>CM075961.1:106793068-116793068 GCA_038048745.1 Coluber constrictor foxii | reverse complement strand
ATTATAGCTTCTAGCCATCTGAAAATTTTCTTCTAGTATTTTTTTGCTTTGGGATATGTCCATCACATGTGATAATATGAACCTGGTGTTTGGTTACATTTCCAACATTTGACAGATTTATTTTTGTACACATTTGCCATTCTTGCAGGTAACAAGTGCCATCTATAAAACATTTTATAGAGATTTTCTTTATACATTGTTGACATTGTAAGCTTGTAGTTTCTATTCCATAATTTCTGCCATTGTCTAATTCAATTGTATAGCCAAAGTTCTTAGCCCAAATTATCGTATTTTCTTTTACTTGTTCTTCCTCCAATTTAATAGAGATGCCACACATTATGAGGGTATCAGTATGGCCATTTTTTTGAAGGCAGGTCTTTAAATGCCACTGCTCATGTCCTTTTGCCTGCATCTACTCATTGAATGTAGTACCAATGGTCAACTGCTTATTGTAGGAGATAAATGAATCATCAGTCCACTGTTGTTACGTTCCAACATTGACTAGATTCTTTTTTTTTATTGAAAAAGTTTTACAATACAATTTTTTCATTCCCCCCCCCCCCATTTTCCCCCCTCCCACCCACCCCCCTTCCCTTCCCTCCCCTCCCTTCCCTCCCTTGGCTTCCTTCACACAAAAAAAATATTGTTCTTATATGTCTATCAATATTAAACAAAAATAAAGGTGAAATCCAAATAACATATCTTAAATTTTAACCTTAAATGCTAACAATTCTTTATATAAAATTATTCTATCAAATATATGCTAACCGTAAGACATGTATATAAACTTATCAAATATTTTTAACATTAAAATTTTTCTAAATAACAATGTAATAGATATATGTAAAATAAAGTCATTCTTTCAATTGTATGCTATACTAATGATTTAAACTTATCAAATATTTTTAACATTAAAACTTTTAAAATTATTCTATCAAATATATGCTAACAATACAACATGTGTATAAACTTATTTTTAACGTTAAAATTTTTCTAGATAACAATATAGTAAATATGTATCAAATATTTTTAACATTAAAATTTTTCTACATATATAATAAAAGTAATTATCAGTCAAATACTAATTGATACTTCTTAGTTTGATATTTGTTCTGCACAAAATCCACCCATTTCTTCCACTCCCTAACAAAAGCTTCTTGGGTCCTGTCTTTTAAATATGCAGAAATCTTTGCCATTTCTGCAAAGTTAGCCATCTTCAATGTCCATTCTTCTATAGTAGGTACACTATCTTTTTTCTAATATTGTCCAATCAGTAGTCTAGCTGCAGTAATCATGTATAAAATCAATCTCGTTTCACTCGATGAGCAATCCTTAACTATACCCAACAAAAACAATTGTGGAGAAAATTGAAGCTTCTTTTTTAGAACATTCTGCATAACCCACCAAAGTTTAATCCAAAAAGCTTTCACTTTTCTACAAGTCCACCAAATATGAAAATATGTAGCATCCAAACAATCACACCTCCAACATTTAGGTTGAACATTTGGATACATACATGACAATTTCTTGGGGTCTAAATGCCATCTATAAAACATTTTATAAAAATTTTCCCGCAAATTCTATGCTTGAGTAAATTTAACATTCTGGACCCAAATCTTTTCCCATGTTTCCAACATAACTGGTTCTGCAAAGTTGTGTGCCCACTTTATCATACAATCTTTAACTAATTCGCCCTCTGAATCTCTTTCTAACAATAAATTATAAACCCTTTTAATATGCATCGGCCCTTTCCGTTTTATCTGTATCACCAAATCTTCTTCATACAGCATTAAACCAATTTTTTGATCTCCTCTCCATCTCGATTGAAGTTGAGTGTACTGCAACCAAGTTAAATTAGTCCCTTCTTCCAAAAGAGTTTTCAAAGGTTTCAAACTCCAGCTGCCCCCATCATTGAAAAGCATCTCTTTTTTAATTGACTAGATTCTTGAATAGGGTTGAATAATAAATCTTAACTGCAACTTAACATATGATTCTGATTCTTTGTGCTTGACTAGTCAACTAATGTTAATCTGAATGTTCAGTTCTAAATTGGCAGTTGATAATGGTCAATGGAATTCAAGAGGGATTGGACTTAGACTGTTTGTGGGAAAGTAACAACTTTAGCCTGATACTTCTTTAATTCCATTGTCCCGGCTTTGCCTGTTCATCTCCTACACATATTCCAATTAGTAGAGTGCAAGTAAGCTTTCTTCATGAACAGACTGAAATGGAATATAGAACAAAAAGGTTGTTCCTACTATCTCACATATTTCACAATACTTCACATATTTCGACTGAAGTATCTCTGAATCCTCAAACAGGAATTGAAATCACTCTTTAACTTGGGTAGTTGCAAGATATTAATATTTAGAAAACTTTTGTTTTTATAGCTTTGTGTTCGTTCAATGGCAGTATTAGAGACCATTTGCCCTTTGATGAATGGAATGAAGAAAAGATCAGATAATGTTGGCATAGCCTGTGAAGCACTTAATCGAATGTTTCAAAAGGAACAAAATGATCTAGTAGTCCAAGTAAGCAAATTTTGTAACTTACTAACTTCCTAATAAAATGGCACTTTATTTGTGATTATAGTTGTGCATTTTTTCCTATTTATTTATACTTTTTATATCCCTGTTTCACTATCTTAAGTGGCTCTGTATGGCTTACAATAATATAAAATCATACATATAAAAACATTAAAAGCATTAAAGCTAACAATTAAACTAGTAAGAGGTTAAAACCAAGAGTGTGGATGGTACGGGAGTGGACTTTTGTCTCTCATTCAACCAACCACCTCTAGCATAGCACCCCTCCTCGGGGACACAGAGAGAGCCAGGTTTTAAAACTTTACCTCTACTTCTGGAGGTAAGGGACCATGCTGATCACAATTCCTTGGATTATCTGATACTGTATTGTCAACAATGTTACTGCATGAAGATTAAGGTGATGGACTTTTTTGTTTATGATTGTGTTATTACTATCAAATGTTAGGAATATGGTATGAACCTTCAAGAAATGCCAGATTCCCCATCATTTACATTTTAGTCAAAATTGACAGGTATATAAGTACTAAAAATATACTAGTTTAAGAGACATAGAAAAGTTTAAATAGGTTCAAGATGAATTTTATTATGACCATAGGCCTGTAAATCAAGCCCTCTGATAAATGTTTAAAGAAACTGAGGATCCATAGCTTCCATAGAGAATGATTAACAATATGCTAGTCGTTTGCGAAAATATATTGTCATGTATAGGACAGACCTGTTCTCTGAATACAGAGAGATGAGATTAAAAGAGAGGATTCAGACCAAATATTAAGAGACATTCTTGACAAAGCATTAAGTTGTTCGCCTAAAACAGAGGTGGGGAACTATGGCCCCTTTTTGACTTCAACTTACAGAATTCCTCAGTTAGCATAAGCCATAAAAGAGGCATAGTTCCTTACCTCTGACCCAAAACAATATTGTATCCCTCAAACAGGCTAGATAATCTCTGATAAGAAAGCATTCTTACACAGGATTACACAAAGAGCCTGGATAGCTCAACAGGCTAATAGGCCTGTTATTAACATCCAGCTATCTGCAATTGCACCAGTTCGGGTCTCACCAGGCTCAAGGTTGACTCAGCCTTCCATCCTTTCTAAGGTAGGTAAATTGAGGACCCAATTTGTGAGGGCAATAAGCTGACTTTGTATAAAAATATACAAAAGTATGAAGGCTATTGCTTAACGCATTGTAAGCCGCCCTGAGTCTTCGGAGAAGGGCAGCATATAAATCTAATTTTTAAAAAAATCCATAAAATTCCTTCTAGCTCATATATTCCATGATTCCACATTTTAACTCAATTTATAGTCATTTGCTATTGAAATATTTTTAACTTCAGCTAAATGCAATAGGAAGCCTCACAGGATCTTAATCAGAATGTCTTAGTCTGAATGTAAGAATATACTCACATTGTCTTGCAGGCCTTGAAAGCAGATTTAGTACCCTATCTCCTAAAATTGCTTGAAGGTGTTGGCCTTGAGAATTTGGAAAGCCCTTCAGCTACAAAAGCTCAAATTGTTAAAGCACTGAAATCAATGACTTGCAGTTTACAATATGGAGAACAGGTAAAATCCCAAACATGTCTTAAATTCATTTTAAAACATATGGAATAAGATAATTCATTGTAACTTTTATTTTGAAAATACAAGTTCTTCTGACTGATCAAGTTATAAAAACTGAGGATTTGGTAAAACCAAAAATTACACTAAGCCAATTTCCATAAGGATAAGTGAGCCCTCTCCAACCTGTGCAGCAAATACAATTTTTTCTCTATTTTCTCACTTTTGTAGGTGAATGAAATCCTTTCTCAATCTTCCATATGGAGTGCCTTCAAAGATCAGAAACATGATTTGTTCATATCTGAAACTCAGACAGCAGGATACCTCACAGGTCAGCATACTTCTACAGTGAAGGTTGTTCACTGTCCTTTGTCATCTGTCCTTGAAAGATCACTTAATTGACTTCTAGTTGGTTTTCATGTACAGAGCTGTTAATGAAATTGCTACATAGTACAATACAGGCTAAAGTAATGTTCCCATTCATCATTTCTTCTGGTGGTTCATATCTGAATAGATGATTGTGAAAGCAATAACAAATACTTGAAGGATCTAAGGACTAAATGAAAAGGTGACTTTCTTTTGAATCCAGCTTTAATTCTCAAAAGATTACAGGATTATGTTTCAAGCATCTGACCACAAAGCATTCTCAAAATGTGATAAAGTTATGCTTCTTTTGCTTCAAAGTGCTTTGCCATCTGTACTTCCCTTGCTTCTGATTTCTTTCTCCTTCAGGTATCTCCTCTCCTTCCCTTCTATCTGGTAGCAGTCCCCTTCATCTCAGAAGTGGGCTTTAAATCTCCTTTTGGCAGGCAGCTTGCTAAACTTCTCTCTTGCATTCACTAAAGCAGGTAGATACCATTTTGCTCAGTGCATGTAGCCTCTTCGCTATCCCACAGATTATATGCTTACAAGATGCATGATGTACTATTGTAGCGAATATAGGCTGTTTTAAATTGGTACAAAATGCTGTAGTTGCTGCCATGCTTTTGGGGTCATTGACTTCAGGGTTCCAAATTACAGCTGTCTAAATCAGAATTTTTATATTTATATATGTGTAAAAACCTATTTTCAGTTATGACAAAACATCATCTAAATAATGCTTGAAGATACATATGGAAAGGATGGAAATCTGAACTCTGGTAGCAGACGGCTTAATCTATTAAATTAATCTAGCTAAAGGAATTTGAAAACAAAAACTGTCATGTCACAGATAAAACAATTAATCTTAATCTGGTCTGAACTGACCTAACAATATACTCAACAATATACTGATTTTTTTTTCTCTCCTTGTGGAACAGGTCCTGGAGTTGCTGGTTATCTTACTGCAGGAAGGCCTTCATCTGTTATGCCTAATGTTCCACCTCCTGTAGATCACGAAGCTGGAGATATTGGCTAAGGGATATGAATGGCCTATACAAGGGACTCAAAGGCAAAGATTTATTGGCTTAAACCTTTAGAATAAATTTTGCCTGCCTTTCCCAGTTTCAAAACAGTATTATTCCTTTTTCTATGAATATTCTTTTTTAGAAAATTTACAGTTCTGCTGCATTGTAACATAGGAAAGTACTTTGTGGATCAGCCTAAAAGAGTACACAAGATTTTTTTTTCTTGCTGTACATAAGCACATTTATTTCTTATATTTTTGTTTACAAGACTGTGAATCAAAACAATTTTCCTAATATTTTGTATTATATTAATTAGCATGACTGAAGTTGAACTGCAGTCTCAAAGAATTGGCTAAATCATTCGATCCTCCCAAATTGCACTAGAAGTTTCTTTCTTCAATGCTTCAAGTTGGACTTGATCATCCTCTAACAACTTGACTGGCTTGATGTTGTTTGTCTATATCCCCAATCACTAGCATAAATAAGATCCTCATGTGTTTAACTGGCTTTACCAAATCAAAAAACTAAAATACAGCAAAATGATATTTAAAAATTACATGGTATATAAAAGCATTGTGTCATTGTGATATGTTCTATACATTATTCAATATATACAATTTTCTATATTGAATGTACATTATACAAATCATTCATATGTACATAAAATTTAAAAGAATAAAGGGAACTAAAGCCTTGTTGAAACAAGCTTGTATAAACGTTTCATTTCTTGGTAAAACTGAAAGGAAAATCAAGATACTTTTATGAATACTGATCTGTTTTTTTCTGTTAATATGGCTCTGGTGGCATGAGGTAAAACAATGATTCAGTTATTTTCAGAGCTCTAACTACAGAGTTCTAGAACTGTCAAGAACAGAGACAAAAACACATTTCTACAAAATATAACTTGTGAATTGTAGGGGAGAAATTAGATCAGAATTTTCCTCCGCTATACACAGTTATATCTTAGAAAATGATTAGCACTATTTCAGCTCTTGTATGAGTGCCAATTAAACCTTTTGTAAAACTGACAATAAAGGAGGCCATGGGTTGCAGCATGTAATTAGAATGATGAAACAGAATTAGTTTAATTTACTTTATTTTCATTGCACATAGTACAATGAAATTAAATGCCATTTTCAGTGTACATTATAACTTTAAAAATAAAAACACATGCTTCCTTTACATTCTGTATAATTGAAATTGAAAACCCGATATTGCACTATACCGGACAATGGCTAACCTTTTTGTCATCGCGTGCCCAAAAGCAGGGGTCGTGCGGGGGGGGGGGAGGGGTTGCACACACACATGCCCACACCCATAATTCAATGTGGCCGCTGCACATACCTGTGCGACCCACCGCACTCCCCCCACTTTTGACACATGATGGCCTGGTGGGCCCGGTAGGCCCTTTTTGCCCTCTCTAGGCTCCAGAGGCTTTCTAGGAGCATGGGGAGAGAAAAAATGGCCTCCCCCCACTCCAGAGGCCGGAAACGGTCCATTTGCCGACTTCCAGTCCCACTGGGACTGGAGCTGAACTAGGGCAATGCTCACCTGCCTACCGATATGGCTGGCACACGTACCATAGGTTGACCATCATGGCACTACGCTGTAAAATTCAAGATGGTTATTGCCCTGGGATAGAAGCTGTTTTTCAGCCTATTTATCCTTGTTTTTATTATTCTGTACTGTCTGCCAGATGGTAATAGTTCAAAAAAAGGGCGCCCAGGTCTTTAAGAATGTTTTGAACTTTAGGGGACTTCTGGTTTGGCATTGCGGCAAGATAGTCGGGGAATTAGTGGGCTCCGACGAGCCGTGCGAAAATCCCAGCTGACGAACTGCCGCTGATGGGTCTTCGGACCAGAACCGTCCTGCAGGGACAGGGAAGAAAGAGCAGCACCTCGGACGACCAAGAGGAACAGGCAAGTTCCTCAGAGGTCAGAGGGAACTCTCTATGAGTCAGCGGCGGGGGATGGCAGCCATGGCGGCTGTCACAAAGCTGGGACAACCAGACTGAGTATAGAGCTGGAGAGAGGAGAGGAACAGAACAGAGTCTTTTTGAAGCCGGGTGAGTGACAGCCAACCCAGGCTTGAAATAACAAGACAAACATCTTACAATTATAAGACCCCTAATGAGGTAATAGTGGTTAAGGAGCACGGGGGCAAAGAAGATTTTGAAATGCAACTTTAAAGAGACAAAAACCCAATAGAAAATTGATTTCTGAATAAACTACTTGGGTATTTTAAATAATTAGAAAATTAGAAATGGTCAAAGTATTAGAAAGAAATAAAGAGACCCCCTTTTTTCCTCTTTCTTTTTTAAATTGCAAGAAAAACAAGCAGAATGAATAACAAGCTTTAAAAAGAAAAATGATGCATAAATAAAAGGGGAAAAAGGGGGAAAAAGTGAGAAGAGCTACTTAAATTTGGACTGGACTTTAAATATGATTTGATATGATTTTCAAACTGAAAAAGGAAAAAAGAAACTAAGTAAGATTGTGATGTGATTGAAACAAAATGGATACTTGTTAAGCAACTGGAAATGTGGATTGCAGAGAGACACCATCTGGAGTAAAAAGGAACATTGTAACTTGACTTTTTGTTTTGTAAAATTGTGAACTTCATAGATAACAACTGAGAATTTGTGGACGATAATTTTCTTGTCTACAAGCGGTTTAACTTTTGGAGGAATAAAAAAATAAGGGAACACAATGGAACTCTTATAATTGGAATATCAACTTAAAAAGGAAAAGGGCGTAAGAATCAGAAGGAACAAATTGATTTATTTGACCTGGAGAATGGAAATAAAAGGAATAACTGTAACATAGCATAGAGGATAAAAATTTGAGGACATAAAAGTTGAAATGAAGTATACACAAGTGGACAAGGAAATGAAGATGGAGAAATAAGACATAGAAGTGGAAAATAAAGAAGATAAAGATATGTTTAAATATGAATAAATAATTGAATATGTGAATAGTAATAATAAAAAGGAAGTCTCTAGAGATTATATTGAGATTAACAACATAATGATGATTATATTGAAATTAACAATAATATAATGATGATTATATTGGGATTAACAGTGATGACAAAAGAATAAAAAGTTAGAAAATATTAAGGGAAATAAAAAAGTCCAGGATTTGGATTTATAAAATGACTATATTGAGATTAACAAATGTGAGAAGAAATATGTTACAGATACTTAGAAATGAAACATGGATTGAAGCTAAAATATATGGAAAATAGGCTATGTTAAAAAAGAAAAAAGAAAATATAGCAATAGACATAATGAAATATTTTTATTAAGATATTAGAAGGTATTATTTGAGAAAATTGATGGCTATAATAATTGGGATATTATTTTAATTCCTATAACAATTGTAGTAATTTGAATGTGTTTGAATAATATATTTACAAAAGTACAAGATGATTATGCTGGGATTAACAGTAGAATGATAAAAGAAGGTTCCTAGAGATTACATGGGATTATTGGTGGAAAAAAATAAAGATGATTAGACTGGGATTAACAGTAGGGAAAAAATAAAGATTACACTGGGTTTAACAGTGAAATAAAGATGATTACACTGGGATTAACAGTGGAAGGATAAAAGAAAAGGTAAAATTAGAATATGTAAAAAGAAAATATATAAATGGAAATAATGAATTAATATTTATTAAGATATTTGATTTGATTTGGGAGGCTATTGGTGGCAGAAGATGGTCCCATAGGTATCTGGGCCCTAAGCCATGGAGCGCTTTAAAGGTGGTGACCAATATCTTGAACTGCACCTGGAAGACCACCGGGAGCCAGTGCAGCTTGTGCAGGAGAGGTGTCACATGGGTGCGTCGAGTCTCAGCCATAATCACCCGCGTGGCTGCATTCTGAACCAGCTGGAGACTCATGGTGCTCTTCAAGGGGAGCCCCATGTAGAGAGCATTACATTAGTCCAGTCGGGAAGTGGCAAGAGCGTGAGTGACCATGTGCAGGGCATCTTGGTCCAGAAAGAGACGCACCTGGTGCATCAGGTGAACCTGATAAAAAGCCCCTCTAGCCACAGCTATCGTGTTCGTCTAACGACAGCCATGCATCCAGGAGGACACCCAGATTGCATGCCCTCTCCGAGAGGGCCAGTACTTCACCCCCGATAGCCAGCGATAGAACCATCTGGCTATACCGAAACGCCGGGAGCCATAGCCACTCAGTCTTGGAGAGGTTGAGCCTGAGCCTGTTTCTCCCTATCCAGATCCGCACGGCCTCCAGACAGCAAGACATCACATTAAGAGCATCATTGGGGTGGTCCGGGGTTGAGATGTACAGCTGAGTATCGTCAGTCTACAGATGGCACTCCACCAAAAAACCACGGATGATCTCCCCCAGTGGCTTCACATAAATGAACAACGGGCGAGAGAACCGACCCTTATGGCACCCCATAAACAAGGCATCTTGGGGTTGATCTCTGTCCCCCTGCCAACACAGACTGCGTCTGATTGGAAAGGAAGGAGGAGAACCACCGCAACAGGGTGCCTCTCACTCCTAACTCCTCCAGCCAGCGCAGCATACCATGGTCGATGGTATCAAAAGCCGTTGAGAGGTCCAATAGGACTAGGACAGAGGAACATCCCCTGTCCCGAGCCCTCCAGAGATCATCAACCAATGCGACCAATGCCGTTTCCGTGCTGTATCCCAGCCTGAAGCCCGATTGGAATGGATCCAGATAGACTGCTTCATCCAGGTACTGGGGAAGCTGTTGCACTACCACACTCTCAACAACCTTCGCCACAAAGCGAAGGTTGGAGACTGGATGATAATTCACTAGTATAGCTGGATCCAGAGAGGGCTTCTTGAGGAGGGGTCTCACCACCGCCTCTTTTAGAGTGGGGGGGAGGACACCCTCACTCAAGCATTTATAATCTTCTCGAGCCAGCCTCGTGTAACCTCCCGGGAGGCCAGCACCAATCAGGAGTGACACGGGTCCAATAAACATGTGGCAGAGCTCAACCTATCCAGGATCCTGTCCACGTCCTTGGGAGTCATAGAATCAAACTCCTCCCAGATAACACTCAAGACATGCCCCCGCCACCACCCCTGGACCCACCTAATTGGAGTCCAGGCCTTCCCAAATCTGAGTGATTTTATCATGCAGGAATTGCGCAAAATCCTCAGCCCGATCCTGCAAAGTGTCTTCCTGCGCTCCCACATGAAGAAGGGAGCAGGTCACCCTAAACAGGGCGGCTGGGCAGTTCTCTGCAGATGCAATAAGAGCAGAAAAATAATTAGATTTTGCCACTTTTATTGCCACTAGGTAAGTCTTGATAAAAGCCCTCACCAGTGTCCGGTCATATTCGGAGTGGCTGGCCTTCCAATCACTCTCTAAGCGTCTTTTCTGGCACTTCATCTCCCTCAGCTCCTCTCAAAACCAGGGGGCTAGGTGAGATCGGCACCAGGTCGGAGGCCGCAAAGGCACGATGTGGTCCAAAGCTCCAGCGGCTGCCCTTTCCCAGGCGGCTACCAGTTCTTCAGTCGAGTCGTGAGCCAGAGCCTCAGGGAATGGCCCAAGCTCCCTCAGGAACCTATCAGGATCCATCAGGCACCTGGGACGGAACCACCTGGTCAGTTCTGTCTCCCTGCGGCGGGGGGTAACGGTTAGAAAGTCTAGTTGAAGGAGTGAATGATCTGATCATGACAAGTGTGTGATGGCTAGATCCCCTAATTCCAGATCATTCAGCCACTGACCAGAGACAAAAATCAAGTCCAGAGTGTGACACCCACCCACCCCCCGTGTGAGTAGGGTCATGAACTAGCTGGGTCAGGTCCATGGCCGACATGGAAGCCATGAGCTCCCGAGCTGCCCCCGGCATTTTGCCAATGGATGGCAGGTTAAAATCTCCCATGACCATAAATCTGGGGGTATCCACCGACACCCCGGCTATTACATCGAGCAACGCAGGCAGACTTGTCGCCATGTGGCAGGGAGCCAGGCACGTAGTCAGCAAACCCATCTGCACCCCATGACCCCACTTCACAAGGAGGGACTCACATCTGTCTATCTGAGGAACAGTGGTCTCCCTTGGACAAAGACTCTCCTTAATAATAACCACCACCACCCCGCCCCTCCCCTGAGTCCTCGGTCGATGACATATGCGGAAACCTGGTGGGCACATTTCAGTGAGGGGAACCCCCCCTCTTGGCCCAACCAGGTCTCCGTGATCCCTGCCAAGTCTGCACCCTCCTCCTGAACAAGATCACAAATGAGGGGGGCCTTATTAATCACAGACCTGGCATTGCAGAACATCAGCTGAAGGCCCAGGCCCCATGGCTCTGTGCAACCCAGAACATGGGAGTTGCGCTGTGGACCAGAATGCCCAATCGCTCGTAAGCAGTGAGTGCGCATTCCCATAACATGATTCAGCCCCCTGCTACCGCCATATCTGCCCCTCCCACTCACTGTATTAATTTCACAACCCTTGCCCTCACCCCCTAATACCCCAACTAGACTCCCGCCTCCTCCGTCATAACTCCCGCCATGCCCATCTGACCTACTGTGCTGTATGGACACCCCCAGGTCCAGTCTTAAGACAACCTTCCCCCCCACACACCCCTTAAATTTTTGATTAAGAATTTAGATAGAAAAACCCTCAACCCCCTCTTCGCAGCATGCCATTGGAAGGTATTGTTTGAGAAAATTGATAGCTATAATAATTGGGATATTGTTTAAATATGTCTAACAATTATAATAATTTGAACATTTTTTATTTAAGCAAAAAAGAAAATGAAATTGAAATAGTATTATTTGAATTAAGAACTAAGTTTAAATGTTAAATTGCTATATTTTTAAGATTAGAGATAAGATTTAAATTTGATAAACGTACTATAATTTATTAACTGATTTAAGATTTTAGGTAGGTAATTGTTTTGATTAAGTAAATAAGAGTAAACTCTTTTTAAGATGGTATTAGTTGAATAAGTGATTTAAGATTGAAAAATAAGCATTATGGCAAAATAGAATATATAAAATTTTGTTAAAGATGACAAAAAATTGTATAAATTGATGACCGGATCAAAGCTCTGCTCCGAAAAGAAGTAATTGGTATGTTTGGTTAAAAAATAAAAACTTTTTGCAAAAAAAAATGTTTTTAACTTTCTTAAAATTGCAGGAGCTATAAAGCTCTTCCAAAGAGGGGAGAGGGCAACCAATGATCCTCTGGCCAATGACATTGACTCTCTGGAGTGTTGTCCTATCTGTCACTGTGCAATTGGCAAACTATACACAGATGCAATAAATTAAAATACTCTCTATGGTGCAGCAGTAGAAGGCCACCAGCAGTTTTTCATTCAGTTGTTGTTTCCTGAGAAGTCTCAGGTGGGTATAATCTCTGCTGGGCTCTTTTGACCAGTGCTGCAATGTGAGTGCCCCAATTCAGGACCTCTTTTATGATAATACCCAGAAATGTAAAACTGGCCACTTGCTCCACTCGGTCTTCATTGATAAGCAAGGTTGGATGTCTGATCTATTCCTTCTATAGTCCACTATAAGCTCCTTAGTCTTATTTGTGTTAAGAACCAAGTTATTGTTTCCACATCACAAAAGCAACTGTTCCACCTCATCTCAATAGGCAGACTCATCCCGCCCAGAGATCAGTCCCACCACTGTTGTATCATCTGCAAATTTAGTAATAGTATTACTAGTGTGAGTAGAAATGCAATCATGCACATAAAGGATATAGAGTAAGGGACTCAACACACAAACCTGTGGTGTACCAGTGTTAAGAATAAAGGCTGAAGAGATATGATTACCTAATCTGACTCTCTGAAAGCAGCCAGACAGGAAATCCATAATCCAAAGGCCGATTGAATAAGAAAGCCCAAGATCCATAAGTTTAGACATTACTCTATGTGGAATTATTGTGTTAAATGCAGAGCTAAAATCTAAAAAAAGTATCCTCACATAGTCCCCCCGCTGTTCCAAATGAGTCAGAGCAGTTGAAGAGTGATGGCTATAGCATCCTCTATAGATCTATAGATTTTGATCTCTAGATCAAAAATGGCAGTTTTGCTGTGACTTCCATTTTAGAAAGACTGCTATGAATTTGCCACATTTTCTTTATTTCAGTCTCCAAAAAAAGGACTGGAATCACTAATTACTTATTGCACATTATCTTAAAAAATACAATAACTGGTATTTAACTCCTAAAAACACCTTAATCCAAGAACAGGGCTCAAAATAACTACATAATAAACAATAATTTGCTTATTAACTGGCAGACTTGCGAAGGTCAAATCAGCTAGAAGAAAATGGAGTATAAAAACAAGAAAATTCAAGATTTTTAAAAAACCTGCTATAAATGCAAAATGCTAATAATTTGCCATTTAATTTAAACAAATAAATTAGCTGTGATCTTCACCACTATCTAAGCTGCTCAAGAGTACCTAAACTGAATATTTGTTGCTATCAAGATACCCACACTTTCTACAATGAAAAGATTTTTGCTGAGGAATGTTCTTATTCACTGAATTATTTATCTGATAAATTTAAAACCAATCAGCTCAGTCATTAAAATATATTTATTGTTCAAAGCAGATTACAAAAATGTTGAATATGTTCATTTATTTGTTTGATGCCCATTTCAAAGGCTGTATTTATATTTACCCCAACTTCAAAAAAGGAAGAGATAATTTCACTAGAGATGAAATGAATGGAAATCTTAGTAATGTAATATAGTAGAAAGATATGAATAATATAGCATAAATTTCATTTTCATCATCCCCAACAGCGAAGAGTAGGGATGATGTTTGGATGGTTGGGATGGGATGTTGGGATGGTTTGGCAACACTTGTGCTCTTATTCTAGTTTTGCTAAATGACTTAGCTTTTCTGCAGAAATAAAGACTGATTACTGAAATTTAATGTTTTTTAGAATGTTCCTCTTTAGGCTATTAAGACATACTTAATTTTAAGAAAAATGCTGTGTGGAGGAAGGTTCTGAATTGCCATCACAAAATAAAATAGTTGCTACAGGTGTGCATTCAGTTGCCCGGCTTGGTCAAGCAGTTCTAATTTTGCAATTGCTGAGAGATGAACTTCATCAGGCCCATCTGCCATACGCAAAGTCCGAATATAGGCAAACCTGTGGAAATATTAAGATTGTGCCAATTCAACAATACAGAACAGAGCTTGACAGCTGCTGCTTTAGCACTCTTTCTAATTGTAGTATTAGAACATACAATGACTGCTGTATGTAATATAGGTAAGAACAGCCAAAATTTAGTTAAATCTATAGTTTTAATAGTGTGATTAAGCTTTAATAAAACAGTGTATGCTTGGTGGAATCACATTATCTTTTTGGCCAAGACAAATTACTGAGTGGGATGATTGAAGTTCTAGCAGAGACATATCTTTTCAACTAAAAACTTAAACAATAATAACATGCATGCCTACATTTACAGCACCTTAAAATTAGCATCCTCGTGATTTGAAATTTAATTTAATTTAAAGTACAATAAAGATAAGATTTAAAGAATCAAAGTATTTTAAATTATTATTATACAGGACAGTACTGAAGTTGCAGGGCTCATGAATCTTAGATGAGTTTCAGGCAATAACCCAAACCACAAAATGATTAGATTACTGGATTAGACTATTTTCTCGCTCTGTTTGCACAACGGCTAGCATAACTAAATACTCAGCCCATGAGCTCGGCAAATCATAGAAAAGGTCAACTTTGAAACAAAGCAACAATTGCAAAGGTTACTGAAAAACTATCAGTTCTTGCATTCTAAACATTCTTGCAGGGCAGGAGAGAGAAATCACAATAATCTAATCAGAGTTAGAGGGGATGATTACTTGCCCACCATTCTTCAGTACAGATGCAAGGATAAAAAGGAAAAAGATGAGAAAGTGATGAAGATGTAAGTTTTGTTGACGCTACTTTCACCATTCTGGAACAACTAATAGGGACTAGGGAAAAATAATTTAACCCAATATTTATTTACACTTTCTAATCCTATTTTGATCAGTGATGATAGGCTGAGATGAGCATCTCAGATTATTATTATTTATTTATTTTTGAAAAAAAGCATCTCAGATTATTGTGGGACATTAAAATCACACATTAGATATTTTAGTTTCCCACTTCTTTGAGAGTATCATAGCTATTTAAACAAAATATTGCTCCCCTCATTAGAAGGAAGAATTAATATTACAAAGGATGCAGAAAGCTAGTTTGGCACACTGCAACAGTGTCAATAATGTTGAAAGAATAAACTCAAGGTTTAAAATTTTCCCATTAAATAAGGGATACTAATTGCTTGGCCACAGTCTTGATCTGCCAAAACTGAAGATTTAGGAACTTAGTAGCCATTATATATGGTTGTTGGGAGGGTTCTAATGGGTGGAATTTTTGCTAGTATTTTCCACTTACATTTGAGCCAATGGGAAGTCTTCTGAGAATCCAGCAGCACCACAAATTTGAATAGCACAATCTATCACCTTAAGGACTGCTCGTGGTGCCACCACTTTGATCATAGCAATCTGCGAATATGAGTTAGAATTTTTTAGATTAGTATAGAAATTAAAAATATCATTTATGGCAAGCTGAATTTTGAATCTAAGGAGGTGAAAAGCATTCTAGAGTTTGATTTTTAATTGTTTCTAAACCTGATTCTAAGTGGCACATAGCAAATAGAAATGAAGCATTGTTAACATGAGTATCAATCTTACCTTGACATGTTTGTTAATAAAACTCCCTATTTATGACCCTGTGATCCCTTATTTCGTTGCTTTCTTAACACAAACAAGTAACTGCATAGTAGAGGAAAACCACAAGAAGCACTGTGGGATAATCTTACCAAACTTGGTCCAAAGAAGAAAGATTCATATTTCATTTAGCCACAAAGTACATAAAAGTTTTGGGCACTATTTATATCTCAGCCTAATGTTCCCTTCAGTTTTTTGGGGGGAGATGATATGGATTCCATAATAAAATTCATCAGTATACACTATAAATAGAATTAAATCATTTATCAATAAAAGGTAAAATTCTTCAAAATTGAAAAATTACTTTGAGAAGTACAAAATGATCTACTATGTATTCAATTATCAACTGGTTAAGTGACTGTTAACATCAGTTCACATTATTGACAAATTTAAACCCACTGATTTAAATTAATGAACCACACACAGACCAAATTAAGAATGAGCTCTATTGTGTTTCTGAAATACTGTATATGCAAATGTTTATGAAAGCCATCATTTTCTTTTCTCAGCAAAAAACAGTTTCATTAGTTTAATTAAATTCCTGATAGTTTGCCCCTTCCTGTCGTCCCCATACAAAATTTCAATCCTGTTACCTCTTTCCTGGCTGCTTTATTGCCCATGGCATCTATTTTATTAGCTGCTTTCAGTGTAAGCAGCCTTGCCTGTTCAATAGCAATGCGACACTCAGCAATCCAGTGAGCAACAACTTCCTATAGGAAATAAGGCAAAAAACGAATTAGAACATGCAGTTTAAAACCAAAAAGGGTGGGGACAGCTGTCAAGAGGGAAAGCTGTGCAGAACGGCTCTCCATTTAAAAGAGTCAAATACACAGCTTTTTCCATCCGATTGACAGATTCTTTAAAGTGGTATTAAAGATGACAAGTATCCCCAATTTGACAAGAATTGGTGCAGGAAGGAGACAAGGAGCTCAAACTACAACAATGGAACTAAGTACAGCAGGTCAAAGATCTATTGAAGGAATGCTACAGAGAGAGAGAGATCAAACTCATTTAAGAATCTACAACAGATGCTACAAACAATGTAGAAGGTTATGTTAAAAAACCATGAAGATTTGAAACGAGAGATATGGAGGTAAGGAGTGACACGGGAGAAATGAAAGAAAAGATGAGATCGATGGATGATAAATTTGAATGCTTCCAGCAACAAATGGTAAAAAATGAACAAAAATTATAGGAGATGGAAGATAGAATGGGAAGGGAAGGGAAAAAAGGTGGAGGAGATGGAAGAAAGATTAATTTAAGCCAATAGAGATCTCGAACAGACAATAATCCAACTGGAAATAGATAAGGCTACCCATTTTCTATGATTTCAGAATGTGTGGGAAGAAAAGAATGAGGCCCTTCCGGAGATGATGGCGGAACTATTGGCAGGAGCATTAGGAATTGGGAAGAAAGAAATGATTAATAAAATGGATGAAATTTATAGAATCCACATGAATTATGCACGTAGACATAATTTATCTAGAGAAAGGCATATTAGATTCATTAAAAAATCGATCAGCAGTGAGATTTTCCATAGGACCAGAGAAGATTCACTAGAGTTACGAGGAAGACAGCTTTTGGTGTTCAAACAAGTCCCAAGAAGGGTAAGAGACTTCAGATGACCCTATCAAATGCTTACAGCAAAACGAACAAGGAAAAATGTAAATTTTCAGTAGCTGACTCCGGAAGGGCTTATGATATCTTGGGGAGAAAGAAGGTTGAGATTGGACATGGTTGACAAAGTAGAAGAGTTTTACAGACAAATTTTGATAGTGAGTTTGAATTGGTGGAAAGAGAAAGAAGGGAAAGAGAACTAGGAGGACAGTCACCAAACAGGGGGGAATCCCAAATCAAGGAAAAAGAGAATGGGAAAGAAGAGAATGTGGATAACGGGAAAGACAATGATGGTGGACGCAAGGAATATAAAGAAGTCAGACAAATGAGGGCAACAAGACCTAAGTATAAGTATACGGTTTTCAAGAAGCATTAGCAATTCTATCATTAAATATTACTGGGTTAAATTCTGCAGGGAAAAGGAAAAACTTCTTT
This sequence comes from Coluber constrictor foxii, assembly GCA_038048745.1. NCBI lineage: Eukaryota > Metazoa > Chordata > Lepidosauria > Squamata > Colubridae > Coluber > Coluber constrictor. The sequence goes on along the minus strand of CM075961.1, from coordinate 116,774,776 downwards.
AGTAAACTGTATAAGACAAATGTGGACATAATAGTGCTGCAAGAGACGCACATAAAAAAGCAGCATCAATACTTATTAAAATGCTCTAAGTTAGGAAAGATGTTTATATCTTCATCGCAGAAGAAGAAAGGGGGAATTGTAGTGAATATAAAAGAGGGTATTTTGGCCAAACAGATGTATAAAGATGAAGAGGGAAGAATATTGATAATAAAATTAACTGTGGATGGGAAAAAAACTGACGTTAGTTGGAATATACGTGCCAAATGAGAGCCAAAAAATATTTTATAAGAAACTGTATAACATGATTAGAGACTTGATGATTGTGATAATTTGTGTATAATTGGTGATTTCAATTCAATTGTAGATAGAGAACTAAACTATAGAAATGACAGATGAAAGAAAGGTGTTAGAAGGATACTACCTAATTCATTTTTCGAGATGGTGGAAGAATTAAGCATAAAGAATTGTTGGAGGGAAAGAAATGGGGTTAAGAAACAATATACTTATTATTCAGGTACACATCAATCTTGGTCTCAAATTGATATGGTTTGTGCATCGACAGATTTGAATCTGGGAATTGAGGAAGTTAATATTGACATAAATTCGTGGGCAGGTCATAATCCCATTAAAATTAAATGGAAAAGGCAAAAAAAAAGACAAGGAGGTAGACCCTAAAAAAAGCAATCTTGAATCAAAATGAATTTAAATTAAAGATGATCAAATGAGTTTGTTTTTTTAAAGTAATAAAAAAGAGGGTATGAACAATCAGAACCTGTGGGACACGGCAAAAGCTTTTATGAGGGGTATCGCAAAATCATACATGGCCAGAGACAACAAACAAAAAAGACAACAGCAAAAAAAATTTAGAGGAACATCTTAGCAAACTGGAAAAAGAACTGCAGAAAGAACCCATAAAATGGGAATTGAAACAACAAATAAACACAATTAAGCACAAATTAAATATCATTGAAAAGGAAAATATGGCACAACAAATTAAAAGCATTAAACAATTTTTTTTTGAGAATGCAAATAAACCAGGAAGATGGCTGGCTTATAGACTAAGAAAATGGAAAGAAAAGAACCAGATTAGTAAATTACATAATGAAGAAGGAGAGTTAATTTATCAAAATGAGGCAAAGAGGAAGGTAGCATATGAGTTTTTTAAAAACCTATACGACGATAAGGAGAAGATAGAAAGGTAAGATAGTGCAATATCTACAAAAAACAGAATTGCCCAGAATCTCAGGGGAAAGTAAATATTTATTAAATAACAGCATGGGAGATCTTGAGGCAATCAAAAAACAAAAAAGTAACAAAGCACCAGGCCCAGATGGTCTACCTTCAGAAATTTATAAAAATCACCAGGAATTATTAAGCCCACTGTTATTAGAGGTGTACAATGATGTACTTAATGAAGCTAAGATACCTGAATCATGGAAAGAAACAACAATCACATTGATTCCCAAGGAAAATTCTGATTTGATTTATATTAAAAATTATAGGCTGATATCCCTATTAAACTCGGATTATAAAATTTTCATGACAATTATGGCAGACAGACTAAAGAAAATTTTAGAGAATTTCATTCATATTGATCAAAACAGTTTTCTTCCCGGATGGCATATAAGGAACAAAATCAGGATTATCTTGGATACGATAGAATACTATGAAGTTCACAGTGAAAAACAGATGGCATTGATATTCATCGACGTGCAAAAAGCATTCTATAACGTTAAATGGAACTTCATACTAGAACAATTAAAATATATGGATTTTGGGGGAAAATTTATAAAGATGTTTAAAACAATCTACTCCAGACAAGAAGCCAGAGTGGTGTTAAACAGGGAAACGACAAAGAACTTTTTAATCCAAAAAGGTGCAAGGCAAGGTTGTCCGCTACCACCACTGCTTTTTATTTTATCACTAGAGGCTTTCATTAGAACAATTCAACAAGACAAACAAATCAAAGATTTAAAAGTAAGAAAAGAAAGTTTTAAGGTACAGGCATTTGAGGATGACCTTGTATTTATTATTGAAGAGCCTGTACAATCTGGTCTTAGGCTGATGGAAGTGCTGGAGGACTATGGGAAAATAGCAGGCCTGAAAATAAACAAGGATAAAACAAAAATGATAGTTAAAATATATGACTGAAGAGAAAAAAAAAGAATTGGAGGGAAAGATAAATATTCAGACTACAAAAAAAATAAGATATTGACAGTGAGATGCATCATACTTAAAGAAGGTAACTATGACAAATTAATGGCGCAAATTAGGTTTGATTTGAAAAAATGGGGAAAATTACAGCCGGGCAGGATATGTTCTTCCGAAAATGTTGTTTTCATTTCAATGCATACCAATTTGGCTCATAAAAGATTTCTTTACAAATTTGGACAGACTCATTTCAAAATTCATATGGCAAGGGAAACAACCAAGAATCAGATTCAAATTATTACAAGATGCTAGAGAAAGAGGAAGATTTGGCCTACCAGACTGGACAAAGTATTATCAGGCAGCGGCGTTGGTTTGGCTAAGTGAGTGGATGCATCTTAAAAACACAAGACTATTGGAACTAGAAGGTCATGATTTACAGACAGGGTGGCATGCTATTCTATGGGAAGAAAAACATTTAATCCATCAGTACTTCCGGAGGCATTATATTAGGAGAGCACTATTGGCTATTAGGAAAAAAACAAAAAGAAACAATTATATGGAAATTCCTAATTGGGTGTCAACATTAGAAATGTACACACATCCAAATTTGACAAAACGTGTGGGAACTGTCATCTATAAAGATATTTTGAATGAGAAAGGAGAATTAAAAGCAAGAAATACTTTAAAGGAAGAAGGAATCGAATTGGAATGGTGGGAGTATCTCCAAATTCAATCTAAATTTAGCAAAGATTCAAAGGAATGGGTCATAAAGCAAGAATTATCAGAATTAGATAAAATTTTATTTAGCGGGGAAGGCAAGACCATAAGTAAACCATATAGATATTTATTAGAACAAAATATGATTGAGGATCAGGTGAAAGCAACGATGATAATTTGATGTAAATATTTTGAGCACAATATCGATTTGGACAATTGGCAAAGTTTATGGGGAAAAAAATTAAAAATCACACTAGCAACTTCCTACAAGGAAAACTTCTATAAAATGTTATATAGGTGGCACCTCCCCACCCCCAAGATTAGCATGAATGGATAAGGGGAAATCCTCGATATGCTGGAAATGTTGAGAGACCGTTGGGAATTACTACCAAATGTGGTGGGAATGCCCAAAGGCGCAAGAATTTTGGAATTTACTAAAGAACTGGCTGGAAGAAATTTTGCTAACAGATATAGAGGTCAAACCAGATTTTTTCTTATTGGGAATTATAAAAATAAAATATAAGAAAGATACAAATTATTTATTACTGCATATACTTACAGCGGCACAAATAGCCTTTGCTCAAAAATGGAAAGAGAAAGATATTCCAACTGAAGAGGAAATATTACTGAAAATCTTTAACTGCATAGAAATGGACAGACTTATTTTGGAACTCAAGGATAAAAGCGAAACTAAGTACTACAAAATCTGGGAACAATTTTATGACTGGATAGATAACAAGAGGGTAGCCAAGACAAATGTAGTGTTAGAACAAAAATATAGATGTTATTATAGATAAATATATGTTTAAGAGATAAATAAATATACAGAAATAAGGGAAAAAGTATTAATATCATATCATATTATGCTTAAATAGTGAACAAAGCTTAAGAACTATATGTTTATATGAGTACTAATATTATTGTAAAGTGATGGAAGATGTTTGGAACCATTGATATCATATCTATGTCCAATGTTTTTTTTAAATTTTGTATTATTAATAAAAAAAACTTTAAACAAGAAAAACGAAACTACACACAGTGCTCAGGTTTTAAAAAATGATCTTACTTTGCTACTATATCTCTTCTTATCAGTTTCATGTCCATCTTCAAGTTGCAAAAAGAGTTTTTATATACAAGATTATATAATTAAGTTGGTAAACTCACATGATGATAGAGTTTTTTCCCAAATGTGACCCTTTGAGCTGATCGCTTACACAGAATCTGGAGAGCAGTTTCACCTGCTCCAATTGATCTCATACAGTGGTGAATACGGCCTGGTCCAAGTCGTCCTTGAGCTATTTCAAATCCTCTTCCTTCTCCTGGGTAAGAAAAAGAAAAAGGCAGTTCTTCTTTTCTCTTTATGGGTAAATACATAATTATTTGCTACATTGGAATGCAAAAGTTCTGACTGATAATAACTTTCTAGAGTCTCAGACAGAAAGTTTGGATAAGTCTGGACACTTTTCTTGATAAGCCTTTTCAGAAGTGATTGCTATTGCTTCCTTTCTAGGACAGAAAGAGTGACTAGCATAAGGTCAACCATCTGGCATTGTGCCTAAAGTGGATTAAAACTCCCAGTTTTTAGCCTGATTTCTTAACTACTACACCAAATTGGCTCTCATATGTATCATACAATTGTGAAAAGTTCAAAACATCATGGCAAAGCTGGTTCCTCCCAGCTCAGATAATTCAACCAACAAAAGTTTTTTTGATAATATAATAACTATCAGAAGAAGAAATTCAAGACTCACCCAGTATCAGATGGGTGATAGGGACACGAACATCATTAAAATGTATTTCAAAATGTCCACCATGAAAATAATCTATAAAATTATGAAGACAATCAAGTATCAATTAAGGAAAACTGCCAGCAGTGTTACTTAGAAAAAAAGATCTAATACAGTTAACAATAACAGTAAGTCATTCTCTCTTTGGAGAACTGAAATAAAAATAATACAGCAAAGAACCCATCAAATGTATGTAGCATTTTAGGAATACAATATTTCTGCACAGTTCAGTGTCTGAAACCTTTTCTATAAAGTCAACCAACCTACCTATCTGGCAATAGAATATGTAATGCGTATAAAAAGCAAATTTGTTTACACCACCATGGCTTCTGCCTTTCTTTTTTTTTTTAACCATACCTTGCAAATACCCATGCTCTCCCCCTCTGCCTCTCATTCTCTCTCTTCAAACTGAGCATAAATTAAAGAAATCCATTGCATTAACCTTACAACAGACTTCCTATCAGAACTTCAGGAAACCAACTGCATCCCACATATTTTTTCTCACTGCAGCTCAGATTGATTTTTCTGATATAGATGGTACAAATACATTTCCATGCATACACCAGACCTACATAGAGGCCTTTATATCCCGCCCTTCCCATCTTCCTCCTACAGCACAGAAATCAGACAAATATTCAGATGCAACTTTAAGCACTTGAAGTACAAGCAACTGACAATTCCACTTACCAAAATACCCAAAGACTGAAAGTGGTCTTATAAGTTTCACTCCAGGTGTATCCATTGGCACAATAATCATACTATGCTGTTTATATCTAATTGAAATAAAAGTAATAAGTTATATTGAGTTATACTGAATAAGACAGTAACATAAACACTCTGGATTAACAGTAATTTCTAAACATTATCAGTTTTCCTACATGCACAACACTCTTTACTAGCACTGATGATGTTACCTAGCTTGGGTAATGAAACATACAAGCAGGCCCAGAGAGAACCAAAGACCCCTCATGTGAACCCTGGGCTACAAATATTCTCCTTTAACAGTTTTGATTCTTAGAGCAGCAACCTAGAAGTTATTGACAGTATCTTAGCAGCTGGGTAGGAATGTGATAGAAAATTACTCCACAGTATATTATACCAAAAATAAGTATTGTTTCTTGTTCCATACATATTTCAAACACAAATTGAACATTTCTTCTTACCTGGATGCAGAAGTATTTTTATCTTTGCCCATTACAATAGCAAACTTGCAGCTGGGATTTCCAGCTCCTGAAAAATGAACACAGAATAATTTATTGGTTGAAACCTTTATGCATTGGGTTAAGAATCTACAATATTTTTAACTTTTCAGAAAAGAAAATACAGTTACAATGATCAATAGAGCTTGTCTTCTAGTAAATTTATAAGCAACAGTTAAAGAAAACATTGGAATACTGAGTGTGAAAATCTGGAAAACCAGTTCCATATAGGACAAATAATACTAGCCATATGTAGAAAAAACTTTATGCTGGTATAAGATGGTGTTTTACACAAGGCAGAAATCCAGAAGATTTAGCTGATCACCCCTGATCCAGTAGTGGGTTTGAAAATTTTTTACTACGGGTTCTATGGGTATTGCTTGGTGGGCGTGGCATGGCTTGGTGGGCATGGCTTCGGCGTGGCAAGGGAAGGATACTGTAAAATCTTCATACCCACCCACTTCAGGGGAAAATCTGTACTGCAAAATCTCCATTTCCACCCCACTCCAGGGGAAGGATACTGCAAAATCCCCATTTCCTCCCGATCAGCTGGGACTTGGGAGGCAGAGAATAAATGGGGGCAGGACCAGTCAAAATTTTTACTACTGGTTCCCCGAACTACTCAAAATTTCCACTACTGGTTCTCCAGAACTGGTCAGAACCTGCTGAAACCCACCTCTGCCCTGCTCTACAAACAGACCAATGTTACTAGCTTTTCTAATGGGTTTGGACTGTGCTATTAATATAGATGAAGCAAAACATAGCCTAAAAAGACAAATTTGAATAATAATTTATTTTGTACATTCAGACATGAGCTAGCTTTCTTGAGCATAATTGCAATAGCAATAGGACTTATATACCACTTCACAATGCTTTACAGCCCTTTCTAAGCGGTTTACAAAGTCAGCATATTGCCCCCAACAATCTGCAGTGGCACAGCATGAATGATGCTGGAACTGCAGGCCACAAATGATCGCATTCCAGCAGTTCAAGCCAAGCTCCACGAGATAGGATGAACTCCTACCACTCTTTCTCCATCTTCACCCCTACAGTGCATCAAGAGTAGGCACACAAATGCCAAACAGAATGAACTAGCAATTTAGGCTTTCAGGACTGCATTGTGTTTAGCATTTGTAGATTTCCCTGACATTGAACGCTATATGCTAAATAAATAAATAAGTAATCAATTAATAAATTAGCATGTATGTTAAGTATTCAAATACATGTATAATAAAACAAGAGAAACCAGTCCATTTAATGAAAGAGATGTGTTAATACAAAAACTCACTACTATAATTTTACGCTATAGGAAACATTTTTACTCACCACTGCTCCACCACTTTTTGCCATTGATTATGTAGCTGTCTCCATCTCTCTGAATGCTACACTTCATATTGGTGGCATCACTTGATGCAACATCAGGTTCTAAACCAAACAGCAGAATTTAGCACAACTGAGTAATAATAATAATAATAACTTTATTTCTATACCAGCCTTCTCCCAAAGGACTCAGGGCGATGCACAGCCTATTTAAAGCACAAAGACAAAATCAGTTAAAAATAATTAAAATTAATAAATAATTTAGGCTCAGATTTAAAACCCAACATTTAAAACAGTCAATTTAAAATCATCCTATTAATAGCCCAGCCTGGCGGAACAATAGAGTCTTGAGGGCACAGCCAAATACATGAAGGTCAGAGATCTTACGGATTTACGGGGGCAGTTCATTCCAAAGGGCAGGGGCTCCCACAGAGAAGACCCCCCCGGGGGTCGCCAGCTGACATAACTTGGCTGATGGCAGCCTGAGGAGACCCTCTCTGTGGGAGCGAACTGGCCGGTGGGAGGCTACTGGTGGCAGAAGACGGTCTCGAAGATACCCAGGTCCAATGCCATGGAGCACTTTGAAGGTGGTAACCAACACCTTGAATCACACCTGGAAGACCACTGGGAGCCAGTGCAGCTCGCACAGGAAGGGTGTCACAGGGGCACAACGAGTTGCACCCATAACCACCCGCGCGGCCGCATTCTGGACCAGTTGGAGACTCCGGGTGCTCTTCAAGGGGAGTCCCATGTAGAGAGCATTACAGCAGTCCAGCCGGGAGTTTACAAGGCCATGAGTGACCGTATGCAGGACATCCTGATCCAGAAAGGGCTGCAACTGGCGGATCAAGCCAACCTGATAAAAAGCCCCCTTGGCCACGGCTGTCATATGCTCTTCTAAAGACAGCCGTGCATCCAGGAGGATGCCCAGATTGCAAGCTCTCTCTTTGGGGGGCAAAAATTCCCCCCCAATAGTCAGCGATGGCACAAACTGAGTATATCGGGGTGCCGGAAACCACAGCCACTCAGTCTTGGAGGGGTTGAGTTTGAGCCTATTTCTCCCCATCCAAACTCGCACAGCCTCCAGGCAACGAGACATCACATCAAGGGCATCGTTGGGGTGGTCTGGGGTAGAGATGTACACTGAGTATCATCAGCGCACAGATGGACTCTCACCCCAAAACCACGGATGATGTCACCCAGCGACTTCACATAAATGTTGAACAGAAGGGGCGAGAGGACCGACCCTTGTGGCACTCCCCATGAGAGGTGCCTCAAGGTCAACCTCTGCCCTCCTGTCAACACAAACTGCGAACGGTTGGAGAGGAAGGAAGAGAACCACCGCAGGACGGTGCCCCCTATTCCTAACCCCCTCAACCGCTGCAGCATGATATCATGGTTGATGGTATCAAAAGCCACTGAGAGATATAACAGGACTAGGACAGAGGAGCAACCCCTGTCCCGAACCCTCCAGAGATCATCCACCAACGCGACCAATGCCGTTTCTGTGCTGTACCCCTGCCTGAAGCCTGACTGGTATTGGTCTAGATAGATAGCTTCATCCAGGTGCCGGAGAAGTTGTCGTGCTACCACACTCTCAACAACCTTCGCCACAAAACGAAGGTTGGAGACTGGATGGTAGTTACCTAATTCATCCGGGTCCAGGTAAGGCTTCTTGAGGAGGGGCTGCACCACCACCTCTTTCAAGGCAGTGGGAAAGGCATCCTCACTCAGAGAAACTCTTATAATCCCCTGGAGCCAGCCTCCTTTAACTTCCCGGGAGGCCAGTACCAACCAGGAGGGACACGGGTCCAATAAACATGTGGCCGCACTAATCTTACCCAGAACCCAGTCCACATCCTTGAGAGCCACAAGATCAAACTCCTCCCAGATACTATTCTCAAAACCTACCCTTGTCTCCTCCCCCGGACTCACCCAATCAGAGTCCAAGCCTTCCTGAATCCGAGCGACTTTATCATGCAGGAATTGCACAAAGTCCTCAGCTCGACCCTGCAAGGGATCTTCCTGCACTTCCCCCCGAAGAAGGGAGTGGGTCACCCTAAGCAGAGCGGCTGGGCGGTTCTCTGCATGATAAGAGCAGAAAAATAGTTAAATTTTACCGCTTTTATTGCCACTAGGTAGGTCTTAATATAAGACCTTACCAGTGTTCAGTCAGATTCAGATTGACTAGTCCTCCAAATGCTCTCTAGGCACTCTCCCAGGCAGCCACCAGGTCTTCAGTTGAGTCGTGTGCCAGGGTCTCAGGAAATGGCCCAAGCTCCGTCAGGAACCTTTCGGGATCCATCAGGCGCCTGGGATGGAACCATCTGATCGGTTCTGTCTCCCCGTGGCGGGGGGAAGCGGCTAGAAAGTCCAAGTGAAGGAGCAAATGATCTGTCCATGACAAGGGTTTAATGTCTAGGTCCCCTCTACCAAGATCATTCAACCGCTGACCATAGATGAAAATCAAGTCCAGAGTGTGTCCCTTTATGTGGGTGGGGCCCTGAACTAACTGGGTCAGGTCCATGGCTGCCATGGAAGCCATGAACTCCCGAGCCACCTCTGACGTCTCACCTGCAGATGGCGGTTGAAATCTCCCATGACAATAACTCTGGGGGTATCAACTGCCACCCCGGCAATAACATCAAGCAGCTCGGGCAGGGTCGAGTGTGGCAGCGAGCCAGGTACATAGTCAGCAAACCCATCTGCACCCCACGGCCCCACTTCACAAAGAGAGACTCACATCCGGCTATCTGAGGAACAGTGGTCTCCCTCCGACAAAGACTTTCTCTAATAATAGCCGCCCCTCCCCCTCCCCTCCCCCTTCCCCTTGGCTGATGGAATGCACGGAAACCTGGTGGGCACATTTCAATGAGGGGGACACCCCCCTCCTGGCCCAACCAGGTTTCTGTAATACCTGCCAGGTCCGCACCCCCCTCCACAATAAGATCACAAATGAGGGGGGCTTTGTTAACAACTGACCTGGCATTACATAACATCAGCTGCAGACCCAGGACCTGAGACTCTGTACAACCCAGGACACGAGTGGCGCATTCGGGGCTGGGGAGCACAATCGCTCGAACACACCGTGTGCACACCCCTGAAACATGATATGGCCCCCTGCGCCTGTCATATTTGCCCCTCCCACTTATTATTTCAATTTTCTTGCTCTGCTCCTTGGTCAAAATACCATCCACGCCCCCTCCACTGTGCCCAACTGGTCCATCATCCCGCTCAGTGGCTATGTGGACCCCTCCAGGTCCATCTCTACAACCTTCTCCCCCACTCCTGGGTCCCCTTAAAATTCTAGTTAAAAATTTATCTAAAAAACCCCTCAACCCCCTCTTCGCTGCATGCCATCTCTCGGGGTGCCAAAACCCATCAAGTTAGGCCCTCAACACTGTGGTGAGCCAGGCCTGCGAGAGCGCAAGAAGGTCGGCTTTTGAGAGCATCAGCCGAACCAAGGACGGGAAAGAAGGTCAGTCCGGGATTCCACCATAGTTCAAGGAGGATAACCGAGCATGCAAGATCACAAAGTGTCCATTGTTGTTCTTGTTGTAGACCTGGACTCCACTGTCCTCTCACGACAGGGAGAAGGTCCAAAGTTCTTTCCTCTCTAACGGAGGGTCATATCTGAACCATCCTCTCACAATTGCTGGTCCCATTAAAGATGGTCATCAGAAATGATGTTATGTCTTCTCCATTAAGGTATAGGAAGTCCCACAGCTCCCCCACAATGGTGCTCGGTCTCTCCCGCTGGCTGAGGTGCAAGCTGAACATAGAAAGAAGGTCTGAAAAATGTAGCAACGTAGCAACATAGCAGTTCATAGGCCCCTCCCCAAAGGGAAGGTGGGGAGACAAAAAGAGAGGTGGGGGAACAATCTCCCTAGAGGAGGATATGATCTCCTCATCTGTCAGTTTGTAATTCCAGGCCTCCTCATCTCATCCTTCTTCCTTCACCCTCAGCAAAGCATCCATCATTGCGGTATCCTGCGACAGACACCATCAGTGGTGCCAGTGTCGCCTCCCCCACCCCTCCACCCCCTGCACGCCAACAATCCCAGCCATCCCAGCACTTCAGGACAGCTATGTCTGTTTGTCCTGGGGGGGGCTAACCCCAGCGCCGCCAGTCAGCCTCCGTCGCCATCGCCGCTTTGGCTCCATTGCTTTGAGTGGGGGGGGGGAGAAGGGGAGGAACATCACCCTTCAGCTGCTCGAATTACCGCCGGGACCACCATCCCCCTCCAAGCCCTCTCGTTTCTGATGTAGTAAGAAAGTCGCAGCCAGAAGCCAGAAGGGGCGCTGCGGCTATGTCAAGCCGCCGCCCCACCACCGCCCCACCACCGCAGCCGCAGCCGCAGCCGCCATAGTCTTTGTGGTGTTCTGCAGAGCCGCTGCCACCACCATATCTCCGTGGCATTCCATGACTTTCGTGGCGCTTCCGAAGGGCCTCAATCAGAACGTCGGTCCCTAGCTCCAACAGAGATGTTTCAGGGGATGCAAAAGCCTTCCCCAGGTTGGGCAGGGGCTCTCCTTGCCGGGGCTGAGGTCGTAGGAAGCTTTAACGGCCCCTACACCCTCGGAAAGACTGAAGCAATAGCAAACAGAAAAGATTTTACATATTTTTCTAGATATCAAGAAGGGTTACTAGGCATGATATCAGTGATGAACTTCCAAGGAAGGGATGGTTCACCCCCACCTTTCTTGTCTCATTATCCTCTTTAAACGAGTGAGAGAATGTGTGAGTGAGTGATGAGATTTGTCTGCCATCATTATATCTGCCATTTATTGGATTTCAGATAATTACAGATCTTATCTATAAATTACAATACAAATTCAACGTAATTATTAATTAATATAACAATTCCAATTCAAGGTTTTTATGAAAGCTGAAGTGCTTTACAAGTCATAAAGAATCAATCCCAAGACCATCATTTTGATGGTTGGTGCAATCTTTTCCTTCAATGGAAAGCTACTCCTCACGAACGGAGCTATGACAGAGAATGCCTGCCATCAGGCTTCCTCTTTTCATCACACTTGATAAATAGTGCCTCTTAACAAGTTTCCCTAGTCATTCTAGTAGGATAGATGGGAACAGTTGGGAAAAGATGGTCCTAAAGATACTCAGGCCCCAAGCTATATAGTATTTTTAAGCAATGACCAGTACTTTGCATTACACCTGGGAAACTATCTGGGTATAACATATGGGGGAAAGAAAAGTTAAAATACCAAAAAAAAAAAAAAAAGGAATTCTCCAGTCTCCTAATACATAGTAATAATTAGCTGAGAATGCATTTTAGAGTGAGTTGGAAGTTAATTCTGTTTTACTGTTGGAAATTATACAATACAGCGCTAAATTCAGAGTAAATTAATTACACAGAATAAATTAATTATGTAAGCTTGATGATATTTATAAATTAGTCCTGGCTAAATTACCTTACACTGAAGAAACTGAAGTATTTCTAACTTGCCAGATTCAACCCAAATTTTTTACAATGAAATTTTCTCTCTGCTACAAATGAACGTTTTCATGTCTAAAATATGAAACAATTACCTGTCATGCAAAAGCAAGAATTAATTTTTCCTTCCAGAAGAGGCTCCAGCCATTGTTTCTTCTGTTCTTCTGTCCCATACAAATATAGAACCTCCATATTTCCTGTGTCTGGAAAACAAAAGAAACATTGAAACGCCTTCCTATTTTATCCAGCATACAATATAAGTGTGTTAAAAATTCTGACAAGGCAGTTAGATAATCCCTCACCTGGTGCATGACAATTGATTACTTCAGGAGCAAAGAAGCACTTTCCAGTCTCTTCTGCTATTAGTGCATAGTCCAACTGACTAAGACCACTAACAGCTGGCAGGAAAAGATTCCAGAGGCCTTCTTCTTTGGCCTTTTTCTGATGAAAAGAAAAATGGATGCAAGTAACTCAACAATAGGTTTATTCAATTTTAACTGAAACAGGAATATAGAAGTTAAATTGCGTCACAAAACTACGATACAAAAAGTTCTGCTGCAGGATACCTGAGGCACCACATAACTTTTCGACGGGGCTAACTTCTTTTCAAAACTACTGAATGAGGTTTCAAAAACAGCCAGAAAACAAGTGAAAAGTGTGAGTGGGATTGCAAGTGGCTATCATTGTGGCTAGAAGGTATCTACCAACTATTTTAACAATGGTTTGATCATTGATTTAGTGCTTTTTCCATAAACTGATTGTGTCACCAACAGAAACATCAATGAAACACATCAACTGGAATTCACAGTAAACTGCCATGACTCATCCCTTTTTTAAGCAGAGCATTTTACACCTGGAAGAACCAAAGGATTGTTCAGGAGTAGACAGGAGATGAGATGAAGACACACCGTATGGACATAGCAGTAAGTAGAGGTCTCTGGTGCATGTTCATGTTCATAAGGAAACACCCTTAGGGACATATGATGGCCTAAGGCCACAAGCAGTCATTGATGGAACAATGAAAACAATGGAGCTAGTGCCATAGACTCATCCAGTTCTCTTGCTATCTGGTCCCGGGCAGCAACAAGAATTATGATTCCCCAACTTATTTTTATTGAAGACAAATAGGAAAGAATTTCACTGGTCCCAGTATTCACCTTCCTAATTTACACAGGATGATTACAAGTTCATGAATTCCAGCCCTTGATGTTTACACAATTTTCCAGATTTTGCAGTTGTTACACTAAAAAGTACTTGAATACATGTACTATGAGAAATGAATAAAAAAATATATTTTATGCAGATTTTGAAGCATGAACAAATAAAAATGAGAAAATAAGGCAAGCCAAAGTTTGTTTCAGAATATTAAAAAGCATAATAGAAACATTTTCCAATCCTAGCAAATACTACTATTGCCATTAAGCCAAGCTATCTGATTCTGAAATGGATTCCTTATATTTTTGCTTTTACTGACTCAATTTTAAATTTACTTGTTTCTAAGTCTTAATTTATGCATATGCATTTTACATTAAAAATTATTGTCACTTTCAAATTGTAAGTGAAAAGATGAAATATAAATCAAGTCAAATGTATATTAATCTTAACCAGATACCTTTGTATCAATCTCTACTTTCATGGGCTTATTAAATTTTCAATATCTATGATTTCTAAGAATTCCTTAAAAAAATAATAAGCTGTTGCACTTCCTGCAAGAATAATATTTTGGAATAATGTTTAGTACATATTATACTATGGTCTTGTAAATTCATATGGTTAGCTATCTTAGGTAATTTTCAGATCAGACAAGGTGAATTATAATTTAATAAAATCACAATTTGCTTCGAATTTTCTACATATATATTTAAGGGTAATGTCACTAATTTCATATAACAAAAACCAGTCCCATCTGATTGAATGACAAGAATGACAATCTCATTCTAAATACACTAGGAAGGGCTTTACAACATTAACACAATGTGCTAAGATATAAACCATACTTTCAAAGTTACAATCTCTTATTTAGTTAGTAACTGGCTTCACATAATAAACTAAGTTTAAATCAAATTATATAATGGTTTAATGTGACACAGATCAGGCTGTTTTAGTACCATGCCAGCCTCAAATATAAAAGAGTAAGAGTAAAGTGGAACATAGTTTTAGTTTGTTTACAGCTGAAATTACTGGAATTAAAGTATTTTAAAACAAATTAATCATTTTATCTGAAGTGTATTGTATACACATATAAAATAAAGATAAACTCTACCTTCGAGTCAGTGTTGACTTCTGGCATTCCCTGTAGTTTTTCTTGACAAGATTTTTAAAGTGGCTTGTCATTGCCTCCTTTCTAAGACTGAGAGAGTGGGACTTGCCAAAGGTCACCCAACTGATTTTGTTTCTAAGGCAAGACTAACACGCATGGTTTTCTGGTTTCTAGCCTGGTATCTCAAATCATTATGCCAAATGGCTCTCTTGTGGATTAAACTCATAAAGTTCATTTACTCTGTAGAGTATAACTTTCATTGGAATAAAATCTATAAATTAAGTTTTAATTATATTTGCACAGATACTCATTGGCATCATATAAAACAGGAATAAACTCAAGGTCCGGGGGTTGGCTCCGCGGGGTGCTTAGATCTGGCCCATGGGCTGCCCTGGAAACAGGAAGAACCGGCCCGCAATGTCTACCAGTGAAAACATTTTGCTGGCAAAGGGTTGCAGGAGACTGTTGCAGCAAAAATGGAGCTCAGGAGCCCGTTTTTGCTAGCAGAGTGCTTGGGCCTCCACAGGTGCCCCTGAAACAAGTGAAGTCAAACAGGCCATGCCCTCCCCCCCGCCGGCCAAACACACACACACACCCAAACACAATCCTGATGAGGCCCTCAATGAAATCGAGTTTGACACCTCTGATATAAGATCTTTCTTTTACAGTATACTATGGACAGAAAAAAAAGAATACCTTGAGTCTCTCCATGATAACAGGTTTTCTCCATATATCTGGTGAATTTTTCTTTCTGGCATAATACTCAACTATTTCCTAGAGGGTATATATAAAATAATGTATAAATAATCATTCTCATGCCACCTCAACTGAAAGCTGTAAACTATCGATTAATCTTCTGCCAGACTTTGGATCTCAAAGTCTTAAAACAAGTTATGATTTCAAATTGGAATTAGGACATTCATGTTTCCTTATCTGTACACTTGACCTGTATACTTATGAAGACAGAAAACTGATCTCTGTCATTGCCTTAGTTAGAGGATTCATCTCTGCAAAATAGATCACATGGCTACTCTCTTGGCTTTGTGGTAAAATAAATGGCACTTCCAAGAAATTTGCAAGGCCCAAGATGATGCTGATTTGGTCCTGTTTTAATTATTCATGGTACAACTTACTTTTTCAGCTGGAAAAACATGCTTTTTCATGAAATCCTTCACTTTCTGAAGGATTTTCTTCCCCTCTGTGGACTGCTGGAATAATTCTCCAGAATTGCAAGGAGGTATGCCAGTGCTTAAAGTTATTCTAGAAGAAAGCAACATATGACCAAGAGGGAGTATTAGGTATGTGGGCTGCCTTCAGTTACCGTATTTTTCAGAGTATAAGACATACCTTTTTTCCCCAAAAAAAGAGGGTGAAAATCTGGGTATGTCGTTTACACCGAATGTAACCCCGCCCACCCTTTGGAGGTTGTCGGCCTCCGCACATCAAATTTTCCGGTGGTTCCAGGTGGTGGGGATTCTCACTTCCACTCGGATTTTGATAACGAACAGCACAGATGTTTTTATCCATTTAAAACAAACCCTATTACCCTACGCGGATTTAACTGTAGGAGTTGGGGGATGATTTTCATGGGGGCAGAAGAGGTACCAAAGGGTCCACTCTTGAGATGCCCCCGTCTTCCTACCTATATCCATAGATGTTGAAACCCTGGTTTTCTCACAGAAAGGCCCATTAGAGACACAGCACTTCAGTCCTCCGGGGCGCTGCCATCTTGTAAACACCGTGCCTGGCTTTCCGGCAAGCACCCTGCACCTTTGCTGCCTCGGTCAGAGCCTGGTTCCGGAAGCAGCCTGGGAAAGCGCACAGGTTGGGACTTGGCAAAGCGAGCACTACAGGAGACGTAAGGCAAGGCGCTGCCACCCGAAAACACTGTTGCCATGATCTCTGCCATCTGGAACCGCCCGAAAATGCGATGCTCTTTTTTTGCCTTATGCCCCGTGCTGCCGCCTGAAAACACTTTCCTCCCCGATTCCAAAAACAGGACATGCAGAGGCAAAAAAAGAGCATCGCGTTTCAGGCGGTGGGTGCCTCCTGCCGGCACTGCCACCCAAAAATACTTTCCTCCCTAATTCCAAAAATGGAGTGTGCGGAGGCAAAAAAAGAACATCACATTTTCAAGCAGTTCCAGGTGGTGGAGATGGCAGCAATAGTGTTTCCAGGTGGAAGCACCCTTCCTTATGTCCCCTGAGCAGTGCCCACTTTGCCAACTGAGTCCTGACCTCCGCACTTCCCTGGACCATTTCTAGAATCAAGCTCCGACAGAGGCAACAAAGGTGCAAGGGACTTCTGGGAAGCCCAGCACCATGTTTATGAGATAGCAGTGTCCAGGAGGACTGAAGTACTGTGTCTTTATCAGGCCTTGCTGTGAGAATGCCAGGCT
Source organism: Coluber constrictor foxii (assembly GCA_038048745.1). Lineage (NCBI taxonomy): Eukaryota > Metazoa > Chordata > Lepidosauria > Squamata > Colubridae > Coluber > Coluber constrictor. The sequence goes on along the minus strand of CM075961.1, from coordinate 116,757,485 downwards.
TTCAATGCCTATGGCTATAGGCAGGAAGACATGGGCATCTGGAGAATGGAGCCTTCAGTGCCAAGTCCCTCTTCTATCCCCATGAAAATCATCCCCCAACCCACCCCCTCCAGTTAAATGCGCTTAGGGTGATAGGATTTGTTATAAATGGATAAAAAGATTTGTGCTGCTTGTTACCAAAATCCGAATGGATGTGAGGATGCTGGTGATCCTGATGCTGGTAGGCAGAGGCAGAATTCTTTTTTTTTCTTGTTTTCCTCCCAAAAATTAAAGTGTGTTTTATAGTCCAGTGCGTCTTATAGTCCAAAAAATATGGTATTTGTAAAAATAATAAAAATCTAATAAATCAATGCATTGATATGTCAATGTGTCCTACAAGTGTGTTAAAAAAAGGGCAAACTTGCATCTCAGATAGGCTATCTGATCTGGGTTGCAAAACTGAGATACAAGATGGCAGGAAAGACACTGTTACACCCCCATCGGATTCTGAATCTGTGGCGGAAGATGAGCTGGCACAAGAATTGACAGAGAGTGAGCAATGCCAGCTTCGTTGGCATTGGAGGAAACTGGGGAAGGGCAGAGTCAGTCCAGGCAAAGCTTTTCAGAATTAGTAAGGCCTGCAGGCAGAGAGGAACAGAGGCAGGGTGAACAGGAGAAAAAGAACTCAGACGAGGAGCAAGAACCACCCCCTCCTGATGCAAGAGCTTGGAGAATGCAGAGAAAGCATGATCAGCGCTGATGGAGCAGGCTACTCACGAGGAGAGTGCCCTGCCCATCTTCACCAAGCACACCTGGGAAATGAGACTTAAGGAGACACTGTGGGGAGGGGCATTTGTTGGGAACAAATGCTGAGTTCCTGAAATGTTGCATGCCGATGTTTGAATTTGCCAAGAGTTCTTACATTCCTTTTGCCGTTCTGGACTAATTACTTGGATCTTTTGCTCCCTGATTTCCTTGATTTGCTCTTGTTTTGCCAAATACATTTGGGATTTATTGCCATGCAACCTTGGTGCAGACAGCACTGGGGTGGACTAATTGCAGTCAAAGGCTGCTTGAGATTTGTGGGGAGGGTTGTTATCACTCTGCTCTGGGACTTGCCAGAAACATGGCAGCATTTCGGAGATTTGGAGCAATAAAGAGGCAGTTTGAACTGCCAGCTGTTTATCTCTGTGCCATGCCCTGGATCATCACAGACACAGAGAAAATTGATGTATTTGCTGCCATTTAATAATACCTGTATTTCTGCAATTCAAATCTGTTATCCCTACCATAGATACATACCGCTTTTGTAAATTTATTATAGAGATAGGCAGTGCAGCAAATAGCAGTCAAGAAAAAAGAACTTCGTAGAATCTATCTGAGGCACAGGTGGCATAGTTGCATCTTTAAAACTCTTTCAACAATCAATTCTTACTTTTTTGCTACCAGTAATCCAACTTCAGCCAAAGGTCTCACTACACTGCTGAACTCCAAACTGTTTTCTGCAGAGGAATTACCCAGGAGATATCTGGCATATATACCCTAAAGAATAAGTAATTTCAATATGTGAAATTTAACAATAGCTCAACACTTTAACATTATATGACACAGGAATGTTTAATTATTATTCAAGATCTATATTTATTTTAATCTTTGACCAATATAAATTGAAAAAACATATAACTCATCAAATGAGCAGCAAGATTATCAGAAATAACAATAGTATACCATACCTATACATGATATACATAGTAACTATAAAATTACAAAATAATGGCATAAAGCATAAAAACTATGACATTTCTGTGAAACTTAAAACTATGCAACATAGGATTCATTAAATTTAAAGTTTCTAATTTTCATTTACCATAGTCATTATATACTATATGAAAAGCAATAAATGATATTGTATGCTATCCATATCCAGACAAATTATGTCTCTTTTTATTTATTTCTTCCAAAATAATTTGTTATTTATTTTGGGCTAAGAGATGACAGGTCTCTCACAGATATTTTTAGAGCAATGTGATCAAGTAGAAAATTAACTTACAGTCTCATCTCATATTTTGACACTTTCGTCAATAGATTTCATTGGTTCTAAAAGTCTATTTGAAGCACACTAATGACATCACTTGCAGCGACTCACCAATAGCATAATATTTAATATTACACAAACAGTTCCTCTATGAAATCTGGAATGCTATTACTAATGTTATGAGTAAAAGGATTTACAAAATTACTATATTTCAGTCACTCCATTTAACATTAAAAGGTAAGGTGCAGATTATATATGTTACCTGGCTTATTGAAGCCAATTTAAAATATGAAAGAGCAAGAAAAAAATTAAGATTATGTGGAGAAGCGCAGGTATTCCTGAAGCGAGAATAAATCATGATCAGTTCTTCAGGGGAAGGAATTCCTATGAAAAGCAAATTCATTTATGTCAACCTTTAGCTTTGCTCATGATATGCAGATTACATCACATATATCACAGATGTAGTTAATAAACGCATATATTGTATTTGTTTTTTCATATCATTTCATATCATACTACCCACATTAGATAACAAAATTATAGAATTATCTTAGAGTAGTGGTCAGCAATTGATATTTTCACATCATACAAGCCAGGGGCGGGTTTCAAAACCCGTCACTACCGGTTTGTTCGTGGGCACACGCGTGACACTTCTGCGGGCAAGTGGGCAGAGCGTCCGACCACAGCTGCTCCCGGTTTGCCTGATCTGGGGTGAACTGGTAGCAACCCACCACTGATACAAGCATTTTCTTGATCTAATATAGAAATATAGAATATAGAAATGGTTTGCTGGGGTCTTTTTCAGCATATTTTTAGACTTCTCAACATTGGTTGCTGATCTAAAACTTCATAGTGATTTACTCAAGTACTAACCATGCCTGACCCCATTTAGCTTTCTGAGTCATCTAAGCTCAGCTAGGTATTATTAGGCCACAAGTTATAACAGTTTCTCAACCTCAGCAAACTTTAAGCTGTGTGGACTTCAACTTTCATAATTTCCCAGCCAGCCAATATAATAGGCTATATTTAATGAGATGCTTGTAGAAGAGTATTTCCTTAAGAGAAATTTCTCATTCCACATTGTAGCCTTTTCTAAAGAAGTTGTATGTTTCAGTCAAATTATTCCACATAATTCATAAAACTGCAGTGTGGAGATTATATTCCCTTTACAACTCCCTTGCAAAACATTCTTGCACTCTCAGTTATTTAAATATTATACATTTCAATTAAATTAATTAAACTAAGCTATTACATAATAAATCTTAAAAAGATATGATCTTACGGATAGATGATTAATATATAGATGAGAGAGATGGGGGGAGGACAAGACAAGACAAGCACACACAAACACAATTACTGCATTTAGTGAAGCTGAATTTCTCGCCTTCTGAATTGCAGGTTAGCCCAATTCTATTTCCATTATGTGATCGTTTTTGTTTCATTTGCTCCTTCTAATCATGACTGCAATTCAATTCAATAAATAAATCCCTAATCTAGCTCTCTCCAGGTATGCTTCTAGTCATTAGGAAAGCTGCAGGCCTAGCCTTTTTAAAAGAACTGTAGTTGAATCAAGTTCTGTCCTCAGTTATTTTGTGTAGAATCAAATGCAGGACCCAAAACCAATAATCAAGACTTGCTGTATTGTTTATTTATTTTACAGTGCCCACTGGAGGAATTATATCTAGAAAATAATGGGAGGGACCCTGCAGACAAAAGAAGGCACTTGTATTTATACATTTCAGGGAAGAAGGAAATAAATGAATCAGTCATGCATATGCACAGGCAATAAATGACATAAGCACAGATACTCATAATTAGCTAACTTCAAGGTACTTCTCCACTCTCCTACTGTTACTCTCCTTAAGAAAGAACTATTGTCTTAATAGAAAGAAATATATCAATTACATTTCCACAGATATTTTTTATAAAGCTTCTTGAAAAGCAGGTACTTCAAGGTTGCTTTTTTAACAAAGTTTAATTTAATTTATCAAGTAATTATCAGGAATACGTGCAAGTAATTAGCACATATTCCCTCTGTATTTCTATTTTACGAACACATTTTCACTTCTCCAATAATTTGTTTTCTTCACACTTAGAGCAGGTGAATTATATCTTAGATGGAAAAATGGATCGTTGGAGTAAGAATAACCCATCATTATGTTTTTTCACATTTTACTTTTTAAAAAAAAGAAAATAGCTGAGTAGAAGAACAAGCACATACCTGCAATGCTGTTTACATTCTGTAAATTAAGGATTTTAATAGGTTTGAGGGCTCTGGGCCAAAAGTAAAAAGCTAGAGTATAAGCCAAGTCTGCCACAGGATGGCCTAAAGTTGAAAGTTCCCAATCCAACACTGCCACAACACGGGCCTAGAAACAGAGGCAGAAATAAAAACTTGAACAGGACAAAATTGTTGAAAATTTTAATATGATTGCCCTATTTAATGATTTAGCAATAGCAATAGTACTTAGACTTATATACTGCTCCATAATGCTTTACAGCATTCTCTGAGTGGTTTACAATGTCAGCATATTGCCCTCAATAATCTGGGTTTTCATTTTACCAACCTTCGAAGATGGAAGGCTTAGTCAACCTTGAGCCACTCAGGATTGAATTCCAGGTTGTAGGCAGAGTTAGCCTACATAGTAAGATGTATGATCTTACCATATCACCAACCCTAGACATTTACTGTATTTTGAATGGTATCACCAACCCTTGGTATTTACTGTATTCTCTAAAGAAATTCATTATTCCTCATTGCTCCAGTGAGTTGTGAGAAAGCAGCCCATGGATTCAAAACCTTCAAGAAAGGCTGAGTTAGAAGACTAACTGAAGCCATAAGGAGATTTTAAAAAAGTAAAAATCAATTTACTACAGTAATGCCTTACCACTCTCCTCCATGAAGTTTTATTACTTTTCTTAAGGAAAGAAATCCGAGAGTGTTTTATAATTAAACAATATTTGAGAATGAAATGTAACACAAAATCCTGTTTGGAATTTTTAAAAGATTAGTTAGAAAATCCAGGTAAGCATTCCTTCATCTTCGCCTGAAAATGTCTCCAAACAGCTCTGTGAGTCATAGCGTAATGAGTGTATGCTATAACTCAAAAATAATGGGAGTCCCTGATTTACAATTATATGTTTATGCCCACCATGGCCACGCCCATCCTCTGGCCACACCAACACCCACCCCACCACTATCCCCAGCCCTCTGAGTTTAAACACAATCCCTGATCAATGAAATTGAGTTTGATACCCCTGCTATTTTAGTTCACATATTGAGATATGATAAAATAAATACTCTTGATAATTTATTATGCAGGTTTGCACAATTTGTTGCTTATGCAAGATGAATTTAATGCACACTTCAAACACTCCCAATGTTGCTTAACTACATTCCCAGCAGTCTGATGTGATGGAACATAACTCTGGCATTGAGAATGAATGAACAAACCATTAAGAGAAGAGGGGGAGGTGCAGAAAAGATTACTCTGTTTTAGGAAGCCTATTTTTAGGAAAGAAGGAAGGAAGAGAGAGAAACTCAAAAAACTCCTGCCTTGATTTGTTTAGTATAAAATGTAGTAGTGGAAAATTTTTACAGACTTATAAGATTCTATTATTAAATACTATAACAATAAAAGGCTGACACAAAAAGAAATAGAAGAAGCTACTTTGAAAATGCAGTCTGCATCATTTCAAGATACCTCTCTTGGATCAAAGATGATGTTATCTATTCTAAAGTCACCATGGATCAAAGTAATTTCATTATCAGCATCATCAGGTAAATTGTTCATTAACCATTCGGATAATTCGGTCATAGCTGGAATTTGGATATGAGCAGCTGCCTGATATTGCCTCATCCAAGTTGATACCTAAAAGCAAACCATAATCAAAATTAGTCTGAAGTTGGTAGTGAGTGAAAAAGATATTGATTTTTGAGAAGAACCCTTGGAATATCACATTCACCACACTGTCTTTTAAACAATTTCAAATTATCTGAATTGCTATTTTTGGTGCACTGCCATTTTTATGTCATCTCTGTTGGAATTAATTTCTGTTCCTAACTACAGCCTATATACAAACAAAAACTAATAATAACTTCCTTCGCATTTTACCTTTTGGGCTGGTTTTCCTAACTACTGTACTAATGTAATTATTGTGAGCAGTCAGTAAAATGCTTCAAAACATTGAACATCATTCAATATTTCATAACTCCTTAAATGCTAATAACTTTATTTAACACCACAAAATTTAAAGCATCAAGATTTGCAATCTGTAAATAGCAAGAGTCTCTGTACTTTTCAATTACTTATTTTTCGCTATGGAAATCGAAAGAGTAGGCACAATGGGAAAGGGTTTATGAAATATTTACCTGTCTCTTACAGTAACCTGCTCCTCTTCCATAGGCCTGGAGGCCTAATGAACTAACTTTGAAGGAATGCAGCTTTGCAAGAGTTTCTATTATTGCTATATACAAAGCTGATCTTTCTGCTGGGCTTACTTCAGGTAATGTGATATCTCGGAAGATGCGACCCTGAGACATAATTGAAATCATAAGGAAATAAGAGAAAAAAGGATAGCATTGAAATATAAAAGGAATTGGTTCCACTATCTTTATTTAATTATTTGAAATACTAGAAATAAATTCAAACTTGCTGGTCCACAAGGAAATTTCATTCCACTTAAAGGGGAGCAAAACTCTCTCTCTCTCTCTCTCTCTCTCTTTCTTTCTGATATTTATCTGCCTATCTAATCTTAGACGGCTGGCAAATATATTCAATAAAACCTGTATAAATATAATGTTAATAACGATGTATTAAATACATTATTGATATAATAACAATGTATTAAATACATTATTTAATACATTGTTATTTCTGCGCCAACTCAGAAAGCTCAAACTGCCCAAAGAGCTGCTGATACAGTTCTACAGAGGAATTATTGAGTCTGTCATTTGTACCTCTATAACTGTCTGGTTTGGCTCTGCAATCCAATAAGACAGACACAGACTTCAGAGGATAATTAGAACTGCAGAAAAAAAGATTGCTACCAATCTACCTTCCATTGAGGACCCGTATACTGAATGAGTCAAAAAGAGGGCTGTGAAAATATTTACAGGCCCCTCACATCCTGGACATATACTGTTTCAACTCCTACCTTCAAAACGATGCTATAGAGCACTGCACAGCAGAACAATTAGGCACAAGAACAGTTTTTCTCCGAACTCTGGTAAACACTCTGCTAAACAAATAATTCCCTCAACACTGTCAAACAATTTACTAAGTCTGCACTACTATTAATCTTCTCATCGTTCTCACCACTCATCTCCTTCCACTTATGACTGTATAACTATAATTTTGTTGCTTGTACCCTTACAATTTATAGATATTGTTTCCTGATTGCTTATTTATACCCTACGACTATCATTAAGTTTTGTACCTTATGATTCTTGATGAACATATCTTTTCTTTTATGTACACTGAGAGCATATGCACCAAGACAAATTCTTTGTGTGTCCAATCACATTTGGCCAATAAAAAATTCTATTCTATTCTATTCTATTCTATTCTATTCTATTCTATTCTATTCTATTCTATTCTATTCTATTCTATTCTATTCTATTCTATTCTATTCTACTCTAGTCTAGTCTAGTCTAGTCTAGTCTAGTCTAGTCTAGTCTAGTCTAGTCTAGTCTAGTCTATATAATTAATTAATTAATTAATTACCAATTTATTAAATTTGTATGCTACCTGATTCCCAGCAATTCATCAGAGCCCCATATATCCCAACCACAACATCATACTCAGTCTACATTAACATTTACAGGATTCCATCCTAGACCAATACCTGGATGAGAAGGCAAATATTCACAGTCCTCCAAAAAGCTAATAAAGTGGAGAGGGCCTATAAAACTCAAGGAGAATGTTGTTTCAAAGGATTAGAAATATCATGAAAAAGGTCCCACAAGGTAGCAAAATTTAGGAGAAAAAAAATCTATAATGCACCCAACCTGTGCATCCTGACCTGGTGGAGAGATGATAACCTTAAATGGTATCCAGAAAACAACTGGAAGTCACTTCAGCTGTCACAATAGCAGTCTAACACAGAAAGAGATCTGCCAGTTACTTCCCTTTGGCACTAAGGAGTTATTTTTGCAAATTATCCTTTCCCATTTCAGCCCTATACCATCACACATATTCTTCTGGAGAGTCCCACAATCTTTGACAGCAAATTGTTTTTTTGACAGCCAACTAAGTTCTGGGCTGCATAAACAGAGGATAGAATCAAGATCACATGAAGTGTTAATACCACTTTATAATGCCTTGGTAAGGCCACACTTGGAATATTGCATTCAGTTTTGGTCACCACAATGTAAAAAAAAGATGTTGAGATTCTAGAAAGAGTGCAGAGAAGAGCAACAAAGATGATTAGAGGCAGTGGTGAAATGTAAAATTTATTACTACCGATTCTGTGGGCGTGGCTTGGTGGGGGGTGGTAATATGATTGAGTGGGCGTGGCCAACTTTTTTAAAAAAACTTTTAAAACCATTTTTTTCTACAACCTCTTCGGCTGAAGAGGTTGTTAAAAAATGCTTTTAAACCCTCTGATGATCCCAGCTGACTTGCCTGATCTGCAGAGGCTTTTTTTCCTTTTAAAAACATTTTTTCTATAACCTCTTCAGCCGAAGAAGTTATAGAAAAAATGCTTTTAAAAGCCTCTGATGATCCCAGCTGAGCTGCACAATCATCAGAAGCTTTTTTTTTTAACTTTTAAAAACATTTTTTCGGCCAGAGGTTGTAGAAAATTGCTTTTAAAAAAAAAAGCCTCTGATGATTGTGCGGCTCAGCAGGGCAATGGGGGGGACAGGAATTTTTGCTACAGGTTTTCTGAACCACTTGCCTCCATTACTACCGAATCGGGCGATCTAGTCTGAACCAGGAACATTTCACCCCTGATTAGGGGACTGGAGGCTAAAACATATGAAGAACAGTTGCAGGAACTGGGTATGTCTAGTTTAATGAAGAGAAGGACTAGGGGAGACATGATAGCAGTGTTCCAATATCTCAGGGGTTGCCACAAAGAAGAGGGAGTCAAACTATTCTTCAAGTATCTGAGGGTAGAACAAGGAGCAATGGATGGAAATTAATCAAGGAGAGAAGCAATTTAGAACTAAAGAAAAATTTCCTGACAATTAGAACAATTAATAAGCTGAACAATTTGCCTGCAGAAGTTGTGAATGCTCCAACACTGGAAATTTTAAGAAGATGTTGGATAACTATTTGTCTGAAGTGGTGTAGGGTTTCCTGCCTGGGCAGGGGATTGGACTAGAAGACCTCCAAGGTCCCTTATTCTGTTCTGTTCTGTTCTGTTCTGTTCTGTTCTGTTCTGTTCTGTTCTGTTCTATTCTTACTGTAAAGTTTGACGTATCTCATTCATTTATTGACTTACTCACTCACTGACTGTGTACAGCCACTCATTTCATCAAGTGATCTGGGTCGTAAATCAATTTAAAATAAGTTAAAAACAAATTTCTATCATAAGGACAAAAATGAAAATATACAGCGACCAAGGAATATTTTCCCCTTAAATTTCCCAACACAAAAAAAGGCCAAACATGCTCACTTCCATGCACTCTAGCCTATAAATCATTGAGCCACACCCCATACCAGTGTTAAGTCTTATATGAAGAAACATGATATCCTTAGCCACATTTGCCTGTGTTGATTTAGAGGGCATCACTTCCTATGATGCTATAGTAACTGCAGAGATCTCTGGATTCTTGGTTCGGGGGGGGGGGGGGAGAAATTGTCCACCTCAGAATGGGCTTGCAATTTGGGTGTCCTCCTAGACTTATAGCTAAATTTAGACAACATCTGACAGCTATGGCTAGGGCGACCTTTGCACAGGTTCGCCTGGTGCACCAATTGCGACCCTACTTGGATCGGGAGGCTCTCCTCACAGTCGCTCATGCCCTTGTCACCTCACAGTTAGATTATTGCAATGTGCTCTACATGGGGCTACTCTTGAAAAGTGTTGGGAGACTACAGTTGGTCTCTGACTACAGTTGGACAGCTCGCGTGACAGCAGCCACGCGAGCTGTCGTGGGTGCACCTGGGTACACCCACATTACACCAATTCTTCACGAGCTACACTGGCTCCCTATTGGTCTCCGGTCACAATTCAAGGTGTTGGTTATTACCTACATGGCTCAGGGCCAGGTTATCTTCGAGACCACCTTCTGCCGCATAGCTCCCAGCGACCGGTAAGATCCCACAGAGTTGGTCTCCTCCGGGTCCCGTCAGCTAAACAATGCTGGTTGGCGGGCCCATGGGGGAAGGCCTTTTCTGTGGCTGCCCCAGCTCTCTGGAACCAGTTACCACCTGAGGTCTGAACCATTCCCATCCTATTGGTCTTCCGAAAAGCGGTGAAGACCTGGCTTTTCCGGCAGGCCTGGGACCGTTGATCTCGCTCTTGTGATCAGGCGAGATCCGGCCATGAATGACATGAATGAGTTTTTAATATTCCTAATGTTTTTAATTTTTAAATGTTTTTTATAATGATTTTTTAAAATGTATTGTGAGCCGCCTTGAGTCTTCAGAGAGGGGTGGCATATAAATTGATTAAATTAAATTAAATTAAATATTAAATTAAATTAAATTAAATTAAATTAAATAAATTAAATTATTTAATTAAATTAATTAAATTAAATTAAATAATTAAATTAATTAAATTAAATTAAATTAAATTAAATTAAATTAAATTAAATTAAATTAAATTAAATTAAATTAAATTAAATTAAATTAAATTAAATTAAATTAAATTAAATTAAATTAAATTAAATTAAATTAAATTAAATTCTGGTCTAAAAATGTGAATAGTCAAGTCAAGTCAATGTGGCTGCAAGGAGGACACTAACCTGGACATGTTGCATCATATAAAATTGTGTTCCGATCACTGAAACATCACTGCAGTATAAAAGAGGTTCAGGAACTGGAAACCCAGCTGCAAACAAAGCTTTCTGAATCCAATATTCTCTGTCAATCTGAATAAGATATTGTAGGACGTACAAAAATATGCACATTAAGAACATGAACAGGATATGATCCATTGAAAGTCTGTTCATTGTATTCAAACTAGTAGAATTGAAGAATTTAGTGAAGAACTTGATTCTTATACATTTCAGCAAATAATGATAATGTAGCATTTGATAAGCATAATAATTTCTATAAATAGAATGGAGCTCATATCCATTTTAAAATTCTATTTTTATATCATGAAAAATAACAGCAAATAGGTTTCCTATATAACATGAGCATCAGCAGAGTACAGGGATAACTGCCCTAGCTGGGATGCTTTAGGGACCCCCCCCCCCAATGCTTTTTCCGCTTCATTGATCTGGAGTAAATAAATCAAAATTGATCCCAGAATGTATGATTTGTAATTTAGAATGAAAATCATGCTAAAGGGAGGAGACATGGAGACAAACAACTTTCAGCTGGAGTTTAAGAAAAATGTAGTTTTACAGTAGTTTTACTCTGTAAAACTATTATAGTACCTCCCTAGATGGCTTGCCAAAATGCCAAAGCATTCCCAAAACAAACACAAAGAGCAATAATACTTAATTATAACAGTTTAGTACCTTGTGAGCCTGAGGTAGGAGAGGGCCATGAGGTTTCTTTCTAAGCACATAGGTTTTAAGTCCTTTCTTCAAGTAAAAGGTGGGGTTTGATTGTCCAGAACTTCATGAACATAATGAGATGTAACAGATAATAGTAATTATTACTAATGACTAGATAAGAAGCTATTACTTACATCAGTGACTCTTAAATTAGACTTTTCTAAGCCTCATATAAACTATTACCTCCACAAAAAAGACCTCAGATTCTCTTGATTTACAGAAAAGTCTCAGCAGCTCAGCAGCAGTCTCCCTTAACTCACAAACAATTACAAATTGTTCCATTACCCCCAGGATATTCCTAAATTAACCTCAGTTTAAGAACTGCTGACTTCTACCATGAGATCCTCAAGCTCAGTATTGTTAAAACAGACTTTTAATAATTCCCCAGTTATTTTTTAGATCTGATAATATTAAGAATTGAACGAGCAGCCCTCTGCATATTAACATGCATTCAAAATAGACCTTTTCCTAGAATTATGCTTAAATTTCATTTTATTTCATTTGGACTATTTTTCAAATGGAAAGGTCCAGCCAGTACAGACAATGGTGAGGGAACAAAGGAGGAGTAAAGTTTCCTCAGTTTGCACCACAGAGAAAAAATAGTTTCAAAACAAAACTCCCACACTGTATAAGTTGTTTATTGTATCAGTGTGATGAAAGGCAAAGGTATTATCTCACAGATTAAAAAGAGATCAAAATTTATGATTACATTAAATATGCCTTTCACATTTTCTTTCATCATCAGCTTCCTTTCTCTCCTCTCCATGCTTCTCCTTGCATCCACCAATAACTTTGTTTATATGTAATATCAATTTCTTAGGACTATGCTTCATATTGATGAAGTAGATTGGGATCCATGACATCTATTGATATAATTAATATGTTAGTCATTGCAACACCATAAAACTCACTATTGTTTTTACTCTGCAAACCAACAAAAATATTTCAGAAATCTCCTGATATGACGCATTAAATCCAGACTGACTAAATTGTGTATAGTGGTTCCCTCCTTTCTCCACATCAGCCCCTTCAATTTGGCAGCCTCCAGATGACCATCCTAGTCAGATATGTCAAACCTTATATTTCCTCATCCTCAACTTGACTGTGCCATGTTAGAGAATACTGTTTCACATGGTTCAGAAATTCTAGGTTATCTACTTCCCATAAAAACTATCACATATAACCAGCAGCTTTTCGTGTTGTAGGTTTTTCAATTGATACCATTGCATTTTTCCTTTTACTGTTCCACTCGCAAGTTCTATGATAGTCAGATAAACTATCCTATTAAATAACAGTACAGGAATAAAACAAGATCAGCATGTATAGGTCCATTCTGACTTGCATGTATACATAATGTCCATTCTAACCCATATTACAGTTTATATTAATATAGCATCCTATCCCTCTATTCCAGATGATAAGACTAAATTTGACGGACTTAAGTTACAGAATAAGAGATTTTGGAGACATATAATTGGATATAGCAAATAATAGTTTAATACATCAGGAAAATCTGTTACACCATAAACAATGGAGAGGATGAATAACTATGTTTGGCACTCCCTTTATTTTTGAATTTTCTGCATCAAACAGAGTCCTACACTATGTTCAAGATCTCTTGACACTCTTATTATTCTAACACAGGAATGTCACTAAACCTCTCTCTTGCACAACCATATATTATATTTTTTATTTTATTTTCCACCCTGAAAGATTTCAATTTATTTTTCAACTGAATTGTACAGAAGAAATTCTGAAGTGATTTATCTTGGTCTGATTTTTTTTATCTCAAAAATCTGGCATTTTAACAGGAATGTTAGACTTTCTATATGTATTTCATTGCTAAAACAATAGTCTCCTAACATTTTTATGATCACAGTCTACCAAATACACCAAATATAAGAAAAATAATTATTTTTTGTTTTCAACAAAACATGTATGTCTAATCAACAGCAGTCATATGTACTCACATGGCTCTATAATATTATAACACTTTTATGGCTGATTTAATGTTTCCTTAGCTACTGCCTCTGCCAAACCTCTTGTCCACCTGAGATATATTAATATTATATATTATGAATTATTATCTTGAAAGGATAGCATTCTTTCAAAAGGGGGCATTCTGCTCCCTTTTGCCTTTCAGCTCCAATCCAGGAGCTCTGAAGCAGTCGCATTCACGACAAATGATTTTATATCAAGTTTATATTTTGCTGATAAAGAAATAAAGGGAGACTAGTATAGATCTACTTCAAGCTTTTTAGCTTTCATCAGCTAGTCATACCCTTACTTGGATTCAAACTTGGGTTTCCTGCATGTTAGGCAGTTGAATTAACCTTCTGAGCCACAAGTTCTCCTCCCTTCATCAGCTCCTGGATTGGAGCTGAAAGGCAAAAGGGAGCAGAATGCCCCCTCCCACATGTTGGGGTAGACCAGGTGACTTGATAGAAAAACATTTAATCTTTCCCCTGGCTCAAGCTGATGAAGGGAGGAGAACTTGTGGCTCAGAAGGTTAATTCAACTGCCTAACATGCAGGAAGCCCAAGTTCAAATCTGAGTAAGGGTATGGCTAGCTGATGAAAGCTAAAGCCATTGAAATAGATCTATACTAGTCTCTCCTTATTTCTTTATCAGCAAAATATAAATTTGGTATAATATATATATTTGTTACATACATATTTTACATTTTATAGTCTCTTCTATTTGTGTTGTTCTTTATTTCTGCTCTCAAGTCATTCATACCATTTATTCCAAAATGTATAGTAATCTGTCTCTTCTTTTTCTTTAATTTTTTTTGTTAACTTGTCCATCTCAGCACATTCTAAAACATTTTTTTCTTGAATTTCTTGAATTTTCTTATTCAATTTTTTTTAATTTTTTTAAGACAAACAAATATTTAATACATCAATCCTCCCTTCCCAATGAAATCTTGGTGTTATCTTCTAGGCTTCTTCTCCATCTTCCATAAGTTTCTTCTATCTTCATCCAAACCATTCTAACATTTTATTGCTAAAACAATATTGTAATCATAATTTGTACATACTTATAATGTTGGTCATTTATATCTCTTTTCCAACCAACTATAAAAATGATTCCATGTTTTAAAATATTCTGATTCTTCCTTATCCTTAATCATCAAAGTTCATCTAATCATTTCTGCATAATCTAAAAAAAAATTATTACTTCTTCTTCCAAAGGTATTTTCTCTGATTTCCAATTTTGAGCATACACAATTCTTGCAGCTGTTATTACACATATGATAAAATATACATTTTCCTTACTAATTTTTTTCTGGAAAGATACCCAGTAGGAACAACTCTGGTTTAAATTCAATGCATTGCTGTATCATTTCTTCCAGCCAGATTTTAGTTTTGTACCAGTAACTTTTTGCTTCAAGACAGGTCCACCACATATGGTAATAAGATCCTAGTGTTTGATGACATTTCCAGCAGGTAGTCGATTTATCTTTAAACATTTTTGCTAACTTCTCCAGTGGCATATGCCATCTATAAAGCATTTTATATTGATTTTCCTTATATGCGGTGGGCATTGTTAATTTACAGTTCCTTTCATATAGTTGTTGCCATTTTTCAAACTCAATTAGATACCGTATTTTCCGGCATATAAGACGACTGGGCGTATAAGACGACCCCCTACTTTTCCTGTTAAAATATAGGGTTTGGGCTATACTCACCGTATAAGACAACCCCTCTTCCAACGCACACCAAATAAAACTTAAAAAACATCAGATTTGATTTCAATATGGTAATTTTAATTCAAATGCTTCCCTTTGTGTGTTTTGGAACAAATCCAAAAAAGGGAGGAAAAAAAAGCAAATTGGAAATAATGTCACACAAAACTCCAAAAATGGACTGGACATTAGATGATGAACATCCTACTGTTCATCATCCAATATCATAATTGCATCAATGATATCTTTTGATATATTTGTAAGGCAGTCATCGTATGAATCTAATTCTATATCTGATGGTGTGGTCTCAGCTTCGGCTTCCTGTTCATCTTGCCACAAGTAGTCGTCCTCCATACCATCTAATGAATTTGATATGCCACACTTCTTGAAAGCCTTGATTACTGTTTCTGGATCAATATCATTCCAGGCTTTTATAACAAACTTGCACAAAACATCCAACTGTGGAGCACGCATGTTTCCTCCTTTTGTGAACGACTTTTCGCCGCTAACCATCCACTCATTCCACTGTTCTCGAATGCGATCTTTAAATGGCTTGTTTAGGCACACATCCAGTGGCTGTACCAACGATGTCAATCCTGCAGGAATAACTGCCGCATCTGTCTTTATTCTTGCAAGCCTTTGCTTGGTGTTGGGAGATAAATGAGCCCTGAACATATCCCACACCAGTAGACTACGTTTTTGAATAAGTCCACCTGGTCGCCTGCTCCATACATTATCAAGCCATAGCTTTACTCCCTCTTCATCCATCCAGCCTTTTTCATTCACATGTACAAAACAACCAACAGGGAACTTGAGTTTAGGCATTGTTTTTCTTTTAAAAATAATCATTGGTCTCAGTTTGGAGCCATCAGCTGTGCATGCTAGTACCACTGTAAAACTGGACTTCTCGTGTCCTGTTGTTTTAATTAAAATTGTTTTTTCACCTTTTGGATGAACAGTTTTATTTCCAATCATATCAAAATTCATTGGAATTTCATCCATATTTCCGATACTATTTAACGCATAGCCATGTTTCTTGCACTGTTGTATTACGTATCGATGGAAACTATTTATTTTGGCATCAAGATCTGCAGGTAATTTTTGTGCAATTTTTGTCTTTTGCCTCAGTACCAAATTATGCCGTTCCAAGAATCTAGTACACCAGGATACAGTGGCCTTAAATCTGTTGCTGTGATCTGGGTTAGATTTGGCCCACTGAAGTGCAAACACATGTATTTTATTTTGTGTCACTATATAACCGTTTTGGCGATGCTCATTCACCATGTCTGCTACATGTTTTTCAAGTTCTGGCCAATGTGGGGTGCCTCTTCTTAATGCACACTTACCCCTTGGCATACTCTCTAATGCTTTTACATTTGCTTTCCAGTCCCGAACCATCTTTTCTGTAACTCCATATTGTCTTGCAGCAGCACAGTTGTTATGTTCCATGGCAAAGTTTACAACTTTAAGTTTAAAACTGGCTTCATATTTCTTTCTTCTTGCTTTCTCTGAGATGCCGAGAAAGACCGGAGCGACAATTCCACTTTTGAATGGAGGTGGCCTCGGCTATGCTGCTGACGTCGTCTCCGCCCATTGGACCGCCGGCGCTATGATATCCCCGCTGGAGAAAGCGGCTGAGGAAGGGAGGCCGCACCAATTTGATTTCTTTGAGCAATTGAAAGCCGGAGGGGAAGACAGGCGGGTGGGAGGGGCAGGGCATGGAACTACGTGAACCAAGGGGCCCTTCAGCTGTTGCGCCGTTGACTAGTCATTAATTCAGTCACCATTGAATTGGAATTGCCAAAAAAATTGCGATGACTCCATCCTGTATTTCATGTCAGCTTACTGAAACCGGAACATTCATCCCCTTTACGTCCGGACCAAGAACCTTCTCCTGTCCCCATTCTGATTGAAGGAGAGCAACATTTTGAGGTTAAGGAGATCTTGGATTCCAGGAAGCATTACGGTAAAGTGAAGTATCTGGTGGCCTGGAAACATTTCTCATTATCTAAAGCTGAATGGGTGAACAAACGTGATGTCCGGGCACCAAAGAAAGGTTTATCAGGATATTTCACACCAAATATCCTGATAAACCTTAATTTCTATATATATGTGGAATGTATTGTGTTGTTATTGCATTTTTCCTCTCTTTCAGGAATAAGGTCTCTTCTTCAGGGGGGCTGAATGTCAGCTTCCTCCTTTTACTGCTTTGGCTGCCATGGTAAAGGGGGGGAGCTAGCATGGGGGGCAAGCGTGCTGGAGGAGAAGAAATGAAAGTGAAGCTTAAGCTATAGTGCTGCATTTGAAGCATATAGTGAAGCTGCTATTGGGTCAACAGTCATGGTATTCTTGGTTGATGACACTGCCAGATGTGTGCTTCCACCTGACCCCTGGGAGACCTTTGGATTGGATGATTTATTTATTTATTTATTTATTTATTTATTTATTTATTTATTTATTTATTTAATTTCTATACCACCCTTCTCCCGAAGGACTCAGGGCAGTGAATAGAATAGGATTTCATATACATATAATAATTTTCTTTTAAATAAACAGTAAGTAATAAATTGAGTCAACTTAGTGTATCTGCTAAGACCTTGGCATAGAATTTAGATGTTTATGCTAGCCCTGCTTGTTGAAACAGAAAGATCTTCAGGGCACGTTGGAAAGTACATAGATCCGGGATTATTTCTATTCCAG
Organism: Coluber constrictor foxii; assembly: GCA_038048745.1. Classification (NCBI taxonomy): domain Eukaryota; kingdom Metazoa; phylum Chordata; class Lepidosauria; order Squamata; family Colubridae; genus Coluber; species Coluber constrictor. The sequence goes on along the minus strand of CM075961.1, from coordinate 116,739,404 downwards.
GGGGTATTTTGTTCCAAAGAGTAGGTGCCCCCACAGAGAATGCTCTCTCTCTTGGAACTACTCGACGACATTGTTTTAATGATGGTACTATGAGTAGGCCTACTCTGTGAGAGCATATTGGTTGGTGGGAGGTTATCGGCTGTAGCAGGTGGTCTCGTAAGTACTCAGGTCCTAAGCCATGGAGCACTTTAAAGGTAAGAACCAACACCTTGAAGTGCACTTTGAAGGCCATCGGAAGCCAGTGCAGCTCGCGTAGAAGAGGTGTTACATGTGAGCGCCATGTTGCTCCCATAATTACTCGTGTGGCTGCATTCTGGACCAGTTGGAGCTTCCGGGTGCACTTCAAGGAGAGCCCCATGTAGAGAGCATTGCAGTAGTCAAGTCGGGAAATTTATGTTGGACAGTGGGAGGGGATGCTTTCTATCTGTAATTTTCATGCTTTTGCCTCAGATTCTGCTTTTCTTTGGTTGCGATCACTTCAATTTTCAGTAAAAGTACCTTTCCCTATAAACAATGGAGTTGGGGTCATTCTTTCTTGAATTTTGAAGGAAGCATACCTGATATCGTCTTTCTTTCTTTTTAGTTTTTATATCTTCCTTTTATAGTCACCAGTCACAATTTAAATTCCACAGATTTTTCAAAATTAAGTTTAGCTTCTTCTTTAACTTATAAAGTCATTTAGTTTCTCCGGTTTTTCGCCTTCTCCAGTTCTCTCTGTCCAGGGGTCTTAACTCTGTCCCTATTTCTCCTCCCATTCTGCTGTCTCACTCTCTAGGATCCTTCTTCACTCATACTGAACTCTTTTTCTGTTTCGTGCTGCACTTCCCTCCTAATCCATCGCCATTTGTTGGACTTAACTTGTCCATCTCTTTTGCATCCTCCTCACTCCGTGCTTCCGATTCTCCATTTTTCCAATATTTCCAATTACATTCTTCTGAGTCCTTTTCATCTGCCATTAGAAACTGGATTCTTCACTCTTTGCTTCCTTTTTCAATACAATTTATACATTTCCTTTTGCCACAATATTTTCCCTTCTTTCCCCCTTTTTTTTGAATCCATATTGCCCATACATCCTAAGTCTAATCTTCACCAAATTTCATTTTACCCTCCATCTCTATATGAAACCCCTTAAATTTAAAATCTCATTTAACATAATTTCTAATCTTATCATTTAATATCAAGATAATAAACCATTTTATGCCATACATTTTCTTAAATCTTATTCCAAGTAATACACTCCAACATCTTAATAAAAACCAATTACTTATATGACAATTTTTTCCTCTTTATATAATAGTAATAAACCAAATTGCTTCCTTAGATTTTATCTCTCATTTTCAAATACTTTGTCAAAGATATATATTTCAAACCACATTCTAATCCTCTCTACTTTTACCACAATCTAATTAATTCATAATACAATATCATTTCACCTTATTTTCTTTTTTAATTAAATTTCAAATAAGTAATTAAAAATATTACAATTATTGTAATTTCCCTAATTGATCTTATTTATATTTTAGAACTTGTCCTTTTATAGACTCCAACCATGCAATTAAAAATATTACAATTGTTACAATTTTTCTAATTTTAGGTAAAACATATTTCTAAAATTATTATTTCATTTCATTCATACATCCATTAGTTTTCCATTATTTTAAACTATTTAAAGTATCATATTTACATCTTGTCTCTAAGATTCCTTTCATCATATTCCTCTTTCTTCTTTCTCCTTTTCTATTTCTATTTTTTTTTCTTTCCTCTTCTTTTCTTTTCTATATTTCCCATTATTTCTCATCTCTTTTCTCTTTTTCATCTTACCATTGTTAAACCCATTGTAATCATTTTGTATTTTAAAAACATAAGCTCTTCTATTTTGCCTTACATTTCCCGTTATTTTCCATCCCTTTTCCCTCTTTCTTTTTTAGACTCAAGCTGTGGCTTCCGGCGTCCCAATATAGTCAGCTTGTGCCATCACTGACTATTGGGGGTGAATCCCTGCCCCCACAGAGAGGGCTCGCAATCTGGGCATCCTCCTGGACGCACGGCTGTCTTTAGAAGAGCATATGACGGCCGTGGCCAGGTTCACCTGATCCGCCAGTTGCAGCCCTTTCTGGATCGGGACGCCCTGCGTACGGTTACTCATGCCCTTGTCACCTTCCGGCTGGACTACTGTAATGCTCTCTACATGGGGCTCCCCTTGAAGAGCACTTGGAGGCTCCAACTGGTCCAGAATGCGGTCCCGCAGGTGGTTATGGGTGCAACTCATTGTGCCCATGTGACCCCCCTCCTGTGCGAGCTGCACTGGCTCCCAGTGGTCTTCCGGGTGCAATTCAAGGTGTTGTTTATCATCTTTAAAGCGCTCCATGGCATCGGACCTGGGTACCTTCGAGACTGTCTTCTGCCACCAGTAGCCTTCCACCGGCCAGTCCGCTCCCATAGAGAGGGTCTCCTCAGGGTGCCATCAGCCAAGTTATGTTGGCTGGCGACACCCAGGGGGAGGGCCTTCTCTGTGGGAGCCCCTGCCCTTTGGAATGATCTGCCCCCGGAAATTCGTAAGATCTCCGACCTCTGTATATTTCGCTGTGCCCTCAAGACCCTGCTATTCTGCCAGGCTGGGCTATCAATGTGATGATTTTTAAATTGGGTGTTTAAATGTTGGTTTTAAATCGGAGCTTAAATTATTTATTAATTTTAATTATTTTTTAACTGATGCCTCTTTGTGCTTTTAATAGGCTATACACCGCCCTGAATCCTTCAGGAGAAGGGCAGTATAGAAATAAAATTATTATTATTATTATTGGTTAATCTGTAGTGAGATTCACAGTCTTTGAGGCTGGTTAATAGCTCAGCAGCTCGAGTCCTGACCAAGGACCTAGGAACTGTTAAGATATCGTCGGAGGATGTAAGCTGTTCCTAGTAAGGTGGTTTTTTGTAGAGTCAAAATGTTCAAGTCCGGTAAATTTAGAATTTCTAAATAGCGGGGTAGCCCTTTGGGTATTGCTCCAAGGGCTCCAATTACAATCGGAACAACACATGATTTCTTTTTCCATAGTCGCTCAACTTCGATTTGCAAGTCCCGGTACTTTGTGATTTTTTCTTGCTGCTTATCTTCAATCCGTGCATCACCAGGTATTGCAATGTCAATGAACCATACTTTTTTCTTTTCAACTACCGTTATGTCAGGTGTGTTATGGACCAAGTGCCTGTCAGTCTGAATCTTAAAGTCCCACAAGATCTTGAGTTTCTCATTCTCTAGAACTTTCTCAACCTGATGTTCCCAGTGGTTTTTGCTGTACTCAAATCCAAACTTCTGGCACAATTTCCAGTGAATGATCTTAGCAACACAGTCATGGCGTTGTAGGTAGTCGGTTTGTGAAATTTTGCTGCATCCACTGATCAGGTGGTCGACTGTCTCATCTTTCTCATTACAGAGGCGGCATTTGCTGTTGGTGGTAACATGTTGAATTTTTGCCTTCATGCAGTTTGTGGCTAGGGCTTGTTCTTGAGCTGCCAAAATAAAGCTTTCTGTTTCTTTTTTCAGTACTCCTGATCTTAACCAGTTCCAAGTTAGTTTCTGGTCACCTTTGCCTTCAATACTTTTCAAGTATTGGCCATGCAGAGCTTTGCTTTTCCAATTTTCAGCTTGCTGCTCAATTACTTCTTTCTTATATTCTGCTTTTGTTTTAGTTGTCTTTAAAAGGCCTCCTTTATTTACTTCCTTAATCATTGGTTCTTCACTTTTCTGGATGTAATCATTCAAGCTGCATTTTTCTTCTTCCACAGTCTGCTTTACTTGTAGGAGTCCTCGACCACCCTCTGCTCTTGGTAAATATAATCGGTCAACATCACTTTTAGGGTGCAAGGCATGATTCATTGTCATAAGCTTCCTTGTTTTTCTGTCCAAATTGTCTAACTCCATCTGGGTCCAGTCAATTATTCCTGCAGAGTATCGAATCACAGGTATAGCCCAGGTATTTATGGCTTTTATGATGTTTCCTCCACTCAGTTTGGACATTAATATCTTACGAATTCGCCGAATGTACTTGGCTGAAGTTATTTCCTTGACTTTATTATGCATTAAGTCAGAGGCCTCTAAAATCCCCAAGTACTTGTAGCCTTCTTCTGATTTTACTGCCTTTATCGTTTCTTCATTCTCTAGTTCTATTCCATTCTCTTCTACGATCTTACCTGCTTTGGTTGCTATTGTTGCACATTTGTCAATTTCAAACTGCATACCAATGTCTTGGCTGAATTCTTTTGTGTGTTCAGTTAATAAATTCAGTTCAGCTTTTGTTTTACCAAACAGCTTCAAATCATCCATGTACATCAAGTACGAGATTTTCAGTCCTTTCTTTGCAAGTTCGTATCCACAGCTCAGATTTTTCAAAATGATTGTCAGTGGTAGCATTGAGAGTATAAAAAGTAGGGGGGAAAGGGAATCGCCCTGGAAAATGCCTTGTTTAATTTCAACTTCACCTAGTTCTTCTTCATTAGCCATAAGTTTTGTTTTCCAGAGGTTCATTGAAGATTCCATGAATTTTTGTATGTTTCTGCTGATGCCAAAGATTTCCAGGCATTTCTTGATCCAGCTATGGGGAACTGAATCAAACGCTTTCTTATAGTCTATCCAAGCCATGAACAGGTTGGTTCGTCTTTTCTTTGAGTTCTTTAGGATTAGCTTGTCAATCAGCAATTGATCCTTTGTTCCTCTTGAGTTTTTGCAGCATCCTTTCTGTTCTACAGGAAGCAAGTTATTTCTTTCCAGGTATCCATAGATTTGGTTTGCAATGATACCAGTAAGAAGCTTGTATGTTGTTGGCAAACAGGTGATTGGCCTATAGTTTCCAGGGTCCTTTCCTTTTTCTTTATCTTTTTGGATCAAAAATGTTCTTCCAGTTGTCATCCATTCATCATTTTCAGGTGTTTTTAGGACCTGGTTCATCTGGATTGCCAATCTTTTGTGCACACTTGTAAGTGCCTTTAACCAGAAGCCATGTAGCTCATCTGGTCCAGGTGCACTCCAGTTCTTCACTTTTCTTGACTGTCTTTGCACCATTGCTTTTGTTATTTTCATGTCTTCCATTTTATGCACTTTAATAGAGTCCTCAACCTGTTTGATCCATTTTGCATTTCTGTTATGCTTCTTGTTGTTTTCCCACAAATTCTTCCAGAATTTCAGAGCTTTCTCTTTATCAGGCTTTTCATTTGTTGTTATTCCTTCTCTATTTTCTAAGCTCTTATAAAACTGGTGCTGATTTGCTCTGAACTGTGAGTTTTCTTTGAACTGAGTTACTCGGTTTTCATACCTTTTAATCTTTTCGGCGATGGCAACAACCCTCTGCTTCAGCTCTTCAATTATTACCGCAATCTCCTTATTCCTCAGATCGTATCTTGCTTCCAGGCTGCTTTTGACCTGCTTGTTCTTTAACTGACCTTGCCTTAGGTTCTTCAAGTTGCTCAAATCTCCACGTAATTTTTTTATCTTCAATTCTAACCGAATTTTCCATTTAGGCTTCCCCTTCTTGCCTCTTTGGTTCTTTTGTATTTTCAACCCCAGTTCTTTGGTGGTTATGACGGCTGCTGCATACATCAGTTGGTTTGTTTCAGCTAATGTAGTGGTTCTAATAGTTTGCACAGCCTCATTGACCTTTTTTAGTACATTTCTCAATTCTTTCCGGTTCACTTGGTTCAGTTTTGGCAAACGTGTTCTTTCAGCATCTTCCATTTGATGCATTATTATTATTATTATTATTATTATTATTATTATTATTATTATTATTATTATTATTATTATTATTATTATTATTATTATTATTATTATTATTATTATTATTTGCATTTTCACTGTTAATCCCAGTGGAATCATTTAAGTTTTTCATATTCTTTCTGTTCCACCCTCTTTTCCTTCTTTGTCTCTTTCCTTCTTTTCTCTTTTTTCCATTGTTAATCCCAATGTAATCTTTAAGCTTCTCCTTTTTATTATTGCTACCCACATAATCATTTAATTTTCCATAGTCTTTCTCTTTTTCTTTTGTCTTCTTCTTTGTTAACAATCTCTTTTTCTTGTTTCCCATTTGTTGTTTCCTTGTCAACTTGGACGTATTCTAACTCAGTTTTTGAATCATCAAATTTCAATTTTCCCTACAATATTGTTGTCATTTCCCTTATGTCCATTTTCAGTGAAATGTACATCATTTTAATCATTTCCTTAAGTTCCTGCACCATTTTGTTCTTTCTAAGTTGTTTATTCCAATTTAAAATTATGTTGTAATCCTCCTTTTTTAATCATCAAAGTCAAACTGTTTACAAACATGCAAGCCTTCCTTAGTCCTCACAGCTGTTATTCCTTTCAAAATTCAAGATTTTTTCTCATTTATTATCTCTTTCAACAAAAACAAAAATTCAATATTGTAATGATCCTTTTTTCTCCTGAAGATGTCTCTTTACAATCCACAATTTCAGTCAGCAACTTGAAAGAGTATCCATTTTGTTTGGGATCCACTTTAACAAATTTTTCTAATCTTAATTTTTCCCCTTTTTCTTCTTCTTCTTCTTTTTAATATACACCATATCAGTTTTTAGTCCAATCCAAATTTACAAAGTCCAAATTCCACTTCTATTCCATCCAATTTAAAATCTTTAGCCTAGATTTTCTATTACAGGCTTTTCTTCCTCCTTTAATCTTCTTTTAAAATTCAAGACTTTCTAAACCATTTATATCCTATTCTGTTCCAAAGATTTTTAGTCTCTCCAAATTCAATATCCACAGTTAAAATTTAAGTATAAATTTCATTTTTGGGCTTTAATGTTTCCACTTTCTCTCTTCTCCAACAATTATGTCCCCTCGACGCTATTTAGCTGCTATTTCCATGCCGGGATAATTTTAAAACTTCCAATTTTTTTCCTTTATACCTGTGAGTTGGCCAATCATTCACCCAGTTCCAGTACTCCATCCAAATCTTTGGCTGCTGCATGATTCTTATTCCGGATGCCCCAGTTTCATGGCAGTTCACAATGACTGCCGCCCCTCGCCATTGGATTGAAGAGTTTTCTCTGGCTTTCCAAGGAACTTGCCTGTTCCTCTTTAGCATACGAGATGCCTCTCCTTCTTCACTGTTCCTACAGGACAGTTTCGGTCTGAAGACCCCCGGACAGCAGTTTGTCTGGCTGGGTTTTCGCCAGGCTCGTTAGAGCCTGGTATTTTCCCAACCAGTCTCGCCGCAATACTTCTGGGTTCTCCCCCTATTTTGACCTCTTGTCTGTTTGGCAGGAACGCAGTTATCCAATTATGGAGGGGTCCGGAGATGACATAGGATTTTAGTTTTAGAAGTAGTTTGTCACGTACTCAAACGTTTTACAGAAGTCTATGTAAATTGCATCTATTGCTTTGCCCTGATCAAGATTTGTAGTCCATACATTTTTGCAATGTAGAAGTTGTAGATTACAGGATAATTTTTTTTCTGAAACCAAATTGTTTATTAGAGAGTAGGTTGTTTGTTTCTAGATGGAGGGTAATGGATTGGTTGATGATTAATTCCATGACTTTGCTGGTGATGCAGGATAGAGATTGATCTGTAATTTTCGACTAGGCTGGGGTCTCCCTTTTTGAAGATATGGATGACCGTGGCTAGTAACCATAGGTTGGGTAGGGAGCTGGTCCTGAAAGATTTTTCAAAGAATATGTTTAGGGGTATTTATTTATCCCAATCCTATATTAGACAGAAAGAGCAACTTCATCCTGGGCCCTGATTTTGGAGAGAATTAAATTAGTTAAAAACGTTTTCCCTGTGCCCCCAGAAATATCAAGTAAAATGATACCAACTTGTTGTTTTGCTAGCTGATCCATGATCATTTGGTATGCTTTTTTCTGATTTTGATTTAGAAATGGCTTCTTGTCCACGATATATGCACTAAGCTGTTTGACATTGTAGTTCTTTTCTCATACGTAATCTGCATTAAATATGTTGTGTCGGTCTCGTAGTGGTGCAGGCAGTAATGTTTTATTGATCATCAAAGCCTTGTTTAAAATGTCCAGACCAAACGTAATTTCTAATGTTGGATTTTCCCCCTTATCAGAGGGAGCCCCCTTCTGAAGTACTGTGAGGCCATCATCATGGCAACTCCACTGTGCTGTACAATAGATGCCTTTTTAAGGCAGTCCAGTAGAAGCCATTTTAAGTACGGGGTTTGTGGCCTGCGACATGGTAGAACGATGCAAACTTCAGGGCTCCGGAGTGAGAGCTGATATCTCAGCTTTTTGGGGGGTCCATAAGGGATCATAGTTGACCCGTAGGGTCAGTGAAGAAAGGGGGCACAGGCTGGTGTGGACAAGGAATCCGCAAATTCCCTGTAACACCAGCGAAGAGCCTTCAATCCTGCAGCTGACAGATAGCTCTCAATGTCTGTTGAAGACAGACATTGAGAGCTGTCACAAAGCCAGAGTGGTCATGAGTGAAGGGAAGGAAAGAGGAAACAAGGCACAACATCTGGGTGAGAAAGAAACTTCTGTCTTGGAAACAAGACCTCTACTTTCTAACAGATAACCTGAACTGTAAAAAAAATTAATTAGAAATGAAAAGGAATGGCAAGAGCAAAAGAGGAGGAAGTGGATATCTGCCTACCTCCCGATTTCCGGGTTAGCAGCAAAAGAGCGATGGCCACAAATAAAAACTAATTTTCTTAAAGAATATGAACTGATTTGGAAAATAATGGAAAGCAGATTGGGCAGAGTGAATTTAGATTGAAATATGGATGAATTTTGGACTTTAAAATAGATACTGAAAAGGTCTAAGTCAGAACAAATAGACTTCAGATCAGTGAAAATAACTTGTGAAGTTATATAGTGCCATCTAGTAATGAAAAAAAATCTTTTTTTTTTGTATGTGTAAAAAGAACAAAGAATGACCATGAGTAACATTTGAGATAAACTGTCTTATGACTTATTGGGTGTAAAAGAGTAGAAGAGGAAAAAGAAAAAAAGATTACCAATTGAAAAATAGATCAAAAACTATTTTGTTTGAATTGTTATTTTTTGTCTACACATATTATCTGCTGTTATACTATTTTTGCTGACTATATGGAGTGAAAGCTTTTGGATCTTTTCTCTTCCTTTCCTCTATTTTTGCTCAAAACCTGAAATGTTAAAAACTAAAATTTGGATATTCTATTTTTCTTTTCTTTTTTGGATTTTTCCATTTTCAACATTCAATATTTTGTATTTTGGATACTTATTTTTCCTCTCTTCTTATTGTTTTTTATGGCATTCTCATATCTATTTTTACTATAACTAGATTTTTTTTTACGTTTGTTTTTTATATTTTTGGCTGATTTTGGGGTGTATGATTTTTCTATCCTTTTTAAATTTTTTGCTTTTTTCTTTGTCTCTTGATCCCTATAATTTTTGGCAATTTGTGATTCCTTTTTTCTTCCACTGGCTTTGTTTTTCTTTTTCTTTTTTCTTATTTTAGTTTCCCTTTATGGGGAACTTTAGTGTTTGGTTTTGTTAACACCATTTTTTAAACATATGGATTAGGGTATCAAGAACCTGAAGATCTGCAGTGACTAGGGCAAAAAATGTGGATTATAATTATTGATTTATGATATTTGGATTACAAATTGGGTGACCTGAAAGTAAAGATCAAGATGAAGAAGCTATCACAACATCACCATGAGTAACAGCAGCACCAAGTTCCGTAGTACAAAAAGCAGCAGAAACAACAAGACAAAACCAACATGGAATTAAAAAGCATGATACAGGCAATGCATGATGACTTTAAGGGACGAATAAGTAAAGGTGAAGTATAAGTAAAGGAGATGAAAGAGATGATGGAGAAAAAATGAACAAAGATTGACAACAGTGGAGGAGAAAGCAGAAGCAACAGAGAAAAAGGTGGAGGAGATGGATTATAAACTTACAACCACAGGTAAAAGCCAGGAAAAGACATTTATACAGTTGGAAATGGACAAGGCCAACTTTTACTTAAGATTTCAAAATATAGAGGTAGAAAAAAGAGAGAACCTACCAGAAAAAATTGCTGAATTATTAGCAGAAGTTATCAGAGAGCTCAGAAAAGATAATGAATTAAATAGATGAAATTTACAGAGTGTACACAAGATATGCAATGAGGAATAACTTACCTAGAGAAATACATGTTAGATTCACCAACACCCCCCCCCCCCCCGCTGAGAACAGAGATTTTGCAATTTATGAGGAACACAACAATACAATACAAAGATAGAGATATAGTGGCATGGAAACAAGTTCTAAGAGTGAGAGACTTAAGAAAAGAATGCCAATTTTTGATGAAACATTTGATTAAAAAAGGAGTGAGTTTTAGATGGTTGATACCAGAAGGAATTTGGGTGAACCTACAAGAACAAAGGCACAGATTGGATACAATAGAAAAGGCAGAGCTATTCTATCGGCAATATATAGAACAAGAAGAAGAGAAAGTGAGCGAAGAAGGACGGGCAAGCTGCCATGAAGAGAAAAAAGAACAACTAACAGAGACAATCAAGGAACAAGAGGAAAGGGCATTGAGAGAGGGGGCAAGAGCGAAAGAGATAAAAGAGCAAAGAGAAACAAGAGTGACTAGATCTACTAAACAAATAAACAAGTAAAAATGGAAAAAGTAAATGTAATATCAGCGAATATAAATGGACTAAATTTAGTAATAAAAAGAAGAATATTTAATAAATTAGAAAAATTAAAATTAGAGATTATATGTTTACAAGAAGTTCATATTAAGAAATAGCATAAATATCTATTGGAGCAAATGAAACTGGGAACATTATATACAACACTTGCTAGTCAAAGTAAAAGAGGGGTAGCATTATACATTAAAAAAACAATACAATCCAAACAATTTTTTGAAGATGAAGGAAGGATACTAATGGTTGAAATAAATATGAATAAAAAAAAACATTGTCAGTGGCAATACATGCTCCAAATGATAATCAAGAAGAATATTATGTGAAAATACATAAAAAATAATAGAATATGAATATGAAGAGATATGTATATTAGGGGATTTTAATGCAATAATAGACAATGAGTTGGACTATAAACCCACAAAACTTAATTAAGAAGTTAAGAAAAACACTGCCAAAACGTTTTTTGACAATGACATGACAATGATACTTAGGAAAACGAAATAACCAGAATAGGCAAATGCAAAAGAATTTAGAGGAAGAACATAAGAGGTTAGAGATGGAATTGCAAAAAAACCCGCACAACAAAAAGATTTAAAAATTTGATGAATCTGAAAAAATATAAGATGAATTTACTGGAAAATGAAGAATTGGCGAATAAATAAGAGTAAATAAGAAATTAATAAGCCAATTAATAGGTAAGATGAAAAGATATGTTATAGAAGCGTGGAAAAGAAGAGAATAATTAAGAAATATTATAATGGATTGTACCAACAAGAAACAGTAGCAGAAGACAAGATAGAACAATACTTGAAAAAAATGGAAATGCCTAAAATCCCGGAAAAGTTCAAACAACTATTAGAAGAAAGAATATCTATGATGGAACTAGTGGAGGGAATTAAAAGACAGAAAAATAGGAAGACACCAGATCCAGATGGATTACCAGCAGAGATATATAAAACCTTACAAGATGTATTAAGCAATGTGATGCTGCAAGTATTCAATGAACTATTACTTAAAGCTAAAATTCTGGAATCATGGATGGAGGCATACATAACTTTTAATACCAAAAGAAGAGACAGATTTGCAATATATAAAGAATTATAGACCGATATCTCTATTTAATGCGGATTATAAGATTTTTGCATCAATCATGGCCGAAAGATTAAAGAAATTATTAAATTAGTTTATACATTTGGACCAAAATGGCTTTTTATCAAAAAGACCAAATATTTATTTCTAATATGTGAATTATATTAAATACAATATTATGAATTACATTCAGAGAGGCAAATAGCATTGTTGTTTTTAGATGCGCAAAAGGCGTTTGATAATGTGAATTGGCAATTTATGATAAAACTATTGAAAATGATGGATTTTGGGGACTGATTCATAAATATGATCCAAACAATATATAGAAATCAAGCAGCAAAGGTAATTGTAAATGGTGAAATGACAGGGAAAATAGATATCAGAAAAGGAACAAGACAAGGATGCCCTTTGTCTCCATTACTATTTATATTGACATTAGAGGATTTAAATAGAAAAGTGAGATAGGAAAAGGAAATAAAAGGAATGAAAATCAAAAAAGAAGAATATAAATTACAAGCATTTGCGGATGATTTCGTGTTTATCATGGAAGATCCAATAGAGAGAGTGCCAAAACTATTAGAGCAAATAGAAGAATATGGGAAAGTAACAGGACTGAAAATCAATAAAAATAAGACAAAAGTATGAGTTAAAAATATGAGAGAAAATAAAAAAGGGAGATAATGGAGAAAATGGACATCCAAATTGTGAAGAAAGTAAAATATTTGAGCATACATTCGATATCAAGATGTGTAATGCTCAAGGAAGATAACTATTATAAACTGAAAAAAACAAATTGAAATAGACCTGGAGAAATGGAGAAACTGGCAACTATCATTAATGGGAAGAATAGAATTAATAAAAATGAATATATTATCAAAACTATTATTCTTATTTCAAACTATACCTATAAAACTGGAGAAAAAATACTTTGAAGTGTTGAAGAGAATAACATGGAAATACGTTTGGCAAAGGAAGAGAGCAAGAATGAACATAAAAATGATGCAAGATGCAAGAACTAGAGGTGGGTTTGACCGAATTGGGAACTGTATTATCAAGCGGCAGCGTTAACATGGTTTAAAGAATGGATTTTATTGAGGAATGCAAGACTATTGATGTTGGAGGGGCATGATTTACAACTGGGTTGGCATGCTTTTCTATGGTATGGGAAACAAAGGATACATGGATATTTCCAGAGATAGTATGTAAGAAATGGCTTGTATTCAGTGTGGGAGAGAGTGAAAGAAAAATATTATCTGAACATACCAATGTGGCTTTCTACAATAGAAGCAGTGACATATCCAAACATTGTAAATATGGGGAATATTGTTAGGTATAAGGACATCTTGATAGATTGGGGAGAAATGAAACAAAAACAAGAACTAGAGAGCCAAGGGCCTGAGATAGATTGGTATACAAGACTGCAAATACAATCAAGATGAAGCAGATCATAGACAATATAGTTTAAACTTGGAGGAATCAGAACAGGATGAAATATTGACAGGAACAGATGAAAAAATGATTAAGAAATTATATAATTATTTATTGCAGATTAGACTAGAAGATGAAGAAGTAAAAGAAACAATAATAGCATGGGCAAAATTTTTTGGATATACTATAGAATTGGAGAAATGGCAACAACTTTGGGAAAGAAACTATTAATTTATAATGGCAACAGCTTACAAAGAAAATTTGTATAAGATGTTTTATAGATGCATATGCCACCAGAAAGATTAGCTAAATTGTTTAAAGATAAATCAGCCAAATGTTGGAAATGTCACCAACTGCTGGGATCATATATGGAGTGGTTGCGTAAAGAAGCAAAACATTACTGGGTGAAAATACAGGCATGGTTAGAGAGAAGGTTGCAGCAAAATATAGAGTTAAAATCAGAGATATTCCTATTGGAAATTTTACTGGAGAATTATGGTAAAGAAGATACATATTTGATTATTCATATAATACAGCTGCTAGAATTGTATTTGCACAAAATTGGAAAGCAGATAAAATCCCGCTGGAAGGAGAAATCATAAAGAAAATTTTAGAATGTGCAGAAATGAATAGATTAACATTAAGGATAAAAGATAAAGAGGAGTTGATGTATTTCAGGACATGGGACAAATGTTACGATTGGTTAGAAAGGAAATATGAATAAGGGTATAGAGATAAAATAGATGGAGAAAAGACGGGAGAAAATAATCAGAAAAATGGAAACCCAGATGATGCCTAGGTAAAAGGAGAAAGGGGGAGGGGGGTAAAAGGGAAAAAGTGAGATTGTTATAAAAATGTACACAAATGATGAAACAGACATAAATATTAATTAAATAAGAAACTGAAATGAGAATAGAGATAGAAAATCGGGGCTGCTCAAATACCATTCTAGATTGAACAAAAAAGGAAAACAACAAGGGAGAGAGGAAGGGAGAAGAGAGGAGAGGAGAGGAGAGGAGAGGAGAGGAGAGGAGAGGAGAGGAGAGGAGAGGAGAGGGAGAAAAAGAAGAAAGGGAAAACGAGAGGAAGAAAAGGGAGGGGAAAGAGGAGTAGGAGAGAAGGGAAGAAGAAGGGAAGAGAGGAGTAGGGGAAGGGAAGGGGAAGTAAGAAAGAGAATAAGAGGAAGAACTAAGAAAGTAGGAAGAGGTAGAGAAAGGAAGAGAAGGGGAGGTGAAGAAGAAAGATTGGAATAAAGGCAAATGATAAAAGAGCAGCCCTAAACAAGTAAAAATGAAAAATGAAAGTTAAAAGATAAGATGAATGAAAAATGGTGGATAAATGACTGTACATGTAAATATGTTTATGAGAAATGAAAATAAAACTTTTTTGAAAAAAAAAGAAGTCATTTTAAGTCACAGCAGGCTGTATCTTAACAGGACGCGCACACTGAGGGGTGTTAGGGATGTCTTACCCCCACAGAATTTCTTTCCAGAAAGTAAGTCATTTGTGTACCAGGTTTATTTGTTTATTATTTATTTATTTATTTATTTTGTCACATTTCTATGCCACCCAACTCCCAAGGGACTCTGGGCGGCTTACAACAAAAGGTTTGGTTGAAATTGCTCAAAGCATTCCAGAGTTATGCCGGAACATACACACACACACACCCATTTTTATATATTTATTTATTTGTTGAATTATTGCCACCTATTTGCCCATGGCGACTCAAGGCAGCTAACAGAACATAACACCACATTTAAAACACTAAAAACTAACAAAAAGAATAAAATAAATTAATATAGTACTATATAACAAAATCAACTTCTAGATATTCTTTCAGGCCCCGTACAGAGCATGTTGCAATAGTCAAGATGGGAAGTGACTAGGGCATGAGTGACTGTGTAGGGACTGTTGGTCCAGGAAAGGGCATAACTGGCGCACAACCTGCAGTTGTGCAAAGGCCCTCCTGGCCACAACCACCACCTACTCTTCGAGCAGGAATCATGAGTCCAGGAAAACCCTTAGGTTATGCACAGGGTCTGTTTGGAGTAGTGCCACCCCACCCAAGATCAAAGATGGAAATTCTCCCTGAGTCAATGAACCCCAAATCCAGAGCCGCTTGGTCTTGCAAGGGTTTAGTTTCATCCAACCCCTAACAGCCTCCAGGCAATGCAAGAGGGAGGACACGGCATCACTGACTTCACCACGGGCTGAGACATACAGCTGAGTATCATCAGCATATTGGTGATATCTCAGTCCATGGTGACGGATGATCTCACCCAGCAGCTTCATATAATATTGAACAGGAGCAGAGAAGTACTGAGCCCTGCAGAACCCCATAAAGCAGGGGGCGAGGGCTGGATCTTTCCCCTCCTATGAACACTGACTGAGAGCAGTCGCAGAAGAAGGAAGTGAACCAGGATAGCACAAGGCCTCCCATTCCAATCTCCCGAAGCCACTCCAGGAGAATACCATGGTTGATGGTATCAAAAGTCGCTGAGAGGTCATGTAGAGCAAGGATGGATGCACTACCCCCATCCTACTCCTGCCAGAGATCATCCAAAAATGCGGCCAATGCCATTTCTGTCCCATGTCCAGGCCTGAATCCTGACTGGTAGGGGTTGCGATAATCTGTTTCATCCAGAAATCTCTGGAGCTGCCATGTGACCACCTTCTCAACAACCTTCCCCAAAAAGACAGATTGGAAATTATCCAACCGGGGAGAGTCCAGCGATGGCTTCTTAAGAAGAGGCAGACCACAGCCTCGTTATAGTGCTGGGGCACTGCCCCCTCTTGTAGGGAAGCATTAATCACTGCCAGAGTCCACCCGCTTATCACCTCCTGGGAAGCTTTCACAAGTCAGGAGGGACATGAGTCTAAAACACAGGTGCTTGCACGCATATTCTCTAGGATCCTGTCTACTTCCTCGGGAGCAATAGGGTCAAACTATTCCCAGATAACAGGACAAGAACCTGCTTCAGGGGCTTATTATCTGCTTTCCCTGCTATTTTTTAAATGTACTGATCAGGTAGTGCTTTGTCTTACCATGGCTCTATTCTGTTCTTTATTTGGTCTTTCTTATAGGCCAGTTTGGTCTCTCCAGTAGTCAGTAAGCTTTTCTGGTATACTAACTTTAGTGCATCTTCTTCATTGTCCTTCAGATATTCTTCCAGTGTCCTTTTTTTCTTCTTCAGCCATTTGAGGTACTTGCAATATTCCACGCCCACCTTTTTTCCTTGGAAGGTAGAGTCTGTCAATGTCATTGCAAGGAAGAAGGGCATGATTCATTGTCATTATTTTTCTGGTCTTCCTATCCATTGATTTTAATTCTGCTTGAATTCAGTCCAATATTCTAATGTATCTAATGACTGGAATTGCTCAGGTGTTGATTGCCTTGATTGTATTTACTCCATTGACTTTGGACTTTAAGATCTTCTTCGCTCTCTTGATGTATTCACCTCTAGTCGTCTTCTTGACTTCACTGTGCTTGATATTGTTAGCTTGAAGGATACCCAGGTATTTGTAATAAACGTCTTCATCCAGACTCTTGATGTTATTTTTATAAAGTATCTTGATTCCTTCAGTTTTCACTATTTTCCCTGTTTGATGGTGAGTGTGGCACATTGGTCCAATCCAAATTCCATTGCACTATTTTGACTGTATATATGAACAGCAATTATTCTATTTAAGATGGTATCTCCTGACCTCGGAAGGATGGAAAGCTGAGTCAACCTTGAGCTGGTGAGGATCGAACTGCTGGCAGTTTGCAGAGTTAGCCTGCAATACTGCATTCTAACCACTGCACCACCACTGTTCTTCAACCTTTTAAATGGTTAAAATGTTGGAGTAGACCTGGAAAGACTTGAGTAAATCTAAAGACATTTTCAACCATAAAAAGTCACAAACTGACTTGGAGTTATTCTTAGCCCAAATTACTTCACAAGGATTGTTGCTACAGGGAAAATGGAACAGAACAGCTTACATGATACTTTAATTTCCAGGAAGGGGAGGGGGGCTGTATATCTAATAGATAATTTTATTCCCAAAATAGTTAAATTCTAAATTAATACAAGCAATCCAGATTTCAAAAAAACTTTCTGCATAATGAGATAGCAGCAGCAAAAAAATTAATTCAAAGATAGAAAAAGAAGCAAGATGTTCAGTTATGTGTGTGGTGGTATCTTCCTCTGCCCTACATTTAATGAATGTAGTGAAGTGGTCAGGACCCATGAAAGAATCTCAGATAATAATAACAAGTTTGCCATTGCTAACCAAGGGTTAGGAATTTGGTCAGTCCAGATAGCCTTGGGTGAGGCTAGAGACAACCTTGCAGCGCGATCAGCATCAGACAGAATTTGACTGGAAGACTGTCCTGCCTTCCTCAACTATCCCCCTCACTTTAAAACAATGAATACACTTAGGCCACGTTTATGGCCATCCTACAACTGTAAATAAAGAAATCTGGGGAAAGTCAAAGGTGTGCATCCCGTTCGCGAACATTTCCTTCGGGAGCCCTGACTGTGTAAAGACAGATTAATCCTGCTGCTGTGACTTCTCAAAAGAAGCAAGCATGCTTGGCAGGTAAAACCGGGAGGGACTGCCTCCTCCTGATTCCACCGCCGCGACAGTGGGTCCTTACCTGTATTGCCTGATCGTGAGAACTTCGCGAGGCTCTACGGGAAACCCAGGCAGGGAGCGGCACAGGTATCTGTCCAAGGCTTCTTGGCAAAATCGGTGTTGTTCCCGCACTTCAGTCGTATCGGGTTCACTTGCCATTTTTGCGGAGGTGAATTCGTTTCAGACTAGTGGCTGATCTTTTCGCAGAACAAAGGTTACAGGATGTGAAGCCTTCCCTTTCTACGCCTGGAACGTAATACCTCCACTTTTGGAGGCGGGCTAGATCCCGTACCCTGTGGTGAATGGCTTTCTACGTAATTTACGTTCTCCTCGTAAAAATAGCACCGCACGTTCCGAAATAACAGATTTCTTATAGCTGCGTTCATAAGCAGACTTTCGAGGATTCACCTGACGCTCTCCAAATATGAATAGACTGCAGTTCCCATCATCCTTGGTTATATATTGCTGGATGAGGGAAGTGGTAGGTCAACAAACGTGGACCGTGTAACGAAAGGCTACACAGCAGTTCTGTTTAAAACTAAGAGAGAAAGTAGAATTCTCTTTGATTACACTTGCTTAGCCCTCTAAAAAGTGCCATAAATTGAAAGCATGTGTTACCATTCCAGAAGCTTTTTAACGACGGAACAGTTTTTTCCGGAAGTGGATTGCGGCGGGGATGGCTTTTGCTGCTACTCCAGGAAGTTTTGGGTACATAGACGTGTCTCTATTGATGAGATTGACTGGTCTGAGCGGAGTTGAGTCGCTGGACACCGGTGGAAACCTAGACGGCTAATTTTTTTTGGTGGAGGAGGGCCCTGATCATGACCACCTCGGGAAACCAGGTAGAACAGTTACGGCGCCGCATCCAAGAACTGGAGGAAGAGCTCGCCCGGGAGAGGGGAGGCAGTCGGGGCCCGCGAGCACGGATATCGGAGATGAGTCCCGAAGTGACGGACTCCAACCCGTACAGGTGAGTGGTGACCGAGGAAAGGTCTGGGTGAAGGACGACGTGCGAAGGGGAGAGGCCGTTGGTAGGGCTGCCTTAGCTTCTCCTGCCAGCTGGGCGCGAAAGCCTCTTCTGGATGCAAACTCAGTTCGATTTTTCCTTGGAATTTCGGAACTAATTTTTTTTTTTACTATGTTCAGAGAAACACCGTCGTTCTTAATGATAGAACAGATGTTTGCAGGCAGAAGTGTTAACATTCATTGTTTGAAGCAGCAATACTACGTGATGGGAAGAATCTGTCTCCAAGTCTGCTGTTCGAGATCGTGATGGGCTTTCCGAACAAATATTCCCTAAATCATAGAATCATAAGGCTGGAAGGTACCTCGGAGGTTTTCTACTTGAAATCCTTGATCAAGGCAGGAGCCTTATAACATCCCAGTCAAATGATTGGCCAGTCTATTTTTGAAAATCTCTAGTGATGGAGGCCCACAGTCCCAGGACAGAAGCTATTCCACTAATTGTTCTGCATCTGAAATTTTTTCCTTACTTCTAGGTTGACAAACTTTGACAAATTTCACCTGTTGCTTCCTGTCCTGCCTCCTGGTGACCTTCAGAATAAGCCAATTCTCTCTTCTTTGTGACAGCCACTCAAGTATTGGAAGACAGATATCATGATCCTTCTCAATAGACCAGGCATACCTAGCTCCCTCAAGTATTTATCATATGATTTAGTCTTCAGACCTTTGATCACTTGTATTGTTCTTCCCTGCACACTTTCCAAAATGTTTCCACTGAAACATTTTTTCAGTGTCATGGTGACCAAAACTGGGCACATTATTCCAAGGGTGGTCTCACCAGTGCAATGTAAAGCAGTACTTTCATTTCTTGTTGTGTTGTCACTATTCCTTTATTGATGTAATCTATGACTGCATTGACTTTATTGGCAGTTGCAGCACATTGCTGGCTTAAGTGTTGTCTACTAGGATATCTAGATCTCTTTCACAATTACTATTATTGAGCCAGGTACCACCTATTCTATACCTTTTGATTTTTCCTGCCTAAGGAAACCACCAAACTGCATCTTATTTGAGGACCCAGTACTCATGTCTGTCAAGATCTTTCTGGATCTTGAGCCTATCTTTCAAAATATTAGCTATTCCCTCCAGCTTGGTGTTGTCTGAAAATGTTATCCTCTTCTATCCCCTCTTCTAGATAATTTATGAAGATATTGAAGAATAGTGAGCCCAAGACTGAACTTTGAAGTGCCCCACTGTATACTTCCCTCCATGTAGATGTAGTTCCATTGAGGACTATTTGCTATGGGTCAGCCAATTGCAAATCCATCTAGTCATAGTATTGTCTATCCCATATTGCTCTTAACAACTTTGATAAATATAATTTCTAGGTATAATTACCTTGTGAGCAGATCAAGAATTGTCAACTATTCAGCTATTCAAATTCATGATAATGGCTGAGTCTAGCTTCACTTCTGTAATCTTTGGTGATCTTTAAAGAATTTCAACTCTGTTACACTAGTTACTTTTTAAACCCATTCAATAACATTTTAATTGGCTAGACTGCACTTTTATAAAAGTAACAAAAGCCAGCAAATTAGAATAAATAGCCCAGATAGGAGAAAAAAATAATTTATAGTATGTGCCAGGATGAGGCTCTTTGAGTAGGGGATTCTGTAAAGAGAATGCCACAACTAAGAAGGGCAGTAATTTGAAAGCTGTTATATTATAAAATGTTATTGTGTACATTAGATTAATACAGGTAGTCCTCGACTTATGACCATAATAGAACCCAACATTTCTGTTGCTAAGTAAAACATTTATTAAGTGAATTTGCCCCATTTTACAACCTATCTTGCCACAATTGTTAGGTGAATCACTGTAGTTGTTAAATTAATAACACAGTTGTTAAGTGAATCCTGATTTTTCTATTGAGTTTGCTTATGAGAAGACTGCAAAAGGTAATCACATGACCCCAGGGCACTGCAACCATAATAAATATGAGTCAGTTGCCAAACATCTGAATTTTGATTACATGAACATGGGGATGCTACAATGGTCGTAAGTGAAAAATGGTCGTAAGTCACTTTTTTTCAGTGTTAAAACTTTGATCACTGTGAACAATTGTAAGTCAAGGATCATCTGTGTACAAAACAATAAATATAAAAATGATGTACAATCAACTCTAAAGAAGGCAAAATTTAATTGTACAACAGTTACAATTCAGCTCACGACTTGGCTGAAGAACTGGTAGCTGCCTGGGATAGGACGGCTGCTGGAGCTTTGGACTGCGTCGTGCCTTTGCGGCCTCTGACCTGGTGCTGATCCAGTTAGCTCCTTGGTTCTCCATATGGACCTGGCTATATTAGCTAATTATCATCCAGTCTCCAACCTTCGCTTCACGGCAAAGGTTGTTGAGAGTGTGGTAGCGCGACAGCTCCCTCACTACCTAGATGAAGCTGTCTATCTGGATTCATGCCATCGGGTTTCAGGGCGGGTTTCAGCATGGAAATGGCATTGATCACGTTGGTTGATGATTTCTGGAGGGCTTGGGACAGGGGATACTTCTCAGTCCTGGTCCTCCTCGAACTCTCAGCGGCTTTTGATACCATCTATCATGGTATCATGCTCCGTAGGTTGGGGGGATTAGGAGTGGGAGGCACTGTGATGCAGTGGTTCTCCTCTTTTCTCTCTGATCGTACGCAGTCTGTGTTGACGGGGGGACAGAAGTAGACCTCGAGGCACCTTACTTGTGGGATGCCACAAGGGTCAGTCCTCTCGCCCCTTCTGTTCAACATGTATGTGAAGCCGCTGAGCGAAATCATCCGTGGTTTTGGGATGAAGTGTCAACTGTATGCTGATGATACGTAGTTGTACATTTCTACCCCAGACCACCCCAATGATGCCCTTGATGTGATGTCCCATTTCCTGGAAGCCATGTGGATCTGGATGGGGAGGAACAGGCTCAGACTCAACCCTTCCAAGACAGAGTGGCTGTGGCTTCCGGTGCCCCGATATAGCCATTTGATACCATCACTGGCTATTGGGGATGAGAGCTTGCCCCCATCAGAGAGGGCTCACAGCTTGGGCATCCTCCTGGACACACGGCTGTCCTTAGACAGCCGTGGTCAGAGGGGCCTTCTATCAGATCCGCCTGATTTCCCAGTTGTGTCCCTTTCTGGATCGGGACACCTTATACACAGTCACTCACGCCCTTGTCACGTCCCGCCTGGACTACTGTAATACTCTCTACATGTGGCTCCCCTTAAGGAGCACCCGGAGGCTCCAGCTGGTCCAGAATGCAGCCGTGCGAGTGGTTATGGGAGTGACTTGTCGCTCCCGGGTAACACCCCTCTTGCGCGAGCTGCACTGGCTCCCAGTGGTCTTCAGGGTGCGTTTCAAGGTGCTAGTCACCATCTTCAAAACGCTCCATAGCTTAGGACCGGGATACTTACAGGATTGCCTTCTGCCACCGAATATCTCCCACCGTCCAATACGCTCTCACAGAGAGGGCCTCCTCAGGGTGCCATCGGCCAGACAATGTCGGCTGGTGACCCCCAGGGGGAGAGCCTTCTTTGTGGGGGCTCCTGCCCTATAGAATGAACTGCCCCCGGATATAAGAAGGATTCCCGACCTCTGCGCCTTCCATTGGGCTCTGAAGATTCTTTTGTTTCATCAAGCCAGCCTGACCGAATAGATAAATTTTAAAGGGGTTTTAATTGGTTTTAAAGGGCTTTAGTAAAGGGTTTTAAATAATGGCCAAATTGTTTTAAATTATTTTAATAGTTTTAATTTTTATGTTGAGTTATTTTAATATGGCCGTAAACTGCCCTGAGTCCTTCGGGAGAAGGGCGGTATAGAAATGTAATAAACTAACTAAACTAACTAACAAATCTATTGGTGTATTGAATACATTTACATATGCCCATATACACTAACTCAATTATCTTATTCCAAATGTCATAAATTAATTGATACTTCCATATGGATTGTAGTTTCAACAGGATAATCTGCAGATTATGCAGTAAGCCATTGAAAACAATTTGCTAAATAGAAATTTAAAGATGAAATAATTTATGAACTGTGGAATAATTCATTTCATTTGGAAAAGCTGCTGTGGCCTGTAGTGAATTTAAAAAATACTTTCTTAATAAACTGTTTTTCTTTCTGCTTCTCTTTTCTCTACTGTAGTCGCCTGATGGCATTGAAAAGAATGGGAATTGTGAAAGATTATGAGGTGGGCTAATGTTTTTTGTAAATAACTAGCCTCAAAGGTTTATTGATAGGGCAAAGCATTTAAAAACTTTGGTTTCTTGTCACAGAAAATCCGTTCATTTGCCGTGGCAATAGTGGGCATTGGTGGAATAGGCAGTGTGACTGCTGAAATGCTGACAAGATGTGGCATTGGTAAGGTAATAGTCATTTCTTCATTATAATTACACTGCATTCTTAGTCCTGTATAAGAATATTGGCAGTCTAAGGAGAAATGAATTGTCATTTTTTGAAAGTGTATTCATAGTGTATATTGTAATGGATGAGTGCCAAGACATATAAATGATGGCCCGTGATGGATTTCTCAGGTTGCATTTTACAGAATGTGTGCCTTCTCACATTTACATTTTTGGTAATTCTACTGTCCTGCTTTTCTTCAAAAAATATTGTTTTTATTATTCAACTTGCACTCTACCATATTCAATATATTCTAAGGAGCTTACGTTAAAAACAATGAGCTACATGGTTTTTGAACAGCAACTCTGACTTTCTGGAATTAATTTGAACTTGTTTTATCCTATCCTCCCAGTCTTCTTTCCGCCCACAGACTGGATCAAGATATCTGCCAGGCTGGTATGAAGACTTTAAGGGTGTGTAATCAGCATATGATAGTATTTCATCCAGATCAATGACTGGCCTTTCCCTGCAGTTGTATGCATATTATAAATAACGTGGGGAAGAGGATCAAGCCTGTCAGCATCTCTTATTGGGATAGACGTGTCCTTGACCACATGTAAAAACAGAATAACAGGAAAACAAGTACACTATACCCCAATCCTTGCACGCAGTCAAGAAAGATACCATGACAAAGAATTCTGAATTGTAGAAAAAAAACTAGTTTGGTATACTGCTTAAAGAGCTGTTCTAGAAACTAGGAGATTGAATTCTAGACTATCCTTAAGCATGAAAACCAGCTGGATGACTTTGGACAGTCAGTCTCTCTCAGTTCAATCCATCTCATAGGTTTGTTGGGGAGAAAAATTAGAGACAGTCAATATTCAATGCTTTGAATTATATATAAAAAGGCAGAATAATAATTGAACAATTATTGATTATTAATAATTATTGATAAAAACAAAATGTCTGGATAGTGGATGTTGCAATACTTGGAAACAGCAGAAGAGAAAAGAAACAATTGAAAATCACAAAATAAAAATACATGCACAAAAAAAGTAGAACAACGAATGTAAGTATCAATAGTAATAGGTGCTTTGGGCACAATTCCAAGACATGGAGCACCACTTAAATACCATTAGCATTGACAAAATCTCCATCAGTCAAAAGACAGTTTTACTTGGAACAGCTTCATCCTGCAACAACACTTTTTATCACCATCAAATAACAGTGGTCTATCCCAAATCCTTGGGAAAGAGTTGATAAAATGCAAAATCTACTCTAAAACATTTGGCTGATCAAAGCACTAAGAGGTTTAACACGAGGAGACCCATACTTCTTCCATTTAGTTCTTGGTTATCCACCAGAATAATCAATGTCCACATACTTCTTTTTATCCACATACATCTGAAGAGACATGTAAGGAATCTTACTCATTGTAAGATACGTACTCCTAGAACAGGGTTTCACTGAGGGTCACATCAGGGCTGTGGATGATCTCGGGGAGGTGGCAGGTGGGTATGGCCAGCTTGACACCACTCCCCAAACTGATGGCATATTTACTCTTTGCATTGGGTAGACCGGGCTGAAGCGATGTGGGACAGTCCCTTACATTTTCAAGGATGGCCCCACGGGCTGGATCTGATCACATCACGGTCAAAATCCTGCCAGCGGGCCTTGAGTTTGACACCCCTGTCCTAGAAGTTTATAAAATGAATGAATATTTGAAAGAAATTAGAGTCAAGCTCCATTTAAAAATTGCAGACTTAGAAAACTGTTGCAAGTGGTTTAGAAAAGTTGGTACTTGTCAATTTGATATTCACTAATCACCTAATCTGAAAGCATTTTTCCTCGGACATTGATAATTGCGTAAGTATTGTATTTTTCAGAGTATAAGATGCACCTATCTTTTTGGGGGCTTTTTTTAAAGTTTTTTTTTTTAGACAAACACATACAAACGTACAATGTATTTTCTTTGAACAGAATATTTGGCTGGTTCACAAATTTAAATAGTGCTTAGTCATTTCAATTAAATTTACAATTTCTATATTTCCTTTTTGTCGTATTTATTCCTCATCTATTTTTTTAAAAAACCAATATTACCCTTCATCCTCATCTCTAATCTTAATCAAATTCAATTTTTTCCATTCGATTCTATATTATACTCTTTCCCATTGTCTTCTATTTTTATATCCTTCCTCACATTGGTTAATTATGTAATATTACAGTTGTTTAATACAAATTCAACATTTTAATATAAATCAATTAGTTATATTATATTTTTGTATATTAATCAATATGAACAGGAATATTCCAATTATTTCCATGCAATCCAATTTCTTACAAATCAATTAATTTACCAATAATAATAAACCAAATAATTTCCCCCTCTTATGTTACTCATTTTCTCATCTTAAACTCTCCCAATAACCCACATAGTTTTGCCCATATAATCCTCCAAATCACAACTTAATCATTTCTACTTTCATCACAATATATAATTAAAAATATTTCAATCACAATTTCCCTGATTAAATTTTAAAATGCTCTAGCTGTTATCCAAGCTACAATTTAATCCTTTTTTACTTTCACCACCATATACTATTAAAGGTATTTCAATTGTTACAGTTTATACTTATTCATATTTCTAAAAAAAATAAAATAAAAACTTATCATTGTCTAGATTTCAAAAATACAAAGACAAATATTCCAATTATTATTCATTTCATTTTTACAATCATGATTTCCCATTTATTTCTTACTACTATCCATATTTCAATTCTAAATATGTATAACATTTTTCTCTTTCATTTCTTTTTCTCCCTTCCCATTTTTATTTTTGCCTATTTTGTTCTCCTTTTTTTCTTTTGTATTTAAAATCTTGAACTCTCCTCTTTTGCCCTAAATTTCCTATTGTTTGTATCTACCTTTTTTGGTGAGGCAAAAAGAAGAAAAAGAAATTTCCCTCTGTCTCTGCCTAATTTTATCTCGCTGAAACAAACAGCCTGCTTTACTTTCAGTTTTGTTTTCAGCGGAGCTTGATTAGCACAAGGGAAAGAAAATCTGCTCCAGTAATTTAGCTCTTTGCAGCAAGCAGCAGAGCTCTGATCAAAACAGCTGAGAGCAAATCATCTGAGAGTCGGAAGGCAATCTAATCAACTTGTGCTAATTAGTCTATCCTGAAGCTGAAAGGAGCTGTTTTTTCTTGCTGTTTGCTTACAAGGAGGTAACTGCTGCAAGGCACAGGCCAAAGGGTGTGGGCCAGTGGTGGGTGGGGCTACATTTGGTGTATAAGACGCACCTAAATTTTCACCCCTTTTTGGGAGGTAAAAAGGTGCCTCTTATACACCGAAAAATATGGTATATTGCTAAAAGATTGCTTATCTGTTACAAGTGTTTTGAATGCTTTCTGGATCTAACATTTTGTTATCAATTTTGGAGTAGTTGAGAAAATTGCGGCAGAGTTGATACACTTCTGTGGATATGGAACAGCTCCTTTCATGAATGCCTTAACTATTTATATTAACTAAATTTGCTTAGTCTTTATAATTATGTGGCTTTTGCCATTTCAGCTTGGGTTTCAAGATACCTATGGCCTACTATCTTGTTTTAGTTTTTCAGCTGAACTATGAGCTAGGAAGAAAAGAGACAGATTACTTACATGGTAATTCTTAGACTAGAACAATCCTCCCTAATTCAAATTAGTTAATGAGCTAATTTGGGGTTATATAGACCATTCCAAAGCACATACATTAGTATAAATATACAGTATATTAGTAGAACCAGGACTTGGTCTTATTCAAGAATGGAAACTATATATGTATTATTTTAATTTTTTTTTAGCTGCTCTTGTTTGATTATGATAAGGTGGAACTGGCGAATATGAATAGGCTCTTTTTTCAACCCCAACAAGCTGGACTGAGCAAAGTGAAAGCAGCAGAACATACTTTAAGGTATATGATGGGGAAAATGGGTTTACAAGTATTAACAAGGAGATGTCTCTCTCCAACTTTAAAAGATATAACCAGAAAGATAGAATATTGCATTTGATGTGAAAGTCCTTTAAGAAATATTTATGTGAACATCATAAATAGCAGCTTTTTTTTAAAGGAATATTAATCCTGATGTCTGCTTTGAAGTACATAATTACAACATCACTACTGTGGACAACTTTCAGCACTTTATGAATCGGATCAGGTAAAAATAGTTTTTAGAAGTTTCTTTATAGTATACATAATGGCACTGTTTAACTTGGTTTTATTAATACTGTAGTAATGGTGGATTAGAAGAAGGAAAACATGTGGATCTTCTATTAAGCTGTGTGGATAACTTTGAAGCTCGTTTGGCAATTAACACTGTAAGTAAATAACTAAGTATTCAGAACTGATTAATGAATCTTAATTGGTGCTTGCTTATTCTTATCCAATAAAAATTGAATGTCTGTTGTTAGAAAATTATGATAGCATGAAAAATCCAGAGATCAAGCATGAATGCATTATAAACCTGGATTGATTGAGTTAGGTTCTGCAGTCCCTGGTTTCTGCCTGATGTTGTGCAAGTTGTATATACTTCTTATACCTATTTTTAGCAAATCAAAAGTTATGTCTTTTTCTTAAAGGCTTGTAATGAGATTGGACAAATATGGATGGAATCTGGAGTAAGCGAAAATGCAGTTTCTGGTCATATCCAGCTGATCATACCTGGTGAATCAGCTTGTTTCGCAGTATGTAATTATCTGACTTCTTGTTCTTTTCTGCTATTAAAGAAGTCCAATTCTTTCATTCATCCAAATAATTGCAATGTGTATGTATGCTAGGGCTGTGCAAAGGCTTCCAACCAGCTTCATACTGGATGTGAGATCTACAGGAATGTCCTAGCCTGCTCATTTGCATCCACAAACTGGTCCATAATACCTTCCAGCTTGAAATCTAGATAATGCATTTTCATTGGTAATAGAATTGTAATACTAAACAACAAACAATCTGTTGTCTTCAGAAGTTTCTTTTTTTCTGTTATTTTGAGACAGTATTCAAAAGTCAATCTTCTTTAAAATCTTGCTTTCAGAATTTTTAAAGATCTTCTATAAAGATCTCAAGAGAGGCCCAGTTATAATTATATTTTCAGTTGCAGTTTGAGTGTTTGCATTCAGTCTTCCAATTGTTCCAGAACAGTGCTTAGAGTAGTTTGGAATAAGTGAGTAGCTGGCCCAGAGTTCCCTGAAAGGCTTCCAGAGTTGAGGTTAGATTCGGACCTGGATCTAGTATAGCTTTTCAAGTACCGTACTTTACTGCATGCATTCTTTGCTACAAGACCATGCAAGATGCATAATCTCTTGTCTCCAAAAAATGGGATTTGGATGATAAAATAGGAGAGTAGTGTGACATTTCTCTTCCAAAATGCCATGTTAATCATTTTTTCTGTCTCTTTGGCAATACAACCATAGTTTTTTTCCAAGTCAAACAGCTTGGAATTCATCTCATGCGGTTTTGTTTTGTTTTTGTTTTCAGATTTTACCAACTGCTGTTTTAAGACAATTTCTACAATATTTCCTAACTTGTAATAATTCTTTATACTAAGATTTGCGTCTCACTCAGGCTGGTCCATCACTGCTTAATCAATGCTTCAAATACCTTATTCTCATAATGTCATAAAACATATAAGACATTCTGATTAGAATGGCTGATGGTGATCTGATGACAAAAAACTCTTGACTGGAAGATAGATGATGACCTGATTAAAAAAAATATTTCCCAATGCTAGCTAGCATAGCTCTTGCAACATTTCATAATCAACTTGAGCTTAACAGCAATGGATACCTGAAGTACCTGAAGATAAACTGGGTTACAACAGTCTGTTTTATTTTGGCTGTGTGACAATTTGTTTTCAGTAACTCCAAGCCTCCTTGAAGTTTTGTCAGGATTTGGGATTTAGCCCAGATTAATGATTTAAATATATTTCTTCCATACTGTAAACACGTAGTTATAAGCATCTTTTCAGGTATCTTTTTCATTTTGCTAGTGTGCGCCTCCACTTGTTGTAGCTGCAAACATAGATGAGAAAACTCTGAAACGAGAGGGAGTTTGTGCAGCCAGTCTTCCCACCACTATGGGAGTGGTTGCTGGACTTCTTGTGCAAAATGTCTTGAAGTAAGTGGCTAAATGTTTTAAGTTGAAAACAACATTTAATGCAGCAGTTTCTGACTAAGATAGTCTGACTATGATTGGCATTGTGGCCTGATTGGGATAGATTGCAGGGTGACACAGAAATATAATTTATGTCATTTTCATATTTATGTATTATTGTATTTTATCCTATAACTATTGTATTTTATCCTACTCTTATTTTAATTTGTTTTTATAGGATTGTATTAGTAATACATGTTTGAACCTTGTACTTTGATATGGCCTATAGGCTAATCAATAAAGCTAATATAATCTAAACTAATCTTTTAATTGCCTTAATTTTAAGATTAGTTTTTTGTCAATGGATCTTCTAGAATAAAATCTTTTGAACCTGCTTCCGTGTTTTTATACAAGCTTTTAAATTCTCCTTACATTTTCTCCAGATATTTATTAAACTTTGGAATGGTGAGCTTTTACCTCGGCTACAATGCACTGCAGGATTTCTTTCCCACCATGACAATGAAGCCAAATCCACAGTGTAGTGACCGAAACTGCAGAATGCAGCAAGAACAGTATAAGGTAAAATACAAACTCCAAAAACTGATCCCTTAGTTCTCCAGTGAGTTACATTATTCATTTAAAACTTGCTAAGGAAAAAAAAGTCTTATAGAGTGTTTTCTCCCATGGATTATGAGTAAATTTCAGGTAGTCATTATTATCCAGTGGATACTGATTTTGTACATCCAATTTTCGTAAATACAGACCAGCTATCCTCTGCCAAATGTTCCATACAGTGGGGCAAAAAAAGTATTTAGTCAGCCACCAATTGTGCAAGTTCTCCCACTTAAAAAGATGAGAGAGGCCTGTAATTGACATCATAGATAGACCTCAACTATGAGAGACAAAATAAGAAAACAAATCCAGACAATCACATTGTCTGATTTGGAAAAAAATTATTTGCAAATTATGGTGGAAAATAAGTATTTGGTCATCTACAAACAAACAAGATTTCTGGCTCTCACAGATCCGTAACTTCTTCTTTAAGAGGTTCCTCTGTCCTCCACTCATTACCTGTATTAATGGCACCTGTTTGAACTTGTTATCAGTATAAAAGACACCTGTCCACAACATCAAACAGTCACACTCCAAACTCCACTATGGTGAAGACCAAAGAGCTGTCGAAGGACACCAGGGAAGACTGACTATGCAATAGGCAAACAGCTTGGTGTGAAGAAATCAACTGTGGGAGCAATAATTAGAAAATGGAAGACATACAAGACCACTGATAATTTCCCTCGATCTGGGGCTCCATGCAAGAATTCACCCTGTGGGGTCAAAACGATCACAAGAACGGTGAGCAAAAATCCCAGAACCACACCGGGGGGGGGGGGGAACCTAGCGAATGACCTGCAGAGAGCTGGGACCAACATAACAAAGGCTACCATCAGTAACACACTACACCGCCAGCGACTCAGATCCTGCAGTGCCAGATGTGTCCCCCTGCTTAAGCCAGTACATGTCCTGGCCTGTCAGAAGTTTGCTAGAGAGCGTTTAGATGATCCAGAAGAGGACTGGGAGAATGTCATACGGTCAGATGAAACCAAAGTAGAACTGTTTGGTAGAAACACAACTCGTCGTGTTTGGAGGAAAGAGAATGCTGAGTTGCATCCAAAGAACATCATACCTACTGTGAAGCATGCAGGTGGCAACATCATGCTTTGGGGCTGTTTCTCTGCAAAGGGACCAGGACGACTGATCCATGTACAGGAAAGAATGAATGGGAACCATGTATCGTGAGATTTTGAGTGTAAACCTCCTTCTGTCAGCAAGGGCATTGAAGATGAAACGTGGCTGGGTCTTTCAGCATGACATTGATCCCAAACACAGCACCCGGGCAACGAAGGAGTGGCTTCGTAAGAAGCATTTCAAGGTCCTGGAGTGGCCTAGCCAGTCTCCAGATCTCAGCCCCATAGAAAACCTTTGGAGGGAGTTGAAAGTCCATGTTGCCCAGCAACAACCCAAAAACATCACTGCTCTAGAGGAGATCTGCACGGAGGACTGGGCCGACATACCAGAAACAGTGTATGCCAATCTTGTGAAGACTTACAGAAAACGTTTGACCTCTGTCATTGCCAACAAAGGATATATAACAAAATATTGAGATGAACTTTTGATATTGACCAAATACTTATTTTCCACCATAATTTGCAAATAAATTATATCCAGATCAAACAACGTGATTGTCTGGATTTGTTTTCTCATTTTGTCTCTCATAGTTGAGGTCTACCTATGATGTCAATTACAGGCCTCTCTCATCTTTTTAAGTGGGAGAACTTGCACAGTTGGTGGCTGACTAAATACTTTTTTGCCCCACTGTATATCTTCAGTTTGGAGTTTGTCATTTTGTTTGAAGATTTTTGGAATCGTGTGCATTCTGTCCATGTGCAAAATGGCAGGTGCATAAATATATTTTTAAATTTTTTTTATTCTTAATTTTGTTGACCACAATTGTTAAATTAAACAGCATCCTTGCAGATAATGAGAACTACCTTTATTTAATTTTCTTTTTGTGATATTAAAAAGCTTTTGTTAGTTCTGGTATCTTTATATTTTCAGAAAAAGGAGGCAATGAATCCAAAAGAAGAATTAATAGACCAGGAAGAAGAAATAGTTCATGAAGACAATGATTGGGGTGATTTTTTAAAAACTCATGAAGATAATGCATGTTCCTGTATTTCATTGTTTAAAACTAATCCCTTTGTGATAGCATCATCTTATTTCTTTGTCTCTGAGGATCCTCAGGCAATTTTCAAAAGGAAATCAATGAAATTATTATTACAATTTGAGGATCTCAAAACTTCTTAACAGTAGACTGAGAACAATGGAGAATTTTTAGGAAAGACAACCTGATCTAGTGGACAGAGTTAAACTGCTCTGTCAATATTTTCAGAGGACATTGCTGAATAACATTTATTTGAAAGCAAGCCATATTCTATCACAGATAATATGGAAGTTTAAGAGGTTAGTTAGAAGTTAGAAGAATGCAGATACCCACTGTTTGCCTTGAAATGCCCATCAAAAGGCAGGCTGATTTTTTCATGAAACTTTATGAGGGAGCAAATTACAGTATGCTGTCCTTTCTCTAGGACAGAGGTCTTCAAACTTGGCAGCTTTAAGACTTACGGACTTCAATTCCCAGAATTCTCCAGCCAGCTATGTGGCTATCTTGATGTTATTTAGTACAGCAAAAATAACAGTACATACAACACAGTAAAACTTTCTAAATATTATTTATTTCTATTTCAGTTCTGGATGAACAAAATTAATCAAGAAACCTGTTATATATTTTTAAACTTTCTAAAATGATCATGATTCTGTTTAATTACACAATTTTTGTCTTTATATTTTTGGGGGCATGTTCAGGTATAGAATTAGTTTCGGAGATTTCAGAAGAAGAACTGAAAGATGATTCTAGTTCAGTTCATGATCTTCCAGAAGGAATTATGTTGGCTTACACAATACCAAACAAGGTAATAAAAATGCTTGGCATTCAAGTTCTTGAAGTGTGGTTTTAGGATCTAATCCAGTGATGGTGAACCTTTTCGGCACCAAGTGCCCAAACTGGAGCACACGTGTGCACACCAGAGCTTTGGAAACTCAAAGACCAGCCGGCTGGATACCCGATATTTTGGTTTCCAGCACACGCATGAACACTGCCAGCTGCTGTTTGTGTGTGCCAGACCACCAGAAACCTAAAGACCAGGTGGCCAGCGTGCACGTAGATCAGCTGGCTGGTACGCATGCATGCATCGGAAACCGGAAGAGCAGCTGGTGACAGCGCGCTTGCCCACAGAGAGGGCTCTGCATGCCACCTCTGGTACACATGTCATGGGTTCGCCATCATGGATTTAATCCTTCATATCTTATTTAGAATGGGTTTAAATGACTTTTGCTAAACTGATTTAAAGCTGTTGTTTTCTGCTTTACTTTCTCAAGATGTATTATTTAAGTTGTTCATTATTGTGAAAAGAGTTGCGGGAATATCATTGGCTTGTATTATAACACCTGCCAAATTTGGTTATCTCTACCTCGTGGAACAAATGCTTTGCTTCAGTGTATAGTCCTTAATGGAACAGCATCTACATGGAGGAAAGTATGCATTGGGATATCCCAAGGCTCTTTCTGAGGTCCATACTTTTCAATATCTTCGTAAAAGATTTAGATGAGGGTACAGAAGGGAAATTCACCAACTGTAGACACCAAGCTGGTGGAAAAAGTCAACATTCCAGATGATAGACTCAAGATACAGAAGGATCTCAACAATGGGCCCTAAATTACAAAATGAAATTCATTGAGTAAGGTTTCACACTTAGGCAAGAAAATACACAGATATAAAGTAAGTGGTACCTGTCTCGATAATAGTAATAGTTAATAATAACTAATAGGGTCATGGAGTTTTAGTGGGCAGTCACTTAAATATGAGCCAATAGTCTGCTGCAGCCTTCAAAAAAACTAATGCAGTTCTGGGCTGCATTAATAAAGGCAGGGGTGTCAAACTCAAGGCCCAGGGGCCAGATCCAGCCCACGGGGATCTGATCCATGTAGCCACCCTGAAAACAGCAAAGGACTAGCCCACAGTGCCTCTGCCAGTGAAAATGGAGCTCAGGAGGCTGCAGGAGACAGTCACAAGCAGAAATAGAGCTTGCAATGGCTGTGCGCGGTCCTCCTATCCTCCGTTTTCACTGGCAGAGGGTTGGAGGAGGCCATTGCAGCAGAAACTGCAGGAGCTTGAGAGCCCATTTTCGCTGGGCTCTCAAACTCAGAGCACTCGGGCCGCCACAGGCACCCCTGACACAAGTGATGTCAAGCTGGCCATGCCCACCCTGGCCACGCCCACCACAGCCCTTCAAGGTCAAACAACCCTGATGCGGCCCTCAATGAAATCGAGTTTGATACCCTTGAATAAAGGGATAGAATCAAGATCATGTGAAGTGTTATTACCATTTTATAATGCCTTGGTAAGATCACAGTTGGAATATTGCATCCAGTTTGGGTTGCTACAATATGAAAAAGAGTTGAGACTCTAGAAAGAGTTCAAATGAGCAAAAAAATGCTTATAGGACTGGAGCTAAAATATGAACAATTGCAGGAATTGGGTGTCTTTAGTTTAATGAAAAGAGGGACTAGGGGTGATTTGATAGCAGTGTTCCAATATCTAAGGAAAGAAGAGGAGATCAATTTATTCTCCAAAATACCTAAAGGCAGAACAAGAAGCAATAGGTGTAAACTAATCAAGGAGAGAATCAATAGAACTAATGAGAAATTTCATGACAGAATAATTAGTCAGTGGAATGACTAGCCTTCAGAAATTGTGGGTGCTCCATCACAGGATTTTTAAAAAGAGATTAGGACCAATTGTGTGAAATGGTATAGTGTCTCCTGCTCGAGCAGGGGACTGGACTAGAAGACTATCAAGTTTCCTTACAACTCTTATTCTTTGGGTGAATTGGATGTGAAGGAGTTATTTTTCTTTTCTATCATTAACAGAAAGAGAACATCCCAGCTGGAGAAATGGTTGAAGAATCTGAAGAAAGTCTTGAAGAACTTATTGCTAAAATGAAGAATATATAGTATAAAGAATGTGTCAAGGACCTGTTAATTTTAGTGCTTTGTAGCTATTTAATGGTTTCTGGCTAAATTTGGCCTTTTGTATATTTATCACTGTTTTGGTGATACAATCATTAAATTCCCATAATTTAGTACATTATTAGAAGCTATGAGGATCCAATTACCAGAAAGCATTAAAGCAACCCAATACATTTAATAATATGAGAATGATAGTGGTATATCAAATCAAGCACAAACGTATTTTATGAATGATAAAAGTTTACTTGTTAGATATAGTACAAGTAAAGTAAATATAATCTGGCAAAAGTTCTAACATCCCTTATGTTTAGAAAAATTAAAGGTTTCACTAGTTGTAGCTATATTTAATTTTTGAAATACGGCTGTAATTTACCCATAAGGTTAAATTATAAATTAAGTGCAGAGTTCCTTCTCCAGATGTTTTGAGATTGAATCATATGTAACGTGTACAGTAATCATGACAGTTTGAAGCCAAAATGAGCAAAGCAAGACTAGTTTTGTATTGCACACACAATTTTTTATGAAAGAACAGGAAGATTGCTCTTTTGCTATTTTACATTCAACAAGAGCAATAAACCAGCTAAAATTAATTTTCCTGATTTGCTGTCATATACAACTACATACAGAATATATAGGTTAAAGGAAATCCAACGTGGGTAATCTATAGTCTGAAAGTCATTCATTAGTAATATGACTTCCATTTTAAAATGTAATTTTCGATTTTACGTAATTGTACAGATAATAAAACTAAAGTGTTTATTTCACTGTCATAGAATCTGTGTTTCATGAGCTGGTATTGCCATAGTGTACTAAAAATCATGGTAATTAGCATTATGTTTATTTAAACTTGTCTGTTACTCCATTTATATCTCTCTCCATTTATATCTGTCTATACTTTGGCTCATAATTAATTTCTATATATTTGATAGATTTTATATTTTGCATCCTAAATTAAAAGGTACATCTGCATAACTGGACATTTCATTTAACAGTTGAAACAATGAATCTAAAGCAGGACTATTAGCAGGTGAAGTTGAGCAAAAATAGAAGAGATGGAATTTTTACACAAACACACGTCATATAGTAAAAAAAAAATTCTTAAAAATTGTTCTCTAAGATTTAACTCAATGGGAAAATATTTCACAAACATTCAAAATTCTTGTCCGAACCAAGTTAAAAATGAAAAATAAACCCAAAGATACAAACCAGAGAAAATGGATGGGAACATTTGGTGGAATCAAAACCTTAATTTAGTTTCAATAGTGTTATTTACCTGTAGATTATCCTAGCTATGTAGCAAGTATTGCAGTGGTGAAATCCACATTTTTTTACTACCTGTTCTGTGGGTGTGGCTTGGTGGGCGTGATGTGGCTTGGTGGGCGGGGCAGGGGAAGGATACGGCAAAATCTCCATTCCCACCCCACTCTAGGGGAAGGATAGTGCAAAAACCCCATTCCCTCCCCACTCCTGGGGGAAGGATAGTGCAAAATTCCTATTCCCACCCCACTCCAAGGAAAGGATACTGCAAAATCCCCATTCCTGTTGTGGTCCACCAGCAGCCTGCGGAGCTGGCAGCAGAGTTGGACAGTGAGGAGTCTGGGGAGGACCATGGGCCAGTCCTGGAGTCTGGGGAAGGCTCGGATGAGGGCTGTGCATCGGAGGCAGAAAAGGCCATCTGGGAGGTACGTGTTGCCTCCAGAGCCTCCAGTCAAACCTCAGTGAGGAAGAGGAACCTGTTCCCAGTGCGCGCATGCACAGAGCTGCCAGAAGGCAAGATCAGCTAAAACAAAAGGGACGATTCGGGAGTAAGGCTGGGAGAGATTGACTTAAAAGAGGAGCAAAGAGATGTGGGCCTTTGCAGGAAGCAATATTTGTTCATTTGGTTCAGCTTAAAGCCTGAAGCTCTGTTTGATTCTTGACTCCGTGTGGCTTTGCCAATTAGGTCTTTGGCAGCATGTCAAGGGAGATATAGGTGGGTGATTATCCTGAAGCACTTCTCTTGAAGGATTCTTTATAATTAATTGGGATTCATCTGTGAATGAACAGAATTCACAATTTTTTGGACTACTCGTGTGTTTTAATGACTCGGGAAGCCTAGGTCAGAACAATTGGATAGCCTGGATAGCTCTGCAGACAAAGCACCCTAATTAAATATCCAGCTGTCTGCAATTACTCATGTTCGAATCTCGCCAGGCTCAAGGTTGACTCAGCCTTCCATCCTTTCTAAGGTAGGTAAATTGAGGACCCAGTTAGTGAGGGCAATAAGCTGACTTTGTATAATATACAAAAGTATGAAGGCTATTGCTTAACACATTGTAAGCCGCCCTGAGTCTTTGGAGAAGGGCGGCATATAAATCAAATTAAAAAAAAATAATTCCCTCCCTACTCCTGGGGGAAGGATATTGCAAAATCTCCATTCCCACTCCACTCGGGGGCCAGCCAGAGGTGGTATTTGCGGGTTCTCCAAACTACTCAAAATTTCCGCTACCTGTTCTTCAGAACCTGTCAGAACCTGCTGGATTTCACCCCTGAAGTATTGCTATTGTAAACTGTAATACACCTGGGACATCTTGAATAACGCATATAGATAAATATAAGTTTGTAAAATTTAGGACAAAAAAGTGTGAATTGAATATTATGTGACAGCAAAGGAAGCATATACAATTAGTTCTCATCTTATGATCATTCAACTACAATAGCTGAACAAATGATTATTATGTCTGGTCCTTGGAGTTCCAGTTGTGCCAGATCAGGTGATCGCGATTTGGGTGCCTGGCAACTGGCTCACATTTAAATGACTGGTTACATTAGCCTGTAATGATGTGACTGCCATTTCCTCACCCCCCCCCCCAGAATTATATCATGATTATCATGATACAAAATACAAATGAAAATAAAAATATAGAAGGAAAATTGGAAAGAGAAAGGGGAAGGAGAGGTGTAAATAATGAAGGGGGGGGAAGCATTCACTCTGAACTTTTTTCAACATTGTAAAATATAAAGCCATGGTGGCGCAGTAGTTAGAATGCGGTGCTGCAGACCAGTTCTGCTGACTGACACTTATCTGCAGTGTGGCAGTTTGATTCTCATCAGCTCAAGGTTGATTCAGCCTTCCATCCTTCTGAAGTCGGTAAAATAAGAACCCAGATTGTCGGGGGCTACATGCTGACTCTGTAAACTGCCTGGAGAGAGCTGTAAAGCAT
The DNA here is from genome assembly GCA_038048745.1 of Coluber constrictor foxii. Taxonomy (NCBI): domain Eukaryota; kingdom Metazoa; phylum Chordata; class Lepidosauria; order Squamata; family Colubridae; genus Coluber; species Coluber constrictor. Next base: position 116,701,297 of record CM075961.1, on the reverse strand, counting down.
TGTGAAGCAGCATATAAGTCTAAATACTTTTTGCTATTGCTATAGCTTCCCAAGTTTTTACTTTACCAATTTAACAAGTACTAGCCACTAATATAACAACAAACCAGCTAATCAGAAAAACCCAAAGTCAAGAGGTCACTTTTTTCTGTCTTGAGCACAAAATGCAGAGCGATTTTCAATTAGAAACAAAACTGGATATATTCTCTGCTAGCATTATCACTTTTTCATCCGTTTTCCTGTTGTGGGGACCTTTCTGGGCATGCAGATTTCTGACTGCAATCAACATATACAGTAACAAAGTTCCAGATTTTCCAACTCCTTATCCAGTAATCCTAAAAGGTAAAACTTCAAGTTTCAATTTTATGCTAGTTTTTAAAAAATGCATTATAATATGGTTCTGGGCCCAGTATTTTTTATTTTATCACAAGTCCACCAATGATGAAAAAATATCTTTAGAATTATATTTCCAACATACATTTGAAAAAACATAAAACATCTTTGACAATTTATCAGGTATTAAGTGCCAATGATGCATTGTTTTATAAAACATTTCTTTCAAATTGTAATTTATTGTAAATGTTTAACTGTTCACCCAGATACTTTTTCCATTGCTCAAGCATTGTATTATATCCAAAATTATTTTCCCACTGAATCATGCACTTTCACATATTCATTTTCCAAATTCAGATTCAACATTTAATAGCTCTTAGCACCAACATTTTCATCAATAGCACATAATACAATTTCAGCACATAATACAATTTCAGATTCATATTTTGCAAATTCAAACCCATAACTTTTCTTCCCTAATTTAAATATTTTCTTAAACGGTAAGCCAATGCAAAAGGTATCCTGATTCCACTCTTTTGATCTGAGTCAAAGACTTGGGTAAAAATCCACTGGTCTGGTCTCACCATCATGTCTTTTCTAAATGCCACCTAGAGGTACTTTGTGGGAAAGCTTTGTTTTATATTTATTCCAAACTCTTAGAATGGCACACTTAACCAAATGATTGTTGTCATCAGCATTTATTTTAACTTTGTTGTACCATGGATAGGCGTGCCATCTAAATCTCTTTCATAGCCTTCCAATTCAAGTAACCTCTTATTTATAAGGATTACCCAGTTTTTCATCTAGACCAAATAACTCTTTCTTTAGCATTTTGCAACAATTTATATTATTATTATTATTATTATTATTATTATTATTATTATTATTATTATTATTATTATTGTTATTATTATTATTATTATTTAGATTTATATACCGCCCTTCTCCTTGCGGACTCAGGGCGGTGAACAGCCAAATAAAAACCAAGTACACAAAAGTTAAAATTTCATAAAAAGAACAAATATAAATTAGCCAATAATTAAAACGGATTAATTTTAAAAAGATAGTAAACTCTAAAAATATTAAAAAATTTAACAGGAATCAGGCTAAGCCGGCAAGCTGAAAAAAGTATGTTTTTAAAGCCTGCCAAAAAGTCGGGAGGTCGGAAATTGTTCTTAACTCTGGAGGAAGATTGTTCCAGAGGGTAGGAGCTGCCACAGAGAAGGCTCTCCCCCTGGGGGTCGCCAGCCGGCATTGTCTGGCTGACGGCACCCTGAGGACGCCCTCTCTGTGGGAGCGAACCGGCCGGTGGAAGGCAATTGGTGGCAGAAGGCGGTCCCATAAGTACCCTGGTCCTAAGCCATGGAGCGCTTTAAAGGTGATTACCAACACCTTGAAATGCACCCGGTAGTCCACCGGCAGCCAATGCAGCTCTCGCAGGAGAGGTGTCACATGGGAACGCCCTGTCGCTCCCATAATCCCCCGCGCGGCTGCATTTTGCACCAGTTGGAGCCTCCGGATGCACCCCAAGGGGAGCCCCATGTAGAGAGCATTACAGTAGTCCAGGCGAGAAGTGACGAGAGCCTGAGTGACTGTGCGTAGGGAGTCCCGATCTAGAAAGAGCAGCAACTGGCGAATCAGGCGAACCTGATAGAAAGCCCCCCTGGCCACAGCTGTCATATGATCCTCTAAGGACAGCCGTGGGTCCAGGAAGACGCCCAAGTTGCACACTCTTTCCGTGGGGGCCAATGATTCGTCCCCAATAACCAGCGATGGTGTCAGCTGGATGCCGGCAGCCACAGCCACTCGGTCTTGGAGGGATTGAGTCGAAGCCTGTTTCTCCCCATCCAGACCCGCACGGCTTCCAGGTACTGGGACATCACTTCCACGGCATCATTGGGGGGGTCTGGGGTGGAGATGTACAGCTGAGTATCATCAGCGTACTGATGGAACTCCACCCCAAAACCACGGATGATCTCGCCCAGAGGCTTTACATAAATGTTGAACAGGAGAGGCGAGAGGACTGACCCTTGTGGCACCCCACACACTAACCTCGGGGTCGACTGCTGCCCCCCTGTCAACATGGATTGCGACTGGTCGGAGAGGTAGGAGAACCACCGTAAAACGGTGCCCCCACCCCCAATCCCTCTAACCGGCGCAACATACCATGGTCGATGGTATCAAAAGCCGCTGAGAGATCTAACAACACCAGGATAGAGGAGTACCCCCTACCCCGGGCCCTCCAGAGATCATCCACCAATGCGATCAATGCCGTTTCGGTGCTGTATCCAGACCTGAAGCCGGACTGGAGCGAGTCTAAATAGACAGCTTCATCCAGGTACCAGAGGAGCTGCAACGCTACCACACTCTCAGCAACCTTCACAAGGAAGCGAAGGTTGGAGACTGGACGGTAATTAGCCAACACAGCTGGGTCTAGAGAAGGCTTCTTGAGGAGGGCTCTCACCACTGCCTCCTTCAAGGCGGCCGGTAGGGCACCCTCACTCAAAGAAGCGTTAATAATCTCCTGGAGCCAGCCTCGTGTCACCTCCCGGGAAGCCAGCACCAACCAGGAGGGACACGGGTCCAATAAACATGTGGTCACGTTCAGTCTTCCCAGGATCCTGTCCACATCCTCAGGAGCCACAGGATTGAACTCAGCCCAGATAATACTCTCAAGACCTGCCTCAGTCACCTCGCCTGAACTAACCCAGTCAGCGGCCAGATCTTCCCAAATCTGAGTTATTTTATCATCCAGATACTGAACAAAATCCTCAGCTCGATCCTGCAAGGGATCGTCCCGCGCTCCCGAATGGAGAAGGGAGCGGATCACCCTGAACAGGGCAGCTGGGCGATTATCTGATGACGCGATAAGAGCAGCAAAATAATTAGACTTTTCCGCTTTTATCGCCACTATGTAAGTCTTAATATGAGTTCTTACTAGTGACAAGTCAGATTCAGAGCGACTGGCCCTCCAACCGCTCTCCAGGTGTGTTTTCCGGCGCTTCATCTCCCTCAATTCCTCGGTAAACCAAGTAGCTAAGTGAGGTGGGCGCCGGGTCAGAGGCCGCAAAGGCACGACGCGGTCCAAGGCCTCGCCGGCCGCCCTATCCCAGGCAGCCAGAAGCATTTAAAAGAGAAAAAGCCTCTGCTGATCAGGCAACTCAACTGGGATCATCAGAGGCTTTTAAAAGCATTTTTTCTACAACTTCTGAAAAAGTTGTAGAAAAAATGCTTTTAAAAGCCTTTGAGGATCCCAGCTGAGCTGCGCGATCATCAGAGGCTTTTTTAAAAAAAATTTAAAAGGATTTTTTTGGCCAAAGAGGTTGTAGAAAAAATGCTTTTAAAAGTAAAAAAAAAAGCCTCTGATGATTGTGCTGGGTATGGGGGGGAGGGGGCAGGGATTTTTGCTACCGGTTCTCCAAACCACCCACCTCCATCGCTACCAGATCAGGTGTTCCGGTCTGAACTGGGACCATTTTGCCCCTGCCCTACCCCTTCCAAGTCTCACTGTTCCCGTTTCAACCTTTCACTCTTCCCCATCCAGCAGCAAGCACTTACCTGCCTGCCAGACCTCTGGCAAGCTTTTTGGGACTTGAAACTTCCTGCCAGCTTCCCCCACTAATTTGATGAGGGAAGCCAACAGGAAATTAATGTGCCTAACAACCATGAGATTCTGTTAACAGTGGCTACCAAAACTGCAGAGATTGCTATCAGTTTATAACCACATCAAAGGATTATTTTGAGCAAAGGAAACTCTGGTCATAAATTGGGGATACTTGTAATTATCTCTTTGCTTCTTTTAAGTGGTAAATCAACACTATCAGTGACATCATAATCTATTCATTAAGTTAGAGTCAAACATTTTGGAAAGTGAAATTAAATGGACTCTAGAAAATACAGTTAATAGCAAAGGTGTTGATGAAATGCCAACATAAGTTTTAAAAACTTATAAGGCAATGCTGTTGATATGTTGTTTGCAATTTGTAAATGTAAACAGATCTGAAAAACATATTGGCCAAAAAACTGGAAAAGATAAATCAGTACAAGTAGTTCTTGATTTACGACAACAATAGAGGCCAAAATTTTTGTTGTTAAGTGAGACATCTGTTAAGTGAATTCTGTCCCATTTTGCAACCTTTCTTGCCTCAGTTGTTAAGTGAATCACTGCAGTTGATAAGTTAGTCATCCGGTTGTTAAGTGACTCTGGCTTCCCTATTGACTTTGGTTGTAAGAAGATCACAAAAGCAGATCACTTGATCTTGGGTATTTCTGGCAGAAATTCTTTGGCCCAGAAATTCAGATATAGAACTTGTATACATGAAATAAATTCTTCTGAAAGAAAGATTGTGACCAATCTATACAAAATATCAAAGTACAGTGAATCATTCTACTATTAAAAGTATCTACTGTCAAACTGTGGTCTTCTAGTCATAATATATGGTTATGAAAAGCTGACTATGAGAAAGGCTGACATGAACAATGTGATGCCTTTGTTCTGTGCTGCAGGAGAAAATTGTTGAGAGTATCTTGGACAACAAGAAGATAAAGAGTTTAATCTTAAAGTCAAGTTAAGGTCTAAATAAATTGCATAAAGCAAAACAAGAATGTTCAGTAAAAATATCAATAAATGTTTAATATTTGATGCAAAAACAATTGTCAGGCCCTGCCTCTCCTCCTTTCCCAAGAAAATATGGACTCTTGAAATGTGATATTTCAAAAGTAATCTTTTATTGAAAAGAAGTGATTGTCAGGATTTCGGTTTCATTCTCTAGAATAAAGTTGATTTCCAAGCATCAAACTTTAGGAAATATTCTCTTTATTGAGCAATGCACCCGTGCCTGGTAACCATGCAGACAGTACTGGCCCCTCTATCCAAAACCCTCCTTTTCCTTTCCCATTCTCTGCTCCTCATTGGCTGTCTTCCAGATCATTCTCCTCTTATCTGACTCTTTAGCTCACAGGAATGTCACCCCTCCCACGTGTCTCCCAGGAGACTGAATTCACCAAAAGGCTTTTCTAGGTGAAATATCAAACTTTTGTCTCATTGCTTCTATGTCAGCTCTGGAACACTGACATCCAGCCCCTCTCCCTTCATTCTCTCAGCAAGGCCTGTGCAAGAAAAACAACAGGATTAGTCCTGTCACCCCATCCGAGGGAGTGTTCCACCCCCTCCCGCCTTGTCCGGGTGATCTGCACAGAACTTAGCTATGAGCCAGTTTGCTTGGATGTTGGTGCTCTTCACCCAGGAAACTTCTGACAAAGGGTAACCCTTCCACTTAACTAACCCTTCCACTTAACTAGAGACGCCCTCTATGCCACCTCGAATCAAGAATTTTCTGCACTTCATAGTGAGTCTGGCCTCCGACAATCAAGGGTCCTGGGGGGTCACGAGGTACCGGCCTTAAATTTGACCCCGCCACATGCTTCAGGAGGCTGCTGTGAAAAACTGGGTGTATCTTTCCTAACAACCGGGGCAATTGCAATTGTACTGTAACTGGGTTTATTATCTTAACTATAGGGAAAGGACCTATAAATTTCGGGCCGAGTTTCCTAATCGGGAGTCTGAGTTTTAAATACTTGGTGGAGAGGTAGACCTTCTCCCCTACTTGGAACGGCTTTTGGGTGTTCGGTGCTTATCTGCTTGTTTCTTATAAGCCTGCGCCGCCTTGTCTAATGCTTTCTTGACCTTCTTCCAAGACTCTCTCATCATTGCCATCCAATCGGTCAAACTAACTGAAGAAGGAGGTTCCCTTGGGTACTCAGCCATGGGGACGAAATCTATGCCGCTCACTATCTTAAATGGGGTTAGTCCTGTGCTACTGTGAACAGCATTGTTATATGCGACCTCTACAAAAGATAAGAGATCCGCCCAGTTCGATAGTTGGTAGTCAACGTAGCACCTCAGGTACTGCTCTATCATGGCATTCAATCTCTCCACCCCCCCCCCCATTGGTGCTCAGGTGAAATGCTGAGCTGAGGCCTTGAGATGATCCTATGGATCGAAGGAATTCCCTCCAGAATTTCGCTATAAATTGGACACCCTGATCGGAGATGATTCTTCTGGGTACTCCGTGCAGGCGGTATATGTGTTTCATGAACAGTTTGGCCAATTGGTGGGCTGAAGGTAATCCACTGCAGGGTAAGTCTATTACAGTCCAGATCACCGTGCTTCCACCGCTTCTCGGCAGCTCGACTATGAAGTCCATAGCAATCTCCTCCCATGGCCTTGACGATTCAGCTACTGGCTGCAGCAGTCCGGGGGGGTCTTCCTGGTCGGGTTTTCATCGTGGCACAGATGGTATAACTTTTTACATAACTGTCTACGTCTTTCCTCATGTGGGGTCACCAAAACTGTCTCTGTGCTAAATGCAGAGTCTTTAGGAACCCAAAATGTCCCGCTGGTTTAACGTCGTGGCTCCTCTTGAGGACCAGGGTGTGTAGAGTCTCTGGGACATGAAGTTTTGTCCCTTTCCAGGCTAGGTCATCCCTTTTTGTCAAGAGATGCTGACTGTCTCGGAACCAGGGGTCCACCAAGGTTTCTTCCTTGAGCTTTGTCGTTAGGTCACTCGCTGGCTGGCCCTGCTGATCATGATGCTGCCGTCTGGTGGTTACCTGGCCCACTCCTTGGGCAGAGGGGATCATGGCATTCACCACCTGTTCCTGTTCACTGTTGTATTGGGGCATTCAGGAGAGGGCATCGGCCAGAAAGTTTTTCCCCCCTGGGATGTGCTTCAGCTCGAAGTTGAAACAATTGAAGTATTGGGCCCATCGGACCTGCCTGGGTGATAACTTCCTTGGCGTTTTGAGGGCTTCCAAGCTTTTATGGTCAGTCCAAACTTCAAACGGTGTTTGGCCTCCTTCTAGCAGATGTCGCCAGGTTAACAGCACTCACCTCACTGTGAACGCTTCCTTTTCCCATGCCACTCATCGTCTCTCTGTGTCAGTGAGTTTGCGGGATGTGTAGGTACAGGATTGTAAGTCCCCCTGGCTGGTTTTTTGGAGTAGGACTGCCCCCACTGCCACGTTGCTGGCATCTGCTTGGATGATGAAGGGTTGTTCGGGGTTGGGGTGCTTTAAGACCAGTTCTTTTGCAAACATTTCTTTTAGTGTCTCAAATGCGTGTTGGCAGGCTGGGTCCCACTGTAGAGGTTATCCCGGGTGGGGTTTTGTTGCCGGACTCCCTGTTTTTAGGAGGTCCATCAGAGGTTTGGCAATTCTCGCAAAGGAGGGGATGAATTGCCTGTAGAAGTTTGAGAACCCCAGGAAGCTTTGCAGTTGTCTTCGGGTACGAGGGGAGCGCCAGTCTAGGACTGATTGTACCTTGGCTGGGTCCATTTCTATCCCCTCATTTGACATTCGGTAGCCCAAGTAATCCAACCTTGCCTGGTGGAACTCGCATTTCGATAGTTTGACATAAAGGTTCGCCTTCAGCAGTTTCTCGAGCACTTTGCGGACGAGGGGTATGTGTTCGTCTACGGTTTCCGTGTAAATGAGAATGTCATCCAGGTAGACGAGGACCCCCTTATAAAGATGGTCGTGAAGAACCTCATTTATAAGTTGCATGAATACCGCCGGTGCCCCCTGTAGTCCAAAAGGCATCACCTTAATTTGGAAGCTTCCTAGGGGGCAGTTGAATACTGTTTTCCACTCGTCTCCTTCCCTGATGCGTATCCGTAGTAGGCTTTGCGGAGGTCTAGTTTGGTGAAAACCTTTCCTTTGGCCAGGTGGGCTAGAATGTCTTTCATGAGGGGAAGGGGATATAAATTGCGTACACAGACTTCGTTGATTCCTCGGAAGTCAACCACTACACTCATGGAGCCGTCTTTCTTCTCTCTGAAAAAGACTGGTGCTCCTATCCGGGGTTTGACTGTCTCAATGAAGCCCCTTTGTAGGTTAGTGTCTATGTATTTTCGCATTTCTTGCATTTCCCGGGATGTCATGGCATACAACTTAGGGTTAGGTAGTTTCGCCCCAGAGATGATTTCAATGGCGCAATCGGTCTCGCGGTGGGGTGGTAGAACATCACACTCGGTCTTGCTAAATACTTCTGCAAGGTCTTGATATTCTTTTGGGATCTGTTTTGTGTCATGGGAGCTGATGGATGCGGCTGCCAGTTGTTTAGCTGTACTCTTGATCAGGGACGCTTGGGTTGGGGGCGTTTTTTGTCCCGCTGGCAGGAGGGGTTGGAGCCTCTGTATGGGAGGCGTCCTCTCTGGTTGGGGGCCACAGGGGATAAGGTCCCCTTGCTATTCTCAGTCTGCGGGTCCCCTCCTGCCACCAGATAGTTGGGCCCCACTTGTCTAGCCAGGAGAGTCCCAGTATGACTGGGTTAGTCATCTTGGGGGCTATTATAAAACGAATCATCTCCCAGTGATCTGCTAGCTCCAGCTTCACTGGCTCAGTTAAATGTGTGGCGCGCGCCCCCCCTACTAGGGATCCATCAACTTGCTCAAATCAAATGGGGTGGCTGAGCTTTTTTGCTCATATTCCCAGTTTTTGGACCGTGGATAGGTTGATCAGGCACCTCGTGCAGCCTGAATCTATTAGGGCTTGGAAAACCCCTTGGATCCCTGTTTTTGGAGCCGTTAAGCGTACGGAGAAAAGGGTGGATGGGTCCACTCACCATTGGGTCATTTTCTCCATCATCATCGCTATCATACGTTTCGGGGGGCTGATTTGCATCATCTGGGCTCTCCCTTGCTTCGGTCAAGTGGGCAAAAACTTCTGTTCCGGGGGGGGAGTCTTCGTGGTGCATTGGTGGCATGCCTGGATCCTCGTTCCGGCCGTGTCTTGCCCGTTGGCTCTGGTCTCAGTCCCGGGGTTCCACACGCCGCTGCCAAATCCTCCATATCTGTAGCATCTCAGCAGATCCCAGGGGGTGGTTGGTCTCTGGGTGGCCAGTGATGCTGTAGTTCCTCATCTGGTAGATGGTTCCTGGTCCAGCTGGGCTTTCTCCTTTGCCTGTGGTTGCTTTAGCATGTTGTTGGCCAGTAGCCCTCTCTCGACTTGTGTCGCTATCCGGAATCAGTCGGTAAATCGGTTCTGAATATCTCGATAAGCGGTCACTTCAGCGATTTGCTTATCTAAGCTTGTTCTAAAGAAGTATACTAGCAGTCATTCCAGCAAAGGAGGTAAAGTCCCAACAACTCTCCTGAACTCATAGATATGCTCTTGGATGGGCTTCCCCCTCTGCATTAGGTTTCTGAGCTCGTCTTCTACATAGAGGTTCTCCCATTTCTTCGAAACAGGCTCACAGCAGTTGTAAGAAGCCATCTGCATCTTGCAGTTGGGGGGGGCTGTTTTTGTACAGGGCTGCTGACCAGCTCCTTGCTTCTCCCTCCAGGCCTTCTGCGATGGCACTGACTAGGGCCCTGGGGAAAGGGGAAAGGTGTGCATAACGCTCGATGTAAATCTCAGCTGCATCGAGGAATTGTGCTAGCTGGTCTGGATCCCCATCAAATTTCCCTGTAAACCAGGGTGGCTCCGTCCTCGGTGGCCCCTCCTCCCATTGCGGGGCTCTCTGAGCCTGCCTATAATGTCATTGGAATTCTTCCTCATCTCTCATTTGGGAGCGGGGGGGGGGTGATGTCCTACGCAGACTGGTGTGCTTGCTGGGGGGAGGGGGAATCCATGGATGCCTGCCAGGGCTATCTCTCCTTCTGGTGTGGAAGGGGGGAGGGCTGCGCTCCTGTCTATGGTGACTCAGTTCAGTGGGCTGGGCTGGCCAACCCCTCTCCTTGCAGGACGGCTCCTCCCCCAGTCTGACAGCATGGTCAAACTCTTCCTTCAACTTATCTATGGGGCTTTCGAGTGGCTGCTTTGAAGCTTTCTGCTGCCTGGCTTGCTGCCAGTCCCACAGCCAATCTACCCTCGCTAATTCACTTAGAGGCTTTCCCTTACCTTTCCAGCCTGGAAAAGGGAATTCCACTTCTGCTGACTTTGGCAAAGCCACAAAGGTTCATTTTTCTTCTTCTTGGCTTGCAGCTTTGCTGGAGGAAGGCGGGGGGTGGGGTGGAGGCCCCTTTGCATCCAAGTTTGCTTCTAGTGCAGATGCTTGAAGTAAACTTTCAGTGGAGAGTTGGCTTTCAGCCATGGTTTCCGGGCTCTCTCAACTTTGTCCAGACTTCTGGCAAAGAACCGGAGCTCTGGAGGCCAGCCAGGTTGGCTCAGAGAGAGAGAAAAAAAAGAGTACTGTCTGTCTGTCAGGATTTCGGTTTCATTCTGTAGAATAAAGTTGATTTCCATGCATCAGACTTTAGGAAATATTCTCTTTATTGAGCAATGCACCCGTGCCTGGCAACCATGCAGACAGTACTGGCCCCTCTATCCAAAACCCTCCTTTTCCTTTCCCATTCTCTGCTCCCCATTGGCTGTCTTCCAGATCATTCTCCTCTTATCTGTCTCTTCAGCTCACAGGAATGTCACCCCTCCCATGTGTCTCCCAGGAGACTGAATTCACCAAAAGGCTTTTCTAGGTGAAATGTCAAACTTTTGTCTCATTGCTTCTATATCAGCTCTGGAACACTGACAGTGATAGCACGACAGGCGAAGAAGACTCTAAATTCTCTCCCAAACTATACAGTTAGAAATAGAGCTTTAGAATGCCTCCCTCCCGTCCAAATGTGGATTCAGCCAATCCACAGGTGTTAAGATGTTTATTGGAGTGGCCATCTTGAGAAACAGATATGGAGCTGTTCCCAGGATCTTCTTCCACTTTCAGCAAACTGAAACAATCCACATGGCCCTCTCCTTATTACATTCCAAAAAAAGGTGAGGATACTGCAGGGCACTTGGGCACTTGGACACCAGGAAAAAGGTTATAAAAATACAGCTTATCCCCATGCTCCCTCCTCCCTCCATTTGAATGGCAGTATCACATTAGGGATCTGACAAAAATACTGGGGAGAAGACCTACAGAAAACAAGATAGCTATACAATATTACTGATTGTAAACATGAATGTATAATAAATAAAATAATCACTAGCAGGCAATCCTGCCAACTTATTTATTAGGTCACAAAGAGTCAGAAATGGTGGAATGACTGACCACAGTGATATTTATTTTTATTTATTTATTTAAATTTTTATACTGCCCTTCTCCAAGTTGACCCAGGGCGGTGAACAGCCAAGATAAAACATAACATGCAAAATTTAAAACCATTTTAAAATAATTAGATAATTTGGCCTATAATTTAAAACAACCCGATTAAAATCAATTTCAATTAAAAAATTAAAATAGATGGATGGGATCAAGCCAGCCCGGCTAAATGAAATAGGTGGGTTTTAAGGGCCTGACAAAAAGTCCGGAGGTCCGATATCCTGCGTATCTCCAGGGGTAAGTCATTCCAGAGGGCAGGTGCTGCCACAGAGAAGGCTCTCCCCCTGGGGGTCGCCAGCTGACATTGTCTGGCCAATGGCACTCTGAGGAGGCCCACTCTGTGCAAATGTACTGGCCGGTGGAAGGCTATTGGTGGCAGAAGGCGGACTTGCAAATATTCAGGCACTTAAGCAGTGGTCACCAACACCTTGAAGCGCACCCAGAAGACTACCGGGAGCCAGTGCAGCTCGCGCAGGAGAGGTGTCACATGGGAGCGCTCCGTCGCTTCCATAATCCCGCGCGCAGCCGCATTCTGGACCAGTTGGAGCCTCCGAGTGCACCCCAAGGGGATCCCCATGTAGAGAGCATTGCAGTAGTCCAGGTGGGAAGTGACAAATGCTTGAGTGACCATGCGTAGGGAGTCCCGATCCAGAAAGGGACGCAACTGGAGTATCAGGTGAACCTGATAAAAAGCCCCCTTGGCCACGGCCATCATATGCTCTTCTAAAGGCAACCATGCATCCAGGAGGACGCCCAAGTTGCGAGCCCTCTCCATGGGGGCCAATGACTCGCCCCCCAATAACCAGTGATGGAGCCAGCTGGCTATATCGGGACACCAGAAACCACAGCCACTCGGTCTTAGAGGGGTTGAGTTGGAGCCTGTATCTCCCCATCCAGGCCCACATGGCCTCCAGCCACCGAGACATCACTTCAAGGGCTTCGTTGGGGTGGCCTGGGGTGGAGATGTACAGCTGGGTGTCATCAGCAAACTGATGGAACTCCACCCTAAAGCCATGGATGATCTCGCCCAGCGGCTTTACATAAATGTTGAACAGAAGGGGCAAGAAGACCGACCCCTGCGGCACCGCTGCCCCCCTGCCAACGCAGATTGTGACTGGTCGGAGAGATAGGAGGAGAACCACTGCAAAACGGTGCCCCCACCCCCAACCCCTCCAACCGGCGCAACATGATACCATGGTCAATGGTATCAAAAGCCACTGAGAGATCTAACAGGACCAGGATAGAGGAGCAACCTCTATCCCGAGCACTCCAGAGCTCATCCACCAACACGACCAATGCCGTTTCCGTGCTGTGCCCAGGCCTGAAGCTGGATTTGAGCGGATCTAGATAGACAGCTTCATCCAGGTACCAAGGAAGCTGCCACACCACCACACTCTCAACAATCTTTGAAAGAAAGCGAAGGTTGGAGACTGGACTGTAATTAGCCAAAACAGCCAGATCCAGAGAGGGCTTCTTGAGGAGGGACCTTACCATCGCTTCTTTCAAGGCGGTCGGCAGGACACCCTCACTCAGAGAAGCGTTAATAATCCTCTGGAGCCAGTCTTGTGTAACCTCCCGGGAAGCCAGCACCAACCAGAACACGGGTCCAATAAACATGTGGTCGCATTCAGCCGTCCTAGAATCCTGTCCACATCCTCAGGAGCCACAGGATTAAACTCCTCCCAAACAACACTCTCAAGACCTGCCTCAATCATCCCATCCAGATTTACTCAGTCAGAGGCCAAGCCTTCCTGAATCTGAGCGATTTTGTCATGCAGCTATTGCACAGCATCCTCAGCTCGCCCCTACATGACAAAATCGCTCAGATTCAGGAAGGCTTGGCCTCATGCCGCGCTCCCAAATGGAGGAGGGAGCAGGTCACCCTAAACAGGGCAGCTGGGCGGTTATCTGATGATGCGATAAGAGCAGGAAAATAGCTAGATTTTGCCGCTTTTATGGCCACTAGGTAAGTCTTAATATATGGATATAGATTTTTGAGTCTAGCTTTGATATCCTTAAAGATTTTCTCATTCCAAGCTTTCAATAATCACTTTCTTTAAAGTAATGCATTTAAATGTAATATTTTAAATTGTTACTTTGGTAACATTTATTTTTAAGTTTAGAAATTTGAGAAGCATGACTAGAAATATTTGTATTGAATTCTACTGTGCCTATAATTTTAAAACAATTTTAGTGTGATGCAATTTCATTCATAAAAAAAGACCTTCCAAATGAATATTTCTACAGCTGTTTATTGAAATACACTTATGTGACTTGCAATTAATATTTAACAAAGTATTGTTATTTTCAAAAAACCTTTATTAAAATTTAAAATATTAAAATACAAATACATCTCTAATGAAAATACGTCCATGATAGTTGTACAATTCAACATCATTCTAACAGTATACAAATCTTAACTCTATTCATATATTCTCAGATATTCCTTCCCGATCAAATATATGTAAACACAATTTATGTCTTATTTTGATCTATATATTTCCTTTTATTTTCTATCCATTGATACCAGTTTTCCCAAATTGAGTAATATTCCGAGTCTTCCTTATTATTTAATTCTATAGTAAGTTTGTCCATTTCTGCACATTCAAAAATAATTTCAAGCTTCAGTTCTATTTGGTAATGTGTAATTTCATTTAACCAGTTTTGTATTTTAACCCAGTATTTTTTTATTTCTGGGCAAAGCCATCATACATGAAAAAAGGTACCTTGTGCTTTTTTACATTTCCAGCAGTTAGGATTTAAATTGGGATACATTTTTGCAAATCTTATTGAGGCTAAGTGCCACCGATAGAACATTTTATACTGATTTTCTTTATATGCGGCGGATTTTGTTAATGTATATTCTTCCAAATTTTTCCCAATCTTCTAACTCAATATTATGTCCCACATTTTTAGCCCAGCCTTTCATCCTTTCTAAGGTAGGTAAATTGAGGACCCAGTTTGGGGGGGCAATAAGCTGACTTTGTATAAAAATATACAAAAGTATGAAGGCTATTGCTTAACGCATTGTAAGCCGCCCTGAGTCTCCAGAGAAGGGTGGCATATAAATCTAATTTTTTTAAAAAAATAATTCAGTTCAAATCCAAATTCCTCTAAGTGTTTTTTGTATCTCAATTGTAGCTGGAGATAAGGCCATCAATCTATAATTATTCCCTGCTCCTTTAATTCTTGGTTGGATTTTAATCATTCCCCATTATCCAAAATTTCATTATATTTTACCATTGTACCAATGTCTAATGTGTTAGGGTTAAGCCTGGTATTTTAAAATAGTGCTTCTTCCTAATTCCCTCCCAGGGAATATCAACAAATATTCTGTAGCAACGAGTCACATAATGCATGTCTATAGAAATATAAATGTTTTTTGTTTCTGGCATTCTGTATGATAGTATACCATCCCATCTGAAGATTGTATCCTTCCAACATTAGAATTCTCCTGTTCTTTAAATTTATCCATTCCCTGACCCAAACCACACTTGCTGCTTTACAATAAGTCTTCCACGCAGGGAGTCTAAAACCACCACTACTTCTACTATCCTGAAGTGAAATTAATTTTATCCTCGCATTTTTTCCTGTCCATACAAACTTCATAGTCATCTTATTTAATTCTTTAAAAAAAAGTCTTGTCTGGTTTTATAGAAATCGATGGAAAAGCAATTTTGGCAAAATATTTTAATTGTTTGATTTTCCCTAATAATGACAGTTGTAACTTCCTCCACCTTTCCAAATCTTTCCCTATTTGTTGTATTAATTTTGTGTAGTTATCCTTTTTTAATGCTGAGCATCTTCGCTTAGCCAAACACCTAGATATTTCACTTTTTTTTACAATTTGAAATCCCATTCTTTTCTCGATTCTCCCTTTTGTTTGTCTGATAAATTCTTGACTAGCATTTTAGTTTTTTCTTTATTAATTTTGAGGGCTGCGACCTCTCCATATTTCTCTATCTCTTGCAATCATATCAATTCTGATTCCAATGGGTCCTCTATAACAAATACCATGTTATCTGCAAATGCCTGCACTTTGAATTCTTCCTGTTTAATTTTAGTTCCTTTTATTTCCACATTTAATCTAATTCTTTGTAGTAGTGTCTCCAGGATCAGGATAAAGAGCAGAGGTGACGTTGGGCAACCCTGCCTAACTGCTTTTGTTATCTTAAATGGGCTTGTGGTCTCCCCATTTATTATTACGCTTGCCTTTTGCGTAGAGTAAATCGACTCAATCATCTTTTCAAATTTATCTCCGAATGTCATGGCTTTAATTTGTTGGACCATAAATTCCCAATTCACATTATCAAAGGCTTTTTGAGCATCCAGGAAGATAAGGGCCACTTGTCTCTCTGGGTGCACCTCATGGTATTCCAGTATATTAATTATTATTCTAGTATTATTTCTAATTTGAACTCATAGGAAGAAATCCTTTTTGGTCTGTATGTATCTTCTAATTTAGTTTTTTTTTATCCGTTCCCCCATAATATTCATAAAAATTTTATAATCTGAATTTAACAGTGAGTTTAGTCTATAATTCTTAATTTGTTTATTGTCAGTGCCCTCTTTAGAGATCGGGGTAATATATGCCTCTTTCCATGATGGTACCATCATGGAAAGCATGGTACCTTTGCTTTCCACAAGACGTCACTACATATTTCCAATAGTAATAATTCTATCAAATCTCCTAAGTGTTTATAAATTTTCCCTGGAAACCCATCTGGTCCTGGGGTCTTATTGCTTTTTTATTTCTGAATTGCTTCTTTAAGTTTGAATAATGTTATTTCCTTATTTAGTACTTCCCTTTCTTCTTTTCTCAATGAGAACGCAATTTCTTCCTTCAAATAATCACTTATTTCCCCCTGTACTGTTTCTTCCTATCTATAAAGCATTTCAAAGAATTCTTGTGTAATTTTCTTTTTCTTCTCTATATTACTTTCCATGGTTCCATTTTCATCCTGAACTGATGTATTATTCTTTTTTTCTCTTTCCTTTTTTAACTGATAGGCCAGTCACCTCCCTGATTTATTAGCATATTCAAAATAATTTTGTTTTGTAAATTTTAAATTTCTTGCCAATTCTTTTTTGTCCAAAATATTCAACTTATGTTTAACTAGGGCCATTTTATTTTTAGTTTGTTCATCCCCCGGATCTGTTTGTAATTGATTTTCCAACTTTTTAATTTCCTCGGACAATGTTATAATCTCTCCACTTATCTTTATTTCTTTTTGCAATATATGCTATTGTAATCTCCCTTAAATATGTTTTTGTGGTATCCCAGAGGTTTTGTAATGAGGTGTGGTGTTTCTTGTTGTCTTTAAAAAATAATTCCAATTCTTTTAAAACCTTTTGTATATATTCTTTTAGTTTTAAAATTTGTGGATTCAATGTACATCTACCTTCCTTCCTTCCTTCCTTCCTTTTTTGTCCTTTCCAAAAACTCCTCCGGTTGTTTCTTTGTCGGAATTCGCCGGTTCCAAACTCGGCTAAATCCACTACTCGCAATCAGTTGTTGTGCTGTCTTTACTCCTCTCTTCCTTCTTCTTTGGTCGGCACGGCATGCCTCTAGGTCTGCCATTAAGGCAGGCTTCTTCCACGTCAGGTTGGAGGCTCTCTTCCTAGCGCAGAGGGAAACTGCACCTTTCCACACTGCCTCTGAGACTTTCTCCTTCTATTCTTTATCCCTCCAGGACAAAACTTTGGCCCCCGATCACTAAAATCCTGGCACAGGGAATGGAGCTCTATTCCTGTGTACTGCCACGGGATGACGTCACCATCCCGGACCTCATAACAATGTATTGTTAACCGTAGTAGTGTTCAAGGACCTTGCTTTTAAACATTTACCTTTTGAGCACAAGAAACTAGAGTTTGCTGACTCAAATACTGTATGGTACTTCTAAAGGATATTATAGTTTATAATTGTACAGTTACTTCAATGAAGTTTTATAATTCATTTTTATAATTGTTTACTCCTTCTTTGACTTTGAGAGATGTGGCCAACATCATGGCGGAAAGACAGGCTCTTTGAGTGCTCTCAAAGATCCGTCGATATCTTCGCTGTCCTGAGGGTCTCCAAGGACCTAAGTCGTCTTGTAGGGACGACAAACAAGAGGAGCACATACCAGTCAACACAGGGAGCTCACTGGAAAGAGTGGAAGAAGCTCCCCAATTCAGACAGTGAAGAAAGCGACCAAGAAGTCGCTACGAAGCTGGGGCAGCTACAACAACAAAAGAAGATCAAGAAAGACAGTATGTGACATGGAGATGAGAGGGGTCTGATTTTGTCTTATTAAAATTTCTCTTCAAGCCCACCTGGAAAACTTACAAGGAGGAAAAGATTAGCTGAAAGCAAGGAGTGAGAGCGGTGTAAGCTCTCACATCCAGTAATTTGGCTGCGAAGAAAGTGAAACTGGAAACTTTTTTACTGCTTTATTATTGAAGAAAGAACTTGGGGAATTTTAAACCTTTTTAAATTTAATAACAAGAATTGGGATAATTAATTGAATTGGAGATGGAAATCCCATTTGAACAAATGATTTATTATAGAGTGGGATGATTCTTAAAATAATTTTGAATCAATTTTGAATCAACAAAGTAAAACAGAAGTGAAAGTGTGGTGTTAATGTTAAAAGTTGACCTGCAGTGCCATCTAGTGGTGAAAGGAAAAAGATAGAAAAAGAAAAGATTCTTTTTAAAGAAACCTTAACAATAATTGACCTTGACATTTAGCTGAATGATAATTGAACAGCTGTAAAGGAGAGAAGATAGGCTTTTGAACGTGCCTTTGAACTTTTTCCCTATTTTCCCTATTTTTGTTTTTATATTTTGGATTTTGAATCTTATATAAACCTTCCTCTTTTTTGGGGGGGGGGTGATCAGTTAATATGTTTTACTATAAATTTTCTGAAGTGCTTTATACTTTGTTTTGAGATTGGCTGGTGGAAAGAAAAAGCTTGTATTCTAGATTTGTCTTATATTCAGTGACCTTTCCCCTCCACTTTTTTTGGACTGAATTTAATAGAGTCAGACTGTTAAAAACTTTGAATTATGACATGAAGAGTCAGAAGAAAAATCTTTCTTTTTTCTTTTGGCTACCTCTTATTTGATTTTTGTCTCTTTTTTTCTGTTGTTGTTTTTGCCTTTTATTTTTTTTAATTTCTGCCATCTGGACAATTGAATTATTTTTTTTTCTTTTGGTCTTTTTTTTCTTTTTTTTTCTTATATTTTTCTTCTAAATTTTTATATGGGAGATTGGGAATTTTAAATTTTTGAAGGGAGGTAGTTGATTGGAGCTTTTTTTCTCTTTTTCTTTTTGATTTTCCTCTAATTCAACCATTGGGTGGATTAGAGATTTGGATTGTAATTTAATCATAAATGGATTATAAAATATTAAAATGAAGAAATTTAGCAGCTCACTTGCATCCTGCATCAAGTCCCTCAGCAGCAGAAAAACAAAAAACAACAGAGATGATGGAACTAAGAAATTTTATGCAATCGCTTCACGATGATATAAAGCAAGAGTTAAAAAAGATAAAAGAGATGATGGGGAAAAACGAAGACAGAATCCAAAAAGTAGAAGAAAAAGCAGATATCACAGAGAAGAAAGTTGAAGAATTAGAAGAGAAGCTAGTATCAACAAATAAATTTCAAGAAAGAACAATTATCTCACTCAAAATGGAACGTTCTGAATTCTATTTAAGATTCCAAAATATAGAGGAAGAAAAAGGAGAAAATCTACCCGAGCTGATTGCAGAGATTTTAGCAGAAGTTTTGGAACAACCCAAGGAAAAGATTCTAAGTGAGATTGATGAAACGTTCAGATTATATACAAGATATGCATTGAGGAATAAATTACCAAGAGAAGTACATGTAAGATTTACAAAGAAGGTGGTGAAAGGAGAGATACTACAAGCAGCAAGAATTACACCATTGAAATGTAAAGGTAAAGAACTTGTGGTTTTATGACAAATACCCAGAAGTGTTAAGGATCTGTGGAGAGAATATCAATTTTTAACAAAATTCTTAATATTTAAAGGAGTGAGTTTTAGATGGTTAATACCTGAAGGAATTATTGTGACATGGCAAGAACAAAGAGATAGACTTGATTCTATTGAAAAAGCAAAGTTGTTTTATCAGCAATTTTGTGGACCATTAGAGGAAGATCAGAGTGCAATAGGTGAGACAAAACAGAGAGATGAGGAGAAAGATAAAGAGGAAAAAACAAAAGAAAAATGAGCATTGAGAAAGGGGGCAAGAGCAAAAGCTTTTAATACAGCTTTTATACAATTTTAAAAGATTTTGCTCAATTTATGTAAAATTCTTGAATTATATGGAAAAAGTTCATCCTTGATCATTTAGAAAACCACTCTTTTGGATTTTGTGTCTGTTTCTGGTTTCAATATTATGCTTTTGTTTTGTTTCCAGTGCCAAACACATGAATGCTGAAACTTTAAACAATTTTGTTACATAGCTTTGAAATTCAAGATGATAGAATAAATAGAAAATTCAGCTTTCGGAGGTCAGTTTCACTTATTCATATAAGATAAATACTTTCTGAATAGAGATAGTCCACTAAACTGTTTGTTTAGTGACCATTCAAAACACTGAAAAAAGGGAGCTGACATTTTTCATACTTACGACCATTGCAGCATCCCCATGGTCATGTGATTTACATTCAGATGCTTGACAACTGACTCACATTTATGACAGTTGTAATGTCCCCAGATCATATGATCATCTTTTGCAACATTTTGACATGCAAAGTCAATGGGGAAGCCAGATTCACTTGACAACCACATTACTTATGAAACAACTGCAGTCATTCACTTAACAAATGTGGCAAGAAAGTTGTAAAATGAGGCAAAACTCAATAAATTTCTCACTTAGCAACATAAATTTTGAGCTTTTGGTTGTAAGTTGAGAACTACCTTAACTGTTCTTATTTTGATGATTTTCCATTTAAGTGAGAGATTTGAATTTTTAATATGAGAAATTAGTCTTTTTTAATTGCTAAAACAAAAATAATAAACAATTTTCAAAATTGCCATGACTTCATTTATATAAGACTGAATACTCAGAACAAGTTTAAATATCTTTATTTTCTAGCTTTTGAACTATAAAAAGGATTCAAAAAACATGCCACAAAACACAATGAAGGATAGGAAAATAGACAATATTTAGCATATAGCTCAGTTATGACACATTTCATATGAGTTTTAGTTTAGTTTTCAATAGTACAATGTTGTATTAGAGGGGTGTCAAACTCAAGGCCTGGGGGCCACATCTGGCCCACAGGGCCGCCCTGGAAATAGCAAAGAACTGTCCTGCAATGCCTCTGCCAGCGAAATCAAAGCTCAGGAGGGCTGCATACGGCCCTTCAGAGCTCCATTTTTGGTGGCAGAGGGTTGCAGGAGGCCATCGCAGCCGAAAACCGAGCTTGCAAGGGTCACGGGCAGCCCCCTCAAGCTCCATTTACGCTGGCAGAGGGTTGCAGGAGGTCGTCAAAGCCAAAAACGGACCTTGGGTGCCCATTTTCGCTGGCAGAGCCCTCAGACTACCACAGTGCCCCCAACCCAAGTGATGTTGAGCTGGCCATGCCCACTCTGGTCACACACACCCCAAAGTCAAACACAACCCTGATGCGGCTCTCAATGAAATCAAGTTTGTCATCCTTGTTCTATTAGAACAAAATTCAGACATACATTCAGTGGTGGCTTGAAGACATGACAATGATGCAACAATCATGCATGCTGTGATATTATCAACAAATGCGACTGTTACATACTTGTGCCCCAATAGCCGATGATAATGACATGTATTTGTTGTCATTTAATCCCAAAATCCCCTCCCAGCAGACATCCATATATACTGTACAACTTAGTATCTCATGGAAAATAAATATTCATTCAATTAAGTACAATAAAAGTTGTTTCTAAAAAAGGCAGAAAAAATTAAAAGCATAACTTTTTGTGTGTTTTTTTTAAACATTAGCCAAATCTTTAAAAACAGTGGGATTTAGCTGAATATAATTTGCTCAAAATCAGTGTTAATAAACTAACACAAATCTTTAACTTTTTTTCTTCTCTTTTCCCACTCTTTTAAAATGGAACTGTATTTCTTTTCAGCAAAAATATTTCCTAATGATTAATATGCTACCTTCTATTATCTCGGTCCACGTTGAAAATACATGTTGTGAGAAAAAGCACTTTTAATGCTGACTGTATCTCCAGTTAATGAGTGATGGGAAGTAGCTTTTCCACTCATTACCAGCATCTCTTCTTCTTTAATTTCCATGGCTTTCTTATAGAGCTCAGCAGCCTTCTCAAACTCACCTCCTTCATAGCTTTGGGGAGAAAAGAAAGTAGGACTTAATAAAGTCTTAATAAAGGTCTTTGTTTAAGCAGGAGGTTGAATTAGAGGACCCCTAAGGTCTCTTTTACTTCTGTTATTCTGTTAAAGATTCATTCATTCATTTATTTATTTATTTATTTATTTTATTAAATTTATATACCGCCCTTCTCCTAGTGGACTCAGGGCGGTGTACAGCCAAAAATAAAAAAGCACTCCAATACAAAATTTAAAATATTAATAAAAGAATTAAATAATTTTGGCCCAATAAATTTAAAAAATAGGCAATTAAAATTTAAAACCCATAAAACTTTAAGCTTAAAAAAGAGGGGGGGGGTTACGCCAGCCCAGCTTGACAAAATAAAAAAGTTTTTAGGGCACGGCGGAAAGCCCGGAGATCAGGTATCGTACGGATCTCTGGGGGCAAATCGTTCCAGAGGGCTGGTGCTGCCACAGAGAAGGCTCTCCCCCTGGGTGTCGCCAGCCGACATTGTCTGGCTGATGGCACCCTGAGGAGTCCCTCTCTGTGGGAGCGAACTGGCCGGTGGGAGGCTATCGGTAGCAGAAGGCGGTCCCGCAAGTACCCAGGCCCTATGCCATGGAGCGCTTTAAAGGTGGTCACCAACACCTTGAAGCGCACCCGGAAGACCACCGGAAGCCAATGCAGCTCACGCAGGAGAGGGTCACATGGGAGCGCCCCCTTGCTCCCATAATCCCCCGCGCGGCCGCATTCTGCACCAGTTGGAGCCTCCGGGTGCACCTCAAGGGGAGCCCCATGTAGAGAGCATTGCAGTAGTCCAGGCGGGAAATGACGAGTGCCTGAGTGACTGTGCGTAAGGAGTCCCGATCTAGATAGGGACGCAACTGGCGTATCAGGCGAGCCTGATAAAAAGCCCCCCTGGCCACGGCCGTCACATGCTCCTCCAAAGACAGCCGTGCATCCAGGAGGACGCCCAAGTTGCGAGCCCTATCCGTGGGGGCCAATGACTCGCCCCCAATGGTCAGTGATGGAGTCAACTGGCCATATCGGGACGCCGGAAGCCACAGCCACTCGGTCTTGGAGGGGTTGAGTTGGAGCCTGTTGCCCCCCATCCAGATCCGCACGGCCTCCAGGCATCGGGACATCACTTCCACGGCATCGTTGGGGTGGCCTGGGGTGGAGAAGTACAGCTGAGTATCATCAGCGTACTGATGGAACTTCACCCCAAAGCCACGGATGATCTCGCCCAGCGGCTTCACATAGATGTTGAACAGAAGGGGCGAAAGGACCGACTCTTGCGGCACTCCACAAGAGAGGCGCCTCGGGGTCGACCTCTGCCCCCCTGCCAACACCGTCTGCGACCGGTCAGAGAGATAGGAGGAGAACCACCGCAAAACGGTGCCCCCCACTCCCAACCCCTCCAGCCGGCGCAACATGATACCATGGTCGATGGTATCAAAAGCCGCTGAGAGATCTAACAGGACCAGGATAGAGGAGCAACCCCTATCCCGAGCCCTCCAGAGATCATCCACCAACGCGACCAATGCCGTTTCCGTGCTGTACCCGGGCCTGAAGCCGGACTGGAGCGGATCCAGATAGACAGCTTCATCCAGATACCCAGGAAGTTGATGCACCACCACACTCTCAACAACCTTCGCCAAGAAGGGAAGGTTGGAGACTGGACGATAATTAGCCAAAATAGCTGGGTCCAGAGAAGGCTTCTTGAGGAGAGGCCTCACCACCGCCTCTTTCAAGGCAACTGGCAAGACACCCTCACTCAAAGAAGCGTTAATAATCCTCTGGAGCCAGCCTCGTGTAACCTCCTGGGAGGCCAGCACCAACCAGGAGGGACACGGGTCCAATAAACATGTGGTCGTGTTCAGCCGCCTCAGTATTCTGTCCACGTCCTCGGGAGCAACAGGATCGAACTCCTCCCAGATGACATCCTCAAGACCGGCCTCCGTCATCCCACCCGTATCTACCCAGTTGGAGACCAGACCATCCCGAATCTGAGTGATTTTATCGTGCAGAAACTGAACAAAATCCTCAGCACGACCTTGCATTCATAATCTACATTTAGTACCTAATCCTCATACCAAATCATCTGTATACACAGAAACACCCAACATCTTTCCCATTACAGCCTGGATTCAACAATATGGAAAAAAATTTATTTAATCATTCAGTATATGCAGCTTCCACCCCTTAGCTGGATCTTGCAAGGCTAGAAGCAGACTAAGTGCCTCAAAATATGGCTGCATAAATGCTTCTGATATTCAGTACCGTCTGTCTTGAATTCAAAATATCTCAATTATATCATCAATATAAATTTAGGGGCTGCTATAATTAGTGGCAATTTATTTATCTAGAATAGAACAAACATGTTTACTTGGTACCTTAGCACAGCCAAATTTTTTAATGTTTCTCCTACACGAGGATGCATATGCCCAAAGCTGTCTTCATAAATTTTCAATGCACGTTCATACAGAGGCAACGCTTCCTGATGTTTTTTCTAAAAGAGATAAGAAAACAAAATTAGGAATGCATTTTTAAAATATTTACTGAAATTCATTTTAAAGCCGGAAAATCAGTCTGTTTGCTTATAGGACAAGGTTTATGCCTATAGGAAGTGAATCCCCACTTCTGGTTGGTGAATCTCAGCGGCATGGTGCTGTGACAGTGATCGCTGCCTTCAGCGCCAACTTTCCGCTGCGTTTTGGGGCCCCTTCGAGGCGTTGGAGCTTGGAGAGCTCCGCGGACATTAGCGGGGTGTCGGTAGACAGAGCAGTGAGGAGCAAGCACTCTCTGTTGAACTGACAGCCGCTGTCAAACCAAAGTGCCGCGTCTGCCATTAATGGCAGGCTCGAAGCTGCGATAGCCAACAAGACAGGAAGCGAGAAGATTTCGGTGAAGTGGGTGCCTGTTACCACTCATATCCACCCCCCTTGAGCACGTCTGGAGTGTGGTCAATCAGATTGTGCTGGCTGCGTCGGGAAAGAAGGACTCTGGAAGGAATTGGCGGCGATTGTGAGGCAGGAGAAGATCGGGTGCAAATAGGATTACAGACGAGCCGGTGAGACTGAGGATATTTTTATAACGGGAGACGGCATTTCCAGGAGATAAAATTGATACTTTGTACTGAGTAAATTAACTTTGAAAGCTGACAGTGTGGATTGGAATGATTGAATAAAGGAGACTGGATCTAGAAAGTGTGGCTGTTGCCAGGACGAAGGAGAAAGTTAGACTGGAGCTGAGAGAAGGAGAGAGCCCCTGGGGAAGATAACGTGGCTGATGTAATCTGAATGACAATGCAAAATTGACAGTGACTGAATCTGAGAGTAATGTGAAACGGACTATCCAACTAAGTGTGCCTGTTGCATCGCTGGAAAGGATCGTTTTCATACTTTTTGGTCTTTATCTCCTTTTTTGATTGAGAGAAATTATTGAACAATTGATTAATGACCAGATAAATAACAATTTATAAATAACAATAACAAAAAAAAAAGAAAGAGACACTAATACCAGGAAATTTATATACTTATAGTTATTTTTCTATATTTCTATATTTATAGTTACTTCTTCATTTTTCTAAAGTTATATCATTTATATTAGGTTTCCTAATTTATATAATCAAATTTAACTCTGTGTCTATATAATATATAACATCTATTAAGTAACTTTTAGATCTTTAGATACTCATATTAAGGAATCTATATACTCTATATTTGCTCTTTCTTTTTCCTTTTTTTTATTTTTTTCCTTCTTTCCCCCCCCCCTCTTCTCTTTTCTTCCTCCTTTAATTATTGTTTCTTAATTTTGACAGCCTTTATATAATTTGGATTAACTTTTATAAGTCTGTATAATTAATTAATTACTCAACTGTGTGTTTATACCATTTCATATATATTTGAATATTAGGACTAAGGGTAAAATAGGGATACATAAATTTCATAAGTTCAAATACTGATTGAAGATGGGAATATTCTTTAGTTTAAATCAATGAATTTTGATAATTGACTAATTAGAGATCTGTTACAGGACAGACGATAACAGTTAATAATTTGAACTATTGTTTCTCTAAAATAATACTGTGCAGTGGAATAGGGGGGAAAGTTTAGAGATAAATATATTTGATATTTTTTCATAGTGGAAAAAAGGGAATAATATTTGGTAGAGGCAACCAAATATTAGTGAATGATAATTTGGAAAAATATTGAAAGGATCATAAGAGAACAGAAAAAGGTGTTAAAAGAGATGACAAGCCTCTCATCTACAGTGACAAAAACAGGAAAGAAAACACCCTCAAACCCCACAATTACAATGTCATCACCAGCTTTGCAGAAATCAACTGAAAGTTTATCCAAAACTGAAAAATCAGCAATGATACCTACGATGCAAGCAATGCAATCAACATTGACAGCTATACAAGACACGATGATTATGATGCAGGAGAAAATGTCAAATAATCATATAGAGTTGAATAAAGACATTGGAGCAATAGATCAAAAAATGAATGATATACAGGAGTCAATACAAAGGAATCCACAGAAGATAAAAAAGATGGAAGATAAAATGGAGCAACAGGAAAAAAATTTGGATATGGTTGATCAAAGGTTGATGGCACAGAATAGGGAATTGGAAGACTCAATTATCCAACTGGAAATGGATCGAGCCTCCTTTTACTTGCGTGTCCAAAATATCACCGAAGAGAAAGAAGAGGATCTGGGTCAAGTGATGGCAGAAATAATTGCCGAAGTGCTGCAGCAAGATAAACTTGAAATGATCAAAGAATTAGACGAGATGTACAGGGTCCAGACCAATTACGCAAGGAGAAATAAACTGCCAAGGGAGGTGCATATACGATTTGCCAGAAAGAAGGTGAGGGATATTTTTTATAGTATGACAAGAGAGGAACAGGTGACGTATAAGGGGAAAGAGATAATAGTATTAAAACAGATTCCAAGGAGGGTAAGGGAAGTTAGGAGAGAGTACAGATTTTTGGCTACCCAACTAAACAAGAGGAACATTCTTTTTAGGTGGATTTTGCCAGAAGGCATGATCATTACGTGGCAAGGAAATAAAATTAGGATAGACAGTTTGGTAGCTGCTCAAGAGTTTCTAGATCAACTAAGAGCAAGTGAGGAAGATCAAAGTAGTAAGGAGGAATTGGAAGCGATAACACCAGAAGAAGAAGTTACTCAGCAGAAAAAAGAGAAAGAAAGGACACCAGAGAAGAAGAGGGGGGAAGATAAGAATAGTAAAGAAACAACGAAAAACCAACAACCACAAAGAGCTACACGAGCCAATAAGTAAAAGAATAACATAAAGGACAAAGAAATGGAAGATTGGAGATTGATTTCGATCAATGTAAATGGCTTGAACGATAATAAAAAGAAGAAAATTTTCTTTACAAAATTAGTTAAATTAAATGCGGACATAATGTGCCTCCAAGAGGTACACATTAAAAAGGAAAACCAAAAATATCTAGAAAATAAGAAATTAGGAAATCTTTTCACTTCTTTAGCTGAAAAAAAGAAACGAGGGGTAGCATTGTACATAAAGAAAGATATAAAAGCAGAATTAAAATATGTAGATTCAAAGGGTAGGATTCTAATGGTAGAAGTAATGAGAGGCAATTGTCCAATTCTATTAACAGTAATCTATGCACCGAATGGAAAATTGGGAGATTTTTATAAAAAATTAGGGGAAAGATTAAGCACAATGAATAATAATAATATCTGTATAATTGGGGATTTTAATGGGGTAATAAACCCAGATAAAGATTACAAAGGGTCCAAGGGTAAAAAGAAAAAAAGGAAAACAATACCTAGATCATTTTTTGATTTGACAGAAGAGTTTAATTTAGTAGATATTTGGCGCACTCTGCACCCACATAAGAAGCAATATACATATTTTTCGAACCCCAAAAAGTCATGGTCTAGAATCGACATGATGTGGGCAAGCAGAAATATAGGGCTGGACATTATGTCAATGGAAATTACACCTAATGTATGGGCGGATCACAGCCCATTGGAAGTGAAATGGAAACGCACCTACAAGAGGGAAAATACAAGATGGAGATTGAACAGCCAATTCTTAAAGGACAAGCAAAACATGGAGAAAGTTAAACAAGAACTAAAATTCTTTTTCGAAGAAAATGAAAAAGAACCAACCTCTCGAGCAATTACTTGGGACACAATGAAAGCCTATCTGAGAGGCCTGGCGATAGCATATGGCTCACATAGGAATAAAGAAAGAAGAGAGAGGCAGAAGGCTTTGATAGATGAATTAGGGAACGCGGAGAAGGAATTGCAACAAAATCCAGACAATAAGCAAGCCAAAGAAAATTGGATGGTTGTACGACATAAATTAAATATTATTGATCAGGAGGAGCTGGCGTACAAAATGAAAAGAATAAACAATATTACTTCGAAAATGCAAATAAGCCAGGCAGATGGCTATCTTATAGATTAAAAAAAGAAAGAGAGAAAGGGATAATAGATCAACTGGAAGACCCGGAAGGTCGGATTATTAATAAAGAAAAAGACAAATTAAAGCTTGCTCAGGAATATTATGCTTCCCTGTATGCAGAAGAACAAGTTCCTACAGAAAAGGTGACTCAATACTTGGCAAAAGAAAACCTTCCAAAGATAGGGGAAGAGGAGAAAGAAATAAATTAAATAAGAAAGAAATAAACTAAATTAAAAGGAGCCTGTGTAGCGTAGGGGGCTAATGCCTCCTACTAAAGGCAGCAATTAACACCAGCTGCCTGTAATTTCTGTGAGTTCAATCCTCGCCAGGCTCAAGGTCGACTCAGCCTTCCATCCTTTCTAAGGTGGGTAAATTGAGGACCCAGTTTGTGGGGGCAATAAGCTGACTTTGTATAAATATACAAAAGTATGAAGGCTATTGCTTAACGCATTGTAAGCCGCCCTGAGTCTCCGGAGAAGGGCGGCATATAAATCAAATTTTTTAAAAAAAATGCTAAATAAAGAAATAACTATGATGGAGCTAAGAATTGCAATATCTAAGATCAAAAAGAGTAAGTCCCCAGGACCGGATGGATTCCCAGGAGAATTGTATAAAAATGTAGATTTGGAAGAAATCCTATTACCAAAACTACTGGAAATTTATAATGAGGCCTTAATAGAATCTAAAATACCAGAATCATGGAGAGAGGCGTATATTACGCTCCTCCAAAAAGAAGGAGAAGACCCAAAACTAATAAAAAATTATAGACCGATCTCCCTGCTCAATACGGACTATAAAATTTACATGAGCATCATAGCAGAAAGACTAAAGATAATTTTGAACAACCTAATACATAGCGATCAAAATGGATTTCTCCCTAGGAGGCATATCAGAAATAGCACAAGGACGATAATAGATGTATTGGAGTATTATGAGGAACACCCGAATAAAGAAATAGCACTGGTCTTTGTTGACGCCCAAAAGGCATTCGACAATTTGAATTGGCAGTTTATGAAACAACAAATTACTCAAATGGAATTCGGATTAAATTTTACTAACACTATATCTACAATATACAAGAAACAATGTGCCAACATCTTAATGAATGGAGGATTAACAGAAACATTTCAAATTAGAAAAGGGGTTAGACAAGGGTGTCCTTTGTCCCCCCTTCTATTCATCCTAGCTTTAGAAGTTCTTCTGAGGAAGATTAGGAATAACAATGAAATTAAGGGACTGAGTGTTAGAAAAGAGTCGTATAAAGCTCAGGCATTTGCTGATGATGTGGCGTTAATCATGGAAGAACCATTAGAATCAGGCATTAAAATTTTGGAAGAATTAGGCAATTATGGAGAGGTAGCAGGTTTTAAATTAAACAAATCCAAAACTAAATTAGTAACCAAAAATATGACAGAGGCACGAAAGAAAATGTTGGAAGAATTAATGGAGATTCAAATTGTTAAGAAGGTAAAAATATTTAGGGGTATGGATTTCAGCGAAGTGCTCAGCCCTCAAGGAGGATAACTATGTACCATTAATCAGGAATATAAAACAGGATCTGGAAAAATGGGGAAGACTGCAAATATCATTTTTAGGTAGAATTGCAGCAACAAAAATGAGTATACTACCCAAACTATTATATTTATTCCAAACAGTCCCTGTCAAATTGGATAAAAAATTCTTTTTGGAACTTAATGCAATAATTAGGAAATTCATTTGGGAGGGAAAGAAACCAAGGATAGCAATTAGAAACTTACAGGATAAGGAGAGAGGGGGTTTTGGATTACCCAAATGGGAGACATATCAAAAAGCTGCAAACTTAGTATGACTGAAAGATTGGGCTACTCTGCAAAATAAAAGACTCCTAACTTTGGAAGGACATGACCTCCAGAAGGGCTGGCATGCATACCTCTGGGAACCTGGGAAAAAAACCATAGACATAAAATAAGGGAGACCCTAATACAAACATGGGGAGAGATAAGACAGAGGCAATACATAAAAATTCCGAGATGGCTCTCCACCATGGAGGCATTAATATACCCAAATGTACTAGAAATAAGAAAGATGTTTAGATACAATGAGATATTGGATAGGGGAGGGAACCTTAAAACTAGGGAAGAATTGAAGGAGCAAGGCATTGTTATAGACTGGTGGCCATATACCCAAATTATATCACGATATAAAAAGGACAAGGAGGAATTCGGTATAGAGACAGGTATTAATGGATTCGATAAGATTTGGATGGGTTCAGATGAGAAAATTTTAGCCAAATTATATAATTATTTATTGGAATATGACACTGTAGAGGAGGTGGTTAAGGAGCCGATGTTGGCCTGGGCTAAAAATATTGGTCAGAATATAAATCTGGACGAATGGGATACAATCTGGAATAAAAACCTCAAAATGACCAGGGCGGTGACTTACAAGGAGAACCACTATAAGATGTTTCATAGGTGGCACATGGCCCCTGCCAGGATAGCAAAGATATATCCCAACTCGAGAGCAAACTGTTGGAAATGCGACCATCAACAGGATACCTTCTATCACTGTTGGTGGACCTGCAATCAGGCACAAAAATATTGGAAGATGATATTGAAGTGGATTTCGGAAATTGTAAGAGAAGATTTTGATTTTGACCCCAAAGCACTTCTCCTGGGAATCTTGAAAACAGAATATGTAAAAGAGAAAAAGTATCTGATTATACACAGTGACAGCCACAAGAATTTCTTTTGCCCAGTATTGGAAGGAAAAACAGCTACCATTAGAAGAATTTGTTATAAAGAAAATATTGGAGTGCGCAGAAATGAACAAATTATCTCTAGAAATCAATGACAGAACAGATTCGGAGTATTATGGCGTGTGGGACATGTGGTATGAGTGGATGGAGAGAAGAAATAAAAAATGAGATAGTATATAGAGGTTAATTACTAGCCAATTAATGAAGATTTAAAGAAAGAAACAATATTACTTGCACTTTAAGGGCTTGAATATCACTGAGTATTATTATATGCAATGATTATTAAGATAAAACCTACTTATAAGAAGTAATAGTGTATGTATATGTATGGCGTTAAAAGTTTGTGTATCTGTATATGCATCACGGAACTGAAAATGTTTTTTATTGTATTGCCGATTTGTATAAATAAAAATTATTAAAAATAAAAAAAAAGGAAGTGAATCCCCTCTCCCAAAATTTTAGCAGTTATTACATTAAATAAAATCATGTGCAAACATTAAGATCCTTCCTCCCTTTCTTCCTCTGTCCATGAGAAAGACAGATTGGGGGAGGAAAGTTTAAGGTGCTCCATGAGTATCAGGTATGCTTCCTTCAAAATCCAGGAAAGGATGACCCAGACTCCATTGAAAATAAAGTATGGTACTTTTACTAGAGAATGAAGTGAGCGCAACCAAGGAAAAGCAGAATCTAAGGCAAAAAGCGCAAAAGTTACAGATAGAAAGCATCCCCTCCCACTGTCCACCATAAATCATCCAATCCAAAGGTCTCCCAGAGGTCAGGTGGGAGCAGACGTCTGGCAGTGTCATCAATCAGGAATTCTGTGGCCGTTGACCCGATAGCAGCTTCAAAGGTACAGCAATAAGTCTTAAAATTCACTTTTGTTTCCTCCAGCACACATCCCCTAATACACACCCCAGTAAGCTTGCCCCCTCCCTCCGTTACTATGGCAGCAAAAGCAGAGAAAAACGGAGGGTGACATTCAGCCCCCCTTCAGAAGAGAAGAATTTCTAGTCCTGGAAAAAAAGAGAAAGGAGGTAATACCAAAGACAAAACAATTGCATTAGAATCTAAGGTTTATCAGGATACTTGGTGTGAAACAATTGCACTTTCTTAGGTGCCCGAACATCACGTTTGTTCACCCGTTCAGCTTTGAATAACGGGAAATGTTTCCAGGCTACCAGATACTACATTTTTTCGTGATGTTTTCTGGAATCCAAGTGATCTGTCCCCCCCCTTCAGAGACCCACAAAAACACAGCCAGCCGAGGGTTAATAATCACTTGGCACACTCCGCAGTTCTTATCTCAACCTTGGCAGCGATATGCACACCGTCTGCCAAGGACTTTATTGGTTTACACAAACAAGAAAATCTCCTACGTAGCTTTGCCGTTCATCTAGCTTCCAAGACTACGAGGTTGCTCCGTTTGTTTAGCTTTGTTCGTCACGAACTTCGTGACCCACCGTACTGTCTTATATACATATGCTTCTGGGTGTGGTCCAGTGAGTCATTGATCCCGTGACTCCAATTCCAATGACTCAGGATTTTCTCATACGTCGCAGCTGCAGTACCCTTTTCTCTCGCCTTCTTTGGCGTGCGTCCAGGAATGACGTCTCTCCCTCACTCTCATCTGAGACACCTGTTTCCCCACTACTTGGCTCTCTTTCAGCTGGCACCTGAGCCGGTGCCAGAGGGGGAGGGCTGGGAGATCTGGCTGGCTCCTCTTCCTCCTGCTCAGAGCTGCCTTCCTCCAAAGGGATAGGCTCAGAGGACGGGGCCACAACACCAAGATCTCCTTAACCTCAAAATGTTGTTCCCCTTCAATCAGTATGGGTACGGGAAGAGGTTCTTGGGCTGGATGTAAAGGGGACGAATGCTCCGGTTTCAGTAAGCTAATATGAAACACGGGGTGAATTTGTCGCAAATTCTTTGGCAATTCCAATTCAATCGTGACTGGGTTAATGATTCGAGTAATGGGGAAAGGCCCTACATACTTGGGCCCAAGCTTCTTTGATTTTTGAGGGGTTTGTAAATATTTGGTAGAAAGATAAGCCATGTCCCCCACTTTATAAGCATGTGCAGGACACCTCTTTTTGTTGGCTTGGGTTTTATGAGTTTGGTGAGCTTCATCTATAGCTTTTCCAGTTACTGCCCAAGTCTCTCGTAACTGTTCGATCCACTCAATCAAAGAGGGGTTCTGTGGGATATTTTGAGATAGCTCTGGGATTGGCACAAAGTCTTGGCCAGAAGCCACCTTGAACAGAATGAAGCCTGTGCTGCTATGTATGGAGTTATTATATGCCACCTCTGCAAATGGCAATGTCCACCCAGTTATCTTGCTGATAATTTATATAACATCTCAGATACTGTTCTAACACGGAATTGGTTCTCTCACAAGCCCCATTTGTCTGGGGGTGGTGGGCAGAGCTTAACCCCTGGGCGGAGCCTATCAACATCAGGAACTCTTTCCAAAAGTTGGATGTGAATTGTACCCCCCTGTCCGAGATTATATGTTTCGGAGCCCCATGTAACTTATACACATGTTGAATAAACATTTTGGCAAGGGTTTTAGCTGAAGGGATCTTAGGACATGGGATGAAACGCATTTGTTTAGAAAACAGATCAGTCACTGCCCATATGACTGTGCACCCCCCACTATCTGGCAGGTCTACAATAAAATCCATGGATATCTCTTTCCAAGGGGCACTAGGTCTGGCTACACTCTGAAGTAGACCAGGTGACTTCCCTGGAGGCCTCTTAGCTGAGGCACACACTGGGCAGCTAGCTACATATGTTTCTATATCCTTTTTAAGTGCGGACAACCAGAACTGTCTTTTAACAAGATGTAAAGTCTTGACAAATCCAAAGTGTCCTGCCGCTTAGACATCATGAGCTTGCTGCAAAACTGTTACTCTCAGACTAGCAGGAACATATATTTTAGCTCCAATCCAAGCTAGTTCATCACGGTGTACATTCATTTGAGTAGCTTGGAACCACTCGTCGGTTTTTAAAGCCTCTTGTAGTCTCTGAAGCAAATCGCCCAAGAGCTTTGGGTCGCTCCTTGCCTGGGTTCTGATAGTCACTGGTGCTGCCAGTTGGGTCGAAGGGACGATCGGGCAAACCACTCCCTGCTTGGTACTGTTGTATTGAGCCAATCTGGATAGTGCATCCGCCATGAAGTTCTTCCCACCAGGAAGGTAGGATACGGTGAAATTAAAATGGTTGAAATGCTGGGCCCAGTGAACTTGCTTTGGTGACAATTTACGTGGGGTTTTCAAAGCCTCCAGGTTTTTATAATCAGTCCACACTTCAAAAGGATGCTTAGGACCGTCAAGAAATTGTCTCCGTGTTAACAGTGCCCAGCGTACAGCAAAGGCTTCCTTCTCCCATATGGCCCATCTTCTTTCAGTCTTTGACTATTTCCGGGATGTATAAGCACAGGGCTGTAATTTTCCATCTGCATTCTTTTGCAGAAGTACGGCCCCTACTGCTACGTCGCTAGCGTCTGCCTGTACAAAAGGTTCTTTCATGTCCAGATGTTTGAGGACTGGTTCAGCAGCAAACAACCATTTCAACTTTTCAAATGCCGCCTGACAGTCCATAGTTCATTCAAGGGCTCGGGAGGGTTTTGGTTTTACTTCACCCTTTGTTGTCAGGAGATTCATTAATGGCAGTGTGATTTTAGCGAACAAGGGGATGAACTGTCGATAAAAGTTAGCAAACCTCAAGAAACCTTGTAATTGCTTACGGGTGCATGGCGCAGTCCATTCCAATACCACTCAAACCTTTCCAGGATCCATTTCTATTCCCTCATGCGAGATGCAATATCCAAGATAGTCAATTTTGCTTTGGTGAAATTTGCACTTGGAAAGCTTGGCATATAGTTCAGCAGCCCTGAGTTTTTTCAGGACAGCGCACACTGATTTTACGTGGTCGTCCATGTTCTCAGAGTAGATAAGAATGTCATCCAAATAAACCAGCACCCCCTTATAAAATGCTCATGCAAAACTTTGTTGATAAATTGCATGAACATAGCAGGAGTTCCTTGTAGTCCAAAAGGGAGCACTCGAAACTGGAAACATCCCAGTGGACAGTTAAACATGGTTTTCCATTCATTCTTCTGCACATGCCTGAAGATGGCGGCCCGTGGGTGATTCTCCGGTGCCAAGTGGGGTAATTTTTGGCCCTCAAGGACTCAATGGGGGCCGAATTCCATCTTTTGGCCCTGGCCCAGCAATATGAATAGGTGGACGGCCCCGCTGAGAGCTTTTCAGCTCTCAAAAACAGCGCGGCTTGCTGAGAAGAGCTGAGGAGCACCGCGGGAGGATCGATCGAGGTTGGGGCAGGGCCAGCTTGCTCGGCGTCTTTTTTCAGCGACACCCGGAGCAGCAAAGGGGGCGTGGCGGCGATGGCGGCTTGCTGCGGCACGATTGACCCCCCGAAAGCTTGCAGCTACTGACAGTGGCTGTGGCGATGGCCGTGGCGGCGGCGAGTGGAATGGCGGCTGCTGAGGCGATGCTGAGTGAAACGGTGCTGCGCTGGTCAAACTTTTTAACTGTGGAGGGGAGGGCAGGGGCTGCAGAGTCACCAACTTGGATCTGCCTGGTTGGTCTCCCCTTTGAAGACTTGGGAAGCAGGGAAAGCTGGAAGGCCAGTGAAGAACAAACAAGATGGGAAAGGGCTGGACGAGCTGGTCTGCCGCCCTTACATCTCCCCCCTTGGTTCGGGCGTTATTGGGGTTGTTGCCATCTGGACTGGATCTGTCTACAGCGAATTGTCCCCTTTGGTTCTATCTGTCCCCCTGACATTGCCACAGTGGACTCCCGGTTCTGGCATCACTTTATCATCCGTACCATTTATATGCCAAACTGCTATTCCTGGCTGTGACGGGAGCTTTTCAGTCTGGGCGCAGGCACTGAGGGAGCCAATTCCTGCTGCTGTTACCAGAGAGGACATTCCATCTATTGCATTCCAGTCATTGTGAGAGGGTTACTAGGTTTCATCATTCCTCTGGTTGAAACGGCTTGAGACTCCTTTCCATCGCTGTGAGAGGGCTGTGGAATCCGGTTTGACCCGTGCCGAAATGGCGGACATTCTTCCCAGGACCTTTCTTTGGACTATCACTATTGGATCCCCGGCCTTTTTCCATCTGCCCCAGGCCAATTTGAGATATATTCACTGGCCGAGCTCTTCGCATTGCGAGACTCCCCCTTCTCACAGGCCTGGCCCTCCACGTTATCGAGGGCCTACCTCAATGACGGGTTTTGGAACCCAGAGAGGTGGCATGCGGCGAAGAGGGGGTTGAGGGTTTTTTTACGTAAATTTTTGTTAAACTTTTAAGAGGCTCTGGGAGTGGGGAGGGTAGGATTGAAACTAGAGGTGTGGGTTTGGGGGATAATCCACTTAGAGGAGGGTCGGGCCTGGCCATGACACGTGGTGGGGGGGTTGGGGATCCGGGGATAATGGGGGGGGGTTGAGCTTGTCCAGATTGCACTTTTACCATCGGTACTGTGAGTGGGAGGGGTAGATATGGCGGGAGCAGGGGGCCATATCATGTTAAGGGAGCACGCGCCCGCTGTCTTAGAGCGGTGGCCTGCTCCGGCTCCCAAAGGCTCCACTTGTTCTCCAGGTTGCACAGACCCTGCGACTGATGTTGTGCAACGCCAGGTCTGTTGTAAATAAAGCCCCCCTCATCTGTGATCTTATTCAGAAGGGGGGAGCAGACCTGGAGGTTATTATGGAGACCTGGTTGGGCCCAGAGGGAGGGGTCCCTCTGGTAGAAATGTGTCCACCAGGCTTCCTTGCATTCCATCAGCCGAGGTCACAGGGGAGGGGCGGGGGAGTAGCAGTTGTTATTAGAGAAGGCCTTAGGCCGAAGGAGGCCACTGTCCCTCAGATGGCTGGCTGTGAGTCTCTCCTTGTGAAGTGGGGTCATAGGGTTCAGATGGGTTTTCTGATCACGTACCTGGCTCCCTGCCACGTGGCAGCAGCCCTGCCCGAGCTTCTCAGCATTATCGCCATGATGGCAGTTTATACCCACAGACTTATGGTCATGGGGGATTTCAACCTGCTGTCCGTGGGTGAGGCGTCTGAGGTGGCTCAGGAGTTCATGGCTTCCATGATGGCTATGGACCTGACTCAGCTAATTCATGGCCCTACGCACGCGGGGGGAAACACACTGGACCTGGTTTTCATCTCTGGACAGTGGCTCACTGATCTTGAGATAGGGGATATAGTCACTGAGCCCTTGTCATGGCCGGATCACTCTCTCCTTCGCCTTGACCTTCGAACCACTGTACCCCGCCACAGGGAGGCGGAACCATTAAGATGGTACCGCCCCAGGCGCCTGATGGAACCTAACAGATTCCAAATGGAGCTTGGGCCAATCCCCGAGGTTCTGGCTCATGCCTCGACTGGAGACCTAGCGGCCGCCTGGGATAGGGCGGCCGCTGGAGCTCTGAATCGAGTTGTGCCTTTGTGGCCTCTGACCCGGTGCCGATCTCACCTAGCTCCTTGGTTCACTGAGGAGCTCAGGGAGTTGAAGCGCCGGAAAAGACGCCTAGAGAGTTGATGGAGGGCCAGTCGTGCTGAATATGACCGGACACTGGTAAGATCTCATATTAAGGATTACCTAGTGGCGATAAAACCAGCAAAATGTGCTCAGATAACCGCCCAGCTGCCCTGTTTAGGGTGACCTGCTCCCTGCTCCACCAGGAAGCGCGGGAGGACCCCTTGGAGGGAAGAGCCGAGGATTTTGTTCAGTATCTGTATGACAAAATCACTCAAACTCAGGAAGATCTGGACTCTGACTGGGTAGTTCCAGCGGGGATGATGGAGGCAGGTCCAGAGAATGTTATCTGGGTTGAGTTTGATCCTGTGACCCTGAGGATGTGGACAGGACTCTGGGTAGCCTGAACACGACCATGTTTGTTGGACCCGTGCCTCTCCTGGTTAGTGCTGCCTGCCCAGGAGGTGACGCGAGGCTGGCTCCATGGGATTATAAATGCTTCACTGGGTGAAGGTGTCTTTCCTGCCGCCTTGAAAGAGGCGGTGGTGAGACCTCTCCTCAAGAAGCCTTCCCTGGACCCGGCAGTATTGGCTAATTATTGTCCAGTCTCCAACCTTGCTTTGTTGCGAAGGTTGTTGAGAGTGTGGTTGCATGACAGCTCCCCCAGTACCTGGAGGAAACGACGTATCCAGATCCGTTCCAGTCGGGCTTCAGGCCTGGGTACAGCACGGAAACGGCATTGGTCGCATTGGTTGATGATCTCTGGAGGGCTTGGGACAGGGGGTGCGCCTCTGTCCTGGTCCTGGTCCTGGTCCTGTTAGATCTCTCAGCGGCTTTTGATACCATCGACCATGGTATCATGCTGCACCGGTTGGTAGAGCTGGGGATGGGAGGCACCGTATTACGGTGGTTCTCCTCCTTTCTTTCCGACCAGTCGCAGTCTATGTTGACAGGGGGGCAGAGGTCGACCCTGAGGCCTCTTATATGTGGGGTGCCACAAGGATCGGTCCTCTCGCTGCTTCTGTTCAACATTTATGTAAAGCCGCTGGGCGAGATCATCGTGGTTTTGGATTGGAGTACCACCAGTACTTTGATGACACCCAGCTGTACATCTCCACCCCAGACCACCCAAACGATGCCCTTGGGGAGGGACAGGCTCAGGCTCAACCCATCCAAGACTAAGTGGCTGTGGTTTCCGACGTCCCAATATAGTCAGCTGGTGCCATCGCTGACTATTGGGGGTGAGTTACTGGCCCCCACGGAAAGGGCTCGCAACTTGGGCATCCTCCTGGATTCACGGCTATCTTTAGATGAGCACCTGATGGCCGTGACCGGGAGGATTTTTCATCAGGTTCACCTGATTCGCCAGTTGCATCCCTTTCTAGATTGGGACTCTTTACACACAGTCACTCACACCCTCATCACCTCCTGTCTGGACTATTTTAATGCTCTCTACATGGGGCTCCCCTCGAGGAGCACTCGGAGATTCCAACTGGCGCAGAGTACGGCCGCGCGGGTGGTTATGGGAGCGACGCGGCGCTCCCATGTAACACCTCTTCTGC
Source organism: Coluber constrictor foxii (assembly GCA_038048745.1). Lineage (NCBI taxonomy): Eukaryota > Metazoa > Chordata > Lepidosauria > Squamata > Colubridae > Coluber > Coluber constrictor. The sequence continues at coordinate 116,662,264 of CM075961.1, read as the reverse complement.
GCGAGCTGCACTGGTTCCCGGTGGTCTTCCAAGTGCGCTTCAAGGTTTTGGTTATCACCTTTAAAGCGCTTCATGGCTTAGGACCTGGTTATTTACGAGACAGCCTACTTCCACCAACAGCCTCCCACCAGCTAGTACGCTCCCATAGAGAGGGGCTCCTCCAGGTGCCGTCGGCCAATGTTGGCCGGCGGCCCCCGGGGGGAGAGCCTTCTCTGTGGGAGCACCTACCATCTGGAACGAGCTCCCCCCGGAGATACGAAGGATCCCGGACTTGTGCACCTTCCATCACGCGCTCAAGATTCATTTGTTCCATCAAGCCGGCCTGACCTAAGTCTTTTCCCCCTTTTAAATGGGAATTTTAATTTGTTTTAAATTATTGGGATTTTAAATTTTTCAGCCAAATTATTTAATTTCGTTTTAGTCTATTTTAAATTTTGTATTTATATGTTTTATTTTATGGCTGTACACTGCTCTGAGTCCTTTGGGAGTAGGGCGGTATATAAATTCAATAAAATCAAAATCAAATCAAATTCCCTTCCTTAATTCGTACTCTGTAGTATGCCTCTTGTAAGTCGAGTTTGGTGAAGATTTTTCCCTTTCCTAAGTAAACTAGCATGTCCTTCATGTGTGACAGAGGGTAGACATTTTCTATGCAAATGGCATTGAGATTCCTCTAATCAACCACCAAACGAAAGGAGCCATCTTTCTTTTCCTGGAACAGTACTGGCGCTGCCACTCGTGGCCTAGCTGGTTGGATGAACCCCCGTTCTAGGTTTTTGTCAATGAAGTTTTGTAATTCCCCCAGCTCTCGAGGGGTCATTGGGTAAGTTTTTGGCTTAGGGAGCTGTACCCGGAGAGTATTTCAATGGTACAGTCCATAGCTCTGTGGGGGGGCAGCTCATCCGAGGCCCTTTCGCTAAAAACTTTGCGGAGATCCCAATACTCCTTTGGAATCTTTTCCTCCTCTTCAATATGGTCTATTGCCACCTCTGCCTCTTCGTGCTCCCCTCCATCCTCAAGGGGGGGATCTTCCCTCTCTAGTTGCGGGTTCCTAGTGCGAATGCACAAGACCTCCGTCTTCCAGTTGACTCACGGGTTCCATTTATGTAGCCAGGGCAGGCCAAGTATGAGGGGTCGTTCCATACTAGGGGCCACAATAAAACTGAGAGTCTCTACGTGATCCCCTAATTGCATCTCAATGGGCTCGGTTACAAAATTGGCTGGGCCCCCTCCTGCCACCGATCCATCTAGCGGACAGAACACAATGGGTCTTTTTAATGTTTTTAATTTCAGGCCCATCTTTTCCACTACTTTTGGGCTGATTATGCACCTTGTGCACCCAGGTGCGTATGCCCCTGTGGCCGGCACCCTTATTTCTATTAGGTATTAGTAGGGGCCCCTCAGTATGACTCACCAGATCATTGGAGTCAGAGTCTGTCTCGCTGTCGCCTGTGGTGGTCGAAGTTCCCAACTCATCCTGGTTTCGGGGAGCAAACTCAACGACTTTCCCTTTCAGAGCTGCTTCACGGACTTTTGTGAGTGCTTTGTCCATCTTCTTAGGTCCCAGGCTGATAGATTTTGGCACTGGCTTGGAGAAGCACTCAGCGGTCCGGTGACCTTCCTTGCCACACTTGAAGCACGTAAAGGGCTTCAGCTTGGGTTTGAACTCGGGCCTCCCCATAGCCATCTTAGGCGCTCCCTTGCGGTAGTAGAAAAATGACAGTTCCCCTGCACGGTTTCCTCAGAGTTGGCTTCGGGCTATCTCAATTTCCACGTCCTCAGCTATGATGTACCAACTCTGCAGATCTTCAGGGAGCTCCCATGCTCTACAGCCTTTGTAGACGTCTTCATTCAGTCCATCCTTGAAACTCTTCAGTAGGGCCACCTCTGACCACCCTGTCATGAAAGGTGCCAGCTCGCGGAGCTCTTGGGTATATTCGGCTACCAACCTCCAGCCCTGTTAGATACCCTTCATTCGGAGTCTCGCCTTCTGCTCAGGTGGTCTTCAAACCGCCTCCTAAGACCTCCCATGAACAGGTTGTAGTTTCGCAGCAGAGGAGAATTGTTATTGTGGAGGATCACCATCCATTCAGCTGCCACTCCCTCTAAGGCATTAGTGACACATCTCACTCGAGCTGCATCCGATAGGTAGTCCTCCCCCCAGTCCTGCATGTGATTCCACACTTGGGTTAAGAAGAGCCTCAGGGTTTTCGGGTCTCCTCCATATTTTCCAGTCAGGGGGGAAATTTTCGGTTTCTTGCGTCTGCGGGGTGGGGCCTGAAAGGCTGGGGGTCCCTGGGCTGCTGCATCCCTCGCTTGGGCACCAGAAGCCTGAGATGTACCTTCACAGCTCCTTCTTCCTCTCCCCCACAAGCAACCTCCTCTGGATTCACTTTGGAGTATTCTCCTCCAACTCACGGTTTTTCCAGCTTTCTTCAACATTGTGGAGGAGTTGCATTGCTTGAGCCATCATGAGGCTTTCCTTTTGCTCTTGCAGCCACACGGCCTCTCTTCTACGGGGTCTGGAGCTGGTTACTCCGTAGGGGGTCCTCACCAGGTCTGGCAACTTCCCTACTCCCCTCGACCATTTGGCTTCGTATGGCTCCTCTCTCAGCTGTAAATTCTCCATCCACGCCGTGGCCTCTTTCCCCGGTTGGCATGAAGTCATCGCCAAGCCAGATCCTCCCATCTGATCTAAATCACTTTCTTGATCAGACATCCTGTGATTTTCGGTGTTTATCCGGGATGGCTGAGAGAGAGATTCTCTTAATGTCAGATATGCTTCCTTCAAAGTCCAGGAAAGGATGACCCAGACGCCATTGAAAATAAAGTATGGTACTTTGACTAGAGAATGAAGTGAACGCAACCAAGGAAAAGCAGAATCTAAGGCAAAAAGTGTGAAAGTTACAGATAGAAAGCATCTCCTCCCACTGTCCACCATAAATCATCCAATCCAAAGGTCTCCCAGAGGTTAGGTGGGAGCAGACATCTGGCAGTGTCATCAATTAGGAATGCTGTGGCCGTTGACTTGATAGCAGCTTCAAAGATACAACAATAAATCTTAAGATTCACTCTTGTTTCCTCCAGTACACATCCCCCAATACACACCCCAGTAAGCTTGCCCCCTCCCCCCGTTACTATGGCAGCCAAAGCTGAGAAAAGCAGAGGCTGACAATGAGTTTGAAACCTAAAATTGGCTAGCCATTGACCCATTCCTGTATATGTGCCCTTCCTCAAAGATTTTTTAAAAAAAAAACAGCAAGGAAAAATATGATTGGAAAAAAACCCTAGAAGTCATCTTTTATATAATAAGCAGCACATTGATGCACACTCTACTTCTGTATCTGTATCAATTTGTCTCAAATTAAAGAAATATTTTTCACTTCTATTTTCATGCTGGTGAAAATTGCTAATCTGTGTTTTTCAGAGTACCTGAGATATGAATTTTAGGGTAAACAGTATATATATCATCATACAATTTACCTTTTTTTTAATTAAGGAAAGGAAACTTACCATTTGACAATAAAGAACTGCCAGATTTACTAAAGCAGTAGCCACACTTGGATGTTTTGGACCAAAGGATTTTTGTCTGATTTCAACAGCAAGCTCATACAGAGGAACAGCTCTATCGAGCTTTCCCTAGGAAACAAAGCAAGCATGAGTTAGCTAAAAGTACATCAAAACAAAAACTTTGCAAAACTGAAAAGTTTACATTCTGGGTCTTTTTTTCCTTCCTTTCTTTCCACAAATCAATCTTTTTACCGATTAAAGTCTTTTTACTGATAACTCCACAAACAGGTTCATACAGTTTTAGGCAGCATTTATGGAAGTGGTTTGCAACTCTTTTTTTCCTAGGACTGAGACAGAGTGTCTGACACAAATTCATCTGGTTGACTTCCATATAGGAGTAGATCTCATATTTCTCTGCTCTTAGTCTAGTGTTTTAATCAACAGACCGGTGCTTCTTAAATTGGGGGTAATTTAAGCATATTCTGGAGGTAATGAAGCAATTTATAATTGCTTATTTCTGAATGAGAATTTACTTTGGGGTTGCTGCAGTTGCTGCCAAGGTATTTGTGTAAAACAGCAGTCCAGGATCTTTTCCTGCCTGGGAAAAGAGGTTACTGAGTTAATTAAAGAACCACTGCACTACACTAAATTGCCTTTCTCAATCTGCTAAGGATATGCAGAACAGTTTGAATTACAAATACTTCGAGCACAGAGTAACTGATTCAGGTAATTTGTATACAAAACAAAATAGGTAGACGTTTGTCCAAGTAGCTTCCAGAAACAGGATCATTTTCCTGGATGGGAATTAAAATTTCAGATGGAAAATGTTCTATTTCAGATAACAAGATGAAGCCTAACTTCATTTTCTTCCAACTCATAAGTAGACCAACCGGTCCGCTTTATAGCTCCAAATTCAGCTCAAAAGTTGGTCTGATTCCAACACAAAGGATCCTGCCTCTCACCACTTGTATTTCCTAATGGAGGGGGTATGTCTGATTGGCTAAATATCTATGGAGATTCTCAGTCATCCAGGTCACAGTTGTCCCAAAGGTGCTTTTTTAAGAGGCAACTGGACTTTCTGGTACAGGAGTATGAACAGATTTCCAGAAAAATTGCAAACTACAGGAACCATTTGTGTTTCAATTTGAGATGCAGGCAGCAGATTCATCCCCACCAGTGAAGGGACACAGGGCAGAAAATATCTTGCAGAAAGCACAGTCCCACCTTCTCAATGAAAGACCAGAAACTCCAGTTCCCTCTTGAAAAAGCACCTTTGGGTCTGATTGGTTAACGTGACCAAATATAAAATGAGAATGCTACAGAATCTGAATGAACTGGAGTGCTGTTCAGGGTTGAATGTTTGTGACTATTCATATGATTCCCAAGTAAGAAAGAGAAACCATGGGCTGTCTTATGGCCTGTTGCCTTGGACTACTGCATTATAGTCTGGTAGAGTGCATTCTGGAACAAGCTGCTTTTTCTGGACAGCAGGAACAGTTGAAAGGAGGAGAGAGCAGCAACAACAACAACAGTAACAGAGAGCTATCCTTCCTGGTTCTTATTTGCCCAGCAGCCATGCTTAAGCTCTGCAGAAGCTTTTGTTGTCTTGTATATCTATAGAGGCAGGGATGGAATTTTTACCATCACTGACAAATTCTATTGTGTTCCCCCGGAATGTGGAGATTCATGGAGAAAAAAACATTTTGGATTTTTGTTTCTCTTGGAATTATCTGGATCTTATTTCATCACAGACTTGCTGCCAACAAAGAGTCTTGCCATGACTATAGACTATTTACAGTGGTATCAGGACCATTATCCTACTGGCTTCTTGCAATAATATCCTGCCACAAGCTACATGACCTCTACATCCAATTATAATGAAGGTGAGAAAGACCAAAAACAAAGGATATACATTAGCAATCAAAAAAGAAAAAAAAATCCAAGGATGGTTAGACTAGGGCTATCACAGAACTCGGCTACAAAAATAATAGTTTAAGAAAGCAGCAAAGAGTCAAGAGTTTCTCTATCTCTTTGTTGTCATATCTAGTGGTTGCTGAATTTTTTTAATGCCAGAGAATTCTTTTGAGTTCCTTCACTGAAATTCTCAAAACACTATGAACAAATTGAGTATTTTTTCCCTGTTGAACTGTGGTCAATTTGAAAAAGTACAACAGAGTTTTTTGAATGTGTTATTTCATTTCAAGCTCAAAATAAAACGTATTTCTTGTTTGGGCAGACCCCTAAATCTAATTAAAATTTTGTAGTTAAAAATAATCAGAATTTTGCAACTAAACCAACTAAATTTTATGTGTACATAAATTTACATTTGCAGGTGCACAGAGATACAGAAATGGACATACATGTACAACTACATAAACTCACAGAGAGAGAGAATGCACTGCTTTCATAGTTCTGGAGGAGGATAATGAATAATCTTTCTGAAATAAAATTTCAGTTTGAAAATTTTGGTGTACTTAGCACATAACCAAAGAGAGATAAATTTTTGCTTCCCAGCTTGGGGAATTAATGCCAATAGTCCAACTCAGTGATGATCAATGATCAGAAATTCCTGGCATTGAATTCTGAAGTATCCATAATGTTAGACATCAATACTTACCATCTTTTTGTAAAGCACAGCTAGATGTTTCACAGTGTAAGCCAAAGAAGGATGGTCAGGTGCTAAAGCTCGTCTCCTGATGTTCAATGCTCGCTCATACAATTCCTCTGCCTTGTAATAGTTCTTCTTTTCATTGTTGAGGGCTGCTAAATTGTTCAGTGACTGGGCACAATCAGGGTGACTGGGTCCAAGAACCCGTTCTCTCATTTCCAAAGAACGCTTCAAGAAAAGTTCTGCTGTTCTATCAGCCAGTTTAGAAATAAGTATCAGTGTATATTGTCATGTCAATGGCACACCACCATAGTAACATTAACAAACAGAAAGGTTGCTAATTTATTTTAATGGAAATCTTCATCCCCTGAAATCAAGTTACTTATAACTGCAATTTATTGTTCTCTCATTTATTTTGTATGGCTGAATGTCTTAAAGCACAACTCTGTTCACAAAACCATAATACAAATTTAAAACCTGGCATTTCAGTCATCCCCTAGAAATTCCCCAACAATCAGTCATAGATAATTAGATATAGGTCCTGACGGTCTCAAGAAAGCTAAATTCCAGAAGCTAAAAACCCATGCCAGATACCTTCCACAAGGCAGGAGAGCCATAGAAAAGCATATTCCAAGCACTCACTAGAAGGCAACATTTTATGGAACAGACTTGGAGTGTGCTTACCCTATCTGTCAGGGCTAGGTGGTCCCACAAATAATTTAGTCCATGCCTTGTAAAGCTTTAAAGGTGATAATTAGCACATTTAATGCAGTCAAAGTAAACAGGGAAATACAGTATATCACAGAAATGATATACTGTATACTGTAGAAATGATCTCACATCTTGTAAATATTTAAGTATATCTTTTCATGTAACAATATTTAAGAAATGGCACTTGGCTACAATGTAAAGTAGTGAGTATACAGCTTGTATAACAGTATAAATGTGCTATCGTCTCAAAATTACGCAACACACAGCCATAAACTGGTGGCAACAAAAGTGAGTACATCCCTAAGTGATAATGTCCAAATGGGGCCCAAGTTGCCATTTTCCCTCCGTGGTGTCATATGACTCGTTAGTGGTACAAGGTCTCAGGTGTGAAGAGGGAGCAGGTATGTTAAATTTGGTGTTCTCACTCTCTCATACTGGTCACTGGAAGTTCAACATGGCACCTCATGGCAATGAAGTCTCTGAGGATCTGAAAAAACAAATTGTTGCTCTACATAAAGATGGCCTAGCCTGTGATAGCAAATTTATGACATGAGTGCCACAGGCAGCAGGCAGAGCCCTCTCTGTTGGCATGCGAGCTGTTGGCCCAGCTCAGCTGCCCTGAACATGTGTGTGGTCACCCGCCGACCATCTAGTTTTCAGGTCACTGCCACACATACGTGGGGTGCATGCAGGAGACACGTGTGCATGCGGGGAATGGTGGAGTGCTGGGGGATCACGTGTGCATGTGCAGGACACACACAGGGTCGCACATGCCTGCATGTGGGGTGGGGCACGCAGGGGGTCACACACGCATTGGATTATGGGTGCGTGCATGCACTTTCAGCATGCAACAACAAAAGGGTTAGCCACCACTGACCTAGACTATAAGAAGATTGCCAAGACCCTGAAACTGAGCGCAGCACGGTGGCCAAAACTATAGAGCTGCTTAACAGGACAGGTTCCATTCAGAACAGGCCTCACCATGGTCGACCAAAGAAGTTGAGTGCCCATGCTCAGCGTCATATCCAGAGGTTGGCTTTGGGAAATGAACGTATGAGTACTGCCAGCACTGCTGCAGAGGTTGAAGGGATGGGGGGGGGTCAGTGTCAGTGCTCAGACCATACTCCGCACTATGCATCAAATTGGTTTGCAGGGCTGATGTCCCAGAAGGAAGACTCTTCTAACTTGATGCACAAGAAAGCCCGCAAACAGTTTACTGCAGACAGACTTAAGACATGGATTCCTGGAACCATGTCCTGTGGTCCAATGAGACCAAGATAAACATATTTGGTTCAGATGGTGCAAAGCATGTATGACGATAACCAGGGGAGGAGTATCCTATTTCCCCCGAAATAAGACATCCCCTGATAATAAGCCCAATCAGGCTTTTGAACGTATGGCAATAAGGCCAAGCACGTATTTCAGGGTTCAAAAAAATATAAGACAGGGTCTTATTTTTGGGGAAACACAGTATAAAGACAAATATGTCTTGCCTACCGTCAAGCATTGTGATGGAAATTTCATGGCCAGGGGCTGCATGAGTGCTGCTGGCACTGGGCAGCTACAGCTCATTGAGAAAACCACGAATGCCAACATGTACTGTGACATACTGAAGCAGAGCATGATCCCCTCCCTTTAGAGACTGGACTGCAGGATAGTATTCCAACATGATAATAACCCCAAACATATCTCCAAAATGACCACTGTCTTGTTAAAGAAGCTGAAGGTAAAGGTAATGGACTGGCGAAGCATGCCTCCAGACCTAAACCCTATTGAGCATTTGTGTGCATTCTGAAATGGAAGGTGGAGGGGCACAAGGTCTCTAACATCCACCAGTTCTGTGACATGGAGGAGTGGAAGAGGACTCCAGTGGCAACATGTGAAGCTCTGGTGAACTCTATGCCCAAGAGAGTTAAGGCAGTACTGGAAAATAATAGTGGCCATACAAAATATTGACACTTTGAGCCCCATTTGGACAGTATCACTTAGGGGTGCACTCATTTTTGTTGCCACCAGTTTAGACATTAATGGCTGTGTGCTGTGTTATTTTGAGGGGACAGCAATTTACACTGTTATACAAGCTGTATACTACTTTACATTGTAGCCAAGTGCCATTTTTTCAGTGTTGTCACATGAAAAGATATACTTAAATATTTACAAAATGTGAGGGGGTGTACTCACTTCTGTGACATACTGTAAGTTCTCAGTTCACACAAGTGATGAATTATATCTGCCAATCCAGAAGTACCACCCTACCTGTGCTGCTGCTTTCTGAACCAGATATTGCTTCTGAGTGGTTTTCAGGGGCACTTTGAAGTGAGGAGGGTAAGTGAACAGCAATCTCCACTGATTCCCAAGGCCTAGCCTCACAAACAAGGTCCTTCAACCAATAATGCCCTAGAGCAGGGATGTCAAACTGGCAGCCTGCAGGCCAGATGCATCACGCACAAGCCACACCCACTCCAGCTCTGTGAATGGGAAAATCTTCACAAAACGTCACGTGACAGCAACATGATGTGGCAAGTTTGACACCCGTGCCCTAGAGGCTACCAGAAACATGCATATAATGATAGTCATATCACCATCTCTGCCCTAATGCCACGCTTGAAACCTAAGAGGACACATTTCAGATAGTGGGGCCCTCCCTTCAGTGGCTCAGTCAGACAGGTCAAATCAGCCCTCATCCTCAAAACATGATTGGATTGCAACAAATCTGCATTCAAGATAATAATTAAGTTATGTCACATTTCAGTTGAAAAATAATATATTCTTAGAAAATCACACAATTTGCTACTAGGTTTAGTTTTGACTTATTAAGTTCTGATTATTAAGTACCTGATTATTATTAGTAGTAAATCACTCTTTTTAATTTAGCATCTGTATAAATTGAGACAAGTATGGTTTATTAATAAAAATAGTCCTTTCCTTTCCATGAGTTACAGATAGAGATCTGGTCTGCTTGGTCAGTTCTTAAGATTTTCTTATCAGAAAAAAACTATAAATAATAATCAAACAGCAAGATGGGCAGTGTAAAATTAAATTAAATTAAACTAAATTAATATATACACACATAGTGAACATAATATGTCTGAATTCCAATTCTGAAATCTCTAGAAAATGTGATTGGCCAAAATATTTTGAACCGTAGTATACGGTATTATGCTACCTGCATTAAAATAAAGCTGTCTTTAATATCATGCTTTGTACTGGAAAATAAATATCAAGTTTTCCTTTGAGACTTTGATAAACTCAACATTTCATGTTTTTATTACAAAGGTAATGAGTTAATGCAAACAAAAAGGTCATTCATTTTAATTACATTAATTTTGCTATCCTTTAAGCAAGTAGAAAATATTCATTTAATATTCTTAATACATTTATTAAGAAGCTATTCAATATCAATACTTCCAGAAAAGGAACACTTGCACAGAATTAATGCAACTATTCTAGTTAGCTTCCAAAAAACCTTCAATTTAAAATATATCAGTTGTCACCTGGTTATTACTTACTCCAGATTATTCTGAAGATAGTAGAGAACTCCAAGCTCATTAAGTGTACGAGCATTATCTGAGGTATCTTTACCTAAAGTCAGCTCTTCCAGCTGCAAAGATCGTTGACGAAGAAGAGCAAATCCATACTAAACCAAATAAAGAAATTATTGCCTTGATATTCTAACATCCAATGGTAGAACTAAGGGAAAACATGATTGGAGTCAACCTGCAGAATCCATTACAGAATCTGAATATGGATTGTTCCACAAAAAAAAATGCATGCATTACTAACTACTGTACAATAGGTCCTCTCAGTTTGATACTATATTTTAAAGCAAGGAAAGGAGAAGCTTAAATTATATTATAAAGTATATAAATATATTCCCCAAATTACCTATCCATTTAGATGAGAGAGAGACAGAGAAAGAGAATATTTGCATGAAAAATCTTTAAAAAAAACAAAAAGAGGGCGGGGGAGAAAGAAAAATAAATAGGAATGGCAGTACTTATAGACATTTTTTCAGAATTATAAAAATACTTCTGATTTTTAAAAACCTTTTGAGAAAAAGGAATCAAAACAATTTTGATATGGAAATTTAATATAGCTAAATGTGATATAAACTTTCAAGTTGTATTCATAAATAACATTTGAATTTACTGGATTCACCAAAATCATGTAAATGAATACATACAAACAAGAATGCCAATCTAATTTGAGAACAACTTTGCGATTTTTCTAAAAATGGTGACTCAAGCCAACAGTCATTAGTTATATAAAGACATTGACCACTATACAGTTAAGTTACATGTATTTACCAGACTGCCTTTCCGTCTTGCAGTTTTTTGTTGAATTTTGAAGGATTTCTTCCTAAGATGTTCAGCCTGTTCAAATCTAAAATGAAAAAATCAATTAATAATAACAGTGGTAGATCAACAGAAGTTTTAGCAGTATAATATATTTATAAGATCATCATTTTTCAGGATGTAATGGATATTGGTTCCAATAAAAGTCAACAAATGGAGAGGTTCTGCAGAATATTGCTGTAGGCATCAACATATACAGATTTAAACCTTTTCCTTCTAATTTCATCTTTATGTTTTCTTCTTTCAGTTGTTCCATCCTTAATAGCCCACATAAATCTGGCACAATGCAGACACCCAGGACAATATGTAGCTTTCATATAAGTATTAGCTGTGAATATGAATGTTTGAACTTGAACTGTGCTTCTGGTTGAATTCTGATGATTCTATGAACTAATCTGCATTATTTTCTTGGCAAAAGTATTTTCTATTTTTTCCCATGATTTTTTTTAGTTCCTAATGTAGCTTATGAGTTCTGATATTTTCTGCTTCCCTTCCATCAGTATATTAACTTCGTCCAAACCTATTTAGTTTTTGTAGATAAACTAAGATGAAACCAAATTGAAGCAATTCCTTAAAATGATACTTCAAAAACATTAGTTATAGTGATTTACAATATGAATGAGGCAGATAAACACATCAACTAAAAAATATAGTAAAAACAATAAACAATCTCATTTGCTTTATATATTGTATTACTTTCCAATCCTAATTTTTCTCCCAGGTTTCCATAAAATACATTTAAAATCATTCCCTATCTTCAAAATTTTCATTCCCTCCCAATTTTCTATTCCTCCCAATTTTCCTCAAACCCAATTTCATGGCCAATTCAATACCAAGAAAATTCTAGCAGCACCCCCAGGAAGATCTTGTTAAAAATGAAGTGGGGAGAGGTTCTGAATAGAATATGGTTTTTCCTTACTTGTTCTGCTTCTGATATAATGTTGCTAGAGCATCAAGTTCACGAGCTATCCTGAGATGATTAGATCCATAAGCATTTTCAGATATTTCAAGTGCTTGTTTATATAACTGCTCAGCATTACCATATTTCTTCCACTGCACATAAACACTAGCTAATTGATGAAGTGACTGGGCCACTCTGGGATGATCTGGATCAAGAGCAGTCTCTCGAATCTCCAGGGAGCGCTGCAATGGAGCAATTGCCTGTGAAAAAGGTGGGTTTTTCTTTTTAGAAAAGGATAGGCAGTAACACACACATACACACACACACACACACACACACACACACCCCTGGCTCTAGGTTTAATGTCAGTTGTTGGCTTAATTCTACATGAGGCTGTTCGATTCATAAAAATAATATGAAATCAGTTGCATTGATCGATCAATCAATCAATCAATCAATCACACAGCTAAACTTATACAGATATCTTATATCTGCTGTCAAATTTCCATAATAATGAAAAATAAGAAGCATGTTTAATTGAAAGACTAAAGTTGTTCAAGTAAAAACTCAAGCTTCTCCAGAAATCTGATTCTACATCTGCCATTGGAAAAACAGAGATCTGAATTTGTCTTCTTTTCTGGAGAGGTACTTACCTGACTGAGAAGACCTAGATCTTTAAGAAATTGTCCCAGGGTCTCATAAAGGTCAGCCAAACAGATCATGCTTTCTTCTCCTTCACAGTTTTTCTCATATAACTTTAGAGAACTAAAATATTCTACTGCCATGGAGCTCTTATCTTTTCCAAGAAACTGCCAGTAGCTGAGTAGTTCTGCAAAATGCCCCCTACAAGCAGTAAATATAACTTATTAAAACATTCTAAGAATCTTATTGGTCAGGTTAATATATTATATGAAGTAATTACATAGATTGTTTGCTTTTGGTTTAGCACAGGGGTCTCCAAACCTGGCAACTTTAAGACTTGTGAACTTCAACTCCCAGAATTCCCTCCTCAGCATGGCTGTCTGAGCAATTCTGGGAATTGAAGTCCACAAGTCTTAAAATTGCCAAGTTTGGAGATCCCTGGTTTAGCGCAACAGCTTTGCTTTATAGGCTAACTGGACCACAATAAGTGGCTTATAGTGTTTTTTTTAAATTACAGCAATGCATGAATGAAACTGGCAATACAAATTAAACAAAACATCATTCCAATTTTATAAAGGAACTGAAATACAAGCATTTTCAACTAGTGCCTTTACATTTTATAATCTATCCCTGCCACACTGCCTTTGAAACACTTAGCATACAATTTTGAAAGCTAGTGGTCAGGATTGTGGCTGTCCTTCTGCATAGAATTGCACAGAACTGCATTGTTCTGTTATTGAAATAATATTCCTGACAATAAGATCAATTTAAATACTTTACAGTAATGTAGAATCATACTCTGAAAAGTAAAAATTCATAAAACATATATTTAATATACCTAGATTTTATAGCCACCTAATTTGTATAATCATGACCCTAAGAAGCATAAATCAAATAGCTCCCCCCTTCCAAATATAAATTAAAATTTATGGCAAATTTAAAAAAAAACATAAATCAATATAAAAAAACAAAATGCAAAATTCAACACATTTTGCTTCGGAAAGTTCCTGAACTCAGAACCTCATATTCTAAGATTAAAATAGGATGTTCAAACTTATAAAAGAGATCCAATCTTAAAACATGTGTTCCTTATCAGCACATCATAATTTGAAACCAGATTATTTCTGCCATACTCAGAACAGTCTGAGAATGTTTCATGGTCAGAACTTGTTTGCTTTACAATGTTTCAACACTTGTAGTTACAAGGTTCTGAAATTATAGTCGTTTCTCGTCCTCCTTTTACTATGTACTGCATAGGATTTTTGGACAAGCCAGTATTTCCAACATAAGAGTGCACAAAAACTTTTACTTTACAAATTAAATAAACAGAATTTCACCATCATATGAAATATTTTCCCCAGCTTTTAATGTTTTATCTTAAGGTTTTTAAAAGATCTGAATGGGAGCTCTTGATTTATTGCTTAATTCAATCCAATCTAAAGCCAGAATTAACAGATCTTTATACTTTGAATCACAAACATACACAAACATGTTACTCAGGCATACCTATTCATCCCATAGGACAGTGGTCTCTACCTCTCCCCCTAGGCATTTTTAATTTGTATTTTTCAGAGACTGAAACTGACATTTCCTCCATAAAAACAGCATACTTTGCTCACTGAACTAAATTCTCCTAGTTAAGCAAAGGGATGAAGGAGCAGCAACAGAGAAAAAGCACCAAAGTAAACCAAAACTAAAGCAGTCCCTGTCTTTGATGCAGCCTCCTACCCACAAAAATAGCAGGTATCAGAAATCTGTGAATCAGCCCTTGGAATATTCTGAATTCCAGTTCCCACAACCCATTCTGAGTTATTATGGTAGTCGTAGCTAACACGAATGAGGTCCAAATCATCAAGAGAGCACCAGATTGTTTACCTCTTATATATTCTTCAGCAAACTATCACCCTCTGTACACTTTAGATATATGATATCAGCAGACTAAAAGCATTATGATTAACTCCAGCTGTCTGCAATTACTGTAAGTTCGAATCTCACCAGGCTCAAGGTTGACTCAGCCTTCCATCCTTTCTAAAGTAGGTAAACTGAGGACCCAGTTTGTGGGGGCAATAAGCTGACTTTGTATATATATATATATATATATATATATATACAAAAGTATGAAGGCTATTGCTTAACGCATTGTAAGCCGCCCTGAGTCTCTGGAGAAGGGTGGCATATAAATCAAATTTTTTTTAAAAAAAAAACAGAACAAAGAGCTCTTTATTTCTCTTTTCAGTCTAAAACAAAGTCCCTGACAAGAGCAACAGAACATAACTTTTGAACTGTATTATAAAAAAAATATACTGTCATTCAGATGATTTGAGAAGACTTCTTTTACTAATTTTTGCTCTGAATAACCAAAATGCAAAATTAGGCCTGTATCCTTTGATATTTAATTCAATAATATTCCGTGTTTATTAAAAAACAAACCTTGTTAACAGAAACCTACAAACAAAGCCATCATCTAAATACTTCATCCTTACCTTTTATAAAGATTCTGAGATATAAAGAGATTCAATAAGCATTTATGTAACTTCTGCTTATCCCCTTGTTGCTGGAACAACCAGGGTAATTCATCTGCACTCCTCCATGTCACTCTTTCTTCACTAAGGTGATTGTAGTGGAAGAATAGGTAAGAAGGCAAATTGCAAGGAAATGGGAGTAATTATCTAAGTTACAATAGAATTATAATACTATTTTCCAAAAACATTTATTTGAACATGAAATATATATCTATTCTTTCTACCAGTAATTTTTTAAAATTTGTAATGATAATGTAAAAAAGATCAAAGAAAATAAAATTAAGAATTTTCTTCTATTGGTGGATCAGAATTAACATATAAAAGGAGAGATGGGGAATGAATGTCCTGCCTGGGAAAACAGCACAACACAGAAAAAGTTCTACTAAAATATTCTACTAAAATATATCAGCTTTCAATACTCTCAACTATGTTAACCATTTGGATAAATTATGTGAGTTAGGGCTGGGCGGCATAGTTTTGCACTGGTTTAGCTGCTTCC
The DNA here is from genome assembly GCA_038048745.1 of Coluber constrictor foxii. NCBI lineage: Eukaryota > Metazoa > Chordata > Lepidosauria > Squamata > Colubridae > Coluber > Coluber constrictor. The sequence goes on along the minus strand of CM075961.1, from coordinate 116,646,516 downwards.
TCCAAGGCCAGCCCCAATCAGTGTTGATAGAGAATGAGAGAGATTCAGTCCTCAACCGCTTGCTTGAACTGTGCAATGCACTTTACATAGGGGTACCCTGAAGTCCATTAGGCTTCAGCTGGTGCAAAGTGCAATTAAAGAAATAGACAGGCAAATGAACAAGTAATAAAACAAGACAGTGGTGGAAATGAGATGTGAAATTATAAAGGTATAATTAAGGGGTTCCTTAATTATACCTTTAGCTGCCCTATCATTTAGTATTTAAAGTACAATCACTTAGTGTGACATATGTAGGACAATCATAATACTCATAGTTTTTATCCTCTTATAGCAAACAGTCACAGATAGTGAAACTACAGATAACAAGAATGTGAAAAAATATGTATACTTAAAAGTCCATCTACCATATTCTGCATGCTTAAAAATTTCCCAAAACATGCTTCAAATTGTGACTATGTGAAGTCATTTACCATGGATATCAAAATCTGGGCTGGATGAATTTTCTGATGAGAAATCCTGCTGACAACAAGGCAGTTATAACCAAAGCTACCTTCATCATTTATTAAGTATTTAAATAGTCACTAAATTATTTCTATATCTCATAATCTGAAAATCTTACCTCAATTGTCTGGTAAAGTAGTCTATCAGTTTTTCTCTGTGAAAAGCAAAACCATTCTGACTTCCTTCTATATATTCCAATTTCACTGTATCCCAAGCCTGAAAAGAAACTTTAGTTCTATTGTGTAACAATAGTAACAAAAACAGTAACATATTAAACTTGTATGCTACCCAACTCAATGCCTCTGAGAAGCTTCTAACATTCAAATAAAAAAATTACAATATAATAAATTACGTAGAAAAGAAAAGAAAAATAAATTAAGCATATCTCACACTCTTTGCTAAAGGCCTGGATGAACAGCCAGGTTTTTATGATTCTTCTAAACTAGGGGTCTCCAACCTCTAGGTTGCAGCACACTACCAGGCCATGACCTATTCGGAAGGACCAGCATGTACAGCTCAACTTGCATGAGCAGTAGGCCGGTGCATGTGGACACACACACACAGCTCAACTTGCAAAAGCTGTACGCTCATGTGTGTACATACCAACTTGCCACTCATGCAAGTCAAACTGTGCATCTGCACACACAGTCTGCTGCTCATGCAGTCCAGTTCCTCTCTCCCCCCTACCAGGCTGCCAAGCAGCATAGATTGGGGGCCGCCATTCTGGGTCTGTGGAGGGAATCTAATTCCAGAACACTACTACAGGGAAATGGTGTTTGCTGGGTCTCCACAGATAACATTGTTTAATCGAAGGAATCCAGAGCATACCAACCCTGCAGTAAGTGTAACTGTCCAATGAGAATAATAAACGATAATCAGCAAGTCACTTCCCAGGAAATAAAAGAATGCATGTACAGGTAGTCCTTGACTTACAACATAATTGAGACCAACATTTTGTTGTTAAGCAAGACATTTGTTAAGTGAGGTTTGCTTCATTTTATGACCTTTCTTGGCTCAGTTAACAGAACCACTGCAGTTGATAAATTAGCAACTCAGTTGTTAAGTGAATCTGGCTTCCCCATTGACTTTGCTTGTCAGAATATCACAAAATATGATCACATGACCTTAGGACACAGCAACCTTCATAAATATGAACCATCTGCCAAGCATCTGAATTTTGATCACATGATCATGGAGATGCTGCAAAGGTTGTAATATGAAAAACTGTCATAAATCACTTTTTTCAGAGCCATTGTAACTTTGAATGGTCACCAAATGAATTGTTGCAAGTTGAGGACTACCTGTGTTTTTACAAATGCTAGGCTATTATAGTGAAATATGTAGTGAATTTTCTTGCCATTTCTTGCCTGTTGTGTGACAGATTTTCCATTAAATTATTTTACTGGATAAAATAATTTATTTTCTTAAGAACAAACTCATAAGAAAGTGGTGTGAATATTAGAAATAAAAATTACATTAATAGTGATATATTAATTTTCCTTAAATTAAGTTATTTTTTAACTTTAAAAAATCTATCCAAACCATTAGCAGAAACTGGCAAATAAGTAGATACAGTAAATACAGTAAGATCATTAGGTAACTAATTTCTTTGCTAAAATACCTGAAGATGCTGAAAGCTTAACAAACCACATCGATATGTCAAAATGCACATTTTGTGCATATTGTAAATTAAGGAGGCCAGCATTTCCCACGATAGCTCAGGACAGAGTTCCATGAGTTCTGATTCACTTATTCCATTGTGACTAACACCGATGAGGCATAGAATCTACAGAACAAACACACAAACAATTTTATTATATTTATTGATTCTGCCACATGAATATCAAGACAATACTGTTATCCAGTACTGGTAAGAAAACCAGGAAATGTTTTATTAAACTACTGTTATCTGTATTTCTTTATTGGGTTTCCCTTCATAGAAAACTCCTCTATATGGAGATCACAAAGTATCCTAATACAGGTAAGTCCTCAACTTGTGGCCACAATTGGGACTGTAACTTTTCTCATGAAGTGATGTGATTAATAAGAGTCATTCTATGACCGTGTCCAATTTTACAACACTTTCTGCCCTGATTATTAAACAAATCCAGTTTTTCCCTTTGACTTCGTTTGTCAGAAGCCAGTTGGGAAGACTACAAGTGAACCTTGGACACTGCACCTATCAAAAATACATGCCAGTTGCCAATCAACCAAATTGAGATTGGCATGTGATTAAAAGGACCCTGATCATAAATGCAGGGTCTGGTCATAAGTCAATTTTTCAGTGCCATTCTAAAGGTCTCTATAAACAAATGGTCATAAATTCAGAACTACCCGTATTTTTCTTTGCACAATACAAAAAAGGCTAATTTAATTTTTTTGTTTCATTTTTAGAGTTTTTATTATACTATGTTGGCTGTAAGCTGCCCAAAGTTATTTATGTGAGATGATAGCTTTATTGATTAGCCTATAGGCCATTTCAAAGCACAAAGTTCGAACACATACCACCAAAAAAATCCCATATAAACTATTTAAAATAAGAGTAGGGTAAAATACAATAGTTATAGGATAAGATACAATATAATTTAATACATAAATATATAAAATAGAATAAAATGACATAAAATTATATTTTGGTGTCACCCTTACGATCTATCCCAATCAATCCCACATATGCAGATCTCAACGGAACCATTTTATTTAAGTACTGTGCTGTGTTAAATGTTATTTTCAGGTTCTGGCCACACATAAAGTAAATTGTTTTGATATGGGGATCCCAATGGGTCATTCCGTTTGGTATATAGGCCAAGGTACCTGTCTCTCACACCCTTATACAAGCAACAAATTGTTTACCCTACTCTTATTTTAAATTGTTTGTATAGGATTTTATTGGTGATATGTGAGATGAACATTACCTAAATAAGTAATAAGATCACAAAGACAATTTGCATTTCAATGTTTTTCTGAATATTTTTGGATTCTTTTCTTTTTTTAAATATCCATTTTTCAACATGAATCTCAAGTGTTTATAATGAATCTTATACAATTGAAGTTTAAAAAGAAGAACTTTAAAAAGAAGAACTGTTTTGAAAGACAAATATAAAACACAGGGGTTTGGATGATCGTGGAATTAGACTGCAAAGGAAACTTTTAAATTACTGAGTCCAATCCCGCAGAAAATGTTAATGAAAAGTATACCAATAACTCCCAGGGAACAAGGAAAGCTAGACGTCTCCCATCTTATTAGAAGAGTGAAAAACTGAATTTACTTGCCTTTCATTATCCATATATTAAATTAGTGTTTTACAGCTTGGCAACTTTACAATGTGTTGACTTTAATTCTCAGAATTCCCAAACTAGCATGCTGGCTATGAAATTCTGTGAGCAGTAGTCTCCAAATTGTAATGCTGTCAAGTTTGAAAAACATTGTCTTAAGTGCCATATCCATAAAATTAGATATGTTATTGTATCAGCCTTGCAAACTTGCCTCTTTCATGAGCCTTTTCTCCTTTTCATTTTTCAAGGACTCTTCAACTGATCTCAAAACTAGCTGGTAAAGAGCCATCACATTCTGGCACTCAAAACACCTCTGTAGAAGTTCATCAATATCTTCTGTGCTTTTGGTGCTGAAGGATATAATACAAAATATTTAAAAGGATAATAAACAATACATTCAAATTTTCACTTCAAATAAGCAAGTATTAAGAATCATAAATATTCACAATTGCTATATGTCTGTATAACTAAAGCTCAAATGTTAATGATTGTTCGTAATCTAAAGTCACTTGTCTGACATGGGAGAAATTGAATAAAATAAATAAATAATAGATAACAGCATCTGCTAATGCATGCCACATTTTGTTAACAAGGGAGAGAAAGGGAGATGAAAATATGGCTATAACGCTGTGATGGCGAACCTATGGCACACATGCCACAGGTGGCACGTGGAACCATACCTGGGTGCATGTGAGCGTTGCCCTAGCTCAGCTTGCCAGCTGATTTTCAAACCTTCCGGGCCCACCGGAAGTTGGGAAACAGGCTGTTTCTGGCTTCCGGAGGGCCTCTGGAGGGGTGGGGAAGGCCATTTTTGCCCTCCCCAGGCTCCTAGAAAGCCTCTGGAGCCTGGGGAGAGCAAAGAACAGGCCTTCCGGACCCACTGAAGTCAGGAAATGAGCCATTTCTGGCCTCAGAGGGCCTCTAGTGGGGTGGGGAAGGACATTTTCGTCCTCCCAGGCTCCAAGAAAGCCTCGTATACAATATAATATATACAATACTAGACAACACAGTATCAACAGTAGAGAACTTCAAGTTTCTAGGTTCTATTATATCTCAACACTTAAAATGGACACTTAACATCAAAAAAGTCATCAAAAAAGCACAATGAAGAATGTTCTCTCTGCGCCAACTCAGAAAGTTCAAACTGCCCAAAGAGCTGCTGCTTTAGTTCTACAGAGGAATTACTGAGTCTTTCATCTGCATCTCTATAACTGTCTGGTTTGGCTTTGCAACAGACTTCAACGGATAATTAGAACTGCAGAAAAAACAATTGCTACCAACCTGCCTTCCATTGAGGACCTGTATACTGCACAAGTCAAAAAGAGAGCTTTGAAATATCTACAGACCCCTCACATCCTGGGCATAAATTGTTTCAACTTCTACCCTCAAAACAGCACTATAGGGCTCTGCACACTGGAACAGCTAGACACAAGGACAGTTTTTTCCCGAATGCCACCACTCTGCTAAACAATTAATTCCCACAACAATGTCAAATTATTTACTACGACTGTATTATTATTATTCTCATCCTTCCTAGTACCTATCTCTTCCCACTTATGATTATAATCATGTTGCTTGTATCGTTACAATTTATATTGTTTTATTTGTTTCCTAGTACAATTTGATTGTTGGATAACGAACTATTAGGGTCTGAAGAATCCAAAGAAAGTAATAAGAAGTATGGGATCATAATTTTTGGATTATAAGTCATTTTTGTTTTTCTTTTTGCTCTTTGTTCTTTTTCTGTTTTTTTCCCTTTTCTTATTGTTGGATTATAACTGATAATTACAATTTTGTCTCCTTGTGAATTACAAATACTAAAACAACTCAAAATGAAGAAAACACCATTGGCACCATCTTCGGCATCATCGTCGGCAGCTTCAAGCCCATCTGGACAGAGGACCTTGGATGCTTGGTCATGAAGGCCAATGCGATGCAGTTAGAATTAAAAGGGTTGATCCAAGCACTGCACAATGACTTCAGAGAAAAAATAAGGAAAATAGAAGACAAATTAGAGAAGGTAGAGGGCAAATTAGAGAATGTTCAACAAATGATGGCAAGTAATGAACCATGTATGCAGAAAGTAGAAGAAAAAGTGGAACACACAGAAAAAAGTGGATGAAGTTGATAACAGACTTACACTAGCAGACAAAAGTAAAGAAAGAACAATAAAAGCACTAGAAATGAACAGGGCTAATTATTTTCTGTTGTTCTAGAATATGGAGGAAGACAAAGATCTAGCAGAGATGATAGCAGAGTTGCTGGTGGATGCCCTAGAGATGGACAAAGAAAAAATCTTGGCAGATATTGACGAGATATTCAGAGTTAATACTAGATATGCGGCGAGACACAGACTTCTTAGAGGTCCATGTAAGATTTACAAAAAAAAGCAATACAGGTAGAGATTCTACAAAGAGCAAGAGATGAGACAATAAAATATAAAGGGAAGGAAATAGTAGAACTATAACAGAGGAGAGTAAGAGAAATAAGGAAAGAATATCAATTCCTGCCAAGGCAACTAATGAAGAATGGAGTGAACTTTAGATGGCTGATTCCAGGGGGAATACAGGTGACTTGATGGAACAAAGACATAGATTGGATTCTATAGAAAAAGCAGAACAATTTTACAAAAAATACTTTGGACCACAAGAGGAAATGAGAATAAGTGGAAAAGAAGAGGTTAAAAGATGAGAAGTTATAGAAGAGAGGGATATGTAGCAAAAAGAAGATGAAAGAGAGCAGGAAGAAATAGTGATAAGAGAGAGTGGGGGCAAAGGCAAAAGAACCAAGAGATAAACAACAAAACCTATTTACAAGTAACTATGGAAGAAGAAATTAAATTAATGTTAATTAACATAGATGGACTGAAATCGGTAATAAAGAGGAAAGGGACTAGAAAAATTAAAATTAGATATAATTTATTTACAAGAAAACCACATTAAAAAACAATATATGAAAGTATTGGAATATCCTAAAATTGGGAAGATATATACTTCTCTACCATAACAAAAGAAGAGGGGAATAGCCCTTTATGTAAAAAAAACAATAAATGCTAAACAAATTTTTACAGATAAGGAAGGAAGAATCTTGATGGTGGAGATAACAATGAACAATAAACAGATACTTTTGGTAGCAATATATGCACCAAATTCTAATCAAGAGGGTTTTTATGGAAAACTTCATTAAAAAAATAGCAGAATTGGAGTATGAAAATATATGTATTTTGGGGGATTTAAATGCAATTGTAGATATGGAAATGGACTATAAAATTAGAACGAAAAATAAAAAAACAAGACACTTCAAAATTTTCTTTTTTTTTATTGAAAAAGTTTTACAGATACAAATTTTTCATTTTTCCCTTCCCCCCAATTCCCCCCCCCCCAACCCCCTGTCCCCACCTCCCCCCCCCACCTCCCCCCCTTGGCTTCCCTTACAAAAGATATTATTTTTATACAGTCTGCAAATATTAAACAAAAAAAAAAGGTGAAATCCTAATAAAATAATATATCAAACGTTTCTCACATCCAATCTAACCCACTATCAATAATAAAAATTTTAAAATAACATCCAGATAGCAATAATTACCTTCATTTATCAATCCCTCTTAATACATAACAGAATCCAGAACATGATTTACAATCCGCAAATATTAAACAAGAAGGTGAAATCCAAATAAAACATATCAAACATTTCTCTCATCTAATCTACCCCCTATAATAATAATTATCTACATTTATCAGTCCGCCCTAGTATATAATAAAATCACATATTCCAAATAAAATTCTATATCAATATATCAATCTCTATTCTAATTTTAATTACCTCCACTTACTCTACGCTATAAAGCCCCTGCGAAACATAACCTTCTTCAACTAAATACTAACTGATACTTCTTTGTTTGATATTTATTCTGCACATAATCTATCCATTTCTTCCATTCCGTAACAAAAGTTTCTTGGGTCCTATCTTTTAAATACGCTGAAATCTTTGCCATTTCTGCAAAACTAGCCATCTTCAAAGTCCATTCTTCAATGGTAGGTAAAACGTCTTTTTTCCAATATTGCCCAATAAGTAAACTAGCTGCAGTAATCATATATAATATCAATCTTGTTTCGCTCGTTGGAAAATCCTTAACTATACCCAATAGAAACAATTTCGGAGAGAATTGAAGCTTCTTCTTCAAAACATTCTGCATAACCCACCAGAGTTTAATCCAAAAGGCTTTCATTTTTCTACAAGTCCACTATATATGATAATATGTAGCATCTAAACAGTCGCATCTCCAACATCTTGGTTGAACATTAGGATACATGCATGACAATTTCTTAGGATCTAAATGCCACCTATAAAACATTTTATAAAAATTTTCCCTCAAATTCTGTGCCTGAGTAAATTTAACATTCTGAACCCATATCTTTTCCCATGTTTCCAACATAACTGGTTCTGCAAAATTTTGTGCCCATTTTATCATACAATCTTTAACCAATTCACTCTCCGAATCTCTTTCTAGCAATATATTATAAACCCTTTTACTTCAAAATTTTCAAAATGGTGGAAGAATTAGTTATTCAAGACGCATGGTGAGAGATACATCTTAAGGAAAATCAATACTCATTTTATTCAAATAGACATGTCTTTGTCTTGGTCAAAATAGACATGATATGGATGACAGCAGAACTAAAAGCCAATATACAAGAAATAAGTATAGAAATGAGTAATTGGGTGGACCATAATCTGATAAAAGCTGTATGGAAGGGACAAAAAAGAAAATTGAGATGGACGATGAATCAAGAAATATTGAAAGAAAAGGAATTCATCCAATATATGGAAAGAGAACTAGACTTTTTCTTTAAAGAAAACAGAAAAGAAACATCACTACAAAATGTATAGGATACTGCTAAGACATACATTAGAGGATTAACTATAACAGAAGAAAACAACAAAAAAAAGAGGCAAAATCAAAGGACATTAGAAGAAGACTACAAGAGACTAGAGACAAATTATAAAAAGATCCACAAAAAAAAATTTAAAGAACCAAATGGATTTAACAAAGCGTAAGTTGAACTTGATAAAAAAGAGCTAGCATGGAAAATTAAATGTGTCAAACAAAACTTCTTTGAGAATGCAAATAAACCAGGAAAATGGCTGGCACATAAACTGAAAAAAGAAAAAAAAACATATATAAACTAATGGACAATGAAGGAAATATTCACCATCAAAATGAGGATAAAAAGAAAGTGATTCAAAATTATTTTAAGAATTTATATGACCAAGAGCTAATTGCAGAAGAAAAAATAAAACAATACCTAGAAAAAGCGGAACTAAAATACCCAAAACAGTGAAAGCAATGTTAGACGAATGTATATCAATGATGGAATTAACATTGGAGCCTGCTAATCTCTGACTGTCTTGCCGCGACACTTCCGGCTGAATCCCCAAAAGTTATTAATATGGGAAATATTGTTAGATATAAAGGTACCTTGAATGAAAATGGACATTGTCTTACCTGAACGTCCCTTTTCTGGGCGCTGCAACTACATTCCATGGTTGGGTATTTCACTTATGCTTTGCTGAGAACTGAGTGTTAAATATTTAAATTTCTTGCTGGTATCCGCCCCCTTTATGCTGATCACGTCAGTCTTTTCATGAAGGAGCTTGACACCAGGAATCTAGAAGAGAAACAAAAAACACAACACCGCCAACAACAAGCCGGCCAGAGCAGGTGCTAGAACAAGGGCAGGAATGGAATGTAGTCACAGCGCCCAGAAAAGGGAGTTCAGGTAAGACAACGTCCATTTTCCAGTGCGCTGCTTCCTACATTCCATGGTTTGGATATACCCAAAGTCAAATTAGTGGGCAGGAGGCTGACTGCTCTCCGACCGCTGGGCAGAATGGACTTGTTGAAGCACCTGTCTGCCAAAGGAAGCTTCAGCTGAAGCAAAAGAGTCAATCTTGTAATGCCATATAAACGGCGAAACCGAAGACCAGGTAGCAGCACAATAGATGTCAGTGATGGACGCCTGTGTGGCCGACGCAGCCGTGGACACCGCACTGTCAGTAGAAGGAGCAAAAATCCTGCCTGGTACCGGTCTGGCCTGGCGCTCGTAAGCCATCAAAATGCCAGCCTTGATCCACTGATCCACCATTGAAGAAGACACCTTCTGTCCCATGGAAGCCGGACGGAAGGACACCAAGAGTGCCTCCGACTGTCGAAAGGATGCCGTCCACTTAAGGTCTTTACGCAGAGCTCTCCGGACATCCAGCCTGTGCCAACGCTGTTCTTGGGAATGGTGAGGATCCGGGCAGAAATCCGGCAGAAGACCAACTCCTGGGCCCGATGAAACCAGGAGTTCACCTTGGGAACAAAGGCAGGATCTGACCTCAACATGTCTCTGTCTGCATGAAAAATGCAAAGGTCGTTACGTGTTGATAAGCCACAATTTCAGAATCAGAAATCCTTCTCATGCAACTTATAGCTAGAAGGCAGGCCAATTTGAAAGAGAGGAATTTTAAACTGATGGAAGTCAACGGTTCAAACGGATCTGAAGTAAGCGCTTGAAGTACCAGAGGCAAATCCCAGGAAGGATAGCGATGAACAACTGGAGGCGAGATGACTGTTGCTCCTCAAAGAAAACCTCGAATCCTGGGATGAGCCAAAGAACAACATGGGTCGCGGGAAAGAACTGTGGCCAGAGCCACCACCTGCCGCCTCAAGGTCGCAAGAGCCAAGCCTCTATCCAAGCCGGATTGAAGAAATTGTAAAATTTCAGAAACCTCAGCCGATGTGGGGTCGACATGTCATCTTGAGCACCAAAGAGTAAAGGCCTTCCAGGAAGCCTCGTAGATACGAATCATCGATGAACGCTTAGACGATTGAATGGTACATATTACATCATCTGGAAGCCCATCCTTCTTTAGGATCACCCTCTCAAATGCCAAACAGTCAACCGGAGCCACTGAGGGTCTGGGTGAACGATGACTCCCTGGGAGAGACGCCTTGTGATGAGGAATGGTCCAAGGGGAGGCTATGGAAAGATTCATCAAGTCTGTGTACCAGGCTCTGCGAGGCCACAGAAGAGCTATGAGAAGAAGCTCCGTTCGTTCTTTCAGGACCTTCCAAATAACCTTCAGGATCAGCGGAAGAGGAGGAAAGGCTCTCCTCTGCGCATGCCTGAAGATGGCAGCTCGTGAGTGATTCTTCGGTGCCAAGTGGGGTAATTTTTGGCCCTCGTGGACTCAATGGGGGCTGAATTCCATCTTTTTGGCCTGGCCCAGCAAGATGAGTGGGTTGTCGGCCCCGCTGAGAGCTTTTTAGCTCTCAAAAACAGCGTGGCTTGTTGATAAGAGCCGAAGAGCAGAGGAGTGCCACGGGAAGATCAATCGAGGTCGGGACGGTGCCGGCTTGCTCAGCATCTTTTTTCAGCGACGCCCGGAGCAGCAAAAGGGGGACGGCGGTGATGGTGGGTTGCTGCGGCACAATTGACCCCCCCTGAAGGCTCGCAGCTACTGACAGCGGCTGCGGCGATGGTTGCGGCAGTGGTTGCGAGTGAAATGGCGGCTGCTGAGGTGACGCTGAGTGGAACGGCACCGCCCTGGTTGAACTTTTTAACTGTGGAGGAGGGCAGGGGCTGCAGAGTCACCAATTTGGACCTGCCCGGTTGGTCTCCCTTTTGAAGATCTGGGAAGCAGGGAAAGCTGGAAGGCCAGTGAAAAAAAAATGAGACGGGAATGGGCTGGACGAGCTGGTTTACCGCCTTTACGTATCCCCCCCCTGCTTGATTCGGGCGTGATTAGGGTTGTTGCCATCTGGACTGGATCTGTCTACAGCGAACTGTTCCCTTTGGTTCTAATTGTTCCCTTGACATTTGCCATAGTGGACTCCCAGATCCGGCTCCACTCTATCATCCGTACCATCTATATATACCAAACTGCTATTCCTTGCTGTGAAGGGGAGCTTTTCAGCCTGGGTGCGGGCACTGAGGGAGCCGATTCCTGTTGCTGTTACCAGAGAGGATATTCCATCTATTGTATTCCAGTCATCGTGAGAGGGTGACTAGGTTTCATCATTCCTCTGGTTGAAATGGCTTGAGACTCCTCTCCACCGCTGTGAGAGGGCTGTGGAACCCGATTTGACTCGCGCCGAAATAGCGGACATTCTTCCCAGGACCTTTCTTTGGACTATCACTATTGGATCCCTGGTATTTTTCCATCTGCCCCAGGCCAATCTGAGATGTATTCACTGGCCGAGCTCTTCGCATTGCGAGACTCCCACCTCTTGCAGGCCTGGCCCTCCACGTTATCGAAGGCCTACCTCAATGACGTGTTTTGGAACCCAGAGAGGTGGCATATGGCGAAGAGGGGGCTGAGGGTTTTTTTACATAATTTTTTTGTTAAACTTTTAAGGTGTTCCAGGAGGGGGGAGGGTAGGATTGGAACTAGAGCTGTGGGTATGGGGAGGGTCGGGCCTGGACATGACACACGGCGGGGGGGGGATCCAGGGATAATGGGGGGGGGGTTGAGCTTCTCCAGATTGCACTTTTACCATTGGTACTGCGAGTGGGAGGAGTAGATATGGCAGGAGCAGGGGGCCATATCATGTTAAGGGAGCACATGCCCGCTATCTTCGAGCGGTGGCACGCTCCGGCCCCCAAGGCTCCGGCCCCCAAGGCTCCACTCGTTCCCCAGGTTGCACAGATCGTCAGGGCCCGGTCCTGCGACTGATGTTGTGCAAGGTCTGTTGTAAATAAAGCCCCCCTCATCCGTGATCTTATTCAGAAGGGGGGAGCGGACCTGGCAGGTATTATGGAGACCTGGTTGGGCCCAGAGGGAGGGGTCCCTCTGGTAGAAATGTGCCCACCAGGCTTCCTTGCATTCCATCAGCCGAGGTCACAGGGGAGGAGTGGGGGAGTAGCGGTTGTTATTAGAGAAGGCCTTAGGCCGAAGGAGGGCACTGTCCCTCAGACGGCCAGCTGTGAGTCTCTCCTGGTAAAGTGGGATCATAGGGTTCAGATGGGTTTGCTGAGAACGTACCTAGCTCCCTGCCAAGTGGCAGCAGCCCTGCCCGAGCTTCTCAGCGTTATCACCGTGGTGGCGGTTGATACCCCCAGACTTATGGTCATGGGGGATTTCAACCAGCCATCTGTGCGTGAGGCGTCTGGGGTGGCTTGGGAGTTAATGGCTTCCATTATGGCTATGGACGTGACCCAGCTAATTCATGGCCCTACGCACCTGGGGGGAAACACACTGGACCTGGTTTTTGTCTCTGGACAGTGGCTGAGTGATCTTGAGATAGGGGATATAGTCATCGAGCCCTTGTCATGGTCAGATCACTCTTTCCTTCGCCTTGACCTTTGAACCACTGTACCCTGCCGCAGGGAGGCGGAACCGTTAAGATGGTACTGCCCCAGCACCTGATGGAACTCGACAGGTTCCAGATGGAGCTTGGGCCAATCCCCAAGGTTCTGGCTCATGCCTCGACTGAGACCTAGTGGCCGCCTGGGATAGGGCGGCCGCTGGAGCTCTGAATCGAGTCATGCCTTTGCGGCCTCTGACCCGGCGCCAATCTCACCTGGCTCCTCAGTTCACCGAGGAGCTCAGGGAGATGAAGAGCCGGAAAAGACGCCTAGAGAGTAGTGGGAGAGCCAGTTGTGCTGAATCTGACTGGACACTGGTAAGATCTCACATTAAGGATTACCTAGTGGCAATAAAAGCAGAAAAATGTGCTCATTCTGCTGCTCTTATTGCGTCATCAGATAACTACCCGGCTGCCCTGTTTAGGATGACCTGCTCCCTGCTCCTCCAGGAAGCGCAGGAGGACCCCTTGGAGGGAAGAGCCAAGGATTTTGTTCAGTATTTATCAAAATCACTCAGATTCGGGAAGATCTGGAATCCAACTGGGTAGATTCAGCGGGGGTGACGGAGGCAGGTCCTGAGAATGTTATCTGGGTTAAGTTTGATCCTGTGACCCCTGAGGACGTGCACAGGACTCTGGGTAGACTGAACACGACCACATGTTTGTTGGACCCATGCCCCTCATGGTTAGTGCTGGCTTCCCGGGAGGTGACGCGAGGCTGGCTCCAGGGGATTATAAATGCTTCATTGGGTGAGGGTGTCTTCCCCGCCACCTTGAAAGAAGCAGTGGTGAGACCTCTCCTCAAGAAGCCTTCCCTGGACCCGGCAGTATTGGCTAAGTATCGTCCAGTCTCTAGTCTTCGCTTTGTTGCGAAGGTTGTTGAGAGTGTGGTCGCACAACAGCTCCCCCAGTACCTGGAGGAAACAACGTATCTAGATCCGTTCCAGTTGGGCTTCAGGCCTGGGTACAGCATGGAAGCGGCATTGGTCGCGTTGGTTGATGATCTCTGGAGGGCTTGGGACAGGGGGTGCTCCTCTGTCCTGGTCCTGTTAGATCTCTCAGCGGCTTTTGATACCATCGACCATGGTATCATGCTGCACCGGTTGGTAGAGCTGGGGGTGGGAGGCATCGTATTACTGTGATTCTCCTCTTTTCTCTCCGACCAGTTGCAGTCTGTGTTGACAGGGGGGCAGAGGTCAACCCCGAGGCCCCTTATATGTGGGGTGCCACAAGGATTGGTCCTCTAGCCCCTTCTGTTCAACATTTATGTAAAGCCGCTGGGTTTTGGGGCGGAGTACCACCAGTACACTGATGACACCCAGCTGTACATCTCCACCCTAGACCACCCAAACGATTCCCTTGAAGTGATGTCCCGGTGCCTGGAGGCCGTACGGATCTTGATGGGGAGGAACAGGCTCAGGCTCAACCCATCCAAGACCGAGTGGCTGTGGTTTCCGACATCCCAACATCCCATGGTGCCATCGCTGAATATTGGAGGTGAGTCATTGGCCCCCACGGAAGGGGTTCGCAACTTGGGCGTCCTCCTGGATTCACGGCTGTCTTTAGAAGAGCATCTGATGGCCGTGACTGGGAGGATTTTTCATCAGGTCTGCCTGATTCGCCAGTTGCGTCCCTTTCTAGATCAGGACTCTTTAAGCATGGTCACTCATGCCCTCGTCATTTCCCGCCTGGACTAGTGTAATGCTCTCTACATGGGGCTCCCCTTGAGAAGAACCTGGAGGCTCCAACTGGCACAGAGTGCGGCCGCGCGGATAGTTATGGGAGCGACGTGGCGCTCCCATGTAACACCTCTCCTGCATGAGCTGCACTGGCTCCCGGTGGTCTTCTGAGTGTGCTTCAAGGTTTTGGTTATCACCTTTAAAGCACTCCATGGCTTAGGACCTGGTTATTTACAGGACCAATAGCCTCCCACCGGCCAGTACGCTCCCATAGAGAGGGGCTCCTCCGGGTGCCGTCGGCCAAACAATGTCGGCCAGTGGCCCCCGGGGGGAGAGCCTTCTCTGTGGGAGCACCTACCATCTGGAACGAGCTACCCCCAGAGATACAGAGGATCCCGGACCTGCGCACCTTCCGTCACGCACTCAAGACTCACTTATTCCATCAAGCCAGCCTGACCTAAGTCTTTTCCCCCTTTTAAATGGGAATTTTTAATTTGTTTTAAATTATTGGGATTTTAAATTTTTCAGCCAAATTATTTAATTTCGTTTTAGTCTATTTTAAATTTTGTATTTATATGTTTTATTTTATGGCTGTACACCGCCCTGAGTGCTACGGGAGTAGGGCGGTATATAAATTCAATAAAATCAATATCAAAATGAAATGCATAGAGCAGGCTGGCAGGCCAAGGGCAACGAAGAGCGTTGTGCCCCTCTGCTCCCCTGCTGGGAAAGCAGGAGAAAAACCTGGGGAGTTTCAAGTTTTGAGGTGTAGCGAAGAGATCCACGAGTGAACTGCCAAACCGATGGACTATCTGCCAAAAGATCTCTGGACTGAGTCGCCACTCTTCCGGGTCGAGGCGCTCCCTGCTGAGCCAATCCACTCGAATGTTGGCCTAACCTGAAATGTGATCTGCTCGAAGCGATAGAGTGTGGCGCTCCACCCAATTCAACAGCTTCTCTGCATCGATCATCAAGGGCTTGGATCGAGTCCCCGATTCACATGAGCCTTCGTTGTCATGTTGTCTATAAGTACTAGAACATGTTGACCTTCCAATATTGGGCGAAAGTGATGAAGAGCCAGCCGTACCACCAGCAACTCCAAACAACTGATGTTGTGACCAAAGTCCCTGAGCCACGTTGTGTAGCAGGTGAGCTCCCCACCTCTGCAGGCTCGCGTCTGATGTCACAACCAGCCGATCTGGCTCCAGGAATGTGCATCGCTTCAATAATGCTAGGGACAGCCACCACAGTAGGGACAAACCTGAGGTGGGAGGAGAACTGGTATCCTGGATGTACCTCGTCCTGACCTCTGGAACTTCAGGAGGAACCACTGCAAATGGCGCGTGTGTCTGCGTGCCCAAGGAACAATGGCGGTGCATGACACCATCTTTCCCAGAAGTTGCGACAGTAGTAAGGGGGTCACAGCTCTTTGAGATCTCACCTGTGACACCAAACTTGTGAGACTGTGGATCCAGTCTGGCGAAAGGAACACCTGATCCTTGCTTGAATCGATGATTGCCTCAGGTGCAGAATCCGGTTGATGGGTGTTAGATGACTTTTCTGCCTGTTTATGGAGAAACCGTGTTGTTGGAAAATGGAGATCAACACTTTTATGTCGCATGCCGCTTGAGCTGGAGAGGACAATAGGACCAGGATGTCGTCCAGATAACACAGGACCGGCACTTTTAATAAGTTGGAGTTGGGCCACCACCACTGCCACCAACTTGGTAAATGTCCTTGGAGCAGAGGAAAGTCTGAATGGCATTGCACAATATTAAAAATGCTGGCCATTGTACTCGAACCGAAGGTACCTGCGATGTGCTAGATGGATCGGCACATGTAAATATGCCTCCTTGAGATCCACAGATTGCAAGAGATCTCCTTGTCTGACGCATGCCAGAATGGATCGTAGGGATTGCATCTTGAACCTTCGGTAAAGGATGAACTGATTCAGATATTTGAGATTCAAGATTCCCTGGAATCCCCCTGAGGACTTTGGCACCAGAAACACTGTGGAATAAAACCCTGTCCTCTCTTGAGATACAGGTACTGGCTCGATAGCATTGATAGAAATCAGATGAGAAAGTTCTGCCTCCATCAACCGTCTTCTTGAATTTAATGAGGGCACCTGACAACGAATGAAGCAGCTGGGAGGAGTGGCTTGAAATTCGAGGCAAGTCTGTGCTCCATTGTGCTGAGAATCCACCGCTCGCACGTGGAAGCCTCCCATCGATGATGGAACTTTTGAAGATGACCACCAATGGGAGCCAACGGCCTTGAGTCATTTACCCCTTCTAAACGATCTGTATCCGGATCCCCGGTATGGGCGCTTTGCCTGAGGTTGACTACAGCCTCTGTCTCGAAAGGACTGCCTGTCAGAAGAAGAGTCTGATCCATGAGAATAGCTGCGTTGTTGAAAGGGCACACTTGACCCTGAGAAAGAATGAAAGGACTGCCGCTGATTGTAAAGAGTATATCTGCATTCCTGTTGTCCGTAAGATGAGGGAAGAACCTTCCGTTTGTCCTTATCTTCAACCAAGATTGGATCCAAGGCTGCTCCAAACAGCTTTGTTGCCTTGTAAGATGCTGAAGCCAACTTCCATTTTGTCTTAGCATTCGCTCTTCAGTTACGTAGCCAAAACGTCCTGCAAGAAGTCACAGCTGAAGCCAGAGCACGAGAAGCGAATTTAGCTGCATTCAATGAAGCATCTGCTGAATATTCTACTGCAGCCATCAATTTGTTTATATCCTAGTGAAGTCTGATGTCATCAGGGGGCAATCTCTCTTGCAGTTGACGTAACCAGAGTAAGGAAGCCCAGGTGAAAAAGGACATTGAAGTGGTTGCCTTAACCGCCCAGGCCGCTGCCTGATGGGTCTTCCTGAAAGCCAACTCTGCCTTTCGGTCCTCAGCTTTTAGACTGTCCACAATGTCAGTGGTAATGACTGACAAGGATGTGAGTGCCCCCACTGGAGCAACTGAAGGTAAAGCTAGGATGTCCTCTAACTCTCGAGCCAAACAATAGAGCTTCTTGTCCAGCACACCGGATGCAGATAACGATCCGGGTTGAGCCCAACCACTTCAGAAAACAGAGGAGGGCGAGGAATTACGTCTTTATCTGGTTTAGACACCTGGAACAAAGGATCATGCAGAGACTGGGTCTTAGCGGTCTCCTCAGTAGCAGCTGGGGGGAGCCCAAACTTTGTAGTAACCTTGGCCTTGTGAAGTAGAGATCTGAAAATAGAAGGTCGGAAGAGACCTGTGAATGATGGTTGTTCAGGGATGAAGTCTTCATCTTCCAACAATTCCATATCCTCAGGCATGTCCTCTTCCACCTCAGAATCTTCACTGGAAGCATAGTCATGGTGAGCTGAAGTAGAAGGCTTTTCAGATAAACTACCTCTTTCCACCAATTGTGGATTGGTCTGCTGACCAGGATTCACACTTGGAGGCCTGATGCTAAAATTTTTGCCAACATATCTGACAATATTGCTTGCATATTCAACTGTGCATCAGTCCCAGTAGAAGGCCACGGAAGGGCAGCTGGAACCTGTTCTGGAGAACATACAGGTGATACAGTCTCTTCTACAAGTCCAGTAGCAGGTGCCTGATGAACCATAACAGGAACCTCAATGGTCCTAGGCCTGACCGCTTCTTGCTGGCCATCACCAGTCTCCTGGGCTAGACTAAAAGCTTTTGGAGGAAGATGATGAGGCATGGACCCAAACTCAGGTAGAGGAGAAACTGCAGGAACTGCAGAAGTAGCAGAAGGAGCCACAACTCCAGAAGACCTTCTGGCCTTGTCGAATTGGCGTTCCAGAGCCTTATGTCATCTTCAATCATATTTATCCTTAGCAGTAGCCTTCCTTGTAGAGGTCCTAAGGACCCTAGGCCGTCTGCTCTTGGCCTTGGCTTTAGAGATTTAGGTAAGTTTTTAGGTGAACTGCCTTCAGCCTCCAAATCTGAGAAAAGGTCAGGGTCAGCCATGCCAGCAGAATAATATTATGCCTGCAAAACAATGAGGCAAATAAAATAATTAAGTCAAACAGTAATACAAATATGCCCAGGCAGAGAACATTCTGTATTCCAAGGCCTACTAGCACAGCAGCTCCAGAAAGGGAAATAAGAATTGAGGGTGGGGTAGGGGAAAATGGGCCAAGCAGGCAGGAATAACAGTCAGACAGGAATCTTTAACCCTCAAATATGCTGGCATAAAAGGCAAAGCAATTGCTAGTAATGCCCATTGAATAATCAGAAAACCGCCTTCTCAATCATGCACTTGAGACAAAGATCACTATATGCAATACAAAATGGCAGCCGCCACAAGGGAAAAACAAAATGGCAGCCGCTAATAACTAAACCAGAATGGCTGTTTCCTGGGCGCTCCCACAGCATTGTGGCACTCCCGACTTAGCTGATCCGTCGCTATGTCCATAAGGAAGTCCCCTCAGGGACTTTTAAAAACTTCACGGCAAACGCCCCGCCCAAAGGCATGCAAAATGGTGACCGCCGATCAGCTGTATGTCGGAGTGTGCCAGAAGCCTAGGCATGGACTCCGGAGCCACTTTAGGCATTTCTTTAACGAAATTTAGCTGGGGTTGAGGCGGAAGTGGATGAACCAGCTCACCAATTGCCCAGCACCACCGCCTGTGGTTAAAATAGCATCCGGAGCTGCCCAGCCGGGTCAGACTCCAGAAAGCTGCAAACAGTAAAAAACAACGGGTGAGAAGGGCCTGAAAGCCAAGGCTCCTATTTTCAACAGCTATAATCACAGTAAACTTACTTAAAAACCAAAAAACAGCCCCAGCTTAACTATAACTTAAATTGAATGAAAAAATAGAAAGGAAAGGGAAAAGAAATTAAATCAAATAATAATACAATAAATATAAACTCACGAAACTACACGGAGCAACTTGAAACACTAGTTCTCTCAACAACTGAGTGAAAAAGATTGATGTGATCAGCATAAAGGGGGTGGATACCAGCAAGAAATTTAAATATTTAACACTCAGTTCTCAGCAAAGCATAAGTGAAATACCCAACCATGGAATGTAGGAAGCACGCACTGGAAAAGGGGGAACTCAAAACTAAACAAGAAATGAGTAAGCAGGGGATCAATATATCGGTATTCACAGGTGCAGATACATTCTAGATATGAGAAAGATGCTAAATTACATGGTTTTTATAAAGAGCCAACAGAATTAGATAAAATATTAACAGGAACAGAAAAAACATTGATAAAGAAATTGTACAGCTACTTTCTGTGTATAAAATTGGAAGAGGAACAAGTAAAGGCAAAAAATTTTGGTTACACGATAAAATTAGATAAGTGGCAGAAACTGTGGGATAGGAATTACAAACTAACAATGTCGACCGCATATAAAGAGAACTTGTATAACATGCTTTATAGATGGCACCTTGCACTGGAGAGGTTAGCAAACATGTTTAAGATAAGTCAGCTAAATGTTGGAAGTGCCACTAGATACCTGGATCTTACTATCGTATGTGGTGGACATGTGTAGAAGCATAAAAATATTGGACAAAAATAAGGACATGACTGGAAAAGATGACAAAACAATATATTAAGCTAAAATCAGAAATATTTTTTTTGGAGATTTTACCCAAAAGCTACAGTATAATAAAGAGAATACTTATTTAATTATCCATGTTCTAACTGCAGCTAGAATTGTATTTGCACAATATTGGAAAAATGAAGAGATTCCTATTGAAAAGTTGATTAGGAAAATATTAGAATATGCAGAAATGAACAGATTAACACTAGCAAATAAGGAGAAAGAACAAACTGAATATTATATGATATGGAAAGTAGTCTATCAATGGATAGAGAATAAAAAGAGAAACTGGAAATAGAAGATTAAAGAAGAATAGAAAATATGTTAAGATAGAGGTATAAATAAGATGATAATTGTTAGTATTAGGATGAGGATAATTATGTGTATTGCTATTATTATTGTATTTTTACTAGAAGAGATGTTAAGAGGAAAAACAAATAGGCTTATAATGTTTAATTGTTTAACACATTATAATTTAAAGATTAGAGAATTATATTAAAGTGAATGATGTTGTAAATGTTGAAGGTTGGCACACAGAAATATTTGAATCCAGACAACACACTCCTAACTATTCTTACATACCCAGTCATCATTCTGCCCAAAAGAGTGACATAGAGAGCAGTGCATGCTGAAGTAGAATGACTGTGTTTCTCAAGCTTCTTCTCCTAAAGGAGTAGAAAACAAAAAATTAATATTTCTACAATGTTGAAAACTGTTATGAATACATAGGTTCATATGGAATACAAGAAACATCACACCAACACAATCATACAACTGCCCTTTGCATATATTGCCTTCAATATATAACAAGGATGAGTCTCCTTGTTACAAATAAATTTCATAAACAAAATAAATAACTATACAAAACTAAGTATAATAAAAATAATTTTCAAAAATACATTTTATTTTTTAAATGTTCTTTTAATAATAAAAGTGCTTAGTCCAAATAGTGAAACAAGGGCACAAGTGTGGAACTCTGAATTTTTTAAAACTATAAAACTATAATTTTCAGAAATCCATACTAATATAACCAGGGTTGAGGATTCTTAGAACAAAACATCAATATTTAGAGGATCACAATGAAAATACTTGTTGCATACATACTCAGACTTACTACAGCATGAAAAAGATACATCAAGAACTTCATTGAAAAGTTTGTTGATTTTGTTAAACCTCCTTACCTATTCACAATCATGTATTCCGCAGTTTAAAATCTAAAGCTCATTTAAAGAAATCCTTCTTATCCATCATTTTCTCTTTTTAATTTACCTCTCATATTCTTCCCTTAAGTCCTCATCTACATCTTTCATTTTCCATCCAACCATTATTTCCATCTCCACTATTTTTTAGCTATCGGCCCACCCATGGGTCTGCCAAATCCTCTATTTTTTTTCCAGAAATATTTTCTCATTTATTTACTTCCCTTTTTCTATTATTTTTCTATTTCTAAATATCATTCATTTTGGTACAAAACCAGTATTAAAATAAATAAAGATTACCTACATTAATCAAACGAACATAGTTTAGTGTTATTGTATATATTAATATCAGCGCATATTCCTTCATTTTTCAATTAATCAATATTTATTACATCCATCTAATAGTCATAACAGTGTTTTTGGGCATATCTAATATCATTTTTTCAAAATCTAATCTTAACCACTAACATTCACTTTAAATATGTTGAAGCAAAACATGTATAACAATATTCCCCCTAAGTCTAATTTTTTAATTTATTTAATCTATTCTAATTCTCAATACAGCCAATCTTATTATTATTGTTATTTTTTAAGATTTTTTTTTATCCATAATCTCTCACTTTTTGGGGAATTCCCCTTCTTCTCTTTTTAACTTGCCTCCTTTGGGTCCTCATCTCCAACTTTCATTTTCAATCCAACCTGAGATAAGGTAATTACAGTCTTACTAGAGTTGGCAGAAAGCCCAGAAGCAATTTTGCAGAGAATCCAGATGTGAAGGAGAGTGAACTAAAGTTGTTCCCTACAGCTTGCTGCAAGCAGCATTCCTCCTGAAACAGGCTAAGGGAGTGGCCAATTAGCCCCAAGCCTTACTCTCAAGGAGACCTCCTCCTGAGGAGCCACTCCTGCCTTTTGGCAGCTGTGCGTGCATTGAGAAGAGGCTCCTCCTCTTCATCCTCTTCACTTAAAGGAGCTTTTGGAGGTTCTGAAGGCCCTGGCTAAATACCTGCCTCTAGCACCCCATCTTCTCCAGCCTCCTCACTGTCCGACTCGAGTGCCAGAAGCACAGGCTGCTGGCGCAGCACCACACCAGCCTCCTCATTGCTGGAATCAGCTACAATCTGCACAGGCTGCTGACGGGCCACAACAGGTATAGAACAGTAAATAATATAGCAGAGCTCCAGGTATAATTCTTCTCTTATCAGAAATTTCCAAGGCTGCTTGATCATTCTTTAACATATTATATGTCCATTCACCAGTAGGTAGAGTATCAGCTTAAAATTCAACGTTTAGAAAGTCTCTTTAAAGCTATTCCGCCAATCATATACTTTGATTTAATTCAAACAAAATATCCAATAGATAATCAGCTGCTCAACATTTTCATTTTCAAGTGTCGGATCAGAGTCATGCCACTAGAATTTATACCTCCAGTCTTTTCATATTTTATATCTTTCACTCATTTCCTCTTAGGGTACAATTTTTCTTTGCCTCTTCTTGGTCGCCGCTTAAAATATTCCAAAGAGCCTTTTTTCCCAGATTGATTTTCTTTTCGGGTCTCATCCTAAACAGAAGTTAAGATTTGCCTTACCCAGGTCCAATCACTGCCCACTCTCACCGCTCCAACACAATCTTGGTTTCTTTGGCAGCCACTGCTTCATGGCAGCCATGATGTCCGCCTCATCTTCGTCTTCGAAGGAAGATGGAAGGAAAAAACCCTGGGTTCAGCCTGAGAGCTGCCGCTCTCGGTGATCCACAGGGAGCCCCTCTTTATTGGTCACT
Organism: Coluber constrictor foxii; assembly: GCA_038048745.1. NCBI lineage: Eukaryota > Metazoa > Chordata > Lepidosauria > Squamata > Colubridae > Coluber > Coluber constrictor. The sequence continues at coordinate 116,623,162 of CM075961.1, read as the reverse complement.
CCTACAAGGTGACTTTAGCCCCTTGGGGGGGCCCTCCGACAAAGAAGATTTGACGCGGGGATATGGCGCCCTGTTCCCCTGCGTCGACCTCGCAGCAATGTCACCAGAAGTCTCCTCTAATGTGGTTAATAAGAAGATTGGCTGTACTGAGAATTAGAATAGACTAAGTAGATTTAAAAAATAGAATTAGGGGGAATATACATGTTATACATGTTTTTGTATAACACATTTAAATTGAATGTCAGATGTTAAAATCAGATTTTGAAAAGAATGATATTACATATGCTCAAGAACAGTGTTATGACTATTAGAAGGATGTAGTAAATACTGATTAACTGAAAAATGAAGGAATATGCACTGATATTAATATATATATAATAACACTAGACTATGTTCATTTGATTAATGCAGTAATTCTTATTTGTATTAATAGGGGTTTTGTAACAAAATGAATGATACTCAGATGCCACACTGTCCATGCAATGATATTGATGTATGTTTAAAAAAAAACTTTACTTAAAAAAAAATCTAAAGCTCACAAGTATAATCTAGAGAAGACATAGGCATACTAATCATAATTGCAAGCAATTGAACAAGCATAATTTCAATGGTAAATAACCTGCTATTATAAATAGGGCTTTGTTATCGTTCATAAATTTTAAACCTTGAGCTATTCATTTTCAGCGCAGAACATTTAGATTTTTTTCTTTAAACTTATATGAGAAAAGAGTAATTATTTCTCTTTTTAATTTGAAACATTTATAACTAAGCCTGGTAAGTAGAAAGATAAAAGAATTAGTATTTATGAAGCAGAAATACCTGTTCTCTGGTCAGTTTCAGACTTGCGCTTTTGCATTCTTCATTAATCAGATATTTTACATAGCTGACAGTTAATGGTTCAAGATGAAGGGTAGGCCACAGCCTTTCAATGAGAAAGCAGAAAGTGACATCTATGGAATTTAACATGCGTAAAGAGTAGATTCAAATGCAAGAACAATTTTAAAAACCCAGGGAAAATCTCTTAATCTTCAGTGTTTTGAATGTTATGTGTGCTAGATAGCAAAACAATCACTTAGAAACACAACTGTCTCTAAAATCAAATAGTTTATCCTTAATGGTTCTTCATCAAACTAAGATGCTACAAAGCTTATATGCCAACATTTTTATTAAAAGACTTGAACTGGAAACAATTCCTATTAAATATAAACATTCTCAATTTGGTAGTTAATTTGGTAGTTAATATCCTAGAAAACAAATATTGGGGTAAAATAGAATTACGATAGAAAAATGAGAGAATAATGGAATTTAACAGAAGTATATACAAAATTCTTCACTTAAGAAACAAAAATCAAATGCAGAAGTAGTAAAGGATAAGAAATATTGAGCTTGATAATAGTATTTCTGAAAAGGATCTTAGAATAAGTTGATTACAAATTATCAGCCAGCCATGAATAACATAATTTTGCATAGCAACACATTAAAATCAAATTATCCCCAAAGCCAAAATCTTACCACAGAGAAAATCTTTTCTTATTAAGCAAGCCAATAAAATCATTTTATAATACAGCAATGTTTAAATGCTGGCTCATATTAGAAAACATTCACTTAAACAAAAGATAGAATCCAAGTACCAATTCTTAGAATTTAGACTTAAAATAACTTTGTCACTTTGAATGTACACTAATCGGCATACATTAAAATAAAATTTTTGCTGCATACAGCTCTCAAAGGGTCTCCACCTCCAATATACACTACATATACATGACAAAATAAATACCTGTGTTTCCCTGAAAATAAGACCCAGTCTTTTATTTTTCGTCACCAAAAAAGGCACCAGGTCTTATTTTCAGGGGTTGTCTTCCACTGACTCACCTCACGGTGGTTGCACCCACAGCCCTGCCCAGCAGGAGCCTGTTGCCAGCCCACTTGTTCTGCGGCCACTTGACGCCGCTTGCGTGCATCGCCCCCCTGGCCTCCATTTCGCTATCAGAGGTCTTCAGGAAAGGCCTCTGCAGCCTAGAAGTGGGCTCCGGATAAACGAGAATGTCACCCCCAGGCCTTGTTTCTCAATGAAAAGGCCTATTCGCCTGAACCGGTAGTAAAAAAAATGCCTTAAAAAAGTTAAAAAAAAAAGGTCCTGACAATCATGCGGCACAACTATTATCGTCAGAACCTCTTTTTTTACTTTTTAAAGCATCTTTTTACTACCAGTTCGGGCAAATAGGTTAAAAAAATGCTTAAAAAATATATTTTTTAAAAAAAGGTTCCGATGATCGCGTGTCACAGCTGTGATTGTCAGAACCTTTTTAAAAAAAACTTCTTTAAAGCATTTTTTTTTACTATCGGTTTGGGTGAATAGATAGTATAAAAACGCTTTTAAAAGTAAAACAAATGGTTCCGATGATTGCACAGCATAGCTGCGATTGTCAGAGCCTTTTTTTTTACTTTTTTAAAGTATTTTTTTACTACCTATTCACCCAAACCGGTAGTAAAAAAATTCTTTAAAAAAGTAAAAATAAGTTGGCCACGCCCACCCAGTCACATGACACCCCTCCACCAAGCCATCCCCACCAAGCCACACCCACAGAACCAGTAGCAAATTTTACATTTCACCACTGATCTGCATTTCCTGCATTAAATGAGGAGAGCACATTTTTCTCCTTCTGCCCTGGCCACTTTTTACAGAGGCACAACTGAAAGCATCACTTTTTGGTTTGGTGCCTGCTGTGCTTCAGAGAGAAAGTCCATTCAGAGTGTGGTAAGGACATCTGAGGAGATTATAGGAAGCTCACTTCGTCTTATTCAGGATACTGATTTTAAGCACTATGTGCTTAAGAGCTCAAAGCATTGTTAGAGACCCCACACGCCAACTTCACAGTCTGTTTCTGGGCTCCCCACTGAGAGGAGGTTTCAAAGTATTTCTAGCAGGACTATCAGATTCTATAACAGCTTTGTTCCCTATGCCATCTTTTCTGGTAAACTCACAAGATTCATTTTTCTCATCATGTACATGTATACATCCAAACTAGATACTGTTGTTTCTCTGTGTCATATAATATATGTGGGTATATGCATAATTTTGTATTTATTTACAGCACTTTCCCGAAAATATGATCTACCCAAAAGTAAAGCCCTAGCTTGATTTTTACATGTACACCCAATATAAACCCTACCCCCCAAAATAAGCCCCAGTTAAGCTCCTGCCCATTCCGGGCTGCTGTGCCCCACGATCATCGGAACTTTTAATATTTTTTTTACTTTTTAAAAGCATTTTTACTACTTACTCGCTGCTAGTAAAAGCTTTAAACAAGTTAAATAAAAGTTCCTATGATCACAGCTGTGCTGCGTGATCGTCGGAACCTTTTTTTTTATTTTAAAGCATTTTTTTACTACCAGTTCACCTGAACTGGTAGCTTTTATCACTACCGGTTTGCCTGAATCAGAGTGAACCAGTAGCATTTCACCCCTGATGCAGACGCTGGTTTGCATGCTTCACTAAGGATGAGGTGTGAAGAGACCAGTTCAGATTGTTAGTTATCTGGACCTACGGATACTTAATACTGTTGACCACCTCTATAGCTGCATCCTTGATACTGAGTGGAAGATGACCATGCTGGCTCTTTCTAAAATCTATGATGATCTCCTTTGTTTTATAAACATTTAGAACCAAGTTCTAAATTTATTGCACCAGTCTACCAGTCTTCACCTCTTCCCTATAAGTATGTTTACTATCATCCCAGATAACACCCACTACTGCCATGTCATCTGCATACTTCACAATATGATTTGCAGCAGATTTAGCACAGCAGTCATGGATCATCAACTGTATGTGAACAGTAACAGACTCAAGACACAGCCCTGTGGGGATCCTGTACTTAAGGAGATGGAGTTGGAGACTTTTCTTCCAACTCGCACAAACTGGGGCCTATCAATAAGAAAATCCATAATTACATAAAGGAGTATTAAAACCTAATAGGCTCAGCTTGTTCAAGGAGTATTAAAACCTAATAGGCTCAGTTTGTTCATCAAATAGTGAGAAATGATTATGTTGAACGCCAAACTAAAACCAATAAACAGCATTTGCACATGAGAGTTCTTGTCCTCCAGGTGTGCCAAGCTAAGATGATGCATATAGGAAACTGCATCATCTACAGAGCGGTTATTCCTATAGACAATCTGTAATGAGTCAAATGTAGGGGGAAGGCAGAAACCATATAGTCCTTTACCAATCCCTCAAAATACTTCATCATAATGGAAGTGAGTACAACTGGCTGGTAATCACTAAGGCATGTGATGATAATTTTTTGGGCACTGGTATAATGATGGCAGTCTTAAAACATGATGGAAACATGACCTGATGCGACGAGAAGTTGAAGATGTCTGTGAGAACAGTGGCCAGCTGGTCAGCATACTATTTGGCCAGGGATATTATCAGGACCAGCAGCAATACCTAGTATTGACTTTCCACAAGACTTTCTGAACAGCAATTGTATCAAACCTGAGTGCCTGCTCATCAGGGAGGGGAACAGCCTTCTTTGCTGGAACATTGTTTGTGGCCTCAAACCATCAAAAAAACGCATTTAGCTTGTTTAGAGAATCCGTGTCACTCTTACATGTCAGGGAAACTGCCTTATAGTCAGTAATAACCCAAATACCTTGCCACATATGTCTCAGGTCCATAGGATCTTGAAAGAAGTTCTGTACCTTCTGACTATAGGCCTGCTTTGCTGTTTTTGTAACAAGTCTCAAATCAGCTCTTGCTATTCTAAATGCTGCCACTGCCTGATTTGAAAGCAGTTTCCCACTTTCAACATCACACTGACTTCCTGAGACATCCAAGATTTCTCCTTGCTTGTATGACAAAAGTCGTAAGAACACTGACATCCTCATATATTTTTGCATATAAGCAGACACAGTAGAAGCATATTTATTCACATCAGTATGTTGTCCATTCGTTGCAGCCTCTTTAAGTACGTTCTAATTAAATATGTTCCAGACTTCCGGTGGCTCCGCGATTTGCCGACGGAGCTCCTTTTTGGAGCTCCAGCGCTGAAATCTGTAAAAGCTGCTAGAACAGCGTAAATCAGCTGTCTTGCGGCAAAAACTCTCCCCCTGGGAAAAGGAGGGAGAGAAGAGCAGAAGGGTTTAGGTAGAGCTCCCCAAAATCCCCAGGCTTTCTTCTTTTTTAAGCCTGGGGGTTGGAGGGTGAGAGCTCCCTGGAAACCTCTCAGTGCTCCGGATTAGGGGTGTGTCTGCCTGGCTTGGCAGAACGGGGCATCGCAACGACACCAGCAGCATAGGAATAAAGATTTGAAGAAATTTTTTCAAAGATTTTAAGAAAATTGAATTCTGGATGCTGGCAGAGCAAAATCGGGACAGCAGAATTTGAAGTAGGCAAGTACAAGCTTTAACTCCATATGAAAAGGGAAGGGGAAGCTAAGTGAAAGTGCTTTTCAGCCCCTGCTACATTGTTAAAGCTACTGGACTATATAACAAGAAGTAGATTTAAAGGCGAAGTGGAAGAGAAGATTATGATGGGGATTTCAACCAATATAACTTTTTGAAGATAGTGGAAAATAATTGGACTTTGACTTCACAATTGAATAAATATAAAACAAAAATTGAAGTATGGCTGCTACCAAGGAAAGGGGGTGAGTCAGCAAAAACACGAATTGTGACTTTAAGGGACTTGCAAGACAATTTGGATCTTTTTATTTTGGACATAAGGGATACAGTTAAAAATGCTATCCAGGAGTGGAAGTTGGAACATCGTAAGGATCTGCTGGCTGTGAAAGAGGAAGAAATCATACAGTTAAACGTGATTTTGGAGAACAAAGAAGAAGCAGTCGGAGACATGGAGTCTAGTATTCTGGAAACAGAAGTTATGGTGGAGGCTTCCACACAACCAGTTGGAGAATATTTAAAAAATTCATTACTGCAGACTGTTAAATATTATGAAAATTCTTGTTTTTATGGACAGAGTTAACTTTTTGAAAATGAACTGACTGATTTTACAAGAAAGAAAAATAGAGATGGGAGTTTTAAAGTGAAAGAAACAATTTTGAAAGGGGACTGGATTTTTAAGAGACATCAGTTGCAATTTCAATCTCAAAATTTTTTGATAATAAAAGCAGGGAGACAAGCCATGCCTAACAAGAAGAAAGTATTATTTAAAAAGAAAGATTGGAAGAAATATAGAAAGAAAGGAAGAATGTGTGATGTAATTCTTGAAGGTTATACTTGGTAGATTTTGGGTGTTTGATACAAAGGTTTAATTAAAAAGGGATAATTTTTTAGAGATATTGCATTACTAAAATGATCAACTAAAAATCTAAGTGATATTTTATTGAAAGCTTTGGAATTAATATAGAACTTTTAGGATTATATTTGGCTGATATGTTACTGAAGTTAAAGGTCTATTAAGAAATTTTAATGTTTAAAATGATATAACAGATTTTTTTTAAAAAAAGGTTGATATGTTAAGAAATTTTAAATGTTTCAGATGACACAATAGAATTTTCAAAAGGTTCATATGTACTGAGGGGTAAGGTTTAATTAAAACTGGATAATTTTTTAAAACTTATTGTAGCTTTAAAGTTCATACATGAAGGAATGTTTATGTAAGAGGATATTTAGTTTAATGGTAATAATGTTGTTTCAAGGACAGGCTTTAAAGGAAAAAATCTTTTTCCTTTTATTTTTTTTCCCCTCTAAGTTGATGTTATGGGAGAATTTATAAATGTAATGTTGAAGAAAGTCAAATAGGGGATTAAAGAGTGCGTGGAAATTTTTTCTTTTGGAATTTACAGTAAGGTAGTATATGTTAGCTTAGGTTTGTTAGATGTTATATCCTGTTTTTGTTCTGGGAAGTCGGGGGTGGGTGGGTGGGAGGGAAGGTAATGGGGGGTGGGGGGGGAATTTTGTTTTGTGATTTTTAATATAATAAAAGATAGGTAGAAGTAATAACTAATTAAATATGTTCCAATTAATCTTGTAGAGCTTCAATAGCTCCTGCTGGCCACACTCTCACTTATTTTCTAATTAGTCTCTAATTAATCAAAACTTATATGCTGGCATGATCTGAAGAGCCAAAATGAAGGTGGGGGGCAGCCTTAAATGCTTTCTCAATGTTAGAGTAAGTGAAGTCCAAGATGTTCCCATCCCTAGTGGCAAAGTCCACATATTGATGGAGATTAAGGAGAGCTGCTTTCAAATTAGTACGATTGAAATCCCCTACCACAAGGAAAAACCTCTCTGAGTGGATAGTTTGCAAATCATTGATAGTGCTATAAAGAATACTCAAGGCTTCATTCTTGTTGGCACTGGGGGGAATAGTCTGATACCCAATAAAAATGTGTTGTGATTCTTTTTTAACCAGTATAATATACAAATGAACTTTTTTTCACATATAAACACATCTCCCACTTGCATTCTGAAGTGGTACAATTCAGGAGCATATATATTATCAGAATGGCCATCACCTTGTCACAATAAGCATGTTGTTTTTCTCATAGATATGTCTATTTGTCTTCATGGATTCATAATAAAAATATTCTACCATATGGACTGTACAGATGGAGCTGACTGTTATAAGGCACTTAACTTGCTATCTGCAACTGAGATAAAAACTACCATGCCTGATTTTCCCCAGCTGAATAGCATAGTTTATTGTATAACAAAACAAGTTTACCTCCAAGCTTGTGGACAACTTTCAACATTCACAGATACAACAACTCTCACATTCACTGGTAGTGGATCAATCAGCCACTTCATATGCTTTTCAGCTTGCTAAGAGACATAAGGTTAATTTAAAATTCAGAATGTTATATTTTTCTCATTGAAAAGTATCCTTTACATTGTATTTTTTCTTTCAGTTGCTTACATAAAATAGAACTGCATACATAGACAGCATAAAATTATATGTCCGAAGTTACATAAATTATCTCCAGAAAAAAGGACCTTTTCCTGGCCTCTATATGGGATTTCATTTTAGCTTAGGATGTTGCAGGCAATGTTTTGATTGTTAAACATGTTTTACATTATAATTTAAGTTTATGTGTTTATTATATTGCTTGGACTGTTTGAATATATATATAACATAAATCATAGTTTAGCATATGTGAATCCAGTCATTAGGAACAAGGAACAATATTCTGTCCCAGTTCTATTCAGGTTTCTTATTTTCATGTGTATGCAGTTACAAATGTGAATGCATTTTCTCTGTATGTTTCTGGTGCGTTGTGCAAAAAAAAAAAAAAACCCTTGTTAAAGTAGTAAAAAATAATCTAAGCAATTCTAAATCCATTTTTCAATAAAAGCAGAACTCAAAGAATACTATACCTCTATCTGATCAATTGAATCAATAATTATTATAATGCTGCCTTGTTGGCGAGCAGAAAGTTTCTCTAACCAACGAGGAAATTCTTCTAATAATTTAGCTGGTTCCAATGAAGTAGGTGAAACTGACCAGGAATTTTGCATAAGCTGTGAAAAGATAAACAGAAACAAAAACGTTTCATCTAAATAATATTTTATCTACAAATGAAACAAAGATACAGATCTTTTTAGACTTCATAGAGTTGAAGTGGTTTTTATTTAAGAAAAAGATTAGAAAAAAATTTGTGGCTACTTCATCCAGTCATCTTTCTGTCCAAAGCCTGGAATAGGAAATTAATAATAAATTAACAACTTCTAACCCCAGATTTAGCTTATATGTTACCTCATAGTTTAAGTAGACCAAGAACAAAATTAAACTGGAGTTAAGTGTTCCATAATTTAGTTAGCATACTGATTCTTACCACAAAAAATCACTCAGCATGTTACATATTTTTCTTTTCCTCAACCTAATGACAGACCCAATGTCACTTTGTTGCAGCATAGGTACATCTGCACCAGGGGTGGGTTCTAATTTTTTTTACTACCAGTTCGGTGGGTGTGGCTTATTTTGTGGGTGTGGCTTGGAGGTCACGTGACTGGGTGGGCGTGGCTATGTGTATAGGAACTACTCAGAGGGCTGAAAAAAGTCATTTCTGACAGGTCCTCGTACTTTTGACTGGTCCTCACACTTATGACCATCCTCACATTTATGCCCGTGCAACATTCTCAACAACGATGTCACTCATTTCACAACTGCTTCTTTTCACCGTGGTGATAAGATAGGGCAAAAAACGTAAAATGTGAGGACAGTCGTAAGTTTGAGGACTGGTCAAAAGTGCGAGGACCAATCAAAAATAACTTTTTCAGCCCTCTGAGTAGTCCATATGCACAAAAGGACTACCCAGAGGGCTGAAAAAAGTGATTTCTGACAGGTCCTCGCACTTTTGACCAGTCTTCACACTTATGACTGGTCATCATTTATGTCCATTGCAGCAATCTTAACAACCGTGTCACTCATTTCACAACTGCTTCTCTTCACCATGGTGACAAGATAGGGCAAAAACGTAAAATGTGAGGACAGTTGTAAGTTCGAGGACTAGTCAGAAGTGCGAGGATCAGTCAAAAATAACTTTTTCAACCCTCTGAGTAGTCCATATGCATAAAAGAATACAGCAATAGAGAGGGATGAAGGAAGGGAAGGGAAATTAGAGTAGGAGTGAGGATAAGAGAGGGAGGAAGAGGGGAGGAGAAGGAGAAAGGAAGAGGAAGTAGGGAGGAGAAAAAGAGGGGAGGAAAGAGAAAGTAAGAAGGAAAGAAAGGAGAGAAGTGGTAGGTTTGAGGAGAAAGATTGCTGTACAATAAAAAAGATGAAAGGGAAGAAAGCCAACCCCAAACAAATATAGATATTAAGATAAAGAATGAATTGTTAAACTTTAAAGAATAAAAGAGAACAAATATGAATAAATAGCAATAATTAGAAACACACAGACAAACATACAATGTATTTTTTTGAACAGAGTATTTGGCCGGTTCACAAATTTAAAGTGTTTAGTCATTTTAATTAAATTTACAATTTCTATATTTCCCTTTTGCCATATTAATTCCTCATCTATTTTTTTAAAAAACCAATATTACCCTTCATCCTCATTTCTAATCTTAATCAAATTCAATTTTTCCCTTCTATTCTATATTATACCCCTTCCCGTTGTCATTTATTTTTATATCCATCCTCACATTGGTTAATTACGTAATATTACAGTTGTTTAATACAAATTCAACATTTTAATATAAATCAATGTTATATAACTATCTTTTTTGTATATTAATCAATATGAACATGTATATTCCAATTATTTCCATGCAATCCAATTTCTTACAAATCAATTAATTTTATTTACCAATAATAACAAACCAAATAATTTTCCCCATATATTCCTCCAAACCACAACTTAACCATTTCTGCTTTCAACACAATATACAATTAATAGTATCTCAATTACTAAAATTCCCTAGTTAAATAGAGCTTTTTTTCTTTTGTGTGTTAAAATCTTGAACTCTCCTCTTTTGCCCTAAATTTCCCATTGTTTGCAATTTTGCACCTACCTTTTTTGGTGAGGAAAAAGAAAAAGAAAACTCTCTCTGCCTCATTTTGTCACGTTGCAGCAAAGACCCTGCTTTACTTTCAGTTTCGCTTTTTCAGCATAGCTAGGGGGAAAAAAACCTGCTCCAGCATTGTTTGCACCTAGCAAAAGACCCCTGCGCAAAACAGCTGAGAGCAAATCAGCTGAGAGTCGGAAGGCCGATCTAATCAACTTGTGGTAATTAACCTATGCTGAAGCTGAAAGAGGCTGTTTTTTCTATTTTTGCAGGCACCGCTCTACTCATTTGTTTTCTTTTAACACTGATCAGCTGTAGGGCGGCCTTTTGAAGCCCCACGGCAAGACTTTAAACAGTTTTTTTCCCTCTAGCCATCAGCTGGGACTCAGGAGGCAGCAATAGATTGGGAGTGGGCGGGGTAAGGGAACGGCAACCGGCCAGGAACCAGTTCGGGGGCGTGGCCAGCAAATCTTATTACTGGTTCTCCGAACTATTAAATTTTTTTTCTACCGGTTCTTGAGATCCGGTGTGAACCGGGAGCAACCCACCACTGATCTGCACAATATACTACTCTGAAACTATAACATAGAACAATAGTACTGAGATATTATTATTATTAAGACCTTATAAAAGAAACAGTCAAATATTACAAATTATGTACAAATCAGAATGTACAACTGTTTGGCCTTTGAAAGAGACAGTTATACTCTCATAGAATGGTTAGATGAAATTCTAAAGTGCCTTCTAGCCAAATAAAGCTCGAGCCTTAGAAACTATAAAGACAAGGGATTAGGATTTTTTTTCAGTATCACAAGCAAATAAACTAAGAGAAATTAATTCATTAGTAGAACAGCTGCCAATTGAGAAACATAAACTATGGCTTCCAGCGGTGATGTAGGTCGAGACGGCTTGGGGGGAATCGCTCTGTTCCCAGTGCCGATTTTCGAGCATTTTGGCGGCTTCTAAAGGGAGGATCGGTCCTGGTGGGATCGATAAGAAAGAAGGGAAGCTTCAGAGGTGTGGAGAGGTGCGGTCTCCCACCACACCAAGAAGGACCCTCATTCCAGACTCAGAAGAAGACAGTGGACATGGCTGACCCAAGGACCTGACATCCCGATTGAGAACAGAAGGAAGCAGAAAGTGAAAAAGGTGCAGAACTCGGTGGTGAGAGTGGAAAAGTAATACTTTTACGTTTTTGGATTATTTGAGAAAAACAGTCCGGAGGAGCAGCGGATCGGAAAGAAAGGCTCCGAAAGTGAACAGGCGGCAAACGACGAGGGGAGCAAACGTGAAGAGGGCGAACCTTAGATCAGCAGAACACTAGGGGGAACGGAAAAGGAGATGATCAGAAGAAAAGTGAGTTTTCCAGAAGCTGGGAAAGAGAGATGAACTGAATAAGAGGTTCTGTGTTTATCCCCATAATTGCTGCTCTAACGGAAGTAGAAGTGCGGGCTGGCAAAAGTGAAGAACGCACCAGAGTGACAGGGCAGTTTGAAAATCGCCATTTTGAAAATAAGGACTAATTGATTACCACCTTTTGAGTGAAAGATTAAAACCTCAAAGGAAAGACTATACTTCAACTTTCTTTTTTTTAATTGAAAAGTTTTATAAAAATACAAAGTAAAAACATTTCCCCCCCCCTCCCAACATCCCCCCACCCCTTTCTTCCCCCCCTCTCTTCCCCGACTTCCCAGAGCAAAATACAGGGTATCAAAAAAAAGAAAAGAAAAACAAACATCAACTAAATTAATCTATCTATCCTCAAGTTAACAACCACCCCTGAATCTTAACTCCAATATAATTAACACATTTCTTTACTTTTGTTTCATTCATACGCAATTTGATGTCTTCTCATTTGATACTTATTCTGAATATAATTAATCCATTTTCTCCACTCCAAAATATATTTTTCCCGCGTACGATCTTTTAAGTATGCTGAGATTTTTGCCATTTCAGCTAAATTTACTACTTTTAAAGTCCATTCTTCTATAGTAGGCAAAGAATCTTTCTTCCAATCTTGTGCAACCAGCAGTCTGGCTGCTGTTATTAAGTTTAAAAGCAATTTCATCTCTAATACTGTACAATCATTTGTTATACCCAATAGAAACAATTGTGGAGTAAATTTCAACCTTTCTTCGGCCTTGCCCCCCCCCCCCACTTCTGTTTTTTGAGTCAAGTCTTGAGTTTGTTGCATTTTCAAGTAATGTTGTTGTTGTTTGGGAAGTGAGGCTGGCTCAAATTGAGAGAGGTCATTTTGCATCTTAGATTCTCCAGCCACCGTCTCTGCACAGATTTGTATCTGTTGTCCTTCTTTTTCTTTTTCAGCCTTTAGTACATTAAAATAAAAATCTCTTGCTTTCCAAACAGTGTTCAAGCAGTATCTTTCCCCACTATAAGTCACTATTATGCCTATTGGTGCATCCCACCTATACATTAATTGTTGTCTTCTCAATTGATCCACTAGGAAACCAAAGTCCTTTCTCTCTCTCAGCATTTTAGGAGGGATCTCTTTCAGTATCTTAATATCTTGTCCAGACACCTGTACCTTGTTGCTATAAGAGGCTTGTAAAACATCATTTCTGATTCTTCTGTCCAGAAAATAAATCACCACATTTCTTGGCAGATTCTTATTTTTTGCAATCCATGAATTAACTCTGTAAATTTTGTCAATTTGATTAATTGTATCCTCCTTTTTTAATCCAATCACTGATGCAATAACTTCTGCACATCTATCTCTTAAGTTTTCCCGACCATTCTCTTTCAATCCTCTTATTCTCAGAGCAAACTCCATAGATCTATATTGCATCATAGTCACTTCATTTTCCAGCCTCTCAGATTTAATTATAATTTCACCCATTTTAGTCTTCAGATTTAGATTAGGCTTGTTAATTTCTTCCTCTCTCTCATCAAGTTGAACAAGATGTTTAGACAAGCCTGAAACTGCCAGCAAAATGTCATCTCTTATATCATCATGCTTTTTTGCAACAACATCTTTGATTTCTTTTATTTCCTCCTCAAATTTCCCTAATTTTTCCTCTATCATCATTGTTTGGTTACTCATAGCTTGTTTTATGAAGTCTTTAAGATCTTTCATGGAATCATCCTTATTTTGTGATTCAACCAGAAGTTGAGCCTTTTGTGTCACAATAGAAACTGCAGGAGAACCCCCTCCTATTTTTGGAACTACTGGTTTAGTCTGCTTAGAAGCCATCTTAATTCCTTTGTTTAAAAGAGATCTTTTTTCCTCTTCACCCCCCTTTGCAAACACCAAGTCCCAAAAGTCACCAAAAACAGCTCTCAACAGGTTTAAATTGCTGCTTTTAAAACAAAAATAATCCTTTGCTCCTGGAAGCATGAAGCCAAGAACACCAGCCTGAAGATGACAAATGAGACTTCGTCGAAACGTCACCAAGACACTTCCAATTTTACGCGGGAGAAGATCCGAAAAACCAGACCTACATATATATATATATATATATTGCTCCTGGAAGAACGAAGCCGAGAACACCAGCCTGAAGATGACGAATGAGACTTCGTCGAAACGTCGCCAAGATACTTCCAATTCTACGCGGGAGAAGACCCGAATAACCAAAGACCTACATACAAACACCCGCGAAAACCTCAGAAAACATATATATATATAGTTAATTTTTTCCTCTTTTTTATATGATTAAGCTGTAATAATATAATGATTGAATTAATTAAGTAATTAAGATAAACATTAAGTTATTTATGAATTCTTCTCTTTAAAGCAAAATATAGTAATCAAGTAAAAATCACATCATAAAATTAGGTTTTTGAGATATAATACACTGTGAAAGGTAGAGGATTATTACACAAGTTAGTAGTGGGAGATAGGGAGAGAAGAGAGGGAAAGAAAGTTGAATACGAAGTGGATGGTGATCTGGGAAAAGATAGAAATGATTCTGGGAGAACAATATAGAATATTAAAGGAATGACCAGCACCACCACAACCACCATGAAAACGAGAAAGAAAACTATCTCGACATTGATTGGACCAATGGCTTCTCCTGCAGCACAAAGAACAATAGAAGGGAAGTTCCCATCGGAAAAACAACTCCCTACTTTGAGTATGCAAACCATGCAGGCAACTCTTGTAACGATTCAAGAGACTATGATAAAAATGCAGGAATGCATGACTAAAAACCACAAAGAATCGAGGAGGGATATGGATGAAGTCAAAAAAGAAGTTAAAAGTGATATTCAAAAATTAGACGAAAAGATGGATTCATTACAAGAAATCATACAAAAAAATGACCAACAAATAACGGTCATAGAAAAAAAGGACAGAACAAACAGAAGAAAAATTAGACTCTCTGGACCAGAAAATGATGGGATTAAATAAAGAACTGGAAAATACAATGGCATATTTGGAGATGGAGAGAGCTGCATTTTACTTGTGATTTCAAAATGTGGTTGAAGATAGAGAAGAGGACTTAACATTGGTGATGGCAGAAGTGATTGCAGAGGCTCTTCAATGAGATAAAGATGAAATAATAAATGAGATGAAATAATAAATGGACGAGGTTTATAGAGTCCACACAAACTATGCCAGACAATATAAATTACCAAGGGAGGTCCATGTAAGATTTGTGGGACGAAAAGTAAGAGATATTGTTTATAAAATAACGAAAAATGAACCAATGTTTTATAGAAGCAAAGAAATAATCACATTAAAGCAAGTCCCGAAGAGAGTAAGGGAACTGAGAAAAGAATATTGGTTCCTAGCCACACTATTAAATAAACGGCATATACCGTTTAGATGGATAACACCGGAAGGGATGTTGGTGTCGTGGCAGGGGAAAAAAATAAAACTGGACTCACAACATAAAGCACAGAACTTACATGACCAAGTGATGGGCATAGAAGGAGCAAATAGCAACAGGGAGGAGCCGGAATGGAGAACTAAAGGGAAACAGAGGCAAGAGGAACAAGAAAAAGTACTAGAAGAGGGAGATAAAGAAGAAGGAGAAACTAAAAAGGAAGAAGGAGTGAGAACAAGAGCCAAGAGAAAGGACAGGAAGTAATAAGAAAGAGTGTATAGGACAACCACTAAGGAATGGAACAGAACTTAAAAATCCTATCATTTGAATGTAAATGGATTTAACTCCCCAGCCAAAACACATCAAATTTTTAGAAAAGCAGTAAAACAAAAAATGGACATTGTGTGCCTCCAAGAGGTACACATAAGAAAACAAGATGAGAAATATTTACAATACAAAAAATTAGGTAAATCACATGTAACACTAGCAGAAGAAAAGAAAAGAGGAATAGTGGCTCCCTGGTTTATTTGCATCAAAGAACATGCAAATAAACCAGGGAGGTGGCTTGCTTATAGATTGAGAAAAGAAAGGGAGAAAAGAACAATTCAACAGCTACAGGACAAAACAGGTAATATGCAACATAGTGTAGAAAAGAAAAAGGAGATAATAATTCAATATTTTCAAGAACTTTATAAGCAAGATAATGTGACAGCCAAAGAAATAAATCAATATCTGAGTGGGGAGAGAATGTTGGTATTAACAGAGGAAGAAAAAGAAATATTAAATAGGGATATCACTATGGAGGAACTAAAGGAAGCGATTAAGAAGCAAAAAAATAATAAAACCCCAGGGACAGATGGATTACCAATTTAATTTTACTAAGGATTAGGAGAAACATTGAATTGGATACTACTAGAAACATGTAATGAAGCATTGACAGAGACAAAGCTACCAGACTCATGGAGAGAAGCATATATTTCGCTGATACCGAAGGAGGGAGCAGATATAACACAAATAAAAAATTATAGACCAATCTCTTCACTAAACACCGATTATAAAATATGAATATAATGGCAAATAGAATGAAAAACTTACTGAATTATAGAATACATTCAGATCAAAAGTGGTTCTTACCAATGAGGCAAATAAAAAACAATATAAGCAGTAATTAATGTATTAAAATACTATCAGGTTCACCCAGAGAGGCAGGTAGCACTGGTCTTTCTGGATGCACAAAAACATTCAATCAGGTTAATTGGCAATTTATGATTCAGGAAATAAAAAACCTGAAATTTGGGGAGAGATTTGAAAAAATGATAGCCTCTATATATATGAAACAAAAAGCAAATATACTAGTAAATGGAGACTCTATTAAATTTTTTGAAATAAATAAAGGAGTACGGCAGGAATGTCCACTTTCACCTTTACTTTTTATTTTAACCTTGGAAAATTTACTCATAAAAATTAGATCAAATAAAAAAATAAAAGGACGAAATGTAAAACGAGAAGAATACAAGGTCCAAGCATTTGCGGATGATCTTGTATTCTTCTTAGAACAAAATAACTACAACATTTGTGTGGGAAGGGGAAAAACCAAGAATCAAATTAAGTATTTTGCAAGATGATAGAACCAGAGGTGGATTTGGATTGCCAGCATGGGAAACATACTACAAAGCAACAAATCTGACATGGATTAGCCAGCATGGGAAACATACTACAAAGCAACAGATCGGATAAGGATTAGGGAATGGGTGACCTTGAAAAATCAAAGACTTAAAATTAGAAGGACATGATTTGTTGATGGGGTGGCATGCCTTCTTATGGAACACCGGGAACAAAACATATAAATATTTTAGTAATCATATATAAGGGACTCATTAATTTGCACATGGCGAGAAATCAAAAGCAAACATTACATGAAAGTTCCTTGATAGTTATCCACAATGGAGGTGACAATATACCCCAACAGACTAGCAATACAAAAATGATTAGATATAGTGAAATATTGGACTCCCAGGGAATATTAAAAACACAAGAACAACTTAGAGAACAAGGTGGCCCTACTTACAGATAAAACTGGTGGCCCTACTGGTGGCCCTACTTACAGATAGACTGGTGGCCCTACTTACAGATAAAAACAAGATACAAAAAAGACCAAGAGGAAGGATGAATTGAACTAAAATCGAACCAATTAGATAAACTCTTAGACGCCAAGGAAGAAAAATTAATTTCAAAAATGTATAAGTACTTATTGGAATACGACTTAGCAGAAGAAATAGTAAAAGGACAAATGATAGCATAGGCAAGAAATATTGGGCATAGCATTCAATTAGAGGACTGGGAAAGAGTGTAGGAAACTAATTATACCATGACAAAATCGGCAGATTATAAAGAGAATCAGTATAAAATGTGGTATAGATGGTATCTGGCCCCTTCGAGATAAGCGAAGATGTATCCAAATTTAAATCCAATTTCCTGGAAATGCAAACAGGCACAGGGCACTTTTTTTCATGTCTGGTGGCTTTGCCCAATTAGGAAATTCTGAGAAAAAATAAAAACATGGCTAACAGAAATAACAGCAGAGGAAATAGAGTTTAAACCAGAAATTTTTCTATTAGGTATGATCAAAGAAAACTATAGGAAAGAAATAAAATATTTAATTTTACATAAAATTACGGCAGCTAGGTTGGCATTAGCTCAATATTGGAAAATGGATCAATTGCCAACAGATCACCTAATAATCCAAAAAATTTACAATTGTGCTGAAATGGATAAATTAACATGGATAAGTTAAAAGATAAGGTAGACTCAAAATACTGCACGGCATGAAATAGATGGTATGATTGGATAAATCAAAAGAAAAGAGAGTAAATGTAAAATTAGGTAAGACAACAAAATTAACAAACAGGCACCTTCAACAAGATAAAGGATGTGATAAAATGACAAAACATATTTTGTTTTTCGTTTTTTGTTTTTCTTTTTTTTTCTTTCTCTCTTCTTTTTCTTTTTCTTTTTAATTTTGTTTTGTTTTCTTTTTCTATATTTTGCTATGAGTAAGTAATGTCGTTCGGATGTCGTTCGGATTGATATAAATATATTTTGTATTTTATCTTTTTAAGTTTAATAAAGTTTGTTTTTAAAATTTAAAAAAAAGGGAGAGAAACATAATCTATGCTTGCCAAAAGCCAGAAACTTAGGAAATATGGCCTAGTTTTATTCCTTAGCCAGGTAGCTAGAAAAGATAGCAGAATACGTTTCTTATTGTCGATACTTTATAATAAAGGGAGATTTTTTTGCTTTTGCAAATTTGATACTAAGGTCAAATAAAAATAAAATTTAACCTTGAAATTATTACACTCCAACAACATGTGGATTTGTAAATACCCCAAAATTTGAGTATCTGCAGTCACAGAATCTATATTTTAATTTAAGATGTTTAAATCAAAATGGACTTGACACAATTTACTATGCCTATAATCTTACTTAATAATTTATACTGTGTTAACTACAGTTCTCAATATTAATGCTTATTTTAGAGCTTAATTTTGATTTTTAGACTATAAAATATCGTAATATGTTGAGATTAATAATCAACTAAACTTATACTGAAACATTTAATTTCTATGACATTTTTAGATCCCAAGTTTATCAATTTGTCTTAAATATTTTATCCCTTTTTCTAGTTTATTTTTTATATTTATATATTTTTTGAAAACATCAAATGAAAATATAAAAAAGAAATTTAAGCATAATATAGTGAAATAGAATTCTCATTTTATTATGTGAAAAAGTATTCTGGTTTCCATATGCTAATATACAGTAAAATATACCTACCTTTAAAGTGAGACGTTTGAGAATCAGTGTAGGCTCCGAACTGCTTGACATTGGTTTCCCAACAAAATGATAGAGAATGAGTGTATTTGGAGAATGCTTCTGCTGTAACTGAATCCTAATAAGAAAAAAATATACTTGTCAATTTAAATACTACAAACAGTTCTACCAAAATATGGAGATATGTTGTTACACTGGGAAAAAAATATATGGCTATATTTAATTTTTTAAACATTGAACTATTAACTAGATATTAATGATTGTTTCAAAAAAATAGAAAAAGGACTGGCCCACTTAGTTTAGAGTCAACATACTACCATAACTGGCAGGAGCTCTCGAGGAACTCATATGTTTTTTCCAGACTTGTCTTGAGATATTAGGAACTGAATATGATATCAACTCATTTTGCCAATGAACTATCATTCTTTTCCAAAGGTTTAAACTTCTGTGCTGGAGTTTCTTTGGCATTTGGTCTTAGACTAGAAATCTAAATGGTGTCATCAATAACAGTTTAAATTCTAGACAAAGTTAAGGTAAATAAACAAACAGTCCTTAGAAAGTAAATGGTGTGTGTGTGTGTGTGTGTGTACACACAAACACACACATTTTAAACTTTAAATATCTGTATGGGTATACCTTATACAGATTACAGTGACATTAAAGAAATGGGGTGTTGGCCCTACCTAAACGCTGATTCTCTCTCCTGGTGCGGAGTGGTTCAGGAACGGGTTGATACCGCCTAATCTGCCTGGAGACTGAGTCATAATTTTGTGGCCACGCCTCCACGTCTCTCCGTCAGGTCCCAGTTTTTGGCAATGAAAGACCTGAGAGAGAATCTGAACCAGAGCATTAGTGTGCCCCGGCTCCAGGCCCAGGTGATTAAGGGTGAGGCTGAACCACTCTGCACCAAGAGAGAGAATCGGCAGAGGCGAAGATGTCCAGTTTATAATGCCTAATGAAAGGCAAAGGAGTGGCCCAGATAGCTGCCCTGCAAATTTCCTCTAGGGAGGCCCAAGCAGTGATGGTTGCTGTGTTACGAGTGGAATGCGCAGTGATGCGCCTAGGTGGTGGCAGTGTGTTGGCCTATGTGCTCGGGCAATGCACGCCCTGATCCAGAGATTTATGGTGGAAGAGGACACTTTGGTGCTGAGCAAAGTAGGCTGGAATAAAATGAATAGAGCCTTTGTCTTCCTGGAGGGCACAGTGAGGGAGATGTATACCTTAAGGGCTTGCTGCACATCCAAGGTATGCCATTTCTTTTCCAAGGCATGAGAAGGTCTAGGGCAGAAGATAGGCAAGATGACCTCCTGGGCCCTATGGAACCAGGAGTTAACCTTGGGAGTGAAAGAGGGATCTAGCTGTAAGACTACCTTGTCCGGGTGGAAGATACAAAGGTCGGTCCTCACTGAGGCAGCCAGTTCGGATATGCGCTGTGCAGATGTGATAGTCACCAGGAAGACTTTAAGAGTGAGAATGCGTAGACTCACCATTCTCAGAGGCTCGAAGGGAGGCTCCGTGAGTGCCCAGAATACCTTAGGCAAATCCCAAGTAGGATAATGGTGTACGATCGGAGATTACTGGCACCCCGGAGGAACCAACGGATGGTGGGGTGAAGGGCGACGTACTCCCTTTCCCTACCCAACAGGACTGTGGATAAGGAAATCACATGCCGTCAGATGGTGTTGAGAGCTAGTCCCTTGTCAAGGCCATCCTGAAGAAACACCAGCACCTGTGGAACAGAAGCTGAAACAGGATTAATACCGCACATGGAGCACCAGATAGAAAATACCTGCCAGGTATAGTTGTAGATCCGGATGGTGGATTGCTTGAATTGTCCAAATGACCCTCTTGGAGAAGGCCTCTCGCCTCAGGAGGACCCCTTCAAGTGGCAGGTGGTCAGTTGGAGCCACTGCGGCTCTGGATGGAGTAGGACTCCCTGGCTGAGAGAGATCTGTGAGGGAATCCTCCATCCTCCATAAGTGCTCACTTGGCGAAGTTGCAGAAGACAGGGCATGGCACGAAGTGGTTCGGAGGGCTGGATAGGAATTCCAGACTGAGACCTAATTTGATGGTACTGAGGACCCAGGAGTCCGTGGTTGTCATTGCCCACTGGTCTGCAAAGAGGCTCAAGTGACCTCCTATGGGGGGAGCGGAAGAGTCATTTCTGTTTGTGGAACTGGTGGCCGCCAGCTCCACGAAAGGGCCATCTCTGGGGTCCGCTCTGGCATCCCCTGTAACAAAACGGCTGCCTGTCTTGCTGTCAGAATTGTTCTTGCTGATATGAACCTGTTGGGTCTTGCAAAGTAAAACAGATAGGTTGCCTGCGGGAATATCGAGTGACCTATCTGTCTGCCCTTCTGGTTACAGAAGGTAAGACCTTGTGTCTGTCCTTGTCCTCTACTAGAAGAAGATCAAGGACTGCTCCAAATAGTTTGGTCCCTGTATAGGGGGCTGAGGCCAGCCGCCACTTGACCCTGAGATCTCCTGACCAGGATTTGAGCCACAAGAACCTCCTGGAGGCAATGGAGGAAGCTAAGGCCCTAGAGCTGTATTTTGCAGCATTGAGAGTAGCGTCTGCAGAAAATTGAGTGGCGGCAAGAATCTTATTACGGTCTTGGTGGATTTGGGCCTCGGAAGGACGCAATCGGGATTGAAGTTGTTGTAGCCATAAAATGGTGGAGCAATTGAAGAAGGATACTCCAGTGGCTGCATTAATGGCACAGGCGGCTGCCTGGTGAGTCTTCCTGAAGGTTAATTCAAATTTTTTATCCTCTGGTTTTAGGTTTTCAGAGGGGTCCCCTACCGTGAATGGTGAAGGGGATAACAAGGCCACAACAGGAGTGTCCACTGTAGGGACCTGCAGAAGTTGGCTGAAGGTAAGTGCCATGTTGTAAAAATTTTTGTCAGAACCACTAGGAGCAGGGAGGGAGGTGGGAGTGGTCCACTGATTCTGGACAACGTCCACAAGGAGTTTGGGGGCCGGAATAAACAATTGTTTTGATACCGGCTCTCAAAATATTGCATGTCTCTTTCCAGGGGTGGGAGCCTGCTAAGTGGTTCCCTCCTCTTGTAGGCCGGCTGTGACTGTCACCTTGTACAGTAAAGACTTGAAGAGCCCAGACAGAAAAATTCCTGTAAAGGCCGGTGTATCCGCAAGAACATCTTCTTCATCATCAGAGAGGTCAGGATCTCTCTGAGCATCCTCCCCTGACACCAGTTCTATACTGCCCTCCGAGGGAGTGGGTGAGTGATGAGAGAGTTCTGTTAAATTAGCCTGAGGTGATGTGTGGGCCTGTCTGCTAAGGTAATCTGAAACTTGGGAGGTAAAGTGGATGGAATGCCTGCAGAAATGTCTGTAGAAATTGCTCTAGAAATTAGTAACTGGAAGTTCTCTGATAAATTGGCCAGATGAACATCCTCAGACTCTGGAACAGCGCCAGCCCTGGGTTTCTCATGTTCGGAAGAACATGCAAAAGGGTGGCGTGTTTTGGATTGGTTCCAGTCAGGGGCTTGTTCCTGTGGAGTTGAAATAATAGGGCCTGGAGAAAGACCTCCAGAAGCTTCCTGGAGAGAAGTCTGGGGCGAAGGTTGGCTTAACTCCTGATGAGTTGGATGGGAAACAAACTGTCACTAGACCTTGACAGGGTTTCCAATTGAGCTTACCTTTTTTCTGCAAGAGAAAATTGCTTTTCCAGGGCCCTCTGTCTGCACTCCATGTCCTTTAACTCAGCACTGGAGTGCTGAGAGGCCTTGCAGCCATGCTTAGATTTGCATGAGGCTTTCCTATGCGTGGGTGCTTCCAGTGTCTTGAGAGTTGTCTGCAATGAATGCTCAGCAGTTGGGAGATATTTTGAAGGCAGGAAGGGTGGTGGCACTTTAGAGCCCCAAATTGACCAGCTTACACCAGACAGAGGTAGGGCCGGCACTGGGTGGCTTACCCAGGGCGAACCTGGGTGGTGCCAGCTCCTGGCCTCTCCCCCTTGTAAGGGTCCTTGAAAAATGGCAATGCTTGCCAAGTTGCAGACAGAGGCTGTTTGGTGCTCCCAAGAGAAGACCGCTCTCATGGAGGAACAAGATGGCCACCCTGGAGGTTGCAGAGGAGATTAGAAGCCTCTGTGAGCCAAAGCCTGTTGGTCTGAGCAGCTGCGGCTGGAGGAAAGGCTCACCCCTTCCACTTCTCAGCCGAATTCCTTTAAGACAATCATGCTACTTGCAAAATGGCGGCCGCTGAGAGTTGCCAAAATGCCCGCCAGACTTTGGGCACGCCACATGGCTTGCAGAAGGCTTGGTGGAGGCAGCAGGCCACCTCTTAGCTGAGAGCCACCCGGACCCAGAAAATCAATGGCGGCAGCGCAGCCACACCATCGAGTCTTTGGGAGCCGCGCTGAGTTAAGCGGCATTGGCAGCTGTGTGGTGGCTTCCCAGCACAACGCCTAGAACAGATGGTGTGGCGGCAGATTAAGGGAGCCGCCACACAGCTGAGGCTTTGCCGCGGGGCTCAACAGAGCAGCAGTTGCGGTGGTGGGAATGGCTGCGGTGGTGGTAGAGGCCTTGCCTTGGGGATTGGGGGCGAGGATGGGGGGGTATTTGCCTATGAGGCAAATGCTAGGGACTGGCGAAGCCAGTGGCCCGAAGGGGACCTCCCCCCGTCAGAGGCGGTGTTATCAGCCTAGACTGATCTGGCCAGTACGCAAACCTAAATTTTGAAAAATAGAAACCTTTTTGATGATTCAGAAATGGATTGATGAAGAGCAACCGCCAAAGAAGTCTCTGTCAGACGACTGAGTCAAAAACTGGTGACCCGACGGAGACACATGGCCACAAAATTATGATTCAGTCTCCAGGCAGATTAGACTTTATCAACCCGTTCCTGAACCCCTACACAGCAGACCAGGAGAAGCAAGTAAATTATGTCATTGCACAGGTGGAACATGTTTTTCCTTTTCCCTGCTGAACAACATTCCCACCAAGGTAAAATGTCAGGAATGGTCATAAGGATAGCTGGTTGAAAGATCTTGAAAACCTAGATCAGTGATGGTTAACCTTTTTGGTGCCCAGTGCCCAAAGCACACATGCACATGTATGAATGCACGTGCGTGTGCCACAACCCCCAAAATACAATGTGAGTGCCCCCCACACATGCGCCCTGCACATGCACGCATGTTCCCTGCATGCACCCTGGGCCCCCATTTTGGCTTCCAGATTGGTGCAGGAGGCTTTTCAGGCCCAAAATAGGGTGGGGGGGGTGGTAGTTAGGACTCAATGAGGGTAGAAACTGCAAAGATCAGAGAAGGCACGGAATGCAGGAGGCAGCTAGACTCGATGAGGGAGAAACTGTGGAGATCATGTCCTAGCTTTCTCCTGCATTCCTGCCTTCTCCAATCTTAGCAGTTTCTCCCTCATCAAATTCTAACTGCTTCCTGCCTTCCACGATCTCCAGTTTCTCTCCCCATCAAATCCTAGCCGCCTCCTGCCTTCCACGATGTCCAAAGTTTCTCCCCCATCAAATCCTAGCTGTCCCATCTTCTCCAATCTCCAAAGTTTCTTCCCCCATCGAATCCTATCTGCCTCCTGCCTTCCACAATCTCCAAAGTTTCTCCACCCATCGAGTCCTAGCTACCTCTTGCCTTCTCCGATCTCCAAAGTTTCTCCCCCATCAAATCCTAGCTGCCTTCTGCCTTCCACGATCTCCAAAGTTTCTCCGCCATCTAATCCTATCTTGCCTCCTGCCTTCCACGATCTCCAAAGTTTCTCCCCATCTAATCCTAGCTTGCCTCCTGCCTTCCACGATCTCCAAAGTTTCTCCCCCATCAAATCCTAGCTGCCTTCTATCTTCTTCAATCTCCAAAGTTTCTCCCCCCACTGAGTGCCTCCTGCCTTCTGTGCCTCCTCCGATCTTTGCAGTTTCGCCCGCCCATCGTGCCCTAGCTTTCTCCTGCTTTCCTGCCACGGAGAGGCATCTGCAGATGGTGGAACCTACAGAGATTGGGGAAGGCCCTGCCCCCGTGCATGCCTGGCAGAGACCCGAAGACCAGGTGGCTGATGGGAAGTGCACGCATGTGCGGTGGAGCTGGGCTGGTGTGAAGGCTGGCTTGCCCACATAAAGTGTGCCATAGGTTCACCATCATGGACCTAGATGGAGAAGTCTGTGATAAACTAACAAATGTGTAATATACAAATCTGGCTAACTCTCTGCAAAAGAAATTTGTGGAACAAATGGAGGGGGGGAAGGCAGACAAAATCTTATGACAGAGCACACTGCATATAATATCAATGTTATAGGTGTAGTGATTAATTAATACTATATCAACTGATCTAGTATGTTATATCTGTGTTATGAAATGACTAGTAAAGCAGGATTTAGAGGAAATCTGGAATGAATGTATGAATGCATATCTGAACATACAGTACATGTACAGCTTGGTATTTGTTGAAGGAGGGAAACGTTTTAAAATGTACATTTTCTAGAAATACAGTTTTTAAAAAAAATATATCTATAATACCATTTTGATAAAAGGAGAGATTTTCCAGAGCCTGGCTCTCCAGTTACAAGGAGGGGTGGAATTGGTGCAGGGGCAGCCACCAAATCGTTCAGACTTTCATAATACTGTAAATGAAACACAATATAATAATTGTTGAGTTAGGTCCAAACATTTACATTCACTTGATTATAAAGCTGTGTTAATCCAAAGATTAGTCTTTTCCATGTTAATTTATATGCATATAAAATATTGGCATTGGCTTAGTTTGAACATAAAGGACCTTGCAAATTAAAGAATTATGACTAGAAGGAGCTAGGAAGAGACTTCTCTGGTGTTACCCCTGTCCTTTGGAACATTCTTCCCCTAACAGCCGAAGCTGTTGGCTTTTCAAAAATATCTGCATTCTTGTTTGGGTCATAGAGAAAAGCAAGCAGCTGTGAGGCTTGTTAGAACCTATATACCCTTCCACCTTTTAATTAACTTTTCATGTCAAATTTTAACTAACTTTGTCTCTCCTTTACATTTTTAATTCAGATTTTGTTTTTTATTGACTTTTAATTATATTTTATTTGTACACTACCCAGATTCCCTCTGAGGATATGGGAAACTTCTAAATGTGATAAATGAAATAAAAAAGCTAAAACAGAATTTTCTAACCATAACCATAATTGAACATTATCATAATCCTGATTCATATTTGATCAATTACAATCCTCACTCGTTTGAACAGCATGAAAAACTGAAGGATAATACAATTTAGTGTGTGTGGGTTATCAAATCAATTATGTTTTAGAGTATTTTGAGACAAGACTTTTATTTTCTAATATCTTGATCTTAATTCACTGAATTTTACAAAATGAAGCTGCAACTCTCTCATTCTTTCCTGACACTTCGGCCATATTTTTTTCATTTCAGGAATAATATATTAAGGGAAAAAAATAATATATTAAGGAAAAAATGCACAAATGACCTAATTTGAAGGTTACTTTTGTTTTTATAAAAATATGAGGGCCATTGGTATCCAAACAGGTAATTAACATTTAGATCACCTTCATAGGTTATAGCTATATAACCTGTGAAATGTTACTTTTGATTTAGTATTTTCACACAATACAGCAATGATGTAATAGTTTGTTCTTTCTGCTCAGCCTCACCATTATGCAACATAGTGATAGCCTTGTCTAGGTGGTTCATAAGAATGGCTTTGTCCTGCCAATGTTTGAAGAATTCTCTTTGATTTTTTTCATTTCTTAAGTATGATTTTGTCTTTGTTCGATTGCTTACAAAAATGTTCTTGCCCTTGCCTAGATACATATAGCAAATGTTGTTCTGCCTATCACATAAGAAATAACAAAAGCTTTTGTCTTTGAAGTACAAAAATGATTTTTCTCAGAAAGTCTGGAAGTAAGCACAGTGCTGTATAGTTGATATACTTCAGGAAGTATTTTTAACTCTACTTATAAATATTAGTTTGGACTGTATTCTTCTTATTTTTATATGAATCTTTTTTATACCATTGATCACTTGTTCTAAGAAAAAACCCTAAAAGATATCTCTTAAAACTTTGAGTTTTATTAATGATACATGATACTATGATACAATCACAGTATGTTCTTTGAGAATGGAAAATCAAATAGTAAGTGCAGAATTGGGGGGAGATGGCTTGGCAGCATAAAGTTTGAGAAAGATCTAAGAGTAGATCATTAGTTGACCATCAACAAACATGCTAGACAAATGCAGTTATAATATACATTAAAAGATATAAATGCAAATATGAAAGGTAATAGTTCCAGTGTATTCAATGCTGACCAAGCTGAGCACACATTTTCATTTATTCATTTAAAAAACCTATACAACTGCCCAACTTGAACCCCAAGTAGCTTACAAAATAGATATATACACAAAACAGATTTAAATTGTTCCATTAAAATAAATACGAATTCTTAATAGATTGATAGGAACTGAGAATTATTAGATGTGTGTTATTACAGATAATGGGTATTATTACAGCTCTCCAGATACCCAATTAATTGGAAAAATAAATTCAGTTCTGGACTTTAAAAGGGACATAGAGAAACTGAAGTGAGGTTAGAGAAAAGTTGCAGTGCGTAAGCAATGGTTAAATATGCAATGTAAAACAGAACATTGATATGAAGTATTACAGCAACATAAAAATATTTAAATACTGTCATATTCAAGAGAAAAGACAGATATATTATCTGTTAAAATAAGCCCAAATCAAGGACTAACAGATTGGTATTAAAAGAAGATATTCAATTTGAATACTAGGAAAAATGTTCCAATGTTAAGGACTCTTAAGCAATTGAACAGCCTACAGCAAAAATAGCACGAGAAGTTTGCCAATAGGGAGTGGTATTCTTGCTCTGAGTAGGGGACTAGACTGTGTGATTTCTTCCAATTAATAAATTTTATGTTGAAACTACTATGAAAATCTGTAAACTATTTTGTCACCCTTAAATTGGGGATAAACTATGATAACAGATACAACTTTCTATTTAGTTTCAATAAATTTACTTTATTTTATCATTACCTGATGAAGAGAAAGAAGGATTTATCCAGGATTACAAATACAAAGAACTTTAATCATGTGACAGTGTGATGTGCAAACCTACTGTTTATAAGCTGGCATTCTATGCAAATCAGGTAACTATGAGTTGTCAGCCAAGGAAGCTTTAATTTAAAAATTCTGGCTTTGTCTTACATATGAAATTCACTACAGAATGTAAGCTTGTTTTCCCTGCAAGTGGAAGATTAATGACAAATCAAGAAATCCTCTACAGCTAATAGCTTAAATTCAACACTACCAGTTTAAATCAACTTCATATAAATGCATAAGAACATTGCATCAGTACATTCTAAATATTAACCATAGCATCAAATGGCATAAAACACTAATGTATTATTTATTAGCTTGGGTTCTTCATTTTGGAATCATTATTATCCTCAACTGTCTATTTAAGAAAATGTATATGGCTACCCAACTCACTCTCAGTGACTGGGGGCAGCTTACAAAGATAAAATTCTAATAAATAACAATAAAAAGGAATAACTCTCCACCTCATGGTGACAACAATCAATAAAATAAGCCACTTGATGGGCTACATCCCACTCTGGGTTTCCCAGGCCCATTGGCAAAATCCTATCTTCAAAATCATGTGAGTTTCAAAATGGGGAAAAATCTTATTTCTGCGGGAATGATGTTCCACAGAGAGGGAGTCACCAAGGAGAAGGCCTTCTTCTTGGCCCACTAGATTTAAATATAGTCTTCAACTTACAATCACAATTGAGCCCAAAATTTGTTGCTTAATGAGACAGTTACTGTTAGTTTTGCCCCACATTACAACCTTTCTTGCCGCATTTGTTAATCACTGGAGCTGTTAAGTTAACAATATGGTTAAGTGAATCTGGTTTTCCCCATTGACTTTGCTTGTCAGAAGATTAGAAAAGGTGATCACATCATCCTGGGACACACAGTTGTCATAAATATGAGTTAGCTGCTAAGCATCTAAATTTTGATCACATGACCATGGAGATGCTACAACAGTCATGTGAAAAATGGTAATAGGTCCATAAGGCCCCCCTCATATGTGACCTTCTTCAACAGGGGGGTACGGACCTGGCTGGTATTACGGAGACCTGGTTGGGCCATGAAGGCGGGGTTCCCCTCGTGGAGATGTGCCCACCAGGTTTCCACGCATTCCATCAGCCGAGAGCTCAG
Organism: Coluber constrictor foxii; assembly: GCA_038048745.1. NCBI lineage: Eukaryota > Metazoa > Chordata > Lepidosauria > Squamata > Colubridae > Coluber > Coluber constrictor. Next base: position 116,593,853 of record CM075961.1, on the reverse strand, counting down.
GATAGGGGTGGGGAAGTAGCGGTCATTATAAAGGAAGGTCTCGATCCAAGGGAGGCCACTGTACCTCAGATAGCCGGGTGTGAGTCCATCTTTGTGAGGTAGGGTCATGGTGGGCAGATGGGTCTGTTGGTCACGTACCTGGCTCCCTGCCACGTGGCAATGACCCTGCCCAAGCTCCTCAATGTTGTAGCCGAGGTGGTGATTTGGTACCCCCAGACTTATGGTCATGGGGGATTTCAATCTGCCATCTATCGGTGAAACATCTGAGATAGCTCGGGAGTTCATGGCTTCCATGACGGCCATGGACCTGACCCAAGTAATTCACGGCCCGACTCACATCGGTGGACACACCCTGGATCTAGTTTTGTCTCTGGTCAGTGGTTGAGTGGTCTTGATATAGGGGATATAGGTATTGAACCCTTGTCATGGTCTGACCACTCGCTCCTTCGACTTGACTTTCTGACTGCTGGACCCCGCCGCAGGGAGGCGGAACCAACCAGGTGGTTCCGCCCCAGGCGCCTGATGGATCCTGATAGGTTCCAGACAGAGCTTGGGCCATTTCCTGAGACACTGGCACACAACTCGGCTCAAGACCTGGTGGCCGCCTGGGATAGGGCGGCCGGCAGGGCCTTGGACTGTGTCGTGCCTTTGCAGCCTCTGACCCGGCGCTGAACTCATTTAGCTCCTTGGTTCTCTGAGGAGCTGAGGGAGATGAAGCACCGGAAAAGACGCCTAGAGAGTGGTTGGAGGGCCAGCCGATCCGAATCTGACTTGACACTGGTAAGGTCTCATATTAAGACCTACCTAGTGGCGATAAAAGCGGCGAAATCTAACTATTTTGCCGCTCTTATCGCATCATCAGATAGTCGCCCAGCCGCCCTGTTTAGGGTGACCCGCTCCCTTCTTCATTTGGGAGCACGGGATGATCCCTTACAGGGATGAGCTGAGGATTTTGCTCAATATCTAGATGATAAAATAACTCAGATTCGGAAAGATCTGGCCGCTGACTGGGTTAGTTCAGACGAGATGACTGAGGCAGGTCCTGAGAGTGTTATCTGGGCGGAGTTCGATCCTGTGGCTTCCGAGGACGTGAACAGGATTCTGGGAAGACTGAACACAACCACGTTTATTGGACCCGTGTCCCTCCTGGTTGGTGCTGGCTTCCCGGAAGGTTACACGAGGCTGGTTCCAGCAGATTATTAACGCCTCTTTGAGCGAGGGTACCCTACCAGCCACCTTGAAGGAGGCGGTGGTGAGGCCACTCCTCAAGAAGCCTTCCCTGGATCTAGCTATTTCGGCTAATGATCATCCAGTCTCCAACCTTCGCTTCCTTGCAAAGGTTGTTAAGAGTGTGTTGGCGCGGCAGCTCCCCCAGTATCTGGATGAAGCTGTCTATTTAGACAGGTCTGTTTCAGGTCTGGGTACAGCATCGAAACGGCATTGGTCACGTTGGTGGACGATCTCTGGAGGGCTTGAGGTAGGGGGTATTCCTCTATCCTGGTCCTGTTAGACCTCTCAGTGGCTTTTGATACCATCGACCATGGTATCATGTTGCGCCGGTTGAAGGGATTGGGGGTGGGGGGCACCGTTTTGCGGTGGTTCTCCTCCTATCTCTCCGACCGGTCGCAATCTGTGTTGACAGGGGGGCAGCGGTAGACCCCGAGGCGCCTAGTGTGTGGGGTGCCACAAGGGTTGGTCCTCTCACCTCTCCTCTTCAACATTTATGTAAAGCCGCTGGGTGAGATCATCCGTGGTTTTGGGGTGGAGTTCCATCAGTACACTGATGATACTCAGCTGTACATCTCCACCCCAGACCATCCCAACGATGCCGTGGAAGTGATGTCCCAGTGCCTTGAAGCCGTGCGGGTCTGGATGGGGAGAAACAGGGTTTCGACTCAACCCCTCCAAGACGAGTGGCTGTGGCTGCCAGCGTCCCAATATAGCCAGCTGAAGCCATTGCTGGTTATTAGGGGCGAATCATTAGCCCCCACGGAAAGGGTACGCAACTTGGGTGTCCTCCTGGACCCACGGCTGTCTTTAGTGGAACATACGACGGCCATGGCCAGGGGGGCTTTTTATCAGGTTCGCCAGTTGCGACCCTTTCTAGATCGGGACTCCTTACGCACAGTCACTCAAGCACTCGCCACTTCTCGCCTGGACTATTGTAATGCTCTCTACATGGGGCTCCCCTTGGGGTGCACCCGGAGGCTCCAACTGGTACAGAATGCGGCCGCGCGGGGGATTATGGGAGCGGCAGGGTGCTCCCATGTGACACCTCTCCTGCGGGAGCTGCATTGGTTGCCGGTGGACTTCCGGGTGCGCTTCAAGGTGTTGGTAATCACCTTTAAAGTGCTCCATGGCTTAGAACCAGGGTACTTACGGGACCGCCTTCTGCCACCAATTGCCTCCCACCGGCCGGTTCACTCCCATAGAGAGGGCCTCCTCAGGGTGCCGTCAGCCAGACAATGCTGCTGGCGACTCCCAGGGGGACAGCCTTCTCTGTGGTAGCTCCCACTCTCTGGAACGACCTTCCTCCAGAGTTGCGAACCATCTCTGACCTCCGGACTTTTCGTCGGGCCTTAAAAACGTACTTTTTCCAGCTAGCCAGCCTGGCCTGATCCCATGGTAAAATTTTCAGAGTTTTGATATCAATTATCAATTTGAACTGCTTTTAATTATGGGCCAAATTTATATTAGTTGTTTTTAAAACTTTTTAACTTTTGTAAAATCTACTTTGTATTTCTGGCTGTTCACCGCCCTGAGTCCACAAGGAGAAGGACGGTATATAAAACAAACAAACAAACAAACAAACAAACAAACAAACAAACAAACAAATAAATGTAACAGTAAATGAACTATTGTAATCCAGGACTACTCGTATACATTCAAGTATGTTTGCAACCTTAATCATCCTTCATACTATATCTATCTTACATTGTGTCAACAACTTACAAAGAGAAGTTTACTTATAGAAACCAAGAAACTCACATTTTCTGTATATGGAGTTACTGTTCCCATATAAAATGATTTTCTGTAAAGCTCCTTGTGCTTGAAAGAGAACAGTTAATAATTGCAATATGACATCACACTAAAAAATTCAGTTCAATTTAAATCCCAAAAATCAATGGGGCTTCAGGTCCCTTAATTTGGAATCAGATAATTTCATTTTAGTGGAAAATATTTTATTATAAGCATGCTTAAATTTGTTAACTTCCTAAAAAGGTATATTGTCTAAAAAAATCAATGTACCCAAAGATTTATCAAGTTGATGGATTCTTCATGGTGTTCCAAATAATAGGGTGAATAAAAATCGATGATTTTTTTAAAAAAATTAAAAAATTGGATTTTTTAAAATTTAAATTGGATTTTTTAAATTTAAATTGGATTTTTTTTATTTTTATCAAATTTACTGTATTTTCCTGCGTATAAGACTACTTTCTAACACACAAAAATCTTCTCAAAAGTCGGGGGTCGTCTTATACGCCGGGTCTCATTCTCCTGTAACCAGGCAGACCAGCCCATAAGGCTCTGTCGAGCCTTAAATGGCTCTGAGGAGGGTCGTCTTATACGCCCAGTCGTCTTATACGCCGGAAAATACGGTATTTTAATAAATGCTTTTGGAGTAAAAATCTATCTAAAGATAGTTTTCTATTTAAGATACGTTAATAATTTATTTTATTCAGCATGAAATAGAGCTTAGTTATATAGCATGAGGCTGTATATTCTGCAATATTTACATTTTTGGTAAACTCATTCAATAAACCCGAGCTTTGCAAGCTAATAAAATGCACTGCATTGATGCATTCACACAATTTCACAGTAACCATGAGATAAATCATAAAACAAAGTTCAGGAATATTCCTTTATCCCATTATTTTGCAAATCTATGTACACTACAAACTACATGATTCTTTGAAGAGAATTCAAAGAAATTCATCTGTACCACCAGGCTCTAAGCATGAGGAGGAAGGGCAAGCAGTAAAAATGAAAATGAAACCTTCTAAGCAGCTTATAAATATTAAAGAGCACCTGTCATTTCAGATCCATCATAGCAGTGCCTGTTAGCGGGCATCCACTCACCTAATGCCTGCCAGGCAGTGGTGGGATTCAAATAATTTAACAACCGGTTCTCTGTGCTAATGATTTCTTCCAACAACTAGTTTGCCAAACTGCTCAGAAAGTTAACAACCAGTTCTCCCGAAGTGGAGCAAACTGGCTGAATCCCACCATTGCTGCCAGGTCCCTCACCTTGTTGTGTCACTGCCACATCACCAGCCATCTCATTAAAGTGAATGGGACTGTCAGTGAGTCAACAGCGGATCAGAGGAGCCACTGCAGGACAGATATGACAGCTGCTCTTAAAAATTATGATTTAAATCAAATCTTTTCACTAGTTATTTAAATCGTGATTTAAATTGACTTGATTTAAATCAAATCCACCCTGCCAAATAAACAAAAGGAAGATACACTAATAAATTAATATTATGCAGCTGCTGCCCTTTTCAACTGTGGTCCATAAATACAAATTGTGCTAATACCAGTGTGCTTTTTATTTTAGAAAGTTTCAGCACAGAAGCTTAAAATTCCATCTGCATAATCTACTGCTGCCCAATGAAGTATTTTGCATTATCTCAATAATCAGATACTAACAAATAAACTAGAATTACACCATGGCAGTTTATTTCCAAAGAGAAAAACAGGAACCACATCCATAAATTTTTAATACAGAATTATTAGCATCAGTTCCCAAACCAAGCCTGTCATCTAAGACTTGAAAGCCCTCCAAGATTCTCAAATCTGTTTTTTCTGTATTTTCAATAATGAAAAAGAAAAAAAAACCCCACAAACATTTTATACATTTTCTTCTTGGAGAGATATGAACTTACTTTGTCAAATCCTAGCTCACATGTTGAATTAGATGCCTGCTGGAAAGCCTCCATTTGTTCTTGTTCATCATGTGCGTCCCATAGCACGTCTCCAAACAGTTCCTCTTCAGAAACTGAAGAGTCACCATTATCAGCCACATCTTTCTTTTCTATATGTGAAACTTCACAGACCAAAATATCCTATATGTGAATAGAAGCAAATCTTATCATCATTATTCTTCTTTAAGGAGTTTCTAAAAAGACAATATTCCTCTCCAGCATGAAAGAGGTATCTTCACAATTTGTTCACATATAAGAAGACTATGGAACTTCCTTGGAGAAAAAAAGAATTTTTAGTAGACAATATTGTTTACTATATGGTACACTTATTAAAAGAGGGAAGATGTTGCACAGTGTGGAACTGTTGTACCATCCATACAACCAAGTAGTTTTATATCCTTACTGTATTCAATAGAACAAAAACGAAAATTAACAAAGGATTACCTTAACTTCATCTTACACATTCCTGGAACAGAAAATTCGGTATTTTAACACTGTACTAACTGTTCTATTCCAGAAACTAAAGCATTAGGTTATAAGTATTTTAAAACCTTCAGAAAAACCTGCATACCAAATGACACGTAGATAAACTACTTTCAAAATACTGACAGATACTCATGTTTTTGAAAGATAAGTATTAAAGTGATCTAGTCAAACATCACATAGCATAAACTAGCATAAATTAGCCAATAAGCATTAGCATAAGCTGCTTTTTAGGATAATTATACTGACATGGTATTTGAATTTGCAAACGCTTTCATACTATTCATGCTTTATATGAATATTTAAAGTATTTTAGATGTAAAGTTGAAAGGTGTAATTAAATGTTTTGACTTATGAAAACAGAATCAAGAAATCTAAGTGAATGTGCTACAATTAAAAAAGAACTAGAACATTTATATATTGCTTTTCCATCATCCGCATAATCTTCAGGGCAAGAGACAACGGATAATACCTGCTTTATAATCTTTTCCACGTAACTATATACTTCATATGCTCCTTCCTCTAATCCTCCCGTGTGGTTAATGATCTTAGAGAGAAAAGAAATCATCATTAAAAGATTAGGTCACCTTATAGCTGACAAGGTTTAATAACAGAAAGATTTATAAGGCTAGTTTTATATTCAACAAAATTTACATACTTCTGATGAATGCCAGCTTCCCACAATTCTTAATACAAGATCAAATACTAGATTCCATATAAAAAACCTGAATGAAACCTATGTTATTTAGCCATAAAATCAAAATTATAGAGATGCACAGAAAAGTTTATTCTCTATATCAATGTACTTTTTTAAAAGCATAAATCTAAACATAATTAGTACATACCTGCTTATTAGATAATTGTACCACTATATTTCCCTTAATAAATATCCTCTAATGTAAGAGTTTGATACTCTATAACGATGAACATTCAATTACGAACTATATCTTTAGCTTTCTAGAGGCAGCATTTTACATTCAGTAGGAATAAAAGGGGCAATCTGGATTAAAATTTATATTAAATTATAGTTCAAAATAAATTTTTTATAAAATGATTTATCATTGGTATTTGACCCCAGGTAGACTAGCGAAAATGTATAAAGGGATTGCTAGTAAGTGCTGGAAATGTAGTCATAATCAGGGCTCATTTTATCAAAGATGTTGAAATTAACTGCTTTGATTAGATAATGGACTAGACAGATTTATAAGAGCCTGAAAACAGTATGTAGTCTTTCTACACACTAAATACAACAACATATGGTTAATAAAGGGATTTAAAGATTAGTGTAATGTTTAGCTGAACTAAACATGAGAGCTTTTATTTATTTCTTCTATGTATATATGTATGTATATATATTTGTAAAAGGGGAGAATTTATTCCTTTTTTTTTATATCCAGAAAAAATTCTATATGTTAAATGTTAAATTTATTTGGTATTTTGATCATCTTTTTCTCTTTTTTTTTTGTACATCATTTTTTTCTTTTCTGTTAGTGCTGAATGTATGCTTTTGTTTGTTTGTGTGTGTTTTGTATTTTACCTTTTATGATACAATAATCTGCAAATCCTGTTAATACCATCTATTACAACTATATTACATAAACAAAGATACCAATCACAGTAAATGTTCCATTTTTGTGTGTGTTTTGCCTTGTTACCTTTGCTTTATTCACAAAATGAACTTGCTCAATTAATTGCTGCACAGAATCTGAACTAACTTGACCATCTTCTAGTCGGTGGTAAATGAGCCGAGGTTTCCCTTCAGGGTTTTTCAAAAAGGCTTCTTCACACTCATCCAGTAGATGCCTAAATTAGAAATCAGCATTCTTTTGCTATAATACTTCGCTGTAGTAATCAGTGTTAGCCCCAATATTATATTTTTCTAAAAACCCCAATTAAAATGGTCAAACTTTATGAGTACGAATGTCATGCATTTTTAAAAACCAAGAGCAAAAATTTATCTGTTCTATAAATAACTACTACAAATATTAATTTTACAAAGAATGAAGCTAAAAGGGTAGCCAGATCATTTTAAATTCAGCAGCAATTTATTACTTCAGTTTTAATGTAGAATAAGATGGCAAGTACTGCTTTGGTTCTATGCCAAATATTTCTAAATGAAATGATTAAGTCATTAAGCTACTTTTCTTCTTTAGAATGTATGAATAACAGAATAACAGAGTTGGAATAGACAATGTAGATCTTCTAGTCTAACCCCCTGCTCAGGCAGCAAATCCTATATACAATTTCAAACAAATGGTTGCCCAATCTCTTCTGAGTAGAGTGCTGTGAAAACTAAAATTTAGGAACCAGGAGAGGAAGACACAAAAGTTCCTGCCACGCAGCTTCAGAACTGCATCACTGCCAAAAAAAAGAAAAAGCCTGCATTTTGGAAGGGGTGTGTGTTGCAATTGCAGATACACTGCAGGTAAGCTAAGTATTTATCAGCTCAGTTGCCAAATACAAATGAAATGGAATACAGATTCCCTGTGTGGAAATGGCCATTATGGCAGAAACTTATTTTGACAGGGTTTGCCTGCTGTTTTGAGTGCATGGCTAAGACTGAACCTGTCCAATGCTCATTTTAGGAAATAGAAAACGTGTTCCAAGCAAATCTGTTCTGAAGTCAACTAAAACTTCATTTCTGATATGAACAACTTTGTGTGACTGTGCGGAAGCATCTCTTCTGTATTATTCATTACATTTTGTTTTCATTCAATAATTTTTTAAGATGAATTTATTTTAAAATCATTTATTATAAATTACATTTGGTGTATTTTCTATATATAAAATCAACTAAATACACTTTGATTAGAATATGCAAAGCATATGGCTGTTTTTAACATATTGAAATTATTACAATTTATAGAATAACAGGTTGCATGTTTTCATTACTATAGATCGATACTCAGAAAAACTGCAGATGACTTTTATCAGAAAATGTAAATAATTTATTAAGTATATTTAAAACTATGTTCCATATGTATATTGAAATGTAATTCAATAATGTTCTCTTTTACCTGGATACCTTTAAAATATTCTTCTACTTTTCTTCCAAAAAAACCATTCAAAATTACTCTTTTTGGTTAATGTCTTTATTAGGGGTATTAACTCACCTTGGCAGATTTAAATGTAAAAATAAAATTGTTAGAGAACTTTTCTCAATTTCCCATTTCCTTACAGCATGTAGACAACTCTCATTTTCTACTGGAAAATAGACAACTTGAAAAAAATACTCCAATGTCTCACAATATTTCTGAAGTTTTGGAGAGTATTTCTGAAATTTAAGAAAAAATAAAACACAAACTGCTTCCCATATAAAGCTAAGCCATAAACTATAAAGCAAATTTGCATTGTTAACAATTCAGAAAGCTGGATTTGCACATCATTATAAACCAAAGCTAAGTAAACTACATATATTTAGATAATGAATTGGGGTTAATATAAACTATAGCTAAAAATTAAATTTATTTTGATCACAAATTAATCCCCAAAATAGTAATATCATTGTGTGATTAAACCTAATAGTTCCTCTGGATCTAGGAAAAGTCCCTAATTTTTTCAGTCTGCTTACACCAAAATTTTGTAATTTAGTAGCAGCAGTTGATAATGATTTGTGCATATCAAAAGCATCCACAAATAATGCTTTTTCCATTGCAGATCCTTCAAATTGGTTCATAGAAGAAAAATAAAACCTCCCTAAATTCAAAAGCAAAATTCAAATCACAAAATAAAACATACCAATTATAACTAGAGAAATAAGCATTACTATCAAAACACAATGAAAACAATTTCAGACCAAATACTAAGAACAAATAGCCACATTTTCATTACATAAATAGACCCTAGCAGATCTTTTTAGAAGAAAAATCCAATATCTTAATCAAAAGACCTTGATACTTATATTCACCCACTGTAATCAGTTAAGATAGGACCCAGAGAAGGATCGCCAATTTTGATTATTATACTCAGTTGTATTCGTATTTGAAGCAGTGGTTCAATCCAGAAGAGCTAGAACTTCCTATTACTGAAAAGCTTTCCAAAAATATCAAGTCATATGAATATGAGACTTGAATTTTAAATCATAAATATTGTAGATCAATGCTTCCCTAATTAAGGCAAATTGCCCAAAATTGGGTAAAAATGATTTCTTTGGGTAACACCAAAGAATGCAATGATGGGTAATGCAAATCCATTACCCATCATAACAAGAGCATTTAAATTGACTTAAAGTTTGCGAAACATCTCCCAAATATTCTTTTATTTTGTCCAATTGTCCAAGACTGTCTAGACAAGTCCCTGCAGTTTTCTTAGCAAGATTTTTTCGGAAGTTGTTTACCACTGCTCCTTTCTCGGGCTGAGAAAAAGTGACTGGTCCAAGGCCATTCAGCTGGCCTTGTGCCAAAGGCATGATGAGAGCTGATGGATTCATGATTTATTTACACCAAACTACATCTAAAGTATTCCTATGGAGATGAAGATTGATGAAATTACCAATGCTCCTTGTTGTTGAAATTCGTTGAAATTACATAAAGATCATGCAATGATATTGTTTTTATAATATAGGTAGGCCTTGAATTATGACCATTGAATGACTGTTCAAAGTTACAAAGGTGCTAAAGGAAGGGATTTATGACCAGTCCTTGTAATTTGAAAAGACTTTCTGATAAGTGGTTTGATAATAAAGAAAAACATTTTGGAGTATAGATCCACTTGGGACCTGACAGAGAACATTTTTCCTGCTACAGATGTGGCCTATGACTTACACAATCAATGTTAATGAAATTTGGAAATATTTTTCTATAAAATACATCCACAAATCTTATATATGAGTCACTGTGGCACAGTGGTTAGAATGCAGTACTGCAGGCTATTTCTGCTGATCACTAGCTGCCAGCAGTTTGACAGTGCGGGTCTCACCAACTCAAAGCTGACTCAGGCTTCCATCCTTCCAACCGTCGGTAAAATGAGGACCCAGATTGTTGGGGGAAATATTCTGACTCTGTTCAGAGTGGGCTGTGAAGCACTGTGAAGTAGTATATAAGCCTAAGTGGTATTTGCTATATTAACAAGTGATCTGAAGAAAAATTAAAAATATTTTTTAAAAAATCAACAGCAGTTAAGGCTGCCATTAATAGATTAGGGTGGGGTGGAGACAAAATATAATCAAAATCTTTGATTGATTGAGTGGAAATTCTCATATTCAGCAAATCCAAATGAATGTTATAGCATTATAGAACCAGCTACTACTTCAATATATGTAGGGAGAATACATAAAGTCTATATTTTTCCATTGAAATGATTCACTGTATCGTTAGATACTATTGTGTCATGAATCTAAAAACATCCATTTAACATTTTATCTAAGGAAAGTGATGTATCTAGATGTATTCAACAGAGAATGGCTGTCTAAGACTTCAGATAGAAGTCTTATCCATAACGTTATTCCACCCAAATTCTTTTTATATTACAAAATGCCAAGAATCTTAAATCTTATTCAAATAAATTCAGTGCTCTCATACTGAACTTTATCTCTTCCACTGAACTCTATAAAATTAGGCCAGTTTCTAATCCATATGAAGAAAACTGCATATGTAGGTTTCTGTCACCAGAATGTGGGACAGACATAACAATCAGTGCAATCAGCATATTGTGCAGTGCGGTTTTTCTCACCTTTATGAAAATGTCTACTTCCAACTGAGTCTCTTCAGTGTTAATGAGATATACTCTTACTGTGTTACTCCACAAAGAGTGGGAAAACAAAGGAGTGATTTGCAATAAACTGGCAACAGCTGCATCCCAATCATCTGTAAAGAACATAAGATAAAGAACATCAAGCCAAACTTTCTCCTCTCCCCGTTACCGACCCCTCATGGAGATTCCTTGTCCAGTTTCCACAGTTCATCCTTTTCTATTTGCATTACACTGCTTGGAATTTGCTTCCTGTTCTTCCAGTTCTGCTGCCATAACAACATACTGTCACAGCAACTGGGGAAAGTGTTTGCAAAATTGTTGAGATGCTGTCAATTCACCTTCACAGCTCATAGAGGCAAGGGTAAAAAGAAGCTTTAGAATATTTCAGGGCTCTTGTTGACTTGTTTTCAGTTCATCTTCTGTCACAGCTTGTATTATAGCAATCTCAGATGTTCTTTTGCAAACATTACAAATAAATGTACTGAAAACATGGGATGATGCTAGCAATTTCCTTTTTGTGAGAACAAAGGAGATTTTTATTACTTCATAGCCAGAAGTAGTTCAGACAATGGGATGCTGATTAGATAGTATTCATTGCACTCTTCTATTGGGTTAGCTGGATCTCCTATCTCATTTCTCACATTCTCCACACTAAATGCTGCTGCTAAAAAAGTGCCAAAAGCTGTATCTTCTAAAAGATTTCCTCTAAAAATGTTTTCTGCTTGTTATATACACATTATCAAATATTGGCATTACTTTTAAGAAAATTTCCATTTGTGTAAGCACAGCTTAATTTAATAATTATTAGACCTAAATGTACAGATCAGAATTATTAATAAAAAAAACTTGCTATAGCTTACACCTAATTGAGATTCCTTTCTAATTTTCAAATTTTATTCACTGCAGGTTTAATATTTCATATATCTGCCTTAAAAATGAAGATCACCTTAGAATACAAGGGAAGGATGAAAACATCTGTGCCAATTATGGACAAAATGATATTATGCTGAAAAAGAAATGAACTTCACAGACATACCGGCTTTAAAAGAAGAAGAACACTAATAATGGAGCACCCGTTTAACATTTAATAAAAGAGACAAAAAAACAACTTCTGTCAGCAGATTATATTTTACCTGGCATTGCTAGCCATTTATAAAGAAAGATTTGATCTAATACAGAAAGCAGGTTCATACAAATATCAATTCTTCACCAATAGTAAATAGTGATGAAAATCTAAATACAGATTTAGATGAATGCATCTAATGCATTTAAATGCAGATGAAGCACTACATATTTTGAAGTCCAGCTCCATACTCCACAAGTTTTAACTCTAGAATTTTACAATAGTTAGGCTTGGGCTTTTAGTAGGATTTATTGTTGTTATTCTCATAGGAGCAGCAAATGCTTACCTCTATTGACATTTGCAAACGGTCCTTCCACATCTATGGAACTATGTGCAAACTCAGGTCCTCTAAGAGACTGCTGAAGCTGCATCATGCTGCCCATGGAAGGCTCACTACCAAAGGCTCCTCCCATCCAATATTCTGTCTGACCTCCAGCACCTTAAAATGAAAAAAAAAAAATGCCAATTCAGTACCGTATTTTCCGGCGTATAAGACGACTTTCTAACACACGAAAATCTTCTCAAAAGTCAGGGGTCGTCTTATATGCCGGGTGTCGTTCTCCTATAACCAGGCAGACCAGCCCGAAAGGCTCTAACGAGCCTTAAATGGCTAAGAGGAGCCAAGCTGAATTGCCTGCTGAGTTGCCGCTAATCAGCTGAGTTACACGCCAGAGCCATGTAAAAGGAAAAGTTTTTTCCTTTTACACGGCGCTGGCGACCCCAGCTGAGTTGTCTGATTAGCAGGCAACGCAGCTGGAATTGCCAGAGCTTGGATGGCCAGCGCCATATAAAAGGAAAAAATTAGCAGGTTAATTTTTGCCTGCTAATTGGTAGCAAAATTTCCCCCCACCCCAGCTTGCTTACCTTAGCTGCTAGCCGCAACGCTTGCTTTGCTTCACTTGCCTGCAATCCATTGCATCAGCAAGCAACTGAATCTCCCTGCCTGCAATCAAGCAGGCAGGGAGTTGTGGACTTCAACTTCCAGAATTCCTCAGCCAGCAAAGCAAAGTTGGCTGAGGAATTCTGGGAGTTGAAGTCTACAAGTCTTAAAGTTGCCAAGGTTGGAGACCCCTGTTCTATTGGGTAAATTTTTTTCCCCTTTGGGATCTTAAAAAAAAATAGTTAATTGGGGTTTTTTTTAGTTGTTCTTTTTTAGACCTAGCCATTTAAAGGCTAGGTCTAAGTTTTAAGCTAGGAAGTTTTAAATTTAGCTTTCATATAAAAATAAAATAAAATAAAATAATATTTGTGCAACTTTCTGAGATTTAGTGTGTTTCTGTAGTGTTTCACTCTAACTACACAAATGCACAAAATCTCACAAACCTGTATGTGGAATTTTGTGTGTGTAAAGTGTGAAAGTTGAGTTTTTGGGCTTTTTGTGGCTGTGTGAGGTTCCTGCTTGTTGCAGGGGCCATTTTGGGTCTAGCACAGCTGCTTTTGCATTATGGGTGAACCAGTTGAAGTTTTTAAATTCTTTTTGGTGTGCGTTGGAAGAGGGGTCGTCTTATACAGCAAGTATAGGCCAAACCCTATATTTTTACAGGAAAAGTCGGGGGTCGTCTTATACACCGGAAAATACGGTAAATTAAATTTAATCAGAAATACAATTATTCCTCAGAAGCAAAGAACAGGAAAGCAAAGGAAATTTTCTGAAAGAAAACTAATGGAGCTATAATTAAAGAACATGTTATCAGATTTTGCAGTGATCCAACAAGCATACAAGTAAATAATTCAGCAGAATTCATTTGTAGGAGAAACGTGTTTTTATACAACAATATAAAATATGATGCATGTACAGTATATAATACCCATGCAGCTCTTGCAATGTGGTAGCAAGTACAAGGACAAGAAGCAGAAGTCAGAACCAGAAAGCACAGAAACAATAATCCAAGGACAAATCAACTCTTATATACAGACCAGTTAAACTAAGCCATGTCCAGGCTCCGAATGATCTCCCATTGCTCACAACAAATCCTGTTTGTTAATCACCAAACAGTTCCCATTGGCTAACTGGTGCAAGATACAAAAAAGTTCATCTATAATAAATATATTATTATGGTGGTAGTAGTTGAAGTTTTCAGAATAGTTTTCAGAAAAGGGGTAGAAGCCTTCTTCTCCTGCCTCAAATATTCTTACTAATCAGGAAATCAGAATCAGAATAAGATTGAAAACCCTAAACTGGACCAGAGCTGATTAAAATTTACTTGTATGACTAAGTTCTTTAGGAAATTCTGGAGTTATGGGCTAGAACTGGTAACTCTACAAATCTTCCTGGACTTTAGTGATAACCTACTTTTATATTACTATCAAGTTTGTTTGTTCCGTTTTCAATCTTAAAAAAATGATATGCTCAGATCAAGGTACTGCCTTTGCATTAGGAAAATTCAATTGATATGGTATTTTAAAGGGAAAGGAGGGAGAAGTCACTATTTGAAAATAGGAGAAATTGAAGAATTTTTATTTGAAGGATTAAGAAGAATCAATTGTTGAGAGGTTTTAAATTGTATTTTATCCAATTCCATTTTAAATTGCTTCTATCAAATTTTAGTAATAATTTTGTTTCTAGAACTCTATACTTTGATATGGCTCAAGAGCCAATCGATCAATCAATCAGAATTGTTGGGAGGATTAAGCAATAATCAATTTAGCTATTATTATTGCTTAGACATTTTGATTTTTTAACAAAATTTTTAACTTTGGTCAGTTTCACTGTACACTGCACAGATTTATAAAACATATCTAGGCAATTGGTAAATGCAACATCATTCATACCAATAATTTCTGTACAACTGTCATCCGAATCTGATTCTTCAAGATCAACTATTTGGATACCGTGAGCTTGCAACCTCTGAAGTTTTGCTTCAAGCTCTCGCTTTGCCCTCAGTAGATCCTGAATTTCATTTTCCTTGGTTTCTCTGAAAATCTATAAATGAAGAAAGTTCTGAGCAAGTGTATTTTAAAACATTATTCGTATTTCATTATATGCATAAAATTAATGTATCTTTTCAATTAAGAGTTTAGCCTTCCCCCTCAAGTCTTAAGCAACAGAATCCCAATTACCTATCAACTTGTGTAGATAAAAGGGAAATATCTAGAAACAAGTGGAACTTTCAATAAATTTTAATATAAAATGATTCTTTCATTCAAGGTTACAAGCTATCAGTCCTGCTTTCTAAGACATACTACATACTATGTGTTCTTTCCTAGGCCAGTGATGGCAAACCTTTTCGGCACTGGCTGGCCAAACTGGAATGTGCGTGCATGTGAGCACACTGGAGCATTGGAAACCCAAAGACCAGCTGGCTGGCACACAGATGCCTGTTTCTTGGCTGTTTTGAGGCTGTTTTTCAGGGCATTTTTCAGACCATTTTCAGGGCTGCTTCTGGCCCCAAAAAAGCCCTGAACATGGCGCAAAAAACTGCCTGAAAACAGCCCAAAAAACAGCCTGGTGTTTGGCCGTTTTTCAGGCCGTTTTCCGGTGCTTCAGCACCTGCGAAGAGCAGCTGGCCAGCACGCATGCGCGCACTGGAAACCAGAAAAGCAGCTGGCAACGGCATGCGTGCCCACAGAGAGGGCTGTGCATGCCACCTCTGGCGCGCGTGCCATAGGTTCGCCATCATGGTTCCTGTGTAAGAAGAGGAATTCCATCATTAACAGTTTTACTTCTAAAAAATATTTATATTTAAGCAAAGCTTAGGGCTCTCTGAAACTTGCTCATTTATCCTGCAAAGCCAATAAATTAATTATGTACTTTGAACTGCCTCCTGACTTTGTCACGATCATGTTCAAATGTAGCTGATCTTTCCATAGCTTGATATTTGGCCTCCACGGCGCTTTCCTTTTCTCTGAGGATTTTCTGATATGTTTTCTGAAGTGCCTGTGGGGAGGAAAAATGACATTCTTAACCTCTGGTCTGAAAATTTTCATTTATTCTCTCTAACTATTACCGGTGATTTATTAGATGTCAGAAAGCTCTTCCTAAATGTAATTTGAATACATTTGATCTTTTAATCCAGGATTTAAATGACATTCCAGATACAGCTCATCTATAACTTTTAGCATCCCTATTAGCTATTCTGGATAAATCTGGTAAGAATTACAATACAGTAATATAAAGGTGGTCAGATATATATTTTTTTTAACAGAAAACTTTTTTTTTGTCAATCCTGGTGCCAATCAGAAGTCAGTTTCAGCTGGTTCTGACCAGTTCTGGAGAACCAATAGCAGAAATTTTGAGTAGTTCGGCGAACCGGTAGTAAAAATTCTGATTGGCTCCACCCCCATCTATTCTCTGCCTCCCAAATCCCAGCTGATCAGGAGGAAATGGGGATTTTGCAGTAACTTTCCCCTGGATGGGGGAGGGAATGGAGATGTTTAAGATAAAATCAAGCCACGGCATGCAATGCCACACCCACCAAGCCACACACACAGAACTGGTAGTAAAAAATTTTGAAACCCACCACTGGTGCCAATACCCCATGCAGATACCTGAAGCTCTGCCCTCAAGCGCTTATTTTCTTTGTCCAGCTTGGCTTCTTTCTTCATCATGGCAGCCACCTCATTGTTCTTGCTAATGCGAAATATCTCATATTCTTTTTTCAGGCGTTCATACTCTGCCATGCATTCCAGCTCTTGTACAGAAGCAGTAGACTTGAAGCTTGCGCCAATGAGACCTCCAGGGCGGGATGCACCTACCCGTCGAAAAGAACTACGCAGAAGACGGGCCTTGGGCTTTACTTCAACAGGAATTTCGCAGGCCTCACCACCCCCTCCCTCATATGGATCTTCAATTACCTCTCCAACAGTGCCCATTGGATTAACCAAAGATGAAGCAGATCCCATAGTTGAAGAACTTCCCTTATGCACACGCTTTTTAAAATGGCAGATTCTAAAAGATGTACTTTCTTTAATGCCAAGCTGCTGCTCAACACTTGGGCCCAGGATATTGCCCCAAATCACTTTTTTTCTTCCTATCTAGTTATCCAAAAATGGATGCTTTTACTCCAGCCAGACTGTTGGTTTTTAGATCACAAAATACTTAAATTTATGTGTGCAAAGTAGTAATATTTTCCCAAGTCCAATTTAAAAATAGATAATTCTTTTTAAGTCTTGTAGATAAGGGCACAGAGTGCTGCACATAATACATATTTCATTGTCAAGGCTATTATCACTACAGATTCAATATTCATTAACATTGGTAACAATTCTCTGTACAGTCATAGTGAAGGAAATGTTCCTGTTGTTCTGTTATTGGGAATAATAGTGCTCCTTGTCCACAGGAGACAGCGGCTTAGTCTGCCAACTTTCCACACATTTCCTTGGAAATAAAACTGACTGAACCTTCGTCTGCCTGAGCTGGGATTTCTGCCTTATATAATCAAAGGGAACTACCCAGCAAACAGGCACAAATATTTACAGTATGGTCGATAAAGGGCTGCTGCAAATATTCTTCCTGTCGTTTTCCCAAAAACAAACAAAGTTACCTCGGTCACCAATAGTTCATACCAGTCTGCCCTATTATTTCCCATGCTATCCCTTGTTCATTTGGTTCAGAAAAATGGAAGAATCGAAAAAGAAGGAATCGTTTTCCAAGCAAATGGAAGGTCCATGTAGAGCGTTTTACTCCGGAGCTTCCAGAAGAATCCCTTAACTTTCCAGAAACTAAGGGAATGTTGACGAGCAATGGGAAAACAGTCAACCAGCCAAGCAACTTGCTCGCTCTATCGCTCCCACTTCGGCCTCCTTCGCCTGAGCTGCAGCCCAAGCGCTGCTGCCCGGGAAAATCTTCGGTGGGGGTGGAGGGGCGCAACCAAAGCAGGAAGTAGGCAGTGACGTGGCAGCTTTCTACCGGGCGGCTGCAATGGGCTCAGGCACTCTCGTGGGAAGAAAAGCGAAATGCCAACTTTCGCTGTCCTTTCGTGACGTTTCGCAGTTCAGGCTCGCCGAAAGAGATGGCGTCCTCTGAGCGCTTGCAGGAAAAGCTTGGGCCGCCGGATTGTCCGACCTGGCGCCCCCTCGGGATGTGTTGGAACACAACGCCTATCAGTCTGTAGCCGAAGCACAGCCATTGTAGCATCAGATATTAAGAGTTGTACAATAGCCCGAATTTTTCGAGGATGCTGATTGACGAAGGTGCTTTTCTCGACAACGCCGTCAGAGAAGAATCGTCTCCACTTCAGATTCCACTTCAGACTGCAGGGGGAGAGGAAAGATTTCTAAAAGGAAAAGCCGAATCACACAATGAATTTTGCATTGGGTGGAGAAAGCCCGTTATATCAATTTAAGTTACAGCATCTATTTATTTCAGGAAGACCACCTGAACAGATTTAAAAGTACTATGTTTTATGGAAAAAGTATGCAAAATTTCTCTAGTTTCAATGGAAGAGGAGGTGAGAAAATAACAAGCAGCGGGTGGTGTTATGGAATGAAGGGACCAAACAACATTCCTGGGTCAGCCAGAGAGAATTTATTTCCGGAGGTTCAAAGCCAAATTTGTACCTGAAACTTTGAACAAAGAAAAAAGCTCTGATAGACAGTTTATATATGTTTCCAAGACAGAGGATTCGGTGAGATCATGCATTTTCCGTATATGGTTAACATGAGCTCATACATTTTCTATATATGGTTAACATACACTTGTTATATGATAATTGACATTTCCTAATTACTAAACCATTAGTAAACCATTATTTTTAGTTTATAAGATTATTTTAGCTTAGACAACCTTCCTTAACTGCTTTAGTTGCTAATGGGAAATTTACTGCTGTCCTTGGGTCATAAGTGACTCTTTGTAACATACATGTCTTTGTGTCTTTGACAGTGATGCCCATCAAATGTTTTCCATATGGCTTGTCCTTCCTTGACAGCTAGCTGAGCTAGGCCTCATCAGAAGATATATTTACCAATAATGGGTTTTAGCTGATTTTTAATATAATCTCCAAGCACTTTTCTCCCTTATAATAATGTGAATAGAGAGTGTTCTTTAACTGACCCTTTCTCCCTTATAATAAAAGTGAATAAAGAGTGTCTTTTAGGGTTCATATAACTGACTCTGTATGATTCCTTCTTTATTCACTTTTATTCCCATTTACCTTATTCCCATTATTATTTTATTCACTTTGAAAGTTTTTCTTTGAAAGTTTTTCTATGCAGAAACTTTCACCATTCCTTACATGTTCAAGTCTTTAGTAAATATCATTCCATTCTTTTGGATAAACAAAGCTAACATATAATATCTAACAAAATATGATTAATCTAGGCAAGAGATAGGTATTTCTTGATCTTCATTCTCTTTATCTTTGGAGGTGCTCCCTCCATTCTTTCCCAAACTCCATTTCTACATATGTGTCTGTTTCAGAAACTTTTTCTTCAAAAAAGCGCTCTGTCAAGACGAACACCTTCTCATTCTGTATCTCTTTCACTGCTCTGATAGATATCTGTTTCAGCACAGGGATTGCACAAGGAATAAAAGCTGGACCTGCCACAGCCATATCAACAAGAATAACATTTGTTTAATCCAGCCGAATCTAGGCAACCAAGAAAACCACATGTCCGTTGTTTGTAACCTCTGACCTATCTTGGATGCCCTACCTGCAATTCCTTGGCAATTCCTCTTACCACACCTGATTTATTCATATAGAAGCAACAATCTTCTCCCACAAATACACACACACCTACTCTCTCTGCGGTTAGGAGGTCTAAGGCATGTCGATTTTGTAAGACCACTGCTGCCAATGAATCTATCTGGTCTTGGACTTCTACCAGGGTTCCAGCAATTTGGTTCAGGCTTTCTTGGAGCTCCTCTGATAATTGCCGAAACTGTATTACTGAGTGTATCATTCCACCTACACCTGTTCCAACTGCAGTTCCTATCCCCATGATTACTAATAGCGGGACTAGGGTTGGTACCCGCTTCTGAACATGTCCCATGAGAGGAACAGGGATGGTATGTTGTCCACTAACAACACCTATTTTAGGAAAAAGGTATACTAATGTGCATGTTCCAGTCCAATTTGTTGGCAAACATAAATACGCATCGTTTCCGCAGAAGAAGAAAACTCCCTTTTCCCCTACGCACACGCCTATGTTCATGGAGAAAGCATGGGTCCGATGGTTCTTTTCATTAGTCTAGACCCCCAAAGTCCCTGCCACAAACATTCCAGCCAGCAGCTGTAATGGAACTTCTAGTGATGGGTCCTTTTGCTTATCTCTGAGGATTGGACCTTCAAAAAGATACCGGGAGGTAGTATTCCCAGGGGGAAAGAAGACACAGAAACCTGTGCTGGACCTAATGGAGAGCCAGATAGGGAAGTGAGGGGGCTGGAATAGACTGGGGCCCCTTTCCTTGGATATATTCCAGGACTCCTCCGATCCTCCCCATCTTGTGATGATGGCAGTTGGTGGTAGTGAGAAAGTGACCTTATGGTGAAATGAGTGGTGTGCAGAAGGAAAAAGATCTTTGGTTAGTTTTACATCCTTAAGGTTCATTCTAGGACCAAGGTACACTTCTGGTGGACATTGTTCTTTTGTCAGGGATCCTACAGGCTTACCAGGTTTCTGATGTCTCTTTATACACAGAAAAGGTGACCCTATGATTTAACAAGGTTTCGACCCAATTCCAGTATCCCTGATATGCAATCTCCTCTTTTCAATTGTTGTACAGGTCCGTTCTCTCTTTGTTCTTGTATTCCCCCTTTTACTGGGATTGTCAAACTCTTAACCTTAGGTCTAGGGCTTGGTTTAGGACTAAGGTACCCACTCCACCTTCTGATGCCACGTTGTTGGCGGGAGTGGACTTGACCCAAAGTGTCCCCATTCAGTGTCCTGATGCTGCTAGGTCCCCTGGGATTCTTGACATCTTCAAATCCTTCCGCAGGAATAAGAGGGATTTCTTGGACACTGACGCAACATTGGGAACAACTGTTCAAGATAGTATCACTCACTAGACCTTTAGCTAATAGTACCCAAAGCCATAAATAAATCATAATGACCTAATTCCTACACCCACAAGGCCTTAAGAGCGCAAGACCCGTAGTTTACAAATTCACTACATCAGGAAGAGGGTCAGGGGCATGCGTAACTTGGGGTAGGGCAATATCAGTGTAAAACAATACCAACAGAAGGGCTAAAGTAGCTATTGCCCAGAGTCCCCACACCCAATCTTCCTGAAACATAAGTGTCTTTAAAAATTGCTTACTGGATTCTATCACAGTTAATGGGTTTTACATTACAAATTACAGTTAAGATAATGAAATTCACTATGCCTAAAATTGCTACGCTTAGATTAGATATGCTAACATTCCTTAATACTTGGCGATATTTCTAATACATCTTACAAAAGGAATATTGTTTTTCTTTGTTCCAAGCTTCAGCCGTGCGCGGGGAACCAGCTTCCGGGGTGGTTCAGCAAGGCTGACGATCACCACCATGCGTTGAGAGTCTGTTGCCAGTAGGACTCAGCAGGGTGTATTCTTCTTGAACTTCAACACCAATGGTTTGTCAGTTTTTGTTACCTGGTATGTGACCGGGTCACTCTGGTCTGCGGGCTTCAGTCTCGTCCAGTGGATCCAAGATCTTCCTTCTAAGGTCTTAAAAACACAATTACAAAATCAACACATCTGGGAAAGCGTGCAATGGAATCTGATCAGTTGTAGTCCTCTTCAGTTGGGGAAACAGCATAGGCAACCACTCTGTCCTAAGAAAGAAAAATACAAAAATAGTCCACTAGTTACTGCCCACCAGTCCTTTGGGTTCTTTGGATTGCCAACTTCAGTGGATCTCCTTGGTGAGATTCCACCTTCCACTCCTTTGGGGCTGGCACGGGCCCTTTCACTTGGGCTTTGACTTCCTTCCAGCTCCAGATCAACTCCCAATCATTGTGGTGGAATTTGTGGACTGGAAACTCCAAAGGTGGTGATTGGGCTAATAGTCCTTGTTTCCTAAGAACTTTAAAATATCTGGACAGTTTATACACATATTGTTTCAATACTTTGTCTCTGGTTTCCAGGGAATCAATGCATATGCTTTCTGGAGTGAAAGCTACTCCAAACAACAATTCATATGATGATATTCCAATATTCTTTCTAGGTTGGGTCTAACTAAACTCTTGACACTTCTGTTGCTGTAGCATTATTGCAGGGAAAAGCTTTCAACCCACCCTGTGAGATGGTCCGCTATGACCAATAAATATTTTACTCTTCCCACTTTTGATAATTCTGTAAAATCCACTTGGATACATTGAAACGGTCTTAAAGCTGGTGGTCTCCCACCCATCTGTTGTTTCCTGACAGCTTGTTTATTCACCTTTTTGCAAATCAAACATTTGTCTATAATTAACTTTGTTAAAGGATATATCCAAAACAACCATAGCATTTTAAAAGTTCATTTACAATAGCTTGAATTCCCCAATGACTTCACTCATATTTTGCCAAATGTATGCACTATCCCCAAATGCATACTTGGAATCTGCCTATTTTTCCTTCCAAGATGCATAGAGCCTTTTTTTTTTAATTTGATCTACATGCCGCCCCTCCCCGGAGACTCAGGATTACAATGCATTAAGCAATAGTCTTCACATTTCCGCACATTCATACAAAGTCAGCTTATTGCCCCCACAAACTGGGTCCTCAATTTACCTACCTTAGAAAGGATGGAAGGCTGAGTCAGCCTTGAGCCTGGTGAGATTCGAACGTACTAATTACAGACAGCTGGAGTTAAATTACAATACGAGCTATCCAGGCTCCCTATCAATAGAGCTTGATTTTGTGCATACAATTCACAGGTTTGAGCGGACCAATTTCGAGGCAAACCCCCTGCTTCCAGGATCTCTTTAGTGTGTCCCTTTATAATAGTATATCCGTTTTTCCGTACTTCCTCCTCCACCCTAGAGGAACCATCTATAAAAATTGCTTCTCCTTTCTCCAGGGGGTGTTCCTCCAAATTAGGTCTTATTTTTATTTGTAAATTAATTACTTCAGCACAATAATGTGTTAATCCAAACTGATCCATTAATCTGGTGTTGGCTAAGAACTGTGCTGGATTCAAATTGTGATCTGTAGTTAAAATCAAGTCTGTCTGCTGCATTTAAATTGCTTCATATTTTAGATGGGGTGCTCAAAATAAGGGCTTCCCCAAAGTTCAATTTTCTACTTTCTTGGACTAATATTGGGTAGCAGCAATTGCTTGAATACATACTGGCCATCGCCTTATTACTGGGTCCATTATTTTTGACAGGAATGCCACGGGTTTCTTTTGTCTTGCCCAGTCCTGAGCCAACATCCCTTGTGCAATTCCATTTTCTGTGTTTTCAAAGAGATGGAATGGCTTTTCCAAATTTGATAAACTTAATACAGGAGCCTTGGTTAACGCTTGTTTCAAATTTTCAAAGCTTCCTCTTTTGTGCCCCTCCCATTTGAAACTTCAAGGTTCAGATTCAATTAATTTTACATTCAGGGGTTTGGTGAGATCAGCATACCCATCAATCCAGAGTCCGCAATATTCAACCAAATCTAAGAATTTCCTTAGTTCTTGCTTGTTTTTAGGTCGAGGTTGAGACTGGCACCTCTTCTATTCTATCAGGAGTGATTTTCCTACTCCCTTCACTAATTAAGTGTATTCTAATGCTTTGTTTACTTAATCTGATCTCTGTCAATTAAAAACACCACTTCCTCTTCCTTAGGTCCCACTACTAAATTTATAATTCAAAACCAAGTATTTGGCCTCATTTTGAAATATTGACAATTCTAATCTATAAAAAATTAATGAGAAGTACTATCAGAAAAATACCAGAAATGGAACCATTGTTAGAAATTTATCATCCCACTGTATTAAAACATCCATATGAAGATTTGATTTAAAAAACAAGTTAGTATTCAAATAGTTGTTACAGCCACATGTTTTAATGGAAATTCTTCACATGTTGCTCCTTCAAGATCCAAATAGAGAGGAAGGGGAGGAGCAGGGGGGAAAAAACCCCTCTAGTAATTGAAGATGTCAGTGTTTCCAGGCTGCAAACAGAATTCCATTTGGGAATAACTATAGTGTTATGGAATGAAGTGACCAAACAGCATCCCTAGGTCAGCCAGAGAGAGAGAGTTTATTGCACAATAGGTTCAGAGAGGTTTATGTACCTACGAATCCGAACAATTTGATAATTCTGAGACCACAGTTTTATATTGTTTCAAACAAAGGATTCTGCTAACACAGCAACTTTCCATATATGGTTAACATACATCCATTATATTTAATTGACATTTCCTTATTACTAAAGTTTTACATTATCCTTGCCAAACAGTTATAATTCTTATTGAAGCATGAATTCTTCCAGGTGGTTATCCTTGGCCTTAACCTTTTCGCTGTTTGGCATTTGAATGCTCCCTATCCTCTGACAAGTCAGAGGGCCCCCCTAGAGTATCAAAGGATTTTAAGCTGAGCTTGTCCTGCTTTCAGAATATAGTTGCTTTTAGAATATAGTGAATAGAAAGTTATTCAGTGGTCATCTAGCAGATCCTGCTTCATCTACTTTATTCCCCCCTCTGGAAGTTTATTTCTCAATACATAAACTTTCACCTTTAACCTCTGAGTATACAAAGTTCCAATAAACAAATCTACCATATATAGGATCTAACAAAATATAATAATAAAGGTAAAGGATAGGTAGTTCTTGATTGTCTTTACTCTCTTGATTCTTGAGGAGATTGTCAATAGCGGAACATTAGGTCGTGGTGTTGAAGTAGGTCTAAAGTAACAACCCCGTGCATAGATAATGCGTTTTTTGGTGGGAGTGTACTTGACCTAAAGTGTCCCTACTATGTTCATGATATGGTTACGTGAGAGTCCTGTTGCGAACAATGTCCAAGGCCATAAACAAATCATAATCACCTATGGTGTAAAACTCACTATGTCAGGAATAGGGTCAGTGGTATGTGATGATTGGGAAATAGCAGTAGCAATAAAGATCCTAGGTGTACCACAAAACCGTTCCTTATATATGTAAAACAAGAGTAAAAGTGGGGCTAGAAAATGCAACTACCCACAGAATCCACACCCACACCCAACCTTTCTCTAACATTAGTATGTGTAAGAATGTATTATATTACAGTGAATAAGATATATCTACAGTGTGAAGGCTGCCTTTGTCCTTACTGATCTTCAGCCGTGCGCAGGGAACCAGCTTCCGGAGTGGTTCAGTATGGCAGACGTTCACCACCGTGCGTTGAGAGTCTGTTGCCGGTAGGACTCAGCAGGCTATATTCTTCTTGAATTTCAGCACCAAAGGTCTGTCTGTGTTTGTTACCTGGTATGTGACTGGATTACTCTGGTCTGTGAGTTTCAGTCTCGTCCAATGGATCCAAAATCTTCTTTCTAAAGTCTTAAAAGGCACAATTACAAAACCAACACATCTGGGAGAACGCATAATGGAATCTGATCAGTTGTAGTCCTCTTCAGTTGGGAAACAGCATAGGCAGCTACTCAGTCCCAAGAAAGAAAAATACAAACACAGTCCAGGTAGTGAAGAACGCTATTCCCACTGGTTACTGCCCGCCAGTTGATTGGTTTCTTTGGATCAGCAACGTCAATAGATATCCTTGGTGAGATTCCACCTTCCACTCCTTCGGGGCTAGTACTGGCCCTTTCACTTGGAGTTTAACTTCCTTTCAGCTCCGGCTCAACACCCAATCATCGTGGTGGAAGTTGTGGACTGGAAACTCCAAAAGTGGCGTCTGGGCTAATGGTCCTTGTTTCCTAAGAAATTCAAAATATCTGGACAGTTTATACACATATTGTTTCAATACTTTGTCTCTGGTTTCCAGGGAATCAATGCATATGCTTCCTGGAGTGAAAACTACTCCAAACAACAATTCATATGATGATATTCCAATATTCTTTCTAGGTTGAGTCTAAGTAAACTCTTGACACTTCTGTTGCTGTAGCATTACTGCAGGGGAGGCATTAACCCACCCTGTGAGGCAGTCCACCATGACCAATAAATATTTTTCTCTCCCCACTTTTGGTAATTCTGTAAAATCTACTTGAATGCATTGAAATGATCTTAAAGCTTGGTGATCTCCCACCCATCTGATGTTTCCTGACAGCTTGTTTATTCGCCTTTTTTTTTTACAAAGTAAACATTTGTCTATAATTTGCTAAAAGATATATTCCAATATTATTTATTTATTACAGGTATTTATATGCCACCCTTTTCCCGAAGGATTCAGGGCGGCGAACACAAGTTAAGAAACATGTACAATAAAATTGCACTTTAAATCAAATAACTAATTAATGATAAATAATAAACCCAGAATCAGAGTCAGCCTATTTGCTTGAACAGCCAAGTGTTCAGCTTCCGACGGAAGGAGCGGAGATCAGGAGCCGTCCAGAGCTCGGTAGGTAATTCATTCCAGAGGGTGGGAGCACCCATAGAGAATGCCCTACCCCTGGGCACCGCTAGATGATATTGGCTCGCCGTCGGGACCCTGAGGAGAGCAGCCCTATGTGAGCAAACAGGACGGTGGGAAGCAGGCAGGAGAAGGTCCTGTAAATATCCTGGACCTAAATCATGTAGGGCCTTATAGGTGAGAACTAGTACCTTGAAGCAGACCAGGAGAACCACTGGTAACCAGTGCAGCTGACGCAGGAGGGGTGTTATATGGGAGTAACAAGGGGCTCCTGTAACAACCTGTGCGGCTGCATTCTGTATCAGCTGGAGTCTCCGGGTGCATCTCGGGCAGGCCCATGTAGAGGGAATTGCAATAATCCAAGCGGGAAGTAACTAGGGCATGAGTGACTGTGTGAAGGTCATCTCGGTCCAGGAAAGGGCGCAACTGGCGCACTAAGTGAAGCTGTGAGAAGGCCCTGGTCACAGCTGTTAGATGGTCTTCTAGGGACAGCTGAGCATCCAGGAGGACACCCAAGTTGCGAGCCCTATCAACAGGGGCAAGTTTTTCTCCATCCATCAAAAGTGATGGGGCTTCTGAAATCCGAGATGCCGGCCACTCAGTCTTGGAGGGATTGAGTTTGAGTCTGTTTCTACCCATCCAGGCCTGTACCGCCTCCAGGCAACGGGACATCACGGAAAGGGCATCTCTGGGGTGGAGATGTATAATTGGGTATCATCAGCATATTGATGATATCTCACCCCAAAGCCACGAATGATCTCACCCAGTGGCTTCATATAGATGTTAAAGACTAGGGGGGAGAGAACCGACCCCTGAGGCACCCCACAATTTAGGGGCCTCGGGGTGGATCTCTGCCCTCCTGCCCATACAAACTGTAAGCGACCTGAGAGGTAGGAGGAGAACCACTGTAAGACAGTGCCTCCCACCCCCAACCCCTCAAGTCGCTGCAGTAGGATACCATGGTCGATGGTATCAAAAGCCACTGAGAAGTCAAGTAGGACCAGGATGGAGGAACAACCACCATCCCGAGCCCGCCAGAGATCATTCACCAGAGCGACCAATGGCGTTTCCGTGCTGTGTCCGCGTCAGAAGCTCGATTGGTACAGGTCAAGGTATTCCGTTTCCTCCAGGAACTGTGGGAGCTGTTGCGCCACTACAGTCTCAACAACCTTCGCGATGAAGCGAAGGTTGGAGACGGGACGATAGTTATTAAGTGAATCTGGATCCAGGGAAGGCTTCTTGAGGAGAGGTCGAACTACTGCCTCCTTAAGAGAGGCGGGGAAGTTCCCCTCTCTCAACGAAACGTTGACAATTGCCTGGATCCAGTCTCTAGTCACCTCCGTGGCAGCCAAAACCAACCAGGAGGGACAAGGGTCCAATAAGCAAGTGGAGGAACTAAGTTTGCCCATAATCCTGTCCACTTCCTTGACAGAAACAGGGTCAAACTCAATCCAGATATTGTTCTCAAGACCCACCCTAGTCTCCCGATTGGATTCTGTCCAGTCAGAGTCCAATCCTATCCGGATCTGAGTAATTTTATCATGCAGAAACTGTACAAAATCCTCAGCTCTGCCCTGTAAAGAATCTTCCCTCACTCCCTGATTGAGGAGGGAGCGGGTCACACGAAACAGGGCCACTGGGCGGTTTTTTGCAGATGCAATGAGGGCGGCGAAGTAATCTCGTTTCTTCGCTTCCATTGCCACTAGATAAGACCTAATATGGGTTCTTTTTTTTTTATTGAAAAAGTTTTACAATACAATTTTTATACCCCTTTCCTCCCCCCACCCAACTACCACCCCCTCCCTTTCCCCCCTTATCTCTCCCCCCTTCCCCCCTGACTTCCTTTATTGACCAATATATATATCAATCAACATCAAACCTTAAATAATAAAAATATTAATCTAGACTTCTACCATCTTTTACCCCCCCTAATTCAAATATATAGTAACCATAAATCATTTGTAAGAACTCATAGCACTCTAACAAATGTTGCAAATATAACAAATATATAAAAAAACTAATTTTGAGCATCATAAATTTTTAGAATAAAGTATCATATAAATGTTTAACATTAAATATAATTCCCAATATTCAATCTTAGTAATATTATTTTAAAAAGTATATAGAATTCAAATAATACATCATAAATTTCTTTTTTAAAATTAGATAAAATAAGGCTAATCTATCAGATATATAAACTTATTTTTAACATTATAATGTATCTGAATATTAATATAAATATATAGCATAATAAAAATATAAATTCGAATATTTAATAAAATAATTAATAGATATAATTATGAGTCAAATGCTAGTTGAAATTTCTTACTTTGATATTTATTCTGCATGTACTCTACCCATTTCTTCCACTCCTTAGCAAAGGCTTCATGGGTCCTGTCTTTTAGGTATGCAGAAATCTTAGCCATTTCTGCAAAATTAGACATCTTCAATATCCATTCCTCTATAGTAGGTACACTATCTTTTTTCCAGTATTGACCAATCAGTAATCTAGCTGCAGCAATCATATATAAGATCAATCTTGTTTCAGTCGGTGAGCAATCCTTAACTATCCCCAGCAAAAAAAACTGAGGAGAAAATTCAAGCTTCTTCTTCAAAATATTCTGCATAACCCACCAAAGTAATATGGGTTCTTAACTGTGTTCGGTCAGATTCAGATCGGGAGGACCTCCAACGTTCCTCTAGATGTCTTTTCTGACGTTTCATTTCCCGGAGCTCCATGGAAAACCAAGGAGAGACCCGGAATCTGCAGCGGGTTAGAGGCCGCAAAGGTGCAATTCTGTCTAAGGCGTCAGTAGCCAACCATTCCCAGGATGCCACTAGAGCCTCAGCTGAATTACAGGATTTAGAGGTGGGGAATGTCCCAAGCTCCTTCAAGAACCTTTCTGGGTCCATCAGGCGCCTGGGGCGGAACCATTTTATGGGTTCCATCTCCATGCGGCAAGGGCTGGCAGATTGAAAGTCCAGTCTAAGGAGGGAAAGGTCAGTCCATGACAGGGGAGTGATGGAAAGTTCCTCCCTACCATGACCATTTATCCACTGCCCAGAGAGAAAAACCAAGTCGAGTGTGTGTCCTCCCCTGAGTTGGGCCCTGAATAACCTGAGTCAGGTCCATGGCTGTCATGAAGGCCATGAACTCCCGGGCTATCTCACTATAACATTTTAAAAGTTTATTTACAATAGCTTGAATTCCCCAAAGATTCCACCCATATTTTACCAAATGTATGCATTATCCCAAATGCATGCATGGAATCTGTCTATTTTTCCTTCCAAGATGCATAGAGCTTGATTTAGTGCATATACTTCACAGGTTTGAGCAGACCAATTTTGAGGCAAACCCCTTGCTTTGAGGATCTCTTTAGCGTGTCCATTTATAATAAAATTGCTTGTTCTTGTTCCAGGGGGTGTTCCTCCAAATTAGGTCTTATTTTTATTTGTAAATTAATTACTTCAGCACAATAATGTGTTAATCCAAACTGATCCATTAATCTGATGTTGGCTAAGAACTGTGCTGGATTCAAATTGTGATCTGTAATTAAAATTAAGTCTGTCTGCTGTATTAAAATTGCTTCATATTTTAGATGAGGTGCTCACAATAAGGGCTCCCCCAAAAGTCAATTTCCTACTTCCTTGGACCAGTATTGAGTAGCAGCAATTGCTTGAATACATACTGGCCATCCCCTTATTACTGGGTCCATTATTTTTGACAGGAATGCCACGGTTTTTTTTTGTCCTGTCCAGGCCTGAGCCAACACCCCTTTGTGTAATTCTATTTTCTCTGTATAAAAGAGATGGAATGGCTTTTCCAAATTTGGTAAACTTAATACAGAAGCCTTGGTTAAAGCTTGTTTCAAATTTTCAAAGTTTCCTCTTTTGTGCCCCTCCCATTTCAAATTCCAAGGTTAATTAATCAGCATCCCCATCAACCCTAACCTCAGAATTTCCTTAGTTCTTGCTTGTTTTTAGGTTGAGGTTGAGACTGGCACCTCTTCTATTCTATCAGGAGTGATTTTCCTACTCCCTTCACTTAATTAAGTGTATTCTAATGCTTAGTTCACTTAATCTGATCTCAGTCAATTAAAAAAAACACCACTTCCTCTTCTTTAGGTCCTACTACTAAATTTATCAAGAGCTCTCTGTGTAATCCAAAAAGGAATCACCCAACATCACTTTCTCTACACTTAACGCTTCTGCCATCATATTGCACACTTACACTTCCCTTCTTTGGATCGGGCACCCTTTAACTCCGTCTTCCTTTCCTGTATCACAACCATTGCTACCCATTATCACTTGGCTCCACCCACGCATTGGTTTTTTTTTTCTTCGCCTTCCGAAGGTCCCCCATGATCCAGAAACAAATCACATATTCTTCTTCCCTCCAACGGTTCTACTTTCCCTAACTCCTTCTTCACTAAACATTCCAGTTCTGGCTTCCAAGTCAGCACAAGTCTGTACAAACCAACTTAAAGACAACTTTCTGGATTACACTAAAACTTTCTCTCTCCCTTTATTGGAAAATATAAGAAACTCAATACCAAAAGAGCAGTGAAACTCCCCAAAAGAAATAAGCAGAAATTCAGGCAGAGCTCCAGCTCCCACCTTCATCAATGGGCCATTAAGAAGCTGAAGCCACCTTATTTTCCACAACAAAGGAAAGACAAAACCACAGGGGCCTGCAACATTTATTCACTTTTATTCCCATTTACCTTATTCACATTATTATTTTATTCACTTTAGTGGAGCGGGGGACAAAAGCTATTTTTATCATTGCAGCAAATGTTTTGAATAGCTAATGCAAAATATTGTTTAAGTCCCAGTAGCAAAAATCCATTTGGAATTTATAGGCTAAAATAGGTTCCTATTCTCAAATATGTCTGAGATGTTTTGGCGTTCCAAAAAACAAGCTACATTCGATCCAATATATAATCCCAATATCTAGATTGATGGTGTATTGTCTTCAATTGGAATGAAAATGAGTCGTTAGAAATGAAGAAACTTTCGACTATTCTTTCACAATTCAGCTAGCAAATTTAAATCTGCAACAATTAGCTATTATCTCCTTTAGTGTAATGTAATAAGACACCCAGCTGTTCATAGTTTTGAACAGCTGCTGGAACCCCAGCTTTAAAGATAAGGGTCGTTTATCTTATAAAGAGCTTTAACTAATCCTGACAGATATGAAACTTAGCTGCTGGCAAATGTCATCCCTTTCAACCCATCTTCCTGGTAGCTGCTCCATACAATTATAGATATTCTATGTAACATATTGCTTGTAAATACGTGTTATACATATGATTGCATTCTCCTCAAATTGCAATTGACTCCTAATAGTTTACTAAATAGGAAAATCCAATTTTTCAACATGCAGAAGAGGAGAAAAAGTTGATAGTGTATACCTTCAGAAGTTGAATCTCTACAAACAAATAGAAACAGATTAGGTGCTCTGATCATCTTCACTATTTAGCTTTAAGATTTGCTTTGGATTCTTAAATCCTCAATTTCTGAGACTTGACAACCTGAGGGATCTGGCCTTTAAGGCTTAGCCTTTGATTCTGAAGAGTCCAATTCCTTAATCAAAACAGTAGCAATTGTTGAGCCTTTGCTTTTATATTTAAGCTGAAACACATTTTTAAACCTTTATACAAAACAAATAATACAAAACAAATAATATATGTGCATAAAAGCTTTTTGTATGAAATGGGATTTATGGATTTTGTTGGGCAAAGAATGATGTTATTCTGTAATTTTTAAATTGGGCATAATGGAACATTATAGTAGCAAAATGTGTGTTTGAATATTCTCCAAACATTTCAAGCAAGCCCTCTGCAGAGAAAATTATAGCATGAAACTGGAAAAGATCTGTGTTTCTTAAAGCTGTCTTTAAGAATACTTACTGGGAGGATTCTTGGACTTGAAGTCCTGAAGCTTAAACTTGCAGAGATTGAGAAACATTAATATAGATTCATGCTGTTAAATTGGGTCAATGAGGACGTAGCAAGCCAGGCAGTGAGTGACAACAGCTCTTTTTATTAGAGTGAGAATCCAGCAACTAACCTGTGGAAACAGCTCTCCTTATATACCTTGCAGCTGTGGTGGTCATCCAATCAACTGAGAGCTACTAAGTTCAAACTTTCCCACCAAAACTATATACATAACACTTCTCCCTCCCAGAAGTCCCTGGGGTGTACATTAGCATACGTAATCCTTCAGGTGACCAGGGCGTGTCTGCACCCTAGTTGACCTGCGCAGCTCAGTCGGAGGTGTGGCATCGAGTGGGTCAGAGGAACTCCCTGTTTCTCCTCGCTCCGCCAATGGAACCTCCAAGAATCTGTTGTGGGCGGCGACTTCTTTGGCTGGTCGATCTTCCCCAATGGGGCGGCGCTGGATCTCGAGGCGGACAGCTAAGTCCCCTGCTTGACTCAGGCTTGAGTTAGTCCTGGAGTTTTGTTGGTACTTAGGGGATGGCTTGTCGAAGACTTCTTCGGTGTCGGCAGCTAATCGTCTTCGTAACTGATCGATGTACCGGCACCAAATCTTCCTGTCTCCAATGTCTACCCTATGTGACTTGGGCCTGGTTACTTCAGTAATTATTTCGGTGCTCCAGAGGGCTCCCTTCCCATAATTTCTAGTGTATACCGGAGTCCTTTTAGTAAACTCCCTAAGCTTCCTATCCTCCCCTTTGAAGTTGTCAGGGGAGTAGCTGGGATGTAACCTGTCCAGGACTCCTCGGAGTTCTCTCCCCATTAGAAGCTCCGCCGGGCTTCAGCCTGTGGCGGTGCATGGTGTGGAATGTTGGGCTGTTAAGAATCGGTCAATCCTTTCCTGCCAGTCCCCGGGGCCTGGGCGTGAGATGGCTTCCTTAGCCATTCTCACAAATCTCTCTGCCAATCCATTACTCACCAGATGAAACTGGGTGGAGAGTACGTGCCTGATCCCCAATTCTGCCAAGTATCCTTCAAACTACGTGGCCATGAACTGGGGCCCCTTTCTGAAACTAAGGTGTCTGGTAGGCCATGGGTGGCGAACAATTGCCTTAGCTCCCTTATGATTGTGTCGGTGGTAGTGGCTTTCATAAATTTAATCTCCAGCCACTTCGAGAATGCGTCCACGACGATCATAAAATACCTGCCTTGGGCCAGCGAAATCTATGTGGATCCTGGACCAGGGTCCTGGGGCTGCTCCCATTCTCATACCAGTGCTGTAGGTGGGTCTGGCCTAGACTCTTAGCAGAGCTGGCACTTCCCCACCCACTCAATGATGTCTTTGTCCATTTGGGGCCACCAAACATAGCTCCTAGCTAATCCCTTCATCCTCACAATCCTGGGGTCCCCTCATGCAATAGATTCAACACTTTCTCCTTTAGGCACAAGGGAACAATTACCTGATCGCCTTACAATAGGCAGCCCACTTGCGTTGTCAGCTCGCCTCTTTTGATAGTGAAATGTTTGAATTCCCCACCCTCAGTCTTTTCCATCCACTCCCTCATGACCCAACTCGTGACTTTTCTGAGCACGTAGTCTTTGGTTGAAGCCCTCGCCACCTCTGCTGAGGTGATGCGAGCCCAAGATGTCAATCAGCAGGAGGGGGATTCTGGGTGTGGGGTCTTCTATTCTGTCTGGTAGCAGGCAACGGCTGAGGGCATCAGCGTTGCCCATGCTCAACCCTGGTCGATGTACTAGGCGATAGGAGTATGCTGCCAGGAAGATGGCCCAGCGTGTCATCCTGGGAAACAGGGCTGCCGGGGTGGGTCAGTCTCCTGCTATGAGACCCAGAAGGGGACGATGGTCCGTGATGAGGTCGAAGTCTCTGCCGAACAAGTACTCGTGGAACTTCTTCACTCCAGAGATGGCTGTGAGGGCTTCTTTGACAAGTTGACTATAGTTCTGCTCGGCACTTGAAAGAGTCTGGGAATAGTAAGCAATGGGTGCCTCTAGACTGTTCGGTAGTCTATGGCTCAGGACAGCCCCCATGCCGAATGGGGATGCATCACAGACAAGAACAAGGGGAAGTGTAGAGTTGTACTGGATTAGAAAATTCTCAGCCGACAGTAGTTTTTTTACAGCAGCAAATATGGCAGCTTCAGCCTTCCCCCAGACTCATTTGGATTTCTTAGCCAACAGTCTATGCAGGGGTTCAGCTACTGTGGCCTTGTCCTTTAGGAACAGTTTATGCACGAGCAGGTGTTCAGTTACTGTGGCCTTGTCCTTTAGGAATATCGCATAGAAATTCAACAGTCCCAGGAACGCTTGTAGTCCCACCTTGTCTTTGGGAGTGGGGGCCTCTCTGATTGCCCTAATCTTGCTCTCGGTGGGGTGTATGCCGGTTCCGTCTACCTGATACCCCAAGAATTCAACAGAAGGGACTGTGATCATGCACTTGTTGCATTTGATCCTGAGTCCCACACTTCTGAACTTCTCTAGGATTTGTCTAAGTCTCCCACCCCCAGCTGGAGTGCGCTTTCAGCGGTGATGAGCACGTCGTCAAAATACGGGACCACTCTGGGGATCCCCTGTAGTAATTGCTCCATGGTACTCTGGAACAGTCCGGGGGCTATGCTGACTCCGAATTGGTGCCTGACACACTTGAAGGCACTTCTATGCGTAATTATAGTCTGTGCCTCTGCAGTGGCATCATCTACTGGCAACTGCTGGTACGCCTGCGCAACATCGAGTTTAGCGAAGATCTTGCCGGGCCCTAGGGAGTGCAGCAAATGGTGTACAATTGGAACTGGGTAAGTACTCTGCTGGAGAGCCTTATTGATCGTACATTTTTAGTCTGTGCAGATGCGCAAGGACCTGTCAGGCTTAATGGGAGTCACGATTGGGGTCTCCCACCAGGCATGGTCAACTGGCACTAGCTGTCAGCACATCAAAATTCAGTACTTTAACAGAGGGATCTTTTGAGATGCAGTCATTGGTATAGAGAGAGAAGTGGAGAGAGCACACAGTCGGGGGGGGGCATGCTAGTTGTACAGGTAACTGATGTGATTTTGCCTAGCTTCACCTGCTGCTTCCTGTTTGTTAGGAAACTTATGATCCATGTACAGGTATGGTTGGGTAAAGCTAGCTGAATTAGTTTCATTAGAAGAATATCTGGAATGATGGTATTGAATACTGAGATTAAGTCTACTAAAGGACTCTTGCAGAGGTTACAAGATGTTGTAGGATGTAGTGCAAAGCCATAAAAAAAGAAAAAGTAAAGGGTCTAGAGCTGTGTTGGTGAACCTCTGGCATGCATGCCACAGGTGGCACTCAGAGCCCTCTCTGCGGGCACACGAGCTGTCACCCCAGCTCAGTTCCAATGCGCACGCACACGCACCTCCTGCTTGCCAGCTAATTTTTGGGTTTCTGCCACACATGCGCAGGGGGCAGGGGCATGTGGGAGATCCATGTGCATGCACGGGGTGAGCGCGTGGGTATGTGGGGGGTGGGATGGCAGCGCCACCCCCACGGCCCATTTTTGGTCCCAGGAGACTGCAGGGAAGCCTGCTAGCCAAAACGGGGTGCAGAGGGGTCATGTGCACATGCACGGGGAGGCAGGGCACACAGGGGGCATCGAATGTGCATTGAATTATGGGTGCTGGCACACATACTTTTTCAGCATGTGATGACAAAAATGTTAGCCATCGCTGATCTAAAGGAAACTCTAACCACTCTGAAACTCAACTAACAAAATTAGAAACCCCAAACCTTGCAAGAATGTGCCCAAATTATGCCCAAACAACTTCAAAAAGAATTGGCCCCTCAGAAGAAGACGTCAACAGATGGAAACATGTTATTCATAGAAAAAAACACAAACCTAGTACAAAACCTCTGTCCAACCCAATCCACTCGGATGCAGCCCCACTGGTGCTAAGCAGTCAATTTCATGGACTCTCCCTGGAAGAAAACATGTAGACACCTAGCAAAGAAGCAACGTTAAAAGTCCCTAAAAAGTAGCACCATCAAATGCTTCTGTGATAGATAGAAAAATACCCCCAAACCTCCCTAAGGAAAAAAAGGTGAGTGTTGGTAATAGGTGATTCAATTCTCAAGGGAACAGAATTCTATAGACGAGACAGTCAATCCAGAGAGGTATATTGTCTCCCTGGAGCAAAAATCAAAGATGTGGCTGAGAACCTAACCAAAATAATAAAACCCACAGATGACTACCCTTTTCTACTACTACGTGTAGAGATGAATAACACAAAAAAGGACTTGAAAACAATATTGAGCGATTACGAGCAGCTAGATAAGAAAGTTAAGGAGTTAGATGCACAAGTAGGTTTTTTCATCTGTACTGTCAATGAAAGGTCAGCATCCGGTAAGAGAACAAAGGATTCTAGAAGTGAACCACTGGCTAAAGAGTTGGTGTTGCCAAAAAAACTTTGGATTCCTGGATCATGGGCTGTACTCTTTCCATGTTGGGGTTTTGGCAAGGGATGGGCTGCACCTCACAAAGACTGGGAAGAATGTTTTTGGAAAACAGATGCCTCAACTTATCAGGACTGTAAACTAAAATTGAGGGGGGAGGGTAACCATTCTTTAGGATCCCTAGGGCCTAATTCCAAGCTAAAATCCCTAGAAAACAAGTCAAATAATTAGGTAAGGAGGGATGAGAAGGAAGACAAACACCAAATTCGAGATATAAGAAGCATACCCAGAATCAGACATAAAGATCTCAAGTGCCTATGTAGAAATGCACAAAGTTTGGGGAACAAACAGGTTGAACTTGAACTATTAATACATGAAGGTAGATATATAGTTGGAATTACAGAAACTTGGTGGGATGAAACCCATGACTAGAACATACTGATATAAGAATACAAACTGTTCAAAAAAACCCAGACCTCATAAAAGAGGAGGTGAACTTTGTACTGTATATAAAGGACCACTACATTGCTACAACAATGTGTGAAACCAAAGACAAAACCTCCTAGAACGCATATGGATCAGAGGTGTGTTTCTGGAGCACCGGTAGCAGAAATTTTGAGTAGTTTGGAGAACCGGTAGTAAAAATTCTGACTGGCCCCACCCCCATTTATTTTCTGCCCCCCAAGTCCCAGCTGATTGGGAGGAAATGGGGATTAACCTTCCCCTGGATTGGAGAGGAAATGGAGATTTTACAATATCCTTCCCCTGCCATACCCACCAAGCCATGCCACACCCATCAAGCCACACCCACAGAGCCAGTAGTAAAAAAATTTGAAACCTATCACCGCTATGGATCAATATAAAAGAAAAAAAAGAATGACATTGTCCTAGGTGTATACTACAGGCCACCCAACGAAGCAGAAAAAGTAGATGTCCTTTTTGCTAACCAACAAACAAATATATGCAGAAATATATGAAGTCCTCCATAGTAATGGGGGACTTCAACTATCCTGAAATCAATTGGATGACTAATCCTGCATCAAGTGAGAAGTCAAATAAGTTCCTAACCAACCTAGCTGATAACTTTGTTGTCCAAAAGATAGAGGAGGGAACTAGAGGGACAGCCATACTGAACTTAATTCTTATAAACAGAGAAGAAGCGATAGAGAGAGTTAAAACTGCAGGAATCTTGAGTGAGAATGACCATGTCATAGTAGAATTCAAAATAATACAGACACATAATAGAACTGTAATGATACCAGAATCATAGATTTTAAAAGTGCTGATTTTAACAAACTCAGAGAGAACTTGGGAAAGAGTCCTTGGATGAAAATTCTAAAGGGGAAAACAACTCAAGAAGCTTGGCAAACTCTAAAAAAATTATCATAAAAGCCCAAAAACTATAGCCCAACCTACTGAAAACAGAACTGTAAAAGACTAGAAATAAAAGTTAAAATAAGAAAATAAAAAGTAAGAGAACACCTGTCTGTATTATATTGATGAATACAATTCACCAGGACCTGATGGATTACAATCCAGAGTTCTAAAGGAGATAGCAAATGTCATCTCAGAACCACTGTACCACATCTTTCAAAAAGAGAGCCTGGATAGCTCTGCAGACAAAGCACCCTAATTAAACATCCAGCTGACTGCAATTACTCATGTTCGAATCTCACCAGGCTTAAGGTTGACTCAGCCTTCCATCCTTTCTAAGGTAGGTAAATTGAGGTCCCAGTTTGTGGGGGCAATAAGCTGACTTTGTATAATATACAAAAGTATGAAGGCTATTGCTTAATGCATTGTAAGCCGCCC
The DNA here is from genome assembly GCA_038048745.1 of Coluber constrictor foxii. Lineage (NCBI taxonomy): Eukaryota > Metazoa > Chordata > Lepidosauria > Squamata > Colubridae > Coluber > Coluber constrictor. The sequence continues at coordinate 116,555,053 of CM075961.1, read as the reverse complement.
TGAGTCTTCGAGAAGGGCAGCATATAAATCAAATAATAAAAAAAAAATCCTGGAGAACCAGGAAAAGGACTGGAAAAGAGCAGATGTGGTTCTCATCTTCAAAAAAGGAAAAAGAACAGAGCCAGGAAATTATAGGCAAATCAGCCTAACATCAATACCCAGGAAAATACTGGAAAATATAATAAAAACAGATCTGCCAACATCTAGAAGTAGTAAAGTAATAACTAGAAGTCACCACGAGTTTGTTAAAAATAGATCATGCCATAACAATCTTATTTCATTCTTCAACATAGTGCAAACAAAAGCAAATAAAACACCCCCAGGAGCAAAACAAATTAAAGTTTAATTTGTGTGCATTGTTCAATGGACCGTTAAATTGGCCATGTCCACCCAGTCGCATGACTTAACCATGCCCACCTAGTCACACGACCACCTTAGCCACACCCACCTAGTCACATGACCACCTAGTCACATGACCACCTAGCCACGCCCTCCCAGTCGATCCAGCCCCCCAACAGTTTGAGGGATTGTGAATTGGCCCCCTGTTTAAAAAGTTTGAGGACCGGGACTTCTGGTTGGTGTCGTTTGGACAAAGAGAGGGCTTGAGGAGCTAGCTCTGTTCTTCGCTCCTTTTGTCTGGTGCTGGAGTGATCCTGAAAGGATACACAAAGCCCAAAAGGAAGTGTGTTGGAGTGGGGATATTCGAGGAGCAGTTTGACAATAAGCAATCGCCAGCGTGATGGAGAGAAACCCTGTTGAGCCCAACAATCGAGAGCTGACATTTTTCAATGGTGGCCCCCAAGTCCTGACAGCCAGCAAAGTGGGAAGTAAGATTGAATGACCACTCATGGTGAAGAGTAATAAGAGGTCAGTGCAAAAGAATTTGCGTTACAGAAGATTAGCAAGAAAGAAGGTTCACACCTCATTGTGAAGATTGATTGATCATAACCCAAGAAAGCTACTAAGAAGCAGAGGTGAGAGTGAGCGGAAAGTGACTGGGGAATGATTGATAGCCTGAAAAGACAGGACACTTTAACAAACAAAATAAGAGAAGATAGCAATCCAGGATACCTTCTGATTATTAGACTTCAGACTTTACATTTTGAACTTCGAAAAACTGAGAACTAAACACTAGTTATGAGGCTGTGAACTCTGTGCTTTACTAAAGATTGACAAGCAGTTGAAGTAACGGAAAGGGAGAGTGTCCATAGCAAAGAGCATTACTCAGCAACTTATCTGCATAATAAAGAGGACGGAATTGATGGGAATTTTTGAGAGACTGAAACAGTAATAAGAAACTGATGAACTGGTGACTATTCCATTATATAAACTATAGATTTAAAGTATAACTAATTTCAATAGAGTTTAATGTAAATAATTTTGAACTATTATTATTTAACTTACCTAACTTATTAATTTATTCAACATAAGGCTTTTTACCCTAATTAAGGAATTGATTCTATTTATTGTTATATATTAATTGATTGAAAGTTCTAGGTAATTTATTCTTATAGATTGACACTTAAAAGTTTAATTTTTTATTTTATTTTATATATATTTTGATTTACATTTATAACTTAAACTGTAAGCTACTGATATATTTATATTTGAATTGGAAAAAGAAAATTTCATATAGATATCTGTGGCCAAGCATGTCAATCTTCTACTTAGGTACGTACTTTACGATTACTGAACAGTGTTGTGAACATCGAGACTTATACAAATAATATAACACCATAAAAATTTATAGCAAGTACCATATCATATTAACAGTCAACTTTTAAGGGAAATTATTTTAAGTTGTTTAATGCCAATTTGGGACAACGTGTATAATAACCTTAAAAAACAGAAAGAGATACTAGAAGAGATGACTTCTACAAACACCACAATAACTAAGACAGGAAAGAAGACCACACTAACCCTAACACCCTCAGCAGTAACAGCTTCTCCGATGACGCAAAAAACAATAAAAGGAATGCTGACAGCTGAAAAACAAAACACCGCTTCGAATGTTAATATTCAAACCTTGCTACTCACATTGCAATAATCGATGGTTAAACTCCAAGAAATAATGGTGAATCATTTAGAGACAAGAGTTGATATTAATGAGCTGAAAGAGGAAATGGGGAAACTAAAAATGGAAATGAAATCAGACATATCAAAGTTTGATGAAAAAGTAGGGTCTATTCAACTAGCATTAGAAAAGAATGTACACACAATAAAGGAAGTAGAGAAAAGAACAGAACAAACGAAGAAACTAGAAAAGGTGGAGCAACAAATAAAAATAGTGAGCAAAGAACTGGAAGATTCTTTGATCTATATTGAGATGGATAAAGCAGCGTCGTACCTAAGATTCCAAAATATAATGAAAATAAAGATGAAGATCTGGAACTAGTGATGGCAGAAATTTTAGCTGAGGCACTAGATCAGTGGTTCCCAAAGTGGGTGGTGCCGCCCCCCTGGGGGGCAGTGGGATGCCTTAGGGGGGCAGTAAGAGGCAAGAGGGGCAGCAGGGGGTGCTAGAGGTAAAAGGGGGCAGCAGGGGGGCACTAAGTGGCAAGGAGGGTGGCCCCCACCCTTTGGCCTGTGCATTTACCTCCTTGCAAGCAAACAGCAAGAAAAAACAACAACTTTCAGCTTCGGCATAGGCTAATTAGCCCGTTGATTAGATCCGTGACTCTCAGCTGATTTTCTCTCAGCTGTTTTGTGCAGGGGATCTGCTGCTTGCTATAAAGAGCTAAATTGCTGGAGCAGATTTTTTTTTTCTCCTTGTGCAATTCAAGCTGAAAACGAAACCAAAAGTAAAGCTTTGCTGTTCATTGCAACGTTGGAAAATTAGGCAGAGGCAGATTTCTTTTCTTTTTCCTCATCAAAAAAGATAGGTGCAAACAATAGGAAATTTAGGCAAAAGAGGAGAGTTCAAGATTTTAAAACACAAAAGAAAAAAACTCTATTTAAATAGGGAATTGTAATAATTGAGATACTATCGTATATTGTGTTGAAAGTTATGGTTTGGAGGAATATATGGGGGAAATTATTTGGTTTATTATTATTGGTAAATATAATTAATTGATTTGTAAGAAATTGGATTGTATGGAAATAATTGGAATATTTATGTTCATATTGATTAATATACAAAAAAGATAGTTATATAACTAATTGATTTATATTAAAATGTTGAATTTGTATTAAACAACTAATATTATATAATTAACCAATGTGAGGATGGATATAAAAATAGATGACAATGGGAAGGGGTATAATATGGAATAGAAGGGAAAATTGAATTTGATTAATGTTGGAAGTGAGGATGACGAGTAATATTGTTTTTTTAAAAAAATAGATGAGGAATAAATATGGCAAAAAGAAAATATAGAAATTGTAAATTTAATTGAAATGACTAAACACTGTTTAAATTTGTGAACCGGCCAAGTACTCTGTTCAAAGAAAATACATTGTATGTTTGTATGTGTGTTTCTAATTATTGCTATTTATTTATATTTGTTCTCTTATTCTTTAAAGTTCAAGAATTCATTCTTTATCTTAATATCTTTATCTTTGTTTGGGGTTGCCTTTCTTCCATTTCATCTTTTTTTATTGTACAGCAATCTTTCTCCTGAAACCTACCACCTCTCTCTTTTCTTTCCTTCTTACTTTCTCTTCCCCCCCCACTTCTTCTCCTCCCTACTTCCTCTTCCTTTCACCTTCTCCTCCTCTCTTCCTCCCTCTCCTACCCTCACTCCTACTCTAATTTCCCTTCCTCCCTTCTCTTCCTTCCCTTTCTCCTTCCTTCATCCCTTTCTATTGCTGTATTCATTTTATATTTTGTCCTGTGGAGTCCAGGCAACTCCAGTTTTTCTTTCATTTATCAAGTATATTTCTCAAAATTTCCCCTCATCTTTTTAATTATTAGCAATATATTTCATCTTATTCCATTTTTTCAATTGAACCCAGTGTAATCATCTTTATCTTTTTTTTCAATTATTTCCTTTTCAATATTAGCTCCTTGTTTCTCTTGCTTCTCATTCATCTTTTCTCTCTCTTTTTTTGCAAGCTAACCAATTCTCTGCTTCTTTATTTATCTTAAATGCCTCCCTTACTTTTTGAAACATCTCCCTTAGTGTCTCATATTCATCCTCCCAATTCTCCATATTTTCAATTTTAAAAAGGATTTTTAAGTTTATTCTTTTCATTTACATATGTGTGTGGGGTGCTTTTCAAGGAGCCACAAGTGGGGCTGATAGCAGAGTCATTCTGGCAGTGTCTTTTAAAATTGCTTGGAAGACCCATTTTATCCCTAACAATAATGGTTTGTTTACTTTGGAATAAAACATATACCTGGAAAAAGTATTTACAAAACTTGGACTGAAGGAAAAGAAAGGCAGGACTGGACACATTATCAGTAGCTAGTTAGTTTATTGTTATCAGTGACTCCCACTGATTCTAAACTCATTTTAAGACTGGGATTGATGACTACTGAAATTTAAGTATTCAACATTGGTCTCAGAAATCTTTGATTTGAACTTTGATTTGAACTATGGCAAGAAAAATCATAAAAAGGGGCAAAACTCACAACCATAATAATTTTGAGATATTTTTAGTGTAGAGAATTCAAGTGTTTAGAATGTCAGCTGATGGTGCCCAGGATGAGGGTGTACTCTGTGGGTGCATTGACCCTCTGGAATGGTTTACCCACTGGGCTCCAGATGGACCCCAACCTCCGCTCTTTCCGCGCTGACCTGAAGACATGGCTTTTCCAACGAATTTGCTGATCTGATGGGAGTTTTAACTAATCTTTTGGGGGTTTTAATTTGAGTATTTTAGTTGTAATTTTACTGTTTTATTGTTTTATCTTTGTCCCAAATACCTCGGGAGAAGGGCAGCATATAAGTATAAATAAACTAAACTAAACTAAGCTATTTTGACATCATCAAAAATTTAATTTATTACTTGTTAAAAATGCAAAGACAAGGAGTACAAGGAGCAAATAAAAGACCTCCATGTTGGGGTTGGTTCTGGACCAAATCTTACTTGTGGGACAGAAACCAGCTCTCAGCCCTCCTTGTGACGTTTTTAAAAAACATCCCCCCACCTCAGCTCCACCGCCTGAGGAGGCAGGGGAGGACTGCAGGTTGATCCCAAGGGGACCTGGGAATGGGTGTGAATTCATCCCACAGCCCTCTCCATCTCCTCCTCTGTGAAATTGCTTTCTCCCACTCGCTGATGGTCAGCAAATTCAAAAGGAACCTCCAGATGAGAATCACTGTTCTAGATTGGTTGATTCAGGGGATTTCTTTAGTGTTAACTAATAGTGTTAGCTATTTTTGTTACAGGGATAGATTTGTATTGGAGCAGCCTGCAGGCCTCCCAAAGGCTCTGCGCACCCTCTTTTTGCAAAAAACGGGCCCGTTTTTCACAAAAACGGGACATGCGGGGCAAGGCTTCAGAAGGCCAAAAAATGGCTGTAATCTGTGTATTTTACCGTTATTGTCTTCCTTAGTGGGTCATGCAAACCACTATTTCAAACAATGTTATTTATAGATAGTGAGGGTGGGGGCAGTGGTGGGTTGCCCCGGTTCTCACCGGTTCTATAGAACCGGTAGTAAAACCGGCAGGAGGCCCCGCCCACTGACACTGACATCACCAAAACACTTCTGCAAATGTGCAGAAGAGCGTGTGCATGCACGAGTGAAGTGAGTGTGTGCGCGTGGCCCCGCTGCAAATCAGTAGTAAAGGTAAGTAGAACCCACCCCTGGGTGGGGGCCCCTGAGGATGAGTTTGTAGTACCAAGGGGGCGGTGGACTGAAAAAGTTTGGGAACCACTGGTCTACATTAAAGAAGAGATAAAGGTAAACTTAATATTTGCAGACCCCAAAGGAAGAATTGTGGCAATAAAAATACAGATAATTATTTTAAAACATTTATTAGTGGTAATTTATGCCCCAATGATAATCAAAAAGAATTTTACAAAGTCCTATATGATAAAATTATTGAATTAGAAAGAAAAAATATTTGCATCATAGGAGATTATAATGCAATAACAGATTATCAAAAAGACTACAATGAGGAAAATAAGAAATAGGGAAAAAAAGAGAACTACCCAAAATATATGTAGAAATGATCAAAGAATTAAATTTAATAGATATATGGAGAACACTAAATCCAGAAAAGAGACAATTTACTTTCTATTTGAATCCCAATCAGTCATGGTCACGCATCGACATGGCTAGGATGAGTGGAGAACTAACAGAAGAATTGACAGAAGTAGAAATTTTACCGAACTTGTGTGCAGACCACAACCCACTCAGAATTAAGTGGAAGGGTAAAAAAAAACCAAGGAGAAGGTGGATGCTAGATTCTCAATTATTGAAAGATGAGGAATTGACCAAGAAAATTAAGGTGGCGGTGGATACTCCCAGACTTATGGTCATGGGGGATTTTAACCTGCCATCTGTCGGTGAAACATCAGAGACAGCTCGGGAGTTCATGGCTTCCATGACGGCCATGGAACTGACTCAGTTAGTTCAAAGCCCTACTCACCCGGCAGGTCACACTCTGGACTTGATTTTTGTCTTTGGTCAGTGGTTGAATGATCTAGAAATGGGGGATTTAGTTATCAAACCCTTGCCATGGTCAGATCATTCACTCTTTCAATTAGACTTTCAAGCCGCTTCCCTCCACCACAGAGAGACGGAACCGACCAAGTGGTTCTGTCCCAGGCGCCTGATGGATCCTGATAGGTTCCTGACGGAGCTTGGGCCATTCCCTGAGGCTCTGGCTCACGACTCAACTGAAGAACTGGTGGCCACCTGGGATAAGGCAGCCGCTGGAGCTTTGGACCGCGTTGTGCCTTTGCAGCCTCTGACCCGGTGCTGATCCCAATTGGCTCCCTGGTTTTCTGAGGAAAACACTCCTGGAGAGTGATTGGAGGGCCAGCCATTCCCAATCCGACCGAACACTGGTGAGGTCTCATATTAAGACCTACCTAGTGGTGATAAGGGCGGCAAAATCAAATGATTTTTCCACTCTTATTGCATCTGCAGAGAACCACCCAGCCGCCCTGTTTAGGGTGACCTGCTCCGTACTTCATGTGGGAGTGCGGGAAGACCCCTTGCAGGATAGGGCTGAGGATTTGTGCAATACCTGCATGACAAAATCGCTCAGATTCGGGAAGGCCTGGACTCCGATTGGGTGGGTTCAGATGGGGTGACGGAGGTGGGTCTTGAGAGTGTTATCTGGGAGGAGTTTGACTTTGTGACTCCCGAGGACATGGACAGGATTCTGGGTAGGTTGAACTCTGCACATGTTTATTGGATCCCTGTCCCTCCTGGTTGGTGCTGGCCTCCCGGGCGGTCACACGAGGCTGGCTCCAGATGATTATTAACGCTTCTTTGAGTGAGGGTTTCCTCTCCTCTGCCCTTAAAGAGGCAGTGGTGAGGCCCCTCTTCAAGAAGCCTTCCCTGAACCCAGCTGTACTAACGAACTATTGTCCAGTCTCCAACCTTCGCTTCGAAGGTTGTTGTGCGCAGCAACTTCCCCAGTACCTGGATGAAGCTGTCTATCTAGGTCCGTACCAGTCGGGCTTCAGGCCGGGATATGGCATGGAAACAGCATTGGTTGCATTGGTTGATGATCTCTGGAGGGCTCGGGACAGGGGGTACTCCTCTGTCCTAGTCCTATTGGACCTCTAAGCAGCTTTTGATACCATTGACCATGGTATCATGCTGCGCTGGCTGGAGGGGTTAGGAGTGGGGGGCACTGTGCTGTGATGGTTCTCTTCCTCTCTGGTCGGACACAGTCTGTGTTGGCAGGGGAAGAGAGGTTGAACTCGAGGCACCTTGGTTGTGGGGTGCCGCAAGGGTCCGTCCTCTCGCCCTTTTGTTCAACATTTATGTGAAGCCCCTGGGGAGATCATTCATGGTTTTGGGGTGAAGTGTCATCAGTACGCTGATGATACTCAGCTGTACATCTCCACCCCAGACCACCCCAATGATGCCCTTGACGTGATGTCCCGATGTCTGGAGGCTGTTCAGATCTGGATGGGGAGAAACAGACTCAGACTCAACCCTTCCAAGACTGAATGGCTATGGCTCCCGGCATCCCGGTATAGCCAGCTGGCTCCATTGCTGACTATTGGGGGCGAGACTTTGGCCCCATCAGAGAGGGCTCACAATCTGGGTGTCCTCCTGGATGCATGGCTGTCTTTAGAAGATCATATGATGGCTGTAACCAGGGGGGCTTTCTATCAGGTTCGCCTGATTTACCAGTTGTGTCCCTTTCTGGACCGGGACGCCCTGCACATGGTCACTCGCCCTCATCCCGTCCCGTCTGGACTACTGTAATGCTCTCTACATGGGACTCCCCTTGAAGAGCACTCGAAGGCTGCAACTGGTCCAGAATGCGGCCCTGTGGGTGATTATGGGAGCAACACGACGCACCCATGTGACATCTCTCCTGCACGAGCTGCACTGGCTCCAGTGGTCTTCCAGGTGTGGTTCAAGGTGCTGGTTACCATCTTCAAAATGCTCCATGGCTTAGGACCCAGATACTTACAGGATCGCCTTCTGCCACCAATGGCCTCCCACCAACCAACACGCTCCCACAGAGAGGGACTTCTCAGGGTGCCATCGGTCAAACAATGTAGACTGGTGACCCCCAAGGGGAGATCCTTCTCTGTGGGGGCACCCGCCCTCTGGTTTAGGTTTTATTTGATTTATATACCGCCCTATTCCCGAAGGACTCAGGGCGGTGAACAGGCACAAGATAAAACACATAAAATACAAAATTTAAAAGCAGAATAAAATCAAATTAAAACAATTTGGCCCAAGACAGATTTAAAACCCCAGTAATTAAGAACAAATTAAAATTTACATTTTAAAAAGGGAAAAAAGGGGAAAAGATTAGGTCAGGCCAGCCTGATGGAATAAAAAGGTCTTGAGAGCGTGGCGGAAGGTGCACAGATCTGGGATCCTCCGTATCTCTGGGGGGAGCTTATTCCAGATAGTAGGTGCCCCCACAGAGAAGGCTCTCTCCCTGGGGACCGCTGTCGAGCCTCGCAGCATGCTTGACACACTATAGAGTGATGATGGCGAAGAACGACATACATACATATACACACAGGGTGATGGTGTTGAGTGGAGGCAGTCGTGTGCGGGGTGCGGGTGGAGGTGTTGTGTGCGCCGGGTGTAGGACATTTCCTGGAACAACATGGAGAAGCACGCTGGCGCTCCCCGCCGCCCGGCATGCCCATGGAGAAAGGAGGGGCGTAGTGATACTAGCCGGGGTGTGGTATTTAAGGAGGACGGAGGCAATTCACAGGCGGACTATTTAAAACACTGTTTACCAGAGAATCATAGCGCCGATTTCGTTCGCCCAAGCGAATCCCAGCATGTGCTAGAAGCCGACATGAATAAACCAGCATACAGGAAAGAGCTGAGCTGAAGTTGCTGTGTTTTGCTTGCGTCTTGCTCAGAACATCTGAGAGGAAATTGGCACTCCCTTCATTATTGTGTGGACTATGGATGGCAGAGGGCATGGAGGCAGCCGCCACTTCGCCTGCCCTGGAGGAGGAGGAGGTGCTGTCACCCACCGCGGAGGAAGCCCTGGGAGAAAGCCAGCCTGCGGTCCGACCGAAGGAACAGAGACGAAGCCGCAGTCAGGGTGAAGAGCCTAGAGAGGTCGGGCTGGCAAGCAGTGGGGACAGCCAGACAGAATTGGGGGAATGGTGGCAAAGCCCCGCTTTGGTTGCCCCCCCATGCTTGCAAGGACCCAACGTCGCTTCCATACAGTGAACGGTTTTGTCGATGGAAGGAGAGGGGTTGGGTCGATGATGACGATGGAGAGTGGAGCTACTCGACAGGAGTGGGGAAATCCACCTTTGAAGTGCTCCGGGAGCGCTTTGGAGATGCTAGCTTCCGTGATGCACAGTCATGGCAACCGTGGTTGACAGGGACTGAATCGAACACCAGCTGGTGCCCTCCCTCTACAGGACAGGAGACGAGATTTCAGTTAGCCAGCCCCAAGTTGAAGGTAGGATCGTCACAGCCGTCCACCACACCCCGGCCAACAGGTCCTTCCATGGGAGCAACAGCCACGAGCCTGGCTCACTCCGTTCGGTCCCAGGACAGGCCCCGAGGGCCCCGAGCTCCAGGGCCCCGAGTGGCCCTATTCAGGCCTCTCATGGCTTGCTAGGGCAGTCGGGGATGTGGGGCTCTCATCCCGTAATAGGGCCACCCCCCTTTACAAACCACCTTCGATGGTAACCCTGACCGGGTGGCTCTTTTCTTAAGCCAGGTGTTTAGCTATATTGACCTTCATGGCCGGTTGTACCCCACCCAATGGTCTATGGTGGTGGCCATTACAATGACTCTGACAGGGGAGGCTGCTGACTTGGTGGCGGATTTGCATAATGACCATGCCCGAGAACTCAACGATGTTGGACGCTCTCAGAGTACGATTTGAAGATGACACTAGGACTCAGGTGGCATAGGGGGAACTCGTGGCTTTAAAACAACTGGGTTGCCCAGCAAAGGAATACATGAAGGATTTCTGGCAGTTGGCAGGGAGAGTACGGGGATGGCCTGAATGCATGTTGGTTCACCAGTTCCATCTTGGATTGGACTGTGAGTTGCGGCAGGCCTGTGTATGTTGAGGATTGTCAGAATGGTGTAAGGCAGCTATCGATTTGGACGTTGGGCTATGTGAATTCCGGGTACTAAGTGGTGTCAGCTCAGGTTCCAATTGCCATCAACCTGATAGACCAAGCCTTGAGAGAATGGCAGGAAGCGGGGAGCCCAGTCCTCAGATAACCGACTCCACTCAGTGAATGCTGCGGTGCTTCCCTTGTAACCAAATGGGCCACAGGGCTCTGGAGTGTCCATTGCCACCGGTCCAGCCGGGCAGTTCTGGGGCATCAACGTCCAGTGGAAAACCTCAAGGTTGACCAACCCCAGAGAAGACCAAAGGTGTATCGCAGCTAGGACAAAGCCCTCATACCGTGACAAACAAGGAGACAGGCCCTTCTATACACCCTGGGATAGTCCCCGTTGTGTTGTCGGAGAGTGAAGAGGATGATGAGAAAACCGACCCGCTGGTAAGTGGTCCCATTCCTCCCTTCCTCATCCCGATAGCTCTAACACCATTAGGCGGTAGGCCACGTGTACAGCATGAGGCTCTCATTGATTCTGGGTGCACAAGGTGTCTGATGAGACGCTCAGTAGCCACATGTCTAGGTATCAAGCTACGAACCCTGAAAACCCCAATAATGTTTGAACAAATGGATGGATCCACTTTAGGGGGAACCCCAGCACCCAAATGACCGAATTAGTGAAACTAGAGGTAGGGCATCATTGGGAGTACATACGGTTCATAGTGGTGGACACGATGATAGAACCTGTAATGTTGGGTCTGGCCTGGCTAGTCAAATGGCAGCCCACCATATGGTGGGAGGGGTTTTTTCGTAAACTTCGCTTACCGACAGTACCTGAACTGGCTTCAGTACATGAGGTATCAAACCAGTAGGAGGGGTCACTGATCGGAATAGATCATACAATAGGTCCCAAGGGAGTCCCCCCAGAATATGCAGACCTGGCATCAGTGTTTGATGAAAAGGAATGTGATACATTACCTCCACACTGGCTGATGGACTGTGCCATCAAACTGATACCTGGTGTGAAGTTGCCAAAGCCACGTATGTATGCAATGACCCCGCGGGAGGTAGACGAACTAAGGAAATATATCGATAAAAACCTGGCTAGGGGGTTTATACAGCCCAGTCGGTCATGCATGGCCACCCCGGTTTTATTTCGAGAGAAGAAGGATGGGGATCTTCATTTATGTGTCGACTACCGTGGCTTGAATGCAGTTAGCATAGAACCGCTATATCCCTTGCTGCTAATGAAAGACCTTTTAGCAGCGTTGGCTACCTGGAAGTACTTCACCAAGCTGGATTTGCGGGAAGCCTATTATAGGGTTCGTGTGAGGCAAGGAGATGAGTGGAAGACCACATTCCATTGCCCGTTGGGTAGTTTCAAATTCTGTGTTATGCCCTTTGGGTTACAGGCGCTCCCACTGTCTTCATGCAGCTCATCAATTTTTTGTATCAAGGGGTTTTAGTGTATCTGGAAAATATCCTCATATATACGCAAACCATGGAGGAACACGTCCAACTCATCCGCCAGGGATTGAAATGGTTATTACAAGGAAACCTATATTCAAGGTGTCTAAGTGCGAGTTTCACTGCACTGAGTTAGACTATCTGGGTTAACGCATTTCTAACAATGGCATAGCGATGGATCCAATGAAAGTAAAAGCTGTTTTAGAATGGCAAGCCCCAATGACTAGGCGACAATTACAAAGCTTCCTTGGATTCGCTAACCTCTATCGTTAATTTATTCCAACATTTGCACACATTGCTTTACCCTTGACAAACCTCTTATGCACAAAGGGGGGGTCCCCCAGGGCCGGGAGGACATCTGGAGTGGACTTTGGAGTGCCAGGCAGCATTCGAGATGTTGAAACGTGGTTTTGCTGAAGCACCGGTGCTACAACATCCCGATCAAACAAAACCATTCATCGCACAGGTGGATGCCAATGATGTTGCAGTGGGGGCCGTGCTTCTACAAACCGATAGTCAAAAGCAGCTACACCCATGTGCATACACGTCTAAGAAATTCACTGCCACTGAACAGGGGTGGGCTATTTGGAAAAAAGAGGCATTCGCTTTTCGGTGGGCTCTCCTCACCTGGCGCCATCTTCTAGAAGGAGCCCAAGTGCCATTTGAAGTCTGGACGGATCATTGTAATTTGATAGCATTACAAACTCCCAGACGGCTTTCACCTAAACAGGTGAGGTGGACACATTATTTCCAGCGTTTCCGTTTTACCCTGAAACATGTGCCCGGAAGTAGGAACTTCTTGGCCGACGCCTTATCTCGCATGCCGCAGTTCCATAGCAAACGAGAAGAAATAGTTCAGGCTATGGTCCCCAATGGTGGACTAGATAGGGTGACTATCGTAGCGACAACAACGGAAAACCAAAAGGAATGGAAAGAGGTATTTCATACGGCCCTATTAACAGATACATGGTTCAACGAAAATAGCCATTTGCTTACAAAGAGGGATGGCTTACCGTGGAAAGGGGACAGGTTGTATGTTCCGGAGGGGGTCTGACGAATGGTGTTACAAAGGTGTCATGATAACAAAATAGCAGGGCATTACGGTTTCCTTAAAACACTCCATCTAACCCGATGGCAATTCTGGTGGCCAAAAATGAGGAAATACATGGATACATACACACAAATATGTTCTACCTGTGCAAAAGCCAAATCCCGGCTGGGGAGGCCATTGGGATTGTTATAGACAGTGGCTAGACCCACTTATCCCTGGGAGGAGATAGGGATGGATTTTATGGTCGACTTACCAGGGAGCAGGGGGCACACGGTAATCTGGATGGTTATTGATCTGTTCTTTAAACAGGCTCATTTTGTTCCATGCCGAGGTTTACCTTCGGCGCGTAAGCTGGCTAAGCTATTTATATTACATATATATCGATTACATGGGGTACCCCGCTGTATCATTTCTGATAGGAGGTGCAATTTATGGCACAATTTTGGAGAAACTTCCTGTCGGCTATAGGGTCAACACAAGGACTTAGTTCGGCATTCCATCCCAGTACCAATGGAGCCGTTGAGAGAGCAAATGCGATGATAGAGCGATATCTCCGTTGTTATGTATCATATCAACAGGATGATTGGTCCCCCTTCTACCATTCACAGAGATGGCCTATAATAATGCCATTCACAGCAGGACGGGCCTCACCTCTTTTCGCGTTGCAATGGGACGGGACTTTGTAGCCATACCAGGATTAGACTAAGCACCGACGACCGCACAAATGCCCCAGGAATGGGCTGAGAGGTTAAGCACAGTATGGCCCCACATCCATGTCGCATTGGATAAGGCAGCCCTTGTATACAAATCCCAGGCTCATAAGCACTGAGAGCCTACTCCACCATTCCGAGTGGGGGACATGTTGTATCTTTCTACGAAATACATCAAATTGAAACTCCCCAGTCGGAAATTAGGCCCAAAATACCTAGGCCCCTTCCCCATTGTCAAGGTTATCAATCCAGTCACTGTAATGTTAAAACTTTGTCCGTTACTGGGGAAAGTTCACCCTACCTTTCACAGTAGTCTCCTTAAACCGGCTAAATATATCCAGAAAGACTATGAGCATCCGAGTCCAGTTACAGAAGGGCAATATGAAGTAGACAAAATACTGGATTCTAAGCTCAAAAGAGGCAAACTGTATTATCTAGTGAAATGGACATGGTATCCGGTAGAAGAAGCCTCTTGGATACCATATACTGATGTACACGTCAACTGGCTCATACGTCGGTTTCATAAAGCACACCCACAGAAACTGCGAGAGATGGCTAACGGTATTTCTTTGTCTTTTCCAGAGGGAGCCTTGGTGAAAGGGGAGCCGCCTGTTGAGCCTCGCAGCACACTCAACACACTACAGAGTGATGATGGCAACCAACGACATACATACATACACACACAGGGTGACGGTGGTGTTGGGTGCAGGCGGTCGTGTGTGGGGTGCGGGGTGGAGGTGTTGTGTGCGCCGGGTGTAGGGCGTTTCCTGGAACAATGCGGAGAAGCATGTCGCCGCTCCCCACTGCCCGGCACGCCCATGGAGAAAGGGGCGTAGTGCTACTAGCCGGGGCGTGGTATTTAAGGAGGATGGAGGCAATTCACAGGCGGGCTATTTAAAACGCTGTTACCAGAGAATCATAGTGCCGATTTCGTTTGCCCGAGCGAATCCCAGCGTGTGCTAGAAGCCGACGTGAATAAACAGGCATACAGGAAAGAGCTAAACTGAAGTTGCTGTGTTTTGCTTGCGTCTTGCTCAGAATGTCAACAGTGTTTGGCCGATGACACCCGGAAGAGCCCCTCTCTGTGAAAGCATACCGGCCAGTGGGAGGCCGTTGGTGGCAGCAGGCGGTCCCATAGATAACCAGTTCCTAAACCATGGAGCGCTCTAAAGGTGATAACCAAAACCTTGAAGACTACCCGGAAAACCACCGGGAACCAGTGTAGCTCGCGCAGGAGAAAGTGAAAGTGAAAGGAAAAAAGTGCTGCCAAACAGCTGTTACTGCTGTCACCCCATGGTGCATTCTGATGGCCATTTCTCATCGGACCTGATGTCCCGGAGGGCGAAAAACCCCTCAACATGCCGAGAAGAAGCCGCCTTCACTAGGACTGGGGGCCATAGTGGTCAAATTGGCCCCCGAAATCCCAAAGTCACCAGAGGTCACCACCATCTCCCAGGAGCGTCTCAAACCAAATCCGCCATCTTGAGCATACGCAGGAGAGACCAACCTCTCCAGAGAGACTCTGGGATGAACTGCACCCGGGGATACATATGATTCCTGACCTGCGTACCTTTTGCCATGCCCTTAAGACTCTATATTCCAACAGGCTGGACTGGCTTAATAGGAATTTGGATTGGATGTTTTCAATTGTGGGTTTTTAACTGAGGGGCCAAAATACTTAATCTGCTTTTAAATTGTTTATAAATTTTGTATCTCATGTTATTTTATTGTGGCTATACACTGTCCTGAGTCCTTCGGGAGAAGGGAGATATAAAAATTTAATAATAATAATAATAATAATAATAATAATAATAATAATAATAATAATAATAATAGGAAGAACTAAATTTTTATTTTAAAGAAAATAATAACCAATATACAACGACCCAAAATTTATGGGATACTATGAAAGCTGTTATACGGGGAATTAGAAAAATATGCCCAACAAAGCAATCTACTTCAAGCAATCAAAAAATTAAGAGACCAAATTACAGAACAGCCCTCAAAATTCCCAATTACAAGAACAATTGATTTTTCATAAACACAAACTCAATTTAGTTGATCAGGAAGAATTGGTTAGAAACTTGAAGGCAACCAAACAAAAATATTTCGAACAAGCAAACAAGCCAGGAAGATGGCTATCTTATAAACTTAAAAAAGAGAGAGAGAAAAGAACCATCTACCAACTACAAGATGAAAATGGAGATTACCAACACAAAATAGAAAAGAAAAAAGAGATTGCATATAAATATTTTGAGGATCTCTATAAGAAAAAAAGAGTAGATGAGGATCAGATTAGGGAATATCTAAGAGAAAAAAGAACCTGGGAAATAAAAGACAAACTGAAAGAAAGTTTGATTAAGGATATAACTAGGATGGACTTAATTCAAGCAATCAGATCCCAGAAAAGTAACAAAGCATCGGCCCCCGATGGTTTTCCATCAGAATTTTATAAGGTAATAGAAGAACAAGTAGGACCAATAATGGTTGATCTATACAATTAGGTATTAACATCAGCTAAAATGCTGGATATGTGGAGGGAAGCATTAAATTCGCTAATCCCGAAGGGGGATACAGATGCCAGAGTGATACAGAACTATAGACCAATCTCTCTGTTAAACGTAAACTATAAAATATTCGCTACTATTATTGCCAACAAATTAAAGAAAATTTTGAACGACTATATACACTTAGATCAAAATGGATTTCTTCAAAATAGACAAATCAGGAATAATTTAAGAATAATAATGGACAGTTTAGAATATTATGAAGCCCACCCAGAGAAACAAGTAGCCTTTGTTTTCTTGAACGCCCAAAAGGCATTTGACAACCTCAATTGACAATTTATGATTCAACGAGTTTATGATACGAATTTTGGCACTAAATTTGAGAATATTATAACAGCAATATATTCTATAGAAAAACCAAAAGTTATAATTAATGGAGAAAACACCCAAACTTTAAATATAGAGAAAGGAGTTCAACAAGGTTGTTCTCTATCTCCTCTGCTCTTCATACTGTCACTAGAAGTATTATTAGAACGAATTAGACAACATTCAGAAATAAAAGGATTGAAAACCAGAAATAAAGAATATAAATTGCAAGCATTTGCAGGCTATTTGGCTTTTATTATCAAAAAACCAATAGAGAAAGGACAAACATTAATTAAGGAATTAGAAAGATATGGAGCTGTAGCAGGACTGAAAATTAATAGACAGAAAATGAAAATTCTAGCGAAAAATTTAAAAGTACTACAAATAACAGAATTGGAAAGAACACTTGGACTCCAAACAACAAGAAAAATCAAATACTTAGGTGTATGGTTGACAGCGCACTGCAAATTGATAAAGGAGAATAATTATAACAAACTATTCCAACAAACAAAAAAAGATTTAGAACTATGGACTAACATGCAGCTGTCACTTTTAGGAAGAATAGCAACCATAAAAATGTCTATATTATCAAAATTTCTATACTTGTTCCAGACCATCCCGGTTAAATTAGGAAAGACCTTTTTTAACGACCTTAATAAAACAATAGCAAAATTTATTTGGCAGGGGAAAAAAACCAGAATAAAAATGAAATTACTACAAGATCTGAAGAGCAGAGGAGGATTTGGATTGCCAAACTGGGATTTATATTATAGTGTAGCAACATTAGTTTGGTTAAAAGATTGGATCAATTTGAAGAGTAAAAGAATATGGCATGCCTTTCTGTGGGAAACAGGATCTACAAAACAACAATACTTCCACAGACACTTGATTAGAGATTCACTAATAAATAATTGGATTAAAGTTAAAAACAAACACTACATAAAAATCCCAACTTGGCTATCCACAATGGAAGCGATGATCCACCCAAATAATTTAGATTTGAACAAAATGTTAAAATATAAAGACCTATTAAATAACCATGGAAAATTAAAAACAATACAGAGCCTCCAAGAACAAGGGCTACGAGTTGACTGGTGGCCTTATCTCCAATTACATAACTGATATAAACAAGATATAAAAGATTATGGAATACATCTTAAACCACACAATTAGATAAAATTTTATTAGGACCAGACAAAAAAATTATTACTAAAATTTACAAATATCTTCTGGAAGTAGAACTGGAGGAAGAAGTAGTGAAAGAATGCATGATTGCATGAGATCAAAATATTGGACACAACATAAAACTATCAGATTGGGAAAATATATGGAACAGAAACCATAAACTAACAAAATATAAAGAAAACACATATAAAAGGTTCTACGGGTGGCACTTACCCCCTTTGAGATTAGTGAAAATGTATCCTAAAATGAGTCCCATATGTTGGAAATCTAAAAAGAAAGAGGGAACATACCACCATATGTGGTGGTCTTGACCTGCGGCTCGAAAATATTGGCTAAAAATTAAAGAGTGGCTACAGAAAATTACTAACGAACAATTAGACTTAGAACCGGAACTCTTCCTATTGGGGATCATATATATATATGTATACACACACACACACACACACACACACACACACACACACATACATACATACATGTGTGATGGGCACAAAGTATCTAGTACTACACATATTAACCTGCCAAGATTGCCTACACTCAGTGTTGGAAACAGCCATGCACACCTGCAGAGAAACTGGTCTTATAAAAGGTCATGAATTGCGCAGGAATGGACAAATTAATGCTGAGTCTAAAAGATAAAGAGGCATCGATATTTTACAATGTGTGGGAACAGTGGTATAACTGGATAGAACAGAGATAGATTAAAGATAGATAGTTATTAAGTATAAGTAGTAGATAAAATAAGAATGTAAATATGCACAATTTAATTGTAAATAATGCACGAATTATCATCACAAGAAAAACACCACTTATAGCTGTTGTTGAATGAAATAATTTTTTATGTTTTTAATGTAATAAAAGCTTAATAAAGTGTATTGGAAAAAAAAAGTTTGAGGACTCCTGTTTTAGAAGAAAGCAAACAATCAAAATCTCTCTTGTGGATACCAATCTAACTCTTATAAGCCTGTATATGAAGTCAAAAATCTAAGACTCTGTATATGTGCATATGGGTGCACATGAACGGAGAGAAGGAGGAACACAATGCATGAGGACAGAAAACTTTTAAGGTTTCTGGAGTGAAAGGTGTAAGAATATGAGGAGGACTACTAAGCCACATCATGCCTAATACAATTCCCATATCCATGCACTATAATGAATTTAATAATTTATCATGCATCTATCTAGTGTATCAATCTTGAAATAGTTCATCACATATTGTGGCCCCAAATATAATCTTGCTGTAACTTAACATAAAAAAATTTGTAAAATAGGGCATGACTCATTTAACAACTGTTTTGCTTAGCTACATAAATTCTAGTCCCAATTGCAGTCACAAATCAAGGATTACATGGACTGGCTATTTTTGTTTCTTTAAAGTTGGAATAAATGAACCTCTGTATTACAGCCATATAATGACTCAGAGTTTTGACTCAGGAATATTGCAACAAGAACACAACAACATAAATCCATTCATTACAAAGAAAATGTATTCCAGGATGTGCAGCATTGCTGGTGTTGGAAAATTACCATGGGTAATTTCCAAGTTAGTTTGAAATCACTACACTCTCAGTCAATCCCAAATCTAGATCAAAGCAAGTACACCACCTGCTATACTTTACTTATCAAAAATTCAACTTGAGCTTTATTTATTAAACATCAACAAATATCAAAAACAGTTCCCTGGCTAAAGTTGGACAAAAATCATAAAAATCAGACAAAAGGAAGAAGAGAGAGCAGCTTGAACAACAGGCAAGAACTCATATTATCTACGCATTTATATCCACACTACGTCAAAAGGAACAAAAGTTTCCCAAACTACCAGGAATAAAAAGTTATGTTCCATCATATCACAGGCAACTCCTGATGGCTCTACAATATGGGTAAAGGTTCTCTAGGCTGTTCTGTCTCTCATTGCATTGCACACTTCTTGCATGTGTATTGCTCAGTTTCCAGTATTCTGTCTATCCACCTCAGGCACAGTTGACCTTTTTTCATTCCTTCTGTCTACTTTATTGGGCATTATCATCTTTGCCATAGATGCATTACTCTTGGATGTGTCCATTTGACTCCTGGATCCAGTGAGTGTTCTGGAAGGATTTCCTCCAGTATTGGAGGGCTGGTTGTTCAAAGGAAGGTAAGAATCTGCTCCAGCACCAGAGCTTAAAGGAATCAATCATCTTCATATTGTACTTGCACAGAGTTTGGAAACAATGCTGTGAGTCATTAGCATGGACATTCTCAAAGAGGTGACCTTTGGTTATTTCAGCTTTAACCCTTTTGATATGGTGGAATCTGGCACTGAATTGAGGGAAGGAGTGAAACAAGTTGATTAGCCTTGGGGGCAGTGGTGTAATTCAAATTTTTTAATACCGGTTCTGTGGGTGTGGCTTGGTGGGCATGGCAAGGGAAGGATACTGCAAAATCTCCATTCCCTTCCAAATCCTGGGAGAAGAATATTGCAAAATATCCATTCCCACGACAAATCAGGAGAAGGGCGGTATAAAAATGAAATAAATAAATAAATAAATAATAATAAACAACAAATGGATAATTCCATTTTATGGATAGTGTATGGTTTCCACTTCATGTCCACGGGCCCTGGTGGCCACCCTCTTAGCACCCAGTTAATAACTGTGGAGATCTCTGGATCGCGTGTATTTTCCTAATTCCTCAGAGAAAACTGAGGGGAATTCATTATATAACATCTCCAGTTCAGATGATGAGATGGCATTAATTCCTTGTATAGTTAGACCTAATGCATCAAATCAATTAAGACCCAGCAGGCTGGGGAATTTTCCTTCCACAATGACTAGTGATAATAACCCACTAAACTTCTTAAATTGTACTCGGAATGTGCCACTTCCGACAATCAGAATGTTGGCTCCTTGGCAATCTTTTAGCAGGAGATGGCAGGGGTCTAGTTGTCGTTTAGCCAATTTAGCTAAATTCAGCTAATTAGTCTTTTAATTATACTCCATGACACCAAGGATGTAGCGGAGCCGGAATCAACTTCCATGATGCATGGTTTCCGTTCGATGAATACTGTAAGGCGAATTTTCTGCTGGCTCAAAATATTTGGTGGTGTTACTAAATTCACATCAGAAGAAAATTGTTGGTTACTATTATGAACTTTAGACGATTAGGACGATATTGTCGGATCCCATCCTGCGGCACACGTGATTCGAACTGTGGTTGAGGGGCTCTGCATACTCTGGCAAGATGACCTTTGTGGCCTCAGCGGCGGCACTCTGCATTTTTAAAATGGCAATTAGCACACAGGTGATTTCCTCCACAGCTGAAACATGCGTTCGGCCCCCTTGACATGCTATTTGGGCCAGAGTTTTGTTTTCTAGACTCTTTTTTTTAAAAAAAATAATCTTTATTTACATTTTCAGTTAAAAATAGACATTATAAAGAAAACAAAACATCATATATTAGTAAGAGACAGCGTATAAAGAGCTAAATCCATAAACCCCTAACCCCCGAACCACAACATCCTATACTGTATGTTAGCATTATAATCTGGAGAAGACAGAACATCTTACAAATCTTGGTATATCAATCCAATCCTTTCTATTTCATTCTTTTTATAACATATATCCTTAACACTGTATATATTTCTTACATTATCTTACATTATATTTTCCTTTTCTGAACCAATCTATAGAATTTTTCCCATGATAGACATATTTGTGTTTGGTCTTTATCTTTTAATTTTTTAGTTAGTTTATCGGCCTCAGCACACTCCAGAATCTTCTGAATAATAGCATTCTCTGGTGAGCTGTTTGGGTTTTTCCAGAATTGTGCGTATATCAATCTTGCCGCTATAATCACATGAAGAGCAAGATACTATACATCCCTTTCCATATTCTCTGGCCTGAATCCGAGCAAGCATGTCTCTGGGCGCCAATCAACTTTTAAATTTAGAATTTCATTTAACCATTTTTTTATTTTTCCCCAGAATCCCATTGCTTTCGGGCATGTCCACTATTGACGATAGTATGTGCCCCGTTCTTTCCCACATTTCCAGCATTCTATGGATTGTCCTTAAACATTCTAGCTAATCGGTCTGGAGAGAAATGCCACCTATAAACCATCTTGTATATGTTCTCTTTGTAAGCTATGGACACCACTAACTTCATATTGTCCCACCAAATCTCCTGCCATTTCTCTAGGTGAATTGAGATTCCGAAATTTTTTCCCCAGGCAATCATTGTGTCTTTAATTATTTCTTCACCTATCTCTATTTCCATCAATAATTTATATGTTTTCGAAATCATGCCTTTTTCTTGTCCTATTAAAATTTTATCTAATTCTTGTAGTTCACTATTAATGCCTCTCTCTTTATCTTTATTGTATTTAGAATTAATCTGCATGTATGTCCACCAATCCACTTGTATTCCTTGTGAATTCAATTCTTGCTTAGATTTTAATTTTCCCAATGGATTCAATAATTCTTTATATGTTAATTTTCTATCAAAATTATATAATTTGGGGTATGTTAGCGCTTCTATAGGTGATATTCAACATGGTGTCTTGGTATAGTATTTTTTACTAATTTTTTCCCAGGTCCGAATTAGGATGTTTCTTACATAATGTTGGGTGAACCATTTACTTTGTGAGGTGTTGTTTCTCCAAAGAGCCATATGCCGACCCTGGTTTATGTCAAATCCTTCTAATTTGAGAAGACGTCTATTTCTTAGAGTAATCCATTCTTTTACCCAGGTTAATATTGCCGCTGCATGGTAACTCTCCCAGCATGGTAATCCCAAGCCCCCTCTCTCTTTTATCTCTTGCATCATCTTTCTTTTAATCCGTGGTTTTCTCCCTTGCCAGACAAATTTAGTTATTATTTGATTTAGATCCATAAAAATTTTTTTCGATAGATTAACTGGGGCGGTTTGAAATAAGAAATTGAATTTTGGTAACACATATGATTTTACTATTGTTACTCGTCCCAAAAGTGAAAGTTGTATTTTGCCCCATTTATCTAGGTCTTTACTTATTTGCGTTAATAGTTTGTTATAATTGTCTTCGAACATCTATTGGTCAGCCAAACTCCCAAGTATTTAATTTTGTTCACTATCTTTAATCCGGTCCTTTCTTGTAGATTTATCTTAGTCTCTTCTGGCATATTTTTAGCTAGTATATTTGTTTTCTTCTTATTAATTAATAAGCCTGCCACGGCCCCATACTCCTCAATTGTCTCTACTAAAGATATACAAGATTCTAGAGGCTCTTCCAAGATAAAAACCATATCATCTGCAAAGGCTTGGGTTTTAAAAGTTTGTTGGCCTATTTTAAGGCCTCTTATTTTTTCCTCACTTCTTATTTTGCGCAGTAGTACTTCTAAGGATAAGATAAAAAGTAGCGGAGATAGAGGACAGCCCTATCTTGTGTTCTTTCTAATCTGAAATTCTTCTGACAAGTCCCCATTTATCAATATTCTGGCCATTTGTTTTGTGTAGATCGCTTTAATTGCATTTATAAATTTCTTTCCAAATCCCATATATTCTAATTGTAATAGTATAAATTCCCAATTTACTCTGTCGAATGCATTCTGTGCATCTACAAAAACTAATGTGACCTGTTTATCTGGGTGTTCTTCATAATATTCCAGTGTATTTAACATAATTCTCATATTGTCCTTTAATTGTCATGATGATAAAAATCCATTTTGGTCCATATGTATAAATTCGTTCAGAAAACCTTTTAGTCTGTTTGCTAAGATTGTAGTAAAAATTTTGTAGTCTAAGTTCAGAAGGGAAATGGGTCTGTAATTTTTTATGTCTACTGAAGGTGGATCTTCTTTGGGGATTAAGATAATATTGGCCTCTCTCCATGAGTGGGGGATTTCTGCTTTCTCCAATGTTTCATTAAATAGATCTTTCATATGTTCTCCCATGACTTCAAACATTATCTTATACAATTCTGCCAGGAGTCCATCTGTACCTGGTGTATTCTGGTTTCTCTGTTTCTTTATTGCTCTTTCAACCTCAGCTAAAGTAATTTCTTCTTCCAGAATATCTTTCGTTAGATTAGATATTTTAGGTAAATCTGATTCCTCTATGTATTTTTTTATCGCCTCTATTGGGATCTCCTCTCTTTTATATAAATCTTTATGAAAATCCACCGCAATTTTTTCCTTTCCTTTTTTATCTTTTACTAAATTCCCTTCTTTATCTTCTAACTGGTCAATTTGTCTAGACTGTTTTTCTTTTTTAGGTCTATATGTAAGCCATCTTCCCAATTTATTGGCTGATTCAAAATGTTTTTGTTTTGTTATCTTTATCTTATCTGCCAGTTTATCTAATTCCAACAAATTAAGCTGGTGTTTTACGAGAGTCACCTGTTCTTTTGCCCCCTTAGAGAGTGGATTATCTTGTAGTTGTTCCTCTGCTTTTATTAGTTTATCTATTAACTCTTCCCTTTCTTGTTTTTCTTTTTTGTATTTAATGGCCATGTATTTAATAATGAGACCTCTTACAAAAGCTTTGGCCGCATCCCATATTATTTGGGCTGGCATTCCTGGTGTTTTGTTTTCTTGAAAGAAGAGGGATACTTCTGTCTTAAGTTTCCATATAAATTCAGTTTCTTTTAATATCTCTGTTCTCATCATCCATCTCCTTCTATTTTTTCCCTCCTTCTTAAGTACGACTAGCACTGGATTATGATCGGCCCATTCATTTGGCATAATTTTAACTTCTAATATTTGGGAATTGAGTTCTTGTGTCATCCAAATCATGTCCAATCTGGACCATGATTTGTGTCTGGGGGAATAATAAGTAAATTGTTTACTTGTTGGGTTATGTTCACGCCAAGCATCTACCAATCCTAATTCTTCTTTTATCTCATTATAGATAGTTGGTAATATCTTATCTTGTCTCCCGTTTTCCCAGCCCCCGTAATTCTCACCCTTTTTATAGTCATATATTCTGTTAGTAATTGCATTAAAGTCACCCAGAAGGCATACCTGCTCGCATTCCAGATTACAAATTTCTTTTTGTACTCTTCGAAAGAATGATTTATGTTTAATGTTTGGAGCATAAATTCCTACCAATAAAACTTTCTTCTGTAGTACTTCTACTTCTAGAATTAATATTCTTCCCTCCTCGTCTGCAACTAACTTCTTGTATAATTAGACCTAATGCATCGAATCAATTAAGGCCCAGCAGGCTGGGGAATTTTCCTTCCACAATGACTAGTGATAATAACCCACTAAACTTCTTAAATTGTACTCGGAATGTGCCACTTCCGACAATCGGAATGTTGGCTCCTTGGCAATCTTTTAGCAGGAGATGGCAGGGGTCTAGTTGTCGTTTAGCCAATTTCGGAACTAGTTGTTTAATTATACTCCATAACACCAAGGATGTAGCAGAGCCGGAATCAACTTCCATGGTGCATGGTTTCCGTTCGATGAATACTGTAAGGCGAATTTTCTGCTGGCTCAATATTTGGTGGTGTTACTAAATTCACATCAGAAGAAGATTGTTGGCTACTATTACGAACTTTAGATGATTAGGAGATATTGTCAGACCCCATCCTGCGGCACACGTGATTCGAACTGTGGCTGAGGGGCTCTGCATACTCTGGCAAGATGACCTTTGTGGCCGCAGCGGCGGCACTCTGCATTTTTAAAACGGCAATTAGCGCACAGGTGATTTCCTCCGCAGCTGAAACATGCGTTCGGCCCCCTTGACATGCTAGTTGGGCCAGAGTTTTGTTTTCTAGACTCTTGAAGATGACACACTTCAAAGTCACCATCAGAATCTGACAGATTCTCATTTGTCTCATTTACAGACGATGAGTCTTTTTCTGTCTTAGATGGAATATATCCATGGGGCAACTCAGCTAATGACAATGCTGCCAGTTCTGCAACGCACACTTCATCCAATGCCATTTGAAATGTGAGGTTGTGATTTGCAATCAGATGCCTTTTAAGACTTGGGTCCCTGACCCCACTGACAAGTCTATTGAGGAGATAATCTTCTAAATCAAGGAATTCACATTGCCTGGCCGCCCTCCTCAGAGCCGCAACATATTGATTAATAGTCTCTCCAGGGGCCTGATCATGATGGTAAAAGTGTTGGCCGTGGGCTATTCTTGAGGGGGCTGGTGCGTAATGTTTTTTATTTTTTTTTATAAAGTCTTTCCATGTTCCCGAATGTACAGATTGTGGGGCCATTAATGTCATTGCAGTATCAAACATTTCAGTACCACAGAAACTTAGGAAATAAGCGCGTTTGCGCTCAGGTGTCAGCTTTGTATAATCATTTGCAATTAAGAAACATTCAAAACGTGCTAAATAAGCCTCCCACATCTCTGCACTGGGATTTAAAGGAGGAAAGATCTGTGTGGATGCCATCTCTTCTCCTTTTTTTTTTCCTTCTAACTGACTCACGTTTTGCTTCTTCAGTTTAAATCACCCTTGTTTTCTTATTACTATGACCAGTAGATCTACCA
This sequence comes from Coluber constrictor foxii, assembly GCA_038048745.1. Classification (NCBI taxonomy): domain Eukaryota; kingdom Metazoa; phylum Chordata; class Lepidosauria; order Squamata; family Colubridae; genus Coluber; species Coluber constrictor. The sequence goes on along the minus strand of CM075961.1, from coordinate 116,528,656 downwards.
GTTGATCCTCGTCGCCAGTTAAAATGTATTGGCTGGATCAAAGACAATGGATAATGCAAAAATCATGTAATTAACCATTTATTAACAACGGCTGGGCTAACTGCCACAGCTATAACTGAAACTGCTTAGAACTCTGCCTGACAGCTCTTATAAAGCCAGCTGTCATGTGGCTTAACCAATCACAACAGAACGTTACTTTAACCAATCAACGAACAGAATGTTACTTCCTACTTCAGCATACTTAATACATTGCACCCATTATTGTGATTCCTACTTAACCAGACTGAGAAACCATTTAAAGGCTCAGGAACCCTTTGCAGGTGTTATGGCTTAATTAGCTGATTAGAGTGGGACACTTTGAGCCTAGAATGTTGAACCTTTTCACAATATTCTAATTTTTTGAGATTGTGAATTTGGGGTTTTCATGAGCTGTAAGCCATAATCATCAAAATTATGACAAATCAAGGCTTGAATTATCTTGCTTTGCGTGTAATGAGTCTATCTCATATATTAGTTTCACCTTTTAAGTTGCATTACTGAAATAAATGAACTTTTGCACGATATTCTAATTTTTTGAGTTTCACTTGTATATACCACTTCAAAATGCTTTACAGCTCACTCTAACCCTGTGATGGCGAACCTATGGCATGGGTGCCACAGGTGGCACATGGAGCCATATTGGTGGGCACACGAGCTCAGCTCTGGCACGCATGCGTGCGCCAGGCAGCTCATTTTCAGGCTTTCTGGGCCCACCAGAAGTCAGGAAACACACTGTTTCTGGCCTCCGGAGAGTCTATGGAGGGTGGGGAAGGCCATTTTTGCCTTCTGGAGCCTGGGGAGAGCAAAAAATGGGCCTACTGTGCCATCCTGTGCCAAAAGCGGGATGAGCATGGGGAGTGGGAATTATGGATGTGGGCATGCATGCATGTGACCCCACCACACTCCACACTCCCCCCACTTTTGGCACGCGATGGCAAAAGGGTTAGCCATCACTGCTCTAAGCAGTTTACAGAATCAGCATATTGCCCCTAACAATCTAGGTCTTCGTTTTACCAACCTTGGAAGGATGAAAATTTGAGTCAACCTTGAGCCAGTCAGGATCGAACTCCAGGCCATGGGCAGAGTCAGCTTGCAATACTGCATTCAAGCCACTGCACCACCACAGCTGCAACTGCATGGGGTTTTGCCTAATGTTTTTCATTTAAACTAAGATGGAACCTGGAGTTCCAAGATGATCTAGTTAAAGTCAAACTTGTTTTTGTTTATCAAGTTAATTATAGTCTAAGATAGGCTTAAAATCCGGATGGATCTTGACAGTCTAGAACACTGGGCCCTATCTAACAAAATGAAATTCAATGCAATCAAGATGATTGCATATTTGGAAGCTAAAACATATGATCAATGGTTGCAAATACTTGGCATGGCTAGTCTAGTCCAGGGGAGACATGATAGCAGTGTTCCTATATTTGGGGGGCTGCCACAAAGAGGAGGGGTCAAGCTATTTCACAAAGCACCTGAAGGCCAGACAAGGAATAATGGATGGAAACTGATCAATAAGAGATTCAACCTAGAAATAAGGAGACATTTTCTGACAGTGAGAACAATCAACCAATGGAACAGCTTGCCTTCAGAAGTTGTGGGAGCTTCATCACTGGAAGCTTTCAAGAAGAGATCGGACTGTCATTTGTCAGAAATGATGAAGTCTCCTGTTTGGGTGGCGGGTTGGACTAGAAGACCTACAAAGTCCCTTCCAACTCTGTTAAAATAATTGATGATTATTATTAAATTGAGTAATTGATGATTATTATTAAATATAGAGCCTCAGATAGCTCAACCAGTTGAATAGCCTGTTATTAACATCCAGCTGTCTGCAATTACACCAGTTCGAGGCTCAAGGTTGACTCAGCCTTCCATCCTTTCTAAGGTAGGTAAATTGAGGACCCAGTTTGTGGGGGCAATAAGCTGACTTTGTATAAAAAAATATACAAAAGTATGAAGGCTATTGCTTAACGCCTTGTAAGCTGCCCTGAGTCTCCGGAGAAGGGCAGCGTATAAATCTAATTTTTTAAAAAAAATCTCCAGCAAAATGCTGTCCTAGACAGTCCCTTTTTGTACCTTTTTGTCCCTTTAGCCCAGTATACCTTCAATATTATTTTCTACTGTACAAATTGGTCCATTGACACACTTGCTATAGAGGCTAAGACACTCTCCCCATTATCTAACCATTTTTGGATTTCTAATTCTTTATTCCATTAATTTCTTAGCATTGATTTATTAGTAGTAAATATATATAGAATATAATAGTAGGTTTTTAGTTTTAAATAATTTACCAGTTGTTGTAGCACAGGGGTGTCACTCAAGACCCACAGGGTGCTTAGATCTGGTCTGTGGGGCCACCTTGGAAATAGCGAAGGTCCAGCCTGCGGTGCTTCTGCCAGCAAAAATGGAGCTCAGGAGGGCTGTGTGCAGCTCTGCCAAGCTCCATCTTTGCTGGCAGAGGGTTGCAGGTGGCTGTCACAGCCAAAAATGGAGCTCAGGAGCCCATTTTCACTGGCACAGCGCTCTGGCCACAGGCGCCCATGAATGGTCAATTTGGACATGCCCACCCTGGCCATACCCACCCCGGCCTGAGGTCAAACACAACCCTGATGTGGCCCTCAATGAAATTGAGTTTGATATCCCTGTTGTAGTATGTCAGGTGTTTAAGTAGCTGAAAATGCTGCTGATTCAAACAACGTTGTTAACAAATGTTATAACTGTAAATATTGCCATTGGGTTATATCTGCCATTGTTATGGAATTATCTCTTAATGTAACATATTTAATATTTAAATAATATTTAAAACATATTTAATGTTTTAACTTTCAATGCTCAACGTTTTAATGTTTTTAATCTTTACATTGTTTCATATTATTTTTTTAATTAAAAAGTTTTAATAAGTTTTACAAGTGTTTCCCCATCCCACCTCCCTCCTCCCCCCCAACCCTCCCCCCACTATTTCCCAGAGCAAAATACAGGGTATAGCATTTAACAATCATAATCTAACATATGCTAACTAACTATAGCATCATATCTCCCTCTTGTACTTTAACTCCCCTTTTGCTTAACTAAATTTAAATATTTTTCTAACATCTCTTTATTTATTCGTAAGCTATTTGAAACTTTTTAATCCGATATTTGCTTTGAATATAATCAATCCATTTTCTCCATTCCAAAATGTATTTTTCATTTGAGTGATCCTTCAAGTATGCTGAAATTTTGGCCATCTCTGCTAAATTTGCTACTTTTAGTATCCATTATTGAATAATAGGCAAGTCTTCCTTCTTCCAGTACTGCATCACCAAAAGTCTTGCTGCAATTATTAAATTTAAAATCAAATTAGTCTCTATAAGTGTACAATCTGTAATTATGCCCAGCAAGAACAACCATGGAGTAAACTTTATCTTTTTTTAAAGAATATTTTGGATAATTCACCATATTTTTATCCAAAATGCTTTAACTTTTTTACAAGTCCACCATATATGATAATAAGTAGCATCATCACAATCACATCTCCAACACTTAGCTTGCAAGTTCGGATACATACAGGCTAGCTTTTTAGAATCTAGATGCCGTCTATAAAATTTTCTCTCAAATTTGGGGCTTGTGTAAATTTTACATTTCTAACCCATATTTTTTCCCATGTTTCCATCATTATTGGTTCCTCAATATTTTGTGCCCATTTTATCATACAATCTTTAACTAACTCTGTTTCCGAATCTATTTCTATCAATGTATTATACAACCTTTTTATATGCATTTGACTCTGATCTCTGATTTGTTTTACCAAGTTTTCCTCTTTTTGTGTGATACCAATTTTCTGATCCTTTTTCCATCTAGCCTGTAACTGTCCATACTGAAACCAAGTTTGAATTATGTATTCTTTTAATACATTCAAAGACTTCAGCTGTAATGTACCTCTTTTTGTATTAAGAAGCTCTTTCTATGAAGTTACATCTTGTTTTTGTTCTATACTTATATTCTCTATTGCATGTCTGGGTACTGCCCATATAGGTATCTTATCTTTTAATTTATATTGATACTTTTTCCAGACACGCAATAAAGCATTCCTTAATACATGACTTTTGAAGATCTTATCCACTTTCTTGTCATATAATAAATAGGCATGCCAACCATATACCAAGTCATATCCCTCAATATTCAAAACTCTTTCTTCTGTTAAATTGATCCAGTCACTAATTGCTGATAGCGCAGCTGCTTCATAATATAATTTTAAATTGGGCATTTTCAGACCTCCTCTTTCACGTATAGCTTTGCCTTACATTGCTTTTCATTTGTCTCCCATTTATAAATCCAGATTGGTCATTGTGAATAACTAACATTAACCTATTTGCTAATATTTTAGCAAAAATTTTATAATCTGTGTTAAGAAACGATATAGGCCTGTAGTTTTTTGGCTGGCTATGGTCTTGATCTTCCTTCGGGATCAAAGAAATAAAAGCTGTTCTCCAAGATGGGGGTACCTCTCCTCCAAGTTGTATTTTACTAAATAATTCCTTAAGAGGTTCCACCATTTCTGATTGCAAATTTTTATAATAAATAGCTGTCAATCCATCTGTTCCAGAAGCCTTACCAACTTTTAACTGCTTAATTGCCAAAAGAATTTCCTCGGAAGTTATCAGTTGATTCAGTCTTTCCCTTTGCTCATCTGTAACTCTAGAAATATTCTCCTTCTGTAGATATCTATCTATATCCATACCTTGAATTTTATCACCAGCATACAACCTTGTATAAAATTCTAGAAATGCTTTTTTAATCATATTTTGTTGATACACCTCTTTACCTTTATACTCTATTTTCTTTATAGTACATAGTATATAGTATATGAGTACTATAGTACTCTGTAGTACTGTTTTTCCTTAACATATATGCTAACCACTACCTGGTTTATTCGTATTGCAAAAAGTATTACGTTTAGCATATTGCAAATTGGTTGCAACCTGATCTGACATCAACATATTAAACTGCCCTCACAATAAAATAATTGCTTCTTTTATTTTCTTATCAGCTGGATTCAGTATTAACGCCTGCTCTTTCTTTTTTATTCCTCTTCTAATTCCATCCGATTTTCCTGTCTGTGTCTATATGCATTATTCAAATATATTAAAACACCTCTCATGTATATTTTGCTTGCATCCCAAACCATTTCCATAGATGTACCCTTATGCATATTCAAAACAAAAAATTCTTTCATTAATTTTTTACATTCTTTCACAGTTTCCTCATATCTAAATACATTTTCATTTAACCGCCAGGACCTCCTGAAGCCCTCTCCATATTCCAATTCCATCCAAACCGGATTGTGATCTGTCAAAGTTCTTGGACATATCTTCGTCTTCTTTACCCTTGAAAGAAAATCATTAGTAATTAGTATGAAATCAATTCTAGAAAAGGATTGGTGCCTATCAGAAAAGAATGTAATATCTTGTTCTTTAACATTCCGCTCACACCAAATATCTCTCAGCTCCATATCATCCATCATATCAAAAAAAGATTTAGGTCTTGCACGCATTTGGATGTTTTGGAAAAGCCCCTTTTTCTCTTTTTTGGTATTCAACACGCCATTCCAGTCGCCCAACAATATACACGATTTATAATCCCATTGTATTAATTCGGTATGCAGAAGTTTATAGAATTTTTCTTGTTGTTGATTAAGTGCATATACTCCAGTTAAAAGTATTTTCTTCCCTTCTATTAATAGTTCAATTGCTATGTATCTTCCTTGAGCATCTACTTCAATTAGTTTAGCCATTAAGTCTTTCCTTAAATATATAACTATACCATTTTTCTTCTCTGGAGCAGAGAAGAAGTGTGTTCCCAATCTTGCGTTTATCAAATATTTTTGGTCTTTTGTTCTGATATGTGTTTCTTGCAAACAAATTACATCATTTTTAAACTGTTTCAGATAATGAAATATTTTCTTCCTCTTTTGCGGTGAGTTTAAGCCATTAACATTCCAGGTTAAGAATCTAGTTGCCATTCTTGGCCCCCTGAAACTTTTGGAGCGCCAGCTGAAAATCCTCCTGAATTTTCTTCTTCGGCCTTGCCCTTCCCACAGCTTCTGTATTTGTAGTTTCTTGAGTTATTATCTGAGTTTTATCTTTAATTCTTGTTCTTTATGTTTGGTTGACACTCGAGTTTGTCTTTGATCCTTTGGTCCTTCTATTTTTTTCAAGTAATTCCAAAGCTTGAACAGAGCTTGAAAGTTCCAGTAAATCTTTTGGAGTAATCAGGGTCCCTCCTTGAGCTTGTGCCTGCATACCTTCCTTCTCCCCCTTTCTTGCCTCTTCTGCTTCTGCTTCTTTTCTTTTTCTAATTCCTGGGGATGGTGGGCATCCAGCCTTTAGTACGTTGATGTAGAAATCTCTTGCCTTCCAAACTGTATTAAGGTGATATCTTTCTCCTTAATGGTTCTAGCTGGAACCACTTGTCCAGCTGGAACCTCCCACCTATACTGCATCTGGCGATTTCTAAGTTCTTCAACAAGAAATGCATAATCCTTTCTAGATCTCAACATTTTGGGGGGAATTTCTTTCAGCACTAGGACCTCCTGTCCTGCCACTTGAAGTTTACTTTTATAAGAGGATTGTAAAATTCCATTTCTTGACTTCCTATTAATAAAGTAGATTACAATATCTCTTGGTAATTGTCTCTGTCTGGCAATCCATGAGTTGATGTGATACATTTTGTCTATTTGCCAATCACACTCTGCCCTTGAATCTCCAGTTAGCTGGGCAAAAGCTTCTGCAAAAATCTCTCTCAAGTTCTCTTGATTGTTTTCTCTCAAGCCTCTCAGGGCAAACTCCATCGCTCTATATTGTATCATTGTAACTTCTGCATCTGTCTTTTCCATCTTAGTTTGAACCTCACCCACTTTATTCTCCAAATTCACATTAGACTAATTTCTTCCACCCTTTTCTCCAGCGATTCAACATGACCTGCCAGACCCTGAAGCGCCAAAACAATTTCTTCTCTTATTTCCTTATTCAAGTTTGGATTATTCCTTAATTTCAGCCATCTCCTCAGACACATCTTTAATTTTTTCCTCAAAAACAGATGTGATTTTTCCTTCTAAAGCCTCCTGAAGGGCTTCAAGTGTCAATATTTGTATATCCGCCAGGGCTAGCAAAGACTGCATTTTAGATGATTGAGCTGGTGAGCCCCCAGCACTTTTGGAAACGCCAAGTTTTATTTGCTTTGAGGCCATTTTCTAATTTTCAAATTGCACTTTTCAACAGCAAAATCAATAAGTCCAAAAAGTCCACTTAATTCCCAATCCTTGGTAAATATTATAATTTGTTAGTAAGTCAATACTGTATTCTTTAATCTTGAGTTCTTAATTCTTTTAAAGTTAAGTCCATTAATTTTAAACACTGCTAGCAACGTTAACAAGCACTTTCCTCTTAACTTTCATTTTCCACACCCTTTACCATTCCGGCGCCATCTTCCTTTCCCATTTTTCCCCCTCTTAACAATTTCAGAAGGAAGTAATACTTGATCAGAGTTAAAGTTTGGTATCTGCAATTATAATAACTCCTGTTTTTGCTCTGCCTTTTGAATCCGATGTTTATTGAAAAGTTGTTTGCAGGAGTGGGGTTTGCAGGAGTTGGGGTTTGCAGGAGTTGCAGCGTCTTGTTCTGTTTAAAGTAGAAGCATCCCAGATCCGGAGCTCTATCGGGCTTCTAGGGAGCTCTCATCCTTCGAGCCCCAGAATTATTCCTGGGGGTCTTGGGGAGCTCTACCTTGGCCTGGCTGCTCACCTCCCCCTCTTTTCCTGAGGGGAAAGTATCCAAACTGCTAGACAGCTGATTTGTACTGTTCCAATGGTTTTAATGTGATCGCGGGGCTGGCGCCCCCAAGGGAACGTCTTCCAATGCTTGTAGTGCCACCGGAAGTCCGCATTGTTTCATAGTTTACTGCATTGTAATCTGCCCAGCATCACTTAAATTAGGGGCTTAAATTAAATAAATACATTAAAAATCATTTTCATCATTTATTAATTGGTCCAAAGCAATATTTCCATTTCCATTCCAATTTTTCATATCACTACTATTTAAATTTGGGTTTTCACTTAGTCAATTTAGAATGGGATTTTTTTTTATTATACATTCCATTCCACAACTTGCTAACTGACATAACTGTTTCTAGAGTTGCTAGAGTTTTATCATATTTAGAGTCCATTACTGTTTATCCAATGGAAGGTGCTATATATGTATATTCCAAAGTTGCCTAAATGACAAATTTAATAACAATTGTTGGCTTCCAATATTTAATACTTGACAATTGATAAGCACGATAGTATAGCTCTAGATTTGGAAAACCAAACCTTCCTCATTTATTGGTAATTACATTTTCTGAAAATATTCTGAATATTTGATGCCAATAAAATATTCTTGGCATCAAAGAACATCATACAAATTTTCTAAACAAATAATCTGAAATGTCTTTGTATATTAGTAGCTCAGATTGGTAGTTATGTTGGTTGTTGATTTGACCCATGAGCTTGGTGATTTGGTTGCAAACGTTTCTTCTCCACTTGAGAAGACATCTTCAGTGCGCTTTGGATTGTGCTTATCTAGGGGAGCACTGGCCTTTAAATGTCTTTCTGAGTCCTGGTCTGATTTGGGTTGTGTGATTGGCTGGCTGTAGTTGCTGAGTCATAGTCCTTGTTTTAAGTACCGTGTCTGTGTAATGTAAATTAGTGCTGCTGCTGTTCAGATGTCTTCTGATGATGCCCTTTCGAAGACAGAAACAAACGAAAGTTCAGGCGTCACATATCAGATCCAATGCAGCAACTGTGAGAAGAAACAGAAAGAAAATTATCAACCAGACTGCACAAATACTTCCTGGGCATCAAGAGACATGACCTTTTATCCCTCATGTTCATTCACGAAGATTCAAAAGGACACAAATTCAATCTAACCCGGGCCACAGTTATAACCCAGGCAAAGTCAAGAAAAGAAAGGGAATTACTGGAAGCCTGGTTTTCCACCAATAAATCAATAACAGATACACTGACATTGACCCAATCTACTAACCACTTAGAATGAAATAATAACATCAACCACAATCCCGAAGACAGCATTTAAAGACCAATGAACAGTCACGCTGCAAACAAAATTATAATTTCACAGATCACAAGAAATCAGACCACATCATATGCAGCCGATCAAATCAATCTGAAACCATATCATGATATCATCAAAAGACATTCAAACAATAACACCAGCACTAATTTATATCACACAGATGCAGTGGTGAAATGTAAAATTTGTTACTACCGGTTCTGTGGGCGATGATTAGTGGTGGTGGGACAATATGACTGAGTGGGCAAGGCCAACTTTTGTAATCCTGTTAAGCAGTAGAGACCTTACTTCAGTGGTGAAATGTAAACTTCGTTACTACGGGTTCTGTGGGCATGGCTTGGTGTGTGTGTGTGTGGGGGGGGTTAATGTGACTGAGTGGGTGTGGCCAACTCTTTTTTTTTTTACTTTTAAAACTATTTTTTCTACAACCTCTTCAGCTGAAGAGGTTGTAAAAAAATGCTTTTAAAGCCTCTGATGATCCCAGCTGACTTGCCTGTTTGGCAGAGGCTTTCTTTTTTTAAAAAAAAGCCTCTGACGATCCCAGCTGAGCCGCGTGATCATCAGAGGCTTTTTTTTTACTTTTAAAAGCATTTTTTCAGCCAAAGAGGTTGTAGAAAAAATGCTTTTAATTTTTTTTTAAAAAAGCCTCTGATTGTGCGGCTCAGCTGGGCAATTGGGGGGGGGGGAGGAATTTTTGCTACCAGTTCTCCGAACCACCCGCCTCCATTGTTACCGGATTGGGTGATCCGGTACGAACTGTGAGCATTTTATCCCTGCACAGATGATACTTAAAATAAGGACTATGACTCAGCAACTACAGCCAGCCAATCATACAACCCAAAATCAGACCAGGACTCAGAAAAGTATTTAAAGGCCAGTGCTCCCCCAGACAAGCACAATCCAAAGTGCACTGAAGATGTCTCTTTGAATGGGGATGAAATGTTTGCAACCAAATTGTCAAGCTCGGGGGTCAAACCAACAACATAAACAAAAAATTTATTTTCTGAAAATATTTCAGAACTGGAATTCCTTTCAAAATATAAATTAATCTGGGAATAATATTCATTTTGAGGCCATTTAGCTATCCCCAAAGGGTGAGGTTTAATGACTCCCATTTATCGATATTTGAAGAAATCTCAAAGCATGTTTCTTTGGCAATTTGGGTAGTCCAAGTAATGATACTACATTCTGTGGATTGTTTTTCTTACTATAATTCTTTTTGTGTACAGCAAATTGGTTAAATGAAAGTTATTTTTATTAACAGAAAAGTTACATGAAGCATTGGTACAAATAAACTTCTTTGTGCTATAATTACCTTAATAAAAAAATTATATTTCAAAACTTAAGCTTTGAAACCAAAACTTTGGTTTTCAGAGTAGTGCAAATATACCATATTATACCAACTTTTAATAGTTAAATTACAGTTCAGTCTCTAATTATCTGGCAGTAGTCTTGCAATCTTGTTTTTTAGTATGGGACTTCTTTGTGCATCTGTATTTGACACTGTGCTGTTTATTAAGAGTTACTTATTTGTCCTGATAAAGCATTAAATTAACGCAAATCTACAATAAAATGTGCTTGCTTTTAATGTAGTGTTTATTGGCAAAATCCCAGTGAAATATAGGGCATCCGATTTTAGCCCATTTAAAAGTAATCCAATATTTATAAATTGTTACAGAGATTATAGGCATTTGTAAATCTTGCTTCTAATCTCTGTAATAACCAATCCGTGCTGTTTTAAACATCCTAATGTCTATTCAGTCACTGATGTTCACTTACCTACTCCGGATTCTGTTGGAAAGATGCAAACGTCCACCTTGGAGCGCTTTCTGTATGTTTTCACAGCACAATTCTTTCCAAGCCTCATCCCCGTTGTCTTGCCTGTTATCAATCGAGAAATGCTCACACCTTCTACCTGGTGACATTTATCTGCACAAACAAGAAGAGTGGGACTCCCCACTCGCTCCCATTGTCTGACCTAACCAAATTGGAAGCGGTAGCACAGATCTGACGGAAAGCCGGCGTACGAAGGGTCGAAGGATTGGCCGGCGACAATCACATGACAGATGCTAGGCAACATGTACTATTGGCCTTCTGGGTTGTGGCAGCTCGGAAGGTGTCGCGAGTTGTCCTCCTATATAGGTGAAGGTATCCCGGTTTATTCCTCTGGGAAAGGGCTGGGCGGCATTTCAACGGAGGTAAGGCACGTAGTCCAGCCATTAAAATATCCTTAAGGCGCTCTTTCTCTCTCTCTCTCTCTCTCTCTCTCTCTCTGTCGCACATGCGCGCGCACACGCACCACTATCTTTGAAGCCTGTTGCCCGTGAACCTCTCCGTCAAATCTCCGCTTATAACACTCCAAATTTAGCGCGGTCTACAGCGGACAGCAAATCATTTATTTGGTGGTGCCCTTCGGGTTGATAGAATTGACATTTTACTGACCGGATGCAGGTTTTCTTACAGATTTGAATTTCAGATTGACTACGCAGTGTATTGGAAATATTAGTCAGAATAGAGAAGATTGACTTTTGCTCCTCTCAAGAAATGGCTACTGTTCCAATATTACAGTATACTATAATATTTATTTATATGGAAGGGGGTAGAGGTAGAGGTGAAAATTTATCTGGGAATAGATGTGACAGGTACATAGTTAAGTAATGAAGGGATTTTTCAGCACTAGTTTATGGATTAGTATTATTTATTCCCTAGTGTTTCTTATATGCTTAACATGCTACAATAGGAAAACACATATAGTACCATTCATTCATTCTTCCACAGAAATGATACCATGTGATCATTGTTGTTTGCACAAGTGTTTCTATGACTGATTTCAAAGTTATCTGAAATGTGTAGATACTAAGCTAATTATGGTAAACTTAGTCTGGCATAGTTAAATTTTCAAGGATTCTTTAGACGCCAAGAATTCTATTGGAAATTTTTAGGATTCAATAACTCAGGAATTTTGTAATCCTGTTAAGCAGTAGAGACCTTACTTCAGTGGTGAAATGTAAACTTTGTTACTACGGGTTCTGTGGGCATGGCTTGGTGTGTGTGTGTGTGTGGGGGGGGTTAATGTGACTGAGTGGGTGTGGCCAACTCTTTTTTTTAACTTTTAAGAGCATTTTTTCTACAACCTTAAGAGGTTGCAGAAAAAATGCTTTTAGAAGCTTCTGACGATCAGGCAACTCAGCTGGGATCGCCAGAGGCAATTTTTTTTCCTAAAACCTCTTTGGCCGAAGAGGTTGTAGAAAAAATGCTTTTAAAAGTAACCAAAAAAAAAAGCCTCTGATGATTGCGCAGCTCAGCTGGGCATGGAGGGGCAGGCGCAGGGATTTTTGCTACTGGTTCTCTGAACCACCTGCCGCCATCACTACCGGATAGCCTATTTATTTAATTTATTTTAAAGAATTTTTAACTTTTATATGCTACTGTATTTTATCTTGGCTGTTCACTGCCTTGAGTCCCGTCTGGGAGTAGGGTGGTATACAAATTCGAATAATAGTAAATAAATAAATAAATAAATAAATAAATATTATTTTTTAAAAAAAGAAGCTGGGTAAGAAGCTGTCTATATATGGGAAGCCATTAGAGGGCATTTCCCTTCTCCTCATGTTCTCTCCCATCGTGTCTCTCATTGCTTTCCTTGTGTCAGCAGCATAATAATAATAATAATAATAATAATAATAATAATAATAATAATAATAATAATAATAATAATAATAATAATTTATTTTATTTCTATACTGCCCTTCTCCCGAAGGACTCAGGGTGGTTCACAGCCTATTAAAAGCACAAAGACACATCAGTTAAAAATAATTAAAATTAATAAATAATTTAGGCTCAGATTTCATTCCAAAGGGCAGGGGCTCCCACAGAGAAGACCCTCCCCCTGGGTGTCGCCAGCCGACATAACTTAGCTAATGGCACCCTGAGGAGATCCTCTCTGTGGGAGCGAACTGGCCAGTGGGAGGCTACGGGTGGCAGAAGACAGTCTCAAAAATACCCAGGTCCAATGCTATAGAGCACTTTGAAAGTGGTAACCAACACCTTGAAGCACACCCAGAAGACCACTGGGAGCCAGTGCAGCTCGCGCAAGAGGGGTGTCACATGGGCACAAGTTGCGCCCATAACCACCTGCGCGGCCGCATTCTGGATCAGTTGGAGCCTCCGGGTGCTCTTCAAGGGGAGCCCCGTGTAGAGAGCATTAGAGTAGTCCAGTCGGGAGGTGACAAGGGCATGAATGACCATGCGCAAGGCATCCTGATCCAGAAAGGGCCACAACTGGCGAATCAGGCGAACCAGAACTGGTGAATCAGGCGACCCTGATAAAAAGCCCCCCTGGCCACGGCTGTCATATGCTCTTCTAAAGACAGCCATGGGTCCAGGAGAATGCCCAGATTGCGAGCCCTCTGTGGGGGGGGGCAAAGATTCACCCCCAGTAGTCAGCGATGAACACCATGGATGATCTCGCCCAGCGGCTTCACATAAATGTTGAACAGAAGGGGCGAGAGGACTGACCCTTGCGGCACTCCCCATGAGAGGCACCTCGAGGTCGACCTCTGCCCCCCTGTCAACACAAACGAACGGTTTGTGCGAACGGTTGGAGAGGAAGGAAGAGAACTACCGCAGGAGGGTGCCCCCTATTCCTAACCCCCTCAACTGCTGCAGCATGATACCATGGTCGATGGCATCAAAAGCCGCTAAGAGATCTAATAGGACCAGGACAGAGGAGCAACCTCTGTCCCGAGCCCTCCAGAGGTCATCCACCAACGCGACCAATGCCGTTTCTATGCTGTACCCCTGCCTGAAGCCCGACTGGTATGGGTCCAGATAGATAGCTTCATCCAGGTGCTGGGGAAGTTGTTGTGCCACCACTCTCAACAACCTTCGCCACAAAACGAAGGTTGGAACCTGGACGGTAGTTACCTAATTCAGCCGGGTCCAGGGAAGGCTTCTTGAGGAGAGGCCTCACTACCACCTCTTCCAAGGCAGCGGGAAAGGCACCCTCACTGAAAGAAGCTCTTATAATCCCCTGGAGCCAGCCTCGTGTAACCTCCCGGGAGGCCAGTACCAACCAGGAGGGACACGGGTCCAAACGTGGCGTGACTAATCTTACCCAGAACCCTGTCCACATCCTTGGGAGCCACAGGATCAAACTCCTCCCAGATAATGTTCTCAAGACCTACCCTCATCTCCTCCCCCGGACTCACCCAATCGGAGTCCAAGCCTTCCCAAATCCGAGTGACTTTATCATGCAGGAATTGCACGAAGTCCTCAGCTCGACCCTGCAATGGACCTTCCCGCACTCCCCCCCCAAAGAAAGGAGTGGGTCGCCCTAAACAGAGCGGCTGGGCGGTTCTCTGCAGATGCGATAAGAGCGGGAAAATAGTTAGATTTTGCCGCTTTTATTGCCACTAGGTAGGTCTTAATATAAGACCTTACCAGTGTTCGGTCGGATTCGGATTGACTAGTCCTCCAAATGCTCTCTAGGAGTCTTTTCCAACACTTCATCTCTCTCAGGTCCTTGGAGAACCAAGGAGCCAATCTCAACTGGCATCCGGTCAGAGGCTTGAAAGACACGACATGGTCCAAAGCCCCGGCGGCCGCACTCTCCCAGGCGGCCACCAGGTCTTCAGTCGAGTTGTGTGCCAGGGTCTCAGGAAATGGTCCAAGCTCCATCAGGAACCTTTCAGGATCCATCAGGCATTTGGACGGAACCATCTGGTCGGTTCTGTCTCCCTGTGGTGGGGGGAAGCTGCTGGAAAGTCCATGTGAAGGAGCGAATGATCTGTCCATGACAAGGGTATAATGTCTAGGTCCCCTCTACCAAGATCATTCAACCACTGACCAGAGATGAAAATCAAGTCCAGAGTGTGTCCCCCTATATGGGTGGGGCCCTGAGCTAATTGGGTCAGGTCCATGGCTGCCATGGAAGCCATGAACTCCCGAGCCACCTCCGATGCCTCACCTGCAGATGGCAGGTTGAAATCCCCCATGACAATAAGTGTGGGGGTATCAACCGCCACCCCGGCAATAACATCGAGCAGCTTGGGCAGGGTCGCAGCCACGTGGCAGGGAGCCAGGTATGTAGTCAGCAAACCCATCTGCACCCCACGGCCCCACTTCATAAAGAGAGACTCACTTCCACCTATCTGAGGAACAGTGGTCTCCCTCGGACAAAAACTTTCCCTAATAATAGCCCCCTCTCCCCCTCCCCTCCCCTGAGCCCTTGGCTGATGGAATGCATGGAAACCTGGTGGGCACATTTCAATGAGGGGGACACCCCCCTCCTGGCCCAGCCAGGTTTCCGTAATACCTGCCAGGTCCGCATGATGTATGATAAGGTATTTACCACATATAATTTAGCTGTAAATAAAACCACTGTTAATTATCTAAAGGCCCTGTGTGCTGTGTTTTGCTCCTTGGATTATCTCATAATACTAGTCACATTGACTAAATTCTGACTGTGTGTGTGTATGTGTGTGTGTGTGTATAGCGACTCCATGGACAACATTCTTCCAGGACTTCCTGTCCTCTACCATCCTCTAGAATCCATTTAAGCTCACACCTACTGCTTCAGTGACTCCATCCAGTGACCTCGTTCTCTCTCGTCCCTTTCTTCATTTGCCCTCAATCATTCCCAGCATTAGGCTCTTCTCCAGTGAGTTCTTCCTTCGCTTTAGGTGGTGAAAGTATTTGAGTTTCATCTTCAGGATCTGGCCTTCTACAGAGCAGTCAGGGTTGATCTCCTCTAGGACTGACCGGTTTGATGGCTTTCCAGTCCAAGGGACTTGCAGGAGTCTTCTCCAGCACCATAGTTCAAAGGCCTCAGCCTTCTTATGGTCCAGCTTTCACAGCCATACATTGCAACTTGACTATACGCACTTTTGTTGGCAGAGTGATGTCTCTGCTTTTTAGTATACTATCTAGATTTGCCATACCTTTCCGCCCAAGGAGCAAGCATCTTTTAATTTCTTGGCTGCAGTCCCCATCTGCGATGATCTTGGAGCCCAGGAAAATAAAATCTGTCACTATCTCCATTTCTTCCCCATCTATTTGCCAGGAATTGAGAGGGCCAGATGCCATGATCTTAATTTTCTTAATATTGAGTTTCAAACCAACTTTTGCACTCTCCTTCACCAGCATCAAGAGGCTCTTTAGTTCCTCTTCACTTTCTGCCATTAGAGTGGTATCATCTGCATATCTGAGGTATTGATATTTCTCCCAGTAATTTTAATTCCAGCTTTTGATTCATCTAGCTCCGCCTTTCTCATGATGTGCTCTGCATATAAGTTAAATAGGCAGGATGACAGTATACAGCTTTGCCGGACTCCTTTCCCAATTTTGAACCAATCAGTGGTTCCATGTCCAGTTCTCATTGTTGCTTCTTGACCTGCATATAGGTTTCTCAAGAAACAAATAAGATGGTCTGGTACTCCCATCTCTTTAAGAATTTGCCACAATTTCCTGTGATCCGCACAATCAAAGGCTTTAGCATAGTCAATGAAGCAGAAGTAGATGTTTTTTTGAAACTTCCTAGCTTTCTCCATGATCCAGTGTATGTTGGCAATTTGATGTCTAGTTCCTCTGCCTCTTCAAAATCTTGCCTGTACTTCTGGTAGTTCTCGACCCACATATTGCTGGAGCCTAGCTTGTAGGATTTTGTGTATACTAGCATGTGAAATGAGTGCAACGGTGCGATAGTTTGAACATTCTTTGGCATTGCCTTTTTTTGGAATTGGAATGTAAACTGACCTTTTCCAATCCTGTGGCCACTATTGAGTTATCCAAATTTGCTAGTAAATTGAGTGTAGCACTTTTACTGCATCATCTTTTAAAATGTTGAATAGCTCAGCTGGAATACTGTCACCTCCACTAGATTTGTTGTTGCTCAGATTTCCTAAGGCCCATTTAACTTCACATTCTAGGATGTTTGGCTCGAGGTCAGTGATGACCCCATCGTGGTTATCAGGGATGTTAAGCTCATTCTTGTATAGTCCTTCTATGTAACTTTGCCACCTCTTCTTAATCTCTTCTGTCTCTGTTAGGTCCTGCCATTTTGGTCCTTTATCATGCCCACCTTCATATCTCCAATTTTCTTGAAAAGATCTCTGGTCCTCCCTATTCTATTGTTTTCTTCTATTTCTTTGCACTCTTCATTTAAGAAGGTATTCTTATCTCTTCTAGCTATTCTCTGGAATTCTGCATTCAGTTTGGTGTGCCTTTCTCTTTCTCTCTTGCCTTTGCTTCCCTTCTTTCCTCAGCTATTTGCAAAGCTTCCTCAGACAGCCATTTTGCTTTCTTGTATTTTTTTTCTTTCGGATGGTTTTAGTTGCTACCTCTTGTACAATGTTGCGAACCTCTATCCATAGTTCTTCAGGCCTATCAGATCTAATCCCTTAAATCTATTTGTTACCTCTAATGTATATTCATCCGGGATATGATTTAGTTCATACCTAAGTGGCCTAGTGCTTTTCCCTACTTTCTTCAATTTAAGCCTAAATTTTGCAATGAGAAGCTCATGATCTGAGCCAAAGTCATACCCTGGTCTTGTTTTTACTGTCTGTATAGAGCTTCTCCATCTTTGGCTGCAGAGTACATAGTCAGTCTGATTTTTGTGTTGACCATCTGGGGATGTCTATGTGCAAGGTCGTCTCTTGGGTTGTTGGAAAAGAGTGTTTGCTATGACCATCATATTCTCTTGACAAAATCTATCAGCCTGTGCCTGCTTCATTTTGTACTCCGAGGCCAAACTTGCCTGTCATTTATCTTGCCAGTTATCTTTTGGCTTCCTACTTTAGCACTCCAATACTCCATGATGATAAGGACATCATTTTTTGATGTTATTTCTAAGGTGCTGTAGGGCTTCATAGAACCAGTCAGTTTCATCCTCTTCAGCACCAATGGTTGGGGCATAGATTTTATTTACTGTGATATTGAATGGTTTGCCTTGGATTTGAACTGAGATCATTCTGTCATTTTGGGGATTGTATCCCAGTATTGCTTTTCCTATTCTTTTATTGATTATGAAGATTACTCAATTTCTTCTGAGAGATTCTTGCCCGCAGTAGTATACATGATGGTCATCTGAATTAAATTCACCCATTCCTGTCCATTTTAGTTCACTGATTCTTAAGATGTTGATATTCAGTCTTGTCATCTCTTGTTTGACCACATCCAGCTTGCCTCGATTCATGGATCTTACATTCCAGGTTCCTTTGGAACAAAAATCTTTACAGCATCAGACTTTCTTTTCACCACTAGATGCATCCACAGTTGAGTGTTCTTTTGGCTTTGACCCAGTTGCTTCACTCTTTCGGGTGCTACTAGTACTAGCCCTCTGCTCTCCCCAGTAGCATATTGGACACCTTCCGACCTGAGGAGCTCATCTTCCGGCATCATATCTTTTTTCCTTTTGGTACTGTCCATGGGGTTGTCATGACAAAGATACTGGAATGGGTTGCCATTTCCTTCTCCAGTGGGTCACGTTTTTTCAGAACTCTCTGCTATGACCTGTCCGTCTTGGGTGGCCTTGCATGGCATAGCTCATAGCTTCATTGAGCTGCGCAAGCCCCCCCCCCCTTTTTACTTTTACTTTTCTGATTAGCCCTTGGGCCATATCAAAGTGCAGAGTTTCAGACACAAATTATTACTAAAATCTGATAAAAACAATTTAAAATGAAATCGTAATAGAATGTGATTTAAAATGAAATTGGAATAAAATACAGTTTAAAATGATAGCTTTGATTAGCCTATAGGCCATATCAAAGCACAAGATGCAAACACATATCGCCAATAAAATCTTGTACAAACAGTTTAAAATAAGATTAAGGTAAAATACAATAGTTATAGGATAAGGTACAATATAATATAAAATATAATAAAATGACATAAAATTATATTTTGGTACCATCCTTACAATCTACCCCAATCAGTCCCATGTATGCAGATCTCAACCGAACCATTTTGTTTAAGTATTGCGCTGTGTTAAATATTATTTTCAGGTTCTGGCTGCACATAAAGTAAGTTGTTTTGATATGGGGAACCCAATGGGTCATTTGTTTGGTATATGGACCAAGGTACCTGTCTCTCACCCTCTTATATAAGCATCAGTCAAATAGGATGTGAGCCAGGTCTTCTACCTCTGCCACTCTGCAAATGCAGAGATGCTCATTGTAGGGTATAGAATGGAATCTCCCATATCTGACCACTGTTCAAATCTGTTTCATTGTTCAGATTTCATTGTTCAAGCTGTTCAAATCTTGCTTGTGTAAATATCTCCCTAAGATGTTTTGGCAGTTGTAACTTCAAATAGCTGTCTACTTGAAAAGTATGTTTGTATTTGTTCAGCCATTTCAAGTTACCCACCTTACTAAGGATAGCTATGTCATATTGTGCTTCTATATCTTTAATTTTTTGGGCAGCTTCTTTTTTTGTATTGTTCTCCTGTTATTCAAAAGACAGGAAGGCCACAGCTTCTTACAAAATGTGTTAGTTTGGTGATCCAGGAGATTTGTAATTGTAATTTTATTTGCTCTAGTAGACATAACTTGGGGAGTCTATCAATCTCCATTTCATTGATTTTGCACCAATAGTTATATGCTCTAATTTTGGATAGTGCATGAATTGTATGAATTCCCAATTCAGCTCTAACTGCGGCAGCAGATGTTCTTGGATCTACACCCAGAATATGTCTTAAATGCTGGAACTCTGTTTGTTCTGGGGCTGTGGTTGAATATAGACCCCAAACCTCTGCTCCATACAAGAGCATAGGGGTAACCTTAGCTTTGTATACTTTAATTAATGGGGCTAGGGACCCTGGGTAACTATGGTTCTTTAATTTAAGCAGTAAATTCAAATAGGTGTTTGCTCTAGGTGTACTCTGTTGATGATGGCAAACCCAAGACCAAGATCTTGGAGAAGGTTGTGCCTAACTATACAAAGGTGTAATCTGTTCAATTGGTTCACTGTCTAATTGCCACCTATGTCTTTGATGATGTTTTCCAAACACCATTATTTTCGATTTAGATTTACTAATGATTAGGGAGTTATTCTGGCAATAAGAGCTGAATCTTCTTAATAGCCTACATAATCTTACTAGTGAATATAATAATAAAATCATGTCATCCGCATAAAACAAGCTGCTACAGTAAGTATTTAGGATTTTGGCATGTGTACCATGGGATCCTTCACTAGCCCTGGCATGTCGTTGATATATAAGCTAAATAGTAATGGGGCCAGGATACACCTTTGCCTTACCCCTTTGTTTGTGTGAATCCTGTTAGTCAGAGCCCTATAATCCCATACTGCACCCTCAAACAGGTACTTGTGTAAAGGGCTTTAATCAAAGCCAGCAGTCTAGGTTCTATTTTAAGAGATTTAAGTTTACTCCATAGTACTTATCTCTTTATCATATCAAATGCTGCTGTAAGGTCTATAAAAGCAGCAAACGGGTCTCCTTTTATAGGCATGTTTGGAAATTAGATGGTTCACGACAAAGCAGTTATCAATAGTGGATAGCTCTTGTGTAAAACCTGCTTGTTCTTCTGTGAGGATATTGTTTTCCTCTACCCAGATTTCAATTCTGTTCAAAAGGAACCTAGCATATATTTTTGCTGCAATGTCAATCAGGCTAATAGGCTTATAATTATTGGGATCCTTTTTATTTCTTTTTTTATATATGGGGACAATTATTGTCATCTTCCACCCATCTGGTATATGGCAAATGTTATTTATAAGTGTAAAAATACTGGGTCCCACCATTAGGGAAATTTCTTGAATAATTCTGTTGGTAAAAAATCCTCACCTGGGGCTTTATTGCTCTTTAGCTTTTAATGATGGATTGTATCTCCTTTTCTGAGATTGGTGACCAGGGAGAGTGGGGAGGGTTCTAGAATTTATTAGATCACTGCTCAGAGACAGTTTCTCTGCAGGTTCCGTGGAGGCAAACAAACACTTGTAATAATTCTCTCAGTTCTCAGCAGAGATTGTATGTCAAACGAAAATTTCCGTTCCTTCAAGACACCTGCTATGAATGCCAAAATATTACTGAGTTGTGATTTCTGGCAGCCAACTTCAATTCTGACCAGATTGAAATGGCAAAACTTTTTTTCTTTAATGTTATAATATTCCCTTCTTGTGTGTAACATCTCAGCTTGTACATGAGCAGTAGGATTCCTCTGGGCGAGCCTCCTGGCTGCCTTCAATTTCTTTTTCAGTTGCTGGCATTCAGGATCAACCAGTGGAGTCTACCCACTCTGGCTCTTTTTGTAGCAGATCTAATTGTTAGGTGTTTCTTCAGAACATTACAGAGATTAGAGAATGCATTGAAGGCTTACATGCAGTCAGTAGTAGATGACTAGATTGTTTTAGCCCTCTTAGTAGCATTCTCTGTTTTAAGGCATTCTATTTTTTTTTAATTTTTTTTATTGAGTTTTTAAACATACACATAAAAATAAACAATACATACAAACAATACCCCCACCCCCACCTCACCCTTCCCACCACCAATTGTGAAACTAACATATAGTAATTTTTCTGTCAAAAGGTTTTATAATTCTCTGTATATGTACTTCATTATTATATAACCCACATCAAAAGTAATATCTCTCCTATAACTTTCCTCTCTTCTATACCCTAATTTTTATTCTCGTTTTTTATTTCAGTTCTCCTTTCAAGCCATTTTTGCCATTTGTGCCATACCGCATAATATTCACTATCCTCCTTATCTCGGAGTTCTAGCGTTAATTTATCCATCTCAGCACAATCATTTACTTTGGAGATAATTTGGTCTTCCTTTGGGGTTTGATCAGATTTCCAACTTTGTGCATACAATAACCTAGCTGCCGTTAGGATATGTATTATGAGGTATTTTGTCTCTTTGGTGCATTTAGTGTCTATCATGCCTAGTAAAAATGTTTCTGGACTGCTGCCTAGTTTTAAATCTACTACCTCCTCAATTATTTTTATAATAGTTTTCCAAAACTGTTGTGCTCTTCTGCATTTCCACCAAACATGGAAATAGGTTCCTTTCTGTGTTTTACACTTCCAGCAGATATCGGTAACATTCGGGTGCATCTTGGCTATTCTGGCCGGTGGTAAGTGCCATCTATAAAACATCTTTATTAAATTTTCTTTGTAAGGTGTAGCTTTGGTTATTTTGAGATTCTGTGACCATAGTTTCTCCCATTTTGCTAGTTCAATATTGTGTCCTATATCCCTTGCCCATCTAATCATATTGTCCTTCACTGTTTCTTCTTGTAATTTATGCCTGAGTAAAAAATTATATATTTTAGTTATCATTTTTTGATGTGGTCCATGTAATATCTTGTCTAATTCATTTGGGTTATTTGCAATTCCTAGTGTTTTCTTATCTGATTGATATCTTGAAAGAATTTGGTTATAAGGCCACCATTCAATGTTTATACCTTGGGTTCGTAGTTGTTGTCTGGAGATAATTTGGTTTTCATTGTTTAACAGCTCTTGATAACGTATGACTTTCCCCGATTCTAAAGTATTTGGGTGGATTTGTGCCTCCATCGGAGACCACCATCTTGGAATTTTGGAGTATTGTTCCCTCTTTATTTCTTGCCAGATCTTTAGTAGCGACTCTCTGATGATATGGCGCTGGAAATACATATGTCGTTTGTCAGGTCCATCCCACAAAAATGCGTGCCATCCGCGTGTGAGTTCGAATCCTTCTAAATATAATAATCTTTTATTTTCTAATTTTATCCAATCTGTGATCCAAGTTAATGCTGCCGCTTTGTAGTATAGTTCCCAATCTGGTAACGCCAATCCTCCCTTGTCTTTTGTATCTTGTAATGCATTTCTTTTTATCCTAGGTCTCTTTCCTTGCCATATATATGTCATCGTTAGTTTGTTTAATTTTTTAAAGAATTCCTTTCCTGGGTTTATCGGAATTACTTGGTATAGATACATTATTCTTGGAAGTATGTTCATTTTTATAGATGCAATTCGGCCCATAAATGATAACTGTAATCTGTTCCAGGTTTCCAAATCCTTTCCAATTTGTGTTAATAGTTTTGTGTAATTATCTTCCTTTATTGTTGTTGTTTTTGTTGTCAGCCAAATGCCTAAATATTTTATCTTTTTTACCACCTGGATTCCCAAATCTTCTTCTAATTTCAATTTTTGATCATGTGTCATATTTTTAGTTAATGTTTTCGTTTTATGTCTATTAATTTTAAGACCTGCAACTTGGCCATGTTCCTCAATTCTTGTCAATAATTTGGGTCCCGTTATTATTGGATCTTCTAATATAAAAATTATGTCATCGGCAAAGGCGAGTAGTTTATATTCTTCTCCTCTAATTTTGAGACTTTTAATTCCTTCGTCTTCTCTTATAATTTTTAATAATACTTCTAGTACCATTATGAATAGTAATGGAGACATAGGGCAGCCTTGCCGTACCCCTTTTTCAATACTGAACGATTGGGACATATCACCGTTTATTGCTATCCTTGCTGTCTGTTGTGAGTAAATTTTTTTTATCAGTGAGAGAAATTTATCTCCGCAATTCATATTCTCTAATTGCGTTGTAAGGAATAACCAAGGCATTCTAATATTGCCTTAGTATCAACTTTGGCCTGTTGTATACTGAGCATGATCCAGGGAAGCGCCCCCTATTGGAATGGTATTAAATGTACTAGCCTGTGATTGCTTGAACATGTTCGGCAGTTCTGTGATTGGTTACATATGTTTTGACAGTGCTATATAAGGAATGTCAGAGCCAGTTCTCTTGTTCTGTTCCATGCATGCATTACCACAGTTGTGTTGTTAGGTCATTAAAGAAGTTACCTCAGCAAAGAGAACCTGGTTCCCGAGCGTTATTGATTCGAATTCAGTATTTATTATTGGCGACGAAGGTGGGATAAGGCGATCCTGAAGGAATAAATAGAAGAAAAAAACCCCTGTGGAACGCAATTCGAAGATACGGCTTAGTGAAAGCAGTATTATCATGGCTGCCTTACACAATTTCCCTCCTTTTAACCAAGGCAAAAAATCGTGGGATGCCTACATGGCCCGATTCGAGTGTTTCTTAATAGCCAATGACCTTACTAATTTGTCATCAGAGCATAAGAGAGCTTATTTTTTAAGTTTCTGTGGAACAGAAATGTTCGAAACGGCCATGACATTGATGGCTCCGCAATCAATTCATTCCAGGATGTGGGAGGACTTCATGGGCAAGCTCAAATGGCATTATGCACCGGCACCTTCCAGAATAGCTCGGCGGCAGCATTTCTATCACAGCGACCAGGCTCCAGGGAAGTCAATAAATCAATATGTTGCGGCATTACGTAGAGCTGCCCGGCATTGCGAGTTCATGAATTTGGACAATTATTTACTTGACCGCCTTGTTAGTGGTGTGAGAGACCAGAATTTGAAACAAAAGTTAATCTGCTGCGCACGCCTCATCCAAGCGGCGCTGGATGAGGCGTGCGCAGCAGAACTAGCCGCTTTATCTATTGCGGAGCTACCCTGTGGCCGGAGCCCACCAAAAGTGGGGAAAGAGGACAGCAGCTCGAATAAAATATAGGCTGAGGCACTGTCAGAGTCGGAGAAGGAGGAGCTAGTTGTATGCCATATTAGAGAAGCGAACCACAAGGCTACGGGGTAGAGAAACATGTCCAGCTCACCACTTGAATGTTTTAGCTGTGGAGATGGCCACTTACAGGCCTCCTGTAGGTTTAAAGAGGCTACATGCAGGCGTTGTGGCCACCAGGGGCATATCGCTAGGGTATGTCAGGCTGCACAGCCGCAGTTGGGTCAGTGATTCCCAGCTGAGGCGAGCAAGCAGTGCCGGTCATGCCCGCCAAAGGAGCGTGCGCATGCGCAGAGAGAGTGTTCAGCTGTCAACCTGGTGACCCCGCCCAGGGATACAGACGGCAAGAAAATAATTTTGACAGTTCAAATTGAAGGCCACCCCTGTCAAATGGAGGTGGATACTGCCTCCGCTACCTCCATTGTGTCTTGGAGCACTATTAAGCGATTGGTGCCAAGAATATCCAAATGCAAATTGGACCGCTGTTCCCTGTTGTTAAAAGACTATCAAGGTGCCGTCATACCAGTTGTGGGAACTGGGACATTCCGAGTTAAATTTAGGAATTTTGCTGGACGTTTGTCTTTAGTGATAATGGATGGCCCTCTTCCAAGCTTCCTTGGCCTTAATTGGTTCGCTGCTCTTGGTCTTATGATTCAAGGCATCCATGCCGTCCATTCCGTTGAATTGGATATGCTAACTAAAGAATTCCTTACAGTTTTCACTGACAAACTAGGAAAATACACGGGAACTCCTGTTTCCTTCAGTCTTGACCCCAAAGTACCACCACAGCGCCTCAAACTGTGCAGAGTGCCTTTCGCACTACAGTCACGGGTAGATGCAGAGCTTGACAAACTCATCCAGCAGGGCATTTTAGAGCCTGTAGATTATGCTGTAGATGGGAGACTCCCACAGTAATCACAATGAAAGCCAATGGCTCAATCTGCATTTGTGCTGACTACCGCGTGACAATCAACCACGCCCTGCAGGACCATGCCTATCCTGTCCCAGTCGTCCAACACCTTTTGCACTTTTTGGGGCAAGGATCCATTTTCGCTAAGTTGGACTTATCCCAAGCGTACCAACAGCTGCCCGTTGATGACTTGACAGCCGAAGCGCAGACCATTGTTACGCATCGAGGGGCTTTCCGGTGCCGCCGCATGCAATTTGGGGTTTCCATAGCCCCAGGAATCTTCTAAAGCTTAATGGAGCAGCTGCTCCACAGCATTCCCGGCACCGCACCATACTTCATTGACGTTCTAGTCTCAGCTAACTCCGTGCCCCAACTGCTAACCAGGTTGCGCTGAGCACTAACGGAATTCCGCCGTGTGGGCCTCACCGTTAAGAAGGACAAGTGCCTTATATCTGTCCCGGAAGTAGAGTTCCTCGAATTCCTGATCGAGGAACTCTAGGAATACATCCGACCCAAGCCAAAACCAAAGCTATAATGAACGCACCGCCTCCGACATCTAAGGCTGAACTGCAGGCTTTCTTGGGCCTACTTAACTTCTATGTTGTCTTTCTACTGCATAAAGCTTCCTTTGCAGAACCCCTCCATCGGCTGTTAGATCGTGGAATGACATGGACCTGGGATGCTAAGGCTTCTTCAGCGTTCACCGCTGTCAGACGTCTGCTTGTATCTAACTCTGTGCTTGTACAGTATTCTGAGACCCTTCCTCTGGTATTAGCTTGTGATGCCTCACCATACGGTGTTGGTGCTGTCTTAAGTCATATCCTCCCTAATGGCAAAGATGCCCCTATTGCTTTCTTCTCCCATACCCTAGCGCCAGCTGAGAGAAATTACTCTCAGCTGGACAAGGAGGCATAGACTTTAGTTTCAGGGTTTAAGAAGTTTCACCACTATATTTATGGTAGTCATTTTACTTTAGTGACAGACCACAAACCCCTTTTAGGCATTTGTTGGGAGACCGCCAAACTCCACAAATCCTGTCCCCCAGACTGACTCAATGGTCTGTCTTTCTGTCTGCCTATTTGTTGTGGGGGCATCAGGTTGTGATCCCTTCCCCATTAAGGGACTCGATCCTGTCTACCTTGCATGCAGGTCATGCGGGCATAGTCCGGATGAAGGCCCTGGCCTGCGCATATCTATGGTGGCCGAAATTGGATGAGTGCATAACGACGTGGGTCTCCACCTGCTCCCAATGTCAGGAGTCTAGGCCTCTACTCCCTCGAGAAACGCCTCAGGAGTGGGAGGAACCGCAGGGACCATGGTCTCGCTTGCATATAGATTTTGCGGGACTGGTCCAGGGCCAAATGTTCTTTATTCTAGTTGACACATTCTCCAAATGGGTTGAAGTTACTCCCATGAATTCAACCACTACAGACGCCGTCATTAAGACTCTGCGCAGGTTATTTGCCACCCACGGTTTGCCCGATGAAATCTGGTCAGACAATGGGCCACAACTAACGGCTCCTGCATTTGAATTATTCTTGGCTGGTTTGGGAATCCGACACTGTCTTATCGCCCCTTACCATCCGGCCAGTAATGGTTTGGTTGAGAGGGCCGTGAGATCAACTAAAGAAGCACTGAGACGCATGGGCCCTGGGGGATGGGCCATGAGAGTTGCAGAATATTTACTAGTCCAACACTCTACCCTTGCCCACTGACCAACCGTAGCCCGGCTGAGCTCCTTATGGGCCGCTGACTGAGGACGGTGCTTGACTGGTTGCACCCCTCTTACGCCCCTCAGAAACCATTACCTTCTTCTAGCTCTCATCGAGGGTTTAGGGAAGGTGATCTGGTCTATGCCTGTAACCATGCGGGCCAACATCTCTAATGGCCAGGAAAGATACTCACAACTACGGGACCCTGCTCATATAAAGTAGGGGCAAGGAATAGTCTGGAGATGGCACCTAGATCAGTTAAGAACGAGATGGGTGCCAGACACCAACATGCCGGGTTTAGACAGGGAACCGGAGGGAAACGTAACACCAAGACAGGCAAGAAAGGACAGACTCAATAGTCCAGAACCTCCAAGCCAAGTAAGGCCCGGGGTACAGGCAAATTATTTATTTATTTATTTATTTATTTTTATTTTTATTTGATTTATATGCCGCCCTTCTCCGGAGACTCAGGGCGGCTTACAATGCGTTAAGCAATAGCCTTCATACTTTTGTATATTTATACAAAGTCAGCTTATTGCCCCCACAAACTGGGTCCTCAATTTACCCACCTTAGAAAGGATGGAAGGCTGAGTCGACCTTGAGCCTGGCTAGGATTGAACTCAGAGAGATTACAGGCAGCTGGTGTTAATTGCTGCCTTTAGTAGGAGGCATTAGCCCTCTACGCTACACAGAAAAGTCAGACAGAAGACAGAAAAGTCTTCACTCATCGGGCCCAGATAGCGAAGGTGTGGCCACAGTCCAAAGAAACCCAGGGAGACCATCAACCGCACCCCTAACCAGCAGTCCTGAGGAGGGAGTGCACTTACCAGCACCTATAGAGCGTTGTCCAGATCTAAGCAAAGCAGGAGCAGACATCAACAAAGCAGGGTGATTGCCACCGGAGGGCCCTCGCAGATCGACCCGATTCCGACGCCGCCCAGCGTACCTTAAGGATTACACATGCACGTTCCAGGGATAAAGGGGTGTTATATACTGAGCATGATCCAGGGAAGCGCCCCCTATTGGAATGGTATTAAATGTAGTAGCCCATGATTGGTTGAACATGTTGGGCAGTTCTGTGATTGGTTACATATGTTTTGACAGTACTATATAAGAAATGTCAGAGCCAGTTCTCTTGTTCTGTTCCATGCATGCATTACCACAGTTGCATTGTTAGATCATTAAAAGAAGTTACCTCAGCAAAGAGAACCCGGTTCCCGAGTGTTATTGATTCGAAGTCAGTATTTATTATGGCCCAAATTAACCTTTTATTTTGAGTCACCTCTACCTTTTTGGTAGGCTATCTGTCAGCCATGTTATATGGTCTTAAATCTGAGTGGCCTCACAATGTCACACTTACAGGCTGATGGTCACTATTGTGTACTGTGACTTCCGAAAAGTGGTCGACTATCTCTAGACACACAAAAAAGATCCAGTACACTGCTTGAATTGGCAAAGTGGTATGTGTAAGGATACATGTAATTCTTATCCTTACCTTCCAGAATTTGGAGATTACCCTTAAAAATTAAGGAGACTACGGTCTTTGGGAAGTGTTGTTGAGAAGATAGCTCACAGAAGCATCTTGAGGAGCTGGTACAGGGAAAATATGATAAATTGAATCAAATTATTACTAAAGTAGTTTCTGATCTTTCAAGTGCGGTGGTGGAAATGGGGAAGAAAGTGGCTGAAATTAGTACAAAGTTTGATTCCAAGATGAAAGACACAGAAGAAAAGTTTTATGAAGCTGATGCCAAAAATCAGAAAATTGAAAATGATGTGATGATGCTTCAATTTAAAGTTACGGAATCTGCCTTAAGATTAAGAGGTATAAGAGAGAATAATAGAGAAAATTTAAGAACACTTTGTGCTAAGGCATTAGCGGCATTATTAAACTTGGAAGGATCAAATTCTTGGTTGTATTGAAAAAATCTATAGGGTGAACTCACATGTGGCTAGACAAAGAAATATGCCTAGAGATGTTGTTGTCTATTTTACTGACAGAAGATTAAGAAATGATATTTTGCAAAAGTCTTATTCTGCTACTCTAAAGGTAGAAGGTTTACAAATTAGTGTTTATAAAGAGTTACCATCCAGGATTTTAAGATATAGAAAAGATTTTGGATTTCTGGTGAAGGAATTGAAGAGAAGCAAGATTCCATTCAGATGGGATGTACCAGTTGGTGTAATTTTGAGATATCAAGATGTGAGATATTGTTTAAACACTATTGAAAAAGCAGAACATTTTTATAATAATATTCTTAAGGGAGCCCCCATATTTTCACCCTCTTCTATGTTGTCAACTATGGAAGAAGACATTAAGGATAAAGAGTCGGAAAGAGAGACTGAGGAACAATGTATGCAGATGGAATTAGAAAATCAAAATAATCAAAGTGTACCAGAAGAAAAAGGAGCATTAGGTGGTTTTTCAGAAGATTTTATTATGGACTCTTCAGATTTGAAAGTAAAGCATCCCAGAGACTCAAGAGACATGGTGCTAGACCTTGAACTGTTGAAGCAAGAATCGAAAGATGAACATATAATTTGAGATGAGAAACAAATATTATTGATACAACAGAGGCCCAGAATTCCTCAAGTGGAAAAGCTCGAGGATGACATGCAACAGAAAGTAGAAGTTAAGGGAGGAAATAACCTGAAAACCACTGAAACTGATGTGCAACAGATACTGCGTCTGATGCTTGAGTCGATTCGTGAAACCTAAAGGATATTTATGAATAGATTGAATTTGCTACAGAAAGGATGGCAGATATCTTATTATTTGAAACAGTTTAAAAGACAATCATTGTTATACTTGATTTATACATGAAAACGGATTAAATTTTTTTTTACAAAACTCATCCTGAGTTGGATTTGACATTTTGAGAAAGGTAAACAGATCACTGCAACATATGCAGAGGATCTGTGGTTACCCTATTATAATTTTTTGGATTCAATTGTCTAGATGAAGGAAATAAAGATGAAAACAACTTGGAAACCCGAAGGAAGGAACTGGAAAGGTTGGCAGGATTTGAAAGAGTTTTGAAGGAACATCTGGGAGTGCAGCTTGTATGAGCTGCATTTGTTTTTCTTTTTAACTGATACAGCAGGAGCCAGGTTGAATGATCTACCTAGAGGATTACAAGATACCTTTGTGGTTGGATTTTATAAATATAAAGTCACTCGGGGGGATTTATATATGGAGAGATGTTTGTTGCTGATGGGGGGCAGTTGGAATAAGAAGAAGCAGTTTATAAAAACTATGCTAGAAGACAGTTATTCAACTTCAATCAAGATGATGAAGAGAAGATAAAAATTTGGTTATTGAGATAGAAAATTACTTGATATAACTGTTATATATTTTGAAAGAATATGAATCTTATAAAAATATGTTGGATACTATACTTATGAAGAGAAGATTAAAATTTGGATTATTAAGATAGAAAATTATTAGATATAATTGTTATATATTTTAATAGTATATAACAAGGGGGTTTGATTTACGTAAATAATTATTAATATTAGATTAGAGAAATGTTTGATGGTTTTTTTTGATTGAGGGAGATACTTGTACTTAATTTTAATTAAGATGAAGAAAAAGATCTAAAATTGATTGTTTGATACAGAAAACTATTTGATATG
Organism: Coluber constrictor foxii; assembly: GCA_038048745.1. NCBI lineage: Eukaryota > Metazoa > Chordata > Lepidosauria > Squamata > Colubridae > Coluber > Coluber constrictor. Next base: position 116,497,687 of record CM075961.1, on the reverse strand, counting down.
GATGTTATATATTATATTTAGGGGGATTGATTTAGGTAGTTAATATTAGATTAGAGAAATGTTAACATTTTGTAGTGGGGTTTAAAGATTAAAAGAGTAGTTCTGATGGATAATTGAGTATTAATGGTTGGTAAATGAGGTAAATATTTTTATTATTAGTCTTTTTACTATACTATTAAAAGTTTCACTGTATTTTCTTTAGTTTAATATAAACAAGGTTATTGTTTTTAAATTTGTAACAGAAGTCAAGGGGGGGCGGGTGAGGGATTGGGGGTGAGGGGGATAGGGGGGTAGGGGGGTAGGGGGGAAGTGGGGGGAGAAATGATAAAATTTGTATTGTAAAACTTTTTCAATAAAAAAAAAATTAAGGAGACTAGGAACAGGCCAGCAGCATTACATTTGTGGTCTCTCAAGAGCCACTGAGGGTGGTTATCAAAAAACTCCCCTGGGACTCCCTTCTTCTGGGCGAGCTCAGACAAAGAGGGACCCAACCTAGCGTTCAAATCTCCTAGTAATACCACTATGGACTGAGGGTACAAAACAGATATATCATCTTGGATAACTTCCAAGCCCATCCAGTATTCAGAGTTATAATACTGGGATGAGCTTGGAGGGAAATACACATTTACCAGTATTAACGCGAACTCTTCATATCCAGATTTAAAGCTAGGAAGTATGAATATTTATCTTCATTATGTAGTTTCTCCCCCTGCCATTGCAACTTCTGCTTTATAAGAATGCATAACCCACCAGAGGGTCTCCCTTATGTTTTTGGGGCTGGGGAGGCCCATCCCTGAAAGCCTGGCAGTTGTACTGGTTCATCCACTTCAGTTAACCAGGTTTCTTGAAAGGCTATTTCATCAGATCTAGGGAGAAAGCTCATTAGTCCACTATCAACCATCCCTTTCCACCCAGCTACCTTCTAGGTCAGCATCTGTATGGGGTTCCCGGAGGCAAGGTGGTCTGGCTTGGTTGTTTGGCTAGGTGGCAAAAACTCCAGATGTCAACTTGACGTTGGAGCCAGGTCAATATCATCTATGCTTCCCATATATAGTTTATGGTTTATTTGATTTATATACCGCCCTACTCCCGAAGGACTCAGGGCAGTGAACAACCAACAATAAAAATACATGTATACAAAATTTAAAAACCCCGATAAAATCAAATTAAATAGATTTGGCCCAGACAAACATCCCCGACAATTTAAAACAGATTAAAATTTAAATGCTAAAAGAGGAAGAAAGGTTAGGCCAGGCACGCCTGGTGAAATAAAAAGGTCTTAAGAGCGCGGCAGAAGGTGCGCAGGTCCGGGATCCTCCGTATCTCCGGGGGGAGCTCATTCCAGATAGGTGCCCCCACAGAGAAAGCTCTCCCTCTGGGGGGCACCAATCGACATTGTTTGGCCAACGGCACCCAGAGGAGCCCCTCTCTATGAGAGCGTACCGGCCAGTGGGAGGCTATTGCTGGTAGTAGCTGGTCCAGGTACCCAGGTCCTAAGCCATGGAACGCTTTAAAGGTAGTAACCAAAACCTTGAAGCGCACCCAGAAGACCACTGGGAGCCAGTGCAGCTCACGCAGGAGAGGTGTCACATGAGAACACCATGTCGCTCCCATCATCACCCGCGCGGCCACACACTGCGCCAATTGGAGCCTCCGGGTGCTCTTCAAGGGGAGCCCCATGTAGAGACCATTACAATAGTCCAGATGGGAAATGACGAGGGCATGAGTGACTGTGAGTAAGAAGTCCCGATCCAGAAAGGGACGTAACTGGCGAATCAGGCGAACCTGATGGAAAATCCTCCCGGTCACAGCTGTCAAGTGCCCTTCTAAAGACAGCCGTGAGTCCAGGAGGACCCCAAGTTGCGTACACTCTCCATGGGGGCCAATGATTCGCCCCCAATAGTGATGGCGCCAACTGACTATATCAAGACATCGGAAACCACAGCCACTTGGTCTTGGATGGGTTGAGCCTGAGCCTGTTCCTCCCCACCCAGATCTGCATGGCCTCCAGGCACCAGGACATCACTTCAAGGGAATCATTGGGGTGGTCTGGGGTGGAGATGTACAGCTGGATGTCATCAGCGTACTGGTGGTACTTCACCTCGAAACCACGGATGATCTCACCCAGTGGCTTCACATAAATGTTGAACAGGAGGGAGCGAGAGGACCGATCCTTGTGGCACCCCACATATAAGGGGCCTCATGGTCGACCTCTGTCCTCCTGTCAACACAGACTGCGACCAGTCAGAGAGAGAGACCGGTCAGAGAGAAAGGAGGAGAACCACCGCAAGACAGTGCCTCCCACCCCCCTCTCTTCCAACCAGTGCAGCATGATACCATGGTCGATGGTATCAAAAGCCGCTGAGAGATCTAACAGGACCAGGATAGAGGAGCACCCCCTGTCCCGAGCCCTCCAGAGATCATCAACCAACGCGGCCAATGCCGTTTCCGTGCTGTACCCGGGCCTGAAGCCCGACTGGAATGGATCTAGATACGTCGTTTCATCCAGGTGCTGGGGGAACTATTGCACAACCACACTCTCAACAACCTTCGCCACAAGGGAAGGTTGGAGACCGGACAATAATTTACCAACATTGCCGGGTCCAGGGAAGGCTTCTTGAGGAGAGGCCTCACCACCGCCTCTTTCAAGGCGGCAGGAAAGTCAATCTCACCCAACGAAGCATTTATAATCCCCTGGAGCCAGCCTCGTGTCACTTCCTGGGAAGCCAGCACTAACCAGGAAGGACACTGATCCAATAAACAAGTGGTCATGTTCAGTCTGCCTAGGATCCTGTCCACGTCTTCAGGGGTCACAGGATCAAACTCATCCCAGACAACATTCTCAAGAAATAGAATATAAACAGAGTTATTGTGAGGTTCTATTGTGGGTTGCAGAATTTGTTGTTGCTTCTTTTTATCTTGATTGCCAGTGTGCCTCTGCCCTTGCTCCAAGAATGAAATTTTTTCAGATGGGCAGATACTCCGGCTTAAATCTATGAATGTCCATTTATGGAGGGATGTAGCTGAGGATTCATCTTGTGAGATGATGTGGGAACTTCTGAGTCAAATGAGGATGGAAGCTGGGTTATATCCTTAGTGTCTGTCGATTTAGGGGCACTGTATGATGAAGCCCTTTGTCTTTCAGCTGCTTCTCAGAGTCTGGATGAATCAGTGCAGTTACCTCACTGTCAGCCTGCGCGACACTACCTTTTTTTACTATTGAGGTAAAGGCAGATTGTTGGTTAAATATATTGTCACAAGGTTGAGTGATTAATGGCGCCAGATTAAATAGAGGCTTTGCTGTAGATTGAGTTGTTGTCAGAGCCTCTTTTAGTATCATCCAATCTTTGAATAATATTAACTTGCTCAGGTTCGGCAATGCACTGAATAGGTCAATCAACATTTCTTCTGGCACATCCTCAGCAGTTTCTGCAGCTGTGGGTAACACAGTTTGTATATCACTCCTTTGCCTTCTCAGGATCAATTCAGCTGCAGCAGCCCCAGGTTTAGCAGCATTAGGGCTGTCGCAGCCTGGATTTAAAGCAACAGTTCCCACTTGGTGACGCTGTTTCAGGAGTGGGCACACTTTGTCTGAGGAAAAGACCTGTATTGGAAATATTGAAAAGGTGCTCAGAAAGGGCTTCATTCTAAAGAGCATAAGAGGGAATTCTGGGCTGCTTGAATAGTGGAAGAATTATCATACATTGCCTTCTTGCTGGCAGCCATTCTGTATGTAGTAGATCTATCAGACTGAACTCAGCAGAGCAGCTGGCTCAGGGACAGCCTAACAGCTTCTCTATCACTCCAATGCCCTATTCACTCTGTTGTCATAAATTTGCAAGTTAACCTGGTTAGTCTGCAGACTGTAGTTATATTGGTCATCTCTTAGGCCTTTACCTGATGGAGTGTTTTCTTTATGAGTGTTCACATTTTTGGAAGAAAGACAAGGGCCTTCTCTAATTTTATTTTATGAATTAGCCATCCCATATCTATTCATGGTTGTCTTCCCAAGTCCTTCCTGTAGTATTTGGGGTGGCTCCTAACAAACTTTGCAAAAGATTCTTTCAGACAGTCAACCTTATTTATGACAGTTGATAAAAGTTCTTAGATTGAGTTCACAGTTTGAGCTGTAAGCAAGCATTCTCTAGAGAGCAAATCTGTCACATTTCCCCCCTTTAAATTTATTACATCTCCCCCCTGTGCAAGGAAGGCTGCTGCTGAGTTCCAAAGAGAGTACCCATTCTCTGAGAGAGAGAAAGAAAGTTTTACATAACTGTTTCCTTTCAAGTTCGGTTTGTAAGTCCCATTCCAATAGATTACATAAATCAAATTTATCTCATAAGGCAACTGCAGATAAATTACTTACTGGAACAGACTGTCTGTTTGCGATATAATCTTCCATTCTCCAATGAAGCTGTGGCGTCGTCCAGACACGGATGGCTACAGTTGGATCTGCCTGGAGACTGAGTCATAGTTTTTCGGCCATGCCCCTTGCTCCTTCCTCTCAGGCCCAGTTTTGACTCACTCGGTCTGAGAGAAACATCTCTTGCAGATCTGGCTTTCAGCCCATGTCTGTTCATTCTCCGCATTGAGGGAAACATCTGTCAGGCTGGGGAGAAACTTCCTCCATGCAGCATTGGCCAAGTCTAACAAATTAACATAACTCCGCCCTCTTGGCCCAGTGTTTCGACTCGGTCTATGCTGGCCAGATGTGTCTTCCCAGCCTAGCCGAAGTTTCCTTCATATTTAGCAATTTTAAACAAGTTGGCGGTTTGAATTCTCTTGTTTTGTGGCTCTGTGGTTTAGATTTCACTCGCAGAGCCAGTCAGCTTAATTGTGCTCCCCTCGCCACCGGGAAAGCCTGCTGTGCTTTAAAGGCCTTGGCCGAGCAGCTCTTACTTCTATTTTGGAGAGAGTGAGTTGTTTTTCGATCGCGCTCTACCCAAACAGCTAGCAATCGTCCCGAGAGCCACCTGCTTCACCCAGCTCTCCCTCCGCAATTTCCGCTGCCGCTTTAACAGCCTTTGAGCTGGCGGCCTGATTTAATTGCTGGCAAGGCTTCCTCTCGAAATTTGATGCAGAGCCTGATCGCGATAATAGTTTTTAAACTAACGATCGTCCAGCGGATTGCCTGAGGAGTTTCCTGCTGCACAGTGAAGAGCTGCTGTGAGGTGAGGCCGCGTTTTCTTCACGCCATTTTTTCTGTGGGCTGTCAGCTTAGTCTCTCAGGCTCTCCCAAAATGGCAAACGCCAGGAGAACAGTGGTTTCTTCGAGCCCTAGTAGCTCATGGAAGAGGCCCTCTGAGGACAATCCCTTAGATGGATCATCAGGCCTTCCTGCTCATTCCAAGCACCCCAAATCCTCCAAAAGCAAGCCGGCTTCAGTTAATGCTCCATCTAAGGAGGAGCAGTGCTGCCATAAAGCAATTGAAAAGGCCTTTCACAAGGCATAATCCAAGGCCTCTCAAGACAGGCCCTTGCCTCCTTCAACCTCCACTGCAAGAGCTCACTCTCCAGTCCCTTCTCAAGCAGGAAGCTCTGTCAGGGATTTATCGCCCGATGTCCCGGCTCAGGTGGGCCCTGAACCTGTCCCTGGGACAGAACCTTTATTTCAGACTGTGCCTAGTTCAGAGGCACCCACTTCAAATGCTGTGGCTCCTCAGCCCCCGTTACCACCAGCTGCTAATTATGTCCCTCAGGTCTCTGAGGCCTTCAAAGTGATTCTGGCCAGGGCCATAAAGAAGGCCTTTCTCAATGTTTGCAACAAGGGAATTTTCAGCCTAACCCTCAGGCGTCAAGTCAACATTAGGCCTCTGCCCTGTTGGAGGATTCTATTTCTGAGCAGGATTTAGCGGAGTCCCCAGAGTCTGTAGATCAGGCATCTCTGTCAGATCACGAGGACATTGCTGATTCGGCCTTGTCAGATGATGAAGGCCCACTCCCTGACCAGGCTCCTTTTATAGGCCTCTTTCGACCCCAGCTTTTTCACTCTCTATTAAATAAGGCTGTCACAACTACTCGTCTGGGTACGGTGCCAATTCCTACGCCTTCTACCGATCATTCTGATCCAGCTTCTGCCATGTTTGCACAGCCTCTGTTAATCCAGAAACAATCCCGGCTCCAAAGCTTTTTTTGGATGTTTTGAACCATCAATGGTCAGTCCCAGGGGCTGGTCCCAGTCCCAGTGGCCTTGACAAGTGCCTCTATAATTCGGCCTCGGCCTTGACAGATGTTCTACAGCCACCTCCTGTCGACCTGCCAATTGTAGCGTTTTGTAACGCTTCTCACCCCATGGGTCCTTCTGAGGATTCCCTTCTCCCAGAAGACTGTAGAGCGGAGAAAACTCTTCTCAAAGGCCACCAAGCGGCTGCTTGGTCCATCAAGACATCAACATCGGCATCTTTTTTTAATAGAGCGGCCTTACTGTGGCTTAAACAGCTCCAAGAGCGCCTCTCTTCTTTGGATGTTCAATCTCGGCAAGACTTGAACAAGATCTGTGCTGCCCTTGAATATTCAGCAGACGCAACTTTAAATGTGACTTGTTTTGTGGCCAAGGCCCTTGGTTCTACAGTCACCTCTTGAAGCTTCTATGGCTCAGGAACTGGAACACCGATATGAAGAGTAAATGGCAGCTCGCTTCTACACCATATGCTACACCATAACTCAGTGGGGCAAAAAAATATTTAGTCAGCCACCAATTGTGTAAGTTCTCCCATTTAAAAAGATGAGAGAGGCCTGTAATTGACATCATAGGTAGACCTCAACTATGAGAGACAAAATGAGAAAACAAATCCAGACAATCACAGTGTCTGATTTGGAAAGAATTTATTTGCAAATTATGGTAGAAAATAAGTATTTGGTCAATATCAAAAGTTCATCTCAATACTTTGTTATATATTCTTTGTTGGCAATGACAGCGGTCAGACGTTTTCTGTAAGTCTTCACAAGGTTGGCACACACTGTTGCTGGTATGTTGGCCCATTCCTCCATGCAGATCTCCTGTAGAGCAGTGATGTTTTGGGGCTGTCGCTGGACAACACGGACTTTCAACTCCCTCCAAAGGTTTTCTATTGGCTAGGCCACCCCAGGACCTTGTAATGCTTCTTACGAAGCCACTCCTTCGTTGCCCGGGCGGTGTGTTTGGGATCATTGTCATGCTGGAAGTTAGTTAGTTTAGTTAGTTTATTAAATTTATATACCGCCCTTCTCCTAGTGGACTCAGGGCGGTGACCCAGCCACGTTTCATCTTAAATGCCCTTGCTGATGGAAGGAGGTTTGCACTCAAAATCTCACGATACATGGCCCCATTCATTCTTTCCTCGGATCAGTCGTCCTGGTCCCTTTGCAGAGAAACAGCCCCAAAGCATGATGTTGCCACCCCCAAGCTTCACAGTAGGTATGGTGTTCTTTGGATTCAACTTAGCATTTTCTCTCCTCCAAACATGATAAATTGTGTTTCTACCAAACAGTTCTACTTTGGTTTCATCTGACCATATGATATTCTCCCAATCCTCTTCTGGATCATCCAAATGCTCTCTAGCAAACTTCAGATAGGCCTGGACATGTACTGGCTTAAGCAGGGGGATATGTCTGGCACTGCAGAATCTGAGTCCCTGGCGGTGTAGTGTGTTACTGATGGTAGCCTTTGTTACGTTGGTCCCAGCTCTCTGCAGGTCATTCGCTAGGTCCCCCCGTGTGGTTCTGGGATTTTTGCTCATTGTTCTTGTGATCATTTTGACCCCACGGGGTGCGATCTTGCTTGGAGCCCCAGATCGAGGGAGATTATCAGTGGTCTTGAATGTCTTCCGTTTTCTAATTATTGCTTCCACAGTTGATTTCTTCACACCAAGCTGCTTGCCTGTTGCAGATTCCCAGCCTGGTGCAGGTCTACAATTTTGTTTCTGGTGTTCTTCGACAGCTCTTTGGTCTTCACCGTAGTGGAGTTTGGAGTATGACTGTTTGAGGTTGTGGACAGGTGTCTTTTATACTGATAACAAGTTCAAACAGGTGTCATTAATACTGGTAATGAGTGGAGGACAGAGGAGCCTCTTAAAGAAGAATTTATAGGTCTGTGAGAGCCAGAAATCTTGCTTGTTTGTAGGTGACCAAATACTTATTTTCCACCATAATTTGCAAATAAATTATTTCCAAATCAGACAGTGTGATTGTCTGGATTTGTTTTCTCATTTTGTCTCTCATAGTTGAGGTCTACCTATGATGTCAATTACAGGCCTCTCTCATCTTTTTAAGTGGGAGAACTTGCACCATTGGTGGCTGACTAAATACTTTTTTGCTCCACTGTATATATAAAGACGTTTTGGATCCTGCTGAATTGTCTGATTGTGTGTGCTACAACAGACTCTGACACCCTGCTATACAGCTTTACCAAGGAAGGAAATAAATGCTTTTCACTGTATGCCTCTGAATAGCAAGCACATAGGCAACAGTTGTTAACTCAAGAATAAGACAGTGACCATCAAACCTAATCATTTCTGGAAATACCTGATAGGAGCTATTATACAGGGTTTTTTAAAAATTTCTTTTTCATGGTTCTTACTATTTGTTGTTAGATAGGAGCTCTATTCCACAATAATCTGTTATACAAATTATATAAGTGAATTCACTTTATTATAAACGAACGAGTGTAAAGATAATTTTAACTTTTCTATAGTGTTTTAAAATTATACATTTCCAACGCACAGCGGCTTCCTAGATTTAGTTTGGACATCAAAAACAACTATGCTCATAACCACTTTTGAGGATGATGGCTGGTGGATGGATATCATGCAATAATTTGTAATATTATTCCTTATGTTTATTAGTGTACTACATCAACAATTTTTGTTTAATTTATATCACCAACTATTGAACCTTCACAGTGATCTGTGGCAATCTGTGGCAAAAAAAAAGCATCAGCCTTTAACAGGTGCATTTTTAAAGGCCCACAAAGAACTTAGCTCTCTCAAGCAACCAGTGCATTCCCAAAAACAGTTATAAACAAGGCTCGACATGAGTTGCTACAGGTCTAGCTGTGGAAGAGCATGCTGCCTAGTAAAATTGCTTGCACTTGTGTTGACTTCCTCTCCTATATAAATTTTCTTAGCAATAGAACTTAGACTTCTATACTATTTCATAATGTTTTACAGCACTCTCTAGGAGGTTTTTAGAATCAGCATATTGCCCCCAACAATCTGGGACCTCCTTTTACCAACCTCAGAAGTATGGAAGGCTGAGTCAACCTTGAGCTGGTCAGGACTGAACTCCTGGCAGTGGGCAGAATCAGACTGCAATACTGCATTCTAACCATTGCACCACTATAGTTCCGTCCCAGGGTCAGCATAACAGAGTTGCCAGTAAGGCTGCAATGTGTGGGAGGAGAATGGAAATGATATGAGTTTTGGAAGGTTTGCAGCCACCAACTAAGATTGAAAAGCAGCCAAATAAAAGGAGGCATTTTTCCTTCAAAGGGAATGAATGGTCCAAAAGAAAAGAACAATAATAGCACAGCAAGGAAAAGTACAACCACAATGTGAAAAGGTGCAAATACTTTTACATGTTGGCCAGAAAAAGTAGAAAAAAAGCAAAAGAAATTCTAGAGAGAGGAATCGAGGCAGAATAGTGCTTGTGGAAAAAACATTGTTACCTAATATTATTACTATAGAGTGTAATATTGAAATAGTAATTGAATAATAGTGGAATATAATAATTGTTATAGTGATAGTAACATAGTAAAAATAGTAATAGGATAAAATATAAAATAAAATACTATCTTCACACGCTTCCTCCCCGGCTGCTGCTGCTGCTGCTGCTGCTGCTGCTGCTGCTGCAAGAGTGGGAGGTCAGGGAACTGGAGAGCTTCTTTCCCATCTTTCCAGAAGCATGGGACTTCTCACAACCAGGCCCTGAGCTCCCCTAAGTCCAGTTGCCAAGTTGCTCTCTCCACATGCTTCCTCCCCTCAAGAGCCTTGGAGTTTTGCCTGCACAGACGTCACTTGATTGGAGGGGGGTGGGGCAGGCATTTAGAAGATCCCAAGATGCCAAAATGGCTCAGTCTGGCCAGATGGGAAAGTGCGAGGAGGTGGCGACTCTCTTTGTTGCAGCATAAGGAGGGAAGAAACCATAGAGGGGGAGGGATGCACAGTTGGGTCTTGGGTACTGTGTGTTTTAATGAACTCATACTGGTGGAGGGTCAGGAAGGGAGAGAAATGAGAGGCCATGAATCCAGGCTTGCTGGCACCTGCAAAGAGCTGGGAGGAGTGTTTGCTGGAGCAGGCTGGCAGCAGGCATGGGCGGTGTGTGGCATGCCCTCATAGCCTGCTGACTGGCTGTTTTTATATTCACTGCATGCCGAGCCAAGTCCAGTAAAGACTTTCATTGAACAACTCAGCATGGTCTCTTCCTTTGCTGGTCAAACTCGGAATGGTGACAGCAGGCTGTCAACAGTCCCTTAAAGGTAAAGGTAAATATTCCCCTCATATATATGTGCTAGTTGTTCCCAACTCTAGGGGATGGTGGTCATCTCCGTTTCAAAGCTGAAGAGCCAGCGCTGTCTGAAGATGTCTCTGTGGTCATGTGGCTGGCATGACTAAACACCAAAGGCGCACGGAACGCTGTTACCTTCCCACCAAAGGTAGTCCCTATTTTTCTACTTGCATTTTTATGTGCTTTTGAACTGCTAGGTTGGCAGAAGCTGGGACAAGTAATGGGAGTTCACCCTGTTACGCAGCATTAGGGATTCAAACTGCTGAACTGTTGAACTTTCAATCAACAAGTTCAGCTTTTTAGCCACTGAGCCACTGTGTCCCTTACTCTCTGCCAAAGTATGAGTCAAACAGCCCAGCAAACAAGGCCGGGTGAGGGGAGGAGTGGCTGGGAGGGGAGGGGAGGGCCGATGCTTCAGTCAATTTATCAAACTGAACAGTTAGCTACTAGTTCTAGTGAACTGGTGCAAACCGGCTGAATCCCACCGTTGGATATATCAACAATCTCAGGTGGAAATTGCTGTAAATCGTTCTACAATATGAGGATGATTAAAAATCAAAATAAAATTACAGATTATGACTAAAAGATGGGGAAGGATGGAACAGAATGTATGGGAGGGGTGGTAAATCTGTTACTGGTCCATCAATCACCTCTAGCATGAATTTCCCCCACTGGGGCCTCAAACCACCTGGCAGAGCCAGGTCTTCAAGTCTTTATGGGAGGTCAGAAAGATGGGAGTAAATCTTACCTCAGGGGTAAGATGCTCCAAAGGACAGGAGTCAGGACAGAGAATGTGCTTCTCCTAGTCCTGCCAGCTGGAGTTCTCTAACTGGTGAGATCCACTGTATGTCTCTTCTGTTGGCATGTGAGACAGACCAGTCCCACTGTGGTGAGATGATACTTCAAGCATGCCATGTAGGGCTTTAAAGATGGTAACTAACACCATTGAATTGCACCGAGAAGCAAATTGGCAGGCAGTGAGTTCATGGAACTGTGATATAGTACGAGCTACTCCAGAGGTGCCAAAAACTGCCCACACCACTACACTTTGCTTCCAAATGCTCTTCAGGTATAGTCCCATGTAGAGTGCATTGCTGTAGTCCAGACATGAGATGACCAGGATGTGAATGATTGAGCAAAGGGACTCTCTCAGAAGGCAAGGCTCGGAAAGGCCACAACTGGTGCATGATTGAAAGTTGTGGAAAGGCTCTACTAGCCCTGACTGCACTTCTTCATGCTAGAGTCGCAAGTCCAGGAGAACCCCCAAGTTGTGGGCTGGGTTTGTCTGGGGTAGTGCCACTCTATCTGAATTAAGCAGTCAAAGTCCCAGATCTTGACATTTCATGCACTCAAAGCCATTTGGTTTAGCCAGAGATTAGCCCCCCCCCCCATACCGCCACAGCTTCCAGGCCCCATGAAAGGGCAGCACCAGCATCACTTGGGTCAAGTTGAGTATTGTCATTGTATCTTGATGGCAGATGATCTCACCCAGTAGCTTCATGTAGATGTTAAAAAGAAGTGGAAAGGGTACCATATCCTGCAGAGTGCCACAAAAAGCAGAAGTGGGCTGGATCTCTCACTCTCTATTAACTCTGATTGGGACCAGCTTTGGAGAAAGGAGGCAAACCAGTGCAATCCTGGCAATTCATAGTGCGATCGCTAGCCAAATTTCCCTGGTGCACACTGAGAATTTCCAGGATCGCCATTATTAAGTGATCCTGTCACATGATGTTATGATTAAATCCAGGGGTGGGTTCTAAAATTTTTTACTACCTGTTTTGTGGGCATGGCTTATTTTGTGGCGTGGCTTGATGATCATGTGACAATTTTTAGGACTTAGCGGAGGTACTGGTCTATCAGGCTTTTAACTGCTTGCAGAGCTGTACCAGTCTACCCATTTATTTTTGCAGGCACTGGTCTACTCCTGCATTTTTGCAGGCACTGGTCTACCCATTTATTTTTGCAGACACTGGTCTACTCATTTGTTTTTTGAGGCACTGGTCTACCACCAAACTGCCTTTTACCACTGATCAGCTGTAGGGTGGCCCTTTGAAGCCCCACGGCAAGTGTTTAAACAGTTTTTTTCTTTCTAGCCGATCAGCTGGGACTCGGGAGGCAGCGAATAGATTGGGGGTGGGGCCAAATAAAAGGTAAGAATAACATGGGCGGGCAGAACTTGTTCGGTAATGTCATATCATCACCACTATTGGCTTGGCCGAACTGGGCTGAACTGGGAGGAACCCACCACTGATTAAATCCACATTGCTTAGGGATGGAAATTCTGGTTTCAATTACTGTTGTAACATGAGCACTACCTGTAGTATAGAAAACCTAGCCCATTGAATCAATTTGTCTTCAATCCAGGAAGAATGTGATTTACTCTTCTTTAAGCTATATATAAGAAAGATCTTTCTTTAAATTGTGTTGAGCATTTAATTGTGCATTAAACTTGTTCAAAAGGGAGATCTTTAAAGCTAAGATTTTGGCATTGCAGCACCTTCTCTGGTCATGTGGTGTGATCCAGGTGCCCAGGTGCTTGGCTCATGATGTCTCAGGGAGCTACAGTCACATGAATGCCATTTACAACCTTTCTTGCTAGCTTCTCACAAACGAAGTAATTGGGGGAGCTTGCAGGGAAGGTCAGGTTGCTCTGGTAAGTCACTCCTGTCTGCAGCATCTCCATTGGCCCCTCCAGCATTCCCCAGTTCATATGCAACCTACAGTGGGCCTCCCCAGCCTCTCTCAAGTAACACGTAGCCAGTGCCCAATCTCTGTATGGGGACATTGCAACAGTCATAAATTTGAATCAGTTGTCAAGCATCTGAATTTTGATCACACGATCATGGGGATACTGCAAAGGTTGTAATTGTGAAAAACAGTCATAAGTCACATTTTTCAGTGTTGTTGTAACTTCAAATGATCACTAAATGGAATGGTTGAAAATCAAGGACTGCCTGTATTCAAAGATCACAGGTATATGCACAAAATATTCTTCTCTGACTTATTGCCACTGTACATGAGTGTTACTCTAACATGAAATTATTTTCATTTTCCTCCTGCACTTACACATAGTGGAAACCTTTATTATTTTCATATTTGACACCATAGGTATCACTGACAAAAAAAAATGCTGTCGGGACAAGATAGTCTCTGTCATTCCAATTGACTAGAGGTGGATTTATTTTAAACATTAGTGATGGAATATGCCCTTTACTTTGGGGGCATAAGGCAGGCTTAAAGGCATAGAATATCTCATGTCATTTCCTGCCCCCAAAGATCAGCATCATTTTGTCAGTAATAAGGATGACCTTAATCCCCCATTTTAACCAGTACTGTTTGTAATGAGACGAACCATTGAGAAGAACGTTTCTCTCATAATATATTGTCAGGATGGTCTTTGTTTTCCACATGCGTACTTAATACTATATAGAAAATGTGTGAGTACAATATGAACGCAGTAAGGTGTAGTCAACTGCCTAACAAGAAGAGTAATTACAGTAGCAAACATTAACTTGCCAATTAAGTAAATTTTTACAGTACAATGCAGCTGATTTACGACAATTTTAAAAAATGAAGAGAAAATAATGGGATGTATATGTCTTGATATTCTTTCTTTCCCCATTGACATTTCTTTTGTTTTGGCATGAAGGCTACTGGAATAATTTCTCTAATGGATATTGTCTTTGCCAAAATCTTTAAATTGTGATGTATATATACATCACCTATTTTAATTAAGAGGTTGGAATTAGACTTTCTCCATGGTTACCTTTCTTTTCAGTTGCATCACATTATTCTTTCCTTTGATAAGAGAAAGAAATAATGGTTCAATATAAAAAAAGTTTTCTACACACATAAGCATTTTCTATCAACCCCCAACCTGAAATAGTCAAACTCCTTGTTTCTTTCCACATAGAAAGCTGTTTTGGTGAAATGACTTCTCATTTAATGGATCGTTGTAAGCATGCCTTCTCTGGCACTTCTTGCTCTCTGGAATATCACTGGTTTTGAGGCCTGGATGATCTCAACCCTGCTATCATTTAGGAAGGTCATAAAAACCTGGTCTTCTAGCAAGTGCTGTGCATTTGGACTTTGTGAATCCACTAACACCCAGAAGACTCACACACTAGAGTTTTAATTTTTGTATTCCTTGGACAGTGCAATCTGTTTTTTCTTTATTGTTATATTTGGGCTGTAAATTTTCTTATATGCAATATTCAGCCATACGATGTTTAAATGATACAGTACTTCAAGCCAATACATAAGTTTTGTATGAATTAGTGAGAGAAACACTGTCATTTTTTAAAACTCATTTTGTTGTTGTTTTTTAATGCTGCCAAAAAACTTTTGCCATATGTTGAGAAACTCTTAATCCTGCAAAAAGAGGCTTGAGCAGTGTCTGTAGCATGCTATACATGATTCTATTATACATAGATACCAAAGTTACTTAGATCTACTTAAAGAATAGAAGATATAAATATATTTTAAAATTATCCACCTGTCAGCCTCATGATGCTTGTTGCTTTCGGCTACCATTGTAACGGGAGGGGGGAGGCATTGTAGGCATTTGGGAGGGGGGAAGTGAGCTAGTGTAGATGTCTCAGAAAAGGGAGGAAAATTCTCACTGTCTTTTTAGCAGCTGCAGAGAGAACTGATAACTGTCAAAGTCAATCATCCCAGCATACCAGATAAATGAGGCCGCCTAAAAAAGTACCCCACATGACACCTTGGGGAAATGTAGATTGGACATTCAACCTGGGACTATGGGGGGAGGGATTTGGGGGTTGCTTTCAATATGTAAGTTTCACGCCTATTGCCTCAGACTTTTCTTTTCTTTCACTGCATTCAGTTCATACTCAGTAAAAGTATCTTGCATTAAGAAAAGGAAACTTACATGGATTTTTTTATGGTCCCACTTTTAAAGAATTGTAAACTGATGTTTTACATGTAAACTTTACATGTTTAC
The DNA here is from genome assembly GCA_038048745.1 of Coluber constrictor foxii. NCBI lineage: Eukaryota > Metazoa > Chordata > Lepidosauria > Squamata > Colubridae > Coluber > Coluber constrictor. The sequence continues at coordinate 116,482,242 of CM075961.1, read as the reverse complement.
ATATAAAGATGGAAAAATTATGACTAAGAGAATGTGAACTTGAAAAATACATTCTCTCCATCACTAACAAGATTTATTTATTCAAGGTTTTCATTTTATGCAATCTTTTGCTTAGTTATGGCATTTCGTTCCATCCAATATGTATTCATCTCTTCACTAACCCTAACCCTAACTTAGATCTTAGCTTGCCAAATTTGGCAGCTTGCCTCTCTTTACTTTTCCCTCCCCATAAATCCAGTGTTGCATCCTGATAGTTGCCTTTGAGTGTTGTCTTATAAAGTCAATGGTTTTTATACTGCAATATCTATGCAATGTTTCATAAACATTTACTCAGAACTTTTCAAAAAGAACAACTGGATCCCAAGGGCTACTTTAAGCATGCCTCAGGGCTTTGGGGGACAGGAGGTCTATGTAGCAGGTCTGATAACTTTTTCCCTTCTAATTGTAGCATTTTCTGCTATGTTGGAAACTAGTTTTGAAAATTATAAGTTTTTGAAAGTGTAGCTTACCATATGCCATTAAGAGCTCTAGTCTAAAAAAATGTAAATCCTAGCCAAAGCAGAAATTTTGAGAGCTATGGTCCAACAAAACTGAAAATTAAACAGATTGGGTAAAGATGATCAAAATTACTACTCTCCTAAATTTTTAACAAATTAACAGAGTTGGAACAGACCTTGTAGGTCATCTAGTCCATCACCCCACCCAAGCAGGAGTCCCTATACTATTTCTGACAAATGTCAGTTTCTTTTTGAAAACCTCCAGTGATGAAGTTCCCACAATCTTCGAAGCAGGGGTGAAATCTAAAATTTGTTACTACCAGTTCTGTGGGCGTGGCTTGGTGGTGGGGTAATGTGACTGGGTGGGCATGGCCAATTTTTTTAACTTTTAAAACCATTTTTTCTACAACCTCTTCGGCAAAGACGTTAAAAAATGCTTTCAAAAGGCTCTAACGATCCCAGCTAAGTTGCCTGATCAGCAGAGACTTTTTTTCTTTTAAATGCCTCTGACGATCAGGCAACTCAGCTTGGATCATCAGAGGCATTTAAAAGAAAAAAAGGGGGGTTTTTTTCTTTTAAATGTCTCTGACGCTCCAAGCTGAGTTGCCAGATCGGCAGACTTTTTTTCTTTTTTCTTTTTTTTATTGAAAAAGTTTTACAATACAATTTTTATACCCCTTTCCCCCCCACTCCCCCCACCCAGCTACCACCCTCTCCCTTTCCCCCCATCCCTCCCCCCTTCCCCCCCTGACTTCCTTTATTAACCAATCATATATATCAATCAACATCAAACAACAAAAAAATAGGTGAGATCCAGCTAAAAATATAACAAATTTAACCTTAAGTAATAAAAATATTAATCTAGACTTCTAACATCTTTTACCCCCTAATTCAAATATATAGTAACCATAAATCATTTGTAAAAACTCATAGCAATCTAACAAATATTGCAAATATAACAAATATATAAAAAAACTAATTTTGAGCATCATAAATTTTTAGAATAAAATATCATATAAGTGTTTAACATTAAATATAATTCCAATATTCAATCTTAGTAATATTATTTAAAAAAGTATATAGAATTCAAACAATACATCATAAATTTCTTTTTTTAAAATTAGATAAAATAAGGCTAATCTATGAAATATATAAACTTATTTTTAAGATTATAATGTATCTAAATATTAATATAAATATATAGCATAATAAAAATAAAAATTCAAATATTTAATAAAATAATTAATAGATATAATTATGAGTCAAATGCTAGTTGAAACTAGCATTCCTTAGCAAAGGCTTCATGGGTCTTGTCTTTTAGGTATGCAGAAATCTTAGCCATTTCTGCAAAATTAGACATCTTCAATATCCATTCCTCTATAGTAGGTACACTATCTTTTTTCCAGTATGGACTAATCAGTAATCTAGCTGCAGTAATCATATATAAGATCAATCTCGTTTCAGTCGGTGAGCAATCCTTAACTATCCCCAGCAAAAAAAACTGAGGAGAAAATTCAAGCTTCTTCTTCAAAATAGTCTGCATAACGCACAAAGTTTAATCCAAAATGCTTTCAATTTTCTGCAAGTCCACCAAATATGAAAATATGTTGCATCCAAACAATCACACCTCCAACATTTAGGTTGAACATTTGGATACATACATGATAATTTTTTGGGATCTAAATGCCATCTATAAAACATCTTATAAAAATTTTCCCTCACATTCTGTGCTTGTGTAAATTTAACATTCTGGACCCAGATCTTTTCCCATGTTTCCAACATTACTGATTCTGCAAAATTTTGTGCCCATTTTATCATACAATCTTTAACTAATTCACCCTCTGAATCTCTTTCTAACAATAAATTATACACTCGTTTAATATGCATCGGCCCTTTACGTTTTATCTGAGTCACCAAATCTTCTTCATGTGACATTAGTCCAATTTTCTGATCTTCTCTCCATCTCGCTTGAAGTTGAAGGTACTGCAACCAAGTTAAATTCGCCCCTTCTTCCAACAGAATATTCAAAGGTTTCAAACTCCATCTGCCCCCTCATTAAAAAGCATCTCTTTGTATAAAATCCCCCCGAGTGACTTTATATTTGGCATAATCTGCCCAAGATCCAACCACAAAGGTATTTTGTAATCCGATTGAAGCTGGTGCTTCTTCCAAACTCTCATCAAAGCATGTCTCAAAATGTGACTGTTGAATACTCTATCCAACTTATCTTCATAGAATAAATATGCATGCCAACCAAATTCCAAGTCATGGCCTTCTATATTCAAAATTTCTATTTTCGTTGTACCAAACCAATCACCCACTTGTGTCAACACTGCTGCCTCATAGTATAAACGTAGGTTTGGAACTTTGAGGCCACCTCTTTCACGAACATCTTGCATGATTTTAAGTTTAACTCTTGGTTTTTTCCCATTCCAAATAAATTTATTTAGACCTGCTTGCCATTCCATGAAAGTCTTATCACTTTTAAGCACTGGAATCATTTGAAATAAAAACAGAAATCTAGGTAGAACGTTCATCTTAATAGCTGCTACTCTGCCAAGTAAAGATAGTTGCAGTTTCTTCCAAGTTTCAAGGTCCTTTTGAATCTTATGCCACAATTCCTCGTAATTATTTTGAAAAAGTTTTATATTAGAAGCTGCAACTTGAACTCCTAGATATTTCACCTTTGTAGCTATTTCAAAGCCTGCCAACCTTTCCAGTTCACTCCTTTGTGGTTCCAATATATTTTTAACTATCATCTTAGTCTTTTTCTGGTTCAGACTAAAACCTGAAACCAAACCGTATTCCTCTATAATGTTTTTCATCTGTATGATTGATTCCAAAGGTCGTGTTAGGGTAACAACCAGATCATCTGCGAATGCTTTTGTTCTGTAATCTTTTTGCCTTACAACTATTCCGTTCAAATTGTTAGAGTCCTGTAGAGAATTCAACAACACTTCTAGAGTTAAAATGAACAACAATGGGGATAGCGGACAACCTTGTCTAGTTCCTTTCTGTATGTTGAAATTGGTGGTTAAACTACCGTTAATAATAATTTGTGCCGTTTGTTCTTGATAAATTGCCGAAATCGCTTGTATAAACTGGTCCCCAAAATCCATTTTGTGCAAAGTCTTTTTTAGAAAGTCCCAGTTGACTCGATCAAAGGCCTTTTCTGCATCCAAAAACACCAGCACCGCAGGGATCTGTTTATTTTTTTCAAGATATTCCAATAAATCTATAAGTTGCCTGACATTGTCCTTCATGTATCTACCTTCTATAAAACCCGCTTGATCATCATGAATCACATCTTGGATAACTGGCATCAGTCTGTTGGCTAATACTTTTGCATAAATTTTATAATCCGTGTTCAGGAGAGATATTGGTCTAAAATTTTCTGGTTTTATAGAACCCTCTTCCTCTGGTATCAATGAAATAAAAGCCGTCTTCCATGAGGGGGGTATTTTGCCCCCCTGCTGGATACTACAAAACAAGTCCTTAAGATGCTCAACCAATTCTGATTGTAAAGTTTTATAATATACTGCTGTCAAACCGTCCGTCCCAGGAGCTTTGGATAATTTCAGTTGTTTTATTGCAAATAAAATCTCTTCACATGTTATAAATTGATTCAATCTATCACTTTGTGTACTTGAAATTTTTGTAACCCTCTTCTTATCAAGATATTCATCAATAAGATCCTTTTTGATATTATCAACATGATATATAGAGTAATAATCTAAAAAAGCTTGATGTATTAAGTTCTGTTGAAAAACTTGTTTCCCTTTATACTCAATAGTGTTTATAATACGAGAACTTTGTTGCTTTCTCAGGGTATAGGCCAACCATCTACCAGGTTTATTAGCATTACAAAAAGTATTATGTTTGGCATATTGCAAATTAGTTGCCGTCTGATCAGCCATCAATATTTGAAATTGATCTTTCAAAAGTTTTATAGTTTGCTGTAGTTTCTCATCAGTCGGATTTTTTATATGCAATTGTTCTTTTTCCTTTATTTCTGACTCCAATTCTATTCTTGTCTTTTGTCGTGTTGACCCATACTTAGAATTCATATAAATCAGTACACCTCTCATATAAGCCTTACTTGCATCCCAAACAGTTTCAATAGGTGTACCCTTGTTCAAATTAATTTGAAAAAAATCATTAACATGTTTTTTAAGGTCCATGATATTCTTCTCATATCTGAATAAATTCTCATTCATTCTCCAAGATCTTCTCTCTCTCTTACCAAAGTCCATCTCCATCCATACCGGACTATGATCCATTAAAGTTCTAGGAAATATTTTAGTCTTAACCGCTTTAGTAAGTAAATCAGAAGTAACCAGCATAAAATCAATCCTAGAAAAAGATTTATGTCTATCAGAAAAAAATATAAAGTCCAATTTTTTCGGATGATGAATTTTCCATACATCCTTCAGTTCTAATTCTTCTTTCAATGCAAAGAACGTGTGGTAATTTGTTCCCCCTCTTGGCCAAAGTCTTCTTATCAAGAGTTGTATCAATCACTCCATTCCAGTCTCCCATAATCAAAAAAGACTTATAATTCCACTGCAGTATTTTAGTGTTCAATAATTTATAAAAAAATTCCTGCTGTTGATTTGGGGCGTAAATCCCAATAAGAAGCATCGAAACATTCTGTATATTTATTTCAACTGCAATATATCTTCCTTCATCATCCATTTCTACCAGTTTAGCTGGTATTCTTTTAGAAATATACAAAACTAATCCATTCCTTTTCACAGGGCTAGAAGATATAAAATGTAGTCCAAGTTTTGAATTTGTCAAAAAAAATTGGTCCTGGGTTCTAATATGAGTTTCTTGCAGACAAACAACATCATTTTTATATTGCTTCAAATAATGAAATATTTTCCTTCTTTTCTGTGGTGAGTTCAGACTGTTTACATTCCATGATAAAAATCTAACTGTCATTTGGGGATTGTTGAAGTGATTTGAGAATTTGCCTAAGACCCTGTTCCACAGCAGATGTCTTTGGTCTCGCTCCTCCCACTGCTTCAGATTTCTGTTTCTTCCCATTTGCTCCATTCTCTTCTTGTGGCATCTTGGACCTCTGTTGATTTTGTTTCTCTAGTCTTTGCTTCTCTGCTGCACGAGTTATACGTTGATCTTTCGGTTCTTGCAACAACAAGTCAAGGTCCAGCTCCACCTCTCTTGTGACTCTAGGCTGCTTTGATTTAGGCTCTAAAAAATCTGTAAAAAAATCCTCTGAGAGACCACCTACTGCTCCTAAAGTTTCTTCCCTTGCTGTTTCTCGAATTGCCTGTGGTTCTTTTTGCTTAATCAATTCTTGAATCCCCTCTTCGAAGTCCTTCTCTTTAGAAATTTCTTCTACAGATAAAAGTGTAGATGAACGTGGGGGTGTTGAGGTTTTTTTAAGAACATTATGATAAAAATATTCTGCTTTTTCCACCAAATTAATACGGTATCTTACATCCTCATATCTCAAAATAATGCCAACAGGAGCATCCCATCTGAATGGAATCTGACGCTTTTTCAGTTCATTTACCAAAAAACCAAAATCTTTCCGATCTCTTAACATCTTAGGTGGCAGCTCTTTAAAAACACCAATTTGGCTACCCTCATGTTGAACAGTGGTGTGGAAAGAACTTTGCAAAATGTCATTTCTCAGCTTTCTATCAGTAAAATAAATCACTACGTCTCTTGGCAAATTCCTTTGTCTTGCCACACGAGAATTAACCCTGTAGATCTTGTCAACTCTGTTAGCAATTAAGTCTGGTTCACATTTTAAAATCTTAGCCAATATTTCCACACAAGCTGCCCTCAGGTTCTCTCTACTATCTTCTCTTAAACCTCTCAGTCTTATAGCGAACTCCATATTCCGAAATTGCATCATCGTGATTTCATCTTCTAACCTCTGATTTTTGACCTCAACTTTGAAGATTTTTTCATTTACTTCCTTCTTGTTAGATTCCACTTCAAGATTTAAATCATCCACTTTTTTCTCCACCACCAACAAAGCATCTGTAAAAGCAACAGCTACATTGGCTACATTCTGACTTAACTTGTCAGTTTTTTCCTCAACCAACTCCTTCATTTCTGTTTGATTTTTTTCCATCTTTTCATCCACTTTACTTATTTTTCCAGAAAGCTCTCCTAGTGACTTATGTATGTTAAGTATAAAAACTTTCAATTCCTCAGTCCCGCTTTCTTGAGTCTGACTCTGAGTTGGTGCTGGTAGTTTGGCTGACTTTTCCTTTGTCTGGTGTGGGGGGGAATCTCCCCCCGCTTTTTTTGAAGCCATGCCAGAACAGGATTTTAGTCTCTGAAAAAAAGAAAATCATCCTCCTTTTCCTGTCCTCCCCAGTTTTGCAGAAAAGGAATCAAATCACTTATATTTTCCAATTTAAATTCTTGCAAGTATATTACTTTCAATTACTGGCAGGCAAACTGATAATTAGCACTTTCTCTTTTCACTTTCACTTCCTCCGCTTTAGCCAGCTGCCATTTTCCAGACACTTTCACTCAGAGACTTAAACTTAATTTTAAAAAATCCCTTAAAAATACTTAAGTTCTTAGAAAAAAGTCCAGATCTCACCAAATCCTTTAATTGCAGAGAAACTGTAGATTGTAATAGGTGGAGTTGCTCTCGTCATCTCGCTCTGTCCAAGACAGAGGTCCCTCACCGCTCGGAGCTTTGGTAGACTGGGAAGGCAGGCAGTGTGGAATGCAGGCAAGCATGGCAGGACTGCGGGTAAGGGAATAGACTGCTAGCTCCCTTCCCTGCAGCCCTGCCATGCTTGCCTGCCTTCCACATGGCCTTCCGCTTGCCTGCCTTCACAAGCTGGCCACGGTAATGCCAGGAAGGCCATGTGGAAGGCAGAGAAGTATGGTAGTGCAGGCCACAGACCGGTTCGGGGGCTTGGCCAGCCATCTGTTGCTACTGGTTCGGCCTACCAGCCCCAATCTCCATTACTGATTTGCCTGAACCTGTCCGAACTGATGGCATTTCACCCCTGACACAAGCCCCTTTGCCATGACAAGGCAATAATCCATGAAGGAGAGTTTCCAGTTTATACCTTCCCTATTGCCCAAATTTTAAGTCTTATTTGTCTTTTCTTTTTCTCTCTCCCCCCCCCCCCTTTCTATTGCTTTTCTTCTTTTGCCTCATAAAATGATCTATCAAGTAATGTTAGAAAATCAAATCCACCTTGGCCCTCCTCAAATATTTCAAATCCACCTTTCAATGAACAGTGTCAATAAAGTTTTAGTATTTATGGTTTGCCTTAAAGATCTTCAAACAGCTCAGTAGATATTTCCAAGTATCCAAATTGCCTATTAAGATAAAGTCAGGTTCAAATAACCTTCCAGGTGTTGTTTGCTTTCTCTCCTTTCATCACTTTTACTCAAACTTCCGATGCTGCAGTAATTTTCTTTCTCCAGTAAATGGCTCCCCTGCTCCCAATTCCAGCACTCAACAGAGTATAAAAGTCAAAACAGCTGACTGTCAACCATTCAAGGGGGCTAAAGATAGAGTTTAGAAAAACAATTTCTCTCAATAATCACTTTTCACATTGTTGTTTGACTCTTTCCAGGCTTTCTGTGTTTTAAAACATCCTTTAGATATTTCTTTTACATCTGAGTCTTTAATCTTTAATCTTTCTCTTTGGTTTTTAGTCTTTAATCCTTCTTCATAAATCTAATCACCGCTTTCTTAATGTTTGGAGATTGTTTTTTGGAATTTTTTACTTGGGTTAAATATTTAAGATAAAAGTTGGACGTTATCTCACCCAGTTTTACTGCTCTGTCTCTCTCCACTCCAGCACAAGGTCTTAATGTCCCAGTTGTCTCAGTTTGTGACTGACCAAAATGACTATCATCCCTGCTGCCATTCGGGAGAGCTTTCTTCAGATCAGTGAGGAAATTTTGGTTTCCTCATGATTGATGAAGTGCCTCTCTTTTCTTCACCATCCCTCCAGGGCAGCTTTACCCCATAGGGTCTCCTGGCAAGCAGTTGCTGGCTGCATTTCATGGAGCCCAGCGGAGCTCTGCTGCTTTTCCAGCTATTCCTGCCGCAACTAAATTGGATAATTTAGTGGGAGCAATTGGCAGATACTGAGGACTATAAATATTGTGCTCTTTGAGGAATAGTTCCGGGACTGAGTACATTTTAATGATACTGGCCTTTTGGCATGATGGACAATTGGGACATTGGGATCTTGGTGAATTATTGACTAACTTTTAGCCAATGAAATTAAAGTAAAATGGCACAACAGAGAGAAATAGATGCATTCCAAAAATAAGTACTAATGGTGTTTCAATGTATTCAGGAAGCTATGACAAGGAACCATAGTGAGATGAAGGAACTGAGACATGATACAGGCGTGAGATCAGGAAACTCTCTGCAATGACAATGAAAAATGAACAAGATATCCAGGAAATAGAGGACAAAGTAAAAAGAGTAGAGGAAGAAATAGAGAAGACAAATCAGCAAATGACAAATAGATAAAGATGAATAAGAGCAGGCAGATTTTGCTTTAAGAGCTCAACATATAGAAGAGGACAAAGAGAAAGTGGGAATGATGGAAGAGTTATTGATGGATATGCTGAAAATTTGACAGCGAGAGGTAGATGTAGAGGCAGATGAAATACTTCGTTTAAATAAGAGTGATATAAGGAGATGCAAAATCCCAAAGGAGAAGTATGGGAGAGTGGTCAAAAAAGTAACAAGAATTGAAATACTAAAAAGGACAAAAGATGATGGATAGATAGAGAATACTTCTTAATATAAAACTTGTTTGATCAAGAGAAAATAGAGTTAATGTCAGCCTTCACTCTTTCATTGCTTGCTTACTCGGCTGCCATGAAACAGGGGGAGGGGGAGCTATTGGAATTCTTAGGAGGGGGGAAGTGAGCTGGTGGAGAAGAGAAGAACTTTTCTTCAGCGTTTTCTTTGAAGCTGATAACAACTCAAAGTCGACTGCCATGGCATAGCAGGAGGATGGCACAACCCGATGTTGCATCCCTCATGACCCCTGGGGGAATTGTGGATTGGATGATTTATGCTGGACAGTTGGGGGAAGGTTTTTGGGGATGCTTTATATATGTAATTTTTGTGCCTTTTGCTTCAGACGTTGCTTTTTTTTGGTTGCATTCAGTTCATACTCAGTAAAAGTACCTTTCTCTATAAAAATGGAGTCAGGGTTTTTCTTTCTTGAGTATTGAAAGGAGACACGCCTGACGTTAAGCAAGGTCTGCAGCAACAGCCATCCCGGACCACTACCATGGGGGCTGAGCAAACAATGCCTGAACAGGACAGCGACCAGGAACAGATGGGGGCAGCCGGCTCAGCAAATTCATCCACACAGCCTGCCTGGGAGGCATCGGATTGGATGGCTAATTTACAACTGGAGGAAGATCAAGAGAAAGCCAAATGGTCACTGGGTGTGGGGAGGCTACCGGAGCTGGAGAAAACCCCCCAAGTTGTAACAAGTACCAGATGCTGAGGGGGAGAAGCTGGCTGGCTGCAGGAGCAGAAAGAAAGCCTCCTGGTCGCACAGGCCCTGCAACTTTTGAGACAGGCTGAAGAGAGCCGGAGAAGCCGGGAAAGGTATGCATATTCCACCAGGATGGAGGATGAATGCCCCAGGGGTGGAACTGAGGCTGCTGCTTGTAGGGAAGAGAGAGACCAAGCTGGGGAAGGAACAGCTCAAGCCTCCGGAACTCATGTGGCTGTTGCAGCAGCCCAAGAGCCCCCAGCAAGACAGGCGCTGCCAGGGAGGCAAAGAAAGCCAAAATTTCCCCTGATATCAGAAAGATTTGGAGGAGACCCAAAGAAATTGGTTTTTTTCCTAACCCAAGTGTGGAACCACATGCAGGACTGGAGGGAGGATTTCGTCTCAAGACGCCACACGTGTGAGGTCAGTTACCAAGGCCCTGGAGGGGGTAGCAGCTGAGTGGATGGTGGGACTTCACAATGAGAATTCCCCATTGCTGAGAAATTATGACCAATTCATGGCAACTCTCAGAATGCGTTTTGAGGACCCACTAGCCGAGCGAAGGGCGAGAATGAAGGCTATTCACCAGGAATGGAGATCAGTGGTGGACTACACCCAGGAATTCTGCGAGCTGGCACCCTACATGAGAAGGTGGTCAGAGGTGGCCCTACTGGAGAACTATAAAGATGGCCTTAGTGAGGATGTCTACAAGGATTGCCATTCCTGAAGGGCCCCTAACGATCTGCAAAGCTGGTACGTGTTGGCAGTGGACTTGGAGATCGACTTGGCCCAAGGCCGTCTCCATGGTGCACACACCTGGGATCAATCACCCTCATTCCACAAGGGGGCACCAAAGGCCGCAATGGAGACAGCAGGATCAAAACCAAAATCCTCCATGTGTTTCAAATGTGGGAAGGAGGGGCACCAAGCCACTGAGTGTTTCTCCAAGCCTGGAACCAAGGCGCCCTCTACCAGAGGAAAGAGAGCCGATAAAGCACTAGAGAGAGCCCAGAAGACTGCCCCAAAAGGAGTAGAAGTCGTTGAGTTCGGTCCCCTGAAACAGGGTGAGTTTGGAACTATGACCATTGCCGATGACAGCAAAACCAAAACCGATTCTGACGAAGACCTCCTGGTAAATCAGAAAAGGGGCCCCATGACTATCCCAGTAGAACTAAAAGTACCATCCACCGGATCCCATAGGCAGATGCTAGCCCTTCTAGGTGCGGGATGTACCAGATGTGTCATCAGCCCAGACATTGTAGAACAGATGGGTCTAAGATTAAAAACGATGAAAAGGCCTATCCCATTCTGTCAGCTAGACAGATCGGTGGCTGGGGGGTGGGCAGCCCATTTTGTGACCAAACCAATCAAGATGAGGATGGGGGATCATCTAGAAACTCCTTGAGTTTTATTGTGGCCCCACGCATGGAACGGCTCGTCCTACTTGGGTTGCCCTGGCTCCGAAGATGGAACCTGTGCATAAACTGGAAAATGGGTGTGTTGCGCATCCATTCCAAACAACCAGGGAAGAGAGGGGAGGAACCCCATTGTGTGACCAAAGGGGCGAGCGAAGAGGCCGCAACTATGACAAACCACATTGTGGGAGAAGAAAGGATTCCAAAAAAGTACCGGGACCTCTGGGAGGTGTTCAGTGAAAGGGTGTCAGATGTACTGCCTCCCCACAAACGCACTAAACAAAAAATCTACCCCATGATGCCCCGAGAGCTGGGGGAACTACGAGACTTTATTGACAAAAACTTAAAACATGGTTTTATCCACTGGTTAGGCCGTGGGTGGCAGCACCAGTACTATTCCAGGAGAAGGATAGGTCTTTTCGTCTGGTGGTCGATTATAGAAATTTGAACGCAATTTGCAAAATTTGCTTCTCATGAAGGACATGTTAGCCCACCTAGGAAAGGAAATTTTTTTTACAAAGTTGGACTTATGGGAGGCATATTATAGAGTTCAGATTAAAGAAGTGGATGAATGGAAAACGGCTTTCAACCGCCCGCTAGGATGTTTCCAGTTTCGACTCCCTTTTGGATTGCAAGGAGCCCCTGCCGTGTTTATGCAACTAATTAACAAAGTGCTGTGTGAACACCTGTACAAGGATGTGCTGGTCAACCTTGATGACATTCTTATCTACACCGAGACCATGGACGACCACGTAAAATTGGTGAGGGCCGTCCTGAAAAAGCTTAGAGCTGCTGAACTGTATGCTAAACTATCAAAATGCGAATTCCATCAAACTAAAATTGACTATCTGGGATACCGCATCTCACATGAGGGGATAGAAATGGATCCAGAAAAGGTCCAGGCCATGTTGGAATGGGCTCCCACACACACCTGTAAACAACTACAGCGTTTCGTTGGATTTGCTAACTTCTATTGATAATTCATCCCCTTGTTTGCAAAAATTGCACTACCAATTACTAATCTTCTGAAAACAAAAGGAGAACAGAGGCCAAAGCCCTCCCGGACCCTCGAGTGGACTATGGACTGTCAGGTGGCATTTGAGAAACTAAACTGACTGTTTGGTGCTGAACCGGTCCTTAAACATCCTGATATAGAAGCCCCTTTTGTTGTACAGGCTGACGCCAGCGATGTAGCTGTTGGGGCAGTGCTACTTCAAGCGAATGCAGAAGGAAAGCTGCAACCCTGTGCCTATATCTCTCAGAAATTATCAGAGACCGAGAAGAGATGGGCCATATGGGAGAAGGAGGCTTTTGCTGTTTGGTGGGCACTGTTAACATGGAGACATTTCCTTGAAGGGGCTAAACACCCATTTGAGGTGTGGACTGACCACAAGAATTTAGAAGCTTTGAACACATCATGAAAGTTGTCCCCAAAACAAGTCTGCTGGGCTCACCACTTTAAATGATTTAATTTTTCCCTGCACTACCTTCCTGGAGGAAAGAACTTCATGGCAGATGCCCTTTCGAGACTGTGGCAATACAATAGTGTTAGGAAGTGATTCGTCTGATTATCCCCTCAAAACAGCTGGCAGCATCAGTAGTTACTAGAGCCCAAGCAAAAGCAGATCCAACTTTGTCTGGCGAATTGAGCAAGCAGCTAAGAGAAGATTTAAAAACCGACAAATGGTTTTTGGCCCATTCAAAAGAGTGTACACTTTGAGAAGGACTTGCCTGGGTGGGAGCTAAGCTGTATGTTCCCGCTAGTCTAAGAGTGACAGTATTACAATATGCCCATGATGCCAAAGTTGCCAGCCATTTTGGTTTTGTGAAGACACTACATTTAGCTAAACAACAGTTCTGGTGGCCCACTCTAAAGAAGGACATAGAAGCATATGTGGAAAGTTGTCCCATATGTGCTTCTGCAAAGAGACCTCCTGGGAAGCCACCCAGATTGCTTCAGAGTGTTGTCAGACCGCAAGCCCCATGGAAGGAAATTTCCATGGATTTTATTGTTGAATTACCTGAAAGTGGGGGGAATAGAGTTATTTGGGTGGTTACTGATTTGTTCTCTAAACAAGTGCATTTTATCCCATGTCCCAAGATCCCTTCTGCGAAAACGCTTGCAAAATTGTTTGTCCAACATGTATACAGATTACATGGGGCTCCAGAGCGGATAATCTCAGACAGAGGAGTTCCGTTCACCTCCTACTTTTGGAAAGAGTTCCTAGGGCTGTTAGGCTCTGCCCAAGGGTTGAGCTCCGCCCACCACCCTCAGACCAATGGGGCTTGTGAGAGGACCAATTCCATATTAGAACAATACCTGAGATGTTACATAAATTATCAACAAGATAACTGGGCAAATTTGCTGCCGTTTGCAGAGATGGCCTGTAATAACTATACATAGCAGCACTGGGTTTACTCCATTTAAAGTGGCCTCTGGTCAAGACTTCATACCCATTCCAGAGTTGCCTCAGAAGACCCCACAAACACCCTCCTTGGTTGAGTGGATTGAACAGTTATGTGGCACTTGGTCAGTAACACATAAGGCTCTGGATGAAGCCCATCATGCTCATAAAACCTAAGCTGATAAAAGGATTCAGGGTTGCAATTATAAAGTAGGAGATATGGTTTTCCTTTCCACCAAGTACTTGCAAACTACCCAAAAGTTGAAAAAACTTGGTTCCAAGTATGTGGGCCCTTTTCCTATTGTCCGTATTATTAACCCAGTTATGGTGCAATTGGAGTTACCCAAAACCTTATGAAGGATTCATCTGGTATTTCATGTCAGTTTGCTGAAACAGGAGCATTTGTCCCCTTTACATCCGGACCAAGAACATCCTCCTGTCTCCATACTAATTGAGGGGGAACAGCATTTTGAGGTCAAGGAAATATTGGACTCTAGAAAGCATTGTGGTAAGGTGCAGTATTTGGTGGCCTGGAAACATTTCCCATTACCCAAAGCTGAATGGGTAAATAAGCAGGATGTTTGAGCTCCGAAACACCTGCAATTGTTTCACTCCAAATATCCTAATAAACCTTAATCGAATTCTTCCTGACATGCCTTTAATTCTGTAATTAATTCTGGTTTTCTTGTAGGAATAATGTTTCTTCTGCAGGAGGGCTGACTGTCAGCCTTCACTCTTTCGTTGCTTGCTTGTTTGGCTGCCATGAAACGGGGGGAGGGGGAGATATTGAAATTCTTGGGAGGGGGGAAGTGAGCTGGTGGAGAAGAGGAGAAGAACTTTTCTTCAGCGTTTTCTTTGAAGCTGATAACAACTCAAGGTCGACTGCCGTGGCATAGCAGGAGGATGGCACCACCCGACGTTGCACCCCAAATGACCCCTGGGGGAATTGTGGATTGGATGATTTATGCTGGATAGTTGGGGGAAGGTTTTTGGGGATGCTTTCTATATGTAATTTTCGTGCCTTTTGCTTCAGATCTTGCTTTTCTTTGGTTGCGTTCAGTTTATACTCAGAAAAATACCTTTCTCTATGAAAATGGAGTCGGGGTTTTTCTTTCTTGAGTATTGAAAGGAGACACAGCTGACAGAAGTTAGAAACAGGGGAAATATTACTACATATATCGCAATATATTATTATTATTATTGTTGTTGTTGTTGTTGTTGTTATTATTACTATTACTATTATTATTATTATCATCATTATCTACATATATCGCAATATATTTATTTATTTATTTAATTTCTATACTGCCCTTTTCCCGAAGGACTCAGGGCGGTGCACAGCCAACAGTAAAACAAATCCAATACAAAATTTAAAAACATTTTAAAAATATATTAAACAATTGGTCTTAATCATTAAAAATAAACCCAGTTAAAAATCATGTCTAGGCCAGTCCAGCTTGTTGGAATAATAGCGACTTTAGGGCACGGCGAAAGGTGCATAGGTCAGGGATCCTCCGTATGTCCAGGGGCAATTCGTTCCAGAGGGCAGGTGCCCCCACAGAGAAGGCTCTCCCCCTGGGAGAGTGCCAGTTGACACTGTTTGACCGACGGCACCCTGAGGAGTCCCTCTCTGTGGGAGCAGTGTATTGGCTGGTGGGAGTATTGGCTGGTGGGAGGCTATCGGCAGCAGAAGGTGGTCCCATAAGTACCCAGGTCCTAAGCCATGGATGTGCTTTAAAGATGGTCACCACCACCTTGAATCGCACCCGGAAGACCAGTGCAGCTGGTCAGTGCAGCTTGTGCAGGAAGGGTGCCAGTGCAGCTTGTGCAGGAAGGGTGTTACATAGATGTGCCAAGTCGCTCCCATAATCACCTGCGCGGCCGCCTTCTGGACCAGTTGGAGCCTCTGAGTGATCTTCAAGGGGACCTCCATGTAGAGAGCATTACAGTAGTCCAGACGGTAATGTACGA
This sequence comes from Coluber constrictor foxii, assembly GCA_038048745.1. Classification (NCBI taxonomy): domain Eukaryota; kingdom Metazoa; phylum Chordata; class Lepidosauria; order Squamata; family Colubridae; genus Coluber; species Coluber constrictor. The sequence continues at coordinate 116,466,466 of CM075961.1, read as the reverse complement.
GGGCATGAGTGAACCACAGTCTTGGAGGGGTTGAGTCTGAGCCTATTTCTCCCCATCCAGATCAGCACGGCCTCCAGACACCGGGACATCACATCGAGTGCATCATTGGGATGGTCTGAGGTGGAGATGTACAGCTGAGTATCATCAGCGTACTGATGAAACTTCACCCCAAAACTGTGGATGATCTCACCCAGTGGCCTCACATAAATGTTGAACAGAAGGGGTGAGAGGACTGACCCTTGTGGCACCCCACAAACAAGGCACCTCGAGGTCGACCACTGACCCCCTGCCAACACAGACTGCATACGGTCAGAGAGGAAGGAGGAGAACCACCGCAACACGGTGCCCCCCACACCTAACCCCTCCAACCAGTGCAGCATGATACCGTGGTCGATGATATCAAAAGCTGCTGAGAGGTCCAATAGGGCCAGGACAGAGGAGCAGCCCCTGTCCTGAGCCTCCAAAGATCATCCACCAATGCGACCAATGCTGTTTCTGTGCTGTACCCCAGTCTGAAGCCCAACTGGAATGGATCCAGATAGACAGCTCCATCCAGGTACTGGGGAAGTTGTCACGCCACCACATTCTCAACAACCTTCATCACAAAGCGATGGTTGGAGACTGGATGATAGTTCACTAATACAGCTGGGTCCAAGGAAGGCCTGACCACCGCCTTTTTCAAGGTGGAGGGGAAGAAGCCCTCAATCAAAGAAGTGTTAATAATCCCCTGGAACCAGCCTCGTGTAACCGCCTGGGAGGCCAGCACCAAACAGGAGGGACATGGGTCCAATAAACATGTAGCAGCGCTAAGTCTACCCAGAATCCTGTCCACGTCCTTGGTAGCCACAGGATCAAACTCCTCCCAGATAACACTCTCAAGACCCACCCCCGTCACCCCATCTGAAACTATCCAGTCGGAGTCCAGGCCTTCCCTAATCTGAGTGATTTTGTCATGCAAATATTGCACAAAATCCTCAGCTCTACCCTGCAAGGGGTCCTCCCGCACTCCCAAATGAAGTAAGGAGTGGGTCACCCTAAACAGGGCGACTGGGCGGTTATCTGCAGATGCAATAAAGGTGGAAAAATAATTAGATTTTGACACCCTTATCGCCACTATGTAGGTCTTAATATGAAATCTCACCAGTGTCTGGTGTCAGCCTCCGCCTTTCCGTGCTTTGGCTGTCATAGTAACGGAGGGAGGGGGGTTTAGGTAGCTGGGCTATGAATGAATCTAAGAAATGAAACCAATTCCTAAGCTGTTATCAGGCCAACGGACACTGCATTCCTGGATGCTGACACGGCTAGACATGTGCTCCCACCTGACCTCTGGGAGACCTTTGGATTGGATGATTTATGGTGGACAGTGGGAGGGGATGCTTTCTATATGTAACTTTCACACTTTTTGCCTCAGAATCCTGCTTTCCATGGTTGCGTTCATTTCATATCAAGTAAAAGTACCATACTTTAATCTATGGTGAACTCTGGGTTTTCCTTTCCTGGATACTGAAGGAAGCATAGCCGACATTAAGCAGGATTCTCACACTCAGCCATCCCAGACAACACCAAGGGGCTGAAATCCACAGAATGTCTGACCAAGAAAGTGATTTAGATCAGATGGGGGCATATGGCTCAGTGATGTCTTCATACCAGCCGGGAGAAGAGACTGCGGTGTGGATGGAGAATTTACAGCTGAGAGAGGAGCCAGACAAAACCCGATGGTCGAAGGGAGTTGGAAGGTTGCCGGACCTGGGAAAGGCCTCCCAATGGAGTAACCAGCTCCAGACCCCGAAAAGGAGAGGCAGTGTGGCTGCAAGAGCAAACGGAAAGCCTCATGATGGCTCAAGCACTGCAACTCATCCACGATGTTGAAGAAAGCCGAAAAAACCGTGAGTTTTATGCAACCCCTGAAGGGAAGGGAAGAGAATACTCCAAAGTAAATCCAGAGGAAGGGGCTTGTGGGGGAGAGGAAGAGGGAGTTGGCGAAGGTACATCCCAGGCTTTGGGTAGTCAAGCGAGGGATGCAGCAGTCCAGGGGACCCCAGCCTTGCAGGCCCCACCCCACAGACGCAAGAAACCAAAAATCCCCCCCCCCGCCTGGCAAATATGGAGGAGACCCGAAAACCCTGGGGCTATTCTTAACCCAAGTGTGGAATCACATGCAAGACTGGGGGGAAGACTACCTGTCGGATGCAGTCCGAGTGAGATGTGTCACTAGTGCCTTAGAGGGAGTGGCAGCTGAATGGATGGTGGTCCTCCACAATAACAATTCCCCCCTGCTGCGAAATTACAACCAGTTCATGACAGCTCTTAGGAGGCGTTTTGAGGACCACCTAGCTGCGCGGAAGGCGAGACTCCAAATGAAGAGTATCCAGCAGGGCTGGAGATCGGTAGCGGAATACACCCAAGAATTTCGGGAGCTGGCACCATACATGACAGGGTGGTCAGAAATGGCTCTGCTGGAGAGTTTCAAAGACGGACTGAATGAGGAAGTCTACCAAGACTGTAGAGCACGGGGGGTCCCTGAAGATCTGCACAGTTGGTACATAGCAGCTGAGGATGCGGAAATCGAGATAGCCCAAAGTCAACTCTGAAGACGGCAGGCTGGGGAGCCTTCATCCTCCTACTACCGCAAGGAAGCCCCAAAGATGGCCGGTGGGAGGGCAGAGTCCAAACCCAAGCTGAAACCCTTCATGTGTTTCAAGTGTGGCATGGAAGGTCACCGGGCTGCTGAGTGCTCCTCCAAGCCAGTGCCAAAACCTACCAGCAGAGGGCCGAAGAAGATGGACAAAACATCCACAAAAGTTCGTGAAACCGCACTGGAAGGGAAGTCATTGAGTTCACTCCCCGGGCCAAGGGTGAGTTGGGAACTCCGACCGAAGTGGACGACAGCGAGACCGACTCCGACTCCGATGATCTGGTGAGTCACACTGAGGGCCCCATGCTCATCTCCGTAGAAGTAAAGGTGCTATCCACAGGGGCCTACGCACAGATGCCAGCCTTATTAGATTCTGGGTGCACCAGATGTATTATCAGCCCGAAAGTAGTAGAGGAGATGGGCCTGAGACTGAAAGCATTGAAAAGGCCTATTGCATTTTGCCAGCTAGATGGATCGATGGCGGGGGGGGGGGCAACCAGTTCCATAACGGAACCCATTGAAATGAAATTAGGGGACCACGTAGAGACTCTCAGTTTTATTGTGGCCCCTAGCATGGAACGACCCCTTATACCTGGCCTGCCCTGGTTACGTAAATGGAACCCGCGAGTTAACTGGAAAATGGGGATTTTGCACATTCGCGCTAGGAATCCGCCACTAGAGAGGGAGGAACCCCCCCTTGAGGGCGATGAGGAGCATGAAGAAGCAGAGATGGCAATAGACCACATTGAAGGGGAGGAGAAAATTCCAAAGGAGTATTGGGATCTCCATGAAGTCTTTAGTGAGAAGGCCTTGGATGTGCTACCCCCGCACAGGGCTACGGACTGTACCATTGAGATACTCCCTGGAGTAAAGCTTCCTAAGCCAAAAATTTACCCAATGACCCCCCCCCCCGTGAGCTGGGGGAACTACGAAATTTCATTGACAAAAACCTAGAACGGGGTTTTATCCAACCAACTAGGCCTCGGGTGGCCGCACCAGTTCTGTTCCGGGAGAAGAAAGATGGTTCCTTTCGTCTAGTAGTTGATTATAGGAACTTAAATGCTATTTGTGTGGAAAATGTCTACCCCCTTACCCCTCATGAAGGACATGCTGGCGCACCTAGGGAAGGGGAAAGTTTTCACTAAACTAGACCTACGGGAAGCTTACTACAGAGTGCGAATTAAGGAAGGGGATGAATGGAAAACTGCATTTAACTGCCCGCTGGGATGTTTCCAGTTCCGAGTACTCCCTTTTGGTCTACAAGGGGCTCCTGCGGTATTCATGCAATTGATCAATGAAGTTTTGCATGAGCATTTGTACAAGGGGGTGCTGGTTTATTTGGATGACATTCTCATCTACTCTGAGAATATGGCCAATCACGTGAAATTAGTGCGCACCGTCCTGAAAAAACTCAGGGCTGCTGAACTGTATGCAAAACTTTCTAAGTGCGAATTCCACCAAACCAAAATTGACTATCTTGGATATCTCATCTCCCAGGGGGGAATAGAAATGGACCCTGCGAAGGTTCGGGCGGTGTTAGAATGGACAGCGCCACGTACCCGCAAGCAATTACAAAGTTTCTTGGGGTTTGCTAACTTTTATCAAAAGTTCATCCCCTCGTTCGCCAAAATCGCACTGCCAATAACTAATCTCTTGAAAACCAAAGGTGAAGGAAAACCAAAACCCTCCAGACCTCTTGAATGGACTACGGACTGCCAGGCAGCATTCGAAAAGTTGAAACGGCTGTTTGCTGCCGAAGCAGTCCTCAAACACCCAGACATGGATGAACCTTTTGTGGTACAGGCAGATGCCAGTGACGTCGCAGTAGGAGCTGTACTTCTGCAAAAGAATGCAGATGGGAAACTACAGCCTTGTGCCTACACATCCCGGAAACTGTCCGAAACTGAAAGGAAATGGGCCATATGGGAGAAAGAAGCTTTCGCTGTACGCTGGGCACTTCTAACCTGGAGACAATTTCTTGAAGGAGCTAAGCATCCTTTTGAAGTATGGACTGATCATAAAAATCTCGAGGCTTTAAAAACCCCACGTAAATTGTCACCAAAACAAGTTCGCTGGGCCCAACACTTCAACTGTTTTAACTTCACCTTGCGCTACCTCCCTGGTGGGAAGAACTTCATGGCAAATGCTCTGTCCAGATTGCCTCAATACAACAGCACCAGAGAAGAAGTGGTTCGTCCAATTGTCCCTTCAGCCCAACTGGCGGCACTAGTGACTACCAGAGCACAGTCGAAGAGTGACCCAAGCCTCTCGGGCGATTTGCTCCAGAAATTACAAGAGACTTTGAAAACCGACGAGTGGTTCCAAGCCCACTCAAATGAATGTACACTTCATGATGGTCTAGCTTGGATTGGAGCTAAATTGTATGTTCCAGCCAGATTACGAGTAACAGTTCTGCAGCATGCCCATGACTCCAAAGTGGCGGGGCACTTTGGATTTGTCAAAACCTTACATCTTGTCAAAAGACAGTTCTGGTGGCCTGCACTCAAAAAGGACACAGAGGCATATGTAGCGAGCTGTCCAGTGTGTGCCTCAGCTAAGAGACCCCCAGGGAAGTCACCTGGTCTATTCCAAAGTGTAGCCAGACCCACTGCCCCTTGGAAGGAAATATCCATGGATTTCATTGTAGACCTTCCTGAAAGTGGAGGGTGCACAGTTATATGGGTAGTGACTGATTTGTTTTCCAAATAGGTGCACTTTATCCCATGTTCTAAGATCCCATCAGCAAAAACCCTTGCTAAAATGTTTATTCAACATGTATATAGACTACATGGATCTCTGAAATGTATAATTTCAGACAGGGGAGTACAATTCACCTCCAATTTTTGGAAAGAGTTCCTAATGCTGATAGGCTCCTCCTAAGGGTTAAGCTCTGCCCATCACCCCCAGACCAATGGGGCCTGTGAAAGAACCAATGCTGTATTAGAACAGTATCTGAGGTGTTATATAAATTACCAGCAAGATAACTGGGTAGATTTGCTGCCATTTGCAGAGGTGGCATATAATAATTCCATATATAGCAGCACAGAGTTCACTCCATTCAAGGTGGCTTCTGGCCAGGAATTTGTGCCAATCCCAGAGCTACCTCAAGATAACCCACAGAACCCTTCTCTGATTGAGTGGATTGAACAGTTACGAGGGACTTGGGCAGTAACCCGAAAAGCTTTAGATGATGCTTATCAAGCTCATAAAACCCAAGCCGACAAAAGGAGGTGCCCTGCGCATGTTTATAAAGTGGAGGACATGGTTTATCTTTCTACCAAATATTTGCAAACTCCTCAAAAATCAAAAAAGCTTGAGCCTAAGTATGTGGGGTCTTTCCCCATTACTCGGATCATTAACCCAGTAACAGTTGAATTAGATTTATCCAAGAACTTGCGACAGATTCATCCAGTGTTTCATGTTAGCTTACTGAAACTGGAACATTCGTCTCCTCTACGTCGAGCCAAAGAACCTCCTCCCGTTCCCATCCTCATTGAAGGAGAACAACATTTTGAAGTTAAGGAAATTTTGGACTCTAGAAAACATCATGGTAAAGTGCAGTATCTGGTGGCATGGAAACACTTCCCGTTATCACAAGCTGAATGGGTGAATAAACGTGATGTTCGGGCACCTAAAAAAGTGCAGTTGTTTCACACCAAATTGTTGTGGCCCCGTCCACTGAGCCTATTCCATTGGAGGAAGGAAGCTCTGAGCAGGAGGAAGAGGAGCCAGCCAGATCTCCCAGCCCCCCCCCTCTGGCACCGTCTCAGGTGCCAGCTGAAAGAGAGCCAAGTAGTGGGGAAACAGGTGTCTCAGATGAGAGTGAGGGAGAGACGTCATTCCTGGACGCACGCCAAAGAAGGCGAGAGAAAAGATTACTGCAGCTGCGGCGACGTATGAGGAAATAGACCTGAGTCACTGGATTGGAGTCACAGGATCAATGAGTCACTGGACCACACCTACAGCCTATATAACACAGGACGGTGGGTCAGGATTTTTGTGACGAACAAACAAAACAACATAGCAACCTCGTAGTCTTGGAAGCTAAATGAACGGCAAAGCTACGTAGGTGATTTTCTGTTTGTGTAAATTAATAAAGGCCTTGGCAGACGGTGTGCATATCGCTGCCAAGTTTGAGATAAGAACTGTGGAGTGTGCCAAGTGATTCTTAACCCTCGACTGGCTGTGTTTTTGTGGGTCTCTGAAGGGGGGGACAGATCACCAAATACCCTGACAAACTTTAAGTAATGATAGTTATTAATTGTTGTGATATTACCTCTTTTTTTTCTCTGTTTCAGGGCTAGAGGTCATCTCTTTTGAAGGGGGGGGCGAATAACTGGGCGGTTATCTGCAGATGCAATAAAGGTGGAAAAATAATTAGATTTTGACATCCTTATCGCCACTACATAGGTCTTAATATGAAACCTCACCAGTGTCTGGTCAGATTTGGAACAGCTTGCCCTCCAATCGCTCTCCAGGCGCTTCATCTCCCTCAGCTCCTCAGAAAACCAAGGAGCCAATTGAGTTTGGCACCGGATCAGAGGCTGCAAAGGCACGATGTGATCTAAAGCCCCAGCGGCCGCCCTATTCCAGGTGGCCACCAGGTCTTCAGTCAAGTCATGAGCCTAGAGCCTCAGGGAATGGTCCAAGCTCCGTCAGGATCCATCAGGATCCATCAGGCACCTGGGACGGAACCACCTAGTCGGTTCTGTCTCCCTGCGGTGGAAGGTAGTGGCTCGAAAGTCTAGTCGAAGGAGTGAGTGATCTGACAATGATGAGGGCTTGATGATTATATCCCCTATTTCTAGATCATTCAGCCACTGACCAGAGACAAAAATCAAGTCCAGAGTGTGTCCCCCTGTGTGAGTAGGGCCGTGAACTAACTGGGTCAGGTCCATGGCCATCATGGAAGCCATGAACTCCCGGGCTGCCTCTGACATTTCGCTGACAGATGGCAGGTTGAAGTCCCCCATGACCATAAGTCTAGGGGTTTCAACTGTCACCTTGGCTAGGGGTTGAGCAGCTCGGGCAGGGCCGCCGCTATGTGGCAGGGAGCTAGGTACGCAACCAGCAAGCCCATCTGAACCCCCCGACCCCACTTCACAAGGAGGGACTCACATCCGGCTATCTGAGGTACAGTAGCCTCCCTCGGACAAAGATCTTCCTTTATAACAGCCGCCATCCCCCTACCCCTACCCTGGGCCCTTGCTGATGAAATGGTAGCCTGGTGGAACACCCCCCCTCGCAGCTCCAACCAAGTCTCTGTAATACTCCCCCCTCTTGAATAAGATCACAAATGAGAGGTGGGGGAGGAGAGAGGGTATTATAAATACCACGTAGATGCAAATATTAGAAGATGAAAGATTATTATCAGATATATTTGAATAGTATTATTATTAGTATTGTGTATAAAGTAACTGATCATTATTATTACTATTATTATTCTAACTACTATTATTAATCTCAGAGTTATTAATATTTTATAAATCTAAAATGACTCAGACAATACACTGTTCACCAAGCACATACACTGTGTGCATAATTAATAGGCAAGCTGTATTTTGAAAGATTAATTGTATTATTGAACAACCACAGTGCTCTTGGTCAATCCAAAATGTTAATAAACCTCAAACCTGAATATTTAAGAAAGTAAAAGATTATGGCTATTTTTAGGAAAATAAATATATGTGCACAATTATTGGGCAACTGTTAATGTGCAGAATTATTATGCAATGAATGAAAAATGAAAAGTTTCCCATCTCACTCATTTATTTTTATGTTAAAGTGAGAATAATAACTCAAAATTTACAATTAAAAATTTCTGACAGTTAAAAAAAAATCAGTGACCAATATAGTTACCCTTCTTTTCAATAACAGTCATAAGCCTTCCATTCATGGAGTCTGTCAGTTTCTTGATCTTTTTGTGCAGCTGTAACCACAGCCTCCCAGACACTGTTCAGAGAGGTGTACTGTTTTCCTTCACTATAAATCTCCCATTTAAGAAAGGTCCACAAGTTCTCAATAGGGTTTAGATCAGGTAAGGAAGGGGGGGCATGCCATTATTCTTTCATTTTTAAGGCTTTTACTGGCTAGCCACATAGTGCATTATTTAGATGCATGTGATGGAGCATTGTCCTGCATAAAAATCATGGTCTTCTTGAAAGATGCAGTCTTTTTCCTGTACCTCTGTTTGAAGGAAGTGTCCTCTAAAAACTGGCAGGAGGTTTGGGAGTTGATTTTGAGTCCATCTTCAAGCCGAAAAGGCCCAACTAGCTCGTCTTTCATAATACCAGCCCATACCAGTAGGCCACCTCCACCTTGCTGGTGAAGTGGAACTCTGTACCTGTTACTGATCCAGCCATAGGCCCATCCATCTGGTCAGTCAAGAGTCACTCTCATCTCATCAGTCCATAAAACCTATGAAAAATCTGTCTTCAGATATTTCTTGACCCAATCTTGTCATTTCAACTTACGTACAGTATCTTGTTTAGTGGTGGTTGGATTTCAGCCTTCTTTTCCTTGGGCATGTTTCTGAGCACTGAACACCTTGAACTTCTGGGCATTCCAGGTAGGTTGCAGTTCTGAAATATGACAGCACTGGAGGATAATGGATTTCTGGTAGCTTCATTTTGATTCTTCTCAAATCTTTGGCAGTTAAGGTGTGTCTTTTTTTTCCTCAACACATTTCTTGCAGCCCTGTTGACTATTTGCAATAAAACATTTGGTTCTATGATCATACCCCAATATCTTAGCAATTTCAAGAGTCTGCGTCCCTCTAAAAGCCTTTTTACAATTTTTGACTTTTCAGAGTCAGTTAAATCTCTTTTTTAGCCCATTTAGCCTTAGGAAAAGATACTGCCTAATAATTATGCACACCTTGATTGATTGAAAATATGCATAAAATGATGATATGGTCAAAATGCTCATTTGCCTAATAATTGTGCACATGGTTTATGTGTATTTAAAGGGGGGGGGAGGATAATTTTTTTAAAAAAAGATCCAGATGGATCTTGAAACACTTGAACACTGGGCCCTATCTAACAAAATGAAATTCAATGTAGAGAAAAGTAAAGTCTTACACTTAGGCAAGAAAAAACAAAAGTACACATATAGACGGAGTGAAACCAGACTTAATAGCAATAACTGTGAGAGGGATCTTGGAGTCTTGGTGGACAACCAGTTAATTATGAGTCAGCAGTGTGTGGCAGCAGCCAAAAGAGCCAATGCATTAACAGAGGGATGCAATCAAGATAAGTGAAGTACTAATACCATTCTATAAAGCCTTAGTAAGACCACACCTAGAGTACTGCATCCAGTTTTGGTCACCACACTATAAAAAAGATGTTGAGACTCTAGAAAAAGTACAGAGAACAGCAACCAGGATGATTATGGGACTGGAGACTAAAACATATGAAGAAAGGTTACAGGAACAGAGATGGTTAGTCTAGTGAAGAGAGGGACCTGGGGAGATATAATAGCAATATTCCAATATTTGAGGGGCTGCCACAAAGAGAGAGGGGTCAAGCTATTTTCCAAGGCACTTGAAGGCCAGACAAAGAATAATGGATGGAAACTGATCAAGGAGAGATTCAATCGAGAAATAAGAAGAAATTTTCTGACAGTGAGAGCAATCAACCAGTGGAACAGCTTGCCTTCACAGGTTGTGGGAGCTTCATCACTAGAGGCTTTCAAGAAGTCTCAAGAAGGCTTTCAAGAAGAGATTGGACTGCCATTTGTCAGAAATGGTGCAGGGTCTCCTACTTGGGCAGAGGGTCGGACTAGATGACCTACAAGGTCCCTTCCTGTTAATCTGTTAGTCTAAGTTGTTGCATATATATAATCACTAATACATATGTCTTGCCTGCAATCCTTGCAGTTAGAATAGAGCCGTGATGGTGAACCTATGGCACATGTGCCAGAGGTGGCACAAAGCATTCTCTCTGAGACATGCGAGTTGTCACCCCAGTTCAGCTCTGCTGCTCATGTGCATGCATGTCCCGCCAGCCAGCTGGTCTTTGGATCTTTACCATGCATGCGTAGGGGTGAGGCACGTGCTGGAGGCTGTGCATGCATGTGCTAGGGCATGCAGGGGCACATGCACACAATACATTTTGGGGGTTCAGCTGCGCACATTCGCATGCATGTGCACACACTTTGGGCACTTGGTCCGGAAAAGGTTAACCATCACTGGAATAGAGGGAGAAGTTGGGGATTTTGGCCCCATTGAGGATTCCTTAGGGAGAGAAGGAAAATACAGAAGGGTTAGCTATCTTAAACATAATGGTTACTAATTTAATTGAGGAAATGGAAATATTGCTAAGAATAAGCAAAACTAAATCCCTGCAAGATAAAGTAGTTGTTCATTCAAAAAAATTGAATATTTCTATAGAAGCTCTAATTTTGCCACTATAGGATTACACCTGCAATTTTCAAAAGAAGAGTGACTTTTGACATAACTAACATATTTTTCTGCTGCTGGATGATCTGTATTACTATTGAACTGCTATAGGTAAATGGAAATTAATATTGTATTGTATCTTCCAGCAGTTTGTTCTGTCTTCTCATTCTAAGAAGTTGCTTAGAATGGATTTTTATTTAACCAGCAACAACTCAGCAGGATGAAGCAAACTTCAGTGATAGATGAGAGAGCTAAAACTACTCTCCACCATTCCACTCCCTTTGATTTGGCTGATTGGTTGAAATCATACTTCCAACTCACTTATATTTAAAGAGTAAATTTAAATTTAACTGAAGCTGTCTTGCTAGATTATTATCATGTCATCATGATTATCACTAATACTCTATCTTATTTTCTGAGTATTGCAAAAAGGATACACAAGTTTTTCTCTAATCTTGTCCTAACTAAAAGGTGAGGACAAGATTATAAAATGAGAGAAAGTGATTCAATTCCATGGCTCAGAAAGGAACTTGAATATGGAAATTAGTCCCAACACTTTAACCATTATATTACATAGGCTCTAGAGCTGTGATGGTGAGCCAATGGCATGCATACCAGAGGTGGCAAGCAGAGCTCTCTCTGCTGCCATTGCCCCAGGTCAGATCTCTGTGGTGTTTCTTTTATGAACTTCTCTTTCCCTGCAATGAAACAAAAGCTCATGAAAGAAAAACATCTTTCCTCTTGCCGCATTGCTAGTGTTGGGATACCCCACCTCCTGCTGGTGAGCTGGTCTTTGGGTCTCTGCACACGCATGCATGTGCGTGCATGCACTTTTCAGTTTGGTCATGTGCATGTTCGTAGTTTGGGTATGCAGTGTCTAAAAGGTTCGCCATCACTGCTGTAGAGGATCCAGGTTTTGCTTCCCTTGTCTTCCCAAAGTTGAATACTAACAGTATCACTGCCAAGGAGATTGTTTATCCTAATGCCAGTTGCTCTTATGGGAAGTATTTTAAATTGAGATCATAGTTGAGAAGGAAGGCTGAAATTCTGCTTTTCCTTAAATTGCGGTGTTGGTGATTTCTGTGATCAAACTTCTCTTGCCAGTGTCTTGCAGTTAATTAATAAGATATTAAGATATCTTCATTCCAAGATGGCGCTGCCAAAAGCTGCCTTGGTGAAATGCTCTCTAATGGTTTCTTTATTTTTTATTCTGCGACTCACTACGATTTCTTACTCACAAGACCGGCTGCTAAAAATTAAGCAACGTTTCTTTAAGGAGCAGCTTTCTGTGACCTTACCCCCCCTTTTACAAACGTGGAGGAGATTCTAACACAGGAAGAACCAATTTCCCTGGAGCCATAGATTACAAAAACAAAAAACAAAAACAAATGGAAGGAGTGAAGAAAGAGAGGTAAAAGAGCGGGGATTTTAAACAGATTAGGAATAGGAGAAACAAAACTCTGCCTTCAATTTTCCTAATCAACGTATGTTCGCTTGCTAATAAGATGGATGAAATACTCCTTTTAAACAGATAGTATTCAGATTTTTACAATTCAGATTTTTACAATTACATGTTTCTCTCAAACCTGGTTAAATGAATCAATTAAAGATAGCAGCCTGCATATCCCAGGGTTTCAGATTCAACAATCAGACAGAATTGCAAAAACATCTGGTAAAAAGAAGGGAGGAGGCTTATGCTTATATATCAACAACAGCTGGTCTTAGGATATAACTATAATATATGAGTTCTGTGAAGATGAAATAAAGGAACACATTCCCGGATGGCAGAATCAACAGCATTTTATTAAGCATCAGACATGATTTATATAGTTTTTTAGTTTCTCAGTTCTCACCTACTATGCATGTTATTTCATTATTGGTTAACAAATCTCCAAGGTACAGTAATTGCAGTAATTACATCATTGGTTTTCATGGGAATATGCATGTATTCACACACAATGAAAGAATCAAATGTTATATACATTCAAAGCGGCAAATGTTAAAGGCTATATACAATGTTGCATCCTGTGTCCTTGTACATGCTTGAGAACACTGCTCTCTGATGAGAATTGCTGAAGTTTGCAATTACGTGTAGCCGCAGTTCCAAAAACCATCCAGATGAACACTGTAATCACCTTACAACTCTGAAAAGCTAAGGAATCAGTTCTCAACAAATGAACCAGCAAACATGTGGAAAACTCTTAAAAATATCACTGGCTATGGCGAACCTCCTTCCCAGGCTGAAGGAAATCTGGAAGGTGACCTGAACGTGTTTTACGGCAGGTTTGAAAGGAAACTACAGTCACCTATCTCCACAACCCGCATCTCAGACACATCAACAACAGCCAAGCCTCCTACAACTGACCCCAGCCCATTGGGTTCACAACCTCTAGTGATCACAGAAAAGGAAGTGCAAGACCTATTTCACAGACAAAAGCCAGGAAAAGCTCCAGGCCCAGACAAGATAACTCCTTCTTGCTTAAAAGTCTGTGCTGACTAATTGGCCCCCATCTTCACCTATATCTTCAATAAATCAGTAGAGATGTGCTATGTTCCTTCTTGCTTCAAACGCTCTATTATCATCCCAGTGCCAAAGAAGCCCACCATCAAGGAACTAAATGATTACAGATCGGTTGCTCTAACATCTGTAGTCATGAAGACTTTTGAAAGGTTAGTGCCGTCCCATTTGAAAACCATCATGGATCTGCTGTTAGACCTCTTGCAGTTTGCATACCGAGCAAATAGATTGACAGATGATGCTGTTAATATAGCTCTGCACTACATCCTATAACATCTTGAATCTCCAAAGATCTATGCAAGGGTCCTTTTTGTAGACTTTAGTTCAGCATTCAATACCATCATTCCAGACACACTTCTAACTAAGCTAAACCAGCTACAAGTACCTGAACACTCTTGCAAGTGGATCATAAGCTTCCTAACAAACAGGAAGCAGCAGGTGAAGCTAAGAATTGCATCAGATACCTGTACAATTAGCACAGGGGCCCACCAAGGCTGTGTGCTCTCCCCACTTCTCTCTGTATACTAATGACTGCATCTCTAATGATCCATCTGTTAAACTACTGAAGGTTGCAGATGACACAACAGTAATCGGTCTCATATGAGACAATGATGAATCCGCATACAGATGGGAGGTTGAACAACTAGCCTTGTGGTGTGACTGGAACAATCTGGAACTGAACACAAAACCATAGAAATAGTGGTAGACTTTAGGATAAACCCTTCCATACTTCCACCCCTCACAATACTAGACAACACAGGATCAACAGTGATATGGTTCTACCATATCACAAGATCTAAAATGGACAGCTAACATCAAAAACGTCATCAAAAAAGCACAACAAAGAATGTTCTTTCTGCACCAACTCAGAAAGCTCAAACTGCCCAAAGAGCTGCTGATACAATTCTACAGAAGAATTATTGAGTCTGTCATCTCCACCTCTATAACTGTCTGGTTTGGCTCTGCAACCCAACAAGACAAACACAGACTTCAGAGGATAATTAGAACTGCAGAAAAAACAATTGCTACCAACCTGCCTTTTATTGAGGACCTGTATACTGCACGAGTCAAAAAGAGGGTTGTGAAAGTATTTACAGACCCCTCGCATCCTGGACATAAACTGTTTCAACTCCTACCCTCAAAACGACACTATAAAGCACTGCACACCAGAACAACTAGACACAAGAACAGTTTTTCTCTGAACTCTGTTAAACAAATAATTTCCTTAACACTGTCAAACTATTTACTAAATCTGCACTACTATTAATCTTCTCAACGTTCCCACCACCCATCTCCTTCCTCTTATGACTGTATGACTTTAATTTTGTTGCTTGTATCCTTACGATTTGTATTGATATTGTTTCCTGATTGCTTATTTGTACCCTATGACTATCATTAAGTGTTGCACCTTATGATTCTTGATGAACGTATCTTTTCTTTTATGTACACTGAGAGCATAGACACCAAGACAAATTCCTTATGTGTCCAATCTCACTTGGCCAATAAAAAATTCTATTCTATTCTGTTCTATTCTATTCTATTCTATTCTATTCTATTCTATTCTATTCTATTCTATTCTATTCTATTCTATTCTATTCTATTCTATTCTATTCTATTCTATTCTGTGATTGGTAATGAGTTTGTGTATGACTGTCAGTCATGTCAGACATGTATACTTCATTTCAAGCCTTGCTCTTCTTTCACATATATACACATTCCTGCATGTGCATGTGTGTGTGTGTGTGTGTGTGTGTGTGTGTGTGTGTGTGTGTGTGTGTGTGTGTGTGTGTGTGTGTGTGGTTATTAGGGTCTTCTCCCGCATAAAATTGGAAATGTCTTGGCAACGTTTCGACGAAGTCTCATTCGTCATCTTCAGGCTGGTGTCTTCGGCTTCGTGCTTCCAATTTTACGTGGGAGAAGACCCGAATAACCAAAGACCTACATACAAACATCCACAAAAACCTCAGAAAACAAATAAATATATTCGTTTTAAATAAAGATATTTCATTTAAAGATATATACCTTCTAAAGATATGTTTACAATTACACGAGAAGAAACACGAGATATTACCTGTATACACACACACACACACACACACACACACACACACACACACATTCCTCCATGTCAAGATGAAAAGCCTTTATGTGGCACCTAATTTGCTAAATAAAGGGAATGCTTGTTTTTGTTTTACTCCAATCATTGTGGGTGTTTTTATTTCTGTAGACATAATGAACACTCAATATTTGGTGAACTGTCATTCTTTTTAATGTTTTTCTTTACTATTCATCAGTATGCCTTGGTCTTCTTTAATTTAGCTGGAGTATAGCATAGGATGGAGAGTGAAAATCACTCATGCTGAAAGACAGTAACTTGGCTATGCATTGGAGATTTTATGAGTCTATTCATCACTGACTATACTATTATGTATAAATGCAGAAGCTATGAATAAAGGGAAGCTTTAAGATAACATTTTAAAAAGTGTTAGAGATTAATCATCTATTAATATTTTAGCATTAAAAAATTCTCACTAATATACTAGAACAAAGGGCAGTTCTTTATTATACAGATGGGCACTGTGTAGTTCTCTAGATATATTGCTGGGTTGCAACTTCTGGCATCTCTCATAATTGATTTTACTGACAATGGTTTATAAAAACATAATTTGGATGACATCTGGAAAAGTTAGGAAGTTAGGTAATATTTGGGACTGAAATGAGAAATAATGTTCAGGGGAATACATTTCTCTTGTACTTTCTCCTACATTAAATCGGTATCATAGTTTTGATTGTAAATTGTTGGGATAGAAAGCAAATGTACTTGGTAACCTTGGGAAGCAGAGTGGTACCAAATGCATTATATTGAGAGAAACTTGGTGCCAAACTATGAAAAGCATTTAAATTAAAACCAGTACTTTAAATTGCAATAATTAACATTAAAGTTAAAATTAAATTACAGTTACATGACCATCATTAATGTAAGTCATCAACAAATGAAAGATAAATAGGAACAAATGTCATATTTTTGTCCTTGCACCCAAGTCTCATTGGGTTTCACATCGGGTCAATGAACTATTCAAATCTGTTTCAGTGCAGGCAAAATCAGCACAATGGTATTTATCAGTTGTTATTTCCATCATGGTGCTTATGGCTGGTAGAACTTTCCATTCAAGAGTCAGGGTATGTATGTATGTATGTATGTATGTATGTATGTATGTATGTATGTATGTATTTAATCAATCAATCAATCAATCAAATAAATAAATAATAAATAAATTTTTAAAAAAACCATCAGATCATTTAATATATTTATGTTATTGTTTTAACCATTTAGTCGTTTTCATCTAAGATGTCATCTTGATGGTGAGTCAAACTGCTGTAGTGTCTTTCTGTATATTCCTTCCATATGTTCTTGATCTTCTGGTCACTTAGTCCATTCCCATTGCAGCCTTTAACAATTCCTTGCCATGCTGAAAAGCTAGATTGCATCATTTCACTATGGAAAATATGACCTTGGTATGTCCCTTATTAGCTTCTTCCAGATGTTGAAATGCCTCCTCCCACTTGCTATTTTTGTCTTTCCTGATTTCATATTGGAAAATTGCATTCAGCTTTTTACTTTCATCCTTATTATATTTGGCTTTGGTGCCCTTCTCCGATCAGCTATTTTGATGGTGTCATCAGATAGCCACTTGTTTGTTCTCTTCGGTTTTTCGTATGACACATACTTTCCAGGAATTTCCATGATATTACCTTGGATCTCTTGCCACTATTCATTTGGGTCTTTCCCTTCTAAATTCAGTTCCTCAAATCTATTCTTAATTTCTATGGCACACAGTTGTGCTTATAAGTTTATATACCCTGGCAGAATTTATGATTTCTTGGCCTTTTTCAGGGAATATGAATGATAACACGAAAACTTTTCTTTCACTCATGGTTAGTGTTTGGCTGAAGCCATTTATTATCAATCAACTGTGTTTACTCTTTTTCAATCATAATGACAACAGAAACTATCCAAATGAACCTGATCACAAGTTTACATACCCTAGTTCTTAATACGGTGTATTGTCCCCTTTAACATCAATGATAGCTTGAAGTCTTTTGTGATATGTGTGGATGAGGCTCTTATCTTCTCAGATGGTAAAGCTGCCCATTCTTCCTGGCAAAAAACCTCCAGGTCCTGTAAATTCTTGGGCTGTCTTGCATGAACTGCACATTTGAGATCTCCCCAGAGTGCTCAATGATATTGAGGTCAGGAGACTAAGATGGCCACTCCAGAACCTTCACTTTATTCTGCTGCGGACAATGACAGGTCAACTTGGCCTTGTGTGTAGGATCAATGCCATGTTGGAATGTCCAAGTACATCCTATGCGCAGCTTCCGGGCTGATGAATGCAAATTGTCTTCCGGTATCTTTTGATAACATACTGCATTCATCATGCCATCAATCCTGACCAAATTTCCTGTGCTTTTGTAGCTCACACATCCCCAAAACATCAGCAATCCACCTCCGTGTTTCGCAGTAGGAATGATGTACTTTTCATCATAGGCCTTGTTGACTCCTCTCCAAATGTAGCATTTATGGTTGTGTCCGAAAAGCTCAATTTTGGTCTCATCACTCCAAATGACTTTGTGCCAGAAGATTTGAAGCTTGTCTCTCTGCTGTTTGGCATATTGTAAGCAGGATACTTGGCATTTGCATAGTCATGACTTTCTTCTGGCGACTCGACCATGCAGCCCATCTTTCTTCAAGTGCCTCCTTATTGTGCATCTTGCAACAGCCACCCCACATGTTTTCAGAGAATCCTGTATTTCACCTGAAGTTATTTGTGGGTTTTTCTTTGCATCCTAAACAATTTTCCTGGCAGTTGTGGCTGAAAGTTTAGTTGGTCTACATGACCGTGGTTTGGCTTCAACAGAACCCCTCATTTTTCACTTTTTGATTAGAGTTTGAACACTGTTGATTGGTATTCTCAATTCCTTGGATTTCTTTTTATATCCCTTTCCTATTTTATACAGTTCAACTACCTTTTCCTGCAGATCATTTGACAATTCTTTTGCTTTCCCCATGACACAAAATCCAGAAACGTCAGTGCAGCACTGGATGAAGGATGCAAGGGTCTGTCAGGAGGTCAGAAACTCATTGATCTTTTATACAGACACTAATTACATGCAAACAGACCACAGGTGAGGATGTTACCTTTAATAGCCATTCACACCCCTTTGTATCAATCTGTGTGCATGTTATCAGGCCACAATCACCAGGGTATGTAAACTTTTGATCAGGTTCATTTGGATAGTTTCTGTTGTCATTATGATTGAAAAAAAGTAAACACAGTTGATTGATAATAAATGGCTTCAGCCAAACACTAACCATGGGTGAAAGAAAGATTTTCGTATTATCATTCATATTCTCTAAAAATGGCCAGGAAATCATTTATTTATTTATTTTATTATTTATTGGTTCAATTAATATGCTGCCCTCCTCCGGAGACTCAGGATGGCTTACAATGCATTAAGCAATATTGCTTAACGCATTGTAAGCCGCCCTGAGTCTCTGGAGAAGGGCGGCATATAAATTAAATTAAAAAAAAAAAGCAACGGCCTTCATACTTTTGTATATATCTGCTTAGTAGGGCTTTCGGCCCCCCCAAGCGGTGTTCTTTTTTATACAAAGTCATATTATTGCCCCCACAATCCGGGTCCTCATTTTACCTACCTCGAAAGGATGGAACGCTGAGTCAACTTTGAGCCTGGTGAGATTCGAACTTGCAGTAATTGCAGGCAGCTGGTGTCACTTAACACCACTTTAATCTGCGCCACAAAGGCTCATGTCATAAATTCTGCCAGGGTATTTGAGCATAACTGTACATAGGTGAGATGTCATTCACATTGAATTTTGGGGAGATATTACCTTTTTCACTTGCAAATTTGAGCTTCAGTTTAACCATTAATAACTGATGGTCTGAGGTACAATCAGTACCAGTAAGTATGTTAACAGATGCAATTGAACTTTTCCACCATTATTGACATAAAATGAAGTCTGTTTGATTTTGATGTTGTCAATTTGGTGCTGTACATGTATATAAAATAGTTACAGTTTTCATTATTTTGGAATTGTATCAAATAAATTAGCATATTTAATTGTTTTGTTATTTAGATATAAGAGCTTGATAACAGGATAAGTAGTTTGCTGTTATGGTAGTTTTTCACATCTGCGGCTCCAGTAAAATTTATTGCCATATCCTAGTTTTCCAGAAACCGATTATCAAGCATCTCATGTCTAAAGCTTTAGTATATTAGTTAACCAGTTTGAATAAATTAGTGTGGCACATTCCTGGACAATGTAAGGGTCTGGATTGGGAAAAACTGGTTTTGACAAAATGAAGTGGTTCTGGGTCCAGCCCAGATGATATTCCATCTATGAAAGGGTGACATACTTCTGGACTAAGATGCTGTGCAGTTTGGGAATCTTCCTAGACTCATAGTTCCTTTGCACAGATTCATCTTGTCTGCCAAATGTGGTCACTCAAGCCTTGAGTTTGGATTACTTCAGTAAGTTTCACACTGGGCTGCCCTTGAAGACCACCTGGAAACTGGGCCAGAATGCAGAAACACAGAAAACACACAAAGTAATGGGTCTCTCTATGTTTACCCATGTAACATCTCTGTTGTATGAGCTGCACTGACTCCCCATTTTCTTCTGGGTGCAATTAAAGTTTATAAACTTTAAAGACCTACCAGTATATGGCAAGGGCCATGTTATCTGTAGACCCACCCATCCCTAAGGACATCTCTCCGCCACCTGATCATATATGGTATACACACTCCTGTTCCTTCCCTTAAATATTGCCACCTTATAGGATCTAGGAAGATTGATTTTTCAACTGATCTGTGGAACACCTTTCTCCTGAAGTTTGGCAAGCCTCTACTCTCCTAGCATTCCAAAAAGGACTGAAGACCTGGATTTTCTCCCAATGTGCTAGAATAGGTAAGTGCTGAGAAGAGTTTATGAGGGACTGTATATCAAGGATTTAATTTTGATGCCTGATTTTAAATCTTACTGTTTTAATATATTTATGTATTATGTTGTTTTATTATTAATATTGTTTCAATTGCTAATTGGAATTTCCCAGATTTCAATATAAGATATGTGACTATATAAATGTTTTAAATAATCCAATAATTTGTAGGCAATATAATGTTAATTTATATAAAAGCAAAACAGGCAAATATACGTTTTTTAAAAGTTGTAACTTCTCCAGCATGATTTTGGATATAATGAGGCAGGGGTGAAATGTAAAATTTGTTACTACCGGTTCTGTGGGCGTGGCTTCGTGGGTGGGTGGGTAATGTGACTGGGTGGGTGTGGCCAACTTTTTTTTTATATATATACTTTTCAAAGCATTTTTTCTAATGCTTTGAAAAGTCTCTGTCGATCAGGAAAATCAGCTAGGATCGTCAGAGAGGCTTTTTTAAAAATACCCCTCTGCCAATCAGGCAACTCAGCTGGGATCGTCAGAGACTTTTCAAAGCATTTTTTACCACATCTTCGGCCAAGAGGTTGCAGAAAAAAAATGCTTTGAAAAGCCTCTGAGTATCCCAGCTGAGCCATGTGATCACCAGAGGCTTTTTTTTTTTACTTTTAAAAGCATTTTTTCATTGGAAGTGGTTGTAGAAAAAATGCTTTTAAAAGTAAAAAAAAAAAGCCTCTGATGATCCTGCGGCTCAGCTGGGCAGGGTGGGGGGGGGGGACACAGGGATCTTTGCTACCAGTTCTCCCAACCACCCGCTGCCATCACGACTGGATCGGACAATCAGGTCCGAACCAGGAGCATTTCACCTCTGTAATGAGGCTACCCTTCCTGGTATGCTTGCTTGGATCCCTGCAAGACAAGATAATATGTATGAAGTACAACTTTGTATTTTGTACTCAGGATGGAACTTACTTTGAAGTAAATATATGTAAGATTACTGCCTTTATATAAAAGCATTTTTACATTGGTGTCCAGATAATTTTGGTAATTCCACACAAAAGCAGTGATAAAATCTAAATATTATTTCAGTGAAGTGAAATTTACTTAATCTATAGGAAATACTCAGCTTTTCTTGTAAGTACAACCTTTTAACCTAAAATTGGGAATGAGGACTGAGAGAGAAGGCGTATTCAAGCAGGAGTTTATAATTATGTGTATAAATAACTGTAATGTGGTAGCAGAAGGAAACGTCTCATGTCTTCTGCTGGCAAATGAAGTTAATAAAAGTGGCAATCCTGAGAGACTTGCTTCTATAAATCAAATACATTTTTTCCAGTGTCATAAATTCCTTCGCATTTAATCAGGGGAAGAGTTTTGTGTACTGGTTTTGCCTGTTTCACAGATGTCTTATTCATTTTTTAATAGTTGAGAAAAAATGAGGCATTGAAATAGCTAGAGAATACAAGATGGCAGAAGGATATTTCCCTAGGATCTCAAGTAGTACTGTAATATTGTTCTTAAAAATTGACTTCTCAGTCTGAATCCAAAGTCTGAACTGTATATCTCTGTGGTTTTAGTTCTTTCATTTAGTACACAGATAGATCCTTGAGTTGTGATAACAGTTGGGACTGGTACTTCCATAACTAAATGATGCAGCTCTAAAGTGTGTTGTCACAAAACCTCATTGCTAATAACAGTAATGCTCACAGTCCCAGTTGCTGTCATAACCCATATCTCCTTAGCCTCTCTACAATTTTTTTTTCAAATTTCTCTTGGTTTAAAAAGCAGTTGTTTTAAAGGAAATTGAACCATATGGAAAATCTAAACATAACAATTACCTGTCAGATGTTTATCTTCTATCTCATGCCCGTCAGACAATTGAATTAGGTACCTGATAATTACCAAGAGTGAAATAAAAGGGAGAAAAGGAGTAGGTAGAATTCTGAATAAGAGATCTCAAATGTATTGTTAAAAAACTTTGCTTGATTTATATAGCAGTCTTTTTCACTTATGGATCTAGATCCCTGTACAGCAGGAGCTTACATGTCAGCAAAGTGATGAATCCTGCTTTGTGACATAATGTATCCTACACTGCTTAAATACCTGAGTGTAATGTTGCATGACATGTAGAAGACGGTAAGGTTTAGCAAAGTTGCAAACACACAGTTTGTCATCTGTCCCTTTAGTTCTACATGGATGTTCATGCAGCAGGATTGCTGTATAGGTAATCCTCAATTTACAACTGTTCATATAGTGATTGTTCAAAGTTAAAGTAGCTCTGGAAAAAGTGATTTAGGACCATTTTTCACACTTAATGACTGTTGCAGCATCCCCATGGTCATCTGATTAAAATTCACATGCTTGCACCTGACTCATATTTATGACGGTTGCAATGTCCCAGGATCATGTGGTCACCTTTTGCAATGGGGAGCAAAGTTAATGGGGAAGCCAGATTCACTTAAAGTTCATAAATGGGGCAAAAATTCACTTAATAAATGTTTCAGTTGCCAACATAAATTTTGAGCTCAATTGTCATCATAATTTGGGGACTTATGGCCCGTGATTATATTTCAGAGGCTTCTCTTTCTCCTCATCTTGCCTTTAGTCAAAGGATGTGTTACAGCCAAATGTCCTGAACGTGTTTTGGAAAAAACAAAAGTAGATGAAGATTGCATATTTTAATAATAATATTAAATTTACTTACATAATGTATATAGACCATGAAATATATTATGCATGCACAGAAGCAATCTGTGCCACTTTACACATGAATAAAATATACAAAATTGCAGATATATGGATCCATTTCTACAGATATTCAGTCTGGTACTATAAGACAAACTTATTTCACTGTAGCAAACTATAGAATACAGCAGTTGAACAGAATCATTGTCTTGTCTGCTATATCCCTTATTTGGGATTCACCAATCAATTTGCATGTTCACTTTTTTCTTAGAACTTACTCTGCTTTCTGGCTACCAATGTATAAGAACTTACAATTCTATTTTTAGCATTTCCCTAGTTGTATTTCTTCTGAGCCATTTTGAATTACTATGCAGAGTTTGAGAGGGGAATAAACTGGCACTGGGTTTTTTTGTTATTGTTTTTAAGTTAACCATACATATCTTTCTTTGTCCTTTAACCAGAAACATGAATAGATTGCAAGACAACCAAGAGCAGATGATACCATGAAGAGAAGTTTACAGGCCCTCTATTGCCAAATACTTGGTGAGTAAACAGTTATAAAGATTTAATTTGATACTTTTCTTATCTGGAGGAACAGACCATATGTGTACTCATATGTATATATCTGTATATATCTGTTAGATTTATTTTTGTAATGTTCATGTTCAGTTTTTATTTCTGTTGATTTTATTTCCATAAAAAATATACAGCCATAGTGAACTGGCTAAAACTCAGGATGTATGCAATTTGGCAGCAGAGCAAAAAATGGAAATTGCTAGTTAACCAAATAGATTGATGTTTATATTCTGAAAATGTTCAGCTTTAAATTATAATGAGAATTTGATCTCAAATGTTGTTGAACTTTTTAATTTTAATAATGTTTTAAAATGTATTTGGTTTTATCTCTGTTACTTATCTCAAGTACCTCTGTTTATCTCTGTGTTCTTCTATTTTAGGAAAGGTAATATAAAAGAATTTATTGTCTGATATTCTGCCTCCCTCCATGTCTAAATAAAAGGCACCTGGTTGTATACAAAAAAAATACTGTATTGCAAGAAATAATGTAGGATCTATATGTGCGCACATGTGTATCTGTGTGCGTTTGTATCTTCCATTAGATATTTTAGAGCAGGGTGTCAAACTGAAAGCCCGTGGGCCAGATCCATGATGTATGTGGCCCATGAGGCTGCCCTGGAAGCAGCAAAGGGCTGGCCCAAGGCACCTCAGACCGGCTCAGGCTGACTAGGTACTGATCCACAACCTGGTGGCGGCCATCCGGGCCAGAACACTTTTGGCCTTAGAGCTGCGGGACTGTCCTAGAGCCAGCAAGGGGCTGCCCTTGCCTCGTTCCCTGGGCATGCGCAGAGGAAGCAGTGAGCATGTGCAGGGCCTTGTGTCCCCAGGGATCATCTTGCCCCACAGGCTGATTGTGTTTTGAGTGCTTCCCTTTCACCCAGGACGCATGTGCTCGCTACCTTCTGTGTACATGCCCAGGGGGTGGGACCAAGGCAGCAGGACAGCCTCTCACTGGCTCCAGGGGACTGTATGGGTCAGATCTAAGACTGACCATGTGCCGGCCCAGATTGCCACTCTTCCTCCTTCTCTCCCTCTCCGAGTTCTTTCCAATTCTGACATGTTCATGTGTGTAAGTTTTTAATTCCCAGATCTTGAAGTAGTGGGCAGTAGAGATTCATGGCTGGCAACAAGCGCGGGCTGAATGCTGCTGGAATTTGACAGAGAGAAGTGGGGGTGCCTGAATGTGGTTTTATTTTATTTTTCGGGGGCGGAGGTCAGGGAAGAAAGCCTCTCAAGATGGGTGGAGTGGTGGGCGGGCAGACTGGAAATATGCAAAGAGAATGGGGCAGCTCCCATTCATTTGCAGTTCATAGGTGGGAGGGGCAAGAAAATGAATAGGGAATTTTTGTTTCCGTTTCTTCTTCTTTTTTAAAAAATTTGCCACGGCTTCTTCTGGGCCTCTTGGCAATTTTTGATGTCCTTTGTCCCAGGTTCATTCATTTGGGGCGGGGTGGGGGGGAGGCTGGGGAAGAAAATTGAAATCGGGGAAGAGGAAGGAAATCTCTCATGGAAGGGAGTGTCTGTATATTGATATAGTTGCGGAGGGAATTGGAATATGCAGCTGGTGTTGAGGAATCAGTGGCTAATGAAATGTAAACTGGTAATTTTTTTTAAAAAAAGTGGCCAGGAGAGCAGGTTGTAAGATTTTGAAGTCTTCAATTGTCAAGTTATTTCTTCCCCTCTACTTCTTCCTCATGCTCGCCCCCCAAGATTTTCTGTCCAAAGAACCATGGAGTTTGCTTGGCTCCCGAAGAAGCTGCAACAGCTGAAACTTCTTGTTTGAAGTTTCTAGCCCTGAGTTCAGACTCAGGGCCCGACTGTGGCCAGACTGTGGCCTGACTGTGGCCACTGTGGTGGCCGTAAATTGTGTGCTGAATTGTTTTGTTTTATTTTGTTTTGTTTTTTGTTTTTAAAAATGCTCCAGAGGTTTTTCGGCTTGCCTTTTGAGTTTTATGGACACTGGGTTTGGCTGGCTGTCTCTTGCTAAAGCTGGGAGGAAATCTAGGCGCAAGATTTCAGAGCAGAAAAATGTAGTTTTAAGTTCCTCAGAAATTGAATGGCAGGGAAAGGTGCTTGAGTCCAAAGTGGCAGTGCTTCAACCTTTAAATGTGGTGGGGGCTTTGGTAGATTTTAGTGGAATTCCTTCCCATGCAGAGCAGTTTTACAATAGGAAAATTAGAGGTTTCACCCCAGTAGCAGTTCCTGCCCCCGTAACCCCTACCAACTTCTATGGCCTCTAATAAGCTCTCTCTTTGTCTGTGCTTCTCCCTTCAGCTGCCTTTTCCAAGGATGGAGCAGTTATTTGCAAAACGCTTTTAATTTTTCTTGGCTGGCTGTAGGTGGAGTTGATCATACTGCCAAGGTTTTAGTAACTGTATCCCCCCACCCCACCCTTTCCATCCTCTTAAGAGGAAAAGAGGCAAGCTTTCTCATTGCCAGTATTCATCTCCTTTTGTTGTGGTGGTGGTTGTTAACACTACCTGTGTGATATATCTTCGGTTCTTGTTCAAGGTCAAGATAATTGGGCAGCTTTTTGCTTCGTCCTCCCAGGCAGAGGCTTTCCTGCTTGCTCTGCATGGTTCTCCTTGTTTCCAACTGTTAACAAGTGAAGTGATAGCTTTGCAGATCTGATTTGATCCACGGAAAAGGGTAGGGGGTTTTTTTGCTATTTTTTAATTTATTTTTATTTTATGTTTTTGTCAAGCATGTATTTTATACAAGTGTAAACATAATTATAAATACATGAAATGGATATGAATAAAAGAAAACATTATGACAGGGACAGTAGGCATGCTGGTGCACTTATGCATGCCCCTTAAAGATCTCTTAGGAATGGGGTAAGATCTACAGTAGACAGTCTAAAGTTAAAGTTTTGTGGGTTTGTGGAAGAAACCACAGAGTCAGGTAGTGTATTCCAGGCATTGAGAACTCTGTTACTGAAGTTGTATTTTCTGCAATCTAGTTTGGATCAATTTACTATGAGTTTATCTATTGTGTGCTCTTGTATTGTTTTGGTTGAAGCTGAAGTATTCATTGGCTGGTAGGACATTGTAGAAGGTGATTCTATGTACTATGCTTAGGTCAGACTGAAGACAGCGAAGTTCTAAGTTGTCTAAGCCCAAAATTTCTTTTTTTTCAAAAAAATAAATCTTTATTAAATATTTACAGTAAAATTAACACAAAATAAAGATTGGAAAACAATATAAATGGTGAAATGTAGAAACACATAAACACAAGACTAAAACAAAACAACAAACATGACTAACTGAGAGTTAAGCTCACTCTCCAATTAACAATAACCAATGTTGTCCAAACCAAACATTTCAATACAATCAATTTCTATTAACTATCTACAAAACAATTGGCCTGTTTTTGTCAAAATTTTAAGGAATCATATAGCTAATAAATATCTAATTAATCTAATTAGACGATCTTATCACCCATTTCCTAGATTTAACCTTCTTTTGAGCCAGATAAAATATCTGTCCCAACTTCTATTGTATATTGAGTCTTTCTTGTCTTTTAAGATATACGTTCACCTGTCCATCTCAGCACATCGAAGAATCTTGTTTATTATCAGATGGTCGGGGAGCGTATCTGCATCTTTCCACAGTTGGGCAAATGCCATTCTCGCCGCTGTTGAGACATGGACAAATATATACCAATCCTTGTTGTCAATGTAGTCTGGTCTTATTCCAAGTAAGTAGAGGTCTGGATGAAGGGGAAAGTTCACACCTGTTATTTCCAGCAGCCACTGCTGCATTTTCCCCCAATAGCATCTAGTTGATGGACAAGTCCACCACTGATGGAAGGAAGTACCCTTGGCTGACCCACATTTCAATATCTGGGAACATCTTAGCAATTTTGGCGGGGAGGGGGAGATACCAACGGTAGATCATTTTATAAAAATTTTCTTTGAACAGGGAAGAAAGGGTCAGTTTCATAGTTTTGTTCCATACGTTTTGTCATGCATCAAGCTGAATTGTTGTTCCAGTATTTCTCCCCCAGGCAATCATCGTGTCCTTTACGATCTCCTCCGCCATAAAATTGGACTGAAGAAAATTGTAAACGTTGGAAATAAATTTCCTTCGGCCACCTAGGAGAAGCTTGTCAAAAGTTTGTAAATGAAGGGAAATAACATTTTATGTATTGGTTTTTTAGTCGGCTGTTCACCGCCCTGAGTCCGTAAGGAGAAGGACGGTATATAAGTCTAATTAATAAATAAATAATAAATAAATAAACATATTCCTGTTTATCCCTAGTGAATCTAGTTTGAATTTTCACATAGGACCACCAATCTATATCTAATCCTCTAGTTTGGAGATCGGCTCTAGGTCTAAGTCTCCCAACTTCATCCAACAAGTCATCATAAACCCAATTCCTCTTTGTGTTGTGCAAAGTCGGAAGGGTCACTGCCTCTAACGGAGACACCCATTTAGGAATCTGTGTGTAAACTTGCTTCTTCACCATTTCCCAAACCCTTAATAAAATTCCTCTAATATAATGATTTGTAAAATATTTGAATTGTTTGTCTTTCTGAGACCACAAAAAAGAATGCCATCCCTGCTGCAAATCATATCCCTCAATTGTTAAAATGCGCTTTCTTGAGAGGATCACCCAATCTTTTATCCAAACCAGGGATGAAGCTAGGTAATAAAGCTCCCACATAGGGACCAAGCCACCTCTTGTTTTGTGCTCTTGCAACATTTTTCTTTTTATACAGGATTTTTTACTCTGCCAAATAAATTTACTTAGAATTTGGTCTAATTTCCTAAAAAAAATTTTTTTCCAATCTTGCAGGGGTCGTTTGAAATAAAAAGATCCATTTCGGTAAAACATGGGCTTTTATCGCGGCAATTCTACCCAAAAATGAGATCTGAATATGCCGCCATCTCTCCACTTCATTTGCTGTGTCTATTAATAATTTAGAATAGTTGAGCTCTTTAATAGAACATCTATTTGTAAGCCAAATACCTAAATATTTAAGTTTTTTGACACAGTTAATCCCCATAATACTTTGGATCTGTTCCTTTTGGGCACCTGACAAATTTTT
Source organism: Coluber constrictor foxii (assembly GCA_038048745.1). Lineage (NCBI taxonomy): Eukaryota > Metazoa > Chordata > Lepidosauria > Squamata > Colubridae > Coluber > Coluber constrictor. The sequence goes on along the minus strand of CM075961.1, from coordinate 116,437,624 downwards.
TGTTAACATTTTGGTTTTATCCTTATTGATTTTTAACTCCGCTACCTCCCGTATTAATTTAGTAAGTAATTTTGGTCTTGTAATAAGGGGACCTTCTAATATGAAAACCAAATCGTCAGCGAATGCTTGGAGTTTGTATTCTTCCCCTTTAACTTTTAAGCCCTTAATTTCCAAATCCTGCCTGATAGTCTTAAGAAGTGGTTCACATTTTAAAATAAATAGCAGCGGTGAAAGAGGGCATCCTTGTCTGGTACCTTTATAAATCTGTATCTCATCTGATAGTGATCCATTAAACAGTAGCCTTGCCAACTGTTTAGAATAGATGGCTTTAACTGCCCTTGTAAATTGAGGCCCAAAACCCATCACTTCCAATTGCTGTATTATAAAATTCCAGCTGACTCTGTCAAAAGCCTTTTGGGCATCCAGAAAAATCATTACCATTGGTTTATCAGAGTGTGTCTCATAGTATTCTAAGGCATTCAATACCACCCTTACATTATCTCTTAGGTGCCTATGAGGCAGGAAACCATTCTGGTCTTGGTGGATAAATCGAGACAGGAACACCCGGAGTCTCTCAACTAGTATTGTCGCAAAAATCTTATAATCCACATTCAGGAGCGAGATTGGTCTATAGTTTTGGATCAGAGTTTTGTCTGTTTCGGGTTTCGGGAAATGTAGGCTTCCATCCAGGACCAGGTTATCTTAGAGTATAGTAAAACCTCATTATATAGATCTTTAATATACAAACTAAGTGAGTCAAAGACTCCTTTATAAAATTCACTAGGAATCCCATCTGGTCCCGGAGTTTTGCCATTGGCTTGTTTCTTTATAGCTACTGCTATTTCCCCAACTGTAATTTCTGCATTTAAAATTTCTTTACAGTGATCCAGAATCATTTCTAACTGAAGATTCTGGAGATAATTCTTTAGTTTATCTTCCTGATAAATTTCTTGGCTAAATAAGGAGGTATAAAAATCTTGGGCCACCTTTGCTTTTTGCTCTGTAGTACCTACCAAATTTCCCATAGAGTCCTGTAAAAATTCAATCTTTCTAGATTCTGCCCAAAATTTCAAGTCTGGTGGCATAAGGTATTTTGTTGCGAGCAGAGGAGTGGAGAACTCTTCTTGTGAAATATCTCTGGACTTGTTTGATTGTATTAATGTCCAATATGTAGAGTGGCTTCCAGATAGATGAGCTGTATTCAAGAATTGGTCTGGCAAAAGTTTTGTATCCCCTAGTTTGCAGTTCAATATTACTGGAGAAGAAGCTATGCAAGATTAGGTTAACAACTCTTAATACTTTTTTAGCAATGCTGTTACAGTGAGCTCTGGCACTTAGATCATTTGAGATGAGTACTCCAAGGTCTTTCCAGTGTCCTTGGAGATGAGTACTCCATAGTAGTACTCATCTCCAAGAATGAGGGTCATCTGTTAGGTCATATCCGCCCAGCTTGTATTTTGTGTTCTGATTTTTTTTTGCCAATCTGTAAGACAGAGCATTTGTTCGTTGAGATTTGGAATTGCCAATTGTTTGACCATTCTGACACATAATTAAGGTCTTTTTGTAGAGTAGCAGCATTGTCAGTGGTGCTTCATAGTTTTACATCATCAGCAAAGAGAAAGCAGTTGCTTATAATATGATCACAAAGGTCATTTACATAAAGTATAAAGAGTGTGAATCCTAAAATGCTGCCTTGGGGGACACCGCTATTAACAGGTGCAGGGTTAGATAAGGCATTCCCTATTCTGACTATTTGTTGCCTGTTTGATAGGAACGCAGCTATCCACTTATGCAGGAATCTGGAAATGCCATAAGATTTTAGTTTTAGAAGTAGCTTGTCATGTACCACTGAATCAAAGGCTTTATAAATTGCATCTATTGATTTTCCCTGGTTGAGTTTTGAAGTCCATATGTTTTTGCATTTTGTAATAGTTTCAGATTGCAGGACAATTTTTTCTAAAGCCAAATAGCTTGTTAGAGAGTAGGTTGTTAGTCTATAAGTAGAGGGTAATGGATTGGTTTATGATTGATTCCATGACTTTGCATAATGAGATTGGTCTGTAATTATCAACTAGGTTGGGGTCATCTTTTTTGAAGATAGGGATGACCGTAACTAGTGACCATAAATTAGGTAAGGAGCTGGTTCTGAAAGATATTTCATAATTATGCTAAGTGGTTTGCTATGGTGGTTGAGAGCTTCTTTAGGAAGTAGGCACATAATCCATCAGAGCCAATCAATAGAGATGGTTTTAGGTTGCGTACTGCCTTTTCAACAGCATCTTCTGTGAAATCGACATGTAGTAGATAGTTGTGATTTGTTTCTGCAGTAATCTCCAAGTTTAAAAGATTAGTCTCCCTTTTGCCATTCAGTTAAGTAAGGAATGGATAAAACTTATCATGGATTCTTTCTTTTTTTCCTCTGTCATTTAATTCTTTCTTTTCTTCCTTCCCTGCTTTAAATTACTTCCTTCCTTCCTTCCTTCCTTCCTTCCTTCCTTCCTTCCTTCCTTCCTTCCTTCCTTCCTTCCTTCCTTCCTTCCCACCTTCAAAATGCAGTCAGCTTGCAGGGCAAGAGGGTCCTCAGGGATGTCAGGCTCTGTGTGCTCGCTGCCTCCTATGCACACCGCCAGGGCTGCCAATCTCTCCCCCTCCCCTTGTCCCTTCCTCAGCACGGAGGAAGGTAGGAGATGGGAATGAGAAACACAGAAAGAAGGAAAGAAGGAAGGAAGGAAGGAAGGAAGGAGATTATAATGAGAGGGAGTGACAGTCTGCGGAAAGTTCTGACTTAGCAGTTGGCCACCAGCAGCCCTGCTGTCCTTTTGCCATCCCTTTGTCCCCTCTGCCCAACTTCTCCTGGTGGTCTCCCATCCTATCGCTGAGGAAGATTTGGTTACAAAGCCAGGTCTCCTCACAGGAGAGAGACTGTGCTTCCCTCTGACCCACACATCTTGCCCTCCTGCACACACCATGAGCAACCTGGCCAAAGAGAGTGAGCACAGCAGCAGCAGCCTTGAGGTAAGCACAGCCAGGCACCCCCTCGGGGAAGCATGGCTGGTCTGGTCTGGTCTGGTCTGGTCTGGTCTGAGCTGTGGGATCCCAGTTCCCTGGGAGCATGAGGGCCAACTGGGCATTTACCCTCCATCATCTGGGGGTTCTCCACGTGGCCCAAGAGGGACAGTGAGGCTCCTCTGGTGTACAAGGATTTGGTGCTCGCCCTGCTCTCACTTTCTTCCACTGGAGTCAATGGATCCCCACAGCCCCGCCCAGGCCACCACAACATGAGTGATGTCGAACAGGCCACACCCACCCTGGCCCCTGAAGTCAACCACAACCCTGATGCAGCCCTCAATGAAATTGAGTTTGACACCCCTGTTATAGGGGATTGGATAGGCATGTGTTGCATGTTGCAATAGCTGCATGCATTTGGCAACATTTCTGTTTTATTGGCAGCATTAAAATAACTATATTCATGGTCTGAATTCTAAATTCTCCATTGTGGGTGGAGACAGCAGCCATCATGGGTTGTGGTCATCTGTTCAGGTTGCTAGACTGAGCCTGTCAAACTGTTAAGTCCCGCCCCTGTTACTGGGCAGACCCAGCTTTTGGCTCAGTCTGTCAGCCTGGACAGGCATGTGGGACTGTTGCTCTTGCCTTTATTATCCTTCTTGCTCCTTTATTTCTCCTCCTTTCTAGCACATTGAATTTCTTGGTATTTGACTCGGTTTGGTTTCTGGACTGTCTTTGGATCGCGATTACAGTAAGGTTCTGCCCCAGTAGCTGACTTGTCAGCTATTTGGGAGGGGTGGTGGTGGTTTGGAAAGCCTTTCCCTTACCCAATTCCCCCTCGTTAAGTGTCCTCTTTAACTTTTGCTTCCCCTTTTAGGCTTGTGGAGCTTTTCGCTCCCTAGAACTGCTATAATTGCCGCTCGTTAAGGCAGCCAGCTGTAAGGTGCTTGCGGAGCTCTGCGCTCCCTTTGAAGCTCGCAGTGGCCATTTTGGAGGTGTTTTTTGCCTTGCCGGCTGTTTAAATTCGTCGTGAGGAGTCTTTTCGGTCCCTTGCCTTGCACTTTTCTTGTGGAGCCTTTTCTTGCCTGGCTGAACCTTGGGGGAGATTCTGCTGGTGTTTGAGGTTTGTGGAGCCAAGCACTCCCCCGCGCTTCTTCTGGCGGCCATTTTGTGGACTCCTCTCCCCGCGCCTTGCTTGGAGGCCATTTTGAGGGCTCCTCTTCACCGTTCTCAACAAGGGCTTTGGAGTTGGGAGCTTTCGGCTGTGGCAGCCATTGTGGAGCTCTTGCGCCCCCGTTCTTCCCTGAACGCTGCCTCACTCCCTATATATTTAGTGGCTGCTCCCTTTTTCTACTGTGGAAATTTGGCGCCAAATTGTCTGGCCTCTCTGTAGGCTTCCATTTGACATTCTCAGCCCTGTTAACTCACCCTGTGGGGAGTTCTAAATAAGCCGGCCATATTTGTTCTTTCTAGTGGGTCTGTGTGTCTGAACCTTGTCGTTCTGCTTTGGGGAAGGATTTATTTTGCCTGTTTGTGGAGTCTAGCGTTCCCCTTCTTTTCCCCACATTTATTGTTCAAGGATCACCTCTCAGCTATTCGCCTAGCTAGCTGCATTTGTGGAGTTTTGGTGCTCCCATTGGGCTTGTTTGATCAAGTTGCACACTGGTTAGCCAGAGACCAATTACTGGGGGCCTCCAAATGTCAGTTTGTGCCCTTTACATCTTGCCTTTGCCTTTTATATTTGCTGAGCTCATTTGGAGTCACTATGCCCAAAGCTACACATAAGTCTAAGCATGGTCGTAAGGTAGGGCGATCAGAGGATCTCAGTCACCTGGGGGGCACTGCAGTCAGGAAGGAGGTTGTTGTAACCTCCTCTTCCAAGAAGGCAGGCATGGGTTCTTCCTGGCCTTTGCATAAATCCTCCTCTAGTTCTCGCCCTTCCCACACAGAAGCTCGTCGGGATAAAGTATTACAGAAGCTCTGTGCAAAAGCCAGTGCTCAAATTCCATCTACTAAGGAGTCGGTCCTTCCCTCTCCACATTCGGCCCCCACATCCGACTTTGGGGTCCTAGCGGATCAAATTTTTCTCCAGGATTGCCCGGCGGTTATTCAATCGTCTAATTTGTGGGGGCCCTCCATTTCACACATGGCTCTGCCAACTGACACCCCTGTTTTGCAGGTCTCGGAGGATCCTATACCTGCCCCTTCTCAGGCGGGTTCTATTTCTGCTGAGAGGACCATTGGGTTTCTCTCCTCTGACCAAATTCAATAGTTAATTGTTTCAGCGGTTCAGCAGTCCTTAGCCTCTTGGCCCCTTCCGGGGGGTAGAGCTGTTTCTGCCCAGTCTAGTGCCTCTCCGGTTCGGCTGGACGTGGCAATGGATGACGCTATTTCAATTGATGCTCCAGATTCTCCGGTTTCATCCATTTCTAGTCATGCTTCCCCAGAGGCTGGCGACTCTTCTCACAAATTGGCCTTGTCGGAGGACGATGATCTTCCTCCGGACCAGCCCGCTTTCACGGGTTTGTTCCCACAGAATTTGTTCAAGTCATTGCTACACAAGGCAGTCACTACAGCGCAATTGAGTTCTCCAACCCCTCCTCCGGATGCTCCGGGCACAGCCAAAGGGGCTCTGGATCCTCTTTTTGCCGAACCTTCTAGACTGGTTGATTCTATTCCTACCCCCCCCCCTCTGTTCCTCGATGTTATTCGTAAACAGTGGCTTTCCCCAAGCTCTGCTCCGATTCCTACAACATTTGATCGGTGAAATTTTGCTTTGGCTCCAGATCTCGCTGCTCTTCTCCAAGTTCCTACGGTGGATGCTCTGGTGGCCGCTCTCTTACCACACACTGCTGTTCCAGGCGATCCAACTAAGGGCCTCTAGCCGAAGGAGCGGCGAGCGGAACAGGTTTTGCAACGGGCGCATCAGGGCGCTGCTTGGGCCATTCGGGCGGCTTCGACAGCATCCTTTTTTAATCCAACTACCCTCCTGTGGCTTCGCCATCTCCAAGAGAACGTAACTACAGAAGATGCTCGTATCCGGCAAGATCTTAACAAGGTCATAGCCGCCACTCAGTTTTCAGCAGACGCTACCCTTTCGGCGGCCCGATTTGCGGCAACATCTCTCGCTTCTTCTCTCACGGCGTGTTGTTTGGTCTGGCTCCGTCACTGGCAAGCTGACGCCAGACATAAGTGGCGGCTTGCTTCTGTTCCCTTTGCCGGTTCCAAGCTCTTTGGGGATCCCCTGGAAGCATTCCTCACTGAGACTAAGAACAAGAGGAAAGTCCTTCCAGTAGTATTCCGCAGGGGGGAATCGAGGTTCCACCCATACCCGTCCCATCCCCAGTCTTGACCGTATAACGGGTATTACTTCCCCTCTTCCTCGGCTCGCTCTCAAGGGGGGTCTCAGTTTAGGCAGCGGGGCATGCAGGACAGTTCCCACATGCGAGAGAACAGCATATAACAGCAGCTGCTGAGAGTGATGCCGCCTGACTGTGGAGCTTCGTGCTCCCACCTCTTTTCATCGGTGGTGCTGGTGTGGCGCATCATGGAGCTTTGTGCTCCACTCAAGAGGCAGCCAACATTAAAGCGATCCAGAGGGTACCAGAGGATCAACTTGGGCAGGGATCTATTCCATTTTATTTCTCATTTCCAAGATCTCAGGGTGGGGTGGGGGTGGAGACCTATTCTAGACCTCAAAAGACTGAACTGATACATTGTGTATAAAAGGTTCAAAATGCAGTCTCTTCTATCTATTCTTGATGGCTTCATGAAGGATGACTTCCTCACCTCTATTGACCTCACAGAGGCGTACCTGCATATTCTGTCCTGTCACATCAGAAGTACCTAAGATTTTATTATGCAGGTACTCATTATCAGTATAGGGCTTTGCCCTTTGGGTTTTCCTCAGTGCCTTGTGCCTTTACCAAGGTTTTAGCCACCTTGGCGGCTTCCCTCAGGGCCAAGCCAGTTTGTCTCCAGTATTACCTGGATGACATTTTAATTTTGTCCTCTTCTGCACACCAATACTTTGAAGGTAATACTTCAAAGTCTCACATCCCACGGGTTCTCTGTTAACATAGAGAAGAGCCATTTGACTCCTTCAACCCGCCTGTTCCATCTGGGAGTAGTGATTGATTCCATTGAGGGCAAGGTATATTTGTCCCAGGAGCGGCAGGACAGTCTTAGAGTCCTGGTGTGTAAAGGGAACATAAGGTGCCCTTGCTCCTGCTATCACAACTCCTGGGCAAAATGATCTCGGCCATTTCAATCACTCCATGTGTTCGATTACACTCATCGAACACATGGAGTGATTGAAATGGCCGAGATCATTTTGCCCAGGAGTTGTGATAGCAGGAGCAAGGGCACCTTATGTTCCCTTTACACACCATCCTGGAAGATCCCTCAGTCTGTAGCTTCACTCAGCCAGGGAGTGTTGGTCTCCCTGGACCCTCAGTGGCTCCAACTGACCAGCTGGCACTTGAGCAGTGTGCTCTGAGTTGGGACAATTTCTTCTCCAGGATCATTTGGATGATTCTGGCTTCTCGGCAGCCTTCCATGGACTGTATTTATTCTGCCACTTGGCGGACCTTTTGTAATTGGTGGGACCATGTGGGTATCTCACTTCTCCAGGCCTTGATAGCCCAGATCCTGGAATTTTTCCAGGATGGGCTTGATAGTGGGCTATCACCTAGCACCTTTGGAGGTACATGGTGGCTCTCTCATCTGTCCTGGCTTGTGGCTCCCTTACTTCCTTATCACAGCATTCCACCATCTGGTGATTCCTGAAAAGAGCCACTAACTTATGTCCCCCTGTGGTGCACAGGTACCCCACCTGGGACCTGTTTATTGTACTGAAATCCCTTATGGGAGCCCTGTACGAGCCCTTACGGACTGCCAGCCTTTGCCTTTTGTCATGTAAGGTCGCCTTTTTGATGGCAATTACCTCCGCCAGGTGGATTTCAGAAATTGTTGCCCTTTCCGTGCGAAGTGACCTCTGCATGTTTCATGCTGATCACGTGGTCCTTCACCTCAATCCTTTTTTCATTCCTAAAATCAATACGCCCTTCCATTGGAATCAAGAGCTGATCCTGCCCGATTTCTTCCCTCACTCTGCCCACCCCTTGGAACGCCATTGGCATACTTTGGACATCTGGAGGGATCTCCAGATATATCATAAGAGAAGTGCTGACTTACAAAAGATGGAGTCATTGTTTATCTCTTTTATCCCAGTCTCTTTAGGTTGCAGGGTGACTCCTTCTACCATTGGCAGATGGATTTATCAAACAATCATCAAGGCGTATGAACTGTGTTCCTTGCCGAGGCCCACTCATCTGATGGTGCATTCTACACACAGTGCAGCCATATTGGCAGTGTGGGCCATGCAGGCATCTTTGTTTGAAATCTGCAGGGCAGCAACTTGGACTTCTCCTTTGCCTTTTATTAAACACTATAAATTGGACAAATTTGCCTCAGCTAAGGCAATATTTGTCATGGGTCTTGCAGCAGGTTCATACCAGAGAGGAGTCTTCTGACCAGATGGGACCCGCTCGTAGTTAGGGACAGTAAGCTTTTGTGTGTCCCATGCCTGGCTGCTGTCTCCACCACTATGGAGAAGAGGTGTTGGTCTTACCTGAGACACACCTTCTCGTTGGGTGGAGACAGCAGCCAGCCCCACCCTTAGTCTTGTCTTCATTGCTATTCTTTTTCTCCTGACACATTGAGTCTGTTTCTTCATCTTTGCCAAAAGCTGGAAGCCCCTAGTAACAGAGACTTAACAACTCTGACAGATTCAGTCCTTCAAACTGAACAGATGAGTACAACCCATGCCTAGCTGCTATCTCCACCCAATGAGAAGGTGCATCTCAGATAAGACCAACGCCCCTTCTCTCCATACTTCTCCCACCCGAATGTAAAATAAGATTGCATGATGATAGACATTTACATCACGTAAGCAAATGTGTGTAGGCTGCCTAAAGTAATACTGATGTGGAGTACTAATCTGGAATTTTAAAAGATGTATGGTACGAAATACAGGGTCTCACTCTTGCTGCTTGTCTGTAAGCATGTCATGAAGTTCCATAACAGTCATCTGTAACAGTTCTTAACAGATAGCTCAATAACTGCTTTTAACCTAGAGCACTCCCATGTTGCTAACAAGTGTTCAGCCACATTTTTTTGACAAGAAAAATGTAAGACATGATTTCCAAAGTCAGTTTGAACTACAAAATGTTGCAAAATGACTGAAAGAAGTTGAAAATGTATATATTCCCCGAAGACTATGTCAGCAAAAACTGTAGATTTTTAGAGAGTATAGGTTTCCAATGAATTATAGCAAACTCTGATGGTACTGAGAAAATTTATCCCCCTTTGAGTTGGCTTTCAACAATTTATCTTACAGTTATAAGATTTTCCTGGTATTTCTATATCATGATTTTTAATGTTTTGATGGAATGGTAACCTCTTTGAAATTGAATTTTCTCCAGCTACTATAAGTAAAGTATAGTATAGTATACGACTATATTTTATAAACAAACACACAATACAATATATAATCAATCATTCAGTGCTTCATCTGAGCACATCTTTTGCATCTTCGTGTTCTCCAATGTTAATCATTTCATATCATCATTTCATTTATTGTAATATTTCTCCGGGGTGAAATCTAAAATTTTTCCCTATCAGTTCTGTGGGCGTGACTTGGTGAGGGGAGGTGTCCTGTGACTGAGTGGACATGGCCAACTCAATGTCACTCATAACCACACCCACTCAGTCACAAGACCCTCTCCCACCAAACCACGCCCACAGAACCCAGTAGGAAAACTTTTTAAATTTCTATTCTGCCACCCACTCGCCATCCGTTCTCTCTTTGCTTTGGGTCAGGGCCCAGGGCCCAGGGATGCGCCATTTCCTGGGGCCCTGGAGCCGCCACCTGCTTGCTGCCTGCCTCAACCAGGTTGAGGAATGCACCATTCCCCAACACCAGCCTTTCCCCACAGCTGCTGCCCACTCTCTCATCGCCTAGCGATGTGTCCCTTACCTTTCTCCCGCAGCTGGCTGTCAGGGAAGGCAAGTGCCCAAAAGTTACTGGAGTCGCTCACTCTCCTTCTTGAATGTGCCACCACTATCCCACCCTGGTCCATGTGCCAGCTGCGCAAGCATACACTCAACCTGCCACTGATGAGAGAATGAAATAAAAGGTGTGCGCTAGCATAGCTGGCGCATGGACCAGAGGGGTGATGGTGGTGGCACATTCAAGGAGAGTGAGCGACTCCGGTAACTTTTGGGCACTTGCCTTCCCTGACAGCCAGCCGTGGGAGAAAGGTGAGGAGTAGGATACACCACATGGTGAAAGGCGAGCAGGTGGCGGCTCCGTGGTAAGGCCAGAGTCAGGGAATGGTGCATTCCCCGACCTGATTCAGGTAGGTGGCGAGCAGATGGCGGCTCCAGGGCTTCAGTGAATGGCAGGTCCCCGGCCCCCGACCCAAGGCGAAGGGCAAGTAGGCAGTGAGCATGCAGCGGCTCTGCGCAAGGCCTGAGTCTGGGAATGGTGCATTCCCTGACCTGGTTGAGGCAGGCGGTGAGCAGGTGGTGGCTCCAGGGCTTCAGTGAATGGTGCATCCCTGGGCCCTGGCCTCTGACCCAAGGTGAAGGGCGAGCGGGCAGCGAGTGGGTGTTGGCTCTGGGGCAAGGCTAGAGTCTCTTTCTGGGCATGTCACTTCTGCCTATTGGGCCATTTCCAGGAAGTAATGACTTCTGGGCTGGTGGGCGGAGCCTCCAGCTTCCATTGCTACCGGCTCTCCACTGGTAGCTGGTTCTACCAGCCATCATCGCTACCGTCCAATCCAGGAGATTTCACCCCTGATTTCTCCCACATTTCCTACTTTGCTATTAATACATTTATCTTCTCTCTCCTCTTTCTTCTTCCCTGTGTTTCATTACAACATTATCCTATATATATTCTTCTCTGGTAAAATTGTCTCCATATCTTATAATATTCAGATTCCTCTCTTTCTTTAATTGTCAAAGTCAATCTATTCATTTCTGCACAATCCAATATTTTCTTAATTACTTCACCCTCTGTAGGAATTTTCTCTGCTTTCCATCTTTGTGCAAATACTATCCTCGCTGCAGTTATTATATGAATAATCAGATATATATTTTCTTTACTAAATTTCTCTGGTAGGTTATCCAATAGGAACAGTTCAGGTTTTAAATCTATATGTTGTTGTATCATTTCTTCCAACTATATTTTAACTTTAACTTCCAACTATATTTTAATTTTTGCTTCTGGACATGTCCACCACATACGATAATACGATCCTGGTATCTGATGACATTTCCAGCATCTAGCTGATTTATCTTTAAACATTTTTTTGTCAGTTTTTCAGGTGGCATGTGCCATCTATAAAACATTTTCTTTATATGCTGTGGACATTGTTAATTTGTAATTCTTTTCCCATAATTGTTGCCATTTATCTAGCTCAATTGAATATCCATTTTTTTTGTTCAAACTATCATTGTTTCTTTTACTTGTTCTTCTTCTAAATCAATACCAAGTAAGTAATTATATATTTTTAAAATTATTTTATCATCTGTTCTTATGATTATCCTATCCAGTTCAGTCATTTCTAAATAAAAACCATATAATTTAGCATTTTTTTCATATCTTGTTCATATTTGAATATAAGTATACCAATCCAACTCAATCCCTTGTTCTTCTCTTTCTTGTTTCCCCTTCAATTCCCCCTTATCTGTTAATATATCTTTATATCTAAGAATATTTCTAATATTGATCATATTTGGATATAAAACTTTTAAAGTGTTGGTTAGGATTTTAGCTACAGTTTCAAAAGACCTTACAAAGTGTTTAGTTGGGATTTTGAAGGATTTTAAACTGGGATTTTAGCCAGGATTTTAAGCATTTTAACTAACAGACTTTTAATGACGCAGGAAAACACCCGAGATTTTAACTTTTTACATACATACATACATACATACATACATACATACATGTGTGTGTGTGTGTAAAGCCTTTTCATAGGCTTTATGTGTATTTCTCTTTGAGTTTGTTTTTCCTACATAAACCAAGACTGTTATGCAGCCCCAGTTCAGTGAAATCACAATCTACTAGTTTCTAGGCTTTTTTTTTTCTGGCAGCCAGCAGACCCTTTGCTGCCCATTGGGAGACTAAGATAGATCTATTTCGAACTTATAAGCCCTCATCAGTTAGCCACACCCTCATCCCATGTATCCTCCCTGTAAAGGTACAGTGTATATCTCTCCGGAATTGATAGTGCCTATTTAGGCTTCCTGGCTGGGAATATTTGAGCTATAAGAACAAAGCCCCGTTCTCTCGCTCCATGCACATAGACATCACCACTGGAAGTCCCTCTAATGTATGCTTTCGTTGTATCCCATACATTTGGGAGTGATGTATCTTACTTTTTGTTTATTTTGAAGAAAAATTCCAATTCTTTTTCCAAGAATTGTTGAAATTCTTTTTCATTTACAATTGTTTAGTTCAACATCCATCTATACTTTTTCTTTCGTCCTTTCCAAGTTATAATAATCAGATTATGGTCCGCCCAAAGATTTGAATCAATATTTATTTCTTGTATATTTTCTATTAAGTCTGTTGGCATCCATATCATATCTATCCTGGACCATGCAAGTGTCTATTTGAATAAAAAGTATATTGTTTTTGTTTCAAATGTGTCTTGTATACTTAATTCCTCTATTATTTTGAAAAAAGTCTTCGGGAGAGTTTTCCTGGGTTTCTTATTTACTTTTGTTGTTTTATAGTCCCAGTCCACATCGGTTACTGCATTTCTTCTTCCATGTTTTATTTATTAATGTCAGGACAGCCTCCTTTCATTATCTCAAGAAAAAAAAACCCCGATTCCATTTTCATAGAGAAAGATAACTTTTACTGGATTGAAGCAGGAAAACCCATTTTCCCAAATGCAGGAGACAAGACCACAGAAGTTGGAGAACACAGGTTTATTTGCTAGCAAAGGTTCGGAGCATTCACATGTCAGATTCTGAACCCTGGGATATGCCCAAGGTGTATCTTTTATACATTTTGCAATTCTAGCCATTACACTTCTGACTCTATTTCCATATATGGGGAAAGGCATTACACTTCTGACTGTCAGGTTTTCAGGCTTCTTCAAATAAATTGCATCTCAAACAAAGTCTTTTATGAAACAAACTTCCATTTTATTTTAGCACGGCACTTTTTACACCGACTCCATGCAGGCAGCACTGACGTGCTGACCCAAAAACCCTCCTCTTCCTTCCCCCACTCCTCTGCATTCATTGGCCATCTTCCCAATCATTCACCCCTAATCTAATGCTCCAATTCAAAGAGTGAAATGTTATGGATCCCCCCCCTTGTGTACTCGAAGGGGTGTCTGGGCTCCAACACTCCCCATGCATTACCTCTGGGTAATTTACAGTGGGAGTAGGAGCAAGCGGCAAGCACTCTTTCCATATTCTGACTATTGAGTGCAGCTTGACAGCAGTCTAGGAGTTACTCCCTCATTCCTTCCTACTCCTGAGTCTCCGTCCTCTCCGACAAGGCCTACAATACATATAGCTACACAGATTCTGTCAAGTTGTTCGGTTGTGTGATCGCAATTTCCAGGATAAGTTCCTTTCATCACCCGTGCATTGGGTGTTAGCCTCCGGAGTAACACCTGCAGGGGTTTCCTTCACCTCTCCCGTTCATAGAGGGACAGCTCCCAGAGTGTCACCAGAAGGGGAGAGGTTCCCTCTAGTCCTTTGAAGAGTTAATTTCCATATAAACTTGGGCTTTTTTCTTAAAAGCACAGAGAGGAAAGAAAAGTTGAACTCCATTCTTCACCCTATCTAGATGGCATACCAGACTGGGCAAAGTAATTTTCCTTCCTTTCAGTGGTGTCAACTCATTTCTAACAATTTAAAATTTATATCTCTAGAGTTCAGACATTTAATGCTTGCAGGTACCTTGAAGGTACACAAAGACTTAGACATATACACTAGTCATTATAGATGCACAGCAACAAATAATTTTTAACAAAAATCACATCAAATTAGTCAATTCAAATTATCTGAGTCTTCCCATTTAGACAGGCTTTACCTTTTTATTACCTGCTAAACCCCAGGTAGGAAGAACAATAAACAATTTTCTTCTCTATTCTTAGGTCTTTCAGAGTTCTCTGGGTCTTTTAAGAATGGTAAATTATCAGAATCTTTATAACACTGCAGTATTTCATTTCTCCTATTCTGGGGTCCTCCTACCACACATAACAGTATATACTAACCATATCTTCTTTGGTCAGCCCCAACATCTGAATCATCTTACTATATGGTGGGTCTTCCCATCTTCTAAATATTTTTCTCTAGAGGACTAGTCGGGTCTTTTTACAGTTTGGGATTCTTCCTAATTGTTTTAGTGACCTTCTCACTTTTACTCAGAGTTTCGTCCATTGTTCTATCTGCTCAAGCACTGGATTGTCTCTGGCCTGGGGATGTCCTGTCTAGCTCTTTCTCGCTTGGATCTCCCAGTTGATGCTGGCCTATTTTTAAAGATCCAAAATGTATAGTGACTTTTGTTCACACATCATTTGCAGCTTGCCAGGGCTCTCATGAGCAAGTTTGAACTCGACTTTTTCTTTTAAGGACCTTTATTTAGCCAAATTGGTTTTTCTGTGTCATCCCTACTAAAATCTTTCTTGGCCCTTGTTGGTGTGCGCTCAGGCCATCCAGTATATGTGCAAATAAGAACTAACATTGCACAATGTGGATCTGACCTTGGCATATCTGTAAAATCAATCATCGGGGTATCAAAAGGATAGCTTCCTGTGGGTTGATGTCCTTGAGGCGGTTCGGACCCTTGTCTGGGATTATTGGCTGCACAGATTTCACATCTTATACAGACATTGGCAGCAATTTTGTGGATTTTATTGATGTATACTTCACGTAGCAGGGCCTTGGTCAATGCAGTCTTTCCCAAATGTAATTGCTTATGGACTTGTTGCACAACAACCCATGCCATATGTCCCGGGACCAAAACACGCTGGTCAGAAAGAATCCACCATCCATCTTCCAACGTTGCCTCAAGTTCCTTAGCTTTTTTTTTTTGTAGAATTTTTTTTTATTTTCTTTTTTTTTATTGAAAAAGTTTTACAAATACAAATTTTTCATTTTTCTCTCCCCCCAATTCCCCCCCCAACCCCCAATCCCATATCCCCACCCCCATCCCCCCCTTGGCTTCCCTTACAAAAAATATTATTTTTACACAGTCTACGTATATTAAACTAAAAGTATACAGTGAAATCTGAATATGATAACATATCAAATGAAACCATTAATAATAATTTTTTCCTGAAATTAACATCCAAATACTAATAATGATTGCCTTCATTTATCAATCAGCACAATTCAGATTCTATAGATATTAAACAAAAAAAGGAGAACTCCAAGTAGAACATATCAAACATTTCTTTCATCTAATATTATAATAGTTAAATCCAAATAATAGATATCAAACATTTCTCTAATCTAATAATAATAGTTATTTACCTAAATCAATCCCCCATAGTATATAATAATAATAAAATATAATATATAATATCACCTATATCAAGTAATATTCTATATCAATATGTCAATCTCTATTCTAATTTTAATTACCTCCACTTACTCTTTCCATTACATAATATAAACCCTCTAAACAACCTAACCTTCAGCTAAATACTAACTGGTACTTCTTTGTTTGGTATTTATTCTGCACATAATCTATCCATTTCTTCCATTCCCTAGCAAAGGTTTCTTGAGACCTATCTTTCAAATAGGCCGAGATCTTTGCCATTTCTGCAAAACTAGCCATTTTCAAAATCCATTCTTCAATAGTAGGTAAAATGTCTTTTTTCCAATATTGCCCTATAAGTAACCTGGCTGCAGTGATCATATATAATATCAATCTTGTTTCATTCCTTGGGAAATCCTTAACTATACTCAATAAAAACAGTTGTGGGGAAAATTGAAGCTTCTTCTTCAAAACATTCTGCATAATCCACCAGAGTTGAATCCAAAAAGCTTTCACTTTTCTGCAAGTCCACCATATATGGTAGTATGTAGCGTCTGAACAGTCACATCTCCAACATCTTGGTTGAACATTAGGGTACATGCATGACAATTTCTTAGGGTCTAAATGCCACCTATAAAACATTTTATAAAAATTTTCCCTCAAGTTCTGAGCCTGAGTAAACTTAACATTCTGAACCCATATCTTTTCCCATGTTTCCAACATAACTGGTTCTGTAAAATTTTGTGCCCATTTTATCATACAATCTTTAACCAGTTCACCCTCTGAATCTCTTTCTAACAATATATTATAAACCCTTTTGATATGCATCAGCCCTTTCTGTTTTATCTGTGTCACCAAATCCTCTTCATACAGCATCAGACCAGTTTTTTGATCTTCTCTCCATCTTGATTGAAGTTGACTATACTGTAAATAAGTTAAATTAATCCCTTCTTCCAACAGAGTTTTTAAAGACTTCAAGTTCCAGCAGCCCTCATCAGTAAAAAGTATCTCTTTATATAAAATCCCCCCAGTGACTTTATATTTGTAATATGCCCAAGATCCAACCACAAAGGTATTTTGTAATCCAAATTAAACTGGTGCTTCTTCCAAACTCTCATCAAGGAATTTCTGAGTATATGACTTCTAAAAACATTATCCACTTTATTATCATAAAATAAGTATAAATGCCAACCAAATTGCAAATCATGGCCTTCTATGTTCAAAATTTCACTCTTTGTTGTTCCAAACCAATCACTCACGTGAGTCAACGCTGCTGCCTCATAATATAGCTGTAGGTTGGGAACTTTAAGGCCATCCCTTCCCCGCACATCTTGTATGATTTTCAGTTTTACTCTTGACTTTCTCTCATTCCAAATAAATTTGTTCAACCCTGATTGCCACTGATTGCCACTCAGACAAGTTTTTATCACTCTTGAGCACCGGGATCATTTGAAACAAAAACAGAAATCTAGGTAGAACGTTCATCTTAACTGCTGCTATTCTTCCAAGTAAAGATAGTTGCAGTTTTTTCCAATTTTCCAAATCTTTTTGCACTTTTTGCCACAAAACTTCATAATTATTTTGAAAAAGTTTTATATTTGAAGCTGCAACCTGCACTCCTAGATATTTCACCTTTGAGACTATTTCAAGTCCTGCCAACCTTTCCAATTCCTTCCTTTGGGTTTCCGACATATTTTTAACTATCATCTTTGTTTTTTTCTGATTCAGTCTGAATCCTGAGGCTAAACCATATTTCTCTATACTGTGTTTCATCTGGATGATTGATTCCAAAAGCTGTGTTAGGGTAACCACCAGATCGTCTGCAAATGCTCTTATTCTATAGTCCTTTTGCCTTATAACTATTCCCTTCAAAACATTCAAACAAAATGACTGACTCTCCCTCCATGGGACTTTAGATTGCTGGAACGTACCCTCAGTTATGGTTTATATGGAATGTATTTGTCGGAAGAACTCTTCAAACTGCGAGATTCCCCCCTCTCACAGGTTTGGCCATCCGCTTTATCGAGGGCCTATCTCGATGATGGACTTTGGAGTCCGGAGAGATGGCATGCTGCTAAAAGAGGGTTATGGGGTTTTTTAGGGAAATTTTTTTAATAAGGTTTTAAGGGTTTCAGGGAGGGGGTGGGATGTGTGGGTCTGGGGGAGAACCCACAGGGGAGGGTATTTGAGCCAGCAGAGGAGCATGGTGCAGGGGTTGCGGGTCCTAGAGTTGAGGAGGGGGTTAGAGCTTGCAATACGGATGGCTATGACATCATGACTGTAGGTGGGAGGGCCAGATACGGCGGGAGTAGGGGGCCATATCACATGATGGGAGTGCATCCTTGCTAGTTGCAAGCGGTAGCACGCTCCGGCCCCCAAAGCTCCCCTCGTTCCCCAGGTTGTCCAGACCCTTGGGCCCCAGGCCTTCGACTGATGCTGTGCAATGCCAGGTCCGTGGTAAATAAAGCCCCACTCATTTGTGATCTTATTCAGGAGGGGGGTGCGGACCTGGCGGGTATTACGGAAACCTGGTTGGGCCAGGAGGGGGGGAGCCCCCCTGGTTGATATGTGCCCACCCGGTTTCCATGCATTTCATCAGCCAAGGCCACAGGGGAGGGGTGGGGGTGGTGGCAGTTGTCATTAACGAGGGTCTTGGTCCAAGGGAGGCCATTGTTCTTCAGATGGCCGGATGTGAGTCCCTCCTTGTGAAGTGGGGTCATACGGTGCAGTTGGGCCTGCTAGTCATGTACCTGGCTCCCTGCCACGTGGCAGCGGCCCTGCCTGAGCTGCTCGATGTTATAGCTGCGGTGGCGGTTGAAACCCCCAGGCTTATTGTCATGGGGGATTTTAACCTACCATTGATCAACGAGACATCTGAGACGGCTTGGGAGTTCATGGCTTCCATGATGGCCATGGACCTGACCCAGTTAATTTATGGCCCTACTCACACGGGGGGAAACACACTGGACCTGGTTTTTGTCTCTGGACAGTGGTTGAGTGGTCTTGAGATAGGGGATATAGCGATATAATCCTTGTCATGGTCAGATCACTCCCTCCTTCGCCTGGACTTTCAAACCATCACACCCCGCCACAGGGAGACGGAACCAATGAGATGGTTCTGCCCCAGGCGCCTGATGGATCCTGATAGGTTCCAGACGGAGCTTGGGCCATTTCCCGAATTGCTGGCACACGGCTCGGCTGAGGACTTAGCCACCTGGGATAGGGCGGCTGCTGGGGCTTTGGACCGAGTTGTGCCTTTGCGGCCTCTGACCCGGCGCCGATCTCACCTGGCTCCTTGGTATACTGAGGAGCTGAGGGAGTTGAAGCGCCAGAAAAGACGCCTAGAGAGCAATTGGAGGGCTAGTCGTTCTGAATCCGACCGGACACTGGTAAGATCTCATATTAAGAATTACCTAGTGGCGATAAAAGCGGAGAAGAGAAATTACTTTTCCGCTCTTATTGCATCATCAGATAATTGCCCAGCCGCCCTGTTTAGGGTGATCCGCTCCCTGCTCCATCAGGGGGTGCAGGAGGACCCCTTGGAGGGTAGAGCTGAGGACTTTGTACAGTATCTGTATGACAAAATCGCTCAGATTCGGGAACAGCTGGACTCTGACTGGGTAGATCCAGGACAGACGACGGGGGCAGGTCTTGAGAATATTATATGGGAAGAGTTTGACTCTGTGCCTCCCGAGAGCATGGACGGGATACTGAGCAGACTGAGCACAGCCACATGTTTATTGGACCCGTGTCCCTCCTGGTTGGTGCTGGCCTCCCGAGAGGTTACGCGAGGCTGGCTCCAGGGGATTATAAATGCCTCCTTGAGTGAGGGTGTCTTCCCCGCCGCCTTGAAAGAAGCGGTGGTGAGGCCCCTCCTCAAGAAGCCTTTCCTGGACCCGGCAATGTTGGTAAATTACTGTCCCATCTCCAACCTTTGCTTTGTTGGGAAGGTTGTTGAGAGTGTGGTTGCGCAGCAGCTGCCTCAGTACCTGAATGAATTGACCTATCTGGATCCGTTCCAGTCAGGCTTCAGACCCGGGTACAGCACAGAGACGGCATTGGTTGCATTGGTGGATGATCTCTGGAGGGCCCGGGACAGGGGTTGTTCTTCTGTCCTAGTCCTATTAGACCTCTCAGTGGCTTTTGATACCATCGACCATGTATCATGCTGCTCCGGTTGGAAGGGTTAGGGGTGGGGGGCACCGTTTTACGGTGGTTCTCCTCCTTTCTCTCCAACCAGTCGCACTCCGTGTTGACAGGGGGGCAGAGGTCGACCCTGAGGCCCCTTGTATGTGGGGTGCCGCAGGGATCGGTCCTCTCGCCCCTTCTGTTCAACATTTATGTGAAGCCGCTGGGCGAGATCATCCGTGGTTTTGGGGTGAAGTACCATCAGTACGCTGATGACACTCAGCTGTACATCTCCACCCCAGACCACCCCAATGATGCCCTCGAAGTGATGTCCCAGTGCCTGGAGGCCGTACGGTTCTGGATGGGGAGAAACAGACTCAGGCTCAACCCATCCAAGATCGAGTGGCTGTGGTTTCCGATGTCCCGATATAGTCAGCTGGCGCCATCTCTGACTATTGGGGGAGTCATTGGCCCCCACGGATGAGGCTCGCAACTTGGGCGTCCTCCTGGATTCACGGCTGTCTTTAGAAGGGCATATGACGGCCGTGGCCGGGAGGGCATTTTATCAGGTTCACCTGATTCACCAGTTGCATCCCTTTCTCGATCGGGACTCGTTATGCACGGTCACTCGTGCCCTTGTCACCTCACGCCTGGACTACTGTAATGCTCTCTACATGGGGCTCCCCTTGAGGAGCACCCGGAGGCTCCAACTGGTCCAGAATGCGACCGCGCGGGTGGTGACAGGAGCGACGTGGCGCTCCCATGTGACCCCCCTCCTGCGCGAGCTTAACTGGCTCCCGGTGGTCTTCTGGGTGCGCGTCAAGGTTTTGGTTACCACCTTTAGAGCGCTCCATGGCTTAGGACCAGGGTACTTACGAGACCACCTTCTGCCACCGATAGCCTCTCACTGACCAGTCCGCTCCCAAAGAGAGGGGCTCCTCAGGGTGCTGTCGGCCAAACAGTGTCGACTGGCGGCCCCCAGGGGGAGAGCCTTCTCTGTGGGGGCATCTGCCATCTGGAATGAGCTTCCCCCGGAGATACGGAGGATTCAGGACTTACGCACTTTCCGCCGTGCCCTAAAAATGCTGCTATTCCAACAGGCTGGGCTGGCCTAACTCTCCCTTTTAAATTGGTTTTAAATTGGGTTTTAAATGCTTATATAAATTGGTGGTTTTAAATTTTTGAGCTTAAATTTAATCTTTTTAAATAATTTTTAACTTTTGTATGTAAATTGTATTCTATTTTTGGCTGTTCACCGCCCTGAGTCCCTCTGGGAGTAGAGCAGTATACAAATTTAAACAAATAAAATAAACAAATAAATTCGAGTCCCGTATTGAGTTCAACAAGACTTCTAAAGTTAAAATAAACAACAATGGGGATAGCAGACATCCTTGTCTTGTTCCCTTTTGAATGTTAAAATTTGTCGTTAAACGTCCATTGATAATAATTTGCGCAGTTTGTTCTTGATAAATTGCTGATATCGCCTGGACAAACTGATCCCCAAAATTCATTTTAAACAAAGTCTTTAGTAGAAAATTCCAATTAACTCGATCAAAGGCCTTTTCCGCATCCAAAAACACTAGCACTGCAGGATCTGTTTAATTTTCTCAAGATGTTCCAATAAACCTATGAGTTGCCTTATATTGTCCTTCATATTTCGGCCCTCTATAAATCCAGCTTGATCATGATGAATCACCTCTTGCATAACTGGCATCAATCTGTTGGCTAATACTTTTGCAAAAATTTTGTAATCCGTATTCAGAAGAGATATTGTTCTGAAGTTTTCTGGTTTTGTTGAGCCATCCTCTTTAGGTATCAGTGAGATAAAAGCCGTCTTCCATGATGGGGGTATTTTACCCCCCTGTTGTATACTGCAGAATAAATCCTTAAGATGTTCAATCAATTCTGTTTGTAAAGTTTTATAATACACTGCTGTCAAACCATCCGTCCCAGGAGCTTTGGCTATTTTCAATTGTTTAATTGCAAATATAATCTCTTCCAAAGTTATTGCTTGATTCATTCTTTCTTTTTGTGCACCAGAAATTTTTGTAATTCTGGTTCTTTCAAGATATTCATCTATAACCTTATTGCTTGTATTATCTTTATGGTATAATTTAGAATAATAGTCTAGAAAAGCTTGTTTTATTAGATTTTGTTGAAAAACTTTTTTTCCTCCATATTCAATAGCATCAATAATTCGAGAACATCGCTGTTTTCTCAATGTATATGCCAACCATCTGCCAGGTTTATTAGCATTGCAAAATGTATTATGTTTTGCATATTGTAAATTGGTTGCCACTTGTTCCGCCATAAGCATTTGAAATTGGTCTTTCAGAAGTTTTATAGATTCTTGCAATTTATTATCTAGAGGATTTTTAATATGTAGTTGTTCCTTTTTCTTTATTTCTACTTCCAATACTGTTCTTTTCCTTTGTTGCTTATGCTTAGAGTTCATATGGATCAATATACCTCTCATATATGCCTTGCTCGCATCCCAAACAATTTCGATGGGTGTACCCTTATTCAGGTTCAATTGAAAAAATTCCTTCACATGTTTTTTAAGATCAGTTATATTCTTTTCATACCTGAACAAATTTTCATTCAATCTCCAAGATCTTCTCTCTTTCTTTTTCAATTCTATGTCTATCCATATTGGACTATGATCTGTTAGCGTTCTAGGAAATATTTTGGTCTTTATTGCTTGTGCTTGTGAAATGGGATTGTGCATTTCACATGCACAAATCCCACTTCATTGAAACCAATCATTACAATTATTTTAGGGAGCTTTTTCACAAGCCAATGAGCTCCATTTTCTAAATAATTTTGTGTACTATCGTTAGAGGGTCTCATCCTTCCTGCAGGTTTAGAAATGATTATATACATACACATACATACACATACTATTAAACATTTCCAGAACTGTGGAGGTTGTTTTTTTTTTAATTTTATTTCCTTTGGCCACCTAAAGCTTATTCTTAAAGGAGTGGGAAAACTCAGAGAGCAGTTTAAACCATAAATATGATTGTGGGCCCTAACTACTTTCCGTTTCCCACAGCTCCAAGCCAAGATGTTCACTTAATTTGCAGGCTGACCAGACATACCACAATTAATTCAATCCCATTCAATTCTACACATTATCATTATAGATGCACATTAACAAAATAATTTTTAGCATCAAATTAATCAAGTCAAATTACCTGAGTCTTCCCATTTAGACAGGTTTACCTTTTTATTTCCTGCTAAACCCTGGGTGGGAAGAACAATAAATAATTTCTTCTTTATTCTTAGTTCTTTCAGAGTTTTCTGGTTTCTTTTCTTTTTTTAAGAATGGTAAATTATCAAAACTTTATAACATTGCAGTATTTCTTTCCTCCTACTCTGGGGTCCTACTTTTCCCTTTCATCAAACACACTCTTACACATTCCATCCTAACATTTCTTAAGCCAAGGGGGAGCTGCCTTCTGAGTGATCTGCCACTGATCTATGTATGGGTATTGGTCCCAATGGCCATCCCTTGTAACGATCCGATGTACTTTGGATATCACTATTGGATTCGACGATCCTTCTTCTGGCCAACTAACGCCAAAGTTAGGCCACTCATTTCTACAATACATCTTCAAGGTATCCGGATCACACAGGGGACCACCATAGTCTTCATTAAAGGCACTCTTAAAATTGCCTAACATGCATTGTAATGGTGTCCTGGGGACACTATTACGACCTCCCATCCTAACAACACTACCGTTGACTCATGGCGCCTGAAACTCGAAGGTCACCAATGAGAACTGCAATGGTTTCACCACCCACACAATCCTAACAAGAGACTTGAACTCCTTACTAGAGACTTTAGGATGTCATCTTGTCTCCTAGGGAGGTGATCGGACCCCCTCTTCCACCACTAAATTGGTGGGTACCCCTTAACAGGGAGACTCTAACTTCCTGACTTATACTTGACTGCAGGCATCTTCCTCTTGGATTTTTGCTGAGGTCTCTGGATCTGGCTGACCATGACGATCCTTGACTGGTCTGCTTCTCCAGCAGGTTCGTGGCACTTCCCCACCAAAAGATTCCACGAACTTCAATGGAGTCCTATGGCCAGCCGATGGATTTTCTTTGGGAAAGCGTCGGTTCCTGCTGGGGCAGCCCGTCAGGCAGAACAATGGTCTTTGTTCCTCAGTCCCTTCATGCAAGTCGCCAGAAAATGTTGTGGAATGAAAGGCTGAAAAACATTCCTGGATCAGCCAGAGAGAGAGCTCAGGTTCAGAGCCAGATTTGTACCTGAAACTTTGAACGAAGAAAAGAGCTCTGATAGACAGTTTATATATATATTCAAGACAAAGGGTTTGGTGAGCTCATGCATTTTCCCTATATGGTTAACATGAGCTCATGCATTTTCCATATATGGTTAACATACACTTGTTATATGATAATTGACATTTCCTAATTACTAAACCATTACTAAACCATTAGTTTTTAGTTTATAAGATTATCTTTAGCTAGACAACCTTCCTTAGTTCTGTAATTACTAATACAGGAGATTTATTGCTGTCTTTAAGTAATAATTAACTCTGTAACATACATATCTTTGTGTCTTTGACAGTGATGCCCCTCAGATGTTTCCCATATGACTATCCTTCCATGACAACTAAGCCTTATCAGAAGATATATTTACCAATAATGGGACTTAGCTGATTTTTAATATAATCTCCAAGCACTTTTCTCCCTTATAATAATGTGAATAGAGAGTATCCTTTAACTGATCCTTTCTCCCTTATAGAGAGTGTCCTTTAACTGACCCTGTATGATTCCTACTTTATTCACTTTATTCCCATTCACCTTATTCACCTTATTATTTTATTCACATTTTTACTTTATCCACTTTAGTTGTGTAAATTTTTTCATTTTCACTTCTCCGATATTTATAATCCACTTGTAGTCATAATTCATATACCTAGTGATTCAACCAGTGATTGAGTTGGTAGTAATAAATAAAATAGGGTATAGTAAAATAGGAAGATGTATCTTTCTTTCCTCCCCTTCCAAAAATTTAATAATAATCATAAAAAAAAACTCGAAGGGGGGAGAAAAAAGAAAAAAGAAAAAGAGAGGGAAAACAAAAAAAATTATGACCAACTATATCAAAAAAAGAGAGAAAGAGGTAGAAAAAAAGAGAAGAAAAAATTAAAAAGTAAAATTATAAATTCAAAATCAAAAAACAGAATCAGAGTCCATACAAAAAAAAAAAGAGATATAAAAAATCAATTTGATACCTTTTCTCCAGCTGATTCTTCAATTCTTAACCCAAGGGAAAAATATTTTAAAATCCAATTCTATTAAATCCAGTGAGGGAAAAAGAGAGAGAGAGAGAGAAAAGAGAAAAAACAGACCTCTAAATATATAGAGAAAAAGAGAAAAAAGGAATAAGTCTAAAATCTTTTTCCACCAGCAATTCTCCAAACATAAATCTAGTCAATCCAAAAAATAGGGGATAATAAAAAAATTAAAATCCAAAAAGTCAGACAATCTGAAAGCTCAGAAAAAACAAACAAAGGGAAATTCAAAGGCAGGTTTCAGTTTCATCTTCACAGCTGTTCTGTTATCATCTAACCAAAATGTCAAGGTCAGTTTTCAGTTTCTTCAAAAATATGTGTAAAATATCTTTTTACCTTCTGCCACTAGATGGCACTGCAAGTTCACTTTTAAGATTAAGTCCATACTTGCGTCTCTTTTATGTTCAGTTCAGGCAAAGTCTTAGTATCCAATTCCTTTTTTAAGCCAATTTCAAATCCCAAGTCTTTTTTTTTTCTTCCTTCACTCAGAGTCTGGTAAATATCTAAAATGCTTTCTTCCGTCTTCTTCGCAGCTAGATATCCAGATGTTGATTCGGATACACACCCACTCCTCGCTCAGCCAATCTTTTCCACTCTATTAATTTTTCAGGTGGATGAAGAGAAAAATCTCAGAAAATAGTAAAAAAAAAAAAAGCCTCGATGTCACAGGCTGTCTCTTTGTTTCCTCTTTTCTCCCAGCTTTTTAGCAACTTCTGGGTCGCTTTCCACCCTGTCCGATTTGAGGAACTTTTTACGGTCTTTCCAGGAAAATTGAGATCTTCCTTTGTTGACCGGTACGTGCTTTTATCGCCCTACAGGATCATTTACGTCACTGAGGACTCTCAGACAGTGGGGATATCGATGGCCCCTTGGGAGCAACCAAGGAGTCCATCTTGCTGCTGGGATGTTGGCCATGCCTCCTCTTCTCTGCACTCTTGAATCTCAACATCTTTTTTACATCGTGGTGACCAAAACTGTACGCAGTATTCCAAGTGTGGCTTTTCCAAGGCCTTATAAAGTGGCATTAACGCCATGTGAACTTGATTCTATCCCTCTGTTTATGCAGCCTAGAACAGGTACTACTATTGACCAAGGTACCACATATACTGTACCTGTGCATTTTGTTTTTCTTGCCTAAATATAGAACCTTACTTGATGAGACAGGTTTTTTTCTAGAAGTTCATCTATTGACAGTGAAAAGGGAGAGAAGAGAAAGAAGTGAGTCACAGAACTCTATTTAATGCACTAAATTGTTTATTGAACTTTTTTATAAATACAAATAATATTGAATATCAAAGTTAAAATATTTCATTTTAAAACTATTTTCAAAAAGTACATTGCAAACTGAAATAAAAAACTAATGTAACATAATATTGATAACATTAATTTATTATAAATAGAGGTGATAAGGGTCTGGATGGCATCTTCTTCTGCGCATGCTCCAAGATGGCGATGCTTCCTTGAACTGCATACAATTATGAGGCAGTTTCTGGCTTTCCGGGATCTTTTGGGGCTGTTTTGACCATCTCAGCCCCAGCCCCTGATGAAGGGAATCCTTCCCCAGCCTGCTGAGGGCGGTTTTGCCCTCTGAAATATCATGACTAGGGAGAAATCGCTGAATACAGGCGCCACAGGAGGATGGCGCCAACGGCCTGGCTGCATTGGCTTTTTTCCTGCTCCCGTGGAGGCGGCAGCTGGAGCTGGCGGCGGCCGGAGCAGTGGTGATGACGATGTTGGTGTGGTGATTCCCTCCTGGCCTGGGGTACTGCTGGGGCTTCTGGCTGTTCTGGGGTACTTTGGGAGCCCAGGAGTTGCTGGCATCGCCAAAGCCTGCTCTGATGAAATGGCGAAGGCTGTTGTGGTATAATGGCGACCGCTGCGCGATGGCTGGTCTAAGGGCGCGATGGCTGGTCTAAGGTGGCAGCTGGAGGCTAGCAGTTGGAATGGCTAGCAACGTTGGTGGAGGGGAATATATGGACGACTTATTCCATAGGAACAGCCCTGAGTCACCCAGGATGTCTAGTCCATTTTTGGCATGCAGCCCTGCAGGGACTAAGAGACCCCCCGTTGTGATCTGGGGGGCTGGAGGCTGGAGTCATGATGATGGGACTATGTGAAGCTTGGGAGCTGGAGAGGCCGGAGGATGGCCATAGACTGATCATCGGGCTGCCTCGAGCAGTCTCTCCCTCCCTCCCTTCTCTGGCCTGGTCACGTTTTTTCCTGGCTCAGCCGCCTCCAGACTGTTTCCAGCCGCAAATTGTTTCCCCTTTTATATACGTTTTCCCTCCCATGTGACTAACATTGTTCTGTCTGCACAGACTAGCTCTATTTCCAGCTGAGCCCCTTTGTCAGATGATGTCTGGGCAATTATTATGTGGGAGAGAGCTGACTGTTTTTTATTAAC
This sequence comes from Coluber constrictor foxii, assembly GCA_038048745.1. Lineage (NCBI taxonomy): Eukaryota > Metazoa > Chordata > Lepidosauria > Squamata > Colubridae > Coluber > Coluber constrictor. Next base: position 116,410,182 of record CM075961.1, on the reverse strand, counting down.
ACCTTATTACCGGAGGAGATAGACCACAAATGCTTATTGCCACATACATCTGGCCCTGCCACTGTGAGAAGGTGGCTGGGACATTTACCCTCCGAGTGTGCTGAAATAGCACGAGACTCCTCCCACTGCTGTGAGAGGGCAGTGAAGTCCAATTTTACCTATATTGAGTTCTGCTCTCCTGCCTCAGGACTTTTCAGACCAGGTTGCCAGACCCTATCCAGATGTTATCCCCATTTTTGACCAAGCTATTTGCACTGAGAGACTCCCCCCTCTCACAGACCTGGCCCCCCACTCTATCGAGGGCCTACCTTGATGATGGGTTTTGGAACCCCGAGAGGTGGCATGTCGCAAGGAGGAGATTAAGGGGTTTCTTGGGGAAGTTTTTCATCAAAATTTTAAGGGGTTCTAGGGAGGGGGTGGGTTGTTTTTTGGGTGAACCTGGGGGGGGGTCCTTTTGGATCAGGGAGTTAGCCTGTCTGACAGCATTGCCAGGGAATGCAGGGAGGGGGGGCAGGGAGGGCTCGAGAGGGTGGGTGTCATTGTATCATCGTGGCGGTTGGGAGATATACTGGTAGATGGAACAGAGGGCAGAAGGACAACAGAGGGACCCGTGCCCACTGCTTGCAGCGGGTCCAGCATTCCGGTCCTCATGGTTCTGCTTCAGTCCTTGGGGGGTTAGGAGTGTGGAACCCGGGACTCCAGCTAGTGTATGTTAATGCCAGGTCCGTTGTTAATAAGGCTCCCCTCATATGAGATCTGATAGATGAGTGGGGTGCGGACCTGGCCTGTATCACGGAGACCTGGTTGGGCCCAGAGGGAGGGGCTCCTCTCTCTGATTTATGCCCACCTGGTTTTCATATATTACACCAGCCTCAACTCTATGGAAGGGGTGGTGCTGTGGCAGTTGTTATTAGGGAAGGTCTTAGACCTAGGGAGGTCACTGTCCCTCAGGTAGGCGGGTGTGAATCACTTCTGTTGAAATGGGACCCTGGAGTACAGTCAACTCTGTTGATCACATACCTGTCAGCTGTGTGTCTTCAGTTGTGCCTGCACTGCTCGAAGTCATAGCCGAACTGACGGTTGAACTCCCCGACCTGATGGTTGTGGGAGACTTCAATCTCCCATCAGCTGGTGAGACATCGGAGCTGGTTCGGGAGTTCATGGCCTCCATAATGGCCATGGACCTGACTCAAGTTATATAGGGCCCAGCTCACGGGGTGGACACACACTTGACCTGATTTTTTATCTCTGGGCAGTGGATAAATGCTTGGGGTAGGGGTGAATTTTCCATTCAACCCCTGTCATGGACTGATCATTTCCTCCTTAAGCTAGACTTTCCATCCGCCAACCCACACCACTGGGAGGTGGAACTGACTCGTTGTTTCTGCCCCAGGCGCCTGATGGACTCTGACAGGTTCCTGACGGAGCTTGAGACATTTCCCACTGACCTTTCCCGTGATTCACCAGAGACCTTGGTGGACACCTGGAAATGGGTTGCCATCGGGGTCTTGGATCAAATCGCCCCTTTGCGGCCTCTCCGCCGACAGGGATCCTGGTTTGCTCCGTGGTTTTCCATGGAGCTGTGGAAGATGAAGCATCAGAAGAGATGCCTAGAGGGCCGTTGGAGATCTTCCCATTCTGAATCTGATCGAACATAGCTAAGAACCCATATTAGGTCTTATCTTGTGGCAATGGAAGCGGCGAAACAGGATTATTTTGCTTCTCTCATTGCATCTGCAGAAAATTGCCCAGCAGCCTTGTTTCAAGTGACCCGCTCTCTCCTGAATCAGGGAGTGAGGGAGGACCCTTTGCAAGGCAGTGCTGAGGATTTTGTACAATTTCTGCAAGACAAAGTCGCTCAGATTCAGATGGGGTTAGACTCTGACTGGGCAGAATCTGACGAGGAAATGGGAGCAAGTCTTGAAGGTGACATCTGGGTTGAGTTTGACCCTGTTTCCATAGATGAAGTGGACAGGATGGTGGGTAGATTGGGAGCCTCCACATGTTTGTTGGGCCCATGTCCCTCCTGGCTGGTTGTGGCAGCCAGAGAGGGGGCCGGAGACTGGATCTGGGCAATTACCAATGCTTCTCTGAGGGATCTTCCCCACTGTACTTAAGGAGGCGGTGGTGCATCCCTTCCTCAATAAGCCAACGCTGGATCTGGCCTCCTTAAACAATTTTCGTCCTGTCTCCAACCTTTGCCTCGTAGCGAAGGTTGTTGAGGCCATGGTGGCTTACCAACTTCCACAATTCCTGGAGTAAACTGATTACCTAGACCCATACCAATCGGGTTTCAGGTGTGGCTACAGCACGGAAACAGCATTGGTCGCCCTGGTGAATGATCTCTGGTGGGCCCAGGATGGGGGTTGTTCCTTCATTCTGGTGCTACTTGACCTCTCAGTGGCTTTTGATACCATCGACCATGGTATCTTACTGTGACGGCTCTGGGGGTTGGGAGTGGGAGGCACTGTTCTCCTCCTACCTCTCGGACCGTATGCAGTTTGTTTGGGCGGGGGGGTCAGAGATCCTCCCCGAGGCCCCTCACCTGTCGGGTGCTGTCAGTTATCAGGTTTGCAGGCTGTCTTCAAATACATTGCATCTCAAAGTCTTTTATGAAACAAACTTCCATTTTATTTTAGCACGGCACTTTTTACACCGACTCCATGCGGGCAGCACTGATGTGCTGACCCAAAAACCCTCCTCTTCCTTCCCCCACTCCTCTGCATTCATTGGCCATCTTCCCAATCATTCACCTCTAATCTAATGCTCCAATTCAAAGAATTTCCCCCCTCCCATCCATCTCCTACAGGACATTATCTCCAGCGAAAATAAGTAGGTGAAAGGCAACACCTCCGTTGCAGACGCCTGCGTTCTCCTCCTTATGTCAGCACTAAGATAAATGCATCTTGACGTGCTGACATCCGACCTCTCCCCCTTCATTTCTCCAGGATGGCCTGTGTAAGACAAACAACAAGTTAAGTACCGGTACCCGAGCCAGGAGTGTGTGTCCCCTCCCATCCCATCTTACCCGGATGATCTGCATGGAATTTGGCTATAAGGCGGTCAGCTTGGATGTTTCTGTTTTTCACCCAGGAGGCCTCTGATAAGGGGTAACCCTTCCACTTGATTAAGTATTGGAGGTGCCCCCTGTGCCACCTCAAATCAAGAATTTGCTGTACCTCATAGGAAGTGTGGCCCCCAATAACCAGGGGCTCGGGGGGGATCACGTGGCACCGGTCTTAAAGTTGACCCCACTACAGGTTTCAGGAGGCTACTGTGGAAAACGTAATCAGGGCAGCTGAAAAAGTAATCAGGGCAGCTGTAGTTGTACTGTGAGCGGGTTGATTACTTTTACTTTCCTGCTCAGGAGTCTAAGTCTCAAATACTTGGTAGAGAGGTAGATCTTCTCTCCCACTTGGAATGGTCCTTGGGGAGTTCGGTGCTTATCCGCTTGCTTCTTATAGGATTGAGCCGCCTTGGCTAGCGCCTTCTTGACATTCTCCCAGGTTTATTTCAACATTTCCATCCATTCGGTCAGACTGACTGAGGAAGGGGGCTCTTTTGGGTACTCTGGCATGGGGACGAAATCTGTACCTGTGCTACTATGGACAGCATTGTTATACGCTACCTCCGCAAAAGATAGGAGGTCCGCCCAGTTAGACTGTTGGTAGTCGACGTAGCACCTCAGGTACTGCTCTATCATGGCCTTCAGTCTCTTGCCCCTCCCCCCATTGCTGCTCGGGTGAAACGCTGAGCTGAGGCCTTGGGATGATCCTATGGATTGTAGGAATTCCCTCCAGAATTTCGCTGTGAATTGGACACCTCAATCGGAGATGATTCTTCTGGGTACTCCATGCAGGTAGTAGATGTGTTTTATGAATAGTTTGACCAATTGACGGGCTGAGGGTAGTCCGCTGCAGGGTATGAAATGTGCCTGTTTGGAGAACAAGTATATTACAGTCCAGATCACTGTGTTTCTGCCACTCCTCGGCAGTTCTACTATGAAGTCCATTGCAATCTTCTCCCATGGTCTTGTCGGTTCAGCTACTGGCTGCAGCAGCCCGGAAGGTCTTCCTGGTCGAGTTTTCATTGTGGCACAGATGGTACAACTTTTTACATAGCTGTCTACGTCTTTTCTCATGTGGGGCCACCAAAATTGTCTTTGTACTAAATGCAGAGTCTTTAGGAAGCCGAAATGTCCCGCTGGTTTAACATCGTGGCTCCTCTTGAGGACCAGGATGCGTAGAGTCTCTGGGACATAGAGTTTCATCCCTTTCCATGCTAGGCCATCCCTTTTTGTCAAAAGTTGTTGATTGTCTCAGAACCAGGGGTCCGCCAATGTTTCTGTTTTGAGCCTTGTTGTCAAGTCACTTGCTGGTTGGCCATGCTGGTCGCAATGCTGCCGTCTAGTGACTATTTGACCCACTCCTTGGGCAGAGGGGATGATGGCATTCACTACCTGCTCCCGTTCACTGTTGTATTGGGGCATTCGGGAGAGGGCCAGAAAGTTTTTCCCCCCTGGGATGTGCTTCAGCTCGAAGTTGAAATGATTGAAGTATTGGGCACAGTGGACTTGCCTGGGTGATAACTTCCATGGGGTCCTGAAGGCCTCCAGGTTCTTATGGTTGGTCCAAACTTCGGTCTCTGGCCTCCTTCTAGCAAGTGCCACCAGGTCAACAGCACCCACCTCACTGCAAACGCTTCCTTTTCCCACGCCGCCCAATGTCTCTCTGTGTCAGTGAGTTTGTGGGATGTGTAGCCACAAGGTTGTAAGTCCCCTTGGCTGTTCTTTTGGAGTAGGACAGCCCCCACTGCCCCATTGCTGGCATCTGCTTGGATGACGAAGGGTTGTTCAGGGTCAGGATGCTTCAAGACCAGTTCTTTTGCAAACATTTCTTTTAGTGTTTTGAATGCCTGTTTGCAGGCCAGGTCCCACTGTAGAAGTTGTCCTGGGTGGGGTTTTGTTGTTGGACTCCCTGTTTTTAGGAGGTCTGTCAGAGGTTTGGCAATTCTTGCAAAAGAAGGGATGAATTGTCTGTAGAAGTTCGTGAACCACAGGAAGCTTTGCAGTTGTCTGCGGGTGCAAGGGGGTCGCCAGTCTAGGACTGATTGTACTTTGATGGGTCCATTTCTATTCCCTCGTTTGACACTCGGTAGCCTAAGTAGTCTAGCCGCGACTGGTGGAACTCGCATTTTGATAGTTTGACATAGAGGTTTGCCCTCAGCAGTTTTTCCAGCACTTGGCGGATGAGGGGTATGTGTTCGTCTATGGTTTCTGGGTAAATGAGAATGTCATCTAGGTAGACGAGGATCCCCTTATAGAGGTGGTCATGTAGAACCTCATTTATCAATTGTATGAACACTGCCGGGCTCCCTGTAGTCCAAATGGCATCACCTTAAATTGGAAACTTCCTAGGGAGCAGTTGAATGCTGTTTTCCACTCATCTCCTTCCCTGATGCGTATCCAGTAGTAGGCTTCGTGGAGGTCTAATTTGGTGAAAACCTTCCCTTTGGCCAGGTGCGCTAGCATGTCTTTCATGAGGGGAAGGGGATATAAGTTGTGTATGCAGACAGCATTGATACCTCTAAAATCAACCACTAGGCTCATGGAGCCATCTTTCTTCTCTTTGAAAAGGACCGGTGCTGCGACCCACGGTTTGGCTGGCTCAATGAAACCCCTTTGTAGGTTCTTGTCTATGTAGTTTTGCATTTCTTGCATTTCACGAGGCGTCGTGGCATACAATTTAGGTTTAGGTAGTTTTGCCCCAGGGATGATTTCGATGGCGCAATCGGCTTCGCGGTGGGGGGGTAGGACATTACCCTCGGCCTCGCTAAATACCTCTGCAAGGTCTTGGTACTCTCTTGGGATCTGTTCTGTTTCATGGGAGCTGTTGGATGTGGCCACCAGTTGCTTTGCTGTACCCTTAGAGAGGGATGCTTGGGTTGGGGCGTCTTTTGTTCCTCTGGCGGGGGGGTTGAGGGCCCTGCATGGGAGGCATCTCCCCTGGTTGGAGCGGCAGGGGTTGGGGCCCCTTTGTTATTCTCAATCTGTGGGTCCCCTCTTGCCACCAGATGATTGGGCCCCACTTGTCTAGCCGAGAGTCCCAGTATGAGAGGATCTGTCATTTTGGGGGCTATTATGAAACGGATCGTTTCCCAGTGATCTGCTAGCTCCAGCTTCACTGGCTCATTCAAGTGTGTGGCGTAAGTCCTCCCTACTAGGGATCCATCAACTTGCTCAAATCGAATTGGGTGGTTGAGCTTTTTAGTGCAGATCCCCAGTTTTAGGACTGTGGGTAGGTTAATCAGGCACCTCGTGCAGCCCAAATCTATTAAGGCTTGGAAAGTGCCTTGGGCCGCTGTTTTTGGGGCTGTTAGGCGTATGGGGAAGAGAAAAGGGTGGATGGGTCCACTCACCATTTGGTCGTCTTCACCATCATCCTCACTGTCATATGATTTGGGAGATTGATTTGCATCATCTGGGCTCTCCCTTGTTTCAGTTAGGTGGGCGAAGACCTCTGTACCCGGGGGAAGTCTTCTTGGCGTGTTGGTGGCGCGCTTGGGCCCTCGTTCCGGTCGTATCTTGGGCGGTGGCCTGGCCTCGGCCCTGGGGCCCCACATGCTGCTGCCAGGTGGCTAGTTCCCCCGCATCTGTAGCATCTCAGCAGGCTCCATGGGACGAATGGCCTCTGGGTAGGCAGTAGCGCTGTGGTTCCTCATCTGCTGTGTGATCCTGGGTTCGATTGGCCTCTCTCCTTGGCATCTGGTTGCTTTAACATGTCGTTGGCACGCAGCCCCCTCTCGATTTGCATCGCTACCCGGAACCATTCGGAGAGTCAGTTCGGGATGTCCCGATAAGTGGTCACTTGGGCAATCTGCTTATCTAGGCTTGTTCTGAAGAAATATACTAGTAGTTGCTCTGGTAAGGGAGGTAAGGTGCCAATGACTCTCCTGAATTCACGGATGATCTCTTTGATGGGCCTCCTTTCTGCATTAGGTTCCTGAGCTCGTCTTCCACATAGGGGTCCTTCCCTGCCTCCTCGAAACGGGCTCGGAGTAGTTGTAAGAACCCATCTGCATCTTGCAGTTGGAGGGCCCTATTCTTGTAGAGGGCTGCTGACCAGCTCCTTGCTTCTCCCTCCAACCCTACTGAAATGGCACTGACTAGGGCTCTGGGGAATGGGTAGAGGTGTCTATAGCGTTCGATGTAGAGGAATTGTGCTAGCTGATCTGGATCACCATCGAACTTTCCTCTGAACCAGGGTGGTCTTCCCTTGGTGCCCTCTCCTCCCACTGCGGGGCTCTGTGAGTCTGCCCTTGGTGCCCCTGGTACTCTTCCTCATCTCTCATTCGAGGGGAGGGGGAGATGATGCCCGGCCTAGACTGCTCTGCTTGCTGTGTGTGGGGAGTGGGGGTGACCCATGGATGCACTTCTGGGCTTCCTCTCCTCCTGCTATGAGCGGGGGAAGGGCTATGCTTTGATCTATGGCCTCTCAGTTCAGCAGACCCCCCTTTCTCCTTTGGCCTGCATGATGGCTCTTCCTCCTGAAAAATGGCATGGTCAAATTCTTCCTTCAATTCATCTATGGGGCTTTTAAGTGGCTTCCTTGAAGCTTTTTGCTGTCTGGCTTGCTGCCAGTCCCATAGCCAGTCTGTCCTCCCCAACTCACTCAGGGGCTTCCCTTTACCTTGAGCATCTGGGAAGGGGAATTCAGCCTCTGCGGCTTTTGGCAAAGCCCACCAATAGTCATCTTTTTTTCCCCTTGGCTTGTAGCACGATCGTCTGAGCTTGGTCACCTTGCAGCTTTGCTGGAGGAGGGGGGGGGGGTTGAGGCCCCGTGGCATCCAATCTGGGTGGAATCAAGATAGGCTCTTTTCCAGTTGCTTGAAGTAAGCTTTCTTCCGATAATTGACTTTCCGCCATGGCGTCTGGACTTTGCCTCCAGTCACTCCGTACATCTGGCAGGGAGCTGGAGGTCTGGAGGTCACCCAGTTTGGCTTGAAAAGGAGTGCTGCCTGTCTGTCAGCTTTTCAGGCCATCTTCAAATAAATTGCATCTCAAACAAAGTCTTTTATGAAACAAACTTCCATTTTATTTTAGCACTGCACTTTTTACCAACTCCATGCAGGCAGCACTGACGTGCTGACCCAAAAACCCTTCTCTTCCTTCCCTCACTCCTCTGCATTCATTGGCCATCTTCCCAATCATTCACCCTTAATCTAATGCTCCAATTCAAAGAATTTCCCCCCTCCCATCCATCTCCTAGGGGACATTATCTCCAGCGAAAATAAGTAGGTGAAAGGCAACCCCCCCCCCATTGCAGATGCCTGCATTCTTTTTCTTATGTCAGCACTAGGATAAATGCATCTTGATGTACTGACATCGGTTCTCTCCCCCCTGCTTTTCAACATCTACATGAAGCCGCTGGGTGAGATCATTCATAGTTTTGGAGTGGGGTATCATCAATACGCTGATGATACCCAAATGTACATGTCCACCCTGAATCAACCCAGGAATGCCCTTTCCATGATGTTGAAGTGCCTGGAGGCGGTACGGGTCTGGATGGGCAGAAACAGGTTCCGACTCAACCCCTCCAAGACTGAGAGGCTGTGGATTCTGGCATCTCCTGATCTAGCTACCCCATCACTTATGATGGGAGGAGAGTTGTTGATTCCCTCTGAAAGGGCTCGCAATCTTGGCGTCCTCCTTGATTCACGGCTGTCTTTGGTGGATCATCTAACGGCCATGACAAGAGGGGCTTTTGCACAGGTTCGCCTAGTGCACCAGTTGCAGCCTTTCCTAGACAGAGATGCCCTTCGCACAGTCACTCAAGCTCTCATTGTCTCTCGGTTGGATTATTGCAGTGCCCTCTATATGGGACTGCCCTTGGGGTGCACCCAAAGGCTCCAGCTGGTCCAGAATGCAGCCATGCGGGTTGTTACGGGAGCTTCCCATTACCCCTGGGAAACACCTCTCGTGCGCGAGCTGCACTGGCTGCTGGTGGCCTTCCGGATCCGCTTCAAGGTGCTGGTACTCACCTATAAAGCCCTTCATGGCATGGGCCTGAGGTAGTTGCAGGACCACCTTCTACCGGCCTCCCAACACCCTGTGTGCTCTCATAGAACTGCCCTTCTCTGGGTGCCATCAGCCAGACAATGCTGGCTGGCGACCCACAGGATGAGGGTGTTAAGGATATTGTTGTTGTGTTAGCAACCAGCAGAATATAGTGCACAGAGAAACGTTGCTGAGAGCAATGAAATAAGAGATATGTGCAAACTGGTTTATCAAAAGTATTCTTTCTAGTGGAAAATAAATAATCTCATAGTCTTTTAAACAGTCCAAGTCTTTGCCAGTTAAATCACAAAAAGCTTCTTACCACACAAACAGTAGTTGATTAGAATAACAAGCCCACTCTGGTTCACAAACCACGATGGTAGCAGATCCACCCACACACACGATGATAGCACAATGGTAGCTTATCTTCAACTGAATACATTACAGTACCTTTCTTAAATACGTTTACAACTAATTACAGCATGACTTAGCATTACAATTTAAAGTCACAGAACACATATATTGCCCGGACAATCTGTTAGGTTCAAACCATATCCTAACATTCTCCCCTTTGGACAGGCCAATATATACAGTTTAGATCCTCAATCCATAGCTTTCACAACACGCTTTATGTTTGATAGCACCTTGAGCTTTGGTAAAATTATTAGCAATATTGTCTTCTGACATACAATATTCCAGTTTAACCATGTTGCTTTGGATACTTTGGCGAACATTCAGATACCAAATGTTAGTATACTTAGATCTTGTTTTAATTGCTAAATTAGTCGCCATTTCTATAGCAGCTTGATTGTCCTCATGTATTACAATTAGATAATCCATCTTTAAACCAATATCCATCATTAGTTGTTTGTAATAAATCAGATCAGTGCATACCAGTGATAAACATGAAAATTCTGCCTCCATAGTAGATAGACTAATATGTTTTTGACGAATTGATTTCCAGCCAATCAAACAATTGCTATACCCGATGTAGACTTTCTAGTGGTCACATCAGTAGCGAAACTGGCATCAGCATATGCGCTCAGTACTAAATCTTGGTTAGGTTCTAGATATAATGCATAATGCATCGTCATTTTCACATATCTTAGTATACACTTTGAGGCCTGCCTATCAGTTGGCTCTGCATTATACCTTGCTAATTGGTTTACTCCAAATGATATATCAGGTCTCGACCAATTGCTTATATAAGATAGACTACCTATAAGAGACTGGTAGATCTCCTTACTAAATTTAGGACTTTGGATTTCTTCCTGTTGAAAATCCTGTGCCATAGGCGTCTTGGCTGGCTTACATAGCTTCATACCATAACGTTTCAACATCTGACTTATTTTGCTAGATTGAGATATTTTATAACCTCTAGCTGTTTGACTAATATCTAGTCCCAAATAATGCCTGATATTTCCTAAATTTCTGATCTTAAATTTAGTTTGTAACTGTTTAACAATATCTATGGCTTCCTTGTCAGTTTTAGTTATTATAGCTATGTCATCTGTAAACATAACAAAAATGAAACTAACCCATTATTTTCTCTTTTAAAGAGACATTTATCCGCTACACCTTCATGAAAACTGATCTTATTTAGCTCTTTAACTATACATTGGTTCCACTCAAATCCTGATTGTTTCAAACCATAAAGGCTTTTATTTAACTTCCAACAATCAGTTTGGTTTTGTGTTTCAACTCCTAAAGTCTTCCTCATATAGATGGTGTGCCTTAATGGAGCATGCAAGTATGCCGTCTCCAATCTATATGGTTAATACTATATTTATTCTTAGCCACCCATACCAGTATTGTTCTTAAAGTACTAGCACATAAACTAGGAGCAAAAACCTCATCGAAATCTTTTTCGGTCTGAGAAAAACCTTGAGCTACAAGGCGAGCTTTATGGGTTACTGTCCCATCTATACTTTTCTTAATTTTGTAAACCCATCTACAACCTTTTAATTTCTCACCAGGTGGCAATTTTACATTTTCATAAACATCTAGATCAGTCAATGAATTAATTTCCTTACTCATTGCCTCCTTCCAAGCCTCTGCTCCTTTTCAGGATAAAGCCTGATATCATCATAACTTGAAGGTTCTATGTTAACCTGGCAAACTACGGTTGCTTTATATCAATCTGGTGGATGCCTTTCCCTAGTAGATCTTCTAGGCAATACAGGACTCATTGCAGATGTTTCAGTCTCATCCTCCCCTAAACCTACTTCCTGTTCTTCAACCTTAATAGAGGATTCTACAGTGTCTATATCTTCAGGAATACCATCAGGGATATGATGCTCTATACTAACAGTATTATTATCATGTCTGAAATCTGCACGCTCAAGTTTATCCCATCCTTCGTGCTCTAAAAATTTAGCACTTGCACTACAGTAAACAGTAGTAGTTCCCTGTGCCCATTCTCTGTGGCTGCACTGACCTTCTGGAATGGGTTATCCACCGAGCTCCGGATGGCTCCCGATCTCCTCACTTTCCATGCTGGCCTGAAAACATGGCTTTTTCACCAAATTCCCTGACCGATTATAGGGTTTTTAACTTTGGGGATTTTAAATTGGACTGTTTTTTAGAATTTTATTGTTGTTTTTACTATGTGAGCCACCCCGAGTCCCACGGGAGAAGGGCGGCGTATAAATTTTAAAAATAAATAAATAAATAAATAAATAAATAAATAAGTAAGTAAGTAAGTAAGTAAGTAAATAAATAAATAATCTTTTGTCACATATACTGCAAAAATAACAAAATTATTTTTCTACAATTCATTGACATCAATTTTTGAACTATGGGTTAAACTTGGACTCTATGGAGACCAGTTGTTCAAACTAATATTGTTAATGGTACAAAGCCAATTCAGAGACTTGAAACATTTTACTTAGTTAGCTTTTAAATTCTGAAAATTAAAGCCTGATGTATTAGTAGGCAAATATAATTTTTTTCCAATAATGTTCATTTCAGTCTAAGCTAACTAAATTTTTTGTTTAAACATACTGTGTATGTTTAAATGTTACAATAATAATATCAATAAATTTATTTACATATCAAAGTGCTCCAAAATTTTTATATAGGGTAATTCTAAGCTTGAAGATGGGGTTAAAAATCAGGAAAAAATCGAAAGGTCAGCTGTTATAACCACAAAGTATGCAGCTTAGTATCAATTTCAAGGAGATTTCTCATTACAAATGTACTAGTCATTAGCAGATATTTTATATATACTATATGGATCAATCTGTATTTATTTAGTCAATCTGTCATAGAATGGCTGATGTGATATGCAGGTTATAAAACCAAATGACAGGATGAATTTCAGGTCTGTTTCCTTGTTTATGCAAACTATACAGGCTGTTATCTGCCAGGCAGCTGCAGGAAAGTGAAACATGTCTGTTTTTATATTAGTAAATCTGCATATTAAGCTTTGTGCATGGAGATGATATTTGAACTAAGTTCTTCCTACTTCACCAATTATTAAAAATGAAGATTGATATAGTATTTTTTAATAATAACCAGAGTATTCCTGAGTAGATCATATAGCCATACTATTTATTTTGAAAGTAATAACATATTTTCCCTACAATATTTATCTCTTACTAAACAAGTCAAAACCAATTAACACACACCTTGCTAGCGAGCTTTTAAGCTGCAGCACATGGTGGTTTTCTTTTCCTGATATCCAGTGCAACATTTTAACCAAACCTTCAAATCTGAGTAGTTGTAACAAAGGAAAGGTATAGTCTAGTCATCTAGTCAATTGAAAGCTTTAATGAGTATCTTCATATAGAAACAGCAATGATATGATTAAGAGTAGGTTTTATTACGGTAGGAAGGTGAGCTTGGATTGGTTGAAACTTAATCCATTGTTGAAATCCTAAATTAGCTGTTGGACAGATGACTGCATTAACATGTTTCATAAACTGCCCATTCATGCATTTTAATTAATTTCACATAAATCAACTGAAGTCAACTAAATGTCACGATCCGTTATTATCTCCGAACAAATGAATTTCCAAACGCCCTTTCTTTGTGGAAATATTTGTCTTTATTGGGCATAACAAACAAAATCCATGACTCTGTGCAGTTAGCACTGAACTTTGGCTCCCCAAGACCTCCCTTTCTGGCCCCTATTCTCTGCTCCCCATTGGCTGTCTTCCAAATCATTCTTCTCTTCTCTCCCACCTTAGCTCACAGGAATGTCACCCCTCCCATGCGTCTCCCAGGAAACTAAGTTCACCGAAACGCTTTTCTAGGTGAAATGTGACACTCTTTCTCAAGCTTCTATGTCAGCCCTGGAACACTGACACTAGATTTCAGTATCATTTACAATTTTATCTTTACAATGATTTACATATATGTAGCTAGCTAGCTAGATACAAATATTGATATATAAAACTTTTTTTAATCAAGTTTTATTGGGTCCCCCCCCCCACATTCACCATATCTTTTTTTTTATTGAAAAAGTTTTACAATACAAATTTTTTCCCCCTTTTTCACCCCTCCCCCACCCCCACCCTCCCATCCCCCCCAGCCTCCCCCCAACCCCACCCCCTCCCTCCCCATCCCTCCCCTGACTTCCGCTACACATTTCTTTAAAAAAAAGAAAACAGCAAGAATTTATAACAACAAGAAAAGCAAATACTATTATATATTCAATTCTAAATTGAGAGGAAGAGAAAAGAAAGAAAGAAAAGAATTAAGAAAATAAAAATTAAAAAAAGCCCATAAACATAAATATTTATCTAAGATTAACAATATTGTGATAAGAAAAACACCCAGAAAAAGTAACCATTATAATATTTAACCCAATTTAAAAACAGGGAAAAGAAAAAGAAACATTACTAACATTACTAATCATATACCATACTCGATCCCCCAAAAATTATATAACCTAGTTATTCATATTGAATACTATCAAATAGTTTAATCCCAACTACTCCCCTTAATTCAAGAACACAACCCCCCCCGAAGAAAAGAACATAATACATACAGTATAGTATAATTATGCATATATTGTTATAATTTTCCATAGCTCGAATTTCAATCTTCTCTTCATCCTGATTGAAGTTAAATCTTCTTTCTTCACATATGTCCAATTCTTCACATATGTCCAATTCCAATAAGCTTCATCTTCTATCTGCCCCCATCAGTAAAATAAAACATTCCACATAAACCCCCCGTGTGACTTTATATAGATAGCATCCAACCACGAAGATATTCACTCCTCTAGGTAGAGTCATTCAAACTAACGTATTCTATTTCAACAAGAAGAAACCCAATGCAGCTCCGCCAAAGCTTGAGAACAAAAAAAATCAAAAAAAAAAAAAAAGAAAATCCTAGAAACTGCATTCCCAGATGTTCTTGTAAAACTGTTTCAAATCCTGCCACCCTTTGTTGTTCACTCCTTCTGGTTGTGAGATGTTTTCATTTCCATTCTTTCCTCTTAGATGGTAAATTCCAAAAAAAACCTATAATAGGGTAATCACAGAACGCTGCTACTATTGCAGCAATCTGTTAAACTTGCTCAAGATGTTAAATCCATTTCAAAATGATAAAAGTTTTATAAGTCTCCAATTGAGGATGAAGACTTTGTAATCCATAAATCCAACTCAGTATAAACTTTAAGAATTTTATAACCATTTTCCAAAATTTTCCATACTTTCTGATAACAACTGTAACTGGTGGAGGACTTCATGACACTCATTAGTTATCACTTGAATTTCCTCGTTAAATTCTGGTTCCTGCTGTTCGACATCACCACCCTTTTCTTGCGGAGCGTTGGACCTCTGCTGCTGTTCATCTCGAGTTATAATATTTTTTAAATCTTGCTCCAGCGGTTCAAGGTCCGGTGCTCCTAGTCTAGGTTCACTGGTATGTTCAATTTTTCCATCTGCAAGATCCATAGTAAATTCCTCCAGGAAACCAGGTTGTACTCCTTGTACTTTTAACATTCTTTGATTCATTCTTTGAGTCTCATCCTTCTGTTTAGCTTTTGCAAACTCTCTTTCTTGTTTCTTATTCTTAAGATATTCCGAGGCTCCCTTAAAGATATTTTTATAAAAATGTTCCGCTTTTCCAATAGTATTCAAACAATATCTCACACCATGATATCTAAAAGTTATGCCATATCTTTTTTGAACAGAGTATTGACAATACCTTATCTTATACAATTGATCAAATTCAAATACATTTTACTCAGTTACAGTTTTCTTTTCCCCCCCTTTTTTATTTATTTATTTATTTTATTTATTTATTTTATTTTATTCAATTTTTATATCGCCCTTCTCCTACTGAACTCAGGGCGGTGAACAGCCAAAAGTAAAAACATCACATAAAAAATTTAAAAAATATTTTTTAAAAAAATTAAGCAAGAATTGGCCCAATAAAATTTAAAACCAATTGAAAAATCTAAATTGGTTTTAAATTTATAATTTAAAATCAATTTAGATTTTTAAAATTTAAAAACCAATTTACAATTAAAAATATCTAAGGAGGGGGTCAAGCCAGCTTGGCTTGATGAAATAAAAAAGTTTTAAGGGCATGGCGAAAAGCCTGGAGATCTGGGATCCTACAAATCTCCGGGAGCTGGTCGTTCCAGAGGGCAGGTGCTGCCACAGAGAAGGCCCTCCCCCTGGGGGTTGCCAGCCGACATTGTCTGGCTGATGGTACCCTGAGGAGTCCCTCTCTGTGGGAGCGTACTGGTCGGTGGGAGGCTATCAGTGGCAGAAGGCGGTCCCGTAAGTACCCAGACACTAAGCCATGGAGCGCTTTAAAGCTGATAACCAACACCTTGAAGTGCATCTGGAAGACCACCAGGAGCCAGTGCAACTTGCGCAGGAGGGGTGTCACATGGGAGCGCCCCGTCATTCCCATGATCCCCTGCGCAGCCACATTCTGCACCAGTTGGAGCCTTTGGGTGCTCCTCAAGGGGAGCCCCATGTAGAGAGCATTGCAGTAGTCCAGGCGAGAAGTGACAAGTGCCTGAGTGACCATGCGTAAGAAGTCCCGATCCAGAAAGGAATGCAACTGGCGAATCAGGCGAACCTGATAAAAAGCCCCCCTGGCCACAGTCGTCATATGCTCTTCTAAAGACAGCCATGCATCCAGGAGGATGCCCAAGTTGCAAGCCCCCTCCATGGGGGCCAATAACTCACCCCCAATAGCTAGCGATGGCACCAGCTGGCTGTATCGGGATGCCGGAAGCCACAGCCACTCGGTCTTGGAAGGGTTGAGTTGGAGCCTGTTTCTCACCATCCAGACCCGCACAGCTTCCAGGCACTGGGACATCACTTCAAGGGCATCATTAGGGTGGAGATTACAGCTGAGTATCATCAGCGTACTGATGGAACTCCACCCCAAACCACGGATGATCTCACCCAGCGGCTTCACATAAATGTTGAACAGGAGGGGTGAGAGGACCAACCCCTGCAGCATCCCACAAACAAGGGCCCTCCTGCCAACACTGACTGCAACCAGTCAGAAAGATAGGAGGACAACCACTGTAAAATGGTGCCCCCCACCCCCAACCCCTCCAACTGGCGCAGCATGATACCATGGTCGATGGTATCAAAAGCCACTGAGAGATCTAACAGGATTAGGATAGAGGAACAACCCCTATCCCGAGCCCTCCAGAGATCATCCACCAATGCGACCAATGCCATTTCCATGCTGTGCCCAGGCCTGAAGCCGGACTGGAGCGGATCTAGATAGACAGCTTCCTCCAGGTACTGGGGAAGCTATCGCACCAATACACTCTCAACAACCTTCGCCACAAAACGAAGGTTAGAGACAGGACGATAGTTAGCCAAAACAGCCGGATCCAGAGAGGGCTTCTTGAGGAAGGGCCTCACCACTGCCTCTTTAAAGGCAGGAGGCAAGACACCCTCACTCAAAGAAGCGTTAATAATTCCCTGGAGCCAGCCTCGCGTAACCTCCCGGGAGGCCAGCACCAACCAGGAGGGACACGGGACCAATAAACATGTGGTCGCATTCAGCCGTCCCAGAATCCTGTCCACATCCTCGGGAGCCACAGGGTCGAACTCCTCCCAAATGACATTCTCAAGACCTACCTCCATCATCCTGCCTGTATCTATCCAGTCAGAGACCAAGCCTTCCCGAATCTGAGTGATTTTATCATGCAGATACTGCACAAAGTCCTCAGCCCACCCCTGCAAGGGATCCTCCTGCGCTCCCGGATGAAGAAGGGAGTGGGTCACTCTAAACAGGGCGGCTGGGCGGTTATCTGCAGATGTGATAAGTGTGGAAAAATAGTTGCATTTTGCTGCTTTTATCGCCACTAGGTAGGTCTTAATATGAGACTTCATCAGTGTTCGGTCAGATTTGGAACGGCTGGCCCTCCAACCGCTCTCCAGGCATCTTTTCCAGTGCTTCATCTCCCTCAGCTCCTCAGAGAACCAGGGAGCCAGGAAAACTCGGTGATGGGTCAGAGGCTGCAAAGGCACGACTCAGTTCAAAGCGCCAGCTGCCGCCCCATCCCAGGCGGCCACCAGCTCTTCAGCTGAGCCGTGAGTCAGAGCCTCAGGAAATGGCCCAAGCTCCATCTGGAACCTATCAGGATTCATCAGACGCCTGGGGAGGAATCATCTAGTCTGGTCCACCTCCCTGCAGCGGGGTGGGGCGGTTAGAAAGTCAAGCCTAAGAAGGGAATGATCTGACCATGACAAGGGCTCAATCGCTATCTCCCCTATCTCAAGATCATTCATCCACTGACCAAAGACAAAAATCAAGTCCAAAGTGTGTCCATCCATGTGAGTGGGTCCATGAATTAATTGGGTCAGGTCCATGGCCGTCATGGAAGCCATGAACTCCCGGGCCACCTCAGACGCTTCGCCGACAGATGGCAAGTTGAAGTCCCCTATGACTGTGAGCCTGGGGGTCTCCACCGCCACTTCAGCAGTCACGTTGAGTAGCTTGGGCAGGGCTACCAACACGTGGCAGGGAGCCAGGTACGTAATCAGCAAGCCCATCTGCCTCCCATGTCCCCACTTCACAAGGAGGGACTCACATCCGGCTATCTGAGGTATAGTGGCCTCCCTCGAAACAAGTCCTTCCTTTACAAGAACCGCCACTCCCCAGCCCCTCCCCTGGGACCTCGGCTGATGGAATGCATAGAAACCCGGTGGGCACATTTTAAATCATATCTCAATATTTCTTTGCTTACTTATATAAACAACATCTTCATTTGCCCTCAAATTCTACTTTTCCTGCTTATTCATATTTATTAACTTTTATTTTTTAACAATTCATTCTTTATCTTAGTATATTTATATATGTTCGGGGTTGCCTTTCTTCCATTTCATCTTTTTTGTTGTACAGCAATCTTCCTTCTCAATCCTGACATCTCCCTCTCTTCTTTCCTCCTTACTTTCTTTTTCCTTCCTCTCCTACTCCTCCCTACTTCCTCTTCCTTTCTCCTTCTCCTCCTTTCTTCCTCCCTGTCTAGCCTTCTCTCCTACTCTGATTTCCCCACTCTTCCTTCCTCCCCTCTCTTCCATCCCTCTCTCTTCTTCCCTTCTCTTCCATCTCTCTACTTTCTACTCCTCTTTCATTTCTCTCTATTGCTGTATTTCATTTTC
This sequence comes from Coluber constrictor foxii, assembly GCA_038048745.1. Taxonomy (NCBI): domain Eukaryota; kingdom Metazoa; phylum Chordata; class Lepidosauria; order Squamata; family Colubridae; genus Coluber; species Coluber constrictor. The sequence goes on along the minus strand of CM075961.1, from coordinate 116,391,528 downwards.
AATTTAATATTTTCCACTGTGGTGTCCAGGCAACCCTGATCTTTCTCATTTATTAAAAATATTACTTGAAATGTCCCTCCTCTTTTTAATTATTAACAAATATTTCAATTTAGTGCATTTTTTCCTTGAAACCTTTGTTAAAATAATCTTCCAACCCTTGCTTTTTTCCCTTTAACAATGTATTTCATCTGTTTTACTTCTTACAAGTCTGTCATTTATGTCATTTACTAACATTTCATTTTCATTCAATTTTACATTTCAATTTCAATTCCCATCTTAATTTCAATTAATTCCTTTGTTGCTTTTATTTCTCTCCACTTAGTGCTTCCTCCAACATCAAAAACATACTTCATTTTTTTTCACATTTCATCTACTTATCTATTTTACATTAAACAGTATTTTCACACATAATTTCTACAACTAACATCCTTCTCTTTATTAACATATTAATATTTTCACTGACTCTTAACCATTTTCTTTTAAACTCTTCACAATCCAATTTCTTGATGCTTTTCTCCTTTCTCCCATTCCCTTACAAGTATGACATTTAAATCATTTTTTAACATTTCAATTTCATTCAATTTTACATTCAATTTCAATTTTCCGTCTTAGTTTCAATTAATCCTTATGTTACTATTTGTTTCTCTCCATTTAGTGCTTCCTCCAATATCATTCTTTCTTTCACATTGCATCTACTGGTATATTTTTCATTTAACAACATTTTCACATATAATTTCTACAATTAACATCCTTCTCTTTATTAACAAATTTACATTTTCACTGACTCTTAACCATTTTCTCTTAAGCTCTCCACAATTCCATTTCTTGATGCTTTCCTCCCTTTCTCCCATTTCCTTACTTTCTTCTTTTTCCTTTTCTTATTTCTCCCCTTCAGCCTCTTTTCTTTAATTTTTAACTCTGTTAATTGTCCTTCTCAATCTTTCCCCATTTATTTCTCTTCTTTTCATATCTGAGATGTAGTTTCCCTTATCTATTTTTATTCACTGTTAAACTCAGTGTAATCATCTTTATCTTTATTTTCAGTTGTTTCCTTTTCAATATTATCTCCTTGTTTCTTTTGCTTCTCATTTATCTTTTTTCTTTCTTTCTTTTGCATTCTAACCAATCCTCTGCTTCAGAGGTGGGTTGCTCCCGGTTCGCACCGGATCTCAAGAACTGGTAGTAAAAAAAAATTAATAGTTTGGAGAACCGGTAATAAGATTGGCTGGCCATGCCCCAAACTGGTTCCCGGCCCGGTCGCTGGTTGCTTACCCCGCCCACTCCCAATCTATTGCTGTCTCCTGAGTCCCAGTTGATGGCTAGAGGGAAAAAAACTGTTTAAATTCTTGCAGCGGGGCTTCAAAGGACCGCCCTAAAGCTGATCAGTGTTAAAAGAAAACAAATGAGTAGACCAGTGCCTGCAAAAATAGAAAAAGACAGCCACTTTCAACTTCAGGTTAATTATCACAAGTTGATTAGCTTGGCGTCTGACTCTCAGCTGTTTTGCTCAGGGCTCTGTATGTGCAAAGAGAATTGGAGCAGTTTTTTCCCCTCTAGCTATGCTTAGAAGCAAAACTGAAAATAAAGCAGGGCCTTTGCTACAATGTGACAAAATGAGGCAGAGAGATTTCTTTTTCTTTTTCCTCACCAAAAAAGGTAGGTGCAAAACTGCAAACAATGGGAAATTTAGGGCAAAAGAGGAGAGTTCAAGATTTTAAAACACAAAAGAAAAAAAGCTCTATTTAACTAGGGAATTGTAATAATTGAGATACTATTATATTGTGTTGAAAGCAGAAATGGTTAAGTTGTGGTTTGGAGGAATATATGGGGGAAATTATTTGGTTTTTTATTATTATTGGTAAATATAATTAATTGATTTGTAAGAAATTGGATTGCATAGAAATAATTGGAATATTCATGTTCATATTGATTAATATACAAAAAAGATAGTTATATGACTAATTGATTTATATTAAAATGTTGAATTTGTATTAAACAACTGTAATATTACATAATTAACCAATATGAGGATGGATATAAAAATAGATGACAATGGGAAGAAATTGTAGAAATTGGAAATTTAATTGAAATGACTAAACACTGTTTAAATTTGTGAACCGGCCAAATACTCTGTTCAAAGAAAATACATTGTATGTTTGTATGTGTATTTCTAATTATTGCTATTCATTCATATTTGTTCTCTTTTATTCTTTAAAGTTTAACAATTCATTCTTTATTTTAATATCTTTATATTTGCTTGGGGTTGGCTTTCTTCTCTTTCATCTTTTTTATTGTACAGCAATCTTTCTCCTCAAAACTACCACCTCTCTCTTTTCTTTCCTTCTTACTTTCTCTTCCCCCCTCTTCTTCTCCTCCCTACTTCCTATTCCTTTCTCCTTCTCCTCCTCTCTTCCTCCCACTCTTACCCTCCCTCTTACTCTAATTTCCCTTCCCTTCCTTCATCCCTCTTTATTGCTGTATCCTTTTATGCATATGGACTACTCAGAGGATTGAAAAAGTTATTTTTGACTGGTCCTCACACTTTTGACCAGTCCTCGAACTTACGACTGTCCTCACATTTTACGTTTTTGCCCTATCTTGTCACCATAGTGAAGAGAAGCAGTTGTGAAATGAGTGACACTGTTAAGAATGCTGCAATGGGCATAAATGATAACCAGTCATAAGTGTAAAGACTGGTCAAAAATGCGAGGACTTGTCAGAAATCACTTTTTTCAGCCCTCTGGATAGTCCTTTTGTGCATATGGACTACTCAGAGGGCTGAAAAAGTTATTTTTGACTGGTCCTCGCACTTTTGACCAGTCGTCAAACCTACGACTGTCCTCACATTTTACGTTTTTTGCCCTATCTTATCACCATGGTGAAGAGAAGCAGTTGTGAAATGAGTGACATGGTTGTTATGCTACACGGGCATAAATGTGAGGATAGTCATAAGTGTGAGGACCAGTCATAAGTGCGAGGACCTGTCAGAAATGACTTTTTTCAGCCCTCTGAGTAGTCCCTATACACATAGCCATAGCCATCTGGTCATATGACCAGCTAGCCACGTCCACCCAGTCACATGACCTCCAAGCCACACCCACAAAATAAGCCACAACCACAGAACCAGTAGTAAAAAAATTTAGAACCCACCCCTGCTCTGCTTCCTTATTTCCCTTAAATGCTTCTCTTATTTTTTGAAACATCTCCCTCAGTATCTCATATTCATCCTCCCAATTCTCCATATTTTCAATTTAAAAGGCTAGGATTTTTAAATATGTTCTTTTCGTTTACATATTCTTCAGGTTTCAAAGTCTGTATAATGTCCTTTTTTTTAATGTCCAATTCAAATATTCACTTGAGCCAACACAATTTCAATCTTTATCCTTCAATTCTATTTAATCTTGCTTCAGCTGCACAAATATGTACTCCCATGTCTCTTTCTCATGCTCTTTCCACCAGCAGCTGTCTTTCTCCAATTCACAAATCTTCTAGTAGCAACGTATCCATTTTGTAATCCACAAAAATGCTTACTTTCTCTTTTCCAAATTAAATCTTCTTGTTATTTAAAAAATACTTTTCTGTCTCCTTTTTCCTTGTTTTATATATATATATATATATATATATTCCTCTTCAAAATCCAATTTTAAGACCAGGTTTGATTTTAAAGTCCCTCCGCTTAAGTTCCTCCATGCCAGTTAGCCGCCAATTTATTGCTGGGATTTCTTTAAGCTATTAAAAGGTGTGTTTTTTTAAACCTGTGAGTTGGCCAACTACTCACCCAGTAACAATACTCTTGTTGAAAACTCTGCTCCTGCACATCTCTTAGTCCGGTTGCCCCAGTTTGTAGCGGATGTAATGGCCGCCTCCCCCACCACCGAGTCAAAGAGCTGCCTCCGACCGTTCGAGGAACTTGCCTGTTCCTCTTTGGTCTTCCGAGGTGCATCTCTCTCTCCCCCGTCCCTACAAGATGGTTCTGGTCCGAAGACCCCCCAACAGTGATTTGTCTGCCTGGGTTTTTGCAAAGCTCGGCGGAGCTTCGCTATTTCCCAGCCAGTGTCGCCATGACACTTCCAGTTTCCTGATATATAAAATCTTTTATTTGCCTTGTATGCTTGGAGATTATACTAATTTGATATCCACAACATATGTAAACTTCTATTGTGTATGTTAATTTCTTTGTTTAGAAGCCAATGAATATATTTTTGATAAGAGCCAATATGGTACAGAAGTTAGAGTATTTGAGTAGAATTGGAATAGAATTGTCTAAAATCATATGCTCATTCATTCATCATGATCTCTCAACTGAACCTGGGTATCTGAGGGAAAAAACAGCAAGGCAAAAGAACCTGTATGAAACTTGAGTTCCTCAAAGAAAGACAGAATAAGAATATAACAAATATCTATCTGCTTTTTGGAACATAAGATTAATTGGTATGTCCTTCAAGGCTCCAGTAATTTTACACTGATCTGAACTAAATTAAAACAGCCTAAACTGCATACTTTTTGTGTTGTGTTGGTGCTTTTTATTTATAGTACAGGCAAGTAAGATAACTTGCAGTAGAAAGAATCCCATTGATTTTTTTTAATTTACCCAGATGATTAGTCATTAAAGAATTAGCATGAACCAAAGTCACTGTTTTCCAGCTATGAGTAGGAAGAAAACAGCACTTTCATTAGGATTGCTGTGGGATTGTAACATTAAATCCTTGGGGATTAGTGACATCGGGAGACAAATCAGTTGTACAATGCAAGTACTGTGCCAGATGCCACGTTTGAACTCATGCTGAATCCTGCTGAGTTCATCTTAAAGCCTGCTAAAATTAGCAGAAGAGTATTTACCTTTAAAGTTCTTTTTGGCATCAGGTTATTTGAGGGACTGCCTCTCCTTGATTATATGAACTCATCCCACTAGAGCTGGCAGAGAAGGCATATTGCAGGTACCATCTGCCAAGGACTTATATTTGAGATCTGTCTTTGTCATCAGGCCTGGGAATCCCAGATGATACCTTAAGATGGTTCTAGCATTATCCTTAATCGACTCTATCTTGTACTGGATTGTTGTATTTATAATAGGGCTGGTTTTAATAATTGTTCTTATCTATTTATTTTAATGGCTGTATGCTGTCTAGCATCACTTTGTGTGAGATGGGTGCCTAGATAGATAGATAGATAGATAGATAGATAGATAGATAGATAGATAGATAGATAGATAGATAGATGATAGATAGATAGATAGATAGATAGATAGATAGATAGATAGATAGATAGATAGATAGATAGATAGATAGATAGATAGATAGATAGATACAGTTGGGCTTATAAATTTACATACCCTGGCAGAATTTATGATTTCCTGGCCATTTTTGAGAGAATATGAATGATAACATGAAAACCTTTCTTGCACTCATGGTTAGTGTTTGGCTGAAGCCATTTATTATCAATCAACTGTGTTTACTCTTTTTCAGTCATAATGACAACAGAAACTACCAAATGATCCTGATCAAAAGTTTACATACCCTGGTGATTGTGGCCTGATAACATGCACACAGGTTGACACAAATGGGTATGAATGACTATTAAAGGTAATTATAATCACCTATGATCTGTTTGCATGTAATTAGTGTTTGTGTATAAAAGGTCAATGAGTTTCTCTTGGAGGCCCTTGCATCCTTCATCCAGTGCTGCATTGACGTTTCTGGATTCTGAGTCATGGAGAAAGCAAAAGAATTGTCAAATGATCTGCAGGAAAAGGTAGTTGAACTGTATAAAACAGGAAAGAGATATAAAAAGATATCCAAGGAATTGAGAATGCCAATCAACAGTGTTCAGACTCTAATCAAGAAGTGGAAAATGAGGGGTTCTGTTGAAGCCAAACCACGGTCATGTAGACCAACTAAACTTTCAGCCACAACTGCCAGGAAAATTGTTCGGGATGCAAAGAAAAACCCACAAATAACTTCAGGTGAAATTCAGGACTCTCTGAAAACATGTGGTGTGGCTGTTGCAAGATGCACAATAAGGAGGCACTGGAAGAAAGATTGGCTGCATGGTTGAGTTGCCAGAAGAAAGCCATTACTATGCAAATACCACAAAGGATCTCACTTACAATATGCCAAACAGCACAGAGACAAGCCTTAAATCTTCTGGCACAAGGTCATTTGGAGTGATGAGACCAAAATTGAGCTTTTTGGCCACAACCATAAATGCTACATCTGGAGAGGAATCAACAAGGCCTATGATGAAAAGTACACTATTCCTACTGTGAAATACAGAGGTAGATCACTGATGTTTTGGGGATGTGTGAGCTACATAGGCACAGGAAATTTGGTCAGAATTGATGGCACGATGAATGCAGTATGTTATCAAAAGATACTGGAGGACAATTTGCATTCATCAGCCCAGAAGCTGTGCATTGGACATACTTGGACATTCCAACATGACAATGATTCTAAACACTAGGCCAGGTTGATCTGTAATTGGCTGCAGCAGAATAAAGTGAAGGTTCTGGATTGGCCAACTCGGTCTCCTGACCTCAATATCACTGAGCCACTCTGGGGAGATCTCAAAGGTGCAGTTCATGCAAGACAGCCCAAGAATTTATAGGACCTGGAGGCTTTTTTCCAGAAAGAATGGGCAGCATTACCATCTGAGAAGATAAGAGCCTCATCCACACATAACACAAAAGACTTCCAGCTGCCATTGATGTTAAAGGGGGCAATATACCGTATTAAGAACTGGGGTATGTAAACTTGTGATCAGGGTCATTTGGATAGTTTCTGTTGTCATTATGATTGAAAAAGAATATACACAGTTGATTGATAATAAATGGCTTCAGCCAAATACTAACCATGAGTGAAAGAAAAGTTTTCATGTTATCATTCATAATCTTTGAAAAATGGCCAAGAAATCATAAATTCTGCCAGGGCATGTAAATTTATTTATTTATTTGTCACATTTCTATGCTACCCACTCCCTAGGGACTTTGGGCAGCTTACAGCAAAAAAACAATGCACACAATATCCCATAAAATTTTTTAAAAACCCATACACTCCATTCCATGGCCAGGTCTCGTAAGATCGCCATAGCGAGATCAACAGCCCCAGGCCTGCCAGAAAAACCAGGTCTTCACCTCTTTCTGGAAGGTCAATAGGGTGGGGGCGGTTCAGACCTCAGGAGGTAATTGGTTCCAGAGAGCCGGGGCAGCCACAGAGAAGGCCCTCCCCCATGGACCCACCAACAAACATTGTTTAGCTGACAGGACTCGGAGGAAACCAACTCTGTGGGATCTTACCGATCGATGGGAGCTATGCGGTAGAAGGTGGTCTCGAAGATAGCTTGGCCCTGAGCCATGTAGGGATTTAAAGGTAATAACCAACACTTTCAATTGCGTCCAGAGACCGATAGGGAGCCAGTGCAGCTCATAGAGAATTGGTGTAATGTGCGTGTATCTAGGTGCACCTACAATAGCTCACACGGCTGCATTCTGGACCAACTGTAGTCTCCGAACACTTTTCAAGGGTAGCCCCATGTAGAGCGCACTGCAATAATCCAACCGTGAGGTGATAAGGGCATGAGTGATTATGAGAAGAGCCTCCTGATCCAAGTAGGGTCGCAATTGGTGCATCAGGCGAACCTGTGCAAAGCCACAGCTGTCAGATGTTGTTCCAATCTTAGCTGTGAGTCTAGGAGGACACCCAAATTGCGAGCCCGTTCTGAGGGGGACAATTTCTCCCCCCCACCAGGACCAAGGATGGACAATCAACACAGTCTTTAGGAGGCAATACCCACAGCCATCGGTCTTGTCTGCATTAAGTCTGAGCCTGTTGACTCCCATCCAGGCCCTCACAGCCTCCAGGCAACGGCAGATCACATCCACTGCCTCACTGAACTGACGGGGGTGGAGATATACAGTGGGGTATCATCAGTGTATTGCTGATATCCCACCTCATATCGTCAGAAGATTTCACCCAGCAGCTTCATGTAGATGTTAAATAGGGGGAGAGAGGACCAAGCCCTGAGGCACCCCATAAACGAGGGGCCTAGGGTCGACCTTTGTCCTCCTACCACCACCGACTGTGACTGACCAGAGAGATAGGAGGAGAACCACTGCAACACGGTGCCTCCCATTCCCAACTCCTTAGTCATCCCAGAAGGATACCATGGTCAATGGTATCAAAAACTGCTGAGAGGTCAAGTAGCACCAAGATAGAGGAATGACCCCCATCTCGGGCTCGCCAGCAATCATCCATCAGCATGACCAATGCAGTTTCCGTGCTGTGGCCAGGTCTGAAGCCAGACTGAAAAGGGTCCAGATAATCCATTTAATCCAATGACCGCAGGAGCTGAAGTGCCACCACTTTCTCTACAACCTTTCCCACAAAGGGTAGGTTGGAGACTGGCCGAAAGTTCTTTAATTCTGCTGGGTCCAGGGAAGGCTTCTTGAGGAGGGGCCTTACAACCGCTTCCTTTAATGGTTGCGGGAAGGATCCTTCTCTCAAGGACGTGTTAACTAAACCTTGGAGCCAGCCTCATGTCAGCTCCCTGCGGGCCAAAACCAGCCAGGAGGGGCACAGGTCCAACAAACAAGTGGAGGAACTCATCACACCTACAGCCTTGTCCACGTCCTCAGGAGTCACTGGTTCAAACTCCTCCCACACAATAGGACTAAGACTCACCCCCATCATTTTGGTCGGTATTGCCCAATCAGAGTCCAGGTCCATCCGAATCTGAGTGACTTTATCCGACAGAAACTGCAGAAACTCCTCAGCTCTACCCTGCAAGGGCTCCTCCACTCCCCCTGCATTAAGGAGGGAGCGAGTTACCTAAATAGGGCAGCTGGGTGAGAATCAGCGGATGCAATAAGTGCAGAAAAATGTGAACATTTTGCCGCCTGTATCGCCACTAAATAAGTCCTAATAAAGGCTCTCAAGAGTGTTTGGTCAGATTCGGATTTACTGCTCCTCCAGCGTCACTCTAGACGTCTCTTCTGGCGCTTCATCTCCTGGAGCTCCTTGGTAAATCAGGGAGCTTTCTTGGATCTACCGCCACAGAGAGGTCGCAAAGGCACAATCCAGTCCAGTGCCCTGGATGCTGCCCTATTCCAGGCAGCCATCAGGGTCTCGGCCGGACTGTGGACAAGGGAGTTGGGTATCTCCCCAAGCTCCTTCCGAAATCCTTCAGGGTCCATTAGGCATCTGGGGCGGAACCACTTAATCAACTCCGCCTCCCTGTGATGGAGGAGTGGCGTCTTAAAGTCCAACCTCAACAGGAAATGATCTGACCACAACAAGGGAAAAACTTCTATACCCCTTACTTCCAGATCCTGTCTTCACTGCCCCGAGAGAAACACCAGGTCGAGCGTGTGTCCCCCCTCATGGATTGGACCCTGAACTACTTGGGTCAGGTCCATTGTTGTCATGGAAGCCATGAACTCCTGAGCCACACCTGAGGATTCACCAAGTGACCGCAGGTTTAAATCCCCCAGTAGTATAAATAGAGCCTGTGTAGCGTAGGGGGCTAATGCCTCCTACTAAAGGCAGCAATTAACACCAGCTGCCTGTAATTTCTCTGAGTTCAATCCTAGCCAGGCTCAAGGTCAACTCAGCCTTCCATCCTTTCTAAGGTGGGTAAATTGAGGACCCAGTTTGTGGGGGCAATAAGCTGACTTTGTATAAATATACAAAAGTATGAAAGCTATTGCTTAACGCATTGTAAGCCGCCCTGAGTCTCCGGAGAAGGGCGGCATATAAATCAAATAAAAAATAAAAATAAATAAAATAAGCCTGGGGAACTCTACCACCAACCCGGCTGTTGCCTCTAATAGAACAGGCAGGGCTGTTGTCACGCAGCTGGGAGGCAGGTACATCAACAACAAGCCCAACTGAACCCATGAGTCCAACTTCAAGAAGAGAGACTCACACCCAACAATCTCTGGGGCAGGGATCCTGTGAGGACAAAGACTCTTCTGGACAGTGGCTTGCTTGCCGGCCGGCCGGCTAGATAGATAGATAGATAGATAGATAGATAGATAGATAGATAGATAGATAGATAGATAGATAGATAGATAGATAGATAGATAGATAGATAGATAGATGAGAGAGAGAGAGAGAGAGAGAGAGAGAGAGAGAGAGAGAGAGAGAGATGCAATGAAGTGTATTTTCAAGGGCATTGGAGATGTATTCCACAGCCATATTCTTCACACCCCAAAACCATAAGAAAAGATTGAAACTACACCAGTGAATGCTTGCACTGTGTAAACCACATTCAGCTGACTGAGTCTCAATTTGATATCAGAATTCAAGATGTCAAAAATAAGAAGCAAGGCATGTTTTGGAAAAGAACAGAAATAATTTCTAGAAACATCACTAAATATAAGTAAATGCATCTGTCCAAAAGGGGAGAAAAGTCAGTATACATTTGTATACTATCTGCATATGCTAATTTGATACAAGCATGCACATTAAGTACTAAACATTTGTCTTCATTATCTCTTTCCCCTGCAATTTGAGCAAAAATGCATGAGGATGAGAAGAAAACTTGAAGCTTTTGAGTTCTGTTTAGGTTTTTTTTAGTTTACTTTTCCAACAAACCATGAAAAGAATATCATTCTTTATTTCAATACTATCATTTAATTTGGACTGAAATGTGTTGTAAATTTTGTTTGGTTTTCCCCCTACAAAATTGTCATCAGACAGTGTGCCTGTATGTGGATGTATCTCCTGAGATTGCAGCAGCCAAATAAAATTGGAGCATTGCCCATCTGAGGAGTGATTGAACATCCTGCTTTTTTACAGATGACTACATCTGAGATCTAAGGACATGATGCTCATTTAACAGGCATAAATACAAGTGTTTTTTTTGTACAATTTTGCTTCTAGATGCTCATCTGTTTGTTTGTTTTTTCAGATTACATAAAGCACGTTGACAGATATAATTATTTCTGCTGAGCTGATTAAAAGAGCCAAATAACCAGAATTCCATCTTTGCAGACAACATTTTCCTAATAGGTTAACAAGATCTATATATTGACATTCTGGGGTTTTGTTTGAAAATCAAGATATGGAGGACCAGATTAATTAATTAGGAGGGAAAGTTATTGGGCATAGAAAATATAGAGATATGGAAAGTTTAGAGGGATAATTTAACTCTTTCCTCCCTCTACTCTAGTCAAGAAGAAAATTATTGTGATGCAGGGCACAACTGTCCATCACCCTATTTGTAATCAGTGAAGAGGATAGAGTTTATTACATCTCCACACCTATTGTTACGCTATTATCCCATTATTATGTATTAGTTAAGATGTTGGAATCAGGAAACCTGAGTTCTAGATCAAGAAAAATAGGAGGAAAGAGTGTGTGTGATACCTTTAACCCCTTTGTGATAGAATATAAATCAAATTTCAAAAGCCAATCCCTTCTTCCTCCCCTCATGTTGATGCAGTTCTCATTAAGACTTACCGGGTTTTTTGCATTATAAGACACACTCCGCCCCCCCAAAATGGGTGGAAATGTCTGTGTGTCTTATGGAGTGAATATTGCATCACAGAATGGGTCATGGTGGGGGAGGGACAAGGGTTGGTGTGGAGGTGGTGACAGGCAGCAGCAGTGAATGGCCTGTTGCCATCACCGCCTGTTGCTGCCACCCCATCGCCGCTGCTGTTCACCGCCTTTGCGGTTCACCGGCACTGTATCAGCCCTAACAGCGACCACATGTCGGGGCTGCCATTCCAGTGGGTGCAGAGGTTCTGGCAAAACAGAGGCTCCCATGGCATCCTGGCTCCTCAGTTTACCTCCTGGCACCAAACAACGTGAAGATCCCTCCTTGCCTGCCTCTTCATTGTCTCCCGGCCTGGCAGCAAGCTTTCTGAATGGACTGGACAGCGATTGCATCTGGGAGCTGTTAATTGAGCTGCTGGGGGAGGCTGAGAGGCTGAGAGACTGAGGGTCATGGAGAGGTTTGGAAATGGCTGTAATGATGGCTAATCTGGAGAAGTAGCCAGCAAGCTGGGAGTGTGCGGGAGTAATGCCTAATTGCAGTATCTAAGGGAACAATGATTAATGAGTGGGGAGGAGCTGGGTTAAGGGTCACCTGGATGATAAAGCTTTATAAGGTTGTGGGGAGCACAAAACATTAGCTCCAACACACGGAGCCATATCTGTGGGCACATTAGCGTTGCCCTAGGTCAGCTCCAACATGCATGTGTGCACCGGCCAGCTGAGTTTTCGGCCTTCCGGGCCAACCAGAAGTCAGGAAATTGGCTGTTTCCGGCCTCCAGAGGGCCTCCAGGGTGGGGAGAAAGGCTGTTTTTGCCCTCCCCAGACTCCAAAAAAGCCTCTGGCCTACCAGGCCCACAGGTAAACTTTTTGCCATCGTGTGCCAAAAGTGGGGGAAGCACTAAGGGGGATCGTGCGCACATGCACAGGGGGGCATGGCATAGAGGACATTGAATTATGGGTGTGGGCACACACACACACGACCCTCCTGCACTCCCCCCATTTTTGGCACATGACAGCAAAAAGGTTAGCCATCACTGCTATAGGACATATTTTATAATAAAAGAATGTTTCTTGAGCTGTGATGGCGGAGGTGTTAGAATGCAATACTGCAGGCTAATTCTGCCCACAGCCTGCAATTTGATCCTGATAAGGTTGACTCAACGTTCCATCTTTCCAAGGTTGGTAAAATAAGGACCCAGATTGTTGGAGGCAATATACTGTCTGTAAACTGTTTAGAGAGTGCTGTAAAGCACTATGTAGCGGTATATAAGTGCTATTGCTATCTATGTTGCTTGTAAACTACCCAGAATCCATTAGATGATATGGGCAGTATAGAAATTTGGCACATATATAAATTTCAATAATTTAAATAGGATTAACCTATCAAGAATCACTGAGGCCACACTAATTCTATCTCATAAAGTTGGCATAATTCTGGCATCTCATCTCATCTACTTATTTATTTATCAAATTTATATGTTGCTCATCTCGCAGTGCAAGATGATACTGAGAGGCTTACAACATATGGAAGTAAAAATAATGAAAATATAAAAACAGATTAAATTTACAAGAGAATAAAAAAAATTAAAAACATGGGTTAGAGCAGAGAGGTGGTGGTGGCTTCTCTGTTATTATACTAGCCACCTCCAGCCAACAGCTTCCGGTTCAGAATCTCATAGTATTAGAGCATTTCCTGAAGGCCAGAAAGGTGGGGCAGGCTTCATATCCAGTATCAAGATGTTTCAAAGTATGGAGGGTATAGCAGAAAAACCTCTTTTCCTGGATCCCACCAGCTGCAATTGCTTGGCTAATAAGATTTGCAGTAGATCCTTTCTGCAAGGATGAGAGGGGTGAGCCAATTCCATTGGGTCAAGATGGCTCCTTCTCTCCTTTCCTCTCCTCTCCTTTCCTCTCCTCTCCAATCTCCAAGCAATCTTTCCAGTAAAACATTTTTACTGGAAGACTAATAAATACAAGAAATAAATATATTTTCTAAGTAGCAGATGAGACAGCAGTTGAGCAAATTGAATGCACATAAACAAAACAAACAGATTATTTCAAAAGATGCCCTAGAGTAATGATAGCTAACCTTTTCCGGACCAACTGCCCAAAGCGTGAGTGTGTGCATGTGCAGCCCTGCACATGTGTCCCACCCATGGGCACCTTGCACACCCCCACGCATGAACGTCCGCAGCATATGCCCCGCCCCATCATGCGCGCACACCCTTCCCACATGCATGCACCCCCATGCATATGTGTGCAGGCCTCCACAGGCATCCCATCCCCACACATGTGCAGCAGAGACCTGAAGTCTAGCTAGCTGGTGGGAGGCGCACGCACATGCATGGCAGAGCTGAACTGGAGCAACAATGGTCCTAGAGCTTCAAGACAACAAAGAAAGAAGCTTATAAAACAAATAACAGAAAGCCATCCTGTTCCATTCTGTTGTGAACATTCCATGACCTAAAGGTTATCCAAATATCAAGGAATGAGCATATAAAATATCTATAACAGTTACAAAATCTTCATGTTATAGAGAGTTGGCTGTCATCTTAAAGTGGTATGTCAGCCAAAAGACAATGTCACAATTTACTTTTTCTGTCCATCCATTCTTCCTGTTTTTTTTACATGCAGTCTCTTTAAAAGCAGAAAGAGATAAGTTGGAAGAGGTAGTTGGTCACTTTACAATATGACTCTGCAAATCATCACTGAAAAATAGAGATGAGACAAAATAGTATTTTCATTACAAATTCCTTTTAATTTTTTCTGTTACCTAGTGTTGACATCAACTCAGGTTTCTGTTTTGAGGATGTTTTTATTAATTGAACCTAATCTCCTGAAGCAGCAGTGTCAAACTTGCGTCATCATAGTGTAATCATGTGCCATATGGTGACTTTCCCTCCTTCGCTAAACCAGGCATGGGCATGGCCAGCGTGTGACACATCCAGCCGACAGGCTGGGAGTTTGACACCACTATTCTAGAGGCTAAAGCCATGCAGGAACCTAGGTTGTTTAACCAACTTATATCAGAAAGAACCCACAAGATTCCCATTTATTAGTATTTTAAATTATTGCTTGGATCTGATTATGTAAATTGATGCTATATCTTAACCAGGCAGTTTTCCTTCCTTCAAACTGCAGAGATTTTCCTGAAAGTGCAAAAAAATGCAGCATTTTTTTTCCTGCTTACTGGTACCATATAAATCATAGCGGCTATGAGAATACTACCATTAAAGTTCCATTATAACTGGCTTGTACCTTAGTGCTAATGTATTAAAAGTGCTAAATGTAGAGAGATACCAAAGTAAACTACCTTATTTAATTGGGATTTAAAATTTAAGCCTTGAACATCTTCTGGTCAGTTTGATCGTGCATCATTTGGGTACAGATAATCTACCTTTAAAATGTAATGTTTGGCAATTGTTGGCACATGTTACTGAAATTGTTTTGTAGAGGGAAGCAGAATATAACACTTCCTTTACATACATACTTGTGAAACAAATCATACAAAACAATCTGTTGAAGATCAAGAGAGAAGGCTGCGTTTATTGGGATAGGTTCCTTTTTATTTGTAATTGTACTAACCAATTAAAATACATCAAATTGAAAATAATAAAATATTTTCCAGTGCGCTGTGTCTACACTCCATGCTGGGTAATATTTCTCATCTTCTGACAACAACTGGGTGAAATAACTTGACTTTTTTTCTCTGTCAGCTCTCTCTGTGCTAGCCACGCCCACTGTCCCATAATTCCTTAGTCTTTCACTCAGTTGCTGACAGACTGGGTTGGAATTTTTCTCTCTGTACTATTTTCCTTGTTCGTTAGTGATTGCGTTAGGTTTTTCTTTTATTTTTGAGTATTTTATTTTCGGTGGAGAGCTGCAGAGTTTTTTTCCTTTAATTTTTTCTGGATTCCGACTCTATTAATGCTTGCCGACAGTCAGCTGAGTGGTTGGTGACGTGCCTGGGTGCCCCAGGCCATCCCGGGCCTCTGCGCTTCGCGTGCATCTCAGCCACCGGATTCCGACTCTTCAGTGCAGACGGTAGCTGTCCCGTCGGTTTTTCCGCGGGCAGCTCCGTGGGGGTTGCGGCGCTCCGGAGGCTTCCGTTAGCCCAGGAGACTTTGATCGCGGTTATCCGCCATCTGGAGTGGCTGGCCTGATTCCTGTGGGTTGCTGGCAGTTGCGACCGCCATTTTGACTACCTGATCGGGCGGCCGCCATTTTGTTTTTGCCGATCTGCTCCTCTGGGGGAAAAAAATTCTTTTCTTCCCAATTATGAGCCCTTCTTGGGTCGTATTGGATGCCTTGATGGCATTTGTATATAGTTGGCCTTTCTTGTGAGTTGTTACTCAGCCTGTTGAATCGACTGTTTATATTTACAAATAATAATAATAATAATAATAAGGCCGTAAGAGGGGGTGAGTAGTGAGGAACCGCTGATCATCGTTGCAAAAAAAACCAACCAACCAACCAACCAACCAAACAAACAAACAAACAAAAAAAAGAAACTTAAATACAATAAACTAGAATATGGTCTCTGAGTTTGCCATATCAAGATGGCTGACTCGTCGCTCTCTTCTGACCTCGAGCAAGAGGTCAGTCCTTCTCGCCTGCCTAAATCATCTAAGAAGGGAGCAGGCAAGCGGACTGCCCAGTCCAGTCGCACATGCTCTCGCTCCAAGTCTTTGTCTGTAGGGGAAAGGGGTGCCTTACGACGTCATAAGGCATTCGAGAGGCAGTTCGATAAGGCCCACCATGCCGCAGCTTCTTCGCTGGCCTTGGCCTCTCATCCAGCCTGTTTGGTTTCTGATACCCCCAGTGCTACTACGGGGGAAACCTTACCTTTAGCACCGCTCCAACAATCTAAGGCCATTTCACGGTCCATGCTGGATGTGTCCACGGCTAGCCTTGAGCCGGCTCCGGTTCAACCCTGTGCTTGTCCGGAGGCCACCTTCACACCAACAGCTGCGAGCCTCCGTGTGGCGGAACCCCCGCCAATACTTCCTCAATTTGACTTCCAGTCTATGCTAAATATGGCACTTTCCACCATTTTCGCTGCAGGAATGCAGCAGGTGTCGCAAGCTCCTCCTCCTCCAGTTCCAGCGGCGCCACAGGTTCCAGGTCTGGTCAGGCGAAGCTCCCCTCGCCACCAGGAATCTGACTACTCCGACGAATCGGACCACGTTGAGGACTATCCCGAGGACCTGGAGTTCTCCGAAGACAAGGGTCTTGCTCCCGATATGCCTGCTGTTACCAGACTGTTCAGGCCCGCTCTATTCAAGTTCTTACTTCACAAGGCTCGCTTAACTACAAACCTGGGTTCGGTTGGAGCTCAGCCGTCATCGGCCCAACCTGAGGGGAGCCCTCACGATGCCTTGTTCAAGTTATCTAAGCCCGAGAAAGACTTTGCGCCGTGCCCCCAACTTTTTTCTGATGTTTTACAATCATCGTGGGGTCAGCCTGGATCCTTGACCATCCCGAGTAATCTGGACAAAAAGTTGTATTGTTCAGCGCCGGAGTTGGACTCCTTGCTGGAGTTGCCAGTGGTTGATCCTCCCATTGCATCTCTGACCTCCTCTTCATTGGCTTCTCCTGATCCGCTAGATGGCCTGAAGACGGACGACAGGAGAGTTGAATTAACTCAGTTGGGCTGTCAGAATGGTGACAGCTACATCGTTTTTTAATCGTGCGGCTCTGATTTGGCTGAGGCAGCTGCAGGAAAGGCTTCCCCCAGAGGAAACCAGAATGCAGCAAGATGTCAACAAAGTTATAGTGGCTACTGAGTATTCCACGGATGCCTCACTAAATACTGTGAAGTTTGCTTCCCGGGATATTGCCTCCTCGATTGCAACTCGTCGTCTCCTTTGGATGAAGCATTAGAAAGCCGACTCAAAAACTAAATGGAAGTTGGCTATGGCACCATACAAGTCTCCCAATTTGTTTGGTGCCGCTTTAGAGCCGCTCCTTGTGGAAGACAAGGATAAGCACAAAATACTTCCGTCTTCGATTCGCAAGCAAGAAAGGCGCTATACCCCATATTTCCAGAGGCAGACCTTTCAGCCCTCCTCCTCCGGATCTGGGGGTTCCACTCCTTACCGTCAGTCCTTTCCGTACTCCGATAGATTTTCTGACCACCAACAGTTTCGTGACAAGGGCAGATCCCAGCAACACTCAAAGCGCCCCTTTCGTGGCTCTGGTTCCCAATCCTTTCGCTGCGGGAAATGACTCTCAGCCTGTAGGTCCCGTGGGCGGTCATTTGCAGGCTTTTCACTGCCAGTGGGATCTTTCAACGTCAGACACCTGGGCAAGGAGAACTGTTTCTCAAGATCTGTCAATAGAATTTACAGGGCCTCCCCCGAGCCGCTATGTTTCAACTCCTTCTCACTCACCGCAACTCAAGTGTCTCTTAACAGCGGAAATTCAGCATCTCAGAGACATCAAGGCGGTCAAATTGGTTCCCAAGGATCAATGGGGGACAGGATTCAACTCAACCCTATTCCTCATTCCCAAGTCCTCCGGAGGAGTTCAGGCGATTCTCAACTTAAAGTGTTTGAATCTGTCAGTCAGGTACCGCCTTTTCAAGATGCATTCATTCCATTCGATTCTTTCCTTCATGCGCAAGGGCGACCTACTACAGCTGGTGGACCTGAGGGAAGTCTATTTACATGTCCCGGTCCATCCCAACCAGCGCCAGTTCCTGAGGTTCGAGTATGGGGGCGAGCACTATCAATATTGTGCTATGCCGACTTCCGGTGGCACCTTCCTCGGCGGCGGCGGGCTCTTCCATGCCCGCCGGCTTCTTGGCGCGTTAGAGCCACCTTACAGCTGGCAGGCGGCTCAGACAACCTGCTCCTCAGCGGGAGGAGCAGGGAGAGCTTCTGGGGGTGAGGCTGGGCCTCCTGAGCCGCCCCAGGAATGCTTCGTTTGTCCTGGGGAGGGCTCAGAAGGATGGCTCCCTCCATACCCTCCAGAGAATGCTCCGCGTCGGGACAGTCCTCCGCTAATTAGCGGAGCCAGACGCTGGAAGCAACACCACAATTGAAGCGTTTATCGAGCAAGCTGAAAGAGAAAGAAGAAAAGTTGAAGCAAGTATGGATTTTTTTACTGATTTTTTATTGATTTTTTGGAAGAGGAAAGAGGGGAAGGGGGAAGGAGAGGAAGAGAAGTGAAAGTTCTTAAGAAAGTCCTTTAAGATGGCGACTGGTCTTAATTGAAGAAATCCCAGAGCGATTGAAAATGGAGGCTTTGAAATAAATACTCTGCTATGGGAAAGGCACTTAAAGTAAGAGGAATTTTCTTGGATATTTTTTTTTTAAATTAAAGTAAAGTAAAGTAAAATAAAGTAAAGCAAAGTAAAGCAATTTAAAGTAAAGCAAAGATGACTAAAGGAAGGGGGGGCTCCCCCATGAGCCAGCTGAAGAATAAAGCTGACATGATGCAATTGTGTGGATTGGCAGAAGGGGACTTAAAAGATCTTATCACAACTTCCTTACCGAGCGTAGTTGACAAAATTAAAAATTCACAGAAGAATCTTGTGGACTTGATTGCTGGAAAGCAGGACCAATTAAGTCAAACTATTATTAAAGTAATTTCAGATCTTTCAAATGTGGTGATTGAAATGGAGGAGAAAGTAACTGAAATTAGCAGTAAATTTGACTCTCAGATTCAAGAAATACAAGAAAAGTTTGTGGAAGCTGAGATTCGAAATCAGATTACACAGAATGATATTATCATGCTTCAAATCAAAACTATGGCATCAGCGATCAGAGTAAGAGGTATTAAAGAAAACCAGAGAGATTTAAAAGCAATTTCTGCAAAGGTCTTTGCTGAATTACTTGAGCTAGAAGATGAGATAATTCTTGGTTGTATAGAGAAAGTTTATAGAGTCAACTCACGAGTAGCCAAACAAAGGAATTTGCCTAGAGATGTTGTTGTTTATTTTACTGATAAAAGGCTGAGAGATGACATCTTACAAAAGTCCTACTCTGCCAGAGTGCAAGTAGAAGGTGCACAAATTAATATCTTCAAAGAGTTACCATCGAAGGTTCTAAAGGATAGGAAAGAATTTGCTTTTTTAACTAAGGAATTGAAGAAAAGTAATATCCCATTTAGATGGGACTTACCAGCTGGCATAATTTTTAGATATCATGGTGTGAGATATTGTTTGAATACTATTGGAAAAGCGGAACATTTTTATAAAAATATTTTTAAGGGAGCTTCGGAATATCTTAAGAATAAGAAACAAGAAAGAGAGTTTGCAAAAGGTAAACAGAAGGATGAGACTCCAAGAATGAATCAAAGAATGTTAAAAGTACAAGGAGTACAATCTGGTTTCTTGAAGGATTTTACTATGGATCTTTCAGATGGAAAAATTGAGCATACCAGTGAACCTAGATTAGGAGCACCGGACCTTGAACTGCTGGAGCAAGACTTAAAAAATATTATAATTCAAGATGAACAGCAGCAGAGGTCCAATGCTCCGCAAGAAAAGGGTGGTGATGTCGAACAGCAGGAACCAGAATTTAATGAGGAAATTCAAGTGGTAACTAATGAGTGTCGTGAAGTCCTCCGCCCGTTACAGTTGTTATCAGAAAGTATGGAAAATTTCGGAAAATGGTTATAAAATTCTCAAAGTTTATACTGAGTTGGATTTATGGATTATAAAGTCATCATCCTGAATTGGAGATTTATAAAATTTTTGATATTTTGAATTGGATTCAACATCCTGAGTAAGTTTAACAGATTGCTGCAATAGTAGCAGCGTTCTGTGATTACCCTATTATAGTTTTTTTTTTTTTTTGGAATTTATCATCCAAGAGGAAAGAATGGAAATGAAAACATCTCATAACGAGAAGGAGTGAACAACAAAGGGTGGCAGGATTTGAAACAGCTTCACAAGAACATCTGGGAATGCAGTTTCTAGGATTTTCTTCTTTTTTTGATTTTTTTTTTGTTCTCAAGGTTTGGCGGAGCTGCATTGGGTTTCTTCTTGTTGAAACAGAATACGTTAGTTTGAATGACTCTACCTAGAGGAGTGAATATCTTCTTGGTTGGATGCTATCTATATAAAGTCACACGGGGGGTTTCTGTGGAATGCTTTATTTTATTGATGGGGGCAGATAGAAGATGAAGCTTATTGGAATTGGACATATGTGAAGAAAGAAGATTTAATTTCAATCAGGATGAAGAGAAGATTGAAATTCGAGCTATGGAAAATTATAACAATATATGCATAATTATATTATACTGTATGTTTTATGTTTTTTTCTTCGGGGGGGATTGTATTTTTGAATTAAGGGGAGTAGTTGGGATTAAACTATTTGATATTATCTAATATGAATAAGTAGGTTATATAATTTTTGGGGGATTGAGTATGGCATATGATTAGTAATGTTATTAATGTTTCTTTTTCTTTTCTTTGTTTTTAAATTGGGTTAAATATCATAATGGTTATTTTTTCTGGGTGTTTTTCTTATTATAATATTGTTAATATTTGATAAATATCTATGTTCATGGGCTTTTTTTAATTTTTATTTTCTTAATTCTTTTCTTTCTTTCTTTTCTCTTCCTTTCAATTTAGAATTGAATATATAATAGTATTTGCTTTTCTTGTCGTTACAAATTCTTGCTGTTTTCTTTTTTTTAAGAAATGTGTAGCGGAAGTCAGGGGTGGGATGGGGAGGGAGGGGATGGGGTCGGGGGGAGGCTGGGGGGATGGGAGGGTGGGGGTGGGGGAGGGGTGAAAAAGGGGGAAAATTTTTGTATTGTAAAACTTTTTCAATAAAAAAAAAATATTGTGCTATGCCTTTTGGGCTTTCATCAGCTCCCAGAACTTTCACCAAGCTGGTAGATGTTATAGCCGCTACCCTCAGGTCGATCCCAGTACGCTTACTGTGCTACCTGGATGACATTTTAATACTTTTGTCCTCCCAGGAGCAGGCATTTCGGGACAGGAACTTGGTGCTCGCGAGTTTTTGTCAGCACAGATTCACCATAAATCTGGACAAGCTATGTCAATTCTTCATTTGGGAGCTGTGATCGACTCTGTCAAGGGCGAGGTCTTCTTGTCTCCGGAACGAGTCTCCAGCATCCGGGACCTGGTGGCCCAGGTTCTACGACACCGGTCAGTTCCCTTACTGACGCTTTCACAACTACTAGGGAAACTAGTGGCTTGTTTCCGAATCATTCCCTGGGCCAGATGTCACTCCAGACCATTACAGTGGCTGCTCCTTCCTTATCAACGGAAGGGTTGCGCCCACACTGCAAAAAAGATCTTTGTGCCTCCTCAGCTCCGTCTTTCTCTTCGGTGATGGCAGTCTCCGGTGATCCTACGTGGCTGTCAGTTCCTAGACCTCAAGCACGTCACACTAACAACGGACGCCAGCCTTCAGGGCTGGGGGGCCCACCTGGGTACACAAGTAGCTCAGGGCTTGTGGTCCCAAGCGGAGAGGGCTTCCAGCATCAACCTGCTCAAATTGAGAGCCATTCGACTCATGTTGGTTCACTTCCGCTCTACAGTCCAAGGACGTCACGTGCTTGTACGCACGGACAACACTACGGCCAAGGCCCATGTGAACAGGGAGGGAGGCATGAGATCTCGCCTCCTGATGATCGAATCGGAGCATTTGTTCACCTGGGCAGAACGACACCTTCTGTCGATCCGGTCAGACCATATCTCCGGGACAGACAATCAAAGGGCGGATTGGTTGAGCAGAGAATTGATAGATCCTTCAGAGTGGCAATTGCACCCTCAACTATTTTGGGAGCTGTCCTTGTGTTTCAGGGACCCAATTGACCTATTTGCAAGCCCGCTCAATGCGCAACTTCCGCAATTTGTGACCCGTTACCCAGACCCTCAGGTGGTGGACTCAGATGCTCTCAGGTGTCGTTGGCCGCAGGGCCTCCTATATGCCTTTCCCCCGCTGACTCTCATTCCATAGGTGATCAGGAAGATGATAGCGGAAGGGGCAGTTCTGTTGCTGGTGGCCCCCTATTGGCCTCGTCGCCCCTGGTTCTCCGATCTCGTCCAATTCTCCATCACGGAACCATGGAGGATCCCCTCCCATCGGATCGTCCTGTGTCAAGGTGCCATTTGCCATCCCGAGCCTCAGTGGCTCCAATTGGCCGTGTGGTGTTTGAACGCCTCATCCTCAAGAAGAATCGTATCTCGGATGATGTAATAGGCACGATCCAGGCGGCTCGTTGACCGTCCACAACTCGAATTTATGAGGCATCGCGGAAATCCTTTTGCTCTTGGTGTTCTACTCAACAGGTGGACCCGACTTCAGCTGAGATACAGCATGTTTTGGATTTTTTGCAAGCTGGTCTGGGGAAAGGACTGGCTCCTGCCACGCTCCGTCGTCAGGCTGCTGCTCTTTCGACTGTTTTCTCCTGCCCACAGTACTGTTCCCTGACTCAACATCCTTGGGTGAGGGGATTTTTGCATGGCGCTAACAATTTATCTCCACCTACTGTTCATCGTTATCCCACTTGGGATCTTCCCCTTGTGTTGAGGGCTCTTACAGCCCTCAACACAAAAGGGCTTTCGTTTAAGGTGGCTTTCCTTTTGGCTGTCACCTCAGCCCGTAGAGTCTCCGAGCTCTCAGCCTTGTCCATTAGGAAAGACCTCTGTATCTTTCTCGCCAATATGGTGGTACTTCGCCTGGATCCGTCCTTCACACCAAAAGTGAACTCGCACTTTCACTGATCGCAGGAGATTATATTTCCTGATTTTTGCCCAAACCCTAAACATCATAACGAGGTTCTTTGGCATACCTTGGATGTGCGCAGAGCCCTGCGTCGATATATTTGTCGCACTGCCTCTTTCCGTAAAACTGAAGCTTTGTTAGTTTCCTTTCACCCAGCGTCCATGGAACAAAAGATCTCTGCAGCCACAGTAGGTCGTTGGATCAAAGCGTGTATTTCCTCTGCTTATGAACTTCATGCAAGGTCACTGTCTGGTAGGATCCTGCCTCACTCAACACGCAGTGCAGCTACTACGGTGGCATGGTCGACGCAAGCTTTGGTCCTAGACATCTGTAGGGCTGCCACATGGACATCTTTGTCTCCATTTATTCGACATTATAAAATTGATGTGTATGGTTTGGCAGAAGCGTCATTTGGACGGAGGGTCCTGCAGAGTGTCATATCAGACACTTCCTCAGATGGGCAGTCAGTTTTCCGTCCCTAATGTTCAGCTTGGGTATGTCCCAGCATGGAGTGTAGATGCAGCACACTGGAAAATGGACGTTGTCTTACCTGAACGTCTCTTTTCAGGGCGCTGCGGATACACTCCATACCCTCCCTTATTATTTTTGGACTGCTTTCTTGTATTCTTGTTGTTGCAGGTGTTTTCTGCGTTCTTGTGTTTGGGCTTGGAATTTATGCCAAATATCTAAGCTGCACTTTTGTTCAAGACTGAGGAATTATGGGACAGTGGGCGTGGCTAGCACAGAGAGAGCTGACAGAGAAAAAAAGTCAAGTTATTTCACCCAGTTGTTGTCAGAAGATGAGGAATGTTACCCAGCATGGAGTGTATCCGCAGCGCCCTGAAAAGGGACGTTCAGGTAAGACAACGTCCGTTCCCAATACAAACCTTCATTAAACATTGTGTTCATGATTTTTTTCTCTAGTCATAGATTATAGTCCCCAGTGGCAGTGCAAAATGTGCATGTGAAAAAAAAAAAGGAAATAAAAAAAACTCACGTGGAAGGCATAAGGGGAACAAATGATGAAATGTGATGCAAAACCTATGATTCATACTTGAGTTATTTTGAGGCACAGATGTGTAAGGACACTTCTACAATTTTTACATATAAATATCATCATTTTAACTTAATTTTGGTTTGGTTTGATTTGATTTGGAGATCCATTGTCCTCTCTTTTTTTCCCCCAGGCCATTTTTTTCCTAGCATATAGATAAATTCATATTGCAATATGAGATGAAATTTGACTATCACAGTAACTATAACTGTTTATTGCCTCATTTACACCTAATGTATTCTGATGTGATCATATTAAAATAGGGATGAACACTGACTGGATAACTGAGCAAGACCTGTCTCATTGATTGTAGAGCTAAGTGGGGATGTTTCTTTTTCTTCTAGAGTAGACTCTTCTTCTTTGCTAGAGTAGACTTTAGAAAAAGGTCTTGTAATATTACATCCAGGAATTCCTCTCACTTAGGGTGAAAACAGCGTATTTTTGTTTCATACACTGCATTAATGCAAAACACAATTTTCTGATTATGTAGCCTGCTCCATTTTCTTTTTTGTTTTGGGAACATAGTTGCCATTCTGTAATTCAAAACACATTTTTAAAAATGGTTGAAGACAACAGAATTTTAGCTACTTTAGAACTCTGAATTAACCAAATAAAGGACTTGTTTCAAAAGTATTTTTCTGTGTGCAGCTTTTTTCCAGTGCATCTTTTATTTGCTTTGCTTTTTAATATGCATTATCACTGCAGATTTTTTGGAATACATAAGGAGAATTTAGCCCAACAACAAATTAAAGACAACTAATGAGAACAATGTTGATGAGATTTATGAGTGAAAATGGCTATCCAGAGGGGTTTATCCTGGTCTGCATATGGTACAGTGAAAAGGGAAGCAAAATCTTTAAAATGTAGATTTTTTTTAAAATTTGATTTATATGCCGCCCTTCTCCGGAGACTCAGGGCGGCTTACAATGCGTTAAGCAATAGCCTTCATACTTTTGTATATTTATATTTATACAAAGTCAGCTTATTGCCCCCAACAAACTGGGTCCTCAATTTACCCACCTTATAAAGGATGGAAGGCTGAGTTGACCTTGAGCCTGCCTGGGATTTATTAATTTTTTAATAAATTAATTAGATTTATTAATCAAAGCAAAACATTATTAGATGATCAAATATTTATTTGCAATTTCATGTTCCACCAATCACTATTAAAGATTTAATACATAGAATTAGTAAAGGTTTTTTGATCAAATCATTGACATGCAATGTTTGGGGTTGAGGGAAGAGGCAGGAGAAAGGGCTTCAAGGTCACACATTTTTGTTTAGTCAAAAAAATGAACAATGAAAAAGAGTGGCAGGTACTGTGCTCAGCACTGGTTACATTGGAATCTTGAAACAAAAGCTGTTTTGTTGGAAAAGCCAAGTGAATATATGTAACATGCATTTTGTTGCCCATGATTAATTCCTGTGATTTGATTATCAACACAGGAAATTGTTGATTGTAATTATGACAAGACTGTATTGTCATATATAGCAAAGGACATCACAGCAATGATATGAAGCTCTGTGGATAATAACTGCTCAAACAGGTTATCAGTCATACTGCTTTCAAGATATGTGAATCCACTTTATTTTTACAGCTTCCCTTTTAGATACTAAACTCAGTAATTCAGGTGTATCAAGGTCATGTCTGAAGTGCTTTCACTTCCTCCAAGAAAGGGAAGAACTTGTAGAACTGAAGGCCAGAGAAGACCTGCACACTCTGCATTGTACCTTGGCTTCTTTGCCTCAACAATGGCTTTTCTTTTACCACCAATTCTTTTAATGCCAGTTGGCTTTGATTTTGCTGAAGCAGCAGTTGCTTCTATCAGAGCCACTGTGTATTATCTGTACATCTATAAACTACCAGTTTCTGCAAACTTCAGCAACTTACACATCCTATGAATCTCTACAGAGATTCAGCAAATCTTCAGGCATTTAGCAACTAAAGGTAAAGATAAAGGTAAAGGTTCCCCTCGCACATATGTGCTAGTTGTTCCTGACTCTAGGAAGTGGTGCTCGTCTCCATTTCAAAGCCGAAGAGCCAGTGCTGTCCAAAGACGTCTCCGTAGTCATGTGGCCAGCATCTTTTTCCTTCCCTCACATTAAAAGTTGCTTTATGACATATAATCAGTCAACCAGTGTAAACTTGAGGTCTCCATTTGAGCTTCTGTATGTAAGATTTAAAACGAGTGGGTGACTTTTTGTTTTTCCTTTTTCTCCCCATCACCTTTTTCTTCTGTGTCATTAATTTGTAGCTGTTCTAACAGCAATTTATAACTGCTGCTGATAAAGATATCCTTATTTTAAATCAATATATGGCTATGTTTTTTTCTTCAGTTACCTGTCACTTTAAATTGACAGTTGTAATTACTATTGTGATTATTATAATATTGAAATACATTCTATCGCTAATCAACCAATCTCTTACTCTATCTCAATATCTTATTTTTTAATTTTCCAGTCCTGCTTCCTTGTCTTATCCAGTATTGCCTGTTATTCCCATTTTTTCACTTCTCTTTCCTCAATTTGGTTAAATAGTGGCCCTCTGAGTAAATAAAATGAAACCCTTCTAAAAAGCACCTAATCAATCAATGGAAACAGTAAGAAGCTTCTTTATATAAAGCTACTTTACCTTTTGCCATCTATTCCCCTCCTCAAGTTTTTAATCTTCCTTGTAGCAAAAGTAAAGGTAGTAGGAGAGTAAAGAGGAAATTCCACCTTTTTAGTTACCATAATGAAAGCAACTTCATACCTTGTGAGCCCCTAAGGCAGGGTTATAAAACTCAAGGCCAGGAGGTCAAAACTGGCCCACAGGGTGCTTAGATCTGGTCTGTATTAAATCTTTGCTGTATTAAACAGCAAAGGACTAGCCCATGTTGCCTCTGCCAGCAAAAATGGAGCTCGGGAAGGCCACAGGTGGCCCTTGTGAGCTCTGTTTTTGCTGGCAGAGGGTTGCAGGAGGCCATCATAGCTGAAAATGGAGCTTGGGAGCCTGTTTTTGCTGGCAGAGCACTCTGGCAACCACAGGCGCTCCAGACACAAGTGACATTGAGTTGGCAATGCCTACCCTGGTCATGGCCACCCTGGCCCCTTGAGGTGAAACCCTGATATGGCCCTCAATGAAATAGAGTTTGACACCTCTGCCCTAAGGGATGCTCCATTAGGAACTAGATTCACCTTCTGCCTGATCTCTTGGCCTGGATAAATTGATTTCCTTCACTAATTTTGGCTGACTTTCCCCATTTGTAACCACAATATAAACATACCCTGTGTCGAGTGTCAAGCAGGGTCGTGCTGAGGACTTTGTTCAATATCTGGATGATAAAATAACTCAGATTCGGGATGATTTGGCCACTGACTGGGTTGATTCAGGCGGGGTGACTGAGGCAGGTCTTGAGAGTGTTATCTGGGCTGAGTTCGATCCTGTGGCTCCTGAGGACGTGGACAGGACTCTGGGAAGACTGAACGGAACCACATGTTTATTGGACCCGTGTCCCTCCTGGTTGGTGCTGGCCTCCTGGGAGGTTACACGAGGCTGGCTCCAGGAGATTATAAATGCT
Organism: Coluber constrictor foxii; assembly: GCA_038048745.1. NCBI lineage: Eukaryota > Metazoa > Chordata > Lepidosauria > Squamata > Colubridae > Coluber > Coluber constrictor. Next base: position 116,363,708 of record CM075961.1, on the reverse strand, counting down.
TCTTTGAGTGAGGGTGCCCTACCGCCCGCCTTGAAGGAGGCGGTGGTGAGGCCCTCCTCAAGAAGCCCTCCTTGGACCCAGCTATTTTGGCTAATTATCGTCCAGTCTCCAACCTTCCCTTTTTGGCGAAGGTTGTTGAGAGTGTGGTTGCGTACTTTGGACTATTGTTGAATCCTGGACTGGATTTTATCTCCCATCCTGGGTTTTGGGATGTATACCTCAGCCGACCTTCTTGCATTGTGAGACTCCCCCCCTCTCGCAGGCCTGGCCCTCCACACTATCGAGGGCCTATCTTGATGATGGGTTTTGGAATCCTGAGAGGTGGCATGTTGTGAAGAGGGGGTTGAGGGGGTTTTTAATTACGTTTTTAGCCAAAATTTTAAGGGGTTCGGGGGGGAGGGTTGTCTTAAGACTGGACCTGGGGGGGTCAACATAGATCAAGGGACTAGCCTGTTGAATGGTGGCAGTGGGGGATGCGGGGAGGGTGGCCACTCGGGGCACGGTGGGTCGAGGGTCATTCTATCCCTGTGGTGGTGGGGAGGAATGGTGGGGGTGGGAGCAGAGGGCGCAGCGGGTACAGAGCTCTGGCCCTCATTGCTCCACCTGCGCTCTGGAGGGGATGACAGTGCGGAACCCCGGACTCCAGCTGGTGTACGTTAATGCCAGGTCCATTGTGCATAAGGCCCTCCTTGTCCATGACCTGATTGATGAGGGGAGTGAGGACCTGGCTTGTATCATGGGGACCTGGTTGAGTGCAGAGGGAGGGGTTCCTCTCTCCAATTTATGCCCACTGGGCTTCCAAGTATTACACCAGCCGTGACCCCATGGAAGGGGTGGTGTCATTCGGGAAGGTTTTAGACCTAGGGAGGTCACTGTCTCTCAGATTGAAGGGTGTGAGTCCCTTCTGTTGAAATGGAACCCTGGAGTGTAGTCGGCACTGTTGATTATGTACCTGTCTCCCAGCTGCGTGTCTTCAGTTCTGCCCACACTACTTGAAGTTTTACCTGAATTGACGGTTGAGCCAGCTGACGGGAGGTTAAAATCTCCCACAACCATCAGGTTGGGGAAGATTTTAACCTCCCGTCAGCTGGCAAGACATCTGAGTTGGTGCAGGAGTTCATGGCCTCCATGATGGCTATGGACCTGACTCAAGTTGTACAAGGCCCAACTTACAGCGGTGGACACACACTCTATCTGATTTTCATCTCTGGGCAGTGGTTAAATGCTCAGGGTATGGGTGATCTTTCCGAACTACCAATGTCATGGACTGACCATTCCCTCCTTCAGCTAGACTTTCCATCCGCCAACCCCCACCACTGGGAGGCGGAACCGACTCGTTGGTTCCGCCCCAGGCACCTGATGGAGCTTGGGACATTTCCCACTGACCTATCCCATGATTCAACAGAGGCCATGGTGGATGCTTGGGAAAGGGTGACCATCCGGTCACTGGATCGAATCACCCCCTTACGGCCTCTCCTCCAACAGGGATCCCGGGCAGCTCCACGGTTTTCCGAGGAGCTCAGGGAAATGAAGCGTTGGAAGAGACACCTAGAGGGCCGTTGGTGGTCTTCCCTCACCGAGTCTGACTGAACACAGTTAAGAACCCATATTAGGTCTTATCTTGTGGCAATGGAAGTGGCAAAACATGACTATTTCGCTGCTCTCATTGCATCTGCAGAAAATCACCCAGCTGCCTTGTTTTGAGCGACCCGCTCCCTTCTCCATCAGGGAGCAAGAAAGAACCCCTTGCAAGGCAGTGCTGAGGATTTTGTGCAATTTCTGCAGGATAAAATTGCTCAGATTCGGATGGGGTTAAACTTTGACTGGACGGGATCCGACAAGGGGATGGGAGCGGATCTTGGTGGTGATATCTGGGTTGAATTTGATCCTGTTTCTATAGAGGAAGTGGACAGGATTGTGGGTAGACTGGGGGCCTCCACATGTTTATTGGATCCTTGTCCCTCCTGGCTTGTTGCGGCAACCAGAGAAGTGACTGGAGACTGGATCCGGGCGATTATCAACGCTTCATTGAGAGATGGGGTCTTCCCCGCCTTACTTAAGGAGGCGGTGATTTGTCCTCTCCCCAAGAAGCCTAGACCTGGATCCGGCGTCCTTGAACAACTTTCGTCTGGTCTCCAACCTTCGCTTTCCTGCGAAGGTTGTTGAGTCTGTGGTGGCATACCAGCTCCCGCAATTCCTGGAGGAGACTAATTATCTAGACCCATACCAATCAGGCTTCAGATGCAGACACAGCATGGAAACGGCTTTGGTTGCCCTGGTGAATGATCTCTGGTGGGCCCGGGATGGGGGTTATTCCTCCATCCTGGTGCTACTTGACCTCTCAGCGGCTTTCGATACCATTGACCATGGTATCTTACTGTGTCGTCTTGGGGGAGTTGGGGATGGGGGGCACTGTCTTACAGTGGTTCTCCTCCTACCTCTCAGGCCGTACACAGTTTGTTGGGGTGGGGGGGTCAGAGATCCTCCCCATGGCCCCTCACTTGCGGGGTGCCACAGGGGTCAGTTCTCTCCCCCGTGCTTTTCAACATCTATATGAAGCCGCTGGGTGAGATCATTTGTGGTTTCAGGGTGCGGTATCATCAGTACACTGATGATACCCAACTGTATATCTCCACCCTGGACCAACCCAGGGACACCCTTTCCATGATGTCTAAGTGCCTGGAGGCAGTACGGGTCTGGATGGGTAGGAGCAGGCTCAGGCTCAACCCCTCCAAGACAGAGTGGCTGTGAATTCCGGCGTCCCATGATCTAGCATCCTCATCACTTCTGATGGGAGGGGAGTCTCTTGCTCCCTCTGAAAGGGTTTGTAATCTTGGCGTCCTCTTTGATTCATCTAATGGCTGTGAAAAGGGGGGCATTTGCACAGGTTCACCTGGTGTGCTAGTTACGCCCCTTCCTAGACAGGGACACCCTCTGTTCGGTCACTCATGCTCTCATAATCTCTTGATTGGATTACTGCAGTGCCCCCTACATGGGGCTGCCCTTGGGGTGTACCCGGAGGCTCCAACTGGTCCAGAATGTGGCTGCGCGATTAGTTATGGGTGCTTCCCGCTACTCCCATGTGACACCACTTCTGCGCAAGCTGCACTGGCTGCTAGTGGTCCTCCGGGTCTGCTTCAAGGTGCTGGTACTTACCTATAAAGCCCTACATGACACAGGCCCGGGGTATTTGCAGGAACACCTCCTACCAGCCTCCCACTGCCCAGTGTGCTCACATAGGGCAGCCCTCCTCTGGGTCCCTTCAGCCAGACAGTGTCAGCTGGTGGTCCCCAGGATGAGGGCATTCTCTCTGGTTGCACCGATCCTCTGGAATGGGTTGCCTGTCGCACTCCGGACAGCCCCTGATCTCCACAACTTCCGCGCTGACCTTAAGACATGGCTTCCCTGATCTGTTGATGATTTTGATTTTGGGGATTTTATTTGGTTTTAATATTAGTTAATAGAATTTTTCATTGTCGGATTGTTTTATTGTTGTGAGCCACCCTGAGTCCTACGGGAGAAGGGCAGCATACAAATCTGACAATAAATAAATAAAATGATTAAATTTAACAGGGTGACGAAAGATTCCCAAATATCAGCATCTTGGTCAGAGGCCTATATATCTATTCTGCTGAAGGAAGATACTAATTTGACACTTATTAAAATTTACAGCCAATTTCATTACTTAATTTGGACTATAAAATATTTACGGCATTCTGGCCACAAGACTTGGATATTTCCTTAACCAACTTATACACCCAGATCAGAATGGATTCCTACCCAACCGACAACTACGTGATAATATAAGAATGGTGATGAATATTTTAGAGTATTATGAAAATTGTCCGGACAAACAGTTATCCTTGATTTTTGTCAACACCCAAAAGGCTTTCGACAGAGTGAGCTGGGACTTTATGATTTCTCAGATGAAATGTATGGATTTCGGTGAGAGGTTCATGGGAGCAGTGCAAGCCAATCTACCAGGAACAGATAGCAAAAGTATTAATCAATGGGGAGAAAACAGAGAAGATTTGGATCAGTAGGGGTACATGGAAGATTTGGATCAGTAGGGGTACATTGTCCACTCTCTCTGCTATTATTTGTGCTAACATTGGAAACATTGCTTAGGGAGGTTTGGAGGAACACGGAAATAAGAGGAATGAGGGTTAGGCACCAGGAGGTGAAAGCTCAGGCATACGTGGATGATTTAGTTTTCATACTGGAAGTTCCATCAGAATCAGGATTGAAGCTATTAGAGGTACTTAGGGATTTTGGGAGAGTGGCAGGATTGCTAAGTAACAAGGAAAAAATGAAAATATTAGTTAAAACATGATGCAGAGGCAGAGATGTCAGTTGGAGGGACTTCGGGGGATGCAGATAATAGAATAAAATATTTGGGAATTTGGCTGATAGCAAGGTGCTCAATGGTAAAGGAAGATAATTATGTTCCCCTTTATAATCAGACAGTTAGAGATTTGGAGAAGTGGAAAAATTTACAGTTATCACTTATGGGAAGGATTGCTGCCGTCAAAATGTACATCCTCCCCAAATGGTTGTTTTTGTTCCAAAAGGTAAGTTGCCTTGGTAAGTTTGGATAGGGAATTCTTTAACATCTTGAACAGAGTTATTTCTAAATTTATTTGGCAAAGTAAAAAATCAACGATTAAGCTCAGGATGATGCAGGAACCTAAAATTAGAGGGGGAGTTGGACTCCCAAATTGGGAGCTTTACCATCAGGCAGCCATTCTGATATGGGATCACCCTGAAAAGGAGGCGGCTATTGGCAGCAGAAAGTTACAGCCTTCAACACAGTTGGCACCACTTTTTATGGCCAGGACAGTCAGCCTGACCGAGGTGTTTTCAGAATCACTATCTATGTAAGATCCTAGGGAATACCTTGGAAAGACTTAGGAGAAAGTTGTATCTGAAGATACCATATTGGATCTCGATTCTGGAGGCCCTGGTATATCCGACATTATATAAAGGAGAGAAGTCTTGACCTATGAAGATATTTTGGATACTTGGGGCAGACTGAAGTCACGGGGACAACAGAGGTCGGAGGGTTGCAATATAGACCGGTGGGTTTGACTTAAAAATTTAAAAATTAACTATGGCATCCTTTTATAAAGAGAATATTTATAAAATGGTTTATCGATGGCACCTACCTCCAGCAAGATTAGCTAAAATGTTCCCGAGGACATCTTCACAGTGCTGGAAATATGGCATAGCAATGGAACTTACTTCCACCAATGGTGGACATGCCTGCGGGCAGCTAAATATTGGATGAAAATATGATGATGGTTGTTTGAAATTACACACTGTAGAGTGGAACTGAAACCGGAAACCTTTTTGTTGGGGTTAGACCCAAATATTGGCTTAACTAAATGGTATTTGATGCTGCACATAATTATTGCAGGGAGACTGGCATTCGCACAAGAATGGAAGAATGAGGACTTACCAACGGATGCAAAAATAATTTATAAAATCATGGAATGTACAGAGTCCGACAGACTTACAAAACTGACTCAGATTTTTATGGTAGTTGGAATATGTGGTATGATTGGATCCAGAAACAATGGGAGTGGAACAAATGATAATGTTGGTTTATAATTTTAGATGATTGTATGTTTATGGTAATCAATAAGTATTGGAAAGGTAAATTTGTATACAAGAATCTGTAAATATTTTCTATTTTTACTCTCTGATTACTGGTGTATTTTGGCGATGTTATCGTGATAGAAAAATTATTATATAATTTGTTTTTTATTTTTATTTTTGATGCTCTTATAAAATTTATTTTTTAAAAAAGAGAGACTGGAGACAAGCTTCAGACAACAGCTCTTTATTCAGCAACTATTTACAATCCAGCAGCTAGCCTCTCTGACAGCCACCTGTTCTGTCCCCCTTCCCCACACAGGCAAATACACAACCTGGCATGCCTGCCAAGATTTTATTAAGCAATCAGACTAGAAACCTTTGCAGATAAGAGTATTGGCAGTAAACTGCAAAATGCCTGCCAAGTCAGTTTTCACTCACAATTAGCAAGAGAGAGAGTTTCTCCTCAGTCCAGTTCAATAGCAAAAAATAATCCATGAAGCAAGAATTGGCCAGGGTCCAATCCAGATTTCAGGTAACGTGATGTGATTCTCCGGTTTTTAATTTTGACCGTCACAAAGCCTGAAGAGCAATCATGCCCACTTTTATTCCTTGTGGTGTGTGGCTCAGTGACTCAGCTCAATCTCTGGCCCTCCCACACCTCTTTCGTTGCTGTGCATGTTTCTCCCTCCGACGCTGCCTGGGATCAAGCCAGGATTCATCATCCTCGCTCCCTATCTGTTGTTGTTCCGATATGCTTTCCTCCTGGCATATCCCAGGCTGTTACTCTTGGCCTTCAGATGGAACCTGAGGCATTGCGAGAGAGGAGGGTCCTGGAGAGGGAGGCCTTATCAGTTCCTTCCCATCACCTTCTGAGGCCTCTTTCTCTGTTAGGACCAGCTCAGGAGTCGGGGTCACAACAGCCAGCCCTTTTATAGGGAGCTGTCAGGGAAACCAGCCAATCACATTTAAGCATTCTTCTCACCTAAACAGTGGACCAGAGGAAAAACCATCCTGTCAATGTCTAACATTTTCCTTCCCTGCTTTTTTGTGGGGTTGATTTACCTCTTACTTCTCTGCCTTTATATGTTCTGTACTTGCTATTGCCTACTTGTCTTTAATTTTCTTTTGCCTTGTGTCCTGTGTTCTCTTTCTATCCTCCCTTCCTTCTTGTTTTTGTTCTGCCACTATCAGGTATTAAGCTCTCCCTGCTTTTTTTAGTTCTGCCCCCCGCCCCCCGTTGGTCTCCCATGCTGTTCTTTTTTTTTCCTTAATTTTTTTTATTTTCATTTCTCATAAACATATTTAAGTGTACAGTCTCTTATCCATCATTAATTATTGATCATTCATTTAATCCTTTAAGTTTCATTTTTATTTGTTCAGGGCTGCTCTTTTACCATTTCCTCTTCTTTGTTTTATCACAACCTTTCCTCTTCTTCTTCCCTGCTCTTTCTTCTGTCCCTTTCTACTTTCTTCATTCCTCCTCTTCTTCCCTTCTACTTCCCCTCCCCTTCCCCCACTCCTCTCTTCTTCCTCCCTTTCTATTCTTTTTATTGTCTTTTCTCTTATTTGTCTTTTCCCTATTCGCTTCCTTTCTCTATTTATATTTCTTTTCTAACCAATCATAAAAACTTCCTCATGTCTTGAAATACATTGATTCCTCTTTATCTTTTATTCTCAGTGTTAATCTATTCATTTCTGCACATTCTAAAATTTTCTTTATTATCTCTCCTTCCAATGGGATTTTGTCTGCTTTCCAATTTTTGGCAAATACTATTCTAACCGCTGTTATTATAAGGAATTATCAAATATAAATCTTTTTTGCTATTTTTCTCCGGTAGTATTCCCAATAAGAATCTCTGGTCTTAGCTCTATTCATTGCTGTAACATTTCCTCTATCCATATCTGTATTTTAACCCAATAGTTCTTTGCTTCTTTACATGTCCACCACATATGGTAATATGATCCTGGCAGTTGATGACATTTCCAACATTTAGTTGATTTATCTTTGAATATTTTAGCTAATCTTTCTAGTGACATATTCCACCTATAAAACATCTTATACAAATTTTCTTTATATGCTGTTGCCATTGTTAATTTATAATTTCTCTCCCATAATTGTTGCCATTTCTCCAATTCAATAGTATAACAATAGTTTTTTGCCCATGCTATCATTGTTTCTTTTACTGTTTCATCTCCTAATTCAATTCACAATAAATAATTATATAATTTCTTAATCAGTTTTTCCTCTGTTCCTGTCAGTATCTCATCCAATTCTGATTTCTCCAAATTAAAACCATACCGTCTATGGTCTGCTTCAAATCTTGATTGTACTTGCAATCTTGTATACCAATCTATCTCAGTCTCTTGCTTTTCTAACTCTTGTTTTTGCTTCAATTCTCCCTGTTCTGTTAAAATATCCTTGTATCTAACAATATTCCCCATATTTACAATATTTGGATATGTCAAAGCTTCTATTGTTGAAAGCCACATTGGTATGTTCAAATAATGTTTTTCTTTCACTCTCTCTCTCACTAATAACAAACCATTTCTTACATAATGTCTCGGGAAATATCCATGTATCCTTTGTTTCCCATACCAAAGGAAAGAGTGCCAACCTAGTTGTAAATCATGTCTCTCCAATGTCAATAGTCTTATGTTTCTCAATAAAATCCATTCCTTGTAAACAAATAATGTCATTCTTAAATTGTTTCAGATAATGATATATTTTCTTTCTCTTTTGTGGTGAATTTAAACCATTGACATTCCAGGATAGGAATTTAGTTGGCATTTTTGCTACCTTGAAGCATTAACAGCATTTGCTGAAGATCCTCCTTCACCTTAATCTTTGGCCTTGCCCCCCCCCCCGCTTCTGTTTTTTGAGTCAGGTGTTGTTGTTGTTGTTTATAAGTTGATCTTGTCAGGCATTGTTCTCGTTGTTCTCTCGGTTCCTCCGTCTTTGATAAATCAAACGCTGCTCCCTCTAATTTACTTAGAGGAAAGGGAAGTGAGGCTGGCTCCAATTGAGCAGAGTCATCTTGCATCTTAGGTTCCCCAGCCACTGCCTCTGCATATGTTTGTATCTGCTGCTTTTCTTTTTCATTTCCTTTTTTACTCCCCTCAGGTGGGTGTCCAGCCTTTAGTATATTAAAATAGAAATCTCTTGCTTTCCAAACAGTATTCAGATGGTATCTTTCCCCACCATAAGTCACTATTATGCCTATTGGTGCATCCCACCTGTACATTATTTGTTGTCTTCTCAATTCATCCACTAGGAAACCAAAGTCCTTTCTATCTCTTAGCATTTTGGGAGGGATCTCTTTCAGTATCTTAATATCTTGTCCAGACACCTGTACCTTGTGTTATAGGAGGCTTGCAAAACATCATTTCTAATTCTTCTGTCCATGAAATAAATCACCACATCTCTTGGCAAATTTTTATTTTTTGCAATCCATGAATTAACTCTGTAAATTTTATCAATTTGATTAATTACGTCCTCCTTTTTTTAATCCAGCCACTGATGCAATAACTTCTGCACATCTTAAATTTTCCTGACCATTTTCTTTCAGTCCTCTCATTCTCAAGGCAAACTCCATGGATCTGTACTGCATCATAGTCACTTCATTTTCCAGCCTCTCAGATTTAGTTATAATTTCACCCATTTTAGACTCTAGATTTAGATTAGCCTCGTTAATTTCTTCCACTCTCTCATCAAGCTAAACAAGATGTTTAGACAAGCCTGAAACCGCTAGCAGAATGTCTTCTCTTATATCATCATGCTATTTTGCAACAACATCCCTAATTTCTTTTATTTCATAATCAAATTTCCCTAATTTTTCCTCTATCATCGTTGTTTGGGTACTCATAGCTTGCTTTATAAAGTCTTTAAGATCTTTCATGGAATCCTCCTTATTTTGTGATTCAACCGGAAGTTGAGCCTTTTGTGTCACAATGGAAACTGTAGGAGACCCCCCTCCTATTTTTGGAACTGCTGGTTTAGTCTGCTTAGAAGCTATCTTAATTCCTTTGTTTCAAAAAGATCTTTTTTTTCCTCTTCACCCTCCTTTGCAAATATCAAGTCTCAAAAGTCACTAAAACCAGCTCTCAACAGGTTTAATTTGCTGCTTTTAAAACAAAAATAATCCTTCTCCCCAAGTTCTCTTTTTCCAGCAGCTTGTTTCAAATTTAAAACGCAAAAAAAAAATCTCAGCAAATTTTTTCAGTATTCACTTTCACTTCTCAGAGTCACAACAAGGACGCCCTTGATTGATCACTTCCTGTCTCAATTGACTTCATTAGCAACAAAGTAATTCGGAGTTAAGCTTTGAGACCTTCTTGCCAGTTCTCCTGCTCTCGCTCTGTCTGCCTTTGAGTTCATTAAAGCTTTCAGTTTGCCTGCAGAGCCGGTCGTAGCATCTATTTCTGCACTTGCAGCAGTGCTCCGAATCCGGAGTTCTGTTTCTCTGAATGGGGAGCCCACCTTTCCAGCCCCTGGAATTAATCCCAGGGGCTTTTTTGGCGGCTCTACCCTCAGGAAACTACTCTGCTCCCATTCTTCTCCTGAAGAGGAGGCTACGAAGCCATCAGACAGCTGTTTTGCACTGTCAGGGCGGCTTCACGGAGTTACGGAGCTTCTAAAAGAAGACCGTCAGCGATGCCTGCGGCCCTGGCGGAAGTTTACAAGAGACATATATCAGATCAACTGATCAGAAATACTTAATCAATTCAAAGTTAGGGACTCACTTTGTGGCATCATCTCCAGAGAAAAGGAATGGAATAGTTGTTTATATAAAGAAGGGACTACCAGCAAATTTAATTGAGGCAGATGATCAAGGAAGATACATAGCAATTGAATTACAAATTCAAAATGGAAAAATGCTTTTAATTGGGATTTATGTGCCAAATCAGCAACAAGAAAATTTTTATAAACTTTTACATTCTAAAATAACACAATGGAATTACAAATCAATTATCCTAATGGGTGATTGGAATGGAGTAATTGATATTTTAAAAGATAAGACGACTACATCTACAATTTCTTAATGTGCAAAACTACCTAAACCTTTTTTTGAAATTATGGATGATTTAGAACTGAGAGATGTCTGGAGAGAACGGAATGCTGATGAAAAAGGTTTTACCTTTTTCTCTGACAGGCATCAATCTTTTTCCAGGATTGACTTTATATTACTAACATAATTGATTTTCTTTCCAGGGTGAAGAAGGTCAAGATATTTCCAAGAACTTTAGCTGATCATAGCCCAGTTTGGTTAGAACTGGAACAGGAGAAGGGGGAAAGGAGGTCTTGGAGATTAAATGAAAATTTATTTAGATATGAAGAAAATGTGAATGAACTTAAAAAACAAATAAAAGAATTTTTTTAAATAATATGTATAAGGGTATCTCCATGGAAATGGTATGGGATGCAAGTAAGGCCTATATGAGAGGAGTTTTAATATATATGAATAATAGACATAGATTAAAACAAACAAAGAAGCGAAAAGATATTGAAGAGGAAATAAAAAAGAAGGAACAATTATTAATTGGTAATCCAGGAGATAAAAAAGTAAAAGAGGCAATAAATATATTACAAGAGCAATTTAATATGTTAATGGCTGATCAAGTGGCAACCACTTTGCAATATGCTAAACATAATACATTTTGTAACGCTAATAAGTCAGGTAGATGGTTGGCTTATATATTAAGGAAGAAGCAAAAATCACGAGTTATCAGTAAGATAGAATTTAAAGGTAAAGAAGTTTACCAACAAAATATGATCAAGAAAGCTTTTTTAGAATATTATACGAAATTGTACGCAAGAGACTTAATACAAGGTATATATATATTGATAGATATCTTAAGGAGGTTGATACTCATGAGTTAACTTTAGAACAAAGGAAAGGTTTGAATCAGCCAATAACTTCAGAAGAGATTATTGCAGCAATCAAACAGTTAAAAGTAGGTAAGACACCAGGAACGGATGGATTGACAGCTATCTATTATAAGAATTTGCAGTTGGAAATGGTAGAACCACTTAGGATGTTATTTAGCAAGATCCAATCAGGGGGAACAATCCCACCCTCATGGAGGACAACTTTTATTTCATTGATCCCAAAAGAAGATCAGAATTGTGTTAAGCCTGAAAATTTTAGACCAATCTCACTTTTGAATACTGATTATAAATTTTTTGCCAAGGTGTTAGCGAATAGTCTAATGCCAGTTATGCAACAAATAATTCATAATGATCAATCAGGATTTATAAAAGGGAGATATATGAAATACAATTTGAGACAAATTATAAACTTGGTGGAATACTTGGAAAAAAACAACCAGATCTCTGCTGCTTTCTTCTTTTTGGACGCTGAGAAAGCATTTGATCGATTGAATTGGCAATTTTTGTTTAAATTTATAGATAAAGTGCAATTTGGAGAGCAATTTAAACAGTCAATTAAAGCAATATATCAAGAGCAATCAGCACAAATAATTGTCAATGGAGGTCTAATGGATCGCTTTAAAATTGAGAAGGGAACACGGCAGGGTTGTCCATTATCTCCATTGCTGTTTATTTTATCTTTAGAAATCCTATTGAAAAAGATACGTGAATCTGATGAACTTAAAGGAATAGTAATTAGACAGCAAGATTATAGATTAAGAGCATTTGCAGATGATCTAATTATTACATTAACTCAATCTATAACTATGGTCACATATATGTTGGAAATGATAGAACAATATGGTAGAATTCCTGGATTTAAAATAAATCAACATAAAACTAAGATAATAACTAAGAATATGTCTGTTTCTCAAAGAGAAGAGTTAGGAAAAATAACGGGATTTGAAATAGTTAAAAAGGTTAAATATTTGGGAGTAATTGTTGCTGGGTCAAATACGAAGTTATTTAAAAATAACTATGAGGTTTTATGGCAAAAAGTGCAGAGAGAAATGGAAAACTGGAAAAAATTACAGTTATCCCTATTAGGAAGAATAGCAGCAATAAAAATGAATGTACTACCTAAATTTTTATTTTTGTTTCAAATGATACCAGTGCTTAAGAAAGATGAAAATTTGAGGGAATAGCAGAAAGGAGTTAATACTTTTATATGGTCAGGAAAAAAACCTAGAGTTGAATTAAAAATTATACAGGATGTTCGGGGGAGAGGTGGTTTGAAAATGCCTAATCTAAGATTGTATTATGAAGCATCTATGCTAGTACAAATTAGTGACTGGTTTAACTTGACTGAGGAAAGAATTTTAAATGTAGAAGGATATGATTTATTATATGGATGGCATGCCTATTTACTATATGAAAAGAAAGTAGATAAAGTTTTTAAAGGTCATATACATAGGAATGCTTTGTTGAGAGTTTGGAAGAAATATCAATATAAGTTAAACTATAAGATACCTATATGGGCAAATCCTAGACATGTAATAGAAAATATAAGTATAGAACAAAAGATGGAAGTGATTACTTATAAAGAACTTCTGTTTAATGAAAGGGGTAAACTACAACTGAAGCCATTAGAGGCACTGAAGGAGGAATTTATACTTGGTTTCAATATGGTCAACTTCAAGCTAGATGGAGGGAGGAGCAAAAAATTGGTTTTATGCAAAACGAATAAAATTTGGTAAAACAAATTAGGGTTCAGAGTATTATGCATATTAAAAGGTTATATAATGCATTATTAGAGATAGATTTAGAAACAGAATTGGTCAAAGATTGTATGATTAAATGGGCAAGAAACTTCCAGGAACCAATAATGATGGAAACATGGGAAAAGATTTGGGTTAGAAATGTTAAATTTACTCAAGCACAAAACTTAAGAGAAAATTTTTACAAGATGTTTTATAGACGACACTTAGTCCCAAAGAAACTGTCATGTATGTATCCTAATGTACAAGCCAAATGTTGGAGATGTGATTGTGAAGATGCAACTTACTATCATATATGGTGGACTTGCAAGAAAATTAAAGCTTTTTGGATAAAAATTTGGTGGGTAATGCAGAACATTTTGAAAAAGAGGTTGAATTTTACCCCACAATTGTTACTATTGGGTATAACAAATGATTGTACAGTATTAGAGATGTAATTGCTTTTAAACTTAATAACAGCAGCCAGATTGCTGGTTGCACAATATTGGAAGAAAGACTCTTTGCCTACTGTAGAAGAATGGACTTTAAAAGTAATAAATTTAGCTGAAATGGCAAAAATCTCAGCATATCTGAAAGATTGTACGCAGGAAAAATATATTTTGGAGTGGACAAAATGGATTAACTATATCCAGAATAAGCATCAAATAAGAAGACACCAAATTGCGTATGAATGAAACAAAAGTAAAGAATGTTGTGTTAACTATATTGGAGTTAAGATTCGGGGGGGGGTGTTAACTTGAGTATAGATAGATTAATTTAGATGATCTCTGTTTTTTTTTCTTTTTAATACCCTGTATTTTGCTCTGGGAAGTCGGGGAAGGGGGGGGAAGAAAGGGGTGAGGGGTGTTGGGAGGGGGGGAATGTTTTTACTTTGTATTGTTATAAAACTTTTCAATTAAAAAAAAATCCATTCCTTAACCCACGTTAACGCTGCCACTTGGTAATATAGTTCCCAATTCGGTAGTCCAAACTCATCTCTAATTCTTTCATCTTTAGCATTTTTATATTAATTCTTGCTCTTTTTCCTTGCCATACATATTTCCATATTATTCTCTTCAAATTTTCGAAGTAATTTTTCTCCATCTCTAACTTCTTGCCCTTCTCCTCTAATTTCTTATGCATTTCTTTATTTTGCTTATTCCATTTTCCTAAATATGTTATTGTCAATCCTCTAATATAGTGATGGCTAACCTTTTTGCCGTCATGTGCCAAGAGTGGGGGTAATGGGGGAGGGGGTTGTGTGGATTGTGTGCACGTGTGCCCACACCCCATAATTCAATGCACCCGTCCCCCTACACATACACATGTGATTCTCCCTGCTCCCCCCACTTTTGGCATGCAATGGCATGATGGGCCTGGTAGGCCCATTTTTTTGCCTTCCTCAGGCTCCAGAGCCTTTCTAGGAGTCTGGGGAGGGTGAAAACAGCCTTCCCCACTTCCCCGGAGATCCTCCGGAGGCCCAGAAACAGCCCATTTCCCGGAAGGGAAGGTGGGCCCAGAAGGCCTGAAAATCAGTTGGCCAGTGCGCACATGTATGCTGGACTGAGGTAGGGCAACGCTTGTGTGCCCACAGATATGGCTCCGTGTGCCACCTGTGGCACCCGTGCCATAGGTTCGCCATCACGGCTCTAATATATGCTTTGCTAGTGTCCCACACATTTTGTAGTAATGTATCTTCTTTCCTGTTCTCTTTAAAGAAAAAAGTCAAGTCTTTTTCCATGTATTGTTGAAAGCTCTTTTCCTTCAATAATATTTGATTAAATGTCCATCTCATTTTTTTTCTTGCGTCCCTTCCATGTCATGGTTATTGGATTGTGATCTGCCTATATACTTACTTCTATATCAATCTTTTGAATTTTATATATTAATTCTGTTAACATCACTTACACATCATATTTATTCTTGACCACAACAAGTGTCTATCTGAATAAAATGTATACTGCTTTTCTTTTGGGTACCTTTGTCTCCATGTATCTTGCAAACTTAATTCATCTATCATTGTAAAAAATGTTTTTGGAAGAGTCTTTCTTAATTTCTTGTTCACTTTTGTAGATTTGTAATCCAATTCATTATCTACAATCGCATTGAAATCCCCCGTTTTATATATATATATATATACAAATACCCGCGAAAACCTCAGAAAACATATATATATATATATATATATATATATATATATATATATATATATATATATATATATATATATATATATATATATATATATATGTCTTTGGTTATTCGGGTCTTCTCCCGCGTAAAATTGGAAGTATCTTGGCGACGTTTCGACGAAGTCTCATTCGTCATCTTCAGGCTGGTGTTCTCGGCTTTGTGTTGCTCCTGGAAGCACGAAGCCGAGAACACCAGCCTGAAGATGACGAATGAGACTTCGTCGAAACGTCGCCAAGATACTTCCAATTTTACGCGGGAGAAGACCCGAATAACCAAAGACCTACATACAAACACCCGCGAAAACCTCAGAAAATATATATATATATATATATCTTCATCTTCATCTTCATCTTCATCTTTATCTTCTATTATTTTCTTATGCAATTTCTCATAGAATTCTTCTTGGTTATCATTTGGGGCATATATTGCCACTAACAATATTTTATTTTGGTTCATTCTTATTTCAATCATTAACACCCTTCCTTCCACATCTTCAAAGATTTGCTTAGATTGGATTGTCTTTTTAATGTATAGTGCTACCCCTTTTTTACTTTGGTTAACAAGCATTGTATATAATGTTCCCAATTTTGTCTGCTCCCAAACTGTTTATGTTATTTCCTAATGTGAGCTTCTTGTAAGCATATAATCTAGTTTTAGTTTTTCTAATTTATTAAATATTCTTCTTTTTATTGCTTCTTTTTATTTATGTTTATTGATATTATTTTTAATTCTTCTTCCATATTTTACTTATTTGTTTGCTTAGTTGATCTAGTTACTCTCATTTCCTTTTGTTCTTTCACCTCCTTCTCTCTTGCTCCCTCTCTTATTGCCCTCTGTTCTTGTTCCTTGGTTGTCTCTTTTAGTTGTTCTTTTTTCTCCTCCTGGTATCTTATCCCTCCTTCTTCTATCAATCTCTCTTCTTCTTGGTGTTCTATATATTGTTGATAAAATAATTCTGCCTTTTCTACTGTATCTAATCTGTGTCTTTGTTCTTGTCAGTTCACCAAAATTCTGGCACAAACCATCTAAAACTCACTCCTTTTTTATTCAAGCATTTTGTCAAGAATTAGTATTTTTTTCTTAGATCTCTAACCTTTCTTGGGACTCGTTTCAACACTGTTATCTCTCTACCTTTATATTTTATCATTGTGTTCCTCAAAAGCTGCAAAATCTCTGTTCTCAGTGTTTTGTTTTGTTTTTTGGTAAGTCTGACATGTATTTCTCTGTATAGATTGTTTCTCATTGCATATCTTGTATATACTCTAAAAGTTTCATCTATCCCATTTAATATCTTTTCTGCACTCTCTTCTGGCAATTTTTTCAGGTAAATTCTCTCTTTTTTCTTCTTCTATATTTAGGAATCTTAAATAAAATTTAGCCATATCCATTTCCAGAGATATAATTGTTTTTCCTGATTTTTGTCTTGTTGTGAGTCTATAGTCCATCTCCTCCACCTTTTTCTCGGTTGATTCTGCTTTCTCTTCCATTATTTTCAATCGTTGCTCATTTCCCCCCATCATCTCTTTCAACTCTTTTACTCCTTCTTCTACTTTGTTTATTTGTTCATTAAGATCTTCATACATTGCCTGTAAAATACTTTTTAGTTCCATGTTAGTTTTCTCTTGTTGTGTTGTGGTGTCTACTGCTTTTTGCACCATGGAGCTAGATGCTGTTGTTATTGACGGTGATTATAAATGTGCTGTTAGTTTCTTCATCTTGTTCTTTGTTTTCAAACCACAAAATTTGTAATCCAAATATCAAGTATAGTTATAATCCACATTTGTTATCTTAACATCAACAAATCTTCAGGTTCTTGTTACCCTAATCCATAGAGTTTGAAGGCAATGGTAGAAAATACCCAACAAGATATTCCACACACACACACACAAAAAGAAGAAGCGTCCACCAAAAAAAAAAAGAGTAAAGAAAAAAGGAAGAGAGAAAAACAAAAAGAAAATCCCAAAAATGAAAAATTTAAAAAATAATTAAGAGGGGAGCAAAAAAGAAGGGAAAAATAAGCACAAAAAGTGAAAATGATAAAAAAGAAAAAACATGATTCAAGCATTTAATCTCAAAATTTTCTAGTGTTAGGAAAAACTCCAAAAATCCACAGTCATGAATATAATAATAATAATAATAATAATAATAATAATAATAATAATAATAATAATGCACTAGGTAATAAAGAATAAGGCTAACATAGTAAATAATAATAATAATAATGATAAAGCAGTAGGTAATAAAGAATAAGGCTAAAATAGAAAAAAACGGAAGGTTTAATATTCATTGCTCAAGAACAAGCACTACCACTAATGCCATGAAAGCAAAAATACAAAAATTCACTGACAATCCAAACTGTCGACTTTGCAACAACAAAGTTGAAACTGTTTCACATTTAATATGTGAATGCAGCAAAATCAAACAAGCTGATTACAAAGCTAGACATGACCAAGTTGTTAAATTAATCCACTAATTATTATGTAAAAGATACGACTGTATCCAAAAAGTCATGGGAACATAAAGTGGAAAAAGTTATAGAAAATGAAAATGTGAAGATATTGTGGGACTTTTGAATACAGACAGATCGTCACTTGGAACACAACATGCCAGATATCACAGTTGTCAAAAACCAAAACATACAATTTATTGACATCACAGTACCAGAAGATGCCAGAGTCGAAGAAAAAGAACTGGAAAAAATCATGAAATATCACGACCTGGCCATCAAAACTACATGGCTATGGATGAAACATGTAACTGTGATACACATTGTCACTGGGGCACTTGGTACCATGTCCAAGAATTTTATAAGATACATCAACAAATTGCAGCTTCCTGCAATAACGCCAGTGGAACTGCAAAAAACTGTGCTACTTGGAATATTGTAATCTTAAGAAGGCATTTGGTTGATACCTAGGACACTAGCAGCATCCCGTATTAACCATTAGCACCAGTCAATGGTATTTGTGATTCATTTTTGAATGTTCAGTTGACTGAGTTTTATGTTTAATGAATAAAGTAAATAATAATAATAACAGCAGCAGCAGCAGCAACAACAACCCCCCACAGGGTGCTGCCTTGACGCGGCAGGGGCTTAACTGCTCCAATGAAGCGGAGAGTTGTGCTGGCAGTAGTGTAAACTACCAGCAGGTCCAACCCTGTCAGAGAGGTCTCAGCTGAGGAGCAAAACTGAATGCACCCAACAACCCGTACAATGAATCATAGTAAAACATAACCAAATGAAGCCTATACTGGCTTGGTTAACCTGGGTTAACAAGGACCGCGTTGGGTGTTGGGGAACCTGGACATCCGTCGACAAGTAGGCTACTGGTCATGGGTCCCATGAGCAACGACGGCATGGGCCTACAGAGTGACTGGAAGATGAACAACCTCAGAAGTGGCAGAAATACACCATGTCAGAGAACCGCAAAGTAATGAAATGCTACTACAAAGCAGAACCAGAAAAATGAGGCTACCAAAAAAGGATATACCAATTATGGAAACAAGAATACCCAGACTCAAGGATAACTTAATTACGATTAGCCGATCAGTGACAATTCATCACTCAGAACAAAGTGCTCAGTGAAGTCGAACTTGAAGAAATGCAGAAAAAATGTGAAATGGGAACACAGACTGCTGAACAGCAGACTGCTGGAGTGGCAGTAGAAAATACTCCAATAACATCTGGAGCAACTGAACAGCCTGAATTCAAAAACAATGCAGATATTTTGCAAAAACAGGCTCATCAAAGGCCTGAAGTCATCACTGAAACACCAGGAATACTCAATGCCAGGCAGCAAGAACTGAAAGCTAAAATCTTGGCACATGCTGCGATAAATGCAGAAAGAAGAAGGCTTCCAACATTGAAGACTGTCCCTAGAAAACATCTGGCACCATTGCTGATAGATGCAAATTATGCACTTGCAGCAGTCCAGATAACATCAATTGAACAAACAAATCAGCTTGCCAAAGTACAGCAGCCATAGTAAAGGAAGAATTGGGGATTCAACAGCTTCAGACCCCTAGAAAATTGATTGGAAAACCACAATGGAAAATCAGGTTGGAGTTGAAAATCAAGAGCCTGTGAGCAGATGCAAGCAACCCAAAGAATTTGCAGGAGAAAAAGCTGAAGAACAGCAAGATCAAGAAAAAGCCTCAGATAGCTCAACAGGCTAAATAGCCTGTTATTAACATTCAGCTGTCTGCAATTATTGCAAGTGCGACGCTCAAGGTTGACTCAGCCTCCATCCTTTATAAGGTAGGTAAATTGAGGACCCAGTTTGTGGAGGCAATAAGCTGACTTTGTATAAAAATATACAAAAGTATGAAGGCTATTGCTTAATGCATTGTAAGCCCCCCTGAGTCTCCGGAGAGGGGCGGCATATAAATCTAATTTAAAAAAAACACCTGATAAAAAAATACGGGCTCAGCACAAGAAGAAATGATGAAGCATTGGAAATTGTGAAGCAGCGGATGACAGCAACAGCGAGAAAAATTGAAAGATACAAAGCCAGAGTTATCCAGTACAAATAAAATCAATTGTTCCAATCAGACTAAAGATGGTTCTATCAGAGTCTGAATCAGATGGGGGATACGAAAATTGAAAAACCTGAGAAAATGGCAACTACTCAGTTTTGGAAAGACCTGTGGGAGACTGAGAAAGGTTACAACAAAAATGCTGGGTGGATCAGAAACTTTGAGATGAAATTCTCCAAGAACAAAATGGACCAACTGAAAATAACTACTGAAATGATAAGCAACAGAGTGAAAAAAGTAAAGAACTGGACATTGCTGGGCAATGATCAACTACATGGCTTTTGGCTCAAATACCTGACCAGCCTGCATGAAAAAATGGCCGAACAATTCAATGAGATGCTGCAAACAGGAAACATCAGTGAGTGGTCAACAGCTGGGAAAACCTACATGATACAGAAGGATCCAGCAAAAGGGGCAACACCTGAAAATTACAGGCCAATAACGTGTCTGCCAACCATGTTCAAGCTGCTGATTGGCATTATAGCTGACAAGATCCAGGACTACCTAGAAGCAAATAACATCTTGCCAGCAGAGCAGAAAGGAAACAAGTGAGGGAGCAGAGGCACAAAAGATCAGCTCCTGATCGGCAAAATGATTCTAGAGAACTGCAAAAACCGAAAAACAAATCTGCATACAACTTGGATTGACTACAAGAGAGCATTCAACTCACTACTGCACAACTGGATCATCAAGTGCCTGGATGTCATTGGAATATGCAAGTGCACTGGTACTTTCATTGCAAATGCGATGAAGCACTGGAAAACAGAACTGTTTATTGGAAGTGAAAACTACGGACTGGTCAACATCAAAAGAGGGATTTTCCAGGGTGATTCTTGGTCACCTTTGCTCTTCATCATCACCATGACCCCTCTGTCAACAATTTTACAGAAAACTAACCTGGGTTATCAAACTGTTAAAAATTCACAGAAAATCTCTCACCTGTTGTACATGGATGACCTGAAGTTATATGGAAAATCAGAAATTGAAATCCAGTCACTGACCAATACAGTTTGAATTTTCAGCACTGACATCAGCATGGAGTTCAGCCTGGACAAATGCACCACAGTGGCACTGAAGAAAGCGAAGATCGTAGAAAGTGATGGAATTGAAATGCCCAATGGACAAACCATCAAGTGCCACCAACCCAAAGCCTACAAATACCTGGGCATACTACAACTGGACAATATCAAGCACAGGCAAGTGAAAAATGTGGTCAGCAAAGAATACACACAAAGGGTCAGGAAACTTCTAAAAAGCAAACTGAATGGCAGTAACATTATCAAGGCTATAAATACCTGGGCCATATCTTTCATCAGTTATACTGCTGGGATCGTAAACTGGACAGAGGCAGACCTGGACAGCCTGGATAGGAAAACAAGAAAACTGATGACCGTACACTATGTGCTGC
Organism: Coluber constrictor foxii; assembly: GCA_038048745.1. Lineage (NCBI taxonomy): Eukaryota > Metazoa > Chordata > Lepidosauria > Squamata > Colubridae > Coluber > Coluber constrictor. Next base: position 116,342,350 of record CM075961.1, on the reverse strand, counting down.
ATCTGCGTAGTGATGTCGACAGGCTATATTTGCGCAGAAAAGCAGGCAGCAGAAGACTTCTGCAAGTGAAGCAGACAGTCGAAGAAGAGAAGCATGCTCTGGCAGATTATGTGAAAGACAGTGTTGAACCAGCTCTGCTGGAAGTTAACAAGAGGATGCTGCTCAAAGTGCAGCAAACCAAGTCTCAATATAGGAAAACAGCGATGCAAACTCAGTCTGACAGCTGGTGTAATCAAGCACTGCATGGACAGTTCCTGTAAAATGTAAAATTTGTTACTACTGGTTCTGTGGGCATGGCTTGATGGTGGTGGGGGTTAATGTGACTGGATGGGCGTGGCCAACTTAAAAAAAATTTTCAAAGCATTTTTTCTAATGCTCCGAACCACTCGCCGCCATCGCTACCAGATCGGGTGATCCAGTCCAAACCGGGAGCATTTCACCCCAGTAACAGAGGGTTTCTTGGGATACTCCAGCATGGGAACAAATTCTACCCCATTGATAACCTTGAAGGGGCTAAGCCCCGTGCTACTGTGCACTGCATTGTTATATGCCACCTCAGCAAAAAGCAGTAGGTCTGCCCAGTTGGTTTGCTGATAGTTGACGTAATACCTTAGTTATTTCTCCACCATTGTGTTAGCTTGTTCTACCACAACAATGGTACTCAGATGGAAAGCTGAGCTAAGTCCCTGAAAGGACTCTATTGATTTTACGAACTCCCTCCAGAACTTAGTCAGAACTAGACCCTCTGAACCAAAATAATTCTCTTTGGCACCCTGTGCAGTCAATAGATGTGCTTCAGGAACAGCTTTACTAGTTTGTTGGTGGAAGGTAGTCCGGGACAGGCTGTAAAATAAGCCTGCTTGGAGAACAGGCCAGTTACTGTCCAGATTACAGTAGCTCCACTATAAACTCCATCATGATCTCCTCCCAGGGTCGGGTTGGCTTGGCTACTTGTAGTAAGCTGGGGTTTCCCCGGTCTCTTCATTGTTGTACAGTTTGCACAGCTCTTTACATAGCCCTCAATGTCCTTTTTCATCGCTGGCCACCAAAATTGTCTCTTAGCCAGGTGTAGGGTTTTCAGGAACCCAAAGTGTCCAGCTTGCCTGACATCATGATTCCTCTGTAGGACTTGGACCTCTAGGCTACTAGGGATATACAGTTTAGTCCCTTTCCAGGCAAGCCCATCCCTGGTGATCAAGAGCTGGTGGTGGTCTTTGAACCAGGGGTCAGTTTGTAGTTCGGCTTTGAGTCTCTGGGTCAGCTTCCCCCTCCCAGTTTAGTAGGTCATGTGGTTTGCTGTTGTTTGATCACTTGAGCTGCCCTCTGGGGAACAGGAAGAAATGCAGTGACTATTTCTTCCCGGCTGCTCTTGTACTGGGGTATCCATAACAGGGCATCCACCAGGAAGTCTCCCACCTCCAGAGATACTTAAAGGCAAAGTTAAATTGGTTGAAATATTGCATCTACCAAACCTGTTTCAGTGAGAGCTTATGAGGGGTTTTGAGGGCCTATAAGGTTTTGTGGTCAGTTCATGCTTCAAAAGGCATACTGCTCCCTTCCAGGAAGTGGCGCCAGGTCAACAATGCCCACTGGACAGTGAAGGCCTTCATTTCCCATACGGCCCAGTGTCTATCCATGTCAGTGAGCTTTCAGGAGGTATATGTGCATGGCTGTAGGTTTCCCTCCGCATTCTTTTGGAGTAGGACAGCCCACATGGCCATGTTACTGGCACTGGCCTGGATTATGAAAGGCTTTTCAGGATCGGGATACAGGTTCAGTCATGTGGGGGAGGGAGAGGGCCTCTCCCTAGTCTCAACTTTCTATTCTTCCCTTCCCACCATATTGTCGGGTCTCACTTGTCCAATCAGGCCAACCCCCAGGAGTACAGCTTCTGTCATTTTTTGGATGATCATGAATCAAATGATCTCCCAGTGCTGACCCATCTCCAGCTTCACAGGCTTGGTTAAGTGTGTAACAGGAGCCCCCCCCCCCCCCCAATCAGTGAGCCATTGACTTGCTCAAACCTCATGGCTCTGGACAACTTCCTTGTTTGGCTCTCCAGCTTTAACGTGGTTGGCAGGCTTATCAAGCATCGGATGCAGCCTGAGCCTATTAAGGTTTCAAACTCCCCCTGAACTCCTGACTTGGGTGACACAATTCTCATGGGGATAATGAAGGGGCAGATGGCTCTACTCACCATTGGGTCTCCTTTTCCCTCATCCTCACTGTTGTACAAGGCTGGTGACTGATTCCCTTTTGCTGGAGTTCCCGCCCTGTTCTGCCCCAGCTACGGACTCCAAAGAACGCAGCACAGACAAATTCTATACAAAGCTTATTTTACTCAAATAACTTAGTCTTTATCATTCAAAGGCTTTAATGAACTGTCTTAACAGCCTACCAGAATTCTAAGATAAGGTAATCACAGTCTTACTAGAGTTGACAGAAAGCCCAGAAACAATTTTGCCGACACGAAGGAGAATGAACTAAAATTGTTATCTACAGCTTGTTGCAAGCGGCGTTCTGTTTTAAATAGGCTAAGGGAGTGGCCAATTAGTCCCAAGCCTTGCTCTTGAGGAGACCTCCTCCTGAGGAGCCAGTCTTGCCTTTTGGCAGCTCTGCATGCCTGTGCATTGAGAAGAGGCTCCTCCACTTCACTTAAAGGAGCTTCTGGAGGTTCTGAAGGCTCTGGCTGAATCCCTGTCTCTGGCACCACATCTTCTCCAGCCTCCTCACTGTCCGACTCGAGCGCCAGCTGCACAAGCTGCTGACACAGCACCACACCAGTCTCCTCATTGTCGGAATCAGCTACAATCTGCACAGACTGCTGACAGACCACAACACACCCCCTCGGGTGGGTAAGAGGGGACCTCGATGGCCTGGTGGGCAAGCTGGACTTTTTTGGCACCTTCTGTGGTGGGTTCTTCAGTTTGGTCGGTGCTGGTGATACCGCCTTCAGTGCAGGCACCAGGCACTCGGCCACTTGGTGCCCTGACTGGCCACATTGAAAGCATTGTCTGGATCCAGCTTGGTCTCACTGGCATGCTGGTGGGCATGGCTGAGGCTGATTGCCTCCCTGCTGGTTGGCACTCTTGGCTCTTCCTCAGTCTCGCTTCGGTGTTGACCCTTGGTTTATAAGCCCTCAGCTCCATGTGTGTAGAGTAGGAGGGATTTCTACTAGAAAAAAGGATTTCTCAGAAAATAAAGAATAGATGATTTATGGTATTGTGGAAGAAGTTGTTTAAGAGTTTAAGTATGACAAGTTTAAGTACGATGACAATTACCAAAACTGCAAGAAAACTACACAGATGACAGCTTCTCCATTGGGACAGAGATCAATAGGAGACATGCTGGGTGTGGGGGAGGTCAGGATCCTCATTAAATTTACAGAGTATGCAGTTGACATTGAATACGATCCAAGAAGTGATGCTGAAAATGCAAGAGTCAATAGATAAGAACCATGAGGAAATAAAGAGTAATATGGATGAAATGAGAAAAGATATATGGAAATTAGATGACAGAATGGGGAAAATACAAGAGACAATTGCTAAAAATAAACAGAGAATAAAGACAGTAGAGGCAAGAACAGAGGAAACAGAGAAGTTGGAGGAAATGGAAGAAAGACTGATGACAGCAAATCGGAACCTGGAGGAGGCAATAATACATCTTGAACTGAAAAATCTGCCTTTTATTTAAAATTTCAAAATATAACAGGAAATAAAGAGGAAGATCTTACGAACCTCATGACAGAAATGCTGGCTGACACGTTGCAGATGAATAAACCTGAACTACACAGTGGTATTGATGAAATTTACAGAGTTCATATTAATTATGCGCATCGCCATAAGCTATCACAGGAAATATACATGTGGGTTGCAAAAAAAAAAAAATCAGAGATGAAATCTATAGAAGGACATGAGATGTACTATTGACTTATAAAGGGAGAGAAGTTTTAACCCTTAAGCAGCTTCACAGAAGAATTAGAGAACAAAGGTGGAATTACAAGTTTTTCTCTTCACAACTTGTTAAGTACAAGATATTGTTCTGGTACCTTATCCCTGAGGGTATGCTAGTATCTTGGCAAGATAAAAAAATCAGAATTGATACATTGGATAAAGCCCAAGAGTTCTACAAACATTATATAGCAATGGATGAGGAAGAGGAGAGTAGAGAAGAGACAGATGATAAAAGCCAGGAAGCACAACTGGAAGAAAAGGAGTTGGACAAAGAAGTAAGAGAGATGATTGAAAGAAAACATCAGGAAAGAAAGAGGATGATGACGAGGATGCAATGGGAAATTGGAGGAGAGGAGGAGAGGAACAAGGACTACCAATAAATGATAATATGGGAGAATAAATTAAATTAATATCAATAAATATAAATGGCTTGAACTCTCCAGCAAAAAGAAAGCAAGTACTCTTTAAACTCCAAAAGCAAAATATGGACATTACATGTCTACAAGAAGTCCATATTAAAAAACAGCAAGGTGACATCTTAGAATCTCCCAAAATAGGGAAACTCCATTTGGCTTTTGCACAGGGAAAAAAAAAGAGGGGCATAGCTGTATACATAAAAGAATGGCTAAAGCCGAGACAGATATACTCAGATGATGAAGGGAGAACACTATTAATTGAAGAAACAATAAGGCAAAAACAAACACTATTGGCAGTTATTTATGCACCAAACATTAATCAGAGAGAATATTATTATAAATTACATGAGAAAATAGTAGAACCAGACCCAGAGAATATTTGTTTATTAGGAGATTTCAATGTGGTAGTAAATCCCAAAAAAGATGACACAACTGGTAAAAAAAAAATAAGAAGAGGAGGAAAACATTGCCGAACATGTTCTTCAACATGATGCAAGAGCTGAATTTAAAAGACATTTGGAGGGAATTAAATCCACAGAAAAGACAGTATACCTTCTTTTCTAACCCACATAATTCATGGTTCAGGATAGATATGGTATGGATGGATTTGGAATTGGAATTGGGTAAAAACATAGCGGAGGTAAAGATAACATCAAATACATGGGTGGATCACAATATGTTAATAGTGAAATGGAAGGGAAGAGTAAAAAAGAAAGAGAGGTGGACAATGAATCAGAGGGTACTAAAAGAAAAAAATATATATGTACAATGGGTAGAAAAAGAATTGGATTTCTTTAGGAAGGAAAATTTAAATAAATACCCACTACAGAATCTTTGGGACACAACTAAAGCTTACATTAGAGGATTAACAATAGCCTATGTGGCGAGAAGGAATAAAGAAAAAAAGAAACAACAAACAGAGTTACAGGAGAAACTGGATGAATTGGAACTTAGGATGCAGGAATCCCCAAATGAAAAAATTAGAGGAGAAAAAGAGATGATTAAGCACAAAATAAATTTGATTTCCCAAGAAGAAATGGCCCAAAAACTTAGATTGACAAGACAAAATTATTTTGAACATGCCAATAAACCAGGGATATGGCTGGCCTATTAATTGAAGAAGGAAAAAGACGCTAAATTAATAACACAATTACAAGGTGAAGCAGGGAATACACATTACCAGATGGAAGAGAAAAAGAATATTGCCCAAAAATTCTTTAAAACTCTGTATAGTCAGGAGAAAATAGAGGAAGAAGATATTAAACAATACCTAAATGAGAGAAATCTCCCCATATTATCAGATGTAATAAAATAAATTATAAATGATAAAATTACTATGACAGAGATGAAGGCTGCAATTCAAAAAAATAATAATAATAAAACTCCAGGACCAGACGGAATCCCCGCAGAGTTTTATAAAGAAATACAAAAACCATTGGAAATATTATTATTGGATATATATAACAAAACATTAGAGCAGGCAAAATTACCAAAGACTTGGACTGAGGCATTGATAATGCTTATTCCAAAAGACAACACAGATAAACAGCAAATTAAAATCTATAGGGCAATATTGCTACTAAACGCTGACTACAAAATATTTGTGACAGTAATGGCCAAAAGAGTCAAAAAAATACTAAATGAAATTATTTATTCTGACCAAAATGAGTTTCTACCCAATAGGCATATAAGAAATAACACACGGATTATAATGGAATATTATACATATACATTACACACACACACACACACACACACACACACACACACACACACACACACGTAGGTCTTTGGTTATTCGGGTCTTCTCCCGCGTAAAATTGGAAGTGTCTTGGCGACGTTTCGACAAAGTCTCATTTGTCATCTTCAGGCTGGTGTTCTCGGCTTCGTGCTTCCAGGAGCAATGTGAGATTGCAGCTGTCTCTTCTTTTTAACTGCTAGTGGGGGTGTGAGCTGATTGGCTGGGAGCTTGGCTGTGTTCTGATTGGGTGGAGGTGTGTTCTGATTGGTTAGGAGCTTGGATGTGCTCTGATTGGATGGGGGGTTGGTTGTACTCGGCTTAGTCTGAGTTGCAGGGGGATTTGAGCTGGTGAGCTGAGTTGCTGTTGTTTGGCTTCATGTTTGTGGCCGCAAGAGCTCTTCATGGTGGGTGTCAGTCTGCTTCATGTATGGATTGGAGGGGTTTAAAGTGGCTAATGATGCAGCTGCGGTCTGGCTTCTGGTCCTTGGTCGTGCCTCATTATCAGTGTGGGTTTGAGTCTGCTTTCTGCGTGGATGTGTGGTGGTGACATCCTGGGTGGCTCTTGTGAGTGTGGGTCTGGTGTCATTCATCATGTTAGGGACTCGTTTGACAATTAGGGCGGGTTTCCAAATGGCTGGTAGGCAGGAGGTATCGTCTCGTTTGTTCATGCTGTGTGGGCGTTTTTCTATCTTGATGGCTTCTCTGATTATTCTGTTGTTATAGTGTTCAGTTCTTGTGTTCTTCAATGCGTGCACTTATTCTTCTGTTGGTGGAACTCAGTCAGAAAAGAGGAACCAATTTCTTCCCTGGTCCAACATCTTAAAGCCACAGGACATGAAATTGACTTTAAAAAGACCAGAACCATCGCCAAAACTGAACACTATAACAACAGAATAATCAGAGAAGCCATCAAGATAGAAAAATGCCCACACAGCATGAACAAATGAGATGATACCTCCTGCCTACCAGCCATTTGGAAACCCGCCCTTATTGACAAGCAAGTCCCTAACACGACAAATGACACCAGATCCACACTCACGAGAGCCATACAGGATGTCACCACCACACATCCATGCAGAAAGCAGACTCAAACCCACACTGCTAATGAGGCACGACCAAGGACCAGAAGCCAGACCGCAACTGCATCATTAGCCACTTTAAACCCCTCCAATCCATACATGAAGCAGACTGACACCCACCATGAAGAGCTCTCGGCCACAAACACGAAGCCAAACAACAACAACTCAGCTCACCAGCTCAAATTCCCCTGCAACTCAGACTAAGCTGAGCACAACCAAGCCCCTACCCAAACAGAACACACCCACAGCCAATCAGAGCACAACCAACCCCCCATCCAATCAGAGCACAGCCAAGCCCCTAACCAATCAGAACACATCTCCACCCAATCAGAACACAGCCAAGCTCCCACCCAATCAGCTCCCACCCCCACTAACAGTTAAAAGGAAGAGACAGCTGCAATCTCACATTGCTCCTGGAAGCACGAAGCCGAGAACACCAGCCTGAAGATTACGAATGAGACTTTGTCGAAACGTCGCCAAGACACTTCCAATTTTACGTGGGAGGAGACCCAAATAACCAAAGACCTACATACAAACACCTGCGAAAACCTCAGCAAACACATACACATACATACATACATACATACATACATACATACATACATACATACATAACTGGAATATAATGAGGCCTATCTGGAAAAGCAAGCAGCGCTGATATTCGTAGATGCTCAAAAAACCTTTGATAATTTAAATTGGAATTTTCTTATAAATCAATTAAAAATAATGAATTTTGGGGGGAAATTTACAGGGATGATTAGGACGATTTACTCCAACCAACCGCAAACATAATATTAAATGGGGAAACAACTGAGGATATTTGTATATCTAAAGGGGTGAGACAGGGATGTCCCTTACCCCACCTTCTATTTATATTATCGTTGGAAACATTACGGAAACAAATTAGGCAAAATCAGGGAATAAAAGATTGAAAAGTAACAGGAAGAATACAAAGTGCAAGCTTTTATGGATGATTTGGCCTTTATTATAGAAGATCCTCTAGAAACAGGAACCATATTATTACAGGAAATTGAAGAATTCAGCAAAGTGTCAGGGCTCAAAATAAATAAAGAAAAAATTAAAATACTAACTAAGAACCTTACTATCAGGCAAAATAAGGAACTGGAAGAGAAACTGTGGATCCAAATTGTCAAAAAAGTGAAATACTGGGAATTTGGTTAACAGCGAAATGCTCTTCGATAAAAGAGGACAATTATGATAAATTAGTAAAAGAGACACAAAAAGATTTAGATAATGGGGCAAAATTACAAATATCTTTAATTGGCAGAATCACCACAATAAAAATGAATATATTACTAACATTTTTGTATCTCTTCCAAACAGTACCAATAAAATAAGAAATAAGAAATAATAGCAAAATTTATTTGGTTGGAGAAAAAAGCCCAAATAAAGCTCAAACTTCTACAAGATTCTAGAACCAAAGATGGTTTTGGCCTCCCTGACTGGGAATTATACTACCAAGTGGTGGCTGTGATGTGGATTAAAGATTGGATCCAACTGAACAATAAAAGAGTATTAACATTAGAGAGCCATAATGTCCAACTCGGCTGACATGCATTTCTTTGGAAAGGGAAAAACAAAATCCATGCATATTTTCAGAGATATTTAGTGAGAAATGTTTTGATAAACATCTGGGGAAAAATAGGAAAAATCATTACATGAAAATTCTAATTTGGCTATCAATAATGGAGGCGATGATTTACCCAAATCTATTAGATTTAAATAAGGTGGTGAGGTATTTGGAATTATTAGATGAACAAGGAAACTTAAAATCGGACCAGGACTTAAAGAACCAAGAAATAAAGATTGATTGGTGGCCCTATCTCTAAATTAGAACAAAATATAAAAAAGATCTAGAACAATATGGCATTTATGGAGAACAATTGGAACTTGATAAAATACTATTAGGAACGGGGGGGGGGGGGGAATGATTACCAAATGTTATAATTTCTTACTAAGATTTAAAATGGAAGAAAAAAATGTGAAGGAGACGATAAGTTGGGCTAGGAATTTCAGATACAGTATTGAATTGAGATAAATTGGGATAATTTATGGGAGAAATATATAAATTAATGATGTCAGCTGCCTATAAGGAAAACCTCTATAAAATGTTCTATCGTTGGCATTTACCATCAGCCAGATTGGCCAAAATGTTTTCAAACTGTTACCTGAGTGCTGGAGATGTGGTTATAAACAGAGAACTTTCTACTACTTGTGGTGGACTTCTCCCAAAGCAAGGAAGCATTGGCATAAGATAAGGAAATGGTTGGAAGAAATAACTGAACAAAAGATCGAATTGAAGCTGGAACGATTTCTTTTGGGCATTCTAGATGGGAAAATGGATTAAAAAATTCAATATATAATATTAATTATATAAACGGCAACCAGAATCGTCTTCGCGCAGAATTGGAAACAGATTGATATCCCTACAGACGCAAAGATAATAAGATAAATTTATGAGTGTGCAGAAATGGATAGACTGTCTATGGAGGTTTCAAACTCCCCCTGAACTCCCGAATTGGGTGACACAATTCTTGGGATAGCAAAGGGGTGGATGGCTCTACTCACCATTGTGTCTCCTTCTCCCTCATTGTTGTACGAGACTGGTGACTGATTCCCTTTTGCTGATATAACAACATTCCCTAATTTCCTATTGCTAACTGATATATCTCTTGATCAAAGGCTTCACTTTCATCCTCGCCCAAACTGTTACGAAAATCTGTGCTCATAGGTGTTGGAGCATTGTTACAACACCTATGTAACAGTGTTATATCTCTCCAACAACTGTTATATGTTATATAACAACAACATGTTATATCTCTCCAACAACTGTTCAATTTTTTTTTGGACTGAGAATATAACAACCTTTCTCAGTTTTTTGTATCATCACACCAAGATAATTTTGTGTTTCTCCCAAATTCTTTAGTTTAAATTTCTTCTCCAACTTATTAGCAAATTCTTTTACCTGTGATACATCCTTTGCAATGAAACAACGATCATCCACAAATGCCAATAGTTGACAATCCCCACCTTGTAACTTTCCAGTGTATATGCAACCATCTAAGGCAGCCCAAATTCTGATATTGGATTAAACCTCAAATATTAGGGACTTAATATTTTGGCCCTGGCTGACTCTCCTCTCCTGGGCCGGTAAAAGATTGCTGGATTGACAAAGGTATTTGACGAAGGTACTTATCTGTAAAGGGTGTCTTGACCCAAAACAACTGCATCCTGTAATTCACTGTTTATTGCACCCCAAATGTCATGTATATCCCCGGATAACAAATGCTGCTTCCTTTATTGCCCTTGAGGCGTCTTCTTGTCCCTTATCTTCTTATGTTTTGTCTTGAGACACTTACCAGAGAGCATGAATGTGTCAGGGAGTGTTTATTATTTCCTCTCCTCTTTGATCCTTGCAAATTGATGACGGTTAGTTTCTACGTGTTAAAAGTAAAGTTTTCTGATATGTATATGTAGTTGAAATGGTATAAATACTGGTCATGAAGAACCCTTCGGGGTTCAGACTTTTGTTTGCCTTTGGGCGGTTTGAACCATGCACAATAAATTCTTTCCTGCATTGAAGAGCTTGGCCTGGCATCTTTCTTTTTGCTGTAACAACTGGCGACCGTGGCAGGACCAGGTATGAGGTGATATTTTGCTGAGGGCCGTTCGACCCCTCGGGACCATCGGGAAGTCACTCCCAAACATTCTCCAGGCGTCACGGGGGTATCTCTCCGGGAGATGGCAGCGGCAGCCCTGTGGGACCGACGGTGCTCTGATCGAATCCAAGAACCCTGCAGTGCAGGAAAGGAGGTCTGAACTAATTCCTAGCCAGGAAGATGAGGAGTAGAGACGTCTCAGGCAAGTATATAGTAAAAGTATTGTACCTGTCTCATTTGTAGACAGAAGAAGGGATTTGATCCATCCCTTGGACTCGGGGCGGTGAACCTAACGAAGTCCGTGTCAGGTTGGGTGGGTTGGGTAAGCCGTAGTTCTCATTAGTGACCGTGAGTTCCGGGGCTATGAGTCGATGGCAGTGTGCTAGGATGGGGGGGGGGCTCAAAGCATGCCCAACACTCCGTTGGGGTGCATGTTAAAATTATTGGTAATTATTTTAGCAACTCCTCATATCCGAAAGGGTCGAAAGACCGATTAAAATTTCTATGCAAAAATGTGTGGCCACATGTGTGGCCACATGTGTGGCCCTCAGGGGTCTTTTAGGGAAGGAATAGTGGATAAATTGTGGGGGGTGATAGTAGTAAATCAGGATAAATATCCTGATCAATTTCCCTATATTGATCAATGGGCAAGAACTTTAACGGAGAAAGCTGATGATTTGTTGCAATGCCAAGCGGAAATGGTTAGGTTGTGTGTATCTAGAGCAGGCAGGAAAAGTAGGGGGTTGCAGTGTAAGCAAGGAAAGATACCGGGAGAAGAGAATGAAGAATATACCACCCATAAAAAGGTATTAGCAGAAGAGCCAGAGGATTTGGTTAGACCACCCCCTTACACCCCAGCGTGGCTGCCTGCACAACAACAGCAGCCCGGGGCTCAACAAAGGCAGGGGGCTGTCGGGGAAAGCGGAGGAGGAAATCAGAGGCATATGAGTGATCCTGGGGCAAAGCCAAAAGTTAAGAAGAGTTATTCGCCTAAAGATAGTAGCAAGAGTGAGGGAGAGGATGATGATGATGATGATGATGATGATTTGGGGGCGGTAGGTGGAGAAGACCAGGGCGGCATGAAAACTCGTGCGGCTACAGCTAAGTTGAAGGCTGCTAAGCAAGATTTCGTAGCACCTTTATGTCAAGTGGATCAGATAATAATGAATCCACAGGGACAAGAGGGATATCGGCCCCTTTTTCAGTATGTGCCATTTACCACTACTGATCTTTTAAACTGGAAGCAGCATTATGGGCCACTAACTACCAAGCCTACTGAGATGGCAGATTTGTTTCAAACTATCATGCAGACACATAACTCAACATGGCAGGATATACAACAGTTATTGAATACGTTGCTGTCACCAGAAGAGAGAGAGAGGTGGAAGGCAGCTGTTAGAAAGTGTGTGAAAGCGAGTCTTCCTAATGAAGACAATATTCAACCGGAGGTAGCACGAAGGTCCCCGGAGGCAGATCCGGGATGGAATCCCAGAGAACAGGACAATATGACTAAATTGAAGGAATACCAGAATTTGGTAGTGCAAGCTCTCAGACAGGCAGGAAAACCCTCATTGAATATGTCAAAGCCATCTCTGGTCATTCAAAAAGCAGATGAAAGTCCGGAGAGTTTCCTCCAAAGACTAATTGAGGCATATGAATTGTATACTCAAGTGAATCCTAGAGAAGGTGGTAATGTGAGGATGTTGAACGAAAGGTTTATTGCACAGAGTTATGAGGATATCAGGAGAAAGTTGCAAAAGTTAGAAGGAGCATTGGGAAAGAACACGAGTGAATTGTTGGAGATCGCAAGGAAGGTATATGCAAACAGGGATAAGGTGGAGAAGAAGGAGCAGGAGGCTCGGATGAATAAAAAGGCTGAGTTGTTGGCAGTAGTGCTGCAGAGTGGGATGCAAGGGGGTGCATCTCAGAATTTTCCCCTGGGTCCTAATCAATGTGCCTACTGTAAAGGGAAAGGACATTGGCAGAAAGAATGCCCAAGACGGATGGCGAGAGGTAGAAGGATGAGAAGACCGGATTTTGGGTCAAGGATGCAGGTGCAGTTCTCTGGGAGAAGGGGAGAATGAGGACAGAGGGGAGGCTTGAGTAGAGGGTTTGGACAGGTAAGGTCAGATCGAGGTTTTGGAGAGGGCGTGAGACAGCAAGAAGCGGAAAGTATTGGATTGGCAGATATGAATTGGTCGGATTGATGTGGACCAGGCTTGGAAGACCCCCCCGCCTGAGCCGTTGGTTACATTGAAAATAGGGGGTCAGCGAACCACGTTCTTGGTAGATACGGGAGCAGGAAGATCAGTGGTCAATAAGCAGATTGCGGCCCCCGGAGCCTATAAAATTCAAGTCCAGGGGGTATCAGAGCAAGTTTTGGGGCGACAAGTCTTAAAACCAGTGATATGTGATTTTAAGGGAGCTGAAATACAGCATGAGTTCTTGTATATTCCTGAATGTCCCATTCCATTGTTAGGCAGGGATCTGCTTAGCAAATTAGGGTTAACAATTTCATTTGATGAGGGTCGCCAAAGGATGACCATAAGACATTCTCCGGAGGAAACTTGGAGGTTGATGGTAGGGAGGCAGGTTGAAGAGAGGGAAAGAGATGAGAAGTGGAGGTTGTTTGAAGTGCCGGGATTATGGGCTGAGGATAACCCGCCGGGTTTTGCAGCTCACCACCCCCCAGTGGTGGTGGAACTAAAACCTGGAGCGGTGCCTGTGAGTATAAGGCAACGTCCCGTTTCGTGGGAAGCGATCTGCGCTATTTATGAAAGCATTCAGAGATATTTGGAAGCTGGGGTTCTAATACCTATTCAATCCCCCTGGAACACTCCAATTATCCCAATTAAAAAGTCAGATGGGTCTTACCGGCCGGCACAAGACTTAAGGTTTATCAATGACCAGACGGTCACTTTACAACCAGCCGTGTCGAATCCATATACTCTGTTAAGTTTAATTCCCCCCCCCCCGGGCTGAATGGTTTTCTGTAATTGATTTGAAGGATGCCTTCTTTACAATTCCCATTCACCCCATAAGCCAGCCACTGTTTGTATTTGAGTGGGAGAATCCTCATACAGGAACAAAAATGCAATATACTTGGACTCGGCTGCCTCAGGGATTTAAGAACTCCCCCACATTGTTTGGAACAGCGTTAGCTAAAGACTTACGATATTATGTGCCTCGACAACCAGGAGATACCATATTACAATATGTTGATGATGTTTTGATCACAGGATTGACAGAGGATTTATGTTGGGACAATACTAAGATGTTGCTAGATTTGCTATTAGAATGTGGGTATCGAGTATTGCGAAAGAAAGCTCAATTGGTGCAGAGAAAAGTTAGATATTTGGGATACGATATTGAGAAGGGTAGTCGAGCTTTAGGACCAGAGTGGAAAGGGGCAGTCCTGTTGTTGGCAGAACCCTGGACAAAAAGATAATTGAGGAGCTTTTTAGGATTAGCTGGTTTTTGCCGTATCTGGATCCCCAATTTTGCTTTGATGGCAGCACCTTTGTATGCAGCCACCAGAGGAGCTAATGTAGAATCCCTTGAGTGGGGAGGGGAATAGAAGAAGGCTTTTAAGGACATCAAACTAGCATTGACTCAGGCCCCAGCTTTGGCTCTACTGAATTTAAGGAAGCCTTTTAACCTGTATGTAGACACTAGTAGAAACATTGGTATATCCCCATGGAATATGTTATGATGGATTTTACTGATATACCTAGATGTGGTTTGTTTAAGGCTATGTTAGTTATAGTAGATATGTATACTGGGAGGCTGGAAGCCTTTCCAACTAAGACTAAGCAAGCTCGGGAAGTAGCCCGAGTGTTACTGAAAGAGATAATCCCCAGGTTTGGAATCCCAAGTCGTATATCTTCAGACAATGGGCCTGAGTTTATTCATCATATTAATCAGGCGGTAGCCACAGCATGGAGATAAAATGGAGATTTCACAGTTCGTTCCATCCTGAATTGGCAGAGCCGGTAGAAAGGATGAATCGCACTTTAAAAGAAAGAATAACTAAGATTTGTATAGATAGTCATTTAAAATGGCCAGATGCTTTACCGTTGGCTTTATATGCGATCAGAAACTCGCCTAGAGGCCAATATAAACTATCCCCATATGAGTTAATGTTTGGATGTCCACCAGGACTGCTGCAGAGGAATTTGGCCGGATGGCCTGACTTGGGACATAAAGGGGGGGTTTGGAATATGGAGATGGTACAAGAACTTAATAAGCAAGTTGAGAAAATCCAGCGATATGTGATGGAGCAAGTACCCCCTAGACTAGTCACTCATTGTCACCCATTTAAACCTGGGGACCAAGTGTGGGTGAAGCACTGGAAGAAAGAGCCACTAGAAGAAAGATGGAAAGGACCTTTTGTTGTTATTATGACTTCTCCACTTGCTATTAAGATTGCAGAATCAAAATCATGGATCCATTGGATGCGAGTCAAGGCAGCAGCGGATACAGGCTGGAAAGTGTCCATGGACAAACAACATCCAACAAAACTGACATTTAAACATGCTTAAAAAAAGCTTTTGTATTCCCTATAATAGGTTACTTTGCTGTGTACCTGCTGCGATGACCCACTGCAAGCCAAATAGAGGAGGAAATGCACCCCTGACTTGTCCCGGAGCCCAGACTTTGACAAGAAATTGAAGACTGTTGCGGACCTATGTGGGACGAACCATGGGTGTGGGCACTGTGGGTAATTGTGGGATTAGCTCTACTGATTATTGTGTTTTACAGATATAAGCAGAGGCTTTGTGGCAAACCAAAGACATTTGATTTCTCAGTCGTTCTTCTCTCTAACCCACCGGGCGGAATAGTGTGAATCTCCCACAAATAAAAGAAGTCCCGGCTTCGAATGCACTGGAAGCTGCCTTTTGGTCTAACGGAATAGAAAAGAAGATACTCCTTAAATGTGCTGGTTTTGTAACTGTGGGTGTGAGTGTTGTTGTTGTTCTCACTGTATTGATTGTGTTTTATGTATAAGCTGTAAGATAGAGTGTGACGTGAAAATTATAGAGGACTTGTTAGTACATTACCTGGTGATAGATACCGAGGGATCTTATTATACCCTTAAACCTAGCCCCACGATTGAAGTTATATTGAGGGAACGTTGGTGTAGGGAACAAAGGGACCAGGAGGATGCTAAGAACGGGGATTGTTGGAGTTGGGTGGATATGGATGAGTGTGTGAGTGATAGGAATACAAAGTGACTTTGAAATTCCAACACTGCCATTAACAAGTCAGGAGGACTGTAGCCCATGTATTCACACAACATTGCAGGGAATGAAGGTCTCAAAAACTTTGGTCTATCATACTCAAAAACTTGAGGGGTGTCAGGAACATGCCCATACAATGTGCCAGGTAAATGACACCATATACCACATGTGTAAGTTGAACAACAAGGTACAATGTTATAACCCGGCAGAGGCCAAACAGATAACTAGTTATGAATTGGCGATATACACAACAGTATGTGGAAGGGAGGAATTAGTGAATAGAACAGAATTTAGGAAGTTAGGCAGTCAAGTAGAACTGTCATTTGATGCTTGTTTTGCTATTAATCGCAATTGTGAAATGTGGAAGGTTACGTGTGGAACTTTGGAATGGGAAAGGAGTTATATGTTAGAAAAGAAATATATGTGTCGAAAGCAGGGAGAATGCAGTGATCGAGATATATACAGTTACTGCCCATAGTGGACTTGTGCAGTCATATGGTCTGGAGATCAGCCGAGAGGTACACAGAAATGTAGACTGGAAAATGGTGTAGCGAGTAGTGACTGTCAACAGAATAAATGCAATCCTATAAAAATCATCTGCACCCCCACATGAACATGGAGGGAGGAGTATGGATTAGGAATATATGCCAAGGGCAGAGATCCCCTGGTAAACCTTAGATGGCAGGTTACCAAAATCACTAGGGCAACCCAAGACACGAAAGGATTGTTCTGGTTGTATTATCTGGAAATGGAAAAATTAAATATACCTGAAATTCCTAGCCTTGTAACAAATACCTTTGTCAAATTGGCAGAAGACATAGCCCATACTCTGAATGTATCGAATTGCTTTATATGTGGAGGAACTAACATGGGAGAAAAATGGCCATGGGAAGCCCAGGAGTTGAATTATTCCACAGTATTAGAGATGGATTGGCAAGGTAACCTTTCATATAATAAAGGAAAAGATGGGGACTGGACACTCACCACAAGTTTAGTAGGGAATGTATTTTTCCAAGGGAAAACTCGACCTGGATGCAAGCAGGTAGGAAACCTCATATGCACAGGAAAATGGGAGAGCAAGATATGGTGGTCAGGAAGTAATGTCACAGAGGGTATTGATGAAACAGCTCTGTTCGAAGTAAACAGATTAGACTTTTTAAGGGATCTGGATAATTAAACCCTTGGATGACTGGCTCCTGATGGACTGTATTGGATTTGTGGCAAAATGGCATATGGGGCTCTACCTAAGAATTGGTGTGGAGCTTGTGTCCTGGAGATCATCAGACCAGGATTCTTTTTGCTTCCCCTTAAAACACAACAGGTTTTAGGTGTGCCAGTATACGATGATACTGGGGAATCAACGAAGGAGAAGGCATGTGGATACATCTGCTATAGGTAAGGTTAGAATAGGAGGTAACCAGCACCGTTGGGAAAACGTAGAATGGCCTGCAGAACAAATTATAGAAGTTTATGGACCGGCTACGTGGGTGGAAGATGGCATGTATGGCTATCGCACCCCCATGTACATGCTGAATCGTTTAATTCGTTTGCAAGCAGTAGTTGAGATTATCACCAATGAAACTGTAAAAGGGCTTACTCAATTAGCCAGGGAGAGTGTTAAATCAAGGATGTATATTATGCAGAATAGATTAACTCTGGACTACTTATTAGCCAAAGAAGGCGGGGTATGTGGAAAGTTTAATTTGACTAATTGTTGTATAGAGATAGACGAAAGTGGGAAGATTATTAAGGAAATCACGGACAAAATGGTTAAAATAGCACATGTACCCGTCCAAACCTGGAGAGGTCCAAATTGGGAAGATATGTTTTCAGGTTGGTTGCCAAAATTACCCAGTCTTCAAGCCATCGTGGGCCTTGTTGGGTTGATAGCTGCAGGATGTATTTTTCTCCCATGTGTCCTGCCTATTTTTGTTAAAACTATATCCAGAAGTCTATCCTTGCTGGTGGAGCGAAAGACAACTGCTCAGGTAATGGCTATGTGGGAATATGAACGGCTCCGTCCAGGAGAGGAACCTGAATGTGTGACTCTTCTTGATAAATCAGATGAGTCACAAAGGAGAGATATAAGGCAGCCCAAATTCTGATATTGGATTAAACCTCAAATATTAGGGACTTAATATTTTGGCCCTGGCTGACTCTCCTCTCCTGGGCCGGTAAAAGGTTGTTGGATTGACGAAGGTATTTGATGAAGGTACTTATCTGTAAAGGGTGTCTTGACCCAAAACAACTGCATCCTGTAATTCACTGTTTATTGCACCCCAAATGTCATGTATATTCCCGGATAACAAATGCTGCTTCCTTTATTGCCCTTGAGGCGTCTTCCTGTCCCTTATCTTCTTATGTTTTGTGTTGAGACACTTACCAGAGAACATGAATGTGTCAGGGGGTGTTTATTATTTCCTCTCCTCTTTGATCCTTGCAAATTGATGAAAGTTAGTTTTTACATGTTAAAAGTAAAGTTCTCTGATTTGTATATGTAGTTGAAATGGTATAAATACTGGTCACGAAGAACCCTTCGGGGTTCAGACTTTTGTTTGCCTTTGGGCGGTTTGAACCGTGCACAATAAATTCTTTCCTGCATTGAAGAGCTTGGCCTGGCATCTTTCTTTTTGCTGTAACACATCAGCCTTGCAACTCTTGAACCCAAGACCCTTCAGTGCATTATCTAAACAGATATTCCAATTCCTGGCTGACTGCTTCAGCCCATAAACGGCCTTGTTCAATTTATACATCATCTTAAGCCTTTTACTTTCATACCCTGGTGCTTGAATCATGTAAATTTCTTTCTCTAATTCTGCATTGAAGAATGCAGTGGTTATGTCAAATTGCCAAATTTTATGGCCATGTGCTTCTGCCAATGCTAGAGCCAGCCTTATGCTTTCACTCTTTATTGTTGGCGTGAATACCTCATCATAGTGCACGTTTTTCAACTGTGAAAAACATTGTGCCAGTAACCTGACTTTATATTGTAATTCATTATTGGGCAGTACTTTTTCTTGAATACCCACTTGCATCCTACAGCTTTGCTACCCTGTGGTAAAACCAGAGATGTGAACACTTTATGTTCATCCATGGATTTCATTTCCTTGTCTTTTGTTTTTACTTGTTCAATTTTAGGTAATTTAGGCCAATACTTCCTTATAGTTTCTTGGCTCATACCATACATTACACACTTTAACTTTACTAGCAGAATACCTGTCAGGTGGAATCTCTTTGTTCCATTGCTCTGACTTTCATGGTATTGACTGCTCCTGTGTTTCAACCCTCTCTTGCTTCATATCTTTTTCAGCTTCTTGTCCCTGAATGCTGACACCATCACTGTGAGTTACTGTCACTAAGTGAATCATTCCAAAAATTTGCATAAATTCTGTTCCAATTTTGCTCTGCAAAACTATCTGACCTGGAAATCACTATTCTTTTGCTCCCATCATTAAAATAATAGCTTTTTGAACCTGGCTCATAGCCCATAAATCTGAGCTTTTTGGCCTTTGGTTGTCCTTTTCTTCTAATTGCTTTTGGAATATGCACCCACGCATTACTCAAAAACTGTTAAATGTGCCAGAGATGTTTTCTCCCATATAGCATTACATATGGAATAACATTAATTGATGAACTCCATAGCCTATTAATTAAATAGTTAGCAGTCAGTATGGTTTTACCCCAATATGATCTGCTCAGACCAGAATCCTCCAGCAGTCATCGTTTGTAAGTTGTTCCACCTCTCAACTACACCATTCTCAGTAGCTGTGTACGGATTTGTGTATCTGTGTTTTATACCTAACTGTTCCAACCATTGTTGAAAACTTGCTGACGCGGCCCCATTGCGAACCTGTAGTAAAGGTAAGTAGAACCTACCCCTGCTCTGGGTCCATAACCTTTCACAATTTCTTGCAAAAATCAAATCCAGAAGCACACAGAGATAACTGATTCAGCAGGATTCATTAACTTCTTTATATACATAATAATATATGAAGATAAATGCACAATACCGATATAGAAGATTCTTCCAATGTAGCAGTTACAAACAAAACACAAGGCAGGAAAGAACAGTAAGTTTCATTTCAGCTCAGATCAGCAAGCAAGTTCACAGACGCTGCTTTCAGTTTTGCTTCTTTTTGCACAGACTCAGAAGTTGCAGACTAAGACACACTCTGGCTCCAGTCTGTCTCAGGTCCCAATTGGCTGACTTAGTTGCTATGCCTATTCATTGACTGACCTTGTTACCATGTCTTCCCAGTCATGAATATTCTGACAGAAAGAGCCAAGTTTCAGGATTCTGATTTGCTTGAGTTCATTAGTCGAAGCCTTGAGATAATGTGAAGACAATGTCTTTCATATCAGTGATTTCAGTTGTTAGATCCTTGAACACAAATAAAATAATAAAACGGATCTTGTAAAATCATGATCCACCCATCCTTCTGATGAATAAATGGGGAGATACAGAGTCTTCCTAAGAATCCTTGATATGAATATAATCAAATAACTCCCTAAAATGAATATTAATACATTTTTAACTAATTTGTCTTTTTCTTGCTCTCCCATAGTGTTGCTTCTTGAATTTATATAATTAAACAAGAGCTTAAAAAATGGGTTCTGAACAATAAATGTAATCTAGATTCTGATAAAAGCAGTGACAGAATTTCTACAGTTTACAATATCAGCCATGGATATTAACAGTCTTCCTTTCCTAGTGGTGCTCAGACTTATGCAAATTTGCTTTTTCTTCAATGCTTGGAAATTATGTCCACTGAAATTTTGTGTCAAATTTTTTTTGGGGAAAGAAGCTCCCCCAGATGTTTTGATGATTCGAGGAGAATATAATATGTTTTTGTGGGTGCTGTATATGCAGCTTCTTGATTGCATTAGTGGATTTTAAACATTTGATATTAGTGGAAGAGGGAATTATTGTCCAGAGACCTGTACTGTATGGAGAAGGATCCTTGGATGGATACTATGGATCAGTATTGGAAATGATTAGATAAGTTGCTCAAGATAGTAAAAATTTTGGTTAGTTAAATTATAAATCCAAGCATGTAGAGTAGTATTTTGGATTTCCATACACATTACAGTTTATTGTCTATTGAAAGCATTGCCACTGGATGCAGGAAAGAAGAATGATGGGACAATGTTTCAATAAACATTCTTTCAGCCTTGGAAATAGAATTCCATGTTTGCAGTTGTCTGCACTAATTCACCCAAATGATTGTGAAACATTGGTCCTGTTATGGATGAAAGGGAATCATCCAGCATCAGCCATCTGACTGATGAATGAATGTTGGTTTCAAAGTTAGTAGCCCTCTAGTTCAGGGGTGTCAAATTCAAGGCCCATGGACTGAATCCAACCTACGGGATGCTTAGATCTGGCCTGCAGGGCTGCCCTGAAACAGTGAAGGACCAGCCTGTGGTGCCTCTTTCAGTGAAGGCTGCAGAGGACTGCAGGAGGCCATCCCAGCGACAACAAAGGTGGAGGCAATGGATCCCCCCAGCCCCGCCTAGGCCACCACAGGTGCTCCCAATATGAGTGATGTCAAGATGGCCACACCCATGCTGGCCACGCCCCCTGCCACCCCAAGGTCAAACACAACCCTGATGTGGCCCTCAATGAAATTGAGTTTGACACCCCAGCTCTAGTTGAAGGGCTACATATGCTGCTTTTGAAATCCACACAAATAATTTAATTTAATTTAATTTAATTTAATTTAATTTAATTTAATTTAATTTAATTTAATTTAATTATTTAATTTAATTTAATTTAATTAATTTAATTTAATTTAATTTAATTTAATTTAATTTAATTTAATTTAATTTAATTTAATTTAATTTAATTTAATTATTTAATTTAATTTAATTTAATTATTTAATTTAATTTAATTTAATTATTTAATTTAATTTAATTATTTAATTTATTCATTTCATCAAGCATGTATTTTATGACAGATACAAGTGTAAACGTAATTATAAATACTGTATTTTCCTGCGTATAAGACTACTTTCTAACACACAAAAATCTTCTCAAAAATCGGGGGTCGTCTTATACGCCGGGTCTCATTCGCCTATAACCAGGCAGACCAGCCCGAAAGGCTCTGACGAGCCTTAAATGGCTCTGAGGAGGGTCGTCTTATACGCCCAATCATCTTATACGCCGGAAAATACGGTACATGAAAAGGATATGAATAAAAGAAAACATTAGGACAGGGACGATAGGCATGCTGGTACGCTTATGCACACCCCTTACAGACCTCTTAGGAATGGGGTGAGGTTTACAGATGACAGTCTAAGATTAAAGTTTTGGGGGTTTGGGGAAAAAACCAGAGTCAGGTAGTGCATTCCAAGCATTGACAAGTCTGTTACTGAAGTCATATTTTCTGCAGTCCAGTTTGGATCAGTTTATCATGAGTTTGTATCTATTGTGTGCTCTTGCAATGTTTTGGTTGAAGCTGAAGTATTCATTGGCTGGTAGGACATTGTAACAGATGATTTTATGTACTGTGGTTAGGTCAGACCAAAGATGGCGAAGTTCTAAGTTGTCTAAGCCCAAAATTTCGATTGGTGGCATAAGGTGTTTTGTTGCGAGCTGAGTAGTGGAAGACTCTTCTTGTGAAATATTTCTGGACTCTTTCAATTGTATTAATGTCTGATATGCAGTGCAGGTTCCAGACAGATGAGCTGTATTCAAGAATTGGTCTGGCAAAGGTTTTGTATGCCCTAGTTTGCAGTTCAATATTACCGGAGAAGAAACTACACAAGATTAGGTTAACAACTCTTAATGCTTTTTTTAGCAATGCTGTTACAGTGAGCTCTGGCACTTAGATCATTTGAGATAGTACCCCAAGGTCTTTGATAGGGCGAGGGTCATCTGTTAGGTTGTACCCATCTAGCTTGTATTTTGTGTTCTGATTTTTTAAAAATTTTTATTTGCTAATGTGTAAGACAGTATTTGTTGGTTGAGATTTGGAGTTGCCAATTGTTTGACCATCGAGGTCTTTTTGTAGAGTAGCAGCATTGTCAGTGGTGTTGAATAGTTTTACATCATCCACAAAGAGAATGTATAATATGACACAAAGATCATTTATATAAAGAGCGTGGGTCCTAAAACACTGCCTTGAGGGACAGTTAACAGGTACAGGGTTAGATAAGGCATTCCTATTTTGACTACTTGCTGCCTGTTTGATAGGAACACAGCTATCCGCTTATGCACGAATCTGGAAATGCCATAAGATTTTAGTTTTAGAAGTAGCTTGTCGTGTACCTCTGAATCGAAGGCTTTACAGAAGTGTATATAAATTGCATCTATTGATTTACCCTGGTTGAGTTTTGAAGTCCATATGTTTTTGGAGTGTAATAGTTGCAGACTGCAGGACAATTTTTTTCTAAAGCCAAATTGCTTGTTAGAGGGTAGATTGTTTATTAAGTTTATATGCTTATAAAAGAGGTCCATTTTTGAAACAATGCCAATACTATTATACAGTGTCTAATATTAATGGATAATGTACAATGCCAAATGGCAGTAAATTGACTTGCAGCAGGCTATTTATTTATCTCCCTCTTTTCTTCATTTTATATTTTATTAACTAGGCAGATAAATATCTTGAGTCAAAGTCACTTTGTGGTACATCAAGATGCCTCTGGCAGTATAATTGGCAGTGAACAAATGTGTATGGATAGCTCCCAGCAGGGATACTTCTAAATAAAGGAACAGTAAATAGCCTGTAACCACACATATACACACAAACACACAGACATAAACCAGCCCTTGATCTTTGTATTGGTCCCCTGCCTCTAGCCAAAAATACAAGCACTGTAACATATTTTAGACTACTGTAGGTGCAATTTGTAAAAGAAGCACAGCTTGGACTGTTTTCAAATATAGATTGAGCTTACTTCACAGTTTTCCCATACTTCATGCCTTGCAACAAAAAGGAATAGGCATGCATATTCTTTAGCTTAAAAACTATTCCTGGACCTTTTTCAAAAAATTTCTTATATAGTTTGAATGTGATTGAAGCAAAAATTATTAAATATATAGAAAATAATTATAGCAATGGTATTTATATTTACCAATATTGAACTGTAAATTATATCAATTTTATTTTTGGCATCCCCCTGTAGACTTCTTTGGAATATAATTTGTAGCTTGTCAGTCAAAGCCAACTATGACTTTCAGGCTTTTAACAGTTGGATAATTCAGCCAACTTAAATTGGACAGCTCCTGCAGTTACAGTTCAGCTGAAAGAGTTGTTTCACACATTCAAGTGACAATTTCAAAATGCAACAAAAAAAGTAACAAAGAATTTCATGAAATATTTGTTGCATTTATTACCACCTTTATTACATATTATTACACAAAATCAGTTTTGTGCATCAGGGAAGTAAGATGCAACCCCTGAAAGTCTAATATTGAATAGGCTATGGATTATTATTTATTTAAATAATGATCATTAGTCTGTGAACTTAGTTACAGCCAGTTCTCAACAACCATTTGTTTAGTAACCATTCAAGGTTATAATGCCACTGAAGTGACTTAGGACTTGTTTTCACAGTTATGACCCTTGCAGCATCCCCATGGTGACAGGATCAAAATTCAGGTAGTTGGCAACTGGCAGGTATTTATGACAATTGTATTGTCTCTAGGTCATGTGATTGCCATTTGCAACTTTCCCAGCCAGCCTCCAACAAGCAACATCAATGGGAGAAAGCCAGATTCGCTTACTAACTCACATGATTTACTTAACAACTGCAGTGATTTGCTTAACAACTGTGGCAAAAAGGTAGCAAAATGGGGCAAAACTCACTTAACAACTACCTTGCTTAGCAACAGAAAATTTAGGGTCAATTGTAAGTGAAGGACTATCTATATTATCTGCAGTTGCAGTCATTGGCATGTTAAATTTATTTTTAACCAACAAAGAAATAAAGGGAGACTAGTATAAATCTATTTCAAGCTATTTAGCTCTTGTATAGCTAGCTGAAAAGAGCAAAATAGCTTGAAATAGATCTATACTAGTTTCTCTTTATCTTTTTGTCAGTAAAATATAAATTTAACACAAAAATAGTTTGTTACAAAAGTGATTGCCTGTGAAAGCCCCTGGATTGGGTCTGAAAGGCAAAAGCGGAAGCAGTATGCTCCGTCCCATATTTGAGTAGACCAGGTTGCCCTGATAAAAAACATTTGTCATTGGTATAACTTTATGTTGCACTCATCTCCCTGAAGTAATTTTTTTCCTCAATCCAATAATTTTAGTTCTCCCTGTTGCACCCCCATTGTTTTCTTCCCTAAAGAGCGGTGTTTCTCGAAGTTGGCAACTTTAAACCATGTGGACTTCAATTCAAGAGTTGAAGTCTACATGTATTAGTTACCAGCTTTGAGAAACACTGCTATAGATGATGAAGGAAAACGAGAACATAAGAATTCAATTATGTACTTGCAATCACAATTCTGTGTGGTAAGGATGCAGGCATAACTATTCTCTAATAGTAATAGATTCAGAATGGTTAAAGTAGAGCATTTGTAATCTGTTATTAATTTAGTGCCATTTTGATTTCACAGCCCCTCTTTAGATACAGGTATTTTAGGAGGAAATCACTGATTGGCTGCAACAGATATATAAGGAATAAAACATTTGTGATTAACTCATTTTTGAATGAAATCTCCTTTACTAATGTACTAAATATTTTCTGTGCTGGTAAATCTATAATTCTTTTGGAGAAATTTAATTTAAAAAATGTATCTGAAAGCCAAACTAGATATTCAGAAGGATCAGGGGGTATAATTCCCTTGGATTCACAATTTAGATCCAGATTTACAATACAAAGGAATTTTATATTTATTGAAAAATAACTTCCATGTGTTCAACAAAGTTTTTTCCAAGATACAAATGCAACAAATGGCTGTCCATATTGATTACATTTATCATATTTAATTAATGATAATATAACTTAAGCACTATCGATTTCAATACAATTATCTATAATGAAACATAGAATACAGTTTTGAGGAGCTCCCTGTAAGATTTACATCCACATTCTACTTTCAGAATCCAACTGAAAGGTCTTATATATGAATGCTGACCAGTTTTAATGTCTGCTCCATCATTCCTCTAGTGTAAAAATAGCAATTTTCCTACCTCAGACCAGATTAGAACCCATAGCAATGAACTGTTGATTCTGCAAGGAATATATTTGATTTTCAACTTTCTCGTAAGTATTTTTAAGTAGTATAAGGACATACAATTCCTTTGAGCATGTAATTGTCTTAAATTCTTTTTCTCTGTCCTCTAAAGTAGTCATCTGATGTCTACAGTATTTTATTTCTAGTGCATTTGAGGGAGCCCTTCTAAAGTAATAGTGGTGGAGTATTCCAAGTACATGGCTAATGTTTCAAAGATTTCAATGGAAAATCAATAATGCATAAGATGGCACTAAAAAGAAAGGACAAATAGTATCAAAAAAGCATAACAAAGAATCACCTTGATATTTTGCTCAGAAAGCCTTCTATCGTGGAAAGATATGGTAGACTCCTTTGTTGTTATATTTGTGGCTTTTCCTTTATTAAACTAATAAACAAGTTTGAGGGAAAAATACTGTTGCTGTGTTTGTATAAACACAATGATGTATGTAATGTGTAAAACAAAGTGAATTTTGTATATCCCCAGTTTAGATATTAATGGCTACGTGTTGTGTTATTTTGAGGGGACAGCACATTTACACTGTTATACAAGCCATATACTCACTACTTTACATTGTAGCCAAGTGTCATTTCTTCAATGTTGTCACATGAAAAGATATACTTAAATATTTACAAAATGTGAGGGGGTGTACTCACTTCTGTGATTTACTGTGTATATAAAACTGATATCCGTGGGAAGCAGGGTTATAGCCAACTGGCCAATATGAAACTTTTAGGGTCTTTATTTTCAGTTATTTCTGAGAACGTAACAGAAATAAGGTAAAGCTAAACAAGATAAAGGATTGGGCAATTTTAGTACAATATTTCACTGTTGTCGATTCTTATTTTGTTCTAGTATGTACATAATTGGTTTTTTGTAACTTCATTTTTACAAGTCCATAATGCCTTTCTTCATAAGCTGTTTCTTTAGTCACAGAAAGGAGACGGCAATTTCTGCTAACACTCTAACCATATCAAATACTGATTCTTAGGACTACATTTGGGAAGGTGAGGCAGAAGACTGAATTAGGAAAGTTGATACTAGGGAAATTCTATGAATTGTCTTTAATTTTACAAACAAAGGAGGACCAAGATCCATATTGCTGTTAATACATAATTCTTTCCTTGCATTCACACAATTCAGATTTATCTAATCCCATGTTTCTTGAATAAAGTTTCCTCAAATTGTTTTATAGTTGTGATTCCAAGAGTGCACAGATTCTGAAAACTGTGGTTCCTGTAAATCTGGAGAGCAGATAGAGAAAGACTGGTGTAAACCAAAAAGCTTAACTTTAAAAAAACAGCAATTAACCTATAATAAAGCCCACTTTTGTATTCTCTTTTTCATCTTTATGCTCTACACTACTTGAGTTTGCATTTCTGACAGTCTAGTACAAGAAAATCTTTGATCTTTGAAAGTTCTGTTTTATCCATGGTGGAAATCCATTTCTTCACTGTTGGAATTCCACACAAGTAACAGAAAAACAGAGTTGGAAGGTACCTTGTAGGTCATCTAGGCCAACTCCCTGCCCAACAGGAGACCCTACACCAGTGATGGTTAATCTTTTTGGCACCAAGTACCAAAACTGGAGTGTGTGTGCACATGTGTGTGTGTGCATACCAGACAGCTGGTCTTCTCAGACCATGCACGCACCAGAACCCAGAAGAGAACAGCTGGCTTATGTGCATGCATGCTGGACCAGATGTCCAGCACACATGTATGCGATGGAAGAGTAGCTGGCAACAGTGTGTGTGCCCACAGAGAGAGCTTGGCGTGCCACCTTTGGTACACGTACCATAGGTTTGCCATCATGGCCCTACACCATTTCTGAGAGATGGCAGTCTAGTCTCTTTTTGAAAGCTTCCCGTGGTGAAGTTCCCACAATTTCTGAAGGCAAACTGTTAAATTGGTTGATTGTTCTCAGTGTCAGAAAATTTTTCCTTATTTCCAGGTTGAATCTCTCCTTGATCAGTTTCTATCCATTGTTCCTTGTCTGGCCTTCTCGCACTTGGAAAATAGGTTGGCTTCCCTCTTCTCTTGTGACAGCCCCTCAAATAGAGGTGACTGCTATCATGTCTCCCCTGGTCCTTCTCTTCACTAAACTAGCCATGCCCAGTTCCTTTAACTGTTCTTCATATGTTTTAGTCTCCAGTCCCCTGATCATCTTGGTATCAGGCCTGGAAGCCATTTTTTGCATTGGGTCTTCAGGCCTGCCACATTTCCTACTGTGGGAAACTGGAAGAGAGGATTATATGGAGCATAGGTGATATATAGTCATAATAACATTCTTTTCTCAGAGAGTCAAGGACATCCTGCACCTCCTGCACCTGGAGGATTGGAACTGAGAGGCCTCTCCAGTTGAGACAGTGCTTTGCTTGGGCCATGGACTTGTGGGTGCTGGGTAGGAACTTGGACTTTCTGTTGGGTGGGGAAAACATGGAAGCTTTCAGATTCAGGTTTTCCCAGATGTGCCAATATGTCATCTCTAATAAAATGGAACTTTTGAGGAACTTCAAGCCTTGGAGTCTTATTTCATTGGGATTGTTACTTGGAACTCTGACATTAACCCAAATCTCTTTAAAAATTTAACTAGCTCCCTGGACTCCAGGGTGCTGTCCAGGATCCTGAGCCCTGAAAGTCGACCTGAAACCGGGTGGCATGAAGACCCAGGGAAGATGGAGGAAAACAAAGCGGCCACACAGGGAATCACAGGGGATGGTTTGGCAAGTTATGTAGAGATCATCTACTCCCCTTCCCAAGCTGTGGTGGAAGCAGAGGCCACAGAAAAAGAACCCCAGGTGGATACCCAGCCCAAAGAGCTGGCACTTGAGCAAGCTGCTCAACCAGATCTAACCCTGTGGGCGAAGCTGCGGGAGCCGTGCCACTCTAGGAGATAATGACCATGTGGTCAGAACCACAGATGGGTGGAAGCAGAACAGATCCCAACCCTAGAGTGGAGGATGCCAGAATAAGTGTGCCACAAACATTCCTGGGAATGGGGATTTCCGCTGCTGTCATGCAGCCAGTCACTAGCCGGCTTCCTGGAGCAGTTCGGCCAACTCAGCGTGGGCAGTGCTGCTCAACCCCTTGGGACTGAGCAGCCTAGATGGGCTCTGGCTACATTCACCTTCCCAGACCAGGAAGCCGCAGCACCACTGAACAGGACACCAATCTCCTTTCATTCGACACAGAGCAGTTCATTCCATAGCCTCACACATCGAGCCCAGTCTACTGGGGTGACAGCCACCACAGGAATGGGAATGTTGCAGCAACAAAGCTCACTGAACCAGCCCAGCCCAGTGCTACAGAGGCCGCACCTGGGGATATTAGGAGCAAGTACTCCACCCCAACAACTGGTCTGCAGGCTCCCTCCAGCAGACCAGATCCCTCCCTGGTGGCATTTTACCCCGGCTGGGTGCAATATCAATGGCCGCCTGCCCCCATTCTGCAGCCCTCTCCCATCCATCAACCAGCATACTTCCAGCTGCGGGTCATGGCCCCACAGCCGGTACCAGCCCAGCCACTGCTACAGCTCCAACAACCAGCCATGGCCCCATAACAGATTCCAGCCCAGCAGCCAGTGCCTGCCCAACAGCCCACGCCGGCTCAACAACTGGCTCTACCAGCCACTCCCCTCCATGGTTCAGGGCAACATTTGATGGGACCCCAGGAAGGCTAGCCTACTTTCTCAATCGAATCTGGGCTTACATCAACCAATATGGGAATCAATATCCATCAGGCTGGGAATTGATTTCAGCTATTGCAGATGGCATGAATGAGGGAGAAGCAATGGAGTGGATAGCAGAACTTCATGACGAGGAAGTTCCTGAGCTGGAAGATGTAGATGAGTTTGTCCAACTTCTCCGAGGCCAGTTTAAAGACATGGCTCACAGAGTAGAAGCTGAGGCCCAAATTAAGGCACTGAAGCAAGCCAGCTGTCCTCCCAATCAGCTAATTTGGGAGATTTGAAGACTGGCCAGGAAGCTGAGGGACTGGCTGGAGTGCCTCCTCATCCACCATTTCAAGGAGGCCTTTGACCCAGACCTTAGGGAAGCTTGTGGCATCAGAGGGTTACCAGAATGCATATAGGCATGATACAGCACAGCCGTGGCCATGGATCTGCAAATCCACCCCCATAGAAAGCCAACTGCAGAGAAACCAATGAGAAGACTCCTAGATTGCTGATCCTCAGCTAAGCCATCCAAAGCACTACAGCCGACACCATCTGGGACTATCAAATGCTACTAGTGTGGTCAGCATGGGTACTGGGGTTCCGAATGCTTGACTCTGGCCCCAGTCTCCCAGCCTAGACTCCAACCACACCCCAAGCAGGGAGGACCCTGTGGAAACTGCCCAATAAGGGGAGAATTACCAAGGCTGTGGAGATTCCACTCCTTCCTGAGGGAACTCCAGCTAGAGAAATCCCACCAAGCTCCACCAAAGGGAGCAGCAGCGACGACAATATGATGGTAAATGAAACCATCCACCCCTTCACTATCAAAAGCAAGATAGTAGTGTCTGAAATGGGGCCCCAAGGGGAAGGGGAAGCCATCATAGATACAGGCTGCACCAGATGCCTAATTAGCCTCCTCATAGTCAAACAGCTAGACATATGAACAAGACCCCTAGCATGCCCCATCGCTTTGAGCAGGTTGATGGGACATTAATTGGCGGAACCTCAGCCACACTAGTTACAGAACTTGTCAGACTAGAAATGGGCCATCACCGAGAATTTATCCAATTCGTCATAGCTCCAAAAGTAACTAAATCAACCCTAACCCTAACCCTAGCCCAAATCTTAACCTTAA
The DNA here is from genome assembly GCA_038048745.1 of Coluber constrictor foxii. Lineage (NCBI taxonomy): Eukaryota > Metazoa > Chordata > Lepidosauria > Squamata > Colubridae > Coluber > Coluber constrictor. The sequence goes on along the minus strand of CM075961.1, from coordinate 116,311,246 downwards.
CCCTAACCCTAACTCCAACAACACCAGCGAACCCAAAGCCGCAGCCCCACCATAGCCTGGCAGCCTGAAGATGCCAGAAGAGTACCGAGACCTATAAGGAGTCTTTAGTAAGGAAGATTGCAACTTCTTCCCCCTCCACTGCGCAACAGATTGCACAATCAAATTCATGCTGGGAGCCAAGCTACCCAAGCCTTGTACTCCATGACTCCCAAAGAGATGGAAGAACTGAGAAAATACATCGATGCCAACTTAGCGTGGGGCTTCATCCAGCCTGCAAAATCCAGAGTGGCAGCCCCAGTACTATTTAAAGGAAAAAAAGATGAGGGGATGAGGCTTTGCATTGATTTTTGTGGAATTAATGCCATCTGCATTGAGAACACCTACCCCCTCCCCCTCATGAAGGATATGATAAGCCACTTAGCCAAGGGCAAGGTGGTTCACCAAACTGGACTTGAGAGAAGCCTACTATTACATAAGAATCAGAGAAGGAGATGAGTTGAAGACAGCCTTTAAGTGCCTGCTTGGCAGCTTCCAATTCAAAGTCATGCTCTTTGGCTTGCAGCCGTCTTCATGCAATTAATTAATGAAAAAACTTCTTGCTGCAAACTCTACTCAAAGCCGTTAAAATGCAAATTCCATTAAGCCTTCCTAGATTATCTAGGCTACTGAATATCCAGCAGAGGGGTGGAAATGGGCCCAGGAAAAGTGAAAGTGGTGCTAGGCTGGCAGCTTCCACACACCTGCAAACAGCTTCAAAGCTTCCTGGGGTTTGAAACTTCTACAGACAATGTATCCCAGCCTTCGCAGAAGTCGCTGTTAAAAATGAGGCCTCCTCCTTTGGCACCATGGCTGAACCAACCATTTGCCTGGTCAATAGACTGTCAAAGACATTTGAAAAATTAAAACAGCTCTTTGCTGAGGAGCCAACACTCCAACACCCAAATCAAGAATGACAGTTCATCATCCAAGTGGATGCCAGCGATGTAGCTGTGGCAGCAGTGCTCCTACAGAAGGACCTACATGGATAGCTCCTACTCTGTGCCTACGTGTCCAAGAAGCTCACCGAGACCAAAAAGAGGTGGGCCATTTGGGAGAAAGAAGCCTATGCAGTCGGCTGAGCTCTTGTCTCCTGGAGGCATTTTCTAGAAGGAAATAAATTGCCCTTCAAAGTCTGGACTGATCATAAAAACCTTGAAGCTTTAAAAAACCCCAGGAAACTATCTCCCAAACAAATCCGCTGGGCACAGTACTTCAGGGGGTTTAAATTTGAACTGAAGTATATCCCAGCAGGAAAGAATCTACTAGAGACTTCTGGCAGCGATGACATCATCAGAGGGGTGAGGAACGGCAGCTGCCGTCTCTGGAACCCCAATTTTCTTTGATAGAAGCTCTTTACAAGCTTTTCCGATCCTGTAGAGATCGGGAAATAAGAGGGGAAGTCTTAAAGCCCCTGGACACAGCACTAGCATCAAAGGGGAAATGAGACAAACCCCCCGAATCTATTGGAGAAGAAGTTCACCTCTCGGGCGAACAGGAGCAATGGCGACCACCCAAAGTGGAGCTAAATAGAGGAAGCTGTTTTGAGTGGCAGAGTGAAGCAGAGAATCCTTAGAGATGGGACATGACAAAGAGGAACACGGAGGAGAAGGGGTGCAATCTAACAAGCCAACTTGCAGCAGCTATCGAGGAGAGGAGCATATATCCTAGAGTAGAACAGCAGCGAAAAGAAGTACAACTCTGTGGGGTGGAGTGACTAAGCTGTTTTTTGAGATCGTGAGACTCTAAGACTCTGGAAAAAAAGCCGAGCAGTGGTGGAATAAGCACGAAAGAATAAGACAACTTAAAGTTAAAGAGCGCTGAATTTCTAGGCGAGTTGATAAACGCTAAGCTGCCTATTGGTACCACTGAAGATTGTAGTGACATTTGAATAGAACATGGAAGTAGCCATATTTAAGTCACTAAAGAGACTGGACTATAGATTGGACTAAAAACGTAAAGTACGATAAAAAAGAGGGGTGTAACTTCTCTAAAATCTTTATCTGTCAATAGTTGGACACATAGTATAGATTGTATATATTGTATTGATAGTAAATTAGTAGACACTTTAAAGTGATAATAGAACTATTTATTATAACTTAAAACCTGCAGAATCTACAATTTATAATTGAAAACTTATTTATTTATTATTCTACTTATCAATTTACTTAAGCCATAAATTTTAAATACAGGCTGTATTACAAATTTATAGAATCTGAGAAAGGAGGAAGGGGACTGAATGAAATTTAATTACGATTTTCTTTGATTGATATTGTAAAATAAGAGGTGATAACTGATTGAACACTAACTAATTATTGATTTAGTAAAGTTGGCTGTTTAATAATTGATCATTGGGGATAATAGTGTGATTAAAGTGTGATCAAAGTGTGATAGTTGAGAAGAAAAGAAGTAATATAGCAGCAGAAGTTAAAGAAGCAGAGGATAGAAAATCAGTTTATAAAAATTTTATGTTAGCCTGGGAAAATTTTTCCCGAGCATTAAAGATGTCAACAATATCCACTATAACGAAGACAGAGAAAAAACCAGCTGTAAATACTACAATGGTGGCAGCATCACCAATACAACAAAAAACATTAGACAATATGGTAGTAAAAGAAAAGGAGAAAGAAAAAACGGAATTGACATTAAATGCTATGCAAAGCATGTTCTCGATAATACAGGAAACGCTGATAAAAACACAAGCAAAGATGGCAGAGAACCAGGAAGAAATGAGATCACTCCACACAGAAATTAAAAATGAAATTGGAGAAGTTAGGGGAGACATTAAAAATATGAATGATAAAATTGGAGACATTCAACAATCAATAACTGAAAATGAACAAAGAATTAGAAAAGCAGAAGCTAAAATAGACTCAGTAGAGATGAAAGTAGAGAAAATGGAACAAAAAACAGCTCAAATAAATAAAGAACTGTCTGACTCCCTAGCAACTCTCGAGATGGAGAAAGCTTCATATTTTCTGCAATTTCAAAATATATCAGAAGAGAAAGATGAAGATCTTGGTGAAAAAATGGCAGAGATAATAGCAGAAATAATAGAAAAAGAAAAGCAGGATATACAGGGACAATTAGACGAAACTTACCGTGTCCATACAAACTACATAAGAAGACATCGGCTGGCAAAAGAAAAACATGTTAAATTCTCAAAAAGATCTATTAGGGACTGAGGTATATATGAAATCCAGAGGAGGGACATTGACATACAAAGGCAAGGAAATTATAATCTTAAAACAAATACCCCAAAGAATCAGGAACCAGAGACAACAATACTAGTTCCTAACAAGTCAGCTGAATAGACACAAAATAGCCTTCAGATGGCTTATACCGGAAGGGATTCTGGCTACATGGGAAGATAAAAAATACAAAATAGATACACTATAGAAAGCAAGAGAATTCTATGATTCACACTTTAATCAGGAAGATGACCAAGACAGTAAAGAGGAAACAGAAAGTAGAAGCCAAGAAGAAGTTCAATTAGAGGCAACACAAGAGAAGGAAGTAAGGACAAGACAAGAAAAAGAAAGAGAGAAGGAGAGAAGACGAAAACACGGATGGAGACAAGGAATACAAAAAAACAGTTACATTAGACAATGGAAGAGGCCCTAAAACTTTTTTCGGTAAACATCAATGGCCTGAATATACCAAAAAAATGATCTCAAACTTTTACAAAACTATGAAAAATAGGAGCAGATGTGACGTGTCTCCAGGAAGTACATATAAAAAAAAGACATCAAAAAATCTTAGAAAATTCTAAATTAGGGAAATTATATTCTTCATTGACCTCAAAAAAGAATAGGGGAGTGGTGGTATATGTTAAAGACTGGATCCTTTCAAAATTAAAATATGCAGATGAAAATGGTAGAACAGTCATGATCGAATTAGTATTGGAAAATAGGAAAATACTACTAGTAGTAATATATGCACTGAATCAGAACCAACATGAATTTTTCAAGGGCATACACAATAAAATAGTTGAGCTGGAATATGAAGACATTTGTTTAATCGGTGACTATAATGCAATAGTAGATGCGAAAAAAGATTACAAAATCGGCAAAAAGAATAAGAAAAAAAAGAGATTCTTCCTAAAGCATTCTTCAATATGACCAAGGAGTTAAATTTGAGGGACATTTGAAGGGAAACCCATGAAGACCAGAACCAATTCACTTTCTACTCGCACCCCCACCAATCCTGGTTCAGGATCGACATGGCGTAGATGACCACAAATATTAGAAATGGGGTGGAAAAAATAGAAATAGAAGCGAACCATTGGGCAGATCATAACCCAATACTGGTAAACTGGAAAGGAATTAAAAGGTTTAGAAGATGGACAATGAATCAAAGAATATGCAAACAAGTAGAATTTAAAGAAATGTTAGAAAAAGAATTAGATTTGTTCTTTAAAATAAACAAGAAAGAGGATACTTCTATTCAGAACACAGGGGATATTGCAAAAGCATATATAAAGGGCTTGATTATAGCTTATACAGGGAGAAAGAACAATGAAAGAAAACAAAAGTTAAATAAACTCCAGGAAGATTTAAAAAATAAAGAACATGAACTCCAACAATATCCCCAAAACAAAAAGATAAAGGAAGAATGGAAAGCAATAAAACACAACTTAAATTTGATGAATCAAAAAGAATTAGCACAGAAGATAAAAATGGCCAAGCAGAACTATTTTGAATTTGTGAACAAAACAGGAAGATAGCTGGCCTACAGACTGAAAAATAACAGAGATAAAAGAATGATATACCAACTTAGAGATTTAAAGGGGGAAATTCATTATAGTAGGAAAGGGAAGAAAGAAATCATCCAGACATTTTATACTGATTTATATAAATAAGAAGAAGTAGAAGCAGAAAAGATAAAACAGTATATTCAAGGATTGGATATGCCATCAATCACAGACGAACAAAGAGAAGCATTAAATAAATCAATAACTATGTTAGAATTGGATATAGCATTGAAAAAATTTAAAAAATAACAAAACCCCGGGACCAGATGGATTTCCAGGGGAATTATATAAGTCTGTGCAGGAAACAATAGGAGAGAGTATGTTGGATGTATACAATGAGGCCTTAGAGAAGGCACAAATCCCACAGACCTGGACGGAGGCAATAATTACCATCATTCCGAAGGAAGACGCTGACCCTCAATTAATCCAGAATTATAGACCGATATCTTTACTAAACACAGACTACAAAGTATTCGCCATAATTATAGCAGAAGAACCACTAGAAGTAATTCCAAAACTCCTCAAGAAAATAGAAGATTATGGAAAAGTGGCCAGGTTAAAGATAAATAGAAATAAATCAAAATTACTAGTTAAAAATCTAACGAAAAGTCAGGAGACAGATTTGGAAAAAAGTATACAAATTCAAGTGACTAATAAAATTAAATATTTAGGTATTTGGCTGTCACCAAGAACATTCTCTATAAAAGAAAATAATTATGATAAACTAATAACACAGATAAAAAAAGATTTGGACAATTGGAAAAGTTTACAAATTTCATTTATGGGAAGAATTTCCATTATTAAAATGAATATATTACCAAAATTGCTGTATTTGTTTCAGGTGGCGCCAATCAAATTAGAAAAAACTTTCTTGTGAATTTAAATAAGATAACTTCTAAATTTATATGGCAGGGAAAGCACCCACGAATTAAACTAAAATTACTCCAAGATTTTAAGGAAAGAGGAGGAACAGCACTCCCCGATTAGGAACTTTATCACCAAGCGGCAGGACTAGTATGGATTAAAGATTGGATGGAGTTCAGTAATAGTAGAATACTAACCATTGAAGGCCATGATCTACAAACGGGCTGGCATTCCTTTTTATGGGATGAATAATATAAATCACATACTTACTTTAAGAGACATACACTTAGAAATACTTTATTATTAATTTGGTTAAAAGTTAAAAAACAACAATATATAAAAATTCCGTCTTGGTTCTCACCCTCAGAAGCTATAAAACACCCAAATCTAACAGACCCGAAAAATTTACTGAGATACAAAGATCTAATTGATTACCAAGGAAAGCTGAAATCTAAACAACAACTGGAAACAGAGTTAAATAAGGAAATTGACTGGTGGACTTTTTCACAGATACAATCCAAACATAAGGAATATATAAAAACGTATCAAATATGTAAAGAGAAACAGGAATTGGATATCATCATATTAGACTCTGGAGAGAAATTAATCAGTAAAATTTACAAATTTCTGTTAGGGTACAAGATGGAGAACAAAACAGTCAAACATACAATAATTAAAGGGATGCAAAATTTTAAGTACTCAATAGAATTGGATAGATGGGAAGAATTCTGGCAAATGAACATAAAAACAACTCTGGCAGCGGCATACAAGGAGAACCAGCTAAAGATGTTCTATAGGTGGCACATGTCTCCAACAAGACTGGCTAAAATAAACCCGAAAAATAGTTCGGTGTGTTGGAAATGCAAAAATCCACAAGGCACTTTCTACCACTTATGGTGGACATGCCCGGCGGCAAAGAAATTTTGGTCAATTATCAAGAAATGGCTAGAACAAATTACCAAATTACAAATAGATAAGAAACCTGAAACCTTTCTATTAGGAATTTTTACAAAATTTTATCCGAAAAAAATAAAATATCTGTTAATACATATACTAACAGTGGCAAGGATAATATATGCTAAAAATTCGAAATTGGAAAAAATCCCAATAGAAGAAGAAACAATAGATAAAATTACACACTGTACGGAAATGGACAGATTGACGAAAGAATTAAAAGAAAAAGAAGACATTGAATTTTACAAAGTTTGGAATAAATAGTATCATTGGCGTAGGGCTGTTATGGAAGAAACATAGTCAGAAATTATATAGTCTAAATATATTTGTGTGCATACAACCACCTACTTATGGGCAAAAAACTTAGAAAGTGAAGCTTTTACATAGAACATTAAAGTAGAAGTCTCAGAGAACAGAATAGAAGAGAGGGTAAAGAGGTAATAAGAAATCATTAGGTTAAGATTTAAGGGAATAAATATAATTGTATTAATGAAAAGATCACTACGAAACAGATGCTTCAAATGATTGATTATCTATAATTGTTTAGTGTATAATGTATTTTTCTTCATTTTTGTATTTGTGTTTTATGTGTTTTTTATATTTGTTAATAAAGTTTATAAATTTAAAAAAAAAAGAAGGAAAGAATCTACTAGCTGATGCCCTATCAAGAAAATCCCAATTCGATAGTCACAGGGAAGAAATCATCCCTCTCAATCAGCCACACAAGTCACCACTAGGGGTCAAACCAGATGACAATCCGACCCCAGCCAGAACAAGCTGACAGCGGCACTGAAAGCAGTGCTCCCAGCCGACCCATGGTTCATAGATAATAGGAATATCTTGACCATGAGCGATAGACTGGCTTGGAAGAGTTTGAAAGTATATGTCCCCGTCAGCTTGAGGCTGAAAGTACTACAACACAGCCATGATTCCAGGCTGGCTGGCCATTTTGGATTCTTAAAAACTCTGCATTTGGCCAGGAGGCAGTTTTGGTGGCCAAAAATGAAAGCTGATGTAGAAGATTAGTGAAAAGCTGTGCCATCTGTGCTGCCATGAAAATGAGACCAGGGAAACTTCCTGGGCTCCTCCAGCAAGTAGCCAGCCCCAGCTGATCCTGAGAGGAGATTGCAATGGACTTTATAATCAAACTCCCAGAAAGTGGGGAAAATACAGTCATTTGGACAGTAATCGACTTATTTTCAAAGCAAGCCCACTTCACAGCCTGTTCCAGATTGCTGGCAAAAGAACTGGCGAAGATGTTCATCAAACAGATTTACTGACTGCACAGAATACCCCATTGGGTCATCTCAGACTGAGGAGTCCAATTCAAGGCTACGTTTTGGAGAGAGTTCCTGAGATCAGCCAGATCTACACAAGAACTTAGCTTGGCTTTTCATCCGAGTATAAATGGAGCTGTGGAACCAGCAAATGCAATGGTGGAACAATATATAAGATGTTATGTGGATTACCAACAAGAGAACTGGGCGGACCTGCTGCCAATTGCAGAAGTGGCTTACAACAAAACGGTGCATAGCAGCAGTGGATTAACCCTTTCCAGGTCATCAGTGGCATGGATTTTGTACCCATGCCGGAACTGCCCAGAGAACCCCCACTCCTCCATGACTCCGAGTGGATGGAGTTGCTGAGGAAGGGCTGAGAGAACACTACGAAAGCGCTTAGTGAAGTTGAGGAGGCATATAAAAAACAAGTGGATAAACACCAATCTCTTCAACCTCCCTTCTGTGTGGGAGATCGGATTTATCTATCAATCATTTACATAAGACTACAGCTACCTAATAAAAAGCTGGAACCTAAATTTTTAGGTCCGTTCCCAATAGGGAAAGTAATTAACCCAGTGACATTTCAACTTAACCACCCCCGCATTCTAGGGAAAGTGCATCCCATTTTTCACTTCAGTCTGCTGAAGCCAGCCATAGGGTCCAAATTAAGACCACAGGCTCAACCACCCCCCAAGCCTATGGTGGTGCAAGGGGAAACCCATTACAAAGTAAAAAAGATTTTAGACACCAGATTATATAGAGGTCGGTTGAAATATCTAGTACATTGGAATGAGTTCCCGTTGTATGAAGCTACTTGGGTTAAAGCTGGAAAGCAGGCTAGTAAAACAATTCCATGATAAATACCCTGATAAGCCAACGGATCCTCCTGAGCGGGGGGAGGGGGGAGAGAAATGATTAATCTTTTTAATTAATTAACCCCCTGTATTACTCTCATTGCAGGACACAGTCTTCAGGCCTGCCACATTTCCTACTGTGGAAAATTCGGAGGAGGGTTGTATGGAGCATGGGTGATATATAGTCATAATAAAATTCTTTTCTCAGAGAGTCAAGGACATCCTGCATGTCCTGCACTGGAGGATTGGAACTGGGAGGTCTCTCCTGTTGGGATGGTGCTTTGATTGGGCTTGTAGGAGTTAGGCAGGACTTGGACTTTCTGTTGGGTGGGGAAAACCTGGATGCTTTTAGATTCGGATTTTCCCAAATGTGCCAATATGACATCTCTAACAAAATGGAACTTTGAGGAACTTCAAGCCACGGAGTCTTCTTTTGTTGGGGGTATTACTTGGAACCCTGACACTTGGTTGCTCTTCTCTGCACTTTTTCTAGAGTTTCAACATCTTTTTATAGTGTGGTGACCAAAACTGGATGCAGTATTCTAGGTATGATCTTACTAAAGCTTTATAGACTGGTATTACATCACGTGATCTTGATTGAATCCCCCTGTTAATGAAATTTAGAATTGCATGGCTTTTTTGGTTGCTGCTGCACACTGTTGGCTCATATTAAGGCTGTCTACTAAGACTTCAAGATTCCTCTCACAGTTACTACTATTAAGCCTGGTTTCTCCCAATCTATATGTGTATGTTTGGTTTTTCTTGCCTAAGTTTAAGGTTTTACTCTTCTCTGCATTGAATTTCATTTTGTTAGTTAAGGCCCAGTGTTCAAACCTGTCAAGATCAATCTGGATCTTGAGCCTATCACCCAGGGCATGGTGTCAAACTCAAGGCCCGGGGACCGGATCCAGCCCGCAGTTTGCTTAGATCTGGCCCAGTTGTGAAAGTGATTTAAAATGGCAACTGGTTTCAGCGGAAGAAAAAATAAGTTAAAACTGAAAGTAGAAGCGCTTGTCTGGTCGGAAGCATTCAAATCACTTAAAGTAACAGCTTACTATAAGAAAAGAGGAAAGTTTTTTATCTATTTTTTTTCTTTTTCTCTATAAAGCTGGGTGAAAAAGGTGGTGGTGGAAGGAGGCAAGACTTATTTTTTAGAAAGATTAAGATTGTCCAGAGGCATGGCTTCAAAACAAACTAAGCCAGCTCCTAAAGTAGCGGGGGGGGGGGCTCCCCCACTCATCAAACAAAAGAAAAGCCGGAGACTCAGACCCAGAGTCATGAACAAGAAGCAGGATTTAAAGATTTGAAAGAGTTTACAGCTATGGCTCTAGGGAATCAAGCTGAAGCTATGGAAAAATCTAAACAAGAAATTAAGGAGGCGGTTCAAGAAAAATATAATAAGATGAAGCAAGATATAATCACAGTAGTTTCTGGTCTTTGAGATGCGGTGGTAGAGATTGAAAAAAAGTGGTTGAACTTAGCTCAGAATTTGAATCCAAAATGAGGACAACTGATGATAAAATTTTTAATGTGGATATTAAGACTCAAAGAATTGAAAATGAAGTAACAATGATACTTCTATGGAATTTGCTTTAAGATTGAGAGGAATAAAGGAAAATAACAGAGAAGACCTAAGACTAGTCTGCGCTGATGCACTTGCTGTGATGTTAAAGGTAAACCCTGAAGATTGACAAGGCTTACAGAGTGAATTCTCGGGTGGCGAGGCAAAGGAATTTGCCTAGAGATGTGGTGGTCTACTTCACTGATAGAAGAATGAGAAATGATATTCTGCAGAAGTCCTTTCTTACTACTATCCAGGTAGATGGAAATGAGATTGGTGTCTATAAAGAATTACTGCCTAAGATGTTAAGAGATAGAAAGGACTTTGGATTTTTGGTGACTGAATTGAAGAAACGTCAGATTCCATTTAGGTGGGATGCCCCAGTTGGAATAATATTGAGATATGAAGGTGAGAGGTATCGATTAAATACTGTTGAAAAAGCGGAACACTTTTATTACAATGTCTTTAAACCTGGTGCGACATCTCCACGTTCATCCTCGCTGTTAACTATAGAGGAGGGTGATAAAGACAAGGAATTTGAAAGAGAGACTGAGGAACAACGGAAGCAGATGGAGCTGGAGGCAATAGAAACTCAATGAGCAATAGAGGAAACTCAAGGAGCAACAGGTGGCTCTTCAGATGAACTATTGCTGGATTTTTCAGAGGCCAGAAAAGGGCCACCCAGAAGCTCAAGAGAGGTGGCATTGGACCTTGAACTGCTGATGCAGGAACCTAAAGATCAACGTATAACGCGAGCAGCTCATAAGCAAATCTTAGATAAGCAACAGCAGCAGAGGTCTATCCCACCACAAGAGAAGAAGGGGGCCAATGGTAAACAGAAATCTGAAGCCGTGGGAGGAGCTAGACCGAAGACTACCGCTCTGGAACAGAGACTTCGACAAATGCTTGCTTCACTTCGTGAGACTACAAATGACAATTAAATTTCTATCTTGGAATGTGAATGATTTGAACTCTCCACAGAAAAGAAGGAAAATATTTCACTACTTGAGACAATTTAATAATGATGTTATTTGTTTGCAAGAAATTCATATTAGAATCCAGGATCAAAAATATTTGATGAACTCTAAATTAGGTGTACAATTTATATCTTCAAGTTTAGAAAAAAAGAATGGTGTTGTGATGTATATAAACAAAAGAATACCAGCCAAAACTATAGAAACAGATGATGAAAGATACATAGCAATTGAATTATATATACAGAACGACCCACTCTTGGTGATTGGAATCTACGCTCCCAACCAACAGGAAAATTTTTATAAATTATTATATTCTAAAATACTGCAATGGGACTACAGATCTATTTTAATTATGGGAGATTGGAATGGAGTGATTGACATTAAATTTGACAAAAAGAGCTTGGCAAAATCAGCTGCCAAATTACCACAGACTTTTTTTGACATGAAAGAGGACTTGGAGTTGAAAGATATATGGAGAGTGCAGAATTCAAAAGAATTGGACTTTACATTTTTTTCAAATTGACATAGATCCTTTTCCAGGATTGATTTTATTTTAGTTACAGCTGACTTACTTTCCAAAACAAGAAAAACAAAAATATTTCCTAGGACTCTAACGGATCATAGCCCGACATGGATAGAAATAGAAATGGGAAGGAAGGAGAGAAAATCCTGGAGATTAAATGAAAATTTGTTTAGATATGAAAAGAATATAACTGAACTTAAAAAACATATGAAGGAATTTTTTGAAATGAATTTGAATAAGGGTACACCCATTGAAACTGTTTGGGACGCAAGTAAGGCATACATGCGAGGAGTACTGATTTATATGAACTCTAAACATAAGTTAAATCAACAAAGGAAAAGACTAGAATTGGAAGCAGAAATAAAGAAAAAAGAACAATTACTTATAAAAAACCCGTTGGATAAAAAATTACAAGAAACCATAAAACTTTTGAAAGACCAATTTCAAATGTTTATAGCGGAACAAACTGCAACCAATTTACAATTTGCAAAACATAATACATTTTGTAACGCTAATAAACCGGGCAGATGGTTGGCTTATACATTGAGAAAACAGCAGAGCTCTTGACTTATTGATATTATTGAATATGGAGGGAAGGAAGTTTTTCAACAAAACTTAATTAAACAAGCCTTTTTAGATTATTATTCTAAATTATATGCCAAAGACCACATAAAGAATGAACTTATAGACAAATATTTAGAAGGAGCTAGACTTACAAAAATCTCCAGAGAGCAAAAGGAAAGAATGAATCAATTAATATCATCTGAGGAGATTATTTTTGCAATTAAACAATTGCAAATGGCTAAAGCTCCAGGGACGGATGGTTTGACAGCAATGTATTATAAAACTTTACATACAGAAATGATTGAACATCTTAAAGATTTATTTCATAGTATACAACAAGGGGGGAAAATACCCCCTTCATGGAAGATGGCCTTTATTTCATTGATACCAAAAGAGGAAGGCTCTACAAAGCCGGAAAACTTTAGACCAATATCTCTCCTAAATACGGATTATAAAATTTTTGCAAAAGTATTAGCCAACAGATTAATGCCAGTTATGCAAGAGGTGATTCATTATGATCAAGCTGGATTTATAGAAGGCAGATACATGAAGGGTAATGTGAGGCAAATCATAGATTTATTGGAACATCTTGAGAAAAGTAAACAGATCTCTGCAGTGCTGGTGTTTTTGGACGCGGAGAAGGCCTTTGATCGGGTCAATTGGAACTTTCTATTAAAGACTTTAACAAAAATGAACTTTGGGGACCAGTTTGTTCAGGCCGTCTCAGAAATTTATCAAGAGCAAACAGCACAAATTATTATTAATGGAAGTTTAACAACAAATTTTAATATACAAAAAGGAACAAGACAAGGTTGTCCGCTATCCCCACTGTTGTTTATTTTAACTTTAGAAGTCTTATTGAATTCAATACGGGATTCGAGTACTCTGAATGGAATAGTCATAAGGCAAAAGGATAACAGAACAAGGGCATTTGCAGATGATCTGGTTGTTACACTAACACGGCCATTGGAATCAATTATCCAGATGAAAGGTATTATAGAAGAATATGGTTTGGTATCAGGATTCAGATTGAATCAGAAAAAAACCAAGATGATAGCTAAAAATATGTCAGAAGATCAAAAGAAGGATCTTGAAAGGTTGGCAGGCTTTGAAATAGTGGTTAAGATGAAATATCTAGGAGTGAAGGTTGCAGCTTCAAATATAAAACTTTTCCAAAATAATTATGAAGTCTTGTGGTGAAAGGTGCAAAAAGATATGGAAACTTGGAAAAAGGTGCAACTATCTTTACTTGGGAGAATAGCAGCAGTTAAGATGAATGTTCTTCCTAGATTTTTATTTTTGTTTCAAATGATTCCGGTGCTTAAAAATGATAAAAAATTGATTGAGTGGCAAAAAGGACTGAATAAATTTATTTGGAATGAGAAAAAGCCAAGAGTTAAACTGAAAATTATGCAAGATGTTCGTGAAAGAGGTGGCCTTAAAGTTCCAAACCTACGGCTATATTATGAAGCCGCAGCATTGACGCAAGTGAGTGATTGGTTTGGAACGACAAGGACTGAAATACTGAATATAGAAGGCCATGATTTGGAATTTGGTTGGCATGCATACTTATTTTATGAAACTAAAGTTGATAATGATAAAGTTGATAAAGTCACATACTTAGAAATTCTCTGATGAGAGTTTGGAAGAAGCACCAGCTTAAATTGGATTACAAAATACCTTTGAGGTTGGGTCTTGGTCATATTATACGGAATATAAAGTCACTCGGGGGGATTTTATATAAACAGATACTTTTTGATGATGGGGGCAGATGGAATTTAAAGTCATTTAATACTCTGTTGGAAGAAGGGATTAATTTAACTTGGTTACAATATAGTCAACTTCAATCAAGATGGAGGGAAGATCAAAAAATCGGTTTAATGATGTATGAAGAGGAATTGGTGAGACAGATAAAAGAAAAAGGCCCAAAGCATATTAAGAGGGTTTGTAACATACGGTTGGAAAGAGACTCTGAAACCGAATTGGTTAAAGACTGTATGATAAAATGGGCACAAAACTTTGCAGAACCAGTTATGATGGAAACATGGGAGAAGATATGGGTCCAGAATGTTAAATTTACTCAATCACAGAATTTGAGGGAAAATTTTTATAAAATGTTCTATAGGTGGCATTTAGATCCTAAGAAATTGTCATGCATGTACCCTAATGTTCAGCCAAGATGTTGGAGATGCGATTGCCTAGATGCTACATTTTATCATATATGGTGGACTTACAGGAAAGTGAAAGCTTTTTGCATTAAACTTTGGTGGGTTATGCAAAATGTTTTGAGGAAGAAGCTTCACTTTTCTCCACAACTGTTTTTATTGGGCATAGTTAAGGATTTTTCATTGAATGAAACAAAATTGATATTATATATGATTACAGCAGCTAGCTTATTGATTGGACAATACTGGAAAAAAGATACTCTACCTACTATTGAAGAATGGACTCTGAAGGTGGCTAGTTTTGCAGAAATGGCAAAGATATCAGCATATTTAAAAGACAAGACCCAAGAAACTTTTGTCTGGGAATGGAAGAAATGGATAGACTATGTGCAGAACAAATATCAAACAAAGAAATATCAGATAGCTTTTAGTTGAATGTTAAGTATGATTTGTTATATAGATGTAGAATGTTATATAGAAAATATTATATTGTGTTGAAAGTTATAGTATATAGGGGGTAAAGAAATTGGGGGGAATTATGATCTGGATTAAATAAAAGTTGTTAGATGTAGAATGTTATGTGGGTAAAGTAATGGGGGGAACTATGATTTGGATTTTATTTCGTAATATTTGGAGTAGATTATGTGTAGATATTATAAATTAAGGAAGGAATAGTTATATTTGGACGTTATCTAGACATTTTTAGTATTGACAGGGGGTAGAGTAGGTGAGGAAATTGAATGATATGATATGATTTGGATTTCACCTTTTTTTTTAATATTAGTAGAGTTAATATGATTAGTAATCTTTAAGGTTATAAGGGAAGCCAAGGGAGGAGAGGGATGGGTTAGGGGGGGGCAGGGGGGTGGGGGTGGGGGGAAAGGGGGCAAAAAATTTGTATTTGTAAAACTTTTTCAATTAAAAAAAAAGATCAATCTGGATCTTGAGCCTATTACCCAGGGCGCGGTGTCAAACTCAAGGCCCGGAGACCGGATCCAGCCCGCAGTTTGCTTAGATCTGGCCCATGGGGCCACCCTGAAAACAACAAAGGACCTGCCTGCAGTGCCTCTGTCAGTGAAAATGGAGTTTGGGAGGGCTGCATGCAGCCCTCTCAAACTCTGTTTTCACTGGCAGAGGGTTGCAAGAGCCCATTTCGCTGGCAGAGGGCTTCAGGAGCTCATTTTTGCTGGCAGAGTGCTTGGGCCTACACAGGCACCCCTGACATGAGTGAAGTTGAGCTGGCCATGCCCACCCTGGTCATACTCAACCCAGCCCCCCAAGGTCAAACACAACCCTGAGGCGGCCTTCAATGAAATTGAGTTTGACACCCCTGATCTAGGGTATTGGCTATTCCTGCCAATTTAGTATAATCTGCAAATTTGATAAATTACAATAATAATAATAATAACAACAACAATAGTAATATCCTAAAAGCAATGAAACCCACTGACAACCAAAGGTCATATAGTCAGGTAAATAGTAATTATACAACTGGAAGGAAAAGGGAAGGAGGGAAGACATAACTTATCCCCAGCTGCATATCTCTATATATATCCTGCAACAGCAGTTTATCAGCTAAAATGGTTGGAAAACACAGAACAGAACAGCAGATTTTATATGAATGAGGACAAATAAAGTCTACGTTATATATTGACATATGCTCTAGTATATTTTTCATATGTTTCAGCAAATATAGGGGTGAAATCGCCTGATCCGGTAGTGATGGTGGCGGGTGGTTCAGAGAACCAGTAGCAAAAATCCCATCCCAGCTGAGCTGCATGATCATCAGAGGCTTTTTTTTTACTTTTAAAAGCATCTTTTCTACAACCTCTTCCAATGAAAAAATGCTTTTAAGAGTAAAAAAAAAAGTGTACGGAATTTGGCAACAAATTTTTAAATATGTTTTCGGCAATATATTCTAAACAAGAAGCCAAAGTAATAGTGAATGGAGATGTGACAAAAAAATTTAAAATTCAGAAGATTACTCTGAATTATTGTTCAGAGTAATCTGAACAATCCCCATTATTGTTCCTTTAACCCCATTATTCCCATTATTTTCATAATGGGAACAATATGGTCTTATTTTTAGAATCTGAGAAATCAGCCCACTATTTATGCTTCCAGAATGTAAGACAAGAAAAAGGAGAAGATCTACCAGAAATCATGGTGGAAATATTAGCAAAAGCACTTGGAATAGAAAAGAAGAGATGTCAATGGAAATAGATGAAATGTACAGAGTTCAGACAGACTACATGAGAAGACATAATTTACCAAAAGAAATACAGCTTGGTGAAGACATCAACCCTGGTTGAAATATTGCATAGGACTAGGGATGAGCCCATTGAATATAGAGGAAAACAATTAGTAGTTTTAAAGCAAGTGCCAAGAAGAGTCAGAGAACTGCAAAGATCTTACCAATTTTTGATTTCAAAACTAATCAAATACAATATTTTAGGTGGCTGATACCGGAAGGTATTATGATTTCATGGCAAGACAAGAGACATAGATTAGGATAAAGCGGAAGAATTTTATAACCAATATGTCAGCAATGAAGAAGTAGAAGAAAGGAAAGAAATAGAAGAAAGAGATTCAAACAATCCCAGTCTTTCTTAATAGCTTCCAGCAGAAGCCTCAAATATTTGGAGATGAATATTTAATGCCCATTAAGAAAGACTGGGACAATCTACTCATGAACAAAACACCTTCAGCACAGCTCCTGCTGATGGGATTAAGAAGGACACGACATGACCTTTAGGACATGATAGGATTAATCAGGGGTGAAATGTAAAATTTGTTACTACCGGTTCTGTGGGCATGGCTTGGGGGGTAATGTGACTGGATGGGTGTGGCCAACTTTTTTTTTTAAACTTTTCAAAGCATTTTTTCTAATGCTTTGAAAAGCCTCTGCTGATCAGGAAACTCAGCTGGGATCATCAGCAAGGCTTTTTAAAAATACCTCTCTGCCGATCAGGAAACTCAGCTGGGATCATCAGACAGGCTTTTTAAAAAATACCTCTCTGCTGATCAGGAAACGCAGCTGGGATCATCAGAGACTTTTCAAAGCATTTTTTTGTTACCACTTCTTCGGCCAAGAGGTTGCAGAAAAAAATGCTTTGAAAAGCCTCTGACTATCCCAGCTGAACTGCGTGATCATCAGAGGCTTTTTTTTTTACTTTTAAAAGTATTTTTTGTCGGAAGAGGTTGTAGAAAAATGCTTTTAAAAGTAAAAAAAAAAGTCTCTGATGATCCTGTTGCTCAGCTGGGCATAGTAGGGGGGGCGCAGGGATTTTTGCTACCGCTTCTCTGAACCACCCACTGCCATTGCTACCGGATTGGGCGATCCGGTCCAAACTGGGAGCATTTCACCCCTGGGATTAACCCACCACCATTGAAATAGCCAAAGCTAGGCTTTCGGTGGCGTCTCCGTCGTCACCGGACAGTCCTTTTATGACCACTGGCTTCGTTGCGTGTTGGAGCCGCCTTACAGCTGTCAGGCGGCTCGGAAAATCCGCTCTTTAGGACGGAAGAGCAGATAGAGCCAGTGGGACCGGGTAGAGCCCCTTGAGTTGCCCCCAGGATTCCCTTTTTTGTCCTGGGGAGGGCTCAGGGTGAAGGCTCCCCTTCCAACTCACTGAAGCTCTGCGCAGCGAGGGACCTCTGTTTCAGCAGCAGAGGCAGACGACGAGAGCAACTCCACCAGACATCAGAAGTCTACAGTAAGCAAAATTTGGTGAAATCTGGATTTGTTTAAAAGGGGAAAAAAGCAAGTATTTGTTTTTTTAATAACTTTCAGTAAAAGAGTCTTAATGGGAGAAAGTGCTTGAGAAAATGGTGACTGGCTTAAATGGAAGAAGCAAAGTGAAAAGTGAAAGTGAGAGTTAAGCCTGCCTCGAAGTATTTGAAAGAAACATTTTAACAGGATTTTAAAAAGAAACAAAATTGACTTAACTCCTTTCCTTGTAAAACTGGGGAGAAAAGTTGGAACAAGAGGAAAAGGAGGGAGATTTTCCTTTTTGGAGAGGCTAAGACTGTGTAGAGGCATGGCTTCAAAACAAACTAAATCGGGGGGGATTCCCCCACTCATCAGACAAAGGAAAAGCCAGCTAAGCCACAAATGCAGACTCAGAGTCAAATTCAGGAAAGTGGAAATGAGGATTTGAAAGCTTTTATAGCTAAGACATTAGGAAGTGTTGTTGAAAACATGGAAAAAATGGAGAAAAATCAAATTGAAATGAAGGAGCTGGTACAAGAAAAATATGACAAGCTGAATCAAAATATAACCAAAATAGTTGCTGGTCTCTCAGATGCAGTGGTGGCAGTGGAGAGAAAAGTGGATGAATTAAATATAGTTGAATCTAACAAGAGAGTGGCAGAAGAGAAATTTTTTAAAGCTGATGTTAGAACCCAAAGAATTGAAGATGAAGTCACAATGATCCAATTTCGGGCTATGGAGTTTGCTATAAGATTGAGGGGAATAAGGGAAAAAACAGAGAAGACTTGAGAGCAGTTTGTGTAGAGGCATTGGCTGTGTTGTTAAAGATTGATCCCAAGCTAATTTTTAGTAGGATTGACAAGATCTACAGGGTGAATTCTCGTGTGGCAAGAAAAAGGAATTTGCCTAGATAAGTTGTGATTTACTTTACTGACAGAAGGTTGAGGAATGATGTTTTGCAAAAATCTTTTCTTGCCAATGTTCAAGTTGAAGGCAATCAAATTGGTGTTTATAAAGAGCTACCACCTAAGATGCTAAGAGACAGAAAGGATTATGGATTTTTGGTGAATGAATTGAAAAGATGTCAGATTCCATTCAGATGGGATGCCCGAGTTGGCATAATTTTGAGATATGAAGATGTAAGATACCGTTTAAATACTGTGGAAAAAAAAGAACATTTTTACTACAACATTCTTAAAAGAGCTCCAACATCTCCACATTCATCCACGTTGTTAACTATAGAAGAAGTTGCTAAAGATAAAGATCTTGAAAGAGGGACTGAGGAATTGTCTAGGCAAGCAGAATTAGAAGCAATACAAACTCAAAGAGCAATAGAAGAATCTCAAGGAGCAGTAGGTGGTTTCTCAGATGATCTTCTTATGGACTTCCCAGAGCCTAAAATAAAGCACCCCAGAAGCACAAGAGAGGTGGATTTGGACCTTGAACTGTTGGCGCAGGAACCAAAAGATCAACGTATAACTCGTGCAGCAGAGAAGCAAAGGTTAGAGAAGCAAAAACAGCAGAGGTCCACTGCACCACAAGAAGAGAAGGGGGCTAATGGGAAATCACAGAAATCAGAAGCTGTGGGAGGAGCTAGACCAAAGACTACTGCTGTGCAACAGAATCTTTGGCAACTGCTCGATTCGCTTTGTGAAACTTCAAATGACAGTTAAATTTTTATCATGGAATGTGAATGGACTGAATTCTCCACAGAAAAGAAGGAAAATATTTCATTATTTGAAACAGTTCAAAAATGATGTTGTTTGTTTGCAAGAAACTCATATTAGAACACAGGACCAAAAATATTTGATAAATTCTAAATTAGGATCACATTTTATACCTTCCAGTACTGGGAAGAAGAATGGACTAGTGTTGTATATTTCTAAAAGATTACCAGTTAAAGTTATAGAATCAGATGATGATGGAAGATATATTGCAATTGAGATAAATATACAGAAGGACTCATTGCTTTTGATTGGAATTTACGCCCCAAATCAACAGCAGGAAAGTTTTTATAAATTATTATATGCTAAAATATTGCAATGGAATTATAAATCAATTTTGATTATGGGAGATTGGAATGGAGTGATTGATACAACTACAGATAAAAAGGCATTGGCCAAAACAGGGATCAAATTGCCACAGACTTTTTTTGCGATGAAAGAGGATCTAGAACTGAAAGATGTTTGGAGAGTTCAACATCCGAAGGAATTGGACTTCACCTTCTTTTCAGATCGACATAAATCTTTTTCTAGGATTGATTTTATGTTGGTCACATCTGACTTACTTACTAAAACGATAAAGACTAAGATATTTCCCAGAACTCTAATGGACCATAGCCCGATATGGATGGAAATTGAATTTGGGATGAAGGAGAGAAGGTCTTGGAGACTGAATGAGAATTTGTTTAGATATGAAAAGAATATATCTGAACTCAAAAAACATGTGAAGGAATTTTTTCAAATGAATTTGAATAAGGGTACACCTATTGAAATTGTTTGGGACGCAAGCAAGGCACACATGAGAGGTGTACTGATTTATATGAATTCTAAACATAAGTCAATTCAACAAAAGAAAAGAATAGAACTGGAGTTAGAAATAAAGAAAAAGGAACAATTACACATCAAGAACCCGACTGATAAGAAATTACAGGAAACCATAAAACTCTTGAAAGATCAATTTCAAATGCTTATGGCTGAACAAACGGCAACTAACTTACAATTTGCGAAACATAATACTTTCTTCTAATGCTAATAAACCAGGCAGATGGTTGGCTTATACGTTGAGAAAACAACAAAGTTCTCGTATAATCGATACCACTGAATATAGAGGCAAAGAGGTTTTTCAACAAAATTCAATAAAACAAGCTTTTTTAGATTACTATTCTAAATTATATCATAAAGACAATATAAAGAATGAGTTTATAGATGAATATCTTGAGAAGAGGAGAGTTACAAAAATCTCAAGAGAACAAAAGGAGAAAATGAATTGTGCAATAACCACTGAAGAGATTTCATTTGCAATAAAACAATTGAAAACAGCAAAAGCTCCAGGGATGGATGGTTTGACAGCGGTGTACTATAAAACTTTACAAACAGAAATGATTGAACACCTTAAAGACTTATTTTGTAGCATACAACAAGGGGAAAATATACTCCCTTCATGGAAGGCGGCCTTTATTTCACTGATACCAAAAGAAGAAGGTTCTACAAAACTAGAAAATTTTAGACCAATATCTCTCTTGAATACGGATTACAAAATTTTTGTGAAAGTATTAGCCAGCAGACTGATGCCAGTTATTCAAGAGGTGATTCATCACGACCAAGCGGGATTTATAGAGGGCAGATACATGAAAGATAATGTAAGGCAACTCATAGACTTATTGGAATATCTTGAGAAAAGTAAACAGATCTCTGCAGTGCTGGTGTTTCTGGATGCGGAAAAGGTCTTTGATCGAGTTAATTGGGATTTCCTAAAAAAAACTTTGTTTAAAATGAACTTTGGGGATCAGTTTATACAGGCGATTTCAGCAATTTATCAAGAACAGACAGCACAAATTGTTATCAATGGGAGTTTAACGACTAATTTTAATATACAAAAAGGAACAAGACAAGGTTGTCCGTTATCCCCACTGTTGTTTATCTTAACCGTAGAAGTCTTGTTGAATTCAATACGGGATTTGAATAATTTGAATGGAATAGTTATAAGGCAAAAGGACTACAGAACAAGGGCATTTGCAGATGATCTGGTTGTTACCCTAACACGACCTTTGGAATCAATCATCCAGATGAAAAACATTATAGAAGAATATGGTCTGGTTTCAGGATTTAGACTAAACCAGAAAAAGACTAAGATGATAGTTAAAAATATGTTGGAACCACAAAAGAGTGAACTGGAAAGGTTGGCAGATTTTGAAATAGTTTCAAAGGTGAAATATCTAGGAGTCCAGGTTGCAGCTTCTAATATAAAACTTTTTCAAAATAACTATGAAGTTTTGTGGCGTAAGATTCAAAAAGATTTGGAAATTTGGAAAAAACTGCAACTATCTTTACTTGGCAGAATAGCAGCAGTTAAGATGAACGTTCTTCCTAGATTTCTGTTTCTGTTTCAAATGATTCCGGTGCTTAAAAGTGATAAAATCTTGGCTGAATGGCAATCAGGACTGAATAAATTTATCTGGAATGAGAAAAAGCCAAGAGTTAAACTGAAAATAATGCAAGATGTTCGTGAAAGAGGTGGCCTTAAAGTTCCAAACCTACGTTTATATTATGAAGCAGCAGTGTTGACACAAGTGAGTGATTGGTTTGGAACGACAAAGACTGAAATTTTGAACATAGAAGGCCATGATTTGGATTTTGGTTGGCATGCATACTTATTTTATGAAAATAAGTTGGACAACGTATTTAAAAGTCATATATTGAGAAATGCTTTGATGAGAGTCTGGAAGAAGCACCAGCTTAAATTGGATTACAAAATACTTTTGTGGTTGGATCTTGGGCATATTATACGGAATATAAAGTCACTTGAGGGGATTTTATACAAAGAGATGCTTTTCAATGATAGGGGCAGCTGGAGTTTGAAACCTTTGAAAACTCTGTTGGAAGAAGGGACTAATTTAACTTGGTTGCAGTATATTCAACTTCAATCGAGATGGAGAGAAGATCAAAAAATTGGTTTAATGCTGCATGAAGAAGATTTGGTGATACAGATAAAGCGGAAAGGGCCGATGCATATTAAAAGGGTTTATAATTTATTGTTAGAAAGAGATTCAGAGAGCGAATTGGTTAAAGACTGCATGATAAAGTGGGCACAAAATTTTGCAGAACCAGTTATGTTGGAAACATGGGAAAAGATTTGGGTCCAGAATGTTAAATTTACTCAAGCACAGAATTTGCAGGAAAATTTTTATAAAATGTTTTATAGGTAGCATTTAGATCCCAAGAAGTTGTCACATATGTATCCAAATGTTCAACCTAAATGTTGAAGGTGTGATTGTTTGGATGCTACATACTTTCATATTTGGTGGACTTGCAGAAAAGTGAAAGTATTTTGGATTAAACTCTGGTGGATTA
This sequence comes from Coluber constrictor foxii, assembly GCA_038048745.1. Lineage (NCBI taxonomy): Eukaryota > Metazoa > Chordata > Lepidosauria > Squamata > Colubridae > Coluber > Coluber constrictor. Next base: position 116,287,931 of record CM075961.1, on the reverse strand, counting down.
TGCAGAATGTTTTGAAAAAGAAGCTTCAATTTTCTCCGCAATTGTTTTTGTTGGGTATAGTTAAGGATTGTTCAACGAGTGAAACGAGATTGATTTTATACATGATTACTGCAGCTAGGTTACTGATTGGACAATATTGGAAAAAAGATAGTGTACCTACTATAGAAGAATGGACACTGAAGATGGCTAATTTTGCAGAAATGGCAAAGATTTCTGCATATTTAAAAGATAGGACCCAAGAAGCCTTTGTTAGGGAGTTGAAGAAATGGGTGGATTATGTGCAGAATAAATATCAAACTAAGAAGTATCAATTAGTATTTGACTGATAATTAGTTTTACTATACTTTATTGATATGTAGAAAAATTTTAATGTTAAAAAATATTTGATATGTTTATATATATGTATGATTGATATTATAGTATATATTTGAGAGAATAATCTTATTTTATATATATGATATATTAGAATTGTTAAATCATTAATACAGCATATATCTGATAGAATGATTTTATTTTATATATATGATAGATAATTGGGGGAAAATTAGGACCACTTTCTTAGGCATGAAGGGGGATTGATTAATTAATTAACCTAGATAATTAGCTTCACTATATCTACTATATTGATATGTAGAAAAATTTTAATGTTAAAAATATTTGATAAACTTATATACGTTTGACTGACTGCATATATTTGATAGAATAATTTTACTTTATATAAAGAATTGTTATGACACTGGAATATTATAATATATATGTTATATAGGGATTAGTTAATGTTTAGGGAATGTAATAAGGGGATTAATTAGTATTTAATGTTAAAAATATGATATGTTATTCGGATTTCACCTATACTTTTGTTTAATGTTGATAGACATATAAGAACAATATTTTTTTTTGTAAGGGAAGCCAAGGGAGGGGAGGAGAGGGAAGGGAAGGGAGGGGTGGGTGGGTGGGAAGGGGGAAAATGGGGGGGGGTAAATGATAAACTTGTATTGTAAAACTTTTTCAATAAAAAAAAAGAAAAAAGAAATAGCCAAAGCTCACTACATTGCATAACTCCTAGAGCCATGATGGTGAACCTATGGCATGCATGCCAGAGGTGGCATACAGAGCCTTCTTTGTGGGCATGTGTGCTATAGCCAGCTGCTCTTCGGGGTTCCAGCACATATATGTGTGAAGACCAACTGACCAGCATGCATGTATGCACCGGGAGCAGGAAGAGAGCAGCTGGCCAGTGCGCATGCACATTGGCCAGCTACTCTCTTCCGGGTTCTGGTGCTCCGACATGCGTGCACATGCATGCACTCCAGTTTCAGCACTCAGTGCCAAAAAGGTTAGCCGTCACTGTCCTAGAGCATCTCAGAATCCTATAAAAATCAATCCATTCCTAAACCAAGGGGTCAGCTACCCCAGAAATATACTTCTGTCATTGAAGTTTCTGGCATCCAAATAAACAGAGTTCTTTTCAATTGGCCTCCATTTTATTTCCAGTGCCTTTCTCCTGCCTTGGAACTGGAGTGGATTTTTCTGCAAACAGCTCATTTGATATTATTATTTATTCAATTTGTATACCGCCCTTCTCCTGTTGGACTCAGCCAACAGGATATTGGGGGAAGGCTTATAAGCAATGTTGCCTCTCCTTTTCTCTCTTATTCTCCCAACCACCCTGATCAGAAAAGAGGATATATATGCAGGTTTTTTTTTCTAAGAAAGATATATTGGGTAGCAAAAAGACACAGAGAGAAGGAAAAAACTGTTTTGCCATATCCAAACAAAGAGAATTACGCAAAGCTAAGGGCCATTAATGGGATGTGGTGGCTTAGTGGGTAAAACACTGAGCTTGTTGATAGAAAGGTCGGCAGTTCAGTGGTTTGAATCCCTAGTGCCATGTAAGGTGGTGAGCTCCCGTTACTTGTCCCAGCTTCTGCCGAACTAGCAGTTCGAAAGCACATAAAAATGCAAGTAGAAAAATAGGGACCACCTTTGGTGGGAAGGTAACAGCATTTTACCTTCCCACCAAAGGTACCTTCCCACCTTTGGTGTTTAGTCACGCCAGCCACATGACCACGGAGGCGTCTTTGGACAGCGCTGGCTCTTTGGCTTTGAAACAGAGATGAGCACCACCCCCTAGAGTCAGGAACGACTAGCATATATGCGCGAGGGGAACCTTTACCGTTACCTTTTAAAGGCCATTTGACCTATTTTCCAAAATAATGGCTAGCCTCATGCATTGTAGTAAGGCCAAATCCAACTTGTTTTTTTTAAAACAACAAGTTGGATTTTTATAGAGTATTTTACTTTTTAAAACCAAACACACAATAACAAAAGAAGTCAAGAGACAAAAACAAAAACACATGCACATCTTGTTATATTCAGCACTGTGAAGTCACCCCTTAAAAACTAAACAATAGCTAAACCTGATTGCTTTGAATGAATGCAGCTACTGAATTCAAAGCTAAATACTAAATAAGAGCTTCCTGACTCTCCTCAATCTGAATCATGCCTATAAGGAATAATGGAACAGTTTACCCTTGGCTATTTTGGCCACTTAAGATCTGGTTGCCTGAGGTAGAGATCAATGGGTTTAAGTGGCCCCAAGATGATTACATTCTTTAAATAAATTATCAGCTCATTAAAATTGTTGAGGCCCACAAAGGATCACCCCAGAGATCATTGCCAGCACTCCTTTCCTTTTCCTACATTTGTTTTGTTCTTTTAATCCGGTTTTCCACGAGGCCGGAGAGCGGGTCTCGCAAGATGCAACCAATTTGCCTGCCAGCCGTGTCAACCAGAGAACATTTAGTATGACACAAGGAGGATCAGGCTTATCCTCTAGCAAACAAGAGCACTTCGAGATGCTCGTGGGATCGGAGAGCGACGCCGCATTATAGAAGACCAATGTCGTATTGGGCGGGGATGGTTGCGGGGGAATGGACGGGACGAATTGCTCAAAGTGGAATACAAAGCAGCTTTACTGGGGGCGGGGAAAAACAGGACTCCGTAACTAATAAGCCGTGCGCGGTCCTAGCTTTACCAAACCTCTGCAAAAGAGTCGGCGCTGTTTCCGCAAGACACGCCTACGTAGTCGATTCCCGTCCCCTCGACTCCCCAAAAGACGCCAGCATTAGAGGGCGATCTCTGGGTCTGGCTTTTCGACGTCTTGCTATGAAGCCGTTTGGAAGTCCGCATGAGGCCGGCAGGTGAGAATGTCTGCTGACGTTGGGTCCAAATGATATTTTCAGGTGAGTTCTGAGCTAAACCAGAGTCTTCTTTCCCTGCGTGCCGCCGCGGCCGCACCTCCATTTCTATACCCGTCGCCCTTCTCCTTTCAAGGCGTTATAAAATGGTCCAGATGATCGTTTCCAAAAAAGGCGGCTGCCTGGAAGTGTTTTTCAGTAGCAGCTACGCTTGACTATAAAGGAATCTCGCTTTCTCTTGGCCCGCCTTGTACAGGAATGAAAACCGCCTGGATGGCTGGAAAACCGCCTGGATGGTATATCACTATTCTGTTTATACTATCTATTGTTCCGAATACTTGATAAACCGACAGTAAACGGGTTCTTATTTTTTGGACCGAATTGGCTTCTTTGGAAACAAATCTTGGTGACAAACGGGTTGGTTGGGTGATTCTCGTTAAACTGTAAATGGTTGAAGAACAATCTGTTAGCGTTGCCTCCCTGAGTGCTTTTTACTCATGACCCACTCCTTAATACTCCATATATTTTAGAAATAGATTTTTTAAGGCTTCTACTGAATGCACCCTACTTGTTATAGTGTAGTCTTCTTCAACTGTGTTTTGGATAGGTCTCCCATCAGCCTCAACCAGATGATCAGTGGACAGGGATGCTAGGAATTGTGTTTTGAAGCCACAAATGTTGGGATCAGATGTTTTATGCATTCATTTTTTCCTTTAGTGCACCTACCCATCCGAAGTGGGTATTAACCTCATGCTATATTCAAAAAGTAGAGTGTCCTTCCCAGAAGATCGTTCTTTGAATAATATTCCTAAACTAAAAAACCCCAACAGCCTCCTCTGATGCTTAATCCCAAAAGTGTAAGAAAAAGAGAAATATCCTTTTCAAGAAATGAAATCAATCAATACATTCAAGCTTTAATACACGTTATTGTGAGGACAATATAATTGTGGAGATATCGAAGCTTTGACAGAAACACTGTAATTTGAATAATGTTTTATGGGTCATTTGCTCCCAAATCTATTTGTATTTTGGCAAAATGGTTCCTAAAGAATGAAACAAGATGAAGTAACACAAGAAAGAGAAGAGAAACTTTGATGTTTTGAAAACTCACACATACTAATTTTTCATTAATTGATGGCTTATTTCTGATTAATTAAATAAATATAAAGATTATTTGCCAAATCAGTCTGGCACGACAAGGGGAGTCTGATATATTTGGTAACTTCTAGTCCACCATTGAAATATCTAAAATATTTAGCAGATAAAAGAAAAAACACCCCACACCACTAACTTTGAAATATCTGGAATCTGTTATACAATGATACTGACAGTTGATTCATTTCAGATAAATTGTTCCTTTCATGAAAGTTAGGCAGTAAAAGCTGTATTGTACTTTTCCCACTTCAGAAACAAATATATGTCCTAGATGTGTGATGGCAAACCTATGGCACGTGTGTCACAGGTAGCACGTGGAGCCATAGCTGTGGGCACGCAAGCGCTGCCTTAGCTCAGCTCCAGCACACATATGTGCGCCAACCAGCTGATTTTCGGGCCTTCTGGGCCCACTGGAAGTTGGGAAATGGACTATTTCCAGCCTCCGGAGGGCCTCCAGGGGAGTGGGGAAGCCATTTTGGCCCTCCCCAGGCTCCAAGAAAGCCTTTGGAGCCTGGGAAGGGCAAAAAATGGGCCTTCAGGGCCCACCAGTAACCTTTTTGCCATCAAGTGCAAAAAGGGGGAGCAAGGGGGGGTCATGCACACATGCGCAGGGAGGCATTGAATTATGGGTTTGGGCATGCGGGCACATGACCATCCCGCGCTCTCCCGCTTTTGGCATGTGACGGCAAAAAGGTTAGCCATCACTGTCCTAGACTCTAAAACAAATAATATTTAAATTTGATGTAACACTTACAGATTTCATAGCAAAAAGTTTTATATGTCTTCTTAAAAGATATTTCATTCCTGCAAATTAAGCAATGTTTGTTGAGATATGTTTTTATTTTGTTTGCCTTCTGTAGAAATTGCAAGCTGGTATAATTTTCATGGTCATTTCTCCTCTGGGGAGATTAATGCATAATCTTCCTTTCCACTAGTATATGCTTTTCTAATTGAAGAGGGCTAATCAGTTTTGCTTTCTTAGCTCAAGGAACCAAATAAAGATTGAGCAGGTCTGAGCACAAAAATTTGCTTCTGCCTTTGCTTCTCAGGCTATATTAGCTGATAAAAAAGGCTGTATTATCGTGTAATCATGGCCAAGATTGATGGTGATGGAAGGGCTGAGTAGGTGAAGAATGTTGTATTTAGGTATGGAAGACAGTGTTGATGGAAAATGCTTCCATAGGCAGTAACTTTTTCCATTGAAATACTGATGCTTAAAATATAATCCAAAGACTTATTAGGAAGCATTCCTTTTATTTCCCTGTGATTTAAAGAAGCTACTTCAATATCCAGCCAAATGAAAAATACTTTTGCTCAGCAAAGAAAACAGTTCAGTGACCCCATTTATCCAGCTAGGAATCCTTCCCAAGGATTTGGGATAAGCCGATGTTGTTGTTTGATGGCGTTAATGGTATCACAGAATGTAAGCTGTTACAAGAATCATTCTTTCTTACTAAATTTATATGCTACCCATCTCACTATCAAGCAACTTCTATCATGGTTTTACATTTCCCATTTCTGCCCCTGTCATATGTAACTCACAATAATGCTACATCCATAAGTGTAATTTGGAATTTTAAAAAATTCAACCTTTATTACAATCAAAGACCAGCATAGCAGTGATTTAAGATTCTGAAGGCTTCTCAGAATCAGTGTCTGGGCCCACTCTATTTTAGGGACTGACTTTCAGCACTTTCAGATGAATGGAACCCAATGTGGCTGTTGAACCAATGGACATTTTACGCTCTTTCAATATATGCATTATTTTAAAAATACTCTCCTTTTTTTAGAGAGCCAGTTTGATGTAGTGGTTAGCCTTAACCATTAGGCTACAAATGAACAAATTGTGAGTTCTAGTCCTCTACTAGCACTGGCATTGTGCATTGTGCAAATTTTTTAAAAATCCAATTGCAATGTCTCATGGAACTTCTAGCAACCTCTTACAAAATCTGAATCTGGATCAGAATCCAGTTGAGAAAGATGATCTTGACAAAAGCATGGCTTCCAGGCCTATAATGGTATGATGCTACCATGGTATTTTATTTCTCTTTATAATATAGTATTTCTTTTTAAATTCAGACTCATTTATGTAATAACATTGGTATATGCATTTTATGCCAATTATAATATAATAAATAATATAGTGTAGTGTAGTGTAGTGTAGTATAAATAATATAATTAATATAATAATATAATATAATATAATATAATATAATATAATATAATAATATAATATAATATAATATAATATAATATAATATAATATAATATAATATAATATAATATAATATAATATAATAATATAATAATATAATATAATATAATTAATATAATATAATAATATAATATAATTAATATAATTAATATAATATAATATAATATAATATAATATAATATAATATAATATAATATTATAATATAATATAATATAATATAATATAATATAATATAATATAATATAATATAATATAATATAATAATATAATAATATAATATAATATAATTAATATAATTAATATAATATAATATAATATAATATAATATAATATAATATAATATAATATAATATAATATAATATAATATAATATAATATAATATAATATAATATAATTATAATACAATACAATACAATACAATACAATACAATACAATACAATACAATACACTTCAGGGTTGGAATTTGGTGACATTCATATTTTCCATGTTATTAATTCTTATCTCTCTTGTTTATTTATTTTTTTTAGGTGTTCTATTGATCTTGGTGCTAACAGAAGAATTAATATTTGCTGTTCAGGTACTGACTCCCACACTTGTGTCATCTCAGAGCCTTCTGATGGACAATATTAGTATTTTAGCTATGGAGACAACTCCAGGCCTTGGAGGCCATCACACAACCAAAACTTTGCCCACAACAACTCTTGCAAATGCTGATTCCAGTAATATAGCAGACACTTCTGTTCCTTCTGTTGGCCAGAAGGAATTAAACAGCAGCCATTTTGTTGGTAACACAGAATCTTATCATTTATACAACCAGGATACTTTGTTGTCAAGGAAGTCACTTAACAAACGAAAAATGTTTCTGGGTGTCCAAGGCAATTTCACAGCATTTTCAGAACCTTATCTAAAAACAGAATTGTATTCTTCTGCTACCACAGAAAATTGGCCCCCAGAATATCCATTTCAGACCCAGCCTACAGTTCACACCAGTTATCAAAATACTTTACAGGGAACCACAACAGACTCAATTGATTCTATTCATACCTTGGAAGGCCTTAATGAAACAGAGAAGGAGAGGTCATCAGAACTGATTACACAGGAGATTGATCTCATTACCCCAACAATTGGTCCATCAACTGTTCCTGAAATGGTGACAGTGCCTTTTAAAGCCACACATGGCATACAGGAAATACTGGGCAAAAATAATTCATGGATAAATTCAAGCCGGAATACAGATCAGGTAGCGTTTTTTCCTACTCCTGGGACAACAGCAACAGAAGTAGACTTTGGACAATCTAGTCAAAATGACGTTGATGCCAGTCTTTCCTCCTTATATAGGAGCTCTATTGGGGAACCAGCTACCACACTGCATCCCTCTGGACATAATGCTAGCTTGCCAAGCAGTACACAGTCTATGGAATCCTCGACATGGCTTCCAAGTTCCACTTCAAGAGCCACAGAGAATTTCCTAAACAGACTGGTACCTGCTGGTACCAGAAAGCCTGATGTCTCAGGAAATGTTTCTCATGTCACAGAAAGGGACAAGCCCCAATACAGAGCAACTATTTGTCTCAGCAAAGTGGATATAGCATGGATTATCTTGGCCATCAGTGTACCCGTATCCTCATGCTGTAAGTTGAATGCTTCTCTATATATTTATGCCCTGTGGGATATAACATGTATCAAATATTGATAATGAAGAAAAAAAGATTGAACAACCTAATTATAAAGTTTCAGTGATCCTCATAATATGACTCCCATATAATTAATAATCATCCTAAATTATTTCAACATCCTTACATTTATACACCCATGCACTGTTGAGAACACAGCAGAATTAGCATATGTTTTGGTCTCTCATATAAACACAGTGTTTATATTAGAGTGCATGAAATCCAGGAGCATCCATTTTTTTTCATCCTTGGCATGCAATTTTGATCAAAGAAATCACAGCAGATAGTAATCTATTATTCTTTCATAATTTTGCCATGAAAAATTCCCACATATCTGGAAATGAGCACTCACCTGCATAATGCCTCCAATGCCGCTTTCTCATTGTCTCCATTATAACCTTTTTACTCCTTGAGAAAAGGAGAAAAGCTTTGGTTGGGAAACTTTATTTAATAATTGTGCAAAACAATTGGCCTAATTTATTTTTTGATATTACTTCACTGAAGTTATAGCCAATTGCTAGTTCATCAGAGAAGATTAAGAAATTGGCAGTGAAGTTATTTGTATCACTGATATTTCAATTTTCAGTTAGTATGTTCTGTAACTCTCTTCAAAAGTCTGCTGAGATTTCAAAATTTTTGATGCAACCTCTTTCATTAGAACAGCAACCAGATGTTGCATCCCATCTGGAAACAGTATGGTGTCTAACCACAAATGAGAGAGAGAGAGAATGAGAATGTAGTTCTGATATCTGTTCTGCAGGTGCCAACCATTTATGCAACAACTTTTACAAGACTAAGTTTATCAGCTATAGCAGCTAAAACAGATAAGCTAAAGATTCCCAAATTATTTTGATTCATGCCATCCCCCCCCCCAACAAACCACAGTTCTGTTTATTAAGTAGTAAAATATGCCACACTGTCCCTATTTGTTTGCCGCAACATTCTGGGGTGCTGTAATAGTGTACTGTACAGTTTATGAAGTGTTGGAATAAGCAAAGGAACAACCTGGCATTTGGAATACCTTCTCAAACAAGGTCTCATAATTGGGAGAGGACATGTCAGTGGTAGAGCACCTAATTTATTAATATTTTTACATTCAGAAGTTCTCAGGCCTCATATAGAAGAACTACAATATTTCTGGGTAGAGCTGAAAAACTTTGCCCTAATGACCATTTTAAGTATAAAAAAATGATATACCGAAAGGGTTAGGGTTAGGGCTTGAATGTTAGGGCTATGAGATGGCTTGAATATCAAGAGAACCAGGGGCGGAGGGAAGCAGAGGCTGCCTTTTTTCTATCCTTGCCCTGGATCGTGGAATCTGGCGTGCATGTGGGGGTGGGGGCTGGCCGGAGCCTCAACCATCTGAATGTACACTGATTTGCATACATTAAAATGAAATTTCATAGCTTGCCTATATATGTCTATCATTCCGGGCACTGAATCTAGTTTATTTACCATTCTTACAAGTGATATACAGCACTATCACGTGACCTCTGCTATCTCTCCTATGCTAATATAAAGTTTTTTTCCTATTTAGCAAAATGATTTACAATTAGGACTGGGAACTTAGTTTTTGAGAGACTCTGTGAACTGAATATGTTTAGTTTTGAGGAAAGACAATGGGGAATATGAAAGTAATTTCTGACTATCAGGAGCTTAGTGCACAGAAGAAGCTCAAGAACCAATTATTAAAACAAAGTTGATCTTTGCTGAATGTGTCAAATTGCTGGCTGGGCAATTGTCTGTCAGGGAATACACTACACGAGAAGTTGACTTGGCCTAAACAGATTATTCCAATGGAGCCTATGATTTCCACTGCTCTCCTCTCCTCTGCCTTCTGTGCATCCGCATGTCAGGAACTGGACCCAGCTGTTCCTACTCTTCCTCATCACCCATCTCAAGACCTGGGGATCCTACTCTTCCTCATCACCCATCTCAAGACCTGGGGGGTGTTGACTCTGAGGGCTGACCGACAGTCTAAGCTCTGCCTCTCTCTCTCTCTCTCTGACAGCTCCATTCCCTCTTCCCCCTCGGAGCTCTCAGGTTGCCTTGATGCTGACCCTGACTCCCACGCCTCCACCTCATGTGATTTGGCTGCTGGAGGGGGCCAGTGGCTGACAAGCCACAATACACTTGTTCTGGCCCCTCCAATCTCAAAAGTCTGAGATAAATGCTTCTTCCCCCCAATTCAGACCCCTGATTCCACCTTTGGGGCTGGAAGCATCTGGCCCCCTCCTGCCATTCATTTCACAGATGAAGTTTTCTGGCATAGGAAGAGTTGCTGTGCTGGATGACAAGAATCAGACAGACATCCCTGCCCCAATCCGAAGCGAAGCCTCCTAAAACCTTCAGCTAAACCAAGAAGAGGTGGGGAGGATCTGCAGGGATCCCTCTTAACCCAGTTGGATCCTCCCGCCAGACCCTCCCACCCCATGGGGGAATCCTCCACTTGCCTCTCTCTGGAAAGGCGCAGCTTCGCTTCACAGGAGAAAAAGGCAATTTCCTTCCTTGAAACACACACCTCTCTTGCTTGGAACATCTGGACAAATGACTCCCTTCAGATTTCCTGCCCCTTAACCCCAAATGCGAGGGAACCTCCCCCTTTCTTTCTGTTGGTCAACCTAGGAGGGGAGGGGAGGGGCGAAGCTTCAGCCGGTCCACTGAACTGAACAAAAAGTTAGCTACCGGTGCAAACCAGCTGAATCCCACCACTGATGTTACATGTTTATAGATGTCAACTACAGTATCATCTCAAATTCAAAGAAACCTGTTACATGCCAACTGGATGCTGTATGGATCTAAAATGGTCTTTTACCTCAATCATAGTACCATCTGGTGGATGCAGAATGTAGATGCAGGAAATATTGGGATATGCTTCCTTTTTCTTTCAGAGCACAGCTATTCCTGAAGCTTAAGATATGAAAAAGATTTCATACTATGTATTTATTTAAATAAAAAGCACTCTCTATATCATATTAGTGTAGTGTATGTGTGAATCCAAGCAGTGTGGCCTTTTGCAGTTGACAGATGTAAATTTTGTCAATGTAGTGTAATCCAAGATTTTCTGGTATGGCACACTGTGTGGTGATCTATTTTAATTTTTATTATTTTAATTTTTATTTTTATTTTAATTTTAATTTTAATTTTAATTTTTATTATTATTATTATTATTATTTAATCAGTAGTGAGATTCACAGTCTTTGAGGCTGGTTAATAGCTCAGCAGCTCGAGTCCTAACCAAGGACCTAGGAACTGTTAAGATATCGTCGGAGGATGTAAGCTGTTCCGAGTAAGGTGGTTTTTTGTAGAGTCAAAATTTTCAAGTCCGGTAAATTTAGAATTTCTAAATAGCGGGGTAGCCCTTTGGGTATTGCTCCAAGGGCTCCAATTACAATCGGAACAACACATGATTTCTTTTTCCATAGTCGCTCAACTTCGATTTGCAAGTCCCGGTACTTTGTGATTTTTTCTTGCTGCTTATCTTCAATCCGTGCATCACCAGGTATTGCAATGTCAATGAACCATACTTTTTTCTTTTCAACTACCGTTATGTCAGGTGTGTTGTGGACTAAGTGCCTGTCAGTCTGAATCCTAAAGTCCCACAAGATCTTGAGTTTCTCATTCTCTAGAACTTTCTCAACCTGATGTTCCCAGTGGTTTCTGCTGTACTCAAATCCAAACTTCTGGCACAATTTCCAGTGAATGATCTTAGCAACACGGTCATGGCGTTGTAGGTAGTCGGTTTGTGAAATTTTGCTGCATCCACTGATCAGGTGGTCGACTGTCTCATCTTTCTCATTACAGAGGCGGCATTTGCTATTGGTGGTAACATATTGAATTTTTGCCTTCATGCAGTTTGTGGCTAGGGCTTGTTCTTGAGCTGCCAAAATAAAGCTTTCTGTTTCTTTTTTCAGTACTCCTGATCTTAACCAGTTCCAAGTTAGTTTCTGGTCACCTTTGCCTTCAATACTTTTCAAGTATTGGCTATGCAGAGCTTTGCTTTTCCAATTTTCAGCTCGCTGCTCAATTACTTCTTTCTTATATTCTGCTTTTGTTTTAGTTGTCTTTAAAAGGCCTCCTTTATTTACTTCCTTAATCATTGGTTCTTCACTTTTCTGGATGTAATCATTCAAGCTGCATTTTTCTTCTTCCACAGTCTGCTTTACTTGTAGGAGTCCTCGACTACCCTCTGCTCTTGGTAAATATAATCGGTCAACATCACTTTTAGGGTGCAAGGCATGATTCATTGTCATAAGCTTCCTTGTTTTTCTGTCCAAATTGTCTAACTCCATCTGGGTCCAGTCAATTATTCCTGCAGAGTATCGAATCACAGGTATAGCCCAGGTATTTATGGCTTTTATGATGTTTCCTCCACTCAGTTTGGACATTAATATCTTACGAATTCGCCGAATGTACTTGGCTGAAGTTATTTCCTTGACTTTATTATGCATTAAGTCAGAGGCCTCTAAAATCCCCAAGTACTTGTAGCCTTCTTCTGATTTTACTGCCTTTATCATTTCTTCATTCTCTAGTTCTATTCCATCCTCTTCTATGATCTTACCTGCTTTGGTTGCTATTGTTGCACATTTGTTAATTCCAAACTGCATACCAATGTCTTGGCTGAATTCTTTTGTGTGTTCAGTTAATAAATTCAGTTCAGCTTTTGTTTTACCAAACAGCTTCAAATCATCCATGTACATCAAGTCCGAGATTTTCAGTCCTTTCTTTGCAAGTTCGTATCCACAGCTCAGATTTTTCAAAATGATTGTCAGTGGTAGTATTGAGAGTATAAAAAGTAGGGGGGAAAGGGAATCGCCCTGGAAAATGCCTTGTTTAATTTCAACTTCACCTAGTTCTTCTTCATTAGCCATAAGTTTTGTTTTCCAGAGGTTCATTGAAGATTCCATGAATTTTTGTATGTTTCTGCTGATGCCAAAGATTTCCAGGCATTTCTTGATCCAGCTATGGGGAACTGAATCAAACGCTTTCTTATAGTCTATCCAAGCCATGAACAGGTTGGTTCGTCTTTTCTTTGAGTTCTTTAGGATTAGCTTGTCAATCAGCAATTGATCCTTTGTTCCTCTTGAGTTTTTGCAGCATCCTTTCTGTTCTACAGGAAGCAAGTTATTTCTTTCCAGGTATCCATAGATTTGGTTTGCAATGATACCAGTAAGAAGCTTGTATGTTGTTGGCAAACAGGTGATTGGCCTATAGTTTTCAGGGTCCTTTCCTTTTTCTTTATCTTTTTGGATCAAAAATGTTCTTCCAGTCATCCATTCATCATTTTCAGGTGTTTTTAGGACCTGGTTCATCTGGGTTGCCAATCTTTTGTGCACACTTGTAAGTGCCTTTAACCAGAAGCCATGTAGCTCATCTGGCCCAGGTGCACTCCAGTTCTTCACTTTTCTTGACTGTCTTTGCACCATTGCTTTTGTTATTTTCATGTCTTCCATTTTATGCACTTTAATAGAGTCCTCAACCTGTTTGATCCATTTTGCATTTCTGTTATAATTTCTTATTATATTCTTATTATATATTGTTATAATTTCTGTTGTTGTTGTTATTATTATTATTATTATTATTATTATTATTATTATTATTATTATTATTATTATTATTTCTGTAGTAAGATTCACAGCTTTGAGGCTGGTTAATAGCTCAGCAGCTCGAGTCCTAACCAAGGACCTAGGAACTGTTAAGGTATCGTTGGAGGATGTAAGCTGTTCCGAGTAAGGTGGTTTTTTGTAGAGTCAAAATATTCAAGTCCGATAAATTTAGAAGTTCTTTTTTCTTTTTAAATTTTTTATTATAAATTAGAAACAAAAAACAGAAAGAAGACTATAACGAAACACAATCACATATATACGACTGAGGTTGATTCAACCCCCATATATGTACAGTTCTAACTAGTTTCACATATCATCATACTACATCTTCAGTTTGGCAAATTGCATCTTGCATTTGTTAATCACCTTATATCTAATATATTTATATTTAACTTGCTATTTACATATCTATGCTACATGCTTCCCTAACAACTGCCTCATGCCATTTTTATTTCTGTCCATTTGTACCATTTATCCCAGCTTTGGTTGAAAATTGATTCTTGTCTGTCTTTAAGAATATATGTTAGTCTATCACATTCTGCACAACACAAACTTTTGTTGATAATCATCTGATCCGATGATACTTCTTTCCCTTTCCAAAGTTGCGCATCTGCAATTCTAGCCGCAGTGGTAATGTGTATGAAAAGATACCAGTCTGCTTTCCTTATGCCCCCAAGGTTTATTCCTAACAATTAGATCTCTGGTCTCAGTTGAAAGCTGACTCCTGCAATCTCCATGAGCCAAACTTTTATCTTACTCCAATAGTTTTGGGTTTGTAGATATGTCCACCATTGTTGGTAAAATGTACCCCTGGCTGACTCACATTTCCAACATTCTGCTAAGGTTCTAGGGAACATCTTTGCAATTCTTGCTGGTGGTATGTGCCATCTATATAACATTTTAAATATATTTTCTTTGAAAGACACTGCCATCATCATTTTCGCATTCCTATTCCATATTTGTTGCCATTTTTCCAGATCTAATGAATATCCAAAATTCCTCCCTCAGGCTATCATCGAGTCTTTAACTATTTCCTCAGCTACAGGTCAGAACAGGAGGAGGTTATATACCTTAGTAATACATTTCTTGTCACCTTCCAGGAGGGCCTTAACAAACTCTTGTGGTGAAATGAAAACCTCCCCCCCATTGGCTTTATCTTTTTGGTATCTTGCTTGAATTTGTGCATATGCCCACCAGTCCAAATTGATTCCCCGTATTTGTAGTTCCGCTTTAGATCTAAGATTTCCCCCACCGTCCAACAATTCCCTGTACATCACAGATTTATCCAAATTGTATAGGGTCACAAACCAATATGGAATCTTACTATACATCATTCCTTTGATCTTATTCCATACCTTAATCAGACATCCCCTTACATAGTGATTTGTAAAATATTTATGCTGTCCTGCTTTGATTGGCCAGAGAAAATAATGCCACCCCTGCTGTAAATTATACCCTTCAATTTTTAATATACACTTCCTCTTCAGTATTATCCAGTCTTTTACCCAAACCAGGCAAGAAGCTTGATAGTACCACTCCCAGGTGGGGAGCCCCAAGCCTCCCCGTGTTTTATGTTCCTGCAACATTTTCCTTTTAATACGTGGCTTTTTTCCTTGCCATATGAATTTTCCAGTTATCTGATCCATTTTCCTAAAGAAGCTTTTCTCTAATCTTGCTGGGTCCATTTGGAAAAGATATATCCATTTTGGCAGCATGTGCACCTTTATCACTGCCACTCTTCCTAACAGGGATAGCTGTACTTTCCTCCATCGATCTTAATCCTGTTCCATTTGCAAAATGAGTTTATCATAGTTATTCTTTTTTATTGAGGAGCATTTTGGGGTCAGCCAAATGCCCAAGTATTTTACCTTTTTAGCTATTTGTATTCCCATCACATTCTCTATCTCCAATTTCCGTGTCCCTTTAAGGTTTTTAACAAGTAATTTGGTTTTGTCCCTGTTAATTTGTAGACCCACTATTGTACTGAATTCCTCAATACTTCTTAACAAATTTGGTCCCGAAGTCATTGGCTCCTCCAATATAAAGACGAGATCGTCTGCAAACGCTTGTATTTTGAACTCCTCTTTCCTAACATTAAGTCCTTTTATTTCTTTGTTTTGTCTGATTTGATTTAGTAAAGGTTTAGTAAATAATAGCAGGGATAGCGGGTATCCTTGCCTAGTTCCCCTACGTATTTGTATTTCCTCTGTTGTTTCACATTCAATTAACACTCTTGTATATTGCACCATATAAAGTGCCCGGATAGCTTGTGTAAAACTAGATCCAAAATCCATCTCCTCAATTTGTAATAAAATAAAGTCCCAATTGACCCTATCAAACGCCTTTTGCATGTCGAGAAACATTAGCACCATTTCTTTGTCTGCATACATTTCATAATATTCCAGTGTATCCATGATGGTTCTAACTTTGTCTCATAAATATCTATATGGCAAAAAGCTGTTTTGATCTTGATGGATGTATTCGTTTAGAAAAATCTTCAACCTTCCCACTAATTGATGCGAATATTTTGTACTCTGAATTGAGCAGGGAGATAGGTCTATAGTTTTTAATCTGTGTTCGATCAGAATCAGATTTGGGAAGCAACGTGATATAAGCTTCAATCCATGACCCGGGAACTATACCTCTAGTTAGTACCTCATTAAATAAATGGTGACGAGACAAAAAAAGAAGTGGATTGAAAGAACTAAATAAATAAAATGGCAGGAGATGGACTTCTGTTAATATCATTCAATATTAATGGACTAAACCAACCGAACAAAAGGAAGAAAATACAAATGAAGCTACAGCGGGGGAGATATCAAATAATAGGCTTGCAGGAAGTACATATTAAAAAAGGTTACCAGAATTTGCTCCTATGTCCCAAATTAGGTGATCTATTTGTGTCCCTGGCTGACCAACAAAAAAGAGGAGTTGCGTTATATATACAGAAATATTTGGAACCTAAAGACATTTTTGTTAATGAAGAGGGAAGAGTCTTGTTGATGGAAGTTAAAATATGCCAAAGGAAGATTTTACTAGGAAATATATATGCTCCTAACTGTAACCAGAAAAATTTTTATAATAGGATTTATAACAAACTAAATGAATTGGAGTATGAACATGTTTGCTTAATGGGTGACTTCAATGCGGTTATGGATGCCACTGAAGATTATGCTAGGGGTGTGGATATGGGGAACAGGAAAAGGGGAAGGAAGACATTGCCGTTGATATGTGATCAGATCCGGGATGAACTAGGACTGGAAGATATTTGGAGAGTTGTACATCCAGGTGAGGCCCAATTTGCGTATTTTTCCCCTAGACATAGGACAGGGTCCAGGATAGATACGATTTGGGCTACTCCAGAAATATTAAGATTGGCTATAGAAGTAGAAATTGGACCAAACGAATGGCGGATCACAATCCGGTGATAGTAAGTTGGAAAGAAAGAAAGTATAGAAGAAGGTGGACAATGAGGACAGATTTGGTAAGGGAGGAGGAATTTGTCATGGGATTGAAAAAAGAATTAAAGCTCTTCTACGAGGAAAATAGGCGAGAGGACACCTCGCTGCAAAATGTATGGGATACTATGAAAGCTGTAATAAGAGGATATTTGATAAAAATTTCGGCGCATAAATGGAAATTAGAGAGAGAAAGGAGAAGCAAAATTCTAGAAGAATTAGAAAAGGAAGAGCGGGCGTTACAAGTAGATCCGAGAAATGAGAAGAAAAAAGAGAAAAAAGAGCTTCTTAAGCATAAATTATCACTATTGGGCCAAGAGGAATTGGCGAATAAACTTAAATGGGGGAGGCAACATTTTTTTGAACACGCTAATAAAGCAGGTAAATGGCTTTCATATAGGTTAAGAAAAGAAACAGAAGCAAAGAGAATTGATGCCTTACAAGATAGAGAGGGAACTCTTGTGGGGAATGTGGAAGGGAAAAAGAGGGTGATTATAAATTTCTTTGAGGAACTAGATCAAAAAGAGGGAATACAGGAGACACAAGTAAGGGCATACCTTGAAAATTTGAAATTAGCTAAAATCCCACAAAATATGAAGGATATTCTTAATTCAGAGATTGGGGAAGGAGAAATTGAAGCTGCTATTAAGAAGCAGAAATGTGCTAAATCAATGGGACCGGATGGGCTGCCAGCCGAATTGTATAAAGAGATATATGTTGTAGTATTGCCAAATAAATTTAGAATTTCTAAATAGTGGGGTAGCCCTTTGGGTATTGCTACAAGGGCTCCAATTACAATCGGGACAACACACGATTTCTTTTTCCATAGTCGCTCAACGGTACTTTGTGATTTTTTTTGCTGCTTATCTTCAATCCGTGCGTCACCAGGTATTGCAATGTCAATAAACCATACTTTTTTTCTTTTCAACTATTGTTATGTCAGGTGTATTGTGGACCAAGTGCCTGTCAGTCTGAATCCTAAAGTCTGACAAGATCTTGAGTTTTTCATTGTCTAAAACTTTCTCAACCTGATGTTCCCAGTGTTTTTTGCTGTACTCAAATCCAAACTTCTGGCACAATTTCCAGTGAATGATCTTAGCAACACGGTCATAGCGTTGTAGGTAGTCAGTTTGTGAAATTTTGCTGCACCCACTGATCAGATGGTCGAATGTATCATCTTTCTCATTACAGAAGCAACATTTGGTGTTGGTGGTATCATGTTGAATTTTTGCCTTTATGCAATTTGTGGCGAGGGCTTGTTCTTGAGCTTATTATTATTATTATTATTATTATTATTATTATTATTATTATTATTATTATTATTATTATTATTATTATTATTCAAAATCAGTAACAGAATAACTACAACTCAATTCAATAAAATTAACTCAGATCCTGATGAATACATATTGTTTCTATGTTAACAATAAATTAAATTAACACAAATGAACAGCTTCATTTGGCAGAATAATACTATAAAACAGGCATTATCCCAGTATAAATGTTATTTTTTCTTACTACTTTTCTGTAATCTTTGAAGATGAAATGAATGTATTGCATATCAGTTATGACCACAAGGAAGCAATTCTTCTTATAATGTCATATGAAGGACCACTTAATCTGATAAGTGAACAATTTGCTTTATTTTCCTGAAAATTTGGTTTTTTGGAGAAATTGTTGCTAGCACCCTTTGATTCACTGCTGATCACCTGACAATCCTGTTGCATATTAAGATAACTGCTGCCACCTTCATTATACAAAGAATAAACAAATCATCCAGCAATCACTACAAGACTGCTAAAATCACAAGATTCCTCCCACTCAAATGTCTCAGATATGAAAAATTATTTATCATGGATAAGCTAAAACATTTATAAGTATTTTCAAGCATATGTGATATGATCTTGAACTTCTCAAATAGTTTGAAGATTGTTTGGTGCCCCTTTTAAGGCTGGGTAGGAGAATAAATTTTATAATACTCAATTTCCTGATAGTGGAACTAGGAAAATTAGCTGTTT
This sequence comes from Coluber constrictor foxii, assembly GCA_038048745.1. Lineage (NCBI taxonomy): Eukaryota > Metazoa > Chordata > Lepidosauria > Squamata > Colubridae > Coluber > Coluber constrictor. The sequence goes on along the minus strand of CM075961.1, from coordinate 116,268,603 downwards.
CCAGCAATTTATTTTTGAAGTTTCCAAATTTTCCAGCCATATTATGAGAGCAGGATCACTTGTAAGCTATCTTGAATTCTTGGAAAAATTATGGAATATAAATTGGAAAGGAAAATTGATTTCCTGCTACTGGCTTTTGCAGAAGCAGCTGCAGTCTTCCATGTTTCAACAATGTTTTTAGATGAAGAATTATCCAATGTTTTGGTCCAGGGGATTTTTTTGATCTACAGGCGCATCAATAACCAAATGTAGATGTGCATCTTAACAAATATAAAAGAGAGGTTGCATTGTCTCAGAATTCTTTTATAAAGTTGTTTCTTATAAAAGATATTTGTAAGGGGACTTTCCTTAATTCAGGCAGCCAAGCTGTCTCAGGAATTCTGGGAGTTGAATTCCACAGGTTGTAAAAGAGCCACATTTGCCCACCCCTGCCTTAATTCATATCCCTCTTTTTCCTAGTCTAACCACTGCCTCAGACTGTATGAATGCCTTGCTTTATCAAATATGCCATTTTGTTTCAGAGGGTCCCATTTAAATTTGGTTTGTTTTCACTTGCAGGAGGATAGATTTTAGTTGAATATTACAGGAAGCATCTAATTGGTAAAAATTAATGAAATCAATACCCTGGAGAAGAAATGTTCCCGCTTGCTATTGTCAGCCTCTATGATGCTTGCTTGCTATTGGTTGCCATATTAAAGGGAGGAGGGGAAGATTGGCATTTGGGTGGGGGGATGTGAGCTGGAGAGAGATGCCCTATGTGAACGAAAAGGGAGGATTGCTCCCATGATCTAGTGTGCAGCTGAATGGAGTTCTTTATACCCTGTCAAGATCAATTGTCCTGGAATACCAGATCGGCAAAAACACCTGAAGATGACAGTGATTGAGTTGGGGATTGGACATTTACCCTGGGTCCTCGGGGAGGGGATTTGAGATTCCCTTCTTTCACTCCTTCAATCAGGAGTGAAATGCTCCCGATTCGGACTGGATCATCTGATCCAGTAGCGATGGAGGCGGGTGGTTCGGAGAACTGGTACCAAAAATCCCTGCCCCCCCATATCCAGCTGAGTCGCACAATCATCAGAGACTTTTTTTTTTACTGTTAAAAGCATTTTTTCTACACCCTCTTTGGCTAAAAAAATGCTTTTAAAAGTAAAAAAAAAGCCTCTGATGATCGCGCGGCTCAGCTGAGATCCTCAAAGGCTTTTAAAAGCATTTTTTCTATAACCTCTGAAGTCCAAGCTGACTTGCCTGATCAGAAGAGGCTTTTTTTCTTTTAAAAGCCTCTGACGATCCAAGCTGAGTTGCCTGATTGTCAGAGGCATTTAAAAGAAAAAAAGCCTCTGATGATCAGGCAACTCAGCTGGGATCGTCAGAGCCCTTTGAAAGCATTTTTTTACAACCTCTTCACCGAAGAGGTTGTAGAAAAAATGGTTTTAAAAGTTTTAAAAAAATTGGCTATGCCCACCTAGTCACATTACCCCCCCCCCCCAACACACACACCAAACCATGCCCACAGAACTGGTGGTAACAAATTTTAGATTTTACCACTGCTTTCTTTTTTTTTTAATTTTAAAAAAACAAACTTTATTAAGATTTAAAAATAAAAACTATACAAAATATTCACCACCATAAAATTACATAAAACAGTACATATCACAATATACAAACTAAATATGTATAAATCTTTGTATATATGTATATAGACAACGACTTGTTACTTCTGTGATCTTAATGACGGTGCCTATTTATTGTTTTCAATTTCTTACTGATTTTTACCTTTACCTTTTTTTCTTTTGGTCTATCCACTCATACCACCTATTCCATACCTTAACAAATTTTGAGTCTTCCTTGTCTTTTAGTTTCAATGTTAATTTGTCCATTTCTGCACATGTATAAATTTTTTGAATGACTTGCTGCTCTGTTGGCACTTGATCTGTTTTCCAAAATTGTGTTAATGCCCATCTGGTCACCGTAATTATATGTAATATTAGATATTTTGTTTCTTTTCTAATATTTACTCTAATCATACCTAATAAAAAAAATTCTGGTTCTAATTCTATTTCTTCTGCTGTTATTTCTGATATCCAAATTTTTATTTTCTTCCCGTATTTCTTGATTTTTGGGCAAAGCCACCAGAGATGAAAGAATGTACCCTGGGCTTGTTTACATTTCCAGCATGCTGGATTTAAGTTTGGGTACATCTTTGCCAACCTCGATGGAGCCAGATACCATCTGTACCACTTTTTATATTGATTTTCCTTATATGCTACTGATTTTGTCATGCTATAATTAGTTTCCCATACTCTTTCCCATTCTTCTAGCTGTATATTCCGTCTAATGTTTCTTGCCCATGCTATCATTTGTCCTTTGACCAATTCTTCTGCTAGATCGAATTCTAATAAATATTTATAAATTTTTGAAATTAATTTTTCTTCCTTGGTTTCCAATAATTTATCTAATCGATTCAGTTTTGGCTCTATTCCTCCTTCCTCTTGATCTTTTCTATATCTTGTTTTTATTTGTAAGTAGGGCCACCAGTCTATTAATATTCCTTGTTTTTTAAGTTCTTCCTGTGTTTTCAATGATCCCTGTGAATCCAACATATCCCTATATCTTATTGTGTTTTGCTTTGTTAGTGTGTTGGGGTGCATTGTCACCTCTATTGTCGATAACCATCCGGGAACTTTCATATAATGTTTATTCTTAATTTCTTGCCATGTGCCAAATAATGAATTTCTAATAGTGTGATTATTAAAATGCTTATACATTTTGCTCCTTGTACTCCTTAAAAAGGCATGCCACCCCTTCATTAAGTCATGTGCTTCTAATTTTAATAATCTTTGGTTTTCCAGGCTTACCCATTCTCTAACCCATGTAAGACTTGCTGCTTTATAATATTTTTCCTATGCCGGTAATCCAAATCCACTTCTAATTCTGTTTTCTTGTAATATACTTAATTTGATTCTTGGTTTTTTTCCCTCTCAAACGAATTTTGTTGTTATTTTCTCCAGGTTTTTGAAAAATTTCTTATCCACTTTTATCGTGATTGTTTGGAATAAATAAAGGAGTCTTGGAAGTATGTTTGATTTTATCGCTGCTATCCTCCCTAATAAAGATAGCTTTAATTTCCGCCATTTTTCTAGGTCTTCTTTTATTTGTTGGACTAACGTTCCATAGTTGTTACCCTTTATGGTTGCACTTCTTGCTGTCAGGATTATCCCTAGGTACTTCATCTTTTTTACTACCTGGTTCGTTCTCTAATTTCTCTACTTGTTTTGCTATTATACTTTTCGTTGTCATCTTCGTCTTCTCTTTATTAATTTTTAAGCCCGCTACTTTTCCAAATTCCTCTATCTCTTTTATTAATTTTGATGTTGTTGTCAATGGATCTTCTATGAAGAATACAAGGTCGTCTGCAAATGCTTGAATCTTCTCCTTTTACGTTTAGTCCTTTTATTTCTTTGTTTGACCTAATTCTTATAAGTAAATTTTCCAGTGTCAAGATAAAAAGTAAAGGTGAAAGTGGGCATCCTTGCCATACTCCCTTATTTATTTCAAAAAATTTAGTAGTGTTTCCATTTACTAACATGCTTGCCTTTTGTTTGGTATATATAGCAGCTATCATTTTTTCAAATCTCTCTCCAAATTTCATATTTTTTATTTGATGAATCATGAATTGCCAATTAACCTGATTGAGTGCTTTTTGTGCATCCAGAAATATCAGAGCTACCTGTCTTTCTGGATGCATCTCATAGTATTCTAGTACATTTTTTACTGTTCTTATATTGTTTTTTATTTGTCTTGTAGGTAGGAAACCATTCTGATCTGGATGTATTCTCTGAATCAATATTTTTTTCATGCTGTTTGCTATTATGTTTGTGAAAATTTTGTAGCCCGTATTTAATAAGGAGATCGGTTTGTAATTCTTTATTTGTGTTTTATCTACTTCTTTCTTTGCTATCAGTGAGATATATGCCTCCCTCCATGAGTCTGGTAGCTTTGCCTTTATCAATGCTTCATTATATGTCTCTAATAATATTCAATTCAGTGTTTCTTCTAATCCTTTATAGAATTTGATTGGTAAAACATCAGTCCCTGGAGATTTATTATTTTTTTGATTCTTCACTGCTTCCTTTAATTCCCCTATAGTGATTCCTCTATTTAACATCTCTTTTTCTTCCTCTGTTAATATTGACATTCCTTCCCCATTTAGATATTGTTCTATCTCTTCGGTTGTCATTTTATCTTTTTCATAAAGTTCTTGATAGTATGGTTTACTATCTCTTTCTTTTTTTCTAAATTCTGTTGCATTTTGCCTTTTTTATCCTGTAGTTGTTGGATTATTCTCTTTTCCTTTTCTTTCTTCAATCTATAAGGCAACCACCTCCCTGGCTTATTCGCATGCTCAAAGTGATTTTGTTTTATGTATTTCAATGCTGTTATGTATTTTCCCTGTTCTAATATATTCAAATTGTGTTTGGCTGTTATCCATTTGCTTCTGATTTGCTCGTTCCCCTGGATTATCTTGTAATTTCCCTTCCTATTTTTAAATCTCATCTAGTGCCTTATTATATTCTTTTTCTCTTTCTTTTTTCCATTTTACGTTGTAAGCTATAGTTAGTCCTCTTACATAAGCCTAGTTGTATCCCATAAGTTCTGGAGGAAGGTATGATCTTTTGAGGTTTTTTAAAAAAATAATTCTAATTCCTTTTCCATGTATTCAGTATATTCTTTTTCTTTCAATATCTATGTGTTTATCATCCATCTACTCTTTTTTTTTTCTGCTGACCCTTCCATGTCATCATTACTGGATTATGGTTGGCCCAATTATTTGGCATTATTTCTATTTTTTCTATTTCTTATATCAGTGTTTTAGTTACCCATGCCATATCTAATCTAGACCAGGATTTATGGGGGTTAGAATAGTATGTAAAATTTTTTACTTCCGGATTATAAAATCTCCAACTATCAACTAAATTTAATTCTTCTACCGAATCTATGAAGGTTCTAGGCAATACATTTTTTTTCCTTTTATTTTTCTGATCACTTTTATAATCCTTTCTTACATCCATAATTGCGTTAAAATCGCCAGTCATACACACATTCTCCATTTTTTGTTCCATTATTTTTCCATGCACTTTTTTATAAAATTCTGTTTGTCCACTATTTGGTGCATAAATAACCACTAATAAAATACTTTTATAATTAAATTTTACCTCTAACATTCTTCCTTCTACATCTACATACTTTAAATTACTTTCTATTCCTTCTTTGACATATACCACAATTCCTCTTTTTTTGCCCCTCTGCTAGTGCTACAAAAGATTTATCTAATTTCTTGTATTGTATATATTTTTCATCTAGTTTTCTTACGTGTACCTCTTGGAGGCACACTATATCCAGTTTTTGTTTCCAGATTTTTTTTAGAATTTGATGTCGTTTGACTGATGAATTCAGACTGTTTACATTCAGTGATAAGAATTTTAAGTTTCGTTCCATTCCTTAGTAGTTTTCCTGTTGTCTTTTCCTTTCTTTTCCCTTGGCTCTTGTTGTCACTCCTTCCTCCTGGATTTCTCCTCCTTCTTTTCCTCCCTCCTCTGGCACTTTTTCTTGTTTTTGTCTCTGTTTTCCTTTAGCATTCCGTTCCAACTCCTCTCTGCTATTTCTTCTTGTTTCTATGCCCAACACTTGGTCATGCAAGCTCTATGCTTTATTTTGTGAGTCCTCCCTTATTTTCCTCCCCTGCTATGTTACTAACATTCCTTCTGGAGTTATCTATCAAAAAGGTATATATCTTTTATTCCGAATTGTAGCTAGGAACCAATATTCCTTCCTTAACTCCCTTATTCTTTTCGAGACTTGCTTCAGTGTGGTTATTTCTTTACTTCTGTAATACATCGGATCGTTTTTTGTTATTTTGTAGACAATATCTCTAACCTTCCATCTCACGAATCTTACATGGATCTCCCATGCTAATTTGTTTTGTCGAGCATAGTTTGTGTGGACTCTATAAACTTTGTCCAACTTGTTTATTATTTCATCCTTCTCTCTTTGAAGTGCCTCCGCTATCATTTCCGCCATTACTAAGGTTAAATCCTCATCTCTATCTTGGACCACGTTCTGGAAGCCTAGATAAACTTCTGCCCTCTCCATCTCCAAGTGTGCTACTGTGTTTTCTAGCTCTTTGTTAAGTCCCATCAGTTTCAAATCCAGGGATTCCAATCTTCCTTCCATCAATTCTGCTTTTTTCCCCCTATGGCTATTATCCCTTGGTCATTTTTTTGTATTATTTCGTGTATTGAAGCAATTTTTTTGTCTATTTTCTGAATATCGCCTTTTTACTTCTCTTTTGATTTCGTCCATATCTTTCCTTGTTTCTTCATGATTTTTGGCCATGCATTCCTGCATTTTAATCATAGTCTCTTGAATTGTTATCAATGTGGTCTTCATTGTTGGCATATTTAAAGTAGGCGGCTGTTTCTCTGTTGGGAACATCCCTTCTAAAGTCCTTTGTGCTGCAGGGGAGGCCGATGGTCCGGTTAATGTTGAGGTGATTTTCTTTCCTGTTTTCACTGTTGTGGTGGTGGTGGTACTAGTCTTTTTTTTAAAATATTCTGTATTGTTCCCCTAAGATTTTATCTATCTTCTCCCAAATCACCTTTACCATTCACTTTACAATGCAGCTTCTTGCCTTTCCCTCCTTTTCTATCCTCTTAATATGGTGCAGTACTAAATTAATTACTAAATTTCTGTTTGGAAAAAACAATTTATTTATCTCTTAATAAATACTCTAATCTATCTAATTTCTAATATTAATTAATCAATTAGTTCATTTAGTAAAGTTACTTAATTAAAAAGAAAATTCTAATATCACCTTCCCTATTTAGTTTAAACAATAATTAATGAAAAGAGAATATACTGAAAGAAAAGAAAAAAAAATAGAAAGGTAGAAGGGGAAACTATTACAATTTTAAAAGGTTAGATAATTAAGAGACAATTAATAATTAATTATAAATACAAATTTTAAATTGCTATAAATATAAATGTGAATTATATATAAATGTATAAGTTTGTGGATATATATATAACACTATAAATAATAATTTACTACCAATTAATTATAATTCCCAACTCTGTCCAAAGTACAGTGATTCTTCTAGGAATGTATTAATTTATCAGTGCTCGAATTATGTAACCAAAAGTTCACAGTGTTTCCAAGTTCTTTATATTTTTAAAAATCTAATATATTTCAGCTATAGTCTCCAAAGTAATCCAATACAGCACTGTCATTCATATGCGTCTCTTACTTTTGCCAATCCACCTTTTCCTTTCCGTTGAGGCAGCTAAAATGGGGATAGAAATAAAACCTTGTGTCTGGTTCGCCTCTCCTTCCCAGCTTCTTGGGTCTCCTGTCTTCCACGGTCAGTTAGTTTCTCTAATGTTTCTCAGCTGGTCTATAATTTGCCTTCTCAGTTTTTCTCTCATTGCTTGCCGCTTGCTCACCCTCAAGAGTCTTTCTTCCAACCCACTACCCCTCCGAAATCCGGCTTCCTCTCCTCTTTCAATTATTCAGCAAAAAATGATTTAAGTCCCTTTTGTTCTGCTCTCCCCGCTGATTCTTGCACCGTACTCTTCTTCTTCCTGTTGTTTTTGCTCGGGGCGTCAGGCCTTTGAGTCCGCCGTACCGGCTGGCTTCTACGCTTGGATTGAGGGTCCTTCTTGGTGTGGCGGGAGATCGCACCTCTCCTCACCTCCTCCGAAGAGTCCCCTCCTTTTTGCCGGAGCCACCAGGACTGATCCTCGCCCACAAAAGGCACCAAAACACTGCATGCCATCTCTAGGGGTTCCAAAACCCATCATCAAGCTAGGCCCTTGATAACATGCGAAAGGGGGGGAGTCTCGCAGCGCAAGAAGGTCGGCTTTTGAGAGCATCAGCCGAAGCAAGGACAGGAGGGAAGGCCAGTCCAGGATTCCACCATAGTCCAAGTGCGATAACTGAGCATAAAAGATCACAAAATGTCCATTGTTGTTGTAGAGCTGGACTCCATTGTCTTCTCACGACAGGGAGAATGTCCAAAGTTCTTTCCTCTCTAACGGAGAGCCATGTCTGAACCATCCTCTCACGGTGGCTGGTCCCATTAAAGATGGTTGTCGGGAATGATGTTATGTCTTTTCTGTTGGAGTATAGGAAGTTCCTCAGCTACCCACAATGGTGCTCGGTCTCTCCCACCGGCTAAAGGTGCAAGTTGGAACATAGAAAGAGGTCCAAAAAGGGAAGGGGGGAGGGGGAGGCGGGGACAAAGAGGGGAGGAACAATCTCCCCAGAGGAGGGTATCAACTCCTCCTCTGCCGATTTGTAATTTCAGGCCTCCTCACCTCATCTTCTTCCTTCACTCTCAGCAAACGTCCACCATTGTGGTATCCTGCGATACACACCATCAACAGCGTCAGTGTCACCCCCCTACCCAGACAATCCCAGCCATCCCAGCACTCCAGGACAGCTACGTCTGTGGGTCCGGGGGGGGGGGGAACCAACCCTAACGCCGCCAGTTAGCCTCCGTCGCCATCGCCGCTTTGGCTCCATTGCTTCAAGTGGTGGGGGGGAGGAGGGGCGAACATTGCCCCTAGGCTGCTCGAATTACCGCCAAGGCCGTCATCCCCCTCCAAGCCCCCTCGTCTCTGGTGTAATAAAGACCACAGCCAGGAGGTTGAGTCAGCCGCCACCATCACCGCTGCCGCTACCACCACTGCCGCCATTATCTTTGCGATGTCCCGCAGCATCCCGTGGTGTTCCACAGTGCCGCTGCCACCGCCATTATCTCCGCGGCATTCCCTGACTTCCACAGCGCTTCCGAGGGGCCTCAATCAGAATGCTGGCCTCTAGCTCCAACCGAGATGTTTCGGGGAACATAAAAGCCCTCCCCAGGTTGGGAAGGGGCTCTCCTTGCCGGGGCTGGTGTCGTAGGAAGCTTTAACGGCCCCTAAACCCCTGGGAAGGCCAAACACAGTCCTATCGTCGGACGGGAGCTAACCCAGTGCCACCATCTTCATGCATACATGATAAGAATAATGTATTTTATCAGCCAACCCAGAGATCTACTTTATCAGCCAACCCAGAGATCAACTCTACCACAGGAGCTGAATAAAGAATGTCTAACCAGGGCAGTGATCAATAGGACATGGAAGCTGCGGCATCGACTCCCCCCCACCCAATCTCACCTTGGTTGGGAGGAGACCGAGTAGCTCTCAAAGCTGCAACATGAAGAGAAACCGGTCTGAGGCAAATGGGGTAGGATGGATGGAAATTCCAGAGGAACTTCCCCCTGAAATGAGTGCTGCCAGATGCTGGTGTGGAGAGGCTGCCTGGCAGGAAGAGGACAAGGAAGACCTCCTGCTGACTCAAGCCCTGCATCTCCTGCACAAAGCTCTTGAAAAACAGAGAGCACGGGAAAGGTATGCCTTGCCTATGTATGAAGAGATTGGGGACCAGCAGGGGGATCAGAAGCCTCTGTAAATCCAGAAGTGATTCCTATAACTCAGCAGGACCCAGAATAGGCTGCAGGAATTCAAGCGGCTGCAGTAGCCCAGGCCCTCCCCGGAATGGGGGGCAGTCCCCTGGAGGTGCTGAGTTCCTCAGCTGGGAATAAAATACGGAGGGGATTCCAAAGCTCTGGGATTCTTCCTAGCTCACATTTGGAATCACATGCAGGGGTTTTGCTTTGGAAGCAGCTAAAGTGAGGTGTGTCACCATGGCTCTGGAAGGGACTGCAGCCAAGTGGATGGTCGCCCTCCACAATGATGATGCTCCCCAGTTGAGGGACTATGACCTGTTTATGATGGCATGTTTTGAAGATCTCCTAGCTGAATGCAAGGCAAGGACTAGGATGAAAGCCATAAACCAGGGGGGAGGTCAGTGGCTGAAAACACCCATGAGTTTTGCGAGCTTGCATACCACATGTGTGGGTGGTCCCAAGAGGCTCTGATGTTACAAGAGGAGTGTTACAAGGATGGGCTCAATTATGATGTCTACCAAAGCTGTTGCTCCCGAGGGTCCGCCCCCAAGACCTTCAGTGATGATATGTGTGGGCAGCTGATTGGAAATTGACCTGGCCAGAGACTGGCACCATGGGGGCCACAGCTGGAACAAGCCTCCCCCTTCTTCCCCCAAAGAAGCCCCACATCACTTCACTAGTGGAATAGATTGAGCAACTTAAGTTTATCTGGCCTGCTACTCGTAAGGCTTTTGATGAGGCTTATTGAGCACGTCAGAAATATGCTGACAAGAAAAGAGCTATACCGAAAGACTACCAAGTTGGGGATAGGGTTTTCTTGTCTTCTAAGTACTTACAGACTACCCAGAAGTCAAAGAAATTGGGGCCTAGGTATATGAGTCCTTTCCCTATTGTAAGGATTGTAAACCTGGTCACAGTACAGCTAGGGTTACCAAAAACCCTTAGAACGATCCATCTTGTGTTTCATGTTAGCTTGTTGAAACCTGAACATACCTCCTCTCTCCGACCAGATCAACCCCTCTTGTGCGCTTGCTCATAGAAGGAGAGCAGCACTTCAAGGTCAAAGAGATCCTATATTCCAGGGGGAGAAGTACAGTATTTGGTCACCTGGAAACATTTTCCTCCTTCTCAATTTCAGTGGGTGAATGAGTAAAATGTCAGAGCACCAAAACTTTTACAACTGTTTCCCACTAAATATTCTGATAAGCCTTAGTCTCCTTATTGTAAAATATCCTGTATATTGGGTTGTTATGTTCGTTTCTATTTTGTCTCTTTTGTATTTTGTTTTCCTCCAGGACTAACACCTCTACTGCAGGAGGACCGAATGTCAGCCTCTATAATGCTTGCTTGCTCCCGGCTACCATAGTAAAGGTGGTGGTGGGGGAGATTGACATTTGGGTGGGGGGGATGTGAGCTGGAGAGAGATGCCCTATGTGAACGAAAAGAGAGGATTGCTCCGATGATCTACTGTGTAGCTGAATGGAGTTGTTTATACCAAGTCAAGGTCAATTGTCCCGGAATAACAGATGCACCCCACATGACACTTATTGAATTGGGAATTGGACATTTACCCTGGGTCCTTGGGGGAGGGATTTGGGAATACTTTCAATATGTAACTTTTGCACCTTTTGCTTCAGATTTTGCTTTTCTTTTGTTGCTATCATTTCAAACTCAGTAAAAATACCTCTTCTCTACAAACATGGAGTTGGGAATGTGGTGGAATTAATTTTTTTTTACTACCAGTTCTGTGGATGTGGCTTGGTGGACGTGGTAGGGGAAGGATACTGCAAAATCTCCATTCCCACTCCATTCTGATTGGTCAACCAGAGGTGGTATTTGCTGGTTCTCTGAACTACTCAAAATTTCCACTACCAGTTCTCCAGAATCTGTCAGAACCTGCTGAATAGCATCCCTGACTTGGGGGTTTCCTTTCTTGGGTTTTGAATGGAGGCAGACCTGATAGCTATAGGTATCTTCAAGTGGAGACTAGAATACGTTTTGTGGTGCTACAATTTTTTGCACTGAGCAGAATGTTACAATTCTATAATAACTATTAAATTAGCAAGTGGGGACAGAAGTTTCCATAAAAATTGCTGTTACCACAGTATAAATGAGGGTGGCCAACAAAACTATTTTAACTAGGTTTCATAAAATTGCTGCCATTCTCAAGTGGTAATAAAAAGATAAATCTTCCAGTGATCCAAATTAAAACTGATATTAATATATTAGCAAACTGTCTCACAGCTAATTTTAACTGAGAAGACAACATGCTGTGAAATCTGATTACATTTACATGCTTAGTCATTCCAGTTTAAAGCTAGCTTTTACTCATGTGTTGGTTAAAGGATTATAAATCCTGGGAATTTAGGACTTGAAGATCAACATTTCTGAAGACATGAAGTCCAACAAACCTGAAGACCAATATTTACACTGAACAACACAATAATATTACAGCAAATCAATTAAGTTATCTCCCTCAGGAAAAAAGCTTATTTCTGGGAAAATGCAGCCAAGGAGAACTGCTGAAAAGGAGAGATAGCTTAATATTTCCCTCTGTTGATTTTCTACTCAAAATTCACTTGGAGTAGAAAAGTTGAAATGAAACCAGGGGGAAAGGCTTAAATACCATTCTCCATTGATCTGTTTACTCATATTGTAACATCAAGTGGTTGATTTTCATTTTAAAACATGACAGCCTATTGGTATAGTGATTAAGACACCAGCCTGGAAGCTGGAGACTGTGATTTCTAGTCCTGATTGAGGAATAAAGCCAGCTGAGTGACCTTGGGTTAATTATTCTCTCTCAGTAGGAAGACAGCAATGACAAATCAGTTCTGAAATCTAAAAACTGAAAGACAAGTTGCCAGGAGTCAGTGCTGACTCGAAAGCACAAATAAAGTTGGATAACTGCTTCATTTATTTTATCTCAGAAATATATCCTTATAAATAGTATGTAGGGAAACTGGTGCTCTGCAGATAACTTGTGTTACAAGACCCACAGTCCTTCATATTGGCATCTGGAGCCTTCCAGATAAAAAAATCTGGAGGGCTCCATCTTATTTACTACTACTATATATGCATTGTAAAAGTCTATCCCATTGAGTTGAATCAGAACTTATTTGTAGGAGTTTATGAATAGTTGCAGCCAGAATGTCATAAAACTACTAGTGAAAGGTGTATCTCTTTTATAGACTTGTTCTTGAATCCCACAGACAGTCCTGAAATAAGAACAGGTAGTCTTCAATTTACAACCAATCATTTTATGATCTGTTATGTAATGACTTTTAAAATGCTATTTACCACCCATCTTTGAAGTTACAGCTGCCATAATCATTCCTGACCACACTATTGCACTTTGGGAGCTTGGCAACTGGCTTGCATTTATGACCAATTGTATCCATACATGGTCATGTGACTTCAATTTGTGGCTTTTTTGCTGTTTTCCAGCACAAAACGGCAAAAAACAGTCATTGGATATTCTCGATTCACTTTACAATCATGTGATTTGTTTATTGACCATGTGATTTGCTTTACAACAGTGGTGACTCACTTTATTCTTTTTACAAATAACTCAAGGTAGCATACTAAATACTAAATTCTAAAATACTAAATTCTTCCACCTATTTTCCCTGTCAGGTGAGTTGAACTGAGAGAGAATGACTGGCCCAAGCCACCCAGCTGGTTTTCATTTCCAAGATAGAATTAGAACTCACAGTCTCCTGGTTTTTAGCATAGTGCCTTAACCACTACACCAAACGGGCTCCCAATTTAATCTCCTAAATTAACTTGGAGTTTTCATAATATAATTATAATATCTGGCACAAATCAAATATACTACCACCATCTTCCTAGGCATTTGTAAAATCAGAATATCTTTAATAGAAAAAGAAAGGGTTGACTTACATATATGTCTAAAATTCACACAGGAAAGAAATACAACTGAAAATGCAACCCAGATTTTACTAATAAGTTCTGTAGTTTCTAAGTTCTAGGGTAGTTTTTAATTCTGTGCAGGATTATGAGCCTGGTGGCTCAGCAGACTAAAGCATTGTGATTAACATCAGCTGTCTGCAATTACTGTAAGTTCGAATCTCACCAGGCTCAAGGTAGACTCAGCCTTCCATCCTTTCTAAGGTAGGTAAAATGAGGACCCAGTTTGTGGGGGCAATAAGCTGACTTTGTATAAATATACAAAAGTATGAAGGCTATTGCTTAATGCACTGTAAACCGCCCTGAGTCTCCGGAGAAGGGCAGCATATAAATCAAATTAAAAAAAAAAAATTTAGCTGTTGATTCATGGAATAAAGAATTACAGATAGTCCTTGAGTTATTAATGTAAATGAGCCTGCCCATTCCATTCGTAACCTGATGACTTGTAGGAGTTAATCGTGTATCATGAATGAGATCACTCTCTACTTTCACCTACGCATTCGCTAATCAAATGGATGGCTCGTTAAGTGCACATGAGGTATCTCAGGATGGGGAAGGCCATGGGGGACACACCTGGTGATGGAACAGGCCACCTGCTTCAGTCCACCCAAGGTCTCCCTCAATCCACAGATACTTCATTCTCCCTCCCCTGGGGTCCCCACAATTGCTCCCCCACATCCTGCCATGCTGAGTCACTTACCTTATGAAGATCTGTTTCCTCTCCAGCCAGTTTCTTTGCCTGCCCCTCCTTTCTAGTCAGCAAAGGGCTTGAAGAAGCCTTCGGTGATGAAAAAGGAGGCCTGGAGGGCTGGGCATTCCCTTCTGGGCCTCCTTTCTCACCGATGAACCGCCTGAATTGGCCTTTGGTGATGAAAAAGGAGGCCCAGGTCTCAATTTGCAGGCAATACAGGCCTAAAGCGCGAGATCACACAGGATCAGTAGCACAAGATCTCGTACTACTAATCTCACATGATCTTGTGGCACATTAGGCCTCTGTTCTCTGGGAATGCACCGAAAGCCTGAAGCAATGAAGTAGGCAAAGAAACCATGAGAGGAGATTTTTGCAAGGTAAGTGAGTCTCCACAGGCGAAGTGCCTGTGAAGACCCAGTCTGGGGGTGGGTGGGGGGGAATAGGCATGTTGCAGAGCCTCTGCAGTCATTTGAAAGAGTGAATAACTGCTGTGATGTTGCAACATTCGTAATTTTGGGCTTGTTTGTAAATGCTAGAGGGCACTTACCACATAACTTTGAACATTCACTAAGGGAATATTCATAACCCAGGGATTACTTGTATTAAGATATAGGTCTCATTTTACTCCCATCCACACCAATCTAGAATTGGTATGGCCTGGATGACTGTGGATACCAGGACAAGCTTAGAAACAATAGAGATAGGAGTAAACGAATGGGCAGATCACAACCCAATTCTTATAAATTGGAAGGGGGAAAAAGATTTAGGAGATGAACAATGAACCAAAATATATGTAAAGCAAAAAGGTTTAAACAAATGCTAGAAAAGGAATTAGAATCTTTTTTTAAAATAAACGAAAGAGAAGATACTTCTTTACAAAATACTTGGGATACAACAAAAGCTTATATACATGGATTGACAATTGCATATATAGGGAAGAAAAACAAGGAAAGAAGTGGGTAGGTTCTAAATTTTTTTACTACCGGTTCTGTGGGCGTGGCTTATTTTGTGGGTGTGGCTTGGAGGTCATGTAGCTGGTCATGTGATTGGGTGGCCATGGCTATGTGTATAGGGACTACTCAGAGGGCTGGAAAAAGTCATTTCTGACAAGCCCTCGCATTTATGACTGGTCCTCACACTTACGACCATCCTCACATTTATGCCCGTGCACCATTCTTAACAACCATGTCACTCATTTCACAACTTCTTTTCTTCACTATGGTGATAAGATAGGGCAAAAAATGTAAAATGTGAGGACAGTTGTAAGTTTGAGGACTGGTCAAAAATGTGAGGACCAGTCAAAAATAACTTTTTCAGCCCTCTGAGTAGTCCATATGCACAAAAGGACTACCCAGAGGGCTGAAAAAAGTGATTTCTGACAGGTCCTCGTACTTTTGACCAGTCTTCGCACTTATGACTGGTCATCATTTATGCCCATTGCAGCATTCTTAACAACAGTGTCACTCATTTCACAACTGCTTCTCTTCACCATGGTGACAAGATAGGGCAAAAACGTAAAATGTGAGGACAGTCATAAGTTCGAGGACTGGTCAAAAGTGCGAGGACCAGTCAAAAATAACGTTTTCAGCCCTCTGAGTAGTCCATATTGCACAAAAGGAGACAGCAATAGAGAGGGATGAAGGAAGGGAAAGCAAATTAGAGTAGGAAGGAGGGTAAGAGAGGGAGGAAGAGAGGAGGAGAAGGAGAAAGGAAGAGGAAGTAGGGAGGAGGAGAAGAGGGGAGAAGAGAAAGTAAGAAGGAAAGAAAAAAGGTGGTAGGTTTGAGGAGAAAGATTGGTGTACAGTAAAAAAGATGAAAGGGAAGAAAGCCAACCGCAAACAAATACAAAGATATTAAGATAAAGAATGAATTGTTAAACTTTAAAGAATAAAGGAGAACAAATATGAATAAATAGCAATAATTAGAAACATACATACAAACATACAATGTATTTTCTTGGAATAGAGTATTTGGCCGGTTCACAAATTTAAACAGTGTTTAGTCATTTTAATTAAATTTACAATTTCTATATTTCCTTTTTGCCATATTTATTCCTCATCTATTTTTTTAAAAAAACAATATTACCCTTCATCCTCATCTCTAATCTTAATCAAATTCATTTTTTCTCTTCTATTCTATATTATACCCCTTCCCATTATCATCTATTTTTATATCCATCCTCACATTGGTTAATTATGTAATATTACAGTTGTTTTACAAATTCAACATTTTAATATAAATCAATTAGTTATATAACTATCTTTTTTTGTATATTAATAAATATGAATATGAATATTCCAATTATTTCTATGCAATCCAATTTCTTACAAGTCAATTAATTATATTTACCAATAATAATAAACCAAATAATTTCCCCCATATATTCCTCCAAACCACAACTTAACCATTTCTGCTTTCAACACAATATACAATTAATAGTATCTCAATTATTATAATCCCCTTGTTAAATAGAGCTTTTTTTCCTTTTGTGTTTTAAAATCTTGAATTGTCAGCCTCCGCTTTTCTCTGCTTTGGCTGCCATAGAATGGAGGGAGGGGGGATATCTAGCCAGGCTATGTATGCTAACCAGGAAAACGAAACTGATTCTTAAGACATGGTTGAACGTTTGAAGCTGCTTTCGGGTCAACGGCCACTGCATTCCTGATTGATGACACTGCCAGACGTGTGCTCCCACCTGACCTCTGGGAGACCTTTGGATTGGATGATTTATGGTGGACAGTGGGAGGGTATGCTTTCAATCTAACTTTCGCGCTCTTTGCCTTAGATCCTGCTTTCCTTTGATTGTGTTCACTTCATATCTAGTAAAAGTACCATACTTTATTCTTTAATGGAGTCTGGGTCATTCTTTCCTGGATCTTGAAGGAAGCATACCTGACATTAATCAGGATCTCACTCTTGGCCATCCCGGACAAACACCGAGGGGGCTGAAAATCACAGGATGTCTGATCAAGAAGGTGATTTTGATCAGATGGGAGCATCTGGCTTGGCAATGACTTCATGCCAACCGGGGGATGAGGCTGCGGTGTGGATGGAAAATTTACAGCTGAGAGAGGAGCCAGACGAAGCCAGATGGTTGAGAGGAGTAGGAAGGTTGCCGGACCTGGCGAGAACCCCCTATGGAGTAACCAGCTCCAGACCCCATAGGGGGGAGGCCGTGTGGCTGCAAGAGCAAAAAGAAAGCCTCATGATGGCCCAAGCAATGCAACTCCTCCACGATGTTGAAGAAAGCCAGAAAAACTGTGAGTTTTACACACCCCTTGCAGGGAAGGGGGGAGAATACTCCAAAGTGAATTCAGAGGAGGGTGCTTGTGAGGGAGAGGAAGAGGGAGCTGGTGAAGATACCTCTCAGGCTTTGGGTGGCCAAGCGAGGGATGCAGCAGCCCAGGGACCCCCAGTCTTACAGGCCCCACCCAGCACACACAAGAAACCGAAAATTCCCCCCTGACTGGAAAATATGGAGGAGACCCGAAAACTCTGGGGCTCTTCTTAACCCAAGTGTGGAATCACATGCAGGACTGGGGGGAGGACTACCTATCGGATGCAGCTCGAGTGAGATGTGTCACTAATGCCTTAGAGGGAATGGCAGCAGAATGAATGGTGGCCCTTCACAATAAAAATTCCTCTCTGCTGCGAAACTACAACCTGTTCATGGGAGCTCTTAGGAGGCGGTTTGAAGACCACCTAGCTGAGCGGAAGGCGAGACTCCGAATGAAGGGCATCCAACAGGGCCGGAGATCGGTAGCAGAATACACCCAAGAATTTCGTGAGCTGGCACCTTTCATGACAGGGTGGTCAGAAGCGGCTCTACTGGAGAGCTTCAAAGATGGACTGAATGAAGAAGTCTACAAGGACTGTAGAGCACGGGGGGTCCCTGATGATTTGCAGAGTTGGTACATAGTAGCTGAGGACGTGGAAATCGAGATATCCTGAAGCCAACTCCGAGGAGGCCATGCAGGGGAGCCTTCTTCCTACTACTGCAAAGGAGCCCCAAAGATGGCCGGGGGGAGGGCGGAGTCCAAGCCCAAGCCGAAGCCCTTCACGTGCTTCAAGTGTGGCAAGGAAGGTCATTGGGCCGCTGAGTGTTTCTCCAAGCCAGTGCCAAACCTACTGGCAGAGGGCCTAAGACGACGGACAAAGTGCCCACGAAAGTTCGTGAAACTGCACTGGAAGGGGAAGTTGTTGAGTTCGCTCCCCGGACCAGGGGTGAGTTTGGAACTCAGACCAATGCGGGCGACAGCGAGACCGACTCCAACTCCAATGATCTGGTGAGTCACACTGAGGGCCCCATGCTCATCCCCGTAGAATTAAGGGTGCCATCCACAGGGGCCCATGCACAAATGCCAGCTCTATTAGACTCTGAGTGCACCAGATGCATAATCAGCCCAAAGGTAGTAGAGAAGATGGGCCTGAGACTAAAAACTTTGAAAAGGCCCATTGCATTTTGTCAATTAAATGGATCGATGGCAGGAGGAGGCCCAACCAATTTTGTAACCGAACCCATTGAAATGCAATTAGGGGATCATGTAGAGACTCTCAATTTTATTGTGGCCCCTAGCATGGAACGACCCCCTATACTTGGCCTGCCCTGGCTAGGTAAATGGAACCCGCGAGTCAACTGGAAGACTGGGGTCCTGCGTATTTGTGCTAGGAACCCACCACTAGAGAGGGAAGAACCCCCCCCCCTTGAGGACGGAGAGGAGTACGAAGAGGTGGAGATGGCAATAGACCACACTGAAGGGGAGGAGAAAATTCCAAAAGAGTAGTGGGATCTCCATGAAGTTTTTAGCGAAAGGGCCTCGGATGTGCTACCCCCCCACAGAACTACGGACTGTACCATTGAGATATTCCCTGGGGTAAAGTTCCCTAAGCCAAAAATTTATCCAATGACCCCTCGTGAGCTGGGGGAATTACGAAACTTCATTGACAAAAACCTAGAATGGGGGTTCATCCAACCAGCTAGGCCATGGGTGGCAGTGCCTGTACTGTTCCGGGAAAAGAAAGATGGCTCCTTTCATTTGGTAGTTGATTATAGGAATTTAAATGCCATTTGCGTGGAAAATGTCTACCCCTTACCCCTCATGAAGGACATGTTAGCCCACCTAGGAAAGGGAAAAGTTTTCACCAAACTTGATTTATGGGAGGCTTACTACAGAGTACGAATTAAGGAGGGGGATGAATATAAAACAGTATTTAATTGCCCCCTGGGATGTTTCCAGTTTTGAGTGCTCCCTTTTGGACTACAAGGAGCCCCTGCAGTGTTCATGCAATTGATCAACGAAGTTCTGCATGAGCATTTGTACAAGGGGATGTTGATTTATTTGGATAACATTCTTTTCTACTCTGAGAACATGGATGACCACGTGAAATTGGAGCGCACTGTCCTGAAAAAACTGAGGGCTGAACTGTATGCCAAACTTTCCAAGTGCGAATTCCACCAAAGCAAAATTGACTATCTTGGATATTGCATCTTACATGAGGGAATAGAAATGGACCCTGGAAAGGTTCGAGTGGTATTGGAATGGACTGCGCCATGCACCGGCAAGCAATTACAGAGTTTCTTGGGGTTTGCTAACTTTTATCGGCAGTTCATCCCCTCATTTGCCAAAATCGCACTGCCAATAACGAATCTCCTGAAAACAAAGGGTGAAGTAAAACCAAAACCCTCCCGAGCTCTTGAATGGACTATGGACTGTCAGGCGGCATTTGAAAAGTTGAAACAGTTGTTTGCTTCTGAACCAGTCCTCAAACATCCATACATGGAAGAACCTTTTGCAGTACAGGCAGATACCAGCGACGTAGCAGTAGGTGCCGTACTTCTGCAAAAAAAATTACAGCCCAGTGCTTATACATCCCGGAAATTGTCAGAGACTGAAAGAAGATGGGCCATATGGGAGAAAGAAGCCTTTGCTGTTTGCTGGGCACTTGAGAAAATTCCTTGAGGGGCTAGGCATCCTTTTGAAGTGTGGACTGATCATAAAAACTTGGAGCCTTTGAAAACCCCACGTAAGTTGTCACCAAAGCAAGTTCACTGGGCCCAGCACTTCAACTGTTTTAATTTCACCTTGCGCTATCTCCCTGGTGGGAAGAACTTCATGGCGGATGCTTTGTCCAGATTGCCTCAATACAACAGTACCAAGGAGAAAGTTGTTCGGCCGATCGTCCCTTCGACCCAACTGGCAGCACCAGTGACTACCAGGGCACAGGTGAAGAGTGATCCAAACCTCTCGAGCAATTTGCTTCAGAGACTACAAGAGGCGTTAAAACCCGACGAGTGGTTCAGAGCCCACTCATATGAGTTTACACTTCGTGATGGACTAGCTTGGATTGGGTCCAAAATCTATGTTCTTGCCAGCCTGAGAGCAACAGTTTTGCAGCACGCTCATGACGCCAAGGTGGCAAGACACTTTCGA
This sequence comes from Coluber constrictor foxii, assembly GCA_038048745.1. Lineage (NCBI taxonomy): Eukaryota > Metazoa > Chordata > Lepidosauria > Squamata > Colubridae > Coluber > Coluber constrictor. The sequence continues at coordinate 116,248,039 of CM075961.1, read as the reverse complement.
TTTGTCAAGACTTTACATCTTGTTAAAAGACAATTCTGGTGGCCTGCACTCAAAAAGGACATAGAGGCATATCTAGCTAGCTGCCCAGTATGTGCCGCAGTTAAGAGACCTCCGGGGAAGCCACCTGGTCTACTTCAGAGTGTAGCCAGACTCAATGCCCCTTGGAAGGAGATACCCATGGATTTTATTGTAGACCTCCCAGGTAGTGGGGGTTGCACAGTCATATGGGTAGTGACTGACCTGTTTTCCAAACAAGTGCATTTTATCCCATGTCCTAAGATCCCTTCAGCGAAAACCCTTGCTAAAATGTTTATTCAACATGTGTATAGGTTACATGGGGCTCTGAAACATATAATCTCACACAAGGGGGTACAATTCACCTCCAACTTTTGGAAAGAGTTTCTGATGCTGATTGGCTCCGCCCAGGGGTTCCCACAGACAAATGGGGCTTGTGAAGAACCAATTCCGTATTAGAACAGTATCTGAGATGTTATATAAATTATCAGCAAGATAACTGGGTGGACTTACTGCCATTTGCGGAGGTGGCATATAATAACTCCATAGCAGCACAGGGTTCACTCTGTTCAAGGTGGCTTCGGGCCAGGAGTTTGTGCCCATCCCAGAGCTACCTCAAGATAACCACAGAATCCTTCTTTGATTGAGTGGATTGAACAATTAGATGGGACTTGGGCAGTAACTCGAAAAGCACTAGATGAAGCCCACCAAAGTCATAAATTCCAAGCCGACAAAAAGAGGTGCCCCGCACATGCTTATAAAGTGGGGGACATGGTTTATCTTTCTACCAAATATTTACAAACCCCTCAAAAATCAAAGAACCTAGGGTCCAAGTATGTGGGCCCTTTCCCAATTACTCGAATCATTAACCCAGTAACAGTTGAAATTGCCAAAGAATTCATGTTAGTTTACTGAAACCGGAACGTTCGTCCCCTTTACGTCCAGCCCAAGAACCTCCTCCCGTTCCCATACTTATTGAAGAGGAACAACATTTTGAGGTTAAAGAGATTTTGGATTCCAGGAAACATCACGGTAAAGTGCAGTATCTGGTAGCCTGGAAACATTTCCCATTATCGCAAGCTGAATGGGTGAACAAGTGTGATGTTCGGGCACCTAAGAAAGTGCAATTATTTCACACCAAATATCCTGATAAACCTTAGATGGTAATGAAATTATTTTGGTTGTGGTATTACCTCTTTTTTCTCTCTTTCAGGACTAGAGGTTCTTCTCTTCTGAAGGGGGGCTGAATGTCAGCCTCCGCTTTTCTCTGCTTTAGGCTGCCATAGTAATGGAGGGAGGAGGGGTATCTAGCCGGGCTATGTATGCTAACTAGGAAAATGAAACTGATTCTTAAGACATGGCTGAACCTTTGAAGCTGCTATCGGGTCAACGGCCACTGCATTCCTGATTGATAACACTGCCAGACGTGTGCTCCCACCTGACCTCTGGGAGACCTTTGGATTGGATGATTTATGGTGGACAGTGGGAGGGGATGCTTTCTATCTGTAACTTTCACGCTCTTTGCCTTAGATCCTGCTTTCCTTTGGTTGTGTTCACTTCATATTTAGTAAAAGTACCATACTTTATTCTTTAATGGAGTCTGGGTCATTCTTTCCTGGATCTTGAAGGAAGCATACCTGACATGAATTCTCCTCTTTTGCCCTAAATTTCCCATTGTTTGCAGTTTTGCACCTACCTTTTTTGGTGAGGAAAAAGAAAAAGCAATCTCTCTGTGCCTCATTTTGTCACATTGCAGCAAAGACCCTGCTTTACTTTTAGTTTCACTTTTTCAGCATAGCTAGGGGAAATAAAACTGCTCCAGCTCTCTTTGCAGCTACAGAGCCCTGAGCAAAACAGCTGAGAGCAAATCAGCTGGGAGTCAGGACGCCGAGCTAATCAACTGGTGATAATTAACCTATGCTGAAGCTGAAAAGGACTGCTTTTTTTTCTATTTGTGCAGGTACCAGTCTACTCATTTGTTTTCTTTTAACACTGATCAGCTGTAGGGGGCCCTTTGAAGCCCCGTGGCAAGAGTTTAAACAGGTTTTTTCCCTCCAGCCATCAGCTGGGACTCAGGAGGCAGCAATAGATTGGGAGTGGGCGGGATAAGCGAATGGCAACCGGGCCGGGAACCGGGAATCTTATTACCGGTTCTCTGAACTATTAATTTTTTTTACTACCTGTTCTTGCGATCTGGTGCGAACCGGGAGCAACCCACCTCTGGAAAGGAGACAACAGCAAGATAAATTATATGAAGAATTAAAAAACTTAGAACACAAATTACAAAAGGAATCCCAAAACAAAAAAGTAAGAGAGGAATGGAATACAATCAAATATAAAATAAATCTGATAACTCAAAAGGAAATAGCCCAGAAAATAAAGATGGCAAAACAAAACTATTTTGAATTTGTGAACAAAACAGAAAGATGGTTGGCATATAAACTGAAAAAAGAAAAAGATAAACGAATGATATACCAACTCAGAGATCAAAAAGGGGTAATTCAATATAAAAGAGAAACCAAAAAGGAAATTATTCAAACATTCTTTTCAAACTTATATAAACAAGAAGAAATAGAGGAGGAAGAAGTAAAGCAATATATAGAAAGATCAGAAATGGCAATAATCCCAGAAGAACAAAGAGAAATATTAAACGGACCAATAACTAAACTTGAATTTGAATCGGCACTGAAAAAAACAACAAAACAACAAAACACCGGGTCCAGGCGGGCTACCGTTGGAATTATATAAAAGCCTACAGGAAACTTTGGGAGAAATCATGTTAGAACTATATAATGAGGCTTTGGAAAAGGCAAAAATTCTGACAACCTGGACAGAGGTAATAATTACTATTATACTCAAAGAAGATATGGACCACCAGTTAATACAAAATTATAGACCAATCTCATTACTAAAAACAGACTATAAGATACTTGCAATAATTATACCTGAAATAATTAAAAAAGTATTAAATAACCATATGCACTCGGACCAAAATGCGAGGCCGACAAATCAAGAACAACATGAGAGTAATAATAAACACATTAGAGTTTTACGAATCACACCCGGAAAAACAAGCTTCACTGGTTTTCCTTGATGCCCAAAAAGCATTCGATAATCTGAATTTGAAATTTTTAATGGGGCAATTAAAATTTATGCAATTCAGGACAAAATTTGAAAAAATCATAGGGGAAATTTATACAAAACAAACGTCAGGAATAATTATGAATGATGATACCACAGAGAATTTGGCATAACAAAAGGGGTTAGGTAGGGATGTCCACTCTGTCCACTATTGTATATCTTAACGTTAGAGATCCTTTTAAAAAATGTCAGGGAAGACCAAGAAATTAAAGGGTTAAAGATAAGGAAAGAAGAATATAAAGTTCAGGCTTTTGCCGACGATCTCATGTTTATAGTAGAAGAACCGCTAGAGTCAGCACCAAAATTGTTTAAGAAATTGGAAGAATTTGGTGAAGTGGTGGGACTAAAAATTAGTAAAAACAAATCAAAATTAATAACAAAAAAATCTTACAAAGAACAGGAAAAGGAGTTGGAAAACATTATACAAATTCAAATAACTAAGAAAATAAAATATCTAGGGATTTGGTTATCGTCAAGAGGTTCATCAATTAAAGAAGACAATTTATGATAAATTAGTAACACAGATAAAAAAGATTTAGATAACTGGAGAAATTTACAGATATTATTATTGGGAAGGTTCTCCACCATTAAAATGAATATTTTACCAAAACTTTTATTTTTATTCCAGGTCATACCAATAAAATCGGAAAAAAAGTTTTTTGAAACATTGAATAAAATAACATCCAAATTTATATGGCAGGGGAAGCGACCACGAATTAAACTTAAATTATTACAGGACACAAAAGATAGAGGAGGAACAGCATTCCCAGAATGGGAAATATATTATCAAGCGGCTGGTTTAATTTGGCTAAAAGAATGGATGGAACTAAAAGATAATAGAATATTAACAATTGAAGGGCATGAAATACAAGTGGGTTGGAATGCATTCCTCTGGGATTGAAAATATTACTTCAAAAGACACATAATAAGGAATGCGCTACTACAATTTGGGTTGAAAATTAAAAAGCAGCACTATACAAAAATACCAATCTGGCTGTCACCAATAGAAGCAGTAAGACATCCAAATTTAATAGAATCAAATAAAATAATAAGGTATAAAAGATTTAATAGAACAACAAGGAAAATTGAAATCAAAACAAGAATTGGAACTGGACCTAAACAGAGAAATTGATTGGTATACACACAAATCCAATCTAAATATAAGGAAGATACAAAAACATAGAAACACAAAGAGAGCAACACGAATTAGACAAAATCATATTAGGATCAGAGGAGAAGCTAATTAGCAAAATTTATAAATTTCTATTACAGTACAAAATGAAGAAAGAGATAGTGAAGGACACAATGATTAAATGGGCACAAAACTTTAATTATACAATAGATCTGGAGAGATGGGAAACAATGTGGCAAGTAAATACAAAAGTAATATTACTGGTGGCATACAAGGAAAACCAGTTGAAGATGTTTTATAGATGGCAACTTCCACCTACAAGACTTGCAAAGATGTATCCGAACAATAACTCAACATGTTGGAAATGCAAGAAATCCCAAGGAACATATTATCATCTATGGTGGATATGCCTGGCGGCAAAAAAAGTTTGGGCAAATATTAAGAAGTGGATATAAGAAATAATAGATCAACCAATAGAAAGAAAACCAGAAACATTCCTGTTAGGAATTTTTACAAGACTATATACAAAGGAAATAAAATATTTGATGCTGCACATATTAGCAGCAGCATGAATAGTATATGCAAAAAATTGGAAACAGGAAAGAACCCCAAAAGAGGAAAAATTGATAGATTAAATTTTAGAATGCGATGAGATGGATAAATTAACAAAAGAAATTAAAGAAAAAGAAGAGACAGATTATTATAGAAAATGGAATATATGGTATAAATGGCTTAAGACAAGAAATAAAGAATAATAACTACCAGGGGAAAAAAATAGAACTATAAAATATATACATAACAAATGTACGGAGCGGAATAAAAATGTAGAGAAACAGGCAAAAACAGCATTAATAAAAAGAAAATTTTTATATAACAAGAATATAGAATTGTATAAAATTATGGATATAATTAAAATATTATATAATAATTGTAGAGAAATGTATAAAGTTAAGCTTATTAAAGGTAAAAAACATATTGTAATCGAAGGGCGGGGAGGACAATGGGGAAAAAGAAAGAAAGAAATGAAGACATATGGGAGGAAAGATAAAATAACAGAAGACCACGAAGAACGATGTTTAAAAGAGATATCTATATGTTGTATGTTATGTGAATGTCATATATATGTTATAATAAAATTACAATTTTTTTAAAAAAAAGGTACGTATAGGTCTAAAAATCTACGTTAAAATGTAGATATTAAATATTGAGCTTACATTCGTTCTATGTACCATATTTTTCGAACTATAAGACGCTTTGGACTATAAGACACACCTAGCTTTTGGGGAGGAAAAGAAGGGGAAAAAAATTGCCTCTGCCTCTGCCTCCCAGCAGTTTGCTTCCTTGCAGCAAACAGCATACAGCCTGGTCAGCTTCAGCACAGCCTGATTTAGCATGAGCAGCTAATTGGTGGTTGGATCGGCCTCCCAGAATACTGCCGATCAGCTGTTCCAGGCTGCAGGGATTGCTGCTGCCCATCGGTGCCATCGCTGCCCATTGTCGCTGCCACCTATCGCTGCTGCCACACGCCCCAATTTTGGCCTGTGTGATCCCCCTTTTTTGGCCTCCAGATGTCCTGTTTCAGCCCGTTCCAGGCAGTGGAGATTGCCATTGCCGCCTTTCTCTGACATCTGGAATGGGCTGAAAATGGGATGCACAGAGGCAAAAAATGGGGCATGCGGAGGCAGTAATAGGTGGTGGTGGTAGCAATGGGTGGAGGCAGATCCAATCGCCAGTCATCTGCTTGTGCTAAATCAGGCTGTTCTGAAGCTGACCGGGCAGTTTGCTGTTTCCTGCAAGGAGGCAAATTTGCTGGGAGGCTGAGGCCAAAGGGTTGGGGCTGGTGGGTGGGTGGGTCTTTGGCAACATTCTCTGTATAAGACGCGCAGATATTTCCCCCCACTTTTTTGGGGGAGAGAAAGTACATCTTATAGTCCAAAAAATATTGTATATACTGCTAAAATACTGTTTGTTCGTCTATTTATAATCTTCAATCAACTAAATAATCCATCAAAGCACAAAAAAATCTGAATCAAGGTACCTCAAATCTGCTAATGTAAAGAAAGTATGCAAAATCTGAACCCTATTACTTCTGTGCAATTGAAATGTCAAGAATCTTCACACATGACCATGATTTCCAACTACATTTTCAGAAACCTGTAGGTTGCACAGCACAAGGGAGCATTGAAGGGGTATGCCCCTGCTTTCTTTCCCAGCTCCCTCTGATTCCTGTGCCCAACTGGCTTGTAACTGGCTGATTTGAAACTGAGGGCAAAATTTGAAATATCTTTACATCAATGGACAGTGAGAGAAAGACAAGGAAATATGTTTGCTCATGTGACCGGGCTGGCTGTTTGGGGTTGGGTGGGTGGAAAACACAGCAGCTATCTCCTTCGAGGTAGGGGGCCCTTAAAGATATTTTCAGATGGGATGGGGACAAGGTGTAGTTTTTTTCATGATCCACACCTCATTTTCTCCTTCTTACAGAAGAGGAGGAGGCTGCTTAACTGGGACTCTGCTGAGGGTTATGAGAAGAAAGGAAACAGCACCAGCTATATTACATATGAAAAGAAGGAGCTGATATAATATAAATGCTATTATAATATGAATAATTTATTTTAAATATTATTTTTTTATGTAAGAAAATAACTCAGGATGACCCAATGGGTCATGGATTGTCTAGTTTTATAATAAAACCATCACTAAATCAGTAAATAATTACCTAATACAAGGTAAAATGGAAGCCTCCAGAGGTAATGCATCTCATCATCAAGTTGCTGTAGTATGTATCATGTTATTAAGGATGAGGTTGGAAATAATGATAAAGTAGAAGACTATATGTTTCATACCAACAATCAGTCCACTCTATTCACAACAGAAACCCAACATGTTTGTATTTACAGCTGTGCTATTAACTGTGTGCTGTATGCGACGAAAAAAGAAGACATCAAATCCAGAAAACAACCTGAGTTATTGGAACAATGCAATCACCATCGATTACTTCAACAGGCATGCGGTAGAATTGCCAAGAGAAATACAATCCTTTGAAACATCTGAGGTAAGATTAGAACCCTGTTGGCAAAGCAGTGTTGGGGAGATTCAGATTAATGTACCATATTTTTCGGAGTATAAGACGCTCCAGAGTATAAGACACACATTAGTTTTTGGGGAAGAAAACAATAAAAAAAAATTCTGCCTCTGCCTACCAGCATCCATCGGTATTCATCTAGCTAGCATCCTTGCAGCAAACAGCCTGGTCAGCTTCAGCACATTATCGCAGTCTGATTCGGCACAAGCAGCTGATTGGCTGTTGGATCGCCCTCCCAGAATACTGATATCAGCTGTTTCAAGTTGCAGGGATCACACAGCCACAGCACATTGGTGCCTCTGCACACCCTGTTTCTGGCCTCTGTTGCATTTTTGGCTAGTTCCAGGCAGTGGCGATTAGCGGCAATGTGCTGTGGCAATCCCCACAGCCTGGAACTGATCTATAACGGAGCGTGCAGAGGCCGAAAACGTGACACACGGAGGCCGAAAATGGCCAAAGGTGGGGGCTGGTGGGTGGGTGGAACTTTGCCAATATTCGGTGTATAAGATGCAGAGACATTTCAACCCACTTTTGGGGGGGGGAGGGAATGTGTCTTATACTCCAAAAAATACGGTATATCCCACTTTCTTCTTGTGATGGGAATCAGGAAAAATGTTTATTTTCACACAGTTCTTTAAAGACAAAAGAACCATATTGGCTCATCATCCCTTGGTTTCCTGAACTAATTCCTTTTCATATGGTTTTCTCCTCCTAGAGTCAATTACTCTTTATCAATACTTTTTGTTATACGACTATCTTTTTCCCTGCTTTTAAGCCCCATTTCTTTCTCTTATCTCTTGCTTGACTTATCCCTCTTTGTCCACCTGGTTTCTTCATCCTACCACAACTTAACCTGTTCTTTCTCATTTCATTTTCTTCTTTATTACAGTTCTTTATTTTGCATCTGCTTACATTCAGCTTGTTTCTTAGTTCATAATTTGTTCTTTTGGGTTCAGCCAGCCTTATCTTATACTTGTTTTTATGTTATCCATTAATGACAGGATCAATTGAGGTTTCCATATGAGGGACACTTATGATTAGGAGGATAAGTGATCTTATCATTATGATTACACAGCTATAGCATTTTTCTTCCATAACACTCAGTAGATGAGAAATTAAAAAAGAAAGAAAATGGGAAAGTGTGGGAGTAATACAAATGGGAGATAAGTGCTCTAAGGAATGAATCAGGAAGTCACAAACAACAGTCTGATCTGAAAGTACTTCTTGTTTCAGTATCACAATCTTTGCAACTGGATCTTTCATTTTCCAACTGAGCTTGATTGTGCTGAATGTTTTTCTCTTAGTGCAGGGGTCCTCAAACTTTTTGAACAGGGGGCCACTTCATGGTCCTTCAGACGGTTGGGGGGCTGGAGTGGCTGGGTGGGTATGGCTAGGTGGTCATGTGACTGGGTAGGCATGGCTAGTGGGCGTGATCAATTTAGCAGTCCATTTTGCCAATTTAGCAGTCCATTAAATAATAGGCACAAATTAAACTTTAATTTGTCTTGCTCCTGGGGGTGTTTTATTTGCTTTTGTTTGAGTTTTCTTTTTACTAGATCATTTTTAAAGTTGTTTATGAGTCTAGTGATCCACTTCAGAAAACTCAATTTTGCAGCAATTCTTCTCAGCCCCAAGGAGGTTACAAACAACATCTCTCTCTCCTCTCTCTCTCTCTCTCCTCTCTCCATCCTTTCCTCCCTCTCTCTCTCTTCTCTCCCTCCCTCTTTCTCTCTCTCTGCTCTCTGCTCTCCCTCTCTTTCTCTTTCCTCTCTCCCTCCCTCTTTCTCTCTCTCCCTCTCCCCCACCCTCCCTCTTTCTCTCTCCTCTCCCTCCCTCCCTTTCTCCCTTCTCTCCCGCCCCCCTCTCTCTCATTGCTCTCTCTCTCTCTTTCCCTCCCTCTCCTTCTCTCTCTGTTCCCTGGGGGGGGGGGGAGAAGAACCCCTGAACTTGTGCTGGGTGGTGGGAATCTGATGTCTGGAGGCTGCCGAGCTGCGTGATGAAGACTAGCTGGCTGGCGGGAAGGCGGGGCACTCCTGCAGTGTCCCAAAAAGTAACACATTTACTTTTATATGTAACACACAGCCTCCTCACTCGCATCTTTGCATGAGGTCATCACAAGCAGCCGCTTCCTGTGGCTCAGGAAGTCCACACTCACCCCGCTGCTGCTCGGCCTCCTCGATGTGCGCAGGTAGGAGGCAGCAGCAATGGCCATGACCCAGGTTTCATTAGGTGCCTGCATGCTCCGGGTGACAAACAGCTGAGCGAGCAAGTCAGCAATGTGCCAGCATCCTCTAATCTGTCTGCCCGTGCCCGGCTCCTGCGCCCTTGACCAAGCTGCCCCCCTGCCTGTCCTGGCCAACAGTGCTCATGAGTAAACTACAGCTAGGAAAGGATTTAGCTTACAGCTCCGAGCTCAAAGCAGCGGGAGGCGTGGGCTGCCTTGGTGCCAACACCCTTTGGGGTCTTAACAGTCCGCAGAGGACGCGTTCGAATCAGCGCTGAGACTAGGGCCCCAGGCGGGTGTGGGCAAAGACTTTCTTTTTGCCTTGAAGCAGACATAGGGGGGAGGCCTGAGAACACACAGCGCTCCAACACAGCACTATCCCAAAGGAGAGGAGAAGAAGGAGGTGGCAGGGAGCAGATCAACCCGCAATCCTATAAATCCCAAAGCCAGCACCCCTTAAAAGAAGCACATACACACGTACATATATGCAAGCAAGCAAACAAGTTTGCTACAATCAGTCCTAGAAAGGAACGTGCTTCGGAATCAGCCTGCATGCAAAATGCATCCGGCTGCCCACATGACGGCCTGCCCTTTGCTGCTGCTGCATAAATCACATCCATGCCTATCGGATCAGGCTCCAGAGCAGAAAAAACCCGATAGCAACCATCCAGTCGTAGCGCCCCACACTCCAGATACACACACGCACGCAAGTGACAGCCCCAGATTTTTGCATGGCCAACCGCACAAAATGGTGCCAACAATCCACAAAACAACCCATATGATAGGTGCATTTCCCGGCCCCTCCACCACCCCGTTGTGGTCCGCCAGCAGCCTGCAGAGCTGGCAGTGGAGTTGGACAGTGATGAGGCTGAGGAAGAACATGGGCCAGTCCTGGAGGCTGGGGAAGGCCTGGATGAGGGTTCTGTGTCAGAGGCAGAGATGGGGCCAGGGCCATCGGGTGGTGATGTGCGGACTTCAGAGGCTCCAGAGGCTGACAGTAGGGAGGCAGAGGAGGAGGAGGCTATTTCTAGTGCACGTATGAGAAGAGCTGCCAGAAGGCAGGAGCAGATAAAGAAGAGAGGACGACTCTGGAGTAGGGCCAAGAGATGATTGGCCCCTCCCATAAGGCTTAAAAGACCAGGAACAACTCTTGGCCTCTTTGCTGGAAAACAACGTTGAGAGAATTGCTTTCTGTTTCATTGTATTCATTTCTTGTCGGCGTGTTCTGCTTCTGGCAGTTTGCCTAATTATCCCAAGGTCAGGTGATAAACTGTGGAATGGTGTTTTGAAGAATTTGTTTTAATTTTGTTTGGACTATACTGAGAATGAGTTAATTCTCAGCTGTTCTAATAAAGTCTGTTTGTTTTCGAACTGTTTATATTTAATACTAACTACTTGGGCCTGGGTCACAACACCCCTGGGCCAAGTCTCCGGAATCCCCCACACCAGCAAGATCATCTCCCCCAGTGGGGATGGGAATGCATCTCTCTGCTAGGCCCCTTGCGCAGCCCCCAGGGTCTCACCTGGCCTCTCTTCCTCTTGCAGCCATGTGTGCTGCTGCTGCCATTCCAGGAGGCTTTCCTCAAGAGCAAAGCTGCCTCCACAAAGCATCGGCAGTGTAATTACGCAGCAGGCACAGCCTCTTCCATTGGGACCCTTCGGTTTCCTCCCCCTCCCCAATGGAATGATGGCAGACTGCAGTCCCTGTCAAATCATTGAATTCTTTCCTTGGCTGACAAAAGATGCAGCCCATTTTTGGCCTCCCCCCCTCCCCCCCAGAAGCACTCTGATGGCCAAAAACAGGGTGTATTGATGCTTTCCGGGGCCTCCGCCCGCCTCTATTTGACCTCCCCCACCCCACAGAAGTACTCTGCCAGCCCTCGCAAACATAAGTCCTACACTTAGGTAGGGACCGAGGATGTGTGTGGAAATGTGGGCGGGGCAGCCCCGTGGTCCGTGTGGGCCAGATTAATGGCTTTGGTGGGCCGGATCCATTCCACAGACCGTAGTTTGAGGATGCCTGTCTTAGTAACTAGAAAATTCAGGAAGTTTCCATGACATTTTAACAGACAGCATATACATCATGATAGTATTATGGAAAAGTTGCATCTCCGTTTATCAATGGTACAAAGAAACTATCTATTTTCTAAAGACCTGGAAGTGGCAATACTGTACTATAGTTAGCATTGAGGGTATATAAAATTTTTTGGCTTTTGCCAATGCTAGAAAAGACAAAGAGACGCTTGTCATAGATTTAAAGCCATGGTTTTAAACTACTATGTAGCTATGTTTCTTGAAGATTTTTTAATATATGCATATAGCTGCATGATCCTATGTTGTTAGTTTCTACTAGCTTATTAAAATCAAATGTTACTCCTATTTTTCAAATACTGTATTTGCTTGTGAAGATACGATGTGTAATTTTGGCAAATAATATAGTGAAAGTTAATAAAAGTAGAACCTTGCATGAAGTGATTTGCATTTGTTTGATCTTCCAAATGGTGGGAAATTAAAAGTCTTAGCTGGTATCTCTTATCTTTAATTGTTTATTTTTAAAAACTGAATCATGAGATTTTAGACACAACTGATGGAGCACCATTTTACATGTTGAAACTTCCAAGCCTTTCAAAGCAATGGAGCCCTTCAGTCATACATGAATTAGTTATCTTCATCCCAAGCTACTAGGTTATGAAGTTCTCCTTGGAGGGCATTAATTTAGAATCAGCTATTCTACATACAAATCTTAATTATATATTATTTTATGTAAAGCAATGTTATCATCCATTTGCATGGCAGGAATGAATATAACACATTCCATTTTATGAGAGTTAATATGTGATGAAACATTTAAATATCTTTTTTCTCCCCCTCCCCTCAATATTTTCTAGGACCACCTTTCTGAGCCCCGCTCTCCAGTTAATGGGGATTACAGGGACACCGGCATGATTCTCGTAAATCCTTTCTGTCAAGAGACGCTCTTTGTAGGACATGATCAAGTGTCTGAAATATAAACCTTGCTCCAGTTCTTCCTTTTATCTTTATGATCTCCAAATTATGAATATAAATATATATGTATATTATAAATATAATCTTTGTGTAGCCATGAAATTAAGAAACATTTTCAGTTCCCCTCCTCCTTTTTTATGTGTGATTAAAAAAGTTTACAGACCAAACTTCAGCTTTATAAAATAAATGCTGTTTCTAAGCAAAAAAACCCCCAACCCTCTCTATTATTCAGCTTGAGTTCCCTCCCCCCCCACCCCACTGCATTTAAATTTCTGGATTTAGGCAAACTATCATTCTGGGCACATCTATGTTTATTCTCTATCCTGCTCTCTACAAGTGTGGTTAGTGAAAATACCTATTTCTATTGAATTTGGCCAGCACAGATAAAAAAAAGGGGTTTTCAGTAAATAAGATACAAAAACTTTGAGGTGACAAAAATGCAGATAGAATTCATATAATTATCACAAATTAAATTATAAAGAAATTTTGTATCTGTGGTGAACAAGAATAACTAATACTTAGTGTACGAGTTGGTAGACTTGCACATTACACATTTACTATACAGATATGTAGAACTGAGTCTGAGATATTATAGGTGCATTAGATGCACATATTGCTGTTTTCAAAGTTTCTCTGAATATTCAAAAATGATATACAAAGTAGATTTCAGTATAAGATCAGCTTCTTTTTGCTGTATAATGTAACTAATAAATGTTCATAGGAGCAAGTGATTTAATAATTGGCTCTTCAAACCTGCTTACTTCAGGAGGGCTTTCTGATAAAATTCCTGATGTTGCTACAAATCCCAGCACTTGTCATCTTTGACATTATGGTTGGTTGCAAGAGGTTTAGACTGACTTATATATTTTTATCCAAGAACCTAGGTTAGGCAGTATTAAAGATATTGATGGCATTAAAGATAATGCCACAATATGTAAGCTATTACAAATAAAGCTGCCTTTTGCAACTGACAAATAGACATTTTGTCCATATCAATGGTGTTTGGTGCTTCAGATATTTTGGGATTGCATTCAAGGCAATCTTTGCATTCTTTTGTCACTATCATTCTACTTTTTTCACAAGTCCTTGTATTTTGTGATTTTTCTCAGTTCTTTTCCTTCTATTCTGCTGTCTGCCAAATCCACTGTTCAATGTTCAATCTAGGCTTTTATGTGACAAGTGAATTCTAAAATCACTTGAGCTTCTTCATTTTCTATGACTTTTTCTATTTATGGCCCCACTAGTTCTTCCTTGAAGGTAACTGGTACCTCTTGCAGATCTTCCAATGTATTATTATTGCTGCTGTGTCTTGTTATTGTTTGTAGTCAGTCTGTACAGTCTTCTTGTAGTAGCTAACCAGACAATCCTCTGTTTCTTCAGCTTCTTTGTAAATATGGTACTTGCTGACTATTGTTGTCTTCACAATTCTGGTTTTGTATGCATTTATTCTTAAGGTTTGATCTTGTGCATCCAAAATTAGCCCCTCTGTCTGTCAGGTCTTTTTATTATCTGTTTTGCCTTTTTAAAAAATGTACTGGCCATGTAATACTTTCTCTTTCCATATCTTTTCGCTTTCTTCATTTAGTCTTTCTTGTGGAGCAGTTTGGTCTTTCCAATACTCAGTAAGCCTTGCTGGCATACTAGCTTCAGTGCAGCATCTTTGGCGTCCTTAGATATTTTTCCAATGCCCTGTTTTCTTCTTCAACCGTTTAATGTACTTGAAACATTCCAGGCCCACTTATTTTCCTTGATAAATAAAGTCTGTCAATATAGCTGTGAGGAGAAAAAAAAATAATTGTCATTAACATTCTGGTCTTCCTATCCAGTTCTGCTTGAGTCCAGTCCATTATTCCAGCTGTGTATCTAATGACTGGAATTCCACAGGTGTTGATTGTCTTGATGGTATTTCCTTGACTGAGTTTGTAATTTTAGATCCTCCTCACTTTCTTGACGTATTAACTTCTGGCTTTATTCTTGACTTCAGTGTGCTTGAGTTTATTGGCTTGAAGGATGCCCAGATATTTGTAGTATTCATCTTCATCCAGACTCTTGATGTTGTTTCCATATGGATCTTGATTCCTTCTGTTTTCTCTATTAATTTCTGTTTGATTGAGGGTGGCACATTTGTCTACTTCATTGCAGTATCTTGGTTGCATATATGGACAATGTTGAGTTGCAATTGTATTTCCATACAGCTTCAGATTGTCTATATAAAGGTGGTGGTATAGCCTGACAGATTTTTTCATGTTTTATAGCCATGGACTGAATTATTCAGTATTGTTAACAAGAGGAATAAGTGCAATCACAAACAGTAGTGGTGATAGTGAGTTTCCTTGAAAGATTACTCTCAATTTTAACCTCTTGCAATCTGTCACCATTGACTAGCAACCGTGTCTTCCATTGTGCCATTGATCTTTGCACAAAGCTTCTGATGTTTCTACCGATTCCTGGTATTTCAAGGCTATTGATTATCCAATCATGTGGCAGAGAGTCAAACTGCTTCTTCTAAACAATCCATGCTACATTCAAGTTGGTCTTTCTTCTACAATTTTCCAGAATCATTTTGTCAATTAGGAGTTGATCTTTTATTCCTCTGCTCTTAGGGCAGTTTCCTTTCTACTCAGGTAGAAAGAACTTTTTTTCAACTAGATGCTATTGCACTCCATCAGCTACCATTCTCTTAGTAAGCAGGTAATTGCCTGATGCTGCCCTTTTTGTGGGATCTTTCATTATCAAATAGGTTTTGCCAGATGTTAGCCACTCTTCAATTTCACCTCCTTGCAGTATGTTGTTAAACTGTTTAGCAATGAGTGTAAACCACTCAAATGTTTCAACTAAAAACCCTGCAGTTCATTTTCACTTTGCTATTGACCAATTCTTGACCTTTCTTGCTCTTTTCTCCACCATTTCTGCTGTTATTACAAATTGTTTAATTTCAGCTTTTTTATTTTATCCACTTCCTTTAGCCAAGCTGCATTCTTGTATTTCTTTGGGGTGTCCCATAACTGTGCCCAGGATTGCACTGTTTCTCCTTTGTCAGGTATTGACTGATTTATTGCAATCTCTTCATTGATGGATTGATACAAGCATTTCTAACTGGATTGAAACTGGAGCTTTATACTTTGCAACTTGAGCCTCATATCTGCTGCTCTTCTTGCCTGTAGCTGTTATTTACTGCTTTAGAACATGTGTTTCCCCAAAAATAAGACTCACTTATTCTCTTGTGACTTCTGAAATAAGCGCTAGGGCTTATTTTCATGGGATGTCTTAATCCCTGTCCCCTTCAGGGCAGCTTAGCATCCCAGAGAAACTTCAGCTCTGGCCTCTGCTGTTGCAAAAGGCATTGCTGATGCTTGCTGAGCATGCTCGAGGCCAGCTTTGGCCTCAGTTGGGAGCAGGGTGATTCATGGCGAAATGGTGGGTGAATTTGCTTGTGAGGTAGTCCTAAAGCCTTAACAGGAGGGGAGGGTTGCTTGGGTAGTAGGCTGAGAAAGGGGGGTTAATATGCGAGGTGTTAGTACAAGTCAAGCTTGGCATTTCACCTTCCTGCCTTTTGTGAACTTTTGGCTGCACGCAAGGAAAGCAGACACAGCAGAGACCTTGGCTTGTTTCTCTCCCCCAAACTCCACTAGAAATAGGTCTTTGTGAGGATTGTTGTTACATTGCGTGTGCAAGCAATGGCATGTTTGTTGCACCAGCACAGCTGCTTGTGGATGCCACAAGATGTTCTGCTGCTGCTCATGTGTACAACATTACCCATTTCTGGCTGAGTTTGGGGAAAAGAAACAAGCTAGGGTCTCTGCTGCATCTGTTTTCCTTGCATGCAGCCAAAAGTTCACAAAAGACAAGGTGAAATGCCAGGTTTGGACCATACTAACACCTCACATATTAACGCTTTTACTAGTCTACCCAAGCAACCCTCCCCTCCTGCTGAGGCTTTAGGAATACCTCGCAAGCAAATTCATGAACCATTTTGCCACAAACAGGGCTCCCCAAGGAAAGAAGGATCAGCAGGAAATACCCCCCCCCCCCATTTTCCTGCCGATTATCCTTTCCTTGTGCTGAAAACATGGAGGGAACATTTTTTGGATGTGGGTCTGTGCAGGGCTGATGAGCAGAGGGGGGGGATCTTTTTTAGCTGAGTACGGTGGAGCAGACAGGCATAACTGTGGGTGCTCCTCAGATTTTGTTGGTTGCCTTGTTCATCACTGTTTGATTTTGCTTGAGATGTGGGAGAGGGAGAAAGATCAGAAGCAGACAGGCAGATGCAGCACACCCAGCAGCCAGACAGAGGCGAGGTGGGGGTGGGGAGTAGATTCCAATGCATCGCACTGCCTTCTGCATTGTCATAGCAGCAGCCTGAGCAACACCCAAGCTCCAGGCCCCAGGCCTAGCAGAGCACAAACCATGGTCACCGCCTGCTCCAGAGCCACAAGATGAGCTGTGGAAGAGCTCAGCTGCCTGGCACCGTGGGTAGGGCCAGGACTGACAAGAATGAGCTGGAAACAACTCCAGGCACCCAGAGAAACAAAAGAGGCAGCTCCTGGTCCTTGCTGGCTCAGCTGATCTTTGATTAAGGGACTGAACCTCCCATGAGGTGACCAGGGAAGGGAATGGCTGCCTCCTATGCTGGCCACGCCCACACCCTTCACTATGGCTTATTTTTGGGTAGGGCTTATATTAGGCACAGGCATGAAAATTGGTCTAGGGCTTGTTTTCGGGGTAAGTCATGTTTTCAGGGAAACATGGAATTTCCAGTACTTCCTTCATCTTACTTGTTTCTAGGTGATATTTTTTCATCAGGTATTCCTTGGTCTACTTGTTCTTTAGCTTCTTTTATTTCATCTGTTCTAGCTTGCTTGGATTTGATCCTAGCTTGCTGATCTTAATTTTCCAGTCTGATCTTCCATTATTATTGTTGTTATCATCATCATCTTCCATTGACTCTGAAAGGTCCCCAAATAAAAAAGAGAAACAAATAAAACAATAATATAGTAAAAAATAAGGAACAAAATATGGCAAAAACCAGGCAGCATTCCCATTCTTCAGAATGAGCTACACTTATCCTAGCTAAAAATCTGAGCAAAATATCAAATCTTCAAGACCTTACAAAACACCAGCAGAGTGTGATTACCTAGATTTCAGGAGCAGGGCTCATTGCAGAGGTCAGGTGCGGTAACACAAAAGACATATTTCCAGGATTCCAACATATATAATTTTTCAGTGAAGAGTGCCATGTGGAATTAAGTTGATGAGGCAAATACTATGGGGAATAGATGATCTGCCAAATAATATCTTATGCCATTTGGAGGGCTACAGGTACTACATCCACTACATCCAATTACCACTATCCAGTGTACATTCATTTATTTATATATTGATCCACCACCATTTCTGTTTCAAAATGTTCGAAAGTGTGCTGAAATTGTTCTGGTTTTATGGACTTATTAATTTGGTTTAATTAGCACTGGACACAGCCATATTCTGGTACATATTCATTGAATGTTATGCTTAGCTCTGGGCTAAAAATATTTCTGTGAGGTGAGCCATCACTAAATTAATATGAAAACAATGCATTACAATGGACATTACAATTTCACAATTCATCTTGATTCCACCTTCTATCATGGGTCTCTTTCTACTTACTTGTAATCATGGTATGAATATTTCTTACAAATTTCTTTTCATTGTACTATATTCATTTTCTTTATCTCATTTCTGGCCCATGATGTACTTTTCCCATTAAGCAGTAACTCATATATATAATTTTCTCCTTACACCTGCATTTCTAACACCCTATGCATCTTAGATAATTTATATGGTATTAAATACTACCAGTTCATCATTTTATAGAAATTTTCTTTATGATTATAATTCAATGTGAATTTCAGGCCTTCAATCCACATATTTTCCCATTGCTAACATTTTTTATAACCAAAATTTCCAGTCCATTGAATGATACGTTTGACATGCTCTCTCTGTAGGTCCAATGTAACATTGTATAAAGTTTAGCTTTAAGATTTTCATTAGTACACACTATATTTCAATTTCGTTTTTAGCAATTTCAAAAACATATTTTATCCAAATCAAACCTTTATTTTCTATTGTAGATAGGTAAACCAGTGACATGTATGACCTTTTAGCTCTTCTTTTGATTTAAGAGTGGGTTCACTTTGAACAAAGGGTATTATTTCATTATAAATCCATCAGTTAGGGTTCCCTGTGATTTCCTTCTTACAAAAAGCTTTTTTGGGTAACACCCAAAGAAAAGATACCTTTCTTTGTATTTATTCCAAACTCTATAAATGTGGTTCTTAAAATCAATGTTCAATTTAACTATATCCTTCCACAGACAGGCATAGCAATTCATAGCCATTTCAAGGCTAGTTGTTAGCATCCACTGTACCAAACAGTTCCTGGCAGCTTGTCAGATAATTACATGACTGCTGGGGGAACAGCACATTAATACTGAAAACCTGACTGTAGCAAAACTACATTGGCTGAAATCAAGTGAGCCAAATGTTTAAATGCACAGAGGATTCTTCCCCCCACCATCTATAATGGTGGTCTACTGCATTGTCTGTGCTGCATGGTGCTCCTGTAGCAGATTTCTCATGAAATAGATTGCTGACCAAGTGAAATGGCCCAAACAATTGTTCTAACAAATATGCCTGAGGTAGGCAGCACCAAACAATGAAAAATGTTCCAGAAATTTATGAGCACTTTGCAGATTTCTATGAATATGTGCAACATCAGAAGAGCAGAGGAAGGAGAGTGAATTCATTTAGTGCAAACCTTCTGAAGTACAGCATGTCCTTACCCAAAAGCAGGGCATCCTTTGCGGAACATGAACCCTCAACTTCTATTGAGGAAAGGTCAGTGCCCATAAGCCATAGATTTAGTATTAGCAGAGGAGGAAGCCTCTTAAGACCATCTGCTGCTTACATAGGTATTGTACCTATGGAAAGTGTCAGCAGCCTGGGCACACGGATATCCCGCAGAGCTCTGGGGATAAGCAGTGTCTTCCTACAAGGTCTTCATAGTTCCTGTACAACCATACCGCTATTCCACGGATTGGAAAAAGAACGAAGCCTCTCTTATGAAAATATGAACAGATGCTTGGTGGATTACATTGAAAAGGTGAAAACTTTGGGGCAAGTCAACCAGGAACTTGAAGGACATATCCGTGCTTACCTGAACAAGAAATCTTCCGCTGACAGTAAATGGGGATCTCTAAGGGAGAGCTGGGCAACCATTTATCATCAAGTAAGTATGAAACTTTATGGCAAGAACAAAAAAATGAAGTATTTATTAATCACAGCCAAATTCGCCAAATGCTCCTAGATTTTGATGAGGCTACTTAAATTGAAGCTTAAACATTTTCTCTTACCTGATATAATTTAATCTTCATAAAAGTAAATTCTATTGTTTATATTGTTTTGAAAAATTCAAATTAAGTTTGAGCCTTTCCATAGGGCATCTGTAAGTTTTTATTCCTTTATTAGCGTATCACTTGACTCTCCACAATTCTGAATGGTTCACAAGAAAATATGAAAGAAGAATGAAAAGTTGCTTGTTTTTCTTTGAAGTAATTATTGAGGAGAATTGAACAATTAAGAGAAATACTCCCAGAACTGTTCAAGTTTATGCACTTATATAACCTTTTTTACCAGTATGATTCTATATGTAATGAAGAAAGTGAGATTTTCATTATATCCCCATCCTTGTCACCTTTTAGAATTACAATTTTGTTCAGGGAATAGAGACACACAAATAAGTGAAACTTAATATCATCCAAAGCATAAGTGCTAACAGCATAGGGAAGCCTCATTTGCAAGTCTCCCACAACTGCTTTCAAAATCAATTTTCAGCTTTTAGAAACATAATCATACAAGTACAATATGTGGGAGCCATCATGTTATTGGCTATCTGCTCATTTACCAATAATAAACATGTCCAAAAAAGCTAATAGTGTATATATTTCAAACATACACATATATTTCAGGAGATCAAAAAATAAATAAATCAGAGGAGGGGTGGACTCTGATAGATAAGATCTCAGACCACATGCTTGTTATGAAAGAGTCAAACTTCTATAAGAAATATTTCATCATTTGAGGGTTTGTTGTTTTTTTTTACATTTTGGGATTTACAGTCATCACTTAGGAATTATCACATACAATAACAGAGGAATGCCATCTCATCGAAAATACAGTGTACAGGAAACATGCTTGTAATATATAGGACATATAAAAACTGTTTTAAATAATTCCAATAGCAATAGTTCCATACGGCAAATTATTTTTACTCAGTGGTTCACTCTGAAGATTTATCCATTTGTCCACTCTACAATGCTGTCAGGAAAACATTAAGTCACGTCTATGCAAACACCACTTGAGTAAGATGTTATTCTAGCATAGAGTTCCATCCGTATACAATTTTGGATATAGATTGTATATTTTGTTTACATTTGACTCTTTGAACTGTTATAGGTAGGGGATGCAGTTCTGGAAAATGCCCGCCTTATGTTGCAAACAGAAAGTATTCAAGCATGTGCTGAAGATGTTAAAGACAGGTAAGATTAAATTAAAAGTAAAAATTCAATATTAAAAAAAAACAAAGGAACTGTACTGGAAATAAATTGAGGAAACTGGAACCCGACCCTCTTCCATCAGTAGAAGGCAACTATGACTTCAATAACTAGTAGTTTTTCATGCCAGAAGTCTAAACTTTGTGATATTATTTTGATATATTCTCATTTATACTGCAGGTATGAAAATGAGCAACCATTTCGAAAGGCAGTGGAAGATGAAATTAACTCTCTCTATAAAGTAATTGATCATGCTAATTTGACTAAAGTAGATCTGGAGAGTCAGATAGAAAACATGAAGAAAGAACTAGCTTTACTGTCAAAGAATCATGAAGAGGTAAATCAATTCTGAGAAACAAAAAATTATATGTATTCTACTTCTATCTAAACAAAATGGAAATGAACTTTATGTCTGACAAGGAAATTTTGTACCAGAAATGTAATGCCATCAATTAAAGTCCTTCAGGAGAAGGACGGTATATAAATTTAATAATCAATCAATCAATAAGCATTTTATCATTTTGTAATACTGCACACCGATTAAAGTTTAATTAGCATTAAAACCAATAGATGAAAAACACTTTATAAGAAAACATTATGAAACCTCTACTTTCTTTTGTATTCATATTAGAAATTTCTAAGTTATCCTTATTAAGTATACTAAGCGTTGTAAACTGAGACAAACAGATATGTATTCAAGGCTGTTCTGGTTTTTCACAGAACATCATAGAAAATAAGCAATGGCTATTAGCAGTACAGCATATATTCACTATCAGATGTACAGCCTTCACCATCATGGTTATAAATATCAGTGGCTGTGGAATCCAAACATTTTGGAGTTCCCAGAGAGATCTGGCTATCCATTATGGGAATAGTGGTAGATTAGATGGGATTTTAATCTGTACCAGGGGGGCTTTTTTATGTACTTGTGAGCATCAACAAATGTAATCATGTACCGGATTTAAATAAAAACTTTTGAAGCAGTGCAAACCATTTGAGTCATAGCATTGTGATAACTGTTTTATTAGACTGACAAGTTAAATCATTTTGCAAACCATCCATTTGTTTTAAGATAATCTTGAACATGACTCGTTCTCAAGATAAATATATTCATAGTTGCCACTTAAAGCCACAATGAGATTTTTATGTTTCTATTAAATTCTAGCAGATATTATGAAATACAAGTTGAGAAATAGCTCTCTTTCAACATCTTACTATAGAGGCAAATGCACTGCATAGTAACAAAGTTGCATCAAAAAATAATTGCTCTGGCTTTTGTTATAATATGTGCTTTTGTTTCTTTATAAGGATTATTTTATTTATTTAAATGAATTGGTCATCTATTTGTAACAACTTTATTTCCAGGATATCAAAATGCTTTACAAACAGCTTGCTTTATCACCACTGGAAGAATCAGAAACCTCCATTGGAATTAGCCTGGATGACATTTTGAAGAAAATCCAGATTCAATGGGAGAAAAATATTGAACAAAACTATGCTGAGACTGATATCTTGCTCCATGCTAAGGTAAGCATTGAACAAGCTAAGATTAGCTATAAGAATTAATTTCAAATTCTTTTAAGTCAATTAAACATAATCAAACAGCTTACAGTATAAACTTTCGAATTATGCAGAATTCTTCAGCAAAATTTTAAATAAAACCAAGAATGCATGAGGAAATAGTAAAACACCAGACCCACAGGATTTGCACTTGATCCAGTGTATGTATAGAAGAGGACAAAAAGTCATACAATGCATTTTAAAAAGGACAAACTTTCAAGCTCATGATTGCAGCTGCCATTTTGACTTTTACAGTAATCCTCATTGTGGATATTCCTAACTTGATAGGTAGCGGAAAAAAGTTATAAACATTAAAATTAGGTTCTTTGGATGCTGTTTGATAGTTGCAAATTGCAACTAAGATTATCTATAACTCTGCTAGGATGAAAAAATCTAGCAATTTCTGCTCCTCTATTTTATCAAAATTTAGCTTCAAATTGTCAAGTGGAACTAATGTTAAGTGAAAGAATGGAAACTCCCAAAACAAATGTGAATTGGTTACACACACACACACCCAAAATCAAAAACATTTATCGGGCTAATCCGAAGGTCAAGAGCATGGGAAGCCTTTGATTTCTCCAGAATTGTTCATCAGTAGAGTGATTATATGCTATTAAATTGTTTTCATTTCTAGTAACCACACAGTTTTTCTCCACAATGCTCTATCCTTTACTTCTTCTTTCAAGTCTCCCAATGGTGCACTTACTGAATCTATCCACCTTGCTGTTGGTCATCCTCTTCATCCCTTTCTTTCTTTTCCAGCATTAGAGCCTTCTCCAGAGAGCTGGGTCTTTGCATGTGTCTAAAGTAGGATAGATGATGATAATGACAAAAAGGTTGCTACTGTTGAAGGAAATTAATAAATTTAGGCAACTGTAAATTCACTGGCTTGGTTCAAGCCTATAATAGTCATACTTAACAGTATAACTTTATGGATAAATTATCTCTCTTCAGTGTCATCAGTTTTACTGGGATTGAAATGAGACTAGTATAATCTAGATCTAACCCAGTTGTCTGCTTCTACATTTTAATGTAATGCTATTCATTACATGTCCAATGCTTCCGATTTGATTAGGAAGAAATGTCTCAAAATACATGGAAATATATTTTGACAAATGTAGACTTTATCTATGACTCATTAGAACAGCCACAATCCAGAAAACAAGCTAGAACCACTGAAATGAATTACAGGTGCGGTGTTTATACATAGACAAACTCAGCACTTTTTCCTAGCACTACTCATTAGCTCATTAGCAATAACTTTTATTTCCATTTTCTTCTGACATTTCTATTCAATAATTATATTTATTTGTGTTAATAATTAAAAAGTTGGATCCAAAACTCAGTAATTTTCCTTTCATTTTTCTCTAATATACCGAACCTATGTAGAAGAGACCAGAAAATAAAACAATGTTTTTCTGTTTATCACTGTTATGTCAGCAATCCACAGAAACAGTGCCTGCTGTACAAACACAAGAGGCAGAGTTGGCTGAATCCCTAAGGGCAGAGTTTCATGAAACAGCTTGCAAAATTCAAAGCCTGCAAGTAGAAACCGAATCACTGAAAACATTGGTGAGTAAGAGACCAGGCATCTCTTTCTGGCAAAAATACTGGTTCACATATTATATTATTTGAAAATGTGTTTGGCTTTATTTTGACTTGGAATGTTAGTGAACCTGTACGTTGTATTTATAAACCATGGCTTTCTATCTGAATACTGTACAAAAGCAGTATTTATTCAACAAACGTAACTCACAGAAGCCTAGATTAATGCAATATGTCAATTTAGCCGTTTCTCCTTTGAACTCAAATTCTTTCAATTTATCTGTGGTACCATCTTTCTACAATGAAAGGCTATCTTTTAGTAATAAGCTGCAAAGCAGTGTATATTAAGAATTAGGCAAAAATAAAACTGATTTTGTTCTCCCAAGCAGCCAGTTTAGGAAAAGAATACACAGATCTTATTTAAAGTCTGGACTGATCTCTTCCAGAGGGCTTTTCAAATTAACTGAAAAATAGCAGGTACCCCTTGTCTTAAGATATAAAACTTTTTTGTTAAAAGGCTACATTTTAGACATCACAATTTTTCCATTCCATTATTAAAATGCCTAATTGTCTCTTTTGCTTCTATGTATTATAGTAGAGCAGCCATTTTATGAACTGGATTCCCACAGCCCTAGAATGACCTTTTTCTTTTGAGTCCACATGTTCTTAAAATATAAAATGCTCCCCAAAGCTTAGGGGCTTTTAGACTAGTGCATTCTTAATAAACAGATGACCAGCTCTAAACTGTTTACTATCAAAGAACACTTTCCATGAGTTTTTACAAATCATGAATTAGAAACTGCTTTCTGATAAAACAGTAATCATTACTATCATTACTAAATTATCCACTTTTAACTTGAATTTTGGAATGCACTGTGATAATACGGAAATAATATTGATGTCATATGGAAAAATTGACCTTTTACCAAAATATTGAGGGCAGCTACATTAGCACTATTTAAATGCTCCTGATCAGTATTTATTTTAATGGCCAAATAATCTTTGACTGGAATTCTTTAGTCTGTGCATAGCAGCTATTCTGCAGGAATAGTTCATTAATATATTTTTCTTCTAGAAATTAATATACATCTGAGAGGATTCTATATTTGAAAAACTAGTGTGTATGGATTTAATAATTGTACCTCTAAAGACAGAAATTCAAAAGATTTAATGTTCAACATTACATGGATGTTTTGTCTTTACAGAAGAGGGGCTTAGAAAACTCTCTTTATGATGTCAAGCATTGGCATGACATAGAGCTTCAGAATTTAGGCTCTGTCATTGCCAAACTGGAAGCAGAAGTAAGAGAAATCCAAGGAGAAACTGAGCAGCAGCAAAGAAATCATGAAACTCTACTGTCCATTAAAACCCAACTCGAGTCAGATGTTGCTGCATATCACTGCCTTCTAGAGAAGGAAAGCAGGTATTATTTTTCATGAGTGAGAGTTTGAGTTTACTAACAGTATCTCTGGGGTGAAGGAAAGCGGAAAATCAGAGTAAGCTGATTCAGAAAGGAAAAAAAAGCTAGTTGTGGGTTACATTCATAGAAAATGGTAGAATTCCTAGTTTGCCCAACATGCTCCTTCTACTGTGTTTCCCTGAAAATAAGACCCCGTCTTATATTTTTTTGAACCCTGAAATAAGTGCTTGATCATGTTGCCGTGTGCTCAAAAGCCCAATTGGGCTTATTATTAGGGAATGTCTTATTTTGGGGGAAACAGGGTACCAGCACTTGTACTACGGGAGGGATGAGGACATCCTTCAAAACTAAGTCATTCTTTTCAGCAGATGGGATCTTAAGATAAGCCTCTCCCCCAGTGCTTTTTCTGCACTTTATTGAAGAAGGAAAACGAGTGTGGTGAAAGCTCTCAGCAACCAAATTCAGATACTACGCTTCTTGCCATCTTTTATAGTCCTTATCCCCTTGTTAAGGTTTTTGAGCTCATTATGTGTAGCCATTGCCATTTTGGTTCTTTGCTCCAAGAATTGTATTTCTGCATAAGAAAATCCAAGCAGTTTATTAATAATTAATTAATAATTAAGAACCTATCACAAATACTACTTACCAAATAGGAATGCAGTTATGCACACACTTTATTCATATAGCCGCTTTCTCCAACTTGGTGTCTCTCTAGATTGCAAACATTGTCTAGTGGTTCAGTTTGTTCAAAGTCTAAGCCTACAGTATAGTACTACTTTCTTTAATCAGAACAAAAAATAGCAGGCAGCTGTCAAACTATCAAACTATAATGCCAATCAATCCTAATTAGTGTTCCCAATAACTTTAGAAAGCACCAGATATATGGTATATTTATTGAACATTTATTTGTGCTTTCCTGTGTATTTTTATCAAGAAAGCCTCATCTAGCATTTTTAAGGTGGCATTTAAAATTAAAACTAAAATTAGAATATTGTAATATTTTAATTTTAATAAATTAGCATGTTGCATTTGCAATTACCGTACCTACACTGTAAATAAAAAGCATCACGTCCAATTTAGTAACTTCATTTGTATTCCAACATTTATTCAGCCCTTAAAACTATGAGAAAAATATTCTTCATTGCCTCAGATTAGGTGACTATCCTGTTTATGGCATAACTCTTATTAATCATTTACATGAGTGTAAGGACACATGGCTCCTAAGGGACCTGAAAAGCTCAGTGGATTTTCAAAATTAGTTTCTACTGAATGTTACCTTCTGAGACAGCCACATCTGGTAAATTTCCAATGGTCCTGCATAAGATATTGTGAAATTTCAGGAGATTAACACCTCAAAGAGACATATCTTTCTCATAATGGAAAATTTATGAGATTTAAGAGAACTCTTAAAGCATTTGTATGTGAGTTTATTGTTCACAAATTTTAAATGAGATCATCAAAATCTTAAAAGAATTAAGAATTTTGTAAAAAATGGTATCCATACCATTGAACAATGGTAGTCCATACTGGAAAAGTTTGCTAACTCTTCATACAAATCCATACATATACAAAATGTATTTGGGTATTATAATTTTCTTATTTTTCTCTTACTTTCTCTTGCTAATATTTTGTTTTTTTAATAAATTAACAATTTATTCTTTTTTAGGAAATAATAACATGGCATTTTTTGCATTTAACTTTCAGCTGATCTCTTTCTCGTCAGAAGACAATTATTACCATTTGAAGAAAAGTATTTTATTGGCAAGTGTTCATGGAAAAAATGACAATAAAGTTTCTGTTTGATTTGCCAGTCTAAGCAAACCAACTTGCCCAATTATATTAAATGCCCTAAATGACTGCTTTGCATAAAAGTGTAATAGAATAAAACATTAGGTTCAAGTACTGCTGTCCAATTTTTTAAAAATACCGAGCAATTAAATAATTCTACAATTTTATGTACAAGTTACAATCTATGTAACTTGGAAGTTGTATTCCAGTCACAGTGGGATTTACTCATGTTTTAATTAAAGGAATAACTGAGGAATCAAACTGGCAGAACATTATAATCTAAATTGTATTTTTGTAGAACAAACTTTGTGCACTATACACTAGAAATATTTGGGCTAGCCTTGTAAGGTACTTTGGAGTTTGTCTATTTGTTAGTGATTGCACTCTTCAAGAATGGATGTTTTCTAGGTTACTTTTTCTGTTTAATCTTGAAAAATTATCTCAACAGAGCCCTAAACTAGCAAGTGAGTATTTTATATTACCAACTTAGCCAAAAAATACAACTTTTTTTTAAAAAATTAAAAACTGCTTGAGGAGGCATATTGAATCATACCTCAGTACTGAAAACGATTTTATCTCTATCCCTATTGCAGTTTTCTAATTTAAATTTCATACATATCCACAATAGTGATTTTTATTTTAATCAGATAGTAATAGGGATGCATTGTATCCTAGAGGTTTTCTCCTGTGGAGCAAGTAGTAATTTTGCAAAGAGTGAGTATTCAGATTATGCAAAGAGATTAATGTTGATTTCCCCTTTCATGATCCCAATCCAATTCAATATTCATCCCTCTCCAGAGAAGCTGTGAAGCTTCAAAAGGTTCAAAATGCAAAATATACTACCGTATTCCCTGAGAAGTTTCTGGAGAATTCCAGAATGTTTCATATAAAGAAAAGTACCGTATTTTTCGGAGTATAAAATGCACCTACCTTTTTTGGTGAGGAAAAGAAAATGAAATCTCTGAAAAGAGACAGAAACCTCTGTCTCTGTGCAATTTTGCCTTGTTACAGCAAACAGCCTGCTTTACTTTCATTTTCAGCATAATAAATAAATAAACTTTATTGTCATCGTATGTGCATACACAGTATACACATACAACAAAATTTACTTGTCACCCAAAGACCAGGTCCCACACACATAATCCCCAAACACAGTCCCACCCACCACAATTCCCCACCCCTAAACCACTCAAACATCCACACAACAGATCAAGTAATACTGTCCAACAGTTCACTGATGGCGGCCCTTTAGTTCATTGTTGAGTGCCATTATTGCTCTGGGATAAAAACTATTCAGAAAACATGTGGTCTGAGTTGTAATTGTTCTGTATCTTCTGCCAGAAGGCAACAATCCAAAAAGATTGTAAGCAGAATGGGAAGAGTCTCTCAAATAGTGAGATTCAAAGATGTTGTCCATGGCTGGTAGCTGGAGTCTGATAATATTCTGGGCAGTTTTAATAATTCTCTGTAGAGTTTTTTTGTCTGCTACAGAGCTGCTCCCATACCATGCAAGAATGCCATATGTCAGGACACTCTCAATGGTGCTGCGATAGTAGGACAAAACTAGATGCTGAGATAGATTTATCTTCCTGAGCATTCTCAGGAATACAGCCTCTTCTGTGCCTTCTTCACAAACATGTTAGCATTCATAGTCCATGAGAGGTCCTCCGAGATATAAGTGCCCAGAAATTTAAAACTACCCACCCTCTCCACCTCCTCACCATTATGTACAGTGGTAGATGTACATCTCTCTTCCTCCTGAAATTAATTATAAGTTCTTTAGTTTTTGTGGTGTTAAGTGTGAGATTTTCATTACACCACAATGTCAGCCCTTGTACCTCCTTCCTGTAAGCAGACTCATTGTTCTTATTAATGAGCCCCACCACTGTTGTCATCCGCAAATTTAATAATTGCGTTGGTGTTAAGCAGTGGGGTGCAGTCATGTGTGTACAAGGAATCAAGGGCTTAGCACACAACCCTGGGGAGGCTCCTTGTCAGAGTGGCAATCAGCCCCGTTCCCATCCTGGGGTAATTGCCCTTAATTAGAGGTGGATCGTGGCTTTTTCCTTCGAGTATACTTTGTAAGAGAAAATAAGCCGAGATATATTTCTAAGAAAACTCATTTTTACTGTAAACAAATAAAAACAAATCTATCTAATTAAGTTACATTTTGGCAGCTTTTCCAGCTACCTCTTGGCAAAGAACAAAGAAAAGTTAGGCGAGAAATGAAAAAATGTGGACATGCGCAGTAGCTTACTGATAAGACTCTGACAACCTACAATGCCTAAAAGTCCAAAAATAAAAACTTTAGTTGGTAAATACAAAAACGCAGTGACAATCCCCTTCTTTGCCAGTTGAGCGAACATCAGGTACATCATCAAATAAGGCACATCATATCTTCTTACGCAGATACTTGTGTTGAGCTGCTGGAAGCAGTTTGTTGAGCATGTCTGCAATTTGATCATGTGTAGATACATACTGCAGTTTTACAAAACCTTGTTTCACTAATTGTTTGATATTTCTATAACGGATGTCAATGTGTCTGGACCTAGAACCTGTGAAATGTGATTCAGAAATATAAACCACCGATTCATTGTCTTCCATCAGGGTGATTGGTCGGATCGGACGTGTCTAGATATCTGTGACCAAAGCATCAAACCATGTTAGAGAATTACATGCGTCTGAAACACAAGCATTTTCAGCTTCAGCAGATGAATAAGAAACAAAATTCTGTTTACGCACTTGCCAGTAAACAGGACATCCATTTAAGAACATCATATAACCTGAAGTACTTTTATGTGATTTCTTATCATTCGCCCAATCAGAATCTGCATAACATAATTCTGCATAATCAGTATGTGTTGGTTCTAACAATAATTTCACGTTTAGTGTGCTTTAGGTATTTCCATAATTTCTTAACGCATGATCAATGAAACTGTTTTGTCTTACCTACGTGTCCAGACAAGAGATTAACACTGAGTGCAATGTCGGGTCTGGTCCAACTACTAATGTACAACAGTGACCCAATAACTGAACGATAAAGTGTTTGGTCCTTGAACTCAGGACTTGATTCATGTGTCAAGTTGTGAAAATCTGTTTGCGTGGGTGTCTTTGTTGTGTTAGCATCCTTCATGTTGCAATGATGCAAAACTTGTTCAATTTTATCCTCTTGAAAAAGACTAAACCCCTTCTATGTTTTGTCAATCTGAACACCTAAATAAGTGCTAATATGACCTAAAGATTTCAATGTGAAGTATCTCTGCAAAGCTTTAGCAAAATTCTCACTCATCTGCTTATTTGGACCAAAATAAACAATATCATCAACAGAAACAAGAACTAGGGTGGATAAAAATCAATGATTTTTTTTTAAAAAATAAAAGAAATCAGATTTTTTCATTTAAATCGGATTTTTTTAAATAAAATGCTTTTTGAGGAAAATATATTACCATCCAAAGGTTATTCCATCATGAAATAAAGATTAGTTTTTTAATTATGTAGAATAAGTCTGTATATGTTTAATTTTTTTGGTAAATAAATTCCATTAATCCATTCACAATGTCATGCTCTTCCAGAGGTTTTTGTAAGATTATTGGGCAGTTTCTCTCCCTACAAGATATTATCACAGATGCTTGGTTTACTTTTGTAGTTCTCAAAACTAAATTTGACTCAGCAGAGATCACATGCCTCTTCTTCACAGCAAAAACATGAAGAGTTGAGAAAAAGACATTAATCCTATTGTTCTACAAACCTATGAATACAGAATCAACCCCTTCAGTGTTAAGTTTCAAGAAGTTCAGTGAATAGAATATAAACAATATTTTTCTGATTGTTTGGAGTGGAATAGATCTGCACAAGAAGAAAGTGAACCTAAGTGTGAGGAGGAAGGGGCAAGCAGACAAGCAGTACAAAATGAAAGTGAAACTTTCTGAGCACAATACTGCACAGCCAAAGACAGACAAGTCTTTGGATCTTTTTGTGTGTATGACCTGAGGTTTATCACATTCTTTCCTTGGAAGAAAAAACTTATAATGGCAGCAGGCCGTAAAAGAGACCCAGTTTGGCAATATTTTAATGAAGTTTCTTTACCTATTGGTAAGGCAGGCATGCGTGCAAATTGCAAACACTGCAACAAAGAAATGCAAGGCCTGGTGGCCCAAATGAGGCAACATCATGAGAAGTGCTGTGATGAAGATGACCAAAGAAACACATTTGAACAGGCAGGATCTTCAGGTTGGTAAACATTTTTATTGAATCATATTTCTAAAGACTGCCTTGAACTATCATGTTTGAGCAAAATTATATTTCTTATTATTACTGCATGTTACTGTCATTTGGTACAGTTATGAAGAAAAGTAAATATTCCTTTTGGGGCAGTGCTGTGTACAACAAGCAGAAATTGTATAAACAATAAAATAACAGCATTGACTTTTTTGTTTAGGGGAATTCATGGATTCTGGAAACTATCCACCTTCAAGATCACCATCCTCTTGTTCTACAGTTACAGAGTTATCCATCCAGGATAATGCTTCATTAGCATCATCATCATCAGATACCCACAGCCTTATATCACTATCACCTAAAAGAAAGAAAAAACCCTTTCCTCCTGGAACCACCATAGATAAGTTTGTGATAAAAACTAGCAGATTAGAAAAAGAGTTAATTGATGAAAAAATTGCCCCGTTTGTTTATGCAACAAATTATTCTTTCCGTCTGACTGAGAACCCACATTTCATTAATATGGTTCACTGAGACCAGGATACAGTCCACCCAGCAGAGCAGATGTTTCAGGGAAACTGCTGGATAAAGTGTATGACAGAGAAATTTATTTATTTATTTATTGAATTTCTATACCGCCCTTCTCCCAAAGGACTCAGGGCGGTGAACAGATTAAGATTTCATATACATATAAATATATTTTATAAACAGTAAATAATAAATTGAGTCAACTTGGTGTATCTATTAAGACCTTGGCATAGAATGTAGATGTTTATGCTAGCCCTGCTTGTTGAAACAGAAAGGTCTTCCGGGCACGTCGGAAAGTGCGAAGATCTGGGATTATTCGTATTCCAGGTGGTACTTTGTTCCAAAGCGTAGGTGCCCCCACAGAGAAGGCTCTCTCCCTTGGAACTACTAGACGACATTGTTTTAATGATGGTACTATGAGTAGGCCTACTCAGTGAGAGCTTATTGGTTGGTGGGAGGTTATCGGTTGCAGCAGGTGGTCTCGTAAGTACTCAGGTCCTAGCCATGGAGCACTTTAAAGGTAAGAACCAACACCTTGAAGCGCACTCGGAAGGCCACTGGAAGCCAGTGCAGGTTGTGTAGAAGAGGTGTTACATGCGAGCACCATGTTGCTCCCATAATTACTCACGCAGCCGCATTCTGGACCAGTTGGAGCTTCCGGGTGCACTTCAAGAGGAGCCCCATGTAGAGAGCATTGCAGTAGTCAAGTCGGGAAATGACGAGGGCTTGAGTGACTGTGCGTAATGAGTCCCGGTCTAGAAAGGGACGCAATTGGCGAATCAGGTGAACCTGATAGAAAGCTTCTCTGGCCACGGCTGTTATATGATCTTCTAAAGACAGTCGTGCATCCAGGAGGATGCCTAAATTGCGAGCTTTCTCTGCGGGGGTCAATGACTCATCCCCAATAGTTAGTGATGGGACTAAGTGGCTGAAATGGAGCAATGTGCAACAGCTCTGGAGGGTAGAATTGTTAACCTAAGTATTGATGGGTGGAATAATGTCCACAATGATCCTATTGTATGTGCTTGTATAACAACAGAAGAAGGGAAAGTCTTCCTTGCGCAAACAATTGATATGTCAGGAAATGCACACAGAGCAGAATACTTACAAGAAGTGGCAGTAAAAGCTATAATAACATGTGAACAAAAATTCAAATGTCTAGTATGCAGTTTGGTCACAGACAATGCTGCAAATGTATCCAAGATGAGAAGAAATTTAGAAGAGCAGGAAGGGAACACAAAGCTAATAACATATGGTTGCAGTGCTCATTTGCTGCACCTCTTAGCCAAAGACTTAAGTGTTCCAGAAATAAAGACTAATGTTGTTGAAATTCCTAAATACTTCCTTAATAATCATTTTGCTGCAGCAGCTTTGAAAAGGATGGGTGGACCCAAGCTAACACTCCCACAAAATGTTAGCTGGAATTCTGTGGTGGACTGTTTTGAGCAGTATATCAAGAACTGGCCTATTCTGATGACAGTTTGTGAAGAAAATCGAGATAAAATAGATGGCACTGTCACGGCCAAAATCCTCAACATTGGGTTTAAGAGAAATGTCGAACATATGCTGAGCATCCTGAAACCCATCTCTGAAGCTTTAAACAAAATATAGAAAAAAAGCTGTTTTATTGCTGATGCTGTTGAAATTTGGAAGGAACTGAGTGAACACTTAAAAACAGAACTACACATGGACATAATTAAATTACAAGCATTAAAAAAACGAATGGGACAACTACTGTCTCCAGCTCATTTTTTGGCAAATATTGTCAATATCCAGTATCAGGATCAAAACTTAAGTGCTGAGGAAGAGGAGTTAGCTATGACATGGGTATCCAGCAATCATCCATCTGTAATGCCAACTATAATAAACTTCAAAGCTAAGGGGGAACCATTCAAGAAATATATGTTTGCTGAAGATATTTTAAAGAAAGTCACACCAGTGAACTGGTGGAAGTCACTTAAGCACTTGGATTTAGAGACTGTTCAAGTAATGATTTCACTTTTAACAGCAGTAGCTTTTTCTGTAGGCATTGAAAGAATATTCTCTTCCTTTGGACTCATTCATTCTAAATTGAGAAATCGTTTGGGACCCGATAAAGCAGGAAAGCTTGTTTTTCTTTTCCAGATTATGAACAAAGAAGATGACAAGTGAGCTACAGAGGACAGTATTTAAGTTTTTCATGTGTAGGCTGACAGTCTAAGTTTCTTAAAATATATATATTTTGTTTAGCCATATTAGTTAACAAACATGGATGTTTGTTTAAGCAAATAACATATGCTGTAATGTCATTGTTTCAGTTGAATAAATCTATTTAAATTGTTATTAAGATAATGATTATTTTTCTCCTTCCTAAGTACAACAGAAAAGTTGTCCAAATATGAATGATTAACCTATTAAACTGGGGATAAAAAAACTAATATGAAAAGTTGTTATTCTAAAAATCTACTTGCATATTAAAGTTATACCAGCAATAATTAGTCTTTATGTAGAAAACTATTATTTAAATTAAGCCTTAGTGACTAGTGATTTAAATCAGTTTGATTTAAATCAAATCCACCCTGACAAGAACTATCTCATATGTATTGTTAGATCTTTTTGTGAACACGCACTCATCAGTTTCGGACTTAATAAAGCTCATTGAATTTAGTTTGTCAGTAAGACGTAAGTACCACATTATACCAGACTGTTTCAGACCATAAAGACTTTTGTTTAGAACCCAGGTATCCCCTTCTTGCTGTCGGAATCTTGGAGGACCTATCACGTAGATCTCTTCATCTAGGTCAGCATGAAGATAAGTGGTGTCAACATCGAACTGGAAAACTTCTAAACCAAGGATAGTTGCAGTGGTCAAAGCAATTTTTACACTTTCAGTCCGGGCAGTCGATGAGTAGGTATTTGTATAGTCCTCAGGATAACGTTGAGCGAAACCCTGAGCTACAAGTCTGGCCTTGTACAATGACTCACCATTTGGCTTCTTTTTGATTCTGTAGATCCACCGAGTGCCAATGACCTTTTTTTTGCTGGTCTTAAGAAACCTTAAGTTTCTTTAGACTGTCTATTTCAGCCTGCATTGCCTCATGACACTTCTCTTGCTCTGAATCAGGAAGATGTTTGATTTGTATAAACTTATCAGGAGGAAGTGTAACATTACAAATCAAAGGCAAGGGTGTTTTTGTCAGTTGCCACGAATATCGCTGTAGAAGGCTCTTTGTGGCCCTCTTGGAACGCCTCAGAACAGTCATCCATTCTTCTATCGTTTCGTCCGTCTTCATCGTTGCTAGCGTTAGCACCCGCAGACAGATAGAAGACAGAACATGCGAAGACAGAACATCATGTTGAGAAGAACTAGTGGATGGCTTTAGGAGCCTTTGGAGTAGCAACAAGATCTCTCTCTGGGCCATCTCTCTCTGGGCCTGTGCCCTCCTCTTAGATTTTGTATACTTGCCTGTGTTTGCGGTTTAGACTTTGGTTTTAAGTAATAGACCCACCAATTAACATGGTTTCAGTAACAATATCTCCATCTTTATCTATGTAACTTGCTTTCTCGAGGTGATGAACCTGGAACTTTAACACTCTAGACAAGTGAGCCTGACTAAGCAAACTACTATTTGCTGTTATGTAATAAACATCAGGGATGAATGCATCGAGCTCTTCAACATAAACAGTTCCTTTTCCTCTGACCTGACAAAGATGATTTGAATAAGAGTCAAGTTCACATAGTTCAGGTTCAGGCTCGTGCATCTCTGTAAAAAGTTCTTTTCTGTAAGTAATATGCAAAGCTGCACCACTGTCCAAAGTCAACAAAAGCCGTCTGTCGTACTTTGGATGAGGTTGTGGATCATTGATTAAAGCTAATGTGGCGAGTGGAGGTTGCGAATCATGCCTTGGACCACGACGACCTTGTCTTCTGCCTCTGTCTCTGGGGTCTGTTCCTCTGGGCTGATACATGATGGGAGCTGGAACTCGTTGGGGACAATCCTGGGTGGCATGTCCCACACGACTGCAGATGTTGCATCTTGGCATCCTTGGAATATAGGCTCTTCCTCAAAAGGGACGCCTTGCTGGAGTTCTTGATGCGGGTGGTCCTCTCAAATGTGGAGTGGCGAGCATGAGTGCTTCTTCTTCTATTAAAAGTCTGCATACGTTGTCCACTGTGTGTTGAGCAATAGGCACTTGGTTAATCTTTGTAATGGCATCTTTCCATTCATAGTTCAATGAGTTAATGATAATGCTGATCATTTGAATATCTTCAATATCCCAGCCTCTTTCTCTCAATTCTTTTCTCATTCCTTTCAATTTGGTTAAATGTCCTCTAATTTGTTCACCAGGTTTCAATCTTGAACCATGGAATTCAGACATGAGCAAACATGAAGACTCATTTGAAACAGGCCTGTAGCAATTTTCCAATTGGACCCAAATTTGTTGGGCTGTTGCATCAGGTGGAAAAGTAACCTGCAGTTCAGTATCCATGGACATCAATAATGTTGTGCAAGCTTTAATCTCTAAGTCTCTTATTGCAGGCGTCCATGGTTGGGCAGGAGGGTTAAACACCATACAGTGTGTACCTTCTCTATGTAGCAAAAGTCCAACCTCACTGACCCAGGCCTTGTAATTCTGTCCTGATGTCTTTAATTTTGACTCACCAGCCAGTGGAGTAACGGAATATGCCTGTTGAGGAATATGCATTTGAAATGCTGGCTGTGTTGATAAAAATACTTGTTGTGTTTGTTGTGGACCAGAAAATGGCCCTGGTTGTGCCGCTGGAGGTGGACCAGAAGCTGGTCCTGGTTGTACGGCTGGAGGCATTTGTGTTTTGAGCTTGGAGCTGTGGTATTTGAGCTGCAATATGGCCTGCTGGAGACGCAGTCATTTGCATTTGGTGCATTAAGCTTTGTTGTGCTCCATCTAAAAAGATACCAACATCACCAGGGGGGGCTAGACAATTGGGCCTGTGGAGACACTTGTGGCATTGCAGTCTGAATATCTGAGTGAATTAAGGACATTTCTGGTAAAGTCCAGTGCAGTGCCTGTAATTGCTCCTGGAATTTGCAATGCATTTCAGCTTTCTCTAGTAAATTACTTTTTCCAGCAGATGGTGCTGCAACTTTAGTTTTAGGCAGCTTAGATAATTTTTCTGCTTTTGTGGCATGGTGTGTAATTTGAGAATAAGGAACATCATGTGACAATTGTGACATGTACACAGTTCTCTGTTCTGATTTGTCTGACACAATATCCACCAGGGGGTGTGTCTGTGGATCCGAAGGAGAAGCCAAGATGGCGTTTTCAGGAATTTTAAAAGCACAAGACTCTCTCTTATCTAGCTCAAGCATAGATAAAGACATTTTTGCCTGGGATAGCTCATGTTCAAAAAACTCTATTTGAACACGATAGTTTTTTATAGCTTGGTCTTGCGGGGTGATCTTGGAGCTTTGAGGAGGATAATAAATTGTTTCTCTCTCTGCGTGGTGGGAAAAATGCTCTGCCGTTTGTAGAAACCTTGGCCTTGCACCAAGCATTTCAAATTTAAAAGGTTCTGGGAGGACTGTTTGAGAGCATGAATATTGAGAAGGAAATGTCACTGACCTTAATTGCAGCACGTTGCCTTTAAAAGCAGCTGTTCTGTTATCTTCCTCCTGAAGCCTCTGTAACAACATTTTGTCCATTTCTTCTACTCCTCCCACGGCTCCCTGTTCCAGCCGAATGGCTGAGGCGAGCAGCTGGAAATTTGAAAGCTGTCTTTCTTCTATCTCCTCTTGGTCGGAGAGGTTCAAACCATTAATAGAGAATGCTCTGAGCTTCATTTTGCCCTTTTTCTTTTTTGGAATTTTAGAAGTTAATTAATTAGTGTTCCGCAGTCACTAAATCAATCATCTATCTAATTAGCCTAGATGGTCATAATCCAAAGTAACAAGCAATGAAAAAACCATAAATCAACCATCCTCTACTACCATTGTCAGAGTGGCAATCAGCCCCATTCCCATCCTGGGGTAACTGCCCTTAATTAGAAGTGGATCATGGCATTTTCCTTCGAGTATACTTTGTAAGAGAAAATAAGCCGAGATATATTTCTAAGAAAACTCTTTTATTGTAAAGAAATAAAAACAAATCTCTCTATCTAATTAAGTTACATTTTGGCAGCTTTCCCAGCTACCTCTTGGCAGGCGAACAAAGAAAAGTTAGGAGAGAAATGAAAGAATGTGGACATGCGCAGTAGCTTACTGATAAGACTCTGGCAAGCTACAGTGAGTCTAAAAATCCAAAAATAAAAACTCAGTTGGTAAATACAAAAATGCAGTGCTTAATATCAGAATAGAGGAATGGTGAGATCTCATCCTTACTGACTGTGGCCTACCTGTCAGAAAATCCCTTATCCACAAGCAAATCCTCTGATTTACACCCAAATTGGACATTTTAAAAAACAACCTGTTTGGAATAATAAACAAGGTTTAAAATGAGAGATCCTTACACACACACACACACACACACACACACACAAATATTCAACGTAACTGAAGTTGCATTTAACGTAATATGTTTTAATCTATATATGGTGTTAAAGGCAGAGCTATAATCCACAAATAACAGTCCTGCACATGTCCCCTGTTGTTCCAAGTGATTCAATACAAGTGGAGAACAAGAGACATAGTATTGTCAGTTGATCTATTACCCCTGCATGCAAATTGGTATGGGTCCAAAGTAGATGGAAGCCTAGCCTTAATATAGTTCAACACCAGCCTCTCAAAACATTTCATGACAACAGATGTTAAAGCTACTGGTCTATAATCATTAAGGGATACCACTACTATCTGCTTAGGAACTGGCACTATAATAGATATGGTGCTAATAATAGTTTGATTAGCATCAGGAAAAAGAAAAATGCTCCAGCAGTTTACCTCTTTGCAGCAAGCAGCAGAGCTCTGCGCAAAACGGCTGAGAGCAAATCAGCTGAGAGTCTGGAGGCGGATCCAATCAACTTGTGCTAATTAGGCTGTGCTGAAGCTGAAAGGAGCTGTTTTTTTTCGTGCTGTTTGCTTGCAAGGGGGTAACTGCTACAAGGCAGAGGCCAAAGGATGGGGTCCAGTGGGTGGGTGAGGTTACATTCGGTGTATAAGACGGACTTAAATTTTGATCCCCTTTTAGGGGGGAAAAAGGTGTTTCTTATATTCTGAAAAATATGGTATATTTTGCACAACTCTTTAAAAAATAGAGCATTGCATTAGAAATGCATGGTGCTTAATCTCAATTCATTTGACCTAAGAAAGAATTCCCTATAGCAACATTTAAAAAATGTTGACTAACATCTAGAAAAGTGTGTGAAATAGAGTTCTTCCAGCAATCAGGAACTTCAAATCCTAACTCAAATCAAACTCAATTCTCATAATATTCACAATAGATTGTTTCTTTTTTGGAGAGGGGATGACACAGTTCTGATCACACATCAATTTGACACAAAGTCCTTTTATTATTCCAAGTAAAGAGATCTGTAAGGTTATAAAACTAAATAGGTCCATTTACAGATAGAGTTTCATGGTTCAACTCCTTATTTCCCTCGTTTTTCTTTTGTGACTGTGATGATCAAAAGAATAATAAAAGAATAAACTGACTTTTATAATGGTAAGTAAAATTTTTACAAATACTATACATTTCATGGTTTAGCACCCTAATCTTACTTCAAATACTTGCTGCAATTTCAATTCACAATATTACCTCAGCTAATAAAGAAGTGTTTAAATGGACAGAACTTGTAAAAGATAAGGAAAAACACCCGTTTGGAATAACAAACAAGGTTGAAAATGAGAGATCCTTTTACACACACCCACACACACAAATATTCAACGTAACTGAAGTTGCATTTAACGTAGTATATTTTAATCAATATATGGTGCTAAGCTGTGCCTCTACATCATGGCAGGATTGTGTCTTGACTTTATTGTTTAAAACCGCTAATCACCTTTTAAATTCATTTTTCTGGTAATTCTAAAGGGAATTTTACTTTAGGATATAAAAAGCACGAGAAAAAGCAACTAGAAGGCTTATTCTCTGACTACAGGCGGCTCCAAACTCAAGTCAAGATGATAATTAAAAGGAGAACCTTCTGATACCAATAAGCCAAATTTTCGTGACCTTTGCAGTCTGCTTTCGTCCATGCTTCGGAGAAGCCACTGCAAGTAGTCAAATTGCGCAGACTCCTCTCCTGCCTCATAGCGCATGCCCCTACCAAGCTCCGCCCACTTTACGCTAACGAATCACTTCTCAAAATTCTACTGTCCCCATGCATGCGCACTAGATAATTCACCCGCAGGAATTCCTAACGTTCACTGCTGCCGGCACTCACTGCTACACGTACGTCAGTACCCCTCCCCGCGCCTTTCGATTGGCTCCAAGACTCTTCGTTTCTTTCAGTGGGTTGGTCGGCTGAGGGACAAGTACATGCGCTCTCCCTCCTTCCCACTCCGATACCCAATAAAGTGGTTAAGTACTACGTTAGAAAATCTCTGCTCCTTGACGGCGCCCCTCCCTCTCTTCTTCCCAACCTCTTCTTTCGGCTGTGACAAGTGGTGACCGCCAACGTGGGGAGCGGAAGCTGTTCTGCTCCTCTTCGAACGAACATTGTTGAGGCAGGAGCAGGAGGGGAAGCGCGCGTGCGGCGGCAGTTTAAACTTGGACTTTCTGCTTCCCACAAGAGAACGGGAGCGGCTGGGACCCAGACGAACGTAAAGAGCAGGCGAGGCTGCTGGGTGGCGCCGAGTTCTCACCGCCCTTTCTCCTCTCCCTTCAACCACTGAGGTTTGGGGGATCGCTAACTCGCGACTGGTCAGTCCGTCAGTCATATCCGGTTTGAACCGGAGTGCGAGGAGGAGCTACCGCCGCCACCGCCATGGCTGAAACCGAGGAGAGGAGCTTAGACGACTTTTTCGCGAAGCGAGACAAAAAGAAACGAAAAGAGAAAAGCAGCCGAGGAAGTGCCACTGCCGCGTCTTCCTCGGCAGCCTCTTCCAATGCCACTGCCGCGAGTGTGATTGGCGGAAGCCGGCAAGCAGAAGGCGCCCATGGAACCGCCTCTCATGCTAACGCGGCCACCGGCGGTGCTAAGGTGGTAAACAAGGTAAGGAGACCGAGACCGAGACCGATCAGGGACAATTGGGAGTTATGTCTCGAGTTGGCCAGGAACTAGGTGGAAGAGGATTGGAGAGGAGGAGGAAACTTTATCCTGACTACTTCCTGTGGGCGTTGGTAACTTCCTTTCGGTAGAGGCGTCGGTACATCCCAGCTAGGCCATCTTGGATTTTCTCTGGGCCGCGTGGGAGCTAGTTTTTCAGTTTTCTTCGCTCGTGGGGTCGAGGCTAGGGGCAATGGGAATCCATTTTGTTAGGAAATCGGCGGGTACGCGGGAACGACTTGGTACATGGGGATCAATGCGGAGAATTGCTCAGTCTTGCTTGTCCAGGTTTGTCTCAAATTTCCCACCTGGCACTCAGAACTTCTCTGTTTGAACCTGCATCTTACTGCTATAGACGTGAGCACAGGAATATTTTCTCATTCGCCGTTTTGAGCAACAGGAATATCTTGCTGTTGAGGCAGGATAAGAACAGGGCACTCACTTAAAAGTATAAAATATGAGAATGGTGCACGGTTATTACGATTTTATCGCCTCCCTCCAAAAGCAGCCATTGAATATAAATGTATCCACAGTGTATTGGATCAGACCAAAAATTATCTAGTCCAGCGTTCTGTTTCTATATGCCACTAGTTCTCAAGATTAATGGTGCTGTAGACTAAAACAATAAACTAATTTTTGTTCACATATCCCCGAACAAATTATGCAGGAAAGCAAGGTTTTTGATGACTGCAAGGAGGAGGCATGCCACCTGTGAAACTATTCATATATGACAAGGGGCTAAGTTTCAGAATCCACTGTAATGGTCTGCCTCTCCCCCTGGGAAAAAAAACCTTAGAACAAAGGTAGACAACTAAGACACCTCAATTCTGATCTAGTCAGCTAGGGTAGCAATTAAGAGCAAGTTGGGGGGATTGTAGGAGCCATTTGTAATTGAACTTGACTTTTGTATTAATATAGTCTCATTCTCTTAGTAAATGGCTATTGCTCCCAAGAAAGACCTGACTCATCAAGGTTTCTCAAACCTTTTGGCAAACTTTATTCTTCAACAAAACTTTATTCAGCAGATGTGCATTGGTTGCAAAGAACTGGACCATCACCAAATGGCAGCCATTGCTTAACAAAAGATTTTATCTTTTTGATATCACCTAGTGGTTAAATACCCAAACTGTGGATATAAGCTATGGACAAACAGCCTTGTGCTGTCTGCCAATTTTTGAAAACTCAGCAAATTCACGCATCCAAATATTGCTGCCATCAGTAAGGATTAGCCTCCTCTATCTCAAAAGATATATTAGGGAGCACCTTCAGGCTTTGACACTGCCAATTCATTACTGCTGCTGTGCTGCTAGTCACTAAATAACTGATTGATGCATCTGTTCCTTTGTAGCCCTTTCTAGTCTGAATTGTGCTGGCATGTTATAAAAAATATAGAGACTGGGAATTTCAACAAGAATCACCACTCACGGCCTTTAATATGTTGCTTGTTATACAACATCAACCTAGTCTATAAGAGTACAGTGTAGAACAGCAAAGATTTAGGGTAGCCTGATTTTCTGCTGACTTGGAGGGAAGGGAGCTTGGCAAATAAGTGGATGAATGTGGCCTACATCAGTTAATGGTAAATGAAGATCCATTCCAACTTAACATCATAATACATTATTGTTGACCAAATGTATGTCATTTTAATGCAACAAAATACCGTATTTTCCGGCGTATAAGACGACTGGGCGTATAAGACGACCCCCAACTTTTCCTGTAAAAATATAGGGTTTGGGCTATACTTGCTGTATAAGACGACCCCTCTTCCAACGCACACCAAATAAAAATTAAAAAACATCAACTGGCTCACCCACAATGTAAAAGCAGCTATACTAGACCCAAAATGGCCCTGCAATAAGCAGGAACCTCACATAGCCACAAAAAGCCCAAAAAAACAACTTTTACATTGTGGGTTTACACACACAAATTCCACATACAGCTTTGTGAGATTTTGTGTGTTTGTGTAGAGTGAAACACTACAGAAACACATTAAATCTCAGAAAGTTGCACACATTTTATTTTTATTTATTTTTATTTTTATTTTTATATGAAAGCTAAATTTAAAACTTCCTAGCCTAAAACTTAGACCTAGCCTTTAAATGGCTAGGTCTAAAAAAGAACAACTAAAAAACCCCCCCAATTAACTATTTTTTTTAAAGCTCCCAAAGGGGGAAAAAAACTTACCCAATAGAACAGGGGTCTCCAACCTTGGCAACTTTAAGACTTGTAGACTTCAACTCCCAGAATTCCTCAGCCAGCTTTGCTTTGCTGGCTGAGTAATTCTGGGAGTTGAAGTCCACAAGTTGCTTGCATCAGCAAGCAACTAAATCTCCCTGCCTGCAATCAAGCAGGCAGGGAGATTTAGTTGCTTGCTGATGCAATGGATTGCAGGCAAGGCAAGGCAAGCGTTGCGGCTAGCAGCTAAGGTAAGCAAGCTGGAGGGGGGGGATTTTTGCTACGAAGCAGTTAGCAGGCAAAAATTAGCAGCTGGGATGGCCAGCATTGTGTAAAAGGAAAGTTTTTCCCTTTTACACAGTGCTTGGCCATCCAAGCTCTGGCGATCGCAGCTGAGTTGCCTGCTAATCTCAGCTGGGATGGCCAGCGTTGTGTAAAAGGAAAGTTTTTCCCTTTTACAGGGGGCTTGCTGTAACTCAGCTGATTAGCGGCAATTCAGCAGGCAATTC
This sequence comes from Coluber constrictor foxii, assembly GCA_038048745.1. Lineage (NCBI taxonomy): Eukaryota > Metazoa > Chordata > Lepidosauria > Squamata > Colubridae > Coluber > Coluber constrictor. Next base: position 116,203,946 of record CM075961.1, on the reverse strand, counting down.
AGCTTGGCTCCTTAGGGCCACTTAAGGCTCGTCAAAGCCTTTTGGGCTGGTCTGCCTGGTTACAGGAGAACCGACCCCCGGCGTATAAGACGACCCTCAACTTTTGAGAAGATTTTTGTGTGTTAGAAAGTCGTCTTATACGCCGGAAAATACGGTAGTTTTAACTTGCAAATAGTTTCTTCTTTGTTTTCTCAAATGTATGAATTGATTATCCTCACAGCATGTGAGAAATAATTGTTTTGTAGTGTCTTCTAAGGTAGTTAGTAACTTGGGTCTAAACTAAAATATAGCCAATTCTCTTTCCTTTTCTTTCCTTTGTAAGCTTGCTCTAAGATGGGTGTCAAACTCTCGCATCTTCACGGTGGCATCACATGATGTATTAGGACTTTTCCCTCCTTTGCTAAAATGGGCATGGGTGTGGCCAGTGTGTGACACATCCAGCCCTTGGGCTGTAAGTTTGACAGCCCTTCTCTAAGAAATTGAGTTTTGATTTCATTGCTCCCTTTTAAATCAAACTCTGAATTAGTCAAATCAAAGCTAACTTCTATGTGAAAGTGGGGATATATGACTAAATATCAAAAAACCTACACAAAATGCCATGTTTCATACTGTAGAGAGGTTTTACTATCTTGGAAGTATTAAATTTTAAGTTCTAATTTTAAAATTGGAATATAACTGCTATTTTTTTTCTGTGAGAGTCATTCTATAGCTTCCAGTGCTGATTGTCTTTTATTAAGAACTAATAATGTACTTATGTAATCTTCATCTTGCAGGAAGAGGATGACTGGAAAGAATTTGAGCAGGAAGAAATAATTGACTACAGTGGCCTCAGAGTTCAGTCCATGCAAATTAGGTATTATTGTCTTGAAAGTATATAGGTATATATAAAAAACTAGTTCTGTATTTATGAATGATTCAGTTACTACTTGCAAGTTCTAGGTGAAGAAAAACCTAATCAGGTTTTTTATCTAAGCTTGCCACAGAGTAGTTAGTATTGCTTCAAAACATTAATGCTTGCTGTTCTTAAATGCTTTAATATTTCTGTGCTTGATGGAGAAATTACTATTAAGTATTTAATCTTAGTTGATGATTATTAAAAATCAGGTTTTTTCATACTAAAACATTTTATTACTTAGGAGTCTATAGTTATTGATATGATTGTGTTCTAATTCTCAGTTATCAGTCTTCATACCTTGAGATTGGAGATGTTCTCTTGTTTTAAATAACAACACACTTCCAGTATTATTGTATGCTCAGTACTATATATTACACCTTTTACATATTATAGTATGAATGTGTTTACATAAGTGGTGAATGCTGCAATAGCTTTTTTTGGTCAGTGAAAAAGATGAAGAAGAAAGTGAGAAAAAAGAAGAGCCAAGGGATATTAGTGAGGAAACAGCTGGAAGTCTGGAGAAATCATCTGGTCCTTGGAATAGATCTGCTCCTACACAAATACCTGTTGCTGAAATTATTGGTGAGTTTTGCTCTGTGTTTCTTTTAATTCATCAATGTTTACTTGAATCAGCCATTTTATCTCATTTTTAGCTAAATGAAAATATTGAATAAACTTGAAATATAGCTATGATTTTTTGCTAAAATGAGTACACCTTTGGAAATATTTTATTTCTAACATTTGTTTAAGTAATAGATTGTCTGATACAAAGGAATCTTTACCTATACAGTCAGAATGTTGAGTGTAGATTGAATATTACATTGAAAAATTTCACTTAACATTTATCTAATTACATCTGATTGTTTGAGTTTTTAAAATTCTTTACAGAAAATCCAGAGCCAGTGCAATCCAGTGGAGTATATAGGCCACCTGGTGCAAGAGAAGGCAGGACACGAAAAGTGCCACAAGGTCCCCCAGAGATATATAGTGATACACAGTTTCCATCATTGCAGTCCACTGCCAAGCAAGTAGATTCTAGAAAGTAAGTATGGTAATGATCTAAAATATTTCTTTAAAACCATTCTTTTTCCAACCTAGCAATTTCTTTATAGCTTTATCCACAGATCATAAACAGGTACACAATGTGATCTGCACTAGAGGAAGCAAGTGTGTTTTAAGCATAACTAGGGAGGATATGGATTTTATCAGATTGAAATTCTTAAAAAGTTTCTTGATTAATGCAGTGCTATTTAGAGAGGTGGGATGTGAGATTGTTGTATAACTTGATGTAATATCAAATTACCTTCTAGGGGACTTGGTTCATTGCAGAGCTTCAGTATTTTAATTGATACTAAGTGGTTCAGATTTAAATTTTAGGTTTAACAATGTTCAATTTAAGCGGTAAATTACGGTATATCTGTATTTGTACCATGCTGTACACAAAGATGGCATTTGCCAGATTTGTTTTGTAATCTGTTACTGCATTTGGGATTATAAATGTGTTAATGTGTGTTAAGTGTGTTTTAGACACTCCCTACATAATTGATTTTATTTGAATGTCAATTTTCTTGTAACAGACTGCTTATAAATAAGTATTCCAAATCAGTAGATGCTTTCATGAGACTTAAGTTCAGTTCAAAAAACAAGCATGCAGAAACAGTTACTTGGTTCTTTGTATTTAGCCTATGCTTTGGAATAGTTTCTGAATGTTGCATTTAGGACATTTCCATATTCATAATTATCATGTTGCAGCGTTCGTCTATTTGGGATGTTGGGATACATTTTTGTGGCTGCAATCCAGTGAACTGCCTTAGTAATGCTATTAAAAGTTTTGAATTTATGTGCTTGTAAAACAAAACCCAGTTTGTCACTTCAGAATCAGTTTATGAAATGATAATTGAGGTTTGTTCAGAGAAATGTCATCAGTACATATGCAAGCCCTTAATCATGCCTGCAATACTTCTTTGGACTATAGTCTCCTTTGTTAGGGCCCTAGTCATGGAATTTTGCAACTAAATTAGAGTCATTGATTAATATTGCTAAAGGGCAAGTGTATCTAAGACAGTTACTGATTACATTTATTTTCCCTTAGGGATAAAGAAATGGAGAAGAGCTTTGAAGTAGTAAAACACAAAAATAGAGGTAGGGATGAGGTTTCAAAATCCCAGGCAACTAAACTTCAGCTAGACAACCAATATGCTGTGCTTGGGGATCAGTAAAGCTGCACACATATTACAATTAAGGAATGGTTGTTTGATACCCTTCCACTCTTAAGGTAACTAAACTACACCAATTATGAACATGCCGTCTTGTTTCTGCTGGATCTTCTACAACAAGTGCAGACTACTTTGACGTAAGTGATTGCTTTTCTGCACTTTGAAAGTATACTTAATTTGGTACACCTTCTTTGTATTATGAGGGAAATTAATGTAAATTCTTGAACAAGAGTTCCCGGTGTTTTGATTCCTCTGCAGCCAGTGGTTATTTCAAATTTTTTTATGTTCAGATACTGAGCCTTCGTAAAGGTTGACTACCTCAGACTTGCTGTACTCATTGTGGATACCATGTGGATCACAACTTCTGGAAAAGGTTACAACTCTTTGGTGGCCATCTGAAACTCGAAACCAGCTCTACTGGATTCCTCTAAAGAAATCCTGCAGAAGTCAGCCATCTGAGTTGATAATATAAATGACAAATTTAAGTGACCTTAAATGTGCCCCATTTATTTTATCCTTTCACATGTAGCCATAATTTACTAGGAACCTCTAATGCACAAAGATTTTTTTAAAAAAAATATGCAGCATAGTTTTGAGTTTTTCTTTTAATTTAGTTATCAGAAAATAAATACATATCCAGACAGAAAATTTATGGACACTAGTCTGTATATTCTGGTTTCATCTGTGTAAACTCTTCATTTGAAAAATAGCTTTCCAGTCTTGACAAATTGCAATATAGTCAAGTAGTTGTATAGAATATGCAACTATATATACTTTACTGGATCTCAAAAGAATTAGGTTTTCTTTGGATAAATGGTAAATAAATGTTTGCTCCTATAATATCTGGGACTTGTTTTTGAGAAGTTCATTCTGAATATATAGCCAATCTGTTAAGAAGCATCAACTATTGCTCACACACACATTATATTTGCAAATGGAGATATATGTATAGTGAAAAATGTTCATTGCTGTACTTTCTTACTGTTTTAAGATTTGGATACATTTTGCAAATAAGACATTGCATTTATGGCATTTTTTTCCTCCTGCTGCCCAAAGAATAATGGCAACTTCAGTTAAAACTCAGTTTTCTGGCCAGCTACGTACCCATTTATTTGGATAAATATTAACAGTATTTGAATACTAATTTGTGCTATATTATGCTGTATAAAATTAACTGTGAATAGAATTCAAACCAGCTCTGAAAGAGGTTTTTGCTCCTGAGGTTTTCTTTTTCTTCTTCTTCCAATCTGAATCAAATATGGCCACTCCTAATATGTCTTTCCAAATGTCTGGCTGTTTTCTGGACTTTCAAGCCAGGATTTAGACAAATGTATTACTTATGAGATAGCTATGTACTTTATAAAAAGATGACATTGCAATTAAGGAGTGTTTAGAATATGAAATCATTGCTTTAAATGAAGAAGAGACTGCTTAGAATAATTTATTTCTATTAAGAATTGTGAGATATATTCTTCTAAGTAGTTGTGTTTTATACAGATGCAGAACCAGTCCTCTACATACTTAGATCACTGGAAGTAAAACAGTTGACACCGTTGAGTTGCATATCTTTCCTGAAAGTTGTCTATTTGCCAACAAAGCCTTTGCAGGGTATTAAAGCTGCAGAACTAAGATTATGTGAAACTTACAATTTTAAATTCCAGCTTTGACATTTTATTAACATTGTTACACATGAATCAAGTTTTAATATACTGTACGATAGGGTAGATGAAGCTGTCCTTTGTATATTCACTTGAGTTCTTGGGCATAGTTGGCATAGAAAGTTAATATTGTAACATTAATAAATATAGAAATGTTCATGACTTGTGGAGTCTAATGAATATATATATATACATATATATATATACATACATGTTCTGATGCCATGCATCACTTCAGTGTGGCAAATACATGATCATGGTGTTGAAATATACGGCTGTAATCTTACGCATGTTATAAGAAAAAGTTCTGCTGAGTTCATTCATAGATATGCATTGAATTGGCTGTTGCAAAGTATTGGTGGTCCATAAGTAACTTGAAATGTGTGGTTATCATCTACCTCACTCTGTATGTCACTGCTAGCAACACCACTAATATAAAGTGGCAAAAAAATTGTACTGTTTGTTCTTTAAGAGGAAACAACACTGATAAAGTTGATAGCTTTTTGTAGTGAAGCAAAAACTTTCACATCTTGATCTCAGATACTTTAGTGAACATGCTTTCATTGAAATATTACACCATTGTATTAAAGACAAATCTTTCAAAAGAAAATGGAGCTCTAGTGTGAACAAAGTGCATATTTTATATTGAAGAATTATTCCTTGAGATTGTCTTAATTTTGGGAGCTCATACACATGTGGATGGTTTATGACTTCATGCACTCTGAAGTTCTACATCTTATTGATCCTAACAAATATCATATATGCTAATATATACTTCAGTTACACAATTGCTTTGTGATCCATGGGCAAAATGACTATAAAGAAACAAACTAAGGTGATCTGAATGCAAATGAGTATTCTTTTAGTTCAGATATCTAGTTGTGAGCTGATTAAAATAAATGATAAGTTGAAAAGATTGATGCTTTTTAAATGAAAGCAGTGTCTATGTTCCTAGTCAAACAAATATGAACTATAATTTAGCAAGCTCTTAACAGTCAACTTCAGACAAGGAACACAAAAACTATTTACATAAACTATAGCACAGAATAATAAATAATAAATATAATAAAACTTTTATTTGAGCAAAAATCTGCTCTTGCCAGCACATTTTTTATATCTTGATATATTTTACTGGTAATAAAAACAGTAACTTGGGAGGTCCTGTTCGTTCAGTAAACCATTAGGATTTCCCAAAAACATTTCCTCAGGCTTCTATATAGATCCTAAAATGTACTTATAATTCAAGACATGTGCAGATGTGACTAATAGCAATGCCTACATCCATCTAGTTATACTCAATTGTACCATGCTATTTAGCTTGTGTACCTGTTCAAGGTTTGTTGGCAGTCATAGTTGAATAGGGATCAAGTGATAAAACTTCAAGCTACATAGACCAATCAGAGATAACTCATGTTATCTCAAGAACTTAGTCTTGGACTGTATAGCCATACTGAATTCAAATCCAACGTGTTGTCAATGAATAGGCTGTGACCTTAACACTATTTTCAGTCATGTATAGTAAAAACACTGTACAGAGCATTTCTTCTATATGCTCATTCAGTACTTCAGTAGGAAACATGTTTTATGCAGAGGCCTTGAATTATTCAAGGTGAATATTCATATTTTAACAGATGGGGTGCTGAAAGAAGCTTAGTTTCAGAAAATCCAATTGTTTTCGGATAAATTGCTTACAGCAAATCAACTATAGAGACTGCTTTCAAAAGCCATTTTTAAACAAAATAGAGCAATTGACCTGCAAAATAAACCCTTTAAAATAGACTTCCTATGTCCACTTCTCCAAAAGAAACAAATTTATAGTAAATGCTGTTTATTTATTTGAATATGCTGCTCTTTACATCTGTATTGGATATTACAAATAGCTAACAAATTTTGAATTAAATTGGCAAGAAAAAACTTAACAATAAAGAATGTGATGAAGTGTGTATGTACCAAAATTTGGAAGCAATGCAGGAAAAAGTCCTCTTTCTCATGATCAAAGGCAAGCTACATGAGTGATGTGTTTAAAAATGACCGGGGGAGTGTGTCCCAATTTTAACAGAATGAGTTTGTAATAAGAACAGCAGAGACCCTAAGCCTGTGATGGTGAACCTATGGCACATGTGCTCAAGGTGGCACGCAGCGTCCTGTGTGGGCACATGAGCCGTTGCCCTAGCTCAGCTCCGCTGCACATGCGCACATGCCTCCCACCAGCCAGCTGGTCTTTGAGTCTCTGCCGTGCATGCATGGGGGGGCAGGGAGCATGTGCAGGGATATGCGGGCCCCACACATGCATGGGGGGTGGGGCACATGGGTGGAGGCCGCATGTGCATTGCATTTTGGGGGTTTGGGTATACGTGCATTTGCGAGCGTGTGCATTGGGCACTCAGTCCAAAAAAGGTTAACCATCACTGCCCTAAGCCATTTGGGACTTTAAGAATTAATAGCAGCCCTTTAAATTATACTTAGCAAGCAAGCAGTGCCAGCAATTTATGAACTTTGTACCTTGCATAGTTTGGCAATCTGCCTGTTGGATTTTGTACCAACTGAAATGTTTGGATACTTCAAAGATAGCCCACAGTATGTTATTCAACAGTCACAATAGGATGTTACCAGTGCATGGACAACTTGTAAAAATCTAATCATGAAAGGAATGCAGGTATCATAATAAATATAATTGTGCAAAGATTCCTCAGCATCTGGAAATTCAGTGGGATTTAGGAATCAAAGCGGCACTTATTAACTATACATGTTTTCACTGGGACTGCAGTATTATCAAAAACAGCATATATCTCAGTCTCAGAATCCAGGTCATCGTTTTAACAGTAACATTTACCTATTATCAAACTTAGGTAATCTTCAAAGTTACCAGATGTTTGCTTAGAATCAGAGTATACAAGGAGTAACATCAGCCTAGCAATGACATCTGGCGTCAGAATTCTAGAAAACATTCCCCTATCAAATTCATGTAGAACAGGGGTACAAAATTAGATTCAAGTCAAGATAATGGGAACACAAATTAGTACTACTATCTGGATATTATTTGCCAAGAAAACTGGAAGCACTGTAAAACAGTACCAAACCGCAATCCTCAGGCAGTCCACAAAGTTCTTTCATTATCTTATCTTGTCAAAAGCCTAACTGAAATGGATCTACAAAACAATTATAATTCAAATGCCACTGACCTGAAATTTTATAATTAGGTGATGGCCCTTATAATTCTGCACCTTCTGTCTACTTCTTTAAAATCTACAATCTGAAAGAAATCCAAAATAGTTGTCAAGATTACATCCCTAGAATCTGCCCGACTAGCTGCTTAATGTGGAAAAATGTGGGCACTTTCTGGGGAGACAAAAACAATCTGGTCCCTGTACCTATTGCAAAGTTAGGATTTCAGATGGGTTTCACTCTATATGATCTGACCCAGTCTAAGAGTTACTTCATAGCTCATTAATTTCATTATTTAATAAATCAAGATGATCACTTGGCTCCAAGAAGGGGATGCAAATGCTTAAAACAATGTCAATTGCCCAGGGAGTTTCCCCGTTCATGTTTAAAAACTTACATTCTGGAAGTTCCCATTAATTTATATTCCCATAAATTAATATAACCATATATTGATTCATTTGTACATACAGGATTAAAATTCTAGAGAGGTTAAAATATTGAATAGTTTCTAACATACAATGAGATAGGAATAAAAAGATGGTGAGAAGATTCTGTGAAACAAAGGACAAGAATCTGCTTTGGAATAGTTGCTTACTATAAAAAAATACAACTTGTCTATAAAATTGCTCTGCACAAAAATGGTAGAATTCTGGATTGTACCACTTCAGATACCAGGCATTATGCAGTGCGTTTTGAATATTGTTGTGCTAGCTGCCTACAAATAGAAAGGTGAAGCATAAATGAGAGTATTGCAGTGAGTCTATCATTGATATACTTTAGAATATAAATAATACAATAAAGATTGAAGACCTATTCAATCTGCAGTGAGATATGATAGAATAGGACTTCTGTTACATTTATTCTCATGGATGCATAGAATGCCTCTTCATTTTAGGAGCAAAATGAAAAAGGGTAAAACTTCACATTATCTGGCCATAAATATGCTGATGTACTTCAGATAAAAGGCTGTTATTAAAATGCAAAAATTAACATTTGTAATATTTGTTCCACCAAAATGGAAATTATAATGGATTTCACTGAAATTACTTAGTTTTACAAAAATGTAGAAAACTTGTCAAGTGGCAAATCCAAGAATATGAAGAAGTTTGAAACCATTGTATCAAATACAGCATCGGAAATTAGATTATGTTTGTTTTCTAAGCTACAAAGACAATACTACCCTACTTCACAAGGATGTTGTGAGGTTGACTTCAGCTTTATAAAATGTTTTTGTGTTTTCCAATGAAGGTGCTATAAAAGTACAGGGTGTAATTAAATTTGCTGAAATTTGTCACAAAAAGAAAATGTTTAACTTGGTTTTATTTACAGTATTTTACCACTACTACAGTAAAGTTCTTTACACATATATTAATGATAATGTAATAATGAACTTTCCAAAGAGGCATGGTTGAATTTTCAAACTTTATACATCTCTTTTTGGTTCTGTGTGATTAACTGTGCAGATATAATTGTATTAATAAGGTTCTTGGGATTTGCATGGATGAGATGAATTATCATTTTTGTAATCTCTCTGAATGAATAAACTTACATTCACAGTTTGTTATTCTTTTTGTAGAAATCTTGTGTTATGCTCTTTCAAGACAAAAGTAGTGTTATCTTCATCAATTATATTGCCTGAGAAAAGGTCCTTGTATAAATTATCAACTATTCAATATTACATCAAATCTGTTTTTTATTTACTGTAGACACCAGATAGTTTCTTTAAAAACAAAACTAGCAAACATCAGGTTGAGTTTTAGTTTTACTATTAAAGAATATAATCTAAATTTCCAAGTCTCCAAATACTGAAATTCTGTTTTTTTTTCTCATTTGCATTTTTTTGAAATCATTTTTGAAAAGTGAAAACCCAATAGAATTTTGAAAGGAGACAGTGAATGATCTCTCCTTCATTTCTACAAAGTAGCTGTTACTTGAAATCTTGCTACTTGAAAAGGTTGCAGTTATTTCTTGAAATCCAAGACACACAAAAATATAACAAAAATTAATATCTTTTATCTTGGAAAGGAAAACGAATAGAAATAGAAATTTTTTATTTTCAGATTAGTCGCCTCAGTGAATTCTGGACCTCTTTGCTGTATGCTTTTCTTCAGCAGCTTTACGTTTTTGAGACAACCCAATTCCAAGTATTTTACTATTCTGAAGATAAGCAGAAGCTTCTGGTAAATGATAGTTTTCCATTGAAGGTGGTGGTTCCTTTAAAAAAAAAAGGACAGCAGTTTTTCAGGCTTTTTATCTGACATTTTCTTTTTAGCTTAATCTTCCTGCTACCATATATTTCTTGTTAGAAAAATAATGGAGAAACAAGTTACTCCTTGAAAGCATATTATACTGCTGCCTGAAAAGTTCATGTTGAAACCAAACAAATAGGAGTAATTTGTCATAATCTCTATTCCTGAGACATAAACTGAATGTAAGAGATTTTCTACCCTTTTAATTGTGCACAAGGCATTCCACTGCTACAGAGTGGCATGGGTCTGAAATATTTTTATTTATTTTATTCTGTTCTTTTGCTCAATGAGCTTGAGGCAATGTATACAGAACTCTTAATTTCTTCTACTGTTGGGTAGGTTGGGCAGAAAGTGAGTGAGAATGGGAGGGGAGGAGAGGAGAGGGGAGGAGAGAGAACTCAAAGTCATCTAGGGAGCCTCCAAGGCTGGATATTTAATCTGGTCTACCTGAATTCAGGTAATCATAATACCTCACTGAATATACAGATAAGTCCTTGATTTAAGACCCACAACTGAAACCAGAATTACAGTTGGTAAGCAAAGAAGTTAAGTCATCAGGTGACTGGACCTATTTTATGAGAGCTTAATTAAATAAACTGGTCGCTTCAGTTGCATTTCTTAAAAGCCGCAGTGGCATAGTGGTTAAAATGCAGAGACTGCCAGCTGCCTGCAATTTGACATTTCAAATCTCAGCAGGCTCAAATCTCAGCCTTCCATCCTTCTGAGGTTGGTAAAATGAAGACCCAGATCACTGGGGGCAATATGCTGACTCTGTAAACTGCTTAGAGGGGGCTGTAAATCACTGTGAAATGGTATATTTAGTATACAAGACCATCTAAGTCAGGAGTCCTCAAACTATGGCCCATGGGCCGGATACAGCCCACCGAAGCCATTAATCTGGCTCACGTGGGACGAGAGCAGGTTGCCATTGGTCATCTTGGCCCCCTCGTGGGTGTGGGACCACTGAGGCTGCCAGCAGCTCATGCAAGTCCATTAGGCCTCTGCTGTCACTATCCAGAGCACTAGGTCTGGGGAAAGCTTGTTCCCCATCAGTGCTATGGCTGCCCAAGCCCAGCCGGGATTGCGTGCCTTCCCTCTCATCTCTGCTGGGCCCTGGCAGCCAGGGCTCTGATGGGGCTCTGGCTTTCTAATTCGTGGTGGCCATTTTTAGCCTGCTGAGCCTGGTCGTGCTCTACCACCTCTACTTGGCCTTTCTAGTTGTTCGCTTTGCCTCCTTTGGGCTGGGCAGGTCCGCTGAGCGACGGAGGTGCCACACAGGAGCTGCCAGGGATACAGTCCTCCGATAGCATGCCTACTTCACCAGGACTGCTTGGCAGGGAGAGCTGAGCCCTGCCCTGCCCTGCCCTGCCCTGCCCTGCGACTGACACAGCAGCTCCAGAGAGTTTTCAGGGTGCTGCGCAATCGACACAGCTCCTTCTGATAGAGCTCCCGAGGCTGTGGTCCTTTCCCTGGGCAGAAGGCAGCCTTCTGTCTTACAGCCCCCCTCCGCCGCATCTCCATTTTGAGCTGATGGCAAGGCGCTGCCTGAACTGGTGCCTAGGGTTTAAAGGGCCTCTTCCTACAGTCTTGAGATGGGCACCACTTCCTAACCCGACCCCCGTCATGCTTCAGGGAAGCCCGGCTAGGCACTACATATTGGGTCTGGTAGCAGACAGGGAAATGCTGTGTCCTCCCCAACTTTCTGCAAGGCATGTTGGCAAAGCACCCTCTCATATACCCACCGCTGAAGTTGGGTGCACGAGGGGACTATGCTCTACACCGGAGGGACATGCGCCCACTGCGCTTGGCCGACGGGTGGGAGCAGCTGCGGCCGGCTGACGGAGATGTGATGCTGGGTGGACTGACGCAGGCGGGGAGCGCATGTGAGTTGGCAGTGTCAGAACTCTCCTGGCTCTTCCCCGAAGCACCTCGCATGAGCCAAATCCCCTGTTCCAAATGCCACTGCCACTTCCTGCCTTGCTTGTGACGCTCGCCCTTCACTGCCTAGTTCCAGTGGGGCAGGCAGAGTTTAATATCTGCCCCTGGGGAGCACGTCAAGGGGGAAGGGATCTGGAGTGGCCAGATCCCTTCCAGGAGGCCCTTGCGATAGAGGGCCCATCACCCCTACTTTGCCTGTCAGATGGCAGCGAGGCAACATATGCCTTTAGGAAATACCCCTCCCCCTCAGCCCTATGGATGTTGCCTCTGCTATGGACAGGCTTGCATGGCAGGAGCAGGAACCCTGCTCAAAGGGTGGTTTTCCTCCTCCCCATTCAAGAAAAGGGTTTGGGTGCAACATTCTGAAAAAAGCATTTTATGTTTTCTTAATTGGAATATGCATGCGCATCTCCCGTGCTCCCCATCCCTCTTCGTAGGTTTCAGATTGAGCTGATATAGGCTCCCAGATATAGGCTCCCCAATCAAAAGCACGGCTGAGGGGAAGCCAGCCTTAATTTCAATAGCCAAACTGGGGGCGCTGAGGGGGAGGGAGATGCAGCCCTTTCTGGGAATGCAGGCCAGTCTTTCTCATTTTCTGTTCCCCCACCAATTAAGGGGGCAGGCAGGCTACTATATTTGATAATCTAGCTCAGCCCAGGAAGGCAGAGGAGGCAAGAAGGAGCTTGCCTGGGTCTCATGGCTGCTGCTTCAGCCACAATAAAACACATTATCTTGGCAAGGGAACTATTGGAGAGGGAGCAGAGGAATCAAGCCCAGAGGAGAGGCAACTCTTTTCCTTCTTGTCTATTTTGGCACTGAGCAGCAGTGGAGAGAGAACAAAAGGAGCCTGTGTTGGTTGGGGGACTTGGCCGGGGAACAGTCCCAAGTATGCAGGAGGTTGCTGCTAAGGGGTGCCTGTTTCTAGTTTCTGCACTGGACATAAACCTGCTCCTTTGCCTCTCTAAGGAGCCCCAGCTCTTGGGCTGAGTCTTTGCCTCCCACCCACCCAAAACAAGGAGAGGCAATGCCTTCCCTGGTTTGTTCTACTTGTTGATTGTAAGCTTCTTGGGACTGGGAAGAATTGCTGCAAAATTGAGTTTCCTGAAGTGGACTAGACTCCTAAACAACTTAAAAAATGATCTAGTACAGGGGTCGGCAACCTGCGGCTCCGGAGCTGCATATGGCTCTTTGGGCCCTCTGCCGCAGCTCCCTATCCCATCACTGGTTGGCCCTGCCCCTCGACCCTCTTATTTCTTTTTTTGACTCCAGCCCAAAGCGAAGGCTACCTTACGCACAAATGTGGCGCGAAGGCAGATACAGGGCAATTTCGCTCCTGCACTCTCCTCCCCCCGAGCTTGGAGCGTGCACATGTGTGGAGAGACCCTCCTCAAGTGAGCGCCAAAGCGCAGCAAAGGTGCATGCAGAGTGGGTGGCCAGTCGCTTAGGAGGTTCTTAACATGACGCGGCTTCTCTCCTGCACCAATTATCTGGCTATCACCAGATCACTTCCTCCCACTCTTGTGACGTCCTGGCTGTGGCTGAACCGGGACCGTGTACACGCATGAGGAGAACCTCAAGGAAGCTCAGGAAAGGTACGTGTGGGGTGGGCAGTGGCTCACTCAGCCACAGCCGGCCAGGGTGTCACGAGAGTGGGAGGAGGAGGAGAATGCAGGAGCAAAGCTTCCCTGTACCTGCCTCCGTGCTACATTTGCATGTAAGGCAGACTTCGCTTCCTGGCGCTTTGGGCTGAAGTTCGCACCCTCTGCACTCAGTTGAAGAGCTGCCGGGTGTTGGGGGTGAAACGGCAAGGCGATGGCCAGAGCATTAGTGCAGGAGAGAAGTTGCGTCCTGTTAAGACCTTCCTAAGCGAGCGGCTGTCCATCCCATGTGCGCCTTTGCTGCACTTTGGTGCTTGCTTGGGGAGGGTCTCTCTGTGCGTGCACATGCTCCCGGCTCAGCCACGGCCAGCCAGGGCATCATGAGAGGAGGGAGGAGGAGGAGGATCATCACCCGAAGGACACACACAGAGAGAGAGAGAGAGAGAGAGAGAGAGAGAGACACGGAGGGGGGGGGAGAGAGGGAGACCAAATGATTTTGTGGCTGGGTAGACTTGGCTAGGGGGTCATATGACTGGGTGGGAGTGAGTGACATTGAGTTGGCCACGCCCACCCAGGTTTTGTGGCTCGGGTGTGTTTTTTTTTCTGTGGAAAATTGGTCCAAGTGGCTCTTTGAGTGTTTCAGGTTGCCAACCCCTGATCTAGTAAAAAGAAAAGTCAATCAAGAGCAACATGCAATCAAAAGCAAATAAAGCACCCCCATGAGCAAAACAAATTAAAGTTTAATTTGTGTGTATTGTTTAATGGATTGCTAAATTGGCCACGCCCATCCAGTTACATGACCACATAGCCACGCCCATCCAGTCATATGACCATCTAGCCATGCCCCCCAAGCTAGTCTGGTCCCCCAACAGTCTGAGAGACCGTGAATTGGCCCCATTTAAAAAGTTTGAGGACCCCTGATCTAAGTGCTATTGCTTGTCAGACCCTGACTGGGAAAGTTCCAAAGCACAATCATGTGACTGCAAGACACTGCAACTGTTATAAATGCAAGCTAGTTGCCAAATGCTCAAATTTTAATCACATGATTGATGCAATGATCATAATTTTGGGGGTGACTCAGAGGTCACTTTGCTGAGGTTGAACCATTGTTAAATGAACAATGAACAAATACGTTGAGGACTACTTGTGTATCTAATAAAACATAGCCTTGATAATTCAAAATTGTATTATGCCACTAATATGCAAACCTGTATCAGGTAGTCAGCAATGTATTCTGGCTTCAGACAATTCACTCCTTGAGCTGTAGCCTCTCTTATATTAATTCTCACATCTTCTGGCTTTAGTTTATTAAGATCAGCAAAAAAATGAGTAACTTCTCTAAAGATAGGTGGAGAATACGCAGATAACACCTGTAGATTCAATCAGGCAGAGACTCTGGTTTACTTATGTAGTGTGTATGGAATTAGTTTTGTCAATTTCAGGAACTGAACAAGACTAACATGTAGCCTTCAGGAACAGAACCTGTCAGATTTTTTAAAATGTACACAGCATTTTGCTGAAATATTATACAATATTAATGATGGATGATCAATGTCTGCTCATGTGGGTAAGACTCTCATGAGACAATATATTACATCTGCATTTTGCAAAAACCTACTCTAGATCATAATTACATAATTTTTTTGTTTTACAAATAAATAGTGTGCTCTCCCACTTTTCTCCCTGTGTAGATCTAAATGAGTAACGTAGATCTAAATATCTATATGCTAATAAAATTCTTATCATTTAATCAGGCAAGCTTGCCATAGAGCAATAATTTTTGAATTAAGGTAATTTGATTCAAATAGTCTAACTTACCAAATGTGTCCAAAATCCAAGACCTGGGACTTCTGCTCTGCATCCCCTGGTAGTTTGGCTCTGACCTGCATGAGTCCACTTCCAAGCACCCTTCCCAACCTATGCCACCCAGCTACGCCATCTTTGACCAGCATGGCCCCTCTCGCATAACCGTGAGATCATCCAAGTATTCTTGATTCACGCTATCTCCCCACATGTTCTAAATATCTGGGGACATCTCATATGCACCCATATACCTTACTTGACCTACACCAACCTGAGAACCTTCCCCGATTTACACAGCACTTCTTGGGCACTCCCAGGCATTCTTCCTGACCTATGCCATCCACCCACACTCTCCTTGATCCATACTGCATTTCCGGTGCACCCCCATTCAACCCTCTCAACTCATGCAGCACTTCTTGTGCACCCCCACATGCCCTTCTTTTTTTACAATTGAAATAATTCCTTCAAATGAATTTTTTCAATCATAAACAATTATTGAGGTTTAACATGTGAAAATATTCTTTTTTATTAAAATAGCAACGTTTCCCTCACCTATGATTATCATAGGTGAGGGAAACTATTAAATGTAGTTATCTAAACTATTAAATGTATACACACCTTTGCACCTCCTGATTCTAAAAGACGCTTGAAGCCTGATTCCTTCGCTGGATCAACATTCAAAATAACTCTCCAACCACCAAATGCTCCCTAAAAAGGATAGAAACTTCCATTTATATTTATATGTGTGTTTGGGTGTGCACCAAAAATATAATTAACTTTGTCACACTGAAATATTTTTATTTTTTACCATTTACATTTCAGGCTCAGATAGACAGTGCAAGTGAATTCTAAGATTATTTAATGTTAGCAATTTTCAATCAAGAAAGAAATATAGATTAATGTTCTTCCCTGTTCCAATTCAAATCACACCTTATTCTTGCACAAGATATGACAGTGTATGGTTGGAATCTCAAAAGACAAAAAATGTTCTACCTGACTCAGAGGAAACTGCAAAAAAACTTCAGCAATATCACCACCCACAAATAACAAGTCAAAGCCTTTGTTACTTCAAACAAAAAAAGGAAATAAAACAAATTACATCTATAGCTCATCCGTGTTTCAATACATGGTGCGAGAATACAGTTATCTGATATATTCACTCAAATTGGTCGCACACACATAAAAAGTGTCTCTCAACTGAAAGATTATAAACTAGATCTTCCAAATCATGGCCTGCAAACTCTGAAGTACAGTATTTTTCGGACTATAAAATGCTCCAGACTATAAGACACACCTAGCTTTTGGGGAGGAAAACAAGAAAAAAATTTTCTGCCTCCCAGCAATTTGCCTCCTTGCAGCAAACAGCCTGGTTTAGCACGAGTGCATCTTATACACTGAAAAATAAGGCAAGCCCAAAAATGTTCATTAACTCAGAGGTTCTTTCCTTCAGCTCTCTATGTTTCACTGATTATGGTTTACCAAAGTAACAAAGCTCATAAGAAATTTAGTGACTTCAACCTCATTTGGCAATGAATTGCTATGAAAAGTTCCTAATTTAGATACCTGATTGGTCTGAGAAACAGGGAAAATTACACAGAGGAAACAGCACAAACAGAATGATAGGAAATCACAGGATTTCAATCAAAGTGAAAAATCATGCTTCTTAAATCTCTCATCGGGGCATTTATTTACCCAGTATATAACAAGGTGTTTTAAAGTTACAATGGTGTTTTATATTATAGTGACTGAGGTATCCTTAATGATATCTGAGCTTGGTTGTTTTCTTGCAGATGTTTCATTACAGGTGACATCATCAGTGTTGTTGCTAGTTTGGGTAATGAAAACAACCAAGCACAGGGAGCACCAAGGATCCCTCATTTCAACCCTGAACTACAAATATTCTCCTTTATTTGTACTATAGTGACTGTACAAGTACTATAAATTATTATTTGGAAGTGAAGATTGTGTCTTTGAGTCAGTGTTGACCCTTAGTGACTATCTGGACTAATTCCTGCAGTTTTCTTGGCAGAGTTTTCATAAATTCATGCACTATCCATCAATAAAATAGTAATTTGAGTAAATTAAGATGGAATATTTCTGTTAGATGGAATATACCTCTGACCATCAGTTACAACGCATGATGTTTGTGTGTAAATACCTCAGCAGAGCTGTTTTGCTCTCTCCGTCGTTGTATTGTTTTTCTCCATCTCATTGCTGCAACTGCTAACTTCTTCTGAACTATATTGATACCAGTCAGTACACTAAGTATAGAGTTGCTTCCCCACTCATAATCCTCCTCCTATAATGATAAAGATAATCCTCCAGTTACAGTTCACTTAGCGACTGTTAGAAGTTACAACATAACCCCTCCAGTACTTATGACACAGTCCCAAAGTTATGAATGTTGCAGCACCACAGCTGTTGTTCACACTTATGAATGACCAAAAAGGCATTGTAACAATTGCCCTGTCTAAAGTAGTGCGGGATCCTAGCCCCTAGAAGCTCAGTGTGAAAAGTATGAAAAGTATTTGCAAGCTGATGAGATGCTTGAAGCAATGTGATTTCGCTGCTCCAAAGTCTCATCAGCTTGTAAATGCTTTTCGCGCCAAGACTGCAAGCAAACAAACCGCGGCAAAGAGGCTGGAGAGGAGACAGCTTGCTTGATCTTCATAAGGGAAGTGATCTGGTGCAACAGAATGGGAGGGGGAACAATTGTGGGGACCACAGGGGAGGAAGCATGAGATAACTCAGTGGGTCAGGGGTGGCCTTGGGTGGTCTGAAGCAGGTGGACTGTTCCATTGCTAGGCCCCCCCCCATGACCTTCCCCATCTGAGATACCTCATGTGCACTTAATGACCTGTGCATTCGATTAGAGAATGTGTGGGTAAAAGCAAGGAATTATTATGTGATTCACTCCAACAAATCCTGTAATTGGAAGGCTCCATTATGTTCCTAATTCAAGGATTACATGTATTTAATG
Organism: Coluber constrictor foxii; assembly: GCA_038048745.1. Lineage (NCBI taxonomy): Eukaryota > Metazoa > Chordata > Lepidosauria > Squamata > Colubridae > Coluber > Coluber constrictor. Next base: position 116,185,444 of record CM075961.1, on the reverse strand, counting down.
TAAACATCGGTCTCCCCTTCTGCAGCTCCAGACATCAGGCTCTTCTCTTCTCTCCCTCATTTTCTGCCAGGGCGAGGACCCTCCTCCCTAGGCTGCCTTGCAAGATACCTGATCCCACTGGGGCTGCCCCAATCCCCTTCTCAATCCATCCACCACTGGAGGAAAAGAAGCAAGGAAAGACTAACGTGAAGTGCTCGGTTAGAGAGAACTGGAGCCTTTCTCCATGGCGGATGGGTGGCACCGAGGTCACAGGCCCATCAAGCAGTGCCATAGACAGCACTTGCTCGCCCGGGTCCTGAATTAACTGTCTTTACTTGGCTACTGTGGTAAAAGTCATCCCCTGAATCTTGATTTAATTTGTAAATACATGCAACTACAAGCCCCATCCATATAGCACTCTAAGCCATAAAGGGAATTTTTGGCTCGGCAAAGTCAACGAAGTTGACTATTTTGAGCAAATCAGTTATGCAAACTATAACATATGTTGCATGAACATGACATTAAACATATTAATTGATGCAAGTTCTAGACTGGGATCATACTTCATATTAAGGCACAACAGGATTTATGGTAGGTTGTGTTTCTTCAGAGAGGTTTGATGAAGCTGTTAATAGCCTAATAGTGCCCAGCATGTTGTATAAAATAAACATTTTGGTCATTGCCAAGTCAGAATATCAATAAAGTATATTAGAATCATAATTTACTCTCTGAAAAAAAGGAGGTTAGATGGATTACCTCAGTTATCATCAATGACTGTATAATTTGTAGTGTTTAAAACAATTGTTGAATGTTGTTTTAATATAATATAAAACAAGATAGAAATGAGGATAGAAAAATTCTCTCACCTCCCCAACGAAACCCAAGATATATTCTAATGGTTCTAGCACTTACAATTAAGACTCTTTTTGCCAAAAGTGCTAATAAACACACTAGCTTTTAATTGTTGTAAATTATCCCTAAATCCATAAATTCTCAATCAAGTGGCTAAATTGATAGAGATGTTAGCCATTGTTAGCCCATGTGTAAAAGGACCTGAAAATATTCGACTGATTGTGTTATGCAACAGACTCCTTTGACAATCCACAATTACTTCTATCTTAGACGGAGCATCGCAACCAGAAATATTTGGTGACCAAGAATAGATGAAGTGGGCCATACGCTTGCTAGAAAGATGAATGGGAAGGCTGTGTTTAATTTTGGGGTTCAAATCCTCTATTAATGTTGCCCAAATGTATTTGGGGACAGAGTGTCATCAACAAGATTCCCTCTTTGAGTGAGATGGACAGTTCAGAAATGTAAAAACATAATTAAATAAAATTATGTTTGAGGTGGGCCCGAAATTGTAAATATCAAAAGTTGTTTGTATCATTGAAAGCTCTGTTATTGTGTTTATCTTTTAAGACAAGGACGTTAATGTATGAGTTGTTTTTTCTAAACTAAAACCTCAGTATTAGGGTTAAATTGCTGTGTTGGCACTTTGTAATAAATAAGTGGGTTTTGGGTTGCAGTTTGGGCACTTGGTCTCTAAAAGGTTCGCCATCACTGTTCTAGAGTGTAAATTATACTAAAATATTAATGAATTTTAAACAGCCTTAATAATGTTGAATACCTTTACAAAGCTGTGTGCTGCTCTGCATGCTTCCAAATAGGAACGATGAAGCACCCATTTTCCTGATGCCATTGATGCCAAGAATTTCTCATTGCGAAGAGGCTGTCCCACAATTGTATGTGTGCAGCTCAAATCAAAGCATTGCTTCTCCAACACCACTCCCCCTAAGGAATATATTTTTGTATTGTTATTTTAAATCAGAATTCCTTCTGTAGGAAAAGCAAATTTAGGAATTTAAGAATTTTTCAGTAAAGCAGTTCAATTCATTGCATTTAAGGAATGCAATGAATCAGGATACAACACTCCAAAAATTATTTTAATCACCTACCTAGTTCTTCAATTAGCTGGTAATAATTAATTCGTTCCTGAGGATTAAGAGAAGAGAGCTGAAATCTGTGCATTTTTTTTGGTTCTTCATAGTCCCTTTGGTCAATTTTAGTGACCTGAATATGAAATAAAGGAAAAACAAAGGGTGAATAGGATGCTTTCTCATTAACAATATCTTCCTACATAAAAAATTCTTGCATATATTTAGCAAGCCATCTGATGTATCATATTTTTCGGACTATAAGACACACTACTAAGCAAAAAAAAAAAAAGTTTTGGCCTTCCCCGGCCCCCAGGAGCACTCTGCAGGCCTCCCAAACCCGCTGCGCGTCCCATTTTTCGCAAAAGTGGAATGCCCAGAGGCTTTGGGAGGCCTGTAGAGTACTCCTGGGAGCTAGGGAGGGCAAAAACGTGATGCACTGGGAGTTTCGGAGGCCAAAACCAGGCCTATTTTTCACAAAAATGGGGGCATTTTTGTCCTCTCCAGCCCACAGAAGCACTCTGCAGGCCTCCCAAAGCCTACGTGTGCCCCATTATTTGCCTGTTTTTGCCCTCCCCAGCCCACAGGAGGAGTCTGTGGGCCTCCCAAAGCCTCTGCATGCCGTTTTTATGAAAACTGGCCCGTTTTTTGCAAAAACAGAATATGTGGGGTGGGGCTTCAGGAGGCTAAAAATAATTGTATTTGGTGTATAAAATGCACCAACATTTCCACACTCTTTGGGGGGGGGGGAGAAAGTGCACTCAAAAAAATACGGTAAGTTTAGAGTAAGTTATCTAACTTAAATTATCATTACTACAGTTCGAGTCCTTTAAGAAGCAGGTTATCAAATTCCTTTTTTCAAATATTTCAGTGCTACTATATTGTCATTTATTACAGTAATTACACTGCCACAATTTATTATATAATAATTATAACAATAACAGTAATTTGTGATATATTTTTAAATGTTCAGTGGACTGAGTTTCATGTTCAATGAATAAAAGATGATAATAATAATAATAACAACATCTTGAATGGAAAAGTAAAAGAGTCAATGCAAAAGGAATACATCACGAGGGTCTACAAAATATTAAAATCAAAGCTGAATGCTGGAAACATATTAAAGCCATCAATACATGGGTAGTTTCAGTGATACTCAGCTGCAATCATCAATTGGACTTTGGCTGAACTGGAAAATGTGGACCAGAAAAGATACAAACTTTTGAATATGTAGCAGGATTTACATCCACGAAGTGAGATCGACAGGTTGTACCTGCCAAGAAAAATAGGGGGCAGAGGACTATTGCAAGTCCATTAAACTGTAGAAGAAGAAAAATGAACCAAAGTACAGTAAAAAAAATTGCTGCAAGCTGTGAAAACAGAGAACATTATAAAAACAACACAAACAAAGGCAGAATATAAGGGAAAACAGCTGGATGAGAGATTAAATAGATGGAAAACCAAAGCTTTGCATGGACAGCACTTGAAAAACATTGAAGGAAAATGTGATGATACATGGGCATGGCTTAAGATGGGAACCATCAAGAAAGAAAAGGAAGGTTTAATACTTGCTGCGCAAGAACAAGCACTACAAACTAATGCCATGAAAAAAATCCACCAATAATCCAAATTGTCGACTTTGCAATAACAAAGTCAAAACTGTTTCACATTTAATATGTGAATGCAGCAAAATTGCACAAACTGATTACAAAGCTAGACATGACCAAGTTGCTAAATTAATCCACTGGTCACGATGTAAAAAATACGACTTACTTGTATCCAAGAAGTCATGGGAACATAAAGTGGAAAAAGTTATAGAAAATGAGAAGGTGAAGATCTTGTGGGACTTTCGAATACAGATGGATTGTCATTTGGAACACAAAACGCCAGATATCACAGTTGTTGAAAACTGAAATGTACAATTTATTGACATTGTGGGACCAGGAGATGCCAGAGTTGAAGAAAAAGAACTGGAAAAAAAATCACAAAATATTATGACCTGGCCATCGAAACTACGCGATTATGGATGAAACATGTAACAGTGATGCCCACTGTCATCAGGGCACTTTGTACCATATCCAAGAATTTTATAAGATACATCAACAAATTGCAGCTTCCTGCAATAACACCAGTGGAACTGCAAAAAACTGTGCTACTTGGAACATAGTACATCTTAAGAAGATACTTGGTTGATACCTAGGACGCTGGCAGCAACCCATTATCAACCATTAGCACCAGTGAATGATATTTGTGATCCATTTTTGAATGTTCAAGATGATCGAGTTTCATGTTCAATGAATAAAAGAGATGATGATAATTTTGTTGTTCATCATACAGTCAAACATATGTTCAGACTGGATTTGGCACTATGGTCTACCTACTGAATCCTGTCCTAGGACTAGATGACCTACAAGGTCCCTTCCAAGTCTGTTAAACTGTAACCTAACCTGGGATAGGCATATATGGATGTTTGATGGTTGTTACAGATATCGTTGCAGGATGTAAGCTGTTCTGAGTAAAGCTGCCTTTTGCAATTGACTGATGGTGAATTTGTCAATGCCAATGATGTTGAAGTGGTGCTTCAATTGTTTTGGGATTGCACCCAAGGCACCTATTATTATTGGGACTACCTTTGCTTGCTTTTGCCACAGTCATTTTATTTCTATTTGCCAGTATTTGTATTTTGTGATTTTCTCCAGTTCTTTCTCTTCTATTATGCTGTCTCCAGGTACTGCCACGTCCACTAGCCAGCTACTGCCACATTCACTTTTTATGTTTTTTATCGACACTATGCATTTGTTCTTAAGACTTGGTCTTGTGCAACCAGAATTAGTGGCTTTGTCTTTTCAACTTTCCTGCTCTTAATCATTATCAAGTCTTGATTATATCTGTTTTCCCTGTTTTTTCTCCTATATTGGCCCTCTATTGCTTTGTCTTCCCATGCCTCCATTCTGCTCTTCATTTGATCTTTCTTGTCGGCCAGTTTGGTCTCTCCAGTAATCAGTAAGCCTTCCTTGTACACTAACTTCAGTGCATCTTCCTCACTTTCCTTCAGATATTCTTCTAAAGCCCATTTTTCTTCTTCAACCGTCTGATGTACTTGCAACATCCCACACCCATACATTTTCCTTGATAGGTAGAGTCTGTTAATGATTCATTGTCATTATTTTTTGGTCTTCCTATCCAGGGCTGCTGCTGCTGCTGCTTCTGCTGCTGCTGTTGTTATTATTGTTGTTGTTGTTGTTATTATTATTATTATTATTATTATTATTATACTATAAAAGAGACTGATTTTAAAAGACAAATACACTTAGATCAAAGTGTTTTATGGATCATAAACCATGTCAACATAAAAATTTACAATCTAACCTTTTGTTAGAAGTCTAGGTGCTATTAGACTATTGTTTTTCATGCAATAGATCAACAGAATTATATTCTGGAAATTATTTATTTGAATTAGTAAAATCTGTGCATACAGCTGAAATCAAGATTACGGCCTACACCTATGGAGAAAGGATTTTTTCCCCTCTAGATCAAGGTGTCAAACTCGGGGCCAACAGTGGCCACACCCATCCCCCTTTTAGCAAAGAGGGGGGAAATCGCAAAATGTCACGTGATGACAACATGACCCTGCAAGTTTGATACCCCTGCTCTAGATCATTCTAAAGGCATGCACATAGGTATCACATCTCTCTATACTAGTAAAAATGACCAATTACATTCCAATTTCTAGTTTCTTAATCAAGAAGAATAAAGTCAGAAATAGTCAATTGCAATTAAATATTAGACTTAACTACTATGATTTTTTATTAAGAATTTTGATGTTTAATGATTAATGTTTAATGTTTAGGGTTTCCTTTGAACTTTGGAGTACTGGCAGGATTTTAGTTTTCCCAAGCTTTCAACTAAATTTTAATCAAGGAAAAGGATTTCTGGCAGGATAAGAAGAGAATTTAAACCGATCAATTTGATGAAAACCCTGTTCAACTGTCTTCCAGGTGATTTTTCATAAACATTTTAGAAATTGTATCATTGGTCTACCTGGGGGATGAGAGAACTAAATTCATAGCCAGTTCAAATTCTGTGAAGTAAAACCCATTATTTTAACTACGAATCACAATTTACTTTGTCTAGATTCAATGTCTTCATTACTCTTTAGCAAGTAGAAAAAATTACAAGATTGAAAGTAACTGCTGGGAAACTACTGAAATGAACATTTTTTTCTGTCTTGTACATCTACTATCTAAAGATTAAATTATTGGCATCTCCTAAGAATACTTCAAACTAGAGATACAATTTCTCAATTTATGTGTTACTCTATGTATCCATTTATTATGATATAACATACATCTCCTTTTGGCTGGGGAGCGACGGGAGGATTTGCCAATGGAAAAGCAATAGCAGGAGCCAATGGAGTTGGGATCAGATGATCTTCTTTTATCGGTGTTTCTGGATTTCTAATTAGAAGACTTGTGATCTCCACTGAATCAATTTTTGTTGAATCATTAATCCCTTAAATCAGAAAAATATTAGTGCATGATTTTTCATATATGATGAAATTGAACATTTAGTAAGTAAAAGCAAATAAAAATGGACCAGTAAAAAAAGAGCATGATTTAAACCTAAATACTGAAAAACAAAAGTTCACAAGAGTCCAATACTCCAAGATAGCTATCTACTTAATTGTAGATACCATATTTTCCGGCGTATAAGACGACCGGGCGTATAAGACGACCCCTGACTTTTCCTGTAAAAATATAGGGTTTGGGCTATACTTGCTGTATAAGACGACCTCTCTTCCAATGCACACCAAATAAAAATTAAAAAACATCAACTGGCTCACCCACAATGTAAAAGCAGCTGTGCTAGACCCAAAAATGGCCCCTGCAACAAGCAGGAACCTCACATAGCCACAAAAAGCCCAAAAAAACAACTTTCACACTTTACACACACAAAATTCCACATACAGCTTTGTGAGATTTTGTGTGTTTGTGTAGTTAGAGTGAAACACTACAGAAACACATTAAATCTCAGAAAGCTGCACAAATATTATTTTATTTTATTTTTATTTTTATATGAAAGCTAAATTTAAAACTTCCTAGCCTAAAACTTAGACCTAGCCTTTAAATGGCTAGGTCTAAAAAAGAACAACTAAAAAACCCCCAATTAACTATTTTTTTAAAGCTCCCAAAGGGGGGGAAAAACTTACCCAAAGTACAGGAGTCTCCAACCTTGGCAACTTTAAGACTTGTAGACTTCAACTCCCAGAATTCCTCAGCCAGCTTTCCTTTGCTGTCTGAGTAATTCTGGATGTTGAAGTCCACAACTCCCTGCCTACTTCATTGCAGGCAGGGAGATTTAGTTGCTTGCTGATGCAATGGATTGCAGGCAAGGCAAGGCAAGCGTTGCGGCTAGCAGCTAAGGTAAACAAGCTGGAGGGGGGGGGGGATTTTTGCTACATACCAATTAGCAGACAAAAATTAGCAGCTGGGATGGTCAGCATTGCGTAAAAGGAAAGTTTTTTCCTTTTACACAGTGCTTGGCCATCCAAGCTCTGGCGATCCCAGCTGAGTTGCCTGTTAATCAGGCAACTCAGCTGGGATCGCCAGCCTTGTGTAAAAGGAAAGTTTTTCCCTTTTACATGGGGCTTGCGTGTAATTCAGCTGATTAGCGGCAGCTCAGCAGGCAATTCAGCTTGGCTCCTTAGAGCCATTTAAGGCTCGTCAAAGCCTTTCGGGCTGGTCTGCCTGGTTACAGGAGACCGACACCCGGCGTATAAGACGACCCCCGACTTTTGAGAAGATTTTTGTGTGTTAGAAAGTCGTCTTATATGCCGGAAAATACGGTAACTATTTCAATGTAAGTGGGATTTTCTTCTGAATAAACATGATTATGGCTACAACCCAAGCTTTATTTACACATGGAATAACAATATATACATATAAGATGAACATTGAGTTAATCCAAACATGTCACAAAACATGTTCTAAATTCTATTTCAGTCTCAGTACAAATTTCTGAATACAACCATTTTGCATGAGAAAGGATTTCAAATTCATCAAGACTATAAAAACATAAAAATAAAATACCTTCCAGGCAGAGATTTTTTAAAAAGAATAAAGCATTTAAAGTGCTCATTTACAGAGTAACAAATAATCCAGATAACCTTCACAATGTGACTCTTTGCTTTTGTATATAAATTTTAGAAGTTCCATAAACTGTCAAACACTGGAATGAAAGCAATATACCTAATTCAGCCCAGATATCTTCCATGTCATAAATAAAAAATGATGAAGGCAACTAAAATGTGCAATGTTTTTAACTTCAGATTTTCATGCAATAATGAAATCCAAACTCAAATGCTGAAATGCTATTCTGCCATTTATAGTGCAACTTACCCATTTCAATAATTTCTGTATCACTCAAAGACTTTCTAAGTGAAAGTTCTCCTGGGGGCATTGCGGTAATTTGAATTTGTTCTGAATATTGTGAAGGACTGTTAGGCCACTGCAGGTTGCTGGCAAGCCTTGCTCTCTCCTCTCTTGCTGTAGGATCATCCCAAATTATCTGTTCATTCTGGGATGGCTCAGTATTGACTTCAGTTGCTCCATGATGTGACTGCCTGAAACATGAGGATATACAGCAAGTGTTTGAAAAAAATGAGGACATAACTTAATCTGCTTTGAGCAGTTTTCCTAATATTACAGCCCCAAAATCTTAAAATATTCTAGCTACCGTGTTTCCCTGAAAATAAGAAAGGATCTTATTTTCTTTTGACCCCAAAATAAGTGCTTGGACTTATTTTTGGGGAGGTCTTATTTTTTTGAGATGCAGGAGGTGCGAGCTTGCCATACCTGGGGGTGGTGGTGGGGGCACAGAGCTGCAACCATTGGAGCTGGCGAGTCCAATAATGAGCAAGGCTGTGGCAGTGGTGGGACATGTCAGGACAGTGCTGGCCAGCTGCTTGTCAGCAGGCTGCTCTCCTGGCTGGGTCTGGCCGTGAGCAGCACTGGCAGGCAACGAGGTGTGCGGCCGGCGTGAAGAACAGAGGCGACAATGGCTAGGCGGCAGCACAACACAGCCGCTTGTCAGCTGTTCACTACTGCAGACTTGCATGCGCTTCCAGCCATGCTTCCCAGGACTCTGCACCATGCCACCGGCCTGGCCACACTGCTGCAACTGGATTTGCCATTGCCTGCCTTGCCAGACCCGGCCAGGAGAGTGGTCTACTGACAAATAGCTGGCTAGCACTATCCTTATATGTCCTGCTACTGCAGCCTTGTTGCAATCCTGCAATATGCTGAAGGCTCAGAACGGGGTGTTTTTGCGAACAGCTTGAAAATGGGGAGGGGGGATTTTCCTGCCTCTCACCCTGTTCTAAAGCTCAGCACAGACTGAGAACAGGATAAGAGGCAGGAAAATTCTATTTTCAAGCTGTTCGCAAAAAAGCCCCATTCCAAGTCCTCAGTGTATTCTAGGATTGTAACATTGAACACTGATTGCAACAAGGCAGTGGTGGCAGGACATGTCAGTGTAGCGCCAGCCAGCTGCTCGTCAGGTTGCCCTCCTGCCAGGTCTGGCCATAAGAGGCACTGTCAGGAAACGGTGATGGGACCTCCAGCCGCAGCAGCTGGCTGGGCCTGGTGCAGAGGTGGCCGTGGCCAGGCATGATATTGAGTCCTGGGAAGCATGTCCTGAAGCATGTGCACAGCTGCAGGGATGAACAGTTGATGAGTGGTTGTTTTACACTGCCACCGGAAGTCATGCTCTTTTTGCAGCTGCAGTAAGAAAAGGGATGCAGTAGGTAGGGTTTGCGGGAGGGCTTCCATGAGGCCATTCTGTGTGGATCGTAGGTGTATGTGGGGCACGTGGGTCATGTCTTCCCCGAGGGAAATGGCGGGGATGGCTGTGCAGGTGCTTCCAAGACCTTATTTTTGGGGGAGGGCTTATTTTAGCGCATGCACTCAAAAGCCCGATTGGCCTTATTATCCAGAGAGCTCTTAGTTTCGGGGAAACATGGTAGTAGCTACCTTAAAGCTTCCAAAATTCTACTGCGGCCATTACGAGCAGAACGGGGTCCATCTGGAGTTGTTGGAGAATTCTCAAAACCATTCCGAGATAAAGAGTTCCTTTGTCTTTGCAACTTTGCTAACGATGTGGCAGTCATGATTTCTTGGAGCTGCTTCTGAAAGTTTGCCCTCATTTCCAATGTCTGTGTTAAAACTTAGATACAAAAGAATTATCAATAAAGAAACTATTACAATCAAAACACACTATAACAGATCCCTTTTTATGTGACACTTTTCCCATTCCACATTCTAAAAATTTTAAAATCGCAATAAAAAATTCTAGTACACAAAACATTACCTCCTTTTGGCTCATGCTGCTTTTGTTCAACTTCATTTATTTGATCAATAATAACTTTTTTTGTATTGTTATCATTCAGTGAATTATTCTGAAATAATTGAATAATAAAACAAATCAGTATTAAAAAGTTACATACAAAAAGGCATGGGCAAAAACTCAAAGAAAACACTATAGGCATCAGAAATATTCAAGTAGAATAGAATAGAATAACAGAGTTGGAAGGGACTTTGGAGGTCTTCTAGTCCAACCCCCTGCTTAGGCAGGAAACCCTATACTAGGGGTGTTAAACTTGATTTCATTGAGGGCTGTATCAGAGTTGTTTGACCTTGGGAGCCTGGTTGGGCATGGCCAGCTCAACGTCACTCGTGTCAGGGACCCTTGTGCTGACCTGAGTGCTTGCGGCCCTCCCGAGCTCCGTTCACTGGCAGAGGGTTGCAGGAGGCCGTCACAGCTGAAAACGGAGCTCAGGAGGACTGCGTGCACCCCTCTGGAGCTCTGTTTTCACTGGCAGAGGCACTGCGGACCCATCCTTTACTGTTTCAAGGACAGCCCTGTGGGCCAGATCTAAGCACTCCGTAGGCCAGATCCGTCCCCCGGGCCTTGAGTTTGACACCCCTGCCCTATACCATTTCAGATAAATGGTTATCCAATCTCTTCTTTAAAAAAAATCCAGTGTTGGAGAATTTACAACTTCTGGAGGCAAGTTATTCCACTGACTAATTGTTCTAACTGTCAGGAAATTTCTCCTTAGTTCTAAGTTGCTTCTCTCCTTGTTTAGTTTCCACTCATTGCTTCTTGTCTTGCCCTTAGGTGCTTTGGAGAATAGCTTGACTCCGTTTTCTTTGTGGCAGCCCTTGAGATATTGGAACCACTGCTACCATGTCACCCCTAGTAATTCTTTTCATCAAACTAGACATATCCAATTCCAGCAACTGTTCTTTATGTTTTAGCCTCCAGTCTCCTAATCATTTTGTTGCTCTTCTCTGCACTCTTTCGAGTCTCAACATCTTTTTTACATTGTGGTGACCAAAATAGAATGGTCTGATTGTTTTTTAGAGAACTACAGCAAAGTGAGGATGTATGTGTCTCTTTGTGTGTGTACACATAACTTCTAAATTAAAAACAGATGTGTTGGGAGGACATGGCTAGCGTCGTGGTGGGACAATGTGTCCCTTGGGCGCTTTGGGGGACAGCACTGAATCCAGCTGCTGGGATAGTCCATTTGGATTGGAATCGCCTCGAAGGAGTGAGGAACGAAGAGAGCACGCTCTGCCGATCTCAGGGAGTCCACAAACTCCCTGATTGATCCAGAGAAGGCTCCCAAACCCGACGGAATGGAAAAGGTGACCATTGCATGCTGGACCAAAGCTTGGGAAGCTACAGGAAGGAAGCATTGAAGAGAGTGTGATCTATCTTGTGAGAGATTTCGAACTTAGATTTTTTTTTACTAGAATTGAGTTAAGAGTCCCGCTGGGGAGTGGAGGTGGATTTGTTTTTTCTTTCCACCTCCCCTGTGACGCGGTGAGAAGAGTTTTTAAAGCAGTTTTTGGAACAGGAAGTGAGGCTGGAGAAACTTTTAGAAAAGAGTGAAAATACCTTTTATTAAAAGCTGGACTAGATATCTCAAATATATTTTTGGATTGTGGAAAAATTTTGAATTCCACAACACTTGGATAAGCTGATTTGTCTTCTTTGCTACTATTTCAATTTATTTTTCCTAAATACTAAACCGGATACTATTTGAAAGAAAAAGGATACGAGGAAGAGAGAGTAGCAGAGTCAGAGTGCCATCTACTGACAGAAATTGGAAGAGAAGATTGGAGCTGCAGCTGCAGCCAGCCTTGACAAATTGTGTAAATAAAGATATGAATTGACTACTAGAAATACAGGTGAAACTCGAAAAATTAGAATATCGTGGAAAAGTTCATTTATTTCAGTAATGCAACTTAAAAGGTGAAACTAATATATGAGATAGACTCATTACATGCAAAACGAGATAGTTCAAGCCTTGATTTGTTATAATTTTGATGATTATGGCTTACAGCTCATGAAAACCCCAAATTCACAATCTCAGAAAATTAGAATATTGTGAAAAGGTTCAATATTCTAGGCTCAAAGTGTCCCACTCTAATCAGCTAATTAAGCCATAACACCTGCAAAGGGTTCCTGAGCCTTTAAATGGCCTCTCAGTCTGGTTCAGTAAGAATCACAATCATGGGAAAGACTATTGACCTGAGAGTTGTGCAGAAAACCATCATTGACACCTTCCATAAGGAGGGAAAGCCTCAACAGGTAATTACAAAAGAAGTTGGATGTTTCCAAAGTGCTGTATCAAAGCACATTAATAGAAAGTTATGTGGAAGGGAAAAGCGTGGAAGAAAAAGGTGCACAAGTAGCAGGGATGACCGCAGCCTGGAGAGGATTGTCAGGAAAAGACCATTCAAAAGTGTTGGGGACTTTCACAAGGAGTGGACTGAGGCTGGAGTCAGTGCATCTAGAGCCACGACACACAGACGGATCCTGGACATGGGCTTCAAATGTCGTATTCCTCTTGTCAAGCCGCTCCTGAACAACAAATGTCAGAAGCGTCTTACCTGGGCTAAAGACAAAAAGAACTGGTCTGTTGCTCAGTGGTCCAAAGTCCTCTTTTCTGATGAGAGCAACTTTTGCATCTCATTTGGAAACCAAGCACCCAGAGTCCGGAGGAAGAATGGAGAGACACACACTGCAAGATGCTTGAAATCCAGTGTGAAGTTTCCACAGTCTGTGTTGATTTGGGGAGCCATGTCATCTGTTGGTGTTGGTCCACTGTGCTTCATTAAATCCAGGGTCAAAGCAGCCGTCTACCAGGAGATTTGGAGCACTTCATGCTTCCTTACACAGACGAGCTTTATGGGGATGCTGACCTCATTTTCCAGCAGGACTTGGCACCTGCCCACACTGCCAAAAGTACCAAAACCTGGTTCAATGACCATGGGATTACTGTGCTTGATTGGCCAGCAAACTCGCTTGACCTGAACCGCATAGAGAATCTATAGGGCATTGCCAAGAGAAAGATGAGAGACATGAGACAGAACAATGCAGAAGAGCTGAAGGCCGCTATTGAAGCATCCTGGTCTTCCAGAACACCTCAGCAGTGCCACAGACTGATAGCATCCATGCCACGCCGCATTGAGGCAATAATTGATGCAAAAGGCCCAAACCAAGTACTGAGTACATATACATGCTTATACTTTTCAGAGGTCCGATATTGTTCTATGTACAATCCTTGTTTTATTGATTTCATGTAATATTCTAATTTTCTGAGATTGTGAATTTGGGGTTTTCATGAACTCTAAGCCATAATCATCAAAATTATGACAAATCAAGGCTTGAACTATCTCGCTTTGCATGTAATGAGTCTATCTCATATATTAGTTTCACCTTTTAAGTTGCATTACTGAAATAAATGAACTTTTGCATGATATTCTAATTTTTCGAGTTTCACCTGTAATCTTGGTGTTATAAATTGGTCAGACTGAAAATTGAAACAGAGAGCGTAAGACTGGAAGGTGTTATTTTTAAACAGCTTAGCTCTTGAAATTCAAAGGGAAACAGGCAGTAAAAGACTTTAATTTTTTTTCTTCTTTTTTCTTCTTTCTCCTTTTTTTCTGGCTCTGTGAACTCTGAATACCTTCTTAGGCAATACAAAACAACTGGGTTTGGTGGGCCTATATGGATTACAATTTATTGATGTACTATCCTTTTTGACTGGGTATTAAAGGATTATGGTCTGAAGAACCAGAAGAAAAGGAACGTCTTACCTGATACAATCCTTCTCCTTGAGTGGAGGCAGCATCCAGAAATGGGTTGTCCTCGTCTGTTAGCCAATAGGATCGAGACTGTCAAAGTTGTGAGGACAGGCCTACATCAACAGTCCCCAGCTTTTGGCGAAAGAATAGCGACAGGGTCGATGTGTGATGACCAGAAAAACAAAGCACAAATAGTCAAACAAGCAAACTATCCCCCCCTAAAGGACCTAGGCCAATTCCTGACTAGGGTGGGGCTGGATGCTGTCTCCACTCAATGAGAAGGATCATATCAAGTAAGACCAATGTTCCTTCTCCATTGTAGTGGAGGCAGCATCCAGAAATGGGACATACCAAAGTGGTGCTATCCTTAGAGGTGGGCAACAGCCTGGCCCTAGGTCCCTGCATCGGAATGCACTCGTTGGAGGACCCACCTCCCAAAGGCCGCCTCAGCAGAGGCATATACATCTAACTTATAGTGTCTGATAAAGGGGGACGGGGAGGACCAGGTAGCAGCATGGCAAACCTCCTCCAGGGAGGCCTGAGTAGCCCATGCCACACTTGTGGCTGCACTCCTCGTGGAGTGTGTCGTAATACTCTTAGGCGATGGAAGGGCCTTGCGTCTACAAAGATTTGGCGATGCACGCCCGAATCCAACGGCCCAGGGTGGAAGCAGTGACTTTGGCTGGCTAAAAGGAGGCTGGCTGAAATGAAACAAAGAGAGACTCCGTCTTCCGGAAGGAAGAGTCTGCTTTAAATGTATCCAGAGTGCTCTCGCACATATAACATGTGCCATTCATGTTCCAGTGCATGCACTGGGGTGGGACAAAAATTTGGGAGCACCAGCTCCTGTGCTCTGTGAAACCATGAGTTAACTTTCAGTATGAAAGAAGGGTCAAACGTAACACCACCCTGTTGTTATGAAACACACACAGGTCTGGGCGGACCGAAAGAGCCGCCAATTCAGAAATCCTCCTGGCCGAAGTTATGGCGACCAGGAAAGCCACTTTGAGTGACAGGAAGCACAAGGAGGCCTCTTGCAGGGGCTCAAAAGGATCAGCCATCAGAGCCTGTGGCACCTTGGTGAGGTCCAAAGTTGGAAAACGGTGAACCACTGGTTCTAAAATATGCTGCACCCCTGAGGAACCTACGAATGTTTGGATGGCGAGCAAGAGAATCCAAACCCCCATAGGAGAAAACCGAGGAGCCACCACCTGGTGACAAAACGTGTTGGGCAATAACCCTTTGTGCAGACCCACTTGCAGAAATTGTAGAATTTGATGTACTGTCACCAAAGTTGGGTCCAGGCCCGACTTACTACACCAGGAGCAAAATGTCTGCCAAGTGACATCATAAATCCTATTGGTTGAGGCTCTCCTGGAAGCCTGGATGGTGTCAATGACCTCAGAGGAATAGTTGCTCTGGCTTATAGCCTTCCGCTCAAACGTCAGGCGATCAACTGGAACCACTGAGGGTCCGGGTGGACCAGTGCCACCTGGCTGAGGGAGACTCTGCCCGATGGTATCCTCAAGGCTCTGGCCAATGAAAGGGCCACTAAGTCAGCAAACGAAGGCCGCCGTGGCCAATGCACACCTCCGCCCGTTTTGCAAGAATCTTCCTTATCACCCTCGGGATAAGGGGAAGAGGTGGAAAGGCATAGAGCAGTTCCACTGGCCAAGGGCTGTGAAGTGCATCGACTCTCTCCGCTCCTGGAGCCGCAAACCTTGCAAATAACCTATCCAGATGAGAGTTGTCTGGGGTGGCAAAGAGGTCCACCATCAGCTGTCTGAAGTGCTCTGTCAGCTCCCAAAACAAATCCGGATGCAGGCACCACTCTGCGTGGTCAATTGTAGCCCTGCTGAGCCAATCTGCATAAACGTTGGCAGTCCCTGCAATGTGCTCTGCTCTCAATATCTGGAGGTGCTCCGCCCACAAAGACGTTCCGCCTCTTCATCAGGGTTCTAGACTGGGTTCCCGCTTGCCTGTTAATGTGAGCCTTAGCAGCCATATTGTCAGTCAGAATTAGTAAAGACACCAGGTCTTGGAACTCCCTAAGGGCCAGATGGACCACCCTGAGTTCTAGCCAATTAATGTTGTAGGCTAAGTCTCCCTGAGACCACCTGCCTTGAGCCACCGTATCCTGTGAGACCCCAACCATAGAAGCTGGCATCAGTCGTTACTGTCAGGTGCTCAGGCTCCTTAAAGGTACCACCTGAAAGCCAGTGCAGGGAAATCCACCAGTCTAGGGAATGTAATATCGCAGAAGATAACCTAACCTTGTGCAGGGAAGTGCTGGTACCTGCCCTCTGATAAGGAAGAAGAAATCACTGAACTGACCTGGTGTGCAAGCGTGCACATGGCCCGATTGAAATTCAGGACACCATCTTGCCCAGAAGTCATGAAAGCGTCACCAGGGGGACCGAACGAGCCCCCTTGACTTGGGTTACAAGCTCAACCAGGCTAGCATTCCTGGGAAAGGAATACCCTGCATGCAATGGTGTCAATCTCCGCTCCCAAATGCAGCAACCATGTTGTTGGTGTCAAATGATTCTTTTGCCAATTTACAGAAAAACCATGCTCCTGCAATACCTGCATGGTGACATTGCCTTCCACACATGTCTGCTACGTAGAGGTTAATTGGATCAGGATGTCGTCCAGAAAACACTGGACGCACGCACAGGATGAGCTCAAAGGTGAGTCGCTATTACCACCAATACCTTTGTGAACACCCTAGGCTCTGAAAAGAGGGTAAAGGGCAAGGCTTGATATTGAAAATGCCAGCCCACATAACAGAAGTGGAGATACTTCCTATGAGCTGGAAAAATGGGGATATGCAAGTAAGCCTCAGTTAGATCAGATATGAGGAAGTCGCCCTCTCTGATGCTGTCCAAAATAGACTTAAGAGAATGCATCTTGAACCGTTTGTAAATAACGCAGCAGTTCAGTCTTTTGAGGTCTAGAATTGCCCTATACCCCATCCCCCGCCCCTGAAGTTTTTGGAATTACAAAGAGGATGGAGTAAAACCCAAACCCTGTTCGACCTCTGGAACTGGTTGAATGGCATGGATATCCAAAAGATGCTGGATAGCAGTTTCCATGAGAGCCCGTTTAATCTGGTTACCTGAAACAGGCAAGAAATGAAAAACCTCTAGAGAGAGGCCTGAACGGACCGTATCCAGAACCCCTTGCATCCGTAGTAATGCCCTCCCATTGCCTGGCAAATTTGGCCAGGTGTCTCCCAATGGGAGGGTCCGTGAGGTGATTATCAATGGCGTCTGAAAGGACGGCTCTTTTCCTCTCGAAAGGGTCATTTGGGTGGGAACTGCTTGAATTTCCCTGCCCTATCCCGCTATTGATCCTGCCTAGATTGGAAGGGGCGCTGAGCTTTAACTGAACTAACTCCCCATCATGACCCCGAAAAGACTGACACTTGTAACAAGGGGAAGGGTGTGGATCTGTCCGTCGGGAAAAAGATGGAAGGACCTTGCGTTTTTCCTTCATCTCCACGAGCAGTGGCTCCAGCGACTCTCCAAACAGATGCTTTCCCGAGAATGGGGCAGAAGCCAGCTGCCACTTTTGCTTGGCATCTGCCTGCCACTGGCGGAGCCATAGTAGGCGGCTGGATGTCACCGATGAAGTGATGGCTTTGGAGGCAAATCTCGCTGCTCTTGGTGTCGCGTCCGCCGAGAACTCAAGAGCGGCCAACAGTTTGTTCAGGTCCTGATGGACTCTCACATTCGCGACAGGGATCTTGTCCTGCAGTTGCCTAACCCACATTAAAGAGGCACGGTTAAAGAAAGACGCTGCCATTGAGGCCTTAATGGCCCATGCCATCACCTGGTGCACCTTCTTTAGAGATTGCTCAGCTCGTCCTCCGGGCGAAGTGCCTCTTCTGGGGCATTCTTCATAACGAATGAGGTAACTAATGATACAATTGGTCCATCCACATCTGGCACGTGAAGTGGTTGTGACAACTCTGGGGCCATATTGAAATACCGCTTATCCAGGGAACTAGGATTTGTTCCTGCCCCTGGTGTGGTCCACAGCCTGTTAACAATGTCCACGAACCACTGTGGGGTGGGAACTACCTCAGCTTTAGCTTTGGGTTCAGAGAAGAAAGACTCCCTGGTGTGCTCCGACTCAGTAGGAGGCTCTGGCACAGGCAGATGACCAGCCAAGCGTGCCATGGTTGTGGCCTTATATAACAAGGACTTAAATAATTGAGAGTGGAACAGACCAACGAAGGCTTGTTCAGGGGATAAGTTCTCGTCTTCTGAGAGCTCCATCTCTCTATCCATTTCCTCCTGAGAATCAGAAAAATTGGATGACACTGGGGAATAGAACCGCCGATGGCGTAACTGTCCCCCTGAACTCTGCCCTCTGATGGGCACATCTACAGATACTTCTGACCTGAGGGAAGCCTCCCTGTGGCTGTGGCTGTGTTGCAAACCAGCTGCTATCCCCCTTTCAATAGCCTCAGAAATAATGGTCTCCATATTAGATGGAAATTGGCCTTGGTGTTTCTCCCCTGATCGGAGTTCCGATGTATTTGGGGTAACTGTGCCCTCTGTAGGTGAAAACTTAGGCCTGACAGGCTGTTGCCAAGCTGTAGAGACAGAAAAGGTGTCTGGTTGAGAAGCATACAGGCTTTCCCTGTTGCTGGGCAGATTGCCTGTAAAAGGCTGCTCAGCAGCGCCATCTGGTAACAGAGAACAGTTAGACCGGCTGTCAGAATGCTGAGGCAAATTTAACTGCCATAATGGTGGGAAAAGGGCGCTCCCGAAGATTGAGGCAATTGGTCACTGCTGGCTAGTGCCCTGGCAATCTCCTTATTAATCGCCTTCTGCCTCCTAGCCTCATCTCTCTGTGTCGCTTTGGAAGGGGAGCTTCTTTGATCTCTTGGAGATCTTTGCCGCCACTGTTCTGCTTGCAGACCTTGATTCCGAGGTCTTTGTCCGCTTACCACCCAGGGTGCCAACCTCCGAGGTGGCCAAAGTGGCAGGAAAAACCCTGCTAATGCTGAGCACCGCTTCCACCATTTCCAGCAGCTGCGCAACAGTTGAGGTTAAAGGCGGCTGCCACAAGTAAAAACGGAGCCGTGGGCTTCTTCCGAGCGTGCTCAAACAAGTAGAGGCTCGGGAATCGTGCCCATGTCCAAAGGCTCCAGCTGGCTCCTCTTGAGTATGCCCGCAGTGAGGAGGGACCTCTCGAACTCGGCCTGATGCGGTGGCAGCTGTCAGTGATAGCCCGTGCTTTCCTGTCAGCCCAGCTGTTCTTCAGCCAGGAGTGGAGCACAAGGCTAATTGCCAAGCTGGAAACTTCGGAGCCTTGTCCGCAGGCTCTTGGGTCAGCGTGGCAAGCTACGCTTGACTGGCTGCCCAGCTGAGTCACCAGGCAGTGACCTGACTTGCTGCAGGGTGGCTTTCAGCAGGCTCTAGCTAAAAGCTCTTCACGCTGGTATATTGGTGGCACAGCAGTCGTTGGTAATATAACTGCCACATAGAGAAAAATTAAATTAAAACAACAAATAATTCTACCAAAGGATAGCAAGATCCAGAAATAGATTGTCTTATACAAAATACATGTCTGTCCACAGCTAAGACCAAGACAAAAGCTGGGGACCATTGGTGTAGGCCTGTCCTCGCAACTTTGACAGTCTCGGTCCTATTGGCTAACAGACAATGACAACCCATTTCTGGATTCTGCCTCCACTACAACGGAGAACAACAAGCAGAAGAAAAGGGGTCAAGAGTGATTTGTGGTTTTACTTTTGGTTTTTTGTCTGCTCCCTGTTTTTTTTCTTTCTTTTTTCATCTTTGGATTATAATTGGATACTTGGATAATTGGGAAGTATTTTAACAATGGCTAGAGAATAAAAAAGGAGTTTGGAAATGAAGACGGCTAAAGAATAAATAGAAAATACATTAAGATAGAGATATAAATAAGATGAAAATTGTTAGTACATGTATGATGAGAATAATGATGTTTAATGTTAATATGGTATTATCACTAGAAGGTATTAAGAAGAAAATGAAGAGCTTTATAATGTTTAATTGTTTAATATACTATAACATTAAGTTTAGAGAAATAATGTGAATGCGAATGACGTTGTAAATGGTGAAAGAAGTTGCACAGAAATGGTTGTACCCAGACGACACACTGCTTAAGGAAAGGTGGAATGTTTATCTTTGTATTTGAAAAAATTAAAAAAAAATTATATATAAAAAACAGATTTGTTATGGGCTAGTATCATTACCAAGTTCAAGATTTAGAAACATTTTATTTGCTCAACCCTAGTTAGAATAGAGCAGGGGTGTCAAACTGGCAGTCTGTTGGCCAGATGCGTTACGTGCAGCCCACACCCACCCAAACTCCGTGAATGGGAAAAACGTCACAAAACATCACATGACAGCAATGTGATGCTGTGAGTTTGACACCCTGGGATAGAGCTTTAACCCAAAGTGTTCTATATTCAAATCATTACTGGACTGAAGTACAAAATTTTAAACTTTTTAAAAAAGGTTACACATTTTAATGATAGTCTGATTATTTCTGTTATTCTATAGCAAGCAATTTTTTAAAAGTTTGGTATTATTTTAGATCTAGTATGAATGAAAGCAAATCTGAAAACCATTATTATTATTTATACATACAGATGAATATTATCAAAGTAAATGGAAGAATAAAGTGAAAAAAATATATACTTTGTCTCCTTTCCCTTCTTTTCCAGCAGCATCAAGCCTTTGTGAGAATCTGTCATCTTCCACACCACTAATATTCAAACTCATTTTAGGATTATATGTATGAGGATAAAGAGATTCAGCTAATCGTTTGTATTCTTGTGCACTCTGGGAAGAAAGAAAAGGTCAGATAAAGAGATTAATGCCAGCACTTCAGAACAATAAATGCATAAATAAATATTGTTAATAAATATTTTCTTCTTTCCTTCCTAATGGATAATAAACAAAAGATTACTTTTTTATCCACAGAAAGTTCCAGTAAAGATGAATTACTTAAATGTCCTAGATCACAGCCCCCAACCTTTTGGGCACCAGGGACTGGTTCCGTGGAGAGAGGTTTTTCTGCGGACCAGAGTGGGAATGGTTTTGTGTGCTGCCTGCACCCCGCCAATGGCACTTTGCTTGCTTGTGCAGTCCAGTTTCTAGCATGCTGCGTACTGATGCCATTCTTCGGACCAGGGATTGTGGCTCCCTTCCCTAGATAATCACTAATCAAAGCTCACTTTATCAGATGCATGAGATTAGAAAAAAGGCAGCCCAAAAGTGATGTACCATATTTTTCGCACTATAAGACACTCCAGACCATAAGACACACCTAGCTTTTGGGGAGGAAAACAAGAAAAAAAATCTGCCTCTGCCTCCATCTCCCAGCAATTTGTCTCCTTGCAGTAAACAGCAAATAGCCTGGTCAGCTTCAGCACAGCCTGATTTAGCACAAGAAGTTGATTGGCAGTTGGATCAGCCTCCCAGAATACCGCTTATCAGCTGTTCCAGGCTGTGGGGATCACTGCCACCCACCACGGCCTCCACACGCCCCATTTTTGGACTCCATGCATTTTTGGACTCTCATTTCCAGCCCGTTCAACGGTGGGGATTACCGCTGCCACTTATCGCTGCTGCGATCCCTGTCGCCTGGAATGGGCTGAAAATAGGACATCCAGAGACCAAAAATGGGGTGCACGGAGGCAGCGGTGATCCCTGCAGCCTGGAACAGCTGATTGGCAGTACTCTGGGAGGCCGATCCAACTGCCAATCAGCTGCTCGTGCTAAATCAAGCTGTGCTGAAGCTGATCTTGCTGTCTGCTGCAAGGAGGCAAATTGCTGGGAAGCAGAGGCCAAAGGGTGGGAGGGGCATTCGCTCTATAAGATACACAGACATTTCCACCCGCTTTTGGGGTGGGGGAGAAGTGCATCTTATAGACTGAAAAATACAGTAATGCAAGAAATAATAATTTATTACACTTCTGATCCCATCTTTCCAGTCTTATCTTTTGGGGGAAGGAAAGGAAGCAAAAGTAAAAAAAAATTAAGACCTTAATTGTGTGACATCATCATCTTCATTATACTACTGTTGCCGTCGCCACCAACGCTACTACTGCTGAAGAAGGAATGCAAATTCCTTCACTCAAATACAGAAGATAAACTGTTTTCAACGCAGGAAATTTAAGTCTTTATTCTGCAATTCCCAAACCAAGTAAAACATTTTTATTTCTGTCACATTTAAGGTCTCAAATTAATCAGTGGCTTTTCACAATTCCCACCATTATCAACCTTTGTCCTTTACCTTTTATGGAAATCACAGCTATCATATTATAAAATGTCTATAATGAAAATAAAACAAATAACCAAATAACTGGAATGGAGATGGGCAAATTATGAGCCCTTACTTTAAAAGGACATAAACATAGGCACACGTAAAAAGAGTGTATGAGTCTTTAAAACAAAGAACAGTTAAAACGAGAAAATCATTTTTCTTTTGAAGGGACCACGTGTGGCTAATTTTATTCGTGCAAGTTATATCCTTCCCTAGCAATCTACTAATTAAGGAGGAAGGAAAAACAGATGTGTTTGTGAATTAGAATGAGATCTTAGATAATTTTTGCTTCAGTGGCTTGTTACCTAAGATTCCACTTGACTACAGTCCCTGTGATATTTTTGCAACAGATTTTATTTTTAAAATTTTAATTTAAACAAGTGTGCTCTACCGTTCAAAACCAATACATCCTTTGATTCAGAAACTTCAGTTCTTACTTAATAGCATCTGTTATCTTTTTAGGACAGTGCTTCATTAGATGGCGAAGAAACAAGATGGCATCAATGGAAGAAGCATTGTTACACACGGGAAGAAAACTTGCTATTAAACTAAGATAAAATGGTAGGAGGTGGAGAGGGAAAGATAAGTCATAGAAAAAGAAAAAAGACTGGAGAAAGGAAAAGGAGAGGAAGATTGGCGAAATTAGGAGAGAAAGAAGGCCAGCTGCACCCAAGAGGCCTACCCAAGAGACCAGAGGCTCATTGAAATGAGGTGAATGGAGAGGCAAATTGCCTGAGAGCATGCCGCAAAACAAACTGGCAGTGAGCAAGTGGGGCCAGCTGCAGAGCAGGCGGAAAATCAGCTGTGGGATGGAGAGGCTAGCAGACGGAGGGCAGCACAATGACAGGCAGAGCACAGGTGAGAGAGCAGAGCAAGGAAGAGAGAGAAGATAGGCAAACTTGCTGGGAATCATCTAGGCAGTCTTGTTTGCTGGTGGAAGCGGTGTCCCCAGCGCAACAGACCAGCAAATGGGAGCCACATGGCTGCAGAGCAAAAAGCAGTGGCAGTGCAGCAGCAAGGGACAGCACAGTGAGCTAGAGCCTGACAGCAGTACAGAGAACAATGGAGAAAGAGATGGTGGAGCTGAATGACAAGCTGAGCGTAGACCAGATAGTAGAGCTGAGCCAACCGGAAAGCTGAACAGCAGGCCAAGAGAGCTGACCAGAGCAGAGATGAGGCCAAAAAGACTTTAAAATAGGAAAGATAGGAGTGTGTTTAACACTGCCACCTGCTGGGTAAAGATATTTTGTTTCTATTTTTTTTCAAGTAACAGCCTAGAGATACTTTGTAGCTATAAACAAGTGGCTTTGTACTGGGATTCTGATAAGGGTGGAGAACATCTGAGAAAGTGGATCCGTATTGTTTATACAGGTGTTTCTTTTGTACCTGTGTGGAGTAGGAGCCTAGAAATATTGTTGATAACTTTTGTTCTCTTTTGAGCTGCTACTTGCTTTTCCTTAATTCTTCTTTAACTTGTGGCTTTTAAGAAATCACTCTCTGAATGCTTTCCGGATATAAAAGTGCTTGGATTTTTTTTTTAAAGTTTTTCTTTATCTTTTTGTTGTTTCTATTTCTCTTGATATTTTGTATTTTCATTATTTTTGGGATTTTTTATAACAGCATTGGATTAAGGTATTTAAGAGCCTGAAGATTTTGCTTTTTATTATGTTCTTTCATATTTTTTTCCTTTTTATTTTTTGTCCTTTTCTCTCTCTCTTGGATTTATGTTTAAAGATTAGGGTTCGAAAGAATCTGAAGATTTTGATTTTTTCTTTTTGATTTTTCCATCTTTTTGTTTTTTTTCTTTATTTGGCTTTATCTGTTTGGCTTTTTATTTTTTAAACTTTGGAAGTTGCCTTGGTTGGATATTTTACAAAATGAGTAGAAAAGTAGCAACAGTTGGAATTGTTGTGACCACGCTGTCTTCATCATCATCTGGATGAAGATCTATCCAAGCAATGTTGCAGCAAAAGAAGGAGAAAGAGAAAGATCCATCACTACAAACGATTTTCCAAACAGTTTTAAGAATGGAACAACTACTACTTAAGACAGATGAGAAAGTCCAAAGAATGGAAGAACAATTACTTAAGACGGATGAAAAAGTAGTTAGTATTCAGCAAACAATGTCAAAATATGAAGAAAGAATGCAAAATTTGGAGAAGAAAGATGATCAAAAAGAGGAAAAAATTAAAGGAATAGAGAAAAGAAAACAAGTGCTTTCATTAGATGGGAGATGGACAAAGCAGAATTTTATTTAAGATTTCAAAATGTGGTGGAAGAAAAAGGAGAAAATTTGGCGGATATTATGATTGGTATGCTGGCTGAGGCACTAGAAATTACTAAAGAGAAGATGATGGACGTGGTTGATGAAATTTATTGAGTTTATACTAGATATGCTATGCGCAACAAACTGCCAAGAGAAGTACATATAAGATTTACTAAGAAATCGATGAAAGCACAAATACTTCAGGCAGCTAGAGAAAAACCCCTGAAGTATAAGGAGAAAGAAGTGGTTGTTTTGAAACAAATACCAAGAAAAGAGAGTTGAGAAGAGAATATCAATTTTTGACAAAAATTCTGATCCAAAAAGGAATTAACTATAGATGGCTGGTCCCAGAAGTTTTAATTCTTACACGGCAGCTCCAAAGATATAGGTTGGATACAATTGAGAGAGCAAGAGCTTTTTATGTATTCCTTAAAGAAAAAGAAGTAGTAATGGAAGTTGAAACACAAGCTGCAGTGGTTCCAATTAAATTCACAGAAGAATTGGTAATGCTTTAATCAACAGAAGGTGCTGTCGATGGGGTCGTGGAACAAAAGGAACGAGAAGTAAGATCAACTAGAGCAATAAAACCTTCAAATAAAATATGAATATGGAAGAAAGGAAATTAATCTCAATAAATGTAAATGGATTAAATTCGGCTATCAAAAGAAGGAAAGTATTTCATAAATTAGAGAAATTAAAATTTGACATAATTTGCTTACAAGAAGTGCATATTAAAAAACAGCAACAACAACTACTGATATAACCAAAACTCAGAAAAACTTTTTTATCATTATCACAAAGCAAAAAGAGAGGAGTTGCTTTATATATTAAAAATGCAATATCAACGGAGCAAAAATATGCAGATGAAGAAGGTAGAATTCTGATGGTGGAATTAATTGATAACAATATGAAAATTCTTTTAGTAGCAATTTATGCTCCAAACGACAATCAAAGGGACTGTTATAGAAAATTACATAATAAAATAATTGAAATGGAATATGATAATATATGTATGATGGGAGACTTTAATGGAATTGTGGCTGGAAGTTTGGACTATAAAACACATAAAACAAGACAAAATAGAAAGATACTACCGAAAACCTTTAAAATGATAGAGGAAACAAATATGAAAGATGTATGGAAGGAGAGAAATGGAAAAAATAGACAATATACTTTTTACTCTGATAGACATTCCTCTTGGTCCAGACTAGATATGATATGGACTACATATCATAGTATGTAGTCTATGTTGAATATAGAATATGTGGAAATAAAATCTAATTTATGGGCAGATCACAATCCGGTGATAGTTATATAGAAAAGGTAGAAAAGAAGATCTAGATGAATTTTAAATATTACAATATTGAAAGAGAAAGACTTTGTACAGAAAATGGAAAGAGAATTGGACTTTTTCTTTAAAAAAAACAAGAAGGAAGAAACATCGGCACAAAACCGTTGGGATACAATGAAGGCCTATGCTAGAGGATTAATTATAGACTATACAAGGAAAAGAAATGTCAAGAAAAGACAGAACTTCAAAATACTGACTGATGACTATAAAAGATTTGAAAAGGAACTCCAGAAAGGTCCATATAAGAAAGATATTAAAATTAAAATGGACACAATAAAACATAAAATGGACCTTTTGGAGAAAGAATTAGCCCAAAAAATAAGAAACACAAAACAGAATTATTTTGAAAATGCAAACAAACCAGGAAGATGGCTAGCATATAAATTGAAAAAAGAAAGAGAATTAAGAAAAGTAATTCAAGTATTTGATGATCAAGGGCAAAGTAAATTTGGAAATAATGAAATGGGGAAAATAATACACGAATATTATGGACAACTTTACAAGAAAAAGATGATAGAGGAAGAAAAAGTGGCAAGATATTTACAAGATGCAAAACTACCTAGGATTTCTAAAGATACTGAAGAGATGTTGGAGGGGAACTAACAATGATGGAATTAACAGAAGCAATTAAAAAACAGAAGAATGGAAAGGCACCAGGACCAGATGGTCTACCTGCTGAATATTACAGAATATTACAAGAATCTTTAAGTCTCCCACTATTGGATGTTATGAATGAAGTGATGATAAAGAAAACACCAAAATCGTGGATTGAGGTGTATATTACTTTGATACATAAGGAAGATACAGACCCACAACAAATCAAACATTATAGGCCTATTTCCCTATTAAATTCAGATTATAAAATTTTTGCTTCAATATTGGCAGAAAGACTCAAGAGATATCTGAATAAGTTTATACATGCAGATCAGAATGGATTTCTCTCAAAAAGACAAATTAGAGATAATGTAAGAATAATTCTGAACACATTAGAATATTATGAAGCACATCCAGAAAAGCAGATGGCTTTGGTATTTTTAGATGTAAAAAAAGCTTTTGACAACTGGCGATTTATGATATTTCAAATGGAAGAGAGGGGCTTTGGTAGGAAATTTATTCAGGCAATTGAAGCTATGTATTTTAAACAGACAGCAAAAGTAATGTTAAATGGTGAATTTACTGATTCTATTGAAATAGAAAAAGGTACTAGGCAAGGATGTCCACTGTCCCCATTGTTGTTTATATTGACTTTAGAAGTTTTAAACAGAAATATCAGAGAAGAAAAAGAGATAAAAGGTATGAAAATACAAAAAGAAGAATATAAACTACAAGCTTTTGCAGATGACCTGGTCTTTATTATTAAAGAACCACTAACGACAATAAATAAATTGACAAAAACTATTGGAGAGTTTGGGAAAGTAGCTGGCTTGAAAATTAATAAAGATAAAACAAAGACAATGACTAAAAATATGCTGAAAAAGCAAAAAGAGGAATTGATGGAAATTTCAAAGATGCAGATCATAAACAGGGTAAAATATTTGGGGATATATTTGACAGCAAGGTGTAGCACACTTAAAGAAAATAATTATAATAAGCTCAAACAACAAATAGGGCAAGATTTGATGAAACAGGGAAATTTGCAGTTATCTTTGATTGGTAGGATCTCAGCTATTAAGATGAATATCTTGCCTAGAATTTTGTACTTATTTCAGACAATTCCAATCAAGTTGGGAAAGGAATTCTTTGTAGATTTGAATAAAATGATATCAAAATGTATTTGGCAGGGAAAGAAGGCGAGAAGATGCTAAAATGAGGGGTGGTTTTGGCCTGCCTAACTTTGAACTATATTATCAAGCAACAAGTTTAATGTGGATTAAAGAATGGATAACTTTAAGAAATACTAGATTATTGAATTTGGAGGGACATGATTTGTTGATGGGATGGCATGCCTTTTTATGGTATAAAGGAACTAAAATACAGGGTTATTTTAGAAGACATCAGATACGTGAAACTTTGTGGTTGAACTGGGAGAAGGTTAAAAAATATCATTATTTGACGATTCCAGTCTCGGTATCTACAATTGAAGCTTTTTCATATCCAGTAATATTTAAAGGGGAACAAATGGTTAGATATAGTGAGTTACTGGATGAAAAGAGTGAACTTAAATTAAAGCAAGATCTAGAAGATCAGGGATATAAGATGGATTTGTTTTCATATATGCAAATATTTTCTAGATATCGAGAAGATCTAAAACAAGACGGTTTTAATAATATTTTTACTAATTTAGATAAAATATTAATGGGTTCTGATGACTATGTAATTAAAAAGTTATATGGATATTTGTTAAAGGTAAAATTGGAAGAAGAACAAGTTAAAGAATCAATGACAGCGTGGGGGAAATTTTTTGGTTATGGTATTGATTTAGAGAAATGGCAAAAACTGTGGTCACATAATTATAAAATGACAATGTCTACAGCATATAAGGAGAATTTGTACAAGATGTTTTACAGATGGCATCTACCCCCAACGAGGATAGCCAGAATGTTCAGGAATAAATTGGAGAAATGTTGGAAGTGTTACCAGACCCCAGGATCATATCACCATATGTGGTGGACATGCATAGAAGCAAGAAGATATTGGATTAAGATACACATGTAGTTTGAAAAAATGAGAAAAAGCCATATTGATTTTAAACCAGAGATAGGGATCTTACCAGAGACGTTTAATGAAGAATTGCAATATTTAATTGTGAACCTTTTAACAGTGGCTAGAATTGTATTTGCTAAAAACTGGAAAGGAGAGAAGATACCTATTATTTGATATGGGAGTTATTTTATCAATGAATAGACAATAAAACATGGAAATGAAATATGATATATGAAATGAAATTAAGATAAAATGTGTAGAGGGACTCCAGTGGCACCATTGGCGCTACAAGATGCTCCTTTGTGAGCGCCCGTTCCCGAGATCGCGTAAAGCCGCTAGAACAGCGAAAATCGGCTGGCTAGCAGCTTGGAACCCTCCCCCCCCGGGCAAAGGGGAGAGAGGTGAGCAGGCAGCCACAGGTTGAGCTCCCCAAGAGCCCCAGGAGCAATTCTGGGGCGTAAAGGGCGAGGGCTCCCTGGAAGCTGTGGGAGCTCCGGACTCGGGACGTCTCCTGCTTAAGCAGAGCAAGACGCCACAACCACTCCTGCAATCAACATTTGAAAGAAACATTGACTGAAGCAGGCAGAACAAAGCCAGGAGAACCAGATTTGGTTCTCCTGGCTTTGTATTTAGCTTTAACTCCAAATTACTACTACTTCCTTCTGAGCTATTGAGAAAGGTTCAAAGGAAAATAAGAACAAGATGGCGATGGTGTGTTAACGGGGCATGGAAAATGAAAGTTAAAACCTAGAAGTTGAAAGTAGAGCTCCGTTTAGCGCTTGCAGCCCTTGTTTAAAATTAATTTTTTTTGCATTGAAAGAAAGAAGATTTTAAGGCTAAAAAGACTGTAGTAGGGATTTCGAAAAGAAGATTTATTATTCAAGGGCTGGAAAAATTTAAAATGTGTGGAAGTCCTGTCTTAGCTGCTGATATTAAACTAAAGCTAAAACTAATTTGAAAGTGAAAGATGGCCTCAAAACCAATAAAGACTATTCCTGTTAAAGGAACTGGCAGTACGGGGAGTTCCCCAGCTCAGACTTCTAGATTGCAAGCTTTCGCTCCCCCAACAGAACCACAAACTTTAACACTTGAAATGCTGCAGAAAGCTTTCAAGCTACAGAGAATAAAATTGCTTCTGTGATTGATGAAAAAATGCAGAGTGTTGCTGAGGAAATATTTTAATACAAGAAGGATACATAATGAAATCTTACAAGCAACCTTTAAAAATAAACTTCAAGTGGAAGGATGGGAAGTTTTAACAATGAAAGAAATTCCCCACAAAATGTTGAGAGCTAGAAAGGATTATGCTTTCCTGGTGGAAGAACTGAGAAATCGCCAGTTACAATACAGATGGGAGGCTCCAGCTGGTCTTGTGGTGAATTACTCAGGAGAAAGACATCGCCTTAACTCAGTATGGAAAGTAAGAGATTTTTATACCAATGTATTAAAAGCTGGTCCCCCAAAATCTCCAGATGTTAGAAGAAAACCAGAAGCAGACGGGGGCAAGAAAGGGGGAGAATGAAGGATTATTGTCGCAAGCTCAAAAGGGAGTCTCAGACAAACAAGATGATGTTATGCAAATCATGACTGTTGTTCAAGATTTGGATTTAATTGATATATCAGAACAACCTAAGGATCAAAGAATGACAAGCAACAGCCAAGCGTAAAGAGGAACTAAGAATGCAGCAATTCCAGATGATGACTCAAGAATCCACACAAACAGGAGTAGTGGGAGGAGCCAGGCCTAAAAGCCAAATGTGTGAAAGCCATCAGCAAATGCTCCAGATACTCCAGAGGACTAAAGATGGCAACTAGATTTTTAACTTGGAATGTCAATGGTCTAAATTCACCACAAAAGAGGAGGAAAACAGTTCATTATTTGAAACAATTTAAAAATGAAGTAATTTGCTTACAAGAGACTCATATTAGAACCAAAGATCAAAAGTACCTAACCAACACAAGGTTAGGTACACACTTTGTTGCATCTGCTCCAGAGAAGAAAAATGGTATAGTTATATATTTAAAAAAAGATTTAACTGCTAAACTAATTGAATCAGATGATCAAGGAAGATTTATAGCAATTGAACTTTTAATAAAAGGAGAAGTAGTACTTTTAATTGGAGTATACGCACCGAATCAGAAACAGGAAAAATTTTACAATCCAAGTTATTGCAATGGGATTATAAAACATGTATTTCATTGGGTGACTGGAATGGAGTTTTGGACATTAAAAAAGACAAGAAGGGCGTTATACAAAATACTTCGACACGTGCGAGACTACCAATTATTTTATTTTTTTTTGAAATGATGGAAGATATGGAATTGAGGATATTTGGCAAGGGAGGAACCCTGAAGAAAAAGATTTTACTTTCTTTTCTGATAGGCATCACTCCTTTTCTAGGATTGATTTTATTCTAATTACTAATGATCTTTTTTCAGGGTGAAGAAAACAAAGATATGTCCAAGAGTTTTAACGGACCATAGTCCAGTCTGGATGGAAATGGAGCATGGAAACGGACCCAAACGGTCCTGGAGGCCAAATGAAAATTTGTTTAGATACGAGGAAAATATAAAACAATGTAAAATATTTATCAAAGAGTTTTTTACTATGAATATGCATAAGAGTACATCAATGGAAATGGTGTGGGATGCAAGTAAAGCATATATGAGAGATATTTTAATATACTTAAATAACAAATATAGAAACAGAGGGAAAAAAGGAAACACTTAGAAGAAATTAAAAAAAAAAGAACAAGCTTTGATAGCGAATGCAGCAGATAAGAAAATAAAGGAGGCAATTAACCTATTGCAAGGGCAATTTAAGATGTTAATGGCAGACCAGGTCGCAACTAATAAACAATACGTAAAACATAATACTTTTTGCAATGCTAATAAGCCAGGTAGATGATTAGCTTACTCGTTAAGGAAGAAACAAAGGTTACGAACTATAGAGAAAATAAAATACTAAGATAAAGACGTTTTTCAGCAGGATATGATTAAAAAATCATTTTTAGAATTTTATACTAGGTTTTATAAGGAGGATAAAATTCAAGATATAGATATAGATACTTACAGAAAGAGAATATTTCCATAATCTCCAAAGAGCAAAGGGAGGGGTTAAACCAACTGATAACTTCGGAGTAGATGTTTGCAATCAAACACTTGAAAGGTGGTAAAGCCCCTGGGACGGACGGGTTAACAGCTGTTTATTATAAAAACTTACAACTGGAAATGTTGGAACCACTTAAGGAATTATTTACTAATATACAACTTGGAGAAGAGGTACCTCCATTATGGAAGACAGCCTTTATTTCTTTAATTCCAAAGGAGGATCAAGATCATACTCAGCCAAAAAATTATAGGCCTATATCACTTCTAAACACAGATTACAAGATTTTTTGCTAAAATATTGGCAAATAGACTGATGATAGTTATGCAGCAAATGATTCATCATGATCAAATGGGTTTTATAAGTGGCAAACAAATGAAAAGTAATGTAAGGCAAGTTGTTAACCTATTAGAGTATTTGGGGAGGAACAACCAAGTCCCTGCAGTGCTAATTTTTTTTAGATGCGGAGAAAGCTTTTGATCAAGTGAATTGGAATTTTTTATTGTAATTAATAGAAAAGATGCAATTTGGAGATTATTTTATGCAAGCTATTAAGGCAATATATCAGAAACAAACAGCGCAAATAATAATTAATGGTGGCTTAACAGATAGTTTTAATATAGAAAAAGGTACAAGGTAAGGATGTCTTTTGTCTCCATTATTGTTTATTTTGTCTTTGGAAGTCTTGTTGACTAAAATCCGGGGGTTAGCCACAATAAAGGGAGTTAAAATCAGGCAGTATGAATATAAATTAAGAGCATTTGCAGATGACTTGGTTGTTACCTTAACCCACCCAGTGCAATCGGTTATAGGTCTAATGGATGTAATTAATCAATATCGACAAGTATCTGGATTTAAAATAAATGCAGGAAAAACAAAGATAATAACCAAAAAACATGACTACAAGTCAAAAAGAAGAAATGGAAAGAGTAACAGGATTTGAAATAGTCAAGAAGGTTAAATATCTGGGGGTTTATATTATGACTTCAAATGCGAAATTATATAAGTATAACTATGAACTATTGTGGCAAAAAATACAGAAGGACGTGCAGAAATGTGGAAAACTACAATTGTCTTTGATGGGAAGAATAGCAGCAGTAAAAATGAATGTTTTACCAAAGTTTTTATTTCTTTTTCAAATGATACCAATACTTAAAAAAGATGCAAATCTGAAGGAATGGCAGAGGGGTATTAGTAAATTTGTTTGGCCAGGGAAGAGACCAAGAATTAAGCAAAAAATAATGCAGGATGTGCGAGAAAGAGGTGGTCTCAAAATGGCCAATTTAAGATTGTACTACGAAGCCGCTGCTCTCTCAGCAATTAGTGATTGGACCAACTTAACAGAGGAAAGTATATTGAATATTGAAGGATATGATTTGGTTTATGGTTGGCATGCTTATTTATTATATGACAAGAAAGTGGAACCATGTTTTAAGGAGTTCTTTATTGCGTGTTTGGAAAAAATACCAATATAAATTAAATGATAGATTACCAATATGGACAGTACCCAGACACGCGATAGAGAATATAGAGCAAAAACAAGATGAGAATACGTATAAAAAGCTTCTTAGCAATGAAAGAGGTATATTACAATTAAAATCTTTGAACCAATTAAGAGAAGAAAGGATAATAAAAACATGGTTTCAGAATGGACAGTTGCAGGCCAGATGGAAAGAAGATCAAAAAATTGGTATCTTGCAGGAGGATGAGAATTTGGTAAAACAAATCAGAGATCAGGGTCAAATTCATATAAAAAGGTTGTATAATGCATTTGTGGAAATAGACTCAGAAACAGAGTTAGTAAAAGACTGTATGATAAAATGGGCACAAAATATTGGGGAACCAATAATGATGGAAACATGGGAAAAAATATGGGTCAGAAATGTAAAATGTACTCAAGCCCAAAACTTGAGAGAAAATTTTTACAAAATGTTTTATAGATGGCACTTAGATCCTAAGAAATTAGCCTGTATATATCCAAATATGCAACCTAAGTGTTGGAGATGTGAATGTGAGGATGCTACGTATTATCATATATGGTGGACATGTAAAAAAATTAAGGCTTTTTGGATTAAAATATGGTGGATTATCCAAAATATTTTAAAGAAAAAGATAAAATTTACTCCACAGTTATTCTTGTTGGCTATAATTACAGACTGTACGGTAATAGAGACTAAGTTGCTCTTAAACTTCATAACAGCGGCCAGACTTTTGGTGGCGCAGTACTGGAAGGAGGATTTACCTACTATTGAGGAATGGACTTTAAAAATAACGAATTTGGCAGAGATGGCAAAAATTTCAGCGTATTTGAAGGACCACTCAAATGAAAGATACGTACTAGAGTGGAGAAGATGGATTGATTATATCCAAAAAAATATCAGACTAACAAGTTACAAATAGCTTATGAATGAAATATTTAACCAAATGTATAGTTTTCTTTTTTCTTTGAATTATGTGTTGTTAGATCAAAGGGGAGTTAAAGACCAAGAGTGAGTTGGGAGTCCGTAGAATGTTAGCGTATTTTAGTTTAGGATTGTTATATGCTATACCCTGTATTTCTTTTGGGAGGTCCAGGGAGGGGAGGGGGGATGGGGAGGGAAAATGTTTGTATTTCTGATAAAACTCTTTTAATAATAATAATAATAAAAAAAGATAAAATGTGTAAATACTTGTGTTCTTTTAGGGGAAAAGAACATGTGTCATATATTGATATATTGAAGATTTTGGGAGCACGAAAGGATTTTAACCGACCAAAACACTGTCTGTAATTGTTTGAAAAGATGATGTTTTTATGTTGTTTTTGTTTGAAAATACAATGTGTGTGTGTGTGTGTGTGTTTCCTTTAAACCAGGTTTTTCCTACGTAGCCAAGATTTTTCTGGAACCACAATTGAGCGAAATCACATTCACTACTTTCTGAGTTCTTTCTCCATCTTTTCTTTCTGGCAGCAAGCAAACTTTTGTGCTGCATTGTGGGAGGTGTGTGTGTGTGTGTGTGTATATTTGTTTTCTGAGGTTTTCACGGGTGTTTGTATGTAGGTCTTTGGTTATTCGGGTCTTCTCCAGCGTAAAATTGGAAGTGTCTTGGCAACGTTTCGACAAAGTCTCATTCGTAATCTTCAGGCTGGTTTCTCGGCTTCATGCTTCCAGGAACAATGTGAGATCGCAGCTGTTTCTTCCTTTTAACTGCTAGTGGGGGTGTGAGCTGATTGGGTGGGAGCTTGGCTGTGTTATGATTGGGTGGAGGTGTGTTCTGATTGGTTAGGGGCTTGGCTGTGCTCTGATTGGATGGGGGGTTGGTTGTGCTCTGAATTGCTTCCAGGAGCACGAAGCTGAGAACACCAGCCTGAAGATGACGAATGAGACTTCGTCGAAACATCACCAGGACACTTCCAATTTTACGCGGGAGAAGACCCGAATAACCAAAGACCTACACACACACACACACACACACATTTAAAAATATATAGGGAAGAAAAGGATAAATAAAACTAACATAAGCAAGTTAAATAAATAACAAGGTAGAAAAACAAGCACAAAAAGTCAGAAAAAAGGATAGGGGAAAAAAAAAAGAAAAAACGTATTTTTTTACCTCTAAAAGGCAAAAGAAACAAACTACCAGCAAAAAGAAACAAACTCATGGAACAGGTAACTGATACTATTGTGGTATGTTCCATGTTTGTTCTTACGTGCAAAGAACATCCAAATTATAAATGTATTAAATGTAAACTTTGTGAACTATTAGAGGAAAAAGTAAGGGATTTTGAAGCAATTCTAGCCAAACTCCAACCTATGCAAGAAAGCTATACCCAAATCAAACCAAATAATGAACAGATAACTCCCAGAGAATTTGACCCTGCTGATAAACTCTTGGAAGACATATGGAGGTTTGTCACATATATTGTGTTTCCCTGAAAATACAACTTACCCTGAAAATAAGTCCTACTCTGGTTTTTTGAGATGTGTCTAATTATAAGCCCTACCCCAAAAATAAGCCCTAGTGAAATGGGTGGACTTGGTACAGGAGTCAGCCCTTCCCTTCCCCGGCCACCTCATGGCTGCTTGGCCCCTTAATCACAGCCTGAGGATCAGGTGAGCCAGTGAGGGCCACGAGTTCTGTCTCTCCAGGGTATGGTAGAAGCAAAGCGCAGCCTGTCCCTTTCAAGCAATCAAATGTTTCTCTCTCTCTCTCTCTCTCTCTCTCTGGATGTGTATGAGGGAGGGAGGGAGAGAGAGAGAGAGAGAAAGAAACAGTGGAGGGGAGTAACAAAAATTGCAGGCAATGCTGTTTGAAAGGGTCTGTCTCTGTCTGTCTCTCTCTCTCTCTCTCTCTCACACACACACACACACACAAATGGCAGAGGGCAACTGGGTAAGGTAACTGAGCCTCCCCTGCCCAAAAGCAGCATGCAGCCTTTCACAGTAATGGGAATTGCAGGTAATTCTGGAAGATTGTGGGAAGTGTGTGCTTACAATAGAAAAAGCAGAACCTGTCCCTTTCAAGTATCAGTTGAGAAAAGACAATCCCCCTCCCCATTTTTCTGCCGATTTCCCTTTTCTCATTTGATTGCTTGAAAGGGACAAATGTGTGTTTGTGTGTGAGTAAGAGAGAAAAAGAGAGAAACGGTGGAGGAGAGGAAACCCTTTCCAACAGTATTGCCTGCAATTCTTCTTACTCCTCTCCGCTGTTTCTCTTTCTTTTTCTCTCTCTCTTTCACATACACACACACACACACACACACACACAGACATTTGATTGCTTGAAAGGGATAGGCTGCGCTTTGCTTCTACCGTAAACACACACTTCCCACAATTTTCCAGAATTGCCTCCCGATTCCAATGGGCCGTATGGCTTTTTGCTTCACAGTAGCAGGAGCATGAGCAACACCCAAGCTCCAGGCCTGGTAGAGCACAAACCGTTGCCACCTGCTCCAGAGCCCCAAAGTGAGCTGCGGAAGAGAGGGGCCCTCAGCTGCGAGGTTGTCTGATGCCATGGGCAAGGCTGGGGTTAGCAAGAGTGCGCCAGAAACATTTCCAGCCACCTGGAGAGACAGAACTTCAGGTCCTCGCTAGCTCAACTGATCCACAGGCCATGATTAAGGGGCCGAGCAGCCATGAAGTGTCTGTGTTCATCGCCTCCTGCACTTCAAAAAAATTAACCCCCCTCTCTCAAAAGAAGCCGTAGCCATTTTTGGGGGAGTCAAAAGAAAATAAGACCGGTTCTTATTTTCAAGGAAACATGGTAGAAGGAAATACAATAATCAAAGAAAGAAGCAGCATATATCTAACAAACCCCTACTGCCCAATCTAACCCAACCAGAAGCAGCCCCATTAAAACCAAGCAATTGATTTCTCTCCCTAGATGAAAATATGTGGATCCACAATCTTCCCCTCAAAGAAAACATGTGGACATCTAGAAAAGAGGCAGCATCAAATATTCCTAAAAAAGTCACACAAACTCACCTGAGATAAACAGAAAAGCACCCCAAACTACACCCCCCAAAAAAGGAAGGCAAGTGTTGGTGATAGGAGATTCTATTCTCAAAGGAAGAGAACCAGCCATCTGCAGATCAGATATACCATCTAGGGAGGTATGTTGTCTCTCTGGAGCAAAAATCAAAGATGTGGTTGAGAACCTAACCAAAATAATTAGGCCCACCGATTACTACCCTTTCCTCCTTCTTCACAGTGGGACGAATGACACAATGAAGAACCTGAGTGCAATAATAAGAGATTATAAGCAACTAGGCAACAAAGTTAAGGAGCTAGGTGCACAAATGGTGTTCTCATCAGTACTCCCAAGAAAGGGCAACACCCACTGAGGGAAAAAAGAATTCTAGAAATAAACCACTGGCTAAAGGATTGTTGTCACCAAGAAAACTTTGGTTTCCTGGACTGCATCACCTTTAGAAAGGACTTTTGGCAAGGGATAGGCTGCACCTCACAAAAACAGGAAAAAATGTACTCAGAAAAAGACTGGCCCAATTCATCAAAAGGGCTTTAAACCAAGGATAAAAATTGATGATTTTTTTAAAAAAAAATTAATATTGGATTTTTAAAGAATTTAAATGGATTTTTAAAAAAATCAAATTTATTTTAATAAAATGCTTTTGGAATAAAAATCTATCTAAAGATAGTTTTTTATTTAAGATACATTAATAATTTAGTTTGTTTAGCATGAAATGGAGCTTAGTTATGTAGCATATGGCTATATATTCTGCAATATTGGGACTGTCAGTGAGTCAACAGCAGATCAGAGGAGGAGCTGCTGTGGGGCAGAGATGACAGTTGCTCTTTAAAAATTATGATTTAAATCAACTTGATTTAAATCAAATCCATCCTGCTTTAAACTAAAATTGAGGGAGGGTGACCAATCTTTAGAATCTCTAGAACACAAAACCTACCATAAATCCCAAGAAAACGTATCAAACAATGAAGTAAGTAATGATGAGAAAAAACCACAAACAACAACTAAGAGATGCAAGAAACATAACTACAGACAGGCATAAAAGTCTTAAATGCTTATATACAAGTGCTGAAAGTTTGGGGAACAAATAGGGTGAACTAGAAGCAACAGAGTAAATATGACATAGTTGCCATTACAGAAACCTGGTGGGATGAAACCCATGATCAGGATGTATGATGGATGTATATAAATTGTTCAAAAGAAATAGATCAACAAAAAGAGGTTGAGTTGCACTATATGTAAGAGATCATGACCCATCTACAGGGGCACATGATGAAAGATAAAGACCCTCCAGAATCTACCGTGTTTCCCCGAAAATACGACATGTCCCGAAAATAAGGCCAAGCCTGATTTTTGGGGTGGTTATAAATATATGCCCTCCCACAAAAATAAGATCTAGCGAAGGGGTGGGCGTGGCCAGCACAGGAGGCAGCCCTTCCCCGGTCACTTCCTGGAGGTTCAGCCCTTTAATTGCTGCCCGCTGATCAGCTGAGCTAGTGAGGGCTGTGCAACTTGACCCAGATCTCCAGAGAACCTCCCCAGCCTTCAGCCTTGCAATTCTGGAAGGGGTGTCTGTGTTGCAATCCCAAAGAAAGAACGTGTGTGTGTGTGTGTGTGTGTGTGTGAGAGAGAGAGAGAGAGAGAGAGAGAGAGAGAGAGAGAGAGAGAGAGAGAGGGAAACCGCTATGACAGTGATGGCTAACCTTTTTGCCATCGCGTGGAAAAGTGGGGGGAGCATGGGTGGGTCATATGTATGCATGCCCACATCCATAATTCTATGCACACACACCCCGTGCTCCCTCCACTTTTGGCACGTGATGGCACAGTGGGCCCGCCAGGCCCGTTTTTTGCTCTCTCCAGGCTCCAGAGCCTTTCTAGGAGCTTGGGGAGGGCAAAAACGGCCTTCCCCATCCCAGAGGCCGGAAACAGTGCATTTCCTAACTTCTGGTGGGCCCAGTGGCCCAAAAATCTGCTGGCCAGTACATGCATGTGTGCTGGAGCTGAGCTCGCGTGCTCACCAATATGGCTCCACGTGCCACCTGTGGCACCCGTGCCATAGGTTCGCCATCATGGCGCTATGATATTTCTCTAAAGCAGCAACCGGCCAGAAAAGAGCACATCCTCCCTAAGCAAATGGGCACGCTGTAGAAGCCTTGGGCCACGGAGGCAGCGACCGAAAGTGGCGAGGCTGTGGACGGGTTCAACTCGCTGCTGTGAGCCAATTTGTGCACACCTCTTGGCCGAGGGGCAGGGAGGCTGCATGATCGGAGCACATGAAGAGGGGCGGCCAAAGGGGAGCGCAGGTGGGAGGGCTAGGGGAAGCACCGGTCTGGGACTTTAAGCAGAGCGGGTCTTTGGGGAGGAGGAGGAGGAGGAAGCCGCATCTCCGTCCACAAAAGACAGCCTCCCTGCTTGGAAGCGATCAGGAAAGGCTCACACTTGGGAAGCAGTGCCTGCACCTGTCAGCTGCGCGATGCAGGCTCAGCCACTCCTGTACAGAAGGTACTTCCACCTGGTGCTTCACTTGTGGCAGATGATGGCCGCCACCTTCACCACCTGGCATCTTGTCTAACTGATATTTCTGGTTCCCCTCCACCATTTCTCTCTTTCTCTCTCTGTCGCTCACACACACACACACACACACACACACACAGAGGGAGATGAAGCGGCTGAAAAGTGTTTGGGCGCCCGAAAGGTGTCAACCTGCATTGTCAAATGTTTGGACTGCTGAGTGTCAGCCTGTATGCCTATTTGGTGCTGCAAGGGGCCGGGCTACTGCTACACCAAGCCAGGTGCTGTTCAGGGCCTGGCGGCCGCTGCAACTCTCATGTCAGCTCTGCGCACAGCTCTGTGCAGAACTGTAACACCCACCAGACGCAGGACTGTAGCCTGGCACCTGCAGCACCAAGTAGGCGTGCAGGCTGGCACTCAGATACCTTCCTGCCGGAGTTCTGTGTCCAGCTGGGGAGTGATTCCCAGGGCTGCCCAATTCTTAACCAGCTGGCTGCATGGTAGGAGGGGGCTTCCTGAAAGAGAGGCTGAGTAATGTAAAGGGGCTTTTCCCCCAAAAAACCCTTTCAAGTGCTGCGCTGCGGACTCTACCCCAGGGAGCCTCAATCGGGGCCAAGAATCACGGCAAAAGCAGCTGTGATTCTTGCTGTCTCTTTTCTCGCTGGGCATGGCGGAGCTTCCTGCTCCTCACTTCTCTTCCCCACCTGCCACCCCCAAATTGTGCCCCAAAATAATAAGACCTCCCCAAAAATAAGGCCAAGCCCTTATTTTGGACTTAAAAAAATATACGACAGGGTCTTATTTTCGGAGAAACGCGGTATGTGGGTCAATATAAAAGGGGAAAAAAGTGACTGCCATAGGCGTATATTACAGACCACCCAACCAATCAGAAGAAATAAATGAATTCTTTGTCAATCAGTTAACAAATGTATGTAGAAAGCATACCACAGAAGTAATGGGAGACTTTATCCAAATATCAAGTGGGAGACTAACTCTGCAGTGAATAGGAAATCAAATGTATAAACAGAGGCATAGAATCAAGATCACATGAAGTATTAGTACCGCTTTATAAAACCCTAGTAAGACACCTGGAATACTGCAACCAATTTTGGTTATCATACTACAAAAAAGATGTTGAGACTTCGGAAAAAGTTCAGAGAAGAGCAACTAAGATGATCAAAGGCCTGGAAATTAAAACATATGAAGAACGATTGCTGGATTTGCTTGCTAAAAAAAAAGAGTACTGGGGTGACATGATAGCAGCATTTCAGTATTTGAGAGGCTGCCAAAAAGAAGAGAGGGTCAAATTATTCTCCAAAGCAATGGTTGAAACAATGGAAAGTAATGAAGAAGAAAAGCAACCTGGAATTGAGGAGAAACTTCCTAACAGTGAAGACAATTAATCAGTGGAGGAGCTTGCCTCCAGAAATCGTAGGCATTCCATCACAGGATGTTTTTAAGAAGAGTCTAGACCAGGGCTGTCAAACTTGATTTCAATAAGGGCTGCATCAGGCTTGGGGTTGACATTGGGTACTATCTGATCCCTCTGCTCCTTTCATATGATAGATCAAAAATGCTCTTGCCTTTTTTTAGTAAACAAGTTATGAATTGCATAGGCATGCATAGTACATTGATAAATTGCTTGTATACATATGTTTATTAGAAGACTCTAGATCTAAGCTAACCAAAGTCAGAAGAGCCTGGGATGTCAGAGATAACCACTCTGACTAGCAGTTCGTTGAAAAACGATAATGCTATGCCACTATATTGATTTATAGATTAGAAAATGCGTATGTGTGCACTAATTGAACTGCCAAATGAAATACGAACCAGATTATTAAAGTATTGTATTTCTATATTCACAATCTATAACTGCAATGTAGCATGTGTAAAACATATGCCTAGTTCGGAAATACATGCAAATTAAAGGCAAAATGTCAGCTATCTTACTTTATATTCAAAGTTTTTAAAAAACTTCCTTGATCTGGTAGAACTTTGCTGATGAAAGTATTTCCAAACCATCCCTTTCCTGTTTGCAGCCTTTCCTATGAACCTTAAGTGGATAGTCTCCCAACCTTCTGTAGTAGAAGGGGAAGAAGGCAAAAAACAAAGTGGAATAAAACCATATCTCTTTCCTATCTGCTAATGAAAACCTCAGAGTAACCGAAGAACCTTTCATCAACTTGTTCTTCAGAAATCTTAATAGATTCCCACCTGCCTAGATAATTTTTGTCTAGATTCCTATAATTCCAGAGGATCTTTCTTCAAGGCTGGTCCCAATGGTGTTAACAGGGAGCAAAAGATCCAGCCCTTAGCCACTTCTTTGTGGTATGCTGTAGGGCTTTATGCTCTCTCGTCTCCTTTTTAACATCTATATGAAACCACTGAATGAGATCATCAAATACCATGGGATGAGGTATGATTAATATGCTAATTTAACTCAACTTTACATCTCCATCCAAGGTGACCCAAGTGATGATGCAGCTGCTTTCTTGCAGTGGCTAGAGGCTATCGGTGTCTCTATAACTGTGGATTGAAAAGATTTTGGGATTTGGGAGTTTACCATTTTTAATTCTGAATGTGGTTGCAAAAGGGAGGGGGTTCTCTTAAATTCACAACACCTGTTCAAAGCACAGTTGGCAGTTGTGGCTAGGAGTCTTTGCACAACTACCGTATTTTTCAGAGTATAAGACACTCTGGATTATAAGAGACACCTACCGTTTGGGGGGAGGAAAACAAGAAAAACAAATCTGCCTCCCAGCAATTTGCCTCCTAGTAGCAAACAATAAACAGCTTCAGTTTCATTTTCAGCACAGCCTGATTAGCACAAGAAAAAAAAATCTGTCTCTGCCCCCCAGTAATTTGCCTTCTTGCAGCAAACAGCAAAGGCCGAAAATGGGGCATGCAGAGGCAGCAATAGGCAATGGCAATCCCTGCAGCCTGAAACATCTGTTGGTAGATCCAACCAACAATCAACTGCTTGTGCTAATTAGGCTGGGTTGAAGCTGAAACGGACAGTTTGCTGTTTGCTGCAAGGAGGAAAATTGCCGGGAGGCAGAGACCAAAGGGTGGGAGTCGGGGATACATCCGGTGTATAAAACCCACCTGAATTTTCACCCTTAGGGGAGAAAAAAGTGTGTCATATACTCCGAAAAATGCGGTATGTACTGTGTTTTCTCAAAACTAAAACATGCCCCCATAAGCCCAATTGGGCTTTTAAGCACATGCGCTAAAATAAGCCCCCCCCCCGAAAATACCCCAATACTTAGACACATGCATGGAGGGAGGAAGGAAGGGGGAACATCAGAGTCACTGCCACCTGAGATCAGCAGGCCAGATTCAGCGAGCTGGACGCACCGCTGCCACTTGGGAGAAGAAGAAAGAGGAGGCACTGCGAGAGCGCCCATTTCTCATGTTCTTCTCCTCCCGGGCAGGGGCAGCGTGTTCAGATCCCCAAATCTGGCTTGCAAATCTCAGCCAGCGAGAGGGAGTGGCAGGTGGAGAAGGGTGGGGTGGCAGAGATGCATGGAGCAAGACAGGGCTCTCCTTGCCATCTCTTCTCCCCCCTCCCCTTGCCGGGCATGGCAAGAGCTGGAAGTCAGGTAAGACATGACGGAGAAGCTAGATATGTGTCTTACTTGACTTCCAGCTCCTGCCATGCCAGGTCAGCATGTGATGGAGGAAAGTCCATCTGTCCGTGGGGAAGAGTGGCCAGCATGCATCCCACTGGTGTGGCAAGCCACTGGGGGTGGGTGGAAAAGAAAGGGTTGCTCGAAACCCAGCCAGGTACCCGCTCCCACTAAGCCCTTGAGATACTCTGTCTTGAAGTGGCTGAGGCAGGCACTGTGGCTCTCGACAGTGAGCGCAAGCAGTTCTTACTTGTCCCGCAGGCTGGCCAAGATGGTCAGCATTTCCTTGAGGAGGGCCCGTGCATGCACCAGCATTCCCAGGAAGTCATCATTGAGGTGGCTCTCCTTGCAGCTCTCGTGCTCCTGGCCCTGCCAAAACTTGTTTTCCACTCCCCCAGCGACTTCTCTGAGTTGGCAGGCACGAAATAGTGATGCAACGTCCCGTTGGACATCTCCAGATAAAGCGAGCCATAGAAATAGCCGTGGCACAAGCTGATCGAACAGCTCAGCAGCCACATCGAGAGGAGCCCCAGCAGCATCCTGGGGGTGGGGGAGGGAAGCTGACCCGACACCCTAAGTGTCCCGAAATGGAGGAGGACAAAGGCATCTCAGGTCATGCCTAGTTTCAAGTATTCCAATTGTGGCTGCTTTTCTTGTAGGGCTTCACTGGGACTTGCTTGGAAGCCATCACTTGGCCCTTCTCGCTCCGTGCAGACAGTTCTCCTTTGCACCTGATTTGCCCATGAGAACTTCAGAGGTTTTTTGCCCGATCCTCACCAGCAATGCTGTGGGCAAGAACCAGCCACGCCTATCCCGCTTCAGGGATAAGATGCCTGATAATAAGGCCAAGGCCATATTTCAGGGGTCAAAAGAAATTAAGACCCTGTCTTATTTTGGGGGAAACATGGTACCAGTTGAGCCAATTCCTGGGTTGTGAGGCTCTGCATGCAGTCATTCACACCCTAATTATCTTACAATTGAATTGCTGCAATGTGCTCTACATGAGGCTACCTTTGAAGAGTTTTCAGAAGCTATAACTGGTACAGAATGCAGTGGCACAGAAGTTCTAGTGCCCCCTTATATGGCAAATGTTCTGTGACCTGCACTAGTTGCTAATTTGCCTCAAGGTCCAATTGAAGATGTTGGTCTTTACATTTAAAGCCCTGTATGGTATGGGTTCAGGGTATCTGAAGAGCTGTCTCACCTCAATGGGACTAGTGATTCCACTCATGCAAGTGGAAGAGGCCAACTTCAGATCTTGTCTGCCAAAGGGTCCAGAAAAGCCTCTGACAGAAGATCCCCATATTGCCCATTCTCTTGGTTTAATCCTTAATTTTAACTGCTTTGTATTATCTTTTTTACCTTTTTATTATATTTT
The DNA here is from genome assembly GCA_038048745.1 of Coluber constrictor foxii. Lineage (NCBI taxonomy): Eukaryota > Metazoa > Chordata > Lepidosauria > Squamata > Colubridae > Coluber > Coluber constrictor. The sequence continues at coordinate 116,140,686 of CM075961.1, read as the reverse complement.
AAACTGCCCAGTTGCTGTATCAAAGAGATGGATAGCATAAAATTTAATAATTAATAATAAATAAGTAAAATAAAATAAACATTTTCTTCATTTTAGTATTAGAAAGAAAGGATATCCCTACCTCCAAGAGCCAATGCTCTGAAACAATGTATATGCCTCTTTCTTTAGCAGATTTGTATTCTCGGTTGTTATCATTTTGCCTTCCCTGATAGATCAAATGTGTTACAGTTTCATCAAAACACCACCTAGAATAAATGCAGACAATCAACACGTGTTAAATAATTGCTGATTCAGAAGAAGATAATTAATTGGGGACTTCTGATTGGCGCTGCGGGGATACAGACGGGGAATTAGCGGGCTTTTCAGAGCCCCACGAAAACCTGTCTGCCATCCCCCGCCAGTAGGTCTTTGGACCTATCTTGTCCTGTAGGGACAGGGGGATAGAGAGAGACCCCTTGGACAGCCGAGAGGAACGGGCAGGTTGCCCTCTGCGCCGGTGGCGATGGAACCGCGGCCATGGCGGCTGCTCTGAGACCGCAGCAACTGGGATACAAGAATGTGCAGGAGAAGAGGAGAAGCGGAGCCATGAGTTTGCATGCCAGGTGAGTGGACATCAACCCAGGCAGGAACTGGCCACAAACGCTGAATTACAATTAGTCTGCGCCAGCCTTAACAATGGCTGAGAACTATTGGGGCACAAAAGACCTGTTGGTGGATAACATAAATTACTGATTTTTTGGAAATGTTTGATTACAGATCTGGATATACTTTTTCTTTACTTTTTGGTGGATAAATGAGATTGAACTATGTTTCAGAGAGAGGAAGGAGAAGAGGAAATAATTATGCTTTCAAAAGCAAAGGAAAAAGTCAAACGGAGACGGATAAAATGGTTGCCAGCTGAAAAGTGAAAGTGTAAATTCTAGCTGCTTGTTAATTGAAAAGAGAAACTTTGCTGCTTGTTATTTAAACTTGACTATTTTGAGGAAAAGACTCAGAGAACTTGATTTAGGATACATAATCTGTTCACTGGAGGATTTATTGAAGATTAGAAAGAAGAAATTAAATGGAACAATAAAAACTGAACTAAATAAATGTGGCAACAAAAGAAGGGTGTGGCAATAGAAGAAAGACATGATGATACCATATATGGAATAGCTTCAGAATTAACTTTGTAGAACTCATAACTTTGATGACATTGAAATGGAAAAGATACATATTTGGACAGACTGGAGAAAGGAATAATGGAATATATTATGTAACAAGACAACAAAACATTATATTTTGATTTAAATGAATGTAACGGTTTCGGGGTGGTTGAATAATGCTAGGAGATACTTTTCTCTCTCTCTTTTTCTTCTCTATTTCTTTCTTTTAGTATCTTTCTCTTTCTTTCTTTTCCCCTCTCTATTTTCTTTTTTAATCCATTTGACTTCTTTTGTTATATTTCTACTCTCTTCCTTTTTTCTTTTTCTTTTTGAGTGTTGCCTTATTTTTTGTATTTCTTTTATTGTAATTATTATAATTATTGCTATTATTCTCTCCTTTTTTATTTTTATTCTTATATAAATATATAAACAATTTGATTAAGAAATAAAAGCATAAATGATTGAAGAAAAACATGATTTATGGATATTCTAATGTTTTTTTAAACTTTGAATTTTTAATTAGCACTACCTACAGATTTAATAATCTGGGAGAAAATGTTTACCTTTAAAGGTATTGGATGTTAAAAAGAATTATCTATAGAAGTAAGAATCATAAAAAATTGATCTTAAAGTGTTTTAAAATGTTTCCTATTGAAAATAAGAAATAAGCATGGAATGGGAGAAAACTTGAGCGAATAGGAGATCAGATATTTATTGAAATATACTTTTACCTTAAATTGGTAAGAGATATGGAGGAGAATAGATTGGAAAACAATATTGGTAACACATTCCGAAGTAATTTGGAAGTAAACAATTGAATAAGAGGTAAATGTTACGATTTAGTTAAATAAATGAATTTAGGAGTGGAGGAAAGCATGATTCTGGAGATCAGTGAAAGCAAAGCTGTAACCCAGTTTTACAAATAAGGTAGGAGTGGAGGAAAGCATCATACTGGAGAACCGTTAAAGTAAATTGGGAACCAGTTAAAAATAAAAATAAGAGTTAGGAATGGAGGAAAGCATGTGCTGGGTAATAGTTAAAGCAAAACTGTGAACTAACCAAAAATAAAAAGTTAGGAGTGGAGGAGACTGTATCTGGGGAACAATTGAAATAAAGTTGTGAAGCACTTAAAAATAGGGGTAGGAGTGAAGGAAAGCATTGCTGGAAGGCAATTACTTGAGTTTTATAATAGATTTAGGAGGAGTTAAGGAGAAGGTTGGTGTGCAGTTAAAATTATACTGCGAACCAGCTAAAATAATTAAGGTAAGGAGTGGAGGAAAGCATTGCTGGAAAGCAGCTGATTAAGATGCGAACCAGCTAAAAAATAAATTCGGAAGGAAGTGGAAGAGACTTTACTGGAGAATAGTAGCTAAACTGTGAACCAGTTTAAATAAATACAGACAGGAGTACTGGAAAATACAGCTGGGAAATACAGTCAGGTCCAGAAATATTGGGACATCGACACAATTCTAACATCTTTGGCTCTATGCACGACCACAATGGAGTTGGAATGAAACAAACACAATGTGCTTTAACTGCAGACTGTCAGCTTTAATTTGAGGGTATGTACATCCAACTCAGGTGAATGGTGTAGGACATACAGCAGTTTGCATATGTGCCTTCCACTTGTTAAGGGACCAAAGGTAATGGGACAATTGGCTTCTCAGCTATTCCATGGCCAGGTGCGTGATATTCCCTCATTACCCCAATTACAATGTGCAGATAAAAGGCCCAGAGTTCATTTCAAGTGTGCTATTTGCATTTGGAATCTGTTGCTGTCAACTCTCAAGATGAGATCCAAAGAGCTGTCACTATCAGTGAAGCTAGCCATCATTAGGCTGAAGAAACAAAACAAACCCATCAGAGAGATAGCAAGAACATTAGGCGTGGCCAAAACAACTGTTTGGAACATTCTCAAAAAGAAGAAACGCACTGGTGAGCCCAGCAACACCAAAAGACCTGGGAGACCACGGAAAACAACTGTGGTGGATGACCGAAGAATTCTTTCCCTGATGAAGAAAACACTCTTCACAACAGTTGGCCAGATCAAGAACACTCTCCAGGAGGTAGGTATGTGTGTCAAAGTCAACAATCAAGAGAAGACTTCACCAGAGTGAATACAGAAGGTTCACCACAATATGTAAACCATTGGTGAGCCTCAAAAACAGAAAGGCTGGATTAGAGTTTGCCAAACAACATCTAACAAAGCTTTCACAGTTCTGGAACAAGATCCTATGGACAGATGAGACCAAGATCAACTTGTACTAGAGTGATGGGAAGAGAAGAGTATGGAGAAGGAAAGGAACTGCTCATGATCCTAAGCATACCACCTCATCAGTGAAGCATGGTGGTGGTAGTGTTATGGCGTGGGTATGTATGGCTGCCAATGGAACTGGTTCTCTTGTATTTATTGATGATGTGACTGCTGACAAAAGCAGCAGGGTGAATTCTGAAGTGTTTCAGGCAATATTATCTGATCACATTCAGCCAAATGCTACAGAACTCATTGGACAGCGCTTCAATGAGACAATGACCCAAAGCATACTGCAAAAGCAACCAGAGTTTTTGAAGGGACAGAAGTGGAATGTTATGCAATGGCCAAGTCAATCACCTGACCTGAATCCCATTGAGTAGGCATTTCACTTGCTGAAGACAAAACTGAAGGGAAAATGCCCCAAGAACAAGCAGGAACTGAAGACAGTTGCAGTAGAGGCCTAGCAGAGCATCACCAGGGATGAAACCCAGCGTCTGGTGATGTCTATGCATTCCAGACTTCAGGCTGTGATTGACTGCAAAGGATTTGCAACCAAGTATTAAGAAGGGAAAGTTTGATTTATGATTATTATTCTGTCCCATTACCTTGTGGTGGTGTATAGAGCCAAACATGTTAGAATTGTGTCGATGTCCCAATAATTCTGGACCTGACTATAGATATTTAAACTATGAACCAGTTAAAAATTAGATTCAATAAAATATGAGAATAAACTTGAAGTAAATAAAATAAAGTATTGTGGAAGTAACAAACTATAGAAGGAAATGTTGATCGTTTATGAAATGACTTTAAGAGAGGAGGAAAATACTGTTTGTCAAGATTATGGATATTAGATGTCATTTAAGAGAAGTTTAATATAGATTTGAGGTAATGGGTTTTAGGATTGCGGAATATATATGAAATATGATAAAGATTTAGAACGGTGTTTATTGTTTAGAATTTTGGGTGTAATAGTAGAATGATTAATGTTTAGAATAAGATTTTTTTTTCCTTTTTTTTAAAGATTTAAATGAATAAAATTTGGAACAAAATTGATTGAGGGAATGTGAATAATTTTACTCATTTTATGCCGGACCAAACCCTTGCTCTAAAAAGATGTATTTTATGTTTTATGCTTAAAAAAAAAATTTGGGGGAAAAAAAAGATAATTAATTTGCACATAGCAGAATTCACGAAGTGAATATTTCTGTTATAATAAATTTGGCCATTACCTATTTACATATATTGAGACTTTTCTTAATAATATTCTGATACACAGGGATATAGAAATAAAAATCCATACAGTCCTTAACAATTCAAATTGTTACTTCCTCCCCTGTATGTTTAAGCAGAGTGGATATTCTCCAAGTTGCATATATTAAATGCTATTTGGACAAAAGAAGCATACATTTTGTCATATTCTCTGCCTTTTAGAACAGGGTCTCCCCAGAGAGGCAGAGAGAGACAATGCCTTCTCTCCCAGAGTTCTGAAAGTGTGTAAGATCTAGCTCTGATCCCCAGTATGCTTGTGAGGCCCTGGTATAGTTTGCTATTTTTATTATTATTTTAGTTTGGGCTGCCAGACTTTTATTGTTTGTGCATTTTATAAGCCAACTAGAATCTATTAGAGAGGACGATTACAATAAATTCTAGATTTTTTTAGGACCACTGTTCAAGGAAGAGTTACACTTAAAGTAAAATTGAATGTAATTCCATAATATGAATTAATGTTAATATTTTATTAGTATATTCATATTAATATATATTCAGTAATACTATAAATATATTATATAATTCCAATGTTTTCATGTTTAATTTTCTGCAGCCATCATTAAATATTTCATAAAATGGATTACAATATTATATAGTCCACTTGAATTTCTAGAGCTATTAAAATTTAAATCTATAGTCATTCTAACAATGACTACATTGCTATATATTTAGCTTACAGTTGTATATACCTGTAATCAGCTCCAAGAGATGCAGCAATAGCATTCAATTCATTCTGCTTTTTACTGAGCTTCTTACTCACAGAGATGACAACATCTGCTAAAGGTTTTGATTCTTCTTCCTGAACAAGTTAGGAAAAATATTTGAACACTTGAATTTTCAACATTTCCAAGTTTTCAGCATTCATTTATTTATATAACTCTTTAAAAAGTTAATATTTAAGGAAAGGGAAGGGGAAGGATTCATTTAATTCTTTCTTTCAATAAAATAGCTCCATTTTGCTAAGTTAAAAAAAGGTATCTCCAAACAAAAATGGCACTGCTAGCTATTACAATACAGCCCTCAGATGAACTGGATGGCATCACTAGAGGAAGAATACAACTCAAGTCTTATGTCAGTAGTATCATATAACTATCATTTACTCTAAATTCTTCCTTAAGGTGAAGGAGTAAGCTCTTGAGGAAGGCCGCCCTTAAGAAAAAGGCTAGTAGTAAAATGAATTGGACCCTCAGAATGGAGAGGCCCCATTCCTAAATTACTTATCGGAATGTAAAATCTTATACTATGTGGTTTACATATACTTTTTCAAAATGTTTAGGCTTAGGAGCATCCTTCATTAATTTCAAAATTCTTAACAAGAGCTGCCTTGTTATTTTTCAAAACTAAGCTCAATACAGGTATAATTAAGGCTAAAAAAACCCCCCTGGATTTTATTTTTAAATGACATTACAAAGTGATGTCACGCCCTCGGGTCATTGAAGCATACACAATGGTTGCCCATTCAGGTCATATTATGATGTAATTAAGATTTACTTTTTTTAAAAAAATCTGCCCTACATGACTTGAGGGTCCAAACATTTGAAAATTAAGACTTCTCCAACACAAAACTTTCAGCAATACAGCAAAAAAATATTTAATTATGCAAGCTGAAACTCTATACACCAGGTCAGCCCAAATCTAAGAAAGCCTCAACAACAACAACAACAACAATAATAATAATAATAATAATAATTTTTTCCTCCCAGTTCAGATATGCTTACTTCTGAGATTTCCAGTGAAGGTATGGCAAACTGAAAACAGTTCTGCAAAAGCAGAGCTGATAACCACAACAAAAACTAAGGAGCCAGTGAGTAGAATTCTCTCCAAATAATAAGTGGGTGGGAGATGTGCAGTTGCTTCTCGCAAGACTACAGGACAATGGTATTCCATTTCTGAGTATTGGAAGACAATGGAATCAGCCATTTTGCTCACAACTGTGGCAGAGCCTTTTAAAGGACAATAAGTTCAAAAATCTCACTTTCTAATTGTCTTCAGAAATTGCCTATTAGCTATTCTGAACCTATATCAGCAATTCCAGGTAAACCAGATAGGATAGACAACTAGACGAGTTATTTTATTGTAAAGCTACATTAACAAGTTTGCAAGTCTGAAAGTATAAAATTTCCCATTGCCATTTTTAACTGTTTGACTCCTTAGGGTGGGTCCTTCTTAAGTGGATGACCATTAAGCCATAGGGGATCCCTCTTGTCTGATTTTGTCCTAGGCAGCATCCCTTTCCCCTTTTCCCCAAAGTCATTCCACATTCCAAGTTATTAAAGACACTCTGAATGACAAGTTTAAAAAATCTTCATTGGGTGACTTTATCTTTATCTCTTAACAAAATAAAAATTGATTACAAGCTTAGAACTTAAAGGGTTTGAAGTAAAGAGCAAAAAGATACTGTATTTTTTGGAGTATAAGACGCTCTAGACTATAAGACGCACCTACTTTTTTGGTGAAGAAAACAAGAAAAAGAAATCTGCCACTGCCTCCCAGCAATTTTGCCTTGTTGCAGCAAACAGCAAATAGCCTGCTTTACTTTCATTTTCGTTTTCAGCATAGCTTGATTAGCACAAGAAAAAAAAATCTGCTCCCAGCAATTTACCTCCTTGCAGCAAGCAGCAGAGCCTGCACCAAACAGCTGAGAGTCAGGAGGCCAATCCAATCAACTTGGCACCATCACTGACTATTGGGGGCGAGTCGTTGGCCCCCACGGATGGGGTTTGCAACTTGGGCATCCTCCTGGACTCACGGCTGTCTGAAGAAGGGCATTTGACGGCCATGGCCGGGAGGAAAAAGAGGGATTCGTCTAATTTGGCAGTTGCATCCCTTTCTGGATCGGGACTCGGTACGCACTGTCACTCATGCCCTTGTCACCTCATGCCTGGACTATTGCAATGCTCTCTACATGGGGCTCCCCTTGAGGAGCACCCGGAGGCTCCAGCTGCTCCCTCCTGCGCAAGCTGCACTGGCTCCCGGTGGTCTTCCGGGTGCGCGTCAAGGTTCTGGTTACCACCTTTAGAGCGCTCCATGGTTTAGGACCAGGGTACTTACGAGACCGCCTTCTGCCACCGGTAGCCTCTCACCGACCAGTTCGCTCCCATAGAGAGGGGCTCCTCAGGGTGCTGTCAGCCAAACAGTGTCGGCTGGCAGCCCCCAGGGGGAGAACCTTCTCTGTGGGAGCACGTGCCATCTGGAACGAGCTTCCCCTGGAGATAAGGGGGATTCAGGAGGATTCACTTACGCACTTTCCGCCGTGCCCTAAAAACGTTTTTATTCCAACAGGCGGGTCTGGCCTAACTCTCCCTTTTAAATTGGGTTTTAAATGTTTTATATAAATTGGATGTCTTAAATTTTCTGAGCCTAAATTTTATCTTTTTAAATAGTTTTTAACTTTTGTATGTTAATTGTATTTTTATTTTGGCTGTTTACCACCCTGAGTCCCTCTGGGAGTAGAGCAGTATATAAATTTGATAAATAAATAAATAAAATAAACTTGTGCTAATTAGGCTGTGCTGAAGCTGAAACGAGCTGTTTCTTCTTGCTGCTTGCTGCAAGGAGATAAATTGCTGGGAGGCAGAGGCCAAAGGATGGGGGCCAGTGGGTGGGCGGGGCTACATTCATTGTATAAGACGCAGCTAAATTTTCACCCGCTTTTAGGGGGGAAAAGGTACGTATTATACTCCAAAAAATACAGTAAATAAGATTTCAATTGAAGAAAGTTACAAATGGAATAAGGATCCAGATAAATTTGGTAGACTTTTATTATAAGATTTTGGAACTAATTATAAAAAAACTTGCAACAAATTTATTTTGATTGCAACTCATAAGAAAAAATAAGTGATGATTTAGAAATTAGCACTAGAGGGGAGATTTTAAGCAGAAAAAAACAATGAAGTCTGATGTCAATTAACACTAGTATATTACAGAATGATATAGAAAATTATGAAATCTAAACTATTAAAATCTCTGAAGAACAAAGCCAAAAATTAATAACTACAATAATAACACTATCAATAATGATGTCTGCTTCTATGAATAGACTATATTTAAAGGAATGACATAAGGAACAAAGTTTATCTGATAAGATAAAGTATGGAATGTGGAACTAAAGATGACAGGACAAGAGAACGATTTTAAAAGGAACACTTTACTGGATAAACAACAGAAAGTGCCTGAAGTTTTAAAAATTAGATACAAATAATAGGAACCATAAATGAGAAACCAAGAAAATAACTTGTTATTGTATTTACAAGAGGCTTGTTAAAGTCTTGAAGATATAGACTTTTTGCTGATATAGGAATTCAAAGGCTGATATTTTATGAGTTTCTTTATGTATAGGGGATGGGATATGAGATAAAGATATATTTGTGAAACCTTATAGGGGTTGAAGAGTTAATAATTTGTCATAACAAAGTTCGAAGTCACTTCTTTATATATTTCAGTTTTTTATATATTATAGCCTATTTTTATTCTTTCTTCCATTATCTTTTTCCATTTAGTTTTTATTAGCATTTACTAATGTAATTAAAATTATTAATAAAAATTATATTTGAAGGTTTATTTCCACAATAAAATGAACACCATTTCAGAAAATAACAATTTGTCAAGAATAAATGAAGTTTGATTCATTATACCTGTATAATGAAACTAAATGCTAAGCTTACCATTTGCCAGCTTGGAGCTTTTAGCTGCGGACTGGCAGTGATAGCAACTGTTTGACGTGTGCTGTTGGCCAAAGCTAATTTTAAGTTCCTGCCAATGACTTCTGAAAGAGGAGTACTTAGATTTGTGTTTTCTTGGTTAGGACCATCTGGAGTTTCCAAAACTGCCAAAGCATCCTAGAAGATAGGAATAATAATAATAAAAAAAGGCATTAATGATTGTATTTTCAAAAGGTTTCTCATAAACTAATCTAATAAATAAAACATTTTCTTTTATTCTAATTATGTAAAATATCCAATCAAGTCATTTCACAGAAGCTTTTATATTATATTAGAAGATTTAACAAAGGCTACTTTTTATCCAGACCAAAATGAAATATGTTAGTTTTATTAGCACCAAATTAAGCTACCACAAGAATAAGGAAAGCCATCATTCAACCTAGGGCAAGAGTTCCAATTATGTTATAAGTCCTCAGGGGTATTGAGAAATTGTAGAATTGTTAGGAAATAGGCAAATATTTATCAAATTATTCTAATTTCCTACATACCAAATTCTGATGAAATGTACTCAATTACAATAGAGACTGGTTGTCAACCAGTCCTCAAATTATGACAATTGAGTCCAAAATTTCTGTTGCTAATAAAGTTAAGTGAGTTTCACCCCATTTTACAATATTTCTTGCTATATAGTAAAGTGGATCATTGCAGTTGTTAAATTAGTAACACGGTTGTTAAATGAATCTGGCATCCCCTTTGACTTTGCTTGTTAAAGGATCATAAAAGGTGATCACTTTTATGATCACTAGGACACTGCAACTGTTTTATACTTTCAGCCTAATTTATATTGGTTTTAGTATGTTTTTAACGTTTGTGTATTGGTTTTTAATTGGCTGTTCACCGCCCTGAGTCCGCTAGGAGAAGGGCGGTATAGAAATCTAATTAATAAATAAATAATAAATAAATAAATAATAATATATACATGCTAGTTGTGAAGTGTCCGAAGTTTGATCATGTGACCAAGGAGATACTTCAACTGTTGTTAAGTATGAAAAGCAATTATGTCACTTTTTTTCAATGACGCTGTAACTTTGAATAATCACTAAATGAATGGCTATAAATTGAGGACATGGAAATAGCCACAGCTGCTTCAAAGCTCAACATGGCTGATTCAAGGCATTCCTGAATTCTTCTGTTGAAGAATTATGGAGCTAATTATGGAGAAATTATGGAACTAATATTAGGGATTATCTAAAATTCTGCGTATCATTATAGTGTTCTGATGATGATTTATAATATTAAATGTATAATTAAAATGTGATTTGAAGCAATAGTTGGTGGACTTTGTAAAATAAACAAAACTATGACTAAAAAACTATAACCAATATTTTTACAACAAGTAAAGGAACTATATTGGATTAAAGATTTTGTCAGAATAGATTCAATTGAAATTAATCCTTAATTTCATTAAGAAATCTAATGATTTCAAGTAGGAATTGCAAAATAATTGAAATGTTTCACTATCGCACTTCAAAGGCAGTGAGTCAGTGAGGTCCAGAGCATTCACCAACTTCTCAGATATAAACAAACTAGTTGGCTGGAAGTTAGAAAGGACTGAGATTCATCACATCATCTACTATATATTCATTTCTGGAAGCAATGAATTAAGTATATGGAACAAGGGAGCACAATTTTGGATTAGTTCAATTTGGAGCTTTTCTAACGTAAGAGGAAAGCATAGAAGTTGAAGTACAAATGAAAGAAACTTCCTTGCCAGAGGGAGAAGAAAAGCAGATCAGTCATATAGCCATTCTCAGTATGTTAAATTGAAGAATATATTCTAATTCTGCTTCTAACCAACAAATACACACACACACACACACACTTTAGAACATATTATTAATATTTCATATAAAGGATAACTTTAATTAACTCTAATGTACAACATGATCATATCAATGTCATTACAATACAAACCTGGAAAATAAACTATACATATAATAAAATATTCATTCAAGTAAAATAAATAATTATAGATACAAAAAGTAGCTTAGCCTTAAAACACAGCATACTATTTGCTTTGAAATTAAAAAGAAAACAAACTGATATTTACTGATCGTTAACAGCCATAATTAACTGTTTTCTCAAACATTTACAACAGGGACAAGATTTCCAAAGTATTTACCTTGACATCAAAAGAAGGTTTAAAGAGCTTGTCTTTCGATAAAAATTTAGACGGTGTGTCTAGATGCAGAGAGGGCTCCTTCTGCGCTACTTTGCTTCCAATTGGAGGGCTAGGATTTTTACCAATATGCTGTGAAATAACACTTTGGAAAGCTTTACTTTGGAAACGATTCACATCCAGGGGTGTCACTGCTGTTATCTTTCCAGTTTCAAGGACATTACTAGGATAATCAGGTGTATTTGTAGGTGCAATACTTGTCTCCATTTCTTCTGAAGAATTTGTAAGATTCTTTTGTTTATCTTTAAAAAAATTTAAAGCATAATTTAAAAATATTTTAAACTATGTATTTCACATTTCATTACAATAAATAGTAAGACAAAAATGTTGTCTCCTATACTACAATTTGAAGTGATCCTTGATAAAAATTACTTTGGTCATTCTTTAATATGTTCAGTGAATATAACAAAATAAACAACAGAGTTGTAAGTTTGCCCTTTCAATTTTGAAAGTGAATAATATGTTTCTGGAGTGCTAAAAAGACATTCCTTAGCTAATAATTTTTATAACATGCTAGGAAACCAACATACTATTTCATCAATGGTAGCAAATATGACAAAATGCACATAATTATTTACAGAAAATTAAACTGGAAAGAAATAAATCACTGCTTCATGCCAGGTAACAATCTTCAAATGTTTGCATGATTGTTTAACTCTTGTTCTGCCTTTGAGTAAACTAATCAAGGCATCATGTTGTAAAAACGATTGGATTAAAGGGCCAAATGCCATTCAACTGCAAAGCTTGCTGAATGACTTTGAACATTTAGAAGCAATCTGACAGATTTGAAGACCTGCATAATCTACTGATATATTGTTACATTTATTTCATGAGTGACGAAAGAACACTTATGAAAATTGTACAGAATAGAACCAGGAAGATGTCACATATGTATTTATTATGTGGGGTCAGAAGGTACAATGGATACTTCTACCAAAAAAGAAAGAATGGACGTTATCCTACTTGAACGTCCCTTTTATGCTCGCTGCGATGACAATCCTATTCATAGGTTCTTCTCTTCTGATTGGTTCTACTGAGTGCTCATTATTTTTCTTTCTGCAGTCCTGGTCCCGCCCACTCTGCCTCAGACCGTCAGTCTTTTTCACAAAGGATATCCAACAGGCGAAGACCAACTGAAGTAGATGAATAACACATCCAAACTCCAATACAGACTGCAGAGAAAAGAAAGAAAACTCCCAACCATGGCAGGAGATGGCAGCTGACAGGCGGGCCGGATTGTCGTCGCAGTGAGTATAAAAGGGACGTTCAGGTAGGACAACATCCATTTTCCTGACTCGCTGCTCCGACAATCCTACTCATGGGACATGTCCAAGCTTATGACTCCTGGGAGGGACTCTGAGCCATCCCCTGAACATGGGGGGAAATTACTGTTTGTAAAACATGCCTGCCGAAGGAAGCGTCGGCAGAAGCAAAAACATCCAAACGATAATGACGAACAAAGGAAGAAATTGAGGACCAAGTGGCCACTTGACAGATGTCATCTATAGAGGCCTGAGTAGTCCAGGCCGCAGAAGTTGCTGTGCTTCGTGTTGAATTAGGTAAGATCCCACACTGTATGGGAGCCCCTTGCAACTCATAAGCTTTGGATATACAGGCTTTAAGCCAATGCCCCCCTGTAGCGGAGGAGATCTTCTGTCCCATTGAGGAAGGCAAAAAGGACAACAGCAAAGCCTCATTTTTCCTAAACGATGATGTACGTCAGATATAGCGCCGCAGAGCCCTGCAGATGTCTAAAGTATGCTATTTCTTTTCAAGTGGATGTCGTGGATCCGGACAAAAATTTGGCAAAACAATTTGTTGTGCCCGGTGGAATCTAGAATTGACTTTAGGCATAAAGGCTGGGTCTAGCCTAAAAACTACACGATCTGGAAAGAAGACATAAAGTTCCAGACGGATAGAAAAGGCTGCTATGTCCGAGCCTCTGCGAGCCGATGTTATTGCCAGGAGGAAGGTCACCTTCAAGGACAAATAACGTAAGGAAATCGAACCCAGGGGTTCAAAACGAGCCAAAGTGAGAGCTTGTAAAACCAGGTGAAGATCCCAGGTAGGATAACAGTGTATGACTGTGAGATGTAAGTTGGAAGCTCCTTGTAGAAAGGATCGAATCCTCCGATCGTGAGAGAGCAACTGTTGACCCTCACCAGTCAAGACTGTAGCTAATGCTGCCACTTGCCATCGAAGAGTAGCCTGAGCCAATCCTTTATCAAATCCATTCTATAGAAATTGGAGAACTTTTGAAACGGAAGCCGAAGTAGGGTCCATAAGGTTGGAAGTGCACCACTGTGCAAATATTCTCCAGGACACGGTGTAAATGCGTATGGTGGAAAACCACCTGGCAGCTTGAATGGTAGAGATGACTTCTGAAGGGATGTTATCCTTACTTAGGATGATCCTTTCAAGTGCCAGACAGTCAACTGGAGCCAACCTGGATCCAGATGGAGAACAATGCCTTGGCTCAGGGACATGCAATCATGAGGAAGGCGCCATGGGGCCTCCACCACAGATAGGTCCATCAAATTGGCGAACCACGCCCTCCGTGGCCAATGAGGCGCCACTAGTAGAAGGTCTGCCTGTTCCAGAAGCAGTTTCCTGATCAATTTCGGAATTACTGGAACCGGAGGAAACGCGTAGAGGAGACCTTTGGGCCACGGGGAGCGGAGAGCGTCGTGTCCTTCTGCGCCTGGCGAAGGAATACGAGTGAAGTACCGAGGAAGATGCTTTTTTGTGACGTTGCAAACAGATCGACGGTTGGTGTCCCTAATCTGACTGAAATCTCTTGAAACAGTTGGGGATTCAGGCGCCACTCTGATGGATCCAAGCAACCCCTGCTGAGGTAGTCCACTTGGAAATTAGACTTGCCTAAAATGTGCTCTGCTTTTAGGGAGAGGATATGTTGTTTCGCCCAAGACATCAATCTCTCCATCTCCGCCATCATTTCCTTGGACTGCGTGCCCCCTTGTCGATTGAGATGGGCCTTGGTGACTATACTGTCTGTTAAAATGAGAACATGTTTGCTCCGTATCTGAGACAGGAAATGAGTCAATGCAAACTGCACCGCGCAGTGCTCCAACCAGTTAATACTGTGTTTTTGTTCCAGAGGGGACTAAGTTCCTTGCGCAAGAAGCAAATCCAAGTGGGTGCCTGATAATCGTGACCCGCTGAGGCTCGAGAAAGAGTCCCGGATTGAAGAGCAGGAGAGACCCACCAGCGAAGAGACTCCCACACCCCACGAGGAATCACAACTTTGGTAATTGCCTCTGCCTGTCCTGTCCATTGAAAAGGGAGTAAGAACCACTGCAGCTGATGGGAGTGGCGGCGTGCCCATGGCACGATCTGAATGCAAGATATGAACTTCCTCAAGAGTTGGGATAAGAGTAGAAGTGGCACCAAGGTATTTGATAATACTTGGCTTACAAAGTCCCTGATGCTGGATTGGCAATCCAGAGAAACATACGGCTGTGTAAAGAATCTATTATCACCCCCAGATGCAGAATATTTGTTGTTGGAGAAAGATGGCTCTTGTCTAAATTGAGAATGAAACCGTGACTCTGTAAGACGTGGAGTACCGTCTGTCTGTCGCAATGTGCCTGGGGCAGGGAGGCCGATAGAAGCAGAACATTGTCCAGGTAACAAACTATGCGGAGCACTCCCGCAACGAAGCCGCCAAGGCCGCCAGAATCTTTGTGAACGTCCGTGGCGTCGACGATAGTCCAAACGGCATGGCCTTGTATTGAAAATGACGCGTTTGTGAAATGGATGTATCGGCACTCGGTAGAACCAATCAGAAGGGAAGAACCCATGAGTAGAATTGTTGGAGCAGCGAGTCAGGAAAATGATCAATTGTATTTTTTTCAAAACCCTATTAATCAAGGATAGCTGCAAGTTTTTCCACTTCTCCAAGTCTTATT
Source organism: Coluber constrictor foxii (assembly GCA_038048745.1). NCBI lineage: Eukaryota > Metazoa > Chordata > Lepidosauria > Squamata > Colubridae > Coluber > Coluber constrictor. Next base: position 116,125,189 of record CM075961.1, on the reverse strand, counting down.
TGACTTGTTACAAAACCCTATTAATAGTATCCTGACCACGGCCATCTAGCAACCAATAATATTTACATGTTATTTTTCTTTACAATGTATATCTTTTTAATAAAGTTGAACAAAGGTTTGATTCAGAGCATTGACAGCAATTTGATCAAATCTCAAAATTGACTTTTCACATTGTATTGGGAAATCGAACTGATCACTTCTGAAACAATTCACCATTTTTCTCAAATTTACTTTTTGAGTTGGACTAATTCAATTTGTCAATCTAATTCAAAGATACACACACACACATGCAAAGATCATGGACTGTGCAGAAGCAGACACGCTTACTGGACTTGCGAGATAGACAAGAATCGGGGTTATATAGAAGCTGGGACAAATGGTATGCTTGGCTGCAAAAAAAGAAATCTTAAGAAGAATGAAAATATTAACTTAAATGTGAATGTGGGTAAATATTTATAGGAGCATTGCATGGCAGTTGGGAATTCTTTCTTCTGATAAACTTTTCTTTCTTTTGATGAGTTGATTTAATGGAGGTTTGTACCTTCTCTAGGCAAAAAGTGATACTTTAAAACTCTATATGTATTATATTACTCTCTGCAATTCTATCCATATTGTTATACTTTTTTTCTGTATTTTTTAATAATTTTCAATAAAAAAAATTGAAAAAATTATACACACACACACACACAAACAATTGCTTTAAAGACACAAACTGATGATTCAAATGTGCCATATGGCAATCAATAATATTTACATGTTATTTTTCTTTACAATGTAATAGAAAAACTGCTTATGAATGGGGTGTCTGAGGGAATGATTCTATTGTTTACACAGATGTGCACTAGTGAGAACATACAGATGCAGCTCTATGCCAACTAACCTTTGTTGTCAATATTCTCAATCAGGAACTTGCTTTCATCAGCCTTTTTTCCCATCCTAGCAGACTCCAATAGCCAAGCCATAGTAATGGCAGGAAGATTCCACTTCTTTGCTGCTTCATATTTAGAGCCATCTGGCTCTTTTAGCACCAGATGAGTGCTGACAAGCATTCCTTTCTTTGGGTTGGCTCTTCTCACAAAGAATTCCTGAACTCTAAAATGACATTTAAAAAAAAATCTAATTTCTATAAGCATCAGTAGTATTCTTAGAAAGAATACCAAAATAAATACAAGGCCATGAACAATCTTTTTCAATAATTTGGCAGTAATTTATATTATTAGCCTTTTTGAAAAGCATATACATTTTCTTCTTTCTCTTTTAATATGACAGAGGTTTAATATAGGGTGCCAGAGCATTTTAAAAAGTAATTGTGTACAGACCTTGCCCCAAGTTGATTTGCCAAACATATTAAAGATTCTCTCTCTGCTCCACTAAACTGACTGAAAGACAACACAAAATGCTGTAATGGGGTGGCTCCTTCCTTCATTGGCACTGGGCTGAAAAGTGGACTTGATTGAGGATCTATCAGAGTCTGTTGTTCTATACACATCACCTTAGATAATGACACAAGAAGACGTTAAACAACTTAGAAATGCTTTCATCCACAGTAATTCAAGAGTCTGACACACTAAAGGATCAAATAGCATATGATTGTAGAGAATTATTTGAAAATTTCAACACAATGATGCCTTCTTAAACTCTTATTTTTAAATACAAATTGCAAATGTTTCGTGAATTAAAGTTAGCATTATATTAAATTCTGTGTCTTCAAATCAGTGCCGATTCCTGGTAACTCTCTAGACAAGTCACTGCAGCTTTCTTGACAACATTTTCAAAAATAAATTGCCATTGCTTGCTTCCGGAGACAAGGGAGAATGACTGAGAGAAAAATGATTTATTCCTGTAAAAAGCATAACCAAAGTAACACCACATTTAACCTTCATATAACCTGATTTATATAACCGGTGAACCTGATGAATAGGACACAAGCATTATATTCTGAAAAGGAAAAGGGAACTACGATGCTTGTTTTGAGGAAATAGGTGTTTTGGGACATTCTGAGTTGGGTCAGGCTAAACTCTAATGAAAAAGAGGAAGAGCCTAATGATCAATTAAGGAGAACAATACCCATAAGTATGAAAACATATGTAAAGGGTATTTTTGGAGGGGAACTCCAGGGTGGAACATGTTAAGAAAGCCAAACTGTTATAAAAGACCTGAAGACAATACCCTGCAAGGGGGGGGGGGGGTGTTCACTGTATTGCTGTACCTCAAAAACTGTATTTAAACCATGTAATCGAAGTGATCAGACATTCTCTCTCTTCCATGGGAGAACCCTTTTGCAAAAGCTTATTTTATTATATATGCATATACATATACATATATATATCTGCTTTTTACTTGTTCATAGTCTGTTTCACTTTTTATGAGGTTTGCTATTTTTTTAAATCTCACAATGACTTACCAAGTGGAAATAAAATTTAGTCTCCTGGTTTATACCCTGTATGCCTAACCACTATACCAAAGTGACTCTCTAAAGTTAATTTTAGTTCTAAATTGAGGCATTAGAACTGTTAAAATTGCTGTAGCTGTTTTATTCAAATACCCAATGATTTATTAACAGTGTTCCGTTGGTGTATGGGGCTTAATGTGTAAATATTTGCATTGTCTTTTGCTATAAAATCTCAATGATTAAAATAGAAAGAATAAAATCAGATCATAATTGGATACAAATCTTAATTTAGCATACATATAATTTGGATGTATACTATTCTTCAACAGTAATTTTAAAATATCAACAATACTTTCAATGCCTATTTTATTGTTTAGTTAATATATGTTTGAAACATTATTTTTCAACTTCTTCTTACCAGCCATGTGTTTGTAACCACATCTTCTACAGTTGATATGACCTTGTTTCCCAGAAGAGGAACCACAGCATAATCAGCAATTACTCTTTTTTCCTGGAGCAGAACCTTCCCAGCATTTTCTTCAATTAGAGCTCTTATGCAAGATTCATCTGCTTTGCCAAAACCAAGAATGAAAAACTTCTTTCCACTGAATAAGGCTCCTTCAACAACTAAAGAAGACTCTGCCAAGGAACTAACTGTGACCTCTTTTCCATCTTGAAATACAGTATGATCAGTTTCAGTGTGGTCAACAAAATGAACTAGAAAATAAATAAAATGTTAATTTCGTTTTTTTAGTATATTAGTGAACTATTCTGGAAGAATTATATACACTTTGTATGGACCAATGGCTAAACAATCACCTATGTGAGAAATCTGTTACATCTGGGAATTGACAAATCAGTTGGTTTGAATACATCATGTAATTTTTAGAAATGTGGGAGCTTTGCAATAAAAGAAGAGAATGGAAGAAACAAAATCTGGTAGGTAGTTAGGAAAAAAATCCATATGAGAAAAGAGCTAACAACATGGTCCAAGAAGCAAGGTGGTAAGACAACAATTAGACAAAAAAGATAGCAGGCTGTAAATTAAATCCTTGAAGAACATTACCTAAGGTTACCCAAATATCAAAGGAAAAAATAGAGTATAAGAAATATCTATTTATTCTGCCTGCTGCATGCCTGCTTTTCTGTCCATCTCCCTGGTTTTCATGGACTAGTACAGTGATGGCTAATCTTTTTGTCATCGTGTGCCAATGTGCCGGCACCCATAGTGCAATGTCCATGCGCACATGACCCCCCACCCTCCCCGAACCCCCAGCACATGCGCCTCAGTCCTCCCATGCATGCGCCTCGCCCTCCCCCGTGTCCCATTTTGGGCCTGGAAAGCCTCCTGCACCAACCTAGAACCCAAAACATGGCAGGCAGCTACTTCTGGCCAGTCATTCCCCTGCTCCTGCCAGCCTCGTGCTCTGGACAGCATCCAGCATGGCTGGCTGGCCACTGCCTGGAGCATGAGGCTGGCAGGAGTAGGAGAAGCCACTGCTGCTTCCGCAAAGAGGCTGCAGCGGAAGGCCTTTTGCACCAGCAAAGAGGCAGCAAGCAGCGGATCCTCCTCCTGCCAGCCTTGCGCTCCGGACACGGCCAGACAGCAAGCCAGCAATGCCTAGCTTCCCCCTGCAGCAGCCCACTGGTGGATCCTGGTTTAGTGCAGCTTCAGGGCCTTTCCTAGCGGTAGTGGCGAGGCAGGCAGGCGCAGGAGAGCGACTGGCAGCAGTGTTCATGGCTGCCAAGAGGGTGCATGTCCCGGGGCTGCATGCAGGTGTTGACGGCATGGCCGGTGTGCACGTGTGCTAAGAGGAGCTCCCCAGTGGGCATGCACGCGCTGGGAAATGAACTTCTGGTTTCCGGCGCATGCATGCACACTGGCCAGCTAGTCTTCCAGTTACTGGAACACATGCATGTGTGACGACCAGCTGATCTTCTGGTTTCTGGTTCTGCCGCATGCATGAAGGCCAGCTGATTGTCGTGCGTGCATGCACTCCAGTAACCAGAAGACTAGCTGGCTGGTGCACATGCGTGCGCCGGAAACCCAGAAGACAAATGGGCGACACTGCACGTGCCAAGCTCTCCATGCCACTTCGGGTGCGTGTGCCATAGGTTCGCCATCACAAGACTAGTACCTTACCTTCTTTGGAATCATGAGTAACATACTGAGATAGCAATTCTTCATCAGTATCTGCAGCTGCCACAGTATTCACATGTTCTTTCTTCAACATATTATTTTTTTTGGAGATGAAAGGTGGCTCAGAAGATGGAATATTCGCTTGTTGATAACTTGCAGGTGCATATTGCTCTTCAGGTATTAAATAACCTTTTCTAAAGCATTCCAAAATCCATTGTACTGTCACAGCATGTGGCCTGTTACTGAAAAAAAGTATGAATTACACCATGTAGGAAAAGTATTCTATACATCCTATGAAACCAAAGCAAAGTTTCTAAACATCTTAAGAACATATAATACAAAGTTGTGTCTAAAGTACACTCTTTTTGACATTGTTAACTATGTGCATTTGAAGCAGTAATTTTCCCAGAAAAAATATCTGTATCACAACTATTTCTGAACTTAGTCAGTGTAGAAATTGTCTTAGATGTTTACAACTTTGGAGATCAGTTATGGAGAATCCTTTAATTTAATTCTTTTATTATTATTTTTACTTTTCTCTATATCTTTTTAATAAAGTTGAACAAAGATTTGATTCAGAGCTTTGACAGCAATTTGATCAAAATTGACTGTTTACGTTGTATTGCGAAATTGAATTGATTACCTCTGAAACAATTCACCATTTTTCTCAAATCAAATTCACTTTTCGAGGTGGACTGATTCAATTTGGCAATCTAATTCAAAGATATATATTGAATTGCTTTAAAGACACAACCCAATGATTCAAATATGCCGCAATTCACACACCCCTGCTTTTAAATACTTCATTCCAGAATGTTTTTTAAAATTAATAAATATACTCACCCTCTTGAGAAAATGATAAAAATTGCAATAAATTCTATTTTAACATGCTGAATATTTACCAAAATTTTAGTTTTAAAAAATGCCAGTAAATCTTAAAACTAGTTATGAATACCTCCGTTCTGTCTTCTTCAAAAATTGTTTTAATTCATTATCACAATCCCCCACAATAACATGTGTCACATCTTCATTTAATTGATTAAAACGAACAGCACCACCAGAGTTAATCAGCTTTTTCATTTTATCTAATTTTCTGGCACTAAAGCCACAAAGATAAATCTAAAAGAAAAGCAGAAAAATATTTGAACTAATATAGGCACACTAATTTAAAACAGATTAGACATTCCATATTCAATAGAAAAAAGTAACTCAGGGATGAACTGTGGAGTCCTTGGTTGTTTGCTTGCAAAAATCAAACGATGGCTATTATGGACAGAACATACAGTGGGGCAAAATAGTATTAAGTCAGCGATCAATTGTGCAGGTTCTCCCATTTAAAAAGATGAGAGAGGCCTGTAATTGACATCATACATAGACCTTGACTATGAGAGACAAAATGAGAAAACAAATCCAGACAATCACACTGTCTGATTTGGAAAGAATTTATTTGCAAATTATGGTGGAAAATAAGTATTTGGTCACCTACAAACAAGCAAGATTTCTGGCTCTCATAGACTTGTAACTTCTTCTTTAAGAGGCTCCTCTGCCCTCCACTCATTACCTGTATTAATGGCACCTGTTTGAACTTGTTATCAGTATAAAAGACACCTGTCCACAACCTCAAACAGTCCCACTCCAAACTCCACTATGGTGCAGACCAAAGAGCTATCGAAGGACATCAGAAACAAAATTGTAGACCTGCACCAGGCTGGGAAGACTGACTCTGCAATAGGCAAGCAGCTTGGTGTGAAGAAATCAATTGTTGGAGGAATAATTAGAAAATGGAAGACATACATAACCACTGATAATCTCCCTTGATCTGAGGCTCCATGCAAGATCTCACCCAGTGGGGTCAAAATGATCACCAGAACGGTGAGCAAAAATCCCAGAACCACACAGGGGGGCCTATGAATGACCTGCAGAGAGCTGGGACCAACGTAACAAAGGCTACCATCAGTAATACACTACGCCGCCAGGGACTCAGATCCTGCAGTGCCAGACGTGTCCCCCTGCTTAAGCCGGTCCGGGCCCGTCTGAAGTTTGCTAGAGAGCATTTGGATGATCCAGAAGAGGATTGGGAAAATGTCATATGGTCAGATGAAACCAAAGTAGAACTGTTTGGTAGAAACACAACTCGTGTTTGGAGGAGAGAGAATGCTGAGTTGCATCCAAAGAACACCATATTGTGAAGCATGGGGGTGGCAACATCATGCTTTGGGGCTGTTTCTGCAAAGGGACCAGGACGACTGATCCGTGTACAGGAAAAAATGAATGGGGCCATGTATTGTGAGATTTTGAGTGCAAACCTCCTTCCATTAGCAAGGGCATTGAAGATGAAACGTGGCTGTGTCTTTCAGCATGACAATGATCCCAAACACACCACCCAGGCAATGAAAGAGTGGCTTCGTAAGAAGCATTTCAAAGTCCTGGAGTGGCCTAGCCAGTCTCCAGATCTCAACCCTATAGAAAACCTTTGGAGGGAGTTGAAAATCCGTGTTGCCCAGCGACAGCCCCAAAACATCACTGCTCTAGAGGAGATCTGCATAGAGGAATGCGCCAATATACCAGCAACAGTGTATGCCAACCTTGTGAAGACTTACAGAAAACGTTTGACCTCTGTCATTGCCAACAAAGGATATATAACAAAGTATTGAGATGAACTTTTGATATTGACCAAATACTTATTTTCCACCATAACTGCAAATAAATTCTTTCCAAATCAGACAATGTGATTGTCTAGATTTGTTTTCTCATTTTGTCTCTCATAGTTGAGGTCTACCTATGATGTCGATTACAGGCCTCTCTCATCTTTTTAAGTGGGAGAACTTGCACAATTGGTGGCTGACTAAATACTTTTTTGCCCCACTGTAATTTACACAAAAGTCAAAGAATTACTAGAAGACAAAGAAACCTTCATCCTAGTAAACACAATCCATTACAAAAACTAGACATCCCCTCAAGAGACGAGGAACACTACAACCAAGAAAGGTCAATAGAAGTGGTGGTTGAAATTAGTGGACTCATCCTCCCAAGCTTCTATGGACATCCAAAAATAGAAGACTGACATACCTCTTTGTCTAACTGTATCATTACCAAAGCCCCCAACGTAGCCAAGGAACTTACAAAAGAATTTAGACATGGCACAGAAGAAAGTGAACATTCTATCAATTCCCCCCTACAGTGCCTCCAGATAATTAAAGATCTTTAAAAAAAGAAAATTAAATTATGATTTCATTCAATGTCACAACACACTTTACGTCCATTGATTCAGAACTAGGCAGAGACAGCAATACTACACAACACAACTTAGCTGAATTCATTAAGACTGAAATACCCGGAATCATGAACGTTATCAATCTCTTCCTCATCACCTATTTGCAGTTTGATGGACAAATATACCAACAAATCAGAGGAACACTGATGAGATTATCATTCTCAGGACTCATAGCAGAGATCATAATGCAACATCTAAAACTATAGCACTCTCATATATAAAATCAAAAGTATGGTCCAGTATGTAACTGTCACCTTTCCCATAATAAAAAAGAAACACTAAAGATGTAACATAAAAACAATAAATTAACATACTTAAAGGAATAAAATTCACAAGGAAACATGAAAACAATATTCCACTATCCTTTCTGAAAATCCTTTTCTTCATCAGAAGGAACAGCAAATTAGAAACACAAGTCTATCAAAAACAACAACAACAACAACCAAGAGTAAGCAAGTGCTCCATTATCAAAGTAACAACATAACTCCACAGGAGATGTGCAAGAACATTATTCTGATATATATAAACACACTGCAATCAGAAAAATGAAACAGACAACCTGTACAATATCAATATCTTCCCACAAAATGAATACCCATGCAACTTTATCAAAGAGTGCCTAATCACTCAATGCACTGTAGTACATCCAGTATATTGAAAGGATAACCCTGGAACGGCTCCTTAAGGTATGTGAAATTAATGTTCATTTTAAGACTTTAAGAATCACTTTGTTGGTCTTGCCATCATGAGAGTTTGGAAAAGATACAAAGCAAAAACGTTTTGATAGTTCCAAAGGTGCTTTTTCAAGAGTCAACTGGACTTTCTGGTTTTTCTTTGAAGATGTGTTGCTCCTCATCCAAGAAGCTTCTTCAGCTCTGACTGGATGGTGGAGAATAGAAGGATTTATACTCCCTTGCAGACAGCTGGTCATTTGCATTCTTTTAGTGAGTCGTTAAGGCCACCTGTAGATTTATCTATGTCATCAGAGTCACCTGAGTGGTGCAAATGCATGTGGAGCCTTCTTGGAACTGGAGAGGACTGTGTTGTAGACTAGAGATAGATGATGTCATATCCCTCCCCCTCTTGTTGAGAGAGGGCTGTTCAATTTTGACATACATGGCCTCTTTGACCGCACTTTCAAATGAGTGGTCCTCTCTGTCCAAAATGAGGACTTTGCTATCTTCAAAAGTGGCCTTTGTCTTTTAAATGCAGGTGGATTGTTGAATCTTGTCCTGATGGTTTTGTTCTATGTTGTGCCATGTGTTTATGAAGTGGTTGTTCCCCCCCACCCCCAATGTACAGGTCTGCACATAGCTCACTGTATTGTACTGCATGTATCACATTGCTCAATGTATGTCTGGGTGTTTTATCCTTGGGTGGACAAGCTTCTACCTTAATGTATTCTTGAGTTTGAAGTGTGCACGTATATTGTGTTGGCCAAAGAGCCTCCTAACTTTTCCGATATTCCTGCAACCTATGGAATGCTTTTGCTTCATTTATTTTTCTCTTCTTTGTCTGCTATGGAGGAGCTCCTGTAGGGTCTTCTTTGAGATTTGATGAAGCCCCACTTGGGATAGCCACATGGTCTGAGGGCTTCCTTAATGTGTTTTAGTTCTTTTTCATTTCATTTCCATCTTTGCTGGTAGCAAAGGACTTCAGCTCGGTGGGGTAGGGTTCTGATGACTTCCATTTTGGGCTCCAGTGGGTGGTGGGAATCAAATGAAAACATTGATCTGTATGTGGGTCTATAAACTTCAATGTTAAAGCTTCTTTCTTCCTTAAAGTGTACTGAACACTTCCAATTCCTGTGTTTTGGTCTTGACCCAAGTATCATACCAGTGAGTGAATGGAATTCCTGTGAAGGAGTGTAGAGCTTTGATTTCTACCTCTTCCATGTAGAGATTGGCCACAATGTGGGACACAGTGAACCCATATCACAGCCGTGTTTTTGTCTGTAGAAACCTTCACTGAATTTAAAATAGATAGTAATCAAGGAGAGGTCCAGTATGGCACATATGTGGTCTGGTCTGAGATTGGTTCTGTCATCCAAGGTGCTGTCTTGTAGCCGTCATTTTTTCAATATCATGACAGCTTCAAAATGCAGGTGAAAAGGGGATTTCCGGTTTGGTGTCGCGGCGAGACAGTCGGGGAAATAGCGGGCTCTGTTGAGCACCAAAAAAACTCTGGCTGCTGAACCGCCGCCGATGGGTCTTCGGACCGGAACCATCCTACAGGGACGGGGGGAAAGGAGGGGTACCTCTGATGACCAAGAGGAACAGGCAAGTTCCTTGGAGGTCAGAGGGAACCCTCTGTGAGTCGGCGGTGGGGGGATGGCAGCCATGGAGGCTGCCACAAAGCTGGGACAACTGGGCTAAGAAATGTGCAGGAGGAGAGTGGATTGAAACGGACCACTTTGAAGCTGGGTGAGTGACAACCAATCCAGACTTGCAACAACACTGAGATCAATATTATTAACTATAAGACCCCTAGCCTTAAAACCATGGTTGAACAACAAAGCGGCTATGGAAAGTTTAAAATGTAATTTTAAAGAGACAAAGATCCGACAAACAACTAACTCTGGAACAGAACTAATGGAATTAAATATCGAGACATGGTGAAAAGACTGGATATTTTAAAACTGGAATTGGATTTTTTTAAAAAAAGATGATGATTTGATACTTTTAAAATCAATGGAAGAAAAGTAACCAAACTGGACTGTTATATAATTGTAACAAAATGGATACCTGCATGACTAATGGAAAATGTGGATTCAAGAGGGACACCTTCTGATCTAAAAAGGAACATTGTAACTTGTTTTTGTTATGGAAAATTTTGAACTTTACAAATAACGGTCGTAGGAGGTTTTTTTTTTTTCCTTGTCTGCAGGCAGCTCGACTTTGATGAAAAGAAAAGGAAACTACAATGGAACTCCTATAATTGGAATAATAATTTTAAAAATTGGCACAGGAACAAAAAAAGGATTTAGCATAGGTTTAAGAGAAGGGAACTTGATGCATTTTATCCGGATTAAAAATAAGAAAAAGACTTAATATACATATGGAGGACAAAATTTGAAGACTTTGAAAATGGAAGGAAATATATATTAGCAGGCGAAAAAGTGAAGAAATGAAATACGACTGGAAAAAGAAAAAAGAAGAATTAAAACAATGTGATTAAAAATGGAAAATGTATAGGTGGTGGTAATAATAAAAAGGAAGTTCTTATAATAATGGATGTATAAGAATATGAGAAGAATATGACATAAATATATAAAATTGGATATTGATGGAAATTAGAATGTAAGAAAAATTAAGCATGTTAAAAGAGATTTTTAAATATATAAAGTTATGTTTTAAGCAAGAACCATGTCTCAATGTTAAAATTGTCATAAAAAAGGATAATGATAAATATGATTAACTGAAATAAGCAATGTATAGATGGATGGAAACAACAAAGGATGTTGGGATTAATAGTAAAGCTAACTATGATTATGCTGTGATCAACAGCCAAAAAACAAAAAAGAATATGTTGTGTTTAACAGCCAAAAAAAAATAAAAATGCTATGCTGTGTTTAACAGCCAAAAAATAAAAATGATTATGTTGGATAGGACAACAAAACAAAGAGGATTTTGCTGGGAGTGACAGTAAAAATGAAATGATTATGTTGGGTTTAAGATAAAGATGTTAGGTTTAATAGTAAAAATAAAATGACTCTGCTGGGATTAACAGCCAAAAATAAAAATTATTATGCTGGGTAGGACAGCAAAAATAGGGAGGAATATGTTGAGATTAACAGTAAAAATGAAAATGTATAAATTGGATTTAATAACAGAAATAAAGACAATAATGATAAGTTTAACAGTAAAATAAAATGATTATGTTGGAATTAACAGCCAAAAAATAAAAATGATTATGTTGTAATGAAGATGAATAAAATGAGATAAAATATTTTTTAAATGTTTATAACTGTAATGATTTAGATTGTTAAAATATATCCATCTAAGCAAAAAGGAAGAGAAAAATTGAATGATATTTGGTTAGGATATAAGATTTAAGTAACAGGTTTTTGGGGTAATGGCATAATTGATAGAATTTAGAGAAATAACTGCGTAAAATATTAAGTTGTATTAATTGGAAGTTAAGAATTGTTAGTGATTTGTACTAATTTGTGACCGGATCAATGCTTCGTTTTGGAAAAGATGTGTTTTATGTTTGTGTTTTAAAAAATAAAAAACTTTTTTCAAAAAAAAAAAGAATGCAGGTGAAAAGGGAAGTCACATCATAGGAAAAAGCACCTTTGGGACAAGCATGACCTGGATGACTGAGAATCTCCATAAGCAATGTTTTAGATAGTTCCTCTACGATTATCACAGAAAGCCTTTATTCGAAGAGAATTGACAGTTAAATCCACTGCTTTGATCAGAGATAAAACATTGGCTTTTTTTTTCTATATGAAGACCACTTTTGGACTTTTTACTTGATAAAGAAAAAATGAGCTCAGATTTTGGGGTTTAATGACTAGATTAGTTATAGAAATATTGTTGAAGTTTAGTAAGTAAACACTTTACGTTCTTATCTATTTGTTTAAACTTAAAGTAGATGTTTAATAAACATTTAAGAAATATGTGTGGGATTGTTCTTATGATGCATTCATGGATTATATTTTATTTAGAATTAAAGGTTATATTATATATTGATGTCATTATTTGATTATTTGGGATACACACCTTTCATATTTAATTTTTTATTTGTTTTTCGTTAAATTAAAACAAAAGAGTACTTTATCATGTATCCATTCCTAAGAAGATTGGAAGTTACTTTTTTCTATGTTGTTTTTGTGTGTCAGTTTTTAAATATTCCTCATTGTCCAGCTTCCAAATTTTCTTTTTTTATTGTAATTTTGTATTCAATTTCAATTTCAATTTCAATTTAATTCAATTTATATGCCTCCCCTCTCCGAAGACTCAGGGCGGCTCACAATACATTTAAAATCCTAATAAAAAACATTTAAAAATTAAAAACATTAAAACTCATTCATACCATTCATGGTATTTCAAGTTTTACTTTTGAAAAACAATAAATCTACTATATATAAAGGATACTACCACCATATATCGAAAACATCTCAGAAATAACCAACAGGCTATTACAACCACACAGCATCTTCTTAGAGCACAAACCAACTAGTCTTCCAAAACAACTTAAGCAAACCAAAAGATCCACTAACCCAGGCATGTCAAACTGGCAGCCCACTCCAGCTTCCGCAAAGGCAAAAAAATGTCACAATACATCATGATCCAACCCAATGCGATTGAGTGTGACAACCTTGCACTAACCCAAGAACAATAACAAAAAAATAGGAGCCATGTATATCACAGAATGTAAGGACTGTAATAGCCATTAAGTAGGACAAACAGACAAAAGACAAGCCAAGTGCATTCATACCAACTAGCAGTCAGAAGACACAAGAAAAACTCATTACCTGTAGCCAAGATTTGAACAATACCCTAATCCAGAAATTAGCAAGAAGAAAACCATACCCCCATCTATACTGGCAGGGCAAGCTACTATACATAATCACCGTGAGTTAGATGGCCATATAGATTTATCAAATAATAAACAAACAGGGAGCACACCTCACACTGTGATGTTACCCAGTAAGGTAATGGAGGTCTGTAAGCAAACAACCAAACTCAGAGAATATTGATTCCACTTCCTTTCAGTTACAGCATCACTCAAATTTTATCTACAGCATTATAGTATTGTTCATTATAGTATAGTTATTTTCTTCCATTCAATCATATCTGTTTTGTTAAAAATGATTTGTCATTGTCTCATTCCCATGATTGAGAGAAAGTGACTGGCTCAATGTAATCAAACTTGCTATGTGCCTCAGGAAGGAATATAACTCAGTATCCCAATTTCTAATCTGATTCCATAACCCTTATACTAAACTGGCTGTCACAGTTCATTACTATTTATTATATATTATTCTGGTACTAGCACAACTCAGTATTCAGCATTTCTTCAGTATGTTCCTACTATTGATCGTTTTTAGTTTGCTCTATTATCACTGAGGTATTGCATTAAAATGTTACTTAATTCAGTTCCATGGGGAAAGAAAATAATTTAAGAGTTTGTAAGTAACAGCTTTTACCTTCTTTTTTTCAATCCGAGGTGCAATAATAATGGACAATTGCTTTTAGCAGATTATTCAGTGGTGAAACATCAGATTCTGCTTAGTTACATTCATGAACAATATAATTTCATAAATTCTAAAATCTATAGAATTATCTGGGTAATTTTACAATTGAACATGCACTATTAAACATACTCGGCATCCATCCAGTAAATCCTCACGTGCTTGCAAAGAACTAATATTCAAGTTGTTCAGCTCATCAGGCAAAGGATCCAGTCTGCTATTCAAAACAGAACTATATGATGTTTCATTAATGTCACTTAAGTTGATATTTGAAATATGACTAACATCCGAAAGTGTTCGACCTTTAAATAAAATTCAGATGAAAAAGTTATATATCAATGATTTTGGAAAATTGCATCAATATATCAACTACAACACTTTCTCATTTCATAGAAGATTAAGCAAGAATAAAAATCATACTGAACATTAGCTAACTTTCAGTCTCCATTAATTTCTTCCTTCTGTTATGCTAAGTACAACATAGTTTGCTATCAATGCATGCAAAAAAGTGCTCAGTATTTTCTAATGCTTACAAAGTAATGGCTTATTCATTATTCAGGACACATTATTTCAGTTTATGAATATTATTTGCAGGAAATATTGCCAAAGGGAAATAGAAAAACATTGAGAGAGAAAAAATTATGAATTTCTTACTTATTTCAAGGTAGCTTATATTAAACCTATTTTTATTTAATTCCATAACAACAATCCTGTCGTTAGTAGTTTGCCCGTGAAAGAAACTAGCCCAAGGGCATCCTGTAGTTTCTATGGTCTCCCCAGTTTAATCCAACAACTTTTATATTAGCCCTCAAGAAGAGATAGAACATCATTCATAGAATTTTACTGTAATGATTTCATATACTGACATAAACACATTTTGTAAGATACGCTTTTCATAGTTCTACATGTAATTTCCTTCAATAATTTTATCTTCAATAAAAACTTTTTTTTCACATACGTTTTGATAGAATTGTGGACATAGGAGTGAAAAACAATGAATAAAGATACTGGAAAATGTAGTTCAATCATAGCTACTGAATCAAGTAACTCATCTTGCTATTCAGTAGAATTCTTCAAACCTTTTGAAAAATACACTTTGCAATTTGTAGGAGCATGTCTGAAATGGAATGGGACAACTTGCTGCAGCCAACTCACCATGGCCAAATCGCCATGGTCAACTCACCACGGCCAACTCACTATGGCCAACTTGCCACAGGATAACTTACTGCAGGACAATTCAACTATTCAATTTAATCATTTAAAATAATTTTAAAATATTTTAATTTTTGTCATTTACATTTCATTTTGTCCCACCTTTGGTATCCTTTCTTTATTGATTCTATTTCCCTATTTTTTCGATATTAGCGTAATTCTTTTCTTGTAGTGTGTCGGCCATGGTGAGTTGCCTGCAGCAAGTTGTCGTAGATCCTGTCTAAAACACCTCTTTTCAAATCAATAAAACAAATGTATCTATTGGAGGGCTCATATGAGTGCAAAAAGATACAGTTGCTTTATTGATTTGAACAGGTTTTCAAATGCATTTCCACATGATGCACCCCCTTTTCAAAGATCATGTACAGCCTTATTTAATTTATTTTCCATCAAGTTTTTACTTTTTAAAAATTTATACATATCATGTGGATGGTGTGGTGTTTGAATATCATACTTTTCAATACAAATAAACATATTCATAATTATTATATTCCATTTTCCTTATTCCATATTAGTTACCCCTATCTTTTACACAAATTTTTTATTTTCATATAAATATTAACAAGTATGCAATAACATCTAAACCAATATGCTTTAACGTCCACCATATTATTTTTTGTTATAATTTCAATAGTATAACTTTCAAGTAGAAAAAATATGAAATTGCCCGTCTGTTTTTTCTCCATATTTCACTCAATTTTACAACAATCCATCTCCTTTCCTCTTTTCTCCTCCCTCTCTTCCCTTCTACCCTCTCTCTACTTACCTCCTTCTTCTCTTTTTCCACTGCTTCCCTCTCTCCTTCTCCTCTCCTCTATTTTCCCTCTCTTCTTTTCCGCTTCCCTCTCCTTCTCTTTCTATTCTTTTCCTTCCCTCCACTTCCCTCTCTCTTTTCCCCTCTCCCCCTTACTCTTTTTCCCCTCCGTTCTACTCCCTTCCACTCCACTCCATTTCCCTCTCTCTTTTCGTTGTTGTACATAATATTCTCAATACCTACAGGATATGGTGTATTTTCCAATTAATATCTCTTTCAATTATAACTATACAACTTCTTACATTCAAAAATAAAAGAAACAGACTTAATCACTTAAACATGTTATTGATAATAATCATAATTATTGATTAATCTTCAGGTTAATAATTTTACACTCGTCATTCTAATCGTGTGTGTGTGTGTGTGTGTGTGTGTGTAGTATATGCAACTAAAATATTATTCTTTTAATACTAAAATCATTTCATTGATCAAACAGCATACTGTCTGAATACAAGCCTTTTATTCCACCTACTTCGAATCCATAATTTAATTTTTTCTCCTGTCTTTTCCCACTGTTTAATTTGAAAGCTTTCTGCTCTAAATTCTATCGTTTCCCCCCAAACCTCTTCCCATTCCTCCCATTTCTTTTTAAAAACTTTTAAAATGTTCCCTCCACCCCCCGTTTTAAATCATCAATTCTTATTAATTTTAATAATGTCTCATCCTTGTTAACTTCTTTTTGCTGGTTTTTCAATTCTAATTCCCCTTCTGTTCCAGCTGATGATTCCATTCTTTCCTTCTTGTCCTGGTCTTTACTCTTTGTCTCTTGTATAAAATTTTCCTGTCTTCTATTTATACGATCAAATATTTCCACCATGTCCTTGTGAAGTTCCAGGATAAGATCCTTAATGTCCTTAATGTTTTGAATCATTAACTCCATTCCGTTTGAGTCTCCACAATTGTCAGTTCAGAAACCAAAGCTCCAAGTCAAATTTAAATGACTTATCAATGTTCAATCAAATCAGTTAGTTACTTCAGGGATCCTCCACTCCTCAAGTCATTTTTGTATATCCAATAGTATTTAGGGGTCCCCAGATACAAATTCTTTTTTTTAATATTTCAATGATTAGAAGGTAAATACGTATAGCTCAACAGTTATTTCCCTTCATTTCAATATTTACTCCCAAGTTGCAAATATTCACTATCATCAGCAGATGGCGCTCTTTACTTCACTCTGTTGCCTTTCTGCTTGTATTTTGACTCTGATGCCACTCTGCTTTTATTTTGACAAGTCCAATTTATTTCTCTTGCTTAGTTTAACTTATAACTCCATTACTGATGACAAATTATTTGAAGAAAAAATAGGTTTATAGTTCCAGCATCTTAATATGCTTTTTTGTTTTGGGGATTTCATTTCCAACTTAATTTTCTTTTTAAACAAATATTTACTTCTTTAAATTTCCAATATGCTTTTTCACAATAGTTACATGCCGCTGTAACGAATTGTTCTAAAAGGTATTCCTCTTAAAAATTGTTGGGGGTCCGGCTTCAGCTGTAAATCTTTTCTTACCCAGACGACACACCATTCACCGTTTCTCTGCTCCTGTACACACTTATGGTTTTTGACTGTTCCCTGGCTTCATGGCAGCCATTTTAACTGTCGCTGCTCCTTGTCTTTGGATGAGGGGGTTTTCCAAGTCAGGGAGGGGAGATGTGGCTCTCCTCAACCTGCTTCATTACCCCTACAAGGTGGCTATGGCTTCAAATGAAGCCGCCGACAGGGAGAGCTTGGAACGGACCTGTGGAGGTCATGGATCTCACTTCTGAAGGCACCAGAAGTTCAACCGGAAGTCTCAGCCTTATTTAATTTATATGCTGCCTATATCACCTAGAAACAATTTTAATGACTTAAAATTAATAAAGGCAACTATATGAAACATTAAAGCAATAAATAGTAACAATAAATTATCTTAAAATTAATAAAGATGGGAAAGGAGCAAGATGCACATGGGGAAGAAGTGGAGTCTTATTTTAGCCCTTTAACCACATCCAGAATGATATATTCCCATTGAAACCTCCGATTTGTTGGCAGAGTCAGGTCTTTAGGTCCTTTTAAAAGGCCAAAAAAATGAGCGAGATCTCACTTTGGCACAATGTTCCAAAAGCAGAAGCCATGGCAGAAAAGGTTCTCTTAGACCCTACCAGCTGGAATTCCTTGACCAACAGGATGCACAGAATGTCTCTTCTGTTGGCATGAGTGGGGCAAGCCAATCCTATTGGGGCGAGATGGTTCCGCAGATAAGTGGACCCAGGCTAGAAAGGGCTTTAAAGATAAGGACCAACTCCTTGGATTGGAAGCAAACAGACAACCAGTGAAATTTGTGCAACAGCAGTATAACACAGGTCACCCTAGGGACTTCAAGAATTGTCCATGAAGTCACACTCTATGTGAATTGTAGATTCCAAATATTTCTCAAGGATAATCCCATGTAGAGCAAGCTTCAATAGTCCAAAATGACTAAGTACAGTACAGTAACTAAGTACAGGGACTCCCAAACCAAGAAAGGGCACAACTGGCACATAACACAAAGTTGTGCAAAGGCTCTTTTCTGCCATGACTGCCACATGCTTTTGAATAGGAATTTCAAATCCAGGAAAACCCCAAGATTCCTGATCTGCCCGGGGGCGTTCAACCCCATCCAGAACTGAATATGCTAAAGTCCAGAATCCTAAATTGTCATGCATCCAAAGCCCCTCAGTCTTACCATGGTTCAGCTTATTATATAAATTATTATGGTATCCGCATATAATTATTTTTTACAATTATTTTTATAGCAAAACTATCATACTCAGCACTCATCAAGGAGGACTGAACATGCTCAGTAGCCATAGAGAGCTGCAGCTTGGGAGAAGAGCTGAAAAGTGGACAGAATATTTTGTTAAGGGGATGGCTAAAAGGAGAAGTTGATGTATAAAACAGGTAGTTGATTTATGATCACAATTAAGACAACAATTTCTGTTGTTAAGCAAAGCAGTTTTTAAGCGAATCCCACCCAATTTTATGATCTTTTTT
Organism: Coluber constrictor foxii; assembly: GCA_038048745.1. NCBI lineage: Eukaryota > Metazoa > Chordata > Lepidosauria > Squamata > Colubridae > Coluber > Coluber constrictor. The sequence goes on along the minus strand of CM075961.1, from coordinate 116,106,142 downwards.
TGTCATGGTTATTAAATGGATCACTTGCAGTTGTTAATACTACAGTTAAACAAATCTGGTTTGCTGCTGACTTTGCTTGTCGGAAAGTCACAAAAGGCAATCACACAATCCCAGGACACTGCAACTGATATAAATACATGCCAAGTACCTGAAATTTGATCACATGTGCAGATGCTAAGATATTTATGTCAAAAACTACCTATACTTTGTTATAAGACTCATTTCTTCTACTTAAAAATGTAACAAAAATAATCTGAGAATAGTATCCCAAAGTAAACAGGCACAATAGAATTCAGACCTTCAAAATATTTATGGGCCAGTACTTTCTTAAAAAGAAACAAACAAACAAACAAACAAATAAATAAATAATAAAAGTAAATTATACAATCTTAAATCAGTTAATAATTATACAAATAATCTAGATAATATAGGAAATCTGTCCCTTTATGTATTACTTACTGTCTGGCTTGCTAGTTTGACTTGTAGGAGTTGAAGTGCTTGGTGCACTATCTTGCTTTGTGCTAGGAACTATCAAATACATTGATTCATCCTGGCAAAATCTCTTTTCAATGCTGTCAAAAAACCACTGCATGGATATACAATGAATATTCCACCTTTTTGCACATTCGTATTTCTGGCCTTTTGCAAGAAGAGACAAAATCGTCATAAATAATACATGTTTCAATTCTTCTGAAGCCTGTAAACTGCATGAGCATGGATGTACAAAGCAAACTTTGTAGACATTTTCTAGATGTTTTCTTAAATAAATATATTAAATCTTTTTGTCACAGTTAGTTCTTTGTTCTGTAACTATCTACAGAACAACACCGTGGCACTGTCTGGAATAAAGAAAGACTGTCTGGAATAAAGAAAGACTCCTTATTCTAAAACTACCAACTGTACTTATTAGCTAAAATGCTAGATACCTTATTCTGTATACTTTTAAAAATCAACTTGAGAGGCTGTACTCACCATCTTATTTTTTAGACTACATTGAAACTTAAAGTGCTTACATATTCCTTATAAAAGTGATTCCTTAGCTATACATTGACCCTAATACAATATAGCTATGTCTGAGCCTTTTTGCATATGCAATTATGTATAATTAGGTCATCACAATGGTAATACATCACTAACAAAAAGAGGCTTTATACTGTAACAATCATGTATCATTAATACAGAATGCTTCTCTATTAAGCCCTATGGGCTGCATTAATAAAATGTCATGAGGTAACAATCAATGAAGCTCAACGTTATTTTCTGTTTGGTTTTACATTTTATATACCTAAACTCAAAAATTCAAACATGTCCATGAAATCACCCTTACAATTAATTTAATTCAGTAAGTAGAAAAAATATGGGATTGGATCCACAAATTACTGATAGGAAAATCACCTGTGTGAATTTGCTCTCTGAACACTTTCAGCAACATAAAGGGAAATTTTCTATTTGTATATATAAATCTTGCTCCCTTCCTTCCCTTTATTAAGGAAAGTTTCCAACCATTCAAAATAGATTTTTAAGTTGCAGATGAAAATACTTTTTCCACTTGCCAAAGGTGAGGTCTGGATGCAAGGTCAGACAGCTTTGATTTTTTAGGCTCCGTATTAATTTGCTGATTAGCATATTCAGATCAATATGATTTGCTAAATAAACGTAAAAAAATCAGGCACCATAGACTATCATTTCAATTTAGCAAAATTGCCACTGTTCTTTTGACCTGCACTATAAAAAAAACTGGAGAAGAAATGTCAACAACTACTTTTTTCAATAGCCTAATGCGCAGCCTTATCTCAAGAGGAAAACTTATCTTTTTTTATCTATCTAGACTAACTTAACTACAATGTATTCATTCTTTAAAGTTTTCCTTTTAACGATGATTCAGAAATTTAAGCCTGTATAGAAAACAATCACTCTATATTCTTGAGAATTGTAATCAGACACACTACTCACTGATGTGTTTTCAGGTTTGATTTAAAATGCTGGTGGCAACTTTTAAAGTTCTGAGCATTTTTAGTTACCTAAAACATCTATTTCACCATACTTGCAAGCCTTCCTTACAATTAATCAGATACTTATTGCAGTCAGTAACCAGCCTCCATATGTGTTATCTATAATACAAATAGGCCAGTGGTGGGATTCAAATTTTTTAACAACTAGTTATGTGGGTGTGGCTTGGTGAGCGTGGCTTGGTGGTCATGTGATTGGGTGGGCGTGGCCAGGTGGTCATGTGACTGAGTGGGCGTGGCCAACTCAACATCAATCATGTCAAGGGACGCTTTGCCCAGCCCCTCCCCTCCCAGCCACTCCTTGTCAGCCCCGGCCTCAACGTATCTATAGTTCTGTAAAATGTTGTTCACTTTTTTCAACTTTATTATCTGCATCTACATACTATAGATCCATTATGGCAAACCTATGGCACAGGTGCATGCATGCGTGCGCTAGCCAGCTGATTTTCGGGCCTTCTGGGCCCACCAGAAGTCAGGAAACACACTGTTTCGGCCTCCGGAGAGCCTCTGGGGGGTGGGGAAGGCCATTTTTGCCCTCCCCAGGCTCCTAGAAAGGCTCTGGAGCCTGGGGAGAGCAAAAAACGAGCCTACTGTGCCATCACATCCCAAAAGCGGGGGAAGCACGGGGGGGTGGGACGCACAGAATTATGGATGTGGGCATGCGTGCGTGTGACCCCCACTGCACTCCTCCCACCTTTGGCATGCGATGGCAAAAAAGTTAGCCATCCCTGCTATAGATGTACTTTCATGGATCACTGAAAGGAGGAAATGGCTCATATTCTTTGCCCAAGAGTCCAATAGGCAACAGGCTTTTAAGGGGCTGCCACAAAGAATTGGGGGCAATGTATTTTCCAAAGCAGCAGAAGGCAAAAGAAGAAGCAATGGATAGAAACTGAACAAAGAGAGAAGCAACCTAAAACTAAGGAGAAATTTCCTGACAGCAAGAACAATTAACCAATGGAACTGCTTGCCTTCAGAAGTTCTGGGCGCTCCAATGCTGGAGGTTTTCAAGAAGAGACTGGACAGCCATTTCTCTGAAATGATATAGGAGCCCCTCCAAGCTCCCTTCTAAGTATTATTCTGACACATTTCCCAGGTGCTCCACTCAGATTTGGCATCCTCAGTTTTCCTGCCTGGTTGGACAAGAACAGAGGTCTCCAAACTTGGCAGCTTTAAGACTTGTGGACTTCAACTGCCAGAATTCTCCAGCCAGCTATGCTGGCTGAAGAATTCTGGGAGTTGAAGTCCACAAGTCTTAAAGCTGCCAAGTTTGGGGGCCCCTGCTAGAAGACCTCCAAAGTCCCTTGAAGCTCTGTTATTTTGTTATTCCTAAAATAAATAGCTAAAACAAGTGGTGGGTAGATACCGGTTCTCCCCACTTCACGAAGTGCACGAAGTGAACCAGTGATAATACCGTTAGAACCCACCACTGGCTAAGACCCTCATTGGGACCCTATCTGTTTTGCTCCCTCTGGACTAATGAGTTAAAGAGCTGTCTCTAGACATTGCTTTTAATAAAATTTTTAGAAACCTGAAGTTCAAAGTTCTTCATGTCCCCCTACCTGAAGCCCCAATTCCATTCGGAATTTAATCCCAAACTGATTGCTCTTTTAGCATTTCTCTTGACACTTCTTCAAAATGCACCCTTAAGAAGCCACATCTCTCTCCCTCTCCCTCACACACTCACACAGAGGCTGGATTGGATATCTCTCTCCCACCCTCCTTCTCTCTCTGCTTTAGACTTAGAAAGTCTGCCAGTGCTGCTCTTCATTTGGCAATGCTTAAGGAGAATTGGGGGCTAGAGACAGTTGACATTCTCATCTCTGCTACAGGTGAGGCTCTCAGAAAGACTTTTTGGCAGGCACGCAATGCCTTCTCCTCAACCTCTCAGCACTAACGAGAGATGCAGCTCTACTGCCCAGGGGCGGCAAAGCATCTCATTTTGTATAAACCATCTGCTGCTGGCAGATACGCGCTATGGGTGACATGGGCAGGTCCATCCAGGGCACGGAAGTTCTGCCGCTAGCCTGGCAGCCTGGCTCGAGCCATGGGGTTTTTTAAAAAATATTTTCCCTATGGGGGGCTACCGAAATGGGAAGCATGCCTCTGCCTACGTAACTAGGGAGAGACTTTCCAGAGACTCTCCACCCCGCAAAAACCAATGGCTTGAAAGCGGCTCCTCTGCCACCCCCCATGCCTTCCCCAAACACCTCCCCCCATTGCAAATGTGGTGTGCCATTCGGATGGGAAATGCCTGGAACGCAATAAAGCCCACCAATTCACCTCCTGCTAGCAGGCTGGCTAATGGGGTGAGAGGAGAGGTGGGGGAGCCATCGGAGCCCTCTGAAAGGGGGCTGAGGGAAAGTGCATGTGCTACAGCATACTGCAGATGCCCACACTCACCCTTTGCCTGGCTTCCTTCCTCCTGCATTCTCCTCAGTGCTCACTCTTGTTCCCCCTCCCCGTTCTCGTTTGATTGCAGGCAGAGCCACATTGCCTTTTGTAAGCCTGCTGTCGGAGAAGCTGGGTGCCAGTGAGAGCTGGGTTTTTCCCTAGCTTTGTCCAGCTGTTGGGGAGGGGCATGGCTTCCTCCCCAGGCCCCAGGCCATTCCCCTCCCCCAACAGCCAGACAAAGCTAAGCAAAAAGCCAGCCCTCACTGGCATCCAGCATCACCAACAGTAGGCTTGGAAAGGGCAATGTTTCTACCTGCATCAACCTACACTGGGGAGGGAGAGAGCGCGAGCGAGCCAGAGGCCCTTCCCTCCAGCCTTTGCCCAAAGCCCCGCGCTGTACCAGGAAGCTGAAGTTTGCATTTCTTCCCCACTCCAACCCATGCGTACCTTGGCAATGGGACTGTTTCTCTCCACCCCCTTTTCCAGCTGCTGGATCAGAGGGACGAACCGAGCTTTGCTGCCATTGCAGCTAGGAATCTCAAAGCTAAGAATGAACGTTTGTGCTAGATTGGCCTCCTGCAAACTGTCTCTCGAGAAGCCTGGCTGAACTTTTGCGCGCCACTTGCTGAGGCGGAGGGTGGGGCTGGAGCTAATAGGTAGCCAAACTAAGTGCCCAAAGGACCCCATCCCGTCATCAAAAATCCTGGTGCCTCAGCAAGTGAAACTTTGGCCGGGTTCCTCGGAACACCACAAAGTTTGCAGGCCACCTGCCTAGCTAGCGCCCAGATTGGCTGCAACACAAACATTTATTCTCGGCTTCATTTGAGATTCCTAGCTGTGATGGATAGCAAAGCCAGGACTGACCCCGGCCAACTTTCTCATTTAGGGAGCCTCTGCTGATTGGGAGGGCCGTGCGGCAAGAGAAAAGGCATTACATATCAGCCTCATCCGAGGCGACTGGCTGGGAGAAGCAAGGGGTATGGCTGGGCATGATTAGCTACTGGTTCGGGTGAACCAGTATGAACCAGCTGAATCCCACCACTGAAATAGGCATACATAAAGAATAGGACTTTGTTAGATATAATCTTATACAAGGAATCTGCCACATCTCTTCATTACAGCTTCCAAGAAAATTGTAAAGAGAGCTAGGATTAGGATTTACCCCTTTATATTGATCTATAATTGTGTTTAGCACTGTACCTGGCTATTCTATGTATGAAGCCTTCTGGTTAAGTATTTTATCATTGCTTTTATTACTATTTTTAACCTTGTATTTATGTATTATGCTTCCAAATTGTGTTGCCTAATTTGGAGGGATTTATTCTAAAAGAATATATGAAATATATTTTAAAATAAATCTAGTTTTGTTGTAGACACTTTCTCTTTCCCTAAATATCAAAATCCTTCTAATAAATGCAGGGAAAATGGGCAGAAGTTCACATGAAATTCAGAAGTGCAATCTTAACATAAAGACAGTGGAGAAAAATTAAAATAGTATTTGAGGAATTCTAAATTAAGTTTAAAATATTTTTATTTTCATTGCCATAAAAAACTGTACATTGTCAGTTGAAGTATTACACAAAAATGTCACTAATATTGTTTGCAGCGAAGCCATCAGAAAATAATATGAGGATACAGTCTATGTTCGAAATTTAAGCCTAGTACAAAGTGAAATCCGATTCTCAATCTGCAAATATTTACACAAATACTCCTCTTGAACTCAGCCTAAAAAAGAAATTCAAAGAGTTGTTTTTTTACCTTTTGGTTCTTGAACAATAAGATGGGTACATTCATTCATCTTCAGTTGCCCTGTATATTGACCACCATTGTCAGTGGTGAGACGCTGGACTTCTTGTCTATCCATGCTGCTTAAACCAGTTACGCAGATTGTACAGCCAAGAAATGGAGGACATAGAAACTCTCCCATATTTACATCTGTGTATCTAGTGATCCTTTTGAAAACAAGAATAATTATATCACTTGATCATTCTTTGGAAAATCAGTGGTGAATGTAGACTTATATCAGTACACAATGATGTTAATGCATCTAATTCAGAGGTGTGCTACTCTGATTTTAACTGAAAGGGGGGGGGGGGTGTTGGAGCCACAGTCCAAAAGTTACATAGAGCTAGAACCAAGAATAAGCTTGATGTAAATTAAATTGACAGCCAATTTGGTGCAGTGATTAAAGCCTCAAATTACAACATGGGAGCCTTTGAATTTAGTCCTGCTTTAGGCATAAAGACACTTGAGTGACTTTGGGTCGGTCATTTTCTCTCATCCCTAGGAAGAAGGCATGAACAAACCACTTCCAAAAGTGTTGCTAAATGTTGCAAGGGCTTAACTACTAGCAACTGGCTGGACAAGGCTGTCTCAGGGGCACACAGAAAAAAATATGTAACTACATTACAGTTAATACACTTATTCCATACATATATAATTGTCCCTTCTGTCTCATTAAAAATAAGAATTTGTTGGGAATTTTTGGAGTGACACTGGAGCTTGCGCTCAAACATATGCTAGGTCTGGCTTAAGATGTGCTTATTCTAATGGGTTTATTCAAAATTTGATTAAATTTTGATCCAGGACAATAAGAATTCTGTATAAATAACTGAAAAGAACCGATTTGGTTGTATAAATATGAATGTTAAGGATATCATTCTTACATTCTTATATTTTTCCCATCAACAGGGTTTTTTTTCTTTGTGGAATTTCTCATAAAAGCATGACCCTTTTGCAACAAGAATGTTAATTCTTTGTTAAGAAATATTGCAGATCAGAATTGTTCAGGTAATCCAAATGCATAAACAATTATCTTACCTGTGCTGCGATTTATCCCATAGTGTTTTTATCCAAGTGGGAAGCAAAATGGGTTTATTTAAATTAGCAGCAACTAAGTATTTCTTGCTTCCAACTTCTCCAGCTATAAGGTGGGTTACTAACACATTAAGATCTCTGTATACACGGCCACCCATCAACTGTACATATTTATGGACTTCCTCCTATAGAAAAAAACTCACTAGTAGATAAAAGTATGAATCAAATAATACGTAGTTATTTTAAATATAAACAATGCCACATTTTAATAATTTTCATAGAAGTGTAAATAAATTAACAAAGAGTGTTCTATTGCTCATTTACATTTACACTGATAAATTTGAGAAGATTCAGAAAAGTTGTAAAACTTCAGAAGATTATATAAACAGTAAAAGAACTTGCTGAGAATAAGTAATTTAGGACTGAGAAGAAAAAATATCTTGAAATATTTGAAATATCACTTTAAAATGACCCCACTCTTGCCAAAGCAAGAATAAATGCTTTTAACCAATCATGTTATACTTTAAAGATATTAAGGCAATTTATTTCTAAAACAACTTACATGTAAAAGTAGGATTGAAGAGTTTTTAAAGTTACTAAACATCTGTTGAAGGTATTTTGGGTAAAATAGTAAAGAAAACTGATCCCTTTTATTTTGAATTGTATGCTTCTGTACCTATTCTATCATTTACTGTATTTTTCACACTAAAGATGCTCTGTACTACAAGACATACATAGCTTTTGGGGAGGAAAACAAAACAAAAAATCTGCCTCTGCCTCCCATCAATTTGCCTCCTTGCAGCAAACAGCCTGGTTAGCTTCAGCACAGCCTGATTTAGCATGAGCAGGTGATTGATGGTTGGCTCAGCCTTCCAGAATACCATTAGCTGTTCCAGGTTGCGAGGATTGCCACCATCGCCTATCACTGCCTCCGTGCATCCTGTTTTCGGCCTCCATGCATCCCGTTTTTGGGCCAAAACAGAAGCAGAGGCCAAAGGGTGAGGGCTGGCAGGTGGGTGGGGCTTCGGCAACATTCGCTTTATAAGACGGACAGACATTTCCACCCATCAGGGGGGAGGAGGGGGGAGTGCGTCTTATAGACTGAAAAATATGGTAATTGATAATTAACATGGTTAGAAGCCAAATATAATTTTATAAACATTAAGAAGATAAACCTCGTCTCTGAATCTGAATTCCATATTTATGCAATATTTTACCCTTGTTTCCTTTGGAAGACTTGTACAAGATATTGTTACATCAGCCATTGTCATATTAAATACTGGATGGTCAGCCTTTGGAACGCATCGTTGATTCTGCATACAGTAGATAACTACCTGTGGCCCCACAATCCTACACCCAAGCTGAAAAACATAAAGCAAAAAAATTAATAGGGCTCTTTTTTCACAAAGCAATTTCCTAGACACTTACATTATCTAAAACAATATCCATGCTGATAACCTGACAATTTTTGAAAAGATCAATAAATTCTAAGTCATCTTTTTCTCTCAAACTACATATACATCCTTAAAGAAGTATGGTGGAAGGAAAAATTGGCCCTAAAAAATTAACCCATACTACATCGTCATTTATTGGTAATTTGTTTAATAGCTAAATACAGAAATGGAATCAACAAGATTCAGTACATTGTCATTCATCTGATTTATGTATCATCAATTTTGTCTCCCAGTGATGACACAGTGTTTATATCTCTACTGATTTTCCACTTTTTATACAACTTTCAAAGGTACAGTTTACCAAGATATGACAAATAACAATATAAAAAAAAATGCAAACCTTTTGAAGATGATTAAAAACAATGCCACTAAACTGATCACATATATAAAGGGATTTGTCATTCTCTTGTATTCTCAGTGCAGCTTCCTCATCAAGAATCTGAAGACATTCTTCTGATTGAAATTCTTTGATGGACTACAAAATACACAAGCAGTAAATAACTCAATGCAAAAAACATTTCCTTTACTTCCAAACTGTTTTCTCAAAAGCATTGCTATTCAATTTTTAGCAGCTCAAGAGCCAAACTGGATTTGTGCAGCATGGTAAACACGAACAGTTTTCATTTTATTTTATTTCTATCCTTTTATTATTTTTACAAATGACTCAAGGCTGTGCACATATCTAACACACCTTCCTCCATCTATTTTCTCCACAACAACAATCTTGTGAGGTGAGATGGGCTGAGAACGAGTGAGCTGGCTTTCATGGGCAAGGCGGGAATTGAACTAGTGGTCTCTTGCTTTCTAGCCTGATGCCTTAATCACTAGATCAAATTAGACCCGTGATGGCGAACCTATGGCAGAGCCCTCCCTGCTGGCATGCATACCGTCGCACCAGGTCAGATCTCTGGCGTTTTTTTTGTGAACTTCTGTTTCCCTGCAAACAACAAAATAGAAACTTACAAAAGAAAAAGATCTTACCTCTTGCCGTGATGCCCAGCCTCCCACCAGCCAGCTGGTCTTTGGGTCTTTGCTGCGCATGCCTGCACATATGTGTGCATGTTAGTGCGCTCATGCACACTTTTCAGTTTGGGCATGCCCACATGCGCAGTTTGGGCACTTGGTGTCTAAAAGGTTCGCCATCACTGAACTAGACCAACCAAGCTTTAATGTTATTACTATAAAAATTAACTTTAAATGTTGTTTTATATTGTGGGAAGTATTTCTAAGGCTTTCTCAATAAAGATAAATGCATTTTAGTCATTGCTGTGAACGTTCATAATTATCTGTCACCAAGTTATCGTCTTATGGTTTGCTTTTACGAAGAGAAAGAATTGTACAATTTATATGAAGCTTTTCTTTCATTCACATTGGCTGAGTAGAGCAAGAATTCACTGTACCCAAAATTTCAAGAACACTCAGGCATATAACTTTATTTAACAAATTATATTTAAAACTAAAGACAATCACTTTATACTTATTCAGGTAAAATTACTATTTTATATTTTACTACACAAATCTCAATTCATTCAATTCAGTTGTACTTAGGATAGACCCACTGAAATCAATGGGACAAAGATAGTCATAACTAGATATCAAAGTTCTTCCTGTCTAGTTATTATGAACGAACAAAGAGATGTACTAAGAAATTCCTGCTATAAAAACATATTTAGTGACTACAACTAACTTACAAGATGGTTTTAAACACATTAAATAAGCATACCTCAAGGGCTTGAAGAAAAAATTCTGAACTTTCCAGAGTTTTTACAAACTTCACAAAATATGGCTCCTTGCTATCTTTCATTATTTAACTAATAAACAAAAAAGAAAAGTCAACAAAAAGCAGATCAATAGAACAATCATCTATAAAGAGTTTTATCCTAGGAACATTTTAGGTGGTTTGATTGTCAATATTTTTATAAATCAAGTAATGGTCAGTATTATTAAAAACACATTTAATTTGTTGTAATACAGGTAATCCTCGATTTACTTCATTTAGTGATTGTTGAAAGTTATAACGGCACTGAAAAATGTGGCTTATGATCGTTTTTCACACTTACAAACTTAGCATCACACCCATAGTCAAAATTCAGATGCTTAGCAACTGACTCATATTTATGATGGTTGAAGTGTCCTGGGAATCAAATGATCACTTTTTGTGATCTTCTAATAAGCAAAGTCAATGTGGAAGCCAGATTCACTTAACCCTCTTACTAATTTTAACTGCAAGGATTTACTTAATAATTGTGGCAAGAAAAGTTATAAGTGAGGCAAAATTCACTTAATAGCCGTCTCATTTAGCAACAGAAATTTTGGTTTCAATTGTGGTCATAAGTCAAGGACTACTTGTACAGACAAAAATCATAAATCCTATCAGTGATGACTAATCCTATCCTCTAAAGCAGTGGCCCCCAACCTTTTTGGCACCAGGGACCGTTTCTGTGGATAGAGGTTTTTCTACGGATTGGAGGGGGCATGGTTTTGCCTGCTGCTTGAATCCCAAGGATGGAGTTTCACTTGTTTGCACGGTCTGGTTTCTTGGCATTCCGTGGCCTGGTGCCAGTCCATGGACCAAGGGTTGGGGACCCCTGCTCTAAAAACCATTTAGACCAGGGGTGTCAAACTCAATTTCATTGAGGGGCAGATCAGGGTTGTGTTTGACCTAGGGGGGGCAGAGTGGCCGTGGCCGAGGTGGGCGTGGCCACCTAGATGTCACTCGTGTCAAGAGCACCTGTGGAGGCCCTAGCGCTCTGTCAACAAAAACTGGGTCCTGAGCTCTGTTTTTGGCTGGCAAAGGCAGCCCTCTGCCAGTGAAAATGGAGCGCGGGAGCTCCCAAGGACCCACATGCACCCCTCCCAAGCTCCATTTTTTGCTGGCAAAGGCACCAGGGGCCAGTCCTCTGCTGTTTCCAAGGCAGCCCTGCAGGAAAGATCTAAGCACCCTGCAGGCCGGATCCAGCCCCCTGGCCTTGAGTTTGACACTTGATTTAGACTAATGTCAACTATCTGTAAAATAATTATTACTTGGGTAACTTAGAAACAATTTCTCAAACCAACCTACAGAGTTGCTGCTGTAGGAACAAATACAAGAATGGAGCACTACAAATGGGACCTTAATTTTCTATATTAAAGGTGGATAGAAATCTAATAAAGAAGATAAATGGTTCTTTTTCTACTTCTTGTGCTATATCCTTTTTGCTAGTACAGGAAATCTAAAAGCCTAGATCTTCTCTAAAGATCTACAGCAAACACAAATACATTTGATAAAATCTTAAGGGAAATATCTAATTATAAAACAACATTGTAGCATCCTTTTTTTTTACGGGTAGATGTTTAATGCTCCCTAAGTGTAAAATCATTCAGAGTACAGAAGGAAAATCAAGAGTTTTTTGCAAATCATTGTAATCTGGTTCAAGGTTTCTCAAACTTTCCTATACTGTATCAATCCTTTCCCTTCCCAATTAAATAATGGAAACAAACAAAAAAAAATTTGCAATGACTGGCAGAGAATTTTTGACATCCTTGCAGGTTTATACATTTTTAAAAACTTGCTGAGTTTTGTGTGGCTGATGCAGTACCTTTTCTTCTGTTTATCATGCAAAATATTGGAAAGAGATGATGTAATAATGCAGTAGCATGGATTTAAGATTGATATTTTGCAACTGTTATAGGTGTAAAACTATCTCAGAAATGAAAGAAGTCTTAGAAAGAAAAATCGGATTAGACAGGTTCCTTCTCACTCCTCAGACGTTCTTAGCAATTCGTTTTTCTGTCATCCCTTCTCTAATTTGGGACCTTCCAGATGTGTGGACTATACACACGCATATCCCAGCATTCCCACTTAGCAGGTGACCTGCTGAAAATTCATGAAGGCCTGGGGTGACGATGGAAGATGTAGTTTCACACACCTGAAAGGCTCGGGGTCAAATAAAGTCGCCTCAAGCGCTTTAGTACCCGAGACAGATCGCGATGGGACAGAGAAAAACCTAGCCCTAATCTCGGACATGGGCGACGATTCTGCATTCTCCCGCCCATAACCTCAGAAAGTGCAATAGAAACAGATCTACAGAAAAGGAGGAGACGGAAAAGAACAGGAAATTTAGAGAGGAAGAAAGAACCCGTGCGAGGCAAAATTCTTACGCCTCTTGCCGCCCCCATCCCTTGCTTCGGCTTTCAGTCAGTTACCTTTCTCGTACTCTTTCCAAGAACTCTAATCTTCCGCAACCTGGCGGGAAAGACCAGGATGCCAAACCACGCATGCGCGAAAGGCTACTCAACCTTTCGCCATTTTTGATTACACATAGTCATGTGACTAAGAATTAAACCAAAGATGCCGGAGAAATGGGTGGAGAAGGGCTGCAAAAAAAAAAAAAAAAAAAAACTTCCGGGAGTTTGTGGCTCCTTTAAGCGTTAAGGGGCGGGAATTACTTTATGCGATTTGAGCAAGATTTCCAGTGAGTTTTTGTAATAAGTTTGTTTTGATGAAATATTCGTTAAAGGGCAGTGTGCAAGAAAGCAATCATATCTACAGCTAAGGAAACAGTACTTTCCCATCGTATTCGGGGGATATATAAACGTAAAGAGCCCTGATGAATTAACCGCTAAAAACTGGACAAGCATTAGACGGTGTATTCAAACTTTGGGTGATTTAGTGCAACGTGTATTAATTGGAATTGGCATTGACTCAAAAGCGTTTGCCATTTTAAAGCTATACTTTGGTTAGAGAATCGATTGGAGATTTTCTTTATTTTATTTTAATTGTAGCCTCCTGAAAACTTTAATTGTAGCATCCTGAATAGCCCTATTACCAGTGGTGGGATTCAATTTTATTTTTACTACCGTTTCTGTGGGCGTGGCTTCATGGTCATGGCCATGGGTGGGCATGGCTAAGTGGTCATGTGACTGGGTGGTGTGGCCAACTCGATATCACTCACATCAAGAGGCACCTCGCCCACCCACCCCCCTTCCAGCCACTCCGTGTTACACCAGGCCTCAATGTATCTATAGTTCTGTGAAAATGTTCACCTTTTTTCGACTTTATTATTTGCATCTACATACTATAGATGTACTTCCACAGACCACCAAAAGGAGGAAATGGCTCACATGCTTTGCCCAAGAGTGTAATAGGCAGGTCACAAAACAGGGGCTTTGAGGGGTTGCCACAAAGAAGGGGGGCAATGTATTTTCCAAAGAAGCAGAAAGCAAAACAAGAAGCAATGGATGGAAACTGAATAAAGAAAAAAGCAACCTAAAACAAAGGAAAAACTTCCTGACAGTGATAACAATTAACCAATGGAACTACTAGTCTCCAGACGTTCTGAGTCAGTGGTGAAATTCAGCCGGTAGCGGCAGGAGGCTCCGTCCACCTGCCTGGAGGTCATCACATATCCTTTTTGACCCTCTGCATGGAGAAGGCGTACACAAGCACGCATGCTCTCACATTTGCAAACTGGTAGCGAAGGTAAGTGAATACCCCTACTCTGGGTGCTCAATCACTGGAAGTTTTTAAGAAAAGACTGGACAGCCATTTCTCTGAAATGGTATAAGGTCATTCCCTCCAAAGTCCCTTTTAAGTGTTATTCTGTTATTCCGACACCTTTACCAGACCCTCCACTCAGATTTTGGCATCCTCAGTTTTCCTGCCTGAGCAGAGGGTTGGACTAGAAGACTTCAGAGGTCTCTTTCAACTCTGTTCCATTATTCCTGAGGAAAACACACACATGCACACACACACACACACACACAAAACTACAAAAAAAATTAAGCAAATTCCCTTGTTTTGAAGACTTTAGAATAAGAAGGTACCTTGGAGCAGTGATGGGCTACAAATTTTTTAACAATCAGTTCTGTGCTCTAATGACTGTCTAGGTGAGTGTGACCAGGGGGTGTGACAGCACTCAGCGTTCAGGTGTGCTGAATGGGTTTACATTGTCAAGGAACTGATGGCTTGCTGGGCACTACATGAGGCGTTACGCTGCCTAGAACTGCCCAAAAATGCAATGTTCTTTTTTTGCCTCCACACGCCCCATTTTTGGAATCGGGGAGGCAGCGGAGATCACGGCAACAATGTTTTCGAGTGACAGTGCCTTGTCTTATTCCCCTTGCTCAGCGCCCACTTCTCTTAGTCCCAACTTCCACACTTCCCCAGGCCACTTCCAGAATCAGGCTCCGATCAAGGCAGCAAAGGTGCAGGGGGCTTGCCGGGAAGCCCCGCACCCTGTTTACAAGCATTGAGGAAGATTCTGTTTACGAGCGTCCAGGAGGACTGAAGGGCTGTGTCTCTATGGGGTCTTGCTGAGAGAAAGCCAGGCTTTCAACACCTATGACTCTAGGTAGGAAGACAGAGGCATCTCAAGAATGGAGCCTTCAGTGCCCTCTTCTGCCCCATGAAAATCATCCCCCACCCTACTCCACCTACTCCAGTTAAATGTACATAGAGTGATAGGGTTTGTTTTAAATGGATAAAAAGATCTGTGCTATTCATTATCAAAATCCAAGTGGAAGTGAGGATGCCGCTGATCCTGATGCTGGTAGGCAGAGGCAGAACTCTTGTTTTCTTGTTTTCCTCCCCAAAAATTAAGGTGCGTCTTATAGTCCAGTGTGTCTTATAGTCCAGTGTGTCTTATAGTCCAAAAAATATGGTGAATACAAAATATATTAAACTTACTCTAAGATTAACATTTCCCTACCTTATTTCCATAACGTATCTAATCATCAAAGCACAGATCAACTTTTAGTTTCAGTTTCTCCCAAAAAATCCAGTAATGATTCATATCGCTTTAATTACTATTTGTTAAGGAAACCATAATTGATACACTTGAAGCATTGTGAAATACAATCTGATCAGAAACAAGAAATTTGACAAGCCTAATGTACAATGCTTGATAGTAGCATTATAAAAAGACTTTTCCATGAAATGTTTAAACACTCAGAATTTTTAAATCTGGCAATCTTATGTCAAAAATGATATGAATACCTTTGAAACATTGAATTCTGTGCCATGAATTTCAAGAACTACAAGAAAAAAAAATTACATTAGTTATTCAGTGAAGTCTCATTCTAACATTAGCAAAAGGTTTCTCACAGACTCTCAAGCCTAAAACTTGCTGGATTTGTGATTATTCCCCCTAAAGGAAATAAATAAAGGTTATTCTTTTATAAATTGTAAAGTGTGAGACTATCTGTCTGCTGCTTTCTGACTATGTGAAGTGACCACAAATGGTAATCAGTGGAGACAATGTATTATGACTTGCTAAGGGCTCCTCAGGAAACTGGAGCTTAAGCCTTGGGCAAAAAGCTATCAGGAGACAGGAACATCGGAGATGGAGGGAAATTGTCAAGAAGACCCTTTTAAAGTGTAAAACAATTTAAAGGATGATTTAAAAGAATAAGGGGGAGTTGGGAGGGCTCCTTAGCCGTGACGTGCATTGTGAAGGTGTATAAAATGTATAGCTTGAAAACTGCTTTTTGTGCTCTTTGAACTCAATCCATTTGGGAAGAGTCTAAGAGGCTGCGCTTGCAATTGCTTTTTTTGTTTTGTTTTTTTATTATTATTATTATTTTCATGTTTTTCTCCAATAAATCTTTTTTATTTATTTATTTTTATTTTTAATTTTTTTTTTATTTTCTAATAAAGCTGTTCTCAGTAAAAATCCAGGAGCACGCCAATTGTTTTCAACTGCCTGGAGTTGTCTGAGATCTAGCTTCCCATTGCAGGTTCCGAGCCAAACTAAATAACTCTGATTTATGAAATCAGAGAATAAGAAAGAAGAAGAGAGTCAACAACTGAGGCCGAGGACGACCAAGTAACCCAGTGCACTGGCCCAGGTAGTAAATTTTTGCCCCAAAGGAGGGAAGTATGCAATTATACCTGTGTGGTCAAGAGGGTGATTGTGGGAGGTTACTGCAATAACGGCTGTGTGTGCGCGTTGGACTGTGTTCTGGGAACACTGGTGAGTCCAAAGTGAGTGCGGACCTGAAAGGTTGCGTTTCCTTAAATCCTGCGAGGGAGAAGGCCAGCCTGAAGGAAAGCGAACTGGTGTCGGAAATTTGGCCGTTAAATTCGAGAACCTCAGGGAACCATAATCAGGGAAACTCTCAAAAAGATGGGTAATTGTAGTTGTTGTAGTAAACCTAAAGAAAAGAAAATAACTAAAATTAACTAATAGGGAAGTAGAAATACCCTTTCTTACCTTTGACAGTCCGTTAGGGCAATTACTAAGTCAATGGGATGATGAGAATTTGGAAGCATGGACTTGTAAGATAACAAAAAGCAGGATGATAACTTTGTGTTTAAAGAAATGGCCTCATTATGTAATAAATCCACCCGATTATCGTTGGGATTGATTGGGAGAATCAAATAAATATTGGATAGGGAAAATAGAACAATATATTCTTAAAAGACCTACCTTGAGCAGTGAAATACTGTACGTAAAGCCATGGTATTTTGTGAATTGGAAAGGACTAGTTCTACCAGAGGAAGTTAGGATTTTTAAAATGAAGGAGGAAAAACTGGGATGGGATCCTTTAGAATGCTTCCCTCCCCCCCTCCTACTTCCCCTTCACAAGTAATACCAAATGCTCCGGCTCTAGAGGACGATCAAGGAGCAGTAGGAGGGGTAGAAGGACAACCTATAGCTGAAAGAATCAGAAAGAGAGAGAGAAAAAGAGAAGAGCAAAGAGGAAAAATTATACCCATTGCAGCAAGTTCCTCAAGGCGTAAATGCACATGGACAGCCAGTGATGGGTTATGTAGCAGTAAATATCACAGCTACTGAATTGAGGGAATTTAAACAAAGAATAAAGGTTCAAGAGGAACCCCAAATGGTAGCTGAGGAGTTCGCTGCCTTTTTCAGTCCCAATACATACACTTGGGATGAACTCTAGTACTCTTTGGGTTTTCTATTTATCCCAGAAGAGAAGGATTTAATTCGAAAAACTGCTATGGCATATTGGAAAGATCATCATTTGGGGCAAATGATCCAGCTCCTGGGGAAGTTTCCAATGCAATCCTTGGGATAATAACAATCCTGCCCATAGACAGCAAATGGATTATTGCATATCAGGGGAGTGTTGGGTGTTCTGATTGGCTGCTTGCAAGCCAAGTTCTTATTGGTTATTATGTTGACAGCCGAGGGTATAAATAGGAGGCTGTCGTGCGCAGGGTTTCTGCTTCTGGGGTAACTGTTCTGTTAATAAAAGGTTGCTGTTGGATCGGTCGGTGTCTGTCAGATCAGTCCAGGACTGGTATGAAATAGTGGCAACGAAAATGAGGGAGTTCGCAGACGTCAAGCCTTCGGCAATCATTAAGTGATAGCTTCCCCTCATAATTTTCCTCTTTTCAATCCTGAAAAGGAGTCATGGGAAGCATATGTAGCCTGTTTTGACTGTTTTCTTATTGCCAATGACTACCGAGAGTTGTCCAGCAAACGCAAACGGGCTTACTTTCTCAGTTTCTGCGGCCCGGAAATGTTTGAAACAGCGATGACCCATATGGCTCCGCAGTCTGTGCATGCTGGGACTTGGAAGGATTTTCTGGCGAAGTTGAAAAAACATTATGCCCCTGCGCCGTCCCACATTGCCTGCCGTCAACATTTTTATCATCAGGACCAAGCCGAGGGAGAATCCATAAGTCAGTATGTCACAGTCTTACGTAAAGCGGCTAGACATTGTCAATTCGAGGATCTTCATGATTATTTGTTAGATTGTTTAGTCAGCGGCGTGAGGGATGAGAATCTTAAGAGATGCTTAATTGCTAAGCCAGAGCTGTCATTCCAGGAAGCTCTTGATGAAGCCTGCGCCGCGTAATTAGCTGTTCTTTCATTGGTGGATTTGCCCCGGGGTCAGTTCCAGAATACACAAAAGGCCGAGCTGGTACATTTCAATCAAGCCGAGTCCAGCGATGATGATTCACCGGGAGTGGACTATGAGGTGGATCGGATTAAAGATGTTCAACGCTCGAGGAAACAAGCCAGACTGTTGACAGGGGACTTCCGAAGTTGTGGCGGTCGTCACCTGAGATCTGGGTGCTGTTTTAAAGAAGCAATTTGCCACTGGTGTGGCCGCCGGGGCCACATCGCAAGAGTTTGCCGATCTCAGAAGCCACCTGATATGCCAACCCCTCCCAAGGGGAATGGAAGGGGCCCTTTTAGGTGGGGGACAGGGAACAAGGGAAACTCAGGTTGGGACCATGAGCCAGGAGGGGTGAATGGGGTGTATCCTACTCTTGATGTGTCCACTCAGCCTAAAATTAACGTATCTGTCGCTATAAAGGGCCACCCATGCCTCATGGAGGTGGATACAGGATCAGCCAATTCCATCGTGTCCTGGAGTACGATTAAACAGCTGGTGCCCCATATGTCTAAACGCCGCCTAAAACCCTGTCACTTGCAACTGAGGGACTATCAGGGAAATGCCATAGCCATACTGGGTTGTGGACAGTTCCGCATTCAATTTAAAGACTTTTCTGGGCGGTTGCCACTGGTCATTGTTGAAACCCCTTTACCAAGTTTATTAGGCCTAAATTGGTTTCAAGCTTTGGGGCTCAAGGTCCAAGGGGTGAATGTAATCCGGCCATCTGAATTGGACACATTAGTACACGAATTCCCTGAAGTTTTCGATGGAAAATTAGGCTGTTATAAAGGCTCCCCGGTCTCGTTTATCTTGGATCCCAGTATTCCACCCTGCCGACTGAAACCCCGCAGGGTCCCTTTTGCACTGCGGGTGAGGGTGGATGCGGAATTGGATAAACTACTGGCGCAAGGGGTACTAGAGCCTGTCGAATTCGCCAGGTGGGAGATGCCTATAGTTACACCTGTCAAGCAGGACGGTTCAGTCCGCATCTGCGCGGACTACTGTGCAACATTAAATAAGGCACTCCTAGGTCACGCGTATCCCGTACTTGTAGTGCAGCATTTGTTGCACTCTTTGGGCCAGGGGTCAGTATTTGCCAAGCTTGACCTGGCCCAGGCGTATCAGCAGTTATGAGTGGACGACCAGACTGCCGAGGCGCAGACAATTGTGACTCACCGGGGGGCGTTCAGATGTCGCCGCCTGCAGTTTGGAGTGAGCGTCGCCTGTTCCGGGGATTTTCCAGAGCATGATGGAACGGTTGCTGCAGGAAATCCCTGGAGTCATACCATATTTTGATGACGTGTTAGTAGCGGCAGCTAACACGTCTCAGTTGATGGAGAGGATGAGACAGGTTTTACGGAAATTCAACGATGCCGGGCTCAAGGTAAACAAAGCTAAATGTAAAGTAGCGGTGAAACAGGTGGAATTTTGGGGGTTTGAAATAGATGGTTTGGGGATTCACCCGACAGCGGCTAAAACTGCGGCTATTACAGAGGCTCCGACCCCGAGTTGCAAGGCCGAACTACAATCCTTCCTGGGTCTACTTAATTTTTATGTGGTTTTTATTCTTCACAAAGCGACCATCGCTGAGCCGCTCCACCGTCTATTAGATCGTACGGCGCATTGGCTGTGGGGTGCCAAAGAAGATGCCACATTCCGTGCTGTGAAACACCTCCTGGTATCCAACGCAGTCCTCACACAGTTCTCGCAGCATCTTCCCTTGACATTAGCCTGCGACGCTTCCCAATATGGGGTGGGGGCTGTATTAAGCCACAAGCTGCAATCGGGTAAGGAGCTCCCCATTGCCTATTTTTCTAAAACCTTGGCTCCAGCTGAGAGGAATTACTCTCAGTTGGATAAAGAGGCTCTCGCTTTGGTGGCCGGGGTCAAACGGTTTCACCACTACCTGTACGGACGCCCTTTTACTTTGTACACGGACCATAAACCTCTTTTGAGCATACTGGCGGGCGACCGGCAAACTCCTCAAATTTTATCCCCCCGAATGACTCGCTACTCTGTGTTCTTGGCGGCTTATTCTTATACTTTAATTCATCGGCCACGAGAGGACATTGCCCACATGGATGCGTTGAGCCGTTGCCCCGTCTCTGATCTCCTCGTGGACCCTGTTCCAGTTTCCACTGTGTTTCTGATTGAGGATTCTCCGCTGTTGGTCACCTCTATGGATATCGCTCGTCTTTCCGCGAAGGACAGTATCCTGTCTCAAGTGCTCGAATGGGTGGCCAGGGGATGGCCACAAGGACCATTCACCCCAGAATTCCAATTTTATGCTACAAGGCGGCTCGAACTGTCTACCCAGGCCAGCTGTTTACTGTGGGGGTACCGGGTAGTGATTCCGCCTCCTCTCAGACGGTCATTGTTAAAACAGTTACATCGGGGGCACCCGGGGGTGGTGCGTATGAAAGCATTGGGCCGATGTTATCTATGGTGGCCGCTATTGGATCGGGACATTACAGAGTGGGTCTCCGCATGCTTCCAGTGTCAGGCGTGCATGCCTATGCCACCACAGGGTCCGCCGGGGAGGTGGGAGACACTGGGAGCTCCCTGGTCTAGGATACATGTAGAACTTGCTGGCCCGTTAAAGGGCCAGTCATTCCTGGTGGTGGCCGATGCCTTCTCTAAGTAGGTGGAGGTTGTTCCTTTGCACACTACCACGGCTGTGGCCGTCATTAAGGCATTGCCATATGTTAAACATTGTCATATGTTTATCACACATGGGTTACCAGATGTTATTGTATCCGATAATGTGCCCCAATTTACGACCGTTGAATTTGAAGGGTTCCTGGCGCACAGGGGAATACGACACTGTTTGATACCACCTTTCCATCCGTCCAGCAATGGCTGTGCGGAACGCACAGTGAAATCTGCAAAGGAGGCCCTAAAGAAAATAGGACAGGGGTCATGGGAGGACAGGGTGGAGGAATTCCTAATAGCTCAACATACCATGCCTTGCCAACTGACTAATAGGAGTCTATTAATGGGATGGAAGCTCCGCATGACATTAGACAGGTTGCATCCCGCATATGGACACAGCAAACTGTTGGATTCCCGCAGGAGATACCACCCTTTCCATATCAGGGACCTAGTTTATGCCAGGAATTACAGAGGGTTACCAGTGTGGTTGGAGGGAAAGGTGGTCGGGATAACAGGGCCCTGTTCCTATCACATAGAGGTTGAGCTAGGGAGAATTTGGAAGCGCCACCAGGACCAATTAAGGGAGAGGAGACAAATAATACACAGTGAGAGTAGAAGAGATGATCCGAGCCCCCAGCGGGGCAAAACAGCTGCAGGGGGCCCCGAGGAGCCGAACTTTGAGCCCAAAGCACCAGGGTCACCCACCCCAAGAAGAGGAGAGTCAGAGGTTGTACCGTCACCGGATAAAACGGGTGTGTCCAACGGTGTCAGGGGTGATGATAGTGGTGAGGGGAGGGCACTCAGACCCAGATGGAGTGTTCTATATCCTCGGCCGAGTTGCAGGGAGGGGTGAAGCTTCAGCGATCTGGAAGGGCCCGCCGACGGCTGGCATATCTGAGTGATTATGCATGCATTTGATGACAGCGCATGCTCAGACTTAGGGGAAAGGAGTGTTGTATATCAGGGGAGTGTTGGGTGTTCTGATTGGCTGCTTGCAAGCCGAGTTCTTATTGGTTATTATGTTGACAGCCGAGGGTATAAATAGGAGGCTGTCCTGCACAGGGTTTCTGCTTCTAAGGTAACTGTTCTGTTAATAAAAGGTTGCTGTTGGATCGGTTGGTGTCTGTCAGATCAGTCCGGGACTGGTATGAAATATGGATGATTTAAAGCAAATAATTATAGAGGGCATTCAGAATTGTGTGCCCCAAAGCAAAAATATCAATAAGGCTTTCAATGTAAAAAAGAAAAAAAAAGAGTCACCAGGGGAATATTTAGAGAGACTTAGAGACCAGATGAGAAAATATGGAGGGATGAAGGAAGATAGTGAAGGTTTTAGACAATTATTGAAGAGTCAGTTTGTAATAGGAGCATATGGAGATATACAAAGAAAGATCCAGAAAATGGAAGAATAGGAAGAAAAGAGTATAATGGATTTGTTAGCAGCAACTCAGAAAGTATTTGTGAATCATGATGTACAAGAGCGACGAGAGGAAAAGAAAGTGTTATTGTCAACAGTAGGGGAAATGATGGACAAGAAGTTAGGAGATCAGAAAGGACAAAGAAGAGAATTTGGAAATCAAGGGCAATGGAGAGGAAGAGGAAAAGGCAAGGGAATGATAGGACAGGGTAGCAGGAACCAGTGTTTTAATTGTGGAAAGGAAGGCCATTTTGCAAGGAATTGTCCACAGCTGGTGAGAGAAAAGGAAAAAGAACAAAGTGTATAGACTAATGGATGAAGATGATGAATAGGGGAGTCAGGGGCCCTTGATATTAAGGTTCCACCAAGAGCCCTTGATAAACATACAAGTGGGACCTGAAAAGCAGGAATTAATGTTTCTAATAGACACCGGAGCTTCTAGGACATCTCTGATAAATATACCCCATGGCTGCCATTTAATTAACGATACAATAAAATTTTGGGGGGTAGTGGACAATCTTTTGAAGTCCCTCAAATAGAAGAGTTAACTCTTAAATGGAAAGGTTATGAAATTAAAATTCAACCATTATACGTCCCAGCAGTGGGAATAAATTTGTTAGGGAGCGACATACTCCAACGCTGGGAATGGGAAATACAAATACTTTAAAGAACAGATATTAATATTAACTGAACAGAATGAGGAAGAAATAACTCTAATAATTTGGGCCACAAAAGGAAACCGTGGAGGATTGCAAGTAACTCCTATAAAGATTACTCTCAAAAACACGGAGCCCATAAGGCAGAAGCAATATGGAATTAGTTTAGAAGGAAAAAGAGTGTTAAAACCAGTGATAGAAGAATTAATACAAAACAGACTGTTGGAACCAGCCATGTCCCCATATAATTCTCCTATCTTAGCAACTCAAAAACCTGATGGAGTTATCGTTTGGTGGAAGATCTAAGAAAAATTAATAAAATTATTATATCCCGACATCCCGTAGTCGCCAATCCCTACACATTATTAAATAGAATCCCACCAGAGCATCAATTATTTAGTGTAATTGATTTAAAGGATGCTTTTTGGGCTTGTCCGCTTGACCCTGAATCCCGGGATGTGTTTACATTTGAATGGGAAGACCCTGATACAGGAAGAAAAAGTCAGTTCAGATGGACAGTATTGCCCCAAGGGTATACTGAAAGTCCCAACTTATTTGGTCAAATCTTAGAACAGATTCTGGAAAAATTTGAAAACGATCCAAAATTATCTCTGATACAATATGTAGATGATCTGTTATTCTTGGGGGAGACGAAACAAGATGTAGAGAAAGGAACTAACAACTTGTTAAATTACCTAGCATCTCAAGGACTGAAAGTATCTAAAAACAAACTCCAGGATGTGGAAAGGGAAGTGAAATATTTAGGGCATTTGATAAGTAAAGGCAGCAGAAAAATCACTCCCTCTAGAATAGAAGGAATAATAACACAACCGCTGCCTAAAGATAAAAAAGCCCTTAGAAAATTTTTGGGATTGGTGGGGTATTGTAGACAATGGATTATAAATTATGCTGAAACAACAAAACCATTGTACTCAAAACTAATAGACTCCGAACCATGGGTAATTAAGTGGTCAGAGGAAGAGAAAGAGAAATTCCAGGAACTAAAAGAGAAATTAGAAAAAGCACCTGTTCTATCACTACCAGATTTAGAAAAAAACATTTCATCTTTTTGTCGCTGTGGAGAATGGTGTAGCCAAAGGTGTTCTAGCCTAGAAATGGGGTGGATTAAAGAAACCCATAGCCTTTTTATCAAAACTAATGGATCGGTAATAAAAGGGTGGCCAGTCTGTGTACAAGTCATCGTGGCCACTGCCTTATTGGTTCAAGAAAGCTGGAAGATTAGTTTTGGAGGGGCAAT
Source organism: Coluber constrictor foxii (assembly GCA_038048745.1). Classification (NCBI taxonomy): domain Eukaryota; kingdom Metazoa; phylum Chordata; class Lepidosauria; order Squamata; family Colubridae; genus Coluber; species Coluber constrictor. The sequence continues at coordinate 116,081,633 of CM075961.1, read as the reverse complement.
TGTAGTAAGGCGCCCACACTAAGTAAGGAATATTTTGAACCAACAAGCTCAAAAGTGGATGACAAACTCTAGACTAATGAAATATGAAAGCATTTTATTAGAAGATCCAAGCCTAGTTATGACTGAAGCTAATGTAAACCCAGCTCAGTTTCTAAGTGGGGAAAGAGATTCACAAGAAATAGAACATGATTGCCTAGAAGTAATTGACTATCAGACCAAGGTGAGAGAGGATCTGAAAGAAACTCAAATAGAAGGACTAAGGTCTTTGTTTATAGATGGGAGCTCCAGGGTAATAGAGGGGAGTGAAGAAGTGCTTATGCCATTGTTGAAGGGGAATCCTGGAAGACTGTGCTAGCCGAAAGATTACCAAGTCAGTGGTCTGCTCAAATTTGTGAAGTATATGCATTAAAAATGGCCCTGAAGGAATTGGGAAAGGAACGTGGTAATATATACACAGATTCTATGTATGCTTTTGGAATAGCACACACATTTGGAAAAATATGGAAAGAAAGAGGGTTGATAAATAGCAAAGGGAGGGGATTAGCAAAGGAGGAATTTGTCCTTGAAATTTAAAAACTATACCACAAGCGTTACTTATAATATGTGTAGAAGCACATCAAAAAGGAGAAGGATTTGAAATCTATGGTAACAATTTAGCAGATGAAAGAGCTAAAGAAGCAGGACTCATAGAAAAGGAAAAAGAAAGTTTTTATAATGATGCCTGAAATAGAAGAATCAGGGATATCAAAGTTCTCCAAGGAAGAGGAAGAAGCAATGAAGAAGGAAGGGATGATTAAAAATACAGAAGGAGAATGGATATTACCAGATGGGAGAAAGATGTTAAATAAACCAATAATGAGAAATCTGATCAAGAGGCTACATGAAGGGATACACTGGGGGGCACAGGCTTTGATAGATTTGATACAAAGAAAATATGTATGTAAAGGCATATATAGCTTGGCTTTACAAATGATTAAAAAATGTATGGTCTGTCTGAAAACACAGAAAGCAGCACTGAGAAAACAACCAATGGGGGGAAGGGAGCTGGCAATATGACCTTTTCAAAGAATTCAGATTGACTATACTGAATTACCAAAAGCAGAAAGAATGAAATATTTACTGGTCATTGTAGATTATTTAACTACAATGATCTACAATGAGGAAATGCTTCACACATGGAACAGCTCTCTTTATATACCCTGCAGCTGTGGCGGTCATCCAATCAGCTGAGGGCTATTACGTTCAAACTTTCCCGCCAAAACTAAATACATAACAGGAAGGACCCTACATTGTCTTGTTAATTACTGAAACAGCTATCTGGACAGCTGAAAAAGGTTGGACTCATTACTCCCAAGTAAAAGGGCCTGTGCCAGCCCCAGTGAGGTGGAAGGTGGAGTCTCACCAAGGAGACCCACTGAAGTTAAAGTTTCAAAGGACTTAGCAGACTAATAGTTGATCTTCTTTTATTGAAATTTTTTTAAAAAGTTTTACATATATTTTCCCTTCCCCCCCCCATACCCTCTTGCCCTCCCTAACCCACCCCCCATTTCCCAAAGCAAAATACAGGGTATCATATTTTACAATCATAAGCTAATATAAGATAGTAATCTATACTCTCCTATCACCCTCTTGAACTTTTAACTCCCTTTTACTAATCTAACCTTAGATGCATTATAAAACTCTCTTAACTTCTTCTTTATTCAAAAGCTATTTGTATTTTTTTAGTCTTATATTTGCCTTGGATATATTCTATCCATCTTTTTCAATCCAGCCTAAATTTTTCGTTTGAATAGTCTTTTAGATATGCTGAAATTTTAGCCATTTCTGCTAAATTTGTTACTTTTAATGTCCATTCTTCAATAGATGGTAGGTTTTCCTTGTTCCAGTACTGTGCCACCAAAAGTCTTGCTGCGGTTATTAAATTCAAAATCAAATTGGTTTCTGTTACCGTACAGTTTTGTACAATACCTAACAAAAACAACTGTGGAGAAAATTTTATCCGTTTTTTCAAAATGTTCTGTATAATCCACCATATTTTTATCCAAAATGCTTTAACCTTTTTACACGTCCACCGAATATGAAAGTAGGTAGCATCAACACAATCACATCTCCAGCATTTAGATTGTAAGTTTGAATACATACAAGCTAATTTTTTTGGATCCAAATGCCATCTATAAAACATCTTATAAAAATTCTCTCGTAAATTTTGTGTTTGTGTAAATTTTACATTTCTAACCCAAATCATTTCCCAAGTTTCCATCATTACTGGCTCTTCAAAATTTTGTGCCCACTTTATCATGCAGTCTTTGACTAACTCTTTCTCTGAATCAATTTCTATCAGTATGTTATACAATCTTTTTATGTGCATAGGCCTCTGATCTGTTGTGTCTGTTGTATCAAATGCTCTTCGCTTTGTGCAATACCGATTTTCTGATCTTTTTTCCACCTATTCTGCAACTGTACATATTGGAACCATGTTTGAATTGTCCTTTCCTCTCTTAATATATTGAGGGACTTTAACTGTAACACATTCTTTTCTATAATCAATAATTCTTTATAAGTAATCATATCCTGTCTTTGCTCTATACTTATGATCTCTATCGTGTGTCTGGGAACTGTTCACAGGGATATCTTGTCATTTAGTTTATATTGATATTTTTTCCAGAAGCGCAAAAGAGCATTCCTTAATATATGGCTTTTAAAAGTCCTATCCACTTTCTTATCATAAACCAAATAAACATGCCAGCCATATATCAAATTGTAGCCCTCAATATTCAATATCCTTTCTTCTGTTAGGTTAATCCAGTCATTAATAGCCGATAAAACAGCTGCTTCATAATGCAATTTTAAATTAGGCATTTTCAAACCTCCTCTTTCACGTGCATCCTGTATTATTTTTAATTTAACTCTTGGTTTCTTTTCTGCCCAGATAAACTTGTTAATGCCTTTCTGCCATTCTTGCAAGTTTGCATCTTTTTAAAGTATTGGTATCATTTGAAAAAGAAATAAAAACTTGGGCAGAACATTCATTTTGACCGCTACTATTCTTCCCAATAATGATAATTGTAATTTTTTCCACTTGTCTAACTCTGTTTGTATTTTATGCCATAGCACTTCATAATTATGTTTATATAGCTTCCTGTTTGATGTTGCAATATAAACTCCTAAATATTTAACCTTCTTCATTATCTCACAGCCTGTTACTTTTTCCAACTCTTCTCTTTCTTTTTTAGTCATATTCTTGGTTAACATCTTTGTTTTCCCTACATTTATTTTAAATTCTGAAACTTGAACATATTGCCTAACTATATCCATAAGACTTACTGCTGATTTTACTGGTTGGGTTAAAGTTACAACTACGTCATCTGCAAATGCTCGTAATCTATAATCTTGTCTAATTTTAATACCCTGTAAGATATCTGTCTCCCGTATTTTATTCAACAACACTTCCAAAGTCAAGACAAACAACAATGGTGACAAGGGACACCGTTGTCTTGTTCCTTTTTCAATTTTAAATATTTCAGTTAAATTACCATTTACTATTATTTGTGCTGTTTGTCTCTGATATATTGCTTGAATTGATTTTATAAAATACTCCCCTAATTGCATCTTTTGAACTACCTTCTCTAGAAATTGCCAACTCAGGCGATCAAAAGCCTTCTCTGCATCCAAAAACATGAGCACTGCAGGGACCTGGTTGTTCTTTCCCAAATATTCCAGTATATTAACTATTTGCCTTACATTGCCTTTCATTTGTCTGCCTTGTACAAACCCAGTTTGATCAGTGTGGATCACTTGTTGCAAAACTGACATTAACCTATTTGCTAAAATTTTTGCAAAATCTTATAATCTGTGTTAAGCAATGATATAGGTCTAAAATTCTTTGGTTGAGTATAATCCTGGTCTTCTTTTGGAATCAAAGATATAAAGCTGTTCGCCAGGATGGCGGTACCTCTCCTCCCATTTGTATTTTAACAAATAACTCCTTATTTGGTTCCATCATCTCTAATTGGAGATTTTTGTAATATGCTGATGTCAGACCATTCATTCCAGGAGCTTTCCACTTTTCAGTTGTTTAATTGCAAGAATTTCCTCAGTAGTAATCACTGAATTCAATCTTTCCCTTTGTTCATCTGTAATTATAGGAGTATTCTCCTTCTGCAAAAATCTATCTATATCAATACCTTGTATTTTATCACCGCCATAAAGCTTCATATAAAAATCTAGAAAGGCTTTCTTGATCATGCTCTGTTGGTACACCACTTTACCTTTGTATTCTATTTTTTCTATTATACGTGATTTTTGTTTTTTCCTTAACACATATGCTAACCATCTGCCTGGTTTGTTTGCATTACAAAAAGTGCTATGCTTAGCAAATTGCAAATTTGTTGCCACTTGATCTGACATCAACATATTAAACTGCTTTTGCAGTATCATAATAGCTTCTTTAATATTCTTATCGTCTAGTTTGCCTATTAGTGCCTGTTCCTTCTTTTTTATTTCCTCTTCCAATTCCCTCCGTTTTTTTTCCTGTTTTTGCCTATATACATTATTTAAATTTATTAGCACTCCTCTCATATATACTTTACTTGCATCCCAATCCATTTCCTTAGCTATACCCTTACACATATTTAATTCAAAAAATTCCTTCATTAATTTTTTGCATTCATTCACATTTGCCTCATATCGAAATAAATTCTCATTCAGTCTCCAAAACCTCCTGGATCTTTGTCCAATCTCTAATTCCATCCATACCGGGCTGTGATCTGATAATGTTCTTGGACAAATCTTGGTCTTCTTAAACCTAGAGAGAAAATCATTAGTAATTAAAATAAAATCAATTCTGGAAAAAGATTGGTGTCTATCAGAGAAAAAAGTAAAATCTTGTTCATCAAAATTTATTTCATGCCATATATCTCTCAGTTCCATATCATCCACCATGTCAAAAAAAGATTGGGGAAGTTTAGCCTATGTACGGGAGTTTGGCATAATTTTCTTCTTATCCTTCTTGACATCAAATACCCCATTTCAATCACCCATCATTATGCATGACCTGTAATCCATTTGTACTAACTTTGTATGCAAAAATTTGTAAAACTTCTCTTGTTGTTGATTTGGTGCATATATTCCCATTAGGAGGACTTTCTTCCCTTCTATTAATAGTTCAATTGCTATATACCTCCCTTGTGTGTCTGCTTCAATTAATTTGGCCATTAAGTCACTTCTGATATATATATAACTATTCCATTTTTCTTCTCAGGTGTGGCTGCTACAAAATGTGTTCCCAATCTAGCATTTATCAAATATTTTTGATCATTTGTCCTTATGTGTGTTTCTTGCAAGCATATTACATCGTTTTTAAATTGTTTCAAATAATGAAATACCTTTTTCCTCTTTTGTGGTGAATTTAATCCATTAATATTCCAGGTCAAAAATTTAATTGCCATCTTTAGCTCCGGAAAGCTTCTGGAGCACCTTTTGAAAATTTTCATGGAATTTTTTTCTTAGGTCTAGCTCCTCCCACAGCTTCTGTATCTGAAGATGCCATTTCTAGAGTCATCATCTGGGTTTGTTGTTTCTTTTGCTCCTCTTTACATTTGGTTGCCGCTCATGTCTGTCTTTGGTCTTTAGGTTCTTCAATTTTTTCAAATAAATCCAATAATTGTACATCCTCCGTAATTTGCAATAATTGTTCTTGAGTAGTCAGTGCTCCTCCTTGAGCTTGAGCCTGTGTTGCCTCTTTTTCTTCCTTCCTAGCCTCACCAGCTTCTTTCCTTCTCTTAGCCTCTGGAGATGGGGGCTTTCCAGCCTGCAACACAGTAGTATAAAAAATTATTGCTTTCCAAACTGATTTAAGACAATATCTCTCACCTAAATAATTCACCACAAGTCCAGCTGATACATCCCATCTATACTGTAATTGACATTTTCTAAGCTCATCTACTAAAAAGGCATAGTCCTTCCTGGATCTCAACATTTTCGGGGGAATCTCCTTCATTATTGCAACCTCCTGTCCTGCTACTAGAGGTTTCTTTTTGTAAGATGCCTGTAAAACTTCCTCATTCTCCTTGTTACAAATTCCTCATTCTCCTTGTTACAAAGTAAATCACAATATCTCTTGGCAGCTGTCTCTGTCTTGCAATCCATGAATTCACACGAAAAATTTTGTCCAATTCCCAGGCACACTCGCGTTTTGATTCTCCAGTGAGTTGCACAAGGGCTTCTGCAAAAATCTCTCTGAGATTCTCTTGATTATTTTCTTTCAATCCTCTCACCCTCACTGCCCACTCCATTGCTTTATATTGTCCCATTACAAGTTCAGTTCTGTTTTTTCCATTTTAACTAAGCTTCCTCCAGTTTAGCATCCACATTCAAGTTGTGCTGATCAATTTTATCCACCCTTTCCTCTAAAGATGTCGCAAAGCCCCACACTCCTTTAAAAGCTTCCACTATGTCTTCCCTTATTTTATTTTTTTTAATTAGATTTATATGCCACCCTTCTCCGGAAGGAGAAGGCTTACAATGCGTTAAGCAATAGCCTTCATACTTTTGTATATTTATACAAAGTCAGCTTATTGCCCCCATAAACTGGGTCCTCAATTTACCCACCTTAGAAAGGATGGAAAGCTGAGTCGACGTTGAGCCTCCAACTTGCATAATTGCAGACAGCTGAATGTTAATAACAGGCTATCTAGCCTGTCGAGCTATCTGAGGCTCTTTTTCATCATTGTTAGTTTGAATTGTCCCTTTAATATCCTACAATTCATCATACACCTCTTTTAATTTTCCTTCTAGACGAATTGTGATTTTTTTTCTTCCAAATTATCAGATAGCTTCTTCAGTGCCGCCTCCAGAACTTCTAAAGGTAAAGCTTGTGATTCTATGGGGGCTGGGGGTGTGTGCCAAAGACTGAATTCTTGAAGTCTGAGCTGGGGATGACCCAGCACTCTTAACCACCCCAGGCTTTACTTGCTTAGCCGCCATTTCCAGGTTTCACTTGTCACTGCGTTTTTATATTTACCAGCAGAGCTAATATTTCTGGACTATCAGACTTACCGTAGTTATATTCCTTATCAGCACCTACAGCACCTACTACGCATGTCATTGCATTCTTTTGTACTTCTTCTAGAAACTTTCCTTTGTTCTCCAGCCAGCTAAGAGGTCAGGCTGGAGATTCTTTGCCAACATGTAATCTATTTTAGATAGTGAGATGTTTTTATTTTCTTATAATAAATGTGAGTTTAATTAGAAGATGTTTCTTCGGTCTTATTGATCAAAGTATGCAACAGGATAGAAGCCATGATCCAACTCAAAATGAGGGCAATTACCCCACGCAAGGTAACGGGGCTGATTGCCGCTCTGACAATGGCAGCAGGAGGATGGTTGATTTATGGCTATTCCTGGTTTGTTACTTTTGATCATGACCGTCTAGGCTAATTAGACAGATAGTTGATTTAGTGACTGCGGAACACTAAACAATTAACTTCTAAGATGCCGAGAAAGAAGAAAAAAGGAAAAATGAAGGAAAAGGGCAAAATGAAGCCCAAAACTTTATCTTCTTCAGATGAGGATGAAATGGAAAGATCTTCCAGATTTCAGCCTCTCGCATCTGCCGCTCAGCTAGAAACAGAAGAATCAGAAAAAATGCTCTTAACGAAGCTTCAGGAGGAAAATAACAGAAAAGCTGCTTCTGAAGGTGAAGTACTACGACCGAGGTCAGTAACTCAATCTTCTAATTACGCATGCTCTCAAACTATGTTCTTAGAGCCTTCTGATTTTGAAATGCTTGGGGCCAAGCCAAAACTTCCACAAACGGCAAAGCCTTTTTCCTCCCACGCAGAGGGAGAAACATTTTATTATCCCTCTCAAACCTTCAAAGTCTCTCCTCATGAGCAAGCTATAAGAAACTATCGTGACCAGATAGAAATTTTTGAACGTGAGCTATCCGAGGCAAAAATGGCTTTATCTAGGCTTGAGCCAGATAAGAGAGAATCCCACGTTCATGAAATCTCAAAAACCGCCATTTTGCCTTCTTCTCCCTCAGAGCCAAAGACACACCCCCTGGTGGATATTGTGTCAGGCAAATCAGAACAGAGAGTTGTGTACACGTCACATGTGGCTAGTAAAGTTGTCTCTTCTCAGATTTTACATGATGTGGATAGAGAAGTAAAACTAACTGAATCAAGCCTGCAAACTGCAATGCCACAAATGTCTCCACAGGCTTATTTTTCAGCACCCCCCTGGTGGTGCTGGGGTCTTTTTAGATGGAACACAACGCTTAATGCAGCAAAGGCAAATGACTGCATCTCCAGCAGGTCATTTTAATATTGCAGCTCAAATGCCACAGGTACAAGCTCATGCACACGTGCCTCCAGCTGTGCAACCAGGACCAGCCCCTGGTCCACCTCCAGCACAACAAGTGCCTTTGCCCCCACAGCCAGCACCTCAAATGCCTATTCCTCAACAGGCATACTCTGTTGCTCCATTGGCTGGTGAGTCAAAATTAAAGATGTCAGGGCAGAATTACAAGGCCTGGGTCAGTGAGGTTGGACTTTTGCTACGCAGAGAAGGCACACATCATATGGTGTTCAACCCTCCTTCCCAACCATGGACGCCTGAAATAAGAGACTTAGAGACTAAAGCCTGCACAACATTATTGATGTCCATGGATACTGAACTGCAGGTTACTTTTCCGCCTGATGCAACAGCCCAACAAATTTGGGTCCAATTGGAAAATTGCTACAGGCCTGTCTCAATTGAGTCTTCATGTTTGCTCATGTCTGAATTCCATGGTTCGAAATTGAAACCTGGTGAACAAATTGGAGGACATTTGACCAAACTGAAAGGTATGAGGAAAGAATTGAGAGAAAGGGGCTATCTTATTGAAGATATTCAAATGATTAGCATTATCATTAATTCTTTGAACTATGAATGGAAAGATGCCATTGCAAAGATTAACCAAGTGCCTATTGCTCGACGCACAGTGGACAATATATGCAGACTCTTAATTGAAGAAGAATCACTGATGTTAGCCACACCACATTTGAGAGGACCACCCACATCAAGAGCTCCAACTAGGCGTCCCTTCCGAGGAAGGACCTATGCTCCAAGGATGCCAAGATGCAACATCTGCAACTGTGTGGGACATGCAACCCAGGATTGTCCCCAACGAATTCCAGCTCCCGTCACATACCAGCCCAGAGGAACAGACTCCAGAGGCAGAGGCGGTAGACAAGGTCGTTGTGGTCTAAGGCGTGATTCGCAAGCTCCACTCGCCACATTGGCTTTAACCAACGATCCACAACCTCATCCAGAGTACAACAGACGGCTTTTGTGGACTTTGGACAGTGGTGCAGCTTTCCATGTTACTTACAGAAAAGAACTTTTCACAGAGATGCACGAGCCTGAACCTGAACTACTTGAACTTTATTCTTTTTCCAATCATCCTTGTCAGGTCAAAGGAAAAGGAACTGTTTATGTTGAAGAGCTCAATGCATTCATTCCTGATGTCTGCTACATACCAACAGCAACTTTTAGTTTACTTAGTCAGGCTCACTTGTCTAGAGTTTTAAAGTTTCAGGTTCACCACCTTGAGAAAGCAAGTTACATAGTTAAAGATGGAGATATTGTTGCTGAAACCATGTTAATTGGTGGTGTTTATTACTTAAAACCAAAATGTAAACCGCAAGCACAGGCAAGTATAAAAACTCCAAAAGAGGAGAGCACAGGCCCAGAGAGAGAAGTTCCAGTGAGAGATCCTGTTGCTACTCTGAAGGCTCCTAAAGCCAACAAAAAGAAAATTGAGAAACAGATTGCTCAGAGCAAGCCGGAGGTTCCTCATAAAACTGTTAATGTTGAAAATTCACTAACTGGTAAACCTTTGCATTCCAGGTGCATCCATAAGTGGCATAGAAGATTGGGACATGCCAGCTTCCGGGTTCTTAGAAAAATGCCAGAGTTCGCAAAAGGTTTGGATCTAAAGGGGTGTAAGGTGTTTCTGGATTGTGCTGTCTGCAAGAAAGCCAAATCCAAAGCAGCAGCCATTCCAAAACACGCTACACGCCTGTCAACACACATTTTTGATTTGGTACACACTGACATAGTTGGTCCATTTCCGCCGACAATTGGTGGTAGAAAATATTTTTTAACAATTGTTGATAATTATTCTAGATATGGATATGTATATCCAATGAGAGAAAAATCCGAGACCTTTCAGATCTTTAAAGACTTTGCAGCCCTCGTCTGTACCCAACACGGAGTAAACATCGCCAGAATCCAGAGTGATCGTGGTGCTGAGTTCATGTCTCAGCGTTTCCAGGACTGGATGCGTAAGAATGGAATTCTTCATCAGACTTCGGCTCCTTATACTCCCCCTCGTAACGGAGTCGTAGAGAGAAGACAGGGGGTCCTGCAAACCATGATGCGTTGTCTTTTAGAAGACTCCAACCTCAGTAACCCATACTGGGGTGAAGCTCTCAAATATGCAAATTACATCATCAACCGTACTTGGAGTAGTGCGATAAATCAAACTCCTTTCTTCATGATGTATGGCTACAAGCCAGATCTCAAGAACCTCCGTATTTTTGGTTCGTATGCCATGGTGAACATTTCCTTAGATCAAAGAAGGAAAGGAGGTCCAGCAGCAAAGAGACTGAGATTTATGGGTTTTGATGACAATTCAAAATGGAGCAAATTTATTGACTCTAATCGTAGACTAGTGACTTCCCAATCTGCTAATTTTGAGGAAGATGCTGACTGGTCCAGGATTCATTCCAACGATCCTGGAGTTTATTTTCCTAAAGATGATGTTACTGATGCCATGCAGCCTGATGACCAAGATTTACAGGCAAATGTTCCACCCACCAGTGCTTCCCAACATGATGTTCCGTCTTCGCAAGCCGCAGATGCTGATGCTAGCAACAATGATGAAGACGAGGACGAAACGGAAGAAGAATGGACGACTGTTCCGAGGCGTTCCAAGAGAGCCACAAAGGGAATCCCTCCACAGCGATATTCGTGGCAACTGACAAAAGCACCCTTGCCTTTGATTTGTAATGTTACACTTCCTCCTGATAACTTCACACAAATCAAACATCTTCCTGATTCAGAGCAAGAGAAGTGGTATGACGCAATGCAGGCTGAAATGGACAGTCTAAAGAAACTTAAGGTATTTACGCCTGCAAAACCTCCAGCGAAGAAAAAGGTCATTGGCACTCGATGGGTCTACAGAATCAAAAAGAAGCCAAATGGTGAGTCATTGTACAAGGCCAGACTTGTAGCTCAGGGTTTCGCTCAACGTTATCCTGAGGACTACACAAATACCTACTCACCGACAGTCAGAACTGAAAGTGTAAAAATTGCTTTAGCCACTGCAACTATCCTTGGTTTAGAAGTTTTCCAGTTTGATGTTGACACCGCTTATCTACATGCTGACCTACATGAAGAAATCTATGTGAGAGGTCCTCCAGGATTCCGACATCAAGAAGGGGATACCTGGTTCCTAAACAAAAGTCTTTATGGTCTGAAACAGTCTGGTTTAATGTGGTACTTATGTCTAACTGACAAACTAAATTCAATGGGCTTTATTAAGTCCGAAACTGATGAGTGCGTGTTCACAAAAAGATCTAACAATGCATATGAGATAGTTCTTGCTTATGTTGATGACATTGTTTACATTGGTCCAAATAAGCAGATGAGTGAGATTTTTGCCAAAGCTTTGCAGAAATACTTCACATTGAAATCTTTAGGTCATATTAGCACTTATTTAGGTGTTCAGATTGAAAAAACACAGAAGGGGTTTAGTCTTTCACAAGAAGATAAAATTGAACAAGTTTTGCATCATTGCAACATGAAGGATGCTAACACAACAAAGACACCCATGCAAACAGATTTTCACAACTTGACACATGAACCAAGTCCTGAGTTCGAGGATCAAACACTTTATCGTTCAGTTATTGGATCACTGTTATACATTAGTAGTTGGACTAGACCCAACATTGCACTTAGTGTTAATCTCTTGTCTCGACACGTAGGCAAGGCAAAACAGTTTCATTGGTCGTGTATTAAGAAATTATTGAAATACCTAAAGCACACTAAACACATGAAGTTATTGTTAGAACCAACACACACTGATTATGCAGAATTAAGGTGTTATGCAGATTCTGATTGGGCAAGTGACAAGAAATCACGTAAAAGTACTTCTGGTTATATGATGTTCTTAAATGGATGTCCTGTTTATTGGCAAGTGCGTAAACAGAATTTTGTTTCTTGTTCAACTACTGAAGCTGAATATGCTTGTGTTTCAGATGCATGTAATTCTCTAACGTGGTTTGATGCTTTGGTCACAGATATCTGGACAAGTCCGATCCGACCAATCACAGTGATGGAAGACAATGAATCGGTGGTTTATATTTCTGAATCACATTTCACAGGTTCTAGGTCCAGACACATTGACATCCGTTATAGAAATATCAAACAATTAGTGAAACAAGGTTTTGTAAAATTACAGTATGTATCTACACATGATCAGATTGCAGACATGCTCAACAAACCACTTCCAGCAGCTCAACACGAGTATCTGCGTAAGAAGATGTGCCTTATCTGATGATGTACCTGATGTTCGCTCAACTGGCAAAAGAAGGGGTGTCACTGCATTTTTATATTTACCAGCAGAGCTAATATTTCTGGACTATCAGACTTACTGTAGTTATATTCCTTATCAGCACCTACAGCACCTACTACGCATGTCATTGCATTCTTTTGTACTTCTTCTAGAAACTTTCCTTTGTTCTCCAGCCAGCTAAGAGGTCAGGCTGGAGATTCTTTGCCAACATGTAATCTATTTTAGATAGTGAGATGTTTTTATTTTCTTATAATAAATGTGAGTTTAATTAGAAGATGTTTCTTCGGTCTTATTGATCAAAGTATGCAACAGGATAGAAGCCACGATCCAACTCAAAATGAGGGCAATTACCCCATGCAAGTCACAACATAACAAAGCCAATAAAATTCTTATTCTCAGTCCTTAGTAGATATATTGCAATTCACCAGCCAGTTAATCCTATTTCCTTAAGCTTGCAAGCCTTAATTTCATTCAACAAAGTCTTAAGGAGTTAACAACTTTAACAAGTATTAACAAGTGTTAACGATCACTTTCCTCTTTTAACTTTCGTTTTTATACTCTCAGACCAGCCAGTGCCATCTTTATTAATTTCCTCTCATTTCTTGAGGAAGGAAGTAGTAATTTTGGAGTTAAAGTATTAGTACTTGCAGTTATTGCTGTTTCTTCTGTCTTTGCTTTGCCTACGTTCAATCAAACCAGTGGAATCTTTAAGTTCGCAAGGGTGGGTTCGGCACCTTGTTCTGTCAGTGACAGAAACTTCCCGAGTCCGGAGCTTCTTCAGGCGCTTGGGGAGCTCTCTCCCTCCGCACCGCATGATTAATCCTGGGGGGTTTTGGGGAGCTCTACCCACACCAAACTGCTCGCTTTCCCCTCTTCACCCAAAGGGAAAGTTCCGAGCTGCTACAACAGCTGATTTTCGCTGTTCTAGCGGCTTTACAGATCCCGGGGGTTGGAGCTCCCAAAGAGTTGCAGCGGTGCCACCGGAAGTCACCAATAGTTGATCTTCTTGAAAGAAGGAGGGGTAACAAAGATATAAGGACTAAAAAAACCCAAAAAACAGCAATTTGTTGTTCTCACTGTATTGATTGTGTTCTGTATACAGGGTGTAAGATAGAGTATGATATTAAGATCATAGAAAATATATTGGCACTTTACAAGGTGGTACTTGTTGGGAAGCCTTCTTATTATACTCTTAAAACGTGTCCGATCATTAGAGCCGTGTACACAATGTGTAAAAATGACAAAGAGAGGGGGAAAGATTGAGAAAACAATGATATATTATACTATGATTCCTGATTGTTTACAGACTGACTTAACATACTGCATACAAAATAAAACTCAATACAAACACTGCAACACCAATACAGGAATAGAATGTTATGAACCAAAAGCAATAGGACCAGTAACAGCAAGAATGCGGATATATGCTTATAAAGGCGGGGGAACGGCATTTCAGATGCTTTCATTTAGCCAAAGCAGACAAGGTTATATAGCTCACAATGAAACTAGGAGTGAAACTAGTGTATGTTTTGATGCATGTCAAGCCCTTAATAATGGACAAGGATCCGATAACTCATTTGGGGTAAAATGTGGAAACTTGGAGTATGAAAGAAATTATATGAAAGAAAGAAAGTAGCTACTTCAGAGTGTGTCTACATTAAGCATGGGGCTTTTGCTCCAAGCTATGATTACTGGTACATCACTACAGTCCCAAATGAAAGAAGTATAGGACCACAAGAAATGAACATCAGTATGGGTAGTACTAGAACTGAGAATGTAAGCCCATTTGTATATATACAAATCAGTCACTAGAACAAGGAATCCAATATAAAGAATTTGGAATAGGAATAGACGGAACCGGAAAGGATCCGTGGGGATGGCTAGTATTAAAATTGGAAACAACTAAGGTAAAACCAATACGCAAAAGTATCTTTTGGTTGTATCACTAGGAATTCGAGAAATTAGAATTAGCTGAATTTCCTAAGAAAGCAGTGAATATGTTTGTGCAACAGGCTGAAGAAATTGCTAAGACTTTAACAGTAAGTAATTGTTTTGTGTGTGGAGGAACAAATATGGGTGAACAATGGCCATGGGAAGCTCAAGAATTGAAACATGATATTGTGATAAACATGGAAAAATAAAACTCTCAAGTTCACAAAGGGAAAAGAGGGACTAACTATATATGATGATTTATCAGATAAAGTCCGAGCAAAAAGAGCCATACAACCAAGCGATATAAAAATCGGAAGTTGAAAGGATGATGATTGGACTCCAGAGAAGATCATTAACTATTATGAATAACAACTTCAATAGAGAGTGGAAAGAAAGAAACAATGTTAATAATGAAGGAAGGAAAACAGGGCTTGGGGAAAGAAGATTCAGAATATAAAAACTTGCTTCAACAAGAACCAAAAGAAAACTTAGGGAATTATGAATTATTAAAAGTATAAAAGAATAATTCAGGTAGAAGAGAAAAAGGATGGAATTAAAGGAAATAAATAAAAGTTATTCTTTTATAAATTGTAAAGTGTGAGACTATCTGTCTGCTGTTTTCTGACTATGTAAGTGACCACAAATGGAAATCGGTGGAGACAATGCATTATGACTTGCTAAGAGCTCCTCAGGAAACAGGAACTTAAGCCTTGGACAAAAAGCTATCAGGAGACAGGAACATCAGAGATGGAGGGAAATTGTCAAGAAGACCCTTTTAAAGTGTAAAACAACTTAAAGGATGACTTAAGAGAATAAGGGGGAGTTGGGAGGGCTTCTTAGGCATGACATGCATTGTGAAGGTGTATAAAATGTATATAGCTTGAAAACTGCTTTTTGTGCTCTTTGAACTCAATCCATTTGGGAAGAGTCTAAGAGGCCACGCTTGGAACCGCTTTTCTTTCTTTCTTTTTTCATGTTTTTCTCCAATAAATCTTTGATTTTATTAACCAGACTTGTCTTGGAGTTGTGGTATAAAATTTGGGAATTTTAAATCTCTCAATCCCTATATTGAAAGCTGTTTTCTGCTAATGGAAGCAGCTATCTGTTAACACAGGTACCTTATTTTAGCAAGTACCGGTATATATATTTTTGGAAACAGTAATAGCTGTATTTTAAAGTCATTATACTAGCTTTTTACTGTGGTAATAAGACCACTTTAGAGACCACTGTAGGATCTCTACAGATCCCTTAGGAATTCCCTTAGGAATTCTGTTGTCTTTTTTCCTGCTTCCTTTATGTTCTAAATAGACAGATTATTAAGAAAAATCAGTTAAGAAGTAGAGCTTTAGAGGATGGTGAGAGAGGAACTACTCAGAAGAAACAGATTGATTCTCAATGAATATTCACTTTTATTAAAATAAAAATGTACAATTTGCTACAAAAATCAAAGGATGGACATAAATGATTTAGTTGCAAATCAGGGACATTTTTAAGATAGTTCTTTTATATTTTTAAACATAATCTTAATAGGTTACGTTCATGCTAACTTAATTATCTTTACTTCCCACTGAAAATAATGGAAATGTTAATCATGCCATTTATTTTATTACTTTTTGAAGATCTTACTTTTTTGAAGATCTCCAGAGGTACAGAAGAGGCTGACCCACTGGCAGAAAAGCCAAAGTGTTTTATTCAGATGATGGTTAAGCTGTAAAAATGTGAAATCTAAGGAAAACATTTTCACTATCTTGAATCACTCCGGCTGGGGCCATGTGGACAGCCGACCTAAGCCTGGAAGCAGCAGCTCTCTCCTTCAGGGATTGAGGCAGCAACAGCAGCAACCATTGAAAGGGGAGGTAGCTTTCTTTGTCTCATCAGGCTGAAATGCAAGGCCCTTGTTGATTAGCTGCCATGACCCAGTCTCTGAAGCTGCTCATTCAAATTAGCCAGTCAGCAGCAAGCAGGCCCAAACTAAGCCTGACCAGACTGGGTAAAACCTGCAGGTCCTCGTAGTAGAGAAGCCAAAGACTTTTTATTCAGATGGGGAAAGCTGTTTTCATTACATCTCACATTCTTACAGCTTCTCCATATCTGAATAAAATACTCTGCCACATGGCTAAGCCTTTTCTGCAGCTCTTCAAAAAGTAAGTACAGTAAAGCCATGGGAATTGGGGTGGGGAGGACAGATTGGGCCCAGGAACTCTCAATTTCGGCCTGTAACAGGCCGGGGAGCCCTATGAAGGCCCTGTAACAGGCCATTTGTGCTGGCAAAGAGGTGAAAGAAGGCTCACCAGACAGGCAAGTAGCTGGGCCAGGTTGGAGGCTGCGGAGAATGATGAAGGAAGGCTCAGCAGGGATCTGGGCCATGTCGGAGGCTGGGGTGAAGGCAGGCAAACTGGCTGGCCCGCAGAGACCAGCAGCTATGTCGGGTGAGCAGACAAGATGAGGAATGAGGGGAGGGCAGCCAGAATTTTTACTACCGGTTCATTTGAACCGGCTGAATCCCACCACTGCCTATTACACACACATATACAAACAATCAATGAAGTCTATACAAAGTTAGCACCCACCCCTCTCTTAGAAGAATAAAATAGTGTAGGAAATATTAAAAAGGCAGAATATTATATTTCCCTGGATGAGAAAAGGAGAAATATGTTTTTAAAGACAAAGCAGTTCCCTGCAGCTCCCTGCGGTCCACTTCAGCCTCAGGGTGATGGGATTAAGACCTTTACCCTCAGGACATGATAGAATTAGCCCTCACTCAAGCAGGACAAAGCCATTAAGCCATAATAAGAATTGCCTAAAGCTCCTTCATTATATCACCCAGCAAGATTCAACCAAGCCTGGGACTTAAGACAACCTGTAAAGTTACCCCTGCATGGGAGTCTGACAGCCCATCAGAATACATTTCTTACACAGGAACAGGAAGCTCCAAGGCGGGGTCCAAGAGAGGATATCTATTTATCTATCTCCCTCTTTCTCTCTCCCTTCCCCTCCTCCCCATGTGCTCAATTGGCCAGGACTTCAAACCATGTAGTCTTCTCCACCATTAAACCATCTTTCCAAACAGCTTCCATGTTTTCAGTGTCTCTCTCCTCACTTGGACCTGAACCCAAATAGAGATTTCTTCCAACACAATATTCCAAAATGCATAATTGGAAGAACACTTTACATGTTCTTATATTGTGAAAATTATCTTTTCAGTTTTATTTCCTGATTTCCTGTTGGGGGGGGGGGGAAAGCCCTCTAAAAGAATGAAATATTTTGAAGAATATTTAAAAAGGCAGAATATTATATTTCCCTAAATGAGAAATGGAGAAACATGTTTTAGAGGCAAGAAGCAGCCCCCAAGTCTTTCTTAATAGCCCACAGCAGATGCCAGCTCTTAAGAGATTGAAGAGCTTATTGAAAGACAAATCCAACTATCTAGATGGCACTATTCATAAGCAAAGCATGTACTGCAGGCAGAAATCCATTCAAGACAGGATATTTCGAAACTGCTTGCAGCAAAGTTTGACAGCTACCAAAAACAGAGTCATAGAATTAGAAGCAGCCCCTCACGCAAGATCCATCACAGGACGAAAGCCATTAGCCACAATAGGAATTTCCCAACACCCTTTCAGAACACAAGTCCCTTCATTGAGCAGTCCAATCTTCAAAGTCACAGAAACCTTGTAACTAATAAACAATACGCCAGAGGTTGACCTATTTAGCTCAGACAAACACCTAGGATTTGCATTTCCTCTTTTCCCTATAGAGCCAGCTATGACCCCTACATAACCCCTACCTTACCCCTATAGAAATCTGACAACAGCCAATAGAATATTAGATAAGTTCTTGCACAGGAACAGGAAGCTCAAATACAAAGCCTAAGGAAGGTATAGCCCACGAACCTCCACTCTCAACTCCATTTTGTCAGCTGCCTAGAATCACATGTGGTTCTGCTTCATCAATAAACTACCGGTATCTTTCCAACCAGCCTCCATGTTTCCATGATCTTTCTCCCAACTTAGAACTGAACTGGATGGATTTTTCTTCCAAAACTCTATTTATTAAAGCAATTGGCAAAAAAAAAAAAAAAAGCTCAGGACATATTAGTTGAAAACATACTGAAGAGACCTTCATCCTGCAGTGGATAGACAATGGCTAAAATGATGATGATGACATAAAATCTATTTTAAAATGTGGAGAAATAGTTGTTAGTTTTCAGCATGTGCATAGTTTGAAGTATTAGAATGTAATGCTTTTCTTTCTGTTAGAAATAATTCTAAGCAACACGATAAAATTAAAATGAAATATAAACTTATTCATACTTAAGTGATATTTTCAGGTCAAATACAACAATTTGTGGACTTTCCTTTAGCCTAAAACGGGTGTCAAATTCATGGGTTGGATTTGTCACATGCTGGCGACATCCACCCCCAGTTTAGCAAAGGGACAAAAAGTTGTGATACATCACATGACAACATGACGATGGAGTTTGACACCCCTGGCCTAAAACAATAAATGAAAAACAACCAATTGTTGAAAATTACTAAGAATATTTCACTTTATTCTATGTAATCTCTATATGATTTTACACACACACACAAGCACACACAGATTGCTATTTTATTCACTTTCTTTCCATGAAAATGGATGTCCAGCCAACATGTGTTAACTTTAAAAGTTGCATTGTGTGAGGAAATAACTATTTTGCAAAGACCCCTCAATGGGTGAGTTTTAGTCCCTGAGCAGAGACTGTCCCAGAAATGCTTGTTTGACGGGAATGAAAACCTAATGAAGGTCATCCTTGGTAGAGTAATGATTTAATCGACTCAATGGAGTGCAGTGTTGTGACTAAAACCTTTAAAATAGTTGGGGAAACCATACTTCCAATTAGAATTGGCCCTGGCATATAGGGATACTATTCTGAAGTTGGATTGCCTTCTCCATTGGATAGGGAACTAATTTTACTTGTTGGCAATGAATAGTATATCATGTTATAAAGGAATAAGCTGCCCCAATATCCTATGAATTGTATAAAATCAAAACATTAATTTTTCAAAAACCCAAAATATACACAAACAATATTTGTTATAATTGTTGCACCAATACTAACAATTTTTCATCAAACTACTACTAAGACAATTATATTAAAATAATATTTTAAAAACTACTTTTCCTAGTTAAAAAAAATTACCTACAGGAGAAATTTTACATGTTGATGGGATATAACAATCTTGAAGGATCTTTCCTCTTACAATCAACACATTTCCAAACATTCTCATGCTAGATAACTTTTGCTGCCAACAAAATTGATAGTTTAGTAATTTTTTGAAACACAAACTTGGACTGTGTCCATCTTTATAGAGTAATATATGAAATCCGCAATATCATAATAGTGTACAAATACAGCATTCATAATGCAACCTATTTCTTGACTATACAGAAGTAAAACTTAAGTAAGTTCCTGGAGACTTACACTATCACTACCAAAAATATTAATAGAACTACAGCCTCAGTATATTTAGAAAAGATAAAGTACTTATTTTTTTCAAAAAGTGAATTGAAACACTCTGAAGTTAGAATTATCAAATGTGTACTACTACAACATATATTTTAAATATATCTCAGATGTGATAGAGTATATATAATACATTTTGCTCAAGCAAAGAATTGATTCTTTTCACTATGTGCAGAGTACTCAAATCTATAATATGTCAATTTGAACTGCATGTGACATTCATGTATAGTTCGTAAACTAACATCACCAAAACAGATGCTGAATAAACTATATCTAAATATTGATCAATGGTCAAGAGGACAATGAAAAAACTTCCACTGTAGAAGCATTAAAAAAAAAAGATCCCAGTATAAATTTTGCATATTGTGTCTCCAAATATCCATTCGTGTATTGAATAATAAATCTGAAAGAGGAGTGAAAAAATGAGCAGATCCGAGATGGCTAAATTTAATAAATATATATCGGTCACGCTCTTAATCTTAATATTTGATGAGGTCCAGTACAACCAGTACATTGCTCACAAGACCAAAGATAAATACCAAAGAATAAAATGCTGGAAGGACATTGGAAACAAATGTTTGCAAACCCACAGAATCTGGTCTTCTAACACAAAAGGATCTGGTCTTCTAACACAAAAGAAACTTTGTTAAAAATGACTTGATCCTTAAAACTAAATGATATTTTTCTCTACACATATATTCTGTAAAATTGCTGAAATGTCTTCATTTCCGATAGAATATCAATATGTGAAACTGTTCTGCCCAGAGGATCTTTATACAGGAAAATACAGGAATTTCATGGATGGAAAAAACTGATAACATTTTTTTTAAACTTCTCACTAGCAAAAGCATAGATCAAAGGATTGATACAACAATGAGCTACTGCGAATGTTTCAGTCAGTTGCAATGCTATATTCATTCTCTTTAAATTGTCACAGTTGTCAGCAAAAAATGAAGTATGAAATAACTGAAGTAGAAAAAAAATGTTGTTGGGGGCCCAGAAGAGGAAATAAGTAATCATGATGATGAAAATAAACCAGGCTGTTTTGTTCTTCACATTCCTAGATTTTAACAGGGTACTTAAAATGCGTGCATAGCAGAAGGCCACAATCATCATTGGAAAAATCAGACCTACGAAGAACATTTTCAGTATAAAAAACTTGTTCCATGCAAAATGACTTTCGTGTGGAAAATTAAAAGTGCAAGATTTCTTATAGTTTTCCACCTGTAATCTGAAAAAAACTAATCCTGGTGAAGAGACTAAAATTGCCAGGCCCCATGTGTGAATGCTTGTAATGATACCATAGTATATTGTTTGGGATTTTAATGCTGAATAAACTATATCTAAATATCGATCAATGGTCAAGAGGACAATGAAAAAACTTCCACTATAGAAGCGTAAAAAAAAGATCCCAGCATAAATTTTGCATATTGTGTCTCCAAATATCCAGTCATGTATTGAATAATAAATCCGAAAGGGAAGTGAAAAAATGAAGAGCAGATCAGAGATGGCTAAATTTAACAGATATATATCTGTCGTGCTCTTAATCTTCTTATATTTGATAAGTTCCAGTACAACTGCCACATTGCCCACAAGTCCAAAGATGAATACCAAAGAATAAAATGCTGGCAGAACATTGGAAATAAATGTTTGCAAACCCGCAGAATGGCATGGTGCTACTGCACCATCGTAGTCAAATTCAGTGATGGGAAATGTTTCATCAGTTATTCCATTCATTGAAGTATTACTTGTTTCCTGTAACTGAAAAAAAATATTTACATGTTAAAAAGAGACAAAGTATTTATTGATGCCACAAACAAATAATAAAATACAGAGAGTTCCATTTACAAGAAAACAGATTCAGTTTTGGATCTTTAAACACTTTCTACCATTTAAAACAAATATCAGGGAGATGAGGATTCAAGTATAGATTTATGTTAGACATTCTGATTTGTTAGAACAATTGTGTTCTGAATGTCTGAATAGTTTTCATTGTCTTTATTATGAAGTGAAATCTCATAGTAGTATCAGGGCTTCACTTTCCTGTAATACAGCTACAATGCTCACTCTCAAAACTCTCAGATGTTTCCTGGGCGTTTAAGACTATCATTCTGGACCCCAAGCCATGTCTAGGCCATATCTGTATTATCATTCCAGTGTTTCGGATGTATTCTAGGTCTACGCTTCTTGCGCTGCGAGCTTCCCCCCTCTCGCAGGCTTGGCCCTCTATGTTATTGAGGGCCCACCTTAATGACGGGTTTGGGGGAAAATCCATGGGGGACAGGGACTGGTCCAGCAGTATATGGTGCCACGGGGGTGCAGACTCTGGAGGTAAGAGGGCTTTTAGAGTGCCCACTGTTGAGGGCTATTCTATTAATATGCTGAGTGGGAGGGACAGATATGGTGGGAGCAGGGGGCCGCATCGTGTGGTGGGGGCACGCACTCGCTATCTTCAAGTGATTGCGTGCCACGGTCCCCTTAGCTCTTCCCGTTCCCTAGATTGTTCAGAGTCTCAGGGCCTGAGTCTCTGGCTGCTGTTATGCAATGCTAGATCCGTAGTAAATAAGGCCCCTCACATTTGTGATCTTCAAGAGTGGGGAGCGGACCTGGCCAATATTACGGAAACCTGGCTGGGCCATGAACGGGGGGTTCCCCTTGTGGAGATGTGCCCACCAGGCTTCCACACATTTCATCAGCCAAGAGCTCAGGGCAGGGGCGGGGGGGGGGTTAGCGGTCATTATAAAGGAAGGTCTTGATCTGAGGGAGGCCATCACTGTACCTTAGATAGCCGGATGTGAAGTGGAGTCGTGGGGTGCAGATGGGTCTGTTGGTCACGTACCTGGCTCCCTGCCACGTGGCAACGACCCTGTCCGAGCTCCTCAACGTCATAGCCAAAGTGGCGGTTGATACCCCCAGACTTTTGGTCATGGGGGATTTTAACCTGCCATCTATCAGTGAAACGTCTGAGGTAGCTTGGGAGTTCATGGCTTCCATGATGGCCATGGACCTGTTCATGGCCCTACTCACATAGGTGGACACACTCTGGACTTAGTTTTTATCTCTGGTCAGTGGTTGTGTGGCCTTGATATAGGGGATATCGGCATTGAACCCTTGTCATGGTCTGACCACTCGCTCCTTCAACTTGACTTTCTGACCGCCACACCCCATTGCGGGAAGGTGGAACCGACCAGGTGGTTCCGCCCCAGGCGCCTGATGGATCCTGATAGGTTCCAGATGGAGCTTGGGCCATTTCCTGAGACTCTGGCTCATGACTCGGCTGAGGACCTGGTGGCTGCCTGGTATAGTGCGGCCGCCAGGGCCTTGGACTGTGTCGTGCCTTTGCAGCCTCTGATCCGGTGCCGAACTCACTTAGCTCCTTGGTTCTCCGAGGAGCTGAGGGAGATGAAGCGCCGGAAAAAACACCTAGAGAGCGGTTGGAGGGCCAGCCGGTCCGAACCTGACTTGACACTGGTAAGGTCTCATATTAAGACCTACTTAGTGGCAATAAGGGCAGTGAAATCTAACTATTTTGCCGCCCTTATCGTGTCATCAGATAATCGCCCAGCTGCCCTGTTTAGGGTGACCCGCTCCCTCCTCCATCTGGGAGCACGGGATGACCCCTTGCAGAGTCGAGCTGAGGACTTTGTACAATATCTGTATCATAAAATAACTCAGATTCGGGAAGACTTGGCCGCTGACTAGGTTAGTTCAGACGAGATGACTGAGGCAGGTCTTGAGAGTGTTATCTGAGAGGAGTTCGATCCTGTGGCTCCTGAGGACGTGGACAGGATCTTGGGGCGGCTGAACGCGACACATGTTTATTGGACCCGTGTCCCTCCTGGTTGGTGCTGGCTTCCCAGGAGGTTACACAAGGCTGGCTCCAGGGGATTATTAATGCTTCTCTGAGTGAGGGTGTCCTGCCCGCCTTGAAAGAGGCGGTGGTGAGGCCCCTCCTCAAGAAGCCTTCTCTGGATCCAGCTGTTTATTGCGAAGGTTGTTGAGAGAGTGATGGCGCTGCAGCTTCCCCAGTACCTGGATGAAGCTGTCTATTTAGACCTGCTCCAGTCCGGTTTCAGGTCTGGGTACAGCACAGAAACGGCATTGGTCGCATTGGTGGATGATCTCTGGAGGACTCGGGGGAGGGGCTATTCCTCTATCTTGGTCCTATTAGATCTCTCAGCAGTTTTTGATATCATCGACCATGGTATCATGTTGCATCGACCATGGTATCATGTCCATGGTATCATGTCCAGTTGGAGGGACTGGAGATGGGGAGCACCATTTTGCGGTGGTTCTCCTCCTATCTCTCCGACCGGTTGCAATCTTTGTGGACGGGGGCAGCGGTCGACCCCAAGGCGCCTAGTGTGTGGGGTGCCACAAGGGTCGGTCCTCTCGTCCCTCCTGTTCAACATTTATGTGAAGCCGCTGGGTGAGATCATCCATGGTTTTGGGGTGGAGTTCCATTAGTACGCTGATGACACTCAGCTGTACATCTCCACCTCAGACCATCCCAACAATGCCTTGGAAGTGATGTCCCAGTGCCTGGAAGCCGTGCAGGTCTGGATGGGGAGAAACAGGCTTCGACTCAACCCCTCCAAGACCGAGTGGCTGTGGCTGCCGGCGTCCCGGTATAGCCAGCTGGCACCATCGCTGGTTATTGGGGGCAAATCATTGGCCCTCACGGAAAGGGTCCGCAACTTGGGCATCCTCCTGGACGCACGGCTGTCTTTAGAAGAGCATACGACGGCCGTGGCCAGGGGGGCTTTTTATCAGGTCCACCTGATACACCAGTTGCACCCCTTTCTAAATCAGGACTCCTTACGCACAGTCACTCAAGCACTTGTCACTTCTCGTCTGGACTGTTGTAACGCTCCCTACATGGGGCTCCCCTTGGGGTGCACCCGGAGGCTCTAACTGGTGCAAACTGCGGCTGTGCGGGGGATTATGGGAGCTACGGGGCGCTCCCACATGACACCTCTCCTGCGCGAGCTGCATTGGCTTCCGGTGGACTTCCGGGTGTGCTTCAAGGTGTTGGTGACAACCTTTAAAGCGCTCCATGGCTTAGGACCGGGGTACTTACGGACCGCCTTCTGCCACCAATTGCCTCCCACCAGCCGGTTCGCTCCCACAGAGAGCTGGCTGAAGGCCTCCTCTGGGTGCCTTCAGCCAGACAATGCCGGCTGGCGACCCCCAGGGGGAGAGCCTTCTCTGTGGTAGCTCCTACCTTCTGGAACGAACTACCCCCAGAGTTACAAATGATGTCAGACCTCCGGACTTTTCATCGGGCCCTAAAAACTTACTTCTTTCAATTAGCCGGGCTGGCCTGATTTTATGATAATTTTAAAGTTTGATATCGATTTTAATTGAAATGTTTTAAATTATGGGCCAAAACTTTATTTAGTTACTTTTAATATTATTTTAATTTTTCTGTACAAATGTTTTTACTTCTGGCTGTTCACTGCCCTGAATCCGTAAGGAGAAGAGCGGTATGTAAAGCTAATAAAAGTAAAGTAAAGTAAAGTAAAGATGTAAGATAATAGTGATAATCGAACATCTACACTTCTCCCAAATAAAAAATGCTGAGATCAAGAAGTGAAAATTAGCTTGTCATTTCCCAATTGAGGGAAGTCATCCCTCCTAGAAGAATGAAATATCTTGAGAAATATTTAAAAAGGCAGAATATTATATTTCCCTAAAGGAGAAACATGTTTCTAAAGACAGAAACTCAGAGCTTCAGCTCTGTGCCCCCAGCAGATATTTGGTGCCCATTGAGAAGGACTGGGCCATCATATCTACAAAACAAAAGATCTTCAGCTCCAGGGTGATGGGATTAAGACATGACCCTTCAGGACATAATAGGATTATCTATCAGCAGAGCTCATTGCATTGTAAAATCTCCTAAGGACATTGCATCACCCTCCAGGCTTCAGCCAAACTTCTCAGACAACCTACAGGGTTGTCCCCTACAACATGTCCCCTACAATATGACCCCTACAACAGCCAATAAAATACATGTTCTTGCAGAGGAATAGGAAACTCAAATACAAAGCCCAAGGAAGGTATAACCCCCCCCCCTTCAACTCCAGTTTGTCAGCTGCCCAGAATCACATGTCATTCTGCTTCATCAATAAACCATCTTTCCAACCAGCCTCCATGTTTCCAGTGTCTTTCTCCCCACTTGGAACTGAACTGGATGAATATTTCTTCCAACACAATGTACTCACTTCTATTCTTTTTACTTTGAATTAAAAAGCTAAAGAGCTATAGAAAAAAAGGAATGTCATTGTAAACAATGCAAAATCCACATTTGGGAAATACATTTATCTAAGAAAAATATCCAAAAGTTGCATGTAAATTTTTGAGTCTCCAAAATTGTTCTTTAGGAGTAGAAATTACAAATTATGGATGATTTGTATACATAATAAAATAGCTGCTCCATTTTTTTAGTTTAATTTCTTGCCCTATCTCTTGCCACCCATATTTTAACCAATGCTGGGCAACTATATATTGTATACCATATAGTATAAATTCTGCATTTTTTTTCATCACAGAATAAATGTTGGTTCCATGTAACAAACCCAAAGCAAAACCTCGAGGCCTAGAATTTCCTCAGAGTATGAATTTATTAGGAATGCCATATTGGCACAGCTGGAGAAAACAATCTGAAGGACCTGAGGTTTTCCCCACCCAAATCAAAACCCAAAATTCTTGCCCCCAGGTTACATGTCTATCACATGGTCCAATCAGGTCACAGTCCCTACTCTGGCTGGCTTTTGTCCATGCCCCTCCAACATCTGATAGGGCATCCTTGGCTCCCATGGGAAAGAATGTTATTTTGGCTACACATACCCTAGCTACCTCTATTTCCCCTCTCACGTTCCCACAGCTCCAACAGACCTTGCTGTGACAGCCTTGAAAATGCTCCCAAAATGGCTTCAGGACTGACAGTAATAGTTACCTTTATTTGTTATAAGCACCTGAAATAGTCTACGGAGAGACACATAGTATATGAATAATGTAAGAAAGAACCATCACGATTATGTACTTTTCTATACATACTTAATCTTCAATATTATTTACCTAACAATAGTATAAGAACTTTTTCAATGGAATTATTTTACTACTATTAGATATGTGAGAAGAGCATATCTATATGGCAGGTATTAATTGAAGAAAATAGTCTCAAAGTCTTGTATTTGTGTGCTGTATGAGAGATGAAACAAAACAACATGATCTGAAGGGAAGAACAGAGTTTAAAAAAGAAGCATGGAAATAAGACATTAACAAAAATTTTCATATTGATAGTACAACTGTACTGGAAAAAAAAACAGGGAAGAAGCAAAAATGGAATCTAATTGTAGCAACTTTTTGTGAAGAGTCCCGGATTTTGTAGCAACTGAATATGCAGAGGAGTATTTTGCAACTTCACCTTACCAGCAGAATTGTAGTTCCTACATGTAGTTCTGTGAAGAAATAGTAGCTGTGAAGGAACTCCTATCTGTTCCTAAGTGATCTATTTCTGTAATCAAATAAAAAATTGAACAAGTAGAAATAGGAGCACTGCAAATTCTGACTCATAACTGAGTCATGGAAAAGGGGAACTATCCCTTTTCAGCAGTGACAGTTACTCTAGACCAGGGGTGAAATCGAACAGGTTCTGACAGGTTCTGGAGAACCAGTAGCGGAAATTTTGAGCAGTTCGGAAAACCGGTAATGGAAATTTTGAGCAGTTCAGAGAACTGGCAAATGCCACCTCTGGCTGGCCCCGGAGTGGGGTGGGAATGGAGATTTTGCAGTATCCTTCCCCCCGGAGTGGGGTGGGAATTGAGATTTTGCAGTATCCTTCCCCTGGAATGGGATGGGAATGGAGATTTTGCAGTATCCTTCCCTGCCATGCCCACCAAGCCATGCCATGCCCACCAAGCCACGGCCACAGAACCTGTAGTAAAAAAATTTGGATTTCACCACTGCTCTAGACCTCTCTGAAACATGGGATTCTTCAAAAGTAGATCCAATGATAGGTGGCATTGTTAGGAATAAGAGCTAAATCCCTCAAATGTCCTAGGAGCAATAGGTAAGGCACCCAATTAGAAAACTTGAAAGACATTAGTACTGTTATCAGAGAGTAGCATTTTAAGTAAATAATTCCAAGTGCCAATGATAATTTGCTAAAAGGAAAAAAAGAAGGAGATGAATGTCTGTATAGAGTCAACAACAAAGGAAAAGGACATAAGTTTTAATTTGATGGTACCATCACTGCATGAGTATCACCTCATCTTATGGGAATTTTCTAGAATTTCTCTTCTGTGACTGATTAAACAACATTAAAACATTATATTGGAAAAACTGTACTAAACCTAAAAAAACATTCTTCAGTATTACTCATGTCTTACATAGAAACTGCATTGAATTCACTGCAGCAATCTGTAACTAATATTTATTCACATTTGTGCCATAAATACATACATAAAGCTAAGTTTTACATTATTATAAATGGTTTTTCATTAAAAAATTATTTATTCTTCTAAGATTTTGGGAAGGTAGAATGATTGCCAACGTGTATCTAATATATAAAATTAATAAATCAGATTTCTCTTTTAATTGTTAAAAAGCAAAGTAGAGGTCTACTGAGGGCATGTAATAGTTTTATATTATTACATAAAAACTTCTGAAAAATAATCACAATGGCCAACAGATATCTTTTTTTCGTTCCTTCCTAGATTGCTAGTTAAAAATTAATATTCCCCTTTTAGCACTAGTCCATAATTATCCACTTTGGGACATTTTGTATTGCAAAACTGAACACATTTACAATAAACTCAAATATAATTTCCAATATAAATTGGAAATATTTGATAATTATTCTTTGATATTGAAGCATGCTATGTAATAATTACCCTTTTTGCATTAATAGGTAACATTACAGGATTAGAAGTTAATGCAATATTTCTACTTGTAAAGCAGTAAAAATTCATCACTTTCCTAATTTAAATTGACTTACCAATTTATAAAGTTTTAACAGTTGATGTTGAAAGCATCATCTTTTTTTCCAGACATAGTGTAAAACTTGAAAATAATGTACGTAAGCAAAAGCAATCTTCCTTTATGAAAAATTTTTCAAGTTCTGAAAATCTACTAGTCAATAAATTTTCTCCCTCTTTTTTTTTAAAGTCCAAATCCACTTTTCTTCTTTTAAAAATAATTCTTTGGCATTTTCCTAACAAGTTTCTTAAGTCTCTTGATTAAAGCCAGTGGACTTTATTATACAAATACAGTGCAATTTGTCAAAACACTTCAAAGCCGGTATTTTATCTTTTACTGCACATTTGAGTTCTCAGCATGTACAAACTGATAAGTTCTAGACAGTAAATAAGTTGGGAAAGTTTCAGTTCTGCAGATTAGTGATAATGATATCATAATTTAAGAGATATACTTAATTTGCGATAATTAACTTGCTCTTATATGGCATATAGAGCTGGATAGATCCTGAGCAACTTTGAAAATTGTGTCAGTGTACTGCAGCTGAGATAAAAGAGCAGCATATGAAAGAGAAACTTTGGCCATATGAGTCATATCTTGGGTAGCATGCTAGCTATGTCTTTGATAAGATTCGCCATCAGTGCCACATCAATGTACCAAAAGAATAAGAAAGGAGATTTAAAATGAATAGAAATGTTCCAAATTAAATCACACCAATATGGTTCAAAGGAGTATTGTAGCATCTTGAGAAATAACTGATAGTGTGTAAAGACCATTTGATCTTATATATAATTTTGAAAATTATCCAATCTAGTCCATAATGATCTGGATATAATTTGTAGCCTGAATCTGAAGTGAAATTTGACAAAACCTGTAATCAAGCATGAAAGAAAACATGACATATTGATTTCTTAGCATAATAAATCAGATTTTAGAAAGGAATAGAGTACACTAAATTTATAATGTTGGTGCAAAGGGGTTAGGTTTATAATTTCATTTTTGACAGCCTGAAATTTTGTTTTGTGATATAATGTGATTAAATGTGCAGCAATAATATGTTCCACAGGGAATATTCAATTCAAATGATTGAATAAATTACTAGGTAATAAATAAAAATAATTTTCATCAAAGCCAAATTAACTAGCTATGACAAATAAGAAAAGACAATCACATAGCTGTTTAAAATTAGAAGAAAGAACAATGGCCAGTAACTCAAAAATGGCACTTTGATCACCCTGAATGGAGGACAAATATGTCCATCATTGATATCTAATTTTCCATTCCATTCCACCATTTTAATTTTACATATAAAGTAAAAATTATTATTTTCTGCAGAAATTCACAAATGCATAACTCAATTAAACTGAGTTCCAGAATCAAAAGGAAATGCAACTAAATTGATCAGTTCAATACATAAGGCCTCTGATAGCATCAGGTTACTGGTAAATATTATAGTACTGTTTTCTGACAATAATAAAATAACTGAGGTGGCTTCACAAGTTATGGAAAAATTGTACAATAATTGGTATAATACAATTTTTTGGGGAACAATTATGATAAACATGGTGCCAGGGTTCCGACTGATGCCCTAATAAAAGCAGGATCCTCAAGCCAGTTTTCAAGAAAAATCCAATTGTTTATTAGGAACGCCATGTCAGCACGGACCTGGTGAAGCCAGCTCTGACCCCACTCAGTTCATGCGTTGCCTCTGACCCTGTTTTCCCCTCCCCCAAGGTATTTCATCAGTCACATTCCCCAAAGAAACAATTTCATAGGTCATAGATCATTCTCTCTGGCCATTATTACTTTCTGTGGAGATGGCCTTGACTTTGGCCACCTAGGATGTGCCTTGTTTTGACTGAGGTGCAACTTCCTCGATGCAGCTGCGAGGCACAATTCCCCATCCCCCTGCATATGGCAACTCGGGAGCAGGTTAGGGAAGCTTTGTGAGTTGACACATGGATTTCCAACCATTTTTATTTCTTGGACAAGAATTATTATTATAATCCTTTTATTCAGAAAAAAATTTTTTTGGAGAAGCTCAGGTGACAGTAAGTCTGGATGTACTGCCAACAATCTTTAGCTGTTACAATGTAATAAGGTTTAACCAAGAGGCAGTTTCTGTAAGGGCAATAAATATTAGGCTAGAAACACCAGAATGTTTCCTTCCTGCCTTCCTTACAGGATTAGCCCTGTTAACTGGGGAAAAAAACCAAAAGGAGATTTCTTTCAACAATCAGTGCTCAGAAAATTAACAGATGGTTCTCCTGAATAGGTGTGAACCGGCTGAATCTCACCGCTGCTTTCAGGTGCTTGTCTGCCTGTTGGCCCCTCAGCTACAGCTTAGAGCCTGAGCAGTCTCCTCTTTACTCTGAGTATCCATAACAAGATTCCATCACAAAGTGAACAAAAGTTAGAGGGAAAGCCAGAGATTCTATTGCTGTGATGGTGAACCTATGACATGCGTGCCACAGGTGGCAAGCGTAGCCATATCAGTAGGCACGGAAGCTCAGCTCTGGCATGCATGCACACCGACCAGCTGATTTTCGGGGAAAACAAACCATTTCCTGCCTCTGGAGGGCCTTGGGGGGGGTGATGGGGAAGGCCCATTTTTTTACTCTCTCCCCAACCACCTAGAAAGGCTCCGGAGGCTGCGGAGAGCAAAAAACAGGCCTTGTGCGCCACCAGAAATTGGCAAACGGGCGGTTTCCAGCCTCTGGGGGGTGGGGAAGGCCGTTTTCATCCTTTCCAAGCTCCTAGAAAGGCTCTGGAGCCTGGGGAGAGAGAAAAACAGGCCTACTGGGCCCACCAGGCCATTGCGTGCTAGGAGGGGGGGTTGCACGCAGATGCGTGGGGGTGGGGCGCATAGAGTTATTGGTATGGGCATGCGTGCAACCCCTCTCAGTCCCCCCCGCTCCTGGCACACGATGGCAAAAAGGTTAGCCATCACTGTTCTATTGCATTCTATTCAAATATCAGTGACAGCTTGTCATCCTGCCTTTGGAATATAACAATTAAAAAACATAAACTTGTGATCCATCCTTTTAGTGGCAAATTGGTGAAGACTGAATTAATATAAATGGTTGTATGAGATTAAATAATTATATTCCATTTGTCATTCTGATCTCATCTCCTGTGCTCATCTTTTTTGTAATATACAGGTGAAACTCGAAAAATTAGAATATTGTGCAAAAGTTCATTTATTTCAGTAATGCAACTAGCGACGATGATGAAGACGACGAAATGGAAGAAGAATGGACGACTGTTCCGAGGCATTCCAAGAGGGCCACAAAAGGATCCCTCCACAGCAATATTCATGGCAACTGACAAAAGCACCCTTGCCTTTGATTTGTACTGTTACACTTCCTCCTGATAAGTTCACACAAATTAAACATCTTCCTGATTCAGAGCAAGAGAAGTGGTAGGAGGCAATGCAGGCTGAAATGGGCAATCTAAAGAAACTTAAGGTGTTTATGCCTTCAAAACCTCCAACAAATAAAAAGGTCATTGGCACTCGATGGGTCTACGGAATCAAAAGGAAGCCAATTGGTGAGTCATTGTACAAGGCCAGACTTGTAGTTCAGGGTTTCGCTCAATGTTATCCTGAGGACTATACAAATACCTACTCACCGACAGTTCGGATTGAAAGTGTAAAAATTGCTTTAGCCACTGCAACTACCCTTGGTTTAGAAGATTTCCAGTTTGATGTTGACACCGCTTATCTACATGCTGACCTAGATGAAGAAATCTATGTGAGAGGTCCTCCAGGATTCCGACATCAAGAAGGGGATACCTGGTTCCTAAACAAAAGTCTTTATGGTCTGAAACAGTCTGGTTTAATGTGGTATTTATGTCTAACTGACAAACTAAATTCAATGGGCTTTATTAAGTCCGAAACTAATGAGTGCGTGTTCACAAAAATATCTAACAATACATGTGAGATAGTTCTTGTTTATGTTGATGATATTGTTTATATTGGTCCAAATAAGCAGATGAGTGAGATTTTTGCCAAAGCTTTGCAGAGATACTTCACATTGAAATCCTTAGGTCATATTAGCACTTATTTAGGTGTTCAGGTTGTCAAAACTCAAAAGGGGTTTAGTCTTTTACAAGAGGATAAAATTGAGCAAATTTTGCATCATTGCAACATGAAAGATGCTAATACAGTAAGCATACCCATGCAAACAGATTTTCACAACTTGACACATGAACCAAGTCTTGAATTCGAAGATCAAACACTTTATCGTTTAGTTTTTGAGTCACTGTTGTATATTAGTAGTTGGACTAGACCCAACATTGCACTTAGTGTTAATCTCTTGTCCCTACACATAGGTAAGGTAAGACAGTTTCATTGGACATATGTTAAGAAATTATTGAAATATCTAAAACGCACTAAAAATATGAGGTTATTATTAGAACCAACACATACTGATCATGCAGAATTATGTTGTTATGCAGATTCTCATTGGGCAAGTGATAAGAAATCACGTAAAAATATTTCAGGTTATATGATGTTCTTAAATGGATGTCCTGTTTACTGGCATGTGCGAAAACAATTTTGTTTCTTGTTCATCTACTGAGGCTGAATATTCTTGTGTTTCAGATGCATGTAATTCTCTAACGTGGTTTGATGCTTTGGTCACAGATATCTGGACACATCCGATCTGACCAATCACCGTGATGGGAGACAATGAATCTATGGTTTATATTTCTGAATCACTTTTCACAGGTGCTAGATGCAGACACATTGACATCCGTTATAAAAATATAAAACAATTAGTGAAACGAGGTTTTGTAAAATTGCAGTATGTGCCTACACATGATCAGGTTGCTGATATGCTCAACAAACCCCTTCCAACAGCTCAGCATGAGTATCTCCGTAAGAAGATGTGCCTTAACTGATGGCTATACCTGATGTCTGCTCGACTGACAAAGAAGGGGTTGTCACTGCGTTATGTGTTTATCAGCTGAGCGTCTATTCTGAGCGTTACAGTAGCCTGCTGGAGAACCTTATCACGTATCTATAGCAACAGAGATATGGCTAATCTTGTGAAACTTTAAGCTACTGCGCATGTCTACATTCTTTCTTTTCTAACTTCCTGATTTATACTTCCTTTGTTCGTCTGTGAGATAAGCTGTGGGTAAAATGTAGTTAGCTAATTTTTTTCTACTTTTATAATAATAGTTTATTAGAATATATTCGGGTTTTCTTTCTTTAAAGTATACAGCATGGAAAACAAGATTCATCTGTCTCTAATTAAGTGCAGGTACCCCAGGGGGGGAATGGGGCTGATTTATGCTCTGACATAATCAATTGTTCAATCAAATCCAATAGCAATTTGGAAAGTTATTTGACAAATATTTCAAAATTTCATAGTCTCCAATATGATGCATTTATTACAAGAAATGAGGAAATGAGCTTTATTACAGCAGCATGAGATTCCCATGTTACTAACTATGGGTAATGATAACCAAGCATGTATATACATGGTTATATTACAAAGTTGTTCACAGATTCAAGTTTTAAGTATTACACAAACATACTTTTCAAAATAATATTTTTCTAAGATCATGGGGAGATAAAATGCCTGCTGATATGTACATCAGATAGAAAACTGATAATATTGTGGTCCCTCGTCGAGCAGGTTTCTCTTAATCATTATTTCACCAGAAACCACAGAGAAAAACTGTTTGTGGGCAATAGTTCTATCATATTTTATTCAAACAATTGAAAAACTGCAACTTGCACCCAGCCAAAAATGTATAATTTCAAAAAGCATGTCAGTATGAACTACTTATTTTCCTCTTTTAGATTTATGTTCCATAATTATCTTGTTAACAGGATTTGTTTTGCACTTTACTTATTTAACAGTCAGAACTGTCAGCATCAACTTCAGCCTTGTTTGCTAAATGCCAACCTGCCATAAATATGGGGGGAGGGAATTGTGGGAAGTGGGAAACTGAAACTACTCATCGTGCCATCCTAGGACCTCACCTCAGCATCCCAAGGCCAGAGGCCTAAGAGAGGAAGCACAACAACTCATAATCTAGCCTAGACATGTCAAACTCAAGGCCCACAGGCCAGATCTGGACCCCAACGTGGTTAGATCTGGACCACAGGGGAAATTTGGAGACAGCAAAGGATTGGCCCTGCCTCCTCAGCCCTGGCCCACACCTTAGCACTTGGCCACCAGCAGCCCTGCTGCTCTCTTGCCATCACCTTACCCTCTCCTCCTGGCCTTCCCTGATGATCTCCCATCCTATAGCTGAGGATGCTTTGCTTACAAAACTAGTTTCCTTCAATGGTGAGGGAGTGGGCCTCCCTCTGACTCATGCACTTTGCCCTCTCACACCCATCATGAGCAACCTGGCCAAGGGCAAGCACAGCAGTAGCAGACTTAAGTAAAGAGAGGTAAGTACGGCCAGGGGCTCCCTCAGGGAAGCAGGACTGGGCTGGACTGGGCTGCAGGATCCCAGTGCCTCATGACCTTGAGGACCAGGCTGGATGCTTGCCATCCACTGCCCAGGGCTCTGGGCAGCCCACACCCCCATATGGGGGTCTACACGTGGTCTGAGAGGGACAGTGAGTCTCCTCTGGTAGATGATGCTTTGGCACTCACCCTGGTCTTACCTTCCTCTGCTGGATACCTCCAGATTCCCCTCTCCCAGCCTTGCCAGGCCACCCACAGAAGGCAGAGGAAGACGCTGCTGCATGTGGAAGTGTGGAGGAGAAAGTTTGCAGGAAGAAATTTCCTCCAAACCCAATTTCTGCCTTGATAGATCTCTGGAGAGGAGGGGAGGGGGGTGGGTGGAGCTGCATGAGGGAAGGCTTCCCCAACAAGCCAGCATCCTTACCACACACAATTGTAAATGGAGATTCCCTTTCAAGAAGGTCTATCCTCTTTCATGCAGGACTGCTCCCCTGCCTCCTCTTGCTCTCCAGAGATCTGTCAAGGCAGAAGTTGTACTTTGAGGAAACTGCTTCCTGCAAGCTTTGTCCTCCGGGCTTCCACAAGCAGCATCAGCATCTTCTACCTCCTACTTTTCTGGGGTGGGGTGGGGTGGCACCAGACAAGGAAATGCCAGTGATGTCTGGGATTGAGAGAAGACTGTCTCCTTTGGCATGCTGTGCACACACACACACACAGACACACACACACCATTTCAACCTTGGAGACTTTTATCCACATCTGAGCTTGAAAACTGCCAGTCATACCTGGGCTTGGGGAGAAGGCCCTCTCCTTCCTCTGGATAAAAGTTTGCAAACTTAGAATGCAGTGTGTGAGTGTGCACGTACTTGGCTGCCAGCAATTTAGAGAGGCGAGGAGATTGTAGGGCACCAAATTATCCCCATGCGAGATTAGCCAATGTAACTTGTTCTATTCTGATCCAATTGTCCTGAATCAGCCACAGCCAGTAAGTGGTGTCAAGCCAGCCATGCCTACCCAGCCATGCCCACCTAATGACTGTGACCCAGATATGACCACCCAGCCACACCCACCCGGCCACTATGAGTCGTCACAGTTTTACATGCAACTGGCCCTTTGAGGGCAACCATAATGCTGATGCAGCCCTCAATGAAATTGAATTTGACACCCTGATCTAGCCCGCCAATTCAGGGACCATTAGCAAAACAAACCTCTTGAATATAACTGGAGAATAAAGAGATAATGGGGACTGGGAGGAATGGGAAAGGGAAAATTAACCAGGTAACCTTCATGCGTAAAATTTAGTTCTGGCTTTGCTATACTGTACTGTAAGCACTGTACTAAATATACTTCTAGTAAAAGTATATCTTTTGCACAAATGGAGTTGAGGATCCTTTTTCTCCAAGAAACCAAGGAGGGACAGGTGTGACACACACATTTTAATCCAGAGGTGGGCTGCTGCCAGATTGGACCGGTTCACACAAACTGGTGGTGCCGATTCTGCACGGTTCAGACAACCAGCAAATTGGACCACCGGCTGGCTTCAGCCCACCCACTTTTCGGGCCATTTTCAGCTGTTTTTCGGGCCATTTACAGGCCGTTTTCAGGCCATTCTTTCAGCCAAAATCAGCCCAAAAAATGGGCTGAAAATGCTCAAAAAAGCTGGCTGTGAGAGGAGGAGAAGCTGGGTGAGCCAGATCCAGATGTGTCCCAGGTTCCCTCATTCCAGAAGCAACAACCTCAGACTCTTCCTCTTTCTGCTAGCCTCTTCTTCGCATTGGATCACCCATCAACGGAGATGGAGAGAGAGAAGGGAGCGACATTTCTGTGTGGCACTCTCCCCTCAATACTAGCAGCCACCACTGTCCCCTTCTCCGTCTGGGTCCAGTTTACCCAGCTTCTCTTCCTCTCACAGCCAGCTTTCTCAGTCTAGCTTGATGCACTCTCTCTCTGTGTCACACGCACACACACGCACACACAGAGGTTGGATGTTTCTTTCCCTCCCCCCCACCCACTGGAGACCCCTGGATTCCATTCAGTCACATGGAAATCCACCCAGCTAGTCATTAGGGCAGAGAACTGGTTGTTAAAAATTTGGAACCCACCACTGTTTTAATTGTATTTGTTCTCAACATATTGTAATATAAAAATATTTTTCTGCTAAAGAAGAGCAAGAAAATGAGGATGCCACTTCTGCTTGGAAGGCTTTAAATGGGTTCTGGTCACTATTATGTGATGATAGATGTACTTTCCTTCTCCACACCTTTCCTAAACTATTTTATAGTTGAATAAAAATAATACATAATATGAAAATGAAACTTACTTTCTTTGTTCTGAAATTCTTAAAAACCTGTTTTTCTTTGCATTTTTCATAATGTATTCTGTGAAATAATTTTTTCTTTCATTAATCTTAGATAGTTTAAGGTTTTTATATATAATAATTATCATTTTGCATTAATAGGTTACATTTCAAGCTAAGACATCAATGCAACATTTCTAATCCTAACTGTTTTGCTTCTTATCTCCATATCAGCATGCACACATATATGTGTATGTGTGTTTATATGATCTTGAAAGTATAATTCTTTTGTTCAGGTGAAAAAAAAGCACATGAAGCAAGGAAAAATTGTTTCTATATGAGAGAATTTCTGCAAATTACTATGGATCAAATTTAAAAATCTCACAATAAGCTCCCTTAATAAATAATTCTATAGCACTCTCCATAAATTTCTTATATATGACAAGCACTTGTAGATAACCAAAACTCAGATATTATTGTATAATATGAGTTATCAAAGAAAAGATACTGTACCCTAAGTACTAGGTGGCTCAGTGTAGTACCCTCAGTGGCTAAGATGCTGAGCTTGTCGATCAGAAAGGTTGATGGTTTGAATCCCTAGTAAAGATCTCCTGTGTGAGCAGGGAGTTGGACTAGATGACCTCCAAGGTCTTCCAACTCTGTTTCTGTTACTATCTTATCCTTTACTGCACATTTCCTCTAGTCAAGATCTATTGCTATAGAATCTAAATTTCAGATAGAAAACAGATAAACTTTGAAGCTGGATTTGAATTTTTGCAGTTGACACTGGTTTGCTGTGCTGTTTCATTTTACATTGTTTAAATATAACATTTAAAAGCACAACTTGGAGCTGAAATAATGCCTCATTAAAACTGCAGAATTAAAAAGAATATTCAATAGGATGTGGTTTGTTTCTTTGCTAACTGATAAGAAATTAAGATATCACATTGGCATCCACATTGTAGACAAGGTGTGCTAATTGAAATACCTTGGGTCTTAGAAAATATACTGTGTTTAAAAATCAAAGTAGTTGTTGTAAAACAATTTTTAAATATTCCATGCAAGCAAAAAAACAAACAAACCCAAGTCAGCTGCACTAAGGAGGAGAAAGGAAGAACAACAGAGTGACAAAGGTTGCTAGAGTCGAGCCATGTTCAGTTTCTAATGCTTTTAAGCACACCTGCCACCGCAGCTGGTGGAGTAGTGGTGCTATTACACAAGTCATAATAAAATGGGTCAAAAAGCCTTTAAGAATTATTGGTAAGAAATTTTCAAAAAGTGCTGTGGGTGCATTTATGTGCATTTTGATGCTTTAATTTGTATACATAACATACTTTAATTTGCAAACAAGTTATATAGGGTTGAATAAAAACTGATGCTTCTACATCCATAACTTTAGTTTAAATAAAGATAGTCCTCATTTAATGATCATTTGTTTAAATGGCGCTGAGGGAATTACCGCCAGTCTTTATAGTTGCTCTGCCACTATGTCCCCATGGTCATATTATTGTGATATGGTTGGTGCAATTTGTATGTGTGTTCATCTAGATAGAGTTCTTACACAACTTCTCTTGTGGGAAGTTCAGTTACTACTTTGGTAATGGAGCACTTGATTGGTGTGGATGATTTTTTGGGTACATTTGTATTTCTAATTTGCCATCATTGTCTCTGCTGATCAGGATATCCAGGAAGGGTAGTATATTTTGTTTTCTTCTTCCCTAATGAATTGAATTCCTTTGAAGGTGTTCATGGTTATGTGGGTATTCTCTAATTACTCCTTTTTTATTTTGGTGGAGGTGTCATCTATATAGTAATCCATATTTTGGATTGTATTTGTGGAAGTCAGTTCCAGATGTTGAGTTATGACCTCTGCTATGAATCCTAAAAGTGGTGAACCCATACCTTTGATTTGTTGATAAGTTTATAAAATTGAATGTATAAGATCCATAATTCTGGGTGTTTCATGTATTTGGTTAATGGTGTGTTGTAGAGTAATGTCATGGATTCTTTAGCTAATTCCAGGTTTATGCCTGTGAAAAGGGCTGTGACATCAAATGAGACTATAATTTCAACCTCATGCATTGTCATGTATTTTATTCTTTGAAAGCACTGTAATGGGGAGTTGATGGAATGTTTGTTTTTCTTTGTGAGATGCCCAAGCTTTGTTGTTAATTCCTTCGTGATTTTATAGATAGGGGTCAGAATTGAACAATTGGACAGAAAGATATGTCAGGCATATATATTTGGTGGTATTCATAGATGCATGGGAGGATGGTCCATTGCTTCTCATCTACCACTGTTCTTGATAAGATCACTGAGAGTTCTTTTAATACCATTGTCTAGTTTCTGTGTTTGGCTGATATTACTGTAAGTTTCTTTGTCTTCTAGTAATTCTTTCACTTTTTGTATATATTGTAGTCCATCCATAATAATTGTGGTATAGCTTTGTAAGTTTGTAAGTAGCCCTATAGAAATAATATCAAGAATTTGATGAAAACAATTACTACAAATCCCTGGGCATCATTAAACGAGACAACATCACGCATAATGAAATCAAGAAAAAAGCTAGACATGAATACATCAAGAGGTTAAAGAAAACTTTGAAATCCAACTAAGTGAAGAGAATACCATCAAGATAATCAGCACCTGGGCAATTCCACTCATTAGATACACCACTGGAATAGTGGATTGAACTCAAGCAGAACTAAGGGCCCTGGATAGGAAGACCAAAAAAATTATGATAATAAATCATGCCATTCATCCACAGACTCTAGGTAGCAAGGAAAATGGGTGGGCATGGAATGTTGCAGATATATCAGATGATTGAACAAGATAAAAAGAGCATTGGAAGAATATCTGAACATGAAAATGCACTGAAGTTAGATACAAGAAAGGCTTACTGACTATTGGAGAGACCAAACTGGCCTACAAGAAAGATCAAATGAAGAGAAAGGAGGCATGGGAAGACATTATATGGCCAGTACATTATTTTTAAAGGAAAATAGATAATAACAACACCTGGCAATGGTTAAAGCAGGACAGCTGAAGACTGAGGGGCCAATTCTGGCTGCACAAAATCAAGTCTTAAGAACAAATGCATACAAAGCCAGAATTGAGAAAACAGTAACATAAAGCAAATGCGTTTCTGCAAAGAAGCTGAGGAAACAATAGACCACCTGGTTAACTACTGCAAGAAGATAATCCAGATTGACTACAAGCAATGGCAGGACAAAATAGCAACAATGCTGCATTGGAAGATCTGCGAGAAATATCATTTGCCTGCAACCAAAAATTGGTGGTACCACAAAAAAGAGAAAGATATAGCAAACGAAGAAGATAAATTGCTCTGGGACAGACAGATACCTGTCACATAACACCCCAGACTTAACAATTGCTGATAAGAAAAACAAAACAAAAAATAAAAAAGCCTGGCTAGTGGACATGGCAATACCTGGAGACAGCAGAAGAGAAGAGAAAGAACTGGAGAAAATAACAAAATACAAAGACCTGCAAATAGAAATAGAATGACTGTAACAAAAGCAAAAGTAATATCAATAGTAATAGGCATCTTAGGTGCCATCCCAAACAACTGGAGCACCATTTGAACACCATCGGCATTGACAAATTCCCTATCAGTCAATTGCAAAAGACAAATTTACTTGGAACACCCTGCAACAGTATCTGTAATACATCTTTCTATCCCAGGTCCTTGGAAAGGAGTCAATAGGTAGAGAAAAATGTCAAACCCAGTCTGAACATCTGGCTGATTGTGCAATAAACAATCCATCATCATTATCATCATCATGATCAACAAAATTCACATTGAATACTATGACTCCTGACTGTCCAGCGAAAAATATGCTACAGGGCTCAACTCCCTCTGCTAGGCAACCAGGGTATGGAGTTGACAGGTGACTGGAAGACAAATGAAAAAAGTGAAAAATCTGGACAAAATCAGAAAATTACTCAATTATGGAAGCTTATTGATCTGAGCCAACACAATGTGGATTTCAAGAGCGCATGTTCAATATTTGGAAGGAGAATCACCTGGATATGGAAATAAGTCTTATCGACCAGAGGTGTGTTATTTTGAAGAACAAACTCTTCACTAATGTAGGATGACAAGAAATTGCAACAAGAGCAGTGCAACATCAAGGCTCAAATATAACTGATAATAAAGATAATTTAGAAATGGAGCAATAAGTAATGGGAAAAAGGAAGGAAATTAGAGAGGCAGATGAGGAACAAGAAACAAGAGCTGGATTAGATCTTGAAGAACCAACAGCTAAAGCTGAGTTAGCTGAGAGACAGACTCAGATGGAAGACAGGGAAAGAATTTGATTGCCAAAACTGAATCAAGTTAGTAAGAGAAGTTTAGCTAAATTATTGAAGAATGTGAATGAAGTTGTCGAGACTGTTCCAACAAAATCATTAGCTCAACAAACCAACTAATATACGTTACTACCCAAGAGTTGGGCTTGAAAATTGGAAAGAATAAAATAATTAAGAGAAAACCAAAGTGGAAAATCTGTCTTAAAATAAAAAATAAAGTTAATAATAAAGAAAATTCAATTGGATTTAAGTAATTTGAAGAATTTGAGATAAGAAAAACTGAAGAATAAAAAAATCAGAATTAGCCTGACAGCAAGATTAGAAACCCAGCCAAACCTGGTTCTGGAAACACCAGAACTAACAACTGGAAGAACTTTTTTGATTCAGAAGGATGCAGAAAAGGGAAATGAACCTGAAAATTGCAGACCAATAACCTGCCTGCCAACAATATACAAGCTACTTTCAGGCATTGCAAACCAAATTTATGGACATCTGGAAAACAAGGATCTGATGTCTGTAGAAAAAAAAGGTGCTGCAAAAATTCAAGAGGAACCAAAGATCAATTGATGATTGATAAACTAGGTTTGAAGAATTCAAAGAAAAGACAAATAAATTTGTTCGTGCCTGGATTGATTATAAGAAAACATTTGATTCTGATCCACACAGCTGGATTGAGAAATGCTTAGACATTTTTGGAATTAGCAGCAGAGGTGATATGGAGCAAGGTTCTAACCAGTTCTGGAGAACCAGTAGCGGAAATTTTGAATAGTTCAGAGAACCGGTAAATACCACCTCTGACTAGCCCTGCCCCCTTCTATTCTCTGCCTCCCGACTCCTAGTTGATCAGGAGGAAATGGGGATTTTGCAGTAAACTTCCTCTGGAGTGGGGTGGGAATGGAGATCTTACAGTATCCTTCCCCTACCACGCCCACCAAGCCATGCCACACCCACAGAAGTAGTAAAAATTTTTGAATCCCATACTGATTAGCAGCAACATCCAGAAATTCCTGAAGTCTTCCATGAATTGAGTTGCTGGTCTGTGGAGAAGAACTTGGTGAAATCGAAATCAAACAAGGAATCTTCCAAGGTGACTCATTGTCACCTCTGTTATTTCCATTTTTGATGGCTCCACTAACAAGCATGTTGAACAAGACAAACTGTGGCAATAATTGGCTAAAAAAGGCTTGAAAATTTCCCATTTGATCTGCATGGATGATTTAAAATTAAAATTAAAACAAAAGCTGAATTGAGCTCACTGCTGAAAAGCACTGAGTAGATTAGCAGAGACATTGAAATGCAATTTGGCATTGACAAATGTGCAATAATTGCTGTTAAGGCAGAAAAAATGGTTGAAGATATGAATTCGAACTTGACACTAAAGGGTTGATAAAAGCAGTAACACCAGAAGAAGGGTACAAGTAATTAGGAGTTTTGGAAACTTCTGACCTTTGTAAACTTCTGACCTTCTGCACAAGCAAGTTAAGGAAGCTACTTCAACAAAATGCATAAAGTGAGTTTGGAAAATCGTGAGATCAAAGCTGAGGAAATATAATGGCAATTAATACCTGGACAATTAATACCTGAAATTCGATACTCAACTGGAATAATTGATTGAACTCAGCTAGAACTTGATAACTTGGATTGAAAGACAAGAAAGTTAATGACAATGCACAATGCTCTGCACCAAAAAAGTGATATTGCCAAGATATCAGGGTGGCAGAGGACTCTTATAGGTGAAACAAATCATGTAAGAGGAATGACTACATTAAAAAAAAAGCAAAAGAGCCTTTGTTGAAGGAGGTGATCTAGGGAAATCTCTTGAAACAAAGCCAGTAACAACAGTCACTTATGCCATGAGAAGGATGAAACAGTGGATCACCTTATCAGTGGCTGTAGCAAAATTTCACAGACTGATTATCTATAACATGGGAGTCAAACTGGCAGCTGTGGGCCGGATGCACAGGCCATGCCCACACCAGCTCCGCAAATGGGGAAAACATTGTGAAACGTCACGTGATAACTACATGACATGGTGAGTTTGACACCTGTGATCTACAACATCATAATCAAGTTGCCAAAATCATACCTTGGAACCTTTGCAAAAATTTGGGTTCAAATGCAGTAAAAATCACTGAGAACACCACATTGACAAAGTTCTTGAAAATGACCAGGTCAAGTTCCTGTGGAACTTTTGGATCCAAACAAACAGACATCTGGCCCACAACACACCTGACATCACTACTGTGGAAAAGAAAAAAAAATCTGGTTCATTGATATTGCAATACTAGGTGATGCCTAAATTGGAAAAAAAAAGCTTGAAAAAATAACAAAATATTGTAATTAGAAAATTGAAGTTGAGCAATTGTGGAGGAAGAAATCAATGGTTGTACCAGTAGTAATAGGAGCCCTTGGAGCAATACCCAAATGGCTGCCTAGGTTTATGGAAATTTTGAATTTATTAGACAAAACCACCTTACTTGAAACTGCCTATATACTATATATACTGCCTATATATACTGCCTGTATACTCAGATATTATCTTAACAGCTATCATGGTAGGTCCTTGGTTAGGACTTGAGTTGTTAAGTTTTTACCAGTCCCAGACTGGTAGTCCCAAACTGTGAATCAAATTGAAAATTAAATCTATTTTTATTTTATTTTATTTTATTTATTTTATTATTTTATTTATTTTATTCATTAAACATGAAACTCAGTCAAATGAACATTTAAAGATATATCACAAATATTATCGACTGTCAC
Source organism: Coluber constrictor foxii (assembly GCA_038048745.1). Lineage (NCBI taxonomy): Eukaryota > Metazoa > Chordata > Lepidosauria > Squamata > Colubridae > Coluber > Coluber constrictor. The sequence goes on along the minus strand of CM075961.1, from coordinate 116,036,775 downwards.
TGATGGTTGTTGATACAGGTTGCTGCCAGCATCCTAGGTATCAACCAAGTATCTTCGATGTTCCATGTAGCTCAGTTTTTTGCAGTTCCACTGGTGTTATTGCAGAAGCGGTAATTTCTTGATGTCTTTTGTAAAATTTTTGGACATGGTGCCAAGTGCCCCAATGACAATGGGTATCACTGTCACATGTTTCATTGAGTAGTTTCAATGACCAGGTCGCAATATTTCATGATTTTTTTCTAGTTCTTTTTCTTCGACTCCGGCATTTCTTGGTACAGCGATATCAATAAATTGTATGTTTCAGTTTTCAACAATTTGATATTTAGCATGTTGTGTTTTAAATGACAATCCCTCTGTATTTGAAAGTCCCACAAGTCTTCACCTCATTTTAGACAACTTTTTCCACTTTGTGTTCCCATGACTTTTTGGGTACAGGTAAATAGTATATTTTACATAATGACCAATGGATTAGTTTAGCAACTTGGTCGTGTCTAGCTTTGTAATCAGTTTGCGCGATTTTACTGCATTCACATATTAAATGTGAAACAGTTTCAACTTTGTCATTGCAAAGTTGGCAGTTTGCATTGTCAGTGGATTTTTGTATCTTCGCTTTCATGGCATTAATTTGTAGTGCTTGTTCTTTTTTATTATATTATTTTATTTATAAATTTTTCTTAAAATTACATAAAAACTCAATATCCACATGAACAGTGTGTTGACTGGGTGCCTTTTAAGAAGTACTAATAATGACAGTAATAATCATAACTAATTGTAATCACATATTAATAGTAATATTTGCTTCTCCATACTAATAAATTTTCATTGTTTAATTAATCATACTCTTAATCTTTTAGTTTCTAACTTTTGCTTCTATTATCTAGCCATTGATAAAACACATAAGGTCATCTTTCAACTTCTAATCTTTACATCTACATAATAATTATATAATGTTATATAAGAATAACCATAGTAATATTTTCCCCGTTTCTAATTTCTACCTCTATACTAATTCTTAATAAAACAACTCCTTGCCCATTTTCATATTTCAACTCTTACTGACTTCTTGGCACATCTCCCATGCTCCTCCCTTGGGATCTTGTATCTTCTTACATCGTTCATGTTTGACTTAAGTAGAGTAGTGGCCAAAATTGTGGAAACCTTTTGGAAAAAATGTATTTTTGAGGTTTGATGGCTAATAAAACCACTTTTTTGGGGGGGAGTAGTACCATAAAATTATATATCAATGGAAAGATAATCTAATCAAGAATGTAATGTTTTTAAACCTTTGTTTAAGAGATAAAAGTGGCCTTTTTTGTTGAATTTTAGATTTTAGGCCAAATGCCTGCAGTCTATGCCAAACTGTCCCTGCACTCAGCTTCACATTGCATTGTGCCATTTCATCTTGTATACACTCAGATGATTTTCTTCTGTCACATAGGCACAGTCTCTTAATTCTTCTATCATCACTTGTTGTGCACCTTCTCCTGCCTTTACCAGTGTGGTTTTGTAGTGACTGAGTCTCCTTATACCTCTTCAAAAACTTAGAAATGCCACCTTTGCTTAGGTTTCCACCAATTTTTCTTCTAATTTCTTCATAACTGTAGCCCTGTTCACTTAATAATATTATTTTACATCACTTTCTGAGTGACCAGTCAACTCTTTGCACCATTTCTTTAATTTTATTAAGTTTTAGAAGCTCACTAAATGAAAGAACACAAAAAAACTCAACCAATTTGATTGCGATCACATAACACCCTGATAAATGTCTTCCTCTCAGCTTCAATACATGACATCAATAACTGACTCCTACTGTGATCTGACTGGCTCATTGCCAAAACAAGATGACACCTGATTGGCTCTTTAAATGCTCATGCTCATTGGCTACAATCAAATGAAGGAACACTACCTGATATCAACCTAAGCAAGTTGTGCTTCTTTTTTCTGGTTATTTGGCTATAACTTTTCATAGAATACAGATAATTGAACAAACTTTGTTACATTACATTCTTGATTAAATTATCTTTCCATTGATATATAATCAAACAAGGAAAAATAGTGAAAACTGAAAGAATCAAGATACCCCATAAAAAAAACATTTAGGATCTGGATGAGAATGATTACTACAAATACCTGAATAACCTTGAAACTGAAAACATCAAGCACACTGAAGTAAAGAAAAAGATTAGAGGTGAATACATCAAGAGAATGAAGAAGATCTTGAAGTCCAAACTCAATGGAGGAAATACAATCAAGGCAATCAACACCTGGGCAATACCAGTCATTAGATATACAGCTGGAATAGTGAACTGGATTCAAGCAGAACTAAAAGCAATGGTTAGGAAGACCAGAAAAATAAAAATTCATTCTCACAGTGATATTGACAGACTCTATTTACCAACACAAATAGGTGGGTGTGGAATGTTGCAAGTACATCAGATGGTTGAAAAAGAAAAAAATGGCTTTGGAAGATTATCTGAAGGACAATGATGAAGATGCACTGAAGTTAGTATATTAGGAAAGCTTACTGACTACTGGAAAGATCAAACTGGCCTACAAGAAAGACCAAATGAATAACAGAATGGAGACATGGGAAGACAAAGCACTATGTGGCCAGTACATTTTAAAAATAGCAGGGAAAGCAGATAATAACAAGACCTAGTAATGGCTAAGAGAAGGAAAGTTGAAGAAGGAGACTGAGAGACTAATTCTGCCTGCACAAGATCAATCCTTAAGGACAAATGTATACAAAGCCAGAATTGAGAAGACAGCAACAGACAGTAATTGTCACCTATGCAAAGAGGCTGAGGAAACTGTGGACCACCTGGTAAGATGCTGCAAGAAGATTGCACAGACCGACTACAAGCAGTGGCATGACATTGGATAATCTGCAAGAATATAATTGCACTGCAAGCAAGAAGTGATGGGACCATAAAATAGAGAAAGTCATAGAAAACGAAGAAGTTAAATTGCTCTGGGACTTTAGAATTCAAACAGACAGGCACCTGCCACAAAACACCCCAGACTTAACAATTGTTGATAAGAAGACAAAGTCTGGATAGTAGATGTGGCAGTGCCTGGAGACAGCAGAATAGAAGAGAAAGAATTGGAGAAGTTAACAAAATACAGAGACATACAAATAGAAATAGAACGACTGACAAAGGCAAGCAAGGGTAGTACCAATACTAATATGTGCCTTGGGTGCAATTTCAAAACGACCGGAGCACCACTTGAACACCATTGGCATTGACAAATTCTCCATCTGTCCATTGCAGAAGGAGACTTTACTTGGAACAGCTTCCATCCTGCAATGATATCTGTAACATCATCAAACATCCAGATCTGCCTATCTCAGGTCCTTGGTAAGGATTCAATAGGTATACAGAAATGCCAAACCCAATCTGAACATCTGGCTGACTGTACGATGATTAATAATAATGATAATGGTAATAATAATATACTTACCTTAACAGCTCTTATGTCCCTGATTAGGACCTGAACTTGTAAGTTTTTACCAGTCCCACACTGTGAATCAAATTGAAGCTTAGATAATAAGAATGAGAATTAGAAGGAGGAAGAGACTGAGAAAGTGGTCACTGTTAGGGATAAATGCCTCCCCTGCCTACGCCCCTTACCAGGCACAGCACCTCAGGGGTTAAACCTCAATCCTCCTCCCACTCCCATGAACCCCACTTACCTGCAGCCACTCCCCCTGGGTATATAAGCTCAACACCATGTGCTCCTCCTGTTGTCATTCCAGTACCTGCAGAAGAGAACATATATCAATAAAGGATGCTCTAAATCAAACATACGTGTGTCTTGGAGATTTATTGGGTCAACCATCGCCTCTCACTCTCACAAAATGGTAGCAGAGGATGGTTCCCTGACCTGAGGAGCAGAAGACAAGAAAAGGAATGACCACCTGGAAGAAAAAAGGAACAAACCCCTCACCAGGGCTGAAAAGAAAAGAATGGAGGAAGAGCGATGGACGAACAGGAGCAACCCCCCAACGCGATCGCCCGAGAGGGAGGAAGAGACAAGCGACCCCGAGACTGACTCATCGGACGATGAGAGGGGAGCCAAGGGAGCAAAAGAGACAAAGAACCGCGATCCCAGCATCAGCAAGCTCAGGCGCGATCTGCTGAGCCTACTGGGATCATCCGCCGCCACCGAAGAGCTCGTGGCCAGCATCAGCAAGCTCATCGGCGGCGACAGAGGACAAACCACGAGGCAAGGAAACGACCACCCGGTAAGCAGCCCCCCAGCCAAACCCACCGGCCGAAAAAGGGAGAAAGATGCCACGCTCACATTTGAATGGTGGCCATCTTGGACCATGTGCCCCGAAAAAATGGCCGACCGCCGGCCAATCGAAAATGAGTATTCAAAATGGCCGGCAGTAAAACCGAAAAAGCCCCTAAAAAATCAAAAATGGGGCAAATACACTAGAGGGGGCAAAGAATCGGGGACCGAAGAACCCCCGACCGAGTGGCAGGTGGAGGAAGCCATGAAAGTCCTCACCGCCGCCTTCGGGCCCAAACAAAAAGGGCTAGAAAAACACCCGAGGCGCCTACCGAGGCCAGAGGCAGGGGAAGGGGGCTCCTAAACTACCGACCGGGGGCTGCGGACACCGTTGGAAGACTGCTAGGGCCGCTGCAACCCCCAGCCTACCTCCACCTACCGCTGCCGGAGCCGCAGACGACGGACCGTGACCGCGGGGACCGGCAATCACCGCCGCTGCCGTCGCTGCCGCCCCGAACTTACCGAGCGAAGCCAAACCACCGTCCAGACGATGAGGAGACTTCAACCGACCATCGCTGGACCTCAGGACCGTGGCCGGACCGCCACTCGACCGGAGGAGGCCTTCCCGCTGGAGCAGCAGCAGCGAGCTCCTCCCTCGATGAATCCATGACCGGAATGACTCTCGCGCATGTGCAGAGCCACCTGTGGACAGAAAGAGAAAAAAAAAATCAGGGAAGGATTTTTGAATTACCTAACAGCATACCCATGCCTTTCTGTGAGTTCCCAAGCCTGCAGCACCATGGACAGACTCCCAATGTAAGTAATAAGGACAATGGTGCTGGGAACTTGCCCAATGACTTCCCTAAACTTAAATTAGATGGGACAAATTTGCTGGAATGGTACCAGCACCTGCAAGTTGTACTTTTAAAGGAAAATGTCTTAACTTTTGTGACTAACCCCCCAAATAGACCCTGGACTCTCGAGCAAGACTGCCTACACCACAAGGCTTTCTGCATACTAATTACTAGCATTTTCCCCTCTATGTACCTGGGTATAGGGCAACATAAGGCAGGGGTCACCATGGGGGAACACTTGATGGGGTTAAGTGCCACCAGAGCAGAGTTACAATTGAGGGGGGAGGTGGTCTCTGAACAAACAATGAAGAGTGTTGTCATCAACTCCTTAGACTCCTCATGGGAACCCTTTATCTCCCGCCTGGACATCACAAGCCTAGGCTACCTATCAGTTGAGGGCCTATTCAATAAACTTATATCTGAAGATAACATGAGCAGGGATAGGCAGCCAACGCACAGGGACCACAAATACACCAGGAGGGTGGCCTTCCAAGACAGGCCATCAGAATCCCCAGAGTGTTTCATATGCGGATCCAGGGGGCACTATAAGCGAGACTGCCCCCGGAACCACAGGGAAAGGGAGAGACGCAAATACAAACACCGCTATCAAGACAGACAGTCACCAGAGAGCAGGCACAGGCGCAGAGAATCACCCTCCCCCAGGGACTGAAGAGGGAGCAGAGATAGCTCAAGGGACAGCAGGAACGGGTCCTCTTACGGGATAGGTGGGCGCACCCAAACTCACACTCCAGATAAACTGGACACACTGTGGCTTATCGACTCTGGGGCAACCAACCACACCACATGTGACAAACAACTACTCACATCATTCAGGGAGGAGAGTTTCCAAATCAGAGTAGCTAACCAGAGCGAAGTACAAGTGATAGGGAAAGGCGAGGTGACACTGCCAGGGATAGGGAAGATAGAGGGGGTGCTGCTAGTCCCCGAGATACCCCACAACATACTAGCGGCACTGAAACTCAGTAGGGAGCTAGGAATAGAAGTATCTCTCAAGGATGGGGACATGGCCATGAAGAGAGGGGGCGAGACAATAGGAAAAGTCACGATCATGAGGGGGTTACCCTACCTGCACGCAACACATACAAACACACCCAGCATCAACACCAATACCAACACGAACAAACCACAACACCCAAAGAAGATAGACACAGGCAAACCCATAGACGAAGATTGCGCACACCTACTACACCGCAGACTAGGCCATGCGAGTTTTCCGGTACTGCAAAAAATGTTGGAATGTAGCGAAGGTATCACAATAAAAAACTGCAAAACCTACCTGGACTGCTCGGTGTGTAAATGCTCCAAGCTAAAAACCACACCCAGAGCCAAGAAAGCAATACGCTCAACCAAACGCCCCTTTGACCTAGTACATATGGACCTGGTGGGCCCCCTGAAGCCGTCCATAAAACACAGGAAGAGGTTCTTCCTTACTATAGTTGATGACTACAGCAGGTACGGCTTCATCTACACCCTGAGACACAAGAGTGAGACATTTCAAAGATTTAAGGACTTCTACAAGAGGGTAGAGGTGCAGAATGACACCAAAATAAAACAGATAATGACAGATAGGGGCTCAGAGTTTCTATCTGGCGAGTTCTCCAGATGGCTGAGGTCAAAGGGCATCGTGCATTACACTTTCTCCCCTTTCTCAGCGTTCCAGAACGGGGTCGCAGAACGCAGAAATTCCACCGTGCAAACAATGGTCAGATGCGCCCTAGAAGACTCCCAACTCAGCCAACATTTCTGGGCTGAAGCACTGGCACACTCTAACTACACACTAAATAGGGTATGGTCCAGCGTGCTAGGCAAAACCCCATATGAGGTAATGTACGGGAAGAAGCCCCAGATAGCCCACCTGCACATCTTTGGGGTCACTGCTGATGTGCACATCCCAAAGCAGCTACGCAGAAAGGGGGACAAGGTGTCTAGGCGCCTAAGGTTTATGGGGTATGAACCTGGGACCAAGGGGTTCAAGTTCATTGACAATAACAACTGCTTCATAGTATCTTGAACAGCCAATTTCCATGAACAGGCGAACTGGTCCAGGATACACCTGAACGAGATCCAGCCACACCTGGAGGCAGCTGTGGACGACCAAGTGCCACCCGAGCCCAATGCACATGCCAAACCACCAGGAAGCAAGAGCAGGCCAAGGCACAAGGAAATCAAAATAGGTGAGTGGAAGGAAAACCACCCCAAAATCAACATAGATTCACTCACCCAGAAGGAAGCCAGGTACCTGCATGACATCGAGTCAACACCCACGAGACCAGCCAGAGCCACCAGAAATCAGATCCCCAAGAGGCTGAGGGACTACGTACTACACACACACTCCAACCCTGTCAGTCCAAATTCCTACGAGGAGGTGACCAAGCTGCCCACCGAGGAAAGGTTAAGGTGGGAGGATGCCATGGAGAAGGAAATGGACAGCCTCAGACAGCTAAACATCTTTACCCCAGCCAAGGCCCCAGAAGGCAAGAGTACCATTGGAACCAGGTGGGTGTTCAAAGTCAAGACCTTGGAAGGCAGTGGGGCTCTATACAAAGCTCGCCTTGTTGCCCAGGGGTTCGCACAGAGGTACCCCGAGGACTATACGGACACTTATTCCCCCACCATGAGGGCAGAGAGCGTCAAAAGCACCCTGGTCATCACCACACTCCTAGGCCTGGAGGTGCAACAATTTGATGTGCAAACTGCCTACCTGCACACCAGGCTGGACAAGGAGATATATGCCAGGGCCCCACCCGGCAAAAGCACCCAAAGAGGAGAGACCTGGCTGTTAAACAAGAGCCTATACAGGCTAAAGCAGTCAGGAAAATGCTGGTACGAATGCCTGCTCAGCGTACTCGAATCCCTGGGGTTCAAGGCCATATCTGCAGATAATTGCTTCTTTATAAGGAAGACCGGCAACCTTCCCGAATTCGTGCTCGTCTACGTAGATGACATTCTTTACATGGGCAGACAGAGAAGCGAGTGCGAAGCCTTCGCCAACAAATTAGGAGAACACTTCTCACTTAAATCCCTAGGGAAAATAAGCAAATACCTAGGAATGCAGATAAGCAAGACGGACAAAGGCTTCCGGCTAACCCAAAAGGAGAAAAATCATTGAACTACTCCACAAATGCAACATGGCAGAGGCGAAGCCATGCGACACACCCATGCACGCCGACTTCCCGAAGAATATGTACAATGAATCCCCAGAGTTCAAAGACAACACTCTGTACAGATCCACCCTCGGCTCACTACTGTACATTGCGAACTGGACCCGGCCTGACATTGCCCTATCCATCAACCTCCTCCCCAGGCATGTAAGTAAACCCACAGAGTACCACTGGGAGGCAGTCAAGAGGGTGCTCCATTACCTCAAATATAGCTCTGAAGCCTGCCTACTACTGGAACCCAAAGCCTCCAAGCAACCATCCCTCACCTGCTACGCAGACGCTGACTGGGCCGGAGACACAAAGAGCAGGAAGAGCACGTCGGGCTACATACTCTTCCTGAACAACAGCCCAGTACACTGGTACACCGGAAAACAGGTACTGGTCGCCACATCCACAACTGAGGCAGAATACATATGCCTCTCAAAGGCTGCCAACAACTTAGTCTGGTTCGATGACCTCATCTCCAGCGTCTGGGCCGAACCTCAGTACCCCATCACCATCTTTGAAGACAACAAGGCAGCCATTGAAATATCCAGGGCAGATGCAGTAGGCCAGAGGTCTAGGCACATTGACATAAAACATAAGCACGTAAGGGAACTCTCCAAGGTAGGATTCATAAATACCACACACTGTGAGACTAAAGAACAGGCAGCAGATATCCTCACCAAACCACTCCAATCCAGACAACACTCCTACCTCACTGCCAAACTAGGTGTATTCCTTAACAGCACAGATAGGCTAGAAAACACATATCAGCAGGCCAGGCATTTAGAGGGGGATTTGTTAGGGATAAATGCCTCCCCTGCCTACGCCCCCTTACCAGGCACAGCACCTCAGGGGTTAAACCACACACCTCAATCCTCCTCCCACTCCCATGAACCCCACTTACCTGCAGCCACTCCCCCTGGGTATATAAGCTCGACACCATGTGCTCCTCCTGTTGTCATTCCAGTACCTGCAGAAGAGAACATATATCAATAAAGGATGCTCTAAATCAAACATACGTGTGTCTTGGAGATTTATTGGGTCAACCATCGCCTCTCACTCTCACAGTCACACTGCAGCTTTAAAGAGCTCTGGAGAATATAGTTTTTGAACACCCTCCAATCTGATTTCAAAATTGGGTTACAGTCAAGAACTGCCTTTAGTATGCTTATAATACTATCAACCCTGTAAAGTAGTCCAGATTTAACAATCATGCCATGAGGTACGAGTATAGACTACTTCCACAATGGTGTACTCTGGGCAATGTTTTGTCTTAACAGATCACACAGATCCAACAAAACCACTTCCAGGAATGCAGTTGTCCCCCACACCAAAAAATATGGAGTCACCTGAATAGAATTAGGACAGGCTATGCCAGAACTTAAGCAAAGCTCTTTAAGAGGGGAATGGCCAAGAGCCAGAAATGCAACTATGGTGCACCAGAACAAATTATAATACATATAGTTCTAGAATGTCTCCTCAGGAAATTCCAAGGCACTTGGGATGATGTCACTACATCTATAGTATGGTGGTTTTATTGTGCTTTTATCTTAATTTAATATATTATCTCTTATCTGTCTGCGTGTCTGTGTGTGTGTGTGTGTGTGTGTGTGTGTGTGTGTGTGTGTGTGTGGTATGCCCATGCTCGCTCTTCTTGACTTCTCATCAACTTTTGAGACCATTGATCATAATGCATTGGGTGTTGATTGGGAGCAGATATCTAGCCCAAAGTATTGGGTGCTGCTTCAGGACTCAAGGGGGCTCTCCCCACTTTTATTTAACATTTATTGAAACCACTGGGTGAGATCATTTGCCAACATGGGATCAGATATCATCAATATGCTGATGCTACTCTGCTTTATATCTCTGCTCCTAGCCTATGAAGGGATGCATTGGAAGTTACGGTTCATTGTCTGGAAATTGTAATAGTCTGGGTAGAGAAGAACAGGCTTCAGCTGAACCCCCACTCATGTCTTAGTCACCTTCCAAATGGATTGTTGCTTTATATAGTGCTGTCCTTGAAGAGCATCCAAAAGCTGCAGCTAGTGCAGAATGCAGTGGCACAGGCAGTTATGAATGTGCCTTGGAATGCATGTCATATCACTGCTCCACAAGCTGCATTGGTTGCTTATTTGCTTCTGGGGAAAATTCAAGTTTTGGTTGTTATATCTAAAACCTTTCATGGCATTGAGCCAGGTTATTTGCAAAATTATTTCTCCCTCATTGTTTCTACCAATCCTATTGGATTCATCAATATAGGCATACAGTAGATCTCCTTGATGAAGGACCTGAGGAGTAAGTCTTTACAGTTGCTGCCTCTGGCATACAGTACTGCCAGTTTTTCAGAAGGCATCAAAGTATAGTTGTGTTCCCAAGCATGGACTTCAAAATCTTAGAGAACCTGTGATGTGAGAATTCACCCTTCTGACTGTCAGAAAATAATTTGGGGTTCCAACTTGAAGTGAGATTCCACAAGAACAAATGAAAATGAAATACAGACAACTGTAAGGAAAGGAGATTTATTCATTCCCTAATCAAAGAGGTTTGCTTGCAGGGGTAACTACAGAGAAATGAGGTACAAAAGAGTTTTATAGGGGAGCTTGTCATTGGTGTGGGCCTTGAGAGATGTGGATGTGTGTATGTGCTGGTTCTAGGGTGACACTTGAGGGATGTGGTGTGTTGACCCTGGCCAAGGGATTGCTTAAATTAACTGATGTGGATGGAGTCCCTTTATTTGAACTATTATAAATATATTTACATTGAGTTAAGTGTTTAATTAATTTTTGTAAGTTTAAAGGAATTCAAAGGCTGTTAATCAGTAACTTTGTTGGAGCCTGGGTTTGTTAACATATGATTCCCCTATACCAGTGATGGCTAACCTTTTTGCAATCGCATGCCAAAAGCGGTGAAGCGCAGGGGGGTCATACATGCACAACTACCCCGCTTTTGGCATGTGATGGCACAGTGGGCCTGGTAGGCCCATTTTTCGCTCTCCAGAGCCTTTCTAGGAGCCTGGAGACAGTGAAAATGGCCTTCCCCATCCCCACTGAGGCCCTCTGGAGGCTGGAAATGGCTTATTTGCTGACTTCCAGTGGGACCAGGCCAATTTTTCACTCTCCTCAGGCTCCAGAGCCTTTCTAGGAGCCTGGGGGTGGCAAAAACATCCTTCACCACCCCGGACGGGCCATTTCCAGCCTCTGGAGGGCCTCCGGGGGAGTGGGGAAGGCTGTTTTGGCCCTCCCCAGGCTCCTAGAAAGGCTCTGGAATCTGGGGAGAGTAAAAAATGGGCCGCCCCCTCCCAGAGGACCTCCGGAGGCTGGAAACAACCTGCTCCCTGACTCCCAGTGGGCCCAGAAGGCTCGAAAATCAGCTGGCTGGCACACACATGTGCCCCAGAGCTGAGCTTGCATATGGCACGCATGCCATAGATTCACCATCATGGCCCTATACAATATTTATAACAGTTATATAAATTTAAAAATTCTTCCCATATGACCGACTGCAGGATCACTGCAGCATCCTTCACCTATATCCTGCCATCTCATGCCACCATGTTCCCAGAAACTTTGGGCCTGTTTTTGTGCCCCACTGAGTCCTCACAGGCCTTGGGCTTGCTTCCTGCTCCACCAGTCACAGACCTTTCTCCCTAACTCTTGTCAATTATCATTCATTTATCTTCTGTAGAACTTCAGACCTTCAGAGTTTGTGTTGGGGAAAGCAGTCACTCTACTTCTCAGTATCCCTTGGTTTCATCCTTGAAGCAGGTGCCATTTTCAGAGCAGTTGCAATGAATTGTGGGTGCTCTGAAAATGGCATCCATTTTCAGGATGGCACCATGTGACCTGCAGAGATGCTAAAGTGCTGGATGGCCTGCTTCCCTAATGGAAGCTCCAGAGCTCCAGAAATATACAGAAAGCAATTGAGTGATATGGGGTGGAGGAGAGGAGAGGGGGACCTTGAGGGGTGGGAATGACTTCCAAAGCCTGCAGAGACCACAAAGGACAGGCAATGGAGCACAGGGTCCCTTGGGGGAGGATTTGGGAGACCTGGGGCAGGTGATCCTGAGCCTGTAGGCCTCTCAGGACTCCTTTACCCCAGAAGCACTCCATGCTCTACTTAGCAATCTGCATAGTCACTTCATGGATGCAATGGGGAGAACAGGAGTGACAATCACATGGACACCTGTTAATAACTAACATTACTTGCCTCCATAAAGGGAAGGCTCCATTCCAATGGAAAGTCAAGGATTACATGTATATAAATGGATGGATGGGGAAGGGAGGGAGGGAGGGAGGGAGAAGGAAGGAAGGGAAGGGAAGGGAAGGGAAGGGAAGGAAAGGAAAGGAAAGGAAAGGAAAGGAAAGGAAAGGAAAGGAAAGGAAAGGAAAGGAAAGGAAAGGAAAGGAAAGGAAAGGAAAGGAAAGGAAAGGAAAGGAAAGGAAAGGAATTTCTCCCATATGGTCTCTCTAGACTGTATGGATAATGATGCGAGAAGATGCTGATCTACTGTGCAGCGGATCTCTGGGATCTGATGGCTGAAGCATCCCTTAAAAAATGAAATTGTTGGATGTCAGTACTAATTTAGCTGCAAATTGGGTTACATATTTACATCTATTTAGCTTAATCACTGAGCAAATGTCTATATACTGTAAGGAAGAACACATTATCCACATTTCTATTTGATATTCTTTTGTGCATTTGATTTTTTTCTAAGCTGAAAAGATCCAAATGTTACTAGTTTTCCTCAGTGAGTATGCTTTTTGCAGTACAAAATATCTTTTTTGTATGTTGGATGTGTCTTTGACCAGAATTGTACAATATTGCAAATGTGAGTGTATTATTGATGTTCTTGAACCAAAGAAAATGCCAGAATAATTGTTGGGTAAATGGTAGTGGAAGTCATTCTTAATAGAGAGGTATTTAATTCACATTACAGAATTTCAATCTAACTGAAACCTTATAAGTATTTTGGAGAATCCTAATTCCACTTAAAGTCTTCCCTGTCTTCTTGAAATAGTCTTCTAAAGTTTTCCCAATTAGATGGAGAATCTTTTTTATGTCATGTTATAATGGAATGAACTACCCCAATGTCCCGTTTATGATCCATGAACCTATGAAATAAATAATTTCAAGAATTCAGAATTTGAGCAAGCAATATTTAATGATTTAAAATTAATACAAAACCACCTTGTATAGCTCAATTTCTAACTTGTAGCTGTTTTCTTCCTAGGAAAGTATGGGCAGAATTGCAGCCTTGATGGAAGAGGAATTGCAGCTTTGATGGAAGAGGAAATCTTGCTTTTACAAGGAACTGGAGCATATTAAGTATCACTGAACTAACCTACATAGTCATTCATATTGTGTTAGAATTAGTAAACATATGGCCTGCTGCAAAAGATGCTTGAAACTTATCTCAAATGCAATCAACTACAATATGCTTTGCCCAAGAAAGGCTCTTTTCTCTTATTGCAAAGTGCCTTATTACATTTATAATTATTCAATTGATGTTATATGAACATTGATATATGGTTTGGTTTGTGAATTAACATAGCAAAACAAATCTTTATCCATATCTTTCAACATACCTTTTCATATCAAAGTTGTATTCACTCCTTTGAAAGGAGTTTCTTAAATCCAATATAGGTAGTCCTTGACTTACAACTATTCATTTAGTGATCCTTTTGAAGTTACAATGGCACTGAAAAAAGTGATTTATGACCATTTTTGACACTTGTGACCATTGTAGCATCCCCATGATCACATGATCAAAATTCAGACACTTGGCAACTGATTCATATTTATGATGGTTCCAGTGTTCCTGGGTCATATGATCCCCCTTTGCCAACTTCTGACAAGTAAAGTCAATGGGAAAGATTCAATTAATCATGTTGCATGTAGCAACTGCAGTGATTTACTTAATTGTGGCAAGGAAGGTTGTTAAATGGGGCAAAACTCACTTAACAAATGTCTCACCCAGCAATAGAAATGTTGGGCTCGGTTGTGGTCATAACTTGAGGACTACCTGTATTGCAAAGATCCATAAAAATGCACCAATAAAAAGCACTCATTTCCCCCCTAAATATATGCTTTATAAGACTGCTGAAATGTCTTGCTCTCCAGTAGAATGAGAGTACGTGGAACTGGCCCGTTCCAGAGGTTCTCGGTATAGAAACGTACAGTATTTTGAGAGATGGTGACCACCATGTTTTCGGAAAAAGATAATAGTATATTTTCTAAATTTTTCACCAGCAAAAGCATAGATCACAGGATTGATACAGCAATGAGCTATTGCAAGTGTTTCGGTCACTTGAATTGCTATACCGACACCACTTAACTTGCTGCAGTTATCAAGGGATAAATCAATTTGGAACAATTGGATCAGAAGAACAACATTGTATGGGGCCCAGCAAAGAAAATAAACAATCATTATGATAAAAATAAGCCTGACTGCTTTGTTCTTCTTCTCATTTCTGCATCTCAGCAAAGTGTTTATGATGCATGCATAGCAGAAAGTCATAACCATCATTGGAAAAATCAAGCCTATGAAGTTCAGTTCCAGTGTAAAGAACATGTTCCATACATTGTGACTTCGATGAGGAAAATGAAAAGAGCATGCTTTCCTACCATGTTCTTCTTGTTCCGTATTAAAGATTATTCCTGGTGAACAGGCTAGAATTGCCAGGCCCCAGGTAATAATGCTTGTGATGATGCCATAGAATACAGTTCTGGCTTTTAATGCAAACACTGCATAGACTATTGCTAAATACCGATCAATAGTCAAGAGGATTATGAAAAAGCTTCCACTATAGAAGCTTAAAAAATAGATTCCAGAAATAATTTTGCACATTGCATCTCCAAATATCCATTCATCTACTGCATAATGAATCCGAAATGGGATTGAGAAAATGAAAAGTAAATCAGAAATGGCTAAATTTAATAGGTATATATCAGTCATACTTTTGAATTTCTTATATTTGATTAGAATCAGTACAACTAGCATGTTACCCAAAAGACCAAAGATGAATACCAAAGAATAAAGGGTTGGCAGGATATTGGAACCAAATTTTTGGGCAGCCTTCGCTTGGCATGGTGTTACCACATCACTATAGTCATATTCAGTGGTGGTAGATACTTCATTTGTTCCATTTATTAGATTGTCCATCTTGTTCCCTGTTATTGAAAAAGACAGAGTTGTTTACTATTAAAAGGAAACAATGCAAAGCTTTTAAAAATATTGGAAACATAATAGTAGCAATACCATGTTGATTTCCATATATAAGAGAACACATTGAATTTTAACCAGGAAAAGAAAAGATCACCTTTCATCTTCATAAATCTTACCATATTTGAGATGAAAAAATGACTCACTGAAGAATTGCAATTCCAAGAATTTGATTAACCCATTGTACCCATTGAAAAGAGTTTTATTTTTGGAGATACAACAAAATAGTGAAAGCTCTATATATGCTAATTAAGCTGTAATATATCTTTCACGCATGTAAATTGAACTAATAAATAAATAAATGTAAATACATTAAATAGCAAGTATATCCAAATGGGAGTTAACTTTCCAAAATCTTGGATCCCTAGCACTGAATTCATTTAACAAAAAGTCAAATAAGATTTCATAGGATATTAGTCACTGAGAAGATTTTCATATTTTTACATACAATTTACATAAAATATCTGAAAAGAGTCATAGGTTCCAATGGATTCTAATAGAAGTAGTGATGGGAGTAGTGGATTTTCTGACTCGCCATTTATCTTAGGTTTTTATTGTGAAGTGAAACTTCATAATAATATCAGGGTTCCTATTTTGTACAACAATACTACAAATTTCATTCTACAAACATTCAGAAGAAAGCTGATGATTGATAGTGAGACCAGCCTCTTTTCCACCTTATCTGATTTAGAATTCTGAAGAATCAGAAATTTCACAGTCCTTTTTTTTGACAAAGTTCTTGATTAACATATCTAATAATTCTGCATTTTTCCTTTACAAATTAGAATAGTTATTTTTATTTGTTATTGTCACCTTAATTAATCAAAGGCCAGGATATAAATTAATAAAGGAATATAAATTAATTTAAAAAATGAAGGAACTATCAAATTATGTACTTTCATAAAACATATTTATGCTTCAATGTTACTTACCTAACTTTTCCAATGGAACTTTTATTACTCTTACACTTTCAAGAAGGACATGTCCCCGTGGCAGGAGTTAATTGAAGAAAATAGTCACAAAGGCTTGCATGTACTTGTTCCCTGAGGAATGAAAGAGAACAACATCATTCGATGTTGGAGGAAGAACAGAGTTTTAAAACAGAATTAGGGAAACCGAGAACATTCAGAAATATCTCTACATTAATAGTAGAACTATACTATGTTCAGAGTCTTTAAGGATTCAGCAGTCATAATAATACTTCCATATTTTATTATTGTATGTTAATAAAGTTGCAACTACAACAGAAAGATGAAGAAGAAAAAAGAACAGTAAAAGAATATCTGAAGGACCCAGAAGAAGATCCACTGAAGCTTGTGTACTATGAAGGCTTACCAAGCTAAAGAAATCAAACTGGCCTATAAGTAAGATCAAATGAAGAACAAAAAAAAGACATGGCAATGCAAAATATTACATGGCCCTAAAGAAAATTGTAGGCAAAGCAGATACTAAGCCCTGACAATGGCTAAGAGCAGGAAAATTGAAGAAAGAGGCAGAGGTATAATTGTGATTGCATAAGAAAAAAATCTAAGAATAAATGCATACAAAGACAGAACTGAGAAGACAGAAACAGACAGCAACTGCCACCTTTGTAGAGAAGCTGAAGGAACAGTGAATCACTTGAATACATGCTGCAAAACATTGCACAGACTACAAGCAGCGGCATAACAAAGTAGCAACAGCGGTTCATTGTTGCAAGGAATATCATTTGACTGTAAGAATCGGTAAGACCCCAAAATAGACAAAGTAATAGAAAACAAAGAAGCGAAAATGTTTTGGAACTTTAGAATTTAAATAGAGCGATACCTACCACGTAATACCTAAAACCTAATAATTGCTGATTAAAAAAAGACAAAAACATCTGGGTATTGGACACGGCAGTAGCTGAAGACAGCAGAATAAAAAAAGAACTGGAGAAAATCATAAAATATAAAAACCTACAAATAGAAGTAGAAAGACACAGCAAAAGAAAGTAGTAATAGTAATAGATGCCTTGGATGCAATTCCAGACCATCTGGCATACCACCTGAATACCATCAGCATTGACAAAATCACTGTCACTCAGTTGCAAAAGGCAGTTTTACTTGGAATAGCTTACATCTTGCAATAATACGTTATCAAATAATATCCAGCTATCCAAGATCCTTGGGAAAGACTTGATATGTGTACAACATATCAAATCCAGTCTAAATATCTGTCTAACTGCAATCATCATAATAATAGTAATAATAATAGTAGCAAGACCAAGAAAAGCAATTTATACCTGAGTTTAATTGTAGAAACATCATGTAAAGATCTCCAGTTAACAGGATATGCAGAGAATTATTCTGCAATTTCATCTGGTCATCAGAATTTAATTGCCTACATTTTAGCATGTGATCTAGTTGCTCCATCTATAGGCAAAACCATCCAACCTATTGGTTTCTGAGCAATCTATCTGTACAATTGAACCATAAATTAAGAAGCAAAGAGGAGGAACACTGCAAGGTCTGAATCATGACTTAGTCATGGGAAAATGAGACCTGGAGAAAAGGAAGTGCCTCTCCTCCCTCCCTCCCTTCCTTCCCTTTCCTTTTGCCAAATTCAGAGGAGCTCTGCCAGTTGCAGCTATGAAGAAATAGGACAAAATATGACACACACAACATTTCTTCATTGCCATAGCTTTCAGCTAACCCTGCTGGAAAACTGCTCCTGTAGACTTCACTGCAATGTGGCATTCTGGGAAGCGAGAACCAATGTTAAGAGCTGCTGAATTGCAGGAAATAATAGGGAACAAAATGCTTCAAGAGTATCAAGAATATTAAGCAACAGCAATGCATAAGAATGGACAGATATCAGCTTGTTTGATTCCTTTCTGGCTGCTAGAACTCCTTGAAAATCTCAATGTGTATCAAATAACTAGATTCCCTTCTGCTCTGAACTTGTGGTGGAAGCAATCCATCCCATAGCAACTGGGAACCAGCTGAGGCCCACTAAGCCTGTTTACATCTAGCAACAAGTGTGAAGGGCCAGAAAAACAGCTGCAGCTAGAACTCCCCTTCTCTTCATACTGAGTTTTCAAGAGTCAAGTGTGCAAATACTTGTCATAAAGGAAATTCAGTACACTATCAATGTTTTATCTGTTTACTGCAGCTGGTAAGGTGGGGAGAGGATAAAGGAATGATTTGACATTTTCAGTAGAGAAAAGGCAAAAGGCTGAGTAAGGCTGAACAGTCCATTTCAAGGTATTTTAAATTAGAAATAGAGGATGTGGACAATTTCAGGACAATTGTTCTGATATTTCAATTTCTACAAAATTACTGAAATTACAAAAAGAAATCAAAATGCTAATGAAAATACATTTACTTAAGTCACCATTTACCCAATAATTCAGAGTATGTTAAGGAATATTGGCCATGATTAAATTTTTGTAGGCTCTTTATTGTTAGAATAATGATGCAAATTAATTAATACATTTCAATCCTTATTCTTTTATTTTCCTTCTTATTTCCCTTATTTATTTAAGTAAAATTATGTATCTAAGGGGTATGTTAAAAGCAAGAAGCAGATTCATCCCGTATTTAGAGAAATGCATGTTCCACTTTCCCATTTCCTACTAGGGCTCTCTAGGGGGAGTAGGAGAGACTCATCTTTCCTATATGCAAAGGTTGCTGAGCTGGAATGCCATCCCATGTTTTTCCTCCCATTTCTAGAGCTAAGTCAGGAGCAGCTCTCCCTTCAAGCAGCGTGGTCTGAGTGGAATACTGAATGGAGAGGGATGTCAGAGGTAAAACTATTCTTTGCTAGAAGGATTATTATTGTCTATGGAATTTGGACTCATCTGAGTGTCTGTCCTTGCAAGGTGTCTTCTGAAGTGAGACATTTATTGACAGGACTGCAGGTACATCATTACAAAGGGAACAGCTAAAAATGATCTGAGAAGGAATACCCAGGCTTTGATCAGGGCATTTCTATACTTGGATTATTTGCCAGTCAGAAAGAAGCTCCAGGTACTATGAGCACTGGGAAAATGAGTCCATGTAATTCTAGTTCAGCTGCAATGTAGTTTATTGCCATCAGAAGTTGTGGATACTTCATCACTGAAGGTTTTTAAGAAGAGACTGGACAGTCACTTGTCTGAATTGATATAGAGAAGGGCTGTCAAACTCCCGGCCTGCAGGCTAGATGCGTCATGTGCTGGCCATGGCCACACCCGGTTTAACGAAGGAGGAAAAGGTCCCGATATGTCAAGTGATGCTGCCGTGACAACATGAGTTTGACACCCCTGGTATAGGGTCTCCTGCTTGAGCAGGGGGTTAGACTAAAATATCTCCAAGGTCCCTTCCAGCTCTATTCTGATTGATTGATTGATTGAGGGTTTTGCTTTGTTTTAATTTTTCAGGTGGAATGGCTTTGTGTTTCCTTTGAAAAGAATCTTCCCTTCTTTTCTCAGCTTCTGAATGCCACATGGGTACTGTAGGCAAACAACAAACAAACAAAAATCTAACCACAGGGGTTACATGCAACTTGCCAGCACTGTTTTCTCATTTCTGCAGTTCCATCCAGTGGAGCCTTTATTGCATTTGGGGAATATTGGAAAATATATAAACCTCTTTTGCATTAAGGAAGGGAGGAAAATTGCAGTACCTAAGAAAAAATAGATGCTTTGAGCTTTCAAATGTGTAAGGTACCCATTTGAACTTATCCCCCAAAGCGCTTGGTTCCCTGTGCTTTTAGAATGAAGTTGTTGATTATTTATTCATTCATTCATTCATTCATTCATTCATTCATTCATTCATTCATTCATTCATTCATTCATTATGTTTCTATGCTGTATACATAAAATGAGGTCTCAATGAACAAGTAAGCAACTCAATAGTACATCCTATACAAATGTTTGCTGGCTTCTCAACCCACTGGAACCATGCAAAATAAAAGTCTCTGCTAAACAAGTCCATTTTAAGAACCTTCCTAAAGGACATCTGGAAAAATCACTAGACAACATGTCCCAAAAAGTCTGGTGTGGGCCTTGTGTGGTCAGTAGTCCAATGGTGGGTTGCCCCCGGTTCACATCGATTCTATAGAACCGGTAGTAAAATCGGCGGGAGGCTCCACCCATTGACCCTGACGTCATGAAAATGCTTCTGCGCATGCACAGAAGCTTCTATGCTTGCGCAGAAGAGCAAGTGCACGCAGCCCCATTGTGAAGCGGTTGTAAAGGTAAATAGAACCCACCCTTGCAGTAGTCATACAACTCCGTTAAGAGTAATGCTAAGAAGGAAGGCAATGAAGAAATCTGTTTTTTTTATAAAAAGTTTTTTATTTTAAACAACATTAAAACATATTAAAAATCAGACATATACATACAACAGGAAATAACAAAATAAAGCAAAATGTCACTTTTTCTTTTTTTTCAGCTATATACAGTGGTTTATTCTTTCTATAACATCAATATTTACAAATATTTTAGTATTAACTTATTTGACGTTCATTTTCTACTTTGTATCATTTCCTCTTTACTAACAAAAGATCATACTCATTTTTCCCTTCCTTTCTTCATTCATTTAACTTATCACCTTATATTCATATCATCTACTCCAAACCTTATAATACTTTGATTCTTCTTTCCCCTTAATTTCATTAGTTAATTTATCTAATTCTGCACATTCCAGAATTTTTTTAATTAAATCCTCTTCCATTGGTAATACTTCCTTCTTCCAATATTGCACATATACAATATGTGCTGCTGTCAATATGTGCAATATAAGGTACTGTATTTCTTTAGTATAATTGTCTATTGAAATTCCTAACAAAAACTGTTCAGGTTTTCCCTCTTTTGGATTCTGAATTATTTCTACTATCCAAGTAGTAATTTTCTTCCAAAATTTTTGTGCCATTGTGCAGATCCACCATTGATTATAGTATGTACCATAGCCAGTCTTGCATTTCCAGCATTTTAGGGAATTGGTGGGGAACATCTTCGCAATTCTGGCCGGTGGGAGATGCCATCTGTAAAATATTTTCATCTGGTTTTCCTTGTATGTTGTCGCAATTGTTAGTTTCATGTTCATTTTCCACATCTTCTCCCACTTCTCTAGTTCTATCACATGGTTAATATTTTGTGCCCATTTGATCATGGTGTCTTTCACTGTTTCCTCTTCCATTTTATACTGTATTAGAAATTTATACAGTCTACTTATTAGTTTTTGTTCATTCCCTAATATGATTTTGTCTAATTCTGTTTCTTCTAATCGAATTTGATCTTTTTTTATATCCTCTGTATATTTTGAATTTATTTATAGATATATCCACCATTGCACTTCTCTTCCTAAATCCAATTCTAATTCATTTCTGGTTTTTAATATTCCCCTCTTGTTTATCATATCTCTATATCTAATTAATTTCGTCCAGTCTACTAAATTTGGGTAACGTTTCCTCTGGGGAGATCCAAGACGGGATTTGTGTATAGTGTTGTTTTTTAATTTTATTCCAAATTATTAGTAAGGAATTCCTAATTGTGTGCCATCCTATAGTTAGGTCATGTCCTTCTAATATTAGCAGTCTTCTTATTTTCCAATTCCATCCACTCCTTTATCCAAACTAATCCTGCTGCCTGATAGTAGGTCTCCCAATCTGGGGGAGTGGCTCCTCCTCTTTCTCTGGTATCTTGTAATACTTTTAACCTAATTCTGGGCTTCTTTCCTTGCCAAATAAATTTTGTAGTTAATCTATTTAATAAGTCAAAAAAAAAATTCCCCATTTTTATTGGAATAGTCTGGAAGAGGAATAAAATTTTAAGCAAGAAATCTGTTTTGAAGGGCAAAATAATTTGAAGCATATTTCTCCTGGAATTGAGCAGTTTCCTCTACAATTGCTGCATAAGTCTTGATGAAAAGATACATTTGGTTTAATGTTCAAACAGGGGCCACTTATGAACCCATGATTTGCCCTTTGAATCTACATCATTGCACTACTATCTGCCAGCTTCCCAAGTGTGCTTTTTCCATTTAGTAACCCAAACAAAGTGAATGCAGGGAAATTGATGAGAGCTTTGCCAGTTTCCATCTTCTCTTTATTCATAGGAAGAAAGAGCCTGGATACTGTTTCTTTTCTTTTTCATGGATCACCTTCAATTGTTTTTAAAAGTTTGGGGAATAAAAAGAATGGTAATGCGGAGCTGCCCTAAAATGATATTCCTGGCTATTACTTGCATTGGAAAACGGTTTTGAAAGGTAAAAGCAAGGAAGGAAAGAAGAATAAGAAGAACTGCAAAGGTTCCCCACCCAAATTAGAAACATATTCAAAGACCAAGTGATGCAATCATTTTTAAACTCGTAACTTCAAAAGAAATTTGCTCTGAAGATGATTTAGTGATTTTACAATCTAAAGATAGAGACTCTGAGGTCTTTCAGACACTGTTGAACTAAGACTCCAACATAGCTCACCACTGAACATACACTTTGAGTCATCCAGGTTTTACAGTTCAGCAACAGCTGTGCCTATTTTAGTTGGAGCCCCTGTGAATTTTCTGATATAGAACTCACATTCTCAACCACTGCATAAATTGAAAAAGAATCAATCCCTACATTACAAAGAATCTGAAGATGCAACTAATCAGATATGGCTAAATTATTGCTGTCTGGGTGGGTGGGTGGGACATTTAACCTCATCAAATACTTTCTTTAAGCATCATTGTCCTCCTTTAATTTCTTCCATACAAATAGTTTCATTCCTATGGGAAATCTGGCAGTATTATTTAGTATGCCTATATGTACCAAATGCATAAATGTAAACTTAAGCCTGCAGAAGACTTCTTGGTGTAACAAGTAGCATTCATTTGGCAGAAGTAGGCAACAATTTTGGGCTGGTAGACAAATTGGAATTTTGGAATATGTTGTAGGGATAAGCACAAAATGGATGCCATGGGTGGGGCTGATCTATTAACAGATTATCGTAGCCAAATAGAAGCCAATCAGAAAACCATCGCTTACTGAAAAGGACCTGATGAAATTATTCTGTATTATTTTTTGTTGCTTCTAATAATTTGTCTTTTCAGAAAAACTTTTAAACAACACACTTAACTACTACTTTGTGAGTCTGACATCCTTATAAAAATGGTTTTAAGTATTGTATATTTTTGGGTTCCTACTTATTTATTAAATTAAATTAAATTACACCATTACAATTACAAGAAAGCCTGGAAGATAACATAAAACTGTTTTCATATACCCTTGGCAGTATGTTTGATAGACCAATAATAATTTATTTTATTCCCATTTCTGTGAAACTATTAAAAATATCCCCTTATGTGTATATATATTCACACATGTATATATTACAAGGCTGGAACTGCTCAGAGTTTTACTCCAACATCATCTTGGAAAAAGCCTGCACCAAACCTAAGAAAACTATTTTACTTTCCACATAGAAACCAGCTTTATCTCACAGCATAACCTTCTAATTTAAATTACTATAAGCAGGTTATTATCCAGTATATGTAGATATTTCTACTATAAACTCATAAACAGACTCAAATTTTACAACATTGCAGAAAAATATTTTTCATATGGGACAATTAATGTAATAATGTTGTTTTTTCTCAAATTTCAGTAACTTGAATGACTGTTATGTAGAACTGATATAGCTGAACTATCAGTTTTCTCTTTGTTAGTTGTCCAGGAAACACAGAGCAGAGAACTACTGTACAAAGACAAGTCACTTATGTTCAGTCAAACTTCTGAATTGCAAACATCTGTACTAGCCAAAGATGTATACATTTAAAAATGTATACATTTAAAAATGAAGAAATGTTGTTTTTGAAACACAACATTTCCCTTCAAGCTTTATCTTCTATCATGCTTTTGCAGGGTTTGTGATTGCAGATGTGAACATATTTTATTCATATTTGTTTTCTAAATTTCTGTGCTATAATAAAATAAATTGACTTACCAGTTTAAAAACTTTTAAAAGGTGATCTTGACAGGATCATTCTCTTTTTGTCAGGTACATTGTAAGTTAAAGAAAAAAGTTGCATGTAAGGCAAAAAATAAAATACTCTCTCTCTGTAGGAACTAAGGATTGTTCAAATTCTGCAAACTGTTAGCCAAGAAAGTGTATCTTTTTTTAAAAAAAGTTAAGAATCAGTTCCTTTCTTCTAAAAATAATACCCTGGCTGATTGGCACTTTCCACATCTGTTTCTTCTATATTTATTTATATCCCAGCTTTATTAGTCTCACATATAACTTAAAGCAGAACATAGATTCAATATATCTTCCTTTTATTTTCCCCACAGCAACAATCCTGTGAGATGAGTTGGACTGAGAGAATGTGACAGATCACCCAGCTATCTTTCATGCCTAGAGCAGACTAAAACTCAATAGTTTCACAGTTTCACCCAGGTCTGTAAATTTCATTACGCAATTATAGTACAAACTGTCAAAACACATCCCAAACCTCTTGCCACCTCCACCCATACACACAAATACACCACTAATTTTCAGATAAGAAATGGGTTATTGTTTTTTCCGGTTGTATAGATTAGTATCTATGATATCAGAAGTTAAGATTTTACTCAATTTGCTTTTCAGAATACACAGGTGTATTCTAGTACCAGGCAGGTTTGAAAAATGGGTCAGTGTGCTGATGGTCAGATAAAGCCAGACCCACATGAGAGTCTAATGAGTAATTATTCATATTTAGTCCTGTCTCTGATAGCAAGATTCCAAGTCAATGCTAGATGGGTCTGAATATCAAAATAGATTCTAATTATCTCTTGTTATTGTTTTCCTTTCTAGTTGGTGGGGAATCAAATGAAATGTTTCAATCTGAATCCCATGCATATGGTTCAAAGGTATTCTGTACACTTTGAGAACAAATTAAAATATGCAGAGATCCATCTGAAGTTTAAAAAATGGCTCGATTACATCTGTGTTGATTAGGATCTGGCAAGCTGGATCTGAAGTGAAATTTTCAATTTATATAATTAAGCAGAGGAAAAGCACAGATGCAGTAAAACTGGCTTTTCCACATAACAGAGTGAAATATCCCAGAAAGCTAGACTGTCAGAAGGGCACATAAAATGCTATGTTCATAAATATTGTTACAAAGGAGTTAGGTTTAAAAATATTTTTAAAGCCTGAACTGTTTTGTTTCAGGAATAATATTTTGAAAGTTATGGTAGCAATAGTACCATGTTCTGTAGGAATTATTCATTTTAATGATTGAACAGAGACAAATTATTAAAGAATGAATAAAATAAGCCAGCCTCAGAACCAGATGATGGATCAGGAAAGATAGGCACACAACGGTTCAGAATAAAAATAAATAAGGATGAGGTGGAACTACATAAAACAAATATTCATGTTGTCCTCACTACATTCCAAACAGCTCTCAGTCATTGAAATTAAATATTCCTCCTCAATGGGACTTCTGGTGGTGACGTCATTGTGGAGAGGGTGAGGAAACAGGGCATCGTTTCTAGAACCCAAAAAACTCTGTAGCAGAAACCCTTTTAGGGCTTTCTTGATCCCGTAAAGATTGGGAAATAAAAGGGGAAGTTCTGAAGCCCCTGGTCAATATGCTATTGACCGGGAGGAAAAATGACAAATCCCTTTAAATCTGGTGGAGAGGAAATCAGTCTCTAAGGCAGATAGGAGTGATGGCAGACGTATAGAGGGAAACAAGGAGTGAACTAAGCAGTTTCAAGTGGCAAACCGAAATAGACCCAGAAGAAGGAAATCAGAATACATAGAGAAGCGAGAAGCGCGAAGCGAGGGGGGCGCAAAAGAGACAGACAAACAAGTGGCAGCAGACTAAAAGGGAAGCACAACAGGGAGAGAAAAAAAGATCAGCGCGAGGATAGGAGAATCCCATGGAGCAGAACCGGAGGAGGAACAGCGACAGAGTTAAAACCCCAAGATGAGACAGAGAGAACTGGAGAAGATGAAAAACCAGAGAAACTAAATAACTTTAAGAAGTAAAGAAGAATTTAAGAAATTTTTGAAAAATTTGTGGGACTTAATTGATGACTGGGGATGGACATAAGGAGAGAGACTAATACTTTAAAGAGGACTGATGTGATAACATGATAGAAAATAACTACAATTACTATAACAACCAGAAGCAAGATTGGAGAAGGGAAGAGGAATCAAAGAACAACAAAAAGAAAAATAAAACATATATTTATATATATATGTGTGTGTGTGTGTGTGTGTGTGTGTAGGTCTTTGCTTATTCGGGTCTTCTCCCGCGTAAAATTGGAAGTATCTTGGCGATGTTTCGATGAAGTCTCATTTGTCATTTTCAGGCTGGTGTTCTCGGCTTTGTGCTTCCAGGAGCAATGTGAGATCGCAGCTGTCTCTTCCTTTTAACTGCTAGTGGGGGTGTGAGCTGATTGGGTGGGAGTTTGGCTGTGTTCTGATTGGGTGGAGGTGTGTTCTGATTGGTTAGGGGCTTGGCTGTGCTCTGATTGGATGGGGGGGTTGGTTGTGCTCTGATTGGCTGGGGGTGTGTTCTGTTTGGGTGGGGGCTTGGTTGTGCTCGGCTTAGTCTGAGTTGCAGGGGGATTTGAGCTGGTGAGCTGCGCTGTTGTTGTTTGGCTTCGTGTTTGTGGTCGTGAGAGATCTTCATGGTGGGTGTCGGTCTGATTCATGTATGGATTGGAGGGGTTAAAAGTGGCTAATGATGCAGCTGCAGTCTGGCTTCTGGTCCTTGGTCGTACCTCATTATCAGTGTGGGTTTGAGTCTGCTTTCTGCGTGGATGTGTGGTGGTGACATCCTGTGTGGCTCTTGTGAGTGTGGGTCTGGTGTCATTCATCGTGTTAGGGACTCGTTTGTCAATAAGGGCGGGTTTCCAAATGGCTGGCAGGCGGGAGGTATCGTCTATTTGTTCATGCTGTGTGGGCGTTTTTCTATCTCGATGGCTTCTCTGATTATTCTGTCATTAAAGTGTTCATTTTTGGTGATAGTTCTGGTCTTTTTAAAGTCAATTTCATGTCCTGTGGCTTTAAAGTGTTGGACCAGGGAAGAAGTTGGTTCCTCTTTTTTGACTGAGTTTTTGTGTTCTTCAATGCGTGCACTTATTCTTCTGTTGGTTTGTCCGATGTATGTGGTGGGGCAGGCGGTGCATGGGATTTCATATACTCCTTAATTTTCTAACTCAATTTTGTCTTTGGGGTTCCTCAGGATGGTGGATAGTTTTCGGTTTGTGCAGAATGCTGTCTTGATGTTATGTTTCTGGAGGATTTTGCTGATTCTGTCTGTGGTGCCTTTTATGTATGGGAGGAGGGCTTTGCCGTTTTCTTGTTCTCTGTCTTGAATTTTAGTGGGGGTTTCTTTTTGGATTAGGTTGGTAATCTTATTTCTTTGGAATCCATTGGATGTTAGTATGTTAGTGAGAGTGTGTAGTTCAGTTTTTAGGTGTCGTTCGTCAGTTAAGCATTTTGTTCTGTAGATGAGTGTCTTGGCTACAGAGTTGATCTGGGCTGGGTGGTGGTGTGAGAGTGCATGCAGATAGCGGTTTGTGTGTGTTTTCTTCTGGTAGATAGTGTGTCCTAGGGAGCCATCGGATTTCCTATAGACTAAGACATCCAGGAAGGGAAGTTGGTTGTTCGCTTCCGTTTCCATGGTGAACTGTATTTTGGGGTGTAGGCTGTTGAGATGTGTGAGGAAGTTGTCCAGTTTTTCTTTCCCATATGGCCAGATTTTGAAGGTGTCGTCTACGTATCTGAGCAAGAGTTTGGGTTTGTGATCAGATTTTTCTAGAGCTTGGGTTTCAAAGTGCTCCATATAGATAACCAAAGACCTACATAAAAACACCCGCGAAAACCTCAGAAAACAAATATATATATATATATATGTAGGTCTTTGGTTATTCGGGTCTTCTCCCGCGTAAAATTGGAAGTATCTTGGTGACGTTTCGATGAAGTCTCATTCGTCATTTTCAGGCTGGTGTTCTCGGCTTCGTGCTTCCAGGAGCAATATGAGATCGCAGCTGTCTCTTCCTTTTAACTGCTAGTGGGGGTGTGAGCTGATTGGGTGGGAGTTTGGCTGTGTTCTGATTGGATGGAGGTATGTTCTGATTGGTTAGGGGCTTGGCTGTGCTCGGCTTAGTCTGAGTTGCAGGGGGATTTGAGCTGGTGAGCTGCGCTGTTGTTTGGCTTCTGCTTGTGGCTGTGAGAGCTCTTCATGATGGTTGTCAGTCTGCTTCATGTATGGATTGGAGGGGTTTAAAGTGGCTAATGATGCAGCTGCGGTCTGGCTTCTGCTCCTTGGTCGTGCCTCATTATCAGTGTGGGTTTGAGTCTGCTTTCTGCGTGGATATGTGATGGTGACATCCTGTGTGGCTCTTGTGGGTCTGGTGTCATTCATCGTGTTAGGGACTCATTTGTCAATAAGAGCGGGTTTCCAAATGGCTGGTAGGCTCGTTTGTTCATGCTGTGTGGGCGTTTTTCTATCTCGATGGCTTCTCTGATTATTCTGTTATTAAAGTGTTCAGTTTTGGCGATAGTTCTGGTCTTTTTTATCGCCAAAACTGAACACTTTAATAACTTTAATAACAGAATAATCGTCCTGGAAGCATGAAGCCGAGAACACCAGCCTGAAGATAATGAATGAGACTTCGTCGAAACGTCACCAAGATACTTCCAATTTTACACGGGAGAAGACCTGAATAATCAAAGACCTACATACACACACACACACACAAACACTAAAGTAAGGGTGAAGAAAAAAAACATTGTAATACAACTATAATTAATTATTGCATTGTGAATTTATATTATTAATTTTATAATTATGGAATATAAAAGCAAAAGAAAAGTAACCTAATTACAATTACACTGATTGAAAATATTGTAAAGAAATAATTGATAATAATTGTTAAGTTGCAAGATAATAACTGGTTATATTGTTATATTATTATAGTGTTATATTATAGTTTATATTTGCATAAATAGATAAATTCAGATTAAGTTGAAACATATATAAGATAAAGATATAGGTGTGTGTATCTAAGACTGTTTTTGTATAAGTAAAAAGTAGAGAAAAAAGTATAAGTATATCCAAAAAAAGAAAGAAAGAAAGAAAATGGGGGTGGGGGGGTGGGAGAGAAAATAAGAATCAAAGATTAATACTTATATGTTAGTGTGGGAAAACTTCACACAAGCTTTAAAAATGTCAACCATAACCACCATAGCGAAAACAGGAAAAAACCAACTACAAATCCTACAATAACAGTCACATCACCACTACAGCAAAGAACAATAGACAACATGATAGGAAAAGAAAAAGAAAAGCTGGAAATGACATTAAATGCTATGCAAAACATGTTTCAGATGATTCAAGAAATACTATTAAAAATACAAGAAAAAATCATGGATAATCATGAAGAAATGAAAATGTTTCACGCAGAAATCAAAAATGAAATAGGAGAAGTAAAAGAGGATATTAAAAATATAAATGATAAATTGGGGGATATCCAACAATTAATAATAGAAAATGAAGAAAGAATTTAAAAAGTGGATACAAAAATAGATCACGTAGAGGCAAAAGTGGAGACAATGGAGCAAAAATCTTTTCAACTAAATAAGGAATTGTCTGACTCAATAACGATGCTGGAGATGGAGAAAGCTTCATATTTTTTGCGCTTTCAAAATATAATAGAAGAAAAAGAAGATCTGGGAGAAAAAATGGCGGAGATAGTGTCAGAAATAATACAGAAAGACAAGTCAGAAATAAAAGGACAATTGGATGAAATATACCAGGTACACACTAATTACATAAGAAGACATTGATTGGTGAGGGAAGTGCATGTAAGATTCTCAAAAGAAACAATTAGAGATGAAGTATATAGAAAATCAAGAGAAGAAACTGACATATAAGGGCAAAGAAATTATAATCTTAAAACAAATACCTCAAAGAATCAGAAACCAACAACAACAATATCAGTTCTTAATAACCCAATTGATTAGATATAAAATAAGGTACATATGGCTGACACTGGATGGGATTTTAATCACATGGCAAGACAAAAAGTACAAAGTAGACACAATAGAGAAAGCAGGAGAATTTTATAATTTACATTTTACACAGGAAGAAGAACAGGAAAGTGAAGAAGAAACAGAGAGTAGAAGCCAGGAAGAAGAACAAATAAAAGAAGTGGAGCAAGAAAAAGAAGCAAGAAAGAGACAAGAAAAAGAACGAGAGGAAAGAGAAGGTGCGAGAGCAAAAAGGTGGATGGAGGCAAGACAGTTACACTAGGCAATGGATGGGGAAAAAACAGGTACACTAGGCAATGGAAGAGGCAATCAAACTTCCCTGGGTAAACATAAATGGATTAAACACGCCGAAGAAAAGAATGCAAACATTCACAAAACTACGAAAATTGGAAGCAGATGTGATACACCTCCAAGAAGTGCATATCAAAAAAGGATACCAAAAATTATTAGAAAACCCAAAATTAGGAAAATTATATACATCTTTGATGCAAGAGAGAGAGAGAGAGAGAGAGAGAGAGAGAGAGAGAGAGAGAGAGAGGGAGGAGTAGTGGTCTATGTAAAAGAAAGGATACAATCAAAACTAATATATGCAGACGAAGAAGGAAAAACGGTGATGGTCGAGTTAGCAACAGAAAGGAAAAAATCACTATTAGTAGTAATATATGCCCCTAACCAAAATCAACAGGAATTTTTTAAAGGAATACATAAAAAAAATATTAGAATTAGAATATGAAAATATCTGTCTAGTTGGAGATTACAATGCAATAGTAGATGCCAAAAAAGATTATAAAAGTGGTAAGAGAAATAAAAAAAGAAATAAACATTACCAAAAGAATTTTTCAATATGGTCGAGGAAATAAATCTGATAGATGTTTGGAGGGAGACTCATGAAGACGAGAATCAATATACATTTTACTCTCATCCACACCAATCCTGGTGTAGAATTGATATGGCTTAGAAGACTGAGGATATTAGGACAGGTGTAGAAACAATAGAGGTAGGAGTAAATGAATGGGCAGACCACAACCCAATACTCATAAATTGGAAGGGGAAAAAAAGGTTTAGGAGATGGACAATTAAAAAAGTATTAAATAATCATACTAAAATGGATTTCTGCCAGGCCGACAAATTAAGAATAACATGAGAATCATAATAAATACATTAGAGTTTTACAATCACATCCGGAAAAACAAGCTTCACTGGTTTTCCTTGATGCCAAAAAGCATTTGATAATCTAAATTGGAAATATCTAATGCAGCAACTAAAATTTATGCAATTCGGGACAAAATTTGAAAAAAATCATAGGGGAAATCTATACAAAACAAACAGCAAGAGTAATTATGGAATTACCTGGAATGGATTACTTACCGAGCTCTGGACGACTCCTGATCTCTGTTCCTTCCGTCGGGAGCTGAAGACTTGGCTGTTCAAGCAAATAGGCTGACTCTGATTCTGGGTTTATTATTTATCATTAATTAGTTATTTGATTTAAAGTGTGATTTTATTGTACATGTTTCTTAACTTGTGTTCGCTGCCCTGAGTCCTTCGGGAGAAGGGCGTCATATAAATAAATAAATAAATAAATAAATAAATAAATAAATAATGAATGAATGATGACATCACAGACCAATTAGGATTATTACTCTGTCATCTTAGGGACGACAATGAACCAGATCATTTCTCAGTGTTGGGTCATCTCTAGCCTGACTGACTCTATTAAGTGGGTGGTGGGTATCCCTCCCAGCAGGGAGCCATCCACCTACTCGAACTTAATGGAGTTGGATAGTCTCTTTGCTCGAATCCCCAGCTTGACAGCAGCTTGAATTTTTAAAAGTACTAGCAAATGAAAACTCAGGAGGAAAAAAACCAGAGACTTTTAACAATTACTACTAACCTTTAGTTGTTGAGAATTCCATAGTCAGTTGTTGACTAATGTTTCAATTCTATGTGAACAATACCAACTCTCAGTTCAATATAATTGGAGGTCACCAGTTTGATTTTAGAAGTAGTACTAGCTGAAATCAAACATCATATTAAACATATTTGAAGCTCCACAGAAATCTGTTTTGAAATGCTAGCAATTTTATCATAAGCTTTTGAAAAAGTATTTATGAAGATTAAACAGCATTTCCTGATCAAAGATGGCTTTATGGATACATATAAAACCACTCAGCTTCAAGGCCATCAAGCATTGTGTCAAATAGCAGCTAATTCAGAAAAACAGAATAAGAAGTCAAAACTTCAAAACTATATTCTTACGCACAGTGAGCAATCAACTGTTCCATCTTTTTAAATATATTAATCTTGTTACGTTCTGGGTGAAGAATGGAGGTGAGGCCGGAGTGATTTCTAACAGTTCTTTATTCAATACTGCCTGTGAGGCAATCTCGCTCCTTGGCTGACACAGCTCCTTTTATATGAAACTGATCAGCTAAACAACCAATTACGAGAGAGTATTTTCCTGCTGCAACAGAGGACCAAAATGAGAATTTCAACTGACAACTATACACTATATACAATACATAACACCCTTCTCCACCAAGACAGAGCATTATGGTGATCAAATAACAATTTAACATATGTAGTCTTTTAGGTAGGTAGGGTAGTGATGTGTCTGTCCTGATCTATGAGGTTCCATCCCAAGACCGGTAGCTCTGAAGCCTTGACTAGGCGGAATGGCTGATGCTGCTTCAGGTGCAGCTTGTGGCAGCAGCAAAGGCTCAGTCACTGGTGCTCCTAACACAAAGGGAACTGAGTCAACAGGCATCTGTGCCTCACCACAGTCCCTTGTTGGTACCATTGGTGGTAGTGGCTGAGTTGGCATGTCCTTAGCTGGGGTTGTCTCTGGTGGAGTCCATTCTGGCTGGTGGTAGACGGAGCAGGGGTGAAATTTGACTGGCTCAGACCAGCTAAGGAGAGCTGGTAGGAACGATTTGAATCAGTTCGCCAAACCAGTAAAAATCACCCCTGGTTGGCCCCTCCCATGCCCACCTGCCTTGTCACCAAGCGCTTGGCCCAATTGAGGCTCCCAGGGGTGGAGTCCGCAGCCTAGGTTTTGAGAGGGTCTTGGGCAGGGGAGGCGCTTTACAGAACCCAGCTTTTCTTTCAGGTGGGCAGGAAGCCCCCTCCTACCATACAGCTGCTGGTTGAGTATCGGGCACTCCTGGGAACCACTCCCCAGCTGGACAAGGAAACTCCAGCAGGAAGGCATCTCCTTTGGGCTACTGAGCACCAGCCTGCATGTCTACTTGGTGCTGCAGGTGCCAGGCTACAATCCTGGGTCTGGTGGGTGTTACAGCTCTCATGCCAGCTGTGCATGAGGTAGTTCTAGCAAGAGGTAGTGGAGACTGCTGGGTAGCAACTGGGGCTTGGCGGTGGGCTGCACTGGGCAGAAGGAGAGTGGAGGTTGGATCGGATCTCTCTCTCTCTCTCTCTCTCTCTCTCTCTCTCACACACACACACACACACACACACACACACACACACACACACACACTGTCCTTTCTTTGGGATTGCAGCACAGATGCCTCTCTCAGGATTGGAAGGCTGAAGGCTTCCAATGGAGCATTTTGGGGATGTGTGTCTGTGCTGCGATCCCAAGTGCAATCCCGATTGACTTTCTTGCCAAAAAGATCACAGAAGCTGATCACATGACCTGGAACATTGCAACTGTCATAAATACATGCCAGTTTCCAAGTGTCTGAATTTTGATCACATGACCGTGTGGATGTTGCAATGGACATAAGTGTGAAAGATGGTCATAAGTCAATTTTTTCAGTATTGTTCTAACTTTGAAAGGTCACTAAATGAATGGTTGCAAGTTGAGGACTACCTGTAGTCTATGTCAATTTATTCCTGCTGTGTTCTTTGAAACTTGTTATTTAGCTAGTATATGTGTTAGGATCAGGGAGGTTGGTTAGCAGCTAACAAATATTCTAGCTTTTCTTACATGAAATCTGCCTATATCTTTACATCTGTTGGTCTGGGTTTGTTGTTTTTTGTTGTTGTTGCATTTTTACAATTAAAAAAATCTTACTCATATCTTATGCATAACTGCGACCATTTATTAATCATATTTATTATTTAGATTTAGATTTTAGATTTTATTGAATTTAAATACTACCCTACTCCTGAAGGACTCAGGGCGGTGTACAGCCATAAAATAAAACATATAAATACAAAATTTAAAATAGACTAAAACGAAATTAAATAATTTGGCTGAAAAATTTAAAATCCCAATGATTTAAAACAAATTAAAATTCCCATTTAAAAGGGGGAAAAGACTTAGGTCAGGCCGGCTTGATGGAATAAGTGAGTCTTGAGCACGCGACGGAAGGTGCGCAGGTCCGGGATCCTCCGTATCTCCGGGGGGAGCTCGTTCCAGATGGTAGGTGCTCCCACAGAGAAGGCTCTCCCCCTGGGGGCCACCAGCCGACATTGTTTGGCTGACGGCACCTGGAGGAGCCCCTCTCTATGGGAGAGTACTGGCCGGTGGGAGGCTATTGGTGGTAGTAGGCGGTCCCGTAAATAACCAGGTCCTAAACCATGGAGTGCTTTAAAGGTGATGACCAAAACCTTGAAGCACACTGGGAAGACCACCAGGAGCCAGTGCAGCTTGCGAGGAGAGGTGTTACATGGGAGCGCCAAATCGCTCGCATAACCACCTGTGCGGCCGTACTCTGCGCCAGTTGGAGCCTCCGAGTGCTCCTCAAGGGGAGCCCCATGTAGAGAGCATTACAATAGTCCA
Organism: Coluber constrictor foxii; assembly: GCA_038048745.1. Lineage (NCBI taxonomy): Eukaryota > Metazoa > Chordata > Lepidosauria > Squamata > Colubridae > Coluber > Coluber constrictor. The sequence continues at coordinate 116,001,573 of CM075961.1, read as the reverse complement.
GACGGGAGGTGACGAGGGCATGAGTGACTGTGTGTAAAGAGTCCTGATCTAGAAAGGGACGCAACTGGCGAATCAGGCAAACCTGATGAAAAATCCTCCCAGTCACAGTCATCAGGTGCTCATCTAAAGACAGCCGTGAATCCAGGAGGACGCCCAAGTTGCGAGCCCTTTCCATGGGGGCCAATAACTCACCCCCAATAGTCAGCGATGGCACCAGCTGACTATATCGGGACGTCGGAAACCACAGCCACTCGGTCTTGGATGGGTTGAGCCTGAGCCTGTTCTTCCCCATCCAGATCCGTACGGCCTCTAGGCACCGGGACATCACTTCAAGGGCATCGTTGGGGTGGTCTGGGGTGGTGATGTACAGCTGGGTGTCATCAGCATACTGGTGGTACTTCACCCCCAAACCACGGATGATCTCACCCAGCGGCTTTACATAAATGTTGAACAGAAGGGGCGGGAGGACCGATCCTTGTGGCACCCCACATATAAGGGGCCTCGGGGTCGACCTCTGCCCCCTGTCAACACAGACTGCGACTGGTCGGAGAGAAAGGAGGAGAACCACCGTAATACGGTGCCTCCCACCCCCAACTCTACCAACCAGTGCAGCATGATACCATGGTTGATGGTATCAAAAGCCGCTGACAGATCTAACAGGACCAGGACAGAGGAGCAACCCCTGTCCCGAGCCCTCCAGAGATCATCAACCAATGTGACCAATGCCATTTCCGTGCTGTACCCAGGCCTGAAGCCTGACTGGAATGGATCTAGATACGGTGTTTCCTCCAGGTACTGGGGGAGCTGTCGTGAGACCACACTCTCAACAACCTTCGCAACAAAGCGAAGGTTGGGGACCGGACGATAATTAGCCAATACTGCTGGGTCCAGGGAAGGCTTCTTGAGGAGAGGTCTCACCACCGCCTCTTTCAAGGCAGCGGGAAAGACACCCTCACCCAATGAAGCATTAATAATCCCTTGGAGCCAGCCTCGTGTCACCTCCCGGGAAGCCAGCACTAACCAGGAGGGGCACAGGTCCAACAAACATGTGGTCATGTTCAGTCTACCCAGAGTCCTGTCCCTGTCCTCAGGGGTCACAGGATCAAACTCAACCCAGATAACATTCTCAGGTCCTGTCTCCCACTGGAACTACCCAGTCAGAGTCCAGATCTTCCCGAATCTGAGTGATTTTGTCATAGAGATACTGAACAAAATCCTCGGCTCTTCCCTCCAAGGGGTCACCCTAAACAGGGCGGCCAGGCAGTTATCTGATGACGCAATAAGAGCAGCAAAATGAGCACATTTTGCTGCTTTTATCGCCACTAGGTAATCCTTAATATGAGATCTTACCAGTGTCCGGTCAGATTCAGCACGACTGGCCCTCCAACTACTCTCTAGGCGTCTTTTCCGGTGCTTCATCTCCCTGAGCTCCTCGGTGAACCAAGGAGCCAGGTGAGATTGGCGCCGGGTCAGAGGCCGCAAAGGCACGACTCGATCCAGAGCACCAGCAGCCGCCCTATCCCAGGTGGCCACTAGGTCTCCAGTCGAGGCGTGAGCCAGAACCTCAGGGATTGGCCCAAGCTCCATCTGGAACTGGTCGGGTTCCATCAGGCGCCTGGGGTGGTACCATCTTAACGGTTCCGTCTCCCTGCGGTGGGGTACAGTGGTTCGAAGGTCAAGGTGAAGGAGAGAGTGATCCGACCATGACAAGGGCTCGGTGACTATATCCCCTATCTCAAGATCACTCAGCCACTGTCCAGAGATGAAAACCAGGTCCAGCGCGTTTCCCCCCGCATGCGTAGGGCCATGAATTAGCTGGGTCAGGTTCATAGCCGTCATGGAAGCCATGAACTCCCGAGCCACCTCAGATGCCTCACCCATGGACGGCAGGTTGAAATCCCCCATGACCATAAGTCTGGGGGTATCAACCGCCACCATGGCAATAATGCTGAGAAGCTCGGGCAGGGCTGCTGCCACGTGGCAGGGAGCCAGGTACGTGATCAGCAAACCCATCTGAACCCTATGACCCCACTTCACAAGGAGAGACTCACAGCTGGCCATCTGAGGGACAGTGGCCTCCTTCGGCCTAAGGCCTTCTCTAATAACAACCGCTACTCCCCTGCCCATCCCGTGACCTCGGCTGATGGAATGCAAGGAAGCCTGGTGGGCACATTTCTACCAGAGGGACCCCTCCCTCTGGGCCCAACCAGGTCTCTGTAATACCCACCAGGTCTGCTCCCCCCTCCTGAATAAGATCACGGATGAGGGAGGCTTTATTTACAACAGACCTGGCTTTGCACAACATCAGTTGCAGGCCCGGGCCCTGAGGGTCTATGCAACCTGGAGAACCAGTGGATCCTTGGGGGCCGGAGCGCACCACCACTTGAAGACAGCGGGCGCGCACTCCCTTAACATATTTCTATGCCGCCCACTCTCTGAGGACTCTGGGTGGCTTACAACAATCAACTTTATGATTGTCATAAAATAACAAAAAGGTCTTTGAAATGACATCCAAAAAACTTCTTTTAAGACTCTGTAATTGGTCTGACCCTGGATATTTCATATATTCATGATAACCAAGTGCTTACAAGTACCTCTTTATGTCAGTTATGTTTAGATCCTTTTGAACATAGTTTCTCCTCTGGAGAGAAAACTGAAACAAAATAGAAGTGGAGGAGTTCTGTCCTCTCTCTATCATCTGCTAATATCATATCATACACGAAAGGTACCAGGTTTTGACTTTCCTCACCAACACTGATCAACTTTGAACATACCCAATATGCTGTCTGCCAGACTCATTGTTTAAGTAAGGTTTTGTCTCTACCCCTCAGTGTGACTCTGGTACTCCTTGACAAAATATCCACCACATTGTGTCTGAATGTCCATCAAGAGCTTACACCGGCCCACTGTCTGATTTTTTTCAACATAGACCATCCTGTTCTTGAATGGCTGGGTGGACTGGACATTAACATTTGAACTACTATAAATTCATGTATTTGCCATAAGCTTAAAAAAAAAATCTCCTTATGCAAGTGCACCTGTTTCTCTTTCTTCCTTTAATTACTGAACTAACCCCCAACCCATTTTTGTTGCTTTTAGTTTCTATTGCAAACTTAAATTCCTTTTTGCTTTTTGCTTTAGTCTCTCTAGTTTCTTTTTGTCAACAATAGCTTCCTAATGGTATACTACCTTGATCACATTCAATTCCCTAAACATATCTTTCTTAATTATTATTTAATTTGAAAGTTTTCTCATAAACATTTTCTAGGGTGCTTGCATATTTTATTTTAATTGAAACAGTGTGACTTACTTTGGAGAGGTTTCCAATTTTTGATTTGTTCATGGAATCCCACCTAACATTTCTCTCTTTTTTTAAAATTTAGTTCCAAAAATTATTGGATTACAATAGTGGTCGGTTTCCAATTTTTTTACTACTACACATGACTGGGTGAGAATGGCTTGGCAGTCATGTGACTGGGTGGGTGTGGCTTGGTGGTCATGTGACTGGGTGGAAGCAGCTTGGTGGTCATGTGACTGGGTGGAAGTGGCCAAGTCGATATCACTGAATTCTTTGCCCCAATGAATGACCTACAAAAAGAAGATATACAAAAAGGAATTTTATTATTCCATGCACTTACTACTTAAATAAGAAAACAATAAAAGAGGTACACAAGTACATACATAAAAGTGTTATTTGACTTTAGATTTAGGATGTTTCCACATCATTCTTTCATTGCCGCTCTCCTCATTTGTACTTTTCTTAATCTTGACTCTTGGATCATCGGCTGTGTGATGGAGTGCCTTTAACCATTGTCTGATGGTGGGAATAGGGTCCCATTCTTGTAGAGGTAAGCCAATCACGCTAATGGTCATCGGGTTACTCATGTTGGAAACAGTAGGGTGACTTCTCTGTTCTGAACATATGAGGTTCATTTTTGAAAAACCCTTTCCACTTCTGCGGAATTTACAGCAATTGTTCTGACAATATCTTTAACTTTTTTAATACCGTCATGAATGGCATAGTTCTTGGGATCTTTTAAAACATTTTCTATGAAATCTATAATCATTCATATTAATTTGGTAATTAAAAATGTCAGTAAATTCAAGCAATTGTTCTTCGGCGTCTGGCCATGGAACTACTACTTCTTCAGTATTCCATTAATCTGGCTCCAAAAAAATGAGAAATCATAATTTATTTGTGTCTTGCAATTGGCTACCTGTCTTTAAATGTTTGCAATCCATTACCTTTTCTTCAAATTGATTATGATGCTTTCCAAATGTTTTTCCTGAGAAAATCTGACAAATCAATGATTTTGTACAAATTTTATATTTTTGAAGGCTTCTGAAGCAATTACTCCATCAACCTTCTTTTTGTATTGACACTTTCCCTGTCTAAGCATTTGAAATGCTTTAATTGATCTCAGCACAAGTTTTTTGGCCTTTACAATGTCTGTATCTCTTCCTTGCAGTGCATTTGACAGAAGAGAAATTTTGTTTAGAATATCGATCATCAAATCATTTAAAATATATATATTTTCCAGATGGGCAGCCATACCTGAGTATTTTTCATTCACATGAAAATACTAATGTAGCACACCACACAGCTACGGTTGACCTTAAACTACAGGCAGCCCATCTTGGCTCCAAAACTCTACCAATCTTTACGATTTCAAGTCCAAGTTGTTCAGAGATGTTGAAAAGTTCCGTCTGGCTCTTACAGGATTTATGAAAAGTGGTGTGTATCTTGTCAATAAATATTTTAAAGTGTTTAGTTGCTTAATGTCCTTTAAAAGAGTCATTTAAAACAAGTTGGAGATGATGGTTTAAGCAGTGCCATATAATGATGTTTGGAAACTATTTTGCTATTCTAGGGCTCACTCCAGATTTTCTCCCAAGCATAATGCTGGCACCATTAGAGCAAAATGCTATTAAATGTTTTAATAGATAGTCTGTAGTAAACCCAACCTTATGTAAACTCTCCATAACTGAAGTACATATTGTCTCTGCATCTTGTTTTTCCAATTCAACAAGCTCAATAAAAACTGTTGGTGGGTTATCTGAATCCTCAACTTTTACAAAAACTGTCACAACTGGTTTGCATTGAGGCTTCATCAATGATCAAACTGGTAAACATTTCAGTTTTAATTTCTTTTGCAATGAAATCAACTATTTTCACTGCAGTTCTCCATGAATGCAATCCTACTTCCAGATCTACTCCAATTGTAGTTAGCAATTCTACCTCTTCTTCTATGTCTGAAAATGGTTTACATCTTTGTGCCAGACTGTAAACTGTAAGAAATACTTTACAAGAAGTAGATAAATGCTTTTCAGTTGACCTATCTACTGATTTTGTTATAGCATCCTGCTCCTGTTGTTTTATGTTGTCTCTGCAAATGATGTGCGATTTTGATGTGAAATGTTCTTTCATTTTTTTCCTAAGAGATGTTTGCTATACCTGATTACTTGTTCCTGCTGCCTCAATCTTGAAATGTTTCCATTCTCTGGAAACATGAATGTGTTTATTTAATGAGAACTCGTGTTGTGCACAGTACTTACAACCTAATTTTTTGTTTGAAGGTTCCAGTCCCTCATACTTCTCTTGGAACAGTGGTGGGTTGCTCCCGGTTTGCACTGGTTCACAAGAACCGATAGTAAAAATTTGTAGTAGGTCAGAGAACTGGTAATAACATTGGCTGGCCACGCCCCTGAATCAGTCCCTGGCCATGACGCCGCTCACTTACCCAGCCCACCTCATCAGAGGCTTTTTTTTTTTTTACTTTTAAAAGCATTTTTTTTCCTGCAACCTCTTTGGCCGAAGAGGGTGTAGGAAAAAAATGCCTTTAAAAGCCTCTGGCAGTCCCAGCTGAGTTGCCTGATTGTCAGAGGCTTTTAAAAGCATTTTTTTCTGCAACCTCTTCGGCCGAAGAGGGTGTAGGAAAAAAATGCCTTTAAAAGCCTCTGGTGATCTCAGCTGAGTTGCCTGATCATCAGAGGCTTTTAAAAGCATTTTTTCTGCAACCTCTTCAACCGAAGAGGGTGTAGGAAAAAAATGCCTTTAAAAGCCTCTGGCAGTCCCAGCTGAGTTGCCTGATTGTCAGAGGCTTTTAAAAGCATTTTTTTCTGCAACCTCTTCGGCCGAAGAGGGTGTAGGAAAAAAATGCCTTTAAAAGCCTCTGGTGATCTCAGCTGAGTTGCCTGATCATCAGAGGCTTTTAAAAGCATTTTTTCTGCAACCTCTTATGGTTGTAGAAAAAATGCTTTTAAAAGTTAAAAAAAAAGTTGGCCATGCCCACCCAGTCACATTACCACCACCACTAAGCCACGCCCACAAAGTAAGCCATGCCCACAGAACCGATAGTAAAAATTTTTAGAACCCACCTTTGTCTTGGAAACTGCTATATTGCTGCAATGTCCAGCAGTCAGGAAGATCAGGAAGACTTTCAGTTGAAGAGATTGACTTACTGCTTTCTCCATGTTCAAATAGTGGCAGTGGTGCTTATGACAGTTTTAGTTCCAATGCTGTTGTATCTCATTCCAATCTTAGTCCCTTGGTGAAGAAAGAGGTCAAACTCTGTTGCTTTTTCATCCTGCTAAAGGCAAAAGAAAAAAAAAACATATTGTACTTTGGACTTGATTGTGGTTGTAAGCTGAGGACTAAGGATAATAGAAGGGATCTCTGTTTTCATCCAAAAATGTACAGTCTTTTCAGGATGTGATTGAGGTCCAACAAACAAGAAAGATAAAGTGTTCCAGCCAAAAATTTAGATCAAGAAAAATGACTTTCATAGGTACATTCACAGAGCAATACTGAATTCTTTTTCATGAAATTTATTCCTCGGTTCAAAAAATAGGAATATATGAATTAGGTTGACTATTTAGTACAAGTCAAGTAGCTATTCCAGAGTTAGTGGTATAATCATCGTTAGAAACAATGGTAAATCAAGGTATGGGTTTAAAACCAGAAATATTTTGTTGGGTATTTTAAAGGGAATACATATTTAATTTTAGACTTGTTAACAGCTGCTAAATTTGTGTTTGCACAATAGTGGAAAAACAAAGATATGAAAATGAATAAAAACAATATTAGAATGTGCAGAAATGAATAAATTAACAATTTAAATCAAGGAGAAGGCTTGGAATACTTTCCAAGCCTTCTCCTTTTATCAATGACTAACTAACAGAAACAGAAGTTAGAAATCTAAAAGTATGAAAGAAAACACCAATTATATAAGGAAAGTTCAGATTCAACCGAAAGCGTTGCAGCAAGACAGACAGGGAATAGCGGGCTCTGATGAACCATGTGAAATCCCGGCTGACAAACTGCTGTTGATGGGTCTTCAGACCAGATCTGTCCTGTAGGGACAGAGAAGAAGGAGAGGCACCAAGAGGAACAGGCAAGTTCCTCGGAGGTCAGAGGAAACTCTTTGACTCGGCAGCGGCGGCGGTGGCCATTGCAGTTGTCAAAGCTGGGGCAACCGGACCAGGTTTTGAGCAGGAACGGTGATTTGAATGGAATACTGATGCCGGGTGAATGACTACCAGCTCATAGGCAAAAAAGAAATATTTTTAAATTGTTAAAAGGTGCCCCAGCGAAATAACAGCAGCTAATGGGCATGCGGGAAATGACAGAAGAAGAATAAAGCAGAAATTCAAACTGGCAAAGGTTGAAATGAGACTTGATTTTTGGATTAAAATCTGTGGAGATAATTAAAAATTAGAAGAAAAAAACTTATAATAGGTGTGAAGAGGATTGGAAAGAATTTGAAAATATTTTTTTTTTGACCGTTGAAGAAAGGAAAATTTAAAATTAAAGCCCTGTAAGAGAAGATTTTTTTTAAAAAAAAATTGGCTTTGGAATTTGGATTTGGATCCTAAATTGGCTTGGGAAAATAATAAAATTAAGAAGAAAAAGATAAAAATTGTTGGCAATGTGGATTTTAAACAAAATGGATACTTTCTAACTGTTGATTGGAATTGTGGATTGGAGAGAGACTTCTACAGGCGAAAAAAGAACACACAACATTGAACTTTTATTGTGAAAAAAAACCCTTTTAAAGTGGTAAGAGCAGTAGGAACTTTTAAGGAGGATCTGTTTATCTGCAAGCCATGTGACCTTGGCAATTAAAGAAGGTGGATTATAACAAAACTTAAAATTGGAATAATAACTACCGAGAAATAACAAAATGGCGCAGGAACTAATAGAAATGATTAAAAGGATGCTTATATCACTGAAAACAGAACTAAATGATGTGATTATAATGATGCATGGAAAACCTAAACCTGATGAACCAGAAACTATGTTAGAATATATTCAAGTGGAAAAAGAAACTACGAATGGGAAGCAAGAAAATGATACTGAAGACAAAGACAAAGATAAAGATATTGATTATGAAAAATTAAATGATTATGTGGGAAGTAATAATGAAAAGGAGAGGAGAACTGGGAGAAAAGGAATACGTTTAGTAATAAAGGTGAACTTTAAAGATTACATTGGGATTAACAATGATAAAAATAGAGTGGGTGGAAAAAGACAAGGAGAGAAAAAAGGGGAGAATAGAAAAAAACTATAAAGCTTAAATGATTACACTGGGATTAACAATGGGAAAATAAGAAAGAGGAAAAGGGGATGGAGAGTAATTGGGAATACAGGGCAAAACAGAAGACTTCAGGATTTTAAAATGGAGAAAAAAAGGGGGGAAAGAAGAAAATAAAAAAAAATGGGAGAAAGGGACATTTAGAACTAAAAATGAATTGAAGTAAGATTTATAGATATAAATGAATTTTAGAAAACTCAATAGTTGAGATTGTAATACTTGGAATGTTTTTAATTGTAATAATGAAACCAACTAAAACATTTGAAATTAAGCTGAAAACTATTTCTGTTTAAACTATGTACAAAGCAATGAATAATTACTTTGAAGTATACAGTGGGACAAAAAAGTATTTAGTCAGCCACCAATTGTGCAAGTTCTCCACTTTAAAAGATGAGAGAGGCCTGTAATTGACATCATAGGTAGACCTCAACCATGAGAGATAAAATGAGAAAACAAATCCAGACAATCACATTGTCTGATTTGGAAAGAATTTATTTGCAATTATGGTGGAAAATAAGTATTTGGTCAATATCAAAAGTTCATCTCAATACTTTGTTATATATCCTTGGTTGGCAATGACAGAGGTCAAACATTTTCCATAAATCTTCACAAGGTTGACACACACTGTTGCTGGTATGTTGGCCCACTCCTTCATGCAGATCTCCTCTAGAGCAGTGATGTTTTGGGGCTGTCGCTGGACAACATGGACTTCCAACTCCCTCCAAAGGTTTTCTATGGGGTTGAGAACTGGAGACTGGCTAGGCCACTCCAGAACCTTGAAATGCTTCTTACGAAGCCATTCCTTTGTTGCCCGGGCGGTATGTTTGGGATCATTCTCATGCTGATCCAGCCACGTTTCATCTTCAATGCCCTTGCTGATGGAAGGAGGCTTGCACTCAAAATGTCAAGATACATGGCCCCATTCATTTTTTCCTGTACACGGATCAGTTGTCCTGGTCCCTTTGCAGAGAAACAGCCCCAAAGCATGATGTTGCCACCCCCATGCTTCACAATAGGTTTGGTATTCTTTGGATGCAACTCAGCATTCTCTCTCCTCCAAACATGATGAGTTGTGTTTCTACCAAACAGTTCTACTTTGGTTTCATCTGACCGTATGACATTCTCCCAATCCTCTTCTGGATCATCCAAATGCTCTCTAGCAAACTTCAATTGGGCCTGGACATGTACTGACTTAAGCAGGGGGACATGTCTGGCACTGCAGGATCTGAGTCCTGGCGGCTTAGTATGTTACTGATGGTAGCCTTTGTTACGTTGGTCTCAGCTCTCTGCAGGTCATTCACTATGTCCCCCTGTGTGGTTCTGGGAGTTTTGCTCACCGTTCTTGTGATCATTTTGACCCCATGGAGTGAGATCTTGTGTGGAGCCCAAGATCGAAGGAGATTATCAGTGGTCTTGTATGTCTTCCATTTTCTAATTATTGCTCCCACAGTTGATTTCTTCACACCAAGCTGCTTGCCTATTGCAGAGTCAGTCTTCCCAGCCTGGTGCAGGTCTACAATTTTGTTTCTGGTGTCCTTCTACAGCTCTTTGGTCTTCACCATAGTGGAGTTTGGAGTGTGACTGTTTGAGGTTGTGGACAGGTGTCTTTTATACTGATAACAAGTTCAAACAGGTGCCATTAATACAGGTAATGAGTGGAGGACAGGGGAGCCTCTTAAAGAAGAAGTTACAGGTCTGTGAAGCCAGAAATCTTGCTTGTTTGTAGGTGACCAAATACTTATTTTCCACCATAATTTGCAAATAAATTCTTTCCAGATCAGACAATGTGATTGTCTGGGTTTGTTTTATCATTTTGTCTCATAGTTGAGGTTTACCTATGATGTCAATTACAGGCCTCTCTCATCTTTTTAAGTGGGGGAACTTGCACAATTGGTGGCTGACTAAATACTTTTTTGCCCCACTGTAAATGAATTGAAACAAGATTTATAAATACAAATAATATCAGTACATGAGATTGTAATATTTGGAATATTTTTAATTGTAACTATAGAATTTAATGAAAACATTGGAAACTATATGAATGGATTACCTACTGAGCTCCGGACGGCTCCTGATCTCCGCTCCTTTCGTCAGGAGCTGAAGACTTGGCCGTTCAAGCAAATAGGCTGACTCTGATTCTGGGTTTATTATTTATCATTAATTAGTTATTTGATTTAAAATGTGACTTTATTGTACATGTTTCTTAACTTGTGTTCGCCGCCCTGAGTCCTTCGGGAGAAGGGCGGCATATAAATATAAATACATGTAATAAATAAATAAATAAATATATTATATTATGATAATTAATTAGGTTTATTGTTTAATAAAGAAGAGATTAAGATAATGTTGAGGAGATATAGAAAATATATATATTTGAAAAAGCATGAAGATTTATAGATATAAATGAATTCTTAGAAATTAAGTTGAAGATTAATTCTGTTTAAATTAAAATAAGATTTATAAATACAAATAAGTTCAATATATGAGATTGTAATATTTGGAATATTTTTAATTGTAACTATGTAATTTAACCAAAAAATTGGTACAAAATAATTTGGTTTATCGCTTAATAAGAAGAGATTACATATATATTTGAAAAAGCAATGGAAAAGAAATGAATGATTGTAATGTTATATATTTAAGTGACTTTTGATATATTGGATTGTAGTATTTGGATAAGTTGACAAAAAAAATATTTGTGATTGGAATAAGAGAAGTTAGGGGAATACTGAAAATTATATTATGTTGTGAAAAGGATTTCAAATCTAAAGTTTGAAAGTATGAGGAAAAAATTAAATTTGATTAAGATTAGAGATTAGGGTGAATGGTAATATTGGTTATTAGAAGAAACAAGGAAAAGAAAGTAAAAATTAGAGAGAAAGATTATTATGGCAAAAAGTGAAATATATAAATTGTGTTGGAGATAGCTAAAAATTGTATAAATTTGTGACTCGGCCAATACTCTGTTCAGAAAAAAATGCATTGTCTGTTTGTTTGTTTGTGTAAAAAATAAAAAAAAAACTTTTACAAAAAAAGGGAAAGTTCATTAAAATGGATAAGCAAATATTATTAGTATTTGATTATGATTAATGTGTAGATAACTCTGGGACCATACACCTCTGGGGCCCTCCAAACTAGCTCAGTGCCAAGAAAACACCGAAAGAATAACAGCAGGTTTTCCCCAAAAGAATGCAGATAAAACCAATATTTTCTCTAACCCTAAGGACAGGAAAGACAAAACCACTGGAATAAAAACCATCATCAAGGCATTGTGGGAAGTATAGCATATCCCAAAAGGACAGTGCCAGAAACCTCACAGCAGAGAAAAGCCAGCCTTTCCCCCTTTAAGAAAATCCCAGGCAAAAGCACCAGCTGAAAGGAACACTTAAGTACAGCCATTAAGATAAGGGGAATCGGGCTAAAAATAATTCACCTAGAACCCATTTCCCCTTTCCTGACAGAATTAACCTCCAGGATAGAAAAGACAAAAGATCTGTGACCAAGATTACCCCAGGAAAATGAAACCCAGGGCAATCAGAAACACATCAAAACCCATCAAGCTGCAGGAGCTCACAAAGCTTGCACAAACTGCGCATATAAAAGCAAGCTATTGAGTCATATAAAATGTGATTGCTGCAAGAAGCAAGCACCTCACAAAAATTACACAATCTCAAAAACCAGTTATCACACTTACATACAGAATCTCACAAAGCTTGCACAAATCTCTAAATACTAGCTATTGAGTCACATAAAATGCGACCACGTTTTATGTGACTCAATAGCTTGCTTTTATATGTGCAGCTTTGTGCAAACTATGTGAGATTGTGTGTTTCTGTAGTGAGCATGGATCGTTTCACAAACACACACAATCTCACAAAGCTTGCACAAATCTGAACATATAAAAGCACCTAAAATTTCCTAAATTTTATGTGACCCTATTTCCTAAAAAAATACTTTTCCTAAAAACAATATTTCCAAAAAAATTACATTTCATAAAAATAGCAACATTTAAAAAAAAAATGATTTCATAACATCAGTAACATTTCCAAAAAAAAATCCTAAAAACAATAACATTTCCTAAAAACAATAAAAATTCCTAAAAATAACATTATTACAATCATTTTTTAAAGCATAAATAAAGCATAAATAAAATGAAAAAAATTCAGCCACTTACCAGGTAGGCAGATTCAGTTGCTAGCGGATGAGATGGATGCAGCTGTGGGATGCCTTCCACTTCCAGCCAGCCAGGTAGGCAACCAGACTAACCACTCAGGATTCGGCTCCTGAACCTGAAGGTAAACTGGAGACTGTGGGGAGGGATGGTTGGTTAGTTAGCCTAGGGGCCCACCTGGGATGCCGAGGTGATTCTGCGACCCATGGACAACAGGTGGGCAGCAGGCAAGGCCACAGGTGACTACTGGTGGGCTCTGCAAGCTCCGTAAATCTGGGGACTAGGGGCAGGTGGCAGGCAAGGCCACTGGGAACCACTGGTGGGCTCCACAAGCTCCATGAGCCCAGGGACTAGGGGTGGGCAGCAGGCACTGGTGGGCTCCGTGAGCTCTGTGAGTCTGGGGACTAGGGGCAGGCAGCAAGCAAGCCTGCAGGTGACCGCTGGTGAATTCTGTGAGCTCCATGAGTCCAGGGAATAGGGGCGGGTGGCAGGCAAGGCCGCAGGTGACTGGGGGCAGGCTCTGTGCACCTGGGGCAGCAAGCAAGGCCTTAGCTAAGCACCACAGGCTTCACAACCTATGCAAACCTGACGGTGGGTTAGGCTAGTACTTATCTGTAGCTGGGAGGAAGTAGCTCCATTGGGGCGCAGGCACCACAGAGGGTGAATTCAGGAAGCCACAGAGCAATCTATGCATGCGCAAGTGAGTCCTGCCAGGGAGGTCACATGAGTGAGTTGTCGGCACCGCATAGCAAAGCAAAGTGGGCACCGCATGGCAAAGCAAAGTGGGCGCCTCGTGGCAAAGTGAAGGCATATATCGGGTTTGGAATTGGTGGGATGAGTGGGTGCCTAGTGTCATGTGGACAGAAGGACAGGGCAAGTGAATGGCAACTGGGCAACTGGTTCAGGGGTGTGGCCAGCCAGCGGTCACTACCAGATCAGCAATCCAGGCCAAATTACTGCTACCAGTTCGCATGAACCGGTGCAAACTGGTAGAAACCCACCACTGCATTACAATTATGCTCCAGTTTCTCTTTTTGAATTATCTTAAACTGCAAGATGACATGATCACTTCCACACATACTACCCATGCTGCATAAGATCAGATCTAGAATCTGTTGTCAGGTTCTTTAACCTTCTGGAAAATGAAAGTCAATAAGTCCGCTAAGGAATTTTGGAGACATTAAATTGGTTTTTTGAAAAGCATTTGAATAGTTGAAACATTCTGGGTTATTAGCAATAGCACTTAGACTTATATTCTACTTCACAGTGCTTTACAGCAGTGGTCTCCAATGTTTCTGGCTTTGTGGATTGGTGGGTGGGGGAAAAGAAATAGTTCTGTGTGAGCACTCATGCAAATAGAGCTGCACACACAAGCATTCCTGCCTGCTGCTTACACAGCCCAGTTCCAAAGAGGCCATGGCCCAGTACTGGTCCATGGCCCATGGATTGGGGATCCCTGCTTTACAGCATTTTTTAAGCAGTTTACAGAGTCAGCACATTTCCCCCAAACAATCTGAGCCCTCATTTTACCAACCTCAGAAGGATGGAAGGCTGAGTCAACCTTGAGCTGATCTGAATTGAACTCCAAGTGGTGGGCAAAGTCAAAAAGTGATGGTGTTTAATATTGTAAACTTGTTTGTCTTTAACTGAAAGAGAGATTGTCTGAATTTTTTATTTTTCAGATGTACTTGATTTTCAAAGTTAAATGTTGAACCATCCTTTCAAAGATATTTCTTTACCAGATTCCTCAATGCCTTCAGCAATGGCAGAGATTCTAATATATTTGAAGAATTTAGAAAAATATTCAGAGATGTATCTACCTTAGCACCAAAACTGACCGCCGAAAATATTTCATTTCATGACATTTTGTTATTTCATAAAATACTATAATAATTTTTATATCATAAAATTTGCCAAATTTCAATTCCCTAAGAGTCACAAGTCCTGGATTTTGGATACAGTATGTATGTTAGCCTATTTGAAATAACTAATAAAATAAATTATTTTGAAATAAAATAAATAAAAGTTTTGCTATCGTGCATCATATATATTGCTTTCACCGCCCCCCTCTCCCAGGGTTAAGATTAAGGTTAAGGAGTTAGTGTTAATGTTCTGATAAGGATCAGCGTAGCTAGCATGTTGCCCAGGAGGCCAACAATGAACACTAAACAGTAAAGTGTTGGTACAGTCTGTGAAACAAAATTTCCAATGACTTCATAATGAATTGGTTCAGGAAGATACTATGTTAATAGTATCATCATATTTACTTTTTACATTCACAATTGCTAATATTAATACAGAGATGGGATTTTTTAGGCTTTTTTTAAAAAGAAAATTTCCTTTTTCACTCACCTGGTACCAGTACTCTGTCCAAACAGCGCTCCTGCACAAAATCTTATTCCAATTGCCCCAGCTTCAAAGCGGTTGTTTTTAATGGCTGCTGACCCCACCGCCAAATTGTAAAGCTGCCTCCGACCTTACAAGGAACTGGCCTGTTCCTCTTGGTCATCTGAGGCACCTCTCCTTCACTGTCCCTACAAGACAGTTCCGTTCCGATGACCCCTCCCCCCTCAACAGCGGTTTGTCTGGCTGGATTTTCACCAGGCTCATTGGAGACTGCTAATTTCCAGCCAGTCTCACCACAACATTTCTGGTTTCTCCGTGTCAATGTTCTTAAGGAATATATTGGTAAATCAATATAATCACAATCACTCTTTAGCATACTCTCCAATCTGCTTCAGAGATTGCTTGATATTGAGGAACTCTAAGGATTAAAGTAGCATTAAACTAGCAACTTGAAGGATTAAACTCTAAGGATCAAGAATCAGGTGGTCAGGAGATGCAGATAAGCCCATAATTGGTTATGCTGATTAGTGACTGTTTACCTTGAAGAAGGCAATTATCACAACTAAATTCCATAGCTTCTGAGTAGCAGTACTAAAGAAAAGTAGTTATTTTGACCCATTTTGAACTATTTTCACAGTGGGTTTGCAGAACAATGATTATATATGGCTACAGACAAAGGAATACCCCATGTATTCTTACTGGCATCTGGTGATTTTAATACTAACCTCAGTATCCCTTTTGAACACATGTTAAAGCCCTGCATAGCTTGGATGAATGCTATTTGGAGAAGGGGCGTTGGTCCTATCTGACACGCTCTTCTCATTGGGTGGAGACAGCAGCCATGCTTGGGATGTACTCGTACATTCAGATTGGTGGACTGAGTCTGTCAAAGTTGTCAAGTCCTGCCTTTGTTGCTAGGGCTTCCAGCTTTTGGCGAAGACTGAAAAACAGGCTCATTGTGTGGTAGATACATAAAGGAGAAATCTGAAAAAACAGACTGAAAACAGGTGGGGATGGCTGTTGTCTCCACCCAACGAGAAGGAGCATGTCAGGTAGGACCAACGCCCCTTCTCCAATGTGGGTGGAGACAACAGCCATGCTTGGGACATATCCAAGTTCACAGCACTAGACACAGGAGGGTTCAGTCTGGGCCGATGACTCCCCCTCTGAAACAACCCCTTGCAACACCCGTCGTTGAAAGGCAGCCTCTGCAGAGCCAAATTTATCCAATTTATAATGTTTAATAAAGGGGGAAGGGGAAGTCCAGGTTGCTGCCCTGCAAATGTCCAACAGCGATGCCTGCGTAGCCCAAGCTGCAGATGTTGCTGCACTGCGTGTAGAATGAGCTGTTAACCTCGCCGGTACCGGAGAAGAACGGAGCTCATAGGCCGTGGCAATCGTCTGATGGATCCGTCAACCTATGGTAGATGAGGAGACCTTCGAGCCTAAGGAAACAGCGAGGAAGGAGACAAACAAAGACTCCAAACGACATATTACCACTGTTCTTTTGAGATATATCCGGAGAGCCCTCCGGACATCCAACTTGTGCCACTGTCTTTCCAGTGGATGAGATTGGTGAGGACAAAAGTCCGGAAAAATAAGTTCCTATGAACGATGAAACATAGAGTTAATTTTAGGAACAAAGGTAGGATCCAGTCGGAGAACAACATGATCCACATGAAAGACACACAAGTAATTTCTCATCGATAGAGCAGTGAGTTCCGAAATTGTTCTTGTAATCACCACTAAGAAGGCTACTTTGCAAGACAGGAGTCGCAGGCTGGTAGATCTCAATGGCTCATACGGTGCACCTGTAAGAGAATTTAAAATGAGAGGAAGGTCCCAAGTGGGATATCTATGTAAAGTTGGGGGGCACAAGTTAGAGGCACCCCTGAGGAAACGGCGTATCAAAGGATCCTGAGACAAGGTAGGAAGAGAGCTGTAGGTCAGGACCGAAGCGAGAGCCGCCACCTACCGACAAAGAGTATTGAGAGTCCTCTGTTCAAACCATCCTGCAGGGAAGGAATCCAATGGAGGACCGAACAACTTTCCCCCGAATATGGCACTGAGGCCAGGCGCCATTTGTGCTGGGCATCGGCCTGCCAGTGATGTAGCCAAATCAAATGGCAGGTCGCAATAGAGGAGGCCAGGGACTCGGATGTGAAGCGTGCTGCATTCAGGATAGCATCAGTGGAAAACTGCAATGCAGCGATGATCTTATTCAAGTCTTGTTTAATGTGGGTATCTTCAGGCGAGAGCTTGTCTTGTAAGTTACGAAGCCACAACAGGGTAGAGTGGTTAAAAAACGATGCTGTGGTGGCCGATTTAATGGCCCATGCAGCACCCAGGTGAGCCCTTTGCAGTACTTGGTCCGACTTGCACTCTTCGGGGTGTAAAACCTCATCCAGATTACTGGGAATGGAAACATTAGATAGTAAGGCAGCAACTGGGGCATCAACCGGTGGAACCTGAAGAAGGTCAGCCAAGTCTGTTGCTACCTGAAAGTTCCTCTGATCTGTCGAGGACGGGACTGGAGGAGTCCCATGCGCAGTCCACTGCCGTTTGATGACATCAAGAAAAAGTGGAGGCGTCTGTACAGAAGACACTTGTCTCGCAGTTCGGCAAACAAGGGGTCAATTGAACGTTGCGTTGATGCAGAAGTGGGTTCCGGGGGGCATTTAAAAAGCGCCTGAGGAAATAGTCCCATAAAGGCTGATTGATCTGGAGGAAAACCTTCATCCTCCGATAAGTCTGGTTCTTGAGGTTCAATGTCCTCAAGAAGAGAAGGCTCACTCCCCTCTGAAGGAGCTGGAGAATTCGAAGCTGCCACAGATAAAGCATCCATATCATAATCCCGCTCTGGAGATCTTACGTGGTAGGAGCACAGCGAAGTCTCACTGGTGGTGGGCAAGAATTGAGCTGAAATAGATTGCTGGACGGCCATTGCAATCATCAGCCGAATATCCTCTGGCCGCAGACAACTGTGATCATGGTCTCGAGCTGGGCCGACTTCTTCCAAAGCTCGTACCGGAGCAGAAGGAACAGATGGTGTAAATGGTCCACGGGTTGCGAATTAACTGCAGCAATTGGCTGAATAACCGGGCCCCACAGTTCAGTGGGCTGAATAGTAATCAGACAATCCTGCAAGGAAAGTTGATCCGGGGCTAAAGACGGTGCCCATCTGGCCTCCTTGCTTGAGGCCTTGTTGGTATTACTAGGCTGGTCTGAGGGCCGCTGACCAGAGGCCTTGTCACACAGTCTCTGCAGCAGCTTATCTCTGTGCTTCTCCATGCAGGAGGACTTAGAGGCATGCTGCTTGCCCTTCTCATGTTGAGACGGGCTGCCCCGGGGTCTTATTCGGACACCCTTAGGGTCTTATTTTGTATCGGTTTATAAGTAGATTGACTTTTACTTGTTTCTAGCTCTGTTGCAAGATTGGGAAAGTACTAAATTTCTTGCCAAATGTACTTGTATGCTTACTGACCTATGTATCATGTTATTCTGTAACATAAGGGTAAGACACATGAGAAGTTCCCAAAACTAACAGATGGTGTAAAATATGCCAGTCCTAACCATATATGGAATATGTACCATAAGATAACTTCTTCTTTCTGTATCCTGTTTTGATATACTGTATCTTGATACGTGTAAAGGAAATGTATGCATCAGCGAAGCTGAAATTGCAAAACCTATAAAAGACAGACCCTGGGCATTGCCCAGGCTCAGACTTTGTCAAGTTATTACTCTGAGTCAATTGCTAGCAATAAACCTGTGTTCTCCAACTCTCGTGGTCCTGTCTCCTGACTTTGGGAAGTGGGTTTTCCTGCATCAATGTGACTGGGAGTCCTTGGCACCAGAGTTAGAGGAATGAGACGGTCTAGGAACTGAGGAAGCCAGTACAGGACCAGGTTGTTCCAGTGAGGCAGATTTACTGCAATGCTTTGTCTTAACCAAGGCTTTTGGCATCGTGACTAGTAGACAGTAGTCTCAGTGGCAAGGACCTGTAGCTTAAACTAGGAATAAGGCCAGAAGAAGATGGAGGCAAGTCAGTGTAGGACTGCTGTACGAGACAGCGTTGAGTCCTGTCAATCAGTAGACCAATAAGGTCAAACAGCCATACAGCAGAGGCACAGAGTCAGACTGGTATAATTTACAATGAGAGCCCAACTGCTGGATGGGGTGTGGAAAAGGGGGTGTGAAGCTCCACAAGTCGCCCACCATACTATAAGAAGAATTAGGCCAGGAACCTCAAAGGGACTAAAAAATCTCCCCGGGGCCACGCTTCACAGGATGGGAGCGCAAAAGCTCCGCAACTAGTTGACAGCAGACAGCTGTCAAAATGGCTGCCTGTCAATCAGGAATTGAGCATGAAGCTCCATGAAACCTGTGGGCAAACGGGAGTGTGAAAGCTTCGCAAGAGAATTGGCTAGGGTTACAGATCAGCTGGCAGCTTCTCCGCACAAGGGAAATGTCAAGACCACTTAATGGATCAAATGCAGGGGAGCGCGAAATCTCCGCAATGAGGGAGATGAAAGAGGGTGACAAAATGGCTGCCCGCCAATCAAGGAGGGAGCGCAAACCTCCACAAACGGTCTGCCAGCAAAAAACCTTTTAAAGGACGATCAGAGAGCTGATAAGGCCAATAAACGACAGCGCTGATCTTATTAAGCGAAATAGGAGTTAAACGTGCAAAACAGGACCGCTAGAGACTCCACGAAAGTTAGCTGTCAAAGTCAAGGCAAAATGGCCGTTAGGCAGAATTCCATGGTGCAAAAATGGCCGAAATGAAATCAAAAGGGAGGCGCAAAGCTCCACACAGTCTCACACACACACAGAGGGAATTACTCTGCCTGGACAGGGAGCGCGAGGCTCCACAAATGACAACTCAATCAGAACAAAAAGGACAAGTCAAAAGGCTAGGAGTGAAGAAAAAAATCCCCTGTGCCCTCAGCAAGCTAGCTAAGCTAGTCTCTGAGGTAATCCACATTCAAAATTGGCCACACTCTCGAATAGAATAGTCAAGGGAAGTCCAAGTCCAAGAAATCTAACCATTGAAATACACTTTGGAGAGTATATAGATGAAATAAATTGCTAGAGACACAGAACCACACGACTGTCCAGTCTGACAGACTGAGTCAAAAGCTGGAAGCCCTAGCAACAAAGGCGGGACTTGACAACTTTGACAGACTCAGTCCACCAATCTGAACATACGAGTACATCCCAAGCATGGCTGCTGTCTCCACCCACATTGGAGAATGATTTTTTTTATATTACCTCCAATTATATTTACCAATAATAATAAACCAAATAATTTCCTCCATATATTCCTCCAAACCACAACTTAACCATTTCTGCTTTCAACACAATATACAATAGTATCTCAATTATTACAATTCCCTAGTTAAATAGAGCTTTTTTTTCTTTTGTGTTTTAAAATCTTGAACTCTACTCTTTTGCCTAAATTTCCCATTGTTTGCAACTATCTTTTTTGATGAGAAAAAAAAAATCTGCCTCTGCATAATTTTCTAATGTTGCAGCAAACAACAAAGCCAACAACCTGCTTTACTTTCGGTTTCATTTTCAGTTTGAATTGCACAAGGAGAAAAAAGAAAATCTGCTCCAGCAATTTAGCTCTTTGTAGCATGTGGCAGTTCCCTGTGCAAAACAACTGAGAGCAAATCAGCTGAAAGTCGCGGATCTAATCAATGGGCTACCAAATGACGAAGATTTAATTTTTTAAAAACAACATGTTTCATATTCCCAATGACAAATTGTTAAAAAACTGCTTATGACTGGCTATCTTTTAAAAAAGAATTGTAATGTCTTTGAAAAAAAAAACATCACAATTACTTCAATAGAAACAATATATTGAAATTTTGGTAAATAAGCATTTTTGACTTGCAAAAATCCAGATGACCATGATAAGTCAGCAAAGTTTTCTGAATCTCCCTTCTTCCATTTAGTGCCCTCCTGAATTTTTTAAGCCTAGATATAGTAGAACTCCTTTTTGGTAATGAAAAAAATAAGATCAATAAATGACATTGTAGATCAAAATTAAATAGAGAGCAATTTTCTCTTGACAGTGGTGGAGTGATGTGATGTTGAACTAGAATTAAGAATATGAATTCAAATCCATAATCATGAGATTTATGAAATGCTTCTGATCAGACAATACTCTCTCCCACATAATAAATTTCAGTGTTCTGGTAAGAATCAACAAGTAATCTAATGAAACATGCTCTAAGCTTAGAAGTCAGGAATAAGATTTAAGAAAGAGAGATAATAACATCAGTGGAAATCTCTAGATAGAAAATAACAAGTTGAATGTTCATGTATATTCTCAATATTTATGTCTTTTTTGTTTGATTTTGTGTTGTTGATTTCTTACATTTAATTCCATATTTTTTATTATTTTGTCCTAACATTTTGTTTGCTTATAATATTTATTCAATGTATACCTTTCTTTTCAAATAAATAATCAAAGAAGAAATAATCATGACAATAATTTAACACAGCAATCCTTCAGAAGAGGCTGCAGTGTGTGTGTGTGTGTGTGTGTGTGTGTATTGTATCAGTGAAAAACAATAGAAACACAATAAAAAAATAAGAGTAATATCCAAAAGAAAACTGAAAGACTTTGTGAAGTATTTGTTGCCTGCAAAAAGTGAGATGCAACCTGTAGCTTCTCTTTGAGAAGGATATTATCAACAATAGCTGTGAGATTTTTCTTCTGCATGTGATGAGGCCTTATAAATAGTATGCAATCCATGAAGCTTCATGCCATAATAAATTTGCTAAGCATTAAGATGCTGCATTTTTTTAAAAAGTAAATCACATCACTAAGTTTTAAATCAGAAAGCCAACTGAGCAATCTTTCATTTCACAGATTCATGCACAATTTCACAACTGTTCAATGTAGTAATATTTCTAGTCATTGAATTAGGACAGCTAGTTCCGCCTTGGTTAATTTTGAAACTTGCACTGTCATCAACAAAAATACTACAGTCAGAGGTATTATGACAGAATTAAGACAATCAATTCTGTTTTGCTTAATCTGAAGCTTGCATTTTGCCAACAAAACTATAACAATCAGAGGAGCAGTCAGGAACATAAGTAGAGTTCTCTGAGTTGCAAGGTAAATGTCTTAGATGGACCTACTCACATCCCAAGCCTTCTTCCAGGCTAAGGTAATTGAGAGTGGGAGAAAGGGAAGTTGAAGTTCCATATAACGGATTTGGGAAAAGCCATAGAAGAGGAAGTCAAAGCAGCAGCAGCAGCCGCAGCTGTTCCTTCTTTTTTGATTTTGCTAATCTTGCTAATCATCCAGGCCAACAGTATCTAAAAAAGGTTAAATCATGGCAATTGGACCAAAGTTTGGTCTGGTTGACATTATTTAACCTTTTTACATATTCTGTAGAAACATTTTTGAGTGTTCTGCTTCAAGATTACCATGACAGGACTACAAAAATCCAGGTCATTAGAAATAGCAAGTTCAGGAATGCTGTTTTATACTTTTTGGGTGAACTCTACCAATTAGAGCATGTCCAATGAAACATGGTTAAATAAGTAATCACACAGCAGAATGTATGAATATAGCCACTGACTTACATGGGTGCCGTATGATGTAGCTGCATTTCAGAATCATAGGCTCTGGATTTTGGTTAAGGCTAGATAATGAAAAATGCTCTATGCTCCTTATTTCATATGTGATGAAAACTTCAAATAGCAGCATTTAGTCTTTCGAGACTTCCATTTCAGTGTTTTACATCCACACAGAATTGGCTATGACCTATCTTGGTGCATTTACAGATTATTTGATATTGAACTTACTTTTCTTTTGAACTAGTTTGATCTTGTGGCTTTTCCCACCATTGATGCTGATTCTTGTCTCACCCTGACTCTTATTTAATTGTAGGGAATAAGTAACATGTACATGCATGCAATTATTTTGGCTTTCTCCTGTCTGTTGGAACCACACTTTTGGTAGTTCAGTGGCACATTAAATAGACTGCAGATGCAAGTAACTATTGCATTATCCTCTGGAACTGAACAATCACTTTCATAGCCTTTGCCTGGAATAATATATACAGATACTCACAAAGAGCATTCATCAATAGTTTCTTAAAAAGAGGCACAACTCAGCATTCCTGCAACAGGAAGAAAAGTATTCCAAACTTCCCTAAGGAAAAAAAGGCTAATATTGGTGATAGGAGATTCAATTCTTAGGGAAACAGAAACTATAGTCTGCAGATCAGGCAGTCAATCTAGGAAGTGACATAGTCTCCCTGGAGCAAAAATCAAAGATGTAACTGAGATATTCCTTATGTTAAATATGTAAACAGGGAGTGAAGCCTGGAGCATAGGCTTCACTCAGATCCGGGTTTAGCCAGACATTAGCATAACCACTGCTCATTGAGGGGTCCCCATGTGATATGGGGGTGGACACGGGGTCATACCTGACCATTGTGTCCTGGAAGACCATCAAAAAAACAACTCTGGGACTGGAAAAGGAACAGCTGAAACCACAGAAAATGATCTTAAAAGACTATCAAGGACCGCATCCACATCTTAGGGAGCAGAACCTTTCAGATCAAGTTTAAAAAGTTCATCGGACAGCTGCAGCTGACCATCATGGACAACGACCTCCCAAGCCTGCTGGGGCTGGAGTGGTTCAAATCCCTGTGTTTAGGAGTGACCAGCATCCACACTGTCCAAGATGACAGCATCGAGGACCTAATGAAGAAATTTGTGGACATCTTCGATGGAACTTTGGGCAAGTACATGGGGAAACCCATCTCTTTCAATCTAGCTCCTAATGTTACCCCCATCAGAATGAAGCTAAGAAGGGTCCCCTTTGCTCTCTGGCCCAAAATAGACAGTCAATTAGACAAACTAATTGCTCAGGGGATTCTGGAGCTGGTTGATCATGCTAAATGGGAGACCCCAGTAGTCACCCCAGTTAAATCAGAGGGGTCAATTCACATCTGCATGGACTATAAATGTACCCTGAATAAGGCTTTGCAACAGAGTGCTTACCCAGTTCCAGTTGTTCAACATCTACTGCATTCACTGGGGTAAGGCAAAATATTTGTAAAACTTAATTTGGCACAAGCCTACCAGCAACTGCCAGTGGACAACAACACCACGGAAGTACAGACTATTGTGACACACCGGGGGGCATTTAAATCCCGCCAGTTACAATTTGGGGTGAATGTGGCACCAAGGCTTTTCCACAGCATAATGGAATGCCTCCTACCTGGGAGTAGTGCCTTACTTTGAAGATGTCCTTGCGTCTGGTGACAACAAAGAGGTACTAATCCATCAATTAAAAGAAACATTGAGGCAGTTCCAAGAAGCCAGACTTAAAGTTAAAAAAGAAAAATGAAAAATAGCTGTGCCACAAGTCAAATTTTTGGGATATTTAATTGATGGCTCAGGGATGCACCCAACCCAAAACAAAGTTAAAACCATTAAGGAAGCCCCCATACCAAAAAAATCAAATGGAACTTCAGGCTTTTCTTGGCCTGTTAAACTTTTACAGTATTTTTCTGCCACAGAAGGTGATAGTTGCTGAACCCTTACACTGTCTGCTAGACAAGAAGGTCAGTTGGACCAGGGGACAAGTGTCTGTCTTCTCTGCAGTCAAGAATTTGCTGTCATCCAAAAGCCTCCTTGTCCAATATAACGAGACTTTACCTCTTACATTAATCTGTGATGCATCCCCTTTTGAGGTCACCTTCAGGTGCTTTGGAAAATAGCTTGACCCTCTCCTCTCTGTGGCAGACCCTCAAATATTAGAATACTACTATCATGTCTCCCCTGGTCCTTCTGTTTACTATGCTACAAACAGACCTAACAAAAGAGGAGGTGGAGTTGCATTATATATAAAAGATCACTACATCTCTACAGAAATCCACAAAACCAAGGATGAAAATCTCCTAGAATCCATATGTATCAATATAAAAGGGGAAAAATAATATTGCTGTAGGTGTATACTACAGGCCACCCAAACCATGCAGAAGAAATAAATGAACTCTTTGCTAATCAATTAATAAATGTATGTAGAAAATTTACCACAGGAGTAATGGAAGACTTTAACTACCCTGATATCAACTGGGAGATAAACTCTGCAGCAAGTAGGAAACACACTACAATAGTAATGGGGGATTTCAATTACCCTGACACCAATTGGAAGAATTCAGCACCAAATGAGACATTAAATAGGTTCCTAGCCAACTTAGCTGACAACTTTGTCATCCAAAAAGTAGAGGAGGGAAGTAGAGGAAGAACTATAGAAGGTTAATAGTCTTTGATTTTTCAGATTCACCCATTCCCTGATCCATGTCAAACTTGTTGCTCTATAATATGTCTCCCATGCTGGGAGTCCAAAACCACCTCTGGCTCTATCATCTTGCAAGCACTTAATTTAATTCTTGGCTTTTTTTCCCCTTCCCACACAAATTTTGTAGTTATCTTGTTCAAATTTACAAAAAAATAATAATCCAATTTTACTGGAATCATCTGAAATAAATAAAGCAGCCACAGGAATAGGAAGCTCAAATTCAAAGCCCAAGAGAGGGCATAAATCTCTCTCTTGCCCAGGACCCAAAAAACTCACATTGTTTTTTTGCTTCACCATTAAACTATCTTTCCAAACAGCCTCCATATTTCCAGTGTCTTTCTCCCCATTTGGAACTGAACCCAGATGGACATTTCTTCCAACAATTTGGCATTCCAGATGGGACTCCAAAATAATCTGACCAATGGACCTGACTAATGGACCTGGCCAGTGGAATTCAAGTAATTTAACAACTGGTTCTCTTCCCTAATGATTTCTTCCAACAACCAGTTTGACAAACTGATCAGAAAGTTAAAAACTGGTTCTCCTGAAGTGGTGTGAACTGGCTGAATTCCAACACTGGACTTGGCCCAAGTAAGCCTCCCTTGCTGGCAGCAGACCCATTGAGTCTGTGGATGAGTTTTCCTGGACCATGGCCATTTGTAACAAAGGTTACAAAGGTTATTAGTTCAGTTTTCATTGTTCCATTTAGTTTCTTCTTTCTGATCTTCAATAAATCCTCCAATGAACAGAATTATATATCCAAAGTCAAGCCTCCCAAATTTTCCTTCAAAATAATCCACTTTAAGTAACAAGCAACAAAGTTTCTCTTTCAAGTCTGGAATTTACACTTTCACTTCTCAGCTGTCAGCCATTTTGTCAATCTCCATTTGTCTTTTGTCTTTGCTTTTAAAGGCATATTTATTTCCTCTTCTCTTACCTCTCTCTCAAATATAATCCATAATCCATTATCATTTAACCACAAAAGAGAGAAAAGAAGCCAAATCTGTAGTAAGATCATTTCCAGAAGATTGGTAATTGCCATTATCTATCAACAGGTCTTTCCTTTTCACCATTCATTTAAGTCTTTTTGCCCCAATAGTTCTCAGCCGCTGTTTAAACTGGGGCACACTCATTATAATCCAGCATTTACAGGCAGTTTCCCCCTGGGCAGAAGTCCACTCATCCAGCTTTCAAAACTCCCTGCTCCGCTTTCTGCTTCTCCTCCTGCATATCCTTTTGTTCCAGTTGCCGCGGTCTCAGGGCAGCCACCATGCCTGCTGCATCCACTGCTGCTGGCACAGAGGGCAATCCTCCAGCCCGAGGACCTGCCCATTCCTCTCGGCCATCCAAGGGGTCCCTCTCTAACCCCCTGTCCCTACAAAACAAGGTAGGTCCACAGACCTGCCAGTGGTGGCTTAAAAGACGGGGTTTATTCCTGTGTTTGTGAGTGAGAGGAACCTTCTCCCAATCACAGCTGGATCTTGCTCTCTCTGTGCATCTCCTAACAGCAGAAAGACCAACAGAGTCTGGAGAACATGGGGGTTTGCCAGGACCTTCTGTTAGGGAAAGGAGAGAGAGTGTGAAATGGAATGGGAAAGTGAATGAGAGAGTTAAATGGGCAACCTGCTAGGAAGTCACTGAGCAAAGCCCTGTGTTAGGAGGTGCCCATACTCACTGCTTAGGAAAAGCAGCAGGTCCTTCCAGACCCCCAAGGATAGGGGGGAAACTGATAGGTGGAATTTTAGGAGGTGTTTATACTCACTGCATAGGGGGCAGCAGGTCCTCCTGGATCGCCTTTCTTTTTGATCCAAAAACTTGACAGGCGGTAGTTCCTGGTAAGGAAATGTCCGTACTCTGTGAGGGAACCAGAGTGCTCCCAGATGCTTTTTTTGGTCTGAAAAGTGATAGGTGGCAGATTTTTTTTTCACCTGGCTACTCCAAAGTGAATCTCACATTGGAAGGAGAACATGGGAAGCTGTAGCTCAAGGATTGTGACAGGAACTCCCCAAGGAGATTTAAGAGATTTGTTCAAGCCTTAGGATAGCAATAGCATTTAGCACTTAGATTTATATACCACTTCATAGTGCTTTACAGCCCTTTCTTAGTGCTTTACAGGACCCCACCAATCTGGGTCCTCATTTTACTGACCTTGGAAGGATTGAAGGCTGAGTCAACCTTGAGCCTGGTGAGATTCAATCTGCCAAATTGCTGGCAGCCAGTGATCAGCAGAAGTAGCCTGCAGTACTGCACGCTAACCACTGCACCACCATGGCTCATATGGATGAATTCCATTCATAGGATAAATGGCAGATGCCTGTCCTGGCTGGTAAGAAGATTTGAGCAAATTGTGTAAAGAGTGGGTTTTGCTCAGGGTCGAGATGAAGCTGGAAAACCAATTTGGCTAAATAAAGGTACTTATAAAAAAAGGAAACTATATAAATAGGAATGTTGTGGGTTTTGTTTGTTCGTTTCTCTCTCTTCCTCTGTCTTCCATGCAACTATGTGGTATGTTTGTTAAGATTTGTGCCTTCTGTAATTTAACTGAGATTTATGGTGAGAATGATCAGCGTGTGTAAACCTGAGTTCTGTTTTCCTTTTCAGTTTTGTTTCTCTTGTCTTTGCGTGTATATGTGTGCGTAAGTCTTTGTGTGTCCTCGAGGTAAATGTAACTGTTTGCCCAAGACCCCAAAAACCCATGTGTCTTTCTCTCCATTTGGAACTGAACCTAGATGGAAATTTCTTCTAACAATATCATAGATTAAGAAACAGAAATTGGAGAAGAAAAATTTGAGTTACACACCTTCCAATTTAAGTAATATACACAATAATGAAATAAATTGGTTATAAATCCACTAAATTGAGGTTTTAAAACAGTGTTTTTCATATTCATTCCAGGTGCTCTTTTCCCTCCCTGATTCCAAAAATGGGGTGTGCAGAGGCAAAAAAAGAGCATCATGTTTTTGGGCAGTTCCAGGTAGCAGAGATCACAACAACAGTGTTTTTGGGTGGCAGCACCTTGCCTTACACCTCCTATGCAGCA
This sequence comes from Coluber constrictor foxii, assembly GCA_038048745.1. Classification (NCBI taxonomy): domain Eukaryota; kingdom Metazoa; phylum Chordata; class Lepidosauria; order Squamata; family Colubridae; genus Coluber; species Coluber constrictor. The sequence goes on along the minus strand of CM075961.1, from coordinate 115,973,080 downwards.
CCCAAAAATGTGATGCTCTTTTTCTTCTCTGATTCCAAAAACAGGGTGTGCGGAGGCAAAAAAAGAGCATCACATTTTGGGGCAGTTCCAGGTGGTGGAGATTCAGCAACAGTGTTTTTGGGTGGCAGCGCCTTGCCTTATGCTCCTGCGCAGCACCCACTTCGCCAACCAAGTCCTGACCTCCATGCTTCCCTGGGCCGCTTCTGGAATCAGGCTCCGACCGAGGCAACAAAGATGCAGGGGGCTTGCCAGAAAGCCTGGCACCATGCTTATGAAATGGCAGCATCGAGGAGGACTGAAGTGCTGCATCTCTAGCGGGCCTTGCTTCCAGAAAGCCAGGCTTTCAACTCCTATGGCTATAAGTAGAAAAACGGGGGCGTATCGGGAATGGAGCCTTTAGTGCCAAGTCCCTCTTTTTCCCCCATGAAAATAATCCCCCACCCTGCTCACTCCAGTTACATGTGTGTAGAGTGATAGGGTTTGTTTTAAAAGGATAAAAAGATCTGTGCTACTCATTATCAAAATCTGAGTGGAAGTAAGGACGCTGCTGATCCTGATGCTGGTAGGCAGAGGCAGAATTTTTTTTCTTATTTTCTTCCCCCAAAATTAAGATCTGTCTTATAGTCCTTTGCGTCATAGTCCAAAAAAATATAGTAGTTCTGCTTTCTCCCTGTTTGTCACCTTCTTGCCACTTTCTCCCACAATGGGCCAATGGTTTTCTTGACTTTTTTCTTGTTTTTAACATATTGGAGGAAGCTTTTGTTGTTTGTTATTTTTATTTTTTACTTTTGTCACAAGCCTTTTTTTCATTGTGAGCCTTAGCTTTCCTCACTTCATCTTTACAGGCTCGGACTATTTGCTGATATTCTGCCTTAGTTATGTGCCTCTTTTTCCACTTTTTATACTTGTCCCTTTTCTCTTTCTATTTGTCAGAGTGTTCTATATGAAGCCATGCTGGTTTCTTTTGAGAGCTGTTATTTTTTCTTTTTCATTGCTAGCTTGGGCTTTTATAATCTCACTTTTCAAAATTTCCCAAGCTTCTTGAGTTGTTTTCCCCTTGAGGATTCTCATCCATGGAATCCCTCCCAAGCTCTCTTTATTGAAATTAGCCCTCAAAGTCCAAGACTCTATTTTGACTTAGTTCTACTACTTGTGCTTGCATAATGTAAAATTCCAATATTGCATGATCACTTGCCCCCAAGGTTCTGTAGCTTCAACAACTTCTGTCATTTCATCTCTGTTAATGAGAATTAAATCCAATATGGCTAATCCTCTTGTTCTCTTCTCTACTTTTTGGGAAACAAAGTTGTCTGCTAGGTTTGTTAGAAGCCTATTGGATCTTCCACTAGATGCAGAGTTTGCATCTCAGTTGATGTCAGGGTAGTTAAAATCCCCCATTACTATTGTGATGTGCTTCTTACAAGCTTAGTTAGCTGACTAGCAAACAATTCATCTATTTCCTCTATTTGGTTGGTGGTCTATAGTATAGGCTTATGGCAATGTCATTCCGCCCCCCTTTAATATTGACCCAAATGCATTCAAGATAATCTTCATCATTGTTGTGCTCTATTTCTGTAAAGATGTAGTTATTTTTTAAAAAAATAATTTTTATTAGTTTTTTTTAAAACAAAAACAGATATTTACATCTTCTTCTTTTCAACATCTTCGCATCAGTAATCCATATTTATACATTTTCTCTTTCTTAATATATCTTTTATACATATATTTCTAGTATATCATATATATACTGTTATAATATATTCTATTGTTCTAATTATTTTATTTACATTTGACATAAACATGTACCTAATTTCCTTTCCACAATTTTTATATCTTCCCATTTATTTCTATATTTCTCCACCTAATTTAACCATTATTTAATGGTTTGTCCCCCCCTTTTTTTTCTCCTTTTCCTCCAAACATTTATACCATTTCTCCCAGACTAAGTAATATTCAGTTTCATCTTTTTCTTGTATTTCCTTCGTGAGCTTATCCATTTCCGCACACTCCATAATTTTTCTAATCACATTGTCTTCTGATGGTATGTCATTGTTTTTCTAGCTTTGGGTGAAAACTATTCGTGCTGCTGTAATTATGTGAATGATTAAGTATCTTATTTCTTTTTCCTATGATCCAGTAATTATTCCCAGTAGGAAAGTCTCTGGCCTCATTTCTATTTATTGATTTATAATTTCTTCCATTTGTGCTTTAATTATTTGTCAAAATTATTTTGCCTTATGGCAGGACCACCATATGTGATAATACATTCCTTTTTGGTGTTTACATTTCCAACATAATGGAGAGATATCTGGAAACATCTTTCCCAATCTGGCAGGTGGGAGATGCCACCTATAAAACATTATATATATATTCTTTATAGGATACAGACATTGTTAGTTTGTAATTTATATTCCATAATTTCTCCCATTTATCTAATTCAATATTGTATCCAAAATTTCCACCCAAATTATCATGTTTTGACTACCTCTTCTTCTAATTTGTATCTTAATAAATAGTTGTAATTTCTTAAATTCAATTTCTGTCTTGTTCTTAATTCCCCTTGATTATTTAACAAATCTTTGTAAGTTTTCATTTTACCAATATCTAGAGCATTTGGTTAAATTTGTGCCTCCATAGTGGATAGCCATTCCAGAATTTTATCATAATGGTTCTTTTTTATCCCCTGCCATGTCTGTACCAATGCTTCCCTAATTAAATGTCTTTGAAAATATCCGTGTTGTCTATTTTTTCCCTCCCACAGGAAAGCATGCCACCCTTTTTGTAAATCATACCCCTCTAATGTTAATATTTTTTTATTTTTCAGTTTCAAACAATCCTTAATCCATATCAATGAGGTTGCTTTATAATAGGTTTCCTATTATAAAGTGCTAATCTTCCTCTCTCCCCAGTGTCTTGTAAATATTTTATTTACAAGACACTGATCCTTGCTTTCTTCCTCTGCCAAATATAATTGCTATAAGTTTATTAAAATCTTTAAAGAAATTTTTCCCCAATTTTATAGGCATCACTTGGAATAAGAATAACGTTCTTGGTAGCACATTCATTTTGATTGAAGCTATCTTCCCTAGAAAAGATAACTGTAATTTGCTCTAAATTTCTAGGTCTTTCTTTATCTGTCTTGTTAATTTATTGTAATTGTCTTCTCTAATCGATGATCCTTTATTTGTTGGCCATATTCCAATTATTATTTTTTTTAAATTTGATTTATATGCTGCCCTTCTCCGGAGACTCAGGGCGGTTTACAGCACGTTAAGCAATAGCCTTCATACTTTTGTATATTTATACAAAGTCAGCTTACTGCCCCCACAAACTGGGTCCTCAATTTACCCACCTTAGAAAGGATGGAAGGCTGAGTCGACCTTGAGCCTGGCTAGGATTGAACTCGCAGAAATTGCAGGCAGCTAGATGTTAATTGCTGCCTTTAGTAGGAGGCATTAGCCCCCTACGCTACTCAGGCTCCTTTTGTCATTTGTATATCCATTCTGTCTTCTAATTCTTTCTCCTGTTTTGTAAGGTTTTTCGTTAGTGCTTTTGTTTTTAGCCTATTAATTTTGAGTCCTGCTACCTTCCCATATTCTTCCATTTGTGATAACAATTTGGGTCCTGTCGCTATTGGTTGTTCTATGTTGAAGACCAGATCATCAGCAAAAGCTTGAAGTTTGTATTCTTCCTTTTTTAACTTTCAGTCCTTTTATTTACTTGTCTCTTCTAATTTTATTTAACAGTATCTCTAGTGATAGAATGAACAATAAAGGGGATGAACATCCCTGTCTCACTCCTTTTGTTATTATAAATTGTTCAGTCATAGCTCCATTTATTGCTATCTTTGCTCTTTGGGTTGAGTATATTTTCTTTATCATATTTACAAATTTATCACCAAATTTAATATTTTCTAATTGTAAAGTAAGGAATTTCCAATTTAAATTGTCAAAGGCCTTTTGTGCATCCAAGAATATTAGTGCCATTTGTTTGTCTGGGTTTGCTTCGTAATATTCCAATATGTTCATTATTATTCTCATATTATGTTTTATTTGTCTTTTTGGCAAAAAGCCATTCTGGTCAGAGTGAATATATCCATCTATTACTTTTTTTAGTCTTTCCACAATAATCAATGCAAATAATTTGTAGTCTATGTTTAATAACAATATTGGTCTATAATTTTTAATTTGTGATTGATCTGTCTCTTCTTTTGGCATAAGCATGATAATGGCTTCCATCCATGAATTGAGTATTTTGGCCTTCAAAAGTGCATCATTGAAAGTTTCTCGTATGATTTCATCTAGTGGTTGCTGACAAAGCTTATAAAATTCTGCCAGGATATCATCTGGACCTGGAATTTCATTATTTTTCTGTTTTTTCCTTGCTTCCATTAATTCAGTCATACTGATTGGCCTATTCAATATTTCCCTGTGTGTCTCTTCTAATTCCCTTAAATCTGATTTGTTTAAATATCGTTTAATATCTTCTTCAAGTATATCCTCTTGCGAATATACCTTTTGAAAAAAAATGCTATATTTATTTATCATTATTTCTATAATGCATCTCTCCTTTCTCATCTTGTAATTGATATATCGTTCTTTTCTCTTTTTCTTTTTTCAATTTATATGCCAACCATCATCCTGTTTTATTTACATATTCAAAGTAGTTTTGCTTTGCTGATTTAATTTTCTGTGCTATTTCTATTTGTGTGGTCAAATTAATTTTATGTTTTATCAAATTTATTTTTCCTTTGATCATTTTATTTTGAGGGTCCTTCTGTAGGTCAGATTTGCATTCTTTGCACTCTTTTAGCAGATTGTCTCATTCTTGTTTTTATTTTTCTTCACTGAATACACTATTGTTAGATCTCTTATGTATGCTTTTGCTGTATCCCATAAATTTTAAAAAGAAGTTTCCTCTTTTGTGTTTATCCCGAAAAATATGTTCATTTCTTTTTCAATCATCTGATATTCTTTATCTTTTAATATTTCTTTATTCATCATCTATCTTTTTCTTCTCTGTTGGCCTTTCCATGTTACTTTTACTGGATTATAGTCCACCCACATATTTGTCATTATTTCCACTTCTTCTACATCTTTTCTAAGTTCTGTCGTCATCCATACCATGTCTATCCTAGACCATGATTGATGTGGACTAGAATAGAATGTATATAGTTTTTTCTCTTCGTTTACCTCCCTCCATGTAACTTGAAGACATAATTCCTGTATCATCTCTTGAAATCTATCTGATAATGTCATTTTCTTAGTTTTGTTTTTCGTGTTGCTCTGATAGTCTTTTTTCACATCCGTAATCGCATTGAAATTGCCTATTATGCAGATGTTTTCATATTCTAATTCTTTTACCTTGTTATCTTTTTATAAAATTCATTTTGATTATTATTTGGTGCATAAATTGAAATCAGTAATATTGTTTTTTGTTTTGTTTGTATTTCAATCATTAAGATCCTTCCCTCTTCATCTATGTATATTTATTTTATTTTTAAGTGTTTTTTTTTATGTATACTGCTATTCCTCGCTTTTTTGTTCTACTAATGAAGTATATAAATCTCCTAGTCTTGGGTGTTCTAGCATCTTTCTGTGCTGTTTCTTAATGTGTACTTCCTGCAAATGTCAGCATTCCAGAAAACCCCCAACTCCCAGTAAAGACGAGGAAGCAGTCTTTACTGCATTTTCCAAAGTTCTCTTTACTAGAATAGGCACATCTGGGAAATCCCGAATCTGAAAAGCCCAGGCTTTCCTTCAATAATATAAAACTCCCGAAACCATCCCCTTTCTCCCCAATCAATCACATGCTCCAATCAATGTCCATTCCACCTCAACCCAGCCCCTGACTACTCCTCCTCCAGATACTGGATTGCCTGACCTTGACCGATAGGAAGAATGCTATTATGTCTACGAATTCCTCCCTCCTACTTTCCCACACATGAGGAGGTGGCAGCATTGAAGCTTCCGGCATAATATGGCTTCCAAGGCTGACAGGCATCTCCCCCTGCAGAAAGAACCACATCCTGAAAAATAAAACAGACAAAACACAAAAGAAGGGGTTTTCGCTTAGCACCAATATCTTTTAACTCCTCCTCCTCCCTCCAGGAGGACCTTTTGGTTTGTCAGGAAATTTGTCAGGAAATTGTTTCATGAGTGCGTCAGCCTTCACATCCCAACTCTTAACCCAAGTAGCTTCAGCCAAAGGGTAGTCTTTCCAGTGCATCAAATGTTGTAATCAACACCTGTAGAGTCTAGAGTCCAGGATTTTCTTCACCTCATAATGAGTCTCCCTTTGTATTACTAAAGGAGGGGGCGGAGAAGCTGGCAAAGGTCTGAGGGTAGATTCTCTGATCAGTTTCAATAAGCCACTGTGGACAACGGGGTGTGTTTTCCCTAATATGCGAGGAAGTCTAAGTTGGACAGTCACTGGGTTAATCACTTTCACTATAGGAAAGGGACCTATGAATTTGGGTCCAAACTTCTTGCTGGGCACCCTCAATCTCAGGTACTTGGTTGACAAATACACTTATCACCTATTCAGAAAGGTGGTTGGAGACCCCGGTGTTTGTCAGCCTGGGCCTTATATTTTTCCACTGATTCTGCCAAAGCCTTTTTAGTATTCTCCCAACCCTTTTTCAATGAGGTCATCCAGTCCGTTAAGGACATGGAAATGGGTGGCTCTCTAGGCAACTCAGGCATCAGCATGAAGTCCATGCCCATAGTTATTTGAAAAGGAGTCAACCCAGTATTGCTGTGTACTGCATTATTATAAGCGACTTCTGCGAATGGTAACAAGTCCACCCAGTTCTCCTGTTGATAATTCACATATCACCTAATGTACTGTTCCACCATTGAGTTCAATTTTTCAGCCAATCCGTTAGTCGATGGGTGAAAAGCTGAGCTAAGTCCTTGGGACAACCCAATGGATCATAGAAACTCCCTCCAGAACTTAGTGGTGAACTAGGCCCCGCGGTCTGATATTATTCTTCTTGGGACTCCATGTAGCCTGTAGATGTGTTTCACAAACAGCTTTGCCAATTTTGTGGCCGAGGGTAATCAGCTGCAGGCAGTGAAGTGGGCTTGCTTGGAGAATAGATCAATGACAGTCCAAATGACCCGGTTGCCCCCATTCTCAGGGAGTTCAACTATGAAATCCATTGCAATCTCCTCCCAGGGCTTGATGGGTTCGGCCACAGCCTGGAGAAGGCCAGGGGGCTTCCCTGATCGGTACTTCATGGTGGCGCAGGTGGCACAGCTCCTCACATAGTTTTCCAATTAGTTTTCATCTTTGGCCACCAGAATTGCTTCCTTGTCAAGTGGAGGATTTTTAAAAATCCAAAGTGGCCCTCTAGATGAGAATCATGACTGCTCTTCAGTACCAGGAGCTGCAGGCTGCGGGGCATGTAAAGTTTATTCCCCTTCCATGCCAACCCATCCCTTAGGGTTAGGTCTGTCTGGTTTTCTTTGAACCAAGAGTCATCGGAGAGTGCTGCTTTTAGCTCCACTGTCAACTTGTCTTCAGGGAGAATAGAACCCTGGCGCGTTTGCGCTGTGGTGCGGGCTTGGGTGGCTGGCTGAGTCTCTGAGATCATGGCGTGAACTATCTCTTCCCATCAGCTGTCAAATTGGGGCTTGTGGGAGAGAGCATCAGCCAGAAGGTTCTTACCCCCCAGGATATATTTCAGGTTAAAGTTAAAGCATTTGAAGTATTGAGCCCAACGAACCTGCTTTGGAGAAAGCTTCCTCGGGGTCTTCAGTGCCTTGAGATTCTTGTGGTCAGTCCAAACCTCAAAAGGCTCCTCCACCCCCTCCAGGAAGTGTCTCCAGGACAGGAGAACCCATCGCACTACAAACACCTCCTTTTCCCATACCGCCCATCTGCACTCAGTGTCCATTAACTTCCTTGATACATAAGCACACGGCATTAGATTCTTCCGGGGGTCTCTTTGTAGTAGAACAGCCGCCACTGCCACATCACTTGCATCTACCTGAACCAGGAAGGGCTTATTCGGGTTAGGATGCTCTAGGATCGGCTCCACCACAAATAGGCATTTTAAGAGTTCAAAGGATTTTTGGCAGTCCATCGTCCAAGCTAAGGGCTGGCTAGGTTTTGGCTTGATGGGAGATGGGCCGGTTTTTAGCAATTCTGTCAAAGGGAGTGCGACCTCAGTGAAGGAAGGGATGAATTGTCTGTAAAAATTTGCAAACCCCAGGAAGCTTTGGAGTTGCTTACAGGTACATGGGGGCTGCCAGTCCAGTACTGCCCTCACCTTCTCAGGGTCCATTTCGATCCCCTTAGTCGACACCCTGTATCCCAGGTAGTCAAGGGAATGTTATGGAACTTGCATTTGGACAATTTTACATAAAATTTGGCTGCTTGGAGTTTTTTCAGTCCTTATCTGATCAATTTGATGTGGTCTTCCATGTTTTCGCTGAATATAAGAATGTCATCGAGATAAACAAGAACCCCCTGATATGAATGCTCATGCAAAAAATTTTGATCAGTTGCATGAAGACCCTTGGGACCCCTGGAGTCCAAAAGGCATGATCCAGAATTGGAAGCTGCCCAAGGAACAGTTAAAAGCAGTCTTCCATTTGTCTCCCTCCTTTATGCGAACTCGGTAGTAAGCTTCTCTTAGATCTAGCTTGGTGAACATTTTTTCTTTTGATAGGTGGTTCAGTAAGTCCTTCATCAGTGGGAGGGGGTAGGTATTTTGTATGCAAATGGCATTGACAGACTGAAAATTGATATATAATCTTAAAGTACCATCTTTTTTCTCTTTAACAATACTGGGGTAGCCATGCTGGATTTCGCAGGCTCGATGAACCCTCTGGCTACGTTGGTGTCAATGTACTTCCTCAATTCATCTCAGTGGGTGTCATGGAGTACACTCTAGGTTTTGGCAATTTGACTCCCGGTTGTAATTTGATGGCGCAGTCTGTGGGCCAGTGAGGGAGGAGGAGGTTACATTCCTCCTCACTGAAGGCTTTGGATAAGTCTGCATACACTTTAGGGATTTGGTGTTTGCCTAGAGGACCGTTTGGACAAGTTGCTGCTGTTTCTGGCTGCTGGCCATTCTGGGTAGGTTGGTGTTTGGGGGATGGGGCAGGGGGTATTGGGCCAACCCCTATTCTGATTTTTCTGTATCCATCTTCCCATGTGATGGTGGGGCCCTATTTGTTCAGCCAAACCAGGCCCAGTATGATAGATTCTGACATCTTTGGGGTTACTATAAATCATATAAGTTCAATATGTTTTCTATCTCTAATTTAATCAGTTCAGTAATATGGGTGGCAGGGACTCCCCCAATCAATTCCCATCCACCTGGTGAAATTTAATCGGATGCTTTAAGGGTGTTGTTCTGATCCCCAGCTGTTCTACCACTTTAAGCCTGATTAAACATCTGGTGCAGCCAGTATCTATTATTGCTGGGAATTCTGCTTGTTTCCCTGTTTCTAGCAGCTGTAGTTTTACTTTAATTGAGAAGGGGGAGATGGGTGCACTCACCATCAGGTCTTCATCTTCACTAGCCATATCAGGAGGGCTCCTTTTGCTGGAGGGTCCTCGCTCTCTTCAGTGGGGAAGGGAATCTCCATGGCTTGTCTGGCAAATTGGCTGGCTTCTGGGGCTTTCCTTGGAGCCCTCCTGCCTCGTGCATCTGTGGTGGGTCGTTGTTGTGGAACTGGGGCAGGGGCCAGGCACTCAGAAGCTCGATGTCCTGTTTGTCCACAGCGATAGCACTTAATCGCCCCCCCCAATTGAGGGGGTGAAATTTGTAGCTTTCTAGATAATGTCCTACGAGGCGATGGCTGTGCTGGGGTTTGGCTGGGGGGGGGGTGGATTTCTCTGTCTGGAGCAATGGACATGGTATACCAGTTGTGGAGATGCTCAGGCGCACACACACACACACACACACACACACAGATCCCACAGGCTTTTTTAACTTCTGGGTCAATAGCTTCTTTAAAATAGTGCAGAAGTATGTGGTTAGGCCAATGGCCTAGATTCCCTGCGACTTGTCTAAAGTCCCATACAAAGTCTTTTATAGGTCAATTACCTTGTTTCATGACCTTTAGCATGGCTTCATTTTCATTTACACAGCTTGGGTCCTCAAATCAGGACCTGAGCAGTGAGATAAACTCATTGGCATCATTCAGTTCAATAGCACCCTCATTATGCAGCTGGGCTATCCATTCAGAAGCCTCCCCCTCATTCATTCCACCTGAGATTGCCAACACTAAGTCCTGTTCTGATTCATATTGCTCACCATACTGATCCGTGTGAGCCCAGACCCTGCTGAGGAAATAAGCCAGCTTGGCTGGCGTCCCATCAAAGGTTGCTCTGAAGCAGGATGGTGGTGGCCTCGTAAGTGGGGGGGGGGCAGCGGCCGTGGCTGGTTGGGGTAGTACTTGCTGTGGGGCTACTCCAGGTTGTTGCATTCCAACAAGCTGTTGTATTCCAACAGGCTGATGTAAAACTTGCTGGGCTGGAGGGGGGGCACTCTAGCCGGCTGCTTGATTAGTCCCCCTTGTAGTGCCAGGATCATTTGGCCATAGGAAGAGGCCCAGGGGGATCCCTGGAAGCTTGGAACAGATGGCATGGGATACCACTGACACTGGATCCATCCCTCGCCGGGACAGGAAGCCCATCTGGGTGGTATACTCTCCGCAGGAGGTAATGCTGACGCAGGCTGGCAAGGGCCCCAAAAAGGGGGGTTTTGCCTTCCATATGCAGGCTGAGCCTGATGCCCCACTGCTGCAGGATTGGAATGTTGTGCTAATCCTGTTGTTTGGCCTCTGGGTGGGTAAGGGGGGTCTGTGTGCTACGAATCCCCCCTCCATGTTCCAGATCAGGGTTGACAAATGTTGATTTCAGTAGTGTCCAACTCACCTCCAGGGGTTGGGAAGGGGGGGGGTGAAGCTCCCCACTTCCATCTGCTCAAAACTCTGCAAGGAATCTGTTCTGCCCCAGCTTCAGATTCCCAGAGAATGTGACACACACCAAGCTTTGCAAACACTGTTTAATTCCAAACAAACCCCTTTCAAGAATTCAGGCTTCCCTTGCAAAGGGTCCTTATCAAAGTTATTAAGAACAAAGTCCAACAAAGGTTGGCAATCAGCCCAGAAAACCAGATATGAGAAGTCGTTCACTCTCCAAGGTGCTCTGTAGTAATGAGATGTTGTTTCTAGCAAGAAAGCACTAGCGGCGTGCAATTTAAATAGGCTAAGGGAGAGGCCAATTATTCTCAAGCCCTACTCTCGAGTAGACCTCCTCCTCCTGAGTAGCCACTCCTGCCTTTTTAAAAAATTTGATTTATATGCCGCCCTTCTCTGAAGACTCAGGGTGGCTTACAATGCGTTAAGCAATAGCCTTCATACTTTTGTATATTTATACAAAGTCAGCTTATTGCCCCCACAAACTGGGTCCTCAATTTACCTACCTTAGAAAGGATGGAAGGCTGAGTCAACCTTGAGCCTGGGGAGATTCGAACTGGTGTAACTGTAGACAGCTGGATGTTAATTACGGTGCTTTAGTCTGCAGAGCTAAACCAGGCTCCTGCGTGCCAGAGCATTGAGGAGAGACTCCTTCACTTTGCTCTCTCCACTGGAAGGAGCCTCTGGAGGTTCTGAAGGCCCTGGCTGAGTCTCTGCCTCTGGCATCACATCCTCTTCAGCCTCCTCACTGTCCAATGCAAGCACCAGCTGCACAGGCTGCTGGCACGACACCACACCAGCCTCCTCCTCATCAGAATCAGCCACGATCCACACAGGCTGCTGGCGGGCCACAACAAAATCTGATGCCTCGGCCCAAACCCCAAGTTGAAGGGCTTCCTCTGCAGCCTCCATGGCTCATCCCATCTCTTCAGAAAGAGCATGCAAGGGATTGGCAATTCCTCAAGCATCCAGGGCCCTGGCGGGTCTTCCTCCGTTTTCTCCTTTCTCCTCCATCTTCACTGAGTCTTTGCATCACCTGGGGTTTTAGGTCGATGCTGGGGCTCAGTACCCCTGACAGCCCCCTTACAGGGTGCTGCTAGGTTTTAGGGAGATTCGTGATAATGTCAGCATTCCAGAAAACCTCCAACTCCCAAAATGCGGAAGCAGGCATTTTCCAAAGTTCTCTTTACTAGAATAGGTAAACTGGCACATCTGGGAAATCCCGAATCTGAAAAGCCCAGGCTTTCCTTCAATAATATAAAACTCCCAAAACCATCGCCTTTCTCCCCAATCAATCACATGCTCCAATCAACATCCATTCCACCTTGACTCAGCCCCTGACCACTCCTCCTCCAGATGTTGGATCGCCCTGACCTTGACCGATAGGAAGAATGCTACTATGTCTACTAATTCCCCCCTCTTACTTTCCCACACATAAGGAGGTGGCAGCATTGAAGCTTCTGGCCTAATATGGCTTCCAAGGCTGACAGAAAATTTATGATATCCATATCCAATCTTTGTAACTTTGTAAATGTTTGCATTCTTTTAGCTGGTACATTTAAACCGTTTATATTTATTGGAATCATTTTTATTTCTTGCTCCATCTTCGTTCTTATTTGTTCATTGTTCTTAGTTTTCTTATATTTCTTGTTACTATTGGCGGTTTTCCCCTTGCTTCCTCTCTCTCTATTCATTCCCTTTCCAATCTTCTTTTTTCCTCTTGTTCTCCTTCAATTTCTTCTGTTACATAGTTTTCCTGGCTTTTACTCTCTGATTCTTCCCTGCTTTCTTGATCTTCTTCCAGGGCAAAATGATGTTCAAAAAACTCCTGGGCCTTGTCCAAAGTATCTATCTTAAAATTCTTCTCTTGCCAAGGGATTAAGATACCCTTTGGTATCAGTCATTGAAACATAACATTATATTTGTTTAACTATGATGTAAGAAAATTATAATTTCTTCTCTGGTCTCTTACTCGTCTTGGAATTTGTTTGAGAGTTATTATCTCCTTTCCTTTGTATAGTATTGCCTCTTTTCTCATTTTTTCAATAAATTTCTTCCATTTTTTTTTTTTTAGTAAATCTAACGTGCACTTCCTTTGGCAATTTGTGCCTATGTGCATAATTTGTGTGCACTCTATAAACCTCATCAATGTCCCTTCGTATATCATCCTTATCTCTTTGTGTTGCTTCTGCCAAGATTTCCGCTATTATCTCTCCTAAGTCTTCATCTTTATTTTCTGTGATATTCTGGAATCTAGGGTAGAATGATGCTTTCTCCATTTCCAAATACACAATCAATTCTTCTAGTTCCCTACAAATTGACATCTGTTTTTGTTCCAATGTCTCTATTTTCTTATCTGTTTGTTCCATTTTTGACTCCACTTTTTGGATTATTTGCTCATTCCTGAAAATATTCTGTTGGATTTTTTTCTATTTTATTGTCATTTTTTAAATATTGTCCTTCATTTCTCCCACATCAGATTTAAGGTCCTCATGGTTTCTTTTTTTTCCCCTTGTAGTTATTCACAGTGGTTTCTGGTGTCTTTGTTCATTGTCTCCTGAATCATTCCAACATTGATTGAATATTTTGTATACTGGAAATAGAGCCTGCCTTATCTTTATCTGCTCTCAGCATACTTTCTATTGACCTTTGCTGTGCTGGAGACACTGTAAGAGATGCCTGTTTTGAGGTGGTTTTCTTATTTATTTTGGTTATCATTGTTGTGCCCGTGCTTGTCATTTTTACTGCTGCAAATTCTTTCAAAATTTCATACAATAAATTACTTCTAATGTTCTTAAATTTGTTACCTATAAGGATCTCTTAAATGATTTTTAAATTTAGCCTAAACAATGCAATTCCTTAAATATCAATATATATGTAATATGTTTAACACTCTACAAGGCTATATATTTTACTATATATATTCTATGTCCCTCTATATGCTTATTTAAGACTCTATAAATTTTTACTCATTTATAAGTTTATAAAAGAGAAGAAAAATGAAGAAAAGATAAAAGGAAAGAAGAAAGAGAAGAAAGAAAGGAAAAAATTATAAAGATCTAAAAATTTGTTAATTTGTTAATAATATAGTTAGCACTGCATATATAACCAAATATAAAAGTAAGTAAATATAACTAAAATTAGTTAAAATTAGTGTTCAAAATCAATAATTCATCTTATACCAACCATCTTATAGCAATTTTAAATAAAAAGTTCCAGTCTCGTTGTTTTCCAACTCTGCTCCATCTAAACTTCCATTAAATCCACCACGTCTCCAATCACCACTCCAGTTCTGCCACTCGTTATCTCTTTTCCAATCTTTAAAGCCTTCCGTCAGTTTTACAATCCTGGTCCAATGCACAGTCCTCTAGTAGATCTACTTATTTTATAATCAACACCTCTCTCAAACTTCAAAATATATCCGTTGGAGTTTTCTTCCTCCTCTCATCCGATATCTCGCCTTTCACACAGTCACTATCTGTCAAAGTTCTTTCTTCTGCTCCTCTTCCTTTTAGTCGCTGGTTTATTTGGCCGTGTTTCTGCCACTAGTTTTGGAGTCTCGATCTCTCTGCTCCCTCATTCCACAATATAACTGTACCTCACCTTTTTTTTTAGTCTCCCCTCGTGCCAATGCAATCTGTTGATTCAATTTTCGCTTCCTACTCCTCAGCTGTCAGCACTTCAGGCCAGCCAAAATGGCTGGTTCCCTCCCCCCCCCCCCCGCCGCCTGAATTAAGAGGTTTCTCCTGAACCTTCAGGACAATTGCTTTTCCTCCCAAGATCCTTGAAGATTCCTCTTTTTTCTATCAATCTCTCCGGGCTATCAGACTTCCTGGCTGGGAATATTTGGGCTATAAGAATGGAGCCCTGTTCTCTCGCTTCATGCACACTGATGTCATCACCAGAAGTCCATAGTTATTTCTTATATATCAGATACAGATACATAATCAGATCCAGATTGGATTGGACTCTGACTGGGCAGAATCCAATCAGGAGACTAGGGTGGGTCTTGAGAATAATATCTCGATTGAGTTTGACACTGTTTCTGTCAAGGAAGTGGACAGGATTATGGGCAAACTTAGTTCCTCCACTTGCTTATTGGACCCTTGTCCCTCCGGGTTGGTTTCGGCCAGGGAGTTGACTAAAGACTGGATCCAGGCAATTGTCAACACTTCATCAAGAGAGGGGAACTTCCCCGCCTCTCTTAAGGAGGTGGTGGTTTGACCTCTCCTCAAGAAGCCTTCCTTGGATCCAGATTTACTTAATAACTATTGTCCCATCTCCAATCTTTGCTTCATCGTGAAGGTTGTTGAGACTGTAGTGGGCGCAACAGCTCCCACAGTTCCTGGAGGAAATGGAATACCTTGACCCGTACCAATCGGGCTTCCGACGTGGACACAGCACAGAAACAGCATTGGTTGCTCTGGTGAATGATCTCTTGTGGGCTTGGGATGGTGGTTGTTCCCCCATCCTGGTCCTACTTGACCTCTCAGCAGCTTTTGATACCATCAACCATGGTATCCTATTGCAGTGACTTGAGGGGTTGGGGGTGGGAGTCACTGTCTTACGGTGGTTCTCCTCCTGCCTCTCGGGTCGCTTACAGTTTGTATGGGCGGGAGGGCAGAGGTCCACCTCGAGGCCCCTAAATTGTGGGGTACCTCAGGGGTCGGTTCTCTCCCCCCTGCTCTTTAACATCTATATGAAGCCACCGGGTGAGATCATTCGTGGCTTTGGGATGAGATATCATCAATATGCTGATAATACCCAATTATACATCTCCACCACAGACCACCCCAGAGATGCCCTTTCTGTGATGTCCCATTGCCTGGAGGCAGTATGGGCCTGGATGGGTAGAAACAGACTCAAACTCAATCCCTCCAAGACTGAGTGGCTGTGGATGCTGGCATCTTGGATTTCAGAAGCCCCATCACTTTTGATGGATGGAGAAAAACTTGCCCCTGTTGATAGGGCTCGCAACTTGGGTGTCCTCCTGGATGCTCGGCTGTCCCTAGAAGACCATCTGACGGCTGTGACCAGGAGGGCCTTCGCACAGGTTCACCTAGTGTGCCAGTTGGGCCCTTTTCTGGACCGAGATGACCTTCACACAGTCACTCATGCCCTGGTTACTTCCCGCTTGGATTACTGCAATTCCCTCTACATGGGCCTGCCCTTGAGATGCACCCGGAGACTCCAGCTGATCCAGAATGCAGCCACACAGGTTGTTATGGGAGCCCCTGGTTACTCCCATATAACACCCCTCCTGCGTGAGCTGCAATGGTTACCAGTGGTTCTCCGGGTCCGCTTCAAGGTGCTGATTCTCACCTATAAGGCCCTACATGATTTAGGTCCAGGATATTTACAGGACCTTCTCCTGCCTGCTTCCCACCGTCCTGTTCGCTCACATAGGGCCACTCTCCTCAGGGTCCCAACGGCGAGCCAATGTCATCTAGCGATGCCCAGGGGTAGGGCATTCTCTGTGGGTGCTCCTGCCCTCTGGAATGAATTACCTACCGAGCTCCGGACGGCTCCGGATCTCTGCTCCTTTCGTTGGGACCTGAAGACTTGGCTGTTCAAGCAAATAGGCTGACTCTAATTCTGGGTTTTATTATTTATCATTAATTAGTTATTTGATTTAAAGTGCAATTTTATTGTACATGTTTCTTAACTTGTGTTCGCCGCCCTGAGTCCTTCGGGAGAAGGGCGGCATATAAATAGATGTAATAAATAAATAAATAATAAATATATGGTGCAACTCCACTTCCTCTTTTATTTGGTCTATTTCCTTTAAATAATTTAAATCCCTCTAGCTATATGTTCCATTGGTGGGTTTCATCCTACCAAGTTCCGTAATGGCAACAATATCATATCTGCCTTCATTTACTTGAATTTCTAATTCACCCTGTTTATTCCTCATACTCTGTGCATTGATGTATAGACATTTGAGACTATTTTGATTGACTCTGTGTTTACTGTCTACATAACCTGTGTTGTGCCTGACTACCCCTACTTTCTTGCCACCTATTTGATTAGTGCACATGGTATGCACTATTAAATGCTTGGTTTTGCTTGACAGCAAGGTTGATAATCTTACCCGCACAAACATCTATGTTACATGCACTGATAACCCTATTAATTTTAGATTGCTGGGGATAGAAATGCTCTGTATCAATTAATTTTCTGTCCCCACTGTTCAGTTTAAATGTTTATCCAGAAAATTTGTGAATTTAATGTCAAATAATTCAGTCCTTTTCTTTGATGGATGCAAACCATCTCTTTTGCACAGTTTTTCATTAGACCAGCTGCAGACATCATGACTAATAAAACCAAAGCCTTCCCTTTTACACCATTCCTTTAGCCACACATTAAGCTCTGTTACATGCTGGTCTTCCCCTTTTTGTTCCTTATATACTGGTAAAACCTCTGAAAAAAGTATACAACCTATCATACTAAGTTCATACCCCAAGCTCTGGAAATCATTCTGCACAGAAAGTACATCTTTTTGGAAATCATTCTGCACAGAAAGTACATTTTTTTGGTGGAGTCAAGTGGCATACAAATTTAATAAATTATTATTGTTGTTGTTGTTATTGTTGTTGTTATTATTGTTATATGCATATATATTTCTCCATGTTTGGTGACAAAAAGATTGCCTGCCTCAACTATTCAGAGATTTTATTAACCATCTAATTTGGAAGTAGCAGAGCAATTTCTGTTCCAAATCACTTTACCCTCATTAATCACAGACCATAAAGCCAGAAAAATATATAATCATTATATATGTGTGGTGAGGGTGCATTTGATAGAGTTGGCCTTCAGGAAAGGAAAATTATATGTAAACATTGAAATGAACAGTCAAAGAAAATTTATGTCTTTTCCTGTCCTGACAGTGACTAAACCTGGTGGAACTATTTCAAAATCTTATCATCAAAAACTTGCAAACATTTGGCTTCTGCATTGAGCCTTTGCTGCTATTCTAGTAATCCTCAGCAAACTACATGTAAATATTTTCTTACCATGCTTGAATAACAAAAGTAATTGGAGGTTTTGGTGAACCATAAATCATCCAGGCATCCCAAAGGAGGGTGTTAAATGTTTAAATGACAGGTAGACCTCAATTTATGACCAAAATTGGGACCAGAATTTCCATTGCTAAACAAGGCAAGCAAGTTGTTAAGTGAGCCACACACGATTTTACAACGTTTTTTTCCTATCGTTGCTAAGCAATCCCTGCAATTAAGTGAATCATGCAGTTGTTAAGCAAATCTGGCTTCCCCCGTTGACTTTGCTTGTCAGAAGTCAGCTGGGAAGGTTGAAAATAGCAATCACATGACCCCAGGATGCTGAAACCATCATAAATACGTGCTGGTTGCCAAGCGCCAGAATTTTGATCATGTAACCATGGAGATGCTGCAACAGTCATAAGTGAGAGGATAAGTCATTTTTTTTCAGTGCTGTTGTAACTTTGAATGGAGGCCAACAAATGGTTGTAAATCAAGGACTATCTGTATTTGCGGCTTTAACCTTTCAATTAGCATCTAACTAGATTTCAGCTGCATCTCTGCACTAGGCACAGTAGGATAATTTCCTTCCATACTTTTTATCTCTTTATCCTGCCGTATATTTCTATTTAATATTTCCAACGTCAGTACAAATAATAGTGGGGATAAAGGACATCCCTGTCTAGTACCTTTCATAATATTGACCTTTTCCATTGTATCTCCATTTACCATTACCTTTGCCGATTGTTTGTAATATATTGTCTTAATCATATTAGTAAATCTCTCCCCAAAATTCATAACTTTTAATTGCATCAACATGAAGTCAGGCACAACACAGGTTATGTAGACAGTAAACACAGAGTCAATCAAAATAGTCTCAAATGTCTATACATCAATGCACAGAGTATGAGGAATAACCAAGGTGAATTAGAAATTCAAGTAAATGAAGGCAGATATGATATTGTTGCCATTACGGAACTTGGTAGGAAGTTCCTTGATGTACAGAAGGAATATTAACGCCATTTGTTTCTCCGGATGTACTTCATAATATTCCAATGTTTTCAAAATTATTCTCATATTGTCTCTGATCTGTCTCTTAGGTAAAAAACCATTTTGATCTGTATGTATAAATTCATTTAAAAATCTCTAATCTTTCTGCCATTATTGAAATAAATATTTTATAATCTGCATTTAACAGAGAAATTGGTCTGTAATTTTTTATCTGTTACAGGTCTGAATCTTCTTTTGGAATGAGAGTAATATATGCCTTTGTCCACGAAGCTGGCATTTTTGCCTCTAACAATAGTTCATTAAATACTTCCAGCATTGTATTACTTATAACTTCTTGTAATTTTTTATATAACTCTGCTGGTAATCCATCTGGAAATCCCAGTGTTTTGCTGTTCTTCTGTTTTTTAATTGCTTCTGTCAATTCCATCATTGTTATCTTATCTTCTAGTATCTTTTTAAATGTTTCTGGTATAATAGGCAGTTCAGTTTTTTCTAAGTATTGTTTTATTTTTTCTTCTGACATTGTTTCTTGTTTAGTATAATTTTTCATAGTAATCATGAATCGTTTTCTTTTTCTCATCATTTCAGTAATGTACAGTCCCTTCATTGTCTATTAATTGATAGATTGATTTTTTTCCTTCTCTTTTTTCAATCTATATGCCAACCATCTTTCCGGTTTATTTGCATTTTCAAAAAAGTTTTGTTTAGATCTCTTAATTTTTTGAGCTAAATCCTCCTTTTCTATTAGATTCAATTTATGTTTTTTTCAATCCATTTGATTTCTTATGTTCTTTTTTAGTGGCTCTTTTTGCAATTCCATTTCTAACCTCTTATACTACTCTTCTAGATTTTTTTTGAACTTGTCTTTTCTTTTTATTTCTCTTTACCATGTATGTTATTGCCAGTCCTCTGATATTTGACTGTGTCCCATACATTTTGTAATCTTGTATCTTCTTTTCTATTCTCTTTAAAAAAGATAACCAACTCCTTTTCCTTATACTGTAATTGGAATTGTTGGATTCAATGTCCATCTTAATTTCTTTTTTTATCCCTTCCATATAATTTTCATCGGATTATGACCCGCCCATGTGCTTGTTTCAATGTTTATTTCTTGTATATTAGATAATAAGTCATCTGACATTCACATCATATCAATTCTGGACCAGGACATATGTCTATTTGAGTAAAATGTATATTGACTTTTCTCAGGAAATCTTCCTCACCAAACATGTTGAATACCTAATTCTTCCACCATTTTGAAAAAAGTTTTTGGAAGTGTTTTCCTAGCTTTCTTATTAATCATTTTAGTTTTATAGTACAAGTCCATATCCACAATTGCATTGAAATCACCTCCTATACATATATATTCCTACTCCAATTTTATTATTTTCCTGTGTAATTTACCATAGAAGTCTTCTTGGTTATTATTTGGTGCATATATCACCCTTAAAAGTATTTGTTTATAATTCATCATTACCTCCACCATTAATATCCTCCCTTCCTCATCCATGAAAATTGCTTTGGCCTTTATTGCCTCCTTAATATAAAATCCAATGCCTCTCTTACTTTGATGTGTAAGCAAGGCATATAGTTTGCCCATTTTAGGATATTCCAAAAAAAAATTATGTTGTCTTTTGGTGTGAACTTCCTGTAAACAAATTATATCCTGTTTTAATTTTTCCAGTTTATTAAAAGTTCTTTTCCTTTTTATTGTCAAATTCAGTCAATTTATATTAATTGATGTTAATTTTATTTCTTCTTCCATGTCTTACTTATATGTAAATTTTGTTGCTTTAGTCATCCTTCTGTCTCTCTTGTCTCTCTTGGTTCCTTTGCCCTTGCTCCTACTTCTATTGCTATTTCCTCCTGATCTTTTACAGCTTCTTTGTGTTGTTTGTCTCTCTCTTCCATGAGCTCTTCCTGGTATCTCTCTCTCTCCTCTCCAATCTCTCCTCCTCTTGGATCATAAAATTGTTCTGCCTTCTCTATTGAATCTAGCCTGTGTCTTTGCTCCCGCCAAGTCACCAACACTCCTTCAGGTATCAGCCAGGAGTGAAATGCTACCGGTTTGGTTCGGTTCATCTGAACCAGTAGTAAAAAATCTTTTTAAAAAAGTTCCGATTATCAGCTGAGCAACCTGTGATCGTCGGAACTTTTTTAAAAAACTTTTTTAGTAAACTATTTGTTTACTACCGGCTCTGGCAAATAGGTAGTAAAAAATGCTTTTAAAAAGTAAAAAAAAGAGATTCCGATGATCACAGCTGCATGATCATCTGAGCCTTTTTTAAAAACATTTTTAGAGCATTTTTTTAACTACCTATTCACCCAAGCCGGTAGTAAAGAAATGCTTTTAAAAGGCTCCAAAGATCAAAGCTGTGGCATGTCACTGCGTTTTTATATTTACCAGCAGAGCTAATATTTCTGGACTATCAGACTTACCGTAGTTATATTCCTTATCAGCACCTACAGCACCTACTACGCATGTCATTGCATTCTTTTGTACTTCTTCTAAAAACTTTCCTTTGTTCTCCAGCCAGCTAAGGTCAGGCTGGAGATTCTTTGCCAACATGTAATCTGTTTTAGATAGTGAGATGTTTTTATTTTCTTACAATAAATATGAGTTTAATTAGAAGATGTTTCTTCGGTCTTATTGATCAAAGTATGCAACAGGATAGAAGCCACGATCCAACTCAAAATGAGGGCAATTACCCCATGCAAGGTAATGGGGCTGATTGCCGCTCTGACATGGCACGCTGTATATACTATAAATTTCTACATAACATTCAGCTAAAAGCTATCTGATACTTCTTTGTTTGATATTTATTCTGCACATAGTCTATCAATTTCTTCCATTCCCACACAAAAGTATCTTGAGCCCAGTCTTTTAAATATGCTGATATCTTTGCCATTTCAGCAAAACTGGCCACATTCAAAGTCCATTCTTCAATAGTAGGTAAAACATATTTTTTCCAATATTGACCAATCAATAACCTAGCTGCTGTAACCATATATAATATCAGTTTTGTTTCATTCACTGAGAAATCCTTAACTATACCCAGTAAAAACAATTGAGGAGAAAATTGAAGTTTTTTCTTCAATACATTTTGCATTACACACCAAATTTTGATCCAAAAAGCCTTCACTTTCTTGCAAGTCCACCATATATGGTAATATGTAGCATCAAAGCAATCACATCTCCAACATTTTGGCTGAACATTAGGATACATGCATGACAATTTCTTAGGATCTAAATGCCACCTATAAAACATTTTATAAAAATTTTCCCTCAAATTCTGTGACTGTGTAAATTTAACGTTCTGGACCCATATTTTTTCCCATGTTTCCATCATAACTGGTTCTGCAAAGTTTTGCGCACACTTTATCATACAGTCTTTAATCAGTTCATTTTCAGAGTCTCTCTCTAACAGAATGTTATATATCCTCTTAATATGCATTGGGCCTTTCTCTTTTATCTGTCTTACCAATTTCTCTTCGTACAACATCAAACCAGTTTTTTGATCTTCCCTCCATCTCAATTGAAGTTGATTATACTGTAGCCAAGTTAGATTAATCCCTTCTTCCAACAGAGTGTTTAATGTCTTTAATTGCCATCTATCCCCATCATTAAAAAGTACCTCTTTATATAAAATCCCCCCGAGTGACTTTATATTTATATTCCGTGTAATATGACCAAGATCCAACCACAAAGGTATTTTGTAATCCAATTTAAACTGGTGCTTCTTCCATACTCTCATCAAAAAGTTTCTGAGTATTCTCTTGAATACTTTATCAACTTTATTTTCATAGAATAAATATGCATGCCAACCAAGTTCCAAATCGTGGCCTTCTATATTCAATATTTCAGACCTTGTCATTCCAAACCAGTCACTCGCTTGTGTCAACGCTGCTGCTTCATAATACAATTGTAGGTTTGGAAGTTTAAGGCCACCCCTTTCACGAACATCTTGCATAATTTTCAGTTTGACTCTTGGTTTTTTATCATTCCAAACAAACTTATTCACTCCTTTTTGCCATTCAGTCAGATGTTTATCACTTTTAAGCACCGGAATCATTTGAAACAAAAATAAAAATCTAGGTAGAACATTCATCTTAACTGCTACTATTCTTCCAAGTAAAGATAGCTGCAGCTTTTTCCAGATTTCCATATCTTTTTGCACCTTTCGCCACAACACTTCATAATTATTTTGAAAAAGTTTTATATTCAAAGCTGCAACTTGAACTCCTAGATATTTCACCTTTGGTACTATTTCAAATCCTGCCATCCTTTCGAGTTCCTTCTTTTGACCTTCTGACATATTTTTAACTATCATCTTGGGTTTTTTTCTGATTCAATCTAAATCCTGATACCATACCATATTCTTCTATAATGTCTTTCATCTGGATTATTGATTACATCGGCCGTGTTTGGGTAACAACCAGATCATCTGCAAATGCCCTTGTTCTATAGTCCTTTTGCCTTATAGTTATTCCATTTAAAGTACTCGAATCCCGTATTGTATTCAACAAGACTTCTAAACTTAAAATAAACAACAATGGGGATAACGGACAATCTTGTCTTGTTCCTTTTTCAATACAAAAGTTTGTAATTAAACTTCCATTAATAATAATTTGTGCTGTTTGCTCTTGATAAATTGTTGAAACTGCCTGAACAAACTGGTCCCCAAAGTCCATTTTTGTTAAAGTCTTTAGTAGAAAGTTCCAGTTGACTCAATCAAAGGCCTTTTCTGCATCCAAAAACACCAGCACTGCAGGGATCTATTTACTCTTCTCAAGATATTCCAATAAATCTATAATTTGCCTCACATTATCCTTCATATATCTGCCTTCTATAAATCCAGCTTGATCATGATGAATCACCTCTTGCATAACTGGCATTAATCTGTTGGCTAATACTTTTGCAAAAATGTTATAATCCGTATTCAGGAGAGATATTGGCCTAAAATTTTCCAGTTTTGTAGAACCTTCCTCTTTTGGTATCAATGAAACAAAGACTGCTTTCCATGAAGGGGGTATTTTACCTCCTTTTTGTATGCTACAAAATAAGTCTTTAAGATGTTCAATCATTTCTGCTTGTAAAGTTTTATAATACACCGCTGTTAAACCATCCATCCCTGGAGCTTTAGCTGTTTTCAATTGTTTGATTGCAAAAATAATCTCCTCAGCTGTTATTGATTGATTCATTCTTTCCTTTTGATCTCTAGAAATGTTCGTGACTCTACTTTCTTCTAAGTATTTATCTATAAATTCATTCTGTATATGATCTTTGGCATATAGTTTAGTATAATAATCTAAAAAGGCTTCTTTAATTAGATTTTGTTGAAAAACTTCCTTCCCTCCCTGTTCAACACTACCAATAACACGAGAGCTCTGCTGTTTCTTCAGTGTATAAGCCAGCCACCTGCCTGGTTTGTTGGCATTACTAAATGTATTATGTTTTGCAAATTGTAGATTAGCTACTGCTTGTTCCGCTATAAGCATTTGAAATTGGTCTTTCAGAAGTTTTATAATTTCTTGTATCCATTGGATTTTTTATAAGTAATTGTTCTTTTTTCTTTATCTCTCCTTCCATTTCTAATCTTTTCTTTTGCTGATTTGACTTATGTTTAGAATTCATATAAATCAGTATCCCCCGCATATATGCCTTACTCACATCCCAAATGATTTCAATAGGGGTGCCCTTATTCAAGTTCATTTCAAAAAATTCTTTCATTTGTTTTTTAAGTTCATTTACATTATTTTCATATCTGAACAGGTTTTCATTTACTCTCCATGATCTTCTCTCGATCTTTCCCATTTCTATTTCTATCCATACCGGGCTATGGTCAGTTAAAATCCTCGGAAATATCTTTGTTTTCTTTGTTTTTAAAAGTAAATCAGCTGTAACTAAAAAGAAATCAATCCTGGAGAAGGATCTGTGTCAATCTGAAAAAAAAAGTAAAATCCAATTCTTTTGGGTTCTGCACTCTCCATACATCTTTCAATTCAAAGTCTTCTTTCATATCAAAAAAAGTCTGTGATAATTTAACACATGATTTTGCCAAACTCTTCTTATCTTTTTTAATATCTATTACTCCATTCCAGTTGCCCATAAGTAAAATAGATCTATAATCCCATTGCAATAGTTTAGAGTGCAATAATTTATAAAAATGTTCTTGTTGCTGGTTGGGAGCATAAATTCCAATCACCAGAAGTGGACCATTCTGTGTATGTAATTCAATTGCTATATATCTTCCACAGTCATCTGCTTCTATAATTCTGGCTAATAATCTTTTATTTATGTAAGTCATGACACCATTCTTTTTCTCTGAGTTTGAGGTTATGAATTGTGCACCTAATTTAGAATTCATCAAATATTTTTGATCCTGTATTCTAATATGAGTTTCTTGCAAACAGATGACACCATTGTTAAATTGTCTCAAATAATGAAATATTTTCCTTCTTTTCTGTGGTGAGTTCAATCCATTCACATTCCAAGATAGAAATTTAATTGTCATTTGTAGTCTTACCAAGCGTTAAGAGCATTTGCTGAAGTTTCTGTTCCAGAGTGGTAGTCTTCAGCCTGGCTCCTCCCATGGCTTCAATTTTCTGTGATTTAGCATTGGCAACCTTCTTATCTTGTAGTGGGATAGACCTCTGCTGCTGTTGCTTATCTAAAATTTGCTTATGACCAAATGCTCGAGTTATACGCTGGTCTTTAGGTTCTTGCAACAACAATTTGAGGTCCAATGTCACCTCTCTTGTACTTTTGGGTGGCCCTTTTCTAGCCTCAGAAAAATCCAGCAATGGTTCATCCAAAGAGCCCCCTGTTGCTCTTTGAATTTCCGCTATTGCTCTTTGAGTTTCCATTGCCTCCAGCTCCATCTGTTTCCACTGTTCCTCAGACTCTTGTTCAAATTCCTTCTCTGTGACATCCTCCTCTATAGCTAACACTGAAGATGTACATGGAGATGCTGGACCAGTTTTAAGAACTCTAAAATAAAATTCTTCTGCTTTTTCAACAGTATTTAATCGGTATCTCTCTCCTTGGTATCTCAGTATTATACCAACTGAGACATCCCATCTAAATGGAATCTGTTGCTTCTTCAGCTCAGTCACCAAAAATCCAAAATCTTTTCTATCTCTTAACATCTTAGGCGGCAATTCTTTATAAATCCCAATCTCCTTTCTATCCACTTGAACAATAGAAACAAAAGTGTTTTGCAAGATATCATTTCTCATCCTTCTATCTGTAAAGTAGATTACCACATCTCTAGGCAAGTTCCTTTGTCTTGCCACCCGAGAATTCACTCTGTAGACCTTGTCAATCTTGCACAGAACATCTTCAGGGTTAACCTTTAGCATCACAGCAAGGGCATCAGCAAACCATTCTCAAATCCTCTCTGTTGTTTTCTTTTATTCCTCTCAGACTTAAAGCAAATTCCATAAATCTGAATTGCATCATAGTTATTTTATTTTCAATTCTTTGAGTTTTATTGTCCACATTAGCAATTTTATTGTCAGCTTCCCTCATTTTAGATTCAAATTCTCAACTGAGTTCAACCACTTTTTTATCAATCTCAACAACCGCATTTTGTCAGGAACTGATACTCTCTTCTCAAATCTCTAACTCTTCTTGGTATTTGTTTTAACGCTACTATTTCTCTACCCTTGTACTTCATAGGGATGTTTCTTGCTCTCTGTAGAATCTCTGTTTCTATTGCTTTCTTGGTAAATCTAATATGCACCCCTCTGGGTAGATTATTTCTCATTGCATATCTTGTATGCACTCTAAATATTTCATCAATGTCATTCAAAAAAATTTCCTTGGTTTTCTTCATCACTTCTACCAATAAATCTGCCAATATCTCTGCTAAATTTTCCCCTTTCTCTTTTTCCATATTCTGAAATCTAAAATAATAATCTGCTCAATCCATTTTTAAGGAGATAATTATTTTCTCTTCATTTCTGTCTGTTGCTGTTAATCTATAATCCAGCTCTCCCACTCTTTTTTCTGTTAATTCAGCTTTTTCTTCTGCTTTTTGCATTCTTTGCTCATTTTTCTCCATAATTCCTTGAACATTTTTTATTTCTCCTTCTACTTTTTCCATTCTCTCATCTAATTTACCTATTCTTTCCTTCAAGACTTCATGAAAAGCTTGTAATATATTCTTTAATTTTAATTGCATAGCATTGGTTTTTTCTTGTTGTGCCATAGAATCTAATGTTCTCTGACCAGCAGGGCTAGAAGTTGCAGAGGATGACACTGAGGACATGCTAATGTTGTTTTCTTCATTTTGTAATGTCTTGATATTTGTAATCCACTGAATATAGCTCGTTATATTTCCAAGCCAATTTATATCCAAAAAGAAAAATGGAAAACCAGAATAGTAACAAAAGTAACAAAAAAAGAAAAAAGAAGCCAAAAAGCTTTGTAATCCAAATCCAAATCTCAAAGTTTTTCTTACTTCTTTTCTTCAAGGTTTTCTTACCTTAATCCAAATTGCTCCAGAGAAAGGAATAATAAAATTTGTAATCGAAATCAACCCCCCTGGCTCCAAAATTATTCCAAAAAAAATAAAATAAAAATCACAGCATTACCACAAGGCAGCAGAAAGATATAGGTAGAAAAAATAGAAGACCAGGTGACAGCCACTTAAAAAAAAAAAAAGTAAAGGCCTTATTTCAAAGTACCACCAAAAAGGGGGGGAAAAGAATTTCCTCATGACTGCCTTCTGTTGTTTCACTTTTCAAGTTCCAAGAGCTGCACTGTTCAAATGAAAAACAACAACAAAGTTTCCAGTGCTCCACTTTCTAACAATCCAAACAACTTTTTATCAATTTAATTCACAGGCTCCCAAGGTCACATCTCATCCTTGCTCTAATGTTTACTAATTTTCACTATTGCCTCTAGATGGCACTGTTGCTCAGTTCAATTCAATGGGAAGATAAAGAGAAAGAAAAAAGAAGAATGTTTTTCTCTTAAAAAAATATTGGAGTTCTTATAGTCACTTTTATATTGATTGTTATTCCCCAAAATTAAAATATCCAGTCTGGTTTTCTGGCTTTGCTCTTCAAACAGCTCTTTCTAAGCCAGTTTTTAGTTTTATTTTCTAAGTTCTTTTGGCTCCTCCCACCTTCCTTGCCACTATTCTTCTGGAGGTGGAAAGAAAAACCAATTCCACCTCCTCCTTTTAAGCCACCATCTCTTCTCTTCTATTCTTCCAAGAAGGTTCTTCTTAACGAAAGTTTCAAAAAAAGTTCCAAAGAAATAAAAGTCTCACCCAGACCAATCACACCTTCTTCTGCCTCCGTGCTCTTACTATGACTGCCCCAGCTTCGTAGCAATGGCCACCTTCCCAATGGCCACCTTCTCAGTTGTTGGTTTAGGGAATTTTTTCTGGATTAATCAGGAAATTTGCAGATTCCCTGAGTTCATTAGAATGCACTCCCCTTGTTCACCATTCCTACAAGACAGCTTCGGTCCCAAGAGACCACCCAGCAACGGAGATATTGACATCTTCCTTGAGAGCCCCCCAGGAGCACATCATCTTGCCATGATGCTAGCCCCCCGCTCCCTAGGATAATTTCCTTATTCCCAAAATGCAGGAGAATAACCCAGGTTCACAAAAAGTTGTATTTCTGAGTGTTTTTCAAGCTTAGCAACTTTAAGATGTGGACTTCAATTCCCAGAATTTCCCAGGCAGCATGAGATCTGATCATTTGATTACTCCCAAGTCAGTAACATGAAAGAATTACCAATTTAAAGATACTGAGCATTGTATCTCTGTATGAATTGATTTAATAAGATTCCATACTTAGCACACTCATGTTTCTGCTTGGACAGAACCATCAAGGCACTTCTACTGAATTGCCCTTGTATCATTTTGGGGGGCTCTGATTTAATATTGCCACCTCCTCCTCACTAAATGCATGGATTCTCCTCAAATGGATGTTACCTGTTTTCTACTGGTGGATTAATCTATCAAAATGTAATATAATATATAATATATATAATATAATATATATAGAACAGTTTTTTCCCAAACACCATCAAACTGCTAAACAAATAATTCCCTCAACACTGTCAAACTATTTACTAAGTCTTCACTACTATTAATCTTCTCATCTTCTCATCGTTCCCATCACCCATCTCCTCCCACTTATGACTGTATGACTGTAACCTTGTTGCTGGTATCCTTACGATTTATATTTATATTGTTTCCTGATTGCTTATTTGTAACCTATGACAATCATTAAGTGTTGTACCTTATGATTCTTGATGAATGTATCTTTTATTTTATGTACACTGAAAGCATATGTACCAAGACAAATTCCTTGTGTGTCCAATCATACTTGGCTAATAAAAATTCTATTCTATTCTATTCTATCACAAGGACACAGCTTTAAAGAATAAAGGTTTTTTCTGCTAAATATCTCTTCCACGATGGCTGTTCCTAATCCATTAAAATGTTCTAGGGTTAGTGCTTTTCTTAAATTTAGAGATAGGCATTTGGTTTAATTATATTAGTAGTGCAAAACAGCAGAGACTGACCACTGAAAAACATACTTAGAAAGGCCAGCAAATCTAATTGCCTTTCTACTTCCATAACATAATTTTAAGGCTAAGTATTACCTGTTTATAGTCCCATCATAAGCACTACATCAAATGAAAAGCCATAACACAGCTATTTCCAATGAATTAGTCAATTAAATAATAATTTTACACTACTTCTCTCCCGCAATCTGTCTGAAACAGAATTGAACCATATCTGCTCTTTTGTGTTTTCTGAATGGATTTTATAGGAAGGAGGCTTAATTTCACACCCACCAGCCACTCGATCTACCTCATTTAGGAAGCATGGAGGAGGTAGTCAGCAACAGCAAAACTCAATATCTTCCAAATGGGATAGGCGCAGATGAGGGGGGGGGGGGAGGAGGGGGAGGAATTCTTGCTCCAGGCTACTTTAAAATGCTTTAAAGCCCAGCTGTTCAGCTCCAGCAATGGTGGCTTCCTGGAACTTCTTCCCCTTGTAGCACTGAGCTCCTTGACTTTTATTTTGAAATCCAGCACTCTTGGATTTCAAGAGTGCTCGGCCTTGGCAGCCAGAGAAACAGCGCTGTAGTTAAAAAGGCAAGCAGCTCAGTGCTACAAGAAGTGCTGGCATGGCTGGGAGGGGGAAGGGGCATGGCTAGGTGTGCAGTGCTACTGGTTCAGGTGAACTGGCCAGGACCGGCTGAATCCCACAACTGGACAGATTCCACGGTTGTCCGTACTGCCCTTTTCCTGCAGGATCTTTGTAGTAGAGGGGGTTGATTGCGCAGCAGCTCAATAGAGTGGAATGGCTGAATTGGGCACCTAATTTCTGCTTGGAGAACCCAGATTAGCACTTTCCAAACCACTCTTTGCTATCACACACCTGCCTGATTGCTTGGATTCCTGCTTCTTCCCAGACTATGAAAACAATTAAGTAGTCAGCTGGAGTGGCAGCAAGAAAGGGGACAGTAGTAAATTTGGGCTGATTGTAAAGCAACCAAATTTTGATCACATGACTATAGAAGCACTGCGAAGGCCAGAACATTGAGGATTAAACATGTAAAAAAAAAATTTTCAATGCCATTGTACTTTTGAACAGTCACTGAACCAACGGACATAATTCAAGGACTACCTGGTCAGGTAGGTAAGAATAACTACTGGCTGCTTCAGATCACAATTATTCTAAATATCAGAAAATATAGAAAAATCTAGCTGGATAAGGATGCCTTTAAAAAGTCTTGACTTTAGGCAGAAGGAGAGACACTGAGCAAGAATGCAGAAGGCAACAAGTCAATAAGCATAAGCAAGAGAAAACAAGCAAGTAATAATGAATGGGGCCTAGAGGTTAAAACATATAAATAACGGTTGCAGGAATTGGCTATGTCTGTTCTAGTGAAAAGACGGATGAGTGGGTAACATGACAGCAGTGTTTCAATATTTCAGGGGCTTCCATAAAGAAAAGAGATCAATCTATTTTCCAAACGACCACAAAGCAGAACAAGAAGCAATGAAAAGGAGACGCAACCTAGAACTAAGGAGAAATTTCTTAACAATGAGAACTATTAACCAATAGAACAGCTTGCCTTTAGAAGTTGTGGGTGCTTCATCACTGCAGCTTTTTAAGAAAAAGTGTATAAGAATGAAAAATAGAATATCAAGAGTGAATGAACCAACAAAAAATAAAAGAAGATCTGTTAATGTAAAAGAGTGGGTTGCTTTTTGCTTTAACAGGAACTCCCCATTGACTTCATGGTTTA
This sequence comes from Coluber constrictor foxii, assembly GCA_038048745.1. NCBI lineage: Eukaryota > Metazoa > Chordata > Lepidosauria > Squamata > Colubridae > Coluber > Coluber constrictor. The sequence goes on along the minus strand of CM075961.1, from coordinate 115,941,840 downwards.
GGTTTATCAGCATTGAAACATAAGGAAGGACAGATGATGAAACTTGTAAGCTGTCAAAACTCACCTTCCCAGTGTCGGCCCACACGTGAGGAAACAAATGGTGGATATCTCACTGGCGGAACTTTCATCAATTTGTCCCCAATGGTGATTGCTAGCACCTAGTAATTGGAACCATGCAAGTTATGGCAGCCTGCTTTTCTGCTGATTCATGGATATAGCAATAACAATAGCAATAGCACTTCACAGTGCTTTACAGCCCTCTGTGTGGTTTATAGACTCAGCATATTGCCCCCAACAATCTGGGTCCTCGTTTTATCGACCTCAGAAGGATGGAAGGCTGAGTCAACATTGAACCTCATGAGATTCAAACTGCCAAATTGCAGGCAGTTGGTAGTCAGCAGAAGTAGCCATTCTAATCACTGCGCCATCGCAGCTCATGTATGTGTATGGATATGTATGTGACTCTGAGGTACAGTTTGTTGCTTTTACTTTTGCTAAATAAAAAGTAGAAAACAAGATGCCAATCTCCTGCCCTGCCTCAGGATACTGTAAGTTGGATAATATCTCTACTTCACAACCATTTGTAAAAGACAAAGGCCAATAAGCTTTATGTGCAACTTGTCCCCTTATAAAGGGCAATTAGAACTTTTTCAATATTTCCCCTGCCTCCCTTGCTTGGGTAAACAGTAGCTTTTACATTAGCCTTCCCTTTACTGGAGAAAGTAAAGCAGAAGAGAAAGGATCAGGTTCCCATTAATGGAGAAATGTCCACCCACAGCCCAGATAGAATTTCAATCTTTCCAAACAGAAGATCAAATCCACAGTGTTTTCTTTAGCATTACAGCTAAATGTAATGCGTGAATCAATGAAACTGTGGTCTATTCAAATATTAATTTTAAAAAATTGTTTACCTGATGTCTGAACTCCGCTTTTCTTGCAGAAACAAAAAATGGTTTGTTTATTTTAAGTTTTCATTTATGTAAACCAGTAGTGAGTTCCACTTACCTTTGCTACCGGTTTGGAATTGTGAGTGCGTGCACATGCGCAGAGCATCTGTGATGACGTTCGGACAGGTGGGCGGAGCCTCCCACCACCACCACTACTGGTTCATCCAAAACGGGGTAAACCAGTAGAAACCCACCACTGATATAAACTCAGAGAACTGTGTCTTACTTACTACGTGTTATAGGCAGAATTGGCTTTACAACATATACTAAACCAAGAGAAATTGGTTACAGCTTTAGTATGATGTCAAATTCAATGACATAGAGTACCTAACAAGAGTATCTTTGATACTGATGGATTTTACATTGGCACAGATATTACCAGACAGTTTCTGTATTACTGATGACTGCTTATTCACTATACTTTGAATTACCAGCATATTAATACACAATAAAAACATTCCTAAAATAGAATCTCCATTATTAAGAAATTCGATCTGCACAATGCATCCGATACTTTCAATGCACAGGAACATATTATGAAGCACTTCTTTTTGAATTGTTCAAGACTTGTGCAAAGCAAAACGTGCATTCAAATGAGGAAATAATCTGAAACAAATTCTGAAGCTATTGCATGAGTTCTGCAAAAGATAAGGCTGCTATGATTTCTCAAAATAATGCTTTCTGAGTAATCCTGTGGATTACAATTTGCCTCATTTGAAGTTCAGCATTTCCCTAAAAGATTTGTCTTTGACTTTTAAATTTAATTTTGCAAAGTTTTATTTCTGCAACTCTGGGATTCCAGAATACCTCTGACTTAACCTCTAATTTAGAATCTGTCTCTACATCTTTAAAGCATGCAAATAAACATTAGAGTAAGAGAAATTGCTTAACTATATTTTAACTTTAGAAGTAGATGTTTAATTCTGGCTAAAATTAAAGAGATGGCAAAAGGTGCATAATACAGTTAAAACATGGAGGGCATCTTTGCAATAATGTCCTTCTCAAAAAATTTTCGGTAACTAAATAATATATTTGAGCTTTGACTGGAAATTGAGTAATGTAGGCTGGCAGTATTTTTAAGAAATTGGCTTGTCTATTTCTTTGTAGTGATTGTTCTCCCCTCTAAAAAAAACCATGGTGATTAGGGTTACCAGATGTATGGACGGACAATAAGCAACCTGTAAAATAATTTCTGGCTTATGAGATGTTGGCATCATGCTTTAGAAATTAGAACAAAAGGCCAGGATGCTGCAGTTATTAGAATGCAGTACTTCAGGCTACTTCGCTGACTGCTGGCTGCCAGAAGTTCGGCAGATTGATTCTCACCAGCTCAAGATTGACTCTGCCTTCATCCTTCTGAGGATGGTAAAATGAGGACCCAAATTGTTGGGGGCAATATACTGACTCCATAAAGAGAGGGCTATAAAGCACTGTGAAGCAGTATATAAGCCTAAATGCTATTGCTATTGCTCAAACCCCAATAATTCAATTTGATTAATCAAACCTAAACCAACATCATATAATGCTTATTGCGATGTGTGAGCCCAATCTAATATACTCTTCTTAACTATAAAAGAATTGTTAGATTGATGAAGACAGTCAAGGATTAAGAGATCATCTTCTGATCTGAACTTCAGGACATATTAGGATCTCTCCTAATATCTCAGAATCAATGTTCTTCATCTTAAGGTGAAGATTCTCTCTGAGCTTCTACATCAGAGATATCAAACTCGTGTCATCATGTTGTCATCATGTGTCATATCATGACTTTTCCCCCCTTCGCTAAACTGGGGGTGGGGGTGGCCAGTGTGTGACGCATCCAGCCCACGGGCCGCAAGTTTGACACCCCTGTTCTAATAAAAGAAGAAAAAGACCAGTAGAAAAATCTCATCATAAACCCATTCTAACTCAACCATTAGATTTCAGCTGGGACATAAATATATACAATGGGCATCTGGAAATACTTTACGGTTCTTTGCAGTGGTTCATAAGGATGTTGTTTCTCTAAGGGTTCAAGATGGAGGTACATGGGTTCCCCCCTCCCTTTCCATCAATTCCTTACAAGATTAATCTATTTCTGAATGTCATTGGAAGGAAGTAGCTGGGGAGCTATTTGGAATAATAAATTCTAAACAATAAATAAGAATGGATTACATTAGATGTGTTCAACTTCTATCATGTGATCTCATACTATGATCTCAGTAGAATGTTCTGATATTAAAAATCTGTGACCTAATGCAAGCCATTTGGTTAGTTATTGATTCTTAAGGATACAGTTCTTATTTAAATATTCTTTTTATAGCATAATATTGGAGCCCTTTTTGCTTTCAAATTCAGATTTCACCTCCCATTTTGAATATCTTTTCTGTTTGGTAACTTGCTTTGAACTGATATTGAGAATCCACTTTGTGGGATGTTGCATCCTTGTAATACTCCCCTGCTACATGGCTTTAAGCTGAAAATCAGTCGGACTGTTCTGAGGGAATACACAGAAGCATTCTATATCATAATGTTCTACAGGAGGCTCTCCTGAAGCTTGTTGTGGCAATAGGATGACCAGTTTTTCTAAATAAGTTCAAAGCTTTTTTGGTTTCTGTGTTGTAAGGGAAATATCTGAGAATGGAAGTGTTGCAATAATTCTGCTTTACTATTGCAAAATGTGCAATATTGCAAAATTCTCACAAGAACTTGGAGTTTAGTATGGGAATATATACATTAATAAACTACACCACACATACAATGGGGGGGGGATTGTGACATGTGAAATAGCATCATGAAACAAACAGAAGTTGGAATCACTGTCTAGGTATCCAAAGTCTTATAAACTGTTACCTTTTCTTAATGAACCAGGGCTTTCCATCCCATATCAAACCTTTATCTCCTTTTAAAATTTCACTGAGTTTCTATATGGCATTGTTGAAGGAACGCAGTCAAGAATAGTAAATCCTACTTTGGTGTATGGAACTAGGTGGTACTGTTTATAGATAATTGTAATAGAATTTATAGAATATTAATGCAATTATGCCAAATAGCCTTGACTCTTCCATACACGAGATGACCTGAATGAAAGCATCTCCAACACTGCAGCTCTCAAGTACATTTCCAACAAGAAATCTAAGAAGGCTATTGTATTGGGCTAGAGCATCTCTTCCCTTTGTTATAGAAGTGCACTGCCCTCTTGAGTTAGTAAACCTTTATAAGCATTTGCAGGTATTTTAACTATTATGGTTTGATTCTGGTCAGGTTCAGCCTTTATTTACCCAAAGTCTTCTCTTTTGCTTTACTTTGTTTTAATAACTGGAATCTACTTTTGACAAAAGAGACTCTATTGGCCAGATATTGTTCAGATATAAGGTAATCTTGAAAGGATTAATGTTTATGACTTGAAATCAACATTCCCTCAATTGCACACACACTTTTGTTTTATAATTTTGTCAAATGAAAGACATTTGAGAATTTAAACGTTTTCACATTTTATACTGTAGAAAAACTATTTCTTAGTTTCTTCAACAATGTTCCTACATTTTGTTCCTAACAGCTGTTTGAATTTTAGACCCTAATTTTTCAGTTGTTTCAGGAATGCTGATTTGCCATTTAATCCTTACTCCTGGCTTTGTTCCAAAATTTCTGGTTCTCCTGTTTTTTGTGGTCCATTCTGAGCATCTATAACTGTGAGAGATGGTTATAGGAAAAATGGTCAGCAATATTACTTCTGGTACCTGGACAATGGTGGACCACAAACTCATCTCCTTCACTCCTTTCCTTCAAAGCATATGAATTAAAGTCACATTAGGACACTTCCTTTCACCACTATGTATCACTGGTTACTGTGGAATGGGGACATTCTTCTCAGCATTTTTTACCAATAGTCATGCTACTGAAAGTTCTATTTCAGCATTACATAAAAGGCTATAGTCAAAAAGGCTGTGTCTTCAGGATCTTCACTGCTGGATTAGAATGAAATAACAATGTCATGACAATGCAGAACAAACTCTGACGATGTTGCAGTGCATAGATAAAAAGGACAGGATGTACCCTGTAGTGCTACAAAGCTCCTTTCATCATTTGGACTCCCTCCTTGCTGTACCCTGCAGATAGCACTGACCACACTTGACAGAGTTCAGTAACAATGACATAAGAAGACATATAGCTGCTTAGAATTAATGGGATCACTGAGCCATTAAGCTGTTGCTATCAGCTTTTGTCAAAACAGATTTACAATCAGATGTCTTCACTTAAAAGCAATTCCAATTTTGGTCAGAATAATATGATTGATGAAATAGGTCACAATCTAAACTTTTCTTTCTGGGCAATTTTCAGGATCTAATTTTTTTGCTGAATCTGGTATGAAACAATTGCTTTGATAGAATGCAGATGCTTCTATTTCTTTGTCTCTTTAGTTATGTACTATTTGCCTATTTTCTTTCATGAAGGGGGCTTAAGCTGATGGAAGGTTCAGAAAATGATTTCACAAGGTTTCATCAATTATTAGGAATGCATAAATTAAAAATAACAGAGAACCATCCACTACATTAGTAGAACAATCTCCCAGTATGATATTTTTTAAAGAAGTACCTATTTTAATTTGCAGCAGAGATTATATTTAATATAGAAATGTTTATAATTTTTTATAAATTAAATGTATAAAGCAGAGACACTTATTATATTTAATTTTGTTTAACTTAATCTAATTAATTAAAGGAATTGATTAAACACGGAGTGCAGCTGTTATTAATATACTGAATTTTTATGAAAAAAATACATCTCTAATTTTCTGGAGAAATGACTTTTTTTTAAAAAAAACACGTTTCCTTGTTCCTTTTTATTTAAATTTTCATGAGATCAGGTATCTTAAACACATGCATTTACTTTTTTATATGCAACAATTTGGATGAATCATTTGCAGGGATGTTTACAGACTATTGTCAAAATATTCAATATGATGGCAGCAACAAGATGATTGAACTTCAAACTGTTTTTTACATGAATCACATGCACACCAAACATTATCAATGGATAGAATTTCTAACTTACTGTTGCAGCTGGAATCTTATTTTTAAACACACCACGCAGACATCCCTGCATCATTGACAAACAAGTGTGTGTGTGTGTGTGTGTGTGTGTGTGTGTGTGTGTGTGTGTGTGTGAGAGAGAGAGAGAGAGAGAGAGAGAGAGAGAGAGATTTGAATGGAGAAAGATGTGTGCTAATAGACTGTATCAGGCTATCATATAGGTTACAGCTGTCCATTTTGCTGGATTCCTTTTGAATCCTTAACAATCACTGTTTTAAAATATAAATATGACTATCATTTTTAAAAAGATGTTTCAGGTTGAATATGGGAGTTTATAGGCTCTTCTGTTGCTCTATTTGCACATACACATACACATAAATATACTGTCTACACATACACATACATATACTGTATTATTTTTAATTGTACATTTCACCTTGCCAATTTTAAATTGTTCAGTACTTTGGAAACCTATTGCTGTAACTTCTTCCAAACAACAGGTGGTGCAACAAGATTAATAACAGTAAAACAAAGTCTGATTTTTTTTTAAGCAATCCATAATAACATTTGTATATGCTATTTTAAGAACAATAAAACTTTTCATATGGGCAGGAGGCTTCATTATAGTGAGCTGAACATGGTAAAGAGTACTGTGACTGGGATCATGGTAGTGGTGGTATCAGAAGGGTGCAACCACTATAAGTAAAGTGCAGAACTTTGGTTGAATAGTTGTTGTTGCCATTTGATTTTTTTGACACTCATATACATATACACACTGGAAACCCATGGAACTGCACCCCTTTTCAAATGTTGCTTCATTAGCATAATCGAGATCAATGTGTTAGACCAGGGGTGTCAAACTCATGGCCCACAGGCCGGATGTGTCACGTGCTGCCCCTGCCCCTGCCTGGTTTAGCAAAGGTAAAGAAGGTAAAGCCGTTGGTGAGGGAGGGGGCCTGCCACACTCATCCAAATGCTGTGGGTGAGGGGGGACACAGCTTGGCTTGGCCAACTTTTGGGCCTGGCTCTGGGAGGAAGGCCCAAGAGAAAGTGCCAGTGCAGCGCTCTCCCCCTGAGGGTTGCTTATCTGTCATCCAGAAATAGCAGGTTGCCCTATCATGAGTTGGATGCGGGATCTGAGATGGGGTGGAGGCTGAGCGGGTGGCAGCTGAGAGCTGGGCCCAAAAGGAGGCCAACTGGCCAGGTCTTGCCATGTTGCCCTTGAGGTGGGCCTTCGGCCGAACAAGCAGGTCTGGAGCGGGTCTCCCTTCCACAGTATGCCGCTTTCTGCATTTAATTTTGGAACCATCTGGGCGAGGGCAGCCCGTCACATGGGGTAGAGACCTGGAAGCACTCCCCAAGCAGTGATCCCTGCCACGGCCATGCAAGCCAGCCAGCCTAGCCCAAGCCCACCAGGATCCAGTCCCCCAGGGATCATGAGTGAAGGAATGATTGCCCTCTGCCAGCCGGCCCTTGCCAGCTCGCCCGGTCAGGTTGTGGGAGTACCTGGCCTCCCAGCTGCCCCCCACCCTCTGGAACGGCAGCAGCAGCACACTCCTGTCATCCCAGAAACACTAAAGCCTCTGCGGCCTCGTGTTGTGCTACCTAGCTGACTCGGGAGCAAGGGGGAATAAAGAGGCCAGCTGGCTCCCCAGAGGGAGCAAAAGAGATAGGGCCCCAATGAGGCTCTTAGCTATTTAGTTTAGGAATAACAGAATAAGAGTTGAAAGGGACTTTGGAGGTCTTCTAGTCCAACTCCCTGCTCAGGCAGGAAAACTGAGGATGCCAAATCAGAGTAGAGGGCCTGGGAAAGGTGTCAAAATAATGCTTAGAAGGGACCTTGGAGAGGACCCTATACCATTTCAGAAAAATGGCTGTCCAGTCTCTTTTTGAAAACCAGTGTTGGAGCACCCAACTGTGAGACTGTTCTCATGTCAGGAAATTTCTCCTTAGTTTTATCTAAGTTTTAGGTTGCTCCTCTCTTTGTTCAGTTTCCATCTATTGCTTCTTGTTTTGCCTTCTGCTGCTTTGGAAAATACATTCCCCACCTTCTTTGTGGCAGCCCCTCAAAAGCCTGTTTTGTGACCTGCCTATCACACTCTTGGGCAAAGCATGTGAGCCAGTTCCTCCTTTCAGTGGTCCATAAAAGTACATCTATGGCAGCGATCGCTAACCTTTTTGCCATTGAGTGCCAGGAGTGGGGGTGGGGTGAGATGTCATGCGTGCACGTGCCCACACCCATAATTTTATGTGCCCTACATTCGAGCATGCGTGCGACACCCCCCCCCCGCTCCCCCAGCTCCTGGCATGTGATGGCACAGTAAGCCCGTTTTTCACTCTCCCCGGCCTCCAGAGCCTTTCTAGGAGTCTGGGGAGGGCAAAAATGGCCTCCCTCCCCGAGGCCCTCCAGAGGCTAAAAACGTTTCTGGCCTCCAGAGGGCCTCGGGGGGGTGGGGAAGGCCATTTTCGCCCTCCCCAGATTCCTAGAAAGGCTCTGGAGGCTGGGAAGAGAGAAAAACAGGCCTTCCCCACCACCCCCCGAGATCCTCCGGAGGCAGGTTTCCCTACTTCTGGTGGGCCCAGAAGGCCCGAAAATCAGCTGGCCAGCACACATGCGCACTGGAGCTGAACTCATGTGGCCACCGATACGGCTACGCGTGCCACCTGTGGCACACATGCCATAGGTTCACCATCACAGATCTATAGTATGTAGATGCAGATAATAAAGTTGAAAAAAGGTGAACAACATTTTTACAGAACTATAGATACGTTGAGGCCGGGGATGACAAGGAGTGGCTGGGAGGGGAAGGGCTGGGCAAAGCGCCCCTTGACATGAGTGATGTTGAGTTGGCCATGCCCATCCAATTACATGCCCACCAAGCCACACCCACCCAGTCACATGCCCACCAAGCCATGCCCACCAAGCCATACCCACAGAACCGGTTGTTAAAAAATTTGAATTCCATCACTGGATGGAAGGCCTGGTGAGGTTTGAATTACCAAATTGCAGTCAGCCAGAAGTAGCCTGCAGTACTGCATTCTAACCACTGTGCCACCATGGTTCATTATTATCATTATTTAGTTTCCAATATTTCTTTCATCTTTTTCCTTATTCTCACTTAAATCCATTACTGAGGATAAAAGATGGGACAGATATACAAGAAGGCACTAAATAAGATAACTTAATTGTCATTTTTTTCTGTGGGCATTCTGGCACACATTAAAAATGAAATTCTGTTGCCTGCTCTCAAAAGTGTACACATATTTAACACACATATAGACATGCTATATACATACATATGCACATACCTACACCTGAACATATAAATACATATAAATATTAATCATTGTGCATCTTGAATACATAGCGGAAAGAGGAAGCTTGAGAGTTTACAAGGTTGATATGTATGAAAGAAAACAGACTGAATCTGGATGTTCTGCCTTTAGAAACCATGAAGGTAACAAGGAAAACAGGTTGTGAAAAGGATGTGTAGAGTCCAGACAATCCTGTGGGCCCTGCTCAAGCAATGCTTATATCCTTTAAACTATACTTTGCAACATATGAACTTCATATCTATAATTAAATTAAAATACTGTTTAAAAAAAACTCTTAAAGTTAGGTGATCATGAAATTGGTGAGCCCCAAGGGAACTGTTTTAGGAACAGTTGACACAGCTGCATATATAACCCAGATGAGAAGTTTCTGAAGTGCTAGTCATTGTCTATGGTCATGTCTATAGCAGGGGTGGATTCTAAAATTTTTTACCACCGGTTCTGTGGGCATGGCTTATTTTGTGGGTGTGGCTTGGAGGTCATGTGACTGGGTGGGTGTGGCTAGCTGGTCATGTGACCGGGTGGCCATGGCTATGTGTATAGGGACTACACAGAGGGCTGAAAAAAGTTATTTCTGACAGGTCCTCACACTTATGACTGGTCCTCATACTTACGACTATCCTCACATTTATGCCCATGCAGGATTCTTAACAACCATGTCACTCATTTCACAACTGCCTCTCTTCACCATGGTGATAAGATAGGGAAAAAAATGTAAAATGTGAGGACAGTTGTAAGTTTGAAGACTGGTGAAAAGTGCGAGGACCAGTCAAAAATAACTTTTTCAGCCCTCTGAGTAGTCCATATGCACAAAAGGATACAGCAATAGAGAGGGATGAAGGAAGGGAAGGGAAATTAGAGTAGGAGGGAGGGTAAGAGAGGGAGGAAGAGAGGAGGAGAAGGAGAAAGGAAGAGGAAGTAGAGAGGAGAAGAAGAGTGGGGGGGAAGAGAAAGTAAGAAGGAAAGAAAAGAGAGAGGTGGTAGGTTTGAGGAGAAAGATTGCTGTGCAATAAAAAAGATGAAAGGGAAGAAAGGCAACCCCAAACAAATATAAAGATAGTAAGATAAAGAATGAATTGTTAAACTTTAAAGAATAAAAGAGAACAAATATGAATAAATAGCAATAATTAGAAACACACATACAAACATACAGTGTATTTTCTTTGAACAGAGTATTTGGCCGGTTCACAAATTTGAACAGTACTTAGTCATTTCAATTAAATTTACAATTTCTATATTTCCTTTTTGCCATATTTATTCCTCATCTATTTTTTTAAAAAAACAATATTACCTTTCATCCTCATCTCTAATCTTAATCAAATCCAAATTTTCCCTTCTATTCTATATTATACCCCTTCCCATTGTCATCTATTTTTATATCCATCCTCACATTGGTTAATTATGTAATATTACAGTTGTTTAATACAAATTCAACTTTAAAATTCAATTTTAATATAAATCAATTAGTTATATAATTATCTTTTTTGTATATTAATCAATATGAACATGAATATTCCAATTATTTCCATGCAATCCAATTTCTTACAAATCAATTAATTATATTTACCAATAATAATAAACCAAATGATTTCCCCCATATATTCCTCCAAACCACAACTTAACCATTTCTGCTTTCAATACAATATACAATTAATAGTATCTCAATTATTACAATTCCCTAGTTAAATAGAGCTTTTTTCTTTTTTTTCTTTTTTTTAATTTGATATGTGTGTGTGTGTGTGTGTGTGTGTGTGTGTGTGTGTGTGTGTGTTTTCTGAGGTTTTCGCGGGTGTTTGTAAGTAGGTCTTTGGTTATTCGGGTCTTCTCCCGCATAGAATTGGAAGTATCTTGGCGACATTTCAATGAAGTCTTATTCGTCATCTTCAGGCTGGTGTTCTCGGCTTCGTGCTTCCAGGAGCAATGTGAGATTGCAGCTGTCTCTTCCTTTTAACTGCTAGTGGGGGTGTGAGCTGATTGGGTGGGAGCTTGTCTGTGTTCTGATTGGGTGGAGGTGTGTTCTGATTGGTTAGGGGCTTGGCTGTGCTCTGATTGGATGGGGGGTTGGTTGTGCTCTGATTGGCAGGGGGTGTGTTCTGTTTGGGTGGAGGCTTGGTTGTGCTCGGCTTAGTCTGAGTTGCAGGGGGATTTGAGCTGGTGAGCTGCATTGTTGTTGTTTGACTTCATGTTTGTGGCCGTGAGAGATCTTCATGGTGGGTGTCGGTCTGATTCATGTATGGATTGGAGAGGTTAAAAGTGGCTAATGATGCAGCTGCAGTCTGGCTTCTGGTCCTTGGTCGTGCCTCATTATCAGTGTGGGTTTGAGTCTGCTTTCTGCGTGGATGTGTGGTGGTGACATCCTGGGTGGCTCTTCTGAGTGTGGGTCTGGTGTCATTCATCGTGTTAGGGACTCGTTTGTCAATAAGGGTGGGTTTCCAAATGGCTGGTAGGCGGGAGGTATCATCTTGTTTGTTTATGCTGTGTGGGCATTTTTCTATCTCGATGGCTTCTCTGATTATTCTGTTATTAAAGTGTTCAGTTTTGGCGATAGTTCTGGTCTTTTTAAAGTCAATTTCATGTCCTGTGGCTTTAAAGTGTTGGACCAGGGAAGAAGTTGGTTCCTCTTTCTTGACTGAGTTTTTGTGTTCTTCAATGCGTGCACTTATTCTTCTGTTGGTTTGTCCGATGTATGTGGTGGGGCAGGTGGTGCATGGGATTTCATATACTCCCTGATTTTCTAACTCAATTTTGTCTAATGGGCCGTAAACTAAGGTGTGTCCTGGATCGTTTGCATCCAAATTATTCGGCCGATAAATTTAAGGGAGAAGAGGGAGACCTCAGGCAATTCCCAATTGGTACAACAGTCTATGCAAGAAACTATGCCACTGGTCCCTTGTGGGTAGAAGGTATTGTAACAGGGGTCTCTGGACCGAAATCTTACACAGTAGATATCGGTCAAGGGAGAATTTGGAGGCGTCACATCGACCAGCTAAGAAGGAGGCTAGTTAGCGAAAACCCAGACACCGAATACAAGCCAGTCCCTAACTATCAAGGTCCTTCCAATACAGCTACCTCAAACCCGAGTGAGCCGGAATACTTATCTGGCAAGCCGGAGTTCCAGAGCTGCCCCAGCGAGCCACTCCTCCCAGGCGGGGAAAGTCACACCTCCGAAAGAATTCCGGAGGTTCCATTGGCAGAGCCAGGAGAGACGGGAGGTCCCTCTGACCGGCTGAACGCCCCGCCTGCAACTGAACTGCGCAGGTCGACTCGGACTAAGACATGCCCAGGTCACCTGCGCGACTACGTTTGTAAATATGTTAATAATTTTGGTGATGTGCATTCTGGGAGGGGAGGGGTGTTATGTTGTTGCTGTTTAGAGCAGGAATTTCAAACTAGGGGTTGTTTCTGATTGGTTACTGGCCAGCAGCCAAACTGTATATAAAGAGGGCTGCTGCCAGCATTGAGTTGCTGAAGTCTCACCATACAATAAAGAGCTGATGTCAATAGCCTGTCTGTGCTGCTTCGTTATTGCCCAGCCACTTCAGATACTCTTCTCCATCTTTTGTCTGGAGTACCATTTAATCCAGAGCCTTTTAATTCCAGAAGTCCAAGTTTAAAGAATGGATTTCTGGAATTAAAGCTCCCATTTTTTAGCTAAAACTTAATTCACACCTGTTAATTTTGCTTGAGCAGTGTGATCCTCCAAAGGTCTGAAAAATATATCATTGATTTTTCTTTGGCATTTAAACTAGATAACCAATGTGAAAAAATGCATCAAGGAAGGAATGGAAAGCCAATTCATATTGAACTTGCAGCAAACAGCAAAGCCAACAACCTGCTTTACTTTCACTTTCGCTTTCAGCTTGAATTGCACAAGGAGAAAAAAAATCTGCTCCAGCAATTTAGCTCTTCCTAGCAAGAGCTAAGAGCAGATCCATGCCCAAAACAGCTGAGAGCAAATCAGCTGAGAGTCGCTGAAGCTGAAAGTTATTGTTTTTTCTGGCTGTTTGCTTGCAAGGAGGAAACTGCACAGGCCAAAGGGTGGGGGCCACTCTCCTTGCCATTTAGCGCCCCCCTGCCGCCCCCTTTTGCCTCTAGCGCCCCCCTGCCACTCCCCCTTGCCTCTTACCGCCCCCCTAGGGCACCCCACTGCCCCCAGGAGGCGGTACTGCCCCCTTTGGGAACCACTGAATTAGACAATACCAAACAATAAAAGGATTGAAAATTAAATAGGAGGAATATAAAGTCCAAGCTTTCGTGGATGATCTGGTTTTTATTATAGAAGATCCTTTGGAGATGGGAACCACCTTGATACATGAAGTTGAAGAATTTGGTAAAGTGGCTGAATTTAAAATAAACAAGGAAAAAACTAAAATATTAACTAAGAATTGTACAAAAAGGCAAGATGAGGAATTGGAAGAGAAATTGGGGATTCAAATTGTTAAAAAGGTAAAATATCTGGGAATTTGGTTAACGGCAAAATGTTCTACATTAAAAGAGGATAATTATGATAAATAGATACAATAAATACAAAAAGACAGACATTTGGGCAAAATTACAAGTATCTTTAGTCGGTAGAATTGCCACAATAAAAATGAACGCACTACCTAAATTGTTATACCTCTTCCAAACGATACCAATAAGATTAGGGAAAACATTCTTTGATCAAGTAAATATAATATTTGGTAAATTTATTTGGCTGGGGAAAAATGCCCCCCAAAAATGCAAACTTCTTCAGGAATCTAGAACCAATGGAGGCTTCAGCCTACCAGATTGGGAATTATATTATCAAGCAGTGGCAATAACGTGGCTTAAGGATTGGGTTCAGTTGAGAAATAAGAGAGTATTAATATTGGAAAACCACGACCTTCAATTGGGATGGCATGCTTTCCTATGGGAAGGAAAAAACAAAACCCATACATACTTCCAAGACATCTAGTGCAAAATGCTTTGGTAAATATTTGGGATAACATAAGGAAAAATCATTATATGAAAGTTCCAGTTTGGATATCAACAATGGAAACCATTATTTACTCCAACATATTGGACATAAACAAAGTAGTAAGGTAATCCCAACTATTAAATGAATTTGGAAATTTAAAATCAGAGCAGGATTTTAAAAACCAAGGGATAAAAATTAATTGGTTGCCATACCTGCAAATTAGAACAAAATATAAAAAATACTGGGAACAACATGGTAGCTATAGAGAGCAATTGGAACTTGATAAGATACTATTAGGAACAGGAGGGGAAATGATTACAAAAACATACATTTTTTTGTTAAAATTTAAAATGGAAGAAGAAACTTCCATTTGAGTTTGAGACAATGATTAGTTGTGCAAGAACTGGACACAATATTCAATTAGATCAATGGGATAAATTATGGGAGAGAAACTACAAACTAATGATGTCAGCTGCATATAAGGAGAACCTTTACAAAATGATTTATCGATGGCATTTGCCACCAACAAGATTGGCCAAGATGTTCTTGAACAGGTCCCCAGAATGTTGGAGATTGGGTCTTAAACAAGGAACATTTTACTACATGTGGTGGACCCACCCTAAGATTAGAAAATACTGGTGTAAAATAAGAAAATGGTTGGAAGAGATAATTGAACAGAGGATAGAGGTGAAGCCAGAACTATTTCCTTTGGGCATTTTTGAAGGGAAAATGGAGAAAAAATTACAATATTTAACATTACATATATTAACCACAAGTAGAATTGTCCTAGCACAAAATTGGAAACAATCCAATATTCCTCCAGACCAAATGATAATTTAAAAATTATATAATTGTGCAGAAATGGATAGACTGTCCATGGAAATGAAGGAGAGGGAAGAAACCGAGTACTATCAAATTTGGAACAGATGGTATTCCTGGCTTGAGAGTAAATGTAAAACCTAAGGGATAATCTGTTAAATATAATATGTAGAAGGTAAAACTGTTGAAGAAATATAGGATATGAAACTGAATTGTAAATAGATGTTACTATAATTTAAATAAGGATGTAATTTAAGATAAAGATATATAGAATTAGAATCCTTGTAAATATGTTTGTTATGATAGAGATACCGATATGGAAAATCTGTCATTAGTGTTAAATTTTTACTGTGTCTTTTTCTTTGTTTGATTGTTGTTGTTGTTGTTTTCTTTGTATTGTGTGTTTTATATGTTGGAAATTTAATAAATATTATTTTTTAAAAAAACATTGATGGATGGAGGAATACCAACATTCCAAAAATTTGAAGGTGTTCACTATGGTGATCCACATTATATATCGTGTTTCCCTGAAAATAAGACCTGGTTTTATTTTCTTTTGGGCTCCAGAATAAACACCAGGACTTATTTTCAGGGGATGTCTTACTTTTTTTCCCCATATATGGGAGGCCCTTTTCTGCTTTCTTGGTGGGGCAGGAGACTGCATGCCAGAACAGGAGGCTGTTCTGGCATGACGCGAGGCGTGAGGCAAAGGGTGGGGCTGCTTCACGAGCCCTGCATGGCTTACATCAGTCCCCACAGCCAGGTCATCTACACAGAGATGGGCTTCAGCTGCTTCAGACCGGTTCAGATGAACCGTTGTTAAAATTTTGCACAGTTCAGAGAACCGGCCAATTGCACTACTAGCTGGCCCTGCCCTGCCCTGCCCTGCCCTGCCCTGCCCTGCCCTCCCCGCCCCTCTCTACTCCACCCCTCCCATTCACTCTTTATCTCACCTCACCCATCTTGGCTGCTGCCTAGTCATGCCCGTGGCCCAGTTGCTCTCTGGCTCCTTTGCTTGCTCAATTGTCCAGTCCACGCAGTTCCTGAGGCCAGCTGAACTCTGCGCCTTGCCCACTTGGCTGCCTGTGCTGTGGTCTACCATGCTGGCCACACGACCCAGCTGATCTCCGCACCTCACCTGCTCTGCTCACAACAGCTGCCCACAAAGGTAAGGTGCTCAGACACCTCAGGGGGGACATGGTGAGGCTCAGCCGTCTTTGGGGCCTTGCTCTCCCCATCCTTCCACCTACATGCCACCTGTTCTGTCACTGCGTTTTTATATTTACCAGCAGAGCTATTATTTCTGAACTGTCAGACTTACCGTAGTTTGCCAAGTTTCTTATCAGCACCTACTACACATGTCCGCATTCTTTTACTTCTTCTAGAAACTTTCGTTTGTTCTCCAGCCAGCTAAGGTCAGGCTGGGGATTCTTTGCCAACATGTAATCTAATTTAGATAGTGAGATGTCTTTATTTTCTTACAATAAATATGAGTTTAATTAGAAGATGTATTCCGGTTTTATTGATCAAAGTATACAGAATGATAAAAGCCACGATCCAACTCAAAATGAGGGCAATTACTCCATGCAAGGTAACGGGGCTGATTCCTGCCCTGACATGTTTGCCCTCCATCTTGGCTTGGGGGGACATGCCAGTTCCTGCCTCTCACCTTCTGCAGGGCCTCCACCCACAGCCCACCCACCTGATCACCCTCTCCTCTGCCTCAGATTCTGCATTCAGGCCACAAAGGGGAGACACACCACTTCTGGGATACTCCCGCACTAGGACTGAGACCATTGCTCCGCTGTATTGTGCACATGCACATCCGCTCACCCACCCGCATGCCTGGAGCACTGGTGCTGCTGGGTGCTGGCTCCATTGGGATCTGAAGGGCAGGGCACTCAGCTGTCAGAGGCATGCGGAAGCTCATTTTCTTGGCTCAGGATTGGAACTTGTCCACCGCATTGGAGGTTTCCAATTCCTTTTTTAAAAGTGCGGCTGCAGAGCCCGTATTCACATGGGATCGCCTGCCAGTGAGGAGGGAGAGGGAGAAGGGATGACAGGAAGAGAAAAGGCAGCTTGCAAGAGCAGAGGCACAAGAGCAAAGTAAGCGAGTGAGTGAAAATTTGGCCTGCCGGTCGGCCTCTTTATTCCCCCTCGCTCCCAAGGTAGCCAGGTACCACTAATCTCCTTGTGTGAGAAGCAACCGAAGGGCCTTCTTGCTGGGAGCGTTGCCCTCATTCAGATTCCCCACCTCTCTCTGGCAGCCATTGGGTGAGCACGGCTCCCCCGCTAACCGACACCAGCTTCACCCAATATCTTTTGTCTTGAAATGTTTCTTGAAAGTCATCCCAAAAGGTAGTCCTCAATTTATGGCCACAACTGAGCCAAAATTTCCATTGCTGAGCAAGATTTAAGTGAGTTTTGCTCCGTTTTGTGATTTTCCTTGCCACTGTTAAGTGATATTCAATAATTCTAAATAAATAGAGATTGTATCTTGTTGAGACCTTTGAGGCAGGGCCAGGTGTGGTGAGTTACATCAAGTTGGTCATGCCCACCCAGTCACATGCCCACCCAGCCATGCCTACCCAGCAGAGAACCGGTTATTAAATTATTTGAATCCCATCACTGCATCCTGGCCCTGACACTTGCCTCACCTCACAGCAGCGGCTCAGCAGCACCATCCAATAGGACTCCACGTGGCTGCCAGCCCACTTCTGCTTGTTCACAGACACAACAGAGCAGGAGGCTTAGTGACTCTCTGGTGCTACAGCCAGGAGATGAGATGGGGAGTGGAGCTACCCCACACGCCCCACACTGTGCTCATGCCCCACTCAGGGCTCTCGCAGCCAGGCTATCCATTACCTGACACCTGCCTCACCTCATGGTGGTAGCTCTGGCAGCCCGTTCCAACAGGACCCTGCATGGCCTCTGGCCCAATTCTTCTGCTTGCTCACAGCCACAAGGAAGCAGGAGGCTGAGCAATGTGCCGGTGCCACAGCCATGAGGCAAGTTGGAGGAAGCTTCCTCATGTACCCCACAAAGGCTTACTTCAGGGCCCCCACAGCCAGACTACCCATGCCTAACCCTAGCCCAAACCCTAACACATACACCCCGAGCAACCACAATGCCAAACCCTAGCTCCCCCCAGGGCAACTACAATGCAAAACCCTAACCCCCAACATTCGGCAACCACAATGATGGTATACAACAATCTACATTTATTCAAATCCAGTGATGTCATCTTCTTCTGGAATATCGTCATAACTCTCCAAACCCCGAATTCCAGCCTGAATGTCTTGTGACTCTATTTCCTATAAAACCATTGGCCCCAATCTCTCATGTCTAGCAATAGCTAGTCTTCTAGTCCATGTAGCCTGCCCATAGTGCATTGGCAATACAGGTATCAGTGATTTTATCCTATGAATTCTTCACCCAAGTCACAACCTCTGTCAAGCTAGACTTCATAACACACTTATGAAATAAGTTTCCACACTTATTTCTCTCCATTCTATTTTCAATGTAGTCATTGATATCCATGTGCAAATGGTCTTTTTTTTATTAAAGTTTTTTTTTATTTTTTAAACACACAAACAAACATAAAATGCATCTTTTCTGAACAGAATATTGGCCCGGTTTTAGATTTATACAGATTTTTTGTTCATCTAACATAATTTTAACACAATTTTATATATAAATTTTTTCATATCATTTATTCTCTCTGATTCTAAGAAACCATTATTACCCTTCATCTTAACTTCTTATCCTAATATAGTTCATTTTTCTTTTCCCTCCTTAAAATTTGAACCCCTAAATTTAAATCCATATAACATAATACCATCCCCACTTATTACCTTAAATTCTCTTATTCCAATCACCAATGATTCTTTTATCAACTATTCCAAATAATAGATTTCAACAATTAAACATATTCAATAAAAAAATCAATTAAGTATCAATCTTACTCCAATACCTCTACATTTACATTCATATAGCATAATACAATTCCCAATTATTCTTAAATTTATAACATAATACCATTCCCAATTATTTTCTTAAATTCTTTGGTTCCAATCTCAAATAGTTTTTTCTTTGTCAATTGTTCCAACTAATATGCTTCAACATTTTTATATCATTTTTATAAAGACCAGTTAAATATATCTAATTAATTCATAATCCAATATTATTTCAGCTTTCTGTTTTTATTTAGTTAAATACCACATATATAATTAAGGATATTTTATTTATTACAATCCCCTTCATTTATTAAAATATTCCAATTATTCATACACCTATATAGTTTTAAAATCACTTCATTAAAAATACAATTTCATCTTTTCCCTAGTTTCATTTTCTTTACCCCATATTCTCCTTCCATTTCTTTCTCCTTTTCTATTCTGTCAACAGAATTAGACCATCAATTAGAGAAATACAAGTGTGGCCAGCAGGTGCATCAGAGCAACTTCAAGATTGTTTTGGGAGTACTGATTGGGCACTGTTTGAGGAGGACAATATTGACAATTACACTTCAACAGTACTGTTTTACATTAAAAGCTGCATTGATGTTGTCACTACCAGCAGACAAATACAGGTGTTCTCTAACAACAAGCTCTGGATAAACAGAAAAGTGTATCTTTTATTAAGAGCAAGAAATGCTGCTTTCCATTCTGGTGATGCGCTACAGTATAGCGAGGCAAGAGCTAAATTGAAAAGGGGTATCAAGGACGCTAAAACTACATACAGACGGAAGATTGAACATCTTTTTGAGAACTCAGACTCTGGCTGTGTACGGCAGGGTCTGCGACAAATCACAGGACAAAGCAATAAAAATAGTTTGTCTAGCAGTAGTGACTCTTTGGCTGAGCAGCTAAATCAATTCTTCAGTCGTTTTGAGGTGGACACAGGAACGACCATCATTCCAGCATTTACCACTGATAGTGCCCCATTAACATCTACCATCGATAGACAACCACTTCTACTGCAGATCTCTAATGTGAGACGCACTTTGCAGAATGTTAATATCCGGAAGGCAGCTGGGCCTGATGGAATTCTGGGACGAGTTGTCAGGGACTGCGCTGCAGAGCTAGCTGAAGTGTTCACGGATATTTTCAATCTATCCCTGTCGCACTGTTCTATCCCTACCTGCCTGAAGACATCTATTATAGTGCCAGTTCCTAAGCAGACAGTAGTGGTATCCTTTAATGATTATAGACCAGTAGCTTTAACATCTGTTGTCATGAAATGTTTTGAGAGGCTGGTGTTGAACTATATTAAGGCTAGTCTTCCATCTACTTTGGACCCATACCAATTTGCATTTGGGGTAACAGATCAACTGATGATGCTATGTCTCTTGTTGTCCATACTGTACTGAATCACTTGGAACAACAGGGAACATATGCAAGGCTGTTATTTTGGATTATAGCTCTGCCTTTAACACCATTTTACTCAACAGGTTGTTTTTTAAAATGTCCAGTTTGGGGATAAATCAGAGGATTTGCTTGTGGATAAGGGATTTTCTGACAGGTAGGCCACAGTCAGTAAGGATGGGATCTCACCATTCCTCTACTCTGATATTAAGCACAGGGTTGTGTGCTAAGCCCTTTCCTTTATTCCTTGTACATGCATGACTGCACCCCACTGTATAACATCACCCCAATTATTAAATTTGTGGATGACACAACAGTGGTGGGGCTCATTAATAAGAACAATGAGTCTGCTTACAGGAAGGAGGTACAAGGGCTGACATTGTGGTGTAATTAAAATAATCTTACACTTAACACCACAAAAACTAAAGAACTTATAATTGACTTCAGGAGGAAGAGAGATGTACATTTACCACTATACATAAATGTGAGGAGGTGGAGAGGGTGGATAGTTTTAAATTTTTGGGCACTTATATCTCGGAGGACCTCTCATGGACTATGAATGCTAACATGCTTGTGAAGAAGGTACTTCCTGAGAATGCTCAGGAAGATAAATCTACCTCAACATCTACTTTTGTCCTACTATCGCAGCACCATTGAGAGTGTCCTGACATACGGCATTCTTGCATGGTATGGGAGTAGCTCTGTAGCAGACAAAAACTGAGAATCATTAAAACTATCCAGAATATTATCGGACTCCAGCTACCAGCCCTGGACAACATCTTTGAATCTCACTGTTTGAGGAAGTTGCATAACATTCTCAGAGACTCTTTCCATTCTGTTTACAATCTTTTTGGACTGTTGCCTTCTGGCAAAAGATACAGAACAATTAAAACTCGGACCACACGTTTTCTGAACAGTTTTTATCCCAGAGCTATAATTGCACTCAACAATGAACTAAAGGACCACCATCAGTGAACTGTTGGACAGTATTACTTGGTCTGTTGTGTAGATGTTTGGGTGGTTTTAGGGGTGGGGAATTGTGGTGGGTGGGAGTGTGCTGGTGATTATATGTGTGGGACCTGGTCTTTGGGTGTCAAGTAAATTTCATTGTATGTGTATACTGTGTACACACAGACAATGACACTAAAGATTATTATTATTATCATCATCATCATCTTTATATTTTTTATTCTTTTTCTTACCCCTTCTTCTTTTTTGTATTTTAAAATCCTGATATCTCTTTTCCCTAAACCCAATGTAATCATTTTGTTTTTTAAAATCATAAACTCTTCTATTTTGCTGTATCTTTCCCATTATTTTCCATTCCTTTTCCCTTTTTCTTATTTTCTCACTGATAACCCCAGTATAATCATTTAAATTTTGTATATTCTTTCTATTCTGTCCTCTTTTTTTTCCTTTCCCCTTTTTCCATTTTTTCCATTGTTAAACCCAATGTAATAATCATTTAATTTTCCATAATCAATCTCCTTGTCTCTGTCTTTTTTTTCCGTCTCTTTTCCTTGCTAATTGTTTCTTTGTCAGCTTGAATGTATCCTAAATCAATTTTTTGGTCATCAAGTTTCAATTTTCCATGCAACATTGTAGTCATTTCCTTTATTTCCATTTTCAATGATAGGTACATCGTTATCATCATTTCCTTCAGTTCCTGCGCCATTTTGTTCTTTCTAAAAAGTTCAGTGCTATAATTATTTTTTTCTTTCTGAAGAAGGCTCTCTACAATCTACGTTTACAACTGGCAAGCTAAAAAGGCATCCATTTTGGTTGCAGTCCATTTTAATAGTTTTTACTTACATCAAGTAAATTTAAAATTCAGTCCAGATTTATATAGTCCAAATTCCACATTACATTCCAATTAGGTTCCAATTTAGAATCATTAGTCAGAGCTTTCTATTACAGGCTTTTCTTTGTTTTTGTTTTAACTCCCTTTAAAGTTTCCAAATTGAAAAAGAATATTTTCAGGTTCTTGGTTTTTGTAATTTTTTTTCAAAGTTCTCCAAGTATTTTAAATCCAAAACAAACAAATTTCTAGTCGGGTTCTGTTACTTTGTAACTTCTGCCTTACTTTTCTTCTTCTGTCCTTTCTCACACCTATTAGCTGCTATTATGACACCAGGACATTTGCAATTGTTTTAAAAATTCTTCCTTTTTTTTCTTTTCTGCCTATGAGTTAGATATCATTAACTGGCAGCAATATTCTGTTCAATTCTCCGCTCCTGCACATCGCTTAATCTGGTTTCCCCAGTTTACTGGCAGTCATAATGGCTGCCACTCCCTGCTGCAGAGTCAGAGAGAATTTCCTCTGACCTCCGAGGAACCAGATCTGTCCTGTAGGGACAGAGAAGAAAGAGAGGCACCTTGGAAGACCAAGAGAAACAGTGCAAATGGTCCTTAAATAGCTTCTTTATTGCAATATCAAGAGTCTGGAGATGGGCAGACTTTCCTGCAGGAATCATTATTTGATCTATTCTTCTCCCTGCAAGGAACTTCATGTCTTTAGTGCGGTGAGTGTTGGCTGAATCTCAGACTAGCAGACATCTTTGGCCACTTAACACAAGTGGCCACATTAAATTGACCCACTCTAGCAACAACATCCAGCAGGACCCTGCATGGCCGCTAGCCCACTTCTGTTTGTTCATGGCCACAATACAGCAGGAGGCCAAGTGATGCTCTGGTGCTGCACCCATGAAGTGAAGTGGGGGGTGGAGCTACCCCACATGCCCCACACTGATTTACTTCAGGGCTTCTGCAGCCAGGCCATCCACACCCCAACACCTGCCTCTCCTCGCTTTGGTGGTTCTGGCAGCCATATCCAGCAAGATCCCACTTCTTCTGCTTGCTCACAGCTGCAAGGGAGCAAGCTGAGCAATGTACGAGTGCTGCAACCATGAGGCAAGAGCGGAAAGGTGCCTCACGAGCCCTGCATTTTAGGAGAAGGGCTTATATTAGGCACTCACACAAAAATCATCCAGGATTTATTTTCGGGACAGGTCTTATTTTCAGGGAAACACTATTAGCAATTCAAAGATGAGTGGATAGCAGATGATTGAATAATTTCCTTCTTCTTTTCTTTGTTCTGCTATTACCAATACTTTTTAGTTTGTTTGTTTCAGAAACACTCCTCACAGTTGCAGAAGTGAGAAAACTTGCAACAAATCCAAATGACTAACCTAACAGATGATAATGAATGGACCTCAAATTCAACATTTTACGATTACATCCCAATAGAAACAAATTATTGTAATATGGATGAAACCTCCAGATTCAGTGCTATATTTACTTGCATACTTTATTTTCTGATCTTCTTCTTCAGCTTGGTAGGAAATAGCCTTGTCTTGTGGATCGTGATGAAATATGAAAACCTCAAATCTTTAACAAACCTCTTCATCCTGAACCTTTGCATCACTGACTTGACCTTCTCATGCACTCTGCCTTTCTGGATTGTATATCATTATTATGGATGGATTTTTGGTGATTTTCTCTGCAAGGCAGTAAATGCTATCTTTTCTATCAGCTACTATGGTGGTATCATCTTTCTCACTATCATGACTATTCTGCGGTACCTGGCTGTGGTTGATCCATTATCAACCATGAGAACACAGAACAAAAAATGTAGCATTCTGGTGAGCATGGCCATTTGGAGTAGCAGCATAATGGTTGCTGTACCTGAGATCATTTTTATTGAAGTCATAATTGATAATCATGGCAAACAACACTGTGAGTACAAAGAGGGATTCATCTGGAAAATGATAGAGATGAGCCTGCAAGTAACATTTTTCCTCCTGTCTTTTCTTGTTATAGTAGTTTGTTACATTGGGATGTTTAAAATTTTGCTTAGATCACGGTCTCAAAGGAAATACAGAACTCTGAGACTCATATTTGCTATTGTGGTGGTCTTTTTCCTGAGTTGGGCTCCTTACAATGTGTTTAACTTTGTGTACGTTTTGTCTATTCAGCATGTCATCAAGACAGAATGTCAAACTCGCAATCATATCTTTTTTGCTTTTGATATCAGTCGCAAAGTAGCCTACTGTCACTGCTGCATCAACCCAATCCTGTACGTCTTTGTTGGAGTGAAATTCAGAAGGCACCTAAAACTCCTGTACAAGCAATTGTCCCCTTGTCATGGCAGAATCTCTCCCTCCAGCCCAAGAATGCATTCATCTCATTTTGGTCCATATGATGATGCATCCATATACTGAAGCAAAGATTCCTGGACTGGATGAGATGCAAAGCAGGACAACCAATATGAGAAGCTAACCAGAATAATTGACAAGCTCTTCAGATATGCAAAGTGTATCTAGTCTTTCTGCTTGTTTTCACTGAAGTTCTCTGCCTTTCTAGCAAAAAAAAAATAGACGATCAGAAGTCTTCTGTTGATTCAGCCTTTTTTCAGATTAGAAATGAAAAGTGCATTCTGTTTTACGTAATGCCAATAAATATGTGTGTTTTTAAGATATTGTAATGGTGTTTTAATCTTTCCAATATTATAATGATTTACAAATCAATATATTGTTATGTAGAACTTGACCTGCCAACATTATTTGAAATGTATGTTGAATGAAAAAAATCACTATTGTCCAAATCATGAACTGCCTTTTCACCTTAATGGGTTTAGGGAAAGCATGATGACATAAGAAATGGGAACACTGAATGAATATAGGATAGTTATAAATAGAAGATAATAAATAGAACTCTTCTCCTCAAATTCCATTAAAATTCAGTGAAAGAGATTTATTTCCAAATGAGAATTTTTTTCTTAAAGCTGTTTAAAAGAAAATCTGATAATTAGTCACAAATATATAACACTGACATGATGTGCAATTTACTGATTTTTAATAGACATGTCAACCTAAAAGCATTATAATATTTTTAAATCAATATAGTTCTAAAAGTCCTCAGTGATCCTATATACATGACCAATGGTCATTGACCATTCTTGAATCCATAACAATTATATATTTTAAATTATGCTTTTTATTATGAATCTCAAAATCTACAATCATTTAATGTTTATTTCTGTCATTAATCATTTCTGTCTTTATGATTTCTGAAATAATTTCTTTATTGTATTATCAATAAATGAAATGCTGATTTGCCCATGTACCTAATAAAGTTATTCATAAGCATGGAACTAATTGATGTGATTTTAAAGACTTCCAAATAGCTATTTTGGCAAAAATATTTCCTCTTGTCAAAATTACTGACAATAGCACTCCAGCCTAAGTAAGAACATAGGATTGTATTTCATACTTCAAGACCTAAACAGCAAAACAGTTTATTCTGGGAAGAAGCAAAATTCACAAAAATTTCAATCAGGCTTACTGAAAAACAAAGCACATTAGAAAATTTGATGTGATTATTTTATTCTATCTTGCTACAGTTAAAATATTTCTGTATATAATAATATGTACACACATTATCCAAGCAAAGAATTTTGCATCCTGTTTTCATATTTGCTACTTTTATTTTGTTAAATTTGTCTGTCTCTTCAGTTTCTGCTATACTGCAAATTATAGGATTAAGTTCAGCAATATCTGAAAGGCCACAGTCTTTATTTAAATGCACATGTAGCACTACCCCTGAAAGGGCTGCTGGAGTCCAGGTTCTCCTGGCCCTTTTGATATGGCTGCCAGTCCACACTGGTCCCTTGCTCAGGCACCTCTACTGGCCAAGGTCATGTAGTGTCGTGGTGCTCAGTCTCCTCTCAGCAGGCAGGTCTGCTGGAGGAGTGATGGTCAGTCTTTTCCCAGCAGATGGGTCACTTGATGAGATGGTATTTATATGGCTGGTTGGCCCTTCTTCCTCCCTCTCTCTCACCCTCTCTCTCTTGAATTGCCTGCTGGGCTTTCTTTCTACTGCCTGTGCTCCTTCAGAGATTCCTCTACTTGCCCTACAGAAGCCTCTCCTATCCTCCCTATTGCCTTCACTCCCTCTCACTTTCCCCAGACCTCTTTTTCCATTTCCCCCTTAAACCTCTTTTCCTATCCTCTCAGGCCTCTTTTTCCCCAGGCATCCCTTCCTAACCTTACCATCCAGCTTTTCCCTCAGAAAAAATGCCTCCTTCCTCCTCTTGCACTCCCTCTGTCTCCTCCTCTTCCCGCTACATACACAGATGGTTGTTGATTGTTTCAGTGGCTGGTTTAGCACATCTCGTAAAAAGAAATCTGAATTTGCTAGATTTACAATACTGAACTTTAAACCATAGATCTACAAATCATAACAGTTAGGTTTGCACAACACTAAGCAAAGACAAATAGCTTATGAGATTAATGTACGAACCCAGCTAGTGTACAGAAGTGGTGAGCTAATCAAGGATCAAGAGATACTCCTAAAAATTACATACAATTTTAAATCCAGCATATAAAAATATTATAATACCATCCAGTAAGAAGAATATAAATTTCTCTTCAAGATAAGAGCTGGATATGGTAACTTAAATGGCCTAGCAGTTCTATAACTTTAATATCTTACATGTGGAATAACAGAAATTGGAAAAGTCAAATTTCCTTTGGTTAAAATCTCAACTTCATATTTTGATGCTCCATTTACCCTCAATTTAGTTTAGCCACTTGTTTTGCTTTTTGCCATGAGTATTGAAACTAAGCATTGAGATTCAAAGATTGAGCTTTGAAAATATGATTTGTTAATTACTGTAATTACTTCTCTTTTTTTGTTAAACCAGATCAGGCTATCAGTGGCTACTAATTTTGATGGATCTTCAGTACCGCTTGTCTTGAGAACTATAGGCAATTTGCCTTAAATACTGACTGCTAAGAAGAGCAGTGGAAATTCTCAACAAATCTAGTTGACCATTGTGTGAAACTTGGATTAACTGGGCCTAATCCAGCAGGGTCTTTTTATTTTCTTATGTGTAGGGTCCACACTTCACTCATAGGGCAGGAGATAGAATTGAAGTTCAATCAGCATTTAAATTTTCCAGACTGTGAAATCAGTTGTTACTTTGTCTCAGAATTTTGATTCCTGTAAGTCATACTAGTAACTTGTACAATAATCTTTATTCTGAGACACAGACACTTTAACAGGCCAAAACTATTTTTGCAAACATTTTTAATCTGAAGACTCAGAATGTAGAGAGCAAAAATGGAGCACATTAGCCAACTGAATCAACAACTATTACTGAAAAAGCATTTATTGTCTTTTGTGGTTAGTGTATTAGGTTAATGCAACACCAGGACTGTGAACCAGACTGGGGAAAAAGAAATTAACTGCAAACTATTTTTGTTTTATTATTGCCAAGAAAATTGCATGGACATGTTAATGAAATCACCTTTATCAGAAGCATATTTTATTTTTCATAAATGTATGAGCCAATACTATTTCCAAAGTTTCACTAAATTATTTCATAGCTCCCCCCACCATCACCACATCATTACATCCTTCTACTATGAAGAGCTTAATATCTGATAAAGTTTGTAATGCCTTGGCCAAATGTATTTTTAACAAGTCTTACAAGGAACAATCTTGTGTTAATTGCTAATCCATAATGCAAGTAACTCAGACCACTATTAGAGAAATGAAGTATTTCCTTATAACATTATTTGCCTAGCCAATCATTCAGGTTACCATTATTCTTTCTCTTTAAGCCTTTCATGGACTGAAAAGATGGATGAGGAAACCATCTTGCATTCCGATTCTTGAATTTTTCCCCTAAATCTTCAATGTCTACATTTTTTGCAAGTAGAAATTTAAAGGTAGTCATGAACATATGACCAGTGTTAAGTCCAGAATTATGGTTGTTCTGTTCCCCAGGCCTCTGGCTC
This sequence comes from Coluber constrictor foxii, assembly GCA_038048745.1. Lineage (NCBI taxonomy): Eukaryota > Metazoa > Chordata > Lepidosauria > Squamata > Colubridae > Coluber > Coluber constrictor. The sequence continues at coordinate 115,913,622 of CM075961.1, read as the reverse complement.
CACTGGAACAGGCAGATAAACTCTAGCAAACAGGTTTCATACAGATCGTTTATTAGGGTATCCTCAAACACAGATTTACAGTCAAGGTGAATCATGCTGAGTCATGTTGAGATGCATCCTTATTTCATAATCTGTCTCATTTCCTAGTGTAAAAGGATGATAGTTTGGCCCCCTATTCAGAAAGCATATTCTCTCTTCTGAGGTAATTCAACATATAGCTAGGCCTTAGTTCTAAAAGTCAGGCAGAAAACTTCAGTGGCCAATCAGACACACAGATTTATTTATTTATTTATTCAACTTATATACCACCCTTCTCCCCTGAGGGACTCGGGGCGGTGAACAGCCAGACTTAAAACACATATAGTACAAAAGTTAAGAAAAAAAGCTAAAATAAATTAAATCATCGGCATTACCAATTTAAAATTCCAAATCTATAAAATTGAATAATTCCCAGTTTAAAACCCAAGATCAATAAATTTTAAAATCCCCATTAAAACCATTCAAGCTAGGCCGGCTTGTTGGAAGAAATAAATCTTCAGGGCCTTTCGGAAAGCGCGGAGGTCCGGGATCAGTTGTATTCCAGGAGGTAGCTCATTTCACAGGACAGGTGCCCCCACAGAGAAGGCTCTCCTCCTGGGGGCTGCCAGCCAACATTACTTGGCCGACAGCACCCTGAGAAAGCTCTCTCTGTGCAAGCGTATTGGCCGGCGGGAGGTTATCGGTAGCAGCAGGTGGTCTCGCAGGTATCCCGGCCCTATGCCATGGAGTGCTTTAAAGGTGAGAACCAACACCTTGAAGCGCACCCGGAAGACCATTGGGAGCCAGTGCAGCTCGCGCAGGAGAGGTGTTATGTGGGAGCACCCTGTTGCTCCCATAATCACCCATGCGGCCGCATTCTGGACCAGTTGGAGCCTCCGGGTGCACGTCAAGAGAGCCCATGTAGAGAGCATTACAGTAGTCCAGGCGAGACGTGACAAGGGCATGGGTGACTGTGCATAAGGAGTCCCGATCAGAAAGGGACGCAACTGGCATATCAGGCGGACCTGATAGAAGGCCCCCCTGGCCATGGCCATCATATGCCCTTCCAAAGACAGCTATGAATCCAGGAGGACACCCAAGTTGCAAGCCCCCTCTGTGGGGGCCAGTAACTCACCCCCAATAGCCAGCGATGGCACCAGCTGGCTATACCAGGACGCCGGCATCCACAGCCACTCGGTCTTGGAACGGTTGAGTCGAAGCCTGTTCCTCCCCATCCAGACCCTCACGGCTTCAAGGCACTGAGACATCACTTTGAGGGCATCATTGGGGTGGTCAGGGGTGGAGATATACAGCTGAGTGTCATCAGCGTACAGTTGGTAATGCATCCCGAAACCACGGATCATCTCACCCAGCGGCTTCACATAAAAGTTGAACAGGAGCGGTGAGAGGACCGACCCTTGCGGCACCCCACAAACAATGCACCTCGAGGTCGACCTCTGCCCCCCTGCCAACATGGACTGCGACTGGTCGGAGAGATAGGAGGAGAACCACCGCAGCACGGTGCCTCCCACCCCCAAGTCCTCCAGCCGACACAGCATGATACCATGGTCGATTGTACCAAAGAAAGAGATCTAACAGGACCAGGACAGAGGAACAACCCCTGTTCCGAGCTGTCCAAATATCATCCACCAATGCGACCAATGCCATCTCCGTACTGTACCCAGGTCTGAAGCCGGACTGGCATGGATCTAGATAGACAGTTTCATCCAGGTACTGCAGGAGCTGTCGCACAACCACACTCTCAACAACCTTCACAATGAAGCGAAGGTTGGAGACAGGACAGTAATTTGCCAGAACAGCCGGGTCTAGAGAAGGCTTCTTGAGGAGTGGCCTCACCACTGCCTCTTTCAAGGTGGCAGGCAAGAAACCCTCACTCAGAGAAGCATTTATAATCCTCTGGAGCCAGTCTCGTGTAACTTCCCGGGTGGCCAGTACCAGCCAGGAAGGACACGGGTACAATAAACATGTGGTTGCGTTTAACCTCCCCAGAATACTGTCCATGTCCTCAGAAGTCACAGGATTGAACTGCTCCCAGATAACATTTTCAAGGCTCGCCAGAATCTACCCAGTCAGAGTCCAAGCCTTCCTGAATCTGAGTGATTATATCATGCAGATACTGTACAAAATCCTCAGCCTGCCCTTACAAGGGATCCTCCCTCGCTCCCTGATGTAGGAGGGAGCGGGTCACTCTAAACAAGGTGGCTGGGCAATTATCTGCCGATGCAATAAGAGTGGAAAAGTAATTACACTTTGCTGCCTTTATCGCCACTAAATAGGTCCTAATGTGGGACCTAGCTAGTGTTCGGTCAGATTCAGATCGACTCGCCCTCCAACCACTCTCTAGGCATGTTTTCCAGCACTTCATCTCCCTCAACTCCTCAGAGAACCAAGGAGCCGGGCAGGTTCAGCTAGGGTCAGAAGCCGCAAAGGCACGACTCGGTCAGAGCACCAGCAGCCATCCTATCCCAGGTGGCCACCAGGTCTTCAGCCAAGTCGTGAGCCAGAGTTACAGGCACTGGCCCAAGCTCCCTCTGGAACCTATCAGGATCCATCAGGTGCCTGGGGCGGAACCACCTAATCGGTTCCGCCTCCCTGCGGCAGGGTTCGGTAGTCAGAAAGTCTAGCCTCAGGAGAGAATGGTCAGACCATGACAGGGGCTCAATGGCTAAATCCCCAACATCCAGGCCATTCAACCACTGTCCAGAGACAAAAACCAAGTCTAGAGTGTGTCCTCCCACGTGAGTAGGGCCAAGAATTTGTTCTGTCAGGTCCATGGCTATCATGGAAGCCATAAACTCCTGAGTCAACCCAGACGCCTCACCGGCAGACAGCAGGTTGAAATCCCCCATGACCAAGAGCCTGGAGGTTTCAACCGTCACCCCGGCAATAACATTTGCCAGGGTGACGGTTGGGCCACTGTCACATGGCAGGGAGCCAGGTACGTGATCAGCAGGCCCACCTGCACACCATGATATGGTCACATGTCCTGGATTACATTTCTCATAATGCAATCTGTCACTACATCTCCCACTATGCAATCTCTTAAGGAGACAGCTCTTAATCCTTAAGGTAACTAACTCACCACAACTCACTATCTGTAACAGCACACTCCCTGCCTGGAATTATAAAATTCCACTACTAACTAACTACTTAACTGAGATAAACAAAGGCATAGCAGAAAACAATGTAATGTAACTATCTAGGTGACTAAAGTAAACAAGATTATATCATCAAACAATGCAGGTTGTGGGGTAGACACAATTCATGCAAAGCTTGAGGTTCAGTCTTCAAGGTCTTCTTCACAGCAGTTCCAGGTCAGTGACTGGTCTAGAACTACTTGGTAGAAGTCAGGGGGGGTCTCGTAGCCGGTCGATACAAACAGGTCCTATGATGGCCCATCCAAGTTCTGTCTTGAGGGCACATGGAGAGCCGGCTGGGCCTTTGACCACTGCCTGGAGAGGGAAGGCTTCAGGGTCATCCGCACCCAACACGAGCAGGATTTCGGCTTCAGGATCTAGGGCAGGGAAGAGATTAGCCATGTGTCTCAGGTAAGGTATATTGCTTACTACCTCTGGTGTCGCGATTTGACTGCAGTTGTCTGGTAAAGCATCATATTCTAGCAGTGGTGGCAATGTGAATTTAGCACTTCCATCTATTGATTCTATGCAGAATCCGGTAGCTTTCTTCCCCACTATGTGCCGTATCCCCATACATGTCGACATTGTGAAGTGTGTTTCGTTGGATTGAATGTCAAAGCGGTCGAAGAAAGCTGATTTGGCTACGATTGGTTGCTGTGCGCGTCCACTACCACATACGTTTTCACTGCTTCTTCTGGGCATCCAGCTGGATAGATTTTAGCTATGCAGATCGGGTGGCATGAACAAGGTGACGGTGAGTCTCCACATACCGAAGTGCAGTTTACACTTGTTGTCATTTCTGGGTGCATTTCATTTTCATTCGGAGACTCATTAGTCATAGGAAAGGTGGAAATCGGCTGTGGTGTTGACTCATGCTCTAGATGCAGGGCAGTTGGGTGCTGGTCACTTTTGCATAGATAACATAGCACCTTAACTGTGCAAGCTTTGGCTATGTGGTCTATAGACTCACAGCATTTGAAGCAGATTTTGTACTCCCTGATCAATGCCTTTCTTTCATCCAGGGACTTCTTTTGGAATTCTCTGCACTTATTCAGAGTGTGCGAGGTCTTGTGCAGTGGACAGGCGGGTTCTTCCTTTGCTTTCTGAGGTCGATGTAGAGCACTCTTAGATGGCTTTACATTGGAGTTCCTCGTTGACAGGGGAACGACCTCTGTGCTATACACTGACACAGAGGCTGTTCCTCTTGTGGTCTGCGCTGGGCTCTTGATCGGACCAAAGCTTTGGTTGGTTTTTCTGCTGTCAGGTGTCCTTTGTATTGTAAGGTCTTTATTTCATGGATCATTGTACTTCTTCGACATGTGGGCAACAAATTCTTGAAGGGCGACGAAGGGTGGTTCTCTGCCAAGGTTCTTTGTCCTGTAATTATCAGCTAGGTCGATCCATGCATCAATCAGTTTTGTTGGTAGTTTTTTAACGATAGTCCTTTGTGTCTTATACAGGTCAAAACAGCTAAGTCCCGGCAAGGTGGGATCCATTTGTGCTGACCGCAACTGTGTAAGGAGACCGGAGAAGTGCCATAGTTCTTGAGGGTTACTGAGGTCCATGGCAGGGAAGTTGTTGACCTGCTTTAGGAATGAGGATTCTGTCATCGTAGGTGCCCCATACCGCTCATTAAGTGTTTCCCGTGATAGCTTGAGGGCTTCCACTGGCTCATACATTTTTGATGCGTAGACCTCCTTTACTGCTTGTATTGATTGTGGGCCTAGCCATGTGATCATATGACCGAGTTCCTCAGCTGGCTCCAATCATTCGCCTTTAATGGCATTTACAAAAAGAAGCTTCCATAGCATATAATCTAGCCTGACTTGTCAGAGAATTCTCCTATGTGCCAGGTCCATCCTTCTCCAGGATGTTGTAGTATCCTTTTGGACTTCAGGAGACTTATACGATGGGGTGGTGGCAAGGTGTGCCCTATGACGTTGGCTAGGGCAGGATTAACTGCCAACGCCACCTGGTAATTCCCTATAGAGTATTTACGGACAATTTCATCTTCCCATGCTACAGGTGATGATAAGTCTTTTTCCTGGCAGGCAAGTGGAGTACCTCCATTGGGCTGGACATCTGCACTCGGAATGCCTGGCAGGTTTGGCAGGAACTCTTTAGCTTCCATTTTGAGGTGGTGTATCACAGTTGTTTGCATGCTTGCCTCCTGAAATGCCTTCACGGTTGCTGAAGGAGTACTCTGGTTGCCCCGCATGTCTTCATTTGTCGGGGTAGGTTGTTCATTTCCAAAGGAGGAGGCTCGTGGTCTAGATTTTACGATATCTGCTGTCTGAGTAGTTCGTAGAGCAAGTTCTCCTCCTTGTCTCTGCTCTGGGGAGTTCTGATCCTCAACATAGGCTTTGACACGTTCATCCATGTCCTCCTCCTCTAACTGTCCAGGACTGAAGTTGAGTGAAGCACGTTCAGCCTCCGCCTCTAAAGCTTCAGCCAGTGCTACCTTTTTCATTGTCTCCCTTTCATACTTTAAATAGTCTAGTCTGGCCTGAACTTTGGCCATTTCTTCCTTCAGCAATTGTTCTTCCTTTGCCATGCTCAAGGTTGCTTTGGCGCTGCAGCTTCGGCTCGTGCCTTTGCGGCCCGGGCAGCGAGACTCCTTGCTGAGGAGGCTCTTTAAGACTGGCTTGACGGGAAGATGCTTTGGAAGGATGGAAGCAGTCTGAGGCAGAGGATTGTTGTGAGACGCCGGCCCAGACCGTGATGACTTGTAAGGGGGAACCCTTACAAGTCATCACGTGTGAGTGATGAGATGACACGTGTGACCGATGGGTTGCTTTGGATTCAGCCTTCTCACTTGCAGTTTTCTTGGAAAAATGAGCAGCAGACGCATGTGAGCATTGGGGCAAGGAGGCTTTCTCCCTTGATTTGCTTTTCGCCTGGAGTGCCATGTGGAAGGAGTCCTTACAACCTTGAAATATGTTCCTACATTCTGCACTCAACATCTCTAAGTGTTGCATGTCCCCCATGAATTCTGGGTCTTCTAGCTGCTGCTGGATGTTGACAAGATGGCTTTCAGAACTCTTCCATTGTTTATAAAGTTCCTCCATTTCATTCACCAACGTGTGGATGCAGTTGTGTGAAAGTTCATCCAGGGGCCTGTTGCAGATCTGTTGCAACTTCTCCCAATACCTTTTGTTGTGATGATAATACTTGTCCTAATCTTTCCTCTAGCTTGACTGCATAACATCAGTGAGCTTCCTATGCTGCCTGAGATCATAGGTTCTCTGATGTTCTTCAGCCTCTTTTGAATTTTGGACATCCATTTCTGGGATTGTGTCGAGGTTGGGTGAGGGAAGGTTCATCATATGCTCCTGCCATGATTGGACAAGATTCCATGGCATCCGATGCTTCAGGCATGTCAAGATTAGCTGGGAGGTTCAACTCTGCTGACTCATTGGAGGTATCAGCCATGACTGGGAAAATTCAGGGAATTTCCTGCAAATTTTAGATGTTGCTGCAGTTTGCCTTTTGACCACTGGGGTGCATTGCAAACTCTAGGATATGTTGTTGTAGTTCACCTGTTGACCATTGGGGTGCGCTGCAAACTCTGGGAGACGACGTTGCAGTTTGCCTTCTGACCACTGGAGTGCGTTGCAAACTCTAGGAGACATAGTTGCAGTTTGCCTTCTGACCACTGGGGTGTGTTGCCTAACTAATGCTTGGGTTAAACTGATTTCAGCATTTTCCTTTGTATAGAGCTGCAAAACAACTGTCCGCTTTGGAGACCCTAAGAGGCTTTCCTCGACTTGGGTTCCTTTGGGCTTTAGTTGCTTGCCCTGTAAAGGGGATTTAGCTTTCCAGTATTTTATTCAAGCAAGAGCATGCACTGTGGTTGGATTGTTTCTTTTCAAATGCATATTGAGTGGCCAGGCTGGGAAAGCAACTTGTATCATGCAAATTCAATCTCCATGTAGGCCATGTGGCTCGGATTGCTTTGTGTTAAAACAAGGCCTTTCTTGTTTTAAAGCAGAGGTGAACTTCTAAAGCATCATACACACAAACTTTGCAAGGGTAATTCAAACATTCAGCTCTGGGCCCCTTTTATAACAGGGCAATCTGCTTAGCTAGCTTTAACTGGCTTTCACTGCTGAGCAGAATAAATTACTCAGTTAAATCCAAATGGAGTTTGGAATGCAAAGAGAAGGAAAGCAGGTTTTGTCACATTTGTGGCTAAGCAAAGGTCTCAATTAGATGCAAACAAAGTCTTTTTACAAGTTGTGCACAGAGAAGAGATGCATTTTTGTTTCTTTTGTTCACTCCAACAAAATGCCCATCAATGCTCCAAGAGAAAGAAAGGGAGGTGTTCAGGCAATCTACATCCTTTTACCGTTCTGTTCCCCAGGCCTCTGGCTCCACTGGGAACAGGCAGATAAACTCTAGCAAACAGGTTTCATACAAATCGTTTATTAGGGTATCCTCAAACACAGACTTACAGTCAAGATGAATCATGCTGAGTCATGTTGAGATGCATCCTTATTTCATAATCTATCCCATTTCCTAGTGTAAAAGGATGATAGTTTGGCCCCCTATTCAGAAAGCATATTCTCTCTTCTGAGGTAATTCAACATATAGCTAGGTCTTAGTTCTAAAAGTCAGGCAGAAAGCCTCAGTGGCCAATCAGACACACAGATATGGTTACATGTCTTGGATTACATTTCCCATAATGCAATCTGTCACTACATCTCCCACAATGCAATCTCTTAAGGAGACAGCTCTTAATCCTTAAGGTAATTAACTCACCACAACTCACTATCTGTAACAGCACAATGGTCGTAAGTCATTGTGATTGTTAAGGTAGTCACCATGTGGCCTGTCTCAATTTTAAGCAAGGTACTATAGTTGTTAAGCAAGCTACAGTACATAGGTGTTAAGTGAATCCAACATATCCAATGAACTTTTTTTGATATTTACTGCTGGAAAATGGCAAAACATGTTGCAAATTGCAGTCATGTTGCTGCAGGGTGCTGCAATCAATTGTAAATATGACAAGGATGCATGTATATGCCAGTTATAACTTTGAATGGTTGTTAAGTGAGCAGTCATTAAGCAAGGATTACCTGCATCACCTTGTAGACAAGCAAAAAGGGATCATTTCAATGGAGCTGCCTTGGAAGATGTTTTATCACATTCTTCATCCATGCAAACAACATACTTTGTGTGCCAATAAGTCTGGTAGGAATACATAATTTTAAGTTCCTCATAATGGTAAATCATAAATTATCCCAGCTCTTCTCTTTTTTTCTTGAAGGGTACAGCAAAAGTATCAGTTCCAAAATGACAAGGCACAGATCATGATATCACAGTGTACTTGTTCAAATGTCTATTACAATATCACAAAAAACACGTATAAAGAGATGAGTTTGCATTGTGATGCACTTGTCACTCACCCCTGTCCATAGATGCATATGGATATAATCACCATCCCTCCATGTTTTCTGCAGTGTTTTTTTTCTTTCTCCTGAAGTCCCAGAGTTTGCTTTCTCTTCAAAGACCTGAACATTGTTTCTGAGTTCTATTTCCTGTCTCTCTTGCTTTCATCTATAAGCAATCCTCAACTTACAACAATTCCTTTATTGACCGTTCAAAGTTACAACGGCACTGAAAAAAGTGACTTATGACCATTTTTCACATTTATGACCATTGCAGCAACACCATGATCACGGGATCAAAATTCAGATGCTTGGCCAATGATTTATATTTATGACGGTTGCAGTATCCCAGGGTGATGTGATCATCTTTTGTGACCTTCTGACAAGCAAATTCAATGGTGAATACTAATTCACTTAGTAATCTTGTTATTAGCTTCTCTTTCTTATGGATAATTATTTCTTCTGTCATCTCATAATGAGGCATCTCTTTTTTTTAACTGATACATCTTTATTTTCCATTATTAGCTGAAGTGCAGCGACTCACTATTCTATCCCTTTGACTTTTATTCAGTAATCATTTTAAACCTTCATTTGTTTAAAGGAGGCAAAATATCTTAAGAACCAAGAATACTCATAGGTAGGATTAAAAATAAATAGCATGGTTGTAACCATGCACTCAGAGCAGTGGTGGGTTTCAACTGGTGTTATCACCAGTTTGCTTCATGCATGTGCTTTGCGCAAGCACAGTGTATTAAGGAACAGCTGAGATGCGGCAATCCGCTTTGTCGTGCATTTCAGCTGGGCTAAAAACAATCGAATATAAAGTATGTATAACGAAGGGGTTGGCGACAGGGCCAAACTAACCATCAGAGAGAACCAGTTCGCTCTCACCTCAGCATCTCTGCTACCAGCTCGCCCAAACCAGGGAGAACTGGTAGCAACCCACCATTGACTCAGAGGTCTAACACTTTTTTTATACCTCTATTATGAATTCATTCTGATTTCCCCAAAATTTCATAGCCAAACTGGCATTTATTTTCCCTGATTACTTTTTTTTTAAGGGGGGGAGGAGTGAACTGACCTTTGGGGATACTAGTATTTTACTTATAGAGAGTACTCTTGTCCATTCTGCTGCATTAAGATACATCGTAACTAGCAGATACAGGACGTTTGATCTCAACATAGTTGGAGAATAGCTAGTCAAGGAAGGCTTGCATAGGGCTTTAAAAGGCTCATAGTTATTTTTCCACTATGTGAGAATAAAAGAAGAGTATATTCCTTAGCTAGTATTTACCTAGATACACATAATTCTTTCACCTAACCCTTTTTAATAAAATAAAGAAGAATACCAAATTAGGGCACATCCAGTCAGTTGGTTCAGTGTTCTCATCCTCCTATTTGTGAAGCACCAAGCACCATCTGTGAAGACATGCCATTATAAGGGTAATCCTCAACTTATGACCACAAAGCATAAGCAAGGCAGTTGTTAAGTGAATTATGCCCGATTTTACAACCTTTTTTGCCATGATTGTTAAGCAAATTACTGCAATTCTTAAGTCAAACTGGCAGTTGCTAAGTAAATCTGATTTCTCCCACTGATTTGCTTATCAGAAAGTGGCTCGGAAGATCACAAATGGCAATCATGTGCCCCTGGGATGCTGCAGCCATTATAAATACATATCAATTTCCAAACATCTGAATATTAAACAGATAATTGTGAGATGCTACAATTGTAAGTGTGAGAAGTCATAAGTAATGAATCACTTTTTTCAGCACCATTATAACTTGAATAGTCATTAAACAAATGGTTATCTGTCAAGATCCCTGTAATTTATCTCTCTATAGCCAAATAAATTTAATAAATAAATAGTTACTAAGAAATAAATTGGGTTTATAATCACAATCTATTTCCATATCCATACCATGTTTTCCCAAAAATAAGATCCTGTCTTATATTTTTTTGAACCCTGAAATAAGGGTTTGGCCTTATTGCCATGCGCTCAAAAGCCTGATTGTGCTTATTATCAGGGGATGTCTTATTTTGAAGAAAACAGGGTAATTACAATTGCGTGATAAGATATTTTAATTATTTTTATCTCTGCTCTCATTATTTTAGATAATATTTCCAGTGTTACAAATATATAATCTATTCTTGTAAAATTTTTATGTCTACCAGAAAAATATGTATAACTCTTTTGATTACCATGTAATTCTCTCCAAACATCTTTCAGTCTATTTGTATGAATAAATTTTCTTTTTTTTTTTTGAAAAAAGTTTTTATTATTTTTTAAAACATAAACATAAAATACATCTTTTAAGAACGAAGCACTAGACTTCCGGTTTGGGGCCATGGTGATTCAGTCAGCGAAATGGTGGGGCTCTCATGAGCCCCGCAAAAAGCCCGACTGTCAAACTGCCACTGACAGGTCTGCGGACTGAACCAATCCTGTAGGGACAGGGGAAAGAGAGGGACACCTTGGACGGCCAAGTGAAACAGGCAAGTTCCTCAGAGGCTGGAGGAAACCCTCTGAGCTGGTGGTGGGAGTGCGGCAGCCATGGTGGCTGCCTCGAAGCCAGGGCAAACCAGAGAAGCACTCTGCAGGATGTAAAAGAAGAAAAGAGCAAAGTGTTCAGAAGCCTGGTGAGTGACACCTACCCAGGCGGGAACAATGGTAGAACATGGATTTTTACAAGGAACCCCCTAGCCTTAAACAGCGGCTACAGATTTGTGAGGTAAGAAGATCTGGTAAAATTAATGTGCTGGAGGAAAAGACCCGTTAAGGAGTTCCATGTATTATGGACTGATTTGGAACAATCTACTTATTGAAATAAATGAGAAAACTGAGGAACTTTATTTTTAAATTGGAATAGATTACCCTTGGAGAAAGAAAAAAGACAAAAGTGACAAATAGGAACCTGATAACTTTACAAGCTAAAAGCTAAAAGAACAGAGACAAATGGATGATCACATAATTGACAAAAGGGAGAACTGCCGTGACTAAGTGAAAGTGTGAATTCTAGATTGCTTTCAGCTTGAAAGAGATACAATGTGTTTTGCAAATTAAATTGGATTACTTTGAAAATAACTAAGGGTTGACTTCCGGTGGCACCGCAGGCATCGGCAGTCGTCCCTTTGGGAGCGCCAGCCCCGTGATTTCATTAAAGCCACTAGAACAGCAAAAATCAACTGTCTAGAGGCTTGGAAACTTTCCCCTTGAGAAAAGGAGGGAAGAAGAGCAGCCAGGTGTGGGTAGAGCTCCCCAAGACCTCCAGGAACAATCCTGGGGCTTGGAGGGTGAGAGCTCCCCAGAAACCTAACAGAGCTCTGGATCCGGGACACTTCTGCTTTAAGCAGACAAGACGCCGTGACCACCCCTGCAAACAACTTTTTAATAACTATTGGATCTAAAAGCAGGCAGAGCAAAGACAGGAGTGATCACAATTGCAAGTACCAAACTTTAACTCTAATTGAGTATGACTTCCTTCTGAGTTTGTTAAGAATGGGAAAAAGGTGAAAGGAAGATGGCGCTGGATCGTTTCAGGGTGTGGAAAATGAAAGTTAAAGAGGAAAGTGCTTGTTAAGCTGTTAGCACCGTTTAACTTTAATAGATTTTGATTTAAAAGAATCAAGATTTTGAGATTAAAGAATACAGTATTGACTTATCAATAAACTATAACATTTACTAAAGATTGGGATTAAGAGGATTTACTGGATTTACTGAGTTGACTGCTGGAAAAAGTGTAGTTTGGAAATGGCCTCAAAGCAAATAAAAATAGGTGTTTCTAAAAGTGCTGGAAGCTCACCAGCTCAAACATCTAAAATGCAGTCTTTGATAGCCCCAGCGGACACACAAATATTGACACTTGAAGCCCTTCAGGGGGCTTTAAAGGTGCAAGCCCCTGATTTGGAAGAAAAAAATACATCTGCTTTTAAAGATGTGTCTGAGGAAATGGCTGAAATCAAGGAGTTAATCCAAACCCGAAATAAACAAATAAGAGAAGATATTGTTGAAGCATTTCAGGGTTTGGTAGGTCATGTTGCATCGTTGGAGGAGAGGGTGGAATAAATTAATCAGTCTAATGTGAATTTGGAAAATAAAGTGGATGAGGCTCAAATCAAGATGGAAAAGACAGAGGCAGAAGTTACAATGACACAATATAGAGTGAAAGGAGTTTGCCTTGAGAGTAAGAGGCCTGAGAGAAAATAATCAGGAAAATTTGAGAGAGATTTTTGCAGAAGCTTTTGCTCAGTTAACTGGAGAATCAAAGGCAGAGTGTGATTGGCAAATAGACAAAATTTACTGTGTTAACTCATGGATTGCCAGACAGAGACAACTACCAAGAGACATTGTAATCTACTTTGTTACCAGGAGGATAAGAAATGGAATCCTATAAAAATAAACTCAAAGTGGCAAGACAGGAGGTTGAAGTAATGAAGGAAATTCCCCCCAAAATGTTGAGATCTAGGAAGGATTATACATTTCTAGCTGATGAACTTAGAAATCGCCAGAGATACAGTACAGATGGGAGGTTCCAGCCGGATTAGTGGTGAATCATTCAGGAGAAAGATATCGTCTTAATACAGTCTGGAAGGCAAGAGATTTTTACACCAACATACTAAAGGCTGGATACCCACCATCTCCAGAAGCCAGAAGAAGAAAAGAAGCAGGGAAGGCCAGAAAGAGGGAGAAGGAAGGTATGCAGGCACAAGCTCAAGGAGGAGCTTTGAGCACTCAAGAAGAATTACTGCAACTCTCGGGTGCTGTTCAAGCTTTGGAATTATTTGAAAAAATGGAAGGATCAAAGGAACAAAGACAAACTTGAGCGGCAACTAAACATAAAGAACAAGAATTAAAGATGCAATAAACCCAGATAATAACTCAAGAAATTACAAACACAAACACAAAAGCAGTGTGTGTGGGGGGGGAGCAAGGATGAAGAAGAAATTCCAGGACAATTTCCAGTCGGTGCTTTGAAAGCTTCATGGGACCAAGGATGGCAACTAGATTTTTAACCTGGAATGTTAATGGTTTAAATTCACCACAGAAAAGGAAGAAAATATTTCACTATTTGAAATATTAAAAATGATGTAATTTGTTTGCAAGAAACACATATTAGAACAAATGACCAAAAATATTTGATAAATGCAAGATTGGGAACACATTTTGTGGTATCTGCTCCAGAGAAGAAAAATGGCATAGTTATATATTTAAAGAAAGACTTAATGGCTAAAATAATTGAAGCAGATCCTCAAGGAAGATATAAAGCAATTGAACTATTAATAGAAGGGAAGAAAATACTTTTAACGGGAGTATAAGCACCCAATCAACAAGAAAAATTTTATAAGCTTCTGCATACCAAATTAATACAATGGGATTACAAATCATGTATACTGATGGGTGACTGGAATGGAGTATTGGACACTAGAAAGGACAAAAAGGGGCTCTTGCAAAACATTCAAACACAAGCTAGATTGCCTATGATGGATGATATGGAGCTGAGAGATATTTAGCGTGAATGGAATGTTAAAGAACAAGATTTTACATTTTTTTCTGATAGGCACCAATCCTTTTCTAGAATTGACTTTATATTAATTATGAATGATTTCCTTTCCAGGGTGAAGAAGACAAAGATATGTCCAAGAACTCTAACAGATCATAATCCGGTTTGGATGGAATTGGAAGATGGACTGACAGCGGTTTATTATAAAAATTTGCAACTAGAAATGGTAGAATCTCTCAGGGAACTATTTAGTAAAATACAGCTGGGAGGAGAGGTACCACCATTTTGGAGAATAGATATTATTTATTTGATTCCGAAAGAAGATCAAGACCATAGTCAGCCAAAAAACTATAGGCCTATATCATTACTTAATACAGACTATAAAATTTTTGCTAAAATACTAGCAAACCGGCTAATGTCAGTTATGCAACAAGTGATTCACAATGATCAATCTGGTTATATACATGGGAGACAAATGAAAAGTAATGTAAGGGACTTCCGGTGGCGCCTTCCTCGTTGGTGGCGGGCTTTCCCATGCCCGCCGGCATCTCGGCGTGTAAAGAGCTACCGCACAGCTGGCAGGCGGCTCGAAAAACCTGCTCCTCACCGGGAGGAGCAGGGAGAGCTTCTGGGGGTGAGGTGAGCCCCCTGAGTCCCCCCAGAAATGTTTCGTTTGTCCTGGGGAAGGCTCAGAAGGATGGCTCCCTCCATAGCCCCCAGAGAATGCTCCGCGCCGAGACAGTCCTCCGCTAATTAGCGGAGCCAGACGCTGGGAGCAACACCACAATTGAAGCGCTTACTGAGCAAGCTGAATAAGAAAGAAGAAAAGTTGAAGCAAGTATGGATCCTTTTTTTTTATCGATTTTTTAAAGATTGTCTGGAGGAGGAAGGAGGGGAAAGGGGAAGGAGAGGAAGAGAAGTGAAAGTTTTTAAGAAAGTCTTTTAAGATGGCGATTGGTCTTAATTGAAGAAATGCCAGAGCGAATGAAAATGGAGTTCAGTCCTGAAAAACTTTGAAAGGCTTTGAAATAAATACTCTACTATGGGAAAGTCACTTAAAGTAAGAAGAATTTTCTTGGACATTTTTTTTTAACTAAAGTAAGGTAAAGCAATATAAAGTAAAGTAAAGTAAAGCAACTTAAAGTAAAGTAAAGATGACTAAAGGAAGGGCGGGCTCCCCCACGAGCCAGCAGAAGTATAAAGCTGAGATGATGCATTTGTGTGGATTGGCAGAAGAGGACTTAAAAGATCTTATAACAACTTCCCTACCCAGTGTAGTTGACAAAATTAAAAATTCACAGAAGAATCTTGTGGACTTGGTTGTTGGAAAGCATGATCTATTAAGTCAAACTATTATTAAAGTAATCTCAGATCTTTCAAATGTGGTGATTGAAATGGAGGAGAAAGTGACTGAGATTAGCAGTAAATTTGATTCTCAGATACAAGAAATACAAGGAAAGTTTGTGGAAGCTGAGATTCGAAATCAGACTATACAGAATGATATTATCATGCTTCAAATCAAAACTATGGCATCAGCGATTAGAGTGAGAGGTATTAGAGAAAACCAGAGAGAAGATTTAAAAGCAATTTTTGCAAAGGTCTTTGCTGAATTACTTGAGCTAGAAGATGAGATAATTCTTGGTTGTATAGAGAAAGTTTATAGAGTCAACTCACGAGTAGCCAAACAAAGGAACCTGCCTAGAGATGTTGTTGTTTACTTTACTGATAAAAGGCTGAGAGATGATATCTTACAAAAGTCCTACTCTGCCAGAGTGCAAGTGGAAGGTGCACAAATCAATATCTTTAAAGAGTTACCATCGAAGGTTCTAAAGGATAGGAAAGAATTTGCTTTTTTAACTAAGGAATTGAAGAAAAGTAATATCCCATTTAGATGGGACTTACCAGTTGGCTTAATTTTTATTTATTTATTTATTTATTTATTTATTTATTTATCAAATTTCTATACCGCCCTTCTCCTTCCGGACTCAGGGCGGTGAACAGCCAATTAAAAACCAAAACAGTACAGTGAATTTAAAACTTACTAAAAACCATATAAATTTAGGCTGAATATATCGAATAAAACTAAAACTCTAAGAATTTAGACAATTTAAAATAATTTAGGATTTAAAATATTTAAAATATTTACAATATTTAAAATATATTAAAAATAGGAGGGATCAGGCAAGTCCAGCAAGTTGGAAGAAATAAGTCTTCAACGCCCGACGAAAGGTCCGGAGGTCAGTGATAGTTCTCAGATCTGGAGGGAGATCGTTCCAGAGGGTGGGGGCTACCACAGAGAATGCTCTCCCCCTGGGGGTCGCCAGCCGACACTGTCTGGCTGACGGCACCCTGAGGAGGCCCTCTCTGTGGGAGCGAACCGGCCGGTGGGAGGGAATAGGTGGCAGAAGGCGGTCCCGTAAGTACCCTGGTCCTAAGCCATGGAGCGCTTTAAAGGTGATTACCAATACCTTGAAACGCACCCGGAAATCAACCGGCAACCAATGCAGCTCACGCAGGAGAGGTGTCACATGGGAGCGCCCTGTCGCTCCCATAATCCCCCGCGCGGCCGCATTCTGCACCAGTTGAAGCCTCCGGATGCATCCCAAGGGGAGCCCCATGTAGAGAGCATTACAGTAGTCCAGGCGAGACGTGACGAGCGCCTGAGTGACTGTGCGCAGGGAGTCCCGATCTAGAAAGGGGCGCAACTGGCGTATCAGGCGAACCTGATAAAAAGCCCCCCTGGCCACAGCTGTCGTATGATCCTCTAATGACAGCCGTGGATCCAGGAGGACGCCCAAGTTGCGCACCCTTTCCGTGGGGGCCAATGATTCGCCCCCAATAACCAACGATGGAGTCAGTTGGCTATATCGGGACGCCGGCAGCCACAGCCACTCGGTCTTGGAGGGGTTGAGTCGAAGCCTGTTTCTCCCCATCCAGACCCGCACAGCTTCAAGGCACTGGGACATCACTTCCACGGCATCGTTGGGGTGGTCTGGGGTGGAAATGTACAGCTGAGTGTCATCAGCGTACTGATGGAATTCCACCCCAAAACCACGGATGATCTCACCCAGCGGCTTTACATAAATGTTGAACAGAAGGGGCGAGAGGACCGACCCTTGTGGCACCCCACACATTAGGCGCCTCGGGGTCGACCGCTGCCCCCCTGTCAACACAGATTGCAACCGGTCGGAGAGGTAGGAGGAGAACCACCGTAAAACGGTGCCTCTCACCCCCAGCCCCTCCAACCGGCGCAACATGATACCATGGTCGATGGTATCAAAAGCCGCTGAGAGGTCTAACAGCACCAGGATAGAGGAGTACCCCCTACCCCGGGCCCTCCAGAGATCATCCACCAACGCGACCAATGCCGTTTCAGTGCTGTAACCAGACCTGAAGCCGGACTGGAGCGGGTCTAAATAGACAGCTTCATCCAGGTACCGGGGGAGCTGCCACGCCACCACACTCTCAACAACCTTCGCTAGAAAGGGAAGGTTGGAGACTGGACGGTAATTAGCCAAAACAGCCGGGTCCAGGGAGGGCTTCTTGAGGAGGGGCCTCACCACCGCCTCCTTCAAAGCGGTCGGTAGAGCACCCTCACTCAAAGAAGCGTTTATAATCTCCTGGAGCCAGCCTCGTGTCACCTCCCGGGAGGCCAGCACCAACCAGGAGGGACACGGGTCCAATAAACATGTGGTAGCGTTCAGTCTTCCCAGAATCCTGTCCACGTCCTCGGGAGCCACAGGATCGAACTCAGCCCAGATAACACTCTCAAGACCGGGCTCAGTCACCTCGCCTGAACTAACCCAGTCGGCGGCCAGATCATCCCGAATCTGAGTTATTTTATCATCCAGATATTGAACAAAATCCTCAGCACGTCCCTGCAAGGGATCCTCCCGCGCTCCCAGATGAAGGAGGGAGCGGGTCACCCTAAACAGGGCGGCTGGGCGATTATCTGATGACGCGATAAGAGCAGCGAAATAATTAGATTTCGCTGCTTTTATCGCCACTAAGTAAGTCTTAATATGAGCTCTTACTAGTGTCAAGTCAGACTCAGAGCGACTGGCCCTCCAACCGCTCTCTAGGCGTCTTTTCCGGCGCTTCATCTCCCTCAGCTCCTCGGTGAACCAAGGAGACAAGTGAGTTCGGCGCCGGGTCAGAGGCCGCAAAGGCACGACTCGGTCCAAGGCCCCACCGGCCGCCCTATTCCAGGCAGCCACCAGGTCCTCGGTCGAGTCGCGTGTCAGTGTCTCAGGAAATGGCCCAAGCTCCGTCTGGAACCTATCAGGATCCATCAGGCGCCTGGGGCGGAACCACCTGGTTGGTTCCGCCTCCCTGCGGTGGGGTGCAGCGGTCAGAAAGTCGAGTCGAAGGAGCGAGTGGTCAGTCCATGACAAGGGTTCTATAGCTATGGCCCCAATATCGAGACCACTCAACCACTGACCAGAGACAAAAACTAGATCCAGGGTGTGTCCACCAATGTGAGTCGGGCCCTGAATTACCTGGGTCAGGTCCATGGCCGTCATGGAAGCCATGAACTCCCGAGCCATCTCAGATGCTTCCCCGACAGATGGCAAGTTGAAATCCCCCATGACTATAAGCCTGGGGGTACCAACCGCCACCTCGGCTATCACATTGAGAAGCTCGGGCAGGGTCGTTGCCACGTGGCAGGGAGCCAGGTACGTGACTAACAGACCCATCTGCCCACCAGGGCCCCACCTCACAAAGATGGACTCACACCCGGCTATCTGAGGTACAGTGGCCTCCCTCGGACCCAGACCCTCTTTAATAACAACCGCTACTCCCCCACCCCTACCCTGGGCTCTCGGCTGGTGGAATGCAAGAAAACCTGGTGGGCACATCTCCACGAGGGGAACCCCCCCCTCGTGGCCCAACCAGGTCTCGGTGATACCAGCCAGGTCCGCACCCCCCTCTTTAAGAAGATCACATATGAGAGGGGCTTTATTTACAACGGACCTGGCATTGCACAACATCAGCCGGAGCCCAGGGTCCTGAGACCCTAGGCAACCCGGGGAACAGGAATAGCTCTGGGGACCGGGGCAAGCAATCGCTCGAAGGCAGCGAGTGCGTGCCCCCGCCACATGATATGGTCCCCTGCTCTCGCCATATCTGCCCCTCCCACATAGCGTATTTATCACACAACCCTCTGCAGAGGGCTCAGTAAGAGCCCTCTTACCTCCAGACACTAGACCCCCAGTGGCATCTGAGACTACCTGGCCTGTCCCTTTCCCCCCTAAATTTTCCCCCAAACCCACACCCTCCCCCACCCCAGAACCCCTTAAAACACCCGTTAAAAAAGTTCTTAAAAAACCCCTCAATCCCCGTTTTTTCACATGCCACCTCTCGGGGTCCCAAAACCCGTCATTAAGGTAGGCCCTCGATAACGTAGAGGGCCAAACCTGCGAGAGGGGGGAATCTCGCAGGGCAAGAAGCGAAGACCTAGGGAACATCCAGCAATTAGCAGACAAGAGAATGGGGGGCATGGCATAGGTCCATCATCAGAGTTCGAAAATGTCCTGAAGCAAGGCCAGGTCAATCAGGAGAAACGGAGAAACGGAGAAACGGAGAAACGCCGCTACCCTCTCACGGTAGCGGCTAGGAGTTCCCAACTGAGGGGATGTCCGGGCCGCCCTCTCACGGCGGTCCAACCAACGGCAGGAGCGTTAGAAGAGTCCAAGTCCAAGGCCACTCTCTCACCGTGGCCTGGCAAAATTCCTCCTGCCGGTATGGCCACCCCTCAGGGTAGGTGACAAAGATCGGCTCCATAAGTCCTCCCATGAACTGGCCTGCTTCAGCGGCCAGCCAGTGGAATGATGGAAGAATGGTAAAAGGCCAAAGTTTAAAATACCGCTCCGACAGAAACGGACAAATAGCAGGAAGAGTTGACAAAAAGTTCGAGGGCCGGCAAAGACAGGTGGGATGGGAGGGGGGGTGGGTCCATATGCCCGATGACAAATTGGGCACCGCTGGAGTCGCCGGAGTCATCTTCTCCCCGTTCAAGTCGTTGGGTCAAACAGACCACCTCCAGGCCATCTCCATGCCAAGAGCTTTCGTTTCCATAGGCACTCGCACCAGGGCACCCACACATCAGTGCAGGGCCACTTCCAAAAACAGATATAACTCACGGCTCTAGCGCCTCCCCGGCATCCCCCCAGCTCGAAAAACTCCCTCCTCATGCACTTTTACAGCGGCCACCAGGCACCCTCTCACAGTCGCAGCCACTCGCAGCCACACGCTGTTCATTTGCCGCCCTCTCCTCGCAGCTCACCGCCGCGCTGCTATCCCCCGTAGCGCCTCTCAGCTGTTCTTGTCAGGACGGGAGCTGGAACACATGGAGGGCTTCGCAGTGACAGCCAGCCCGCTCACCGCCGATGCCACCGCTCGCCACCTCATGCTGCCGCCTGCAATTTGTCTCTCGCTCCCTCGTTGTTATTCGCTCCTCGTTGTTGCTCGCTCCACGCCGCGCCGCCATCTTCCGCAGCGCAGCCCAGCGCCTCTCAGCTGTTCAGCGCAGCTCAGCGCCTCTCAGCTGTTTTCGGCTGCTTCGGGCGGCGGGAGCAACAGGAGCCTTCGGAGCCTTCGGAGACACGCTGGTGGGCTTCAAGCCCACCAGCGTAATGGCCATGGAATCCGCTGGCTGGGCGGGGGGTTGCCGATGGTCTGCAACCCCCCCAGGACCCTCAAAAAGCCAGCCAAACACTCATCCCCCTCAGCGAGCCCCAGGTACGTCCGCCATCTTGGGCATGCGCATTTCCCAGATATCATGGTGTGAGATATTGTTTGAATACTATTGGAAAAGCAGAACATTTTTATAAAAATATCTTCAAGAGAGCCACTGAATATGGGAAGAACAAGAAACAAGAAAGAGAGTCTGTAAAAGGCAAACAGAAGGAAGAGATTCAAAGTATGAATCAAAGAATGTTAAAAGTACAAGGAGTACAAGGTGGTTCTTTAGAGGATTCTATTAAGGACTTCTCAGATGGGAAAATTGAATATCCTGGTGAATTCAGAGTAGGAGCACTGGACCCTGAACTGCGGGAGCAAGATTTTAAAAATATTATAACTCGAGATGAACAGCAGCAGGGGTCCAATGCTCCCCAAGAAATGGATGGCGATGTCAAACAGCAGGAAGAAGCCGATGAGGAAATTCAAGTGGCATGTACTACTGAGTGTCGTGAAGTCCTTCAGCATTTACAGTTGTTATCAGAATATATGGAAAGTGTGGTAAAAAGTTTATAAAAATTTTTTAAAGTCTATACTAAGTTGGATTTATGGATTATAATGACTTCATCCGGAGTTGGAGGCTTACAAAAATTTGTACTATCTGGAATTGGATTTATCATCCTGAGCAAGTTTAACAGATTGCTGCAGTAGTAGCAGCAATTTGTGATTACCCTATTATAAGTTCTTTTTTTGGAATTTATCATCTAGGAGGAAAGAATGGAAATGAAAACATCTTACAACCAGAAGGAGTGAATAACAAAGGGTGGCAGGATTTGAAAGAGTCTTAAAAGAACATCTGGGAATGCAGTTTCTAGAAAAAAAAAATTTCTCTTTTGTTTGATTTTTTTCTCAAGGATTGGTGGAGCTGCATTGGATTTTTCTCTTTTTTCTTGTTGAAATAGTATAAGCTAGTTTGAATGATTTTACCTAGAGGAGAGAATATCTTCGTGGTTGTATATTGTTTACACAAGGTCACACGGGGGGTTTAAGTGGAATGTTTTATTTCACTGATGGGGGCAGATAGAAGATGAAGCTTATTGGAATTGGATAAATGTGGAGAAAGAATATTTAACTTCAATCAAGATGAAGAGAAGATTGAAATTTGGATTATGGAAAATTATAATAATATATGTATAATTGCATTATATTGTATGTTTTATGTTTTTCCTTTTTTTTGTTTTTTGTTCTTCTGTGTTTTTTTTTTCCTTAACTAAGGGGAGCAGTTGGGATCAATTTATTTGATATTATTTGATATGAATGTGTACGTTACACTATTTTTGGGGGATTGAGTTAGGCATACAACTTGTAATGTTAATACTAATGGGTTATACAAAGGTCAGAAAAAAATTTTTTTTTTAAATTGGTTTAAATATTATAATGGTTGTTATTTTTGGGTGTTTTTCTTATTATAGTATTGTTAACTTTAGATAAATATTTATTTGTATGGGTTTTTTCTTTCTTTTTTTCTTTTTTTAAAATATTTTTTTAATTCCTTTTTCTCTTTCTTCTCTCTTCCTTTCAATTTAGAATTGAATATATAATAGTTTTCGCTTTTCTCTTTGTTATAAATTTTTGTTGTTTTTCTTTTTTAAAAAATGTGTAGCGGAAGTCAGGGGTGGGATGGGAAGGGAAGGGGTGTGGTTGGGGGAAGGTTGGGGGGGAAGGGGAGGGGTGGGAGGGGGAGGGGGAGGGGTGAAAAAGGGGGGGGGAAATTTTGTATTGTAAAACTTTTTCAATAAAAAAAAAAGAAAAGTAATGTAAGGCAAATTGTTAATATATTGGAGTATTTGGGAAAGAACAACCATGTCCCTGCAGTGCTTATATTTTTGGATGCGGAGAAAACATTTGATTGAATTGGAAGTTTTTATTGAAAATAGTACAAAAGATGCAGGCAATATACCAGGAACAAACAGCACAAATAATAATTAATGGAAGTTTAGCAGAAATCTTTAAAATCAAAAAAGGAACAAGACAGGGGTGTCCCCTGTTTCCATTATTGTTTATTTTAACTCTGGAATTATTGCTGAACAAAATACGTGACTCAGATAATATACAGGGAATTAAGATTAGGCATTCACTAACTCAACCAGTGAAATCAGCTGTAAGATTAATGGATATAATTAATCAATATGGTCAAGTATCTGGGTTTAAAATAAATATAGGGAAAACAAAGATGATAATTAAAATCTAGAACCTATATCTATATATCTATATCTAGAACCTAACTATGATTTAGTACTGAGCGCATATGCTGATGCCAGTTTTACTACTGTTGAGACCACCAGAAAGTCATCATCGGGTATAGCTATCATGTTAGGTAATTGTTTGATTGGCTGGAAATCAATTTGTCAAAAACATATTAGTCTATCTACTATGGAGGCAGAATT
Organism: Coluber constrictor foxii; assembly: GCA_038048745.1. Lineage (NCBI taxonomy): Eukaryota > Metazoa > Chordata > Lepidosauria > Squamata > Colubridae > Coluber > Coluber constrictor. The sequence continues at coordinate 115,890,426 of CM075961.1, read as the reverse complement.
CTCTTGTTTGTCTCTGATTTGTACTGATCTGATTTATTGCAACTAATGATGGATATTGCTTTAAAGATAGATTATCCAATTGTAATACATGAGGACAACCAAGCTGCTATAAAAATGGTAACAAATTTAGCAACTAGATCTAAATATACTGACATTTGGTATCTGAATGTTCGCCAAAGTATCCAAAGCAACATGGTTAAACTGGAATATTGTATGTCGGAATACAATATTGCTGATAATTTTACCAAAGTGCAAGGTGCTATCAAACATAAAACGTGTTGCGCAAGCTATGGCTTAAGAATCTAAACATGTATATATTGACCTGTCCAAAGGGGAGAATGTTAGGATATGGTGTAAGCCTAACAGGTTGTCCAGGCAATATATGTGTTCTGTGACTTTAAGTTTTACTGTTGCATCATTGTAATGCTGAGTCATGCTGTAATTAGTTGTAAACATATTTAAGTAAGGAATTAGGATGTAGTCGTTGGTGGATCTGCTACCATCATGGTTTGTGAGCTAGAGTGAGTTTGTTATTCTAACCAACTACTGTTTATGTGGCAAGAAGCTTTTTGTATCACTGGACTGATTTAACTGGCAAAGACTTAGATTGATTAAATGACTATGAGACTGTTTTTTCACTATAAAGTAAACTTTTGATAAACCAGTTTGCACGTATCTCTTATTTCATTGCTCTCAGCAACGTTTCTCTGTGCACTATACTCTGCTGGTTGCTAACACAACAACAATATCCTTAACAGGATTTCGGGAGCTTGCCCCAGTTATCTTCGAGCGTTGGCATGCGCCGACCCTCCTGGTTCTACCTGACCACGTGGGGGCTTGAGAGATAGGGTTACTAGGCTCAGGCTGGTTTATTTTAATGCCAGATCTGTGGTCAACAAAGTTCTCCTCATTCATGATTTGATTGAAGAGGAAAACGCAGACCTGGCTTGCATTACAGATTACCTTGACCCGTACCAATCGGGTTTCAGGCCCAGGTACAGCATGGAGACGGCATTGGTCATGCTGGTGGATGATCTCTGGACGGCCCGGGACAGAGGATAATACTCTGTTCTAGTCCTATTGGATCTTTTGGCGGCTTTCGATACTGCCGCCGAATACCGATACCGTCGACCACAGTATCTTGCTGCATCACCTTGAGGGGTTGGGAGTGGGAGGCACCATTTTATGATGGTTCTCCTCCGACCTCTCGGGTCAAACACAAGTGGTGTTGGCAGGGGGGCAGAGATAGACCCTGAGGCCCCTCACTTGTGGGGTGCCCCAAGGGTCAGTTCTCTTGCCCCTTCTGTTCAACATTTATATGAAACTGCTGGGGGAGATCATCCATGGTTTCGGGGTGAGGTACCATCAATACATTGATGATACTCAGCTCTTTATATCCACCCCAAACCAACCCAGTGATGCCCTCGACATAATGGCCTGGTGCCTGGCCATCACTTAGGTCCAGGATATTTGGTGGACTACCTGCAGCCAGCAATGACATTCCATCGCCCGGTCCGCGCCCATAGAGAGGGCCTGCTCAGGGTGCCGTCGGCTAGACAGTGTCGGCTGGCAGCCCCCAGGGGTAGAGCTTTCTCTTTGGGAGAGCCCACCTTCTGGAATTGACTCCCCTTGGAGCTATGGTTGGCTCCTGACCTTGGCAACTTCCGCCGTGAATTAAAAACTTGGTTATTCAAGTTCCCCGACCTGGACTGATGGGGTTTTATGGGTTTTTAAATTTTAGTTGGTCTAATCAGATTTTAACTTTATACTATGGCTTTGTGAATTTTATTATTGTGAGCCGCCCTGAGTCCGTTGGAGATAGGGTGGCATATAAGCCAAATAAAATAAATAAATAAATAAATATTTTGCAATTTAGCCATCAATTGTTCTTTTTTTGCGTAAAACCAGAATCTTATCACAATGTCTCTTGGCAATTTTCTTCCCAAACTTTTTGAACTGACTCTATGTATTGCATCAATATCAAATCTTGTAAAGGGGATCCCTGGGAGGATCGAGGTAGCCCAGTCCATTACTTCTTGGATCAACTTTGCTTCATTTTCTTCACTTTTCTCCAGATATCCATATATCTATAAATGTGAACAGTGCTGATGGTCCTGTATCTCGATCAAATCCTTTTTCACCTGATGCATTATAGTCATCTGGCTTTTTAATGCCCTATCATGTTCTCCCATCGGGGTCCGCATTTCTGTAATATTTTGTGTCATATCCTAATTTTGTTTCACCAAATCTGTTATTCTTACATCCATATAATCCATTTTATTATTTATTTGTTTTCAATCCTCCTTTATATTTTTCTTCATTTCTCTTAACTCTTGTAAGGAAACATCAAATTTATCTGATTGAGTCAGTGATTTCTCAGATGATTTTTTTCCCTTGCTTCCATTTCTAAGGCTTTTCCACTCGAATCAGATGTAACTCTGAAAGTCTAAAGCCTACTTTGGGTCTTTGCCAAACACTTTCCACACTTTTGCTGCGTTTTGACATCTGACCATCCAAACAAAAAAGCTCTTGATCTTTTAAGAGTTTTAAACTCTATAGTCTACAAATGTCACTTCCTCCTTTGACTTGTCCTTATCAGTTTATTTCTGTAAATGCAACTTAATAAAACTAAATAAACCCAATAGCAATAGTTAGCTTTATTACATACAACTTATCGAGGCTCTGTCTTAAAAATATTTAGTTCTTTAGTTCTTCCACCTTCTCCAGGCCTCAACACTTAGACTAAAAGAAGGGAGTAATGGGCCTTCACGCTATACACTCATAAATCACCTATTAGCTTCTCGGCTGTACTCTTTAAACTCTTTCCAAGTTCTTCCTCAGTATTCAATCATAAGGCCCTTTCTCTCCCATTGCCCCCAAAGGCCTCTCGAGACTCTTTATCAAACGTCCGAGCTCACAGCTTCTCTGAAAAATGTCCAAAAATGTCCAATTCCAAGTCAAATACAGTCCAGTTTTCAGGAGAAAGCTAGGGAAATAACTCACCTTTTATAATATCTTAAATTCCATAATCTTTAGTTGGGTATTGTATTTTTAAAATCCATTCTCTGCGATGGCCCGGAGGAAAGAGATTAAGTGCCGGTTGTCCATTACAGCTAGCTCCATGATTATAAACAGGCAAGTAGATGAAGAATAGATTTGAGGATTTTTTAAAATAAAGAGATTTTAGAAAAAAGCAAAAAAGAAAAATATAAAAGAAATATTGACTATAAAAGAAGAGGGAGATAGTCATATATGTGTAATATGGGATGCAATGAAAGCAGTAGTGAGCGGTTTAGGGATAAACTATTCTTATAATAGAGAGGATATATTTACATTTGAATGAATTCAGGAAATATAGCGGATTACAAATAAACTGGGAAAAATCAGAAATGATGTTATATAATCATAGTAAAGAAGAAGTGGATGTATTGAAAGGAAAATATAAATTAAAAATAGTAGATAGTATTAAATATTTAGGTATTGACATCCCAAAAGTTATTCAAGAGTTAAAAGAAAATAAATGATGAAAAGCTAAAGAAAGATATAAAAGATAAAATAGATAAATATAAAGTACAATTATCATGGTTCAGGAGAATTGCAATGATAAAAATGAAAGTTTTACCAAAAATTAATTTTTTGTTTTGGATGATCCCAATTAAATTTTCGGATCAAGAATTAAAGCAAATATAGAGGTTGCTGGAGGTGTATTGTAATAGAGGTAAGAGAGCAAGAATAAGTAAAGCACTGTGGTATGAACCATTAAAAAAGGTTGGGCTGGGTCTTCCAAATGTTAGAAAGTATTGTGTAGCTAATCAATTAAAGGTGGTCCCATATTATAGCAGTAACTAGAGATTTAATATGGAGGAATATACAGTTGAAAGAATTAAGGGAAATAGGTGATTCTATAGAAACATACTGGTTTTAAAAGGATATTTAAAAAATTGCTAGGAGGATTCAAAATCCCTTTTTAAAAAATTTGATAGAATTATGGAATAAATGGAGATGCTGGCTAATGCCAGGAATTTCTTCTTTAACACTGGTGTTGGAAATGGAGAAATTCCCCAAGATTGAATTGAAAGTTTGTATTAGTAAACTAAAAGAAAAACTGATATATAAATAGGGAGACTGGAAGAACAAGATAAAGAATATAACAAAATTAAAGAATGTTTTAGCAGATAATAAATTAAATTGGTTGAATTTACTACAATTAGAGAAATGGATAAAAGTGAAAGAAAGATTCAAGAAGAAAGATAGACAGTTAACAAAATTTGAAATGATTATAAAAGAATGTGAGGTGAATGAAGAATATATGATTTGATTGAGGAGGAAACCGCAGACCTGGCTTGTATTACGGAAACCTGGTTGGGCTCAGAAGGGGGTGTCCCTCTGACTGAACTGTGCTCACCAAGCTTCCGGATGTTGCACCAGCCAAGGGCCCAGGGTAAGATAGGGGGGGTGGCATTGGTTATCAGGGAGGTCCTCAGTCCGTGGGAGGTCACTGCTCCCAAGATAGACAGATGTGAGGCCCTCCTCATGAGGTGGGGCCCATATGGGCAGTTGGACTTGTTGATTTAGTACCTGTCTCCCAGCTGCGTATCAACAGCCCTGCCTGGGCTACTCGACACCTTCTTGGGGCTGGTGGTGTTCCTCAGACTTATTGTTCTGGGGGACTTCAACCTGCCATCCTTGGGTGGCGTGTCGGGGGTGGCTTGGGAGTTCATGGCTTCCATGGCAGCTATGGACCTGATTCAGATTATTCAGGGCCCAATTCATGAGTGGGGCCACATGCCCGATCTTGTTTTTGTCTCGGAGCAGTGGCGAGTGGAGTTCAGTGGGGGATCACCGTCCATTTATCCCCTGTCATGGACCGACCACTATCTTCTCCAGTTAGGCTTCCCAGCGGAGCCTAACTGGAGAAGATAGTGGTCAGTCCATGACAGGGGATAAATGGACGGTGATCCCCCACCCCTCCTCGCTGGGAGGTGGAACTGACCACCTGGTTCTGTCCCAGGTGCCTGATGGACCCGGAGAGGTTCCAGACAGAGCTTGGGACGATCCCTCTCTCTCTCTCCCATGCCCCGGCCACGACCCTGGTAGAGGCCTGGGATGAGGCTGCTGCTGGGGCTCTTGGCCGGGTCATTCCTTTGCGGCCTCTGACATGTCACAGACCCTGGTTGGCACCCTGGTTTACCGAGGAGCTCCAGGGGATGAAGCAGCGTAGATGAGGGCTAGAGAGCCGTTGGAGAGCCAGTCGTTCTGAATCTGACCGATTTCAGTTAAGCTTCTTTGAGGGAGGGAAACTTCCTGACCGCCTTAAAGGAGACAGTGGTGAGTCCCCTCCTCAAGAAGCCGGCCTTAGATCCAGCTGTTTTAAGTCATTTTCATCCAGTCTCCAACTTCTGCTTTTTAGCAAAGGTTGTTGAGAATGTTAATGTTAATGTTAATGTTAATGTTAATGTTAATGTTAATGTTAATGTTAATGTTAATGTTAATGTTAATGTTAATGTTAATGTTAATGTTAATGTTAATGTTAATGTTAATGTTAATGTTATTTCTATACCGCCCTTGTCCCGAGGGACTCAGGGTGGTGGACAGCCAGGTAAAAACACACAATACATAGACATTACAATTTAAAAACAGCAGGATCTTGAGGGCACAGTGAAAAACACGGAGGTCAGAGATCTTGTGTATTTCCAGGGGCAGTTTGTTCCAAAGGGCAGGAGCTCCCACAGAGAAGGCTCTCCCTCGGGGTGTTGCAAGCCAACATAATTTGGCCGACAGCACCCTGAGGAGTCTCCCTCTGTGGGAGCGGACTGGCCGGTGGAAGGCTAATGGTGGCAGAAGACGGTCTTGTGGGTACACAGGTCCTGAGCCATGGAGCGCTTTAAAGGTGGTAACCAACACCTTGAACCAACCCGGAAGACCACTGGGAGCCAGTGCAGCTCACGCAGGAGAGGTGTTACATGGGTGCAACAAGTTGCCCCCATAACCACCTGCGTGGCCACATTCTGGACCAGTTGGAGCCTCTGAGTGCTCTTCAAGGGGAACCCCATGTAGAGAGCATCACAGCAGTCCAGCTGTAGGTGACAAAGGCATGAGTGACCATGTGCAAGGCATCCCGGTCCTGAAAGGGACGCAACTGGCGAATCAGGCAGACCTGATAAAAAGCCCCCCTGGCCACAGCCGTCATATACTCTTCTAAAGACAGCCGTGCATTCAGGAGGACACCCAGATTGTGAACCCTCTCTGTGGGGGGCACAGATTCACCCCCAATAGCCAGCAATTGCGTCAACTGATTATACTGGGACGCTGGAAGCCATAGCCACTTGGAAGGGTTGAGCTTGAGCCTATTTCTCCTCATCCAGACCAGCATGGCCTCCAGGCAGCAGGACATCACATCAAGGGCATCATTGGGGTGGTCTGGGGTGGAGATGTACAGCTGGGTCTCATCAGTGTACTGATGGACTCTCATCCAAAAACAATGGATGATCTCACCCAGTGGCTTCACATAAATGTTGAACAGAAGGGGGGAGAGGACCGACCCTTGTGGCACCCCCCCAAATGAGGCACCTCGAGGTTGACCTCTGCCCTCCTGCCAACACAAACTGTGAACGGTCAGAGAGGAAGGAGAACCACCGTAGTATGGTGCCCCCTATTCCTAACTCGCTCAACTGCTGCAGCATGATACCATGGCCGATGGTATCAAAAGCCACTGAGAGGACTAATAGGACCAGGACAGAGGAATGACCCCTGTCCCGAGCCCTCCAGAGATCATCAACCAATGTGACCAATGCCGTTTCCATGCTGTACCCCTGCCTGAAGCCTGACTGGTATGGGTTTAGATAGACAGCTTCATCCAGGTATGAGGGGAGCTGTCGTGCCACCACACTCTCAAAAACCTTCGCCACAAATTGAAGGTTGGAGACCGGACGATAATTTGCTAATACAGCCGGGTCCAGGGAAGGCTTCTTGAGGAGGGGCCTCACCACCGCCTCTTTCAAGGTGGCGGGAAAGGCATCCTCACTCAAAGAAGCATTTATAATCCCTTGGAGCCAGCCTTGTGTAACCTCCCGGGAGGCCAGTACCAACCAGGAGGGACATGGGTCCAATAAACATGTGGCAGCACTAAGCCTACCCAGAATCCTGTCCACATCCTCGGGAGCCACAGGGTCAAACTCTTCCCAGATAATATTCTCAAGACCTACCCGCATCTCCCCCTTTGGACTCACACAATCGGAGTCCAAGCCTTCCCGAATCTGAACAACTTTATCATGCAGGAATTGCACAAAATCCTCAGCTCAACTCTGCAAGGGATCATCCCACATTCCCCCCAAAGAAGGGAGTGGGTCACCATAAACAGAGCATCTGGGGGGTTCTCTGCAGATGCGATAAGAGCAGAAAAATAATTAGATTTTGCCGGTTTTATCGCCACTAGGTAGATCTTGATATCACCAGTGTTCGATCAGATTCAGATTGACTACTCCTTCAGACGCTCTCTAGGTGTCTTTTCTGACATTTCATCTCTCTCAGCTCCTCAGAGAACCAAGGAGCCAATTGAGATCGGCATCGGGTCAGAGGCTGCAAAGGCACAACGCGGTCCAAAGCTCCGATGGCCGCCCTATCCCAGGCAGCCACCAGGTCTTCAGTCGAGTTGTGTGCCAGGATCTCAGGAAACAGCCCAAGCTCCATCAGGAACCTTTCTGGGTCAGTTCTGTCTCCCTGTGGCAGGAGGAAGCGGCTCGAAAGTCTAAGTGAAGGAGAGAATGATCTGTCCGTGATGAGGGCTTGATGTCTAAATCCCCTGTTCCTAGATCATTCAACCACTGACCAGAGACAAAAATCAAGTCCAGAGTGTGTCCCCCTGTGTGAGTGAGGCCTTGAACTAACTGGGTCAGGTCTATGGCCATCATGGAAGCCATGAACTCCCGAGCTGCCTCTGACGCCTCACTGGTGGATGTCAGGTTGAAATCCCCCATGACAATAAGTCTGGGGATATCCACCGCCACCCTGGCAATCACATCGAGCAGCTCAGGCAGGGCTGCCGCTATGTGGCAGGGAGCCAGATATTCAGTCAACAGGCCCATCTGCACCCCACAACCCTACTTCACAAAAAGGGACTCACATCCGGCTATCTGAGGAACAGTGATCTCCCTCGGACAAAGACTTTCCCTGTTTAGCGCCACCCTCCCCGCCCCTGAGCCCTCGGCTGATGGAATGCACAGAAACCTGGTGGACATACTTCAACAAGGGACCCCCCCTCCTGGCCCAACCAGGTCTCCATAATCCCTGCCAGGTCCACACATCCTCCAAAATAAGATCACAAATGAGGGGGGCTTTGTTTACTACCGACCTGGCATTACACAACATCAGCCAAGTACCCAGGGCCTGAGACTGTGCAACCTGGGAGACAAGACACGTATTGGGGGGCGGAGTGTGCAATCGCTTGTAAACAGCTCATGCGTACTCCCAAAACATGATATGGCCCCCCTGCGCCTGTCATACTGCCCCTCCCATTCACTATCCCAATTACACTGCCCATCATTTCGCCTCCCGGCACTCCAGTTAAACTTCCATCCCCATCCCCTCCGCTGTGCCCAACAGGCCCACCACCCCATTCAGTGGCTGTATGGACCCCCCCCAGGTCCACCTCTACAGCCCTCTCCCCCTCCCTGGATCCCCTTAAAACATTCACTAAAAACATCTTTAAAAAACCCCTCAACCCCCTTTTTGCAGCATGCCAATGTGGTGGTACATCAGCTCCCACTGGCCCTGGATGAAGCGGATTACCTTGACCCATACCAATTGGGTTTCAAGCTTGGGTACAGCATGGTCGCACTGGTGGATGATCACTGGAGGGCTCGGGACAGAGGTTATTGCTCTGTTTTGGTCCTATTGGATCTTTTGGCAGCATTTGATACCGTCGACCCTGGTATCTTGCTGCATCACCTCGAGGGGCTGGGAGTGGGAGGCACTGTTTTATGGTGGTTCTCCTCCTACCTCTCAGGTCAAACGCAAGCGGTGTTGGCAGGGGAGCAGAGATCGACCTTGAGGCCCCTCACTTGTGGGGTGCCCCAGAGGTCAGTTCTCTTACTCCTCCTGTTCAACATTTATATGAAACTGCTAGGGGAGATCATCCATGGTTTTGGGGTGAGGTGTCATCAGTACACTGATGGTACTCAGCTCTTCATATCCACCCCAAACCAATCCAGTGATGCCCTCAACGTAATGGCCCGGTGCCTGGAAGCTGTACGAGTCTGGATGGGTAGAAACAGACTTTGACTCAACCCGGCCAAGACTGAGTAGCTGTGGGTACCGGTATCTGGGTTCATAGGAGAGGTTCCATTGTTGACTATAGGGAGTGAAGTTTTACCCCCTGTAGACAGGGTGCACAACTTGGGCATCCTCCTGGACCCATGGTTTAGTTTAGAAGATCATATAACAACCATGACCGGGGGGCACTTGCCCAGACACGTCTGGTGCACCAGTTGCGTCCCTATTTGGACCGAGATGCCCAACGCACAGTTACTCATGTGCTAGTCACCTCACGTATTGACTACTGTAACACTCTCTACATGAGGCTGCCCTTGAGGGACACCCAGAGGCTTCAGCTGGTGCAAAATGCAGCCACCAGGTTGTGATGGGAGAATCCTGATACTCCCATGTTACACCCCTTCTGCGCGACTTGCATTGGTTACCAAGGTGCTGGTGATGACCTATAAAGCCCTACATGGCTTAGGCCCAGGATATTTTGTTGGGATGGGTGCCCCTGAATCGTGAATCAGCACACAAGCAAACACACTAGGACTGAAATAAAACTAGCAGAAGAGTCTTGTATAAAAATATACTTTACTACAAAACTTTTAAAAAACACTGTATCTTTTAAAAAGGACATTAATAACAAAGTCTTATCTTGATTAAATGAAGCCAGGCCGTCTTCCTAAATTCCTCTCCACAATACCGAAACCAATCCTTGGGAAAAACTAACAAGACATTAAGCGGCTTTGGTGTCGATACATCATCGAGGTGGTAGAAGGGCAGCAGCATGGGCTTCAAAGTAAAAGTCACCTGTAAAAACAATCCAAACAGCAAACATGGCTTGAAGCTCCTGGCAGGGAAACTGTCCAGCGTATCCCTCCGATCGTAGCAGCAAATGTTCAAATGTTGGCTTGTGTGCTTCAACAAAAGCAAAAAGCAAGCCGAAGGTAGAAACTTCAAAAGGCTCCCGGCTATCTAAGCACACAGCCGCAAGATAGCTACGTGAGAGTAACACAGCTTCTCGGCTTCTTCTCCGCTGCTATCTCTGCTGCAGGCGTCGGGGCTTCCCAGCAGAGTTCTCCTCCCTTCTTTCAGGTCTGCATCCAGGTGCCTCAGCACTAGATCTGCATCTAGGCCTAAAACTGTGTCTAGGCCCAACTAACAAGGAGTAAGGTCCGTGCTTATATGGTAAGCTAACCTGCAATTAACTAGGGCGGGGAAGGCTTGCAGTTAATTGCAGACCGGAGATGGCTTGATTAAGTCCATACAGTTTGTAGCTGATCAAGCGGCCACAGCAATCCTGAAAACACTTTCTGACAATCCCCTTCTCTGTGGTTATTTGATTAACAATCATACATATATCATTGAGTACATATACACGTCAATGGTTAGTATACCATAGCCATCGATATTTTACTCCGGAGATAATGATGTTGTTCACGAGGCAGCAGTTTAGTGAACACATCCACCACCTGTTCCCTAGTTTCACAATAAACGGTTTTAATGAAACCTGTTTTCACAAATTGTCTGACATGCTTACACTTGATGTCAATATGGTGTGATCTCTGTCCTACAGCATCGGCCTCAGATATGTTAACGGCAGCCATGTTATCCTCATAAATATTTATAGGATACATGGTCACCTCCACAAGTTCACCAAAAGATCATCAAACCAAACAGGGTTATTGGAGGCTTTGGATAAACTCACATATTCAGCTTCTGCTGTGGAAGTTGCAATTAACTTTTGCTTGCCAGAGTACCAATACACAGGACTACTATTCAGATATACGATGTATCCCAAGGTACTTTTTCTAGATCTAACATCTCCTGCCCAATCGGCATCCGAATAACAACACAACTTTAGTTCTCCAGATATCTCTGGCTCCAACAACGAGTAATGCACGGTACCTTTTACGTATCTCAGGACTCTTTTGACTCCAGTCCAATGGTACTGTGTGAGATGTTCCGGATGTCTAGACAACACGTTCACAATCAGACTAATATCCGGCCTTGTCCAATTTGTAATGTACAACAACGACCCAATCACGGATTTATAAAGGGTCTTATTCTCAAACTCCGTACCCTCAGTGTACAGGCTCTTAAGGAAATCTGTTGCCATAGGGGTATCACATGGTTTCGCTTTGACCATGTTGCATTTCTCAAGTAATTCAAGGATCTTGTCTTGCTGAGAGAGTCGAAACCCCTTCTCAGTTTTTACAAATTGCACCCCTAAGAATTTGCTGACCCGGCATAGTGGTTTTAATGCAAAATTCTTGCCTAGGCTATCTGAGAACTCCTTGTACTTGTCCTCAGACTTGCAGATGTACAAAATGTTATCTACGTACAACAAGATGGTTTCCTTAATGCCCTGATGGTCCTTAACGAACACACATTCATCAGCCGATGATGGTGTAAAACCCATCTGTCTTAAACTTTTTGTGAGACATTCATACCAACGCTTACCAGATTGTTTTAAGTCATATAGGCTCTTGTTCAACAACCACACATTGTCTTCCCGATGGCTTACTCCCTGAGGAATCCTCACATACAGCTCTTTGTCTAATTGGGCGTGCAAATAAGCAGTTTGTATATCAAATTGATATACTCTTTCACCCCGCATAGTAGCAATAGTGAGAGCCGTTTTTGCACTCTCAGGGCGCACCATAGGCGAGAAGGTATCCTCATAGTCGTCAGGGAATCTCTGCGAGAATCCCTGCACAACTAATCTCGCCTTATATATGAAACTACCATTCTCAATAGACTTCTTTTTATAAAGCTACCTGGTGCCGATCACCCTCTTATCCTCGGGCAACCTTGTTGGTACGAATACGTCTAGTTTCTTAAGGCTATCTAATTCCGTATCCATGGCGGCAAGCCATTTCTGCCGTTCGTAATTAGGCAAGGCCAGCACATCCTCATATGTCTGAGGTGTGGCCGAAACCTGGTTGACCGAGGTGATGAAGTCATCATACCTGTTAGGTTTGTTGCCTCTGGTAAATCTTACTGGTCTATCTCTAGGTGTATCGTCTACATTAGAATCCTCTGATGGGTCATCTACCTTGTGATCTACATTGCGCGTCACTAAAGCTGGGTGCCTATCCTTCCAGGCCACCTCCATCTTATGCTTTAGTATTCCTCTCAAGGGTGCATGGGATGCACACTCCTCAGAACTAGATGTATCCCTATCATCCGGTAGGTCCTCTGATACATCCTCCGCCTGGCTGTCAAAACTACGGGAAGGGTTCTGAATGAGGATCTCATTTGCATGGATCTTGCTCCAATTAGCCCCTTCATGAAAGGTGGCAGACCTCGATATAACCAGCTTCCCATTTGGGTACGCAAACCTATATGCCTTGGAGCCCTGCTCGTAACCGACGAATCTCAGCCTGACTGAGATTCGATCTCCTTTCCTCCTGAGCCCTTCGGGACAAGAACATCAACCATCACCCCAAAAACATGGAGGTGTGCCAACCTAGGCTTATGGCCATATAGCACCTCATATGGGGTCTTCTGCACCATGCTAGACCACACTCGATTAAGGGTGTAGTTTGTGTAATTAACTGCTTCCGCCCAGTATGCGAAATCTAGTTTGGCGTCCTCTAGTGCACACCGCATTATCATCTGCAATACGCCGCTACGATGTTCTGTGACATTACTTTGAAACGCGGAGTGAGGCGCGGTACGTGAATGTATTATGCCCTTACTCCTCAACCAGTTGGAGAATGGACTAGAATTAAATTCAGTCCCCCTGTCGGTTAAGATCTTCCTAACCCTGACTCTGTACTGGTTTTCGACCAAGCTACAAAACTCCTTAAACCTAGCCAGTGTTTCATTTTTAGACGTTAAGAGAAAAAAGAACCCAAACCTGGTATGGTCGTCAACTATGGTAAGGAAGTATCGTCTCTTACCAATGGAGGGTGTGAGTGGACCTACCACATCCATATGGACAAGCTGGAACTCACGTTCAGAGTACCACTGAGGCTCCTTGGGTGCAGGTCTCCTTTTCGACTTTGCACTCCTGCAAATTGAACAGTCTAGGAACATGTTACAGTCATTGATCTTGGTACCAATAGAGTATTTGCCTACCTTTTTTACTACAGGAAAAATCACATGGCATAACCTGCGATGCATTAGGTGAGCACATCCATTGTGCAACGGTTCATCTACAGAAATTATGTTAGCTTTTTCAGGTTTCCTATTATTTGACTCTAAATTAAAACTCACAAACTTTTTATTATTACTATTAATTCTATAACTATCATTACAGGACTTCCTCTGTTGAAAGTCTTGATGCTCACCACCCAGTTCTAGCTGGGGTTTGTTGTTACTACCAGCTGAGATAGTGTAATTGCTAGCACTAGATGTCTGAGGATTTGCACTGGGGGAATAGTAAGGCAAACCATCTATCTTCAACACCTCCCCAATCACACATTTGTTATTCGTGATTACAGCTGTTCCTTCAGAAAACAGAATCTCTATTCTAGGATTCTCATATATCCTCATTATGCTTAGCAAATTATGGTCTATCTCAGGTACATACAATGCATCATTAATTTCTCCTATCCCAGGAATATAAACATCTCCAATGCCAACAACATTCATCTTTTTACCGTTAGCAACGGTAACCATGGATTTATGTCCTCTCATATTAACAAACAATCTTCGGTCACTTACAACATGGTTACTAGCCCCACTATCCATTAACCATAGTTGCTCACGCTGTTCCCTTGTGAGTTCTGACTCTCTGGTTTCTACTATGCCTAGAAAACCATCATTAAACCTAAGATCGTTCCTTTTGTTGCCTCTATTTGGCCATTTACCCCTTCTCTGGTTAGGAACATCTCCACTTGGTTTTCTGCCTGGAGTGAATGACCTCCTTTTACATTTGTTACCAGAAGGTGTCTTTAAACATGCCCTGGCATTCACGTTTTGCGGGCAGTCCCTTCTGTAATGTTCTCTGGAACCACAGTTAAAACATTCTCCGATAGCATATGCTCTATCTGAACTATCGGGCTTTCTCAAGGGTTTTTCCTTCCTGTGGAAAGATGCCCTATATTTTCGCAAATTATCTTCTGCTATTAATTTACCAGATAGCAGTTCTAGAGGTAAGTTGTTGTAGTTTACATTATCCAATTGTGATACAAAATTATCCCAGCTAGGATCAAGGGAATTGATTATAATAGTAATGAGGGTTTGTTCAGACACTGTTTCCCCCCTCAACATCAACTCCTCCCTTAACCTGTTTAACACACATAAGTGTTCATTAATATCTACTCCTGCCTTCAATCTTGCAGAATAAAACTCTCTGTAAATTCTGTTAGTGGCATGGGAGCTTTTGGAACAAAATAACTTATGCAGTTTTGACCAAACTTTTGTAACAGTCAGGTTATGAAGTATGCTGGGATATAAAGCAGGGTCAATTGACATCAATAGGATACAAAAGGCCTTATGATGTAAAAGGTCAATTTCCAAAGACCATGGTTTAGGTGGGGGTTCCAACAACAACGATAAAACATTCTCTTTCATTAAAATGACTTGAATACTCTTAACCCATTCCTTAAAATTTCCTCCACCCACACTTAAACTTTTAAAATTAGGAGGAAGAACCTGTACATTGTTAAACATAGAAACAGACATTAATTGATGTTCAAGGTGTGGTCCGTCCTGGAAAGGGCAATAAGGCATTGGAATGGAAGCACATTGGCATTCCAACAATTGTTCCTCCCCAATGGGAGGGATTAAAATCTCGTGTTGTGCAGATGCAAAGCTTGTTCTGGTTTGATTACAAAGGTTTGAAGGTCCTCTTTGATGCTCCTCTCTAGGAAGTTTGGGGTGTGCTCCTAGGTTCCCGTTTCCAGTTGAGGCAGCCTCTGGAATCACCCTGGATGTCAGTGCTGTCACGGATGGGTAGGTCCCGCTCGTGGTATGTGCTGAATTGGTCGCAGACATCGGGGGTGTATTAGCACATGCAGTTACTGTTCGTTGAGCTGATGGTGCCTGCGAACTATCACCTAAAATGGTTGTCAGCGTTTCTATCGCATTCGCAACATTACGCTCAACATAAGAGTTTCTCGAGTTTTTAGCTGGAGTCATTGACGTCATCAAGGGAGCTAGAATTCTTATAGCCTGATTTATAATGGTTTCGACAGCAGGTGGCGCTGTATCAACTTGACCATGCTGGTTTAACGAAGAAGCAGAGACATTCAAATCAGGCAGTCTATTATCCCCCATTCTCAACTTAGAGTCCGCAGTAGGGGTTTTGGAAAAGGATTGAAAGTGTCTTACCGGTCCGGTGTTTTCTGGAACTTTGATCCTATTTCCTTTAGCTGTCATCAAGGCTGGATTCATCAGCGACTTGCTAAAATCAGCAATTGGGTTCTCACTTGTTACTGGCAAACCTAAAGCTCGAAGGATTGCCTTCCTGAATTCATCATCCACCTCTAAGTTTGTTTTCAAGGCCTGAAGTGGCATTCTTCTGGTCTCTACTTCCTCAGGTGATGATGGTTTACTCACTGCCTTAGGCAATTCAAAAACTAAGGCTTCTGCTCCAAAACCTATAGCTCCACTACACTCTTGGTCAATTAGAGTTTGGGGTTTTTCAGCCAAAACTAATTTGGCCTGAGCCCCAGACAGTCCATCTTGTGATTCCATGCTTTTCACTGAGGCCCTGGTCAACATCTGTTTTTTCTGACTCAATCCTATTGCAGACATTTCAGTCTAGCATATGCCATGTATGCATAGGTCTGCGAACCATTCTCTGCTACCAATTGTTGGGATGGGGGTGAGGTTTGCCCCCGAATCGTGAACCAGCACACAAACAAACATACTAGGACTGAAATAAAACTAGCAGAGGAGTCTTGTATAAAAATATACTTTACTACAAAACTTTTAAAAAACACTGTATCTTTAAAAAAGCACATTAATAACAAAGTCTTATCTTGGTTAAATGAAGCCAGGCCGTCTCCCTAAATTCCTCTCCACAATACCAAAACCAGTCCTTGGGAAAAACTAACAAGAATTAAACGGCTTTGGTGTTGATACATCATCGAGGTGGTAGAAGGGCAGCAGCATGGGCTTCAAAGTAAAAGTCACCTGTAAAAACAACCCAAACAGCAAACGTGGCTTGAAGCTCCTGGCAGGGAAACTGTCCAGTGTATCCCTCCGATCGTAGCAGCAAATGTTCAAATGTTGGCTTGTGTGCTTCAACAAAAGCAAAAGGCAAGCCGAAGGTAGAAACTTCAAAAGGCTCTCGGCTATCTCAGCACACAGCCGCAAGATAGTATGTGGGAGTAACACAGCTTCTCGGCTTCTTCTCCACTGCTATCTCTGCTGCAGGCGTCGGGGCTTCCCAGCAGAGTTCTCCTCCTTTCTTTTAGGTCTGCATCCAGGTGCCTCAGCACTAGGTCTGCATCTAGGCCTAAAACTGTGTCTAGGCCCAACTAACAAGAAGTAAGGTCCATGCTTATATGGTAAGCTAACCTGCAATTAACTAGGGCAGGGAAGGCTTGCAGTTAATTGCAGACCGGAGATGGCTTGATTAAGTCCATACAGTTTGTAGCTGATCAAGTGGCCAGAGCAATCCTGAAAACACTTCCTGACATATTTGGTGGACCACCTGCAGCCAGCAATGACATCCCATCACCCGGTCCGCGCCCATAGAAAGGCTCTGCTCAGGGTGCCGTTGGCTAGACAGTGTCGGCTGGCAGTCCCCAGGGGTTGAGCTTTCTATGTGGGAGAGCCCACCTTCTGGAATCAATTCCCCTTGGAGCTCCAGTTGGCATCTGACCTTTGCTCCTTTAATTGCCGTGAATTAAAAACTTGGCTATTCAAGTTCCTCGACCTGGACTAATGGAGTTTTAAGGTTACATTTTAAATTTTATTAGGTTTTAGATTTTAACTTTGTATTGTGGCTTGTGCATTTTATTATTGTGAGCCACCCTGAGTCCATTGGGAGATAGGGCGGCATATAAGCCAAATAAATAAACAAACAAACAAACAAACAAACAAACAAACAAATAAATAAATAAATAAATGTAAAGGAAGAATTGGGAAAATATATAGAATATTAACTGAATTACAAAAGTAGGCAAAAGGTTTAAAATTAATTTAGGAATCAGATTTAGGAGAAATAAATGACAATGATTGGAAAATATTTGGTATAAGAGCATGGCCAGCTGTCAAGGAGGAAAGCTGTGGAAAGCAACGCTCCGTTATAGAGAGTTGGTTTTTCCAGCGAATTCCAACTGATTAGTGGACTTTGTGGAGTCCCACATCTCTTGGAGGGGGATCAGAACAAAGAGTTGCTCTGCAGTGTAGCTCTTGGTGGCGGTCAAAAAAGAGAGTGGCAGAAAAGCCTTGGAGAAGTGGATGGTGGCTGAAAGGAAATGATAGCAGATGGCTGGACAACAGTAGCAGTGAAATAGTGGGACGACAGTGATACTGACTTGGTTTAAAGTGATCTTGATAACTTTGAAGGAGTGATCCGGAGTGAGAGATCTAGCCAGAAGATTTCTAAAGAGGGAGGAGAGCGAAAGAGGCCCCATGAAGGAGTGTTACTGGAGTTCCCTTCAAAAGATAGCGGTGAGAGGCAAGTTTGAGCATCAAAGGAATTGCTGCATTTTGACAAATTGTATTGACAGAGTGAAGGGGAAGGATCAAGAAGGTTTCTTTCTTTTTTACTGCTTATAATTTGGAATCAAGAAATTAGACAATTCAAAGGTGGTGACTGAAAGTAAAGTGCTGACTAACTGAAGGATAATGACAATGTGAAGAGAGACTATATGCTGAGTAATACAAAAGGAGGCAGGAGAGACATCAGCTGGCTAAAAAGGAACTAGAAAAACTTATAGAAGGGGAAAAGGTTATTATAAAAAAGACTTGGAAAACTATATTCAAGGAAACAGGAGAAAAACATGGGAAATAACTTGTTACAAATTAATTTACAAATCATAAAGAGATTCAATATAATTGTAAATGTGGTTGTATTTATAGCTTTATAGTTTAGTATTTAAATATATAGAGGAAATTGGTTGGAAATTGTCTTTATTAGTATTCTTATTAATTATTGACATCATAGATATTATTAACGCCAGAAATGATGACTTATACATTCTACTGTTAATGAATTTGTGATGCTGATTGATGCTTTGGACTGATAATTCTGAACTGTAGATTGATATAAATATTTAGAAACTATAAGTTTTTGAGCTTAGTGTGTTAAGAGTGAGTACAATAGATATAAGAATAAGAAAATAGACTTGGTGATAAGTAGGAAAGGAAGAAATGAAATGATATTTTGGTATACTGAAGGGAAACAAGAGGTCTGTAAATAAGTGGAGAGGCTGGTTTAAATTGGTGGCAGAGATGATGAGCATACCTAACTTAACGAGGATTGGTACAAGAAGAAGGCAGGTAGCCCAAGCTACGACAGTGGAACTGAGCCCAGCAGGGTAAAGATCGATAGAACAAATGATGCAGAGGGTGAAATCAAATTCATTTAAGGATCTACAGTTGATGTTGCAATCCATGCAAGAAGTAATGCTGAAAAACCATGAAGATTTGAAAAGAGAGATAGGAGAAGTAAGGAGGGATACTGGTGAACTTAAAGAAAAGATGAAATCGATAGATGGTAAATTTGAATGCTTCCAACAGCAAATTATGAAAAATGAGCAAAAACTACAAGAGATGGAAGAAAGGATGGGAAGGGGAGAAAAATCTGTGGCTGAAATGAGTGGAAAATTAATGCAAACTAATAAAGAACTCATAATGATTATCCAGTTAGAAACAGAAAAGGCAGCCCATTACTTAGAATTCCAAAATGTAAAAGATAAAGGTGAGGATCTACCAGAAATGATGGCAGATCTATTGGCGGGAGCTCTAGGAATTGGCAAACAAAATGGATTAAATTTACCAAATCCATACCAATTATGCGAGGAGACATAATTTGCCTAAAGAAGTACATATTAGGTTCATAAAGAAGTCAATTTGTGATGAAATTTTACATAGAACAAGAGATGATCCTTTGGAGTATAGAGGGAGACAACTGGTGGTGCTTAAGAGAGTGAGAGAGCTACGACGACCCTATCAAATACTAACATCTAAATTAACATGATTAAATATTAATTTTTGATGGCTGATACCAGAAGGGATCATGGTAGTATGGCAGGAAAAAAGATTTCGACTGGATATGATAGACAACGCGGAAAAATTTTATAGGCAAAATTTCGGCAGTGATGATGAAGTAGAGAAAAGAGAATCAAGAGAAGAATGTATAAATGGTCATAGTCATGCACAACAATTGAATAAAAATTGTTTAATTGTTAAAACCCAATTTAAAAAGAGAGAGAGAGAAGAATGCGAACCAAGAGAACAGATATTAGAAGTGACAGAAGCCCAAATAAAAGAAAGAGGAAATGAGAAGGAAGGAAAAATAGATACAGACAAATATAATGAAGGCAAACACAAATAATATAAAGAAGTTAGACAGACGAGGACAACAAGATCCAGACAAAAATAGAGATGCACAAGAAAAAATAACACTTTTATCTTTAAATGTTAATGTCTTAAATGCTCCTGCAAAGAGGATTTTTTTTTCAACAAGTTGAGTAAGATGCATTTACATATAATAGTACTACAGGAAATACACATAAAGAGGTCACATCAACATGTTCTAAAATGTTCTAAGCTGGAAAATATGTTTACAGCAATATCTCAACAGAAAAAAGGGGGAAATGCGATATACATTAAGGAAGAAATTCCAGCCAAGCAGATTTGTAAGGATAAGGAGGGTAGAATACTAATAATAGAGATATCTTTAAATGAAAAGAGAGTGAATTTGGTGGGATTATATGTGCTGAATGATGGCCAAACAGTATTTTATAAAACAATTATATAATATGATTGGAGAATTAGAATATGATAATATATGTATAGTTGGGGATTTCAATGTGATAGTAGATAGAGAATTAGATCATTGTGGAATTTGGGATCGTAGAATCACCCAGGAGCATAGAAGAGTCCAAAGACAGATGCCTGAATAAATGTCTTAAATGTATTTATTCAAATAACACAACATATTAACTATATACACAAGGTTGTCTTCATATTCATTATAGGATAAGGCGCACACAGCGTGTGTGGCTACCCTGTTCAAAGATCAAAAGATAGAGCATGGTGGAAAGGTTAGAGGGGTTTTATACTCAGTGTAAGCCCCTCCTTTCCACATAGGGGTGGAGGCACTTTCTGCCTCCAAAATGTCTGTATGACACATGTGCCAATGGCTTGCAAATACTTGACAGTTCCCCTCCTTGCGAGCCAATGGCATGCAAACATACAAATGCAATGCACAACAGATTTTACCCTGTGAGACATATTTTTTTACACAGATCTTTGTGCCTATCCGTTGGTAGAGACTTTGTGAAAATATCAGCTGTTTGATATTTGGTCTGACAATGTGATAAAGATATAAACCCCTAGCTGCCCCTACTAGCTGCCTAACATTTTGGTAGCGGATATCAATATGTCTGGACCTTTTTCCCACCGCATAGGCTTTGGCAAAGCCTATGGCCCTGGTGTTATCTTCTATAATTTGGATGGGCAAAGTCGGTGGTATTCAGATGCTAGAAATTAAGGCATCAAACCATATCAGATCGTTCCCTGCTTCTGATAGGCATGCAAATTCGGCCTCAGTGGTGGAGCACGAAATAAATTTCTGTTGCCTCACATGCCAATGGATGGGTGCCCCATTTAACAGTACCAAGAAGCCCGAAGTACTCCTACGTGTCTTAGTATCTCCGGCCCAGTCTGCATCCACGAAGCATTTTAATTGGGCCTTGTCTCTATTCTCAGGTTCCAAGCAAAGCACGTAATCTGCTGTGGTCTTGAGATACCTTAATAGTTTTTTAATGGCCAACCAGTGGAACTGGGTAGGATGTTCCACTTGTCTGGATAGCAGGTTTATGGCCAGGGCAATATCTGGACGGCTCCAGTTACTTATATATAATAATGAGCCGACCACTGACCTAAATAGAGTATTATTTTGGAACTCTGGGCTATCTTTGTGTACCAATCCATAATAGTCGGTCTGCATTGGGATAGCAGTTGGCTTGCTATCTTCCATTTTACATTTCACCAAAAGTTCCTCTATCTTCTCCTTTTGGGAGAGAGCAAAACCTTTTGGTGTAGTGATGATTTGTACGCCAAGGTACTTGTCCACATATCCTAAAGACTTTAGGGTGAACTTTTTTTGTAGGGTCCTGGCAAATATATTACATTCCCCCTTGTCAGGCCCTATATACAAAAGGTCATCGACATACACTAGGACTTTCTCCAGCCCCCCTTTGGTATCCCTTGTGAAGGTACATTTATCAGCTGGAGATGGATGTGTACCACAGTCTGCCTGATTGTTTTAGGCCGTACAAACTTTTATTCAGAAGCCAGGTGTGGCGTTCTTGCTGCTGGAATCCAGGGGCACCTCTGACATAATTTTTTTGTTTTAAATGTGCGTGCAAATAAGCAGTTCGCACATCAAATTGAAAAATGTGTTTCCCATGTGCTGCTGCGGTGACCAAAGCAGCCTTACACTTTCCGTTCTCACGGTGGGGGAGTATGTTTCATCAAAGTCCTGCAAGTAGTGCTGTGTGTAGCCTTGTGCTACCAGCCGGGCCTTATAGAGTAGTTTGTTGTTGGGCATTGGCTTGACCTTGTACACCCAACAGATGCCAATTGCTTTCCTCTTTTTGGGGACTTCCATGGGGATGAAGACTTTCAATTTTTTGAGACTGTCCATTTCCCACTCCATTGCCATCCTCCACCTGCACTGTTCTTCCTCGGGAAGCTGGAGGACATCTGTGTATGTTTTAGGGGTCGTGGTAACGCTGTTGACTGAAGCAACACAGCCAATGTCCAACTTTTTGGGTGGCACCCCTTTATTGGAGCGTTTTGACTGTCTGGGAAATTGCCACTCACCATCATCATCGTCATTCAGAGCATCGGTGTCAGAATTGGAGCTGACGGAGGCATCTTTCCAATCAAAATGGGGTGGGCCTCTGTCCCAGGCACTGCGAAGATATGGTCGTTTAGATGAGGCAGGACGTGTGAAGTCACCAAAGGATTGCTTGTCTGAATCATCAGAGTCAGGTAGGGATTCATCACCATCTGGATCTTCGCTGGACTGTTGTTTGGAGTTTGTTGGTTCATCCTCTTCAGGTGGTGCTGGTTGTTCAGTGTCGCTTCTAATAGGGGAATAACCGGGTTCATTGGAATGAATTTGTGACCAATTTGACCCCTCCTCAAAGGAAGCTGATCTAGAGACAATGACAAGGTTATTTTTGTCTACAAACCTAGAGGCCTTGCTGCCTGTTGCATAACCTATAAATCTGAGCCTTCTCGATGCCTTGCCCCCCTTTCTTCTGAGGTGCTTGGGAACATGGACCCAGGCATAGGAACCAAAAATTCTCAGGTGTGAGAGGCTAGGTTTCCTTCCATGGACCAGGAAGTATGGGGTTTGGTCAATGGCACTACTCCATATCCTGTTGACTAGATAATTAGCCATTTTGACCGCTTCTGCCCAAAAAACTTGGCTCATGTTAGCATCTGCAAGTAGGCAGTTCATGACTGAAAGTATGCCATTTTTTCGTTCTACAATACCATTCTCGGATGGAGTTCACGGCGATGATTTAAAATGGAGGCTACCTCTCTCCTTCATCCACTTTTCAAAACTCTTGGATGTAAACTCAGTCCCCCTATCGCTTTTCACCTGAGTGATGCACACCTTGTGTTGCGTTTGGATCTGGTTGTAAAGATATTTAAAGTTGGTAAAGACTTCAGTTTTGTCCTTTAAAATAAATGCATGGCCATAATGAGAGTAATCATCTACTACCGTTAAAAAATAACATCCCCTGCCAAGGGAGAGTCTAAAAGGACCAGCTAAATCCATGTGTACCAGCTGATAAGGGTACAATGGGAACAATGGGAAGAGACCTTAGGTATAGCAGCAGTTTTAGATTTTGCTGCCTTAAAGATGGCACATTCCAAATAGGTATTACAATTCTTTATCTTAAGCCCATCAGAAAAATCTTGCATTTTCCTAATAACCGGGAAGCTGGCATGGCCAAGCCTACAGTGTAATATATGAGCACAATCCAAATGTAAAGGTTTAGCCATGCATACTTTGTCAACCTTATGTATCTTATCATTAGAAGCCTTGGTCTGTTCAGTAATAACAGTAGGTACTGGATTAATGGTCACCTTAGACTTCCTCAGGGTTGGTTGAGGAGTTGTGACCTTAATGTGCTCAGCCTTAATGGTTTTGGATGTCCTAGGAGCTGGTTTAAAAGCTTCATTGGTTTTAGGTCCAGCTTCCTTGAGTTTGGACAACCTGAGGGCTGGCACAGGAGCTTTCTATTCTATGTGGGCATTAGCTTCCTGAGCCCCTTTGTTAGGTTTCTTGTGCCTTTTGACCTTTGGTTTTGGGAAAAAATAAGGCAAATTGTTGATTACAATATCGCCAACAGTATTCCCACTTTTGAAAACATAACCTCCATCCTTCTCAAATAACAATTTTACATTTTTATCCTCAGTCAATTTTAAAATACTTAAAAGGTTGTTCTTGATTGAGGGAACATACAGTGCCCCTGTGACATCTCCTATACCAGGCACATTGATCACACCTTCCCCAGTTACTTCTGCCTTATCCCCAGTGGCAACTTTTACTGAAGACCTGAGTGGGTGTAAAACCTTAAATGGTTGCTTCGTGTTAGCTATATGCGTGGATGCACCTGAATCAAGAAGCCACAGCCCCTCAGCATCCTTTACCTGGGATGTGTGATTGTCATTAGTGACACTACAGTATCCTTTATGACCACCTCCCCCTCTTCCACGGCCTCTTTATTTTTATTGTGTTTAGGTCCAGCTGTGTTGGGCCTAGAGCGAGGGCACTCCCTTTTAAAGTGACCTTGTATGCCACAGTCAAAGCAGGTGGGAAGGATATTAATCCTTTCACTGCTGTCCTGATGCCTCCTCTGAGGCTTAGGCCTGTGATATGCCTCCTTCATTTCTTGTTGTTCCTCATCTCTGCGACTTAAAGCTTCCTCAATAAAATGACCAGAGAAGTATTCTATATTTCTTTGTTCCCTAGAAAGTCCTTCTAGAGAAATAATAAAAGGACTCCAGGATTTGTCTAGGGAGTTCAACATCACACTAATTAAAGTGGATTCAGAAACAGGCTCCCCCCTCTGTATAAGCTCATCCCTCATGGTTTTAAGCATTGCCAAATGTTCCCCCATTTTTACACCAGGTTTGAGTTTATAATTGTGGAAAATTCTTGACAATCTGCTGGTTGCAGGTATATTGTCACTGTGGAACAAATTATATAGGGCAGTCCAAACTTCCTGAGCTGTGAGGCTGTCTGAAAGACTGGCATAAAGAGCTGTGTCTATAGAACTTAACAGGGTTGTGTAAGCTCTTTTATGCAGAAACTTAATTTCGGGGCTCCAAGTTAAAGGGAGTGGTCTTTTGATCATGTCCAGAGTATTTTCTCTTGAGGGAATTATCTGGATCTCTTTACACCATGTTTTAAAATTCTGACTTAAATGTAATTTTTCAAAATTATTTGGCAAAGTTACAAAATTATTGCCATTAAATTGCATTGGAAGTTGTTCGAATGGCTGAAAAGAGCCTGTTGTGAATAACATTGGGATCCCTAAGCGTGGGATCGATTGGTTAGGTCTGGCTCCTTCTTGTAGTCTTTCTGTAGTTTGAAGCAACTGGGCATGTGCAGGAAATGGAGCATGCTCCAAAGACTTTCCTTGTTGGAGCTCTGATCTCCCTCTCTGGGTCCTGAAGTCAGGTCTGACTGAAGCCTCAGCACAGGCCCAAAAATCAGCTGTGTGGCCAGGAAACCTTGGAGGAATGGGAAGAAGGCGTGGAGATCTTTCTGGAGACTGGGGGCCCATCAGATGAGGTCTATGGGCTGGATAGGCCTGAAAATGTCTCTGGATCTCCTTCTCCATCAGAGGAGCAGGATTGCAGCTCCGGATCATCCCAGCAGGACTGGAAAGGTGCGGAGGCCTCAGCCTGGGCCTCTGTGAAGCAATCAGTGAATAGTGAGCGTCTCTGCAGTGGGGGGTGGAGGGCTGCAGGTCCATCTGGGTTTCTCCAGGATTGGGAGGTTGGTTTTGGGACCCTTCTTAAGTGGGCAGCTGGGTCTGGGTGGTTGCTCCCTAATTTCCAGGGCAGCGACCAGGGCCTCTATGCGTGGCCTGGCAAGGGGCTTGTAGGTTGGGAGTGGTCCTCTGGGCTGCTGGAATGCTGAACTGGCTGGCTGGCATTGTAGGCCTGGACCATGGAGCTGGGATAGGCCTGGCTCGTGATTCTGGCAAAGTGCCCATGGGAGCTGCCATCTTGGAGGAAGTTGCCTCCGGAAGTGGCCTGGTGGCCATTTTGTTTGGCGGGAAACTGGGTGGGAGGGAAGTCTCTCTGGCAGCAGATACCATCTTGGAGAGATCAGGCAGGGGAGTCCTTACCGGGATGGCAGGCTTCTCTGGTGCTGCCTCCTCAGGCCTCTTCCTGGCTGCTGCCCTTGTCTTCAGGAGGAAGGTGACCGCTGCTCGGCACTCCTCTTTTGACATCTCAGCCACTTGCCTGTCCAGGCATTCATCTTGTCCTTCTGCCCCCTCTTCGTCAGTGTTGAAGAAGCCTTCTCCACATCAAAGAAGCCACCTCCTTCGATGTTTTCCATCATTGATTCAGATTGGGGCTGTTGTGAAGTTCTTCTCCATTGAAGGCCTCTGGTCACAACAGGGGAGCTTCTCTCACAGGTTATTTTGGAGGGCATCTTGCCTTTTCAACAGCTCCTGGAGTGGAGTTCTGTTACCATTCCCTCTGCTACCATTCTGTGGAATTTGGGATGGTAGAATCACCCAGGAGCATAGAAGAGTCCAAAGACAGATGCCTGAATAAATGTCTTAAATGTATTTATTCAAATAACACAACATATTAACTATATACACAAGGTTATCGTCATAGTCATTATAGGATAGGGCGCACACAGCGTGTGTGGCTACCCTGATCAAAGATCAAAAGAGAGAGCATGGTGGAAAGGTTAGAGGGGGTTTTATACTCAGTGTAAGCCCCTCCTTTCCACATAGGGGTGGAGGCACTTTCTGCCTCCACTAATGTCTGTATGACACATGTGCCAATGGCTTGCAAATATTTGACAATCATAAACGTGTTAAAACAAGGAAAACTATTAAAAGGATGCTGCCCATCACGTTCTTTACAATGGTGGAGGAGTTGTATATTAAAGATAGCTGGAGAGAAAGGAATAGGAAAGAAAAACAATATACATACTATTCAGGTAGACAGAACACGTGGTCCAGGATTGAAATGGCATGAGTATCAACAAAATTGGATTTGGAAATTGAGGAAATTAAAATTGACATAAACTCATGGGCAGACATTGAAATAAAATGGAAAGGACAAAAGAAGATAAAGAGACGGACCTCTAAAAAAGCTATCTTGAATCAAAATGAGTTTAAATTGAAAATGGACAAAAATGTGCTTATTCTTCCAAGAAAATAAAAAGGAAGATACAAATAACCAAAATCTATGGGATACTGCAAAAGCGTTCATGAGAGGAATTACAATAGCTTATATGGCTCAGTAAAATAAACAAAAAAGGCAAAGATAGGAAAGTTTAGAAGAGGAACTTAGTAGATTGGAGAAGGATTTACAAAAGGAACCACAAAAATAAACAATAAATAAATATAAGTAAACATAAATTAAATATTATTAAGAAGGAGAGTTTGGCCCAACAAATAAAAAATAGCAAACAATTTTTTTTTGAAAATGAGAACAAGCCAGGGGAGTGGCTGGTGTATAAATTACAGAAACAGAGGGATACTAGTTGGATTAATAAATTACACAATGATGGGGACAAATTAATATAATAAAATGAAAGATAGAGAAATGTAGCCTATGAGTTTTTTAGAAATTTGTATGAAGACAAGGAAAAGATAGGAAGGTAAGATTTGGCAATATCTTCAGAAAACGGGACTGCCTAAAATATCGGTAGAATACAAGGGGATGTTAAATGAAAATATAACACCATTTGAATTTTTGGAGGCAATTAAGAAACAAAAAGCTAATAAAACACCAGGCCCCAAAGGATTGCCATTAGAGATTTATAAAAATCATTAGGAAATATTAAATCCAATATTATTAGAAATATATAATGAAGTTTTAAATGAAGCAAAGATCCCAGCATCGTGAAAAGAAGCAACAACTACATTGGTCCCAAAAGAAAATTCTTTTTTTTTTAAATAAATCTTTATTAAATATTTACATTAAGATTAACACAAAGTAAACATCGGAAAACAATATAAATGGTGAAATGTAGAAACACATAAACACAAGACTAAAATGAAACGACAAACATGACTAACCGAGAGTTAAGCTCACTCTCCAATTAATAATCCAAAGGAAAATTCTGACCTGATGTTTATTAAAAATTACAGACCGATATCCCTATTGAATTCTGATTATAAAATTTTTATGACAATTATGGCCGAAAGATTAAAGAAATTCTTAGAAAATTTTATCCATTCTGACCAAAATGGCTTTTTGCCCAAACAATATATAAGGAATAATATTAGGATTATATTAGACATCATAAGATATTATGAATTTCATAATGAGAAAAAGATGGTACTAATATATGCTGATGTGCAGAAAGCTTTTGATAATGTTAAATGGCAGTTCATATTAAATCAATTAAAATATATGGAATTTGGGGAAAAGTTTATTAGGATGAACAGAGCAATTTATTCCGAACAAGAGGCTAAAGTGGTAATAAATGGGGAAACAACAAAGAATTTTCAAATCCAAAAAGGTACGAGACAAAGCTGTCTGCTATCACCGCTATTGTTTATTTTATCATTAGAAATTTTGAATAGAGTAATTT
This sequence comes from Coluber constrictor foxii, assembly GCA_038048745.1. NCBI lineage: Eukaryota > Metazoa > Chordata > Lepidosauria > Squamata > Colubridae > Coluber > Coluber constrictor. The sequence continues at coordinate 115,862,210 of CM075961.1, read as the reverse complement.
GAGAAGATAATGAAATTAGTGGTTTAAAGATTAGAAATGAAAATTTTAAAGTGCAGGCATTTGCGGATGATCTTGTCTTTATTATTAAAGAGTCCATGCAGTCTGGTGTACAGCTGATGGAAGTACTGGAGGAATATGGGGAGGTAGCAGGCCTAAAGATAAATAAAGATAAAACAAAAATGTTAATACAAAATATGACAGAAGAGGGGAAAAAAGAGTTAGTAGGAAAAATTTATATTCAAATTGTAAAGAAAATCAGATACCTAGGAATCCATTTGACTCAAAGATATGTCACGCTTAAAGAAGAGAGTTATGAACTAATAGAACAAATTAAAATTGATTTAGAAAGTTGGAAAAAATTACGACTTTCTTTCATGGAGAGGATTGCTACTATTAAGATGATCGTTTTACCTAAAATATTATTTTTATTTCAATGTATATCAATTCAGCTTAAGAAAGATTTTTTTATAAATTTGAATACAATTATATCAAAATTTATATGGCAGGGCAAAAAACAAAAATCAAATTAAAATTACTATAGGATGCAAAAGAAAGAGGGGGATTTGGCCTTCCAGATTGGAAAAATATCGTCAAGCTGCAACTTTGGTACAGTGGTGAAATGTAAAATTTGTTACAAGTGGTTCTGTGGATGTGGCTTGGTAGGGGTAATATGACTGAGTGGGCGTGGCCAACTTTTTTTTTAACTTTTAAAACCATTTTTTCTACAATCCCTTTGGCCGAAGTGGTTGTAAAAAATAGTTTTAAAAGCCTCTGACGATCCCCGCTGAGTTGCCTGATCATCAGAGGCTTTTTTCCTTTTAAAAGCCTCTGACAATCCCAACTGAGTTGCCTCATTGTCAGAGGCTTTTTTTTCTTAAAAACATTTTTTCTCTCAGCCAAAGAGGTTGTGGAAAAAATGCTTTTAAAAGCCTTTGACAATCCCAGCTGAGCTCCGCAATCATTAGAGGCTTTTTTTTACTTTTAAAAGCATTTTTTTGGCCGAAGATGTTGCAGAAAAAATGCTTTTAAAATTTTTTTAAAAAGCCTCTGATGATTGCGTGGCTCAGCTAGGCATGGGGGGAAGGAGGGATTTTTGCTACCAGTTCTCCAAACCACTCACCGCCATTGCTACTGGATCGGGCGATCCGGTCTGAACCGGAAGCATTTCACCCCTGCCTTGGTGTGGGTAAGCAACTAGTTACATCTCAAAAATAGAAGATTATTGACATTAGAAGGACATGATCTTCAAATAGGATGGCACGCTAGCCTCTCGGAGAAGTATAAAATCCACCGGTACTTCCAAAGGCATTATATCAGGAGGGCACTTTTAGATACTTGGATCAAGACTAAAAGAAGTAGCTATATAGAAGTCCCCAATTGTTTCTACTGTTGCTACTGCTTTTACAGATGCTTTGCTGGCGGTTGAGAAAAAAGTTGATGATTTAAATCTTGAAGTGGTGGCTAATAAAAAGGCAGTAAATGACCAGTTTTTTAAAGTGGAGATTAAGAGTCAAAGGCTAGAGGAGAAGATTACAATGTTACAATTTCGGAATATGGAGCCATAAGACTGAGAGGCTTAATCTTTGCCATAAGACTGAGAGGCTTAAGGGAACATAACAGAGAAAATCTAAGGGCAGCTTGCGTGGACATATTGGTTAAGATCTTAAAAGTTGATCCAGAGGTGATTGATAAAAAAGTTGACAAGCTATACAGAGTTAATTCGCGTGTGGCGAGACAAAGAAATTTGCCAAGAGATGTTATGATTTACTTTACTGATAGAAGATTGAGAAATGATATTTTGCAAAGTTCTTTCCACACCACTGTTCATCAAGATGGGAATCCAATTGGGATTTATAAAGAGCTGCCACCTAAGATGTTAAGAGATCGGAAAGATTTTGGTTTTTTGGCAAATGAATTAAAAAGGCGTCAGATTCCATTTAGATGGGATGCTCCGGTTGGTATTATATTGAGATATGAAGATGTGAGATACCGCCTTAACTCTGTGGAAAAAGCAGAACATTTTTTCAACAATGTTCTTAAAAAAGTCCCAACACCCCCACGCTCATCTACATTGCTATCTATTGAAGAAATTTCTAAAGAGAAGGATATTGTTGAGGGGACTCAAGAACTGATCCAGTAAAAAGAATTACAGGAAATTTTAGAGATAGCGAGGGAGGAGACTTTGGGAGCAGCAGGAGGTCTCTCAGAGGATCTTTTTGTAGAATTTTCAGAGGGAAAATCAAAGCAGTCTAGAGTTACAAGAGAAGTGGAGCCGGACCTCGATTTGTTGTTGCAAGAACCGAAAGATCAACGTATAACTCGGGCAGCAGAGAAGCAAAGATTAGAGAAACAAAGCCAGCAGAGGTCCAGGATGCCACAGGAGGAGAATGGTGCAAATGGAAAGAAACTATACTCTGAAGCAGTGGGAGGGGCGAGACCGAAGATATCCGCAGTTGAGCAGAATCTTAGGCGAGCCCTCAAAGGGCTTCAGTCATCCCCAAAATGACATTAAGATTTTTATCATGGAATGTGAATGGTTTAAATTCACCACAGAAAAGAAGGAAAATATTTCATTATTTGAAGCAATATAAAAATGATGTTGTTTGTTTGCAGGAAACTCATATTAGAACCCAGGACCAAAATTTTTTGATAAATTCAAAACTTGGCTTACATTTTATATCTTCTAACTCTGTGAAAAGGAATGGATTAGTCTTGTATATTTCTAAAAGAATATCAGCTAAAGTGATAGAAGCGGATGATGAAGGAAGATATATTGCAGTTGAAATAAATGTTCAGAACGCTTCGATGCTTCTTATTGGGATTTATGCCCCAAACCAGCAGCAGGAAATTTTTTATAAATTATTGAATACCAAAATATTGCAGTGGAACTACAAGTCTTTTGTTATTATGGGTGATTGGAATGGTGTGATTGACACAAATCTTGATAAAAAGACATTGGCCAAGAAGGGGAATAAATTACCACAAACGTTTTTTGCATTGAAGGAAGAATTGGAATTAAAAGATGTATGGAGAATACATCATCCGAAGGAGTTGGATTTTACCTTTTTTTCTGATAGACATAAATCCTTTTCAAGAATTGACTTTATGTTGGTTACTCCTGATTTATTGTCTAAAGTGGCTAGAACAAAAATATTTCCTAGAACTCTAACGGATCATAGTTTGGTATGGCTGGAGATGGACTTTGGCAAGAGGGAGAGAAGATCTTGGCGAATGAACGAGAACTTATTTAGACATGAAAAGAATATTATGCATCTTAAAAAACATGTTAAGGAATTTTTTGATATTAACTTGAATAAAGGTACATCTATAGAGACTGTATGGGATGCAAGTAAGGCTTATATGAGGGGTGTACTGATTCACATGAATTCTAAATACAGAATAATACGACAGAAATCAAGAGCAGAATTGGAGACTGAGATAAAGGAGAAAGAGCAATTGCTTATTAAAAATCCGACCGATGAGAAATTACAGTTAATGATAAAACTTTTGAAAGATCAATTTCAAATACTGATGGCTGATCAGACAGCAACTAATCTGCAATACGCTAAACATAACACTTTTTGTAACGCTAACAAACCTGGCAGATGGTTGGCTTATACTCTGAGAAAACAACAAAGTTTTCGTATAATAAATACTATTGAGCATAAAGGAAAACAAGTGTCTCAACAGAACTTAATACATCAAGCTTTTTTAGATTATTATTCTAAATTGTACCAAGCAGATAACATTAAAAAGGATTTCATTGATGATTATCTGCAGAAAATGAGAGTTACAAAAATTTCAAGTACACAAAGTGATAGATTGAACCGACCTATAACATCTGAAGAGATTTTATTTGCAATAAAACAACTGAAATTATATAAAGCTCCTGGGACAGATGGTTTGACAGCAGTATATTATAAGACTTTACAAGCGGAATTGGTTGAGCATCTTAAGGATTTGTTTTGTAATATTCAGCAGGGGGGTAAAATACCTCCCTCGTGGAAGACGGCTTTTATTTCATTGATATCTAAAGAAGAAGAATCTGTAAAACCAGAAAATTTTAGACCAATATCTCTCCTGAATACGGATTACAAAATCTATGCTAAAGTATTAGCCAACAGACTGATGCCAGTTATTCAAGACGTGATTCATGAAGACCAAGCAGGTTTTATTGAAGGTAGATACATGAAGGACAATGTCAGGCAACTCATAGATTTATTGGAATATCTTGAGAAAAATAAACAGACTTCTGCGGTTCTGGTGTTTTTGGATGCGGAGAAGGCCTTTGATCGAGTCAATTGGGATTTTCTAAAAAAGACTTTGCACAAAATGGATTTTGGGGACCAGTTTATACAAGCGATTTCGGCAATTTATCAAGAACAAATGGCACAAATTATTATTAACGGTAGTTTAACCACCAATTTCAACATACAGAAAGGAACAAGACAAGGCTGTCCATTATCCCCATTATTGTTTATTCTGACTTTGGAAGTGCTGTTGAATGCTCTACGGGACTCGGACAAACTGAATGGAATAGTTGTAAGGCAAAAAGATTACAGAACAAAGGCATTCGCAGATGATCTGGTTGTTACCCTAACACGACCTTTGGAATCAATCATACAGATGAAAAACATTATAGAGGAATATGGTTTGGTTTCAGGTTTCAGCCTGAACCAGAAAAAGACTAAGATGATAGTTAAAAATATGTTGGAACCACAAAGGATTGAACTTGAAAGGTTGGCAGGCTTTGAAATAGCTACAAAGGTGAAATATCTAGGGGTTCAAGTTGCAGCATCCAATATAAAACTTTTTCAAAATAATTATGAGGAACTCTGGCATAAGATTCAAAAGGATCTTGAAACATGGAAGAAGCTGCAACTATCTTTGCTTGGTAGAATAGCAGCCGTTAAGATGAACGTTCTACCTAGATTTCTGTTTTTGTTTCAAATGATTCCGGTGCTTAAAAGTGATAAGGCTCTGATGGAATGGCAAGCAGGTTTAAATAAATTTATCTGGAATGGGAAAAAACCAAGAGTTAAACTTAAAATTATGCAACATGTTCGTGAAAGAGGTGGCCTTAAAGTTCCAAACCTACGTCTATATTATGAGGCTGCAGTGCTGACACAAGTTGGAGATTGGATTGGAACAACAAAAACAGAAATTTTGAATATAGAAGGCCACGACTTGCAATTTGGATGGCATGCATATTTACTTTATGAAGATAAGAGAGACAGTGTATTTAACAGTCATATCTTAAGACATGCTTTGATGAGAGTCTGGAAGAAGCACCAGCTTCAATTGGATTACAAAATACCTTTGTGGTTGGATCTTGGGCAGATTATGCCAAATATAAAGTCACTCGGGGGGTTGTTGTATAAAGAGATACTTTTTAATGATGGGGGCAGATGGAGTTTGAAACCTTTGAATACCCTGTTGGAAGAAGGAGTGAATTTAACTTGGTTGCAGTATTATCAACTACAAGCGAGATGGAGAGAAGATCAGAAAATTGGACTAATGTTACATGAAGAAGATTTGGTAACTCAGCTAAAATGTAAAGGGCCGAAGCATATTAAACGAGTGTATAATTTACTGTTAGAAAGAGATTCAGAGGGTGAATTAGTTAAAGACTGTATGATAAAATGGGCACAGAATTTTGCAGAACCAGTAATGTTGGAAACATGGGAGAAGATTTGGGTCCAGAATGTTAAATTTACACAAGCACAGAACTTGAGGGAAAACTTTTATAAGATGTTTTACAGGTGGCACTTAGATCCTAAAAAGTTATCATGTATGTATCCAAATGTTCAACCTAAATGTTGGAGGTTGATTGTCTGGATGCAACATATTTTCATATTTGGTGGACGTGCAGAAAATTGAAAGTATTTTGGATTAAACTTTGGTGGGTAATGCAAAACATTTTGAGGAAGAAGCTTGAATTTTCTCCTCAGTTTTTCTTGTTGGGAATAGTTAAGGGCTGTTCATCAGCCGAAACAAGATTAATTTTGTACATGCTTACTGCAGCTAGATTACTGATTGGACAATACTGGAAGAAGGATAGTGTACCTACCATAGAGGAATGGATTTTGAAGATGTCTAATTTTGCAGAAATGGCTAAGATTTCTGCATACCTGAAAGATAGGACCCATGAAGCTTTTACTAAAGAGTGGAAGAAATGGGTAGTATACATGCAGAATAAATATCAGAGTAAGAAGTTTCAAGTAGCATTTGAGTTATAATAATGTTTATTAAATATATAATTGGATTTATATCTTTATGATCTGGTATTGTTTAAATTTGATATATTTTTCTTAAAAATAGCTTAATTCTTTCTATTTTACAAGGTTAAATTTGTTATCTTATTTGATGTTTTTTGGTTTATTCTGTTTAACGATGATTTTTATATTTGAATGATTAAGAAATATTATTAAGAGTAAATTGTGGGATTTATATGATATTTTAATTCAAAACTTAAGATGCCCAACATTATTTTATCATTTAAAAAAAAAAGATAAGTGTTATATTTTGTATGCGAAAATTTTCTATGATTTTTTATAAATGATTTATGTGGTCATATATCTGGGGGGGGTAATAGATTTTAAAAGTTTAGAATATTTTTTGTACTAAATAAGTTTAAAATTGTTTTATTGTTAGCCAGATCTTACCTAAAAAGTTGTTGGTTGTTGATTGTAATACATGATTGTTTAATAGTGGAAGTCGGGGGGGGCGGAAGGGGGGGCTGAGGGGGGAGGGGAGGGGGTGGTTGTTGGGGTGGGGGGTTGGGGGGGAAGGCATGTTAAAATTGTATTGTAAAACTTTTTCAATAAAAAAAAAAGAAGTCCCCAATTGGATATCGATAGTAGAAATGCTCACGCATCTGAATCTCATCAAAGTAGGAGGTGTTGCTACATATAAAGAACAACTAAATGAGAAAGGAGAACTGAAATCAAAGAATTATTTAAAGGAAGAGGGAATTGAATTAGAATGGTGGGCATATCTACAAATACAATCCAAATTTATGAAGGATAAAAAGGAATAGGATATAAAAATAGAATAAACAGAATTGGATAAAATTTTACTAAGTACGGAGAGTAAGCCATAAAGAAATTAAACCACTATCTATTAGAACAACATGCCTGAGGAACAAGTAAAGAAGACTATGATAACCTGGAGTAAATGTTTTGGTCATAGTATTGATTTGGATAATTGGATGAATCTATGTGAAAAAAAATATTAAAATTACATTGGCAACCTCATATAAAGAAAACCTGTATAAAATGTTTTACAAGTGGCACTTCCCACCCACAAGATTGGCAAAAATTAGTAAAAAATATTCTTCAAGATATTGGAAATGTGAGGTGGTCCTAGGGTCTTATTACCATATGTGGTGGGAATGCTCGAAGGCAAGAAGATTTTGGTATCAAATAAAAAGCTGACTAGAAGAAATTTTAACAATTAAAATAGAAGTCAAACCAGAATTTTTCTTATTGGGAATGACAGATGGTAAATATAATAAAAATGTAACCTATCTAATATTACATATAGTAACAGCTGCAAGAATAGCATTTGCTCAGAAATGGAAGAGTAAAGAAACACCTTCAGAAGAAGTGTTATATAAAGTCTTCAATTGTGCAGAAATGGACAAACTCACTTTGGAACACAAAAATAAAAGTGAATCAACATATTATGAAATCTGGACTAAATTTTATGAATGGTTAGACAAGAATGCTAAGAAGAAGGTGTAGTGAATGTCTAGAAATATATATGTCAGTATGTACTGAACTTGTGTGTGTAATATAGGTTTATTGGATATGGATATAGTTGTTTAAGAGGAATTATGTAGTATATACTACATGAAGTAATGAAGTAAGATATATGTAAATTTGTATATAGATTAAGGAATATATTATTTATTAATTTGAATTAGATGGAAATATTAGAAACTGGAGATGTCAAACCATGTCCATTGTTTTTTAAATTTGAATTATTAATAAAAAAACTTTAAAAAAATATTTGGAATAGAAGAGTATGTAAGAATATGTCAGTTAGAGTTAAGGAAAATAAAGATATTTTATAAAGTGATATGGAGGTGGTACTTAACACCATGTAAACTAAATCAAATAGATGGTAAATATATAAATATTTGTTGGAGGTGCAAGAAAGAGGTCGGAATATATAAACACGTGGTGGGATTGTGACAGTGCACAAAAAATATGGGACATGGTGTTTAGAGAAATTAGAGCACTTTTGAGTGTAAATTTGGATATGTCACTGAGAATTGCATTATTATTGCTGGTGGAATAATGGGATATAAAAGAAACAAAAAAAGAAATGATTCTAAATTTGATGATGACAGCTAGCTTAGTGATGGCTAAATATTGGGAACGAAATTGGGATATTCAAAGAAATGAATGGTATGATGAAATTTGGAGTGAGGCAACAAATTATAAATTAACAACAGAAATTAAATTTAAAAAAGGGATGATTAAAGCAAACAATTATAATGAAATATGGGGGGATTTTATAAATCCTCCCGTATTTTCCACCAGTGTTAATGGAAGGCAAAGGGAATAAACCTACTCAAGAATATATGTTGTTTTGGAGGGGATAAGGGCACAATTAGAATATATTGTATATCTTTTAGCTGTTATAGAAGAAGAAATATAAGGGAGGGGAAATGGTCTCCAGGGGTGGGGGTGCACTGTATTATTTGTATTTTCTTTTCTTTTCTTTTTCTTGTATTTAGATGTATATATGTATGTTTGCATTGTCTGCATTATTTGTATTTAAAATAAATACAATTTATTATAAAAAAAGAGAAGTAAATGGGGTTTAAAAAAAGGAATTTCTTGCCTGGGAAAACTACAATCAATTGCTCTCCCTAATGAGGGGTGGTTCTAGGAAAATAGTAAGTTAGATCACTAAAGTGGTAGGTCTACTCATCTTCTAGAACCTGATCCATGGAGAGTAGAACATACAGTAGTCACTTTCCATTCTTTTTTTATTAGGAAGTACATAACCAACATGTAGATTACATGCAACACTTGACTCACATGAAGATGAAGGGATGAAGTACAATTATAAAATGATATAACAATAAATAAAGGTATTGCTTATTGATTGATTGATTATATGCCATCAAATCAGTGCTTTTAAAGTCATATTTTGCTTTCATAGAGTGTCACACTAGGAGAAATAAGAATTGGCATAGTGTAAAACAATACTAACACAAGTATTAAGAGGCAAATAACCATAAAAGCATAGTATTAAAAAGGGAAAACAACAAAAGCATATACATTCACATAATTTGACTAGAACAGAAAAAAAAGAGAAGTGTATTTTAAAAAAGAGAATAGAGTAATGTTAAATGACTCTGACCAGCAAAAAATGAAAGAAAAGAAAGGAAGTGTTTGTGAGAATTTTATTTTTATGATGCTTGTTGAAAAAAAAACAAGGAAATAGTTTAAATAATTGGAAGAATAGCTTCAATATTACCTCTAAATGAGGATGTGTAAAAGCAATGTTTCAAGATTGGGAAGTTCTGGAGAACTCCAGGAGATTCTGGTTTTTCTTACAGTTGAAACACTTCACTAGTTTTCAAAAAGTTAACATTCCACACTCATTTTAAACTCATCGTAGCTAATGGCATTCCAAAACTAATCTAGACCAGTGGTGGGTTGCTCCCGCTTCTGTCCGATTCTTGCGAATCAGTAGTAAAAGTGGCGGGAGGCTCCGGCCACCCGCCTTGAAGTCATAATAGGCTATCTACACATGCTTAGTATGCTCTAATCCTTTCAGTATTTTTCAATCAGATGATGGACTAAGCACTGATCTGTGGTGCCACTTTCCTCTCTAAACCTGGCTTGCTCAGTGATCAAATTCTCAAGATACGAGGACTCCTTTAATTTATCTTGGAGGTGTTTGGTGTAGAGTTTGCTGATTGTATTTAGCGAACGTATTGGTGTGTAATTGGCAGGGTCATCTCTTTTTCCCTTTTTAAAAATTGGGACAATTGCCAAGCCCCAGTCTTCTGGGACATGGACAGTGGAGTCGATATAAATGAATGGCTCCGCCAAAACTGGTACCCACCACTCCAAATTATTCTTTAATAATTCAGCAGAAATGAAGTCAGCTCCTAAGGCCTTCCCAGTTCTAAGTTGGCCAATGAGTGATTTAATTTCGGACTCTGAAACTGAGGACCATTCAGGTAAATCCTTTACTGTAAACCTTATACTCTCACTAGAGGAGTCGTCATACATTTTCTGAAAGTGAAGTTCCCATGTTGTAGAAAGTATATGGGTGTCTGGTGAGACACCCAGCTATACGCCTTGGCCCATTGTTTTTATTGTTTGATCACTTGTTTTTTGATATATTATGTACACTAATGTATATATCATTTGTTTCTGTTTCTGATAAAAGGATTTGATAGTCCCATAATAAATGCTTTTTGCTTTGTTTGAATTACTTAGTGATTTCTATTTTCCCGCTGACAAAGATGCTTCTTTGCAAAACAAGTTTCTCTTTCTCTCAAATTTGGGGATCAAATTCTTGGCAGCTCGAACCAAACGTCAAGTTCAGGATGCCTGAGTCTGTAGGCAACACTTGGGAAAAGGGTGGAATGGGATAAATACTGAATTTAAACATTAACATTACCACAAAACCCCAGTGAAATTCCCAAACCTTGATGAACCAATTTAAGCCAATTCTCAATCATAAAAATATATATTAGTATATTAGTGTTCAAGAACTTTGATTTTTGCAGTCACACACACACACAAAAACTACTAGCTTTTCAGTAAAGTCCTTATGATTTGCACTTAAAGGGTTAAAAAAAAAAGTTGCCCGGAAGAGCAATGGGAGTTATTTTGCCTCTGTGAATCATGGGAATCGTAGGAAAATATGGAGATGCTAGCGATATTATGGCTGCCTTGAGTTTGAGGTAATGTGCGTTTGTCTTTCGTTGGAATAATGCCACCCCCTTTCCTCCATCCACCACCTCGCGCAAGCGCCCCGATAAAGGTGATTTCTTCTCCAGAAGATGGCTGGTGGAAGCTGATCTATGTACTTTGTTTTTGGGTGTCAATTCCTTATTGCAGCAACTTTAATATTTCCACTTGTTGCTTTTTTTTCCCTGGAAGCGCTGCAGTGTCCTAGCTGTGGTGATTGTTGAACGGCGAGACTTAACAGGACTAAAATGGCAGGAAAGAGAGGCTTATTTTACTTTTTAGCATAACTTAGTTCACACAGATCTTAGTTTCTTTTTCGCCTTGTTCCAAGCAAGACGTCCTGGTCATTTTAGTTCGTCACTTTGCAGTTATTGTTCTGTCTGGAGTGTTTTCTTTCTGATTTCGGAAAGAAGCGTCGGAGGTTAGGCTCTGGATAACAAGGCCGACCACTCACCCACCACAAACACCAGATAAATACTTTGAGTTTGAGCGCAATATCAAATTTGCAGAAAACAAAGATCCAAGAGGAATGAAGGAGCAGGCAGGGCCTTTGTATTTCTAGGGAAGCAACTAATTAATGCGAGCAGGATTCTTCTCTTATTTGCTTCCGTTTAAGTCAAACTATTGGCTACAGTTCTTTTGGTTGAGAAAATATTTGCTGGAGTGTACCTGGTGTTTAGCTGTGTGATAAAACATGTTGGGGCACAACCGGGCTGTTGAATAAACAGTGGGATGGATTAATTGTGAGTAAAAGTATGATCAGATGGCCCTAAAACAGGAGAGATGTATGTGGAAAGGATATTTGCTGCAGGATTCCCTTGGCTGCTTTGTTTTCTCACCTAAATATGTACTGACCAGCACAATAACAAATCAATCTCCCTTATATGGTGTGGGTGAAGTTGGGCAAAAAGAGACAGGTATATTTAGCTACCTGTGAAGTTGCTTAACAGATTGCTGTCATGGACATGTTCCTCTCCTGTGGTTTGCCAGTTGGGCTATTTCTGAACACAGATCTAGTGCCCCTTTAATAGAATGAAAAACCTGCAGGCTTCCCAAACAATGAATTTCCCTAGCCTTTTCACAACTTTGGGTATTTTTTTCAAAATTTATTCACTCTACAATTATTTTTGAAATGTGAGCCAGCAGATCTGAATACAACCAGTTATGCTTAATTTATTTTTAATTCCTTCTGTAATGATTCTTGTCACAGGACTGGCTTTTGTCACTGGGGCAAAACTGACCACAACTGAAGGACCACAACACTTCTTAGCTCAGACCACATCTTTTACAACAGTTTGAGTTACTTAGAATTGACTCTGTTGGGCTGCATTTGTCATTTCAGTATACATGAACATGAAGATCATATTACGACCATGACCAGGGGGGGCATTTGCCTAGATTTGTCTGGTGCACCAATTGCGCCCCTACCTGGACCGTGATGCCCTATGCACAGTCACCCATGTCCTCGTCGCCTCCCAGATTGACTACTGTGATGCTCTCTACATGGGCTGCCCTTGAAGATCACTCAGAGGCTTCAGCTGATGCCGAATGTGGCTGCGTGGGTCGTAATGGGAGTGTCCTGACACACTCATGTTACACCTCTCCTGCGGGACCTGCATTGGCTACTGGTTGCCCTCCGGGTGAGATTCAAGGTGCTGGTAATTACCTATAAAGCCCTACCTGGCTTAGGCCCGGGGTACTTGGCGGATCATCTGCGGCCAGCAACAGCTCCCCATTGCCCGGTGCGTTCTCACAGGGAGAGCCTCCTTGGGGTGCCGGCGGCCAGACAGGCGACCCTTAGGGAGCAGGCCTTCTCTGTGGGTGCACCTACCATGTGGAATCAGCTCCCCCTGGAACTCTGGGTCGCCCCAACCTTCGCTCTCTCCGCTGTGACCTTAAAACATGGTTATTTTGCCTGGCGGGTTTGAACTGAAGGGGTTTTAAAGGGGATTTTAGTCTTTTTATAATTTTAGTGGGTATTTTAACATTGATTTTGCTTGTTTTTATTGTTGTGAGTCACCCTGAGTCCTTTCGGAGATAGGGCGGCATACAAGTTTAAATAATAATAAATAAGTAAATACATTTCCATAGTATGCAGACAACTTTATTATTCCTTTCTTTTCTGAATATAGAACACATTATAAACCATTATTTGCCAGTTCCAAGTCACCTAAACCTGAACTACAAACCCAATTCATTCCACAATATGATGTTAGAATTGACAATGAAGATACTCAAAACACTGTGTATTTTCTGCCTTTATGATCCACTGTCAACTGTAAAGGAACTAGCAGGCAAGAAATATGTAATATACTGACACTTCATAGGATTGCAATGAAAGCAATGATATTTAGATGCTTTATTTATGATGTATCTCTATGCCTAACTTTGTCATTGGACCCAAACTGAATCTATTACATTAATTTTAGTGATGGATTTTTTTTTGTTTCTTCCTCCCAAAAGGTGCTAATGGATACTTTTTTAAAAAAAAAATACATTTCTATACCGCCCTTCTCCTGAAGGACTCAGGGCAGTGTACAGCCATATTAAAACAAACCCAACAAAAAAATTAAAAACCATTAAAAATAATTTAAAGCAATTGGCCGATTTTTAAAACCCCTAGCTAAAACCCCCTTAAAACCAATTAAAACCCATTTAAAATATATTTATTCGGTCAGGCCACCTTGATGGAACAATAGAGAGCACGACGGAAGGCGCGGAGGTCGGGAATCCTTCTTATAGCCGGGGACAGTTTATTCCACAGGGCAGGAGCCCCCACAGAGAAGGCTCTCCCCCTGGGGGTTGCCATTGTTTGGCTGATGGCACGCTGAGGAGGCCCTCTCTGTGAGAGTGTATTGGACGGTGGGAGATATTCGGGGGTAGAAGGCGGTCCTTTAGGTATCCTGGTCCTAAGCCATGGAGTGCTTTGAAGATGGTGACTAGCATCTTGAAACGCACCTGGAAGTCCACTGGGAACCAGTGCAGCTCGCGCAAGAGAGGTGTTACACGGGAGCGACGCGTCGCTCCCGTAACCACTCATGCGGCTGCATTCTGGACCAGTTGGAGCCTCCGGGTGCTCCTCAAGGGGAGCCTCATGTAGAGAGCATTACAGTAGTCCAGACGGGAAGTGACAAGGGTGTGAGTGACCATGCGTAAGGCGTCCCGCCTTACTACAAGTAGATACATATCTACTTGTAGTTTTAAACTCATTTCAAACTTTAAAAAAAATTAAAAAGACCTCTTATGTCACCATATTTTGAAATATGTTTTTAGGACACTTCAGAAGCCTAAACCAGGGGTCCCAACCTTTTGGATCTCAGGGACCACTAAATTCATAATTTTAAATTCCATGGACCACTAAAATGATCTACCTAGTGACCGGCGGGTGAGCGTTGCTAAGTGGACATGTGACTGGGTGGGCGTAGCCAACTTGATATCACTCACATTGAGGGGTGCCTGGCCGGCTTCTCGCCCCTCTCCTCCCAGCCACTCCTCGCTTCCCCACCTGGACTTCCAAAGCCCTGCGCCAGGAGGCTGAAGCAGACCCCAAGTGCCCCCCCGACCCACACAAAAAGACCCTGAAGTGGGAGACTCTCCACAGCAACACAAACATTCATTGCAGGTATACAGCCCAGGGGCCATAGTTTGAGGACCAGTGGTAGGTTGCTCCCGGTTCTATCTGGTTCTTTAGAACCGGTAGTAAAAGCAGCGGGAGGCTACACCCACCTGCCTGGATGTCATAATTGACTTTCTGCGCATGCGCAGAAGTATGCACATGTTCCCGTTGCGAACCAGTAGTAAAGGTAAGTAGAACACACCCCTGTTGAGGACCCCTGATTTAGTGCAATATAAAAAAATGCAAACAATTTTTCTACGGAGCACCACAATTTTCTCGTGGACCACCAGTTGGTGACCACTGGCCTATACAGTTAAACATTTTTAAAATGCAGACTCCTAAGATGAAAACCTTGATGATTTATAATTTGAGGAAGGGAAAAAACAACATTAAACATGACTTTTAAAAATTAGAATATTAGCAATTGTAACTCTAAATATTGTTTTCTTCTAGACTTAAAGATTCTGAAGAGGTGACTATTTACCACTAACCTAACTGACAACATGAACTTTCACCTAGCTATGTGAGAAATTGAAAAGAACAATCTCCACATTTTAGTTTCAGCAATGGCAAGAAGTAGTGGTGAAACTCAGCTACAGAGGATTATCCGGGATATGCAGGGTAAATGTCACTTGTTTATTTATCCATTTATTTATTCTAGTACGAATGTCACATCCTTTTTATAGGAAAACAGGAATATTCCCATGATACAAAGAATAAGACTATGTAGGCTCCTGAATGTTACAAGTATCCCATGGAATCTTCTTTAAATTCTACACTTGACTTGTACTTAAAGTGACTTGTACTAAGTACATAAATGCTCACCAGGCACCTCAGAAATTAATTTTATAGTCAAGTAGGAAGAACATTTGCACAACTTGAGTTCAGTTTTAAGTAGTCTTTCCAAGTTGGCCATAATATGTAGCTGGTTTTATTTAGTTGTTTTGAGAACTACAGTGGAAACCATTTGATTGTTGGAATATTCCAGTCTTGTTTCAGACCTTATGTAATGTTTAAATTATAGTTTTTCATTCTCCTTGATCAAAGATCCTTGAAAATGTACTACTACAACTCCAAGAATGAAATGCTATTTTTATTATCATTGACTGGAGATTTGGATTGCAGCCATTTTAGCAGATTTTTTCTTTCTCTTTCTCTGTTACACAATCACACATACAAGTTCCCCACATTTTGTGCATATATTGTATGTAACCTGAAGCCTTCTTGTTTTCTTCTGTTATTCTTCAACTTGTAGGGAACAGTGTATTTTCTGTAAAAAAATATATTCCCAGATAAAAGGAGGTAAAATATTATTATACAATTTGCATAATTTATGCTATTTCTCTAAAGTATGTTACGTATGGTATTGGCATCATACCCTCAACGACTGATAACTGTCTGTCTGTCTTTCCCATCCACCCACCTACCTACAAACATTTACACACATATATACATACATTCTTTGTAACACGTCAAAAGATATAACAATACCCATTTACTGTTATAGCTTAATTTGTAGCTTCTGTGCCAATACTGTTTTGTTATGAAGTTGTTATGAAGATTATAATTGGCATATAATCTTAGCCTTTTAGTGCTATGCATTAGTTGTTTCAGTCTGACTATAGGCCTGATACTATATTAATTTGTAATAAATTGTAATAGAATAACATTTGTGTTTTTTTCAGTGTGATATTTTGTTTTATACTAGCTTATGTCATTTATTTATTTATTTATTTATTTATTTATTTATTTATTTATTTATTTATTTATTTATTATTTACATTTTTATACTGCCCTTTTCCCAAGGGACTCAGGGTGGTGCACAGTCACAGTAAAACAACACATATCCCAAAGTTTAAAAAACAGTTTAAAACATATTAAATAAGTTGGCCCTATATTAAAAAACTCAAAAACTAAAACATCCATTAAAATTCATTATTTAGCCAGCCCAGCCTATTGAAACAGTAAGGTCTTAAGGTCACGGCGAAAGGTACGTAGGTTGGGGATCATGTGTATCTCCGGGGGCAATTCATTCCAGAGGGCAGGAGCCCCCACAGAAAAGGCTCTCCCCCTGGGAAAAGGCTCTCCCCCTGGGGGTCGCTAGTTGATATTGTTTGACCGATGGCACCCTGAGAAGTCCCTCTCTGTGGGAGCCTATTGGCCAGTGGGAGGCCATCGGTGGCAGAAGGCGATCTCATATCCAGGTCCTAAGCCATTGAACGCTTTAAAGATGGTAATAAACACCTTGAATCACACCCGGAAGACCACCAGGAGCCAATGTAGCTCACGCAGGAGAAGTGTTACATGGGTGCTCCGTGTCGCACCCATAACCACCCGTGCAGCTACATTCTGGACCAGTTGGAGCCTCCCAGTGCTCTTCAAGGGGAGCCCCATGTAGAGAGCATTACAGTAGTCCAGACGGGAAGTGACAAGGGCATGGGTGACCATGCGCAAGGCGTCCTGGTCCAGAAAGGGACGCAACTGGTAAATCAGGTGAACCTGATAAAAAGCCCCCCTAGCCACAGCTGTCATGTGGTCTTCTAAAGACAGCCATGCTCCAGGTGGACACCCATGTTGCGAACCCTCTCTGAGGGGGCCAAGATCTCACCCCCAATAGTCAGCGATGGAACCAGCTGGCTATACCGGGACGCCGGGAACCACAGCCATTGGAGGGGTTGAGTTTGAGCTTGTTTCTCCCCATCCAGATCCGCACAGCCTCCAGGCAACGGGGCATCACGTCAAGGGCATCATTGGGGCGGTCCGGGTTGGAGATGTACAGCTGAGTATCATCAGCATACTGATGGAACTTCACCTCAAAACCATGGATGATCTCACCCAGCGGCTTCACATAAATGTTGAACAGGAGAGATGAGAGGACCAACCCTTGCGGCACCCCACAAACAAGGCACCTCAAGGTCAACCTCTGTCCCCCTGCCAACACAGACTGTGGACGGCCAGAGAGGAAGGAGGAAAACCACCGCAACACAGTGCATCCCATTCCTAACCCCTCCAACCGGCGCTGCATGATACCATGGTCGATGGTATCAAAAGCTGCTGAAAGATCTAATATGACCAGGACCGAGGAACAACCCCTGTTCCGAGCCCTCCAGAGATCATCAACCAATGCGACCAATGCCGTTTCCGTGCTGTATCCCAGCCTGAAGCCCTACTGGTACGGATCTAGATAGACAGCTTCATCCAGGTACTGGGGAAGTTGTCGCGCCACCACACTCTCAACAACCTTCGCCACAAAGCGGAGATTGGAGACTGGACGATAGTTCGATAATACAGCCGGGTCCAGGGAAGGTTTCTTGAGGAAAGGCCTCACCACCGCCTCTTTCAGGGTGGAGGAGAACAGACCCTCACTCAAGGAAGCATTAATAATCATCTGGAGCCAGCCTCGTGTGACCGCCCGGGAGGCCAGCACCAACCAGGAGGGACACGGATCCAATAAACATGGCAGCGCTAAGCCTACCCAGAATCCTGTCCACGTCCTCGGGAGTCACAAAATCAAACTCCTCCCAGATAACACTCTTAAGACCCACCTCCGCCAACCCTTCTGAACCTACCCAAGTCCAAGCCTTCCTGAATCTGATGATTTTGTCATGCAGGTATTACACAAAATCCTCAGCCCTACCCTGCAAGGGGTCTTCCCGCACTCCCAAATGAAGTAGTGAGCGGGTCATCCTAAACAGGGTGGCTGGCGGTTCTCTGCAGACGCAATAAGAGTGGAAAAATAGTTAGATTTTGCCGCTCTTATCACCACTAGGTAGAACTTAATGTGAGACCTCACCAGTGTTCGGTCAGATTTGGAGCGGCTGGCCCTCCAATTGCTCTCCAGGCATCTTTTCTGGCGCTTCATCTTCCTCAGCTCCTCAGAGAACCAGGGTGCCAATTGAGATCAGCACTGGGTCAGAGGCCACAAAGGCACGACGTGGTCCAAAGCTCCAGCGGCCGTCTTATCCCAGGCGGCCACCAGTTCTTCAGTTGAGTCATGAGCCAGAGCCACCGGGAATGGCCCAAGCTCCGTCAGGAACCTATCCGGATCCATCAGGCTCCTGGGATGGAACCACCTAGTCGGTTCCGTCTCCCTGTGGCGGAGGGAAGCAGCTTGGAAGTCTAGTCGAAGGAGTGAATGATCTGACAATGACAAGCGCTTGATGACTAATTCCCCTATTGCTAGATCATTCAATCACTGACCAGAGACAAAAATCAGATCCAGAGTGTGTCCCCCCGTGTGACTAGGGCCTTGAACTAACTGGGTCAGGTCCATGGCCATCATGAAAGCCATGAACTCCCGGGCTGCCTCTGACGTTTCACCGACAGATGACAGGTTGAAATCCCCCATGACCATAAGTCTGGGGGTATCCACTACCACCCCAGCTATTACGTTGAGCAGCTCAGGCAGGGCTGCTGGTACGTGGCAGGGAGCCAAGTATGCAGTCAGCAGGCCCATCTGCATCCCACAAACCCACTTCACAAGGAGGGACTCACATCTGGCTATCTGAGGAACAGTGGTCTCCCTTGGACAAAGACTTACCTTTATAAAAGCCAACCCCCCTGCCCCTCCCCTGAGCCCTCGGCTGATGGAATGCCCGGAAGCCTGGTGAGCTCATTTCAACGAGGGTAACCCCCCCTCCTGGCCCAACTAGGTCTCCGTAATCCCTGCCAGGTCAGCACCCCCCTCATGAACAGGATCGTAAATGAGGGGGGCTTTATTCAACGTGGACCTGGCATTGCACAACATCAGCCAGAGGCCCAGGCCCTGAGGATCTGTGTAACCCGGGGAATGAGAAACGCATTGGGGACCGGAATGCACAATCGCTCACAAACAGCGACCCTCTGCTACTGCCATATCTGCCCTCCCACCCACGATTCTAATAAAACAGCCCTAACCCTCGTCCCCTGGCACCCCAGCCAGGCTTCCATCCCCGTCCCTCCCATCATGATTATCAGACATGCTATGCTGCTCTGCAGCTATATGGACCCCCCCCAGGTCCATCCCTATGACCAACCACCCCCTCCCTGAACCCCTTAAAATCTTCACTAATGATTTAGCTAGAAAACCCCACAGCCTCCTCTTTGCCGCATACCACGTCTCCGGGTTCCAAAACCCATCATCAAGGTAGGCCCTTGATAGAGTCAAGGGCCAGACCTGCAAGAGGGGGGAATCTCGCAATATCAGGAGCTCAGTCGCCGAATACATCCGGTCACTGGGGGATGAGAAGAAGTCTATGTCAGGGGGCCACCGGTGATTTAAAGTCCAAAGGAGAGAAGGTGCCTGTCTTCGTTAAAAGTAAACAGGGCTCCACTGCCCTCTCACAGCAGTGGGAGGAGACATGTGCCTTTCGACACCCTGGAATTGTTGACTAAATCACCCTCTCGCGATGGTTGGCCAACATAAATAGTCCAACTGATCAAAATTTCTCTGAGGAAAAAGGACAATTGTACAGTCATTCCTTGTTCTTAATTAACTACAAATGATTGCATTGTGTTCTTTCCAAAAGATGCTGTGACAGAACTGAACAAAGAATTTTTAGAAGCAGGAGAACCAATCACAGATGACTGTGTCATTTTACACAAGTTTTCTTATAAGCTTGAGTACCTCTTGCAGGTGAGGATTCAGAGGAAATATATTATACAGAATTAATATCAAGTATTGTGAATTTTAAATACCATTTATAGAAAAGCAGAATCAAAAACTGAATAAAAATAAATAAAATTTGTTTTGTATTTAAACAAAGAAAATTTCAGAAATCCAACTATAAGCAGGAAATGGAAGTTAGAAAATAAAAATACCATATTTTTTGGAGTATAAGACAGACTTTTTTCCCCCTAAAAGGGGTGGAAATGTTGGTGTGTCTTATACACCGAATACAGCCATTTTTGACCTCCCTAAGCTCTGCTCTGCTCGTCCCATTTTTGCAAAAAATGGGCCCATTTTTCTCAAAAACAGGGTGCACAGAGGAGTGGGAGGCCTGCAGAATGGTCCTAGGGGCTGGGGAGGGCAAAAGTGCCCCCATTTTTGCCAGCTTCCAGAAACACTTTGCAGGCGTCCCAAACCCTCTGTGCACCCTGTTTTTCACCCATTTTTGGGGTGCTCAGAGGGTTTGGGAGGCCTGCAAAGTACTCCTGGGGGCTGGGGAGGGAAAAAAATTTTCTTTCTTTCTTACCTCTTTGAAATCCTGGTGCGTCTTATACACCGGTGCATCTGAAAAATATGGTAACTGCAGGGTCTAATTTTTGTAACATAATTAACTCCTCATTCTAAAGTTCAACAGAATGAGACTGATAGCTATCTGAGTGGTTTATTTACAGATCACAAATTGCATTATCAGATCACACAACTCATTTCAAATGATTAATAGATACAGGTTCCTATACCAAAAAATTAGCTTATATTAATTGATTTAATTCTGATAAATTAGAATCAATGTTTTGTACATCATTGCTTTAAAGGTACCTTTTCCCCTTTTTCTGTTTCAAAGTTTGACCAGAAGGAAAAATCCACTTTACTAGGAAATCCAAAGGACTACTGGGATTATTTTTGTGACTGTCTGGGTAAGGTTAAAGGTGCAAATGATGGAATTCGCTTCGTCAAGTCTATTTCAGAAGTAAGTAAAGTACATTGCATTACATTACAACCATATACCGTATTTTTCAGAGTATAAGACACACTCTCCCCCACCCCAAGTGGATGAAAATTTTGGTGTGTCTTATAGACGGAAAATGGGCTCCTGAACCCTCACCATGTCATGCAAAGTGCTTCTGGGGGCCAGGGAGGGTGAAAACTGGAGGCCAAAACTTTTTGTTTGTTGGTTTTCTTCCTCTAAATCTAGGCATGTCTTATAGTCTGGTGCATCTTATACTCTGAAAAATACGGGTAACTTATTTTTCTGGGAGGCCAATCCAACAATGCATGCGAGGATCATTTTCTGTTTGTCAACAAGTAGACGACCACACTAGTTCTTTCAGTGCTCCTTTTTTGCTTCTGCCATATAATCCAACTTGACAGCTGCTCAGCAAGTTTTGGTATTGAAGCAATGAATACACTGCACCGATCAATCTTACTTTGGGAAAAAACTGGCGGGATCAATACTACTACTAACTTTAGTTAACACCAGCATATCCTGATGATCCATATTCAGTATGAACATATGTCCTTGTGAACATGGGCCCAAATAACCATCCACTACACTGTTCCTTTGTCCTTCTTGAAAGTTTTCTATTGAATCTCCACTAATCCTGTCATTACATATTCTGAGTATGTGTGCCATATGTACATTTGTTTTGTCTGATCCATAATGAGCTCCTCAACTCAAGGATCTAGATCAGGTTTACTTCCTTCTTCAAAAAACAGTCAACAAGGAACTTTTTTCTTGGACTTGGCCCAATGTGTTCAGGGAGTAGAGAAGAAAGTTAGTCATATACAAGAATTGAGCATGTCCATTTTAGATCTTAATCCATTCATTTAAAAAAAACTTATGCTACTGGAAATAGCCTTTTTGTTGCCTAATTTAGGTAACTGATCTTGTGGAGGAGTTCTGAAGATCTTATGAATGGGTCTAGAAAGGACTGGTTATATTCTGTATACATTACCAAATCAAGAAAACTATTTTAGTTATATTTGGGTCCTTAAAAATCTTTTTTTAAAGAAAAATTTAAAAATTAAATTTAAAAATGTGGTGTAGAACTGTAATAACTATACTGCAATAGGATCCTCCTATTGGAGTTGACATATTTCTAGTTTGAATGAATAACCTCACTATATCAGAAAAAACTTTAGGAAAACAGTAACTAATGGATATTTTTTGCCTTGCTTTCCCTCCTTCCTATAACTAGTTTTCCATAAAATCTTACTTCTGAAGCCAGAAGATTGATTTAGTTGTGATAACTGATTTCTCTCAATAAATCAGTCTTCCAGGAATTTATCTGCTCACCTTTTAAAGCCATCTTAGCTATCAGCCACATAAATTGTCCATGAATCCTATTAGCTAATGATATACAGACAAGTTTTCTTTTGTTTGCCTTTACTTCTCTTCTGATCAACAGTGTCCAATCTCTCTCTTTCCTGGAATTTATCCAATTCTAATGGATGGCTATTTTAAAAACAGATTCCGTCTGATATAAATATATCACTTGATCTAGACCTGTGTGTGGTGTAAAATCTGAATATTATTTTTGACTGATAATGTCTTTTAATTGCAGGAATAATGTGTTTTATGTGTAGTCATCTTATAACCACAACTTCCTTAGCAAAAAGCTTGTGCTTAATATATCAAATATATAAAACCTATAGAAACAGATACAAAGAAAACAATAGGATATGGTCATAGTAAATCGTCATCATTACAGTTAACCCCAATCTGATCTAAATATTCTACCCTTTTCGAAATGGCTTTTGAAATATAAACTATAGTTTTATTAGTGATATGTAGATTCATTTCCTTTAAACATAGAACAGTTTCCCCCAGGTGCCCCATTTTTTTTAAAAAAAATAAGGATCTAAATAAGCATCCCCTTCTGCAGGGTATAGTTTGGAGTCAACAAAAATGTCTTCAATGGCTGCTGCTCATAAATGCACAATTTTTCTTCAAATGAAACTCCATGAAGCCTCCCAGGTCGTACTATGGAGTCCAATTGTTTGAAATAAATTTTAGAAAAAGCTCTTGTGAAATGTTGAGGCATGTTTGATATTTCTGTAAGTGAGAAGTTGGTTTGTGTTGAGTCAGTCACTTCAAAGACTGAACATATTTAAGAACTACAATATCATCCTGGGCAGCCACATTAATAAACCTTTGTTTCAAAGCTTCTTGGCCTTTAGATATGATTGGACTGGGAATTGGATAGAGGACATTGTGAGACGACATTTGAATATTGGGAAGCCTAAATCTGAGGTTGCTTCTTATGTAACTACTCTTCAAAACATAAATTGGGTAATCTGTTTGGGTCCATAGACAGCAGTAAATACTTTAATTACTACAAGGCTTTAGGTAGCCGGTATAGTCTTTCAGCTAGAGCTAATGTAGACTTGTCCACCCCAGAATACATTTTTTTAAAGTGGGATATATCTGTTCCAATAAGGGGGCCTTTATATATTCCTACAGTTTTGCATCATATATGATCACTGGAACTCTTGCTGTTATAAATCTTTATGATCAGAATTAGACAACCTGGGTTGCTATGCTTAGTGAGCTATGCTGAATGCATAGCTAGCCTTAATCTTTTTCTCAGGGAGTGATACTTTTAAACCAAATCAATGATGGTCTTTTATCTGTTACCTTCTTTGAAGAGCCTTTTCAGTTAAGAATTTTCTTAGTTCTGCACTTAGATTTCCATAGACTGTAAATATAGAGTTGATATCTGTGCAAGGTGAAGTAACTATGTTTACAAGAGTCAGGTCTTGATCAGATTTAATATATTCAGTCAAAAGCTTCACATCCATTCTGGTCCATTTTAGTCTTCTGTTCTGGTGGACTAGTAGATGAAATGAAATCCATCTATCAATTCTGTGGTCAAAGTAGAAATTAACAGCCACAGTTGGTAGTCACTATCTGTTACATAAACCTAAGAAGGGACACATTACTATTAAAGACACATATGTACTTTAAAATACAATTTGATTTCTTTCAATCAAGAAATCAATGTAAGTAAAAGGGTACACAAAATTTTGGTTTTTGCTAGAATTTGCATGTTACACTTACCACGTTGTACAACTAATACCAGCAGTATTCCTTTTCTGGCTCCTAAAGGATCATAAAGGTAATAAAGGAGTAAAATTCTTCAGGAATACTCAGATTACTAATATGTGAAGACCCCAACTTCATGAAAATTGTATTGGGAGTTTTTATAATTAGCTCTATCAGAATTTGCTCTAAATTCACCCACATGTTAGAGATATGTAGACATTTGTGGAGTTATATACACATTCAGCATCACAACCACAGAGCCTTATATTGTAATTTAACCAGGGGTGAAATGTAAAATTTGTTACTACCGGTTCCGTGGGCATGGCTTGGTGATGGTGGAGTAATGTGACTGGGTGGGCATGGCCAACTTTTTTTTTTTAAACTTTTCAAAGCATTTTTTCTACAACTTCTTCAGCCAAAAAGGTTATAAAAAATGCTTTGAAAAGCCTCTGACAATCAGGCAACTCAGCTGGGATCATCAGAGCATTTTCAGAGCATTTTTTTTTAACCACCTCCTTGGCCGAAGAAGCCTCTGATGAAAAGCCTCTGATGGCCTTCCAGTGCAGCTGTCAGGGTGGAAGACCAGTGCAGTGTTAGCTCCTCTGTGCCGAGTGTTTTTCTTGAGCCTCCGTGGCTTTATTTTGCCGTTCTCAGCCCCAGAGAGGTTGGGGAAGTGGAGGGGCTTTCTTCGGAAGTGAGGAGGGGGTGCGACACCTTGCCGCAACAAAATCTGAGCTCCGAGGATCCGGAGGAAAAGAAGAGAGCCGTGGAATGTCTTTTTTTAACTATAAATGTAAATAAAGATATATTTTTTTTGAAAAGCCTCTGATGATCCCAGCTGATCTGCCTGATTGGCAGAAGCTTTCTTTTTCTTTTTTTAATAACTTTATTAAGCTTTTATTACATTAAAAACATAAAAAATTATTTCACTCAACAACAGCTATTTGTGGTGTTTTTTTGTGATGATAATTTGTGCATTATTTACAAAAATTAAATTGTGCGTATTTACATTCTTATTTTATCTATTACTTATACTTAATAACTATCTATCTTTAATCTATCTCCGTTCTATCAGTTATACCACTGTTCCCACACATTGTAAAATATTGTTACAATGTGTCAATGTTACAATGTTAATTTGTCCATTTCTGCGCAATTCATGACCTTTTGTATGACCAGTTTCTCTGCGGGTGTGCATGGCTGTTTCCAACACTGAGTGTAGGCAATCCTGGCAGCGGTTAATATGTGGAGTACTAGATATTTTGTGCCCTTCACACACACACACACACACACACACACACACACACACACACACACACATATATATATATTTGAAGATCCCCAATAGGAAGAGTTCCGCTTCTAAGTCTAATTGTTTGTAGCCAATCTTTAATTTTTAGCCAATATTTTCGAGCCTCAGGACAGGACCACCACAAATGGTAATATGTTCCCTCTTTCTTTTTACATTTCCAACATATGGGGCTCATTTTGGGGTACATTTTCGCTAATCTTGAAGGGGGTAAGTGCCACCCCTAGAACATTTTATATGCATTTTCTTTATATGCCACAGATTTCTCTGTGGGGGCACTGGCCATCTGGAATGAGCTCCCCCCTGAGATAAGGACGATACAGGACCTAGGTACCTTCCGCTGTGCTCTAAAAATGTTCCTATTTCATCAGGCTGGTCTGGCTTAAACCTCCCTTTATACTGGGTTTTTAAATGTCTTATATAATTGGATTTTAATTTGCTTCAGCCAAATTATTTAATTTATTTTAAATTTTTTAACTTTTGTATGACATTGTATTTTAATAGGCTGTTCACCGCTCTGAGTCCCTTCGGGGAGTAGGGCGGTATACAAATTTGATAGATAGATAGATAGATAGATAGATAGATAGATAGATAGATAGATAGATAGATAGATAGATAGATAGATGATAAATTTTGTTTATGGTTTCTGTTCCATATGTTCTCCCAAGATATTTGTAAATTTTAGTAATTTTTTTTTCTCTGGTCCTAATAACATTTTATCTAATTGTTGTGGTTTAAGATATATTCCATAATCTTTTATATCAGTTTTGTAATTGGAGATAAGCCCACCAGTCAACTCGTAGCTCTTGTTCTTGGAGGTCCTGCATTGTTTTTAACTTTCCATGGTTATCTAATAGGTCTTTATATTTTAACATTTTGTTCAAATCTAAATTGTTTGGATGGATCATTGCTTCCATTGTGGATAGCCAAATTGAGATTTTTATGTAGTGTTTCTTTTTAACTTTAATCCAATTATTTATTAGCGAATCTCTAATCAAGTGTCTGTGGAAGTATTGTTGTTTCATAGGTCCTGTTTCTCACAGAAAGGCATGCCATCCTCTCTGCATGTCGTGACCTTTTATAGCTAGTATTCTTTTATTCTTCAAATTGATCCAATCTTTTTTTTATTTAAAAAGTTTTATAATACAAAAATTTTCCATTTCCCCCCCCAAACCTCCCCCCACCCCAACCCCATATCCCCCCCATCCCCCCCTTGGCTTCTGCTACAAATTAAAAAAAACCAAGTACATATAACAAAATAATATAACAAATAAACCTATAAGTAATAAAATTTTCCTAAAATTAACAATATTATAATAAAAAAAAACTAATAATAATAAGGTTTACCTCATTTATCAACATCAATATTCATTTATTAATCAATACCATACTTATAATATTTAAGCCCAATTAAAAGATATCATGCCTTTCTCTAATCCATTGATATTAATATTAATAATTATATACCTAAATCAATCCCCCTAATAATAAAATATAATAGATCACATCCATATCCATATCAAATAATTTTATCCCAGCTACACCCATCAACTAAAAAACAAAAGCATAAAACATTTCTCTATTCTAATAAAATATAATATATAAATATACATATATAATTATAATTATACAATTATATCCAAAAATTTTCTATCTCAATGATCCATGTTTCAATCTTCTCTTCATCCTGATTGAAGTTAAATATACTATCTTCCAACATAGTTCTGATAAGCTTCATGTTCCTGCTGCCCCCATTAGCAAAAAACATCTCTCCATATAGAAATCCCCCCGAGCGACTTTATATTTGTAATATCCAACCACAAAGGTATTTTGTAATTCGGTAGAACATTCAACCTAGCTAATACTGTATCATCTAAAAAAGAAAAAACAGATGCAGCTCCTCCTAAATTTCCAAACCTTATATAAAAAAACTGCAAGCCACATTCCCAGATGTTCCTTTAAAGCTCTTTCAAATCCTGTCACCCTTTCCACTTACTTCCTTCGGGTTCCCAAGATGTTTTCATCTTTATTTTCTTCTAGATAATTAATTCCAAAAAAGCTATAATATGGTAGCTACAGATCGTCTGCATATATTGCAGCAATCTGTTTACCTTTCTCAAGATGTTAAACCAACTCAGGATGAACTTTGTAAAAATTTTATAATCCATTTTCGTGTATAAATCAAATATAGTCAAAATTATCTTTTAAACTATTCAGTTGATCAGATTTTTTCGATCCTTTCTGCAAAAAATTTAAACATTTCATAAAGATCCTTCTGTTGCACATCAGTGGTTTTCAGTTGAATTCCTTCCTTAGCTTCTACTTCCTGTTGCTTGGCATCACCCCCCTTCTCTTGTAAAGTACTGGACCTCTGCTGTTTCTGGTTAAATAAAATTTGTTTCTCATCTCGAGTTATAAATTTATTTTTTGATCCTTGCTTCAACAGTTCAACGTCCAGTACTACCTCTCTTGGATCACTGGGATGCTTTATTTTCAAATCTGGAAAATCCATAATAAAATCATCTGAACAACCACCTGGTGTTCCTTTTTCTTTTAACACACTTTGAATTTCTTCCATCTGCTTACATTCCACAGTCTCTCTTTCAGGTTCTTTATTCAGGGGCTCCCTTAAAAATATTATTGTAAAAATGTTCCGCTTTTTCAATAGTATTTAAACAGTATCTCACGTCATGATATCTGAAAATTACACCAACTGGTAGATCCCATCTAAATTGCTTAACACATTGTAAGCCGCCCTGAGTCTCCGGAGAAGGGCGGCATATAAATCAAATTTAAAAAAAAAAATGAAATGTTACTTCTCTTCAATTCCTCCCAAAAAACCAAAATCTTTTCAGTCCTTTAAAATCTTCGGTGGTAACTCTTTAAAAATACTAATTTGTGTACCTTCTACCTGCACAATAGCAGAATAGGATTTTTGTAAAATATCACAAAGGCTTATATTAGAGGCATAACTATTGCCTATAATAGTAAAAGGAAGAAAGAAAGGGAAAGGGAGTATAATAAGATACAAGAAGAAATTAGAACCTGGGAAGAAAAATTAGGTAGCCATCGAGGAGATGAAAAGATAAAAATTAATTGGATAACAGCTAAACACAAATTGAACCTGTTAGATATAACTATCAACTCCTTGAAATATATATAACAAAAATACTTTGAGCATGCAAACAAACCAGGGAGATGGATGGCTTACAAATTAAGAAAAGAAAAAGAGAAAAGGACTATAGACTATACATCAATTACAAGATAAACAAGGAAACTTACAGAAACTTACAGAAAAATATTGAACAGAAAAAGAAGATAGCAATCCAGTATTTTCAGGAACTATATAGTCAAGAGGAGATATCAGATGTGAAAATAAAACAATACTTGGAGGAGGATAAGACCTCAGTAATTACGGAAGAGGATAGAGAGATGCTAAACAGAGAGATAACTAAAGAAGAATTACAGGAAACAATTAAAAGACAGAAAAATAATAAGACACCAGGAACAGACGGGATCCCAGTAGAATTATATAAAAGTGTAGGCGAGATTTTGAATTCAATTCTCCTGGAAGTATATAATGAAGCCTTGAGAAATGCAAAAATACCAGAGACTTGGAGAGAAGCATATATTTCATTGATCCCCAGGGAAGAGACGGATACTACCATATAAAAAATTACAGACCTATCTCATTGTTGAATTCGGATTATAAAATTTTTATGAGTCTACTGGCTAACAGGATAAAGATAATATTAAATCAAAAGATACATGTAGACCAGAACGGATTTTTACCAGGTAGGCAAATAAAAGATAACCTGAGGACAGTTATAAATATAATTGAATATTATGATAAACACCCAGAAAAACAGGCAGCCTTAATCTTCCTAGATGCACAGAAGGCATTCGATCGAGTTAACTGGGAATTTATGACCAAACAGATAAAAAATATGAAATTTGGAAAGAACGTTGAAGAATTAATTTCATCAATATATACTAACCAAAAGGCAAGAATATTAATTAATGGAGAAGCAACCAATTTTTTTGGAATAGGTAGAGGAGTAAGGCAAGGATGTCCTCTTTCACCACTATTATTTATTTTAACCCTAGAAAATTTGCTTCAAAGGATAAGAGCTAACGAAAATATCAGGGGGCTTAAAATAAAAGGAGAAAAATACAAGATCCAAGCCTTTGCAGACCTTGTATTTTTCCTGGAAAATCCTTTAGCAACTGAACCCTATTTAATGAAAGAAATTGAAAAATTTGGAAAAGTAGCCGGTCTGAAAATTAATAAGGATAAGACAAAAATAATAACAAAAAACCTAACAATAAAACAGACAGAGGAATTAGAGAAACAATCCGGACTAAAAGTAGTTAAGAAAATAAAATATTTAGGAATAAATTTGACAAATAAAAATATAGATATAAAGAAAAACAATTATGATAAATTGGTTCACCAAATTAAAAATGATTTAGAAAGGTGGGGAGGACTAAATATTTCATTTTTGGGAAGGATAGCTGCACTAAAGATGAACATCCTGCCGAGGCTCCTCTACCTATTCCAAACCATTCCAGTGAAATTAGAAAAAAGTTTTTTTTATCAATTTGAATAAAATTACGACAAAATTTGTATGGGAAGGTAAAAAGCCTAGAATAAGCCTGAACACACTACAAGACGATAAACTTAGAGGAGGGTTTGGGTTTCCTGCGTGGGACAAATATTACAAAGCAGCAAGCCTGCTATGGATAAAGGAGTGGGTTAACTTAGAGAATCAACATTTACTAAAATTAGAGGGGCATGATCTAATGATGGGGTGGCACACCTTCCTGTGGACTTCTGGGAACAAAAGTTATCATCATTTTAAGAACCATATAATTAGAGGTGCCTTAATCGATATTTGGCTGGAAATAAAAAAAAATGTTATAAGAAAGTTCCTGGGTGGTTTTCCACTGTGGAGGCGGTCATGCACCCAACACCATATCCTTTCAAAAAATTATACAATACCGAGATATATTAGACCCAGACGGGATATTAAAAACGCGCCAGGAACTCAGAGATGGGGGAATAGAATTAGATTGGTGGCCCTACCTTCAAATACAAAATAGACACAGAAAAGATAGGGATGAAGGAGGAGTTGAGTTAAACCCAAATAGATTAGACAAAATTCTGGAAACGAAAGAAGGGAAGACGATATCTAAAATATATAAATATTTATTAGAATTGGAATTGAGTAAGAATTTAATTAAAGGGCAGATGATTGCCTGGAACAAAAACATAGGCGGAAATATCCAATTAGAAGAGTGGGAAAGAATTTGGGAAAATAATATTAAAATGACAAAATCGGTAAGTTATAAAGAAAACCAATATAAGATATGGTATAGATGGCACTTACCCCCGTCGAGGCTAGCACAAATGTATCCCAACTTAGACTCAAAATGCTGGAAGTGCAAACAGGCTAGAGGAACTTTTTACCATATGTGGTGGCTATGCCCCAAAACTAAGGCATATTGGGAGAAAATTAGAATGTGGATAATACAAATAGTAGGAGAAGAAATTGAACTAGACCCCAAGATATTTTTATTAGGAATTTACAAACAAAACATTAGAAAAGAAAAGATATACTTAATACACCACATAATTACAGCGGCGAGAATAGCGAATGCACAAGTATGGAAAAAGGAATATTTGCCAAACGATCAGCAAGTAATACAAAAGATATATTCGTGTGTGGAATCGGATCAATTAACGCAGAAATTAAAAAATGAGGAAAGCTCAAAATATTCTAGGGTACGGGATAGATGGTACGATTGGATCAAACAAAGACAAAATGGATAATGATACTGTTAATTGAATATGAAAGTTAATTTGAATGAGCAATATATGTTATTATACCCTTAGTGAATTGTAAATTAAGAATGAAAATTGGAAAGATATTTGTATGATAGCCTTATATAATGTACCCATGAGGACTTCACCGACAAAAGGCATGTGGATGAAAGCAATGAATGGGAATGTAAATAATGTAAATAATAATAATGCATTAATGTAAATACCATGAAAGTAAAGTGTTTATGTATAATAATATCATGAGACCGGAAATGACAGAAATATATTATAATTTTTAATCAATAAAGATTTTGAAAAAAAAAGAAGAAATGTTACTTCTCTTCAATTCCTTCCAAAAAACCAAAATCTTTTCAGTCCTTTAAAATCTTCGGTGGTAACTCTTTAAAAATACTAATTTGTGTACCTTCTACCTGCACAATAGCAGAATAGGATTTTTGTAAAATATCATCTCTCAATCTTCTGTCAGTAAAATAAACAACAACATCTCTAGGCAAATTCCTTTGTCTAGCTACACATGAATTAACCTTATAAACTTTCTCCATGCAGCCAAGAATTTGCTCATCTTCCAACTTTAATAATGCCGCTAAAGCCTTTGCACAAACTGTTCTTAAATTTTCTCTCTTATTTTCTCTTATACCTCTTAATCTAATCGCTGATTCCATAGCTTTAATTTGAAGCATCATCACATCATTCTCAATATTCTGCTTTTTTTGGCATCAGCT
Organism: Coluber constrictor foxii; assembly: GCA_038048745.1. Lineage (NCBI taxonomy): Eukaryota > Metazoa > Chordata > Lepidosauria > Squamata > Colubridae > Coluber > Coluber constrictor. The sequence goes on along the minus strand of CM075961.1, from coordinate 115,830,083 downwards.
TCCACAAATTTTTCTTGTATATCTTTCATCTTGGAATCAAACTTAATACTGATTTCAGCCACTTTCCTCCCCATTTCCACCACCGTACTTGAAAGATCAGAAACTACTTTAGTGATGGTTTGATTCAATTGATTATATTTTCCCTGTACCAGCTCCTCAAGATTCTTCTGTGAGCTTTTTATCTTCTCAACAACACTTCCTAAAGACCTGGTTATAAAATCTTTTAAGTCCTCATTTGCAGTTCCCTGCAGGTACATTTGAGTCATTTCTGCTTTTTCCTTTGTCTGAGTTGTAAGGGAGCCCCCCCCCCCCTTGATTTTTGTTTAGGAGTCATACTTCTAAAAAAAGTTTTAACTTTTTTTCAGAAAAACAGAGAAGTTCTGTTTAAATCAATTTTGTTTCTTTTCCCTACTAGAATGTTTCTTTTAAAGTACTTCGGCGCTGGCTAAGCTCTGACTTTCACTTTCCACTCTCCATTTTCTCAAGCATTTTCCGAGCAAAGCCAGTCACCATTTTCAAAACACTTTCTCCAGTCTCTCTCTTTTTTCCTTCTAAAGAATTAATAAAAAACAATACTTGCATTTTTCCTTTTTTGATTAATCCAAGTTTCACCAGCTTGTTTAAGTTTCAATCGATCTTGTGGTGTTACTCACGACGTCTGGCTCCGCTGCTAAAAGCAGCAGAGATTCCTCGCTGCGCGGAGCTTCTCTGGGGGTGAATAGGGAGCCATCACCCTGAGCCCTCTCCAGGACGAGAAAAAAGTCCTGGGGGCAATTCAGGGGGCTCTACCACACCCCCAGTAGCTCTACCCGCTCTTCCGATCGAAGAGCGGGGTTTTCGAGCCACCTGCCAGCTGTGAGGCGGCTCTTTAACGCGTGGCGAGGCCGGTGGTCATGGAGCAACCGCCGACAACGACGGAGGCGCCACCGGAAGTCTGAAATTGATCCAATCTTTTAACCAAACTAATGTTACTGCACTATAGTATAATTCCCAGATTGGCAATCCAAATCCTCTGCTCTTCAGATCTTGTGATTTCATTTTTATTCTGGGTTTTTTCCCCAGCCAAATGACTTTTGCTATTGTTTTATTAAGATCATTAAAAAAGGTCTTTTCTAATTTAACTGGGATGGTCTAGAACAAGTATAGAAATTTTAGTAATATAGACATTTTTATGGTTGCTATTCTTCTAAAAGTGACAGTTAGTCCATAGTTCTAATTTTTTTTTGTTTGTTGTAATAGTTTGTTATAGTTATTTTCCTTTATCAATTTGCAGTGTACTGTCAACCATATACCTAAATATTTGATTTTTCTTGTTATTTGGAGTCCAAGTGTTCTTTCCAGTTCTGTTATTTGTAGTTCTGTTAAATTTTTCACTAGAATTTTCGTTTTCTGTCTATTAATTTTCAGTCCTGCTACAGCTCCATATCTTTCTAATTCCTTAATTAATGTTCGCCTTTCTCTATTGATTTTTCGATAATAAAAGCCAAATCTTCTGCAAATGCTTGCAATTTATATTCTTCATTCTGGTTTTCAATCCTTTTATTTCTGAATTTTGTCTAATTCGTTCTAATAATACTTTTAGTGACAGTATGAAGAGCAGAGGAGATAGAAGACAACCTTGTTGAATTCCTTTCTCTATATTTAAAGTTTGGGTGTTTTCTCCATTAATTATAATTTTTGCTTTTTGTATTGAATATATTGCCATTATAATATTCTCAAATTTAGTGCTAAAATTCATATCATAAACTTGATGAATCATAAATATCCAATTGAGGTTGTCAAATGCCTTTTGGGCATCCAAGAAAACAAAAGCTACTTGTTTTTCTGGGTGGGCTTCGTAATATTCTAAACTGTCCATTATTATTCTTAAATTATACCTGATTTGTCTATTTGGAAGAAATCCATTTAAAAATTTTTTTTTTTTTAAATTAATTTAAATTAACTTTAATTTTTTTTAAAAAAAATTAACTTTAATTTTTTTTAAAAAAATTAACTTTATTGAAGTTAAAAGATAAAAAGGCTCAAGGTTGACTCAGCCTTTCATCCTTTCTAAGGTAGGTAAATTGAGGACCCAGTTTGTGGGGGCAATAAGCTGACTTTGTAAAATATACAAAAGTATGAAGGCTATTGCTTAATGCATTGTAAGCCGCCTTGAGTCTCCGGAGAAGGGCGGCATATAAATCAAATTTTTAAAAAACTGTACAAAGTATTCACAATCATAAAATTACATAAGACAATACAAATCACAACATACAAACTAAATATGTATAAATCTTTATATACATGTATATAGACAGTGACTTATTACTTCTTTTATCTTAATGACGGTGCCTATTTGTTGTTTTCAATTTCTTAATGAATTTTACCTTTACCCTTTTTTCTTTTGGTTTATCCACTCGTACCATCTATTCCATACCTTAAAAAATTTTGAGTCTTCCTTGTCTTTTAGTTTCACTGTTAATTTATCCATTTCTGTACATGTATAAATTTTTTGAATTACTTGCTACTCTTGGCACTTGATCTGTTTTCCAAAATTGTGCTAATGCCAATCTGGCCGCCGTAATTATATGTAATATTAGGTATTTTATTTCTTTTCTAATATTTTCTTTAATCATACCTAATAAAAAATTTCTGGTTGTAATTCTATTTCTCCTGCTATTATTTCTGATATCCAAATTTTTATTTTCTTCCAGTATTTCTTGATTTTTTGGCAAAGCCACCAGACATGAAAGAATGTGCCCTGAGCTTGTTTACATTTCCAACACACTGGATTTAGATTTGGATACATCTTCACTAACCTCGAAGGGGCCAGATAGCATCTATACCACATTTTATATTGATTCTCCATATACGCTACTGATTTCGCCATGGTATAATTGGTTTCCCATACCCTTTCCCATTCTTCTAGCTGTATGTTACGTCCAATGTTTCTTGCCCATGCTATCATTTGTCCTTTAACCAGTTCTCCTGCTAAGTCAAATTCTAATAAATATTTATAAATTTTTGAGATTAATTTTTCTTCCTTGGTTTCCACTAATTTATCTAATCGATTCGGTTTTGGTTCTATTCCTCCTTCCTCTTGGTCTTTTCTATATCTTGTTTTTATTTGTAAATAGGGCCACCAATCTATTAATATTCCTTGTTCTTTGAATTCTTCCTGTGTTTTCAATAATCCTTGTGAATCCAATATATCCCTATATCTTATTATCTTTTGCTTTGCTAATGTGTTGGGGTGCATTATTGCCTCTATTGTCGATAACCATCCGGGAACTTTCATATAATGTTTATTCTTAATTTTTTGCCATGTACCAATTAATGAATTTCTAATAATATGGTTATTAAAATGTTTATATGTTTTGCTCCAGGTACTCCATAAAAAGACATGCCACCCCTTCATTAAATCATGTCCTTCTAGATTTAATAATCTTTGATTTTCCAAGCTTACCCATTCTCTAATCCATGTAAGATTTGTTGCTTTATAATATTTTTCTCATGCCAGCAATCCAAATCCACCTCTAATTCTGTTTTCTTGTAAGATACTTAATTTAATTCTTGGTTTTTTCCCTCCCACACAAATTTTGTTGTTATTTTATCCAGGTTTTTAAAAAATTTCTTATCCAATTTTATTGGGATTGTTTGGAATAGATAAAGGAGTCTCGGGAGTATATTTGACTTTATCGCTGCAATCCTCCCTAATAGAGATAGTTTCAATTTCCCCCATTTTTTAAAGTCTTCTTTTATTTGTTGGACTAATGTTTTATAGTTATTATTCTTTATCTTTGCACTTCTGACTGTCAGATATATTCCTAGGTACTTCACCTTTTTTACTACTTGTAGTCCTGATTCGTTCCCTAATTTCTCTACTTGTTTTGCTACTATATTTTTCGTTATCATCTTCATCTTCTCTTTATTAATTTTTAAGCCTGCTACTTTTCCAAATTCTTCTATCTCTTTTATTAATGTTGATGTTGTTGTTAATGGATCTTCTATGAAGAATACAAGGTCGTCCGCAAATGCTTGGACCTTGTATTCTTCTCCTTTTACTTTTAGTCCTTTTATTTCTTTATTTGACCTAATTCTTATAAGTAAATTTTCCAGTGTCAAGATAAAAAGTAATGGTGAAAGCAGGCATCCTTGCCGTACTCCTTTATTTATTCCAAAAAATTTAGTAATGTCTACATTTACTAATATGCTTGCCTTTCGTTTGGTATATATAGCCGTTATAATTTTTTCAAATCTCTCCCCAAATTTCATATTTTTTATTTGATGAATCATGAATTGCCAATTAACCTGATTCAATGCTTCTTCTGCATCCAGAAATATCAGTGCTATGTGTCTTTCTGGATGCATCTCGTAATATTCTAATACATTGATTACTGGTCTTATATTGTTTTTTATTTGTCTTGTAGGTAAGAAACCATTCTGATGTATTCTATGGTTCAATATATTTTTCATTCTGTTTGCTATTGTGTTCATAAAGATTTTGTAGTCCATATTTAATAAGGAGATTGGTCTGTAATTCTTTATTTGTGTTGTATCTACTCCTTCCTTTGGTGAGATATATGCTTCCCTCCATAAGTCTGGTAGTTTTGCCTCTATCAATGCCTCATTATATGTTTCTAATAGTATCTAATTCAGTGTTTCTCCTAAACCTTTATAGAATTCAGTTGGTAAACCATCAGTTTCTGGAGTTTTATTTTTTTATTTTTGGTTCTTCACTGCTTCCTTTAGCTCCCCTATAGTGATGTCTCTATTTAATATTTCTTTTTCTTCCTCTGTTAATATTGGCATTCCTTCCCCACTTAGATACTGTTCTATTACTTCGACTGTCACTTTATCTTGTTCATAAAGTTCTTGATAGAATTGGGTTACTATCTCTTTTTTTTCTTCTAAGTTCTGTTGCATTTTGCCGTTTTTATCCTGTAGTTGTTGGATTATTCTTTTTTCCTTTTCTTTCCTCAATCTATAAACCAACCACCTCCCTGGCTTATTTGCATGCTTAAAGTGGTTCTGTTTTATATATTTCAATGCCATTATGTATTTTCCCTGTTCTATTATGTTCAAATTATGCTTAGCTGTTATCCATTTGCCTCTAATTTGCTTGTCCCCTGGGTTATCTTGTAGTTTCCCTTCCCATTTTTTAATCTCATCTTGTACCTTATTATATTCTTTTCCCCTTTCTTTTTTTTTGTTTTATGTTGTAAGCTATAGGTAGTCCTCTCACATAAGCCTTAGTTGTATCCCATAAATTCTGGAGGGAGGTATGGTATTTTGTGTTATCTTTAAAAAATAATTCTAATTCCTTTTCCATGTATTCAGTATATTCTTTTTCTCTCACTATCTGTGTGTTCATCATCCATCTACTCTTTTTTTTCTGCTTTCCCTTCCATATCATCATTACTGGGTTATGGTCATCCAAATTGTTTGACATTATCTCTATTTTTCCTATTTCTTGTATCAGTGTTTTAGTTACCCTGCCATATCTAATCCATTTTGATCTAAGTGTATATAGTTGTTCAAAATTTTCTTTAATCTGTTGGCAATAATAGTAGCGAATATTTTATAGTCTATGTTTAACAGAGAGATTGGTCTGTAGTTTTGTATCAGTCTGGCATCTGTATCCCCCTTCGGGATTAGCGAAATTAATGCTTCCCTCCACATTTTAGCTCATCGTATAGATCAACCATTATTGGTCCTACTTGTTCTTCTATTACCTTATAAAATTCTGATGGAAAACTTAGGGGCCCGGTGTTCTATTACTTTTCTGGAATCTGATTGCTTGATTTAATTCCATCCTAGTTATATCCGTAGTCAGAGTTTCTTTCAATTCATCTTTTATTTCTCGAGTTCTTTTTTCTCTTAGATACTCCCTAATCTGATCCTCATCTACTCTTTCTTATAGAGATCCTCAAAATATTTATGTGTGATCTCTTTTTTCTTTTCTATTGCGTGTTGGTAATCTCCATTTTCATCTTGTAGTTGGTAGATGGTTCTTTTCTCTCTCTCTTTTTTAAGTTTATAAGGTAGCCATCAAGGCTTGTTTGCTTGTTCAAAATATATTTGTTTGGTTGCCTTCAAGTTTCCAACCAATTCTTCCTAATAAGCTGAATTGGGTTTGTGTTTATGAAAAATCAATTGTTCTTGTAATTGGGAATTTTGAGGGCTGATCTATAATTTGGTCTCTAATTTTTTGATTGCTTGAAGTAGATTGTTTTGTTAGGCATATTTTTCTTTGTTCTTTTTTGCAACATAGGATATTATAAGTCCCCGTATAATAGCTTTCATAGTATCCCATAAGTTTTGGGTCGTTGTATATTGGTTATTATTTTCTTTAAAATAAAAATTTAGTTCTTCCTTAATTTTCTTGGTCAATTCCTCATCTTTCAATAATTGAGAATCTAGCATCCATCTTCTCCTTGGGGTTTTTTTTTAACCCTTCCAATTAATTCTGAATGGGTTGTGGTCTGCCCATGAGTTCGGTAAAATTTCTACTTCTGTCACTTCTGCTAGTTCTCCAGTCATCCAAGCCATGTCGATGCGTGACCATGACTGATGGGGGTTTGAATAGAAAGTAAATTGTCTCTTTTCTGGATTTAGTGTTCTCCATATATCTATTAAATTTAATTCTTTGGTCATTTCTACATATATTTTGGGTAGTTCTTTTTTTTCGCCCCTTTATTTATTTATTTATTATTTATTTATTTATTTATTAGATTTATAAACCGCCCTACTCCTGGGGGACTCAGGGCGGTGTACAGCCATAAATAAAACATTTCAATACAAAAGTTTAAAATAGAATAAAATGAATTAAATAATTTGGCTGATAATTAAAACCCCAATAATTTAAAATTCATAATTAAAAGGAGAAAATAACTTAGGTCAGGCCGGCTTGTTGGAATAAATAGGTCTTGAGCGCGCGACGGAAGGTGCGCAGGTCCGGGATCCTCTGTATATCCGGGGGGAGCTCGTTCCAGATGGTAGGTGCTCCCACAGAGAAGGCTCTCCCCCTGGGGGCCGCCAGCCGGCATTGTTTGGCCGATGGCACCCGGAGAAGCCCCTCTCTATGGGAGCGTACAGGCGTACCTTTCTTATTTCCCCCATTATAGTCTTTGATGCAAATATTTTTTCTTTCTAATTCAATAATTTTATCATATAGGGCTTTGTAAAATTCTTTTTGATTATCATTGGGAGCATAAATTACCACTAATAATTTTTTTAAAAAAATTATCTGTATTTCTATTGCCAGAATTCTTCCTTTGGGGTCTGCAAATATTAAGTTTGCCATAAACAGAGTCCCTAATTTGGGGCAATCTAAATATTTTTTGTCTGTTTTTAAAATGTGTGTTTCCTGTAAACATATAATATCTGCATTTTGTTTTATTAAGTTTGCCAAAATCCTTTTCCTTTTTGTCATTGAGTTTAGTCCATTTATGTTAAGAGTTTCATCTCTTTTTTCATAACCCTAATTGTATCTCGTTTTTTGTCTTCTGTTTATTCTTATTTCCCTTTCTATTCTGTACGCTGTCTTAGGCTCTTCTCTTTCTTTTTATTGAAAAAGTTTTACAATACAATTTTTTCATTCCCCCCCCCCATTTTCCCCCCTTCCCTCTCCTCCCTTCCCTCCCTTCGCTTCCATATAGTAAATGTATATAAAATTATTCTATCAAATATTTGCTAACCATAAACTTATCAAGTATTTTAAACACCCCCAACCCCCCTCACCCCCCCCTTGACTTCCGCTACAAATTTTTTTAAAAAAACCTTACTTATATTAAACTAAAAAAGATACAGTGAAACATTTAGTAATATAATAAAAAGACTAATAATAAAAATATTAACCTCACTTACCAATTTTACCTCAAATACTCAGTTATCCATCAATAATACTCTTTTAATCTTTAAGACCCACTACAAAATGTTAACATTTTTATCAATCCTGCTAAGAGTAACATATAACATCCATATCAAATAATTTTCTGTATCAGACACTCAATTTTTAATGTTTTCCTTCATCTTGATTAAAATTAGGTACATTCCAAATACCTTCCTCAACAAAAAAAAGAAAAAAAACCCTTAATAATTATTTACGTGAATCAGACCCCCTTAATATATACTAATAAAATATATAACAATCATATCTAATAGTTTTCTATCTTAATAATCCAAATCTTAATCTTCTCTTCATATAGTATCCAACATATTTATTATAAACTTGATGTTCTTTCAAAATGCACAGCAATTATATTAAAAAAAATTTCTATCTCAGTAGCCAAATTTTCATCTTCTCTTCATCTTGATTGAAGTTAAACAACTATCTTGTGACACAATATTTATAAACTAGTTCTTATTCCAGCTGCCCCCATCAATAACAAACATCTCTTCATATGTAAATCCCCCCGAGTGACTTTATGTTTTTAAAAACCAACCACGAAGGTATCTTGTAATCCTCTAGGTAGATCATTCAACCTACCTCCTAATGTATCCGTTAAAAGAAAAACAAATGCAGCTCATACAAGCTGCACTCCCAGATGTTCCTTTAAAACTCTTTTAAATCCTGCCAAACTTTCCACCTCCTTCCTTCGGGTTTCCAAGATGTTTTCATCTTCATTTTCATCATCTAGATAATTAGTTCCAATAAGTTAAAATAGGGTAATCACAGATTCTCTGTGTATATTGCAGTGATCTGTTTAACTTTCTCAAGATGTCAAATCCAAATCAGGATGAGTTTTGTAACAAATTTTAAATCCATTATCATGTAAAAGTTAGGTATAACGATGATTATCTTTCAAACTATTTCAAATAATCCTTTCTGTAATAGATTCCATCTATTCATAAATATCCTTTAGGTTTCACAAAGCAATTCCATCAACAGACGCAGTTTCCGCTGCAGTTCAGTTTCAGTGGTTTTCAGTTTATTTCCTCCCTTGACTTGTACTTTCTGTTGCTTCTCCTCCTCATGCTTTTCCACTTGTGGAATCCTGGGCCTCTGCTGTTTCAGTAATATTTGTTTTTCATCTCGAATTATATGTTTATCTTTCAATTCTTGCTTCGACAGTTCAAGGCCCTGTATCACTTCTCTTGAATCTCTGGGATACTTTATTTTCAAATCTAGATATTCCATGATATGATCATCTAGAAAATCACCTAATGCTCCTTTTTCTTCTGACACACTTTGATTATTTTGATTTTGTAATTCCATCTGCATACATTGTTCCTCAACCTCTCTTTCAGACTCTTTATCCTTCTTGTCTTCTTCCATAGATGACAACATAGAAGAGGATGAAAATATGGGGGCTCCCTTAAGAATGTTATTATAAAAATGTTCAGCTTTTTCAACGGTGTTTAAACAATATCTCACATCTTGATAACTCAAAATTACACCAACTGGTACATCCCATCTAAATGGTATCTTTCTTCTGTTCAATTCCTTCACCAAAAATCCAAAATCTTTTCTGTATCTTAAAATCCTAGATGGTAACTCTTTATAAACCCTAATTTGTAAACCTTCTACCCTTAAAGTAGCTGAATAAGACTTTTGTAGAATGTCATTTCTTAATCTTCTATCAGTAAAATAGACAACAACATCTCTGGGTAGATTCCTTTGTCTAGCCACACGTGAGTCGACCCTGTAGACTTTTTTAATACAACCAAAAATTTGATCATCTTCCAAATTTAATAATGCCGCTAATGCCTTGGCACAAAGTGTTCTTAGATTTTCTCTAATATTCTCTCTTATACCTCTTAATCTCAAAGCAGACTCCATAGCTTTAAATTGAAGCATCATCACATCATTCTCAATTTCCTGATTTTTGGCATCAGCTTCAAGAAATTTTTCCTGTAAGTCTTTCATCTTGGAATCAAACTTTATACTGATTTCAGCCACTTTCTTCCCCATTTCCACCACCGCAGTTGAAAAATCAGAAACTACTTTAATGATAGTTTGGTTCAATTGATCATATTTTCCCTGTACCAGCTCCTCAAGATTCTTCTGTGAGCTTTTTATCTTCTCAGCAATGCTTCCTAAAGACCTAGTTATAAAATCTTTTAAGTCCTCATTTGCAGTTCCCTGCAAGTGCTTTTGGATCATTTCTGCTTTTTCCTTTGTCTGATTTATAAGGGAGCCCCCCCCCCCTTGATTTTTGTTTAGGAGTCATACTTCTAAAAAAGTTCTAACTTTTCTCAAAAAAACAAAAGAGTTCTGTTTAAATCAATTTTGTTTCTTTTCCCTGCTAGAATGTTTCTTTTAAAGTACTTCGGCGCAGGCTAGGCTCTCACTTTCACTTTCCACTCTCCATTTTTTCAAGCATTTTCCGAGCAAAGCCAGTCGCCATTTTCAGAACATTTTCTCCAATCTCTTTTTTTCTTTTTCTTTTCTAAAAATTAATAAAAAACAATACTTGCATTTTTCCTCTTTTAGTCAGTACAAGTTTCATCAACTTGCTTTTTTACTGTAAATTTCAGTTGATCTGTGGTGTTGCTCATGACGTCTGGCTCTGCTGCTGTGAGCAGCAGAGATCCCTCGCAGCGCGGAGCTTCTCTGGGGGTGAATAGGGAGCCATTACCCTGAGCCCTCTCCAGGACCAAAGAAAAGTCCTGGGGGCAATTCAGGGGGCTCTACTGCACCCCCAGTAGCTCTACCCACTCTTCCGATTGAAGAGCGGGGTTTTCGAGCCGCCTGCCAGCTGTAAGGCGGCTCTTTTACGTACAGCGAGGCCGGCGGTCATAAAGACCATCCAACAATGACGGAGGCGCCACCGGAAGTCCCTCTTCTCTTTCTTGTTGTTGTTGGTTGGTATCTTTTACTTTTGTTCTTCATCTTTATTTTTTGGTTGGTCTTGTTCTTCTTGAGAGTTTGAATCTAGTGTGGTCTTCTTTACTGTCTTAGTTATTGTGGTGTTTGTAGAAGTCATCTTGTCTAGTATCTCTTTCTGTTTTTTAAGGATATTATACACGTTGTCCCAAATTGGCATTAAACAATTTAAAATTATTTTCCTTAAAAGTTGGCTGTTAATATGATATGGTACTTGCTATAAATTTTTATGATGTTATATTATTTGTATAAGTTTTGATGTTCACAACACTATTCAGTAATTGTAAAGTACGTACCTAAGTAGAAGATTGATATGCCTTGCCACAGATATCTATATGAAATTCCCCCCCCATTTAAATATAAATATATCAGTAGCTTACAGTTTAAGTTGTAAATGTAAATCAAAATATATATAAAATAAAATAAAAAAATTAAACTTTTAAGTGTCAATCTATAATAATAAATTACCTTGAACTTTCAATCAATTAATATATAACAATAAATATAATCAATTGTGTAATTAGATTAAATAGCCTTACATTGAATAAATTAATAAGTCAGGTAAGTTAAATAATGATAGTTCAAAATTATTTACACTAAACTCTATTGAAATTAGTTATACTTTAAATCTATAGTTTATATAATGGAATATATCTAGTTGTAAATACCAGTTAGCTGTAAAATTGATGATTTCCAAAAAGCATTCAAGATATTATATCCAATAGCAAAAGAGAAAAGATAATCAGTTAGCAGATTCAAAAAACAGAAAGTAAAAAAGTCACCAATGCATCAGTTTCTTATTACTGTTTCAGTCTCTCAAAAATTCCCATCAACTCCGTCCTCTTTATTATGCGGATAAGTTGCTGAGTAATGCTGTTCGCTATGGACACTCTCCCCTTCTCTTACTTCAGCTGCATGTCAATCTTTAATAAAGTACAGAGTTCATAGCCTGGTAACTAGTGTTTAGTTCTCAGTTTTTCAAAGTTCAAAATGTAAAGTCTGAAGGCTAATAATCAGAAGGTATCCCGGATCGCTATCTTCTCTTATTTTGTTCGTTAAAATGTCCTGCCTTTTTAGGCTTTCAATTGTTCCCCAGTCACTTTCCGCTCACTCTCACCTCTGCTTCTTAGCAGCTTTCTCTGGTTACAATCAATCAATCTTCACAATGAGGTGTGAACCTTCTTTCTTGCACTTTTGCACTGACTTCTCATTACTCTTCACCATGAGCTGTCATTCAATCTTACTTCCCACTTTGCTGGCTGTCAGGATTTCGGGGCGATCATTGAAAAATGTCAGCCTCTCAATTGCTGGGCTCAACAGGGTTTCTCTCCGTCATATTGGCGATTGCTTATCGCCAAACTGCTCCTCGAGTATCCCCACTCCAAGATGCTTTCTTTCAGGCTTCATGTATCCTTTCAGGATCTCTCCAGCACCAGAAAAAAGAGGCGAAGAACAGAGCTAACTCCTCAACCCCTGTCTTTGTCCAAATGACACCAACCAGAGGTCCCCCCCCTTTTTTAAGCCTCTGACAACCCCAGCTGACAACTCAGTTGGGTTCGTCAGAGGCTTTTCAGAGCATTTTTTTTACCACCGCTTTGGCCAAAGAGGTTGCAGAAAAAATGCTTTGAAAAGCTTCTGATGATCCCACCTGAGCCATGGGATCATTAGAGGCTTTTTTTTTACTTTTAAAATCATTTTTTCAGCCGAAGAGGTTGTAGAAAAAATGCTTTTAAAAGTTTTTTTTAAAAGCCTCTGATGATCGTGTGGCTCAGCTGGGCATGGGGGGGGGGCGGGGATCTTTGCTACCAGTTCTCCGAACCACCAACCACCATTGCTACCAGATCGGGTGATCTGGTCCGAACCAGGAGCATTTCACCTCTGAATTTAACAGCTAAGCAAAAAGACAAAGAGGAAACTATGATAATTTTTGTGCCATCCAAGTTCGTTCTTGATCAATATAGCCAAGCTCTGTATTACCCAGACTTTTTTTTTATTTTTCCATGCCAGAGTGACTCAATACTTAAAGCCAGGTATCAAAATCTGTTCATCTCTAGCTGTTAACTAGGTCTCTTGTACTGCAATCAGGTCAAAATTGAACAGAAATTCAGGTAGATCACATAGTTTATATTTCCATCCTGCTAGATTCATTGCTAACATAGGAATCATTGTGTCAGGGTTCGGACCAATGCCCTAATCAAATCAGGAGACTCAAGCCACTTTGCAAGAAAAACCCAGTTGTTTATTAGGAGCGCCATGTCAGCATGACCTAAGTGAAGCCAGCTCTGACTTCACCCAGTTTGTACCTTGCCTCTGACCCTGTTGCCTCCTCCCCCCAAGGTGTGTCACCAGTCACATTCCCCAACAAGGCAATTTCGCAGGTTGTAAAAGTCACTCCCTCTGGCTGTTGCAGGTCTCCCTGGAGATGGCCTTGACTTCAGCCGGCTAGGATGTTTTGTTTTGACTGAGGTATGAATTCCTTGGTGCAGCTGTGCCTATGGCAACTTGGGATCAGGTCAAGAAAGCTTCTCAAGTTGACATTTGGCTTCTTTTACTTCCTGAAGGCGACCTGTGTAGAGTAAAAACAATGATGTGATCCCCCCCCTCCCCCAGGCTTGATTGGGTTCTTTTCATGGGGTTCATGGGGTTCATGGGCTATGAGGCCATCAGCTTGGATGTTTCTGCTCTTTACCCAGGACGTCTATGATAGAGGGTAGCTTTTCCACTGCATTAAGTATTGGAGTTGCCACCTGTGCCACCTAGAGTTGAGGATGTGTTGCATCTCATAATGGGTTTAGCCCCCTATGATCACTGGATTTGGGGGCTCATGGGGTAGTGGTCCCATGGGTTACCATGGCATCCCATCAACCAGGGGGGTCTCCATTCTGGTTGTCCTCTCTCTCTAGGACCCAATTGCCTCCACATGTCATTGGTGCACAAACCGCAGTGAAGCTTTATGGCTACTTGAAATCAGTCAGAAAGTCGGTTGGGATGTCCCGATAAATAGTGGCTTGACTAATTTGGTTATCTAGGCTTTCTCTGAAGAAATGGACTAGTAGCTCCTCCCGCCAGGGCAGTAGCTTTCCCATGACCCTTCTGAATTCACAGATTTTTTAATGGGTTGCCCTCTCTGCTTTAAATTCTAAAACTCATCCTCTCCATATTGATCCTCCTCTGTTGTGGCCCCTAGTGGCCAGCAGAGCTGGCAGCAGATTCGGGCAATGAGGAGGTTGGGGAGGAACCTGGGCCAGTCCTGGAGTCTGGGGAAGGCTTGGACGATGGCTCTGAGTTAGAGGCAGAGAGGAGGCCAAGGCCATCTGGTAGTTCTTTGGTGCCTCCGGAGTCTCTGGAGTCTGACATTATCAAGGAAGAAGAACAGCGTGAGCCTGTTCCCAATGTGCACATGCTCAGAGCTGCCAGGAGACAGGAACAATTAAGGAAACAGGGTCAACTTGGGGGTAAGGCTTGGAGTTGATTGGCCTCTCCCATAAGACATAAAAGGGAAGCAAACAGGACATGAGCTTTTGCAGGAAGCAATTAGTTCATCTGGCCAATTCAAGATTTGAAAATTCTGTTTATGACTGTGCCAAGTTTGACCTTGCCCTGCATCTGGAAATTAGCTCTTTGGCAGCGTTCCATGTAAGATAGGTGGGTGTTGATAACCTTCCCCTGAAAGACTTTATCAAGCCTTGCGACTGTAAATGAAAGTAATTTACAGTCATATGAATTAAAGAAGTTTGCCGGGACTAGGTTTGTGCTGTTTAATTTCTAAGGAAGCCTAGGTCAGAATATCCTCCACCTCCTCAAATCTGGCTTATAGCTCTTGCAGGAGATCGTCAATGTCCTGCAGCTGGGGGCTGTCCTCCCATGGCAGGCTGCTAGACATACATTTGCTTCACCCTCTAATCCCATGGCGATGGCGTTCACCATGGCTCTATGCAGTGGATAGAGGTGTCCATAATGATCTAGATCAGGAGTCCTCAAACTTTTTTGAACAGGGGGCCACTTCAGGGTCCTTCAGACTGTTGAGGGGCCGGACTGGCTAGGTGGGTGTGGCTAGCTGGTCATGTGACCAGGTGGGAGTGGCTAGCTGGTCATGTGACTGGGTGGGCATGGCTATGTGCATAGGGACTACTCAGAGGGCTGAAAAAAGTCATTTCTGACTGGTCCTCGTACTTATGACCATTCTCACATTTATGCCCGTTGCAGCATTCTTAACAACCATGTCACTTATTTCACAACTACTTCTCTTCACCACGGTGACAAGATAGGGCGCAAAACGTAAATGAGGACAGTCGTAAGTGCAAGGACTGGTCAAAAGTGTGAGAACTGGTCAAAAATAACTTTTTCAGCCCTCTGAGTAGTCCATATGCACATAGGGACTACCCAGAGGCTGAAAAAAGTGATTTCTGACAGGTCCTCGCACTTTTGATTTATGCAATTGCAGCACTTAATTAAATTGATTAAATAAAAATAACCTACTGGAGCGGTTGGAGGCAGTCCAAGGCAGGCGTTCGGGCCGGCTGTAGGGCAAGGTGATACAGGGTAGGTAGGCTGCTGCCGCCCAGGTGGGAAGTGGGCGCAGGCCTACAGGGCTAGCTACAGGGTGAAGCGATTGGATGGGTTAGGTCAGGGGTCTGCAACTTTAAACACTCAACCTTAAACACATGTAAACACTTAAACACAACCTTAAACCTGGGTGGGCATTGCCAACTCCGTAACACTTACTCCCACCCAGGTTTTGTGGCTCTCAGTATTTTCTTTTAAGCAGGTATCTCTGTGTGTCTCTTTCATCTCTGTCATCTCTTTCTTTCTCCCCATCCTTTCTCTCCTTCATCTCTCTTTCTTCCCCCCCTTTCTCTCATCTCTCTTTCTCTCCCATCTTTTTCTCCCCCCCTTCTCTCCTTCATCTCTCCTTCTCTCCAGCTCTCTTTCTCCTCTCCCACCCGGGTGGTGGGGGCGGCAGCGCACCTACTGCACCATCAGGTCGCGATGGGTGGGGGTGGCCAACTTTTTTTTTTAACTTTTAAAGCATTTTTTCTACAACCTTAAGAGGTTGCAGAAAAAAAAATGCTTTTAGAAGCCTCTGCCGATCAAGCAACTCAGCTGGGATCGCCAGAGGCCTTTAAAGGCATTTTTCCCCTACAGCTTCTTTGCTATAGGTTCACCATCACAGGTCTATGGAATTCTTCACCAGGCCCATTTTGCTCATATATGAAAAAGCTTATTTTGAATGTCTCATAGCAAAGCAGTTCTGCTCAAATATTTATATAACTCGACAATTTACCTTGTTATTTGCTGATTTGATGAACATTGGCTGGACAAATTCTTAAAACCCTTACACATACTATATTAATAGAAATCAAGTATTTTTAATAAATGTGTTTTATTTTTTAGCTCCGCACTTCTCTTGGTAAAGGCAGGGCATTTATCCGCTACTCCTTAGTGCACCAAAGGCTTGCAGACACTTTACAACAGTGTTTTATGAGTACCAAAGTAACAAGGTAAACATGGCTGTTTTGTTCATCTTGGTAATGGTGATTACTTAATTGAATTTATATCACGGTGTAATTATTATATATCTTGTTGAAAAATGTTTATTTTCTTTTTCTTTTTTTAAAGTGACTGGTACTATGCAAGAAGTCCCTTTCTCAATCCAAAACTGAGTTCTGATATTGTTGGTCACCTCTATGAATTAACTGAAATTCAATTTGATTTGGCATCAAGAGGCTATGATTTAGATGCTGGTTGGCCCACATTTGCCAGGTAATACAAACCTGCTGCATCTATTTTAGAAAGATTTCTACAAAGTCTTTAATTTTCATAAAGCAATTTTGCCTCAGGCTGTATTAAAGTTTCTTTATATAAATCAGTGGTCAAATAATACTGACTTTTCACAGTTTTTCCAGATTAGATCAGACATTGAGAAGGACCATCAGAGATATACCTATCACCCAACATTTTTAAAACACATATTGCAACGCTAAAGGCATATAGTTTCTCCTTAAATTATGGACATTATGGAGCCTGCCCATCACATTTGTAAAAGTTATAAAATTCTATGATCTTTTTTGCAGTGGTCATTAAGCAAATCTGTGGTCATT
This sequence comes from Coluber constrictor foxii, assembly GCA_038048745.1. Classification (NCBI taxonomy): domain Eukaryota; kingdom Metazoa; phylum Chordata; class Lepidosauria; order Squamata; family Colubridae; genus Coluber; species Coluber constrictor. Next base: position 115,813,172 of record CM075961.1, on the reverse strand, counting down.
AAGCAAACAAATGGTGTGCTTCAAGTGTGGTTTTGCTAAAAGTCAGCTGTAAATGATGATTTTTGGCAAAATCATAACATGGTTACATTACCATGGGACACTACAAACAGCTGTAAATGCTGAGCACCCAGGGTGTAGTCATATGACTTCAGAAGGGCCCAACCATTGGAATCCAAGTCATAAGTACCGCCAGATAGATCTGTTGAATGGTCATTAAGCAACCAGTTGTAAGTCAACTATCTGCATATTCAATTCTAAACCAAATGGATCCTAGTAAACATGACAAATTAAGGAGTCAACTAATAACTCTCAGGCAGAGCTCAAAGAAGAGCTGAATTCTGAAATTCTTATTCCAAGTTGTAATAAAAACAAAAAGAAGCAATTGATGCAAAGGATCCATATGGGAGGAGAAGATGGGGAGCAAGTGATAAAACATCAGTGTATAAACCTATAATTTGTGGGATAAGAAATATAGAAGGTGACCCTTATTTATCATTTACTTCAAAATTATGAAGAAATTAAAATAGGAAGCCCTCTTAAAAATATAAACAAATATCAGTTTCATCTTGAAATATTTTGCTTCAGATGCTCAAGGAATTCTAGATCACCTCTCTTGGACTTATTTATTTGTTCCAAAACTGAAGATAAACATAAATATATCAGTTTAGATGCAGGTGGATAGTTGCTGAGATAAAATTCTTTTTTATATCTAATTTTGTTTATAGTTTTTTCTTTAACACCCATAAGTGCTTAGTGAACAGTGAATTGTCTGGGTTGATGTATATTACACATTACATAATACTAATAACTAATAACAATAATAATACTATTTGGGTATACATAATAATATTTCAACTTCTAACATTTATGTATACATAGTAATTATATTCTATTATATCTCAATATATATAATACAATTTTCCCAATTTCTACCTTCTACCTCTATTTTCTAGTCCTTCATGAAGCAGTTCCCATATTAAGAAATATTCTATATCTAACCATCATCTCTTGCCCTTTTTAGTATTTCACTGAGATAAAATTGTTGAAAACATATTTTTCTTAAAACAATCCTTCTTCCATGTTTAGGAGAACGTTGTGCTCACTTGGCTCCTCAGCTTACCTATGGAAACCTCCAAGCCGCAGTTCAAGCATGAGCAGTTTGGTGAGCAGTTCGGTGCAGGTAAGTGTATTGGCCAATAAATGTATAAACTATGAGGGAAGAAGTAATGCTATTATCTCTCTGAAAGCTTCTCTGATGTGTAGCCTCGCTGTGGTGATTTATCACCATTTCTCACTTCTGGGCTGTTTTTAAAAATATTTGCCATAGAATTGATATTCTTTTGTTTTAGATGGTTGCCCTATTATCAGAATTCATGTGTGTTCCTCATTTGTACTTTAGCTTTGTGTAGTAATATTTAAAAACCTGCTGGTTTGCTTTACCAGACTATTATGATTCTGCTTTACCAGACTATTATAAGGATTCTCCAGGCACTGAAAAACCGTTTATAAACAGCTTTCTTGCTAACTCAGATGTTTTCTCATCTTTTAGGCTCCAGACAACCTTTCCAGCCCAAATGAGAATAGCTTTTTTAACACTGAATCTCTTGAAGGTCTAGATGATTTGCACATGGATCTTGACCAGGCAGAACTGCAGCAGAAGGAACTACAGAATCGAATCCAGCATCTGGAAGAAGAAAAGCAAGAGCTTCAGGCCACTGTTGGCCTTCAGAAGCAGCAAGTGCAAATGGAAAGAGAGAAGAACAGGGATATGGCAGAAGAGAATGACAGGCTAAGAAAAATGCTAGGGGAGTTAGAAAAACAGAGTTCCCATTATACTCAAGGCACCATTCAGGAGTTCCAGAAATGTTTAGAGACACTAGAACTGAATGCAACCGAGAAGCAGAAAGAATGCTCTGCAAAATTTGAGGACCTGGAGTCCTTGAAAAATGCTCCTGATCCCAAAATCCTTCTTTTGAATCAAGAGCTAAAGACCATGGAAATCTGGTTGGCCAGGAAAGATCTCTTGATTGATGAGCTTACCACTAAACTAAAGTCAGCAGAGAAGAAAACTGAGGAGCTTGCAACAAAAGCAAATAGTCTTATGGATGAAAAAAGTCACCAGGCCACCAGCCAATATGAGTCAGTACTAAAGATTGAGGAGTTATTAAAAAAGCTTTGTTGGGCAGAAGAGGAAAAGGCTGATGCTCAGAAACTGCATAGTGAACTTCTTTCTCATTTTAAAATTATGGAAGAGCAACTCCATGTGAAAGAAGAGAAACAGAAAGAATTTGAATTGAAACTGAAATGCCTTACCATTAGCACTAAGGAAGAATCTGAAAAATTGCTTGTTAATCTGGAAGCCATGACTACTGAAAGGGCTGAAATTAAGAAAGAGCTAGCAGTGAAAGACAAAATGGTAGCTGATTTTCAAATCCAGTTGGCAGATATACTGGATTATGTAAAATCATTAGAGCAAAAGCTTCAGGAAGAAAAAAAAGAAAAGGCAGAATCTGAGAGGCTACTATGTCATACAAAAACAACAATGGGACAAGAAATAAAAAACTTAATGGAGCATCTTGAATTGCTGGAAGTGCAGTTGGCAAAACTCAGTGACATGGTGAAAGGTTTAGAAGAGCAAAAACGGGAAGTTGCTATGGAAAGAGACCATCTCAAGACAAAAGTATTGGAAATGAAACACCAGATCACAAAACAATGCTCCTCATTGAGAAATTCCTTTGAAGAAAATGAAAACCTCAAATCCCAGAATATAAAACAGCAGCAAACCTATCAGAAATTGGAAGAAAAATGCAGAGAGTTAGATGTGTCTAAATCATTTTTAGAAAGAGAAGTTGCTCAATTAAGAGCCTCTGAGAAACAGCTCCAGAGTCAGATAGATGCCATGATATCTGTGGATGAAAAGGAGAAATCACTTCGAAAAAAGAAGCTGTTGGATGAAAACTTGCAAAATGCTGCAGGACAGGGTCAGCTTTTTGATGAAAAACTGAAGGCTCTGGAAGCTGATTACCAAGAATTGAAACAAAATGAAAATAGGATTGCAGAATTCTTAAGTGTAGTCCAAGCAGAGCTCCAGAATACCAAAGAACGTAATCTGCAAATGGAAAAGTATCTGTCTTCTTCAAGGCAGAATGAAGAATCTCTGAAGTTACAGCTCACAGAGAAAATGGAGTTATTACAAGGCCTGGAGAGCCAATGGAGTCAACTTCAAGAACAGACTGAGGGATATAGAATTAAAATTGAAACTCTTGAGAAAAATTGCCTTCATCAAGCAAAAATAATTGAATCTCTTACTTCTGAAAAGATTTCTGTAGAGAAAGCCCAATTGGAATTAGTATCTTATCAAAATAACGAAGCTAAAGATTTGACATTAAAACTGGCTGTTTCTGAGGAACAGCTGAATATCAGTTGGGTAGAGATATCTAGGCTCCAGGAAGAAATTATAGAATTTCAAGCCAAGCTTCAGCAGACAGCTGCAGAGAAAGAAAAGCTTCAGGGCAAATTGGATATCGCAGAATCTGTTTTAAGTGAGCAAAAATTATTGTCTCAGCAGCTGAAAGAGCAAAATGAAATATTGAACAGAAACCATATACAGCAACTACTTCAATGTAAAGAAGAAGAGGAAATGCAGAAAAATGAATGGAAAAAAGTAGCCCAACAGAAAGCTGAACTGGAAAAGAATGTGATGTGCCTGACAAATGAATTATCCACAGTCAGGAATGATTTGGAAGTTGTTAATATGGAAAACATGGAAATCAAGGACCTTCTCCAAAGAACCAACATGGACATGGCTGAGCTGGGTATTCAGATTTGCTCTCTGACATCTGAAAAGGCAGAAATGGAAAAGAAGCTCACCCAAGTCACAGAGCTCAGAACTACCAAAGAAATATCAATCAAAGAACAAGAGAAGGTGCAACTTCAGCTGACAAGATTCAGTAAAGAGAAACAGGAATTACAAGAGAAATTGGAAGATTCAAATGTTTGTGCTGCCATTATACCTGACCTGAAAACTCAGCTGGAATTGTCAGAGAAACAAACAAAAAGTTTGCAGGAAACCAGCGAAGAAGAGGTAGCTACTATCAAATTTCAACTGAGCGCAGAAATTCTAAACTATCAGACAAAATTTAAGGTAAATTTTGGTTCCTTTTTTGAACAGATAAGGCTGCAATTTTATGTTCATTTGAATACAGAGCTGTTCTTACAAGTGTACCGATTGCGACTGCTGATTCTTCTGCACCCAAAGAAAAAGTGCCAGTTTCTTCCAATTAAATGAAGATTAGAAGTCACTTGATCAAAAGAAAAGATAATTATTCCAGGAGGAAAGACTTCCTCCTTATATCATCTAGTCCACTGAATGTTGTCAGGAGAATTAGATTAGCTTTTGGATAAAATTCAGTTCCCATCGTCTGTTCTACCCAACTTGACAGCATAATAATATTCAACTGTAAGTATGGCAGTGTTCTAGGGAGAAATAGATCCTGCAATACCTTTCCCAGGAATACCTCAGGAAGTGTGCATACCAGTCCTTGGTAGTCTGAAGTATTTTATGTAGAAAGACTTGGAACTAGAGAGAGAACCTGATTTGGTTTATTATCTCTTGACCTGATATACACAAGCTTTTGATCATTTATGTCATGCACACAGCCTTTTACCTAAGCCCTTAATGGTGAAACTTGAGCAAGCCAAGAGGTGGGGGGAAAAAATAGCTATAGGAGACAGAGGAATTGGTGCTGACATGTGGATTCTGACCCTATGTGAGCTGATAGGTGGTCCAAATGATAACACTGATATTTTTGATCCTCAGATTTCATTTGCTAATATGACTGTGATTTCCCTGATTAAATATGGCAGTATAGGTAGTCCTTGTTTTCCAACTGCCTTGTTAGTGACCAAGCAGAGTTAATAGAGATCATGGAAGCAAAATCACAAGCATGGTCACATGATGTTTTGTTTAACTATTAACTCATAAATGACAACATAAACCCACCATGGTCACAGGATTTTCAATTTAGCGATTGTGGTACTTAGTGAAGGTCAATTGTGGTCCCTAACCAATCCCAGTTGTGGTAACTAAGCAAGGATTGTCTGTATTGTAAATCTCATTATAGAAGCTTTTGTTTGTTGCACTTGTAATGATGACAATTTACAAGCCCATCCCTAATTGGTTTCTGAAATCAACAGTAAACTGTATAATCTTTGAAAAAAATCATTTTCATTGGTTCCGGTTTTAAATTTTACCTTTGTAGGCTCTCAGTGAAGAATGTAAAAAATTAAAGGAAGAACTTGCAGAACAGATCCTACAAGCAAATGCTGCAGAAGAGGCACTCAAGGAAATGCAGGTTAAAACTTTATTTAATTAATTAAATCATTAATTTAATTAATTATATTAATATTTAATATTAATATTCAGTTGATATTTAACTAAACTCACAGAACCATTTCAACTGAACTAATTATTGATGTTTTAAGCATGTTGGTCATCCAGCAGGTATACTCTCTACTAGCACAATGAAATCTTGACATCTCTTTCCCATTAAGCAAACTGAGGATACAAATGGATCTGATTTTTGTCTGGACATCTACTCCCAAATTATGGATAGTGCATCTAACATAGTCTGGATAAGGCAGTTCAGTTTACATTAATTTTGCATCATCTCTTGTGTAAATAATATAATTTACCCTTTAACAAACATCTAGTCTGCTAAATTAGTTTCATTGTGTTCTCTTCCCCCTACATTTTTGATTCAGTAGTAAATGGAAATTATATTCCAGGGTTTAAAAGCAAAACAGCTTAATCTGATTTTGAAATTTTGTGTGGCAGTTAGAACATGTTTATTTTCAGGAAATGTACAATACTTTATACTATGTGTATTTTTATGATTTTCCTAAAGTCTCTCTGTAAATGCTTTGTAAGTTGCATCAATCTTTTATTACTTAAGAGAACAGATCACAGCATAAACTAATTCTAAATTTTAACTGATTTTCTGTTTTCTGGCCATAATGAGACCAAAACTTTGGAAAGCTAGAGAGGCAAGGATACAAAATTCTCCAGCGCATAGTTCAATTGTGCTTATGCATGTAGCTCCTAGAATCTGTACACTTCCATGGGTATTTATTAAACTGAGAATGTTTAGATCAAGATTGTGGCCACCATTTTTAAACAATATAGAAAAGAAGTTTTTTATTTCTTTAACACAGAGAAAACACTAAAGGAAAGAAAAACAGAAAAAATATAAATTATAATAGCCAACTACTTAATAGGCAGCCATCAACTCCCCAGTCTACATCTAAAAAGCTACACACAACAGGCACCATATACTGTAAATACTATACACAGAACATTCCAAAGTGCACAGAGAACTTTCCTGAGGATGGACTCCAGCAATCCAATAAACCAGATTAGCCCAAACATTAACCAGGGCCAGCAGTTCAATAAGTCAGGTTAGCTAAACAGTAACCAGAACAAGAAGTTCAGCAAAGCAGGCAAACTGGCAAGCCCCACGAGATAGAGTACAGCAATCTCTGGGCTTTTGCAAATGCACATGAGACTCCACAGATTCAACACTTGTTCCTGACAAATGCTCCTCAATTTGCATTGATCTTGCCATCTCTCTTCCCTCCTTGCTAAATATTTTATTTTCTTAGTAATCTGAATATCTATTCTCTTCATTAACACTTTTTTCTGTTTATCTGTAAGGTTTTTCACTAAAATCTTAGTTTTCTCTTTGTTTATTTTCAGACCTGCCACTTCTTCTAATTTTTTATTAGTTGAGGCCCTGTTTCTTGTGGATTTTCCAAAATAAAAACTAAATTGTCTGTAAATGCCTGTAGTTTATACTTTTCCTTTTTTATTTCCATGCCATTTATCTCTTGTATCTTGTCTAATATTTCTATTTAATAGTTCCAGCGTCAATATAAATAATAGGGGAGACAAATAATAGGGATATATGTGCCTTTATTAATGCTAGCCTTCTCAGTCATATCTCCATTTACCATCACCTTTGCAGTTTGTTTATCATATATCGCCTTAATCATATTAATCTCTCCCCAAAGTCCATATCTTTTAATTGTTCTAGCATGAATTGTCAGTTCACATCAAATGCTTTCTGTGTGTCTAGGACTGTGATGGCGAACCTATGGCACGTGTGCCACAGGTGGCATGCGGAGCTCTCTCTCCAGGCACCCAGCCGTCACCCCAGCTCAGCTCCACCGTGAATGCTTGTGTGCTTCCCGCCGGCCAGCTGATCTTTGGGTTTCTGCTGCGCATATGCGGGGGGGAAGCCTTCCCCAATCTCCGCAATTTCTCACCCCAGCACGCCCTACCTTTCTCCTTCATTTCTGACACCCGTGCCTTCCCTGATTTCTGCAGGTTCCACCCTCCACAGGTGCCTCTCCATGAAAGAAATGCAGGAGAAAGCTATGGCGTGCTGGGGGGAGAAACTGCAGAGATTGGGGAAGGTATGGGCAGCAAAAATGCAGGAGAAATTTTTGCCTTATTCTGCATTTGGAAACAAGTTACATGGCAGCTTGCCAAATGAGATAAGTGTGTTGATAAATATTCCTTTGAAAAACTGTTTGGACAAATCTTGCTGACCGTGAACGAAAGTAATTCAAAGTCGTGTAAATAAAAGAGATTTTGCTGGATCCAATTCCTGCTTCCTGCTTTTTCAGGGAGCCTAGGTCAAATTGATTTAAAAATCTTTTTAGTCTTTTTGCAATTATTGAACCAATATTTATAATCAGCATTCAGTAAAGATATTGGTCTATATTTTTTATCCGTTGTAGGTCAGCATCGTCTATCGGTATGAGAGTAATATATGCTTCCATACATGAATTTGGTTCCAACAAAAGTTCGTTGAATACTTCTAATATTGGAATACTTAAAGTACTTTGTAAATCTTTACATAGTTCTGCTGGTAATCCATCCGGACCTGGTGTTTGCCATTCTTTTGCTTCTTGATCGCTTCTGTTAATTCCGTCATTGATATAAGTTCATCTAGCATTGCTTTCACATTTCAGGTATTTTAGGTAACTGCTTTTTCTAAATATTGTTTTACTTTCTTCTGAGGTTGATTCTCTTGATCATATAGTTTTTCATAGTAATTTTGAATCACTTTCTTTTTATTGTCATTTTTACAGTGAAGAGTTCCTTCATCATCCATTAGTTAGTGTATCAGTTTCTTTTCTTCCTCCTTTTCCAGTTTATATGCCAGCCATCTTCCTGGTTTGTTTGCATTTTCAAATAAATTTAGTTTAGCACTTTTAATTTTTTTAATTTTTTTGTGCTAGTTCTTTATCTATTAGATTCAACTAATGTTTCATTATTCTATTTGGTTTTTTATATTCTTTTTTTGTAGTTCCCTCTCTAGTCTCTTATATCCTTCTTCTAGTATCTTGATTTTTATCTCTTCTTTTTGTTTTTCTTTCCCATATATGTTATAGTTAATCATCTAATATATGCCTTATACATGTTGTAATGACGTTTCTTCTTTTCTGTTCTCTTTAAAGAAAAAGTCCAGTTCTCTTTCCATAAATAGAATGAAGTCCTTTTCTTTTAGTATTGATTGATTCAAAGTCCATCTTAATTTACTTTTTTGTCCCTTCCATATAACTTTTATCGGATTGTGATCCGCCCAATTACTTGTTATATATATTTATTTCTTGTATATTAGATTTTAATTCTGCTGACATCTATATCATATCTATTCTTGACCAAGACATATGTCTATTTGAGTAAAATGAGTATTGGTTTTCCTTGATTCTCTCCAGCTGGTTCTGAACCACTTGGTGCATAGCTTTCAGCTCTTGGAGGAACGTATCCACAGCCAGAATCAGGGATTCAGATGGAGCCAACAAGAAGAGCCGTGAATGGAAGCCGTAACTGGTCAAGAACGGGGATATGCAGGTGGATGCATGCTGAGAATTGTTGTAGGCAAACTCTGCCACAGCCAGCACCTCCACCCAATTGTTCTGTTGAGTGTTGCTGAAACAGTGGAGTTACTGTTCCAAGATGGCGGTCATTCTCTCTGTGCCCCCGTCAGTTTTGGGGTGATGGGCAGACAACAGGCATGCCTGTACCTGCAATTCCGTAAGTAGGGTCTGTCAAACCCCCCCCCCCCCACAGTCCAACACTACTCAGTCCGGTAACCCATGCAGCTGAAACACATGGGCCATCACCTGTGCGGTAGGAAGACCTGCACATGGAATGAAATGAGCCAACTTGATGAGCATGTCCACCACCACCACCAAGATGGTTGTGACGCCTTTGATGGGGGCAATTCAGTTATAAAATCCCCAGGGTCTTTTCGGTGTGGGTAGCAGCTGCAAGAGACCAAGAAACGCATCAGTAGTGTACTTGGCCTGTCAACAGAATCCGCATGACACCACGTATCCGGAGTTGCAGCCACCGACACATCATACCGGAGTTGCAGCCACCGAAACCTGGAGACAAGGTGCAACATTTTGAAGACTCCAAAGTGAACTGCCGTGGGGCTATCATGATACTGCTGCAGAATGAGGCCATGAAGATGCGATCATGGAACCGCAACAAGACCTCCATATATGCCCAAGGGGTCTTCCATTACCATTCAACTCTTGACTACGAGCTGCCACAAATGGATCTTGCTTCTGCACCTCCCGAATCCTAACCCGGAGGTCCATGGGCTACTCAGTGGCCGTGAACCACCTCAATGGAATCACTGTTTGAGGTGGGATTTTGTCCTCTCTTCAGGTATACTCAGGCTTCTGGGACAGCACATCAGCATGTTGATTCCGCCCACTCAGAACATAGGTGACCTGAAAGTCAAATTGGGCAAAAAACAGCGACCATTGCACCTGGCACTGGTTCAGCGTCCAGGCTTTCCATAAATGTTCCAGGTTGCAATGGTCCATCCGAACCTCAACCTAGTGGCAGGCCCCCTCCAGATGGTGCTGCCATGTCTCGAAAGCGACCTTAACCACCAACAGCTCTTTGTCCCATATAGTATAATTGCGCTCTGAAGCCAACAGTTTTCAGGAATAATAAGCACATGGGAATAAGGTGTCTGCAGGGGCATAGGCCTGTAGGAGCACGGCCCCAGCGGCCACATCTGATGCATCCCTCTCCACCACAAACAGCCGGAACAGATCAGGATGCTTGAGGATAGGCTCGGAAGCGAAGATGGCCTTCAGGGCATCGAAGGCTCCCTGCTTCTTAGCACCCAAACAGAACTTTTCCCCTTTCTTGAGCAGATTATAAAGGGGAGCAGTCAAGGGAGCAAAATGGGGAACAAATGTGCAGTAATAGTTCGCAAACCCCAACAGTCGATGCCCGTCTTTGATCCACCGCAGAGGTTGCCACACCTGCAATGACTCAACTTTCTGCCCATTCTCGCTTTGCAAATAGATGATTGTCCCACAAGCATTGTAATGCCAGCTGCACTTGTTTCCAGTGTTCCTGTGGGGATGATGAGTAGACCAGGATATCATCAAGGTAGATGACCATGACTGATCTAGCAAGTCCTGGAAGACCTCATAAATAAAATGCATGAACATGCCGGATCCGTTGGTCAATCTGAACAGCATCACGGTATAGTCAAAGTCACCGTAACGCATCCAGAAAGTTGTCTTCCATTCGTCGCCAGCACAAACTTGGACCAGGTTTTAGGGCCCCCGCAGGTCCAGCTTCATGAAGATCTTGGCCTGACGAAGAAGCTCGATCAGTTCAGGGATGAGGGGAAGCAGTTACAGTTCTGTACTGTGATCACATTCAACTTGCGATAATCACAGCACAGGCGCAACTCCACTGACTTCTTGACAAAGAGCACCAGTGCAGCCAACAGAGAGATAGAAGGCCAGATAAACCTCTTTCCAGAGATTCTTCTCTATGAAGTCCCATAATGCCGCCAATTCCGGTTCTGACAGGGAATAAATCTGACCCACTGGCCATTTTGCATTGGGCACCAAATCAATCGGGCAGTCATACGATCGATACGGGGGCAACTGATTCACCTCCTTTTCCCCGAACACGTCAGCATAATCTTCCAACTCCGTGGGTAGGTCCAGGTGCACATGCATAGCTACACCCTCTGTGCAGGCATGCAGGCAATGGGTGGTACATTTCTTGCTGGGGAACTGCACTATCCCAGACGATTTATGGATCGTGAGCCTGTAACCACTCTAGCCCCAGCATCACTGGGCAGTGAGGCACTGTGGCAACATAGAACACGTCTTCTTCCACATGTGGTCCAATGCGCATGTGAAGGGTTCTGGTCGCAGCAACCACAGGGCCTGAATGAAGGGGCCAACCATCAATCATTTCCACCAAGACCAGCGGTGACACCTGCTGCTGGGGGATGGACCACTGTGCGGCAAATGCCGAGTTGATGAAGTTGGCTGTAGCCCCCGAGTCCACCAGAGCCTGAATCTCCATCACTCCCTGACCTGGCACAAATACACTCACTGCTAGAATGAGGTGCTTCACAAAAGCTGTCTGGCGGAGGTGGTTGGCCCATTGCCCCTTGAGCCTGACCTACCGAGGCCTCCAGGCTGGGCCATGCCCGTTTCCTGCCACTGCTTTGGGTGCCTTAGCAGGACACTTGGCTGCCATATGGCATTGGCCACCACAATACAGACAGAGGCCTTCATTGTGGCACCAATCCTTTTTGGCTTGGGTCAGGTGAAGTCGTGCAGACCCCAATTGCATTGGTTCATTAGGTGGTGGTACCTACAGCAGCACTGCCTTAATGGGTGCGGGCATGGCCTCCACCCATCATTCCGCCCATCACTGCTGGAGCCTTGCATAAATGCAAAGGCACAGATACATGTGCTCCTGCAGTGTATGAGGGCATTCAGTACACGCCAGCACATCCAGGAGCTCCAACAAAAGACCTTCCTGGAACTGGTCCATGAGCGCTGCCTTGTTCCATTGCAGATCCTGGCAGACCACCTGGAAGTCAGCGATATAGTTAGCGTGCAGGCCACGACCCTGCTGCAACTCTCAACCGCCTGTTAGCCATTTGGGCCTAACAGGGTCCTCAAACATGGCCCTTAACTTACGGTAAAACTCGGCATAATTATCCAACAGCAGGTTGGGCTGGGTCAACGGGGCATCGCCCAACGCGCCACTGACCCCAGCAAAAGACTGATCAAAAATGCTACCTTATCCCAGTCAGTGGGGAAATCCTCAGGTCGAAGGCTCATATAAAACTGGCAGTGCCCAAAAAACACTGGAAATTGGGCCAGCAAGCCATTAAACTTACCTGGCACAGCTAGCAGGCATTTGTGGCGTGACCTGGCTGCTTGCATCTGTGCAACCTGCACAGTCAGAAGGGCCACATGCTGGACAAATGATCATTGTAAACTTGGAGCTGATCCATGGTTATCCAATGTGATACGGAGGAGCAAATTGGAATTGGGTCGGAACAAAATGTGATGACCCAGGGCATGGCACAAAAGCAACACAACAGAGAACAGGTCTAACTCCCCTATATAGGAATAGGAATAGGAATAGGAATAGGAATAGGAATAGGAATAGGAATAGGAATAGGAATAGGAATAGGAATAGGAATAGGAATAGGAATAGGAATAGGAATAGGAATAGGAATAGGAATAGGAATAGGAATAGGAATAGGAATAGGAATAGGAATAGGAATAGGAATAGGAATAGGAATAGGAATAGGAATAGGAATAGGAATAGGAATAGGAATAGGAATAGGAATAGAATAACAGAGTTGGAAGGAACTTTGGAGGTCTTCTAGTCCAACCCCTTGCCCAGGCAGGAAACCCTACACCACTTCAGACAAATGGTTATCCAACATCTTCTTAAAAATTTCCACTGTTGGGGCATTCACAACTTCTGCAGGCAAGATGTTCCACTTATTAATTGTTCTGTCAGGAAATTTCTCCTTAGTTCTAAATTGCTTCTATCCTTGGTCAGTTTCCACCCATTGCTGCTTCTTTTTTTAAATTAATTTTATTAAATATACAATTTAAAAACATTAGACTTGGTGTGACTTGTCTGGTACATACTTTTCTAGCACTTTTTCTTTAGTGTATATTACAATAAAGTATCATGCATATTTCATATATACTTTTTGTACATTCAATCACACTTCAGTTACATACATATTCCCTTCGTATCTATTCAAATCCAATTTATTCCTATCTAATATTTCTTTATTTTATTGATTTTTCTCCCCTTTCCTTCACTCCGTTTCTAATTCTCTATCCCTACATTCCTCCTTTTCTCTAGCCATTTATAAAATGTATTCCAGGTTACATAGAATTCCAGTTCATCTTTATCTTTGAGCTCCATTGTTAACCTGTCCATTTCTGCACAGGTCAATATTTTGTTAATTATTTCTATCTCCTGTGGGTTCTCTTTGCATTTCCAAGTTTGTGCGTATATCAACCTCACTGCCGTTAATATGTGTACCATAAGATATATTTCTTCTTTTTTGTAATTATCCCTTACTATACCTAGAAGGAAGAGTTCTGGCGTCATATCTATTGTCTTGTTAACATCTCTTCTAGCCACTGTTTTATTTGGCACCAAAAGTCCTTGCTTTCGGGCACCTCCACCACATATAATAGGTACCTAATGTTGCTTTACATTTCCAACATTTCGGTGAGCAATTTTTTCACTTCTTGGCCAGTCTTGTGGGTGGATAATGCCACCTGTAAAACATCTTGTATTGATTTTCTTCATATGCAGTGGCTAGGGTAAGCTTTCTATTCCTCTCCCATAGTTTTTGCCAGCTATCTAGATCTATGCCATACCCAAAATTCTTACTCCAGGTGAGCATGGTCTCTTTCACTTGCTCTTCTATCATGTCATAATCCAGTAAATATTTATATAATTTCCTAATCATCTTCACATCTGTCCCTTGTAAGATTTCATCCAATTCTATCAGTTCGGTTCTTATGTCCCATTCATTTTTATCTCTCACGTATCGGGATTGAATCGGAAGATATGCCCGCCATTCTAGTTCTATCCCTTCTTCTTGTAAGTCCTGTCTAGACCTCAGTTCTCCCTTTTCATTCAATATGTCTTTATATGTAATCACTCTTCCTAATTTCATGAAATTTGAATGTACAAACATCTCCAGAGTCGACAGCCAATAGGGAATTTCTATATAAATTTGTTGCTTAGTTTTAATCCAAACGTCCAATAGAGCTCTTCTGATGAGGTGTCTTTGGAAGTATTGGTGTGTTTTATGTTTCCCGTCCCAGAGGATCGCATGCCACCCAGTTTGCATATCATGTCCTTCCAGTGCTAGCAGCCTCCTGTTTTTTAAATTAATCTACTCCCTGATCCATGTGAGTGCTGCCGCCTGGTAGTATTTTTCCTAATCAGGGAGTCCAAATCCATCTCTTTCTTTTGAGACTTGCAATAATTTCAATTTAATTCTGGGTTTTTTCCCTTGCCAAATATATTTAGTTATTATTTTATTTAAATTTCTAAAAAAAATCTTTTTTCAACCTTATTGATATGGTTTGAAATAGAAAGAATATCTTTGGCAATATAGTCATTTTGACTGTTGCAATTCTACCAGTAAAGGAAAGTTGCAGGTTTTTCCACCTATCCAAATCTACCTTTATTTGATCCACTAATTTATTGTAATTGTCCTCCTTTAGTGTAGGACATCTTGACGTCAAATAGATACCTAGGTATTTCATTTTCTTTACTGTCTGTATTTTAATTTTCTTAGCCAATTCTTTTTCTTGCATTTTACTCATATTGACTAAAATTTTGGTTTTTTCCTTGTTCCCCCTCAAACCTGCAACTTCCCCATATTTACCCAATATTTCCATTAACCTGTCACCCGATTGTAAAGGGTCTTCTAGAATGAACACAAGGTCATCAGTAAATGCTTGCACCTTGAAGATTTCCTTTTTTATTTCCAGACCTTTTATTTTTTCATCTTTTCAGATAGTTCTAGGGAGTACTTCTAGGGATAAAACAAACAATAATGGTGATTTTTTTTTAATGTAATTTGTATGCCGCCCTATCTCCGTAGACTCAGGGCAGTTCACAACAAATAAAAACAAACCCAACAAACATAAAATACATACAAAGTACATAAATGTATAAATATATAATTTAAAACATATATATTAAAACCCATTAAAATAATCAAACCCCCTCAGTCCAGGTTGGGCGATGTAAACAACCATGTTTTTAATTCACAGCAGAAGGTGCAAAGGTCAGGAGCTAACCAAAGCCCCAGGGGGAATTGATTCCAAAGAGTGGGCGCAACCACAGAGAAAGCTCTGCCCCTGGGTGTCTCCAGCCAGTATTGTCTAGCCGACAGCACCCAGAGAAGGCCCTCCTTGTGAGAACGTACCGGGCGATGGAAAGCTGTTGCTGGCTGCAGATGGTCCGACAAATATCCTGGGTCTAAGCCATGTAGGGCTTTATAGGTCATCACCAGCACCTTGAATCTCACCCGGAGAGCAACCGGTAATGCAAGTCACGCAGGAGAGGTGTAACATGGGAGTATCGGGACCCTCCCATCACAACCCACACGGCTGCATTCTACACCAGCTGAAGCCTCCGAGTGGTCCTCAAGGGCAGACTCAGGTAGAGAGCATTACAGTAGTCAAGATGGGAGATTACTAGCACATGAGTAACTGTGTGTAGAGCATCTTGGTCCAAATAGGGATGCAACTGATGCACCAGACAAATCTGGGCAAACGCCCCCCTGGTCACGGTTGTTATGTGATCATCTAAACTCAACTGTGAATCCAGGAGGACACCCAAGTTGTGTGCTCTGCCTACGGGGGGTGTGTGTGTGTGTGTGTGTAAAACTTCACCCCCTATAGCCAGCGATGAAACCTCTCCATCGGATCGAGATGCCTGTATCCACAGCCACTCGGTCTTGGCAGGGTTGATCCGAAGCCTGTTCCTCCCCATTCAGACCTGTACCGCTTCCAGGCTCCGGGACATCACGTCGAGGGCATCACTGGGCTGGTTCGGGGTGGATATAAAAAGCTGGGTATCATCAGCATACTGATGATACCTCACCCCGGAACCACGGATGATCTCCCCCAGTGGTTTCATATAAATGTTGAACAGAAGGGGTGAGAGAACCGACCTCTGCAATACCCCACAAGTGAGGGGCCTCATGGTCAATTTCTGCTCTCCTGCCAACACTGCTTGCGTCCGACCCAAGAGGTAAGAGGAGAAACAGTGCCTCCTACTCCCAACCCCTCGAGGTGCCGCAGCAAGATACCATGGTCTCAAAAGCCGTTGAAAGATCTAATAGGACCAGAACAGAGGAATAACCTCTGTCCCGAGCCCTCCAGAGATCATCCACCAGCGCGACCAATGCCGTCTCCATGCTGTATCCGGACCTGAAACCTGATTGATATGGATCAAGGTACTCCGGTTCATCCAGGGCCATCAGGAGCTGACGTGCCATCATGCTCTCAACAACTTTTGCAAGAAAGCGAAGGTTGGAGACTGGACGGTAATTACTCAAAACAGCCAGATCCAAGGCAGGTTTCTTGAGGAGGGGCCTCACCACTGCCTCCTTCAAGGCTGCAGGAAAGGTTCCTTCCTCCAAGGAGGCAGTTATCAGCGCCTGGATCCAGCCTCGTGTCCCCCCCGCGCTGAATAAACCAGCCAGGAGGGACACGGGTCCAATACACATGTGGCTGCACTCAGCTTCCCCATGATCCTGTCCACTTCCTCTGGGCTAACAGGATCAAACTCTTCCCAGAGAACAAGACCCGCCACCTCCCCATCTGATTCTGTCCAGTCAGAGTTGAAACCATTCCGAATGTGAGCGGTCTTGTCCAGCAAATGCTGGCTAAACTCCTTGGCTAGCCCTCGCAAAGGGTCTTCCCTCACCCTCTGATTCAAGAGGGAGTGGGACACCCTGAACAGGACAGTCGGGCGATTCTCTGCAGACGCGATGATGTTGGAGAAGTCGCCAACTCCACCAGATAGGCCCGTGTAAACGACCTTAACTGAGATGGGTCAGATTCGGAACGACTGGCTCTCCAACAGCTCTCTAGGCCTCTCCTACTTTGCTTCATCCCCCAGAGCCCCTCGGTAAACCAAGGGGCTAGCCGGGATCTGTGTTGTGTCAGAGGCTGCAAAGGAACGACCTAGTCAAGGACCCCAGTAGCAGCCTCATCCCAGGCATCGACCAGGGCTGCGACCAGGGCATGGGAGAGAGAGAGAGGCATCATCCTAAGCTCCATCTGGAACCTCTCTAGGTCCATCAGGTGCCTGGGGCGGAACTTTCTCACATCCCAGCGGAGAGGGATGGCGTACTGGAAGCCCAGCCAAAGGAGATAATGATCGGTCCATGACAGGGGATAAAGAGCAGATAATGCCCCACCGAGCTGCACCCGCCACTGCTCCGAGACAAAAACAAGATCGGGTGTGTGGCCCCCCTCATGTGTCGGGCCCTGAATAATCTGAGTCAGGTCCATGGCTGCCATGGAAGCCATGAACTCCCGAGCCACCCCAGACGCCCCATCCAGGGACAGCAGCACAATAAGTCTGGGAAACTCCACCACCAGCCCCGATAGGGCATTGAGTAGCCCAGGCAGGGCTGTTGCTGTGCAGCTGGGAGACAGGTACGCAACCAACAAGCCCAACTGCCCATACAGGCCCCATTTCATGAGGAGGGTCTCATATCCGTCTATTTTAGGAGCAGTGATAATGGGCATTCCTGCCTAGTTCCTTTCTGAATTTTGAAACTCTGTGTCGTTTCACCATTAACAACTACTTTGGCTTTTTGGGTGGAGTAGATTGCTGAACATATTTATGAAATTCTCCTCAAATTCCATTAGTTTTAATTGATTTCTCATGAAGCCCCATTTGACATTGTCGAAGGTCTTTTGCGCATCAACAAATATTAAGGCCAATTTCTTTTCATTATGGGTTTCATAGTATTCCAATATGTTTAGTATGATTCTGATGTTATTTTTTATCTGCCTCCTTGGCAAGAAACCATTTTGGTCACTATGAATAAGTCCTCTAAGAATCTTTTTAACCTTTTGGTCATAATGGTCATGAATATCTTATAATCCGAATTTAACAAAGATATGGGTATGTAATTCTTAACAAGTGTCAAATCTGAATTATCCTTTGGAATTAAAGTGATGATTGCTTCCCCCATGAGGCCGGTATTTTTGCATTTCTGAGAACTGCATTGAATACAACTCTTATAAAGTGGAATTTAGTGGATCTTGAAGATTTTTGTACCTCTCCGAAGGCAATCCATCCGGGCCTGCCGTTTTGTTATTTTTCTGTCTTTTAATTGCCATTATTAATTCTAGAGGTGTTATCTTTGTTCAGCATGAGTCTTATTGTTTCTGACAGTTTAGGTAAGTCAGCTTTTTGGAGACATCGAATGCTTTTTTCTTTGAAGTGCCGCCCTCTTCTGCATATAATTCCTTGTAGAACTCATGAATTATGTCTCTTTTCCCATTCGTTATATATTATCTGCCCCTCTTTATTGCATAATGTACTAATGCACTTTTTATCTTTTGGTTTCTTCAGTTTATAAGCTAGCCAGCGTCCTGGTTTGTTTGCATTTTTGAAATAATTTTGTTTTAAGTATTTTAGTCGTTGTGCCAAATCTCCTTCTCGATCATATTCAAATTATGTTTAATTATGTCTGTTTGTTGCTTCAAATCCCTTCTTTTGGGTTCTTTTTGTAGATTTCTTTCTAGACTACCAAGTTCTTCCTCCAAATCTTTTTGATGCTGTCTTGTGTTTTTATTTTCTTTTGCCATGTAGGCGATCGCAATCCCTCTCATGTAGGCTTTTGCCATATCCCATAGATTTTGAATATTTGTGTCCTCCTTTTTATTATTTTGGAAGAACAGATTCATCTGTTCTTCCATCTTTGATTTAAATTCTTTATGTTTTAAAATTGCTTTCTTTAATGTTCATCTTCTTGTTTTTTTCTCCCTGTCCATCTAATTGTCACTGGATTATGATCTGCCCAAAGATTTTTTCCAATTTCAATTTCTTCAATTTCTAAATTTAATTCCTTTGAAATCGAAGCCATGTCAATCCTTGACTACGAGGCATGTTGACCCGAATAGAATGTAAATTGCTTCCTCCCTGCATTTCTTTCCCTCCAACTATCCAAAATATTCATTTCCTCTGCCATTTTGAAAAAATTATTGGACAGTGTTTTCCTAGTTCCTTATCTTTTTTTTTAATTGAAAAGTTTTAAAACAAAGTTTAAATATATACCCCCTCCCCTCCCCCCTCCCCAACCCTTTCCCTCCCCTCCTCCCCCCTCCCTACTTCCCAGAACAAAATACAGGGTATAACATTCGATAATCATAATCCATCATAATCTAATGAACTATAGCTTCCTACATCCCTCTAGTTCTTTAACTCCCCAATTACCATGCTAAATTTAATTACCTAATAATATCTTCTATTTATTCATAAACTATCTGAAATTTTTTAATCCAATATTTACTTTGACAGATGGATAATCTATCCATCTTCTCCATTCCCTCACATATTTTTCATTTGAATGGTTCTTCAAATACACTGTAACTTTTGCCATCTCTGCCAAATTTGCTACTTTTAATGTCCATTCCTGAATAGTAGGCAAATCTTGCTTCTTCCAGTACTGTGCCACCAACAATCTTGCTGCGGTTATTAAATTCAGAATCAAATTAGTCTCTATAACCGTACAGCCCATAACTATACCCAACAAAAACAACTGTGGAGTAAACTTTATCCTCTTTTTAAGAATATTTTGAATAATCCACCAAATTTTTATCCAAAATGCTTTAACCTTTTTACATGTCCACCATACATGAAAATAAGTAGCATTCTCACAGTCACATCTCCAACATTTAGATTGTAAGTTCGGATACATACACGCTAACTTTTTGGGATGTAAATGCCATCTATAAAACATTTTATAAACATTTTCTCTTAGATTTTGCGCTTGTGTAAATTTTACATTTCTTACCCATATTTTTTCCCATGTTACTATCATTATCGGTTGTTCAAAATTTTGTGCCCATTTTATCATACAATCTTTAACTAACTCTGTTTCCGAGTCTATTTCTATCAATATATTATACAACCTTTTTAAATGCATTTGACTCTGGTCTCTAATTTGTTTTATCAAGTTTTCTTCACTTTGTGTAATACCAATTTTCTAATCTCTTTTCCATCTGGCTTGTAATTGTACATACTGAAACCAAGTGTCAGCATTTCACACTGTACTTACTCCAATGCTGACATAAGAAAAAGAAGCGGAGGCATCTGGAAAGAGACATTTGACATTTCACCTACTTATTTTCCCTGGAGAGAATATCACCTAGGAGATGAGATGGGAGGGGGGAATTCCTTTGAGTGGGAGCAGTAGATTAGGGGCAGAGTGACGGGGAAGATGGCCAATGAGTGCAGAGAAGGGGGAGAGGAAAAGGAGGGTTTTGCCTGAGGAAGCCAGAGTTGGTTGCAATGAGTCGGAGCTAGAACATTTGTGCTTAATAAATTAGAGGTTTTTTTCAAAGACTTTGTTTGAAATGCAATTTATTTAAGACGACTTTGAAACTTGCCACCAAGTTTGAATTACCTTTTCCTCTTTTAATACATTCAAAGGCTTTAGTTTTAGTATACCTTTCTCTATATTAAGAATTTCTTGATATGTAATTACATCCTGTCTTTGTTCTATACTTATGTTCTCTGTTGTGTGCCTGGGTACTGTCCATATAGGTATCTTATCATTTAATTTATATTGATATTTCTTCCAGACATGCAATAAAGCTTTCCTTAATATATGACTTTTAAATGTTCTATCCACCTTTTTATCATACACTAAATAAGCATGCCAACCATATACCAAATCATATTCTTCAATATTCAATGTCCTTTCATTTGTTAAATTAATCCAATCACTAATTGCTGATAAAACAGCTGCTTCGTAGTATAATTTTAAATTGGGCAGTTTCAAACCTCCTCTTTCACATATATCTTGCATTATTTTTAGTTTCACCCTTGGTTTCTTCCCTGCCCAAACAAATTTATTAATACCCTTCTGCCATTCTTCCAGTTAGCATCCTTTTTGAGTATTAGTATCATTTGAAAAAGAAATAAAAACTTAGGCAAAACATTCATTTTTACTGCTGCTATTCTACCCAACAAAGACAATTGTAATTTTTTCCAATTATTCATCTCTGACTGTATTTTATGCAATAACGATTCATAATTATGCTTATATAGTTTCCCATTTGAGGTTGTAATATAAACTCCTAAATATTTAACCTTTTTAACTATCTCACATCCCATTACTCTTTCTAATTCTTCTTTTTGATTTATTGTCATGTTTTTAACTATCATCTTTGTTTTCCCAATATTTATTTTAAACCCAGATACTTGACCATATTGATTAAATATTTCTATCAAACCTATAGCTGTTTTTACTGGTTGAGTTAAGGTTAGGACCAAATCGTCTGCAAATGCTCGCAATCTGTAATCATAATGCCTAATCTCAATTCCCCTTATCTTATCTGAATTACATATTTTATTCAACAATAATTCCAGAGTTAATATAAACAATAATGGAGAGAGGGGACACCCCTGCCTTGTTCCTTTTTCAATTTTGAAGGTTTTTGATTATTTGAAGGTTTTTGACTACCATTGATTATTATTTGAGCTGTCTGGTCCTGATATATTGCCTTAATAGCTTTTGTAAAATACTCTCTAAACTGCATCTTTTGAACCATTTTCAGTAAAAACTGCCAGTTCAATAGATCAAAGGCTTTTTCAGCATCCAAAAACATAAGCATCACAGGAATTCGGTTGTTCCTTTCCAAATACTCCAATATGTTAACAATTTGCCTTACATTATTTTTCATTTGTCTCCCAGATTGATCACTATGAATCATTTGTTGCATTACCGACATTAACCTATTTGGTAATTATCTTGGCAAAAATCTTATAATCTGTATTAAGTAATGATATAGGCCTATAATTCTTTGGCTGAGTATGATCTTGATCTTCTTTCGGAATCAAAGAAATAAAGGCTGTTCTCCAGGATGGTGGTACCCCTCCTCCAGGTTGTATTTTACTAAATAATTCCCTAAGAGGTTCTACCATTTCCAATTGTAGATTTTTGTAATACGCCGCCATCAGTCCATCTGTACCAGGGGCCTTGCCAACCTTTGCTCCTCTGTAGCTATAGGAATATTCTCCTTTCCCAAATATCTCTCTATATATATACTTTGTATTTTATCTCCAGCATATAATCTCGTATAAAATTCTAAAAAAGCTTTTTTAATCATGTTCTGTTGATAAACCTCTTTATCTTTATGATCTATTTTCTCTACAGTATGGGATTTTTGTTTTTTCCTCAACATATATGCTAGCTATCTACCTGGCTTATTTGCATTACAAAAAGTATTGTGTTTGGCATATTAGTTGCCACCTGGTCTAATATCAACATATTAAACTGCCCTCGGAGTAGAGTAATTACTTCTTTAGTTTTCTTATCCTCTGGATTATATATTAACACTTGCTCTTTCTTTATCTCTTCTTCTAATTCCCTCCTTTTTTCCCTTTGTCTACATCTATATATATTATTCAAGTTTATTAAAACACCTCTCATATATGCTTTACTAGCATCCCATACCATTTCCATAGATGTTCCCTTATGCATATTTAAAGCAAAAAATTCCTTCATTAATTTTTTACATTCTATCACATTTTTCTCATATCTGAATAGATTTGCATTTAATCGCCAAGATCTCCTAGACCCTTCTCCATACTCCAACTCCATCCATACTGGACTATGATCTGTTAAAATTCTGGGGCAAATCTTCGTCTTCTTGGACCCTGGAAAGAAAATCATTTGTAATTAATATAAAGTCAATTCTCAAAAAAGATTGGTATCTGTCTGAAAAAAATGTAAAATCTTGTTCTTTAAAATTCTGTTCATGCCAAATATCTCTCAATTCCATGTCCTCCATCATATCAAAAAAATGATTTAGGCAATCTTGCTCGCATTTTAATATTTTGCAAAAGCCTTTTCTTGTCCAATTTAGGGTCCAATACTCCATTCCAATCACCCAACAGTATATACGATTTATAATCCCATTGCACTAATTTTGTATGCAACAATTTATAAAATTTTTCTTATTGTTGGTTGGGTGCATTTACTCCCATTAAAAGTATTTTCTTTCCTTCTATTAATAGTTCAATTGCTAAATATTTTCCTTGCTGATCTGCTTCAATTAATTTAGCCATCAAGTCTTTTCTTAAATACATCACTATTCCATTTTTCTTCTCTGAGGCAGACGCCACAAAATGTATTCCCAATTTCACATTCATCAAATATTTTTGATCGCTTATTCTAATGTGTGTTTCTTGCAAACCAATTACATCATTTCTAAATTGTTTCAAATAATGAAGTATTTTCTTCCTTTTCTGCAGTGAGTTTAAACCATTGACATTCCAGGTTAGAAACCTAGACGCCATCTTTAGGCTCCCGAAGCTTTTCAAGAACCAACTGGAAGCTTTCCTGGAACTTCTTCTTCAGTCTTGCACCTCCCACAGCTTCTGTATTTGTACTTGTACTTTCTTGTGCTAGTATCTGAGTTTGTTGCATCTTCAACTCTTGCTCTTTCCTCTTGGTTGCTGCTCAAGTTTGTCTTTGTTCTTTAACATCTTCTATTTTTTCAGATAGCTCCCAAGCTTGTACAGCACCTAAAAGTTGCAATAACTCTTCTTGCATACTCATAGCACCTCCTTAAGCTTGTATTTGCATACCTTCCTTCTTCCCCTCTGCTGCTTCTCTCCCTTTTCTAGCTCCTAAGGATGGTGGATATCCAGCCTTTAGTATATTGGCATAAAAATCTCTTGCCCTCCAAATTGTATTAAGACGATACCGTTCTCCTGCATAAGTCACCACTAGTCCAGCTGGAACCTCCCATCTGTACTGTATCTGGCGATTTCTGAGTTCATCCACCAGGAATGCATAGTCCTTCTTGGATTTCAACATTTTAGGAGGAATTTCTTGAATACTGCAACCTCCTGTCCTGCCACTTGTAGCTTATTTTTATAAGAAGCTTGTAAAATCCCATTTCTCATCCTTCTAGTCACAAATCACTACATCTCTTGGTAGTTGTCTTTGTCTAGCAATCCGTGAATTAACGTGATAAATTTTATCAATTTGCCAATCATATTCTGCTTTTGATTCTCCAGTAAGCTGTGCCAGGGCTTCTATAAAAATCTCTTTCAAATTTTCTTGAGAGTTTTCTTTCAGACCTCTCGCTCTCACAGCAAATTCCATTGCCCTGTACTGTGTCATCATTATATCTGCTTCTGTTTTATCAGTCTTAGTTTGTGCCTCTTCCACTTTGCTCTCCAAGTTCTCATTAGCTTGATTAATCTCTTCAATCTTTTCTCTAACAAATTAACATGACCCACCAATCCCTGGAATGCATCAACAGTATCCTCTCTTATTTCTTTGTTTCGGGTTTTAATTATCTCCTTGATTTCTGCCATTTCCTCAGACACCTCTTTAAATGCAAATGTAATTTCTTCTTTAATTTTCTTTAAAATGAAAGAATTTTAGAATTTAAAAAGAACCTGCAGTTCTTTTAAAGCTCCCTGCAGCATTTCAGGTGTTAATATTTGCGTTTGCATTTGTGCTTGAGTGTATCACTCAAGCACAAGTGTACACTTGCATTTGTGTATCTGCTGGAGCCAGCAAAGATTGCAATCTAGTGGGTTGAGCAGGGGAACTTCCCGCACTTCCAGCAGATTTTGTCACACCAGGTTTTACTTGCTTGGAAGCCATTTCAGGGTTACACAGCCCAACAGCCAGCCCAATAAGCCAAAACTCAAAAAGTATCTTTAGCCTTTAAATAAATCCTGTTCTTGAGTCCCAAAGTCTTAATTCTTTGCAAATAGGTCCATAGAAGTTAAGCGGGGCTAACAGCTTTAACAAGTTAACAAGTTGATAAGCACTTTCTTCTTTAACTTTCAGTTTCCTCACCTCGCTTAATGAGCTTAACGAGCCAGCGCCATTTTTTTCCTTCCTTCCAGCTTTCCCCGCTCTTAAAGACTCAAAAGAAACGATATTCAAATGGAGTTAAAGCAGAGTACTTGCAATTGTCCCATCTCTTGTCTTTGTTCTGCCTGCTTTAAATTTCAATGCTGTTACAAGATTACTTGCAGGGATGGTCGCGGCATCTTGTTCTGTCTTTAGGCAGACACATCCTGGATTCGGAGTTTCGCCAGGCTCCTGGGGAGCTCTCACCCTTTGAGCCCCAGAATTATTTCTAGGGCTCTTGGGGAGCTCTATCCTCGCCTGGCTGCTCTCTTCCTCTTCTTCTCCCAAAGGGGAAGTTTCTTCACCGCTAGACAGCTGATTTTCGCTGTTCTAGCGGCTAACAAAATCACGGGGCTAGCACTTCTCAAAGGAGCGATGCGACGCCTGCGGTGCCACCGGAAGCGCTCTTATCACTTTTATAGTCCACATGTTTATCCACTATTGCATTAAAATCCCCTAAAATGCAAATGTTATCGTAATCCATCTTTCTGATAATCATGTATAACTTCTTGTAAAATTGATTCTGTTTTTCATTTGGAGCATAGATTCCCACTAAAGCTACTTTCTTATAGTTCAAAATTGCTTCTACTATTAATATCCTACCCTCGTCGTCCTCATAAATTTGTCTTGTCGGAATTCCCTCTTTAAAATACATTGCTACTCCCCCTTTCTTCTGATGTGATAGTGCTGCAAACATCTTTCCTAACTTGGACTGATCTAATAAATGTTGATGCTGTTTCTTTATATGTACCTCTTGCAGAATTATTATATCCAATTTTATCTTATAGAGTCTGCTAAAAAAAATTTCCTTTTAGAAGGGGAATTTAATCCATTCACTTTTAAAGATATAGCCAATATTTCTTCTTGCAAATATTTACTTATATTTAGGTCTTGTAGCTCTTGTTGATCTGATCTCTTTGGGTCTGTTTTCATCGTAGTTGCTGTCATCTATTCTCTCTCCTCTTCCATTTTCCTTCTCCCTATTTAATGGCTCTCTCATTTCTGTATTTTGTATTCTAATATCACTTTCTACTCTTACTTCTCTTTCTTCTAGTTTTCCTTCACTGTTAAAGTTCTGGCTATAAAATACCTCTGCTTTGTCTATAGTGCCTATTCTGTATCTTTTTTCCTGCCACAATACCATGATTCCCTCCGGCATCAGCCATCTAAAGTTAATATTGTGCCTAATTAGTTTGGATGTCAAAAATTGGTATGGCCTCCTTAATTCTCGCACCCTGCATGGCACTTGTTTTAATACTACTAACTGTCTCCATCTATGTTCTAGTGGGTCGTCCCTGGTTCTGTGAAGTATCTCATCCCTTACTGATTTTTTAACGAATCTAATATGGACTTCTTTAGGGAGGTTGTGGCGTCTTGCATAATTAGTATGAATTCTGTAAATTTTGTTCTTTTCATTCAGCATTTCATCCTTTCCAATTCCTAGGGCTTTCGCTAATAGGTCTGCCAACATTTCTGGCAAGTCCTCACTTTTTCTTCTTTGACATTTTGAAAGCACAGGCAAAATGCTGCTTGTTCTGTCTGCAGCTGGATAATGATGTTTTCCAGATCTTTATTGGTCTGTATTAATCTCTCGTTCATTTCATCAACTTTTTTTTCCTCCTTGCCCATCCTCTCTTCCATTTCTAGTAATTTTTGTTCGTTCATAATTTGTTGCTGGAAGGTTTCAAACTTCCCATCCATTGATTTCATTTTCTTCTTTAATTCTCCAGTATCGCTTCTAACTTCCCCAATTTCTTTTTTCATGTCTTCAAGGTTCCTTAACATCACGTCCTGCATTGCTTGTAACATTGATTGCAGTTCTTTAAACAAATTGGCTCTTTCTCTCTGCATCATTTCCTCTATTGATCTCTGGCCTAATGGATTTGATTCAAATGATGAGGCATGTGATATTTGTTTTCTTCCTGCACCATCTTTGGATAAATTAGGAATACTTGTCATTTTTAACAATGTCTTGAACCAATCCTCCCACTTATTTACAAATCTTGAATTTTCCTCCACCACTCCTAAGTGCAAGTTCTCTCTTTTGTACTTCGTTGTTTCAGTTTGCTTCTTAACAGTAACTACCACTCAAATCTCTTGCATGTTAACCTGAGGTATAAGCTATGATAGATATAAATCATTATCAAACAATCTTATCAAAGAGCGATGGCTATCTTATCCTACTTCAATTTCTATCTCATAAATACTTCGTAAATATTATAAATACCAATATCTTACAACACCCTTCAGTCCAAATCCATTAATGGTAAGTATAATTACATAATCATATAAATTATTTATATATATGTAAATATATATAGATATATAAGTATATAAACCTTCTTGGATGATTCTATTCAAATATTAAATATATTCTTTTAGAATCACACAGTCTTATTATATTGAAGTTAGAGCTTACAGTCAGGCAGGTTCTTATTTACAAGTTTCCCTTCTCGTTGTATCACTTTCCCTTTGACTAGTCGATGTCTCTTTCAACTCTGACAGATTATTCAGCATTCAAAATGTCCACCTTCTCAGTTTCATAAGCGCTCTCCCCTTTCCGTTCTATAATCTCAGATAGCTCAACAGACAAGATAGCCTGTTATTAACACCCAGCTGTCTGCAATTGTGCAAGTTCGAGGCTCAAGGTTGACTCAGCCTTCCATCCTTTCTAAGGTAGGTAAATTGAGGACCCAATTTGTGGGGGCAATAAGCTGACTTTGTATAAAAATATACAAAAGTATGAAGGCTATTGCTTAACGCATTGTAAGCCGCCCTGAGTCTCCGGAGAAGGGTGGCATATAAATCTATTTTTTTAAAAAAGCCTTCCTTTGTCCAGTTTCTTTAAGTTCAAAGTTTTTAGCATGAAAGAGAACCTCCTCTATTCTTCTATTCCTTTTCCTTTTCCAACCAAATTAGTCCACAGTTCTGCGGAGCACCTTTCTTTGCCTGTGTGTCCAGTGGTGGGATTCAAGTAATTTAACAACCGGTTCTCTGCCCTAATTATTTCTTCCAACAACCAGTTTGCCAAACTGCTCAGAAAGTTAACAACAGGTTCTCCCGAAGTGGTGCGAACTGGCTGAATCCCACCACTGTGTGTGACTCTCTTCACCACTATTCCACCCAGAGAGAAATCTTCCCCTCCTTCCTCCTCAAGCATCTTTTCTCTTTACTACTGCCCTGGAATCCGGAGAGATGTTTGCCCCTGAGCACTCACACGGAGTTGTTGGGATTGCTTCTCCCAGTCTTAGCCGCACCACCGTCTCGCTAAATCACTGCCAATCTTCATCCGCCGTCAGGTCTTCACAGCCACCATGTTGGGCCGTCTCCCCCTCCGCCCAACTTCTCCGAAGCTTTCCCCGCTGGATTCAGCCCTGACCACTGTCAAAACTGTTCAGCAGGCTGCCTCTGTTTCCAGTTTCCCTCTAGGAAACTTCAGACCCCGAAAGGTCAGCCGAGCGGTTTGTAGTGACTGTAGAAACAGCCTCCATTGCTGGAGAAGCCACTTAACACACCTGCTTTCCCTGACAGCTGGCCCCGCCTCTCCACCATTGCTTCATGTTCTATCCTCAGGTGCTTTGAAGAATAGTTTGACTCCTTCTTCTTTGTGGTAACCCCTGATATATTTGAACACTGCTATCATGTCTCCACTAGTCCTTCTGTTCATCAAACTAGACATACCCAGTTCCTGCAACCTCTCTTCATATATTTTAGCCTCCAGTCCCCTAATCATCTTGTTGCTCTTCTCTGCACTCTTTCTAGAGTCTCAACATCTTTTTTACATCGTGGTGACCAAAACTGAATGCCGTTTTCCAAATGTGGCCTTACCAAAGCATTATAAAATGGTATTAACACTTCACGTGATCTTGATTCTATTCCTCTGTTTATGTAGCCCAGAACTGTGTTGGCTTTTTTGGCAGCTGCTGCACACTGCTGGCTCATATCTAAAGGGTTGTCCACTAGTACTCCAAGATCTCTCTCACAGTTGCTACTATTGAGCAAGGTATCACATTATATGGTACCTGTGCATTTTATTTTTCTTCCCTAAATGTAGAACCTTGCTTTTTTAACCATTGAATTTCATTTTGTTAGATAGCGCCCAATGTTCAAGTCTGTCTAGATCCTTCTGTATCTTTAGCCTGTTTTCTGGAGTGTTGGCTATTCCTGCCAGCTTGGTGTCATCTGCAAATTTGATGAGTTCCCCCTCTATCCCCTCGTCCAAGTCATTGATGAAATGTTGAAGAGCACTGGGCCTAAAACAGAGCCCTGGGGTACTCTGCTGCATACTTCCCTCCATGTAGATGCAGTTCCATTGAAGACTACACATTTGAGTGTGGTTGGTCAGCCAGTTACGAATCCATCTGGTGATGATTCTGTCTAACCCACATTTTCTACTTTATCAAGTAGTAGGTAATGGTCTATTTTGTCACTTTGTCAAAGAATGCAATAAGATTAGTCTGGCATAATTTGTTTTTGATAAACCCATGTTGGCGTTTGGTTATTACTTGGTTTGCTTCTACAAGTTCGGTGATTCGTTGTTTAATTATCTTTTCCAGAATCTTCCCTGGTATTAAGATCAGGCTGATAGGTCTGTAGTTTCCCGGATCTATTTTTTTTTCCTTTTTTGAAGATGGGAACTACATCAGCTCTTTTCCAATCCTCTGGCAGTTCTCCTGTGATCCAGGATCTTTGAAAGATATAGTTTAGTGTTTCTGAGATCTTGTCTGCCAGTTCCTTCAGAACCTTGGGGTGTAATCCATCTGGTTCTGGTGATTTGAACTCATCTAGGGTAGATAGGTGTTCACTTACCATTTTCTTCCCTACTTTAACTTGTGTTCCTAATCTGTTTTTTGTGGTGCTGTTTTTGATAGGTTGGACTGTTTTTTCCTTTTGTGTAAAGACAGATGCAAAAAATGAGTTAAGTAGTTCTGCTTTGTCCCTGTTGTGTGTCACCTTCTTGGCACTTTCTCTCAGCAATGGGCCAATTGTTTCCTTGACTTTTTTCTTGTTTCCAATATGTTGGAAGAAGCTTTTTTTGTTATTTTTTACTTTAGTCGCAAGCCTTTATTCATTGTGAGCCTTAGCTTTCCTCACTTCATCTTTATAGGCTCGAGCTATTTGCTGATACTCTGCCTTAGTTATTTGCCCCTCTTTCCACTTTTTATACTTGTCCTTTTTGTCTTTCCATTTGTTAGAGAGTTCTTTATTATTTTTCATCTTAATTGGTATTGTGCTAAACTGGGCTTTTATAATCTCACTTTTCAAAGTTTCCCAAGCTTCTTGAGTTGTTTTCCCCTTGAGGATTCTCATCCATGGAATCCTTCTCAAGCTCTCTCTAAGTTTATTGAAATTAGCTCTCTTAAAGTCCAAGACTGTAGTTTGACTTTGTTCTGCTACTTGTGTTTGCATAATGTTGAATTCCAATATTCCAATACTTGTCCCCAAAGTTCCTGTAGCTTCAACATCTTCTATCATTTCGTTTCTATTAGTGAGAATTAAGTCCAATATTGCTGATCCCCTTGTTCTTTTCTCTACTTTTTAATAAAAGGGAGGAAATATAAAATATTTTACCTTTCAGGCTTGCAGGATTCTGCTACTATAGCCTCTGTCAACAATTTATAGTTCTAGTCTTCCTATGGACTCAGTTTCTTGATCTAGTCTCATAAGGAGATCAAGCAGATCAAGTAAGTATTAAAAAACCAAAATCACAGACATCTACTCCTCTCTATGTATAAGTGTATAAAACCATGTTTGTGATGACCCGGGGCATGGCAGGAAAGCAACACAACCAGAGAACAGGTCTAACTCCCCTTTATTGCTCCAACTGTGCCCCCAAACGTTCCCACATTCACTACAAGTCCTGGAGCAAAATTCTCACATGCACCTTCAGAAGCTTCTGGCTGCAAGTAGTCTAGTAAAACAGGTTAGCCAAACAGCAATCAGGGCCAGCAGTCCAATAAGACAGGTAAATCAAACAGCAACCAAGGCCAGCAGTCCAATAAGGCAGGTTACCCAAACATTAACCAGGGCCAGCAGCCCAATAAACCTGGTTAGCTAAACAGTAACTAGAGCAAGAGGTTCAGTGAAGCAGGCAAACTGGCAAGCCCCACAAGACAGAGTATAGCAATCTCCAGGCTTTGGCACATGAGACACCATAGATTCAACACTTGTTCCTGACAAATGCTCCTCAATCTGCGTAGATCTTGCTGTCTCTCTTCCCTCCTTGCTCTCAGATCAGAAGGGATAGTCCTTGCTTTTCTCCTGATCTCTCCCTGTCTCCAGGCCTTACTAATTCAGAAAAGCCTTGCCTGGACTGACTCTGCCCTTCCCCAGTTTCCCCCAAGGACAACAGAGCTGGGCTCTCCATCCCTGCCAGTTCTTGTTCCAGCCCATCTTCCCCCCCAGATTCAGACTTTGACAGGGACATGACAATGTATGGGGAGTATGGTCCTATATCATGTCTGTCATGGCCACCCCCAGCCCTCCGAGATCAAACACAACCCTAATGCAGCCCTCAATGAAATTGATTTTGACACCGCTGCAGTACAGCATGCCCTTCCCCCTTCTTTCTTCCATCCTATCTCACTGGATCCCACAGGCATTCAGCCTTTTTTTCACATGCTCCTCTCCATCCCCAATCACTCATTTTCTTTTATTGTAGATCTTTTTCTGGAAGCTCCGTGGATTGCATTGAGAAAGAAGAAATTACTGCTCTATCCCTAGGCCATGTGACCCCGTCTCAGTAGACATTTTGGAGTGGTGAAAGGGTGCTGGCTAGCAATGCTCTCTAGCAATGCAGCCTAGAGTTGCTTAGGGTTATGGTTGCCCTTCTTCCCCAATACTGCACACTTGCAATCCTGCTATTTAGCGGATTGTATGGTTTGTGAACAAGAAGCATTGGGGAAGGAGAAGTTTGCATGAAACACTTGCTTTCAAGCTGGATGAAGCTAGGCATGCTTCCTTCACCGCACTTAAGCTACATACTTACCTCCACAAATGGCAAGTGCTATTTTAGCGCAGCTACAGTACATTGTGGCCACTTTGAAAAATGGCAGTCACTACCTGGATGCAGCCCTGTGATCTATGGATGCCAAGGAAAAGAGAGCAAACTCCACCATCATTTGTCACAGCTTGCTTTCCTTCTCCAACAAGAGCTGTGTACCTTCCAGGACAGCTGTGGTATAATAAAAGATAAGTGAGGATTGTAACAGTAATCTTTTTTGCTATACCCCATGGCTGATAAATCTAATGTTTGGTATATAATTTGAAATGCCCAACAAAACCCTGGGTGCCATACAGCATTAATAACAATTAACCAACTCTTCAGACCATAAAACATAAAACATATGATATAGTATTGAAGATAATATTTGTAGCTCAAGGTTGAACTGTGGTGTCCTTGATGCTCTCAGAGATTGCTTATTTTCTTACAGCTATTTCATTACCAAACAAAACCATCAGTGCTAGAAGAGAATGTTCCATAGATTATCAACTTAATATGTTGTCAAATTTTTCCTCTCTGAACATCTACTTGGACAGTATTTTCTATAGTCCCTTAACACCATGATCACAATGAAACCCTAAATTGTCTGTTTTATTATTGTTTTATTCTAAGTAGGAGATTAAATACTGCTCTATTTCTATGCAATTGAAAATATCATTTTTCTAGACTCTGAAAAGAGACCTATATGCAAAACTGAACCTTTCCATGGATCAGATGACTGAGTACAAAGCAACCCAGCAAAAAAAAGATGAAGAAATTGCAGAACTTAAAGAAGATCTTAAAAGGTTGGAGCTTAATTGAAATTATTTCAGTTGTGTGTGTGTGTGTGTGTGTGTGTGTAAATATACATAATGAACAAATAATATAAATAAATAGGATTATATAAATATTTGATTATACAGGGAGTCCTTGATTTCTGACAGTTCATTTACTGACCATTCAGTGTTACAACCAGCACTGAAAAAAGTGACATGACCATTTTCAATCATGTGATCAAAATTCAGATGCTTGGCAAAGGGTTCATACTCATGACCATTGCTGGGTCCCAAGGTCAACTGATCACCTTTTGCAACCTTTTGACAAGCAAAGTGAATGGGGAAGCCAGATTCACTTAACAATTTGGTTACTAACTTATCAACTGTCATGATTCACTTAACAAATGTAGCAAAAAAGGTCATAAAATGGGGCAAAACTCATTTAACAACAAAAATGTTGAGCTCAGTTATGGTCATAAATCGAGGACTAATTGTAGTTCAGGGATTTAAAAAAATCCTTCTATTGTTTGCATTGCTCCTTTATCATGAGCAGTGATGCCAATGATTGCCAAGTAACTGGGAGAAAATAATTTGCTCTTCTTCACTGTCCCCATGATTTGCATCAAGGAGGACAATAATATGGAAGATACTCCCCTTTTGGTTTTTACACTTCTGGACATCCACATTTTGTGTTTGTCAGCAGATCTGATTTATTTCCAGCTGTGATAGATCTCAAATAATATTTTGTGAATTACTTATACTAAATTTATTGTGAAGAGCATATGGGCAGCTGTTTTTGCTTGATGGAAATTCTTGTGACTTTTTAAATTTTTAAATTTTTAATTTTTTTTTATTTATATCATATTAAAAAAGAAATTGGACATGATGCGACCATCCTGGCATCATCTCCGCCATACACACTAAAGTATAACACAAGTATCTTACATACTCAGCATACCTTGCTAATTATATACATATATTTGACCCCCTATATACCCCCTATACACCCTTATATTTACATATATTACATCATCTTTTGGTCTACACATCTGTTCCGACTTCCATTTCTCAAATCCAACCATTGGTAAAATCTATTCCAAATTTCATAGTATTCTATCTCTTCTTTTTTTTCTTCTAGCGTTAATCTATCACATTCTGGACGTCTAATATTTTCTTGGATATCTCCCTTTCTAGTGGTATATTCACATTCTTCCATTGTTGGGTGTATATCATTCTCACTGCCGTTACGATATGCAATATTAAGTATGTTAACCCTTTACTATAATTTTCTGCTATGATTCCTAATAAAAATATTTCTGGTTTGAATTCCAATCTTTGTCCAATCATTTTTTCCAGCTACATCTGAATCTTTTGCCAATACTCTTTTGCTTTTCTACATGTCCACCACATATTGTAGTAGGTGCCCAGTGATTGGTCACATTTCCAGCATTTCGGTGATGGATTTCTATACATTTTGGCCAATCTTGCTGGTGGTAAATGCCACCTATAGAACATTTTATGTAAGTTTTCTTTGTATGATGTGGCCAGGGTTAATTTCCTATTCCTTTCCAACAATTTTTCCCACTTTTCCAGTTCAATATTATACCCAAAAATTTTTGCCCATATCACCATTGTCTCTTAAACTTGCTCTTCCTCCATTTTATAGTCTAATAAGTATTTATAAATTGCTTTAATCATTTTTTCATCTGTCCCCAATAGAAGTTTATCTAATATCTTTAAATCTCTATTAATACCCCACACTTTCACATCTTTCATATAGCTTGATTGAATTTGTAAATATGCTCACCATTCCACTACCCCTTGTTCTTTTAATTGTAGTCTCATTTTTAGTCTCCCTTTTTCATCTAGAATATCCTTGTTCAGTGGGGCCAAAAAGTATTTAGTCAGCCACCAATTGTGCAAGTTTTCCCACTTAAAAAGATGAGAGAGGCCTGTAATTGTCATCATAGGTAGACCTCAACTGTGAGAGACAAAATGAGAAAACAAATTCAGACAATCACATTGTCTGATTTGGAAAGAATTTATTTGCAAATTATGGTGGAAAATAAGTATTTGGTCAATATCAAAAGTTCATCTCAATACTTTGTTATATATCCTTTGTTGGCAATGACAGAGGTCAAATGTTTTCTGTAAGTCTTCACAAGGTTGGCACACACTAGTATGTTGGCCCATTCCTCCATGCAGATTTCTTCTGTTATTTTAGGGCTGTTGCTGGGCAACACGGACTTTCAACTCCCTCCAAAGGTTTTCTATGATGTTGAGATCTGGAGACTGGCTAGGCCACTCCAGGACCTTGAAATGCTTCTTACCACGCCACTCCTTTGCCTGGGCGGTGTGTTTGGGATGATTGTCATGCTGAAAGACCCAGCCACGTTTCATCTTCAATGCCCTTGCTGATGGAAGGAGGTTTGCACTCAAAATCTCACGATACACGGCCCCATTCATTCTTTCCTGTACACAGATCAGTTGTCCTGGTCCCTTTGCAGAGAAACAGCCCCAAAGCATGATGTTGCCACCCCCGTGCTTCACAGTAGATATGGTGTTCTTTGGATGCAGCTCAGCATTCTCTCTCCTCCAAACATGATGAGTTGTGTTTCTACCAAACAGTTCTACTTTGGTTTCATCTGACCATATGACATTCTTCCAGTCCTCTTCTGGAACATCCAAGTGCTCTCTAGCAAACTTCAAAGGGGCCCAGACATGTACTGGCTTAAGCAGGGGGATACGTCTGGCACTGCAGGATCTGAGTCCCTGGCAGCGTAATGATGGTAGCCTTTGTTATGTTGGTCCCAGCTCTCTGCAGGCCATTCACTAACCCCCCCTCCCCCCCATGTGGTTCTGGGTTTTTTGCTCACCATTCTTGTGATCATTTTGACCCCATGGGGTGAGATCTTGCATGGAGCCCCAGATCTAGGGAGATTATCAGTGGTCTTGTATGTCTTTCATTTTCTAATTATTGCTCCCACAGTTGATTTCTTCACACCAAGCTGCTTGCCTATTGCAGATTCAGTCTTCCCAGCCTGGTGCAGGTCTACAATTTTGTTTCTGGTGTCCTTCGACAGCTCTTCGGTCTTCACCATAGTGGAGTTTGGAGTGTGACTGTTTGAGGTTGTGGACAGTGTCTTTTATACTGATAACAAGTTCAAACAGGTGCCATTAATACAAGTAATGAGTGGAGGACAGAGGAGCCTTTTAAAGAAGAAGTTACAGGTCTGTAAGAGCCAGAAATCTTGCTTATTTGTAGGTGACCAAATACTTATTTTCCACCATAATTTGCAAATAAATTCTTTCAAGATCAGACAATGTGATTGTCTACCTATGATGACAATTACAGGCCTCTCTCATCTTTTTAAGTGGGAGAATTTGCACAATTGGTAGCTGACTAAATACTTTCCCCCCCAACTGTATGTAACAATTTCCCCCCCAATTGGTAAGATTCAGATGAACCAATGGTTCTAGAGTGGAGAGCCAGATTGATATTTTCATATAGTACTGTTATTTTATGTTATTCCGTACTTCCCATAGGGACTGACGCAGGAGTGGGTTCTAAATTTTTTTACTACTGGTTCTGTGGGCATGGCTTATTTTGTGGGCATGGCTTGGCGGTCATGTGACTGGTGGACATGGCTAGCTGGTCTACACAGAGGGCTGAAAAAAGTCATTTCTTACAGATCCTCGCACTTTTGACTGGTCCTCACACTTATGACCATCCTCACATTTATGCCCGAGCAGCATTCTTAACAACCGTGTCAGTCATTTCACAACTAGTTCTCTTCACCATGGTGAGAAGATAGGGCGCAAAACATAAAATGTGAGGACAGTCATAAGTTCGAGGACTAGTCAAAAATATTTTTTTCAGCCTCTGAGTAGTCCATATGCACAAAAGGACTACCCAGAGGGCTGCAAAAAGTGATTTCTGATAGGTCTTCGCACTTTTGACCGGTCCTTGCACTTATGACTGGTCATCATTTATGCCCATTGTAGCATTCTTAACAACCGTGTCACTCATTTCACAACTGCTTCTCTTCACCATGGTGACAAGATAGGGCGAAAAATGTAAAATGTGAGGATAGAGGACTAGTCAAAAATGCGAGGACCAGTCAAAAATAACTTTTTCAGCCCCCTGAGTAATCCATATGCAGAAAAGGATACAGCAATAGAGAGGGACGAAGGAAGAAGAAGAGAGATGGAAGAAGGAAGGAGAGAGAGGGAAGGAAGAGAAGGGAGGAAGGAAGGGAAGGGAAATTAGATTAGGAGTGAGGGTAAGAGGAGGAGAAGAAGGAGAAAGGAAGAGGAAGTAGGGAGGAGGAGAAGAGGGGGGGAGAGAAGGTAAGAAGGAAAGAAAAGAGAGATGTGGTAGGTTTGAGGAGAAAGATTGCTGTACAATAAAAAAGATGAAAGGAAAGAAAGCCAACCTCAAACAAATATAAAAACATTAAGATAAAGAATGAATTGTTAAACTTTAAAAAATAAAAGAGAACAAATATGAATAAATAGCAATAATTAGAAACACACATACAAACATACAATGTATTTTCTTTGAACAGAGTACTTGGCCGGTTCACAAATTTAAACAGTGTTTAGTCATTTCAATTAAATTTACCATATCAATATTCCTTTTTGCCATATTTATTCCTCATCTATTTTTTTAAAAAACCAATATTACCCTTCATCCCCATCTCTAATCTTAATCAAATTCAATTTTCCCTTCTATTCTATATTATACCCCTTCCCATTGTCATCTATTTTTATATCCATCCTCACATTGGTTAATTACTGTATTTTCCTGCGTATAAGACTACTTTCTAACACACAAAAATCTTCTCAAAAGTCGGGGGTCGTCTTATACGCCGGGTCTCATTCTCCTGTAACCAGGCAGACCAGCCCATAAGGCTCTGACGAGCCTTAAATGGCTCTGAGGAGGGTCGTCTTATACGCCCAGTCGTCTTATACGCCGGAAAATACGGTTTGTAATATTATAGTTGTTTAATACAAATTCAACATTTTAATATAAATCAATTTATTATATAACTATCTTTTTTGTATATTAATCAATATGAACCTGAATATTCCAATTATTTCCATGCAATCCAATTTCTTACAAATCAATTAATTATATTTACCAATAATAATAAACCAAATAATTTCCCCCATATATTCCTCCAAACCACAACTTAACCATTTCTGCTTTCAACAGAATATGCAATTAATAGTATTTCAATTATTACAATTCCGTCGTTAAATAGAGCTTTTTTTCTTTTGTGTTTTAAAATCTTGAACTCTCCTCTTTTGCCCTAAATTTCCCATTGTTTGCATCTACCTTTTTTGGTAAGGAAAAAGAAAAGAAATCTGCCTCTGCCTAATATTCCAAAGTAACAGCCAACACCCTGCTTTACTTTCAATTTCATTTTCATCTTGATTTGCATAAGGAGAAAAAAAAATCTCCAGCAATTTATCTCTTTGCAGCAAGCAGCTGAGCGCTGCGCAAAACAGCTGAGAGCAAATCAGCTGAGAGTTGGGAGGCAGATCTAATCAACGGACTAATTAGCCTATGCTGAAGCTGAAGAGTTGTTTTTTCTTTCTGTTTGCTTGCAAGGAGATAACTGCTGTGAGGCACAGGCCAAAAGGTGGGGGCCACCCTCCTTGCCACTTAGCGCCCCCCTGTCACCCCCTTTTGCCTCTAGCACCCTCCTGCCACCCCCCTTGCCTCTTACTGCCCCCTAAGGCATGGTACCGCCCACTTTGGGAACCACTGGCTTAACTACTTAACAACCGGTTCTACTGAAGTAGAATGCCACCACTGGGTCTACCCATTTATTTTTGCGGACACTGGTCTACTCATTTGTTTTCTTTTAACACTGATCAGCTGTAAGGCAGCCCTTTGAAGCCCCGCGGCAAGAGTTTAAACAGTTTTTTCTCTCTCTAGCCGTCAGCTGGGACTCAGGAGGCAGCAATAGATTGAGAGTGGGGCCAAATAAAAGGTAAGAATAACACGGGGTGGGGGGTAGGCGGGCAGGGGGGGAATCAGTTTGGTGACATCATATCGTCACCACTACCGGCTCACAGAAACTGGGCCGAACTAGGAGGAACCCACCACTGTACTGACGTATATAGTGTCTTTGGAAGTATTGGTGTGCCACTTGTCTTCCAGACACCCTGCTTGAATATCATGGCTTTCTAGTATTAATAATCTCTTGTTCCTTAAAGTTATCCATTCTTTCACCCAGGTGATTGTTGCCGCTTGATAATATAATTCCCAGTCTGGCAAAACAAACTCCTCTTTCTTTGGACTCTTGTAGTAATTTCAATTCAATTGACTTCTTCCCTTGCCATATAAATTTTGACACTATTTTATTCAAATTATCAAAATATTTTTTCTCTAATTTTATTGGTATGTTTTGAAATAGGAAGAGTAGTTTGGGCAGAACATTCATTTTTATTGCTGCTATTCTATCCATAAGGGAGAATTGAATGGTCTTCCATCTCTCCAGATCTGCCTTTATTTGATTTATTAATTTAATATAATTGTCCTTAATTGTACACCTTGCCGTCAAGTAAATCCCTAGGTACTTCACCTTCTTCGCTAATTGAATATTTATTCCCTTAGTCAAATCATCTTTTGTTTATTTGTCATGTTCTTGGCTATCATTTTAGTTTTCTCCTTATTTACTTTTAGTCCAGCTACTTGTCCGTATTCCTCCAATACCTCCATAATTCTCAGACCCGATTTCAGTGGCTCCTCTAAAATGAAAACTAAGTCATCTGCAAAAGCTTGCAATTTATAACTCTTTCTTTTAATTTCCAGTCCTTTGATCTGCATATCTTTTTGAATTATTCTCATTAATACTTCCAAAGTCTATGTAAACAACAACGGTGATAGCGGACACCCTTGTCTTTTTTTTTTTCAAAACAGTTTTTATTTTTATTTCTCATAAACACATTTACATGTACAGTCATTTATCCATCATTTTTCATTTGTCTTATCTTTTAACTTTCATTTTTACTTTTTACTTTTTCGGGGCTGCTCTTTTTCCTTAGGTCTTTTCCCGTTACTTTCCGGCCTTTCTCCTTTTTCTTTCTCCCTCTTTTTCAGTTGTACTTCCCTTTCTTCCAGAGCTGGTATTCTTTGGTCGTTTTCTCCACTCTCTTCTGTTTCTTCCTCATTACCAAAATATTGGTTATAGAATTCCTCCACTTTGTCCAAAGTATCCACTCTGTATCTCTTTTCTCGCCAGGAGACCATAATACCTTCCGGTGTCAGCCATCTAAAATTGATGTTATATTTAGTCAACAATGATGTTAGGAATTGGTATGGTCTTTGAAATTCT
The DNA here is from genome assembly GCA_038048745.1 of Coluber constrictor foxii. Lineage (NCBI taxonomy): Eukaryota > Metazoa > Chordata > Lepidosauria > Squamata > Colubridae > Coluber > Coluber constrictor. The sequence continues at coordinate 115,773,016 of CM075961.1, read as the reverse complement.
CTAACTCTTCTTGACCTGCTTAAGAACTGTCAGTTGTTTCCCTCTGTATTCTATTGGTTCATCTCTTGTCCTGTGAAGCACTTCATCCCAGATCAATTTCTTCACGAATCTGACATGTACTTCCTTTGGAAGATAGTGTCTCCTTGTATAATTTGTATGGATTCTGTAGGTCTCATCTATTTCTGTCGACATCTCCTCTTTTTCTGTTCCTAATGGTTTCGCTATTATTTCTGCCATGATATCCAGTAAGTCTTCTCCTTTCTCCACTCCTATATTCTGAAAACGTATGTAGTGTGCCGCTTTTTTTGATTCCAGAAAAATTACTGTAGATTCTAATTCTTTATTTGCCTGGAATAATTTATCACTCATTTCATCCACTCTTTTTTCTTCTCTCTCCATCCTCTCTTCCATCTCTTGCAGTTTCTGTTTGTTTTTGGTAATCTGTTGCTGAAAAAATTCAAAGTTATCATCCATCTTTTGCATTTTTTCTTTAAGTTCTCCCGTATCATTTCTTACCTCTCCTATCTTTTTTCATTTCATTATGGTTCTTTGTCATCGCTTCCTGCATTGATTGCAGCATATCCTGCAGATCTTTAAAAGAGTTGGACCTCTCCCTCTGAAGCATGCCTTCTATCGATCCCTGTGTTGTAGCCAATGTTGTCTGGGCAGCTGATCTCCTCCCCATTCCTATCTTAGTTAAGTTAGTAGTGCTTGTCATCTTTAAGAATTTTTCCACAAAATTAGACTTTATCCAACACTCCCACCTCCTTCTCCAATATAACCCTCCACTGCTCCAAGGATGGTTTAGGCCAGGGATCCTCAAACTACAGCCTGCGGGCTGGGTGCGGCTCGCTGACACAATGTAACCAGCCCATGCAGTGGTGGAATTCAGCCCCGCCCCCTGCTCTGCCCCCACCACCACTCCCACTCCTCGCATGGCTGGCTTTTCGGCCAAAAAGGTTGTAGGGAAAAAAAATGCCTTTAAAAGCCTCTGGCGATCCCAGCTGAGTTGCCTGATCGGCAGAGGCTTCTAAAACCATTTTTTCTGCAATCTATTAAGATTGTAGAAAAAATGCTTTTAAAAGTAAAAAAGAAAAGAAAAAGTTGGCCACGCCCACTCATCACGACCTGATGGTGCCGTAGGTGTGTGGCACCACCGCTGCCCTGGTGGTAGAGGAGAAAAAGAGATGAAGGAGAGAAAGAAGGGAGGGGGAGAAAGAGATGGAGAGAGAGAGAGATGAAGGAGACAAAGGGGGGGGAAAGAGAGATGAAAGAGAGAAAGGGACACTTCCGGTTGGTGACGCCGTGAGAGCGATCACTTTTCAACACCTTTTTTCACTGTGCTTTGGGGACCTCAAAGGCAAGAAAGCCTGGAGAGCTTCTCAGTCTATAGAGGGAATCTGGAAAGCGGGAAAGCGAAGTGCAAGTGCTCTCCACTTGAACGGATATCTCTGTCTAACCGGCATGGGTGCGTCTGCCATTTAATGGCAGACCCGAAGTCACGATAGACAGCAAACGACGGGGAAGCAAAAAGATTGGGGCAGCTGACATGGAAAGAAGACCTAAACCCCAATCCCTGGTGATCGTGGAGATCGAGCTCAAAGGCGTGTAGCAGGCTGTGCTGGGAGGTAGAACTCACGGTGAGTGGAAAGGCGGCGATTGAAAGTAGCAGAGCAGATTGAAAATGATTGGGCTGCTGGCAAGCCTTCAAGAAGCTGAGATCATTTAGGCGGGGAGACGGCGCAGATAGAAGATCGAAGGGCTGGTCTTGATAGCGAGGAAAGTGACTTGTGGAAAGAGACTTGTGGCGGTGATGGTGAGCATTAACTGACTGGATTGAATCGTAAATTTGTGGAAATAAAACTATGGGCGTTTCTGGAGGAAAGAGAAACCGGAAGTGCAGCTATCATCTGAGCTTGGCAGCTTGACAGCAGGAGCATGACAGTGGGAAACAGCGGAAGGTGGCATATTGAATTGTGATCCTGATCAACGAATCCCAGTGGAAAAAAGACCCAAGAACTGTCTGAGGCTTACCCGAAAGAAGCAAATTCAAACTGAAATATAGTGGGGAAATCCTCGACTGCTGCAAGAACTTGAGTAATATCACGATTCTCTAATCCTAACTCTTATCTATTAACAATCTTGTGTACATATATTTGCCTATTTATATAGACACTGTATAGATTATTTTATGGCTTCTTTTGAGTAAATTTGTATAATCCTTTTACATAGTTTAAATAGATTTAGATTTATATACATATATACATATATTTAACATATGTATATATATATCATAACATATATTGATTATGTTTATTTAAATCAATTAATTAATGACTGTGTATATAATATTTAATATCTTAATAGATTTGCTGTGTTACAACTGTGGGGAGAATATAGAATAATTAAGGACAGAATATAAATGAATTAATATTAACCCACTAGCTTGGATACTACAGTTAAGTATAGCTATCTTATACTTCATAGAGCCTTGATAGGTATCAATTGAATGAATTGTGAATATTACTATAGAATGAGGTGAATTGACAATCCAGGTGACCCAGATCTGAATAATATATAAAATAGATAAACGAATTAATTAGATATTACTTATAACTAGATGAGGAATAGTCAGGAGGAAGGGAAGAAAAAGGAAGAAATTACTGTTTTTCTTAGTTGATGATAATCTGGAGGAACATCGAGAAGATAGTGAGGGAACAGAAAAGAATGTTGAAGGAAATGACTACTGTCTCATTGACTGTACTTAAGGCAGGGAAGAAAACCACTTCCAACCCGAATCTGACTTTATTGCTCTGACTTGGCCAAACACTCTTGGCCAAAACCTCTTGGGAAGGTTGAGCAGTTTGCTGTGCCGAGCAGAGAGTTGGATCAAATAACATCTGAGGTTCCTTCCAACTTGTATATACTTTCTATGACTTTACGATTCCTGTTACCTCCAGGTTTTTAAACAATGCACAGTTTCAATTTAAACAAGATCTATTAATGGCCAGAAGTTATATTGCTGACTTGAGAAGACGCATGGAGATGCTCCTAGTAGGCCTGCTTTTAATGAAACTCATATCAGCTTTTTAGTTTCTTTCTCCCACATATTTCTCCAATGAAATAATTTAAACAAATTAAACAATTCTGAAAATAGAAGATAGCAAAGAAGTGGGAATGGAAGATAAGCTGCTGTTTGGAAAGGAGATTGGTTTTTACCTCCGTGGTGCCTTGGCTGAGACCATCATTAAGGCCTACTTTAACTACGATTGCTGAGGGAGGATAAATTGTTGCGATATTTAACTTTGCTGAGAGATACTGGATTAATTATCTATCAAAATGGTAAAGAAAAGTAAGAGGCAGAGATCTTACTCTCTCTCCCCAAAATCTACGATAGAGTGTAATTACTCTAAGCCTCTTAAACAGCTTAAATTGGATGACTTTATGGAGAGGCGCAATCCAGAATCCCAATTCGAACTTCAAACTTTGTCCCCATCGTCTGTATTATTGGGAGAGGGAGATACTGAAAGGGAATTTTCTTCCCGGATTTCAGATTTAAACTCGCCTGCTAGAATGGGTGATTTTTCAAGCTCAATCCCCTCTCCTACTTCTAGCTGTTCAAGAGAAGTTCCAACATATTCAGACCTCAGAGAGATGGTCTGTACTCAGAGCATGTTAACTGCGCATACAGTAGATTCAATATATGACTTACTGACATCGATCAAAAGAGACATCGAGAGGATTTTTCAATTTCTAAATAACTCTCACCCTGCAGCTAAGGAAGGTGAGACTGCACACCTTCCTGATGCGCGGAGAGAGAAGAAGGGTTTTAGACCTCAATCCAAACAACAAAGCATTGCAAGTATTGACGTCAACCCTCATCAAGGAAGAAGGTTGTTAAAGAAACAAATTGCTTTAAGGATAAGGAAAATTCATGCAACAGAGGATGATGGACTTCAAATGAAAGGATAATTCTTTCACTTGCACAGCTATTGAAATCTGATCTTTTATTAATAGATGCAGATATGAAAAACTTCCCCAGCAAAGCAATTGTGTTCGATTAATACTGCATCTTGACAGCAATACTATTCTGAATGCTGTAATGAAAAGAAAAGGATCCCTGCTCAGATTTGAAGTCATTCCTACAAGAGTCTTCTCAAGTGGGCCTATTAAACCACTTTTACAAGGACTCATCCAAACATCAAAAATGGTATCCAGGAATCACTCTGCTACCTTCAGGGTCTTTCCTCTAAAATCCAGAGAAACTATGGAAGCAGATCAGACCAGGGAGAACCCATATATGAAGGCAAGTACCGATAAGCCCGAAGATGTTATAATCAGCGAATTTGTTTCCTTGTCTCCAAAGGAGCAAAGGTCGATGTTAACTGAATTTGACTTGTTAAGCTCTTCGCTAGCAGAAGCCTGCAGTTCAACGGGAAGGTTGTCCAAGCTGGAAGAACGGGAAAAGCATGTTCAGACAAGGCCTAAAGCTGTAAAGCTCATCCAGCGAGATAGAAGGGAAGGCAAAAGACTTTTTAATGAAACAAAGACTATGAACGTAGTGGCAGAAGTCCATCCTCCCCCAGGTGTGCAACTGCCCTCACCTATCTCATTTTCTTTAAGAATGGGTGAGACATTTCCGCAACAACCAGAGGTCACTTTAATTCCTTTGGCTCTCCGGAGAAGGCGATGGTAGTAACTCTGGGTCCCTCCACCAGAAGGGTAGAGGGAGAGACACAAGGAGTAGTGCCTCGGGGTGATTGACTAGATAACAAATGGCCTATAACCGGGTCTCTTATACCCCTAGCCTTTCCCTCCTGTCCTGGAATATAGCTGGCTGGAAAGGCATTGCAAACCGGATGGATTTTATAAAACTGATTTCAACACATCATCTCATCCTCTTTCAAGAAACCTGGCTGACCACTAATGATCCACAGATCAGTTTACCAGGCTTTGCCTCATGGCATAAACCAGCAGGCAAAGACAATTTAAGGGGGGGGGGCAATTGGGGGCTTAACCACGATGGTCAAAAGGGATATGGGATGGAAGGGTGAAGAAATTTCTTTAGACCCTCAATTCCAATATATTCTGCCTATTAGATTTTTTATCGCTCCATCTTTTAGGAAGGGACTTGTGGGATGAATTAGATTCAGTATTAGCTACCCTAAAGGGGCGCGTTCCCCAAGCAAAAATTATATTAGCCGGAGATATTAATGCAAGACTAGGCCCCTCAATGAAGAACTATGTTAAGCGAGGCCTAGTACCAACCAGATACTTTTATAATGAGTTCACCTGGTCCTCAGTGGACAAGAGGGTCAATAAATATGCTCAGAGGTTAATTTCTCTGCTGTTTATGAATGATATGCAAGTACTTAGAGGCTTGAGTGACGGGTATATATATCCCTATACTTTCTTGTCCAACAAAACATCAACCTCTCTTGATTATATTTGCACTTTCTCTAGTTTAGTACATCATTTTTCAGACATAAGAACTATATTTAGAGAGGAAAGTGACCACTTCCCTATCACGGCTTTGGTTTCGCTCTCCTCAGAAGTTAGGCCTCATTTAAGAGAGGAAATTGACACCTTAGTAAACGCTCGGGTTTATAACTACAAAAGGCTATATTGGCACAGACTTGATGTTGAATCTGTGACCACTTACCTGGGCTCAGTCGAAGCCAGACAGCTAGCAAGACAAATTTCCCAACCTAAGTCTGGAGACAACATCCCAATATCAGCTTATATAGAGCTAACTTCTACTCTTAAGAACTTAATGATCCAGAATGATAGCAAAGTAGATGGGATCTCTAGAAAGTGGTTTGACGACGATTGTTATAGGCTGAGAACAAATCTAAGAGCCGCAGTTAGGAAAGTTAATTGGTCCAGACAGGATGGTGATTATTCAAAAATGGTTCAACTCAGGAGAGCATACAAATCCCTCCTGAAAAACAAGAAAAGATGCTATAACACCAGGATAGGGAAAGAGGTAGAAATGGCAGCAAAATCCCAATTCCCTACGATCTTTTGGCATAAGTTAGCTGGTATATTAAAACAACGTTCCTCATTCATGGACACTGATATATCAGCAGTAAAATGGGAGAAACATTATCTTGCTTTATTTGATGGTAACAATACAACAAATGTCTTGCAACTGTATATTCTCCAACAGGAATTAAGGAAATGTCCAGAATGGACACCAGTTATTTCTATTGAAGTTAAACATATAATTCAATCCTTAAAGGCCGGGAAGGCCCTGGAAAGGACTTGCTGCCGCCCGAACTCTTTAGGTCCAACATTGATTTCTGGGTACCGGTACTGTTAGCACTGTTTACTTATATCGATAAAGTAGGGATAATCCCGGAAGGGTGGAGGTTAGCAATAGTATTTCCAATTTTTAAGAAAGGTGACAGAGCCACCCCATCTAATTATCGACCCATCAGCCTTCTCAATATAATTTCAAAAATGTACATGAAGCATCTGTTAAATAACTTGAGGACTGTTGCTTGGATAAGGAAATTCTGGCAAATGTGCAGGCAGGCTTTAGATCGGGTAGGTCTACCATTGACAATTGCTTTGTCCTTTCCCATTTAATTAATAAATACAAGACCCAGGGGAAAAAGCTGTATACCGCCTTTATTGATCTTATTGCTGCATTTGATTCCATTGATAGGAACCATGGAGGAAACTACAAGTCATGGAGATGGATCCCAGACTTATTTTGTTGATCAGGATTCTTTATACTAATATGCAATTAGAGTTAGATATGCAGCAAATGGGGCCTCAACACATAGCATACCGACAACTAGGGGAATGAGGCAGGATTGCCTGCTGAGCCCTATTCTTTTTAACCTTTATATAAATGATATCCCAGCGCAGCTGGAAGATCTTCTAACGCACAGCCCCAAAATAGGCTCAAGATTTATTAATGTATTAATGTACGCTGATGATTTAGTGCTGTTTTCTAGAACCCAAATAGGGATGAGGAGACTTCTCGCCAAGCTCTCACGTTATTGTACTACAAACCACTTAACTATAAATATAGCTAAATCAAAAGTTTTAGTTTTTGGCAATAAGAATGAAAAGCATAACTGGCATATTAATGACACAGATTGAACAAGTTACTCAATATACCTATCTTGGAATTGTTTTTTCCAGTGCAGGTGGTGGGACTCTGCACCATCAATACCTTTCTCAAAAGGTCAGAGCTGGGGCAAGCCTTGTATCTAAATTAAGTAAACGTATACAACCAACCCGATTTTATCAATTTGTAAAGTCTTTCCAGCTAAACTTGTCCCGATTATGGTCTACAGTGCCAAAATCTGGGGTCTTACAGAGGCCCCCATACTAGAGAGAACTCAAAATAATTTGTTAAGGAGGATGCTGGGGATAAACAATTCCACTTCGGCGGCAGCCGTCAGAGCTGAATTGGGACATTTTTCATTGTACATCTACACAATCACTAGGGCGGTAGCCTACTGGCTAAAAGTGACTCAGATGGAAGCCACTAGACGTCCTAAAATCTGCCTAGAGGAACAGCAGATCTCAAATCCTCAAAGGTATTCCTGGCTAACACAGCTGTCAGATATATTGAATTGATATGGCGTAGGGTTTCTGTTGTGCGACACACTGAAGCAAGTTAAACAATGGATTAAAGATATACATGGGCAAATGGACATGGCAACTTTTTCAACTAATCATTCCCTTAAGCTTCTAACAGCAGTTAAAACAACTTTCACCCTGGAAAAATATTTACACCTAGAAATGCCATCAGTGGAGAGAGAATTATTTGTCAAGTTTAGATTTGAACTTTTAGATACCAATGTTAAATTTGGCCAGTACAGGAAAATCCCATATGACGAAAGAACATGTATATGTGGGGCAAATGTCGTGGAGGATATGGCGCATATAGTATTTGAATGTAGGCTGTATGAGGAAGTAAGAAAACAATATCTGTCCCCAATTATAAATAAATCTCCTCACTGGAATGTAAGGCATAAATTAACATTTCTATTGAAGGCAGACTCTCCTCCTCTGGTAAGGGCTATCACTCGCTATCTTAAAAGGATTTATTTATTTATTTATTCAAATTTATATACCACCCTACTCCCAGACGGGACTCAGGGCGGTGAACAGCCAAAATAAGATACAATAATATAAAAGTTAAACATCATTTAAAACAAATTAAATAATTTGGCTCAAACAATTTAAAAATCCAATTGTATAAAATATTTAAGACCCAATATAAAAGGAGGTTATAAAGAATGATAGCAGTACGAGCCAGTTACATTGAAAAGAATTTTATTGACTGTAAGAAAGACAAGCTGAGTTAGAGAGGAGCTATCTTATTTGGGTTATCTAGTTTTGGAAATTTAGTTATTGAATTTCGATATTGTTAAATTTTAATGTCATACACCATATATTTTTACACTGTTATTTCTATATCTGTTTGTTCTATCTTTCCCTTTTGAAAAGGCCTTCAGGCTATTCAATAAAATACATACTTCCAACCCAATAATAACAATGACCTCTCCAGCATTACAAAAATCTACCGAAAGATTAATAAAACCAGAAAAATCGGTGATGCTACCAACTATCTAGAGCCTCAGATAGCTCAACAGGCTAAGTAGCCTGTTATTAACATTCAGCTGTCTGCAATTATTGCAAATTCGAGGCTCAAGGTTGACTCAGCCTTCCATCCTTTCTAAGGTAGGTAAATTGAGGACCCAGTTTGTGGGGGCAATAAGCTGACTTTGTATAAAAAATATACAAAAGTATGAAGGCTATTGCTTAATGCATTGTAAGCCGCCCTGAGTCTCCGGAGAAGGGCGGCATATAAATCTAATTTTAAAAAAAAACTATGCAGGCAATGCAAGTGACCTTATTGATAATCCAGGAGACCATGCTTAAAATGCAGGACAAGATGTCAAATAACCATGTAGAATTGAAGTTAGACATCCATGCCATTGACCAAAAAATGAGTGGGATTCAAGAGTCCATATACAACAGTGAAAAAAAAATAAAAGAGGTTGAGACTAGGGTGGAACACAATGAAAGAAACCTTGATTCCATTGACCAGAAGCTGATGGCTCAAAACAGGGAGCTAGAAGACGCTTTAATCCAGCTCGAAATGGATAAGGCAGCCTTCTATTTACACAAGGTGAAGAATTGGGCCAAGTAATGGCAGATTTAATAGCAGAGGCATTGCAGCAGGACAAGGACAACATCATAAAAGAGTTGGATGAGGTCTATAGAGTGCAAACTATGCTAGGAGAAACAAACTGCCTAGGGAAGTGCATGTTAGGTTTGCACGAAAAAAAGTAAAAGACATCCTCTATAACATGGCAAGAGATGAACCAATGACCTATAAAGGAAAAGAAGTAATAATCCTGAAGCAGATCCCCAAGAAAGTACAAGATTTGAGAAGAGACTACAAGTTCCTGACAATGCAGCTAAATAAGAGGAATATTCTTTTTAGGTGGATCCTGCCGGAGGGAATGCTGATTATCTGGCAAGGGAAAAAAATCAAAATTGACAGCTTAATCTCTGCACAAGAATTACAGAGCAGTAAGGAGGAACTGGAAGCAGTCTCTCAAGAGGAAGAAAGCGTACAACAAAGAAAACCCAAAGAAGGAACACCAGAAAGAAAGGAGACAAAAGAGAAGGAAACCCAAGAGACAAAGGGAAAGAAACAAAGACCGCAAAGAGCCGTACGAGCAAACAAGAACTAACAGTTTAACAAGGAGATGGGAGGTTGGAAAATACTATCCGTTAATGTTAATGGTCTGAACGATAGTAGGAAGAGAAAACAGACATTTTCAAAATTAATAAAACAAAATGTTGAAATAATTTGCCTCCAGGAGGTTCATATCAAAAGAGAAGAGGGGAAATATTTAGAATTTGACAAATTTGGGAAGATCTTTGTCTCCTTAGCCAAAAAGAAAGATAAAAGGGATTAGCACCAAACTCAAATATACTGACACTAAAGGAAGAATTTGGCAATTGAGATCATGAGGGGGAATATCTCAATATTAGTAGTAGCTATTTATGCTTCGAATAGGAATCTGGGAGAATTCTATAAGAAACTAGGTGAAAAAATAAGAGATTTGGAATATGGAAATATTTGTATAATTGGGGATTTTAACGGGGTAGTTAACCCGGACAAGGACTATAGGAGTGAGAAAACAAAAAAGAAAAAGAGGGAAAAGCTACCAAAAGCCTTCTTTGATGTAATGGATGAATAAAACTTGGTAGATATATGGCGGGTCCTGCACCTGAATGAACAGCAATACACTTTTTACTCGAACCTCTAAAATTCTTGGTCAAGGATCGACATGATGTGGGTCAGTAGAGGAGAGGGGATGGAAATAGATTCAGCAGAAATAACCCCAAATATATGGGCTGATCATAGCCCACTAGAGATAAGGTGGAAAAGCTTGCATAGGAACCAACAGAAGAGATGGAGGCTAAGTACCCAAACCCTGAGGGATAAGGAATATACCAAAAAACTTGAGGAAGAGCTAAAACTACTTTTTGTGGCAAATGAAAGTGAAGAGACCCCTCGAGCGGTAGTTTGGGATACAATGAAGGCATACCTAAGAGGGCTTATAATATCGCACAACATATATAAGAACAAAGAGAAAAGGAAGAAACAGAAAGATCTGGTGGAGCAATTAGGTGAAGCAGAAAAGAAATTATAGTGAGATCCGCACGATGAGGCAATAAAAGAAAATTGGATGACAATAAGACACAAATTAAATCTATTAGAACAGGAAGAATTGGCATGTAAGATCAAACAATCTAAACAATATTACTTCGAGAATGCAAATAAACCGGTGAGGTGGTTGTCGTACAAATTAAAAAAGGAAAAGGAAAAGGGCATTATCTACCAATTGGAGGATCTGGATGGAAAGTTATTGAATAAAGAGGAGGAAAAACTTGAATTCGCTCGGGAATTTTATGAGGCCTTATACAAGGAGGAGGAAACCCCAATGGGAAATGTTAAACAATATTTGACAAAGGAGAAACTCGCTCAGATAAAAGAGGAAGAAAGGGAAATACTTAATAGAGAAATTACAATAGAAGAATTAAAGAAAGTAATATCAAATTTAAAGAACAATAAATCTCCAGGCCCAGATGGTGTCCCAGGAGAACTGTACAAAAACACGGACCTAGAAGAAATTCTTACATCAAAACTGTTGGTAATATGCAATGAGGTTCTGAGGGGATCCAAGATTCCAGAGTCTGGAGGGAGGCGTACATCACATTGGTGTTAAAGGAAGGTACCGACCCGAAACAAATAAGGAACTATAGGCCGATCTCCCTACTCAATGTAGATTATAAAATATTTATGAGCGTAATCACAGGTAGAATGAAGATCTTAAATAATTGGATCCACTCTGACCAAAATGGTTTCCTCCCGGGAAGGCAGATTAGAAACAATTTGAGGGTAGCATTAGAGGTTTTAGAATATTATGAAACACATTCCAGGAACAAATGGCATTAGTCTTCCTTGACACTCAAAAGGCGTTCGATAATTTAAATTGGGGATTCATGATTCAGCAAATTAAGAAATGAATTTTGGAGAAAATATTGTGAAAACGATTACTGCAATATATGATAAACAAAGAGGAAACGTATTAAACAATGACATGGCAAAAACTTTCCAGATTAGTAAGGGAGTGAGACAAGGTTGCCCACTGTCACCACTTCTGTTTATATTGGCATTGGAAGTTCTGCTAAGGAAAATTAGACACAACAACGAGATAAGAGGATTGAAAATTAGGAGCGAAATATTTAAAATCCAAGCATTTGCTGATGATGTTGCATTAATTATGGAAGAACCATTAGAGATGGGGAAAAAAGTACTGGAAGAACTAGATGAATATGGAAAGCTATCTGGATTTAAATTGAACAAAACCAAAACCAAAATATTAACCAAAAATATGTCAGGCGGGCAACAGAGAATCTTAGAAGAAACTTTGGGTATGCAAGTAATTAAAAAGATAAAATACTTAGGGATTTGGATAACGGCCAGGTGCTCGACCTTAAAGGAAGACAATTATGTACCATTATTAAGTAAAATTCTGCAAGATTTGGAAAGGTGGGGGAAGCTGCAAATATCAATGTTAGGTAGGATAGCCACTATAAAGATGAGCATCCTACCTAAATTGATATATTGATTCCAAACTACTCCAGTTAATATAGATAAGAATTTTTTCTTAGATTTGAACAGGGCCACAAGGAAATTTATCTGGGAAGGAAAAAAGCTGAGGATTGCATTTCGAACATTGCAGGAAAAAAGGAATAGAGGTGAGAGAGAGAGAGAGAGAGAGAGAGAAAGAGGGGGAGAAAGAGAGATGAAGGAGATAAAGAGGGGGGGAGAAAGAGATGAGAGAGATGAAAGAGATATACATAGATACCTGTTTAAAAGAAAATACTGGGAGCTACAAAACCTGGGTGGGAGTAAGTGATATGGAGTTGGCAATGCCCACCAGGTTTAAGGTTGTGTTTAAGTTTTTACATGTGTTTAAGATTGAGTGTTTAAAGTTGCAGACCCCTGACCTACCGCATCCAATCACTTCACCCTGCAGCCAGCCCTGTAGGCCTGCGCCCACATCCCACCTGGGCAGCAGCGGGCTACTTACACTGGTTGTATCACCTTGCCCTGCAGCCGGACCGAATGCCCGCCTTGGACTGCCTCCGACCTCTCCAGTAGGTCATTTTTATTTAATTAATTTAATTAAGTGCTACAAGTGGCATAAATGATGACCGGTTAAAAGTGCAAGGATCTGTCAGGAATCACTTTTTTCAGCCCTCTGGATAGTCCCTATGTGCATAGGGACCACTCAGAGGGCTGAAAAAGTTATTTTTGACGGGTCCTCGCACTTTTGACCAGTCCTTGCACTTACGACTGTCCTCACATTTTGCGCCCTATCTTGTCACTGTGGTGAGGAGAAGTAGTTGTGAAATGAGTGACATGGTTAAGAATGCTGCAACGGGCATAAATGTGAGGATGGTCATAAGTATGAGGACCGGTCAAAAGTGCGAGGATCAGTCAGAAATGACTTTTTTCAGCCCTTTGAGTAGTCCCTATGCACATAGCCATGCCCACCCTGTCACATGGGGGGCCCAGCCACACTCACCTAGCCAGTCTGGCCCCCCAACAGTCTGAGGGACCCTGAAGTGGCCCCCTGTTCAAAAAGTTTGAGGACCCCTGGTTTAGGCTTTCGATGTTAACCTCTAGATATCAAAATATCAAATTTATTCTAATTCTATTAGTCTACCTACTGATGATAACAATGATATTGATAGTGACACCCAAGGTTCCAGTGATTTCCAGCAAGCTAGCAATCTATTATAATTCAGTTCAGTTCAGCTACTTTTCAACCTTGCTCTTCTGTTAGGTTTAGGTCTTCACCAAAGGTGTTTTTTTATTATTTCCTCATGTATGTTTATGCACTAGAACTCAAGTATATCTCTTGCTGTTGTATATAACACCTATTCGCCACCACTGCAAGATTATAAGATATCACATCGCCAGGCTCCCAGATATCTACAATACAGCAAACCTAATTTAGTGTCACTAAAAGGAACTTTCTCAAAGGAACTACCCCTTGGGCCTTGTTCAGTTTGTCAAATCTTCTCCAACTTTCAAACTATCCAACTTTTCCTGTGTAGTCCAATGAAAATCTCCCAATCCAGATCCACTCTGTCTAATTAGCAACCACTATTCCTCTCCTTCTATCCTTGTGAGTTTTAGAAAAAAGCTCCACAATCTCCTTCGCCGCTGCTATCATTGGGGGGAGGTGAACATCCCCCCCCCTTCTAAGAAGAGCCCCTTCTTTTTCTCAATCAGCTAGGGGTTTTGCTCAGCTCCCTGCCGTTCCACTCACTCTTTGGAAGTCAGAACTGATTTCAGCTAGTTCCGGTCCACCGACGTTCCACTTCACCATTGCTTTCCTTGTCTGGCTGTCAGCTCTGGTTCAGCCATTATGGGCCATCTTCTTCCCTGTCTGCTCTCATCGAAGATTCCACTTCCTTCTGACATGGGCCACCGTCTGAACTCAATCAATTGGTCACCTTCTTCCCAAATCACCCCTCCAGGGCAATTCTGGCTTTGAGAAGCCCACAGGACAGCTGAAATTAGTTGTGCTTCACGGAGCGCCTGTTCGCACACCTTTTCGGGCTGACAGCTAGCCCCGCCTCTGGAAATTATTGTGACTTTTAAGTCCTTGAATCAACACAATTTTTCCTCTCACAAGAGGATAAGCTACTGTCATATTTTGCAGAGAAGCTGGTGCTTCAAAGTTTTTTGAAATGATAAGATAATTTTGCCTGTAAAGTTCGAAAGCAATCCCTCTCCATTCAGTAATTGAGGAATCACCAATCAGTGCACATAACATGAAGGAAGGCAAAACACTGATTGAATGCTGTTTTTCCATTTTCCCATTAAGAGGCAACCTCTTAGTTCATAATAGTCTCAACATTTCAAGAGTCAGATGTAATAAAAATCACTGAGGGCCCATTTCAATATAATTTTGAGGAGTAGAAATGGCATTATGAAAGTGCCAGGCTTGCTCAAAAGAGCTCTTGTAAGAATTGCAGTGATATAATACGTGTGTGTGTGTGTGTGTGTATGTATGTATGTTTGTTTTCTGAGGATTTCGTGGGTGTTTGTATGTAGGTCTTTGGTTATTCGAGTCTTCTCCCGCATAAAATTGGAAGTGTCTTGCTCCTAGAAGCACGAAGACGAAAACACCAGCCTGAAGATGACGAATGAGACTTCGTCGAAACGTCGCCAAGACATTCCAATTTTACGCGGGAGAAGACCCGAATAACCAAAGACCTACATACAAACATCCGCGAAAACCTCACAAAACATACACACACACACACACACACACACACACACACAAACACAGAGAGAGAGAGTTGTTTCACTTGATTGTATTGTACAATTGTAAGGTAGTCTTCAACATACAACATACAACCATAGTTGAGCCCAAAATTTCTCTTGCTAAGCAAAGGAACAGTACACTTAACAGTTGTTAAGTGAATTTTGCTCCATTTTATGACCTTTCTTGCCACATTTGCTAAATGAATCATTGCAGTTGTTAATAATATGATTGTAAAGTGAATCTGACTTCTCCAAGCATCTGAATTTTGATCATGCAATGATTTTAAGCAGGGGTCCCCAAACATTTTGAACAGGGGTCCACTTCAGGGTCCCTCATACTGTTGGGAGGCCAGACTGGCTAGGTGAGTGTGGCTGGGTCCCCCATGTGACTGGGTGGGTGTGGCTAGCTGGTCATGTGACTGGATGGGCGTGGCTAGCTGGTCATGTAACCGGGTGGGTGTGGCTATGTGCATAGGGACTAATCAGAGGGTTGAGAAAAGTCATTTCTGACTGGTCGTCGCACTTATGACCATTCTCACATTTATACCCTTTGCAGCATTCTTAACAACTGTGTCACTCATTTCACAACTACTTCTCTTCACCACGGTGACACGATAGGGCGCAAAATGAAAAATGTGAGGACAATTGTAAGTGCAAGGACTGGTCAAAAGTGCGAGGACCCGTCAAAAATAACTTTTTCAGCCCTCTGAGTAGTCCATATGCACATAGGGATTACCCAGAGGGCTGAAAAAAATGATTTCTGACAGGTCCTTGCACTTTTAACCGGTCATCATTTATGCCACTTGTAGCACTTAATTAAATTAATTAAATAAAAATGACCTACTGGAGAAGTCGGAGGCAGTCCAAGGCAGGCGTTCGGGCTGGCTGCAGGGCAAGGTGATACAACCAGTGTAGGTAGTCCGCTGCTGCCCAGATGAGAGGTGGGCACAGGCCTACAGGGCTGGCTGCAGGATGAAGCGATCGGATGGGGTAGGTCAGGAGTCTGCAACTTTAAACACTCAACCTTAAACACATGTAAACACTTAAACACAACCTTAAACCTGGGTTGGCATTGCCAACTCCATATCATTTACTCCCACCCAGGTTTTGAGGCTCCCAGTATTTTCTTTTAAACAGGTATCTCTGTGTGACTCTTTCATCTCTCTCATCTCTTTCTTTCTCCCCCCCACTTTCTCTCCTTCATCTCTCTTTCTCTCCATCTTTCTTTCTCCCACCCTCTTTCTCTCCTTCAACTCTCTTTCTCCGCTCCTGCCTAGGCGGCGGCGGCGGCAACCCACCTACCGCACCATCGGGTTGTGATGGGTAGGCGTGGCCAACTTTTTTTTTTTTTTACTTTTACAAGAGGTTGCAGAAAAAAATGCTTTTAGAAGCCTCTGCAACTCAGCTGGGATCGCCAGAGGCTTTTAGTTTGAGGACCTCTGGTTTTAAGTGTGAAAAATGTTCATAAATCACTTTTTTCAGCTTTAGACGGTCACTAAATGAGTAGTTGTATGTTGAAGACTGCATATCTTAATTGTTTCTATGTTTGCAAATATTCTGCTCTTCAAAAGTTTCTAATGTGGATATTTATTAGAATGCACATAAATAAAATTAACATGAAATTATTTAAAAAATAAAAATAACTTCATCATAAGAATTTTTTTTAATGAACCAATAACATCATTTATATGTGAATACCATGTATTCATACAATACATTTCTAGATTAGATAAATAGTTTATCAAAACTTGTAGGCTATACTTTATCTTTGATTTTAAAAATATAGTAATAACATTTAAACATAATTCTTAGTTCAAATAATGCTCTTCAATGCAATTTCCCAATTATCCTAAATTCTATCTGTCAAACAATACCATTTATATAACACCAATTAAGTAATTTTTATTTATAGATCATAATCATATATTGTTTCAATTTTCTTCTTTTTCACTTAGGTAATGTTCAAATTATCACAATTGTTATACATATTTAAACAATATCCCAGTTATTATAACCATCAATTTCCTCAAGTAGTATCTTTTAGCATCTTAATAATAAATTGATTCATTGTATCCATTACTATATTTCTTTTAATGTAGTCTATTTTCCATATGTTTTAACTTCAAACCCTATTTCATTTCTAAATATCTATAACATAATGCTTCTCATATTTGTTAATCTCAATATAGTCACTTTATAAATCCATATCCTGGACTTCTTTAAATTTCTTAATATTTTCCAATCTTTTATTCTTTTGTCATTAAGTATTAATCTCCATATAATCATCATTATATTATTGTTAATCTCAGTATAATCATCATTATGTTATTGTTAATCTCAATATAATCTCTAGAGACCTCCTTTTTATTATAACTATTCCCATGTTCAATTATTTATTCATATTTAATCACAATATCTTTATCTTCTTTATTTTCCACTTATTATTTTATTATTAATCATATTTCTATGCCACCCACTCTCCGAGGACTCTGGGCGGCTTACAACAATCGACAGTATACTAAGTAGCATATTGCCCCCAACAATCTGGGTCCTCATTTCACCCACCTCAGAAGGATGGAAGGCTGAGTCAACCTTTAGCCAGTGAGATTTGATCTGCTGAACTAGCAATCAGCTGAAGTAGCTGCAGTATAGCACTCTAACCACTGTGCCACCTCGGCTCGGCTCCACTTCTATGTCTTATTTCTCTATCTTCATTTTCTTGTCCACACATGTATACTCCATTTCAATTTTTATATCCTCAAACTTTATCTTCTGTGCAACATTATTTATTTCTTTTATTTCCATTCTCCAGGTCAAATAATTGCTCCAATTATAAAAGTTCCATTGTGTTCCCTTCTATTTCTTTTTTTTTATTACTCCAAAGTTCGAGCCTCTTGTAGACAAGAAAATCCTCCTCCACAAGTTCACAAGTTATCTGTGAAGTTCACAATTTTCCAAAACAAAGAATCAAGTTACAATGTTCTTTTTTACTCCAGATGGTGTCTCTCTGCAATCCACAATTTCCAATTGCTTAACAAGTATCTATTTTGTTTCCATTACATCACGATCTTACTTGACTTCTCTTTTTTCTTTTTCAATTTAAAAATGTCAAATCATATTTAAATCCAGTCCAAATTTAAATAGCTCTTCTCACTTCTTTTTTTTCTTTTTCCCTCTTTTATTTATACATTCCCCCCTTTTTTTCTTAAAGCTTATTATCCATTCTTTTAATTTTTGCAATTTAAAAAGAAAGGGGGAAAAAAGATCTCTCTATTTCTTTCCAGTCCTTTGACCACATCTAATTGTTTAAAGTTTCCAATTAGATTGTTCAGAAATCAGTTTTCAATTGGGTTTTTGTCTCTTCCAAATTACATTTCAAAATCTTTTTTGCTCCCATGCTCCTTAGCCACTATTAGGAGTCTTATAGTTGTAAGACGTTTCTCTTGTTATTATTCAAGCCTGAGTTGGCTGTCACTCACCTGGCTTCAAAAAAACCCCTCTGTTCCTCTCTTCCTCCAGCTCTACACTTAGTCTGATTATCCCAGCTTCATGGCAGCCACCATGGCTGCCATCCCCCTCTGCCGACTCACAGAGAGTTCCCTCTGACCTCCGAGGAACTTGCCTGTTCCTCTTGGTCATCCGAGGCACCTCTGTTTCTTCCCTGTCCCTGCAGGATGGTTCTGGTCCGAAGACCCATTGGCAGCAATTCGGCAGCTGGGGTTTTCATGGCACTCATCAGAGCCCCCTATTTCCCCGACTGTCTCACCGCCAAATTTGATAAAGTAATAATGGAATAAAGATTTAATGAGCATAATGAAATATAAATATGTTTGAATTGTACTATCAATAGTAAGGATTTAGGGTAAGAATTATTGTATTATGAGTTATTAATTGAATTAAGAATTAAGATGGGTTGATAGAAGGGTAATTGTTTTGATTTTTTTTAAGATGATATTAGTTGAATATGTGATGTAAGATTAAGAAATAAGTGCTATGGCAAAATAGAATAGATAAAATTTTGTTAAAGATTTTGTTAAAAATTGAACAAAGTGATGACCTGATCAAAGCTCTGTTCCGGAAGGATGTGATTTGTATATTTGGGAAAAAAATAAAAAACTTTTTGCAAAACAAACAAACTTGTAGGCTATACCTGACCATCACAAGAATTATATTAAGACTCGGTTTTGGTGAGATGGGCAGCTACATGGTTGTGAATAAAATAAATAAGCAAGCAAGCAAGCCAGGACCCAGTGGCATAGTTCTGTTTAACAGAATAAGGACGGAGACAAAATCAGGGCTAACAAAATTAAGATAGGGTACTATGCTGTCAAGTGATACTTTCTATCCTCCCCAACTTAAAATCAACCTTTGCATTACCTTGTACAGAAGAGTTACCTTGTTACAGCCCTGTTACATCTTTTGTGCAGAAAAGAGAATTTTCTGAGGCCTTAGGGTGGTGCCCAAAAATCTCTGAAGCCTGCAGGGAGATTGTGTTCCTGTAGGCTTCTGTAGCCCATTGCAAAAAGCCTTTGCCAGTACAAGCCAAGTTTGGGCAGGGCAGGCATGTCCCTCCACAGCTCCATTCATACTGGCAATAGCTTTTTGCAAAAGGGCTGCCGAAGCATACAGAGACACAGTCTTTCTTGCAGGCTTCAACAGCCCTTTGCAAAAAGCCTGTGCCTGCAAGAGTGCAGCTTGGCAGGGGCTGGCATGTTCTTCCCAAGGTCCGTTCATGCTGGCAAAGGTTTTTTACAACAGCTTGCTGAAGTGTTTGGAAGCCAATGGCACACTTTTAGGAAGTGGATTTCACTGCCTAAAAGTGTGCCATCATCTTCCAAAAACTTTGTGGGCCGAGATTGAAAGCTTCTGAGTGTCATGGTCTCATGCGGCAGAAAGGCTGGAAAGAAGACAGCTCTCTAGACCTTTCCAAGGTAAGTGACCTGGTGCGGCAGGATAGGGAAGCAATTGTGGGGAGCATGAAGCATTTCAGTGGGTCGGGGAGGCCTTGGGTGGTCTTAAGCAGGTGGCCTGTCCATCACTAGGCTCCCCATGGCCTTCCCTACCCCGAGTTACCTCATGTGCAGTTAACGACACACACATTTGATTAATGAATGAGTGGGTGAAAGCAGGGAGTGATCACAGTCAAATTATGCGATTCAGTCCTATGAATCCTCGGGTT
Source organism: Coluber constrictor foxii (assembly GCA_038048745.1). Classification (NCBI taxonomy): domain Eukaryota; kingdom Metazoa; phylum Chordata; class Lepidosauria; order Squamata; family Colubridae; genus Coluber; species Coluber constrictor. The sequence goes on along the minus strand of CM075961.1, from coordinate 115,752,941 downwards.
ATGACTGTAATTGGCAGGCTCCATTACATTTGTAACTAGAGTAAGACATGTATAGCTGCAGAGAGCCAGGATAGGCCAAATTTCTCTTAAGTGGGTGAGGTTAATTGTGTTCTTCAGGCTGGAATCGATTATCAATTACAAATATTTAATTTTGATCTGCATTTTGATCTCTATAAGCATTTTAAATATATGTAAAGTATAAGGATGAATGTTGTTTCACAATACCTGATTTTTTTACTAGGTTGATAGTTTGATAACTTCTTTTGAAAGAAGAGTCTTATCTATTCTTGAACAGGAGTGCTAGAATCATTTTCATACTTAGTACTTTGTGAAGATTAACAGTATTATTTCTAATGTTAATTGTAATCTGAATAATAATAAAAGCAGTTAAGGAAAATGGAATATGTTTTTGAACAGAGCCCAGGCCGAAGTCAGCAGAACAAATGAACAAATTCAAAACTACTGTGGTAAATTCAACAAGATGAAATCAGAGCAAAACAACAATGAGGCCAAGTTACTGGCTGAAGTGGATGACCTAACTAGAACAAAGCAGTTCCTGGAAGAAAAGTTAATTGAACTTCTCAGGTTGGTAGATTTATTTTTAGATACCCTCACAATTGTGGGAAAAAAAATTTTCACTTCTAAATTTTACTGCTTATGGTTGGCAATGCCCCACAAAATTATCTTAAAATCTTCAATTGAATATATTCTAAATATATTGTATTCTTCTCTGCAGCACTAATCATGCTTTTTGTCCATTTGGAATTCTAGAAGGAACAATATTTCTCCCTCCTTTACCCAGGAAGTGTGTTATCATTCAGGAATGGAGTTTGCTTCCAGGCCTTAGAATAGAATGAGCTGAAAGGGAGGTCTTCTAATCCATCCCCCTGCTCAAGCAGGAGAAGCTATACCATTTTAGATAAGTGACTGTCTAGACTCTTCTTAAAAGTGTCCAGTTCTGGAGCGCCTATGATTTCTGGAGGCAAGCTGTTCCACTGGTTAATTGTCCTCACTGTTAGGAAGTTTCTCCTTAATTCCAGGTTGCTTCTCTCTTTGATTAGTTTCCAGTCATTGTTTCTTGTCCTGCCCTCTGGTTCTTTGAAGAATAATTTGATCCCCTCTTCTTTGTGGCAGCCCCTCAAATATTGCAATACTGCTATCATGTCACACCTAATACTTTTGTTTAGACTAGCCAAATCCAAATCCTGCAGCCATTCTTAATATGTTTTAGTCTCCAGGCCTTTGATCATCTTAGTTGCTCTTCTCTGAACTTTTTTCCTAAATCTCAACATATTTTTGTAGTATGGTGGCCAAAATTGGTTGCAGTATTCCAGGTGTGGCCTTACTAGGGTTTTATAAAGTGATACTAATACTTCACGTGATTTTGATTCTATGCATCTGTTTATACAACCCAGGACTATATTAGCTTTTTTGGATGCTGCTGCACACTGCTGGTTCATATTCAAGAGATCATCCACTAGGACTGCAAGGTTCTTTTCACAGTTACTGTTTTTGAGCCAGCTCTCTCCTAATCTGTTCCTATACCTTTAATTTTTCCTGCCTAAATGTAACTGAATGCCACTGAAAAAGAAAAACAAGAACTTTGAGAAACAAGTATGGCTGCACAAAGATCTCTCCGACAAACTGAAAGACAGAAAGGGCAAGTACAAAAAATGGAAAGAGGGAAACTTAGGCTGATTATCAGTAGATAGCCAGAACATGCAAAAATGAAGTCAGGAAAGCAAAGGGTCAGAATGAACAAAGACTTGCAACAAAAGTCAAAGATAATTTTTAAAAGTTTCTTTCAACAAGCCTAGATAGCTCAGGAGACTAATGCATTGTGATTAACTCCAGCTGTCTGCAATTACTGTAAGTTTGAATCTCACCAGGCTCAAGGTTGACTCAGCCTTCCATCCTTTCTAAGGTAGGTAAATTGAGGACCCAGTTTGTGGGGACAATAAACTGACTTTGTATAAACATATACGAAAGTATGAAGGCTATTGCTTAACGCATTGTAAGCCGCCCTGAGTCTCCAGAGAAGGGTGGCAGATAAATCAAATTTCTTAAAAAAACATATAAATAACAAGAAAAAAGTCAAGGAAACAGTAGGTCCACTAAAGAGAGAAGATGGCAAGAAAGTAGAGCTGCTTAACTTGTTCTTTGCATCAGTTTTCACACAAAAAGAAATGATAGCCCAACGTACCAAAAAAACTATTATAAAAGACAAATTAGAAATAAAAATTAAAATAAGCAAGAAAATGGTAAGAGAACACCTACCTGACCTTGATGAATATAAATCACTGGGACCTGATGGATTATATCCCAGAGTTCTGAAGGAGCTGGCAAATGTTGTTATCTCAGAACCATTGTACCATATCTCTCAAAAAATCTTGGAGAACCAGGGAAATACCTGAGGATTGGAAAAGGGCTGATGTTCCCAACTTCAAGAAAGGGGTGGGAGAAACAGACCCAGGAAACTACAGACCAGTCGGTCTAACATCAATACCTGGGAAGATTCTAGAAAAGATGATCAAAAAACAGATCTGCGAACAACTAGAAGCAAATAAAGTTATAACTAGTAGCCAGAATGGGTTTATTAAAAAACAGATCATGCCAAACCAATCTTATTTCATTCTTTGATAAAGTCAATAAATTAGTGGACCAGCGAAATGCTGTGGACATAGCATACTTAGATTTCAGTAAGGCATTTGACAAAGTAGACCATAACCTACTTCTTGGTAAGCTAGAAAATGTGGAATAGACAACATCACCATCGGATGGATTTGTAGCTGGCTGACAAACTGTACTCGATGAGTAGTCCTTAATGGTAATACATCCGCATAGAGAGAAATAAGTAGTGAGGTACCACAAGGCTCTGTCTTAGATCCAATACTCCCAATATCTTCATAAATGACTTAGATGAGGGAATAGAAGGGGAACTCATCAAATTTGCAGCCTTAGAGAAGTCCAATCTCCAACTTATTCCACAATTCACTATCCAATTTCATATTCTGGAATATGGCAATACCACATTTTCTTACTACATTTTCCAGTGTTTTGTGTATTAGGAGTATCTAGGTGAGTTGAGGAGATCTGGAGATGAAGTGGTTATGGAGATCCCTTATTTGGATAATGTTATAATGTTCTGTGTTGTTTTGTTGTAACAGCAACACAATAATAGTTTGTGGGGTCTTTTGTTTGCTTTGTTTAGTAGAACAAATAATAAGAGAAAAATGAAGCAATCCTACCATAGGTTCACATAGATATACATTGAAGTTTTATACAGTTTTTTTTTTTAAATTAGATTTATATGCCGCCCTTCTCCGGAGACTCAGGGGGGCTTACAATGCATTAAGCAATAGCCTTCATACTTTCGTATATTTTTATACAAAGTCAGCTTATTGCCCCCACAAACTGGGTCCTCAATTTACCTACCTTAGAAAGGATGGAAGGCTGAATCAACCTTGAGCCTGATGAGATTCGAACTTACAATAATTGCAGACAGCTGAATGTTAGTAACAGGCTTTAGTCTGCTGAGCTATCCAGCAGGTTTGAATAAAGAATGACCATATTCCATTGTAAGTATGATGTGTATATATATATATATATATACATCATATATAGGTAGTCTTTCCTTATCAACAGCTTGTTCGGCAACTTTTAGAAACTACAACAACACTGAAAACGGAGATTTATGACAGGTCCTTGAAGTTGCAGATTTTCCAGCACCCTCTGCAGTCATATAATTTTGATTTGTGTGCTCGACAACTGTTCTGCATTTATGACAGTCACAGCATCCTGCAGGCACGTAATTGCCATTTGCAGTCTTCACAGCTGGCTTCTGATAAAAAAGTCACTGGGGAAGCTGGAGAAAGTCACAAATCATGATCATGTGACTTCACACTTAATGACTGTGGGTGATTTTCTTCAACTGCAACCAAAACTGATGCACAATAATTCAGGGCAGTCACATGATGTTTTACTTCGCAACTGTATTGCTTAATGATGGAGTTATAGCCCATAAGCGAGGATTGCTTGTAATCAATTCACTATTAAGGAACATCAACAACCAATCAAGGAGAGAACCAACCTAGAACTAAAGAGAAATTTCCTCAGTGGAGCAACATTTCTAGAAGTTGTGGGTGCTCCAGGACTGGAAGTTTTTAAGAAGAGATTGGACGACCATTTATCTGAAATGGAATAGGATTTCCTGACAGAGCAGGGGGTTGGGTTAGAAGACCTCCAAGGTCCCTTCCAACTCTGTAATTCTATCAAATATTTAATTACTGGGGGGTAAATTGGGCCATTAATTTATCTTTCTAGTGTTAAAAGTTTAGCCTCTTAACAATAAGGGCATAGAGAATCCATTTCTGTTATCCAGCCCATCATTTTCCATATAACAGACATATAGTACAAAATAATATAAACCTCCAAAACATACTAAACCTTATCTCAAACTCAAAATATGTAGTATTAATACAATTAATATGCATGATATCAATAGCACTTCTGGGACTAGAAAATATTAATGGACAGATTGCATATTTTCCATTTCATTAATATATTGATAAGGCAAACCATATTTAAACCTTTGCACTGACCAGTCTGATTGCCTCACAAGTTCAACACAGTAAAATATTGTGCTTTGGTTAGATACATATCTGAACCAAGATAGACTCTTGGTCACTTGTTCTTTACTGACGAGAAGAAATTAGTATTGTTTAATCTGCAAATACATTGTTTTAAATCTAAAATGGAAGAATTTATTTACAGAATGAAGAATATTCAGTATCTTTTTCTTATGCATGTGTAATTGGTTGGAAGCAACATAGCCTCTATCTGGCTGTGGCATCACATTCTGCAGTGCTGACTAATTTTTTTCATTGCATGTTTGACTATTTGTTAAATCTTGTGGTTTGTGGGTCATAGCTTGACATTTAAAGTTGCAGAGAAAAACGTGCTTCTTCTCTAATAATATTTATTTAACATTAGACCCAATGCCTTCTGTCCATATGCTTGTAACAAATTACCTTCCTTGGGTGTTTTGTAGCCTTGTTATCTGGTTCTTTTTCATAAGTTTATTCTTCCTTAGGCTATGTTCTTCTATGTGAAATTCTGCAAAAAATATTCACCCTTTTTTCAATTTTCTGAATGCTTGCATTTATTATTATCCAAGCCTAATAATGTATAACCTATTGATATGTAAAAGGAATCTGAATGAACAAATCACCACAAATTGGTGCTGGTTTCATTCAGTTTGAAAGCAGAGTCAGTGTGTAATGCACCATTGTGAAAAAGTACCCTCTTACATTCCATAGCTGATTGTACCACTTTTAATTGCAGTAACCGCAGCCAAAACTTTCTGGATTGTAATAGATGATCAATTTATGGCATTGTATAGGAAATTTGACTAAACAAACCAGAAAGATTCTGTTACTGGTTTAAGAATATGTTCATATGGGAACCTTGGGTCATTATAATTCTAATCACCTAAGATATAAACTGGAGTTTGTTCTTGGCTAATGATTATAACATGTTGAAAGAGGATCAAAATGTGGGTCCTAGTTCACACATAATATTTATCACAAAATCATAGTTTATTATTTGTTTCTGCTTAGAACCAAGGAAGAATGAATGAGAAATCAGTACTATTGGGTTTCCTTATTCCCTAATGAGCCAGAATTCTGTTTTTATTGATATGTGTGTGTGTGTGTATACGTGCGTGCATGAGCGCATGTGTGTATCCATTTTATTCTTACATTTCTTATGTGCTAAAAAGTAGTCTCCCTCAAGTCGAGCTGGAGTTTTGGTGAATTCATGGATTGCCCATAAAATTTGCTTTGGTGGCAATATGGAAATAGTTTCCCCATTTTTTTTTAAATTTTCCAGGCTAGGTAATTATAAAAAACTTTTATATACTATAAGGAATAAAAAAAATCAAGGTAGCCTCTCAGGACTCCAAATTTATCAGACAATTTTTAATAAAGAAAGTGAATTTCTGCTATAGGGGACCAGACTTAAGATTTTAAAACACAAATTATTGAATGACAAATTATTCTTCATACATGCCTTTGAAAGGGACAAGGATGCTCTTTGGCAGAAAAAAGATGCTCTGGAATTCCAGCAGAAGCTCACAGCAGAACAAAGATGGCTTGGTGATGCCGAAGTCACCAGTTGCTTAGAATGTCAAAAAGAATTTGGCTGGATGAATCGCCGACATCATTGCAGGTCAGTATTTCGAGGGATTGAACTAATATGAGCAGTAATGATTAGCCTGATGTTTAACAATCAGCACAATTTTATATTATTTTTATGTTATGTATTATACACAAATTTGAGTTTGTCCCCAGTTCCATTCAAAATACTATTCAAATAGTGTTAGAGTTTACAGCAGTCCCCCCAGCACACAAGTAAACAATTCAGCAGGATTTGTATATAAAAGAAACTTCTTTATATACAATAACATAAAGCATGATGGATTTTCTGGCAGGCCTGGGGCCATTGATCTCGCTCTTGCGATCTGGCGAGATCCGGCCATGAATGGTGTGAATGAGTTTTAATGCTTTTAATGTTTTTAATTCTTAAATGTTTTTTATAATGATTTTAAATGCATTGTGAGCCGCCCTGAGTCTTCGGAGAGGGGCGACATACAGACTGAATTAATAATAATAATAAAATAATATATATACAGGTCAGTCAAGCTAAGCCACGCCCAGGCTCTGCGCTATCTGACATGGCTCTCAGTCACCAAACAGTTCCCATTGGCTGACTTGTTGTTATGGCTATCCCAGCTCATAATTTCTTACACACTGACAAATAGTAATACTATCGAAAAGATATTTAGAGTTTCAGTTCCAGGGGTTGTAAAATAGAAGTATGCTGTTAGTTCAGATGTTTATGTTTTGTTTATGCTTCATGAGATGAGCTTTATTCACAATATATATACAGTATGGCTAAAAGTAACTCCCACGGAGAAGGCTCTCCCCCTGGAGGTCGCCAGTCGACACTGTTTGACTGACGGCACCATGAGGAGACCCTCTCTGTGGGAGCGAATTGGTCAATGGGAGGCTATAGGTGGCAGAAGGCGATTCCGTAAATATCCAGGTCCTAAGCCATGGAGCGCTTTAAAGGTGGTGACCAACACCTTGAAGTGCAACCGGAAGACCACTGGGAGTCAGTGTAGCTTGCACAGGAGAGATGTTACATGGGAGTGCCGTGTCGCTCCCATAATCATCTGCACGGCCAAATTCTGGACCAGCTGGAGCCTCCGAGTGCCCTTCAAGGGGAGCTCCATGTAGAGAGCGTTACAGTAGTCCAGAGGGGAGGTGACAAGGGCATGAGTGACCGTGTGCAGGGTGTCGCGGTTCAGAAAGGGACGCAACTGGTGGACCAGGCGAACCTGATAAAAAGCCCCCCTGGCCACAGCCGTCATATGGTCTTCCAAAGTCAGCCTTGCATCCAGGAGGATACCCAAGTTGCGAGCCCTCTCTGTAGGGGCCAGAGTCTCATCCCCAATAGCCAGCGATGGAGTCAACTGGCTATATCAGGACGTCGGGAGCCACAGCCACTCAGTCTTGGAAGGGTTGAGTCTGAGTCTGTTTCTCCCCATCCAGATTCACACGGCCTCCTGGCATCAGGACATCATGTCAAGGGCATCATTGGGGTGGTCTGGGGTGGAGATGTACAGCTGAGTATCATCAGTGTATTGATGACACTTCACCCCAGAACCAAGGATGATCTCACCCAGTGGCTTCACATAAATATTGAACAGAAGGGGCGAGAGGACCGATCCTCTCACCCCACAGATGAGGTGTCTTGAGGTCGACCTCTGTCCCCTGCCAACACAGACTGTGTCCGACCCGAGAGGATCACTGCAGCACGGTGCCCCCCATTCCTAACCCCTCCAGCCAGTGCAGTATGATACCATGGTCGATGGTATCAAAAGCCGCTGAGAGGTCTAATAGGACTAGGACAGAGGAACATCCCCTGTCCCGAGCCCTCCAGAGATCATCAACCAACGCGACCAATGCCATTTCTGTGCTGTATCCCGATCTTGGATGGTCTTGAACCTTGGAGACTGGATGATAATTCGCTAATGCAGCCGGGTCCAGAGAAGGCTTCTTGAGGAGGGGCCTCACCACCGCCTCTTTCAGGGTGGAGGGGAAGACACACTCACTCAAAGAAGCATTAATAATCCTCTGGAGCCAGCCTTGGGTGACTGGTTGGGAGGCCAGCACCAACCAGGAAGGACACGGGTCCAATAAACATGTGGTCGCGTTCAACCTTCCCAGAATCCTTTCCACGTCCTTGGGAGTCACAGGGTCAAACACCTCCCAGAAAACACTCTGAAGGCCCGCCTCCGTCACCTGGTCTGAATCCACCCAATCGGAGTCCAGGCCTTCCTGAATCTGAGCAATTTTGTCCTGCAGATATTGCACAAAATCCTCAGCCCTGTCCTGCAAGGGGTCTTCCCATGCTCCCACATGAAGTAGGGAGCAGGTCACCTTAAACAGGGCGGCTGGGTGGTTTTCTGCAGACACAATCAGAGTGGAAAAATAATTAGATTTTGCCACTCTTATCACCACTAGGTAGATCTTAATATGAGACCTCACCAGTGTTCAGTCGAATTCAGAATGGCTGGACCTCCATTCGCTATTTAGGCGCCTTTTCTGGTGCTTCATCTGCCTCAGCTCCTTGGAAAACCAGGGAACCAATTGAGATCGGCACTGGGTCAGAGGCCGCAAAGGCATGAAGGGATCCAAAGCTCCATCTTCAGTCGAGTCATGAGCCAGATCCTCCAGGAATGGCCCAAGCTCCATCAGGAATCTATCTGGATCCATCAGGCGCCTGGGACAGAACCATTTAGTCGGTTCCGTCTCCCTGCAGCGAAGGGAAGTGGCTCAAAAGTGTAGTTGAAGGAGAGAATGATTTGACCATGACGAAGGTTTGATGACTAGATCCCCTATTTCTAGATCATTCAGCCACTGACCAGAGACAAAAATAAGGTCCAGAGTGTGTCCCCCCGTGTGAGTAGGGCCTTGAACTAACTGGGTCAGGTCCATGGCTGTCATGGAAGCCATGAACTCCCGAGCCCCCTCTGACATTTCACCGACGGATGGCAGGTTAAAATCCCCTATAACCATAAGTCGGGGGGTTTCCACCGCCACCCCGGCTATTACATTGAGCAGCTCAGGCAAGGCTGTTGCTACGTGGCAGGGAGCCAAGTCCGCAGTCAGCAAGCCCATCTGCACCCCATGACCCCACTTCACAAGGAGAGACTCACATCTGGCTATCTGAGTAACAGTGGCCTCCCTCGGATGCAGACTCTCTTTAATAATAACCGCCACCCCCCCCCCGCCCCTCCCCTGAGCCCTCGGCTGGTGGAATGCACAGAAGCCTGATGGGCATATTTCAATGAGGGGAACCCCCCCCCTCCTGGCCCAACCAGGTCTCCATGATCCCTACTAGGTCCGCACCCCCCTCCTGAACAAGATCACAAATGAGAGGGGCTTTCTTAATCACCGACCTGGCATTGCACAACATCAGCCGAAGGCCAGGGCCCTGAGGGTCTCTGCAACTCGGGAAACGAGAATCTCATTGGGGACCGGAGTGTGCAATTGCTCTTAAACAGTGAGTGCGCACTCCCATAACATGATTTGGCTCCCTGCTACTGCCGTATCTGCCCCTCCCACCCACGACACTAATCAGACAGCCCTCACTCTTGTCCCTTAGCACCCCCGATAGATTCCTGTCTCCTCCCGCCATAAATGCCCGACACACTAAGCTGTTCTGTAGCCATATGGACCCCCCCCCCAGGTCCATCATTGTAACCACCCAAACCCCTCCCCAAACCCCTTAAAATCTTTCGTAATAATTTAACTAAAAAACCCTGTAGCCTCCTTTGCCGCATGTATATATAAAGCAATAGTCTACAGATATGGGAAGAAAGGCAGGAGTAAAGTGAGAAGGGCTATAGGCATGTTTTAATCAGAAGCAAAGTTTTTGCCCTTTATGGCAAAAAATGAATTGGTTCAGATTTTGATGAACATATGTGTAGATGTTTTATTAGGAAATCACTTGTGTAGCAGGATGTTGTCTTTTAATTGATGAACTGAAGAGAAAATTCAAAACCAGATCTCCTTGAAATCATTAGAATATTTAAATTATATCTGAAAGAAATATTTTATTTCATTGTCAAATAATCACAGCAACCAGAAATTATTTTTAACAGGTTCATCATCTTTTCTCTCATTCATTCTACACTTTTATTGAGAAATGAACTGTATTGAAAAGTGTAGAATGAAAGAAAGAAAAGAAGATGAACCTGTTAAAAATAATTTCTGGTTGCTCTGATTATTATTCAGGGTTTTGGTTACCACCTTTAGAGCGCTCCATGGCTTAGGACCAGGGTACTTACGGGACTGCCTTCTGCCACCAGTAGCCTCTCACCGACCAGTTTGCTCCCATAGAGAGGGGCTCCTCAAGGTGCCGTCGGCCGAACAGTCCCGGCTGGCAGGCCCCAGGGGGAGAGCCTTCTCTGTGGGGGCACCTGCCATTTGGAATGAGCTCCCCCCGGAGATAAGGAGGATTCAAGACCTACGCACTTTCCGCCACGCCCTAAAAACATTTTTATTTCAACAGGCAGGGTTGGCCTAACTCTCCCTTTTTAAATTGGGTTTTAAATGTTTTACTTAAATTGGATGTTTTAAATTCTTTTGGAGCCCAAATTATTTAATCTATTTTAATAGTTTTTAACTTTTGTATGTTATTGGTATCTTATTTTGGCTGTTCACCGCCCTGAGTCCCTCTGGGAGTAAGACGGTATATAAATTCGATAATAAATATTTTTTTAAAAAAAATTGGCAATGAAATAAAATATTTTTTTCAGATATAATTTTATTATGTCCCATTAACACCTTAATTTTAAATATATGTTTTTACTTTGTTTTTTTAAGAATGTGTGGACGCATTTTCTGCTATTACTGCTGCAACAATTATGCCTTTTCAAAGCAAACAGGAAAGAAAGAACGCTGTTGTCAAGCTTGTTTTAAAAAAGTAACTGCTAATCCCGTTGATTCTGAGTTAAACTTGACACCAGAAGAATCATCTTCATCATCAAGTCTGCTGCCCTCACCATTGTCCCTGGTCCACAAAATTTTGGGTGAGCTTCAATATATTTTTCAGAATTTACTGTGGCTTTACAAAAATTTCAGATTAGATATTACCCTATTTTTTGGCCAGTTTTAACAAATAATCCAGGATGTATTTCCTCATTTCCACCCTAATGAGGAAATTAGAATTATTCTGTGAAACTGAGATGTAACATGCTAGAATGATCTATTTTCTTTTCCCACAATAGTGCAATGTTGTATTTTCAAATCCTTGTTAAGGATTTGTTAACAGATAAGGGGGAATTGAAAGAGAAACAAGAACTGGAAGAACGGGATTGAGATAGATTGGTATATGTATAAGCAGATAAGAACAAGATATGGAAAAAAATGCAAAGTTATATGGTTTTTATTTGGAAAAGACTGAATTAGACAGGATACTCACAGGAACAGAAGAAAATTTAATTAAATTTTTTTATAATTTTTTGTTATATGTTGAATTGGAGGAGGAACAGGTGAAAGGAACAATTATAGCTTGGGGAAGAAATTTTGAACATCCAATTGATCTTGAAAAATGGCAACAACTGTGGGAGAGGAATTATAAATTAACGATATCCACTGCATATAAGGAAAATCAATATAAAATGTTTTATAGATGATATATGCTACTGGAGAAGTTAGCAAAAATGTTTAAAGATAAATCAGCGAAATGTTGGAAATGTCATCAGTTACCAGGATCTTATTATCGTATGTGGTGAACATGCGCTGAAGCAAAAAAAATATTGGAATAAAATTAAATCCTGGTTGGAAGAAATGACACAAATATACACTGAATTTAAACCAGCGTTGTATTTATTGGGTGTCCTACCTGACAAAATTAAAAATTAATATATTTATTTGATTATACATGTAATAACAGCTGCAAGAATTGTTTATGCATAAAATTGAAAATTAGAGAAAATACCTTTAGAAGATGAAGTGATAAGAAAGTTTTTAGATTGCACTGAAATGAATCGATTAACCTTATTGATTAAAAATAGGGAAGAATCAGAATATTTTAAAACATGGAATTATTTTTACTGTTGGTTGCAAAAGAGATATAAATGATTAATTGTATAAATATGTATAAAAAACCTGATAGTAAGAATATGAGTATAGTAATCAATTCGTACAGTGGTTTAAAGATGACTGAAACAGAAGAAACTGCTGGTACAAGAAGAATAAAATGAACTGAAGAATTTAACACTGAGATATCACAGAAGAGGGCTGATTGATGTTTTAAATGTTTGTTTGTTTTTTTTAAAAAAAATTAAAAACTTTATGTAAAAAAGTATTTTTTCCCTTTTTCTTTCCTTTTTTTATAATGGTAGTAGGAGGAAAAATTAGAACAGAGATAGGAATGTGTTCAATAAAAGATTGAGGGATTACTTGTATATATACCTTTACATGATGAAACAAAAGTAATAAAATGGGAAAATTAGAGATTGAATGATAAGTAAGTTTAAATACCAGTGTAACTGGTAAACACTGAGCAATTAAATAATGAAAAGAACATTTTAATATAAATGTGTATTAATACTAGAATATATAGATTGGATGAAAGCAAAAAATATGAATAGAGTTATTTTGTATGTTTAAATAATATTGTGATTGATATAGTATATACCATAGTATATTGAATAATATATTGAAACATTGAATAATGAAACAATGAAGGATAGTATTTTAATATAAATAGATTTGAAGAGTGAAATATGGGAAATATGAATAAGAACTAAGTATTAAAAATGGGAAAATTAGAGATTAAATAATGGTATTATTGAGTTTGTTTAAATAATATTATGATTTACAGTGGAATAATAAAGTGAAATAATGAGTAATAAAATTATGAAAGAACATCTTAATATAAACAGGTGATTAATAGTGAAATCATATAGATTGGAAGAATGTAAAGAATATGAATATGAATTAATTAATTTGCATGTTTAAATAATATTGTGATTGGTATTAGAATTGTATATTTAAATATTGAACAATGAAATAATGAAGGATAGTATTGTAATACAAAGGGAACTTCTTTTAATATAATGGTGACATGAATAAAGACAGAAATAAGAGAAAGGCGAAATATTAATAAATACTTTTATAAAATAAGACAAGTACAAGGATAAGAGGAAGGTTTAGAAACTGAATGGCGGTATGTTTAAACAATATGAAATAATGAAAGATTATAATTTGATATAAATGTGTATTACTACTAGAAATATATAAGCTGGATGAATGTGATAACTAAGATCAATAATACAGTTTTATCTGTACTGTAACGTATGGCACTCAGATGTCACACTGTTCACTCATAGATATGTAATAAAAAACTTAATTTAAAAAAAAAGATATTACCCTATTTTTTGGTCAGTTTGTTAAATAATCCAGGACGTATTTCCTAATTTTGAAGACCCTAATGAGGAAATTAGAATTACCCTGTGAAACTGGGATGGTAACATGCAAGAATGATCTATTTTCTTTCCCCACAATAGTGCAATGTTGTATTTTCACTGTGGTGGAAATGTGTGCAAAAGAGCACCTAAAGCTTTTGGATTTCCTTTCAAATGCATGTTTCATTCATGTTCAAGTAGTTTTGTAGGTATTAGAATAGTACATATGCAGCATTCAAAATCCATCAAAGCAAGTAGGTTCAGCTCAAAAATCAGAATCTACCTTTATGGAACTTTATGTGAATTAGGAAGATTATGTGGATTATTAGATTTAAAAAGAGATTGGATAACCATTTGTCTGAAGTGTAGGGTTTCCTGCCTAAACGGGGTTGGACTAGAAGACCTCCAAGGTCCCTTCCAACTCCAGTCCTATCCTATCCTATCCTATCCTATCCTATCCTATCCTATCCTATCCTGTCCTGTCCTGTCCTGTCCTGTCCTGTCCTGTCCTGTCCTGTCCTGTCCTATCCTATCCTATCCTATCCTATCCAGAAACGGATGTGTGCTGTATGCTATTAGAAACAGCCACTTTTTGAAACAAAGAATGATAGTCTTAGAGACTATTATTCTGTATCTAGTGGTTACTTTTTGGAATACAGCACGTAAGAAATTGTTGGTGAAATATTAATGCAATTTGTTTAATGTCCTTTCTGGCAGCCCAAGCCTACTATTATTATCCCAAAATGAAGTTTTCCTGCTACACAAATAATATTTTTATATCTTCTCCTTCTGGCACAGTTACAAACGAGGCCTCTAAGTCTACAGATGATGCAATGTTTGATATAATAACAGAGGAAGAAGTGGGTCAAATACAGGAAGATGATTCTGTTCACAGCAGAAATCAAACTGAAGAATCTCTGAACCATGGTGTGCCAGATCTGTGAGTAAATATAACTTTAAAAAATTGATGTTAATGCCATAATTAGCAGATGTGTATAATATGTAATGGAAAGGAAAATTATTTCTTGCACATTCAAAAATCAAAAACATTTTAGAATCATAGAGAATATAATTATATAGGGAGATTGCTTTGGCCTTCTTTCAGGATTGTATACACATACGTTCTGTCAATATAGGCAGTATATAGGCAGTGGTTATTTCTTGAACACATATTCCTAGTACCAAACCAACAAAAAACAATTCTTTCCTACCACCTCCAAAATAGCAAAGTTCAGTCTTTTCTGGTAAGGTAATTTCATCATCCTGGCTATTGAAGCTCTTGGCTGCCAAAAATCAAAGGAGAAAAATTCTGTATGATTCTTGGTCATGAAAAGTTGCTAACCCTCATCTAAAAAGTAATGAACATATCTCCAAATTATGGGACAAGATCTAGGTCTGCAGCAAGGATTGAAGTAAATAAAAGTGCAGTATAGCTGTTGGAGTAGGTTTGGGGTTTACTCTCAATCACATAAGCTGTTCGGGTAACTTTGAGCCAATCCATTTCTCTTGGTTCAGTCTAGCTCACAGGCTTCTTATGGAGAGAAATTGGAGGACAGCCTTTAACTCCAGGAGAGATGGATCATAAACCTAATAAATTTTAAGATAAAACTCAGCTGGGTGACCTTGGGCCAAGCCCTCTTTCTCAGCCCTAAGAAGCAGGCAAGGGTAAACCTTTTCTGAAATCTTGTCAAGAAAATTGCAGAGCTTCTCCAGACAGTTGGTAGTAGTCAGTGCTGATTTAAGAGCAACCTCCCACAAAAAGATATAACTAAGTAGGCTATCTTGTCTTTCTCAAATAAGATATTTAGCATATGCTTGTAGTCCATAGAAAAGTTTGAAATGTTCTTATTTATATCTCCAAATTGTTATTTTCAGCTGTACAAATTCTTGAAAAGAATGCTCAGAAGGAATAGAAAACAATTATCTTGAAATTATCAAAGCATCTATGCCTTTTTTCAGGGTCAGACAGATGTTTCCTAAGCTGTCCCAACTGCAGTTACTCAAGGCACCTAACATACCCAACACACCTTCCTCCTACTTTCTCTACAACAACAACTTTGTAGGGTGAATTGGACTGTGAATGATTGGCCCAAAGTTACCTTGCTGAATTTCATGGCTAAGGTGGGACTAGAACTCAAGATCTCTAGCTTTCTAACCCACTGCCTTCAGCAGAGGCTATCATCACAGTGTCAACCTACACTGTAGAGAATATATCCACCATCTCCCATCCAGCCTGCTCCTAAACTGTTTAATGTTAGATTGTTTGTCATAGGAAAGGGAAAGAAACTCTCATGCAGGCCTTATAACTTGCATTAAAGAGAGGGGTTGAGGTGATGCAGTTGGGGGCAGCAACTTGCTCGGCTCCAGTTGCATTTGCAGGTCTCCTGTGGGACTGCCCCACTTCCCTCCAGTAGCTCAACTTTCAGCCTGTGATTCATTGCTCTTTTGGATGTTCTTCCACTGATCCCTCCTACCACACCCATGAAATGCTTTGCTAATTGGGAGCAGCTATTACTTGGAACTGTTCTTTAGACTGACAGGTAAGTAATAAAAAAGGAAAAACGTCACAATTTGAAAACATTGCCAGCATTTTTAACTATCTTGAAGTAGCTCTTAAAATGCCTTACTTTTCTTTTTTCAGAGGCAGAAGCACCGCTGGCACTGCCTCCCAAGCACCTTACAGGCATTCAGTGCAATGGTAGTAATGATGCGGGGAAATAAAAAAATGGCAGCCAACCCATCAATCACTGCCCTGAAGCTAGTGTATGGGTAGCAGCGCTTGCCAGCTTATTGCCAAGATGCATTAACAATTTATTGGGATAGCACTTTTTGAACCACCAGATTTCTCTTCATCTCAGGGAAAAGAGGAAAGCATGTTGCCCATGGCCATATAGATGAGTCCTTACTATTTCTGTCAGAACAATGCAGAAAATAAGAAATGTGTAACTTTTTGTCTCTTTTCCCTTCTTTTGAAATATGAGTAGTGGTGAGAGGAGCTATTCTTTTGGGCCCAGTTCAGACTATTGTGTTTAATCTTTAAAACTCATAAATTGTGATTAGGAACCTGTCTTCACATATATCTTGTTATATTTGTAGCAGAGGTGGTATTCAGCAGGTTCTGACCAGTTCTGGAGAACTGGTAGTGGAAATTTTGAATAATTCGGAGAATAGGTAAATACCACCTCTGACTGACCCCGCCCCCATCTATTCTCTGCCTCCCGAGTCCCAGCTTACCAGGGGGAAATAGGGATTTTGCAGTAACCTTCCCCTGGAGTGGGGAGGGACTGGAGATTCTTCCCCTGCCACGCCCACCAAGCCATGCCACAGAACCGGTAGTAAAAAATTTTTGAATCCCACCAGTGATTTGTAGATTCAAACTTTGACAGAGAACCTTCTGAAAGTTCTCTTTTCTTTTTGTAGAGAGCTCATGAGATGGATATCTACAGGACTAGCAAGAGAGAGAAATAAAGTTGCGTGCATCATGAAATCATCAGGGAAATATATAATTCATGCAGGGGTGAAATCTACGTACCTTCCTTACCAGTTTGGAAGTGTGCGGACCACAGGTGCACGCACACCTTCTGTGCATGTGTAAAACCTGCTCATGCACAGAAGATAAAAAAACTTTTTTTTTTACCAGGAAAGTAATGGTTAAAACCAGGAAGTAATGACACCCGGACTGCGATCGCTACCGGATCATCAAGGCACAGGGAAAAATTGCTACCGGATTGGGTGATCTGGTCTCATCCGGGAGCATTTCACCCCTGAATTCATGTGATTTGTTTGATGACATAATGGCCTTGCAACTTCACTGTGATGCCATCATGTCTCTAATGGATATCTGTAGGCTCACCTGATATTTTAATTTCTATTTTACCAGACTAATGTTCTTCCTTTTTTTCCCAACAGCTTCTATTTCCTGGGCTTTCATGCCCTCATTTGTAGCTCAATTAACTGCTGATGTATACAATAATACTACTTCTATAAATAGCAGATATTCTTCTTAACATATTTTTAAGTTGAAGAATCACTTTTTTTTAATTCTTTGTATTTGATCTTAAGATCTGAGCCTATATATAGATAATCCTTGGTTTACAATCATAATTGAGCCAAAAATTTCTACTGCTAAGCAAGATAGTTGTTAAATGTGTTTTACCCCATTTTGTGACTTTTCTTACCAGTTATTAAATGAATCACTGCAGTTGTTAAGTTAATAACTTGGTTGTTAAATGAATCTGGCTTCCCCATCGACTTTGCTTGTCAGAAGGCCACAAAAGGTGACCTTCTGACCCAGGGACTCTGCAAGCATTATAAATATGAGCCAGTTGCCAAGTGTCTGGATTTTGATTACATGACCACGGGAATGCTTCAACGCTTGTAAGTGTGAAAAACTTTCATTAAGTCATGTCTATGGAGATTCCCAGTCATCCAGGTCATCGTTGAAAAAGCACTTGGGACTATCGTAAGTCACTTTTTTCAGGGCTGTCATAACTTCACTTCTGTTTGGTGAAAGAATCTGTTTGGTGAAAGAAGGAGTAGTAAGAATTAATTAGTCAAAACTGGTCATTGGTTCTATTAGAGCTGCGCTGGTGCAGTGGTTAGAATACAGTACTGCAGGCTGCTTTTGCCAGCTGCCTATAATTTGGCAGATTGAACTTCACCGGGCTCAAGGTTGACTCAGCCTTCCATCTTCCTACAATGGTAAAATGAGGACCCGGATTGTTGGGGGTAATATGCTGATTGTAAAACCTCTTAGAGAGGGCTGTAAAGCACTGTGAAGTGGTATATAGGTCTAAGTGCTATCGCTGTTGCTATTAGCCTTTCTCAGTTTGGTGTCATCCACTTATAATAGGTCTCAACCCCTTCATTGATTTCATGCCTTGTGGGTGACATTTTCCACATAGGATAAAATAATTTTGTAATGACAGCAAGCACTCAACTTTTACATCCTTAATAAATGGTGGGAGGATGAATGTACTAATTTGACTGCTGCATGGCCAAGCTTCTGTGGACAAAGGCAGTTGTGAACTCCGTACAGTAGTGGCCAAAATTGTGGAAACCTTTTGGGAAAAGTGTATTTTCTAAAACTAGCTAATAACACCACTTTTTTTGGAGTACTATCATAAAATTATATATCAATGGAAAGATAATTTAATCAAGAATGTAATGCAATAACTTTTATGAAGAATTTCCTATTAGAATAGCAGTTACAGTATAAAGAAGAAAAGTGAAACACATAGAAAAAATGAGATATACAAAAATTATCACTATAAAAAAAACATATGCAAAAATTATCACGTCAGTTAATACTTAGTTGGGTAACCTTAGCATGAATTACGGCCTTACAACATCTTCCCATGGAGTGGACCAAGTCTTTTAGTTCTGTAGCTGTTATCATGTGAAACCAAGACTGAATGATTGCTTTGATTAACTGGGTTTTATTGCTGGGTTGCTTCTAACTAACAAGTTTCTTTAGTCGGCTTCATAGATTTTCAATTGGGTTAAGGTCTGGGCCAGGGGTCTGCAAACACTCAAAGAGCCATTTGGACCCGTTTCTCACAGAAGAAAAAACACCAGGAGCCACAAAACCTGGATGGGCATGGCCAACTTGACATCACTCACTGCCAGTCACATGGCCCCCCTAGACATGCCTACCCAACCAGTCATTAGGGCAGAGAACCAAGAACCACAAAACCCTTTTCTTTCTCTCTCTCACTCTCTATCCCCCTCTCTGTATCTATGTCTCTCTCTCTCCCCTCTCCCTGTATCACTTTCTGTAACTCTCTCTCCCCCTCTCCCTATCTTCCCCTCTCTCCTCCTCTCCCTCTCTATCTTCCCCTCTCTCTCCCTGTATCTCTCTATGTCTCTCTCCCCCCTCTCTGTTTCTCTCTGTGTGTATTTTTCTCCCTCTCTCTCCCGCTCTCTCTGTATCTCTCCCCCTCTACCTCTCTCCCCCTCCTCTCTATATCCGTGTTTGTGTGTGTGTGTCTATGTCTCTGTGTGTATCTGTCTCTCTGTATCTCTCTCTCTCCCTGTCCCCCTCTCTCTTTCCCCCTCTCTCTGTATCTGTGTGTGTTTCTCTCTCTCCATGTCTCTGTGTGTGTATCTCTGTATCTCTCTCCCTGTGTCTGTGTCTATGCCTCTTCTCACTTTCGGAAAGCCCAGCGAGCTCTCCTTGGGGCTATTTGCAACTGCTTTTCTTTCTTCTTTTTGGAAATCCAGGCTGGCTGAGGAATGAGGGCGAAGAGCAGTGGAAGCTTTCCTTCAGGCAACTCTCCTCCTCCTCTTCTCACAACCCTCTGGCTGGCTATGGCAAGACTGGGAGTGTGCGCATGAGCGGGGAGACCCTTCTCAAGTGAGCTGGTGGGCTTTGCCAAAGCGCTCATTCCTCAGCCAGTCCAGATTTCCAAAAAGAAAGAAAAGCAGTAGCAAAGAGCCCCAAGGAGGGGCTCAGCCAGCTTGGCCCAGCCTTGGCTTTCCTGATCCCCGGGGTGGGCGTGTGAGGTTGGGTGGGGCAAGCCCCCTTTTCCCGCTGCCTTAAGCTTCTTAAAGTCACGGCTGAGCACTGTAGGCCCATCCTCCTTTCCGTTGTCCCATCCTCCTGGATCTCATTCCCACCCTGCCAGCCCTCGTGTTAGCAAGGCTGGTGTCGGTCACGGCCGGGTCAGGGCAGTGTCTCAGGCTGGAAAGCAGGTTGCGCATCTCCCCAAGCGATTAAGGCATGCCCAGTACCAACAAGGGTCGGAAGAATCTCCAGCAAGAGTGAGGCACCAGAGAATCAGCCCCAGCCGCTTCTCCACTCCCCGCCGTCGCCCTTACCTTCTAAGGCCAGGAAAAGAGTGGCTGGGAGGGGAGGGTGAGGGATGGGGCCAGCCAGTGTCTTGTGGAAGAGTAATTCTACCGTTACTGGCTTGATGATTCTAGTGATTGGGAAAAGCCCTATGAATTTGGGTCCTAATTTCTTTGACGGTTATTTATTTATTTAATTTGATTTATATGCCGCCCTTCTCCGGAGACTCAGGGCGGCTTACAGTGTATTAAGCAATAGCCTTCATACTTTTGTATATTTATATTTATACAAAGTCAGCTTATTGCCCCCAACAAACTGGGTCCTCAATTTACCCACCTTATAAAGGATAGAAGGCTGAGTCGACCTTGAGCCTGCCTGGGATTGAACTCACAAGTAATTGCAGCAGCTGGATCTTAAATGCTGCCTTTGTAGGAGGCATTACTCCCCTGCGCTACTCAGGCTACTCAGGTTATAAGGATTGTAGGAATTTTGTGGACAGGTAAACCTTATCATCTATTTTAAATGGGTTTGGTTATGTCCTTTTTTTGTCACCTTGGGCTTTAAAAGTGGCTCTAGCCTCCTTCAGGGCTAGTTTCACTACTGGCCAGGTGTTTTGTAGTTGTATCCACTCCTTAAGGGAGGGCATGGTTGGTTCTTCTACTGGTAGTTTTGGCATTGGGATGAAGTCTTGGCCAGTGGCAATTCGAAATGGGGTGAAGCCAGTGCACAGAGTTTTTATAGGCAACTTCTGCAAAGGCAGGAGATAGTTCAGTTATCTTGTTAATAGTTAATAAAGCATCTTAAATATTGTTCCAGAACCAAGTTCAGTCTCTCTGTCAATCCGTTAATCTAAGGATGATGACTAAAATTTAGGCCCTGGCCAGTTACGAGAAGGTCCAAAAAGGCCTTCCAAAACTTTGAAGTGAATTGGACCCCCCGATCAGATATTAACCTTTGTGGGGGCCCATGTAGTCAATAGATATGTTGCAGGAACAGTTTGGCGAGTGCCTTAGCAGTGGGGATTTTTTGGCAGGGAATGAAGTGGGCCTGCTTGGAGAAAAGGTCTGTTACGACCCAGATAACAGTATTCCCCCCACTTTCAGGTAACTCTACAATAAAATCCATAGAAATCTCTCTCCAGGGTGCTGAAGGCTCAGGTACTGTCTGTAAAAGCCCGTGGGTTTTCCCTTGTCTCCTCTCTGGTGTCAATCTAATTCCCCCCTGGTTCTGAGGTTTTCAAAAGCCTCCATCACTAACTGCATAACGTTTCTCTTGAGTCGGTCATCTCTGGCCGGTTCTTCGATCAGCTCTTCCTAGTCATACAGTGCTTCCAGCTCATGTTTCCAGCCCGGTTGTCGACTGCCCTGGGTGACGGTGACTCCTCAGGTTCTTCTGTCTCAATTATTTTCAATTTCAATTTAATTCAATTTATATGCCGCCCCTCTCCGAAGATTCAGGGCGGCTCACAATACTTTTAAAATCCTAATAAAAAACATTTAAAAATTAAAAACATTAAAACTCATTCATACCATTCTCGCCAGATTGCAAGAGCGAGATCAACGGCCCCATGCCTGCCAGAAAAGCCAGATCTTCACCACTTTTTGGAAGGCCAGTAGGGTGGGGAAGGTCCAGACCTCAGGAGGTAACTGGTTACAGAGAGCTGGGGCAACCACAGAGAAGACCCTCCCCCGCAGGCCCGTTAGCCGGCATTATTTAGCTGATGGGACCTGGAGGAGACCAACTCTGTGGGATCTTACCGGTCACTGGGAGCCATGCGGTAGTAGGCAGTCTTGAAAATAACCTGGCCCTGAGCCATGTAGGGCTTTAAAAGTAATAACCAATATCTTGAATTGTGATCGGAGACCAATAGGGAGCCAGTGCAGCTCGCAGAGAATTGGTGTAATGTGGGTGTACCTAGGTGCACCCACGACAGCTCGCGCGGCTGTGTTCTGGACCAACTGTAGTCTCCGAACACTTTTCAAGGGTAGCCCCATGTAGAGTATGTTGCAGTAATCTAACTGTGAGGTGACAAGGGCATGAATGACCGTAAGGAGAGCCTTCCGATCCAAGTAGAGTCACAATTGGTGCACCAGGTGAACCTGTGCAAAGGACCCCCTAGCCACAGCTGTCAGATGTTGCTTTAATCTTAGCTATGAGGTTAGGAGGACACCCAAATTACGAGCCCCTTCTGAGGGGGACAATTTCTCTCCCCCCCCCCTCCCGGGAACCAAGATGGACAGTCAACATAGTCTTTAGGAGGCAATACCCACAGCCATTCAAACTTGTCTGGGTTAAATCTGAGCCTCTTGACTCCCATCCAGACCCTCACAGCCTCCAGGCACCAGCATATCGCATCCACCGCATCACTGAATTGACGCGGGGTAGAGATACACAACTGGGTATCATCAGCATATTGCTGATACCTCACCCCCTATCGTCAGATGATCCTCGGAGTGAGGAAGAAATTATCTTTCTTCCTCACTCCGATTGACCATCTGGGCTTCGTGGGGGCCTCCAAACCGGCTTAGATGTCTTCGATAGGGCAGAAGGAGCTGGCTTCTGGCTGGGTGGTGGTGGAAGTCTCATCACAGCAATCTCCCTTTCCTTGCTCGCTGCTTTGCTTGGACATTATGTGCAGGGTCCCCTCAGTAGAGTGAGTTCGCCTCTCCAGGTTGACCACTTTTTCAGACCCTGATTTATGAAAGGTCATGCCTCTCCCTTCTGTTCAAGAAAGCATGGACTCTCGAAACTTTAGCATTTCAAAAGGAAACTTTTATTGAAAGGAAGTGAATGCAAGACAGTGCAAAGCAGGGTCTGAGTTCCCCCCAGGCAATTCCGTTAGGATAAAATGCTTAGAAACCCCTCCCCTTAGTTTGGTGTTGAATGAGCCAAAACACAGGTGCAAGGAAGTTGTGGAAACGGTTGTCCTGAGAAAGAGATAAGGAGTCGTTCCCATGCGTTTCTTCTGTGAGGCTTCCAAAGTGAGAGAAAACAGATGGCCCTCCCCACTTGTACATCCTCTAAGGTAAATTAAAGCACAGGGCAGAATAGGTGCCAAAGTAAAAGTTATAAACTAGGGAATTACAGGATACATAGGAAAATAGGATGAAAGCAGCAAGTGAGTAAAAGAATCCGGGGTCCTCTCTCCACTTGAATGGCATTATCATGATAGGGATCTGACAAAAGGTATATTGAGAAATGTGCAATATGTACTGCTTGTTTTCATGAGTGCTCAGAGCAACTAGAAATCAGCCTGAAGATATTCATGAGTATATGTCCCAGGTCTCTTATAAGGGAACCATGCTGGTTTCTTCTGCATTATTTGTGGCAGTACCACTTTTGGAGACGTTTTTCATCATTTGCTTGCCATTGTCTTGTAACTTGATGTTTAATACAACAATTATTTTTTAGAACTTTTGATAAGTTCTTTCTAAACTTCACATCAATAAAGACATAGAGAACTGGGTTGAGGCAACCATGGAAATAAGCAATTGCTTCTATGATGATCAAAGCATATTCAAACCTATAGCTGAGCATGATATTACGGTCTGAGGCCCACATGAGTTTCAAAAGATTGTAGGACATTTGTGTCAAAATGAAAGTTACAACAATAGCAAATATTATTTGTAAAGATTTGTGTTTGTGAAAGCCCTTAGCACTGAGTAAAGTTTTTACAATGATTGAATAGCATATAATCATGATGAGCATAGGACAGAAGAATCCAAGTGTCATCTGAATTGTACTATAAACAACATAAACTCTGAAGAATAATTTGCAAAATTTGTCTAATTTTGTCTAATTTGTCTAATTTTTCCTCTGTACTGAAGATGAACTGTGGCAAAGCAAGCAGCAGAGAGATTATCCAAATCGAAATACAGATCACGATACCCCAGAACTTTATTTTGTGTTGACTGATACAAGTTTTGGTCATTTGCACAATTACAAAATATCTATCAATAGTTATAGAGGTGAGCGTTAACATGGAACCATACAGATTCAAGATGTAAAAACCAAGGATGATTTCACATGGGAGAGTGTAAAAGATCCACTCTTCTGCAGCAGAATAAGCCCAAAAAGGCAGTGTGCAAAGAAAGCTGAAATCAGCAATAGCCAGGATCACTAAAAAGGCTCACTAAATGTCTGTAAGCATTTTAACTTTTTTGTAAAAAAACAATTATGATAACCAGAATGTTTCCTGTCATTCCAAAAATGCAAGCAAATGAATATAAGCAGACAAGGAAAATTTGCTTGAACCCCAAAAAGCTTTCATCAGAAGTGTTGTTGCTAAGAAATGCATAGTAATCATCTTCCTCCATGTTTGTGTTCCTTCTGTTCTTTAATACCTGTAAGAATATAAATTGAAAAATGGTTCACATGATAAATCTACAATGCAGTTTCCCCTATTATTATCAGGAAAAGTTTCTATCATGCTTCACCAGCTTGGAGATGGGGAGATGGCAATTGCAGTCTAGATACGGGTGTGGATGAAAAGATTGGGGAAGGCTGCTACAGTTCTTCATCTTAATTCCCTTAGTTTGAGAATATATAGTTATATCAAA
This sequence comes from Coluber constrictor foxii, assembly GCA_038048745.1. Taxonomy (NCBI): domain Eukaryota; kingdom Metazoa; phylum Chordata; class Lepidosauria; order Squamata; family Colubridae; genus Coluber; species Coluber constrictor. Next base: position 115,728,049 of record CM075961.1, on the reverse strand, counting down.
CTAACTTACAACAAAATCATACATATAATAGCATTAACAATGTAAAGTAGCATTAGGATAATGATATTTGAAGAAAAGAAAGAAAAGATTACATCATAAAATTACCTCTTTTACCTCTCTTTTCCAAGAGGAAATTATTCAGAAGTCTTCTATTTTTGTCCTCTATTAAAAAATATAAAGAATCCGGTTGTTTACAAGCAACATATTGCTGCAGATAGAATTGGATCTTTCCAATATTATGTAACATTCAGTCCTGAATCTAAAAAGTTCATAATTATTAATGGCTTGTCAAATTTCACATATAAGAAATGTAGGGAAAAAGATTATATGCAGTTTTAATACACATTATTAATTGTATTAATTGATCCAAATCATATTAAGGACTCTATTGATTTTAGCCCCAAATGTGACAACAGTAGGATAAATTAAAATCATTTGAGTTAAGGTTCCAATTTTTAAATTGCCCTTTAAAAATAAAGCAACAGAAGCCAACTCTTATTAAATTATTATTATTTATTAGATTTCTATTTATTAGATTTAATAGTCTCTGAAATATCAAAAACATAAAAGCATTTATACCATTAAGATAAGGTGACCAGATTTTAACATTGGTAAAGAGGGACACCATGGGGGGGGGTTTCCCTAATTTTTTTACTACCGGTTCTGTGGGCGTGGCTTATTTGTGGGTGTGGCTTGGAGGTCATGTGACTGGGTGGGCGTGGCTAGCTGGTCATGTGACCGGGTGGCCATGGCTATGTGTATAGGGACTATTCAGAGGGCTGAAAAAAGTGATTGCTGACAGGTCCTCACACTTTTGACTGGTCCTCACACTTATGCCCATCCTCACATTTATGCCCATTCAACATTCTTAACAACCATGTCATCATTTCACAACTGCTTCTCTACACCATGGTGATAAGATAGGGCAAAAAACGTAAAATGTGAGGACAGTTGTAAGTTTGAGGACTGGTCAAAAGTGCAAGGATCAGTCAAAAATAACTTTTTCAGGCCTCTGAGTAGTCCATATGCACAAAAGGACTACCCAGAGGGCTGAAAAAAGTGATTTCTGATAGGTCCTCGCACTTTTGACTGGTCCTCACACTTATGACCATTCTCACATTTATGCCCGTGCAGCATTCTTAACAACCATGTCATCATTTCACAACTGCTTCTCTACACCATGGTGATAAGATAGGGCAAAAAACGTAAAATGTGAGGACAGTTGTAAGTTTGAGGACTGGTCAAAAGTGCAAGGATCAGTCAAAAATAACTTTTTCAGCCCTCTGAGTAGTCCATATGCACAAAAGGACTACCCAGAGGGCTGAAAAAAGTGATTTCTGATAGGTCCTCGCACTTTTGACTGGTCCTCACACTTATGACCATCCTCACATTTATGCCCGTTCAACATTCTTAACAACCATGTCATCATTTCACAACTGCTTCTCTACACCATGGTGATAAGATAGGGCAAAAAACGTAAAATGTGAGGACAGTTGTAAGTTTGAGGACTGGTCAAAAGTGCGAGGATCAGTCAAAAATAACTTTTTCAGGCCTCTGAGTAGTCCATATGCACAAAAGGACTACCCAGAGGGCTAAAAAAAGTGATTTCTGATAGGTCCTTGCACTTTTGACTGGTCCTCACACTTATGACCATCCTCACATTTATGCCGGTTCAGCATTCTTAACAACCATGTCGTCATTTCACAACTGCTTCTCTTCACCATGGTGACAAGATAGGGCAAAAACATAAAATGTCAGGACAGTCATAAGTTCGAGGATTGGTCAAAAGTGCGAGGACCAATCAAAAATAAGCTCTCTGAGTAGTCCATATGCATAAAAGGATATAGCAATTGAGAGGGACAAAGGAAGGGAAGGGAAATTAGAGTAGGAGTTAGGATAAGAGGGGGAGGAAGAGAGGACGAGAAGGAGAAAGGAAGAGGAAGTAGGGAGGAGAATGGGGGGGGGAAGAGAAAGTAAGAAAGAAAGAAAAGAGAGAGCTGGTAGGTTTGAGAAAAAAGATTGCTGTACAATAAAAAAGATGAAAGGGAAAAAAGCCAACCCCAAACAAATTTAAAGATATTAAGAATGAATTGTTAAACTTTAAAGAATAAAAAAGAACAAATATGAATAAATAGCAATAATTAGAAACACACATACAAACATACAATGTATTTTCTTTGAACAGGGTACTTGGCCGGTTCACAAATTTAAACAGTGTTTAGCCATTTCAATTAAATTTACAATTTCTATATTTCCTTTTTGCCATATTTATTCGTCTATTTTTTTAAAAAACCAATACTACCCTTCTTCCTCATCTCCAATCTTAATCAAATTCAATTTTTCCCTTCTATTCTATGTTATACCCCTTCCAATTGTCATCTATTTTTATACCCATCCTCACATTGGTTAATTATGTAATATTACAGTTGTTTAATACAAATTCAATATTTTAATATAAATCAATTAGTTATATAACTATCTTTTTTATATATTAATCAATATGAGCATGAATATTCCAATTATTTCCATGCAATCCTATTTCTTACAAATCAATTAATTATATTTACCAATAATAATAAACCAAATAATTTCCCCCATATATTCTTCCACAATTTAACCATTTCTGCTTTCAACATAATATACAATTAATAGTATCTCAATTACAATTACAATTCCCTAGTTAAATAGAGCTTTTTTTTTCTTTTGTGTTTTAAAATCTTGAACTCTCCTCTTTTGCCTTTTGCCATAAATTTCCCATTGTTTGCACCTACCTTTTTTGATGAGGAAAAAGAAAAGAAATCTGCCTTTCCAACGTTGCAAGCAAACAGCAAAGCCAACAACCTGCTTTACTTCCGCTTTTGTTTTCAGTTTGAATTGCACAAGGAGAAAAAAAAATCTGCTCCAGGACCCTTTGCAGGCTTTGCAGCTAACAAAAGACCCCTGTGCAAAACAGCTGAGGGCAAATCAGCTGAGAGTCGGAGGCCGATCTAATCAACATAGGTGAAGCGGAAAGGGGCTTTTTTTCTATTTTTGCAGGCACCAGTCTACTCATTTGTTTTCTTTTGACACTAATCAGCTGTAGTGCGGCCCTTTGAAGCCCCAGGGCAAGAGTTTAAAGAGTTTTTTTTCCCTCTAGCCATCAGCTCAGGAGGCAGCAATAGATTGGGAGTGGGCGGGGTAAGGGACCAGCGAAAATCAGGACTTTTTTAAAACGCTGTGGGACGCGGGACAAATTGTTCAAAAGCGGGACTGTCCCGCCAAAAGCGGGACGTTTGGTCACCTTACATTAAGATCAATGGAAATTAATTGCATACTTTGAAAACAGCCTTTGACCAATTAAATCTTAATAAGCTATTTCCAAAGATAACATAAAGTCAATTTCTTCCTTTCCTTGAACTTCCTAAAACATAGTTTATAGCAGGGGTGGGAGTGAAAAATTTCAGCATCCGGTTCGCTGCCTGGTTGCTGGATGGCCATGGCCATGGACGCATGGCCTACTCGGCCTCCTACATCATGGTGGAGGCTTTCCTCAAGCCTGCAGGAGGGCAAAAATGGCCTCTCCCAGACACAGGAAGTGGCCCTCTGGAGGCCAGAAATGGGCCCGTTTCCAGACTTCCAGTACTCTCAGTAAGCCCATTTTTTTCTATGGAGGCTTTCCTGGAGCCTCCAGGAGGGCGAAAACAGGCTCCCCTGGGCAATGGAGGCCCTCCAGAGGCCAGAAATGGCCCAATTTCCAGACTTCTGGTACTTCCGGTAGGTCTATTTTTCGCCCTCCTCAGGCTCCAGAGGCTTTCTTCGAGCCTCCAAGAGATAGAAAACAGCCTTCCCCTGGGCTCCGGAGGTCCTCTGGAGGCCGGAAACAGGCCCATTTCTGGAATTATGGTAGGGCCGTTTTTCGCCCTCCCAGAGCATCCGTGCACGCCCTGCACTTACCTGGCATCCAAAATGGACCTCATGGACATTCAGGGGAGGGCAGGGGAGCGGTGGGCGGGGATCAGCCAGTCCTTGGTACAACTTGTTCAACGTACCAGATTAAAGTTAACATCCGGTTCTTCCGAACTGGCTGAATCCCACCCCTGGTTTATAGTTTAAACATAGTTTAAATTTCAATTGAATTTCCTAAAATCTACAAACTCAAATGCAGTAATGGCATCACAACCAAAGAGTCCAATTATCAAGGATTTAAGTTAAAAAATAATATAAATCAAACTTTTTGTTTAATTTTATAAACGATTTAAAAGCAGTTCCCCCAGAACTGAATTGATCCACAATGCTAATATCCTAAATGCCCAGTTTGCCCAGAAAATAGATTTATTCACTTTTTAAAATCTATATCTCTTGACTGTAATCATAGGTAAATTTTAGTTTCATAAAGGAACCAACAATCTTCAGCCCAAAACATAATCTGAACCTTAATAGTGAAATATGTTTCCACTGTATTAATCCTGAATCAAGGTATGAAATCATGCAACTGATCAAGGATGTATAAGTATATAATAATTGTATTATACATATATACATACATCAGTATACATAAGTAAAAGCCACAAAAGAATATTAGTCATCCAGTAAGGATTTTCAAGTGGTTAAAAAGAAGGTGAAAAAAATGATTTACCGAAGAGGAGAACATTTTTCAGGGTGGAAAAATTATTTACACAGATATAAACAACAACTCTAAATACTTAAAGCAAAGTATAAATACCTAAGTAATAATTGTTGGAGGGAAATGAAGGGGAGAATGCACTACTGAATATTTCATTTTCACTTTAATTATGTTTTTATCTTGGCATCTCTATTTTTGATCTACTTTTACAGAGCGCCTAAACAAAAATAAAACTCATCAAATACTTCTAATATGTAAAGCAAAATAAGAATTTCTTAAATTGAATATATATAATAACCATAGAAAGCTGGAGCTAACTGATGATTTATGGCATCTTTTGATAATAATGCTTGGATTTGTTTGTTCCCATTTTGCAAATAAATGCATTACAGTACTGATGTATTTTTACAACTAATATTCTTGGAAAAGAAAATGAATCTATTATTTAAAGCTATGGATATGAAAAGTGAGATTTAAGAATGTAGGATTTATAAAAAATAAATCTACTTTTTAAAATGCAATGTATCTGAAGAAGTAGATAAACTTTTCAACATCATTCTTTTAAAAGATGGTGACTTTTCTAACTTGTTTTCTTATATATAAATATTTAAAATATAAATTTGAAGCAGATAACAGCTTACTTTGCAGTGGTACAATCTTATCTTGTAGTTCAATATCATAAAAGGGCACGAGGCTGACATTTGGGGTAACAATATGTATTTATTTGTTACCATGTGCTTCCTGTTCAGTTTTACAGGAACAGCAACTATGTTGGTTATGCATCTGGTTTACCGTTAAATATCTCTGACTTGAATAACCCAGCTAATTGTGGGAAAATATGTTTTGTGTGTTTTGGTACTTGTATCATATGATATAATTAAATGGTCTTATACATTTTCTTGTATGAACTTAGTGGAAGTTTAAACAAATAATGTTACTGAGGATCAAATAAATAATTGTTTGGGCCAATTTAAAATATTGGCTTTATCTAGGATAATTTTGAAGATGTTGGAAATAGTAATACACATGTAATTTTTTTACATGTGCCTTAGCTGCTCAAAACATTCCCAATACAGTGAATTGCTTTCCCCAAGAAGCATGAGTAGCTTATGATTATTTGGAGGAAAAGATGCAAATATGTCTATATTCAGCACTTTTTAATAGAATATATTTTATTGTTGTAAGTCAGCTAGAATAAGCCCATGATAAGATAGATGGCAAATAAATTTAACTAATAAATAAATGTATAGTAGCTCAAGGTAGAACTATGGAATCCTTGGTGTTCTCTGAGCTTGATTATTTATTTGCAGACTTTTCTTGCCTGACTAGATATCCTCATCAGTGCTAGTGTGTGTATGGAAAGTTGCTTGCTGTTAATAAACAGTATCTTGCCTTGCTGGTATTGGTGGGGATGTGGATTTCTCCTGGGTATATTTTCTTGATTAAAATATTGTTTTCTGTTAGGTTGTTGTTTTCTGCTTTTCTGTTCAAACAACCCTATGTTCACTAGGATTGATAATATTAACCAGTCAAGTAATAAAACAACTGCAAGCAAACAATTAAGCTCAGAGAGCACCAAAGACTCCATTTGCAGTTTGCAACAATTTTATTAAAATTTGACACTATGTTCAGGTGTTTGTTTTATGTACAGTTTCATAAAAATTCTGTGCAGATTATATAGGGCAAGCATAAGAAATAATGTTGGTGGTAGTTATTTTAAAAGCAGTCATGCTGTCGGCAGTAAGACTGCTGTGGTAGGCATGTTCAGAAACAAAACCTAAAATATCTGTTAGATCTGGGAATTTGAACAGTACCAGAGGAAATATTGAATATTCTCAAAGTCACTTGTACAAATGGAGTTTCACGAGTGCCCACTTACCTTCTGCTCACGTAATTGGAGCTACATGTGCATCCGGCTTAGTTCCGAATGGACTGTGACCTGGTATTGGTTCACAGTGCGCGGGTTGAGGAACCCTAGTGTAGGAGACTTAAAACTGGACGAGGAACAGCCAACTCTGCTACTTGCATATACTTTGCATATATTTTTATTTTATTCAATACAAAATGCAAACCCCCCGCCCATAAAAAAAAATCCAAAAAAGAAAAAACACAAAAACCCCCAAACAATCAAAACGTTAAAAAAGAAAAAGATGTGCCAAAAAAGACCAATACATATACACGTATTATCTCCCCCTAGTTGAACACTGATCGATACATTACTATGATATTCGTTCCCATCCCTTGAGAAACAGGCCTCCCAAAAATTTTAAACGACTAAATCTATTTGCAAATTATATTTTTTTGTGTTTTATTTATTTTATTTATATAACATATACAAATTAATCAAACACTGTGTTGTCTAGGTACAATTGTTTTTAGGCAATCATAATCAAAATGTTTACAATAGTATTCCTCACAATAACATTAATACTATAATAACAATAATATTTAACTTATCTACTTTAACAAATCTTCATTTTTATCCTTTTTATGTCCCCACATTTCTAACTTCTGTTTCTATTGTCCAACCATTGGTAAAATAGGTCCCATATGACAAAATATTCAGTTTCTTCTTTGTCCTTAATAGTAAGTGTTAGTCTATTCTTCACATTCTAATATTTTCTTAATTACACTCTCATCTGTCGGGATCTTATTGTTCTTCCATTGTTCAAATACAATTCTGGCTGCAGTTAGTATATGTAAAATCAAATATATGGTCCTTTTATCATATTTCTCCATTGTGGGTGGAGACAGCAGCCAGAAGTGGATGGCTCTCGCCTGTTCAGCATGAAGGACTGAGACTGTTTCAAAGTAAACTCCTCCCCTGTTGCTAGGGATCCCCAGCTTTTTCTCAGTCCTTCAACCTGGACAGTCGTCTCGGATTTAGTCTCCTACTTCTTGGTTGCTATTTTTCCTTGCTATTGATCCTTTGGAATTTGGACTGCTTATTTCCTCGAACTGTGAGTTTCAGAAACTTGCCCTTGTGGGCTTGTCCCCTGTCCCCTGCAGGCTTGCCTGCCTGGGTGGATTCCATATCCCCCTGTCTGTGAGCTATTCTTCCTGGGAGATTGGACTGGCTTCTGTTTGACCAGGGACCTGGTGAGGAGCTTCGCGCTCCGTTGGGGGCTGCGCCGTCCTTAGCGACAATCAGCTGGCCAGCTCCCAGTCCCCGTGGCTATCCCGACTCAAGGCAGCATTTTTTAAAGAGCCTTCCTTTCGGCTGCCTCAGGAGCTTCGCGCTCCATTTTACTTGTCCTTGGCGATGTTTTGGATTGCCTGGGGCTTCATGCTCCATTTGCTGGCTGTAAGGATTTGGCTGTCAGGAGCCTCGCGCTCCATTGCCTAGCCACAAGACCGCTGTTTCGGGATCAGGAGCTTCACGCTCCATTGACAAGCCACTTGCCGCAGTTTCTTGCCATCAGGAGCCTTTGAAGCTCTGTTTCAGCGCCAGGAGCTTAGTGCTCCATTATCTTGCTCTTGGAGGTTGTTTGGGGCCTCGTGCTCCATAGACTGTTCTTGGCAGCCGTTTTTACCATCAGGAGCTTTGCACTCCATTACAGAACTGTTGGCCACCATTTTGTGCTCCGGCTCACTGGCCTGGCCGTTGGGCGCCATTATGGGACCTTAAGGAGCTTTGTGTTCCTGGTCCTCCCTTTTTTTTTTTTTTAATTTGATTTATATGCCGCCCTTCTCCGGAGACTCAGGGCGGCTTACAATGTGTTAAGCAATAGCCTTCATACCTTTGTATATTTATACAAAGTCAGCTTATTGCCCCCAACAAACTGGGTCCTCAATTTACCCACCTTATAAAGGATGGAAGGCTGAGTCGACCTTGAGCCTGGCGAGGATTGAACTCACAGAAATTACAGGCAGCTGGTGTTAATTGCTGCCTTTAGTAGGAGGCATTAGCCCTCTACGCTACACAGGCTCCTATTGCGCATTGGGCACCTTTTTGACAGCACATTGCATTTGTGCAGTGGGCTTTCTGACTCTAGGGCCCCCTTGTTTGGCTGCCTTTCTAGTTTGGGGGCTTTCCCTCCAGGTTAAGCAGCAGTGACTGATATGAGTGCTTTTGCACCTGAGGTGGCCATTTTTTGTTGCTGTCTTTGGGCAGCCATTTTGAGAAGCCAGTTTACACTTGTATTAACAACCTCCTCTCTCAAGGGTGTAAGCCTTTAGAATTACAACAAGATGCTTAAGGCTATTTTGAGCTTCCGGTGGCTCTGCAAGGCGTTGCAGACGCTCCTTTGAGGAGCGCTAACCCCGTGACTTTGTTAGCAACTAGAACAGCAAAAAATCAGCTGTCTAGCGGCGAAGAACCTTATCTCTCAGGAAAAGAGGGGGAAGAGAGCAGCCAGGCGTAGGGTTGAGCTCCCTAAGAGCCCTAGAAATATTTCTGGGGCTCGAAAAGTGAGAGCTCCCCAGCAGCCTGGGAAAGCTCCAAAGCCAGGACCCCTCTGCCTTAAGGCAGAGCAAAACGCCATAACCGCCCCTGAAACTAAAAGGAGACGAACCAAAAATTGAAGCAGGCAGAACAAAGACAGGAGACTACATAATTGCAAGTAATTATACTTTAATTCCGTGAAAATTGCTTCTTTCCAAGCCTACAAGAGCGGGGGGGGGGTGAAGTGAAAAAGGGAAAAAAATGGCGCTGGCTTGTTAACACAAAGGGATGAAAGTGAAAATTAAGAAGGAAAATTTCTATTGACTCATTAATTTATTAACTCCTTAAAGCTCCCAACCCTGCTTGAAAATTTTGGATTTTTGGACTTATTTGTGTAACTAAGACTTTGGGATTTAAATTTTAAAGTCAAAGTTTAAAGATTAAAATTAAGGATTATTTGGGGGGGGGTTTCTGGATTTACTCCACTGGCTTTTTGGACTGATTTCTGAGACAGATGTGTGTGATTTTAATTTTAAAATGGCTTCAAAACAGATAAAACCTGGGGTGCCTAAAGCAGGGAGTGCGGGAAGTTCTCCTGCCCAGACCACCAGGCTGCAAGCTTTGTTGCCTCCAGCAGATATACAAGCTCAAACACAACCGCAACCACAAGTACAAATGTTAACACTTGAAATGTTTCAGGAAGCCATAAAAGAAATTAAAGAAGGAGTTAAAGAAGATATTGCATGTGCATTTAAAGGAGTCTCAGATCAAATGGAAGAAATGAAGGATATAATTAAGACCAGAAATAAACACATAAGAGAAGACATAGTTCAGGGACTGGTAAAGCATGTTAATTATGTAGAAGATAGAGTTGAAGACGTTGCCCAAGCTAATGAGATATTGGACAGTAAATTTGAAGAGACACAAATTAAGATTGAAAAGACAGAAACTGATATGATGATGACACAGTACAGAATGATGGAATTTGCAGTGAGAGCGAGAGGCTTGAAAGAAGACTCTCAAGAAAATTTGAAAGAGATTTTTGTGGAAGCGTTGGCACAGTTCATAGGAGAGCCCAGAGGAGAACTTGAATGGCAAATTGACAGGCTTTATCGCGTTAATTCATGGATAGCTAGATAAAGAAAATTACCAAGAGATACTGTAATCTATTTTGTTACCAGAAAGATCAGAAATGAGATTTTGCAAGCCTCTTACAAAAACAAGCTACAGGTGGCAGGACAAGAAGTGGCAGTATTTAAAGAAATACCACCTAAAATGTTGAAATCTAAGAAAGATTATGCATTTTTGGCAGATGAACTTAGAAACCGTCAGATACAATACAGATGGGAAGTTCCAGTCAGATTAGTGGTGAATTATTCAGGAGAACAATATCGCCTTAACACAATTTCGAAAGCAAGAAGTTTTTACATTAGCATACTAAAGGCTGGATACCCACCATCTACAGGAGTTAAAAAGGGAAAAGAACCAACAGAGGGGGAAAAAGAGGATTTGCAGATGCAAGCAGAAGGTGGCGCTATGAGTATGCCAGACGAAGTACTGCAACTTTCAAGTGCTGTCCAAGTATGGGACATAATTGAAAAACCAGAAGAAGTTAAAGAGCAAAGACAAACCATAGCAGTTATTAAAGGACAAGAATTAAAAATGTTGCAAGCACAGGCTTTATTACAAGAAACTGTGAATACAGGTACAGAAGCTGTGGGAGGGGCAAGACCGAAAAAGAAATTCCAAGAGGATTACCAATTGGTTCTTGCCAAGTTTCGAGAGTCTGAAAATGGCTTCTAGGTTTTTAACCTGGAATGTTAATGGTTTAAACTCACCACAAAAAAGGAAGAAAATATTTCACCATTTGAGGCAATTTTAAAATGATATAATATGCCTGCAGGAAACACACATAAGGACAACTGATCAAAAATATTTACTGAATGCAAAATTGGGAATACATTTTGTTGCGTCTGCCCCGGAAAAAAAGAATAGAATAGTGATTTACCTAAAAAGAGGCTTGATGGCTAAATTAATTGAAGCAGACCAACAAGGAAGATATTTGGCAATTGAGTTGGTAATAGAAGGAAAGAAAACACTTTTAATGGGGATATATGCACCTAATCAACAACAAGAAAAGTTTTACAAGCTGATACACACAAAATTACTACAGTGGGATTATAACTCATGTATTTTGATGGGGGACTGGAATGGAGTAGTAGACCCCAACGTTGATAAGAAAAGGCGTTCACAATCTATTAAATTGCAAGCGAGATTGCCTAAATCTTTTTTTGATATGATGGAGGATATGGAACTAAGAAACATTTGGCATGAACAGAATTACAAAGAACAAGGTTTTACATTTTTTTCAGATAGACATCAATCTTTTTCGAGAATTGATTTTATATTAATCACAAATGATTTCTTTTCCAGGGTAAAGAAGACAAAGATTTGTCCCAGAACCTTAACGGACCATAGTCCAGTCTGGATGGAATTGGAGTATGGGGAAAGGCCTAAGAGATCTTGGCGTTTAAATGAAAATCTTTTTAGATATGAGAAAAATGTAACAGAATGTAAAAAATTAATGAAGAAATTTTTTTGTTTTTAATATGCATAAGGGAACATCTATGGATGTGGTATGGGATGCCAGTAAAGCATATATGAGAGGAGTTTTGATAAATTTGAATAATGCATATAGGCATAGACAGAAGGAAAAAAGGAGGGAATTAGAAGAAGAGATTAAGAAAAAAGAAAAGGTGTTAATACATAACCCAGGGGACAAGAAAACCAAAGAAGCAATTACCTTATTACGAGGGCAGTTCAACATGATGATTTCAGACCAACTAATTTACAATATGCTAAACATAATACCTTCTGTAATGCAAATAAACCAGGTAGATGGTTGGCATATTTGTTGAGGAAAAAACAAAAATCTCGTACCATAGAGAAAATAGAGTATAAAGGTAAAGAGGTTTATCAACAAACTATGATCAAAAAGATATTTTTAGATTTTTATACAAGATTGTACACTGCAGATAAAATACATGGCGTAGATATAGAGAGATATCTGGATAGGCAGAATATTCCTATAGTTACAGAGGAACAAAGAGAACAGTTGAACCAATTAATAACAGAGAAGGAGATCCTCTTAGCAATTAAGCAGTTAAAACCGGTAAGGCACCTGGTACAGATGGACTAATGACTGTGTATTATGAATATTTACAATTAGAAATGGTTGTACCTCTTTTAAGAATTGTTCAATAGAATACAGTTGGGAGGAGGGGTACCACCTTCATGGAAAACAGCCTTTATTTCATTAAATTTATTTATTTATTTATTTATTTTTTTATTTTTTATTTATTTATTTATTTATTTATTTATTTATTTATTTATTTATTTATTTATTTATTTATTATATTTTTATACCGCCTTTCTCCCGCAGGACTCAAGGCGGTGTACAGTCAAGAAAAAATAAAAGATACATAAACATCATAAAATTGATAATTAAAATAACATAGTTTAGCCCAAATTAAATAAAACCCAGAATTAGATAATATTTTAATCATTCCCAGTTAACATGTTTAGCCCCACCTGGTTGAACATCAGGGTCTTGAGGGCACAGCGGAAAGCACAGAGATTAGAGATGTTTCGCATATCAGGGGGCAGTTCATTCCAAAGGGTTGGAGCCCTTACAGAGAAGGCCCTCCCCCTGGGAATTGCCAGTCAGCATAATTTGACTGACGGTACCCTGAGTAGTCCCTCCCTGTGAGAACGAACTGGTCGGTGGGAGGCTATTGGTGGCAAAAGACGGTCTCATAAGTACTCAGGTCCTAAGCCATGGAGCGCTTTAAAGGTGATAACTAACACCTTGAATCGCACCAGAAGACCACTGGGAGCCAGTGCAGCTCGTGTAGGAGAGGTATTACATGGGCGCAACGAGATGCGCCCATAATCACCTGCGCAGCTACATTCTGGACCAGTTGGAGTCTCCGGGTGCTTTTCAAGGGGAGCCCCATGTAGAGAGCATTGCAGTAGTCTATACGGGAGGTGACTAGGGCATGAGTGACTGTGCACAAGGCATCCCAATCCAGAAAGGGATGCAACTGGCGGATCAGACGAACCTGATAAAAGGCCACCCTGGCCACGGCGTCAAATGGTCTTCTAAAGATAGCCGTGAGTCCAGGAGGACACCCAAATTGCGGGCCCTCTCTGTGGGGAGCAAGGTCTCATCCCCAATTGTCAGTGATAGTACCAGCTGACTATACTGGGACGCTGGAAGCCACAGCCACTCAGTCTTGGAGGGGTTGAGTCTGAGTTTGTTTCTCCCCATCCAGATCCGTATGGCATCCAGGCAGCGGACATCACAGTAAGGGCATCGTTGGAGTGGTCTGGGTTGAGATGTATAGCTGAGTGTCATCAGCATATTGATGAACATTCACCCCGAAACCATGGATGATCTCGCCTAGCGGTTTTACATAAATGTTGAACAGAAGGGGTGAGAGGACCGACACTTGCGGCACTCCACAAATAAGATGCCTCGAGGTCGACCTCTGCCCCCCTGCCAACACAAACTGCGAATGGTCAGAGAGAAAGGAGGAGAACCACCGAAGCACGGTGCCCCCTATTCCTAACCTCTCCAGCCGGTGCAGTAGGATACCATGGTCAATAGTATCAAAAGCCGCTGAAAGATCTAATAGGACCAGGATACAGGAGCAACCTTTGTCCCGGGCCCTCCAGAGATCATCAACCAACGCGACCAATGCTGTTTCCGTGCTGTATCGTGACCTGAGGGAGATATACCAAAATTAAAGCCTTTGTGTTGAAAGAGGAAAAACTAATTCAAACTTGGTTTCAGTATGTACAATTACAAGCCAGATGGAGAAAAGATCAGAAAATTGGTATTACACAAAGCGATGAAAATCTGATAAAACAAATTAGGGACCGAAGTCAAATGCATATAAAAAGGTTGTATAATATATTGATAGAGATAGACTCGGAAACAGAGCTAGTTAAAGATTGTATGATAAAATGGGCGCAAAATTTTGGACAACCAATAATGATGGAAACATGGGAGAAAATATGGGTAAGAAATATGAAATTTACACAAGCGCAAAATTTAAGGGAGAATTTTTATAAAATGTTTTATAGATGGCATTTAGATCCAAAAAAATTATCTTGTATGTATCCGAGTGTACAACCAAAATGTTGCAGATGTGACTGTGAGGATGCTACCTATTTTCACATTTGGTGGACATGTAAAAAGGTTAAAGCATTTTGGATAAAAATTTGGTGGATTTTACAAAATATTCTTAAAAAGAGGTTAAAATTTACATCACAGTTGTTTTTGCTGGGTATAGTTACGGATTGTACGGTTATCGAGACTAATTTGATTTTGAACTTAATAACTGCAACAAGACTGTTGATGGCACAATACTGGAAGAAGCAAGATCTGCCTGTAATTCAAGAATGGACATTAAATAACAAATTTAGCGGAGATGGCAAAATTTTTGGCGCACTTGAAGGAACATTCAAATGAACAATATTTGAGAGACTGGAGAAGATGGATAGATTATATTCAAAGCAAATATCGGAATAAGAAGTTGCAGATAGGCTATGAATAAATATGAAGATGTTTTTAGGTAATTTTTAGGTAATTTTTAGGTAATTAAGTTTAGCAGGGTGATTGGGGAATTGAAGTAATGAGAGAGGATAAATGTTATAATTAATTAGATTAGGATGGACTACTATCCTGTCAAATATTATACCATGTAATTTGTTCTGGGAAGTAGGGCGGGGGGAGGTGGGTGGATGGGAAGGGGAAGGGGTGGGAGGATAGGGGGAGGGAAGGGAAGAGGAGGGGAGGGGTTGGGGGGTAGGGAGGGGGGATATATATGTAAACTTTTTGTAAAACCTTTTCAATAAAAAAAAAGATGCCTAAGGCTATTTCTAAATCCAAACATGGCCGGGTCTACTGACAGCTCTGATGGAGAGCCTTTGAGCACAGCCACAGGGGCTTCTTGGTCAATTTCGCGGGTGGGCATATCCTCCAGGGCCAAGAGCTCCCATTCTCATCAAGCCCCTCGCAGCCAATCCTCAACTGTGACCAGGTATGAGAGGCGCAGAGACTAGGCCTTGCAGAAAATCTGCAAAAAGGCCAGTAGGAATAATGACCCTGCATTGCAGGATATTCCCCAAGTCCCTTTCCAGGTGGCAGCAGTGACTGACCAGGTTTCACTACGGGATTGTCCCGTTTCTGTTTCGACTAAATGCATTGTGGGGACCTGTGATACCCTCGGTCTCTGTTTCTCCTCCTGCTCTGTCTCCTCATGTGAGGTCTACGGAACCTGCTACTTGTCCCACACCTGGACTTGCTGTAAACCCGCAGATTCATAGAGAAAGTTTGCTCCTTGATCATCTGCAACAGATTTTTTCCAGGGCTCTACAGATGTCTTTGGACGCAGGATACCTCCGACTGGGTGAAGATCATTATGTGAGAGCTGAGGCTTCTGCTGCTTCTGAGCAAGACATCCAGGTTGGCCAGCTTTCCTGCCCAGAATTGGTGTTGGCACCTCTCTCACATGTTTCTCGCTCGGCCACCTCTGATGAGTTTGATCGCCTGGAACTGGATCTGTCTGAGGATGAGGGTCTCGAGCCGGAGCAACCAGCCTTTACCAGTCCTTTTCCTCCTGCAGTTTTTAAATCCTTACTCTTTAAAGCATCTCAGGCGGTGCAGCTAGGCCCGACTACTGCTGAGGTGGCCCCTTCTACCTTTCAAAAGTCTTTTAACCCACTTTTCTCTGAGCCTGTTGATTTTTTCCAGCTCCTCTACTCTTCTTGGATGTTATTCGACGCCAGTGGGCTTTGCCTGGATCAGTTCCAGCTCCATCTTCCCTGGACAAACGCTTCTTTAATGTGGCTCCCGACATGGCATCTCTGCTCCAGATACCTGTGATCGATGCCCCTATTGCTGCATTATTGCCGCATACTGCCATCCCGGGTGAACTTGATGAGGGTCTTTGCCCTGAGGAACACTGCTCCGATGAGACCCTACAGCGGGCTTACATAGAGGCGGCTTGGGCTATTAAATCTGCCACCACAGCCTCCTTTTTTAACAGGGCGACATTGCTCTGGTTGAATCAGCTCCAAAGTAAATTGCCCCCGGAGGACTCCAGACTGCAGCAAGATCTGAATAAAATCATCTCAGCAGTCCAGTTTTTGGCAGATGCCACCCTTAACTCTGCCCGCTTCACTTCGAAGTCTATGTCTTCGACGGTGGCAGCACATTGACTTGTGTGGCTTCAAC
Organism: Coluber constrictor foxii; assembly: GCA_038048745.1. Taxonomy (NCBI): domain Eukaryota; kingdom Metazoa; phylum Chordata; class Lepidosauria; order Squamata; family Colubridae; genus Coluber; species Coluber constrictor. Next base: position 115,711,759 of record CM075961.1, on the reverse strand, counting down.
ATTGGCAGGCGGACGTCCGTCATAAATGGAGCCTGGCATCTTCCCCCTTTATGGGAGGTAATTTATTTGGCTCTTCTTTGGTTCCACATAGAGTCAAAAGACAAATGCAAAATATTGCCTTCTTCGCAACGCAAATCTGACACTAGATTTTCTCCCTTTTTTCGCAGGCCTTCTGTGAGGGAACCTGATTGGGGCACTGGAACTGCCCGTTCTCAGGGGCCCTTCATACCTAGACTGTAGGGGACCAAGGATAGGCCATATAAAGGTAGAACTCCCCCTGGCAAGTGGCCCTTTCGAGGGGGAGGAAGCCATCCTTTCCGCCACCAACGATAACTGCATTTCTGACAGACCCATCGGCGGCAGGTTAACTCTTTTCACCTACCGATGGGATTTTCTTATGTCAGATTCTTGGGTCAGGGATACAGTGAGATCCCTTGAATTTGTCTCTACCCCTCTGGGTTTCTTTATTCGCTGCCCCTTCTCCAAGGACAGGCACAAGAAGTCCCTCATAGATTCAGCCGTGATACACCTACTGGAAATTAAGGCCATTGAGCAGGTACCAGAGGACCCTGGTGGGTCAGGGGTTTTATTCCCTGATTTTCCTGGTCCCCAAATCCTCGGGCGAGTGGAGACCCATTCTGGACCTTAAAAGGCTAAACTGTTACGTGGTTTATAAATGGTTTAAAATGCAGTCTCTTCAATCTATCTTGGCTGGCATCAGGAGGGGCAACTTCCTCACTTCTATCGACCTCACTGAGGCTTATATACATATCCCAATTTTTCCTCTCATCGCAAGTATCTGCTGTTTTATTATGCTGGTACGCATTATCAGTACTGCGCTTTGCCGTTTGGGCTGTCTTCTGCGCCCAGTGCCTTTACTAAGGTACTGGCTGCCTTGGCAGCTTATCTTTGCGCCATCCCTGTTTGGATCCAATGTTACTTGAATGACATTTTGATTCAGTCTTCTTCTGAACAGCATTCCCTAGAAGATCTCCAAGTAACTATGCTTTGTTTTTGACAGCACGGTTTTTCTATTAATTTAGTGAAAAGCCAACTGGTCCCGTCGACATGAATTCTCCATTTGGGGGCAGTGATAGATTCCCTGGAAGGTAGAGTCTATCTTTCACAGGAGTGACAGGTTAGCCTCACAGAACTGGTAGTCAAAGTTCAGAAGGGGTTTAAGGTTCCCCTGGCCTTGTTGTCTACCTTACTGGGTAAAATGGTCTCAGCCATCCACATTACCCCATGGGCTCATCTTCATGCGAGGGACCTTCAGTGGTTTCTCTTGCCTTTTCAGAAGGCGGGCAAGGGCAATTCTCAAGCCAGGGTCCAGGTTCCCCCCAGCGTCAGAAGGTCCCTAACCTGGTGGAGGTCTCCGGCCATTGCCAAAGAGTGGCTCTTCCACGAGCCTCATCTAGTTTTAACGATGGATGCCAGCCTTTCCGGCTGGGGGGCCCATCTTCAGACGCAGGTTGCTCAGGGATTGTGGTAGGGGAGCTGCTAACTTATGTCCCCGCATGGTGCACAGATATCCCACCTGGGATTTAACCATTGTTTTGAACTCCCTTACAGGAGCCCCATACAAACCCTTAAGGACTGCCAGCCTCCATCTGCTGTCATGCAAAGTCGCCTTTTGGTGGCAATTAACTCCGCCAGGCAGATTTCAGAAATTGCCGCCCTCTCTGTACGTAGTGACCTTTGCATTTTTCATTCTGTGTCGTCCTTTGTACGGACCCCACTTTCATCCCGAAGGTCAATACAGCTTTCCATTGCATGCAGGACCTGGTCCTTCTAAATTTTTGTCCGCACCCTGCTCATCCCTTGGCATACGTTAGATGTGCGGATGTATTTATTTCATGAGGACTGCTACCATTCGCAAGACAGAGTCCTTGTTTGTTTCTTTTATTCCAGTGTCTTTAGGTTCCAAGGTATCTTCATCAACGATCGGCAGATTGATTCGGCAGACGATCACGAAGGAGTACGAACTGCATTCCTTGCCACGACCTTCCCATCTGACGGCGCATTCCATGCGCAGTGAAACTACTTCCGTGGCCTGGGCCACGCAGGCTTCACTAAAGGAGATCTACAGGGCGGCAACTTGGACATCAACTTCACCCTATAGTGAGGCACTATAAGCTGGACCAGTTTGCCTCAGCGGAGGCGGCATTTGGCTGCAGGGTTCTGCAGCGGGTGTTTTCTGATGCAGAGACTTAAGACCAGACTGGGGCCCGCCCGTAGTTGGGACACAAAGCTTTGGTATGTCCCACTTCTGGCTGCTGTCTCCACCCACAATGGAGAAGGGGCATTGGTCCTACCTGATACACATCTTTCCATTGGGTGGAGACAGCAGCCAGCCCGATCCTGACATTGTCTGGTCTCTGTTCTTAACCTTGCTTTCTTTCTCCCAACAACAGACGCTGAGGCTGTTGTTCGTCTTCATAAAAGCTGGGGATCCCTAGCAACAGGGAAAGAGTTTATTTTGAAACAGTCTCAGTCCTTCATGATGAACAGGCAAGAACCACCCACTTCTGGCTGCTGTTTCCACCCAACAAGAAGATGTGTATCAGGTAGGAGCAACGCCCCTTTTCTGACAGAATTCCCAATAAAAATATTTCTGGTTTCAAGTCTATATGCTGCTTTATCATTTTTTCCAACCAAGTATGTATATTTGTGCAATATTTTTTAGCTTTTGGGCATGTCTACCACATATGGCCGTGATGGAGAACCTATGGCACTCGTGCTAGAAGTGGCATGCAGAGCCATCTCTCCTTGCACACAAGCCGTCGCCCATTGCTCTTCTGGGTTCCGGTGCGCCGGTCAGTTGGTCTTCACATGTGCAGGAGCACCAGAAACTGGAAGAGCAGCCACCCAACATGCATCCACGTACTGGGAAGATGATCTTCAGTGTGCACGCCAGCCAACTGGTCTTCCGGTTTCTGGCATGCATGCATGTGCAAAGTCCAGCTGGCCGGTGCACATGCATGCATGTGCATGTACATCGATGGCTTCTCTTACGGTTTCTGGCGCTCCTATGTGCGTGAAGAACAAGTGGCCAGTGCACTGGAACCCAGAAGAGCAAGGGAGCAGAGCTGATAGCTAGGACAGGCAGGACAGGGCTTCCCTCCCTCCCCACCCACGTGCGTTTTTGCCACTGCTGCTGCTGCTCTTCTGGGGCAACAGGGAGACGCAGGAGCTGAGTCCATGTGGAAGGAACATCTGTCCAGCACTGGGGTACGAGGCGCAGCAGATGGGAAATGGTCATGCTCCCTTGGCAGAAGTGGCTGGGAAGGGGTTCCAGCTTTCCAACGGAGAGAGGTAGCATTCCCTGCCCAATCTTCTCTGTCCAGGGCTGTGTAACCGGGTTGTTGGTAGGAATGTCCCACCACCCCGATGGGGACCATGGGGGCAGGCAGGGAGGTGTGAGGGCCTCCAAAAGGCCAGGAAGAGCTAGTACACGTGCACTGGACAGCTGATCTTCGCACACGCATACACACCAGAAACTAAAAGATCAGGTAGCAAGCACGCATGCGCATGCGTGTGTCAGAAACCAGAAAATTATATCTTCTGGTTTCCTCCTTCTATTTATATCTGCCTTCTGGACTGGCTTTATTCCAACTATGCCCCTGACTATTGGACAAATAGACAGCTTGATATGGGTCCTGAGGGAGTCCGGGTTACTACTGCCATTCCCTACCAGGGGGGATAGTTTCCTGAATTTCTTTATGGCATACTTTATCTGGCCAGGCATCGTGAGAGGATGCCTGGAAGGAACACCCCCTGGATTTGCAGAAATGGCATAAGACTCCTCCCATTGTCGTGGGAAGACAGTGGAGTCCAGTTTCCCACGTCTCTAAATTTGCTGCTTTTTTGTCCTCAGGACTTTTAGACTCTATGAACCCTGGCCAGAGGTCATCTTCACCTTCTCCGCCTGTGAATGTACTCGACCGCTGACCTTCTTGTGCTGCGAGACTCCCCCCTCTCACAGGCCTGGCCCTCCATGTTATCGAGGGCCTACCTCAGTGAGGGTTTTGGAATCCAGAGAGGTGGCATGCCGCAAAGAGGGGGCTGAGGGGTTTTTTATATAAACTTTTAGCTAATCTTTTAAGGTGTTCCGGGGGTGTGTGGAGGGTTGGATTAGAAATCGGGCTGTGGGTATGGGGGATAACCCACTAAGGGGAGGGTTGGGTCTGCCTATGAAGCGCGGTCTGGGAGGTGGGGGACCCGGGGTCGAGGGGGGGATCAGAGTTTATCCGGATAGTGTTTCTAACATCAATACTGTGGGTGGGAGGGGGAGATACAGGGGGGCATATCGTGTTAGGGGAGCGTGTGCTCTCTGTCTACGAGTGGTGGTGCACTCTGGCCCCCAAGGCTCCACTCGTTCCCCAGGTTGCACAGACCCTCAGGGCCCGGGCCTTCAGCTGATGTTGTGCAATGCCAGGTCTGTAGTAAATAAAGCCCCCCATTTGTGATCTTGTTCAGGAGGGGAGAGCAGGCCTGGCAGGTATTACGGAGACCTGGTTGGGCCAGGGGAGGGGGTTCCCTTCATTGAAATGTGCCCACCAGGTTTCCACAATTCCATCAGCTGAGGTCACAGGGGAGGGGCGGGGGGGTAGCGGTTATTATTAAAGAAGGTCTTAGACCGAGGGAGGCCACTGTTCCTCAGACGGTCAGCTGTGAGTCCCTCCTTGTGAAGTGGGGTCATGGGGTACAGAGGGGTTTGCTGATCACGTACCTGGCTCCTTGCCATGTGGGAGATGAAGCGCCGGAAAAGACACCTAGAGAGCAGTTGGAGGACCAGCCTTTCTGAATCCGACCGGACACTGGTAAGATCTCATATTAAGAATTACCTAGTGGCAATAAAAGCAGCAAAGTGTAATTATTTTGGCTCTTATTGTGTCATGAGATAACCGCCCAACCGCCCTGTTTAGGGTGACCCGCTCCTTGCTCCATCAGGGAGCATGGGAGGACCCCTTGGAGGGTAGAGCTGAGGATTTTGTACAGTATCTGTATGACAAAATCACTCAGATTTGGGAAGACCTTGACTCTGACTGGGTAGATTCAGGGGGGATGACTGAGGCAGGGCATGAGAATGTTATCTGAGATGAATTTGATCCTGTGACTCCTGATGACGTGGACAGGATTCTGGGTAGACTGAACGTGACCACATGTTTGTTGGATCCGTGTCCCTCCTGGTTAATGCTGGCTTCCCGGGAGGTGACGCAAGGCTGGCCCCAGGGGATTATAAATGCTTCATTGGGTGAGGGTGACTTCTCCGCCACCTTGAAAGAGGTGATGGTGAGGCCTCTCCTCAAGAAGCTTCTCTGGAGGCTTCCGGGTGGCGTCTTCGTCGTCGCCGGACGGCTTTCTTATAGCTGCCGGCTTCGCTGTGTGTCAGAGCCACTCTGCTATCGGCAGGCGGCTTAAAAAACCTCTCTTCAGATCGGAAGAGAGGACAGAGCCGGTGGGGAATAGGTAGAGCCCCCAGAATCGCTGCCAGGGTCTTTTTTTTTTTGCCCTGGAAGGCGTTCTGTATGAAGGCTCCCTTTCTACCCCACTGAAGCTCCGCACAGCGAGGGACCTCTGTCAAGCGGCAGAGCGAGACAACGTGAGCAACTCCACCTTTCATATGGGGATTTTCCTCCAACTAAAGATTTTGGTGAGATCTGGATTTATTTTCAAGAATTTATAAGCATTTTAAGGATAAAAGAAAAAAAAAGTTTTCAGTTTAAACTTCTGAGCGAAAGTGTGTGGAAAATGGCGTCTGGCTAAAACGGAGGAAGTGAAAGTGGAAAGTGAAAGTGCTAATTAGAGTGATCTAGCCTGTCTGGTAGTAACTGAAAGAAATATACTATTAAGACTTTAAAGCAGAAATATAACTTATCTGATCCCCCTTTTTTGCAAAACTGGGGAGAAAAATTGGAGCAACAGGAAAGGGAGGAAGATTTTCTTTTTTCCAGAAATTAAGATTGTGTCCAGGCATGGCTTCAAAGAAATCTGGTGGGGATTCCCCTACTCACCAGACAAAGGAAAAACCAGCTAAGCCACTAACACAGGCTCAGAGTCAAATTCAAGAAAGTGAGAATGAGGATCTGAAAGCTTTTATGGCTAATTTAACAGCAAGTCTCGCTGATCAAATCAAAAATTTGATTGAAAAGATTGAGAATAACCAAATTGAAATGAAGCAGTGGGTCAAGGAAAAAAGTGATAAGTTAAATCAGGACGTAACCAAAGTAGTAACTGCTTTTACAGATGCGTTGGTGGTGGTGGAGAAAAAAGTGGATGATTTAAATTTAGAAGTGGAAACCAACAAGAAGGATGCAGAAGAAAAAATGTTTAAAGTGGATGTGAGAAATCAGAGGCTAGAAGATGAAATCACGATGATGCAGTTTCGTTCTATGGAGTTCGCTTTAAGATTGAGAGGACTAAGGGAGAACAACAGAGAGGATTTGAGGGCAGTTTGTGTGGATGTATTGGCCAAGATCTCAAAGTTGGAACCTGAGTTAATTGCTAAAAGAATTGACAAGATTTACAGGGTTAACTCTCGTATGGCAAGACAAAGGAATCTGCCTAGAGATGTTTGATTTATTTTACTGATAGAAGGCTGAGAAATGATATTCTGCAAAACTCCTTCCACACTACTGTTCAAGCTGAGGGTAATCAAATTGGTGTTTTTAAAGAGCTACCACCCAAAATGTTAACGAGATCGAAGAGATTATGGTTTTTTGGTAAATGAACTGAAAAAGCGCCGGATTCCATTTAGATGGGATGCTCCTGTTGGCATTATTTTGAGATATGAGGATGTAAGATACCGTCTAAATTCGGTGGAAAAAGCAGAACATTTTTATCATAACATTCTTAAAAAATCCTCAACACCACCATGTTCATCCACATTGTTATCTGCAGAAGGAGTCTCTATAAAGATAAGGATTTTGAAGAAGGGATTCAAGAACTACATAGGTAACAAGAACGACAGGCACTTCGAGCAACAGCAAGGGAAGTACTTTTAGGAGCAGTAGGAGGTTTCTCAGAGGATTTTTTTGCAGACCTCCCAGAGCCCAGAATAAAGCATCCCAGAGCTACAAGAGAGGTGGATCCGGACCTTGAACTGTTGGTGCAAGAACCAAAAGATCAACGTATAACTTGTGCAGCCGAGAAGCAAAGACTAGAGAAGCAAAAACAGCAGAGGTCCATGGTGCCACAAGAAGAGAAGGGGTCAAATGGGAAAACACAGAAATCTGAAGCAGTGGGAAGAGCGAGACCAAAGACCTCTGCTGTTGAACAGGGTCTTAGGCAATTGCTCGATACACTTCAAGAATCCTCAAATGGCAGTTAGATTTTTATCATGGAACGTGAATGGTTTGAATTCGCCACAGAAAAGAAGGAAACTATTCCATTATTTGAAGCAGTATAAAAATGATGTTGTTTGTTTGCAAGAAACTCACATTAGAACCCAGGACCAAAAATATTTGATAAATTCAAAATTTGGAGTACATTTTATGTCTTCTAGCTCTGTGAAAAGGAATGGAATAGTTTTGTATATTTCTAAAAGAATACCAGCTAAACTTGTAGAATCAGATGATGAAGGAAGATATATTGCAGTTGAAATAAATATACAGAATGTCCCGTTGCTTCTGATTGGAATCTACGCCCCAAACCAACAGCAGGAAATTTTTTATAAATTATTACATATTAAAATATTGCAATGGAATTACAAGTCCTTTTTGATTATGGGAGATTGGAATGGTGTGATTGATACAATTCTTGACAAAAAGACATTGGCTAAGAGGGAGAATAAATTACCACAGACGTTTTTTGCATTGAAAGAAGAATTAGAATTGAAGGATGTATGGAGAATTCACCATCCGAAGGAATTGGATTTCACATTTTTTTCTGATAGACATAAATCTTTTTCTAGGATTGATTTTATGCTGGTTTCTTCTGATTTACTTACTAAAACGACTAAGACTAAGATTTTTCCTAGAACTCTGACTGATCATAGTTCGGTATAGATGGAAATGGATTTTGGTAAGAGGGAGAGAAGATCTTGGAGAATGAATGAGAACTTATTTAGATATGAGAAGAATATAGCCGACCTTAAAAAACATGTAAAGGAATTTTTTCAATTGAATTTGAACAAGGATACACCTATTGAAGTTGTTTGGGATGCAAGTAAGGCCTATATGAGAGGTGTACTGATTTATATGAACTCTAAGCACAGGTCAATACGACAAAAGATAAGATTAGAACTGGAGTCAGAAATAAAGGAGAAAGAACAACTGCATTTTAAGAACCTGACTGATGAGAAATTGCAGGAAACTATAAAACTTTAGAAAGATCAATTTCAAATGTTGATGGTTGATCAGACAGCAACTAATTTACAATTTGCCAAGCATAATACTTTTTGCAACGCTAATAAACCTGGTAGATGGTTGGCATATACTTTAAGAAAGCAACAAAGTTCCCGTTTAATAGATACTATTGAATATAAAGGTAAACAAGTTTTTCAACAGAGTTCAATACATCAAGCTTTTTTAGATTATTATTCTAATTTATATCATACAGATAATATTCAAAAGGACCTTATTGATGAATATCTTGGAAAGACGAGAGTTACAAAAATTACATGTGAACAAAAGGAGAGAATAAATCAACTAATAACATCTGAAGAGATTTTATTTGCAATAAAACAACTGAAAACAGCTAAAGCACCTGGGACAGACGGTTTGACAGCAGTATATTACAAAACTTTACAATCAGAATTGGTTGAACATCTTAAGGACTTATTCTGTAGTATACAGCAGGGGGGTAAAATACCCCCCTCATGGAAGACGGCCTTTATCTCATTGATACCAAAGGAAGATGGTTCTTCAAAACCAGAAAATTTTAGACCAATATCTCTCCTGAATACGGATTATAACATTTTTGCAAAAGTATTAGCCAACAGACTGATGCCAGTTATCCAAGAAGTGATTCATAATGATCAAGCAGGTTTTATAGAGGGCAGACATATGAAGGACAACGTGAGGCAACTTATAGATTTACTGGAATATCTTGAGAAAAATAAGCAGATCTCTGCGGTGCTGGTGTTTTTGGATGCAGAAAAGGCCTTTGATCGAGTCAACTGGGATTTTCTAAAAAAGACTTTGCTCAAAATGGATTTTTGGGACCAGTTTATACAAGCAATTTCAGCAATTTACCAAGAACAGACAGCACAAATGGTTATTAATGGGAGTTTAACTACTAATTTCCATATACAGAAGGGTACCAGACAAGGTTGTTCGTTATCCCCATTGTTGTTTATTTTAACTTTAAAAGTCTTGATGAATTCTCTACGGGACTCGAACAATTTGAATGGAATAGTTATAAGGCAAAAAGATTACAGAACAAAGGCATTTGCAGATGATGTGGTTGTCACCCTAACATGACCTTTGGAATCAATCATCCAGATGAAAAACACTATAGAGGAATATGGTTTTAGACTAAACCAGAAAAAGACCAAGATGATAGGTAAAAACATGTTGGAACCACAAAAGAGTGAACTAGAAAGGTTGGCAGGCTTTGAAATAGTTACAAAGGTGAAATATCTAGGAGTTCAGGTTGCAGCATCTAATATAAAACTTTTTCAAAATAATTATGAAGTTTTGTGGCATAAAATTCAAAAGGACCTTGAAACTTGGAAGAAACTGCAACTATCTTTACTTGGATGAATAGCAGCAGTTAAGATGAACGTTCTACCTAGATTTCTGTTTTTGTTTCAAATGATTCCAGTGCTCAGAAGTGATAAGATATTGGCTGAATGGCAATCAGGTTTAAACAAATTTATTTGGAATGAGAAAAAAACCAAGAGTTAAATTTAAAATTATGCAAGATGTTCATGAAAGAGGTGGCCTTAAAGTTTCAAACTTATGTTTATATTATGAAGCTGCAGTGTTGACACAAGTGGGTGATTGGTTTGGAACAACAAAAACTGAAATTCTGAATATAGAAGGCCATGACTTGGACTTTGGTTGGCATGCATATTTATTTTATGAAGACAAGCTGGACAATGTATTTAAAAGTCATATATTGAGACATGCGCTGATGAGTGTTTGGAAGAAGCACCAGCTTAAATTGGATTACAAAATACCTTTGTGGTTGGATCTTGGGCAAGTCATGCGGAATATAAAGTCACTCGGGGGGATTTTATATAAAGAGATGCTTTTTAATGATGGGGGCAGATGGAACTTTGAAAGTTCTGTTGGAAGAAGGGAGGAATTTATCATGGTTGCAGTATTCTCAACTTCAAGCGAGATGGAGAGAAGACCAGAAAATTGGTTTGATGCTACATGAAGATTTGATGATGCAGATAAAAAGGAAAGGACCGATGCATATCAAGAGGGTGTATAATTTATTGTTAGAAAGAGATTCAGAGAGTGAATTAGTTAAAGATTGTATGATAAAGTGGGCACAAAATTTTGCAGAACCAGTTATGTTGGAAACATGGGAAAAGATCTGGGTCCAGAATGTTAAATTTACACAAGCACAAAATCTGAGGGAAAATTTTTATAAAATGCTTTACAGATGGCATTTAGATCCCAAGAAATTGTCATGTATGTATCCAAATGTTCAACCTAAATATTGGAGGTGTGATTGTTTGGATGCTACATATTTTCATATTTGGTGGACCTGTAGAAAGGTGAAAGCATTTTGCATTAAACTTTGGTGGGTTATGCAGAATGTTTTGAAAAAGAAGCTTCATTTTTCTCCGCAATTGTTTTTGTTGGGTATAGTTAAGGATTGTTCACTGAGTGAAACGAGATTGATTTTATATATGATTACGGCAGCTAGGTTATTGATTGGTCAATATTGGGTAGATTATGTGCAGAATAAATGGGGATAAAAATTGTATTGTAAAACTTTTTCAATAAAAAAAAAAGAAGCTTCTCTGGACCCGGCAGTTTTGTCTAATTATCGTCCGGTCTTCAACCTTCGCTTTGTGGCAAAGGTTGTTGAGAGTGTGGTTGCGCGACAGCTCCCCTAGCACCTGGATGAAACAGCATATCTGGATCCGTTCCAGTCGGGCTTCAGGGTACAGCACAGAAATGGCATTGGTTGCATTGGTTGATGATCTCTGGAGGGCTTGGGACAGGGGTTGCTCCTCTGTCCTGGTTCTATTAGATCTCTCAGCGGCTTTTGATACCATCAACCATGGTATCATGCTGCACCGGTTGGAAGAGTTAGAGGTGGGGGGCACCGTATTGCGGTGGTTCTCCTCCTTTCTCTCCGACCAGTCGCAGTCTGTGGTGGCAGGAGGGCAGAGGTCGACCCCGAAGCACCTCATGTGGGGTGCCACAAGGGTCGGTCCTCTTGCCCCTTCTGTTCAACATTTCTGTAAAGCCGCTGGGTGAGATCATCTGCGGTTTCGGGGTGAAGTACCACCAGTACGCTGACGACACTCAGCTGTACATCTCCACCCCAGACCACCCTAATGATGCCCTTGAAGTGATGTCCCAGTGCCTGGAGGCCATGCGGATCTGAATGGGGAGAAACAGGCTCAGGCTCAACCTATCCAAGACCAAGTGGCTGTGGTTTCTGACATCCTGATATAGTCAGTTGGCCCCATCACTGACTATTGGGGGCGAATCGCTGGCCCCCATGAAGAGGGCTCGCAAATTGGGCGTCCTCATGGATTCACGGCTGGATTCACGCCAAAAGAGCATTTGATGGCCGTGACCGGGAGGATTTTTCATCAGGTTCGCCTGATTCGCCAGTTGCGTCCCTTTCTGGATCGGGACTCTTTAAACACGGTCACTCATGCCCTCATCATCTCCCGCCTGGACTACTGTAACACTCTCTACATGGGGCTCCCCTTGAGTACCCAGAGGCTCCAACTGGCGCAGAGTGCGGCCGCGCAGGTGGTTATGGAAGCGACGTGGCGCTCCCATGTAACACCTCTCCTGCGCGAGCTGCACTGGCTCCCGGTGGTCTTCTGGGTGCTCTTCAAGGTTTTGGTTACCATCTTTAGAGCTCCATGGCTTAGGACCTGGTTATTTACAGGACCGCCTGCTGCCACCAACAGTGTTCCACCGGCCGGTATACTCTCACAGAGAGGGGCTCCTCTGGGTGCCGTCAGCCAAACAATGTCGGCTGGTGGCCCCCAGGAGGAAAGCTTTCTCGGGGGGGGCACTACTATCTGGAATGAGCTCCCCCCGGAGATACGACGGATCCCGGATCTGCGCACCTTCCGCCACGCTCTCAAGACCTTTTTTTTAAAAAAAATATACACTTTATTGAGTTTATATACATACATAAAATAACATTTCTATTAACATCGGATATGCAGTGTTTATATATATACACATAGTATTTAACTGGTGTCACTTATGCTGTTTGTTGTTGTTTATTTAACGCACCTTTTATTCCTATTTTGATTTTATTGTTCATCCATTCAAAGCATCTTTCCCACACAGTATAATAATCAGAGTTTTCATCATTATTTATTTCATGAGTTAATTTATTCATCTCTGCGCACTCTAGTGTTTTCCTAATTATAAGTTCTTCTGGTGGCAGGGCTTTCTCTTTCCAGTATTGTGCGTAGGCCAATCTAGCAGCTGTAGTTATGTGTATTATTAAGTGAGTCTTTTTCTTTCCATACCTCTTCTTTACTATTCCCAAGAGAAATATTTCTGGTGTCAATTCTACATCTTCTCTAATTATTTCTTGTAACCATCTCCAAATTCTACTCCAATATTTTTTCACTTCAGGGCATGTCCACCACATGTGAAAGAAGATGCCTTGACCATAGCCACATTTCCAGCAGTTTGGGTGCATATTGGGGAACATCTTTGCTAACAACCACCTGTGGAGCATTTTGTATTGATTTTCCTTATACGTCACAGCTCTGGTCAATTTGTAATTTCTATTCCATGCCTCTTCCCATTCATTAAAATTTAAGCTGTGTCCAATATTTTTTCCCATACTTTCAATTGATTTTTAGCTGTGACCTCAGCTCTGTCTTCATCTAATACGTAATTATAAAATTTAGCCAAAACTTTTTTTTCCTTTCCCATCAAAATTTTATCCAATCCGTTGTATCCTAATTCTAAACCATATTCTTCCTTATCTTTCTGGTATCTTGATTTTATTTGTAGATAAGTCCACCAGTCTAGGTTTATACCTTGATCTCTCAAGTCATCATTTGATTTGAAATTTCCTCCTCCATCTAAAATGTCTTAGTATATGCATATTTTCTCCATTCCCCACCTATTTGGGTGAATCAGAGCCTCCATTGTGGAGAGCCATTTTGGGACTTTGGTATAGTATCTCTGCCTAATACCAATCCATGTTTGTATTAAGGAGTCCCTAATGTTATGTCTATGGAAATATGTTTTCTTTTTCATTTCTGTAACCCATAAGTAAGTGTGCCACCGTTTCTGTAAATTGTGGCCTTCTAAGGTTAAAATTCTTTTGTTTTCCAATGTGGCCCATTCCCTTATCCATGCTAGCTTGGCTGCCCTATAATATGTTTCCCGATCAGGGAGACCAAATCCTCCATATTCCTTTTTCCCTGTAAAATTTTAAGTGAAATCCTCAGCTTTTTCCCCTCCCATACAAATTCCCTAATGCTTTTATTTAATTCTGGAAAAAAAATTATCTAAATTTACTGGTATATTTTGATATAGGAATAAAATTTTGGGGAGGATATTCATCTTAATCACAGCTATCTTGCCTATAAATAACAATTTAATTTTCTTCCATCTGTCCAGATCTTGTTTCATTTTTTGGATTAATGGGATGTAATTATCTTCCTTTAGAGATGAATACCTTATGGTTATCCAAATTCCAAGATATTTTATTTTTTTGACAACCTGTAATCCCAACGTTCCTTCTATCTCTTTCTTCTGTACCTCGGTTACATTCTTAGTTAATATTTTCGTTTTGGTTTTATTCAATTTGAAGCCTGCCACCTCTCCATATTTGCCCAATTCCTCTAATACTTTTGGTCCAGATTCTAATGGGTCTTCTAATATTAGGGCCACATCATCCGCAAATGCTAGCGTTTTGTAAATCTCTTTCCTAACCTTTAGGCCTTTAATTTCTTCATTTTTTCTAATTTTTCGTAGTAGGACTTCTAGGGCCAAAATAAATAATAGTGGTGATAGGGGGCATCCCTGTCTTACCCCCTTCCTGATCTGGAATGTTCTTGTCCTATCTCCATTTACCAAAATACTCACCCTTTGATTATCATACATAGTTTTAATCATTTTTTCATAATTTGTTTCAAATCCCATTATTTTAATTTGTTTAGTCATGAAATTCCAATTTAAATTATCGAATGCCTTTTGGCATCCAAAAAAACTAAGGCCATCTGCTTTTCCGGGTGTTCTTCATAATATTCTAGTGTGTCCAGTACAATTCTCAAGTTGTCCCTAATTAGCCTTCCCGGGAGGAATTCGTTTTGGTCTGTGTGTATCCAAGCGTTTTTTTGGTTCTTTCCGCCATTATGCTCATAAATAATTTATAATCAGTGTTTAGAAGGGAAATTGGCCTGTAGTTCTGAATTTGTTTTAGGTTGGCACCCTCTTTCGGCAAGAGTGTAACATGCACTTCCCTCCACAAGTCTGGGATTTTTGAACCCATCAAGGCCTCATTAAAAATTTCAACTAATTTTGGTTGTAATGTTTCTTCTAATTTTTTATATATTTCTCCTGGTAATCCATTTGGGCCTGGAGATTTGTTATTTTTGAGTTTAGAAAGGGCTGTTTTAAGTTCTTTGATTGTTATTTTTCCATTGAGCATTTCCCTCTCTTCCTCAGTTATTTCTGGAAGCTCAACATTTACCAGGTATTGCTCTACTTTTTCTTCTGGGACCTCTTCTTCTTTATAATATTCCCTCACTCTTTCTAATTTATCTTCTTCTTTATTTAAAAGGTTACCTTCAGTGTCTTCTATTATTTGAATTGTCCCTTTTTCATTTTCCTTTTTTAATTTGTAGGCCAACCACCTGCCCGATTTGTTGGCATTCTCAAAATAATATTGTTTTGTTCTTTTTATTTTTTGTGCTAGCTCCTCTTGATCTAAAATATTCAATTTATGCCTCCACATCAGCCAATTTTCTTTTGCTACTTTATCTCCAGGATTTTCTTGGAGTTTTCTTTCTGATTCTCCTAGATGATTTAAAAGATATTACAGGAATTTTCTTTTTTCTTTGTTTTTATATGCATTGTACGATATCACAACCCCTCTTAGATAAGCCTTCATTGCATCCCATACTATTTCGGGAGATGTTCCTTGGTTTTCGTTTTCTTTAAAAAAGGACTTTACTTCTTCCTTCAATTTTTCTACACACTCTTTGTCCCTCAATAGTTTCAAATTAAATCTCCATCTCTGTTGTATCCTTCTCTTTGTGCTCTTCCACTTTATTTTCTCGAGACCTTTTTATTCCATCAGGCTGGTCTGGCCTAACCTTCCCCTTTTCCCTTTTAAAAAGTAAATTTTAATCTGTTTTTAAATTTGGGGGTTTTAAATCTGTCTTGGGCTAAATTGTTTTAATTCATTTTTATTTCTGCTTTTAAATTTTTGTTCTTTATGTCTTTATCTTGTGCCTATTCACCACCCTGAGTCCTTCGGGAGTAGGGTGGTATATATATCAAATAAACCATAAACCATAAACCATTATCTGCTTCTCTGGTTTCCAGCATGCATGCGTGTTCACTCACTCCTGTTGCCATACAGGTTCACCAACACTGACAATATGAACCCGGTGTTTGATTGCACTTCCAACATTTAGCAGATCTATCTTTATACATTTTTGCCAATTTTGTTGATGCAAAATGCCATCTAAAGAACATTTTATACAAATTTTCTTTATATGCAGTTGACATAGTCAATTTAACATTTCTATCCTGTCAGAGTATGTAGATTTAATAGCTGTAAGCTGATGGAAGGTTGTAAGCAGAGGCAACTATAAACTAATGCAGTGGGAATGAGGCAGCAGGGTTACTGCCACTTTAAGAAGCTGCGTAAGAAGCTGTCTATATAAGGTAAGCCATTAGAGGGCATCTCCTTTTTCCTTATGTTCTCTCTTGTCGTGTATCATTGCTCTTTGTGTCAGTAGCTGTATGATAAGGTATTTACCATGTATAAGTCTGTATATATTTAGCTGTAGATAAAACCACTGTTAATTATCTAAAGGCTCTGTGTTTTGCTCCTGGGTTTATCTTATAATACTAGTCACGCTGCTTAAACTCTGACATATCCCACAGTTTCTGCCATTTATCCAGTTCTATTGCATATCCAAAAAGTTTAGCCCAAACTATTATTGTGTCCTTTATGTGCTCACTTTCAAGTTTAATACTTAATAAGTAGCAATATATTTTCTTTATCAGTTTTTCAACCGTTCCAGTTAATATCTGTTCCAATTTTGTTAATTCTTTATTAAAACCATACATTTTAGCAACTTTCTCATACCAAGATTGTATTTGCATTTGTGGCCACCATGCAATGTTCATCCCTTGACTACTAAGTTCCTACTTAGTTTTTAATTCCCCTTTTCCATTCAGAATTCCATCTTTATATCTTACAATTTTTTCCATATTAATAACATTAGGATGTATCAATGCTTCCATTCTGGAAAGCCAGACTGGCATTTTCAAATAATGTTGTTCTTTAATTTTAACCCATATTGATAGCAGTGCATTTCTAACATATTATCTTTGAAAGTAGCTATGTATCTTATTTTTCATAAAATATCATAAAAAAGCATTCCAACCTAATTGAAGGACGTGTCCTTCTAAAGTTAATAGTCTTTTGTGCCTCAAGTTAGTCCATTCTTTATCCATGTAAGTACTGAGGCCTGATAATACAATTCCCCATCTGACAACTCAAAGCCCCCTCTTTTTTTTTCTTTTTCTTTTTGGAGTCTTGCAACATTTTCAAACCTATTCTTGCTTTTTCCCCCTAACCAAATATATCTTAATATTATTTTATTTAGTTCTTCAAAATATTTTCCCTAATTTTATTGGAATTGTTTGGAATAAATATAAGTAATCTTGGTAAAATGTTCATTTTTATAGTAGCTATTCTTCCTGTTAATGACAATTGCAGATCTTTACATTTCTCCAAATTTAGTTTAATTTGTTGCATCAGTTTCATATAAGTATCCTCTTTGATCTTTGCACATTTTGCTGTTAATTGTATCCCTAAGTACTTCACTTTTTTGACCATCTGTATGTCAATTCTTTCCATCAACACTCTTTTTTGTATATCTCTAAGGTTTTTAACTAAATCTTTTGTCTTATCTTTATTTATTTTCAATCCTGCAACTTCCCTGTATTCTTCTACCTTTCTAATTAACTTCGGTCCAGTTTCTAGTGCGTCTTCTAGTATAAAGACTAAATCATCTGCAAATGCCTGTAGCTTGTATTTCTCTTTTTTTATTTCCATTCCTTTTATTTCTTCATCTTGTCTAAAATTTCTGGCTAACACTTCCAAAGTAGGTATAAATAGCAGAGGGGATAGTGGACACCCCTGTCTACTGCCTTTTTTAATATAAAAGTTCTCTGTCATGTCCCCATTTACCATCACCTTGGCTGATCATTTATGGTATATTGCTTTAATCATATTAATAAATCTCTCCCCAAAATCCATGTATTTTAGTTGTAATAACATAAATTGCAAATTAACATTGTCAAAAGCTTTCTGTCCCTCTAAGAAAATCAACACCATTTGTTTTCCAGGATGTGTTTCATAATATTCCAATGTGTTTAAAGTCATTCTCATATTATTTCTAATCTTCCTCTTTGGCAAAAATCCATTCTGATCTACATGTATAAATTCATTTAAAACCTTTTTTAATCTCTCTGGTATTATCAAAGTATATTTTATAATCTGCATTGAATAAAGATATTGGCCTATAATTCTTTATCTGCATTAATTCTGAATCATCTTTCGGTATAAGAGTAATATTTGCTTCCATCCATGAATTTGGTATTTTTGCTTCTAGCAGAACTTCATTATAAGCTTCCAACATAACTGGGCCTAAAATGTCTTGTAATTTTTTATAAAATTCTGCCAATCAGGCCCTGGCATTTTATCATTCTTTTGTCTCTTAATTGCTTCTGTCAATTCCATCATAGTTATTTGTTCATTCAACATGGCTTTAACCGTTTCAAATTGTACCAAATATTGTTGTATTCTATTTTCAGGAATTTTCTCCTGATCGTAGTTTCCCATAATACTCTTGTATTATTTTTTTTTTATCCTCATTCTGATAATAAAAGGTCCCTTTCTCATCTATTAGTCGATGTATCAATTTCCCCCCCCCTCTTTTTTTCAGGTTATATGCCAACCATCTTCCTGGTTTATTTGCATTTTCAAAAAAAATTGTTTTACACTTTTTATTTTTTGTGCCAGTTCATCTTTTTCCAATAGATTCATTTTGTGCTTTATTAGGTCTATTTGATTTTTCAGTTTCTTTCTTTCTTTTTCTTTCTTTCTTTCTTTCTTTCTTTCTTTCTTTCTTTCTTTCTTTCTTTCTTTCTTTCTTTCTTTCTTTTTTTGGTGATTCTTTCTGTAGTTCTGATTCTAATCTTTTATGTTCTTCTTCTAACATTTTCTTACTTCGTTTCTTGTTGTTTTTCTTCCCCGTGTAAGTTATGACTAATCCCTGGGTATACATTTTAGCAGTATCCCATACATTTTGCAAGCAAGTCTCTTCTTTCCTGTTCTCTTTTTTTAAAAAGTTCAGTTCTTTTTCCATGCGTTGTATAAATTTCTTATCTTGCAGTATTACTTAGTTTAATGTTCATCTCAATTTTCTTTTTTTTTTTCCATACAACTTTTACAGGATTATGATCTGTCCAGACATTGGGTTCTATTTCTATCTCTTGTACACATTTTTTCAATTCTGATGACATCCATACCATGTCTATTCTAGACCAAGATTTATTAGAATAGAATGTGTACTGATTTTTCTTGAGGTAGTATGTATAACACACACCACCCTATTTGCACAATATTGACCTGTCTTCTATATATCATGTTAGTGACAAAGTAATTACAGGGTGAATAATAATACTAAAAATCAAAGTTTCAAAATATTCTGTTAACAAACTTTATTGTAATCTAAAACAACAACTCGTAGAATGTTTACCACGGCATCTTACCTATCCTAAGTTATCCTAAAAGTTATAAATAGTTTGTCCTGGATCAAATATCCATGTTTGTTTCTTAATGCCATCTCTTATTACTTATTTAATTAAATATAATTGACTTGGTCTTATGATCAAAGTCCAAATAGAATTGGCTATCAGTTAACTGTAATCAATCCACGAATGAAAGCAAATATACATATCCCAGGATAATGTTGCAGGATCTAATCTGGGTTGGACACTGGGACCAGAGGTTTAGTCTTCCAAGCTTTTGAACTCGTGCTGGAGCCCACCCTCAGGGAACTTCTCTTTACCAGAATATATGGTTTGGGCTGCTGAATATATCATATTTATGTGGTGCCTGATTTGGTGTGGCTTCCTGTTGGTGATTGGTATGTTGATGGCCAACTATTGACAGTTGTTTCCTTGTGCTGCCAAGTCCTTGGGTTCTATGTACCTGATACACTGGTAAATCAGTACTCCTGTTGGCTGACAAGGGACCTGTTTTTCAGACTTGAATCATTTCCCTGGCTATCTTTGTCTTTGTTCCAAAAATAATCCTAATAGCTGCAAAATTCAATGTACAGTGGGGCAAAAAAGTATTTAGTCAGCCACCAATTGTGCAAGTTCTCCCACTTAAAAAGATGAGAGAGATGAATCTTGCTTGTTTGTAGGTGACCAAATACTTATTTCCCACCATAATTTGCAAATAAATTCTTTCCAAATCAGACAATGTGTTTGTCTGGATTTGTTTTCTCATTTTGTCTCTCATAGTTGAGGTCTACCTATGATGTCAATTACAGACCTCTCTCATCTTTTTAAGTGGGAGAACTTGCACAATTGGTGGCTAGCTAAATACTTTTTTGCCCCACTGTATGTCCTTGCTCATTTCAGTGTGAGACTAGCAACAAGTTTGGATCTTTGACTGCACATTTGTGTTCTTGCAATCTGGTAGTTAGCTTCTTCCCTGTCCATCCTATATAGTCATAGAAGCAATCCATGCAGAGGATCCAGTAGATTACATCAGAAGTATTTCTAACCTCCAAGCAATCTTTGCAAAGCTTTATTTGTCCTCATATGATACCTCAACAAGGTACTGCATAAATATGACGCATAGACAACTACAATTCCAATAGAAAGATGTTCCCTGATGAACTTTGGAGCAATATATGAAATCTAGTCTGTTAGTTCTACAGCCATGAGAATATCTCTTTAGTCTGGAACTGGATCAAAGTCCTTTTTTGAATCTTTATTCAAAGTTCCATGCCCCATCATATTTTGCAGGATTATCACATTTTTTAAAGAAAAATCCATAGTCCCCCACCCTCCTTTCTTAAGTTTCACTGTTCAGCCATTTTTTAGTCTGTGAAATTTGATCAGGGGACAAAGAACAAAGAAGGGATGTTTTCTATATGTTTCTCTATATTTCAATCCCAGGTTAAAGGAAAAAATTCAATAGAAATAAACTCCAGATATTTTGCAAGTTCAAAAAGTACAGAAATCCTGTGGTAAGAGTCTAAAAACTCTTCACACACACACACACACACACACACACACACTGAATAGTTGTAGTGTTTCCATACAGAGAGGATGGAGATTATCCAGAACAACATATATCCAAAAAGGGGGGGGGAACTATTTAATGCCCAGCAAGTGGTTGAAATAAATCAGTATACAACTGTTAATTAACTTTTAAAGCAGAAAACAAAATAAAACAATAAATTCAAAAAGTGAAAGTTAATACCCATATATGCTTCAGGAAATGAAACTGCTGACAGGAAGATGTATATGTATATGTATATGTCCAATGACTTCGAACACTTCCAGAAGGAATTAGAATCTTCAAGACCTCCCTCCCTCCCTAACTGGGTCCACTATTGTCCAAAAGTTGTCATTCCTAAGTGATCCCATTCAAAACCAGGGAGCAGCACTGCCAAAGAACCAGTTGGAGATTTAGTCAGGATCAATGCTGAAAAATACAGGCAGATACTTATCCATCATGCCATATTATCAGGGAGGCATTTGATTGACCCCAAATTTATTCTGCAGCAGCACAATGGGCCATACCTACAGCCAATGTCATTCAGAACTATCTTCAGCATAAAAAAGAACAAGAAGATCTGAAAGTAATGGTTTAGCTCCCACAGAGCCCTGGTCTCAACATCATTGAATGTGTTTGGGATTAGATGAGGAAACAGAAGGATTTGAGGCAGCCTACATCCACAGAAGATCTGTGGTTAGTTTTCCAAGATGTTTGAAACAACCTTGAAGGAACTTGCCAAGTTCCTTCAAAAACCGTAAGGAAGTGTACCTAGAAGAATTGATGTTGTCTTGAGGGCAAAGGGTGTTCACATCAAATATTGATTTGATTTGGATTTCTCTTCTGTTCCTTTACTTGCATTTTGTTAATTGATAAAAATAAACTATTAGCACTTCTATTTCTGAAAGCATTCTTAATTTACAACATCTTTGCACAACTGCCTAACACTTTTGTACAGTACTGTATACTGATGGTGAACCTTTGACACATGTGCCAAAAGTGGCACGAAGAGGCATCTCTCCAGGCACATGATCCGTCATCACCTGTTGCTCTTCTGGGTTCCTGCACGCCAGCCAGTTGGTTTTCACACATGCAGACATGCCAGAAACTGGAAGAGCAGCTGCCCGGTGTGCATGCACATGCCGGGTGGCTGCTGTTACGGTATCCAGCATGCATGCACGCTCCCATTTCAGCACTTGGTACCGAAAAGGTTCACCAACACTGGTATAGCTTATAAGAAGGATTCTATAGAGATTATAAAGATTCTAGCAACTGAAATATTTCCAAACAAACAGACAGTATGTCCTCGGGATATATTAAGATACATTCTTTCTAATTGTTCTTATTTATTGTTTTTGTGTAACTGACAAACTCTGAATCTTTTCACTAATAATAAAAGAACTTGCAAGCTGTTTATAGAACTGTTTACTGAATCTGAGTCTTGAGACTCTGCAAAATAGGGACTGGAGATCAGACTCTTGCCTCTAATCAACACCAACTGAGAATGTCTTGAAGAAAGGAAATGAATCAGGATAACACAGCGCCCTCCACACCCAGCCGCTAGAGCCATTCCAGACAGATACCATGATCAGTGGCATCACAAGTTGCTGAGAGATCAAGTCATGCAAAAATGGATACAGCTATCCCTGTCTTGCTCCCATCAAGACATCATAAAGCATGATCAGTGCTATTTCCATCTCATATCTGAAGGTCTGAATCCTGACTGAAAGAGTCCAGATAATCTGTTTCATACACGATATGCAGGAGAACCACCTCCTCCACTCCATAACCACTTTATCTCCCTCCCAGAGGTTCCTGGTTCCTACCTTAGCTAATTTTGATAATTTTAATTTAATTTTATCATAAACCATCATGTATTCTGGATTCTCAGAAGATTTCTATATACATTTTGTGAATAATATCTGATTATGATAATCTGATTTTCTATGTCCTCAGAAACAGCACCTATAGCTCCTCAACTGTTGATGAATCTGATGATTTGGAAATGACCCAAGATGCAGAGATCTGTTTGCTGAAGTCAGGAGAATTGATGTAAGCCCAGCTTATTTCCCCATGTTTACTTGAAAGAAACTGCCATTGGCCAGAAGCACAATAATTTTAAGCAATTGTTTCTTTTAACAGCATTGATTCATAACAAGTGTTCTTGTAAGTAAGAAGTGAGTTTCCACATTATGTGTCATTTCTTGGTCAAGTATTCTTTTTGTTCTTGTTTGTTGTCTTCAGGCTAAAGCTACCTCTCACAGTGGAGGAGATTTTAAAGTTTGGAGAAGGTACCAGAGAACTGTTTATTAAGTCAAGTACTTACAGCATTATTCCAATCACTGTAAATGAGACTGGCCTTACAATAAATTGGGTGTTTTCATCAGACCCAAAGAGTGTATCATTCAGCGTAGTATACAAGCAATCAGAAGAAACCTCTCTGGATCAATGCAAAGTAAGTTAGCCCTTCATACAGAATTGTTCTTCTCCATGGAAACATTGTACATAATATAATTATGAACAAATCAGTTCAACTAAAATCTATTATTTGCTACCAGAGCTACACCATTCTAGATCTCTGTCCCAAAAATATAATTAGACAATATGCTATGGTTTTAGTGGTAGTAGAATTGTAATAGTAGATAGCAGGAAACAATACTGCTAATTTTTGTTTGGATTTGCCTTGCGTGAAGAGGATCTGAGGTTAAAAAATGTGGGGGCATTTGAGCTCTGGGTTGTCCATCCCTGTCAAAAGAAGCTCTGATTGATCCATTATGCTGCTAGTATTAAGCACAAGGATTTGGTTCTGAAAAATCTTCTGTTCTTTATTTCCTTCTCATTACTGTATCTTTTGGCCCTTCGAAAGGGCCTCAAAACCTGGCTTTGCCAATTGGCCTGGGGCATTCCATATTGTAGTTGGTGGATTAAAAAGACTTCATCTCTACCCCATCGTATATTGATTCCTATCTTAGCTAATTTTGTTAACTGTAATATTTAACATTTTAATGTTTTATATTGTTGTTTTTACTATATTGTAGGCTGTATGTTGTAGGTTACCCAGAGTCGCTTGATAGTGAAATGAGTGATATATAAATTTAATAAATAAATAATCAATTGGTGCCTGATTATGAGCTGATAGTGATGGAAGCTTTGGTCAACATATAAAGAAAGCATTTGTTTGGGCAGGCTGGTTAAAAACATATTCATTCATTCATCCCCCAAGTTAATAATGGCAATGTTCCTTCTGGCTAATATACTGATATATATTTTGCAGGTTCTTATTCCTATGACTCGCTGCAATTCTCATAAGGAAACTATCAGAGGGAATGTAAAAATCCGAAATGCTGGAATTTACATACTTATTTTTGACAACACTTTTTCTAGGTTGGTGTGTTACAGAGCAGAAAGTACTTTTTATAGTTTTGATGTTATGGAGATTTTAGGAGTTATCACTTTACCTCATTCTGAGTGGAGCGAATATAGAAATCTTGTTCCTCTAAAACCTCATAGAAAGAATTAATACAGAATTACATTGTTTTAAATATAGAAATATTTTTCTCTTCTTGATTATAGTCAAACTAATTTTATTTTTTATTGTTGATGCTTTAATTGTTCCTCTTTAAGTTAAAAGATCATTTTATTTGGCCTTTCATTACTGTTTTTTATATTATGATATTCTATTGTATGAGGCAATTTTGCCATTAAAAAAAAATAGCTTCTGTGGCTAGGATCACATTGATCCAATTCAGAGGAAGAAGTTTGAACTTCATTTAATTGTAATTGTTTAGTTCTTTTTAAACAAATTAGTAGTTAAGTGAATTTTACTCCATTGTACAACCTCTTTTGCCACAATTGTTAAGTAAATTATTGCAGTTGTTAAGTTAGTAACATGGTTGTTCAGTACATCTGGTTTCCCTGTTAACTTTGCTAATTAGAAGGTTTCAAAACCCTAAGACATTTCAGCCATCATAAATATATGCCAGTTGCCAAGCATCTGAATTTTAATCATGGGGATGCTGCAACATGTGTGAAAAACAGTCAAAAATCAGTTTTTTCAGTGCCATTGTAATTTAGAACAGTCATTTAATGATTATAAGTAAAGTACTACCTATAATTCTATTGTTTCTCCTTGATGATCTTAATTTTACAATTTCATTTTGACTAATTTTCTTATGTTGTTTTTCTTACAGGTTTATCTCAAAAAAAGTATTTTTCCACCTATCTGTTCAACGGCCAGTGATTTATGATGGAAGTGATTTTCCGTAGTTCTTCCTGTATGAAATATCTTGCAAGAAACACTATTATTTTTGTATGAGCGTGTATGTGTGCACGTGCATATGTGTATCTGTGTCTGTGTGTCTGGATAGGCACACGCACATACATATGAAGCACTAAAATCACAGAAGGCTATAAATCCTCCAAGTTTTATGCAATAATTCAGAAACCATACTTAAATATATCCTGTTTCCCCCAAAATAAGACATCCTCTGATAATAAGCCCAATCAGGTTTTTGAGCACATGGCAATAAGGCCAAGCGCTTATTTCAGGGTTCAAAAAACTATAAGACAGGGTCTTATTTTCGGGAAAACATGGTATATGCATGCAGAAAAAAGCATAGCTTTTATGAGAGCAATAATGATTCTGAACTGTGTGCCAGTTATTCAAAAGCCATTTTGTTTATTAAATAGTCAATATAGTTATATTTGCTGCATCCGATACCAAAAATGATTTTAAATACATTTTATTAAAGAGCTAAGAATAGGACATCTATTTATAAATATAGAAGATTTAACATATGTATAACACTAATTATTGTTGGTTATATTGAGTCAGCAACAGACAAACAGATAGAAAATCAGTTTTGCATAAACATCAATACTGATAAATTAACTTCCCAGCCAAGTAAGCTACAGTTTAGGATCTCAGAATCTGAAGGGGCGCCTTAAATTTTCAGATTTTAAACAATTATAGTTTTATTATTTCATATAGTATATTAAAATTTTTATCAGTTTGGTCCTCCTATCCGCTTCAAATGATCCTCATTAATGAAAATATGCTTTGTTTTCGCTTTTATTCATACAAGCTTGTATTCATACAAGTTTGTATTTCGCTTGTATTCATTTAAAGGGCTGTTCTCCACCCCATCATATGCATCTTGGCAATACTCTTACTAAATTCAATTCTCATGTAGCCTTATTCTTTTGTTAGTAATTGCCAAAAAGCAAAGTTTCCGATACTTACAAATCTAAATTTAGCCTGTTCATTATATTCCCCGAATATTTTGAGGCTATAGTTCCTGCTGGTTATATAATAATTATGGATTCTGGGAGTTTTTGCCCAACAAGTATGGCAGGTATAAATTGGGAAAAGTGGTTCAACATGCAAAAAAGCTATGTTTGGTATCAAAAAGATATCTCTCCATTTTGCAAATGGGTGCTCACTTAATACAGTTGACATGTTGCCTATGATGCAGGATTGCCTGCAGTACTTAAATTAATTTGCGATCTAGAAGTAGGCTTATATTATTATGCCTGCAGAGAAGCACATTTTACAACCAAGTACAAACCTATTAAAAGGTTGATGTGTTATTTTTTTACCCATTTTCAAAAAGGAGGGAACAAATCAGGTTCAAATAGGCTAGTTACACTGAGTTTAGCCCAGAAAAAAATATCCTAAAAAAATATTTTACAGTTTATACTAGGATAATTAATATAAATTAAATTGTTACTGCTCAAGACATAGACTTTACAAGCTTTATATTTTCTCTTGAAGATGCTGAACGCAAGCTTAAAAGAAAATTTGTAACAAGTTAAGCAATACTTTACTCCAGCTTTTTCCAATTAATGTTGAGCATTATGAATTCCTGCTTCCCAGACAGTTAGATTTCCCAATATCTGCTAAGCATAGACTTAAAAAAATAAGTATTTATAAAGGAGAATAAAGGTAAGTTTCTGGTTCGTCAGTTGGCAGAAAAGATGCTACACTATGTGAGTCATGGATTATACTATAACATAGAGCTATATTGTTATGCCATCCACTAGAACTTTTATCTGGCAGAAACACCATCATGCTAGAATCTATTCTTTTCTTTTGCACTCTATATGAATTAGCTTGAACTTTAAATTCAGCCAGTTTAAGACTAGGATATGAGCAATATGGCTTACTTGCTGCTTGATATTATTACAGCACACTGTGAAGGTCTAATTAATGGATTTACCAATGCAGTGCAGATACTTTGCTAATGATTTAAAATTTTCTCAGTGCTTGTATAATCCCAAACAGACCTGTGAGTTGCCTGATATGGTTTTTAAAATGCTGGTAACTTAGAGGCAAAATGAAAGATATTGTGGATTGATCATTTTTTGTTGAACGCTATTATTATCTTTTAAGATTTTAGATAATATTTTGTTTTGAGTTGAGTAGCAATAAGGATTTAATGCTAAAATCTGGGATGTTGTTTGCCATGGATTGTGCAATATCAAATGGATTTTGAACTAAACTCCCATAATATATTAATGATGGGTATTCTCAGTTTATTTTACTGTAGAAATTTAATAGAATATTTACTTTTTCCAAAAATAGGTTTCTTTCATATATAAAAGTAATATGAAAAGGATGCTCAAATATACAGATAATGTATTATTTTAAATATATATTATTGATAAAGTTACGTTTCAGTGATTTATCTCTAGTGTATTTATTATAATTCTTCAAGTCCTTACAAAACAACATCTCTTATGCCCATCACCAACAAACGTCCAAAAAACGTAAAGGAATCCATGTGGAAATAATCTTGCTAGTCATTGCCAATTATAGATGCTCATGCCCATTTCAAGACTATTGAGTCAGTTCTGTCTGAAGACATTTCCGTGGTCATGTGGCCAGCATGATGTCATGGAGGACTGTTATCTTCCCACTGAAGTGGTATCTATTTACTTGCACATATATGCTTTCGAATTGCTAGGTTGGGAGTTCAAAAGCATACAGTGGGATGAGGATGGGAGCTAACTAACCCTGTTGCATGGAGCTTAGTCTCAAACCTGGGCTGCTAGCTTTCCAGATGACAAGCCCTGAGTCTTAAGTACTGAGCCATAGTGCTTCCCCTAGAGAAAAACAACAAACATCTAGTAGAGAAGGAAATTTATTTATTACAGAAAAATGTTGTCAGAATTCAATCTGAATAATGAGGGGGGAGGAGCAGAAAGAAGTTAATATGATATAAGAATACTCTCAATCTTACATTAAAAAACATTAATGTGCAATTTTGCTCATATATCTGTTCCACTAAATTTTATTTTAATTTTTCCCTTGTTAGATTCTCAAATCCATATTTATTGTTATATGACACCATGTTTTCCCAAAATAGCTTGCAAAAATTTTTGACTTGTAATTATTTTCCAAAATAAAATACATTAAAATATACAACTAAAAATGAAACCACAATAGTTGAAAATGTCTATAATTAAGTCCACAGTTTGTTATCCTTTTCTCCCCATTCATGTGTGGATGATAGATACTACAAAGAGCCTGATATCAATATCGAGATTATGAACAACTAGGCATGAAAGTCAAAGAAATGGCTTTCAGGTGGTGTTATTTTCTGCTGTATTCTCAACAAGAGGGAGGCATCCAATCAGAGAACGCAGTAGATTGTGCCATCAACAGAACTTTGGATTCCCAAAACACAGTCTACAATACTTGACAGAGAGTGGGCTACACCTCACAATAACCAGGAAGAATGCCTTGGAAACCAACTGGCTCATCTTATCCAAAGGGCTTTAAGCTAAAATGAAAAGGGGAGGGAGACAAACTTTCAGAAGCTAATTCCAAGCATAAATCTCAGGGAAATCAACCAAGTCTGAAAGAATAGGAATTCAGATACAAATAGGAAGCAAATAACAGAATCAGTCAAAAGGAATACAGATGTCTATATAGTAACGTACAACATATGAGAAACTAAACTTGAAGTCCTAGTACATAAGGGAAGTTATGACGTAGCCATTACTAAAACTTGGTGGGATGAGATCCATGACTTGAATATACAGTTTAGATGAATTTATTGAAATCGATCTAATAAAAGAGAAGCTGGGATTGCACCAGAGGTGGTATTCAGCCGGGTTGAACCGGTTCGGGCGAATTGGTAGCAGAAATTTTAACTGGTTCACCGAACCGGCAAATACCACCTCTGGCTGGCACCGCCCCCGCCTGCCTGGTCACCCCTGCCGTCCCTATATATGTTCCCTTTGCCACGTGGCCCAGCTAATCTCTTCGCCTCCAAGCCTTGCCTGCTCTGCTCACCAAAGGTAAGCATGCCACCTACTTGCCCTTCACCTTAGGTCGAGGCCCAAGGAGGCACCATTCCCCGAGGCCATGGTTGGAGCCCCCACCCACTCGCTGTTTGCCTTGGTCGAGTCAGGGAACACTCCATTCCCTGGCTCTAGTCTTGCCTCAGAGCCTCCACCTGTTCACCTTGGCCAGGTTAGGGAATGTGCCATTCCCCAGCTCTGGCTTTCCCTGGGGCGGCCATCTGCTTGCCCTCTGCCTTGCTCACTTTCATCCATGCCTTCCTTGGTAGGGGTCCTCAATGCAGCCAGCGAGCCTCCAGCCGCCAGTAGTTTTCAGCTGCCTCATAGCAGCTCCCCTGTGATGCCTTCCCTCTGATGTAGCAGCCTGTTCTGAATGGGGCTGGCTGCGAATGGCACTGGAAGGCAATGGGGTGTGCGTACGCGGCCGATGCAAAGAACAGGGCAGTGATAGGACTTCAGACCTCTTTCTTGGCCTGTAGTTTTTGGCACAAGAAGCCTGCAGCCACCGCCTCTTTCAGTGTGAGAAGCCTCTTTGCCAGCTGGAACCGAGGCGGCTGGAGGCTTCTCACACCGAAAAAGAGGCAGCAGCTGCAGGCTTCTTGGGTCGAAAACTGCTGAAAACTACAGGTCGATAGAGGCCTGAAGTCCTGTTGTTCTCACCGCCCACACATGGACACCCCATTGCCTGCCGGTGTGCATGTGCAGCTGTACCCCATTGCCAGACCCAGCCAGGAGAATGGCCTGCTGTGCCAGAGGGACAGCAGAGCTGTTCGGAAGGCAGCCGGACTGTGGTATCCCTTTAAGGTACTATCAGCCTCTATGATACTTGCTTTCTATTGGCTGCCGTAGTAATGGGGAGGGGGGAAGCGAGCTGGTGGAGAGGTCTTGTGATGTGACAAAGGGAGGAATTGTCAGATCCCTAAAAGTGATACTGCCATCCAATTGGAGGAAGGGAGGGACTTGGATTCAATTTACTAGCATTGCTTGTGTCAACAGATATTTTATAACCTATATCCTGGCGCCAAAGAGCCCTGAGATCCTCTTTTCCTGGAGGAATTTTTATGAAAGCCATGTGGGTTGTTTCACTTTAAAGGATAACAGTGTGAATACATGGTTATTCGGATTCTCAGGGAAACTGGGAAAGAAAGCATCTTCACACTTGTGTATTGGCTAAAATCTGCATTCTAACTTAAAGGGAGGGGTCTCTACTGCTTTAATCCTACTTGTCTTGCCTAAGGGTATTCAGATCTTGCTTTAAGTGGGTGGCTATCACTTCTGCTTAATAAAAGAATCCTTTTGGACAACCACATTTCAAGAGTTCTTACATTCTTAAGTTGGAAGGAGAGGCAATCCTTACAAGAATATTCTCATCGTCCTGACAGGTACTTCTGTGCGGGGGGGGACCATAAAGGGACAGGCCGCAGGAGCTGCCTTTTCTGCTGGTTCTGTGGATATGGCTTGGTGGGGGTCATGTGATTGGGCATGGCCAACCTGATGTCACTCACAGCAAGGTGCTGCCCCACCAAACCACGCCCACCAAGCCACACCCTCGGAACAGGTAGAAAAATTTGAATCCCACCATTGAATTGCACTATATAATATTGGGAATACCTTCAATATGTAACTTTCACACCTATTGCCTCTTGCTTTCTTTTCATTGCATTCAGTTCATACTCTACCTTTCTCTACAAACATGGAGTTGGGGTTTTTCTTTCTTGAGTCTTGAATAGAGGCACATCTGACATTAAGCACGATCTGTTTTAACAGCCATCCTGGGAAAAACTACTGTGGGGGTTGGGCAAAGAATGTCTAACCAAGGCAGTGACCAGGAGGACATGGGAGCTGCTGGGTCCACGTCCCGCTGCAGCTGGGAAGCATTGGAGTGGATGTCTGAATTACAGCTTGAAGAAAAGCTGGTCAGAGCTAAATGGTTGCTGGGCATGGGAAGGATGGAAGTTTTGGAGTAGATCTCCCCAGGGATGACAGCTATCAGACACCAGTGAAGACCTCCTGCTGACCCAGGCTCTGCATCTCTTGAAAGAAGCTCTTGAAAGTTGGAAAACACACGAAAGGTATGCATTGCCTGCCCATGGGGAGGCTGAATACCCAGGGAGAGAAGCAGAAGCCTCTGCATGCCCAGAAGAGATGCCTAGAGCTCAGCCAGAGCAAGCACAGGCTGCTGGAACCCTATGGGGGGGGGGGGTAGTCCCCTAGAGGCATTGAGTTCCAAAGGTTCCTCAGCTAGCAGTAAAATATGAAGGAGATCCCAAGGCTTTGGATTCTTCCTAGCCCAAGCATGGAACCATATGCAAGAGTATGGAGAGAATTTTACATCAGAAGCAGCACGCATGAGGTGCATCACCATGGCCCTGGAGGGAGTAGCAGCTGAGTGGATGGTGGGTTTATATTTATGGCACCCCTCTGAGTGTGCTTCGATGACCCCTTAGCTGAGCAAAAGGCTAGAATCAGGATGAAGTCCATAAATCAGGGGTGGAAATCGGTGGCCAAATTCACCCAGGAGTTTTGCAAGCTGATGCGCCACATGAGGGTGTGTTCCCAGGGGGCCCTGATGGAATGTTATAAGGATGGCCTCAATGAGGATGTCTACAAAGATTGCTGTTTGTGAAGCCCCCCCCCCCCCGAGACCTGCAATGCTGGTGTTGGCAGCCAACATGGCCAGAGATCACTACCGTGGGGGCCTCGCCTGGAATAAGCCTTCCCCCTCTTCCCAGAAAGAGGCTCCTAGAGTTGCCAGAGGGGGGCCAGCTTCCAAGGTTTCCACAGTGTGCTTCAGATGTGGGAAGGAGGGGCACCAGGCTTCTGATTGTCCAGACCCGGCTCTAAGCTGACCCCTGCTGGAGGGAAGAGAGCCGACAAGCCACCAGCAAAAAACTGCGAAACAGCCCTGAAGGGTGTGGAAATCGTTGAGTTCACTCCCTCAGGCCTGGAGGAATTGGGAGCTCCGACCACCGCAGGGGACAGCGAAACCAACACCGACCCCCTAATAAGTCAGCATGGGGCCCCCATGACCATCCTGGTGGAGCTAAGGGTACCATCATCCAGTGCCCAGGGGAAGATGCTAGCCTTCTTAGACTCTGGGTGTACTATGTGTATCATCAGCTGAGATGTGGTGGAAAAATGGGACTGATACTAAAGACAAAGTGCCCATCGTGTTTTGTCAGTAGCTGGGGGGCAGCCCACTTTGTGACTGAACCAGTCGAGATGTGGATGGGGGACCACCAATAGACTTTGAGCTTTATCATAGCCCCTGGTATGGAACAATCCCTCTTTCTTGGACTGCCCTGGCTCTGGAAATGGAACCCACAGGTGAATTAGAGGAAAGTGTTGTTATGCATCCGCTCCACCCAGCAGAGGAAGGAAGGGGGAAAACCTTTCCATATGGCCAAAGTCACAAAGGAACTGGCAGCAGCAGTGAGTGAACACATTGCTGAGGAGGAGAAAATCTCTAAAGGATATTGGGACCTCAGGGAGGCTTTCAGCGAGAGGGTTCCCACCCCATCAGCCCACAGACTGTGGTATAGAAATCCTCCCAGGGGTGAAGCTCCCTAAACCAAAGATCTACTCCATGACCCCTTGTGAGCTGGAGAATTGCAGAAC
Organism: Coluber constrictor foxii; assembly: GCA_038048745.1. Classification (NCBI taxonomy): domain Eukaryota; kingdom Metazoa; phylum Chordata; class Lepidosauria; order Squamata; family Colubridae; genus Coluber; species Coluber constrictor. The sequence goes on along the minus strand of CM075961.1, from coordinate 115,679,164 downwards.
TTTATTGATAAAAACATAAAACGGGGTTTCATCCAAACCACTGGGCCATGAGTGGCCACCCTAGTACTGTTTCAGGAGAAAAAAGATGGCTCTCTTTGCCTGTGTGTGGACTACAAAAACCTTAATGCCATTTGCATAGAAAATGTTTACCCACTGTCCCTTATGAAAGACATGTTAGCTCACCTGGCCAAGGGGAATATTTTCACTAAACTGGACTTGAGAGAGGCTTACTGCAGAGTTCAAATTAAGGAAGGGGATGAATGGAAAACTGCTTTCAATTGCCCCCTGGGTTGTTTCCAGTTAGGGCACTCCCCTTCGGACTACAAGGGACCCCGGTGGTGTTCATGCAATTGATTAATGAGGTAATACATGAGCATCTTTACAAGGGGGTCCTAGTCTACCTAGATGACATTCTTATTTACACGGAGACCATGGATGAGAATTTGAAAACTTCAAGCAAATGCTGATGGAACTTTACAACCCTGCGCCTACACCTCCCGGAAATTATCTGAGACCGAAAGGAGATGGGCAATCTGGGAGAAGGAGGCTTTTGCTGTCTGCTGGGCCCTGTTAACCTGGAGGCACTTCCTCAAAGGGGCAAAGCTTTCAAATTGCCATGAGCAGGAGGGGGGGAGAGAGAACTGATAGAACTGATTGATTTCCCTGAATGACACTACATTCCACAGATGTTTTGGTTACCACAATCAGTAGGAGAGTTTTGGGTTTCACAGTCAGCCAGAAGTGTTAATTGGAGAATGTGATTTATGACATGGCCAGGGAGAAGGGGAGAGACATGGTCATAAGGGAATGTAAATCTATGTGGGATTAGTTCTAATTGCATCCAAATATTGCCGAAATGGTGCTCCTAATAAATGACTGTATTTCTTTTGAAGTTTGGCTTATAGCTCATTAATTAATTAGGACATCTTTTGGAAACTTTACAGACTGTTAGAACTCCTTTTAAAATCTGTAGATAACCAGGTTTCCTGAATCCTGGACTCTCTAATCGCTCCCCAATATCAGGGATGCTGGAAGGGAAAATCAGGCAACCATGGCTGAAGACGTGCTATCTGAAGAGAGCCTGATTGCAGCCAGAATGCAGCCTCCTTTAGACATCAAAGCTGGGATGCCTGGCAGAAGCAAGAAGAGATGAGTATTGGTGGGAGTCAATCTCTAAAGTAGCTGAGGTTGAGTTCCCCCACCCCAATGCCCGGAAAAAGGGGAAGCACCTGAGCGAGCTGGGAAGAGTGGAGTGGAGGCTGGACTGGAAACAAGCCAGGCTCCCAAAACCCCTGGGGAGTTCCAGAGAACAGCCGAGAGAGGAATTTGACTGGGCCATCTTTCCCAATGAGGGGCCATCATGCAGGCCAAAGGAGAGGGGAGGAGCAGTGGATCCCTTTGAAGTGAGGAGAAGCAGACAGGAACACAGCCCTCCTTCCCCACCCATCTCCACCCACCCATGAGCCTTGGATAGCTCAACAGACTAATAAGCAGACTAAAGCCTGTTATTAACATCCAGCTGTCTGCAATTGTACCAGTTCGGGTCTCACCAGGCTCAAAGTTGACTCAGCCTTCCATCCTTTCTAAGGTAGGTAAATTGAGGACCCAGTTTGTGGGGGCAATATTTTATACAAATATACAAAAGTATGAAGGCTATTGCTTAATGCATTGTAAGCCACCCTGAGTCTTCGGAGAAGGGCGGCATATAAATCTAATTAAAAATACATTTTTAAAAAATCAGAAAGAGGCTGCAACCAATGTCTTTTCCATGCAGCAGGCAGGCTGCCCAGGGCAGACAAATCCCCCTCTCCCTCTAAAATAGAGCTGAGGAAGAGGACCAGCTAGAGCAAACGCAAGCATACAGAGGCCAATGGGAAGAGAGGAGCAGTGCTGAATGAACCAGCCCAGTTCAGAGGAAAGATTGATGGGGACTCAAATCAGCTAGCTCTATTCCTTGACTCAGCTGAGATCCACCTAGAATGTTATGGACACCTCTATACCCCCCCCCCCGAGCCATGGTGAATACCATCATAGATGGGCTAGAGGGGGAAGCAAGGAAATGGCTAGCAGCCCTCCACAAGAGAGCCCCCCAACTGCAAGATGCAGATGACTTCCTATGACTGCTAGAGGTCAGATTCAAGGAGGTGGATGAAGATCCATATGCAGAAGATGAGCTCAGCTATCGAAAGCAGAGGGATCGCCCCATTAAAGAGCACATCTGCAAATTTAGGAGAGTCATTGGGAAGCTACCCCATTTACCAGAGCGGTTGCTAGTGCACTTTTTCAGAACAAGCCTGGACAAGCAAATTGTCCAGATAACCGCTTACTAGGACATCCCGAACCAGCTCTCTGAGTGGTTCCAAGTAGCAATAAAACTTAACAGTGGATTGAGCACCAACAACATGAGAAAGCAGCCAGACATGAAAGAGAATGGGCAACCCAACCTGAAACCACCCAACCAATGGGGAACCACAGCACCATGGCAAACCTTAAAACCAGCCCTCCCTCAAAGTCTGCTGAAGTGCTACCGATGTGGGGAAGGGCCACATGGCATCTGCGTGCATGATCCCAGCCCCAAGGCCTAGGCCAGAGCCACCACCCAGGACACAACTGGAACGAGGCCCCAAATGGGCCACCAACACATCCCGGAGGGCCCTCCAGGCTGAAGAGGTCCCTCCCCACCCAGCCAAGGGGGGGGGGGCCAGGCAATGATGACCTGTCACCAGAATCCTATGACAGCGAGGACATGGGCGAAAACGACCCAATGGTGAGGGGACCAGTCTACCCTTTCATTTTCCCAATACGCCCCACAGCCCCAAAAACAGGGACCCAGGGGGCTTTTCAAGCCCTGATAGACTCAGGTTGCACTAGATGCCTGATCAATCTAACTACAACCTAACTGAAACTGGGGATCAGAGCAAAAAGACTGACCCACCCAATCCGGTTCAAACAGGTCGATGGGTCCCTAATGGGCCCAAACTGTATGCCATGACATCCTGGGAAATGCAAGAAATGAGCAATTACATAGGCAAAAACCTAGAAAGGGGGTTCATCGAGTCGGCCAAACCACGGATCGTGGCACCAGTGCTCTTCAAAGAAAAAAAAAGATGGAACTATGAGATTGTATGTGGACTTTTGAGGAATCAATGCAATGTGTGTACACAACCTATACCCCCTCCCCTTCATGAAGGACATGCTATCTCACCTGGCCAAAGGAAAAGTGTTCACAAAACTTGACCTCAGAGAAGCATACTACCGAGTATGCATCAGGGAGGGAGATGAGTGGAAAACAGCATTCAACTGCCCCCTAGGGAGCTTCCAATTTAAAGTGATGCCTTTCGGACTTCAGGAAGCCCCAGTGGTGTTCATGCAATTAATAAATGAGGTGCTGCATGAGCACCTCTACAAGGAAGTTCTCGTCTACCTAGATGATATCCTCATTTACAATGAGACCATGGGCAACCACATACCCCTTGTCCGTCAGGTACTGGAAAAAATTTCTAGCAGCCAACCTGTATGTCAAGCTGTCAAAATGCAAATTCCACTGTGCATGGCTACACTACTTGGGTTATCAAGTGTCAAATCAGGGAATAGAGATGGATCCAGCCAAAGTGGAAGCCATCCTAGGCTGGTAACCCCCTCGCACCCGTAGACAGCTACAAAGTTTCCTAGGGTTCGCGAATTTCTACAGGCAATTCATCCCCTCCATTTGGAAGATTGCCAAACCCATGATGGACATTCTAAAGACAGGGAGCCCAGGAACAAAACCCCGCCTGGGACAATCTCTACAGTGGGACCTAACCTGCCAAGAGGCATTTGAAACACTAAAAGAAATGTTTGCAAAGGAACCGGTTTTGAAACATCCTTCATCCAGTGACGTGGCAGTTGGAGCAGTGCTACTCCAAAGAAATAGTCAAGGAAATCTACAATCCTGCGCTTACACCTCCCACAAGTCCCCAGACACAGAGAGACGATGAGCAGCATGGGAAAAGGAGTCATTCGTGGTGAGATGGGCACTGCTAACCTGGCAACACCTGCTGGAAGGGGGCCAGAAACTGTTTGAAGTCTGGACTGACTACAAAACCTGGAGGCCCTCAGGACCCCACGAAAACTATCGTCCAAACAAGTCCGTTGGGCTCAATACTTCAACCATTTTGATTTCGTGCTAAAGCACATTCCAGGGGGGAGGAACTTTCTAGCTGACACCCTCTTCCGCATGCCCCAGTACAAATGCAAGCGGGAGCACCATCGTTCCCCCTTCCCAAATAGTGGCCCAAGTAACCACCAGATGACAACACCATGACTGGCACGACCAACCAACAAGTGATCTAACAGCAAAACTCAAAACTGAAGTGCTGACAGACCCCTGGTTCCAAGACAATCAACACATCCTGACAAAAAGGGATGAACTCGCATAGAAGGGGATGAAGCTCTATGTCCCGGAATCCCTACACACCCTGATCCCTGAGGAGCCATGACATTAAACCGGCAGGCTACTTCGGATTCCTAAAGATTTTACACTTAGCACCGAGGCAGTTCTGGTGACCCAGCATAAAGAAAGACGTGGACAGTTATGAGGAAAGTTGCACCATCTGCACCACAATGAAGAAACAACCAGGAAAAAAACCCCAGACTGCTACAATCAGTAGCAGAGCCAACAAGGCCATGGGAGGAGATTGCATTGGACTTTATAGTGGAGTTGCTGAAAAGTGGGGGAAACACGGTGATCTGGACTATAATATATTTATTTTCCAAACAAGCGTACTTCATACCCTGCAGCGGACTACTCTCAGCCCATCAGTTGGCCAAAGTGTTCCTGAAATACATCTCCCACCTGCATGGAGTACCAAGAAGAATTATTTCAGACAGAGGGGTACAGTTCACGGCTAAGTTCTGGAGGGAGTTCCTATGGTCCATTGGGTCATCCCATGGCCTTAGCTCGGCCTTTCATCTGAGCACCAATGGGGGGGGGGCAGAGAGACTGAATGCCATGGTAGAGCAGTACCTGAGGTGCTACGTGAACTATCAGCAGTCCAATTGGGCAGACCTCCTTTCTTTTGCTGAAGTCGCGTATAATAATGCTGTTCACAGTAGCACAAGAATAACCCCATTCAAGGTAGTGAGCAGCATGTACCCAATGCCTGAGTACCCAAGGGAGCCCCCCTCCTCAGTCAGCTTGACCAATTGGATTGCGACGCTGAAAGCAACCTGGGAGAATGTCAAGAAAGTGCTAGCTAAAGCGGCACAAACCTATAAGAAACAGGCAGACAAACGCTGAGCTCCCAAATGGCCATTTCAACTGGGGGAGAAAATTTACCTCTCCACAAAATATTTGAGGTTAAAACTCCCTAGCAAGAAACTGGGGCCAAAGTTTACGGGACCATTCCCCATAGTAAAGATAATCAACCCGGTCACAATGCAATTGAAATTGCCCCAACTGCTAGGGAAGATACACCCAGTATTCCATAGTAGCCTCTTAAAACCCATGGTTGGATTGACCCCGAGGCCACTACCCCGTGAGCCCCCGGATCCTGTGATCATAGGGGGCCAGATCTATTATGAGGAGCAGCGAATCCTCAATTCAAGGTGGCACAGGAGACAACTTCAATATTTAATCAAGTGGAAGGGTTACCCCTTATCAGAGGCATCTTGGGTAAAGAGTCAAACATCCAGGCTGATTGCTTTATAACCAAATTTCACGCGGAAAATCCAAACAAGCCGAGTTTAGGGTCGCATCCCTAAACTCTACATCTGTACTTAAATTGTTTTTCTTTGCGCAGTTTGCCCTTGGGAAGTGAGGGGAACTGAATGTCAACTTGCAAAGCTTTCAAGTTGCCATGAGCAGGAGGGAGGGAGAACTGATGGAGCTGATTGATTTCCCTAACTGACATTACATTCCACAGATGTTTTGGTTATCGCAATCAGTAATAGAGTTTTGGGTTTCACAGTCAGCCAAAGTGGTTAATTGGAGAATGTGATTTATGACACAACCAGGGAGGAGGGGAGAGACAAGGTCATAGGGGAACGTAAATCTACGTGGGATTAGTTCTAACTGCATCCGAATATTGCCAAAATAGTGCTCCTAATAAATGACTGTATTTCTTTTGAAGTTTGGCTCGTGGCTCATGAATTAATTAGGCCATCTTTTGGAAACTTCACGACACCTTTTTGAGGTGTGGACAGACTATAAGAACCTAGAAGTCCACTTTAAAGATGGACATAGAGGCATATGTTACTAGCTGCCCTGTATGTGCTTCTGCAAAGAGGCCACCTGGGAAGCCACCTGGGCCAACGTTCAGAGCCACCTCTGAACGTTGCCAGACCTGGAGTTCCTTGGAAGGAGATATCCATGGACTTCATTGTTGAATTACCCAAAAGCAGTGAAAATACAGTCATTTGGGTGATTATGGATTTATTCTCCAAACAGGTGCACTTTGTACCATGTCCCAAGATCCCCCCAGCAAGGATGTTGGCTAAACTGTTCATTCAACAGATGTATAGGTTACACAGTGCTCCTGAATGAATAATTTGGGACAGAGGGGTTCAGTTCACCTCCCTCTTCTGGAGGGAGTTCCTGAGGTTGTTGAGAACATGGAGACTGCTTGGAAAGATGGTTTAATGGTGGACAGGACCATGTGGTTTGTTATCATGGGCAAAAAACACATGGGTGAGAGAGAGATTGAGAGAGAGAGATCTATACCCCCTCTTGGACTTTGAATTTAAGCTTCCTGTTCCTGTGGCAAGCTATTGGCTGTTGTAGGGGATCATATCTAACCTTTTTTTTCTGAATCAAGCTTGGTTGAATCTTGCTGGGTGATTATGTAATAAATGGGCTTTGGCAATTCCTATTACAGCTTAATGGCTTTGTCCTGGTTTGAAACTTGAGTGAGGGCTAATCCTATCGTGTCCTTAGGGCCATGTCTTTTGTGTTGTGGATAAGCTGGCCCAGCTTTTGTCTTGTAGATAGGTTGGCACCAAAATATCTGCTGGGTTGGCAGGGAGCTGAGGCCTGAGTTTATATCTTTAGAAACATGTTTCTCCTTTAGGAAAAATATAATATTCTGCCTTTTTAGTATGTTACGTACAATAGTTTTGTGTCCCCTTTAGTTGTTTGAGCAGTGTATAAACTACTCTACATAAAGAACAAAGTATTTAATAGGGCTATTTCATTCATTCAGATCTCGGATGTCTTCTGCTTGTGTTCGTTTTATTTATTTGAGCAGTATATATAGCCCAGTAGGAGTTTCAGTTAATGCTTTTGTCACTTCATAATAGAGGTAAAGATCTGAGCTGCACATATCCAATGACCACTAGAGGAAAACAAAATAATCCCGAAAGCTGTAATCCTTTTGATGCCATTTAGTAGCTTTCTACACTTTGGCAATTTAGATTTGATAGCCCCACCTTACATTTTATTTAATTTATCAGTCAAATTATTAAGTGGATTGGAAAACAATTTTTCCTGGCCTAGCTAAAACATTCTTCTAGTGTTAGAAGGGATTATAGCAGAAAAAAACACAATAAGTACAGGGTAAATATCAGAAATATGTCTTGTTTTCCAAGAATTATACCCATTAATTTTTAGAATAACATTCCTTTAGATTAATTTAATTCTGGTACATTCAACAGATGGGGCTCTGCAGCCAATAGATAACAACAAAATAATCAATGAGGAAAGCATTTTTAATCCTTTTTCTTATTCAAACAAAATAGGCAGAGCCCTAATTGGCCAGAGAAAGAAAATAATTCATCCCACCAGACAAAAACATCTAATTAAAAGCATCTAATTAATTAATTCTTGGATGAGAAGTGAAATGTTTTCAAGGAAAAACAGAAAATGACCTGAGAATCTCCATACACAGTGCTGGAGATACTTATTACAGAAACATGACATCCCAAACCAGTAGAAGCCATACTGTCCAATTAGTATAGGCCTGCATCTTAATTCACAGTCATTTTATTGGGTTTACATAGAGCCATCAGCTTTAGGCTGTACAAGTCCAGACAACCACTTTGTAAAAGTGTTTTTGTTGCCATATAGTAATACTGTTTCCCTGAAAATATGACCTATCCCAAAAGTAAGCTCTAGCTTGATTTTTATGTGTGTACCTAATATAAACCCTACCCCAAAAATTAGCCTTAGTTAAGACTCCGCCCACTCTGTCCCACCGACTGGTATGAGGTAGGGTGAGTCACATAAAAATCAAGCTGGGATGGAGGTGTGGAACTGCCCCACACATCCATGACTGCTTACCTTAGGATTGCCACAGCCAGGCTTCCTATGCCCCAACACCAGTCATACTGCTGCCTGACTTCTGTGACTGCTCGCGGCCAGACTCCATGTGGCACAACATATTGGTGCCATCACTCACGGCAGGACACAGCATGGTAGATCATGTTTGCGCTACCGCTCACAGGCTGCATGGCACATCACTCTCTTGCCACTGCTCTTACAATGGCGCAGCATGCCACGTGGAAAAAAATCAGGCAGCAGCGTAACAGGTGTCAGGGTATGGGAGGCCTGGCTGTGGTAGTCCTAAAATAAGCTGGTAAAACATCCCCTGAAAATAAGACCTGGTGCTTATTTTGGGGCCCAAAAGAAAATAAGACTGGGTCTTATTTTTGGGAAAACATGGGTAGTCATCGCTATTTTAAGTAATGGGAACAGAGAGTGATAGTGTCCAGAGTGCAGGTAAATTTTAAAAAAACAACTGCCTTTATTTTTCTTCCCACCAGCGGTCCCTTGCAGTTGGGAAAACATTACTAATTACTCCCTTTAATATACGGCAAGATGGAGAGGGTATACTGTGGTCTGGTGCTTAGAATGGATAATTTAGTCATCTGCTCAGTTAAGAGGCCACCTATTTTTTCATCTCTTATCAGCTTGCTATTTTTTAAGACATAAAGCACCAAATCCATGTCAAAAATAGCTGAGCTAACAAGTCACTGGTGAAGAAGAGAGGAATAAGATACAGCTGGAGGGAACAATTAATAAGGAAGAGCTTCATGCTCAATACTAAAATACTACTATGTTTCCCTGAAAATAAGACCCTATCTTATATTTTTTTGAACCCTGAAATAAGCACTTGGCCTTATTGCCATATGCTCAAAAGCCCGATTGGGCTTATTATCAGGGGATGTCTTATTTTGGGGGAAACAGGGTAAAAGTGAACTAAGAGTCACCTTTATGTGAGATATATAAATATGATAAATAAATATTGCAAAGGACAATGAGCAGCTATTGCCTGTGGGATCTTTATGTAGCCCAAAGAACAGGTAAAACAGCATAAAGGTAGGCAAAATGCTATCTCCTACCATAGATGAAGTGATAAATATAGTAAAATGAACAGCCATATGAAACCCTTGTCAGCAGGGCTTCCGGTTGGCACCACAGGATGTTGCGGATGGTCTTTGCAGACCGCCAGCCCCGTGTTTTCGTGAAGCCGTTTTGACAGTGCAAAACGGCTGTCTGATGGCTTCAAAATCTCTCCTTTGGGAAAAGAAGGAGACGAGAGCAGTTGGGGGGGGGCAGAGCTGTCCAAAAAGCCCCTTGGAGCAATTCCAGGGGCTTGAAGGGTAAGCTCCCCGTTCAGTCCAACAAAGCTCCGGAGCCAGGACAACTCTGCTTATGCAGAGCCAGACATCGCAACCACTTCTGCGATCAATAAGAAGTTTAAAAGAAACCAAGAGCAGATAGAGCAAAAGCAGGAGTGCAGGCAAGAAAGTATCTATGCTTAACTCTGAGCTACACTGTTTCTAACTAAAGCCAGTTGAGAGGAAGTTAGTGCTTAATGGTGTCTTTGCTGTAATTACGAAAGTGAAAATTAGCAATGAAAGTGTCTGCTGAGACTTCTTGTGTTTTGAACTGACTTGAAGCTGCTGGAAATAGAGAACTAGGGGGAGGAAAGATCATTTTGCCTTAAAAATCAAACAATTTAAACCCCTGAAAGCTGCTTTTGTGACTTTGTGCCTGCAAAGGGGCAGGGGGAAAGGAAAAAAGATCCTCTTTAAAAAAGAAAGGAATTAAGATGGCTTCCAAGCAAACTAAATCAGCAATTCCAAAAGTAGGAGGAGGTTCTCCAGTAGTCTCTGTTGTGACACAGAAGGCTCAACTTCCGGCTGATTCAAAAAATCAGGAGACTCCCATTAGAGATCTTAAAGAATTTATAAAAGAAGCTATGAATAACCAAACAACAATTATAGAAGGGAAACTGGAGAAATTTGAGGAAGAAATAAAAGAAGTTAAGGATGTTGTTGCAAAAAAAGCATGATGAGATAAGAGATGATATTCTATTGGCAGTTTCAGGATTGTCTAAACATCTTATTCAGCTGGATGAGAGAATGGAAGAAATTAATGAAGCTAATTTAAATCTGGAAGCCAAAATGGGAGATATTGTGACCAAAACAGAGAAGTTGGAAAATGAGGTGACCATGATGCAATATAGATCTATGGAATTTGCTCTGAGACTAAGAGGATTGAAAGAGAATGGTCAGGAAAATTTAAGAGATAGATGTGCAGAAGCTATAGCAGCACTAATTGGAGCAAGAAAGGAGGACATGGCAAATCAAATTGATAAAACTTACAGATTAACTCATGGGTGGCAAAACAAAAGCAATTGCCAAGAGATGTGGTGATTTATTTCATTGATAGAAGAATTAGAAATGATATCCTATAAGCCTCCTATAAAAACAAGGTCCAGGTGTTTGGACACGAAATTCAGATTTTGAAAGAGATTCCTCCTAAAATGTTAAGAGACAGAAAGGACTTTGGTTTCCTGGTAGAGGAGCTGAGAAGGCAACAACTACTGTACAGATGGGATGCTCCAATTGGCCTAATAGTGACTTATGGTGGAGAAAGATACCGCTTGAATACAGTTTGGAAGGCAAAATATTTTTATGTCAATGTTTTAAAGGCTGGACCACATCTTCACCTGGGGGGGGCAAAAAGAAGAAGAGATATCACAACAAGAGGAAAATGTAAAACAGACACAAACTTATGCTGAAGTGGCAGCTGGAAGAAAAGTGCAAGAAGATCTTCCTTTTCCATTAAAGAGTATAGAAGGACCAGTGCTTGATACAACCAACAAGACAGAGGAACCAACAGAACAGCGTGTGACACGATCAACTTTTAAACAAATGCAACAACAATAACAAAAACAACAACAAAAGTGCAACAAGTCCAAGATTTAACTCAAGAATCTCAAAAAACAGAAGCAGTGGGAGGGGCCAGGCTGAAGAGTAAGTTGGAAGAAGAAATTCAGCAAATGCTCATGATGCTTCGAGGTGCCAAGGATGGCAACTAAGTTTTTATCCTGGAATGTCAATGGTTTAAATTCACCACAGAAGAGAAAGAAAATATTTCATTATTTGAAACAATTTAAGAATGATGTCATTTGTCTACAAGAAACACACATTAAATTATCAGATCAAAAATATTTAATAAACTCAAGATTAGGGACTCATTTTGTGGCATCAGCTCTAGAGAAGAAGAATGGAATAGTTATCTACATAAAGAAAGGATTAATGGCTAATTTAATTAAGGCAGATGCTCATGGAAGATATATAGCAATAGAACTATTAACCCAAAATGGAAAAATGTTTTTAATTGGAATATATGCACCAAACCAGCAACAAGATAATTTTTATAAACTTTTACATTCTAAAATAATACATTGGGACTATAAATCATTTATATTAATGGGTTGCTGGAATGGAGTAATAGATACTTTGAAAGGTAAGAAGAGTACATCTAAAGTTTTTACACGTGCAAAAATACCTAAATCCTTTTTTGACATAATGGAAGATTTAGAACTGAGGGATATCTGGAGAGAACGGAATGTGGACAAAAGAGATTTTACTTTTTTTTCGGACAGACATCAATCTTTTTTCAGGATTGATTTCATTCTAATTACAAATTATTTTCTTTCTAGGGTAAAGAAGACGAAGATATGCTCAAGGACTTTAACTGATCATAGTCCGGTTTGGTTGGAATTGGAACAGGAAAGGGGGGAAAGGAGATCTTGGAAATTGAATGAAAATTTATTTAGATATGAAGAAAATGTGAAAGAACTTAAAAAACAAATGAAAGAATTTTTTGTTAATAATATGCATAAGGGTACCCCTATGGAAATGGTATGGGATGCAAGTAAGGCCTATATGAGGGGAATTTTAATACATATGAATAATAGACATAGATTAAAGCAAACTAAGAGGCGGAAAGAGATTGAGGAGGAAATAAAAAAGAAGGAACAATTATTAATATGTAACCCAGGAGATAAAAAATTAAAGGAAACAATAAATATATTGCGAGGGCAATTTAATATGTTAATGGCTGGCAATTACTTTGCAATATGCTAAACATAATACATTTTGTAATGCCAACAAACCAGGCAGATGGTTAGCTTATGTATTAAGGAAGAAACAACAATCACGAGTTATCAGTAAAATAGAATTTAGAGGTAAGGAAGTTTATCAACAAAATATGATTAAAAAAGCTTTTCTAAAATACTGTACAAAACTGTATGCAGGAGATTTAATACAAGGTTTAGATATTGATAGATATTTAAAGGAGGACAATACTCCTGAATTAACTTTAGAACAAAAGGAAAGGTTTGAATCAACCAATAACTTCTGAAGAGATTATAGCAGCAATTAAACAATTAAAATTAGGCAAGACACCAGGAATGGATGGATTGACAGCTATTTACTACAAGAATTTGCAACTTGAAATGGTAGAACCACTTAGAATCTTATTTTGTAGGATTCAATTAGGAGGAGGAATTCCACCTTCTTGGAAAACAGCTTTTGTTTCACTGATTCCAAAAGATGAGCAGAACTGTGTTAAGTCAGAAAATTTTAGACCAATCTCACTTTTGAATACTGATTATAAAATTTTTGCTAAGGTTTTGGCAAATAGATTAATGTCAGTTATGCAACAAATAGTTCATAATGATCAATCAGGATTTATAAAAGGGAGACAATGAAATATAATGTGAGACAAGTTATAGACCTATTGGAATATTTGGAAAGAAATGGCCAAGTCTCTGCAGCGCTTTTCTTTTTGGATGCAGAGAAGGCATTTGATCGATTGAATTGGCAATTTTTGTTTAAAATAATAGAGAAAATGCAATTTGGAGAGCAGTTTGCACAATCAATTAGAGCAATATATCAAGAACAATCAGCACAAATAATTGTCAATGGAGGCCTAACAGATCACTTTAAGATTGAGAAAGGAACAAGGCAGGGTTGTCCACTATCGCCATTGTTATTTATTTTATCTTTAGAAGTCCTGTTGAATAAGATACGTGAATCTGATAAATTGAAAGGAATAGTAATTAGACAACAGGATTATAAATTGAGAGCGTTTGCAGACGACTTGTTGTTACTTTAACTCAACCTTTAAAAACAGTTCCATACATGTTAGATATATTAGAACAATATGGTAAGGTTTCTGGATTTAAAGTAAATCAATATAAAACTAAGATAATAACTAAAAATATATCTGTACCTCAAAGAGAAGAGTTAGGAAGAATAACGGGGTTTGAAATAGTTAAAAAGGTTAAATATTTAGGAGTAAATGTTGCAGCCTCAAACACGAAGTTTTTTAAAAATAACTATGAAGTCCTTTGGCAAAAAGTGCAGAAAGATATGGAAAATTGGCAAAAATTGCAACTATCTCTATTGGGAAGAATAGCAGCAATAAAAATGAATGTATTACCCAAGTTTTTATTTTTATTTCAAATGATACCAGTGCTTAAGAAAGATGGAAATTTGAGGGAATGGCAGAAAGGAGTTAATACTTTTATTTGGTCTGGGAAAAAACCTAGAGTAAAATTAAAAATTATGCAGGATGTTCGTGAGAGAGGGGGTTTGAAAATGCCTAATTTAAGACATGAAGCATCTGTGTTAGTGCAAATTAGTGATTGGTTTAATTTAACTGAAGAAAGAATATTAATATAGAAGGATATGATTTGTTATATGGCTGGCATGCTTATCCATTATATGAAAAGAAAGTGGACAAGATTTTTAAAAGTCATATATTTAGGAATGCTTTGTTAAGGGTTTGGAAAAAGTACCAATATAAGTTAAATTATAAGATACCTATATGGGCAAATCCTAGACATGCAATAGAAAATATAAGTATAGAAAAAAAATGGAGGTGATTACTTATAAGAAGCTTCTTTTTAAGGAAAGGGGGAATCTGCAATTGAAATCTTCAGAGGTATTGAAAGATGAAGGGATAATTTATACTTGGTTTCAGTATGGTCAATTCCAAGCTAGATGGAGGGAAGACCAAAAAACTGGTCTCATGCAATATGATGAAAATTTGGTAGAACGGATTAGGGACCAGAGTCCAATGCACATTAAAAGGTTGTATAATGCATTATTGGAAATAGATTCAGAAACGGAATTGGTTAAGGATTGTATGATAAAATGGGCACAAAACTTTCAGGAACCAATAATGATGGAAACATGGGAAAAGATTTGGGTTAGAAATGTTAAATTTACGCAAGCACAAAACTAAGAGAAAATTTTTATAAAATGTTCTATAGATGGCATTTAGATCCCAAGAAATTGTCATGTATGTACCCAAATATGCAATCTAAATGTTGGAGATGTGACTGTGATGATGCAACTTATTATCATATATGGTGGACTTGTAAGAAGATCAAAGCATTTTGGATAAAAATTTGGTGAGTAACTCAGAATATTTTTAAAAAGAGGTTGAAATTTACTCCACAATTGTTCTTATTGTGTATAGTACCTGATTGCACAGTATTAGAGACTAAACTGATCTTAAACTTAATATCAGCAGCTAGGCTGTTGGTAGCACAATACTGGAAGAAAGACTCTTTGCCTACTATAGGAGAATGGACATTGAAAGTAACAAATTTAGCTGAAATGGCGAAAATCTCAGCATACTTGAAAGATCATACGCAAGAAAAATATATTTTGGAGTGGAGAAAATGGATAGACTATATTCAAAATAAGTACCAGACGCGAAGATATCAAATTGCGTATGAATGAATGTAAAGATATATTGTTTTATCTATAAGGGAGTTAAGGTTTGGGGGGGGGGGGATTTGTTAGCTTAAGGATAATTAGGTTAATTTAGTTTATGTGGTTTTTTTTCAATACCCTGTATTTTGCTCTGGGAAGTCGGGGGGGGGAGGGAGGACGGGGGGAAAGGTGGTGGGGTAGGGGGGAGAGAAGGGGATGGGGGGAGAAAATGTTGTTTTCTTTGTTTGTAAAACTTTTCAATAAAAAAAAAAGAAACCCTTGTCAGCAGGAGTGGTTAACCTATAATGCATTCACTGGTGACCTTAGTCATAACATACAGCTTCCTCTTCCTGTTTAAATTGACTTTTTTTAAAGCACTGGACTAGCACTCTTTCAAAAGAGCACTAAGCCCACAGAAAGAGAAAAAGTAAGTGTTCAGATGAGATCTGACAAATATTTAGGAAAGTTCTAGTGAGACATTACTTGGGCAGATACTTCTGTAGAAGTCAGGCCTCTAACTTTTCTAAATGGGCATGAAAGACAGTGCCTAGTATTAGAGAGGAGGGGAGGAAATCTTTAGCAGCCTAAAGTGACTTGTTAGAACTGAGGACATCCCAACTCAAGAATTAACCCAGAATTAATTGCATTATTGAGAAAGTATGCTAGCTCATTCTCATGGGAAAATGTGGGGAAAAGAGCAAAACAATTTTTAAAAATTTGAACAGTTGAAGTTACCAAAAATGTCTGTAAGCTGTGGATCAAAAATGAAATACAGTAAAGACTGTGACAAAAAATCTGATTAAAAAAAGTTTATCTGGACATACTGTATTTGCTTCACAGTTAAGCAGGCATAGAAATAAGCCCTTGGTATTTACAGTATACACAGTAAACTTACTGATTTTATGATCATTTTTCATAATGAACATTTGGCAAACACCATGGTCATTAAGTGAATGCCACAGTTGTTATGGAAGAAAGGATATAAGAGACATCCCATTGAGTCAGATAGAGTCAGGTTTATTGTGCAATAGGTTCAGAAGGTATGAGTACCTAAAAATCTGAACAATTTGATAATTCTGAGACCACAGTTTTTATACTGTTTCAAACAAAGGATTCTGCTAACACAGCAACTTTCCATATATGGTTAACATACATCCGTTATTTTTAATTGACATTTCCTTATTACTAAAGTTTTACATCATCCTTGCCAAACAATTATTCTGTGATAAATGACTTCTGCCCAGGTGGTTATCCTTGGTCTTACTAGCCTTTTAGCTGTTTGTCATTAGAATTGTTCCTCTCTTCTGACAGGTTTAGGGGCCTCTCAGAGTATCAAAGGATTTTATGCTGAGCTTGTACTTTCTCCAGCCGGATGTATTTTCTGCTTTCAGAATATAGTTGCTTTTAGAATATAGTGAATAGAAAATTATCTAGTGGTCATCTGTAAGATCCTGCTTCAGCTACATTACAGTCATTAACAAACTCATTGGTACTTCGAGGTGCTTTTATAAGCTGTTTTCACTGTTAAATTTCTTTGTTAAAAATTCCTTTCTGGAAGAGTTATCTCTGGAGTAAAAGTCACAAGTGAGAAACTGGCTACTCCTGCAATAGAAATGCTGTGTCTGAGGCATCTCTCTGGACAATAAATTTCACTGATGTGTCAGGGAGAAGGGGCTGTGTGGCAAAAAGCGATTTTAATTCATTGAATGTAGACCGGGTGTTTGCAACCTGAGGCTCCAGAGCAGCATTCAGCTCTTTCATTCCCCTGCTGAGGCTCCCTGTTGGCTGAACCCATCACTGGCTGGCCCCACCCCTTGCCCTCACCTCCCAGTCACTCCTCGCCTGGCCTGAAAAGGTAAGGGCGATGGTGAGGGATGGAGACTCTCTCCATATTCCAGAGTGGGAGCAAAGCACCCCTGTACTTGCCATATTTCTCAGGCATCTCTTTTGGCCCTTGGTGCTGCACACACCTTGGTTGCTCAGGGCAATGTGTGACTTGCTCTCTGCTCCGAGACACTGGCCCAGCCCGGTTGCAGCTGATGCTCTGCATCATAATGGACTCCAGGAGGAAGAGGGGACACTGTTTCCCCCATTGTGAAGCGTGCTAAATTTAACTGTGCTGGTGCTGTGAGAGCAGCGGGCAGGCTATGGAAGTGGCAACAGCAGCCAGGCCAAGCCGGTGTCTTGGAACGGCGAGCAAGTCGCACATCTCCCCGAGCGACCAA
Source organism: Coluber constrictor foxii (assembly GCA_038048745.1). NCBI lineage: Eukaryota > Metazoa > Chordata > Lepidosauria > Squamata > Colubridae > Coluber > Coluber constrictor. The sequence continues at coordinate 115,661,939 of CM075961.1, read as the reverse complement.
GGTGTATGCAACACCAATAAGGGTCAGAAGAAGCGTCTGCAAGATATGGCAAGTACAGGAGCACTTCTCTCCCACTCTGTGAGTCTCCATCATCCACCATTGACCTTACTTTTTCAGGCCAGGTGAGGATGTGACTGGGAGAGGAGGGTGAGGGGCAGGGCTAGCCAGTGGTGGGTTTAGCCAACAGGGAGCTACAGCAGGGAGATGAAAGAGCTTCATTTACCTGAAATAACTTGATTTAAATATGGTAAAAAGCACCCAAAAAGAAAAAAGAACATCATCAGCAAAAAAAAAAAAAAAAACCAACAAAAGAACCCACTACCAACCCTCACATTTTTGGAAATTGTTGAATGGGGAACACACACATACACACACACGTGACAGAGAGGGAGGGAGGGAGGGAGATACGAGAGTGAGATGAGAAAGAGACAGAGGGTGAAAGACAGAGAGATATCTGTTTCCCAGAAAACACCAGGGACCACAAATCCTGGGTAAGCATGGCTGGGGGTGGTGGTCATGTGACTGGATGGGAGTGAGTGAAATCGAATTGGCAACACTCATTCAGGTTTTGTGGCTCCTAGTGATTTCTGTGGGAAACAGGTCCAAATGGCTCTGAGTGTTTAAGGTTGCAGACCCCTAATGTACTGTTCCCTTTCTGTCCAATCAAATTTCACTTTATTTTTCAGCAGTTAAGTCAGAGGCTTAACCTTATGTGCAAAGTTGGAATAAACTTCCTATAAAAGTTTGCGGAGTTTAGGAAATGCTAAACTTCTTTTACACTATGAGGGGATGGCTGGGACAGCACTTGCATGCACCTTCTGAGGATCTATTTGGATTGCATCTGTGGAAAAGCAGTAACGCAGAAAATCTAACTTTGACCACAACTGAGGCCAAAATTTTTGCTGCTCAGTAAGTTGTTAAATAAATTTGCCCCATTTTATGAACTTACTTGCCACAATTGAGTGATGCAGTGAAGCTATTAAATTACTAACACAGTTGTTAAATGAATCTGGCTTGCCCATTGACTTTGCTTGTCAAAAAGTCGCAAAACATGATCACAATAAATATAAACCAATTGTCAAGCATCCACATGATCATAGGGATGCTACAATGGTCGTAAGCATGAAAACTGGTCATAAATCACTTTCAGTGCTGTTGTTACTTTGGTCACTAAACAAATGATTGCACGTTAAGGACTACCTGTATTCTTTGGCGTTTGCCATGGTACAGATGCTTATGGAAGCTGAGGATATTTTACTACCTTACACTGCCAGATTGCTCTCTCAAACCTGGTTGTTTTCTTCTATGGATGCACTTCTTTTATTACTAAAGACAACCACTTTGCCGATTATGTTGGTAAAGCTACTCAGTAACTTTGTATCGTTCAGTCTTTGTACCTGTGTTTCAAGTTCCCCCTGGTATTGGTTATGAAGTTTCTTTTAGTTGCTGAGACTGCTACTTCAATGTCTTATTGGAAGAGTTCATTCTGGATAGTTCCTAATGCACAACCAGTTGCTACGTATGCTTTTCTTAGTCTTCTGGCTCAACAATTACTGTATACATAAAAGGCCATAACGGTATCCAAGCTATTGACGATTGGCTTGTTCCTGGAGCCCTTTGTGGAAACCTTCAAGGCCAAGGACTCCCAAAGGGATAGAAGTATCTCCCTGCCATCTCAGTTAATTCATGGGCTGGGGCAATGAAATAACTGCCAATTTCTATCTTTATAGAAACAAGCACAAGCACTCTGGAAGGCAGTTGGGATTCCCTTAAGTGACCAGAAACATCCATTTCAGATGGAAGAATTTATGCTGCTTATAAATTCCTCTAAAGATGATAAAATCTGAGAGGGTTCATTCTAGATTTTGATGATTCCACGAACCCACTCTCCTTGTCAAAGAGAACCAAATGATCAAATTGTTACCTGGTTGTAGGATTCATTATTAGCTTTTTAATAAAGGTGGTATTAGCTTTTAGCATGAATGCTCAGGAAATCATCTTTTCATTTTAGCCAAAACCATTTATTTCTTTTATATGCAAATATTAACTTTTTCAGGAATGAAACAAATAAGGAGCATAGTTGGAAGTCCTTATGTATTGCAAATATTAAACAAACAAGCCCGGATGGGGAAGCAGAAGAGGCAACATATTTTAATTGTGTCTATCTTATGTTTACTTAATATTTTATCAGTTACTTTTTGCACATCGCATATACAGAATATTATGTAGCATTTGTTTCTTTATTTCTGTACCCTGTATAAAAGACCTGACCTTCCTAAGTAATGCTTTTCGCTTTGCCTGAATTACTTGGTGATTTGTATTTTCGGGTGGACAATAAAGCTCCTTTGCATAGCTAAAAGTGTCTCTCTTAGGGATAAAATTCTTACTAGCTTCAAGCCAAACGAAGATGCTATGTTTAATGGCAATAGAATCATTTCTAGTTAATATTTCTAGCTAATATTCTGAAAAAGAAAAGCAATATTTCAGAAAAATAAACACTGTAAGGAGGTTTCCTTAGAATTGTATTTTAATAGTATGCAAAGAACTATAATTAACTATTTTGAACTATGTTCATAATAAACTTTTTTACTGAAAGAAGAAATTGGTAAACATTCTGCATTTGTACTTGTTATGCAGTATATGACCCAAACATTTAAAATGGCCCTAAACCACAAATATGTATGTTTCTTTATTCAGCGTTTTCTCTTGTGGCTTTCTAATAATAAAATGTTTAAAAAAGGAAGTAGACTTCTTAGAAAACATACTAAAACATATTGAACAACAAATCCTTTTTCCCAAATCTGTATTTTCATTCCATTTCATTTTGTGCCAGTTTCTTGAAACAAAATAACCTCTTCAGAATTAATCATCTGGTTCATATCTATGAAAGTAAAATAGAAAAATACTTAGATGTAATTTTTCACACTACACATTTTGCATTTCACATTACAATAGAGAAATTAATTTATTGTTTGAATAAATAATCAGCATTTGTTGGAAGAATCACATTCCCCCTGAAAGAACAGGTCCACAGCCTTGGAGTATATTTATTTATTTAATTTATTGACAAGATTTAGATCAGGGGTTCCCAAACTTTTGGACCCCAAGAACCACCAAGGTCATAATTTAAATCCCGCAGATCACCAAATTCATAATTTTAAATCTGAGAACCCTAATTCATAATTTTAAGTCCCGCAAACCATTAATATGAATTTTTTAAAAAAGATAAATACATTTGTAAAATGATGATCACAGAACTTCCATTTTATTAATATGAAATGCACCTATTTAATATAACAAAATTACAAATGATTATTTAATTATTACAAAATCTTTAAAGGTTGTTTAATTGTAACAAAATTATTAAAGTTAGTGTAATTATTACAAAATAAGTGAAGCTTATTTAAGTATTACACATTTTTAGTGTGACATTTGTTCCTGCTTGTTTGAAATAAGTTTATGGATTTTTGGCTCCAATGATACTGCAAAACAGAAAGTCATTTTTATTTTGAGCTGAGGCTGGTACTGACTTTTAATTGCTGTGACAGCTAAAAATGTTTTTTTGCACAAAATGTTGTTGAAAATTAAATCAAAATTTTCATTGTTTTTTCACTCAGCAATGGATATTCACTTTTTACAGAGAGCCAGAAATGAGGTCTTGATATGGATGACTGGAATTTAGCTTTGAGACCATCACTGGATGATAGATCGATGAAGCTTTCTTTTTCAAGCATACTTAAATTGCTATCTTCAATGTTTGCTGCAAATGGATCTATTATCCACATATTGCCATGTCTGGGATCTTCTTTCTTTGAGTAGTAACAACCAAAAGATTCTGTGAGTGACTGTAAGTGCTGTTGAACAATGGTTACCACCTGCCAGTTGACATCCTTTTCTCTCATATATTCATTAAAATCTGAAAACATTTGCAGATCTTCTTCAGCCAATCGCGTTTGTCACCGTAATATTTTCTTTTGAAAAGCATCCATTTTACCTTGTAACATGAACACGTCCTTAAGTTGTTCTTGCAAAGATACGTTTAGTTCATTTAACAGTGAAAAGATATCTGCCAGGTATGCAAGCTTGGCTACCCATTCATCGGACAAGAGTTCTTGAAATTTTGGATTATTTTGCTGGTAGAAAAATAATTTGACTTCTTCACGCAGGGTGAACAGTCGGGTTAGTACTTTGTCCCTTGACAGCCATCTCACCCCAGCGTGCAGAAGGTGAGTATACTCGGAACCCATTTCTTCACAAAATGCCTTAAATATTCGAGAATTGAATACTTGTATTAAATTTCATTTACAATTTCAATAACATCTGAAAATACTTCGTGTAGTTCTGGCGACATTTTGTTTCGCTGCATGTTGCTCACAATGTATAATGAATGCAGTGTGTAGACAAAATGTCTGAGTGGCCAACATTTTTCACCTTTGCAACAATTCCTGAAAGATGTCCAGTCATGTTTGCAACACTGTCTGTACATATCCCAATACATTTTTTCCATTATATTCCATGTTCTAAGAAATATCTATTCAGTGCTTCAAAAATCTGAGAGCTAGTTATTCCATCTGGCAAACTGAGTGAACAAAGAAGTTCTTCCTGTAACTCTCCTTCACACTCAATCCTCACAAAAGGAAGAGGTGCCTTGTTACTTATGTCTGTTGATTCATCGCTGAATTGCATAAAATAGTGAATTTTTCACCATTTTTGTAACTTGATTTTCAATATCTTCAGCCATGTTTTCAATTCTGCACTTGACAGTGGTAGTGGACATAGGAATTGCTTTCAGTTGCTGGACAGCCTGCTTTCCCAAAACCTCTTCATTGGCTTGTAACATGCAAGGTTTAACTAATTATTCTCCAATAGTATATAGCTTTTTATTTTTTGCAATCTGAACTGCTATCAAAAAAGAAGCCTTTAATAAGGACTTGTCTTCAAGTGTCACTTTTGTAAAAGTACTTACTTGCTTTTGCATATTTACACACATTCTCTGAAAATATTCAAGTGATTTGTTAGCCAAATTTGGGTGTTTTGAGTGCAAGTGTCTTCTGAGTTAAGAAGGTTCCGAGCCATCATTGGATAAATTCTCAGAACACACAACAGAAAGTGGCCATGGATCCAGCTCACTACCAGGTTCTTGAATAAATCCAAAATTCAAGTAATTCAAATCATATCTTCTTGACACTTTGAGTTTTTACTTCTTTCCGCCTCCAGTTTGAATGTTCTTCCTAATGGTGCCTGATGAGGATTGTGAAGGCTTTGATTCATTGATCAGTTCACAATTAAGCAAAGTACACATATTGTTATTGCTACTATTATCATTAGTAACATTATCTTTTGTATTACTAAAGAAATGCAAAATATTCTTTTGCATTTTTTCACCCATCATGGAAACCATTCGAATCTAAAACCAAAGAAGAAAATCAAATTGATGCCATTAAAGATTACAATTTTTAAACATACAGTTAGGATCAAACTTAACTAAAAAGAGCATCTGGGAAATAAGTAAAACAACTGGATGAGAATCGATATCCTCAGAGCAGGGTGACTGTTGTAATGTCGAAACAATAACAAAGCATACGTTGCCTCATTTGAAGATTACCCTGACATCACCCTGCACACTTCACTGAGGACTACAAGCATCCTTGTCTTAAGGATACAGGTAATACTTTCCACACAAGTATTAAAAACCAAAACAAAGCAGGTGCAAAAGGCAGGCGAAGGGGAAGCAAAGAGCAGCAGGAAGCCCAGGGCGTGGGTGGGCAGAGCAGGCCACCCCACCCCTCAAAAAGAGGAAGGAAAGCAGTCACAGTTGGTCACGCGGCAAATTCAACAGCAGCCTTCCTGGGTAGACGGGCGGGACACCGTGCACCCGTCTCGCCCAGAGAGCCCGCGAAAGGGATCCATGTGAAAACCTCCTCCAGATTAGGGAGGGGAATGGGGCGGAATAGAAGTAACATTCCTTGCCACTGCAGACAGCAGCACCTGACATCCTCACTCCAAGCCACCCGCCCCCCTCCCCGAGAGCCCAGTTCTGCGCTGGCTGCATGAAAGGAGTTGCATTTGGAGAGAATCCGGAGCGCAGCCCTGGTGAAGATCCACTCGACCATGCTTGTCCAGCCCGCCTCCACCTGCCTTGCACAGAATGCCCTCCTTGGGCGCCTGCAAGCTGGACTGGAAATAAGGAAGTGCCTTCCACATCTCCCTCCCACTTTCACTTCTGGCAGCACCGGGCACCCCCAGAGTGACTCCGGTGCATCCCACCCATTCTCAAATGCTTCCAGAGGAGACCGCTGACCCACCATAGGTAGCTGGATGCACATGGTTCCAAACCCCGCTAGGTCTCATGGTCTTGGCTCTCCCGGTGCCTTCCGAAGTGCAGGATGTGGCAATGGACGAGCCACTCCAGAAAAGTCATCAGTGACCCCACCCTCCCCCGGTCCAGGCCAGCCTAAAAACACCTGCCACCTCTGTTACACATGCTGGGTAACTTTTTCCTCAGCAGCCTCTCACCTTGTAGGCAGTGCTTCATGCTGCCAGACTGGCTGGCAGGCTTGCCTTCCTGACCGGAACGGCTCCACAACTGTGCCGCTTCTTTCCCCAGAGCTAGAACAGTTCATCCCCCTCTCAGGCTCCAAGCTGAGCGACCCTGCATCTCCGGCTGAAGCTGGCCAAGCAAAGAAAGTGGGGCTGGCCCAGCTGAGGAGAGTGTTTCTTGGGCGAGCATGCGCGCGCCAGAGTGTTTAAAGAAATTATACACCTTTAAGAGTGGGGGCTGGCGTGTGGGCGGGATGATGTGAAAGATTTCTCTGGGGACCACCAAAAATTTCTCGCAGACCACCAGTTGGTGACCTAGGATTTAGATGGCTTCCTATTTCATATAATGCTTCTAAATTATTGGCAACAATCCATAAAAACAAATTTGAATTTTTAAAAAATTGTCATGATACAGTCAAACCAAATATCATTAATAAAAAAATAAAACATAAAAATACAAGTGAAGGAAAATCACTTACTTTGAAAGCTTCTTTCGTAGCTCTTTTATCTGATCATTCTTTTTTGAGAGAATCTCCTTCATATTGCGATAGGCAGCAGTTTGTTGGAACTTCTTTTCTAATTCCTATACATGTTGAATCATTAAAATATTATTTTAAAAATATTACATTTGTATTATGCTAGCATTAAAACATCCAAAATGCCAATATCTATAAATATAAATGAAAAATAAGTATGATAGAGTATTTGTAAAACAAAAACTGTTTAGTTTAGCAAAGTACTTCATGTAAAAAGCCTAATCAAACTCATAAAGTGTTTAATTATTTACATTTATAATATGTTGAAGCTTATTTTTTATTATTAAAATCAACATGGGATTTAAAAAATCTTCAAGAGCATGGTACTACTATTTCAGAATAAGAATTAAACTTGAAAAAAGGCCAAGGTGGCCACAAATGTAGCTGGGGAAACAAACCTTTTCAGCCAGTAGTAACTGGTCTTGAACCTTAAGTAAGTCATGTTTTGTTGATACCAGATTCTCTTCCAAGGATTTTTGGCTTGCAGTACTGTCTTGCAGTGTTTTCTCAAACTGACACTTCAAATTAGCCATAGTATTTTCTAGTTCACTAACATCCTGAGTAGTGTTAAACTGAAAAAAAGGATACATGATTACTGAGAAAATAAATATCTAGCCAAATATTTATCTAACAATATTATGTGTGTGTGTGTGTGTGTGTGTACATATACATATACACATACGTACATATAGACATATATATATATATATATATATATATATATATATATATATATATATATATATATATATATATATATATATATATCTGCATATATATATGTATATATATACATATATACCCACATGCCCCTTTTAAAAAAACAGAAGTTCTTAGATGTAAAATTATATGCAATATATTCCTTTGTTAGAATATTGACAGATAAAGGTAATCCTCAGAATGGACCATAAAGCATTTACAGCCAAAGTCAAAGGTTGCACCAACCCACCCATATTATTTGATTGCCTTTTGGATGCTTGGCAAACTGTCTGCATTTATGATTAAGGCCTTGCCAAGTGCCCTGCAATCATGTATCACTAACTGCAATCTTTTCTGTCACCTTCCCTGGAAAGTCAACGGGGAAGCTGACAGAGAAGATATTACATTTGAGGTTTGTTCCCCTGGCATGTCAAGAGATTTCCCATCCCCTCCATGCAGAAATTATCTCGCACACTGAAGGAACAGACCTCAGATCTGGCTAAAATACAACAAATGCTACCGTTCTGAACCATCCAGAATGGTGGCGTTCACCACCATTTTCCCTCTTCTCTGAAAGGTTCAGAAAGGTTCTAGAGGGAAAAAAAAATGCCAACTAATATTTTCAGAGGGGAAATCCCTTGGCACACTGGAGAAATGGGCCTAAAATTGGCAAAAGCATTAGTGAATATCAGTGTTCATGCAACTGATTTCCCTGGTAGGGTGGAAAGAGTTTAGGCTCAAAGTGTGATGGGAAGCCTGGGTCCTCTTCCTGCCCATTCTCAGGAGGCTCAGGTGCTCTCCCTGGCAGTGGGCTTAACAATCCACACAGCTGCTCACTCAACAACCACAATTGAGTGAGCTGGGACTGAAGTCTTTGAGTGAAGCAGTCAAGTGGCACTTTGCTTAATAATTGCTTCACTCAATGACCGACATTCCTGGACAAATATTGTAATAAGCAGAGGACTACTTATATGTTTACACAGAATTTCATAGAAATAAATCCAATCCAAAGATACCGTAGAAAACCTGAAGTCATAAAATTCAATGGACTCAATCGATAGCATTTGTTAACATTCTAACATTAGAAATATTATTAAATAGAATTAGAGAAAACCAAGAGATAAAGGGAATGAAAATTAAAAGAGAAGAGTACAAGGCACAGGCCTTTGCAGATGATATGGTATTTATTATTGAGGAACCTCTGGAATCTGGCCCCGCCCTAATAGGAGAAATAGAAACATATGGGGAAGTATCGGGACTTAAATTTAATTTAAGGGAAAACCAAAATGATAGTTAAAAACCTAACAACAACTCAGAAAAAGGAATTAGAAAAAGAAATGGACTTACAAATTGTTAAGAAAATTAAATACCTAGGAATATGGTTAATAGCATGTTCCTTGCTAATGGAGGATAATTATATGGTTTTGGTCCAAAAAATTAAGAAGGATTTGGAAAAGTGGGAAACATTACAAATATTGCTTTAAGGTAGGATAGCGACTATTAAGATGAATATCCTACCTAAATTATTACACTTATTTCAAACTATAATACTTATTTCTGTTATAAAACTATTATACTTATTTCTAATAAGTATTATACTTATTTCAAATCCCCATTCCATTAGATAGAAAATTTTTCATGGAACTTAATAAAATTATTACTAAATTTGTCTGGTCTGGGAAAAAGGCAAAGATAAAATTTCTCCAAGACAGTAGAAGGTGGTTTTGGTCTCCTGGCGTAGGAACTATACCACAAAGCAGCTACGTTAGTTTGGATAAGGGATTGGGTCACTTTAAGGAATAGAAGAATCTTAACTCTGAAAGGACACGATCTACAAAAGGGGTGGCATGGTTTTATGTGGGACAAAGGGAAGAGGATACATTCTTACTTTTACAGATATAAGAGATGTACTGATACGAATTTGGGAAGATATAAAGAAGAAACATTATATGAAAATTCCCGGTTGGCTATCTACCATGGAAGCGATGATCCACCCTAACACATTAGATATTAGTAAAATGCCTAGATACATAGAAATCTTAGATAAACAGGGAAAGCTTAAAAGTAACCAGGTATTAAAATAACAGGAAATATCCATTGATTGGTGGCCATACTTGCAATTACAATCCAGGTACAAAAAGATGTGGAAGAATATGGAATAGATTTGGAAATAAGACAACTAGATAAATTGCTGATTGGCCCCGAAAAAAATTAATATCAAAATTATTCAATTATTTATTAGAATTCGATAGAACAGAGGAGGTGGTAAAAGAACCGCATGGTTCTTTTTGCATGGGCTAAAAATATAGGGCATAACATAAACCTAGATGATTGGGAAATTATCTGCAACAAAAATTACATGTTAACAAAATGGGTGGCCTATAAGGAAAATCAGTATAAAATGCTCTATCGTTGGTACTTAGCTCCAGCAAGACTGGCCAAAATGTACCCAAATCTAAGCCCCAAGTGCTGGACATGCAATCAACATTAAGGTATCTTCTTTCATGCTTGGTGGTTATGCCCTGAAGCGAAAAAGTATTAGATCAAAATACGAGATTGGCTACAAGGTTTAATAAACTGCCAAACTGAGTTAAATCCAGAAACATTCCTCCTGGGAAGATTAAAAACTAATTTTGATTTTAAAAAATGAGATATCTGATCCTACATATACTAACAGCAGCAAGAATTGTGTTCGCGCAATATTGGAAAAAACATAACTTACCACCAGAGGGATTGATTACTCAAAAAATATTTGAATATGCCAAAATGAATAAATTAACTTTAGAATTAAAAGAAAAAGAGGATTCAGAATACTATGCAGTTTGGGAAAATTGGTATAGGTGGGTAGACAATAGAAACAAAAATAAATAATATATATATTTTTTTAATTTGATTTATATGCCGCCCTTCTCCGGAGACTCAGGGCGGCTTACAATGCGTTAAGCAATAGCCTTCGTACTTTTGTGTATTTATATTTATACAAAGTCAGTTTATTGCCCCCAACAAACTGGGTCCTTGAGCCTACCTGGGATTGAACTCACCAGTAATTGCAGCAGCTGGATCTTAAATGCTGCCTTTGTAGGAGGCATTACTCCCCTACGCTACTCAGGCTCCTATAAGGAAGCTGAGGATGTATATATGTATATAATGTAGATTTTATGTGACTTATTAATACAAGGTATATAAAAATGTCTGTTTGAATATGTATTAGAGTTTTGGAAAAGAAAAACTACAATAAAAATTATGTTAAAAAAGAGCATTTGTTAACATTTATAAAATAATATCAAATGAAAAATTTAAATTGACAGCATTAAGAGAAAAAGGGGAAATACATGACACAAATTCACAAAATTTATTTGATAGATGTTATTAATATTTCTAAAAGATAGACTTATATACAATATATAAAGTTTTATTAGATTCAAATTTGTATTTGATTTGATCCTACACAAAACTTGCAGGTACATCTTTAAGAATTACCCAGCTAACAGGCCTCAGATAGCTCAACAGGCTAATAGCCTGTTATTAACATTCAGCTGTCTGCAATTATTGCAAGTTCGAGGCTCAAGGTTGACTCAGCCTTCCATCCTTTCTAAGGTAGGTAAATTGAGGACCCAGTTTGTGGGGGCAATAAGCTGACTTTGTATACAAAAATATACAAAAGTATGAAGGCTATTGCTTAACGCATTGTAAGCCGCCCTGAGTCTCCAGAGAAGGGCGGCATATAAATCTAATTAAATAAATAAAAATAAAATAAATATTTATCAGAAATCAAATGCCTATCCACAAATGAACAGTTAAAATGTAAAAAAGTTGAGTTGAAATAATATTTTGACTCATCTGATTAATTGGGTTCTCTTTATTTATTTTTAGGATTTGTGTGAAGAATAGATCACATTTTAGAGAATATTTATGCAGAAATATTGAAAATTCAAAGGGGTTCACAAACCTTGATGCAACCTGGTAGAGCAGTAGACTAAAGCACTGTTAAATAGCACTTAACTGCCAGTTGCGTGCAATTACTGCAAGTTCGAATCTCACCAGGCTCAAGGTTGATTCAGCCTTCCATCTTTCTGAGGTAGGTAAAATGAGGACCCGGATTGTGGGGGCAATAAGTTGACTTTGTATAAAAAAGAACACCGGTTGGGGAGGCCAAAAGCCCTACTAAGCAAGTATATACAAAAAATATGAAGGCTGTTGCTTAACGCACTCTAAGCCGCCGTGAGTCTCCGGAGAAGGGCGGCATATAAATCGAACCAATAAACAAACAAACAAACAAACAAACAAATAAATAAACAAACAAACATTGTATCTTTGAGAGGCATGTATTAAAAAGATAGTGTTAATTTGCTAATGCAAGGATTCAGATCAAAAATTATGGTGGAAAAAATGGAATATATTATGGAATATATTAGGAATATCATAGAACTTGAAAAATATAGGATGAAGCATGGAGAGTATTAGTATTATGGTTTAAAATTTGACTATGCAGCAAAGCATTATATATAGATGAGTTAAGTTCACCATAAAATTTTGAAACACAGCTAAAATAATTTTCATGGAATAATTTTATCAAAACAGTTGTAGTTATTTGATATGGTCTAAAAACATGTTATACCTTTTGATCCCTCTGAGCAATCTGTATGGTCTGTAAAGCCTTTTCTAACTTTGATTTTTCATCCAGTGCATTTGTAGCCTGCAAAAGATTTAAAAATTCAGGTCAAATCTTATTTTAAAAAGAAACATCCATCCACTCTAAAAATGGTTTACCATTTTCTTCTTCTGATTATATTCATCCATCTAACCATCCATCTGCTCATCTACGGCAAAGCCTCAATCTAACAGATCATGTTGGATAAAGACAGTTAAATAGGAACATATGTCATTCATTCAGAACTACATCATTATGTCTTTTGCATATTTTACAAATTGTGTTGTTTTCATGACAATCTGCATCATTTGTGAAATGAAGTCATTATACAAGTTAAGTGAATTGATTCAAATTACATAATATAATCTAACATAAATGTAATATCTTCAAGTGAAACAGATTTTTTCCATTATTTTGTGAAATATCTAGATGGAAATGTCCATTGCACCTCAGATGCACTGAATGAATGTTTGTTAAGTCAAAATCATACTTGATTTATCAAAGGATTTTACCTGCATCTCTATTGTCTTTAATCGAGTCTTCAGTTTTTCATTTTCTTCATGAAGCCTTGCAATTTCCTGCAGGCAAAATATCAAACAAACTGTAGAAATATTTAAATGTTTTATAGAATCATTTATGACAGTTTGAAAAAGGTAATGCTTATGTATACTGCACCGGTAGAGATTATATGTTTAATTAGTGTGGATTTCCCCCGACGTAGGTTTTAATTACTATTTAAATTGATTTTTTTACCCTTGCACATTGCTCGAACTCATGTACAAGTGAATTGCTGTAGAAATAACTTAAATTATAAATTAAATAAAATACATTAAAATACATTTGCCTTCATTTATAAAATACATAAACCCCAATATGAGATTATTAGACTTTGACACATTTGATTTTAACAATACAAACCATTTCATCTGGGCCAGAACTAATGCCTCTTTTCAGTTAATGTTTCCTGTTTCATTATGTTGCTGCTGATGGACTACAAGGTGAAGGAAATAGTAGGAATAAACAAGTATAATAAACTAATGATATTGGTAAATGTTCCTTCTGTAATTTGGGAGGAGTAATGGATTAATTTCAATTGCTTTATGTACATCTATCTATTCCTGTATTTTTTCTGTTGACAATCTGAATTTTTCCTACGTATTTGACTATTTTGTCTGCTAAATTCCTGACACAGTAAACAAAGTTTTTTAAAAAAAATCTAACCACTGATTATGCTTAGACTTCAGATTGTTGAATTAACATAAAATGACAGGTTGTTCGTATTAGCGTTCTTAGGGTACATGCTTGTTACATATATTCTCATCAAACATCCTAGACCTAACATTCTGCAATCCAATTACTGATGCACTACAAAAAGCAACTTAAAAATAATTAGCTTAAAATAATAACATTTATTCTTAAGTGTCTCTTAATTATAATCAAGGGAAGCTGGCAGGGAAGGCTGTAAGCTGCTAATATTGGTTGAGAAATCCCCTCTTGTCTCTGGGCAGGGGTCTGCAACCTTAAACACTCAAAGAGCCACAAAGGTCCTAACCAGAAGCTTCCATTCAATTCTGGAGCCGACCAGAAGCCCGGTTCCCCCATCATAGTCTCCCCCTAGCTTGGCATCCTTTTTTCTCTGCTGACTGGAAGTCAATTCCTCCACCATAGAGTCTCCTCCTAGCATGGCATCCTTTTTCCTCTACCTGTCCTAACTGAAAGCTCTATCAATTGTGGAGCTGACCAGCAACAGGGAGCCACAGCAGAGGGGTGAAAGAGCCACATGCGGCTCCAGAGCCACAGGTTGCTGACCCCTGTTCTAGGGGCTGGTTGAAAGAGATGCTTCCCAAAGGAAACTGAGCTGCTTTGGCAGGGTGCAGAAACAGAAGTGAAAAGACGATGATGATCCTGCATCCTGCCTAACATAATTCCTTCTATGTACAGAGCGGAGTTAAATTCCTCTGCTGGGGTGCAGAAATGGAGCCAAAATCCTTTTTGAGTTGTCCTTTTTATTAGTTTATAATATAAAATACAAAAATACAAAAGCAAGTAATAGGAAAAATAGGGGAGGGAAAAGGGAAGGGAAAAGTGTAGAAAAGAAGAGGAAAAGAAAGAAAAGGCATTGATTTCTGACTCCCTTTGGTGCAGTAGAATAAGATAGTAACATCAACATCTATTTTTTCTTTTACATAATAGTATAAACTACCCATTTCTTCTATAACAACAAATCTAGCTAATCAATAAAACCCAAAATCAAAGTTTCATTTTTTTCCACCTCAAACACAAAGTCCAGAAGCAGTTTCCAAGTAGAAACAAAAATAATTGTTTTATCCTTTCTTTTATCAAAGCAGTTAATTTATCCACCTCTACTAATCAACTTTTGCAGCCATTTGTCCATTGTGGGGAAGTAATGAAGCCAAAATCCCGAAATTACCTCTGTCCCTGCACTCCACCAAGAGTTCCCTTCCATGTATGGAGGGATGCTGAACTCCCGATAGGCAGTTTTCAGCCCCCAGTTATGAGAGGGAGTTGAAATTAAAGCAAATTGTGACAATCAACATAGTAAAGTAAGGCATATAGAATGCCTCAGGCAAGTAGGGGAAGCCCTGGCAAGCAGTATGTTTCTTCATTCAGTAGCTGAAAAAACAGTGAAGCAGTCACATGGCTGTTGTGCTTAATTACTACTTTCCTCAATAACTGAGTCTTCTATCCCAACTGTGTTTTTTAACCACTTATACTTGTATCCTGGAAAGCATGAGGCAGATTACGTATGCTCTGGATCACTGACCAGGAAGTAATAAATAATAAACAGTCAACATTCTGAGATGCTGCCAACTGCTTTTCCCAATGTGATGCTGGGAGAACTTTTAGGGAATGTTACATTTTCTAAAGTTCTCCCAATGCCTCACATGGAGAGAAGCAATTGGCAACATCTCAGAAACCAGCCTTATCAAGCTCACATTTTCAAATATAATCTTTCTTTGAAACTTCTCCCCAGAACAATATTTGGTTCCATTTTACTCAAGCTCCAGAGCACTACTATGTATTCAACAAAATTCTGATCTCTTTTAAATATTTTTTGAACATTTAGTCTACTTGCAAACAATATAAAGAAAAAGTATATAATATTTCCAAATTATTTGTTATTTTTCTTTTTTCAAGTGTTTCCAAATCATTCGTGGATTTTTCTTTTTTCAGGTGTGTATGCTAAAATACAGAGAATTTGTTTTTACTAATACGTCATTAGCAATTTAAAGTTATTACAATAATTACTTAAACTTCTAAATATAGCTTGAATAATAAGGAATACATTTAGTTTAACTGATAACTAGTTACACTGAGTGGAGTGAAGTGAAAAAATTATTACATGAATGGTCACCTTGTTTAGCAATTCTGATGCTCCCTCATGCAATGGAGTAAGTTTAGTTTTAACCAACTCTGGATTCAGCTAAAAAGGAAAAAAATACAAATCAAGTATCTCTAATATTAATTTATTCAGAAGTAGGATCTCCCAAATCAAACTAATTTTAAGGCGTATTCTAAAATTAATATTCAGAAATTATTGTTCATACTTCTCTTATTCTGATAGAAAAAAACATTTCTAGTTAGCATTTGCAATCAGACAAGATTACACATACATATACTGAATATATCAAAAAGAGATATAAATTAAAATAACACCAAAGCTAAAAGCAGAAAACAAATTTTGTTTTGCAGTTAAAAAGAGATTAGAAAAGCTGCTTTATATCTTTCAAGTGATTTTTTTTCTTTGATTCTACATACCATTGAAATTTTTAAACAAATTCTGAATGTATCTTTGGATCTGAACCTTGTAAGCAAAAAACTACTTTATGACATCCTTTAGTAACATTGGAAGGATTCTTGAAATGGGCAATCACTTGCCCATAGAAGATATATTATGTTGGTTTTATTTCCCAAAGTCACAAAGATATATTGATATATATCTTCAATACATCTTTGATATGATTATATATTCTGTTGATCTCACCTCCCAAAGTCACAAAGGTAAATTATACCATACAGTTTCCCTGTATTACAGCTTTTTAACATAAATACCTACCTATATAGAAATTTCTATACTAAAGAAATAATAGGTTGGCCTCAGGAAACAATTTATTTGTATCTTGGTAAATTGGACCTATCCAGCTGGTAAAACTGGTAAAATCTTCCCTTTAATATTGGCTCCAACATTTTCCAATCCTAATGCCAACAGTGTCCTCAAAAAGAATCTCTGACCTACAAAAATAACTTTCTGTACTATTTGTCCTTAAATTGCAATTGACAAACCAAATTCAGTCATTTCCTCCTGGTGACTGGTCACATATTCAGACTTGAATACACTGAGCACCCAAAATGCTTTGTATTGATTTGTGCTACCTGTACTACATCTACTGATAAAAAAAATACACATCTATTTACTATTAAGCCTGTCAAGGGACACTAACTAACCAATGCAGGAGATATGGGGAAGGGTAGGTAATGGTGCAGAAGTTAACAGAAGAAAATAAAACGTTGTATTAACCAGGGCTGTGGAGTCGGAGCTGGAGTCGGAGTCGGGGAGCCGGAGAAAATTTTGGGTACCTGGAGTCGGAGTTGGAGTCGGCAAACAATGCACCGACTCCGACTCCTACTAAATTTAGATTGGAATTTTTTAAAAAGCAAGTTTAAATGTCCCAATTTTCCCGACTCCACAGCCCTGGTATTAACTACAGAACAAAATATCAAACTAATCAAGGCAATAAAAAAAAACTGCTGAGGACAAAAAAATAGAATAATGTTTTGTACTAAATTTCTATAAAATCCTCAGGACCTGTACATGTACCCATGACAACAATATAAACCCACAGCTATTTTTCCATTTGATCACTCTTAAAAATAAAGTCATACCTTCTTATTTGAAGATGTAAATTCTGATTTTTCAAACTCAGCAACTTGTTCTAATAAATCCCTTGAAAAAAGCAATAAACATTTTAGTTAAGTCTATTGAACATTAAATTACATTCAGTAGATGGCAGAATCACTCAGCTAACCTTGGTTGATTTCAGATGTTAATTAGACTTAAGAGAAAGACTGGCAGAGCCAGGGAGAGGGGTGAAAAGAGGATCAGCCTAGAATCACTATGTAAACTCAAACAAAGTATATCCAACCCATCCCCTGCTCCTCCTGCCCATGACTGTGATTGACCCTTATCTGACTCTACACAAACTGATTTACATGGGAAAATTTCTGTACATAGGCTTTCAGCAATAAATCAGTTAAATTGACCCTGCAGGTGTAGACCTATTCTTTTATGCCTGACACTAGATTTTGAATGGGAGCAGGCACCTGAGAACTCCAGGGTTATTAGCTAGATTTGAAAGTAAAAAAAGTAGCCTAGAAAAAGCAATGGCAAACATCTTAGCAATAGTGCCAATATAAATACAAACAGAGTTACTAGGATTTGATCTTAACTTGAAGGTGTCTTTATAATATAAAGATGGAGCCTGGTAGCTCAGCAGACTAAAAACATTTTGATTAACACCAGCTGTCTTCAATTACTGTAAGTTCGAATCTCAGCAGGCTCAAGGTAGACTCACCCTTCCATTCTTTCTAAGGTAGGTAAAATGAGGACCCAGTTTGTGGGGACAATAAGCTAACTTTGTATAAATATACAAAAGTATGAAGGCTATCGCTTAACACATTGTAAGCCACCCTGAGTCTCCGGAGAAGGGCGGCATATAAATCAAATCAAATAAAAAAAAAACTTGTCTCAAATGAAAACATTATTTTTGAGACTTAAAAACATACTTTTGAAAGAATAAGTTTTATTGAGCAAACTAGATCCAGTTCTAAATAAAACAGCTTTGGGACTCTGCTATCAATTATTAGGCCAATGTACTGGGTTGATTCATTATGAATAAAGAAAACAGATGTATTAATAGAAGTATTTAAAATATATGAAATTATCTTTAAAGTCCTCACCTATTTTCCAGTTCTGAAATGTCAGTCTGCAATTTAAGACACCATTTCTCTGCCTGGGAAAAAAATTGTCGTAAAAGTAATACATTGGTGTAAGTTGTATTAATAAGTTCTGATTCCACCTCACTATGCACTACAGTCTGTAAACCATCCAGGATATCAGTCACTTCATCTACAGTGAATGTATCTTCCACAAGCCTAAAGAGAAGAATACAGAAATAGAATAATTTTTAAAACTATGCTAACTATTCCAAAAACATTTTTTGAAAAGTAGTTTATGTAGGCATTCAATTTCACTAAATATAGCCAAGATGTAATATGTCATGAATGGAATTCAGATTTATTCATAAATTTATTCAGAATTTATTCAGCAAAACTAGCAAAAACTAGCACAAATTCAGTCTCAGAGGAAATTACTCATTTCATCAATAAATAGCAAAGATGAAACCTATACATTAAGAATATTATTTCTAAATTTGTAAGTAATTTACTTATTTATTTTATATTTATTTATTACGTCAATCTATATACAAGTAATTTTCAATTTTTAATCACAATTGGAATCAGAATCTCAATCACTGAGTGCAGCATCATTAAGCTAGATGTCCACAGTACTGCCCATGTGACTGTTTTCCTTAATGACTATAATCCCAGCAGTCCTGTTTTAGTCATTAAGCAACTGCACAGGTTGTTAAGCAGATAAAATCTCAGGTAAGGAGCATGGGGTGCCTTAAGGGAGTGAGAAAGACCCTAGAACTCTGCACTCAAGGGCTGAAATCTTCTGTGCCAAATCCAAGCAGGATTTTCAGGATGGTAGTTTAGTGCAACATTTTACAATGATGAGAAGTGCTTTATGTTTTGTAAAGCATCCTTTCTGAAACCATCATAATTCCAGAGCATCATTAAATAAATGATCATAAATTAAGGACTATGTGTACTTGCCCGTGTGACACTTTGCATTGGAATTGCATTTAAATAAAATTATGGTTGATATATGGAAGATAATTGCTTTTGCATGAATATGGGTGATATCACAATCAAATTTTAAATTCCTATAACATTTTCTCAAACTTCATAAGGGAATTTCTGAAGATAGCTATTCAAAAGGTATGGGCTATCATGTAGAAACCAGTAAAGTACTCATAAGTGCACAAAATATATCTAGGGCAAAATCCTAACAGTGGTTAGATAATTAAATAATTTTAAATATTCCATTTTAAGATGGTACTTTTGAAACAAGCTACATTTGAAACAAATATCTGCACATTATAATTAATTAATAAGAACTACAATGCTTATCTTTCATATTTGAATTCTGTAATATGCATGAGACTATATTTTTATAACTATTTTTTGGCAAAAATGCTACCAAAATGGCTTAAAACAATTTATATAAATGTCTGATACATATAGACTTAATAAAATAACAAACTGGAAACATTTTTAACACAAGGAGGATCGAAGCTATCAGAGCAGAGAAGGGTCGGTTGATTCCGTAATAAAGGTGGCTCTATACAAATATGCCACAATTTGGCCTTCCATTTTATTAAAAAGAAAGGTGTTGGGAATCACTTCTAAATACTGATTTTAATCAGTATTGGAGTAATTATATAAGAGACTAATAACAAATGCAATATAGAAAGAGATTATAGAATATAAATAGCAATATAGAAAGAGAGGTTTTGGATTCAAAGGCAAAAATGAGATTTTGATTCATATAGCATTAACGCAACAGTGCCTTTTCCCAGTACTGAATCGTGTGAGAATAGCGCTTTAAAAACTGTAGAAAGGGGAATGAGCACTATCATAAAAAAAACCACCTCTAAATAGTGGCTATAACTATGATTGAAGTTATATACCTTTTATGTGTGTTATACAACCACAGCTGTCATCTTGAATATTTGGATATCCTATACACACATTCCTGGTTGCAGATTAATATGTGCATGCTTGATTGTGTTTCAAAGCACCTTTTACCTTTGAATTCAAAGTTTTGTAGACTCTAGTACGTATCAGCCAAATATGTTTGAGTCTTATCACTATTTACTTTGTATCACTATTTATATATCCCATATGTTATCTGGCATAAATGTTGAAAATAAAATTTAAAAGATTTAAACTGAACATGAGGATGCTTCCAAATCTTATGCATAGTTGCAGTATTGTTATATTTCTCATATTGGTAAACATGATCATGCTCTAATTACAGTATGCATTTTCAATAGTACATTTAAAATTATGGCTAAAATTGGCATCTAAATTAATTTTTCCATTCCCATATTACCTGCTTTCCTTAAGGTCTTGAAAACAAGAGTCTACCGTCTTAAGGCGCAGTCCACGCTTAGAGCGTGCAAATCGCATGTAGTTGATTACTTCATTCTGATGGTGATCATTTAGACCCAACTCTGCCTGCATATAGAATATAAAATATTGATATAAAGTTTTTCTATAATATTTAAAGGACTTTCTATCATATTTAAATAACTTATAGGCTTAAGTTAAAGGATACATAAGCTTTCTCATAACTAAACAAATGATTTATAAAAAAATTTCTGAAAATATACTCAGAATATTGTCCCTTAATAAAATACTGTATATATTTATACACCATTTTTAAGTCACTGTGCCCACCATATAATTACATTGTCCAGATTTAAAAATCAAACCCGGTAGCCATGATGTTAATCAATACCATAAAAACTGAATAAATATATACAATCTTCATACACTCTTAAAAAAGAACAGCATATGCAAAAAGAAAAATGAGAATGAGAGAATATCAAGTAGAAATTCATCATCGACATTCTCAGATTCATTGATATCAACAATCCCATGCTCACTCATTCAAAGCAAGAGATACCCCTACTGAAAGATGCACTATTTCTGTCTGATCTGTCAGCATAAATCAATACTAAGAATAATCCTGCAAGCGATTTAATAGTAAATCAGCAAGAAAAAAGAAAAAAAAGAGGGAGAGAGGGTTATAATCATATTTGCAAGACAAAATCAGAGAGACAAAATCATATCAGAGAGATGTGTGTAATGCGAATTCGGCGTAAGTAAAAACTTCCATATCTATGTTGTAAAAACAGCATGCGCTTTTTGTATCTCTTTGCTGCTATCTAGTGATACGGATTTTTGCAGTCAAGAATTGGTAGCTCTATCTTTAGCGTCACAGGGGTCTTAATGTTACACGATTTTAATTTCTAATGTAAAGATCTAAACTGATAATTTGGAATACGGTAAGGGACGATCAGGCCTCTTTTGAGTTGGGGGAGAAAAGCGCCACATTGAGCGAATAATCCCAAATTCCATTTCTCCCGGGAAGTGAAGAAAGAGCATAACCGAATATGGAAGGGGCGGCTGAAAAACAGCAGTAGCGTCGCTTGCTCACCATGACGAACCGCCGGTTGCCCACAACGAAGAAGACGCCACGATTTACCGGACTAAGGTTGCCATGGTGAAGAAACGAAAACCTCGCGAGCGTTTTCTTTACAATATCATTGGCTGATCGAGTGTTTTCACTGACGGAAACGAGGTCCTTTAGTGGTCTCGTGGGCGAAAAGGCGGGTTAACGGCTTTTTGGAAGGTGGGGTTCGTGCGGTAGCTCAGGGGTTTCAAAGTGTGGAACGTTAGACGTTGTGCTTTTGTTAGTCTTTGCGTTATTTCCCGTCCTATCCCGCCGGGGATGAAATGATAAGGTGTACAATACAATGCATTTAAGGGCTTTCGCTGTCATCACGTAGCAGCCTCTCCCCTCCCCCCATGTAAAAGACAGAAACAAGAATTTGGCCATACTTTGAAAGGTTCGATTGAAATCAGTGCATCCTACTGTGGCTGAGTCGGAATTCAATCTCCCAAATATTTCTTTTCTGCGTAGTTTTCTTTACACCGATATACACAATGTGTAATATGAATTATAATGTTTCATTATAGCTATCGCATTCTAAAGTCCAAAATTGTATTTGAGTCGCTGGGATGCAAAAATGAGAATCGAGAGGCTTGGAAATAATAGGTTTAATTTGTACAAAGAAGAGCTGAGTGAACTTATTCCATATACATATATATAAAAAGCCACACCTAGGAAAATGTATCTAGAATACAATACAATAGAATAACAGTTGGAAGGGACCTTAGAGGTCTTCTAGCCCAACCCCCTGCTTAGGCAGGAAACCCTACACAACTTCAGACAAATGGTTATCAAATCTTCTTTAAAACTTCCAGTATTGGAGCATTTACAACTTCTGGAGGCAAGTTGTTCCACTGATTAATTGTTCTAACTGTCAGGAAATTTTTCCTTAGTTCTAAGTTGCTTCTCTCATTGATTAGTTTCCACCCATTGCTTCTTGTTCTAGTCTCAGGTGTTTGGAGAATAGCTTGACTCCCTCTTCTTTGTGGCAACTCCTGAGATATCAGAACACTGCTATCATATCACCCCTCTTCATAAAACTAGATATATCCAGTTCTAGCAACCATTTACCATATTTTCCGGCGTATAAGACGACTTTAACAAAGAAAAATCTTTTCAAAAGTTGGGGGGTAGTCTTATAGGCCGGGTATGAGCCTGCGGGTTGCTGCGCGGAGCTTCCCCCACCGTCCCAGGCATCCACGTGGACGCTCCGACTTCCCCAGACCCCCAGTGATGGCGAGCCCCAGCTGTCTGGGGAAGTCGGAGCATCCACGTGGATGCCTGGGACGGTGGGGGAAGCTCCGCGCAGCAACCCGCAGGGTCCAGCATTAAGCAGCTTGCACCCTTGATGAGATAGGCACAGCTTCCCGAATCTGAGTTGCCGGCTCTCCCATAGCGTCATTGGTCAGCCGGCAACTCAGATTCGGGAAGCTGTGCCTATCTCATCAAGGGTGCAAGCCGCTTAATGCTGGACCCTGCGGGTTGCTGCATGGAGCTTCCCCCACCGTCCCAGGCATCCACGTGGCCCTCCGACTTCCCCAGGCCTCCACGTGGATGCTGGGACGGTGGGGGAAGCTCCGCGCAGCAACCCGCAGGGTCCAGCATTAAGAAGTTCTTTAAGTATCTGTTTTGTACTCAGAACCGAGGAATAAAATCTCTAATAAGAACATAAAAACAATAAGGACCATTAGTAGAACTATTATTTTTAAATTGCTTTTACAGGTGTAATGTAGTTTATTTGAATAAATTTGAAATCCTTCCCTATGACATATTATCTGTAAGTATTTACAGGAAAATCACAAAGAGCCTTAGTAAACTTCTGGGAATCCAACTTATTATAATACATGGGAAAATAATTTTAATAAATATTTTAGAAAAGATACCAGTTCCTCATAATATGTGACTAATACTTGCTATCATACTTTTATAATTCTGTTCTCCCTGTATACATTATGAACCAATACTTAATTTAACACTCATTTTTTAAAAAATATTCCCCTGCCCACAATTAATTATGCTATCTAATTAACAATAGTATTATTTGTATGGTTATCCAACATCCACTTTAGAACAGGAATGGGAAAATATGAAGCTTGCAGACTTAATCTGGTTTAGCTAGCTTGCCCCTATCTGATGAGTCCCATCACTGCTCCTTTCCAGTGCTAGATTTCCAACTGGCAATGTAACTTTTGCTTTACTCATACTCATCCTTTTTCACATGGGTATAATGGGCAGTAATAATAATAATAATAACTTTATTATCATTGTACATGTATACACAATATACCCATACAACGAAATTCATTTAACACCCAAAGACCAGGTCCAACACACATAATAATCCCCAAACACACTCCCAACCAGCACAATTCCCCAACCCTAAACCACCCAAGCATCCACACAACAGACCAAGTAATACTGTCCAACAGCTCATTGATGGTGGCCCTTTAGTTCATTGTTGAGTGCAATTATAGCTCTGGGATAATGCCAGTAGCTGATCTCATTGGCATTTCTACCAGAATACCAACAGTTCTCATGCTGCTCTTCCTCCCTGAGAAAATAGCATTAGGCTGGGCAAAATCAGAAGGATCAAAAGGAACCAACCTCTGGTTTATTAGATGGAACTTTGAATCACAGAAGTAATTGTCATTGAGGAGAAGTTCCTAATGTAATGATTATTATTTCGTTACTGTCTCCATATTAGCATCAGTGCAGTGAAGGGAAATGCTAGATCTGACCTTTGATTTCATGCCATTAAGTTATTGCCAACTCTTAGGGTTCACATTCATAGATTTTGTCAATGATGATCTGTACCTAATCTGGTGGTTGAGATCTTCCCATAACACCCCAATCACCATTATAATTGAGTCTATCCACCTTGCTGCTTATCATCCTCTTCTCTTTCCCCTCCATTTTCCAGCATTACAACCACCTCCAGAGAGCTGTTAAATGTCCTTTTTTGATATTGGAGAACTAATTTAGGACTGAATTAATTTCCTCACCTCACTTTGGAAGGAGGATATTTTGCAGCAGTATTTGGAAGCTAATGGCATTTGCTATGTTTTCTGTTCTCATATTAACAGATTCTGGTATAGTGGTATAAAGAGTCAATACTTACTTCTTCCAACAAGGATTGGGAGCAGGGCAGGGGGAGAGAGAAATATTACCTGGAGTTATTCTTTTAAAAGTGCAAGAATTTCAGCCTTCTGTATCTGTGCAGCTAGAGCCGTGGTAATGCAGTAGTTAGAATGCAGTACTGCAGATTACTTCTGCTGCCTGCTGGCTGCCTGCAGTTTGGCAGTTCAATTCTTACCGGTTCAAGGTTAACTCAGCCTTCCATCCCAATGATTTTGTCCAGCCCATTTTTGGAGTTTTGTGTGACATTATTTCCAATTTGCTTTTTCCCCCTCCCTTTTTTGGATTTGTTCCAATACACACAAAGGGAATAAACATGTGTATAGCAAAACATATGTTACTGCAATACTTTTCAGTAACATATGAAAAGTACTTCATTTTCTGGAAAAATTTCAGGGGTGCCAACATTTACGGCCATGACTGTACGTTTATAAGTGACAGTTTTCCTGCTAAGTACCTGCATGTCATAAGCATTTGAATTAAAATTACCATATTGAAATCAAATCTGATGTTTTTTAAGTTTTAATTGGTATGTGTTGGAAGAAGGGTCGTCTTATACGGCGAGTATAGCCCAAACCCTATATTTTAACAGGAAAAGTAGGGGGTCATCTTATACGCCCAGTCATCTTATACGCCGGAAAATACGGTATGTGTTTTATCCTCAAGTCCCCTAATCATCTTTGTTGCTCTTCTCTGCACTCTTTCTAGAGTCTCAACATCTTTTTTACATTGTGGCAACCAACATTGGATGCAGTTTTCCAAGTGTGACCTTACCAAGGCATTATAAAGTGGTATCAACACTTCACGTGATCTTGATTCTATCCATATGTTTATGCAGGCTAGAACTTGGTTGGCTTTTTTGGCAGCTGCAGCACACTGCTGGCTCATATTTAAATGATTGTCCACCAGGATTCCAAGATCCCTCTCACAGTCACCACTATTGAGCAAGGTACCATATATATTGTACCTGCACATTTTGTTTTTCTTGCCTAAATGTAGTAGAACCTTGCTTTTTTAATCATTGAATTTCATTTTGTTAGATAGCGCCCAATGTTCAAGCCTGTCAAGATTCTTCTGTATCTTAAGCCTATCTTCCGGAGTGTTGTCTATTCCTGATAGCTTGGTGTCATCTGCAGATTTGATGAGTTCCCCATCAATCCCCTCATCCAAATCATTGATGAATATGTTGAAGAGTACTGGGCCTAAAACAGAGCCCTGGGGTATCTAGCATCTTATACACTCATTTAGCCAATCAGAGCAAAATTTCATTACCAATGTGGCCCACATTATGTGGGCAAAGTCTTGCCCATGCTCCCCCCCACATCCATGGAGCATTCTTTGTCCATGCTCTATCCATGTTTTTTGTTATTTTACAAAGTACCCCTTGTAGCCTTGTATTTGTGCTCCTAGGCAGCTCCTTCTCTGGTCCCGTTTATCTATGGAGCAGGATGTTCTCCCAATGGACTGCGGAATGGTCCAGAAGTGGGTTGATACAGTACAATCTGCCCTGAGACTGAGTCGTAATTTTTTGGACCACGTCCCCACTTATGTCCATTGGGCCCAGTTCTCGACTTGTCTGACAGAGACACCTATTTTGCAGTTGCTCCTGTTTACTCACTTCTGGGCCTTCTGGACAGTTTATTGGATCAGGTTCTTTATTTCCATCGTGTTAATTGTATAATTGTGCTGGCGAGTTCAGTCTGACTGACAAAAGCCGCCAATCTCCCAAGGTGGCTTGGGTCGCCACCCATGGCTTCCGCCGGTAGTTTGTGGGCTGCGGCTCCTTGGAGATCAAATTTTGCCTCCTTTTTAATTTCTGCCTACAGAAGGCTGCTGCCTCGCCCTTTTGGGCCATATTGATTTCGGCACTCAATATATGGCCAGGCAGCCATTTTGAATTGCGCCTTTTGCACCGGCTTTTGGGAGGCAAATGGCAACTTTGACGGAGCGGTGGAGAGCGGATCGTCAAGTCGCTTGCCCCAATTAACCACCGCAGCTTTGGGTAGAGATCAGATCATCAGTCCACTTCCGCTATTTGACTATTGCAGCTGTTTCTGCAACCTTTGCTTGTGCTTGATTGCCTAATTAATTCCATGGCGCAGCGGCACTGGGATTAGAGCGAATGCTCATTCCACACACCCCTCTGATCGGGTTGCCTTTCCTGACATGCCTGTCCCTTTCAAGCCACCTCATGAGCATAGTGGACCTCAGAGGAAGACCGCTGCTTGGTGTAGGAGCTGGCAATCCCTGGGTTCGCTTAGGCACGCCGCCCTTTGATAACCCTGAGCAGATTTCCCTGTGTGCTGGGTAACCCTGGGAACAGGCACAGCCGCCACTACTTGAGCTGCCTGTTTTCCCTTCTGACATGGCTGACAGGTCCAAGAGAAGGGAGGAGCACAGAACCAGGAAGGAATCACCTTCTTCATGGGGCACGAAGGTTTCCTGCAAGTCCCACCACATCTCCAAAGAGAAGCAATCCTCCTCAATGGGGTCTAAGCCTGGCTCTGCTGTCAAGAAGGCATTGCAGGACCATATGGAGACCCAATCACTGGCCAGTGTCCACTCGGCCTCTGAATCCCTACATCGGGATCAGGCAAATCTCTCAACTAGAGCATGGTCACATGAGGTGGCTGCCCCCTTGGCACAGGGGACAGCCGGGGCAGGCCAGGGCAGGGGAGGGAATTATTTCGCCTGTAGCATTCCACCACATGATCCTTGTCCCAGACAACCATCTGAGACTTCAGCTCCAGTTGTATCTGATTTACCAGAAAATCTGCAAATTTTGATTTCTTGGGCAATATCCCAGGGAGTTGTGGAGGTTATTCAGCATCAGAGGGCAGCTTCGGTTGCCTCTCCCTTCTATCCCTGCCCTGTTCCCTCATCCACACTCACAAGCTTCACTGAGTCACCTGATCAATTGCCTTCCCATTCGGGAGGCAGCAATGGCCTTTATTTGTGGGAGGAGGCTCAGAGAGATCAGGATCTCTCAGATGATGAGGGGGAATTACCTGATGTCCCTGCTTTCACAGGTTTCTTTCTCCCAGGTCTCTTCAAGCCCTTACTCTTCAAAGCAAAGGCCACCACCGGGCTTCAGGAGGAGACTGCTTCCCATGATCTTCAGTCCTCCCAGGACCAAGGCCACAGCTTGTTTTCTGAACTGGTGGCTTAACAGCTCTTCATCCTGGCTCCCAAGCTCTTCACTGACGTCGTCCGTAACCAATGGACCAGCCCAGCATTGCTTCCGATGCCTACCAGCATGGACAGAAGATATTACAACATGGCTCTTCATCTCCTACACCTCTTACAGGTACTCTCTGTTGACAGGCTGGTAGCAGTGCTGACTTCCTCTTCTTTTTTGGCCGGGGACCCCTCTGAAGGCCTATGGCCGGAGGAGAAAAACTGAATTTGGCTATAAAAAAGACACATCAGGCCGCTGCCTGGGCCATTCAGGCCTCCATGGCAGCTTTCTTTTTCAGTAGGTCTTCCCTTATCTGGCTACAACAATTGCAATCTAGATTACCTCCCAGTGAGGTCCACCTCCATCAGGACTTCAACAAAATCATTGCAGCACATCAATTTTCGGCGGACGCCACTCTAAATCCTGCTAAATACTCACATAGGGCTCTTGCCTCCAACGTTACTTCTAGGAGGCTATTATGGTCCTGACAGTGGCCAGCAGAATTCAAGGCAAAGTGGCGGTTAGCCATTTCCCCCTATTCCGGCACTAAGCTCTTTGGGGAATCTCTGGATCCTCTGCTTGTGGAAGTTAGGGATAAACAAAAGGTGATGCCCTCTGCTCCTAGAAGGGCAGATAGGAGAGCCACCCCTTACTATAAGAGACAACCCTTTCATTTTAACCTGCAGGAAGGGTCTTCCCAACACCAACCCTATATACAGGGTTCCACCCATCAACTGGAAAAACACTCCTTTTGTAACCACTCATGAAATTTCAGTGCCCAAAGGCACCCCTTTCACGGATCTAGCAGCTGCCAGTTCCGCAGACAGAAATGACTTGTCTCAGGGCTCTCCCATAGTGGGATGGTTGAGCCTGTTTGTGGACCAATGGGCTCTAACCACAGGGGACAGCTAGGTCCTTATGACCATCAGAGAGGGCCTATCACTGGATTTTCTCTCCAGCCCTCCACAGTGTTTCGTACAATGCCCTGTCTCCAGCAACTTGTTACGGCAGGATTTCATGGAGTGTGCGATCCAGTACCTCTTAGACATCAAGGCCATAGAGCCAGTTCCACCACAACAATGGAGGCAAGGATTTTACTCCATTCTATTCGTCGTGCCGAAGTGCTTGGGGGGCTGGAGAGCTATCTTGGACTTCAAGGCTCTCAACTCCTATTTGATCTACCAGAGGTTCAAAATGTGTTCCCTCCAGTTGATACTCCAGGGGATTCGCCCCAGAGACTTCATGCCTCCATTGATTTTTTTGGAAGCATACCTACACATCTGGATTCCCCCCCCCCCTCACCGGAGATTTCTCAGATTCCATTATGCAGGTCGCCACCTACAGTACAGAGCCTTGTTGTTCGGCCTGGTGTCAGTCCCATGCTGCTTCACAAAAATTCTGGCGGCCCTTGCAGTCCATCTGTGCTTGTCCCGGGTGTAGCTGTAAGCCCATCTAGATGAAATTTTGATTCAAGCCTCCACCTTTCATCAGGCGGAGAGGGACCTCAACTTAACAATTCAGACCCCACAAAATCATGGGTTCCTAGTGAATTATCCGAAAAGTCAGCTCATCCCGAGCACCAGAGTAACCCACCTTGGAGCCATCATGGACTCCTCTCTGGGCCAGGTTTTCCTGTCACAGGAGAGGAAGGACAGCATACGAACCTTGGTATCCCAGATTCAAACATACCCCATGGTTCCATTGGCCACCCTCTCCAAACTGTTTGGCAAGATGGTCTCTTGCATGCAAATTGTGCCATGGGCTTGGCTACACGCATGAAGCCTTCCGTGGTTTCTGTTGCCACATCAATGGAGAGGCTCCTCCAACTCCCAGATAAAAGTCAGGGTCCCTTTACCTGTCAGGAGGTCTCTCTGCTGGTGGGGGTCACAGGCCCTCGACAGAGGTTCCATTACAAGAGCCCTGGCGGATTCTTCTGACATCTGATGTCAGTCTATACAGCTGGGGAGCCCATCTGAACTCACAAGTAGTTCAAGGTCGCTGGTCCCCTCACAACCTCGCCAACAACATAAACTGCCTGGAGTTGAGGGCAATCCACCTGGCCTTGCTACACTTTCAGAGCTCCGTCTGGGGAAGATACGTCCTCATTCTGACAGACAGTATTGCTGCAAAGGCACACGTAAAAAGCCCACAGGACATGATCATGGGCTCTCATGACAGAAGCCCTCAGTCTGGGCAGGTGGACAGAAGCCAAACTAGCCTCTCTCAAAACAGAACACATAGCCGGAAAGACAAATGCTCAGTCGGATTTCCTGAGCAGGACGATGGTGGACAACTCCAAGTGGCGTCTCCATCCCCATATCTTTCTGGAGATTTGTGCTTGATTCAGCAGGCCACTAATGGACCTCTTTGCCTCCCGCCTCAATGCTCAGCTTCCTCAGTTCATCACAAGGTTTCCGACCCAAGGCACGGAAGACACCAATGCCCCCCGCTGCGCCTGGCCTCCCTGCTTCCTATATGCATTTCTGCCTTTTCTCCTGATTCTGGGGGTGATCAGCAAGGTCATCGAGGAGGGCGCAGAAGTCATTATCGGGGCCCCTTACTGGCCTCAGAGACTGTGGTTCACAGACCTACTCAACCTATCCGCGTCACAGCCTTGGGAGTATTCCTCCAGAAAGGATCTCTCTCAGCCAGGTGGTCCTGCTCCACCTGGAGCCTCAGTGGCTCCAGTTGGCCGCATGGCACTTAAAGGGGTCCTCTTGAGGAAAGAGAACTTCTCAGACCAGGTCATTCAAACCATGCAGGCAGACAGGAAGCAGTCCACCATCCGGATCTACAATTCAACCTGGATGGTATTTACGGCCTGGTGTGCCTAGCACCACCTTAATCCTGTCTCAGCTTCTGTTTCACAGGTGCTTGATTTCCTACAGGAAGGTCTCAACAAAGGACTGGCTCACAACACCATCAGAAGACAGGTAGCTGCCCTTTCCATTGTTTTGTCGACCGCAAGCAGGGAGATGTTGGTGCATCACCCATTCATCCGTAGATTCCTGCAGGGTGGAAATAACATTCAACCACCAGTCGTTATCGTTACCCTACCTGGAACTTACCTAAAGTTCTTAAAGTTTTGAAAAGGTCTCTGTTTGAGCCCCTGGACATGGAGAGCCTCTAATTCCTCACCCTTAAGGTGGCTTTCCTGGTGGCCATTACATCGGCCTGGTGCATTTTGGAATTGGCGGCACTCTCTGTCAGGGCCGACCTCTGTATATTCCATTCGGACAAGGTCATTTGGAGACTGGATCCATTGTTTGTTCCCAACGTGAACTCCTGGTTCTATCGGGCCCAGGTGGTCGTCCTGCCTAACTTTTGCCCTCGACTTTCCCATGCCTTGGAGAGAACCTGGCATACCTGGGATGTTCGGCGGGCCCTCAAGATATATATCAAACAAACTGCGCCCACCTGGAAGTCGGAGGCCCTCTTCACCTCCTTCCAACCCAGGTCACTGGGTACCAAGGTTTCCCCTTCAGCTATTGATTGCTGGATCCAGGCATGTATCACCCAGTTTTATGAGGCTCAATCCCTGCCAGTTCCCAGGCGCATTACTGTGCATTGGACATGTGGAGTAGCTACCACTGCTGCATGGGCCATGCAAGCATCCCTCGAGGAGATTTGCAGGGCAGCCATGTGGACCTCTTCTTTGCCTTTTATTAGGCATGAGTCTAAGATTAAAAATGATGAAAAGGCCCATCACATTATATCAGCTAGATGGGTTGGTAGCTGTGGGGGGCAGCCCATTTTGCAACCGAATCAATTGAGATGAGGATGGGGGATCACCAACTCTGAGCTTTATTGTGGCCCCTGGCATGGAACGACCCCTCCTACTTGGGCTGCCCTGGCTCTGAAAGTGGAACTCACACATAAATTGGAGGACGGGCGTGTTGCATATTTATTTATTTATTTATTTATTATATGTATTTATATGCCACCCTTCTCCCGAAGCCCTCACGGTGGCGAACACAAGTTAAGAAACATGTACAATAAAATCGCACTTTAAATCCCCTCTAACCAGCAAGGGAAGAGAGGGGGAAGCCCCTATTGCATGGTCAAAGTGGTGAGTGAGGTGGCGGCAACTGCAATGGAACAAATTGTGGGGGAAGAAAAGATCCCAAGAGTACC
Organism: Coluber constrictor foxii; assembly: GCA_038048745.1. NCBI lineage: Eukaryota > Metazoa > Chordata > Lepidosauria > Squamata > Colubridae > Coluber > Coluber constrictor. The sequence goes on along the minus strand of CM075961.1, from coordinate 115,629,681 downwards.
GGGACCTCCAGGAGGTGTTTAGTGAGAAGGCATCAGATGTGCTGCCCTCTCACCGGCCTACAGACTGTAGTATAGAAATTCTTCCTGGGGTAAAACTCCCTAAACCAAAGATCTACCCCATGACCCCCTGGGAGTTGGGGGAACTACGAGATTTTATTGATAAAAACCTAAAATGTGGCTTCATCCAACTGGCTAGGCTGCATGTAGCCACCCCGGTGCTATTCTGGGAGAGAAGTATGGGTCTTTTTGTCTGGTGGTTGACTATAAGAACTTAACACTATTTGCATGGAAAATGTCTACCCGCTGCTCCTATGAAGGACATCCTAGCCCACCTGGCCAAAGGGAAGATTTTTACTAAGCTGGATTTGTGGGAGGCATATTATAGAGTTCGAATTAAGGAAGGTGATGAATGGAAAACTGCTTTCAACTGCCCACTGAGATATTTCCAGTTTAGGGTGTTCTCTTTTGGACTACAAGGAGCCCCTGCAGCGTTCATGCAACTGATCAATGAAGTACTACACGAACACCTTTACAAGGGGGTCCTGATCTACCTTGATAACATTCTTATTTACACCAAGACCATGGATGACCAAGTAAAACTGGTGAGAGCAGTCCTGAAAAAACTTAAGAGCTGAGGAGTCAAAATGCGAATTCCACCAGACTAAAATTGACTTTCGGGGTATCATATTTTGCATGAGGGGGGATAATGGACCCAGAAAAGGTCTGGGCAGTGTTGGAATGGGCTCCCCCACATACCTGCAAACAACTACAAAGCTTTCTGGGTTTTGCTAACTTCTATCGACAGTTCATCCCCTTGTTCACAAAAATTGCCTTACCGATTACTAACCTCCTGAAAACAAAAGGAGAGGCGAAGCCAAAACCCTCCTGGCCTCTCGAGTGGCTTATGGAATGTCAAGACTGTTTGCCGCTGAACTGGTCCTTAAACATCCTAACATGGAGGCCCGGTTTGTCGTTCAGGCCGACACCAGTGATGTGGCCATCAGGGCAGTGTTACTTCAAGCCAGTGCTGAGGGGAATTTGCAACCCTGTGCCTATACCTCTCAGAAATCATCTGAGACCGAGAGGAGATGGGCCATCTGGGAGAAGGAGGCCTTTGCTGTTCGTTGGGTGCTGCTAACATGGAGGCATTTCCTGGAAGGGCGAAACATCCCTTTCAGGTGTGGACTGATCACAAAAACTTAGAGGCCTTAAAAACACCCCAAAAATTGTCACCGAAGGAAGTCCGCTGGGCCCAAAACTTTAACTGATTTAATTTCTCTCTGCGCTACATTCCTGGAGGGAAGATCTTTATGGCAGATGCCCTCTCGAGACTGCCTCAATACAATAGTATTCAAGCGGAAGTGATTCGTCCAGTTATCCACTTGAAACAGCAGGTGGTACCAGTGGTTACCAGAACCCAGGCGAATGGCGACATGAGCAAGCAGTTAAAAGAAGCACTAAAAATTGATGAGTGGTTTTTAGCCCACTCCAATGAGTGTACACTTCAGAAGGGTCTTGCCTGGGTGAGAGCAAAGCTGTATGTTCCTGCCAGCCTGAGGTGGGCAGTATTACAATACTCCCATGATGCTAAAATCGCTGGACATTTTGGATTCGTGAAGACATTACATTTAGTTAAACGACAATTCTGGCGGCTGGCATTGAAGAAAGACATAGAAGCCTATGTGGTGAGCTGCCTTATATGAGCATCAGCAAAGAAGCCTCCTGGGAAACCCTCTGGGTTACTTCAAAATGTAGCCAGGCCAGGAGCGCTGTTAAGGATATTGTTTTGTTAACCAACCAGCAGAGCGTAGAGCACAGGAAAACAGTGCTGAGAGCAATGAATAAGATACATACAAACTGGTTTATCAAAGTTTTTACTTTGTAGTTTGTAGTGAAAAACAAGTGCATAGTCTTTAGTCAATCCAAATCTTTAGCCATTCAAATCAGTCCAGAGTTACAGAAATCTTCTTACCATACAAAACAGCAGTAGGTAATAAACAGCAAGTTCATGCTTGTAACAAATCACGATGGTAGCATATCCATTCACGATGACAGCACCTCCACACACGATGGTAGCATAACATCAGTGACTACATTTCAACTCCCTTCTTAAATACAGTTACAACAGAGCTTATCCAATTAGGATATAATGTTTCAGCATTACAATGACTCAGCATTACAATGACTCAGCAGTACTACTTAAAGTCATATAATACACATTCATGTTAAAGTCATAGAACACATATATTGTCCATATATTGCCTGGACAACTTGTTAGCCATACACCATATCCTAACAAGCCCCATGGAGGAAGATATCCATGGATTTTATTGTTGAGTTTATTTATTTATTTATTTTATAATATTTATATGCTGCCCTTCTCCTGAAGGACTCGGGGCGGCTCACAACAAATAAAAACAAAACAAAAAATAGTATTAAAATCCAATTAAAATCCCCAAATTAAAACTATAACACTCACACAGGTCAGAAGATTTGCTGAAAAAGCCATGTCTTCAGGTCACTGAAGAAAGAGCAGAGGTCAGGAGCCGTCCGGAGCCCAGTGGGTAACTCGTTCCAGCGGGTCGGTGTGGCCACAGAGAACAGCCTCATCCTGGGCACCACCAGCCGACATTGGCTGATGGCACCCGGAGGAAGGCTGTGAGCACACTGGGCAGTGGGAGGCTGGCAGGAGGTGGTCCTGCAAATACCCTGGGCCCATGCCATGAAGGGCTTTATAGGTAAGTATCAGAACCCTGAAGCAGATCCGAAGGACCACCGGCAACCAGTGGAGCTTGTGCAGGAGTGGTGTAAAATGGGAGTAGCAGGAAGCTCCCATAACAATCCGTGCAGCCTCATTCTGGGCCAGTTGGAGCCTCCAGGTGCACCCCAAGGGCAGCCTCATGTAGAGGGCATTGCAGTAGTCCAGACGAGAGATAACGAGAGCATGAGTGACTGTACGGAGGGCATCCCTATCTAGGAAAGGTCGCAATTGGCGCACCAGGTGAACCTGTGCAAAAGCCCCCCTGACCATGGCCATCAGATGGTCAACTAAGGTCAGCTGTGAATCCAGGAGGACACCAAGATTGTGAACTCTTTCAGAGGGAGTAAGTAACTCCCCTCCCATCAAAAGTGATGGGGCCGCTAGATCATGGGATGCAGGCATCCACAGCCACTCCGTCTTGGAGGGGTTGAGTCTGAGCCTGTTCCTACCCATCCAGACCCACACCACCTTCAGGCACCTAGACATCATGGAAAGGGCATCCCTGGGTTGGTCCGGGGTGGAGATGTAAAGCTAAGTATCATCAGCATACTGCTGATAACTCACTCCGAAACTGCGAATGATCTCACCCAGTGGCTTCATATAAACGTTGAAGAGCAAGGGGGAGAGAACCAAACCCTGAGGCACCCCACAAATGAGGGGCCTCGATGAGGATCTCTGACCCCCTGCCCAAACAAATTGCGTACAACCCCCCAAGTAGGAGGAGAACCACTGTAAAACAGTGCCCCCACCCCAAACCCCCCAAGTCATCGCAGTAGGATACCATGGTTGATGGTATCAAAAGCCGTTGAGAGGTCAAGTAGGACTTGGCCAGAGGAGTAACCCCTGTCCCGGACCCACCAGAGATCATTCACTAGGGCGACCAATGTCGTTTCCATGCTGTATCAGCACTTAAAGCCCAATTGGTATGGGTCTAGGTAGTCCATTTCTTCCAGGAACTGTGGAAGTTCGTGTGCCACCATGGACTCAACAACCTTTGCTATAAAGTGAAGGTTGGAGATGGGATGAAAGTTGTTAAGGGAGGCTGGATCCAGGGCATGCTTCTTGAGGAGGGGTTGAACCACTATCTCCTTAAGGGTGGCGAGGAAGACCCCGTCCCTCAATGAAGCATTGACAATTGTCTGAATCCAGTCTTTAGTCACCTCTCTGGTTGCCACAACAAGCCAAGAGGGACAAAGGTCCAGTAAACACGTTGAGGCCCCCAATCTTCCAACAATCCTGTCCATTTCCTCTAAGGATACACAGTCAAAGTCAACCCAGATGTTACCTTCAAGTCTTGCTCCCATCTCCTCGTCAGACCCTGCCCAGTCAGAGTCTAAGCCTGTCCGGATCTGAGCGATTGAGTTACCCGGAAGTGGAGGAAATACGGTCATTTGGGTGGTCACTGATTTCTTTTCTAAGCAAGTGCATTTTGTCCCATGTCCCAAGATCCTTTCAGCTAAAACTCTGGCTAAATTGTTTGTCTAGCATGTGTATAGATTACACGGGGCTCCAGAGCGAATAATCTCAGACAGAGGGGTTCAGTTCACCTCCCACTTCTGGAAGGAGTTCCTGGGGTTGTTAGGCTCCATCGACCACCCTCAGACCAATGGGACTTGTGAAAGAACTAACTCTTTGTTAGTTGGAACAATACCTTAGATATTTATTTATTTATTTATTTATTTATTTATTTATTTATTTATTTATTTATTTATTTATTTATTTTCTATACCGCCCTTCTCCTGAAGGGCTCAGGGCGGTGAACAGAATAGGATTTCATATATATATATAATAATTTTTTTTTTATAAACAGTCAATTTTTTTATAAATTGAGTTAACTTAGTGTATCTGCTAAAAACTTGGCATAGAATTTAGATGTTTATGCTAGCCCTGCTTGTTGAAACAGAAAGGTCTTCAGGGCACATCGGTAAGTGCAAAGATCTGGGATTATTTGTATTCCAGGGGGTATTGTTCCAAAGAGTAGGTGCCCCTACAGAGAAGGCTCTCTCCCTTGGAACTATTAGACGATATTGTTTTAATGATGGTACTATGACTAGGCCTACTCTGTGAGAACGTATTGGTTGGTGGGAGGTTATCAGTTGCAGCAGGTAGTCTCATAAGTACTCAGGTCCTAAGCCATGGAGCACTTTAAAGATAAGAACCAACACCTTGAAGCGCACTCAGAAGGCCATCGGAAGCCAGTGCAGCTCACGTAGAAGACGTGTTACATGTGAGTGCCATGTTGCTCCCATAATTACTCGCGCGGCCACATTCTGGACCAGTTGGAGCTTCCGGGTGCACTTCAAGGGGAGCCCCATGTAGAGAGCATTGCAGTAGTCAAGTGAGGAAATGACAAGGGCTTGAGTGACTGTGCGTAATGAGTCCCGGTCTAGAAAGGGACGCAATTGGCGAATCAGGCGAACCTGATAGAAAGCTCCTCTGGCCACGGCTGTTATATGATCTTCTAAAGACAGTCATGCATCCAGGAGGATGCCTAAATTGTGAGCTTTCTCTGTGGGGGTCAATGACTCATCCCCAATAGTTAGTGATGGGACTAACTGGCTGTACCGAGATGCCGGCAGCCACAGCCACTCCGTCTTGGAATGGTTGAGTCGAAGCCTGTTTCTCCCCATCCCGACCCGTACGGCCTCAAGGCACTGGGACATCACTTCAAGGGCATCACTGGGGTGGTTTGTGGTGGAGATGTACAGCTGAGTGTCATCAGCATACAGATGACATCACACCCCAAAACCACGGATGATCTCCCCCAATGGCTTCACATAAATGTTGAACAGGAGAGGCAAGAGGACTGACCCCTGTGGCACCCTGCAAGTAAGGGACCTCAAGGTCAATCTCTGTCCACCTGTCAACACTGACTGTGACCTGTCAGGGAGGTAGGACGAGAACCACCGTAATACTGTGCCTCCCACTCCCAGCCCCTCCAACTGGTGCAGCATGATACCATGATCAATGGTATCAAAAGCCGCTGAGAGATCTAATAGGACCAGGATAGAGGAACATCCCTTATCCTGAGCCCTCCAGAGATCTCAACCAACGCAACCAGTGCTGTTTCTGTGCTGTATCCAGGCCTGAAGCCGGTCTGGAATGAGTCTAGATAGACAGCTTCATCCAGGTACTGTGGGAGCTGTCGTGCCACCATACTTTCGACAACTTTCGCTAAAAAGCGAAGGTTGGAGACTGGACGATAGTTTGCTAAAACAGCCAGATCCAGAGAGGGCTTCTTAAGGAGGGGTCTCACCACCGCCTCTTTCAAGTTGGGAGGTAAAAATCCCTCACTCAGAGAAGTGTTAATAATTCTCTGGAGCCAGCTACATGTAACCTCCCGGGTAGCCAGCACTAGCCACGAAGGGCATGGGTCCAATAAACGTCACATTCAGCTTCCCCAATAACCTGTACACGTTCTCAGGAGTCACAATATCAAACTCATCCCAGATAATGTCCTGAAGATCTGCCCTCATCATTTCATACGAATTAACCCAGTTAGAGTCCAAGCCTTCCCAAATCTGAGCAATTTTATCGTGCAGATATTGTGCAAAATGCTCAGCTCGTCCTTGCAGAGGGTCTTCCCGGGTTCTCAGCTGGAGTAGAGAGCGAGTAACCCTAAACAAGGCGGCTGGGTGATAAGAGTGCAATAAGAGTGGGAAAATAGTTACATTTTGCCGCTTTTATCGCCACTAAGTAGGTCTTAATATAAGTTCTCACTAGCGTTCGGTCAGATTCGGAATGGCTGGTCCTCCAAATGCTCTCTAGGTGTCTTTTCCGGCGTTTCATCCCCCTCAGCTCATCAGAGAATCAAGGAGCTGGGTAGGTTCGATGCCAGATCAGAGGCCGCAAAGGCACGACCTGGTCTAAAGCACTAGCAGCCATCCTATCCCAGGACACCACTAGGTCTTCAGTCGAGTCATGAGCCAAGATCTCAGGAAATGGCCCAAGCTCCATCCAGAACCTATCAGGATCCATCAGGCACCTGGGGCAGAACCATTTAATTGATTCTGCCTCCCTGCGGTGGGTTGAAGTGGTCAGAAGGTCAAGCTTAAGGAGAGAATGGTCTGACCATGACAAGGGTTCGATGACTATATCCCCTATATCTAGACAATTCAGCCACTGGTCAGAGATAAAGATCAAATCCAGAGTGTGTCCCCCCGTTTGAGTAGGGCCATGAACTAATTGGGTCAGGTCCATGGCCTCCATGGAAGCCATAAACTTCCGAGCCCCTTCAGACGTTTCATCAATGGATGGCAGGTTGAAATCTCCCATAACCAATAGCTTAAGAGTCTCAACTGCCACCTCGGCTATTACGTTGAGGATCTCAGGCAGGGCTGCTGATACGTGGCAGGGAGCCAGGTATGCAATCAACAGGCCCATCTGTAACCCATAACCCCACTTCACGAGGAGGGACTCACATCCAGTTGTCTGAGGGACAGTGACTTCCCTAGGGTCAAGACCTTCCTTTATAATGACCACCACACCTCCACCCCTGCCCCGAGTCCTTGGCCAATGGAATGTGCGGAAACCTGGTGGGCACATTTCTATGAGGGGGACCCCCCCTTCATTGCCCAACCAGGTCTCTGTAATACCTGCCAGGTCCGCTTTTCCCTCCTGAATTAGGTCACAAATGAGGGGGGCTCTGTTAGCCACAGACCTGGCGTTGCATAACATCAGCCTAAGACTCGGGCTCTGAGACCTTGAGCAACCCAAGGAACGAGAAGAGCTTTGGAGGTTGGAGCACACCACCGCTTGAAGATAGTGAGTGCGTACCCCCCTGACATAATACATAAATTACATAAATTATCAGCAAGATAACTGGGTGGACTTGTTGCCCTTTGCGGAAGTGGCCTATAATAACTCTATATACAGTAGTACTGGTTTTACCCCATTTAAGATAGCCTCAGGCCTAGATTTTGTGCCCATCCCAGAGTTGCGTCAGGAAAACCCACAGATACCTTCCTTGGCTGACTGGATTGAACAGCTACATGGTACCTGTAACAAATAAGGCCCTGGATGAGGCTCACCGAGCTCATAAAAACCAAGATGATAAGAAAAGAATTCAGGGTACGGATTATAAAGTAGGTGATAGGTGCTAAATTGTGCTAGATTGCCTAAATCTTTTTTTAATAAGATGGATGATATGGAGCTGAGAAATATCTGGCGAGAACGAAATGTTGAAGAAAAGGATTTTACTTTTTTTTCTGATAGATGCCAATCTTTTTCTAGGATTGATTTTATATTAATCACTAATGATTTTTTTTCTAGGGTGAACAAGACAAAGATATGTTCAAGAACTTTAACTGATCATAGCCCGGTGTGGATGGAATTGGGCAGGAAAAGGGAGTTAGAAGGTCTTGGAGGATAAATGAAAATCTGTTTAGATATGAGGAAAATGTGAAAGAATGTAAAAAAAACAAATGAAAGAATTTTTTGTTATGAATATGCACAAGGGTACACCTATGGAAATGGTCTGGGATGCAAGTAAAGCATATATGAGAGGAATTTTAATACATTTGAATAATAAATATAGATGTAGACAAGAAAAGAAAAGAAACGGAGGGATTTAGAAGAGGAAATAAAAAAGAAAGAGCAGGCACTTATATTGAATCCAACAGATAAGAAAATAAAGGCAACAATAAATTTGTTGTGAGGGCAGTTTAATATGTTGATGGCAGACCAAGTGGCAACTAATTTACAATATGCTAAACAATACTTTCTGTAATGCGAATAAACCAGGTAGATGGTTAGCTTATTTGTTAAGAAAAAACAAAAGAAAAATGTAAATTTGAGGGAATGGCAGAAGGGTATTAATAGATTTGTTTGGGCAGGGAGAAGACTGAAATAAAGTTAAAAATAATGCAAGATAACCATGAAAGAGGAGGTCTCAAAATGCCTAATTTAAGATTATACTATGAAGCAGCTGTCCTATTGATAATTAGTGACTGGATCAATTCAACAGAAGAAAGAATATTGAATATTGAAGGATATAATTTGTTATATGGTTGGCATGCTTATTTATTATATGATAAGAAGGTGGATAAGACTTTTAAAAGCCATATATTAAGGAATGCTTTGTTACAAGCTTGGAAAAAGTATCAATATAAATTAAACTATAAGATATCTATATGGGCAATACCCAGACATGCGATAGATAATATAAGTGTAGAATAAAAGCAAGAGGTGATTATCTATAAAGAGCTTCTTAAAATGGAAGGGGGTATATTGCAGTTAAAGTCCTTAAATGTATTAAAAGAGGAAAGGATAATTCAAGCTTGGTTTCAGTATGGACAGCTGCAAGCTAGATGGAAAGAAGATCAGAGAATCGGCATCATGCAGAACAAGGAAAATATGGTAAAACAAATTAGAGATCAAAGCCAAATGCATATAAAAAGATTATATAATATATTGATAGAAATAGATTCAGAAAGGGAATTGGTTAAGGATTGTATGATAAAATAGGCACAAAATATTCAGGAATCAATAAAGTTGGAAACTTGGGAAAAAATATGGGTTAGAAATGTGAAATTTATGCAAGCAAAATTTAAGAGAAAAATTTTATAAAATGTTTTACAGATGGCATTTAGATCCTAAAAAGCTAGCCTGTATGTATCCGAATTTGCAACCTAAATGTTGGAGATGTGATTGTGATGATGTCACTTATATGGTGGACTTGTAAAAAAGTTAAAGCATTTTGGATAAAAATATGGTGGATTATCCAAAATATTCTTAAAAAGAAGATAAAGTTTACTCCACAGTTGTTTTTGTTGGATATAACTAAAGATTGTACGGTTATAGAGACTAAACTGATTTTAAATTTAATAACTGCAGCTAGACTTCTGATGGCACAATATTGGAAGAAGGAAGATCTGCCTACTATTGAAGAATGGACATTAAAAGTAGTGAATTTAGCAGAAATGGCAAAAATTTCAGCATATTTGAAAGACTTCACAAGAAAGATATATATTGGAATGGAGAAGATGGATTGATTATATTCAAAACAAATATCGGACCAAAAAGTATCAAATAGCTTATGAATTAATAGAAAAATTAAGAGTATTCATATTTAGTTAGGTAAAAGGGGAGTTAAAGTGTGAAGGGGGGGATAGAAGTCCATAGATAGTTAGCCTACGATATATCAATTGCAAGATGAGAAAGGAGAGACATGCTATAGAAATGAAGATAAAAAAATATAGCAAAAATATTCTTTCAAAAGCTATATGCGTGAGAGAATATACTAGAAGAAGATATTAAATGACATCTAAACAAATCAGATTTAATGGAATTAGAACAGAGGCAGAGGGAAATACTAAATGGGCCAATTAGTCTGACTGAATTAATGGAGGCAAGAAAAAAACAGAAAAATAATAAAACTCCAGGTCCAGATGGCATCCCGACACAATTCTATAAGATATGTCAACAACCACTAGACGAAATTTTATTAGAAACTTTTAATGATGCACTCTTGAAAGCCAAAACACCCAATTCATGAACTGAAGCTATTATCATGCTTATCCCAAAAGAGGAGACAGACCAATCACAAATTAAAAATTATAGACGAATATTGTTACTAAATAGAGACTACAAATTATTTGCATTGATTATTGTGGAAAGACTAAAAAAAATAATAAATGAATATATTCACTCTGACCAGAACAGCTTTTTGCCAAAAAGGCAAATAAAAAATAATATGAGAATAATAATTGATGTATTGGAATATTACGAAGCAAACCCAGACAAATAAATGGCACTAATATTCTTGGATGGACAAAAGGCCTTCGACAATTTAAATTGGAAATTTCTTACTTTACAATTAGAAAATATGAAATTCGGCGATAAATGTGTAAATATGATAAAGAAAATATACTCATCTCATACAGCAAAAATAAAAATAAACAGAGATATGACTGAACAATTTATAATAACAAAAGGCGTGAGATAGGGATGCCCTTTGTCTCCTTTATTGTTCATACTATCTTAGAGATACTGTTAAATGAAATTAGAAGAGACAAGGAAATAAAAGGACTGAAAGTTAAAAAAGAGGAATATAAATTTCAAGCCTTTGCCGATGACTTGGTCCTCGTCATAGATAGCCAATATCGACAGGACCGAAATTGTTATCATGAATAGCAGAGTATGGGAAGATAGCAGGACTCAAAATTAACAGGCAAAAAACAAAGGCACTAACGAAAAACCTCACAAAACAACAAGAGAAAGAACTAGAAGACAGAATGGGTATACAAATGACAAAAAAAGTAAAATGTTTAGGAATATGGCTAACAAATAAAGGATCATCGATTAGAGAAGACTACAACAAATTAACAAGACAGATAAAGAAAGATCTAGAAATTTGGAGCAAATTACAGTTATCATTTCTTAGCCTCAATCAAAATGAATGTGCTACCAAGAATGTTATTTTTTTATTAAAAAAGTTTTACAAATACAAATTTTTCCACTCCCCCCCTTCCCCGCCCTGACCATCCCTAATCCTCCCCTCCCCCCTCATGACTTCCCAAGATGAAATCCAAATCATATCATATCATGCAATTCCCCCCAACTAATCTGCCCCCTGTCTATACTATAAATTTCTACATAACATTCAGCTAAAAGCTATCTGATACTTCCTTGTTTGATATTTATTCTGCACATAATCTATCCATTTCTTCTATTCCCACACAAAAGTTTCTTGAGTCCGGTCTTTTAAATATGCTGATATCTTTGCCATTTCTGCAAAACTGGCCACCTTCAAAGTCCATTCTTCAATAGTAGGCAAAACATCTTTTTTCCAATATTGACCAATCAGTAACCTAGCCGCTGTAATCATATATAATATCAGTTTTGTTTCAGTCAATGAAGAATCCTTAACTATGCCCAATAAAAACAATTGAGGAGAAAATTGGAGTTTTTTCTTCAAAACATTTTGCTTAACCCACCGAATTTTAATCCAAAAAGCCTTCACTTTCTTGCAAGTCCACCATATATGATAATATGTAGCATCTAAGGAATCACATGTCCAACATTTTGGCTGAACATTAGGATACATACATGACAGTTTCATAGGATCTAAATGCCACCTATAAAACATTTTATAAAAATTTTCCCTCAGGTTCTGTGACTGTGTAAATTTAACATTCTGGATCCATATTTTTTCCCATGTTTCCATCATAACTGGTTCTGCAAAGTTTTGCGCCCATTTTATCATACAGTCTTTAACCAGTTCATTTTCAGAGTCCCTTTCTAGCAAAATGTTATAAACCTTTTTGATATGCATTGGGCCTTTCTCTTTTATCTGTCTTACCAATTCCTCTTCATACAAGATTAAACCAGTTTTTTGATCTTCCCTCCATCTCAATTGAAGTTGATTATACTGTAACTAAGTTAAATTAACCCCTTTTTCCAACAGAGTGTTTAATGTCTTTAATTGCCATCTACCCCCATCATTAAAAAGTACCTCTTTATATAAAATCCCCCCGAGTGACTTTATATTTATATTCCGTGTAATATGACCAAGATCCAACCACAAAGGTATTTTGTAATCCAATTTAAGCTGGTGCTTCTTCCATACTCTCATCAAAGAGTTTCTGAGTATATGACTCTTGAATACTTTATCAACTTTATTTTTGTAGAATAAATACGCATGCCAACCAAATTCCAAGTCATGGCCTTCTATATTCAATATTTCAATCCTTGTCATTCCAAACCAATCACTCGCTTGTGTCAACCTGCTGTTTCATAGTACAGTCGTAGGTTTGGAAGTTTAAGGTCACCCCTTTCACGAACATCTTGCATAATTTTCAGTTTAACTCTTGGCTTTTTCTCATTCCAAACAAACTTATTCACTCCTTTTTGCCATTCAATCAGATGTTTATCACTTTTAAGCACCGGAACTATTTGAAACAAAAATAGAAATTTAGGTAGAACGTTCATCTTAACTGCTGCTATTCTTCCAAGTAAAGATAGTTGCAGTTTTTTCCAAGTTTCCATGTCTTTTTGTACCTTTCGCCACAACACCTCATAATTATTTTGAAAAAGTTTTATATTTGAAGCTGCAACTTGAACTCCTAGATATTTCACCTTTGCTACTATTTCAAAGCCTGCCTTCCTTTTGAGTTCCTTCTTTTGACCTTCTGACATATTTTTAACTATCATCTTGTTTTTTTTCTGATTCAATCTAAATCCAGATACCATACCATATTCTTCTATAATATCTTTCATCTGGATTATTGATTCCATCAGCTGTGTTAGGGTAACAACCAGATCATCTGCAAATGTCCTTGTTCTATAGTCCTCTTGCCTTATAGCTATTCCATTTAAAGTACTCAAATCCCGTATTGTGTTCAACAAGACTTCTAAACTTAAAATAAACAACAATGGGGATAACGGACAACCTTGTCTTGTTCCTTTTTCTATACTAAAGTGTGTAGTTAGACTTCCATTAATGATAATTTGTGCTGTTTGCTCTTGGTAAATTGCTGAAACCGCCTGAACAAACTGGTCCCCAAAGTCCATTTTTGTTAAAGTCTTTAATAGAAAGTTCCAATTGACTCAATCGAAGGCCTTTTCCGCATCCAAAAACACCAGCACTGCAGGGATCTGTTTACTCTTCTCAAGATGTTCCAATAAGTCTATAATTTGCCTCACATTATCCTTCATGTATCTGCCTTCTATAAATCCAGCTTGATCATGATGAATCACCTCTTGCATAACTGGCATTAATCTGTTGGCTAATACTTTTGCAAAAATTTTATAGTCCGTATTCAGGAGGGATATTGGTCTGAAATTTTCCGGTTTTGTAGAACCTTCCTCTTTTGGTATCAATGAAACAAAGGCTGCTTTCCAAGAAGGGGGTATTTTACCCCCTTTTTGTATGCTACAAAATAAGTCTTTAAGATGTTCAATCATTTCTGCTTGTAAAGTTTTATAATACACCGCTGTTAAGCCATCCGTCCCTGGAGCTTTGGCTGTTTTCAGTTGTTTGATTGCAAAAATAATCTCCTCAGCTGTTATTAATTGATTCATTCTTTCCTTTTGCTCCCTAGAGATTTTCGTGACTCTCCTATCTTCTAAGTATTTATCTATAAGTTCATTCTGTATATGATCTTTGGCATATAGTTTAATATAATAATCTAAAAAGGCTCCTTTATTTAGACTTTGTTGAAAAACTTCCTTCCCTCCATGCTCAATACTACCAATAACACAAGAGCTCTGCTGTTTCCTCAGTGTGTAAGAATATTATTTTTATTCCAAGTGATACCGATAAAATTGGGGAAGAAGTTTTTCAAAGATTTTAACAAATTTATAGCAAATTACTATTGCTTAATGCATTGTAAGCCACCCTGAGTCTCCGGAGAAGGGCGGCATATAAATCAAACCAATAAAATAAAATAAATGAATGAATGAATTTGGCAGGGGAAGAAAGCAAGGATCAAAATAAAACATTTACAAGACACGACGGAGAGAGAAGGATTAGCACTCCCAGACTGGGAAACATTACAAAGCAACTTCATTGATATGGATTAAAGATTGGATGGAACTAAAAAACAAAAGAATATTGTCATTAGAGGGATTTGATCTACAAAGAGGATGGCATGCTTTCTTGTGGGAGGGAAAAAGTAGACAGCAAGGATATTTTCAAAGACATTTGATCAGGAAAGCATTGCTACAGACAAGACAGGGGATAAAAAAGAACCATTATGATAAAATTCCGGAATGGCTATGCACTATGGAGGCACAAATCTACCCAAATGCTCTAGATATTGATAAAATGAAAACTTACAAAGATCTGTTGAATAATCAAGGGGAAATAAGAACAAGACAGGAATTGAAAGAATTGGGTACTGTCAGCCTCCACTTTTCCCTGCTTTGGTTGTCATAGTAACGGGGATGAGGGTAGTTAGTTTGGGTTCTGAATGCTGGAGGGAGGAATCGAAAGTGAATCTTAAGACTTATTGCTGCATCTTTGAAGCTGCTATCGGATCAACGACCACGGCATTCCTGATTGATGACACTGCGAGACATGTGCTCCCACCTGACCTCTGGGAGACCTTTGGATTGGATGATTTACATTGGACAGTGGGAGGGGATGCTTTCTATCTGTAACTTTTGCGCTTTTTGCTTCAGATTCTGCTTTTCCTTGGTTGCGATCATTTCATTTCCTAGTAAAAGTACCTTATTCTATATTCAATGGAGTCTGGGTCATTCTTTCCTGGGTTTTGAAGGAAGCATACCTGACATTAAGCAGAATCTCTCTCTCAGCCATCCCGGATAACTCTCGAGGGGGCTGAAAATTACAGAATGTCTGATCAAGAAAGTGATTTAGATCAGAAGGGAATTTCTGGCTCGGCGATGACTTCATTCCAACCGGGGCAGGAAGCCACAGAGTGAATGGAAAAACTACAGCTGAGAGAGGAGCCAGATGAAGCCAGATGGTCGTGCGGAGTAGGGAAGCCGCCAGACCTGGTGAGGACCCCCCACAGAGTAACCACCTCCAGACCCCATAAGGGAGAGGCGTGTGGCTGCCAGAGCAAAAGGAGAGCCTCATGATGGCTCAAGCGATGCAACTCCTCCTTCGATGATGTCGAAGAAAGTCAGAAAAGCCGTGAGTTTTATGCATTATTTGCGGGGAAGGGAGGAGACTACCCCAAAGTGGATCCAGAAGAGGGTGCCTGTGGGGGAGAGGAAGAGGGAGCTGGGGAAGAAACATCTCAGGCTTCTGGTTCTCAAGCAAGGGATGCAGCAGCCCATGGACCCCCAGCCTTGCAGGCCCCACCCCACAGACGCAAGAAACCTAAAATTCCCCCCCAACCAAAAAATATGGAGGGAATCCGAAGACATTGGGGCTCTTCTTAACCCAAGTGTGGAACCACATGCAGGACTGGGAGCAGGACTATTTATCAGATGCAGCATGAGTGAGATGTGTCACAAATGCCTTGGAGGAGTGGCAGCTGAATGGATGGTGGTCCTCCACAATAACAACTCCCCTTTGCTGCAAAACTACAACCTGTTCATGGGGGCTCTTAGGAGGTGGTTTGGAGACCACCTAGCTGAGCAGAAGGTGAGACTCTGAATGAAAGGTATCCAACAGGGCCGGAGGTTGGTAGCAGAATACATCCAAGAGTTTCGCGAGCTGGCACCTTTCATGACAGGGTGGTCAGAAGTGGCCCTATTGGAGAGTTTCAAGGATAGGCTGAATGAAGATGTCTACAAGGACTGTAGAGCATGGGGGGTCCCCGAAAATTTGCAGAGTTGATATGTAGCAGCTGAGGAGATCGATGGAGCCTGAAGCTGACTCCAAGGAGGCGATGCAGGGGAGCTGTCATCCTACTACTACCGCAAAGGAGTGCCAAGGATGGTCAGGGGAGAGCAGAGGTCAAACCCAAGTCGAAGCCCTTCATGTGTTTCAAATGTGGCAAGGAAGGTCACTGGGCCACTGAATGCTTCTCCAAACCAGTGCCAAAATCTACCGGCTCGGGGCCTAAGAAGACAGACAAAGTGGCCGCAAAGGTTCGTGAACCCGCTCTGAAAGGGGAAGTCATTGAGTTCACTCCCTGAAACCAGGGTGAGTTGGGAATACTGACCACCGCAGACGACAATGAGACAGACTCCAACTCCGACTCCGATGATCTGATGAGTCACACTGAGGACTCCATGCTCATCCCCATAGAAATAAGGGTGCCGTCCACAGGGGCACACACACAGATTCTAGCCCTATTAGACTCCGGTTGCACCAGGTGCATAATCAGCCCAAAAGTGGTGGAGAAGATAGGCCTGAGACTAAAAATGTTGAAAAGAGCCATTGCGTTCTGTCAGCTAGATGGATCGATGGCAGGAGGGGGCCCAACCAGTTTTGTAACCGAACCCATTGACATGCAATTAGAGGATCACATAGAGACTCTCAGTTTTATTGTGGCCCCTAGCATGGAACGACCTCTTATACTTGGGCTGCCCTGGCTACATAAATGGAACCTGTGGGTCAACTGGAAGATGGGGGTTTTGTGCATTCGCACTAGAAACTCGAGACTAGAGAGGGAAGAAACCCCCCCTTGAGGATGGAGGGGAGCACGAAGAGGCAGAGGTGGCAATAGACCACATTGAAGGGGAGGAGAAGATTCCAAAGGAGTATTGGGATCTCCGTGAAGTTTTTAGCAAAAAGGCCTCGGATGTGCTGCCCCGCCACAGAGCTACAGACTGTACCATTGAAATAGTCCCCAGGGTAAAGCTCCCTAAACCAAAAATCTCCCCCATGACCCCTCGAGAGCTGGGGGAATTACGAAACTTCATTCACAAAAACCTAGAATGGGGTTTTATCCAACCAGCTAGACCACGGGTGGCAGCGCCGGTACTGTTCCAGGAAAAGAAAGATGGCTCCTTTCATTTGATAGTTGATTATAGGAACCTCAATGCCATTTGCGTGGAAAATGTCTACCCCCTGCCATTCATGAAGGACATATTAGCCCCCCTAGGAAAGAGAAAAATCTTCACCAAACTTGACTTACGAGAGGCTTACTACAGAGTGCAAATTAAGGAAGGGAATGAATGGAAAACAGCATTTAACTGTCCACTGGGATGTTTCCAGTTTCGAGTGCTCCCTTTTGGACTACAAGGAGCTCTGCTGTGTTCGTGCAATTGATCAACAAAGTTCTGCATGAGCATTTGTATAAGGGGGTGCTGGTTTATTTGGATGACATTCTTATCTACATGGATATGGGTGAACATGGATGACCACATGAACTTGGTGCGTACTATCCTGAAAAAACTCAGGGCAGCTGAACTGTATGCCAAGGTCTCCAAGTGCGAATTCCACCAAAGCAAAATTGACTATCTTGGGTATCACATCTCGCATGAGGGAATAGAAATGGACCCTGGAAAAGTCCGGGCTGTATTGGAATTGACCGCACCACATACCCGCAAGCAATTACAGAGTTTCTTGGGATTTGCTAACTTTTATAGACAGTTCATCCCCTCGTTCACCAAAATCGCTCTGCCAATAATGAACCTCCTGAAAACAAAAGGTGAAGTAAAGCCAAAGTCCTCCCGAGCCCTTGAATGGACTATGGACTGTCAGGTGGCATTCAAAAAGTTGAAACAGTTGTTTGCTGCTGAACCAATTCTCAAACATCCGGACCTGGAAGAGCCTTTTGTAGTGCAGGTATGATGTAGCAGTAGGAGCAGTACTTCTGCAAAAGAATGCAGATGGGAATTTACAACCCTGTCCTATACATCCCCAAAATTGTCAGAAACTGAAAGAAGATGGGCCATATGGGAGAAGGAAGCTTTTGCTGTACGCTGGGCACTGTTAACATGGAGATAATTTCTTGAGGGAGCTAAGTATCCTTTTGAAGTGTGGACTGACCATAAAAACCTGGAGGCTTTGAAAACACTGCATAAGCTGTCACCAAAACAAGTTTGCTGGGCCCAGCACTTCAACAATTTTAATTTCCTTTATGCTACCTTCCGGGTGGGAAGAACTTCATGGCGGATGCACTTTCCAGACTGCCTCAATACAACAGTACCAAGGAGGAAGTGGTTCGTCCCTTTGACCCAACTGGTGGCATCAGTGTCTACCAGAGTGCAGGTGAGGGGCGATCCAAGCCTATCGGGCGATTTGCTTCAGAAACTACAAGAAGCTCTCAAAACCGACGAGTGGTTCCGAGCCCACTCAAATGAATGTGCACTTTGTGATGGACTAGCTTGGATTGGAACTAAATTATATGTTCCAGCCAGTCTGAGAGTAACAGTTTTGCAGCACGCTCATGACGCCAAGGGGCAGGACATTTTGGATTTGTCAAAACTTTACATCTTGTTAAAAGACAATTCTGGTGGCCTGCACTCAAAAAGGACACAGAAACATATGTAGCTAGCTGCCCAGTGGGTGCCTCAGCTAAGGGACTTCCGGGGAAGTCACTTGGTATACTTCAAAGGGTAGGCAGGCCCAATGCCCCTTGAAAAGAGATATCCATGGATTTTATTGTGGACCTGCCAGGTAGTGAGGGGTGCACAGTCATATGGGCAGTGACTGATCTGTTTTCCAAACAAGTGCATTTCATCCCATGTCCTAAGATCCCTTCAGCTAAGACCCTTGCTAAAATGTTTATTCAACATGTGTATAGGTTACATGGTGCTCCGAAATGTATAATCTCGGACAGGGGGGTACAATTCACATCCAACTTTTGAAAAGAACTCGTAATGTTGATAGGCTCCACCCAGGGGTTAAGCTCCGCCCACCACCCCCAGACAAATGGGGCTTGTGAGAGAACCAATTCCGTGTTAGAACAATATCTGAGATGTTATATAAATTATCAGCAAGATAACTGGGTGGACTTATTGCCATTTGTGGAGGTGGTGTATAATAACTCCATACATAGCAGCACAGGATTCACTCTGTTTAAGGTAACTTCTGGCCAACAGTTTGTGCCAATCCCAGAACTACCTCAAGATAACCCACAGAACCCTTCTTTGATTGAGTGGATCAAACAGTTATGAGGGACTTGGGCAGTAACCCACATAAACCCTTTATGTGCTTGAAGAACATCAAGCACATAAAGCCCAAGCTGACAAAAAGAGGTGCCCCGCACATGCTTATAAAGTGGGGGACATGGTTTACCTTTCTACCAAATATTTACAAACCCCCCAAAAATCAAAGAAGCTTGGGCCCAAGTATGTAGGGCCTTTCCCCATTACTCGAGTCATTAACCCAGTCACGGTTGAATTGGAGTTGCCAAAGAATTTGCGATGAATTCACCCTGTGTTTCATGTTAGCTTACTGAAACCAGAACATTCATCCCCTTTATGTCTGGTCCAAGAACCTCCTCCTGTCCACATACTCATTGAAGGGGAAAAACATTTTGAGGTTAAGGAGATCTTGGATTCCAGGAAGCATCATGGTAAAGTGCAGTATCTGGTAGCCTGGAAACATTTCCCATTATCTAAAGCTGAATGAGTGAACAAATGTGATGTTCAGGTGCCTAGGAAAGTGCAGTTGTTTCACACCAAATATTCTGATAGACCCTAATTTCTATGCATTTGTTTTGTATGTGGTATTACCTCCTTTCTCCTCTCTTTCAGGAATAAGAGGTTCTTCTCTTCTGAAGGGGGGCCGAATGTCAGTCTCCTCTTTTAACTGCTTTAGCTGCCATAGTAATGGGGGGAGTTAGTTTGGGTTATGAATGCTGGAGGGAGGAATCAAAAGTGAATCTTAAGACTTATTGCTGCATCTTTGAAGCTGCTATCGGGTCAACGGCCACGGCATTCCTGATTGATGACACTGCCAGACATGTGCTCCCACCTGACCTCTGGGAGACCTTTGGATTGGATGATGTACATTGCACAGTGAGAGAGGATGCTTTCTATCTGTAACTTTCATGCTTTTTGCTTCAGATTTTGCTTTTCCTTGGTTGTGATCATTTCATTTCCCAGTAAAAGTACCTTACTCTATATTCAATCGAGTGTGGATCATTCTTTCCTAGGTTTTGAAGAAAGCATACCTGACAGGTACAGACATTGATTGGTGGCCCTATATGCAAATAAGATCTAGATACAAGACAGATTTGGCACAATTTGGATTTCAAAAGGGAACATATGAATTAGATAAAATTCTTCATGGAACAGAGGATAAATTGATTAAAAAACCCTATAATTATTTATTAAGATACAAATTGGAAGAAGAAAATATGATAATTTGGGCAAAAAATTTTGGATACAATATTGAATTAGATAAATGGGAGAAATTATGGAACATAAATTACAAACTAACAATGTCTGTACCCTATAAAGAAAATATGTATAAAATGTTTTATAGGTGGCATCTCCCACCTGCCAGATTGGCAAAGATGTTTCCAAATACCTCCCCACTATGTTGGAAATGTAAACATCAAAAAGGAACTTACTATCACATGTGGTGGTCCTGCCAGAAGGCAAAACAATTTTGGCAAACAATTAAAACACAAATAGAAGAAATTATAAATCAACAAATAGAAATGAGGCCAGAAACTTTCTTACTGGAATAATTACCGAGTCATATGAAAAAGAAATATTTGTGACCCCCTCATTTGTGATCTTGTTCAGTGGAGGAGCGGACCTGGCGGGTAATATGGAGACCTGGTTGGTCCAGGAGGGGGGTCCCCCTTGTTGAGATGTGCCCTCCTGGTTTTCGTGCATTCCATCAGCCGAGGGTACAGGGGAGGGGGGGTGGCGGTTGTCATTAGAGAACTGCCGAGAGAGGGTCCGAGGGAGGCCACTGTTCCTCAGAGGGCTGGATGTGAGTCCCTCCTTGTGAAGTGGGGTCATGGGTGCAGATGGGCTTGTTGGTTACGTACCTGGGTCCCTGCCACATAGCAACAGCCCTGCCCGAGCTGCTCAATGTTATAGCTGCGGTGGCAGTTGACACCCCCAGGCTTATGGTCGTGGGGGATTTTAACCTGCCGTCTGTTGGTGAGGCGTCTGAGGTAGCTCGGGAGTTCATGGCTTCCATGACGGCCATGGACCTGACCCAGTTAGTTCATGGCCCTACTCACATGGGGGGAAACACGCTGGACCTGGTTTTTGTCTCTGATCAGTGGTTGAGTGATCTTGAGATAGGAGATATAGTCATCGAGCCCTTGTCATGATCGGATCACTCTCTCCTTCACTTTGACCTTCGAACCACTGCACCCCCCTGCAGGGAGCGGAACCAATGACGTGGTTCTGCCCCAGGCACCTGATGGATCTGGATAGGTTTCAGACGGAGCTTGGGCCATTTCCTGAGGCTCTGGATCATGGCTCAACTGAGGACTTGGTGGCCGCCTGCGATAGGGCGGCCGCTGGAGCTTTGGATCGGATCGTGCCTTTGCAACCCGGCGCTGATCTCACCTGGCTCCTTAGTTCACCAAGGAGCTGAGGGAGATGAAGCACTGGAAAAGGCGCCTGGTGTCAGGTATGCTTCCTTCAGTATCCAGGAAAGGAGGACCCAGACTCCATTAGAGAGGTTAACTGGTACTTTTACTAGATATGAAATGAACGCAACCATAGAAAGCAGGATTCTGAAGCAAAATGCGCGAAAGTTACAATTAGAAAGCATCCCCCTCCCTTTTGCACCATAAATCATCCAATCCACAGGTCTTCCAGAGGTCAGGTGGGAGCAGACGTCTGGCCGTGTCAGAATCCAGGAATGCAGTGTACGTTAGACTGATAACAGCTTAAGGAAAGGTTTCGTTTTCCCAGATTTAGAAAGCCCGCGTCAGCGTAAACCCCCCTCCCTCCGTTTCTATGACAACCGAAGCGGCAAAGCAAAACTAGCGAGGTTGACATTCGGCCCCCCTTCAGAAGAGACAGCTCCTAATCCTGAAACAGAGAAAAGAAGAGGTAATATCACAACAATTTATACTTATCATGACTCAAGGTTTATCAGCGTATTTGGTGTGGAACAGCTGCACTTTTCTAGGTGCCCTAACATCACGTTTGTTCACCCACTCAGCTTGTGATAACGGGAAGTGCTTCCAGGCTACGAGATACTGTACTTTCCCATGATGTTTTCTAGAGTCCAAAATCTCTTTTACTTCAAAGTGTTGTTCCCCTTCAATGAAGATGGGAACAGGAGGAGGTTCCTTGGACGGACGTAGAGAGGATGATTGTTCCAGTTTCAGTAAACTAACATGAAACACTGGATGAATTCGTTGCAAGTTCTTGGGTAAATCTAATTCAACCGTGACTGGGTTAATGATCCGAGTAACAGGGAAAGGGCCCACATACTTAGGACCAAGCTTTTTTGATTTCTGCGGAGTTTGCAAATACTTGGTAGATAGATAGACCATGTCCCCCACTTGATAAGCATGTGCAGGGCATCTCCTTTTGTCGGCTTGGGCTTTATGGGCTTGGTGAGCATCAACTAACGCTTTGCGAGTCACTGCCCAAGTCGCTCGTAGTTGATCGATCCACTCAATCAGAGAAGGGTTTTGTGGGTCATCATGAGGTAATTCTGGGATTGGCACAAACTCTTGCCCAGAAGCCACCTTGAAAGGAGTGAAACCTGTGCTGCTATGGACGGAATTATTATATGCCACTTCTGCGAATGGCAGCAATTCCACCCAGTTGTCTTGTTGGTAGTTTATATAACATCTCAAATACTGTTCTAGCACGCCATTGGTTCTTTCACAGGCCCCATTGGTCTGGGGGTGGTGGGCGGAGCTTAGTCCTTGGGCGGAGCCTATCAACATTAGGAACTCTTTCCAAAAGCTGGAGGTGAACTGCACTCCCCTGTCTGAAATTATACGTTTTGGTGCTCCATGTAGCCGATATACATGTTGAATGAACATCTTAGCAAGGGTTTTTGCTGATGGGATCTTAGTGCATGGGATAAAATGCACCTGTTTGGAAAACAGATCAGTTACTACCCATATAACTGTGCAACCCCCACTCTCGGGAAGGTCTACAATGAAGTCCATGGATATTTCTTTCCAAGGAGCAGTGGGCCTGGCCACACTTTGGAGAAGACCAGGTGCCTTCCCGGAAGGTCTCTTAGCTGAGGCACACACTGGACAGCTCGCGACATATGCCTCTGTGTCCTTTTTGAGCGCGGGCCACCAAAACTGTCTTTTGACGAGATGTAAGGTTTTGACAAATCCGAAGTGTCCCACCACCTTGGAGTCATGGGCGTGTTGCAAAACAGTTACTCGTAAATTAGCTGGGACATACAATTTGGCTCCAACCCAAGCTAGTCCATCACGAAGTGTACATTCGTTTGAGTGGGCTTGGAACCACTCATCGGTTTTTAAAGTCTCTTTTAGTTGCTGGAGCAACTCACCCGACAGACTTGGGTCACTTTTCGACTGTGCTCGGGTAGTCACTGGTGCCGCCAGTTGGGCTGACGGGACAATTGGACGGACAACTTCCTCCCTGGTGCTGTTGTATTGAGGCAATCTGGACAAAGCATCTGCCATGAAATTCTTCCCGCTGGGAAGGTAGCGCAAAGTGAAGTTAAAACGGTTGAAGTGTTGGGCCCAGTGCACTTGTTTTGGCGACAGCTTACGTGGGGTTTTCAAAGCCTCGAGATTTTTATGATCAGTCCAAACTTCAAAAGGATGTTTAGCTCCTTCGAGAAAGTGCCTCCAGGTTAGAAGTGCCCAACGTACGGCGAAAGCCTCCTTTTCCCATATGGCCCATCTCCTTTCGGTTTCGGATAGTTTCCGGGACGTGTAGGCACAAGGCTGTAATTTTCCATCCGCATTCTTTTGCAGAAGTATGGCCCCTACTGCAACATCACTGGCATCTGCCTGTACCACGAAAGGTTCGTCCATATCTGGGTGCTTAAGGACTGGTTCAGCAGCAAATAGCCGTTTCAGTTTTTCGAATGCTGCCTGACAGTCCATAGTCCATTCAAGAGGTTTGGAGGGTTTTGGTTTTTCTTCACCCTTGGTTTTCAGGAGATTAGTTATTGGCAATGTGATTTTGGCAAACGAGGGGATGAACTGTCGATAAAAGTTAGCAATTCCCAAAAAACTCTGTAACTGCTTGCGGGTGCGTGGCGCTGTCCATTCTAACACCGCCTGAACCTTTGCAGGGTCCATTTCTATTCCCTCCGGGGAGATGCGATAGCCAAGATAGTCAATTTTGGTTTGGTGGAACTCACATTTAGAAAGCTTTGCATACAGTTCAGCAGCCCTAAGTTTTTTCAGGACGGTGCGTACTAATCTCACATGGTCAGCCATGTTGTCAGAGTAGATAAGAATGTCATCCAAATAAACGAGCACCCCCTTATACAAATGCTCATGCAAAATTTCATTGATTAATTGCATGAATACTGCAGGAGCCCCTTGTAGTCCAAATGGGAGTACTCGGAACTGGAAACACCCCAGCGGACAGTTAAATGCAGTTTTCCATTCATCCCCTTCTTTGATGCGCACCCTGTAATAAGCCTCCCGTAAATCCAATTTGGTAAAAATCTTCCCCTTCCCTAAGTGAGCCAACATGTCCTTCATGAGGGGTAAGGGGTAGACGTTTTCCACGCAAATCGCGTTTAGGTTCCTATAGTCAACTACCAAACGAAAGGAACCATCTTTCTTTTCTCTGAATAAAACTGGTGCGGCCACTCGTGGTCTGGCTGGTTGGATGAAGCCCCGTTCTAGGTTTTTGTCAATAAAATTTCATAGTTCCCCCAGTTCACGAGGGGTCATAGGATAAATCTTTGGCTTAGGGAGCTTCACTCCCGGGAGTATCTCAATAGCACAGTCTGTAGCCCTGTGGGTGGGCAGCACATCCGAGGCCTTCTCGCTAAAAACTTCACGGAGATCCCAATACTCTTTTGGAATTTTCTCCTCCCCCTCTATGTGGTTTATTGCCATCTCCGCTTCTTCAGGGCCCCCTCTGTCTTCAAGGGGGGGCTCCTTCCCTTCAGGTGGTGGCTTACTAATACGAATGTGCAGAACCCCCGTTTCCAGTTAATTCGTGGGGTCCATTTCCGTAGCCAGGGCAAGCCAAGAATGAGGGGTCGTTCCATGCTAGGGGCCACCACAAAACTGAGAGTCTCTACGTGGTCCCCTAATTTCATTTCAATGGGTTCCGTTATGGAACTAGTTGGGGCCCCGCCTGCCATCGACCCATCTAGCTGGCAGAATGCAATAGGCCTTTTCAGCTCCCTCAGTCCCAGGCCCATCTTTTCTACTACTTTCGGGCTGATAATGCACCTGGTGCACCCAGAGTCTAATAAGGCTGGCATCTGTGCATGGGCCCCTGTGGATGGTACTTTAAGTTCTATGGGGATGAATAGGGGCCCCTCAGTGTGACTCACCAGATCATCGGAGTCGGAGTCGGTCTCGCTGTCGTCCGCGTTGGTCGGAGTTCCCAACTCCCCTTTGGTCCGGGGAGCGAACTCTACGACTTCCCCCTCCAGCGCGACTTCACGAACTTTTGCGGGTGTTTTGTCCATCTTCTTTGGCGCTCTGCTGGCAGGTTTTGGCACTGGCCTGGAGGAGCACTCAGCGGCCCAGTGTCTTTCCATGCCGCACTTAAAACAAGTGAAAGGCTTCGGCTTGGGTTTGGTTTCCGGCCTTCCCCCAGCCATCTTTGGGGCTTCCTTACGGTGGTAGGAGAATGAGGGTTCCCTGGCATGCCCCCTCCGTAGTCGGCTATGGCTTATCTCAATTTCTGCATCCTCAGCTGCTATGTACCAACTGTCCAGATCTTCGGGAACCCCCCGTGCTCTACAGTCATGGTAGATTTCATCATTCAGCCCGTCTTTGAACCCTTCCAGCAAGGCTACCTCTGACCACCCTGTCATGTATGGCGCTAGCTCCCGAAATTCTTGGGTGTATTCAGCCACCAATCTTCGGCCTTGCTGGATACTTTTCATACGGAGCCTCGCCTTCCGCTCAGCTAGGTGGTCCTCGAAACGCCTCCTAAGGGCCACCATAAACTGGTTGTAATTCCGCAGCAGGGGGGAATTGTTATTGTGGAGTACCACCATCCACTCGGCTGCCACCCCCTATAAAGCACTGGTGACACATCTCACTCGGGCTGCATCTGACGAATAGTCCTCGCCCCAGTCTTGCATGTGATTCCACACTTGGGTTAAGAAAAATCCCAAAGTCTTTGGGTTCCCATCATACTTTCCAGGAAGGGGGGGAATTTTAGGTTTTTTCCGCCTGCGGGGTGGGGCCTGTAAGGCTGGGGGCCCCTGGACTGCTGCATCCCTCATTTGACCACCCAATGCCTGGGATGTATCTTCGTCAGCTCTCTCTTCCTCTCCCCCACAGACTCCTTCCTCAAGATCTACTTTAGAGTCTTCTTCTCCCCCCCCCCCCCGCCCAGGGTATGCATAAGACTCACGGGCTTTTCTGCTTTCACCAATCTCACGAATGAGCTGAAGGGCTTGCTCCATTTTGAGGCGTTCCTTCTGCTCCTGCAGCCACACGCCTTCTCCTTTTCGGGGTCTGGAGGTTGTTACTCCACGGGGGGTCTTTCTCAGGTCCGGCAACCTTCCGACCCCTGTCGACCATCGGGCTGGTTCTTCCCTTGGCTCCTTCAGCTGTAAATTCTCCATCCACCTCGCAGCCTCTTCGGGTTGCTGGTATGAAGACATTGCCGAACCATATGCCCCCATCTGTTCTGTATCACTTCCCTGATCAGACATTCTGTAGTTTTTCAGCCCCCTCGGTGTGATCCGGGATGGCTGTGATGAGAATCCTGCTTATTGTCAGGTATGCTTCCTTCAGTATCCAGGAAAGGAGGACCCAGACTCCATTAAAGAGGTTAACTGGTACTTTTACTAGATATGAAATGAACGCAACCATAGAAAGCAGGATTCTGAAGCAAAACGCGCGAAAGTTACAATTAGAAAGCATCCCCCTCCCTTTTGCACCATAAATCATCCAATCCACAGGTCTTCCAGAGGTCAGGTGGGAGCAGACGTCTGGCCGTGTCAGCATCCAGGAATGCAGTGTCCGTTAGACTGATAACAGCTTAAGGAAAGGTTTCGTTTTCCCAGATTTAGAAAGCCCGCGTGAGCGTAACCCCCCTCCCTCCGTTTCTATGACAACCGAAGCGGCAAAGCAAAACTAGCGAGGTTGACACCTGGAGAGCGGTTGGAGGGCCAGTCTTTCTGAATCTGACCGAACACTGGTAAGGTCTCATATTAGGACCTAACTGGTGGTGATAAAAGCGGTGAAGTATAACTATTTTGCCACTCTTATTGCATCATCAGATAATTGCCCGGCCACCCTGATTAGGGTGACCCACTCCCTGCTCCACCAGGAAGCATGGGAGGACCCTTGGAGAGTAGAGCTGAGGATTTTGTACAGTATCTGTATGACAAAATTGCTCAGATTCGGGAATACCTGGACTCTGACTAGGTAGATTCAGGGGGGAGGACAGAGACAAGTCTTGTGAGTATTATCTGGGAAGAGTTTGATCTGTGACGCCCGAAGACGTGGACAGGATACTGGGTAGGCTGAGTGCAGCCACATGTTTATTGGACCCATGTCCCTTCTGGCTGGTGCTGGCCTCTCGGGAGGTTACCCGAGGCTGGCTCCAAGGGATTATAAATGCTTCTCTGAGTGAGGGTGTCTTCCCCGTCGCCTTGAAACAGGCGGTGGTGAGGCCTCTCCTCAAGAAGTCTTCCGTGGACCTGCCAGTATTGGCTAATTATTGTCCAGTCTCCAACCTTCGCTTTATGGTGAAGATTGTTGAGAGTGTGGTTGCACGACAGCTTCCCCAGTACCTGGATGAAACGACGTATCTGGGTCCATTCCAATTGGGCTTCAAGCCTGGGTACAGCACGGAAGCAGCATTGGTCACATTGGTCGATGATCTCTGGAGGGCTCGGGACAGGGGTTGTTCCTTTGTCCTGGTCCTATTAGATCTCTCAGCAGCTTTTGATACCATCGACCATGGTATCATGCTGCACCAGTTAGAGGAGTTAGGGGTAGGGGCACCATTCTACAGTGGTTCTCCTCCTTTTTCTCTGACCAGTCACAGTCTGTGTTGACAGGGGGGCAGAGGTTGACCCCGAGGCCCCTTATATGTGGGGTGCCACAAGGGTCGGTCCTTTTGCCCCTTCTGGCTTTTTTTTGTTTTGTTTTTTAATTTGATTTATATGCCGCCCTTCTCCGGAGACTCAGGGCGACTTACAATGCATTAAGCAATAGCCTTCATACTTTTGTATATTTATATTTATACAAAGTCAGCTTATTGCCCCCAACAAACTGGGTCCTCAATTTACCCACCTTTTAAAGGATGAAAGGTTGAGTTGACCTTGAGCCTGCCTGGGATTGAACTCACCAGTAATTGCAGCAGCTGGATCTTAAATGTTGCCTTTGTAGGAGGCCGTACTCCCCTACGCTACTCAGGCATAGGGGAGTAATGTTCAACATTTATGTGAAGTTGCTGGATGAGATCATCCATGGTTTTGGGGTGAAGTACCACCAGTACGCTGATGACACTTAGCTGTACATCTCCACCCTGGACCACCCCAATGATGCCCTTGAAGTGATGTCCCGGTGCCTGGAGGCTGTGCGGATCTGGATGGGGAGAAACAGACTCAGGCTCAACCCATCCAAGACCGAGTGGCTGTGGTTTCTGACATCCCCATATAATCAGTTGGTGCCATCACTGACTATTGGGGGAAAGTCATTGGCCCCCACAGAGAGGGCTCGCAACTTGGGTGTCCTCCTGGACTCACAGCTGTCTTTGGAAGACACTTGACGGCTGTGGCCAGGGGGACTTTTTATCAGGTCCGCCTGATTTACCAGTTGCGTCCCTTTCTGGATTGGGACTCGTTAAATATGGTCACTCATGCTCTCATTACTTCCTGCCTGGATTATGCAATGCTTTCTACATGGGGCTCCCCTTGAGGAGCACCTGGAGGCTCCAGCTGGTCCAGAATGCAGCCGCGTGGGTGGTTATGGGAGCGGCGTGGCGCTCCCATGTGACCCCCCTCCTGCGCGAGCTGCACTGGCTCCTGGTGGTCTTCCGGGTGCACTTCAAGGTTTTGGTTACCACCTTTAGAGCGCTCCATGGCATCAGACCGGGATATCTACAAGACCGCCTTCTGCCACCAATAGCCTCTCACCGACCAGTACGCTCCCACAGAGAGGGGCTTCTCAGTGTGCCGTCAGCCAAAGAGTGTTGATTGGTGGCCCCCAGGGGGAGAGCCTTCTCTGTGGGGGCACCTACCATCTGGAATGAGCTCCCCCCTGGAGATACGTAGGATCCCGGATCTGCGCACATTTCGTCATGCTCTCAAAACATTTTTATTCCAGCAGGCTGGCCTAGCCTAACTCTCCCTTTTAAATTTTGAAATGGCTTTTAATCTGTTTTATAAATTGGGTGTTTTAAATTTGTTTTTGGCCAACATATTTAATAATTTTAATGGGTTTTTAATGTTTGTATTGCCTGTATTTTATCTTGGCTGTTCACCACCCTGAGTCCCCTGGGAGTAGGGTGGTATATAAATTTGATAAACAAACAAACAAACAAACAAACAAACAAACAAACAAACAAACAAACAAACAGGTATGTATGTATGGGGGGAAAAAACCAATAAAACTTGTCAAAAAAAGAGAGAAAGAAATATTTTAAGTAGAGCCATTAAGACATGGGATCTTAAACAAAGGCCTGCGGGCCATATGTGGCCCCACTGAAGCCATTAATCCGGCCCCCACAGGACCACGAGGCTGCCCCATCCACATCACCCTGTTCACCCTTCAGCTGAGTGCAGGACTTACCTTCATGAACTGAAAGGCAAGGCCAACAATTTTTGCCTGCAGAATGCTGCTGGAGGACTAGGGAGGTGAAAAATGAGGTGCACAGAAGCCCTAGGAGGCAAAAAATGGGCAGAAATGGCAGAATGCTGCTGGAGGTGGGGGAGGTGAAAAATGGGGTGCACAGATGCTCCAGGAGGGCAAAAAATGGGCAAAAACTGCATGTTTTTCACCTCCCCTGCCTCCAGAAGATAGATATAGAGAGATAGATAAACAGAGGGAGGGAGAGACAGAAAGAGAGAGACAGAAAGAGAGAGAGAGAGAGAGAGAAGCGACATAATACACACAGAGAATTGATGGTAAGCTCCTTGGGGCTGAGAAGAATTGCTGCAAAACTGAGTTTTCTGAAGTGGACCACTAGACTCCTAAACAACTGAAAAAATGATCTACTAAAAAGAAAAGTCAACCAAAAGAGCAACATTCAAACAAAAGCAAATAAAGCACCCCCAGGAGCAAAACAAATTAAAGTTTATTTTGTGTGCATTGTTTAATGGACTGTTAAATTGGTCATGCCCACCTAGTCATATGACCTAGCCACACCTACCCAGTCACATGACCACCTAGCCACGCCCACCCAGCCGGTCCAGCCTCCCCCAACAGTCTGAGGGACCGTGAATTGGCCCCCAGTTTAAAAAGTTTGAGGACCACACAAATAAACCCATCAAGTTGCAGGAGCTTCAAAGAGGGATTAGGAATAAAAGGCTCTGAGTCACACTTCCAAGTTGGCTTGCAACCCAGGAACGCTTGTCACACCTGCTTTTTTGCCTTCCTTTATTAAAGAATCCCACATTCCCCCATTTCTTTTCAGTGTCTGTGATTTTTCTCAGCTGGGAACAAACTCAGGAAATTTCTTCCAACAGTTCTCCCTAGTTTCCTCTAGTCAATCTTCAGGTCCTCTTATCATCTGTTTATTTGCCAATCGATAAAATTTTCCCGGGAGAAGATTTGTTACAGTTTTCAAAATGTTAATACTTTTGCAAATGTATTTTTAGTACTGTATTACAAATTATAAATGTACAAAATTTGAACATCTGACAGGAAATATTCTTTCAAGTACATTTACCTCTTAACTTTTCAAAATTAATGTTCTAGTCCTTCCTTACCTTTTTTCCAAAAAGTTAACATTTTTCTTTTTAAACATTAATCATATATAACCTCTGAGACACCAAACCACAGTTTAAGGAGGTTGACCTTTCCACAGTTCCTATTGCTATTCTACGATCTCTGTGTAGGTATATTCTCTAGGAGCAAAGTTGTGGGTGAAGCATATACGTCTGAAAGCCAGATTAACTAGCTACTTCCCAAGATAAACAAAGTAGAAGTGATAATAAACTTTAGCAATGCACAAAAGGGTATCTAGAATTATCTACTTTATATCATAGCAACATGAGCTCCATATTTGTCATTTTTGATCACCTCAGGTTATATTATATAATAACTTATTTGTTTATGGTACTTTCTTTTCATACTATTCTTTCTAATTCAGTTGTTACTAGATAAAACAACCCTTATGCATATTTTCTCAGAATTATATTTCCTTGAATTCATAGGATTCCCCCCCGCCCCAACTAATGCAATGAATACATATAGAATTATAACGCAAGTGAAAATGACATGGCGAAAACATGGAACCAAAGAAAATGTTTAACTTATAAACTTATATTACTCTTCCTTGTTTTATCTAATGTTCCATTTAAGTAGAAGCTTGTCATGTTCTTATCTTATAGACTGTTATTTTATAACTTGTCATAAACAACTCAAGCTTAGAATTACCATTAGGCACGGTGTGCCAAAAGTCAAGCCCTATAGGCCAATCCAAATATTTTACTGTATTAATATTTTTTTCAAAGAAAATGTTATTTATTTAAAATGTTATTTAGAGTCAATTGTCTATGGAGCCTGACACCCTGTATATTTTACAACCTATAGCTTAAGCACCATTATATCTCAAAATATCATTAGTAAAATTGAAAATATTTCATGAGAGATACTGTTATATAAAATTAGAAGCAATAAGGAAATAAAAGGACTGAAAGTAAAAAAAGAGGGATGCAAATTTCAAGCGTTTGCTGATGACCTGGTCTTCATCCTAGAGCAGTGATGGCAAACCTTTTTGGCGTTGCGTGCCAAAAGACCAAGTGTATGCCAACACCCATAATGTAATGCGTGCCCCATTTGTTCATGTGTACTTGACCCTCCCCCCACGCATCCACTCCACATTGTGCATGCACGCATGCCCCCATGCACATGTGCCCCCATTTTCCCAAGGGAGCCGTTGCACCTCTTACCGGAGGACAACCAGATACCGAACTGTTCCCTGGCAAGACAGCCGTTCCCCAGCCAGCAGCAATGCATTCGGCCCCGCCTCCTCGGCAGTGCCATGTGTCAGCCGGGGAATCTCTGAACACATGGCCTTGCCTCAGCTCCTCCCCATTGGGTACTGGGTGCTAGGCTTCCCAACAAACCCCCTGCAGCAACATGAGGACCGCTGCCTCCAGGGGCAAAGGGATGGTGGTGGCAAGGATGGGCAAGCTGGGGCTTCCCTGTCTCCCCACATGAGCAGGCTTCTGGCATGGCTCCAAGCCTGAGGGGGGATTCAAGCCCCAGCACGTCCATCCTTTCCACTGCCATTCTATCACCGCCGGTGCTTCTCATGCTACCACTTCCCTCTCAGTGGCAGGAGGAGCCAGTGACCACCTCCCTCTCAGTGGCAGGGGGAGCCAATCCGTCCCCAAGAGGCCTGAAATGCAATGCACTTTTTTGGTCTCCACATGCCACATTTTTGGATTCAGAGAGGAAAGGGTTTTTGGGCAACAGTGCTGCAATCCTCTCCCTGAATCAAAAAAGTGCATTGCATTTCAGGCGGCAGATCTGGCAAGGAAGAAAGAGAAGGTGAGTCTGCGGAGAAGGAGGAGGAAGGCGCGCAGTTCTGCAATGTGCATTGGAGAACCATGAAGAAAAGCCTTTTCAGGCAGCAGCACTGTGATCCCCTCTCCGAATCCACCTGAAAAGGCTTTTTCCTTGGTTCTCCAATGTACATTGCAGAGCCATGTGTCCTCCCCTCCTTCTCTGCAGACTCACCTTCTCTTTCTTCCTGGGCCAGGAGCAGAAGCCAACCGCCCTCCACCTGGGTCATCTGAAGAAGGGGCAGGCAGGGCAGCTAGCTGCCTTGCCTTACGCCCCTTGCGCAGCACCCAAAACTGTGGTGCTCTTGTATTACCTATGTACGCCCAGTTTTTGGATTTGGAGAGAAAAGGGTTTTCCAACAGCAACACTGAGATCCCCTCCCCAAATCAAAAAAGTGCACTTCATTTCAGGCGGTAGATCTGGCCAGGAGGAAAGAGAAAGTGAGTCTGTGGAGAAGGAAGAGAAGGGCATGCGACCAGCCACGCACCCTATTTTTGGATTTGCCAGAAAACACCCTCTGTGGTTCTCTAGTGTTCATTGCAGAACCACGCACCTTCCTCCTCCTTCTCCGCAGAAGGCCAGATCCTGATCAGATCTGGCTGGTGCACATGCGTGCCCCAGAAACCCGGAAGAGGAATGGGCGGTGCCATACATGCCAGGCAACATGGCTTTGCATGCCATTTCCAGCACATGTGCCATAGGTTCACCATCACGGTTCTAGAATAGAAGAATATGGGAAGGTAGCAGGACTCAAAATTAACAGGCTAAAAACAAAGGCACTAACGAAAAATCTTACAAAACAACAGGAGAAAGAACTAGAAGACAGAATGGGTCTCCAAATGACAAAAAAAGTAAAATGTTTAGGAATATGGCTAACAAATAAAGGCTCATTGATTAGAGAAGACAACTACAACAAATTAACAAGACAGATAAAGAAAGATTTAGAAATATGGAATAGACTACAGTTATCTTTTCTAGGGAAAATAGCCTCAATTAAAATGAATGTGTTATCAAGAATATTATTTTTATTCCAAGTAATACCTATAAAACTAGGGAAAATTTTCTTTAAAGACTTCAAAAAACATATAGTGAATTATATTTGGCAGGGGAAGAAAGCAGGGTTTAAAATAAAATCTCTACAAGATAGCAGGGAAAGAGGAAGATTAGCACTCCTAGATTGGGAAACCTATTATAAAGCATCATCATTGATATGGATTAAGAATTGGATGGAATTAAAAAATAAAAGAATTTTAGCATTAGAGGGGTATGATTTACAAAGAGGTTTTTGTAATTAGATAAGTGGGAGAAATTATGGAATACAAATTACAAATTAACAATCTCTGTACCCTATAAAGAAAAGATGTATAGGTGGCATCTGCCACCAGCCAGATTGGCAAAGATGTTTCCTAATACCTTACCACTATGTTGGAAATGTAAAAAGGGAACTTACTATCACATGTGGTAGTCCTGCCAGAAGGCAAAACAATTTTGGCAAACAATTAAAACACAAATAGAAGAAATTATAAATCAACAAATAAAAATGAGGCCAGAAACTTTCTTACTGGGAATAATTACCAAGTCATATGAAAAAGAAATACGATATTTAATCCTTCACATAATTACAGCAGCACGAATAGTTTATGCCCAGAACTGGAAAAATAACAATATACCATCAGAAGACAACTTGATCAGAAAAATTATGAAGTGTGCGGAAATGAATAAGCTTACAAAGGAGATACAAGAAAAAGATGAAACAGAATATTACTTAGTCTGGGAGAGATGGTATAAATGGTTGGAGGAAAAGGGAAAAATGGACAAGGGAAGACTAAATAATGGTTGAACTAGGTGGAAAAATATAGGAAGAAATGGGAAGAAATAAAAATTGTGGAAAGGAAATTGTGTACATGTTTATGTCAAATGTAAATAAAACAATTAGAATAATATAATAAATTATAATGGCATATATATGATATATTAGAAATATATGTATAAAAGATATATTAAGATAAGAGAGAGAAAATGTTTAAGTTTCGCATTACCAATGCGAAACTGTTGAAAAGAAGGAAGTCTTAGTATCTCTTTTTGTTTTTTTAAAAAACTGTTTAATAAAAATTATTAAAAAAATAAAAAAATATTTTGCCAAAAAAAAAAATGCCAGCAGTTTACCTCTTTGCAGCAGACAACTCATTTCGTCTTCATCTTCAGCACAGCCTGATTAGCACAAGCAGCTGATTGTCAGTTGGATCGGCCTCCCGAATATCAGTTGTTTCAGGCTGCAGGGATTGCCATAGCCTATTGTTGCCTCTGCACACCCCATTTTCCAGCGGGTGGGCGGGTCTACATTCAGCGTATAAGACGCACCCAAATTTTCACCCTCTTTTAAGGGGGAAAAAGTGTGCCTTATACTCCAGAAAAGACGTTAAATATCTATCAGATTTATAGACTTATACAATTTGTATACCCAAAATGGATTTGGGTATGTTTCAGCTTATCATGGGAATTCAGCCACTAATTTTGCTGTTGTATGAACTATTAGTCCATCATGTTATGTGATTTCTGCAATTGTTCTGGTCTGATCTGGTCTAAGATAATAATAATAAATTGAACAGTATTTTATATGTATCAAGCCAATGTCCGGTAAAATAAGCTGTATATTTAATAAACTTTTTAGATGCATCTTTTAGATTAATTTGGTATGCAACTCTTCAAAATATCTGTAATAACTAAATTAATTGCACTGAATTGTTTTTATTGATTGACTGACCACACAATTACTTGATGCAGATTAGAGCTGCAGGGATCATGTGGAGAGGATTTAACCTTTAATTCCTCCAGTTCCTTTTTTCTATTTCTGACTCTTATTTCCATTGGGAAGAGAGCTAATAATTGATAACTCTACTCTTAAAAATTGAGATCTTGCAGGATAATCAGAGATCATCAGAATATCAAAATGATATTCAAAAAGTCCATGGAAAGAATGCAGCATGATATGTACAATGTTTGGTGACCTTATGGAAA
The DNA here is from genome assembly GCA_038048745.1 of Coluber constrictor foxii. Classification (NCBI taxonomy): domain Eukaryota; kingdom Metazoa; phylum Chordata; class Lepidosauria; order Squamata; family Colubridae; genus Coluber; species Coluber constrictor. Next base: position 115,593,765 of record CM075961.1, on the reverse strand, counting down.
AAATGGGCCTTTCCTAATGAATTTATCCACTTTACTGAGAAGCTCTGTATTGTGAATGGGAAATCCTGATAATTTCCTTGACAGGTTTTGTAGGAAATTTCCAGTTGTTCAAGTATGAAATATTATGATTATTTAATGATCCCAGGTTAGTGAAATATATTCAATTTTACTAATGTCATTTTGAGATATAATCAATTGGTGCTTAAGCTTTTGGTTGTAAAATATATAGGGTGTACAAAAATTAAGGTTCAATAGACAATTGATTCTAAATAACATTTTAAATAAATAATATTTTCTTTGAAAAAAATATTAATACAGTAAAATATTTGGATCGGCCTATGGGGCTTGACTTTTGGCACACTGTGCCTAATAGTAATTCTAAGCTTGAGTTGTTTACAACAAGTTATAAAATAACAGTCTATAAGATAAGAACATGACAAGCTTCTACTTAAATGGAACATTAGATAAAACAAGGAAGAGTAATGTAAGTTTATAAGTTAAACATTTTCTTTGGTTCCATGTTTTCGCCATGTCATTTTCACTTGTATTATAATTCTATATGTATTCATTGCATTAGTTTGGGGGGGGGGGAAATCCTCAAGGAAATATAATTCTGAGAAAACATGCATAAGGGTTGTTTTATCCAGCAATAATTGAATTAGAAAGAATAGTATGAAAAGAAAGTACCAAAAACAAATAAGTTATATAACCTGAGGTTTTATCACCTGAGGTGATAAAAATGACAAATATGGAGATGTTGCCTACTTCCCGAGTTTGCATCAGAATGCAAATTTATCTATGACAATGTGTTTGTAACTGTAGTGTAATTGTGTGGTTACTCACTTAGCTCATGTTGCTATGATATAAAGTAGATAATTCTAGATACCCTTTTGTGCATTGCTAAAGTTTATTATCACTTCTACTTGTTTATCTTGGGAAGTAGCTAGTTAATCTGGCTTTCAGACATATGTGCTTCACCCACAACTTTGCTCCATGTCAGATCCCTAAAAGTGATACTGCCATTCAATTGGAGGATGGGGGAGACTTGGATTTATTAGCATTGCCTGTGTCAAGAGATATTTTACAACCTATATCCTGGCTCCAAAGAGCCCTGAGATCTTTACCTGGATGAATTTTTATGATAGCCATGTGGGTTATTTTACTTTAAAGGATAACAGTGGGAATGCATGTTTGTTCTGGTTTTCAGGGAAGCTAGGAAAGAAAGCATCTTCACACTTGTGTATTGGCTAAAATCTGCATTCTAACTTAAAGGGAGGAGTCTCTAGTATTTTAATCCTACTTGTCTTGCCTAAGGGTATTCAGATCGTGCTTTAATTGGATGGCTTTCACTTCTGCTTAATAAAAGACTCCTTTTGAACAACCACATTTCAAGAGTTCTTATTTCCTTAAATTGGAAGGAGAGGCAATCCTTACACAAAGCACGATCTGCAAAATGGTCAACCCAGAGAAGTAATCTTTGCTCTACTGGGGGACCTTGCAAATCATGTCTGAATGAAGCAGAGAACTGGGAGAAACCAATTGCTGGGGGAGACAGCAACTGCCACCCAGTTGGATGCCTGTTCCATAAACCTTATCGGAGAGGATGAGGTAACCCTGGACAATCCTGAAAAGCCCTGCCAGTCAATTGGCATCGGGGAGAAAGATAGCTGGGATGAGAGAACCAGAGAAGTCACCTTCAGCCATGGCAACTGAAAACCGGGGTGGAAGCCCTTGCTGACCAGGGGGGATTGACCGAAGTACCACTGAGGGAGGATTATCTGAAGAGGCATATAACCCAATTGGTGATAGAAACTTTGGAAAAATCTCAACAAGGGAGTCAGGACAACAACCAAAGGGCACGGAAAGGGCAGCAGTCGCAGACGATGCCACAGGAAGCAACCCCCTTCTGGAGCCGACCTATTGAGCAGATGGCACAGCAGCAGCAGGAGAAGACCCAGCAAACCCTCCCCCCCCTAGGCCACATGCACACTGGCACCCATTCCCAACCAGCCCCAAGTCCCGCAACTGGAAAGAGAAACTCCTTCCCCTGGGGTGAAGTTTGATGGGAATCTGCAACGATTAGGATTCTTCGTGGCACATGTGCTAACCTACATGCAAGAATATGGGTGTGATTTCCAAACCCCAGGATCCCGAGTGCAAGTTGTGACCCTAGCCCTACAGGGTGCCGCTGCCAGATGGATGGTGACCCTGCATAACACCAGCGTACCAGAACTACACAATTTTGATGATTTCATGATGGCCCTGCGATGTCAGTTTGAGGATCCACTGGCAGATTGCAAAGCACACAACTACATTAAGGTGGTGAGACGGGGTGACGGCCAGTAGCAGAGTATACAGAGTATACTGAAAAATTCCAGGACCTCGCATGTTGTGTGCACTGGCCAGAAGATATTTTGGTGAGCTGTTTCAAGGACGGGCTGAGTGATGATCTATACAATGCCTGCGTGGTCCAAGGTGCACAGAATAACCTACATGAATGGTACGTCACCGCCGAAGAAGCTGAGATCGTTATGGCCAGAAACCAGTATCGAGCAGGGAAAGCATGGAAGAAATCCCCACCCCAATGGAAGCAAGAGCCCTCAAACCACAAACCGCATTCTCTCTGAGATCTTCAGCCTGCTTCAAGTGTGGAAAAGAGGGACACCAAACTGCAGAGTGTCGTTCGCAAACACCTGCCCAGAACCACCCACCAGGGGAGAATCCTGCAAAACCAGGTTGGTGTGGGAAAGAGACTGCCCTGAGGAGCAGGGAGACCATAAAATTTCCATCCCCTCCCCTCTTTGGGGCAGAAACCCTGGCATCTGAACAAGAGGAATCACACTCATTCGGAAGCGATCCAAATGATGAACCACTGGTAAGCAAACAAATTAAACCACTTACCCTCCCCTTAAGATTATTTATCCCAAACCAGGACAGGAAGATAAATATCTCCACTCTAGTGGATTCAGGGTGCACCAGTTGTTTGATCAGCCCAACCCTAGTAGGGAAGTGAGGGATTAATGTAAGAAAGCTGAGAAACCCCATCACTTTCTGCCAATTGGATGAGTCAATAGCAGGAGGGGAGCCAGCTTCTTTTGCCACCGAGCCTCTACATATAGGCATCGGAAGCCACAAGGAAATGCTTACATTTATAGTGGCATCTGGCATGGAATGGACGTTGGTTCTTGGCCTTGCATGGCTGAAAAAATGGAACTCAAAAATCAATTGGAAACAAGACATCATAACATTTCAGATGAATGTGACTTTTGCTGAGAGTCCACATAAAGGAACTGAGGGGGCAGAGGATCAAGAAACTGCCATGCCTGATTGCGCCATACCGACTGAGGGCAAACCCATAGAGTACAAGAATTTGGCTGAGATTTTTAGCAAAAAAGCCTCAGATGAGCTCCCCCCCCCACCGCACCACCGACTATGCGATTGAAATCTTACCCAGTGCAAAACTCCCTAAACCCAAGATGACCAGCATGTCACCGAGGGAGTTGGAGGAGCTAAGAACGTTTATTGAGAAAAACCTAGCAAGGGGTTTCATTGAGCCAGCCCGACCAAAAATTGCAGCTCCAGTGCTATTTAGAGAGAAAAAAGATGGCTCATAACGTCTATGTGTTGATTTTAGAAATCTGAATACAATCAGTGTGGAGAACATGTTTCCCCTACCCTTTATGAAAGATATGCTAGCACACCTCGCTAAAAGGAAAATTTTTTCAAAACTGGACTTAAGGGAGGCTTACTACCATGTCAGAATTAGGAAGGGAGCGAGTGGAAAACGGCATTTAACACTCCCCTCGGCTGCTATCAATTCAAGATGCTCTCCTTTGGGTTACAAGGAGCCTCTGCAGTGTTTACGCAGTTAATAAATGAAGTGCTGCATCAGCATTTATATAAGGGGGTCCTGGTCTATTTGGATAACATTTTAATCTATAGTGAGACCCAAACAGAACATGTAAAACTAGTCAGGGCGGTTTTAAACAAACTCTGCTCTGCCAAACTTTATGCTAAACTTTCCAAATGTAAATACCACCAAGAGAAGATTGACTATTTGGGGTACCATATTTCACACCAGGGGGTTGAGATGGATCCTCTAAAAGTGCAGGCTGTTCTTGAATGGGACTCTCTATGTGTAAACAGTTACAGAGCTTCCTGGGTTTTGCCAACTTTTACTGCCAGTTTATCCCTGCTTTCGCTCAGATTGCCCTCCCCATCACCAAGCTCTTAAAAATGAAGGGGGAGGGCAACCCTAAATCGAAGCAGCCATTGAACTGGACTATGGAATGCCAGGTGGCATTTGAAAAACTTAAATGGCTGTTCTCAGCAGAACCAATTCTAAAACACCGGGACATGGAGAAACCATTTGTCATACAAGCAGATGCCAGTGATATGGCAATAGGAGCGGTCCTGCTTCAGAAGAATGAGCAAGACCAACTACAACCATGCGCTTACACATCCAAAAAGTTGAATGAGACTGAGCAAAGGTGGGCCATTTGGGAGAAAGAGGCTTATGCAGTTCATTGGGCATTGTTAACCTGGAGGCACTTCCTAAAAGGCAGTAAGATCACTTTTGAAGTCTGGACTGAGCATAAAAATCTAGAAGCCCTAAAAACCCCAAGGAAACTCTCTCCAAAACAAGTACAATGGGCTCAGTACTTTAAACAGTTTGATTTTACTCTAAAATACCTCCCAGAGGGAAAAAACTTTTTGGTGGATGCTCTATCCTGAAAACCGCAATACAATAGTGCAAAGTCAGACTAATCAAACCCATAGTACAAAACAATCAACTAGCTACTAAAGTAGTCACCAGATCCCAGGCAAAACATTGTCGAACAAAGACACCCAAACATTTAAACAAGCATTGGCCACTGATGAATGGTTTTTGAACAACACATCCAACTGTCTGAAGACTTGGCTTGGGTGGGAGGGAAGTTGTATGTTCCTGCCAGCCAAAGACTATGCTTAATGATAAGGTGCCACAACTCCAAATTAACTGGACATTTTGAGTTTGTGAAAACTTTACACCTGATTAAAAGACAACCTTGGTGGCCATCACTAAAAAAAGGACATAGAAAGCTATGTAGGTAGCTGCCCCATTTGTGCAGCAGCAAAAAGACGTCAGGGGAAATCCCCAGGTCTATTGCAGAAGGTAGCTGAACCTTCAGCGTCTTGGAGAGAGATTGCTATGGATTTCATCATAGAATTGCCAAACAGTGAGGAAAATACTGTTATTTGGATCATGACAGACCTGTTTTCCAAACAGGCACATTTTATACCTTGCCAAAAGATCCCAACTGCTAAAAGTTTAGCCAAATTATTCCTAATACACATTTATCGACTTCATGGTGCTCCACAAAGGATCATCTCCGACAGAGAGGTTCAATTCACCTTCAACTTTTGGAGGGCATTTTTGGACTTACTTGGTACTAGCCAGGGGTTGAACTCTTCCCATCATCTGGCTACTAATGGTAATTCTGAAATTTTGAACTCGGTATTAGAACAATATTTAAGATGTTAAATTAATTTTCAACAGGATAACTGGACCAAATTTTTGTCTTTTGCTGAAGTTACTTTTAATAATGCTGTACATTCAAGCATTGGTTTTATCCCTTTTAGAGTAGCGACAGGCCAGGATTTCAGTCCCATGCCTGAACTGCCCACAGAAGAACCCACCATCCCTTCACTTAAGGAATGGATGGATAATTTGCAAAACATGTGGCCAGTAGTTAGATTAGCCTTAAAAGAAGCTAGAGAAGCTTTTAAAATTCAATCTGACAAGAAAAGGATGGAACCCAAACCTTTTCATGTTGGAGACAGAGTATATTTATCTACAAAATTCCTGAAATCATTACAACCATTGAAGAAACTAGGGCCAGAGTTCATTGGAACTTTCCCCATCACTAGAGTCATCAATCCAGTAGCAGTTGAACTACTCCTTCCAAAGACACTCAAGCAAGTCCACCCAGTATTCCATATCAGTTTATTAAAGCGAGAAGTAATCTCATCGCTCAGACCACCTGCATCTACACCTCCTGTTCCCATCATGATTGAAGGTGAACAACACTTTGAAATCAAGGAAAACCTTGATTCTAGGATCCACAGAGAGAAAATTCAATACTTAATTGCTTGGAAACATTTACTATCAGCACACAATGAATGGGTCACTAAACACCACATTAGGGCTCTAATCTTACTGAGAAAATTTCACTCCCAATACCCTAAAAAACCTTAATATACTATCATGAAATCTTGTGTATATTTGGGATTTTTTTACAGGTGGACCCTTTCATTTTCTAAGGAGGGTAGCATGTCAGAACCCTAAAAGTGATACTGCCATTCAATTGGAGGATGGGGGAGACTTGGATTTATTAGCATTGCCTGTGTCAAGAGATATTTTACAACCTATATCCTGGCTCCAAAGAGCCCTGAGATCTTTACCTGGATGAATTTTTATGATAGCCATGTGGGTTATTTTACTTTAAAGGATAACAGTGGGAATGCATGTTTGTTCTGGTTTTCAGGGAAGCTAGGAAAGAAAACATCTTCACACTTGTGTATTGGCTAAAATCTGCATTCTGACTTAAAGGGAGGGGTCTCTACTACTTTAATCCTACTTGTCTTGCCTAAGGGTGTTCAGATCGTGCTTTAATTGGATGGCTTTCATTCCTGCTTAATAAAAGAATCTTTTTGAGCATTTCAAGAGTTCTTACTTTCTTAAGTTGGAAGGAGAGGCAATCCTTACACTCCATACAGAATATACCTACACAAAGATTGTAGAATAGCAATCTCCAACAAATTTGAGAGTTCTGGGAACTGGAGGAAGGTCAACCTCCTTAAACTGTGGTTTGGTGTCTCAGAGGTTATATATGATTAATGTTTAAAAAGAAAAATGTTAACTTTTTGGAAAAAAGGTAAGGAAGGACTAGAACGTTAATTTTGAAAAGTTAAGAGGTAAATGTACTTGAAAGAATATTTCCTGTCGGAAGTTCAAATTTTGTACATTTATAATTTGTAATACAGTACTAAAAATACATTTGCAAAAGTATTAAGATTTTGAAAACTGTAACAAATCTTCTCCCGGGAAAATTTTATCAATTGGCAAATAAACAGATGATAAGAGGACCTGAAGATTGATTAGAAGAAACTAGGGAGAACTGTTGGAAGAAATTTCCTGAGTTTGTTCCCAGCTGGGAAAAACCACGGACACTGAAAAGAAATGAATTCCGAAGTAACTGCCAGAATGTGGGATTCTTTAATAAAGGAAGGCAAAAAAGCAGGTGTGACACAGCTCAAGCGTTCCTGGGTTGCAAGCCAACTTGGAAGTGTGACTCAGAGCCTTTTATTCTTTTTTTTTATTGAAAAAGTTTTACAAACATACATTTTCCACTTTCCCCTCTTCCCCTCCCTAACCCTCCCCTCCCCCCTCATGACTTCCCAAGGTGAAATCCAAATCATACCATATCATTCAATACCTCCCAACTATTCTGCCCCCTGTCTATATTATAAATTTCTGCATAACATTTAGCTAAAAGCTATCTGATATTTCCTTGTTTGATATTTATTCTGCACATAGTCTATCCATTTCTTCCATTCCCACACAAAAGTTTCTTGAGTCCGGTCTTTTAAATATGCTGATATCTTTGCCATTTCTGCAAAACTGGCCACCTTCAAAGTCCATTCTTCAATAGTAGGCATAACATCTTTTTTCCAATATTGACCAATCAATAACTAGCCACTGTAATCATATATAATATCAGTTTTGTGTCAGTCAATGAAGAATCCTTAACTATGCCCAGTAAAAACAATTGAGGAGAAAATTGGAGTTTTTTCTTCAAAACATTTTGCATAACCCACCAAATCTTAATCCAAAACGCCTTCACTTTCTTGCAAGCCCACCATATATGATAATATATAGCATCTAAGCAATCACATCTCCAACATTTTGCCTGAACATTAGGATACATACACGACAGTTTCATAGGATCTAAATGCCACCTATAAAACATTTTATAGAAATTTTCCCTCAGGTTCTGTGACTGTATAAATTTAATGTTCTGAACCCATATTTTTTCCCATGTTTCCATCATAACTGGTTCTGCAAAGTTTTGCACCCATTTTATCATGCAATCTTTAACCAGTTCATTTTCAGAGTCCCTTTCTAGCAAAATGTTATAAACCTTTTTGATATGCATTGGGCCTTTCTCTTTTATCTGTCTTACCAATTCCTCTTCATACAAGATTAAACCAGTTTTTTGATCTTCCCTCCATCTCAATTGAAGTTGATTATACTGTAACTAAGTTAAATTAATCCCTTTTTCCAACAGTGTATTTAATGTTTTTAATTGCCATCTACCCCATCATTAAAAAGTACCTCTTTATATAAAATCCCCCTGAGTGACTTTATATTTATATTCCGTGTAATATGACCAAGATCCAACCACAAAGGTATTTTGTAATCCAATTTAAACTTGTGCTTCTTCCATACTCTCATCAAAGAGTTTCTGAGTATATGGCTCTTGAATACTTTATCAACTTTATTTTCATAAAATAAATATGCATGCCAACCAAATTGCAAGTCATGGCCTTCTATATTCAAATTCCAGTCTTTGTCATTCCAAACCAATCACTCGCTTGTGTCAACGCTGCTGCTTCATAATACAATCGTAGGTTTGGAAGTTTAAGGTCACCCCTTTCACGAACATCTTGCATAATTTTCAGTTTAACTCTTGGCTTTTTCTCATTCCAAACAAACGTATTCACTCCTTTTTGCCATTCCATCAGATGTTTATCACTTTTAAGCACCGGAATCATTTGAAACAAAAATAGAAATCTAGGTAGAACATTCATCTTAAGTGCTGCTATTCTTCCAAGTAAAGATAGCTGCAGCTTTTTCCAAGTTTCCATGTCTTTTTGCACCTTTCGCCACACCACCTCATAATTGTTTTGAAAAAGTTTTATATTTGAAGCTGCAACTTGAACTCCTAGATATTTCACCTTTGCTACTATTTCAAAGCCTGCCTTCCTTTCAAGTTCCTTCTTTTGACCTTCTGACATATTTTTGACTATCATCTTTGGTTTTTTGGACTTCCGATTGGTGTCGCCGCTGTCGCTAGACGGTCTTTTTATGACCGCCAGCCCCGCCGCCCATAAAGAGCCGCCTCTACAGCTGAGAGGCGGCTTGAAAAACTCCCGTTCTTGAAGAAACGTGAGGAGAGCCGGCAAGAACAGGTAGAGCCCCGTGCAAAGCCCCCAGATTGTTTTTTTTGCTTCTGGGGAGGAAGCAGGGTGAGGCTCCCTATCCAGCTCGGAGGGGCTCCAGACTCTGGGGACAACTCTGCACTCAGCAGACCCAGATGATGCGACCAACTATAACAGCGAAAACCAACCGAATTCTTCAAAACAAGCAGGGTGAAATCTGGACTTAAAATTAAAAACCGGAAGTATTTGTGCTGGCCCTGTCTTTCGATTTAAGAAAGGAGAAAAAGTGGAAGTATATTAAAATGGCATCCGGCTTCAGTGGAGAAAAAAAGCTGAAAGCGAAAGTGGACATGCCTGAGTGTTTCAACGCATTCTAAAGCATTTAAAGTAACAGTGCTTGTCAGAAAAAAAGGGAAAAGTTTTTTAAAAGTGATTTTCATCTGTTCCTCTTCCCTTAGAGACTGGATTAAAGCTGGGGAAGTTCTTTAAAGGATTCTGTGGTGGAAAGGGGGGGGAAGACTTCCTTCCTAGAAAGAATAAGATTGCGTAGTATGGCTTCAAAACAGACAAAGCCAGCTCCCAAAGATGCAGGGATGCAGCTCCCCTACTCACCAACCAAAAGAGCAGCCATTAAGTTTGCAGACTCAGAGCCAAGAACAGGAGATTGGATTTAAAGATTTGAAGGAATTTATTGCTGTGGCTCTGATGAATCAAAATGAAGCAATGGACCAGAAATTTGAGAAATTTGAGAAATCTCAACAGGAAATTAAGGAGGTGGTTCAAGAAAAGTATGACAAAATGAAGTGAGATATACTGACAGTTGTGACTGGTCTGTCAGAAGTGGTTGTTGAGATTGATAAAAAATGGGAGAGCTTAGTTCAGAATTGGAATCTAAAATGAGGGAAGCTGACAATAAAATTTCTAATGTGGACAACAAAACCCAAAGAATTGAAAATGAAGTGACCATGATGCAATTCAGATTTATGGAGTTTGCTCTAAGACTGAGAGGAATAAAAGAAAACAACAGAGAGGATTTGAGAGTGGTTTGTGCTGATGCCCTTGCTGTGATGTTAAAGGTTAACCCTGAAGATATCTTCTGCAAGATTGACAAGGTCTACAGAGTGAATTCCCGGGTGGCAAGGCAAAGGCAATTACCTAGAGATGTGGTGATCTATTTTACAAATAGAAGAATGAGAAATGATATTTTGCAAAAGTCTTTCATTTCTACTGTTCAAGTGGATGGAAATGAGATTGGGATCTACAAAGAATTGCCGCCTAAGATGTTAAGAGATAGAAAGGATTTTGGATTCTTGGTGACTGAATTGAAGAAACAACAGATTCCCTTTAGATGGGATGCCCCAGTTGGTATAATACTTGGTACTGAGATACCAAGGAGAGAGATATTGATTACATACTGTTGAAAAAGTGGAAGAATTTTATTTTAGTGTTCTTAAAACTGGTGCAGCATCTCCATGTACATCTTCAGTGTTAGCTATAGAGGAGGGCAATAAAGGAATTTGAACAAGAGTCTGAAGAACAGCGGAAACAGATGGAGGTGGAGGCAATGGAAATGCAAGGAGCAACAGGGGGCTTTTTGGATGAACCATTGCTGGATTTTTCCTCAGAGGCCAGAAGTGGGCCACCAAGAAGTACAAGAGAGGTGGCATTGGACCTCGAATTGTTGCATGAACCTAAAGATTAGTGTATAACTCGAGCAACCTACAAGCAAATTTTAGAGAAACAACAGCAGCAGAGGTCTATGCCACCAAAAGAGAAGAAGAATGTGGTAAACCACAGAAATCTGAAGCTATGGGAGGAGCCAGGCCGAAGACTACCACTTTGGAACAGAAACTTCAGCAAATGCTCTTAGCGCTCCATGAGACCACAAATGACAGTTAAATTTTTATCTTGGAACGTGAATGGACTGAATTCACCACAGAAAAGAAGGAAAATATTTCATTATTAGAGCCTTTTATTCTTAATTCCCCTTTGAAGCTTCTGCAGCTTGATGGATTTATTTGTGTGCCTCTAGTTAAAGTGATTGTCCTGGATCCTGTCTCTCCTGTCCTAATGGGTTAATCGTGTTCCTGGGGATTTGTCTTTCCTATCCTGGGAGTTAATTCTGTGAGGAAAAGGAAAAGGGGAGTTCCAGGAGAGTTATTTTTAGCCTGATTCCCCTTATCTTAATGCAGGGGTCCTCAAACTTTTTAAACTGGGGGCTAATTCATGGTCCCTCAGATTGTTGGGGGAGGCTGGACTGGCTGGGTGGGCATGGCTAGGTGGTCATGTGACTGGGTAGGTGTGGCTAGGTCATGTGACTAGGTGGGCATGACCAATTTAACAGTCCATTAAACAATGCACACAAAATAAACTTTAATTTGTTTTGCTCCTGGGGGTGCTTTATTTGCTTTTGTTTGAATGTTGCTCTTTTGGTTGACTTTTCTTTTTAGTAGATCATTTTTTCAGTTGTTTAGGAGCCTAGTGGTCCACTTCAGAAAACTCAGTTTTGCAGCAATTATCTATCTTCTGGAGGTGGGGGAGGTGAAAAACATGCAGTTTTTGCCCATTTTTTGCCCTCCTGGGGCATTTTTCCCCATTTTTCCCCTCCCCCACCTCCAGCAGCATTCTGCTATTTCTGCCCGTTTTTTGCCTCCTAGGGCTTCTGTGCACCTCATTTTTCACCTCCCCAGTCCTCCAGCAGCATTCTGCAGGCAAAAATTGTTGGCCTTGCCTTTCAGTTCATGAAGGTAAGTCCTGCGCTCACCTGAAGATTGGGCAGAGTGATGTGGGTGGGGCAGTCTCGTGGTCCTGTGGGGGCCAGATTAATGGCTTCAGTGGGGCCACATGTGGCCCGCAGGCCTTTGTTTAAGAACCCATGTCTTAACGGCTCTACTTAAATATTTCTTTCTCTCTTTTTTTGACAAGTTTTATTGGTTTTTTTCCCCTAATACATTTCCATATATTGTTTGAAATAGAGTATTGACCATATCATATCATATATAATTCATCATATCCAAATTTATTTTACTTAGTTACAGTTTCTGCCAAAGTGTTCTTTTCCCATATTTATTAATCAAATCTTAATTATTCTATTCTTATTTTTCTAAACAGTATCTACTTTCACTCTCAAATTCTACTTTTTCTATTCTTAATCCTATCCATTCTCCTTAATTTTATTTTTTATTAATTCAATCTTTATCTTAATATATTTAAACATGTTCAGGGATGCCTTTCTTTCATTTCACCTTTTTTGTTTTACAGCAATTTTCTTCTCTTTCTCTTCCTCTCTCTCCCTTCTTTTGCCCTTCCTACTTTCTTCTTCCCTCCTCTCCTATTCCTTCTCTACTTCCCCTTCCTTTCTCCCCCTCCTCCTATCCTCCCCCATCTAACTTTCCCTCCTACTCTTATTCCCTTTTCCTTTCTTCCTCTCCTCTTCCCTTTCTTCTGTTCCTCTCTCTCCTTCTCCCTTCCTTCAATCTCCCTACTCCTTCTTCTAACTCTCTCTACTGCTGTATTCATTTTCTTTTTTAAAATAATATTTATTAAAGTTTTTTTTAAAAACAAACAAAAAACAAAAACAGATATTTACATCTCCTGTTCAACATCTTCGCATCAGTGATCCATATTTATACATTTTCTCTTTCTTATCTTAATCTGTCTTTTATACATATATTTCTTGTGTGTGTGTGTGTGTGTGTGTGTGTGTGTGTGTGTGTGTGTGTGTATGTCTATGTAAGTTTTCACGGATATATATGTGTGTACAGGTAATATATCTTAACCTAAATATTTTATTTACATTTAACATAAACTGGTATCTAATTTCTTTTCCACAATTTATATCTTCCCATTTGTTTCCATATTCCTCCACCTAATTTAACCATTGTTTAGTTTTCTTTTGTCCCCCTTTTCCCCCCACTTTTTCCTCCAACCATTTATACTATCTCTCCCAGACTAAGTAGTATTCTGTTTCATCTTTTTCTTGTATCTCCTTTGTGAGCTTATCCATTTCTGCACACTCCATAATTTTTCTAATCACCTTGTCTTCTGATGCTATGTCATTGTTTTTCCAGTTTTGCTGAAAACTATTTGTGCTGCTGTAATTATGTGAATAATTAAGTATCTTATTTCTTTTTCATATGACTCGGTAATTATTCCAGTAAGAAAGTTTCTGGCCTCATTTCTATTTGTTGATTTATAATTTCTTCTATTTGTGTTTTGTTTGCCAAAATTGTTTTGCCTTCTGCAGGACCACCACATGTGATAATAAATTCTTTTTTGATGTTTACATTTCCAACATAGCGGGGAAGTATTTGGAAACATCTTTGCCAATCTGGCAGATGGGAGATGCCACCTATAAAATATTTTATACATATTTTCTTTATAGGGTACAGACATTGTTAGTTTGTAATTTATGTTCCATAATTTCTCCCATTTATCTAATTCAATATTGTCTCCAAAATTTTTTGCCCAAATTATCGTATTTTCTTTAATACCTCTTCTTCCAATTTGTATCTTAATAAATAATTATAGGGTTTTTAAAATCAATTTATCCTCTGTTCCATGAAGAATTTTATCTAATTCATATGTTCCCTTTTGAAATCCAAATTGTGCCAAATTGTGCCAGACCCCTGAGCCTGGGATTGTGTTTCATGAGGTGGTGGGTCAGGCCCAAGCCCTATCCTCAGATTCCAACAACCACCGGCCCACCATATCATTGGACCCCCTTGTCCAACCAGTACATGTTCTTCTGTGATGTTCAGAACCACTACAAATCATAGTACCTCCCAATGTGGGCCTATCTGCAATGCTACTATATCTGTGACATGTGTGGCTGGTTGCCCCCCCCCCCAACAATGAACCATCCATTTGTTCAAAATGGATTGGCCTTGCTAACTTCCTGATTCCTACTCCCAAACTGCCAGCGACATTGGTGCTCATTAAGCAATGAGTGCAACCTGAATCTATCAGTGCTGTGCACTTTTGCCATCTGGCCATCTCCACCACTATGGTTATCGCTAAAGGTTTGACTGGCATGCATACCATTGGGTCAGAGTCTTCCTCCTCGTCACTTCAGTTGGAATTAAGCATGTCAGCCAGGACCCTGGATTCGATAGTTGCGGGGGTTGTTTGATTCACCCTCCCCCCCCCGTGACTTCTCTGGACCGCTCTTCACATTCTTCCTGACAGTTCCTCTTTTCATACTGGAGGCACCTATAGCCACTTTGAGACCTGCACTCTGCTGCCCTATGCCCTTGTCTCCACATCGGAAACATGTTATTGGCAGCTGGCTGGGTGCAGTTTTCCTGGTTGCCATCAGGGAAGGAGGTTTCACCATCAGTTGTGGAGCCCTTGGGGCAAAGCCAGTAGTATGGGTCAAGGGTGACTTTGGTCTCCATGTGTCCCACTCACGCCTTGGTCAGTCCTCCTGGAATTCAATGTCCAATTCCATCGCAGCCTGTAACCATGCCGTCAACCTAGTGGGCAACCCCCTGCATACACAAGCCCAACATTGGGTCTAGTCTAAGCCAGCTTAGTGGCTTAGACTAAAGTGGTGCACCACTAGCCACTCTGGCCACCCATGCACTTTGCTGGCCAATCGCCAGAACTCCCTGATATACTTGCTCACAGGCCTTCCCCATTGCTGAATGGTCAATAGCTCCCCTTCTGCCTGCTGGGTTCTAGTGGTGTTTTCGAACCGGTCCTGCAACACTGCAAGGTACAGGCCAATACCCCCAGTTCCACAACATGATCACCATATAAGTCAGCCATCAAATCATCAGCTTCTCCTTCCATCACCACCATTACCATGTCCCACTGGGACATGTACAAATGGCTGTATCGGTCCATGTGGTTTAACACCTGTCCTAAGAAAAGGGCTACTTTATCTGGGTGACCATCAAACATTGCTCGCACTGCTGGTCATGGCTATCTTGAACCCCCATTTGGGTGTGGGGTGTGGAGTCCATAGCCTGTGGACCTCTCCCCCATCACTCGCTGACCATATGGGAACCGAGCTGACTGTGGTACGCCTGATCATGGCCATTGTTCTTCCATTGTGGGGACCCTCCAGCTGCCATACATCCGGTCTTGACTGGCTATCTGGTACTGTCCAGCAACGCCTCCTAATCATCGGGATTCATGTGGTGGTAGATGTCTTGCCGCCTTAACGTCCCTCAATTCCCTGCCATGGCCAGGGTCCCAGAAACCCACCACCCCAAAGATCTCCTGCAGCAGCTCCATAGTCTAGCTTCCCACTGCTGTTGAATAGCTCCAATTATCATCAGAAATCCACCGTTCCTTCTATTAGGTGAAACAGGTCCCAGAAGGGGTAAGCATAGGAGCATTGGGTGACAGTCTCCTGTGGGCCACAACCTCTGGCATGTTCACACCCCAATCCACTGTAGTCCCCATGGGCCCTTGGCCAATCTCAGGGTCCCCAGGGTCTGCTGGAGCTCACTCTCCTTCTTGAATGAGCAACTCTGGTCCACACGCTGGCTGTGCAAGTGCACACTGTTAATTTAATTCAGCGGCAGGTTGGGTGTGCGCTTGCACAGCTGCCATGTGGACCAGAGCGGCTCATTCAAGAAGGAGAGTGAGGGACTCCAGTACCTTTCGGGTGCTTGCCTTCCCTGTCAGGCAGCCGTGGGAGAAAGGTGAGCAGTAGGAGTCGGGAAATGGTGCATTCCCCAATTCCAGGGAATCGAGGGGGTGGCCGATGGGCAGAGCCTCCAGCTATCATTGACACCAGTTCTCCGAACCACCGGCCATCATCGCTACCTACTCGTCCAAGCTGGTCTGAACCGGGAACATTTCACCCTTGGTTTCCATCCATTGTTTCTTGTCCTGCCCTCTGGTGCTTTGGAAAATAAATTGACCCCCTCCTCTTTGTGACAGCCTCTCAAACACTGGAATACTGCTATCATTCCCCCCCTACTTCTTCTTTTCTCTAAACTAGCCAAACCCAAAGCCTGCAACTCTTTTTCATATCTCCAGGCCTTTAATCATCTTAGTTGCTTTTCTTTGCAGTTTTTCCAAAGTCTCAACAACTTTTTTGTAATGTGGTGACCAAAACCGAATGCAGTATTCCAGGTGTGGTCTTCCTATGACTTTATAAAGTAGTACTAATATTTCACATGATTTTGATTCTATGCCACTGTTTATAAAACCAAGGATTGTATTAGTTTAGTGTCATCTGCAAATTTGATGAGTTCCCCTTCTATTCCCTCTTCTAAGTCATTTATGAAGATATTGAAGAATACTGGGCCTAAGACAGAACCTTGTGGTACCCCATTGCTTACTTCCCTTCAGATAGATGTAGTACCATTAAGATTAGGTACGATTTGTCAGCTAGTTAGAAATCCATCTGGTGGTGATGCTATCTATCCCACATTTCTCTAGCTTACCAAGAAGTAGATTGTGGTTAGTAATGGGGTTCAAAATTTAACAACCTGTTCACCCAGGGTCAGGTTGGCTGTTGTGGGAGGTGTGGCCCATTCCCATCCTCCAGCTCCACCACACATGCCTCCCACAACTCCCAATGTGACCCTGGGTGAACCATTTGTTAAATTACCTATGCCGCCACCCACCACCACCATCCCACTATCAAAATGGATCCTGGGCACTGTGTTGCAATGTAGAAATGGGAAATGGAGTGGCCAGCATGAGGGAAGGAGAAGGAGCAGGGAGAAGAGAGAGGGAAAGCAGCCTCCTATTTCCTTTGTGCTGGCCACTCTGTTGCCCGCTTTTCCATTGCAATGCAGCACCATGGAGCTTGCCCCACCAACCACTGAGCAGATGCCCTTACTTCCCCCAAGCATTTCTTTGCCTACCTGATTTCCAGGTCCGTTGCATTTCTCTGTCACATTTCTTGCTGTCATGTGCAGGAAAATAAGTTTGTGGGACTAAAAAAAAGTTCAATCAATCAATTCCAATTTTGCAAGATCTTTTTTTTCATGAGAAGTTAAAATTGATTGACTGAACTTTTTTTTGGTCCCACAAACTTGTTTCCCTACAAAAGATGATAAGAAATGCGACTGAGAAAGAGCTGGAAATCAAGTTAGCAAAGAAATGCTTGGGGGAAACGAGGGCATCTGGGCACCAGGTGCTGAAATGGACACATCCCTCTCCAGCAGTTGCCCAGGCTGGCCAGAGGGAAGGCTGGCATCTACTGGCACTTAAACACAGTGACATTCCAGCTCTGGCAGGGAAGGGGCAGCAGACATGGGTGCTGCAGGCAGGACACCCGCTTGCTTCAGCACCCTCCCCGACCCTCTGGTGCTCCACTAGGGCTTTGGCCCTGGGTTGCCACCCTGCCCTGCCCCTTGAGACAGTTTTCGTCTGAGTGATGTGATTGAAGGTTTCTGTTACTCCTCTCTTGGACTTTTGTGGAGGGTTTCTCCCCACCCCCTCCTGGCCTGGAAAGAAGTTGACAAAAACCAGACATGTTCCAGAAACAGAGATTTTCCGGAACACATCTAACTTGTTTGCTGAATTTAGCAAAAAATCAGGTATTGGTTTTATTGAACCAGCACAAACTGATGTGAACCAGCTGAATCCCACCACTAGTTGTGGTCTATTTTGTCAAATGCCTTTCTGAAGTCCAAATATATTATCCAGAGCATTTCACTGTTCTACTAATTTAGTCACTTTGTCAAAGAATGAAATAAGATTGGCATGATCTGGTTTTAACAAACCTGTGCTGGTACTACTTATAACTTTATTTCTTTTTAGATGTTTATAGATCTCTTTTTTTATTATTTTTTCCAGTATCTCCCCAGGTATTGATGTTAGGCTGACTGATCTGCAGTTTTCTGGGTCTGTAGTATTTTCCTTTTTTGAAGATGGGAACCACATTAGCTCTTTTCTAATCCTCTGGTAGTTGCCCAGTACTCCAAGATTTTTTAAAAATATGATACAATGGTTCTGAGATAACATCTGCCAGCTCCTTCAGAACTCTGGGATATAATCCATCAGGTCCCACTGATTTATATTCATCAATATAAATGGTGAATATGGTGTTTTCTTACCATTTTCTTATTTTAATTTTTATTTCTAATCTGTCCTTTACAGTTATGTTTTTAGTAGGTTGGGCTATAGTTTCTTTTTGTTTGAAGACTGATGCAAAGAATGAGTTAAACAGCTCTGCTTTTGCTTTACTGCCTGTTGCTTTCTTGCTATCTTTTCTCTTTAGTGTACTGGCTGTTTCCCTGACTTTTTGTACATATGTATGTCTGTGTGTTATTTATATGTTGAAATAAACTTTTTTTAATTTATTAGTTTAGTTTATTAAATTTGTATACCACCCTTCTCCTAGTATTATTATTATCTTTGACTTTTGTTGCAAATCTTTGTTCATTCTGAGCATTTGCTTTCCTGACTTCATCTTTGCAGGTTCGGCTAGCCCTTCTTTCCATTTTTGTACTTATCCTTTTTATCTTTCAGTTTATCAGAGAGATCATTGTCAACCATGGTGGTTTCTTCTTGGATTTCTTCTTGTTCTTTTTTAGTGGTATTGTGTTGGACTGGGCTTTTATGATCATATTTTTCAGTATTTCCCACACTTTCTGAGTTGTTTTCCCCTTTAGGATTTTTATCCATGAAATTTTGCTTAGGCTTTCCCTGAGTTTCTTAAAATCAGCTATTTTAAAGTTTGAGACAGTGATTAGATTATATTCTATTGCTTGTGTTTGCATTATATTGAATTCCAGTATGATGTGGTCACTCTCACTCAAGGTTCCAGCAACTTCAATACCCTCTATCACTTCTTCTCCCTTAGTAAGAAATAGGTCCAGTATAGTTTTTCCTCTAGTTCCCTCCTCTACCTTTTGGATAACAAAGTTGTCAGCTAAATTAATTAGGAATCTGTTCAATCTCCCATTTGCTGCAGTTTATCTCCCAGTTGATATCAAGGTAGCTAAAGGCTCCTAATACTGTGGTATGTTTTCTACATACTTTTTTTTAAAAAAAAATTATGTTTTACTTTGTTTAAAAATAAAAAATTATTTGGAAAAAAAGATTTTTATTAATTTTTCAATAAATACAAAACCAAAAATGTACATACAAAAATACACAGAAAAACAGAAAAAAAGAATACAAGAGATACAAAAAGAGAAGAAAGAAAGAAGGAGAGAAAGAAAAGAAAAAAGAAAGAAAAGGAAAGAGGGGGAAAAAGAAAAAGGGGAATTTTTTTTGCAGAACTGAATCCATTTGCAAACTTTATCCTTATAGAATACTTATAATCTATCTATTTTACTTCATTAAATTTTGTTATGTCTGAACCTGTTTCATCTTTCTCTTTTTAATCCATTTGTACCATTTCTCCCATGATACATAATACTGAGTCTGTCATTTCTTTCAGTTCCAATGTTAGTACATTTGTTAATTGATTAGGAAAGAGTTCATCTATTTCTTCTGCTTGGTTGTGTAGCCTGTAGTATAACACCTATAGCAATATCATTTCCCCCTTTTTTATTATTTCTGTAGAGATGTAGTGATCTTCTATGTATAATATAACTGTATTTCCTCTTTTGTCTGATTCTTTTGAATAGTTTGTATCCTTCCATTGGTACATTCCAGTCATGGGTTTCATCCCACCAAGTTTCAGTAATGGCAACTATATCATATCTTCATGTATTACTACTTCAAATTCACCTTGTTTGTTCCCTAAATTTTGAGTGTTAGTGTATAGGCATTGGAGTCCTTTATTGGTCTTAGGTATGTTTCCTATATCTCTACTTTGTAACTGGGATTTCCATCCCTTCCATTATTCTTGTTAGAGGAAAAATCTCTCAGCATGTTTGCTGCAACTAATTGATTGTTTGATTGAACTGTTTTGAATGAACCAATCAGAGCACAGCTTCCTGGCTCTGAGTTTCCCACACTTTCCAACTGCCGGGGATGAGTATGTAAGTAGCTGCAGGACCAGAGCCTAGCCATCTCCCAGAGACTCTGAGACCAGAGAGACTACCAGAGACTCTTCAGCAGAGAGCTGAGCAGCTGAAGTCACTACAATGACCTGAGTCACTACCTTACTCCTGAGAAGGCTGACAAAGAACACAGGGAGCCTCCCACATTTGGGAAGAAGACTAAAGCTGATGGACTTTGCTAAGAGGAGAACCTTGTAGGCTGCTGATGCCTGCTTGTAGGTTTTGTTTTTATGTGTTTTTATTAAAAGTACTTTCTCAAAACTCCTCAGTCAATTTCATGTTCGTGCGTTTGTGTGTGTATCGGGCATTCGAAACTAGAACCTTTTCTTCCTTAACAATTGGTAGCAGAGGATGGTTTGATGGATCTGATCTGTAGCACAATGCATTAGCATGCCCATCATTAAACCAATGCGACAAGAAAAAGTTGAGACCCAGGCCTTTACCAAGAGTAAGCAACTCCAAGGCCAATTGATGGAAGAACAAGCCAGGATGGCCTCAGCTGGAGGACTTCAAGCAATGATCGAGCAGGAGAGCGAAGACTCTGTGAGTTTCGAAGCAGACACCCCAGCTCTTGAGATGCACATTGCAGAAGGTGACTTTCCCCCACCTGGAGGAGCAGTAGGTGGATGGACATCCCCTATGGCATCGAGCACAAGACCGATGGGAGAAGACAAAATGAGGTAGATAGTACTTCAAATCTTCTGTCTACCTACAATGTCTCAGAACCCAGCTGCCAATCTTAGCATTTTAATGCAAGCCACAACCATGCCAGCAGCAGCTTGAGAAAGGACTGGAAACACCAGGCTGGTAAGAGATTTCCAAACTTCCCCTGTAATCCCCCTTGCTGGCTGTAAACCTAAGGCAGGAAACAAAGGATTGCCTGTTTTAAATTTCCCACCAAATGTTATGGCGCCATCTACTGCCTAAATTGTTTTAGATCAGCCATCTGAAATTTCTACCTCTACCTTTGACTGCAGCATCGTTAACTCCGGTTGCACCTGAAGCACCACCAATGCTGCCTGTGCAGGCTATTACCCAGATGACCAATATGGTGATGGCAGGCACAGTCTTGAATGTAAGGAGTTTACCTCCTGAATCTGAAATTGCAAGTGCAATTGAGACACTAACTGTGTTCTATGGAACTAATTTTCAGCTATTCCTTGCTCAATGTGATAATGCAACCTGTATTAATATTCCCTCGGTATCTACAACCCGCTCTTCATCTGTTATGAATGAGGCGGGCACTCCTGCGGTGCCCCCAGTTTTTGAAGCTACCTCTGGGACTATACCAACCAAAGTTGATGCTCCAGGAGAACACTTGAGGTTTTCTGCGGGGGGGGGGGGGCAGCTAAGGAGGTCCTTGCATTTTGTATCACAGGCACAGATGATTCCTGAGGACACACAGCCTGAGATTTGAAAGGGGACTATCATCAAATGACAACCAGCAGTTTTTAAGCCAACTGCTGTGATTCCTATGCCCTATTGTCAGTTCAAAAATCTATGGCATCATGGAAAGCAGCATTTTCCTAATTCCATGCCTTCAAATGCAAATGCTTTGCCTTTTGTTTTTAAAATCTTACATATTAGTGGAAAGAATTTAGAGGAATGGTCTAAAAATGTGCAGGTAATTTTAATGAGGGAAGATGTATTATCATTATTGCTTGATCCTCCCCCCAAACCCTGGACTATAGACACTGACCTTTTGCATCACAAAGCGTTTAGTGTTTTGTTATCAACCATTGACCCTGCTTTGTATCCTAGTATTCCACATGGTTTAACTATATGTGAGGGTTGGTAAAAATTGTTTAAATTGTTTTGTTGCAAGAATTCAAATGCAACAAATAGAATTTTCAGGAAATTTCATTCTGCTAAATTGAAACCAGGTGTAGATATGAACGAACATCTTTGTGAACTTAATAAAATGTGGGAGGAGTTAGATGAACAGAGTTTGATTAGTATCATAATTAACTGTTTAGATCCTAGTTGGGGTAATTTTGTGTCTCGATTGGATGGTATTAGTCCTGAAAACATGTCCCTGGAAGTTCTGTCTGGTAAGTTAATTGCTGAAGACAATTGCTGAGGAAAGATAGGGCAACTTTCCATGGGAAAGATAGGCAAATGAGAAGGTCAAAAAGCCCCGATAAGATTTATAGTGTTGGAGAATGTTTTAATTGTGGGTCTAAGGGTCATTACAAAAGGGATTGCCCGTGTAATGCCAGAGCATGCCAAAGGACGCCCTCTGGTGGCCAGTATAGGAAAAGATCTCCAACCCCACATGGCAAGATATCAGGTAACCCTTCCAGTCAGAGAAGGGTAGATGGCCAAAGAGGGATGATAAGAAGGACAAATTTGGTTTTGCTACTAACCTTGTTACTGTAGTTGAGACATCTGAATCAGAGCTCTCAAGGGAACAATGCACAAAACTATGGTTGCTGGATAGTGGCGCAAGTAAACACATTGTAAATAACCCAAAGCTGTTTACTGAATTAAGGAGATATAAATCTATGGTAAAGGTTGCAAATGTAAAAGGGTAAGGTTTTTATTCCTGGGCTTGGGGAAGTTGATAAAGTTTTATATGTATCTGATATGGATCATAATTTGCTCAGCACTGTAAAGATAAGTGAAAATTCAAACATAGAGATATTACTCACAAAAGGAACTGCTGTGATTACCAATAATAAGCATGTGGTTGGGGAAGTGTTGAAAATTAGCGGTCTACCCTATTATTTATTTATTTTTTAATTTTTGATTTATATGCCGCCCTTCTCCGGAGACTCAGGGCGGCTTACAATGCGTTAAGCAATAGCCTTCATACTTTTGTATATTTATACAAAGTCAGCTTATTGCCCCCACAAACTAGGTCCTCAATTGACCCACCTTAGAAAGGATGGAAGGCTGAGTCGACCTTGAGCCTGGCTAGGATTGAACTCACAGAAATTACAGGCAGCTGGTGTTAATTGCTGCCTTTAGTAGGAGGCATTAGCCCCCTACGCTACACAGGCTCCTTTTATTCTATTATCCTATTATTCTCCTATTTCAAGGACTGAAGAATCTAATGCTACAAATCAGGTTACCACTTCTGATAGTGATGATGATGAATCTTATTCTGTTTCAGATGATGATGATTTTGGAGGTACACAAGAGAAAGGGAATTTTAAAGGTAATTGTAAAAATGTTTTAAACAATAAAAGTCTAAATTTTAACTTGAAACAGGGAAGAAGTGAACCTGAGAATGCCAATGCAATCTCCATTAGCAAGCCATTGCATGATGAATATGCTCACTTTATGCATCGTAGATTGGGTTATGTAAGCTTCCCAGTAGTACAAAAGGTATCTAAATGTTCAAATGGAACTAGGGTTAAAGATTGTAACATTTTTCTGGATTATTCTATTTGCAGGATTGCAAAGTCAAAAACAAGCCCTGCACCCAAGAAATCCAAGAGATTTTCTGAACACATATTTCAGTTGGTACACATGGATCTGGTGGGTCCTCTGAAAGCTTCTTTTAGTGCGAATCATTACTTTCTGACAATTGTGGGTGACCATAGTAGGTTTTGTTTTGTTTACCCTATTAAAACTAAGGATCAAACATTGTCTAAATTCAAGGAATTCTGCCATCTAGTTGAGAATCAGCATAATGTCAATATTCAAAAGATTTTGAAAGATAGAGGAACTGAATTTAACTCAGCACAGTTCCCTGATTGGCTAAAACGGAAAGGCATAGTACACTTACAAACTTTGCCTTATTCTCTCTCTCCAAGGTCATTTCTTCTAACTTTGGTATGCCGCAGCCCTCTCATTGCCTACCTACAAAGGGTTGGGCTCTACAGTTTGTTTCAATTTGCTGCTTTGCCTACTTTTGCCTCAGATCTTGTCTGAAACTTGTTGCATTTGGTTCACTTTTAGAAAAAGTACCTTTTCTCTGAATCTATAGTGTTAAGGATTTTTCTTTCTTAGGAAATCGACAGAGGCACCCCTGACACAGTCCATCCCTTGCCAGTAGCCTTTTATCTAGGTAATGTAGACCATGGTCTAGGAAGCCAAAGTTCTGTTGACAACATCCGTTTTTAAGCCAGTGGTTCATTTCTAAAACCCTTTGCTCCCTTACTGAATGTTGGTCTTTTGTTGGAAGTATAAGTGAAAACACCACTTGTGCTCCTAATCCTTGAACTTTCTCCCCTAACTGTTCGTAATCTCTTATTATTGTTTTCAGATTCATTGTTGTGTCATTGGGCTCCACAAGTAGGAGAAGAAAGGGTAATCCATGGGATTGATTATTTTAGTAAGGAACTCAGTTCCATCTTTGATTTTTGCTCCAGGGAGACTATATAACTTCCTAGATTGACTGAGTGGTCTGCAAGCTATAATTTCAATTATGTAAGAATTGAATCTCCTATCACCAATATTAGCCTTTTTTTTCCTAGGAGAGTCTAGAATACTTTTCTTCCTGTTGCAGGAATGCTAGATTGTGCCTCTTTTTTAGAAACTATTTATGAATACTCCTTGTAAGTGTCTGTATATTTTCTTCCAGGGAGAGGCTATGAAAGTGATTGTTCAGTTCCTGAGGGGCTTCACTGGAGTGAGCTAGGGTAGATAGTAGGGGCTTGCTCTTGTTTTCTTTTAAGAGAGACATGTTGCCATCAGTCTTGCACTTTAGGTATATATGTAGGCTCATTTTTTACAGAAGCTATTTGTTCCCTATCGTGTTCAATTTGGATTATTGGGTTTCTTCTTTATGTTCATATATGGGATCATCATCTTTTAAAGAAGCTGCTGGCTCCTTATTGTGTTTTATTTTGGTATAGTCTTCTTGTTTAGGTTGTGATTTCTCGCTTTGTTCATTGAGTTTCAGAGTGGCCAGAGTTGCCTGGAAACCTTTTACTTTTTATTCTAGTAAGTCAAGTAATTTTCATTTGATACATACATAGTTTGGACAATAAACACTTTGCAAATTATTATACTGTCAGTCTCTATCTCCATGACTTTTTTCTTTGTTAGTTTGATAAAAAATTAAAAATTAATAAAAATTTAAATATTTTCCATGTTGCGAAGTGTCAGTTTACAATAGTTTACAAGAGTTTTGACATTTTGTTCTCTGCATTGAAAAATTCATCACTATCTTCCCTTTTTAAAGTATCTGTCTCTTAGAATATCTTTTTCCTCTTAGATCATTAAAAATGTAAACATTTATAAAGAATTAAAATAAGTAAACTTTTTTTCGAATGTTTAGTTGAAAAGAGAAATTGAAAAATTGAAAAAAGAATTTTATAAAAAAATCTTGCCCTTCGGTTGCATGGCCACTGCTGGAGTTTTCAGGTACAATGTACTGATGTGGGCACTCTGCTTAGCTGGTCCACTGCACTGCTCTCAACCACTGCTAGTCCATTGTGCTGCTCTCAGTCACTGCTTCGGTGCTTCACTCCTCTACTATGTAACTCTACCCTGCTGCTGCTCAAGGTCTGCGGTGCTGCTCACAGCCAGTCTGCTGCTTCATTTCATCACTGCTCATGTTTTTACCACACTGGCTCCACTCAGGTGTCAGGCTGGATCACTGGGCTGCCTCTCCATCTCTCAGCTTGGCTGTCTCTCCTTCTCTAAGATGGGTTGTCAGGCCATCCCTTGGTTGGGACACTGAGCTGCCTCTCAGCCACCTCTCAGCTGGGCCACCTCTCAGTTGGGGCACCTTTCAGTTGGGCCACTTCTCAACTTGGCCACCTCTCAGCTGGGCAACCTCTCACCTCTTCAAGGAGTTCAACTTCTTTTTTTAATCTCCTGTAGCTAATCTTGATGTTGCTCTCTTGATATAGTTCGTAATCCACATTTCTATTGAAAATGACAGATGAAAATGAAACAAAATCTCAGCTTAAAAAATAGTATCTCAGCTAAGAACACAAAAAAAGAAATGTCAGCTTAGTGTAAAAAAAGATTATACATAAATACGTGTATACGTACATACATACATACAAACATATAGTATAGAAAGATAATACAAAGTAGCCCACAAAAATTCACAAAATATTTAGAAATATTAAAAATTTGTAAAAAGAAAATTGCAGTCTCTGACTGTAATCCACAAAACTGATATAATGATCACTGCAGTGGTCACAAGAAAATGTGATAAAGTAAAGAAATGTTGGCTATCTTTGAAAAAACTGATGGAGTAACATAAGGGCAGAAAATTGTGATTCTAGTTTATTATTTTTAGTAATTTGTAGCTCGATCTGCTTTGCTGTGGGTAGCTAAAAAGTTTCCGATTTTTATGATTTCTGAGTGGTTGGCAGTTCTTATGTGACTTACAAAAAGCTACTCTTCGACTAAAGAAGGAGTTAAGAAGATGGAGGAACAAATTGTTAGAGATGTATTTGAAAAAATATTTAAATAAAATCCATCATTTCATAGATCAGCTATGCTCCGAGGATGTTAAACGAACTACTCAAACTACTTCAGAGATGCAAATATGTGTGGAAAGTTAGACAATGCAGAGAAGTCAACTGTAATTTTGGAATATAAACCAGACACCAATTTTTATTATGATGGTTTAAAGAGAAGCCTCCCAACACAATTGAAAGAAGAGCTCCAAGAAAATTTGCAATTTTTAAAAGGACAAGTTGGAGCCTTTTTCCTCATGGATATTAACATGACAAATCCTTGAAAAAAAAGAGAAGCTTATAACTACTTGACAAACATTACAGAGAAGAAAAATATTTTATTCCATAAAGACAGGCTGGAAGGAGTGACTTAAACTCAATGAGTCAATTAGAATTAGGATGGATATCAGGTACCACACACCCCTATCGGGACACTGCCATTCTGGCGAAGAGGGGGCCTGGGTGTATTCTTTAGTTTATAGCCTTTTTCCTTGTGCCTATCTATCCTGTACTTTGATTTACCTTCTTGGAAATGTAAGGTGGGGAGGGCCATCTGTTTTGTCTCAACTCCGGAGCCTCCAGCAAGCAATGCCTAGGAACAACTTATCACCTTCTCATCAACTTTGCACCTGTGGACTGAGGTTCTAACTGCTTTAATCTAACAGAATTGCGTGGGGAATCTTCAGATCCTGCTTTCTTTGTCTTGCTATAACCTTCAATAAAAGTTTCCTTTTGAAATGCTAAGTGCTTCAAGAGTTCTACTTTCTTGAGCAGAGGGACGAGGCAAGTCCTTACAATGGATTTTCATCAGTTTAATATTTGTAATTGAAAGAAAATCTTAATCTAAAATTTGAAATGTATTTTTTCTTTTATATATAATACCTAAATATTTCCTAAAGTTTGTAAAATATTATTGCAAGTATATTTGAAAATACCTATGTTAAGAGAAAGTTAAAGAAAAAGATGTATTAGATTAAAGAAAAATCTAGAGTTTTAAAAAGGATGTATAAAGAAGAAAACCAATTATGCAATGAAGATAACTTGGAAGGAGTAATCTAAATTTAATAATCCTATTAGAGTTAGTTGGAATTTTATTGGTCTGAAAGTGAACTTTAAAGTATGTATGCTAAGAAGGAAGTTAAAAAAAGATGTATTAAAATGTTTTAATTTTAAAAACGTTTTAAAGAAAATTATTTTAAAATGAATGAAAAAATATTTTTCCTTTAAGGTTAAAGAATCTGAAAGAATACAGTGAATTTTGTTAACATAAATTAGATATGTCAAACACAAAGCCCGCAGGCCACATCCAGCCCATGATGTGGTTAGATCTGGCCTGCATGGCTGCCTTTTGACAGCAAGGGGCTGGCCCCCACTGCCTTGGCCACAATCCAGCCCAACTGGATCCTCCCCCTGGGCATGCGCACAAGAGGTGGTGTGGAGGGAGGGCTGGCATCCTGGGTGAAAGGGAAGCGCTCAGAACACGGTCAGCCTATGGGACAAGATGGGCACTGTAGATGCCTGCCACCTCCTCTGCACACCCAGAGGGAGTGAAAGCTGGGCTAGGGTGTGATAGGGTGATGGGGACCAACCCCTTGCTGTCTCCAGGGTGGCACCATGGGCCAGATCTAAGGCTGATCATGTTTTGGTCCAGATTGCTGCCATGAAGTTGTAGATCAGTGCCGCACCCACCACCAGTACTTCTATGACCCACTCCTCAGCCTGGCCTGGCAGCCCGTGAGGGCTTCCCTTTCACCGGGACTGCCCCTGCATGGGAAAACCATGGCCACTGGCAGCACAGTCATCAGCCATGCTGCCAACCTCTTCCCCACCATGGGGAAGGAAGGAAGGAAGGAAGGAAGGAAGGAAGGAAGGAAGGAAGGAAGGAAGGAAGGAAGGAAGGAAGGAAGTTGCCTTGTTCTTTCTGTTAGCATTCTTTTAGAAATAAAGTGTTGTTATTTCACAAACCTCGCCTCCGTGTACCTGCCTTGTTCACCAAATAGAACAGAGCACATTTTGGGAGCTTACAATATAGTATTCCACCAATCAGGATGTTTAAGCGTTTCCAGGAAGATCAAGTCCCCTCCAAGAGTTTTGCCATTTTTAAAATGGACAATTAAATTCATTACATCTTGAGGCTGTAAAAAAAAAAAGTCAGAGTTTGTTGCAAATACATTAGAATCTCTGCCTGTGGTTTGAAAAAATGTACTACACTGACTATCCCAGTTCTTCCGTAATAATAAATTTTATATTTTGGGACTTGAAGACATAGAAGAAATAAGGAACCTCAATATTGTGTCAATTTTTGGCTGACTAACTAAATCAGTCTGCCCTGGTCTACCAATTGACAAGCCTTCTTCTTCTTACTTGAGAGAACCTTGTATTCCCAAGAATAGGTATCATAAAATTGTTAATAATTTGGACTTCCGATGGCTCTGTGAAATGCCAACGGAGCTCCTTTTAGCCCCGTGTCTCCGTTAGCAGCTAGAACAGCGAAAATCAGCTGTCTAGCTGCTTAAAACTCTCCCCCAGGGAAAAAGGGGGAGAGAAGAGCAGAAGGGTCTGGTAGAGCTCCCCTAGACCCCCCAGGCTTTTTTTCTTTTTAAGCCTGGGGTTTGCAGGGTAAGAGCTCCCTGAAAGCCTTTTGAAGCTCCGGAGCCGGGATGACTCTGCTTAAGAAAATAAGCAGACCGAAGCGTCGCGACCACACCAGCAAAACAAATTGAAGATTATAAAGAATTTGGACTTTGGATGCTGGCAGAGTTAATCCAGGAGGACAAAAATGCAAGTACTGAATGTTAACTCCGTTTAAAAAAGGGAAAGATGATATCTGTGAAAATGAAACTTATAAGTGAAAGTCCTTGTTAACATTAGCAACATTGTTAAAGCTATTGGGTTATTCAAGAAAAAGATTTAAAGTGGAAGAAGAATTGAAAAGACTATGGTACTGATTTTAACTAATTTACATCCTTAATTTGTGTGGAAAATAATTGGATTTAATGACCTGATAGCTGAATTAATATAAATATAAAGAGGCAATTGAAAAATGGCTGAAATCAAAGATGGATTATGTTAGATCGGCGCAGGAAAGAAGAGTGACCAGCTGAGTTCAAGAACAATCATTTATTCAATGAGAACTGAACTGGCTGTGCGCTGCCGGAGCTCTCCTTATATTTGCTCCGGCAGACGCACCGCCCACTGACAGGGATTCAAAACTCCCGCCGAAAGGATCTTCAGCCAATCCCAGGCGGATGTCCTTATAAGGACATAACACTCCTCCCCCCTAGTTCTTAGTCAGTCCATCAGGGAGGTAATCGCTAAGATAAACAGGACGTCTACGTGCCCGCGTAGACCTGCGCAGTTCACAGTTCGGATGGGCACCGACATGGACGGGAGGTGTCCGCTCTGCTCCGGGCTCCAGCTCCGGTGCCGGGCTGGATCTGGCCGTAGAGGACGCTGGCTCAGTCCCAGAACCTCCGGCCGGGTCTCGGATCTCCGCCTGCTGTGGATGCTGGCCTTCCTCGTTCCTGCACGGATCCTGAGATCGCCGTTGTGGCTCTCTGCGGTGGACCGGTCCGGAACTCCTGAGCCTCGGTAGGTCCCTGGGTTTCCCTCGGTTCCTTGCTGGGCTCGAGTTGCGTCGGTCTGGGTCTGGGTGCGAGTTCGGCGGAGGTGGCTGGGCTAACCCTGGGGGTCCCCTGGTTGAGTCCGGCTTACTCCCGGGGAGTTTGGTGGATGACCCGGGCGGCGTGTCGACCCTGTCGGGGTGGCGTAGGCCTACCTTGCAGGGGTGGTGTAAGCCCTCTTGGTACGGCTGGTTGGCTGGAGGTGATCTCGTTGTTGGCAGGACGCCGGGTTGTTCGGCCATGCCGGGTTGGTGTTGGCCTACCCTGCTGGGGTGGTGGCGGCCTTCCTCGCAGGGTTGGTCTTCTGCGCGGTCGGGTGGTTGTTGCGGGGTCTCCTGAAGAGTTGGCTGGAGGTCCCCGTCTCCGGGTTGTCGGGTTACCACCTCGCGGGGCTGCTGTTGGCTTCCCCTGCTGGGTTGTCCCCTGTCTACTTGGCTGTTTGCAGCTGCAGTTGAATTTGGCGCCAAGGTGCTTGTCTTTCTTGTTTGTTGGCGGCCTCCCTCGTCTGGGTGGGGTCGTCCTACTTCGCCAGGGTGGTGTTGGCCTACTCCGTCGGGGAGGTCGGGGCCTACCTCACAAGGTTGGTTTAGGCCTACCTCACAAGGTTGGTTTAGGCCTACCTCGTCGGGGTGGTTTAGGCCTGCCCCGTCGGGGTGGTTTAGGCCTACCTCGTCGGGGTGGTTTAGGCCTACCTCGTCCGGCTGGTTTTCCCCCACTTCCCTCCACCTTTTGCGGAGCTGGTCGAGATGACGTCTCACGATCTGTCCGTCTTCCAGCTCAACTCGGTAGGATTTGGGGCCGGTTGTGCTGTGTACTGTAGCTTTAAGCCATTTAGGCGAGCCGTGGAAATTTAAAGCGAACACGGCGTCGCCGATCGAAAATTGGCGAAGTTGACGGCTGGCAGATGCGGGAACCTCCGAAGTGTATTGCGGGTGCAGTCTGTCCAGGGGTGACCGGAGTCGCCTGCCCATCAACAGTTCGGCAGGGCATTTCCGGGTGGCAGAGTGGGGTGTGATATGTTGTGTCAGGAGGAAGGTGTCAATGCGCTCCTGCCAATCCCCAGGTCCCATCTTGGCAAGAGACTCCTTGGTGAGCCTCACCATCCTTTCAGCCTGTCCATTTCCAGCCGGTCTGTAAGGGGCAGAGAGGGCATGGCGGATGCCCAGACTTGCGAGAAAAGCCTCCATGGGCACGGACGTAAGTTGAGGACCGTTGTCCGAGACTAAGACGTCAGGGAGTCCATGGGTGGCAAACAGTCGGCGGAGGGCTCTGATTGTTGCTTCCGTTGTGGTCGATGCCATGGGGACGACCTCCAGCCATTTGGAGTAGGCATCCACCACGATGAGGAGATGGTGCCCATGAATGGGGCCAGCAAAGTCAATGTGGATGCGCGACCAGGGAGAGCTGGGGGTTTCCCAGGGCGTCGGGTCTGATTGAGGGGGTGCAGGTCTTACTTCTTGGCACGGAGTACACCTGGCGACCCATTGCTCAATGTCTTTGTCCATGGCTGGCCACCAGACGTAGCTCCGTGCCAGAGCTTTCATTCGGACGATGCCCGGGTGCCCCCGATGTAGAGCGGCCAGAGTTCGTTTTTGTAGCGAGCCGGGAATCAGCACCCTGTCTCCCCATAACAAACAGCCGCGCATGGTGGACAGCTCCTCTCGCTTCCGGCTGAACGGCAGGAACTCGCTGCTGACATCTTGGGTCGGCCAGCCCCTTAAGACCCAAGCCTGGACTTTGCGGAGGATGGGGTCGGCCCGCGTGTGCGTAGCGACGTCGGCAGACGTTACGGGACAGTTGCTGTCATTGTCAATGTGCAGCAGTTCGATCGTGGGCGCGGGATCCTCCACGGCCTCGGCGGATGGGCATCGGCTGAGGGCGTCGGCGTTCGCG
This sequence comes from Coluber constrictor foxii, assembly GCA_038048745.1. Classification (NCBI taxonomy): domain Eukaryota; kingdom Metazoa; phylum Chordata; class Lepidosauria; order Squamata; family Colubridae; genus Coluber; species Coluber constrictor. The sequence continues at coordinate 115,561,752 of CM075961.1, read as the reverse complement.
ATGGCTTTACCGGGTTGATGGACGAGGCTGTAGGAGTAGCCGGCGAGGAAAATGGCCCAACGCGTCATGCGTGGGGACATGAAGGCTGGTGTTTGCTTGTCTCCGGCAAGAAGGCCCAACAGCGGCTTGTGATCGGTGACGATGGTGAAACACCGGCCATAGAGGTATTCGTGGAAACGCTTCACCCCTGCAACAATAGCCAATGCCTCTTTGTCCAGTTGGCTATAGTTGCGTTCCGCAGCGGACATAGTCTTAGAAAAGTAGGCAATGGGGGCTGTACAGCCGGTAGGCAGTTCGTGGCTGAGGACAGCGCCCACGCCGTAGGGTGAAGCGTCACAGGTCAGTCTGATGGGCAACGTCTCATTATATTGAATGAGCACGCTGTCGGAGGTCAGCAGGTCTTTCACAGCTCGAAAAGCAGATTCTTCCTCGCGTCCCCACCTCCAGGGAGCCGCCTTTGCCAGCAAGCGGTGGAGCGGCTCAGCAACTGTGGCTTTCTGCTGGAGGAAAATTGCGTAGAAGTTAAGCAATCCAAGGAAAGCCTGAAGCTCCGCTTTGTTTTTGGGGCTGGGAGCTTCATGGATAGCCTTAACTTTTGATTTGGTGGGGCGGATGCCAGAACTATCTATGAGATAGCCCAGGAACTCGACTTCCTGTACCCCGACGATGCACTTGTCCCTCCTGACCCTCAGGCCCTTCTCCTGAAACCGTCGTAAAACGAGTCTCAGGCGGTCAAAGAGTTGGGCCTTAGATTCACCAGAGATCAGCACATCGTCGAAGTAAGGCACCACCCCTGGAACGCCTTGGAGAAGGCGTTCCATCATAGATTGGAAAATGCCTGGGGCTGCACTGACCCCAAACTGGAGGCGGTTGCACTTAAACGCGCCTCTATGGGTGACAATCGTCTGAGCCTCCGCCGTTTCCCGATCCACTGGCAATTGCTGGTAAGCCTGGGCCAGGTCCAGTTTGGCAAAAATTTGGCCCTTGCCGAGTGAGTGCAGCAAATGTTGCACCACCGGCACAGGGTATGCGCTCTGCGGTAACGCTTTATTGATGGTCACTTTGTAGTCAGCGCAGATGCGCACAGATCCATCCTGCTTCATGGGGGTCACAATGGGAGTCTCCCATGAAGCATGATCGATGGGTTCCAGTATGCCTTGGGCTATCAGCTTATCTAGCTGAGCATCTACCTTAGCCCTTAAGGCAAATGGAACCCGGCGGGGCTTAAGCCGAATAGGGGTAACCCCCTTGTCCAGATTAAAAGAAATGGGTTTCCCTGTAAAGGTCCCTAACTTACCATCGAAGACTTCTGGGAACTCTCCGATGAGCGCGTCGAGTTCCCCTGAGCTAACTTGGTGGATGCCTCCAATAGAAAGCCCCAACGGCTCGAACCACTCCACGCCCAGCAGGGTCGGGCGGCTGTGCTCCACGACTGTTATTGGAAGCTGGCCTTGGAATAGCTTGAAGGCGATGTGGAGGTTGGTTCTTCCGAGAACGCCGATGGGATTTCCGCCGAAATCCACCAGTTGGGAGTTAAGGGGTTGAAGGTGGCGCTTGCGGAGTGCCGGCTTCAGCTTCTTAATCTGGTGCCAGTCGATGATAGAGTAGACGGAGCCAGAGTCCACTTCCATGGTGCACGGCAACCCTTCTGCCAACAGTGTCACATGGAATTTTGTGGCACTGTTGTTGCTGGTGAGTCCGATGGTTGTTTGGTGTACAGCGCCGCCCTGGGAGTCATTGCGGTCGTCGCGGTTTTGCTGGTTTGAGGACCGTTTGGATGACCTCTGGGTATCGCGGCGATTTTCAAGAGTGCGGGGCTTAATCGAGTCCGGAACCGGATCAGAGGCTCTGCATGCCTCGGCGATGTGCCCCTTCTTGAGGCAGCGTCTGCAGGTTGCATCGCGCCAGCGGCAGGACTGGCGTGGATGGAGTCCCTTGCAACTGCCGCATTGAGCTGCGCGGCGGCCATCTTTTTGAATTTCCCGCCTAGATGGGCGGGAAACTTTTAAAACAGTCGATTCTCCCTCTGAATCAGTTGGTGCGGCAGAGTCATCGGACGAATCCGACGCCGGCTTGTGGATCTTGTGGATCCCACGGGACTGGCGCATCGCAGCGGCGGCGGTCTCAGAGGTCTCCGCAGCCGTGGCCTCTTCGAGGACGTCCTTCAGGGACAGGCGCTTCCTACTCAGGAACTTTTTCTGGAGGTTGGCATCTCTCATTCCGAAGACGATCCCGTCTCGTAAGGCATTGTCGACATTTTCAAATTCGCAGTTAGCTGCGATTTGTCGCAATGCCGCAACAAAGTCCTTGAGGGATTCGCCTTCCATCTGGTTCCTTTGGCGGAACGTGAAGCGGTTGGAAATGGGGGTGCCCGTTGGTGCATAATGGTCTTGCAGGGCAGCCTGTAGATCCACCCAGGACATGACTTCAATGTCTCTGGGTGCGACGAGGTTGACAGCGAGCTCCAACACATCGGTGCCGCAATTGGCGAGGAAAAGAGCCCTCTTCCTCTCGTCGTCGATGTTGGTGTAGCCGTTTCCCCGGAGGAATTGGCGGAAACGGATCATATAGGAGCTCCATTTCTCCCGGCTGGGGTTGAAAGGAGCCAGCGAGGCGAACGGCGCTTGCGGCGTTGCCATTCTTCAGGCCGCGTCGAGTGACTTCAGCTCGTAAAGGCGATCGTGCCACGCGGAATTCTTCTCTACTCCTTCGTCGCCAGTGTTAGATCGGCGCAGGAAAGAAGAGTGACCAGCTGAGTTCAAGAACAATCATTTATTCAATGAGAACTGAACTGGCTGTGCGCTGCCGGAGCTCTCCTTATATTTGCTCCGGCAGACGCACCGCCCACTGACAGGGATTCAAAACTCCCGCCGAAAGGATCTTCAGCCAATCCCAGGCGGATGTCCTTATAAGGACATAACAGATTATATGAGTCAGCAAACCTACAAGTGGTGTCTGCGAAGGATTTAAAAGATCTTTTAAAATCTTTTACTGTGGAGATAAGACAGATAATTAAAAGAACTATTCAAGATTTTAAACTGGGGAATAAAAATGACTTGCTGGCTGGAAAAGAGAAAGAAAGTAATCAGGGTAATGTGACTTTGGAGGACAAAAGAGACACTGTCGAGATTAAAATGGAGGTTATTACACTGGAAACAAAGGTTTTGGAAGAGGCTTCCACTCAATTAATTGAAAAGCAGCAAGAAGATTCTTTACTGCAGGTTGATAAATATTTTGACAAGTTTTGGCTCTACAGACAGAATCAATATTTAAGGAACAAACTGATTGACCATAAATGCAGGAGGAGTCAAAATGGGGGCTTCAATTTAAAGGAAATAACTCCAAGAAGAGAACGAATTCCAAAGACACACCAACTACAATTTCATACCAAAAAATTCTTGAAAATAAAAGCAGGGGAAGAAGTAACGCTGAAGAAGGGATTATTTATTGGTGAAGGATTGGAAAAAATATAGAAAGAAAGAAAGACTAGTAGATTAAAAAAAATTATTTTTAGGGAGGATTTTTATAATAACTTTACTTATTGAAATTAGTATTTTTCAAGCTTATTTTAAGATAAAGAAATAAGGGAAGTGTTTCATTATATTTAGTTTTAGATTTGACTTAAGGGATAGGTTTTTTTCTTTATTTGAGTTTTATATTTTGAGGAATGTTTTACTGAAGTAAAAAATGTCTAGCTAAAAATGAATGATTGATATTTGATTTTTTATGATGTTAAAAGGATTAACTAAAGTTGGATAACTTTTTGAATTTTATTGTAACTTAAAGTATTGAAGTTTAAAAATGGCTAATTTAAAAGTGATAAGAGAATGAAAAGGTTTAACTAAAGTTGGATAACTTTGAAAGTTTTGAAAGAATGTTTTGTTAATGTACTAAGAGATTTTAAAATGTTTAAATGAAAATTATAGTTTTTTTTCTTTTACAAATGTAAAATGCTATAAGAGAATCTATTAAAGGAAGGTTGAAGTATAATTTTTAAAAAGGGAGTTAATGAGTGTAAGAGAGTTTTGAGTTCTGTAGTAGTTAGCTTACTTTAGCTTATGTTTGTTAAATCTTATATCCTGTTTTTGCTCTGGGAAGTCAGGGGGGGGAATTGGGAAGAGGTTTAGTTTGGGTGGGGATAAAATGATGTATAATAATTGATTTTGTATTGTTTGGATTTTTGAATAAAAAAAAATAAAACTTTTGTTATAAAAAAAATTGTTAATAATTTTTAAATTATGCAACAAGATTACAGGGCCTATCATTTTACTGTATTTCAAATCAATCCAGTATTTTCACAGCTCCATTGTGAATATCTTTATCTTTTGTGTTGATCAGTTAAACATTTTCATTCAATTTTACATTCTGTAGTTTCTCTTTGTTCAGCAGAATAAAATTCTTTGTCATGAAACTGTAGGTGTTTTCAAGTCAGTGTTTTATTTGTAACTGACTGCTTAAGAAGGAAGTATTTTTTGGGCAGATAATCCAAACAGTATTATTATATATCATTTTTACCAGTTATATCTTTTCTTATTCCTATTCCTGTCACTTTTACCACACACTCATTTATGTTTAGGGGTTCTTCTACATTGAATAAACACATCATTGTTAGAAATAGGAATGAAGCAATAAACCATTGAAGGCAATCTGGTACCAAATGTAGCAAAGATTCATTAACGTATTTGCAAATATGGGTGCACATGAAGTGGATCCAGATCAAAGCATGTAACAGGCTTTTATATCCTTTTACCCAATGCTCAACACTGTCCTGTTTCCCATTGGCTGGGTACTACTATGTTTCCCTGAAAATATGACCTACTCAGAAAGTAAGTCTTAACTTGATTTTACATGTGTGCCCAATATAAGCCCAACCCCCCAAAATCAGTCCTAATTCAGCCCCACCCACTCCAGCGTGTACGGGTAAAAACTAAGCTAGGGTGAAGATGGGGTCTGTGGAGTTGCCCTACTACTTACCTTCAGATAGTTGCAGCCAAGTCTTGCACACCTTGGCCCATATCTTCTGCAACCAGCAAGGCTTTTCTGAAGATCTTTGTAGACCAGTAGTTCCCAAAGTGGTCAGTACCACCCCTGGGGGAGGGATGACTTAAGGGGGCGCTAAGAGGCAAGGGTGGGTAGCATAGAAGTGCTGGAGATGGACTCGTGAGGCATTGGCCATTCCTCTTCCAGGTTCGCAACCTGAAGCTCAGATCATCAGACTAGCTGGCCAGTGCCAGCTGGCCAGTGCTCATGCGTGCACCAAAAACTGAAAGATTGTTTCCTGGTGCACATATGCCCACTGGGCAGCTCCTTTTACCACACGTGCAAGGCTGAACTGTTGAATACTTTCTTATTGTTCTCCTTGCTTGCTATTGGTCACTGCTTGCCCGAACTACCCGGCCCAGGCCCAGCTGCTCTGCTCCTCACCCAGTTGACTGCTGTAACCTTCCTAATTTTTGTAAATTGCAGGTGGGCTGCCATGGGAGGGAGGGCCTGGGGGAGGCGACATGCCTAGTTGGCTGCTGCCGGTGCTGTGCTGTGCCACCCAGGATCGAGGAGGGCTGTGGCGGGGGGAGGCCTGGGGAGGGTGGCAGGCCTGGCTGGCCGATGGCAGTGCCGTGCTGACCAGGATCAAAGTAGGCTGCCATGGGGGGGGGGAGAGCAGGTCTGGCTGGCTGGCTGGCTGGCTGGATGCATACTAGCCATCCCAGGAAGACCTCTGATGACATCAGGTAAGCGGCAAAGCTCCCAATTTCACCTAATGCCTCTTTCTTACTGTGGTAAGGGGATAGGCTGGGGTGCAAAACGTCAGCAGCTGTTGCGCTGCCGCCTGCACTGCTTGTTTGGAGCTGGTTTGGAAAGGGAAAAAACACAGTCAAATTAGGTGGGACACACCCCATCCAGATCCCTCCAAATGGTCTCCCTATGGTAGCCTCCCTGCTGAAAAGTGCTTCTTGCTTCTCCGCTACCTGCATGCTGTTACAGGCTCTGCACCCAGATAGTGGCCGGTGGTCCCAGGTAGCAGTATCTTGTTGGCCTTGGGGGGTGCAACAATATGCAGGTAGAGAATAGGGAAGCGCTTTTTGCGCCCCCAGCTCATTCGCTGCTGACTAGCCTGATCGGCAGAGGCTTTTTCTGGTTTTTTAAGCCTTTGATGATCGCAGCTGACTTGCCTGATCAGCAGAGGCTTTTTCTGTTTTTTTAAGCCTCTGACAGTCAGTGTTCCAGAAAACCCCCGACTCCCAGTCAAGATGCGGGAGAAGGCATTTTCCAAAGTTTTCTTTACTAGCAATAGGTAAACTGGCACATCTGGGAAATCCCGAATCTGAAAAACTCAGGCTTTCCTTCACTAATACAAAGCTCCCAAAACCAACCCCTCTCTCCTCTTTCGGTCACATGCTCCAATCACTGTCGGTTTCGCCTTGGCCCATCCCTTGACTACTACTCCTCCAGATGCTGGATTACCCTGGCCTTGACCAATATGAAAAACTGTTATTATGTCTACTAACTCCCCTCTCCTAAATCTCCCCTCCTATTTTCCCCACACATGAGGAGATGGCAGCATTGAAGCTTCCAGCTTAATATGGCTGACGCTGACAATCCTAGCTGACTTGCCTGATCAGCAGAGGCATTGTTTTTACTTTTAAAAGCATTTTTTTTATAACCTCTTCGGCTGAAGAGGTTGTAGAAAAAATGCTTTTAAAAATTAAAAAAAAGCCTCTGATGATTGCACGGCTGAGCTGGGCAATGGGGGGGTGGGCAGGGATTTTTGCTACCAGTTCTCCAAACCACCCACCTCCATCGCTACTGGATGGGGCGATCCAGTCTGAATGAGGAGCATTTCATCCCTGCATCAGTCATTATTTTAGTGATGAACTCAAAGAGATCAGGCATGACACTGCTTATTTATCAGAACTGTTTGCAAAATTCAATGAAGTGAATTTGCAATTGCAAGGAAATGAGGTCAATCTTATTAAGGCCAAATCTGTCATCTCTACATTTATTTCAAAGTTAACTCTATTCAAGTGCAATATAGGCCATTGCGAGCTATACCAATTTCCGAGCTTGTCCGAACTAGAAGAGAAAGGTGGGATAAAAGATCATAATCATAATCTGGAAGTTTTTTGTGACCATTTGGACATGCTGCATAAAGATACGTTGAAGTGATATCAGGACCTTCTTTTGATGGAAATTCCAGATTGGGTGATAAATCAATTTTCAGATACTGAGGAAGATGGGGTAGTGGAGGAACAACTAATAGAGCTGCAAAATGCATTTCCAACATCATAGTTGGTGGAATGTGGTTTCAGTGTGGTCATCCAACTACTCTCCAAGCAGAGAAATCGACTCCAGATTACTGAACATGGTGATTTAAAACTCCTGCTAAGTGACTTAAAACTAGACACTGGGAAAATGGTATCACTTCATCAAGCCCATCCATCACATTAAGAATTTACTGAACAGTGAAGTAGTTACTAAATTTTACTGAGATTACTAAGTTAGTAGTTACTACGCCATCCAATCACTTCACCCTGCAGCCCAGCCTTGTAGGCCTGCGCCCACCTCCCACCTGGGCAGCAGCAGCCTACCTATCCTGGTTGTATCATCTTGCCCTGCAGCCGGCCCAAATGCCCACCTCGAACTGCCTCCGACTGCTCCAGCAGGTCATTTTTATTTAATTAATTTAATTAAGAATGCTGCAATGGGCATAAATGATCACCGGTCAAAAGTGCGAGGACTGACAGAAATCACTTTTTTCAGCCCTCTGGGTAGTCCCTATGTGCATATGGACTACTCAGAGGGCTGAAAAAGTTATTTTTGATTGGTCCTCACACGTACGACTGCCTCACATTTTACGTTTTGCGCCCTATCTTCTCACCATGGTGAAGAGAACTAATTGTGAAATGACTGACACGGTTGTTAAGAATGCTGCAATGGGCAGAAATGTGAGGATGGTCATAAGTGTGAAGACCAGTCAAAAGTATGAGGACCAGTCAGAAATGACTTTTTTCAGCCCTCTGAGTAGTCCCTATGCACATAGACATGCCCACCCTGTCACATGACTAGCTAGCCACGCCCCCCCAACTAAACCACGCCCACAGAACCAGTTGTTTAAAAAATTGAATCCCACCACTAGGTGGGGGGCACTGACAATGAGTTTGTAGCACCAAGGGGGTGGTGGACTGAAATGTTTGGGAACCACTGTTGTAAACAATAACAGAGCTCTGGCTTGATCTGGAGCTCTGTTATTGGCTACAGAGGCCTTTCCTAAAGGCCTTTCCTGAAGGCCTCTCTAACATGCATAAATTAATGGTTTATTCTGCTCCTGTTCCAGATGCTTGATATGCACTCACTTTAGGAGCCTCCTTGCCTAACACAAAATAGTTGATCTGCAGGGGCAATCCTGCCACCAGGTCCAAGAAGTATGGCCGCAAGAAGCAAGGCAGCTCCTAAAGTGAGCCCAGATCACCTGTTTTGCATTAGGCAAGGAGGCTCCTAAAGCAAGCGCAGATCAGCTCTTTCACATTAGACAAGGAGGCATGAGATGGGAGGGGCAACTCGTCCTTGCTCTCCCCCCATACAGGGAAAAATGGGGGGGGAGAACAAGACCTCCCCAAATAAGACCTGTTCTCTTTTTTGGTGGCCCCAAAAATATAAGACCCAGTCTTATTTTTGGGGAAACGCGGTACCAAGCTCACAACGTATCTGGAGCACCTATTAACAATATTCACCAAAAAAAAGTACCAACATGACATGGTATAGGTACGCATCACTGCATAAATCCTAATTTTCCATTGCTCTTTTCCATAATTGGTTATATTTTGAAATGTGTCAGTTAAGCTATTGCTCAGAAAGCATTCTTTTTTTTCTAGACTTTTCTGACCCACATTGCTAACTGTAAGAACAATACTGTTTTAACTAATTTTTCAAAAAGTTCCTTAACTTTCTAGTTCCTTATTTTCTTTATTTACTATACTGAAGGGTCATAGAGACATTAATCAATCTAACCTTTGCTATTTGCTTCTGTTAAGAATTGATTGTGCTATTTTACTACCATTAGAAATTATTTGTTAGGAATTAATTCTGTAAGCCTCGTTTGTTAAGAATTGTATCCTTTGTTATCTGGTTTCTCGCTTCTGTTATTTGCTTCAGAGCTAGGCACATCCTTGGAGATAGAATAAAACAGTTACCAAGGAACATCTTGCTCCATAAATAAGCAGGGCCAGAGAAGGGGGTTGCCTAGGAGCATAAACACCCAAGGCTACAAGGGATGCTCTGCAAGATAATAAAAAGCATGGACAAAGCATGGATAGATCATGGACAAAGAATGCTCCATGGATAAGGGGAGGCATGGGCAAGACATTGCCCATATTGAGTAATGAACATTTGCCTCTGATTGGCTAAATGAGTGTATAAGATCCTAGACACATTTTCCTAAGTGTGGCTTTTTCCCCCTTGCATGCCATATACATACATACATACATACATACATACATACATACATACATACATACACACACACACACACACACACACACATACATACATACATATGGAATAAGTTCACCCAGTTCTTTGTACAAATAAAAGCTGTTTGTTATTTTCCAAGCCTCTTTTTGAGTCTCATTTTTGGCATTCCAGTGACTCAAGTGCAGTTTTGGGCCTTATATTTTCTGGTGCCCAACGTGGGGCTTGATGGCATTGGTCCTTTGAGGCAGCCAGAAATTTGCGAGAGCCCTGGCCACGTGCAAATAAAGTGTTTGGATGTATGAACGAAGATCTCTATAGATCTTGATCTTTAAAAATAGGCCAGCATCTGAGAGGGCGTGTCCATGGCTGTGGCTTAGAGACATTGTCTTCGTCTCTCTGCGGCATATGGAAAATTGAAAGCGGATGAAATTAAAGATAAACAGCATTTTTAAAGTCCAATAACAACTAAATGTGTAATTGAAGAGTTCCTGATTTGGTTGGATTAAGATTGATGTGGTAAGCCACTCTGAACTGCTTTTAATTGAGGCTTTTTAAAAGTGTTTTCCCTTCAGGGAAATAAAAGTGAGCAGAGGGGGTGATGAAATGGTGAAATGATGATTTAAAGAGGTCTGAAAAACAATAAATTTGAACTAACTGTGAGCTGGATCCTTAAAAAAATGTCTGTAGAGCGAAGGGCAGCAAATTAAGTTTTATGGTTATGTTTGAATAAGATAAAATAAGATGTATGAGAGCTGCTTGAATGTTGGAGTCGACATAAACGTGGAGAACAGGAACCCTTTTTTTTTTTTTTTGGAATAGCCGAATATTTAAATGGCTTGTTTGTGGGATCGTCCGAAAATTTAAAAGCAATTATCCTTTCTTTGAAGATGCTGTGAAAACTGTGGACCAAAAGTTAAAAGTTTTAAAGTAATCTAAAGTACTCTTGCTGTTTGAAGTTCGCAGCGGGCAATATGGCGCTGAGGAGTGTAACTGATCTTGATTAACTTGACTACAGGAATTTCACTGTTTGTATTTGACACTGCCTATGGCGCAAGAAGCAATTGTAAGCAAGCCTTCAATAATTTGGACTTTCAACTTTTTAAAACTTGGGACTCCTTAATGCTTTATTTGTCGTCTCTGGCTCCTTAAAGTGAAAGTAAAATAAGCCCAAGTCCTTCTGGAAAGACCCTTCTGAGTATTTGTGGTACAGAACTGATGGTTAAAGATTTTCCTCTTTAATAATTCAACATTGTTTGAATCAGATTTTTTAAATACAAGTTGATGACCCATTGATTTTGAATTGTGAATAAGGTTATAGAAATATTTGGTCAAAACTTATAGGAGTTATTAAGATGGATCCATCTAAAGATGAATCGTGCGATCTAAGGTCAAACAGATTTCTCAAGCTAGTATTGACTCAGCTCAAATTGTGTTGGCATTAAACAAATTAAGTGATAAAATTGAAATAATGGATACAGAATTTCAAAAAATACATTTAAAAATGGATGAAGAAAAGAAGGAAAGATCCAATCAGCTGGAACAAATTGTTCAAGAAATTAATGTTAATTTTGCTAAATATACAGCAGAAGTAACAGTGATAAAAGATAATGTAGATCAACTACAAGTGCAAACAAAACGAATTGATAAGCAAATAACTGATTTTTTTAAAAAAAATGAAAAACAGGATAGAAGAATATGTACTTTGGAAGAAAAAGTTAGGAAGTCGGCTTCCAGTTGGCACCGCCGTTGTCGCTGGCTGTCACTTCAGGCCCGCCAGCCCCATCACCCGTAAAGAGCCGCCTCTACAACTGAGAGGTGGCTCATAAAATTCCGTATCCTTAAGGAAAACACGAGCAGAGCCGGCGAGACAAGGTAGAGCCCCCTGCGAAGCCCCCAGATTGTCTCTTCTTGCATCTCTTTTGGGGGAGAAAGCAGGGTGAGGCTCCCTATCCAGCTTGCTGAGGCTCCGGACTTTGGGGACAACTCTGCTCTTAGCAGAACTAGACGATGCGACCAACCCCAGCAGGAAAAAATAATTGAACATTTTAAGCCAAGCAGGGTGAAACCGGGACTTCTAACTAAAAACACAAGTATTTATGCTAGCCCTGTCAAAAAATTTAAGAATGGAGAAAGAGTGAAAGTTAATTAAAATGGCGTCTGACTTCAGTGGAGGAAAAAAAGCTGAAAGCGAAAGTGGAAATGTCTGCTTGCCTTAACGTGTATTCAAGTATTTAAAGCAACAGCATTTGTTAGAAGAAAAGAGAAAAGTTTTTTTAAAGTGATTTCTTTTACTAAACTGACTGAAGCTGGGGGATTTTTTCAAAAGATTCTGTGGTAGAAGAGGGGGGAAGACCTCTTTTCTAGAAAAAATAAGATTGCAAAGAAATATGGCTTCAAAGCAGACTAAATCAGCTCCTAAAGCTGTAGGGGGGCTCCCCCACTCACCAAACCAAAGAGCAGCCAGAGACACAGATTCAGAGCCAAGAAAAGGAGACAGGATTTAAGGATTTGAAAGAATTTATTGCTGGGGCTTTGATGAATCAAACTGAAGCAATGGATCAAAAATTTGAAAAGTCCCAGCAGAAACTTGAAAAGTCCCAGCAGGAAATTAAACAGGTGGTTCAAGAAAAGTATGAGAAGATGAAAAAATATATTTTGACAGTTGTTACTGGCTTGTCAGAAGTGGTTGTTGAGATTGACAAAAAAGTGGTTGAACTCAGTTCAGAATTTGAATTCAAAATAAGGGAAGCTAACAATAAAATTGCTAATGTGGACATTAAAACACAAAGAATTGAAAATGAGGTAACTATGATGCAATTCAGACTGATGGAATTTGCTTTAAGATTGAGAGGAATGAAAGAAAATAACAGAGAAGATTTGAGAGCGGTTTGTTCTGATGCCCTTGCTGTGATGCTAAAGGTTAATCCTGAAGATGTTCTGTGTAAGATTGACAAGGCTTACAGAGTAAATTCTCTGGTGGCAAGACAAAGAAACTTGCCTAGAGATGTGGTGATATACTTTACAGACAGAAGAATGAGAAATGATATTTTGCAAAAGTCTTTTGTTTCTACTGTTCAAGTGGATGGCAAAGAGATTGGTATCTACAAAGAACTGCCGCCTAAGATGCTAAGAGATAGAAAGGATTTTGAATTCCTGGTGACTGAACTGAAGAAACAACAGATCCCATTTAGGTGGAATGCCCCAGTTGGAATAATATTGAGGTACCAAGGCGAGAGATACTGACTAAATACTGTTGAAAAAGCGGAGCAATTTTATTTCAGTGTTTTTAAAACTGGTGCAGCATCCCCACGTACATCTTCACTGCTAGCTATAGAGGAGGGTGATAAAGACAATGAATTTGAACAAGAGACTGAGGAACAGCGGAAGCAGATGGAGCTGGAGGCAATTGAAACTCAACGAGCAATAGAGGAAAGTCAAGGAGCAACAGGCAGCTCTTCGGATGAACTATTGTTGGATCTTTCAGAGCCCAGAAAAGGGCTACCCAGAAGCACAAGAGAGGTGGCATTGGACCTTGAACTACTGTTGCAGGAGCCTAAAGATCAGCGTATAACTCCAGCAGCTCATAAGCAAATCTTAGACAAGCAACAGCAGCAGAGGCCTATCCCACCACAAGAGAAGAAGGGTGCCAGTGGTAAACCACAGAAATCTGAAGCCATGAGAGGAGCCAGACTGAAGACTACCACTCTTGAACAGAAACTTCGGCAAATGCTTTCAACGCTTCATGAAACTACAAATGACAATTAAATTCTTATCTTGGAACGTGAACGGATTAAACTCACCACAGAAAAGAAGGAAAATATTTCACTATTTGAGACAATTTAACAATGATGTTATCTGTTTGCAAGAAACCCATATCAGAACGCAGGACCAAAAATATTTGACAAACTCTAAATTAGGTGTACAATTTATTGCTTCAAATTCAGAGAAAAAGAATGGTGTTGTGATTTATATAAATAAAAGATTATCAGCCAAAATTATAGAAGCAGATGATTGTGGAAGGTATATAGCAATTGAATTGATATACACACATTCTGTGATATACACACAGAATGGCCCACTTCTGGTGATTGGAATTTATGCTCCTAATCAACAACAGGAAAACTTTTATAAATTATTATATTCTAAAATACTGCAATGGGATTATAGATCTATTTTACTAATGGAAGATTGGAACTGAGTAATAGATATTAAAACAGGTAAGAAGAGTTTGGCAAAATCATGTGTTAAATTGCCACAGAATTTTTTTGATATGAAAGAAGACTTGGAATTGAAAGATGTATGGAAAGTGCAGAACCCAAAAGAATTGGACTTTACATTTTTTTCAGACCGACATAGATCCTTTTCTAGGATTGACTTTATTTTAGTTACACCTGATCTACTGTCAAAAACAAAGAAGACAAAAATAGTTCCGAGGACTCTAACTGATCACAGTCCGGTATGGATAGAAATAGAAAAGGAAAGGCAGAAGAGAAGATCGTGGAGAGTAAATGAAAACCTGTTTAGATATGAGAAGAATATAAATGAACTTAAAAAACATATGAAGGAATTCTTTGAAATGAATTTTAACAAGGGTACCCCTATTGAAATTGTTTGGGATGTGAGTAAGGCTTACATGCGAGGGGTACTGATTTATATGAACTCTAAACACAAATTAAATCAACAAAAGAAAAGATTAAAAATGGGAGCAGAAATAAAGAAAAAAGAACAATTACTTATAAAAAATTCGACGGATAAAAAATTACAAGAAATTATAAAACTTCTGAAAGATCAATTTCAAATGCTTATAGCAGAACAAGCTGCAACTAATCTACAATTTGCAAAACATAACACATTTTGTAATGCTAATAAACTGGGCAGATGATTGGCCTACACACTCAAGAAACAGCAGAGTTCTCGAGTCATTGGTACTATTGAATATGGAGGGAAGGAAGTTTTTCAACAAAATTTAATTAAACAAGCCTTTTTAGATTATTATACCAAATTATATGCTAAAGACCATATACAGAATGAACTTATAGAAAAATATTTAGAAGAAAGCAGAGTCACAAAAATTTCCAGAGAGCAAAAGGAAAGAATGAACCAATTGATAACAGTTGAGGAAATTATTTTTGCAATTAAACAATTGAAAACAGCTAAAGCTCCTGGGATGGATGGCTTGACGGCAGTGTATTACAAAACTTTGCAAGCAGAAATGATTGAACATCTTAAAGATTTATTTTGTAGCATACAAAAAGGGGGTAAAATACCCCCTTCATGGAAGACAGCTTTTATTTCACTGATACCAAGAGAGGAAGGTTCTACAAAACCGGAAAATTTTAGACAAATATCTCTCCTGAATACGGATTATAAAATTTTTGCAAAAGTATTAGCCAACAGATTAATGCCAGTTATGCAAGAGGTGATTCATTATGATCAAGCTGGATTTATAGAAGGCAGATACATGAAGGATAATGTGAGGCAAATTATAGACTTATTGGAACATCTAGAGAAAAGTAAACAGATCCCTGCAGTGCTGGTGTTTTTGGATGCGGAAAAGGCCTTTGATCGAGTCAATTGGAACTTTCTATTAAAGACTTTAACAAAAATGAACTTTGGGGATCAGTTTCTTCAGGCGGTCTCAGCAATTTATCAAGAGCAAACAGCACAAATTATTATTAATGGAAGTTTAACAACAAACTTTAATATACAAAAAGGAACAAGACAAGGTTGTCTGTTATCCCCATTGTTGTTTATTTTAACTTTAGAAGTCTTGTTGAACGGGACTCCAGTACTTTGAATGGAATAGCTATAAGGCAAGAGGATTACAGAACAAGAGCATTTGCAGATGATCTGGTTGTTACCCTAACATGGCCGATGGAATCAATAATCCAGATGAAAGACATTATAGAAGAATACGGAATGGTATCAGGATTTAGACTGAATCAGAAAAAAACCAAGATGATAGTTAAAAACATGTCAGAAGGTCAAAAGAAGGAACTTGAAAGGATGGCAGGATTTGAAATAGTATCAAAGGTGAAATATCTAGGAGTTCAAGTTGCAGCTTTAAATATAAAACTTTTTCAAAGTAACTATGAAGTGTTGTGGCGAAAGGTGCAAAAAGACATGGAAACTTGGAAAAAGCTGCAGCTATCATTACTTGGAAGAATAGCAGCAGTTAAGATGAATGTTCTACCTAGATTTTTATTCTTGTTTCAAATGATTCCGGTGCTTAAAAATGATAAACATCTGATTGAGTGGCAAAAAGGAGTGAACAAGTTTGTTTGGAATGATAAAAAACCAAGAGTTAAACTGAAAATCATGCAAGATGTTCGTGAAAGGGGTGGCCTTAAACTTCCAAATCTACGATTGTATTATGAAGCAGCAGCGTTGACGCAAGCAAGTGACTGGTTTGGAACGACAAGGTCTGAAATATTGAATATAAAAGGCCACGATTTGGAACTTGGTTGGCATGCATACTTATTTTATGAAAATAAAGTTGATAAAGTATTTAAGAGTCATATACTTAGAAACTCTTTGATGAGAGTATGGAAGAAGCACCATCTTAAATTGGATTACAAAATACGTTTGTGGTTGGATCTTGGTCATATCATACGGAATATAAATATTAAGTCACTCGGGGGGATTTTATATAAAGAGATACTTTTTAATGATGGGGGCAGTTGGCAAGTAAAGTCATTTCACACTCTGTTGGAAGAAGGGATTAATCTAACTTGGCTATAGTATAATCAACTTCAATCAAGATGGAGGGAAGATCAAAAAACTGGTTTGATGTTGTACAAAGAGGAATTGGTAAGACAGATAAAAGAGAAAGGCCCAATGCATATTAAGAGAGTTTATAGTATTTTGTTGGAAAGAGACTCTGAAAATGAACTGGTTAAAGACTATATGATAAAATGGGCACAAAACTTTGCAGAACCAGTTATGATGGAAACATGGGAAAAAAATTGGTTCAGAATGTTAAATTTACTCAGTCACAGAACCTGAGGGAAAATTTTTATAAAGTGTTTTATAGGTGGCATTTAGATCCTAAGAAATTGTCATGCATGTATCCTAATGTTCAGCCAAAATGTTGGAGATGTGATTGTTTAGATGCTACATATTACCATATATGGTGGACTTGCAGGAAAGTGAAGGCTTTTTGGAACAAAGTTTGGTGGGTTATGCAAAATGTCTTGAAGAAGAAACTTCAATTTTCTCCACAATTGTTTTTATTTGGCATAGTTAAGGACTTTTCATTGAATGAAACAAAACTGATATTATATATGATTACAGCAGCTAGGTTATTGATTGGTCAATATTGGAAAAAAGATATTTTACCTACTATTGAAGAATGGACTTTGAAGGTGGCCAGTTTTGCAGAAATGGCAAAGATGTCAGCATATTTAAAAGACCGGACTCAAGAAATTTTTGTGTGGGAATGGAAGAAATGGATAGACTATGTGCAGAATAAATACCAAACAAAGAAGTATCAGATAGCTTTTAGCTGAATGTTATGTAGCAATTTATAGTATATACAGTGTGCAGAGTAGTTGGGGGGAATTATGATATGATTTCGATTTCACTTTTTAATATTTGGGATAGATTATGTGTAGGACAAAGTACAATAACAGATAGTTTTTACTTGGCTGTTATGTAGAAATTTTTAGTATTGACAGGGGGTAGAATAGCTGGGGGGAATTGTATGACATGATATGATTTGGATTTCACTTTTAATATTTGGGGAACTAAAAATGAACTTAATTTTTAAGGTTATAAGAGAAATCAAGGGTGGGGAGGGGTGGGTCAGGGAGGGTTAGGGAGGGGAAGGGGGGAAAGGGGAAAAATTTGTATTTGTAAAACTTTTTCAATAAAAAAAAGAAGTTAGGCAGTCTAACATTGTTATAAGAGGCATAGTGGAAGAAAAAGTGGACAATGTTAAACAACGTGTTCTGAAATGGCTCAATGAACTTGGATTGGATAAAAATTTTACAACTACAGATTTGATAAGTGTCTATCAAATTGGATTCAGAAGACAACGTGAAATAATAAGAAATGTTTTGGTGAGATTTGCAAGTGTTAATGATAAATTACAAGTAATGGCAAAAAATAGAGAAAATGGTGATGTTGTGCTGAAGATTGAGGGAAAACAGGTCCAAGTCTTTCAAGATATCTCAAGAGAGGAAAGATCATGGAGATATTATTTGAAGCCAATCACTAAAATATTTTTTTTTATTTGATTTATATGCCGCCCTTCTCCGGAGACTCAGGGCGGCTTACAATGCGTTAAGCAATAGCCTTCATACTTGTTAATTGCTGCCTTTAGTAGGAGGCATTAGCCCCCTACACTACTCAGAGATAGTAGATAGAGGTATTAAGTATAATTGGAGACCACCACAGCGAATGAAATTTTTCTATAAAAATAGAATGCATATATTTATAATAGAAACAGATGTGGTTCAATACCTCCATGAGCTTGGCTTTTTGGAAAAAGAGGAAGAACAAAATGAATTAAGATCACAATTACTCAAAATGGGTGGAATTGAAGTATATACATCAACACCAGAGGAAGAAGGAGGGGCGGTCAGAGGTTTAGGTCCAAAACCAAAGAGGAAAAGAAAACCAACGAAAGATATTTCTCCATCCTTGGCGGAGGTACAGAAGAAAAGTCAAGATATTACTGGTGAAGGAGTGGAAAGGATGATTACATTGGATTCTGAACATAAAAGGGAAGATGAGCCCAAGTGCGGGGATGAAGAACTTGTAGTTGTTCAATTGAAACCAGAATTATGCCAATGAAGAGACGACCCGGCTGATAGATGGGGTCCCCTCTCCCCCACTCTTGGAAACGAGGCGTGTCTTAATGAAGACGGTGGGAGATGAAGATTTTATGTGGTTGTGTGTTATGTTAGTTTTTGTTTTATGTTGTTTGTATGTTTTACATTATTATTATTTTTATTATTTTTTTATGTTATATGTTGTCTATGTTGTATGTGTATATGTTGTATATGGGTTTTGGGCCACGGAAAGGAAAAAGAGGGAATAGTTAAAATTAAAAATATTAATGGGGGTAATTAAGGTAATGACTTGGAATGTTAAAGGTACTGGGAATCAGATTAAGAGAAGACATTTAGAATTTAAGATTAAAAAAGATTCTCTTGACATACTTTTTCTGTAAGAAACTCATCAGAAATCTGAGGATGTAAACAGGATGTATTTAAAAGGGATGCAGGTTTATGAAAAAGCTTTTGGGTCCTCAAAATCTAGAGATGTTGCAACATTAATATCAAATAGAGTCCAATTTGAAAAAAACAAAGTAATAGCGGATATTGATGGATGATATTGATAATAACAGGATGTATTAATGAGGAAAAAAGAACATTAGTTAATTTATATGTATCAAATGTGAACCAAAATGATTTTTTGAATAAGATTACTGATTTGTTGCAAATTGAAAGGGTAGGGAAGGTAATTATTGCTGGTGATTTTAATTTAATTAGAAACCAGATGGATAGTACCAAGCCTACCCGCTATGGTAGAACAAGAAAAATGGGGATACTTGATAATTGGATGTTGCAAAATGGGGTAGTAGATGTTTGGAGAGAGATTAAAGGTAATGAAAGAATGTATACTTTTTACTCAAAGGTATTTAATTCATATTCAAGAATTGACTATATTTTTGTATCCAAGAATCTGATGGATAACGTGGATAATATGGATGTTGGAATATTTAAAGATTCTGACCATGCAGAATTGTTACTAGAATTAGATATATTTTTGGAGAAAAAAGAAAATTGTTGGAGATATGATGAAAAATTGTATAAAAACAAGGAAGATAAGAATCATATTCTTAAGAAATGGGAAGAAAATTGGGATTGGAATGATAATGGGGAAGTCAATTATGGAACAGTTTGGGACACAATGAAAGCAATTTTTAGAGGAGAAAGCATTAAATTATCAAGTAAAAAGTATAAGAATTATAAAGTAAAAATAGAGGAAAAGAAGAAATTGATAAAAGAACTGGATTTTTTTTGACTAAGATAGTCAAAAATAGATTTTTAATGACTAAGGATAGGAGATTATGGGAGGAACTTAAAAAATTGAAAAACAAACAAATAGCGGAAGATGCAGAAATAGTTAAAAAAAATTAAGTTATTTAAAAAGAATTTTTTGAATATGGTAATAAAAATTCAAAATTATTAGCAAGAATGGCGAAAGATAAAAAAGAAAAAAAAGAAATAGGTGTCCTAAGAGATGAAAAGGTAAGAGATGTTATAAAAAATTAGAGAAATGTGAAATTGTTAAAAAGTTTTTTCAAGAATTATATCTCAAAAAAGAAATTGACTATTGTAAATTTAAAAATTTTTTAGAAAAATATGGTCAGAAGAAAATTGATAATAAATATAAAGAAAAAATGGAAAAGGATATTACCTCTGAGGAAATTAAAGATGTGATTCAGAAGCTAAAACTTGGAAAATCTCCAGGTGAGGATGGGTTACCAGCAGAATTTTATAAAGAGTTTAAAGAAACTTTGATCCCAAAACTACAGAAATTGTATAATAAGGTATTACATGGAGATGATATTCCCATGTCCTGGAATAGAACAATTATATCCTTAATCCCGAAACCAGGTAAAGATTTAGAAAAGATTGAATCCTATCGGCCCATTTCTTTGATTAACCAAGATGCTAAGATATTTACTGCAATTGTAGCAAATAGATTGAATAATTTTGTAGATAAATATATAAACCATAATCAAGTAGGTTTTGTTAAAGGGCGTTATATGTGTGATTTAGTTAGAAGAGTATTAAATGTTATTGATATTGCTAAGAATAATGGTGATAAGATAGGTATTCTTGCCTTGGATATTTTTAAAGCCTTTGATTCTATACAATGGGATACTATAAAAGAGATGATTTCTGCATTAGGATTTGGTAATAAATTTATTCATATCATTTCCAAATTGTACCAGAGGGGTACGGCAAGAGTGAAGATAAATGGTATATTTACACAAGATATAAATTTGGAAGCAGGGACGAGACAGGGTTGTCCCCTGTCTCCGATCCTATTCTTATTAGCAATGGAAATTTTAACAACTTTGATTGAAGAGGATTCAGAATTAATAGGTTATAAAGGTATCAAAGTTAATTTATATGCAGATGACACTCCTATCATTTTAAATAATATTACAAATGATATAAAAAGAGTTCAAAAACATTTGGAAAAATTTGAAGATATGACTGGTTTGAAAGTAAATTGGTCAAAATCAGAATTATTAATGGAAATTAATAGGGAAAACAAATTAGAAAAATTACAAAATCAATTTGGAATTAGGATAAAGGATAATTTAAGATATTTAGGTATTATACTTTCCCTTAGAATTAAAAATTTAAAGAAACTAAATTATGACATAGTAATAAAAGAAATTGAAGAGAAAATTGGGAAATATAAAAAATTAAAGTTATCTTGGTTTGGTAGAGTAGCTATATGTAAAATGATGTTACTTCCTAAATTTAACTTTTTATTCGAGATGCTTCCGATTTTTTTAACTGAGAAGGATATTGAAGTATATAAAAAAAATTAGATAAATTTTGTAATGGGGATAAAAAATCAAGATTGATTAAGAAAATGTGGTATCAGAATCAAAAACAAGGTGGTTTAGGAATTCCAAAATTATTAAACTATTATAGAGCATTTAATATAAGAACAGTAGTAAAAATTTTAAAAGGAGATGTTGAACTTTGGGGTAGTTTGGAAATGAAGGAAATAAAGAAGTTTGGTTACAAATGGTTTTTGGAAAATTTTAAAGGTAAGGTTACAATTTGTAATTATTGGTTAAATAGTTTGACTAAAAATTGGGACAGAATAGCAAAAAAATTAATACCAGATGTATTGTATTTAGGTAAACTGAAAGAGAATTGCCCAATGAAATTAAATAGTAACAGAGAGAGGATTATAATAGAGGAGAAAGTGGAAACAATTAGTGAATGGCTGAAATTTATAGAAAATGAAATGAGGAAAGAGGAAATTTATGGAAAATTAAACATTAATTGGTTTGAAAGAATTCAGATGAATAAATGGAACAGGAAATGTAAAGAAAGGAATGATGAGAGTAGGAAGGAAATGGAATTTGAAAACTTGACATCTCGATAATAAAAGATGAAATTGGGCCAAAGGGATTAGTTAGCAAAATTTATAAAATTATTAACTTTGATAATAATTCACAAATGGTAATGAAAGAGAATTGGGTAAAAGAACTGGATATTGAAATTTCTAATCAAAATTGGAATATGAACTGGATTAGCAGAATAATGAGGACATTATCAATAAGGATTAAAGAAGATAACTATAAAGTTGTCTGGAAGTGGTATCTGACCCCAATAAGACTTTTTCAAATGGATAATAAAGTGGATAAAATGTGTTGGAGATGTAAAGTGGAACTTGGGACATATGCTCATATGTGGTATAAATGTAGTGGGGTTGAACTTTTTTGGTCTAGGATAGAAAATGAAATATTTGAAATGATTAAGAAGAGGGTCAAATTGAAATTGGAAACTATATTATTATTAATATCGAATGAACCACATTAACAACTGGAGAAAGAGAATTCGTGAGGATTTTGGTTATAATGGGGAGAATTATAATTGCTAGATATTGGAAATTAAATGTTTCATTATACCATTCTTCTAGTTTTAAGAATGGTATAATGAAACATGGAAATTTGCATTAAATGATAAATTGACGTGACATTAAAATTAGAAGTGGTATATACAAAGAAAATGTTTTTTGGAACACTTGGCAACCATTTGTGGACTTTGCACTTGGGAGATTGGATGAATCGGCGCCAGTACCTTATCAAAGAGATTTCTGGAAGAATTGAAGACCTTAATTTCCTAAAATTTCCTTTCCATTTGTATAGCACGTTGGGGGGAAAAAATTTTCTTTCTTTACTATTGATTTTTGTACTGTTTTTTTTTTCTGTTATTCTTTAACAATAAAAATACAATAAAAATTAAAAAAAAATAGGCCAGCATCTGCGGGGAGATTTCAGCTAGAAAGAGAAGAGACAGAACATCTCCAGGGCAAAGACAGGTAGTAACAATCCAGTGCATAAGAAGATAGACAACCAACAATGGGTGTAACTTTGAGTAAAAGTGAAAAGTGCACTAAAACAATTAGGAAGAATCCTAAATTGTAAATAGACCTGACTAGTCTTTTACGGAAAATACTTAAAGATTGGGAAGTCCCTCCATACAGTAAAATGATTCAGAAGTTGGGGCTGACTCGAGGTGGGGGTAACATTGCAGATGTCAGCACTCCAGTGCTGACATAAGGGAGAGAAGAAGACGCTTGACATTTCACCTACTTAATTTCCCTGAAGATATTATCCCCTAGGAGATGGGATGGGAGGAGGGACATTCCTGTGAGCTGAAATAGTAGATATGGGGAGAGTGGCTTGGAAGATGAGATGCAGAGAATTGGGGAACGGAAAAGGAGGGTTTGGGTTCAGAAGGGCAGGGCTGACTGCAATGGAGTCAGGGACAGATCGTTATGCTCAATAAATGAAAGATTTCATCAAAAGCTATTTGTTTGGAAATGCAGTTTATTTGAGATGACATCATAACCTGACAATGACAATACAATGCAACTCCATGGAGATCCGTGGAATTGCACTGCATTTGACTTGCCAGGAGGTTCTGAGGAACTCAAATCACCCTGGAGAGGTAGTGAAGACAGAGAAGACACTCCTCTAATTACAAGAAGACCACTCACTCCTTGTTTGATGTGGAGGAGCTCTCAATCTAGCAGGAAGAAAAAGACAGCTTGACTGAAGTTGTGACAGCCAACCGATGCAGCAAATATAGAAGTTGAGGAACAGTGTGACTAATATGGGTGAGATTTTCCCCACTCCTGTTGTGGAATTTACCCCCTAAAAAAAAGCCTAGGCGAAAGTGGGATTCATAGAAGAGGAGGTGGAACTGTTTGTTTTCCACCCCCAAGAATAGCAGCAAGCAAACTTGTGAGCTATTTATAGAACTGGAAATAGAGAAAAGAGATTTTTTTAAAAAAAGGGGGAAGAAACTGAAAAACTAGAAAGTCAGACTGGGGATTTAAAATACAAAAATAAACTAAAGTGAAACTTTTTGGGAATATGAAATTTGGGCCCCTGAAACTTTTAAAAAGCTTCAGAGCAGATGATACAATTTAAGCTAACAAAAGAGAAAGGAGAGAAAGGGGGAGGAGAGGGGCTGCTGCTGCTGCTGCTGCTGGAGCATTTTTGAAGCAGCTCCTCTTGGTTTTATTTTATTTTATCAATTTTTAGTATACCCATTGGAGCCTTTTTATTTAAATAATATTTTTTGGAGACGATAACAGCATAGACCACAACACAGAGGTTTTGGTTGCTGAGGACTAATAAGGCACGGGGAAAAGAAAGAAGTCCCATGGCACCAGTCCGGGATCTCTCTCACCAATGATGAATGCAAAACAACCAAAAATTGATGAGTACTTTGCTGACAAGAGATTTGTAAGTAAAAATATCCACCCCTCCATTTCCAACAATCTGGAATGGGACCAGCAAAGGGGACGGAGCTGGCGTCACAATGGTACAGTGGGCAATCTTGAAGCTCCAGGATCACCATCAATATCTTTGCCGCTGGATGGCCTGTTTTGGATCTCGCCGTCCCGTAGATACGGTGATAGTGGAGGACACATCCTGCTGATCGCAGGGACATGCAAAGTCCCTGGTTGATCCAGGAGAAGCCCTTTTTTCTGGCGGCGAGGAGGCAGCCATTGAAGCTGCTGAAGTTGGAACAGCTCCAAAATGGAAGAAGTTGGGAAGAAAGTGGGTTGGTTTGGTGAGGTAATTTTTAAATATATTATTTGAGAGAACACTCTGAGGTTAAAAGAAAATTAAAATTGAAGACAGAAGAGGTTAAGTGGTGGAATTAAGCCCGAGTCTAATGTAGCTTTTCCTATCTGTTTAACATATTTTTACTTGTGGATATTTATGGACATTTTTATTTTTTAATTTGGACTGGACTGGATTGGACTGGAGATTTCCATTTTATCTACTTAACTACTAAATTCCTAGTGCCTTTTTGTACAAATTTTCTTTTGTTCTACTTTTCGTTTACTTTGTTCTTTCATTTTTTGTTTTATTGTGTATTGAATATAAGAAGAGAAGGGAAAGTGGAGATAATAAGTAACACTGCCATCTAATAGAATGGAAATATTGTTTTTCCCCCCTCTGGTTTAAGAAAATTACAACTGTGTTACATTCCAAGAACTCAGAGCCTATTTAAAGATAGTGGGAAGAGCATCCAAGACTGTTTATTCAGGTGTTCTTCTGGGAAACTATCAGTGGCAAGAGTCTGAGATTGAAAATAAGAGGACTGTAGTGACTCCAGAAAGAGAGCTGTAAATAACTACTTGAAATTTAACAAAAGAGTTTTGGTTATTATACGATGGTGGAGCTTCCTTCCAGACAGAAAGCTTGTTTTTTCTTTTTCTCTTTTCTTCTCTCTCTCTCTCTCTCTCTCTCTCTCTCTCTCTCTCTCTCTCTCTCTGGTGTTACTTCTCCACTTCTCTCTTATTCAATCATTTTTAGCTGGACTGCAGCCTCTTGGAGGATTTTTAACTTTTTATACACACATAGATTTTTTCCTATTGTCTTTTTCCCCTTTTCTTTTTTGGCTTTTTTCTTTTCTTTTCTTTTCCTCTTTGATTGGAGATTGTTAATTTGGACAATATCTTTCTATTTAATTGGATTAAGGTATACAAGAGCCTGAAGATTTTTTCTTTTTTTTTTTTTTTCTTATTATTTGGGACAATATCTGTCCTCCATATAAGTGGATTAAGATATAGAAGAACCTGAAGATTTTCTATTTGTTTGAATTTTTTTTTAAATCACTACACAGAAATGAGTAGAAAGGTTCATCTACATCAACCCCTTCCTCTTCACTATCTGGAAGACAACGATCAATACAGATGATGTTGCAACAAGAAAAGGAGTAGGAACTAGAGAAGGAAAAGGAAAAGGAAATGACATTGCAGGTGATTTGGCAAGGAATTCAAAAAATACAATTAAGAGTAGATAATATTGAACAGAGAACAGAAAAAATTGAACAAAGAACAGAAAAAAACAGATGAAAAAGTGAGAAACATATACCAAATGATGAAGAAATATGAGGATAGACTCCAAAAAATTGAAGAAAAGGAAGAGCAAAGGGACAAAAAAATCAGAGATATTGACAGTAGATTGAATGAGGTTGAACAAGACAAGAATGGAATAGGATGGGAGATGGATAGATCAGAATTTTATCTCAGATTTCAAAATATAGAAGAAGAAAAGGGAGAAGATGTGGCAGAAAAAATGATAGAAATTTTAGGAGAAGCAGTAGAAATTACTAAAGAGAAGATGATGGATGGCATAGACGAGATATTTCAAGTCTTCACAAAATACGCAATCCGAAACAAGCTTCCAAGAGAAGTCCATATAAGATTTATTAAGAAGTCAATTAAAACACAAATACTGCAGATCACAAAAGAGAAAACATTGAAATATAAAGATAAGGAAATTGTGGTTCTGAAACAAATACCAAGAAGAGTGAGGGAGATGAGAAGAAAATATCATTCTCTGACCAAAATATTACTTAAGAAAGGTGTGAATTACCAATGGCTGATACCAGAAGGCCTTATGTTTACAAGGCAACTATAAAAATATAGAATAGATTCAACTGATAAAGCAGAATTATTCTGTGCAGAATACTTTAGAGAGAAAGAAGAGGTGACAAGAAGAGAAGATGATAATGAGCCTGTGTAGCGTAGAGAGCTAATGCCTCCTACTAAAGGCAGCAATTAACACCAGCTGCCTGTAATTTCTCTGAGTTCAATCCTAGCCAGGCTCAAGGTCGACTCAGCCTTCCATCCTTTCTAAAGTGGGTAAATTGAGGACCCAGTTTGTGGGGGCAATAAGCTGACTTTGTATAAATATACAAAAGTATGAAGGCTATTGCTTAACGCATTGTAAGCCGCCCTGAGTCTCTGGAGAAGGGCGGCATATAAATCAAATAAAAATAAATAAATAAATAAAATAAGATACATTGATTGAACTACAGAAGGAATGCTCTGCAACAACTGAAAAAGAAGAAGGTGCAGAGGATGGCATCGTGGAATATAGAGAACAATGTGAACCGAGATCTACTAGAGCAATAAATCCTTCTTATAAAATATAAATATGGAAGAGAAAAAATTGATTATAATAAACATAAATGGACTTAATTTAGCTATTAAAAGAAGAAAGACATATCATAAATTAGAGAAATTAAAGTTTGATATCTGTTTACAAGAAGTATATATTAAAAAGCAGCATGAACAAATATTGATACAGCAAAAATTAGGGAAAACATTTACTTCATTGCCTCAATGTAAGAAAAGAGGTGTCATTTTATATGTTAGAGACACAACCCCAGTGGAGCAAATTTATTCAGATGATAATGGAAGAATTTTGATGCTGGACATAACAGATAATAATATGAAAATACTCTTAATAGCAATATACACTCCAAATGATAATCAAGAAGAATTTTATAGAAAATTACATACGAAAATAATTGAATTGGACTATGATAATATTTGCATGATGGGAGACTTCAATGGTATAGTAGATGAGAAATTAGATTACAATACACAGAAAATAGCAAAGCAAAGTAGAAAGATTCTTCCGAAATCCTTCTTTAAAATGATAGAAGAAATAAACTTAAAAGATGCATGGAAAGAAATGCAAAAAATAGACAATATACTTTTTATTCTAATAGACACTTATCATGGTCTAGAATACACATGATATGGACGACAATGGAATTGACTACTAACATAGAAGAAATTGACATAGAAGCAAACATCTGGGCAGATCATAATCCAATGACAATGAAATGAAAAGGACAAAGGAGAAGATCTAGATGGACCTTAAATAATACAGTACTAAAAGAAAAAGAATTTGTATAGAAAACAGAAAAAGAATTGGTTTTTTTTAAGAAAATAGAAAAGAGGACACATCAATGCAAAATCTTTGGGATACCATGAAGGCTTATGCTAGAGGTTTGATAGTAGACTATACAAGGAAAAGAATCCCTAAGAAAAGACAAGCTTATAAAACATTAGAGGATGATTACAAGAAACTCAAAAAAGAATTACAGAAATTTCCACAAAAAAAGGACATTAAAATAAAAATGGACACAACTAAAAATAGAATGGGATTAATAGAAAAAGATTTAGCACAAAAAATTAGAAGTGCCAAACAAAACTATTTTGAAGACGCAAATAAAAGTAGATGGTTAGCATACAAACTGAAAAAAGAGAGAGAATCAAGAAAAATAATACAAGTGGTAAATGATCAAGGGCAAATTGTTGTTTGTTGTAAAATGTTATTACAGCTGGAGCAGATGGGTTGTGGTAGAAAATGTATTCAAACCATAGAAACCATATATTACAAACAAACAGCAAAAGTAATGATAAATGGAGAATTGACAGAGTCTATTGAAATAAAAAAAGGAACAAGACAAGGTTCTCCACTGTCACCTTTGTAGTTTGTGTTAACATTAGCAGTGTTAAACAAAAATATTAGAAAAGAAAAAGATAGAAAAGGAATGAAAATTCAAAAGGAAGAATATAAATTGCAAGCATTCTCAGACAACCTGGTTTTTATTCTTGAAGATCCATTAGACTTGGCAAAGTGGGAAAATTTACAGCTATCATTAATAGGGAGAATATCAATGATTAAGATGAATATACTACCTAGAATTCTATACTTGTTCCAGACAATTCCAATTAGTTGGGGAAAGATTATTTTGAAGATTTAAACAAAATAGTGTTGAAATATATTTGGCAGAGAAAAAAGGTGAGGATAAAACTAAAATTGTTGCAAGATGTTAAAATACGAGGAGGATTTGGCTTGCCTAATTGGGAATTATACTATCAAGCGACAAATCTGATGTGGATCAAGGAGTAGATAATGCTAAGAAATACTAGACTATTGACTTTAGAAGGGCATGATTTGTTGTTGGGGTGGCATGCTTTTTTATGGTACAAAGGAACAAAAATGCAGGGGTACTTCTAAAGACATTTTATACAAGAGGTTTTGCTATTAAATTGGGAGAAGATTAAAGGACAACATTATTTAAAAATTCCAGTCTGGTTATCAACTTTTTTTAAATTAGATTTGAAGCATTCAAAATTATTGAAGCATTCTCATATTCAATAACATTTAGAAATGAACTAAGTGTTAGATATAGTGAATTACTGAATGAAAAGGGTGAACTTAAATCTATGCAAGAATTAGAAGAACAAGGTATAAAGATGAATTGGTTTTCTTATTTGCAAATACATTCTAGATATGATAAAGATTTTAAGACAGAAGATTTTTATGATAATTTGACTAATTTAGATAAAATTTTAACAGGTACTGATGAAAATGTAATTTAAAAAACTACATGGATATTTATTAGAGGTTAAATTAGAAGAAGAAGAAGTTAAAGAAACAATGATTGCTTGGGGGAAAAAATTTGGACATGGGATAGACTTAGAGAAATGGCAAGAATTGTGGTCACAAAACTATAAAATGACAATGTCAACTGCATATAAAGAAAATCTGTATGAGATGTTTTACAGGTGGCATCTACCCCCCGACGAGAGAATGTTCAAGAATAAATCTGAAAAATGTTGGAAATGTGATCAGATACCAGGTTCATATTACCATATATGGTGGATGTGTGCAGAAGCCAAAAGATACTGGACTAAAATCCACACATGGTTGGAAAAAATGACAAAAAAAAAAACACATAGATTTCAAACCAGAGATTTTTTTATTGGGGATTGTACCTGGAATATATAATAGAGAATTGAGATATCTGATTGTGAATATATTAACAGCAGCTGAAATTGTATTTGCTAAAAATTGGAAAAAATGAGAAAATACCAATACAAGATGAAATTATTAACAAAATAATGGAACGTGCTGAAATGAGTAAATTGACATTTGAAATTAGAGAACAAGAAATAATATTATAAGAGATGGGACTTATTTTATTAATGGTTAGATAAAAAAGCATGGAAATGAAATATGATAAAGAGATTTTTATAATACAAGAATTGTAGAATTATATAAAATATAACATTAAGATGTATTATTATTGGATCGATTTAGGATGATGAAATGAATATAATATAAATTAACCCTAATTTTAGAATATTTTGTACAAAATGAGGGAAGAATAGCTATAGTCAAATAAATGATTAATGAGAATAATAATACAAAGATATATATTAGATCGATAATATGAGAATTTAAGTAAATTGTAAGTTATGAATATGGTGAAGACGCACAAAAGACTTGTAACCAACTGGCACACTGTGTGTAATTAAAGATGGCTTTATGTTTTTATGTATGTTTGTTTAAAAAAAATTCAAAAAAAAAAAAAGAACGGGACCAGCAAAGAAATTTGAGTAGCGTAGGGGGGTAATGCCTCCTACAAAGGCAGCATTTAAGATCTAGCTGCCTGCAATTACTTGCGAGTTCAATCCCAGCCAGGCTCAAGGTCAACTCAGCCTTCCATCCTTTATAAGGGGGGTAAATTGAGGACCCAGTTTGTTGGGGGCAATAAGCTGACTTTGTATAAATATAAATATACAAAAGTATGAAGGCTATTGCTTAACGCATTGTAAGCCGCCCTGAGTCTCCGGAGAAGGGCGGCATATAAATCAAATTTTTTTAAAAAAATTGACAAAACAGCAGATACTAGACTTTCCTGATCTGGGGGGAGGGGAGCAAAATGACAGTCAGCTGATTTCACAAAGAACTAGTCCAGCTACAGTCTGTATGGAGACTGAGATAAAGTCTAAAATGTTTAACAACAAACTAATCCAGAGTGTGGAGAGTTTACCATGGGAGAATACAACAGAGTTTATGGCAAAGCAATGCCTTCTTACAGCACAAATGATTGTTTCAATATTTGAGCAACTAATAACCATCCAACATGATGTAGTGACATGAAAAAAGATATAGCTGTTTTTCTGCAAGCACAACATCAAGCTACAGGCACCCCCACTAAAGTTTTTTTTAGTGAACTTCTCATTTTTTACTCAAGGTTCCATCCATTGTTCCATCTCCTCAAGCACTGGATTGTCTCTGGCCTGGGGATGTTCTGTCTAGCTCTTTCTCGCTTGGATCTCCCTGCCGATGCTGGCCCATTTTTTTTAAAGATCTAAAATGTATAGAGACTTTGGTTCACACATCATATGCACCTTGCCAGGGCTCTCATGAGTAACTATGAATTCCACTTTTTTTTAAAGATCTTTATTTAGCCAAATTGGTTTTTCTGAGTCATCCCTACTAAAACCTTTCTTGGTCCTTGTTGCTATTCTTGGTCCTTGTTGGTCCTTGTTGGTAGGCCATCCAGTATATGTACCAATAAGAACTAACATTGCACAATGTGGACCTGACCTTGGCATATCTGTAAAATCAATGATCAGGGTATCAAAAGGATAACTTTCTGTGGGTTGATGTCCTTGAGGTAGTTGGGGCCCTTGTCTGGGATTATTGGCTGCACAAATTTCACATCTCATACAGACATTGGCAACAATGCTGTGGATTTTATTGATGTATACTTCACGTAGCAGTGCATTTGCCAAGCAGTTTTTCCCAAATGTAACTGCTGGTGGACTTGTTGTACAGCATCCCATGCCAGGTGCACAGGGACAAAGACTCTGTAGTCAGGAAGAACCCACTAGCCCTCTTGTAGGGTTGCCTCAAGTTCATTGGCTTGTTCAATTTCCTGTTGAGAGTATTTGGGATGAAGGGTCTCGGGTGGGACCTATAAGGTAAGGCAATCAGCCTGTACCTTTAAAGGCTTCAAGGCAGCTTGGTGGGCTTCCAAATCAGCTTTATTATTACCGAACTGTGTGTCAGAAGCTTTTTTCTGATGGCCTCAACAGTGCGTGACGGTCACTTCTCGGGGAGCCGAGACGCTGTCTAGCAGACATAATATTTGAGGCCCATATTTGATTTCCTTTCCCCCTGCCGTGATAAGGTCTCTTTCCTTATACAGGGTCCCATGGATTTCACTGTCAGAAAGGCGTACTTAGAGTTAGTGTAGATGTTGACACGCTTATCTTTGGCCAACTCTAAAGCTTGGGTTAATGCGTGCAACTCTACCAGCTGAGCACTTGTACTGGGAGGGAGGGGCTCAGCTTCCCATACATTTTCAAGAATTACGACAGCATACCCAGCTTTCCATATTTCCTCCTACACAAAACTGATGCCATCTATGTATGGAGTAAAGTTAGGGTTAGAAAGCGGATCACAGTGATATCTGGATGGCTGGCATAAGTTTCCTCAATAGTCTGAATACAACTGTGAGTAACTTTTAGATCTGGTTCAGGCAGCAATGTGGCTGGATTCAATATAGTAAATTGTATTAACTTGATCATGGGGTTGTGCGCCTTGGTATTCCAACATGCGGGGCTTGGTCAACTACAAATGTCCTTTGGTTTCTAAGACGGCTTTGAGGGCATAGGGGGTGTAGATATCCAATTCCTGGCCAAAAATTAATTTACTAGTTTCTTGTGTTAACAACGCCATGCCTGCCAAGGCTTTCAGATAGTCAGGCCACCCTCTTGCTACAATATTCAGCTGCTTCAACAGATAAGCAACAGGGTGATGCCAAGTTCCCATTTTCTGGGTGAGAACCCCCACTGCTATGTTCTGTCGACAAACAGCTGAAACAGCTTGTCTAAGTCGGGTAAAACTAAGCTGGGAGCTTGCATTAAAGCATCTTTTAAAGTTGTGAAACTTTTCTCTTCCTCCTTTTTCCCATCGCAGAGGTTCCTTATCACTTCCTCTTATAACTTCATAGAGAGGTTTTGCAATTAAACTGAAATTGGGGGTCCAGATGCGACAGAAGCCTGCAGCCCCCCCCAAACCCCTCAAGTCTTTCCTATTCCTAGGCACCGAGAGCTGATATACGGCCTCCTTTCTCTCATGGCCAAGAGTTCTTTTACCTGGTTCTATGTCATATCCCAGATATCTGACTTTTCGTAAGACTAGTTTTGCCTTTTTCCGGGATGCCTTGTAGCCCAGTTCTTGCAAGAGATGGAGCAAGTCGTGGGTGTTTCACCAACAGTCGTTTTCCATTTGGCCTGTGACTAACAAATCATCTATGTATTGCAACACAACATCTAGGTAGGGGATTTCCAGGGCTGTCAAATCTTTTCCCAGTGCAGCCCCGAAAAGAGTTGGGGAGTTCGTGAATCCTTGGGGTAACCATGTCCAGGCATACTGTTGTTTTCTTCCCCATCACTCCTTGGATATTGGTGGGGAGGGGGAGGCTTGGCTCAGAGGCTGGTTTAGGACTGAACAAGTGGCCCCAGTATCCACAAGAAGGAGATAGGTTTGCCTCCTATTTTAAAATGACCACAGGTTCTGGGAGGCAGGCTGAACCCCGTTCGTCTCAGTCCCATTCCTCCACTTCTGCCAGGCCTATGGGGGGGGGGGCTTTTGAAAATCCTTCTCTTCATCCTCTCCCTCCTTGGCTTCTCCCTAAGCCACCACTGTATTTCTTCACAAACCTGCCCCTTCTTGTCCTTCCTCCTTATCCTTTTCCGGGCACTCACCCTTCCAGTGCCCTTCTTTCTTACATATGGTGCACTGGTTACATCCCAAACCCATTCCATACCCTTTACCTCTGCCACCTCCCCTTCCTCTTGGTACCCCCATCATAGCAGCGGCCAGAAATTCAGCTTTTTGTTGCCCCCCCTTTTTTTTGGTCCTGCTTCCTTTCCTCCACCTTGTCACAATTGACAAAAGTCTTCCCGGAGACTTCCATCAACTCACTCATAGGCTTTCCCAGGGCTCCCTCCAGTCTTTGTAACTTTTTACGTATATCTGGGGCACTTTGTGATATAAAAGTCATGGCAAGCATTTGAGCATTTTCAGGCGCTGTTGGATCAATAGGAGTATACATTTGGTATAACTCTAGCAACCAACTATAAAAAGCTTCCGGACTCTCAGTGGCTTCTTGCATCACCAGGGAAGGCTTGGACAGGTTAATGGCTGGTTTTCCTGCTGCACTGACTGCCCACACCACCAAATGTTGATAGTCCTGAATTGCCCATAATTGGCCATTTGGACTCCACAAGGGATCTTTCGTAGGGAAGTGTTCCTCGACATATTCTTCAAGAATGTGACCCTAGGGTAGATCAGGCTTCACTATCTTTGATACTGCAATCCTAATCTTTTCCCACTTGGGGTGGCAAGGTGCATGAGACTAGGAATCTACACTGTTCAATGCTGCATTTCTGGATCCAAGGGGGAGGTCTTTAAAGTAAGCCGAGCCACACATCAATGTAGGGGTTCCTAATGTGGGGTGGAACACTAACTGGAGTACCTTTAAAGCAATAGAGGGATCTAATGTTCCCTTATCAGGCCAGCCTAACTCACAGAAGACCCTCAACCTCTGTTTGCTCCACTTAATGCTGTAGTCTTGACTGACATAAGCAATTTTGAAATGCTGCAACATGCACTCTAACGAAGTGAGGGGCACACTTCCTCCCCCTCCCATGTTCCTCCCGTGGCACCAGACAAGACAAATGAGGAAAAGAGATGAGAGAAGGTAAGTGGTCCTTCCTCTCAGGATAACACAGAGGGAGTTATTTCACACAGTCATGTCTGACCTAGGGAGCCAGAAAATCACAGTCTCTGATGGGAACTGCAAACATCAAACGCTTCCCACTGGCCCAAGGCGCTGGACACTCAACAGTCACCATTGGGAACCATAGTGGATGGGCACATCAACCACACTTGACAACCTTCCCACCTTTACCTCTAGAGAGAGGGTGATCAGGCCTCTCCCCCTGTCCCTGTTTACAAGGAGGGAGTATTCCTTTCCCCCCCCCCCAATACTTGCCTGCAGACTTGTTCTCCTGTGCTCTGGCCGGCTGTAACTTGGCCTGGTCTCCGTTCCCTTTCCAAGTAGTTCTTGGAGGCATCAACCGCTGCTGCAGGGGTCCTGCGTCACTGGAAGCGGCTCGGAACAAAGTATCTGATGGCACCTGGGAAGTTCCCTTTAACTAAACAAGGCCCCTGGCAGAGGGGTGACCCTCCAGAGAGTCCCAATGACCCGTTGTGTCCCATCTTGAATTACCAGAAATGTTGCGGGAAAACCTGCTTCCCAAAATCAGGAAACAAGACCACAAAAGTTGGAGAACACAGATTTATTTGCTAGCAAAGGTTCAGAGCATTCACATGTCAGATTCTGAACCCTGGGCTACACCCAAGGTGTACCTTTTATACATTTTGCAATTCTAGCCACACCAGAGGCATTACACTTCTGACTCTATTTCCATATATGGGTATACCATCTGTTAGTTTCTGTGTACACTTCTGGTAATATGTTTCTTAATATAAGTTCGTTACAGGGATGATATAGAACATAGATTATTAAGCTCATCAGTACATTTAACAAGTTCCTTATTTCTGTTCCTTGTCCTTCCCTGAGGTTTGCAACATAACTTCTATTCCCACGTCAACATTTCTGAGAGCAACATAATACTGTAAATAATACAATAGATAGATTAATATGATTTATAGTATAAGACTCTTCTGTTGCACGAACAGCAGACTTGGGTAAATCCCAAACTCAGGATAAGGAAGAGGAAAAAGAGCAAAGACCCAGGGAAACAGTTAAAAGAGCCTGCCAAAAAGTGGCAGCCCACTCAGAAAAACAGTTCTTCTCCAGACAGGGCATCAAGAGGAGGAGGTATTAATAGAGGTACTAATAGAGAAGTTTAATTGGAAGACAGTAAAGTATCTCCCCTACAATTACAGCAATCACATCGCTCACTACAAACACATCAGGCTGTGCTTAGAATCCATATGAACAGAATTAATCACGGACACTGGATTACCAAGAGTGCTATACTAAATTCCCTAAGCCAGTTTCTTCACTGTCACTGGAAACAGATTGATCTCTATGCTGCCAAGTGGCTTCCTGAGGCCTCAAATAGGAAGCAGATACTTCTGTCTTTCAAACAGCCGATCATACCATTGATGCTTGCTATTCAAGATGAAGGCACATCTAGCCTCCTTTCAAATCTTTCCCATCAGAGTGAGGAAAGGGTTAAACCCTTAATTGTTAACATGTGAGCTCCCAAAGTTGCTGTCTCTTCCACATTCTCAACCTTGGAAAAGAGAGAGGAAGAAAATGGGAGTAAACCAGCCTTATTCAGAGAAGATATACTTAACAGCACAGAAACCGGTCTCATTAATGCTTTTGACGCTTTCCCAAGGAAAGAACAAGATAACATACTATTCAAGTTAGAAAACTTAAAGAAATCCTTTTTTAAAAAAATCAAGTTTTATTGCCCCCACACACACACACACATTCACCCGCATCTTTTTTGAACAGAGTATTGGCCATATCTTATTTTATACAATTTATCAAATTCAAAAAGATTTTACTCAATTACAATTTTTGCCATAATTTTCTTTTTTCCCTTTTTTTAATCATATCTCAATATTTCTTTGCTTACTTATATAAAAGTCTTCATTTGCCCTCAAATTCTAATTTTCCTGCTTATTCATATTTATTCTCTTTTATTTTTTAACCATTCATTCTTTATCTTAGTATATTTATATATGTTCGGGGTTACCTTTCTTCCATTTCATCTTTTTTGTTGTACAGCAATCTTTCTTCTCAATCCTGCCATCTCCCTCTCTTCTTTCCTTCTTACTTTCTTTTTCCCTCCTCTCCTGCTCCTCTCTACTTCCTCTTCCTTTCTCCTTCTCCTCCTTTCTTCCTCCCTTTCTAGCCCTCTCTCCTACGCTGATTTCCTCTCTCTTCCTTCCCTCTCTCTTCTCCCCTTCTCTTCCATCTCTCTACTCACTACTCCTCTTTCATCTCTCTCTATTGCTGTATTTCATTTTCAATTTAATATTTTCCACTATGGTGTCCAGGCAATCCCGATCTTTCTCATTTATTAAAAATATTACTCAAAATTCCCCTCCTCTTTTTAATTATTAACAAATATTTCAACTTATTGCATTTTTTCCTTGAAACCTTTCTTAAAATGATCTTCCAACCCGTGCCTTTTTCCCTTGAATGTATTTCTTCCATTTTACTTCTTACAAGTCTGTCATTTACATCATTTACTAACATTTCATTTTCATTCAATTTTACATTTCAATTTCAATTCCCATCTTAATTTTGATTAATT
Source organism: Coluber constrictor foxii (assembly GCA_038048745.1). Classification (NCBI taxonomy): domain Eukaryota; kingdom Metazoa; phylum Chordata; class Lepidosauria; order Squamata; family Colubridae; genus Coluber; species Coluber constrictor. The sequence continues at coordinate 115,525,017 of CM075961.1, read as the reverse complement.
ATTTTGTTGCTTTTATTTCTCGCCACTTAGTGCTTCCTCCAACATCAAAAACATAGTTCATTTTTTTCACATTTCATCTACTGATCTATTTTACATTAAACAGTATTTTCACATATAATTTCTACAACTAACATCCTTGTCTTTATTAACATATTAATATTTTCACTGACTCTTAACCATTTTCTTTTAAACTCTCCACAATCCCATTTCTTGAGGCTTTTCTCCCTTTCTCCCATTAAAGTAGTACATAAAGTGAAATTTGTATATAACAGTGAAATAATACGGGGTTGGCTTGGATGAGCTCTGAAGGGTCCCTTGATTTGTTATTGTAAGAGACAGTTACAGAGTTCAAAAAGTCAAACAACAGAGTTAGCTCACTTTCTCGTACCATGTCAAAATGCAGAACTAAACCACACGGATAAACATGAATCAGTTTTCCTGCCTAAGCAATAAGGGGGCCTAGCCGTTAAGACTAATTTCACAAATTTCCTGTTTTGCTACTTTTGAAGATATAAGAATGCTTGTCTTGTACAGAATGTTGTTCAGATGATTAGCTGATTATTTTAATCTGTCTGAACCTATTTTGGCCAAAATAAAAGCTTGTTCTCGATTTCAAAGTCCAACTCCTTTATTTTTCTGCAACACCATTCCCTTACAAGTATGACATTTAAATCATTTTTTAACATTTCAGTTTCATTCAATTTCATTCAATTTTACATTCAATTTCAATTTTCCATCTTAGTTTCAATTAATCCTTATGTTACTATTTGTTTCTCTCCATTTAGTGCGTCCTCCAATATTATTCTTTCTTTCACATTGCATCTACTGGTATATTTTTCATTTAACAATATTTTCACATATAATTTCTACAACTAATATTGTTCTCTTTATTAACAAAATAACATTTTCACTGACTCTTAACCATTTTCTCTTAGACTCCCCACAGTTCCATTTCTTGATGCTTTCCTCCCTTTCTCCCATTCCCGTACCTTCTTCTTCTTCTATTATTATTATTATTATTATTATTATTATTGTTGTTGTTGTTGTTGTTGTTGTTATTGTTATTATTGTTATTATTGTTATTATTGTTATTGTTGTTATTATTGTTATTATTGTTATTATTGTTATTATTATTATTTAAATTTATATACCACCCTTCTCCTAGTGGACTCAGGGCGGTGTACAGCCAAGAATAAAAAGCACTCCAATACAAAATTTAAAATATTAATAAAAGAATTAAATAATTTTGGCCCAATAAATTTAAAAAACCCAATAGGCAATTAAAATTTAAAACCCATAAAACTTTAAACTTAAAAAAGAGGGGGGGGGGGTTACGCCAGCCCAGCTTGACAAAATAAAAAAGTTTTTAGGGCACGGCGGAAAGCCCAGAGATCAGATACGGATCTCTGGGGGCAAATCGTTCCAGAGGGCTGGTGCTGCCACAGAGAAGGCTCTCCCCCTGGGTGTCGCCAGCCGACATTGTCTGGCTGACGGTACCCTGAGGAGTCCCTCTCTGTGGGAGCGAACTGGCCGGTGGGAGGCTATGGGTGGCAGAAGGCGGTCCCGCAAGTACCCAGGCCCTATGCCATGGAGTGCTTTAAAGGTGGTCACCAACACCTTGAAGCGCACTTGGAAGACCACCGGAAGCCAATGCAGCTCACGCAGGAGAGGTGTCACATGGGAGCGCCCCCTTGCTCCCATAATCCCCCATGTGGCTGCATTCTGCACCAGTTGGAGCCTCCGGGTGCACCTCTAGGGGAGCCCCATGTAGAGAGCATTGCAGTAGTCCAGGCAGGAAATGACGAGTGCCTGAGTGACTGTGCGTAAGGAGTCCCGATCTAGATAGGGACGCAACTGGCGTATCAGGCGAGCCTGATAAAAAGCCCCCCTGCCCACGGCCGTCACATGCTCCTCCAAAGACAGCTGTGCATCCAGGAGGACGCCCAAGTTGCGAGTCCTATCCGTTGGGGCCAATGACTCGCCCCCAATGGTCAGTGATGGAGTCAACTGGCCATATCGGGACGCCAGAAACCACAGCCACTTGGTCTTGGAGGGGTTGAGTTGGAGCCTGTTGCCCCCCATCCAGATCCGTACGGCCTCCAGGCATCAGGACATCACTTCCACGGCATCGTTGGGGTGGCCTGGGGTGGAGAAGTACAGCTGAGTATCATCAGTGTACTGATGGAACTTCATCCCAAAGCCACGGATGATCTCGCCCAGTGGCTTCACATAGATGTTGAACAGAAGGGGCGAAAGGACCGACCCTTGCGGCACTCCACAAGTGAGGTGCCTCAGGGTCGACCTCTGCCCCCCTGCCAACACCGTCTGCGACCGGTTGGAGAGATAGGAGAAGAACCACCGCAAAATGGTGCCCCCCACTCCCAACCCCTCCAGCCGGTGCAGCATGATACCATGGTCGATGGTATCAAAAGCCGCTGAGAGATCTAACAGGACCAGGATAGAGGAGCAACCCCTATCCCTAGCCCTCCAGAGATCATCCACCAATGCGACCAATGCCGTTTCCGTGCTGTACCCGGGCCTGAAGCCGGACTGGAGCGGATCCAGATAGACAGCTTCATCCAGATACCCAGGAAGCTGATGCACCACCACACTCTCAACAACCTTCGCCAAGAAGGGAAGGCTGGAGATTGGACGATAATTAGCCAAAATAGCTGGGTCCAGAGAGGCCTCACCACCGCCTCTTTCAAGGCAACTGGCAAGACACCCTCACTCAAAGAAGTGTTAATAATCCTCTGGAGCCAGCCTCGTGTAACCTCCTGGGAGGCCAGCACCAACCAGGAGGGACACGGGTCCAATAAACATGTGGTCGCGTTCAGCCGCCTCAGTATTCTGTCCAAGTCCTCGGGAGCAACAGGATCAAACTCCTCCCAGATGACATCCTCAAGACCGGCCTCCGTCATCCCACCCGTATCTACCCAGTTGGAGACCAGACCATCCCGAATCTGAGTGATTTTATCATGCAGAAACTGAACAAAATTCTCAGCACGACCCTGCAAGGGGTCCTCCCGCGCTCCCGGATGAAGGAGGGAGCGGGTCACCCTGAACAGGGCAGCTATCTGCTGATGCAATAAGAGCAGAAAAATGGTTACGTTTTGCCGCTTTTATCGCCACTAGGTAAGTCTTAATATGAGCTCTTACCAGTGTTCGGTCGGACTCGGAATGGCTGGACCTCCAACTGCTCTCTAGGGGTCTTTTCCGGTGCTTCATCTCCCTTAGCTCCTCAGAGAACCAAGGAGCCAGGTAAGCTCGGCGACGGGTCAGAGGCCGCAAAGGCATGACTCGGTCTAAAGCATCAGCGGCCGCCCTATCCCAGGCGGCCACCAACCCTTCAGCCGAGCCATGTGTCAGATCCTCAGGAAATGGCCCAAGCTCCGTCTGGAACCTCTCCGGGTCCATCAGGCGCCTGGGCGGAACCATCTAATCTGTTCCGCCTCCCTGCAGTGGGGTATGGCGGTTAGAAAGTCGAGCCTAAGGAGGGAATGATCTGACCGTGACAAGGGCTCAATCACTATCTCCCCTAATTCAAGATCATTTATCCACTGACCAGAGACAAAAATCAAGTCCAGAGTGTGTCCTCCCGTGTGAGTGGGTTCATGAATTAATTGGGTCAGGTCCATGGCCGTCATGGAAGCCATGAACTCCCGAGCCAACTCAGACGCCTTGCTGACGGATGGCAGGTTGAAATCCCCCATGACCATAAGCCTGGGGGTTTCCACCACCACCTCGGCAATCACGCTTAGCAGCTCGGGCAGGGCAGCCAACACGTGGCAGGGAGCCAGGTACGCAATCAGCAAAGCCATCTGCCTCCCATGTCCCCACTTCATGAGGAGAGACTCACATCCAGCTATCTGAGGTACAGTGGCCTCCCTAGGGACAAGACTTTCCTTTACAAGAACCACCACCCCCCGCCCCTCCCCTGGGACCTTGGCCGATGGAATGCAAAGAAACCCGGTGGGCACATCTCTATGAGGGGGACCCCCCCTTCCGGGCCCAACCAGGTTTCCATAATACCTACCAGGTCTGCACCCCCCTCCTGGGCAAGATCACAAATGAGGGGGGCTTTATTTACCATGGACCTGGCATTGCACATCAGCTGAAGGCCCGGGGCCTGAGAATCTGAACAACCCAGGGAGCGAGAAAGGCATTGGGGGCCAGAGCACGCGATCACTCACAAATAGCGAGCACGTCCTCCCTTAACAAGATACGGCCCCCTGCCACCGCTATATCTGCCCCTCCCACCCACAATGCCGATGGAAGCGCCCTCCACAGTGTAGGAACTAGCCCTCTCAGCCCCCCCAATAACTGTGGGTTGCCCCCCAAACCCATCCCAGTCATACACATGTCATTTTCCCTCCCACCCCTTAAAAATGTGTTAAAAACAAATACAATGAACTTTTAAAAACCCCAACGCCTTCATGCCACCTCTCAGGATCCCAGGATCCATCCTTGAGGTATTTCTTAGCTAGGCCAGTTGGCCACATCCAGGAATGGGGGGCATTCCTTAAAGCCAATAAGTCAGTTCTAGAATAAAATCGTGGAGCCATAACCAGCCATAAAAAGGATGTGATGAAAATGGCCGTCAGGAGATAATATTAGCGGACTAGGGACTGGGTGAGAACTCTTGCAGACATCAGAATCTCCCCACCCAGGCATCCTCTCACAACACCTGGATGAGGCATAGTTGGTACCCCCCCATTGTCCTCTCACTACGACGGTTTCTCAAAACTTGTCTAAGAGTTCTGTTCGGCGGTCTCCTTGACAATGACAGGGCTCTCACCCCTGCACAGTCAGTTCGATGGCCTAGAACCACAACTGCCCTCTCACGGCAGTGGGAAGTCCCGCCCAGAATACACCAGTTCCATAAAGGAGGAAAGACCAGAGCCATCCCGGCCGTCCAAGTCTGAGTTCAAATTTGCTTAAACCTGGGTGGGGCCCCAAAAGATCTAAAAAGGGGGCCCAGGGTCCAACACCCCCACTGGAGGTGTAGAGAGGCCTCTCAGGGTCGACCCCCCAGAGGCCTTTCATGCCCAAGGTGTGCCCAAGAAAGAACATAGGCACAGCCGATGCAACAGCAGGTATTCTCAGCAGCGACCAGCAGAGGGCAAGGTGGTCCCTTGATAGTTCATGGGTACAGCAGGTCTCAGATTCGCCGTCGGTGGCAGGAGAGGAAAAACCCAAGACAGCGAGCCCCCTCCAACTCCTTTGGCTCCACCACTCCGGCTCTGGCTCCTCTCTCCTCCATCCGACCGGCCCGAAACCTCCCAGACTCGCCAGGAAACCCTCTCCAACATTCCAAGAGAGGGCCCGCTCCGACCATGCTCCTCGGCCTCCCAACGACCCGGCCCGCCGGCTCCGTCGCTCCAGCCTCTCCAAGGCCCCACAACTCCGCCGCCAGCCGCTGGAAATCATCATTGGAAGCCCGGACGCTGTTTGCAGCTCGCTGAGCCCCGCTGCAGCCGTCAGTCCTATCCCTTGCCCAGGAACGGCGAAAAAGAACTCAGAAGCTCACAACGCCCCCCCCAGCTGTCTGGTAAGTCCTCTTTCCACCCATGTCGGGGGGGTAGTAACAAACAACCCCCCGAGGGTCCTGTTTTAGGCCAAAAACATTCACCCCCGGCAGAGACTCAACACGCGGTGGCCATTTTAATCAAGGTTAAGGTTAAGGAAAGCATTTCTTGATGCTTTCCTCCCTTTCTCCCATTCCCGTACTTTCTTCTTTTTCCTTTTAAATTATTTCTCCCCTTCAGCCTCTTTTCTTTAATTTTAACTCTGTTAATTTTCCTTCTCATTCTTTCCCCGTTTATTTCTCTTTTCATATTAGAGATGCAGTTTCCCTTATCTATTTTTATTCTGTCACTGTTAAACTCAGTGTAATCATCTTTATCTTTATTTTCAATTGTTTCCTTTTCAATATTATCTCCTTGTTTCTTTTGCTTTTCATTCATCTTTTCTGTCTTTTTTTTTGCATTCTAATCAATCTCTGCTTCTTTATTTTCCTTAAATGTTTCTCTTATTTTTTGAAACATCTCCCTCAGTATCTCACATTCATCCTCCCAATTCTCCATATTTTCAATTTAAAAGGCTAGGATTTTTAAATTTGTTCTTTTCATTTACATATACTTCAGGTTTCAAAGTCCATATAATGTCCTTTTTTTAAAATGTCCAATTCAAATATTCACTTGAGCCAACACAATTTCAATCTTTATCCTTCACTTCTATTTAATCTTGCTTCAGCTGCACGAATATGTACTCCCACGTCTCTTTCTCATGCTCTTTCCACCAGCAGCTGTCTTTCTCCAATTCACAAATCTTCTAGTAGCAACGTATCCATTTTGTAATCCACAAAAACGCTTAATTTTTCTTTTCCAAATTAATCCTTTTATTATTTAAAAAATGCTTTTCTGTCTCTTTTTTCCTTGTCTTATTTTTTTTCCTTTCAAAATCCAATTTTAAATCCAATTGGAAGATTCCTTTTAGGGCTTTAGGTTTGATTTTATAGTTCCTCTTTTTTCCCCCCTCCGCTTAAATTCCTCTGTGCCAATTAGCTGCCAATTTATCGCTGGGATTTCTTTAAGCTATTAAAAGTTTTTTTTCTTTTTACCTGTGAGTTGGCCAATTACTCACCCAGTAACAATATTCTGTTCAAAACTCTGCTCCTGCACATCTCTTAGTCCAATTGCCCCAGCTTGTAGCAGATATACTGGCTGCGTTCCCCACCACCGGGTCAAAGAGCTGCCTCCAACCATTTGAGGAACTTGTCTGTTCCTCTTTGGTCTTCCGAGGCGCCTCTCTCTCTCCCCTGTCCCTACAAGATGGTTCTGGTCCGAAGACCCCCTGACAGTGATTTGTCTGCCTGACAGTGATTTGTTTTCACGAAGCTGGCTATAGCTTTGCTATTTCCCAGCCAGTATCGCCATGATGCTTCCAGTTTTTTCCACAACCTATTCTTAGAGTCTGTCATTCTCTCCCACATATAGTTTTCAAAGCTGAACCTACATCTCCAGAATTAAATTAATCTAGAGTAATGCTACTCTTTTAAAGTATAATTGTTATGATTATTGGAAAACAAGATATATTTTAAGTTCACCCTATACCTACTGTGTTAAATCTTTCTTACACAAAGCCCTGAAAAAAATGTTTTAGATACGTTAGAAAAACCCAATCTCCTTTAGTAAATTAATAGACAAATTAAATAAAATGTTTAAAGTGGAGCTACCAAATTTAAGTTACTGATGTAGTAGGTCACTTGACAGCATCAAAGGATTACTGCTTTCTGGGTGATTTTGTTTCCCTCTAGTGGTCATCTGGATATTTGCAGCTCAGGTCTTTATTGTGAGGTGACAAAAGCATTAACTCAAACTCCTACTGGGCTGCATATTTTCCCCTGTGAATAATTAAATGAGAGTTGCTGACAGGGAAAAATAATTTCCAGAACTCCATGTAGTTGTTATAATGTAATCTTGTAACTTCAAATCTTTTTTAGCATAAGGCTAGCATAAGGGCAAACTAAATCACCAAGTTTCAGTTCTTTCCCCGAAATGCAACTGAAATCTAAATAATTTGTCTGGATTGCCTATGTTACCATTTGTTTTCTTCTTTATTTATCTAACCAGCATTCCTACTTCACAAAGTGCTGTTAATAAGATTAGTAATTAAAAATCTTGAATGGCAATTGGCAAACAGACTCTCTTCAGAATTGAGTTGGCACTGTGTCACCAACAGGCTTTGATGAGTATTTGGAGTGTGAAGCCAGACACTTTTGACTCTTGCTAGTGCCTCAGAGGGGAAATGGAGAAATCCAGACCTTTATGGGACAATCATCTCCAGTTTATATTTGCCTGTATTTCTTATGCAGTAGGCCTGGGGAATGTTTGGCGGTTTCCTTATTTATGCCAGATGCATGGAGGAGGTGAGTAGAATTTATGCTTCTGAGTTTGCCATTTGAGAATAGGTGGGTTCATTTTTAAAACTGTGTTGTCTTTGTCAGAGTAGCTTCAGGTGTCACAAAGGAGAAATGAGCAATTGCTCTAATCTTCAAGGCAAGCAAAGAATATCAGCACAAATGAGACATTTCTTCTTTTTATCAGAAAAAAAAAATCTCATTTGCTTCTTTTTTTTCATTAATACATTTCCATTTTAGCACCCAATAGATTGTAACTTTCTAAACCAAAAATTAGTCTTAATATTTAGTATAAAAGATGGTATTACCTTCACTTACAACCTGTTGCTTAACAACCATTTGCACTAATGATGGATCCTGCAAAAGCTACTTATGACCTGTTTTCAAAGTTACAGCAGCTGTATATATGCATATGCGCACACACATACACCATGCACACATGATCCCATTTTGGGTATTTGGCGATTCACTTTAATGGCTGTTTCAAGCATCCTGCAATTATCTGGCCATGATTTGTAATGTTTTTGCTGGTTTCTGGCATTTACTTTTGGTTTCTGGCAAAAAAATGCCTATTGGTGAAAATGTATTCATTTAACCCCCATGTTGTTTGCTGAACAATTGTTGAAAAATAAGGTCTGGTCATATGATGTCTTAATTTACAACCACAGCAACTTGCAATTCCAAGCTCAATTATTTTGGACTATCTGTAGTGCTATTGTTGTAACTGTTGATGAAGTTGAAAGGCTTAGCCAAATTACCTTTGTACATACTGTATATAAAGTTTTATTAAGACACAAAACAAGAAGACATACTGCAGCAAATTTGCAGTGTACTGAAGATAGTGGGAACTTTTTGTTTAATTTTACAGTCCTTTTTTCCCCTCCACCCAACGTCCACCCCAAGGATAAAACACCCAGACACAAACTAAGCAATGTGGTATATGCAGTACAATGCAGTGAGCAATGTGCAGCTCTATACATTGAGGAAACAAAACAACTACTTCATAAACTCATGGCACAACATAGGAAAACAAACCCATCCGGAAAACATTCACCAGTCCATCTGCATTTAAAACACATAGGCCACTCTTTTGAAGACAGCAAATGCCACATTTTGGTCAGAGAGGACCACTGGTTTGAAATAGGAGTCAAAGAAGCCATCTGTATCAAAACTGAACAGTCCTCTCTCAACAGAGGAGGGGGAATAATACATCATCTGTCTCCAGTCTACAACACAACCCTTTCAACAGTTCCAAGAAGGCTCCATATCCATTTGCATCACTCAGGTGAACCTCCAGGTGGCCTTAATGACTCACTAAAAATGCAAATTACCAGCTGTCTGCAAGGAGTATAAATCCTTCCATTCCCTACCATCCAGTCAGAGCTGAAGAAGCTTCTTGGATGAGAAGTGAAACGTCTTCAAAGAAAAACCAGATAGTCCAGTTGCCTCTTGCAAAAGCACCTTTGGGACAACCATGACCTGGATGACTTAAAATCTCCATAGATATCATTTTTTTAAATCCTGGGCCAGACAAATTGCATATCCTACCTTATTTTATTTCTTAAAATTATTTTAATTAAAAAATAAATGAAAAGCTAGCATATTACAAAGCAAACAGCTATAAGCATCCTCTTTATTTTCAAGTGCATTGCTGGTTTCAATAGACTTTAGACATATTCTTAGAGAATAAGCAGAATAGGTGGCTGGTGAAAATCTTTCTATATGGTCACTAGGAATCAAAACTGACTGTGCTTGTTATGGAAATGGGCCCACATCTTCAGAAGAAAAAGGATTACCAGGAAGAGTAGAAGTAACCTTCTCAGTTTGCCTTCTGGCAGCCAATCTGTGAAGGTTTCCATGATATATTTCCATAAATCCCAATGTGTTTTCTGACCTAAAAACCTTGGAGGAACTCCTTTTTTTGCACTGCTGTGTTGCTGTACAATTGCATTGATCCAGTAAGAATATCCTCTCTTTTTTTTGAATTTTTATTTTATTTTATAAACAAACAAACATACAATACATAATCAATCGTTCAGTGGTTCAACTGAGTTACATCTGTTGTGACTTCTTGTTCTCCAATGTTAATCATTTCATAATATCATTTCATTTATTATAACATTTCTCCCACATTTCTTACTTTGCTATTAATACATTTATCTTCTCTCTCCTCTTTCTTTTTCCCATGTTTCATTACAAAATTACCCTATATATATTTCTTCTCTAACCAATGGTAAAATTGTCTCCATATATTAAAATAAATCCTCTCTTTCTTTGATTGTCAAAGTCGATCTATTCATTTCTGCACAATCCAATATTTTCTTAATTACTTCACCCTCTGTAGGGATTTTCTCTGCTTTCCATCTTTGCACAAATACTATCCTCAGTGCAGTTATTATGTGAATAATCAAATATATATTTTCTTTACTAAATTTCTCTGGTAGGATACCAAATAGGAACAGTTCAGGTTTTAAATCTATATGTTGTATCATTTTTTCCAATCATGTTTTAACTTTATTCCAATAGTTTTTTGCTTCTGGACATCAGTAAGAATATCCTTCAAGGAGGAAGTTTCCCTGCACAAAATGCCTGTTACTAGGGGCCCAGACAGGAGGCCATGAAAATAATTCCCTGAATAAAAAGGATTACGCTGAGCTTTAATTCAGCTTCATCACTTGTTTTTATAGACTGCCTTGCTAATCCTGGAGATTAAACACCAAATCATAGATATTTACATAAATATTTTGGTTTTAAAAAAATAAAAAAAAATCCTGAGAAAGCTAAACTTTAAAAACTATGTTTGATTTAATCAAAGAGGATGTCAAGGCTTGGATCCTAAACCATTCTTTTTAAAAAGTTATGATCATAGTTAATTAACTAGTCGAGGCAGGGAGGCTAGGACATGCCAAAGAAGATGTTTGGGTCACATGGTACAAAGTGACGTACATCTGATCTAGGCATTTAATAGCATTTAATTCGCTGGAACTTTCCAGGATTTAAGATTTTTCAGTTAAAATACTGTACCAGCAAAGTTTCTTGAACCACATAAAACCTAAGGGATTTAGAAAAATCCACCTTAAATAAGAGTTTTGTTTTTTCATTGTTTCATATTATTCCCCAGATTGGGGAACATTTGAGCTGGAAAAGAATGTTCAGCTTCCACCCCTTTAAGTTGTAGCAGCTTGACATCTTCCATAATATTTTAGATTTTCAAGCCAGCATCCCTGCATAGGCAACACTGTGTTCCTAACCACAATGATAAAACATTATTTCTTCCGAGGACATAATGATTTATATTTAATAGATGTGTTACTATATTATGTATGTATATGTATGTCTGTATTTGAAGTTCATGAGAAAGACCAGGTAAAAATTAATAGTGAACTTTTTAAATAGTTTATCAATATATAAAATATAAAGAAAAATGAAAATAGTGAGAAGGTATGAGATGAAAAGGGAAAGAAAAGGTGTAGGGGAAAAGAGGAAGAAGAAAGAAAACATTGATTTTTGACTTTTAGCATAGTAGAATAAGATAATAATATAGTCTCAACTTTTTATTTTTACACAGTAATATATATTAGCGTTTTTATAACAGCGAACCAATTTAATCAGTAAACCCCAAAGTCAGCATTTTTTTACATCTCAAGCACAAAGTCCAGAAATGGTTTCCAAGTGGAAACAAAGATAATTCCATCAATTTTTCCAGCCACTCCATTAGCAGTGGTGGGATTCACATTTTTAAACACTCAGTGGGTGTGGCTTGCTGGTCATGTGATTGGGGAGGTATGGCGGGGGGGTCATGTGACTGGTGGGTATGGCCAACTCGACATCACTGACATTGAGGGATGCCTCTCCCGGCCCCTCCCCTCCAGCCAGTCCTTGTCACGCCCGGCCTCAACTTATTTATTTATTTATTTATTTATTTATTTATTTATTTATTTATTTATTTATGTGATTTATATGCCGCCATTCTCCCCGAGGACTCAGAGCGGCTTACAAAGACAATCATAAATACAAATCACAATAAACACATTAAAACAAATTAAAATCCGTATTAAAATCATTCTAAGAGAAAACTATATAGCCCCACGATCGTAATATTCTTTAAACAGCCATGTCTTTAATCCCCGGTGAAAGGAGAGGAGGTCGGGGGCCGTCTGAGGTCAGTGGGCAGACTATTCCAGAGGGTCGGGGCTCCGACAGAGAAAGCCCTCCCCCTGGGGGCTGCCAGCTGACATTGTTTGGCTGACGGCACCCAGAGGAGGCCCACTCTATGGGAGCGCACTGGACTGTGGGAGGAAGGCAGGATGTGGTCCTGTAAGTACCCCGGGCCTAAGCCATGTAGGGCTTTATAGGTAAGAACCAGCACCTTGAAATGGACCTGGAGAACAACCGGTAGCCAGTGCAGCCCGCGCAGGAGAGGTGTAACACGGGAGTAACGAGAAGCCCCTGTAACTACCCACGCAGCTGCATTCTGGACTAACAAGTCTCCGGATATGTCCCAAGGGCAGCCCCATGTAGAGGGCGTTACAGTAATCCAACCGAGAAGTAACCAGGGCATGAATGACTGTGGTGAGAGCATCTCGGTCCAAAAAAGGGCGCAATTGGCGCACAAGACTTACTTGCGCGAAGGCCCCCCTGGTTACAGCCATCAGATGGTCATTCAACGATAGCCGAGAATCCAGGAGGACACCCAGATTGCAAACCCTATCGGATGGGTTGATAGTCTCCCCATTGATCACTAGAGATGGTATCTCAGGATCCCGAGATGCCAGCACCCACAGCCACTCAGTCTTGGAGGGGTTCAGTCTGAGCCTGTTCTTACCCATCCAAACCTGCACCGCCTCCAAGCAGCGGGACATCACAGAAAGGGCATCCCCAGGGTGGCCCGGGGTAGAGATGTAAAGCTGGGTATCATCCACATATTGGTGATACCTTACCCCGAAGCCACGAATAATCTCACCCAGCGGCTTTATATAGATGTTAAAGAGCAAGGGGGAGAGAACAATCCCTGAGGCACCTCACAAGTGAGAGGCCTCTGAGAGGATCTCTGACCCACCACCAATACATACTGCAAGTGGCCTGAGAGGTAGGAGGAGAACCACTGCAACACAGTGCCTCCTATCCCCAATCCCCTGAGTCGCTGCAGTAGGATACCATGGTCGATGATATCGAAAGCCGCCAAGAGGTCAAGAAGGACCAGGATGGAGGAACAGCCCCCATCATGGGCCCGCCAGAGATCATTCACTAGGGCGACCAATGCCGTTTCTGTGCTGTGGCCGCGCCTGAAGCCAGATTGGTAAGGATCAAGGTAGTCCATTTCCTCCAAGAAATGAAGGAATTGCTGTGCCACTACGGTCTCAACAAACTTCGCTAAGAAGCGAAGGTTGGAGACAGGACGATAGTTATTAATTGAATCCAGATCCAGGTTAGGCTTCTTAAGGAGGGGTCGTACCACTGCCTCTTTTAACGAGACGGGGACAAAACCCTCCCTCAGCGAAGCGTTGACAATTGCCTGGATCCAGTCTCCAGTCACCTCTCTGGCTGCAGAAACGAGCCAGGAGGGGCACGGGTCCAGAACACATGTGGAGGCCCCCAGCCGACCCATAATCCTGTCCACTTCATCCAATGAAACAGGTTCAAACTCCACCCAGAAAACTTCACCAAGGCTAGCCCCAGTCTCCTCAGTGGATTCTGCCCAGTCGGAGTCCAACTCGGTCCAGATCCGAGCGATTTTATCTTGCAGAAACTGTGCAAAATCCTCAGCACGACCCTGCAAGGGGTCCTCCCTCGCTCCCTAATTTAGAAGGGAGTGGGTTACCCTAAATAGGGTGGCTGGGCAGTTTTCTGCAGATGCAATAAGGGCAGCGAAATATTGATGTTTCACTGCTTCTATCGCCACAAGGTAAGACCTACTAAAGGTTCTTAACTGTGTTCGGTTGGATTCAGCTCGGGAGGACCTCCAACCACCCTCGAGGCATCTTTTCCGATGCTTCATTTCCCTGAGCTCCATGGTAAACCATGGAGCCACTCTGCGCCGGATCCGATCTGCGCCGGATCAGAGGCCTCATAGGCACGATTCGATCCAGGGCCCCCATCGCGGCCTGCTCCCAGGCCGCTTCTAGGGCCTCGGATGAATCATGGGTTAAGGAGGTGGGAAATGACCCAAGCTCCATCAGGAACCTTTCAGATTCCATCAGGCACCTGGGGCGGAACCAGCGCACCATTTCCGCCATCCAGTGACGGGGTAAGGCAATAGGAAAGTCTAGCCTAAGGAGGGAATGATCGGTCCATGACAGGGGGTTAACAGACAAAGACCCCACCCCCAATCATTTATCTACTGCCCAGAGAGAAAAATCAGGTCGAGTGTGTGTCCTCCATTATGAGTTGGGGCCTGTACAATCTGAGTCAGGTCCATGGCTGCCATGGAGGCCATGAACTCCCGCACCAGCTCAGATGTCTCCCCGGCCGAGGGCAGGTTGAAATCTCCGACAACCAAAAGGTTGGGGAGTTCCACCGCCAACTCGGCCAAGACATCTAGCAATGCGGGCAGGGCTGAGGCTACGCAGCTGGGTGATAGGTACGTAACCAACAAACCCAACTGAACTCCAGGATCCCACTTCAGAAGGAGTAATTCACACCCGCCTATCTGAGGGACAGTGACCTTCCTAGGACTGAGACTTTCCTTGATCACTACCACCACTCCCGTGCCCCTCCCCTGGAGTTGTGGCTGATGGAGTACCTGAAAGCCTGGGGGACACAAATCGGAGAGGGGGACACCTCCCACCGTCCCAAGCCAGGTTTCGGTGATACAAGCCAGGTCCGCATCCTCCCCTTCAATTAAATCCCGGACGAGGAGGGCCTTGTTCGCCATGGATCTGGCATTCAGGTACAACAGCCAGAGTCCAGGGGACCGCTCTCTGTCCCCACCGGGGGAACAGGATGGATGAAGGGGGCTGAAGAGCCGCACCGCCTGAATAAGGTGGTGGGGCTCTCCAAGCCTCCTCTCCCCCTGCCCCTCCCAACCAACACTGGGATAGAAAGACCTCTCTCCACCGAACCTCAACATTCCCTCCCCCTCCCCCATCACCCCACAAACACCCAACAGACCTGATTTCCGGTCGGGGGGAGCTGCCCCCGGCTCATCTTTCACCGCCCGCCTCCCGGATCCCCTTAAAATTTGGTATAAAAACCTGGTTAAAAAAACCCTCAGACCATGCTTAGAAGCATGCCACCTCTCGGGGTCCCAAAACCCGTCCTTAAGGTAGGCCTTAGATAACACAGAAGGCCATGCCTGTGAGAGGGGGGCATCTCGCAGAGCAAGAAGGTCAGCCAATGTATAGGCCAGATTTAACATATAGAGTAGGCGAAATGGCACAGCATCGCAATGGTAATGAAAAAAAGGGGGAGGGGCCCACACAATATAACATGAGACTGGGAGAGGCCATCACTCTCTCACCGTGATGGAAGAGTCAAAAGACTGATCAAGAGAACAGATAAAAGTCTGCTACGAACAAAGTCCATCGTCATCCACTGCAACCATCCTCTCCCGATGGCTGGCAGGAAACCACCAGCAGAGTCATAGATCAGTGCCTGGGTAGTGAAGCAGCAGTAATCTTCCAGGACTCTCAGTCTCCCAGTCAAAGGCCCACCATCTCCCACAATGATCTAAATCTGAGATGATGACAAATAGAAGGAGAGTGTGGCAGAATCGGCAATAAAACGGGCACAAAGATCACAGGTGGCATAATGAAAAAGATGGTATCAAAAGCCCGCAAACAGCTGAGGAAAGCCTTGGAGGGGCTGAGACATGGGCCGGTGGTATCAGAGGAGGACCTCAATAATGAGCGGGGGGGAGACCCCAGGGGAGAGGACAGATGAACATTTCCTACTCCCCCTCCGGTCTACTCCAACCCCAGAACTTCCCACTTCACTTCCCCTGAGTCTGTACCATACAGGCAAAATTAATCGCCCAGATCTCAAGGCCCAGTTCTAAAAGGTCCAGTTCTCGAAGCCCACATACCCATTGAGGGACAGTAGCAATCCCAGCAGAAGTTCGCCGGATAAAAGTCCCAGATATCCTCAGCGGGGAAGAAGCCGCCATAGGCATAGGCCCGGTTAAAGGCTGTCTGGGAAGCCTCTCCCAGCTGATCCCCCTGGGGGCCAAATCGCTCCCCGTGGGTCCAGAATGCTGGAAGTGGATTCGATGGAGTTGGGCAGTTCCACACAGCGCAGAACGATCTCAGCTCTCCCAAGCTGAAGCGCTGTTGCTGAGGCTGCAGCCGCCCTCCAAAGCGGAGATTAGATGATGCAATCTCCAAAAATGCCGACTCACAGCCTCACCGCCTCAGGTCATCCGGAGCTGTCGTGGATCATCCGAGAGCCTGTTCCAATCCAGGAATGGATCATTCTGGACGCCAAAAAAAGGAATGTTGGGGGAGATTCAGAGATGGAGAAGAAACCCCCGCAATGCTGAAAAAGTCACCATTTTGTGCCACCGATCCTCGGCCGGAATTCAGGGAGCTGCCATCTTGCGCATGCGCAGGTCATAAAGTCTTATCTATAGTTCTGTAAAAATGTTCACCTTTTTTTAACTTTATTATCTGCATCTACATACTATAGATGTACTTTCTTGGGTCATTGAAAGGAGGAAATGGCTCACATGCTTTGCCCAAGAGTGTGATAAGCAGGTCACAAAACAGGCTTTTGAGGGGGTTTCACAAAGAAGGGGGGCAACCACCGTCCCTGTCAGGCCATGCAAAGGACCCCCGTACAGCAGTGTAGGCTGCCAAGAGCCCTGGGCAGCAGAGGGAAAATGCCCAGCCTGGCACTCAAGCTTCCAGGGCACTGGGACCCCACAGCTCAGCCCCACTTCTCCAAGAGGGCGCCCAGCTGTACTTACTGCTTCCTCAAGGCTACTGCTGCTGTTCTTGCTCTCCTTGGGCACATTGCTCATGATGTATGCAGGAGGGCAAAGTGTGTGGGTCAGGGGGAGGCCCACTCCCTCTCCATGCAAGGAGACCCGGCTTTGTAACCAAAGCATCCTCAGCAATAGGATGGGAGACCACCAGGAGAGGTTAGGGAGAAGGGACAAGGAGATGGCGAAAGGACAGCAGAGTTGCAGGACTTCCCTCAGAATCTGACTTCCTCTCATTATAATCTCCTTCCTTCCTTCCTTCCTTCCTTCCTTCCTTCCTTCCTTCCTTCCTTCCTTCCTTCCCCCTTTCCTTTCCTTTCTTTTTTTTTAAGCTGCTAAAGGCTCCCGACAGAGATTTCCCAGTTTGACCCCGCCCCCATCATTTCTTCAGCATAGTTTTTAGCTCACATCTCCCAGACTCATGTATGTTTGTGTGTGTGTGCCCCTTGCAGCTCAGCACTGTGAAAGAGGAAAAGATTGGAAGAGGCTGGGCTGAGAAAAACAAGCATTTCAAAAAAAGAGCTTTCATTAGTTTGCAGGCTGCAATGAGTGAGACACCTCCCCCTGCCCCACCCCCACCCCCACCCTCAAAGAAACTTCTGTGATGGTGGGCTGCAAAGTGCAAACTAACAAAAGTTCTTTTTTTTGAAATGCTTGTTTTTCTCAGCCCCAAGCCTGATGTTTTCCTCTCCATTGTCACAGCGCTGGGCTGCAAATGGGGACACACACACACACAAACATACATGAGTCTGAGACCGTCGACAATGTCACTAATGACAGACGAGGAAGAAAGTGCCGCCACTGGAGCATCAACCAAAGGCAATGTCAAAAGATCCTCCAGCTCAGGAGCTGAACAATAGAGTTTCTTGTCCAAATTACTTGGAGCAGTCAAGGAGCCAGGCTGGCCCCATCCATTCGGCACCACTTCTAAAAACAGCAGAGGGCAAGGAATCACATCTTTGTTGGGCTTTGAGACCTGGAAAAGAGGATCATGAGGGGCCGGGAGCTGTTGAGAACCCTCAACTGTGGCAGACTCCAGTCCAAATTTAGTAGTGAGTTTGGCCTTATATAGCAGTGATTTAAAGACAGAAGGCCTGAAGTGACCAGTGAATGCCAGTTGGTCAGGAAGAAGATCTTCATCCTCCGAAAATTCCATCTCCTCCGGACACTCCTCTCCATTGTCAGAATCCTCACTGGAAGTGTAATCACACTGAGTTGAAGTAGAAGGTTTATCTAGTAAGTGACCTTGTACATGGCCCTGATGAAGTATGGACTGTCCAAGGTTCACACTCTGATGAATTCCAGCAGCCAAAATCTTGGCCAGAGCATCAGACAGCATAGAGTGAACATCAATTTGGTTTTCAACACCTACAGAGGTAAGACCCCCAACAGGAGCACAACAGCTGCTGGCACGTGAGATTGTAAAGCTGGAACAGTCTCTGGCTCTGCAGAAGACCCTTGAAGCAATATAGCAGGGTGTCAGAGCGGCAATCAGCCCCGTTACCTTGCGTGGGGTAATTGCCCTCATTTTGAGTTGGATCGTGGCTTTTATCCTGTTGCATACTTTGATCAATAAGACCGAAGAAACATCTTCTAATTAAACTCATATTTATTGTAAGAAAATAAAAACATCTCACTATCTAAAACAGATTACATGTTGGCAAAGAATCTCCAGCCTGACCCTAGCTGGCTGGAGAACAAAGGAAGGTTTCTAGAAGAAGTACAAAAGAATGCAATGACATGCGTAGTAGGTGCTGTAGGTGCTGATAAGGAATATAACTACGGTGAGTCTGATAGTCCAGAAATATTAGCTCTGCTGGTAAATATAAAAACGCAGTGACACCCCTTCTTTTGCCAGTTGAGCGAACATCAGGTATATCATCAGATAAGGCACATCTTCTTACGCAGATACTCATGTTGAGCTGCTGGAAGCGGTTTGTTGAGCATGTCTGCAATCTGATCATGTGTAGATACATACTGCAATTTTACAAAACCTTGTTTCACTAATTGTTTGATATTTCTATAACGGATGTCAATGTGTCTGGACCTAGAACCTGTGAAATGTGATTCAGAAATATAAACCACCGAATCATTGTCTTCCATCACTGTGATTGGTCGGATCGGACTTGTCCAGATATCTGTGACCAAAGCATCAAACCACGTTAGAGAATTACATGCATCTGAAACACAAGCATATTCAGCTTCAGTAGAAGAACAAGAAACAAAATTCTGTTTACGCACTTGCCAATAAACAGGACATCCATTTAAGAACATCATATAACCTGAAGTACTTTTACGCGATTTCTTGTCACTTGCCCAATCAGAATCTGCATAACAACTTAATTCTGCATAATCAGTGTGTGTTGGTTCTAACAATAACTTCATGTGTTTAGTGTGCTTTAGGTATTTCAGTAATTTCTTAATACATGACCAATGAAACTGTTTTGCCTTACCTACGTGTCGAGACAAGAGATTAACACTGAGTGCAATGTCGGGTCTTGTCCAACTACTAATGTATAACAGTGATCCAATAACTGAACGATAAAGTGTTTGATCCTCGAACTCAGGACTTGGTTCATGTGTCAAGTTGTGAAAATCTGTTTGCATGGGTGTCTTTGTTGTGTTAGCATCCTTCATGTTGCAATGATGTAAAACTTGTTCAATTTTATCTTCCTGTGAAAGACTAAACCCCTTCTGTGTTTTTTCAATCTGAACACCTAAATAAGTGCTAATATGACCTAAAGATTTCAATGTGAAGTATTTCTGCAAAGCTTTGGCAAAAATCTCACTCATCTGCTTATTTGGACCAATGTAAACAATGTCATCAACATAAACAAGAACTATCTCATATGCATTGTTAGATCTTTTTGTGAACACGCACTCATCAGTTTCGGACTTAATAAAGCCCATTGAATTTAGTTTGTCAATTAAACATAAGTACCACATTAAACCAGACTGTTTCAGACCATAAAGACTTTTGTTTAGGAACCAGGTATCCCCTTCTTGCTGTCGGAATCCTGGAGGACCTCTCACATAGATTTCTTCATCTAGGTCAGCATGTAGATAAGCGGTGTCAACATCAAACTGGAAAACTTCTAAACCAAGGATAGTTGCAGTGGCTAAAGCAATTTTTACACTTTCAGTTCTGACTGTCGGTGAGTAGGTATTTGTGTAGTCCTCAGGATAACGTTGAGCGAAACCCTGAGCTACAAGTCTGGCCTTGTACAATGACTCACCATTTGGTTTCTTTTTGATTCTGTAGACCCATCGAGTGCCAATGACCTTTTTCTTTGCTGGAGGTTTTGCAGGCGTAAACACCTTAAGTTTCTTTAGACTGTCCATTTCAGTTTGCATTGCGTCATACCACTTCTCTTGCTCTGAATCAGGAAGATGTTTGATTTGTGTGAAGTTATCGGGAGGAAGTGTAACATTACAAATCAAAGGCAAGGGTGCTTTTGTCAGTTGCCACGAATATCGCTGTGGAGGGATTCCCTTTGTGGTTCTCTTGGAACGCCTTGGAACAGTTGTCCATTCTTCTTCCGTTTCATCCTCGTCTTCATCATCGTCGCTAGCATCAGCATCCACGGCTTGCGAAGACGGAACATCATGTTGGGAAGAACTGGTGGGTGGAACATCTGCCTGTGAATTTTGGTCATCAGGCTGCGTGGCATCGGTAACTTCATCTTTAGGAAAATAAACTCCAGGATCGTTGGAATGAATTCTGGACCAGTCAGCATCTTCCTCAAAATTAGCAGATTGGGAAGTTACTAGTCTACAATTAGAGTCAATAAATTTGCTCCATTTTGAATTGTCATCAAAACCCATAAATCTCAGTCTCTTTGCTGCTGGACCTCCTTTCCTTCTTTGATCTAAGGGAATGTTCACCATGGCGTACGAACCAAAAAGACGGAGATTCTTGAGATCTGGCTTGTAGCCATACATCATGAAGAAAGGAGTTTGATTTATCGCACTGCTCCAAGTACGGTTGATGATGTAATTTGCATATTTAAGAGCTTCACCCCAGTATGGGTTACTGAGGTTGGCGTCTTCTAAAAGACAACGCATCATGGTTTGCAGGACCCCCTGTCTTCTCTCTACGACTCCGTTATGAGGGGGAGTATAAGGAGCTGAAGTCTGATGAAGAATTCCATTCTTACGCATCCAGTCCTGGAAACGCTGAGACATGAACTCGGCACCACGATCACTCTGGATTCTGGCGATGTTTACTCCGTGTTGGGTAGAGACGAGGGCTGCAAAGTCTTTAAATATCTGAAAGGTCTCAGATTTTTCTCTCATTGGATATACATATCCATATCTAGAATAATCATCAACAATTGTTAAAAAATATTTTCTACCACCAATTGTTGGTGGAAAAGGACCAACTATGTCAGTGTGTACCAAATCAAAAATGCGTGTTGACAGGCGTGTAGCGCGTTTTGGAATGGCTGCTGCTTTGGATTTGGCTTTCTTGCAGACAGCACAATCCAGAAACACCTTACACCCCTTTAGATCCAAACCTTTTGCGAACTCCGGCATTTTTCTAAGAACCCGGAAGCTGGCATGTCCCAATCTTCTATGCCACTTATGGATACACCTGGAATGCAAAGGTTTACCAGTTAGTGAATTTTCAACATTAACAGTTTTATGAGGAACCTCAGGCTTGCTCTGAGCAACCTGTTTCTCAATTTTCTTTTTGTTGGCTTTAGGAGCCTTCGGAGTAGCAACAGGATCTCTCACTGGAACGTCTCTCTCTGGGCCTATGCTCTCCTCTTTTGGAGTTTTTATACTTGCCTGTGCTTGCGGTTTAGATTTTGGTTTTAAGTAATAAACACCACCAATTAACATGGTTTCAGCAACAATATCTCCATCTTTAACTATGTAACTTGCTTTCTCAAGGTGGTGAACCTGGAACTTTAAAACTCTAGACAAGTGAGCCTGGCTAAGCAAACTAAAAGTTGCTGTCGGTATGTAGCATACATCAGGAATGAATGCATTGAGTTCTTCAACATAAACAGTTCCTTTTCCTTTGACCTGACAAGGATGATTGGAAAAAGAATAAAGTTCACGTAGTTCAGGTTCAGGCTCGTGCATCTCTGTGAAAAGTTCTTTTCTGTAAGTAACATGGAAAGCTGCACCACTGTCCAAAGTCCACAAAAGCCGTCTGTCGTACTCTGGATGAGGTTGTGGATCATTGGTTAAAACCAATGTGGCGAGTGGAGCTTGTGAATCACACCTTGGACCACGACGACCTTGTCTACTGCCTCTGCCTCTGGAGTCTGTTCTTCTGGGCTGGTACGTGACAGGAGCTGGAACTCGTTGGGGACAATCCCGGGTTGCATGTCCCACACGGTTGCAGATGTTGCATCTTGGCATCCTTGGAGCATAGGTCCTTCCTCGGAAAGGACGCCTAGCTGGAGCTCTTGATGCGGGTGGTCCTCTCAAGTGTGGTGTGGCTAACATCAGTGATTCTTCTTCAATTAAGAGTCTGCATACATTGTCCACTGTGCGTTGAGCAATAGGCACTTGGTTAATCTTTGTAATGGCATCTTTCCATTCATAGTTCAAAGAGTTAATGATAATGCTGATCATTTGAATATCTTCAATAAGATAGCCCCTTTCTCTCAATTCTTTCCTCATACCTTTCAGTTTGGTCAAATGTCCTCCAATTTGTTCACCAGGTTTCAATTTCGAACCATGGAATTCAGACATGAGCAAACATGAAGACTCAATTGAGACAGGCCTGTAGCAATTTTCCAATTGGACCCAAATTTGTTGGGCTGTTGCATCAGGCGGAAAAGTAACCTGCAGTTCAGTATCCATGGACATCAATAATGTTGTGCAGGCTTTAGTCTCTAAGTCTCTTATATCAGGCGTCCATGGTTGGGCAGGAGGGTTAAACACCATATGATGTGTGCCTTCTCTGCGTAACAAAAGTCCAACCTCACTGACCCAGGCCTTGTAATTCTGCCCTGACATCTTTAATTTTGACTCACCAGCCAGTGGAGCAACAGAGTATGCCTGTTGAGGAATAGGCATTTGAGGTGCTGGCTGTGGAGGCAAAGGCACTTGTTGTGCTGGAGGTGGACCAGGGGCTGGCCCTGGTTGTACAGCTGGAGGCATATGTGCATGAGCTTGTAGCTGTGGCATTTGAGCTGCAATATTAAAATGACCTGCTGGAGATGCAGTCATTTGCCTTTGCTGCATTAAGCGTTGTGTTCCATCTAAAAAGACCCCAGCACCACCAGGGGGTGCTGAAAAATGAGCCTGTGGAGACACTTGTGGCATTGCAGTTTGCAGGCTTGATTCAGTTAGTTTTACTTCTCTATCCACATCATGTGAAATCTGAGAAGAGACAACTTTACTAGGCACATGTGACGTGTACACAACTCTCTGTTCTGATTTGCCTGACACAATATCCACCAGGGGGTGTGTCTTTGGCTCTGAGAGAGAAGAAGACAAAATGGCGGTTTTTGAGATTTCATGAACGTGGGATTCTCTCTTATCTGGCTCAAGCCTAGATAAAGCCATTTTTGCCTCGGATAGCTCACGTTCAAAAATTTCTATCTGGTCACGATAGTTTCTTATAGCTTGCTCATGAGGAGAGACCTTGAAGGTTTGAGAGGGATAATAAAATGTTTCTCCCTCTGCGTGGGAGGAAAAAGGCTTTGCCGTTTGTGGAAGTTTTGGCTTGGCCCCAAGCATTTCAAAATCAGAAGTTTGAGAGCATGCATAAGTAGAAGGTTGAGTTACTGACCTCGGTCGTAGTACTTCGCCTTCAAAAGCAGCTTTTCTGTTATCTTCCTCCTGAAGCTTCGTTAAGAGCATTTTTTCTGATTCCTCTGCTTCTAGCTGAGTGGCAGATGCGAGAGGCTGAAATCTGGAAGATCTTTCCATATCATCCTCATTTGAAGAAGATAAGAAGGGCTTCATTTTGCCCTTTTCTTTCATTTTCCCTTTTTTCTTCTTTCTCGGCATCTTAGAAGTTAATTGTTTAGTGTTCCGCAGTCACTAAATCAACTATCTGTCTAATTAGCCTAGATGGTCATGATCAAAAATAACAAACCAGGAAAAGCCATAAATCAACCATCCTCCACTACCATTGTCAGAGCGGCAATCAGCCCCGTTACCTTGCGTGGGGTAATTGCCCTCATTTTGAGTTGGATCGTGGCTTTTATCCTGTTGCATACTTTGATCAATAAGACCGAAGAAACATCTTCTAATTAAACTCATATTTATTGTAAGAAAATAAAAACATCTCACTATCTAAAACAGATTACATGTTGGCAAAGAATCTCCAGCCTGACCCTAGCTGGCTGGAGAACAAAGGAAGGTTTCTAGAAGAAGTACAAAAGAATGCAATGACATGCGTAGTAGGTGCTGTAGGTGCTGATAAGGAATATAACTACGGTGAGTCTGATAGTCCAGAAATATTAGCTCTGCTGGTAAATATAAAAACGCAGTGACACAGGGGTCCCTAGGTCAAGGATTTGTCACAGGCCACGGGGCCCTCACTGGCCCTAGGAGACAAATTAGGGGGCTCTGGAGGCAAATGATGAGGCAAAGCCCCAAAAACTGGTGGAGAAGAAATTACAAGCTCAGCAGCAGGTGAGGTGGGGTCTGCCACAGCCGAGCGATTGGCCTTGTCATATTGTTTTTCTAAAGCCTTGTAGTGCCTGAGCGCATCCTTCTCCTGTGCAGAAGCCTGTTTGGCCTGTGCTCTAAGAGCCTTGGGCACCTTGCTTTTAGTCTTTGCCTTGGTTCCAGTAGGAGCCGATGGTGCCATGTCTGAAGCAATCCACCTCTAAATCAGAGGAAAGGGCGGAGTCAGTCATATCCAGTCCATAAATTTGCCTGCAAAATGAGGCAAAATTATTAATTAAATCATAAATTGGGGCAGACTATGTAAGAAAGCCACCCCACCCTCCAAAACTCAAGCTCTTCAAAGCAATTCAGCAAGGTGGTAAGAAAAAACCCCCAAAGAATAATGACCAAATTTTTATTCTAAGGGCAGCAGGCTACAAGCTCCGCCCCCCCCCCCCCAGTGAAAACAATAATCAGTTAAAGGCTAGGCATAACAGCCAACAAACACCTCCCTGTGGTGCAGAGGCTTACCCAGCATTGCAATCCAGCAACAACTTCCACTTTCCTCCGCTGTCCTCTCAAATTGCAATGTCCAGAAGGGAAGGCAAAATGGCGGCCACCCACGACTCTCGTGGCAAAATGGCGGTCCTTCAACAATGCTGGCTTCAAGCCAGACTTCCCAAAATGGCAGCCACCCTTCTTAGCAGCAGTCGCAGCCCCATACATTGCTTAGCGTACTGTAAGCCGCCCTGAGTCTCCAGAGAAGGGTGGCATATAAATCTAATTAAATAAATAAATAAATAATTGCAGCCCCATACATTGCGTAGCGCATTGTAAGCTGCCCTGAGTCTCCGGAGAAGGGCAGCATATAAATCTAAATAAATAAATAATTGCAGCCCCATACATTGCTTAGCGCATTGTAAGCTGCCCTGAGTCTCTGGAGAAGGGCGGCATATAAATCTAATTAAATAAATAAATACAGCCAATGAACGCCTCCCTCGCTGACTTCTCACCTCCACAGCAATTGCAGGAACAGCGGGAAAATGCCTGGCTCGAAAGCCCCAAATGGCGCCTTTAATCAACAGGAAAAACTTTGGAGTGTGCCGCTGAGCCTAGGCAGTAACTCTGGAGCTGCTAGAATGCTGGGAAAGGCGGTAGCAGTTATACCGACTGACCAGTTTACCAGCACCCCCGCCGGCGGCTGAATTAACCCACGGACCTGCCCAGCCAGGTCAGAGTCCGGAAAGCTGCTTCTCCACCAAAAATAAACAGCACCAAAAACAACAACAACAACAACAACAATGGCTTGGAGCCCCAAGCTCGTAATCATTCTGAGGCAGCTGCTAAGTACACAAACTTGCTTCCCAGCAAAGAGAGGACAGAAAAGGAACAGAAATTTAAAAGAAGAAACTAACAAAAGGACAAATCCTAGCTAATAAATAGCAAAAGCACAGAGCTAAGAAATACTCCAGTTCCCCTAGCAACTGACTGAATGAACTGGAGAGAGACTGGCACAGAGTGGGCATAGACCAAAAAGAAATTTGAATATTCATCACTCAGTTCCCAAGCAATAGATAGGTGAAATACCAGCCATGGACTGTAGGAGCAACGCACTGGAACACGGGCCATTTCTGGCCTCCAAAGGGCTTCCATGCAGGGGAGGGGGAGGGAGGCCATTTTTGCCCTCCCCAGGCTCCATGAAAGCCTCTGGAGCCTGGGGAAGGCGAAAAATGGGCCTACTGAGCCCACTGGGCCATCATGTCCCAAATGTTGGGAGAGTGCAGGGGGGTCATATGTACATGCACAGGGGGGCAGGCCGCAGGGGGGCATTGAATAATGGGTGTGAGCACGTGTGTGCATGCAAGCTCCGCACACTCCCCCCTGCTTTTGGCATGCAATGGCAAAAAGGTTAGCTATCACTGGTATAGACTAATTCTGAAACATAATTTTCATTCCATTCAATCATTATGGAGAAAGTTGTTGCTATCAAAGTCAGGAACTATGTTCTGGTGTTTTTTATTCTTTAGCCTTGTATTTTCTGGAGAAATTTGTTGAAACAAATTTTTTTGCCAATCAAATAGTTATCTTTAAGTAATGAGAAATATGTTGGCAAGCATACGTAAACTGGGAGTTGAAGCCCATGCATATTAAAATGGTCAAGTTAGAAAAAACACTACATTATTAAGCACTTATGTAAAGCTTATAGCTAAGTTCTAGATTGTTGATTGTGATCTATATATACTTTTGTTTCTCTTGCAGGTGGATTTTTAATCCCATACTTTATTATGTTAATTGTGGAAGGAATGCCATTGTTGTTCTTGGAATTGGCAGTGGGACAACTTATGCACCAAGGGAGCATTGGCACATGGAATGCTATAAGTCCTTACCTTTTTGGAGTTGGTGGGTTCTTGTCCATCTATTGCTTGCCTTTCTTATTTAAAGAACAAGAGATAAGAATTGGTTTTTAATATACTTGCTAGAGATCCAATGTTTTGTCTATGGATTCTACAGGTAGTCCTCAACTTACAACCTGTTCATTTAGTGACAGTTTAAAGTTACAACAGCACTGAAAAAAGTGGATTATGACTGATTTCCACAGTTGTTGTGAAACCCATTGCAGCATCTCCATAGCCAGGTGATCAAAATTTGGATGCTTGGCAACTGACTCATATTTAGGACTGTGTCAGTGTCCTAGGGTTATGTGATCATCTTTTGTGACGTTCTGATAAGCAAAGTCAATGGCAAAGCCAGATTCATTTAACAAACTTGTTACTTAACAAACTTATTAACAACTGCAATGATTCACTTAACAACTGTGGCAAGAAAGGTCATAAAATGGGGCAAAATTCACTTAACAATTGTCTTACTTAACAACATCAATTTTGGTCTCTATTGTGGTTGTAAGATGAAGTCTAGCTGTAATAAGTTTGTAGACATCTGTTCCAGTGGTGAAATCCTCTGAAGTCTGCTACTGGTTCTGTGAGTCTGCTACAGACTGTGCGCTTTGCTTGAGGCGTGCCCGCGCAGCACTAAAAAAAGAACATTTTGAAGCCTTCCAAGTCTGCAAAGGTAAGTGGAACAGTGAGGGGTGGGGGAAATCCGCTGTGCCATGTGATTTAGATTAGCTAGAAAGCAGGAAATCTGACAATTCTAGCTAATATAAATCGTGCATCACAGCTGATCATCAGGCAGTTGATCATCAGAAATACTGGTTCGTTCAAACTGGTAGCATTTTTTACTACCGGTTCGGGAGAACTGGTCTGAACCGGTAGCATTTCACCCCTGATCTGTTGTCACTTTTTCATTGCAAGCTTTGATGAAAGGAAGGACAAACAATGCTTTTTTCTTTAAAAAAAATCTACATGAACAATTTCCATCCTGTCAAATTGCAAATCTAAAATCAATCCAGGTAAGACAGGCTAAGACAAGCAATTGACCTACCTGACTATAACAGTATAAATTATGAAGAGGAGGGATTAAGGTTAGGTACAACTTTCCTATCTCTAGAATGCTGTTTCCTGCCCTAAACTACCAGCCTTCTAATATTATATAACAAAATCCACAAGGGGTTGAATGAGATGCTTATAGCCAACTCCATGAAAGAATGGTACTATTTTACAGAAATTATTGATTTGCTGGAAAAAAGTAAAGCAGATTCATTTGATTCCATGTGGTAATTAATTGCTGCAATGTGAAAAGCTCTTTGTTCAAGATTCCAACTATTCCATTTCATTCCTTTGAAAAATGTTTAGGTTTTGGTTTTTTGTTTGTTTTTTTGTCATTTTCTGCAGGAAGGATCCTATACCTCTTCTCTAATGAAAGTGCTTCCCTCTTCCATTTCCTCACTATTTCAAACTTTTACTAAATCTCGTTTGTCAGTAGCTAATAGCTACCAAAATTTGCAATAAAACTCAAAAATAGAATGATAGAAAAGAACCTACTGTTTTAATGGCCTATCATTCACTCTGGGTGTTCTATTTATGTGACTGTATCAAAACTTCACAGGAGTTTAAGTACTACATTTGGGCTGCTAATTAAAGCAATCATTGATTTTTTTAAGGCTTCTGCATGAGCTCTACAAATATAAGCTGTTTTAAGCAGTTAATTTATTAAAGCAATTCTTAAATCAGTAGCATCTTTTTCAGGGTTGTACAGACACTTTAAAAAACCCTGACATTGTTTTCAAAGCATCCACACTTCTGTTGATTCTTTCTGAGGGGGTGGTAACAATGATCAATTAATTCCATTTGCCTGACATATTTTTCTTGTTTTCAGGAATTGCCAGTGTTGTTGTATCATTTTTCCTCTCCATGTACTACAATGTTATAAATGGCTGGGCATTTTGGTATCTTTTCCATTCATTTCAGGTGGGTCAAACAATGTCTTGAACTTCACTGATGTGTCAGTTATCGTCCTTTCTGCTAGGATGTTGTGACTGAACAGGTTGAATGTGTACGTGTTCCATCTCCTATAGACACCAGAAACTGCAGTGATAAGAGAGAGAGGGGGAGAGAGAAAGAAGGTGGGGAGGATGGATTGGAATAAATATCTTATATCCAGTTCTCAAATGCAGTTTTGCCACTTTAGTGTGCTCCCAGCTATGCAAAAATATATTGTATGAAGGACTCAAGAGAGAACTCTATAGCGTGAAAATGCTGCTTATTTAAAATGTCTGACACCTGAAGGTAAACACTGACTTCTCCTTTTCTGATCGGCAAAGCCAGCAACTGGTTTCATGTGTTATTCATTAGTCCTTTAGTAAGCCAACATAAAATTGACTTGTCTTTGTGGCTAACCTTCCTGTTCTATGATGGGACAGAATCTTACCTGGTGGAGTCCCCCAGTGTCATTTCCTCTCCTACCAACATCCTGTTTTTGTAAACATGACCAGCAATTATTTCCTTTAATGTGAGGTGGGACAAGGCTGAACAAATGTGCATGAGTGTTGGAACATCATGTGACTCACCTATCAGTTGTATGGCTTCTTTTCATATTCCTCACTGTGGCATAAACATACTGCAGTTAGCAATAATTATTTTATGTTATGCCTCCTCAGCCCACAACTGAGGCAGCTTTATGTTGTATTTCACTTTTAAAGAATTATTGTCCATCTTTTACTGGCACAATTTTTGCCATGAGTGTGATATAGCTATATGTCTTCACAAGGGACAAAGATGGGACAATTATCAATAACACATATATGATACCATCATACAAATTCTGTGACTTACCTACTTGTAGCAGATATTACGATGCAGGTACATAATTGTGGAATTTGCATGATAGAATCATTGCACACAACCTCATGTTTGATGTCATTGTGGTTTGTTGCAGATGCTATTGGTTCTAGCAAAATTAGCTGAATATGTGGTTACTGACCTGATCTGGATTGGGGAATCTGTCCAGCTCTTGCAGACCACTTTAGGCTGTTGTGAGCATATCTTACCTCTCTGGTTACAGGATACAGAGCTCCATTGACATTTTGGACTGGTTTTAGGAGACACCAAGTATCTGATATGCAACATCTGCCCATGTAATGCATAACTAATGCTGTCTGAAATAACAGTGAAATAAATATGTTTTGCAATTAAACAAAATAATCTCTTCCCGAAATCATATATTGGATTTTACTAATAGGTTATGGCAACATTTTATGATGCTCTACACAAGAATTCTAAGTGCATAATATTTCTTGGACTTGAGTTGTTCAGAGTGCACTAAGATGAAATGGGAATATATGACCAAACAAAAAGCTTCCCTGTAATAACAGTCGTGACCTCTCACTTTGCTGTGCAATAGCAGTATCTATTAAGATTTTGTGTGCGTTTTAGAAATTCAGAACATTATCATAAAAATGCACTCCTGTTCAGTTTAATTGCCTGGATGTAGAATAAAATGTTTATTTTACTTTTGCTTGTTCTGGTACAGGGTATAAGTTCATGTGGTACGAAATAGTATCTGTTCTGCATGTGGAAGAACTCCATTTACTTTACAGTTGAGGAAGAATGCCTTTTTTCAGCATATTTCACCATTTTCCATATAGTTTACGAATGCTGTTAGAGACAGAGATTCTAGTAGAGTAAAACAACCAATGTCAATTCATGATACTTATGCTGGCCATCTTTGACTTAAATAATAATTCATAACAATTCCTCAGAATATTGTGATTACAAAACTGAATATTATTAGAAAATTTATAACAAAATGGTTAAGCTGTGAATTCCTTGATGTTCTCTGAGCTTGTTTGTTTGTTTGTAAACATTTTATTATCCAACTAGGTAGTATCATCAATGGTTAATGAAATATTTAAGCTACTGTCATTAGCTTAATAGAACTAGCTTTTGAAAACAACCAATCCTTTTCTCTGTAGGACAACAGCAAATGTGCCACAGCTCTTACAATATGGTCAATTAGTGGCAAAATGTTGTATTCATATCTTGAGTAATGAAATGTCTACAAGCAACCAAGTTCAGAGAACACAAGGCTCTTCAAACATATAACAATCTAGTTCTCCTTTTTGTACTTATTCTCTCTGGCAAGTATTGAAAACATTGGGAACAATGCAAAACCTCATGGGACATGTGGCACACATATAATTAAAGATAAAACAAAAGAGTGGCTTGGAGAGACCTTGCAAAACTTTGTTTTGAGCACCAGTTGAGGCCTTTCTTGGATCAAGAATCCCTGCACTCAGTCATTCAAGCCTAGTCAACTCACATCTGGATATTGCAATGCACTTTACATGGTGCTACCCTTGAAAAGCATTTGGAAGCTACAGCTGGTGCAGAATGTGACACCATGGGCAGTTCTTTGGACCCATAGAGAGGCCCATGTTACACCACTGCTTCACAAGCTGTACTGGCTGCTAGTCGGCTTTTAGGTGCAGTTCAAGGTTTTAGTCATAACCTTTAAAGCCTTGTGTTTGTTTAATTATGATTGTTAAAGTTTTAATCTGCTGTTGTAAAATGGACATTTCTAATGTTTGTAAAGTTTTTCATGTTGTAAGCCTCTTAAAGGCATTGGATACAAGATGGGCCGCAAATAAATTTAAAAATAAACAAATGTAGCAGTTGAATAGATTTAGAAAGTTCTGGGACGGGGTAGATTCTACTTATCTTTATTACCGGTTCGCAATGGGATCACGCATGTACACCTTGCTTCGCTCACATGCGTGCCTTGTTTCTGCGTATGCACCTTGCTTATGCGCACGCACCTTGTTTATGCACATGTGCAGATCACTGATGATGACATCCGGTGCGGTGGGCAGGGCCTCCCACTGGTTTTACTACCGGTTCTTGTGAACCAGTCTGAACCGGGAGCAACCCACCACTGGCCTGGAACCAATAAAATTCTTCTTAAGTACTCAATATGTTAATCTCTCAAAGCTTCATTAATAATTCATAGATTTTCATACAAATTGACGCCCCCAAATCCTGACTGAATATCTCCTCTTAACCATGACGCACAATAAAAAAATAACCCTCAAACCACTGTATTATGCTCCAGAAATATTTCAGTTTTCTTAGGTCCATGTTCATGTAACATAGTATGCTTGTAACTGAATAGGAGCAGCTCTCTAATTTGTCAAATAGTTTTCTGTTGCTTAATTTTAAGTATTATAATTATAGATATAATTATACATAGACGCCAGCTTGTCTTCCCAAGATTTGGCAGTAAATTATTGTCAAGATTCTACACTTTACATGGCTAGGATCTGGCAAAAGTCTCCCAGGAACAGCATGGGAACATAGGAATCTTTATTGCAAACAAGAATGAAGCAAACCAAGCAGCAAATTGCCCACTGCCAGAATGAATGTTCAAGTACTTCTTTTAAAGGTAGTGGTTCAAACACATAGCATTTTCTTTATGTCCCTTCAATTAACTGGCTCTTTGGACAATACTTCCTGCTCTTGAAATTGTTAAGTATTTACAATTCTATCAATTCTTGCTTGAAAATTGTCGTGGGTGATTTCTCTCATTGGGGATTAAACCCAGTGCCTGTGCTCTACCACATACCCATCTTCCCCATATCTTGCACTGCAACCTTTTTATTTGGATTGTCCGGTAGTATTGGGAATTATCTATATGGGTTTAATGTGTGATTCATCCTGAAAGGATCCTTTGCCATGGGCAAGCTGTCCACTGGATATTAATCAGACAAGCTATGAGGAAGAATGTGAGAAAGCAACACCCACTCAGTACTTTTGGTACAGGAAAACCCTCAATATTTCTCCATCCATTGAGGAAAGTGGAAGCATCCAATGGGAGCAAGCAGCTTGTCTCATCCTGGCATGGCTAGTGGTCTATCTGTGTATTCTGCGTGGAACAGAATATACTGGCAAGGTAAGAAATGTACTGGGTTTGAACATACTGGCATTTCATAAATATAACGGGAGCCAAGAAAAACAATCCTGAAAACCTTTTAAAAATAATTTGGGATTTAATTTTGCCAGGGAATTATAGTTAGTTGTATGAGTAAAGACAATTAGTGTGGTGACTTTTTAACAGAGAAATGGGCTCTGAACTCTGAATTTCTCTATCACAAAAGTTCATGTTAGTAGAAGGATTTTTATAAACATATGAGCAAAAATGTGTATAGTTGAAATGAAATAGGCAGTGGATGTATGTGCATGGTTGCACACATATGCATGTTCATGAAACAAATTCTGAACTGAAACATTAAACATTATCCTAGAAAGATTTGAAAACTTGCCCTACTAAATGATATTTCAATGACTATTAGAATATTACAATTTTTAGACAACTACAGATAGTCCTCAACATAACCATTTTTAGTGACTTTTCGAAGTCACAACAGTTCTGAAAAAAGTGACATGTTCATTTTTCACAGTTACAATCATTGCAGTATCCTCAAGGTCATGTGATTAAAATGTTGACACTTGGCAACTGGCACGTATTTATGATGGTTGCAGTCCTAGGGTTATGTGATCACCTTTTGTGACCTTCTGACAATCAAAGTCAATGGGGAAGCCAGATTCCCCATTATATAGGAATTACCTATATAAGCCTATTAAAGCCTGTAATTTATTTATTTTTCGTAAGAAGGAAGAGTTTAAATTATGGCCATTCCAAATAATATTACATAACATGGAAGTATTTATTTTATTGATTGAAGGTCATCACTAAAAGTTCAGTATTAGTATACATATATTCACCATTTGGAATTTAACCTAAATGCTAAATATGCTAAATAATAGTGTAATAATGTTTATTGTTGTTGTTAGTCATGAAATCATGTCTAAGCTATCGCAACCCCATGGACAATGTTCCTCCAGGCTAATAATGCTAAAGAATGCTAAATAATAATATTCTTAAAACTCATTTAGAGATAAAGATATTAATTCTCAACTATAAGAATATTTGCACTTCTAATAAATGTACCTTTTTTTTGCAGGTTGTTTATGTAACAGCTATATTACCTTATATAGTCCTTATCATATATTTGATCAGAGTCCTAACACTTCATGGAGCTACTAATGGACTGCGATATATGTTCACTCCAAAGGTACATTTAAAGTAGAACACTACCTATTAGCTTGCTGAAGGTATAGTCAATATTCCAGTTATCCATTCTCACCCTGCAGAGCATTTGTAGAAAGAATCAAGATGGTACCAAAATCATGCAGTTGAAGCTTCCCCTTCTTTTGCATGCATTGGATGTGGAACATCTTTAAAAAGGACAGAATTTTGATGTTTGCCTTTTTTAAAACATTCCCCACTAAATGCCCCAAGAAGGTAAAAAAGATGCCACGATGCTATCATGATGTCATAATTATATACATTTTTAATAATTTTATCTTTTATTGTTGTTGTTACTCTGCTGCCCAGAGTAACCTAATAGCAAATAAATTTAATAAATAAATGATTACATTCATTTTCGTACTGAGAAACTGCCCTGATTATCAATAGTTGTATAGCATAAATGGGCAGTCATTTGATAATTGGGAATTAAGGTTTGGATGAGGATTGAAAAATGCAGAATAAGTAGGGCTAGGATTTTGGAGAGACTGGATTGTTGTGCCTTATAAAGTAAAAATGCCTATTTTAATGCTTTCGTATTGCAGTTCTACAATTTATGACCATAATGGTGCCCAAAATTTCCATCATAAGTCATGATGGCTATGTACAGGCACCAACATGACCAGACCCAATTTTACAACTTAATTTTCAATAGTCATTAAATGAATGCCATATTGTTAAGTGAATTCAGTGGTCATTAAATGAATTTCACAGTCATTAAGTGAGTCAATACATTCCTATGGATATTTTTTGCTGGCAATTGGCAAAGTTATAAATTGTAATCATATCATCCTGGAATGCTGCAACCAGCTGTAAAAACTGGTTACTAAAAAAAAACTGGTTACTAAATGCCCAAAATGCAGTCAAGTGATCATGGATGGGTATGCAGTATTCAGAACTGCAGACACAATGTTGTAAGTAGTTCTTTTGAGGAAAGCCTGTCATAACTTCAATCAGTAAGCAAAGACTATCTGTATTCATTTCTTATTTAAAAATGGCAAGAAATTGACTTCCATTTTTTGGCCATCAATTTGAGAGTTCTGAAGACTAAAAACAGGATTTTCTCATCACTGTTTTATTAAATCAATTGACAGTACAGATAATTCTAAGGTGACCAAATTTTAACATTGGTAAAGAGGAACACCATTGACGGGGGGGAGGGAGGGGAGGGGGGGCCACGGCCGGGTGTGTGTGGTGTGGAGGTCATGTGACTGGGTGGGCGTGGCTACCTGGTCATGTGACTGGGTGGTCATGGCTCTGTGTATAGGGACTACTCATAGGGCTGCAAAAAGTCATTTCTGACAGGTCCTCGCACTTACGACTGGTCCTCACACTTACTACCATCCTCACATTTATGCCTGTGCAGCATTCTTAACAACCATGTCACTCATTTCACAACTGCTTCTCTTCACCATGGTGATAAGATAGGGCAAAAAACGTAAAATGTGAGGACAGTCATAAGTTTGAGCACTGGTCAAAAGTGCGAGGACCAGTCAAAAATAACTTTTTCAGCCCTCTGAGTAGTCCATATGCACAAAAGGACTACCCAGAGGTGATTTCTGACAGGTCCTCAAACTTTTGACCAGTCTTCGCACTTATGACTGGTCATCATTTATGCCCGTTGCAGCATTCTTAACAACAGTGTCATTCATTTCACAACTGCTTCTCTTCACTATGGAGACAAGATAGGGCAAAACGTAAAATGTGAGGACAGTCATAAGTTCGAGGATTGGTCAAAAGTGCGAGGACCAGTCAAAAATAACTTTTTCAGCCCTCTGAGTAGTCCATATGCATAAAAGGATACAGCAATAAGGAGGGATGAAGGAAGGGAAACGAAATTAGAGTAGGAGTGAGGGTAAGAGAGGGAGGAAAAGAGCAGGAGAAGGAGAAAGGAAGAGGAAGTAGGGGGGAGAAGAAAAAGGGGGGAAGAGAAAGAAAGAAGGAAAGAAACAAAAAGAGAGAGGTGGTAGGTTTGAGGAGAAAGATTGCTGTACAATAAAAAAGATGAAATGGAAGAAAGGCAACCCCAAAGACATAAAGATATTAAGATAAAGAATGAATTGTTAAACTTTAAAGAATAAAAGAGAACAAATATGAATAAATAGCAATAATTAGAAACACACATACAAACATACAATGTATTTTCTTTGAACAGTATTTGGCCGGTTCACAAATTTAAACAGTGTTTAGTCATTTCAGTTAAATTTACAGTTTCTATATTTCCTTTTTGCCATATTTATTCCTCATCTATTTTTTTAAAAAACCAATATTACCCTTCATACTCATCTCTAATTTTAATCAAATTCAATTTTTCCCTTCTATTCTATATTATACCCCTTCTCATTGTCATCTATTTTTATATTCCTCCTCACATTGGTTAATTATGTAATATTACAGTTGTTTAATACAAATTCAACATTTTAATATAAAACAATTAGTTATATAACTATCTTTTTTGTATATTAATCAATATGAACGTGAATATTCCAATTATTTCCATGCAATCCAATTTCTTACAAATCAATTAATTATATTTACCAATAATAACAAACCAAATAATTTCCCCCATATATTCCTCCAAACCACAACTTAACCATTTCTGCTTTCAACATAATATACAATTAATAGTATCTCAATTATTACAATTCCCTAGTTAAATAGAGCTTTTTTTCTCTTGTGTTTTAAAATCTTGAACTTTCCTCTTTTGCCCTACATTTCCCATTGTTTGCAGTTTTGCACCTACCTCTTTTGGTGAGGAAAAAGAAAAAGAAATTTCTGTCTGCCTCATTTTGTCACCTTGCAGCAAAGACACTGCTTTACTTTCAGTTTCACATTTAAGCATAGCTAGGGGGAAAAAAACTGCTGCAGCTCTCTTTGCAGCTATAACAATCTAATCAACTTGTGGTAATTAACCTGAAGCTGAAAGGGGCTGTTTTTTTCTATTTTTGCAGACACTAGTCTGCTCATTTGTTTTCTTTTAACAGTGATCAGCTGTAGGGCGGCCCTTTGAAGCCCTGGGGCAAGAGTTTAAACAGTTCTTTTTCCCTCTAGCCATCAGCTGGGACTCAGGAAGCAGCAACAGATTGGGAGTGGGCGGGGTAAGCGGCTACTACCGGTTCTCCAAATTATTAAATTATTTTACTACCGGTTCTTTCCAAAAATCGGCACTTTTTTAAATCGCCGTGGGACCCGGGACAAATTGTTAAAAATCAGGATTGTCCCGCCAAAAGCGGGACGTCTGATCACTCTAGATAATTCTCGATTTTGAACAGTTCATTTAGTGACCGTTCAAAGTTACAATGGCACTGAGAAAAGTTACTTATGACAATTTTTGACATTTACAACCGTTGCAGCATCCTCATGTTCACATGATCAAAATTCAGATACTTGGCAACTAGTTCATATTTATGACTGTTGCAATATCCTGAGGTTATGTGATCCCCTTTTGCAATCTTCTGACAAGCAAAATCAATGGGGAATCCAGATTCACTTAACAACCGTGTTACTAATTTAACAAATGCAATGATTCACTTAACAACTGTGGCAAGTCATAAAATGGGGCAAATTCACTTAACAAATGTTTCACTTAGCAATATAAATATTGGGCTCAATTGTGGTTTCAAGTCAAGGACTACCTATATTAGCCTGCATCTTTAAAAAAGTTTTAAATTATATAGAGGCTGAAGTATCATTTTTTCTTATTATGAACTCATCTACGTACTAAGAAATGAACAAAAAGATATGTTGAAAAGAAAGGGCCATCCACTGAATATGAAAGAAAATTTCTTATTCTCTACTGCTTTCAGATCATGAGGTGTTCTTTCTTTGGGACTAAAATTGGCCCCATGTTTTGGCAAGGAATGAAATGTATTTCTTCATAATCCTTATAAAGGATAGTTGCATATTAGTTTTCTCCAGGGGAAAGGTTCTGTCATTATTTAGATTAATACCATCTTGATAGTAAAAAATTATTATATAAATAAATACAAATAAAAATAGTAACATAAATACTAATAAAATACACTAATATGTATATTTTCACAACAATATTACTAGCAATAGTCAAAATTCAATAATATTAATATAAATATGGCCTGCTCAAAATGCCAATGTTTAGATGTACCCTTGAGTACCTCCCTTGTTCCGTTGTTGTCTCTTCAAATACGTACATACACAAGTGATTCTGCTCTATCCAATAAAATTTAATTTGGGATTTTTGTAAGGCATTGCATAAATGTACTTTTTATATGAAGTAGCATGACATATAAGAGCCAGTTTAGTGTAATGGTTAAGGTGCCAGATTACAGTAGAAACTGGGACAATCCTGCCTTAAGACCAGCTAGTGTTGTGGCCCATCAGCAGCCTGTGCAGCTAATAGCTGATTCCAACAGAGAGGAGACTGCTGTGGTACTGCACCAGCAGCCTGTGCAGCTGGCACTCAAGTCAAACAATGAGGAGGCTGGAGAAGATGTGGTGCCAGAGGTGGGGATTCAGCCACGGCCTCCAGAAGCTCCTATAAGTGAAGAGGAAGAAGAGGAGGAGCCTCTTCTTGATGCCCGGGTGCACAGAGCTGCCAAAAGGCAGGAGTGGCTCCTCAGGAGGAGGTCTCCTTGAGAGTAAGGCTTGGGGCTAATTGGCCACTCCCTTAGCTTATTTAAGGAAGGACGACAACTGAGGCAATTTGCAGGGAACAACTTCGTTCACTCTCCTTCGTGTCTTGATCTTAGTTCTCTTATCAGTTTCCTGCAAATTGCTTCTGGGCTTCCTGCCAAACATAGTAAGATTATGATTATTTATTCTTTGGATTCTTGTAGGCTGTTAAGAAAGTTAATTAACAGTCTTTGTTTGAAAAAAGATTTATTTAATTTAGTAAACAACAGTTTGTACAGACTTTGTATGTGCTGCATTCTTTGGGGTCCGTAGCTGGGGCAGAACGGCTAGGTACCTTGGGCCAGACACTCTATTTCAGCCCTTGGAAGGAAGCAACAACAAACAACTTATGCAATCTTGCCAAGAAAATTTCAGGGAATTGTCAGTCTCCAGGAGTCAACAGTGACTCAAAGGCAACAACAACAACTGCATGACATATAATCTCTCCTAATGTCAGGGAACACATTTTAACAGTATAATTGTTGAAGTTGCCAGAAGAGCAAGAAACAGGACTTTGTACCTCCATCACTGCCCATAGTGGTAAATGAGGAAGAGGAGGAGGAGAAGGTGGTAATCAGGGAAACAAGGCAATGTAAAAAGTGGAGCTTGAATTATACAAGTAGTCCTTGATTTATGACAACAATTGGGACTGGAATAGTCATCACTAAGCAATGCAGTCATAAAGCGAGATGTCACATAACTACATCACTTTGTGACCACAATCCTGGCATTCCCTATTTCTGTTTTTAACCAAGAATTGCAGGTCTTTAAGAAAGTACATATCCCAATCCAAACCATTCTGGGCTTGGTCTCTCCTATCCCAAGCCTCATTAAGGCAAGGGAATACCACCAATTCCCTGCACTTGTTTATCTCCTCTCCATTTCTGTCCTTTTGCCCCCCCCCAGCCTTGTGGGGTCACAAGCAACTCTAAAACCATGTGACTGTGTGGTTGCTTTTCATATCTGAGAAATTGCAGCTACCCCAGCCTAGTCCCAAATACAGTCATTCTTGTCACCCTGCACTGGGAAACCCCTGAAGTCCACCACTCAGCTGCTTCGCTATCTCCTTGCTGCTAAGGATAATTGCCAGACTGAGCTGGGCAATTATATAAAAGGAAAGGAAACAACCTCTGCCTTCCTCCTCCTCCTCTCCCTCCTGCCCCGCTCCTGTTCCCCTTGTTCCTACAACAAACCTGAAGCCCAGCTATGCCCAGGAGTGCTGTAAACAAGCTTTTTGGGGTGCCATGGCTCTGGGGCTGCTTTTGGCAAAGCCCAGCCCCAGCCTGGCCTTCAGGTACACCAGGCATGCCTCATTAACAGCAGGAACAAGAAGATGCAGTGTGGCAGAAGGACATAGATGATGGTGTTGGAAATAGGAAGGTAGGGGGTAGTTGACTTGCCCCTGTGGCTATAAGTGTAAACGATCTCCGGAACTTAAAATATATATAAATACACACACACACACACACACGTATGAATGATATGTGGACAATATTTAATCATAGTATGATTACAGAACTGGGTAAACAGGAAAATAATCAATCCCATGTAAAACAGTGGAATTCTGCCTTCCTTCCCAAATCTTCTCTGGCTCATCTCCCACTCCTCTAGGACAAATTTATCTAGGGTGGAAAGCAGGGATAGGTTCTAAATTTTTTTACTACTGGTTCTGTGGGCGTGGCTTGGAGGTCATGTGACTGCGTGGGTGTGGCTAGCTGATCAGGTGACTGGATGGCCATGGCTATGTGTATAGGGACTACTCAGAGGGCTGAAAAAAGTCATTTCTGACAGGTCCTCACACTTTTGACTGGTCCTCACACTTACGACCATCCCTATATTGATGCCCGTGCAGCATTCTTAGTAACCATGTCACTCATTTTACAACTGCTCCTCTTCACCATGGTGATACGATACGGCAAAAAACGTAAAATGTGAGAACAGTCGTAAATTCAAGGACTGGTCAAAAGTGCGAGGACCAGTCAAAAATAACTTTTTCAGCCCTCTGAGTAGTCCATATGCACAAAAGGACTACCCAAAGGGCTGAAAAAAGTGCTTTCTGACAGGTCCTCGCACTTTTGACCAATCTTCGCATTTATGAGTGGTCATCATTTATGCCCATTGTAGCATTCTTAACAACTGTGTCACTCATTTCACAACTGCTTCTCTTCACCATGGTGACAAGATAGGGCAACAGCGCAAAATGTGAGAAGGGAGGAAGGAAGGGAAGGGAAATTAGAGTAGGAGTGAGGGTAAGAGAGGGAGGAAGAGAGGAGGAGAAGGAGAAAGGAAGAGGAAGTAGAGAGGAGAAGAACGGGTGGGAAAGAAAAAGTAAGAAGGAAAGAAAAGAGAGAGGTGGTAGGTTTGAGGAGAAAGATTGCTGTGCAATAAAAAAGATGAAAGGGAAGAAAGGCAACCCCAAAGAAATATAAAGATATTAAGATAAAGAATGAATGGTTAAACTTTAAAGAATAAAAGAGAACAAATATGAATAAATAGCAATAATTAGAAACACACATACAAACATACAATGTATTTTCTTTGAACAGAGTATTTGGCCGGTTCACAAATTTAAACAGTGTTTAGTCATTTCAATTAAATTTACCATATCAATATTCCTTTTTGCCATATTTATCCCTCATCTATTTTTTTAAAAAACCAATAATACCCTTCATTCTCATCTCTAATCTTAATCAAATTCAATTTTTCCCTTCTATTCTATATTATACCTCTTCCCATTGTTATCTATTTTTATATCCATCCTCACATTGGTTAATTACGTAATATTACAGTTGTTTAATACAAATTCAACATTTTAATATAAATCAATTAGTTATATAACTATCTTTTTTGTATATTAATCAATATGAACATGAATATTCCAATTATTTCCATGCAATCCAATTTCTTACAAATCAATTAATTATATTTACCAATAATAACAAACCAAATAATTTTCCCTAAACCACAACTTAAGCATTTCTGCTTTCAACACAATATACAATTAGTAGTATCTCAATTATTACAATTCCCTAGTTAAATAGAGCTTTTTTTCTCTTGTGTTTTAAAATCATGAACTCTCCTCTTTTGCCCTAAATTTCCCATTGTTTGCATCTACTTTTTTTGGTGAGGAAAAAGAAAGAGAAATCTCTCTGTGCCTCATTTTGTCACGTTGCAGTAAGGAGCCTACTTTACTTTCAGTTTCGTTTTTTCAGCATAGCTAGGGGGGGGAAAAATCTGCTCCAACACTCTTTGCACCTAGCAGAAGACCTCTGCACAAACAGCTGAGGGTAAATCAGCTGAGAGTCGGGAGGCTGATCTAATCAACTTGTGCTAATTAAATCTATGCTGAAGCAGAAAGGGGCTGTTTTTTCTATTTTTACAGGCACCGGTCTACTCATTTGTTTTCTTTTAACACTGATCAGCTGTAGGGTGGCCCTTTGAAGCCCTGTGGCAAGAGTTTCAACAGTTTTTTTTCCTCTAGCCATCAGCTGAGACTCAAGAAACAGCAATAGATTGGGAGTGAGTGAGGTAAGCGACCGGCAGCCAGGCCGGAACCGGTTCAGGGGCGTGGCCAGCCAATCTTATTACTGATTCTCTGAACTATTAAAATTTTTTACTACCGGTTCTTGTGAACCGGTGCGAACTGGGAGCAACCCACCACTGGGAGAGAGAAGAGATAGTAAAAATATCCCAATGCATTATTCCCAATACTGTAGTTTCAAGCAGAAAAGGAGGTCAGAAAACCATATTTATCCTATTAAACTTTGAATACTTCTAAGAAAATAAGAAATTCATTAAAATGATGTAAATATGATCTTATGCATTTGGAGAAAATGGCTGTGTTTGAAGCTGAGCCAATATTCTGCATTCTTTTTCATTACAGGTAGTCCTCAATTTATAATGAAATAGAGCCGGTTGTAAGACATGACGGTCAAAAAATGGGTTGAACACATGATCGATTCATTTTTACAATTTTTTTTGCAGCAGTCATTAAGTGAATACAGCAATTGTAAAGTGGCAGTTGTAGTTGTTAAGTAAATGCCATGGTTGTTAAGTGATCCAGTGGTTTGCTATTGGTGCAGTTTTGCTGAAAACCAGAAGTAAAAGCCAATTTTCTACTAAACTGTTGTAAAAGACAGTCATGTGATGATGGAACACTGTAAATGGCCACAAATGGAGGGGGGCGGGCAACTGTCAGAACTTCAAATTCAGGCTGTCGCAACTTTGTAAATCAAGGACTATCAATTGTAAGCCAATTGTAAGTCAAGGACTATCTCATAAACTACAGATTGGTAATGAGTTGGCTTTCAGTTTCATTAAGGAACTAGAATTTTTGAAATGCTACAAAAACAAATAAATTTGTGGGTGCCTCTGAATTTTTGCTATGGGTAATAGGATTAATATAGCTACTTTCTGAATATTCTCACCATTTATTCCTTGCAGCTGGAGCAACTAGCAAACCCCAAGACTTGGATTAATGCAGCTACCCAAATCTTCTTCTCTCTTGGCCTAGGCTTTGGTAGTTTGATAGCGTTTGCCAGCTACAATGATCCAAACAATAATTGTGAGCGACATGCCATCATTGTTTCCTTAATAAATAGTGCTACCTCAATATTTGCCAGCATTGTCACATTCTCCATTTATGGCTTTAAAGCAACTTTCAATTATGAAAGCTGCATAAACAAGTAAGCTTGGTTTTTAATACAAATTTATTTATTTTTCTTTTAAACTTGCTCGGTAAACATACACATTTAAAAATGGTTTATTGAAGTTAGGTTGTTTTTTAAAAAATAAATAATTCCTGATTCATACTCTAAGGAAAATTTCTTTTATGGTAAAGGTATTGGTTTTAGAAAGGTTTCTGAAATAAGATGATGAAAATGAAGTATGAAATCTCATAAAAAATAGATCTTAATACTTGTAAACATAGCTAATGTGCTGCTAATATTTGTCTAACATTTAATAATATTTCATTTTTTACAACAAATAAACAGTAATTCAGTCTTCCTTGAATTGCTTTCCCCTTCTTTTTGAAAACTCTAAAATGTTGTTAAAGTCTTGAGAATCCTGCTATTTATTTTATTAGATTTTTAAAAATTGCCTTTCAGGGTGATCTTGCTATTGACTAATGTATTTGATCTGAAAGAAGGTTTATTAACAACAGAAAATCTTGAGAATATGAAGCAGTATTTGGCATCTGTTTACCCTGGAAAATATGCAGAAGTGTTACCACAGATCAGGAACTGCAGTTTGGAAACTGAACTAGACACTGTGAGTCCTTCCTTCCTTCTTTTTCCAGAAAGAATATTTATTTATTTATTTATTTATTTGTCAAACATATACAAGATAACAGATATAAGTATAAACATGGACATGAACACCGGAAATGAGTACAAATAAATGGGGACAGTAGGACAGGGACGATAGGCATGCTGGTGTGCTTATGCATGCCCCCTTTATGGACCCCTTAGGAATTGGGTGAGGTCCACGGTAGAAAGTTTAAGGTTAAAATTTTGTGGGTTGAGAATGTAACAACAGAGTCAGGTAGTGCATTCCAGGCGTTGACCACTCTGTTGCTGAAGTCATATTTTCTGCAACCGAGTTTAGAGTGATTTACTTTCAATTTGTATCTATTGTTTGCTGGTGTATTATTGAGGTTGAAGCTGAAGTAGTCGTTGACAGGTAGGACATTGTAGCAGACAATTTTGTGTACTATGCTTAGGTCAGATCGTAGGCGGCGTAGTTCCAGGTTGTCCAAGGCCAAAATTTCAAGCCTGGTGGCAAAAGGGATTCTATTGTGAGCAGAGGAGTGGAGTACTCTTCTCATGAAATACCTCTGGACCTGATCAATTGCATTAATGTCCGATATGCAGTGTGGATTCCAGGCAGATGAGCTATCCACTTGTGCAGGGATCTGGAAATGCTGTAAGAGCTTAGTTTTAACAGTAGTTTGTTGTATACCACTGACTCAAAGGCTTTGCAGAAGTCTATGTAAATTGCATCTATTGCTTTACCCTGGTCAAGTTGTGTGGTCCAACTGTTTCTGTTGTGTAGGAGTTGCAGATTACAGGACAAATTTTTCCTAAAACGAAACTGCTTGTTAGAAAGCAGATTGTTTGTCTCTAAGTGGAGGGTGATGGATTGGTTTATAATTGATTCCATTACTTTACAGGTGATGCAACACAGTGAAATTGGTCT
Source organism: Coluber constrictor foxii (assembly GCA_038048745.1). Taxonomy (NCBI): domain Eukaryota; kingdom Metazoa; phylum Chordata; class Lepidosauria; order Squamata; family Colubridae; genus Coluber; species Coluber constrictor. The sequence continues at coordinate 115,480,210 of CM075961.1, read as the reverse complement.
GGAATTTTCTACGAGGCTGGGGTCTCTTTTTTTGAAGATAGGAATGACCATGGCTAATGACCATAGGTCAGGCAAGAAGCTGGTTCTAAAAGATACCTCATAGATTATACTTAGAGGTTCAGCTATGGCAGTGGAAAGCTTTTTCAAAAAGTAGGCACATAATCCATCAGGGACAATAGATAGAGATGGCTTTAGGTTGCATAGTGCCATTTCAACATTATCTATTGTAAAATCAATATGTAGAAGCATTGGAAGTAGTTGTGATACGACTAGGAAATTTGGGGCAGAAGCCATTGCTATTGACAAAGACTGAAGAACATGTTGAAGAGGTTAACAACTTCATCATTACAGTCTTCCCAGTTAGGCCCTTTTAGGGGTGGGATAGTTTTCGAGTCTTTAAGTTTGGCATTTACAAAATTATAAAAGGCTCGGGTGGATTTAGAATAAAACGGCTTTCTCCTGTTTGCAATTGTAATTGGTGCATTTTGCCTTTATCTGGCGGCATAAGGATGTGTAGCAGTTTTTAAAGTTAGCTACCTACCAGTTTTGTTTTCTCACCAAAGAGTTTTTTTTTTTTGATTGAAGCTTTCTTATTGTTATGGGTAATTAGTTTTTTTGGGGGGGGCCTTTGGAGGTTATTATTGGTATGTATAGTTTAATGATTCTATTGACTTCGAGCAAAAAAGTGTTATAATGGTCTTCTGCGGTATTACAGCCAGTGAACAGAAGGTGCCAATCAAGAGATGTGAGGTCAGTAGCTATGAGATCATAATTAGCTTTTTTAAGGTTATAATTTGGTGTCCCATCATTATGACCCTCTTTGTAAGGATGTAAATTTATGATAGACAAATAACTATCATGCTGTGGTCACTTGGCTCTGACTCACGATTCAGCCAAGGACCTGGTGGCCGCCTGGGATAGGGCAGCCGCCAGAGCCTTGGATCAGGTCATGCCTTTGCGGCCTCTGATCCAGTGCCGATCCCATGTGGCATCCTGGTTTTCCGAAGAGCTTAGGGAAATGAAGCGCCGGAAAAGACGCCTAGAGACCCCTTGCAGGGGAGAGCTGAGGACTTTGTTCAATATCTGTATGACAAAATCGCTCATATTTGGGAAGGATTGGACTCTGAGTTTCAGACGGGGTGACAGAGGCGGGCCTTGAGAATTTGGGAGGAGTTTGACCCTGTGGCTCCTGAGGACGTGGACAGGATTCTGGGTAGACTTAGCACAGCCACATGTTTACTGGACCCGTGTCCCTCCTGGTTGATACTGGCCTCCCAGGAGGTTACACGAGGCTGGCTCCAGGGAATTATCAATGGTTCTTTGAGTGAGGGTAACTTCCCCGCCGCCTTGAAGGAGGTGGTGGTGAAGCCCCTCCTTAAGAAGCCTTCCCTGGACCCGGCTGTATTAGCTAATTATCGTCCTGTCTCCAACCTTCGCTTTGTGGCGAAGCTTGTTGAGAGTGTGGTGGTGCGACAGTTTCTCAGTTACCTGAAGGAAATGGTTTATCTAGATTCATTCCAGTCAGGTTTCAAGCCTGGGCACAGCACAGAAACGGCATTGGTCGCGTTGGTGGATGATCTCTGGAGGGCCCAGGATAGGGGTTGTTCCTCTGTCCTGGTCCTATTAGATTTCTCGGTGGCTTTTAACACCATAGACCATGGTATCATGCTGCGCCAATTGGAGGGGTTTGGGGATAGGGGGCACTGTTTTATGGTGGTTCTCCTCCTTCATCTCTGACTGGTCGCAGTTCGTGTTTATGGAGGGACAGAGATCGACCTTGAGGTGCCTTGTACGTGGGATGCCACAAGGGTCAGTTCTCTCGCCCCTCCTGTTCAACATTTATGTGAAGCCGCTGGGGGAGATCACCAGTGGTTTTGGGGTGAAGTGTCATCTGTAAGCTGATGATACTCAGCTGTACATCTCCACCCTGGACCAGCCCAATGATGCCCTTGATGTGAAGTCCCGGTGCTTGGAAGCCGTGCGGATCTGGATGGGGAGAAACAGGCTCAGGCTCAACCTGTCCAAGACTGAGTGGCTGTGGCTTCCGGCATACTGATATAGTCAGTTGGTACCAGCGCTGACTTTTAGGGGCAAGTCGCTGGCCCCCACAGAGAGGGCTCACAACTTGGGCATCCTCCGGGATACATGGCTGTCCTTGGAAGAACATATGACAGCTGTGGCCAGGGGGGCCTTCTATCAGGTTTGCCTGATTCGCCAGTTGCGGTCCTTTCTGGATCCGGATGCCTTACGCACAGTCACCCATGCCCTCGTCAAGTCCTGTCTGGACTACTGTAATGCTCTCTACATGGGGCTCCCCTTGAGGAGCACCTGGAGGCTCCAACTGGTCCAGAATGTGGCCGCGCAGGTAGTTATGGGGGCAACTCGGCACTCCCATGTAACACCTCTCCTGCGCGAGCTGCACTGGCTCCCAGTGATTTTCCGGGTGCACTTCAAGGTATTGGTTGCCACCTTTAGAGCGCTCCATGGCTTAGGAGGACCTGGGTACTTCCAAGACCGTCTTCTGCCATTGGTACCCTCCCACCAACCAGTACCTCCCACAGAGAGGGCCTCCTCAGAGTGCCATCGGCCAGACAATGCCAGCTGGCGGCCTTCAGGGGGAGAGCATTCTCTGTGGGGGCACCTACCCTCTGGAACGAGTTGCCCTCAGAGATACAGCGGATCCCTGAGCTTCGTGCTTTCCGAACTGCCCTAAAGACGTTTTTGTTTCAGCAAGCCGGGCTGGCCTGACCTACTCTTTTTTAAAAAACTATTTTAATTCAATTACTAAAATTAGGGGTTTTAATATAGGGTTTTTAACTATGGGCCAAATTGATTTAATTGGATTTTAATACTGTTTTAAATTTTGTATCTCTGTATTTTATTTGCTGGCTGTTCACCCCGCCCCCCCGAGTCGTTCGGGCGTGGGGCGGTATATAAATATAATAAACATAAACATAAACATAAACACTGTTGGAAAAAGGTTCTTTAACTTGTAGACCATATATTGAGTTTAAACTATTGCAGAAGATGAGATCAAGGCAGTTGTTGAGTCTAATGTTGTTCGTTACCAATTGATCCAACCCCAGAGTTGTAACAGCATTGTACAGGATTGCATGTATAGGTTGGTTGTACATTCATTTAGGATCCAATTAATAAGAGGTAAATTGAGGTCACCAAGAAAGATAAGGGGGTGCGGGCAGGAGTCTGCCCACATTATTAATGCAGTTAGTTTGTTCGTATGACCAAGTTCGTAATCAGGGGCTCTGTAACAAAGTAAGAAGCGAAATGTGGTATTTAGGGACAATTCGCAGACAATGGTCTCAGGAACAGCAAGCTCCTCTGTAATTTTAATCTTTTTTTAGACCTAGAGGCTTTTTATAGGAATAGCAACACCAGCCCCTCTACGGTTTTCACGGTCAGACCGGTAGACATGATAGTCACTTACTGTGGCAATGGAGTCTGGAAAACATACCACATCTTGCAGACAAAAATAAGGTTGAATGGGGCTGTAGGTAGTAGTAGTAGGAATTCAGGCATTTTCTTTGCAAGGCTTCTTGCGTTAAGTAGCTTGCATTTAAGATCTGTAGTGGTGGACCTGGCAGAATTTGGGACGTGCATGCTTAGTTTTGGTTGTTGGGGGTGGTTGTTGGGATGTGGGCCACTGGCCTTGCGTTTGATGCAGTCAGCGCAGTAGTCAATGTACAGGTCGGTCTCTCCTTAGTCCTGGCGTCCTTTGAGTTCCAAGCAGGTTTCTTATGGTTACTGCAGCTTTTGGCAAGTCAGTTTATTTTAGAGATGAATTTGCATTTGCTGGTCTCACTCTTGCAAACAACTCTGCAGAAGCATGGGACCACCAAGCCGTCACTATTCTTGAACTCAGGGCCATCACAGAAAACATTGATGATTTCATCAGGAGAGATGGTTGATGCCTGAACGTTGCTGTTGATGTTGTGAACCTTTGTGATGTCATCAGATTCATTAGTGTCCTCAAGTCCAAGTAAGATAGCATTGGGACATTTCTGTTCATGTTCAATTGCGTCTTTGACAAGGATGGAGAAGTTATTTGCAGGGCTGGTGGTTTCCTGTGGTTGTTGGGTTGGGATAGGATTTCGGGATGTTGGATCTTCGCTTTTCTGTTATATCTTTTTTTTTTTTTGAGGGATGCTAATCGTGCTTCTATGGTGTCGACCCTTTCAAGTAGGACAATAAATTAGTCCAGTCTGGGTCTGCATGATGGGCAGAAAAGTGGAAATGCAAACTGGGAGGTTTTAAGTGAAGCTGATTGTAGGAACTGGGTTACGCTTTTGGTTAATCCCAACCACTTGTGGTGAGCATACATGTTGCATAGGGAGCACTTCATGGTACTCTCGTCCTCCTCGAAAGGTTCTGTACAGATATGATGAAACCATTTTCTGAAGTCAAGAAATTTCAGTGCCTTGAATATGCAATGGCTGATCTACTGAGAATGGGAGACCTTGTTTAAATCCTTAGCCATAAACTCACCATGGACCAGTAATTACTTCTCAGTCTTTTTTTAAAAAAAATTAATGCAGAAAATTAAAATATAAACTCCCAACTGGGGTGGTGGGGTGGGATTGGAAATATTACAAAAACAAAACTAAATAAAGACATTAAAAAGATGAATTAGAAAGACAAAGATTAAAAATTATCTCCCTGGTTGAGCATTGACAAATATATAGCAACAATAATAGTTTTCTCTCCTTGTGAGTCAGGTCTAAGATTTATAAGCTTCTACATCTATTTCCAACCAATCTGGCAGGTTATACAACTAGCTATAATAACAGATTAATCAACAACCATGTTAAACTTCAAAGCCCTCTGTTAACAATTTTTATTGTAATTAGCTCATAGAAAGTTTACAGCAGTTTCTTATCTATTACAAATCACTCCCATCCTTATCTCTAATCTGTACAGGATCAAATATCCTTGTTTGACTTTTGATAATAAAACCATTCCTTAGATTTTTAAATGGGATCTTTCCCAACAATTGCATCCTATTTCCCAGAGTCAGGAGTCTCGTGTCTTTGTCAATCTTTTCTGCCAGATCTGAATTTTCAGAGCAAGTTCTTTTTTCTTCGATTTGCAGCAACAAATCATATTTCAATTCAGCAAATTGCAAATCAAGTCCCACTGTTATTTTCTGCTTTTTGATGTTACCCTGTATGTAAGTGTAAGTCCAATTGGGCGACTTTTATCATCAGAGTGTGAATTCTCACCAGCTTCCTTACAGAAAATAAAAGTAATTCAATGACAAACAATGAGAGAACAAGGAAAAACATTGTAAAGATCCAGCAAGGGTTGTAAGATAGGTCAGCAGTCAACTACTCCAGATTTTCCCAATCTTTCTGGCTTTGCAGACCAGTTGGAGGAGGAAATGGACGTTGGCTTACCTGAATGTCCCTTTTCAGGGCACTGCGGATACACTCCATGCTGGGTGACTTCCTCATGTTTTGACAGCAACTGGGTGAAAGATATGATGAATTTTTTTTCTCTTTGTCCACTCTCTGTGCTAGCCATGCCCACTGTCCCATAATTCCTCAGTCTTGAATGAAGGCGCAGCTTAAATGTAGCAAAAACTCCAAGATCAAATGAAAAACGTTGAACAAACACCTGTAACAACAAGGTATAAGAAAGCAGTCCAACAAACACGTAAGTAAAGGGAGGGAATGGAGTGTATCCGCAGAGCCCTGAAAAAGGACATTCAGGTAAGCCAACATCCATTTTCCAGTGCGCTGCGTCTACACTCCATGCTGGGACATACCCAAGCAGAACATTAGGGATGGGACAAAGACTGCCCCTCAGAGGGAGTATCCGCAATGACACTCTGTAAGACCCTCCGTCCAAAGGACGCCTCTGCTGAAGCGTAAACATCAAGTTTATAATGACGAACAAAGGGACACAAAGACGTCCACGTGGCAGCTCTGCAAATGTCTAAGACTGACGCTTGCGTCGACCATGCTGCCGTAGTAGCTGCACTACGAGTCGAGTGAGGTAAAATCCTGCCCGGCGGAGAACGTGTATGAAGTTCATAAGCAGAAGAAATGCACATCTTGATCCAGCATCCTACTGTAGCTGCAGAGACCTTCTGTCCATGGACCCAGGATGAAAAGAGACCAAGAGCGCTTCGGTCTTGCGGAAAGACTCAGTGCGACGAATATACTGACGTAGGGCTCTGCGCACATCCAAGGTATGCCAAAGGACTTCCTTAAGATGTCTAGGGTTTGGACAGCAATCAGGAAGAATAATCTCCTGAGATCGATGGAATTGCGAGTTCACTTTGGGCATAAAAGACGGGTCCAAGCGAAGAACCACCGTATTTGCTCAAAAAATACAGAGGTCCTTCCTGACGGACAGAGCTGAGAATTCGGAGACCCTACGGGCCGAGGTAACTGCCAAAAGAAAAGCCACCTTAAAGGAGAGAAACCTCAATGATGCAGAACCTAAAGGTTCAAAGGGGGAAGTAGTCAAGGCCTTTAACACAAGGGAGAGATCCCAAGAGGGATAACGATGAACTGTAGGTGGAGACAAATTAGTAGCACCATGGAGGAAATCCATCACCCAAGGATGTTGAGTCAGTGACTGGTAAGGCGGGCAGGAGAACACCGTTGAAAGAGCGGCAGCCTGGCGACGGAGCGTGGCAGGAGCCAGTCCTTTCTTCAGGCCAGCTTGCAAAAAGTCTAGAATATCCTGTACTTCAGCCGAGGTAGGGTCCACGTGACGAGATGAACACCAAGAGCAAAAGGATTTCCACAATGTCTCATAAATCCGAGTGGTTGATGGACCACGAGCCGTCTGGATCGTTCCAATTACATCATCTGAAACCCAGTTCCTCTTGAGGATGAGGCGTTCAAACTCCACACGGCCAATTGGAGCCACTGAGGCTCGGGATGATAAACGGCCCCTTGACGCAGGACGATCCGATGAGAGGGGATCCTCCACGGTTCCTTGACAGAGAACTGGACAAGATCGGAGAGCCAAGGGCAACGCGGCCAATAGGGAGCCACCATCAACAACGTTGCGCCCTCCACTACCATCTTCCTGATCACCTGAGGAATGAGAGTCAGCGGAGGAAAGGCGTAAAGAAAGCCCCACGGCCAACGACACCTGAGAGCATCTGAGTCCACCACTCGAGGATCCGGGTAACGGGTCACAAAACTCGGAAGCTGTGCATTGAGTGGACTTGCAAAAAGGTCGAGAATTGGGTCCCTGAAGCAGAGGGACAGCTCCCGAAAGAGTCGAGGGTGTAATTGCCACTCCGATGGATCTATCAGTTCCCTGCTCAACCAATCCACCATTCGATTTTCCGACCCTGAGACATGGTCCGAGCGCAGCGACAGCAGATGTCTCTCGGTCCAAGCGAACAGGTGCCCTGACTCTAACATCAGGAAGCGAGATCTTGTGCTCCCCTCCTTGTTCACATGGGCCATGGCTGTCGTGTTGTCCGTGCACACGAGTACGTGATGGCCCTGGACTGATGCACGGAAGTGGACCAACGCTAGTCAAATGGCCCTCAACTCCAACAGGTTTATGCTGGAGGAGCTCTCCGCCGGAGACCACAAGCCCTGAGCCACCTGCGCAACCAAGTGGGCCCCCTAGCCCCAAAGACTGGCATCCGTCATCAGAGTGATGGGTTCTTGGTTGAGGAACTGAGAGCCACGCAGGATCGCCGGTGACCGCCACCACCGCAGAGAAAGACGGATCTGAGGAGGGACAAAGATCTTTGTCGCAGTATGGGCGCAGCTCTTCCGCTGATAAGGCAGGAATAGCCACTGTAATGGCCAGGAGTGACGCCTGGCCCAGGGAACAATCTGGAAACACGCCACCAGCTTGCCCAACAGTTGCGAAAGCGTCATTAGAGGAATCTGTTCTACGGTGTTCTACGGTGCCGTAGAACCTGAGCTACCATGTCCCGGATGCTGGAGACTCAGTCCGGCGACAAGAAGACCTCGCCCGAGGTGGAGTCGATCACAGCTCCCAAATGAAGAATGGACGTAGCTGGAATCAGATGACTTTGTCCAGATTTATGGAAAACCCGTGGTGCCGAAAACACTCAAGCACCAGGTTCCGGTTCTGGAGAGCCCCCTCCTGTGAGGACAAAAGGATCAAAATGTCATCCAGGTAGCACAGCAAGCGGACTGGGATCGACCTGAGGGTAGCTGCTACCACGTCCACCAGCTTGGTAAAGGTTCTGGGCACTGATGAAAGCCCAAAGGGCATAGCACAATATTGATAGTGCCTGCCCCCAAACTCAAACCTCAGGAATTGATGGTGGCTGGGATGGACCGGGACATGCAAATAGGCCTCCTTCAGGTCCACCGACTGAAGGTCGCCCTTGCGCACAAAGGAGTGCATCTTGAAACATCGGTACCTGACCGACAGATTCAAGCGCTTTAAGTTGAGGATCGCCCGAACTCCGCCAGAAGACTTGGGAACGAGGAAGAGGGTCGAGTAGAACCCTTTCCCCCACTGATCTTCGGGAACTAATTCGACCGCATTGATGTCCCTGAGATGTTGAATCTCTGATGTTAAGAGACGCTTGAGCTGAGGGGAGCGAGGAGAAGGCATTGAAACATATCGGCTGGGAGGAGTTCCCGTAAATTCTATGAGCAGGCCCTGGGTGACTGTCCTCCTCGCCCAGACATCTGACATTGAGAGTTCCCACTGGCGGTGAAAGTCCTGCAAACGCCCGCCAACGGGAACTGCCGGCGGAGAGTCATTTGCCACGTTGAAATGGATGAGACCCGGAGCCACAAAAGGAACACTTCGGGTGTTGCTGAGATCTGCCCCTGTCCCGAAATTGTTGGCGATCAGAGAACCTCTCAGAGTACTGGAAGGACTGACGGTAGGGAGCGGGACCCCCGGAGCCTGATGAGGAAGGCCGAAAGGACTGCCTCTGAAAGTAAGGTGTATACCATCTGTCGTGACGTCGAAAGGAAGATGGAAGGACTTTGTGTTTATCTTTGTCCTCCACAAGGAGTGGGTCCAAGGAGGCACCAAATAAATTGGGAGACTTGTATGGGGCCATGGCCAACTTCCATTTTGTCTTCGAGTCGGCCCTCCAATACTTCAACCAAAGAAGCCGACGAGTCGCAATTGAGGAGGCGATTCCCCTGGAAGCGAATTTCACAGTATTTAGTGAAGCATCCGCAGAATACTCCGTGGCAGCTATAATTTTATTGACATCTTGCTGCATTCTGGTTTCCTCCGGGGGAAGCCGTGCCTGCAGCTGCCACAGCCAAATCAACACCACACGGTTAAAAAACGACGTAGCAGTCGCTATCCTGACAGCCCAGCTGACCGCCTGGTGCGCCTTACGGAGAGCCAATTCGACTCTCCTGTCATCAGTCTTCAGGCCATCCAGCGGATCAGGAGAAGCCAGAGAAGAGGACGCTAAGGATGCAATGGGGGGATCCACTACTGGCAACTCTAACAAAGCATCCAGCTCAGGCACTGAACAGTACAGCTTTCTGTCCAGATTACTTGGGGTGGTCAAAGACCCGGGTTGACCCCAAGGCGACTGTAAAATGTCAGAGAAAAGTTGAGGGCACGGCACAAAGTCTTTCTCTGGCTTGGGAAGTCTGAACAAGGCATCATGAGGGCCCCCTTCAGGCTGGGCCGATGGCGGCTGAGCCCAACCGAACCCAGGTTTGTGGTTAAGCGAGCCTTGTGAAGCAAGGACTTAAACAAAGCAGGTCTAAAAAGCCCGGTGAAAGCAGGAGCATCCGGAGCGAGACCCTCATCCTCGGAGAATTCCATATTCTCCGGGCAGTCCTCAAACTGGTCTGATTCCTCTGAAATATCCGATTCTCGGTGGCGAGAAGAACCTAGTCGTGCCGAAGCAGGAGGCTGCGGATGCACTGGAGCTGGAGGAGGAGGGGCGGGCGAAACGTGCTGCATTCCAGCCGCAAAGATGGTAGAAAGCGCCGTGTTAAGCATAGACTGAAAGTCAAGCGGAGGAGGCGCTGGCGGGAGGTCCGCCCCATGTAAGCCCACAGCTGTTGGCGTATAGGTAGCCTCTGGAACCCTGCGGGATGGAATTGGAGCCTGCTCCAGGCCTGCCATGGACACATCTGGCATGGACTGCGAAATGGTCTTTGACAATAGGAGCGGTGCCTTAGGGAAGGGCTGAGTAGCCGAGGTCTGATCAGCCGCATGACGGGCGGAAGCCAGGGAAGCAGCAGCGGCTTGGCGGGCTTTATCGAACTGCCTCTCGAAAGCCCTATGGCGTCGTAAGGCATCCCTGTCCACCGCAGATGAGGACTTGGGGTGAGAAGAGGAACGGCTGGAGAGAGACGTCCGCTTGCCTGTACCCTTCTTGGCAGCTTTAGGCAGGTGAAGGGGACTGACCTCTTGCTCGAGGTCAGATGAAAACGACGAGTCTGCCATCTTGATATGGCGCACTCGAGTTATAAAACACGCTAATCTCGCGTTGTCCTCTCCTTGTGTCTTATTTCCTTTTTTTTTTTTTAAACAGGCAATAAACAACAGTACTGGGCAATGGCAACTATATACAAATAAGTCCAAAGGCTCCCAAAACGACCCAAGGGTTCGAAATTGGGAAGGAGGAAAATTGCTCCTCAGGGGGTTAGGGCGGCAATGAAAACAAAATGGCGGCCGTAACTAAGCAATCAAAATGGCGGCCGCCCAACCTGCAACCAAGATGGTAGCCACGAGAACTAACCGCTCCCAACCAGCAGGCCAGTCACATCAAAGACTGGGAACTGCCACAAAAAGCCTCCTGGGCTAAGGGAAGCCCTCCGGAGCGCCGCAATTCCCCGCGGCGCTGCCCTCAGAACCCCGACGGAACAGCTACCGCCTGCACTGAGCCGAGAGGAGCAGCCGTCCGAAGATCGGCCTATGCTCCAAGCCGCCACTGAACATGATCAAAAGAAGGCAAGGCGGTAAAGGAACCTGCGCTTCAAAGCGGATTGCCGCCGGCGGCTATCTCGTCAAGCCGAATCCGCCCCACAGGGTCGGAATCCGGCGGCTGAGGCGCGCACGAAGCACAGAGGCCCGGGACGGCCTGGGGCACCCAGACACGTCACCGACCACTCAGCTGATAGTCAGCAAGCGCGGAAAGGCGAGAACAGCAAAAAAATCAAGAAAAAAGAGCCGCAGCCCTCTCCGAAAAGGAATAAAATCAAAAATAAAGAAAAAACCTACCGCAATGACTAAAAGCAAGGAAAAAGCACAGAGAGCAAAATATTCCAACTCAGTCTATCAGCAACTGAGTGAAAGACTGAGGAATTATGGGACAGTGGGCGTGGCTAGCACAGAGAGTGGACAAAGAGAAAAAAAATTCATCACATCTTTCACCCGGTTGCTGTCAAAACATGAGGAAGTCACCCAGCATGGAGTGTAGATGCAGCGCACTGGAAAATAGTTCCGCACGAGTGGCTGGCAACTGCTGTTGTTCTGCGGTGTTCATGTAAATGGAGCATGTGTGCACACATGTGCACGCTGCTCGCAAAAGTGGGTATGTGCGGATGTGGTAACAGTTGCAAATAGCTCATGGCCTACTATTGAGTGTACCCCAGGTAATTGGGGATCCCTGAACTATTTCATTTCATTCATTTCATTTATTAGATTTATATACCGTCCTTCTCCTTATGGACTCAGGGCGGTGAACAGCCAGAATTTTACAAAAGTTAAAACAATTTTAAAAGCAACTAATATAAAATTTGGCCCATAAATTTAAAACAGTTCAATTAATATTTAATATCAAACTCTAAAAATTAACCATGGGATCAGGTCAGTCCGGCTAACTGGAAAAAGTAAGTTTTTAAGACCCGACGAAAAGTCCGGAGGTCTGAGATCGTTTGCAACTCTGGGGGAAGATCGTTTCAGAGGGTGGGGGCTACCACAGAGAAGGCTCTCCCCTTGGGGGTCGCCAGCCAGTGATTTAAAAGTATAGATCAAAAAATAAAGGAATTTTAAAGTGCAATTAAAACCAAGGTATGTTTAAAAAAACCGAATAACTAAATGGTAAAGATGGTAAAAGATTTGACGTTCTAATCATACCTTACTGGAAATTGGAAGCTTCAAGATCCCTCTCCTATGAAGATGCACAATTGTTCAAAGGTTTTTTTATGTCCTTCCTTCCTTTTTCCCATTTGATTCTAGGGAGCAAAGTTGACAAATAACCAGCTTTGGTGGCAAATTCAGCAGTTTGTTGGTAGGAGAGAAAAAAATTGCCCACTGCTCAGCATGCCATCTTGGGGAAAGTCAGCAATTACCTTCTCAGTCTTACTTCAGAGAAGGGACACAGCAGCACAGTGGCTAAGATGCTGAACTTGTCGATCAAAAGGTTGGCAGTTCAGTGGTTCAAATCCCTAGTGCCGCATAACTGGGTGAGGTCCCGTTACTTGTCCCAGCTTCTGCCAAGCTAGCAGTTTGAAAGCATGTAAAAAATACAAGTAGAAAAATAGGGAACACCTTTGGTGGGAAGGTAACAGCATTCCATGTGACTTTGGCATTTAATCATGACCATGAAGATGTCTTTGGACAGCTTCTTCGGCTTTGAAACAGAGATGAGTGCCGCCCCCTAGAGTAGGGAACAACTAGCACATATATGCAAGAGGAACCTTTACCTTTTTCCTAATGCTGTGTCTCAGTTGTTTTACAATCAGTTTTGTTGTCTTTATATGTTACAATGCTCACAACAGCAAGAGACAATTTCTGAAAGACATTACAATAGTACTAGATATGATTCAGTAAAATATTAAAAATATCATAGAAATCAGATTTTGCAAAATTTCCAAGGCAACTTTCCACAGGTTATTGTGCGCTTATCCAGAATCAATGCCACTTCCACAATCTCATGCTATTGTTACATTTCATCATCTCTTCTACAATCCCATACTATTGTTTTGTTTCAACATCTGGATCATAACTAATTAATTAATTAATTAATTGCCTGTTATATTGAATAGCTATTGTTATTGATTAGTGTCACTGATTACCAGCAAATAATCCATACCAGCAAATAACAGATTATACATCTACAAAACAAATCCACCATGTTAAGCAAAAACTCCAAAAAAGCCACTACTAAACCTCCCTCAAAAAACATATCTCTACCAATGACAACCTAGACAACACCAGTATATACTTTAAATGTTCTGCAACTATCAATAATAATGAAGATATCATTAAATACCATACAACTGACAATTACGCCCATTTCACATGCTTAAAATTAACCAAATAGCAAATCTCATACAAGCATCAGATACATTTCCTTGTCTATGTCCATCATGTTTAACTAAGCTAGACAATCAAAATGTCCCATCTACATCCATTGACTCCATAGATGCACACTTAGTAACACGTTTAGAAACCATTTTACAAGCAAGTTTACAAGCATGTCTAACATCTCCTGAAAAATAGAAATTATAAATACCTAAGTGCTCAAAATACTACCTTAATTCAACAGCTACCTCAAGCAAAACCTCAATCACAAGCACAAGTAACCATCAACCCAACAAATAATACCAATCCACCAAATAATATATTCTTACTTATCAAAGATGCCATTGAATGTGAACAGAAACGTCCAAACGCTATTTTATTTGGCCTAGATGATACAACGAATCTGATGATATCACTAAGGTTCGCAACATTATAAGGAACTCCCATAAACCAAACATCTCCCCTGATGACATCATCAAAATTTCAAGAGATGGCCCTGAGTTCAAGTAAAATGATGGCTCGGTGGCTCTATAATTTTGCAGTTATTTGCAAAAATGAATCCATCAAACATATATTCATCCATACAATAAATTCCATCACCAAAACCAACATCAGCCATAACAACTTCGCTCACATCACGACTTATCCATATTACAAAGAATCCGCTCCCATGAACTCCGATCAGAACTTAAAAGACGTCAAGACCAAGGAGATACTGACTTATACATTGACTACTGTGTCAACTGCATCAAAAGAAAGTCCCACAACCCACATCCTAACGCTCAATCCTCCATTCAACCACCCATCATCCAAAACTAGGCACTCACACCCCTAACTTCCTCTGTAACAATTACTACTGACCTTAAATGCAAGCTACCATGTTTCTCCAAAAATAAGACAGGGTCTTATTTTCTTTTGACATCCCCAAATAAGGGCTTGGCCTTATTGTCGGGGGATCTTATTATTTTGGGGGTGCAGGAGGCAGGAGCTTTGGACTGGATCTGCCATCACCTCCCTTCCCTGTTCTTTGCACCAGTCGAGCAGCCCAGCATGTCCCACCCCACTCCAATGGCAACAGCTGCTTTCCTTCCCTGCCAGTCTCTTTATTGAGGGGTGGCAGGTGGGGCAGTTCCATCAAACTTCTCGAACTCATGAAAAAGGCTTTCTTTTACAGAGTGTTTCCCTGGACACAATGGCGAGGAAAGCGATGGAGCTCGAAAGGTAATACCTGTGTCCTGCTTCTCGCCCGCCCCACCTGCCACCCCCAAATTGCATCCCTAAAGGGGGCAGGTGGCTAAGCAAGGGGCAGGAACTCTGCCATGCCTGGCGAGGGTGGGGGAGAAGAGATGGCAAGGAGAACCACATCTTGCTCCAGGCATCTTGCTTCTCTCCCGCCCCACCTGCCACCCTTCTTGATAAAGAGACAGCAGGGAAGGGAAGCAGCCAGGCTGCTGTGGCCATTGAGGTGGGGTGGGATGTGTTGGGTCACTCGGCTGGCACAAAGAACAGGGAGGGGAAGGCATGTCCCACCCTTCCTCTCCGGCCTCACCTCCTCAATTCATTTTGGTTGCGCGGCAAGCAACCAGAGGAAATGGCGGAACTGGCTGCGCATGCGTGTAAGGAGTTGGTGGGGGGAGGTGGCTTATTTTGCAGGGGTGGCTTATATTATTGCATGCACTAAAAAGCCCGATTGGGCTTATTATCTGGACATGTCTTATTTTCAGGGAAACACGGTATTTAATGCAAGAAGCTTTGAAAATAAAATTCCTGAATTCCTCCTCTTACTAAATACGGCTAAATTCGACATTATATTTGTCTGTGAAACTTGCCTGAATACATCCCTCCCTGACTCCATTACCACAGTAAGAGACTATCATGGTCTGATTGTGAAATCCATAGAAGAGGTAGTGTTGTTATCTTCTACAAAAAGTCCCTACATCTAAAAAATATTCAAGTTACACAGGAGCTTGCCCTTCCTGAGACCAGCGTCTGTGACCTGTCCTTAAATACCACATTTTGATACTTACTATGTTACAAAGCCCCAGATTACAACATCGAACATGCAAACAAGTTAACTTCAGTACTAACATGGGCATCCTCCTGCCCACACCCTATAATCTTTCTTGGTGACCTTAACTTACTGCTTATTAATTGGACCCTAAATGAATGTACAACTGAAGCTATACATGCAATCCCTTACAATACTATAACTAATCTGGGACTTTGTCAACTAGTAACTAACAATACTAGACTCAACAATTGCCTTGATCTCATCTTCTGCAACAGTTTAAACTCAATTTATGGACTACAAATAAAAGAACCATTCTCCAACAGCAACCACAGCATAATTGACTTTTGTCTCAACTTATGCTGTCACAAAAATCATCATAATGATGGGATTCCCAGTTATAACTTTAAAAAAGCCAACTATGATCTCATAGACAATGAACTCTCATCTCTTGATTGGCAAATTCTATTCACTGGCTGTAATACTGCTGATGACCATTACAACATTTTCTTGTGCAAAGTGAAAAGAATCATTAAACTTTATGTACCACTAATATCTCCCAAAACCAGAAAAAATAAACTACATAACAATAATGAAACTACAATACAGAAAAAAATCTTTGGCGAAAAAAAAAATCCTAACTATGTGGCTAACTTCAAAAACTGCTCAAAAATGTATGCCAACAAATAGACTGAATGCACCAATTATCACATCAAGCAAGATGTGTTTTGTTCTACACACAAAATCACACACAGGGGGAGTGCAAGGGGGTCACACACGTGTGCGCCCACACCCATAATTCTATGCCCTCTGCCCCCTGCCCCCTGCGCATGCGTGCATGACCCCCCTCCCCATGCTCCCCCTGCTTTTGGCACACGATGGCACGGTGGGCTTGGTAGGCTCATTTTTCACTCTTCCCAGGCTCCAGAGCTATTCTAGGAGGCTGTGAAGGGTACCTTCACCTCCCCCGGAGGCCTTCTGGAGGCCAGAAACTGCCCACTTTCCGACTTCCGTTTGAATGAATGAAAAGCCCGTTTTTCATTCTCCACTGGCTCCAGGGCCTTTCTAGGAGGCTGGGGAGGGCAAAAAGGCCTCCCCCCCCACCAGGCCCTCCGGAGGCCAGAAACGGCCCATTTGCTGACTTCCAGAAGTTGGGAAACAGGCCATTTCCGGCCTCCAGGGGGCCTCTGGGGGGGGATGGGGAAGGCCATTTTCACCCTCCACAGTCTCCTAGAAAGGCTCTGGAGCGTGGGGAGAGTGAGAAATGGGCCTTCCCATTCCACCAGAAGGGCAAACTGGCTGTTTCTGGCCTCCGGAGGGCCTCTGGGGGTGGGGAAGGCCATTTTCGCCCTCCCTAGGCTCCTAAAAAGGCTCTGGAGCCTGGGCAGAGCGAAAAACAGGCCTTCCCTCCCCCAGAGGCCCCCAGGAGGCCGGAAACGGTCTTTTTCCTGACTTTCAGTGGACCAAGAAGGCCCAGAAATCACCTGGTAGGAGCTGAGCTCGATATGGCTCTGTGTGCCACTGTGGCATGCATGCCATAGGTCCGCCAGCATGGGCTTAGGATATAAACACAGTCAATAAATGGCTCTCACTGGTTTCCAGTTCATTCTTAGTGCTACTCCTTATCTATAACTTATTAAATGATTGAGATCTGATAGCCACTTTGAATAGTATCAGAGCAGAAAGATAGGATATCTATCAAACAACAACAAGCGAATAGGACCCTACAAGGAAATAGTGTTAAAACAACCTCCACTTCATATTCTTTTGTAAATATATAAACTACAAATATTCAGCATATTATTTTAATTCAGCCACATTCAAAAATATTTATGTCATAGTCAAATACAGGAGCCATCTGTCTTAACCTTTTTGTCCTCTAAGTGAAACCATTTTTGTAATAAATTAATTCATAGACTCAGTTCAACTCAACTTTCTTTTTCTCTGATTTTAAATTATAGTTGGCAATTGTTAGGCAATGGTTAGGCTCTGGGAGAAAATGATTTTTCCTTTAACCAATGGTTTTTGTATGCAAAATACTTAATTTATTCTTCTATTTAATAATTTCATTCTTTTTTCATCAGGCTGTGCAAGGGACCGGGCTAGCATTCATAGTATATTCTGAAGCAATTAAAAATATGGAGTTCTCACAATTGTATTCAGTGCTGTATTTTGTCATGTTGCTGTTGCTGGGAATAGGAAGCATGCTGGGAAACACTGCAGCCATTCTTACTCCTCTGACTGACATCAAGTTCCTCTCTTCTCATGTACCCAGGGAGATTATCTCAGGTAAATTTGATAGCTACAATGATACTGAATAATTTCAATGCCTAGCATGGCTAGAAGATAATATTGCAGATGATGTCATGATATGCATATAATTGCAATAAAGTAATCCTCAAGTTATGACAGTTCACTTAGCTGTGGTTCAAAGTTATGACACAATCCCCCCAAACTACATCCAACAGTCCTGATGTTATAAATGTTGCAGTACCATGGCAATTGTCCACCCTTACGATCAAACACATACTTCAACATTCCCTTGCCTATTCTCCCTCCCCGACAAGGATCTATCAGGCACTGACCCTGATGTGCTCGCTCCCTGAAGAGCCTCAGATAGCTCGACGGGCTAGATAGCCTGTTATTTACACCCAGCTGTCTGCAATTATGTGAGTTCAAAGCTCAAGGTTGACTCAGCCTTCCATCCTAAGGTAGGTAAATTGAGGACCCAATTTGTGGGGGCAATAAGCTGACTTTGTATAAATATACAAAAGTATGAAGGCTATTGCTTAACGCATTGTAAGCCGCCCTGAGTCTCCGAAGAAGGGCGGCATATAAATCTAATTTATTAAAAAAAAAACCTGGCTTGCCCTCTCCGGATCGCTCATTTACCTTTTGAACATCCTGAGTTCCAGAACAGGCTGACCCTTCCTTCTCTACTTAAGTGAGCTATCTCCTCTCCAGCCTCTCTGCTGCGGGGTACGCGTGGCAGCATAGTTTCTTTGCCTGCTCCCGGCACTCCAAAAATAGTGTAGTGAGAGCAGAGGCCAAGCAGGAGTGGTGTGCCTTGCTCGGCTTGACTGCCTGCACAGGATACCCAATCCATTTTTGGAGTGCTGCGCAGTCTTGGTGAGCCTGAAGGAGTGCAAGATCATTCCCTGAAGCCCTCCATCTCTTTGCAAAAACTTTTTGTTGCAGAGAACAGAAGCCTTTGGGGGCACACAATTGCATTCCTTCAGCCTCTGTTCTCCAAGCTGAAAGCTTTTGCAAAGGGATGGAAGGCTTCGAGCAGTGCGAGATCATTTCCCCCAAAGCTTTCCGTCCCTTTGCAAAAGCTTTTCGTGCAGAGAACAGGCCTTTGGGGGCATGAGATCGTGTTCCTTCAGACTTACTGAGGCTGTCAGGCGCTCCAAAAGCAGAACGGATGTCCTGTGCAGGCAGCTTCAGTGAATCAGCTAAACTGAGCAGTGCACACTTGTCCCTACAGGCCCAATGGCTGTGGTGTCCCAGTGTGGCAAGATAGGACGGGGAAGCATGAGATATCTCAGTGGGTCAGGAGAGGCCTTGGGTAGTCAGAAGCACTACCCGCCCCCCATGGTCTTCCCCACCCTGAGATACCTCATGTGCACTGAACAACCTGTGCATTCGATTAGCAAATGCATTGGCAAAAGCAGGGTGGTGTTACATTCATTTAACATGATCCAATTAACAAATTCTCAGGTTATGAATGTAATTGGCAAGCTCTATTACATTTGTAACTTGAGGATTAGCTCTATAGCTCTGATCATAATCATGCATAATCCTTCTTATAGTTATGTGAATGCCAACTGAAGGCGGTTCCTCTTCTAATCAGCTCAATATCCATGACTACAAATGTGAACATCCTTTTCTAGTAAGAAGCCAATTTGGCATAGTGATTAAAGTCCTGGGCTAGAAATTGTGACACCATCTATTCTAGGCCTGCCTTGGGCACAAAGACAGCTGGGTGACCTTGGGCCAGTCCCTTTCTCTTAACCCTAGGAAGAACACAATAGAAAATCACTCCCCGCTGTGACGTCGCAGCAGCTGGAGGAGGCAAGGGATTCTCCTCCCGAGCCGATCCTCCGATCACTGTATCTGGCGGCTTCTTTGAAGCTTCTTTGAAGCCAACATCGAGCGGGAAAGCTTGGTGGAAAAGAGGGGAGTTTTGCCAGCTCCGTGTGGAAAGTGCAGGCTGCACGAAGAGACTGAAGTCCCTCCCCGATGTCGGAGCAGTGAGAGGATGCCTGTTATGGTGCCCCGAGGCTGTGACTATACTGCTTGAGGAAGTTTATTCATCCAAGCCAAACCAAAAGACTGATTCGGTAATTTGAGACTGTGACTCGATTGGAAGCTGCAAGGTAGTGGAGTTTAAAATCTTTCCTACTCCCAGAGCCTAAACTGAGTGAAGTGGCAGGGAAGTTAGTTGGTAGTTTGAGAAGATTATCAACCTTGGATTATAACTAATTACTGCGATCTG
Source organism: Coluber constrictor foxii (assembly GCA_038048745.1). Taxonomy (NCBI): domain Eukaryota; kingdom Metazoa; phylum Chordata; class Lepidosauria; order Squamata; family Colubridae; genus Coluber; species Coluber constrictor. The sequence goes on along the minus strand of CM075961.1, from coordinate 115,460,492 downwards.
ATTTCACTCTGTTTTTATGACTGGTGAATTTTGAATTTTGACTTATTGTTTGGGAATGTGAACCCCCTGCAGACTTTGAAAGAAAGAGTGCTGTGCTTCCTTTGATTTTTCTATTTTTGACTTAGTACTAATATTTGCTGCTCTTGAAATACGCCATTTGTATGAGCAATCACTTTTGAATTTACTTTCATGGTGAGAAGATTTGGAGAACTGGACAAAGTTGGTGTTTGCTGCCATCTAGTGACCAAAATTGCTAACTACACCTAGACTTATTATAGTTGGACTTCCCCCCCACTTTTTTTCCCCGTTTTTCCTTTTCTTTCCTATTTCCTTTTAGATAGCCAGTAGGAATTAAGTACCCAGTAGGAATCAGTGATTAAATTTACCCCTAGTACATTGGATATAGCAAAGCAAGAGTGAATTTTGATAATAGGTGGTGAAACCATTTGGTGTTGTATGATTGCTTGGAAAGACTTTTTAGGAATTTCCAAAATGGCTACCATGACTACCACTTTAAAGAAGAAGCCAATTACGACCTCTTCAACCTCATCCCCAATTACTACCTCTGTGACACTACAAAGATCATCTGAAGACGTGGCTACTCCAGGAAAAGCATCGACGCAAGATATTCTCCAGTCTATACAGGAAACATTGATCAAAAATCAAGACTCAACGTCTAAAATTTTGGAAGAGCTGAAGAGGAATGTAGAAACGTTAACTACGGAGACAAGATTGTTTCATGCAAAGTTTGAGGAGGTCCAAAATACTTTGACTAACCACGAGGAATGGATTCAAGCTTCCGAGATAAAGACCGAGAAGGTGACATTTAGGATGGAGCGGCTCGAACTCCGGCAAGCCATGGCTAATAAAAAAATGGAGGAAGAGATTATCTTCCTCGAAATAGATTGATTTGGCTACTTCTTACGGTTTCAGAATGTCCCTGAAGAGAAAGGTGAGCGCTTGGATGTACTAATGGGAGAGATTGTTGCAGGAATTACTGGAAGAGATTTCGCAGAAGTCTCAAGAGATATTGACAATGTGTACCGAGTATATACCAGCTATGCTCGGCGCAACAAGCTCCCTAAAGAGATTCATGTTCGATTTACTAGAACAGGACTAAGAGATGAAGTGTTTCGGAAAACGAGGGACCAAGCTTTTACCTATAAAAATAACCGACTAATAGTACTGCCCCAGCTCCCGAAACGTGTACGAGACATTCGGAGGAAATATGACTTTTTGACAACATGGCTGAGGAAGCAAGGGATACGTTATCGTTGGCTTCTACCGGAAGGCTTGATGTTTATCTGGCAAGAACAGAGGCTACGATTGGAATCCGTACAGGAAGCGCAAGACTTCGTGGAAGCCTATATTAATTTAAGTGACCAAGAGAGTGAAGGTGGTAACCTAGGTAAGAATCAAGAAGAGGTAACCCAAGAAACAACAACTACAGAGCATAATAGACATGACAAAGGCACAGCCCAATCTGGAGAAGAAGGAGGAACAATTTTCCAAATCGAGACTAGATCCCAGAAACTCAAGAAAGCAGGTAAGTAGAGGTATGGATGAGGTGCTTAACCTGTTTTCTGTTAACATCAATGGCCTGAATGCTCCCACTAAGAAAAAAAAGGTCTGGGCTAAACTTCAAAAAGATAACTATGATATTATATGTTTACAGGAGGCCCACATAAGGAAAGACCAGTCTAAGATTTTAACTTATCCTAAACTGGGGAAATTGTATGTATCCTTGGCCGACCAGAAGAAGAGGGGAGTTGTTGTTTACGATTGGAGAGGCCTGGTGAAACGTCAAATATATGCAGATATAGAGGGTAGGATACTCATGTTAGAGATTAGTATTGACCAAAAAAAAGTATTGTTAGTAAATATATATGCCCCTAACGTTAACCAAATGGGTTTCTTTAAAGATTTGTATAAGAAAATTAATGAATTAAATTACGAGCATGTATGTATAGTAGGTGACTTCAATGCGATTACTGATACTTCAATTGATTATGATCCAGGAAAGGGTTCTCCTAAATATAAAAAAGGGCATAGGAAGGTACTCCCTAAAACTTGGGATAACCTAAGAACAGAAATAGGGTTAAGAGACGTATGGCGAGATTTCCATCCTATGCAAAAGCACTTCACATATTTCTCTCCCAGGCACAGATCGTGGTCTAGGATAGATATGGTTTGGTCAACCTCAGAACTGAAAGAAAGCATAAATTTGGTTGAAATAGGGACGAATATATGGGCAGACCACCACCCCCTGGTAATAAAATGGAAAGGGTCCACTAGAAGAGCGAGATGGTCTATGAGGGCTGAGATCATGAAAGACGAGGGATTTATAAATATGATTAAAAAAGAATTAGATCACTTCTTTACTGAAAATAAGAGAGAAGATACTTCCCTTCAAAATACTTGGGATACTGTTAAAGCAGTAGTTAGAGGATTGGTAATAAAATATACAGCTCCCAAATGGAGAAAGGAGAAGGCCAAACGGATTGAGTTAATGGCTGAATTGGAGAAAGCTGAAGGAGAGCTGCGTTTAAATCCAGATTATAATTTGATTAAGGAGAAAATTGACTTGATTAGGCATGACTTATCTACCCTAGATCAGAACGATTTGGCGAATAAAATTCGGAAATGTCGACAAAATCAATTTGAGCATGCTAATAAGCCGGGCCGGTGGTTGTCATATAGATTAAGGAAAGAGGCAGAATCTAGAAAGATTGAATTTTTACAGGATTCTATGGGAAATTTGGTAGGTACTACAGAGCAAAAAGCAAAGGTGGCCCAAGATTTTTATACCTCCCTATATAGCCAGGAAATTTATCAGGAAGATAAACTAAAGAGCTATCTCCAGAATCTACAATTGGAGACGATTCCGGATCACTGTAAAGAAATTTTAAATGCAGAAATCACAGTTGGGGAAATAGCAGTAGCTATAAAGAAACAAGCTAATGGCAAAACTCCGGGACCGGATGGGATTCCTAGTGAATTTTATAAAGGAGTCTTTGACTCACTTAGTTGGTATATTAAAGATTTATTTAATGAGGTTTTACTACACTCTAAAATACCCCGGTCCTGGACGGAAGCCTACATTTCCCTAATTCCAAAACCCGAAACAGAGAAAACTCTGATCCAGAACTATAGATCAATCTCGCTCCTGAATGTGGACTATAAGATTTTTGCAACAATACTAGCTGAGAGACTCCGGGTATTCCTGTCCCAATTTATCCACCAAGACCAGAATGGTTTCTTACCTCATAGGCATCCAAGAGATAACGTAAGGGTGGTATTGAATGCCTTAGAATATTATGAGACACACTCTGATAAACCAATGGTAATGATCTTTTTGGATGCCCAAAAGGCTTTTGACAGAGTCAGCTGGAATTTTATAACACAACAATTGGAAGTGATGGGTTTTGGGCCTCAATTTACAAGAGCAATACAAGCCATTTATTCTAAACAGTCGGCAAGGCTACTGCTTAATGGATCAGTATCAGATGAGATACAGATTTATAAAGGTACCAGACAAGGATGCCCTCTTTCACCGCTGCTATTTATTTTAACACTTGAACCACTTCTTAAGACGATTAGACAGGATTCGGAAATTAAGGGCTTAAAAGTTAAAGGGGAAGAATATAAACTCCAAGCATTTGCCGACGATTTGGTTTTCATATTAGAAGATCCCCTTATTACGGAACCAAAATTACTTACTAAATTAGATGAATATGGGGAGGTAGCGGGGTTAAAAATTAATAAAGATAAAACCAAAATGTTAACAAAAAATTTGTCAGGTGCCCAAAAGGAACAGATCCAAAATATTATGAGGATTAACGGTGTCAAAAAACTTAAATATTTAGGTATTTGGCTTACAAACAGATGTTCTTCTATTAAAGAACTCAATTATTCTAAATTATTAACAGACACAGCAAATGATGTGGAGAGATGGTGGTGCATTCAGATCTCATTTTTGGGTAGAATTGCCGCAATAAAAAGCCCATGTTTTACCGAAATGGATCTTTTTATTTCAAACAGCCCCTGCAAGATTGGAAAAAAATTCTTTTAGGAAATTAGATCAAATTCTAAGTAAATTTATTTGGCAGAGTAAAAAGCCCCGTATAAAGAGAAAAATGTTGCAAGAGCACAAAACAAGAGGTGGCTTGGGGCTCCCAATGTGGGAGCTTCATTTACCTAGCTTCATCCCTGGTTTGGATAAAAGATTGGGTGATTCTCTCAAGAAAGCGCATTCTAACAATTGAAGGATATGATTTGCAGCAGGGATGGCATTCTTTTTTGTGGTCTCAAAAAGACAAAAAATTCAAATACTTTACAAATCATTATATTAGAGGAATTTTAATAAGGGTCTGGGAAATGGTGAAGAAGCAAGTTTACACACAGATTCCTAAATGGGTGTCTCCGTTAGAGGCAGTGACCCTTCCGACTGTGCACAACACAAAGAGGAACTGGGTTTATGGTGACTTGTTGGATGAAATTGGGAGACTTAGACCTAGAGCCGATCTCCAGACTAGAGGATTAGACATAGATTGGTGGTCCTATGCGAAAATTTAAACTAGATTCGCTAGGGATAAACAGGAACCTGGTATTTCCCTTCATCTGCAAACTTTTGACAAGCTTCTCCTAGGTGACCAAAGGAAATTTATCTCCAACGTTTACAACTTTCTTTTGTCCAATTTTATGGCGGAGGAGATTGTAAAGGACACGATGATTGCCTGCCTGGGGGAGAAATATAGGAACAACAATTCAGCTTGATGCATGGCAAAATGTATGGAACAAAACTATGAAACTGACCCTTTCTTCCCCTTTCAAAGAAAACTTCTATAAAATGATCTACCGTTGGTATCTCCCCCCCCACCAGAATTGCTAAGATGTCCCCAGGGTCCTCTGATAGATGTTGGAAATGTGGGTCGGCCAAGGGTACTTTCTTCCACCAGTGGTGGACCTGTCCGTTAACTAGACGCTATTGGAGGAAAATAAAACAGTGGCTGCTGGAAATAACAGGTGTGAGCTTTCCCCTTTATCCAGACCTCTACTTGCTTGGAATAAGGCCAGACTACATTGATAACAAAGATTGGTATATATTTGTCCATGTCTCAACAGCGGCGAGAATGGCATTTGCCCAACTGTGGAAAGATGCAGATACGCCTCCCGATCATCTGATAATAAACAAGATTCTCCGATGTGCTGAGATGGATAGATTAACGTATATTTTAAAAGACAAGAAAGATTCAATATATAATAGAAGTTGGGACAAATGCTTTGTCTGGCTCAAAAGAAGGTTAAACCTAGGAAAGGGGTGATAAGATCGTCTATTTAGATTAATTAGATATTTATTAGGCTATATGATTTCTTAAAATTTCGACAAAAACAGGCTAACTCTTTTGTAGATAGTTAGTAGAAATTGACTCTATTTAAATGTTTGGTTTGGATGACACTAGTTATTATTAATTGGAGAGTGAGCTTAACTCTCGGTTAGTCATGTTTGTCGTTTCGTTTTAGTCTTGTGTTTATGTGTTTCTACATTTCACCATTTATATTGTTTTTCAATGTTTATTTTGTGTTAATCTTAATGTAAATATTTAATAAAGATTTAATTTAAAAAAAAGAAAAAGAAAATCACTCTCCAAAACCTTGCCAAGAGAACTGCAGACTTGTTTATGCAGTCACAAGGAGCCAAGATTGACTTAAAGATATTCCCTACTCCAATTTTATCTATAATCTTGTGGTACAATGCAATTTAACTTTTTTATGTTGTATATTTATTTAAGACTAAGATTCAACTATATAGATTATTTTGTTGGGTTAGTTTTCTCTCTATAAATTGTTACTATATCAATGATAGCCATCAGCAGTTAAGGTGAAAAAAAATTCAGTATATCTTGTCTGATTTGAAATTAAATCAAATGACCATTATTTCTAGCAGGACTATGTATTCAGTAAAAAGAATATAAAATTTATTCTTTTTAAGAGATTAAAAGCATTTGTTCTTTTTATAGGCAGTGTGTGTATTATCAACTGTGCCATTGGCCTAATATTTACAACAAGGGCTGGTAACTATTGGTTTAATATCTTCAATGATTATGCTGCTACACTGTCCTTGCTACTTATTGTACTGGTGGAAACTATTGCTGTTTGTTACATATATGGGCTAAAAAGGTAAGAAGTCAGTAATGATGTTTCTTTTTTATCATCATTATCACAGTCATTGCGTAATTTATTATTCTGCATTTATATACCAATTTCTTGAGATGTCAAGAGCTTTTAAAAGCATTTTAAGATAGCATTCTAACCTAATACTTTATAACAACTGCCTTTTAATTGGAATGCCAACAGTGCTTTTTTGTTTCAATAGATTTAGTAAAGACCTTTGTGTGATGATTGGACATGAGCCAAGTTGGTACTGGAAAGTTTTATGGGCTTTTATCAGTCCAATATTAATCATAAGCCTGTTTGTGTTTTACATCACGGATTACATCAGGACAGGGATATCCCAGTATCAAGCCTGGGATGCAACAGAGGTATTTCACTGAATTTTTTCCTGTTGGCAGCTTAAATTTAGCAATTGGGTGAGATGGGCAGTCTCAAAATATGAAAAATAAATAATTCATGAAACACATAACCTTTTCTAACGTGGCAGTTTTCCAATCATAGAATCCAATTTTCAAACTTGCTGGCCAGTATAGAAAAAAAATTATTGTTGGCTGGGAGTTCCAGGAATTGCAGTTCAATAAAATTGACCAGTTGGAAAAATGATTTTAAAAGTTTGCCTCTTGAACCTGAAATGATTTTAGGGTACTAGCATCTATATAATTACTGTTGCTGAAATTTGTAGCATGAAAAATTATCACTATGAAAAAAATGCAAATTGAAAAAATATGATCATTTAGTAATATATTTTATCATGAATCCCAAGATTAAAACAGCAATGTATCTTTCCTTGGCATTAGTGTAGGCCATTTCATACACTGCTTATGTCTCTTGTAGGGGCAACTGGTTAACAAAGATTATCCAAGAGGTGGCCTAGCAGTTATTGGTCTGCTTGTGGCATCATCATCATCATGCATACCACTAGGAGCATTAGTAACTTTTATAAAGCTCAGAAGAAATCGCCAATAATTGGACTTGAGGAACTGATGCAGCTTTCACATTCCAGGTTGAAGATTATATCAATTATAGGTCGCAGCAAGCAACAAAGCAAATCCTGGGTAACCAAATATCCCTGCCAAAATAGTCTATCTGTTCTCCATCAAAAACACAGCTTTGCGGAAGTAACTTGAGATTGATTTTAACAAATAAAGACATTATACTTGAAAACATTGGTTCAGTGCAATTATGCAAATGAAATCTGGCATATGTGAATATGGTTGTAAAACATCCAAGTCATGTAGTACAAGGAACTACAATAGGTGCAATTGATTTTTCTATACCGATACATAATTTATGCAACCCATTTTCATGGTTATTTGTAAATTATCTTTATGAGCAAAGCATTGTCAGATTCTTTACTACCTACCAGAGCTGTAGCAAACTAATAAATATTCGTAATTCCTAAAAGAACTATAAAAACAATGGGCAACAGGGATGGGAAATTTTAAGTAGGGGCCACATTGCAATTATGAACTAAGAAATTAAAGATATATAGATTTTAGTTGCATACTGAATGTGGTATCATGTTTAAATATTTTCTGTGAAATATTTTTTATCAAATCACAGAAACTTAAGTCAAAAAATGTGAGGAAAATTGTAGCTTTTGTTTTACTTGCCATTGTTTAAGTTCTTATTGTTTTTAAGACAAAGGGGCTACAGTTCAAATGTTTTTGTTTCCCTATGCCACTCTTCAAAGTAATTTCAAAATATGATTATCATTGTTTGCAAATTAACTTGGTCAGAAACCATTTAAAATTACAATGGTACTGGAAATTTTTTTTACAAGCAATGTCCACATTTAGTCTCCACAGCAATCACAGGCACAGGCACAAATGACATTATGGCCAGCAGATTGTACTGTACATGACCTGTTATTCCCCCCCCCCCCTACACACACTTTGTAGAGTGGAGAGATTGGAAAGGTATTACAAGAGTAAGAACGCTCACAATGGGGCATACATATTGAAAGCAATGTATTGTCAATGCGGTAGCTGAGAATGCGCTATGCAAATCTGATGCCTTTCCCATTGTGTGCTTGCTTACTCTCTTATAAGCCCTTTCTTTTCAACCAATGTAAATACAAATGTTAATTCCCTTGTTGCTAATCATCCCAGTGAAAATTTCAAAGAGCAGAGGAGTAAGAAAAAGAAGAAGTTGAGACTTCTTAACAGAACTGCCAGTTCCAAATGTGGCTGCTAAATGACGACTATCTCTTTAATTTTCTCCTATAAACTAAAATATTCACAAATGCTTCAGGTTTCAGCATATTTCTTCAGAAGAAAACAAGAAAAGCTGGACTGCAAATTTCACAATTCTGGCATTCAGAATTAAACATTTCTATTTAAGTTTTGGCCGTCAAGTTAAAGATAATACAAGTGTAATCACGAGTTTCATGTAATGTATGAATGCAGAACTTGAACTTAGTGACACATTTTCCACATTTGTTTATTAAAACTGACATAAAACAAAACCTGTAAAGAAAAATACCGCTTGTTTGGGGCTTTTTTTTAATAACAGATATAAAGAAGCTATCGTCTTGGACCCCCTCTTCCTCTTCCACGCCCTCGACCTCTTCCACGTCCTCTTCCACGTCCTCTACCTGCAACTGAAGATTTAAAAAAAATACACTTATTTTTTTTAAAGACAATCATACCATAGTACTTTTTACTGTATAACACTTGTATTCTGTATATATTTTTAATTTTAAAACTTATTCCAAGTAATTCAAAAGTGAAAAAATATCACTATTTGTTACAAATTTGTTAAACTATTCTCTTTTCTTATAAGTCTTGATCTTATCAAGTCACTTAACTCTGCTTCCAAGTACTGAAAATTGGTTTCCTTTTACCACTAACTCTTCCATAATTGCTTTCTCCAGTGAAATGGCCTTGCATGACATGGCCAAAGTAAGGGGAGATGCAATTTTGTGATTTTGTCTTCTAGTGACAAGTGTGATGTTATGTGCCCCAGTACTTGCTGTTAGTCCCTGCTTCTGTCCAAGGAAAATTAACTGTTTAAGTAACTTAAGAAGTATGTATTTTCTATTTAAGAATTATTTAAGCAATTGATATTGTTCAATTAGTTACAAGACAAGAGCTAGAGAATTTAAGATTGGAAGAACTTTTTTGAAATGAGAGGAAAGATAGCATGATTCCTTTATGCAAAAATTAGCCCTATGTGGTATCTAGTCAGATACCAAACAATCTATACTTTAGTTTTATAGAATCAAAGCTGATTTGAAGGGCTGTGATGATGAAAGCTCACTACAGAAATTATTAATCACATGATTATGCAAAAATAATAACAGCAAATGAGCAAGAAATCCTCCAACTTTTATTTTTGAAGTGGTACAAATCAATGTGAAATAACTCTTTGTTAAAATTTATTTTTAAAGCCACTATAAGAATTAAAGCTGCATCATCATAAATGTTTAATTAAAATGTTGTTAAATGAAGCAGATATTTATGCTAAAGTCTGAAATCAAGAACTAACCTGCCTCCCTTTTTTTGGATTTGACTTTTGGTTCAACATCCACCAGCAAAGTATCAAGAGGTAAACTGTCTGGCAGAATAAAATATCTGATATTATTGCCTCGAATGCTCAATGTCTCCAACTGGACAGGTTCTCTATTCTTCAAAGTCATCTTTACAGCTTTAAGATGGGTATTCATGCTGACATCCACTCCTGAAAAATAAAGCACATTTCCTAATCTTATAGAAGGCTATATATTATTACAAAATTGCCTACCTAGGCCATACAACTAGCATAAATTACCTATTGTAATAAAGTGAGAATGCTGTACATTTGATTATCATATGGAAAATCATGAGGATCATAAATAAAACGAACATTTTTCAAAAAACTGCATTTTCTTAGAATCTTTTATCTGCACTGCTTGAAAAATGTTTTCTTTCTTAATATTCTCAATCATATGTCCTACATACAGAAATTCTTTCCTCCATACACTACTCATGTACTTGACCTAGTCTCCAGTCACTCAAAACTTTTTCCCTTATCACAATCTTACTCTAACTAGAACTATGATCTCTAATATAACAAATAAGCCAACTGGCCACACTTCTCCCTTGGCAACTATCAGGCCTTTTGTTCTACCTGATGTCCTACAATAAAAAAAAGCTTTAAAAAAGGAAAACAGATATGCTACAACTGATGTCCCCAACTGCAGTCCACCACCAGGCTTTGGACCATTTGGAACCAGGCCGTGGAAGTGACAGGTGAATACGCACATCCCCATTTTCAGCAGGCACTCCATTTGTGCACTCCATTTGTGCGAGTACAAGTGTGCATGCCTGCCACTCACACATAACTGTTCCTTCTCCCCCTCCGCAGGTCTGCAAAGCCGGAAAGGTTGGGAAACTCTGTGTTACAAGCCAAACTTTTATTTTCAAGAATGATTGACCACAAATGGTCTACGCAAATCTTGAAAATAAATGTTTGGTAGATACAATCAGATCTTTTACTTGGATGTCTGCCTAACTGTCCAGAGAAAGTTAAGCATGGATAAAGGAATATCCAATGGAAGAATTTACTAGTGGGAATATTCATTACAACTCATTACTACTATTTTATTCAGTGGAAATTCCCCAGCAATTTGCAAAAGTCCCACACCATATTCTTAAGATACCAAATGTCACACAATATTAAAGTATAAATGACAATTTTTTTCCTTATTTTGACAATGAAAATTTTTGTAAAAATGTCGTTGATTTCTATTAAATCCAAAATATAGAGACAGCAATGCTCCAAAGGAATAGCTGGAAATACTGTTAGTTTTAGAAGTTATAGAAAAATCAATATAGTGACCTTGGGTAAGCAGATTTTTCAGTCTAATCCAGGAATGAAATTCTAATAATGATAGATATTTCCCAGTGTAGATAGATACTGCTGTAGTTCTATTTCAAAGCATAAATATACTTGCATCAATAAAATGGAAGCCATATGCACACACTCCTGATTTAAATGAAAGATACCTGTGAATTGTGTCAAATATTCAGAATTTTATTTAGTTACAATTTTTTTTGATAATTTCTTCATCCAGAACCGCATACCTGTAATGGTTCCATGTACCTGAGTCCCATTTTTCAGTTCAATGGTGACAGTTTCATGACTAAGTTTCATAAGAAATCTGCATAATTGGAACAAACATGTTACATAATGTAAATGAATTTCTTTATGTAATGAGACAATGACAATAAAAAGTGAAATTCATGCAAAAAGCAAATGTCTCCACAAAGCAAATATCAACAACCAACTGACATTCAAGACATTCTATTGGCTGATGAATGCTATTAAGCAAAGACAGGTAATTATTTGTAATAACAGTTGGGAACCTTCTATAGTCCAAGTAATCAACCCAGAAAGATGAGGAATCTTATACAAGAAACCCTGATTTAGGCTCTTGAAGATATAATACTAAGGCCTGTATAAATGCTCTTTAATCTGCCTCAAATCAACTCTTGATAGTTTTTTGTTATTATTAAATCAATTTATATAGTTGCCCATCTCAGAAATGGCTCTGAGTGGAAAACAATAGAACTAAAACAATTAATAGATTAAAAAGTATAACAATCAAACTAAAATAATTAAAGGGATGTTAAAAATAGTGGCTCATCCTGTAGGGTCCCCAAGCCAGCTGGCATAACTAGATCCTGAGCAACTTCCAGAAGCTCAGTAGTGACCATGACAGTGACCTCACCAGAGGGGGGACAAGATTTCACAGTGGGAACACAACAGCAGAAAAATTCTCTCACCAGGGCCTATGAAATGTAGTTCCTTAGGTAAGGAACCCATAACACGCTCTCTCTGCTAGATCTGGTAAGATGAAATTGGAGAGAAGCAGTCCCCCAAATAACATGGTCTCAATCCATCTTTCAAGATTTGTAAAATCTAAGCTTGATATTTTTACTGGACAAATAACTAGAACTAAAATTAGTTATTTGTTTTCTACTTAATACTTTGTCTTCAATTCTTTCCAAAATAATTTGAAATTAAAAAATTAAGCCAAATGTTCATTTTTATCTCTGCAATTCTTATTCAAAGTAATTTAAATGTTTCTATCTAAGGAAATCAGATAGTCTATATTTTCAAGTCCGCTAATAAGTATCTTTAAATAATGTTTATTACTTTTTTGTTAAATTCTCAAGTTCCTCATTTTTTTTCTTTAGGTAAATTGTATTATTATCTGAGTCTTAATCAGATATTATGTCATAGTACTAGTTTTGTTGTCAATTCCAGAAAAGCCTTTCAATGAGTAATACTACATCATCTGGATGTGATTTAATTTTTTTCTGTTTACTAGCCTGATTCTTGAAATTTTATTTTCTTATAATTTCTGATGTAAGGTCAGTAGAATTAAGGAAGGAGAAAGACAGATTTCTCTTCTCTTCAATTTTGTGATAGCTGAATAGCAAAATATCTATTGTGGAATCCTTGGTGTTCTCCAAGCTTGGTTTTCTTGCAGATGTTTCATTAAGCAATTGGTACAGCCTCTACATAAATAGTTTATTTATAATCTGTTCCAACCTCTTGATTGTACTTGCCCAATGATATTAATACATGCAGCTTTACAGTTACCAGATTGAGGCTTAGCATATGGTGGTATACACAAATGAGCAGATAATAATCACACCGAATAAGGTTGCCTAAAATCACATCTGTAAAAAATTGCTATTTGAGCAGCTATAGCTTTTCCCTTGTTTTAGCTAACATCTGCTAGGATTTCGTTGTCTTCTCTGTACCAGAAATAGCTTCGCTGCCCTTTGTGAATGGCCTATTCAAAACAAATTGCTGGCTCTGAAGGCATTTAAAAGTAATACTGATTCTCCATTTCAAAATTGTGCTGCAGAACTAGACAACAAAAGATGTTCAGCGTGTCGGAGGGAACCCAAGTCTAGAAAGAGCAGAGGGAAAGGGAGGCGGCCATGAAAAGAAGCCAGGCCCAACCTGTTTCCAGATTATTCCCGCCTTTCCCTAAGAGCTGACACTTACCGCACGAGTTTCATGGTGGAAAAGCAAAGTCGCAACTTGAAGCGGCTAAACCGGATACAAAGGCCTCCACGAGGGTGAGATGCCAAACGGAATGATGAAAAATTGAGCTTGGCGCAGCCACCTCAAACTAGGCCGCTTCCGTTACTCGCGAAAGGGAAGCAACTGGCGCGCTTCTGAGAGAGTGCAGATGAATGGCCGGAAGCACCGCCCCTCCGTTTTCTCTTCCGGAAATCAGGATTTAATTAGAGGGCCGTTTTAAAAGAAGCACCACCCCTGCAGGATCATTAGATGTAAGCTCATGCTTCAATGTAATGAGGAAAGGAAGCCTTTTCCCGAAAATAGGTGGGGCAGAGCTTTCAGTCCAGAACATAAGAAAGAAAACAAAACAAAGCAAAGCAAAATAAAAAAACAGACAGTACAGCTGATCTCTAAATTGCTCTTAATGGGCGCCTTCTCTAATTTCCAAGTTTCCTGTGGTTATTTAGGGGAGGATGCGATAAGGACTTCTCTATTAAATTAATAGGTGGAGAAACAAACAAGCCCATCCCAGAGAACTAGAGTACAAATCCCGGAGACCTCCAATTCGATGTAAGAGGTACAGCAACTCAAGGTCATAAAATTCTCTAGCCATGTGTTCGACATTTGAAATTATTTCCGGATGAATGAAAACTGTTTTCTTTCTTCCTATAAATAGGAAAGGAAAATCTCTGATTCTACATTTGCACGAAATATTTGTTTGTTAAAAAATAAAATTTTGAAAAGACCTGTAGGGCTTAGAATTATTTACATGCTCAGGTTTTAAGGATTTGTGTGTTCAGGATTTAAGAATAAAAATCACAGATTTAAAATTATTTTATTGTATGATTGTTTTTTTCCTTATAAATCACAGCTACACAACGGCATAGTTTAAATATCTAATAATAAAATCTAACATTGTAAGTGATAAACATGCAAGGCCAGTTAGAATTGTAGGAAATTAGCACCCATCCCTTTCCTAGAGAAATGAAATATTTTTTAGGAAGTATTAAAAAGAGGCAGAATATTATATTTCCCTGGATGAGAAATGGATAAGCATGTTTTGAAGCTGCTCCCATCTTCCTGCTCCCACCCTTTGTCAATGGGCCATTAAGGCCTGGGCCAATCTATTCTACATAACAAAGATCTACCTCCTTCAAGCAGAGCCATAGTAGGAATTGCCAAAGATCCAACAAAGATAGGATTAGCCCTCTACACAATAGCAGCAGAAATTCACCACCTGTGACCTGGGAAGCATGTGACCTGGGAAGCACATGTGACCATCAGCCAGCAAGTCTAGCTAAGACCCACACCCCCTGGGAGTCTGACAACCAATCAGAATACTGTTTCGGGGGCCCAGGAAATGCTAAGCCAGACAGAGCATAAAAAACCAAGGATTCGCTGTATTTGCCCTTCCTTTCCCTTTTCTGTTCAGGAACTCAAGCTATGTGATCCTGTCCACCATTAAACCATCTTTCCAAGCAGTCTCCATGTCTCCAGTGTTTTTTTCCCCACTTGGAGCAGAACCCAGAACGATGTTTCTTCCAACAGAATGATTGATATATACTTTCATTTTGTACAAGTACACATGCAAAATAGTATTCAAGCAGCAAAACTAGTTCGTTCCTATAATTAATTCTGTCATCTCTCCAGCTTTAATAGAGGCAGTTACTTAGTTTCCAAAAGTGTTGAAGCAACACATTAAAAATGTTGTTCCCTGCTGTAATTTTAAATGAGACATAATAAAACTACTAAACACATGGGAAGTAATACCCATAACTTATGTTGCCTCATTGTGGCTGTGAGACTGGAGTGTGTTTTTGGGAGGAATAAGCAAAGAATGTTGGGAGTGGTTGTCAAAAATGCTTTCCCCAGTGATCAGCCATATGCAAAAGCTATCTTGGCTAAAGCAAATGTCTGGCAGAAGGCAATGGTGAACTACTACTCTATTTTAAAAAACAATAACACATGGATAGAAAATATAAAATGATTACAATGAGAAAATTACTGTAGTCATTAAGTGTCAATACTGACTTGATGCACATAATCAAAATACTCACTTAAAAATCTCTAGGTAAATTGAATTCCATTTCAAATGAAACTAAACATTTAGTTGTGGTTTTTTTTGTGGCGACTATATTGTGGAACATGTCTTCTGCCATATTCTTGTTTTTAGAACAAATGCATTTGATATTTGCTGCTCACTTGTCTTCCATTTCATAAGCAATTTAGCAGAACTAATGAAATTGTAGTCCAAGAAAGCTTACACTTTACACCTTAATACATTTACACATTGTCAACTCTGAACACACATCATAGACAGAAAATGTGCTATTATTAAACTGATGATGTTACCTAGTTCGGTAATGTCTGCAAGAAAACCACCAAGCTCGCAGAGCACCAAGGACCGCACAATTCAACTCTGAGTAACAAATATTCTCTTCTGTTGGTATTAAACCAAACTGGATGTTTCAATGGTTTTGAGTCATGAAGAGGAAAAAAATGCCATTGCAAATTGTGGGATCATCGAATCAGACATATACCATATTTTCCCCAAAATAAGACATGTCTGGATAATAAACCCAATCGGGATTTCCAGAGCATGTGATAAGTCCCCCCCCCCAAATAAGCCCCCGCCCCACCAACTACTTACATGCATGCACAGCCGCTCCCATTTCTTCTGGTTGCTTGCTGTGCAACCAAAATGAGTTGAGGAGGTATGGCCGGGGGGCGGAGGGGGAGGACATGCCCTTCCCTCCCTGTTATTCACGCCGGCTGAGCAGCCCAACACGTCCCACCCCACCCACAATGGCAAAGGTGGCTTCCCTTCCCGACCATCTCTTTATCAAGAGGGGTGGGAAGTGGGGTGAGAGAGAAGCGAGACGTGTGGAACGAGACCTAACTCCCCTTGCTGTCTCTTCCCCCCCCCTCGCTCCTGCCCCTCGCTTAGCCACCTGCCCCCTTTAGGGATGCAATTTGGGGGTGGCAGGTGGGGCGGGCGAGAAATGGGACGCAGGTCTTATCTTTCAAGTTCTGTCGCTTTCTTCGCTGTTGTGTGCAGGGAAACACGCCGTAAAAGAAAACCTCACAAGTTTGAGAAGTTTGAACTTGCAAGAAGGTTTTCTTTTACAGTGTGTTTCCCTGGACACAATGGCGAGGAAGGCGACGGAGCTTGAAAGGTAAGACCTGCGTCCCGCTTCTCACCCGCCCCACCTGCCACCCCCAAATTGCATTTCTAAAGGGGACGGGTGGCTAAGCGAGGGGTAGGAGCCCGGTCATGCCCGGTGAGGTGGGAGGGAAGAGACAGCAAGGGGACGCAGGTCTGGCTTCACATGTCTCACTTCTCTCCCACCCCATCTGCCACCCTGCTCGATAAAGAGATGGCGGGGAAGGGAAGCAGCTGTTGCCATTTGGAGTGAGATGGGTTGTGTTGGGCTGCTCAGCCAATGCGAAGAACAGGGAGGGGAGGTGATGGCAGCCACAGGACATCCAGTCCCACACTCACCACTTCCTGCACTCCAAAAATAATAAGACCCCAATAATAAGACCAAGCCCTTATTTGGGTGGGTAGTGTCAAAAAAAATAAGACCCTGTCTTATTTTTGGGGAAACACGGTACTATGAATGAAGCTGCTTTAATCTCTAAAGCGATTGTATATTTAATAGAAGAGATATGTAATATACCTTCTCTATGGGCAGAAACTATAGGTGGCCCCTCAGGTATGGTATCTGTTCTATATGAATATAGACTATACATAATGCTGGTCATTATAGGCAATGCCCAGCATCTTGAATTGTACTTATAACCCAAATGGTAATCATTAAAGCAGTGGCGATAGATAAGCATACTCGGAGGCACCCATTACTGCTTGTGTTGTTACATTTTGTACCAGTTGTAGCCCGATGGTCTTCCCCTTGCTCTTTTCTGTCTTGCCTTGGGCACACACTGCAGCTGTGAAACATCTAAGCCCCCACAACCTGTACTTTACCACAATGTAGGAACACAGCGAAATTTTTAGTATTAAAACTATACTAAATACTAATATCCCTGCTAGGCATGGTGTACAAACAATATTGGAGTAAAATAAATAGCTAAGTTGCCGTTAGTCTAGGAGCATTACAAGCCGCATTACTAAAGAATATATGAAACTTCATGTACAATGAATAAAAGAACAAAAATTACAGCCTCGAGCCAGCCAGGAGTCGAACCTAGAATCTTCTGATCCGTAGTCAGACGCGTTATCCATTGCGCCACTGGCCCACACCAGCAAAAAGCTGAGCTTTTTTGCCTGTATTCTAAATTCCAGCGCATTGTAAATTCCGTATACAGGTTTCTTGAAGGTGTGCCATAGGGAATTCTTGGTAAGTTAAAAAATCAAAACCTTTCGATAGTCTTTCATTTTAGACCAGTATTTTTCAAACCTGGCAGTTTGAAGATGTATAAACTTAAATTTACAGAATTTTCCAGGCAACATGCTACTGGGGAATTCTGGTAGTTGATGTCCACACATCTTCAAGCTGGAAAGGCTGAAAAACATTATTTTAGACCTTAATTAGGAGCAGCTGTACTTCTATAAATCGAAATTACAATGGATGATGGCCAATACCAGGTCGCTTTCCATTCGTTGCCTAGAGCCGGAGCTAGCGTCACAATTTTGGTTCCCGCCCTCTCATCTAGTATAGGTTGGCATGATTAGAACGATAAATTCCACCAATCCCAGCTTTCCTAGTCATTGCATCGCTCTTCGGGAAGCCGTGGAATGCTTTCTCATTAAGTTTGTCCTAAGTGGTGTGCCGTTTTGAAGGCCCAGGCGCGGCTGTCAAGTGACCAGGAAGCAAGGAAGGAATTCTAAATAAAAAGCAGTCAGAGCCCGAAAGGAATTGCGCGGCGGACGAAGGAGCAAATGGGAACCAAGGTTGTAGCCGCGGCAGCAGCCGCCGCCTACGAGAAGCTGAAGCTGTGAGTGACCGGCCAATGGTCGGTGGGAAATACCACTTCTAATTTCGTGCCCCTCTAGGGGGTGAAACAAGCCCGTATTAAGGTGCCTCTGGCGCCCCCTCCCCTTCTGTTTTCTCGGGGTCGAGCCTCCCCCACTTTAGAGACTCTGCGTCCGTGAAACGACGAGCCCCGTTGTAATAAGCGTTTACCGTGGGAATTGTCGTTCAACGCATAACGCATATGTCGTGCACCAGCTTGGAAAACTCTATCCCGGACCACCCTTAGCCTCTAGTAGCTTTCCTCGCCCCAAGAAATCCTCTTTTCGATTCCCTTTTTTCATGTATTATGGCCGGTAAAAGCAACCATCGAAGGCTTCTGGGTCACTTATTAGGCCCCGGCTTTTGCTTCCTTCGTGGCTTTTCTTCTCTAACCTATTGATCTCAGTCGAAGTTGAGATCACGTACATGGTCAAATAACTTCCAGCACAGTTGACTCGCTTACAGGGTCTTTGAAAATATTTCTTTGTGGAGTTGACTCTTCACTTCCACTGAACTCTCCCTTTCCTTGCTAAAATCATCTTTGCTTTCTTTCATTGCTTTGTCCTGGTAAAAAAAGTAAGAGCCTGTCTCCTTTTCCCCAGCCCGAATAATAATTTTCTGTTACTGGCCCGGTCACAAACCATTCGGGTGCTCTAATCTGCAAACATTTTTGCAGTATGGATTACTTTAACTGTATAAGATGAAATCTATAGTCCAATTGATATGAAGGTTATGAAGTTGACCAAGAATGAAGTGTATTCTTCTATTGTGCAATGAACTATTGTAGGTAAAGGCTTATGTTATTAGAAGAAGCTCCTTGCAAATAATTATGTAGAATGAAAAGTTGCATTATGAGAGTACAATAAATCCATGGTTTTATTTGATGTGAATACATTTTACCTTTACATAACTGCTGTAATAGTCTGCCTAATACTAAGTATTAGTGATGGAGAATCTTTGGAAAGCCAGGACACTGTCTCTTCACTGTTGCTCCTTGAAACAGAAACCTGAGCCAGCCTCTTCCTAATGCGTATATTACGGAATTATGTGGTTATCGTGCTTGCATAGTAGTTATGGTAGGGAATGAGGCAGTAGATGGAATTCTATGCAATACTGTAGCCTCCAGAAACCATTTTTCTAGATAGTGAAAGTTAGCTCAGCAATAAGATTAAAATTCTATTGTGTGTGTGTGCATATGTATATACTTATATATACAAACATATACACACACACTCATACACACACACATTTGTGTGTGTGTGTATATATATGTGTGTGTGTTTTCTATCGAGACACCTGGTCTACCCCAGCATGTGGGAGGGAGCATACTGCATCCCTTTTGCATTTCAGCTCCAATCCAGGAGCCCTCAAGCAGTCACATTCACGACAAACCATTTTATACCAAACATCTTTATCAGCGAAATGTAAATTTGATATATATGAATACATACATACATACATGCACACATATATTCATACACACACAATAGTATTTTAATCTTATTACTGAGCTAACTTTCACTATCAAGATAAATTGTTTCTGGAGACTGCAGTATTGCATAGAATGCAATATACTGCCTCTGGAAACTGTGAAACTGGGAGTCCCATCCTAAGCATGAAACTAGCTGAGTGATCTTGGGCCAATTACTATCTCTCAGCCATGGAGGGAGTAGACAATGGCAAATCACTTCTGAAAAGGCCAATATAACAGCCAATATTGCCTTTATATCAGTGCTGACTTTTGACAACTGCCTGGACAAATCTCTGCAGTTTCCTTGGCAAAGTTTTTCAGAACTGGTTTGCCATTGTCTACTCCCTGCATGGCTGAGAGATAATAACTGGCCCAAGATCATTCAGCTAGTTTCATGCTTAAGGTGGGACTCCCAGTCTCACCGTTTCCAGCCTGGTGTCTTAACCACTACACCAAACTGGCTGTCTAATACATACAATTCTGAGATAGAAAATGTATAGATGTGAATTTTTTCTTCTATAATCATCCATCAATTGTTGTTTAGAAGGTCACTTTATATTATTGATTTTAAGCATATTTATATGGTAATGCTGTTTAGGGATTCAATGAGGTGAACTTCCCAAAAAAATCACAAAGAAATGTAGAATTAGTATTTTAAAGATCATTGCTTTTATTTATATATTCATTTATTAATAACAAGTGATCTAATAAAGTTGTTGATCAGTCAAAATGTATCTTGGTTTATAAACCCTTACTTTGTGTTGTGATACAGAAATAGGAAACACATTTTATATGGGCTTTATTTCCAAAGTGTATAATTAAATTCTTAATATTTTTTTTAAAAAATTATTTTTATTGATTTTATAACACAACGCAACGTACAAAGCACAAACACACGATATGTGTTTCTTTTTACATATCAGTTTCATTCCTATTACTTTCTACATTTTCCATTTTTCCTATCCTTTATTATTATTATCTTTATTGTCCCTTTATTTTTAATCATTTACAATATTTTACACATTTGTCATCTTCTCTCCATCGTTTATTCACATTTACTTTCCCTAATCTTGAGCCAATTATACTATTTATTCTATACTTGAGAATATTCTGTATCTTCCTTTTCTTTTATTTCTTTCATTAATTTATCCATCTCTGCACGGTCCAGGATTTTCTTAATTATTTCTTCCTCTGTTGGGATCTTTTCACTTTTCCAGGACTGTGCTTAGACTATCCTTGCCGCTGTAATTATATGCAGAATCAAATATCTAATTTCTTTACTGTAAGTTCGGTTCAATATCCCCAGTAAAAACATTTCTGGTTTCCAATCCACATTATAGCCAATTATCTTTTCTATCCAACTTCTAATTTTCATCCAATATTTTTTCGCATTGGGACATGTCCACCTGAGATGATAATATGTTCCGGGGACTTTTTTATATTTCCAACAATTTGGAAAGTTGTTCTGAGACATTTTAGCAAGTTTTACTGGTGTGAAGTGCCATCTGTAGAACATTTTTAACTGGTTTTCCTTGAATGCTGTTGAAAGAGTCAATTTAATGTTTATTTCCCATAATTTTTTCCATTTCTCCAATTCCATATTGTAGTCAAAATTTTTGGCCCATCTAATTATGGTATCTTTAACTACCTCTTCTTCCATTTTATACCTCAGTAGATATTGGTATATATTACTAATTAATTTTATCTCTGTTCCATGAATAATTTTACCTAATTCTTGCGGCTCCTTTCATATTTCATATATCTTTTTATCTCTTGCAAATTTAGATTGCATTTGTGCAAATGTCCACAAATCCATCACCCTACCGATTTCTTGTTCCAATTCTTGTCTCGTTGTCCAATCTCCCTGATCAATTCCTTATATCTAATTATCTTATTTTTCTCCAATAAATTTGGGTATATCAGTGCTTCTGTTGGTGATAACCACATTGGGATTCTAATTTAGTGTTTTTGTTTTGTTTTTTTTCCAAATCTATAGCAATGCATTCCTGATCAAATGTGTTTGAAAATATTTATGTGATTTATATTTCTCATCCCACAGGAATGCATGCCAACCTGCTTGTAGGTCATTGACTTCTACTGTTAGTACTCTGTTATTTTTCAGCTCCATCCAGTCTTTTAACCATACTAAACTTGCCACTTGGTGATAAATTTCCCATTCTGGTAAAGCCAATCCTCCTCTATCCTTTGTGTCTTGCAAAAGTTTTAATTTAATCCTGAGCTTTTTCCCTTGCCATATAAATTTGGAAATTAATTTATTTAATTCTTGAAAGAATGTTTTCCCTACTTTTAATGCTATCACTTGGAACAGAAATAAAATTCTCGGCAATATATTCATTTTCAGTGTTGCGGTCCTCCCTAGAAATGAGATTTGTAATTTTTCCCAGTTTCCTAAGTCTTTTTTTATTTGGTATATCAATTTATCATAGTGGTCCTTAACTGAGGAACATTTCGCTGTAAACAAAATTCCCAGATATTTTATTTTCTTAGTTATCTTCATTTTTATTTTGTCCTCCAATTCCTGACCCTTTGTAAGATTTTTTGGTATTAATTTCGACTTATCCTTATTAATTTTGCGCCCCGCTACTTCACCAAAATCTTCTATATTTTGTATCAATTTAGAACCTGTTTCTAATGGATCTTCCAAAATAAATACCATGTCATCAGCAAATACTTGAGTCTTGTATTCTTTTTTCCTAATTTTTAAGCCCCTTATTTCCTGATCTTCCCTAATTTTCATTAGAAGAGTTTTGAGTGATAAAATAAATAGTAGAGGAGAAAGGGGACATCCTTGCCTAACCCCTTTTGTAATACCAATTTTTTCTGGCAACCCCTCATTTATAACTACCCTAGCTGTTTGTTTGGAATATATTTTCCCCACCATTTTTTCAAATCTTTCCCCCAATTCCATATAATTTAATTGTATTGTAATGAAGTTCCAATTCAAATTGTCAAAGGCCTTTTGGGCATCAACAAAAACCAGTGCTGCTTGCTTTTCTGGATGGCTTTCATAATATTCAAGGACATTCATTATTATCCTCATGTTATTTTTAATTTGCCACCCCATCAGGAAACCATTTTGGTCCGAATATAATTATTCAAAAAAATTTTTAATCTCTCCACTATTATTGTTGCAAATGTTTTATAATCTGTGTTCAGCAAAGAAATTGGCCTATAGTTTTTGATTTATTGTATATGTATGCCTTCTTTGGGTATGAGGGTAATGATCGCCTCTGTCCAGGTTGCTGGAATTTTTAGTATTTCTATCGCCTCATTATAAGTCTTCAACACTATCCATTGTAGTACCTCTTGTGTATTTTTATATACCTCAATCGGAATTCCATCTGGGCCTGGTACTTTATTGTTCTTTTGTTTTTCCAGGGCTATTTCAAATTCATTTATTGTTATTGGTCTATTTAACATTTCTCTTCGTTCATCAGAAATTTTTCCCATTTTGGCCGCTTCTATGTATTGTTTAACTTTCCCATCTGCTATGTCTCCCTGCTTATGAAGCTTTGTAAAGAAGTTTTGTATTATTTCCTTTTTTTCTTCTCTCCTATACTGTATTATACTATTTTCATCTTGTAACTGTTGTATTATTCTCCTTCCTTTTTCTTTTCTTAATTTATATGCTAGCCTTCGGCCTGTTTTATTCACATTTTCAAAATAATTTTGTTTCACTATCCTAATTTTCTGTGCTATTTCTTTTTGTGTTATCAAATTAATCTTATGTTTTGTAATGTTCCATTTTTCCTTTATCTTTTTATTTTGTGGATCCTTTTATACTTCATATTCAATTTTTTAAAATTCTTCCCGCAAGCTTTCTAGTTGCACTCTCTTTTCTTTATTTTTTTTAGAATTATATGCGATGGTCAATCCCCTTATATAGACTTTTGTGGTATCCCACAAGTTTTGTATCAAAGTATCTTCTTTTTTATTTATTTGAAAAAATGTTTTCAACTCCCTCTCTAACATCTGTTTATATTTTTTATCTTTACACAAATTCTGATTCATTGTCCATTGTTTATATTGCTTTTGGGTTTTCTGTTTTAATATAATTGGATTGTGATCAGCCCAAGCATTTACTCCTATTTCAATTTCTTCTTTTTCATTTTGAATTTCTGCTGTTGTCCAGGCCATATTGATCCTGGACCACGATTGATGTGGGTATGAATAAAATGTATATTGTTTATGTGTTCTATGTGTCCCTCTCCATAAGTCTCACAGATTGAACTCAGATGCTATATCAAAAAAGGCTCTTGGTAACACACTTTTTTCTTTTTCTTTTTTAAATTACTTTTATAGTCTCTCTCAACTTCCACTACCAAATTAAAGTTCCCAATCATACAAATCCTTTCATAGTGCATGTCCACTAATTTCTTGTATACATTTGTAAAGAATTGTTGATTTTTATTTGGTGCATAAATTACTGTAAATAGCATTTGTTTCTGTCCTATCTCCAATTCCACCGTCATTGTCAACCTTCGTCGTCTGCATATCTTAGATTTGATTTGATTTTTTCCTTTACTTATATGCCAATACCTCCTTTCTTTTTATCTGCTAAAGTTGTGTATAATGTTCCTAATTTCCTATTTTTTGTATATGAACTTCTTAGAGGCATATCACTTCAGCTTCCAATTTCCTTAATTAATTAAAATATTAGTGTCCTTTTCTTTGGGATATTTAATCCATTAATATTTACTGAAAAAAGCTTAATTGCTTCTCCCATCTTCTACTTGTTCTGTCTTTTTGTGTTTCAAGTCTCTCTTGCTATCCTTCTTTTTGCTCCTTCTCTTTCTATCCTTTCTTTTTCTTGTTTCTTTTGTAAATCTTTCTCTATTTCTACTTCTTCCGATTTCTCTTCCTCCTGGCTTCTAGTCTCTAATTCTTCCCTAGTCTCTTGATCATCCCCTTGCACGAAGTGATGTTCATAAAATTCTTTTGCCTTCTCCAGTGAATCAATCTTATACTTTTTTTCTTGCCATGTCACAAATAAGCCGTCAGGTATCAACCATTGATACAGTACTTTATATTTAATTAATTGCGTTGTTAAAATTGATATTGGCGTCTTTAATCTCTTATCCTTCTTGGTACCTGTTTCAATGATTTCTTTTCCATTTGGTTGTCAATCTGATCAATTTTTGTTTCCACTTTTTGGATTATCTGTTCATTTTCTACCATTGTTTGCTGTATATTCTCCATCTTATCATTCATATTTTTTATCTCACTTTCATTTTCCCAATTTCATCTTTAATTTCTTTGTGGTGTACTCTCATCTCTTCGTGGTTATCTGCTATAGCCTCCTGGGTCTTCATCATTGTTTCCTGTATTAATTGTAATGCTATCTGAATACTTTGTATACTCATTGCCTGTTCTGTTTTTTCTTTTCCTAACATAGTCACTATCGATCTTTGACATGAGGGAGAATCTGTTGGTGTAATGTTTATGGCTGCTCTTTTGCCTGTTTTGGTTATTGTTTGCTTGACTTCTTTATCACCTGTACAATATTCTTCAAAATTAACATATATCAATATACCGGTATTAGAATTTAAGTTGAAGATGAGGATTACCACTACTATACTTTAACAGCAATATTTTCCTGTTTTCTCTTTCACCCTTATATATTATATTATATGTTATGATATTCTTATCACTTTATAACTAAAGTGATAAGAATACTTATCACTTATAACTAGCAATACTTATAACTATACAATTTTCTAAATTTCTATTATCACTCTTATTTAAGTAAATTTCTTTACAATACAATAATATTCTTCAATCAATTCACTTATTCGGTTATATCTCTATACCTTAATTCAATTCATTCTGACCATTTCATTTACATCAATATCTCTAATCACTTTCCTTCTTATCACTTCTTATCAGCTTGTTTCCATCTGTTGCAATCTTGCATCAGCCTTCTCTCCAGATTTTCCTTGCCTTCAATATATCCACCATTCCACCAGACGTCTCCTCTTCTTGTCTTCCTTCCAGTATATTCAATGGCTCCAAAATATTCAATAAACACTGTCCCCTTGCGTCAATAATTTCTTGTTTGTAGTTATCTTTTCCTTCCTCAAAATTCAGTTTCCTTAGTTAACACTTGGTTCTCCACTGTCCAATTCTTCCTTCAGCTTTTTATAATCCTTCACATCAGTTTCTCAAAATTCTTCAATCGCCATTTTTCATTCAGTCAATACATCCCCAGCGGTATCTTCTGTTTTCTCTTCCATTCACCATCTATTTAATCTGTTTCTAATCTTTTCTTTTTTATCGTCTCCTCTATTTGGACTCTCCCCTTCTTCACAGTTTTCTTAACCCAATCTGTTTCTCAATTCTCTGCTTTGCCCACTTTTAGTCGCCGCCTTCTCAATACTTTGTGTCTTTCCTCTTATTTGCCTTACGAATTTTGCGCCGTCTCTTGCCAAAACCTCCTCACCTCTTTCTGGGATTCCTCACGTTTCCAGAATGAAGCTGTCACTTTAAATTTTCACTTCCCACTCTCATTGCTGCCAGCGCTCCAGACCGATCTTGAAGACCAGCTCCTTCTTCACTAAGTTTTAAGAGTGCCGCTCCAATCAACTCGGGGGTTTGCCTTCCACCAAGTCTCTTGAGCTTCCTCTTTAACTTGCCATTCTCTATGCAATCGGTAATGCCCTAGAAGAGCTCTTAATGAAGATATTTTGAGCTTCAGGAACAGAGCCCTGTTCCCTCGCCCGCTCCACACTGTCATCACCTCTGGAAGCCAAATTCTTAATATTTTTGATGCAGTTTAATGCTTGATACATACATTCCAGTAATCTCATCAAATGGAAAAATATGCAAGTATATTTTTAGGCTAATTCAATTGCTTAATGGTTATTATTCTTTTCCTCTTTGATAAAACTGAAATCGGGGCAAGCTGCTACAGTGTTTCAACATAACACTGCAGAAAACTTTAAACAATATTGCTCTACCCACATGATGATGAACCTATGGCACACATGCCACAGATGGCACACATAGCCATATCAGTGGGCATGCGAGCTCAGCTCCAGCGCACATGTGCGCGCCAGCGATCTTATTTTTGGGCCTACTGGGCTCACCAGAAGTAAGGAAATAGGCTGTTTCCTGCCTCTGGAGGGCCTGGGAAGTGGTGGGGAAGGCCCGTTTTTCTCTCTCACCTGGCTACAGAACCTCTCTATGAGCCTGGGGAGAGCGAAAAGGGCCTTCGCTACCACCCAGAGTCCCTCCGGAGGCCAGAAACGGCCCATTTCCCAACTTCCAGTTGGACAGGAAGTGACATTTTTTGCAGTCCGCAACCTCTAGAGCAGTGGTTCCCAAACTTTTTCAGTCCACCTACAAATTCGTACTACAAATTCATCCTCAGTGTCTCCCACCCATGGGTGGGTTCTACTTACCTTTACTACTGGTTTGCAGTGGGGCCACGTGTACACGCTCACTTTGCTTGTATATGCACGCACTCTTCTCCACATGTGCAGAAGTGTTTTGGTGATGTCAGAGTCAGTGGGTGTGGCCTTCTGCTGGTTTTACTACCGGTTCTATAGAACCAGTGAGAACCGGGGCAACCCGCCACTGCCTCCACCCCCACCCCCTGTAAATAGCGTTGTTTGGTAGTGGTTTGCATGACCCACTAAGGAAGATAGTAATAGTAAAATACACAGAATACAGCCATTCTTTGGCCTCCTGAAGCCTTGCCCTGCATGTCCCGTTTTTGGGAAAAACGGACTCATTTTTCACAAAAACAGGGTGCACAGAGCCTTTGGGAAGCCTGCAGGCTGCTCCAATACAAATCTATCCCTGTAACAAAAATAGCTAACACTTTTAGTTAACACTAAAGAAATCTGAATCAACCAATCTAGAGCAGTGATTCTCAGCTGGGGGTTCCTTTTGAATTTGCTGACCACCAGCGAGTGGGAGAAAGCAACTTCACAGAGGAGGGGATGGAGAGGGTTGTGGGATGAATTCACACCCATTTCCAGACTCCCTTGGGATCAACCTGCAGTCCTCCCCTGCCTCCTCAGGCGGTGGAGCTGGTGGCGGGGATGCTTTTCAAGAAGTCACAAGGAGGGCTGAGAGTTGGTTTCTGTCCCACAAGTAAGATTTGGTCCAGAACCAACCCCAACATGAAGGTCTTTTATTTGCTCCTTGTACTCCTTGTCTTTGCATTTTTAACAGGTAATAAATTAAATTTCTGATGATGTCAAAATAGTTTAGTTTAGTTTATTTATACTTATGTGCTGCCCTTCTCCCGAAGGACTCGGGGCGGCTCACAAAGATAAAACAATAAACAGTAAAATTATGACTAAAATGCTCAAAATGCCCAAAAGATTAGTAAAAACTCCCATCAGATCAGCAAATTTGTTGGAAAAGCCATGTCTTCAGGTCAGCATGGAAAGAGCGGAGGTTGGAGTCCAGTGGGTAAACCATTCCAGAGGGTCGGTGCGCCCACAGAGAAAGCCCTCATCCTGGGCGCCATCAGCTGACATTGTCTGGCTGATGGGACCCAGAGGAGGGCAATCCTATGTGAGTGCACTGGGTGGTTGGAGGCAGGCAGAAGGTGATCCTGCAAGTACCCCGGGCCCATGCCATGAAGGGCTTTATAGGTAAGTACCAGCACCTTGAAGCGGTTCCAAAGGACCACCGGTAACCAGTGCAGCTCGCGCAGGAGAAGTGTAATACGGGAGTAACGGGAAGCCCCCGTAACAACCCATGCGGCTGCATTCTGGACCAGTTGAAGCATCCGGGTGCAGCCCCATGTAGAGGGCACTGCAGTAATCCAAAGGAGAGATGACAAGAGCATAGGTGACTGTACAGAGGGCATCCCTGTCTAGGAAAGCTCATAACTCACCTTTCTAGACAGCTATTATCTTGTCTAAAAGCAAGATACTCTTCTTCATCTTTTGTCTGGAGTACCAATTAATCTTTTAATTGCCTTTTAATTCCAGAAGTCCAAGTTTAAAGAATGGACTTCTAGAATTAAAGCTCCCATTTTTTATCTAAAACTTAATTCACACCTGTTAATTTTGCTTGAGCAGTGTGAAAATTGACATTGTGATCCTCCAAAGGTCTGAAAAATATATCATTGATTTTTCTTTGGCATTTAAACTAGATAACCAATGTGAAAAAATGCCTCAAGGAAGGACTGGAAAGCCAATTCATATTGAACCGTATTGGGTTTTCTGTTGTTATTTGAATAAAATGAAAAGTAATCAAATAATGGTACCTAATGCGGAAAAAGAGACGAAATAATGGGTCATTCTCAACACTTGAATTCTCTACAGTTAAAATAAATAGAAATTATTATGGTTAAATGAGTTTTGCCCCATTTTACGATTTTTCTTGCCATAGTTCAAATCAAAGTTCTAATCAAAGATTTGATAGTTCAAATCAGAAATTTGATAGTTCAAATCAGAAATTTGATAGTTCAAATCAGAAATTTGATAGTTCAAATCAAAGATTTCTGAGACCAATGTTGAATACTTAAATTTCAGTAGTCACCAATCCTAGTCTTAAAATGAGTTTAGAATCAGTGGGAGTCACTGATAACAATGAACTAACTAGCTACTGATAATGAGTCCTGCCTTTCTTTTCCTTCTGTCCAAGTTTTGCAAATGGGTGAGATCATTCGTGGCTTTGGGGTGAGATATCATCAATATGCTGATGATAACCAATTATACATCTCCACCCCAGACCACCCCAGAGATGCCCTTTCCGTGATGTCCCGTTGCCTGGAGGCGGTACGGGCGTGGATGGGTAGAAACAAACTCAAACTCAATCCCTCCAAGACTGAGTGGCTGTGAATGCCGGCATCTCGGATTTCAGAAGCCCCATCACTTTTGATGGATGGAGAAAAACTTGCCCCTGTTGATAGGGCTCGCAACTTGGGTATCCTCCTGGATGCTCGGTTGTCCCTAGAAGACCATCTAACGGCTGTGACCAGGGGGGCCTTCTCACAACTTTGCCTGGTGCGCCAGTTGCGCCCTTTCCTGGACCGAGATGACCTTTGCATAGTCACTCATGCCCTGGTTACTTCCCGCTTGGATTACTGGAATTCTCTCTACATGGACCTGCCCCTGAGATGCACCCGGAGACTCCAGTTGATCCAGAATGCAGCCGCACGGGTTGTTACAGGAGCCCCTCGTTACTCCAATATAACACCCCTCCTGCGTCAGCTGCACTGGTTACCCATGATTTTCCGGATCCGCTTCAAGGTACTAGTTCTCACCTATAAGGCTCTACATGATTTAGGTCCAGGATATTTACAGGACCTTCTGCCTGCCTGCTTCCCACCATCCTGTTCACTCACAGAGGGCCACTCTCCTCAGGGTCCCGACAGTGAGCCAATGTCATCTAGCGGTGCCCAGGGATAGGGCATTCTCTGTGGGTGCTCCCACCCTCTGGAATGAATTACCTATCGAGCTCCGGACGGCTCCTGATCTCCGCTCCTTTCGTCGGGAGCTGAAGACTTGGCTGTTCAAGCAAATAGGCTGACTCTAATTCTGGGTTTATTATTTATCATTAATTAGTTATTTGATTTAAAATGCAATTTTGTTGTACATGTTTGTTAACTTGTGTTTGCCGCCCTGAGTCCTTTGGGAGAAGGGCGGCATATAAATACATGTAATAAATAAATAAATAATAAATAATAAATAATAAATAATAAATAATAAATAATAAATAATAAATAATAAATAATAAATAATAAATAAATAAAAATGAAAATAAAATAAAAATAAAAATAAAAATAAAAATAAATAAAAATAAAAATAAAAATAAATAAAAATAAAAATAATAAAAATAAAAAAAAATAAAAATAAAAAAATAAAAATAAAAATAAAAATAAATAAAAATAAAAATAAAAATAAAAATAAAAATAAAAATAAAAATAAAAAAAATAAAAATAAAAATAAAAATAAAAATAAATAAAAATAAAAATAAAAATAAAAATAAAAATAAAAAAAAATAAAAATAAAAATAAAAATAAAAATAAAAATAAAAATAAAAATAAAAATAAAAATAAAAATAAAAATAAAAATAAAAATAAAAATAAAAATAAAAATAAATAAAAATAAAAATAAAAATAAAAATAAAAATAAAAATAAAAATAAAAATAAATAAATAATAAATAATAATAAATAAAAATACTTTTTCCAGGTATATGTTTTATTCCAAAGTATACAAACCATTATTGTTAGGGGAAAAATGGGTCTTCCAAGCAATTTTAAAAGACACTGTCAGAATGACTCTGCTCTCAGCCTCCCTTGTGGCTCCTTTAAAAGCACCCCCCCACACACATACATATGTAAATGAAAAGAATAAGCTTAAAAATCCTAGCTTTTTAAAATTGAAAATATGGAGAATTGGGAAGATGAATACGAGACACTAAGGGAGATGTTTCAAAAAGTAAGGGAGGCATTTAAGATAAATAAAGAAGCAGAGAATTGGTTAGCTTGCAAAAAAAAGATAAAAGATAAATGAGAAGCAAGAGAAAGAAGGAGCTAATATTGAAAAGGAAATAATTGGGGGGAAAAAGATAAAGATGATTACACTAGGTTCAATAGAAAAAATGGAATAAGATGAAATATACTCCTAGTAATTAAAAAGATGAGGGGAAATTTTGAGAAATATACTTGATAAATGAAAGAAAGAAAGACCGGGGTTGCCTGGACTTCATAGTGGAAAATATAAAATTGAAAATGAATATAGCAATAGACAGGGATGAAGGAAGGAGAGAGAGGGAAGGAAGAGAAGGGAGGAAGGAAAGGGAAATTAGAGTGGGAGGGAGGGTAAGAGAGGGAGGAAGAGAGGAGGAGAAGGAGAAAGGAAGAAGAAGTAGGGAGGAGGAGAAGAGGCGGGGAAGAGAAAGTAAGAAGGAAAGAAAAGAGAGAGGTGGTAGGTTTGAGGAGAAAGATTGCTGTACAATAAAAAAAGATGAAATGGAAGAAAGGCAACCCCAAACAAATATAAATATATTAAGGTAAAGAATGAATTATTGAACTTTAAAGAATAAAAGAGAACAAATATGAATAAATAGCAATAATTAGAAACACACATACAAACATACAATGTATTTTCTTTGAACAGAGTATTTGGCCTGTTCACAAATTTAAACAGTGTTTAGCCATTTCAATTAAATTTACAATTTCTATATTTCCTTTTTGCCATATTTATTCCTCATCTATTTTTTTAAAAAAACTGTTACCCTTCATCCTCATCTCTAATATTAATCGAATTCAATTTTCCCTTCTATTCTATATTATGCCCCTTCCCATTGACATCTATTTTTATATCCATCCTCACATTGGTTAATTATGTAATATTACAGTTGTTTAATACAAATTCAACATTTTAATATAAATCAATTAGTTATATAACTTTTTTGTATATTAATCAATATGAACATGAATATTCCAATTATTTCCATGCAATCCAATTTCTTACAAATCAATTAATTATATTTACCAATAATAATAAACCAAATAATTTCCCCCATATATTCCTCCAAACCACAACTTAACCATTTTTGCTTTCAGCACAATATACAAATAGTATCTCAATTATTACAATTCCCTGGTTAAATAGAGCTTTTTTTTCTTTTGTGTTTTAAAATCTTGAACTCTCTTCTTTTGCCTAAATTTCCCATTGTTTGCACTTACTTTTTTTGATGAGGAAAAAGAAAATAAATCTGCCTGTGCCTAATTTTCCAACTTTGCAGCAAACAGCAAAGCTAACAACCTGCTTTACTTTCGGTTTCGTTTCAGCTTGAATTGCACAAGGAGAAAAAAAAATCTGCTCCAGCAATCTCTTTGTAGCAAGCCGCAGATCCCTGAGCAAAACAGCTGAGAGCAAATGAGCTGAGAGTCCGGGATCTAATCAACGGGCTAATTAGCCTACCCTGAAGCTGAAAGTTGTTATTTTTTCTTGCTGTTTGCTTGCAAGGAGGTAACTGCACAGGCCAAAGGGTGGGGGCCACCCTCTTTGCCACTTAGCACCCCCCTGCTGCCCCCTTTTGCCTCTAGCGCCCCCCTGCTGATCCCTTGCCTCTTACTGCCCCCCTAAGGCACCCCACTGCCCCCCAGGGGGCAGTACCGCCCACTTTGGGAACCACTGCTCTAGAGGCTCTCTAGGAGTCTCTGGAGGCTGAGGACAGCAAAAAATATCACTTCCTGTCCAACTGGAAGTTGGGAAATTGGTCATTTTTGGCCTCTGGAGGACTTCCGGGAGTGTGGGGAAGGCTGTTTTTGCCCTCCCCAGAATCAGAGAAGCTCTGGAGCCAGATGAGAGAGAAAAATCAGCCTACCAAGCCATTATGTGTTGGGACTGGGGGGAGTCGTGCCCACATGCGCAGGAGCAGGGCGCATAGAATTATGGGTGTGGGCACGTGCGTGTGCAACCCCCCTCCCCCTATCCTGGCACATGATGGCAAAAAGGTTAGCCATCACTCCTCTACCCTAATGAGTCAGGATTATCATCATTCCAGATTTTGGTCTCTTAGGGATCCAGCTTTAATATTGAAATCTCTGTGAGAAACGCAGACATTTATGTAATTATATCAAATAGGAAGCAGATAAAGGAGTATGTTTTAAAATTACATGATTAACAGCTGATGAAGAATTACATCCTGATTGAGAATCTCCCTCCTAAAGCATTATGCATTGTCTCTGCCAGTCTACCACCACCTGTTAGGCTGGTCACTTTTTCAAAGCATAGGCATATTGCATAACATTTGTGGAACTGTGCAGTTTGGACATGCCTAGATATGCTTAGGCTGGATGGATGCTGCTTGGAAAGGTATAAAAGCAGCTCACATGCATAGATGCTACTTATTTCATTAATATTGGTTTTCATATATTTTGATGTGATTGTTTCAAGGCTATTTCATTGTCTATATGCATGTAATTTACATAATAAGCCAGTTCTAGACTTGCTTGCTACAGATGATTGGTAACATCAGAAATGTCTCACCAATGTCCAAATGGTTGTGATCCATTCTGCTATGTTTGTGGTGAGTACATGCTTTAAGATTCAAGATGCACTATTGTAGGAGGGGAACACTACCAAGACAGTGCCAGGGCCAGTAAGACATAATAAAACCTCATAGTACAGGATCAACTCGGGAAGGAAAAGGCCACAAGCATAGGAAGATGACCTTCCCAAAATAGAGCACATAAACATCAGGGTCATTTAGGAACAAAGGGGACCCAGGAAAATGACACACACAAAAGACCCAGGGCATGCCAGGAAAGAAGCTATTGAAACAGCAGAGCAAACAAAAGGAATGGCAGAAGATTAGCTAAGGAAAAGATTTAATCAATAGCCCAAGCAATCTGATAAGAGTCAAGCCGGGGGGGGGGGGGGGGTAGGGGGGGTAAGATCTTACCAGATAACAACATGATCAGCTTAAGACAAGGAGCAAATAATAAGAGCAAAAGAAAGCAAAAGAACACAAAGCCAGATACCCAAGACACCACTCAGTTTCAAGTGGGGAAGAACTAGAATAAGAAAACACAGGGAGATCCATGAACACACACACAAAAGGGAGACCCACAAAAGTGACAAAAGAAACAAAAAATTTCCTTTGTACAGAAAAGTGTAAAAATGTACGCTTACCTTGTAACGATGTCAGCTCACCCAGGAACGCTGGTTCGTGCACTTGCTGGATGCGTCTTCCTGAAACGAAATAAAGAGAATCCTGTTTTCACGCAGCTTGCTTCACTCGTTAATTGGCTTGTCATGTCTGCGACACTTTCCCAGCCGGGAAATTCGAACCCTTTTGGGAGAAACGCTATGGAGATTCTACACTATGACTGGACTTATTAAGAAAATATATGAACTGTACTTCAGTTGTGTCCTGACAAGGCCTCTGAAAAAAATTTGATTTCAGGATAGAAAAATATGGCATATGAACCTCTTGTTGACCCAAGAAAGATATTTTGGCTCTGCTTCAAATAGAACTTAAGCTGATTAAAAAATTGTGTGAAAGCAATGAATAAGGAAGATGAAGATTTCCATGATTTGAGATAGATATTTCTAGGAATAACTGATATTAAGATTAAGAAGAGCATTTTTGTTGGACCACAGCTCAGATATGCCATTAATGACAAATAGTTAAAAGATCTATTAGTAAGGCCAGAGAAAATAATTTGGAAAGCACTCAAGGATGATGTTGAGAATTTTCTTGGCAACTACGGAGCACCAAACTACATTCAGCTGATTGACAAACTTTTTATAGTATCAACACCGTGAAGTGCAACATGTCACTGAAGATTCATTTTCTACATTCACGCATGGAATTCTTTCCCAAAAATCTAGGTGCAGTCAGTAATGAAAATGGTGAAGAGTTTCACTAAGACATTGCTACAATGGAAAAACAGTATCAGGGCAATTGGAATCCATCAATGCTGGCTATTGTTGGACACTACAGTGACATGTATCAGACACCAATTACAAAAATCAGCAGCAAAACACCGTTAGCCTTGTTAAACGTGCAGCTTGTCAGAAATGTGATTAACTACGTTATAGTCATTAAACATTAATTTAATATTTCTCAAGAATCCCATGTGATATCATTGTAAAATTATACTTGTGTTCACTTTGAAGGTGTCTATCATAATCAGAAGTTTTCAAGAAGTGAAATCTTTTGGGGGGAAATCTTGTCCAGTGACATGTTTTGGACATAGAATATTATGCAAAGTTGTAGCTGTCTGGAGAAGGGTCTAATGCTGGGTAAGGTGAAAGGAAACAGAAGAGTAGGATGACTAGAACTAAGGTGCATAGATTCAGTTATACTATCAGTGGCTGCACTATTGGAAGGCCTGAAGGACCAAGTCAGGAAGAGATAATCATGGAGAAAATATATTCATGTGATTGCTAAGAATTGACATATATTTAATGGCATATAAATTAAAATAAGGTGAAATAGTGGAAGAACCCAAAATTAAAAAAGACAGACAGATGCTCCTACAGTTGTACAAGGAATTAGGTCTGATAGAATGGCATAATTGAAATAGACTCTGGACACTTTTTACTTAATGTGGGGGAGATTGGTTGATTGAAATACAATTCTTCCTTCTCAATTAAAAACATTGATGGTCTGTTCTCTATGTTCTTTGAGATCTAGAGAAAGGTTGGTTTCAAAATAGAGGAAAGTAATTTTCTTAAAAGGAGCCTAATTAAAAAAATAAGGGTGACATTAGAGGCTGGGACAAAAATGATTAAGTTGGATGCTGGCTAGAGAACAGAGATGCAAAGGCACAGTTCTTTTTTTCAGCGTTCCTAAACAATATGACTGCATTGAACATATTTATTGTTCTTATACTTTTTTTGTTGTGTACCATCCAGAGTCATTTCTTGTGAGAGGGGCATATAAGATGGATGGATGGATGGATGGATGGATGGATGGATGGATGGATGGATGGATAGATGGATGGATGTTAGAGAGAAGCTAGATGCTAAATAGA
Organism: Coluber constrictor foxii; assembly: GCA_038048745.1. NCBI lineage: Eukaryota > Metazoa > Chordata > Lepidosauria > Squamata > Colubridae > Coluber > Coluber constrictor. Next base: position 115,424,367 of record CM075961.1, on the reverse strand, counting down.
GAGATTTCAAAAAGGCAGGGCCTGACTTTACTTGCACCTTTGTAGATCTATTGTAAATATGTTTAGGAACATTGAAAAAAAGAACTGTGCCTTTGCATCTCTGTTCTCTAGCCAGCATCCAACAAGGTGCAAGTAAAGTCAGGTCCTGCCTTTTTTGAAATCTGTCTATTTAGCATCTAGCTTCTCTCTAATATCCATCATCCATCCATCCATCCATCCATCTTATATGCCCCTCTCACAAGAAATGACTCTGGATGGTACACAACAAAAAAAAGTATAAGAACAATAAATATGTTCAATGCAGTCATATTGTTTTTTTTAAAAAAACTCAAGATATTTGATCAGCAGTGAAACCACCTCAAGATCTCACCAGTCCCTTGAGACCCACAGCCTGATCACAAGCCAAGTTAATAACCTATCTGGGCCTATTTAAGGTCAGGCTTATCCAGTCTGAGGCCCACAGGCTGCACATGGTCTTGGACATTAATGCAGTTGTACATTATGTGATTTATTTACATTAACTATATTATATATTTTATGTGTGCCCCAAGACAATTCCTCTTCACTCAGTGCAGCCTAGGCAAGCCAGAAGGTTGGATACCTATATTTTAGACTGATGAAAGTACTTGATCATATTTTGGGTGTCATATCAAGATCTGTATTATCTTTAGAAGATTGTAGTATGTTATATCTTATAAAAATAATAATTTGGATTGCAACAGTTTTGATGATGACATTATGCTAGGGTTTCATTTGAATTCAGCATTTGTGTGAAAACATATCATTGTCCTGAACTAGAATCAGCTCCTTTGACAATAGTTTTAATATACAAGACACATTATCTATCTTTTCTATTTGGGAAGCATAACCTATAGAACTACTGCAATTAGTTTCTAATGGTAATATGGAAAACTGAAAAACTTAATATACAAAATAAGATTCAGTCTTATATGTTTATTATGACTGAATTTGTGTCTTTGGTTTTTGGTTAGGGGAGTAACAAGTACCCAAGAACATTAATATTATATATTATTTATATTAATTCACTTTGCAAATAATTAAAGTCCCTCAAGACCACGGTAATCTTGGTTCCAGTGTAGGATGAGGCAATTTGGCTGCTTTTTTTTTCTAGTCTCCAAGTTGTGTCCTTGTTCACAACTGTCATATATCCAGGGCTAAATCTGATTTGCATTAGACTCCAAAATTTTCCTTCAACTTGTTGCTTCATTATCCTATCTAGCAGAAAGAAAAAAATGAAGCAACTTATTTGCCAGGTTGACTATTGATCATGATTAGACTACTATAGTAGGATACAGGAGACAATCTTTAAATCCTCATTCAGTAGTAAAGCTGACTGAGTGACTTTAGGTCAGTGATTTCTTGCATTCTTATAAGGTTATAATGAAAATAAAGGGCAGGTCAAAGTTTAGTTGTGACATGTCAATCAGTATGCTGCCTTCAATATCTGAAGAAAGATGTTGGGAGACCTAGGTTTAGGAAATGGTTTTACCATTGAGAAATTTTCTGAGGAATTTTCATAAATTCTCAGTCTAGAGGTCAGCAAAATGAGGGCCCAAATTGTTGGGGGCAATATGCTGACTCTGTAAACCACTTAGAGAGGGCTATAAAGCACTGTGAAGCGGTATATAAGTCTAAGTGCCATTGCTATTGCTAGTTTGAAGCTCTTGGATTTCCTGGTAATCTCCCACCCCAGTATTTTGAGATTAACCTTGATTAGGTAGATGCTGCCACTTACTGCAACTTTTAGTCTGTGGTTTTTGATTACGTTTGTATTACTTTTTTGTGCAAGACAGAGCAAATGGGATTTTCCCCCAAGTTTTATCTTTGCAGCACTACCCTTGTAAGCTAAGGTGAAAATTAATCTGACTGAAATTCACAAAGGGGGCTCCATCTGTATTATCTAGTATAGAACTGCTATTTTCTGGATTCTTAATATGTGACAACCAGTATTGTGGTTTTTTTAAAAGATATTAAGCATTGTTGAAGAATGTTTATGTTTATTATATTTATATACCGCCCGTCTCCCGAAGAGGCGGTGGACAGCCAGCAAATAAAATACAGAAATACAAAATTTAAAGCAGTATTAAAATCCAATTAAATCAATTTGGCCCATAATTAAAAACCCTATATTAAAACCCCCTAATTTTAGTAATTGAATTAAAACAGTTTTTAAAAAAAGAGTATGTCAGGCCAGCCCGGCTTGCTGAAACGTCTTTAGGGCAGTTCGGAAAGCGCAAAGGTCAGGGATCCGCCGTATCTCTGGGGGCAACTCGTTCCAGAGGGAAAAGTTCAACTTTTCCAGAAGAAAAATTTTCCAGAAGAAAAGTTGCTCATTACTACAATCATGTTTGGCATAATGAAAACTGAAAGGATTATTCTATGATATTTAATGCAATGCAATATTTAAGTACCATTATAAAAAGTCAGTCCATAATATCTTTCCATTTAATTGAGCAGGAGAGGGAAAGAAAGGTGCTTTGGAGAATATGCAAATTGTTCAAAGTGGTGTGCCTCTGTAGCATACCACTACTTCTTGCATGGTATCACTTTAGATGAGACTCTGCGCCTTTTAAATGTTTCCAGAAATAAGCTGGGATGTTGTGCTATTTAAATGTTGCCAGAAATATTCAGGTATACACAATATCATTCCAAATAAGGTAATGCTACATGTAGACCTTAATCACGAATATAATCAGATTTGTATGTAGGAAGTTCAATCTGAATGAAAGTTCTGACATGCTGCTATCCATAATAATTGTAATAGATGGAGAAAGAGAAAAGAGTGCTACACCATAAATTTTACTGAGGTATTGAAATTTTTAGGTTTGCCACTTTGTACTAATTTTAGACTGAAGAGTAGCTATTGATGCTTTAAATCAAGCACAAACAATTTTTTTCTAATTTTTGTGCACATCTTGCTTAAACATTAACTTCATAGAGAATAGAGAAGTGAATTCCACTAATTTTTGGCTAACATCATGGAGACAGAGAATAGCAGGATTCATAGGAAAGGAAAATTCTGAGAGAAGGTGTCCTTTTATATTGTGTTATGGTTAATATTAACACAATATATTGTTAACCATCTTGTGTTATTGTTTAAAAATATTTTATCCAGGGTAGAGTATTTCTCTTCCTAGATGAGAATTTGGCTTTTGATTTCAAAGGTACCAGAGCAGAATTTAGTCTTGGCCAGAGATGTAAGATTATCCTGATAGCCAGCCATAGTTGAATATAGAAAGATCTGTATGTCCCAAGAAATCCACTAAAAGAGGAACAAAAAATCTGTTCATAGTATCTATGTGGAAAAGTAAATTTAATAAAATATATAATAAAATTAAAGGATTCACTTGTCAGAAAGTTTGGAAGCTGAAATCACTGCAGCAAAAAAGTGGCTATTTCCTAATTTACATGCCCAAATATCTGTGGTGATACACTTTGTAATCAGTTATGAGTGTGTTAGTCTTCTGTTAGCATAATGGATTCAAATGTGTGAAGTTCTCTTATCCTCTTCATGTATTTTTAAACTTTGATTTTATTCCGTATTCATTCAACTTATATTTTAACATAATGTAGCTAATTTATTATTTTGATACTCTTAAAATCTACTTCTCTGTGTTTATCATTTTGAAATTGTTTTGATCCTACTTGTTTTTGCTTATCATTTTGTATTGCTTTATTTGAAACTGAATATTTCAGTTATTTTACTGACAATAAAGCATAATTTTTATTATGCTTTATTTTTTTCCATAACACTGCTCCTCCAATCCATCGAATGAGTAATCTTCTCCTTGTTGCTAGGAACTGAGTGCAAAATCTCTCCAAGATATTCCTGACCACGCCCACACTGCTAGCCCCACGCCAGTCTTTCTCACTCAGTTTCTGAGGGAACTGCTCTTTACCTTTAGCTCTGCAGTTAAATGACGATTTCTGCGTTTTCCTTAAGTTCTTTATTTTAGTTTGTTATTTTTGTTGGTCTATATGTAAGGAGCTTCATTGAGGGAGATAAAACGCTGCAGAGGGGCGGTAACGTGCCTGGGGCTCCAGGCCGTTCAGCTCCTTTCATCTTACAGCAGTGCTCCGGATTCCAACCTGGCTGGGCGGATCCGTGCTTGTTTTAGCCGCTGGCGCCTCGTTGACTGACTGGTGAGCTGGCAAAGTCACGGGCGCCTCAGCTCCGACCTTACTAGTGGCTCCAAAGTAAATACCGATCAGAGCTGTGAGTCGGAGTCAAGGAGTTGGAGTCGGAGGAAATTTTGAGTACCTGGAGTCGGAGTCGGAGTCGGAGTCGGCAAACAATGCACCGACTCCGACTCCTACTAAATTTAGATTGGAATTTAAAAAAAAGCAAGTTTAAAAGAACATTTATTTGATGCTTAGCCCTGATACCGATGATTACAGCCCTGATACTGATGATTACAGCATACTCTGATGTCCAGGGAAGCCTTCGCACCACATCAGCTGATTTGAATTGAGGGCGCCTCTGCCGCCACAGCGCCATTTTGTTAGATCTAAAGTTGGCGGCCACCATTTTGAATGCTCGACTTGCCAGCAGCAACAGTCTGAGGTAACGCAGCAGTGTCGGGCGGCTTGACTGGGACTATTGGAAGCGTCAGCCTTCTGTTTGGCCCACTTTTGCCGCTGTGCCCACCATTTTGTGACAGTTAAATTGGGCGGCCACCATTTTGGAAATAGCCTCAGTGTCATTTTGGGCTAGAGGACATCCTGCAATTTAACTGAGCGGCTTCAGTAAGGTGCGGAGGAGGCAATTAGGGTTCCTGTACAGGGCCTTGCCATTGTCCTGGATTGGGCCTGTTTTGTGTGTGGCGCTGAAAGGCCGTATTTAACAGATGTTATTTCGGGATGTAAATTACTGTCACCAGATGTTCTGAGGCTCCACTTCTTTATTTGGGCCCCATTACTGCTTCATTTGGCATTGCCTGCCTGGCCTTAATTTCGGTTGTTTGTCTGGCTACAGATCGCTATCTGGACCAGCTCTTCATCAGGCCTGTCATCCATCCTTTCATTATGGCTGACTCCAACCTGTCTTCCGATTTGGAGCAGGAGGCCAGTTCCCCACCTACCCAAACAAAGAAACAGGCTGTGCCGAAGAGGCCTAAGACCAAAACCACTGGCTTGACAGATAAAGGCCCTCAGTCATCATATAACAAAGATGAGTTGAGGCGCCATAAAGCGCTTGAGAAGCAGTTTGAAAAGGCCAAATGAGGCAAACGACCATTACTGCGTTCTGAAGCATCCTGAATCTCCTTATCATGTGACTACTGATAGTGCCTCTCGGCATTCCCCTGACCCTGATCCCAGGGCCCAGCAGGAATCTGCTTGTACTCAGGTCCCCTTAGCTCCACAGGTGGACCAATCTTTGAGGGCCGAACGAGCGCCGGAGGCTACTTTTACTCCGACAGCGGCCAGGCTTTGCCCAGAGGAGTCTCCAGGCCAGCTGGACTTCCACTCAATTTTGTCAGATGCCCTGGCAAAAATTTTAGTGGCCACCCTTCAACAAGTCTCTAGTGGTGCTCAACTTCAACCACTCAGCCAATAGCTTCATGCGAGAGCCACTGTGTCTCCCAGGCAATCTGCCCAAGAGCAAACCGACTCTGTATCCTCCGATGAGTCAGACCAAGCCGTGGACTGTCCTGAGGACATTGAATTTTCTGAAGATGAGAGCCTGCTTCCTGAAGAGCCTGTGTTCACAGGTCTTTTTCGTCCTTCTGTTTTTAAGTCGCTTCTGCACAAGGCAAAAGTAACCACACAATTTGGCATGACACCTAATGCAGTGGAAACTTCTAAGCAGTCTACAGCTCCACACGATGGTTTGTTTCAAGTGTCCAGGCCAGAAAAGGATGTTATCCAGTGTCCACCTCTATTCGCTGATGTGGTTCAGAATGCCTTTGGTCAGCCCAGATCTTTAACAGCCCCTAGTAGGCTAGATAAGAAACTTTACTGTGCAGCCGCGGAATTGGAGGATATCTTAGCCTTGCCATCTGTGGATGAACCAGTTGCTAACCTGTCTTCAACTTCTGCAATCACGACTGATGCCATGGACGGGTTGAAGTCCGAGGACAAGAAGTTCGAGCTGGGCTTTCGAAAGGCGCATCAAGTGGCCGCTTGGGCCATTAAAGCAGCCACTGCAACATCCTTTTTTAATAGAGCCTCTTTAATTTGTCTCAAACAGCTGCAGGAATGTCTCCCTACTAACGAGACACGCATACACCACAACATCAATAAGGTAGTAGCGGCCACCGAGTATTCGGCGGATGCCTCCCTTAATGCCGCGAAGTTCACATCTAGGGCTTTAGCATCCACAGTCACCAATCGTCGCCTCTTTTGGTTGAGAAATTGGAAGGCCGACTCGAAAGCTAAATGGAAACTGGCATCGTCAGCTATCAAGGCACCTGCTCTTTTTGGTGCTCTTTTCTACTAACCTCTGTTAGTAGAAGATAAATAAAAACGCAAGATCCTGCCTTCTTCTTATCGTCAACCAGAGCGGAGATACTTACCTTACAATCAGAGGCAACCCTTTCGGGCCTTCTCCGGGCCCAGCGGGTCCTACACTCAGCGATCTTTTAACACTTCTTCTGACCGAAGTTCCGACAGGCAGCTGTTTAGAGACCATCAGCGTAATCAGGCCCCAGCTAAAAGGCCTTTCCGGGGCAGAGGCTTCCGCTGCAACAAAAGAGGTAAATGACTCGCACACCACAGATCCTATTGGTGGTCGTCTCCAACAATTTCACCACCAATGGGCTCTGTCCACTCCCGAGGAGTGGATAAGACGTACGGTGCATCATGGACTTTGCTTAAGTTCATTGCCACACCACCCAGCCGCTATATCTGCTGCCCGATCTCGCCTCTTCCACATCATCGACAACTGATGGATGAGGAAATCTCACACCTTCTGTCCATCAGGGCGATAGAACCGGTCCCCAAAGGTCAGGAAAGATTCAGCTTCTACTCCACCCTGTTTCTGGTGGCAAAAGCCTCTGGGAGACACAGGGCCATCTTGAACCTGAAGCAACTCAACAAATCCATCTTGTATCGAAGGTTCAAGATGCAGTCCCTAACTTCGATTTTGGTATGCATAAGGCACAACGATCTGCTTCAGTCGGTGGACCTTCAGGAGGCGTATCTTCATGTCCCGATACACCTGGCGCACCGCAAGTATCTGAGATTCCAGTACAACAATTGCCATTTTCAGTATTGCGCGATGCCATTCAGGCTTTCTTCCGCACCCAGGATGTTCACGAAGCTAGTGGCGATGGTGGCTGCGACTCTGCGCATTGTCCCAATACGTTTCCTATGCTATTTGGACGACATTCTCATCCTCTCATCATCGACCCGAAAAATCAAGAAGAACACGGACCAGGTGATCCGTGTGTTTCAGGACCACGGTTTCACCATCAATTACAAAAAGAGTCACCTCATACCGACCACTCGAATTCTGCATTTGGGCGCAGTGATCGACATGTCCAAGGGCCAGGTCTTTTTGTCACCAGACCTGATCCAAAACATCAGGACGCTGGCGCTGCAGATGAAATCACAGCGGAAGGTTCCTCTGCTCCAACTGTCTCAATTGTTGGGGAAGATGGTATCCTGTATTGCCATAGTGCCTTGGGCTTGCAGGCACACAAGACCACTGCAGTGGTTTCTACTACCATTTCAGAAGTTGGGTCGCAGCACTTCACCATCTCTGATTCAGTTACCACCCCAAGTGTGTTTGTCTCTAACATGGTGGACTTTGTCGGCTCTCCAGAAAAGCTGTGTATTTCTAGAGGTCAATCGCCTTGTCTTAACATTGGATGCCAGTCTGATCGGATGGGGGGCACATCTTTTGGATCAGGTGGTGCAGGGTTGCTGGTCTCCGGCAGAGGCATTGAACAGTATAAATTGGCTGGAGCTAAGGGCGATTCGCTTAGCCCTACGACACTTCTGCCAATTGCTGGAGGGCCAGCATGTTTTAATCAGGACAGACAACATGACAACCAAAGCTCATGTCAATCGGGAGGGGGGAACTCGATCTCATCCCCTGATGATCGAAGCAGAAAAACTATTGGCATGGGCGGAGCGACACACAGCATCAATAAGAGCAGGCCACATTTCCGGATTGGCAAACATGCAAGCCGATTGGCTCAGTCGAGAACGGTTGGACCAAGCAGAGTGGCAGCTACACCTGGACAATTTCCGAGAAATTGTGCAACGGTTCGGCCAACCGTGGTAGATCTATTCGCCACTCCTCAGAATTCCCACCTGCCCCGGTTTTACACACGCTACTAGTGCTCAGGAGCAGAGGGCTGCAATGCCCTGAGATGTCGTTGGCCTCCCGGGCTACTTTATGCTTTCCCACCTCTTCCGTTGATTCCTCAAGTAATCTGGAAGTTGATTTCAGAACAAGCAGAAATTCTCTTAGTAGCACCACTATGGCCACGAAGACCATGGTATGCGGACTTGGTGAGTTTGTCCGTGTCACCTCCATGGACAATCTCTCTTCAGCAGGTCTCTCAGCCAGGGGGTCATAATCCATCCAAATCCTCAATGGCTCTGGTTGACCAACTGGCACTTGAGAGGGTCCTGCTGCGGAAAGACAGAATTTCTAACAAGGCAATTGAGGTTATCCAGTCCAGGAGACCATCCACGACACGAATTTATCAGGCGTCGTGGAAAGCATTTTCGAATTGGTGTGTGGCTCACCATGTGGACCCTATTTCCACAGATATTCCGGATGTATTAGACTTCTTATTGGACGGATTGTCTAGGGGCCTCGCCCCGTCTACTCTTCGCCATCAGGTAGCGGCCCTTGCTACTGTGCTTCATTGCGAACCGCACCGCACGTTAGCTCAGAATCCGAGGATCCGTAGCTTTTTACAGGGGGTCACCAACAAATCTCCCCCAATTGTATATCAGTATCCGATATAGGACTTGCCATTAGTGCTGCAGGTACTTACCTCTATCTGTTTGAACCATTGGGCTCTATTCTGCTGAATTTTTTGTCCTTCAAACTTACCTTTCTGCTTGCCATCATGTCTGCACATAGGATTTCAGAACTGGCTGCTCTATCGATTCATAAGGACCTATGCATTTTTTATCCTGATAGAGTGGTCATGAGACTGGACCCTTCATTCACCGCTAAGGTGAATTCATGGTTTCATTGGACTCAGGAGCTTGTCCTGCCAAACTTTTGCCCCGACCCAGGGAATCCTTGTGAAGAAAGTTGGCACACTTTGGACGTGTGGTGGGCTCTTCGTCGTTACATCAGACGGACCGAGTCTTTTCGGGTGACAGAGGCTTTACTTGTATCGTTCCATCCTTCCATTATGGGACGAAAGGTCTCTTCGGCTACCATTGAGCGCTGGCTTAAGGCCTGCATTTCAACGGCGTATGACGCTTCCGCCAGACCTCTTCCGGGCAGGATTTACGCTCATTCAACGCACAGTGCGGCAACCACAGTGGCTTGGGCAACTCAAGCTTCGGTTTTAGACATTTGCCAAGCTGCTACTTGGACATCACCATCATCTTTTATACGCCATTATAAAATTAGTTCTTTTGCTTCTGCCGAGGCATTATTTGGTTGTCGTATACTGCAACAAGTCGTCTCCACCCAGAACTCCGGGAGCAGTCAGCCTCCCGCCCGGGACCTGTGAGCTTGGGTAAATCCCGGTGTATGAATTGGAGGAGCAGCGTTATGGAAAATGGACGTTGACGTACCTGAACGTCCCTTTTCGGAACAGTGCGACTCCAATCCATGCCCACCCAGTTGGGCTTCCTGCTCATGTTTTCCTGACCTGTTTGTTCTAGTTATTGGTTCCGTTTTTTGTTCCAGACTTTGAAGTTCCTGCGTCTTCATGAGAAAGACTGGCGTGGGGCTAATGGTGTGGGCGTGGTCAGGAATATCTTGGAGAGATTTTGCACTCAGTTCCCTAGCAACAAGGAGAAGATTACCCGCTCTATGGATTGGAGTCGCAGCATTCCGAAAAGGGACGTTCAGGTACGTCAACGTCCATTTTATGCTAAGTAAAATACAGAGTTGTTTTCATAGAAATTGGAGCAGAAATCCCTCTTTTTAATTGTCTGGATCGTGCCATTTTCAATGAACATAAAAATTAAAATCCATTATGGTAGTTGTTTTTATGGCAAAGAAAAAGGTATGTAATTTAAATTATTTAAACTGTTTGATAAACTGACCAATGAATGAATAAATAAATACAGATCTATTTAAACATTTCTTAGATCACAACATTTTGTACCCATTTTGATATATCTGCCTATCATTTTTAACATTTTATTTTTTGCTACTTATTCTATATCATGATTAAAACTATATTGCTAAATTGGAAACATATTAGAGAGAAGAAGGAAAGACAAACTAAAGAATTGAGTAATCAAGTAGATGGAGCAAAAATTTATGGCAACGGAATTAATAAACTCCAATAGAACAATTAAATGACAAAATAGATGCTGCATAATAACAAAACTTTTGAATTTCATACTTTCAATACTTTTACACAAACACTTGAGGAGCACATACTTTTATACTAAATGATCCTGAACTTTTTAAAATTGGTAGTATCATGTAATTATTGTTTGCTTTTACTATTCTGCAAAATGGAAAAATAACATTCCAAAGATTGCTAGTATTAGATTTTATGAGAGTACATTCTTCAGAATATTAAAATTCTGCTGCTTGTCTGTGATCTTATACATTTCTTGTATCTTAGACACATAACACCAGAGAAATTTTATGTGGAAGCTTGTGATGATGGAGCAGATGATGTACTTACCATTGACAGAGTGTCCACAGAAATTACTCTTACAGGTATCTTTTAATTTTCTAATGCAGCATTCTTATTTGTAGAAAAAAATTATAAAACTAATTAACTAATATGTTAATATTACACTAATATTAATAGCATTCTTTGTTCATTTTCATTCATAATAACATATTTTCCCCCAAATTCTTAGTTACTTATTTCCATTTACCTGTACAATGTGAAAATGCAAATTTCATCAAAATTGTAGAAGCTAATGTACTACTACAGATTAAGCACTGCAGGTAATATTTAAGGCAGGATGAAGTAATATACTTGACTTGTGCATATCAGGAGGGAAAGGACTCCTTTGTAGAGTTAGCTACATGTGGATCTACTAGGCACATTTTACTGCAAAAACGATATGAGATGTGTGTTTTATTGTATTGGTTTTGACACTTCAGTTTGTTTTTGCTTTCCACAGAGATTCAGGTAGAAATCACTGAAATAATAATGACTCAGGCCTGAATAATAAGTCTAGACTTCCATGAAAAGGACTATTTAATTAGTTTAATTACTAGCAGGAAATTCTGGCTGCTACATAACCCATGTTATAAGTAGAAACTTAAGGTCGGTCCTCTCGCCCCTTTTGTTCAATATTTATGTGAAGCCGCTGGTCATCTGTGGTTTTGGGGTGAAGTGTCATCTGTACACTGATGATACTCAGTGGTACATCTCCACCCCAGACCATCCCAATGATGCCCTTGAAGTGATGTCCCGGTGTCTGGAGGTTGTGTGGATCTGGATGGGGAGGAACAGGCTCAGACTCAACCCCTCCGAGTGGCTGTGGCTTCCGGCACCCTGGTATAGCCAGCTGGTTCCAGTGCTGGCTATTGGGGGTGAGACTTTGGCCCCCTCAGAGAGGGCTCGCAATCTGGGTGTCCTCCTGGATGCATGGCTGTCTTTAGAAGATCATATAATAGCTGTGGTCAGGGAGGCTTTCTATCAGGTTCGCCTGATCTACCAGTTGCGTCCCTTTCTGGACTATGCCTTGCACACAGTCATCCATGCCCTCATCACATCATGTCTGGATTACTGTAATGCTCCCTACACGGGGCTCCCCTTGAAGAGCACTCGGAGACTCCAACTGGTCCAGAATACGGCTGCATGGGTGATTATGGGAGTGACTGGTCGCACCCATGTAACACCTCTCCTGCGTGAGCTGCACTGGCTCCCATGGTCTTCCGGCTCCTCAGGGTGCCGTCAGCCAAGCAATGTCGACTGGCGACCCCCGGGGGAGAGCCTTCTCTTTGGGGGTACCCATCCTCCATAATGAACTGCCCCCAGGGATTTGCATGATCCCCGATCTGCGTACCTTCTGTCGTGCCCTTAAGACCCTACTTTTTCAACAGCTGGACTAGCTTGAGAAGAATGTGGACTGGGTGTTTTTAAATTCTTGGGTTTTTAATTTGTGGAGCCAAGGGATTTAATTTGTTTTAACTGTCTTTTAAATTTTGTATGTTTGGTTGTTTTAATGTGGCTGTGCACCGCCCTGAGTCCTTCAGGAGAAGGGTGGTATAGAAATTCAAATAAATAATAAACAAACAAACATAATTCCAATTTACATTTTTTAATATTGGCATTTTAATTATCTTATTTATTCCCCTGGTTGTTTTCTGCTTTCAGTTAGTGCCTCCAGGGTAATTATCTAATATAGCTCAAAAAACAGTCTTATCCAGTCACACAAAATCTTTCACAGAGAAGACATGAGTTTTGATCTGGATGTTTCATACTAAATATAGGCTCATTTAAATGAGGGATGTTAATAATTATTAATTTAATTTCCACAGATTTCTTTGAGTCCACTGTAAAGTCTGATTATAATATCAGTTGGGGGACATGGTGGCTCAGTGGCTAAGATACTGAGTTTTTCAATCAGAAGGTCAGCAGTTTAGCGGTTCGAATCCCTAGTGCCGCATAATGGAGTGAGTTCCCGTTACTTGTCCCAGCTTCTGCCAACCTAGCAGTTTGAAAGCACGTAAAAAATGCAAGTAGAAAAATAAGGAGCACTTTGGTGGGAAGGTAACAGCTTTCTGTGCACCTTCAGTGTCAAGTCATGCCAGCCACATGACCACGGAGATGTCTTCAGACAGTGCTGGCTCTTCAGCTCAGAAACGGAGATTCTAAGCACTGCCCCTAGAGCACTGTCCCTAGAGCCAGAAACGACTAGCATGCATGTGCGGGGGAACCTTACTAATATCAGTTACTATTAAATGAAGTGTTGATTTTGAAATTTTAACGTGGTTATTAAAAATATATTATACGTATATGACATGTTAAAATACTTTGTACTCTTTTTTATTTTTAAAGCAATATTTCATATGACAGTTCATGCTGTTTTTCTTTTGCAGTTAAAAAAGATGTTCCACCTTCAGCTATTACCAGGCAAATATGTGGTATTTTGGGAACAATCCGTCTAGTGGCAGGTATGAGGCTTTCAGAAGAAATGAAATAAAATTACAACCAGAAAACTGAAAACTTATTATTTTACCTTATTAAAGTCATCCTCCTTCAATCCAGCAAGGGACAGGGCTTATTTACTGAGGTTATGAGAGGGGAAGAGCAAAAAGAAGAAGACTTACTTGCAGAATCCATTATTTTTTATAAGTCCTTTTCTGTGTTTGTGTTTCCTCCTGACTGTAATTCCAATTTATGCCTCCTTTTCTTTTCAATACTTTTTTTGTTTTTGCTGCTGGCCTTTGCTTCTGCATCCTTGGATGATTTTTTTTAAAAGAAAAAAAATTAAAACATACTCCCACAGCATCGACAAGTGCTGATAAGTTCTGGAACTCATAATTTAAAATATAAATCTTATCCTAAATTTAAAAATCTAAAATTATTGCTCCTAATAAAGAAAACTAATTTAACTAATTTATAGATATTATTAAATAAAAATAAACTATTTTACAACCATATAAAAGTATCTGTTATAAGAGGATAAGGAGCTCACTAAAAAGGCTGTTACATGGCAGCCATCTTCCCCATGCAATTTAATTTTAGTACTTTAATAGTAGTAGACCCTCTTAGGAAAGTAGTGTTGCATGTAATCAGTATATCTTACTGTGGGTTAAGTTGCAGTAGTATAGCTTTTTATACACATAGGGGAGTACTTTATTTGCTTACTTCTGAATTGCCAAACAGATTAGAACAGGGTTGTGCAATTTTTTATATCTCTGAATATCATACTATCAACAAGGTAGACTCATATCAGAAAGGTAAAAGTGGACATTAATTTTAACATTACAAAGAAAAGGGAGTTGTTTGAAAAAATGTTATAGAGCAGGGGTCCTCAAACTACAGCCTGTAGGCCGGATATGGCCCGCCAAAGCAATTAATCTGGCATACATAGGACGACAAGTCTTCCCCGCCCACATCGCCCCACTTGCCCGCTGGCCTTTGGCTGAGCATGGGCCTTACTTTTGCGGGCAGCCGCAGTAAGCAGAGTGGTGCAAGCCCCATGGGCTGAACTGGAAGGCCAACAGCAGGGGAGGGAAATCCGCTCCGGGCCCACTGTGCTAGGCCAAAGGGGTGTCTCGGGGAGATGGGTGGACACAGCAAGGCTCAGCAGTTTTTCGGGCCCTGCTCTGGGCTGGGCAGTGGTTCGGCTTTCCCAGCTGGCCACAACTCCTGATCCCTGTATGCTCTTCCCGAGGTTGGTGGCAGAAAGAAAGGCGAGCAGCTGCTGCTTGTCCCCCCAACCAGCTCACATCTCACCCCCAACCAGGACTCACCACAGCTGTTGGGCATCACTTGCTGTGGCTGCCAGCGGCCAGGGAGCACAAGGCTGTACCACCTGCATTGGCCCTCCACCAGCTAAATTCCCCCGTTAGCCTTTGGCTGAGTGCAGACCTTAGTTTCGCAGGCAGCTGCAGTGAACAGAGTGGTGCAAGCCCCATGGACTAGAACTGGAAGGTAAGGCCAATAGCAGGGAAGAGAAAATCTGCCCTGGTCCTGCTGCACTCAGGCAAAGGGCCGCCTTGCGGGGGGCTGTGAACGGTGAGTCTCCGCCACCTTTCTGGCCGCCTCTTGCCTTCCGCGGGGCCTCCGGGTGCCTGTTACATGCTTGCCTTTCCCTCTGCCTTGGGCCCTGTATCCAGCCCACGACCGGGAGACACATCACCCAGTGCAGCGCTCTCTCCTGAGGGCTGCCTGCTCATCCACCTGCCAGCTGGACTGGCCCAGGAGCAGCACATCACCTTGCGCCCAGCCTTGGTCTCTGACCGCTGGCTTCTTGACACAAGCAGAGCCTGCTGGTTGGAGCAAGGGGAACTGCAGTGCTGGGCTCCCACGGTTGCAAGTGCCCAAGGTGTAGTGCCTTACTCAAATTGGCACGGTAGACTCAGTTACTGGTGACAGCAACAGCCGCCTCACTCATGCCTTCTCATCCAAGCTGCCAGGTGTTACTCTGGTTCTTTCTGCCAGAGCCTTTTCTTCCAATTCTAGCTATGTCTTGGCACTCACAACCACGGCAACCCTGCACTGCGGTTCCCTTTGCTCCAACCAGCAGCCTCTGTTCGTATCAAGAAACCGGCAGCTAGGCAGAAGAAGGCCAAGGATGAGCGCAAGGTGACGTGCCACTTCCAGGCCAGTTTTGGCAGGGGCTGGAGAGCCGCACAGGGACGGCTCACCCGAAAAAACTATGGCAGTGCCTTGCAGGTTTTATCTGCTGGCTGGCCTTCAAGTAATGCCCCTCCTCCTCCTCCTCTCCCCTTTCTGCAGTGTCCTGTTTTTCCAAACACCCGGGCTGGGCAGCAATTCCTAGAGAGGCGCCCCAACTGAGGAGGCTCAGACTGTATCCTGTGGCTTGGCCACCACATAAATTGTTCCCACCCCTTTTGAAATGGCTACCTGGCATTTTCCTCGGGCAGGCAGGGCCAGCTTGCACCTCTGCTGAGAACCGGGGGAGGGGAGGCAGGCACTCCAGTGGATGAGACCACCTTTGGTGGTTCATTCTGCTGCGACCCTGAATGACTGGCCTCAGCTGTAGCTCATGGGCGCTCTGTCTGCCAGGGGAATCAAAGTGGTGAAGCGCTGCCTTCTACTGGCTCTCTGTCTCTGGGCAGAGCTCCAGGTGGAAGGGCTTGCTTTGACCCTGGGCTGGAGTGGCGAGGGGGCAACAGCATGAAAGAAGCCACTTGACTGGAGGCCCAACTGTCACAGTCTGCAAGAAAATCACCATCTTTGGTACCACCGGCATGACAGGCTGGCCACCCTGGCGCAAGTCCTGGAGGTGGGTGAGGCAGGGCAGGTGGCATTGGTCTGGGGAGCAAAACAAGTGGGAGACCCATGAAGGGCTTTGAAAGGATGCGCTCAGGACACGGCTGCTTCCCCGGAAAAAGCAGCATAGCTGCTGACAATTGGGAGGGGGGAGGGCAAGTACCGAAGGAGCAGCTCCTTGCACTGTGGTGCTGCAATGAATATAAGAAGCCCAGCCAATATTTTGAGCATGGTTAACATCTCCAGCCCAATGAGCTTAGGCCACCCAGTTACCATAACCAGCCCTTTGTCTATGACTTCTCCATTAACACTCACCACACCTGTCATTTACCAACTCCAGTTACTGCTCCAGTGAACGTTGCACATCCAATCATTATCACCTCACCAATGAATCTCCCGACACCTAAGACATTAGCTGGCCCTTTAAATATAGCCATGAGACCTGTGGAAAGCGTATTTTTCCTTCACCAGGTATTGTCAACCTCTCCCTCCTGGTTAAAAAAAATAGAACAAAAACTTCATGCAGTATTAAAAAGAAGAATGGAAAAGAGGGCTGCTGTGTATTGTTTAATGGACTGCTAAATTGGCAAAATAGACTGCTAAATTGGCCACGCCCACCCAGGCGTGGTTAGGTCACATGATGACCTAGCCACACCTGCCCACACGGTCTGGCCCCCAACAGTCTGAGGGACCATGAATTGGCCCCCTATTTAAAAAGTTTGAGTTACCCTGATATAGAGGAAGAGAAAGGCACCAAACATATTTCCTTTGAGAGAAAAGAAGAGTAGATGTAGCAGATTTTGAAAATGGTCCAGTGAAGAACGTTAAGGAGAAAAGAGTGAGAAATCAGTTTACAGATTAACAGAATTGGAAGGGACTTTGTAGGTCATCAAGTCCAACACCCCCACCCAAGCAGGAGATCCTACACCATTTCTGACAAATGGCAGTCCAATCTCTTCTTGAAAGTCTCAGTCAGTGACATGGTGGCACTAGCCAAATTTAGGGGGAAATGCAGGGTTTCCCTCAGTATCTGGTAACCTGTATGCAGGCTATAGACCCTAAGTTGTGTATCCATTGATAAAAATGTATAGTTGGAATGGTTTTTTTCCATTGAGGGCTTTAGAAATCTGGAATGTTAGCAATTTAGTAGAACCTCAGTTTGTGAATTTATATTTGGTGTAGGAAATCCTTGGGGTAAAAGAAAATTAAAGTATAGTTCTTAATACAGGTAGTCCTCGATTTACAATTTAGCCCAAAATTTCTATTGTTAAGACATTTGTTAAGTGAGTTTTGCCCCATTTTGCCCCCTTTCTTCTCACAGTTATTAAGTGAATCACCACTTAACATTAAATTAGTAACAAAATTGTTCCCTATTGACTCAGAAAGTCAAAAAAGGTGATCACATGACCACAGGATATTGAAATTATCATAAATATGAACCAATTACCAAAGATATGAATTTTGATCACATGACCAAGGAGATACTGCAACGGTCATAAGTGTGAAAAATGGTCATAAGTCACTTTTTTCAGTGCTGTGATAAATTTGAATGGTCAGTAAATGAACTGTAAGTTAAGGACTGTGTCTGCTTCAAGGAAGGGTGTGTGTGATGTAACAAATATGGTAATAACAGTATGAATAATGTCACTTTTTTCAGTGCTGTGATAAATTTGGTCAGTAAATGAATTGCAAGTTAAGGACTGTGTCTGCTTCAAGGAAGGATGTGTGTGATGTAACAAATATGGTAATAACAGTATGAATAATGTCACTTTTTTCAGTGCTGTGATAAATTTGGTCAGTAAATGAATTGCAAGTTAAGGACTGTGTCTGCTTCAAGGAAGGATGTGTGTGATGTAACAAATATGGTAATAACAGTATGAATAATGTGGAGAAATAAGGGAGAAAATGAGTTTTACTCCCTCTGTCCATTCTTCTTTTTCTTTTTCTTTTACAAAAAAGAGACATAAAAGAACAGTCATCACCCAGTCATGACCCACATTTTGTTACTTTACAGGCACATACCTTATTGTAATAACAAGAAAGAGAAAAGTAGGTGAATTTTTCAATCATGTAGTCTGGAAAGCAATTGATTTTGACATCCTCTCTTACAAAAAGACAATGCTACATTTAACTGATATTCAGGTATGAGTTAATTTGTTTTGAATGTTTCAGAAATTTCCTGTGGACATATAAAATAAATGAAAATATTTAATCCCTTAAATCTATAAGAACATGATTGCTGATAAATTGAAGATATAATTTCTCTGAATTCAGCAGCTAATCCATTAATTGGGTTTCAAAGTGCCTCATGAAAGCAGATTTTTCCAATGCTGTTTGAAATGCTTTATAGACTAAAATTCTGTGCCATATATAGGAATTTTCATCATAATATTTTTTAATATGTGTGATTTGTGTGATTTTTGGATCTTGAAGTGTTTCAAAGCCATTCCAAAATGACTGTTTTGTAGTTTTAACTGAAAAGGCTTTTTTACTTTAGCATTATACAAGATAGCTCTGACATACGATCAGAACTGAGCCCAAAATTTCTGTTGCTAAACGACACAGTTGTTAACTGAGTTTTGTCCCATTTTATAACCTTTCTTGCCATAGTTATTAAATGAATCACTGTTGATAAATTAGTAACACGGTTGTTAAGTGAATCTGCCTTTGCTATTGATTTTGCTTGCACAGAAGATGATCAGATGATCTAGGAACACTGCAACTCTCATAAATATGAATCAGTTGCAAGCATCTGAATTTTAATCACATGACCATGGGGATACTGTAATGGTTGTAAGTGTGAAAAATGGTCATGTCACTTTTTTCAGTGCTGTTGTAACTTCGAACAGTCACTAAATAAATGGATGTAAATCAAAGTCTACCTGTATTTTTTAATTTAGATTTTTAGCATGATTACTTTTAAATTTAGCATATTAGCTTGCCAATTTGTGAGTGTCTATATGTATGAGGGAAAGGCCAGAAACTAGGAGATTAGGAGTTCCAGACCCACCTTAGTCATGAAAGCCAGCTAGATAACTTTGAGCCAGTCTCTCTGTCTCAGCCCAACCCACCTAACAGAATTGTTGTTGAGTGAAAATTGGGGAAGAGCGAGTATTAGGTATTTTCGCCATCTTGAATTATATATAAGAATAATAAGTATATGGTCTAGTATGATTATATTTTTAGTTTTTCTGAAGTTGCACATTTCTTTAATGACCTTCATTATAAATGGAGCTGGATTGTATTGTAATGTGGGAATGCTGTATTTCTGCCTGCCCAAGAAAAGAAAAACTTTTGAAGATTTTCTGCTATAATGCTTCATCAAATTTTATGAACTCTTAGTAACAAAAGGGACAAGAATAAATAAATAACAATTCTTTTTCATTTATCAGTTACAAGATAATAAAGCCTTCTTAGCAATGATTAGTCATATATTGAGTGTGGATGGATTTTATTTTTCTACAACATATGACTTGACACATACCTTGCAACGATTGGCCAATACCAGTCCAGAGTTTCAAGAAATGAGTTTGCTAGAGAGGGTAAGAATATTTCTTTCAAAATTTTTAGAAAAACAAGACATTATATACAGAGAAAATGTGTGTGTGTGTGTGTGTGTGTGTGTTGAGTAGATTTTCTTCGTTTTTAAACTGCCAGTGAGATAGTTGAATTTTTAATGTCATAGTGACCAAGGTATAATGTTTCAACAAAGCCTGATGGTTTTTAAATTGTCTGTTCAATATTTCTGTGAGTTCATTGTTTGTTTTTTCCCCATATTCTTAGTCATCTTGTGCATTTTTTAAATGTATATTTCTGAAAAAATTGTTTGTTTTAATTTAATTTATATGCCACCCTTCTCCGAAGACTCAGGGCGGCTTACAATGCGTTAAGCAATAGCCTTCATACTTTTGTATATACCTGCTTAGTAGGGCTTTCGGGACCCCCCTCAAGTGGTGTTCTTTTTTATACAAAGTCAACTAAATCTAGTCCAAACTTGCTTTTTAATTGTATCTGTTTTTACAGGCAGACCCACGGTTTGTATGGAATGGACATCTTCTTAGAGAACTTGCTGCTCAACCTGAGGTAGTTAGCATATGGCTCATTGAAAATTTTAATGAGACTCAAGATTAGAGGAAAAGATCGGCTGAAACAATACATTGTGCTTATTTATACTAGCTTTATCAATTAATTATGCTTAGTATAAAAGTCATTTTAAAACTTTGAGGCTAGGGACTCCATGCACCCAAAGTCATTCGGTTTTGGCAGAGTTCAGTTGAAGTATATTGTCTTCTAACCAGGCCCACACAACCTCCAGGCAATGTGGAAGGCCTGCATGGAGGACAATGGACTTTGACTGAATCCTGCCAAGACCAATTGACTTTGGGTGCATGGAGCCCCAAGATTAGAGACTTTGACATATTTAGTTCTGGATGAGATAAATCCGGTGCACAACATGGGGATTCTTCTGGGCTTGCGACTCCTGTTCAAAAAGCAAAGGATACTTACATCTAGGATTTGAATAACTTCAGGTTATAAGCCAGTTGCAGCCATTTCTGGATCAGGAGTCCCTGGACTCAGTCATTCAAGCCTTAGTCATCTCATGTTTGGACTATTGCAGTGCATTCTGTATGGGGCTACCATTGAAGAGCATTTGGAAGCTACAGCTAGTTCAGAGTGCGGCAGCACAGACAGTTTTGTGGCCCTAAGGGTGCCCCATATCACACCACTGCTCCATGAGCTGCACTGGCTGCTGGTTTGCTTTTACATGCAATTTAAGGTATTGGCAATCCCTTTTAAAGCCCTTCATTACATGGGTCCAAGCTACTTGAGGAACTGTTTTATCCCACTGGGATTGGCCCCTCCAATCATGCTGGCAGAGGAGGTGTGTTGCAGACCCCATTGGCCAGGATATTCTGGCTGGTAGGGTCCAGTAGAAGAACCTTCGCTGGCGTTGCTCCTGGCCTATGGAACATCTTGCCCCTGGAGTGAGGTTGGCTCTTACCCTTCTGACCTTCTGCAAGAGCTTGAAGATCTGATTCTGTCAGTTGGCTTGGGGTTTCAAACAGGGGGCGGGGGGGCTTCATATTGGAGTGGTTGCTAGAGTAATAACAGATCCTACCTTCCCCCGTATATCATATGCCCACCCTCCCATCTTTTAGCTAGGGTTGTGTATTGTATTTTTATATTATTTTATATGTCTAGTTTTATCTTTTTAATATTGTAAGCTGTCCAGAGTTACCCTTTGGTAAAATAGGTGGCAAAGAGACAAGGTTTCCCTAATCACTCAGAAATAGAATTCTTAGAACTCAGAATTACCACCACCACCACCACCACCACCACCCCCCCTCCAGTTCTGGGGTAATTGTAATGGAGAGAATTCATGAGCAAAGATTCATTGGCAAGTGGGCTGCCTCAAAATTGAAAAGAAGGATGGATGGGAGATGAAAATAGGTCAGATTCTTTAAATATATTAACTTTCCTATTTTTAGCTCCATAGATTTGCAGTTCCAGTTATGCATGGTTGTATCCTTTTGTTTGCCTGCCATAGAAACTCAATGTGGGTATTAGGGATTGCTCTTGGACAAATTCCAGTGAATGATACCTTGAGAAAGAGAGAAATATCTTGACAATTTGTAGGTGAAAATTCAGAACTAAACATATTTTTAGTCTACTTCACAAGATTGCTACTCAAGGAAAATTTGGGAAAAGAGTGCAATGCATGCTCCTTGGACAACTGGAGGAAAAGCAGCATATAAATTAAATAAATAAACAGATACATGTCTTCACATATTTCATATTTGCTTACTTTAAACAGACTACCTTCATATGACGCCCATCAATCTTGATTCTTCAGCTGTCAGACCTGTGCCTTTTTCATTTTAATGTGATATTTTTGTGTATTGGACCTATGTTAGGTTAGGCTTACTTAACATATATATGAATTCTTGTGGTACATAGAATCACTTGTTTTGTGAGATCACTGAGATGGGTGGCTATATAAATTTGAAAAATAAATAAATAAAAATTAAAGTATAATGACTTCACCTACAGAAATTTAATAAGCAGTTTTCTTTCCTAATCCAATTCTTTCTTATTTGATGACCTCTTTCTTCAGTATGTATTAATTATTTGAAACTAGTAAGAAACACTATATTTTTTTCTTATTAAATTGAAAATGGGTGAATAATGCATCTCTCTCCCTACTTCTTTTTAGGATATTTTTTCTAGTTATACTAAGTTGAGCATTCTATACTGGAATACAGAAAAATGCTGTTGTGCTTATAATATCCATTAAATATTCACACGCGCGCACACGCACACACACACACACACACACACATAAATATTCAGTAAGTGTTAACCTGTATTCCTTAATTGCTGTTTTATACCAGTTATTATTATGCATACTAGTTCCATTAATGGTAAATACTTTGACTGGATTCTAATTTCTCGAAGAAGCTGTTTCAGAGCTGGTGTACGCTACTATGTGAGGGGTAAGATTTCTTCGTAATTGTTACATGAATATAAGCAAAAATTATACTTTGTGAGTTATTCTTTTAAATTGCTCGTCTTCTAGCAGTATTAAGAGAGATTTTGCTGGAGAATTCTTGTAGCACTTTTAATATTTGTCTGTTTTGATTTATTTTTTATTGGTTAAGGGTAAATGGCAAACTTATAGTTTGCTTTTAAGAATGTACACACACATGCACACAGAGGTACACAGGCACAAAAACATTTATTGCAGGCTTATTTTAAAATGTATTTAAAATGGAGTGAAGATTAGATTTGATATGAAAAACTACAATTTCAGATTTCTTCTTAACCAGGAAGACTAACATTATTGCTGAGCTCTTTGAAGGATACGTGGAAAATAAAAATATATCAATGAACATCTTTTCTTTATATAAATGGATCTGAGGGAAGGATAAGAAGTTCCATTCATCTGTTGCAGAAGAGGCATTCAAGTATATTTAGTGACCATTATTTTTCTTTGAACAAACCCCTTTGTGGGCCTGCCACAGTTATCTCATTTCTTTTCTCAGTTTCTTTCCAAAGTGGCATGCCTAGAAGTCAGTTTTACAGTTTTCTGTTTTTTTATTAACATTTTACATGTATAATTAGTAGAGAAGTTTTTCCCTTTGTGACTACTTAAACCATAAGCTACTTAAAAACATAGTTATGAAACAACAACTACATGCTATAACAGAAATAGGTTAGCATTACCATTTTAAAGAGTCCTATGAATTCTTTAGACAACTCTGAAAGTTGTCACAAAATGGCTTTCAACTAGGTTTGAAAGTAATAAGGCTTGCCTATATTTTAAATGCTTCCTGTTTTATAGGTATTGATTCTGAAGGACATGCAGCTAACTTTGTGGAAACAGAACAAATTGTACATTATAATGGAAACAAAGCCTCTTTTGTCCAGGTAATTTTTATTATGTTGGGATGCTTGTCTAATCTGTCTAATTTAATTTTTGCCTCTAACCTCTTAATACAGGCCTCTACATTTTATCTTACAATAAATTGACAGGTGTTTCTGCTAATTTTGTTGTACATTTCACTTCTTATTATCTTTGTTTTCCAGACACGAGGATCAATTCCCTTTTTCTGGTCACAGAGACCAAATCTCAAATATAAGCCAAAGCCACAGATCAGCAAAACAGTAAATCATGTGTGTATTTTCTATATCTTTTCCTGTCCTTCTATAGAAGAGATGTAATATACAGCATACCTATGCAAACTGCCTTAAGTTGGTTGCTTAAACAATATATAACTTCAGGCTGCAGTTTTCCCATCTTTATATGGCTCACTGTGTCAACATGAAAAACCTATGAAATATCCTGCAAACCAGGAGTTTGCAGTGTCAGACCTGCAACAGCATGGCATGCTAGTCTTCCTTGAAGATGATATTGCAATTCTTCAAAATTAAATAAATATTACTTTCTTAAAAGATATTGAAATTTCATGAGATTGCTGGCTCTCATTATGTATGTGTATATTCATTATGTATGTGTATGTGTATGTGTATGTGTATGTGCACATGTATGGTTTTTTCCTTAATATAAAATGCAAATTTTAAATTACTACATTTTACAAAGTAATATTTATACCAGAAAAAATATGTTCTGTATTAAACTAGCTATGAAAGGCCACTGATGTATTTTGTTCTTTTATATTAAATTTTATATTTCAATACTAGTTTTCTAATATTGTGGTCTTTAGCTCCCTCTTGTGTCTAAAAAAATTATTCTATCCATACTTCTGCAACCTTCAGCATCAAATTTATCTTTTGCTCCCTCTTAATGTTAATGTTGAGATGACAGTTAAATATAACAAGGCAAAAGAAGATAAAGTTCTTTGCATCCAATCATATCCCGCCTTTATCAAAAAGTTTCTTTCCCTCACAAAATGCACTTTATAAATCCAAAAAGACAAAAAAAAAGACTGGCAGAGGAAAAAGAATCTCCAATTCATTAAATAAAGTTTTACAGCTATTAATTTGCAATTAATTTAAGACAGTCTAAAGGAAAAAATAGCAAAATGCAAGCTTTTATTTCTGCGTGAACTAGTCATTCACTTCTCTTCGCTATTTTCTTTAGCAAAATTTCCAAAATGACATTATTTAACAAAAAGTAATCTGCAAATTAAAAAAAAACCCTCTTAGTCAGCTACAAAAAGTAAATGGGCAATTAAGAATGACATATCGGGCAAGTCTTTGTATTTGGTTAAAGGAACTGCTATTTATTTCAGCTGAAGAAGCTTTGGAGCTCTGCCTCCCAGCTGGGTCGCACCCAAGCAGATTCCTGCTTCAGGTTTAAAGCTTTTAGAAGAATAACAACTCGCCAGAGGATCAAGAGTTGATTCTTGGGCTTTCCCTATCCCAGGAAAGCTCTTCAGACTAAAAGGATAGTAGTCCCAGAAATTGCTGCCTAAAATAATCTTGAATAAAAGATCAACCAGAGCAATATCATATAAAAATTATTGGTGAATTAGCACCTTCATTTAACATTTACAAAATGAGACTTTGCCTCTCTGACCTTGAAATTAGGGATTCAATAATGCTAAACACCTTTAATATGTCATCTTCTGTCTCCTCAAAGCACTGTTCATTTTGTGAGGCCCCAAAATAGTAGTTCAGTTACTTATAAAGCTATTTACATTGAGTGGCTGAAGTTTCATTTGTGAAATTTGATATTACATGTTTTTTTAGCTATAAACGTCTTCTGTTTCCAGTAGTATCTTGCATGGACTCTGAAGGTTTCCCCCCACCCATCCCGGTCTTTTCCAATAGGATATTTTCCAGTTATGTTGTACATGCAAGTCTTACAAGCTGCATGTTCCATGAGTTATAATCTTAAACACCCAGCAGGGTGATTTTAAATCAACAAAATACCCCTGAATCTTGCTCTCTTCAGTAAAAGTTTTAAATTGATGTTAGAACTAGGGATTTTTCTCATTGCCCTTCATCTCCATCTCCATCCCCAAGACTTATGACAGATAAATCTGTCACATCAGAGACAAATTTGTGTAGGAATTAAAAGAACAAAAGTTCAGTTAAAGATTTATTTTATAATATAACTGCCATGAATATACTTTGTCCATTGAGGAATGCTACCATTTCTTACACTTGTGAAAAAGATGTACAATTTAATTCAAATGCAATTCAAAATGTATATTGTGTTCATTGTAATCTTTGTTATTTTTATGTATCAGTTCGTATTTCTGTTCAAAAGAATTATTCTATAACAGGTGTTCAATATATATATATTATACTCTCTTTTAGATGGATGGCTTCCAAAGACACTTTGATTCACAGATTATTAGCTATGGAAAACAAATGATTGTTAATCTGGTAAGATTTTAATCGAATTCTGCATCCAAGAATTCATGTCATTGCTAATGCTATATGTAACTGCTTTGTGTTTCCTTTACAGGTTAACCAAAAAGGCTCAGAAAAGCCTCTGGAACAAACTTTCTCAAAAATGGTAACTGGTTTAGGAAATGGAATGATCAAGTATGTATTAATGGAATGTGCTTGCATCATTTTCAATATATTTGATGATTTAGAGCTTTTAGTAAAGTATCTGTATAGTCCAAGATCTTCTGTGGATGAGAATGCTGACATATATTTTAGAGCTGCACAGATTTCTTTTAAACTTTATTTAATTTTGCAAACAACTTAATTTAATTTAATTTATCAAATTTCTATGCCGCCCAGCTCCCAAGGTTCTCTGGGTGGCTTACACCAAAAAATAATACAACAAAGAACATAGGAAAATTATTTTAAAAACATTATGAAAACATTTTAAAAACATTAAAAGTCCATGCACACCATTCATGGCCCAATCTCGCAAGATTGCAACAGTGAGATCAACGGCCCCAGGTCTGCCAGAAAAGCCAGGTCTTCACCGCTTTCCGGAAAGCCAATAGGGTGGGGGTAGTCCAGATCTCAGGAGGTAACTGGTTCCAGAGAGCTGGGGCAGCCACAAAGAAGGCCCTCCCCTGCGGGCCCGCCAGCCGGCATGATTTAGCTGGACCTGGAGGAGACCAATTCTGTGGGATCTTACCGGTCACTGGGAGCTATGTGGTAGAAATAAGGGGTGATAGTATAGTTTGTTTCAGAGAGCAAAGATTTTCCTTCATACTATGACACATAAGCAAAAGCTCTTTTTTTTTAACATAATGCCAATGTGTGCCCTGCAGACTTCATTGTTGCCTACAAGGTTTCTTGCCTTGCAGAAACATACTAGAAATAAAATGTAGGATCTTTGCTTTTCAGCATAACTTCCTGTTCATCTCTCCCATTAAAAACATACATTTTATTTCTAATTATTCCATATCCTCTGAACATGTTTTTTAGAAAATAAAAGTGAAAGGGAACTATTGCTTCCTCCTTTGTTTGGAAGTATGCCTACCTAACCAAAAAGTGACAGACAGATCTCAGATGAGAAAGTAGTAGAAAGCAATGTAAAGTAAATCAGTGTTCTTTGACTGACAGACCACTATAGACAAGAAAAGAAAGTAACGAAATAAAAGCTCATTGACTGGAAACCGGTCAAGTACAGCTTTGTAAGCTGTACTTATTCAACATTTGGACATGTCAAAGCAAATGTTATACAAACTTATACACTAACAGATAACGGAAACAATATGATGAAGGACAAATTTTATGGACAAATACAAGATATTTTTGACAGCATTCTTCATTCATGAAAAGTAAAGAATACAAAATATTATATAACATGAAGGTTGTTTTTAAAAAATTAGTATTTAATATCATTGTTTCTTGAAGAGCATTTCTTGACCTTAACTGTATAAGCTTACTGTCCAGTATAGATCTTCACTGTCCCCAAAATAAAACAATATTAAAAAAATAGTTATATAGATGTTGCATTTTGAAGAAGAATCTTACCATTGCTTAGTAGAAATTACCCAGAACATTTATTTTTTATGAGGCTTTTGTCTATATGATCCTTTAAGTACTAGTGAATGCTTTCTTTATTTACATATTCTTTCTTTGCCCAGGTATATAGCTTTTGATTTTCATAAAGAATGCAGTCATATGAGATGGGATAGACTCCAGATTTTACTGGATCAACTTGCTGCACCACAAGATGAATATGGGTAATATATGCAACTGAAATACAGTAGGCAAACATATCATTGTGAATAGCTGAAGCTATCTAATAATAGCAGATGCCTGATGTATCTGTTTTCTGCCAAACCCTCTCCTTCCCCCCCCTGCTTTTTTTTTGGTAATGTTTAAATATGATTATATAAGCATACACCTGTATAGGCTGTAATAGAAAACCCTTGGCTTATTATTGGCAAGAATGCATTTGAATTTGTATAGGATTATAATTGAAAAAATCCCATTATCTTTCTTACTTTATCTAATAGTGTCAACATTTGTCTGCACTTTGGTTGTATAATGTATTGTTTCTTTCAATTAAATGTATAGATAAATCTGGATATATTTGAATTTGCAAAAAGTTATTGTTAGGAAGTTACCTAATTTCATTTTAATTTCTAGAAATTATAAATAGTATTCCATTGGAAAAACATCTTAATGCTTATTTCCTATTGCTTATAGGCTTGTAAATAGTCAGTCCTCGACTTAAGACCACAATTGAGCCCAGAATTTATGTTGCTAAGTGAGAAATTTGTTAAGTGAATTTGGCCCCATTTTATGACTTTTCTTGTCACATTTGTAAAGTGAATCAATGCAGTTGTTAAATTAGTAACATTGTTGTTAAGTGAATCGTGCTTCCCCATTGGCTTTACATGTCAGAAGATGATCACATGACCCCAGGAAACTGCAACTGTCATAAATATGAACCAGTTGTCAAGCATCCAAATTTTGATCCCATGACCATGGAGATGCTGCAAGAGTCATAAGTATGAAAAATGGTCATAAGTCACTTTTTTCAGTGCCAATGTAACTTTGAACGGTCACTAAACAAACTGTTGTAAGTCAAAGACTACCTGTATGTCTTTGACTTATGTCATCATGAAAACCTATTATGCATCCCAAACACAAACCTGATGTTGCGCATTGCAAAAGAAAATCTCATTGTTCATTGCATATTTCTCATATATAACATATAAGATATATAACATATAAAATATTGTTAATGATGCTAAATTACATGTTTAATCTAGTTCTATAAGAACCAGATTCTCTCTAAAGAAATGTAAAGAAAAAAGTGGAGTTGCCCTGTAACTCCGTTCTTGTGTCCTCTGTTCATTTCCATCTTATAACACAAGGACTGGCAAGCTCAAGGTTGCAGAAAATTTACTAGTACCATTTTTTATTTTTTACAAAGTAGAATAGCTAAACAGATTCTTTAAAATTCATTCTCTTCCTCTCTCTCAAAAAAAGGTGTGAATGCTTGTCCACAATCACTTCCCATCTTTAGACTATTTTTTTAAAGGAGGCCTTGACTATAAAACGTTTGCTAGCCTCACTATACTTCTCTTATTTTATTTTTGCTTTTTCTATTAAGCTTATTAAAAACACAAACTAAAAGGCTGCTGAATTACTATTGCCTACAATCCTAAGTGCAGCTTTTTGACATGTGAACTTTCTCTCAAATGACTAAACAAGAAAATCCAATCATTAATTTACATTTCCTTTTCTAATCTCATAAATTGCATGGATGGAAAAGAAATTGAGAGGAAAAAAGCAGCATTCAGTGCATTAATCCCTTTTTAATATTTAAAATCATTTCTGCAATTCCAATTGCTATCTTCTGCCATTAATAAACTATACAATACATTTAAGTACAAAGTACAAAACTATGATAATCAAAGCATTTTATTTCACTCTGTCCAGTATAACCCTTGAAAATTACAGCTAAAATCTTCCAAATGTATCAAGATGTGATACCACAGTTTTAAACTTTCTTTCAAATATTGTGTTGTTTGGAAGTTGGCTATAATTGGGGATTAGATAGAATAGTAATACATCTTAAGCAGGTGACATGTTAGCAGACAGGAAGCCAAGATGAGGCAGCCTGAACCAGGCTACTGCAAGACTTAAACTTCATCTCCAAAACTGTTTGAATTTTTACATAATTCTCAACCCTTAGGAAAAAGAAT
This sequence comes from Coluber constrictor foxii, assembly GCA_038048745.1. Taxonomy (NCBI): domain Eukaryota; kingdom Metazoa; phylum Chordata; class Lepidosauria; order Squamata; family Colubridae; genus Coluber; species Coluber constrictor. Next base: position 115,394,711 of record CM075961.1, on the reverse strand, counting down.
GAGACTCGTCTAACAAATCCTTGGGATTCTCCTTTACAATGAATATTTATATCCTAAAATATGCCCTACATTTTATTAAGTGTTTGGAAGTGCTGAAAGACCTGTAATCCCAAAACTTCATTACTCTAACCAAATTCTTTTAAAAAAATAAACAAATAGCAAAACATTTATGAAGTTCTTACAGCCAAAAACTTCCAGTCTTTCTGTATGTGAAAAGGACTGAGAGAATCTACTTCATCCACTGAATAATTTCCAAGAAAGAGATGTATAGCATCCTGAAAAACAATCCAGAATATAAATTAAATGTCATGTCACCTTAACTATTTCCTCCCTACACCCCAAAGTACTTTATGGTCTTCAAATTCAGCCCAATTTGCAACAATTTAACAAAGCAGCAGCAGTTCTAATGACCAAAATTAAGCACAAAATTTCTGTTGCTAAGTGAGACATTTGTTAAGTGAGTTTTGCACCATTTTACAACTTTTATTGCCACAGTTAATAAGTGAATCACCTGAGTTGTTAAGTTAGTAAGACAATTGTCAAGTGAATCTTGTTTCCCCATTGACTTTACTTGTTAGAAGATGATCACAAAACTCTGCAACAGTCATAAATATGAGTCAGTTGCCAAGCATCTGAATTTTGATCACATGATCATGGGAATACACCAATGGTTGTGTGGAAAACAGTCATAAATCATTAAATAAACTGTTGTAACTAAAGAATTACCTACTTGCAAACCTATACGCAATTGGAAATAACCATTAGGCCATTTTTCTAATCTGATATAGTATATCTTTAACCAAAGAATAAAGATATAGCTGCATATTTAAACTTTGTTACGCTTCTGTGAATTGTCTGTAGTTACAAATATAGTTAGATCTAATTCTTTCTATTGCTGTTAGTAAGATATCTTGAATGTTTCTTTGGCAGACAAAAGATGAAGGCTAGTTGAAATCAATTTTTTATTAAGGCAGTGACAATAATCAATATTTCTTTGTTTTGGTTCTGTGGATACATTAGCCAAAATAAGTGTTATTTTGTGAATTCTTGCACAAAATAATAAACACTTTATTTTTTTATTCAGCTATTTTCTAGTTGATGCAGAAGGAAAGGTAGATATGCAACAGGAAGGAATATTCCGCAGCAACTGTATGGATTGCCTGGATAGGACAAATGTGGTTCAGAGCCTTTTAGCACGTCGTTCCCTACAATCACAGCTGCAGGTTAAGATTGCCTTCTGTATAAGGATTTCTTCCTTGTATTTTAAGAATTAAAGAACGTAATAACTCTAGTAGCCATTTGGTATATAAGATATATTTTTCCTGAAAGTGATATATTAGAACATGAAAATATGCCTCTATGTATGAATGTTTTCTGAAACATTAATTAATTCTAATTTCCATGCTTTTAAATTCTTAGCAGAATTTTAGTTAATAATGCTTTCTTTTATCCTTGTAGAGATTAGGTGTTTTGCATGCTCCACAGAGACTTGAAGAACAAGCAGAATTTGAGAAAATTTATAAAAATGGTGGGTTTCTATTTTGATAAGTAAAACCTTATCCTGTATTCTACTTACTTGCCATCTCTTTTTTATTTTGATAAGTAAAACCTTATCCTGTATTCTATTTACTTGCCATCTCTTTTTTACAAAACACTATTCTCTGTTCGTAGCATGGGCTGATAACGCAAATGCTTGTGCCAAACAATATGCTGGAACGGGTGCCTTAAAGACAGACTATACCAGGCAAGTTTGAGCCAGCCTTTCTTTACCACAAATATATTGATACAATTTCAGAAAGAGTATTTAGAGATTGTTCATTTACTGATTTATTAAGCTCAGTTATCATAGTATAATAGTATAATAGTTAATAGCTACATCAATGGAAAAACTTGAATTAGAATGGACATACTTTATCTAACCAACTTAACAGGTATCATAAAGCAGCTTATGGCAACTAATGATTACTAATAAAAACAAACAGAAGTTCCATAAAAAAAGAATCTTAGTAAAATTGGTCTTATTGCCAGTCAATCTAAAGAGACATCTTACCTTGAAGAGCACTCAGAGGCTCCAACTGGTCCAGAATGCGGCCAAGCGGGTGGTTATGGGTGCAACCCGTAGTGCCCATGTGACACTCCTCCTGTGCTAGCTTCACTGGCTCCCAGTGGTCTTCCGGGTGCGATTCAAGGTGTTGGTCACCACCTTCAAAGCGCTTCCTGGCATAGGACCTGAGTACCTTCAAGACCGACTTCTGCCACCAGTAGCCTCCCACCGATCAGTCCAATCCCACAGAGAGGGTCTCCTAAGGGTGTCATCGGCCAAGTTATGCCGGCTGGCGACAGCCAGGGGGAGGGCCTTCTCTGTGGGAGCCCCTGCCCTGTGGAATGAGCTGCCCTCGGAAATGCATAAGATCTCTGACCTCCATGTATTTCACTGTGCCCTCAAGACCCTGCTGCTCTGCCAGGCCGGGCTATCAATGTAATGATTTTAGATTAGGTGTTTTAAATTTTGGGTTTTACATCTGAGCTAAAATTATTTAATAATTTTAATTATTTTTAATTCATGTCTGTCTTTGAATTTTAATAGTTTTAATAAGGTGTACACCACCTGAGTCCTTTGGGAGAAGGGCGGTATAGAAATAAAATTATTATTATTATTATTATTATTATTATTATTATTATTATTATTATTATTATTATTATTATTATTACATTGGGTTGACATTTGAATGGCTGAAAACTTTTTTTCAAGATTCTAACTTCTATTCTTAGTTATTTTTGTTTAAACCATCAATGGAAATGTAATGTTTATCATCTCAAGAACATAATTGTTTATATAGCAGCTACAAAATAATTAAATTCATAACTAAACTAAATCACTAAATCATTGTAGGAATACCAACATAATAAACATTTTTGGATACATTTTGCATAAACAAGGATGAGCTATTATGAAATAAGCAGCAGTGACAGCAAGTGGTGCGAAAATGGGAAGCTGCTGGCACCACTCTGCTCATCTGCTCACTCCCTCACCCACCCAGCTCTCTCTCTGGTGGGAAGCCCCTGGCCACTGTTCTGCACTCTGCCCACCTCAGTTGCCTGGCTGGTTGGTTTTCCTTCCAGCTGCCCACAGCGAGTTGTCCCTGCGGCGAATTGGCTGTGTTGAGCTGTCCTACAATGACTTGGTAAGTTGGCAGAGGTAACTTGGCAGTGGCAAGCTGGCCCCGCCTAGCTGTCCCATTATGTTCTCAAAGGGCCTCTTAAAATTTATTAGGCCTCTGTCTGGAATTTTTTGGTTTCTCTTTTGATTGAGAGCAGAAAGAAAAATTCTCTCACTTCGAAAACAGGTATAATTATAATAGCCTAAATAAGACTCAGCTTTCCCTTTTAATCATGAAAGTTACCCTTATTGGAAGAGGAGTATAAATAAAATTAATGCAAGTAGTTTTTAACTTACAACCACAATTGAGCCCAAAATTTCAATTGCTAATCAAGATAGTTGTTAAGTGTCTTTTGCCCCATTTTATGATTTCTTGCCACAATTTTTAAATGAATCATTGCAGTTGTTAAGCTATTAACACAGTTGTTAAATGAATTTGGCTTACCCATTAACTTTGCTTGTCAAAAGGTCTTGAAAGGTGATCACATGATCCTGGAATAATCATAAATACATGCCAGTTGCCAAGGGTCTAAATTATGATTATGTGACTATGGGGATGCTGCAATGGCCCTATGTGTGAAAAATGGTCATGTCACTTTTTTCAGTGCTATTCAGGAGGTTACTAAATGAATGGTTGTAAGTCAAGGGCTATCTGTAATGTGTGCATCTCCCCTGTATACAAAAATAATTCAATGCAAGGAATTTCAACACAGTTCAGTCTCTAATATGTAAGTACTTGGTACTAAATTGCTGACTTCTTGAGAGATCTTCTGTATTAATGTTGAAATCCTATTTTCAAAAATTCAGAACTGGAAAGAGAACACAATGGGGTCTATTAATGGATGGTTGGAACTCACTAATTCGTTACTATAAAAACAACTTTTCTGATGGATTTAGACAGGTAAGGTTTGACACTATCACTTGCTGCATTTATTTAGCTTTAAATGTTGCCTTGTGTTGAATTTAAAAGAATGTGATCACCGTGCTCAGGGATATGTAAATTTATTTATATTTCATATTTCTAAATCACCAATTGTAAATCCTTCAATGAACTGCTGCCGCTTTGTTAAATTGTTGCAAATTGGGCTGAATTTGAAGACCATAAAGTACTTTGGGGTGTAGGGAGGAAATAGTTAAGGTGACATGACATTTAATTTATATTCTGGATTGTTTTTCAGGATGCTATAGATCTCTTTCTTGGAAATTATTCAGTGGATGAAGTAGATTCTCTCAGTCCTTTTCACATACAGAAAGACTGGAAATTTTTGGCTGTAAGAACTTCATAAATGTTTTGCTATTTGTTTATTTTTTTAAAAGAATTTGGTTAGAGTAATGAAGTTTTGGGATTACAGGTCTTTTAGCACTTCCAAACACTTAATAAAATGTAGGGCATATTTTAGGATATAAATATTCATTGTAAAGGAGAATCCCAAGGATTTGTTAGACGAGTCTCATTCTTTTTCCTAAGGGTTGAGAATTATGTAAAAATTCAAACAGTTTTGGAGATGAAGTTTAAGTCTTGCAGTAGCCTGGTTCAGGCTGCCTCATCTTGGCTTCCTGTCTGCTAACATGTCACCTGCTTAAGATGTATTTCTATTCTATCTAATCCCCAATTATAGCCAACTTCCAAACAACGCAATATTTGAAAGAAAGTTTAAAACTGTGGTATCACATCTTGATGCATTTGGAAGATTTTAGCTGTAATTTTCAAGGGTTATACTGGACAGAGTGAAATAAAATGTCTTGATTATCATAGCATTGTACTTCGTACTTATATGTGTTGTATAGTTTATTAATGGCAGAAGATAGCAATTGGAATTGCAGAAATGATTTTTTTTTTAAATTTGATTTATATGCCGCCCTTCTCTGGAGACTCAGGGCGGCTTACAATGCATTAAGCAATAGCTTTCATACTTTTGTATATTTATACAAAGTCAGCTTATTGCCCCCACAAACTGGGTCCTCATTTTACCTACCTTAGAAAGAATGGAAGGCTGAGTCAACCTTGAGCCTGGTGAGATTTGAATTTACAGTAATTGCAGACAGCTGATGTTAATCACAATGCCACCAGGCCCAGGGATTAAAAAAGGGATTAATGCATTGAATACTACTTTTTTCTTCTCAATTTCTTTTCCATCCAAGCAATTTATGAGATTAGAAAAAGAAATGTAAATTAATGATAGGATTTTCTTGTTTTTTTTTTATTTTTTATTTTTTATTTGATTTATATACCGCTCTACTCCCGAAGGACTCAGGGCGGTGTACAGCCACAAGTTAAAACACATAAATACAAAATTTAAAAGCGAAATAAAACCGAATTAAACAATTTGGCCCAACACAGATTTAAAACACCTCAATAGATTAAGAACAAATTTAAAATTTACATTTTAAAAAGGGAAAAGGAGAAAAAGAAAGTTAGGCCAGGCCAGCCTGATGGAATAAAAAGATCTTGAGAGCGTGTGGAAGGTGCGTAGATCCAGGATCCTCCGTATCTCCGGGGGGAGCTCATTCCAGATGGTAGGTGCCCCCACAGAGAAGGCTCTCCCCCTGGGGGCCGCCAGTCAACATTGTTTGGGCAATGGCACCCGGAGGAGCCCCTCTCTATGAGAGCGTACTGGCCGGTGGGAGGCCAATGGTGGCAGCAGGCGGTCCCGTAGATAACCAGGTCCAAAGCCATGGAGCGCTCTAAAGGTGGTAACCAAAACCTTGAAGCGCAACCAGAAGACCAGTGGCAGCCAGTGCAGCTCGCATAGGAAAGGTGTTACATGGGAACGCCATGTCGCTCCCATAACCACCTGCGCGGCCTCACTCTGCGCCAGTTGGAGCCTCCAGGTGCTCCTCAAGGGGAGCCCCATATAGAGAGCGTTACAGTAGTCCAGGCAGGAAGTGACAAGGGTGTGAGTGACCGTGCGTAAGGAATCCTGATCCAGAAAGGGACGCAAGTGGTGAATCAGGCGAACCTGATGAAAAATCCTCCCAGTCACAGCCGTCAGATGCTCTTCTAAAGACAGCCATGAATCCAGGACCCCCAAGTTGCAAGCCCTCTCCATGGGGGCCAGCAATTCGCCCCCAATAGTCAGTGATGGCACCAACTGAATATATCGGGATGTCGGAAACCATAGCCACTCGGATGGGTTGAGCCTGAGCCTGTTTCTCCCCATCCGGATCTGCACAGCCTCCAGAAACCGGGACATCACTTCAAGGGCATCATTGGGGTGGTCCGGGGTGGAGATGTACAGCTGAGTGTCATCAGCGTACTGGTGGTACTTCACCCTGAAACTACAGATGATCTCGCCCAGCGGCTTTACATAAATGTTGAACAGAAGGGGCGACAGGACCGACCCTTGTGGCACCCCACATATGAGGCGCCTTAGGGTCCACCTCTGCCCCCCTACCAACACAGACTGCGACCGGTCGGAGAGAAAGGAGAACTACCGCAACACAGTGCCCCCCCCCACTCCTAACTCTTCCAACCGGTGCAGCATGATACCATAGTCAATGGTATCAAAAACCGCTGAGAGATCTAATAGGACCTGGACAGAGGAGCAACCCCTGTCCCGAGCCCTCCAGAGATCATCAACCAATGTGGTCAATGCCGTTTCCGTGCTGTACCCTGGCCTGAAACCCAACTGGAATGGATCCAGATACATCGTTTCATCCAGGTGCTGGGGAAGCTGTTTAGTCATTCACTTGTTTAGTCATTCGAGAGAAAGTTCACATGTCAAAAAGCTGCATTTAGGATTGTGGGCAATAGTAATTCAGCAGCCTTTTAGTTTGTGTTTTTAATAAGCTTAATAGAAAAAGCAAAAATAAAATAAGAGGAGTATAGTGAGGCTAGCAAATGTTTTATAGTCAAGGCCTCCTTTAAAAAAAAAGTCTAAAGAAGCTGGGAAGTGATTGTGGACAAGCATTCATGCCTTTTTTTGAGAGAGAGAAAGAGAATAAATCTTAAAGAATCTGTTTAGGTATTCTAATTTTAAAAAAATAAAAAATGGTACTGGTAAATTTTCTGCAAACTTCAGCTTTCCAGTCCCTGTGTTTCTAAGATGAAAATGAACAGAGGACAGGGCAACTCCACTTTTTTCTTTACATTTCTTTAAAGAGAATCTGGTTCTTATAGAACTAGATTAAACATGTAATTTAGCATGATTGACAATATTTTATATGTTATATATCTTATATGTTATATATGAGAAATATGCAGTGAACAATGAGATTTTCTTTTGCAATGCGCAACATCAGGTTTGTGTTTGGGATGCATAATAGGTTTTCATGATGACATAAGTCAAAGATATACAGGTAGTCTTCGACTTACAACAGTTTGCTTAGTGACCGTTCAAAGTTACATTGGCACTGAAAAAACTGATTTATGACCGGGGTGGGTTCTAAATTTTTTTACTACCGGTTCTGTGGGTGTGGCTTGGAGGTCATGTGACTGAGTAGGCATGGCTAGCTGGACATGTTACCGGGTGGCCATGGCTATGTGTATAGGGACTACTCAGAGGGCTGAAAAAAGTCATTTCTGACAGGTCTTCGCACTTTTGACTGGTCCTCACACTTATGACCATCCTCACATTTATGCCCGTGCAGCATTCTTAACAACCATGTCATCATTTTACAACTGCTTCTCTTCACCATGGTGAAGGACAGTTGTAAGTTCAAGGATTGGTCAAAAGTGCCAGGATCAGTCAAAAATAACTTTTTCAGCCCTCTGAGTAGTCCATATGCATAAAAGGATACAGCAATAGAGAGAGATGAAGGAAGGGAAGGGAAATTAGAGTAGGAGTGAGGATAAGAGAGGGAGGAAGAGAGGAGGAGAAGGAGAAAGGAAGAGGAAGTAGGGAGGAGAAGAAGGGGGAAAGAGAAAGTAAGAAGGAAAGAAAAAAGAGAGGTGGTAGGTTTGAGGAGAAAGATTGCTGTGCAATAAAAAAGATGAAAGGGAAGAAAGGCAACCCCAAAGAAATATAAAGATATTAAGATAAAGAATGAATGGTTAAACTTTAAAGAATAAAAGAGAACAAATATGAATAAATAGCAATAATTAGAAACACACATACAAACATACAATGTATTTTCTTTGAACAGAGTATTTGGCCGGTTCACAAATTTAAACAGTGTTTAGTCATTTCAGTTAAATTTACAGTTTCTATATTTCCTTTTTGCCATATTTATTCCTCATCTATTTTTTTAAAAAACCAATATTACCCTTCATACTCATCTCTAATTTTAATCAAATTCAATTTTTCCCTTCTATTCTATATTATACCCCTTCACATTGTTATCTATTTTTATATCCATCCTCACATTGGTTAATTATGTAATATTACAGTTGTTTAATACAAATTCAACATTTTAATATAAAACAATTAGTTATATAACTATCTTTTTTGTATATTAATCAATATGAACGTGAATATTCCAATTATTTCCATGCAATCCAATTTCTTACAAATCAATTAATTATATTTACTAATAATAATAAACCAAATAATTTCCCCCATATATTCCTCCAAACCACAACTTAACCATTTCTGCTTTCAACATAATATACAATTAATAGTATCTCAATTATTAAAGCAGAAATTCCCTAGTTAAATAGAGCTTTTTTTCTTTTGTGTTTTAAAATCTTGAACTCTCCTCTTTTGCCCTAAACTTCCCATTGTTTGCAGTTTTGCACCTACCTCTTTTGGTGAGGAAAAAGAAAAAGAAATTTCTCTCTGCCTCATTTTGTCACCTTGCAGCAAAGACCCTGCTTTACTTTCAGTTTTGCTTTTTCAGCATAGCTAGGGGGAAAAAACCTGCTCCAGCACTGTTTGCACCTAGCAAAAGACCCCTGCAGAAAACAGCTGAGAACAAATCAGCTGAGAGTTAAGAGACCGATCTAATCAATTTGTGGTAATTAACCTATGCTGAAGCTGAAAGGGCTGTTTTTTCTATTTTTGCAGGCACCGGTCTACTTATTTGTTTTCTTTTAACACTGATCAGCTGTAGGGTGGCCCTTTGAAGCCCTGCAGCAAGAGTTTAAACAGTTTTTTTCCCTCTAGCCATCAGCTGGGACTCAGGAGGCAGCAATACATTGGGAGTGGGTGGGGTAAGCGACCGGCGACCGGCCGGGAACTGGTTCGGAGGAGTGGCCAGCCAATCTTATTACCGGTTCTCTGAACTATTAAATTTTTTTTTACTGGTGCTTGCGATCCGGTGCGAATCGGGAGCAACCCACCACTGCTTATGACCATTTTTCACACTTATGACTCTTGCAGCATCTCCATGGCTACGTGATCAAAATTTGGATGCTTGACAACTGGTTCATATTTATGACGGTTGCAGTTTCCTGGGGTCATGTGATCATCTTCTGACATGTAAAGCCAATGGGGAAGCACGATTCACTTAACAACTGTTACATTAGTAACAACTGTTACTAATTTAACAACTGCATTGATTCACTTTACAAATGTGGCAAGAAAAGTCATAAAATGGGGCCAAATTCACTTAACAAATTTCTCACTTAGCAACATAAATTCTGGGCTCAACTGTGGTCATAAGTCGAGGACTACCTGTGTTCTAAAATATTATATATTTTCTCCTGGACATTAAGGGATATATGCATTGTGACTTTTAAAACTTTTTTGGGAGCTGAAGCTATAAAACTGTATGTTTGGATTATGTATGTACCTCATATACAACTGGACTTTCAAATTGTTACGCATTGTTATTTACCTCCTAACTATGTGCATTTCTTTCTTTCCCCAGTTACCTATTATTATGGTAGTTGCTTTCTCAATGTGCATTATCTGTTTGCTTATGGCAGGTAAGTAATCATTCAGGCTTTCTACACTTCACACCATACTGCAGGTTATTTTTGACAAGACTTATCACTTAGCGACCAGTTCCAAGATTTCCCTGGGGTACTTAGCCTTGTTTCCATGAAATTAAGACTGGGTCTTATTTTTTTGATGCATTAGGTCTTATTTTCAGGGGTGTCTTATCTTGTGGCTGCCTCCCACCATCTGTTTGCCCACACACACACTTTTTTTCAGTCAGACGGAGAAACAGTGGAGAACTCAAACTTCGTCTGCTTGTAAATGGGATGCTTTGAAATGGACTTAAGCACATTGAGATCTCCTGCCTCCCCCCCACCCCCAAGCCTCTGTCTATGCCTGGCTCTGCTGCAGACTTTTGGCCCAGAGGGAGACAATGGTTCATCTGCTTCCAAATTACCTCCGTTCAAAGCGCCCCATTTGCAAGCAAACAAAGCTTTGTCTCCCTCTGGGCCAAAAGTATGTGGTGGAGCAGGCAGAGGGAGAGGCACAGTGGGAGGGGGGGGGAAGGCAGATGGGCATAGGGATTGCCTGTCTTCCCCCTGCCCTATGCTTCTGCTTGCTGCTGGTGCCACCATGCAAGCCTGCAAGCCTCCTATGAGCCAGACAGCTGCACAGCACATCCGGATCGCCCCGTCCCCCCTCCCCCCCTCCTCCGCACTTGGATTTATCTGCGCTGGGCCAAGGGGCCAGAGGGCTGCGGCTGCTGTCGGACACCATCGGCCCCTGTGTGCTCGCTGCCTCTTGTGCTGGCCATGCCCATCCCTTGGGGTTATTTTTGGGGTAAGGCTTATATTAGGCCCATCCCAAAAAATCAGGGTAGGCTTATTTTCAGGGTGGGTTTTATCTTTGGGGAAACATGCTACAACCTGAATTCAAACTTCAGACTAGACAAAGTCCCTGTCCCTGTGGTCAAGTGACCAAACTTTGGGCACTTGAGTGCACTTACAGCCATTTGCAGCATCCCAAAGACACGTGGCTGTTTTATGATGGTATTGCCAAAAACCAGCATTTACTTCTCATTTTCAGCAAAACTGCACCTATAGTGAACCATTGGTTTGTTTAATGACTGCTATAAAAAAGGGCATTAAAATTACATTAGGCCTATTACTGACCCATTTACAAGTGTTTTATGACTTATGACCATGATACTCAGGCTCCATTATAGTCGTAAATTGAGAACCACCTGTAGTCCCTAAAAAATTTTTGGTAAGATTTCAGAAGTGGCTTGTTGGTATCTCCCAGGGCTGAAAGAGTTTGTGACTGGCCTGAAGTCACTCAACTGCCTTTGTAGGCAAGACTAGAATTCACCCTTTTCTAATTCTTCAGTGATAAGATAGTTTATTAATCAGATGTGTTTGAATCTTCAAGAAATACTGGTGACTATTCCTGATACACCTCATATATCTTCTTTCACATTCACAAATGGAGAAAATAGCTTTTACAAGTTTGTATATTAGAATATCTTCTCAATATGATTATTGTCTTTATCATGTGGAAAAGAGTTGTTTTTATAAGGGATGGCTGTTTTCATGTTCTCTAGTTTTGTGGCTTGTAATTGAAAAGAATTTATTACGTTTTGCAGGGGACACATGGACAGAGACACTGGCTTACGTGATGTTCTGGGGAAGTGCAAGTTTTGGAACTCTTGCTATCATCCTTTACAATGGCAAAGATTTTGTAGATGCACCTAGGCTAGTCCAAAAGGAAAAAATGGACTGAATGTGTGTGTGTGGAAAGCGGCTTGGTAGAGATGGCTCCTCAGTTCATACATGGAGTCTCTACTGACCTGTTTTCCACACCAACGTGTAGGGGGCAGGGTTAGGTTTCATTTTTAAAGGGTGAGAAGGTGATTCCACTTGGTTACTTGGTGAAAGGGACTAATCTTTTTGTTCTACAGTTACAATGATTTTCAGAGTATTGCATTTGCTAGAGAACTTGCACACACAAGATGGAAGTGAAAGTCAGTAACATGATGCCCTAACACAGGGAGACATGAATTCCTAAAGAATCTGTGACTATATTATTTCAGCAGTATAATATTATAAGTCTTAGATAGCTCCATTGCTAAGGAAGATTATGATCTTCTGGTGTATCAAGAGATTGTTGCTAGCTTAAAGTATGTATCATTTACCTTCTCTGATACATGGAAAAGCTTTGCTTATTAACCATAATAAATAATTGCTTCTTTAGTGGTTTTGGATTGGGTATCCATATAGTCAATTTGTAATAGTGCAAATACAAGGAATTTTTTTTATTAAGTTCAAGAGCATCTGTTTTTTTATATTTCTATAAATACAGTACTTTTTTTCTCTGATTAAAAAAAAATTCCTTCAGCTAGCAATGGATAAGATTAATGCAATATTCTGTTAAAACATTATTGAGGATGAGATGTACAACTGATTTTCCTGGGATATGTCTTGTGCTGCTTTAATTACTGTCCTTAACTTTAGATAACAAATTTCCATATGACTCAAATTGTTTTGTTTTTTTTTAAAAAAAGACGTACATGAAATCAAAGAATGTAAAAATGGCTATTTAAACACTCATGCTAAAGGTCCAAAGTATTCATTTCTTTCTGAAGAATCTGAAATGTCAGATGGGTTTTTGAAATTGGCAACCCAGTTACTATATCTGCTGCCTTGGATTTAGTAAGAATGATCTGTGGAAAATTGAATGAATATTTGAAAAAAAATTCTTGGAAAATATTTGCACTTGGGATCAGCATCAACTTTTTGTGCATGCCATAACTATTTCTCTACAACTGTAACTCTCAACATGAGTAAGCTATAAGTCTTATGCTAATTATTAATAAATATATGTCTCAACTCTAGTGCTTCCAAGCTTTCTATTGAAACTATATCTAGGACCAATTTAAAACCATTTTGTCATCCATTTTCTAATTTATTTGTGTTCAAAACCAGACAGCTTCAAGTGCAGTGCATTATTTTTAGTAAATTCAGCTATATCTTCAAGATTGAAATTATGTTATTTAAATACTAGGAATCTGTAACAAGATTCAGCAGATAAAAGTTGCCTCTTCTAAGTTAAAACTAAGTGGATTGCTGTAATGTTTTCATAGTTTGAAAATTGAACCTCTTACTATATGGACTTTGGAAACAAAAACTGCTATCTTTGAATGGCTATGGGGTGGGGGGGTTTTTTTGGACTATCCTTTCGGTTATTTGTAATAAAAACATGCCATTCCTGTTTTCTTTTTTAAAAATCGTTGAAAAAAGTGATGCGGGCTTGAGTCTGCTCAAATATGTGGAAAACCCAAGAAAGCTGTGCATTAAATGGATGGTCTCAGTGTCATTTTTTTTCTTTTAAAAGATTTTTCCTTGATCCTTCTATACATTTCTTATAAATATCTGCAGCAGAGAAAAAGATCTGGGTAGTTCTAGTCGCTACATGGAAACTCAAATTCTTTAAATTTGGGGGTTGGGAGAATGTCTGTATTCCAGTGCTTTATAAAAGAGGTTGCAAACAATATACTTAAACAATAATAAAACTTCAATTTTTAAAAAATAGTATCTTTTGTGTCTGAATGTTAAATAGACAATGTGTACAATGGTATCCAAGTATGTATGATGAAAAGTAACATAGACAATCCTTTACATTATGAAATTCCTTCTTTCATCAAATGTCGACATTGTAAAATCATTCATACTGTATTATTTTCTATGTTTTGCAGGTTGTTCTATGCCAATGCATTATGCTAGTACTATTTTATATCACTATCTGATTAGCCAATTACGTATCAATTCATACCAGCAAATGAACTTTTTTTTTTACTATAGACTCCTTTAAATAAAGGCTGATATAAAATAAATTTAGTCCCTTGGAAAGAAAAAATATAAAATAAATTTGAATAATTGATGTAAACATTTAAGTCAAAATACACGGACTATCTGACTTGTTTATCAGATCACAAGCTATGGAAGACTGTATAGTGTTAATATTTTATGGAAGGCAGTACATGAAAACTCATGTTTATCTGAAAGCTGAAATAAAATTGACCTAGGCCTAGAAAATGAGAAATCTGCAATTCTAATCTAACGGTACTTTATATGCTTCTAAGCAGTTATGCATTTCAAATGCAAAAGATTATCTTTCATTTCCATATATAGTCATGTGTTTGGAGGTTTTATCCCCACCTCAAAAAAAAAATCTTTCAATGTTTTAAGTGTTCCAGCAATTTCTAATGCTGCAATTGGCTTATGTCTTAAAATAATGTTTCCACACTAATCAATACAGAAGCAAGAATAATTGTGATTGACTTAGAGCAGGGGGATTGTGGAAAAAGTAGCAAAGTGTGCAAAATCATCTTTGGACCAGGATTACAGGATTATGAGTGAAATATCACTGGTAAGTCTGGCTGCCTTATCTCAGGTAGTTCTGTTGAAGTCTACTTTAATTCTAATTTTGAAGCACTGTAGACACTGATGCAAGCTTGGAGTGGAAATAAAACGAAGCATTAACAGGAGGGAGAACAGTATTTTGTAAAACACTTCTCAATGAATAGGTTTCTGCTCTCTGCTTGCACATGTAGAATTTTGGGGTTAAAAGGTATTTTGATGGCTGTTGCTTTTACTTCTTTCCACTATATAAATGAACCAGTCCCAAAACCTTGCAATTGTTTATATTGAATGACTGTTGTGGTTATGAAGAAAAGTGCATGTAGATTTTTTTTTAAAAAGGTGTATGCTGAATTATAAATAAATTTGAAATGATAGCAACCAAATAAGGTTGTTTGCAGAAACCTTCTGTAAAGAATTCAGATTGCAAGCAGGTGATTTATGCTTGTACAAATTGGAAAGTACTGTCACCAACTAATATATCTCCTTACCAATCAACTATCTATCTTGTCAAGACAATGATCCTAAAGTATACCTGAGATGTTTAATTTGTATATATAAAAGTACAAACTTCATAACTATGATTCAATATTGTTAAAATGTTGTTTGAATTCTCTGCTCCATGAAGTGCATATGAAACGTTTTATGTCACCATCATCTTGTTTATGGCAGTAACTTATGGTTTGCCCACCTCAATATGCTAGAATTTGTGATACTGCAATGATTTCAACTTTATGTATGAAGATTAAGACCATTTCTAAAGTTGGACATACAAACCAGAAATGATGTGAGATTAGTTTATTGGCACACAATAAAGTTGAGTAGTATATGGATAATCAAATGATAAACATCTGGGACAAAAAAAATAAATTAAAATCATCTATCTGCTTAGGTTTATCCTAAGAATTAGGAACAAGAAGTATGCAAGATGTAATATTAGACATATTAAACATAATATCTGTGATTTAAGGCCCCAGAGTTCAAGGAATACATACCAGTTTTTCTTCCTTCAGTACAAATAATTCTAGCTCTTTCTATTTTTCTAAAAAGAATTCTGAAAAGTTCATATCTCAAATGGTTTCAAGTGCTCAAAAGTTATCAAGTAGCTTACCTCTATCAATTGTCTCCATATGTGCTCCTGGGTTATTTTGATCACCTGGTATTTCACACATCTTTATTTTTTAAATTAGATTTATATGCCACCCTTCTCCGGAGACTCAGGGTGGCTTACAATGCATTAAACAATAAGCAATAGCCTTCATACTTTTGTATATTTTTATACAAATCAGCTTATTGCCCCCACAAACTGGGTCCTCAATTTACCTATCTTAGAAAGGATGGAAAGCTGAGTCAACCTTGAGCCTGGAACTTGTACAATTGCAGTCAGCTGGGTGTTAACAGGCTATCTAGCCTGTTGAGCTATCTGAGGCTCATCTGTACATAATGTCTCATTTTTGATGTTATGTAGAAAGGCTGGAGTTTAAATTAAATGGGGAAAATACCAGATCAACTGTTTTCAAAATATCTGCAATTTTAGAAATCAGGATCAAATTATAAAGTGAAGGCTGCACTAAAAAAAAAATGTAACTTTGTGACACTAAGATCACTAAGGAAACCTATTAATGTATTCTTAGAACTCTGGCCCAACAGGTGAAACATTTATTTCCACAAATTACAGTAGGAACTATAACTAACATATATACTGTACAGATATGAAGACCTACATGACCTAAATATCCCTTCCCCATTTTTTTAGCCTAAGGGCAAAGAAACTACTAAGTACCCTGGATAATACCATATGTATTCTGTCAGCCTCCTATGCAGATAAAAGATCTTTACTCCCATATGGATACAACTGCTCCCCAAAATTACTGATTCCTTTGACAGGATTCTGGAAACTTTAGCACTATTACTGACTAATAGTGATGGAAATAGGAAGCGACAGGGCTAGTGCCTTTTTCTATATGCTTAAGATGGCAAGAATGGCAAAGCAAATGTTCATCTAATGGGTAGCAACGATGACCATCTTCATCATTGAGTTCCATTCTACAGTCCTATGTAAAAGAGAAGAAAACAGAATGGTGATTAATACACTCATTGCTCCATGTTGCTCTATGAAAGTAACTGTCAATCCATTCATGTTAAAAGCAAATCATTAAAATATGCTACTTCTCTAAAAGCATTTGCCTGCAGTAGAATAACAAAAGTCCTTTCCTAATATAAAGCATGCAGTCCCTATTGATGAGGAACACTCTTCTTATCAAACTAGTTGGTTCATTATATAGGAGATTCTGAGCACCAGGCACGTCTATTCTGGAGAATTGGCTAAATTCAATTTTTTTTTCCAGTTTGCAAGGCTCTCTTTTTTTTTTAATTTTAAAAACAAACTTTATTCAATATAAACAGATAAAATTTTTTACAAAACATTCTTAACTCTAAGCACGAAAATACAGTTCTATATTACCTATATTCTAATATTAATAAACAAGTTTGTCTGTCTATAATATTTAAACATATAACTATATATATACATTAGTCTTAATTTGCTGTTGATGGTGTAAATTTGTTACCTTTAATTTATTAGTGTATTTGACATCTTTTTCCCCCCCTGTCTATCGATCCATTCATACCATCTGTTCCATATTGGTAATACTGTTAATCTATCCATTTCTGCACATCTAAATATTTTTTGAATTATTTGTTCTTCTGTTGGCAACTGTTCTAATTTCCAGGATTGGGCTAGGGTTAGTCTTGCTGCCGTAATTATGTGTAATGTAATGTATTTTATTTCTTTTTTGCTATCTTTTTTAAGTATGCCTAGTAAAAAAAATTCAGGTTTTAGGTTAATCTCTTCTTCTGTTATTTCTGTTATCCATTTTCCGATTTTCATCCAAATTTTTTTTATTTTTGGGCAGAGCCACCAGAGATGATAAAATGTTCCCGGTGATTGTCTACATTTCCAACATGTCGGGTTACAATTTGGATACATTTCTGCCAATCTAGCTGGGGCTAGGTGCCACCTATACCACATCTTGTAGTGGTTTTCTTTGTACGTTGTTGCCTTTGTTATTCTACAATTATTTTCCCAAATCATTTCCCATTCTTCTAATTGTATATTCCTTCCAATATTCCTAGCCCAGCCTTTGACTATGTTTTCTGCCAAATCAAACTCAAGTAGATATTTGTAAATCTTTGAAATTAATTTTCCCTCTTTGGTTTCTAGTAGTTTATCTAATTGGTTAGGTTTTACATCCACTCCTCCTTCTTCACTATCTTTTTTATATCTAGTTTGTATTTCTATACTCAGGTCCCTAAGCTCTTGGCGGGATTTGAGTCTCCCATTTATATCCAGAATTTCTTTATATTTTATTATTTTTTGAGTAGTTGATGTGTTGGGATACATTACATTGGGATGCATTGTTGCCTCTAGTGTAGATAACCAGCCTGGGACTTTTATGTAGTGCTTACATTTGATTTCTAACCAAGTGGTAATTAATGAATTTCTTATTATATGGTTTTTGAAATGTTTGTATGTTTTATTTCCAATGTTCCATAAATAAGCATGCCAGCCTTTTAATAGATCATGACCTTCCAATTTCAATACTCTTTGGTTGTCCAAATTAACCCAGTCTTTAATCCATATTAAACTTGCCGCTCTATAATATTTTTCCCAGGCTGGTAGGCCAAAGCCTCCTCTTGATCTATCGTCTTGTAGTGTTTTTAAATTTATCCTCGGTTTTCCCCCTCCCATATAAATTTTGCTATTAATTTATTCAGATTTGTGAAAAAAAAATTCTAATTTAATCGGGATGGTTTGAAACAGATAGAGGATCCTTGGGAGTATATTCATCTTTATTGCTGCTATTCGTCCTAATAACGATAATTTTAAATTCTCCTATCTCTCTAGATCTTTTTTAATTTGTTGTATTAATTCTCCATAGTTATTGTCTTTGATTGCTATATTTCTAGTTCTCAAATTTAAACCTAGGTATTTTATCTTTTTTACTACTTGCAGTTCCGATTGTTGTTCCAGTTCTTCTATTTGTTTTATGTTTAGATTTTTGGTTAAAATTTTGGTCTTGTTTTTGTTAATTTTTAACCCTGCCACCTTGCCAAATTTCTCAATTTCCTCCATCAATTTTAATTGTGTTTCTAATGGGTCTTCTATGAAGAATACAAGGTCATCAGCAAAAGCTTGGACCTTGTATTCTTCTCCTTTTACTTTAAGTCCTTTTATATTTTTGTTTAATCTAATTCTCCTAAGCAAATTTTCCAAGGTTAAAATAAAAAGCAGGGGCGAGAGTGGGCATCCTTGTCTTACTCCTCTACCTATTTCAAAATAATTTGTTAATTCTCCATTAACTAATAGTCTTGCCTTCTGATTTGTGTATATTGTAGATATTATCTTTCCAAATTTCTCTCCAAAATCCATATTTTTTATTTGTTGTGTCATGAATTTCCAATTGACTCGATCGAATGCTTTTTATGCATCGAGAAAAACAAGAGCTGTTTGTTTCTCTGGATGCACCTCGCAGTATTCTATTATGTTTATCACCATTTTAAAATTATTTTTAATTTGTCTTGTCAGTAAGAATCTATTCTGAACTGGATGTATTTTATTATTTAATATTATTTTTAATCTATTCGCTATTAAATTCATAAAAATTTTGTAATCTGTGTTTAATAGTGAAATCGGCCTATAATTACTAATTTGTGTTGGTATCTGTCCCTTCTTTGTGGATTAATGAAATATATGCCTCTTTTCAAGATTCTGGTATTTTTGCTGCTTTTAATGCCTCATTGTACACCTCTATTAATATCCCATTTAATGATGTTCCTAATTCTTTATATAGTTCTATTGGTAGTCCATCTGTTCCCGGGGTTTTATTGTTTTTTTGTTTCCTAATAGTTTCCTATAGTTCTTCCATTGTAATCTCCCTATTTAACATCTTTTTTTCCTCCTCCGTTATCATGGGCATTTCCTCCTTTTTTAACTATTGGTCTGTTCCTTCTACTTCCACCTTTTCTTGCTTATGTAAGTTTTGAAAAAATTGAATTGCTATCTCTTTCTTTTTTTCTGAGCTCTGATGTAATTTTCCTTCATTATCTTGCAGTTGATGGATTATTCTTTTTTCCCTTTCCTTTCTTAATTTATAAGCCATCCATCTTCCTGGTTTATTTGCCTGTTCAAATTGATTTTGTTTTGTGAATTTTAATGTATTGATGCATTTTTCTTGTCCCAGTATATTTAGTTTGTGTTTGGTGGCCGCCCAGTTAATTCTCATCTGTTCGTCTCCCGGTCTTTCCTGTAATTTCTCTTCACAATTTTTAATCTCACTGTAAATTTTGTTATATTCTTTTTCCCTCTCTTTTTTCTTTTTACTATTATAAGCTAATGTTATTCCTCTGATATATGCTTTTGTTGTGTTCCACAAATTTTGTAAAGATGTTTGGCTTTTATTATTAACCTTGAAGAACCATTTCAGTTCTTCCTTTATTCTTTTAATATATTCTTTTTCTTTCATTACTTGTGTGTTCATCATCCATCTACCTTTCCCTTTTCTCCGTCCTCTCCATTCTATTATTAATGGATTATGGTCAGTCCATTCATTTGCCCCTATTTCTACTGATTGAATTTCTTGTATTAAAGTCTTCGTAGCCCATATCATATCAATCCTTGACCAAGATTTGTGAGGATTGGAGGATAAAATGTTTTCGGGAACAAATTTTTCTTGTTATTTTTATTCTGATTACTTCTATAATCTTTTTTTGTATCTACAATGGCATTAAAATCGCCTAATAGGCATACATTCGCTATATTTTGGTCTATTATTCTTTCATGTAGGTTTTGATAAAATTCTTTTTGTTGACCATTTGGTGCATATATCACAACTAATAACACATTTTTACCTTTAAGATTAACTTCAATCATCACAATTCTTCCTGTGTTATCTACATATTTCAGTTTGCTTTCTATTTCTTCTTTAACGTAAACCGCTATTCCTTTTTTCTTCCCATCAGCTAGTGATATGTGTAATTTCCCTAGTTTTTTTACATTGTAAATACTTTTCTTCTTGTTTTCTTATGTGAATTTCTTGAAGGCATATTATGTCTGCTTTTTGTTTAATTAATTTTCTAAATGTTTGATTTCTTTTAATAGGAGAGTTGAGTCCATTTATGTTTATTGATACGATTTTCAAATTTTTGTCCATTTTTAAAATTTAGTCCTCTTTCTTTTTGTTCCTTTACTTCCTGTCCTTTTTTTTGCTTGTTCTTGTGCTCTTGTCATTACTCCTTTTTCTTCTTCTTCTTGAATTTCCCCCTTCTCCTCTTTTTCCTTCTCCTTGTTGTTCTCTTCACGTCGGGTTCTTTGGTCTTCTCTTCTCGATGTTATTTGGTCTCTTCTCCTCGGCTCCTCTCCTCTGTCATCTATTCCTTCTTGTTCCATGATCTGGTCATATAAGTTTTGAGCTTTTTCTATCGTATCCACTTTTATCTTCCTCCCCTTCCACGTAGCTAGTACTCCTTCTGGCATTAACCATCGAAATAGTATTTGTTTTTTTATTTAATAATACTGTGAGGAATCCATAATCTTTCCTCCACTCTCTGATTCTTTTGGGTATTTGTTTTAATGTTATTTCTTTTTGTTTATAATATATTGTTCTTCTTTGGCTATTTTAAAAATAATGTCTCTAACCTTCTTCCTTACAAAGCGTACGTGGACTTCTCTTGGGAGCCTATGTTGCCTTGCATAATTAGTGTTTACTCTAAACACTTCGTCTATTTCATTGATGATCTCGTCCTTCTCTCTTTGCAAAATCTCTGCAATTATTTCAGCCATTGTTTGTGTTAAGTCCTCATCTCTTTCCTCCCGTACGTTTTGAAGCCTTAGGTAAAATAATGCTCTTTCCATTTCCAATTGGACTACGGTAGTTTCAAGTTCTTTATTAAGGCCTGTCATTTTTACTTCTAGCAGCTTTAATTTCTCTTCTGTTCCTTCTGACTTTTCTTCTATGGCTGTAATCCTTTGATCATTTTTTGAAATCATCTCCTGAATAGAGTCCATTTTCCCATCTAATTTCTGAATGTCTTCTTTGACCAAATTTTTAATTTCATCTAAGTCTCTCCTGGTTTCCTTGTGATTTTTGAACATACATTCTTGCATTTTTTGCATGGTGTCTTGTATTGTAGTTAATGTAGTCTGTACCGTCTGCATATTTATGGTCGGGGTTTGTTTTTCAGTTGGGAAAATTGTTTCTACAGCTTTTTGCGTTGCTGGAGATGCCATTAGTCCTATTGATATAGGAGTAACCTTCCCTGTCTTTACCGTAGTTACTGTAGTTGATGACATTTCTTTCAAGATTTTATACTGTTTTTCCAGAATTCTATCTACCTTTTCCCAAATTAACATCCATTTCTCAATCAAATCAGAACTCTTTTTTTCCCCCTTATACTATTGTTGTTATAATTTTAAATAAGGTTAAATAGCTTCTATTTCAATCGCTCCTCTGTTAAATGTCCTCTTATATTCAAGAATTTAATCACAATCTATATTGCCTTACTAATTTTCTTTATATCTCTATTATTCCTTTATTATTTTAATTATCAGTTCAATTGATTATACTATACAAAGCTATCAACACCTTATATCCTATAAAAGTCTATCTTTTGAAATATATCCTATATAACTATGTAATAATATTCTATCACTAAGATAATTACTTAATTTTCCTATTAAACGTTTCCAAAGATTTGATCTCACTCAAAACATAAAAATCAAATTAGGTTCAATATTACAATATTTAAACAATACTAATTTAATCTATATGTCTATTAATACTATTTAAGGTAAATTAATCTAATAAAAAATATTTAATATAGCGGGACTTCCGGTGGCGCCTTCCTCGTTGGCGGCGGGCTTTTCCATGCCCGCCGGCATCTCGGCGCGTATAGAGCCGCCGTATAGCTGGCAGGTGGCTCGAAAAACCCGCTCCTCATCGGGAGGAGCAGGGAGAGCTTCTGGGGGTGAGGCTGAGCCCCCTGAGTCGCCCCAGGAATTTTTTTTTTGTCCTGGGGAAGGCTCAGAGGGATGGCTCCCTCCATATCCCCAGAGAATGCTCCGCGCCAAGAGAGTCCTCCGCTAATTAGCGGAGCCAGACGCTGGGAGCAACACCACAATTGAAGCGATAATTGAGCAAGCTGAAAAAGAAAGAAGAAAAGTTGAAGCAAGTATGGATTTTTTTTACTGATTTTTTATTGATTTTCTGGAGGAGGAAGGAGGGGAAGGGGGAAGGAGAGGAAGAGAAGTGAAAGTTTTTAAGAAAGTCCTTTAACATGGCGACTGGCTTTAATTGAAGAAATGCTAGAGCGGATGAAAATGGAGTCCAGTCCTGAAAGACTTTGAAATAAATACTCTGCTATGGGAAAGGCACTTAAAGTAAGAAGAACCTTCTTGGGTTTTTTTTTTAAAACTAAAGTAAAGTAAAGCAAAGTAAAGTAAAGTAAAGTAAAGCAATCTAAAGTAAAGTAAAGATGACTAAAGGAAGGGGGGGCTCCCCCACGAGCCAGCTGAAGGATAAAGCTGAGATGATTCATTTGTATGGATTGGCAGAAGGGGACTTAAACGATCTTATAACAACTTCCTTACCGAGCGTTGTTGACAAAATTAAAAATTCACAGAAGAATCTTGAAGACTTGGTTGCTGGAAAGCATGACCAATTAAGTCAAACTATTATTAAAGTAATCTCAGATCTTTCAAACGTGGTGGTTGAAATGGAGGAGAAAGTGACTGAGATTAGCAGTAAATTTGACTCTCAGATACAAGAAATACAAGAAAAGTTTGTGGAAGCTGAGGTTCGAAATCAGAATATACAGAATGATATTATTATGCTTCAAATTAAAACTATGGCATCAGCAATTAGATTAAGAGGTATTAGAGAAAACCAGAGAGAAAATTTAAGAGTAATTTCTGCAAAGGTTTTTGCTGAATTACTAGAGCTAGAAGATGAGATAATTCTTGGTTGTATAGAGAAAGTTTATAGAGTCAACTCACGAGTAGCCAAACAAAGGAATTTGCCTAGAGACATTGTTGTTTACTTTACTGATAAAAGGCTGAGAGATGATATTTTACAAAAGTCCTACTCTGCCAGAGTGCAAGTAGAAGGTGTACAAATTAATATTTTTAAAGAGTTACCATCGAAGGTCCTAAAGGATAGAAAAGAATTTGCTTTTTTGACTAAGGAATTGAAGAGAAGTAATATCCCATTTAGATGGGACTTACCAGCTGGCATAATTTTTAGATATCATGGTGTGAGATATTGTCTGAATGCTATTGGAAAAGCAGAACATTTCTATAAAAATATCTTCAAGGGAGCCACTGAATATGTGAAGAACAAGAAACAAGAAAGAGAGTCTGTAAAAGGTAAACAGAAGGAAGAGATTCAAAGTATGAATCAAAGAACGTTAAAAGTACAAGAAGTACAAGGCGGTTCTTCAGAGGATTCTATTATGGACTTCTCAGATGGAAAAATTGAATATCCCAGTGAATTTAGAGTAGGAGCACCGGACCCTGAACTGCGGGAGCAAGATTTTAAAAATATTACAATCCGAGATGAACAGCAGCAGGGGTCCAACGCTCCCCAAGAAATGGGTGGTGATGTCGAACAGCAGGAAGAAGCCAATGAGGAAACTCAAGTATATATTACTGAGTGTCGTGAAGTCCTTCAGCAGTTACAGCTGTTATCAGAATATATTGAAAGTTTTGGAAAAAGGTTATAAAATTTTCAAAGTTTATACTGAGTTGGATTTATGGATTATAATGACTTCATCCTGAGTTGGAGACTTATAAAATTTTTTATTATCTTGAATTGGATTTAACATCCTGAGCAAGTTTAACAGATTGCTGCAATAGTAGCAGCGATCTGTGATTACCCTATTATACTTTTCTCTTGGAATTTACCATCTAGGAGGAAAGAAGGGAAATGAAAACATCTTACAACCAGAAGGAGTGAACAACAAAGGGTGGCAGGATTTGAAAGAGCTTTAGAAGAACATCTGGGAATGCAGTTTCTAGAATTTTCTTTTTGCTTGTTTTTTCCTCAAGGATTGGTGGAGCTGCATTGGGTTTTTTCTTGTTGAAACAGAATAAGTTAGTTTGAATGATTCTACCTAGAGGAGTGAATATCTTCGTGGTTGTATACTGTTTATATTAGGTCACACGGGGGGTTTAAGTGGAATGTTTTATTTTACTGATGGGGGCAGATAGAAGACGAAGCTTATTGGAATTGGATAAATGTGGAGAAAGAATATTTAACTTCAATCAAGATGAAGAGAAGATTGAAATCTGGATTATGGAAATTATAATAATATATGTATAATTACATTATATTGTATGTTTTATGTTTTTTTTGTTCTTCTGTGTTTTTTAATTAAGGGGAGTAGTTGGGATCAAATTATTTGATATTATTTGATATGAATATGTAGGTTACATTATTTTTGGGGGATTGAGTTAGGCATATGACTTGTAATGTTAATACTAATGGGTTATACAAAGGTAAAAAAAATTTTTTTAAATTGGTTTAAATATTATAATGGTTATTATTTTTGGGTGTTTTTCTTACTATAATATTGTTAATTTTAGATAAATATTTATATGTATGGGCTTTTTTTTCTTTTTTTCTTTTTTTTTAATATTCTTTTAATTCTTTTCTCTCTTTCTTTTCTCTTCCTTTCAATTTAGAATTGAATATATAATAGTTTTCGCTTTTTTCTTTGTTATAAATTTTCGTTGTTTTTCTTTTTAAAAAAATGTGTAGCGGAAGTCGGGCGGGATGGGGAGGGAAGGGGTGTGGTTGGGGGAGGTCGGGGGGATGGGAAGGCGGGGGAGGGGGAGGGGGAGGGGTGAAAAAGGGGGGAAAATTTTGTATTGTAAAACTTTTTCAATAAAAAAAAATATTTAATATAGCTAAAGGAAATTAATTAAAAAGTAATTACTAATAAACAGATTACTATAATTATAATTACACAATGAGTATTAGTGGTTATTATATTTAGAATATATTAAAAATGTCTATAGTATATAAATATGTAATAAGAGTATGTATGTATGTATATATATATATATATTTCCTTTTAAAAATTAATTACATAGGATTTACTGTTCTTTCCACAGATTTCATCTTTGTAATTTTGTAGTTCTCCAAGGTTCACTAATATTTATTTCACTCTTCTTATGATTAGAAAGCAAAAAAAAATGTCAAGAATGGTGGTCGTTGATTTGCAATTGCTTTATATCCCCAATTTGGTTGTTGTCTGTATTATTTTTCTCCGTCGGTGTAGCTTAATCCAGAAAGAAAAAATCAGTGTCCTGCTTCCTATCCTTCTTCCTCCGAAATTTATTCCTCCTAGATGTATTCTCTTTTAAAAGTCTCTTCAAAGAATAGAACTAACGTGCCAGGTTTCGCTGAGTCATTTTGCTCCCCTCGTTATTTGCCGCCTGTGCCTTTCCGAGTCTCTCTCTCTCTCCGCTACTCCTCCGGACTCTAGGGTTGATCTCCTCCTCGCAGAAATCGTCAATAAAATTATTTTAACTTTTTGTCCTCCTCACCTCGATTTTCACCCCGTGCTTACTCTTTCGCTTCCTGCTTTAAGAATTTGAAGCGATGAGTCTCTGGTCTGACCAACTTGGCCGTCTTCTTCCCGTGTCCGGAATAAGGGCTCTTCTCAGTGCAGCGGGAGACCGCACCTCTCCACACCGCCTCCTCCGAAGTATCCCTCTTTCTATCAGTACACCCCAGGACCGATCTCTCCCGCTACGGGGCCCGAAACGCCGAAAAATTGGCACGGAATACGGAGTGCTCCTTTTCCGTGCCACCTCGACCCACGCCTCAACCGGAAGTCCGGCTAAATTCAAATTTTAATTTTGTTAAACATATAACCTTTTGTGATTCAGCTAATTCAATGTACCCAGAATGGTCTAAATGTGTAAATATCACAAAGATCTATACTATTACGGTCAGGCTTTCAAATTTGAGGGGAGAGGAGAGGAAAATAAACAATTAGTAATGAAGCATTTCATCAGCAGAACTAAGATGACTGAAATCTGACTTTCTAGCCATAAACTTTCAACCAGAAGATAGCACTTACAGGTAGTCCTCAACTTACAAGTGATTACTTAGTGACCATTCAAAATTACAACAGATCCCCAAAAAGTATGACCAATTACCAAAGGTCTAACAGCCACCACCTCATGGTCACAAGCCCTCATTTTGGATAGTTGGTAATCAGCCTTCATTTACTGTTAATTGCAGTGACCACCATTTGACATTTTTTGCTGAAAACTTGTATTTACTTCGGGTTTTCACCAAAAACACCCCACAACGAACAATGGATTGACTTACTATGGATGGCATACCTCTCCCCTATCTATCCTATCTATCTTATCTATCCTATCTATCTATCTATCTATCTATCTATCTATCTATCTATCTATCTATCTATCTATCTCTATCTATCTATCTATCTATCTATCTCTATCTATCTATCTATCTATCTATCTATCTATCTATCTATCTATCTATCTAATCTAATCTAATCTAATCTAATCTAATCTAATCTAATCTAATCATCTAAATCTTTGCATTTCTAGTCTGTCCATCTCCCTCAAGGATTTATAATTTAATCTAAACATAAAATTAGCCTTTTGGTTAAAATCGCAGTCCAGAGTCTAATACAGTAGAAGAAGAAACAAGGAAGCCCTATTTCCAATCTATGCACCAAAAACCATTATATGCATTAAACAAGGTTTGCTGATGAGCAAAAATGACACTCTTGAGTGCTCTATTCAAAATCTACTTTCCCATGCTGGACTTTTAGCACTTGCAGTATAAGAGTTTTCAACTACGCAACAGTCAAATCCATTCGACCTCATTATATTTATATAATATAACTTTAGTAATACATATAATTTCTTATCTAGTTTGGATTATACTTTCCTCTTCTCTAGCCATCTATAGAAAGTTCCCCAAGATAGACCCGTTTGTGTTTGGTCTTTGTCTTTTAATTTTTTGGTCAATTTATCAGCTTCAGTGCAGTCCAAAATCTTTTGTATAATAGCTTCCTCTGATGGGATATTTTCATTTTTCCAAAATTGGGCGTATGTTAATCTCGCCGCTGTGATAATATGTAGAGCAAGGTACCATACGTCTCTTTTCATGTTTTCTGGCCTGGAGCCAAGCAGGCATGTCTCTGGACACCATTCAATCTTTAGATTTAGAATCTCATTTAGCCATTTTTTTATTTTTCCCCAAAATTCCACCCCTTTCGGGCATGTCCACTATTGATGGTAGTATGTGCCACGTTCAGTCCCACATTTCCAGCATTCCGCAGATTGTCCCTTAAACATTCTAGCTAATCTATCTGGGGGGAGATGCCACCTGTATACCATTTTATATATATTTTCTTTATATGAGATTATATATCTCCTTCCATTTCTCTAAATAAATTGAGTATCCAAAGTTTTTCCCCCAGGCAATCATTGTATCCTTAATTATTTCTTCACCTATTTCTATTTTCATCAACAATTTATAAGTTTTCAAAATCATGCTTTTTTCTTGGCCCATCAAATTTTATCTAATTCTTGTAACTTGCCATTGATACCTTTCTCTCTCTCTTTATTATATTTGGATTTAATCTGCGTATATGTCCACCAGTCCACTTGTACTCCTTGGGAATTCAATTCCTGTTTAGATTTTAATTTTCCTTGTGTATTCAATAATTCTTTATATGTTAATTTTCCTGCAAAATTATAAAGTTTGGGGTATGTTAGTGCTTCTATAGGTGATATCCAACACGGTGTCTTAGTGTAGTATTTTTTGCTAATTTTTTCCCAAATCCGAATTAAGATGTTTCTTACATAATGTCGGGTGAACCATTTGCTTTGTGGAGTATTATTTCTCCAAAGAGCCATATGCCAGCCCTGTTGTAAATCAAATCCTTCTAGTTTGAGAAGAGCTATTTCCTACAGTAATCCATTCTTTTATCCAGGTTAATAGAGCAGCTACATGATAATTCTTCCAGCATGGTAAACCCAGGCCCCCTCTTTCTTTTATCTCTTGCATCATCTTTCTTTTAATCCATGGCCTTCTCCCCTGCCAAATAAATTTATTTATTATTTGGTTTAAATCCATAAAGAATTTTTTAGATAGATTAACTGGAGCAGTTTGGAATAAAAAGTTAAATTTCGGTAGCACATATGATTTTACTGTTGTTACTTGTCCTAGGAGTGAAAGTTGTATTTTACCCCACTTGTCTAAATCTTTTCTTACTTGAATTAGTAATTTATTGTAGTTATCTTCTTGTAACTCGAACATCTATTAGTTAGCCAAATTCCCAGACATTTAACTTTATTCACTACCTTTAATCCAGTCACTTCCTGTAGGCTTGTCTTAGTCTCTTCTAACATGTTCTTAGTTAGTATATTTGTTTTCTTTTTATTGATTAATAAGCCTGCCACGATCCCAAATTCCTCAATTGTCTCTAATAGAGATACACAGGACTCTATAGGCTCTTCTAAAATGAAAACCATGTCATCTGCGAAGGCTTGAGTTTTAAAAACCTGTTGTCCTGTTCTAAGACCTTTTATTTTTTCCTCGTTCCTTATTTTACACAGTAGTGTTTCTACTGATAAAATAAAAAGTAACGGAGATAAAGGACAGCCCTGTCTTGTGCCTTTTCCAATAGGAAATTCTTCTGTCAGGTCCCCATTTATCAATAGTCTGGCCATTTGTTTTGAGTAAATAGCTTTACTCAAAACAAATGTAGACAGAGTCTATCTTGGAGAAAATTCTATAGATGGCTAGAGAAGAGGAAAGTATAATCCAAACCAGATGAGAAATTATATGTATTACTAAAGTTATATTATATAAATATAATGAGATCGAATGGATTTGACTGTTGTATAAAGATATGTAAGGTGTTCTGTCTTCTCCGGATTATAATATAAACACATAGTACAGGATATTAAGTTATTAGATTACTGCGTAGAGATACATTTGTTTTATGTTTTGTGTGGGTGGTTTATGGGTTTTTTTCTCTATGTTATTTGTATGATGTTTTGTTTTTTCTTTTGTTTTTAACAGAAAATGTAAATAAAGATTATTTTTTTAAAAAAACTATGGATATGTACAATTCTTACAAATCATTAACTTTGTTTAATTTAGTGTTTGTTCAAGAACACTGAACCTACCTCACAGCGGTAACACTCAATGTGGTAATCCTTGTTCATTGACACCACACGGATAGTCTCATCAGATCCCTGTAAAAGTTTATTTGTTTAAAAGAGATATAATTAAATAGGCTTACATCATATTATTCTAATTCTTATGAAACATTCTTTTGGCAAAAGTATAATATTGCACCAGTATACTTATTGCTATATACATCAAATATGTTTTTAAAATACTATAATTAAATTTCAATGTTTTATCAGTGGCTCCTAAGGAAATAAATGGCTAATTCTTCATTACATTGTTTAAACAAGAGATAACATTTACTATGAACAGCATTTAAGCATTCTGGCTTACCTATCTAAGTTCTCTTTCATTTATATCATATGATAAATATTAATTAGCTACTGAGTGAGCTTTTAGGAATCAACATATGTTAATGAAAATAAACTGTATATAGCGATGTCAAACTTAAGGCCCGGGGGCTGGATCCAGCCCATGGGGTGCTTAGATCTGGCCCACAGGGCTGCCCTGGAAACAGTGAAGGACTGGCCCTTGGTGCCTCTGCCAGTGAAAACAGAGCTTGGGAGGGCCACACAGAGTCCTGCTGAGCTGCACTTTCACTGGGAGAGGGTTGTAGGAGGCTGTCGCAGCTCAGGAGCCCATTTTCGCTGGCAGAGAGTTTGGGCCACTACAGGCATCCCTAATACAAGTGATGTCATGCTGGCCATGCCCACCTCAGCCTCCTGAGGTCAAACACAACCCTGATGTGGCCCTCAATGAAATCGAGTTAGACACCCCTCCTGTATACTATTAAAGGCCTTTTATGAGTCTTATTCAGAAAACCAAAGGGCACCAACTATCATTTATCCTATTTTACAAAATCACACAAGGTACTCATTTTGCCTTAAAAAATATAACTGCAATTGAAACTTGTGGTATATTAATCTCATGTGGAGCTTTATGCAAATACAGAAGAGACTTTTACTGTACCACACCCTCTACAATACGTCTTAATACTATCAAGCAGTTTAGCACCTCAAACATGATACTTGGAAATTGGGTCTAGGACTTTTTGCCTCGGTCTCTTTGTCTTGCCTGTTCCACCTTAAGGTTTTCACCTTTGGATTATTAGCCACAAACTTTTCTCTTTGGCTGACCCGCCCCCAGTCTTTCACCCCGGCACATCGGCCACAGCCTCTCTGTCCCAGTCCCTTAGCTGGGGCCCATTCATCAAAGTACAGTTTGCATTGGGCTTCTGACCTCCCACGACAATTGGTGCAGGGAATCAGAGGCTTTGGGAGTGGAAGAGTGGGGGCTGCAGTTCAGAGGATGGCTCAGGAGGGCCAACAACATCCCCCCCTCTTTGTCCAAAGGGCCTGAGACAAGGGCTGGTTTGCATCACCATGAGCTGTTTGCCTGTCAGTTCAGAGCCTCTGGAAAGCAGCGCTGGGATGGGGTGGGGGAGTGGAGGGGTGCTGTGAAGGATGAGGGATCCATCACCCCAAATGGGAAGAGAAGGGGGAGAGGAGAGGGAAAAAAAAGAAAGGGGAGAAAGAAAGAAAGAAAGAAAGAAAGAAAGAAAGAAAGAAAGAAAGAAAGAAAGAAAGAAAGAAAGAAAGAAAGAAAGAAAGAAAGAAAGAAAGAAAGAAAGAAAGAAAGAAAGAAAGAAAGGGGAGAGACAGTTCAGAGCCTCCAGAGGCTGCCGAGCAGCACAGGGCTGGGGTGGGGAGGGGGGCTGTAAAGGATGAGGGATCCATCATCCCGAATGGGAAGAGAAGAGTGGGGGAGGGAGAAAGAAAAGAAAGGAGAGGGAGGGAGGGAGAGAGAGAGAAAAAGAAAGAAAGAAAGAAAGAAAGAAAAAGAAAGAAAGAAAGAAAGAAAGAGAAAGAAAGACACCCTCCCCCCTTTGTCCAAAGTGCCTGAGATAAGGGCTGGTTTGCATCTCTTTGCCACAAAGGACAGGGAGAGCGGGGCTGCAAAGGATGAGGGATCTATCACCCTGAATGGGAAGAGAAGAGCGGGGGAGGGGGGGAGAAAGAAAAAGACCCCCTCCTTTGTCCAAAGTGCCTGAGACAAGGGCTGGTTCACATCTCTTTGCCACAAAGAATGCGGGGGGGGGGATTTTGAGGATTTGGGGGGACAGCTCAAAGCCAGGCTGCTTGCAAGAATGGAAATGAAGAGGACTGAGGAGCAACACTAATTTCAATCACTTGTCCTTTTCTCTTTCCCTGATCATGTTCTTTTCCCCAAACATCCCTGGGAGGGCTAGAGCCCCCCGGTCAGGGCGGACGGTCTTTCCCTGGAATTCAAGGGGGAGCCCAGCTAGCATGCTTGGTGGCCTTCTGGGCCACCCTCCAGCATACCAGCCAGGCTTCCCACTGAAGTCCAGGGAAAGACTAGGCACTCTACATCCTCGCAGGGAAGGGATCTTTGGCAAAGGACCGGAAGGATCCTAACTGCCCCATCATCACCACTTTGATATAGAATCAATTTTTTTCCTTAGGAAATTAGGAGGGAAGCTGGCTCTTTAAGTTCTCCCATTTGTTTATTCAGGAAAGATGTTGTTAAGCATAAAGAGGGGGGCATATACGGAGGTGCTGTGCTTGGTAGAAGAGCAGAGGTGTTGGGGGGAAATACTCAGGCTTCATCAAAAGGAGTATGTTTGAAATCCGAGAGGAAAATTCTTTTTACCTTTTTTTTTTTTGCCTGGGGCAAATACATGGATCTGGGTTTGATTTGCCCGCCCTTTACCCTTAACAACCTCTTTCCTGAATAAACAAACAGGAGAATTTAAATAGCCAGACTCCCTCCTAATTTCCTAAGGAAAAAAATTGTGTCGAATCCTACCTAATCCTACATACCATTGAGTGAACAAATGAATTCTTTATTGGCCAAGTGTGATTGGACACACAAGGAATTTGTCTTTGGTGCATATACTCTCAGTGTACATAAAAAGAAAAGTTACTTTCATCAAGAATCACAAAGTACAATACAATGGTATTTATAGGGTACAAATAAGCAATCGAATCATACTAGTGTAAGGATTGGCAATACGCTTAAGCCAAAAATGAACCAAAACAAAGATTTAAACGGAGGCTTGAAAACCAAAGAAAACAGGCTTTATTCTTTGATCAAAGTTAAACTTCTGGGTAAGAAGTTCCAAACACATGTAGAAGAGACATGGAAGGAAAATTCTACAAAACATGAGACAAAGCAGTGTTTTCTCTTATACCCAAAAAGGTCTTTATAGTATTCTAATTAGTCATATAATCTAGCTACATTGTAAAAGTCAGTAGTATAATCTAACTTCAGATTTACATCTTCCTGCAGTGTTTATTTTTTGTTATCTTTTCCTACTTTTGTCTTCCTAATTAGCCACTTGGTCCCCTATTAATAGTATAAAAGGGTGTGTAGATTGTTCTGGTAGTTTGAGATAGGTGCCAGAAGGATCCCTCATCCTTTACAGCCTCCCTCCCCCACCCCACCCCCACACTGCTCTCGGCAGCCTTGGGAGGCTCTGAACTGAGAGGCAAGCAGCTCGTGGTGATGCAAACCAATCCTTGTCTCAGGCACTTTGGACAAAGGGGGAGTGTGTTGTTGGCCCTCCTGAGCCTTCCTCTGAACTGCAGCCCCCACTCTTCCACTCCCAAAGCCCCCGAGTCCCTACACCAATTGGCTGGGTGCAATTGGCTGGGTGCGACTGGCTGGGTGCAACTGGCTGGATGCAAGGCCAAAAGCCTGATGCAAATTGTACTTTGACGAATGGGCCCCGGCTAAGGGAGTGGGACTGAGGGGCTGTGGCCAATGTGCCGGAGCAAAAGACTGGGGGGGCCTGTCAGCCGAGGAGAAAAGTTTGTGGCTAATAATGCAGAGGCAAAAACCTTAAGGTGAAATAGGCAAGGCAAAGAGACTGAGGTGAAAAGTTCTATTCTGTCAGAAATCAAATCAAAGAAAAAGGAACTAAACAGGAAAGAAGCTCTTGCCATTTCCTAGAAGATAAAGTATGTGTAGGATCTCATGAAGAGGGAAAATTTTAAAAAATCTCAAATTCAAAACTTCAAAAAGAAAGATGAAAACAATCTTCCTATATTTATCTTCCTGTAAATCACATAAAATCTTTTTTTCAGCTTCTTAAAAAGAAAAAAGCGACCGGTTACAGCCTCTTATGAGAATGTATGAAGTTGAACATTATCAGATTTTTGACAATCATATTATAAACAACCATAATGAATACAAGGTGAAAGTGATTTGCCAATTCTTAGTGATGGTCAATTTTTTAAGTCCACCAATTCACAATGGCCTTTCATATTTGCATTTATCGAAAGTTTAGAATACAGTAAGAGGCACTTTCCCAACTTGTGGGGGTGGGGGTGGGGGAAAATCATCATAGGAAATTGCATTATAAAAAAGATGGATTCATTTAAAAGCACTATAACAAAGTATAATACAAAGAAATATCATTACTTACTTCAGTTGGCAAAATAGGAAGGTCACAAGCTGCACATTTTGGTGCCAAAACTCTTCACAAAAATAAAAACAAATTTTTAAAGATGAAAGATAATATAAGGTTTAATCAGTTTTTAAATTGCTTCAGTTGGTTTTTTTAATGTATTTTGATGGCATTTAAAATTTTATACTAATTCTCAAGTTTTCTTCTAAAACTGCAATCTGATCAATTTTCCATGTCAAACTACAATTGAGTATCACATTTCTGCATATTTCTCACACAAAATAAAAGTATTTGCAAGAAAAATTGCATTATAAAACTAAGCTTATTAACATTCAGCTGTCTGCAATTATTGCAAGTTCGAGGCTCAAGGTTGACTCAGCCTTTCATCCTTTCTAAGGTAGGTAAATTGAGGACCCAGTTTGTGGGGGCAATAGGCTGACTTTGTATAAAAAATATACAAAAGTATGAAGACTATTGCTTAACGCATTGTAAGCCGCCCTGAGTCTCCGGAGAAGGGCGGCCTATAAATCTAATTAAAAAACGAACAAACTATAATCCATTTTACTTTTTTTAAAGCTTGAGAGGAGCATTAAAAATAGCATAGTGTAATAGTAACTTAAAATGGTATCTGTCATAATAGACTGAAGCTATTCTGGCTATGGCTAAAGGATGTTGAAGACTGACATTGTTACTGGGCCACAGTTTTATTACTCCGGTCTTAACAATGGAGATAGGACACAATTCTTCACCTTTCTATTATTTAATTGTACATTCCCTTCATTGTCTCTCTGAAAACTTCATTTTTTCCCTTTTTTTGTTTTGTTTTGCTTTCAAGGCATCAAAGCTTTAAATTTATTTATCCAATTTATATAGCCACCCAGCTCAACAAATGACTGCGCAGCAAACAGTTAAAATAAAATAAAACTACTATAAACATTATAAATACACAGTGATCAAGCAACATCTACTCAAAGCACTAACGTAACTAGAAGCAGGCCCTGCACACCCTCAAGAGTTCCAAGTCCTGGAACAGAATCTAACTTTTAGGGTCTTACAAAATGCCAGCAACCTGATCTCCAGAGGTAAAATGATTCATAGCCATAGGTGGAAAAAAAAAGATTTGTCTTCCAGGCCCACCAATCAAGTTCCATGTTCTTTGAATTTATCAGAATATTTGCTACATCACGTCTATAAATTAGAAACTAGTTATATATTACTGTTCAATCCATGGCCCTCCCTTACTTATATTAAGATAAAGTATCATTTGTATTCATACTGGTTGCTTTACTTCAATACAATTTCTCCATGTATGAAATTGCAATAAATAGTTATATTTGTATTTTTCACTCTTTTATTTCTGACATTTCCTCATGTTCTAATGTCTTTCTTGTGCCATGAATTTTAAAATGCAAGAATTTCAGGGCAAAAACCCAATATAAATAAAAGATATGTAATAAATAATAAAACTGCTTGATAATTCTGTTGACTATTTTTAATTAAAACTGCTTCTAATATCGAATTTCAAGTAGTAGCAAAAGAAAATAATTATATGTAATAACATATCATTTAAACGTGTTAAAAATAAGTGAAGTATTTAGGGGAGCTTGTTCACTTTTCTAGTGAACTTGTTTAATGAAAAAAGTACTGTCACTTATTTCTAGAGATAGAATATGATGAAAATGAACATCCCTGGTATTTTGATAAACTTTTGCATGCACTCATTTTCATCAAACACCAATATTTTGAATCTTTATTACAGGGGTATCAAATTTGCATAGTCATGGCGGCATCACATGATGTATTGGGCCCTTCACTAAACCGGGCATGGGCATGGCCAGCACATGACACATCTGGCCCACAGGCCACGAGTTTGACAGCTCTGCTTTATTACTTACCTGGACACAAATTATATAGATAGCAACTTTTCAAATTTAATTTTTTTTTTCTTACCTGTGGTAATCTCGGACGCAGTAAATTTTGTTCTCACTGTCTATTGTGAATGGCACTCCATCAAGACATTCATTACAAATCACACAACGGAAGCAGCCTGGATGGTATGACTTTCCCAATGCTTGCAAAATCTACAATAAGAGATTCAAAATTCACTTGTTTTTTTTTAAAAGCATGTAGAGTTTTAAAATGCATTTCTAAAAATGCAAAGGATTGAATGAATGTTAATCTGAACTGTATTCATGTTAGAAGTATGTAAATAACAGGTTGCACCATGAAACTGAGCAATATTGTCTAGTATTTGGTAATCAACTGGGATTTATATTGGTGAAAACTCTCTGTTTAATTGGACTTTTATCATATGGTAATATTCTTAGTATACCATACCGCAGCAAACAGTAGTCACTAAAAGAAACCTCCATATTGGAGTTAACATGTAAACCAATTATGAATCTTACATAGCTCTTTATTTTACTGCACCTTAATTTATGATTCACTGGATAACTTCCAAGAATAATTTCAAATCAACATTCAAATTAATTTTTAAGATAGCATACTATCAATGAGTGCCAAGAAAAAAATACAAAATGATGTAATATCTTTTAAATGTCAATTCTTTTCTGCATCCATGTTGCTTTACTGGATGCTGCTTGTGAGGATTAGAATCTATGGAGAAACAAACATCTATATTTGCCAAAAAACCAGTATGTTTTTTTAATTCAAGTTTTTTATTTTATATTGTTTATATATATCAATATGTGAATAGTGTGATATCTGGGTATCATAAATTTCAGTACAATAAACATAATATTATTATTCCTAGATATTACATTTAATTTTCATTGTTTCATATACATATATCTTTTACTATCACACTTCAGAATATAATTCTATTAATACACATATGTACATTAAAATATATTCTTCCATTGTCTAATCACCCATTTTTTATTTCTAATATAATTCTACTATTAATATGCAGGTCTACCTTAAAATATATTTACAATATGTTCTTTCATTATCTAATCACCCATTATTTAGTTGTAATATTTCACCGCTAAATCACATTTTTATGCATCTTTAATATTTCAAATTCTGGTTTCACTTATTGTTTTGTTCTTATTCATAATTCTTTTCTCTTATTCCACTCTTCATATCTATTTATATTGAAATGCTATTCTAGTGTCACTTACACTACTTATAAAATAATTAGCCAGCTGATGTAATTCTAATATTAACACATATTTATTAAGATATATTTATGAATAATCCCTTTCCTCTCCCACCCCCCTCTTATTCATCATTCTCTTGCCTGCATCCGAACCTTTAATCTTATTTTCTTTTTGGTTTGCCTCCTATATTCATCCCTTAAGTCTCTTACTCCTCTTACTTCCTCTATATCTAAATCTGTCTTCCGTTTATGTGATCTAACTTTTTCTCCCTTCTCTACCCTTTCCCACTGTCTGGTTCCAGCACTATCTGCTCCTGGTCCCTTCTCTTTTCCCCAGTTCACTTCCTGTTTCTCCTGTTCCCTTTTTACATCT
The DNA here is from genome assembly GCA_038048745.1 of Coluber constrictor foxii. NCBI lineage: Eukaryota > Metazoa > Chordata > Lepidosauria > Squamata > Colubridae > Coluber > Coluber constrictor. Next base: position 115,357,204 of record CM075961.1, on the reverse strand, counting down.
TTTACAGTATTTTCCTCCTTTTTTAATCCCTTAACAACTATTGGCTTTAGTAATATCTCATCCTTGTCGATTTCTTTCTGCTGGTTTCTCAGTTCTGCTTTTCCCTCTGTTCCTTCTGATGGTTACATTCTTTCCTCATTGTCCTGGCCTTTGTCCATTATCTTTTGTAGTATATTTTCCAGTTTTTGGTCTATACGCTCAAATATTTCCTCAATGCTTTGAAACAACTCCATTCCGCTTTGCTTCTCTCACTTCCATCTTGTATTGCATCTGTATTTAATAAATTTCCTTTTTGGCCAATTGTCCAGGAGTCATTAATTCAATACAAAACTTCCAAATCTCAGTTTTAAATGTCTCATCAATAATCAGTCCAGTCGACTTCCGGTTGGCGCCGCCGTCGTTGCTGGCTGTCACTTTGGGACCGCCAGCCCCGCCGCCCATAAAGAGCCGCCTGTACAGCTGAGAGGCAGCTCGTGAAACTCTGTATCCTAAGGAAAACGCGAGTAGAACTGGCGAGACAAAGTAGAGCTCCCTGCGAAGCCCCCAGATTGTCTCTTTTGCTTCTGGGGAGGAAGCAGGGTGAGGATCCCTATGCAGCTCGCCGAGGCTCCAGACTCCGGGGACAACTCTGCTCTTAGCAGAGCTAGACGACGCGACCAACCCCAGCAGAAAAAAATAATTGAACATTTTAAGCCAAGCAGGGTGAAACCGGGACTTCTAATTTAAAACGCAAGTGTTTATGCTAGCCCTGTCAAAAAGTTTAAGAATGGAGAAAGAGTGAAAGTTAATTAAAATGGCGTCTGGCTTCAGTGGAGGAAAAAAAGCTGAAAGCGAAAGTGGAAATGTCTGCTTGTCTTAATGTGTATTGAAGTATTTAAAGCAACAGCTTTTGTTAGAAGAAAAGAGAAAAGTTTTTTTAAAGTGATTTCTTTTATTAAACTGACTGAAGCTGGGGGATTTTTCAAAGGACTCTGGGGTAGAAGAGGGGGAAAGACCTCTTTTCCAGAAAGAATAAGATTGCGAAGAAATGTGGCTTCAAAGCAGGTTAAATCAGCTCCTAAAGCTGCAGGGGGGGGGGCTCCCCCATTTACCAAACAAAAGAGCAGCCAGAGACACAGATTCAGATCCAAGAAAAGGAGACAGGATTTAAGGATTTGAAAGAATTTATTGCTGGGGCTTTGATGAACCAAACTGAAGCAATGGATCAAAAATTTGAAAAGTCCCAGCAGAAATTTGAAAAGTCCCAGCAGGAAATTAAACAGGTGGTGCAAGAAAAGTATTTTGACAGTTGTTACTGGCTTGCCAGAAGTGGTTGTTGAGATTGACAAAAAAGTGGTTGAACTCAGTTCAGAATTTGAATTCAAAATGAGGGACGCTAACAATAAAATTGCTAATGTGGACATTAAGACTCAAAGAATTGAAAATGAGGTAACTATGATGCAATTCAGACTGATGGAATTTGCTTTAAGATTGAGAGGAATGAAAGAAAATAACAAAGAAGATTTGAGAGCAGTTTGTTCTGATGCCCTTGCTGTGATGCTAAAGGTTAATCCTGAAGATGTTCTGTGCAAGATTGACAAGGCTTACAGAGTAAATTCTCGGGTGGCAAGACAAAGGAACTTGCCTAGAGACGTGGTTATATATTTTACAGACAGAAGAATGAGAAATGATATCTTGCAAATGTCTTTTGTTTCTACTGTTCAAGTGGATGGCAAAGAGATTGGTATCTACAAAGAACTGCCGCCTAAGATGCTAAGAGATAGAAAGGATTTTGGATTCCTGGTGACTGAACAGAAGAAACAACAGATCCCATTTAGGTGGGACGCCCCAGTTGGAATAATATTGAGGTACCAAGGCGAGAGATACCGACTAAATACGGTTGAAAAAGTGGAGCAATTTTATTTTTAAAACTAGTGCAGCATCCCCACGTACATCTTCACTGCTAGCTATAGAGGAGGGTGATAAAGACAAGGAATTTGAACAAGAGACTGAGGAACAGCGGAAGCAGATGCAGCTGGAGGCAATTGAAACTCAACGAGCAATAGAGGAAAGTCAAGGAGCAACAGGCGGCTCTTCAGATCAACTGTTGTTGGATTTCTCAGAGCCCAGAAAAGGGCTACCCAGAAGCACAAGAGAGGTGGCATTGGACCTTGAACTACTGTTGCAGGAATCTAAAGATCAGCATATAACTTGAGCAGCTCATAAGCAAATCTTAGACAAGCAACAGCAGCAGAGGCCTATCCCACCACAAGAAAAGAAGGGTGCCAATGGTAAACCACAGAAATCTGAAGCCATGGGAGGAGCCAGACCGAAGACTACCACTCTTGAACAGAAACTTCGGCAAATGCTTTCAACGCTTCGTGAGACTACATATGACAATTAAATTCTTATCTTGGAATATGAACGGATTGAATTCACCATAGAAAAGAAAGAAAATATTTCACTATTTGAGACAATTTAACAATGACGTTATCTGTTTGCAAGAAACGATATCAGAATGCAGGTCCAAAAATATTTGACAAACTCTAAATTAGGTGCACAATTTATTGCTTCAAATTCAGAGAAAAAGAATGGTGTTGTGATTTATATAAATAAAAGATAATCAGCCAAAATTACAGAAGCAGATGATTGCGGAAGGTATATAGCAATTGAATTATACACACAGAATGGCCCACTTCTGGTGATTGGAATTTATGCTCCTAACCAACAACAGGAAAACTTTTATAAGTAATGTAATGGGATTATAGATCTATTTTACTTATGGAAGATTGGAACGGAGTAATAGATATTAAAACAGATAAGAAGAGTTTGGCAAAATCAGGTGTTAAATTGCCACAGATTTTTTTTGATATGAAAGAAGATTTGGAATTGAAAGATGTATGGAGAGTGCAGAACCCAAAAGAATTGGACTTTACATTTTTTTCAGATCGACATAGATCGATTTCTAGGATTGATTTTATTTTAGTTACGCCAGATCTATTGTCAAAAACAAAGAAGACAAAAAATATTTCCGAGGACTGATCATAGACAGAAATAGAAAAGGGAAAGAAGAAGAGAAGATCGTGGAGAGTAAATGAAAACCTGTTTAGATATGAGAAGAATATAAATGAACTTAAAAAACATATGAAGGAATTCTTTGAAATGAATTTGAACAAGGGTACCCCTATTGAAATTGTTTGGGACGCGAGTAAGGCGTACATGCGAGGGGTACTGATTTATATGAACTCTAAACACAAATCAAACCAACAAAGGAAAAGATTAAAAATGGAAGCAGAAATAAAGAAAAAAGAACAATTACTTATAAAAAATCCGATGGATAAAGAATTACAAGAAATCATAAAACTTCTGAAAGACTAATTTCAAATGCTTATAGCGGAACAAGCTGCAACTAATCTACAATTTGCAAAACATAACACATTTTGTAATGCTAATAAACCGGGCAGATGGTTGGCCTACACACTCAGGAAACAGCAGAGTTCTCAAGTCATTGGTACTATTGAATATGGAGGGAAGGAAGTTTTTCAACAAAATTTAATTAAACAAGCCTTTTTAGATTATTATACCAAACTATATGCTAAAGACCATATACAGAATAAACTTATAGAAAAATATTTAGAAGAAAGCAGAGTCACAAAAATTTCCAGAGAGCAAAAGGAAAGAATGAACCAATTGATAACAGTTGAGGAAATTATTTTTGCAATTAAACAATTGAAAGCAGCTAAAGCTTCTGGGACAGATGGCTTGATGGCGGTGTATTACAAAACTTTGCAAGCAGAAATGATTGAATATCTTAAAATTTTATTTTGTAGCATACAAAAAGGGGATAAAATACCCCCTTCATGGAAGACAGCTTTTATCTCACTGATACCAAAAGAAAAAGGTTCTACAAAACCGGAAAATTTTAGACCAATATCTCTCCTGAATACGGATTATAAAATTTTTGCAAAAGTATTAGCCAACAGATTAATGCCAGTTATGCAAGAGGTGATTCATCATGATCAAGCTGGATTTATAGAAGTCAGATATATGAAGGATAATGTGAGGCAAATCATAGACTTATTGGAACATCTTGAGAAAAGTAAACAGATCCCTGCAGTGCTGGTGTTATTGGATGTGGAAAAGGCCTTTGGTCGAGTCAATTGGAACTTTCTATTAAAGACTTTAACAAAAATGAACTTTGGGGATCAGTTTCTTCAGGCGGTCTCAGCAATTTATCAAGAGCAAACAGCACAAATTATTATTAATGGAAGTTTAACAACAAACTTCAATGTACAAAAAGGAACAAGACATTATAGAAGAATACGGAATGGTATCAGGATTTAGACTGAATCAGAAAAAAACCAAGATGACAGTTAAAAACATGTCAGAAGGTCAAAAGAAGCAACTTGAAAGGATGGCAGGATTTGAAATAGTATCAAAGGTGAAATATCTAGGAGTTCAAGTTGCAGCTTTAAATATAAAACTTTTTCAAAATAACTATGAAGTGTTGTGGTGAAAGGTGCAAAAAGATACGGAAACCTGGAAAAAGCTACAGCTATCTTTACTTGGAAGAATAGCAGCAGTTAAAATGAATGTTCTACCTAGATTTTTATTTTTGTTTCAAATGATTCCGGTGCTTAAAAATGATAAACATCTGACTGAGTGGCAAAAAGGAGTGAACAAGTTTGTTTGGAATGATAAAAAACCAAGAGTTAAACTGAAAATCATGCAAGATGTTCGTGAAAGGGGTGGCCTTAAACTTCCAAATCTACGATTGTATTATGAAGCAGCAGCGTTGACACAAGCGAGTGACTGGTTTGGAACGACAAGGTCTGAAATACTGAATATAGAAGGCCACGATTTGGAACTTGGTTGGCATGCGTACTTATTTTATGAAAATAAAGTTGATAAAGTATTTAAGAGTCATACACTCAGAAATTCTTTGATGTGAATATGGAAGAAGCACCAGCTTAAATTGGATTACAGAATACCTTTGTGGTTGGATCTTGGTCATATCATACGGAATATAAATATTAAGTCACTCGGGGGGATTTTATATAGAGATACTTTTTAATGATGGGGGCTGTTTGCAATTAAAGTCATTAAACACTCTGTTGGAAGAAGGGATTAATCTAACTTGGCTACAGTATAATCAACTTCAATCAAGATGGAGGGAAGACCAAAAAACTGTCTGATGTTGTACGAAGAGGAATTGGTAAGACAGATAAAAGAGAAAGGCCCAATGCATACTAAGAGGGTTTATAATATTTTGTTGGAAAGAGACTCTGAAAATGAACTGGTTAAAGACTGTATGATAAAATGGGCACAAAACTTTGCAGAACCAGTTATGATGGAAACATGGGAAAAAATACGGGTCCAGAATGTTAAATTTACTCAGTCACAGAATTTGAGAGAAAATTTTTATAAAATATTTTATAGGTGGCATTTAGATCCTAAGAAATTGTCATGTATGTATCCTAATGTTCAGCCAAAATGTTGGAGATGTGATTGTTTAGATGCTACATATTACCATATATGGTGGACTTGCAGGAAAGTGAAAGCTTTTTGGATCAAAATTTGGTGGGTTATGCAAAATGTTTTGAAGAAGAAACTTCAATTTTCTCCACAATTGTTTTTATTGGGCATAATTAAGGGCTTTTCATTGAACGAAACAAAACTGATATTATATATGATTACAGCAACTAGGTTACTGATTGGTCAATATTGGAAAAAATATATTTTACCTACTATTGAAGAATGGACTCTGAAGGTGGCCAGTTTTGCAGAAATGGCAAAGATATCAGCATATTTAAAAGACCGGACTCAAGAAATTTTTGTGTGGGAATGGAAGAAATGGATAGACTATGTGCAGAATAAATACCAAACAAAGAAGTATCAGATAGCTTTTAACTGAATGTTATGTAGAAATTTACAGTATATACAGGGTGCAGAGTAGTTGGGGGGAATTATGATATGAATTGGATTTCACCTTTTAATATTTGGGATAGATTATGTGTAGAATAAATATCAATCAAGGAAGTAACAGATAGCTTTTACTTGGATGTTATGTAGAAATTTTTAGTATTGACAGGGGGTAGAATAGCTGGGGGAAATTGTATGACATGATATGATTTGGATTTCACCTTTTGAGCTAAAAATGAATTGTAATTTTTAAGATTATAAGGAAAGTCAAGGGTGGGGAGGGCTTCCGGTTGGTGCCGCGGACATCGCTGACGACCTCTTCTTAGGTCGCCGGCTTCGATCTCCGTTAAACCGCCCCCGACAGCGAAAAACAGCTGTCCGGCGGTTTTGCAGACCTCTCTTCGGGAAAAGAAGGGGGGGCAGAGAAGTTTCCGACAGGTAGAGCCCCTGGGACTAAGTTCAGGGGCTTGAAAGGTGGGCTCCCCAGGAAAACGATCTCCGGACTCGAAGCGCTGCTGCAAAAGCAGCATTAGATGTCGCGACCAGCTCTGCTAGCAAACTGACAGCTTGTATTATTTCTGCAGCAGACGGAGTGGAAACAGGAGAGCTTGCAACAAAGTTACAGAGCTTAACTCCTGTGTACTTTGGGTTGAATGAGCCTAATTGAAAGAGGAAGTAAGAGTACCTGGACTGTGCTGAGAAGAGAAAGTGAGTACTGAAAAGGACTTTTTTTTCTACTTTTAAAGAGAAAGTAAGCTGCCAGAAGAGAGTAACTTGGGAAAGACATTGAGAGCAGCAATTTAAAATAATTTGGACTGGATTTGGTGACATTTAAGACTAAGTAATTGCAAAGTGGGGTGAAGAGGAGAAAAGTTTTTTGAAATTAAAATGGCTTCTAAACAGACCAAGCCAGCATCAGCCAAAACAGGAGGAGCTTCTCCTTCAGTTTCTACTGTGACACAAAAGACTCAACTTCCAGGGGAGGTATCAAGTAAAGAGGATTTTATGAGTGAACTTAAGGAGTTTATAACGCAAATTGCGATTGCCCAAACAGCTAAAATAGAAGAGAAAATAGAAGAGAGAATGGGGAAATTTGAGGAGGACTTAAAAGATGTAAAAGAAATTAGAAAAGAAATTAAAAAGACTGTTGAAGAGAAACATGATGAAATAAGAGAAGATATTTTGTTGGCTGTTTCTGGTTTGTCCAAACATCTTGTGCAGCTTGATGAAAGAGTGGAAGAAATCAGTGAGGTTACCCAAGATTTGGAGGGTAAAATGGGAGAACTCCAGACCAAATCTGAGAAGTTGGAAGGTGATATTATTATGATGCAATACAGGTCAATGGAGTTTGCCTTGAGACTGAGAGGGCTGAAAGAGAATGGACGGGAGAATTTAAGAGAGAAATGTGATGAAGTGATTGCCTCAGTGGTTGGAGTGAAGAAGGATGAAATAATTGGCCAAATGGATAAAGTCTATAGAGTCAACTCATGGATTGCAAGAAATAAAAATTTGCCAAGAGATGTTGTGATCTATTTTACTGACAGAAGAATTAGAAATGATGTATTGCAAGCTTCTTATAACAATAAAGTACAGGTGTCTGGACAAGAACTTAAGGTCCTGAAAGAGATTCCTCCCAAAATGCTGAGAGACAGAAAGAATTTCGGTTTCTTAGTGGATGAGTTGAGAAGACAACAAATAGTGTACAGATGGGATGTACCAACAGGCATAATAGTGGATTATGCTGGAGAGAGGTATCGATTGAATAACGTTGAGAAAGCAAGAGAATTTTATCGTAGTGTACTGAAAGTGGGACACCCCCCTAAAGATGATAAAAAAGCAGAAAAAGGAAAGCAACAGTATTTAACATATGCTGAGGCAGTGGCTGGAGAACCTAAGAATCAAGATGACCAGAATCAATCGGAATCAGCATCACTTCCTTTTCCTTTAAGCCAATTGGAAGGAGTGCCACTTGAATTTGCAAAATTGGAGGAACCGAGAGCACAACGTGTGACAAGATCAACCACTAAACAACAACAACAACAACAGGATACAAAATCAGAAGCTGTGGGGGGGGGGCAAGACCGAAGATCAAGGTGAAAGAAGATCTTCAAAATATACTCTATAGGCTTCAGTCTGGCAAAGATGCCAGTTAAATTTTTGTCTTGGAACGTCAATGGTTTGAATTCACCACAAAAGAGAAAGAAAATATATCATTATTTGAAACAATTTAATAATGATATTGTATGCTTACAAGAGACACATATTAGATCAACAGATCAGAAATATTTAATTAATTCAAAACTAGGGACTCATTTTGTGGCATCATCTTCAGAAAAGAGAAATGGAATAGTGGTATATATAAAAAAGAATTTAACAGCAAATTTGATAGAGGCAGATGACCAAGGAAGATATATAGCAATTGAATTGAGGACTCAAAATGGAATAATGCTTTTGATTGGAATTTATACACCGAACCAGCAACAAGAAAATTTTTATAAATTTTTACATACCAAAATATCGCAATGGGATTATAAATCAATTATTTTGATGGGTGATTGGAATGGAGTAATTGATATTTCCAAGGATAAGAAGACTACATCTAAAGTTGCTTTGCGTGCCAAATTACCCAAACCGTTTTTTGAAATTATGGATGATTTAGAATTAAGGGATGTTTGGAGAGAACGGAATCCAGATGAAAAAGATTTTACCTTTTTTTCTGATAGACATCAATCTTTTTCTAGGATTGATTTTATATTGCTAACAACTGATTTCCTTTCCAGGGTGAAGAAAGTCAAGATATTTCCAAGGATTTTAGTTGATCATAGCCCAGTTTGGTTGGAATTAGAATAGGAGAGAAGAGAAAGGAGGTCTTGGAGATTAAATGAAAATTTATTTAGATATGAAGAAAATGTGAAAGAACTTAAGAAACATATGAAGGAGTTTTTTGTTAACAATATGCATAAAGGTACTTCTATGGAAATGGTTTGGGATGCAAGTAAGGCTTATATGAGGGGAGTATTGATACATATGAATAATAAATATAGACAAAAGCAGACAAAGAAACGGAAAGATATTGAGGAAGAAATAAAGAAGAAAGAACAATTGTTAATTGATAATCCAGGAGATAAAAGAGTAAAAGAAGCAATAAGTATATTAAGACAGCAATTTAATATGTTAATGGCTGATCAAGTTGCAACTACTTTGCAATATGTTAAACATAATACATTTTGTAATGCTAACAAACCAGGTAGATGGTTAGCTTATATGTTAAGGAAAAAGCAAAGATCACGTATTATTAGTAAGATGGAATATAAAGGTAAAGAAGTTTATCAACAAAATTTGATTAAAAAAGCCTTTTTAGAATATTATACGAAATTATATGCAGGAGATTTGATACAAGGTAAAGATATTGATAGATATCTTAGAGAGGTTGATATCCAGGAATTAACTCTGGATCAAAGAGAAGATTTGAATCAACCAATAAATTCTGAAGAGATTATTTTAGCAATTAAACAGTTAAAAGTAGGTAAAACACCGGGAACGGATGGATTGACAGCTATTTACTGTAAGAATTTGCAGATGGAAATGGTAGAACCGCTTAGGATGCTTTTTAATAAGATTCAATCTGGGGGAGAAACCCCACTCTCATGGAGGACAGCTTTTATATCTTTGATTCCTAAAGAAGATCAAAACTGTGTTAAACCTGAAAATTTTAGACCTATTTCACTCTTAAATACTGATTATAAGATTTTTACCAAAGTATTGGCAAATAGATTAATGCCAATTATGCAACAAATAATTCACAATGATCAATCAAGGTTTATAAAAGGGAGATATATGAAATATAATTTGAGACAAATAATAAATTTGGTAGAATATTTGGAGAAAAATAATCAGATTTCTGCAGCTTTTTTCTTTTTGGATGCAGAGAAAGCTTTTGACAGATTGAATTGGCAATTTTTGTTCAAAGTAATAGATAAAATGCAATTTGGGGAGCAATTTATGAGCTCAATTAAAGCAATATATAGGGAACAAACTGCACAAATAATTATTAATGGAAGTTTAACAGATAGTTTTAAGATAGAAAAGGGAACGCGGCAGGGCTGCCTATTATCTCCCTTATTGTTTGTTTTATCTTTGGAAATTTTGTTGAAAAAGATACGTGAATCTAAAGAACTAAAAAGAATAGTGATTCGACAGCAAGACTATAGATTGAGGGCCTTTGCAGGTGATTTAGTTGTTACATTAACGCAACCTATAGATACAGTTTTATATATGTTGGAATTGATAGAACAATATGGTAAAGTTTCAGGATTTAAAATAAACCAACACAAGAGTAAGATAGTGACTAAAAATAAGTCTTTTGATCAAAGAGAAGAGCTTCAACAAATATCGGGATTTGAAATAGTTAAAAAGGTTAAATATTTGGGTGTGTTTATTGCTGGATCAAATACAAAGCTATTTAAAAATAATTATGAAGTTTTATGGCAAAAAGTGCAGAAAGAAATGGAGAATTGGAAAAAGTTACAATTATCCTTACTAGGCAGAATAGCAGCAATTAAAATGAATGTATTACCTAAGTTTTTATTTTTGTTCCAAATGATACCGGTGTTGAAGAAGGATGAACAACTGAGGAAATGGCAAAAAGGTCTCAATACTTTTATATGGTCAGGTAAAAAACCTAGAGTTAAATTAAAAATTATACAAGATGCTCGGGAGAGAGGTGGTTTAAAAATGCCAAATTTAAGATTATATTATGAAGCTTCGGTATTAGTTCAGATTAGTGATTGGTTTAATCTAACGGAGGATAGAATTTTGAATCTAGAAGGATATGATTTACTTTATGGATGGCATGCTTATTTATTGTATGAAAAGAAAGTAGATAAAACTTTTAAAAGCTATATACTTAGAAATGCCTTGTTGCGAGTGTGGAAGAAATATCAATATAAATTGGATTACAAAATGCCTATTTGGGCAAATCGTAGACAGGCAATAGAAAATATAAGTATAGAACAAAAGATGGAGGTGATCACATATAAAGAACTTTTATTTAGTGAAAGGGGTAAAGTACAACTTAAACCTTTAGAGGTTTTGAAGAAGGAAGGGATAACTTATACCTGGTTTCAATATGGTCAGCTCCAAGCAAGGTGGAGGGAGGATCAAAAAATAGGTCTTATGGAAAATGAAGAAAACCTGGTAAAGCAAATTAGGGACCAGGGTACTATGCATATTAAAAGATTATATAATGTATTATTAGAGATAGATTCTGAAACAGAGTTGGTTAAAGACTGTATGATTAAATGGGCTAGAAACTTTCAAGAACCAATAATGATGGAAACATGGGAAAAGATTTGGGTCAGAAATGTTAAATTTACTCAAGCACAAAATCTTAGAGAAAACTTTTATAAGATGTTTTATAGATGGCATTTAGACCCAAAAAAGTTGTCATGTATGTATTCTAATGTACAAGCTAAATGTTGGCGGTGTGATTGTGAAGATCCAACCTATTTTCATATCTGGTGGACCTGTAAGAAGGTCAAGACATTTTGGATAAAGATTTGGTGGGTAATGCAAAATATTTTGAAAAAAAGGTTGGAATTTACACCACAATTGTTTTTATTGGGTATTATAAATGAATGTACATTATTGGAGACCAAGTTGATTTTAAATTTAATAACAGCAGCTAGACTGCTGGTTGCACAATACTGGAAGAAAGAATCTTTGCCCACTGTAGAAGAATGGATTGTAAAAGTAATGAATTTAGCTGAGATGGCCAAAATCTCAGCATATTTGAAAGACCATACGCAAGAAAAATTCATTTTGGAGTGGAGGAAATGGATTGATTACATTCGGAATAAATACCATATAAGAAGACATCAAATTGCGTATGAATGAAGAACTATAGAGTTGTAATTTTTTATTATATTGGAATTAAGATTTTTATGGTGTTTGTAAACTAGAAATTGGATAGGTTAATGATTAGTTTATCTTTTTTGTCGAAAAAGAAAAACCTGTATTTCACTCTGGGAAGTCTGGGGGGGGGTTGAAGGGGGAGAGGGGGAAGGGTTTATATTTTTTATATTTGTATTTTTATAAAACTTTCAATAAAAAAATGGGTGGGGAGGGATGGGCCAGGGAGGGTTAGGGAGGGGGAAGGGGAAAGATTTTGTATTTGTAAAACTTTTTCAATAAAAAAATAATAATAATAATCAGTCCAGTCAATCTACTCGATTTAAATTCACCAGAGGGTTGTCCACATCTCTTCAAGTCACTTTTATATGATCGAGGGTTCAGGGGTCTCTTAACTGAAATTCTTATTTATTATTCAAATCTCTAGTGGTCTTAGGGTAGGTACTTATCCAGCAGATATTTTCAGTCTCTTTAAATAGTTACACAGTTCCCTTTTCATCAGCAGATGGCGCTCTCACTTAAGTCTGCTCAGCCTCTCTGCGATGTTATTCGTAAGTACAATTTAATTGTTTTAAATTGTAAGTCCAGCAATTGAACAATAGTGGAAAAATAAAATTTGGGATTATAATTCCAGTATTTTAAGAACGCTTCTTCAATGCCACATCTTTAACTTTGAGAATCCAAATTTCTATTCATTTTAAAAAGCAATTTTTTCCTCTTAAATCCTTTGGTATTTTTCCAAGTGCCTGGTACACTGCTTCAACAAATAGTTCTGAATATACTTCCCCCTTAGATTTCTTGGGGTCCAATTTCAACATAAAATATTTTCTCATCCAGTTCGCACACCATGCACTTTCTCCACTCCTGCATTGTCTTAGTTTTTCACACTGTCCCCAGCTTCATGGCAGCCATTTTGACTATCACTGCTTTACATCTTCAGAGGAGGCTTTCTGAGTCAGGAAGGAGATATGCGGCTCTTCTTGATCTGCACGGCAGTCCCCCTTTACTTCGCTTTCTCTCCAAGGTGGCTATGGCCCCAATTTGGAGTCCTCCAATGGAGAGAGCTTGGAATGGGCCACAGAGCTCATGGTCCCACTTCCGAAGGAGCCGGAATTACAGCCGGAAGTTTCCAAGAAACCAGTATGTTGAAAGAACATTTTTGCTTGAATTAAAAAGGTTCTCCAAATTAATGTACCAACAACTGTACTTTAATTACTTTATTTTAAACTCAAGAAGTATTTTAAACTCAAGCTCAGAGAAAACCAAGGACCCCTCTTTTTTTCTTTAAAATAACTTTTTCTTGTCTGTAATTTTTCCTGATGTAGTTGGGTAAATAACTATAAATTATATGTTATATTAACTAGGAATTTTAAAATAAGGTACCAACTTTAGCCATGCTCTAAGGATTACTAGTGGCTAGGTGATTTTAAAGCAGTGACGCTCTCAGCCCACTGCTTTGCTCAATGACCACAATCCTCTGGTTACAGTCATCCATCTGCTAATGTGATTGTGTGCACATTAGTAGTTGGAGTCCCAGATTAAAGAGAGCAGGATGTCTCAGGAGTTGAGGAGACCCTGGGAGGCTCTACTCAGGAGCTGAAAATCCTTCCTGTCCAGATTCAAGCAGAATTTTTAGCCCAATAGATGAATACTCATGCGTTCCCCAGCCACCTAAGCCATCCCATGCTCCTCACCTTAGCCTACTTTCCATTCTCTGCTTCAATTTCAGCTCCCTCTCATCTCTATGAGTTGGCAGAAGGGTAATGCTTTGGCAGAATGGAATAACAGAGCTCAGATCCTGAAGATTTCAGATATTTCCCCACCTCACAAGACAAAGTAAGTTTTTGCTCAGGCATTGGAAGAAAATACGTTTGGTGGCAACCAAAAACATTTCATTCAGTGCCTCGGCAAAAACTGACATTGTCTTGTGGGGTGGAGAAATATCTGATATCTTCAGGATTTTTAGGATCTGAGCTCCGATTCTCCATTCCATCAAAGGAGTTCAGCTCCCTTTAGTAAGCAACCCTCAGCCAGCCCCCCTGAGACGAGAGTGAGTCTCTTTGGCAAGCAGCAGCAGTTTGCAATCTTTTCTGCTGCCTTCCCCATTGACTTTCTGGAGAAGATAGAAGATAAAAGAGTGGAAATGACAATTCTGTCTGCGGGCTGTTTGAAAACCAGTTGTAAGTATGAACTCATTGCCAAGCGACCAGATCACAATCATGTGATTTCAGGGTGGGGTCAGCATGTTTAGGTAAGAATGTTGTAATTTCAAACAGTTGTTAAACTGGTTGTAAATTAAGGACTACCTATACTACTAGTTTATTGCATTTTCTCTTAGTTGTTTACATAAATATATTTAGAAGTTTTTCCTGCTTGCTTTACTTCTGGAATAGAAATATATCTTCTAAGCTAAATTGCACTAGCAATTCAGTGTTCTACACTAGCGATGGCGAACCTTTTTGGCATTGTGTGCCAGCACCCATAATGCAATGCGTGCCCCATTTGCGCATGGGCACATGACCCTCCCCCCATGCATACACCCTGTACTGTACATATGCACCCCTATGTATGTGTCCTCACTTTTTTCAAGGCGGCCAATGCACCTCGTACCAGAGGACAATCAGATACCAGATTGTTCCCTGGTAAGACAGCTGTTCCCCGGCCAACGGCAGTGTTCTCGGCCCTGCCACCTTGGCAGCACAATGCGCCAGCCAGGGCAGCTCCAAACGTGCAGCCTTGCCTGGACTCCTCCCCACTGGGTGCCGGGCTTCCTGGCAAGCCTCCTGTGGCAACACAAGAACTGCCGCCCCGACAGGTGAGTGGGTGGCGGAGGCAAGGATGGGCGAGCCGGGGCTTCCCTCTCTCCCCACATCAGCGGGCTTCTGGCATGGTCCCAGCCCTCGGGGGGGATTGTAGCCCTGGCACACCCATCCTTTCTGCTGCCACGCCATGGCCCCCGCCACCACCAGAAAAGCGTTTTCAGCTGGCTGCATCAGCCACATGCCTCATTTTTGGATTTGCCTGAAAACACTTCCCTCTGTGGTTCTCCAGTGCACATTGCAGAGCTGCATGCCCTTCTCTTCCTTCTCCGCAGACTCACCTTCTCTTTTTTCCTGGCCAGATCCGCCGCCTGAAATGCAGTGAACTTTTTTGATTCAGGGAGAGGATCGCAGCGCTGCTGCCCGAAGACACTTCCCTCTGTGGTTCTCTGGTGCACATTACAGAGCCGCGCACCTTTGTCCTCCTTCTCCGCAGACTCACCCTCTCTTTCCACAAAAATGGGGTGTGCATAGGCCAAAAAAATGCATTGCATTTCAGGCCTCCGGGGGAGGGATGGAAGCCTGCCACCACCCCATTGTCTGCTCCTGCCACTGAGAGGAAAGCAGCAGCGTGAGAAGCACCGGAAGCAGAGGCAATGGGGTAGCAGCAGAAAGGATGGGCTTCAATCTCCCACCCCAAGGCCTGGGGCCACACCAGAAGTCTGCTCATGTGGGGAAATAGAGCAGCCCCAGCTTGCCCATCCTTGCGGTCGCCACCCCTTCGCCCCTGCCAGTTCTCATGCTGCTGCTTCCCTGTCAGTGGCAGAAGCAATGGCAGGCTTCAATCTCTCCCCCAGAGCCCTGGAGCCATGCCAGAAGCCCCATCGTGTGGGAAGACAGGGCAGCCCCAGCTCACGCATCCTTGCTGCTGACACCCCCTTGCCCCTGGGGGCATTGCCGCTTCCCTGGCAGTGGCAGGAGCAGCCGGCAGGGCAGAGAGGGTGATGGCAGGCTGTGGCAGCAGGCCATTCGCTTCGGCTTAGAGGCAGTGGTGGCTTCTCCTCCTCCCAGCCTTGCACTACGGACAGCGTCCAGCCATACCTGGTCTCCTCCTGCCTGCGGATCCCAGGCAGCGCACCTTCGGGGCCTTTCCTCGCAGTGGCTGTGGCGGTGACAAGGCAAGCAGGCAGGTGGGTGCAGGGGAGCAACTGGTGGCAGCATTCCTGGCTGGCAAGTGGTTGATATCCTGGGTCTGCATGCAGGTGACGATAGCATGGCTGGTGTGCACCCACGCTAAGACCATGCCTTTAGCTGGCCACTGCCGCACATGTGAAGGCCAGCTGATCATTGTGCGTTCATGCATACCAGTAACCAGCAGACTAGCTGACTAGTGCGCATGCATGCCCCGGAAACTCAGAAGTGCGTGATGGTGATGCCGTGCGTGCCAGGTGAACATGGCTCTGTGTGCCACTTCCAGCATGTGTGCCATAGGTTCGCCATCACGGTTCTACACTGTTCTTTTTCCCTCATTGGTTTTCTCTATAAATAAAATGTCCCTTACCATATCCATGATCAAATGACCACATATGTAGCATCGGTCAGCTGACTGCTGAAAGCCTGAATACTGCAGTTGAAAAAAAAACAGAATTGTTTAAATATAAAGACCTTTTTATTTTTTAACAGGAAATCACACCAACACATAGTCTCTCCAGCGCCTTGAGTCTTAAAAGCCATTCTAAATTACTTGCTTTTAAAAGCTTCCTAAATGCTAATATAGTATAGCAACTAAGAAAATGAAATCTCCAGCTAAAATCTCAGCATGATGTAAACATTACTGCTCTCTTTTCCAAAAGTTTGGTATAAATAATGGTGAATCATCTGAGTTGTTAATTAGAAATGTGAATTCTCAGCAAATACACATTTTAGTAGAGGTACAGGCATCTCTACCCAGAAATTTAAAAAAATGATAAAATACCCTTGAAGGTATCACAATGCAAATCCCATCTTTCCATATTTGCATTTTGATATCAGACATCCCTATGTAAATCACATGGTTTGCATCATAGCACATAGGACCATTTGATGACAGAAGTAGTAGTGAGACAAAGAAAATGCATGCCACATTTGATGTGTCTGTTAAGTATTTTGTATTCTTATAGGAACATATGAACCACAGTCTAGATTCTATTTTTATACACCTGTAATTCTAAGCACAAATTAATTGTTAAAAAATGTCAAAGTACCACATTTATGAAAGATAAGTCAAGATTACTGTTTGCGTCATTTAATCTTCTCTTTTTTAGAGACACTTGATCAGAGGAAGTTGATGAGAAATGATTTTTTAACTCTTTACATTACTTTTAAAATAAATCAAAAGCAAACAGCTTCCAATGAAATATATCCAGCCCATAATTTTATTGTAACTACTGAAAGACATACAACCTAGTTCATAAGCAACATTTGTGCTATCATTTTATGTTGAATAAGGATCCTTTCACCTCTGACAAAAATAATTTTTTGACCATGGTCAGCAACATGGAAAGACTGCAGCACACTTACTAGAAAGTCTTCTTCACAAAATACTTTCCCGTTAACAAAGTAAAAAGCCTTCCCTCTCAATTTTCGGCCTAGAGGATAACAAAAACATAAAATCAAATATTTAAAAATGAATAATTCATACATAATGTAGAAATAAAAGAATTTTTTAATATATATATACTGGGGCAAAGCAAACAACTCATCTGTTTATGTCACGGGAAAAAGATGTACTGAAAAATTATGCCACCAAGTACATATAAAAGGGATGGATCTTCAAATAAGATCCAAATGAGCTTTATCATTCTGTTTTCATGAAGCTTTGTTCCAGTATAATATGGGCCTCCAATTTACCTTATCTGTACAAAATTGGATACATATACAATTACAGCTGTAACGAATAGAAAATAACCCCCTATTCTGTTTACCACATAATGAACCCCATACTAACATACACACCTAACTGCACAGCAATATTTTAGATTCTAAAGATGAAACTTTCTTGCTACTATAACTGCCTTTCTGGCTACAGAACAGCATAACTATGCTATAAATATTTAGAATGAAATTTAGATTCTGAATAAGAATAATATTTAATGCCAATCTGCAGCCAAGATCAATATTTATTGTTTTATAACCAGGGGTGGGATTCAGCTGGTTCGCACTGGTTTGGGTGAACCGGATGTTAATTTTAAACTGGTTCAGTGAACCTGCCCACCCTTCCCCTCCATCTCCACATGGCCCATTTTGGATTCCAGATAAGTGCAGGGCGTGCACGGAGGCTCTGAGAGGATGAAAAACTGGCCTACCTGAAGTCTGGAAACAGGCCCTTTTCTGGCTTCCAGGGGGCTTCCAGTGCCTGAGGGAGGTCGTTTTTGCCCTCCTGGAGGCTCAAATAAAGCCTGTGGAGCATGGGGAGGGCGAAAAACGGGCCTACCAGAAGTACCGGAAGTCCGGAAACGAGCCCATTTCCGGCCTCCGAACTGGTTGTTACAACTGGTGAATCCCACCACTGTTTATAACTCATATCCCATTACTCCTTGTTTTCACTTTCTCCCCTTGCAAAACCTAAATGAGAATTGTTTCTTTAATGGAAAACAGTTTAGAACAGAGCATGATCAGCTTAGCAAGACACAATTTAGTAGTTACTCAATAGTGTAATATTTGAAAATACACAAGAGTAGAATATACACATTCTATTCCCTTTACCAGCTGAAGGAGAGCTTTAACTTTAGCTATTGAGAAATTAATATCTGAAGTTCTTGCTTCAGGTAAAGGGTATCCCCCAAAATAGGTCATCAGTATGAAACACAACATCAGAGATTTTGAGCAATTTTCATTATTCAGTATTTGGTATTGCCAATTTTGTTGTTGTTGAACACATAGTAAGCTATGAAAAAGAAGCATACCTGTGTCCTGTTCACAGTTGTTAGCATGAAATAAAAACGCAGTTTGAAAATCAGTATCTTAAAAATTATACAGATGCACAGCCAAGACTTTTACAGTATAAATGCAATGTTTCTTGATCACTGTCTAAATACATACAGATCATATACAAATACATTATGCTTTTAACAGAGGAGAACCGAGATCTCAATCTAACATATTATATCTTAAAGTTCAGTCTAGCTGATGTGATTGATAACTAAAATAGCTGGCACAAAGTGAGAATGTTTTTTTGGTGCTGGCACGCTCCTTTGTGTTAGGCACCCCACAGAGAGGCACAGCAGTACCTATTTAACTATAATTTTGGCACTAGAAAAAGGTGCCCAGGTTTTTAAACAGCTACAGCTATTGGCATTAGGGCATGAGACCACCTCATCTCATTGTATGATAACCAGAAAGCAAGAATTAGAATGGAAAATGGGGTAATTAAATGTATCAAAAATGGGAAAGGAATGTGGTAAGATTGTCTCTTGCCCCCTAACTAATCATATATATAACCAATATATATCGTGAGAAATCCTGAGCCAAAGAAATAAGAAATTAGAATTTAAATCGCTTGGAGAATCAACAAAATACATGATGGTTAGCTGGAAGTAAGACTTAAGGGCTCTCTTGCTGAAGTGAAAGAAGGGAATCAAAAGCTTGCTGTTCAATATTTTTTAAAAAATGGGGGTGGGGGGAGAAAAAGATGCTAACAACAGATAATGCCAGCCCAATGCAATCAGAGAAGAAGTTACAGAGCCAGTTTGATCTGGTAGTTATGGCACCAGGCTAGAAAGAGGAAGACCATGAGTTCAACCATCCCAGCCATGAAAGCCAGCTAAGTAACTTTGAGCTAGTCCCTCAAAGATGTGTGTCCCGCTTCTCGCCCGCCCCACCTGCCACCCCCAAATTGCATCCCTAAAGGGAGCAGGTGGCTAAACAAGGGACAGGAGCTCTGCCATGCCGAGCAAGGGGGGGGGGGAGAAGAGACAGCAAAGGGAGCCTCATCTTGCTCCACGCATCTCGCTTCTGCCCCACCCCACCTGCCACTCCTCTCGATAAAAAGATGGCAGGGAAGGGAAGCTGCCAGGCTGCTGTTGCAATTGGGGTGGGGCGGGATGTGTCGGGCCACAAGATGTGCATCTTATCTTTCCAGCTCTGTCATGTTCCTTGCCGTTGTGTCCAGAGAAACATGTTATAAAAGAAATCTCACAAGTTTGAGAAGTTTGATTTAACTTGCAAGAAGGGTTTTTTTAACAACATGTTTCCCTAGGCACAACGGCAAGGAACGTGATGGAGCTGGAAAGGCAAGCCGTGCATCCTGCTTCTCGCCCACCCCACCTGCCACCCCCAAACGGCATCCCTAAAGGGGGCGGGTGGCTAAGCAAAGGGCAGGAGAGGGGCACGATGCACATTGCTGGCCTGCCGCTCTTTTTGCAGTGGCCATCAGCATTACCGGTAGGTATGGTAAGGGCATGTGGGGTGTGTGGAGCATGTTCCCCCCTTTCCCCCCCCCCGGGCTCGCCTCCTTACCTAGTGTTGTTTGCACAGCAAACAACAAGAGGAAATGGTGGGACCGGCTGTGCATGCATGTAATTAGTTGGTGGGGGGCTTATTTTGCAGGGGATGTGCTTATTTTATCACATGCGCTGAAAAGCTCAATTGGACTTATTATTTGGAAGTCTTAGTTTTGGGGAAACATGGTATTAATTCTGATATTAGTAATACTGACTTCAAAATAAATTGAAACCAATAAATTGAAACATGTTCAGTAAGACAAAAAAGACGTCTTTGTCAATCTATATAAAGAATTATACAAACTACATTCTCTATATACAAATAAGATTTCTTTTTACTTTGACTTATACCCACAACTGAACCCAAAACTTTTGTTGCTAAGCAAGACAGTGAGTTTTGCTCCATTTACCACTTTTCTTGCTATAATTCTTACACTGCAGTTGTTAATAACAGAGTCATTAAGTGAAAATGGCTTCCCCTTTGACTTTGCTTGTTAGAAGTTTGGAAAAGGTGATCACATGACCCTGGAACACTGCAACTGTCATAAATACATGCCAGTTGCCAAGCATCTGAGTTTTGATCATGTGACCATGGGGATGCTACTATGGTTGTTAAGTGTGAAATGGTAGTAAATGTGAAAAACAGTCATAAGTGACTTTTTTAGTGCTATAGTGACTTTGAACAAATGTCTGCAAGTCGAGGATTACCTGTATTTGTTGTTATTTGTATAGAGGTAGAAATCCTGAGAGAGACAGACTTAAAAACAAACAGAACCTATTACTGAATACATACATATACCAGGGGTCCCCAACCTTCGGGCTATGACCCACTACCAGGCCTTAAGCCATCTGGAACCGGTTCACACAAGTGGTGGGCAAATCCATATGTGCATCCCCACTTGAGTGAGCACACACTCACACAGAACCATCTCCTCTCCCTCCACCTTGGTCTGCAAAGCCAGAAACGTCAGGGAACTCTGCCACATAGCATGTGTACCATTTTAAATATTCAGAAAGGGGAATAAACTCCTTCAGAAATATATTATTTGGAAAGGAAGAAAATGCAACCACTTCTTTCTAAGTAATGCAAAAGACTCTGGAATCATAGATGTATTTGGGACCTACAGGAATGCAGTTTGGATTTTGATGCTGAATTTCATTGTTAGAGTACTTTATGGAAGAAATCTACTTTTAAAATAGATGGTATGATATTTTTAAGAAAGTACATGCAGAATCTGTAATAGGCACTTTAAACTAATTATTTCCTAATAAAAACCCTTTTTAAGGATTTCAAAAACTTCAGATAATTTTTCTTTGTCTAATTCAAAATGGCAGCAATATAATCAAGCACGTTTTGATTGCTCAGTATAGACTAAATACCTTAACCACCTTAAGGATCCTTTTTGTTGATATTCTTTAAATCAAAATGACTTTGAAAATATATTGGAAATTTAAAATATCTTTGAAATTCAAATTACTGACATTTATTACTTACACATTTTTTTCTTCCATTCACTCATGTCCAATTCTCAGAGCACCTGAGTTACTGAGTTCTGTATTTTTTTCTGCAAGATTTTTCAAAAGTGTTTTGCCATTGCCTATTTTCTAGGGCTGAGAGTGAGTTAAGGTGAAAACTGTGCATGCCTCAAGATGGCAGTGGCCGAATGAGCTCCGTTTAGGGGATGGAGATGTTGCTGGCGTCGGGGTCTTTGGGAGCCGCTTTAACCACCCCCGGCTCCAGTCCCAGTGAGGGGAATGTCCGCCCTGCCTGCTGAGGGCTTTTTTGCCCTCCAGAATATCAGGGCAGGGCTGGACTCGCTCTTTGAAGCCGCCGTGGGAGATGGGGCGACGGCCTTGCTGCGACAGCTGTTTTTAGCGCCGGAGGAAGTGGAGGCAAAGCATTCAGCAGCAGGTGGCGGTTTGTGCGGCGGCGGCTTGGAAGTGGCCCCTCACCTCCTCACCCTTCGGGGACCTCTGGGACATTCTTTGGACATTTTTCGGGAGGGCCCGGGGTGCTTGGGGAACCTAGGGTGCCTGGTTTGTGAGCTGGCAATGACAGTGGGAGTGGCGGTTGGAAGCAATGGCAACCACGGACCACCTGGTCAGGGAAACAGCCTCCAGTAGGTGGTTGGGGGAGATAAGGACAGCCTTGCCCTCAGGACTACCATCTGCCCTTTTTAGACTGAGACCCCTACTGTGATCCGAGGTTTTTGAGATCAGAGCTGAGACTGGGGCTTTGAGGAGATTTGGGGTAGGAGAGGCGGGAGGCTGACCATGGTTTGGTTTATTGGTCGCCTCGGGTGGCTCCTCCTCCCCCTTTTCCCCAGGTATGGGTGGGCATTCACCTTTGACGGCCACCCACCCTTGGACTGGGTTTGCTGTTTGCTATCCCTATTCTCGCCTCAGGGAAGTTCTTGTGCCCGTGGGATTATTATCATTGCACTTAACAACTTTATAAACTGCTGGCTTCTTATGTGACCCCGAACTGGAAAAGAACTGGTTAAAATGGTGTGCAGGTGCTGAGGGGGCTGTTGTCATCCACCAAATGAAAGGATGGACTAGTCTGACTTTAGTGTCTGTGTCATCTGGCCCAGTCACTGTGAGAGGGCAACTGGGATAATTATCCTCCGGATGTGGGGGGGAGGTGACACTGGCCCCTCGCACTGCCGTGAGAGGGCATGAAGCCCAGCTCCTGGTATGAAGATCTACTTTTGACCCAGTACTATTAGACGATCTGGTGAAGCCCTGACCAGTTGATTTTCCACCTCTGTTCTTTTTGTAATGCTTACGGCTGCTGACCTGCTTGTGCTGTGAGACTCCCCTCTCTCACAGGTTTGGCCCCCCTCACTATC
Source organism: Coluber constrictor foxii (assembly GCA_038048745.1). Taxonomy (NCBI): domain Eukaryota; kingdom Metazoa; phylum Chordata; class Lepidosauria; order Squamata; family Colubridae; genus Coluber; species Coluber constrictor. The sequence continues at coordinate 115,334,302 of CM075961.1, read as the reverse complement.
AAGAGCCTACCTTGATGATGGATTCTGGAATCCCGAGAGGCGGCAAGGAGGGGGTTGTGGGGTTTTTTGGGAGGAAGTTTTTAGATAGGATTTTAAAGGGTTCTGGGAGGGGGGTGGGTTGTGTGTGTTTGGGGGAGAACCTGCGGGGGAGGAGGCCTGGCCCGGCAGAGAAGCACGGCACAAAAGGTGCGGGACTCAGGGTCAAGGAGGGGGTTAGAGCTTGTGTTGTGGATGGACATTATATCAGTATTGTGGGTGGGAGGGGCAGATATGGCGGGAGCAGGGGGCAACTTCATGTTGGGGGAGCACACGCGCGCTGTCTTCAAGCAGTAGCGCACTCCGGCCTCCAATGTTCTTCTCGTTCCTCAGGTTGCACAGACCCTCAGGCCCTGGGCCTTCGGCTGATGCTATGCAATGCCAGGTCCGTGGTAAATAAAGCCCCCCTCATTTGTGATCTTGTTCAGGAGGGGGAGTGGACCTGGCGGGTATTAGGGAGACCTGGTTGGGCCAGGAGGGGGATCCCCCTCACTGAGATGTGCCCACCTGGTTTTTGTGCATTTCATCAGCCGAGGTCACGGGGGGGAGGGTGTGGCGGTTGTCATTAAAGGAGGTTTTAATCAGAGGGAGGCCACTATTCCTCAGATGGCCGGATGTGAGTCCCTCCTTGTGAAGAAGGGACATGGGATGCAGGTGGGCTTGCTGATCACGTACCTGGCTCCCTGCCACGTGGCGGCGGCACTGCCCAAGCTGCTCAACATTATAGCCGCAGTGGCGATTGGTACCTCCAGGCTTATGGTCATGGGGGATTCTAACCTGCCATCTGTTGGTGAGGCATCTGAGGTGGCCCGGGAGTTCATGGCTTCCATGACGGCCATAGACCTGACCCAGTTAGTTCATGGCCCTACTCACACGGAGGGAAACACGCTGGACCTGGTTTTTGTCTCTGGTCAGTGATTGAGTGATCTTGAGATAGGGGATATAGCAATCGAGCCTTTGTGATAGTCAGATCACTCCCTCCTTCGCTTTGATCTTCGAACCGCCGCACCCCGCTGCAGGGAGGCAGAACCGATGAGGGGGTTCCGCCCCAGGCACCTGATGGATCCTGATAGGTTCCAGACAGAGCTTGGGCCATTTCCTGAGGCTCTGGCTCACGGCTCAACTGAAGACCTAGTGGCCGCCTGGGATAGGACGGCTGCTGGAGCTTTGGACCAGGTCGTGCCTTTGCGGCCTCTGATCCAGCGCCGGTCTCGCCTGGCTCCTTGGTTTACCGAGGAGCTGAGGGAGATGACGTGCCGGAAAAGACGCCTGGAGAGAGGTTGGAGGGCCAGCCGTTCTGAATCTGACCAAACACTGGTAAGGTCTCATATTAAGACCTACCTGGTGGCGATAAAGGCTGCAAAATGTAGTTATTTCTCTGCTCTTATTGCATCATCAGATAACTGCCCGGCCGCCCTGTTTAGGGTAACCTGCTCCTATCAGGAAGCGCAGGAGGACCCCTTGGAGGGTAGAGCTGTATGGAGGGTACAGTACCTGTATGACAAAATCTCTCAGATTCGGGAACATCTGGTCTCGGACTGGGTAGATTCAGGGGGGATGATGGAGGCAGGTCTTGGGAATATTATCTGGGAAGAGTTTGATTCTGTGACTCCCAATGATGTGGACAGAATACTGGGTAGACTGAGCGCGGCCACATGTTTATTGCACCCGTGTCCCTCCTGGTTGGTGCTGGCCTCTCGGGAGGTCACACGAGGCTGGCTCCAGGGGATTATAAATGCTTCTTTGAGTGAGGGTGTCTTCCCCGCCGTCTTGAAAGAGGCGGTGGTGAGGCCTCTAAAGAAGCCTTCCCTGGACCCGGCAGTGTTGGCTAATTATCATCCAGTCTCTAACCTTTGCTTTGTTGCAAAGGTCGTTGAGAGTGTGGTAGCGTGACAGCTCCCTCAGTGCCTGGATGAATCGGCATAGCTGGATCCATTCCAGTCAGGCTTCAGGTCCAGGTACAGCACGGAAACGACATTGGTCGCCGATGGAATGCAGGAGCAGCACTTTGGAAAATGGCATGACCGTACAGCGGAGTATATGTTGGTGGAACACACCACCCCTTGTCAGGTTACCTATTGGAGTCCAGCCGAATTACTGATGGGTCGCCGGCTGCATACAATTCTCGATAGGTTACACCCCCATTACGCCCCTGCCAAGCCTTTGAATTCAAGTAGGACATCTAAACCTTTTGGTGTGGGTGATAAAGTGTACGCCAGGAATTATGGGGGTTAGACCTTATGGCTACCATTGTCCATCGTCTTTAATCCAGCCAATACATTTCAGTCACATTGGCTGATGATCTCTGGAGGGCTCGGGACAGAGTTCCTCTGTCCTAGTCCTGTTAGATCTCTCAGCAGCTTTTGATACCATCGACTATGGTATCGTGCTGCACTGGTTGGTAGAGTTGGGGGTGGGAGGCACTGTACTACGGTGGTTCTCCTCCTTCCTCTCCGACCGGTCGCTGTCTGTGTTGACAGGGGGGCAGAGGTCGACCCCGAGGCCCCTTAAATGTGGGGTGCAACAGGGATTGGTCCTCTCGCCTCTTCTGTTCAACATTTATGTAAAGCCGCTGGGTGAGATCATCTGTAGTTTTGGGGTGAAGTACCACCAGTACGCTGATGACACCCAGCTGTACATCTCCACCCCAGACCACCCCAACGATGCCCTTGAGGTGATGTCCCAGTGCCTGGAGGCCATACGGATCTGGATGGGGAGGAACAGGCTCAGGCTCAACCCATCCAAGACCGAGTGGCTGTGGCTTCCGACGTCCCAATATAGTCAGCTGGTGCCATCGCTGACTATTGGGGGTGAATCATTGGCCCCCACAGAAAGGGCTCACAACTTGGGCATCCTCCTGGATTCACGGCTGTCTTTAGAAGAGCACTTGACGGCCGTGACCGGGAGGATTTTTCATCAGGTTCGCCTGATTCGCCAGTTGCGTCCCTTTCTAGATCGGGACTCTTTACACAGTCACTCACTCCCTTGTCACCTCCCGTCTGGACTATTGTAACGTTCTCTACATGGGGTTCCCCTTGAGGAGCACTTGGAGGCTCCAACTGGTACAGAGTGCAGCCGCGCGGGTGGTTATTGGAGCGATGTGGCGCTCCCATGTAACACCTCTCCTGCGCGAGCTACACTGGCTCCCAGTGGTCTTCCGAGTGCGCTTCAAGGTTTTGGTTATCACCTTTAAAGCGCTCCATGGCTTAGGACCTGGTTATTTACAGGACCGCCTACTACCACCAATAGCCTCCCACCGGCCTGTACGCTTCCATAGAGAGGGGCTCCTCCGGCTGCCGTCGGCCAAACAATGTCAGCTGGCGGCCCCCAGGGGGAAAGCCTTCTCTGTGGGAGCACCTACCATCTGGAACGAGCTCTCCCCGGATATACGGAGGATCCCAGACCTGCGCACCTTCCGTCATGCGCTCAAGACTCATTTATTTCAACAAGCCAGCCTGACCTAAGTTATTTTCCCCTTTTAATTGCCAATTTTAATTTGTTTTAAATTATTGGGGTTTTAAATTGTCAGCCAAATTATTTAATTTGTTTTATTCTATTTTAAATTTTTGTATTTACATGTTTTATTTATGGCTGTACACCGCCCTGAGTCCCTCGGGAGTAGGGCGGTTTATAAATCTAATAAAATAATTAATAAATAAATAAATAAATAAATAAATAAATAAATAAATAAATAAATAAATAAACAAACTCTGTAAAGTGGAGAAAACAAAAGGCTGTTTCTTTCAACAGTGAGTTCACTGAACTGCTCAGAAAGTTAGCTACCGGTTCTCCTGAACTGGTGCAAACTGGCTGAATCCCACCACTAGTCAGAAAGTTAGCTACCGGTTCTCCTGAACTGGTGTGAAGTGGCTGAATCCCACCACTGGTCCCAAATCATGCAACTGGCTAAGTGCCTAAGGGTGACTAGAATTCACAATCTTTTCATTTCAAGCCTGATGCCTCAACTGCTACACCGCCTGGCTCTCACTTACATAATGCAAACCTAAAACATCTGATAATGGTGTATCAATGAATGCAACTATTAAAAAGATTAACTTCTCCAATCTTGAGGTACATTAATTCATAAAACCCAACTATGGTTTTATTTTGGAACAATATTGTAACTTATATAGGTAGATATATGGATACATCTTTTCATGTTAAAAATGTTAATGGTATTTTGCATTAACATTTTATGAAACCATAGAATTTGATTGTTCTTAAGGAAATTGTTTATAATGGGGAGCAATTAAGAAAATAACAAGTATTGACTGACTGGAAAGGTCCGGTTCTTTAGGTGTCAAGGAAAGCATTAGTATTCCAGGTTGAAAACCGAGTTTCAAGAAATGTATAATTTACCAATACTTGAAAAGGTTACTTTTCTATAAATAAAAAAATCAACAATGATGGCTAATCTTTTCCGGACCAAGTGCCCAAAGCATGCCCAAACCCTCAAAATGCAATGCGTGTGTGGCCCCCTGTACATGCCCCACCCCGTGCATGCACATGTACCCTGCCCCTCGCCCCTGTACATGCTCAGCCCCCCCCCCCCAACATAGGCGGCAGAAACTAACTGGCCAGTGGAAGGCATGCACGGATGCACGGCAGAGCTGAACTGGGGCTTGCATGCCATCAGAGGGCACTGTGTGCCACCTCTGGCACTTGTGCCATAGGTTCGCCATCACAATGTTACAATGTTTCCCTTTGACATAGATTATATTGTATTTTCCAAGAATAAATACCTTAGACAATCTATTTCAATATGTTAATTTTTAGAATTTCTAATTTATGATTATTTATAGTTTTTTGTTTTATATTATAACAATTACATTATTTGCTGAATGCATGGATATTATCTTTTTAAAACTTATTTTCATCCATTTTCTGCGTATTTTATTTTTTATATTGCATTTTGTAAACAAAGATTCCGTTATTATTTTATCATCACTGAGAGAAATTCCTTTTTTGTTTCTCAACCTGATGGTTCCATATTTCCTCAACCCAGATAAATCAATGAAGATGAAGGCCCTGATCATAAGACAATCTAGACAGCATTTGCAGTTTACCCTTCCTTAGTCTAGCTATCAAATTTCAAGAGCAGTTGTCTTAGTTTAAATGTATGTAAATACTAGGAAATAAAAGGTGCAGCAGACATTTAGAGTTGTCAGAGTAGTTAGTAACTTTGTGATTCAGAGTCCCATCCCAAAAAAATATGGCATAGATTGTGACTGGAGAAACCATAACAGAAGCTCTTTTGGAAAAACATATATTATTTCCTGGATTGTCTCCAGGTTTTCCTGGATCATGCAAAATATGTCTCATTTTCCTCTTTTACATAACTATTTATTTTCTAAATTTTATCTGACAATATGTCAGTAAGCGTAAATATTTGGGTGGAAAACTGTTCTTGTACAAGCATGAACCAGATAGATCTGGAACCTTTAACTGCTTAGCAAATAAGAATCTAACCCAACAATTAAACCATGCAGACCAGAACCTGTACAAAAGTCAGTCTAAGTGGCTTTTGTAATATTCTAACCCACCTGCAAAATACATAGAAACATGAAAATGTTGGTAAAGAGAACAATCTTCCTGCCAGCAAGAGATGTCTGACTTTGCTTGCTTTTGATAGTACAATTCTAATTCTTAGGGAACAGAAATTTAATGATAGCTAAACTCCCAAACTTGGCTTTAAACATTTAAACATTAAACACCAGGAACATGTCACAGTACAAAAAATGACAATTGGGCATTAATTAGGAGCACAGAATTTCTACTTTAAATAGCATCTAAGATAAGAGAGTTCTGTTTAATATAGTTACTTACTACATGCTCCGCAAGTGAAGCATCCATCATGGTAGAGATTCCCCATTGCCTGGCAGGCCTGGTTTGCACCATATACACCTTTGTTGCATTTCAGGCAGGTTCCTGAGGAGGAGGGGGAAGGAGGGAGAGGAGGAAGATTAAAAGATGATTTATCAGAATCAGATTACACAAATAACAAAAAGTATCCCCAGGAGAAAATGAGATATTTAGTTTTATAGCATCAAGGATTTGATGAAATGTTACATTAAAACAGACAAAGAAGGAACAAAGCAGTAAGGAGCAAGGAAATTTAAGCAGATTTTTTTAAATTATCAGAAACAAACACATTCTGTGTATTTTCATTATCCCATACCTTAACAAGGTTCATATGCTTAAAAAGGAAATATCTGTAAATTACAAAAAGTATATTACTATATTATATTTAGTAATATAAAGGAGTCCAGCAAGGCTGTATACTGTCCCCCTGCCTATTTAACTTATATGCAGAGCACATCATGAGAAAGTCGGGGCTAGATGAATTAAAAGTTGGAATTAAGACTGCCAGGAGAAATATCAACAACCTCAGATATGTAGATGATACCACTTTAATGGCAGAAAGTGAAGAGGAATTAAAGAGCCTCTTGATGTGGGTGAAGGAGAGTGCAAAAGTTGGCTTGAAACTCAACATTAAGAAAACAAAGATCATGGCATCCGGACCTCTCAATTCCTGGCAAATAGATGGGGAAGAAATGGAGATAGTGACAGATTTTATTTTCCTGGGCTCCAAGATCACCGCAGATAGGGACTGCAGCCAAGAAATTAAAAGACACTTACTCCTGGGGAGGAAAACTATGGCAAATCTAGACAGCATACTAAAAAGCAAACATCATCATGCCAACAAAAGTGCGTATAGTCAAGACTATAGTTTTCTCAGTTGCAATGTATGGCTGTGAAAGTTGGACCATAAAAAAGGCTGAGTGCCAAAGAATTGAGGTCTTTGAACTATGGTGCTGGAGAAGACTTTTTTGCCAACATCTAGTAAGAAATCTATTTTCTCAACAAACTGAACTTCTCCCACCAGTTTACAAGTCTTTTCAATACTACTTTATCATGCTTGTGACGATTTTTTCCTTAATTTCTTTAAACTTGAAATGAAATTGTCTTTCATTTTTATTTACACCAAGTTTTCCCATTCACGTAAGTGCTAAGCTTGGTTTTCTGAGTATTTTTCTTCCTATTTCTTGAACCAATTCTTATTGGCCTTCTACCTTTAATTTTTAAGACTCTCTAAACTGACTTTTATGACTTCCGGTTTGGTGTTGCTGTGACAATCGTAGGGAGCGGGGCTCCGTGAACCTAAGCTGAAATCTCCTCACTGGGGGGCCCTTAAAGGGCTAAAGTCACCGTAGGAATAATGAAGAAAGGATTGACGGCTTGCAGATCGTGGAGAGTGGCAACTCTCCTGCTTGATCCAAGGCTCACTCTCCTGTTCAACAACGAGGAAGGAAAGGCAGCCATTATGGCTGCTGGAAAGCTGAGACAACTGAAGAAAGAAATATGGTAGAGCAGTGTTTGAACAGTAGGCTGGAGCTGAGTGAAATGATTTTCAATTTCTTGACTAGAGGTTAAACCCTAAAGAAAAGAAACTCCGAAAAGACAATTCTCCAAAATGTTTCAAGCAACTAACAATTACTTAGAGGAAGACTACTGACCCAAAAGAAAATAAAACCTAAGAGAGGATGTAATCTTTAAAATACAAAATGACTTGATTTGAACATTTTATTGGCAACATCTTGAAAAAGTATTTTAAAATGCTGGAAACATTGCGCTGATTATTGGGGAAAAAATGAAAGGAAATTATCTGAAGAAATCAAAATGCTGTTAGATTGGGTGTCAAATTTTAAGTGAAATTTTAAGTGATGATGCCATCTACTGGTGAAATTTTAAGTGATGATGCCATCTACTGGTGAAAGAAAGGAAATACACTATATTTTTATAAGGCTGGGAAGACCTTGGAATAATCTTTAACACTGAGTGGAAGTAAACACATTGGGAAGACTGTGTTTTTTGCTGTATATTGTTTGATATCTATTTGTTTCACGCCTAAGGAGGAAAAATTTCTTAGACTTTTGAAGATTGTTAAGTAGAGTAGGTGGCTGATGAAGACAAGGGAATATCTGGAAGGAATAAACTGACTATAAAGAATTATAAATATTGCCTACTTTGAGGAATGACTCTGGGACTGAGTGAATAATTTTAAGACTGGCTTTTTGATGTCACAGACAACTAAAAGTGTGAGGCTTTGATAGATTTGTGAACAATTTTTGGATTTATTAAAATAAGATAAAATGCTTCAACAGGAAATAGCAAGAATATTTCAAAAGGAAATTTCATCAATGTTTCAAAGTATTTATGAAACCATAACAAAGAACCACAGGGAGATAAAGGATCTGATGTATGATAATAGACATGAGACTAGAAAATGTTCAGCAAATAACAATGAAAAATGAACAGGAAATCCAGGAAATATCGGAGAGAATAGAAAAATCAGAGGAAGGGAAAGAGCAGACAAAACAACAAATGAAACCAAAAGATTAGGAGAAGGAAGAGATAATCAAAACGGATGAAACAGATCAAGCTGACAATATATTTAGAGACTTAAAAATAGAATTGAATGAACAGGTAGATATTATTGAAGGGACGACAGAGACACTCACAGGCATAGTGAAAATCTGGCAGTGAGAGGCAGACGTAGAAGAGGAAACACTTAGACCAAGAAAGAATGATATAGGGAGACATAAAACCTCAAAGTATGGAAAGCATGCCAAAAAACCAGTAAGAATTGATATACTAAAATGAATGAGAGATGATGGGTAGAAATAGAATATTCACCAATATAAGATATATGCTATCAAGATTTAGAATAGAGGTATGAATTGGAAAGAGGGAAAATATTGTTATGCATATTCCTATATAATGTTTTAAAATTAGTATGTAGAGGGAAGGATCAGAAGCTGAAATATGATTGTATTATGTACCTTTAAATAACATTATTAAGGTTACCATGGGTATAAGCATAGAGTAATATAACATAATATTGAACAACTAAATGATGAGGGATTATATACAAGGTGGAGTAAATATTACAATGATAACAACTTTAATTGCATATTTATAATGCTACAATGATGGTTTGAGTATGACTAATATAATTAATGTAATTAAAATGGATAAGAGATGAAGGATAAAAATAGAATACTTACTAACCTAAGATTGGTGTTATCCAGATGTGAAATAGATGTAGAAATCAGAAAGAGGGGAATACTACAATGAAGTTATATAATATGTTAAAATTAGCAGGTAGATGAAAGGATAACAACTTGAAAGATGACTGTGTTCTGTGTAAAATTATTAGAAAGATGTGAGTACGACTAATGTAAGGTGATCAAAATTGTCAATTTTATTATCATTGGGTATCAAAATTAAATGCAGACATTTATCTTTATTTTTTCTTTCACTTCTATCAATCTTATTTCTTCTCTTTATATGCATCTTGGTTCTTGTTAGAATATTTGTAGGTTTTATTTTATTTTTAAATTTTTATAGAGCCAAGCCCAATTAGCCATTTTATAAAGAACAATGTCTGAATTCACCTTATTTTCCATATTTATAAAATGAAATTCATACACTATTTTCTTTGTATAGCTTTATTCATGTGCTGCATGCCCTGCTTTTATTTTTTAATTTAAATCTGCTAACATTGTTTGTCATGAGTAATGCAAGATTATGAAGTCACGTTTATTAGTAAAAAAAATACAAAACTTAAAAGATTTTTCTTCAATGCAGAAATGGGACTATAGCTGCTTTCAGACTAACTACTTCAAAGGACGAAGCTTATACAATTACCCAAAGAAATGTATGAGCATAAACACATTAGCAATATGTTTTCAGGTGCATTGGCAATCCTTTAAATGATTTGCCATTAGTGCAATTCTGACTTAGACTATTACAATTGCTCACTTTGACCAGAAGCAGAAAAATGAGTTTATTATGTACACAAGTGATTCCATGGTAGCTTGTAAACATACTGGATTGACTGTAAGTCTACACAGAATTAAAAGGTATACAAAAGGAGATATTATATGAAAGACATTATAGTATAGGATAGCTCTATATTTAGTATCAATATCTTAACTTGAACAAAGAATATTTTCAGTACAGAAGAGCATTTTTGCAATACAAAAAAGCTAATTGTTAATTGTAAAATACTGCTTTTGTCTTATAGTATAGTAACGTAACGTAACGTAACGTAACGTAACGTAACGTAATGTAACATAACACATATAAATTTATATACTTCTATATATACATACCAAGTTTTCCCCAAAATAAGACATGTCCAGATAACAAGCCCAATCGGGTTTTTCAGCACATGCGATAATATAAGCCAACCCCGCAAAATAAGCCCCCCCACCAATTACTTGCACGCATGTGCAGCCAGTCCCACCATTTCCTCTGATTGATTGCTGTGCAACCAAAATGATTTGAGGAGGCAAGGCTGGAAGGAGCAAAGGGGGGGACATGCCCTCCCCTCCTGGTCTTTGCAGCAGCCGAACAGCCCAGCATGTCCCACCCCAACCCAATGGCAACAGCTGCTTCCCTTTCCCGTCATCTCAGGGAAAGACACTGTAAAAGAAAACCTTGCAAGTTTGAGAAGTTTGATTGAACTCACAAGGTAGTTTTCTTTTACAACATGTTTCCCTGGACACAACGGCAACGAATGCAACGGAAAGGTAAGATGCACATCTTGCAGCCCAACACATTCCACACCAATGGCAACAGCAGCCTGCCTGTTTCCTTTCCCCGCCGTCTCTTTATCGAGAAGGGTGGGGTGAGGGAGAAACAAGATTCATGGAGCGAGATGTGGCTCCCCTTGACATCTCTTCTCTCCCCTCCTCGCTGGGCATGGCAGGGCTCCTGCCCCTTGCTTAGCCACCCACCTCCTTAAGATATGCAATTTGGGGGCAGCAGGTGAGGCAGGCAAAAAGCAGGATGCAGGTCTTACCTTTCCAGCTCCGTTGATTTCCTCGCCAATGTGTCCAGGGAAACATGCTGTAAAAGAAAACCTTCTTGCGAATTCAATCAAACTTCTTGAACTCACAAGGTTTACTTTTACAGCATGTTTCCCTGAGACAGCGGGGAAGGGAAGCAGCTATTGGCATTGGGATGGGGAATGTTGGGCTGCTCGACCAGTGCAAAGAACAGGGAAGGGAGGCGACAGCAAATCCAGTCCCAAGCTAGCAGCCTCCTGCACTCCCAAAATATTAAGACCCCCGATAATAAGGCCAAGCCCTTATTTGGGGTGTCAAAAGAAAATAAGACTCTGTCTTATTTTCAGGGAAACACGGTATATATCAACTTACAACCATAACTGAGCCCAAAATTTCTGCTGCTAAACAAAACTTTTGTTAAGTAAGTTTTGCCCCATTTTACATTTCTTGCCGCAATTGTTAAGTGAATCACTACAGTGGTTAAGTTACTAAGATGGTTGTTAAATTAATCTAGCTTACCTGTTGACTTTATCAGAAGGTCACAAAAGGTGATTTATATGATCCCAGGATACTGCAACTGTCATAAATATGAATCAGTTGCCTAGAGTCTGAATTTTGATCATGGAACCATAGGAGTGCTGCAATTGTCATAAATGTGAAAAATGGTCATAAGTCACTTTTTTCAGTGCCATTGTAATATCGAACTCTCACTAACTGAAAGGTTGTAAGTTGTGGACTACCTTGTATTAAAAATGAAAAAGAGATAAAAGAAAAAATAATCTGTTTGCACTAAGTGCTTAAACAATTTAATAATAATGACTTCAAAGAAAAGAGAAAGTCAGCAACACGGGTCTTGTCTGTATTATGTGAACCACCCGTAAGGCTATAAATAAGTTACCAAGGTAAGGCAATTCCACTTACCAAGGCAAGGCAAAACCAGGAAATTGCTTTTTCTTTACCTCTGCTATTCCTCATCAAAATGTTTTTTAAAGTCTTGTCTGAACACGTCACCTTTATTCAACGCATTTTGAAAGAAAGAATAAACATATAATTTTGAGACTAATTATCCCATATTTAATTGGTCTTTTAAAAATGTTTTGGAATATCTGTCTAATAGTCTTTCATAACTGGTGCCTTTCAGATAAGTTGCACTAAATTTTCTACAAATCCTAGTTATACTCATTGCATTATTTTTGAAGGAAAATCCTTCATTAGCATAAAGAGTTGCAAGGAGCTGTTCAGAGAGTTTATAGTCATTCCTCTTTGCCAGTTTACCTTCTAACAGGGAAACAGTATAATACAGTATAGCTACAATATACTGTTATATTTACCATTAATTTACCATATATATTCACTCCCTGGTTAAATTTAATCATCAATTTAAGTCCTGGGTTGTTATCAATTGTCTACAGAAGAACCATCAAATGGATGGATTTACACAACATACTAACTTATAAACCAAGGTTCACATGGCTACTTTCATTAAGATTCCTTACATGCCCAGTAATTCCCCAAAAAGATAGTTAACAAATAACTTGTTTAGTAATTATACCCAGGCTTTTACCATATTGAAATAATACAAATCAAGGCAATTGTAATCAAAGTCAAGAAATAAATCTACACTTCTGTTCAAGATATATTTTTAATATACAATGATATATGGACTACCCTTTCGGATCCAGCTTCTTTATCCAGTTGTCTAATGCCACCCCAAAAAGGCATTTTCTATTACCTAATGTTTTAAATCCTGAAATGTTTCCTCACTCACACGTTAGGCAAGAGAGATGGAAAATACTTTCCTCACTGCCTCGTATAATCAAGATATCTCAGGGAAAATGATTATGTGCCAGAATGTTGGCAAGAACTGTGTTTCCCTGAAAATACAACCTACTCTGAAAACAAGCTCTAGCTTGATTTTTTAGATGGGCCTAATATAAGCCCTACCCCAAAAATAAGCCCTAGTGAAGGGGGTAGTGTGGCCAACACAGGAGGCAGCCCTTCCATTCCCCAATCACCTCATGGAGGCTCAGCCCATTAATCTCAGCACCGTGGATCAGTTGAGCCAGCGAAGGCCGGGAGCTGCTTCTCATTCTGTCTCTCTGGGCACCTGGAGGTGTTTCCAGTTGCCTGTGATGCCAGGCAACCTCATAGCCAAGGGCCCCTCTCTTCCACAACTCACATTGTAGCACCTTGTAGTATCGTCAGTGGGAAGTATATCCAGTGGGAGGTATGGAGGCCGCTGGGTAGCAGCCATTGCTTGGTAGTGGGCTGGGCCAGTGGAAGGTGAGGTGGCTGCAGAGCCGCTGCAGGTGGGACAGATGCCAAAGGTGATCAGGGGCAGCCTCACACCTACCTTGCACAGTTAGCAAGAGAGCTGCAGCCCTCGCCAGGGCCCAAAGAGTGCTGGGCTCAGTATAGTTGTAACCCTGGAGCCTGCAGCAGCAAATAACCAGGCAGGCTAACACTCAGCAGCCCAAAGGTAGTGGCAGTTGAGGCGGTATAGGCAGCATGGCTCCACCAGTGGATGCTTGCAAAGGGCCCCTGGCAGGCCAGCGGCGCTCGGGAGGTTTTTGATATGGGATGACTCATCCTACACCAGGCAGGAGCAGCCTGGTGGCTAAGAGCAGCACTGCCAGGAGGGCAAAAAGCCCCCGCGAGCATGGACAGTCGAAGCCAGCATGGTGCCTGCGGCCACCGAGAAGTGTTCCAGCAGCAGCTGGGCCAGCAGGCAGGGCGGATGGAGGCCACGGTGTGCCAAGAGCTTTGAACATTGCAGCCGCAACAAGCGGACAATGGGACAGAGAGGGTGGGGCCAGCAGTCACTGTGCTCCACACCCATTGATCCCACACTTGCTGCCTCCTGCACGTCAAAAAAATAAGATCTCCCTGAAAATAAGCCTGAGTGCTTATTTTCAAGCCCAAAAGAAAATAAGACCGGGTCTTATTTTCGGAGAAACGCAGTATTAATCTATCAACAGATATTTTATTTTGCCACCAAGGTGTTCCCTTCACTGTGATACAAGACAGTTTAATGTTTTTGCCCATAAAAATAGCAACAATATCCATATAAATGTTACACTGGATAATTAATTCAATTTCATTTAGACGTGTCAAGTCTTTTAACAAGCCAATTTACCCTTATTCTATCTGACAATCTTAGCCAATTATGACCTGGTTCTAATTGGCAAACTACTAACCAAGATGCAATGTTTTAACTATAAATAATGATGTGGTCTGGCTTATTTGTTGTTGTTTTTTTAAATAGGTTGTTTATACCTGCAATTTTATCTTCCCATCAAAGATATTTTTCAGAATTCCACTGTTTCTCTTTTTTTTATATCTAAAAATTCAGATACAGAACAAAAACCAAGCATCATAGATAGTAAAACACACCACCACTTACAAGATTATTTTTAAAGCCAAAAACTAATTCCATTCACAGGTAATTAATTTCTAAAACTGAATGTACTACAGCAAATCACTACCCAAAAATTTGAAATGTAACCAACTCCAACTATTTCTATGCAACATAGGATAGCTTCATCTTTTCAAGATCTTTATTCTTGATATAATTGAGTTTTTATTCCTTTGATGTCACCAATAGCAATCTACCACTTTGTAAAAAAACTTTCTGTATGGATTTATCATCACCTATCCTGTTCTCAAATGGGAAGAGAAGCTGCCATTCATTCCCACAAAAATAAACTAGTGTTTGAGTGATTATTCTAGCAAAATGTGTGACAGATGCTGATCAAAGCTGAACTGAAATTATTTTTTAAAAATTAAAAGCTCTATACAAGTACAACCCCAGCTGGGACTAAGTGATTAGTTAATTGAGTCGTGCCCAATTTACAACCTTTTTTGCCACAGTTACTAAGTGAATCATGTTTTAATTAGGCAGAAGTCGTTGAGAAAAGTTACAAATGGTGATCACATAATCCTGTGATGATGTAACTAGCATAAATACATGCTAAGTGCCAAGACCCAAATTTTGATCATGTCACCATAAGGATGCTGCAACAGTTTCAAGCGCAAGTGCTGGTTTTTAAGTTACTTTTTTTCAATGCCGTTCTAACTTTGTATGATTCCTAAATGAATGATTATAAGTCAAGGATTACTAGCAGAACAGTTTTACTACTTGTTTACTTAATATCTTAAAGATTACTGCATTGCAATGTAAACCTTGCCCATTTTCTAGATGCACTGCAATGATGCACAAAAATGCCAAAGGGGTACGAACTTGCAGTATGTTATATATTTATTAAATATATATTCCACTCATTTTGCCATCAAAAATGACTTTTCGGTCATTCTGATAAAAGCAGCAATATCCTGCAAACAGCATTATTGAAATGGCATATTGAATAATCCATAATACATTCATTTACTGTCACCTGTAGCATACATTTGATTCTTCCTCTCTCAACTGAAAATTGCAATGTGATTTTTATTTTTGAAAAAAGCTCGAACTTTAAATACCTGATGTCTAAAAAGGGAAGCTCTTGAGCATAACTGTTGTCCGTTTTATCTGACTTGGCTGCTATGCCACAAATCATAAAAAAATATGATTAGAAAAAAAATCGTAATTCTAAGAAGCTCACAAGCTGACACTAATGAATCTGATGCTTTGAAGTAACTCAAAATTATTTATGATCCTGAGACTGGAAGTTGACATCGCGGCGAAACGGATGGGCGATTTTGAGGCTCCAGAATTCCCACCAATAGCCCCACTGCTAGTCAGTCCAGTTTGGACCCCAGTCTAGTTTTGTCTGTGGTAATGAGGGCACATTCTGTCAATCTCAGGGACACTGCAAAGTCCCTGATTGATCCAGAAAAGCCCTTTTTCCTGCAGCGGGGAAGCAGCCATTGTGGCTGGGACAGCTTCGGAGGAAGAGGAAGGACAGCTATCCAATGCAGTGAGAGCACATTACTTTAAATTGATAAGTTCATTTTGTGAGATAAGTGTGAGGATGATCAATTAAAGACACTTAAGTGGCAAATCTATTTTGGAATAAACTATTTTAAACCTGATTGCCAATTTGAAAGGTTTTTAAACTAATTGCTTTTTAAGACCGAGACCGGATTGAAAGAGAAGAGAGGGGAAGATACTGCTTTTTGGGATTGTGCTTTTTTTGAAATTTCTATCTGGATTGGGATAGATTCATTGTGAAGTTGTTGTTGTTGTTGTTTTGCTTTTTCTTTTCTAACTTTTTCTTTCTTTTTAAAATTAATTTTCAATAAAGAAGATTCAGACTTTTAATGTAGGAAAGCTAGGAGAGTCAGAAGTGTTGCCATCTGTTGGGGGGGAGTGGCTCCGAGCTGTAGCTTGTTAAGTGTGTGAAGAGAACATCTGAGGAAGTGCAATTATCTGCATTGTTTATTCAGGTGTTCTTGTTGGTTTTGAAGTAGGAACCTTGGAAAAGTGTGCAAGGAATTTTTTCTTTATTATTATTATTATTATTATTATTCTCTTGGGCAGCAACTTTTATTTTCTCTATTTGAGGTTTGAATGAGGGAGAACTCTCTGTATGCTTTCCGGATATAAACATAAGTGAAAGATCTTATTTATTTCGAGATCTTTAAAGAATTGAATTGGATTAAGGCACTCAAGAGTCTGAAGCTTTTTTTCTCTCTCTACTTTTTCTGGGTTTTTTGTTTGTTTTTGTGGACTTTTGAATTTGGACTTCTATATCTTTTATATATATTTTTTTTTCTTCTATGTTATTTTGTTTTTACATTATTTTTTCCTTTAATGGACTTCTATTTGATGGATTAGGGTTTGGAAGAACCTGAAGAGTTGGCATTTTTCTTTTTCCATATTTGATTTTTAATTTTTTTTCTTTTCTTTGTCCTTTTTCTTTTTCCTTTCTTTCTTCCCGTGTGTGTGTGTGTGTGTGTGTGTGTATGTATGTATGTGTGTGTGTGTGTGTGTGTGTGTGTGTATATATATATATATATATATATATATATATATATCCTCAGCTTTTGCATCAGCGGATTATAGAATAAAATGAGCAGAAAAGCTGCAAGAGTGGGAGCTGCAACCATGCCTTCTGCATTTCCATCTGGAGGACAACGTATGATCCAGGCCATGCTTCAACAAGAGAAGGACAAAGACAAAGAACTGTCGATACAAACAATCTTGAATACAGTTTAAAGTATGGAACGACAACTGCTTAAGACAGATGAGAATGTCCAAAGGATGGAACAACTAATTAAGGCGGATGAAAAAGTGGCCCGCATTCAACAGACAATGTTAAAATATGAAGGAAGACTACAAGAGCTGGAGAAGGATTTATTTTATTTTATTTTATTAAATTTATATAACGCCCTACTCCCGAAGGACTCAAGGCGATGAACAGCCACAGATAAAATATATCATACAAAAGTTAAAAACCTGTTAAAAGTCCATTAAATAATTTTGGCCCAAGACAAATTTAAAAACATCCAATAAAACTTAAAAACACATTTAAAAGGGAGAGTCAAGCCAGACCAGCCTGCTCAAAATGATCAAATGATCAAAAGGGGGAAAAGATGAAAGATTTTGACGTTAGACTGAGAGAGGTGGAAAGTGAAAGGAGCGGGGTAGTGGAATTGGAAATGGATAAAGCAGAATTCTACCTCAGGTTCCAAAATGTGGAGGAAGAAAAAGGAGAAAACCATACTGACGTCATGATTTTGATGCTCACAGATGCTTTGGAGATAAGTAAGGAAGAGATGACATATGATGTGGACAAGATTTATCTAGTCTACACTAGTTATGTAATATGTAATAAATTGCCAAGAGAAGTTCACATAAGATTTACTAAGAAATCGATTAAAGTACAAATTCTTCAAGCGGCAAGAGAAAAAACACTGAAATATAAGGAGAAAGAAGTGGTGGTTTTGAAACAAATACCAAGAGAAGTGAGAGATATGAGAAAAAAGTATAAGTTCTTGACTAAGATACTAATTCAAAAGGGATCTATAATTGATAGCTGATACCAGAAGGTTTAGTCTTAACATGGCAGCTTCAAAGATACAGATTAGATACAATTGATAAAGCAAAAGCTTTCTATGAAGATTTTCTAAAGGAAAAGGAAGTGGCAATGGAAACAAACACAAGCTGCAATGGTGTCTACAAAACCTATAGAAGAGGAAATGGCAATGACTGAATCAACAGAAGGCGCTGTAAATGGGATTGTGAAACTCAAGGAACAACGGAAGTAAGATCAACTAGAGCAATAAAACCTACATATAAAATATGAATATGGAAACAACAAAATTGATCTCAATAGATATAAATGGACGGAATTCGGCTGTGAAAAGAAGAAAGGTTTTTCATAAATTAGAGAAATTAAAATTTGACATAATTTGTTTACAAGAAGTTCATATTAAAAAGCAACATGAACAATTATTGGTACAACCTAAACTTGGAAGAATTTTTTCATCACTATCACAAAGTAAAAAGAGAGGAGTTGATCTATACATTAAAAATTCAATAAAGGCGGAACAAATATATGCAGACTTGGAGGGTAGAATTTTGATGGTGGAAATAATTGATAACAATATGAAGATAATATTAGTAGCAATATATACGCCAAATAATTGATAACAATGTGAAGATAATATTAGTAGCAATATATACGCCAAATAATAATCAAAGTGATTTTTATCAAAATCTACATGTGAAAATAATTGAAATGGACTATGATAATATATGTATGGTGGGAGATTTTAATGGAATAGTAGATGAAAAACTGGATTATAAAACACTAAAAACAGGAAGACATAATAGAAAGACACTTCCAAATTCTTTTCTTAAAATGATAGAGGAAACAAACTTGAAAGATGTATGAAGAGACAGAAATGGGAAGAATAGACAATATACTTTTTACTCTAACAGACACTCATCTTGGTCCAGGTTAGATATGATATGGACAACAATGGACTTGACTCTGAAAATAGAACAGGTGGAAATAGAAACCAACTTGTGGGCTGATGATAATCCAGTAATAGTATCCTGGAAAGGCCAAAAAAGGAAAGCTAGATGGACTTTGAGTAATACAATTTTAAAAGAAAAAGATTTTATACAGAAAATGCAAAGAGAGCTGGATTTCTTTTTCAAGGAGAATAAAAAGGAAGATACATCGACACAAAATCTTTGGGATGCCAAAGCCTTAATAATAGACTATTAAGAAATGTGAAGAAAAGACAAACTTTTACAATATTAAATGATGAATACAAGAAATTTGAAAAGGAACTCCAGAAAGATCCATATAAGAACGATGTAAAATGAAAATGGAAATGGACTTACTGGAGAAGGACGAGCTAGCCCAAAAAATAAGAACTGCTCAACAGAATTATTCTGAAAATGCGAATAAACCAGGAAGATGGTTAGCATATAAATTGAAAAAAAGGAATTTTAAAAAAAAACGCAATTAATTGATGACCAAGGACAAAATAAATTTGGAAATAAAGAGATGGGAAAAATAATACAAGAATACTATAGACAACTTTATAAAAGAGAGTTGATTGAAGATGGGAAAGTTAAAAAATATTTACAGAATGCAAAATTACCCTTGATTCCCAAGGACATTGAAGAAATGTTGGAAGGGTGTATAACAATGATGGAATTAACAGCAGTACTTAAGAAACAAAAAAATGGAAAGACACCAGGACCAGACGGTTTGCCTGTTGAATATTATAGGACATTACAAGAATCTTTATGCCTTCCATTATTGGATGTTATGAATGAAGCAATGATAAACAAAACAATACCCCAATCATGGACTGAGGCTTATATCACATTTATTCACAAAGAAGACACAGATCCACAACAAATAAAAAACTATAGGCCTATATCCCTGCTAAATTCAAACTATAAAATTTTCGCCTCAATACTGGCAGAAAGACTTAAGAGATATTTAAACAATTTTATACATTCAGATCAAAATGGATTTCTTCCAAAAAGACAAATTAGAGACAATATAATAATTCTGAATACTTTAGAATATTGTGAAGCGCATCCTGAAAAGCAAATGGCTTTGATATTTCTAGATGCACAAAAAGCATTTGACAACATGAATTGGCGATTTATGACGTTATAAATGGAAGAGATGGGTTTTGGCAGGAAATTTATTCAGGCAATTGAAGCTATATATTCTAAAGACAGCAAAGGTAATGATTAATGGAGAACTGATTGATTCTATTGAGATAGAAAAGGTACTTGACAAGGATGCCCATTATCCCCATTGTTATTTATATTGACTTTGGAAGCGTTGAATAGAAATATTAAGAGAAGAAAAAGAGATAAAAGGAATGAATATTCAAAAAGAATATAAATTACAAGCCTTTGCTGATGACCTGGTCTATCATTGAAGAACCATTAGCATCAATAAATAAACTAATAGAAAAAATTGGAGAGTTTGGGGAAGTTGCTGGTTTGAAAATTAATAAAGAAAAGACGAAGATAATGACTAAAATATGTTAAAAAAAAAAGAATTGATGATTTCAAAGATGCAGGTCACAAATAAGGTAAAATATTTGGGGATACAATTGACAACGAGATATAGTTCTCTTAAAGAAAATAATTATAATAAGCTTAAGCAACAGAAAGGATAAGAATTGGTAAAATGGGGAAATCTGCAGTTATCTTTGATTGGTAAAATTGCAACTATTAAGATGAATATTTTACTAGAATTTTGTATCTTTTTCAGACAATTCCAATAAAGCTCGGTAAGGAATTCTTTGTAGATTTGAATAAAATGGTATTGAAATACATTTGGCAGGGAAAGAAGGCAAGAATAAAACTTAAGTTGTTATAAGATGCTAAGAGGAGGGGTGGTTTTGGCCTACCTAAATTTGAATTATGTTATCAAGCAATGTAGATTAAAGAATGGGTAACATTGAAAAACACTAGATTATTAAATTTGGAGGGACATGATTTGTTGATGGGGTGGCACGCCTTTTTATGGTATAAAGGAACTAAAATACAGGTGTATTTTAGAAGACATCAAAAATAAAAGCTTTGTTTTTGATTTGGGAGAGGATTAAAAAATACCATTATTTAAAGATTCCGGTCTGAGTATCTACAATTGAAGCTTTTTCTTATCCAGTGGTATTTAAAGGGGAACAAACTGTTAGATATAGTGAATTATTGGATGAAAAGGGTGAACTTAAATTGAAACAAGATTTAGAAGATCAGGGATTTAAGATGGATTGGTTTTCATATATGCAAATATTTTTCAGATATCGAGATGATCTCAAACAAGAAGGTTTTTATAATGCTTTGACTAGTTTAAATAAGATACTAATGGGCTTTGATGACCATATAATTAAAAAGTTATATGGATACTTGCTAGAGGTAAAATTGGAAGAACAAGTTAAAGAATCAATGATAGCGTGGGGGAAAAATTTGGGTTATGGTATTGATTTAGAGAAATGGCAAAAATTGTGGTCACAGAACTATAAAATGACAATGTCTACAGCATATAAAGAGAATTTGTATAAGATGTTTTACAGGTAGCATTTACGCCTGACAAGGATAGCCAGGGGTATTCTTGTATCCAAGAATAACATGGAGAAATTCAAGGAGAAATGTTGGAAGTGTCATCAGACTCCAGGATCTTATTACCATATGTGGTGGTCATGCATGGAAGCAAGGAGATTCTGGACTAAAATACACACATGGTTGGAAAAAATGACAAAGAGACATATTGACTTTAAACCAGAAATATTTTTATTAGGGATCTTACTAGAGACTTGTAATAAAGAATTGCAATATTTAATTGTGAATATTTTAACAGCAACTAGAATTGCATTTGCAAAAAAACTGGAAAAGAGAGAAGATTATGGGAGTAATTATGGGAGCAACATGGTGCTCGCATGTAACACCTCTTCTACGCGAGCTGCACTGGCTTCCGGTGGCCTTCCGAGTGCGCTTCAAGGTGTTGGTTCTTATCTTTAAAGTGCTCCATGGCTTAGGACCTGAGTACTTACGAGATCACCTGCTGCAACCGATAACCTCCCACCAACCAATACGCTCTCACAGAATAGGCCTACTCATAGTACCATCATTAAAACAATGTCATCTAGTAGTTCCAAGGGAGAGAGCCTTCTCTGTGGGGGCACCTACGCTTTGGAACAAAATACCACCTGGAATACGAATAATCCCAGATCTTTGCACTTTCCAACGTGCCCTGAAGACCTTTCTATTTCAACAAGCAGGGCTAGCATAAACATCAAAATTCTATGCCAAGGTCTTAGTAGATACACCAAGTTGACTCAATTTATTATTTACTGTTTATAAAATATATTTATATGTATATGAAATCTTAATCTGTTCACCGCCCTGAGTCCTTTGGGAGAAGGGCGGTATAGAAATTCAATAAATAAATAAATAAATAAATAAGATAATTACTGATGAAGAAATCATTAAGAAAATGCTGGACTGTGCTGAAATGAGTAGATTGACATTTGAAATAAGAGAACAGGAAGATAAACAATATTATTTGATATGGGAGATATTTTATCAATGGTTAGACAATAAAGCATGGAGATGAGATAGTATATATGAAATGAAATTTTGATGAAATTTTTAAATATTTATCTTCTGTTCGAAAAAAGAATAGTTGTCATATGATGGGATTTTGAGAATTGTTGAGCACGAAATGATTTTAACCGATCAAAATGCTGTCTGTAATTGTTTGGAAGGATGATATTTTTATGTTGTTGTTTTTTTATTTAAAAATAAAACTTTTTTTCCAAAAAAAAAATTATGATCCTAAAAGTATTTAAAATACTGGTTTCAATGCAGATTATTTAGTGCATGGTGAATATTAAGAGTGTATTTATATATGACATGTAATGTTATTATTTAGAAAAGCAAACTCTCAAAAGCAATTCAAACCAAATTCCTTTTAAACATTTCCTAAGCTAAGCAAGTGACTTAGAAAGTATTCCAAACTGGCCCATCCAGAGATATGCAATGGAAAGCTTAACTTGCCAAAAGGTCGCCAATACTTTCAAACACATTAACTTCCATTACAATTAGCCATTTCCGTATACAATTCAGATAAAACTATAGTCCCACCCACTTCTCTACTTTGTACTCATCCTACACATTATCCTACACACAATAGTCACAAACCTTACAATCTTAACAATTTACCTAGATAATAATTTCATTGTTTAAACACTGTACTTTCTTCTTCTTTTTTTGTGGACACTGGAAATATTTTATATCTAATAACATCAATCTTTGATAAAAATAAAAAATGAGTAAGATGGAAAACTTATTTATTAACAATAATTAACATGAAATATTAGTGCTGTTATTAAATTTGAGGTAAAAGTGGAAAAATTAAAAGCCATCTACAGTTAAAAGCAAAATTCTGTTAGTTTTTCACAGACCCAAGAATTGTAAGATCATTTTTAGAACATCAGTATCGACTTGATTAAATTACGTGAATTTGATTACATTTATCTTAACTCTATATTGAGAAAAAGGAACTTGAAATCCATAAGATTTTATGTGCTTCACTTATGTTCCAACTTTCATTTCTTCTTTTCCAAGGGATAAAAATGATTTTATTTTATTTCTGTTGTGATAATTCTATCCTATCCTATCCATTTGACCACAAATAATGGATTTATAAACAGGTCCAAAATAATTCCTAAATTTGCAGAGTATTTATTTATATAAATTCTTAAATTCTTGTTTCAACTGCTTTTTAAAACATGAGTCTCTTAATATATTTCAGTATTTCCAAGAAGCAAGGCATTTTTTCTTTAAGAAAGTAAGAAACTGTTACTGAAATAACCAACTGTCAAAAATAACCAATCTACAATATTAGTATAGGATACATGCCAACCCTCCCAAATCCATAACTGAAACTTTACAAGAGCCAAACGTATGGAAAAACTAGAGAGATATTTAATTCTTTAACATGTTTCAAATATTCTTCATTTCTAGATAAAAAACAACAATCAAGCATATCAACTAATGTAAAAGAATGAGCCTCGGTTGTGCAGTGGTTAGAATGCAATACTGCAGGCTACTTCTGCTGACTGCCAGCTGACTGCAATTTTGCAGTTCAAATCTCACCAGCTCAAGGTTGACTCAGCCTTCCATCCTTCTGAGGTCAGTAAAATGAGAACCCAAATTGTTGGGGGCAATATGCTGACTCTGTAAACGACTTAGACAGGGCTATAAAGTACTGTAAAGTGGACTATAAGTCTAAGTGCTATTGCTACTGCTAAATGTAAACTAATATTTAAAATCAAGAAATTGTATTTAGTATTCACATACTTCCAAAATTCTATAAAATACGGATTAGTACATGTCATGAAAGTTATCAAAGATTGTGGAACAGCAGGGAAAGATTCATGCAATATATATATATATATATATATAATTGATTGCCCTACATACAGCATGCTTCATATATTACACTATATCAGCGTTTATTTACTAATAACAGTTAAAATAAAGTACACCAGTCTTTGACTTACAAAAATTTATTTAGTGACCATTAAAAGTTACAACAGCTCTGAAAAGTGACTTATGACCGTTTTTAACTTACAATTGTTGCAACATCCATCCCCACGGTCATGTGATCAAAATTCAGTCACTTCACAACAGGCATGTAATTATTATGGTTGCAGCGTCCTGCGGTCATGGAATCACCTTTTTGCGATCTTCTGATGAAGTCAATGGGGAATCCAGATTCACTTAACAACTGTGTTGCTAACTTAATCCAGTGTAGTGATTCACTTAACAACTGTAGCAAGATAGGCTGTAAAATGGGGCAAAACTAACTTAATAACTTTGCTTAGCAATGGAAATTTTGGGCTCAATTATGGTCATGAAGGGAGAACTATGGATACAGTGATTAAAACCAATACCAAACAAAACCACTATGAAGCACTATGTGCACGCCAATTAACATGTAATTCTCAATTTGTACCACTAACTGTACAGAATGTGCCGTCAATTGACTTATTGCACTGCTATCATTTACACAGATGAGGAGTTTAAGCAGCAACTGTTCCTCCTAAAATAAAAGACTTGGCACTTCATCCCAACAACCATTCAGTGCAGTCCAACAGAAAGGGATTGAAAGTCAACTTTGCAACTATTCCTTGACATCAGCTGGCAAAGCTATTGACTTAGTTGCAAACAAAAATCTAAAATCAGAATAGACTATCAAGTTAATTAATTAAAAGTTAATAATTGAGTGTTTATATCCAAAATGTTTGAGAATTTGGTAGGTAGTATAAATAATAATATTGGCCACAGTCTTACGTTATTTTGAAGTGAATGGGAAAAAGATGAGAGTTGCATTTGAGTGTTGCAAAGAATTTGAAACAGGTACTTTGCAAAATGCATTATTATGAGCAAATAATTTCTCCTTGAAGCATTAAGGCTTCAGCATCCTTTGGAAAATTGGCATGGCTCCTCTGAAAGGAGTCCACTGCTGTCTATTGCATTCCTTTGCTGTCACAGCAGGAAGTACTATCTAAATATGTAGAGAGGTACATGAAAACAAGTAGAGGGAGTCTTCAAAGCAGCTACACAAATCTTTAAAGGATGTAATGCCCTGAGTAAAAGTACTTTGCTTTGCTGAAGTGTTCGGTAAAACAATTCTTTCAAATGCTTTGCACAGCCATATAGTCAAGTGCAACTCTCATCTTTTTCCCATTCACTTCAAAATAACTTAAGACTTTGGCCAATATTATTATTTATATAATAATTCTCAAACATTTTGGATATAAACAGTCAATTATTAACTTTTAATTTATTGCTCCATAAAAATGATTTTAAAGAAAAACCAGGGCTGCATAAAGTTGGTATATTAACTTGCTTTTTAAAAAAGGGTTTTAATTCATTTTTTCCTCTAACTTATCACTATCTACTTAAGTTATTACATTAAAATAATAGCTTTCAGAATGCATAATTTTAAAAGTATTAGTTAAACCAATGATCAATGATAAAGAAAAATACATGAAAAATATGTCCATGGGTACAAGTATTGTAACATCTATTATTAAACACACTATCTTAAAAGATGTACATTATGCTATAACAAAAATACTTACCAAAGTAGTCAGCCTTGGGACATGCATCCATCTCCTGCTCCAGGCGCTGAGTAAGAGCTTCTAATTTTAATTCAGCAGTAGAGGGCCCTTGATCTTGCTGTGAAAGGAGCATCTGACAGGGTAATTTTATTTTTGCAGAACCAGACATTTCTTGGGGACCAGAGTCATGCTGCTGAACAGTGACACTCTCTTTAAAAGGAGATTTGGGAACATCAGAAATCATTGGTCCATGAGATGTTGCAGTGATAGAATTCTGCTCATGACTCAGACCAGAACCAGCAGAATTAAGCTTGTAATTTTGACCATGAACTATAAAATGATCTGAAGTGTTTGGATGAATATTGTGCTGCTGATAATCTGCACTTGAAGGAACTGGGGTAGAAATTGAAGGTTGAGTGCTATCACTGCACCTTGAGTGGTTGTCACCACTGCTTCTATTTGGATGAAAATTAATAGACTGGTTTGAAAGAATCTGAGAAGAAAGTATTGATGAAACAGAATACGATGAAGATTTCTGCTGTGAATATCTCATGGCTGATTCATCACCAACCCCAACTGAAGAAGACAAGAGGATACTGTCCTGAGAAAAATATGGTCTCTGGAAAGCTAGGTTTTGGATACAACTCTTACTTAGTCCAGAGCCTTCATTTCCACTTTCCTGACTTCCATGCCCACTTTCTGAAGATCTGTAAGGGCTTTGGGATTGTTGGCATAAATGAAGACCTGCATGAGGTTTTCTAGGGCTTCTCTGCAATGATTCATCTTGGCTGTTTGACCAAAAATGAGAGCCGATATTTGATTTTTGGCTGCTAAGCTTACCAGCACTTTTCCTCCTTCTTTGAACACCTGTTTGATTATCACCATTGCTGTGTTCATTCCATGATAGGGAAGGAAGCACTGCCTTAGAATCACCAGGGTTCATCTGACATGATTTGTGGCAATTTGGTCCTCCAGGAATATCTGGACCCTGTAGACTGTTGCTATATCCATAGTCATCTTGATATATTTTTGTTTGCTCTCCATCACTGTGACATACAGGCTGGCTTGGAAAAGCGAGGTGATGACCTGCCCATACCGTTGATGAAGCAGCCAAAGGGGGCTTAGCAACATTTTCTCTTGGATGCAGTTTATTTGTTCCTGTTGTGTCTTTGACTACAGAATAACTTGGAAGCTGACCACCAAAATTAAATCCACCATTCAAATCCACTGAGGCACCTTTCATCAATTCCTCTTGTTCTTGTTGTTTATGCAGGTGAATTTTAGCCATTTTTGTAGCAAAAACTCTTCTGGTTTCTTCAAATTCTGGGTTATTCCCAACAGCTTTGTCTACCCGAAAGAGACCATCTTTGGAAGCTTCATACATATTGAGGTCTTCTATAAATTTACTTGCCTCTAAACCAAGGTCATCATATTTATCCATTTTTAAATGTTTGTTCATTCAAACAATAGTAGAAAAACAAGTCAATATTTTCAATATTAAAGTTAACCTGTTATGTTAAACTCAGTAACAAACTCCATGGTTACTCAAATTCTTTGCTATTTCTTATGAGAAAAAGAGAGGGAAAACTTCACACTTCAGGTATTTTTCAAAATAGCAGCATATTTCTTAGATTAGCCCCTGGAGCTTTAAGTCCTGGTTACTCCTGAAGAACTTTAAGGTCCAAGTTCTTTAAATTTCAGTTTGTGAAGCAATCTATGGCCGGCATAAATATTTCTTCAATTCTGCCTAGTATTATTTCAGCGAAACTACTAAAATTAAAAGATATAAGATTAATTTAGCAATAAATCCAAGCCAACATGCACTCTTTGTCATCAGAAAAAGGAATTACAGCTTAGTTTAATATTAACCTTCAAGCCAACTTTATCTCAGTGAATTTTGTTTGAGGCAGCCAGAACATTTATAGGCTGAAAGAAAACATTTATATTGTGTCGGAGTATAGTGGGAAAGCCCCAAACTCTGGGGAAAGAAAGAAAAGCTTCGGAAAAATAACTTTAGTCAGAAGTGAAAGGAAGCCCACTCCGATCTTTTCCCCAGCTAAAAGAAATCTTTGCTATTCACACTCTTGCTTTCACTGCCCTCCTTATATTTGAAATTTATCCTTTTTTCTCCAAATCCTCTCCAGATTTCCTTTTTAATTTCTTTAAGACTGGATCCAATTACTGCTTAAAATGACCCTCCAAAGCAAGAGAGAGAAGCCTTGGCCCATGACAAGTAGCTGTAGTATAATGTTTGCTAGTCCTACCCAATCTAGAATACAAACATTCGGATGATCACTGGTTGGCACTACAGAATTGGTTTTCTATATTTGTTTCCTGCCATTTAGAGGTAAATGTGGAGATTTCTGTAGCCCCCCAATCTTTGCAGTTCCCGCGCTGCGGGGCTGAAAAGAACCCTCTGTCCACGCGGCTAACCCGGGACATTCCGCTGTGTACGAAAGAACGAAGCTAAATGCTCATTGGGCCCGGTTTTATGGACGTTTCCTATGAAAGAACAAGGCCGGCTTGTTCTCAGACTCCATTGCAAGCATGAGCTTAGTCACAGACTGACTGACTTACTTACTTGTCACAGATTTACTTAATCCAGTGCTGGTCCTACCTGCGGCTCGTGGGAAATGAATCGTTTGCCTTGCTTTCTTGACGTCGTGGCACTTTGAGGAATACTGGGAGGTCAGGCTTCGCTCAGAAAACTCGTGGCGTGGCGGCTGGATGTTTCCTCCGCCCCGCGGTCGGATTTGCTTTACTTTCTTCGCGCTCTATTCAAGCTTAGTGCTGTGGGCCGCTGAGGCGCTTCGGGCGCCGCCGCCTCTTCCTTTTCTTTCCATAATTCCTCTTCTTCCAATACCCGTAGGTTACCGGAGGAGGAGTTTGCAACGTGGTTGAGACAGCGAGATGTGTCAGCACTCACTGGCAATGTAGATTTGAGATGGGAGGGGCCTTATGGGGGGCGGAAACAATCCTGCTCTCTCTCTCTCTACTGTGTCAACCGGTCGTTAAAGGCAAGAACAGGCAACAGACTTTTTCTGCTTGAGCCGAATGCTTCAGCGCCGAGCTGGAGTTCAGTCCCGGTAATTTCGAAGTTGTAGAAGCTGTGATCCTGACAACCGGATTCCTATCTCAGACGGGAAAGACGCATCTCGACACATGAGGCCCTAATACTTCGGTAAAACTCCTCCTATGGTAGCAAAGCAAGAATGAGGAAGCTACAACTTTTACCATTCTGTACAATTCTGTCTCCCACTGTCTCCTTTTCTGTCTTTAAAGTTCACTTTAAACAGAACTAGAAAACTGAAGGCTCCGCTTCTTGAGATGAAAACGGTTAAAACGAATATGAACTTAAATAATATTTTCAGAAGTAGCACTAGAACAATGTGCCATCCCATTCTGTAGCCAATGCTGCCATGGCCTCTGTTTATGAATTGCCACCCTTAGCCACAAGATTAGATGGAATAGGGTTGTATATTAGGGATGAATTCAGCTGTATTGGGCTCTATTAAATTTAGGATGAAGATCCAGATTGGTGTAGTGGTTAAGGCAGGGTTTGCAACCTTAAACATTCAAAGAGCCATTTGGACCCGTTTCCCACAGAAAAGAATACTGGGAGTCATAATTTAACAACCAGTGTGATTGGATAGGCATGGCCAACTCAATATCACTCACTCCCAACCAGTCACATGACTCCCTCAGCCATGCCTACCCAGCTGGTCCTTAGGGCAGAGAACCGGTTGTTAAATTATTTGCCCTGCCTGGCCCCATCTTACCCCTCCCCTCCCAGCCACCTCTTGCTACAGCCGACCTCTGGTGTGTTGTTCACCTTTCTCTCTCTCTCTCTCTCTCTCTCTCTGTTGGTCTGTTTGTCTCTCTTTCTCTCTTTTTATTTCTTTTTCTTTGTCTCTGTGTCTCTCTCTTTCACTGTGCTGCACAAGGGCTGGCTGAGGAGTGAGCATGAGCTGCAGCGGCAGATTTCCCAAAGACAACCCTCCTCCTCCTCCTCCTCTTCCTCAAGCAACCCACTGGCTGGCTGTGGCAGGGTTGGGAGGACACGCACAAGCGGGAAGACCCTCAAGCGAGTGGCCAGGCTGGGTCAAACACAGCGAAGGCGCAGTGGGCAGATTGACTGGGTACAGGCAAGCACCTCCAGTGGCGTTGATTGAAAAGTGTCCACTGGGCGGCAAAAGTTCCCTTTGTGAGGTTTAAAGCTGTGGCTGGGCACTACAGGCCCATCCCCCTTTCCATTGCCTGCGAGACCCAGCAAGAGATGAGGCACCGGAGAATCAACCTGGGCCGCTTCTCTCCGCAGCAGAGAGATGAAAGGAGGGAGCCTCAGCAGATAAAAGAGCCACAGGAGACTCAGGAAGCTTGGGTTGCTGATCCCTGGGTTAAGGCATCAGGCTAGAAACCAGGAGACTTTGAATTCAAGTCTTGCTTTAGGCATGAAACCAGCAGAGTGACTTTAGGCTAATCATTCTCTCTCAGTACTAGGAAGAAGGCAATACAAAACCACTTCTGAAATCTTGCCAAGAAAACTGCAGGGATTTGGCCAGGTAATTGGCCAGGTAGTTCAACACTGACTTGAAGGCATGAAGAAGAAGAAAAACCTCTGATAGTAATATGAGTGTTGAAAATATTGGGATAAGAGAAAAGGTCTGGTGGACTGCTACAGAACACATAAAAAAAGATTTATTAAAACAAGTAATTGAAGCCTCAAAATAAATGCATATGTACATACTCTCAAGAAGTTGTTAAGGGATATTTCATTTACAGATTAACAGAGTTGGAGGGACCTTGTAGGTCATTAGTCCAACCTCCCACCCAAGCAGGAGATACTACACCAGGGGAGGGTTCTAAAATTTTTTACTACCGGTTCTGTGGGCGTGGCTTATTTTGTGGGCGTGGCTTGATTGTCATGTGACAATTCTTTAGGATTTCGCAAAGGTACTGGTCTACCAGGCTTTTAACTGCTTGCACAGCTGTACCAATCTACCCATTTCTTTTTGCAGGCAGCAGTCTACTCATGTATTTTTGCAGGCACTGGTCTACCCATTTATTTTTGCAGGCACCAGTCTACCCATTTATTTTTGCAGGCATCAGTCTACTCATGTATTTTTGCAGGCACTGGTCTGCCCATTTATTTTTGCAGGCATCCAGTCTACTCATTTGTTTTTGGAGGTGCTGGTCTACCACCAAACTGCCTTTTATCACTGGTCAGCTGTAGGGCAGCCCTTTGAAGTCCTGCAAAAAGAGTTTAAACAGTTCTTTTCCTTATAGCCCATCAGCTAGGACTCAGGAGGCAGCAATAGATTGAGGGTGGGGCCAAATAAAAGGTAAGAATAATGTGGGGAGGGGCGTGGGGGGCGAGGGGTGAGGGGAGCAGAACCAATTCAGTGACATCATATCATCATTGCTATCGGCTTGGCCGAACTGGGAGGAACCCACCACTGTCCTACACCATTTCTGACAAATGGCAGTCCAATCTCTTCTTGAAAGTGATGAAGTTCCCACAACTTCCAAAGACAAGCTGTTCCATTGGTTGATAGTTCTCAATGTCAGAAAATTTCTCCTTATTTCTAGATTGTACCTCTCCTGGATCGGTTTCCATCCATTATTCCTTGTCGAGCTTTCTGGTACTTTGGAAAATAGCTTGAAATAGCTTGGTAGCCCCCCCAAATATTGGAACACTGCTATCATGTCTCCCCTGGTCCTTCCCTTCACTTAGACTAGCCATGTCCAGTTCCTGTAACCGTTCTTCATATGTTTTAGTTTCCAGTCCCCTAATCATCCTGGTTATCCTTCTTCTCTGCACTTTTTCTAGAGTTTCAACACGTTTTTTTATAGTGTGGTAACCAAACTGAATGGAATATTCTAAGTGTGGTGTTACTAAGTGTGTTACTAAGGCTTTATAGAGTGGTATTAGTACTTCACTTGATCTTGATTGTATCCCTCTGTTAATGCAATTTAGGATTGTGTTGGCTTTTTTGGCTGCTGCTAGCTCATATTTCATATATATATATATATATATATATATATCATATATAAATCCAATAAATAATAATAATAATAATAATAATAATAATAATAATAATAATAATAATAATAATAATAATAATAATAATAATATTTAACTGGTTGTCCATGAAGACTCCAAGATTCCTCTCACAGTTACTACTATTAAGTCTGGTTTCATCCAGTATATGTGTACTTTTGGTTTTTCTTCCCTAAGTGTAAGACTTTACTTTTCTCTACATCGAATTTCATTTTGTTAGATAGGGCCCAGTATTCAAGTTGTCAAGATCTACTTGGATCTTGAGCCTATCTTCTCGGGTGTTTGCTATTCCTGCCAGCTTAGTATCATTTACAAATTTGGTAAGTTCCCCTTCTAGTCCCTTATCTAAGTTGTTTATGAAGATTTTGAAGAGTACTGCGCCTTGTGGTACCCCATGGCTTACTTCCCTCCGTGTAGATATAGTACGATTAAGGACTACTTGTTGAGTATAGTTTGTCAGCCAGTTATGAATCCATCTGGTGGTAATGCTATCCCACTTTTTTCTAGCTTACCAAGAAGTGGGTTGTGGTCTACTTTGTCAAATGCCTTGCTGAAGTCTAAGTATATTATGTCTACAGTATTTCGCTAGTCTACTAATGTAGTTACTATGTTGAAGAATGAAATAAGATTGGTTTGGTATGATCTGTTTTTAACAAACCCATGCTGACTGCTAGTTATTACTTCACTCATTTCTAGATGTTGGCAGATCTGTTTTTTTATTATCTTTTCCAGTATCTTCCCGAGTATTGATTTTAGACTGATTGGTCTGTAGTTTCCTGGGTTTGTTTTTTTCCTGTTTTTTGAAGATGGGAACCACTTCATCTTGTCCAGTCCTCTGATAGTTCCCCGATGCTCCAGGATTTTGGAATGATGTGGTACAATGATTCTGAGAAGACATCTGTCAACTCCTTTAGAACTCTGGGATGTAATCCTGCAGTTCCCGATGATTTGTATTCACCAAGATCAGACAGGTGTTCTCTTACTGGGTTTTTTTTTTTGTTTGTTTATTTTGACTTTTATTTCTAGTTTATCTTTTACAGTTATGTTTTTGGTAGGGTTACCCAAATATTTGTTGGAATTCTTCAAAACACAAGATGTCAGATAAATTCTTAATTTTGGGTGGGTGGCAATTTTCCTTTTGAAAGGTAGAAGTGGGCTTTAGGTGCACTTCCTGAGTCCTTACCACAGGAAAGAGTCTATTGAATATATTAAAATTTTGGAAACTTTGGGTGCAAGTGACCTTGCATTTTTAAAGTTCCTGATTTACAGAAAAAATAATTGGGGGGGGGAGGGGAAGCAGGTACAAAGCATGGATTTTAAGAAAGCTGACTTTAATAAGTAGGAAGATGTCATGGGAAGATAGCCTTAAAGCAAAGGCATTATACTTGTATGTGCTTTCTTGAAAAATATATTAAGGTGAGCACATCCTCAAACACTTCAATGAGGAAGAAAACTAGGAGATTTCTAATGCTAATGTAGTTGAATAGACTCAAACTTTAAACCACTTTAAAAGATGTTTAAATCAGTCATACCCAGTGGTGGGATTCTGCCGGTTCTAGGCAGTTCGGCTGAACCGTTTGTTAAATTGCTGGCTCGCCCCGCCCTTTGCCCCAGCCCTCCGCACCACTATTTATTGCCAATAAATGGTTGTGGGTGGGGCGGGACGGGGCGCGGGGTGGGCGAGCCAGCAATTTAACGAACGATTCTGTGTTTTTTTGTAATTTAGTGGCCTCGCAGCACACCGAACCATTTGTTAAATTGCTGGCTCGCCTGCCCCTCGCCCCGCCCCGCCTCCCATCCATGCGGCGCCAAACTACCCTAGCCCAGGGGTGGGCAAATGTGGCTCTTTTACAACCTGTGGACTTTAGCTCCCAGAATTCCTGAGCCAGCTTGGCTGTCTCAGGAATTCTGGGAGTTGAAGTCCACAGATTGTAAAAGAGACACATTTGCCCACCCCTGCCCTCGCTCATCCAATCGCTGGAGGAAATGTGTAACTTTTCTTTGCTCCGGAACCTTGGCTGAAGCTCCTCATCGTAATGGGCTCCAGGAGGAGGAGGGGGCTGTCTGGCCCATGCAAAGCTCAGTAAGAGCAACCAGAGCTGGCTGCAGGCGCAGCTGGGCAGGCGCACGCACAGTGGGGCACAGGCTTAAGGTGCGATAGGTGCGCTGCCGCCACCGCCTGAATGGGAGAGGAGAAAGAGATGGAGAGAAAGAGAGATGTAGGAGAGAAAGGGGGGAGAAAGACAGATGGAGAGAAAGAGATGAAGGAGAGAAGGGGGGAGAGAAAGACAGATGGAGAGAAAGAGATGAAGCAGAGAAAAGGGGGAAAAAGGGGAGAAGAGATGAAACAGAGAAAGAGAGGGGGGGAGAAAGAGATGGAGAGAAAGATGAAGGAGAGAAAGATGGAGAGAAAAATCCAAACCAGGACAAAGCCATTAAACCATAATAGAAATTGACCGAAGCCCCTTCATTACATCACCCAGCAAGATTCAACCAAGCCTGGGACTCAAGACAACATACAAAGTTACCCGTGCATGTCCCCATGTAAGTCTGGCAACCAATCAGAATACATTTCTTACACAGGAACAAGAAGCTCCAAGGCAGGGTCAAGAGAGGGTATAAATTTTTCTGTCTCTCTCACCCATGTGCTTGATTGCCCAGGACCTCAAACCATGTGGTCCTGTCCATCATTAAACCATCTTTCCAAACAGCCAGTGTCTTCTGTCAGATTCAATTTTTTCTTTTTAATTCTTTTACCTCCATAAAAAGCCGTTTAAAAATCTAAATTTGACCTGCTGGTAAGCATTGAAGAACATTGTAGCAAAAAGCCATTCAAAACCAAATTTCAAAACTAACCATTGCTCCCAAAATAATGGTGCCAGGTGTCAAAAGAAAAGGTGGTGGCAGGAACGATCCAACAAGTTAACAGCAACCTCCAGAAAATATTTTATTCCTTGAGCATATAAAAAAAAAATCAATAACCCAAAACAAGGAGCGAGAAATTAACACTTAAGATATAAAGGGAGAAATTAACACACTTCAGCAACTTCCAATGAACTCTCAGATCATTAGAATAACATGACACGCATATTCACCACTCTTTCACAGACTGTTACCCTTTGTGCGTGTGCGTGTGTGTGCAGATACACAGACATACACACAGGGGTGAAATGCTCCCAGTTCGGATCAGATCGCCTGATGGCGATGGTGGCGGGTGGTTCGGAGAACTGGTAGCAAAAATCTCTGCACCCCCCTGCCCAGCTGAGCCGCACAATCATCATAGGCTGTTTTTTTAAACTTTTAAAAGCATTTTTTCTACAACCTCTTCAGTTGAAAAAATGCTTTTAATAGTAAAAAAAAAAAGCCTCTGATGATCGTGCGGCTCAGTTAGGATCGTTAGAGGCTTTTAAAAGCATTTTTTCTGCAACCTCTTCAGCCAAAGAGGTTGTAGAAAAAAAATGCCTTTAAAAGCCTCTGGCGATCCCAGCTGAGTTGCCTGATTGTTAGAGGGTTTTAAGAGCATTTTTTTCTGCAACCTCTTAAGGTTGTACAAAAAATGCTTTTAAAAGTAAAAAAAAAAAGAAGTTGGCCACGCCCACTCAGTCACATTACCCCCCCCCCACTAAGCCACGCCCACAGTACTGGTAGTAATAAATTTTAGATTTCACCCCTGCGCACACACCTTTTTCTATAAATGTAAGCCCCTGGGAACCATAGACTACTTTTTCGGGAGACAACCTCTGTGCTATACTCTTGAAAATGAAATGGAGAACTTCCTCTTCTAGCAGCTGTCTTCACATATTCATTTTCAGTTTTGATTTTGCAGCACTTATTGGAAGACTTCTTGGAGACTTTTAATGACCATTCTGTTCATTAATTAATCTGGTGCCCTGGTACTGTGAATAAACTGTGGCTATGTTGACTGGATGTTTGTTATAAATTGTTGCCTGGCCACTGTTTATGACATGTATAGTTTTAGGGTATTGGGGGTTTTTTTGCTTTTAATTTTTAACCTTTCTGAATCATACATTTAAGATAGGCAGCCATATAAATTTAATTCCAATGATATGAAGGTGTCTCAGATCCTCTGCACTCACATTGGATCTAATCATCATGGCCAATATTCTAGAACAATAGAATTTGACATCTAGGTGAATTTGTATGGAAATTTTAAAAAATGGGGTAACTGGGATGCTGCAAAGCACCAGCTTCTAACTTTTTATTTACAAGAATATTTCTAACCCCTAAATATTTTTCTCAAAGCATATTTTTTTCTATTCAGAATTCAAGTTGCACATATCACAAACCATTAATACTTCTTTCCCTCAAATCTAATATTTTCCGTTTAGCTGTATGAGAACAGGAAATAAACATTTATCATTAATTTCTCTAGTGACTGCTAGAGACTTAAATTCTCTCATTATTAATACAAAGAGTCAGTCCATGCTTTTACAATACAATAATGCACATAGTTCAGAGAACACAAAATAGTCCAGAGAAAGATTTAGGGTGTGTGAAGAGGGGAGGATTTTCATTTCAGCCTTCAATGAACAAACACAACCCTTTTCTAAAGAAAAATTTAAAGAATTTATCTGCTTTCCTGGAGGGCAACTGATTGCTCTGTCTAAAAGACAAAGTGAAATTGTGCCTTGACATGCCACCCACTGGAATGCATGTGACCAACTGCAGAAATATTTCTGGAACTGCACTCAGACACACAGCATTATTTATACTTGGGAACATTCATATTTGGACATATAACATTCTAAATCATGAACTAGTCTTCAACACTAAATAGTTGAAATTAATTTCACTTCGATTGATGTGAACTGTTTTGTCCCATATTTATTCACCAAGATGTGTGACAATATTGTGAGCAATCATGGGATATCATAGAGCAAGAAGTTACCTCAGAGACTAATCCAAACTCTCATGGCAGTTTGGACAGATGGCTATCCAGACTCTGAAATCTCCAATGAAAAGGAACAATCCATTTTACAAGATAATTTGTTCCATCAACTGAAACTCTGCTGTTGTGAGTTTCTTCCCAATATCTAGCCAGAAGTCCGAATAGATTTTTTTTAAAAAATCTGCTTTAAGAAAAACCAGTATTATACATCAAATATAAATTATGCAAATTCATGTGGAGCTAGAGACTTTCTTGTAAATAAAATTCTTCCCTATAGTTTGAACTTAGTAGTTCTGCCACAAAAATGAATAAGTCCAATCCTTCATCTATAAGATAATTATTCAGATATTTGAAAGTTATAACTGAATCTCTTCCTCGGTCTTCTTTTCTGTATATTAAACATACAGTTTTATTAATTATGCTTCAAGGATGTGATTTCCAACTTTCTCATCATCTTAATAGTCTTCCTCAACTTCATTTTTTGATGCCCTTTCCAGCTGTACTACTACTATGCTGTAAACTAGGGAGCCCAAAAATGGACATAGTGTCCAAAGGGTCTAGTAGAGTGGAAAAAACACATCTCATGATCTGGACTATGCTCTTGTGAGTACATCCCAAAATAGCATTTGTCATTTTAGCAACTGTGTCATGTTATTGGCTGGTGTTCAGTCTACAGGAATACCCTGATATTTTTATATGTTTAACTATCAAGCCAGATTTTCTCTATTTTACACTTGTGCCTTTCGTTCCCCCACCCCCATGTAGAATTTCATTTTTTTCTGTTAAATCTCATGCTATTCATTTTGTTCCATTATTTATACCTGTCTAGGTACTGTATTTTTAAAACCTCATTTTCTCTTCTAAAATATTAGACATTCTTCCGAGTTTAATGTCATCTGCAGATTTGATCAATATTCCTTCAACCTCTTCCTCCAGGCCATTAATAATGTGACAATCTATGTCCCATTAAGCCATAGTTTCAGAGATCTTTCCTGAACAGACAAACCAAATGACCACAAGCAGGCCAAAAGGCGGTGGGAGTGGGAGTAGGAGTGGGAGTGGGAGTGGGAGTGACCTCGAACTTCCTGACAGTTCCAACTTTCTAAACTGACAGCACGTGTCCTGGTATCTAAGCCAGCACATAACCACTATGCTAAATTGGCTCCTTTAGCCCTTTCCCCCCCAATATTTACAAAGGTCTATGTGTTTCCATAGCATCTTTTAAATGCTCAAAATTTTTTCTCCTAATGAGAATTTATCCAGTGTCATATTTTCTAGAATTTTCCATATTTTCTGGACACTTTTCCTCTTCATTATTTTAAGCCATTTTTCTAAGTTCATCAAATCTACTTTTCTGAAATTTATTTATTTATTTATTTATTTATTTATTTATTTATTTATTTATTTATTTATTTATTTATTTATTTATTAAGTTTGTATGCCGCCCTCTCTCCAATAAGGACTCAGGGTGGCTCACAGGAATAAAACAAGCAATAAATCAATATTTGGGTATTAAAACTATTAAAATTTCCCTTAAAAAACTCCTTCAGTCCCATCCAGCCTGGTGAAATAATCATGTCTTAAGGTCACGGCAAAAGGAGCTCAGGTCAGGGGCCAACCGGAGCTCCAGGGGGAGTCGATTCCATAGAGTAAGTGCGCCCACAGAGACTAATTCTTCTGTATTTCTCTTTCTCCTGGTATAATGAATTCAAAGATAATATCATCAATTTCACTTCATGTCAAGAGGGATTAGGTTCAGGAAAACAGTTGCTTATTGCTTTGTTCCATCTTCTTACAAACTAAGTTGTCAGCAAGAAAGAGGGGGTATTTTTTTGGGACTTAGCAGAATTAGATGATGAATGAATCAAAGGTACATAGACTCAATGTTTAGAATTGAATGTTCCATAATTCATTAGAATGTAAAAATCTTGAGTCTTAGTTTTGTTGAGGATGATGGATTGACCCAATAACTCGCAAGACAAATGTATATATTTATCTTAATCCCTTTTATTGCAAGCCTGAATTAATCCTAGGCCTATTCAATTAATGGTCACTGACCTTTGTTCTTTCCCTTGCAGGAACACATCTGGAACTGCTGGATGACCTCGTGGTGGAGGTTCTTATACTCGGGAGGAGGAGTCAGAGGTAAGGAGGAGTTATGGGGGTGATGGGATGTGTGCTATGTTAACCCTTGCAGGACCATGGCCAGAGTGGTAGAGGTGAGTTACACATTTAATCTGACAAAAACCCCTCTAAATGTCTAACTGATTACAGGTATACAGTACATACATACATAGAATTACATGATTTACATATGAACAGATATTTTTGACATGAGATATGCATGTTATTTTTGAGATAAAGGTTTGGTGAGGATATGTGCTGTTAGCTCCTCAGTGTCACAGTGTACAGCCTTAATAAAACCAACCTCTGAGAATTGTCTAACATGTTTGCATTTGATGTCGATGTGCCTTGATTGTTGACCGACGGCATTGGCCTTCAATATTTCTATGGCTCATAGTTATCTTCATGAATAATAATTAAGTATGATGGTTCAGTCCAAATGTCACTAAGTAAGTCATCAAACCATATTAAGTTATTTGCTGCCTTGGACAAACAAACGAACTCTGTTTCAGTGGTGGATGTGGCTACTAATTTTTGTTTCCCCGTGTACCAGTGGATAGGGCTGTTATTGAGGAAAAGTACCCTGAAGTACTTTTTCTACTTTTAATATCTCCCGCCTAATCAGCATCAGCATAATGGGTTAACTTTGGCTTTGTGGATAAGTCTGGCTTGAGGCATAGGTGTGCGTCAATGCTGTATTTTAGGTACCTAAGTAACCTTTTGATGGCATCCCAGTGTAGTATTGTGGGCTTATTCACGTACATGGATAGTAAGTTGACAGCTAAGGCGATGTCAGGTCTAGTCCAATTGGCAATGTACAGTAATGATCCTATGGTAGATCTATACAGCTTGTTATCAATGAAGGGTTCAGCATCATTATACATGTTTTTCAGAAATTCTGGTTGCATGGGGGTCTCGTTAGGTTTCGCCTCGGACATATTACACTTTGACAACAGTTCCGTGATCTTATCCTTCTGTGAGAGTCGGAAACCTTGGTTACTTGAACACCTAAGTATTTGTCTATTTTCCCTAGTGATTTTAATGAGAAATGATTTCCTAATTCGGCAGCAAACTTGTCAGATCTGGATTTTTGCTTTCCTATGTATAGAATATCGTCCACATAGACAAGGATGCCTTCAAATAATTATTTTTCTCTCTTAACGAAGAAGCACTTATCAACTGACATGGCAGTGAAGCCCATGGAGTTGAGGGCCTTGGCAAGGCAATTGTACCACCTTTTACCCGATTGCTTGAGTCCATATAAGCTTTTATTTAGAAGCCATGTGTTGTCTTCTCCTGTGTTGTATCCTGGTGGTGCTCTGACATAGATCTCCTTATCCAATTCTGCATGGAGATATGCTGTTTGCACATCAAATTGGAACACTTCAAGTCCTAGTATGGTGGTGATTACTAGGGCACTTTTGATACTCTCAGCCCTGACTGTGGGCGAGTAGGTGTCTGTGTAATCTTCTGGGTACTTTTGTGCGAAGCCCTGTGCGACTAGCTTCGCTTTGTACAGTGCTTTGTTGTTTTTGAGTGTCTTGACCCTGAACCCCCATTTTGTCCCTATTGGTTTTTTGTTTTCGGGTAGTTGAGCCAGTGAGTATACGTGTAAGTCTCTAAGGCTCTCCATTTCCCTTTCCATGGCTTCTTTCCACTTTTCTCTCTCTTCATGGGGAAGATTGAGTATTTCTTCATAGGAACTGGGTGTGGTGTTACTGGCATTTATGGACAAGATGTAATCCTCGCACCTCTTTGGTACCTTATTCCTACTTGCTCTGACTGGTCTGTCAGGGGGTGTGTCCATCTCATGCATGCACTCTGCCTCTTTGTCTGTGACGGTGTCTAAGTTCAAAGTGGGATGCCCTTCCTTCCATCCCTTGGTCCTTATTTCATGGTGTTTGGGCCTGCACGTTTTGATTTCTTTTGCTTCTCCTGTGGTTGATTCCTCATCCTTTTGTTTACGTGGTTGTGAGTCTTCATTGAGGAAAATGTCGTTGGAATGAAGCCTTGACCAATTTGAATTTTCATGAAATTCTGCAGATCTAGATACAACAAATGTATTATTGCAGTCCATGAACCTGAAACTTTTTGTCCCAGATTCATACCCAGTGAATCTTAACCTTTTGGATATATTTTCTCCTTTCTTCCTTAATTGCCTGGGGACGTCCGCTGGGGCACCAAATACATGCAGATGGGCCAAGTTGGGTTTTCTCCTATACATCATCTTATATGGGGTTTTGTTAATTGCACTTAATTGAAGTGAAAACCAAACAGAGAGCACAGTCTGCTGAAGACATAAATCTCTCTGATAAAGCAGCAAAAAGAATTTTACAGAGGCTTTCAACTTTTCAAACCCCAATTGCTTCAGCAACCAGGCTTGATGAAGGTGCTGTTGGGGGAGCTTATCCTGAAGACGACGTGCTACTGAGGTCAGTGACGCCCTCTTCTGATTCTACATGCC
This sequence comes from Coluber constrictor foxii, assembly GCA_038048745.1. Lineage (NCBI taxonomy): Eukaryota > Metazoa > Chordata > Lepidosauria > Squamata > Colubridae > Coluber > Coluber constrictor. The sequence goes on along the minus strand of CM075961.1, from coordinate 115,292,792 downwards.
CTCAATTAATTACTAAAGATTTTACTAAAGAAGCCCAGGAATTTGAATGGCTTGGTGCCAAACCTAAAATTCCACAAGCCGCTGGGCATTCCTTACCCACAGAGATAAGCAAAATTCATTATTCTCCTCTTAGCCCTGAACAAGCCCTGCATGAGAAGGCGGTGAAAAGTTATTGTGATCAAATAGAGATTCTAGAACATGAGCTGTACAAGGCGAAAGCGTTTGTTTCTATACTCAAGCCGGATAAGAGGGACTGTCGTGTTTTTCAAATTCCTGAGTCCTCTATTTTGCTTTCTTCTTTGAAGCCAAAGCCACTCCCACATGAAGGTGTCACGTCAGGAAAATCAGAACAGAAAGCTGTGTCTACATCACAATTGCCTCATGATGTTATGCCTTCTCAGATTACATATGACACTGCTACATCAGCAAAGTTTTCTATGATGCCTGAAACTAGTGTTGCAGCACATCTACTGGCGAAAGTAATTTACAAAATAAAGCTGAATTATTACATCAGATGCAAGAGCATTTACAACAATAATAGCAAACTTTTTCAATGATATCTCTAAATCAACCAGTTCTTAAGGCTGCTTCGCCATCCGTGCCATCACAGGTTCAACCTTTAGCACCCCCTGGTGGTGCTGGTGATGGTTTTGTCCAAGTTCCAATCCCAGATGGAACACAGCAGCAGCAGGTTCCAAGACAACTACCTCAGCCACAGCTGCATGTTCCAGTACAGCAACCTCAGGTTCAACCACAAGTATTTTTATCTGCATAACCAGTACAAATGCATGTTCCTCAACAGGCATCTTCTGTTGTTCCACTAGCTGGTGATTCGAAATTAAAACACTTAGGACAAAACTATAAGGCATGGGTCAGTGAGGTTGGACTTTTGCTTCATAGAGAAGGTACCCACTGCATGGTGTTTAATCCTCCCGACCAGCCATGGGCTCCTCAAATAAGAGACTTAGATACTAAAGCATGCACAACATTATTGATGTCCATGGATACTGAATTGCAGGTTACTTTTCCACCTAATGCAACTACCCAACAAATTTGAGCCCAATTAGAAACATGCTACTGGCCTGTTTCAATTGAATCTACTTGTTTGCTCTTGTCTAAGTTCCATGATTTGAGATTAAAATCTGGTGAATATATTGGAGAACATTTAACTAAAATGAAAGGAATGAGAAAGGATTTGAGCGAAAGAGACTATAATATTGATAATTGTCAAATGATCAGCATTATTATTAACTCATTGAATTATGAATGGAAAGATGCCATTACAAAGATTAATCAAGTGCCCATTGCTCAACGCATAGTGGATCATGTATGCAGAATTTTAACCGAAGAAGAGGCATTTATGCTAGCCATACCACATCTGAGAGGACCACTTGCATCAAGAGCTCCAGCGAGGTACTCCTTCCGAAGAAGAGCCTATGTTCCAAGGATGCCAAGATGCTACATCTGTAATTGTGTGGGACATGCCACCCGGGATTGTCCCCAAAGATTTCCAGCTCCCGTCACATACCAGCCCAGAGGAACAGACTCCAGAGGAGGCAGAAGCAGAGGTGGAAGACAAGGTTGTCATGGCCCCAGGCGTGATCCGCAAGCTCCACTCACCACATTGGCTTTAACCAACGATCCACAACCTCGTCCAGAATATGACAGACAACTTCTGTGGACTTTGGATAGTGATGCAGCATTGCATGTTACTTACAGAAAAGAACTTTTCACAGAGATGCATGAGCCTGAACCTGAACTATGTGAACTTGACTCTTATTCAAATCATCCTTGTCAGGTCAGAGGAAAAGGAACTGTTTATGTTGAAGAGCTCGATGCATTCATCCCTGATGTTTATTATGTACCAACAGCAAATAGTAGTTTGCTTAGTCAGAGTCACTTGTCTAGAGTATTAAAGTTCCAGGTCCGCCACCTTGCAAAAGCAAGTTACAGTTAAAAATGGAGATATTGTTGCTGAAACCATGTTAATTGGTGGTGTTTACTTAAAGCCAAAGTCTAAACCGCAAGCACAGGGAAGTATACAAATTCCAAAAGACGAGAGCACAGGCCCAAAAAGAGATGTCCCAGTGAGAGATCCTGTTACTACTCCAAAGACTCCTAATGCCAACAAAAAGAAAATTAAGAAACAGGTTGTTCAGAGCAAGCCTGAGATTCCTCATAAGACTGCTAATGTTGAAAATTCACTAACTGGTAAACCTTTGCATTACAGCTGTATCCATAAGTGGCATAGAAGATCAGGGTATGCCAGTTTCCGTGTTCTTAGGAAGATGCCAGAGTTCGCGAGTGGTTTGGATCCAAAGGGATTCAAGGTGTTTTTGGATTGTGCTGTCTGCAAAAAGGCCAAATCCAAAGCAGCAGCCATTCCAAAACGTGCTACAAGCCTGTCAACATGCATTTTTGATTTGGTACATACTGACATAGTAGGTCCTTTTAAGCAACACTTGGTGGTAAAAAATATTTTCTAACGATTGTTGATAATTACTCTAGATATGGATATGGATATCCTATGAGAGAAAAATCTGAGACCTTTCAGATCTTTAAAGATTTTGCTGCTCTTGTTTATACCCAACACGGAGTAAGCATCACCAGAATTCAAAGTGATTGTGATACTGAATTCATGTCTCAGCGGTTCCAGGACTGGATGCGTAAGAATGGAATTCTTCATCAGACCTCAGCCCCTTATACACCGGCCAGAATGGGGTGGTAGAAAGGTGGAACGGAGTCCTGCAAACCATGATGTGTTGTCTCCTAGAAGACGCCAACTTCAGTAACCCATACTGGGGTGAAGCTATTAAATATGCAAATTATATTGTCAACCGTACTTGGAGTGGTGTAATAAATCAGATTCCTTTCTTCATGTTGTATGGGTACAAGCCCAACCTCAAAAACCTCCATATTTTTGGTTCATACGCATGGTAAACATTCCCTTAGCTCAAAGAAAGAAAGGAGGTCCAGCAGCAAAGAGGATGAGATTTATGGGTATTGATGATAACTTAAAGTAGAGCAAATTTATTGACTCCAGACATGTAATAGTGATTTCCCAATCCACCAATTTTGAGGAAGATGCTGACTGGTCCAGGATTCATTCCAATGATCCTGGAGTTTATTTTCCTAGAGATGATGTTACTGATGCCGCGCAGCCTGATGATCAAGATTCACAGGCAAATGTTCCATCCACTAGTTCTTCTCAACCTGATGTTCTGTCTTTGCAAGCTGCAGATGCTGACACTAGCGACAAAGGTGAAGATGAGGACAAAACAGAAGAAGAATGGATGGCTGTTCTGAGGCGTTCCAAGAGGGCCACAAAGGGGATCCCTCCAGAGCGATATTCTTGGCAACTGACCAAAACACCCTTGCCTTTGATTTGTAATGTTACATTTCCTCCTGATAAATTCACACAAATCAAGGATCTTCCTGACTCAGAGCAAGAGAAGTGGTATGAGGCAATGCAGGGTGAAATGGACAGTCTAAAGAAACTTAAGGTATTTACGCCTGCAAAACCTCCAGCAAACAAAAAGGTCATTTTTGACTCATTGGCACTCAGTGGGTCTACAGAATCAAAAAGAAGCCAAATGGTGAGTACAAGGCCAGACTTGTAGTTCAGGGTTTCAATCAATGTTATCCTGAGGACTACACGAATACCTACTACACAAACTCACCAACAGTCCAGACTGAAGGTGTAAAAATTGCTTTAGCCACTGCCACTATTCTTGGTTTCCAATTCAATGTTGACACGGCTTATCTACATGCTGACCTAGATAAGGAGTTCTACGTAAAAGGTCCTTCAGGGTTCCGACAGCAAGAAGGGGATACCTGGTTTCTACACAAAAGTCTTTATGGTCTGAAACAGTCTGGTTTAATTTGGTACTTATGTCTTACTGACAAACTAAATTCAGTGGGCTTTATTACTACTCTGCGCATGCCCAAGATGGCGGCCGCATCCAGGGCACTCTAAGAGAATGGATTTTCGGCTGGCTGTTTAGAGGGTCCATGGGGGTTGCAGCCCATCGGCAACCCCCCGCCCAGCCAGCGGAGTATATGGCCATCACGCTGGTGGCGTTGCAGCCCCCAGCGTGTCTTCCAGAGGCTCCCGCCGATCGGAACAGCTGAGAGGCGCTGCGAGACAGCGCGGCGTGGGCGGGAGCGACGAGGAGATGCGGCGAGTTTGAGCTGCGAGTGGTGAGCGGCGGCGGTGGTGAGAGGATGCCCAACGGCCGCTTTGCAAGTGGTCGTTCAGTATGAGATTCTGCTTGGCCGGGGAGGCGCTGGAGACGCTGGCTGCGCTGGTCACTGGGGCGGCTTTGTGTTGGTCTTCGGGCGCTCTAGTGGCAGGAGTGTGCCTGAAGACAGAGGAGATCATGATGTGAGATGGCGCCAATGGCTCCAGCGGCCTGTAGGTGACGCCAACGGCTCCGGCGGCCCCCCGGCTGGTTAGCGGACCCATTGGGGGCTGGTGGGGGTTGTTTATCGTTGGAGGGCTTTCTTTGAGGAGCTGAAGACCCAAATGGGTCCAACGGGGTTGCCCCCTTTGTGGCTACTGTTTGTGGGTGAAGATTCTCCCACCAGCAGTGTGTATTTATAATCTGGGGGCTATCCCCCCCTTTTTACAGGAAGAGCTGCCCTCCTTGTCCCCCCCCCCAATCCTGTTTGTCCTCCGCTGGCCCTCGACCTATTTTTGCTCCCCCGCTATCTGCCTGCTGTTCTCTGGAGCTGTGACTTTGAACTTGGCTTTATTCATCATCCTGCTGGCTGGCTGGCTATACTGGAGAACAAGCCAGCTTCGGGAGGACTTATGGAGCCAGTTCTCTTACGACCTACCCTGAGGGATGCCACACCGGCAGGATGAACTTGCCTGGGCCACTGTGAGAGAGTGGCCTGGGACTTTCCAACTCTCCTGTCCCTTATGGGGACCACCGTGAGAGGGTGGTCGGGACATCCTCTCAGTTGGACAAAATGCAGAGACTCCCAGCCGCTACAGTGAGAGAGTAGCGGCGTTTCTCCAGTCTGACCTGGTTCTCCCTTGGAACATCTTTTATGGACCTTAGCCAAGCCTTCCATCCTCTTGCCCATGTTTTGGATGAGATGTATTCTAGGTCTACGCTGCTTGCCCTGCGAGATTCCCCCCTCTCGTGGGCATGGCCCTCTATGTTATCGAGGGCCTACCTTAATGACGGGTTTTGGGACCCCGAGAGGTGGCATGTTGCAAGGCGGGGTTTGAGGGGTTTTTTAAGTTCTTTTTTAATGAGAGTTTTAGGGGGTTCCAGGGTGGGGGTGGGTGCGGGTTTGGGGGAGAACCCGCAGGGGAGAGGGACAGGCCCGGCTGCTTACGGTGCCATAGGGGGTGTAGTTTCTGGAGGCAAGAGGGCTCTTGTGGAGCCCTCTTTTGAGGGCGGCGCTATAAATGTGCTGTGTGGGAGGGGCAGATATGGCATGAGCAGGGGACCATATCATGTGATGGGGGCACACACTTGCTGCCTTCGAGCGATTGAGTGCCCCGGTCCCCTGAGCTATTCCCGTTCCCCAGGTTGTTTAGAGTCTCAGGACCCGAGGCTCCGGCTGTTGTTATGCAATGCGAGGTCCGTTGTCAATAAGGCCCCCCTCATATGTGAGCTTCTTCAAGAGGGGGGTGCGGACCTGGCCGGGATTACTGAGACCTGGTTGGGCCACGAGGGGGGGGTTCCCCTCATGGAGATGTGCCCACTAGCTTTCCTTCAGCTGAGAGCTCAGGGTAGGGGTGGGGGAGTAGCGGTCATTATTAAGGAAGGTCTGGATCCGAGGGAGACCACTGTACCTCAGATAGCCGGGTATGAGTCCATCTTTGTGAGGTGGGGTCGTGGTGGGCAGATGGGTCTGTTAGTCACGTACCTGGCTCCCTGCCACGTGGCAACGACCCTGCCCGAGCTTCTCAATGTTGTAGCCGAGGTGGCGGTTGATACCCCCAGGCTTATGGTCATGGGGGATTTCAACCTGCCATCTATCGGTGAAACATCTGAGATAGCCCGGGAGTTCATGGCTTCCATGACGGCCATGGACCTGACCCAGGTAATTCAGGGCCCGACTCATATCGGTGGACACACCCTGGATCTAGTTTTTGTCTCTGGTCAGTGGTTGAGTGGTCTTGACATTAGGGATATAGGTATGGAACCCTTGTCATGGACTGACCACTCGCTCCTTCGACTCGACTTTCTGACCGCTGCACCTCACTGCAGGGAGGCGGAACCGACCAGGTGGTTCCGCCCCAGGCGCCTGATGGATCCTGATAGGTTCCAGACGGAGCTTGGGCCATTTCCTGAGACACTGACACGCGATTCGGCTGAGGACCTGGTGGCGGCCTGGGATAGGGCGGCCAGTGGGGCCTTGGACAGCATCGTGCCTTTGCAGCCTCTGACCCGGCGTCGAACTCACTTATCTCCTTGGTTTACCGAGGAGCTGAGGGAGATGAAACGCCGGAGAACACGCCTAGAGAGCGGTTGGAGGGCCAGTCGCTCTGAATCTGACTTGACACTAGTAAGAGCTCATATTAAGACTTACTTAGTGGCGATAAAAGCGGCAAAGTCTAACTATTTTGCCGCTCTTATCGCGTCATCAGATAATCGCCCAGCCGCCCTGTTTAGGGTGACCCGCTCCCTCCTTCATCTGGGAGCGCGGGAGGATCCCTTGCAGGGTCATGCTGAGGACTTTGTTCAATATTTGGATGATAAAATAACTCAGATTCAGGATGATTTGGCCGCTGACTGGGTTAGTTCAGGCGGGGTGACTGAGGCAGGTCTTGAGAGTGTTATCTGGGCTGAGTTCGATCCTGTGACTCCCGAGGACGTGGACAGGACTCTGGGAAGACTGAACGCAACCACATGTTTATTGGACCCGTGTCCCTCCTGGTTGGTGCTGGCCTCCCGGGAGGTTACACGAGGCTGGCTCCAGGAGATTATAAATGCTTCTTTGAGTGAGGGTGCCCTACCGCCCGCCTTGAAGGAGGCGGTGGTGAGGCCCCTCCTCAAGAAGCCCTCCTTGGACCCAGCTATTTTGGCTAATTATCGTCCAGTCTCCAACCTTCCCTTTTTTGGCGAAGGTTGTTGAGAGTGTGGTTGCGTGGCAGTTCCCTCGGTACCTGGATGAAGCTGTCTATTTAGACCCGCTCCAGTCCGGCTTCAGGTCTGGATACAGCACCGAAACGGCATTGGTCGCGTTGGTGGATGATCTCTGGAGGGCCTGGGGTAGGGGGTACTCCTCTATCCTGCTGCTGTTAGACCTCTCAGCGGCTTTTGATACCATCGACCATGGTATCATGTTGTGCCGGTTGGAGGGACTGGGGGTGGGGGGCACCGTTTTACGGTGGTTCTCCTCCTACCACTCTGACCGGTCGCAATCTGTGTTGACAGGGGGGCAGTGGTCGACCCCGAGGCGCCTAGTGTGTGGGGTGCCGCAAGGGTCGGTCCTCTCGCCCCTCCTGTTCAACATTTATGTAAAGCCGCTGGGTGAGATCATCTGTGGTTTTGGGGTGGAGTTCCACCAGTACACTGACGATACTCAGCTGTACATCTCCACCCCAGACCACCCCAACGATGCCGTGGAAGTGATGTCCCAGTGCCTTGAAGCCGTGCGGGTCTGGATGGGGAGAAACAGGCTTCGACTCAACCCCTCCAAGACCGAGTGGCTGTGGCTGCCGGCGTCCCGATATAGCCAGCTGACACCATCGCTGGTCATTGGGGGCAAATCACTGGCCCTCACGGAAAGGGTGCGCAACTTGGGCATCCTCCTGGACCCACGGCTGTCCTTAGAGGATCACACGACAGCTGTGGCCAGGGGGGCTTTCTATCAGGTTCGCCTGATACGCCAGTTGCGGCCCTTTCTAGATCGGGACTCCCTACGCACAGTCACTCAGGCACTCGTCACCTCTTGCCTGGACTACTGCAATGCTCTCTACATGGGGCTCCCCTTGGGGTGCACCCGGAGGCTCCAACTGGTACAGAATGCGGCCGCGCGGGGGATTATGGGAGCGTCGGGGCGCTCCCACGTTACACCTCTCCTGCGCGAGCTGCATTGGTTGCCGGTGGAGTTCCGGGTGCGTTTCAAGGTGTTGGTAATGACCTTTAAAGCGCTCCATGGCTTAGGACCAGGGTACTTACGGGACCGCCTTCTGCCGCCAATTGCCTCCCACCGGCCGGTTCGCTCCCACAGAGAGGGCCTCCTAAGGGTGCCGTCAGCCAGACAATGCCAGCTGGCGACCCCCAGGGGGAGAGCCTTCTCTGTGGCAGCCCCTACCCTCTGGAATGATCTTCCTCCAGAATTGAGAATTATCTCCGACCTCCGGACGTTTCGTCGGGCCCTGAAAATGCATCTTTTTCAACTTGCTGGCTTAGCCTGATCCCTGCTGAATTTTTAGAATTTTTAAAATTTTTAATGTTTGTAGAGTTGCTGCATTTTAATATTTATTTGGTTTTTAATTCTCAGCCTAACGTATATGTGTTTTAATTTTTAACTTTTATGTATTGAATTTTTATTTCGGCTGTTCACCGCCCTGAGTTCGTAAGGAGAAGGGCGGTATATAAATCTAATTAATAATAATAATAATAATAATAATATTAAGTCCAAAACTGATGAATGCATCTTTACAAAAAGATCTGATAACGTATATGAGAGAGTTTTTGTTTATGTTGATGATATTGTTTATATTGGTCCAAATAAGCAGATGAGTGAGAATTTTACTAAAGCTTTGCAGAGATATTTCACATTGAAATCTTTAGGTCATGTTAACAATTATTTAGGTGTTCAGATTGTCAAAACGCAGAAGGGGTTTAGTCTTTCACAAGAGGATAAAATTGAGCAACTCTTGCATCATTGCAACATGAAAGATGCTAATACAGTACGCGAACCCATGCAAACATTTCACAACTTGGCACATGAATCAAGTCCTAAATTTGAGGATCAAACACTTTACTGTTCAATTATTGGGTCACTGTTGTATATTAGTAGTTGGACTAGATCTGACATTGCACTTAGTGTTAATCTCTTGTCCCGACATGTAGGTAAGGCAAGACAGTTTCATTTGACATGTGTTAAGAAATTATTGAAATACCTAAAACACACTAAAAATATGAGGTTATTGTTAGAACCGACACATACTGATCATGCAGAATTATGTTATTATGCAGATTCTGACTGGGTGAGTGATAAGAAATCATGTAAAAGTACTTCAGGTTATATGATGTTCTTAAATTGATGCCCTGTTTACCTGCATGTGCGAAAACAGAATTTTGTTTCTTGTTCATCTACTGAGGCTGAATATGTTTGTGTTTCAGATGCATGTAATTATCTAACATGATTTGATGCTTTGGTCACAGATATCTGGACACACCCGATCCGACTAATCACCGTGATGGAAGACAATGAATTGTGGTTTATATTTCTATATCACGTTTCACAGGTTCTAGGTCCAGACACGTTGACATCGTTATAAAAATATGAAACAATTAGTGAAATAAGGTTTTGTAAAATTGCAGTATGTGCCTACACATGACCAAATTGCTGATGTGCTCAACAAACCACTTCCAGCAGCTCAGCACGAGTATCTGTGTAAGAAGATGTGCCTTAACTGATGACTATACCTGATGTCTGTTCAACTGACAAAGAAGGGATTGTCGCTGCATCAAGTGTTTGCCAGCCAAGCTTCCATCCTAAGACTTATAGTGGCCTGCCAGAGAACTTTATCACGTAACTATAGTAACAGAGATAAGACTGGTTCTGTGAAATTTTAAGCTATCGCGCATGTCTACATTCTTTCTTTTCTAACTTCCTGATTTATACTTCCTTTGTTCGTCTATGAGATAATCTGCCGGTAAAATGTAGTTACCTAGGTTTTTTTAGTTTTATAATAAAATTATAGAATATAATAGAATATATCTTAGAATATATTCGGGTTTTCTTTCTTTAAAGTATACAGCATGGGAAAACAAGATCCATCCGTCTCTAATCAAGTGCAATTACCCCAGGGGGGGAACGGGGCTAATTTATGCTCCAACAGAAACTGTGGGATAGAAATTGTAAACTAACAATGTAATGGCATATAAGGAAAATCTATACAAAATGTTTTATAGGTGGCATTTACCACCAATGAGAGTAGAAAAGATGTTTGAAAATCTATCAGCTAAATGTTGGAAATGTAATCAGATACCAGGTTCATATTTTCATATGTGTTGGACATGCCCAAAAGCAAAAAAAATACTGGACTAAAATACATATTTGGTTAGAAAAAATGATAAAGTAACATATAGATTTGAAGCCAGAAATATTCTTGTTGGGTATATTACCAGAACAGTATAATAAAGGGAATACATATTTAATTTTACATGTGTTAAAGGCAGCAAGGATTGTTTGCACAACAATGGAAAAATGAAGAGATCCCTACAGAAGAAAGTGTTATAAAAAGAATTTGAATGTGTTGAGATGGATAAATTAACACTGAAAAGAGACGAGACGAGACGAGACGGGACGAGAAAAGAAAAGAAAAGAAAAGAAAAGAAAAAAAGAAAAGAAAAGAAAAGAAAGAAAAGAAAGGAGAGGAGAGGAGAGGAGAGGAGAGGAGAGGAGAAAAGAGAAGAGAAGAGAAGAGAAGAGAAGAGAAGAGAAGAGAAGAGAAGAGAAGAGAAGAGAAGAGAAGAGAAAAGAAAAGAAAAGAAAAGAAAAGAAAAGAAAAGAAAAGAAAAGAAAAGAAAAGAAAAGAAAAGAAAAGAAGAAACAGAATACTTCTTAACATGGGACTTGTTCTACCAAAGGATAAACAAGAGAAACAGAGGTTAGAAACTAAAAAGATTAAAAAGATAACAAAAAATTTTGCAGTGAAAATTTCTCAAGATAGATAAACATATTATTACTTTGTGATTAATATTAATATGTTTATTATGATTATTGTTGTATCTCTACTTAAAACTTTGTGCCTGGACAACACACTGTTCAGATAGATATGGAACTTTTTATGTTTATTTTAAAAATGTATCAATAAAACATGTTTGCAAAAATTGACCAGTTCATATTATTATGGAAAAACAAAAAGCTGGGATTGGATGCTAATGCCTTATTCTACTGCAACAGAGAGTCAGAAGTCAATGATTCTTTTTCTTTTCTTTTCCCTAATGTCAGCCTCTTTGATGCTTGCTTGCTATCGACTGCCATAGTAACGGGGGGGCGGGGGGAGAGTGGCATTTGAGTGGGGAAGTAAAGATGACCTGTGTGAACAAAAAGGGAAGGATGCTCTCATGATCTACTGTGCAGCTGAATGGAGTTTTTTATACCAAGTCAAGGTCAACTGTCCCAGAATACCAGATGGACGAAAACACCTGAAGATGTGTCCCACATAACACCATATGGGATGGGGATTGGACATTCAGCCTGGGTCCCTGAGGGAGCGATTCAGGGAAACTTTCTTTTTTAAAAATAATTTTTATTGAATATTTTACATTTTTAAAACCAAAAACATAATAAGACAAAAAAAAAAGAAAAGAAAAGAAAGAAAAAGAAAAAAGAACATACACATACACCAAACTTTAAAATACAAAACATAAATAACAACATTATATAATATTTTACAACTTTCTGCATCGGCAATTATCTTTACTTTTGCATTTAATCTTCCTAATCATTCTCTTATTATTGTGTAATCATATTGAGCATTCTTATAAGCTAAATTGTTATATATACTTATATCCTATTTATTATCATAGTCAATATTTTATCCTTATCGGTATTCAATACTCTTAGATTCCAATTAATCAAATTTCGATTTACATCCTTATTTCTTGTTTTGATTTCTATTTTCTAGCCACATATAGAATCTATTCCACACTTTATAGTAGTCTGAATCATCTTTCTTTAATCTCCATTGTCATTTTATCCATTTCAGCACATTCGAGGATTTTTTTAATTACTATTTCTTCAGGTGGTATATTGATCTGTTTCCATATTTGCACCAGAGCAATTCTGTACGCCGTTTGTATATGCAATGTTATATAGTACAATCTTTCCCCCATTTTCTTATCAATCATTCCTAAAAGAAGCAATTCTGGTTTGAAATCAATCTTTTGGAGTATAATCTCTTCTAACCACCTTCTGATTTTATACCAAAATTTTTTAACACTGGGCACATCCACCACATGTGGCAGTATGTTCCTAATTTATGGCCACATCTCCATCATTTAGGTGATAGGTTGGAGTACATTTTGCCAATCTCACTAGTGCTAAATGCCATCTATAAAACATTTTATAATTGTTTTTTTTGTATGTTATTGCCATAGTCAGTTTATAATTTCCCTCCACAAGTTTTCCCATTTTTCCTATTTTATAATGTGTCCAAAATTCCTAGCCCAACTTATCATTGTTTCTTTGACTGTTTCTTCTTCTAATTTATATTTTAATAGGTAATTGTTTATATTTGTAATCATTTTTGTCCCCGTCCTAATTATATTTTATCTAGTTCCAATTGTTTCCTGTTTATTCCAAATTGTTCCTTGCTTTTTTAAAATCTAGTTTTAATTTGTAAATATGGCCACCATTCCAGATTTATTCTTTGTTTTTTCAAGTCTTGTACTGATTTTAATTCTCCTTTTGTGTCTTGTAATTCTATATATCTCACAATTTTGTCTAAATCTGTGGTGTTTGGATATATCATTGTTTCCATTGTAGACAACCAAATTGAGACCTTCGTATAATGATTCTTTTTAATCTTTTCCAAACTTTCAATGAGGCATCTTTTAATATGTGTCTTTGAAAGTAGATATGTGATTTATTTTTCCCATCCCAAAGAAAGCCATGCCAACGAAGCTGGAGATCGTGGCCTTCTATCGTTAGTATTCATTTATTTTTAAGTTGTATCCAATCTTTAAGCCATGTTAGGGATGTCGCTTGGTAATAAAGTTTCCATTCTAGTAATCTGAAACCTCATTTTTTCCTACTATCTTGCAGTAATTTGAAATTGATATGCAGTTTTTTTCCCTGACCATATAAATTTTGATGTCATTTTATTTAATTGTTCAAAGAATTATTTCCTTAATTTTATTGGTATCATTTGAAATAGATAAAGTGACTTGGGTAATATATTTATTTTGATTGTTGAAATTCTGCCAATTAATTATATTGGTAAAATAAAAAAATAAGAGTGGATATGGTAGAAAAGGCCCAGGAATTTTATGAGCAATGTTTTGGCAAGAATTAGACAGTAGAGAGGAGTTAGAAACAAAGAGTGAAGAAGAACAACAAATAGAAGAAAACAAACCAGCCTGAGAATCAAGAGAGCAGTTAGATACGGAAAACCAGGACAGAGAAGGAGTAAGAACAAGACAGCAAAGGGAAGTAAAACGAAGAAAGGAAACAAGGGACAAATAAGTAATTTAATGGAGGAGGAGGTGAATTTAATATCAATTAACATAAACGGATTGAATGCACTGATAAAACAACAAATAATTAGTAAACTTCAAAAATTGAATATGGAAATAGTATGCTTACAAGAAGTGCATATCCCAAAAGGAAAAATTAGCTTTTTGGAAACTCCCCAATTAGGAAAATTATTTGTAGCATTGTCAGAATCTAAGAAAAGAGGGATAGCAATTTATATAAAGGTAAGGCTAAACCCCAAACAAATTTATGCAGATAATGAGGGAAGGATACTAATGATTGAAGTTTCAATAAAACAAAAAAGAATATTAATTGTAGTTATTTATGCACCTAACACACACCAGAGAGAATATTATAATAAATTACATGAACAATTAATAGAATTAGAGGTGGATAATCTGTGCATATTAGGTGACTTTAACGCGATGGTAGACCCCAAAAAAGATTATAAAACTGAAAAAAAGAAAAGCCATGAAAGGAAAATATTACCAACTACATTCTTTGAATTGGCCCAGGAATTTAACTTAAAAGATACATGGAGAGAAATTAATCCCCCCAAAAGGCAATATACTTTCTTCTTAAACCCCCAAAATTTATGGTCTAGTATAGACATGGCGTGGATGGACCCAGAAACAAGCAATGACATTGCAGAAATAGAAATTGAAACTCATACCTGGGCAGACCACAATCTATTAAAAATCAGATGGAAAGGAGAAGTCAGGAGGAAAGGAAGATGGACCATGAACCAAAAGGTAGTGAAAGAAAAGAATTTTATTCAACATATAGAAAAAGAATTAGGCCCTTTTCTAAAAGAAAATTGGAATGAACAAACAACCATTCAAAATCTATGGGGCACAACAAAAGCTTATTTAAGTGGTGTATCGATAGCATATATAATAAAGAAAAACAGAATTTAAAAGAAACATCTTACAGAACTCCAAGGAAAATTGGTTAAATTAGAATCTAAATTACAGAAAGAACCTCAAAATTAAGAAACCAAAGTAGAAAAAGAATTAATTAAACAAAAACAACAACTATTAACCCAAGAAGAAGTAGCACAAAAAATTAGAGCTGTTAAACAAAATTATTTTGAAAATGCCAACAAGCCCGGAAGATGATTGGCTCATAAATTAGAAAAAGGAAAGGAAAAGAAATTAATAAAACAATTAGAGGATGAGGATGGGATGGTGTATTTCCAGAAAGAAAAAAAGAAAAGTATAGCAGTAAATTATTTTCAAACATTAAACAGTCAAGAAAATTGAAGGGAAAGATATTCAAAGATATCTCCAAAAAAGGAATCTTCCCAGATTACCAGATTTAACAAAAGAAGTATTAAATGAGAAAACAACGAAACTGGAGTTACAAAGAGCAATTCAAACGCAAAAAAACAATAAGATTCTAGGCCTGGATGGAATCCCTGATGAATTTTATAAAAAATTTCAAGAACCATTCGAACAATTGTAACATATAATGAAGTACTGGGAAAGGCCAAGATACCAGAATCCTGGATGGAAACTTTAATAATACTCATCCTCAAAAACAATAACAAACAACAGAAGATTCAGAATTATAGGCCAATCTCGTTGCTAAATGCTGACTACAAAATATTTATGGCTATAATGGCATATAGAATCAAAATTATACTAAATGAAATTATACATTTGGATCAAAATGGATTCCTACCCAACATACATATAAAAATTAACATACAAATTATCATCAATACCCTAGTTTTCTATGAAGGTCACCCTGAAAAACAGGTAGCTGTGATATTTTTGGATGCACAAAAAGCCTTCAACAACTTAAATTGGGACTTTATGAAAAACCAATTAATAAAAATGAATTTTGGACAAAAATTTACAGAAATGATCAGAGCCATGTATACTACACAGAGGGCCAAAATAATAATAAATGGGGATCAAACAGAAAGCTTTGAAATAGGTAAAGGAGTAAAACAAGGTTGCCCCCATCACCTCCATTATTCATTCTGTCTGTAGAGACATTAATGTCACAAATTAGAGACAATTCGGAATTATTGGGGAAATTTTCAATATTTAACTTTTGCACCGTTTGGCTCAGATCTTGCTTTTCTTTCATTGCTATCATTTCAAACTCAGTTAAAGTACCTCTTCTCTTCAAACATGGAGTTGGGAGTTTTCTCTCTTGGGTTTTGAACGGAGGCACGTCTGACATTAAGCAATGTCTGCTTTATCAGTCAACCCAGAGACCAAATCTACTGTCAGGGCTGAGCAAAGAATGTCTATCCAGGGCAGTGATCAAGAGGATACGGGAGACACTGAGGGGGCAGAGCTGACGTTGTGACGATGCGACACAGGATCTCAGTGCTCTGAGATTGCCGTTGATATTTCCGCCACTGGATGGTCCAGTTTGGACCTCCTTGTCCCATAGAGACAGTGATAGAAGAGGGCACATCCTGCTCATCTCAGGGACACCGCAAAGTACCTGGTTGATCCAGGAGAAGCCCTTTTTTCCAGTGGTGAAGAGGCAGCCATTAAACTGCTGAAGTTGGGACAGCTCCGGAAAAGAAGAGAATGAGTGAAAGTGTGTCAACTTGGTGAGAGATTTTTAAAATAGACTAATTAAGAACACCCTGGGGTGAAAAGATAATTAAAATTGAAGTTAGAAGAAGTTAAGTGGTGGAATTGAGCCTGAGTCTAAGTTAGTTTTTCCTACACTGCAATTTATTTTCATTTGTGAATGCCTATGGAGGATTTTATTTTTAAAATTTGACTAGATTGGATTGGACTGGAGAGCTCCTTTTTATCTGCTTAATTGTTAAATTTCTAGTGCCTTTTTAGTTTTATATTATTTTGGTTTTATCTTATTATTTTTCCTTTCTCTATATTTTTATTTTTTAATTTTGTTTTATTGTCTGCTGGACATAGAGGAAAAGTAGAAGGAACAAGAAACACTGCCATCTAGTGGATTGAAACATTGTATCTTTTTTATTGGCAAAAGAAAGTAGCAACTGTGTTACATTTCAAGAACTCTGAGACTGCCGATAGATTAGATAGTTAGAAGAGCATCAAAGACTATCTGCAGGGTTGTTTACTCAGGTGCTCTTTTGGAAAACTCTTACTGACAGGTGGCTGAGACTTGAAAGAAGATTTCAGTGACTCTGGAAAGAGAGCTGTAAAACATGGTGAGACTTACAAAAGAACTTTTGAATACTAAGTTGTGGATTCTTCTTTTAGATAGTAAGTCTTTTTTCATTTTCCTTTTTTTGGGTATTATTTTTCTATTGTTCCACTTCTCCCTCTTTTAATTATTTTTAATTGGATTGTGTTTGCTTTTAGAAGACTTTTAATATTTTTAAATTTTTTATATATATTTTTCTTCTTTTTCTTTTTTCTTTCTCCCCCTTTTTGGTGGGAGATTATTAATGCATTCAATATCCCTTTGTTTAATTGGAATAAGGCATTCAAGCGCCTGAAAAAATTACTTTTGTTTTTTTTCCTTTCCTTTGATTGGAGATTGCTAATTTGGTTTTTATCTTTTTATTTATTTGGATTAGGGCATACAAGAGCCTGAAGTTTTTGCTTTCTTTGGACCTTACTTTTGCTTATTGTTATTTGGGATAATATCTGTCCTCTATAAAAATGGATTAAGGTATAGAAGAACCTGAAGATTTTTTGACTGTCTGAATATTTTGTAACCATTTTATAGACATGAGTAAAAAGGCAGCAGCATCGGGAGGACAACAATCAATACAGACGATGTTGCAACAGGAAAAGGAGAGGGAATGTGAGAAGGGAAAGGATGCGACAATGCAGATGATTTTATAAGGAATACAAGACATAAAATTAAAAATAGTGATCATTGAACAGAGAACAGAAAAGATTGAAAAAAGAACAAAACAATTGAACAAAGAACAGGAAAAACAGATGAAAAAGTGGAGAACATACAACAAATGATGAAGAAATATGAGGACAGGCTTCAAAAAATTGAAGGAAAGGAAGAACAAAAAGACAAAAAAAATAAAGATATGGATAGCAGATTAGATGAGGTTGAATATGATAAGAGTGGAATAGGATGGGAGATGGGCAAATCAGAATTTTACTTAAGATTTCAAAATATAGAAGAAAAGGGAGAAAACTTGGCAGATAAAAATGATAGAAATTTTAGCAGAAGCATTAGAAATTACTAAAGAAAAGATGGTGGATGGCATAGATGAGGTATTTCGAGTATATACAAGATACGTAATGAGAAATAAACTACCAAAAGAAGTTCATATAAGATTCACCAAGAAATAAATTAAAATGCAAATATTGCAGATTACAAAAGAGAAAACATTGAAATACAAGGGCAAGGAAATTGTGGTTCTGAAGCAAATACCGAGAAGAATGAGGGAGATGAGAAGAGAATATAAATTCCTGACAAAAATATTGTTCCAGAAAGGTGTGAACTATAGATGGCTGGTACCAGAAGGCCTGGTGTTTACAAGGCAATTGCAAAGATTTAAAATAGACTCAATTGATAAAGCTAAAGCGTTTTATGCTGAATATTTTAGAGAGAAGGAAGTAGAGTTAAAAAGGGAAGAGTCACTGGTCAAACTACAAGAGAAATGTCTAGCAATGATCGAAAAGGAAGAAGGCGCAGTAGGGGGCATTTTAGAATATAAAGAACAACGTGAACCAAGATCTACTAGAGCAACAAACCCTTCATATAAACTATGAATATGGAAGAGAAAAAATTGATTACAATGAACATAAATGGACTTAATATAGCAACAAAAAGAAGAAAGGTGTTTCATAAATTAGAGAAATTAAAGTTGGATATAATTTGTTTACAAGAAATGCATATTAAAAAACAACATGAACAAATGTTAGTACAGCCAGAATTAGGGAAATTATTTGCTTCATTGCTGCAATGTAAGAAAAGAGGAATGGTTTTATATATTAGAGACACAATACCAGCGGAAAAAATTTATGCAGACAAAGAGGGAAGAATGTTGATGGTGGAAATGATAGATAATAAAGGAAAATACCCTTAATAGCAATATATGCTCCAAATGACAATCAAGAAGACTTTTATAGAAAATTACATGTGAAACTAATTGAACTGGACTATGAAAATATTTGGATGATGGGTGACTTTAATGGCATAGTAGATGGGAAATTGTTTTGTTGCACAGAAGGCAACAAAACAAAGTAGAAAAATTATGCCGAAATCTTTCTTTAAGATAATAGAAGAAATAAACTTAAAAGATGTATGGAGAGAAATGTATGGAGATGTATGAAAAGAAATGTAAAAAATAGACAATATACTTTTTATTCTAACAGATATTTATCATGGTCTAGAATAGATACGATATGGATGACAATGGAATTGACTTTTAATATAGAAGAAATTTACATAGAAGCTAATACCTGGGCAGACCATAATCCAATGACAGTGAGATGGAAAGGACAAAGGAGAAGGTCTAGATGGACTTTAAATACTACAGTATTAAAAGAAAAGGATTTTGTACAGGAAATGGAGAAAGAATTGGCTTTCTTTTTCAAAGAAAATAGAAAAGAGGATACACCAATGCAAAATCTATGGGATACTGTGAAAGTTTATGCTAGAGGCCTAATAACTGACTATACAAGGAAAAGGAATATTAAGAAAAAGGCAAGTTTATAAAACATTAGAGGATGATTACAAGAAATTTGAAAAAGAACTACAGAAATTCCCACAAAAAAAGGATATTAAAATGAAAATGGATACAACTAAACATAAAATGGGATTAATAGAAAAAGAAGATTTAGCACAAAAAATTAGAAGTGCCAGATAGAACTATTTTGAAAATGCCAATAAACCAGATAGATAGCTAGCATATAAATTGAAGTTAGAGAAAGAATCAAGGAAAATAACACAATTAGTAGATGACCAAGGACAAATTAGATTTGGGAATGAACAGAAGAAAAATACAAGATTATTATTAAAAATTATATGAAAAAGAAAATATAGTGAAGGAAAGTGTTAAACAATATTTACACAAGGCGAATCTATTCCAGATTTCTAAAGATACTGAGATGATGTTAGAAGGAAACATAACGATAATGGAATTGACTGAAGCACTTAAAAAACAAAAGAATGGGAAGGCATCAGGCCCAGCTAACTCCCGATGGTATACTATAAGAC
This sequence comes from Coluber constrictor foxii, assembly GCA_038048745.1. Lineage (NCBI taxonomy): Eukaryota > Metazoa > Chordata > Lepidosauria > Squamata > Colubridae > Coluber > Coluber constrictor. Next base: position 115,273,241 of record CM075961.1, on the reverse strand, counting down.
TTTACAGGAATCATTGAATCTTCCATGTTAGAAGTTATGAATGAAGTAATGTTAAAGATGGAAATACCCAAATCTTGGTCAGAAGCATGTATTTCACTTGTCCCAAAGGAAGATGCTGACCCACAAGAAGTCAAGAATTATAGGCCTATATCCCTGTTAAATTCAGATTATTAAATCTTTGCTACAATATTGGCAGAAAAACTTAAAAGATATTTAAATAATTTTATACACACTGATCAAAATAGATTTCTGCCAAAAGACAGATTAGAGACAATTTGAGGATAATTCTGGACACTTTGGAATACTATGAGGCACATCCTGAAAAGCAAATGGCTTTGATGTTTTTAGATGCATAGAAAGCCTTTGACAATGTGAATTGGCGATTTATGCTATTTCAGTTGAAACAGATGGGCTTTGGGAGGAAATTTATTCAAGCCATAGAAGCCATATATCATAAACAAACAGCAAAAGTAATGATAAATGGAGAATTAATAGAATCTATTGAAATACAAAAAGGAATGAGACAAGGTTTTCCACTGTCACTACTGTTGTTCGTGTTAACATTAGAAGTATTAAACAGAAATATTTAGATTAGTGAACAGCCCCCCCTCCTTCGAGACAGGGTTTCATGCTGTCACATCCGTCTTAAAGGGGCTGTGTCGAGGAGTTGCGCTGCTCGACATGCTGCCCCCCCTACCAAGTCTCTTCCTGTAGGGGTGAGAATAAAGACAGTGATTATCCATTAGTGGACATATTTCTTGGTTTGTTTGCGTATTCTCTATGGAACCATTTTAATAACCATGGAGCATTTAGATCCTCAATATGCACCCATGATGCATGTGTATCGGGATACCCCTTCCATCTAACTAAATATCTAAGTGGATCATGTCGTATTTTTGAATTGAGTATTGCTTCTACCTCATATATGTTCCCCGTTAGAGGCCCTGGATGCTTATCTGTTATTTATTTATTTATTTATTTATTTGTTTGTTTGTTTGTTTGTTTATTTGTTTCCATTTATAAACCGCCCTTCTCTGTGTGGACTCAGGGCAGTGAACAGCCAGAATAAAACATGATATATAAAAATTAAAACAAATAAAAAATATTAAATATTTTCGGCCAACAATTAAAACAGTCCAATTTAAAATCAATTCCAATTTAAAACACTGGATGGGATCAAGCCAGCCCAGCTAGATGAAACAAATGGATTTTAAGAGCCCAACAAAAAGTCCAGAGGTCTGATATCCTGCGTATCTCCAGGGGTAGGTCATTCCAGAGGGTGGGTGCCGCCACAGAGAAGGCTCTCCCCCTGGGGGTTGCCAGCCAACATTGTCTGGCCAACAGCACCCGGAGGAGGCCCTCTCTGTGCGAGCGTACTGGCCGGTGGGAGGCTATTGGCGGCAGAAGGCGGTCTCGAAAATACCCAGGCCCTAAGCCATGGAGCGCTTTAAAGGTGGTCACCAACACCTTGAAGTGCACCCGGAAGACCACCAGGAGAGGTGTCACATGGGAGTGCCCCGTCGCTCCCATAATTCCCCACGCGGCCGCATTCTGGACCAGTTGGAGCCTCCAGGTGCACCCCAAGGGGAGCCCCATGTAGAGACCATTGCAGTAGTCCAGGCGGAAGTTATGAGAGCGTGAGTGACCGTGTGTAGGGAGTCCCGATCCAGAAAGGGACGCAACTGGCGTATCAGGCGAACCTGATAAAAAGCCCCCCTAGCCACGGCCGTCATGTGCTCTTCTAAAGACAGCCATGTGTCCAGGAGGACGCCCAAGTTGCGAGCTGTCTGTGGGGGCCAGTGTCTCGCCCCCAATAGTCAGCGATGGCATATATGTTCTTTGCTGGTTTAAGGAGGCTACTATGGAACACGTGGTATATTCTAGTTAACAAAGGTGGAAGCTTTACATTACTGTCACTGGGTTTATGATTTTTATAATAGTGAAAGGACCTATATATTTTGGACCCAATTTCTTGCTCGGTATTCTCAGCTTAGTATATTTAGTGGACAAATATACTTTATCTCCTATCCGGAACTGTGGGGTGTCACATCTTTTTTTATCAGCGTGCTTTTTATATGCTGCTGAAGCCTTTGTTAAGGCAGCTTTTATGTGTGGCCAAATCCTATTTATTCTTTCTATCCATTCAAGGAGTTTGTGTTGGTCTGGTTATCCAGCTCGGGGATAGCAGAGCTCGGGGATAGCAGAGAAGTCCTTACCTGATACTATTTGGAAAGGTATACCTGTGCTACTGTGAATGGTGTTATTATATGCTGCTTCCGCAAATGGGAGAAGTTCAACCCAATCGTTCTGTTGGTATGAAATATTTGATCATAAGTATCTCTCTATCATAGCATTTACCCTTTCAGCTGCCCTATTAGTACTTGGGTGAAAGGCAGAGCTAAGCCCCTGGTCTGTCCCTATCCTCCGTAGAAATACTTTCCAGAAATTTGCGGTAAACTGGGGTCCCCAATCTGATATGATTCTTTTTGGTGCACCATGTATACGGTACACATGTACAACTTGCAGAAGGTAGGCCTTTACAGAGAATGAAATGTGTCTGTTTTGAAAACAGATCAATTATGGTCCATATAACAGTATACCCTTCCATTGCTATCTCATCCCATGGACGATGTGGATCTGCTACCTTTTGAAGAAGACCAAGGGGTTTATCTGGGGGTGTTTTGACTTGGGCACACACTGGACAGCCCTGCACATAAGCTTCTATCTGCATCATCTTCAGCCACCAAAATTGCCACCTGACCAAGTGTAATGTTTTCACAAAACCAAAGTGCCTTGCAGTTTTTACATCGTGACACTGCTTTAAGACATTGTCTCCTAGAATACAAGGGATATATAATTTATCTTCTCTCCAAACTAGCCCCTCCTCTGGGTTACTGATGTTTGATGGTTTGCGAGCCAACTAGCCAGCATGTTCCGCCTTCAAAATGGCCACTGCGTATTGAGCCTCTGCCAAGGTGAGCGATTTTTTGGCTAAACAGGACTGTTGAGGGGGTGTTGTTTATTACCCCCCCCCAACATGGGCGGTGAGATGATCTACCAATGGACCGGAGGGGTTGTCGTGAGTCCTTGAGGCTGCTTGCTGTTGCTGCCTGGGCGAGGGTGAGGGTGAGGGCGAGAGAGATGGCTGCGGCAGGGCTCGGCAAGTTGCAAATGGCGTCCAGCCTCTCAGCGATGGAATTCAGCAGTCGCCGATGGAACTGCGAGGCCCTGGAGAGGCTGGAGTGGCGGAGTCGGTGGGCCGGGTCGTTGAGAGGCTGAGGAGCGAGGTCGGTGTGGGCCCTCTCCAGGAATGTTGGAGAGGGTCACCTGGAAAGTCTGGGGGGGTCTCGGGCCGGTTGGATGAAGGGGGCGAGAGCCAGAGTGGCGGAGCCGAAGGGAGTTGGAGTTGGAGGTGGCTCACTGGCTCGGATCTAACTCTACTAGTCCGATGGCTATGACGAGACCTGCTGTACCTATGGGATATCAAAGGGACCGCCTCTGCTCTCTGCTGGTTGCCGCCGAGACTACAAGCTGGAGTTACATCAGCTGTGCCTATTGTTTTTTCTGGGCACTCCCTGGGCATGAGGGGTCTTTGGGGGTATTAACCCTATGTGACTTCTCTACCCTTCCCCACAAGAGGGCTGTTGAACCCTGGGCCCCTCTAGTCCATCTGGAGATCCCGCCTAGGATCAGCTATCAGCAAGCTGGGACTTGGACTTAGATAGCTGGGAAGGCGCTGGTTTTTTCTCTCCCATGAAACTGGTTTGTCTTTGGGTGGAGATTCCCACTGCCGTGAGAGGGCAGTTGTGGTTCTATGACATCGAACCAGCCATGCAGGGATGGGAGCTCTGCAATGACTGAGAATACCACCTGACAGAACTCCCAGTTGACATTCGGGATGCCGTCGTAGTGAGAGGATGACGGTGGTTACCAGTTATGCCTCACCCAGGTATTGTGAAGGGATGCCTGGGCGAGGAAGTTCCCAATGTTTGGGAGAATCTTAGCCAGTTCCTAGCCCATTATTAACATCTCCTGTTTGCCATTCTTTGCACCCTCCCCCGTGGCTGTTTATGGCCCCACGATTTTATTCAAGATTGGATTTATGGGCTTTAAGGAATACCCCCCATTCCTGGAAGTGGCCCACTGGCCTTGCCAAGAAATATATCAAAGACAGGTCCTGGGATCCTGAGAGGTGGCATGAAGGCATTGGGGAAAGTTCTTTGTATGCATTTTTAATTCATTTTTAAGGGGTGGGAGAGAGAATGCAATGACCGGGGTGGGTTTGGGGGGTAACACACAGGTGTCGGGGGGACTGGGAGGGCTAGTTCCTTTATTGGGGAGGGTGTTTCCATTGGCATTGTGGGTGGGAGGGGCAGATATGGCAGGAGAAGGGGGCCATATCATGTTAGGGGAGGACACATTCGCTGTCTGCGAGCAATTTCATGCTCTGGTCCTCAATGCTCATCTCGCACCCCGGGTTGTTCAGATCCTCAGGCCCTGGGCCTCCAGTTGATGTTGTGCAATGCCAGGTCCGTAGTAAATAAAGCTCCCCTCATTTGTGATCTGGTTCAGGAGGGGGGGTGCGGACCTGGTAGGTATTACAGAGATCTGATTGGGCCAAGAGGGAGGTACCTCTCATTGAGATGTGCCCTCCGAGTTTCTATGTGGGAGCTCCTACTCTCTGGAATGAACTGCCCCCAGAATTACATAAGATCACTGACCTCCGTGTATTCCGCTGTGCCCTCAAATCCTTTTTGTTCTGCCAGGCCGGGCTATCGATGTGAAGATTTTTAAATTGGTTTTAATTTGGGATTTTTAAATTTGGGGTTTTATATTGAGCCAAATTAATTTGGGGTTTTATATTGAGCCAAATTATTTAATATTTTTAATTTTTAAATTGTTGTTTGTCTTTTGCTTTTAATTAGGCTGTGCACCGCCCCAAGTCCTTCGGGAGAGGGGCAGTGTAGAAATAAAATTATTATTATTATTATTATTATTATTATTATTATTATTATTATTATTATTATTATTATTATTATTATTATTATTATTATGCACTCCATCAGCCGAAGTCCCATGGGAGGGGTGGGGGATGGGGATTCTGGTAAAGGTTCTTGCCCCAAGGGAGGCCACTGTACCTCAGATAGCCAGATGTGAGTCCCTCCTTGTGAAATGGGGACAAGGGAGGCAGAGGGGCTTGCTGATTACATAACTGGCTCCCTGCCATCTGTCGGCGGCCCTGCCCAAGCTCCTCAACATGATTGCTGAGGTGGCGGTGGAGACTCCCAGGTTTATGGTCATGGGGGACTTTAACCTGCCATCTGTCAGCGAAGCATCTGAGGCGGCCCGGGAGTTTATGGCTTCCATGATGGCCATGGACCTGACCCAATTAATTCATGGACCCACTCACATGGGAGGACACACTCTGGACTTGATTTTTGTCTCTGGACAGTGGATGAATGATCTCAAGATAGGGGAGTTAGTGATTGAGCCCTTGTCATGGTCGGATCATTCCCTTCTTAGACTTGACTTTCTAACAGCCACACCCCGCCGCAGGGAGGCAGAACAGACCAGATGGTTCCGCCCCAGGTGCTTGATGGATCCTCATAGGTTTCAGATGGAGCTTGGGCCATTTCCTGACTCAAGGCTTGGCTGAGGAGCTGGTAGCCGCATGGGATAGGGCGGTCGCTGACACTTTGGACCGAGTCATGCCTGTGCAGCCTCTGACCCATTGCCAAGTCTACCTGGCACCTTGGTTCTCTGAGGAGCTGAGGGAGATGAAGCACCGGAAAAGATGCCTAGAGAGCAGTTGGAGATCTAGTCGCTCCGAATCCGATCGAACACTAGTAAGGTCTCCTATTAAGACCTACCAAGTGGCGATAAAAGCGGCAAAATATAGCTATTTTTCCGCTTATTGTATCTGCAGATAACCTGCCCTGTTTAGGGTGCCCTGTTTAGGGTGACCCGTTCCTTCCTCCACCTGGTAGCACGGGAGGATCCCTTGCAGGGTCATGCTGAGGATTTTGTCCAATATCTGCATGATAAAATCACTCAGATTCGGGAAGGCTTGGTCTCTGACTGGGTAGGTATAGATGGGATGATGGATGCTGGTCTTGAGACTGCCATGTGGGAGGAGTTCAACCCTGTTGCTCCCGAGGACGTGAACAGGATACTGGGGCGGCTGAACACGACCACATGTTTATTGGACCCGTGTCCCTCCTGGCTGGTGCTGGCCTCCCGGGAGGTTACGCGAGGCTGGCTCCAGGGGATTATCAACGTTTCCTTGAGTGAGGGTGTCTTGCCATCCACCTTGAAAGAGGCAGTGTTGAGGCCTCTCCTCAAGAAGCCTGCTCTGGATCCAGCTGTTTTGGCTAACTACCGTCCGGTCTCCAACCTTCCCTTCTTGATGAAGGTTGTTGAGCGTGTGGTGGCACAACAGCTCCCTGGGTACCTGGATGAAGCTGTCTATCTGGATCCATTCCAGTCCGGCTTCAGGCCTGGGCACAGCACAGAAACGGCATTGGTCACGTTGGTGGATGATCTCTGGAGGGCTGGGGATAGGGGTTGCTCCTCTATCCTGGTCCTGTTAGATCTCTCAGTGGCTTTTGATACCATCGACCATGGTAACTTGCTGCGCCGGTTGGAGAGGTTGGGATTGGGGGGTACTGTTTTGCGGTGGTTCTCCTCCTTTCTCTCTGACCGGTCGCAGTCGGTGTTGGCAGGGGGGCAGAGGTTGACCCCGAGGTGCCTTGTTTGTGGGGTGCTGCAGGGGTCGATCCTCTTGCCCCTTTGTTTAACATTTATGTGAAGCCACTGGGTGAGGTCATCCGTGGCTTTGGGGTGGAGCTTCATCAGTACGCTGATGATACTCAGCTGTATATCTCCACCCCAGACCATCCCAACGATGCCCTTGAAGTGATGTCCCGGTGCCTGGAGGCCGTGTGGATTTGGATGGGGAGTAACAAGCTTTGACTCAACCCTTCCAAGACCGAGTGGCTGTGGCTTCTGGTGTCCCGATATAGCCAGCTGGTGCCATCGCTGGCTATTGGGGGCAAGTAATTGGCCCCCACGGACAGGGCTCGCAACTTGGGCATCCTCCTGGATGCATGGCTGTCTTTAGAAGAGCATATGACAGCCGTGGCCGGGGGGCTTTTCATCAGGTTCACCTGATTCGCCAGTTGCGTCCCTTTCTGTATGGGACTCCTTACGCACAGTCACTCAGGCACTCATCACTTCCCGCCTGGACTACTGTAATGCTCTCTACATGGGGCTCCCCTTTAGGAGCACCCGGAGGCTCCAACTGGTGCAAAATGCAGCCATGCAGGGGATTATGGGAGCTAGAGGGCGCTCCCATGTGATGGCTCTCCTGCGTGAGCTGCATTGGCTTCCAGTGGTCTTCCAGGTGCGCTTCAAGGTGCTGGTTACCACCTTTAAAGCACTCCATGGCATAGGACCTGGGTATTTGTGGGGCCGCCTTCTGCCGCCGATCGCCTCCCACCAACCAATACGCTCCCACAGAAAGGGACTCCTCAGAGCGCCATCAGCTAGGCAATGTTGGCTGGTGACCTCCAGAGGGAGGGTCTTCTCTGTGGCAGCTCCTGCCCTCTGGAACGATTTGCCCCCAGAGATACGAAGAATATCAGATCTCCGAGCCTTTCGCCATGCCCTAAAAACTTCCATCAAGCAGGGCTGGTGTAAACCCCCCCCCTTTTTTAGCTTTTTAAATTGTCAATGGGTTTTAGTTTGAATGTTTTAACTTTTGGGCCAAAGTTATGTAATTCTTTTAAAATTTTAAATTTTGTATTGATATGTGTTTTAGTTCTGGCTGTGCACTGCCCTGAGTCCACTAGGAATAGGGTGGTATACAAATTGAATAAAATAAATAAAATAAACTATCAGTTGACAACCCCCTGTTTCAATTCCTCTATCCACAAGGAAACCCCGGGACCACTATCCTTTACCTGATGTCCGGTTTGTCGGGAATTAGGTATTAGAACTTGTGTTATTTCATCCCGCTTACTGTAGTATTGGGGCATATGGGATAGAGCCTCAGCCAGATAGTTCTTTCCCTCTGGTACTTTTAATTTAAAAGTAAATTGATGAAAATATTGTGCCCATCTGATCTGTTTCGGTGACAGCTTATGAGGTGTATGGAGAGCCTCCAAATTTTTGTGATCAGTCCAGATCTCAGACTGTATGTTAGTGCCTTCTAAAAGGTGTCTCGAGATCTGAAGGGCCCATATGATGGCGTAAGCCTCCTTTTCCCATACTGTCCAATTCCGTTCTGTAGTTGTTAATTTCTGGAAGGTCTATGCACAAGGGTGAAGACCCCCTGGTTATCCCTCTGTAAAAGAACTGTGTCTACCGCTAAGTCACTAGCATCAGCCTGCAATATGAACAGCTGGGACATGTCAGGATGTTTAAGTATAGGTTCTCATGTGAATAGAGATTTCAACTTTTAGAAAGCTAGTTGACAGGTCTGTGTCCACTCTAGAACTTGCTTTGGGTTTGGTTTTCCTGCCCTAATATGTTTTGTTTGCAAAAGGTCAGTCAGAGGCAATGCTATTTGAGCGAAAGAGGGAATAAACTGCCTATAAAAATTGGCAAAGCCCAAAAAACTCTGCAGTTGTTTTTGGGTCCTCAGTGCCTGCCACTCCAGTACTGTTTTGACTTTGTTGGGGTCCATTTCGATATCCTTACCGGTAATCCTAAAGCCCAAATAGTCAATTTCTGATTTGTGAAACTCACACTTTGACAGTTTCACAAATAGTCGAGCCTTTAACAATTTTGTCAGGACTTGTCTTACTAGATGTATGTGTTCCTCCATAGTATTAGAGTAAATTAGAATATGCAAGAATGCCCTGATACAAATGAAGTACTTGAAGTACTTCATTTATAAGATGCATGAAGTACTTCATTTATAAGCTGCATAAAAACAGCAGGGGCTCCCTGTAAACCAAATGGCATCACTTGAAACATGTAACTGCCAAGGGGACAGTTGAATGTAGTCTTCCACGGATCACCCTCACAAATTCGAACCCTGTAATACGCCTGTCTTAAGTCAAGTTTGGTGAATATCTTACTGGTTGCCAGTGCCATCATCAAATCAGTCATGAGTGGTAATAGATACAGCGGCTCCATGCAAACAGCTTTTAATCCTCTAAAATCAACACACAAATGCAAGCCACCATCTTTTTTTTTCTTTGAATAACACTGGTGCTGCCATATAAGACCGACTGGGGGTAATGAAGCCTCTGGCGAGGTTTTTATCAATGTAGCTCCTTAACTCTTTCAATTCATAGGGGGTCATCGAATACATGCGTGGCTTTGGCAGCTGGACACCAGGTTTTAATTCTATTGCGTAGTCAGTATTATGATGAGGCGGAAGATATTCACACTCCTTCTCGCTGAATACATGCATCAAAACCCTATATGTATCTGGGACCCCTACCGGGATTGGTGGAAGCAATTTCTTCCCAACAGCTCCGTGATCAGCCTCTAGAGGTTCAGGACCCACTGCCACCCTCAATTTACGATAACCACCCTCCCACCAAATAGTGGGTTTCCAGTTCTCCAACCAGGAGAGCCCCAAAATCAGGGGCTCAATCATCTCCCCAACCACTACAAACCATATCAGTTCCCAATGCTGTCCGAATTCCAATTGTACTAGTTTGGTAACATGGATAGCTGGCTGCCCACCCAAGATTGAACCATCCATTTGTTCAAATGCTTTGGGCTTTTGCAACTGAACAATATGAAGACCTAGAGCATCAGCTATTGATCTCCTTAACAAACAACATGTACACAGGGTGGCACCAGTGGCACTGCTGGCAGTGCAGCAGCTCTTTTGGGAGCTCTGACTCCCGTGATCTGTAAAGCTGCCAAAACAGCAAAAATCAGCTGTTCTGGTGACTCAGAACTTTCCCCTCGGGCAAAGAGGGGGAAGTGAGTGCACAGGCATGAGTAGAGCTCCCCAAACCCCCAGGATTAATCCTGGGGGTGCAGAGGGCGAGGGCTCCCCAAGCACCTGAAGCAGCTCCAGATCCAGGACATTTCTGTCAATGACAGAACAAGGCGTCGCGACCACTCCTGCGAAGCAACTGATTCCAAGGAGTGACTTTAAAGCAGGCAGAGCAAAACAGGAGAATTATTGCAAGTATTTTACTTATACTTTAACTCCAATAAATACTACATCCTTCCAGAGGTGAGAGAAAGTTTTTAAAAGAAATAAGATGGCGCTGATTTGCTAGAAGGACTGAAAATGAAAGCTAAAGAAGAAAGTGATCGTTAATGCTCGTTAGCGCTCATTAAAGTTGTTAAAGCTGTCAGTATTTTAAGGTTTGGGTGAATTAAGTTGAAACTAAGGTTTGCAGCTCAAGAAAATAGGATTTATTGACTATTAAATGGTAATACCTGTTGGAGACTGAGAATAAGAATTTTACTGACTTTGTTGTGAGGCTGCTGGAAAGTGTTTTTTTGGAAATGGCAGTTAAACAAGTAAAAACAGCAGTGGTCAAGATTTCTGAAAGGGATGAAGGTTTATTATCACACACACCAGCAAATGTACAAATACTGACAGTGGATCTCTTTGAAGAAAGGCTAGAATCATTTATCTCCTTGTTACTGGAAAGATTGGAAGGGCATTTAGAGAAGATTTTTACTCAAATTTCTAACAAAGATATAAGGGAAGACACTGTATTGATATCCCAGATGCCAAATAATACTGAAATGCTGAACGAAGAGGAGGAAGTAGTAACCCAGTTCAAAGCGCCTGAGGAAAATGGAGTGGATATTCTACAAATTAAGAATGGAAAGCTGACAGGCTTGAAGGAGATTAATCAGGAGATATGGAGAGAGATCTTTCCAGAGGTTTTGACACAGTCAAATGGAAAAGTAATAGGAGGCGTTGGTATTTTTAATATAAGAAGGATTCAAAATGGAACATTACAATTTCTTTATAAAAATGGACTTTCAATTCTAGTTAAAGAGGTGTGCTTACTAAAAGGAATTATTTTGTGAAGTGTACAAAAATTACAAAAATTCAGCTGTAATCAAAAATTACAGCTGAAAATTCAAGAGTTTGTAAAAATAAAAAAAGATGGAGGAATAAGACTAAAGAAGAAGGCTCGTAAAAAAGCCAGGAGAAAATGGAGATGGAAGAATTATACTCCTCCTTGTTGGGGAGGATAATAATGGTGAAAAAGAATTACTATACTTGTATTAAGGGATATGATTTGTTCTGTTTTGAAAAGTTATATTAGAATGAAAATGAATGATTTACTTATATTTAGGGACATGATTTACTTTGGAAAGTTATTTTAAGTAATATTATATTTGAATTGTTATAGGTTACTGGCTAAATTTTTTACTTGTGTTTGGAAGTACATTTTGAACTGTGTTTTTTTTTAATTATAAAAGTTGATGGACTAAAAGGAAAATATTGTGGATGTTAAAATTAAGGTCAGTATAGATCTCTCAATACAAATTCAAGGGCTCCAATAAGGATATCATTACAATTTTTATATTTTGTTTTAAGTTACATTAATGTCATCTAGTGGGTTTGTAGAGAATAAGTTGAATAAGTTTGTTTAATATAAGTTTATGATCTGTTTTGTTTTGAAAAGTTATATTAGAGTTAAAATGAATGATTTACTTATATTTAGGGACATGATTTACTTTGGAAAGTTATTTTAAGTAATATTATGTTTGAATTGTTATAGGTTACTGGCTAAATTTTTACTTGTGTTTGGAAGTACATTTTGAACAGTGTTTTTTTAAAAAAACCTATAAAAGTTGATGGATTAAAAGGGAAATATTGTGGATGTTAAAATTAAGGTCAGTATAGATCTCTCAATACAAATTCAAGGGTTCCAAGAAGGATATCATTACAATTTTTATATTTTGTTTTAAGTTACATTAATGTTACCTAGTGGGTTTGTAGAGAATACATTGAATAAGTTTATGTTTAATATAAGTTTATAGGATGGGAAGTATAAGGTTTTTTACAATATATTTTACTGGAGACTAGTTGAAGTATTTTCTCACTGTGGTAATATATGTAAGGATTGGAGATGCGATGGCTAATTGCTACTAGGTTTTGACTGGAATAAAGAAGATCTGCTTATTGTTGAAGAATGGACAAGAATGAAGTGGGATTAACTACCTTCAAGCAAGAACAGTTATATTTAGATATGAATGAGGCGAGTTAAAGTGCAAGAGGAAGATAAATCTATAGGTAGGTAGTGGTTTTTTTGTGTGTGTGTTTATCAAATGTTTTACCCTGTATTTGCTCTGGGAAGTCTGGGGGGGGGTTGGGATAGGAGGGGGGAGGTGGGGGGGAAATTTTTAAAAACTTTTTCAAGCTTTGATGTATTAGATGCTATATTTTGATGACTATGTTTTGTTTATATGCCTATATGTTTGCATGTTGATTATGATATAAAATTTATTAATAAAAATATTAACACCCCCTGATGGAATTCCATATCCGTTCTTGGATTTTTTAAAGTTATTGGGATTATAAACGGACATATGGGAGCACATACCATAGGATCCTGCACCTCCACTTCGTTCTCTGCCATTCCCATTTCAGTTGGTACTCGGGCTGGCACAGAGTGGTAGCCACTACTCCATCACACACACCAGGCTCCATACTTGGCAATTGGGCTGCTATAAGAGGATGCTCTTGTGCCTCCTGTGCCTGTGGTTTTGGTCGTCTCCCTGGCATAGGTATTTGAGGGGTTGATATCCGAAGGGGAGGAAGGGGACAATCCACTGTTTGATGACCCTCTTGATCACAGCGAAAGCATCAGAGTGAGCATTGGGGATTGACAACTGGCCTAGTACCTGCAGGTGTGTGGGGTCTACCCACACCTTGCCCTACCTGTGGCTTCTCTGGCATCCTACATAACTAGCCTGGCCTTTCTATGCTTGTACGAAACTCTTTTAAGCCATCATCGAGCTTTATTGCAGCCTTATACCAGTCCGCTATACTAGTGCCTAATCCCCGATACACACAGGCTTGCTGCAGTTCTTGATCGAGGCCCATATGAAACTGATGTACCAATATATGTTTGGGCCACTCTCTTACTCTTCCAGCTATCTTGTGGAACTCCTGTACATAGTCTTTTGCTGCTCGATCCCTTTGTTTTAACAATGCTAATTCTCCTTCAGCAACACATGCATCATCCCCAAATCATCTGCGCAGAGAAAGTCCAAGATCATCTAACTCCCAGGCATGTCTATTGTGCAAACCAGCCATCCAGTTTGCTGCCTCACCCATCAAGACTGTAGTAATGGCTACAACCCTCACCCACTGAGAGGAGTAGAAATGCCCATAGGTGTCCATATAACTTATCACCTGACTATGGAAAAGGGCTACATGATCATAGTTCCCATCAAATGTAACTTGCAACTGGGGTGGGACCCAGGGTAATTATGGTGGCCACATGCCCAGCACCCACACTGGTCCTTGATCTGTCTCGAGCAGCTCCATCACCTTCGTGGGCTCCCTTACCCGCTCCGGTATGAGGTCTACCTATTGAGTCCCCCTCCCTCTCATGTTGAGTCAGTCCATGAGGGGGAGCCCCACTCCTCAGTGTTCCCCCCAGCGAAGACAATGAGTCGAGGTTTGCAGACTCTTCTCCCCTTGTATGATAGCGGGCTTGATCCAGTCTCAATTTAGGGCTTTGAGATGAAACCTAGTTTTGGACGGTCCTCCCATTGATGGTCCATTTCCCCCTCTTTGCCATGCCACCGTATCTGCTCCAGGTGCCCATGGATGCCAGGAGGGAGAGTCCCTAAAATTAGCCTCCCCAAATCTATCCCTTAGCATGTCCAGGGTGGTAGCTCCAGAACCACTAGAGTAGTTCCAATCTCCCTCCTCCTCATCCCCCATGGTCTCTTCCTCCATACTCGATACTGCACCCCCAAAGGGGGGGGGGATTGGCATTTGAAAACCCAATTTTCCAAGTAAAGCTGAGCTGTGCCACTAATGTCCAGAGGAGATATGAGCACTCTCGGCTCCCAAAGAATCCTGGGTCCTTTTCTTCTCTTCTGTTTGAGCAATCTGCTGTTTAGGGCGAATCACCGGCAACTCACACTCCACCATCCCCTCCGCTCCTTCCTCTGTCTTCTCAGTCACCTCCAACTCCTCCAAATCTGGTACAGACACGCCGTCCACAGTTCCTTCTGTATTCGTTCCCCATTAGCCTTACTCACCGTCTTCGCTGTTGTTCTCCTCAGAAAGAGCAAAAGATTCAGAGAACTCCATCTTTCTCTCAGTGCCCCAGGAACCGCCTGTCCGAAGCCGGGTAATGCATGACAGACACACACAATGGCTCAGCAAAATACCCCGGTTTAATATCAGTTATGCGACAGTCTACAGAAAATGCTGGCGCCGTGACTTCAGCTCAAAGCCTCTGCGGGTTTTATTGGCGTTGGGATGAGCTACAGCTGTAGTATATTCAATTTTGCCACTCGTGTCTTCCTATTCGAGGGGTTGGAGTCGCTGACGGATGAGGTCATTGGTTGTCATTACCGTCGTTCTTTTGGTGCCCATTCCCTCCCATTTCCTTATTTCTTCCTCCACCCACCACCATCACCTTAATATGTATTCTATACGCAACAATCCTCTTCACCATATACTGTCTTTTCGGATAGCTGCCTGAACAGCCCGCCCCCCCCTCCTTCGAGACAGGGTTTCATGCTGTCACATCCATGTTAAAGGGGCTGTGTCGAGAAGTTGTGCTGCTTGACAACATTAGAGATGAAAAAGAAATAAAAGGAATGAAAATTCAAAATGAAGAATATAAACTGCAAGCATTTGCAGATGACCTGGTGTTTATTCTTGAAGATCCATTTGAATCAATAAATAAACTGATAGATAAAATAGGAGAATTTGGAAAGGTAGCAGGTTTGAAAATAAATAAAGATAAATTGAAGATTTTGACAAAATATATATTAAAAAACAAAAAGAAGAATTGGCGGATGTATTGAAGATGCAGGTCATGAACAAGGTTAAGTATTTGGGGATATATTTGACAGCAAGATGCAGTACACTCAAGGAGAATAATTATAACAAATTCAAACAACAGATAGTGACAGATTTGGCTAACTGGGAGAATTTGCAATTATCATTTATAGAGAAGGTATCAATTATTAAGATGAATATATGCCTAGAATGTTATATTTGTTCCAGACAATTCCAATCAGGCTGGGAAAAGATTATTTTAAAGAATTGAATAAAATAGCGTTAAAATATATTTGGCAGGGTAAAGAGGCGAGGATAAAATTAAAATTGCTGCAAGATGCTAGAATAGGTTTTGGATTGGGTACTATATTATCAAGCAACTAATTTGATATGGATTAAAGAATGGATAATGTTAAGAAATACTAGGTTGTTGACTTTAGAAGGACATGACTTGTTGTTGGGCTGGCATGCTTTCTTATGGTACAAGGGCACAAAACACAGGGGTATTTTAGAAGACATGTTATTTGAGAGTCTTTGCTATTAAATTGGGAGAAGATTAAAAGACAACATTATTTAAAAATTCCAGTCTGGTTATCTACTATTGAAACATTCTCATGTTCAATAACATTTAGAAAGGAACAAATTGTTAGATATAGTGAAATACTGAATGAAAAGGGTAAACTTAAATTGAAGCAAGAACTAGAACAGGATATAAAAATGGATTGGTTTTCATTTATGCAAACAAATACTGTGTTTGCTCCAAGATGGCAGTGCTGGCCTGAATCGCGTCCGGACCCACTCCCTTCTTCATCAGGGAGCGAGGGAGGACCTTTTGCAAGGCAGTGCTGAGGATTTTGCTCAATTTCTGCAAGACAAAATCGCTCAGATCCGGACTGGTTTAGACTCTGACTTGGCAGGATCCAACGAGGAGATGGGAGCAGATTTGGAGGCAACATCTGGGTTGACTTTGACCCTGTTTCTATGGAGGAAGTGGACAGGATTGTGAGTAGATTGGGGGCCTCCAATGTTTACTGGACCCAGTTCCTTCCTGGCTTGTTGTGGCAACCAGAGAGGTGACTGGAGACTGGATCCAGGTGATTATCAACGCTTCATTGAGAGATGGAGTCTTCCCCGCTCTACTTAAGGAGGCAGTGGTTCATCCCCTCCTCAAGAAGCCTGCCCTGGATCCGGCCTCCCTGAACAACTTTTGTCCTGTCTCCAACCTTTGTTTTATAGTGAAGGTTGTTGAGTCTGTGGTGGCGTACCAACTCCCGCAATTCCTGGAGGAAACTGATTATCTAGACCCATACCAATCAGGCTTCAGGTGCGGACACAGCACAGAAATGGCATTGGTCATCCTGGTGAATGATCTCTGGCGGGCCTGGGATGGGGGTTATTCCTCCATCCTGGTGCTACTTGACCTCTTAGCAGCTTTTAATACCATCGACCATGGTATCTTACTGCGACAACTCGGGGGGCTAGGGGTGGGGGGCACTGCTTTACAGTGGTTCGCCTCCTACCTCTTGAGCCGTACACAGTTTGTTTGGGCAGGGGGTCAAAGTTCCTCCCCAAGACCCCTCATTTGTGGGGTGCCGCAGGGGTCAGTTCTCTCTCCCTGCTCTTTAACATCTACATGAAGCCACTGGGTGAGATCATTTGTAGTTTTGGGGTGAGATATCATCAGTACGCTGATGATACCCAACTTTACATCTCCATCCCGGATCAACCCAGGGATGCCCCTTCCGTGATGTCTAAGTGCCTAGAGGCGGTGTGGATCTGGATGGGTAGGAACAGGCTCAGACTCAACCCTTCCAAGACAGAGTGGCTGTGGATGTCAGCATATCATGATCTAGCTTCCCCATCGCTTCTGATGGGAGGGGAGTGCCTGGCTCCCTCAGAAAGGGTTTGTAACCTTGGCGTCCTCCTTAATTCACAGCTGTCCTTGGTGGACCATCTGAGGGCCGTGAAAGGGGGGCTTTTGCACAGGTTCGCCTTGTGTGCCAGTTGCGCCCTTTCCTAGACAGCGATGCCCTTTGTATGGTCACTCATGCTCTCATTATTTCTTGGCTGGATTACTGCAATGCTCCCTATATGGGGCTGCCCTTGGGGTGTACCCGGAGGCTCCAACTGGTCCAGAATACGGCCATGCGGGTAGTTACACCATTGTTGCACGAGATGCACTTGTTGCCAGTGGTCCTCTGGATCCGCTTCAAGGTGCTGGTGCTCACCTATAAAGCCCTTCATTGCATGGGCCCGGGGTACTTGCAGGACCATCTCCTACCGACCTCCCACCGCCCAGTGCGCTTACATAGGACTGCCCTCCTCTGGGTCCCTTCGGCCAGACAGTGTCAGCTGGTGGCCCCCAGGATGAGGGCGTTCTCTGTGGCCGCACAGACCCTCTGGAATGGTTTACCCACTGGGCCCTGGACGGCCCCTGACCTCCACACCTTCCGTGCCGACCAAAAGACATGGCTTTTTCAGCAAATTCCCTGATCTGCCACGTACTTTAATTTGGGGATTTGGGGTTTTAAGTTGGATTGTACCATTTTAATTCTATTTATTGTTGGATTGCTTATTTTGTGAGCCACCCTGAGTCCTATGGGAGAAGGGCAGCATATAAATATGACAATAAACAAACAAACAAACAAATACATTCGAGATATGATAAAGATTCTAAGACAGAAGATTTTTATAGTAATCTGACTAACTTAGATAAAATTTTAATGGGTTCTGATGTCTATGTAATTAAAAAATTGTATGGTTACTTATTAGAAGTAAAAATGGAAGAGGAACAAGTTAAAGAAACAATTATTGCATGGGGGAAAAATGTTGGTTATGGAATTGATCTAGAGAAATGGCAAAAATTGTGGATGCAAAATTATTAAATGACAATGTCAACAGCATACAAGGAGAATTTGTATAAGATGTTTTATAGGTGGCATCTATCCCTACAAGAATAGCGAGAATGTTCAAGAAAAAATCTGAGAAGTGTTGGAAATGCCATCAGATACCGGGCTCATATTACCATATATGGTGGACATGTGTAGAAGCGAAAAGATAATGGATTAAAATCCACACATGGTTGGAAAAAATGATAAAAAAACATATAGACTTTAAGCCAGAGATTTTTTTATTAGGGATTGTGCCAGAAACATACAATAGAGAATTGAGATATTTGATAGTTTTAACAGCTGCCAGAATTGTTTGCTAAAAACTGGAAAAATGAGAAAATACCAACGCAAGATGAAATTATTAAGAAAATTATGGAATGTGCTGAAATGAGTAAATTGACATTTGAAATTAGAGAAGAAGATAAACAATACTACAGGATATGGGATTTATTTTATTAATGGTTAGATAATAAAACATGGGAATGAAATATGCAATATGAAATAAATGTTATAATTCTTGAAAATAAAAATTTTGAAGTGACAGTGCCATAGTTAAATAAATGATAAATTAGGATGTTGATTTGTTTGACAATATGAGAAATTAGATAATTAGTAAATTTTGAATATGGGGATGCAGCACAAAAGATTTATAACCAACTGACACACTGTTTGCATTTGTAATGGGTGATGGATTTATTTTTATGTTTTGTTCAAAAAATAAAAAAATGTTTATACAAAAAAAAAGGAGATAAGAGACGCTGTGTTGACACCTTCCACCCAGTCCCATTGTGGTCGGGAGGAGATAGAGTGGCTGTCAGAGTTGCAGCTTGAGGAGAATCCAGTCAAGCCAAATGGTCATTGGCTGTAGGACGAATGAAAATCCCAGAGGAGCTTCCCCCTGGGATAACAGCTGCCAAATGCCAGTGAGGAGAGGCTGCCTGGCAGGAAGCTGATAAAGAAGACGTCCTGCTGACCCAGGCCCTGCAGCACCAGGGCCAACTGCATCCTGCAGTTGGAATAAGCCTTCCCCTTCTGCCTCGAAAGAGACCCCTAGTGCTACCAAAGGTGGGCCAGCAATCAAATCCAGGTCCATGGCATGCTTCAAATGTGGGAAAGAGGGGTATCGATTGCTGTTGATTGCTTCACCAAACCTGGCTCCAAACCAACTGGATAGAAGAAAGCTAAAAAGCCTCCAGCAAAACACTGCAAAATGGCCCTGAAGGGCATGGAAGTCATCAAGTTCACTCCTCCAGGGCAGGAGGAGTTGGGAACTATGACCACCCCAGAGAAGAGTTAAATCGACTCCAATTATGACCCCTTGGTAAGTCAGCATGTGGGTCCCATGACCATCCCAGTGGAGTTAAGGGTGCCTTCATCTCACACCCAAGGGAAGATGCTAGCCCTTTTGGATTCTGGGTGCACAACGTGCATAATTAGCCCAGAGGTGATGGAGAAACTAGGACTGGGACTGAGAACAATGGAAGTGCCCATAGCATTTTGCCAGTTGGATGGATCAGTAGCTGGAGGGGGGGGGGCAGCTCACTTTGTGATGGAATCAGTAGATATGTGAATGGGGAATCACCAAGAGACTTTGAGTTTCATCGTAGCTCCTGGAATGGAACGACACCTCTTGCTCGGATTATCCTGGCTCCAAAAATGGAATCCTCATGTGAACTGGAAGAAGGGGCTGTTGCGCATCTGTTCCACCCAGCCAGGGAGGGGGGGATGAAATCCCCCATGCATGTCCAAGGCCAAAAGTGAACGCATAGCTGGGGAGGAGAAAATCCCAAAGGAATATTGGGGCCTCAGGAAGGCATTCACCCAGAGTGCTTTGGATGTACTTCCATCCCATCGCCTCACAAACTGCAGCATAGAAATCCTCCCTGGGATGAAACTATCTAAGCTAAAGATCTACTTGATGACCCCATGAGAACTGGAGGAACGCAAATCTTTATTGATAAAAACCTAAAATGGGGCTTCATTTTAGGCCATGAATGGTCGCTCCAGTGTTATTCCACACACAAAAAAAGATGGCTCTTTTTGCCTTTGCATTGATTATAAAGGCTTCAATGCTATGTGCGTAGAAAATGTTTATCCACTACCCCTAATAAAAGACATATTAGTTCATCTAGCCAAAGGAAAGATTTTCACCAGCTTGGTGAAAATTAAAGAAGGAGATGAGTGGAAAACCACATTCAGTTGCCCTTTGGGTTGTTTTCAGTTTAAGATGCTCCCGTTTGAATTACAAGGAGCCCCAGCTGTGTTTATGCAACTGATAAATGAGGTGCTACATGAACACTTTTACAAGGGGGTTCTGGTCTACCTAAATGATATCCTTATTTACACTGAAACCATGGAGGGCCATGTAAAGTTAGTGCAATCAGTTCTTTGAAAATTCAGGGCTGGTGAACTGTATGCAAATTGTCAAAAGTGCGAATTTCACCAGACTAAAATTTGACTATTTGGGTTACTGCATATTGCATGAGTGGATAGAAATGGACCCAGAAAAGGTTCAAGTGGTCATGGAGTGGGCATGCCCATGCACCAGAAAGCAGCTGCAAAGCTTTCTAGGTTTTGTGAACTTTTATCAACAATTCATCCCTGCCTTTGCAAAAACTGCAATTCATCTTTAACAATCTCCTAAAGACAAATGGAGAAGCTAAACCAAGGCCTAGCTGCCCCTTGAGTGGACCATGGAGTGCCAAGTAGTCTTTGAGAAGTTGAAAGTTGTTTGCAGCCGAACCCAGCCTTAAACATACTGACGTGGAGGCCCCTTTCATAGTCCAGGTTGATGCCAGTGATGTAGCTGTGGGGGCAGTATTACTACAAGCCAGTGCTACAGGAACTGTACAACCCTGTGCCTACACCTCCCGGAAATTAACTGAAACCAAAAGGAGATGCACAATATGGGAAAAGGAAGCATTTATTGTCTGATGGGCCTTGCTAACCTGGAGGCATTTATTCGAAGGGGCAAAACATCTTTTGAGGTGTGGACAGATCATAAAAACCTTATGAACAAGCCTTAAAAACACCCCAGAAATTGTCACCCAATCTAGTCAATTGGGCGCAACACTTTTAATTGTTTTAATTTCTCCTTGTGCTACCTTCCTGGGGAAAAGAACTTTATGGCAGATGGCAGATTACCCCAGTATAATAGCACTTGGCCAGAAGTGATCTGCCCAGTTATCCCTTCCAAGCAACTGGCTGCCCTGGTGTTCACCAAAACCCAGGGTAAGGCAGACCTTGACCTTCCAACCAATTTAAGCGAGCAGTTAAAAGGGGTGCTGAAAACTGATGACTGGTTCTTGTCCCACTGAAATGATTGCACCATTCGTGATGGCCTAGCACGGGTGGGAGCAAAACTATACATCCCCACCAGTCTTAGGGGGACCGTATTACAACAGCCCATGATTCGAAAGTTGCTGGACACTTTGGGCTCATGAAAACTTTATACTTAGTTGAATGGCAGTTCTGGTGGCCCTCTTTGAAAAACGACATAGAAGCCTATGTTGCTAGTTATCCAGTATATGCATCTGCAAAGAGCCCCCCTGGAAGGCTGGCTGGACTGCTCCAGAATTTGGCTAGCCATAGTGCTCCATGGAAGGAAATATCCATGGACTTCATCCTTGAACTACCTGAGAGTGGAGGAAATACAGTCATTTGGGTGGTCATGGACTTGTTTTCCAAGCAGGTGCATTTTGTACCCTGTTCCAAGATTTGCTCTGCAAAAATGCTAGCTTCAACATGTGTATAGGTTACAAGGGGTTTCCAAATGCATTATTTTGGATAGGGGGGTACAATTCACCTTCCACTTCTGGAGGGAATTCCTGAAGTTGTTAAATTCCACACAAGGCCTAAGCTCCTCCCACCACCCTTAAACTAACGGAGCTTACGAACGCATTAACACCTCAGGTGTTAAATAAATTATCAGCAAGCTAACTGGGCCAACTTACAGCCTTTTGCAGAAGTCACTTATAATAACTCCATCCATAGTAGCATCGGCTTCATCCCATTCAAGGTGGCTCCTGGTCAGGACTTCGTACCTATTCCAGAGCTGCCACAGGAGAAGCCCCAAGCCCATTAGTGGAATGGATTGAGCAGCTTTAGTTTATCTGGCCCATCACCCGTAAGGCGTTTGAGAAGGGTCGTCGAGCCCATAAGAAGCCTCATGACAAGAAAAAGAGCTATGCCAAAGGACTACCAAGTTGGGGATAGGGTTTTCTTGTCCACTAAGAACTTAAAGACTACTCAGAAGTCAAAGAAACTGGGACAAAAATTTGTAGATCCTTTTCCTATTATAAGGATTGTAAACCTGGTGACGGTACAGTTAGACCTATCAAAAAACCTTAGAAGGATCCACCCTGTGTTTCATGTTAGTTTGCTGAAACCTGAACATGTCTCTTCTCTTCGACCAGACCAACCTGCCCCTCCTCATCAAAGGAGAGCCCTTTTCGAGGTCAAAGAGATTCTGGATTCCAGGAAACACAGGGAGAAAGTACAGTATTTGGTAGCCTGGAAACATTTTCCTCTGTCTCAATCTGAATTGGTGAATGCTCGAGATGTCAGAGCCCAAAATTCTTACAACTGTTTCACACTAAATACACTGACAAGCCTTAATGTTATTCATAATATTGTAAATGCTCCTGTATTTTGGGTTGTTTCATTTGTTTCTATCCTGTCTATTTTGTCTTTTGTTTTTCTCCAGGGCTAACGCCTGTACTGCAGGAGAGCCAAATGTCAGCCTCTTTGATGCTTGTTATTGACTGCCATAGTAACAGGGAGGGGGGAAGATAGGCATTTGGGTGGGGAAGTGAGCTGGAATGAAGATGACCTGTGTGAACAAAATGGGAGGGAAGCTCTCATGATCTACTGTGCAGCTGAATGGAGTTTGTTTGTTTGTTTATTATCTATCTATCTATCTATCTATCTATCTATCTATCTATCTATCTATCTATCTATCTATCTATCTATCTATCTATCTATCTATCTATCTATCTATCTATCTATCTATCTATCTATCTAATTTATATACCACCCTAATCCTGAAGGACTCAGGGCGGTGAACAGCCAAGATAAAGTACAAACAATACAAACATAAAAACCCCATTAAAATTATTAAATGTTTTGGCCCAAAAACAAATTTAAAAAACACCCAATTTATAAAACAGATTAAAAACAATTTTAAAAATTTAAAAGGGAGAGTTAGGCTAGGCCAGCCTGCTGGAATAAAAATGTTTTGAGAGCACGATGAAAAGTGCGCAGATCCGGGATCCTCCATATCTCCGGGGGGGGGGGGGGCTCATTTCAGATTATAGGTCCTCCCACAGAGAAGGCTTTCCCCCTGGGGGCTGTTTGGCCAACGGCACTCTGAGAAGCCCTTCTCTATGGGAGTGTACTGGTTGGTGAGAGGTTATTGGTAGCAGAAGGCGGTCTTGTAGATACCCCAGTCTGATGCCATGGAGTGCTTTAAAGGTGGTAACCAAAACCTTGAAGCGCACCTGGAAGACCACCAGGAGTCAGTGCAGCTCGCGCAGGAGGGGGTCACATGTGAGTGCCAGGTCGCTCCCATAACCACCCGCGTGGCCGCATTCTGGATTTTAAAACACAAAACACACCCGCGTGGCCGGTCAAGATTTTAAAACACAAAAGAAAAAAAGCTCTATTTAACTAGGGAATTATCATAATTGAGATACTATTAATTGTATATTGTGTTGAAAGCAGAAATGGTTAACTTGTGGTTTGGAGGAATATATGGGGGAAATTATTTGGTTTGTTATTATTGGTAAATATAATTAATTAATTTGTAAGAGATTGGATTGCATGGAAATAATTGAAATATTCATGTTCATATTGATTAATATACAAAAAAGATAGTTATATTACTGATTTATATTAAAATATTGAATTTGTATTAAACAACTGTAATATTACATAATTAACCAATGTGAGGATGGATATAAAAATAGATGACAATGGGAAGGGATATAATATAGAATAGAAGGGAAAAATTGAATTTGATTAAGATTAGAGATGAGGATGAAGGGTATTATTGGTTTTTTAAAAAAATAGATGAGGAATAAATATGGCAAAAAGGAAATATAGAAATTGTAAATTTAATTGAAATGACTAAACGCTGCTTAAATTTTTGAACCGGCCAAATACTCTGTTCAAAAAAAATACATTGTATGTTTGTATGTGTGTTTCTAATTATTGCTATTTATTCATATTTGTTCTCTTTTATTCTCTAAAGTTTAACAATTCATTCTTTATTTTAATATCTTTATATTTGTTTGGGGTTGGCTTTCTTCCCTTTCATCTTTTTTATTGTACAGCAATCTTTCTCCTCAAACCTACCACCTCTCTTCTTTTTCCTTCTTACTTTCTCTTCCCCCACTTCTTCTCCTTCCTACTTCCTCTTTCTTTCTCCTTCTCCTCCTCTCTTCCTCCCTCTCTTACCCTCACTCCTACTCTAATTTCCCTTCCCTTCCTTCATCCCTCTCTTTTGCTGTATCCTTTTATGCATATGGACTACTCAGAGGGCTGAAAAAGTTATTTTTGACTGGTCCTCGCACTTTTGACCAGTCTTTGAACTTATGACTGTCCTCATATTTTACGTTTTTTGCCCTATCTTGTCACCATGGTGAAGAGAAGCAGTTGTGAAATGAGTGACAGTTAAGATTGCTGCACGGGCATAAATGTGAGGATGGTCATAAGTGCAAGGTCCAGTCAAAAGTGCGAAGACTTGTCAGAAATGACTTTTTTCAGCCCTCTGAGTAGTCCCTATCCACATAGCCATGGCCACCCGGTCACATGACCTCCAAGCCACGCCCACAAAATAAGCCACGCCCACAGAACTGGTAGTAAAAAAATTTAGAACCCACCTGATTTTGACTGATCATCAATAGAAAAGTATTGATTTGCTTTTGAATAAGTAATTATAATTCTTTCTTGCTGTATGTAACTTCAGACTATCATTTTTATAGCTGTAAATTTCTATTGAGGACTATTGTATTTCCTTAATCACCAGCTAGCAATAATTTATTCTTTTTTAGGGATGGAGAAGTAAGCTTGTATCAAGAATTACAGAATGCTATTTTAAAAGCTTGCTTTTAAAATAGCAGAAAAGTAAACCTTATTAGAATTAACACAGACTGAAAACCTGAAGTTTCTGTACATTTATTATAATGTAATTTTTAGATGTACAGTATGAAATATTATACACATATTTCTTGGGATGTTGAACTGAACTGCAAATTTTTACCTTATATGAAAGTTCTCTTAATCATAGTTTATTATTTAATCCAGTACTAACATTTACATATATGTAGCTCTTCAAAAAGTTATTACCACTAAGATTTTTCTAAATGGAACCTAAGAAAACAATCTGTCTACCATTTTTCAATGCCTGTATCTCTGAAATAAGCATATTTAGGACTGTAATTCCTACAATTTCTAACTGTATTATGTGATTTAACATTAATAATCAAAACTTTCTGATGTTTGAACATTGGGTTGTCTATTATTTTCTCAGGTACGAGAAATTGATAGGGAGAATAGAGATTCATGTAACCACTATACTTGGAAATATTCCTGACACAATAAAATATTGCTAACATAGATAACACAGTTAAGAGCTGAAATTATTTGAAATGTAAGAATTATCTGTATCCATTATAGTTCATAAACAACCATGAACTAATCACAAATGCAGGCTCATTCATTCATCTTGATGATCCTTTTATAGCATAAATAGCTCCAATTGTTCTCTTTACGTTTATAGGAAAAATTTCAGTTGTGACATTGAATGAAACCAGATTTTCATTCATTTAAGGGTTTAAGCAGAATTATGAAATTTTTGCCATAGTTAATTTCATTTTAATGTTGGATTCCATGATTTACTTTTACATTGTAATTAGGGATAAATATCTGCAATGCAAGATTATATATGATCTATAGAGGTTACAAAGAGAAATGATTAACTTTTGAAACTGTTGAATAAAGTCATTTGGTTGCCTTTCTTAATCTTTCCTGAAATAAGGATATCTTTATCCTTATTTCTGCCACAATTATAGTTACATAGACAATGCTTCTTAATCCTGGATGAGGAAGTTGATGAGGGCAGTTCGGGGAGATAAGAAAAACTTTGTAATGGTTCTTCCTTGAAGGTATTCACTCCCTACTTCACTTTGAACAACCAATTCACGAACTACTTCTGCATCTCGGGATACTTGTTGGGGTACTTTAACTTTACCACAGAGTTTATTGTTGATCTGAAGGGAAAGAAAAAAACAGATGAAAACTGAAAAAGGCATCTAAAATTTCTTACTTTTCTTTTATCTTCAGTCAATTTATGTAAGGTAATTAATTATATATTCAATTATATAAAGTTTATTGTCATTGTACCTATATACACAGTATACCCATACAACGAAATTCACATAACACCCAGAGTCCAAGCCCAACACACATGACAATCCCCAGACATGTCCCCACCCACCATGACTCTAATTGGGACTGGAATTTCCATCATTAAGCGAAGTGATAGTTAGGCAAAGCATATATATATATATGTGTGTGTGATCATACCACTTAGTAACAGCAGGTCAAATAGCGCTTGTTCATTTATTAGGTAAGGATTATGCTGTTGCTTGGCAAGGAGCTCACATCCTCCTTCCTGCATGAAATGCTAGTTCTGTCCTCCTCCTCTCCAGGTAGGCCCAGTGAACTCCCTTCAGCATAAAAGACTCCGCCACTCTGCCATATTTGCCTTCATTTCAATTTTTCTACCATCCTATCTTTCCCACCATATACGTCCCCTTGGATGTCATACCCACCCCTGCCATCCTGATTTTCACCATCTTCTTCCTACCACTACTGATCTAGGATCTAGACCAGGGGAGTCAAACTCAATTTCATTGAGGATCGCATCAGCATTATGATCAGAGCCACTAGGTGGGTGTGGTTGGGTGGGCATGGCCAGTTCTGTGCCATTCAGTGGGCATGGCTGACTCGGGACAGCTGGGTCAGGATGGAACAGGTCACGCTGACTAACTTGACGTAGAGACAGTTTGGTGCCCCATAAGCTCCTTGCCTCCCCAAACTGCTGGCAGCAAAGCACATGCACGTGCACACACATACACACACAAACCACATTCCAGGTTTAGGGACTTTTATCCACAGAGGAAGGAGAGGGCCTTTTTCCCAAGCCCAGGTATGATTGGCAGTTTGTAAACTCAGATGTGGATAAAAGTCTCCAAACTTGGAATGGTGTGTGTGTGTCTGTGCACAGCACGTAAAAGGAGACATTCTTCTCCCAATCTCAGACATCATTGGCATTTCCCTCCCAGTAGGAGGCAGAGGACGATGCTGCTGCATATGGAAGCACGGAGTTTGCAAGAATCAGAGTCTCTGGAGAACAAAAGGAGGAGACAGGGGAGAAGCATTCCCTGATCCTGAACAAGGGAGTCTGGCCCTACTCAAAAGGGAATCCCAGTTTCTAATCATGTGTGGTAAGGATGCTGACTTGTTGGGGCAATCTTCCCTCATGCAGCTCCCCCACCACCCCCTTCTCTTCTCCAGAGATCTGTCAAGGCAGAAGTTGGATTCGGAGGAAACTGCTTCCTGTAAACTTTCTCCACCATGTGTCATCTTCTGCTTCTTGGGGGCCAGGCAAAGCTGGAAGGGGGAATCTGGACGTTTTCAGCAGAGGAAGGTGAGACCAGGGTGAGTGCCAAAGCCTTGTCCACCAGAGGAGTTTCATTGTCCCTCTCAGGCCACGTGGAGGATCCCTGGATGGCAGCGTGGGCTCTAGCACTGGGCAGTGAAGGGCAAGTGCTCAACCCTGTTCTTGAACTCCTGGGGGACTGGGACCCAGCAGCCCAGCCTAGACCTGCTTCCCCGAGGGGATTGCACTTATCTCTTTCTCAAGGCTGCTGCTCGTTCTCATTCTCCTTGGCCAGATTGCTAATGGTGGGTGCAGGAGGACAAAATGCATAGGAGGGAGGCCCAATATCTCTCCATGTGAGGAAACCCAGCTTTATAACCAAAGCATCCTCAGCAATTGGATGGGAGACACCAGGAAAGGCCAGGAGGAAGGGGCAAGGGGATGGCAAAAGGACAGCAGGGCTGCTGATGGCCAAGTGCTAAGGCAGGACTTCCATCAGACCCTTCCTCTCTCTCATTCTAATCTCCTTCCTTCCTTCCTTCCTTCCTTCCTTCCTTCCTTCCTTCCTTCCTTCCCATTCACATCTCCCCCCTCCCTCCCTCTCTCCTTCCTTCCTCTGCACCCCGAAGAAGGGAGGGGGAGATATTGGCAGCGCTGCTGGTGGCCATGTTGCCAGTGCTGTGACTTTCCCACGCATTGGTGGGGGCAGTCCTGGTGAAAGGGAAGCCTTGCGAACTGCGGTGCTCGGCCAGTGAGCAGACCATGCAGGTAGTGGAGGTGCTGGACATGGCATTGCTGGGGTTCTATGTGCTGTTTTACTATAACTTCATGTTGGATATCCAGCCCAGGATGAGGTCAGCCTTAGATCTTGCCCATGGGGACACCCTGGAGACAACGAGGGGCTGCCTTTGCTGCTTGGCCCTGCTCTCTAGGTCAATGATGGTGAACCTATGGCACATGTGTCAGAGGTGGCACACAGAGTCCTTTCTGTGGGCACTTCTACTCTACTCACTGGAACCCGGAAGCTATTCTTCCGGGTTCCAGTGCTCCAGCGCATACACGCACAGCCACTCCAGTTTCGGCACAGTGCCAAAAAGGTTAACCGTCACTGCCCTAGGTGCATGCACAGGAGGTGGTGAGCATACGGGGCCTGGCATCCCTAGCAACTATCTTGCTCTGCAGGCTGACCATGTTCTGAGAGCTTCCCTGTTACATGGGACGCCAGGCCCACATGCTTGCTGTCTCCTGTATGCGCACCCAGGGGGCTGGCTTGAGTAGCGGCAGTGGTGGGGGATGGCCTCTCACTTTCTCCAGGGCAGCCCTGCAGGCCAGATCTAACCACATTGTGGTCTGGATCTGGCCTGTGGGCCTTGAGTTTAACATGTCTGTCTAGACACTGGCATACTTCTGGGATGAGAGCACAGCAAGCCAGCAGAGCCTTATCTGCCAAATGGCCTGGAGATGAAGGAGGCAGTAGGCCAGCAAAGAATGCAGGATAGAAATGTGGGTGGTGCTTCACCCAGCACCTAAAATTTGTGCCAAAAATGAGTGAAACATCACATTAAATATTAGCTGGGGTTGGCAGGGAGATTGTGGCAGAAGAATGAAGGGCAACTAAGGGCAGGGATGGGAGGGAAATAGGGTGAGGGAATTGAAGCACATGCTGCAATTATGAATGAGGGCTGGTTCCCAAAGAACTGAATTTTTATTTTGTGACCACAGGGTTGCTGGAATAATTGTAATTTCAAGGATCAATCATAACCACCATTTGTTCAGCACGGTCATAATTTTGAACAGTCACTGAAAGAATGGTCGGTAAGCAAGATCTATACTGTAAAGTAGAAAATATTTTTGTAACAGTTCAAATATTGCTACTGAAAACTTGCTATTGATGACTGGCTTCCAGAAACTCTTAATAAAAAAAAAGAGTCCGTCTATTTTAATTTTTATCTTACAAAATGAAAGATAATAAATGGTCTTTTGTAAAATGAGTTTGTATAGCTATTTCCAGAGTATTTGAATCTCATTTCATACTATAAAATTACTTTTTGAAAAAGCCTTCTGTAGCAAACATAACATTGTAATAGTCTGGAGTTAAAGTCAGTTAAGATGTGTCTTTCATTATGTCTACTGCACAAAATACAAAATATGTGTCAACCTTTATTATACCATATCCAGTGAATTGGCTAAACTTTTGGCTAAAAATGGGATAGAACTGACATCAAATGGAAATAATGGAGTATGTTATGCCATCCCAGACCAAATTACAATTGTCTAGGAAAGCATCATATCATTAGCCTGGGATACTGAGCATCATATCATTAGCCTGGGATACTGAGACAAAATAGTGAGTTGTAGCTTAGAATACCAATTCCCCCTTGGAAGTTTATTAAAATCAGTATTTGGATTTTTCTATTTGTCATGTATGAAGAAAGAAGTACTTATTACGTCTAACCTTGTGTACGCTGCCAAAAATGGCAATTTGGTAAAAGATCCCATTGCCCACTCATAAAATGGAGAGCTGTACTACTTCAAATATTATCACTCCCAGGATTTCATTTGCTGCCCATCCAAGAATAACACTGGTGCCAAAGGGTAACTCTGTGTAAAGGTAGTCCTCACTTACCCATCCAACATTCCAACAGTACTAAATGAATGTTTTTTATAACTGGTGCTGAATCATGTGATTTCAGCATTTGGCAACAGGCTTACACTTAATGCTTGAAGCACGGTCACATGATTGCTATTTGAAATCTTCCCAGCTGGCAAAATTAATAGGAGATTGAGGAATGATCCCAGTAAGTGAAGAACTACTGGAACAATTATCTCTTCCCTCACTATAACAGATTGAATTAACTAATACTGCACTGGTTCGACTCCTTCCTTCGTTGATTATTTTAGTCCGTTATAGTAATGGAGGAAAGTCTCTCCCAACAGTTCTTCACTAATCTACTTCAAATATCAAAACAACCTTCCCTCAAAAGAAAATGCTGGATGCTACATGATAATTATAATTTGTGGTTGATTTGTTTTCAAAGCAAGCACACTTCATTGTGTGTCCGAAGCTTCCCTTAGCCTGGAGTCTGGCCATAATGTTCGTGCAGCACATCTACCGGCTGCATGGAGTCCCAAGGAGCATCATTTCAGACCGGAGACAAAGTTCTGGTGGGAGTTCATAAAGCAAAGAGGGTCAGTTCAGGGACTTAGTTCGGGGTTCCATCTGAACACCAACGGGGTGACAGAACGAACTAATGCAATAGTGGTGCAAAATCTATGTTGCTATGTAAACTATCAGCAAACCAACTGGATGGAGCTCCTACCTTTTGCAGAAGTGGCTTATAATAATTCGGTGCACAGAAGCACTGGATTTACTTCCTTTAAAATGATCATGGGAGTTGAGTTTGTACCACTGTCAGAATTTCCAAGGGAACCCCCTCCCTCAGTAATATTAGCTGAATGAATTGATACCCTGAAAACTGCTTGAAGAAATGTGGAGAAAGCTCTGAATAAAACCAGGGAGTCACAAAAGAAACAGGCAGATTGGAAAAGAGTTTCCAGAAGGAGTTCAGGATTGGGGGGAAAAGTATACCTATCTACTAAATACTTGAAGCCGAACAAACCTTGTATGAAACTGTGTCCCAAGTACATAGGTCTGTTCCCAAAAGTTCAAATTATAAACCCAGTTACAGTGGAATTACAATTACTTAAGGTAGTGGATGAGTCCACCCAGTGTTCCATTGTAACTTATTGAAGCTCTTCCAAAGTTCCAAGTTAAGTCCAGTAGAGGGGAAGCCTCCCCCTCCAATGTTGGTGGGTGAGGAAAAACATTATGAGATGAAGAATATACTGGACTCAAGGTACTTTAAGAAAAATTACAATACTTAGTGCAGTGGAAAAGATATTTCTCAGCTGTGCTGAGTGGGTAGATGTCCACAATGTTATTTTTATTTTTTTTTATTTTTTTATTTGATTTATATGCCGCCCTTCTCCGGAGACTCAGGGCGGCTTACAATGCATTAAGCAATAGCCTTCATACTTTTGTATATTTATACAAAGTCAGCTTATTGCCCCCACAAACTGGGTCCTCAATTTACCCACCTTAGAAAGGATGGAAGGCTGAGTCGACCTTGAGCCTGGCTAGGATTGAACTCAGAGAAATTACAGGCAGCTGGTGTTAATTGCTGCCTTTAGTAGGAGGCATTAGCCCTCTAGGCTACACAGGCTCCAAGGGTTAGAGAAGAAAAGTTAGTAAAAAGGTTCCATGCAAAATATCCTCAACGACCGAAGAAATTAGTGAAAGTTAAAACCATTTAAACAACAGTAATTAATCTATGTTAATTACCAGCATGTCAAGATTTCAAACTACAATGCTTTTCAAGTTGCCAATGAACTGGGGGGAGGGAGAAATGGAATACCAAGAATGTATGTGGAGATTGTGAGAACATGGAAACCATCGTAGTCACAACTGCAGGTGTTGGAGAAAGAGATGTCACCATAACTAACGGACATCTCATAATTGGACAATGTGATCACCCAGAGATGAGGAGAAGGGGAAGCTATTGTTTAACTAGGCAAGCATTTGCACGGGAAAACCAGAGCTGGTTTTGTTTCTTCAATACCAATATAGTGCAGCCAGTAAAGGTTTACTTTTGGGAATTCAAAGCTCCCAAGAATGTTTCCTTGTTTTGGGTTCAGTAGTTGGACAGTTGACACTTTGCCTCCCACATCAAAATAGTATAGGCTCAAATATCTGTGCTTTTGGAAGAGTTTGCTTTTTTCTTTCTTTCATTTCTTTCATTTCTTTCATTTCGTTCTCTGAAGGGTCACAGTAATGATGCCAGCGAGGATTGACACTCAGGAAAAAGAAAACAAAAACAGTCTGGGAAGCTATGATTGTCAACAGATCAAGAAACTGGCAGACTTCATGAATGGAAGGCTTATGATTGTTACTGAAAAAAGGGTGTCTATATTGGTCACTGATATTTTTTTAAATATTAGAAATGCTTATTTGTACATTTTGAGTTGTTCATTTATTATTCTCATGTGCAAGTAAACAAGTGAGATGGACTTGTTTACTATACTATAGTATAGTAGTTTAGTTTAGTTCATTTAGTTGTATAATAATTCTGCACACTAATAGTTGCCCAGTAATTATTCACATATAGATATTTTCCTAAAAAAGTCAAAACCTCACCTTTACTTTCTTAAATATTCAGGTTTGAGGTTCATTAGTATTTTGGATTGAATTGGTTTGGATTGGTTGGATTGACCAAGAGCGCTGTAGTTGTTCAATAATAAAGTTAATCCTTCAAAATATAATTTGCCTAATAATTGTGCACACAATGTAGACCAGCACCTGACTTATTTCTTGTTGCCAGTAATCCATCAGGCACCAGACTAAACTGCCTACCACTGGGAAATTCCTGAAGTCCCTTCAAAAAGCTAACATATCTTTGTGTTCCAATTTCAATGAAAATACTAGCTCTAATAACTAGACAAGAGCCAGATAAGGATTTCTCAGCCTTTTACTGGTTTGAAGCAAGGAACTTCAGTCACTGTTACTTTTACATTTAATTTCTGCTCCATTCCTTGACTGAAATATATGCATCTCAGTTGTATGAAAAATATAATTATAAAAATATACATGAGAACCAGCCAACATAATGTGGTGTCAGGCATATAGATAGTCCTCGAGTTATGAATGTAATGGAGCCTGCCCATTCCAACTGTAACTTGAGAATTCAAGGGAATGAATCTTCTACTTTGAACACCACTCCCTGCTTTCGCCCAAGCATTCACTAGTTAAATGTGTGGGTAAATGCGCAGTTCATTAAAGTCATATAAGGTATCTTAGGGTGGGAAAGCCATGGGGGGCCTAGTGAGGGAACAGGCCACTACTTCAAACTACCAAGCCCCCCCCCCAGACCCACAGGTACCTCATTACCCCTCCCCTAGGGTCCCCACAATTGCTTCCCCCATCCTGCCATTCCGGGTGACATCTTATGAAGATCTGTCTCCTCTCCAGCCTGTTTCTTTGCCTATTCCCTCCTTTCTTGCCAGCAAAGGGCTTGACGAGACCTCCAGTGCCGAGAAAGCAGCCCCAAAAGGCCGCACGCAACCTTTTGGGCCTGCATTCTGGCCCAGATCAGCTTGACAAGACCTCTGGTGCTGAGAAAGCAGCCCTGAAAGGCCACGCACAGCCTTGCAGGGCTTCTTTCTTGCTCCAGATCAGCTTGACGAGCCCTCAGTGGGTTCTGTTTACCTTCACTACCGTTTTGCTTGCATGTACAGAGCATCCGTGATAATGCCTGGGCAAGTGGTCGGAGCCTCACACCACCACCACTAACGATTTGCCCAAATTGGGCGAACCGGTAGAAACCCACCACTGCTCTGGCACCAAGAAAACAACCCCGAAAGGCCACTCAGCCTTTTGGGAGTGTTTTCTCAGCACCGGAGGACTCGTCAAGCTGATTTGAAGCATGCAGCCTTTTGGGGCTGCTTTATGGGCACCAGAGGACTTGTCAAGTTTTCTCGACACTGGAGGACTTGCATGATCTTAACGTTGATCAGGGGTGAGAAAGCAGCCCCGAAAGGCTGCAAGCGGTTGGCAAAGCGCTTGATGACTGCATCCCTGTAGGCTTTGGCAGCCTTTGCTGGTAGGAACAGGGATTCGGAGGGATGTGCCTGCTTTGCCCAAGCTCCACTGTGCCAACAAAGGCTTTTTGCAAAAGTGTGCTGAAGCCTACAGGAACACAATCTCACTGCAGGCTTTGAAAAGGAAACAGCAAAGAGAGGGAAGGCCTGAAGGACCGAAGGCTTCCCTCCATTTGCAATATCCAGGTCTCAATTAGCAGAGAATAGAGGCCTAAAGCACAAGATTACACAAGATTTCTCACTACTGATCTCGCAGTATGTTAGGCCTCTGTTTTCTGTGAATGCAGGCAAATAAACCATAACAAAGAGGAGATCTTTGCAAGGTAAGTGAGTATCCACAGGCAAAGTGCCTGTGAAGATCCAGCGGGGGTGGGAGGAGGGAAATAGGCGTGATGAATATTGCAGAGCCTCTGCGGTCATTCCTAGGGGTAAACAACTGCCGTTGGTATTACAATATTCATAATTTTGGGATTTGTTCATAAATACTAGCGGAGAGCTATCACGTATCTTGGAACATTCACTATGGGAATGCTCGTAATCTGAGGATTACCTATACTTGAAATTAGAATTTCCTTCTGTAGAAGGTATATAGATGTAAAGGGCAGATCTATGTTTCTACGTGTTTGAGCATTTACTTATCTCCATCACATTTGACTTATTTCTTGTAAGCAGACATGAAATCACAATCCACTAGTTTCTGGGCTTTTTTTCTTCTGGCAGCCAGCAGACTCTTTGCTGCCCATTGGGAGACTAACATAGATCTATTTCTGCCTTATTAGGCTTCCTCAATTAGTCACAGTCATCTCATGTATTCTCCCTGTAAAGGTACAATTTTCTTCTGGCTGCCATTGCTCCTAGAAGCATGAAGCCGAAAACAGCAGCCTGAAGATGACGAATGAGACTTCGTCGAAACGTCACCAAGACACTTCCAATTTTACATGGGAGAAAACCCGAATAACCAAAGACCTACACACACACACACACACACACACACACACACACACAAACACACACACACACACACACACACAGAGTCTTATTTACAGAAAAACAGTAAATGTTTCAAGACAATGAACAACGAAGGATATATCCATGTGCTTCCCCAGTTAATTTGAGGTGGTGAGTATACAACAATATTACACATATCTTGTTGGTCACTCTTGAAGTAAAAA
This sequence comes from Coluber constrictor foxii, assembly GCA_038048745.1. Classification (NCBI taxonomy): domain Eukaryota; kingdom Metazoa; phylum Chordata; class Lepidosauria; order Squamata; family Colubridae; genus Coluber; species Coluber constrictor. The sequence continues at coordinate 115,237,889 of CM075961.1, read as the reverse complement.
TACATTTACTCACCTGTGGGATAGCAGAAGAAATTCTGTTGTCATGCAAGTTGGTGCAATGTTGAAAAAAATGGATGTTTTTAAAGAGATTCTGCTCTATTTAACTTCTTCACTAAATCTCAAAACTCATATAAATAACCAAAACCTATACATTTACTCACCAGTACTGACACTTCTACTATGTCTGGCAGTTGAAAATATTTAGGATCTACAGTGGGCCAAGGCTGCTGCAGTATATCCATGTCCCAGTGATGATGAGTACAGAGTTTGCCTGGAACATGTGATAGTCCTGAAGTACAATATCAATATATTACTTATATTTAGAAAAACATTTGTATAGTTTGTTTTCTTAAATTTTACAGATGCTAGAGTGAAAATGCTAATAGCTTGTTTTACACTGATGGACAAAAACTGAACATTCAAAGAATATAAGATTACATCTAAAGAGTGGGAGGTAAATATATATATATAAAATCATGTTACTATTACAAAATAACACATTTAGCTGAAAAGAAGGTTGATGACTCTGTATTTTAAAAACAAAAAAGGATTATAAAACATAACCACTAGATTTAGTCCTAGAAGATAAGAAAATATGCATTCCTAAATTTACGTTCTCAGAGATATAGAATTAAATTAGATATATAAAAAAAAGACAAACTTCAGTCCCAACACCTTATTTGGGGCTCTCAAGAAAGAGTGGGACTAAAAATATGGACCTTTTTTGCTTTTTTAAAATAAATTTTGGAATATTTAACAGATAAAATGATAGTTTTAAGCCTTGCAGATTGTCTTAAACCTTGCACAGCACTTAAAGAACAAAAAATCAACTAGAACAATAGAGGAAATTTTCCTCGTCCCCTTAATCTTCTGCAAGGTTTAAAGCATTAATTTTACTACTTCACCTCAACCATCACAAGGTTTCTAAAATTTCAATCCCATCTCTTACAGCACCATTAGTAGTACTACTTGTAGCCCCAGGCTAGCAAAAACAGAAAGTGGGGAACCAAGGTTGAGAATATACAGGAAGGAGCAACACATTTCAATGTTATGGAACATTCACAACTCTAGTGAATATTGCCAGTAGTGGGGAAGAAACTGCAATGCAAAAATATCTGAAATGGCAGAAGGTGTCCTTGCACATAAAGAACTATATAAAATAAATATTTTGCCCACAATACTAAGCAGGTGGTACTCTCAAATAAGGTCTGTAACTTGGATAAAGTTAACAGCATCTGTCCTATTGAAATCAACCCCTTGTGACAGGTTCATTCCAAAGTTGAGAATAGATATTACAGACTTCCGGCGGTGATGCCAGAGTGTTAGGAACTAAGGGGACTGATCTCCGCTCCCTAAGTTCCAATTTTCGATCTGGAAGCCACTTTTTGGTGCTATTGACCACGAAGAGATCAAAAGATTAAAGGGGAAAGCTATTGACCACAAAGAGGTCAATAGATTAAAGGGGGGTTGGTGACAGCAATCGCCCTGAAGGTTCAGGGAAAACCCCTTAATTCCGATCAGAAAAAACTCAGCCTGTTCTTTGGCTGGCCAGAACGCTGACTGCTGCATTAGAAAGGAAGTTAAGACTGTATCAAGAAGACATCGGCTAAAACAATAAGAGAAATTGGGATTGGAAACTTGACAAGGATTAATTGGCTGCTGTAAGGAATACGAGGTGAAACGCTGGATTTATTACAAACAGAACGGAGCTGAAACAACAGAGAGGAGACAGCAATTGAGTTGGAGTGCAGACCTAGAGGGAATTTTGTAACTTTGTATCTGCGGCAAAGCTTTAGTACTCAGAAACAACAAACGGCAGGAGAACCCTAAGAAATAGACTAGGCTATTTACCTGAAAATAACTAAGTAACATTGAGACTGTGGAACAATTGATATTACTGGAACACAATCGAAGGACTTTGGCAACAAACTATTTGACAGTAAACTCGACTGATGCAAGATGCAAGATTAAGTGAAGATTGCAATGATCACAAGGCTGGCAGTTAAATATAACTGTTGACATTAATCTAATTGAACCTTTTCTAACTTATGCTAATTCTTTTTACCTATAATATACTGTATATTGTATAATAATATAATATAATATAATATAATATAATATAATATAATATAATATAATATAATATAATATTATAATATAATATAATATAATATAATATAATATAATATAATATAATATAATATAATATAATATAATATAATATAATATAATATAATAAATATAATATAATATAATATAATATAATATAATATAATATAATATAATATAATATAATATAATATAATATAATAATATAATATAATATAATATAATATAATAATATAATATAATAATATAATATAATATAGTAATGTAATGTAATGTAATGTAATGTAATGTAATGTAATAATATAATATAATATAATATAATATAATATAATATAATATAATATAATATAATATAATATAATATAATATAATATAATATAATATAATATAATATAATATAATATAATATAATTAATATAATATAATATATAGAGTATATAAAATATAAAATATAGGAGAAAAGAATAGATATTTCTTTATAGAGTTTATAAGAAAGGAAAACAGAATATATATAAGAAAGTCAATAGGAAAGTATTTGGCTTTAGAAAATAGTTTGATGATAATATAGGTTTTGAATAAGGCGAACCTGATAGAAAATCCTCCCGGCCACAGCCATCAGGTGCCCTTCTAAGGACAGCCATGAGCCAAGGAGGACGCCCAAGTTCCGAACCCTCTCCGTGGGGGCCAGTGATTTGCCCCCAATAGTCAGTGATGGCGCCAACTGACTATATCGGGACATCAGAAACCACAGCCACTCGGTCTTGGATGGGTTGAGCCTGAGCCTGTTCCTCCCCATCCAGGTCCGCATGGCCTCCAGGCACCGGGACATCACTTCAAGGGCATCGTTGGGGTGGTCTGGGGTGGAGATGTACAGCTGGGTGTCATCAGCGTACTGGTGGTACTTCACCCCGAAACCACGGATGATCTCACCCAGCGGCTTTACATAAATGTTGAACAGGAGAGGCTAGAGGACCGATCCTTGTGGCACCCCACATATAAGGGGCCTCGGGGTCGACCTCTGCCCCCCTGCTAACACAGACTGCGACCGGTCGGAGAGATAGGAGGAGGACCACCGCAACACCGTGCCTCCCACCTCATCTCTACCAGCCGGTGCAGCATGATACCATGGTCGATGGTATCAAAAGCCGCTGAGAGGTCTAACAGGACCAGGACAGAGGAGCACCCCCTGTCCCGAGCCCTCCAGAGATCATCAACCAATGCGACCAATGCCGTTTCCATGCTGTACCCGGGCCTGAAGCCTGACTGGAACGGATCTAGATATGCCATTTCATCCAGGTGCTGGGGGAACTGTTTCGCAACCACGCTCTCAACAACTTTCGCCACAAAGCGAAGGTTGGAGACCGGACGATAATTTACCAACATTGCCGGGTCCAGGGAAGGCCTCTTGAGGAGAGGCCTCACTACCGCCTCCTTCAAGGCGGCAGGGAAGATACCTTCCCCCAATGAAGCCTTTATAATCCCCTAGAGCCAGCCTCGTGTCACTTCCTGGGAAGCCAGCACTAACCAGGAAGGACACGGGTCCAATAAACACGTGGTCGCGTTCAGTCCACCCAGGATCCTGTCCACGTCCTCAGGGGTCACAGGATCAAACTCATCCCAGATAACATTCTCAAGACCTGCCCCGGTACCTTCCCCTGAGACCACCCAGTCGGAGTCCAGATCTTTCCGAATCTGAGTGATTTTGTCATGCAGATATTGAACAAAATCCTCGGCTCTACCCTCCAAGGGGTCCTCCCGCGCTTCCTGATGGAGCAGGGAGCGGGTCACCCTAAACAGGGTGGCCGGGCGATTATCTGATGACGCAATAAGAGCAGCAAAATAGCTACATTTCGCTGCTTTTATCGCCACTAGGTAAGTCCTAATATGAGATCTTACCAGTGTCTGGTCAGATTCAGAAAGACCGGCCCTCCAACTACTCTCTAGGCATCTTTTCCAGCGCTTCAACTCCGTCAGCTCCTCAGTAAACCAAGGAGCCAAGTGAGATCGGCGCCGGGTTAGAGGCCGCAAAGGCATGACCCAATCCAGAGCTCCAGCGGCCGCCCTATCCCAGGCGGCCACTAGGTCTCCGGTTGAGGCATGTGCCAGAGCCTCAGGAAATGGCCCAAGCTCCATCTGGAACCTATCAGGTTCCATTAGGCGCCTGGGGCGGAACCATCTTACCGGCTCCGCCTCCCTGCGACGGGGTGTTGCGGTCCGAAAGTCAAAACAAAGGAGAGAGTGATCTGACCATGACAAGGGTTCAATGACTATATCCCCTATATGAAGATCTCTCAGCCACTGTCGAGAGACAAAAACCAGGTCCAATGTGTTTCCCCCCGTGTGGGTAGGGCCATGAATTAACTGGGTCAGGTCCATAGCTGTCATGGAAGCCATGAACTCCCGGGCCACCTCAGACGTCTCCCCCACAGATGACAAGTTGAAATCCCCCATGACCATAAGCCTGGGAGTGTCAACCGCCACCGTGGCGATGACGCCAAGAAGCTCAGGCAGGGGGCTGCCACGTGGCAGGGAGCCAGGTACGTGATCAGCAAACCCATCTGAACCCCATGACCCCATTTCACAAGAAGGGATTCACAGCCGGTCGTCTGAGGAACAGTGGCCTCCCTTGGTTTCAGACCTTCTCTAATAATAACTGCAACCCCCCGCCCCTCCCCTGTGGCCTTGGCTGATGGAATGCTTGGAAGCCCGGCGGGCACATTTCAACGAGGGGCATCCACCCCTACTGGCCCAACCTGACTCCTGGCAGGTCTCTGTAACACCTGCCAGATCCGCACCCCCCTCCTGAACAAGCTCACAGATGAGGGGGGCTTTATTTACTGCGGACCTGGCATTGTACAGCATCAGCCGAAGGCCCGGGCCCTGAGGGTCTATGCAACCTAGGGAGTGGGAGGAGCCTTGGGGGCTGGAGCACGCCACCGCTTGTAAACAGCGGGCGCGCGCTCCCCTAACACGATGTGGCCCCCTGCTCCCGCCATATCTACCCCTCCCACCTACAGTATTGATGTTTAAAACACTATCCGGATGCGCTCTAACCCCCTCCTTGACCCCGGGTCCCCCACTCCCCCCACCACATTTTACGACCCGACACGGCCCTCCCCTTGGTGGGTTATCCCCCATACCCACTATCCCCCCTCCCCCCTCCCAGAACCGTTAAAAGTTTAGATAAAAATTTACATAAAAAACCCCTCAACCCCCTCTTTGTGACATGCCACCTCTCTGGGTTCCAAAACCCGTCATCGAGGTAGGAACATGATTACTATCTAGTATGGAAAAGGTGGTATTGTTGGTTGGAAAATAGAAAAGAGAAAAAAGGTCAGGAAGTAAATTGAACTACCAAATACAGAAAGAGGAAAACATAGTACACGCACAAGTCAATAATAAACCAGAAAGATAGATAGAAGGGAAAGACCAAATAAGGAGGAGTTAAATTATGAAATAAGATTACAGACTACAGTTGCAATAATTTGGATAAATATTTGATTTTGTGTTTATACGTTTATGTTTTGTATGTTTTACTGTTTTATTGTTTAGTTTGTTTTATTGTTTGTTTAGTCTGTATATATAAATAAAAATTGAAAAAATATTTTAAAAAAATTACATAAAAAACCCCTCAACCCCCTCTTTGTGACATGCCATCTCTCTGGGTTCCAAAACCCGTCATCGAGGTAGGCCCTCGATAACGTGGAGGGCCAGACCTGCGAGAGGGGGGAGTCTCGCAGTGCAAGAAGTTCAACGGTAGAGTACATTCGTAAACAGGAGAGATGAAGATGACTTCTGGCAAAGTTCAGAGAGTCTAACTGTCCTGAGGACGAAAGGCAGCAACCTTAAAGATGTGGGTAGCTTCCACTGGCCTCCCACAACAGTGTAGAGAGTCGTTATGCCATTTCGGCAAATCCAGGGGGGGTTTCTTCCAAGCATCCTCTCACGATGCTTGGGCCACTGTATGATGTTAAACACTGCAAGAAGCTGTCCCCACTGGTAGATATGACCATGATGACCCGGATTCCCTCAAGGCCCACATCAAGCTGTCCTTTAGTCCAATAGTCAGGAGCAATGGTTGAAATAGAGCCAGTTCAGAAGGTGAATATATCAGCCCGGGGGCAAAAGTTTGATGACATTTTGCATGATGAAAAAAGTGGTTTACGAGGCCGAAGATAGCTGGGGTAATGGCCATAAGGCCTACATAGGCCAGAAAAGGTGGAGGCCCGAGACAGTCCAACCATCTCATGACCGCCTTCCCGCCTCTCCCACTCCCCAATATCTTTGGCCATTTGTATCCCCAAGTAACAGCCCCCCCCACTCATGGGGGCCTCTGGATTCACACAGGAACGGGCCCAAAGAAGCCAGCTCCTGGCCTGTCCAGGCTGTCGGCCTCTCGCCATGTCACCTTGCAATGGAAAAAAGTCGGATGTCACCCCCTCACCTCCACTCTCTGCCAGGAAACAGTCGGAGCGCCCTGCAGGCGCCCCCGCCGCTGCCACTGCCGCCTCCTCCACGAGGGCTCCCACCATGCCCCAGAAACTCTGGGTCTTTGAAAAAGCCCCAGAGAGGCCAGGGAGCCGGAGAAGCCCTCGTATCTTCGCCGCTGCCATCACCGGCGTCACAAAGCCCCCACCGCCGCTCCGACTGCCGCCCGCCGAAGCCTGCATACAAAGGGACCGCCGAACAGCTGTTCCTGCTGGCACCCCACCTCTAATGGCACCCCATTAGAGACTGAACTCCTGAAATTTATTGGAACTGAAAGCCAAAATAAACAGATATTGGCTCCTATAATTAACACAAATGATATAAAAAGCTTATGTAAGAAAGATATAGATTGTGGATGAAAAGTTGGGAAGCACTAAATCAGAAAATTAAGATGACAACTACCGGCCCATCTGCGACACTAAAAACGAGTAAGAGGATAATCTCCAACCAAATATCGACCATGGCATCACCAATGCAACAGAAAATGATAAATACAATGCTACCTGCAGAAAAAGAGAAAACTCTCCAAGCCATTAACTTCCAGAACATACATTCAGTACTGGCAATGATACAGGAGGGGATGAATAAAACACAGGAATCAATTGCTAACAATCATGAAGAAAGTAAAAGGAATCACGAAGAACTGAAATCGGATGTAGGAGAAATAAAGGATAATCTAAAAAGAATGGACGATAAAATGAAGAAAATACAACAAAATATTGCTACAAATGAACAACAGATTCAAAACATTGAAGTAAAGATGGACCAAGCAGAAAAAAAATTGGGGGATATGGAAAGCAGCCAAATGACAACAAAGAACTGGAAGATTCAGTTTCGTTCCTAGAAATGGAGAAGGCGTCCTTCTATCTAAGATTTCAAAATAGAGCAGAAAGCAGGGAAGAAGATTTGAGAGACTTGATGGTGGGAATTTTAGCAGAGGCGACCCCCCAAAATAAGGAAGAAATTAATCAAGAAATAGATAAGATCTATAGAGTATACACAAATTACACTAGAAGGAACAAACTATCCAAAGAGATCCACATTAGATTCGCAAGAAAATCGGTGAAAGAGGAAATATATAAAATAATGAGAAAGGAATCAATTACCTACAAAGGAAAAGAAATAATAATATTAAAACAAATACCGAGAAGAATAAGAGAAACAAGGAAAAACTATAACTTTCTGACAACAGAATTGAACAAACACAAAATAATGTTCCGGTGGATGATACCTGAGGGAATCCTAGTTTCATGGCAAGATAAAAAACACAGACTTGATACATTAGAAAAGGCACAACAGTTTTTCGATAACCATTTTGTATTAGAAGAGGAACAAGAATCGAAAGCTCAACAAGAACCTACAAGCCAGGATGACCAAGAGGAAGAAGCACAAAGAGAATGAGAAGGAAGAACAAGAGGGGAGAAAGAAAGAATGGAAAAAGAGGGAGCAAGGGAAAAAATATGAATCACTGCAAAAAAAACCCAGAAAACCCAGGACAGCAAGGAGATAGAGGATCGGAATGGAGAAAGAACTAAGATTGATATCAATTAACATAAATGGTCTAAACAATCTATCTAAGAGGTCGCACATATTTAACAATCTATACAAATTGAAGACAGACATTACAACATTACAAGAAGTCCATATCAAAAAACAACAACAAAGACTACTAGAAAACAAACGACTGGGAACACTCTATACAGCACTAACAGAACAAAAAAAGAAAGGCATAGCAATGTATATCCAAAACCATATACAAGCAAAGCAAATATTTGCAGATGTGGAGGGTAGGACTCTGATGGTTGAACTCTAAACAGAAATGAAAACGATACTATTAGTGTCACTTTATGCGCCGAATGGAACTCAAACTGACTACTTCAAAAAAATACATAACATAATCAAGGAATTAGATTACCAAAAATGTCTCATTGGAGATTATAATGCAATCGTGAATGCAGAGAAAGACTATCAGAGCAGTAAACAAAACAAATCAAAGAAAAAAAACACTTCCGGACACATTCCACGATATGGTACAGGAATTCCAATTACAAGATGCTTGGAGGGAGATCAATCACAATAGAAAACAATTTACATTCTATTCAAATCCACACCAATCATGGTCCAGAATTGACATGGCCTGGATGACAGCAGAGCTCAGATTAGATATCAAACAAATAGAAATAGCAACAAATACATGGGCAGACCACAGTCCGATTGAAATAACATGGAAGGGCCATCAAACACGGAGAAGATGGATGATGGATAAAAACATTATGAAGGATAAACAATATGTGGAAATGATCCAGAGAGAACTGAAAATTTTCTTTCAAATTAATCTAAAAGAACATACCAGTCTCCAAAATTTATGGGACACAACCAAAGCATACATTAGAAGCTTAACAATTGCTTACATTGCAAAAAAATAAAATAAAGATAAACAAACTAAAGAAAAGTTACTGCGGAATTGCAACAATATGGACTAAAACTACGGGAAGAGCCACACAGTCAAGAAATCAAAGTGAAAATTAATCTTACAAGACATAAATTAAACCTGACCACAACAATAGAGATAGGAAGGAAAATAAAAATGGCCAAACAAAATCAATTTGAGCACGGAAACCAAACTGGGCGGTGGCTGGCCTATAAATTGAAAACAGAAAAACAGAAGAGAAAAATACAGCAATTAAAAGATGAGGACGGACGCACTTACCACAATAACGAGGATAAAAAATGAATCGCAAAGGAATTTTTTCAAAACCTATATGCAAAAGAAGAAATTAGAGAAGAAGATACTATAGAATATTTGAACAAAATAAAAATCTAGGAATTAAAAGAAGATCATATTGAAGCACTGAATAGATGGATCTCTATGTTAGAATTAAAAGAAGCAAGGAAGAAATAGAAAAACAACAAGGCACCGGAAGCAGATGGCATACCATCCGAGTTTTATAAGATATTCCAACAATCAATAGATGACATGTTAACACAAGTATATAATGATGCACTTTTGGAAGCTGAAATCCCACGATCATGGAATGAAACAATAATAACATTAATACCAAAACAAGACTCGGATCCCACTGAAATAAAAAATTATTGACCAATTTCCCTCCTTAATGTAGACTACAAACTATTCGTATCTATTATAACACAGAGACTGAAAAAATTTATCAAACATTATATACATCCTGATCAAAATGGATTTATTCCTGGGCGACAAATCCAAAACAATACAAGAACAATTATTGACACCCTCGAATTTTATGAACAAAGACCGGGCAAACAACTAGCTTTAATTTTCTTGGATGCACAAAAAGCGTTTGCTAATCTTAATTGGACTTTTCTAATAGCACAACTGGAAAGGATGAAATTTGGAAAAAGATTCGTAAAGATGATCAAAAAGATATACAACATTCAAACCGCAAAAATATTAATTAATATTAATTAATGGAGAGACAAGAGAACATTTTGATATAAAGAAGGGGGTGAGACAGGGATGCCCCTTATCGCTTATAAAGTTCATCTTAACGTTGGAGTTATTACTAGAAGGAATTAGAGAAGATACGGAAATAATAGGATTAAGGATAAAGGTTCAGGAATAAAAACTGCAAGCTTTTGCGGATGACATACTACTCATCTTAGAAAAACCATTACAATCTGGATTAAAATTAATGACAAAAATACAACAATACAGAGAAGTGGCAGGCCTGAAAATCAACAAACAAAAAACGAAAATGTTAATGAAGAACCTCACCGATCATCAAGAAAAAGAACTGGAAAACATGCTGGGGATACAAAAAGCAAAGAAAGTGAAATACCTAAGGGTGTGGCTCACCAACAGAATATCAAAACTTAAGGAAGATAATTATAATAAATTGGCCAAACAAATAGAAAAAGATTTAGGAACCTGGACAAAACTCCAATTATCTTTTCTAGGAAAAATTGCCACCGTCAAAATGACTATTCTACCAAGAGTGCTGGTAGAATAGTCATTAGGGTGATATCAATAAACCCAGGCAAAACATACTTTAAAGATTTGGACAGGATGATACTAAAATATATCTGGCAGAAAAAAAAGGCAAGAATCAAATTAAAGTACTTACAAGATAAACGAGAAAGAGGAGGAACGGGACTCCAAAGCAGCATCACTAATATGGATTAAAGATTGAATTGAACTCAAAAACAGACATACATTAACATTGGAAGGCTTTGATTTGACAAAGGGATGGCATGCATATTTATGGGAAGAGACACAAAAAAACAAGAAGACTTTGTGTTTCGTAGACACATTGTGAGAGACACCTTGATTAAAACCTGGAGTGATATTAAAAAGAACTACTATGATAAGATCCCACGGTGGATTTCGACAATGGAAGTGCAAATATATCCGAATACATTGGACATAAATAAAATGAAAACATACCAAGATCTTCTAAACGAAGAAGGAAAACTAAAAACAAGAGAAGAATTAAGCATCCAAGGCGTGGAAATTGAATGGTGATCATATCTCCAATTACAATCCATATACAAAACAGACATGAAAAAATATGGAATCCAAAAAGAACCAAATCAATTAGACAAGATTATATTAGGTCCAAATGAGAAATTAATAACAAAAATTTATAACTTTCTTTTGGCATATAAATTGGAAGAGGAAATAGTAAAAGAAAACATGATTTCATGAACAAAAATTTTTGGATACAGTGTAGAACTAAGCAAATGGGAAAGACTATGGAAAACCAACAGCAGATTGACATTATCAGTACTGTATAAAGAAAATGCTTACAAGATGTTTTACAGATGGCACTTCCCACCGGCATGGATCTCTAAAATGTTTCCAAATATATCCTCACTCTGTTAGAAATGCAAAGCACAAAAAGGGAAATACTACCACATGTGGTGCTATGCCCCAAGGCAAAACAATTCTGGACCAAAATAAAAACGCAACTGGAAGAAATAACAAAACAAAAAATACCACTGAGACCGGAAACATACTTATTATTCACAGGCGATTATGAAAAAGAAATATCATATTTAATCACACACATTTTGACCACAGCAAGGATTACTTATGCACAAAATTGGAAATTGGAAGAAGTCCCAACATTAGACAGAATAATATCTAAAGTTATGGAATGTGCTGAAATGGACAGACTCACCAAAGAAATCCGAGAAAAGGAAGAATCTGACTACTATCTGGTTTGGCAAAAGTGGTATCAATGGTTGGAGAAAAGGACAACCAAACAAAAGAGGATCCTAAAGGACTGAAACTAAATTCTGTACCATAACAAAAAATAACCAAATTATAAAATAACAACAATATCGTTATATAAGGTGAGAAGAGAGAGTATATAAAGAGAAATATATGTCACCGATGTCGTAAGAAATTAGATATTATATTTAAATGTCATTTATGTTGTGTGTTGTATTGTGTATTGTTTTATTTGTACTTGTATGTGTACTTTGTGTGTTTTTATATTAATAAAATTAAAAAAAGAGAGAATAGATATTGCAAAAATTTTAGAAAATTTTACTGTCCTTCAACAGAAAAGAAATATCACTTGAATATTGAAGACAGCCAATCCTTTCCTCCTCAAAGCAACAACCAATGTCCCTGTCAGATTTCGAATTCGTCTCAAATAAATTGCATTTCAAACGAAGTCTTTGATGGAAAAAAGCTATCGTTTATTAAGCACGAACATTCTAATTCCGACTCATCGCAGCCAACACTGGCTTCCTAAGGCAAAACCCTCCTTTTCCTCTCCCCACTCCTCTGCACTCATTGGCCATCTTCCAAGTCACTCTGTCCCTAATCTACTGCTCCTGCTCAAAGGAATTCCCCCATCCTATCCCATCTCCTAGGTGATATTCTCTCCAGGGAAAATAATTAGTGAAAAGTCAAACATTCCTTTCCAGATGCCTCCGCTTCTCCTTCTTATGTCAGCATTAGAGTAAGTGCATCTTGAAATGCTGACAGTCCCATTATGTGCAACAGCTCCTAAAACATTGTCATTTACTGCAAAAAGTTGTTTTCATAGTAGAAATGTTAAATCATGCAACCATGTGAGGATTGACCGGTGGGTGTTGTAGCGGGATGGTTATAGGATAGTGGACCTCCGTGAGCACCATGAAGCCCAGCTGAAACCTGCTTGCCAGGAGAGTCTATGGGGCCAAAACCACCCTGGAAGAGTGGTGTAGAAAGGAGGGATGCTTTGTAGATCGTGAGGAATCAGCAATTTCCTTGTTTGATCCCAAGAAAACCTTCCTGATCAGCAGCAGAGAAGACAGCCATTTTGGCTAAACATTGTGGCAACCGTGACAAGAAGAATTTGTGCTGGAGCAATTTGTGGGCAGTGGATTGAAACTGAGTGAGACAATTTTCAATTTCTGTACTAGAGATTTAAACCCAAATAAAAGAAGTTAAAAAAAAGATTCTCCTAAACGTTAAGAAAGCAGCAATTTATTACATGGAGAAAGATTACAGACCTAAAAGTGCAAAACAAACTGGCAAGGGAAGACTGAAGCTTTAAAATAGAAAAGGACTGGATTGGAACTGTTAGTAGCGGGAAAAGTGATCTAATTTGTGGATAATATTGCCTGATTATTGGAAAAATTTGTTCAAGGAAAGAGGAACTTTGTGTTTTATTTTTCATACCCCCCCCCCCAGTTTTGCAGTGTTTAAAGCTGGATTTTAGAACAAGGGTGCCATCTACTGATATTATATTAGTGCTTCATGAGAATAACCTTGGAAAGTAAACATTATTTGATATTACTGAAGAATAACAAGAGGAGAAGAAAGAAAATAGTGAAAGCTAAACAACACCTGGAAGGCTTTTTTATTTCATATATACTGGAATTTTGGCTGCTTAGAAGTATTAGTGAGCTGTTTGAAGATTTTTCAGGCAAGATGAATTACAATTAACAAGAAATATCCTTGAAACTGAATATCTAACTTTGGGGACTAAAAAGACATTTGGGGAAATTCGGTGTGCCAATCTGGATTATTAAGATCATTTGACAGAACATTCTATGATGTGAAAGAAGAAAGAAGAAAAATTGAATAAGACTTAAAAACTTCAAAACATTATATTGTACATACTTACCACAGCAAGAATCACATTCACAAAAAATTGGAAACAAAAAATATACCATCAGACAAAATATACTATAATGAAAATTCTAGAATGTGCAGAGATAGATAAAATGATTATGGAATTGAAAGAGAGAGAGGATTCGGACTATTATGAAATATGGAATAAAATGTACAGTTGGTTCGAAAACAGAAATCAGAACAAGAAATGTTTAACTTAATATTGATGAAACTTAAAGTAACTGAACAACATTAAATAAAGAGATAAATATAAATAAATATAAATGTGTAGATAAGAACAAATGAATATTATAATTTGTGTGTGTGTATATATATATATATATATATATATATATATATATATATATATATATATATATATATATATATATATATATATATAAATAAATATATATATGTTGGAATAATGCGATTATTCTACTATTGAGTAGTAAATAGAAATGATAGAATAGAGAACTACAATTAGGAATAGGAATAGGAATAGGGGGCACTGTCCTGCGGTGGTTCTCTTCCTTCCTCTCCGACCGCTTGCAGTTTGTGTTGGCAGGGGGGCAGAGGTCAACTTCGAGAGGCCTCACATGGGGAGTGCTGCAAGGGTCGGTCCTCTCGCCCCTTCTGTTCAACATTTATGTGAAGCCGCTGGGTGAGATCATCTGTGGTTTTGGGGTGAGAGTCTGTCTGTACGCAGATACTCAGCTGTACATCTCCACCCCAGACCACCCCAATGATGCCCTTAATGTGATGTCTCGCTGCCTGGAGACTGTGCGGGTCTGGATGGGGAGAAATAGGCTCAGACTCAACCCTTCCAAGACTGAGTGGCTGTGGCTTCCGGTGTCACGATATAGTCAGCTGGTGCCATCGCTGATTATTGGGGGTGAATCCTTGCCCCCCACAGAGAAGGCTCGCAATCTGGGCGTCCTCCTGGACACACGGATGTCTTTAGAAGAGCATATGACGGCCGTGGCCAGTGGGGCTTTTTATCAGGTTTGCCTGATTCACCAGTTGCAGCCCTTTCTGGATCATGATGCCTTGCGTACAGTCACTCACGCCCAGTCCCGACTGGACTGCTGTAATGCTCTCTACATGGGGCTCCCCTTGAAGAGCACCCGGAGGCTCCAACTGGTCCAGAATGCGACCGCTGGGTGGTTATGGGCGCAACCCGTTGTGCCCATGTAACACCCCTCCTGCGCAAGCTGCACTGGCTCCCAATGGTCTTCCGGGTGCGATTCAAGGTGTTGGTTACCACCTTTAAAGCGCTCCATGGCATTGGACCTGGGTATCTTTGAAACTGACTTCTGCCACCAGTAGCCTCCCACTGGCCAGTCCACTCCCACAGAGAAGGTCTCCTCAGGGTGCCATCGGCCAAGTTATGTCGGCTGGCAACACTCAGGGGGAGGGCCTTCTCTGTGGGAGCCCCTGCCCTTTGGAATGAACTGCCGGAAATGCGTAAGATCTCCGACCTCCGTGTATTTAAATTTGGGGTTTTAAAATTTGGGGTTTTATATTTTTATATTTGAGCCGAAATTATTTAATAATTTTAATTATTTTTAATTTATGTTTGTCTTTGTGCTTTTAATAGCCTCCCTGAGTCCTTCGGGAGAAGGGCAGTATAGAAATAAAATAATAATAATAATAATAACAACAACAACAAAAGTAAAGTACGTAAGTTGATATGAAATGCTGTAAAATTATCATTAATGTTATGTAATGTTCAATACGTTACGTTTTGACATGTTTTGTTTTTATATGTGTGTGATTGTTTTTTGTGTTGTTTTTAAAAACAAACTGTTTAATAAAAATTATTTTATATAATAAAAACTTGGAAAACTTAGTGAGTGCAAATTGGAAAATTTTAAGGACTATAAATTTAGAGGGCTTTGAGGAACAGTTCCAGGACTGTGTAAATTTTATTAATACTGGTGTTTTTGATGTTTCTGGACAATTGGGATATTGAAATTTTGATGGAATATTGAGCAGTGATTAGTGTAGTATATCAGCACAAAATGTCTCAGCAAGAGAAAACAAATGTAGTCTATAAAGAAATATTATTGATGTTTCAATGTATTAAGGAAGATATAACAAGGAATCATAGGGAGATGATGGAATTGATACAAGATGCTATGAGATTAGGAAAACCCCAGCAAATGACAATAAAAAATGAACAAAAAGCTCCGAAAATAGAGAAGAAACCAGAAAGAACTGAAGAGAGAATAGAGGAGATAATTCCAAAAATGATACAAGCAGACAAAGAAATGGAAGAGATAGCAATAATCTCAAACATGGAACAAATAGAATATTTTTAAAAAATTCAAAATAGAAAGGAGAATAAAGAGAAAGATCTCCAAAAAATGATAGGGAAGCTGCGGATGGGTGCTCTAGAGATGCAACAGCAAGAGAGAGATGCTGTGGCAGAGGAAATATTTAGATTAAATAAACATGATAAAAGCAATTACAAGATACCAGAGGAGAAGCAGGAAAGATTCACTAAAAAGTTAATAAGAGTTGATATCCTAAAAGGGCAAGAGATGATGGCTAGATATAGAATATATTTTAACGGTTATTTTATTAAATGTTAGAAAAAAGAAGTAAAAAATAGAAATAGTATTTTTTAGGGAAAATAGTATTATGTATACTGAAATACAGTAGAATATATCATAATTACTATATATACACAAATGTTAGAAGTTGAAAAATTACAATTATGTATACTTAAATGGTAGTATTATCAAAAGTGTATGCAAAATATATTGACCCACATAATACACTGTTCACCAAGCACTTATAGATGTTAAAAGAAAAAATCATAAATAAAATTATAATTAAAAAATCATGCAACCATGTGTGAAATCATTTTTAAATTAATTAAATAATGTAATAAGGACTTTGGAATGGTAATTCATTTTCCTGTTGGCTCCTTTTTCTTAAAACATGTCCATTTAAAAATATATATAATTCTTATCTGATGATCATATGAGGAAAAAGCAAAAAAAAAAGCATATGCTGCTACTCCTTGTTTCCTACCTAAAGAGGATTTTTCAGTCTTTTGAAAATAATAATAATATGAAAGTAAATATCTGATGTTGTACCTTTCCTAATATTACTTTCTCATGCTTCAGCCATCCATCTGGCCAAAATTTGGAATTATGCCTCCAGATGGGAGAAGGCTGGTTTAGGAGGAGTAGAGTTTAGAGCAAATTGAATACAGACAGGCTGTGATTTACAACCCACAATCAAGTCCAAAATTTCTGTTGCCAAGCAAGGCAGTTGTTAAAGTGATTTTTGTCCCATTTTGCAACCTTTTTTGCCACAATTGTTAAGTGAAACATTGCAGTTATTAAATTAGCAACACAATTGTTAAATGAATCTGGCTTTCCCATTGATTTTATGTGTCAGAAGGTGGCAAAGGGGGATCACATAATCCGGGACACCGCAACCGTCATAAATACATGCCAACTGCCAAGAGGGATGTTTGCAGCTTTACAAGTTTGTTTCCTCCAATCCTGTTTTCGCATGCAATTCTTTTTTTTTAATTTTAAAACAAACTTTACTAAATTTAAAAAGATAAAATTATACAAAACATTCACAATCCTAAAACTACAATCAGCAATACTAATTACAACAAACAAACTCAATATATGTAATATATATATATAAGTACAAATATACACAGTGACTTAATTCTTCTTTTATCTTAATGACGGTGTATGATTATTACTTGTAATTTCTTATTAAATTTTGTCTTTACCTCCTTTTCCATTGATATTTCCACTTGTACCAACGATCCCATATCTTAAAATATTGTGAATCTTCCTTATCTTCTAATTTCAAAGTTAGTCTATCCATTTCTGCACATATATATATATATTGAATTATTTGCTGCTCCGTTGGCAATTGATCTGTTTTCCAGACTTGTGCTAGAGCTATCCTAGCTGCCATGATTATATGTAATGTTATATATTTTATTTCTTTTCTAATGTTTTGTTTAAGCATTCCTAACAAAAAAATTTCTGGTTTTAGCTCAATATCTTCCGCAGTTATTTCTGTTATCCAAATTTTAATTTTTATCCAATACTTCTTAATTTTTGGGCAAAGCCACCAGGCATGAAAGAAGGTTCCTGTGCTTGCTTGCATTTCCAGCACATTGGATTAAGATTTGCATACATCCTCCCCAATCTCGCAGGGGCTAGATACCATCTGTACCACATCTTGTAATGTTCTCCTTGTATGCTACTGATTTTGTTATTTTATAGTTGGTTTCCCATACCCTTTCCCATTCTTCCAATTGTATATTTTTACCAATATTCCTTGCCCAGGCTATCATTTGTCCTTTAACTATATTTTCTAATAAATATTTGTAAATCTTTGAAATCAATTTTCCATCTTTAGCTTCTAATAATTTGTCTAGCTGGTTGCGGTTTGTTTCAATTCCTCCTTCCTCACTATCTTTGTTGTATCTAGTTTGTATTTGTAGATAGGGCCACCAATCCATTTCTATACCTTGGTTCCTAAATTTCTGCTGTGTTTTTAATCTTCCATGTGAATCCAATAATTCTTTGTATCTTATTAATTTGTGGGTAGCTAGTGTATTGGGGTGCATTGCTGCCTACAATGTGGATATCCAGCCGGGAACCTTCATATAATGTTTATTTTTAATTTCAAGCCAAATGCCAATTAACGAATTCCTTATTATATGATTTTTAAAGTGTTTATATGTTTTCTTCCCGGCATTCCACAAGAAGGCATGCTACCCCTTCAATAAATCATGGCCTTCCAATTTTAACATTCTTTGATTTTCCAAATTGACCCAATCTTTAATCCATATCAGACTCGTCGCTTTATAATATTTTTCCCACGCTGGTAGGCCAAAACTCCCTCCAGTTCTATCATTCTGTAATATGTTTAAATTTATCCTTGGCTTTTTCTCCCATATGAATTTTGATGTTATTTTATTCAGATTTGTAAAGAAGTTTTTCTCTAATTTAACCGGAATAATTTGAAATAAGTAGAGGAGTCTCAGCAGTATATTCATCTTTATCGCCGCAATTCTTCCTAACAATGATAGCTTTAGTTTCATCCATCTTTCTAAGTCTTTCTTAATTTGTTGTACTAACTCTCCATAATTATTATCTTTTATGGCTACATTCCTAGTTGTCAAATTGATACCTAAATATCTTATCTTCTTAACTGCTTGTAATCCTGATTGTATTTCTAACTCTTCTATTAGTTTTGCTGTTAGATTTTAGAGTTAGTATTTTGATCTTATCTTTATTAATTGTTAAACCTGCCACTTTGCCGAATTTCTCTATCTCATCTGTTAATTTTAATTCTGTTTCTAGTGGGTCCTCTATGAAGAATACAAGGTCGTCAGCAAACACTTGGACCTTGTATTCTTCTCCCTTTACCTTGAGTCCTTTTATGTTTTTATTTAGCCTAATTCTTCTAAGTAAATTTTCCAAGGTTAAAATAAAAAGTAATGGTAAAAGTGGCACCCTTGCCGTACTCCTCTACTTATTTTGAAAAAATTTGTTAGTTCCCCATTGACTACTATTCTTGCTCTCTGTTTTGTGTATATTGAAGCTATCATCTTTTCAAATTTCTCCCCGAATTTCATATTTTTTATCTGTTGTATCATAAATCTCCTGTTAACCCAGTCAAATGCTTTTTGTGCATCCAGAAAAATCAGGGCTACCTGTTTCTCTGGATGCACCTCGTAATATTCTATTACATTAATCACAGTCCTTATGTTGTTTTTAATTTGTCTTGCCAGCAAAAATCCATTCTGGTCCGAATGTATCCTACGTTTTAATATTGCCTTTAATCTGTTTGCCATTAAATTCATAAAGATCTTACAGTCGGAGTTTAATAAGGAGATCGGCCTATAGTTTTTTATCAGTGTTGTGTCTGCCCCTTCTTTCGGGATTAGCGAGATATATGCTTCCCTCCACGAGTCTGGTAGCTTTGCCTCTTTCAGTGCCTCATTGTAAACCTCCAATACTATCCAATTTAATAATTCCCCTAATCTTTTATATAATTCTATTGGTAACCCATCTGTTCCCGGAGTTTTATTGTTTTTTTGTTTCCTAATTGTTTCCTGTAGTTCCTTTATAGTAATCTCTCTATTCAATATCTCTTCTTCCTCTTCAGTTACTACTGGCATTCCCTCCTCTTTTAAATATTGATCTATTTCCTTGTTAGCATTTTATCCTATGTATATATATATGTTGAAAGAATTGGGTAACTATCTCTTTCTTCTTTTCTAGTTTCTGTTGTAATTTACCTTCCTTATCCTGTAATTGATGGAATGTTTGTTTCTCTCTTTCTTTCCTTAATTTATAGGCCACCCACCTCCCTGGTTTATTCACCTGTTCAAATTGGTTTTGTTTTATAAATTTCAGAGTATTGACATATTTTTCTTGTTCAAATAGATTCAATTTGTGTTTAGCTGCCATCCACTTAGCTCTTATTTGTTCATCCCCTGGCCTCTCCTGTAGTTTCCCTTCCCAATTTTTGATCTCTTCACAAATTTTATTATATTCATTTTTTTTCTCCTTTTTTTTTTTAAAAAAAAATTTGATTTATATGCCGCCCTTCTCCGGAGACTCAGGGCGGCTTACAATATGTTAAGCAATAGCCTTCATACTTTTGTATATTTATATTTTATACAAAGTCAGCTTATTGCCCCCTTTTTCCTTTTACTATTATAGGCTAATGTTAAGCCTCTAATATAGGCTTTTGTTGCATCCCACGAATTTTGGAGAGATGTCTCATATTTATTGTTATCCTTAAAAAAACACTTTAGTTCTTTTTCTATCTGTTCAGTATATCATTTTTCTTTCATTATCTGTACATTCATTATCCATCTGCTCCATCGTTTGTCCCTATCTCTACTGATTCCATCTCCTGTATTAATATCTTAGTAGCCCATACCATATCTATCCTCGACCAGGATTTATGAGAGTTGGAATAATATGTGTACTTTTCCTCTTCTGGGTTATATAGTCTTCAAATGTCTACTAAGTTTAATTCTTCTGTTAAATTTAAAAATGTTTTCGGCAGCAAATTTTTCTTTTTTTTTATTATTCTGATTACTCCTGTAGTCTTTTTTTGGGTCCACAATTGCATTAAGATCCCCTAACAAACATACATTTTCTATATTTTGTTCTATTATCTTTTCATGCAATTTTTGGTAAAATTCTTTTTGTTTGCTATTTGGCGCATATACAACAACTAACAACATGCTTTTATATTTAAGGTTTATTTCAATCATCAGGGTTCTTTCTATCTTGTCTGCATATTTCAAATTACTTTCTATCTCTTCATTAACATACACTGCTATTCCTCTTTTCTTTTCATCTGTTAATGATACAAAAAATTTTCCTAATTTTTTACACTGTAAATATTTTTCATCTTGTTTTCTTATATGGATTTCTTAAGACATACAATATCTATTTTTTGTTTGATTAATTTCCTAAAAAATTGATATATTTTGGCTGGCGGATTAAGTCCGTTTATGTTTAATGATATAATTTTAAGATTCTGGTCCATTTTCTAAAATTTACCTTATTCTTTTTTGTTCCTTTACTTCCTGTCCTTTTTCTTAGCTTGGTTTTGTGCTCTTGTCGTTACTCCTTCTTCTTGTATTTCCCTCTCTTCTTCTTTTTCTTTCTCCTTAGTACTCACTTCACATGGAATTTCTTGGTCTTCTCGTCTTTGTGTTGATTTAACTCTCCTTCCCAACTCTTCTCTTCCACCATTTGACCTTTCTGATTCTGTCACCTGGTTGTGTAGAGATTGTGCCTTCTTTAAAGAATCAACTTTTATCTTTTTCCCCTGCCACATGACTAACACTCCCTCCGGTATTATCCATCGAAATAATATTTCTTTTCTATTTAGTAATGTAGTGAGGAATCCATAATCTTTTCTCCATTCTCTAATACTTTTTGGTATTTGTTTTAGTGTTATTATTTCTTTTTGTTTGTAATACATTGGTTCCTCATTTGTTACTTTCAGATGTCTCTGACTTTCCTTCGCACAAATCATACGTGGACCTCTCCTGGCAATTTGTGTTGTCTCATGTAGTTTCTTATGCACTCTAAATATTTCATCTATTTTGTTAATAATCTCATCTTTATCTCGCTGCAGGACTTCCGCGATCATTTCGGCCATTACTAGGGTTAGGTCCTCATCTCTTTCTTCTCTCACATTTTGAAACCTTAAGTAGAATGCCGCTCTCTTCATCTCTAATTGTGCCACTGTGTTTTTGAGATTTTTATTGAGGCCTGTCATTTTCTCATCTAATAGCTCTAGTTTCTCTTCCATTTGTTCTGTTTTTTTTTTCCTATGGCCATGATCCTTTGGTCATTTTTTTGTATTATCTCTTGAATAGAGTCCATTTTTTCATCTAACTTTTGTATATCTTCTTTGACCGATTTTTTGACTTCGTCCAGGTCTTTCCTGGTTTCCTCATGATTTCTAGACAAGCACTCTTGCATTTTTGACATAGTCTCCTGTATTGTCGCTAACGTGATCTGGACATTCTGCATACAGAATGGTGGAGATTTGCTTTTCAGTCGAAAACATCCCTTCTATTGTCTTTTGTGATGCTGGGGAAGCCATTAATCTGATTGGTGTTGAAGTGACCTTCTTTCCTGATTTTACTGTGGTTACTGTGGTGGATGTCATTTCCTTCAAAATTTTATATTGTTTTTCTAAGATTCTGTCTATTCTTTCCCAATTCAGCATCTGCTTCTAACTCAATTTTGTATACTACTGAGTACTAGAGTTCTTAAGTAAGCTTAAGTATATTCTATTTTTATTATATTCAAATATAAAATCTCGATCTATAACTTACAAATTATCACTCTACTAATTTACTATATATCACTGTAGTTAATTCTCAAATTGACTATATCTTAATCTTAATCTTAATTTTAATGAATCTTAATCTTAATGAAAATCCGTATTCCAATTTCCCTGTTCCAAAAACTATAAGTACTATAAAATACTATAAATGTTATATATACTATAAAATTATACTAACTTGTACTAAAATATTATAATATTATATCTCTAGACAGGTTAATTAATTAATTATCTAAACAGCTTAGTATTAATAAAAATCTTAATCAAAATATGTATAAGGAAGCAACAAACAAAATATTATAGTATATAGACAGTACAAAAATATTATATATATTAATTAATTATGGTTTAAATTGAGTGTCTAATAATTGATTAATAATAAATTATAATAGTTAAATGGTAATGACTAATAAGTAAATAGATAAATAGTTGTTATTTGTAAGATACATGTAAAAGATTTCTCTTTCGGGGATTAATCAGTGCGAAATTCCACTATAGTTGTCACCAGTCCTGTTAAGGATATTGTTGTTGTGTTACCAACCAGCAGAATGTAGAGCACAGAGAAATGTTGCTGTGAGTAATGAATAAGAGATGTGCAAACTTGTTTATCAAAAGTTTAGTTTATAGTGAAAAAACAATCTCATAGTCTTTTAAACAATCCAAGTCTTTGCCAGTTAAATCAGTCCAGTGATACAAAAATCTTACCACACAGTAGTTGGTTAGAATAACAAGTTCACTTTGGTGCACAAACCACAATGGTAGCAGATCCATCCACGATGATAGCACAATGGTAGCAACTCCTCACACAATGGTACCATATCATCAACTGACTACATTACATATCCCTTCTTAAATATGTTTACGACTAGTGATTATCTAATTACAGCATGACTCAGCATTACAATGATACAGCAGTAAAACTTAAAGTCATATAATGCATATCCATGTTAAAGTCACAGAACACATATATTGCCTGGACAACCTGTTAGGCTCACACCATATCCTAACAAGTTCCACTCTGACAGCTCTCTAACATCAACAGCTTTTAGTCCGAATGGAATAGAATCTTCTTCATACGACAGAAAACGGAGAACCGTGTCTTTCACTCACACTGTCCAAAATGGCGATCTCAGCTCTGCAGATTTCCCTTTTGTCCCTCTTTATTATTGCCTATATAGTCCTTCTCCGTCGGTGCAGCTTTATTAAGAGGAAAGCCAATGTCCTGTTTCAAATCGCTTCCCTTCTCCAAATTTCAAAGCGCACTTTCAAACATCCCTTTTCTATTCCTCTGTATATATCAACAAGATAGATTTCGCTGTGTCACATCACTCCCCTCACTACTTGCCGCCTGCACCTTTCTGAGTCTCCCTTTCCTTCCGCTGCTCCTCTGGACTCTAGGGTTTATCACCTCCTCGCAGTTATCATCTATAGAACTGTTTTTAACAATTTAATTGTTAATTGTTAAAATTGTTTCATGTTGCTCGCACCACCAATCTTCACCCCGTGCTTACTCTTTCGCTTCCCGATTTTGCACTTGGGGCGTTAGATCTCTGGGTTGGCCATGTCGGCCGTCGTCTTCCATGTTTGAAATGAGGGTTCTTCTTGGAGCAGCGGGAGACCCGACCTCTCCACACCAGCTCCTCCGAAGTCTCCCTCTCTTTACCGGTCCACACCAAGACTGATCTTTCCGGTAGCGGGCACCGAAATACTGGAAATTCGACATGGGATATGGAGCGCTCCTTCCTTGTGTCGCCTCAACCCACACCTCAACCGGAAGTTCTTCACATGCAATTCTTACAAGTTATTTGACATTCCTTCCTCTTTTTTAAACAAAGTAGTGGTTAAGGTGCTGGCCTACAAATTAAGAGTTCTAGTCCCATTTTAAGGCTTGGAAAAATGGCTGAGTCACTCTCTCCCAGCCCAAACCACTTTTTAGGT
The DNA here is from genome assembly GCA_038048745.1 of Coluber constrictor foxii. Taxonomy (NCBI): domain Eukaryota; kingdom Metazoa; phylum Chordata; class Lepidosauria; order Squamata; family Colubridae; genus Coluber; species Coluber constrictor. The sequence goes on along the minus strand of CM075961.1, from coordinate 115,213,381 downwards.
TGTTGTTGTGGGAAAGCTAACAAGAGGAAGGAATATTAGATAAGTTCTCCATTTTGAATTCCTTATAAAGTAATAAAGACAGGATAAATTTCTAACAAAATAAACAAATAATTTATGAGAATGATGTCCTCCTAAAAGAGAAGGGGTGCTAACTGCTATGTCACATGCCTTACACTACACTATCCACTTTATTTTTCTCTAACCTACCTTTATACCCAAATCATTGAGTATTATATGTCATTTCTTTTCATGTGACATTATGGCTACTGCACGTTTTGTCATCAATAGAAAACCAACCAGAAGGTCTGACTAAATAAGATTAAAAGAGAGATGGACAGTTATAGAAAGATTTATGGCAGAAAAATATGTATGTCACTTTCTTTTTAATGATATTTTGCAGCTTTAGGTAATTGACCAGTGGTGGGTTGCCCCCGGTTCGCACTGGGTCTATAGAACTGGTAGTAAAACTGGTGGGAGGCTCTGCCCACTGACCCCGATATCATCAGAACGCTTCTGTGCATGCGCAGAAGAATGTGCACGTGAATGAAGCAAGCGCATGCGGTCCCATTGTGAACCAGTAGTAAAGGTAAATAGAACCCATTCCTGTAATTGACCCTACATAAAGATGAATCAAGCCATGTTCTTTCTGTTTGTGATTTCTCTAACCAAACTGATCTTTAAATATAATCAGCAATTTGTACTGGAAAAAAACTAGTTGGATAAAACTTCATGCAGAGCTGTAATTCTTTCTAACTGCTTCCAAAGCCATAAACCACTTTGCATTACATGACAGTAGAAAAGTATGGGGAAAATATTGCTAGTTTTTTTCTTCAAAAAGTCAGAAATAAATAATTGAGCAGAAGAAATATAAGTGGAATTTATTTTGTCTTGTACATTTTATCTTATTTATAAACCAAAAGTCCTGGTTTATTTTTTTATTCAACTGCATTATAAACCATGTGGAAATTAAAGAATTAGAGATTTGTTACTGGTTAATAGCTATTCTTCCCTTATGAAAAAAGTACATGTGACCATTTTTACTTCAATGCTTCATAAACAATAGACCTATGGACAGACTTATGAAGTCTGATATATGAAGCTTAAACATATGTTAAGCATATGTTTAAGCTTCATATATCTGCTGGTAGAGGAACTGAAAGACCAATTTGCCTGGAAGCAAGCAGTTGATGTTTAGAATTGAAGCTAATCAGGTCTTGCTCTGTAAATTGCTAAATAACTAAAATTATGACATTAAGGATATTATGAGGCTAAGAAGAACCTAGATAGAGGTGTAACCCTCTAATGCTTGAGTAAAAAGAATCCCAAGGATTTCAAGTAAAATTTTCACCTTGATAGGAGAAACTATTTCTATACCTTCTTTTCCAAAGCCTGGCCTGAATCAAGGTTTATAACATGTAAATACTGAAGAAAAGCCCCATCAGAAATTTAAATTAAAGCCCACACTCCAAATTGAGAAACTTTATTAACATAAATGAGTTTGCTTCCTTGTTGTGGCTTTTAGTGATGGTTCTGTGTTTCTGAACCATTTTGAGGTATCCTGTTATCTGTATAACATTGCTATGTTTTAAGCAGCAATATATATCAACTGGTCATTAAACATTCCACATTTATACACAGAATCATAATGTTTCTAACAGCCATCTCTTAATCAGCATCTCCAATCTGGTATAGTCTAGATAGATTTGAATATAATGGCCATCATCCCCAGCCGAGATATTTAATGGGTATGCTAATCAGCATAATGAGATTCCTAAGCCAAAATATCTTCTAAGGATCAATTTCAGACTGAATTATGCAACCAACTGAATATAGTTGATTCAACCACCGTGTTTAGGTTTTTTGCCAGTTAAGCAAATCAGGAGAATACTCCTCTGAGTGGTCTGATACTAGTGGGAAGGATTGTTATCTTTATTCTTGTTTTACTGATGGTTGTGAGCCACCTAGGATCATTATATGAGATAGGTGGCCATATAAGTTCAACAAATAGCTAACTAAATTCATAAATAAAGTTACCTTTCCAGATCTCTGAAGTCAGGTGTGGTGCCAATGGGGCAAGCATAACAAAGAGAGTTGCCAGAGCATCTTCAAATTCTGCACTATGGATAATAAGTTGTTCAGAGGCTTGCTATGACAGGAAAGAATGAAGAAAATGGATTTTGTTAACTGTGGGAATAATTAAAATATTAACAAATTTGTAATAGTATACTGTAGCATTTGATATTAGATGAAAAATTATAACTTTTTTTCATAATAACATGATGAAAACATTGTAGAATCCAGTTCACAGAAATGTCAGTATTTAGCAAATTTCAAAAAATGCTCCTGAAGACCAATTTATAACAATAAGGCTTCAAAAAACAAGCCAGAAATAAGCAATTCTGAAAGATTCGTTAGGCAAATCATGTACACCTGTCTTGGCAATTGAAGTTTTGTGGACTTCAGTTGCTAGAATTGCTCAGCCATAGGGAATTCGGGGAATTACAAAATCCTCACATCTTAAAGTTGCTAAAGTTGAAAAACATTGGTCTAAACCAGTGATGGCTAACCTTTTTGCCATTGCGTGCCAGGAGGGAGGGTGCAGCGGAGGTTCACATGTGCACATACCCACACCCATAATTCCATGCGCCCTGCCCCTGCGCGCACCCTTCTCCTCCTGCCATGTGATAGCAAAAAGGTTAGCCACTGGTTTAGACCAATGTTTTTCAACTTTAGCAACTTTAAGATATGAGGATTTTTAATTCCCTGAATTCCCTATGGCTGAGCAATTCTAGCAAATAAAGTCCACAAAACTTCAATTGCCTAGCCAGCCTCTCTAGGAGCCTCTGGAGGCTGGAGACAGCAAAGAAGTCACTTCCTGTCCAACTGGAAGGTGGGAAATGGGCCATTTCTGACCTCTGGAGGGCCTCCGAGGGATGGGGAAGGCTGTTTTCGCCCTCCCTAGACTCATAGAGAAGATCTGGAGCCAGGTGAGAAAGAAAAACAGGCATTCCCCACTCCCTCAGGCCCTCCAGAGGCAGGAAACACCCTATTTCCCTGCTTCTGGTAGGCCCAGAAGGCCCAAAAATAAGCTGGCCGGCATACGCATGTAAGCCAGAGCTGAGCTCAAGTACCCACTGATATGGCTACGCATGCCACTTGTGGCACACATGCCATAAGTTCGCCATCACGGGTCTAGACAGTCATGTAATTAAAACAAGTGAAGGAAAAACAGTTCCTTCCAATATTGGAATAATATTGGAATAATTAACAAACAATGGCACATTTGAATCTGGCTTTCTCCTGCCCTAATCCTAATGAAAGTGATGAACCAAGGATGGGACGTAACAATTAAAGCCAACTGTCAAGCAAGGCCATATTAATAGGTCAGTTTCTATATCTCAGTACCCCTGTCCTTCAGGAAAGTTGGGAGGAGTACTCTATACATTGCCAAGAACCCTTGGAGGCACAATAATATACATAATAAAAGCACCAACTTCACAAGCAGATTCCCCCATAACCAGTGGTGGGATTCAAATAATTTAACAATGGGTTCTCTGCACTAATGATTTCTTCCAACAGCCAGTTCACCAAATTGCTCAGAAAGTTAGCAACCGGTTACGAACTGGCTGAATCCCACCAGTGCCCATAATTACATTATTTCCAAAACACTTTCTGGGCACCTCTGTGTGTAAAAACAGAATAATTTCATATTCACATATTCAATATGGGTGGAAAGGAAGAAATGAAAAAAGAAAATTTTCTGCTTCTTTGAGATCAAGTGAGAAATGATGGAAGTCATAAAAATTACCTGGTCAGGCAAACAATTCAAAAGCAGGTAAAAGATGTTTTTGCTTAAAGCATTGCTTTAAGGGAATAATTTTGTTCTACTGTTCAAACAAACACTTTACATAGTACTAAATACACACAAAATGGCTAGAATGGGCAAAGCTGCATATGTTACTAGCAAGAAAATAAGCTTTAATCAGTAAGCAGTTCAATTCCATACAATAATTAGGGTAGCAATAAACATTCTAATTGTAGAATATTTCTTTCTAGCTGCTAAGAAAACATAAAGTTCCTCCAGTGTTGTACTTGAAATACACACCAGCCTTTCTGCTCTATCAGTGGCAGACAAAGAGAGTCTGAGGCCTGGCTGCTCCAACACCATCTTTATTGCTAACAGAACAAGGCAATCCTGCGTAAACGTTAGCGGGGAAAATGAACAACTGAAAGCCATCTGATAGCTGCTTAAATAGGGAGCTGTCAGACGGTGTGAACCAATATGGGAGCTTGGATTTTCCACTAATTTAGTTGCTCGCATCTTAACCAATCTGCAGCGTGAATGGAGTCGCAACTGTGAGGACTCAACACCCCTTCCCACCCGGGCCAAGCATACGTAGTCCACCAAGTACTCCGGACGACGTGAGCTCTGCCCAGAACTTCTCAGAACAGGCGCGGTTGACAAAGGAGGTGGAGCCGAGCCGAGGATCTCTGGAACTACAGGAGACTGCCCGTGAGCTGGAGGAGGAAGGCCTGTTGCTGCTTCAGTCTCTGGATCTCCAGTTAGGTCATCTGACGAGAACGCCTCAGTCAGGGATGGTTTGCTTGTGTCAGACCAGGCTGACACGGCCCCGGAGGGATGGCGTGTTGGAGATGGTGGCCGCTCCCAAGTGGATTGCGGGTAGGCCCCGTTGTCTGCTCTGCGTCTGGGTTGGTTTATATGTTGACGCCAGTCTCGTCCATTGCTGAGCTGGACCCCATAAGAATAGGGCCCTGTTAGTTATATTATTTGCCGGAAGCCACCTTGCATCGGTTCCGAAGTTCTGGCCGTAGACCAGGTCCCTGACTGAGAAGGTCCTGGACTGGGGGCGCGACTCAGGAGGCGGATCTTGGGCATAGTTAGGGTGCAGGTGGTCGAGAGTTGTTCGAAGATGCTGGCCCATGAGTTCGGCGGGGCTGTGCTTGGTGGTCATACTTGGGGTCATGTGTTGAGCCAACAGGTACTGGCAGATCTTATGGTGCCAATTGGTAGAGCCCAAGTGGCATAATGCCTCTTTGGCTGATCGGACAGCCCTTTCTGCAAGGCCGTTAGCGGCCGGATGGAAGGGGGCCATTTGGGCATGGTGGATGCCCAATTTAGCTAGAAACAGCTGGAAGGGTGCCAAAGTGAACTGCGGCCTGTTATCTGTAACTATAATGTCAGGCAGCCCATGGGTCATGAACAAACCCTCTAAAACCCACACCACAGCCTCCGTGATGGTAGATGGCACGAGGGTCAGTTCAATCCATTTAGAGTGTGCATCCACTGCGATTAGGAACATTTGGCCGAAGAAAGGGCCAGTGAGGTCCAGATGAACTTTTGCCCAGGGTGCTCTGGGTGTCTCCCACTCTTGGACTGGGGCCGCTGGGGGAGCGGGCCTGGAGAGTTGACATTCCTGACAATGGGCCACCCACTCCTTAATGTCCTGGTTGATGTGCGGCCACCACACGTAACTATGGGCCAGGGCTTTCATGCGCACGATGCCTGGATGGGCATTGTGTAGACATGTTAAAATCTGGGGCCTGAGGCTGGGAGGCATTAGTACTCTATTTCTCCACAGGAGGCAGCCCCATTGTACAGATAATTCATGCTGTCTGCGATAGTATGGCAGGAGTTTGGGAGCCATTTCGGATGTTGGCCAGCCCCTGCGTACCCAGTCCAGTATGTTGGACAGGACAGGGTCTGCGGTGGAGTGGACCTGGATGTCTGTGGTGGTCACCAAGCCCGGAATCTCATCAATCAGCAGGATGGATGCTGTGGGTGCAGTGTCTAGGATAGCCGTGGGCAGGGGACAACGGCTAAGGGCATCAACGTGCCCAATAGCCTTTTCCGGCCGATATAGCAATTGATAGGAATAGGCTGCCAAAAACTCCACCCAGCGTGACATGCGCAGCAAGAGGATCAGAGGAGTTTGCCGGTCCCCTGCCAGAAGACCTAATAATGGTGTCAGCATTACCTGACAAACGGCTTATGGTCAGTGATGAGTTAAAAAACCAACCATAGACGTAATCATGGAATCGCTTGATTCCAGTTACGGTGGCTAAAGCTTCCCTATCTATCTGACTGCAATTACGTTCTGCCATAGATAAAGTACGGGAATAGTATGCTATAGGAGCCTTGGAGCCGTTGGGCAGGACATGACTCAGGACAGCCCCCACTCCAAAGGGGGAGACGTCATGAGTCAGGGAAAGTGGCAAGGTTTTGTCGTACTGGACGAGGACTGTGTCAGAAGTGAGGACGTCTTTGACTGCCTGGAACGAGGCGGCTGCTTTGTGGTCCCAATGCCATGATGCGTTAGTGTCCAAGAGTCTCTGGAGGAGTTCGGCTAGCGAAGCTTATGGGGCACAAAAACAGCATAAAAATTGAGGAGGCTGAGAAAAGCCTGTAATTTGGCCTTATTGGTAATGGGGGTGTGTTTTATAGCCTTCCCCTTGGCTTGGGCCGGCCAGATGCCATGGGAGTCAATTAAGAAGCCTAGGAATTTGACCTGGGGAACTCCTATCCGGCACTTCTCTTTTTTTAATTTTTGCCCTGCCTGTCTGAAACGGGTGAGTACAGCTCTCAGTTTTTTGACAAGCTCAGCATGATTTGCGGCCTCGATCAGGACATTGTCGAAATAGGGTACCACCCCCTGAAGCCCATGGAGCAGCAGCTCCATGAGGCTTTGAAAGATACCAGGGCAACGCTAACCCCAAACTGCAGGCACCAATTTGAACGCCCCTCAATGAGTAACAATAGTTTGGGCAAGGGCAGTGGTGTCATCCACTGGAAGCTGCTGATAAGCTTTTGCTAGATCCAGCTTCGCGAAGACCTTCCCCTGGCCCAAAGAATGGAGTAAATGCTGTACCACAGGTATGGGGTAATGATTAGCCTGAAGTGCCCTATTGAGGGTTGCTTTATAATCTGTGCAGATTCTAATTGAAGCATCGTGCTTGAGGGGAATTACCATAGGGGTCTCACACTTAGAGTGGTCAACAGGTTGGAGGACTCCTTGGGTGATAAATTTATCTAATTCCCGAACCACCCTGAGCCAGAGCGGAAGTGGCACCCTCTGAGGTTTCAGGTGTCTAGGCGCCACTTTGGGGTCCAAATTAAAGGAAATAGGCAGCCCCTTATATTTACCAAGCTGGCCATCTAACACATCTGTGAATTCTCATGTCAGCATAGTCAAAACATCAGGACAGATCAAGTAGATTCCCAAAACGCTGAGATTGAGGGCGGCAAACCAGTCTAACCCAAGCAGACTGTGTTGTGTCTCACAATGTGTCTCACAATGATCAGCAGAAGGCGACCCGAAAAGCTATCATAGGAAACCTGGAAGGTACAGCAGCCCAATGTGGGAATCAGTTTCCCCTGGTAGTCCTTCAACTTGATGAGGTACGGCCGCCATCGCTGCCGTGAGATAGACAGCAGTAAGGCTTTGAGCATGGACCAAGTGATCAAGGACTTGGAGGAGCCCGTATCGATCTCCATTTTACATGGGGCGCCCTCCAGGTTAACAGTGAGATACAGCTTGTTAACTGAGATTGAGGAGGAAGCGTGGCTGATGTCTACCACTACGACGCTTCCTTCATGTGAGTCAAGTCTGCACTGGCCAACAGCTGCTGCTGAAGCTTCAGGTCCTGCAGCCTGCAGACCAGTTAGTCTAGGAGCATGTCATCCAATTCGTGGAATTTACAATATAGCACAGCTGATTGCAAGGAGGCCATTATCTGACTGTCTTTCAAAACTCCACTATTAGAAATACATCACAATTTACAGTCAGTAAATAAATACAGTAAATAAAGTAATTATATTGACAATATTGCAGGGCAAAAATTTGCTTGATACCTATATTTCACACTAATGGTTATCAACTGTACTGTAATTGCATTTTACATATTTCCAAAAGGACAATTTCACATTTTATTTTGTATGTGTAAGTATATGTACATGCGCACATACATAAATACAGTACATACACACACATATATATGCAACTAAACATTATGCCATATGTATTGATACTATACATTATATTACATTGAATCCATATTGTACATTGAGGAAATAAACAGATGTTTTATAAAATAAACAAACTTACATAGCATACTCACCAACAATATGTTACTGAGGCCCATCAGTCGAGAAATTATGCCATTAAACAAATAATCCTCCAGGAAGTATTCTGTTACCTAAAACACAAAAATAAACATTTTCTTCAGTTAATTTAGATCACAACAGGAGTTTTCCACCAAGTTCTTATTCTCTATTTTTAAAAACATTTGACATCTTTTACAGACTACCAAACTAACATAGCAGTATATAAAGTCAATGCCTCTTTGATTTTAAAAGCAATATTTTAACATAAAAAACCAAACCAATTGAGTTTTGGTTACTCTCTGTATAGACTAATGACTAAGGGCTATGGGGGGGAATGGACCAGTAGTGGGTTTCAATTTTGGCCTCTACCGGTTCAGTCGTGGGCGCGCTTGCATATGCGGCACTTCTGCGCATGCAGAGAGACGTCCAGGTGGGTAGTGGAGCCTTCCACCACCTTTGCTACCAGTTCCCCCAATCCGGGGCAAACTGGAAGCAACACATCACTGGGATGAACACACACAGCATTCTACATATTCCATAATTAATTGGAGTTTTCCTCAAAAAATTAGCCCTAAATTAGCTTTAAGTGGTAATCTTTAAAAAAAAGATAAAATGAAGGCAACATAACATTCCTGGCTTTGGAGCAGAACGAAGATGGTTGCTGTCTGGTAGCATCTGAGAAATCATTACAATTGTTCTTTATAACTTTTTTGGGGTACTACAACATTATAAAAGAAATAGAAACATGTATGATATGTATGATATAGAACATTGTTGTTGTTATCTGCAACAACAACTGCAAAGCAATAACTGATTTTCACAAAACATTCTCTACTTTTCTCCCAAGATAATGGTCTTCAGATCAGTGGTAAAATCATTATCTTTTTACTATTGGTTCTGTGGGCATGGCTTGGTGGTCATGTGAGAGGCTGAGCATGGTCAACTTAATACCACTCCACCCAGTCACATGTCACCCCATCCCCAGCCACACCTACCCAGGTTTTGTGGTTCCCACTGTTTTTTGTGGGAAATAGGTCATGTGACTGAGTGAGCATGGCCAACTTTTTTATAGAAGTTCTTTATTTTATAGACAGACATACAATAATCAATCATTTAGTGTATCATCTGAGCACATCTTTTCTGTCTTCTCCCTACTCCTCCACTATTTATCATATTGTCAGTGTTCCAATACTGACATAGAAGCAATGAGGAAAAAAGTTTGACATTTCACCTAGAAAAGCTTTCGGTGAATTCAGTCTCCTGGGAGATGTATGGGAGGGGTGACATTCCTATGTGCTGAAGAGACAGATAAGAGAGAGTGATCTGGAAGACAGCCAATGGGGAGCAGCTAAAGGGGAAGGAATAGGAGGGGTTTTGGGTAGAGGGGCCAGTACTGTCTGCATGGTTGTCGGGCACGGCTGCATGGCTCAATAAAGAGAATATTTCCTAAAGTTTGATGCTTGGAAATTAACTTTATTTTGAGGATGAAACCGAAACTTTGACACATATCTTTATTTATTATAACATTTCTCCCTCATTTCTTATTTTTCTATTAATACATTTATCTATCTTCTTTCTTTTCTTTCTTCTTCACTCATTTCATTACATTACCCTATATATATCTCTTCTCTAACCAATGACAAAACCATTGGGCCATTAAGACCTCAGCCAGGCTAGCTAAGACCCCCACCCCCTCGGAGTTTGACAACCAATCAGTGCCCCAGGAAGTCCAAAACTCAGAGAGGGCATAAAACCAAGGCACGCTCAGCATCTCAGCCCCTTTTCTGTTCAGGAATTCAAACCATGTGATCCTGTCCACCATTAAACCATATTTCCAAGCAGTCTCCATTCCAGTGTCTTTTTCCCCACTTGGAACTGAACCCAGATGGATATTTCTTCCAACAATACTAAGTAGGTGATTATATATTTTTAAAATTATTTTTTCATCTGTTCCTATGAGTATTTTATTCAGATCTGTCATTTCTAAATAAAAACCATATAGTTAACATCTTTTTCATATCTTGTTTGTATTTGCATATGAATATACCAGTCCATCTCAATTTCTTGTTCTTCTATTTCTTGTTTCCCTTTCAATTCCCCCTTATCTGTTAATATATTCTTGTATCTAAGAATATTTTTAATATTAATAATATTTGGGTGTATTAATGCTTCTATTGTTGATAACCATGTTGGTATTTTCAAATAATATTTATCTCTAATTCTCTCCCACACTAAAAATAGTGCATTTCTTACATAGAGTCTTTGAAAATAAGTATATTTTTGTTGGCGTGGCCAACTTGATTGGTCCTCACCCTTAGGAAATTTCTCCTTAGTCCAACTCACAATAAAATAGCACTGTTCCAATATTTAGAATGTAATAGAATAAGAGAAATGGAAAGGACCTTGGAGGTCTTCTAGTCTCGTGATGGCAAACCTATGGCACATGTGCCACAAGTGGCACGCGTAGCCATATCAGTGGGCACGCCAGCTCAGCTCTGGCACACATGCACGCACTGGCCAACTGATTTTTGGGCCTTCTGGGCCCATCTGAAGTAGGGAAACAGGCTGTTTCCTGCCTCTAGAGGGCCTGGGGGGGGTGGAGCCTCATTTTTCTTTCTCACCTGGCTCCAGATCCTCTCTGTGCATCTTGGGAGAGCGAAAACAGCCTTTCCCATGCCTCTCTAGGAGTCTTTGGAGGCTGAGGACAGCAAAAAAATCACTTTCTGTCCCACCAGGAGTTGGAAAATGGGCTGTTTCAGGTTTCCGGAGGGCCTCTGAGGGAGTGGAAAGGCTGTTTTTGCCCTCTCCAGATGCACAGAGAGGATCTGGAGCCAGATGAGAAAGAAAAACGGGCCTACCGGGCCATCATGTGCTAGGAGTAGGGGGGAGGGGGGTTGTGCACGCCTGTGCAGGGCAGGGCAAATAGAATTATGGGTGTGGGCACGCACAAACCTCCCCCACTACACCCCCTCCTGGCATGCAATGGCAAAAAGGTTAGCCATCACTGTACTAGTCCAACCCCCTGCTTAGGCAAGAAACTCTACACCACTTCAGACAAATGATTATCCGATCTCTTCTTAAAAACTTGAAAGCCATAATTGGGAAAAATGAAGAGAATCCAGAAAGTAGAAGAAAAAGTGGAAATGACAGAAAAGAAAGTTGAGAAATTAGAAGAAAAATTGGCACCAATTGAAAAGTCAATTATCCTGTTGGAGATGAAGCATTCTGAGTTTTACTTAAGATTTCAAAATATAGAGGAAGAAAAAGGAGAAAATTTACCTGAGATGATTGCTAAGATATCAGAAATTTTGGAACAATCCAAGGAAAAGATCTTAAATGAAATTGACAATGCCTTCAGAGTATACACAAGATATGCAATGAGGAACAAACTACTGAGAGAAGTACATGTAACATTTATGAAGAAGGCAGATATTACAAGCAGCAACAAATACAGCACTGAAACACAAAGATAAAGAAATTGTGGTATTCAGACAAATACCTAGAAGAGTTAGAGAATTGAAGAGAGAATATCAGTTTCTAACGAAGTGTCTAATATTCTTTTTTAAAAAAATTAAATCTTTATTAAATATTTACATTAAAATTAACACAAAATAAAAATTGGGAAACAATATAAATGGTGAAATGTAGAAACACATAAACACAAGACTAAAACGAAATGACACACATGACTAACTGGGAGTTAAGCTCACTCTCCAATTAATAATAACTAGTGTCATCCAAACCAAACATTTCAATAGAGTCAATTTCTACTAACTATCTATAAAACAATTAGCCTGTTTTTGTCGAAATTTTAAGAAATCATATAGCCTAATAAATATCTAATTAATCTAAATAGACGATCTTGTCACCCATTTCCTAGGTTTAACCTTCTTTTGAGCCAGACAAAGCATTTGTCCCAACTTCTATTGTATATTGAGTCTTTCTTATCTTTTAAAATATACGTTAATCTATCCATCTCAGCACATCGGAGAATCTTGTTTATTATCAGATGATCGGGGGGCGTATCTGCATCTTTCCACAGTTGGGCAAATGCCATTCTCGCCGTTGTTGAGACATGGACAAATATATACCAATCTTTGTTATCAATATAGTCTGGTCTTATTCCAAGCAAGTAGAGGTCTGGATGAAGGGGAAAGCTCACACCTGTTATTTCCAGCAGCCACTGTTGTATTTTCCCCCAATAGCGTCTGGTTAATGGACAAGTCCACCACTGGTGGAAGAAAGTACCTTTGGCCGACCCACATTTCCAACATCTATCAGAGGACCCTGGGGACATCTTAGCAATTCTGGTGGGGGGGAGATACCAATGGTAGATCATTTTATAAAAGTTTTCTTTGAAAGAGGAAGAAAGGGGCAGTTTCATAGTTTTGTTCCATATGTTTTGCCATGCATCAAGCTGAATTGTTGTTCCTGTATTTCTCCCCCAGGCAATCATCGTGTCCTTTACAATCTCCTCTGCCATAAAATTGGACAAAAGAAAGTTGTAAACATTGGAGATAAATTTCTTTTGGTCACCAATCTATATCTAATCCTCTAGTTTGGAGATCGGCTCTAGGTCTAAGTCTCCCAATTTCATCCAACAAGTCACCATAAACCCAGTTCCTCTTTGTGTTGTGCACAGTCGGAAGGGTCACTGCCTCTAACGGAGACAGCCATTTAGGAATCTGTGGAGAAACTTGCTTCTTCACCATTTCCCAAACCCGTATTAAAATTCCTCTAATATAGTGATTTGTAAAATATTTGAATTTTTTGTCTTTTTGAGACCACAAAAAAGAGTGCCATCCCTGCTGCAAATCATATCCTTCAATTGTTAAAATGCGCTTTCTTGAGAGAATCACCCAACCTTTAATCCAAACCAGGGATGAAGCTAGGTAATAAAGCTCCCACATTGGGAGCCCCAAGCCACCTCTTGTTTTGTGCTGTTGCAACATTTTTCTCTTTATATGGGGCTTTTTACTCTGCCAAATAAATTTATTTAGAATTTGGTCTAATTTCCTAAAAAAATTTTTTTCCAATCTTGCAGGGGCTGTTTGAAATAAAAAGATCCATTTCGGTAAAACATGGGCTTTTATCGCGGCAATTCTACCCAAAAATGAGATCTGAATATGCTACCATCTCTCCACTTCATTTGCTGTGTCTGTTAATAATTTAGAATAATTGAGTTCTTTAATAGAAGAACATCTATTTGTAAGCCAAATACCTAAATATTTAAGTTTTTTGACACAGTTAATCCCCATAGTACTTTGGATCTGTTCGTTTTGGGCACCTGACAAATTTTTTGTTAACATTTTGGTTTTATCTTTGTTAATTTTTAACTACCTCCCTGTATTCATCTAATCTGATAAGTAATTTTAGTCCCATGGTAAGGGGATCTTCTAATATGAAAACCAAATCGTCAGCGAATGCTTGGAGTTTATATTCTTCTCCTTTAACTTTTAAGCCTTTAATTTCCGAATCCTGTCTAATCGTCTTAAGAAGTGGTTCAAGGGTTAAAATAAATAGCAGCGGTGAAAGAGGGCATCCTTGTCTGGTACCTTTATAAATCTGTATCTCATCTGATAGTGATCCATTAAGCAGTAGCCTTGCCGACTGTTTAGAACAGATGGCTTGAATTGCCCTTGTAAATTGAGGCCCAAAACCCATCACTTCCAATTGTTGTATTATAAAATTCCAGCTGACTCTGTCAAAAGCCTTTTGGGCATCCAAAAAGATCATTACCATTGGTTTATCAGAGTGTGTCTCATAGTATTCTAAGGCATTCAATACCACCCTTACGTTATCTCGTAGATGCCTATGAGGCAAGAAACCATTCTGGTCTTGGTGGATAAATCGGGACAGGAACACCCGGAGTCTCTCAACTAGTATTGTCGCAAAAATCTTATAGTCCACATTCAGGAGCGAGATTGGTCTATAGTTCTGGATTAGCGTTTTATCTGTTTCAGGTTTCAGGATTAGGGAAATGTAGGGTTCCGTCCAGGACAGGGGTATTTTAGAGTGTAGTAGGATCTCATTAAATAGATCTTTAATATACGAACTAAGTGAGTCAAAGACTCCTTTATAAAATTCACTAGGAATCTCATCCGGTCCCGGAGTTTTGCCATTAGCTTGTTTCTTTATAGCTACTGCTATTTCCCCAACTGTGATTTCTGCATTTAAAATTTCTTTACAGTGATCCGGAATCATCTCCAATTGTAGATTCTGGAGATAACTCTTTAGTTTATCTTCCTGATAAATTTCCTGGCTATATAAGGAGGTATAAAAATCTTGGGCCACCTTTGCTTTTTGCTCTGTAGTACCTGCCAAATTTCCCATAGAGTCCTGTAAAAATTCAATCTTTCTAGATTCTGCCTCTTTTCTTAATCTATATGACAACCACAGGCCCGGCTTGTTAGCATGCTCAAATTGATTTTGTCGACATTTCCGAATTTTATTCGCCAAATTGTTTTGATCTAGGATAGATAACTCATGCCTAATCAAGTCAATTTTTTCCTTAATCAAATTATTATACGGATTTAAACGCAGCTCTCCTTCAGCTTTCTCCAATTCAGCCATTAACTCAATCCGTTTGGCCTTCTCCTTTCTCCATTTGGTAGCTGTATATTTTATTACCAATCCTCTAACTACTGCTTTAACAGTATCGCAAATATTTTGAAGGGAAGTATCTTCTCTCTTATTTTCAGTAAAGAAATGATCTAATTCTTTTTTAATCATATTTATAAATCCCTCGTCTTTCATGATCTCAGCCCTCATAGACCATCTCGCTCTTCTAGTGGACCCTTCCCATTTTATTACCAGGGGGTGGTGGTCTGCCCATATATTCGTCCCTATTTCACTGAATTTATACTTTCTTTCAGTTCTGAGGTTGACCAAACCTTATCTATCCTAGACCACGATCTGTGCTTGGGAGAGAAATATGTAAAGTGCTTTTGCATAGGATGGAAATCTCGCCAAATGTCTCTTAACCCTATTTCTGTTCTTGGGTTATCCCATGTTTTAGGGAATACCTTCTTATGCCCTTTTTTATATTTAGGAGAACTCTTTCCTGGATCATAATCAATTGAAGTATCAGTAATCGCGTTGAAGTCACCTACTATACATACATGCTCGTAATTTAATTCATTAATTTTCTTATACAAATCTTTAAAGAAACCCATTTGGTTAACATTAGGGGCATATATATTTACTAACAATACTTTTTTTTTGCCAATACTAATCTCTAACATAAGTATCCTACCCTCTATATCTGCATATATTTGACGTTTCATCAGGCCTCTCCGATCGTAAATAACAACTCCCCTTTTCTTCTGGTCGGCCAAGGATACATACAACTTCCCCAGTTTAGGATAAGTTAAAATCTTAGAGTGGTCTTTCCTTATGTGGGCCTCCTGTAAACATATAATATCATAGTTATCTTTTTGAAGTTTAGCCCAGACCTTTTTCCTCTTAATGGGAGCATTCAGGCCATTGATGTTAACAGAAAACAGGTTAAGCACCTCATCCATACCTCTACTTACCTGCGTTCTTGAGTTTCTGGGATCTAGTCTCGATTTGGAAAATTGTTCCTCCTTCTTCTCCAGATTGGGCTGTGGCTTTGTCATGTCCAATATGCTCTGTGGCTGTTGTTTCTTGGGTTACCTCTTCTTGGCTCTTACCTAGGTTACCACCTTCACTCTCTTGGTCACTTGAATTAATATAGGCTTCCGCGAAGTCTTGCGCTTCCTGTACAGATTCCAATCATAGCCTCTGTTCTTGCCAGGTAAACATCAGGCCTTCTGGTAGAAGCCAACGATAACGTATCCCTTGTTTCCTCAGCCATGTTGTCAAAAAGTCATATTTCCTCTGAATGTCTCGTACACGTCTCGGGAGCTGGGGCAGTACTGTTAGTCGGTTATTTTTATAGGTAAAAGCTTGGTCCCTCGTTTTCCGAAACACTTCATCTCTTAGTGCTGTTCTAGTAAATCGAACATGAATCTCTTTAAGGAGCTTGTTGCGCCGAGCATAGCTGGTATATACTCGGTACACATCATCAATATCTCTTGAAACTTCTACGAAATCTCTTCCGGTAATTCCTGAAACAATCTCTCCCATTAGTACATCCAAGCGCTCACCTTTCTCTTCAGGGACATTCTGAAACCGTAAGAAGTAGCCAAATCTATCCATTTCGAGGAAGATAATCTCTTCCTCAATTTTTTTTATTAGCCATGGCTTGCCGGAGTTCGAGCCGCTCCATCCTACATGTCACCTTCTTGGTCTTTATCTCGGAAGCTTGAATCCGTTCCTCATGGTTAGTCAAAGTATTTTGGACCTCCTCAAACTTTGCATGAAATAACCTTGTCTCCGTAGTTAACGTTCCTACATTCCTCTTCAGCTCTTCCAAAATTTTAGATGTTGAGTCTTGATTTTTGATCAATGTTTCCTGTATAGACAGGAGAATATCTTGCGTCGATGCTTTTCCCAGAGTTGCCACGTGTTCAGATGATCTTTGTAGTGTCATAGAGGTAGTGACTGGGGATGAGGCTGAAGAGGTCGTGATTGCCTTCTTCTTTAAAGTGGTAGTCATGGTAGCCATTTTGGATATTCCTAAAAAGTCTTTCCAAGCAATCATACAACACCAAATGGTTTCACCACCTATTATCAAAATTCATTCTTGCTTCGCCATGTCCAATGTACTAGGGGTAAATTTAGCCACTGATTCCTATTGGCTATCTAAAAGGAAATAGGAAAGAAAAGGAAAAGGAAAAACAGGGGGGGAAGGGGGGGAGGAAGTCCAACTATAATAAGTCTAGGTGTAGTTAGCAATTTTGGTCACTAGATGGCAGCAAACACCAACTTTTCCAGTTCTCCAGATCTCGCAATGAAAGTAAGTTCAAAAGTGATTGCTCATACAAATGGCGTATTTCAAAAGCAGCAAATGTTAGTACTAAGTCAAAAATAGAAAAATCAAAGGAAGCACAGCACTCTTTCTTTCAAAGTCTGTGGGGGGTTCACATTCCCAAACAATAAGTCAAAATTCACCAGTCGTAAAAACAGAGTGAAATCAGATCGCAGTAATCAGTTATAATCCAAGGTTGATAATCTTCTCAAACTGCCAGCTAACTTCACTGCCACTTCACTCAGTTTAGGCTCTGGGAGTAGGAAAGATTTTAAACTCCACTACCTTGCAGCTTCCAATCGCGTCACAGTCTCAAATTACCGAATCAGTCTTTTGGTTTGGCTTGGATGAATAGACTTCCTCAAGCAGTATAGTCACAGCCTCGGGGCACCATAACAGGCATCCTCTCATTGCTCTGACATCGGGAAGGGACTTCAGTCTCTTCGTGCAGCCTACACTTTCCACACAGAGCTGGCAAAGCTCCCCTCTTTTCCACCAAGCTTTCCCGCTCGGTGTTGGCTTCAAAGAAGCTTCAAAGAAGCTGCCAGATACAGCGATCAGAGGATCGGCTCGGGAGAAGAATCCCTTGCCTCCTCCGGCTGCTGTGACATCACAGCACGAAGTGTCTAATATTCAAAGGAGTGAATTTTAGATGGTTAATACTGGAAGGAATTTTGGTGACATGGCAAGAACAAAGACATAGAGTTGACTCCATTGAAAAAGCAAAACTATTTTATCAACAATTTTGTGGACCACTAGAAGACGACTTGGGAGCAATAGGAGAGACAAAGCAAAAAGATGAAGAGAAAGATAAAGATGAAAAAAACAAAGGAAAAAAGAGCCCTAAAAGAAGGAGCAAGATTTAAAGATCCAATCGAACAATGAGAGATAAGGGAGATGAAGTCAAAATCTAGTAACAAGTAAAACATGGAAGAAGAAATTTAAGCAATATCTTTAAATGTAAATGGACTAAATGTGGCAATAAAAAGAAACAGAACTTGACTTCCTGTGGCGTCTCCTTCGTTGTCGGCTGTCTTTTTAAGACAGCCGGCCTCCCGGCGCGTAAGAGCCGTCGCACAGCAGGTAGGCGGCTCGTAAAACCCTCTCTTTAATTGAGGGAGAGGGAAGAGCTTCTGGGGAGGATGTTGAGCCAGCTGAGTCACCCCAGGAACTTTTCCTTTGTCCTGGGGATGGCTCAGAGCGATGGCTCCCTATTCACCCCCAGAGTGTGCTCCGTGCCGAGAGGGATCTCCGCTAATTAGTTAATTAGCGGAGCCAGACTTCGTGAGCAACACGACTGAATTGACAACAGAAAAAAAAGCTGAATAAGAAAGAAGGCAAGTCTAACGCAAGTATGATTTTTTTTTTACTGATTTTTTTGGAGGAAGGAAAAGAAAAGGGAAGGAGAGGATGAAGAGTGAATGTGCTTTTAAGCTGGCGACGGGCTCTGTTGGAAGAAAAATGAGAGCGGAAAGTGAAAGCAGTGTTTTGTGCTGAGAGATTTTAAAAGAAACATATTTATATTGAGAAGAATTAAAGAAACAAAGGTTGATTTAAATAGATTTTTTCTGTTTTTTTTAATAGAAGTAAGAAGAACCTTCTTGGTCTTTTTTAAAAGTAAAGTTAAAGTTAAAGTTAAAGTTAAAGTTAAAGTTAAAGTTAAAGTTAAAGTTAAAGTTAAAGTTAAAGTTAAAGTTAAAGTTAAAGTTAAAGTTAAAGTTAAAGTAAAGTAAAGTAAAGTAAAGTAAAGTAAAAGTAAAAGTAAAAGTAAAAGTAAAAGTAAAAGTAAAAGTAAAAGTAAAGTAAAGATGACTAAAGGAAGGGGGGGCTCCCCCATGAGCCAGCTGAAGGATAAAGCTGAAATGATTCATTTGCATGGATTGGCAGAGGGGGACTTAAAAGATTTCATAACAAGTTCTTTACTGAGCGTTGTTGACAAAATAAAAAATTCACAGAAGAATCTTGAGGAGTTGGTTTCTGGAAAGTATGACCAATTAAGTCAAACTATTATCAAAGTAATCTCAGATCTTTCAAGTGTGGTGGTTGAAATGGAGGAGAAAGTGACTGAGATCAGCAGTAAATTTGATTCTCAGATACAAGAAATACAAGAAAAGTTTGTGGAAGCTGAGGTTCGAAATCAGAACATACAGAACGATATCATCGTGCTTCAAATTAAAACTATGGAATCAGCAATTAGATTAAGCGGTATTAGAGAAAATAAGAGAGAAAACTTAAGAGCAATTTCTGCAAAGGTTTTTGTTGAATTACTAAAGCTAGAAGATGAGATAATTCTTGGCTGTATAGAGAAAGTCTACAGAGTCAACTCACGTGTAGCTAAACAAAGGAATTTGCCCAGAGACGTTGTTGTTTACTTTACTGATAGAAGATTGAGAGATGATATCTTACAAAAGTCCTACTCTGCCAGAGTGCAAGTAGAAGGTATACAAATTAATATTTTTAAAGAGTTACCACCGAAGGTCTTAAACGACAGAAAAGAATTTGCTTTTTTGACTAAGGAATTGAAGAGAAGTAATATCCCATTCAGATGGGACTTACCAGTTGGCATAATTTTTAGATACCATGGTGTGAGATATTGTTTGAATACTATTGGAAAAGCGGAACATTTTTATAAAAATATCTTTAAGGGAGCCCCAGAATATGTTAAGAATAAGAAACAAGAAAGAGAGTCTGCAAAAGGTAAACAGAAGGAAGAGATTCAAAGAATGTTAAAAGAAGAAGGAGTACAAGGCGGTTCTTCAGAGGATCCTATTTTGGACCTTTCAGATGAAAAAATTGAACATCCCAGTGAATCTAGAGCAGGAGCACCGGACCTTGAACTGCTGGAGCAAGATTTAAAAAATATTACAATCTGAGACGAACAGCAGCAGAGGTCCAACGCTCCTCAAGAAATGGGTGGTGATGTTAAACAACAGGAAATAGAAGTTAATGAGGAAACTCAAGTGGAATATACTGTTGAGTGTCGTGAATTGCTTCAGCAGTTACAGCTGTTATCAGAAAGTATTGAAAGTTTTGGAAACAGGTTATAAAATTTTCAAAGTTTATACTGAGTTGGATTCATGGATTATAAAGAGTTCATCCTGAGTTGGAGACTCATAAAAATTTTATTATCCTGAATTGGATTTAACATCCTGAGTAAGTTTAACAGATTGCTGCAATAGCAGCAGCGATCTGTGATTACCCTATTATAGTTTTTTTCTTGGAATTTACCATCTAGGAGAAAAGAATGGAAATGAAAACATCTTACAACCAGAACGAACAACAAAGGGTGACAGGATTTGAAAGAGCTTTAAAAGAACATCTGGGAATGCAGTTTCTAGAATTTTCTTTTTTCTTTTTTTCTTTCAAGGCTTGGAGGAGCTGCATTCGGTTTTTTCTTGGTGGAATAGAATAAGCTAGTTTGAATGATTCTACCTAGAGGAGTGAATATTTTCGTGGTTGGATATTATCTATATAAAATCACACGGGGGGTTTATGTGGAATGCTTTATTTTGCTGATGGGGGCAGATAGAAGACGAAGCTTATTGGAATTGGATATATGTGGAGAAAGAATATTTAACTTCAATCAAGATGAAGAGAAGATTGAAATTTGGATTATGGAAATAGAAAAATTTCTTTTTGGATATAATTGTATGATTATAATAATATATGCATAATTATATTATATTGCATGTTTTATGTTTTTTGTTTTTTTGTTTTTTAATTAAGGGGAGTAGTTGGGATCAAATTATTTGATATTATTTGATATGAATATGCAGGTTATATTATGTTTCATTAGATGGGGGATTGAGTTTGGCATATGATTAGTAATGTTAATACTAATGGTTCATATAAAGGTATAATTTTTTTTTAAATTGGCTTAAATATTATAATGGTTATTATTTTTGGGTGTTTTTCTTACTATAATATTGTTAATTTTAGATACATATTAATATCTAGGGGCTTTTTTTTTCTTAATTCTTTTCTTTCTTTCTTTTCTCTTCCTCCAAAACCCTTTTTTTTTCTCAATTTAGAATTTGAATACATAATAGTTTTTGCTTTTCTTTTTGTTATAAATTTTTGCTGTTTTTCTTTTAAAAATGTGTAGCGGAAGTCAGGGGAGGGATGGAGAGGGAAGGGGTGAGGTTGGGGGGAGGTTGGAAAGGTGGGGGTGGGGTGGGGGTGGGGCGAAAAAGGGAAAAAAAATTTTGTATTGTAAAACTTTTTCAATAAAAAAAAAAAGAAACAGAACTTTATCTAAATTAAATAGCTTGAAGATGGACATTATGTGCCTTCAGGAAGTACATATTAGAAAACAACATTTAAAATTATTACAATATCCAAAGTTAGGAGTTCTATTTACATCATTGATACAACAAAGCAAAAGAGGAGTGGTGTTATATATTAAAGAAAAATTAGAACATAAATTACTTTTTGAGGATGAAGAGGGTAGGATAGGATTCTGATGGAGGAAATAAAAATGAACTTTAAACAAATACTTTTGATAGCAATATGGGCACCAAATGAAAAACAAGAAGAATTTTATTGGAGATTACACAGAAAAAATTTAGAATTGGATTATGAATATGTATTTATAATGGGTGATTTTAATGCTGTAACAAATGTGGATCTGGACAATGAAGACAAATAAAAAATCCAGAAGAATATTGCCGAAATCTTTTTTTACAATGATAGAAGAGTTGAGTATTCAAGATATTTGGAGACAAAAACACCTGAAAGAAAACCAATATACTATTTATTCAAATAGATACTTATCGTGGTCAAGGATAGACATGATATGGATGTCAACAGAATTGATAGATAATATATAAGAAGTAAGTATTGCTTCAAATAATTGGGTGGACCATAGCCCAATGACAATAATATGGAAAGGAAAGAAGAAAAAGACAAGATGGACTTTGAATGTAACAATATTAAATGGAAAGGACTTTCAGCAATTTATGGAAAAAGAATTAGAATTTTTCTTTAAAATAAATAAGAAAGAAGATATATCACTTCAGAACATATGGGATACAATGAAAGCCTATATTAGAGGTTTGGCAATAACTTATTTGAGAAAAAAGAATAAAAAGCAAAGGTAAAAATAGATAAGATTGGAAGAGGAGTATAAGAACCTAGAGAAATAATTCCAAAAAGATATCCAAAATAAAAAAATTAAGAAGCTTATGGAACTGAAAAAAACATGAAATAAATTTAAGTGAACAGAAAGCATTAGCAAACAAATTAAGAGCATCTAAACAGAATTTTTTTTGAAAATGCAAACAAACCAGGAAGGTGGTTAGCATATAAATTAAAAAAAGAGAAAGAGAGGAAAATAATAAAATATTTACAAGATGAAGAGGGGAAATTACATTATAGAAATGAAGAAAAGAAGATCGTAATTCAAAAATACTCAGGAAAGCTTTATTCCCAAGAAAAGATTTCAGAGGAAGAGATAATAAAATATTTGGAAAAATCAGATTTACCTAAAATACCAGAACAATATAAGGGAATGTTAGAAGACAGAATAACGATGGAATTAACAGAAGTGATAAAAGGACAAAATAATGGGAAGCACCAGGACTGGATGGGTTACCAGCTGAACTATGTAAAACACTACAAGAAGGGATGAGCAATGAAATGTTGGAACTCTATAATAAATTAATAATGAAGGCAAGAATGCCAGACTCATGGAGGGAGGCTTATGTAACACTTATACCTAAAGAAGATACAGACCTACAATTGATAAAAAACTATAGACCGATTTCATTCTTATAAGATTTTTGCCTCAATAATGGCAAATAGATTGAAAAAAACAGATGAATTTATTCATATGGACCAAGATGGATTTTTACCTAAAAGGCAAATTAGAGACAATATGAGGATAATTTTGAATACTTTGGAATATTATGAGAGATATTCAGAAAAACAAATGGCGATGATGTTTCTAGACGCCCAAAAAGCTTTTGACAATGTGAACTGGCAATTTATGACCGAATAACTGCAGAAAATGGACATTGGAGATAGATTTATAAACACCATAAAAAGATTTATGATAGACAATCTGCTAAGATAATGATGAATGGAGAAATGACAGAAAATATTAGTATTATGAAGGGCACTAGACAAGGATGTCCTCTATCACCATTGCTGTTTATTCTGATCTTAGAAGTTTTAAATAGAAATATTAGGCGAAATGAAGAGATAAAAGGAATGAAAATCAAAAAAAGAAGAGTATAAACTGCAAGCTTTTGAGGATGACTTAGTATTCATCTTAGAGGAACCACAAGCATCAGGTCCCAAATTACTAGAACAAATAGAGAATTATGGAAAGGTATCTGGTCTAAAAAAAATAAAGATAAAACAAAAATTCTGTTGAAAAATATTACAGAAAAATACAAAAGAAAAATCTAGATATACAAGTGGTGAAAAAAGTTAAATACCTAGGAGTATATCTAACTTCAAGATGTGTAACGATAAAAGAAGATAATTATTATAGATTAAAACAACAAATTGAGAAAGATTTGGAGAAGTGGAAGAATCTTCAACTGGCACTAATGGGAAGGATTGCAATAATAAAGATATATTACCAAGATTGTTATTTATATTTCACACAGTACCGATAAAAATTGAAAAGACTTATTTTCAACAGCTTAATAAGATAATTAGGAAATTTATATGGCAAGGGAAAAAAGCAAGAATAAATATAAAAATGCTTCAGGACATGAGACTATATGGAGGATTTGGGTTACCAAATTGGGAATTGTATTACCAGGCATTGACTTGGATGAAGGAATGGGTTGAATTAAGAAATACAAGACTATTAATACTGGAAGGTCATGATTTACAATTGGGATGGCATGCATTTTTACGGTATGGCAGAAATAAGATACATATGTAGTTTCATAAACATTATATAAGAAATCCATTGCTATTGATATGGGAGAAGGTCAAAGATAAATATTTTCTGAAAATACCAATATGGTTATCAACAATGGAAGCTTTGATACACCCAAATGTTTTTAATGTCGGAAATATTGTTAGATATAAGGACTTACTAACAGATAAGGGGGATTTGAAAGGAAAATGAGAGTTGGAAGAACAGGGGATTGAGATGGATTGGTATATGTACATGCAGATACAAACAAGATATGAAAAAGATGCTAAATTACATGGTTTTCACTTAGAAAAAACAGAGTTGGATGGGATACTCATGGGAACAATAGATAAATTAATAAAAAAATCTATAATTTTTTACTAGGCATTGAACTGGAGGAGGACCAAGTAAAGAAAACAATGATAGTCAGGGCAAAGAATTTTGGACCTTCAATAGATCTAGATAAATGGCAACAGTTATGGGAAGGAATTATAAATCAACAATGTCCACTGCATATAAGGAAAATCAATATCAAATGTTTTATAGATGGCATATGCCCCTGAGAAACTGGCAAAAATGTTTAAAGATAAATCAGCTAAATGTTGGAAATGTCACCAGTTACCAGGTTTTTATTACCATATGTGGTGAATATGTCCAGAAGCAAAAAATTATTGGAATACAATTAAGATATGGTTGGAAGAAATGATACACAATGTATTGATTTAAAACCAGAACTGTTCCTATTGGGTATCCTGCCAGAAAAAATTAGCAAAGAAAATATTTATTTGATTATACATGTAATAATGGCTGCAAGGATTGTTTACGCACAACACTGGAAAGCAGAGAAAATACCTTTGGAAGGAGAAGTAATTTTAAAAAAAAATTAGTTTCTGCAGAAATGAATAGATGATGATGATGATGATGATGAATCATATTTCTATGCCGCCCGCTCTCCGAGGACTCTGTCATATGCTAGACAGTATACTAAATAGCATATTGACCCCAACAATCTGGGTCCTCATTTTACCCACCTCAGAAGGATGGAAGGCTGAGTCAACCTTGAGCCAGTGAGATTTGATCTGCTAAACTAGCAGTCAGCTGAATTAGCTGCAGTACAGCACTCTAACCACTACGCCACCTCGGCTCTTTGACTTTGATGATTAAAGAAAGAGAAGATTCAGAATACTTTAAGATATGGAATCAATTTTACTATTGGTTAGAAAAGAGATACAAATGAGTAAATTAATGGTGATGTATAAAAAAGTCATAATCAGAATATTTTGTTAGTGATGTATTGTTGTAATTGATTCGATTAGAACGAAGACAGAAAAATAACAAAAAGAAGAACGATTAGAGACAATACCAAGATGTCACATGGAAGGAATGACTGATGTATTAAATGTTCATTTGTTTAAAAAAAAATAAAAAACAATAAAAAACAATGGATGGAAACTAACCAAAGAGAGAAGCAACCTAGGACTAAGGAGGAATTTCCTAAGGGTGAGACCAATTAACAAATGGAATAGCTTGCCTTCAGAAGTTGTGGTTGCTCCATCACTAGAGGCTTTCAAAAAGAGTGAGGGTAGTATATCCCAAAAGGGTAGTGCCAGGAACCACTAAAATAATGCAGAAAACTTAAAATAGCCATTCCCCCTTTTAAAAAAAGTCAACCCCAAAGCAACCACAGCAGCTGAGAGGACAACTAAGAACAGCTGCTCAGGCTAATTGAAAGCCTGGGCGTGCTGCCAAAAGCCATTAACTCTTCCAACTCTATTATATTATGTTCTCTATGTTCTAAATTGGATGTTTCACCGCAGAAGCAATACAACTGGCTGGACTTCATATGCTAAATTCAGGGCCTGTATGATCAAGCTGCATCATTGTCCACTCCTGTATCTTTTCCCCCAGGAAGAAACAAGAAGTAGCCAACACTGCAGTAGCTATAAAAGATCTTGGGAAACTCCAGGGAGTATCAGCTGATCACAAAAGTGTTATTTAATACTCTTTATAATGAAAATGTTTGTAATCTTGCCTTCTTCCTGAAGGGAAGAGGTTAATCCCATCCCTAGATGGGTGATTAATTGGTTTCCCTGCCTAATCTTGTCAGTTTCTGTTGTTTATTGACTTGATTCAGTGTGTATTGACTGCATTCTAGCTGCAACTGTTAAGTGGAGCTATTAACTGAAGGGAGAGAGAAAAAAAACCCTCTCTTGCACTTTATTTTTAACCGGTTCTCTGAACAATTTACTAAGCAATTTACTAATGGTTTGGGCGAACCAGTGAAAACTGGCTGAATTTCACCTGTGCTTCAGATGTTCTGGATTACCACTCTTCATGATGAAGGGAAACAGAGATGAACTGTGTGCCAGATTGTGGAAGGTAGTACTTCCGGCTATATCACATCTAGCTTTGTTACATCTGAGACATCCTTATTACCAGGGGCGGGTTCCAAAACCCACTACTACTGGTTTGCCCGAATTGGGGTGAACCAGTAGCAACCTACCACTGCTTGTTACCTATTATAGAACCATACCAATTTCCCTCACTTTAGAAAGGTATTTTAGTATAGAAATGCTGCCTAAACAAGTATAAAAGATTACATCTCGTTGCAGTTTGATGTTAACCATCAGTTAAACATTGCTAACAGGTTTGGAATAGGCAGAATCTCTTTCCAACCTCAGAGACAGTGAAGTTCTTCTGAGTCCAGATATGTTTGGCATTCAGTTTATCTTTCTGGTTAAGTAAGTGAGGACAAGGTAGAGGACCAGAATTTCTGGCTTCTATAAATTTAGTTGCTAGGTGCCAGATGCGAGTTTGCCATCGTAACACTCCAGGGATTGCATCAGCTAAATGAAAAATGATAGGAGACAGAAGTTTTCATTAGCTCATGTTAAGATAACAATTTCAGCTAGGAAAAAAGAAAAATAATAATGAATAGTTCTGTTCTTCTTTACTAATCACTCATTAATGCCAGTTTTTAATTTTAGAACAATTAGATGCATTCTTATTTAATTGGAATAAAATGATATTCAAGTTGTTTTATGATATAGCAGCTACTCATTGTATTTTAAATATTCTAATTTTTTCTTTCTTTCTTCAGGCTTATGGTTTAGTGCTAGGAACCTTTTACCAGAGCTGTCCACTGTAAAGTTAGATAAAAAGAGATATCTCAACCAAGTGTTCTCTTACTTTGAAAATCAGAAAGAAAAATACAGATTCAAGTAGTGCTGCTTACAGAAGGAAGACAAGGCATTCCATATTTTCTGTAGAATTAAAGAATATGAGTTTATAACAGTTCAGATCCTCATAACTGAGTTGCTTCTTGATAGATCTTCTTAAACATTTCTGCATAATCACTGAAAACAATGGTTCTCCCTCAACCCCTAATTCCCCCTCTAGTACCCACTAGGAGCATCCCTACTATGTGAATATTAAGGATCCTTCTGCTTTTCTAACTAATGGCAAAGTGCAAAAATCTGTCAGCCACATTTGTTATGCAATACAAAGCAACATATCTTATGTGGAGAACAGAGCCATCCTCAGATTGCTCAGATAAGAAGAAGGAATGATGGGACTAATGTCATTAAGGCACCATGAGGAAAATAGTCCCAGAGGGAAGGAGTTGATAAGAAGTCAATCAGCAAGCAAATAATCCCCCACCACCCTTTCCATGAGGATTATTGGGTTAACTTGTAAAGTTAACTGATTCATCTATGACCCTTGTATGGCTTTGTACAGACAGAAACTATATGGTTTCAGATAAATGAAGGAGTTGTACATAGCAAGAATCTAAATTGGTACATCCTGTCACCAATCCAAAACACACAACTTCAAGGAATTACATTTATACAAATACTAAATCCTTCTTTCAAAAACACATCTGGTTCCGTTTTCAGTAGCATTCAAAATATCTTCAAAATAAAAATCACATACAGTGGGGCAAAAAAGTATTTAGTCAGCCACCAATTGTGCAAGTTCTCCCATTTAAAAAGATGAGAGAGGCCTGTAATTGTCATCATAGGTAGATCTCAACTATGAGAGACAAAATGAGAAAACAAATCCAGACAATCACATTGTCTGATTTGGAAAGAATTTATTTGCAAATTATGGTGGAAAATAAGTATTTGGTCAATATCAAAAGTTCATCTCAATACTTTGTTATATATCCTTTGTTGGCAATGACAGAGGTCAAACGTTTTCTGTAAGTCTTCACAAGGCTGTTGCTGGTACGTTGGCCCATTCCTCCATGCAGATCTCCTCTAAAGCAGTGATGTTTTGGGACTGTCATTGGGCAACACGGACTTTCAACTCCCTCCAAAGGTTTTCTATGGGGTTGAGATCTGAAGACTGGCTAGGCTACTCCAGGACCTTGAAATGTTTCTTACGAAGCCACTCCTTTGTTGCCTGGGCGGTGTGTTTGGGATCATTGTCATGCTGAAAGACCCAGCCGCGCTTCATCTTCAATGCCCTTGCTGATGGAAGAAGGTTTACACTCAAAATCTCACGATATATGGTCCCATTAATTCTTTCCTGTACACGGATCAGTCGTCCTAGCCCCTTTACAGAGAAACAGCCCCAAAGCATGATGTTACCACCCCCATGCTTCACAGTAGGTATGATGTTCTTTGGATGCATTCTCTCTCCTCCAAACACGACGAGTTCTGTTTCTACCAAACTGTTCTACTTTGGTTTCATCTGACCATATAACATTCTCTCAATCCTCTTCTGGATCATCCAAATGCTCTCTAGCAAACTTCATACGGGCCCGGACATGTATTGGCTTAAGCAGGGGGACACATCTGGCACTGCAGGATCTGAGTCCCTGGCAGCGTAGTGTGTTATTGATGGCAGCCTTTGTTATGTTGGTCCCAGCCCTATGCAGGTCATTCACTAGGTCCCCCCGTGTGGTTCTGGGATTTTTGCTCACCGTTCTTGTGATCATTTTGACCCCATGGGGTGAGATCTTGCGTGGAGCCCCAGATCGAGGGAGATTATCAGTGGTCTTGTATGTCTTCCATTTTCTAATTATTGCTCCCACAATTGATTTCTTCACACCAAGCTGCTTGCCTATTGCAGATTCAGTCTTCCCAGCCTGGTGTAGGTCTACAATTTTGTTTCTGGTGTCCTTCGAAAACTCTTTGGTCTTCACCATAGTGGAGTTTGGAGTGTGATTGTTTGAGGTTGTGGACAGGTGTCTTTTATACTGATAACAAGTTCAAAACAGGTGCCATTAATACAGGTAATGGGTGGAGGACAGAGGAGCCTCTTAAAGAAGAAGTTATAGGTCTGTGAGAGCCAGAAATCTTGCTTGTTTGTAGGTGACCAAATACTTATTTTCCACCATAATTTGCAAATAAATTCTTTCCATATCAGACAATGTGATTGTCTGGATTTGTTTTCTCATTTTGTCTCTCATAGTTGAGGTCTACCTATGATGTCAATTACAGGCCTCTCTCATCTTTTTAAGTGGGAGAACTTGCACAATTGGTGGCTGACTAAATACTTTTTTGCCCCACTGTACACTCCAATGACTTTTTTCCAGTGTGCTGAACGGAAGTGGAATATTTGATGACTGAGAATTAAGGCAACTGAATTCATAGCACACCTGGAAGCTGCCAGTTTGGGGAAGGCTGACATAGAACATTTCTGGCTGGCAAGTATTTGGAATGGAAACGGCCCAGAAAGTATGTTTGGGCCACAGGCTAGAGAAGGTTGCTAGAAAGAGAAATTAATGTCTTCCTATGGCAACTCCTAAATAGCACAACTATAATTAACAAAGTATGAAAACAGCAAAAAGATTTAATCTGGGAATTTTGTCAGCATTTTGAAAGTATAAAAGGTATTTTGCAACAAAAATATCAATTGATAGTGGAAGAATTCGGGTTTTGAGTAGGATTCTTACTCTTTGCTTCCCACAAGATGTCCTGCTCTGGAGGGGCAGTAAACAGGATGTATAGCCGGACTGTATCAATTCCATACTTCTGAATTATATCTTCAGGTTCAATTCCATTGTACTTGGATTTGCTCATTTTGTCCCATGACACCTGCAGTTTCTCTTTGTTTTTTGCATGAATGGGTTCAGGACCTAAATATATACATCAAGAAAAATGTAAGATACAACTCAAAAACATTTCACATTAAGAGCTGATTGCTTTAAATCCTTTGCTGTACCCATGTTCAAAATCAAGGTCATGTTTAGTTAAGCAGATTGTAGTCATACTGGCTGAGCTTAAAGGAATGCTCCTCGTGTCTGGAGGAGTTAAGTTTGGAAGGCAGCTCTTTTGAATCCAAAATTGGATTGTTTATTCTCTTCTAAGAATTTTTACTTTTGCAAATTAGATAACACTTACAAGCTATTGTACATAAAGATATTAATTTTTCTTATTTCAAATTCAATAATGTGCAAAACAAAAGAATTTGTTTCTTTTAGCTGTGAAGATTATAATAATTTTAAAAAACGTTTCTTGCACATCATCATCACCTTTTCTGTGATGGGTGGCTCTCACATGAAATATATTACCCCATGTAATGTTTATCTAATGTCCCACTTATAGCAATTCACATCTGGTTCATTCCTTGAATATCAGCCCCAAATGAGCTATACTTTTATCAAGATATAAAAACCTCACAAATTTCACAATTTAATTATCTGCAACACCTTGATCAACAATGGTAGATATTATTGTGCATATCTATGGCAAAATGTTTCATTTGTACAACCCCAAAGCTGATATATTTGATTAAATGTGAACTATATTTAAATGAAAGATTAAATATCAAACCTTTATCTCTAGTCAGGTATGCAACATTTTTTCTTGTCACATTAAATATATATGAATATGAATATGAATATGAATATGAATATGAATATGAATATGAATATGAATATAAATATAAATATAAATAAGTACATGTACATGTACATGGCATCAGTTATATTTTATATACAGTTTATATAGTTTAATAATTTTGGAATTCCTAAACCACCTTGTTTTTGGTTCTGATACCACATTTTCTTAATCAATCTTGATTTTTATCTCCATTACAAAATTTATCTAATTTTTTTTGATATACTTCAATATCCTTCTCAGTTAAAAAAATCGGAAGCATCTCGAATAAAAAGTTAAATTTAGGAAGTAATATCATTTTACATATAGCTACTCTACCAAACCAAGATAACTGTAATTTTTTATATTTCCCAATTTTCTCTTCAATTTCTTTTATTACTATGTCATAATTTAGTTTCTTTAAATTTTTAATTCTAAGTGAAAGTATGATACGTAAATATCTTAAATTATCCTTTATCCTAATTCCAAATTGATTTTGTAATTTTTCTAATTTGTTTTCCCTATCAATTTCCATTAATAATTCTGATTTTGACTAATTTACTTTCAAACCAGTCATATCTTCAAATTCTTCCAAATGTATTTGAACTCTTTTTATATCATTTGTAATATTATTTAAAATGATAAGGGTATCATCTGCTTATAAATTAACTTTGATACCTTTATAACCTATTAATTCTGAATCCTCTTCAATCAAAGTTGTTAAAATTTCCATTGCTAATAAGAATAGGGTCGGAGACAGGGGACAACTTGATAATTTAATGCTTTCTCCTCTAAAAATTTCTTTCATTGTGTCCCAAACTGTTCTATAATTGACTTCCCCATTATCATTCCAATCCCAATTTTCTTCCCATTTCTTAAGAATACGAGTCTTATCTTCCTCGTTTTTATACAATTTTTCATCATATCTCCAACAATTTTCTTTTTTCTCCAAAACCATATCTAATTCTAGTAACAATTCTGCATGGTCAGAGTCTTTAAATATTATTATTATTATTATTATTATTATTATTATTATTATTATTATTATTATTATTATTATTATTATTATTATTATTATTATTATTATTATTATTATTATTATTTATTAAATTTATATACCACTCTTCTCTTAGTCGACTCAGGGCGGTGTACAGCCAAGAATAAAAAGCACTCCAATACAAAATTTAAAATATTAATAAAAGAATTAAATAATTTTGGCCCAATAAATTTAAAAAACCCAATAGGCAATTAAAATTTAAAACCCATAAACTTTAAACTTAAAAAAGAGGGGGGGGGGGTTTACGCCAGCCCAGCTTGACAAAATAAAAAAGTTTTTAGGGCACGGCGGAAAGCCCGGAGATCAGGTATCGTACGGATCTCCGGGGGCAAATCGTTCCAGAGGGCTGGTGCTGCCACAGAGAAGGCTCTCCCCCTGGGTGTCGCCAGCCGACATTGTCTGGCTGACGGCACCCTGAGGAGTCCGTCTCTGTGATAGCGAACTGGCTGATGGGAGGCTATCAGTGGCAGAAGGCGGTCCCGCAAGTACCCAGGCCTTATGCCATGGAGCGCTTTAAAGGTGGTCACCAACACCTTGAAGCGCACCCAGAAGACCACCGGAAGCCAATGCAGTTCACGCAGGAGAAGTGTCACATGGGAGCGCCCCCTTGCTCCCATAATCCCCCGCGTGGCCGCATTCTGCACCAGTTGGAGCCTCCGGGTGCACCTCAAGGGGAGCCCCATGTAGAGAGCATTGCAGTAGTCCAGGCGGGAAATGACGAGTGCCTGAGTGACTGTGCATAAGGAGTCCTGATCTAGATAGGGACGCAACTGGCGTATCAGGCGAGCCTGATAAAAAGCCCCTCTGGCCACGGCCGTCACATGCTCCTCCAAAGACAGCCGTGCATCCAGGAGGACGCCCAAGTTGCGAGCCCTATCCGTGGGGGCCAATGACTCGTCCCCAATGGTCAGTGATGGAGTCAACTGGCCATATCGGGACGCCGGAAGCCACAGCCACTCGGTCTTGGAGGGGTTGAGTTGGAGCCTGTTGCCCCCCATCCAGATCCGCACAGCCTCCAGGCATCGGGACATCACTTCCACGGCATCGTTGGGGTGGCCTGGGGTGGAGAAGTACAGC
Source organism: Coluber constrictor foxii (assembly GCA_038048745.1). Classification (NCBI taxonomy): domain Eukaryota; kingdom Metazoa; phylum Chordata; class Lepidosauria; order Squamata; family Colubridae; genus Coluber; species Coluber constrictor. The sequence goes on along the minus strand of CM075961.1, from coordinate 115,180,531 downwards.
TGAGTATCATCAGCGTACTGATGGAACTTCACCCCAAAGCCACGGATGATCTCGCCCAGCGGCTTCACATAGATGTTGAACAGAAGGGGCGAAAGGACCGACCCTTGCGGCACTCCACAAGTGAGGCGCCTCGGGGTCAACCTCTGCCCCCCTGCCAACACCATCTGCGACCGGTTGGAGAGATAGGAGGAGAACCACCGCAAAACGGTGCCCCCCACTCCCAACCCCTCCCGCCGGCGCAGCATGATACCATGGTCGATGGTATCAAAAGCCGCTGAGAGATCTAACAGGACTAGGATAGAGGAGCAACCCCTATCCCGAACCCTCCAGAGATCATCCACCAACGCGACCAATGCTGTTTCCGTGCTGTACCCGGGCCTGAAACCGGACTGAAGCGGATTTAGATAGACAGCTTCATCCAGATACCCAGGAAGCTGATGTGCCACCACACTCCCAACAACCTTCGTCAAGAAGGGAAAGTTGGAGACTGGACGATAATTAGCCAAAATAGCTGGATCCAGAGAAGGCTTCTTGAGGAGGGGCCTCACCACCGCCTCTTTCAAGGTAATTGGCAAGACACCCTCACTCAAAGAAGCGTTAATAATCCTCTGGAGCCAGCCTCGTGTAACCTCCTGGGAGGCCAGCACCAACCAGGAGGGACATGGGTCCAATAAACATGTGGTCGCGTTCAGCCGCCTCAGTATTCTGTCCACGTCCTCGGGAGCAACAGGATCGAACTCCTCCCAGATGACATCCTCAAGACCGGCCTCCGTCATCCCACCCGTATCTACCCAGTTGGAGACCAGACCATCCCGAATCTGAGTGATTTTATCGTGCAGAAACTGAACAAAATCCTCAGCACGACCCTGCAAGGGGTCCTCCCGTGCTCCCAGACATCCATATTCCAACATCCATATTATCCACGTTATCCATCAGATTCTTGGATACAAAAATATAATCAATTCTTGAATATGAATTAAATACCTTTGAGTAAAAAGTATACATTCTTTCATTACCTTTAATCTCTCTCCAAACATCTACTACACCATTTTGCAACATCCAATTATCAAGTATCCCCATTTTCTTGTTCCACCAAAGTGGGTAGGATTGGTACTATCCATCTGGTTTCTAATTAAATTAAAATCACCAGCTATGATTACCTTCCCTACCCTTTCAATTTGCAACAAATCGGTAATCTTATTCAAAAAATCTTTTTGGTTCACATTTGATACATATAAATTAACTAATGTTATTTTTTCCTCGTTAATACATCCTGTTATTATCAAATATCATCCATCGATATCCGCTATTACTTTGTTTTTTTCAAATTGGACTCCATTTGATATTAATGTTGCAACACCTCTATGTTTTGAGGACTTTTTCATAAACCTGCACCCCTTTTAAATACATCCTGTTTACATCCTCAGATTTCTGATGAGTTTCTTGCAGAAAAAGTATGTCAGGAGAATCTCTTTTAATCTTAAATTCTAAACGTCTTCTCTTAATCTGATTCCCAGTACCTTTAACATTCCAAGTCATTACCTTAATTACCCCCATTAATATTTTTAATTTTAACTATTCCCTCTTTTTCCTTTCCGTGACCCAAAACCCAAGCAAATATATATAGACAACATATAACATAATAAATAATAAATAATAATAATAATAATAATAATAATGTAAAACATACAAACAACATAAAAAAAAACTAACATAACACACAACCACATAAAATCTTCATCTCCCACCGTCTTCATTAAGACACGCCTCGTTTCCGAGAGTGGGGGAGAGGGGACCCCATCCATCAGCCGGGTTGTCTCTTCATTGGCATAATTCTGGTTTCAATTGAACAACTACAAGTTCTTCATCCCCGCACTCGGGCTCATCTTCCCTTTTATGTTCAGAATCCAATGTAATCATCCTTTCCACTCCTTCACCAGTAATATCTTGACTTTTCTTCTGTACCTCCGCCAAGGATGGAGAAATATCTTTCGTTGGTTTTCTTTTCCTCTTTGGTTTTGGACCTAAACCTCCGACCGCCCCTCGTTCTTCCTCTGGTGTTGATGTATATACTTCAATTCCACCCATTTTGAGTAATTGTGATCTTAATTCACTTTGTTCTTCCTCTTTTCCCAAAAAGCCAAGCTCATGGAGATATTGAACTGCATCCGTTTCTATTGTAAATATATGCATTCTATTTTTATAGAAAAATTTCATTCGCTGTGGTGGTCTCCAATTATACTTAATACCTCTATCTCTTAATATTTTAGTAATTGGCTTCAAATAATATCTCCACGATCTTTTCTCTCTTGAGATATCTTGAAAGACTTGGACCTGTTTTCCCTCAAACTTCAGCACAGCATCACCATTTTCTCTAATTTTTGCCATTACTTGTAATTTATCATTAACACTTGCAAATCTCACCAAAACATTTCTTATTATTTCACGTTGTCTTCTGAATCCAATTCGATGGACACTTATCAAATCTGTAGTCGTAAAATTTTTATCCAAGTTCATTAAGCCATTTCAGAACACATTGTTTAACATTGTCCACTTTTTCTTCCGCTATGCCTCTTATAACAATGTTGGACTTCCTAACTTCTTCTTCCAAATTACATATTCTTCTATCCTGTTTTTCACTTTAAAAAAAAAAATTCAGTTACTTGCTTATCAATTCTTTTTGTTTGCACTTGTAGTTGATCTACATTATCTTTTATCACTGTTACTTCTGCTGTATATTTAGCAAAATTAACATTAATTTCTTGAACAATTTGTTCCAGCTGATTGGATCTTTCCTTCTTTTCTTCATCCATTTTTAAATGTATTTTTTGAAATTCTGTATCCATTATTTCAATTTTATCACTTAATTTGTTTAATGCCAACACAATTTGAGCTGAGTCAATACTAGCTTGAAAAATCTGTTTGACCTTAGATCGTACCGATTCATCTTTAGATGGATCCATCTTAATAACTCCTATAATTTTTTGACCAAATATTTCTATAACCTTATTCACAATTCAAAATCAATGGGTCATCAACTTGTATTTAAAAAATCTGATTCAAACAATGTTGAATTGTTAAAGAGGAAAATCTTTAACCATCAGTTCCGTACCACAAATACTCAGAAGGGTCTTTTCAGAAGGACTTGGGCTTATTTTACTTTCACTTTAAGGAGCCAGAGACGACAAATAAAGCATTAAGGAGTCCGAAATTTTAAAAAGTTGAAAGTCCAAATTATTGAAGGCTTGCTTACAATTGCTTCTTGCGCCATAGGCAGTGTAAAATACAAACAGTGAAATTCCTGTAGTCAAAATTAATCAAGATCAGTTACACTCCTCAGCGCCATATTGCCCGCTGCGAACTTCAAACAGCAAGAGTACTTTAGATTACTATAAAACTTTTAACTTTTGGTCCAGTTTTCACAGCATCTTCAAAAAAAAAAAAAAGGATAATTGCTTTCAAATTTTCGGACTATCCCACAAACAAGCCATTTAAATATTCGGCTATTCCCAAAAAAAAAGAAAAGAAAAAAAAAGGTTCCTGTTCTCCACGTTTATGTCGACTCTAACATTCAGGCAGCTCTCATATATCTTATTTTTATCTTATTCAAACATAGCCATAAAACTTATTTGCTGCCCTTCACCCTACGGGCGTTTTTTTACGGATCCAGCTCACAATTAAGTTCAAATTTATTGTTTTTCAAACCTCTTTAAATCATCGTTTCGCCGTTTCATCACCCCCTCTGCTCACTTTTATTTCCCCGCAGGGAAAGTACTTTTAAAAAGCCTCAATTAAAAGCAGTTCAGGGTAGCTTACCACATCGATCTTAATCCAACCAAGTCAGGAGCTCTTCAATAACGCATTTAGTTGCTATCGGACTTTAAAAATGCTGTTTATTTTTATTTTCATCCGCTTTCAATTTTCCATATGCCGCAGAGAGACAAAGACAATGTCTCTAAGCCACAGCCGTGGACACGCCCCCACTTGCCAAAAATTCCTGACACTCCTTTAAAATTGCTAAAGGCCTCTTGACAGACTGTAGAATCAGTTTTCTTCTTGTTTTTTCATCAGTTTTGGAGGGACATTCATTACTTGGAAACTGTTGTACCATATTTTCTCCACATATTAATGACCATCTTAACTTTGTTCCAGGGTATATCCAATGCTTTGAAAATTTTTCTTTTCCTGACTGATACCTTCCAGAAATGAGATTCCTTTGATACTTTATATGCTCTTTGGGTTTTGCTGCAAGAGGCCATTGAATGAATGTCAAAAAAATCCTATTAGAACAGCTGAAATTTATATGAGCTTGATCAGAATCATTTAATTAGCAAATGTGTACTGACTACTATTTAACATCAGTTCAAATGTAATTAGTTAATTCTGAAGACAACTACATCCCTACTTATAGGAAGATATGCACACTTATACAACCTCATTATTATAATTTTTTTATTTTTATTTTTCCCACTGAAAAGTTTCATTTTGTTTTTTTAATTGAATTATACAGCTTATATATTATATTAAAGGTTGAAAAATTCTAAAGTGATTTATTTTAGATCTCAAAAATCTGGCATTTTAACAGGGATATATAGGGGTTTTTTTATACCCACTGTATCTAAAATGATATTATACCTGTAGCAACATCACTAGAGATGTCATGAAACAGAGAAACTGTTTGTGTCAAACATGGAGCAAACCATTATATCACAGAGATCTTGCTGAACCATTTCAGATCAGCTATGGTGCAGTAAATTACTCTGCTTGTTTCAGATTTCAGACAAAACAAAATCCAGACAGATAAGTAAGGCAAGGTTAGCACACATTGCTTCTTCATTTTCTACCTTCCCATAGAAATTCCCAGCACAGAATATCCAATTAAACTACCACTGACTTTTTTTTAAAAAAAAGTTTTTTATTTTGAACACATTAAAACAAGACATAAACACACAACGTTTATTTACATATCACTTATTCCTTCAGCTATTTCAAGGTGATCCTTTCTTGTGATTTACATCTATTTACACATATTTTTAATTTACACAATTAAAATACACAATTATTTTCCATCTTTCTTTATTTCATCTACATTGTACCTTGATCTTCAACATTTCCTCCCTCTCCTTTATTCCTCTTTCTCATTTTTCCTATTCTTCAACCATTCATACCATCTACGCTACACTTTGTAATATTCTGTATTCCTTTTCTCCTTGAGTTCTTTTGTTAATTTATCCATCTCTGTGCATTCTAAAATTTTTCTAATTAAATCTTCTTCCAATTATATGTTTTCCTTCTTCCAATTTTGCGCATAGACTATGTGGGCTGCTGTCAGTATAAGTAATATTAAATAATGTATTTCCTTGGTATAGTTTTCTATGGAAATCCTAGTAGAAACTGCTCAGGTTCTCCCTTTATTGAATTCTGAATTATTTCCTCTATCCACTTTTTAACTTTAGCCCAGAATTTCTTTGCCACCTGGCAGGTCCACTAGAGGTGATAATATGTTCCATAGTTACTCTTACATTTCAAGCATTTCGGTGAATTACTAGGAAACATTTTCGCTATTCTAGCTGGTAGAAAGTGCCTTCTATGAAACATTTTCATCTGGTTTTCCTTGTATGCCGTTGATGTTGTCAATTTCATATTTGTTCTCCACATCTTTTCCCACTTCTCTAATTCTATTACGTGATTGAAATTCCTTGCCCATTTGATCATAGCATCTTTCACTATTTCCTCTTCCATTTTATACCAATAAAAATTTATATATTTTACTAATTAATTTTGTTCCCTCCCATATACAATTTTATCCAGTTCATTTTGCTCTAATTGTACCTGATCTATCTTTGTATCTTCTGTGTATTTTGATCTTATTTGTAAGAACGTCCACCATTCAACTTCCCTATTCAAATCCTGTTCCAGTTCTTGTTTTGTTTTTAATTTTCCCAAATCATCTAATATATCCCTATATCTAATTATTTTGGTCCAGTCTACTAAATTTGGGTGTGTTAATGTTTCGTTGGGAGAAATCCAAAACAGTATTCTTGTATAGTGCTGGTTTTTTATTTTATTCCAAATTAATAATAATGAATTTCTAATTATATGCCTTCTAAAATATCCATGAGTTTTTTGCTTTTCACCCCATAAGAAAGCATGCCATCCTGTCTGTAAATCATGTCCTTCTATTGTTAAGATTTTTTATTTCCCAACTTCATCCATTCCTTTAACCATGTTAGGCATGCTGCTTGATAATAAATCTCCCAATCTGGAAATGCTGCTCCTCCTCTATCCCTGATATCTTGTAATGTTTTTAATCTAATTCTAGGTTTTCTCCCTTGCCATATAAATTTTGAGGTCCATCTATTTAATAAATCAAAAAAAGTTTTTCTATTTTTAATGGTATAACCTGGAAGAGGAATAAAATTTTGGGCAGGATATTCATTTTTATTGCCACCACTCTTCCCATCCATGAAATTTGAAGATTTTTTCAATTTTCCAAATCTTTTCCAATTTGCAGTATTAATTTGTCATAATTTTCCTTTTTGATTGAGGAGCCTCTTGCTGTTAGCCAAATCCCTAAATATTTTCTTTTCTTTTGTTATCTGAATATTCATACTGTTTTCTAATTCTATCTCTTGTTTTTTTGTAAGATTTTTGGTTATCAATTTGGATTTATTTCTATTTATTTTTAAACCTGCCACTTCACCAAATTCTTCTATTTTTTAAATCAATTTGGGGCCTGACTTTAGAGGTTCCTCAATTATGAAGACCATATTGTCTGCAAAGGTTTGCAATTTGTACTCCTCATTTTTTATTGTCAATCCTTTTATCTCTCAATCCAATTCCAGCACACAGTCTCTGTGTTCTCCCAATCTTGCACTCTGCTTTCTTCTCAAAGTTTATAAATCCACCTTACCCGTGTGTCTATCTATAAATTTCTTTCCAAAATGCCTCCTCCTCAATCCTCCAAGTCTGTCAAGTTCATCAGTTAGAGGAAGGAAATTCCTTTGATTTGCCTTTGCTGTCTCTTCCTTTTCGTGGTGAAATTACTCCTTTTTTATTTTTTTGCCTTCTCTCACAACATTAGCTTGGGTCCGAATGTTCCAGTTCAGTTTCGGTTTGTTACTTTGTATCTTCTTTGTTGTTTGCTTCTTCTGCTACTTCTATTACCCTGTTGCCTTCATTCGATTGTCTCCCATTAAGAGCTCTCCTTCCCAATCGCCGCTCTCCTCACCCTTTGTGACTCTCTCGCTCATGACTGTTTGTTAAAAATCTTTTTTCTTCCAATCCTCCGTGACCACCGATGCTGAAACTCACTTTTTGCTTCCTCACTATGCAGCCGCCATTGCTTTCAATCTACCTTGAAGACAGATTTTTTCCTGCCTTCCCTGATTTAAGGGGTCCGGTTTCTATTTTCCTGGATGCTTGCGTCTCGTCCGAAGCTTAAAGCCTTTCCCTTTAGTATTCCGAACCCTCTGGGTTTGGAAATGACCTTGTGGGGTTCCTTTTCAGGAATTAATTGGGTTTTCAGGCTCTGTGAATCGCACCTTCACCCACTCTACTCAGACATCACCACCAGAAGTCCCACCACTGACATTTTTATTTTCCCTTCTCACCCTGTTAATTTCTGCTAAAGGCCCAAATACACTTTCTCCTCAGGATCTACTCTCCCTCTCAGCTACTACCAACATCCCAGTGTGGCATATCACACTAGGCCCTCTACTAGCAATTCTTTTGGCTCCCTTCTGCCCAAAGCAAGAGTCTCACAGACCAAACATGAATGTTTATTTTAAAAAAAAATAAACTTTATTAAATTTGTGAAAATACATAAAATAACATTTCTATTCACATTGGATGTGCAGTGTTTTATACATATATACAATTTATCAAATTGGTGTTTCGTTAACTACTAGTTCCTTTTAGTCAACCCACCTTTAAACTCCTTCTTTTATTTTATCATTCATCCTTTCATACCACCTTTCCCAGACAGAATAATAAACTGAATTTTCATCCTCATTTATTTCATGAGTTAGTTTGCACATCTCTGCACAATCCAATATTCTCTTAATTATATACTCTTCTGGTGGCAAAGCTTTCTCTTTCCAGTATTGTGCGAATGCCAACCTGGCAGCTATGATAAGATGAGTTAATAGAAAGTTCTTTTTCTTTCCATAGGTCCTCTTTACTATTCCCAGGAGAAATATTTCAGGTGCCAATTCAATGTTTTCTCCTATTATTTCCTGTAACCAAATTTGAATTGTATTCCAATATTTTTTCGTTTTGGGACGTCCACCACATGTGAAAGAAGGTGCCTTGGTGGTGACCACATTTCCAGCAATTGGGGTGTATATTTGGATACATCTTTGCTAGCCTAGCAGGGGCTAAATGCCACCTGTGTAGCATTTTATACTGGTTTTCTTTATAGGTCACTGCTCTAGTCAGTTTATAATTCTTACTGCATGCCTCTTCCCACTCATATAAATTTATGTTGTATCCAAAGTTCTTCTCCCAAGCACTCATTTGATTTTTAGTTTTACTTTCTACTTTATCATCATCCAATAAGTAATTATATAATTTGGCCAAAATCTTCTTTCCTGTTCCCATCAGAATCTTATCAAAGCCATTTAATCCTAATCTAAGCTATATTCCTCCTTATCTTTCTGATATCTGGACTTTATTTTAAATAGGTCCATCAGTCTATATTTATTCCTTGATCTTTCAAAGCATCAATTGATTTAAGATTTCCTCCTCCATCTAAAATGTCTTTGTATCTGCACACTTTCTCCATTCCCCGCCTGTTGGGGTGGATCAGAGCCGCCATCGTGGAGAGCCAGTTTGGGACTTTTGTATAGTACCTCTGCCTAATTCGAAACCAAGTTTTTATTAAGGTATCCCTAATTTTATGCCTGTGGAAATACGTTCTCTTTTTCTTCTCTATATCCCATAGGTATGAGTGCCACCCTTTCTGAAGATCGTGACCTTCCAAAGTTAAAATTCTTTTATTTTCAAGGGTGGCCCATTCCCTTATCCATGCTAAATTGGCTGCCCTGTAGTATATTTCCCAATCAGGGAGCCCAAATCCTCCTATATTCCTTTTCCCCTGTAAAATTTTTAAGGAGATCCTTGGCTCCCCCCCCCCATATTTCCTGATACCTTTATTTAATTCTGAAAATAATTTTTTATCTAAATTTATAGGTATGGTCTGAAACAAATACAATAATCTAGGGAGGATGCTCATCTTAATTAAGGCAATCTTACCTAACAGGGATAATTGTATTTTCTTCCATCTGTCTACATCTTGTTTTATTTTATTAAGCAAGGGTGTATAATTATCTTCCTTTAAAGATTAGCACCTTGAGGTTATCCAGATTCCAAGATATTTTATTTTTTTAACAACCTGTAAGCCCAATTTTTCTTCTATCTCTTTCTTCTGCACCTCAGTTACATTCTTGGTTAATATTTTAGTTTTAATTTTATTCAATTTAAAGCCTGCTACGTCTCTGTATTTGCCCAATTCCTCTAACATTTTTTGTCCGGATTACAATGGATCCTCTAAGATCAGGGCCACATCATCCACAAATGCTTGCATTTTATATATTTCTTTCTAAATTTGTAACCCTTTAATTTCTTCATTATTTCTAATTTTCCGTAGCAGAACTGCTAAAGCCAAATTGAATAATAATGGTGATAGGGGGCATCCTTGTCGCACCCCCTTCCTAATCTGAAATATTTTAGTCCTATCTCCATTTAATAAAATGCTCGCTCTTTAGTTATCATAAATAGTTTCTATCATCTTTTCAAAATTTGATCCAAATCTCATTATCTTAATTTGTGTAAACATAAACTTCCAATTTAGATTATCGAATGCCTTTTGGGAATCCAAAAAGACTAAGGCCATCTGCTTACAAGGGTGCTCTTCATAATACTCTAAGATATCCAATACAATTCTCAGATTATCCTTAATTTGTCTCCCCAGAAGGAATCCATTCTGATCCTTATGTATCCAAGAATTTAATATTTTTTTAGTTCTTTCCGCTATTACACTCATAAATAGTTTATAATCGGTATTCAGAAGGGAGATTGGTCTGTAATTTTGAATTTGTTTCTGGTCGGCACCTTCTTTCAGCAGTAGTGTGATGTGCTTCCCTCCATGAGTCTGGAATTTTGGATGCCATCAATGTCTCATTATAAATTTCCACCAATTTTGGTAATAAAATTTCTTCTAAAGTTTTGTATATTTCTCCTGGGAATCTATCTGGGCCTGGTGATTTATTATTTTCGAGATTTGAGAGAGCTACTTTTAATTCTTCAATTGTTATCTTTCTATTAAGCATCTCCCTTTCTTCCCCTGTTAACTGTGGAAGGTTTTCGCTTACCAGATATTGCTCTATTTTATCTTCTGGGATCTCCTCCTTTTTATATAGGGATTCATAGTATTTCCGGGCTATTTCTAATTTATCCTCTTCTTTATTTACCAAATCACCATTGGAGTCTTCTAGTATATGGATTATTCCTTTTTCATTTTCCTTTTTTAATTTATAAGATAGCCACCTGCCCGGCTTATTGGCATTCTCAAAATAATATTGTTTTGTTCTTTTTACTTTATATGCCAAATTCTCTTGCTCTACAATATTTAATTTGTGCCTCCACGTTAGCCAACTTTCTTTTGCTACTTTATCCCCCGGATTTTCTTGGAGTTTCCTTTCAGCTTCTCCTAAATGGTTTAGATGATCTTCCAATACCTTTCTTTTTTTTTATTTTTATGTGTGCTAAATGATATCACTACCCTTCTTAGATAAGCCTTCATTGCATCCCAGCTTACTACTACGAGGAGTTTCTTGGTTTTCATTTTTTCTGAAAAAAACTTTAGTTCTTAAGTTTTTCTACACATTCTATATCCCTCAATTGTTTCATATTAAGCCTTCATCTCTGTTGTTTCTTCCTCTGTACACTCTTCCACTTCACTTCTAGAGGATTATGGTCTGCCCATATATTTGGGCTGATTTCTGCCATTTCTACTTCTAATCCAAGATTTCTACTGGCCTATGCCATGTCAATTCTTGACCATGACATTTGAGGATTAGAATAAAACGTATACTGGCTGTCATTTGGGTGTAAAGTCCGCCATATGTCGATTAAATTTAATTCTTCCACTAAATCAAAAAATGTTCTTAGTAATTTTGTCCTTTTATTTTTATTGACTTTATTGCTTTTGTAATCCTTATCTACATCTACTATTCCATTGAAGTCCCCTATTATACAAATTTCATCATGCTCCATTTTTCCTAACTGCTACTGGAGTTTTTTAAAATATTCCCCGTTTTTTGTTTGGAACATATACACCTACCAATAAAATCTTGAAATTTCCTCTCTTAACCTCTATCATTAAAGTTCTGCCCTCTATATCATTATATTTTAACTCAGCTTCAATTCCTTTTTTCACATAAATTACTACCCCGCCCCTTTTTCTTTTCTGCTAAAGCAGTAAAGGTTTTTCCAAACTTTTTGTATTCTAAACATTTGCCCTCTTCTTTTTTTATGTGCACCTCTTGGAGACAAATTATGTCTGCATTTTGTTTTGCTAGCTTTGTAAGTGTTAATTTCCTCTTTTTTTATCGTTTATTCCATTAACGTTTAAGGAAATTAATTTCCAATCATTCATTTCTATTTCCCTTACTCAGTTTTAGTTTCTATTTGTTCGAACGGCTCTTTGTGGTCTTGTTTTCTTCCCTTTGATTTCTTTGTCTTCCGTTTCTTTTGTCCTCTTCTCCAGAGTTCCTTCCTTGGTATCTTGTTGATGTGGGGTTTCCTCTTCTAATGCTGTAGCTTCTGTTTCTTCTTTACTACTTTGTTCTTCCTCTGTCCCTCTCAGCTGGTCGAGGAAGTCTTGTGCTGTTCTCAAACTATCAATTTTTATTTTCCTCCCCTGCCAGGTAATGAGCATACCTTCTGGCAGCAGCTATCTAAATAGTATGTTCTTTTTTATTTAGTCCTTTCTCATTTCCCTCATTCTTCTTGGGACCTGTTTTAAAATTATTACTTCTTTTCCTCTATGAATTATCAGTTCTTCTCTTGCTATATTGTACAGAATGTCTTTCACTTTCTTTCTTGCGAATCTTACATGTACTTCCCTCGGAAGCCTGTTCCTCCTAGCATAATTTGTCTGTACTCTGTAGACATTGTCTAATTCTTTAATAATCTCTTGCTTGTCTTGTAAAGCTTCTGCAATTAGTTCCGCCATCATCTGTCCTAAATCCTCTTCTTTATCTTCTACAACATTCTGAAAACGCAAGTAGAAGGACGCTCTGTCCATCTCCATCTGGACTATTGAGTCCTCTAATTCTTTAGATTGCATCATCAGTTTCTGGTCCACCACGTCTAGTTTCTTCTCATTATATTCTATTCTAGTTTCTGCCTGTTGTATTCTTTGCTCATTGTTGTATATTGAGACTTGGATCTTATTCATCTTCTGATCTAGTGCTTGAATGTCTGTTTTTAGTTCAACGTGATTATTGCACATTTTTTCTTGCATGGACATCATAGTTTCCTGGATTAGGGTCAAGGTTGATTGCATAGTTTGCATGATTGGTGTTGCCGTGGGTTTTTCCACTTTGGAAAGCCCTTCAATAGATTTCTGGGTTGCTGGAGAGGCCATAGTTATTGTGGGCTTGGAGGAAGTCTTATTTCCTGTTTTCAGGATCGTCAATGACAAGCTTGTCATTTCTTTCAGGACTAATTTTTGTTCTCTAATTATTTTTTCAATATTCCTCCAAATTAACATTCACTATTTGTCGCCTCTTCTTTCTTCACTCACCAAGTTTAGAAGGGCTCTAATTGCCAATCGTTGTCAACCTAATGTTCTATATTCCTTCCAGTCAATCACTAAAATTAGTTGTAATTAATTTTTGCTTAATATAATTTATAATAGTAAAAATAGAAATTAATTTTTAATTTATACTTAATTTATAATTAATTGGTAATTGATTTGGTGGACAATAATTAATTAATAGTTAAAAGTTTAGTTAATAATGTTCACCAATAATTGCTATATGATAACCTAAAAAGCAATCATTATCAAAATTCTCTTTTTAACATAGGGTAATGTACTGCTTCCAAAATATATCTAAATTATTATCTATAGCTTATTTTTTATACCCAGACTTATTTCTTAAAACTAATTTCAAACTGTAAAAATTATGTAAATATATAAATAGTGTAAATGCAAATAAGTTAAATATAAATGAGTACTATACTATATAACAAATACTATAAATAGAAAGAAATGCAAATATATATACAATTATATATAAATAAGACTGTATATACTATATAGACAGAGTTATATATAAGGAATTTTAAGAAATAATTGGTTTACAAGTTAGCAGTTGATATCCAAGTATTAGGTAGAAAGATTGTATTAGAGAGACTCTTCTTTTTTTTTTGTCCCCTTTTTCAAATATCAAATATGTGGAGCTCTTTAAAATTCATTAAAGTTCTTTAATACTCAGCCTCCAAAATAATCCAAATCTCCCTTTTCCAAGTCCATTGATCAAACACAATGTTCTATGGCTTTTCCACTGTTAGATTATCCGAGATCAGCCTTTTCAGTTGTCTCCCGTCAGATCTTTATAATGGCTGCACTTCCTGTTCTCTAGAACGCTCAAATCACCTTCCAATTTACACACTCACCAATAGATCTGTGGCAGTAAGCAACAAAAGGAAAATCCTCTGAAGTCTTATTTCTTACTCTTGCTATGTCCACCAATCCTCTTCTTACGCAAATAGTCCTGATGATCTTTGTTTTCTCCTCTCTGCCGGCCTGTCGGACTATCTCGCCTTCAATTTGCTCTTCAAATCTAGTTGCAGCTCGCTCCTTTCTGAGTCCTTCACGCCCAACTCCGCCAGCTCCTTCTTCACTCTTCACTTACGCAGGGAAAGGTGTATTAATCCAAATTCGACACTGCAACATCCTATCTCACTCTCTCCCGTCTTGTTGCTGACTACCATAGCCTCTGGTCTGCCATTAACCGGCACATGCACATATGTTGGGTTGACAGAGCCGCCTGGTCTTGCGAAAAGCGGTAACGATTCGCTTTTTCGCTCATCCGGCTCTCTCTATCATCTGCAAAACTCTCCAGGCTCCGTGCCCCCGAAATGATTCCCAAAACATGATGACTGACAGTGCTGAGGAGCAGCGATCACTCTCTCGGCACCATGTCACTGCAGATCGCCAACTGGAAGTCCAAACATGAATGTTTCAATTCAGGCCCAAGCCACCCAAAGCTAACAGTTCCCATGCAAAACACTTTGTGCATTGTTAAACCTCACTTACCAGAAAAATCAACTTCTTCTCTTTTCAAATACTTGCCCGTTTTTCGTAGCTTGAATGTTTGATTTTTGATTAGTCCTTGAACTAACAGCTTATGAAAAGGCTCTCTAAGGACAGAAAAATGTTAAAGTGGTCAATATACATTTCAAGAATATGCTATTTATATAATTTTGATGGTGGAATATCACAGTAAGCATATAGTGAACAGAGATTTTGGGCTTTCCAAAGTCAACTATACATCAATATATTTGAAGGATTTTGAACTGGAAATCAGAGAAAGATAATATGGCTCATTATGTAATGATAAGAAACATGAATGCAAAAGTATAATAAAATTAGGAGCTATTCAACAAGGTTACTGTAAGCATATACACTACCGAGCCTTTCCTAATTTGGTGCCTTGCTCTACAGTTTCCATGTTTTAAGTCAACTTGACTATAGACATTTTGTTACACAGGCAGTAGTCTGGCTAATCTTTGGACAATTAGTGTTCCTTGTTGGATAGTCCCAACTCTGAATAGCAGGAAGGACTCAAGACTCAAGTCATGAAAACCGGGCAGATATCAAATTCAGATTTGGATGTCAATGCTGTCCCCAAGAACTCTTTTAGTCAGATATCCTTAACTCAGATTCTACTCTATTTCTTGCTGTCCAGTACAAAAAACAGATAAGTTAAGAGATGAATGCTAGATATCAAAGGCATTTCAATGCTTTTTTAAGTAGATATGCAGTTGGATGATTTTAGTAAAAGAATATAATATAAAATAATACATGAAATGATACAGTACAATTTTCTAAAATAATTAATAATAATTGATCAAATTGATAAATAGCAAAAGGAGAGGATTTCTTTTTTATATACAGATATTTTGCCATTAAAGATCAATCTATCTAAAACTTCCAAACTTTACATGGAAAAGTCAACTTAAGGTAAGATTATATACTGTATGTAAACTTAGATAGCCAGTTTGGTCTAGCGGTTAAGGCACTAGGTTAGAAAACAAGAAATGGTGAGTTCAAGTATCACCATGAAAGCCAGCTGGGTGACTTTGGGCCAGTCAGTTTCTCTCAGTCCAACATACCTCACAAGGTTGTTATTTTGGGGAAAATATGAGCAGGAAGGTGGATATGTTTTCTGCCTTTGAGTTATTTGTAAGAATAATAAGTATGGGATGTAAATAAATAAACTCTTCCAACTCAGAGTTAACCTTTCAGGAAATGTTTATCTTGATATAGTGCAGATTCACATTTGTTACCCTGTTGATTCAAGCTAAGTTTTCAGTTTGTGTTTGCCTACAGAAATTACTTGCAAAAGGTCAAAATTTTTTAAACATCTATGGAAGTAAATGCAAAGTCTTGTTTGTAATGATGAAGAAGAGAAAATAATGAACAAATAGCATAAACAGAGTCAGGGGTGAAATGTAAAATCTGTTACTATGGGTTCTGCAGGCGTGGCTTGTTGGTGGGGGTTAATGTGACTGGGTGGGCATGGCCAACTTTTCTTTTTTTTAACTTTTCAAAGCATTCTTTCTAATGCTTTGAAAAGCCTCTCTGCTGATCAGGAACTCAGCTGGGATCATCAGAGAAGCTTTTTAAAAATGCCTCTCTGCCGATTAGGGAACTCAGCTGGGATCGTCAGAGAAATACCTCTCTGCCGATCAGGGAACTCTTGAAGTCTTGAAGGTGACATCTGGGTTGAGTTTGACCCTGCTTCCATAGAGGAAGTGGACAGGATTGTGAGTAGATCACATGTTTGTTGGACCCATGTCCCTCCTGGTTGGTTGTGGCCACCAGAGAGGTGACTAGAGACTGGATCCGGGCAATTACCAACGCTTCTTTGACAGAAGAGGTCTTCCCCACTGTACTTAAGGAGGCAGTGGTATGTCCCCTCCTCAAGAAGCTAACTCTGAATCCGGCCTCCCTAAGTAATTTTCGTCCTGTCTCCAACCTTCGCTTGATAGCGAAGGTTGTTGAGGCCATGGTGGCCTACCAACTTCTACAATTCCTGGAGGAAACTGATTATCTAGACCCATACCAATCGGGTTTCAGGTGCGGCCACAGCACGGAAACGGCATTGGTCGCCGTGGTAAATGATCTCTGGCAGGCCCGGGATGGGGTTTGTTCCTCCATTCTGGTGCTATTTGACCTCTCAGTGGCATTTGATACCATCAAACATGGTAGCCTGCTGCGACGGCTCCAAGGGCTGGGAGTGGGGGGCACTGTTCTACAATGGCTCTCCTCCTACTTCTCAGGCCATATGTGGTTTGTGTGGGCGGGGGGCGAGGCCCCTCACATAGGGTACCACATGGGTCCTTTCTCTCCCCCCTGCTCTTTAACATTTACATGAAGCCGCTGGATGAGATCATTTGTAGTTTCGGGGTGAGGTATCATCAATATGCTGATGATACCCAATTGTATATCTCTACCCCGGATCAACCCAGGGATGCCCTTTCTGTGATGTTGAAGTGCCTGGAGGCGGTACGGGTCTGGATGGGTAGAAACAGGTTCTGGCTCAACCCTTCCAAGACCGAGTGGCTGTGGATTCCGGCATCCCCTGATCTAGCCACCCCGTCACTTATAATGGGAGGGGAGTTATTGACTCCCTTTGAAAAGGCTCGCAATCTTGGTGTCCTCCTTGATTCATGGCTGTCCTTGGTAGATCATCTAACAGCCGTGACAAGGGGGGATTTTGCACAAGTTCACCTAGTGCGCCAGTTGCGGCCTTTCCTAGATAGGGATGCCCTTCGTACAGTCACTCAAGCTCTCATTGTCTCTTGATTGGATTACTACCATGCCCTCTACATGGGGCTGCCCTTGGGGTGCACCCGGAGGCTCCACCTAGTCCAAAATGCAGCCATGCAGGTTGTTATGGGAGCCTCCCATTACTCCCGGGCAACACCTCTCCTGTGCGAGCTGCATTGGCTGCCGGTGGCCTTCCAGATCCGCTTCAAGGTGCTGGTACTCACCTATAAAGCCCTACATGGCATGGGCCCGAGGTACTTGCAGGACCTCCTCCTACCGGTCTCCCACTGTTCTGTGCGTTTGCACAGAACTGGCCTCCTCCGGGTGCCATCAGCTAGGCAATATCGGCTGGCGACCCCCAGGATGAGGGTGTTCTCTGTGGCCGCACCGACCCTCTGGAATGGGTTGCCCACCGAGCTCCGGACAGCTCCCAATCTCCGCACGTTCCGCACTGGCCTGAAGACATGACTTTTTCATCAAATTCCCTGACCGTTTATGGGGTTTTTAATTTGGGATTTTAAAATTTTAAATTGGATTTTAACATTGTATTGTTGTTATTATTGTTGTTGTTTTATTGTGTGAGCCGCCCCGAGTCCTACAGGAGAAGGGTGGCATATAAATTTTAATAATAAATAAATAAATAAATAAACTTAGCTGGGATCATCAGAGAGGCTCTTTTAAAAATGCCTCTCTGCCAATCAAGGAACTCAGCTGGGATGTCAGAGAGGCTCTTTAAAAAATGCCTCTCTGCTGATCAGGGAACTCAGCTGGGAACGTCAGAGACTTTTCAAAGCATTTTTTAACACCTCTTTGGCCAGGAGGTTGCAGAAAAAAATGTTTTGAAAAGCCTCTGATGATCCCAGCTGAGCCGCGCGATCATCGGAGGCTTTTTTTTTAACTTTTAAAAGCATTTTTTCATTGGAAGAGGTTGTAGAAAAAATGCTTTTAAAAGTTAAAAAAAAGCCTCTGATGATCATGTGACTCAGCTGGGCATGGTGGTGGGGGGCGCAGGGATTTTTTCTACTAGTTCTCCGAACCACCTGCCGTCATCGCTACCGGATTGAGTGACCCGGTCCGAACTGGGAGCAAATCACTCCTGAATAGAGTGCTTTTAAATGTATGAAAATTTGGAACCAGGTGAAACTGAATTATTTGAAATTCTGCTTCCGTTTATTGTTCCATTCATTAGCAATTGATTTGGCAATTAATTTAATGGAAAAAATTGCTTCCAATTTTAGTCATGGTTTATACTTTAGCATAATTCTGGACTCCTATTATTTTTAAGTAGTTAATTTTGTATCACCATCTATCCTTTACTAGCTCTGATATAGCATAGTAATTCACTGGGTCCCCTTTTTTCCTTGTTCTCTTGAGTAACAAATGAAATTACTTGACATGGAATTTAAAGAAGGGAAAAAAGAAAACAAAAGAAAAATGAATATATAGATGATACATATACATATATAGAAGTATAAATGAAGGTAAAGATTTTTATTGTTAAAGAGGAATGGAAATTTCCTGTGTTAATCCTAGTTCAGAACAGTTAACCAGAAGCTTTTCCATCAAGATGCAGATGAAGGAGATGGATACAAAGGCATTTCACTGAGCTCCCCAGGTGATTTCCATTATAAAATATGAACTTATCATCTAAAGATATAACATAAAACATAAAAGAAACAAAATGTGATTGGGCAAAACAAAGCACTACTACTACTGCTTTTCCATCCTTTTTTCATGCCTTTCTCCAGATGATTTCTTTAGAAGTAAACCCTTATAAAGATGAAGAAGAGGAACTAATGAACAAAGAACATAAAGACCTTTTTTAAAAAAACAAAATTGTAACTACCCCAGTACTCTTTATGCTGAAGAATGGGAAAGAAATCCATTAACAAACAAATTGGGTAAATGCAGCGAAGAGGGTATTTTGGCATAGTGGGCAATCTCCATTTTGCCTTTTAACCTCTGATTTCATGCTCTTCTCCTTATTTCCATTCCATTCAATTTTATTCTCCCTCCCATGCTCTCTCCCTCCCTCTTTTCCTCTCTCTGAGAGAGAGAGAGGGAGAGAGAGGAAGAGAGAGGGAGGGAGAATTTATATTTTGCATTTGCTGGGCGGCAGATTGAGGTCAAAAATATTGAATAGGTCAAAGTTACTTCAAGAATTTGATATCTGAGTGGCATCTTCCCAGCCCTAGTCTAACATTAACAAGTGCATCATATTGTGGTGAGATTCTTCATTACTACATTCTAGGAATCAGGACTGCATATCCCTCTCTTCCTAATCAGGTTTGCTTAGTTTGCCTTTGTCACCTCATGGGCCTAGTGTTCAAAACATTGCATATACATAAATCCAATGTACTGTATTTTCCGGCGTATAAGACGACTGGGCATATAAGACGACCCCTGACTTTTCCTGTAAAAATATAGGGTTTGGGCTATACTTGCTATATAAGTCGACCTCTCTTCCAACACACACCAAATAAAAATTAAAAAACATCAACTGGCTCACCCACAAGGTAAAAGCAGCTGTGCTAGACCCAAAATGGCCCCTGCAACAAACAGGAACCTCACACAGCCACAAAAAGCCCCAAAAAACAACTTTCACACTTTACACACACAAAATTCCACATACAGCTTTGTGAGATTTTGTGCATTTGTGTAGTTAGAGTGAAACACTACAGAAACACACTAAATCTCAAAAAGCTGCACAAATTTTATTTTTATTTTTATTATTTTTATTTTTATTTATTTTTATTTTTATTATTTTTATTTTTATATGAAAGCTAAATTTAAAACTTCCTAGCCTAAAACTTAGACCTAGCCTTTAAATGGCTAGGTCTAAAAAAGAACAAATCCCCCCCCCCAATTAATTATTTTTTTTAAAGCTCCCAAAGGGGAAAAAAACCTTACCCAATAGAACAGGGGTCTCCAACCTTGGCAACTTTAAGACTTGTAGACTTCAACTCCCAGAATTCCTGAGCCAGCTTTGCTTTGCTGGCTGAGTAATTCTGGGAGTTGAAGTCCACAACTCCCTGCCTGCTTGATTGCAGGCAGGGAGATTTAGTTGCTTGTTGATGCAATGGATTGCAGGCAAGGCAAGGCAAGCATTGCAGCTAGCAGCTAAGGTAAGCAAGCTGGAGGGGGGTGGGATTTTTGCTACGTACCAATTAGCAGGCAAAAATTAGCAGCTGGGATGGTCAGCGTTGTGTAAAAGGGAAGTTTTTCCCTTTTAAATGGGGCTTGGTCATCCAAGCTCTGGCGATCCCAGGTGAGTTGCCTGCTAATCAGGCAACTCAGCTGGGATAGCCAGCGTTGTGTAAAAGGGAAGTTTTTGCGTGTAATTCAGCTGATTAGCGGCAACTCAGCAGGCAATTCAGCGTGGCTCCTTAGAGCCATTTAAGGCTCGTCAAAACCTTTCAGGCTGGTCTGCCTGGTTACAGGAGACCGACACCTGGCATATAAGATGACCCCCGACTTTGAGAAGATTTTTGTGTGTTAGAAAGTTGTCTTATATGCCGGAAAATATGGTATTAAGCTCATATCTCATAGTTCATTCCCTTGACTGTATGGTCAGAACCTTATACATATATATGAATCTTTTTAATATTAACCATGTTTATGGATACTTGACAATAGCAAATGTTGGACAAGTATTTTGGAGGAGAAAAAAGACATATTTTGATTCTCTGTTGAATACAGTAAATCTATTATATATATTGTTGAATCCAAGTGACTGTTACTGGCCTTGCATTCATTTGTGGGAAAGTGGCAATAATTCATTATGTGTGCACACATGCATGTATTGTGTATTCAGTCATGTATGTAGGCACATGTACACATGAACATACTTTTACATACATATTCTAGCCTACTTTGAGAGCTGCATCTGAATAAGGATAAAAGCCACAGGTACTGTAAGACTGACATTGCCCTGATCATGCCACTTACTTGTGTTTAATCATATTCTGATTATGACAAAAATGATTGAAAAACCTGGCAAAATACAAATGCAAGACTGCATGCTCCTTTCCTCCAATGTACAAATCTACAGGCATCCAGTAATCAGCCAAATCTTTATCAAAAGGCCTAGCAGGAAAAAAATAGATTAGATTAAGAAATAAAAATTGTTAAAGAAGGTTACGATCATTTCAAGTCATAGTACTTACTAAAACATGATTATCCTGATTTAAAGGGTACTGTTAATTTGAGACTGCCATTGGGTGGATGGGGGGGGGGGCAACAAGAATATATATTACAACAAAATCTATTCTGAACATTCACAACTTCAGCCACAACTTCAAATGATGGTACTTCTTTTTAAAGCCACATTGTGTATGTGGCCTTAAACAATGGTAAAAGACATCAAACAGCTCTGTGCTTTTGACAGGTAATCAATCTGCTCATTCAGGATAAGAATATTTATAGAAGTAACCATTTAATACACAGGAATATGACTGTAAAAGTTTTTGCAAGGTAACAATTTGTTCAGAATTACACATACACACTCCAACAATAAATCAGGATTAACAAAATATTAATGCAAAATAATTTCATTCGAATAAGTAGTTTCCACTGTAGACATAAATGGTGCCTCATGGATTAAGAACAAGTACTGAATCCAAGTTACGTCAGAGGAAATAGCAGGCTCATGTGGGCCCCCAGCACACGCTCTTCCCCACATGCATGCATGGCAGAAACCCAAAGACCAGTTGGCTGGCAGGAGGCATGCGTGCATGCGCAGCAGAGCTGAACTGGGGCAACGGCTCACGTGCCATCAGAGAGGGCACTGTGCATCACTTCTGGCACACATGCCACCTCTGGCATGCATGCCACCTCTGGCACGTGTGCCACACCATCACAATGTTGGGGGTTCTATGGTTCTCTGTTCTTCATTTAACTATTGATGGTTTCTTTGAGACATGGCAGATTGTGATATAGGAGGCTGGCTTGGAAAGTGCTGGAAGTGTCTAATCCGTCTGCCTGTGCCTCCTGTTCACTTCACACACATTATATGCTGCAATCTATAAATGCTACCAATCCAAAAAAACTTTGAACCGTTTTTCATTTGCTTTGATTATTTTATTACTCTATTTATTCTGCTAAATATTTCTTACTAAAGAATAGTTCTATCAGGGGTATCATTTCAACTGATCTCAAAACACAGGTGATAATGTATTTTTGAAATCCATTATCCATCTCTGTGAAATTTGAGAGATGATAACTTGCCTGTAAATCTCATTCAACTCTATTTTTATTTCAAGGAAATTAAAATATATTTGTAATATTATTTCTTGTGAATTTAAATAAGTTTGGCCCAAAATAATTTTCCTAAATTAGCTGTTGAGAATCGGGAAAGCTTTGACAACACATATCCTTCCAAAGGGGAGAGGTCCACAACAGATAAGATAGTGCCCTGTTTCATTTAAAGCAGCCAAAGGCTAATATTTTTATATTCTGTGTCTACATTGAAGCCAATAATAATAGACTCACAAGAGATGCCTGTAAAAGAATCATTTTTTAAAACTGTGCTTGGCATAAGTTGAAAACAAGTAATAGAAATATTAGCTTCCACCTGGGTAATAAAAAGACTAATCAACCTATACAGTTACATGTAAATGTAGAATAAAATATTCAAATTACTTACCTTTCAGTATTATGAGGATCGGTGTACCTTAAATAATACCAAGCTGAATCAACAAACGTATCCATTGTATCAGTTTCTCTCCTTGCAGGCTGCTTACATCTAACAAAAAATTATAATTAGTATTTCTAAGGATC
Source organism: Coluber constrictor foxii (assembly GCA_038048745.1). Taxonomy (NCBI): domain Eukaryota; kingdom Metazoa; phylum Chordata; class Lepidosauria; order Squamata; family Colubridae; genus Coluber; species Coluber constrictor. The sequence goes on along the minus strand of CM075961.1, from coordinate 115,157,685 downwards.
TATTAAGGTAAAAAGAGTGTAGGGGGGGGGAAAGGGGTCTCTTTTTTAAGAGGGAAGAAAATATATAAAATCCAGACTGTGGATTACTGTACTCTTTACATCAGTGATGGCTAACCTTTTTGCCATTGCGTGCCAAAAGTGGGGGGAGTGAGGGCGGCAGGTCATGTGCATGCATGCCCACACCCATAATTCTATGTGCCCTGCCCGTGCTCCCCCCACTTTTGGCACATGATGGCACAGTGGGCCCGGTAGGCCCGTTTTTCGCTCTCCCCAGGCTCCCGAGGCTTTTTAGGAGCCTGGGGAGTGTGAAAACGGCCTTCCCTACCCCTGGGAGCCATTCAGAGGCCAGAAACAGCCTGTTTCCCAATTTCTGATGGGCCCAGAAGACCTGAAAATCAGCTGGCCAGCGCATGCATGCCCGCTGGAGCTGAGCTTGCATGCCCACCAATATGGCTCCGTTTGTCACCTGTGGCACACGTGCCATAGGTTCGCCATCACGGTTCTACCCCATCTATTGTGCTAATATAAGCAAATGGAGATCTAATGAGATGTGAAATCCCCAGGTCCTTGCTGAGGAAATCAGTAATTTAAAATTATTCAAAATATTCCTATTGTGATTAACAAAATAATGGATTCCCATCTTGACATTTATTTTATTTTATTTATTAAATAAATTTATCATCTGTTCATCTGAACAGATGAGAAAATGATTATGAAACTATATTTATTGCAGATCAGACTAGAAGATGAAGAAGTAAAAGAAACAATGATAGCGTGGGCAAAGAATTTTGGATACACCATAGAATTGGAGAAATAACAACAACTTTGGGAAAGAAACTATAAATTAACAATGCTACCAGCTTATAAAGAAAATTTGTATAAGATGTTTTATAGATGGCATATGCCACCAGAAAGAGTAGCTAAAATGTTTAAAGATAAATCAGCTAAGTGTTGGAAATGTCACCAGTTGCTGGGATCATACTATTATATGTGGTGGTTGTGTAAAGAAGCAAAACATTATTAGGTGAAAATACAAACATGGTTAGAGGGAATGTTGTAGCAACATACAGAGTTAAAGAGATATTCTTACTGGGAACTTTACCAGAGAATTACACTAAAGAAGATACATATCTGATTTTTCCTATAATAACAGCGGCTAGAATTGTATTTGCACAAAATTGGAAAGCAGATAAAACCCCGTTGGAAGGAGAAATTATAAAGAAAATTTTAGAATGTGCAGAAATGAATAGATTAACATCGAAAATAAAAGATAAAGAGGAGTCAATGTATTTCAAGACATGGGAAAAATTTTATGATTGGTTAGAAAGGAAATATGAATAAGGGTATAGAGATAAAATAGAGAACAGATGGGAGAAAACAATTAAAAAAATAGATACCCAGATGATGCCAAGTAAAAGGAGAAAGGGGAGGGGGGAGTAAAAGGGAAAAAAGAGATATATTATAAAAATGTACACAAATGATGAAATAAAAATAAATATTATTTGAATAAGAAATTGAAATGAGAATAAAGATAATTAGAAAATCAGGGCTGCTCGAATACCACTTTAGATTGAACTGAAAATGGAAACAACAAGAGAGATAGGAAGCAGTAGAGAGAGGGAGGAAGGGAGAAGAGAGGAGAGGAGAAAGAAGAAAGGGAAAAGGAGAGGAAGAAAAGGGAGGGGAAAGAGGAGTAGAAGAGAAGGTTAGAAGGGGGGAAGAAGAGAGGAGCGGGGAAGGAAAGGGGAAGTAGGAAAGAGAAGGAGAGGAAGAAAGAAGAAGAGATAGAGGAAGGAAGAGAAGGGGAGGAGAAGAAGAAAGGTTGGAGTAAAGGTAAATGGTAAAAGAGCAGCCCCGAAAAAGTAAAAATTAAAAATGAAAGTTAAAAGATAAGATGAATGAAAAATGATGGATAAATGACTGTACATGCAAATGTGTTTATGAGAAATAAAAATAAAAAACTTTTTTGAAAAAAAATTATATAGCTGCTCAACCCCCCGTAGGTGATTTTGGGTGCTTATAACATCAAAAAATCTGCAAAATAAAAACCATAAGACCCCACATCCTTCGCAGCAGTAACATAATGAGATCAACCACTTGATCAACTCAATCTCCTGTTTGTGGTTCTTAAGCCCACTGAAAAAAAATATGTTTTCAGGGCGTTTTGGAAAAGCAATAAGGTGATAGCCAATCATACCAAGGGGGAAAGGATGTTCTATAGAGAAGGCATCACCACCAAGCAGGTTCTTTTTTGTGGTCCCACCAGATGTGCAATTCTTTTTCTCTCTCTCTCTCATTTTATTTATTTTATTTATAATATTTTTCATTTCCATCAAACAGTTTAATAACTGGGTACAATTATTTAAAAATACATAGCTCGCGTACTTGTTGTTGTATTCATTACAATAACATTGATACCATAACTCTATATCAAGATAATTTACAATAGTACATAATATCATCATAAACTTATATGTAAGTTATATAAACTTTCCATAGTAACATTTTCTCTTCTTATATCTCCTCTTTCCTAATTTCTGTTTCTATTCTCTAGCCTTTGATAAGACACATCCCACATCAGAAAATATTCACTTTCTTCTCTGTTCTTAATAATAAGCGTTAAATCTGTCCATTTCTGCACATTCCATTATTTTCTGAATCACCCATTCATCTGATGGGATCTCCTCACACTTCCATTGTTGCGCAAATACAATCCTAGCCACAGTCAGTACATATAAAATCAAATATGTATCCTTTTTGTCATATTTTTCCGGTAGAATGCCCAACAAAAGTGTCTCTGGTCTCAGTTCAATATGCTTCTTTGTCATTTTTTCCAGCCAGATATGTATTTTTGACCTATATTTTAGTTTTGAGACATGTCCACATGTGGTAGTATGTACCCGGTGTTTGGTTACATTTCCAACATTTGGCTGATCTGTCTTTATACATTTTAGCCAACCTTGCTGGTGCAAAGTGCCATCTATAAAACATTTTATACTAATTTTTTTTATATGCGGTTGACATTGTCATTTTTACATTCCTATCCCATAGTATCTGCCATTTATCTAATTCTATTGCATGTCCAAAATTTTTAGCCCAAGCAATCATTGTCTCCTTCACCTGCTCACTTTCTAATCTGATGCTCAATAAGTAAGTAATTGATAATTTCTTTATCAATTTATCATCTGTTCCGATTAATATCTGGTCTAATTCTGTTGGTTCTTTATTAGAGCCGTACATTTTTGCATCTTTCTCATAATGCGATTGGATTTGCATTTGCCACCATGCAATTTCTATTCCTTGCCTACTGAGTTCCTGTTTAGTTTTTAATTCCCCTTCACCATTCAAAATGTCATTGTATCCTATAATTTTTCCCATATTACAATATTAGGGTTTACCAGTGCCTCCATCGTAAAAAGCCAGATTGACATTTTCAAATAGTGATGTTCCTTTATTTTAAGCCAAACAGATAGTGCATTTCTAACATGTCTCTCAAAATAACTATGTATTTTGTTCCTCCCATACCAAAGAAAGGCATGCCAGTCTAATTGAAGATCATGCCCTTCTAACATTAATAATTTCATATGTCTCAGATTGATCCATTCTCTCACCCATGTGAGCACTGAGGCCTGGTAATATAATTCCCAATCTGGTAGTCCAAAACCCCCCTCTTTTTGTTTCCTGCAACGTTTTCCTACCTATCCTTGCTTTCTTCCCCCACATCAAAATATTTTTTCTCCAATTTTATTGGTATAGACTGGAATAGGTATAGAATTCTTGGCAAGAACCCATATTCATTTTTATGTTTGCTATTCTTCCTGACAGTGAAAGTTGTAGATCCTTCCACTTCTCCAAATCCTGTTTAATTTGCCTCAGTAATTTCATATAGTAATCCTCTTTAATTGTTGCACATTTTGCTGTTAACTGTATACCTAAGCAGGGATGAAATCTGACCGGTTCGGGCGATCTGGTAGGGACGATTGGCATTGGTTCACCAAACTGGTAATAATCACCCCTGGTTGGCCCTACCCACGCCCGCTTGCTCACCTCTTCCGGCTCACTTCTGGCTGCTTGGGGCTTCCAGCCACTTGGCCCAGCCACCCACCCCAGCCCTATATAAGTTCCCTTCACCACACAGCCCAGCTACTTGCCTTGCCAGTTGCCTCGTCTACTCAGCTCACCAAAGGTAAGCAATGCATGCTGCCTGCTCACCCGTTGCCTTGGGTCAGGGGCCAGGGGCCAGGGACGTACAATTCCCCAAGGCCCCGGAGCCACCACCCACTTGCCGCCCACCTTGACCAGGTTGGGGAATGCACCATTCCCTGGCTCTGACCTTGCCCCGGAGCAGCTGCCTGCTCGCCGCCCTTCCTTCGCCACATGATGCGTCCTTACCTTCCTCCCACGGCTGGCTGCCAGGGAAGGCAAGACAGGGCTGAGCTGTCGCTGCTGGGCTCACCAGTTTGCATCTCGCCCCCCTTGTTGCAAGATGCCTGCAGCCGCAGCCTCTTTTTTGTGTGTGTGCTTGGAGGCGTTTCTTGTGCCGAAAGATGCAGCAGGTGCAGGCTTCTTCTAGCAAAAGTTACCAGAATCACTCCCCTTCTTGAACGTGCCACCATTGCCGTCCTGTTCCAGGTGCCGGCCATGCATGTACACACTGTTTGTTTATTCATCATTCAGCAGCAGCAGCAGACAACAGTGTGTGCATGCATGGCCGGCACATAGAACAGGGTGGCGATGGTGGTGTCATGTTCAAGAAGGGGAGCAGCTCCAGTAACTTTTGCTACAGGAAGCCTGCAGCCGCTGCATCTGTTGTGCAAGAAGCGCCTCCAGGCACACCAAAAAAAAGAGGCTGCGGCTGCAGGCATCTCGCGACAGGGGAAAATAGGCAGAATAGAAATTTTAAAAAATTTCCTGCCGGGTTCTGTGGGTGTGGCTTGGTGGGGGATCCTGTGACTGAGTGGGCATGGCCAACTCAACATCACTCATAGCTATGCCCATTCAGTCACAGGACACCCCCCCCCCGAACCGGTAGGGAATTTTTTTTAACTTCAACACTGTACTTAAGTATTTCACTTTTTAAATTATCTGTATGTTAATTGTTTCCATTAATCTTTTTTGTCCATCTGTAGCATTCTTAACCAAGATCTTTGTTTTATCTTTATTTATTTTCAGTCCCGCTACTTCCCTGTATTCTTCTATTTTTTTTTAATAAGCTTCAGTCCAGTCTCTAAGGGGTCTTCTAATATAAAAACCAAATCATCAGCAAATGCCTGTAAGTTGTATTGTTCTGTTTAAATTTCTATTCCTCTTATTTCTTCGTTTTTTTGGATATTTCTGGTTAACACATCGTCAATATAAATAGCAATGGGGACAGTGGACCTCCCTGTCTTGTGCCTTTCTTTATGTCAAAATTCTCAGTTGTGTTTCCATTAACTAAACCCTTGGTGATTATTTACAGCTCTGATCATATTAATAAATTTTTCCCCAAAGTCCATATGTTCTAATTGTGCCAACATAACTTACCAATTAATGTTATCAAAAGCTTTCCGTGCATCTAAGAACAGCAACACCATTTGTTTTCCGGGATGCGTCTCATAATAGTCCAGTATGTTTAAAATCATTCTCTGAATAATTTCCCTCAAATCTGTCTATATAACTATGCCATTATCCCCAAAAATCTGTTACCTTAAACTAACCAATTATCAGTCCATCTTTCTCTTTCATTTGCCTAGATGGATATATTTTAACAATGTAGAGCAAACAATATCAGTGAGGCAAATCTCCTTCCATCAGCAAGGGCATTGAAGATGAAACATGGCTGGGTCTTTCAGCATGACAATGATCCCAAACACACCGCCGGACAACAAAGGAGTGGCTTCGTAAGAAGCACTTCAAGGTCCTGGAATGACCTAGCCAGTCTCCAGATCTCAACCCCATAGAAAACCTTTGGAGGGAGTTGAAAGTCCGTGTTGCCCAGTGACAGCCCCAAAATATCACTGCTCTAGAGGAGATCTGCATGGAGGAATGGGCCAATGTACCAAGGTTAGCACAAGGTTGTGTGCCAACCTTGTGGAGACTTACAGAAAATGTTTGATCTGTTATTGCCAACAAAGGATATATAATAAAGTATTGAGATGACCTTTTGATATTGACCAAATACTTATTTTCCACCTTAATTTGCAAATAAATTCTTTCCAAATCAGACAATGTGATTGTCTGGATTTGATTTCTCATTTTGTCTCTCATAGTTGAGGTCTACCTATGATGTCAATTACAGGCCTCTCTCATCTTTTTAAGTGGGAGAACTTGCACAGTTGGTGGCTGACTAAATACTTTTTTGCCCCACTATATATTAAACATTCCAAAAATATTTAATTTCAACATACCCATTTTATTTCTATCTATTAGACTCAAAATTTATACTCTCTATTTCTATTATTAAACCTAACTTATTCATCTTATCTTAACTATCACTTTCAACGTACATCTCATTTTAATTATCCCACCTCATTTTATATTTTCCTAAAGAAACCCAGCGTTATTGTCTTTATCTTTGTTGTTAAACCAATCATTTTTATTTCTTGACTGTTAAACACAGCATAAACATTTGTTTTAGCTGTTGAATACAGCATATCCTTTTATTATTTTTTGGCTGTTACACAGAATGTCCTTTCTTATTTAGCTGTTGAACACAGCATATTAGTTTCTATTTTTTTGGCCGTTACACAGCATATTCCATTTTTTGGCTGTTAAACACAGCATATTCATTTTTGTTTGGCTGTTCCACACGGCATATTGTGGCTTTTTGGCTGTTAAACACAGCATATTCATTTTGTTTGGCTGTTCAACACACCATATTGTAACTTTTTGGCTGTTAAACACAGCATATTCATAGTTGGTTTAACTATCTATCTCTATTTGAAGAGATAGATAGTTAAACCAACTATTTTTCTTTGTTGTTTCCATCCATCTATGCATTTCTTTTTCACATGATCTTATTTTTCTGTATCCTTTTTCATGACATTCATGACATTTTAACATTGAGACATGGTTTTTGCTTAAAACATATATTTAACTATATTTATAAATTCCTTTTAACATTTTCAATTAATCATAGTTATCCTTATTCTTTTTCCTTAACATTTTGACATTAAAATGTAGTTCTTGCATCAAATATAACTTTACATATATCAATTAATTTCTTTTAACATTCTTGATTTCTATAAAAACCTCCCTTTTATTATTACAATCCATTTTTACTTTATTTTATTTTTATTTATTTATTTTTATTGAAAAAGTTTTACAATACAATTTTTTCATTTTTCCCCTCCCCCCATTTTCCCCCCTCCCACCCCCCCTTCCCTTCTCTCCCCTTCCCTCCCCTCCCTAGGCTTCCATATAGTAAATATATATAAAATTATTCTAACAAATATTTGCTAACCATAAACTTATCAAATATTTTAAACACCCCAAATCCCCCTCACCCCCCCTTGACTTCCGCTACAAGTAAAAAAAACCAAACCCTTACTTATATTAGACTAAAAAAATACAGTGAAACTTTTAATAGTATAATAAAAAAACTAATAATCATAAAAATATTTACGTCAATTACCAATTTTATCTCAAATACTCAATTATCCATCAATACTACTCTTTTAATCTTTAAGCCCCAGTACAAAATGTTAACATTTCTATCAGACCCGCTAAGTGTAATATATAACATCCATATCAACTAATTTTCTGTATCAGACACTCAATTTTGATCTCATTCTTCATCTTGATTAAAATTAAGTACAATCCAAGTACCTTCCTCGACAAAATAATAATAATAATAATAATAATTTACATAGATCAGACCCCCTTGGTATATACTAATAAAATATATAACAATCATATCTAATAATTTTCTCTTAATAATCCAAATTTTGATCTTCTCTTCATAAATATAGTATCCAACATGTTTATTATAAACTTCATGTTCTTGCAAAGTACACAATTATATCAAATAAATTTTCTATCTCAATAACCAGATTTTTGTCTTCTCTTCATCTTCATCTTGATTGAAGTTAAACAACTGTCTTCTAGCATAATTTTTATAAACTACTTCTTATTCCAGCTGCCCCCATCAGCAACAAACATCTCTTCATATATAAATCCCCCCAAGTGACTTTATGTTTATAAAATCCAACCACAAAGGTATCTTGTAATTCTCTAGGTAGATCATTCAACCTTGCTCCTGGTGTATCCGTTAAAAGAAAAACAAATGCAGCTCATACAAGCTGCACTCCCAGATGTTCCTTTAGAACTCTTTCAAATCCTGCCAACCTTTCCGCCTCCTTCCTTCGGGTTTCCAAGATGTTTTCATCTTCATTTTCATCATCTAGATAATTAATTCCAATAAAATATAATAGGGTAATCACAGATCCTCTGCGTATGTTGCAGTGATCTGTTTAGCTTTCTCAAGATGTCAAATCCAAATCAGGATGAGTTTTGTAACAAATTTTTAATCCATTTTCATGTAAAAGTTAGGTATAATGATGATTATCTTTCAAACTATTTCACAAAGCGATTCACAAAGCGATTCCATCAACACACAGTTTCCGCTGCACTTCAGTTTCAGTGGTCTGCAGTTTATTTCTTCCCTTAACTTCTACTTTCTGTTGCTTATCCTCCTCATGCTTTCCCACTTGTGGAATACTGGGCCTCTGCTGTTTCACTAATATTTGTTTTTCATCTCGAATTATATATTTATCTTTCAATTCTTGCTTCAACAGTTCAAGGTCCAGCTCCTCATCTGTTGAATCTCCAAGATGCTTTACTTTCAGATCTGGAAAGTCCATAATAAAATCATCTGAAAAACCACCTAATACTCCTTTTTCTTCTGACACACTTTGGCTATTTTGATTTTCTGATTCCATCTGCATACATTGTTCCTCAGTCTCACTTTCAGACTCTTTGTCGTTCATGTCTTCTTCCATAGTTGATAACGTAGAAGAGGATGAAGATATGGGGGCTCCCTTGAGAATGTTTTTATAAAAATGTTCTGCTTTTTGAATAGAATTTAAACAATATCTCACATCTTGGTATCTCAAAATTACACCAACTGGTACGTCCTATCTGAATGGAATCTTGCTTCTCTTCAATTCCTTTACCAGAAGTCCAAAATCTTTTCTGTATCTTAAAATCTTAGGTGGTAACTCTTTATAAACCCTAATTTGTATACCTTCTACTTTCAAAGTAGCAGAATAAGACTTTTGCAGAATATCATTTCTCAATCTTCTATCAGTAAAATATACAACAACATCTCTGGGCAAATTCCTTTGTCTGGCCACACGTGAATTAATCCTATAGACTTTTTCAATACAACCAAGAATTAGATCATCTTCCAAGTTTAATAATGCCGCTAATGCCTTGGCACAAAATGTTCTTAAATTTTCTCTAGTATTCTCTCTTATACCCCTTAATCTTAAAGCAGATTCCATAGCATTAAATTGAAGCATCATCACATCATTTTCAATTTCCTGATTTTTGGCATCAGCTTCAGAAAGTTTTTCCTCTGTATCTTTCATCTTGGAATCAAGCTTGGTACTAATTTCAACCACTTTCTTCCCCATTTCCATCACCACATTTGAAAGATCAGAAACTACTTTGGTAATAATTTGATTCAATTTATCATATTTTCCCTGTAGTTCCTCAAGTAGCTTCTGTGAGCTTTCTATCTTATCAATAATGCTTCCCAAAGACCTAGTTATAAAATCTTTTAAGTCCTCATTTGCAGTTCCCTGCAACTGCGTTTGAATTTTTTCAACTTTTTCCTTTGTCTGGCTTGTAAGGGAGCCCCCCCTTGATTTTTATTTAGGGGTCATACTTCACAAAGTTTTGACTTTTCTCAGAAAAAACAAAGAAATTCTATTTAAATCAATTTTATTTCCTTTTAGAGTCCAGCTAGAATGTTTCTTTTAAATACTTCAGCGCAGGCTTACCTCTCACTTTCACTTTCCACTCTCCATTTTCTTAAGCATTTTCCGAGCACAACCAGTCGCCATTTTCCAGTGCCTTTTCTCAAGACTCTTTTTTCTAAAAATTAGTAAAAAAATGATACTTGCATTTTTTTCCTTTTTAGATAGTCCAAGTTTCACCAGCTTGCTTGCTTGCTTTAAATTTCAGTGGTGTTGCTCACGACGTCTGGCTCTGCTGCTGAGCAGAGATCCCTCGCTGCGCGGAGCTTCTCTGGGGTGAATAGGGAGCCATCAACCTGAGCCCTCTCCAGGACAAAAAAAATGTCCTGGGGGCAATTCAGGGGGCTCTACCACACCCCCCATTGCTCTACCCGCTCTTCCGTTTGAAAAGCGGGTTTTCTGAGCCGCCTGCCAGCTGTAAGGCGGCTCTTTTACACGCGGCGAGGCCGGCGGTCATAGAGCGACCGACGACGACAGAGGCGCCACCGGAAGTCCTTATTTTTAATCACTTTATCTTCATTTCCTTGTCTGCAAACATTTTCCAAATTATTAATTTTATTCTCCATAAATCAAGTTAATTCTCTTTTCTGATTTTTATTCTGGATATGATATATCAAATCTTTTTCTTTTGAGGCTGCGCTTGATCCTTCTTCTGTTCCTGCGCCAGTATTATTATTTCAACTATAGGAGTTCCATTGTAGATTTCTTTTCTTTTCACCATAATCAAACCAACTGCAAACAGGAAAGAAAAATCCTTCTCCACAGAGCTCAGTAATTTTTTTTATAGAGTTCAGAGTTTCCCATAACAAAGGGAGGTTACAAAGTTCCTCTTTATGCCAGATGGTGTCTCTCTGTAATCCACATTTTTCATTAGTCATGCAAGACTCAATTTTATTTATTGTTATATAACTGTCCAATCTGTTTCTTCTTCTAATTAAAAAAAAATCTTCTTTTTCCTTTTTAAAATCCAATTCAAATTTTTAAAGTGTTTAGTCTTTTAACCATATCTCCAGATTAGTTCTCTTAGTTTTGTTCCAAATTTAATTGTTACTCAGGTCTTTGTCTCTTTTAAGTTGTAGTTTTAAATTTTTTCCCTTTGTTCTATAGACACTTTTTTAGGCTAGGGGTCTTCTAATTATTAACAATGCTCCAAATGTTGTTGCAAGCCTGGGCTGTTGTCACTCACTTGGCTTCAAAGAGCTCCGTCTTTCTCCACTTTCCTCCATCACTTTCCTTGCCTGGTTGTCCCAGCTTCGTGGCAGCCACCATGGTTACTGCCCTCCGCCGCCGACTCACAGAGGGTTCTCTCCAACCTCCGAGGAATTTGCCTGTTCCTCTCGGTCATCTGAGGCATCCCTCTTCTTCCCCCATCTCTGCAAGATGGGTTCGGTCCGAAGACCCATTGGTGATGGTTTGGCAGCCAGGGTTTTCGCAGGACTCATCAGAACCCGCTATTTCCCCAACTGTCTCGCTGCGACGTCAAACCGGAAGTCCCAATGTGTTTAAAATCATTCTCATGTTGTTTTTAATCTTTCTTTTTAATAAGAATCCATTCTGGTCTGGATGTATAAATTCATTCAAATATCTTTTTAGCCTCTACTATTATTGAAACATATATTTTGTAGTCTGCATTCAATAAAGACTTTGGTCTATGGTTCTTTATGTGTGTTAGATCTAAGTCATCTTTCGGGATAAGGGTAATATTTGCCTCCAACCATGAGTTTGGTATTTTCACTTCCAGTAATTCATTGTAGACTTCCACTATCACTGGGCTTAGTACCTCTTCTAATTTTTTATAAAATTCTGCCAGTAATCCATCTGGCCCTAGTGTTTTATTATTTTTTTGCCTCTTAATAGCTTCTGCCACTTCAAACATAGTTATATGTTGGTTTACATTTTGACTGCATCCGGTACCTTAGGGAGATTAGACTTTTCCAAATATTGTTGTATTTTATTATCAAAAATTTCCTCGTCATATAATTTCTCATAGTATTCTTTTATAATTACTTTTTTCTCCTCATTTTGATAATGAAGTGTACCTTCCTAATCGCTTTAACCGTATATGTTTTTCCTCCTCTCTTTTTTCAACTTATAGGCCAACCATCTACCAGGTTTGTTTACATTCTCAAAAAAGTTTTGTTTTGCACTTTTAATTTTAAGTGCCAATTCTTCCTTCTCCAATAAGTTCATTTTATGTTTTATTATATCTATTCGATTTTTCAATTCCTTTTTTTGTAGTTCTCGTTGTAATTCTAGTTCCAGTCTTCTACATTCTTCTTCTAACATATTCTTATTTTGTTTCTTCTTATTATTTTTCTTTCCAATGTATGTTATGGCTAGTCCCTAAGTAAATGCCTTAACAGTATGCCATACAGTTTGTAAGGAAATTTCTTCCTGTTTTCTTTTTTTTTTTTTAAGTCCAATTCTTTTTCTGTCTTTTGTATGAATTCTTTTTCTTGCAACGTTGTTTGATTCAATGTCCATGTCCACCTTTAAAGCACTCCATGGTTAGGGCCCGCATACTTACAGGATCGCCTTCTGCCACCAATAGCCTCCCACCGACCAACATGCTCCCACAGAGAGGGGCTCCTCAGGGTGCCGTTGGCTAAACAGTGTAGGCTGGCGATCCCCAGGGGGAGAGCCTTCTCTGTGGGGGCACCCGCCTCTGGAATGAACCCCCTGGGGTACCTATGATTCCCGATCTCCATATCTTTCGTCAGGCCCTTAAGACCCTGCTATTTCAACAGGCTGACCTGACTGAATAAGAAATTTGGATGGGGTATTTTAAATTTTAAATTATGGGTTTTTAAAGTGACAGGGCCAAATCTATTTAATCTTGTTTTAAATTGGTTTTTTAAATTTTTTTTAAAATTTGATTTATATGCCGCCCTTCTCCGGAGACTCAGGGCGGCTTACAATGTGTTAAGCAATAGCCTTCATACTTTTGTATATTTATACAAAGTCAGCTTATTTCCCCCACAAACTGGGTCCTCAATTTACCCACCTTAGAAAGGATGGAAGGCTGAGTCGACCTTGAGCCTGGCTAGGATTGAACTCACAGAAATTACAGGCAGCTGGTGTTAATTGCTGCCTTTAGTAGGAGGCATTAGTAGGAGGCATTAGTATGTTCATTGTTTCATTATGGCTGTACACCACCCTGATTCCTTCGGGAGAAGGGCAGTATAAAAATCTAATAAACTCAAATGCAAACTCAAACTCATTTTCTTTTTTGCCCTTTCTATATAACCTTCATAGGGTTGTGGTCTGCCCACACATTTGATTCTATTTCTATCTCCTGTATGCATGCTTTCAATTCTGCTGTCATCCACACCATATCTATTCTAGACCACGATTTATGCCTTTTGGAATAAAATGAATATTGGTTTTTCTTAGGGTGGCTATCTCTCCCCCATCTTACATTCCTATTTCTTCCATCATTTTAAAGGTTTTTGGAAATGTTTTTCTGGGTTTTTTTTTTACCAGTTCTACTACTCTTGTAATCCAATTCTGTACCTACAATCACATTGACATCTCCTACCATAAAAACATTTTCGTATTCCAATTCTAAGATTTTCTTGTGGAGTTTTCTATAAAAGTTCTTGTTTATTATTAGGTGCATATATCCCTATCAGTTTCCCTTTTCACCTGCATAAAGTTGTCTAGCCTTTATTGCTTCTTTAATGTATAGAGCCACCTCTCTTTTCTTTTTTTGCGCTAGTGAACAATATTAACTTCCCAATTTTGGGGTAATCTAACAGTTTACTGTCTTGCTTTTCAATATGTACTTCTTGGAGGCAAACTATATTCAATTTTAATCTCTCTAATTTATTAAAGGTTCTTTTCCATTTCATCAGTGAGTTGAGTCCATTTATGTTGATTGATATTAATTTTGTTACTTCTTCCATCCTAATAAATGGATTTTGATCTTAAGTTGATCTTATTTCTCTCAGTTCTTTCTGTCTTTCTCTTTCTTTCTCCCTTCTCTCTTTCTCCTTGCTGTATCTTTTCTTCTCCTTTCTCTTCAGAAATCTCTACTTGCTCTTTTCTCTTCTTGTTCTTGTTCTGTAAAATAATCATAAAATTGTTGTGCACTCTCCACTGAATCAAGTCTTTGACTTTTCTCCCTCCAGGTCACTCCAATCTGTAGCCTAGCAGTCAGTAATACTGTGTCATGTTATAAATCATATTATATTATAAAATGACCAAACCTCCGAAGTATCTAATATGATCCAACAGTTCCTTTCATATTTTCAATTCTTGTTCCAAACCTGAAATTACTTTATATTCCAAACCAATTCAAAATATGCATAAACCAAAAGGTTTTCCCACACATATTATTTTCTTTCCCTTCTTTTCTTTTTTTCCTTCTTTAAATAGTCTCAGTAATGTAATCCACCAGATAGATCCACTGGACACACCAAATTATAAACCAAAAGGCGCACCAAAACAACAAAAATAATAATTATAATCCACAAGGGTACATCAGATAGTAATCCAAAATCCAAAGTCTTTTCCATGAATGTTATCTTCCTTCTTCTTCTTCTTTTCTTTCTTTCAATCTTTCCTTTTCTTTGTGGTAGTCTCTATATTGTAATCCACCAAACTGTTAATTATAATCCACAACAGCCTACCAAAATCCCCTAATTATGTTCAACCAATTATACATCTTCAAGGAAAGGCGCTAAATTATGGTTCTTCAAGTTTCTTCTGTGCAGCCTCTCTTATTTCTCAGTTCCAGTTGCACTGCTATTCAGTTCCTGGAGTCTGTATCTAATCCAAGAGCTAGTTACAGTTTACACGGTTTCCACTCAACAATTTCCAAGTGCAAACACCTTATCTAAGTCTTGTAACAATGTTCCAATAAGCTGTCGCAAGGTCAAAATTCCACAATTTCCCCATTAACTTTCTCTATTTTCCCTATGGTTATCCTTTGGCTAGTAGATGTTGCTATTGTTCTATTCCATTCCTTAGGCTTCAATGATAAACACCATTTTTCCTTCTTTTAAATATTTCAGAGTTTGACTTTTATAATCCCAAATAGAGTTAAGTTTCAACAAAGTCCGATTGACTGTTCTTTAAGTTAGCCAATCTGATTTTCCTCTTTTAACATTGATATCCAAAATTATCCATTTGCTTCAAATTTCCAAGTCAGATCTATTTCCAGTTATACACTTATCTGCCACTTTTCCAGGGGTGGAAGATCAACAACCCCCCACTTTTCTCAAAGAGTTTTTAAAGGGATAGTTTTAGTAGAAGTTAGCAATTTTAAAGAGACTCACCCAGTCACCAAACTGTTCTTTCATTCACTCTTTCCATTCCATTCTCCTATGGTTGTGCTGCCAGCCTTGGATGGCACGCAATGTCTTTCTGCCAGCTTAAGAGCGTTCCTGCATCCTCCAAGCAGTTAGCGGTCTCCTTGTATCCTACAGTTTTCTCTCTTCTTTCTCACCCTTCCAAGGTGGTTTCGGCTGTTTGAACCTCCTGACAGGAAGAATCCAGCAAACTTCCATAGAGCCCATGGAGGAATCATCGTTCTGCCACAGGGTTAGCTCCACCTCCCCCAGATGTGCAATCCAGTGGTGAAATCTGAACTGATTTACTACCAGTTCGCTGGCTGCGCATGCGTACCATGCACCAAATGTGAGGTGTTTGCGTGCAGTGCACGCCAAAAGGAGGCACATGGTAAGTAGAACAGCCTCCGAGGGGGGATGACCAGCTGTGGTGTGCAATCTTTTTACTTTTAAAAGCATTGCTTTTAAAAAAAGTCTCTGATGATCACGCGGCTCAGTTGTGATCATCAGAGGCTTTTTTTTAACTTTTTAAAAGCATTTTTTTCTACAATCTCTTCAGCCGAAGAGGTTGTAAAAAATGCTTTTAAAATGCTCTGATGATCCCAGCTGAGTTGCCTGATCGTCAGAGGCTTTTTTTTCTTTTAAAAGCATTTTTTCTACAAACTCTTTGGCTGAAGAGGTTGTTAAAAAAATGCTTTAAAAGTAAAAAAAAAGAGAAGCCTCTGTTGATCGTGCGGCTCAGCTGGGCATGGACGGTGGGGTGGGGGGCAGGGATTTTTCCTACCATCGCCGCCATCACTACCAGATTGGGCGATCAGGTCCGAACCCGGAGCATTTCACCCCTGATGCAATCCTAACAGATGTGGGCTGGGTAGATATAAAGGGCGAATGGCTTCTCCTTCAAATAGCCTGGCTCCAAGGCATGTAGAGTTTTAAAGTTATTAACCAGCACCTGGAAGCAGATTGGCAGTAAATGCAGCTCCGGCAAAAGAGGTGACACATGCACAAATCTAAGCTTGAGCAAAAATGTTCAAACTGCTGAATTCTGACTCAACTGAAACTTTTGGATACTCTTCAAGGGCATCCCAATGCAGAGCACATTGTAATAGTCCAGACGTGATAGACTTTCCATTCAAAAACATCCTTTGTACTGGGTCTAGGATTTATTCTACCTCTTGTTCTCTCTGTCTGTTGAGATCACTGCCACATGGAGCATTAATAATCAATTAATTTTGTCTTGATAATCTTAAATAATCTCTTCATTAATCAACTTATTATCTTAGTATTAAGTAAGCATCAGCTGCCATTGGATTTTAAATGGAAACTAATTACAGCGAAATTAATATGAACCCACTCTTTTTATTGGAAAGGACAGGCAACAAGATGCCTCCATATATCCTGAATTATTCCATGATTTCCAATTAGCATGGCCAGCAGCAAGAAAATTATGTTATTGCAGCCAGAACAATTAGATGCATCAAGAAGCTTATTCCTTATCCTGAATAAATGATTCTCTTTCCCACATGCATACTTTCAAATTCTAGACTTTACTAGGGATGAACATACAATATCCTAATCCTGAACTTCAATAAATGCTGAGTCACAGCATACTCTGTGGAGAAAATTCTATTAATAGGAAGAACGAGAATGCCAACATCTAAATCTTAGAATTTACAGCTAGATCAATGGTTGGACATAACATGGCTGATGCAGGTTAAAAAAACAGCACATCACTATTAAAAGAAAAAAGCATTTTATGTTTCTGCTCTGTTTCTGTCTGGATTAACTATACCATTTTGATATATGGCAATTAATGTAACGAAGAAAATTACAAAAAAATAAGTTTTGTAATACCAGAGATGGGTTTCAGGAGGTTCTGACCAGTTCTGGAGTGGAAATTTTGAGTAATTTGGAGAACTGGTAGTAAAAATTCTGACTGGCCCTGCCCCCTTCTATTCTCTGCCTCAAGTCCCAGCTGATTGGGAGGAAATGGGGATTTTGCAGTATTCTTCCCCTGGAGTGGGCTGGGAATGGAGATTTTACAATATCCTTCCCCTGCCATGCCCACCAAGCCACGCCATGCTCACTAAGCCACACCCACACCCCAATTTAGTAATTTGCAGTCATGAGAGGAAGGCATGTAGGAGGTTGTTTAATACAATTTCTGAGCTGCAGTCTCAATTGATACAATGGGGGACATTCCATGAGAATGGAAAGGCAGCCTTTTAGGTAATGAAGGGCAAGTACTAGCAAACACAGCCTGCAACAGTTGTAACACTATTTCTTAACAAGGAACAGTTTTCCCCAACAATGCTCAGAAGAACCCTTTATTACTTCTTCCAATCCAGGTTAATATCAGGGCCTGAAATCTGCTTTTCAAGTTAAGCGCTGATTAATCTTCTTCTGAACAAAATTACTATGGTCTAGATTGTCCAGTAACATTTTTACCTTAGCTATGTTTTTTAAAGGAAGACTGCTATTGACCATAAAGAAATAAGAATTTCTCAAGATTGCCAGTGTCTGAACTGAACCTTTTATCACGAATGCAAGAATAAAGAATGATTTGTGAGGAGTTACAATGCAGAGATGGGAGGCCAATCCAACTGCCAATTAGCTGCTCAGCAGCAAAGGCTCCAGTGTTCCCCCTCAGTGGCAGCAGCTCTATTCAGTTGACCGGTGGTGGGAGCAACAGAGTGGAGCCCTGACAAGCAATGTGCTGGGGCTGCGATAATGTGCTGAAGTTCGCCAGGTTGTTTGCTGCAAGGACACTAGCCAGATGAATACCGGATAGAAGCTGGGAGGCAGAGGCAGATTTTTTTTTTTTAAGTTTTCCTCCTCTAAAACTAATGTGTGCCTTATGGTCTGGTGCATCTTGTAGTGTGAAAAATATGGTATACTCTTATAGACCAAACAAATAAGAATTTTAAATGTGGCCTGTATAAAATCCCTTTCTAATCCAAATGTCCCTTATACAGAACAGAGACAGTCTTTTGGAACACAAAACAATAGCTTTTAGGTTCCTATGCTTGAAGAGTAAATACAGGAAATACATTTTTTCTAGATACTCTAAAAGAAAATTGTGTTTGTAATATCTTGCTGCAAATAAATGAATGCAGATCCTTAATTTCTAGTTAAAATAATAAAGAAGATAATAATGGTTCTTACTTAAACTCTAAAAAATATTTCTATCTTTTTTAAGCAGCTGTTTAACCTCCCAAAATGCAAAAACAGTACAGTAATCAACAGTTTTCTCCTAGACAAACTATGGTTTAAAGTTGTAATGTGTAAATGTTAGTTTATTTTTAACTGAACTATTCAATAATATGAGATTTTCTAATACATTTCAGGGAAGAATATTTTTTTAAAACCCTTAAATATTCAGCACCATGAAAACAACATAAAACTTAAAAGGTCAATGCATAATATGAAGAATCAACTTGAATGTAAACATTAAAATATTAAATGTACAGAAAAAATACTCACCTTGGACATGGGCAATTAACCCAGTGTGAAATGGAAAGTAAAGGTGAGACCTCTCTTTGTTTAAAGGAAATAATGTCGGGCAATTGCACAGGTAAATCGTCATAAGGTACAGGAACGGTACCACAATTCTGACAATGAATGATTGGAATAGGGGTGCCCCAGTAACGCTGTCGTGAAATCAGCCAATCTTTTAGTTTATTACTTGTTAGGAATCCTCCTATATTTTTATTTTGGGCTTGCTGAGTGATGGCCTTTAATGCTTTTTCTCTAGTCATACCTGTAAACTGTTTTACAAAAAAACAAAAGATTTGCTTCTTAACTCAACAATCACATTTTTGTAACAAACTACTTCAAGTAACTGATCTAATTAAATATAAAGTACACACTACCATGAATAAGTGTGTATTCACAATTGAATTTTCTAAACAATAAAAGATGGCATTTATTTTAATTAATAGAGGGACAGAGAGAAATTTTTCTATCTCAAAGGGAAGTTAAAAACTGAAGAATTGGCAGCTTCAAATTTTAATATGTACCTTAGTAGTGAACATAGAAATTTCCTGGAGTTCTGTATAGTAAACATGTTTTCCTTTACTTTGGTACATCTTAACTTATACTGTAGTTCTAGCAATATTTGCTTTGAGATAATGGGTCTCTCTCTCTCTCTCTCTCTCTCTCTCTCTCTCTCTCTCTCTCCCTCCCTCCCTCCCTCCCTCCCTCCCTCCCTCCCCTCTCTCTTTCTAAGACTAGGATACCCACCTAAAACAAAAACTCCTTTGGATGAAGCTGGCTTCTTGCTGCCAGCATTGGCAACTAGCCAATTGGATGGTGGCTAACTGACCCAGGGGGTGAAAACAGCTCAGCAGACTAAAGCATTATAATTAAAAAACAGCAGCTGTCTGCAATTACTGGAAGTTCGAATCTCACTAGGCTCAAGGTTGACTCAGCCTTCCATCCTTTCTAAGGTAGGTAAATTGAGGACCCAGTTTCTGGGGGCAATAAGCTGACTTTGTATAAATATACAAAAGTATGAAGACTATTGCTTAAAGCATTGTAAACCGCCCTGAGTCTCCGGAGAAGGGTGGCATATAAATCAAATAAAAACAAAAAACAAAAAACAATGTGGCGGCAATTGGGCTGTGCCGAAGCATGTGGGATGGAGGAACCGTGGCCAACTAGGTGGGGGGTGTCAGCAGAGGAGAAAAGCTAGAGGAGAATCCCCCAAGGTGGAAGCCTGGCAGAGAAGCAGGCGTGGCCAAAGGTAGGAGGTCCCATTCTGATGCAGGTCGGCAGCTGAAGCAAGTTTTATTCTAGTCAAAATAAAATCTACATTATTAGCACAATTGTGGATCTATCCTGAATCCATCTAAAACCCGGTATACCTTTAAGGCAGCAGCATGTCATGAACACTAAACAACTCAAGAGTCAGGTAATTGTTGCTTGTTCAGATAATTCGTGGTTTTTCTCTACATGGCTTATTTCTATGCTCAAATGAAGCATAAAGACATTCCATAATTTAGAAGCCATTTAATCTGAATAATTTAACACAGCCTATATAGATGTGCATTTAAATTAGTTTCAATTATTATTCTCTCCTGCACATTTTAAAAAATGCCTGATATATTATAGTACAATACAATATGGAGAGGAATGCACAAATTATTTGCAGGCTTTCATTATTTGCTGGCTTTCATTATTAATTTGCATTATTTGAAAGAATGGGGAGATAAAGCAGAAACTCATACTAAGATACCAACCTCTCCAGAGTTTATCAGTCTCTGTGAGCCATCTGGAAGTGTTTCAATTACTTCAGCAAAATCAAAGCCCAATTTTTTAGCAACTTCAGCATCATTTGGGCTAATGCAAGGTATTCCTGGAAAAAATACATATCTTAAAACAAATTTTTATCATGATTTCCGCTTTTCTGTGAGTGAGCACAAGTAGCTTTTCTATTATGAGTTTATGTAATGTAGTAATTGTATGTTCCGGGGACTATTTCTATTCCCCTGAAATCACGATTCTCTATTTCTTAAGCCTTCAGTCTTCAAATTCACCTTCTTTAAACTAAGAATTGTTGTATTCAATATAAATATACATATGTTGTTATATAAAATTATTTGTTTTTATCTACACTGTACATTCCAAGAGTTATTACTTTTATAAATAACTCAAGGTGGCAAATATACCTAATACTCCTTCTTTCTATTTTTTCCACAATAACCCAATTCCATGAAAGGTGTTGGACTTAGAAAGAGTGACTGGCCCAAAGTCACCCAGCTGACTTTCATGCCTAAGGCAGAGTAAAACTAATGATCTTCTGGTGTCTTCAAAATCTAAATGTACTAACCATAACAATAACTATGTTAAGTAAATCTTTACTTTTTTTTTCAAGTGGTGTGCTTGTAGCCAAAGATAGATAATTTTAATGTAAATAAAACTGAAATAAAAGTAACAGTGATGGTCTATATTACTAACCTATTTTAAAATCAAGGCAGCCTTCAAACTCTGATTTTGCTGAGATGACCACAGGAATTTCCTGATTGGTGAATAAATTCATAGCGGTCACTGAGGTAATAGAGTCTGTAAAATGTAGAGTTTGTAGAGATTGAAGCATTATTTCAGATGGTATATTACGCCATCGATAATATATAAGATAAATAAATCATACAATAGATAGTAGGCATTGCAGACATCAGGAAGTAGAAGAAATGTCTTCGCACATGTGGTGGACATATAGAAAAATGTAAAAACCACAAAAAATATATACGGTGCACAATGCAGAAAATGTTAAAATTAAAATAAAATATCTCTTTTTATTAGGAATTTCATTAATAATTATTTATTAATAATTTCAAAATAAACTAATAAGAAATACAGTGTTTCCCCAAAAATAAGACCTTGTCTTACATTTTTTGCCACCAAAAAAGGCATCAGGTCTTATTTTCAGGGGGGGGGGTTCGCCCACTGACTCACCTCACTTGTGCGTGTCGCCCCGGCCTCTTTTCTGGTATTAAAGTTCCTTCAGGAACTACTTCTGTGGCCAGCAAGGCTTTCCTGAAGGCTTCTGCAGCCAATAACAGAGCTCCAGAATGATCTAGAGATCAGACAGAGCTCCAGATCATTCTGGAGCTCTGTTATCGGCTGCAGAAGCCTTCAGGAAAGCCTTGCTGGCTGCAGAAGAAATAGGCTGGCAAGGCAGGTGTCGGGGTATGAGAGGCCTGACTGCAATTGTACGAAGGAAAGTATTAGGGCAGCTCCACTCCTCCCATCCCCACTCTAGCTTAATTTTTACCCATGCACCCTGGGGTGGGTGGTATCTTAATTAGGGATTATTGGGGGGGGAGGTAAGGCTTATATTGGGCGCATGTGTAAACATCAACCTAGGACTTACTTTTGGGGTAAGTTGTATTTTCAGGGAAACATGGTATTATTTATTATTATTTATTAATCATATTTCTATGCCCTCCACTCTCCAAGGACTCTGGGCAGCTTACAACAATCGACAGTATACTAAATAGCATATTGCCCCCAACAATTTGGTCCTCATAATCTGGGTATCATAATTTAATGAGATAAATGTTTACAGAAACAGGAATAAATTATGCTCACTATTGAAAAACAATAGTTCCTGCCAACATCTGATTGGGAATTCTTGGAAACTTGGCAAACACATAGCAATGGCAAAACTAACAGTAATAATAGAAATTTAACTAAATTTAAGAAGAACCATTCTATATATATATAATATTGCATTCTATATATTATAAAATATATAATATCATGCAGCATAGCAAATTTAATAATTTACAGACTGTCTCAAAGGGGTGATTTCTTTTTTTTTGAGAAAACAGAAAATGTTTCATTTCTCATCCAAGAAGCTTCATTAGCTATTCATTAGGAAAAATAGTCCAGCTGACTTTTCAAAAAGCACCTGTGAGACAACTATGACCTGGATGACTGAGAATCTACAGACAAATCTACAAATTGGTTTTCAGGGGACCTAAACTGGTATAAATATAGCAAACTAGCAGATACATAAAAGACAACAAGTTGGAAACTTAACAACTTTTTTCTTTTTAGTTTTTAATATGCATTTTTGCCTTTTTTTAGTATTTCAAATTTGCTAATTATTTTTGTTTTGTTCTTGGCTTTCTGGCTAAGATCAAGTGTAGTATGTGTTCATCAGTTTATCCACATGTATTTAAATACATACACCAGTGATGGTGAAGCTTTTCGGTACCAAGTGCCAAAAAAGGAGCACTTCATGTGTGCTTTGCACACATGCGCTTGTCAGGGCCATGACCAGAAAGAGGAGCTGCCCAGGGGGCATGCACGCACCAGATAAAGTACTTCTGGTTTCCAGTGCGTGCGTATGCACCGGCCAGCAAATCTTCCGGTTACTGCCACAAGTGTGCATATGCCGATCAGCTGGCGGCCTGCATGCTCATGGCGCGCATGCTCACCAGAGGAGAAATCTGTAGTTCTGCATTGGGGGGGGGGGAGGAAGTGTTTATCTCGGACTCTTGAGATGGGAGGGGCCAGAATGAGGGGCAGAACCAATGAAAATTCTCCCTGCTTGAGCACCATTGGTCTCTGGGCAGAATCCTTTGGGACTTCACTTGAAGGAGGAGAGACCGTTCTGCGGAAAGAGAGAAGTGGAGAAAGTGGGAGGGGGGATCTTGGCAAGAATAACCAACTTGGGCTTCTTCTTTGCACTGAACCCTCTCCTCCAGGGAGACTCTGCCCGGAGATGATGACGCTGCAGAAGGAAGAATTCCCATTGATTCTCCTTTCTGGACACTCCCAATTCCAAAGTTCGAGGAAGCCCCATTCCCAGCTCACAGACCAGCTCTTCTGGTTTGCCATACTGCTGCATGCACAAAGACCAGCTGATCATCACACACGCATGCACAACAGAAATCCAGAAGAGGAACAAGCACCGCCGCACATGCCAGACGACATGGCTCCCCATGCCACTTTAGGCATATGTGCTTTAGTTTCGCCATCACGGACATATACTATGCACATATATATATGTAAACATATATATATATGTATCCAGAAATAATATGATGCTGTTTTTAATATTAAGTCATTTAGCTTAAGATCAAAACTCTTACAACAAATGCTTTGATGTATTCTCTTCCTTTATTTTCTCAATCATTCCTAATGTTATATTTAATTTTTAAGAAAAGATTAAGTAATCAAGACATTAACCCTGAAACTGTAGACTTCCGATTTGGTGTCATGGTGATACAGTCGAGGGAAAGTGGGGCTCTTTCTGCAACTGATTGCATCCTGTGGGAGACCCTTAATGGGGTGAAAGTCACCCCATAAAGGTGATGATAAAGTTGAAAATTCTATAGCTCATGGACAGATAGCAGTCCGTCCATTTGATCCAGGAAAAGCCCTCCAAATTGTCAGGAGAAAGAGCTAGCTGCACTTTTGTAGCAGCCTGAAGCCATTGACACTAGAGAAGGGAAAGCTCTTGGTGCTGTTGAAATACCAATAAACAGATTATCAACATCATGCTCTGAAGCTGGGTGAGACTACTTTTTTCTCAATATCTTTGAACTATACTTTCTTTGTAACTATACTTACATAAATCCCAAAAAGAAAAGAAAAAGCCCCCAGACACAACTAGAGGAAGGGGGAAGTATACCCCCCCCCACCAAAGAAAAAAAAGCAGGAGCCAAATGAATGGGGAGCCTGAAATAGTAATTAAAATAGAAAATCAGAATGAACATAAAAGCAAAAACTCTGTGGCAAACACTGAGGACTTTTAAAGCTTTTGAGAGCATAAGTGGCTCAAAATAATTAACTGAAGAAAACTACAGGACTAAAGAACACTTTGTCTGCTGTGTGGATGCTTGGGTGGTTTAGGGGTGGGGAATTTTTGGTGGGTGGGGGTGTGTTTGGGGATTGTCATGTGTTGTGCTTGGTCTCTGGGTGTTATGTGAATTTCATTGTATAGGTATACTGTGAAAGAGCCTGTGTAGCGTAGAGGGCTAATGCCTCCTACTAAAGGCAGCAATTAACACCAGCTGCCTGTAATTTCTGTGAGTTCAATCCTCGCCAGGCTCAAGGTCGACTCAGCCTTCCATCCTTTCTAAGGTAGGTCAATTGAGGACCCAGTTTGTTGGGGGCAATAAGCTGACTTTGTATAAATATACAAAAGTATGAAGGCTATTGCTTAACACATTGTAAGCCGCCCTGAGTCTCCGGAGAAGGGCGGCATATAAATCAAATTAAAATAAAAATAAAAAATAAATACTGTTTATATACATAAAATGACAATAAAGTATATATATATATATGCTTTCTGAGGTTTTCGCGGGTGTTTGTATGTAGGTCTTTGGTTATTCGGGTCTTCTCCCGCATAGAATTGGAAGTATCTTGGCGACGTTTCGACGAAGTCTCATTCGTCATCTTCAGGCTGGTGTTCTCGGCTTCGTGCTTCCAGGAGCAATGTGAGATTGCAGCTGTCTCTTCCTTTTAACTGCTCGTGGGGGTGGGAACTGATTGGATGGGAGCTTGGCTGTGTTCTGATTGGGTGGAGGTGTGTTCTGATTGGTTAGGGGCTTGGCTGTGTTCTGATTGGATCGGGGGTTGGTTGTGCTCTGATTGGCTGGGGGTATGTTCTGTTTGGGTGGGGGCTTGGTTGTGCTCGGCTTAGTCTGAGTTGCAGGAGGATTTGAGCTGGTGAGCTGCGTTGTTGTTGTTGTTTGGCTTCATATTTGTGGCCGTGAGAGCTCTTCATGGTGGGTGTCGGTCTGATTCATGTATGGATTGGAGGGGTTAAAAGTGGCTAATGATGCAGCTGCGGTCTGGCTTCTGGTCCTTGGTCGTGCCTCATTATCAGTGTGGGTTTGAGTCTGCTTTCTGCGTGGATGTGTGGTGGTGACATCCTGTGTGGCTCTTGTGAGTGTGGGTCTGGTGTCATTCATCGTGTTAGGGACTCGTTTGTCAAATAGGGCGGGTTTCCAAATGCCTGGTAAGCGGGAGGTATCGGGCATTTTTCTATCTCAATGGCTTCTCTGATTATTCTGTTATTAAAGTGTTCAGTTTTGGCGATAGTTCTGGTCTTTTTAAAGTCAATTTCATGTCCTGTGGCTTTAAAGTGTTGGACCAGGGAAGAAGTTGGTTCCTCTTTTTTGACTGAGTTTTTGTGTTCTTCAATGCGTGCACTTATTCTTCTGTTGGTTTGTCCGATGTATGTGGTGGGGCAGGCGGTGCATGGGATTTCATATACTCCTTGATTTTCTAACTCAATTTTGTCTTTGGGGTTCCTTAGGATGGTGGATATTTTTCAGTTTGTGCAGAATGCTGTCTTGATGTTATGTTTGTGGAGGATTTTGCTTATTCTGTCTGTGGTGCCTTTTATGTATGGGAGGAGGGCTTTGCCGTTTTCTTGTTCTCTGTCTTGAATTTTAGTGGGGGTTTCTTTTTGGATTAGGTTGGTAATCTTATTTCTTTAGAATCCATTGGATGTTAGTACGTTAGTGAGAGTGTGTAGTTCGGTTTTTAGGTGTTATTTGTCAGCTAAGCGTTTTGTTCTGTAGATGAGTGTCTTGGCTACAGAGTTGATCTGGGCTGGATGGTGGTGTGAGAGTGCATGCAGACAGCGGTTTGTGTGTGTTTTCTTCTGGTAGATAGTGTGTCCTAGGGAGCCATCGGATTTCCTGTAGACTAAGACATCCAGGAAGGGAAGTTGGTTGTTCGCTTCCGTTTCCATGGTGAACTGTATTTTGGGGTGTAGGCTGTTGAGTTGTGTAAGGAAGTTGTCCAGTTTTTCTTTCCCATGTGGCAAGATTATGAAGGTGTCGTCTACGTATCTGAGCCAGAGTTTCGGTTTGTGATCAGATTTTTCTAGAGCTTGGGTTTCAAAGTGCTCCATATAGAGGTTGGCAATGACAGGTGAGAGGGGTGATCTCATGGGTGCTCCTTCTATTTGTTTGTATTTTTGTCCGTTATAGATGATGTATGTGTTGGATAGGCAATGGTTGGTCAGATCTAGGATGTGCTTGGGGGGGGTTATATTTGTTTTGGATAACTGTCAAGGCTTCGATTGGTACTTGGGTAAAAAGGGATATAACATCGAAGCTCACGAGTAGGTCACTGGGCTGTAAGTTTTGTTTCTTTATGATGTCTATGAACTGGAATGAGTTTTTTACGTGCGAGGTGATGGATTCTGCATAGGGCTGTAGTTGTTTGGCGAGAAATTTGGCTAGGTTTTGTAGAGGTGAGCCTATGGAGCTGACTATAGGTCTAAGTGGGGTTCCTTCTTTGTGTATCTTGGGGAGACCATAGAGCTTAGGGCATCTGGATGATTTGTCTCTGGGAATGATTCTTTGCTGGATCCCTTCACTGATGGGGGAGGCTTTTATTTTGGATCTGGTGGTTTTTTCAAGGTAGGTGTTGGGGTCTGTGTTTAGAGGTTTGTATATGGAGTATTGGAGTAGGTTGATTAATTTGGTTTGGTAGTCAGATGTGTTCATAACCACCAGGGCATTGCCCTTGTCTGCTGGTAGGATTATTATGCTGGTGTCTTCTTTCAGGTTAAGTAGTGCTGTCTGTTCCTCTTTGGGTAAGTTGCTTTTGGGTGGCTTGCTGGTGCAGAGGATGTTGGTGATTTCGAGTCTGATTCTGTTTGCATCGTCGGGGTTGATTTTGGTCAGACTGGTTTCAACTCCGCATATAATGGTTTCAGTGGGGATGCGTTTGGGAGCAACTGCAAAGTTGAATCCTTTGGAAAGGACATTGGACTCTTCTGTTGACTAGGGCTAGTTTCCAGATGTCCAGTAGGCAGGAGGTTTCATCGCGTTTATTCATGTTATGGGGGTGTTTCTCTATTTTGATGGCTTCCATGATGATTCTCTTGTTGAAGTGTTCAGTTTTGGAGATTAATTTGGTTCCTTTAAAGTCAATTTCGTGTGCTGTTGTTTTAAGATGCTGGAAAAGGGAGGAAGTTTTTTCTTCTTTTCTGATTGCGTTCTTGTGTTCTGCAATGTGTGCATTTATTCTATTAGTTTGTCCAATGTATGTGGCTGGGCAGATTGTGCATGGTATTTCATAGACTCCTTGGTTTTCTAGCTGGATCTTGTCTTTGGTTTCTTAAGATGTTGGCTATTTTTTGGTCAGTGCAGAAGGCTGTCTTGATATTGTGTTTGTGGAGATTTTGCTGATTTTATCTGTGGTGCCTTTAATGTAAGGGAGGAGGGCAATGCCATTGTCCTGTTCTGTGTCTCGGTTCGGGGGGGGGGTCTCCCTTTTTAGGTTGGTAATTGTGTTTCTACCAATTAGGTAGGTAACTGTGTTTCTTTGGAATCCATTAAGCTGGCCATGTCCACCCAGTTGGCCACGCCCACCCAGCCCCCAAGGTCAACCACAGCCCTGATGTGGCCCTCAAGGAAATTAGATGCTTCATAAACTACCAACACAATGACTGGACCAATCTCCTCCCCTTCACAGAGGTCACTTACAATAATGCAGTCCATACCAGCAGTGGATTTACCCCTTTCCACGTAGCCACTTAACAGGACATTAGCCCAATGCTGTAGCTCCCAGCCAAAGACCCCACCATACCCTACCTGAAAGAATGAATTGAGCAATTACAGAACACCTGGCCATGGTGCGCAAAACCTTGATGAAGCGAGAGCAGTTTACAAATCGCAGGCAGATAAAGAACAAATAGAGCCAAAACCATTCCAAGTTGGATTCCTCTTGATTCCTACAGTCCCTGCAACCATCTAAAAAGCTGGGACCTGAGTTCATAGGGCCCTACCCCATTACATGCATCATAAACCCTGTTAAGGTAGAACTCCAATTGCCAAAAATGCTGAGACAGATCCATCCAGTATTCCACTACGGCCTCCTAAAACCTGAGATAACCCCACCCTTAAGACCAAGGCTGCCCAAGCACCATAGCGTATTATGGTTGAGGGAGAACAGCATTTTGAAATCACGGAAATCCTTGATTCATGAAAGCACCATGGAGTAATCCAGTATGTGGCAGCTTGGAAAAACCGCCCCTCATCTGAAAATGAGTGGGTACCTAAAAAACATATTAGAGCCCCTAGGCTACTCAAACAATTTCATGCCTGTTATCCAGACAAACCTAACTAATCATTTGCTTTCTCCCCACTCTTCGTTTTCTTCCAGGTAGATCTCTCCTTCTCCTAGGGGAGCAGCATGTCAGGTCCCCATAGACTCCGCTCAGGATACTGCCATTCTGATGGGAGGGGGCCTGGTGACATTTTATGATCTTTTCTTATTTCTGGTCTTTCCTTTACTTTGAAATACCTTCCTGGGAAATGGGAGTGGGGAGGGATGAGCCTAGGGCCATCTGTTTTGTCTCAGATCTGGAGGAACAAACAAGCGATGCCTAAGAACAGCTCAAAGAACAGCTCAAGAACAGCTCAAAGAACAGCTCAAACAAGCGATGCCTTCTCAGCTCAAAGTTCTCACAACAACTTCACACCTATGGATTTACTTACTTCGGGAGTAAGTAAGAGGAGAGGGGTTTCTACAACCTTTAATTAACAGTTTTGAGTGGGAAGTTCAGATCCTGCCTATTCTCCTTGCGATCACTATCTCCCAATAAAAGTTCTTTTGAAATTCTGCCTGTTTCAAGAATTCTGCTTTCTTGAGGGTATAGGAGAGGCATTTAAAAAGGCATTTAAATAATAAAGAATTTAAATATACTATATAAATATCATTGTACTGGAGACTTCCAGCGGTGACGTCATTGTGAGAGGGGGAGAGAAACGGCTGCTGCCGTCTCTGGAACCCCAATATCCTCCGATAGAAGCTCTTTAAGGGCTTTTTCAATCCTGTAGGGATCAGAAAAAAAGGGAAGTGCCAAAGCCTCTGGACGCCACGCTAGCGTTGCAGAGAGAGCGGGACAAACCCCCCGAATCTATTAAGGAGAAAGTTCGCTCGCAGGGCGGATAGGAGCGATGGCGGCCGTCTAGAGTGAAGACAAGGATAGAAAAGCAGATCGAGTCAGAGTCTAGTGAGGTGATTCCCGGTGACGAGGAGACTAAAAGGAAAGCAGAGGAGAAGGTACGCGATCGGAGGAAACAGCTGGTGGCGGCGATTTACGAGGAGAGCGCTTGTGTAGAACAATAATGTCCGTAAGAGAAGTGGATCCTCATGCAGTAACTAAGGGGAAAACAGCAAACTTCTAAGACACTAGGCAGAGGTAGAATAACTATAAAAGAAGAACCTAAAAGCGTACCAGGAAAAGCTGGGAACCTGGAGCTCTGAGGTAGTGGAGTGTTAATTGGATCTCCGGTGCTGCTGATTATTACTTTGAAAAGACAATCGTTTGGAAATACTACAGGAGCAGCCATATTAAAATCACAGAAGGGAGTGAACTAATTGTTGGACTAGAGCATTTAAAACCTAAGAAGACGAAGAGGAGAGATCCCTGAAAACTCTTTTCACTCAGCAAACTTTTGTCTTGTGGTACACTTATATATTTGTATAGAGAGTAAATTTTTTTAGAACTTTAAGAGGAATAGTAGATATATTCTATTAATTTAAATTGGGTAGATCTTTGATTTGATTTGATAACGTGTACTTGAATACTTGAATTTATTTGAATATTTATTTATCCTGTCCATTTGTTAAACCAATTACCTTTTTATATATTTATTCTCCTATTTAAGTCATGAATTCCAATTGTTGATTAAGTTTTAGATATAAGATATTAGATATATAAATGTGATTAAGAAGGGGAGGGGGTTTGAATTAATTATAAACAAGATAAATTGAGAAATTTTGATTGAGAGTGTAAATCAAAAGGGTTAAGTTTAATGAATTGATTGTATGAATAATTGGAAAATATTTAATTGTGGATCCAATAATCTAGTGGCGTAATTAATGAAAATAGAGGGACTAAGCTGTGGTTAAGGAGTGATATTTGACAATAATAAGGAAAAATAGTTGTGAAAACTAAAGAACTAGCGGGTATCAGAATAATACATAAACATATGTTAGCTTGGGAAAGCTTCTCTAGAGTATTAAAAATGTCAACAACTTCTACGATAACAAAAACAGTGAAGAAGCCTACAGTTAATATGCCATTAGCGGCAGCATCACCCAGCCAACAAAGCCAACAAAAAACATTAGATAGTGTGATGGTTAAAGAGAAAGAGAAAGGGAAAATGGAAATGACATTAGATACGATGCAAAACATGTTTTCCATGATACAGGAAACACTTTTAAAAACAGAAGAAAAAATGGCAGAGAATCAGGAAGAAATGAGATCACTTCATACTGAAATTAGAAATGAAATTGGAGAAATTAGAGGGGACATTAAGAATATGAATGATAGAATTGGTGATATTCAAAAATCAATATCCGAAAATGAACAAAGAATTAAGAATGCGGAAGTTAAAATAGACTCAGTAGAAAAGAAAGTTGACAAAATGGAGCAGAAAACAGCCCAAATAAATAAAGAACTGTCTGACTTCCTAGCAATCCTCGAAATGGAAAAAGCCTCCTATTTTTTGAGATTCCAAAATATATCTGAAGAAAAAGAAGAAGATCTTCACGGAAAGATGGCAGAAATAATTGCAGAAATAGTGGAGAAAGATAAACAGGACATACAGGAACAATTAGAAGAAACTTATCGTGTCCAGACAAATTATATAAGGAGACACCGTTTGGCGAGGGAGGTACAGGTGAAATTTTCTAAGAGGTCAATTAGATATGAGGTGTACATGAAATCTAGAGGAGGAACGCTGACTTACAAGGGTAAAGAAATTATTATTTTAAAACAGATACCCCGCAGAATTAGGAGTCAAAGACAACAGTACCAGTTCCTCACAAACCAATTAAACAGACACAAAATAGCTTTTAGGTGGCTAACGCCAGAAGGAGTTTTGGTAACCTGGGAGGGGAAAAAATACAAATTAGAGACATTAGAGAAAGCAAGAGAGTTCCATGAGGCATATTTTGATCAGGAGAAGGTCAAGGCAGTAAAGAGGAACTAGAAAGTAGGAGTCAAGAAGAAACTCTTTCAGAACCATCTATAGAGAAGGAAGTGAGGATAAGACAGGATAAAGAGAGAGAGGAGATGGAAGGGGCACAGATGAAAACACGGATGGAGACAAGGAATACGAAAAAACAGCTATAGTAGAAAATGGAAGAGGCCCTGAATCTTTTTTCTGTCAACATAAAACGGTTTGAATGCACAAAAAAAAAGGAACCCAAATTTTCTCTAAATTACAAAAAGTTGGAGCGGATGTGACGTGTCTTCAGGAAGTACACATTAAAAAAAAGATATCAAAAGATCTTAGAAAACCCCAAATTAGGAAAATTATATACTTCTTTAACCAATAAAAAAAATAGACGTGTGGTGGTATATGTGAAAGATTGGATTCTCTCGAAATTAATATATGCTGATGGAGATGGCAGAACAGTAATGATTGAACTAATATTGGAGAAAAGGAAAATATTGTTGGTAGTAATCTATCCTCCGAATCAAAACCAACAGGAGTTTTTCAAAGGCATACACAGCAGATTAATTGAGATGGATTATGAAGATATTTGTCTAATTGGCGATTACAACGCAATAGTGGATGTGAAAAAAGATTATAAAACTGTAAAAAAGAATAAAAGGAAAAAAGAAACTTTCCCTAAAGAATTCTTTGAATTGGCCAAGGAACTAAATTTAAGAGACGTGTGGAGGGAGACCCATGATGATCAATATCAATTCACCTTCTATTCCCACCCCCACCAATCTTGGTCTAGGATTGATATGGCGTGGATGACCACAAATATTAGAAATGGGGTGGAAAAAATAGATATAGAAGTGAATCAATGGACAGATCATAATCCTATATTGATATCTTGGAGAGGAGCGAAAAGATTTAAACGATGGACAATGAACCAAAGAATTTGCAAAGAATCGGATTTTAAAGAGATGATAGAAAAAGAGTTAGGATGGTTTTTTAAAATAAACCGTAAAGAAGATACTTCCATCCAGAACACTTGGGACACTGCCAAAGCATTTATTAGGGGCCTGATTATAGCCTATACAGGGAGAAAGAACAAGGAGAAAAAGAAACAACTAAATGAACTCCAGGACGATCTAAAAAATATAGAACTTCAATTTCAACGCTACCCTCAAAATAAAATTATAAAAGAGAAATGGAAAGAAATAAAACATAATTTAAATTTGTTGAACCAAAAAGAATTAGCTCAAAAAATAAAGATGGCCAAGCAGAATTATTTTGAATTCGCGAACAAAACGGGAAGATGGCTGGCCTATAAACTGAAGAAGAACAGGGATAAAAGAATGATATACCAACTTAGAGATATAAAAGGAGAAATTTATTACACCAGGAAAGAAAAGAAAGAAATTGTTCAGACATTTTACACAGAATTATACAAACAAGAAGACGTAAACCCAGAAAAGACAAAGCAGTATATTCAAAGAACGGATATCCCTCCTATTACAGACGATCAAAGAGAAACATTAAACAAACCAATAACTAGCATGGAACTGGATACCGCATTTAAGAAACTTAAAAATAACAAAACTCCGGGACCGGATGGACTCCCTGGAGAATTATATAAGTCAATACAGGAAATAATAGGAAAAAAAATGCTAGAGGTTTTTAATGAGGCTCTTCAAAATTCGAAAATTCCACAAACTTGGTCAGAAGCTATAATTACTATTATACATAAAGAAGACACGGACCCTCAACAGATTCAGAACTACAGACCGATATCCCTACTAAATATTGATTACAAAATCTTCGCCACTATCTTAGCATAAAGATTCAAAAAAGTATTGAATGACTATATACACTCGGACCAGAATGGATTTCTGCCGGGCCGCAATATTAAGAACAACATGAGAACAATATTAAACATGCTGGAATATTACGAAGTCCACCCGGAAAAACAACTGGCGCTGGTTTTCCTTGATGCCCAAAAAGCCTTTGACAATTTAAATTGGGAATTTCTAAAACAACAGTTAAAACAGATGCATCTGGGACTAAATTTGGAAACTATCATAGGGAAATTGTACACCAAACAAACTGCGAAGGTAATTATAAATGAGGAGATGACCGATCAAATTAACGTAACAAAAGGAGTGAGACAAGGGTGTCCATTATCCCGTCTATTGTACATTTTATCGTTGGAGATTTTGTTAAAAAAAATTAGGGAGGATCAAGATATAAAAGGATTAAAAATGAGACAAGAGTATAAAACCCAGGCCTTCACCGACGATTTAGTTCTTATAGCAGAAGAGCCCTTAGAATCATTATCGAAGCTTTTTGAAAAGATAAAAGAGTGCGGAGAGGTGGCAGGGTTAAAGATAAACAGAAATAAGTCTAAGCTAATAGTTAAAAACTTGACAAAAACTCAGCAGACTGAATTGGAAAATAGGATCCAAATCCAAGTGACTAACAAGGTTAAATATTTAGGTGTTTGGCTATCATCAAGAACTTCCTCCATAAAAGAAAATAATTACAATAAATTAATTACTCAATTAAAAAAAGATTTGGATAATTGGAAAAGAATGCAAATTTCATTTATGGGTAGAATTTCTATTACAAAAATGAATATAATACCAAAATTGCTGTATTTATTCCAGGTGGCTCCAATCAATTTAGGGAAAAATTTTTTTGTGGACTTAAATAAGATCACGTCCAAATTTATCTGGCAGGGAAAAAGACCCAGAATAAAACTCAAATTGCTGCAAGATGCCAAGGAAAGAGGAGGAACAGCATTCCCTGACTGGGAACTCTATTACCAAGCAGCAGGAATAGTATGGATCAAGGAATGGATGGAATTAAACAATAATAGGATATTATCTATCGAAGGCCATGATCTGCAAGCGGGTTGGCATTCCTTCTTATGGGAAGAAAAATATAAGTCCCATACATATTTCAAAAGGCACACACTTAGGCACGCTTTATTACTAATATGGCTGAAAATCAAAAAACAACATTACACTAAGATTCCATTATGGCTTTCACCTGTAGAAGCCTTAAAACATCCAAATTTATTAGACCCCAAACATATAATTAGATATAAAGAGTTAATAGATCATCAAGGGAAACTTAAATCTAAACAGCAATTGGAACAAGAGCTAAATAAGGAAATTGATTGGTGAACTTTCACTCAGATGCAATCCAAACACAAAGAATACACAAAAAAATATCAGATATGTAAGGAAAAGCAGGAATTAGATATTACCTTGCTAGACTCCGGAGAGAAACTAATTAGTAAAACTTACAAATTTTTGTTAAAATATAAGATGAAAGAGGAGAAAGTCTAACATACAATGATTAAATGGATGCAGAATTTTAAATACTCAATAGAATTGGAAAAATGGGAAGAATTCTGGAAAATGAATACAAAAATAACCCTGGCTACGGCATACAAGGAAAACCAGCTAAAGATGTTCTACAGGTGGCATATGTCGCCATCTAGGCTGGCCAAAATAAATCCGAAAATGAGTCCGGCATGTTGGAAGTGTAAACATCCACAAGGCACATTTTACCACTTGTGGTGGACGTGCCCGGCACTAAAAAATTCTGGTCCATTATTAAGAAGTGGAGAAAACAAATCACTAATTCACAAATCGATAAAAGACCTGAAACCTTCTTATTAGGAATCTTTACTAAACGCTACCCCAAAGAAATAAAGTATTTATTAATACACATTCTAACTGCAGCACGAATAACTTATGCTAGCAATTGGAAATCTGAAAAAATTCCATCGGAGGACGAGATAAAAGAGAAGATATTTCAATGTGCAGAAATGGACAGATTGACAAAAGAATTAAAGGAAAAAGAAGATACTGAATTTTATCAAGTCTGGGACAAATGGTACCACTGGCTGCAGGAAATAGTTAGAGGTGTAGTAGAATGATAATTAATCTTATATTTATGATGTTCTTAAACAACAGAAATATTTACCACAAAAAGTTGTCTTAGTAAGATGAAGATAGACGAAGTCAAAGAGGTTAAAATAAACTATTATCTTAAGATCTATGGGAATTATGTAAGACTGTGTAAATAGATATATCACTATGAACCAATGCTTCAATGAATGAATATATATAATGTTTTAATGTAATGGTTTACTTTTTTGTTTTTTTTTGTTGTTGTTTTTGTGTCATGTTTATTATATGTAGTCTGTGTGATTTTAACATTTGTCAATAAAATTTATAAATTTTTTAAAAAATATCATTGTACTGAAATATACTATAATACTAAGAATATG
Organism: Coluber constrictor foxii; assembly: GCA_038048745.1. Taxonomy (NCBI): domain Eukaryota; kingdom Metazoa; phylum Chordata; class Lepidosauria; order Squamata; family Colubridae; genus Coluber; species Coluber constrictor. The sequence continues at coordinate 115,121,699 of CM075961.1, read as the reverse complement.
GAATAATAGATAATCTATGTAACTAGATTTAATATGTTAATGGACTATGATAATATTAACATTTTATGTGTGTATCTCTTCAAATCTCTCTCAACTAATTACTATTTTTATTTTTACTATTGTAGCAATATAATATTGTAGTTGTACTTAATATATTCTAATTTCTATACTTTATCATTAAATTATTTAAAAAATAATAAGTTAAAAATAGAAACATTATTTCACAAATGTTCAGTTATTATTAAGAATTTTTGTTCTTCTATTTTTCTCAACTTCAGATTAAATTTGCTTTTCTAATTCTCAAGTGTTCTAAAAGACTAATATGGATCAGACACTTTGGCCACCTCAAAAGCACTTGAGTTAATCTCTTACTTGACAGAATTAATGATAGAATTAAAACCTTTAACATATCTCTATCAGAACTTTAACAATATTTTTAAAGTGGACATTTCTGGGATAAAGAATTGGAATCTCCGATTAAGTACTATAATAGTTTCAGATTCTTAAAATATTAAAATGGTATCTACAAATGTGAGATTTTGGTGGAGTCATCAAAAATGTATTTAAAATGTATAAGATTCCACAAAAATGCATTTGAAAGGATAGATATTAATTTTCTATGCTTGAATATATAAACAACTATTATGATCATATGAACTTTTGCTATTTTTTGAGATATCTTATTAAGGTATATACTATAAACAATTATGTTAAATGTTAAAGATGTTAATGTAACGTTGAATTTTATGCAAAAGTTTTGGAATTTAACTGTTTATCAGGAATTAGGGGAATGGGATTAAAGAATCACACTGACAAATTAGAAAGCCAGACACTAAGGAATAATTGTCAAGAACATGTAATCTGATTCAAAAAGTCAATATTGTCTACTAATCAAAGGATGCTGTCCTTGTGGATTTTACTCTGCTAATTGTTGATGACTATAGGGAGCAGTGCTCATCACTGTTTCAAGACCATTGAACCAGGGCTGTCTGAAGACATTTCTATGGTCATGTGGCCAGCATGACATACAGAGCACTGCTATCTTCCCACCGAAGTGGTTATCTGTTTATCTACTTGCATCCGCATGTTTTTGAACACTAAGTTGGCAGGAGCTGAGGTGAAGACCGGATCCCATTGCGTGGTGCTCACGTTTCTAACCTGAGCTGTTGGCTTTCCAGCTGACAAGCCTAGTATCTTAATTGCTGAGCCACCACACCATTCAGTTCATATTATAATAATATATTAATTAGTAAACCAGGGACTGTTGATGAGTATAAAATATAAGGTAGGTTCTCATTTCTTTTTTTGTATTTTTACTGGTTTGGGGTTGTCTTTCTGCATGCATAAAGTAAAAAAAAAAAAGGAAGGTCTAATGTTATGTTTTGCTATTAACTAAATAAAGCCATCTCTGAAGATCAAATGTTATTTGTTTGAAATGAGATCAGCATTTTTCAACTTAATTAACTTTTAAAGAATATCAAAGCTTTCTTCCACCTTTTTTCTCTTCAGTTAATTTTCCCCACTAAATTATTTATTCTCCAAGGGTTTATGAATAACATCACAATGAAAATTAATAGGCAAAAAGAGATCTCCTTAAGTATTATTACACTAAGACATTTTGTTCCCACACAGGGTTGTTCCTTAAAAACCCATGTGTTGTCTATGTATGAGTATGTTTTAGCTGTTTTGCTTACCAAAACGTGTTTGTTCTTTTAAAAGGGACCACTTCTCTCTTTTCCTCTGATTAATACAATAAAATGTTATATTCTGACTAACAGGAGCAGAAGCAAATATTTTAGGGAAAGATTAACCATATACAAGAGTTATAATTGATAATCTTGAGTGATAACCATCATAATTCAGATTATATATTTGTACCTATTTTTTGGTCGGTGTGATCTCTCATGATGAAACATTGTATGTGTAAATTGACCAGTTATGATTGACCAGATCAAGCAATGTTAAAATGGATAGTAAATCACCTTTTCCTTGAACAAATTCCCTTTGGAAGATTTCTTTCAGAAGGCTATTTGCATGTAACAAGTGATGGTTAGATAAGATATACAAATGGGATGAACCATATATAGCTTCAGGTGCTGAGGCATATGCTGCTATTGTTTCTCCTGTTGGTTTGTTATTAATCTGTCAAACAAGGAAATAGGATTATCACAATTTATTCAAAAATCATTCCTTTGCAGGTATATCTGAAACACGGAAGACATACTAGTTGTGTTTTGAGGACCATATTTTGTATATGAAAATAGCATACCCTGGTTTGATTTGAATATACTGCTAAACTTTGCTTTCTTTATATTGACTATGATTTGACTTAATTTCTGGACCTGATTAAGTTGATCAATTATAGTTAGAATCATAAATGGACTGCTGTTACTTACTTTATGAAACTTGGCTTGTGTTCATTTCTTAGAAATACAACAAAGAAAGAAGAGTGTCCTGTTCATTCATTTCAATGAATGAAATTACTCACATAGCTTGAAAGCTTTTTCTGGGGGTTCACATAATTTCTTCCTTATCTAAAAAGGCTTTACTTGTGCATTTTCTTACTAATACATTTTTGTTATGATGGCCATATATACTTTTATATTTTAAGAGCCATATCTAACATGCACTACATATTGAAAGTTCCCCTTTGTTTTTAATAACTGTAAATGTAGCCTTCTCCATCATCAGAATCATTTATTTTCTGCTATCAGAAAGTACATCAATACCCTGTTTTCCCCAAAATAAGACATCCACTGATAATAAACCCAATCAGGCTTTTGAGCCCATGGCAATAAGGCCAAGCGTTTATTTCAGGGTTCAAAAAATATAATACAGGGTATTATTTTCGGGGAAACACAGTAGGCATTTCAATTACTCTTCATACAATCCAATTTCAAAGGACTCTACCCATATTTCACAGATATTTATTATTTATTATTAATTAGATTTATATACCGCCCTTCTCCTTACGGACTCAGGGCGGTGAACAGCCGAATAAAAATTCAATACATAAAAGTTAAAAATTAAAACACATATACGTTAGGCTGAGAATTAAAAACCAAATAAATATTAAAATGCAGCAACTCTACAAATATTAAAAATTTTAAAAATTCTAAAAATTCAGCAGGGATCAGGCTAAGCCGGCAAGTTGAAAAAGATGCGTTTTCAGGGCCCGACGAAACGTCCGGAGGTCGGAGATAATTCTCAATTCTGGAGGAAGATCATTCCAGAGGGTAGGGGCTGCCACAGAGAAGGCTCTCCCCCTGGGGGTCGCCAGCCGGCATTGTCCCTGAGGAGGCCCTCTCTGTGGGAGCGAACCGGCCGGTGGGAGGCAATTGGCGGCAGAAGGCGGTCCCGTAAGTACCCTAGATAAATTCTAACAGCTTTCAACCATTTGCAATTTATTAGGGAAAGTATTTTTCAATATTTCCAAGGAATAACTTACTTTCAGCATAAACTCAAAATAACATCCAGTGCAATCCCCAAGCCAATTAGCTTGCATTTCCTTTATTCCATACCATTTGGGGAGATCTGACAAGCCATCAAGCAAGGCCTGCAATAACAGTAAGAGGACATTTTAAATCATTGACATTAAAACATGTACAGAACAAATGGTGTATGGCCACTACATATCTATAACAGGACTTATGAAAAATGCACAGTCAGTTGGCATCTACACAGAATATTCTTCCTTGAATTTAAATAGCTTCTATCATATGTAAAATACAATTTGGATTTAGCATTAATTTTAATAATGTAAAAGAGTTTCCTGAGCATGGAAAAAAGCTATCTGCACATTCCCTCTTTATCAGGAAGATGATGACATCTCTCTACTTTATCTATGGATGGTTAATAAGAAGATTAAGGAATACTCATCCTAATGATAAATAAAAAATCCTAAAGTCAACATATTCTCTTTTCAAGACTATTATTAACCTAATCCCTTTTCTGCTTTTAATGAATTTGTAATAAAATTCTGTAAGAATCTAGCTTTCTTAATAATAAGCAGCTATCAGGACTTTGGAAAACATGAAGCCTATACTGCATATTATTCTAATGCTTATAATAATCCTAACATATTATGTATATACACATACACACAGATGCACATACATATATACATATATAAATATAACAAAGAAAAAATTAAATAGGGTTTGATGTAATTCTATTTCAGATTTGCTTATTTATTTATTTATCTATCCTATTTTTATTATTTTTATAAGTAAGTAAAGGTAAAGGTTCCCCTCGCACATATGTGCTAGTCGTTCCCAACTCTAGGAGGCAGTGCTCATCTCCATTACAAAGCCGAAAAGCCAGGGCTGCCCGAAGACATCTCTGTGGTCATGTGGTCAGCATGACTAAATGCCAAAGGCGCATGGAACACTGTTACCTTCCCACCAAAGGTGGTCCCTATTTTTCTACTTGCATTTTTTATGTGCTTTCGAACTGCTACCATGTTTCCCTGAACACAAGACAGGATCTTATTTTATTTTGAACCCCGAAATAAGGGGTTGGCTTTATTATCAGGGGTCTTATTATTTCGGGGGTGCAGGAGACCCTGGGCAGCTTGTGCATTTATAGCCAGGAGTATGGCAGAGAGAGGGTCCCTTTGCACACTGCCATCAAGCCCCTCCCCTCCCATGGTGTGTGTAGAATGAGAGCAGCCTGAAGGCACCAAGCCACGTGAGTGCCTATCCCCACCGCCCCACTTGTGCGCCTCCCAGGCCTCACCACATTGATGTGGGCGAAGCTGGTGAGCACCAGGTCCTTGAACTCATAGGCAATGCTGCTGGCACCCACAACTAGCACCAGTGCAGAAGCCATAGCCTGGACCAGCTCTCCCTGCAGAGTCCAGCTCCAGCCATCACCATTTGCATGCAGCGAAAAGAAGCACAGAAGTCTTTCTTTCTCTCCCCCAAACTCTGTCTCTGTGGCTCCCAAACCCCAACCAGGGCAGCTGCTGCTCTGGGAGTGTGCTTCCCACTCTATGGTGACAGTCACTGGAGCCCTCCCCCCCCCCGCTCCTCTCTGCTCCTATCATAGATTTAGTTTACTCTTTCCAGGCACCTGGCAGCGAGACGCCGAGCAGCCGTGCCAAGGGCAGCCCTGACAGACACAGCTCGGCTGGCCCAGGCACGGGCAACACTCCTCGCCCGTGGCTGAGCTTGGCCGCAGGGTGCTGCTGGGCCTCTGCAGGCGGCAGCAACAACACCTGAAGCTCCTCAGCCATCCCCGCCGAGACCCATGCCCAGCTGTGGGATGCACCAGGCCTCCGCGACTGCCCACCGCACATGGAAGCCTCTCTGCCGCCAGTGGCCATCCTGCCAAGGAAGCCCCAGGATGGCGATGCTTGTGCTGGAACTGCTGTGGTGGGTGCTTGGTAGCACAGGCTATGCGGACATGGCACCTGGGTGAGAGTGGGTGGGCCACCACCATGACACAGGAGCAGGTGCTCAAGATCTACAGTTAGTGCCATGGGTGGCAAAAGAGGCGGGGGCGCAGGAGTTCGCAAGGATGTGGTTGGAGAGTGAGGGACCTGTGTGTGCGCGTATGTGTGAGAGGGAAGGCTTATTTTCAGGGGAGGGCATATATTTAGGTCCATCCCAAAAACCAGGCTTGGCCTTATTTTAGAAACATGTCCTATTTTCAGGGAAACATGGTAGGTTGGCAGAAGTTGGGACAAGTAATCGGAGCTCACCCCATTACGCGGCACTAGGGATTTGAACCGCTGAACTGCTGGCTTTTCAATCTACAAGCTCAGCATCTTAGCCACTGAGTTACCACCTCTCATATTTTTATAAGTAAATCAAAGTTATTAATATACTTGATACTCTTCCCTTCTTGTATTTTTCCCATAACAACCACCTTCTGAGGCAGGACTAGAAGTTTTCTAGCTTATTGCCTTAAACACTACACCAAGCTAATCTCAAATAAATTTGAGAAATATAATACTACTAATAAAGATGGTCAAAATCTTACTTTTCATTAAAAAAAGTTTCCTGTACAATATTTTGTAGAGCTTCTCTATTTTCTCTACAAAACAAGATTTTATATACAAATATTAATACAACAAGAAAATGCAATGCTGAGTTCCACTATAGGTATGCAATTGTAGGAAAGCTGCAGGAATTGGGATCCAAAGCAATCCAAATGGCACTCTATCAGTCTAAAACACCTCAGGAAATTCAACAGCAACATATCAATTAATAATAATATAACCAAGTTGCCAATTGAGATATAATTTATCAGCTTTCTTAATTGCAGATTGCCTGCTTTTAAGAGATAGACATTCAATCTGATATTTTGTGACTAGTTGTGTATTTTACTTTACATAAGCCTACTAAACTCACACAAAATTATTAAATACCAGTAGAATTCCAGTAAAAAAGAGGAGCCAGGCTTCTGTTATAAATAAATTTATCAAAAGAACAAATAAGAGTATATTCAAAGGTTAAATTCAGCATATATTAAGAATCTATGCAGAAATACTCATATAATGGAAAGAAAACAAAGAAAATAATGTTATCATGAAAATTAAAGCAGCCTCTAAACAATAATTGAAAAATATTTTTGAATGTAAAAAGTGAGGAGGAAGAAATAAATGTACCTTCTTTTACTCTTTTCTACACTACAAGCTAAGATTTAAAGAATTTATCATTTGTAAGGCATAATTCTAGTGCTAAGGAAGCAATCTTGCATGGTTGGAAGTGGCAGTCAACAGCACCAGTTCGTAACAGACAGTGAGACAAGAGAATTATAGGGATGGGTATTTCAAGCAAAGTGATGATCTAGATTGAAAAATGATCTGAGATATTGCAAAGAGAAATTATTATTATCCTGAATATTTTAATTTTTTTCTCGCTTTCATTTCCTGCCTTCAAAAAAATTTTTATATAGTGAAACTGTCCTCTATTGAATAACAAAACTATATGTAACTCATTAAAAATAAGAATGAAAAATAATTTTCCAACTTATGAAAAACTTCTAATAAACCATAAGTATTGCAAAGATTATAAATATAACATGATTTTTCTTTTACAAGAAGCCACTTGATGAGCAATTTCTTTCTTATTGTTTGTAATATGACCTCCCATCTGATTCACCAGATGGAAGCTCTGAATTCCAACTCAAAGGAAAAACAGAACTGATAGAAGAGGGAGGGGGAAGATGCGTTTGCATATATAAGGTCATTTCAGAATTCATATTATGGCAACAAATGTATTTAACAGGCAGTTAAGGTCTCAAAATAGAAAAAACTTTTCATAAGGTAAAATGTTGAATAATATTTTTAAAGGGGGGAGGTAATACAGAAAAATGTTAAATATGGAATCTGCATTTAGCTAGTCTCGTGGAATGTTGAATGTATAAATTGTACACTAAACTATATTCTTTTAGCGTAGCTAAATTAGGATTTAAGATATTCAATTCATCTTTATCACACACAAAAATGTGCTTTGTTTGTGACTGAATATAAAAAAACTATCATAGATGGACAATTTTTATTAGATTAGCCTGTCATTTTAACACATTTGTTCACAAAAAAGACATTCTTTAGAGAAGCAAGATGCCTAAGAACATTACATTAATGCAACTCTATCCATTTTTGTAAATAGCTGTAAAGGCACCACACAAGAGAAGACAAAAATATACAATAGTTCTATATAGATGTACTAATACTGATTTCTATTGATACAAAGATCTTCAGGTTTGGTTGTGGTTTAGAATTTTTGAGGACTAACGCCCCTCTCCAAAAGCATTTATACTCACACCTTTGCATAAGCAGTTGTCTTAATGAACCACTGTTTAAGATATTTTTTTTCCACCTTTGCTCCTGAACGCCATGAACAGCCATTTTCATCAACTTGTTCATTAGCAAGGACAGTTTGATCCACTGGGTCCCAATTCACCATTGCCTAAGTGATGCCCAAAATCAGAGAGAAGAAATACTAGCATGAGCAAACCCATAACTTGGGCAATTTTTCAAGTAGGAGATTGGCACAAATGTTGATACTTCATGAATCCTTAAACATATACCAATTTTCCAAAGCTTTTTTCCCCCAGAATCAGTTATCCCTTATATTCAAGCTACCTTTTACTCTCCTATGCTAAAATCACATTTTGCTTATTCTATAATCATTTCCATGCCAACACAAGGAGTTGATGTTTAGTCAAATGTTCTACTGAGATTGGAACCAAAATGCCTGAAAGTTCATTTATAAACCTGCAAAATATGCTAAGTCATGTGAATCCACTTGTGATTATACCATAGTTACATCTAAAACATGTTTTTATTTTTCTGAATTGGGCTACTATAACTTATCCAATAAACAAGTTAAAACAAAAACTGTTAGAGTGCAATATGTGAATCTAGCCTACATTTTTGAAAACTCTTCTCCCACTGTAGTTTTTTCTTTCTAAAGCAAGACATGCATCCTCAAATGGGCAGAAAAACTTTCTTTACTATGATGTCCCAGTTTAGAGCATTCTCTTCAAAGAAGGTTGCCTGGCACACACATTTGTTTGTTCTGATGCAAATATATTTTTTAAAAAAATATAGCTCCTGTGATTCTTTAATGTTACATAATAATGCCATGTATTATTTTTACTGATGTGTTATTAATTGTAATGTTTTATTTCTTTATATCATTTATCATGGGGTGTCAAACTCAAGACCTGTGGGCTGGATCTGGCCTGCAATGTGGCTAGATCTGGTCTTCAGGGCTGCCCTTGAGACAGCGAAGGAACAGCCCTTGGTGCCTCAGCCCCGGCTCAGGCGAGTCAGGTGTTAATCTATAACTTGATGGTTGCCATCTGGTCTGGAATGTGGTTAATCTTAGATCTGTGGGGCTGCCTTGGTGGGAAGGGAGGGAGGGGATGAGAATAAGGAGAGAAGGAGAAAGGGGAGGGAAGGAAGGAAGGAAGGAAAGAACTGAGATGGAGAGAAGGGAAAGGGGAGGGGGGAGGAAAGAAGGAAGAGAAGAGATGGGAATGAGGAGAGAAGGAGGGAGGGGAAGGAGGAAGAAAGGAAAGAGGGAGGGAGATGAGAAGGAGTAAATCAGGGAAGCTGGCCATGCCCACTCTGGTCACTTTCACACCCAGCCATGCCCCTCAAGGTCAACCACAACCTAGGAGGAGGCATGGCCAGCATCGCAGCGGAAAGATAGGTTCTTTGAAGCTCTCAAAGACCCGTCGATATCTCCGCTGTCCGAGGGTCCCCAGGGACCTAAGTCATCTTGTAATGACGACAAACAAGAGGAGCACGTACCAGTCAACACAGGGAGCCTGTTAACTCCTTGGTAGGACCAAAAGAATCTCCTCAAATCAGACAGGGCAGAAAGCAACCTAGATGTTGCTAAGAAGCTGGGGCGGCTACAACAAAAGTGGATGAAGAAAGATGGCATGTGACAGGAAGGTGAGAGTGCTTTGAGTTTTTTGTACTAAAGATTTCTCTTCAAATCCACCTGGAAAATTTACAGGGTGAAAAAGACCAGCTGAAGGAGAGAAGTGAGAGTGGGTGAAATCCACTCTCATATCCAATATTTTAGCGGCAAGGAAAGTGAAACTGGAAACTTGTTACTATTTTATTATTGGGAAAAAAAAGAGAGAGAACTTGGGGAATTTTAAACTTTTTTAAAAAATTGATAAGAATTGGGATAATGAATTGAACCAAATTGAAGATGGAAATCCTATTTGAATAAACTATGGTAGAATGGGGATGATCGTCATAATTATTTTGAATCAACTAACCTTAAAGGGAAAGCGCTGTGTTAATGTTAAAAGTTGACCTGCAGTGCCATCTAGTGGTGAAAGAGAGACATTTTGGTTGAAAGATAATTGAACAGCTGTGGAAGAGAAAGGATTAGACCATGAACTTCTTTTCAAACTTCTTTTTTCTTTTGCTCTTTATTTTGGTTTTGATCTTATATAACTCTTCCTCTTTACAAATTCTTTGCAGTACCTTGTTTTGAGACTTGTTGGTGGACAGAGAAAAGCTTGTGTCTTTGATTTAGCTTTTTTTTTAATTCAAATGCTTTTTTACTGAAGTCAATAGAATTGGATTTTTAAACAAAAATCATGGATTATGACTTGAAGAATCAGAAGAAAGACTTTTTCTTTTTTCTTTTTGTTACTTTTTCTTGGATCTTTAGCTCTTTTTTTTCTTATTACTTTTTTGCCTTTTATACTTTTGAATCTGTGCCCTCTGGATAAATGGATTAATTTTCTTACTTTCTTTTTTTTTTTTTTGGTCTTTTTCTTTTTTCCTTTCCTTTTTTTTTCATTTTAAATTTTTATAGAGGAGATTGGGAATTTTAAATTTTTGAAGAGAGGTGATTGATTGGGACTTTTGCTTTTATTTTTGCTTTTATTCTAATTCAACCATCGGGTGGATTACAGATTTCGATCATAATTTAAGCATAAGTGGATTATAAAATATTAAAATGAAGAAATTTACAACTCATTTGCATCCTGCATCAAGTCCTTCAGTGGCAGAAACACAGAAAACATAAAAGATGATGGAACTAAGAAATTTTATACAATCGCTTCATGATGATATAAAACAAGGGTTAAAAGAGATTAAAGAGGTGATAGGGAAAAATGAAGAGAGAATCCAAAAAGTAGAAGAAAAAGCAGATATCACAGAGAAAAAAGTTGAAGAATTAGAAGAGAAATTAGTGTCAACAGATAAATTACCAGAAAAAACAAATATCTCACTCGAAATGGAAGATTCTGAATTCTACTTAAGATTTCAAAATACAGAGAAAGAAAAAGGAGAAAATCTACCCGAGGTGATTGCTGAGATCTTGTCAGAAGCTTTGGAACAACCCAAGGAAAAGATTTTAAATGAGATTGATGAAGCGTTCAGAGTATATACAAGATATGAAATGAGGAATAAACTACTAAGAGAAGTACATATAAGATTCACAAAGAAGGTGGTGAAAGGAGAGATTTTACAAGCAGCAAGAATTATACCATTGAAACACAAAGATAAAGAACTTGTGTTTCTACGACAAATACCCAGAAGAGTTAGAGATCTGAGGAGAAAATACCAATTCTTAACAAAAAAATTAATATTTAAAGGAGTGAGTTTTAGATGGTTAATACCCAAAGGAATTATGGTGACATGGCAAGAACAAAGACATAGACTTGATTCTATTGAAAAAGCAAAATTGTTTTATCAACAATTTTGTGGACCATTAGAGGAAGATCAAGGTGCAGTAGGGGAGATAAAACAAAGAGATGAGGAGAAAGATAGAGATGAAAAAACAAAAGAAGAAAGAGCATTAAGAGAGGGGGCAAGATCAAAAGACCCAATGGAACAAAGGGAGATAAGGGCGATGAAATAAAAAACTAGTAACAAGTAAAATATGAAAGAAGTAATAAAAGTAATATCACTGAATGTAAATAAACTAAATGCAGCAATAAAAAGGATTTGAGTAAATTGAATAGTTTGAAAATGGACATTATATGTTTACAAGAAGTACATATTAGAAGACAACATGTGACATTGTTACAATATCCAAAGCTAGGAGTTTTATTTACATCATTGATACAACAGAGTAAAAGAGGTGTGGCATTGGATATTAAAGAAAAATTAAAACCAAAATTATGTTTTGAAGAAGGTGAAGGTAGGATTTTGATGGTGGAAATAAAAATGAACTTAAAACCAATATTACTTATTGCAGTATATGTACCCAAATGAAAAACAAGAAGAATTTATCAAAGATTACATAAAAAATATTAGAACTGGATTATGAATATGTATGTATAATGGATGATTTTAATGCCATAGTAGAGGTGGACTTGGACTATAAAATAACAAAGACTAATAAAATGTCTAGAAGAATACTGCCGAGATCTTTTTTTACGATGGAAGAATTGAATATTCAAGATATATGGAAATAAAAGCATTTGAAAGAAAAGCAATATACTTTTTATTCAAAAAGACACTTATCATGGTTGAGATTAGATATGATATGGATGTCAACAGAACTTATGGATAATATTCAAGACGCAAATATTGACTCAAACATTTGGGCAGATCATAACTCAATGATAATAACATGGAAAGGTCAAAAGAAAAAGACAAGATGGACTTTAAATGCGACAATGTTAAATGAAAAAGATTTTCAACAGTTTATTATTATTATTATTATTATTTATTGGATTTCTATACCGCCCTTCTCCCAAAGGACTCAGGGCGGTGAACAGATTAAGATACATGTAAATATATTTCATAAACAGTAAATAATAAATTAAGTCAACTTGGTGTATCTACTAAGACCTTGGCATAGAATTTTGATGTTTATGCTAGCCCTGCTTGTTGAAATAGAAAGGTCTTCAGGGCACGTCGGAAAGTGCGAAGATCTGGGATTATTCGTATTCCAGGTGGTATTTTGTTCCAAAGCATAGGTGCCCCCACAGAGAAGGCCCTCTCCCTTGGAACCACCAGACGACATTGTTTTAATGATGGTACCATGAGTAGGCCTACTCTGTGAGAGCGTATTGGTTGGTGGGAGGTTATCGGTTGCAGCAGGTGGTCTCGTAAGTACTCAGGTCCTAAGCCATGGAGCACTTTAAAGGTAAGAACCAACACCTTGAAGCGCACTCGGAAGGCCACCGGAAGCCAGTGCAGCTCGCGTAGAAGAGGTGTTACATGCGAGCACCATGTTGCTCCCATAATTACTCGCGCAGCTGCATTCTGGACCAGTTGGAGCTTCCGGGTGCACTTCAAGGGGAGCCCCATGTAGAGAGCATTGCAGTAGTCAAGTCGGGAAATGACGAGGGCTTGAGTGACTGTGCGTAATGAGTCTCGGTCTAGAAAGGGACGCAATTGGCGAATCAGGCGAACCTGATAGAAAGCTCCTCTGGCCACGGCTGTTATATGATCTTCTAAAGACAGTCGTGCATCCAGGAGGATGCCTAAATTGCGAGCTTTCTCTGTGGGGGTCAATGACTCATCCCCAATAGTTAGTGATGGGACTAACTGGCTGTACCGGGACGCCGGTAGCCACAGCCACTCAGTCTTGGAAGGGTTGAGTCGGAGCCTGTTTCTCCCCATCCAGACCCGTACGGCCTCAAGGCACCGGGACATCACTTCAAGGGCATCATTGGGGTGGTTTGTGGTGGAGATGTACAGCTGAGTGTCATCAGCATAAAGATGACATTGCACCCCAAAACCACGGATGATCTCCCCCAACGGCTTCACATAAATGTTGAACAGGAGAGGTGAGAGGACCGACCCCTGTGGCACCCTGCAAGTAAGGGGCCTCGTGGTCGATCTCTGTCCACCTGTCAACACTGACTGCGACCTGTCAGAGAGGTAGGACGAGAACCATCGTAATACGGTGCCTCCCATTCCCAGCCCCTCCAACCGGTGCAGCATGATACCGTGATCAATGGTATCAAAAGCCGCTGAGAGATCTAATAGGACCAGGATAGAGGAACATCCCTTATCCCGAGCCCTCCAGAGATCATCAACCAATGCGACCAATGCTGTTTCTGTGCTGTATCCAGGCCTGAAGCCGGACTGGAACGAGTCTAGATAGACAGCTTCATCCAGGTACTGTGGGAGCTGTCGTGCCACCACACTTTCAACAACCTTTGCTAAAAAGCGAAGGTTGGAGACTGGACGGTAGTTTGCTAAAACAGCCGGATCCAGAGAGGGCTTCTTAAGGAGAGGTCTCACCACCGCCTCTTTCAAGGCGGGAGGTAAGAATCCCTCGCTCAGAGAAGCATTAATAATTCTCTGGAGCCAGCTACGTGTAACCTCCCGGGTAGCCAGCACTAGCCAGGAAGGGCACGGGTCCAATAAACATGTGGTCGCATTCAGCTTCCCCAGTAACCTGTCCACGTCCTCAGGAGTCACAGTATCAAACTCATCCCAGATAATGTTCTCAAGATCTGCCCTCATCATTTCATCCGAATTAACCCAGTTAGAGTCCAAGTCTTCCCGAATCTGAGCGATTTTATCCTGCAGATATTGTGCAAAATCCTCAGCTCATCCTTGCAGAGGATCTTCCCGGGCTCTCAGCTGCAGTAGAGAGCGGGTAACCCTAAACAAGGCGGCTGGGCGATTATCTGCCGATGCAATAAGAGCGGAAAAATAGTTACATTTTGCCACTTTTATCGCCACTAAGTAGGTCTTAATGTAAGATCTCACTAGTGTTCAGTCGGATTCAGAATGGCTGGTCCTCCACCTGCTCTCTAGGCGTCTTTTCCGGCGTTTCATCCCCCTCAGCTCATCAGAGAACCAAGGAGCTGGGTAGGTTCGACGCCAAGTCAGAGGCCGCAAAGGCACGACCCGGTCTAAAGCACCAGCGGCCATCCTATCCCAGGACGCCACTAGGTCTTCAGCCGAGTCATGAGCCAAGGTCTCAGGAAATGGCCCAAGCTCCATCCGGAATCTATCAGGATCCATCAGGCGCCTGGGGCGGAACCATTTAATTGATTCTGCCTCCCTGCGGTGGGTTGTAGTGGTCAGAAGGTCAAGCTTAAGGAGAGAATGGTCTGACCATGACAAGGGTTCGATGACTATATCCCCTATATCTAGACCATTCAGCCACTGGTCAGAGATAAAGATCAAATCCAGAGTGTGTCCTCCCGTGTGAGTAGGGCCATTAACTAATTGGGTCAGGTCCATGGCCGTCATGGAAGCCATAAACTCCCGAGCCCCTTCAGACATTTCACCAATGGATGGCAGGTTGAAATCTCCCATAATCAGTAGCTTAGGAGTCTCAACTGCCACCTCGGCTATTACGTTGAGGAGCTCAGGCAGGGCTGCTGATACGTGGCAGGGAGCCAGGTACGCAATCAACAGGCCCATCTGTAACCCATAACCCCACTTCACGAGGAGGGACTCACATCCGGTTGTCTGAGGGACAGTGACTTCCCTAGGGTCAAGGCCTTCCTTTATAATGACCGCCACACCTCCACCCCTGCCTTTTTTTTTTTTATGGAAAAAGAATTAGAGTTTTTCTTTAAAATAAATAAAAAAGAGGACATATCACTTCAGATTGTATGGGCCACTATGAAAGCTTATATTAGAGGTCTGGTAATAACTTATTTGGGGAAAAAGAATAAAAAGAAAAGACAAAAACAGATAAGACTGGAAGAGGAGTATAAGAAATTAGAAAAAGAACTCCAAAAAGATATACCAAATAAAAAAATTAAGAAGTTGATGGAAGTGAAAAAACATGAAATAAATTTAAATGAGCAGGAACAATTAGCAAATAAATTAAGAGCAACTAAACAGAACTTTTTTGAAAATGCAAATAAACCAGGAAGATAGTTAGCATATTAATTGAAAAAAGAGAAGGAGAAAAAGATAAAATATTTACAAGGTAAAGAGGGGAAAATATGTTACAGAAACGAAGAAAAGAAGAAGATAATTCAAAAATACTATAAAAAGCTTTACTCTCAAGAAAAAATTTCAGAGGAAGAGTTATCAAAATATTTGGAAAAATCAAATCTACCGAAAATAGAAGATTAATATAAGGGAATGTTAGAAGAAAGGATAACAATGAGAAATTAACAGAAGCCATAAAAAGACAAAAAAATGGGAAAGCACCTGGACCGGATGGCCTACCAGCACAATTATACAAAACGTAAGAAGAAGTGATGAGCAATGTAATGCTGGAATTACTCAATGAACTTTTAATGAAGGCTAAAATGCCAGATTCATGGAGGAAGGCATATGTGACACTTATTCCCAAAGAAGATACAGATTTACAAGTAGTAAAAAATTACAGACCAATTTCATTATTAAATGTGGATTAGAAAATCTTTGCTTCCATAATGGCAAAGAGACTTAAAAGACCATTAAATGAACTTATTCATATAGATCAAAATGTATTTTTACCAAAAAGGCAAATTAGAGACAATATGAGGGTAATTTTTGATTCACATTCAGAAAGACAAATGGCGATGATATTTTTAGATGCTCAAAAAGCTTTTGACAATGTGAATTGGCAATTCATGACAATTGCAGAGAATGGATTTTGGAGAGAGGTTTATAAATATAGTAAAAACGATCTATGGTAGTCAATCTGCTAAGATAATGATAAATGGAGAAATGACAGAGAAAGTTCAAATTATGGAGAGTACTAGACAAGAATGTCCCTTATCACCATTACTGTTTATTCTGACTTTAGAAGTACTGAATAGAAATATTAGGCGAGATAAAGAGATAAAGGGAATGAAAATTTAAAAAGAGGAATACAAATTGCGAGCATTTGTGGATGATCTAGTATTCATTTTGGAGGAACAACAAGATACAGGATCAAAATTATTAGCTCAAATAGAGAACTATGGAAAAGTGTCTGGACTGAAAATAAATAAAGAAAAAACAAAAATTTTGGTTAAAATATTACAGAAAAACAAAAAAGAGAGATAGAAGAGACATTAAACATACAAGTGGTGAAAAAGGTTAAATATCTAGGAATATATTTGACTTCAAGATGTGCAATGATTAAAGAACACAATTATTATAAACTTAAAGAACAGATTGAGAAAGACTTGGAGAAATGGAAGAATCTTCAATTGTGATTCATGGGAAGTATATTAATCGTAAAGATGAACATATTACCAAGATTATTATTTTTATTTCAGACAATACCAATAAAAATTGAAAAGACTTATTTTCAATATTTAAATAAGATAATAAGGAGATTTATATGACAAGCTAAAAAAGCAAGAATAAGTTTAAAAATGTTTCAGGATATGAGATTACGAGGAGGATTTGGACTCCCGAACTGGGAATTGTATTACTAAGCAGCAGCCTTCACATGGTTGAAAGAATGGATTGAACTAAGAAGTACAAGACTATTAACATGTTTACAATTGGGTTGGCATGCCTTTTTATGGTATGGTAGAAATACGATACATACGTACTTTCACAGATATTATATAAGAAATGCATTGTTATTGATATGGGAACAAGTTAGAGATAAATATTATATGAAAATACCAATATGGTTATCAACAATGGAAGCCTTAATTCACCCAAATGTTTTAATTTTGGAAATATTGTTAGATATAAAGATTTGTTAACAGATAAAGTGGAATTGAAAGAGAAACAAGAACTGGAAAAACAGGGAATTGAAATGGATTGGTATATGTATATGCAAATACAAACTAGATATGAAAAAGATGTTGAACTACAGGGTTTTTACTCAGAGAAGACTGAGCTGGATAAGATACTCACAGGAACAGAGGATAAATTAATTTAAAAATGTTATATTTTTTTTATTAAATATAGAACTAGAGGAAGAACACAAGTAAAAGAAACAATGATAGCCTGGGCAAAAAAAATTGGATATTCAATTGAATTGGATAAATTTTGGATATTCAATTGAACAATTGAATTTATGGGAAAGAAATTATAAATTAACAATGTCCACTGCATACAAGGAAAATCCAGACAAAATGTTTTATAGATGGCATATGCCCCCTGAAAAACTGGCAAAAAATGTTTAAAGATAAATCAGCTAAATGTTGGAAATGCCACCAGTTACCAGGTTCATATTACCACATGTGGTGGACATGCCCTGAAGCAAAAAACTACTGGAATAAAATTAAGTTATGGGTGGAGGAAATGACACAACAACGTATAGACTTAAAACCAGAACTATTCCTATTGAGTATCTTACCAGAGAAAATTAGTAAAGATAATGTGTATTTGATTATACATGTAATAACAGCAGCAAGGATTGTTTATGCACAAAATTGGAAAGCAGAGAATATACCATTGGAGGGAAAAGTAATTAAAAAATGTAATTAGAAATGAATAGATTAAATATAATGATAAAGGAAAGAGAAGATTCAGAATATTTTGAGATATAGAATAAATTTTACTATTGGTTAGTAAAGAGATATAAATAAGTTTTAAAAGAGATTGAGGAAAAAATAATTGTGGTAACTAGAATATTATACTAACGGAAAACTTTTGTAATAGACTTGGTGAGATCAAAGACAGAAGAGAGAGATGAGAAGAAATATTTGAAGATAACATTGAAATGTCACATGGAAGAAATGAATGATGTACTAAATATTTGTTTGTCTTAAAAAATTTTTTTTAAACTTTATTTAAAAAAATAGTCAACCACAACCTTGATGTGGTCCTCAATGAATTAGAGTTTGACACCCCTGATTTATCATAATAGAGGCAAAAAACCTGAAATTTGGGGAAGAAATGTTTAAGTACAAAGCAAATAATCTTTTTCCTTTCTTTTATGGATTTACAGAATGCAGTTTTTATCTTTTATAGCTGTCTCACAAGCAATAGTTACTGAAATTTGGAAAGGTAATCTACAATATCAGTTTGAAAACAATATTAAAACTTACTTCATTTTGATAGACTAAACCAGCTTCGTAAAGCTTAATAAAAAGATATTGTGTCCACTTATAGTACTTAGGAGAGCAAGTAATTATTTCCTGTAAACATAAAAAAAATTCTATCAAATCAACATAGTATATTAGTGCCCAGAAAATAATCATCTGATGTACTTTGTGAAAGGAGTCTAACATTTTCTCCATTAAAATTGAAAAAATAAATAAATAACTAAATAAATAAAACAAATGAGAAATTTTTTTAGACTAGAAGTCTCAATAGTCAAATTCAGTAGAGAATTAAGCTCATTCATTTTGCAGAATCATGTAAGGAGCATTGTTTAACAACCCATGGATATTTATTTATTACATTTTTATGCCACTCATCTCCCCTATAAAATGACTCTAGAGAAGAATAGAATAGGGATTATATTATTAAAATCCACACACAGAATTTTGGCAGGCAAGCAAAGAGGGATCTTGTCAAGATTCTGCAAAAGTTTTAATTAAAATTACAAAATATGTTTTGTAATCAATGCATTCCATGCCCACCCACACCACCCACACCAAAGTGTCCTTATCTTAAAATAACTCTTGCTAGAAGTGCTTTGATCCTGACCTGGTTTATTCCAACTTCTGTTTCATAGTCAAAGTGGGATGTTTTAAGGTCAAACTTAAAAGGGGGTGCGGACCTGGTAGGTATTACGGAAACCTGGTTGGGCCCGGAGGGGGGGGTCCCCCTCGTAGAGATGTGCCCACCAGGTTTCTTTGCATTCCATCGGCCAAGGTCCCAGGGGAGGGGCGGGGGGGTGGCGGTTCTTGTAAAGGAAAGTCTTGCCCCTAGGGAGGCCACTGTACCTCAGATAGCTGGATGTGAGTCTCTCCTCATGAAGTGGGGACATGGGAGGCAGATGGGTTTGCTGATTGCGTACCTGGCTCCCTGCCATGTGTCGGCTGCCCTGCCCGAGCTGCTAAGCGTGATTGCCGAGGTGGCGGTGGAAACCCCCAGGCTTATGGTCATGGGGGATTTCAACCTGCCATCCGTCGGCGAGGCGTCTGAGTTGGCTCGGGAGTTCATGGCTTCCATGACGGCCATGGACCTGACCCAATTAATTCATGAACCCGCTCACACGGGAGGACACACTCTGGACTTGATTTTTGTCTCTGGTCAGTGGATAAATGATCTTGAATTAGGGGAGATAGTGATTGAGCCCTTGTCATGGTCAGATCATTCCCTCCTTAGGCTCGACTTTCTAACCGCCACACCCTGCTACAGGGAGGCGGAACAGATTAGATGGTTCCGCCTCAGGCGCCTGATGGACCCGGAGAGGTTCCAGACAGAGCTTGGGCCATTTCCTGAGGATCTGACACATGGCTCGGCTGAAGGGTTGGTGGCCGCCCGGGATAGGGCAGCCGCTGATGCTTTAGACCGAGTCGTGCCTTTGCGGCCTGACCCGTCGCTGAGCTTACCTGGCTCCTTGGTTCTCCGAGGAGCTAAGGGAGATGAAGCGCCGGAAAAGACGCCTAGAGAGCAGTTGGAGGTCCAGCCGTTCTGAGTCCGACCGAACACTGGTAAGAGCTCATATTAAGACTTACCTAGTGGCGATAAAAGCGACAAAACGTAACCATTTTTCCGCTCTTATTGCATCGGCAGATAACCGCCCAGCCGCCCTGTTCAGGGTGACCCTCTCCCTCCTTCATCCAGGAGCGCGGGAGGACCCCTTGCAGGGTCGTGCTGAGGATTTTGTTCAGTTTCTGCATGATAAAATCACTCAGATTCGGGGTGGTCTGGTCTCCAACTGGGTAGATACGGGTGGGATGACGGAGGCCGGTCTTGAGGATGTCATCTGGGAGGAGTTCGATCCTGTTGCTCCCGAGGACGTGGACAGAATATTGAGGCGGCTGAACGCGACCACATGTTTATTGGACCCGTGTCCCTCCTGGTTGGTGCTGGCCTCCCAGGAGGTTACACGAGGCTGGCTCCAGAGGATTATTAACGCTTCTTTGAGTGAGGGTGTCTTGCCAGTTGCCTTGAAAGAGGCGGTGGTGAGGCCTCTCCTCAAGAAGCCTTCTCTGGACCCAGCTATTTTGGCTAATTATCGTCCAGTCTCCAACCTTCCCTTCTTGGCGAAGGTTGTTGAGAGTGTGGTGGCGCATCAGCTTCCTGGGTATCTGGATGAAGCTGTCTATCTGGATCCGCTCCAGTCCGGCTTCAGGCCCGGGTACAGCACGGAAACGGCATTGGTCACGTTGGTGAATAATCTCTGGAGGGCTCGGGATAGGGGTTGTTCCTCTATCCTGGTCCTGTTAGATCTCTCAGCGGCTTTTGATACCATCGACCATGGTATCTTGCTGCGCCGGCTGGAGGGGTTGGGAGTGGGGGGCACCGTTTTAAGGTGGTTCTCCTCCTATCTCTCTGATCGGTCGCAGATGGTGTTGGCAGGGGGGCAGAGGTCGACCCCGAGGCGCCTCTCTTGTGGAGTGCCGCAAGAGTCGGTCCTTTCGCCCCTTCTGTTCAACATCTATGTGAAGCCGCTGGGCGAGATCATCCGTGGCTTTGGGGTGAAGTTCCATCAGTACGCTGATGATACTCAGCTGTACTTCTCCACCCCAGGCCACCCCAACGATGCCATGGAAGTGATGTCCCGATGCCTGGAGGCCGTGCGGATCTGGATGGGGGGCAACAGGCTCCAACTCAACCCCTCCAAGACCGAGTGGCTGTGGCTTCCGGCGTCCCGATATGGCCAGTTGACTCCATCACTGACCATTGGGGGCGAGTCATTGGCCCCCACGGATAGGGCTCGCAACTTGGGTGTCCTCCTGGATGCACGGCTGTCTTTGGAGGAGCATGTGATGGCCGTGGCCAGGGGGGCTTTTTATCAGGCTCGCCTGATACGCCAGTTGCGTCCCTATCTAGATTGGGACTCCTTACGCACAGTCACTCAGGCACTCGTCATTTCCCGCCTGGACTACTGCAATGCTCTCTACATGGGGCTCCCCTTGAGGTGCACCCGGAGGCTCCAACTGGTGCAGAATGCGGCCACACGGGGGATTATGGGAGCAAGGGGGCGCTCCCATGTGACACCTCTCCTGCGTGAGCTGCACTGGCTTCCGGTGGTCTTCCGGGTGTGCTTCAAGGTGTTGGTGACCACCTTTAAAGCGCTCCATGGCATAGGGCCTGGGTACTTGCGGGACCGCCTTCTGCTACCGATAGCCTCCCACCGGCCAGTTCGCTCCCACAGAGAGGGACTCCTCAGGGTGCCATCAGCCAGACAATGTCGGCTGGCGACACCCACGGGGAGAGCCTTCTCTGTGGCAGCACCAGCCCTCTGGAACGATTTGCCCCCGGAGATCCGTACGATACCTGATCTCCGGGCTTTCCGCCGTGCCCTAAAAACTTTTTTATTTTGTCAAGCTGGGCTGGCGTAACCCCCCCCCCCGTCTTCTTTTTTAAGCTTAAAGTTTTATGGGTTTTAAATTTTAATTGCCTATTGGGTTTTTTAAATTTATTGGGCCAAAATTATTTAATTCTTTTATTAATATTTTAGATTTTGTATTGGAGTGCTTTTTATTCTTGGCTGTACACCGCCCTGAGTCCACTAGGAGAAGGGCAGTATATAAATTTAATAAAATAAATAAATAAATAAATAAATAAATAAATAAATAAATAAATAAATAAATAAATAAATAAATTACTTTCTAAAATAGGTGATTCATTTCCAAAATATTTTGAGGCTCTGAGTAATTTGCCCCAAAATATTCAGTATACCTCTCGTTTTGGTGCCAATAGTGAGAATCAAAGCATTATTTTGACTACAAACAAAAGTAAACAGCTTTCTAAATCAAAGCAAGAAATAGTAATAGGATTGAGTACAAAAGTAATTCCCTAGCAATTTTATTAACTTCTTTTCTTTCATATCCCTGTTTATATAGATCTTATCCCTCAGGAGAGGATTTTATCACAGTTAATCTTATGATCTTATTCAATATTTATGTGCTTATGAAATATTTTCTCCAGCCTACTGTACTGTATCTAAGCCTATGTGCATGTAAGTGAACCAATTTTTGCATGTTTCTTGTCTTTTCTACCTCCTTCTCTTTTTTCTGTGTTATTTTTTCTTATCAAATTCAATTCTGTCAGCTCCTAGGGTGGATAGTCACACAGTAAAATTAATATAAAAGATATTATAGAGAAAGGAGTAGCTTCACATGGTTTTAAAAATATGAATATGTATGTTTTAGATAGTTCATAGGCAAGTTACATTCTAAAATGTATCAATTTAATTTTAAATATGAAATATTCATTTAAATATTTATTTTTAAAAATCTTACCCGATCCCAGCTGAAAGACAAGCCTAATACATCAAACTGCTCTCGCATACGTTGAATATTACTGTAAAGCAAAAAAAATTATATATATATATATATATATATATATATTTACTGCATATATTATTAACTTTGGGATTTTCTCTGTAGAAAGAAAGATAAATTAATGTAGGAAAAATTAAGTGCTGCATTAACTTCATTTGTGTATGAGCTTTCATGAGCTATGACTCCCTCAGATTCATGAAATAGATAAATTGATCACAGAATCATAGGGTTGGAATGGACCTTGGATATCTTCTAATACAGCCCCTAACTCAAGGCAGAAGTTCTCATCTCAGACGAACAGTTGTCCAATATTATCTTGAAAATCTCCAGGGATGAAGCACCAATTTTGGGGGCCAAGCTGTTCCACTGCTTAATAGTTCCTCCTTAGTTCCAGATTAGATCTCTCTCTGATGATCTTTCAGCCACTGCTTCCTGCCCTCAGATGCTATGGAGAATAAACTGACATTCTGTTGCCTGTGGGAGCCCTTCAAATATTGGAATACTATTATCATGTCTCTTTTAGTCTTCATTTGGTAGAGTTTCTGCATGAGCAGTCTTGCAGAATGCCTTTACTCTACTTTCTTTGCAGCCCTTGAGCTCTTGTGCTGAAAGAGAACACAAGAGCTCAAGATGCTGTCCTCTTGGAAAAATGACAGTAGTTGTGTCCGTTGACTGCTGTCAGCCTCACTTCTTCTGCCTGCTCAGATGGTAATTCTTCCAGTTGGATTTGACTGCGCCAGCCAATTGACATCACATCTGAGACACACTACTGACTCATACTTAAATGGCTCACCAGAATACTTAGATCACTTTCACAGCCATTACTGTTGAGTCACTGACTATCCTATATATGGATCTTGTATTTGAAATCTGTTTTTCCTTTTTAAGTGAAGGGCCTTACTTTTCTTGTCTCTGAATATTTTGTTGAATAGGACCCAATGTTAAAGTCTATCAACAGCCTTCTGAATTTTGAGTCTATCTTCCAAAGTGTCAGAAATTCACCCCCTCCCAGCTCTGTTACATCACTAGATTTAGTTCAATCTCTTCATAGAATAGAATAGAATAGAATAGA
Organism: Coluber constrictor foxii; assembly: GCA_038048745.1. Taxonomy (NCBI): domain Eukaryota; kingdom Metazoa; phylum Chordata; class Lepidosauria; order Squamata; family Colubridae; genus Coluber; species Coluber constrictor. Next base: position 115,097,920 of record CM075961.1, on the reverse strand, counting down.
ATAGAATAGAATAGAATAGAATAGAATAGAATAGAATAGAATAGAATAGAATAGAATAGAATAGAATAGAATACGGATTACAAAATCTATGCTAAAGTATTAGCCAACAGACTGATGCCAGTTATTCAAGACGTGATTCATGAAGACCAAGCAGGTTTTATTGAAGGTAGATACATGAAGGACAATGTCAGGCAACTCATAGATTTATTGGAATATCTTGAGAAAAATAAACAGACTTCTGCGGTGCTGGTGTTTTTGGATGCGGAGAAGGCCTTTGATCGAGTCAATTGGGATTTTCTAAAAAAGACTTTGCACAAAATGGATTTTGGGGATCAGTTTATACAAGCGATTTCGGCAATTTATCAAGAACAAATGGCACAAATTATTATTAACGGTAGTTTAACCACTAATTTCAACATACAGAAAGGAACAAGACAAAGCTGTCCATTATCCCCATTATTGTTTATTCTGACTTTGGAAGTGCTGTTGAATGCTCTACGGGACTCGGACAAACTGAATGGAATAGTTGTAAGGCAAAAAGATTACAGAACAAAGGCATTCGCAGATGATCTGGTTGTTACCCTAACACGACCTTTGGAATCAATCATACAGATGAAAAACATTATAGAGGAATATGGTCTGGTTTCAGGTTTCAGCCTGAACCAGAAAAAGACTAAGATGATAGTTAAAAATATGTTGGAACCACAAAGGATTGAACTTGAAAGGTTGGCAGGCTTTGAAATAGCTACAAAGGTGAAATATCTAGGGGTTCAAGTTGCAGCATCCAATATAAAACTTTTTCAAAATAATTATGAGGAACTCTGGCATAAGATTCAAAAGGATCTTGAAACATGGAAGAAGCTGCAACTATCTTTGCTTGGTAGAATAGCAGCCGTTAAGATGAACGTTCTACCTAGATTTCTGTTTTTGTTTCAAATGATTCCGGTGCTTAAAAGTGATAAGGCTCTGATGGAATGGCAAGCAGGTTTAAATAAATTTATCTGGAATGGGAAAAAACCAAGAGTTAAACTTAAAATTATGCAAGATGTTCGTGAAAGAGGTGGCCTTAAAGTTCCAAACCTACGTCTATATTATGAGGCTGCAGTGCTGACGCAAGTTGGAGATTGGATTGGAACAACAAAAACAGAAATTTTGAATATAGAAGGCCACGACTTGCAATTTGGATGGCATGCATATTTACTTTATGAAAATAAGAGAGACAGTGTATTTAACAGTCATATCTTAAGACATGCTTTGATGAGAGTCTGGAAGAAGCACCAGCTTCAATTGGATTACAAAATACCTTTGCGGTTGGATCTTGGGCAGATTATGCCAAATATAAAGTCACTCGGTGGGTTGTTGTATAAAGAGATACTTTTTAATGATGGGGGCAGATGGAGTTTGAAACCTTTGAATACCCTGTTGGAAGAAGGAGTGAATTTAACTTGGTTGCAGTATTATCAACTACAAGCGAGATGGAGAGAAGATCAGAAAATTGGACTAATGTTACATGAAGAAGATTTGGTGACTCAGCTAAAATGTAAAGGGCCGAAGCATATTAAACGAGTGTATAATTTACTGTTAGAAAGAGATTCAGAGGGTGAATTAGTTAAAGACTGTATGATAAAATGGGCACAGAATTTTGCAGAACCAGTAATGTTGGAAACATGGGAGAAGATTTGGGTCCAGAATGTTAAATTTACACAAGCACAGAACTTGAGGGAAAACTTTTATAAGATGTTTTACAGGTGGCACTTAGATCCTAAAAAGTTATCATGTATGTATCCAAATGTTCAACCTAAATGTTGGAGGTGTGATTGTTTGGATGCAACATATTTTCATATTTGGTGGACGTGCAGAAAATTGAAAGTATTTTGGATTAAACTTTGGTGGGTAATGCAGAACATTTTGAGGAAGAAGCTTGAATTTTCTCCTCAGTTTTTCTTGTTGGGAATAGTTAAGGGCTGTTCATCAGCCGAAATGAGATTAATTTTGTACATGCTTACTGCAGCTAGATTACTGATTGGACAATACTGGAAGAAGGATAGTGTACCTACCATAGAGGAATGGATTTTGAAGATGTCTAATTTTGCAGAAATGGCTAAGATTTCTGCATACCTGAAAGATAGGACCCATGAAGCTTTTACTAAAGAGTGGAAGAAATGGGTAGTATACATGCAGAATAAATATCAGAGTAAGAAGTTTCAAGTAGCATTTGAGTTATAATAATGTTTATTAAATATATAATTGGATTTATATCTTTATGATCTGGTATTGTTTAAATTTGATATATTTTTCTTAAAAATAGCTTAATTCTTTCTATTTTACAAGGTTAAATTTGTTATCTTATTTGATGTTTTTTGGTTTATTCTGTTTAACGATGATTTTTATATTTGAATGATTAAGAAATATTATTAAGAGTAAATTGTGGGATTTATATGATATTTTAATTCAAAACTTAAGATGCCCAACATTATTTTATCTTTTTTTTTTTAAAAAAAGATAAGTGTTATATTTTGTATGCGAAAATTTTCTATGATTTTTTATAAATGATTTATGTGGTCATATATCTGGGAGGGTAATAGATTTTAAAAGTTTAGAATATTTTTTGTACTAAATAAGTTTAAAATTGTTTTATTGTTAGCCAGATCTTACCTAAAAAGTTGTTGGTTGTTGATTGTAATACATGATTGTTTAATAGTGGAAGTCAGGGGGGGGGAAGGGGGGGCTGAGGGGGGAGGGGAGGGGGTGGTTGTTGGGGTGGGGGGTTGGGGGGGGAGGCATGTTAAAATTGTATTGTAAAACTTTTTCAATAAAAAAAAAGAATAGAATAGAATAGAATAGAAACTGTATGCTCTAAGTGTACGTAAAAGAGAAAATACATTAATCAAGAATTATAAGATACAACACTTAGTGATAGTCATAGGTTACTAAATAAGCAATCAAATCACACTAGGAAACAAATAAAACAATATAAATCACAGAGATACAAGCAACAAGGTTATAGTCATAAGTGTGAGGAGACAGGTAATAGAAAGGATGAAAAGAATAATAGTAATACTGTAAATAATTTGACAGTGTTGTGGGAATTAGTTGTTTAGCAGAGTGATGGCATTCAGGAAAAAATTGTCCTTGTGTCTAGTTGTTCTGGTGTGCAGTGCCCTACAGCCGTGATGGCAAACTATGGCACGTGTGCCGGAAGTGGCACGCAGAGTCATCTTTCTGGGTATGCGGAGCCATCGCCTATTGCTCTTCCAGGTTCCAGCATGCCAGGCAGGTGGTATTCATGTGCACCTGAGTGCCCAAAACTGGAAGACCAGCCGCCCATTGCGCATGCACGATCCAGGAAGATGATCTTCCTGTTTCAGGAATGCGCATGCGCATCGGCCACTTGGTCTCCTGGTTTCTGGTGCCCATGCGCGTGCAAAGACCGGCAATGGCCTGCGCGCTGTCTCCGGCGTTCCTCCTGTTCAGCTCTGCTGCTCTAGAAGAGCAGCAGCAGCAATTGCAGGGGGAAAGGCAAGAGTGACTGGCTGGCTTGGGCACTCAGGGGAGTAGGGCTGCACTTTTGGTCTGCAAGGCGTGGCCAGGAGGAGGAGGAGGCACTGCCACTGTGTAATATAAGAGTGCCTGGCAGGGTTGGGAGCCAGGCCGACTGGGGCAAGCCAGCTTGCAGTCCCCAAGAGTGACGGGCTGCATGGGCTGGTGGCAAGCCCACACACTGGTGCTTGCATGACGGGCAGCAGATTGTGGCTCCACTGGTGTTTCCAGGGCAAAAGCGTGCAGCCCCCACTTGGGTGTTGTTGGGCTACACTTTTGGCTTGCAAGGTGTGGCCAGGAAGAGGCACAGGTAAAAGCACCAAGGCTGAAAGGACAAAGTTGGGAACAGCAGTCCTGGGGGGTCTTTACCGCCACCGCTGCTGCCACAAAACATATGGGTCTCCCCAGCTGCCTCGCTGTGGGTGCCAGATAAGAGGCGGGCAGCAGCCAAAGCTGTGTGTGTGAGTGATCAGGGAGCTCCTCTCCTATCACAAGGATGCTGGGAGGGTTGGGAGTACATACTTCCCCACTTCTGGGGTGGGGGAATCGACAAACCAAACATTTTTCCAAGGGAAAAGACAGGAGGGCTGGAGGGAAGGCAGGAAACTGATCCAAACTCTCTCCTTTCCCCCTTCTTTCTCCCAATCCCCGCCAGCCACTCTTAGTTTGCCCCTAGTGAGGCAGGATAGGTTTACACAACTCAGTTTCAGCCAATGGCTCAGAGCAGCAGCTTCGCTTGAGGAGGGGAAAGGATCGAGGGAAGAAAGCTGGAGCTCTGGCAGTCTGTTACTCTGTTAAACGTTTTTCCAAACTTGAAAGCAACTGAGGGCAGGCTTCGAAAATCTTTTCAAAATTATCTCAACTGTTCACAGGCAGCCCACGCTAAGAGAATGTCCAAGCCTTCCAGGGGCCGTGACGTTCGCACCAGAAGCATGTCCTCTTTAAATAAGCAAACTTTATCCTTTCTTCCAGACCCCACTCCATACTCTTCACTTGAGGAGGAGGGGGAAAACATTTAACAGTAATAGACTGCCAGAGCTCCGGCTTTCTTCCCTCAATCCTAGTGAAGCAGGATAAACACTCAGGGCTGGATTGGTGCACACAACCCAGTTTCAGCCAATGGCTCAGAGCAGCTGCTTCACTTGAGGAGGAGGAGAAAGGATTGAGAGAAGAAAGCCAGAGCTGTGGCAGTCTGTTACTCTGTTAAACCTTTTTCCAGAGGTTGCTGGAGTTCTGGCTTTCTTCCCTTGATTCTTTCCCCAACTAACAGCTGTGCTAAAAGCCATGCTCCATGCCGATCAGTGGTTTAATGAAAACCGGGACATTCTGACCATAAGAGAGGAACTGGTTTGGGAGGGGTCCAAACTATATGTCCCCCATCAGCTTGAGTCTGCAGGTCTTGCAGCAAACCCACGATTCCCAACTGTACGGTCATTTCAGCTTCCTAAAAACCCTCCACTTAGCCTGAAGGCAGTTCTAGTGGCCGAAAATGAAAGCCAATGTGGAAGACTATACAAAAAGTTGTGCTACCTGCGCTACCATGAAGATAAAGCCAGGAAAGCCCCCTGAGCTTCTCCAAGTAACCGACCCCAGAAGGCCCTGGGTAGAGATCACTATCTAGACCACATCTGGACTGTGGTAGACTTATTCTCTAAACAAGCCCACTTTATTGCCTGCTCCAGATTGCCTTCGGCTAGGAAACTGGCTGCACAGAATGCCCTGCTGAGTAATCTCAGACAAAGGTGTTCTCTCCAGAATTTAGTGGTGAACTGAATGCCTCTGTCTGAGATTACTCAGCAGGACACTCTGTGCAGCCAGTAGATCTGCTTGATAAACATCTTAGCCAGTTTCCTAGCCAAGGGCAATCTGGAGCAGGCAATAAAGTGGGATGTTGAACTAACCACCCAATGAAATCAAATTATCTGTCCAACATCACCAGTAAACAAATCAATAGAAACAGATCAATTCTCAGGTTTTATTAAACTGCTCTATTAGTTTGAAGTGTGGGATGGTCAATGAATAAATGTAGTCAAAATAATTAAAAATCAGGCTATAAACATGTAAGCACCATTAGTTGTCATCTACAATAGCTCACAATTCAAACCATTCAAATTCATTATTAATTCAATGCAGACCATAATGGATACTTACATTGCACTTTCTCAGGAACTGTCCATACCAGCATACAGACTATTAACTAATCTGAAGCAGATTACCACAAACAACAAGAAACAATATGACAATGATCCTAACATTCCCATGTTAGCCTGCAACAAACCCAAGTGTCTACTTTGCCTCCACATCTACGCCAATAGCACCATCACAGGCTCTAATACATACCCACAAGATTAGAGGCACTTTTGTATGCCTCTATATAATATAATCTGCCAGCAATGTCCTTCTGGATTCTAAATAGGGCAAGCTTGATACAAAAGTTTGACAGCAGAACTGAAAATGAGGACAAAGTAATATAAGAGCATTTCAACCTCCCTGGACTCCTCTGCAGATCACAAAGTGACTGTTTTGGAAATAAGAGACTTTAATCACACAACTGAGAAAGAAATTGCTGAATTCACATGTCAAAATTATAACTTATTCATAAGGTATTTGTAATCTGTTATACAGATCTGTAACAAATCTGCATGTCTGTCCTCTCTGCCCCACACCCATTTCATCTCAATTAAAATTCTACATTCAGTATGATGAAGTGAGCTATAGTTCATGAAATCATATTCTAATTTACTAAACTTTGATAATCAGAAAAGGCGCTACCAAACTTCTTCTATTTTTTAGCTGGTCTACATCAACATAGCTTACTCTAGTCATCTGATGAATTTACTAAACTTTGTTAATCAGACAACCCACTACCAGATTTCTATTTTTTGGCTACCCCTATCAACACAACCTTCCCTTCTACTATGATGACTTCTGTACTGTCATATTTGACAAGGATCTGGGAAAATAAAAACCTTTGGGTCCACTCTGCAGGATGGAATCCATGCTCAATTGCTGCATTCTCTGCTGGTAGTCCAAATGCATCCCATCCCATTGGATTTATCACCTGCACAAAAGTAAGAAATGTTACTTTGTCATTTTCCAGAGCTTCATGGCTCAAGATAATGAAACATGTTTGCAAATCCAGCATTTTCACTCTATCACAAAATCATACAAACTATGCTTGTCACATTCAATTTCACTTTAAGTATAATGCATAGGATATTTTTTTTTGTTAACTTGAAAACAGTCAAAGCTAGTGTATATGCTATACTAGTGTACCTGTACGTGCTAATGTACATGCAGTCATTTTGATAATGTTTAATACACATATACTTATGACAACACAAATAATCCCTTCCTCCCTTCCTTCCCTTCCCCTTCCTTCCTTTAGCCTCCATCAGTACATATCCTTGTTGTTTTGTTGAATATAGATAGAGTAATCAGGAACTAACTTCGCCTTATTTTTCCATGTTAAGGTAGCATATGCCAAGGATCCACTTTGTCCATAATCCTAAAATAAGTTACAAAGGGCTTTTTATTTGTTTAAGTCATCCTCTGAAAGATAAGCCAAGGGAAGCAACTGGAAAGCCCTTAAGGACACCTTGGTCCTAATAAACCAGATGCTAAAGAACTTCGGCTCATTCTAAATTCCAAATCAGACTATTAGGGATTTGATTTTCTGCACGTATGAAAGAAAAATAATTGAAAGAGATTACAGACTAATCAACAGTAACCATTTCTTTACTACTCAGTAGGTAGGTAGGTTTCCAAATTATCAGCGATTTAGATATCAGATGACATTATTAACAAATGAACAAGATCTTACTTCCTATTTTTGGAATAAAACTGAAACTTCTTTTTACTATCAATGGTTACATGACTATGCCATTTGTAAATGCAATATAAATGAAGAGCACATTTTTCTAGCTATCTTGATGGTATTATGTTTGTTATATAATAAAGCAAATATACAGTAGAGAAGGGATACAACAGTTACCTATCTGGGAAAATAAATTACCATATTTTCCGGCGTATAAGACGACTGGGCGTATAAGACGACCCCCAACTTTTCCTGTAAAAATATAGGGTTTGGGCTATACTTGTTGTATAAGACGCCCCCTCTTCCAACGCACACCAAATAAAAATTAAAAAACATCAACTGGCTCACCCACAATGTAAAAGCAGCTATGCTAGACCCAAAATGGCCCCTGCAACAAGCAGGGACCTCACACAGCCACAAAAGCCCCAAAAAACAACTTTTACATTGTGGGTTTACACACACAAAATTCCACATACAGCTTTGTGAGATTTTGTGTGTTTGTGTAGTTAGAGTGAAACACTACAGAAACACATTAAATCTCAGAAAGTTGCACACATTTTATTTTTATTTATTTTTATTTTTATATGAAAGCTAAATTTAAAACTTCCTAGCCTAAAACTTAGACCTAGCCTTTAAATGGCTAGGTCTAAAAAAGAACAACTAAAAACCCCCCCAATTAACTATTTTTTTTAAAGCTCCCAAAGGGGGAAAAAACTTACCCGATAGAACAGGGGTCTCCAACCTTGGCAACTTTAAGACTTGTAGACTTCAACTCCCAGAATTCCTCAGCCAACTTTGCTTTGCTGGCTGAGTAATTCTGGGAGTTGAAGTCCACAAGTTGCTTGCATCAGCAAGCAACTAAATCTCCCTGCCTGCAATCAAGCAGGCAGGGAGATTTAGTTGCTTGCTGATGCAATGGATTGCAGGCAAGGCAAGGCAAGCGTTGCGGCTAGCAGCTAAGGTAAGCAAGCTGGAGGTTGCGTGTAACTCAGCTGATTAGCGGCAACTCAGCAGACAATTCAGCTTGGCTCCTTAGAGCCATTTAAGGCTCGTCAAAGCCTTTCAGGCTGGACTGCCTGGTTACAGGAGACCGACACCCGGGGTATAAGACGACCCCCGACTTTTGAGAAGATTTTTTTGTGTTAGAAAGTCGTCTTAAACGCCGGAAAATACGGTAATTGTCAAACAAAAAAGAGAAGTAGAATTCTGTGAAATGTGTATGTTATGCAAAACAGAACACCAAATGTTTACTCTGCATAGTAATAAAAAAATACAAAGAACAGAGAAAATGGTTATAGAACCTCTTGCTTTTAATGTATATTCAACATAATATAATTTAACAATATTTAAAGTATTATCATTACACAGAACTCTGCATCAGATAATAGGAAATAATTCAGGTACAATTATTTCAGAGTTATCTGAACAGTTTTTGATGAGAATAAGTCAAATCAATCTGAGGTCATGTCCATTAAGTTGGAATTTCCACAATTTACTTCTATAAACAGCTGAGCTTTGCAAGAAGTCCTTAGTTCAGTGATGGGTTTCTACCGGTTTGTTCTCGTTTGAGCAAACCAGTAGTACTGGCAGCAGGAGGCTCTGCCACCCGTCTGGACATCATCACAGACACTCTGCACAAATGGAGAAGTTCTGTGCATACATGTACGTAGAAGCACTGCACGCACACACTCACAGTTCTGAATTGGTAGCAAAGGTAAGTGGAACCCACTACTGCCTTAGTTGTTCAGAAACCAACATGTACAGTAATGTATTGGGAAAGGAGCATAGCTAATTGTTTAAAATACTTTAATATCCTCTAGTGAGTAAATTAGCTGAAATTACTTCCAAAAGCCTACCACAATACAGTCTCAGTTAAAATAACACAGGTAAGATATACTGTATGCATACATGTAGTTGTCATCTTACAACCACAATTGAGCCCAAAATTTCTGTTGCTAAGCAGGTCAGTAAGTGAGTTTTGCCCCATTTTATAACCTTTATTGTCACAGTTGTTAAGTGAATCACTGCTGTGGTTAATTTAGTAACACAGTTAAGTGAATTATGCTTTCCCATTTACTTTGTCAGAAAGTTACAAAAGCAGGTTTCTATTCTTCCAGATTCCCATAAAGCATTTAAGACCTAGCTTTTCACCTAAGTGCTGAGATAAGATGAAGTGACTGTATATTGGAAACCTGACTTGCTGCCAGATTTTTGTTTTTAATGTACTTGATTTTTATCATTTTAATATGGTTTCTGTTGTTTTAATTTTTCATTTAGAGTCGGTTTGTTATAAACTGTGCAGCTATATCAATATTTTATATAAATAAAACAAATAATATTAAAATAGCAATAGAAATTTAATAATTATTAATTTGCAGTAATATTTGTTTTATCATGAGCACTATGACATTCCACTCCAAACACACTAGAATCTCATATATCATTATAAACAATACACAAAATTGAGAAAGATTATTTGTTGGACAACTTTGCACAATATAATGTAAATCTAACGAGCAGGATTGATTTCCCTAAAAGGGACTGTGATTAAATGTTATTTTCTTCTTTCTTGTAACTATCTTAGTTACCAGTAATTACCAGGTAATTAAACAGGGTAAAGATGTTCCTTATGGCTTATAATTTAATACCAATAGAATCTCTCCCTGAGATTCAGCTTGAGAACCTCTCCCTGAGATTCTTTAAGAAGCCCTTTAAGATCTAATTCTTTCCCCTAGCCTTGGGCCACAATGACATTATTATTACTATGTACCATCAAGTTGTTTTTGATTCACAGCAATGATACAGATTTTCTCCATGACTATCCAACTCTAACTTGGTCTTTCATTTCTTCCAATGATGCACCCATTAGTAATGACAATCCATTCACCTTGCTGCTGGTCACTCTCTTCTTCTATCTTTCTTACCATTAGAGTCTACTAGAGTCTACTACAGGGAGCTGTGCCTTTTTATGTGTCCAAAGTAGTGTGATTTAAACCTGGTCATTTGCATCTCAAGTGAAAACTCTAGAATGATTTGTTTGTATTTTTGGTTGTCAATAGTATTCTCAAGAGTCTTCTTTAACAACTAAGTTCAAAAATGCCCAACTTCTTCCTATTCTGTTATTTGAAAGTCCAACTTTCACTTTCCTCAAATGTCACAGAGAATAGTTTTGACTTTCACAATTTTGAACTTTGTAGGTACAAACAAATCACAACATTTTAATATCTTTCCAATGCCTTCATGGCTGCTCTACTAAGCGCTTAGTTTACAGCATGTTTCTTGATTGATGGTCTCAACTGACCCTCCTTTACAGTTGATGATTTAACCTAAAAGGGTTGCTACCTGCCACTTCAAAGTCTTCATTGACAATTTTAAATATGGTTGTTCTACATACCGTATTTTACATTTAACTTTAGTCTCATTTTCTTCACTTTGTTCTTTAACTTTTATTACTTATTATTAGAACTTGCAAATCCTTGCATTTTGGGTTAGCAGAGTTCTGTTATCAACATAGTACATGTTATGCATATTTCTTCCTCTGATTTTAAAACTACTTACAAACTATGAGTTGAATAAACAAGGGGAGAATATAGAGCCTTGTCACAAGTCTTAGCCATTTTGGAGCTATTCTATTCCACATTTCTATAAATAATGAAGCACACACTGATGTCTTTTTTGGTATCTGTTGGCTTTCTCAATTATCTAGTGTGTTTTAGCTATAATTTCTTGTGCCACTTGTCCTTTTCAAAGGCAGTTTGAACTTGGCTTCTCTTTTTTACGTAGGACTTTAATCTGTGTTGAGCATTATTGTGCTAGAATGTATAGTTAAGGATAGTGTACAATAGTTTGCATACTGGAGACTGTCAAGGCCAAAAACGGAGTGCAGGGGAGCCGCACACACCTTCCACGTCGTTTTGGCTGCTAGAGGCACAGTGGGTCAGTCCTTTGCTATTTCCAAGAGAATCCCACGGGCCGCATCTTGACACTGCGGGCCTTGAGTTTGACACCTAAAGTATCTTGGATGTTGACACCTCTATTGCACAGTGTTTCAGTATACGTTTTCCATCTTAGTTTGATCTCTATTAAATCATTTACTAATTGTCCACTGGCACCTTTAACATAGCAATTTGAAGTTGAAACTTCCTTCTAAGTTTCAGCCTCCTGTAAATATATGAATGTCATACTTTGTTGCTAAAATATTGTACATAGTTTGCTGATGTAATGTAACAGTTTAACCTTGTTAACTGTCAGAATTGCTTGCAGGATTGATGTGACTATGTGATTAGCTACAACCTGTAAGGATTCAAATAGGCCTATCTCTTGCAATTAACTGCAAGCCTTCCCCGTCCTAGTTAATTGCCTATTCACTCCCTATATAAGTAGGAACTTGCTGCCTGCCAACACCCCCAGAGAGAGACAAACGCAGGGGCCTGACACAGATAGAAGAGCTACGTAGAGCTAGAACTGAGCTAGCTAACGACAAGCTGGAGCAAACAGAGCTGATACAAAGTCACTAAATGCCTGAGCTAAAAGCTGAAGCTCAGAGCTAGAAAGTTTGATACACAGACTGCTTAATTGTATGCCCAATTAGATAAAGAACTGTATGTAAAGATTCCTCAGAGTGTAAGCCATCGGGAAACAGATGGGCTTTTTACCATCATCAGCTGATGGATGCGTGTTTGTTAAAGACCATCAGGGTATTAAGGAGACAATTCTGTTGTATGTGGATGATATCTTGTATATTTGTAAATCTGAGGACAGGTAAAAGAAGTTCTCAGACAGCCTAAGCAAAAGTTTTGCATTGAAACCATTAGGCTGTATTAACAAATTTTTAGCGGTATGTTTGTTAAAACTGAGAAGGGGTTGCAACTCTCTCAGCGAGATAAGATCTTAGAATTGATCAACAAGTGCAACATGGTAGAGGCTAAACCATGTGATACCCCTATGTCAACAGATTTCCTTAAGAATATGTACACTGAGAGTGTGGAGTTTGAAAATAAGATGCTTTACAAATCCGTAACTGGGTTGCTGATGTACATTGCAAATTGGACGAGGCCAGACATTAGTCTGACCATAAACGTGTTATCTAGACATTCAGAACATCCCACACAGTACCATTGGAATGGAATTAAAAGGGTCGTAAGATACTTAAAGAGTACTGTGAATTATTCATTGTTATTGGAACCAGAAATATCATAAAAACTGAGTTTAAGTTGTTATTCGGATGCCGATTGGGCAGGGGATGTTAGATCTAGAAAAAGTATCTCGGGATACATTGTATTTCTAAATGGTAGTCCCATATATTGGTACTCTGGAAAACAGAAGTTAATTGCAACTTCCACAGCGGAAGCTGAATATGCGAGTTTGTCAAAAGCCTCCAATAACCTAGTTTGGTTTGATGACCTTTTGGTGAGCTTATGGAGGGAACCCATGTATCCTATAAACATTTATGAGGATAACATGGCTGCTGTCAACATATCAGAGGCCGATGCTGTAGGTCAGAGATCGCACCATATTGATATCAAATATAAACATGTCAGACAATTAGTAAGAACAGGTTTCATCAAGATTACCTTTTGTGAAACACAGGAACAGGTGGCAGATGTATTTACCAAACCGCTGCCTCGTGAACAATATCATTATCTCCTGGGTAAAATATCAATGGCTATGCAAAATGTACTAACTGTTGATGTATGTATGTACCCAATGATTATGTATATTTGTGATCGAATCAATAGCTTGTATCAAAATCTCACCCCCTCGTAACATTAACCATCCAAAGTCACTTTGAAAGTGGGTTTATATACACTGAGTGAAAACTGCACTTTCAGTATTTTAGACAAATTTGTCTGCTTCTACCCTAAGAAAGGAAAGATATATTGCTGTATTGGAATTGTGGGCTTCGACTGAAACCCATTATTCTTTCTCAGTATTATTAAATTGTAATGATGCTCTTAGATAACCTTTCCCCCCATTCTGATATTATTACCTTGCATTTTCTTGTTTGTCTCCAATTATTGACTATGCCTAGCAGAATTAAGGAAACTTGTATTGATTTTTTTTTTACTAAACCACGGTGTGGTTTGTTTGTTATTCGTTTAGTATGATGTGTGAATTCAGTTACTGTTTATAAATCATGGTTTGTGGCAACTGTTCCCAACTATGGTATGAGGACTACAAAGATTCTGCAAGGAGACACATTTTGCACTAGAGGTCCAGTTGCCACTGGGACAAAAAAATAGGTAAAAGCAATTCTTAGACATAGGATCTCTGATACAGAACTGTAAATTCACTTCCAATAAAGACATGGCTAGCAAATGACACATCCAGAGAAGCTCCACTCTCTGGACTGTCATTTTCACACCTCAACAACAGAAGAAACAGGCTTCCTTTTGTTTATTTGATTCTTCAGGGTTAAGGAAAGTCTCAGAATCATCCCTCAAGGTCCTCTGATAACAGCAACATCTGTAAGCAGTTTTCAAAGTCATGCTTCCAAAATAGCAGGTGAGCTGAAGCTGTGGGGTAGGCTGAAACCACATCATTGCTGGATAAAACAGCCTTTGGAATCTATTTTTCAAATGCATAATAAACTTTGCTCTTCATTTCTTAATCAATTTATGAGATTATTATCTCTATTAGCTAAAAGAGGATCTCTTTAGTTACAGTTTATCAGTCTTTTTTTGAAGCTCTGAATGCCATTTTTGAGACTTCTTTATTGTTGAAGGACAAGAAAGAAGGTTGTTAGAAGCAGCCAAGATAAGAAAGTGTGGAGTATTTTTTCTTTTGAAATATAAGGATAAAAGTCGTGGTCCTAATTTACAACTTTTAAAACAATTTGTAGCCTTGTATTGCTTTGTTGTGGATAGTTGAAATTTTCCAATTTTTATGAACTCTGATTGGTTAGAAAAAGGGAAAAATAAAGAAATAAAGAAATAACATTCTTTGACCACTAAAGAGAACTACAAAGATGTTTAACTCCGAGCTGGAGTCTGTTGTTAAGGAGATCTTTAAAAAGTCCATACAGAAAATTGTTCATACCATAAATCAGTTAGGATCCAAATATATTAATTATACAGAAAATATTTAAAAAGAACAAGAGACAAAATTAGGTGTAGAAAATTATAAACCCACTGTGTTAACTCTACAAATACTGAAAAATGCAAATACTTAACTGTACCATTGGAATATAAATCTGACATTAGCTTTTATTATGATGATGGTTTGAATATAACCCTTCAGTGCAATTGAAACAAGAGTGCCAAGTAAATTCACAAAACCCAAGAGGTCAAGTTTGGGATTTTTTCTTTGTGTATATTAACAAGATTGATAATTCTTTGAGAAAAAATATATAATAGACATCTTAGAGAGAGAAACTTTATTCTATGAGGATTTGCTCCAAGTTAATCTATAACATCTAAGAGAACAATTTTGGGACATTTTTTTCATTGATATAAATAAGGCTGAGAACTTCTTGAAGAAAAGAGACTTGATAGACATCCCTGAGAATGAAAAGATTTCATTCTATGTAGTTAAGCTGGGGGGAATGACTTAAATTTGACTTAATTAGTTAGAATGATTTGTAGAAGTTTGATATATGTATTGAAAGACAGCTTTAAGATAGTTTTCTAGGTATAAAATGAGTTTATAAATGCATGTCTTCTGTCTTTTTATGCAATACTGAATAATTCCCCAAGTTTGTAAAATACTATTGATTAAATTTGAAAATAAGAGCAGAAAAAGATCTACTCCATGAGGATAAACTTGAGGAAGAGATTTGAATTCAATGAGCTAATTGGAGTTAATTGGACTTATATTGGTGTGATAGGTTTAATTGAATGAAAGTTCTAATACAATATTGTGTATTGGGTTTTAAATGAGGGGTTTTTTTCCTCCCTTTATATATAATATTTGAGTATTTTTTAAAGTTAGTAGAATAGCAAAACTTAGAAAAACTGTTTTCTCCCTTTAGGGTTAAAAATACCCTGAAATAATATAGAGGATTCTCTTAACATAAATTATGATAAAAATTAATGAGTTGATAGAAGCATATATTATTCCCCCCAGCAAAAAGAAGCAGAGAATGGTCGAAGTGATTCTTTTACCCAAAGAAGAGAACATATCTAGCCTTGTTTTTATTCTGAAATTGCTTCCAGATTTTATGCTTATAATAGAAAAAAAATGAAACTTTGATTTTGCTTTTGTTAATTAGATAGGCTAATTATTATATAAAAAGCTTGTACATACTTTTGTGTAAAAGTAAAAAGTTGCAGTTGTAATGTAGTTATCTTCTACTGCGCTAAAGTCGGAAGTTGGTGCCTTTTTCCTCCCCTTTTTGCTCTTTTACATCATATTTCTTTTCCTTCCCCTTCTTCCTATTTTCCATTACTTTTTTAAGAATTTCTTTTTGCATTTTATATTTTGATAAACCAATAAAATCTTAATGATAAAAAAAGAACTGTAAATTCATCCCAGCAAAAATACCAGCGGGAATATAATTGGGACATAGTAACTTCTATTTCAACCAGACTAGAATCTTAGCCAGCTCTTACTTAATAAATTCCATTGGGCCTTTACACTGTAGTGCTTTGACAATCTGCTGTCAGCTGTACTGGAGGGCAAGCTTCAGAAAACCCCTACTGAAAAGGATTATCTCTGTCAATCCAGGAACACTGAACTATTGGCCCATGTATTACTTTATTGTCACCATTCAGGAAATAGCATAGTAAGCTTCTAAAACTCATGATTATCCATTTAACAGATGGCCAGATAAATTGTATATAAAATTCTTCTGGCAGACAAACATCCTAAAAAAACACAATTTGTTGCTAGGTTTGTATTTCCACGTTGCAAAGCTCATCTCTATTAATAGCAAATTAGCATTGGATTGATAATAGAATATATTATTTAGAGTATTATGTATAGTATCAGAATGTTGTTTTCTTCTTATTTTTTATTGTTCCTTTACTTTTTTATTCATTTATTCATTTTTTTTTTATTTTACTGAATTTTATGTTAAATGCTCCAGCCAGTTATTTCCCACAAGAAAATTGGAACATGGAAGTCTTGCTCAAACTGCAGTTAGAGCTTTTGAAAGCACACTGGATTAGCATACTCCTTTTTCTAATCACTTTTAGAAATGGCTTGTTTACTGTTTTTCAACTGTGAGAAATTTTTGGCTCAACGAGTTTGTTAGTACCTTCAATTCTTAACAAAAGAAACTACAAGTTTAAGAACTTATTGTTATTAGAGTAAATAGTACAAGAATGATTGAAACTTTTATTTTAGAAAGATATTACTGTATTTTTTGGAATATAAAATGCACCCTTTCCCCCAAAAAAAGAGGGTGAAAATCCGGGTGCGTCTTATACTCCTAATGTAGCCCCGCCCAGCCTCTCAAACGGAGGTTTCAGAAGTTGAAAAAAGCCTCAGAAACGAAGCTTCAGAAAAGAAGCTTCCAAACAGAGCCTAAGGAAAAAAAAGCCTCTGAAAGGAAGCTTCAGAAAAAAAGCCTCTGAAACAGAGCTTCAGAAAAAAACATTTTTCCTGAAGCTCTGTTTCGGAGGTTTTCAGAGGCAGAAAAAAAAGGTTTTTTCTGAAATGAAATTTCAGAAGTTTCATAGGCTGAAAAAAAAAGCAAGGTACAGAGCTCCCAACCAACAAATCTGTTGCTAAAATTCACCTGTGGGAACAGCTGATTGGGGGTATTCCAGGAGGCGGATCCACCCACCAATCAGCTTTTTTTCTTATTTTCCTCCCCAAAAACTAAGATGGGTCTTATACTCCGGTGCATCTTATACTCCGAAAAACAGGGTATGTGCTACAGGTCCAGATAAATTTTAAATAAGATTCTGGAATTAATTATAAAGAATCCTTTCCATAGGAAAATTGATATTTTAAAATAAATAAGTAAATAAAACTTTAAAAGTTGGATACTAGAAGGAAAGAGAAGGAGTTAAAGAATACAGTCTTTCAAATATATTTTACTTTATTATATATTTATAGTTGAGTTTGAATATTCAGACTGATTTAAATGTAGATTTAAAAATAACTACAACAGTAAAATGGGAAAAGATGGTACATTGGATATACAAAAGAACCCAACTCATGTCATCATAATCATCATTACCATCCCCCCCAATTACCATCCACCTTGTTGTGGTGGAAGGGCTTGTGTGTTCTGTTGAAGAGCCAGACTAAATTGACTCAAAAACATATTGAATTAAAGTTAAGCGATTGTGGAGGAAGAAATCAATGGTTGTACCAATAATAACAGGAGCCCTTGGAGCAATATCCAAAGGGCTGTCTAGATACATGGAGATTTTGAACTTATTAGACTTAAATATTCTGACTTTGCAAAAAAAAAAAACCACCTTACTTGGAAATGCCTATATATACTCAAGACGCTCCCTTATCAGCTCTTAAGCCCTTGGTTAGAACTTGAACTATTAAACTGTGAACTATTCAGACTATAACTCAAACTGAAAATTAACAACAAAAGCAACAACAACAATATCATCCCAGGTCCTTGGAAAGGACTTGACAGGTAGACAAACCCAGTCTGAACATCTGACTGTCTGTGAGACAGACAATAATAATAAAAACGGAGAGACTAAATTGGCCTACAAGAAGGATCAAATGAAGAACAGAATGGAGGCATAACAAGATAAAACATTATATGGCTAGTACATTAAAAAAAATAGAATGGAAAGCAGATAATAAGAGGATCTGGCAATAGCTAAGACCAGGAAAGTTGAAGAAAGAGATAGAGGGGCTAATTTTGGCGGCACAAGACCAAGTCTTAAGAACAAATGCATTCAAAGTTAGAATTGAGAAGACAGCAACAAATAGCAAATGCCATCTCTGCAAAGAAGCTGAAGAAACAGTAGACCACCTGGTCAGCTGCTGAAAGAAGGTCCCACAAATAACCTGGTGTCCTGATATGTGCCCAGACTGACTACAAGCAATGGCATGACAAAATAGCAATAATACTGCACTGGAAGATCTGCAATAAATATTATTTGACTGCAAGCAAGAACTGGTGGGACCATAAAATAGGATAAGTTATAGAAAACGAGCCTAAATTGCTCTGGGACTTTAGAATACAAACAGACAAGCACCTGTCACACAACATGACAGACTTAAAAAACTGTCAATAAGAAAGACAAAAAAGTCTGGATAGTGGATGTAGCAGTACCTGTAGACAGCAGAGTAGAAGAGAAAGAACTGGAGAAGATAACAAAATGCAAGGACCTGCAAATAGAAATAGAATGACTGTGGCAAAAGCAAGCACAAATAGTATCAACTTAATATGCACTTTGGGTACATTCCCAAAAAATCTGGAGCACCACTTGGATATCATCAGAACTGACAAATTCACCATTAGTCAATTGCAAAAGGCAGCTTTACATTCTGCGACAATCTCTCTAATACTATCAAATCCAGATCTGCTTATCACAAATCCTTAGAAAAGATTGGATAGGTAGATAAAAATGCCAAATCCAGTCTAAACATCTGGATGACTGTGTGATGAACCATAATATAAATAAATACCAAAAGAAGTAACAAGTAACAAATCAAAGGAGAGGCTTGGACAATTTTCTTTATATTGGACTTAAAAAAGAGGTTTGTTAAAGCTTTGAAGAAGTTTGGCAACTTGTCCCTTTTGAGAGGGAATAAAGAAAAAAATGAAAGAAATCAAGTTCTAGGACATTATTTTAAGAGATTAAAGATCAAGATTATTAGAAGTAAAAGGAAGGATTTGGTTTATTTGATCAATATTAACATCTTTTATAATTTTTCTTTTAGATTATAGAAGTTAGATATAGATTCTAAAATATTTTCTTTTAGAAAAGTTCATAGATTTTTGTGACGTCTGGACTGAAGGAGGTTTTGTATTTGTTTATAAATAAGGTATAGCACAGTGATGGCGACACTCAATGCCAAAAAGTGAGCACTTCACTCCAGGAAGAGGAGCTGCCCAGGGGGCATACACGAGCCAGATAAGGTACTTCTAGTTTCCGGCACACGCATGCGTGCCAGCCACCAAGTGTTCCAGTTATTGCCGTGCATGTGCCCGTGCCAATCAGCTGGTGGCTTGCATGCTCATGGGGTGCATGCTCACGCGCATGTGTGTCCAGCCACATGCTTCCAGCCCCAGAGGAGGAATCCACAGTTCTGAATTGGAGGAAGTGTTTATCTTGGACTTTTGAGATGGGAGGGGCCACAATGAGGGGCAGCACCAATGAGAATTCTCCCTGCTTGAGCATCATCAATCTGCAGGTTTTGGGACTTCACCTGAAGGAGGAGAGACAGTTCTGCGGAGAGAGAGAAGTGGAGAAAGTGCGAGGGGAGATCTTGGCTTGAGTAACCAACTTAGGCTTCTTCTCTGTGTGGAACTCTCTCCTCCAGTGGGTGAAGTCAAGGTAGACTCTGCCCAGAGACCAATGAGGTTGCAGAAGGGAGAATTCCCATTGGTTCTCCTTCTTTCTGGACACTCCCAATTTCGAAGTTCGAAGAAGCCCCATTCCCAGCTCATAGACCAGCTCTTCCGTTTCTGGCACTGCTGCACGCACAAAGGCCAGCTGATCATCGTGGGCATATGTGCACCAGAAAGCCATAAGAGGAATGGGCGGCACTACACGTGCCAGGCAACATGGCTCCATATGCCACTTCGGGCCCACATGCCATAGGTTCACCATCACAGGTATAGGATACAGGAAGAAAAGATCATTGAGAAAGTGATAAGTTACAAACATAGTTTATACTAGCTAAACTGAAGGGAGAAATTATATTTTTTTCTTTTTCTTTATAATATTCTTATTTATTCTTTCTTTTCTACTTTTCTATTTCTTTCTCTTTTTTGCATCTTCTACTTTTTTAAAAGTTGTATTAGTTTTTATTGCAGTAATTAATATAGAAATATAATTATTAAATACAAATGAAACAATCATTTCTCACTTCGCTTTTTAATCATGTGCACTTGTTTACATCTGGTCCAGTACCTTATAGTATACTGTATTTTTCGCACTATAAGACGCACTTCCCCACCCCCAAAAAAGTGGGTGGAAATGTCTGTGCATCTTATAAGGCAAGTATTGCAGCGGGGGGAGGGGGGTTGAGGGTTCTGCCCCGGGGAACACAGGAGCCTTCACTGCTGAGCAGTTGATTGGTAGTTGGATCGGTCCAGAATACTGCTGATCAGTTGTTCTAGGTGGCGGACTGGCAGCAGCTAACGGGTGGCGGCGAAGGGGCAGTGGCGAACAGCAGTGACAATCGCTGCTGCCTAGAACAGCTGATCAGCCATATTCTGGGAGGCCAATCCAACCACCAATCAGCTGCTCGATAGCAAAGGCTCCAGCATTCCACAGCAGAGGCAGCAGATATGGAGAAGGGAGACTGTTTGGTGCAAGGACGCTAGCCAAATGAATACTGGAAGGATGCTGAGAGGCAGAGACAGATACTTTTTTCTTGTTTTCCTCCTCTAAAGATAATGTGCATCTTATAGTCCAGAGCATTTTATAGTGTGAAAAATATGGTAATTATATACTGTAAGTGAGATTCTTATGTGGGGTTAAATACCAGTTAGATATACTTTTTAGCCTTAATTTTTGTATGGAAGCACTAAGAATTCTACATATCTCTGTAAGGGTTTCATTTTTTAAAAAACTTAAAAAGCCTTCTTTGTGTTTTCAATCAGCTATCTGGTCATTTTTTCCAAATTACTTTACAAGCTCCTTCGGGATCCTTAATTATTTCAGAGTTTAAAATGTTTTTATATTATGAATTCTGAGAGTTGGAAGTTCATCCATTCTATACTGCTTAGATTGAGAAACTTAAATGGTAGAATTTAAATGGTAATACTAATGGATATTATTAAAGCTTCCATATGGTGCAATTTTGATTGCTTTTAATCTTATCATGAGCAGTGCAAGGCACTTCTATTAACTCCATAGAGCCTGGCAACAGAACAGAAAATATCATTCTCATTCACCTCATCTGATGTATGGGAGAATGAAGGCATGGCAATTTTAAAGAGATGACTAATTAACTGTGCCCAAATATATAGTAATACTATATTTAAAATGGACTTTCAAGAAACATTTCTTTAAAAAGAAATATTCACTAGGAATGCAATGTAGAGAGATTTGGTTATTACCGTAAGATAAATGTATTGCATGACATAAAATTAGTGTAAATAGTTTCAAGTCCACTTTCAATTATCCATAGATTAATTTCAGAAACCGATGTATTTTTTCTGTTACCATGGTGACTAATGTACCATGGTACTCAAACCACATTTAGCAAATCCTTGCTTCAATCCTTTTCTCCCTGCACTCTAGGCTGTGAATAGATTCTAAAAGTGTTTGAAAATGCACTTTTAGAGATTGGCCAGTATTCAAAAAAAATGCAGAACTAAGTTTGAATAAAAGCAGTAAAAAGGGAGAAAAGGGGAATTGGTAAGGATAGCCTCAAATAAATAAATATATATATATATATATATATCATGGCACAATTAGAGAGCCATTTCTTGTAATTATCTTGTAATGAAACAAGGAGGAGAGGAATACAAATATGGACTGTAACATATGGATACTCCTACTGGTTCTCCAGTTTCTGAATCATTTGTTCTTTGCTATTTTGATATATTATACAAAACTAATGGATTTGAATCAAAGATCAAAAATATAGTTGATATTTTCTCTCACACAGGGAGGGACTACTCAGGGTACCGTCAGTCAAATTGTGCCGACTGGCGACTCCCAGGGGGAGGGCTTTCTCTGTAAGGGCTCCAACCCTTTGGAATGAACTGCTCTCTGATATACGAAATATCCCTAATCTCCGTGCTTTCTGCTGTGCCCTCAAGACCCTGATGTTCAATCAGGGGGGGCTAAACATGTTAACTGGGAATGATTAAAATATTATCTAATTCTGGGTTTTATTTAATTTGGGCTAAACTATGTTATAATTTTAATTATCAATTTTATGATGTTTATGTATCTTTTATTTTCCCTTGACTGTATACCGCCTTGAGTCCAGCGGGAGAAAGGCGGTATAGAAATATAATTAATTAATTAATTAATAAATAAATAAATAAATAAATAAATAAATAAAGTAAATAAAATCCATTATCAATTCTAGTTTAATAAAGCATCTGATAGTAGATGCAGCTTTTTTGTAAAATACACTAATAGCAAAATCCATCTCAATAAAAGCATATTGTTAATAATGAAAGTGGGGAAAGTCTGCAGTATAGACAGACTTTCCCCACTATAGGCAAACAAAAACTTTTCTTGGAACAACCACCCAACCCACTTATCATATAAAACAGAGATGTCAAAGTCAAGGCCCAGGGGCCGGATCCGGCCCACAGGGTACTTAGATCTGACCCACGGGGCCACCCTGGAAACAGTGAAGGATCAGCCCATGGTGCTTCTGCCAGTGAAAACAAGCTCCCAAGCTCTGTTTTTCGCTACCAGAGCCTCCTGCAACCCTCTGCCGGTGAAAATGGAGCTCAGGAGCCTGTGAAAATGGAGCACAGGTGCCCCCAACATGAGTGATATTGAGCTGGCCATGCCCACCCTGGCCACACCCAGGCTCAAACACAACCGCGATGCAGCTCTAAATGAAATCAAGTTTGACACCCCTGATATAAGAGAAAAATTTTTTGTCAATGGGTCTGGGGTTAAATCATACATTGAACATCTAAGGCAAGGGTCTGCAACCTTAAACACTCAAAGAGCCATTTGGACCCATTTCCCACAGAAAAATAATCACCAGGAGCCACAAAACCTGGGTGGCATGGCCAACTCGAAGTCACTCACTCCCACCCAGTCAATGACACACACACCCTCAACCACGCTTACCTGGTGTTGTAGCTCCTGGTGTTTTCTGTGGATAACAGGTATCTCTCTCTCTTTTTCTCTCTCTCTCTCTGTCTTTTGTGTGTGGGGGTGTGTGTGTTCAACCCTCTTGAACCATTTCAAAAAACAGGTGAGAGTTCGTGGATTTTTTTTTTGCTGTTGTTGTTCTTTCTTCTTTGGGTGTTTTTTAAAATCATATTTAAATCAAGAGTCATTTCAGGTTCCCAGATAAATGAAACTCTTTCGCCCCCCTGCTGTGGCTCCCAGTTGGCTGAACCCACCACTGGCTGGCCCCACCCCTCGCCCTCCCCTCCCAGGCGCTGCGCACACCATGGTCACTCAGGGAGATGCGCGACTTGCTCTCCCCCCCGAGACACTGGCTCGGGCTGGCTGTGGCTGACGCTGTTGCCACCTCCATAGCCCTCCCGCTGCTCTCACAGTGCCTTGCGCAGCATTGTTGAATTTAGAGTGCTTCACAATGGGGGAGACAGTGTCCCCTCCTCCTCCTGGAACCCATTATGATGCAGACCATTGGCTGCAACTGGGCTGGGCCAGTGTCTCAGGGCAAATCATGCATCACCCGAAGCAATCAAGGTGCATGCAGCACCAACAAGGGCCGAAAGAAACACTTGTGAGATATGGCAAGTAGAGGGGTGCTTCGCTCCCACTCTGGAATATGGAGAGAGTGGCATCCCCCACTGTCGCTCTTACCTTCTCAGGCCAGGCGTGACTCGGAGGGGAGGGCTAAGGGCGGGGCCAGCCAGTGGTGGGCTCAGCAGACAAGGAGCCACAGCAGGGGGACAAAAGAACCCTATGCGGCTCTGGAGCCACAGGTTGCAGACATCAACTCTAAGGGAACTAAGTATGTTTAGCTAATGAAGAGAAGCTTCAGAAGAGACATAATAGCAGTCTTCCAATACTTAAGGACTACCATAGGAAAGTGGGCATTGATTTATTCTTTTCTTAAAATTATTATTATTATTTACATATAAGTATATCAAACAGTGTGACTGTCCTGGCATTCCATCTGCCATTGAAACCAAAATGAAAGACAAATATATAACTTACTAAAGACAAATATATAACTTACACAGTGCTAGTCTTATACAATTATTTTTGACCAACGTATTCATTCTAATACATATATAATATCTCATTTCAGGTCTACTTAGCCTAATTTTTTCATGTTCTGACTCCCATCTCGTGTTTCCAGCCATTGATAAAATCTATTCCATGTGTCATGATATTCTGTCTCTTCTTTGTTTTTTAATTCTAATGTTAGTCAATCCATTTCTGCACATGTTAATATCTTCCTTTTTATCTCCTTTTCTGAAGAGATGTTTTCACTTTTCCGTTGCTGTGCATTCACCATTCTCGCTGATGTTGGGATGTGAAGTATTAGGTATATTGACCCTTTGCTATAGCCTTCTGTAATAATACCTAATAGAAATAGTTCTGGCTTGAATTCTATATGTTGTGCAACCATTCTTTCTAGTGACATCTGAATTTGTAACCAAAATCTCCTTGCTTTTTTACAGGCCCACCACATGTGGTAGTATGTGCCTGGTAATTGTTTACATTTCCAACATTTTGGGGATGTGTTGCTAAATATTTTAGCCAATCTTGCCGGAGGAAGATGCCACCTGTAAAATATTTTATAAAGATTCTCTTTGTATGATGTGACTAAGGGCAATTTCCGATTTCTTTCCCACAGTTTTTGCCAATTGTCCAAATCAATGTTGTATTCCAAAATTTTTGGCCCATACAACCATGGTCTCCCTAATTTGTTCTTCCTCCATTTTATAGTCTAGTAAGTATTTATATATTACCCTTATCAATTTATCATCAGTCCCCACTAATAATATATCTAATATCGTTAATTCTCTATAGATACCCCATACTTTCACATCCTTCATGTAACATTTTATTTGCAGTTATGAACACCACCTCAATTCCACCCTTTGTTTTTTTAATTTTAATCTGATTTTCAATTCGCCCTTCTCATTTAATATATCATTATATGTAAAAAAATTTCCCATATTTATAAGGTTTGGGTGTATCAGTGTTTCTAAGGTGGAGAGCCAGATTGCTTTTTTATATATAATTTTGTTGTTTGATTTTATTCCACACTACTAGTAGTGCACTTCTTATATAATGCCTTTGAAAGTATTGATGTGCCGTGCTTCTCCTATACCAAAGAAATGCATGCCACCCTATTCGAATATCATGACCTCCAGCAGTAATAATTTCTATTCCTTAGAAATATCCACTCTTTTACCCATGTAAGTACAGCAGCTTGATTGTACAATCTTCCAATACTTAAGGACTGCCATAGG
This sequence comes from Coluber constrictor foxii, assembly GCA_038048745.1. Lineage (NCBI taxonomy): Eukaryota > Metazoa > Chordata > Lepidosauria > Squamata > Colubridae > Coluber > Coluber constrictor. Next base: position 115,072,367 of record CM075961.1, on the reverse strand, counting down.
AAAGTGGGCGTCTATTTATTCTTCATAGCACCTTACAAGAAGCTATGGATGGAAGCTCATCAGGGGGAGATTCAACTTGAAAATAAGGATGAATTTCCTGACTTGCAAGCAGTGGGCAAGTGCACATGCACACCTCCATTTTGCAAGTGGTGGGCATACATGCTCACCGCTCAGGTAAATGGAACATGCATGCATTCACCCGCTATTCACACAAGTTAGTATGCATGTGCATGCATTCGCCTGACACTTCCACGGCCTGATTCTGAACAGCTCAAGACCTGGTAGTGGGTCATAGCTTGACAGCCTGCTTTAGTGTTTCCATATCCCTCTTAGTTGGGAGGATGACAGTGTACCACTAATGCATTGGGATCAACTCTCCAGATTTACAATTAACATTAATATGCTTTATCATCATTAAAACAGTAGCTATTACATACAGAAAAATTTCCCTAAACTAATAATCAGAATTAATTTCTGTAAACTCTTAACCTTATCTAGATATCAATACAAAAACCTTTCTCAGATGATGGAGGGAGGGAGGGAGGGAGGGAAGGAGGGAAGGAAGGAAGGAAGGAAGGAAGGAAGGAAGGAAGGAAGGAAGGAAGGAAGGAAGGAAGGAAGGAAGGAAGGAAGATCATTCTAAAATACTTACCTGAAATCCTCTCATTTTTTGAAACCATGCTACTGTGTCACTTATGGTGTATACTCGGACATGGCCCATGTGAAGTTTTCCAGAAGGATATGGGAACATAGACAGGATGTAATACTTTGGCTTTGATTTCTAAACAAAAATTTAAAAAAAAAACTTTGAGCAGAAGCTACTTAGTATTTTTTTCTTTTTTTAAAACCCTGCTTATTTTAAAAAGAAAGCTACACTTTCTATGCCAAGATCAGAGATGGTATTCAGCCATTTCAGCCCGGTTTGCCCAAACGGGTAGCAGAAATCGCAGGTGGGCCTGCCCGTGGGCCCGTCCACCCGCCTGGCTCTATGCAATCCAATTTAGGCATGTTTTTGAGGGTGGGTGCATGCATGGAAGGTGCGCACACCAGCAAAGTACATGCACATATGGCTGGGCACATGCGCATGCTTACATTTGCGAACCAGTAAGAAAAGTAAGTGAATACCACCCCTGGCCAAGATACATTTTAATAAATACAGATTTCCTATAATCTGGATCATAAAATGTTACATACAGCTTTACTTCCCATGATAAAAATTTTTTTGAGAGTAATATGAATTCTCACTTTTCTCAAGAGGTTAAATTTTACTTATTGAGATTTTGGAATTAAGCAATTTTAATTTATGATCTATTGGGATTCATAATCATTCTGAGTGAATAAATATACTGTGTAATAGCATGTGCAACCTATATGTACTGTATCTCCTGGTTTATTCCACTGGAGAAAAGAAATACATATGTACTCTAAGTACTGAGTAGAAAGAGATTCAAGAACACTATATGGCAACAGGGTTTGGAAGAATGAACTGATATGCCCCAAAGGCTGCTATGAAATGCAGAAACAGTCTAAACTGTAGGTACAACTTGCTTTACCAGGCTCCCTGCTACATGGCAGTTCCCTACCTAGGCTCCTGGTCCTCACTGCAAACTGTAAGTAGAGTTCCTCAGCTTTATAGTCCTCATGAACTTCAATTTGCCATTCCTGGGGGTGGGGGTCAGAGGTAGCATGGAGTTTCATGGAAAATATGACTTCCATGAGCCTGTCCCAGGTCATCTAGATTCCTAGTAGAAATAATGGTTACACACGATTTGGTCCATCCTCCTCTTAAGAAGTCATTGCTAAACTCTAGCCTAATCTTTGTCCTGTCTCCAATCTTCCCTTTCTGGGGAAGGTTGTTGAGAAGATGATTGTGCGGCAGCTCCAGAAGTTTCTGGAAATGAATTATCTAGATCCTTTCCAGTCAGGATTGGATACAGGATGGAAATAACATTGCCTATGCTTTTCAATGACTTCTGGTGGGAGTGGAATTGGAATAGTGCATCCATCCTCACCCTACTTGATCTTTCAATGACCTTCAATACTATCAACCATGGTATCTTTCTGGAGCAGCTTTGGGGGTTGGGGGTTCTGTGTTGTCCTTGTTCTATAAGTCATCTCTCCTTGCTTCTGGTCCAATTCAAGGTATTGGTTGTCACCTTTAAAACTCTCTATGATGGGTTATTTGAAAGACCATCTTCTCCTGGTACCTGACCCACAGAGTGGGGAGGCAAGGAATGCTGAAAGTCCCCTCTCCTAAGGAGATCTCTTTGCAAGACCCCGAAGACCTGGTTTTGCTAATGGGCCTGGGGAACCCAGAGTGGGATAGAAGCAAATTGGCAGCCACAGTGTTTGGAGGCTATCTCCTAGCACTGTGAAAGAAATATCATGTCACTGCTTAATTCACTGTAAGCAAAGACACATAGTTGAGTGTCATCAGCATATTGATGATATCTTAGCCCATAGTAGTGAATGATCTCACCCAATGGCTTCATGTAGATGTTAAACAGAAGTGGAGAAACTACTGAGCTCTGTAGAACCCTGCAAAACAGGAGATGAGGGCCACATCTCGTTTCCAGCAGCACCGACTGACTGCAACTATAGGAAGGAAGTGAACCAGGACAACACAGAGCCCACAACCCCCAAAGCTGCTCCAGAAAGATACCATGGTTGATAGTATTGAAGGCCACTGAGAGGTCAAGTAGGGTGAGGATGGATGCACTATTCCAATTCCACTCCCACCATCAAGTGGCTTATTGACTGATTTATTGTTGTCAGGGATATGGGAATTATTGCTTTTTATTGTTTTATATTAAATTTTTATCTTTGTAGGATGCACAGTCACTGAGAGTGAATTGGGCAACTGTATAAATTTTCATAAACAAACAAATTTAATTGTGTTCATTCTTGTACTTTTGAATCAGTGTTGATGCCTGTAAAAAATAAAATAAAATAAAATAAAATAAAATAAAATAAAATAAAATAAAATAAAATAAAATAAAATAAAATAAAATAAAATAAAATAAAATAAAATAAAATAAAATAAAATAAAATAAAATAAAATAAAATAAAAAAATAAATAAAATAAATAAAATAAAATAAATAATAAAATAAAATAAAATAATAAATTGTGTTTGTTTTTGTACTTTTGAAACATTGTTGACTCTTGGTGGCTGCCTCGATTAATTCCTACAGGGGTTTTTGACAAGGTTATTTGGAAATTGTTTGCCATTTCTTCTTCCTAGGGCTAAGAAAGAGGGAGTGGCCCAAGGTCACCCAGCTGGTTTTTGTCTAAGGAGGGAGTAGAACTCACAGTCTCCTGGTTTTCTAGCCTGTTGCCTTAACCACTACACCAAACTGGCTTCATGTAGGAATTATGTAATTGGGAGAGGAAAATTAATATCTTTTAAACATGCAATCTAAATTGTTGCTGCAAGACTTACATCTGTTTCTGTGATTTTGCTGAATGATTCCTTTATTCTTGAACACCACCAGTTTTCAACTTTCTTCCTTGTCTCTGATGTATAATTTTGTTCCCACTTTCCTGTTTCACTAAAAATAGTTCTGCTGCATCTTAGGATTTGCCTATTTGACCATTTAGTTGGGTCTAGTACTCCACTCAGTTGTCTTCTCCAACGTGATGGAAATAAAAATAGCGTATTGCAAAGAAACCACATTCTGTGCAAAGTATATTGGCAATCCTATTGAAGACAGGAAATAAATTTTACCTTCAGTAATAATTAGCTCTCAGGAGAAAATGAATTCATTTAATTTAAGAAAATGATATTACTTTTTGGAGAATTTTTAATAGCAAAATGTTTTTCAAAAATATCATAGGTTTGCATTCTATCTATACATCAGCTTTTATTAATACTTTGGCTGGGCTATATGGAACTGTTATTATAGTAAGTAAATAAAATATATTTGAGCCAAAAGCCAACAAAATAAGCAAACTGGTATTATAAATTACTCCGTGTTATTGCATATATTCTAAACACTATTGCTGTGCAATATTTTCTATGGAAATGAGAATACACTTAAAATAAGCAAATTTTAATTGCAGGCATATCCACCCTATAACTTTACTGTGATTGTTCTTTCATGAAATTTGTTCATCTATAATCCTCTAAATATAAATACTGGCAGCGTGCCACAGAATGCAAAGGAATGTAGGAAACCTAAAGTGTCTAGAGCCGCGTTTCTTAAAACTTGGTAATTTGACAATGCCTGGATTTCAAGACCTAGGATTCCCCAGCCAACTATTTTCCGCTGGCTCTGCAATTTCAGAACAAAACTGAGTAAGAAGGAAACTGCCCGGATTAAAGAGATCGCCGTACGATTTTGCAAGCTAACCTAAAGAAAGTGGAGAGCGATTGATACTTATGCAGACTGAGTCTCTAACTCGAGGGCGGGGGAGGAGAGAATGTCGCAGGTAGAGGAAAAGAAGCAACGTTCTTAGAGCAGTACTTACAAAGGAATAGGAAGGAGCGTGGTTCACATCTCTAGGAACACAGCAACCAGGATGGGCGCTGCCATCTTAATTTGCGCTCCTCCTTCGGTGAGTAAAAGACCGGTTCACGCAGGCGCACAACCACCCAGTAGCTTGATAAGAGTTAGAAAACCTGCGCTGTTTGAAATTCGTCTAGAGTGGCGTATCAGGAGTTCTAGGAAAAGGGGGGTTGAAATGTTTAGCTTGCTCTCCCTCCTCCTTTTCCTCTTTTTATTCTAAGGAGAAATGAGATCCTTCCTACAGGAAGATGCTTTCTAGATAGTTCAAACTGTTATATTTCTGTTCTCCGAAATTACTATTAAATGTTCTTTATTGCCAGGATCTTAAGGTACTTTTTTGGGTGCGCAACTGCCTAATTTTTTAAATGAATTTGAGTACTTTTTTATAATTCTAGAATTACAACCTTGATTATTTTTTCCTTTATTGGATTGATTATAATACGATGGTAAAGTATCTCAGTAGGATTACACAGTCTTATTATTTACTATCTGACTATATCTTTATTTTTCCTGTACAAGCTGAATGGATAAAAATTAACATTCATTATCTTTCTTTCCCATTTTATTATCCCTGAAATGGGGCATTGCATTCTGGGATAAAATTTGAATCAGGAGCTGTTTGTTAATTTTTCTTCCAAAGTTCGCAGGAGAGGGGGAACATTAAACAAATCAGACTTGGAAAGTTGTTCTTCTCTGGAAAAACAAAAATTTATATTTTCTTAGAAATTGAATATGGCAAAACAAAATTGCTGCTTAAAAAAAACATTATGCAGAGTAGGATGCCATATAAATTATAGGTTTCTATTCTCCTTTTCTCTCCGTTTTGGCATTGATTGTGTTACTTTTTAGAATATATTTTAGAAGTTTTTTTCTTAATATAGATAGTCCTCAATTTATGACATAACTGAGCCCAAATATTTTGTTACTAAGTGAGACATTTCTTTTGTCCCATTTTATGATCTTTCTTGCCACAATTGTTAAGTGAATGTTTGCAGTTGTTAAGTTAGTAACAAGGTTGTTAAGTGAATCTGGCCTCCCATTGACTTTGCTTGGGAAAAGTTGATCACATGACTTTAGAACACTGCAACTGTCATAAATATGAGTCAGTTGCAAAGCTTCTGATTTTGATCTTGTGACCATGGTCACAAAGATCGTAAGTGTGAAAAATTGTCATAAGTCAGTTTTTTCTGTGCTGTGTAACTGAACAGTTACTAAATGAACTGTTATAAGGTGAGGACTTTCTGTATGAAATAAAATCTGCTCCAATAGAAGCAGTGCAAGAATAAAAGCAATGCTGATAAAATCCAATAATGCCAATAATCAAAATAAAGAAATTATAGAATTATATTTTTTGAGTCAAAATGCAAGTTTTAAGTATTAGGACCAAAGATTTCCTAGTCTTTTTATGCATGCATCCACTTATTATTATATCAAGTTTTCTTAATTTCAATATAATAGTCTAATCTAGTGTTTCTCAACCCCAGAAAGTTTAAGGTGTATGAACTTCAGCTCCCCGAATTCCCCAGCAATGGAGACTTCTGGAAGTAGAAGTCCACACATCTTAGATTTGACAAAGTTGAAAAATCTTGATTCTATCTCCAGAGTTTAGATGTTTCTAGATATTCCTTGGTATGAAATAGTTTGAAAATCCCTGATTTAAAGCACAGTAAAATGGCGACTGATTTTTGTGAGTTTTTTTTAAATTTCTTTAAATAATTGGGAGCTATAAATCATTGTGGATTACTACTACTTCTACTAATGTGTCTATCTTCTCCCTGCCTTTTTCAACTTTCTGAAATGCTAAATCTTTCTGCTAAATCTTAATGTGAAAGGAAGAGGCAGGCCCTGAAGCAATCTTGTCAATAAGGTAAGGTAACAGCAAGAAAAGATAAGGTGTAACATAGCAAGAAAAGGTAAGATAACAAGGTAGCAAGAAAAGAAATGTATCTTTGACATCCATTTGCTCATCCAGTAAATCAAGCATCCTAAAATTGGTGCTCTCCAGATATATTTATGTATAAATCATATTGGCTTCAAACTGATGGAATCTATAGTCCAGTACTTGCTGGGAAAGTAGAAATTGCTAATCATTCTACTTCCGCCGCTGACGTCATCATGCCAAAAACAAAGGGGACTGAGCTCCATTCCCTAAATTCCAAATTTTCAATCTGGAAGCTGATTTCTGGTGCTATTGACCACGAAGAGGTCAATAGATTAAAAGGGAAGTCTCGAGGATCTCAGAGGCTACAGCAATTGCCCCAAAGGTTCAGAGAAAACCCCTTAATTCCAATCGAAAAAAACCCCAGCCCAATGTTCAGGCTGGCCTGAATGTTGACAGTGACTAAGAAGGAAGCAAAGATTGAGTAAAGGAGACATAGGCAAAAAACAAAAAGAGAGCAAAATTTTGAAAGGTACTGTTATAGTGTAGAGAAGAAAAGAATTTAACTAAGAGAGAGTCTCCAAACGGATCAGTAAAAAGGAGCCAAAACAAAGCGGCGAAGTGAAAGTAAATGGAGCGGAGCAGAGAAACCAACCAGAACGTGACTAAAGAGAAGTAATAGGTGACGGAACCAATGTGGATTTGAAAGAATATACATTGGAGAGTTGTGGATTATAAAAAATATTGAATTTAGCTTGACTGGGATTCGGGACTCAGTGAGGATTGATTGAATGCACTGCAAAAGGAATACAGGAATACTAAAGAACATCATAAAGAGACTGGAATAGGAGACTATAAGAGACAATAAGAACTGCAATTAAAGGCAAGAAAACTGGAAACTAAACTAAACTTTGGGATTATAAACAACATTTGACATAGATTAGAAGAGGGAAATGTTGGACTCATTACAAACGGAAATGGAGCTGAGGTGATTGAGGAAAGATTGTTACTGAAAGTGACAGTGGATTTATAAAACTTCTGCAGTTCAAATTAACGGAGGATTTAAATAATCATACTAGGATACTTACCCCGAGATAACTAAGTAACATTGGGATTTTGATATTGTAACACTAATACTTTTGGAAATTAAACTAAGGGACATTTGTAACAATTACTATGAGAGACAAGCTTGAATGATGCAAGATTAACTGAGAATTACAACGATCACGATTTTGGAAACCAAATCTAGCTATTAAGATTTGTATATTAATTACAATTTAAATTGATTTAGTGATATATTTAATTAATCTATTCAATTAATTAAGCCTTCCCTATTTTTTCTAATTTTCTATATTTATATCATATTATATTAGAATTTATAAGTTTAAACCTACAGTATAAGTAAATTGAATTGGTAAATACACTAAATAAGAAAAGAGTATATATTTACTGATAGATATATAAAGAAGAAAGATAGAATATCTTTGGACTGTAATAATAGATTGTTAATAACCTAGGAATTGAATAGATAACACTATCATAATAATTATTTTTTTTATCCTCTTTCTTGTCTTCCCCCTTTCCTCCTGATATAATTTATTATAAGTCTGAGTCATTGATATACTATTATACTGATAAATTGAAATAGCATGAAACAGAATTCTTAAAATATACACATCGTTTTGTCATATTTATAATTCATACTAACCATGTATTATTGTTCAAGATAAGAACTGACATTTAATACTGGTAAGATTTAATAAACAAGTAAGAATTTAATAGTATATTTAAGATAGAATATATACATGACTTGCTGAAATATTCATTTTTCCCCCTGCTTTCCAACAAAGAACTTCTGATCCTTTTATAATGATATTGTAAAGTGAACTCCAGAAGAATTGACTTGAAAGTTAAATAAATATATCCTATCCTCATAATAAATATAAACCATATAAATAATCTATCAACAAGAAATCCCAACAAATTGACTTTACAACATAGATTGTGTATGAAAATTTGGGAGACGGTAAAACAGAAAATTAAGATAACAATTTCCAACCAAACATCAACCATCGCATCACCGATACAACAAAAAATGATAGGCACAATGCTATCTATAGGAAAAGAGACCCCCCCATAACATTCAATATTCAAAACATACATTCAGTCTTGGCAATGATACAAGAGGGATGAATAAAAACAAGACTCAATAGCCAATAATCACGAGGAAACCAAGAAGAACCATGAGGAACTGAAATCAGACGTAGGGGAAATAAAGGGCAATATTTTTAAAAAATGGACGATAAGATGGAAAAGATACAACAAAACATTGCAAAAAATGAACAACGGATCCAAAATATTGAAACAAATGGATCAAGCTGAAAAAAAATTAGATAATATGGAAGGTAATCAAATAGCATTGAATAAAGAATTGGAAGACTCAATTTCATACCTAGAAAAGGAGAAGGCATCTTTCTTCCTAAGATTTCAAAATATCGCTGAAAATAGGGATGAGAATCTAAGATTTAATGGTGGGGATTCTAGCAGAGGCGACCCAAAAAGAGAATGAGGAAATTAGTAAAGAAATTGATGAAGTTTATTGAGTATATACAAATTATGCTCAAAGAAATAAATTACCTAAAGAGATCCATATTAGATTCACAAGGAAATCGGTGAAAGAAGAAATATATAAAATAATGAGAGAGGAAACAATTACTTACAAAGATAAAGAGATTATAACATTAAAACAAATCCCGAGAAGAATAAGAGAAACAAGGAAAAATTATAATTTTTTAACCACAGAATTGAATAAACACAAAATAAAATTCTGGTGGCTGACTCCTGAGGAAATCCTCATTTCATGGTAGGATAAAAAACAGAGAATCGACACCTTAGAAAAGGCACAAGTTTTTCAATAGGCATTTTGTATTTGAAGAACAAGAAACCGAAGTTCAAAACAATTTCATCAAAAAGGAGGGCCCACCAGATGAAGGACAGGGAGTTCGAGAAGAAAGAACAAGAATGGAGAAAGAGACGATGGAAAGAGAGGTAGCAAGGGAAAAAACACCAATTATAACAAAAAACACAAGAAGACTCAGGACACCAAAGAAATAGAAGATTGGAATGGAGAAGGAACTAAAACTGCTTTCAGTTAATATAAATGGCTTAAATATCCCATCTAAGAGAACTCGTATATTTAAAAACTTACAGAAATTGAAGTCAGATATAGCATTATAAGAAGTCCACATTAAAAAGCAACATCAAAAATGATTAGAAAACAAGCATCTGGGAACACTCTACACAGCACTAACAGAACAAAAAAAGAAAGGTGTTGCAATATATATCAAAATCACATACAAGCAAAATAAATATTCGCAGTAGAGGAGGCTAGGATCCTAATGATTGAGATTAAAACAGGAACGAAAACCATACTATTAGCGTCACTCTATGCGCCGAATGGAAGCCAAACTGATTACTTCAAAAAAATACATAATATAATTAAAGAATTGGACTATGAAAACATATGCCTCATTGGAGACTATAAGGCAATTGTAGACATAGAGAAAGATTACCAAAGTAGTAAAAAAAATAAATCTAGGAAAAAACATTACCAGATACATTTCAGGATATGGTACAAGAACTTCAACTGCTGGACGCTTGGAGGGAAATCAACCCAAATAAAAAACAATTTACATTTTATTCGAATCCCGATCAATCATGGTCCAGAACTGACATGGTCTGGATGACAGCAAATCTTAGATTAGACAGCAAACAAATAGAGATCGCAACAAATACATGGGCAGATCACAGTCTGATTGAAATAACATGGAAGGGACATCAAACACGGAGAAGGTGAATGATGGACAGAGACTTCATAAAAGACAAACAATACGTGGAAATAATTGAAAGAGAATTGAAAATATTTTTCCAAATTAATCTAAAAAACATAGTAGTCTTCAAAATTTATGGGATATGACCAAAACCTATATAAGAGGCCTAACAAGTGCCTACATAGCAAAATAAAAAATAAAAAGAAACAACAGACAAAAGACTGTATTGACACATCTGCAACCATACGAATTAGACCTACAGGAAAAGCCACATAATAAAGAAATTAAAGAGAGAATCAACCTTATAAGATGCAAAATAAATCTAATTACAACAATGGAGATAGCAAGGAAAATAAAAATGGCTGAATAAAACTAATTTGAACATGCAAATAAAACTGGCCGGTGGTTGGCCTACAAACTGAAAAAAGAAAAAGAGAAGAAAATGATACAGCAGCTAAAAGACGAAGACAAACAAATATACCATAATAATGAGGATAAAAAACAAATTGCAAGCAACTACTTCCAAAATCTATATGCAAAGGAAGAAATTCAAGAGGAAGACATCATAAAATACTTAAACAAAATAAATATTCAGGAATTAAAAGAAAACCATACCGAATCATTGAATAGACTGATCTCCATGTTAGAACTAACAGAAGCAAGGAAGAAACAAAAAAAACAGCAAAACACCAGGACCAGATGGCATACCATCTGAATTTTATAAGACATTTCAACAATCACTAGATGAAACTCTAATACAGGTATATAATGACGCACTTCTAGAGGCTGAAATTCCACAATCATGGAATGAAACAATAAGGACTTCCGGTTGATGACTCGTGGCAACATGGTGTGGTAAGAGCAATCGCTCCTCTCCACTGCCACTTATCGCCGCATTTAGGGGACACTACGAGGCATAGAAGTTCGGAGGACTTCGCGGACAAAAGTGAGGCATTGGCAGGCTGTGTGGTGAGTTGCAAACCCACTCAGCCGGACCGATATTCACTGTCAAACTAACGCGGTGCATCTGCCTTTTAATGGCAGACCCGAAGCTGCGATAATCGACGAGACGGGAAGCAATTGATTCCAGCGAAAGGGGTGTTAGAGAGCACTCATATTCAATTTCTCCCGAACATGCTTGAATTGGGCTGGCTGGATCGGATCGAGAGGTTCTACAAAGGAACAAGCAGCGATTGCGAGAGAAGGAGAGGACGACACGTGAGGGGATTGCAGATAGGCCAGCAAGAGAGGAGGAAAAAAGAGATTTGCAAAGCGGAGTGATGGCGCTATTAAGAAAGTGGATATAACTTGCCGATCGTGTGGAACGAGAGAATTTTGAACATCTTTGTAGTGTGGATTTGCTGATTGAGAGAGAAGAGCAGTTGGAGACTAGATCCGGAAGTGTAACCATATTAAAAGCCAACGAAAAGAACAACGAGTGGCTAGAGTGGCTGGAAGGACTACCGGAAGAAGACAAGTAAAATAACTAGACTAAAACACGTCTAAGTTATTAAGTGACAGGCGGCGTGAAAGCTGGCGTCAGTTGATTACTGCACCTCCCCACCTTGGTTCTATAAGTGAAGACTCTGAGGGATCAAGAACAATTAAGTAATTAATTACACTGATATAAGTCATTACTAACTCCAGCATATTAGTGTATATCAGTGTATTTATAGTGATACTGCCTTCTATTTAGCCTTATTTCTTATTGATATATTTAGGGGATTAGAAGAACTTATATACATAGTTGGGTTTAAGCTTGATAATACTAAATATCTAACTTATTGTAACTATTTATATTTGTATTTAAGGTATACTTTTCTTTATAAATTTATTATACTACCCAATATAACTATTGATAAATTTTTGATTATGTGATTTACTGATTGATTATAAACTAATTGATTATTTAATTACTTATATACATTTACTTACTACATATACATTGATTAATTGTTTGCCTATATAATCATTCACATATATATGTATATATACAGATAAGTATTACAAATAAGAATCTATTTAATTGTAATTTGAGAATATTTAAATTAAGCATTATTGTTTTTCATATTTGAATAATTACTAGTAGAAATACAGACGATCTAAATTATTGATTATTATATGATATATGATTAGTTATAAGTAGAGCTGTAACCGACTGAAGGGTGAATGTGAACAGTATATATTGATTTGAGTGGTGGAAAAAGACCAGTACCTGAATAGACATAATTGGACTTAAATAAAAGAAACCAACAGATCTGAAAGAACTATTGGAGGGCTATATTAAGGGATAGACAGAGTAGGGAGTTGTATTAGTCAAGGAAAAAATTGAAGGCACAAGGAAATAATAATTAGTGGATAATCAGTGGATGACTGGAGAAATATAAAAAAGATAGTGAGAGAACAGGCAAGAATACTGAGGGAGATGACAGTTCTCTCATCTACAGTGACCAAAACGGGGGAAAAAACAACTCAAAATCTTTCTAACCCCACAATTATAACGACACCACCTGCAATGCAAAGTCAGCAGAAGGCTTATCTAAGACTGAAAAATCAGCCATGATTCCAACTATGCAAGCAATGCAGTCTACGTTAACTATGATACAAGAGACAATGCTGATGATGCAGGAAAAGATGTCTAGTAACCATCTAGAATTGAAAACAGACATTAAAGTCATTGACCAAAAAATGAGTGATATACAGCAATCGATACAGAAGAATGAACAGAAAATAAATAAGATGGAGTCCAAAATGGAGCAACAAGAAAAGAATTTGGATGCAGTGGATCAAAAGTTAATGGCGCAGAACAGGGAGCTGGAGGATTCGATAATGCAGTTGGAAATGGATAGAGCTTCCTTCTCCTTGCGCTTCCAAAACATCTCTGAGGAGAAGGATGAAAACTTGGGTCAGGTTTTGGCAGGACTAATAGCTGAGGTACTAGAACAAGATACAGACGATATAGTAAAAGAATTGGATGAGGTATATAGGGTGCAAACCAATTATGTCAGACGAAATAAGTTGCCGAGGGAAGTTCATATAAGGTTTGCTCGGAAAAAAGTTAAGGACATTTTTTATAATATGGTGAGGGAAGAACCAATTAGTTATAAAGGAAAAGAAGTGATTGTGTTAAAACAAGTTCCGAGGAGGGTGAGAGAAGTGAGAAGGGAGTACAGATTCCTAGCAAATCAATTAAACAAGAGGAATATACTCTTTAAATGGACCCTGCCAGAGGGTATGTTAATAACATGGCAAGGGAGGAAAATCAAAATAGGAAGTCTGGTAGAGGCCCAGGAATTTTTAGATCAACTGAGAGGGTCAGAGGAAAATCAGAGTAGTAAAGAGGAACTGGAAGCAGCCAATACAGAAGAAGATCTCACCCAGCAAAGAAGATCAAAAGAAGGGACCCCGGAAAAGAAAGAAGTAGAAGAGAAGGGAAGCAAGAAAGTACAGAAAACAGAAAGACCACAGAAAGTCACACGATCGAATAAAAATTAAAATAGCTCAAGGTTATAGAAATGGACAACTGGAAACTTTTATTGATCAACGTTAATGGATTGAATGATTATAAAAAGAGGAAAAAAATCTTCACCAAACTAGTCAAGCAAAATGCGGACATAGTATGCTTACAAGAGGTCCACATAAAAAAAGAAGATGAAAAATATTTGGAGTTCAAAAATCTTGGAAACCTTTATACCTCCCTAGCAGGAAAGAAAAAGAGAGGGGTGGCTCTGTACATCAAAAAAGAAATAAAAGCAGAATTGAAATACACAGACTCTAAGGGTAGGATCTTAGTGGTAGAAATTAAGAAAGACAATTTCCCAATATTAATAACTGCTATCTACACTCCAAATAAAAATTTAAGAGAATTTTACAACAAAGTACAAGAAATATTAAGCAAAATGGATAATAATAATATATGCATAATAGGAGATTTTAATGGAGTGGTAGATCCAAATAAAGATTGCAAAAGACCTAAGGGCCAAAAGAAAAAAAAGGAAAAGCTTGCCAAAATCCTTCTTTGATTTGGTAGATGAATTGAACTTGGTAGATATCTGGCGATCTTTACATCCACATAAAAGACAGTATACTTTCTACTCAAACCCCCAAAAAACATGGTCCAGAATTGATATGATATGGGCAAGCAGGAACATAGGAATGGATATCACGTCAGCTGAGATTGCATCCAATATACGGGCAGATCATAACTCATTGGAGATTAAATGGAGAAATGGATGCAAAAGGAGGAATGTAAGATGGAGACCAAATTTAAAATTTCTACGGGATAAACAAAATATTGAGAAAATAAAGGAACTAAAAGCTTTTTTCGAAGAAAATTAAAAGGAACCAATGGATAGAGGAATAATTTGGGATACAATGAAGGCAGTGCTAAGAGGATTGGCAATAGCATATGGAGCACACAAAAACAAAGAAAAAAGAGAGACCCAGAAGAAAATGTTGGAAGAATTGGAGAAAGCAGAGAAGGCAATACAACAGAACCCGAACAATGAGAAAGCGAAAGAAAATTGGATGATGGTACAGCATAGAATAAATATAATAGATCAGAAAAAATTGGCTTATGAAATTAAACAATCCAAAAAATATCACTTTGAAAACGCAAATAAGCCCAGCAGATGGCTGTCCTATAGAATTAAGAAAGAAAAAGAGAAAGGGATCATATACCAATTAGAAGATCAAGAGGGCCATATTATAAATAAGGAAGAAGAGAAATTAGAAACTATTCGTAAATATTACGCCACCCTGTATAAGGAAGAAGACATTCCCAAAGGAAAAATGGAACAATATCTATTGGAAAAAGAACTCCCAGTGATTGGAGAGGAAGAGAAAGAGATGTTAAATAAATAAATTACAGTGACAGAGTTAATGACTGCGATATCTAAATTGAAAAAGAACAAATCACCGGGGCCGGATGGATTCCCAGGGGAACTATATAAAAACTCAGAATTACGAGATCTTCTCCTACCAAAACTGCTAGATATTTACAATGAGGCCCTGACAAAATCTAAGATCCCAGAATCATGGAGGGAGGTGTATATTACCCTCCTTCCAAAAGAAGGAACAGATATAAAATTGATAATAGACCTATCTCCCTCCTCAATATCGATTATAAAATTTACATGAGTATCATGGCGGAAAGGTTAAAGATAATATTGAATAAGATAATACATAATGATCAAAATGGATTCCTCCCAGGAAGACAGATATGAAACAATACAAGGACAATATTAGATGTACTAGAATACTATGAGGAGCACCCTGATAAAGAAATGGTACTGGCCTTCTTAGATGCCCAGAAGGCATTTGACAATTTAAACTGGGATTTTATGAAACAACAAATTAATAAAATGGGATTCAGACAAAATTTTGTGAACACAATAACTGTGATTTACAAGAAACAAAGGGCAAATATCTTAGTGAACGGAGAATTAACAAAAACCTTTCAAATCAGGAAAGGGGTGAGACAGGGATATCCCTTATCACCACTTTTGTTCATTCTAGCATTAGTAGAAGTATTATTAAAAAGGATCAGAGAAAATAAGCAAATTAAGAAAGGAAATATATAAAACCCAAGCTTTTGCTAATGATGTGGCATTAATTATGGAGGAACCATTGGAAACAATGGCGCCCAAATTTTGGAGGAAATTGGTAAGTATGGAGAGGTGGCAGGGTTTAAATTAAATAAATCTAAAACTAAAGAGCAACAAAAATTGTTGGGAGAAGCTATGGGGATACAAATTGTAAAGAAAGTAAAATATTTAGGAGCATGGATCTCAGCAAAATGCTCATCTATCAAAGAGGACAATTATGTACCCTTGGTTAAAAATATTAAACAAGACTTAGAAAAGTGGCAGAAGGTCCAGATATCTTTTTTAGGGAGGATTTCAGCAATTAAAATGAACGTACTACCAAAGTTGTTATACCTATTTCAAACTGCCCCAATAAAATTAGATAGGAAATTTTTTCGGGAATTAAATTTTATTGTTAGAAAATTTATTTGGAAAGGGAAGAAACCTAAGATTGCAATTAGGTTTACAATTTACAAGATAAAAAAGATAGGGGAGGCCTAGGACTACCAATTTGGGAAATTTATCAAAAAGCAGCAAATTTAGTATGAATAAAAGAATGGGCAACTCTGGGAAATAAAAGACTTTTGATTTTAGAGGGACATGGCCTCCAGAAGGGATGGCATTCATATCTCTGGGAAACTGGGAAAAGAACAAAATCATATTTTCACAAATATAAAATAAGGGATAAGTTAATGTCAACATGGGGAGAAATAAGACAAAAACAATACACCCAAGTCCCCTGATGGCTATCCAAGATGGAGGCAATAATATACCCAAATCTATTGGAATTGGGCAAAACAGTGAAATATAAAGAGATATTAGATGGGGCAGGAAATCTTAAAACAATGGAAGAATTGAAAGAACAAGGTACCCACATAGATTGGTGGACATACGCGCAAATTAAATCACAATATAAAAAAGATAAAGAAGAACACGGCATAGAAATAGGCACTAACGGCTTTGATAAAGTATGGATGGGTACGGATAATAAAATTTTGGCCAATTTGTATAAATATCTGGTAGAGTATGAATTGATGGAGGAGATAGTTAAAGACCCAATGACAGCCTGGGTCAAAAATTTTGGACAAGCTATTTATTTGAATGAGTAGGACCAAATTTGGAATAAAAATTTGAAAATGACGAGGGCAACAACTTTTAAGGAAAACCAATATAAGATGATATATTGGTGGCACTTAGCACCGGACAGGATTGCTAAAATTTATCCGAATACGACCCCAAACTGTTGGAAGTGTGGCTCTCAGCGAGGCATGTACTATCATTGTTGGTGGACTTGCCCACAAGCTAAAAAATTTTGGAGGATGATATGTAAATGGGTATCAGAGATAATAGGAGATACCATCGAATTAGAACCAAAAATATTTCTCTTGGGAATCCTGAAGATAGAATATGCAAGAAAGAAGAAATATCTTATTACACATATAATAACAGCAGCGAGAATCTCCTTCGCTCAATACTGGAAGGAGAAAAAATTGCCACCCAAGGAGCACGTAATTAGAAAAGTACTTGAATGTGCCAAAATGAACAAATTGACGTTGGAAATTAATGACAGAGAGGAAACGGACTATTACAGTGTTTGGGAAATATGGTATGAGTGGTTGAAGAAAAGAAAAGAGAAGTGAAATTTGAGAGAATCAAAAGGTTAAGGGATGATTAATTAAAATAGTACATAGATATGAATCATACTACCAAAAGTAGGGAATAAAAGGGAGTAAAGATGTAATGTTATGTAAATAAAATGTATTATTAGATGTTAAAGATTATAAAAGTAAGGAATCCTATGGGCAGTATGTTTAGATTAAGAGAATGAATTTACACCATGTAAATAACAAAGTAAATGTATATCAACACCATGAAACCGGAAATGTTGAAATTGTATTATGATATTTAAACAATAAAAACTAATAATAATAATAATAAAGGAATAAAACAATAATTATGTTAATACCAAAACAAGATTCAGACCCTGCTGAAATTAAGAATTATAGACCAATATCTTTCCTTAATGTAGATTACAAGTTATTTACATCTATTATAACACAGAGACTGAAAAAAATTAATTAATCATTATATACATCCAGACGAAAATGGCTTTATCCCCAGACGACAAATCAAAAATAATACAAGGACAATCATTGATTCCCTTGAATATTATGAACAACAACCAGACAAACAAATAGCATTAATTTTCCTGGATGCACAAAAAGCATTCAATAATCTTAATTGATGAAATTTGGAGGAAGATTCTTAAACATTATCAAAAAGATATATAACACCCAAACAGCAGAAATATTGATTAATGGAGAGAGAACCAAACAATTTGACATAAAGAAAGGTGTGAGGCAAGGATGCTCCCTATCTCCCATATTATGTATATTAACACTGGAAATATTATTGAGAGAAATTAGGGAAGATAAAGAAATAATGGGATTAAAGATAAAAAGAACCAAGAATATAAACTGCAAGCATTTATGGATGATATAGTACTTATCCTAGAACAACCATTACAAATAGGACCCAAATTATTGACCAAAATAGAACAATATGGGGAAGTAGCAGGCCTGAAAAATCAACAAAAAACAAAAATGCTAACGAAGAACCTCACCACTAATCAAGGGAAAGAATTGGAAAACATATTAGGATTACAAATAGTAAAGAAAGTGAAATACCTAAGGATCTGGCTCACTAATAGAATATCAACACTCAAAGAAGATAACTACAATAAATTGGCCAAACAAATAGAAAAAGATTTAGAATTTTGGAGTAAATTACAGCTTTCACTTTTAGGTAAAATTGCCTCCATGAAAATGAATATTCTGCCGAGAATGCTGTACCTATTTCAGGTCATACCAATAAATCCAGGAAAAATCTACTTCAAAGTTTTGGATAAGATGAAATTAAAGTACATCTGGCAGGGGAAAAAGGCAAGAATCAAACTAAAACATCTGCAGGACAAAGGAGAAAGAGGAGGAATGGGACTTCCAGATTGGCAAACCTACCACAAAGCTTCAGCACTAACATGGATTAAAGAGTGGATCGAACTCAAAAACAAATGCATATTAACACTAGAAGCCTTTGATCTGACAAAAGGATGGCACGCATATCTATGGGAAGAGAAACCCCAAAAACATGAACAATTCCAAAAACATATTGTGAGAGATATGCTGCTAAAGATTTGGACTGAAATTAGGAAGAATAATTTCTTCCTAATTATAAGAATAATTCTTCCTGAAATTAGGAAGAATCCCACGGTGGAGTTCAACGATGGAAGCACAAATATACCCAATACAATGGATACAAATAAAATGAAAACATATCAAGAACTCTTAAATGATGAAGGAAAATTAAAAACAAGAAAAGAACTAAAGGAACAAGGTGTGGAAATTGACTGGTGGCCATACCTACAATTAAAATCCAGATTCAAAATGGACATGGAGAATTATGGAATTCAAAAAGAACCAAATGAAATGGATAAAATACTACTGGGCCCAAATGAGAAATTAATAACTAAAATTTACAATTATCTATTTGCATATAAATTGGAAGAGGAAATAGTAAAAGAGAACATGATTACATGGGCAAAGAACTTTGGATATAGCATTGAGCTAAACAAATGGGAATAACTATGGAAAGTTAATAGTAAATTGACATTATCAGTATCATATAAAGAAAATGCCCACAAGATGTTCTACAGATGGCATTTTCCCCCAGCACGGATTTCCAAAATGTTTCCCAACACTTCCCCACTTTGCTGGAAATGCAAAATACAAAAAGGAACATACTATCACATGTGGTGGTTATCCCCAAAAGCAAAACAATTTTGGAATAAAATTAAAATCCAATTGGAAGAAATAACAGCACAAAAAATATCTATTGGGTATATTCACAAATAACTACAAAAAAGAAACAATATATTTAATTACACATATTCTGACCGCAGCAAGAATCATCTTTGCACAAAATTGGAAATCGGAAGAAATCCCAACACAAGATAAAATAATATCGAAAGTAATGGAATGTGCTGAAATGGACAAACTCACTAAAGAAATCCAGAAAAGGAAGAATTTGAATACTACCTGGTTTGGCAAAAGTGGTATCAATGGCTGGAGAAAAGGAAAACCAAATAAAAAGATGATCCTAAAAGATTTGAACAAAATTGTGTACCAAATGAGATACAATAGAGTTACAACAAAACTTTAAAAAGTATCGTTATATAAGGTGAGATGTGGGAATATATATTGAGAAATACAATTTACCAATGTATTGTCTTAAGAAATAAGATACCATGTTTAAATGTTGTGTATGTTGTGTATTGCTTTATTTGTACCTATATGTGTTCTTTTTTTCTCTTTGTGTATGTTTTTAATTCAATAAAAAATAAAAAAATAAAAAAAATAAAGTGGTACTAACACATCATGTGATCTTGATTCTATCCCTATTAAAGGAGGCTCTGTTGCCTGTTTTGGGGGCTGAGGTCAGATAGATGTTCTCTTTACTTATCCCACAAATAAACCCTAAACTATGGATACATTACATTGACAACATATTTGTGATATTCAAGTGCAACCAGTTCGATCAAACCTATCAAATGATCAACAACATCTTTGTGGATATCAGATTTACAAAGAAACCGAGAATGACAACAAACTGCCATTTCTGGATGTGCTTGTAACCAGAATCATCCAACTCCTAACACTGGTGTACAGGAAGGCAACGCACACAGATCAAAAACTCAACTTCCATAACAACCATCCAAAACGCCATAAACAAAACTGCATCAGAACACTGTTTGGGAGAGATGAATCCCATTGCAACACCACAGCAGAACAAAAGCACTTATACAAAGTCTTCGAGAGAAACAGATACCCATGAAACTTCATCCAGAGATGCCTACATACAAACAACACAAACATTCAAAGCAACACAACTACAACAAAAACAATAACAACCAGACATATCACAATCTCTTATTTGCAAAATGTTTCAGAAATGACTGCAAGATTGCTGTACCAACATGACTTCATAGTAGCTCACAAACCAACCTCAAGTCTCAGACACACCCTGTCAAAACTGAAAGGGCAGACAGAAATGAATCAAACATCAAATATCCTAAACAACTATGTCAGCCAAAATAGAAGAAAACTATCAACTAGACTGCATGAACACTTCCTGGCTATCAAGAGATATGACTCTCTATTCCTCACTTCCATCGACAAAGACTCAAAAGGACACTAATTCAACCTAACTGGAACCATAGTTGTAACCCAGGCGAAGTCAAGGAGAGAAAGGGGATTTCTGGAAGCCTTATTTCCACCAATAAATCAATAAACAGACATATCAATATCGACCAAATCAACCAACTACTTAGAATTAAAGAACAGGAGGTGGAGGCTGATGTCACCGTGAAATAATGTGGTTTCGTGAGGCTCCATGAAAACCTGCTGAAATCTGCTCACCAGGAGGTCCTTTGGGTTCAAATCACGCTAGAGGGGTGATGACGATAGAGAGGAGACAGTTGATCACAAGAGATTGCAAACTCCTTGTTTGATCCAGAGGAAGCTCTCAAACTGGCGGGAAGAAAAAGACGGCTATTATGTGCCTGACCGAGGCTGTGACAGCCTGACTAAAGAAACAACGAAGAAGGATTGGAGAACAATGTGGCTAATCTGAGTGAGATTTTTCCATAATAATCTGTTTTGCTGAAAGTGGGACTCAAAGAAGAGAAGTTGGAGGTTTTGTTTCCCACCCGTCAAGAATAGTGGCAATCAACCCTGTGAGCTGCTAACAGATCCGGAAAAGAGAACTCTGAGCGAAATAAATTTAAAACCAGGAAAACCAGACTAGTTCTTTTAACAATATTAACTGAACTAAAAAAAAATTAGAAAATGAAACTTTGACTCTTGGAACCCGTAAAAAGTTTTGGACTGGATAATTTGACATAGAAATAAAAAGAGAGAAATAAAGAGAAATAGAGAAAAGGCGACACTTACAGGTGGGGAAAGACATCAAGAAAGTGAAGTGAACTGTCCTTGACTGTCTGCTGCTGATTATATTATCTGCTACAAGTAACAAGCAAGTTATCAGCACCTGCAAATTGTTTATACTGGACATTTGAAATAGGAAGTAGAAACATTGAAACTTTTTGAATATCTCTTAGCTCTTTAAATCTCTATGGATTATAAACATACTGAGCAGACTGAAGCTGGGAAATAGCATGGGTTTATTTTCAGATGAAGTGGAAGACCCTTCTTTTTTCTTGTTGACCTGCAAGATATTGTTGTTTGTAAAACACTGGGGATTTGGTGGATGTTTGTGGATTACAAATATTGTTTGCTAAGAGAAAAAGAGAACAATTTTTGAAGAAGCCTCTAACATACCGACTGATTTAGTGGATTACAGCAGTAAAGAGTTGTGAAGCTGGTTGGTGACTGAGAATAAGGGGAAAAAAGAACTTTGTGATGTATTGTTTTGGTAAATATTCTAAAAGTGGGAAGATGAGCTGGTCAGGGATTGTGGAATATTTTGGTATTATTGCGAATTATTGTTGTTTATCTTTTCTAAATCCCTTAGTATAGTTCAAAATGACAAGTATCTCAAACTTAACTAAAATAGAGGGGGAAACTACATTTGCACCATCAGCAGCAACATTAGCAGCAGTATCCAGCCCAGCAAGTCAAAGATCACTAGATAGCATTCTACAACAGGAAAAAAATTAATACAATTCAAACAGAAATGAAGTTAATGTTTCAATTGTTACAAGAGCAAAAAACCATAATGAGATGAAGGACCAAAAGCAAACTATGGATGACAAAATAGGGAATATTCAAGAAATGATAGCTAAAAAGGAACAAAAGATTAAGATAACAGAAGAGAAATTAGAACAGACAAAAAAGGGGAAGAGATGGACCAAAGACTGACATGGGCAGATAAGGACCTAGAGGGAACAATAATCACTTTGGAGATGGAGAAAGCTGAATACTTCCTGAGATTTCAGAACATCAAAGAAGAAAAAGGGGAAGATCTCACTGATCTTGTTGGCGGATGCCTTGGAGATGAGCAAGCAGGAGATGTAAGCTGGAATTGATGAAATATTCCATCCAAGCTATCTGAGAAAGAATAAACTCCCTGGAGAAGTACATGTGAGGTTTCTTAAAAAGGCAATAAGAGCAGAAATACTTTGAAGTGCAAGAGAGGAACCATTGAAATACAAGGAGAAAGAAATAGTAGTCCTTAAACAGATACCTAGAAGAGTAAGAGATATAAGGAAGCAATACCAATTCTTGATAAGACAACTGATCAAACATGAAGTAACCTTTAGATGGCTGATATTCAAGGGAATATTACTGACCTGAAATGAAAAAAGACAGATTGGATTCAATAGATAAAGCATCTGAATTTTATGACCATCACTTTGGTTCATATGAAGAACAAAGGAGAAGAGAGGAAATACAAAATAAAAGACAAGAGGAATTAAAAGGAGGGGAAAATATACAACAGGAATAAAGGGAAAGTGAGCAGAAGGAAAGTGCAGAACAAGAAGGAGCAAGAATAAAGGAACAGAGAGAAATAAGAGCAACTAGAATGACAAGACCTATTTATAAGTGAAGCAATGGAAGAAGAAATAAAATTATTGTCAATTAATACAAATAGATTGAATTCTCCTATGAATTCTCTTATGAAAAGGAAAAGGACTTTCAATAAATTTAAAAAAATAAAGTTAGATTTGTCTTCAAGAGGGCCGCATCAAAAAACAACATAATAAATTAATGGAATACCCTAAAATTGGGAAATTATATTTTTCATTAGTATATTCATTCACTTTTCCCCATCATCACAACAAAAGAAAAGATGTGTAGTTTGATATATTAAAGAAACAATAAACACAAAATTTTTACAGATGAAGATGGGAGAATATTAATGATGGAGGTAACAATAAATTATAAACAGATACTGTTGATAGCAATATATGAACCAAATAACAAACAAGATTTTTATGAAAAACTCCTCAAATTTATTCAGGTGTTCTTCGGGGAACTATCAGAGGCAGGAGCCTGAGATTGAATGAGAAGGAATTTTCAGTGACTCTGAAAGAGAAGTGTAAATAATTCTTGGAACTTAAAAAAAAAGGAAATTTCTTGGATCTTATACAGAAGTGATTTGTAGTTGGACATCTTTTCCTCTCTTTTTTTCTATTTTTTACTTTTTTCTCTTAAATGATAGCTCTCTGTACCCTCCCCTGTGTAAGTATTTTTAATTGGACTATGAGTGGATGGAGAATTTTCAACTTCTTTTTTAAAAAATTGTAATTGTTTATATATGTGTGTGTGTGTGTTCTGAGGTTTTCGCGGGTGTTTGTATGTAGGTCTTTGGTTATTTGGGTTTTCTCCCACATAAAATTGGAAGTGTCTTGGTGATGTCTCAATGAAGTCTCATTCTTCATCTTCAGCCTGGTGTTTTTGGCTTCGTGCTTCTAGGAGCAATGTGTGATCGCAGCTGTTTCTTCCTTTTAACTGCTAGTGGGAGTGTGAACTGTTTGAGTGAGAGCTTGGTGTGTTCTGATTGGGTGGAGGTGTGTTCTGATTGGTTAGGGGCTTGGCTGTGCTCTGATTGGATGGGGGGTTGGCTGTACTCTGATTGGCTGGGGGTCTGTTCTGTTTGGGTGGGGCTTGGTCATGCTCAGGTTAGTCTTGAGTTGCAGGGGGATTTGACCTGGTGAGCTGCGTTGCTGCTGTTTGGCTTCGTGTTCGTGGTCATGCCACATCTTCATGGTGGGTGTCAGTCTGCTTCATGTATGGATTGGAGGGGTTTAAAGTGGCTAATAATGGGGGGGTGTTGTATTTTATTAATACTTAGAGAAATTTTTTTTGCTCCATTCGCAATTGGATTAAGGTACAGAAGAACCTGAAGAAGTTTTTTTGTTTGTTTGTTTGTTTTTTCTTGTTTTTGTTTGTTTTGCCCCTTCTTCCATTTGCTTAAAGCTTTTTTGATCACCTTACAGGATGAGTAGAAAAGTAATGGCTATTGGCTCTATCACAGCTACGCATTCTTCATCACCATCTGGAGGACAATGATCTATACAGACGATGTTACAACAGGACAAGGAGAGAGAAAAGGAGAAACAAAAGGAGACATTACAGATGATTCTACAAATAGTTCAGAAGATTGAACAAAGAACAGAAAAGATAGATGAGAAAGTGGAGAACATACAGCAAATGATGTTGAAATATGAAGACAGACTCCAAAAAAATGAGGAAAAGGAGGAGCAAAGAGAGAAAAATCAGAGATATTGACATCAGACTTGGAGAAGTTGAATGAGATAAGAGTGGATTAATTGGATGGGAGATGGATAGATCAGAATTTTATCTCAGATTTCAAAATATAACAGAAGAAAAAGGAGAGAACTTGGCAGAAGTAATGATAAGAATTTTAGAAGCATTAGAAATAACTAAAGAAAAGGTGAAGAATGGCATAGACAAGATATTTCGAGTTTATACAAGATATGCAATGCGCAATAAATTACTATGAGAAGTTCATATTAGATTTACTAAGAAATCGATTAAGACATAAATACTGCAGATGGTTGAAAAAAAAACATTGAAGTATAAGGGTAAATAAATTGTGGTCCTGAAGCAAATACTGAGAAGAGTGAGGGAGATGAGGAGAGAATATCAATTCTTAACTAAAATACTACTTCAAAAAGGTGTCAATTATAGATGGCTGATACCAGAAGGATTAGTCCTAATGTGGCAACAGCAAACATATAGAATAGATACAATGGATAAAGCTAAAGCATTTTACTCAGAATTTCTCAGAGAGAAAGAAATGGAATTAAAAAAGGTGGACCCACTAAGAGAACTCCAAGGGAGGAGTTAGCAATGATTGAAAAAGTGGAAGGAGCAGTAGGGGGTATTGTGGAATGCAAAGAACAACGTGAACCGAGATCTGCTAGAACAATAAAGCCTAATTATAAAATATGAATATGGAAGAGAAAAAATTGATTTCAATTAATATAAATGGACTTAATTTAGCTATCAAAAGAAGAAAGGTATTTTACAAGTTAGAGAAATTAAAGTTTGATATAATCTGTCTGCAAGAAGTATACATTAAAAAGCAACATGAACAGTTACTGGTGCAGCCAAAACTAGGGAAAATCTTTTCTTCATTGCCACAATGTAAGAAAAGGGGAGTTGTCTTATATATTAGAAATACAATTCAAACAGAGCAAATATATACAGATGATGATGCAAGAATTTTGGTGGTAGAAATAATAGATAATAATATGAAAATACTTTTAATAGCAATATATGCTCCAAACAATAATCAAGACAACTTCTATAGAAAGCTACAAATGAAAATAATTGAATTGCACTATGATAATATCTGCATGATGGGAGATTTTAATGATATAGTGGATGAGAAATTAGATTATAAAATGCCCAAGGTAATAAAGCACAGAAGAAAGACTCTTCTGAAATCCTTTTTTAAGATGACAGAGGAAATAAATTTAAAAGATTCATGGAAAGAAAGAAATGGAAAAAATAGACAATATACTTTTTATTCTGAGACACTCATCTTGGTCTAGATTAGATACGATATGGACAACAATGGAATTGACCTTGAATATAGGAGAAATTGAAATAGAAGCAAATACCTGGGCAGATCATAACCCAATGATAGTCAAATGGAAAGGACAAAGGAGAAAATCTAGATGGACTTTAAATAATACCGTTTTAAAAGAAAAGGACTTCGTGCATAAAATGGAGAAAGAATTGGCTTTATTTTTTAAAGAGAACAGAAAAGAGGACACATCGATGCAAAATCTTTGGGATACAATGAAAGCTTATGATAGAGGTCTGATAATGGATTACGCAAGGAAAAGAAATATTAAGAAAAGGCAAGCCTATAAAATATTAGAAGATGACTATAAGAGATTTGAGAAGAAAATCCAGAAATTTCCATAAAAGAAGGATATCAAAATAAAAATGGATACAATAAAACATAAAATGGGGTTAATGGAGAAAGATTTGGCACAAAAAATAAGAAGTGCTAAACAAAATTATTTTGAAGATGCCAACAAACCAGGTAGATAGCTAGCATATAAACTGAAAAAAGAGAGAAGCAAGAAAAATAATACAGCTAATGGATGACCAAGGACAAAGTAAATATGGGAATAAAGAGAAGAAAAAAATTATCCAAGATTACTATAGAAAATTATATGAACAAGAAAACATAGAGGAGGAAAATGTTAAATGATATCTTCAAAAAGCAAACCTACCCCAGATTGCTAAGGATATTGAAGAGATGTTAGAGAGAAATATAACAACGATGGAACTAACTGAAGCAATTAAAAAACAAAAGAATGGGAAGGCACCAGGTCCAGATGGACTGCCAGCAGAATACTATAAGACATTACAGTGTCTCTCACTATTAGAAGTCATGAATGAAGTTATGTCAAGGATGGAAATAACCAAAGTCATGATCAGAAGCATATATTACACTTGTTCCTAAGGAGGATACTCATCCACAACAAATTAAAAACTACAGATCTATATCCCTGCTAAATTCAGACTATAAAATCTTTGCTTCAATATTGGCAGAAAGACTCAAAATATATTTAAATAACTTGATACATTCTACCAAAATGGGTTTCTGCCAAAGAGACAGATTAAAGACAATATGAGAATAATTCTGGACATATTGGAATATTATAAAGCCTATCCTGAAAAGCAAATGGTTTTGATATTGTTAGATGCACAAAAAGCTTTTGATAATGTGAACTGGCGATTTATGTTACTTCAAATGGAATAGATGGGCTCTGGCAGAAAATTCATTCAAGCAATAGAATGGACATTGTCTTACCTGAATGTCCCTTTTCTGAGTGCTGTGAACACTATCCATGGCTGGATTAGTTCCTTTAGCTTTGACAAGAACTGAGTGAGAGCTAATTCCCTTTCCTGTAGCCTAGCCACACCCACAATCCCATGATTCCGCAGTCTAATACAAAGGCGCAGCAAAACTGGAAACTAGTCTGGAAACCCATCTGACAAAACTTTTTGGAGCACCTGATGACCGAAGGATGCCTCAGCCGAGGCATAAGCATCTATTTTGTAATGGCGAATGAACGGGGAACATGAAGACCAGGTCGCTGCCCTACAAATGTCTGCCACCAATGCCAATGCTGTGTCAACCAGGCCAGAGTGGTGGCTGTGCTACGAGTGGAATGTGGAAGGATCCTGCCAGGTAACAGTTTGGAGTTCAGGTCGTATGCCAGAGCAATGCAGGCTTTGATCCACCTGCCAACCGTGGAAGCTGAGACCTTCAGACCCATCAAGGCAGGATTGAACGAGATGAGAAGAGCCTCCATTCGCCAAAAGGAAGACGTCTGATGAATATAGAGGTGCCATTTCTTCTCCTGGTGGTCATGAGGAGACGGGCAAAAATTGGGCAAGATGAGCTCCTGGGCCCGGTGAAACCACGAGTTTACCTTAGGAACAAAGGATGGGTCCAAGTGTAGAATCACTGTGCTTTCCCTAAAAATACAAAGGTCTTTCCTAATAGATAGTGCCGCTAGTTCTGAAACCCTCCTGGTTGAAGTGATAGGAGGAAGGCCACCTTGAAGGACTAGTACTTTAGTGCAACCGACCCCAAAGATTCAAAGGGGGGGGCATTAAGGGGAAAATCCCACATTGGATAGCGGTGCACTGTGGGAGGGCGCAAATTCGCTGTGCCATGCATGAAGCCCCTCATCAGCAGGTGGTGTGAGAGATTGGTAGGGTGGACACCTGATCACCATTGACGGTGCCGCCATTTACGACGCAATGTAGAAGGAGCCAAACCTTTGTCTAGACCCGACTGAAGAAATTTGAGGATGTCGTGCACTGCCGTAGAAGTAGGGTCCATGTGGTGGTTCGAGCACCAGCTACAGAACGCTCGCCACGAGGCCTCATAAATGCACTCAGTTGAAGGGTGTCTCGCTGCTTGAATGGTACTATGACCCTATCTGACGGGTTGTCCTTTTTTAACCTGATCCATTGAAATGCCAGATGGCCAACTGGAGCCATTGAGGCTCTGGATGACAGACAGCTCCCTGGCACAGAGATATCTGGTGTGGTGGAATCACCCACAGGAGGTCTATGGATAACGCCATGAGGTTGGCATACAATGGTCTTCGGGACCAGTTGGGAGCCACTAGGTTGGCCTTCTCGGACAGCAATTTCAGAATGAGGCGAGGCAGGAGTGGAATCGGAGGGAAGGCGTACAAAAGACTGCTGAGCCATCTGCAGCGTAGAGCATCGTGATCCTCTGCCTGAGGAGATGGGTAGTGAGACACGAATCGAGGCAGTTGTGTGTTGGCTGGAGTTGCAAACAGGTCCACCACAAGAGTCCTGAAACAAGCAGAGAGCTCCTGAAATAGGCGAGGGTAGAGTTGCCATGCTGCTGGATCGATCTGTTCCCGGCTGAGCCAATCTGCCCTGACATTGGTTGACCCCAAGATGTGGTCTGCCTTGATCGAGAGTGTTTCTCTGCCCAACTGAATAGGGCCTCGGACTCGAACATCAGGGCCCGAGTTTTCATCCCTCCCTCTCTGTTCATGTGCGCCTTGGCTGAGATATTGTCCATGAGGATCAAGCTGTGATGCCCCTCCACCGACATCCGGAATTGTAACAAGGCCATTCTGATCGCCTGAAGTTTAGGAGATTGATGCTGCTGCGCTGCTCGCATGGCAACCACCGGCCCTGAGCTGCCAGATTGCAAGGGTGCGCCCCCCATCCTCACAGACTTGCATCAGAGGTGAGGACCAGTCTATCCGGTTCCAGAAAGTCGCAGCCCTTGAAAAGAGAGGGAGACGTCCACCAATGGAGGGAAAGACGAACCCAAGGAGGCAGAAACACCTCGTGTCTTGAGCTGGATTTGCCCGCCCATTGAAAAGGAAGCAGGAAGCATTGTAGAGAGCAAGAGTGTCTGCGTGCCCACAGAATGATGTTGAAGCAGGATACCATCTTCCTGAGTAGGCACGATAATTGCAGCAAGGGGACTTTTTCTTGAGACAAAACCTGGTGAATTAGGTCGTGCATACTCTGAATCCTTTCCAGAGACAACAACACCTGGTCCTTTATTGAGTCTATCACCACCCCCAAGTGAAGGAGTTGGGTGAAAGGAGCCAGGTGACTTTTTTCAAAGTTGATCATGAAACCATGATGCTGGAAGGCCTTTAGTACGAGGTCCATGTCCTTGACTGCCTGGTCCTGAGATGAGAGGACCAGGATATTGTCGAGATAACAGAGGATTCGAACCAGGAGTGGCCTGAGTATTGACACCACTACTGCTACCAGCTTAGTAAAGGTGTGGAGTGCTGAAGAGAGCCCGAAGGGAATTGCACAGTACTGGAAGTGCTGCCCCACATACTTGAACCTCAGGTACTGCCGGTGGTTTGGATGGATGGGTATGTGTAAGTAAGATTCCCTCAGGTCGATTGATTGGAGAAGGTCTCCTTGTCTCACGCCAGCTACAATCAACTGGAGGGAGTGCATTTTGAATCTGCATTAGCGGACTGCCAGATTCAGGTGTTTCAGGTTTAAAATGCCCCTCCAACCCCCGGAAGCCTTGGGCATCAGGAAAAGAACCAAGTAAAAGCCAGAGCGGTGTTGTGTTGTGACTCTGACCCCCGAGCCTGTCTTACCAGAGGGAGAGGACTCCGAAAGTGAAGGAGAGCAGTTGGCAAGTCCTCTCTCTCCAGGACCCTCCTCTCTGGAAATGCCTCAGATGTCCTTCGAAGGCCAAGAGATATGCCAGGAGCAAGGCACTTCGGAGCAGTCACAGTTAGACAGCGACGGAGATGTGTTTTGGCTGGATCCCCAACAAAGTTGGAAGAATAAACTCATGCAGCAGAGAAAGAGGCATGTCAGAGATTAAGCTGAGTCACTGGACCACATCCCACAAGGGATAAAAGGGGGTGTGGTGGCTATTCAGGCCTTGTAATGAACAAACTGAAAAGCTCAGAAGTCATGCCGTGTTTCTGGAACCCTGTTATATGCTCTCCTTGGATTTATTTGGACTGGACTTGGACAATTCTTTGGCTTTGTGGACTTATTTTGGTGTATCGGACTGAGGAGAAAAACCTCCCTTTGTGAGTAAAATCTTTTGGCAGGCACTTACGTTGTTGCTGCCAATTCTGTTATCTCAAAAGAATTCCTGACTGCTGATTTCATTAACTCCTGGCTAACTGTTTGTGTGTGTGTGTGTGTGTGTGTGTGAGATGGGGACAGAAGATGTTGGCTTGGAGGCACTGGTTCTATAGCTCTGATACGTAAGAGGTGGGAGATCTCCTGGGTCATCAGAAGATTGAGCTCTTGGGAAGACGGAATTGCACAGAAAATGACGGGGAGGCATACGATAAATTCTATGGAGAGTCCTAATGAAGTCGTGTGCTGCACCTACAAGTCCTGGGTTGACAGGGCCCATTGCTGGTGGAAAAGGCGAAGTCTCCTGCCCATGGGGCCTGAGGCCCGGGCATCACCTGCCCCTCCAGGGTGGTTTAAATCCAGCCCCACAAAATGGCCATTTGGACTGTTGGTTGCGGCCACGGTCACAGAACAATTCTGGACATCGGTATGAAGATGGTAGCACTTTCCTCTTGTCCTTGTCCTCAATCAGGACAGGGTCTAAGGCCAACTCAAATAGATCAGGCATTTTGTATGGTGCTGCTGCCAACTTCTATTTCACCTTAAGTTCAGCTTTCCAGTGACGCAGCCAAAATAGCCTAGACATAACCGTGGAGGCTAGGGCTCTCGAGGCAAATTTCGCCAAATTCAGGGAAGCGTCAGCAGAATATTCTGTGGCTGCAATTTTATTTATATCCTAGTGCAGTCTAGTATCCTAGGTGGAAGTCTCTCCCACAATTGTCATAGCCAGATGAGAGACGCTCGATTGAAAAAGGACATTGCTGTTGCCGATCTAATGGCTCAAGCCACTGCTTGGTGCAACTTGTGAAATGCCAATTTTGCCCGCTTTTCCTCCACCTTGAGGCCATCCAGGGCATCTGTGGAAATCATCGAGGTAGAGGATAGGGCTGGAACTGGCTGATGCATGGAAGGCAAAGACAATAGTTCCTCCAGTTCGGGAGCAGAGCAATAAAGCTTCTTGTCCTGGCTACTGGGGATAGTTAACGAACGTGGCTGACCCCAGGGAGTCTGGATTACATCCGTGAACAGTTGTGGGCAGGGAATCACATCTCTCCTCGGTTTCGAGGTCTTGAAGAGGGCATCGTGAGATCCTGCTGAGCCATGGGCGGATGACCTGTCCTCACTGAGTACTCCCAAGTTAGTCGTTGTGGAGTAGCGACTTGAACAAGGCCAGATGAAAAGACCTGTGAAGGATGGGGTATCAGGTATCAGACCTTCGTCTTCAGAGAACTCAATGTCCTCTGGGCATTCCTCCGCTTGATCCAAGTCCTCAGACGATACTGCCTGATCTTGCGATGTTTGTGGCTGAGGCTGTAATTGTTCTTGTGTCCCTTGGGCGGCCATTGGGTGATACGGAAACTGTGCAGCTTGCTGCATATCTGCAGCCAGGAGAGATGATAATGCTGATGAAAACATCACCTGAAAGCCCAGTTGACGTGCAGTTAATGGCCCCTCTGGAGCTCGGAGCCCCACTGCCGTTGGAGTAAATGTTGCTTCAGCTGGACGGCAATGCAAGATGGATGAACCCACCAGTGAAACATCCAGTATAGAATGGGAAACCCCTTTCACCCTGAGTAATGAGCATCCAGGTCCAGTTGGGTCAGAGCCTGGCTGGGCTAACAAGGGTGTGCCCTGGTCCTCAGTCCCAGGTCCTGCCTCCCCTGGAGTGGAAGGAGCAGGCATTGAGCTGCCATTGTTTGAGGTAGGGGAAGTTGCCGCTGCCCTCTGCACCTTGGAGTACTGGCGCTCTAGGACCTTGTGGCACCTTAATGTGTCCTTGTCATGTAAAGGTGGCATCTTAACAGAGCGGTATTTGCGGCTGGAATGCTCCAACCATTTCCCAGCTGACTTTTTAGCAGTTCTGGCTGCCTTGCGGGGAGGACTCACCTCAGGTTCCAAATCCGATGAGAGCGGTGAGTCTGCCATATCTGTTATAGGCCTGATGTAATACGATGGCAACAGTGTGCAAGCAAAATGAGGCCCAAAGTGACCAGTGACTACAATAGTATCTGCCCAAAATGAGTCCTGAATGAGGTGGGCAAAGACCCGTAAGTATAGGCCCGATACAGGCCTGCCGGCCCTCCCACTGGTGATTGTCCACTAAACTGTGGGGAAGCTCTCAATGCCGGAAATCACCAATGTTGGCCCAAAAGCCCCTTGAGGCAAGCAAGAAGTAGATCGAGGCCTACGAGGGAAAGTGGCTGAGCAGATAGGTCCAAAATGGCAGCCCAAAGGTCTATCAAAATGGCGGTACTTGTGGCATGAATTTTAAAATGGGTGCAGAGCTGCGGACTCACAATGGTGGCCCAAAGGTCTAACCAGATGCTGCCCTGCCCAAGCTGAAGGTGAGTAGTGCCTCCCTCTGATACGCAGCAGCCCAACTCACCCAACGCTCACCAGAAGCCAGGATAGAGCTGGCGCCTGCTTTACTCATGTCCCTTGAGGCGCAGCGCCACAGTTCACAATGGCAGCCTGATAATCCGAAGCCACTGGAAGCAAGGAGGGAGAGCTGTAATGGTGGGGGTGGCTGCTGGACTCAGCACACGCTCCACAATTACTAGCGAAGCCGGACCCGCCCCGAGGGGAAAGGAGACCAGCTGCAGCTGAAGCCTTTGAGTGCGAAAGTGTGGACGGCCCAGAGCTCCAGGCGTGCCTCACAGCTGATCAAACAAAAAACTCCTCTTCTCCTTACCGAAAGTAAAACAAATAATCAAAAATAACAGAAAAAAACTACTCCAAAGGAAAGGGAAAAAATTGGAAAAAAATTCCACTACCTCAAATAGTCACTTCAGTGATTGCCAGCAACTGAGTGAAGACTGGGGAATCATGGGATTGTGGGCGTGGCTAGGCTACAGGAAAGGGAAATTACCTCTCACTCAGTTGTTGTCAAAACTGAAGGAACTAACACAGCCATGGATAGTGGGAGCAGCGCTCAGGAAAAGCCATATATTATAAGCAAACAGCAACAGTAATCATAAATGGAGAATTGACAGATTCTATTGAGATAAAGAAAGGTACGAGACAAGGTTGTCCACTGTCCCCTCTGTTGTTTGTATTAACGTTAGAAGTGCTAAATAGAAATATCAGAGAAGAAAAAGATATAAAAGGAATGAAAATTCAAAAGGAAGAATATAAATTGCAAGTGTTCACAGATGACCTGGCTTTTATTCTTGAAGAACCATTAGCATCAATAACTACACTGCTAGATAAAATAGGAGAATTTGGAAAAGTAGCAGGTTTGAAGATTAATAAAGACAAAATAAAGATTTTGACAAAAAATATTTTAATAAAACAAAAAGAAGAATTGACAGAAATATCAAAGATGCAGGTCACAAATAAGGTTAAGTCCTTGGGGATATACTTGACAGCAAGATGTAGCACACTTAAAGAGAACAACTATAACAAACTCAAACAACAGATTGGAACAGATTTGGCGAAATGGGAAAATTTACAATTTTCACTGATAGGGAGGATATCAACTATTAAGATGAATATATTGCCTAGAATTTTATATTTGTTCCAGACAATTCCAATTAGATTGGGAAAAAATTATTTTGAAGAATTGAACAAAATAGTGTTAAAATATATTTGGCGGAGAAAAAAGGCAAGGATAAAATTAAAGTTGTTACAAGATGCTAGAATGAGAGGGGGTTTTGGTTTACCTAATTGGGAACTTTATTATCAAGCAACAAGTTTGATGTGGATTAAAGAATGGATAATGTTAAAGAATACTAGATTATTGACTTTAGAAGAACATGACTTGTTGGGATGGCATGCTTTTTTATGGTATACGGGAACAAAAGCACAGAGGTATTTTAGAAGACACTACATATGGGAGGCTTTGTTATTACATTGGGAGAAGATTTAAAAACAACATTATTTGAAAATTCCAGTCTGGGTATCAACGATTGAAGCATTTTCACATTTAACAACATTTAGAAGGGAACAAATTGTTAGATATAGTGAATTATTGGATAAAAAGGGTGAACTTAAATTGAAGCAGGAACTGAAAGAACAAAGTTTAAAGATGAATTGGTTTTCCTATTTGCAAATATGTTCTAGATATGATGAAGATTGTAAGAAAGAAGGTCTTTACAACACTTTGACTAATTTAGATAAAATCTTAACAGGTTCTGATGACTATGTAATTTTAAAACTGTATGGTTATTTATTAGAGGTAAAATTAGAAGAACAAGTTAAAGAAACAAGTTAAAGATTGCATGGGGGGAAATTTTGGTTATGGAATTGATTTAGAGAAATGGCAAAAATTGTGGTTGCAAAATAATAAAATGACAATGTCAACAGCATATAAGGAAAACTTGCATAAGATGTTTTATAGGTGGCATTTAGCCCCGATGAGAGTAGCCAGAATGTTGAAGAATAAATCTGAAAAGTGTTGGAAATGTTATCAGACACCAGGCTCATATTACCATATGTGGTGGACATGCCCAAAAGCAAAAAAAATACTGGACTAAAATCCACACATAGTTGGAAAAAATGATAAAAAAACACATAGACTTTAAACCAGAGATTTTTTTATTAGGAATTATACAGAAACAAACAATAGAGAATTGAGATATTTGGTTGTGAATCTATTGACAACGGCTAGAATTGTGTTTGCTAAAAACTGGAAAAAATACCAACAAAAGATGAAGCTATTAAGAAAATCATGGAATGTGCTGAAATGAGTAAATTGACATTTGAAATTAGAGAACAGTAGATAAACAATATTATAAGATATGGGATTTATTTTACCAATGGCTAAATAATAAAACATGAAAATGAAATTCGAAATATAAAATGAATGTTAGAATATAATATGTGAAAATATTTTTTTTGAATGATAATGCCATTGTCGAATAAATGATAAATGAGAATAATGATATAAAGATATATATCAGATTGATAGTATGAGAAATTAGATAATTAGTAAAATATGACTATGGGGAAGAAGGGATTGTAGCAATCGACACACTGCTTGAAAGTGTAATGGATGAAGGATGTTTTACGTTTTGTTTGTTTAAAAATAAAAAAATTGGAGAAAAAAACCCCAACATAATAAATTAATGGAATAGCCTAAAATTGGGAAATTATACTTTTCATTAAAATGGCGGAAGCAGGAATCCAAAATATATGGAGAGAAAGAAATCCTAAGAAAAACCAATACACATTCTATTCAAACATACACAAATCATGGTCAAGAATAGGTATGATATGAGTGTCACTGGAGTTAAAAGCAAATGTACAAGAGATAGAAATAGAATCAAATGTCTGGGTGGATCATAACCCAATAAAAGTTAAGTGGAAAGGACAAAAGAAAAAATTGAGATGGACGTTGAATCAATCAATATTAAAGGAGAAGGAATTTATACAAACAATGGGAAAAGAATTTGATTTCTTTTTCAAAGAGAACAGAAAAGAAGAGATCTCATTGCAAAATGTATGGGATACTACCAAGGCATATTTCTGGGGACTAGCTACAACTTATATAGGAAAGAAAAGTAATAAAAAAAATATCAAAAGACACTAGAAGACTAACACAAAAGATTAGAATTAGAATTACAAAAAGAATCACACGCACAAAAAAATAACTTAAAAAATCAAATGGAACTAATAAAACATAAATTGAACAATAGAAAAAGAAGAATTGGCACAAAAAAGTAGAAGTGTAAAACAGAATTTCTTTGGAAATGCAAATAAACCAGGAAGATGGTTAGCATATAAATTAAAAAAGGAGAAAGAAAAGAATTTGATACATAGATTGGTAGATGAGAAAGGAACTCTCAACTTCTGGCGGTGACATCAGCATGAGTGGAGCGAGGGAATGGGGCTCCGTTCTTGAAGCTCAAATTTTCCCAGCTAGGAAAACTAAATAAGCACTATCAATCCCGGAAAGACTGATAGAAAATTTTGGCTAGCCCGAAGCGCTGACAGCTGAGGAGTAGGAAGCAAAGATCAAGAAACCAACAGAATCACAATCAATACAAGAGAAAATTCCAAAAAGGAGGTACAATTATATTGTTGAACGGGGGAGCGGAGATAGCAAGACTCCAAAACTTGAGACAGAAATACTGCCAAATAAATACAGCGACTAAGAGGAAGAGGAGGAGAAGAAATCATTTGACAAGCAGTGACTGCACAAGAGGTGAGGTATTAGGTGAAAAGAGGAAAGAAAACTTCAGCTGGATTTATCCTGAGGATTGAGCAAACATTCACAAAATTACGAAAACTGGAAGAAGATGTGATATGTCTTCAAGAGGTACGTATCAAAAAAAGGATATCAAAAATGACTAGAAAATCCAAAATTAGGGACTTCCTGTGACATCGCAGCAGCTGGAGGAGGCAAGGGATTCTTCTCCCGAGCCGATCCTCCGATCGCTGTATCTGGCGGCTTCTTTGAAGCTTCTTTGAAGCCAACATCAAGCATGAAAGCTTGGTGGAAAAGGGGGGAGTTTTGCCAGCTCCGTGTAGAAAGTGCAGGCTGCACGAAGAGACTGAAGTCCCTCCCCGATGTCGGAGCAGTGAGAGGATGCCTGTTATGGTGCCCCAAGGCTGTGACTATACTGCTTGAGGAAGTTTATTCATCCAAGCCAAACCAAAAGACTGATTCGGTAATTTGAGACTGTGACTCGATTGGAAGCTGCAAGGTAGTGGACTTTAAAATCTTTCCTACTCCCAGAGCCTAAACTGAGTGAAATGGCAGGGAAGTTAGTTGGCAGTTTGAGAAGATTATCAACCTTGGATTATAACTGATTACTGCGATCTGATTTCACTCTGTTTTTATGACTGGTGAATTTTGAATTTTGACTTATTGTTTGGGAATGTGAACCCCTCGCAGATTTTGAAAGAAAGAGTGCTGTGCTTCCTTTGATTTTTCTATTTTTGACTTAGTACTAATATTTGCTGCTCTTGAAATACGCCATTTCTATGAGCAATCACTTTTGAACTTACTTTCATGGTGAGAAGATCTGGAGAACTGGACAAGTTGGTGTTTGCTACCATCTAGTGACCAAAATTGCTAACTACACCTAGACTTATTATAGTTGGACTTCCCCCCCACTTTTTTCCCCCTGTTTTTCTTTTTCTTTCCTATTTCCTTTTAGATAGCCAGTAGGAATTAAGTACCCAGTAGGAATCAGTGATTAAACTTACCCCTAGTACATTGGATATAGCGAAGCAAGAGTGAATTTTAATAATAGGTGGTGAAACCATTTGGTGTTGTATGATTGCTTGGAAAGACTTTTTAGGAATATCCAAAATGGCTACTATGACTACCACTTTAAAGAAGAAGCCAATTACGACCTCTTCAACCTCATCCCCAGTTACCACCTCTGTGACACTACAAAGATCATCTGAAGATGTGGCTACTCCAGGAAAAGCATCGACGCAAGATATTCTCCAGTCTATACAGGAAACATTGATCAAAAATCAAGACTCAACGTCTAAAATTTTGGAAGAGCTGAAGAGGAATGTAGAAACGTTAACTACGGAGACAAGGTTGTTTCATGCAAAGTTTGAGGAGGTCCAAAATACTTTGACTAACCATGAGGAACGGATTCAAGCTTCCGAGACAAAGACCGAGAAAGTGACATGTAGGATGGAGCGGCTCGAACTCCGGCAAGCCATGGCTAATAAAAAAATGGAGGAAGAGATTATCTTCCTTGAGATAGATCGATCTGGCTACTTCTTACGGTTTCAAAATGTCCCTGAAGAGAAAGGTGAGCGCTTGGATGTACTAATGGGAGAGATTGTTGCAGGAATTACTGGAAGAGATTTCGCAGAAGTCTCAAGAGATATTGACGATGTGTACCGAGTATATACCAGCTATGCTCAGCGCAACAAGCTTCCTAAAGAGATTCATGTTCGATTTACTAGAACAGCACTAAGAGATGAAGTGTTTCGGAAAACGAGGGACCAAGCTTTTACTTATAAAAATAACCGACTAACAGTACTGCCCCAGCTCCCGAGACGTGTACGAGACATTCGGAGGAAATATGACTTTTTGACAACATGGCTGAGGAAGCAAGGGATACGTTATCGTTGGCTTCTACCGGAAGGCTTGATGTTTACCTGGCAAGAACAGAGGCTACGATTGGAATCCGTAGAGGAAGCGCAAGACTTCGCGGAAGCCTATATTAATTTAAGTGACTAAGAGAGTGAAGGTGGTAACCTAGGTAAGAATTAAGAAGAGGTAACCCAAGAAACAATAACTACAGAGCATAATGGACACGACAAAGGCACAGCCCAATCTGGAGAAGGAGGAGGAACAATTTTCCAAATTGAGACTAGATCCCAGAAACTCAAGAACGCAGGTAAGTAGAGGTATGGATGAGGTGCTTAACCTGTTTTCTGTTAACATCAATGGCCTGAATGCTCCCACTAAGAGGAAAAAGGTCTGGGCTAAACTTCAAAAAGATAACTATGATATTATATGTTTACAGGAGGCCCACATAAGGAAAGACCACTCTAAAATTTTAACTTATCCTAAACTGGGGAAGTTGTATGTATCCTTGGCCGACCAGAAGAAGAGGGGAGTTGTTGTTTACGATCGGAGAGGCCTGGTGAAACGTCAAATATATGCAGATATAGAGGGTAGGATACTCATGTTAGAGATTAGTATTGACCAAAAAAAAGTATTGTTAGTAAATATATATGCCCCTAACGTTAACCAAATGGGTTTCTTTAAAGATTTGTATAAGAAAATTAATGAATTAAATTACGAGCATGTATGTATAGTAGGTGACTTCAACGCGATTACTGATACTTCAATTGATTATGATCCAGGAAAGGGTTCTCCTAAATATAAAAAAGGGCATAGGAAGGTACTCCCTAAAACTTGGGATAACCTAAGAACAGAAATAGGGTTAAGAGACGTATGGCGAGATTTCCATCCTATGCAAAAGCACTTCACATATTTCTCTCCCAGGCACAGATCGTGGTCTAGGATAGATATGGTTTGGTCAACCTCAGAACTGAAAGAAAGTATAAATTCGGTTGAAATAGGGACGAACATATGGGCAGACCACCACCCCCTGGTAATAAAATGGAAAGGGTCCACTAGAAGAGCGAGATGGTCTATGAGGGCTGAGATCATGAAAGACGAGGGATTTATAAATATGATTTAAAAAGAATTAGATCACTTCTTTACTGAAAATAAGAGAGAAGATACTTCTCTTCAAAATACTTGGGATACTGTTAAAGCAGTAGTTAGAGGATTGGCAATAAAATATACAGCTACCAAATGGAGAAAGGAGAAGGCCAAACGGATTGAGTTAATGGCTGACCTGGAGAAAGCTGAGGGAGAGCTGCGTTTA
This sequence comes from Coluber constrictor foxii, assembly GCA_038048745.1. Lineage (NCBI taxonomy): Eukaryota > Metazoa > Chordata > Lepidosauria > Squamata > Colubridae > Coluber > Coluber constrictor. Next base: position 115,032,053 of record CM075961.1, on the reverse strand, counting down.
AATCCAGATTATAATTTGATTAAAGAGAAAATTGACTTGATTAGGCATGAGTTATCTATCCTAGATCAAAATGATTTGGCGAATAAAATTCAGAAATGTCGACAAAATCAATTTGAGCATGCTAATAAGCCGGGCCGGTGGTTGTCATATAGATTAAGAAAAGAGGCAGAATCTAGAAAGATTGAATTTTTACAGGATTCTATGGGAAATTTGGCAGGTACTACAGAGCAAAAAGCAAAGGTGGCCCAAGATTTTTATACCTCCCTATATAGCCAGGAAATTTATCAGGAAGATAAACTAAAGAGCTATCTCCAGAATCTACAATTGGAGATGATTCCGGATCACTGTAAAGAAATTTTAAATGCAGAAATCACAGTTGGGGAAATAGCAGTAGCTAAAAGAAACAAGCTAATGGCAAAACTCCGGGACCAGATGGGATTCCTAGTGAATTTTATAAAGGAGTCTTTGACTCACTTAGTTTGTATATTAAAGATTTATTTAATGAGGTTTTACTACAATCTAAAATACCCCGGTCCTGGACGGAAGCCTACATTTCCCTAATTCCAAAACCCGAAACAGACAAAACTCTGATCCAGAACTATAGACCAATCTCGCTCCTGAATGTGGACTATAAGATTTTTGCGACAATACTAGCTGAGAGACTCCGGGTGTTCCTGTCCCAATTTATCCACCAAGACCAGAATGGTTTCTTACCTCATAGGCATCTAAGAGATAATGTAAGGGTGTATTGAATGCCTTAGAATATTATGAGACACACTTTGATAAACCAATGGTAATGATCTTTTTGGATGCCCAAAAGGCTTTTGACAGAGTCAGCTGGAATTTTATAACACAACAATTGGAAGTGATGGGTTTGGGGCCTCAATTTACAAGAGCAATACAAGCCATTTATTCTAAACAGTCGGCAAGGCTACTGCTTAATGGATCAGTATCAGATGAGATACAGATTTATAAAGGTACCAGACAAGGATGCTCTCTTTCACCGCTGCTATTTATTTTAACACTTGAACCACTTCTTAAGATGATTACACAGGATTCAGAAATTAAGGGCTTAAAAGTTAAAGGGGAAGAATATAAACTCCAAGCATTTGCCGACGATTTGGTTTTCATATTAGAAGATCCCCTTATTACGGGACCAAAATTACTTACTAAATTAGATGAATATGGGGAGGTAGCGGGGTTAAAAATTAATAAAGATAAAACCAAAATGTTAACTAAAAATTTGTCAGGTGCCCAAAAGGAACAGATCCAAAATATTATGGGGATTAACGGTGTCAAAAAACTTAAATATTTAGGTATTTGGCTTACAAACAGATGTTCTTCTATTAAAGAACTCAATTATTCTAAATTATTAACAGACACAGCAAATGACGTGGAGAGATGGCGGTGCATTCAGATCTCATTTTTGGGTAGAATTGCCGTGATAAAAGCCCATGTTTTACCGAAATGGATCTTTTTATTTCAAACAGCCCCTGCAAGATTAGAAAAAATTTTTTTTAGGAAATTAGACCAAATTCTAAGTAAATTTATTTGGCAGAGTAAAAAGCCCCGTATAAAGAGAAAAATGTTGCAAGAGCACAAAACAAGAGGTGGCTTGGGGCTCCCAATGTGGGAGCTTTATTACCTAGCCTCATCCCTGGTTTGGATAAAAGATTGGGTGATTCTCTCAAGAAAGCGCATTCTAACAATTGAAGGATACGATTTGCAGCAGGGATGGCATTCTTTTTTGTGGTCTCAAAAAGACAAAAAATTCAAATACTTTACAAATCATTATATTAGAGGAATTTTAATAAGGGTCTGGGAAATGGTGAAGAAGCAAGTTTATACACAGATTCCTAAATGGGTGTCTCCGTTAGAGGCAGTGACCCTTCCAACTGTGCACAACACAAAGAGGAACTGGGTTTATGGTGACTTGTTGGATGAAATCGGGAGACTTAGACCTAGAGCGGATCTCCAAACTAGAGGATTAGACATAGATTGGTGGTCCTATGCGAAAATTCAAACTAGATTCGCTAGGGATAAACAGGAACCTGGTATTTCCCTTCATTTGCAAACTTTTGACAAGCTTCTCCTAGGTGACCAAAGGAAATTTATCTCTAACGTTTACAACTTTCTCTTGTCCAATTTTATGGCGGAGGAGATTGTAAAGGACTCGATGATTGCCTGGGGGAGAAATATAGGAACAACAATTCAGCTTGATGCATGGCAAAATGTATGGAACAAAACTATGAAACTGACCCTTTCTTCCCCTTTCAAAGAAAACTTCTATAAAATGATCTACCGTTGGTATCTCCCCCCCCACCAGAATTGCTAAGATGTCCCCAGGGTCCTCTGATAGATGTTGGAAATGTGGGTCGGCCAAGGGTACTTTCTTCCACCAGTGGTGGACCTGTCCTTCAACTAGACGCTATTGGAGGAAAATAAAACAGTGGCTGTTTGAAATAACAGGTCTGAGCTTTCCCCTTTATCCAGACCTCTACTTGCTTGGAATAAGACCAGACTATATTGATAACAAAGATTGGTATATATTTGTCCATGTCTCAACAGCGGCGAGAATGGCATTTGCCCAACTGTGGAAAGATGTAGATACGCCTCCCGATCATCTGATAATAAACAAGATTCTCCGATGTGCTGAGATGGATAGATTAACGTATATTTTAAAAGACAAGAAAGATTCAATATATAATAGAAGTTGGGACAAATGCTTTCTCTGGCTCAAAAGAAGGTTAAACCTAGGAAAGGGGTGATAAGATCGTCTATTTAGATTAATTAGATATTTATTAGGCTATATGATTTCTTAAAATTTCGACAAAAACAGGCTAATTCTTTCGTAGATAGTTAGTAGAAATTGACTCTATTGAAATTATTTATTTATTTATTTATTATTTATTTATTAGATTTGTATACCGCCCTTCTCCTTACAGACTCAGGGCGGTGAACAGCCGAAATAAAAATTCAATACATAAAAGTTAAAAATTAAAACACATATATGTTAGGCTGAGAATTAAAAACCAAATAAATATTAAAATGCAGCAACGCTACAAACATTAAAAATTTTAAAATTTAAAAAAATTCTAAAAATGCAGCAGGGATCAGGCTAGACCGGCAAGTTGAAAAAGAAGCGTTTTCAGGGCCCGACGAAACGTCCGGAGGTCGGAGATAATTCTCAATTCTGGAGGAAGATCATTCCAGAGGGTAGGGGCTGCCACAGAGAAGGCTCTCCCCCTGGGGGTCGCCAGCCGGCATTGTCTGGCTGACGGCACCCTGAGGAGGCCCACTCTGTGGGAGCGAACCAGCCGGTGGGAGGCAATTGGCGGCAGAAGGCGGTCCCATAAGTACCCTGGTCCTAAGCCATGGAGCGCTTTAAAGGTCATTACCAACACCTTGAAACGCACCCGGAACTCCACCGGCAACCAATGCAGCTCGCGCAGGAGAGGTGTAACATGGGAGCGCCCCGATGCTCCCATAATCCCCTGCGCGCCCACATTCTGTACCAGTTGGAGCCTCCGGGTGCACCCCAAGGGGAGCCCCATGTAGAGAGCATTGCAGTAGTCCAGGCAAGAGGTGACGAGTGCCTGAGTGACTCTGCGTAGGGAGTCCCAATCTAGAAAGGGCCGCAACTGGCGTATCAGGCAAACCTGATAGAAAGCTCCCCTGGCCACAGCTGTCGTGTGATCCTCTAAGGACAGCCGTGGGTCCAGGAGGACGCCCAAGTTGCGCACCCTTTCCTTGGGGGCCAGTGATTCGCCCCCAATGACCAGCGATGGTGTCAGCTGGCTATATCGGGACGCCGGCAGCCACAGCCACTTGGTCTTGGAGGGGTTGAGTCGAAGCCTGTTTCTCCCCATCCAGACCCGCACGGCTTCAAGGCACTGGTACATCACTTCCACGGCATCGTTGGGGTGGTCTGGGGTGGAGATGTACAGCTGAGTATCATCAGCGTACTGGTGGAACTCCACCCCAAAACCACGGATGATCTCACCCAGCGGCTTTACATAAATGTTGAACAGGAGGGGCGAGAGGACCGACCCTTGCGGCACCCCACACACTAGGCGCCTCGGGGTTGACCGCTGCCCCCCTGTCAACACTGATTGCGACCGGTCGGAGAGGTAGGAGGAGAACCACGGTAAAGCGGTGCCCCCCACCCCCAGTCCCTCCAACCGGCGCAACATGATACCATGGTCGATGGTATCAAAAGCCGCTAAGAGGTCTAACAGCACCAGGATAGAGGAGTACCCCCTACCCCGGGCCCTCCAGAGATCATCCACCAACGCGACCAATGCCGTTTCGGTGCTGTATCCAGACCTGAAGCCGGACTGGAGCAGGTCTAAATAGACAGCTTCATCCAGGTACCAAGGGAGCTGCCACGCAACCACACTTTCAACAACCTTCGCCAAAAAGGGAAGGTTGGAGACTGGACGATAATTAGCCAAAATAGCTGGGTCCAAGGAGGGCTTCTTGAGGAGGGGCCTCACCACCGCCTCCTTCAAGGCGGGCGGTAGGGCACCCTCACTCAAAGAAGCATTTATAATCTCCTGGAGTCAGCCTCGTGTAACCTCCCGGGAGGCCAGCACCAACCAGGAGGGACACGGGTCCAATAAACATGTGGTTGCGTTCAGTCTTCCCAGAGTCCTGTCCACGTCCTCGGGAGCCACAGGATCGAACTCAGCCCAGATAACACTCTCAAGACCTGCCTCAGTCACCCCGCCTGAACCAACCCAGTCAGCGGCCAAATCATCCCGAATCTGAGTTATTTTATCATCCAGATATTGAACAAAGCCCTCAGCACGACCCTGCAAGGGATCCTCCCGCGCTCCCAGATGAAGGAGGGAGCGGGTCACCCTAAACAGGGCGGCTGGGCGATTATCTGATGATGCGATAAGAGCGGCAAAATAGTTAGACTTCGCCGCTTTTATTGCCACTAAGTAAGTCTTAATGTGAGCTCTTACTAGTGTCAAGTCAGATTCAGAGCGACTGGCCCTCCAACCGCTCTCTAGGCGTCTTCTCCGGCGTTTCATCTCCCTCAGCTCCTCGGTAAACCAAGGAGATAAGTGAGTTCGACGCCGGGTCAGAGGCCGCAAAGGCACGATGCGGTCCAAGGCCCCACTGGCCGCCCTATCCCAGGCCGCCACCAGGTCCTCAGCCGAATCGCTTGTCAGTGTCTCAGGAAATGGCCCAAGCTCTGTCTGGAACCTATCAGGATCCATCAGGCGCCTGGGGCAGAACCACCTGGTCGGTTCCGCCTCCCTGTGGTGAGGTGCAGCGGTCAGAAAGTCGAGTCGAAGGAGCGAGTGGTCAGTCCATGACAAGGGTTCCATACCTATATCCCCAATATCAAGACCACTCAACCACTGACCAGAGACAAAAACTAGATCCAGGGTGTGTCCACCGATATGTGTCAGGCCCTGAATTACCTGGGTCAGGTCCCTGGCCGTCATGGAAGCCATGAACTCCCGGGTTATCTCAGATGTTTCACCGATAGATGACAGGTTGAAATCCCCCATGACCATAAGCCTGGGGGTATCAACCGCCACCTCGGCTACAACATTGAGAAGCTCGGGCAGGATCGTTGCCACGTGGCAGGGAGCCAGGTATGTGACTAACAGACCCATCTGCCCACCACGACCCCACCTCACAAAGATGGACTCACACCCGGCTATCTGAGGTACAGTGGTCTCCCTCGGATCCAGACCTTCCTTAATAATGACCACTACTCCCCCACCCCTGCCCTGAGCTCTCGGCTGATGGAATGCAAGGAAACCTGGTGGGCACATCTCCACGAGGGGAACCCCCCCCTCGTGGCCCAACCAGGTCTCGGTAATCCCGGCCAGGTCAGCACCCCCCTCTTGAAGAAGCTCACATATGAGGGGGGCCTTATTGACAACGGACCTCGCGTTGCATAACAACAGCCGGAGCCTCGGGTCCTGAGACTCTAAACAACCCGGGGAACGGGAATAGCTCAGGGGACCGGGGCACGCAATCGCTCGAAGACAGCGAGTGCGTGCCCCTGTCACATGATATGGTCCCCTGCTCACGCCATATCTGCCCCTCCCACACAGCACATTTATAGCGCCGCCCTCAACAGAGGGCTCCACAAGAGCCCTCTTGCCTCCAGAAACTACACCCCCTATGGCACCGTAAGCAGCCGGGCCTGTCCCTCTCCCCTGCGGGTTCCCCCCCAAACCCACACCCACCCCTACCCTGGAACCCCCTAAAACTCTAATTAAAAAAGAACTTAAAAAACCCCTCAAACCCCTCTTTGCAACATGCCACCTCTCGGGGTCCCAAAACCCGTCATTAAGGTAGGCCCTCGATAACATAGAGGGCCATGCCCACGAGAGGGGGGACTCTCGCAGGGCAAGCAACGCAGACCTAGAATACATCTCATCCAAAAACATGGGCAAGAGGATGGAAGGCTTGGCTAAGGTCCATAAAAGATGTTCCAAAGGAGAACCAGGTCAGACTGGAGAAACGCCGCTACCCTCTCACTGTAGCGGCTGGGAGTCTCTACATTTTGTCCAACTGAGAGGATGTCCCGACCACCCTCTCACGGTGGTCCCCATAAGGGACAGGAGAGTTGGAAAGTCCCAGGCCACTCTCTCACAGTGGCCCAGGCAAGTTCATCCTGCCGGTGTGACATCCCTCAGGGTAGATCGTAAGAGAACTGGCTCCATAAGTCCTCCCGAAGCTGGCCTGTTCTCCAGTATAGCCAGCCAGCCAGCCAGAAATGTTTGGTTTGGATGACACTAGTTATTATTAATTGGAGAGTGAGCTTAACTCTCGGTTAGTCATGTTTGTCGTTTCGTTTTAGTCTTGTGTTTATGTGTTTCTACATTTCACCATTTATATTGTTTTTCAATGTTTACTTTGTGTTAATCTTAATGTAAATATTTAATAAAGATTTATTTTTTTTTAAAAAAAAGAAAATCCAAAATTAGGAAAACTATATACATCATTGATACAAAAAAAAAAAAGAGGAGTGGCAGTCTATGTAAAAGAAAGAATAAAATGAAAGCTAATCTACGCAGACAAGGAGGGGAGAATTGTAATGGTTGAATTAGAAATAGAAGAAAAAAGTCATTATTAATAGTAATATATGCCTCCAACAAAAATCAAGAGGAATTCTTTAAAAAAATACACAGTAAAATAATAGACTTAGACTAAGAAAATATTTGTCTAATTGGAGACTATAATGCCATAGTAGATGTTAAAAAGACTATAAGAGTAACAAGAAAAATAAAAAAGGAAAGAAATATTACCAAAAGAATTCTTTAATATGACAGCAGAACTAAAATTGAGGGACTCATGGAGGAAAATACATGACGATGATAAACAATATACTTTCTACTTCCACCCACACCAATCTTGATCCAGAATTGACATGGCCTGGATGACTGCAGATATTCGGATAGGTTTAGAAACAATAGAAATAGGGATAAATGAATGGGCAGATCACAACCCAATAATCATAAAATGGAAGGGACAAAAAAGATTTAGGAGATGGACAATGAACCAAAATATATACAGAGATAAAGAGTATAAACAAATGCAAGAAAAGGAATTGAAATCATTTTTTACAATAAATAAAACAGAAGATACCTCTTGTATCTAGGATACAAGAAAAGCATATACATGCGGATTGACGATTGTGTATATAGGGAAGAAAAATAAGGAAAGGAGACAGCAGCAAGAAAAATTATATGAAGAACTAAAAAAGCAGAATATAAATTACAGTAAAATCCCCAAAATGAAAAACTAAGAGAGGAATGGAATATAACCAAACATAAAATAAATTTGATAACTCAAAAGGAAGTAGCCCAGAAAATAAAAATGGCAAAGCAAAATTATTTTGAAATTGCAAATAAAATGGGTGGATGGCTGTCATACAAACTGAAAAAAGAAAAAGGTAAAAGAATGATGCATCAACTGAAAGATGAGAAGGGGGTAATGCAGTACAGAAGAGAAGATAAAAAGAAAATCATTCAAACATTTTTTTCAAATTTATATAATCAGGAAGAAATAGAGGAAGAAAAAGTTAAACAATATATAGAAAGATCCGGAATGTATAAAATTACAGAAGAACCAAAAGAAATTTTAAATAGCCCAATAACTAAACTTGAGTTTGATTTGGCATTGAAAAAACAAAAAAACAACAAAACACCTGGTCCAGATGGGCTACCAGTGGAAATATATAAGAACTTACCAGAAATACTGGGAGAAACAATGTTAGAACTATACAATGATGCTCTGGAAAATGCACAAATTCCGATAACCTAGACAGAGGCAATAATTACTGTTATTCCCAAAGAAAATACGGATCACCACTTAATACAAAATTGCAGACCAGTCTTCTTACTAAATACTGATTATAAGATATTTGCAGCAATTATAGCGGAAAGAACCAAAAAAGTTCTGAATAGTTATATACACCTGGATCAAAATGGATTCTTGCCAGGCTGACAAATTAAAAATAATTAGAGAATAATAATAAATGCATTAGAATTCTATGAATCACACCCAGAAAAACAAGCTTCACTGGTTTTCCTTGATGCCCAAAAGGCATTTGATAATTTGAATTGGAAATTTTTAATGGGGCAATTAAAATGTATGCAATTCGAGACAAAATTTGAAAAAATGATAGGGAAAATCTATACAAATCAAATGGCAAGGGTAATTATTAATTATTACACCACAGAACAATTAGGCATAACAAAAGGGGTAAGACAGGGATGCCACTTTCTCCAGTTTTGTATATATTAACGTTGGAGATGCTTTTGAAAAACATCAGAGAAGATCAAGAAATAAAGGGTCTAAGGATAAAGAAAGAAGAATATAAGGTTCAGGCCTTTGCCAATGATTTGGTGTTTATAGTAGAAGAATCAGGTTAGAATCAGGACTAAAATTAATTAAGAAATTAGAAGAATTTGGAGAAGAAGCAGGACAAGCTAAATAAAAATAAATCAAAATTGATAACTAAAAATCTTACAAAGAAACAGGAAAAAGATCTGGAAAACAACATACAAATTCAAGTAACCAAGAAAATAAAATACCTAGGGATTTGGCTATCAGCAAAATGCTCCTCAATCACAGAGGATAATTATGATAAAATAGTAACACAGATCAAGAGAGATTTGGACAATTGGAAAAATTTACAGATATCATTATTGGGAAGGATCGTCACCATTAAAATGAATATTCTGCCAAAACTATTACTTATCAGCACTGGAAGCTATATTAGGCCAGAAGGTTCAATGCTGCCATCTCCCTGTGTGTGGGAAAGTAAGAAGGGGGATTTAGGAGAGGAGAATTAGTAGACATAATAGCGGTCAAGGTCAGGGGCTGAGTCGAGGTGGAATGGGCTTGATTGGAGCATGTGACCGATTGGGGAGAAATGGGATGGTTTTGGGAGCTTTATATTACTGAAGGAATGTTGAAGCATGAATCAGCTTCGTTCCACCTCTGGGGAAAACTGTAATTAATTAGAGGTGAATGGATCTTGTTTTCCATGGTGTACAATCTCAAAGAAAGAAAACCCAAAGTACAAAATCTAAGAAACATTTTTATTGTAAAAATAAAAAACCTAGCTAATTACATCTTACTGTCAGTTTATCATGGAGACGGACAAAAGAGAAAGTAAATCAGGAAGTTAGAAAAGAAAAAAAGAATGTAGATATGCACAGTAGTTCAAAGTAGTTCTTATCATAGAGATAAGGTTCTCTGGCAAGCTACCATAATGTTCAGAATGGAAGCTCAGCTGGCAAATACAAAATAACGCAGTGTTTGCATCATTGCAGTGTTGCAATGATGCAAGATTTGCTCAATTTTATCCTGTTGTGAAAGACTATATCCCTTCTGTGTTTTGACAATCTGAACACCTAAATAATTGTTAACGTGACCTAAAGATTTCAACGTGAAATATCTCTGCAAAGCTTTAGCAAAATTCTCACTCATTTGCTTATTTGGACCAATACAAACAATATCATCAACATAAACAAGAACTATCTCGTATCTATTATCAGACCTTTTTGTGAGCACGCATTCATCAGTTTCAGACTTAATAAAGCCCATTGAATTTAGCTTGTCAGTAAGACATAAGTACCATATTAAACCAGACTGTTTCAGACCATAAAGACTTTTGTTTAGAAACCAAGTATCCCCTTCTTGCTGTCGGAATCCTGGAGGACCTTTTACGTAGATCTCCTCATCTAGGTCAGCATGTAGATAAGCCAGCATCGAACTGGAAAGCTTCTAAACCAAGGATAGTTGCAGTGGTTAAAGCAATTTTTACACTTTCAGTTCTGACTGTCGGTGAGTAGGTATTTGTGTAATCCTCAGGATAATGTTGAGCGAAACTCTGATCTACAAGTCTGGCTTTGTACAATAACTCACCATTTGGCTTCTTTTTGATTCTGTAGACCCATCGAGTGCTAATGACCTTTTTATTTGCTGGAGGTTTTGCAGGCGTAAACACCTTAAGTTTCTTTAGACTGTCCATTTCAGCCTGCATTGCCTCATACCACTTTTCTTGCTCTGAATCAGGAAGATGTTTGATTTGTGTGAAGTTATCGGGAGGAAGTGTAACATTACAAATCAAAGGCAAGGATGCTTTTGTCAGTTGCCACGAATATCGCTGTGGAGGGACTCCCTTTGTGGCTCTCTCTTGGAACACCTCGGAACCGTCGTCCATTCTTCTTCCATTTCATCCTTGTCTTCACCATCGTCACTAGCGTCAGCTTCCATGGCTTGTGAAGACAGAACATTAGGCTGAGAAAAACTAGTAGATGGAACATTTGCCTGTGAATCTTGGTCATCAGGCTGCGTGGCATCAGCAACATCATCTCAAGGAAAATAAACTCCAGGATCATTGGAATGAATCCTGGACCAGTCAGCATCTTCCTCAAAATTAGAGGATTGGGAAATCACTATTACATGCTTAGAGTCAATAAATTTGCTCCACTTTGAATTGTCATCAATACCCATAAATCTCATAAATCTGCTGCTGGACCTCCTTTTCTTCTTTGAGCTAAGGGAATGTTCACCATAGCGTATGAACCAAAAATATGGAGGTGTTTGAGATCTTGTTTGTACCCATACAACATGAAGAAAGAAGTCTGATTTATTACACTATTCCAAGTACGGTTGACAATATAATTTGCATATTTAATAGCTTCACCCCAGTATGGGTTACTGAGGTTGGCGTCTTCTAGGAGACAACACATCATGGTTTGCAGGACCCCTTGTGACCTTTCTACCACCCCATTATGCGCTGAGGTGAAAGGGGCCGAGGTCTGATGAAGAATTCCATTCTTACGCATCCAGTCCTGGAACCGCTGAGACATGAATTCAGCACCATGATCACTTTGAATTCTGGCGATGTTTATTCTGTGTTGGGTATAAACAAGAGCGGCAAAGTCTTTAAATATCTGAAAGGTCTCAGATTTTTCTTTCATAGGATATATATATCCATATCTAGAGTAATTATCAACAATTGTTAGAAAATATTTTTTACCATCAAGTGTTGGCTTGAAAGGACCTACAATGTCAGTGTGCACCAAATCAAAAATGTATATTGACAGGCACATTTTGGAATGGCTGCTGCTTTTGATTTGGCCTTTTTGCAGACAGCACCATCCAAAAACACCTTACACCCCTTTAGATCCAAACCTTTTGTGAATTCCGGCATTTTTCTAAGAACACGAAAACTGGCATGCCCCAATCTTCTATGCCACTTATGGATGCACCTTTAACACAAAGGTTTACCAGTTAGTGAATTTTCAACATTAACAGTTTTATGAGGAAACTCAGGCTTGCTCTGAGCAACCTGTTTCCCAATTTTCTTTTTGTTGGCTTTAGGAGCCTTTGGAGTAGCAATAGGATCTCTCACTGGAACACCTCTCTCTGGGCCTGTACTCTCCTCTTTTGGAGTTTGTATACTTGCCTGTGCTTGCAGTTTAGACTTCGGCTTTATATAATAAACACCACCAATTAACGTGGTTTCAGCAACAATACCTCCATTTTTAACTATATAATTTGATTTTTTGAGGTGGTGGACCTGGAACTTTAACACTCTAGACAAGTGACTCTGACTCTGAGCAAACATGTAGATTCAATTGAAACAGGATGGTAGCATATTTCTAATTGGGCCCAAATTTGTTGGGCAGTTGCATCAGGTGGAAAAGTAACCTGCAGTTCAGTATCCATGGACATCAATAATGTTGTGCATGCTTTAGTATCTAAGTCTCTTATTGCAGGAATCCATGGCTGGTCAGGAGGATTAAACACTATGCAATGGGTACCTTCTCTATGGAGTAAAAGTCCAACCTCACTGACCTATGCTTTATAATTTTGTCCTGAACGCTTTAATTTTGAATCACCAGCCAGTGGAACAATAGAGGATGCTTGTTGAGAAATGTATCCCTGAGGTACTGGCTGTGGAAGTAAAGGCACTTGTGGTTGAAGCTGAGGTTGCTGTATTTGAACCTGTGGTTACTATACTTGAATCTGTGGCTGCTGTAGTTGAACCTGTGGTTGCTGTACTCTGGCTGCCACTTGTGCATGAGCTGCCATATTAATATGGCCTGCTGGAGGGACTGGCACTTGTCTTTGCTGCATTAAGCATTGTTATGCCCCATCTAAATTAGGAATTTGGACAAAAAAATCATCACCAGGGGATGCTAAGAGTTGAGCCTGTGGAGATACGTGTGGCGTTGCAGCCTGCATACTTGATTGAGTTAGCTTTGCTTCTCTATCAACATCATGTGAAATCTGAGAAAAGACAACATCACTAGACATATGTGATGTGTACACAGCTCTCTGTTCTGATTTGCCTGACACAAAACCCTCCTGGGGGAGTGGCTTTGGCTTCGAAGGAGAAGGCAAAATGGAGGACTAAGGAATTTGAAAAAGATGAGAGTCCCGCTTATCTGTCTTAAGTATAGAAACAACGGCTTTTGCCTTGTGCAGCTCATGTTCCAAAAACTCTATTTGATTACAATAACCTTGCACAGCCTTATCATGCATAGTTTCTTCAGGGCTTAGAGGAGTTTCTCCTATCTCTTTGTATAAAGAAAACCCAGCCACTTGTGGAATTTTAGGCTTGGCACCAAGCCTTTCAAATTCCTGGGCTTCTGTAGAGAATTCTTTAGTAATTAACTGGGTACTTGAAAAAACACAAGAGGGCATCACTGACCTCAGCATGTCTTCTTCGGGATAAGCTGTTCCAACAGCACCTCTAACATCACCTTCCTCCAATCTGCTTGCAAAAGCAAGCAATGTTTTAAGAGCTGAAAGCCTGTGTAAAATTATTTTCGCTTCTCCATCAGAGAGATTTATGTCTTCAGTAGACTGTGCTCTTCGTTTGGCTTTATTTTTCTTTCTTGGCATATTTGCAATAAATAATTAGCGTTCCGCAGTCGCTGAAAAAAAAATTGCCTAATAGCCTATTTGCTTATCAGTTGAGTAACTGCCAAGGAAAGAAAAATAAACCAAGCCATCCCCTGCTATCATTGTAGAAGCGTGAATCAGCTTTGTTTCCACCCCTGGGGAAAACTAATTAATTAGAGGTGAATGGATCTTGTTTTCTATGGTGTATACTCTCAAAGAAAGAAAACCCAAAGTACAAAATCTAAGAAACATTTTTATTGTAAAAATAAAAAACCTAGCTAATTACATCTTACTGTCAGTTTATCACAGAGATGGACAAAAGAGAAAGTAAATCAGGAAATAAGAAAAGAAAAAAGAATGTAGACCTGCGCAGTAGTTCAAAGTAGTTCTTATCTTAGAGATAAGGTTCTCTGGCAAGCTACTGTAATGTTCAGAATGGAAGCTCAGCTGGCAAATACAAAATAACGCAGTGACAAGGAAAGCCCGGGCCTTTCAGATTCGGGATTTCCCAGATGTGCCAGTTTGCCCATTCTAATAAAGAGGACTTTGGAAAATGCTTGCTTCTGTGTCTTTACTTGGAGAGGGGTTGTTTTATGGAACACTGACATTATCCCGAATCTCCCCCTAAACCTAACAGCACCCCGTAAGGGGGCTGACACGGGTCCTGAGCCCCAGCAGCTACCTAAACCCTGGGTGATGCAAAGACTCAGTGAAGATGGAGGAGAAAGGAGAAATCGGAGGGAGGCTCGCCAGGGGCCCGAATGCTCAAGAATTTGCCGATCCCTTGCTTTCTCTTGCTGAAGAAATGGGATGAGCCATGGAAGCTGCCGAGGCGTCAGATTCCTGGAAGAATTGTCACTCTGACCCAGCTCCAGGAGGGGAAAAGAAGTCGTCCCGTGAGCCAGACTGGAGGATGGAAGTGGGGACTTTCACCCCCCTTCCCAACCTCTGGAGGTGAGTTGGAGACTAGCGAAACCTACATTCACCCTCCCTGATCCAGAACAGGGAGGGGGGATTAGTAGGACGCAGACCCCTCCTTACCCATCCAAAGGCCAAACAAGAGGATTAGCACAGCATTCCAATCCTGCAGCAATGGGGCATCAGGCTTAGCCGGCATACAAAATGCAAAACTCTCCTTTCGGGGCCCCTTGCCAGCCTGCCTTCTCATTGCCTCCTGCTGAGAACATACAGCCAGGATGGGGTTTCTGCCCTGGCCAGGGATAGATCCAGGGCCAGTGGTATCCCACGCTGTCTATTTCAAGATTCCAGGGATCTCCCTGGGCCCCCTCCTATAGCTCAACGATCCTGGCACTACAGGGAGGGCTAATCCAGCAGCCGGCTGGAGTGCCCTTCCCTCCAGTGCAGCAAGCAGCTCACCAGCCACGCCCCCTTCCCAACAGCCAATGTCGTTGCCCCCCACCCTAACCCATCTACCTTCATACCAACCTGTTGGAATGCAACAACCAGGGGCACCACAAGAGGGACTAATCCAACATCTGGCTGGAATGCCCCCCTCCAGAGCAGCAAGCAGCTCACCAACCAGCCCTCCTCCTTCAACCACCCCACTTCAGAGCAGCTTTTGATGGGATACCAGCCAAACTAGCTTATTTCCTCAGTAGAATCTGGGCTCACATTGATCAGTATGCTGACCAATATGAATCAGAAAAGGATTTGGTGTCGGCAATCTCAGACGGGATGAATGAGGGGGAGGCCTCTGAATGGATAGGCCAGCAGCACAGTGAGGGCGCTGTTGAACTGTATGATATCAATGGCTTTATTACACTGCTACTGTCCCGCTTTGATGACCCAGATCACGTAAATGAAAATGAAGCCACGCTAAAAGTCATGAAGCAAGGAAATCAACTTGATGAAAGACTTTGTATGGGACTTAGTTGCAGGGAATCTGGGCCGTTGGCCTGACCACATATTCCTGCACAACTTCAAGGAAGCCATCAACCCAGAAGTCAGAAAAGCCTGTGGGATCCGGGGAGTGCCTGAGCATCTCCATGAGTGGTATACCATGTCTGTTGCTCTAGACAGAGAACTCCACCCCCCCAGCCAAACCCCAGCACAGCAGCCATCTCGTGTGGCATTAGCTAAAAAGCCCACTTCAAAACCTGCAAATCTCACCCCCCCCTCCACCGGGGGAAGTGATTAAGTGCTATCCTTGTGGACAAATAGGGCATCGAGCTTCTGAATGCCTGGCCCCTGCCCCAGTTCCACAACAACGACCTGCCACAGCTACACGAGGGAGGAGGACTCCAAAGAAAGCCCCAGAAACCGGCCGATTTGCCAAACAAGCCGTGGGGATTCCCCTCCCCACTGAAGAGGGGGGGGACTACAGGACCGCCTCCCGACAAGCCCAGCAGGGATGAAGACCTAATGGTGAGTGCACCCATCACCCCTTTCTCAACTAAAGTAAAACTAGTCTTGCCAGGATCAGGAAAAAAAACAGAACTCCCAGCAGTAATAGATACCGGCTGTACCAGATGTCTAATTGGCCTTAAAGTTGTAGAACAGTTGGGCATCAAAACAACACCCTTAAAACAACTGATTAAATTTTACCAGGTGGATGGCATGCTGTCCCTTCCACTCCTGTTACTGAACTGACTAGGTTGGAGATGGGGTAACATCATGAACTCATACAATTTATAGTAACCCCAAAGATGTCAGAATCTATCATACTAGGCCTGGTTTGGCTAGATAAACGGGGCCCCACCATCACATGGAAAGGTGGATACTGAAAAGTCAGGATAGGGATTGGCCCAACACCCCTTTGCCCTCTCCCCAAGCACCAACCTACCCAAAATAACCAGCAACCAGAATTAGCAGCAACTTGTTCAGACAAGCCTACAGGCCACCACCAAATCCCTAAGGTATATGCAGACTTAGCTGAAGCTTTCAGTGAGGAGGAATGTAACCTCCTCCCCCATCACCGGCCCACAGACTGTGCCATCAAACTACAACCGGAGGCTAAACTGCCAAAGCCTAGAATGTACTCCATGACACCTGCTGAGATGACTTAATTGAGAAAGTACATTGACGCCAACCTAGCCAGAGGGTTCATCGAGCCTGCGAAATCCAACATGGCCACCCCAGGACTGTTTAAAGAAAAAAAAGATGGTACCTTAAGATTATGTATTGACTTTTGAGTGATAAACTGCATTTGCATACAAAATATCTACCCCCTCCCACTGATGAAAGATTTATTAAACCACCTATTGAAAGGAAAAATCTTTACCAAGCTAGATTTAAGAGAAGACTACTACCGTGTTCACATAAAGGAGGGAGACGAATGGAAGACCGCTTTCAACTGCCCCTTGGGCAGCTTCCAATTGCGGGTCATGCCTTTCCGACTCCAGGGGCCCACAGAGGTCTTCATGCAACTGATTTTATTTATTTATTTATTATTGTGATTTATATGCCACCATTCTCCCTGAGGACTTACATACAAGAATCATAAATACAAATCACAGTAAACAAATTAAAATGAACTAAAATCCCTATTAAAATCATTCTAAAAAGGAAACTATACAACCCCATGATCAAAATATTGTTGGAACAGCCATGTCTTTAATCCACGGTGAAAGGAGAGGAGGTCGGAGACTGTCCTGAGGTCGGTGGGCAGACTATTCCAGAGGGCCGGGGCTCTGACAGAGAAAGCCATCCCCCTGGGGGCCGCCAGCCGACATTGTTTGGCTGATGGCACCTGGAGGAGGCCAACTCTGTGGGAGCGCACCAGGCGATGGGAGGAAGGCAAGAGATGGTCCTGTAAATACCCCGCACCTAAGCCATGATTAACGAAGTTTTGCATGAGCATTTATATCAGGGAGTTTTTGTTTATCTCGATGACATTCTTATATTCAGTGAAAATATGGAAGACCACGTCAAATTGGTCAGACAAGTGCTGAAAAAACTTCTAGCAGCCAAACTTTATGCAAAATTGCCCAAATGCAAGTTCCAGAAGGAGGCTCTGGACTATCTGGGATACAGGGTGTCGAATAAGAGGATCGAAATGGACCCAGAGAAGGTGAGGGCAGTACTGGACTGGCAGCCTCCATGCACCCATAAGCAACTCCAGACCTTCCTAGGGTTTGTAAACTTTTACAGACAATTCATCCCTTCCTTCGCTGAGGTCCTACTCCTTTTGACAGAACTGCTAAAGACCGGCCCATCTCCCACCAAGCCAAAACCCAGCCAGTCTTTAGATTGGACAATGGACTGCCAAAAATCTTTTGAAGAGTTAAAATGCCTATTTGCAGTGGAGCCGATCCTACAACATCCTAACCCATCTAAACCCTTTGTGGTTCAGGCTCATGCAAGTGATGTGGTGGTGGCGGCTCTTCTACTACAAAGGGACCCCCAGAACAATCTAATGCCATGTGCATATGTATCCAGGAAATTAACAGACACTGAGTGCAGATGAGCAATATGCCACCATGAAATACTGACCAGGAAAGCCCCCTGGACTTCTCCAGGCTGTAGCCAAACCCACAAAGCCCTGGGAGGAGATTGCGATGGACTTCATAGTTGAGCTCCCGGACAGTGGGGGTAACCAGGTCATTTGGACTATCATTGTTTTATTCTCCAAGCAAGCCCACTTCACTGCTTGCAGCGGACTACCCTTGGCCAAAAAACTGGCAAAGCTGTTTGTGAAACACATCTACAGGCTACATGGAGTCCCAAAAAGAATAATATCGGACTGCAGTGTCCAGTATACTGCTAAGTTCTGGAGGGAGTTCCTACGATCCATTGTGTCATCCCAGGGACTTAGCTCGGCTTTTCACCTGTTGACTAACAGATCGGCTGAAAAATTGAACTCAATGGTGGAGCAGTACATTAGGTGTTATGTGAATTATTAACAAGAGAATTGGGCAGAATTTTTTTTTAATTTGATTTATATACCGCCCTTCTCCGGAGACTCAGGGCGGCTTACAATGGTTAAGCATTAGCCTTCATACTTTTGTATATTTTACAAAGTCAGCTTATTGCACCCACAAACTGGGTCCTCAATTTACCTACCTTAGAAAGGATGGAAGGCTGAGTCAACCTTGAGCCTGGTGAGATTCAAACTTACTAACTGCAGAGAGCTGGAGTTAAATTACAATGCATTAGTCTGCTGAGCTATCCAGGCTCCTCTTGCTACTATTTGCAGAAGTTGCTTATAATAATGCAGTACACAGCAGTTCTGGATTGACTCCTTTTCAGATAACTACGGGCATGGATTTTGTGCAGATGCTTGAGTTGCCTAGAGAGCCACCTATTTCCGTGTCCTTGACAGACTGGATGACCTTGTTGAAAAAGGGTTCGGAGAATACCAAAAAAGCTTTAGCGGAGTCAGTAGAAAAGTATAAGGCCCAGGCCGACAAACACTGGGGTCTCCAACCACATTTCAGAATAGGTGATAAGGTGTATTTGTCAACCAAGTACCTAAGATTGTGGTTGCCTAGCAAGACATTTGGATCCAAAATCATTGGTCCCTTTTTTATAGTGAAAGTCCAGTGACTGTCCAACTTAGACTCTCTTACATATTGGGAAAAATACACCCCGTTTTCCACAGTAGCTTATTGAAACTGGTCAGAGAATCTACCCTCAGACCTTTGCCAGTTGCTCCGCCCCCTCCTTTAGTAGTACAAGGGAAGACTCATTATGAGGTGAAGAAAATCCTAGACTCTAGACTTTACAGGGGGCGATTACAATATTTGGTGCACTGGAAAGGCTACCCTTTGGCTGAAGCTACTTGGGTTAAAAGTTTGGATGTGAAGGCTGATGCACTTGTGAAACAGTTTCATGACAAATTTCCTGATAAATCAAAAGGTTCTCCGGGGGGAGGGAGGGGAGTTGATGGGATTGGTGCTAGCCTTAATCCCTTCTTTTGTGTTTGTCTGTTTTATTTTTAGGATGTGGTTTTTCTGCAGGGGGGGACACTTGTCAGCCTTGGAAGCTATATTAGGCCGGAAGCTTCAACGTTGCCATCTCCTCGTGTGTGGGAAAGTAGGAGGTGGGATTTAGGAGAGGAGAATTAGTAGACATAATAGCATTCTTTCTATCGGTCAAGGTCAGGGGCTGAGTCGAGGTGGAATGGACGTGACTAGAGCATGTGACCGACTGGGGAGAAATGGGATGGTTTTGGGAGCTTTATATTACCGAAGGAAAGCCCGAGCTTTTCAGATTCGGGATTTCCCAGATGTGCCAGTTTGCCTATTCTAGTAAAATGGACTTTGGAAAATGCTTGCTTCCATGTCTTTACTTGGAGAGGGGTTGTTTTCTGGAATGCTGACATTAATCCTATTTCAGGTCCTACCAATAAAACTGGAAAAAAAGTTCTTTGAAACACAAAATAAAATAACATCCAAATTTATATGGCAGGGAAAGCAATCAAGAATTAAACTTAAACTCTTACATGATACAAAGGACAGAAGGCGAGTAGCACTCCCAGAAGGCGAATTATATTATTAAGCTGCTGGAATAACCTGGCTAAAAGGATGGATAGAACTAAGGGACAAAAGAACACTAGCAATAGAAGGACACTAGTTACAAGTGGGTTGGCACACATTCCTATGGGTTGGAAAATACAAAATGCATAGTTGTTTCAAAAGACATATATTAAGGAATGCGTTGTTTCAAATTTGGTTGAAAATGGACGTTGCTTACCTGAACGTCCTTTCTGGATGCGCTGCTGGAGAATCCAAGAGCATGTGGGTAGTTTCCCTCATCTAGGCTGATACTGAATGCCTGTGCCTTTAAGACAAATGGTTGACTCTGCCTCCAGGGCCTGGCTGAGGCTCAGTTTCTTTCACGAAGAAGGCAGATACAAAATCCAAGAGCCATCTGGAACCTCGGAGCAAAAGCCGACCAGGGTGGGTTGATTCTCCAGCAGTGCATCTAGAAAGGACATTCAGGTAAGCAATGTCCATTCTCAGATGTGCTGCTTGGAGAATCCAAGAGTGTGGGACATACCCAAGCAAGTGTTATACAGGGTGGGAGGCTGAATGCACCTGGGTAGCTGAAGTAGAGATGACAGACTGTAAAACACACCATCCAAAGGATGCCTCAGCCGAGGCGAAAGAGTCGACTTTATAGAGGCGTATGAAAGGCGTAAGTGATGTCCAGGTTGCTGCCTGACAAATGTCCAAGACGGAAGCCTGAGTGGCCCAAGCTGCCGTCATGGAGGTGCTCCTCGAGTGGGGCAAAATAAATTGCATCTCAAACAAAGTCTTTTATGAAACAAACTTCCATTTTATTTTAGCATGACACTTTTTACACCGACTCCATGCAGGCAGCACTGACGTGCTGACTCAAAAACCCCCCTCTTCCTTCCCCCACTCCTCTGCATTCATTGGCAATCTTCCCAATCGTTCACCCCTAATCTAATGCTCCAATTCAAAGAATTTCCCCCTCCCATCCATCTCCTAGGGGCCATTATCTCCAGCGAAAATAATTAGGTGAAAGGCAACTGTCCCATTGCAGATGCCTGCTTTCTCCTGCTTATGTCTGCACTAGGATAAATGCATCTTGACATGCTGACAGCAACTTTCAGAGTCAGAAAGCGGAGGCTGACAGAGGACAAGGGCTCGAAGAGTGGAGACATCAGCACCTGGAGAACCAGGGTGAGGTCCCACATCGGGGATCGGTGGACTACTGGGGGACGAAGATTAGTGGCTCCCCTAAGAAATTTCCGAATCCTCGGATCATGTGATAAAGAGCGATCTGACAAGCATGGTAAGACTGAGTTCAAGGCAGCCACCTGGTGGCGGATAGTATTAGGTGCCAAGCCCTTGTCAAATCCATCCTGAAGAAATTCGAGGAGAACGGCCACAGAGGCTTTGGCCGGGTGGGCATTATTCAGGGAGCACCATCGGCGAAAGGCCCGCCAGGTAGCGTCATAAATCTGGCTGGTAGAAGCCTGGTGGGAGGCTTGCATGGTGGTGATTACCTGCCCTGATAGGTTATCCCTCCTCAGGAGGACCCTCTCAAAGGCCAGGCGGTCAACTGGAGCCATTGAGGTTCTGGGTATTAGATGACCCCTGGCTGAGAGAGATCCAGTCCTGGGGCATCCTCCAGGGATGGGAGATCCGCAGGTCCAGCAGGTCCGCATATCACGGCTGACACGGCCAGTTCGAGGCAATCAAGAGTACTTCCGTGCCCTCTGCTAAGATCTTGCGCACCACCCTCAGGATGAGCGGAATGGGTGAGAAGTTGTACAACAGGCCGCAAGGCCAGGAGCAGCAGACAGCATCCGTTCCCTCGGACTGCAGGCTGGGGAATCGGGAGAAAAAGCAGGGAAGTTGAGAATTGCAAGGGTTCACAAACAAATCCATGAGGGGCACCCCGAACTTGGTCAACAGCTCCCAGAAGATTGCAGGATCTAAGTGCCATTCTGCATGGTCGATCCTGGAATGGCTCAGCCAGTCTTCCTGGGTGTTGTCTGACCCGGAGATGTGTTGAGCTGAGATGGAGAGTATGTGGTCCTCCACCCAGGATAGAAGAAACAGGGCCTCGTCTTACAGAGGCTTGGAGGGAGTGTCCCAATCCCGATTGAGATGTGCTTTGGCTGTAATGTTGTTGGTTAGGACAAGCACATGGCGCCCCTCTATCTAGGGTTGAAAATGGCGGAGGGCGAGGTGGACTGCCCTCAGCTTCAGCCAATTTATATTGTGTTAAAGGTCGCTCGGAGACCAACGACCTTGGGCCATTTTGGTGGAAAGATGGGCGCCCCAACCCATCAGACTCGCATCTGTTGTTAATGTCACCCTGTGAGGCTCTTGAAACAAGCACCCCTTCGTTATAGCGGGGGAGGTCCACCAACGGAGGGACTATTTGATTGAACAGGGGAGCCTGACCTTCGATCTGGAGTTGCTTCCTAGAGACTTCTGGTATGGGAGGAGGTACCATTGAAGGGGTCAGGAATGAAGGCGGGCCCAGGGAACGATGTTGATATGGGAGATGAGTTTCCTGAGCAGTTGGGACAGCTGCAGAATGGAAACAGTTGGGGTGATAGTACCTGGGAAATCAAGGTTACAATGCTCCAACGACAATCCAGAGCCAGGAAAACATGTCCCGTAGCCGAGTCAATGATCTAACCAAGGTGCAATATACGAGTGGTAGGTTGTAGGTGGCTTTTCTAGAGATTGAGAGAAAAACAATGTCGTTGCAAAGTGTTGTGCACTATCTGCAAGTCCCGGAGGGCCCCCTGGTGGACAAGGATAGGATGAGGATGTCATCCAAGTAGCAGCAGACTCTGATGGGAATGAGTCGGAGGGAGGCGACGACCGCAGCCAGGATCTTGGTAAAGGTTCAGGGTGCAGACGAGAGTCCGAATGGCATGGCCTTGTACTGGAAGTTCTGGTTGGCATAAGAGAACTGGAGGTAACATTGGTGAGATGGTCTGACCAGTATGTGGAGGTAGGCCTCCTTGAGGTCGATGGAGGTCATCATGTCCGATCTCCTGATGCAGCCCAAGATTGAGTGAAGGGACTGCATTTTGAATTGATGGCAAGCGATTAATTTGTTTAACTCTTTTAGGTCCAATATTCCCCTCCAGCCCCCCAAAGTCTTTGGACCGAGGAAAAAATATTGAGTAGAAACCAGTTCCACGATGTTCTAGGGGAACCGGCTCTATAGTGCAGATGTACGGAAGGTGCTGGATTTTCATGGACATCAGGAGCCTCTTCTTGGGGTTGGCAGAGACTGGACATTGGACGAAGCAATTGGGAGGACAGGAGGAGAATTCCAGGGTCAGACTGAAATGGACAGTTTGAAGCACCCATGCGTCCGTCGTTGAAAGGTTCCACTGGTGGAAGAAGAAACCGAGACGGCCTCCGATGGGGTGGGATGTGGCACAACCATTTGCCCCATCTGAAGGATCGTGAGGCCGCTCCACAAAAGGGGCGCTTGGCGGGCTGCTGTCGTCTAGCATTGTCTTGAAAGGCAGCCCGGTCTGAAGGACAGTCATAAGAGAAGGATGAAGGTCGGTAAATGGTGGAACTGCTGGTTACAGGCTCAACCCGAAAGGGCTGGCGTTGGCCGTAAGGGGAATAGCGGCAATCAGCTCTGCAATACAAGGATGGCATTATCTTTCACTTGTCCTTATCCTCAATGAGGATAGGGTCCAGCACTTCCCTGAAAAGGTGAGATCCCTTATATGGGGCAGAGGCAAGCCTCCATTTAAATTTTGCATCAGCCCTCCAATGGCGGAGCCACAGGAGGCAGTGGGATGTCATGGTGGAGACCAGA
Source organism: Coluber constrictor foxii (assembly GCA_038048745.1). Taxonomy (NCBI): domain Eukaryota; kingdom Metazoa; phylum Chordata; class Lepidosauria; order Squamata; family Colubridae; genus Coluber; species Coluber constrictor. The sequence goes on along the minus strand of CM075961.1, from coordinate 115,008,413 downwards.
GAGCATGGGGCGAATTTGGCCTCTGCCAGGGCTGCATCGGCGGAGTATTCCGTGGCCACCACCAATTTGTTAACGTCCTGATGGAGACGGCGATCATCAGGCGGAAGTCGTTCCTGTAACTGGCGAAGCCAGATTAGCGAAGCCCGGTTAAAAAACAATGCAGACATGGCAGCTCGTATGGCCCAGGCTGCCGCCTGATGGGACTTGTGGAAAACAACTTCGGCTCTCCTATACTCTGATCGCAGACATCCGCAATATTGTTGGAAAGGACTGCAGAGGAAGTCAAAGCAGCGATAGGAGATCGACTGATGGTAGTGCAAGCAGGTCCTGGAGATTGGGCGCTGAGCAGAACAGTTTCTTGTCGATGCCAGTCAGAGCCGCGAGAGATCCGGGCTAGGACCAGGGCCTCTGAACAACTTCAGAGAACAGCTGCGGGCAGGGAATGAACTCCTAGTCTGGCTTTGGTACTACAAAAAGAGCCTCATGAGGACCAGGTTCTCCCTGATGCTCAGGGCAAGACTGAGAGGAGGCCAACTGTGTGGTAGCAATGGCCTTGTGAAGTAAGGCCTTGAACAGAGAGGGCCTAAATAGACCCATAAAAGCTGGTTTATCCGGCAACGTGTCGTCGTCATCTGAAAACTCCATATCCCTATTGTCATCATAGTCAGATTGGGAGTCGTCACTGTGAATCGACTCCTGCAAAGAATAATCGCTGGGTTCGACCTCAGTGTGAGGGATGACAGGTCTAGGAGCCTCAGAATGACACACCTGGGTGGGCATTTGGGTTTGAAGTCCCTGAGGTGGAATACCGTGAGGGAAGCCAGCCGCCATCATCCTGGAAAGGGTAGCTGAAATCATAGCCTGAAGATCGTAGTAAACAAGCTGGGCGCCTTCTGGTGGGTGGAGCCCTGCCGCCGTAGGGGTAAAGGTGGCCTCTGGTGCCCGATGAGGAAGAGGGGGCTGAGGCAGATGAACTGACGCAGTGGTTGAAGGGAGTGCAACCAAGTCAGTCTGTTGTCCAAAAATGTCCACTTGGGGTACTAGGATGACCCCTTCTGAATCTCCTGGCATATTGGCAGGGGTGGATTGTTGGCCTGATTGATGAGAAGCGGGTGCCACCGCCGGGAGTACTGCTGGTTGAACTGGCAGTTGAGCCTTGCGTTGTGCTTGGTCAAAGCGGCATTCTAAGGCATCATGCCTTCTTTTAGCGGCCTTATTCTCTGCAGAGGATGATTTGTGAGCCTTAGATGTTGACAACTTGGCAGAGACTGAAGAATGTTTGGACCGCTTCTTTGGTTCCTTCTGAGAAGGGAGGTCAGAAGATTGGGTCTTAGGAGGGCTATGGACCTGCTCCAGGTCAGAAGAAAGCTCCGAATTGCCCATGGTAAAAGGTGAACCCAGCCCCCAATGAAAGATCTTTTTTTTTTGAGTATCAAGTGCCCCTGGAGGAATGCCCCCAACAGAAGTTCAGCTCTAGAAACTCTGTCCCAATTATCTAAGGCCCTAATTGCCAGCGTGAGGCTTCAGGTCAGAGAAGCCTCCAGAGGAGCTTCTTCAGTGTCCAGAGAAGCGCTGTCACAATGAAACGGCTGAGCTCCTGCGCGTGAGCACTAAAGAGTGCTCCAAATGATTTAGAGACAGGAAACAAGTTGCTGAGTATGCCGTGGAGCAACCAGGCAGGGACTCAGAAGCCACCCGACAATCAGGAGAGTCAAATGGTGATGGCGGTTTTGTCGGCAAGCCGAACAACTAGCATGTACACCAGCGGCACAATTACACACCCACAGAGATGCCGGTGGTAAGGCAGAGCTCTGTGGCAATATTTTCAGTGAGGCAGAAAAAGAAAAAAGAAAAAAGAGAAGCTAAGTAAGATCGTGATGTAATTGCAACAAAATGGATACTTGTTAAACAAGTGGAAATTGTGGATTGTAGAGAGACACCATTTGAAGTAAAAAGGAACTTTGCAACTTGGTTCTTTGTTTTGGAAAATTGTGGACTTCACAGATAATAACCATGAGAATTTGTGAAGGAGACTTTCTTGTCTACAAGAGGTTTGACTTTTGGAGGAATAAAAAAAGAAATAGAAGGGAACACAATGGAACTCGTATAATTGGAATAATTATTTGACTTGGAGAATGGAAATAAGAGAAATAACTATAATGTGGCAAAAAGGACAAAAAGTCAAGAATATAAAAATTGAAATGGAATATACATAAGTGGACAAGGAAATGAAGATGGAGAAATAAGACATAGAAGTAGAAAATAAAGAAGACTGTGATAAATATGAATAAATAATTGAACAGATGAATAGCAATAATAAAAAGGTCTCTAGAGATTATATTGAGATTAACAATAACACAATGATGATTATATTGAGATTAATAATAATTTAATGATGATTACATGAGGATTAATAGTGAATGTTAAAAGAATAAACGGTTAGAAAATATTAAGCCCAGGACTTGGAATTATAAAATGACTATACTGAGATTAATAAATATGAGAAGAAATACGTTACAGACATTTAGAAATGAAATAGGGATTGAAGCTAAAATATATGTAAATTAGACTATACTAAAAGAAAATATAGCAATGGACATAATGAACCAATTTTTTATTAAGATGTTAGAAGGTACTATTTGAGAAAATTGATGGCTATAATAATTGGGATATTGTTTAAATACCTATAACAATTTTATAATTTGAATATTTTTAATAATATATATATATAAAAGTGAAAGATTATTATGCTGGGATTAACAGTGAGAAAAATAAAGATAATTATACTGGGATTAACAATGGAACAAAGATGATTACACTGGGATTAACAGTGAGAAAAATAAAGAGGATTACACTGGGATTATCAGTGGAACAAAGAGGATTACACTGGAATTAACAGTGAGAAAAATAAAGATGATTATACTGGGATTAACAGTGGAATAAAGATGATTACACTGGGATTAGTAGTGAGAAAAATAAAGAGGATTACACTGGGATTAACAGTGAAATAAAGATGAGTACACTGGAATTAACAGTGGAAGCATAAAAGAAAAGGTTAAATTAGAAAATTGAGCTACAATAATTGGGATATTGCTTAAATATGTATAACAATTGTAATAATTTGAATATTATTTACTTAAGTAAAAAAGAAAAGAAAATTGAAACAATATATGATTATGATTTTTAAACAAAAATTACTTAATAGGTGTTATATAAATGGTATAATAGAAAGAACTTGGGATAATTGGGAAATTGCATTAAATAGCATTATTTGAATTAAGAACTATGTTTAAATGCTAAATTGCTTAACGCCTTGTAAGCCACCCTGAGTCTCCGGAGAAGGATGGCATATAAATTTAATTTAAAAAAAATATCATGTTTTTCTTGTCCCCCCAATTATTGAATAGCTGCTACATTAATTTCTGTATCTTTAAACAATTCCTTTGTCTCTTTGTCATTTCTTAAGGATTCATGCAGACCTTTTAACATGCACAATATTTCTTCATATATCTCCAGATCCATTTTATAGCGATTTTTAAATATTTTATTATAACACAATATGACAAACATATAACATACAACATATAAATATATCCTCTTTTTAAACACTGTTTCTTGGTCGTTGTCTTTCCATTTTGTATCTTTTTCCCCATATCTCTCTTATTATTTCTTTTTCTTCATTGTCTACTTGTCGTCTACATTGCAGATGCAAGAAGTAGATGAAAACTAGAAAAAGAAGGGAAGGGGAGAATAAAAATGAGAAGCAAGAAGTTAGGAACAAAGAGGAGAAGAGACTAATAAGTAGAAGACAAATACTTAACATCACAATTTATAAAGATACAGACAGAAGAGAGAAAACCCCTTTTAAAAAACAAAAAAAAGGGAAGTTTTGTTCAAAAAAACAGTGGAGCTGTGGAGTCGGGAGATAAATGTTCTTTTAAACTTGCTTTTTTAAAAATTCCAATCTAAATTTAGTAGGAGTCGGAGTCGGTGCATTGTTTGCCGACTCCGACTCCAGGTACCCAAAATTTCCTCCGACTCCGACTCCGACTCCTCGACTCCGACTCCGACTCCACAGCACTGCAAAAAAACGCAGCAGAAAGAGGCAAAAGGCACCCAGAAGGGAAAGTTTAGGGGACACAAAAAAATTAAAAAGAGATACAAGATTCCAAGAGAGAAAGATAAATGACTGATCCCCAAAAAATCAATGAACGATAGAATTTTAGAAAGACTAAGAGATGATGGACAATGAGAAAAAATATTAATAAAATGGGAAAACACCACAATCCAGGGGTGAAGTGCTCCTGATTCGGCCCAGATCGCCCGATCTGGTAGCGATGGAGGCGGGTGGTTCGAAGAACTGGTAGCAAAAATCTCTGCCCCCCCCCCATGCCCTCCTGAGCCACACAATCATCAGAGGCTTTTTTTTTTACTTTTAAAAGCACCCCCCTGGGAGTCTGACAACCAATCAGGATACTCTTTTGGGGCCCCAGGAAGTTCAAAGCCAGAGAGGGCATAAAACTCAGTGACTCACTGCATCTCAGCCCCTTTTCTGTTCAGGAACTTGAACCATGTGATCCTGTCCACCATTAAACCATCTTTCCAAGCAGTCTCCATGTTTCCAATGTCTTTTTCCCCACTTGGAGCTGAACCCAGAAGGATATTTCTTCTAACATTAGTAATGCTATGCCTTTGGAATATTGATGTTATGGTGGAATAATTTTTAAAATATTGTATAACAACACTTACTAAGGGATAATAAACACAGGGTGCAAAGAAATGTTATTTATGCTTAAATGAATTAAAGGGAAAATGTAAAAAGGATATGAAATGAGACTAGTATTGTTTGAAGTTGGAAGATTAGAATTCTACATACTATTTGTATTATTATTGTTAACATTGTATAAAAAACCTCGACCCAATCAATGTACGGTCCACAAAACATGTATATTTATATTGGAAAAAATAAAAAACTTAATTAAAAATAACCTGTCTCATGCTTGATTAAAAAAATTACATCTGAATATTCATTAGCAATACAATAGTACTTATCCCATTACAAAATATAAAATTCTTCACTCCAGTATACTCCTAGTCTTCATCCCTTGTTTATGAATAAGCAATAGTGCACTTCTGTATGTTTATAAATTATTTAAGAGAATTATTTTACTAATTATGAAATATGTATTCAAAATAATGCAAAAATAGGCTTTCTTGCTAATAAAAACCAAGCATTTAATACCAGGATTATTAATTTTATGTTTAAAATTCTTATGCTAGAAATTATTATTTCCCAGCTCTGCACTTCCAAGGATGAATCATATTGTAAATATATAATCCATATAAATCAGAACTATGAGTAACCAGGCTAGGACAATATGATTCTGATCATTCCAACTCTGCTTCTGTTGATCCTTTATTGCAGGGGTCCTCAAACTTTTTGAACAGAGGGCCACTTCAAGGTCCCTCAGACTGTTGGTGGGGGCGGACTGGCTAGGTGGGTGTGGCTGGGCCCCCATGTGACTGGGTAGGCGTGGCTTGGTGGCCATGTGACTGGGTGGGCGTGCTAGGTGGTCATGTGACTGGGTAGGTGTGGCTAGGTGGGTGCAACCAATTTAGTAGTCCATTTTGCCAATTTAGCAGTCCATTAAATAATACACACAAATGAAATTTTAATTTTTTTTTCTTCCTGGAAGTGTTTTATTTGTTTTTGTTTGACTTTTCCTTTAGTAAATCAAGTGGACTACAAATCTAGTGGTCCACTTCAGAAAACTCAGTTTTGCAGCAATTCTTCTCAACCCCAAGGAGGTTACAATAGACATTCATCCATCCATCTCTCTCTCTCTGTCTCTCCCCCTCCCTCTCCCTCCCTCTCTCCTAGAAGAACAAATGGGGGTGGGGAAGACAAACCTTGCAGAATCCAATTCCATTCCGTTCCATTCGCTCTCTCCCTCCCATCTCTCTGTCAGGAAAGAGACGTCTCCTACAAAAGTAAATGGGGGTGGGGAAGAGAAATCTTGCTCCATTCCATTCCGTTCTGTTCCATTCAGTGGTGGGATTGAATTTTTTTAACACCCGGTTCTGTAGGTGTGGCTAAGTTGGGTGTGTGAGACTTGATGGTCATGTGACTGGGTGGGCGTGGCTAGTTGGGCATGGCTATGTGCTTAGAGACTATCCAGAGGGCTGAAAAAAGTGATTTCTGAAGGTCCTTGCACTTTTGATTGGTCCTCGCACTTATGACCATCCTCACATTTATGCCCATTGCAGCATTCTTAACAACCGTGTCACTCATTTCACAACTACTTCTCTTCACCACAGTGACAAGATAGGGTGCAAAATGTAAAATGTGAGGACAGTCGTAAGTGCAAGGACCAGTCAAAAGTGCAAGGAATGGTCAAAAATAACTTTTTCAGCCCTCTGAGTAGTCCAAATGCACATAGGGACTACCCAGAGGGCTGAAAAAAATGATTTCTGACAGGTCCTCGCACTTTTGACCAGTCAGCATGTATGCCAGTTGCAGCACTTAATTAAATTAATTAAATAAAAATGACCTACTGGAGCGGTCGGAGGCAGTCTGAGGTGGCATTCGGGCTGGCTGCAGGGCAAGGTGATACAACCGGGGTAGGTAGGCCGCTGCTGCCCAGGTGGGAGGTGGGTGCAGGCCTATAGGGCTGGCTGCAAGGTAAAGCAATCGGATGGCATAGGTCAGGGGTCTGCAATTTTAAACACTCAACCTTAAACACATGTAAACACTTAAACACAACCTTAAACCTGGGTGAGCATTGCCAACTCCATATCACTTCCTCCCACCCAGGTTTCTTTTTATTTATTTATTTATATGCCGCCCTTCTCCGGAGACTCAGGGCGGCTTACAATGCATTAAGCAATAGCCTTCATACTTTTGTATATTTATACAAAGTCAGCTTATTGCCCCCAGAAACTGGGTCCTCAATTTACCTACCTTAGAAAGGATGGAAGGCTGAGTCAACCTTGAGCCTGGTGAGATTCAGACACAGTAATTGCAGACAGCTGGTGTTTAATTACAATGCTTTTAGTCTGCTGAGCCACCAGAGCTCCAGGTTTTGTGGCTCCCAGTATTTTCTTTTAAACAGGTATCTCTGTGTGTTTCTTTCATCCCTCTCATCTCTTTCTTTCTCCCCACCTCTTTCTCTCCATCTCTCTTTCTCTCCCCCCCTCTCTCCTTCATCTCTCTTTCTCTCCATCTCTCTTTCTTCTCTTCCGCCCAGGCAGTGGCGGCAGCAGTGCACCTACAGCACCATTGGGTTGCAATGGGTGGGTGTGGCCAACTTTTTTTTTACTTTTAAAAGCATTTTTTCTACAACCTTAAAGGTTGCAGAAAAAAATGCTTTTAGAAGCCTCTGCTGATCAGGCAACTCAGCTGGGATCGCCAGAGGCTTTTAAAGACATTTTTCTTTTCCTACAACCTCTTCGGCCAAAAAGCCAGCCATGCAAGGAGTGGGTGGGAGTGGTGTTGCATTGTCATGTTGTTCAGTTTCTTATAATCAAACACAGAAAAAATATGTTATGACTTTATAGTAATATAAGAGTGTTTTGGGATAATTTAAATTAGGATAAGCAATTTGTTACTGACTTACCTATTTCATATAATAATGATATTTAAGTCCCTTCACCTATTATCATTTATCATGACATTGGGACTTATAGAGACTAGAAACTAACAGTATCCAGAGAGCTAAATGTTAAAGCCTATCCTCACTGTAGATCAGGATAGGGCAATCTATGCTATAGAGCAGTGATGCAAACCTTTTAGAGTGCCCAAACTGCAACCCAAATCCTACTTATTTATCACAAAGTGCCAACATGGCAATTTAATCTGAATAATGAGGTTTAGTTTAGAAAAAACAACTCATACATCTTTTCCCTGAAAAAAAAAACCCAGAAGTTTCAATGAATCAAACAAGTTTTTACTGAAAAGTAAAAGTTTGCATTTGGCATGGTTTTGATTAATATGACTTTTGCTATTGTATGCCCGCTGATAATTTTTCAAATTTTGTAAGCTTGAGATCAACACATGCAGCACTGAGGTCATCTGTTAGTCCAAGGGTGTCAAACTTAATTTCAATGAGGATGGCATTAGGATTGTGGTTGACTTTGGGGGCTGGGGTGGGTGTGACCATGGTGGCCGTGGTGGGCCAGCTCCCACTGCTGCTGTGCTCACTCTCCTTGGCCAGGTTGCTCATAGTGTGTGCGGGAGGGCAAAGTATGTGGGTCAGAGGGAGGCCCACTCCCCCTCCTTATGAAGAGATCTGGCTTTGTGACCAAAGCATCCTCAGTGATAGGATGGGAGACCACCAGGAGAGATCAGGAGGAGGAGACAAGGGGATGACAAAAGGCAGCAGGGCTGCTGGTGGTCAAGTGCTAAAGTAGGATTTACTTCAGACCATCACTCTCGCTCATTATAAACTCTTTTCTTCCTTCCCTCCCTTTTTTCCCCTTTCGTCTTCATTCTTTCTCCTTCCTTCCCCTCTTTCCTTCTTTTTCTTTGTCTTGGATCCTCAAATGTAAAAGGAGAAACATTTCTCGATGCCTCCTCACCTTGTAATCAAATGCCACTTTTGCTAGTACTTTGTGGCATTTAAAAGACTGAGAACAAACCAGGCTCAGTTTATCCCATGCTTGCATTTCATTGGGTGCCCACAGACTACAGTACAGCAAAACTGTCAAAATGATGGCTCTGATAGTTGATCAGAATTCCTGTTTTTTATGTGCAACAGTTTTAGCAACTAAGAACAGAGGTAAGTTAGTTGCTTCTCTATTGATACATACTCCTTAAAAGGGTTCTCCTATAGGAACCCTGCCATGGTCTAATTCAGACTGGAAATGTAGCAAAGAAACTATTTTCCCCAATTGCTTTGTCCTGTTTTCCCCATTGGAAGTAGCTATTTGCAACACACATGGAGGGGATACTTTCCTGAGAGCTCACAATTTAAGAATACCAATGTGCACATGAGATAGCTCAAGATGGGAAAGCCATGGGTGTGGGCGGAGGCAGTCAAGGCCTCCCTAACCTACTAAGATACCTCATGCTTCTCCCTCCCTTCCTGCCACAAGGACTCATTTATCTTGCAAACATCTGTCTCCTTTCGTTTCTCTGTTTCTTTGCCTTTGAGGAAGGGAGAGGAGAGTTGGCTGGGAAATGCTTTTTGTGTCAAAAATGGATGTTCCTGGGTGCTATAATATCACGCAGATTCAGTCACTCATCCTCTTTTGCAGAGAGTCAGGGTCCCAGAAACTTTTATTCTCTGCTTGAAAAGTGTTTGCCAATCTCCTGCGCCTCCCCTCCCCCCAACTACTTTCCACTTAACTACTTAATGAGACCTCCCATGGAGCAAGCTTGCATGCAAATAGGATGAGAGAGAGAGAGAGAGAGAGGGCGCAATCCAATTGTGTGTGTGTGAGAGAGATCTGTACTTCAGTCAGGGCACCCAAACTGCTGGCAATGGTGTGTGTGACACCTAAGCAGTGAGGCGGGGGGTGGGGAGGTGGGGCTTGACTACAAAGCAAGGCGAGGGGATGTGGAGCTGCCCCCCAATGCCCCGCACCATCTTACCTGAGCACCCTGCTAGCCAGGCACAGAAACACTGCAACTGCCACCACAGCGAGACAGAGAGAGGAGGGGGCCTCTCCAAACTGTGTGTGTGTATGAGAGAGAGAGTATGATCCCTGCTTTAAGTCAGGTCACCCAAAATGCTGGCAAATGCAGGAGGGGGGGAGAGCCAATTGAGCAGCCATTTTTCTCATCCTCCTCCCCACTCCCCAGTTGTCCTGCCTGGCCTCTCATTTCTCTCCCGGTTCCGCAAATTCCAGCTTCAGTCGTGACATTCAAGCTGCTGGCAGTGGCAGCCACTTAATTATTGCCCCTTCCTGAACCAGCCAGCCAGCCCTGCGTGGCTTGGTCCTTGTTGGCTTGTGCAAAGTCTCACCATTCTTCTCCTTGTCTTCATCATTATCCTCCTTGCCCTAGCAGCAGTGGGATCCATGGGATAGGGTCTCATTCCTGCCCCAGTGGAGCAAACTCCAGAGGGCTGGGTGTGAGTGTGAAGGGCCTGGCTCTGCAGTGCTGCCTCACTCAGTTGAACGCTTTGTTCAACCTTCAAACAGTAAGGCTAGTATATGCAAGCGAGCAGGGAACCATGGCCACAAACAGTGTTGGTTCCTGAACCTGGCTGATTCCGATTCCATGGCCAATCTTACTGTTTGAAGGCTGAACGAAGCCTTCAACTGAGCGGGGAAGCACTGCGGGCCCAAGCGCTTCAACACCACTGTTGGCACCGCTTAACTGGGGGAGTGAAGAAGCTCAGGGCAGCGGGAAAAGGGGGCTGGCCCCACCGAACCTTGTACACCCACCCTAGGGATCAGGCTCAGAAAAAGCCGATTCGCCCGTCAGCTGTTAACCTGCCCACCCCACACACCTTCGTTGCACTTTGGCCAAGCCAAACCCTAACTCTAACCAGTTCCAGAGCATGTTAATTTATTATTTTCTTCTTACAGAAGATCACTGAGAAAAAGGTGGAGACATCAGGAAGCAGCAGGCGAGTCATTTTTATGTTGTAGCAAGAGTGTTGTGTCAGATTTCCCTTTGTGTATATCTAGTTCATTCACACATACATACACACACACATAGTGAGAGAATTCAGCAATTAGACTTCATAAATTAATGGAAGGCTAGGAATGTATACAGGCATGAATAAGCTGATAAATTATTCCAGCATTCATCAAACAGCTGTTTTGAAATCTCTGACATTACATATTTTTCCAGATACCATTTTGTGAAATGAAGTGCAAACATGTAATCCATATTCCAAATATACCTATAGTTGTTAGTGATTCAGGACAATCAGGATACATTATGAAAAATGTACCAGCAAGATCTGAGTCCCCACATTTAAGCAGTATATTTTTGAGAGTCTTAGAAAACATGTCTCCTCTGTTGCAATATCCATCCTCTGGAATGAGGTGTCCCCCCCCCCCCCCAATAACATACAGTTCCTACCTAGTGCTTATTTTGGAGACCACAAGAAAATAATACCTGGTCTTACTTTCAGATAAACATAGTATCTGCTAATTAAAAAATGAAGAAATTTAGGATTGCAATGATCAAGCACCAATAGCCATATGAAGACCAAGGCCACTTCTCTTCATGATTAATTTAAATGGCCATCCATCTCTCCATATGTTAGCCCAAGCCACTGGAAATATAAATTCAATAGATTGAAAACTGGAGTGGAAGCTCTACTAAACAGGTATATACAAAAGTATGAAGGCTATTGCTTAAGGCATTGTAAACCGGAGAAGGGCGGCATATAAATCGAACCAATAAATAAATAAATAGAAAAAAAGCTGCGAGTGGAAGCGGCCTTTGGGGTAGCAGAGAGGATGTCCCACATATCAAAGACGAAGCAAGGGATAAGGATTATTGTCCCCGGAGAGAAGCCCCGTGCCAGACGCTTCAATTTGGGGAGGGGGAGCGAAGAGAGATCCTACAATGACGAAATCAGGGAAACTTCTTCATAACGTTAGGCAGCGAGAGGGAATCCTGGGCGGCGACTGAGCTAGGGAGGAACTGCTGCCTGGACGGTGATCCAGCAAAAATAGCGATTCAGAGGAGTTGCCCATTGGTTGCTGAGAGCGAAATGGGTGGGGCAATCCCGGCTGAGAGTTGAAGCCAAAGGGAAGGAAAAGTGGGAACTGTTGCCGCCGCCGCCGCCGTTTCTAGCGCTCTCCGCTTTTCGCCCCCACGCGCGCATTCACCTCATTTCTCAACCACGACTGCCTTGCCTCCACCCTCTCCCCGCCGCTCCCTTTTCTGGCGGCCAACCTCGTTCGCGCTTCCTAAATGGAAACCGGCATCCATCGCCGCAACAGCACCATGCAACCTCGTTCCCTTCCTCGGGCACTCCTCTAAGCCCATGCCATGCTGCTGACCTTCTTCCCGGCGCTGTTGGCCATTTTCGCTCCATCCTTTCCCTGCCGAGGCTGGTCTCACTCGGCTTCTTCAGATTCCGGACGAAAGCAACCGACAAGACTCACCTTGCCGCCCCTCAATTCCTCTTCATCCCCCAAGTCCTTTGTAAACTGGGGCGCATTTCCGACCGATTTTGAGGAAGGGAGAGGAGAGACCACCAAGGCGACATCTGTAGTTACTCCTTCACCTGAGCCACTCCGCTCCGCACCCCAGCAGGAGCAGCAGCCCCGGGAGGAGCAAGCGTGCAACATCAGCGTGCAGAGACAGATGCTGAGCTCATTGCTGGTGCGCTGGAGCCCGCTGGGCTTCCAATGTGACCTCGTGCTCTTCTCCACGAGCGGCCCCGGCGGACGCGCCTTTTTCTCTGCCGCCTTTTATCGAGTCGGGCCGCCGCTGGTCATCGAGCATGTTGCGCTGGCAGCTGGTGGCGTACAGCAGGACCTCCGCCTATGCGTAGGCTGCAGCTGGGCGCGAGGTAGGCGCATCGGCCGCCTTCGCCCGGGCGCCTCCAACCCAGCCGCGTCGGCTTCTCCTTCGGCTGCCCTCTACTCCTGGTCTACTCCGGACCACGGACAGCCTTGGCAGCAAGGGGAGCGACTCCACTTCTGCTGTCTGGATTTCAGCTTGGAGGATCTCAAGGGAGATCCCGGCTGGAGGATGAACCGCAAGCCCATCGAGTCCACCCTGGTGGCGTGTTTCATGACTCTGGTCATCATCGTGTGGAGCGTGGCTGCCCTCATCTGGCCGGTGCCCATCATCGCCGGCTTTTTGCCCAACGGCATGGAGCAGCGAAGAAGTGTTCCCACCTCGACAACAGCTGCAGCGAAATGACTGCCTTCTTCCCTTATCTGGTCCTGTGTCATCCCAGTTGTATCGTTGTGCTCTGGATTGGGAATCTTGCTATAAATTATTTTTTTGTAATGTTAAAAGGAATCTATTTTGTAAATTATTATATTAAAGCCAACTTCTTGATGTTGGATGTAGAAGGCTGGAGTTAGGTAAAAATCTTCAAACTGGATTGATTTCTTGTCAGTAATTCTTTTAAAAAACAACCTATACCTGCTTCTAGTTAGTTTAGTAAGATACTTTATAGGTATATTTATAATGTGCTCAAATTCACATCTGAAGGAAATGACCAAAACCTGTGTATTTGCTTTATATATTTAAAAAGAAACTCTTTTAAGTCAATATTTTAGTAGCAATGCACACAGAAGTCCAGTGCATTTTGCAGTAGTTGTAAGTTATTTGTATACAAATACAAATTGTATTGGCAAATGTACATTTACTAAAAAGAAACTTTTTGGCAATACTTAAATTTGCTAACAGTACTTGATGGATCTGAATTTCAGGCACTCTTTTATAGTGTGTGTTTGTATGGTTAGAGATTAGAGATACTGTGTGATTTCTTATGTACATTTGTTCAAACATTAATACCGATTTTCTTTGCTGAAGTATCCAGACTTTGCATGGTATTTTTCTATAAGTGATTTTGCAAGTACAAATCAAATAGAGGAAGAAACAGAGTGTTGGGGCCTCTATTTATCCTCAACATTCAATATAAAACATACTGTGGAATGATGGATTATTTTATTCTTCTGATTTGGTAAATCAAATCTTTGAAAAGATTGATAAAGCTGCCTTATCCAACCTAATATGACATAGAATCCAACAATTGCCTCATCTAGGAGATGCCACAGGGATAAGGCTGTCTAATTTCTATTGTTTTATCCCTTTTTATAGTAACAAGAATTCTATCATTAGTAGGTTGCAGATGAGGAGTACATTGTGTGCAGAACCCATAGTTGTATGTAATTTATAATAAGCATATTTAGCCTAAAGCCCCCTACCCCACTTATTAAAAAACCTCTTTGAGACCGTTGCCAACTAAGTATACATTCAGTTAGATTCAGACTATTAATTCTAAATTAAATTTGGAAAATTAGGGTTCAACCTGGATAAATTAAAAAATAGTCATACATTATGTAATTTAAGTGATAGCAAGTTCCTGCACATTATTCTGAAATTGTTCAGAATAATAAACCAGTTTTTTTTTCTAATTGCTTCTCAGACAAATGAGGGAAAGTTATGGAGAGAAGTGTACAAATAGATTTGCTCATCTTCTTATTTGCATCATAATGTTCATATGAACCCCTTTGAATATGACATGTGCACTTTGGAAATGTAAATGCATTTGGGATCATTAGTTAATTGTGGTTACAAAATTATTACTAATTATTACTGTAGTTGAATTAGGACTTTGGACTCTCAAGAGGAAAAACTGGAAGAACAATTTTGTTAGTTCAGTTGGGCTTTGGGCAATTAATTAGGAATATATCTCACCCTACATATTTTTAAGAGTATCTACTCTTAAAAATATGTAGGGTGAGATATATTCCTAATTATTTGAATTATAATATTCAAGGTCCACTATGAAAATTATGTATTCCTTCTTTAGAAGTGTTAGGTAATAGAAGACAGTCAAATTCAGCAAATAAACTGGGACAAATGTATATTACATTGTAAGGAAATTAAATCTTGTAATTTACTGAGGCTTAGTTTGATTTTTCATGAAATTGCATTATTTTATAACATATTTTCTCTGTGGGGTAAAACAAGCAGCTGAATGATATGCTTAAGATTTCATCTGTCTTTATGAGATTTCGGTAGAAATGTTTTAAATATTTAGCTAGAAGACTAATCTGAATTATATTTGTAAAATAAACATTCTATAATACAACAACTACAAAAACTATAATAGTTATTTTTAACTATTTACAGCATCAGGTTGCATGCAAGTTAACCTTCTTTTTGAAGTTGAATATTATTTGATTTAGAAAAAGGTTGTTTTGCTTTGTTTTCTGACAATAAACATGCATTCATATCTTGCTTTGATCTAAAAGTACTCTGAAATGTATTTTTAGAAAAATGTTGGTACTATTGGTAACTTCAGGGTAGTTCATAATCTCCCACAAATTTGCAAGATAGATTATACTTATTTTCAAAACGAATACTTGTATGGAAGCCTGCAATATGATGATTTTTAGTTGGTGCTCATTTGAGGTCTTTCCACACAGAGTTATTTTGAAATGGATTTAAGCTTATTATTGTTGCTTTAATTATTAAGTGTACTCAAAAACCAATAGATAAAACAATGCAAGAAGATCTTAAGATCGCATCATTAAACATCAATGGATTGAACTCACCCATGAAAAGGAAGAAATCCTTCAATAAATTACAAAGATTGAATCTAGTAAAAGAAGTCCATATAAAAGAAAAACAAACAACAACTACTGGAATATTCTAAATTGTGGAAACTATTTGTGTCATTATCACAACAAAAGAGGGGAGTGGTGTTATTTGTTTAAGAAACAATTCAGGCTAACCAAATATATAATGAAGAAGGAAGGATCCTGATTGTAGAAGTAATACTAAATCAAAAGAGGGTACTCCTAGTTGCAATCAACCCACCAAATAGTGGGAAAGAACAATTTTATAAATATCTACATAATACTATACGTGATATGGAGTGTGATAATCTTTGTCTCCTAGGAGACTTCAATGCAATACTAAACAAAAAATTGGACTATAAAAGTAATAGAACAAGGAAAGGAGTAAGAAGGATTCTACCTAGAACCTTCTTTAAAATAGCAGAAGAGTTAAACATACAAGATGTATGGAGAGAGGAACCAGGAGAAAAACCAGTACACATTTTATTCTAACAGACACCAGTCCTGGTCCAGAATAGATATGGTATGGATGTCGATGGAAGTAAATACTAATGTATATGAGGTAGAAATAGATACAAATCTATGGGCAGATCACAATCCAATGAGAATAGGATGGAAAGGATGAAAGAAAAGTACAAGATGGACTCTGAACCAATCGATATTAAATGAAACAGAATTTAGGCAGACGTTGGAAAAACAAATGGGATTCTTCTTTAAAGAAAATAGGAAAGAAGATACGTCATTACAAAACCTATGGGACACAGAGAAAGCATATATGAGAAGAGTTGCTATAAAATAGCAAAGAAAAATAAAAGGCAGAAGCAAAAACAGAACGTTAGAAGAAGAATATAGAAGACTCGAAGCAGAGTTACAAAAGGAACCACAAAAAATAAATTTAAAACAGCAAATGGAGCAACTAAACACAAATTGAATATCCTTGAAAAAAAGACCTGGTGCAACATATAAAAAGAATGAAACAAAACTTTTTTGAGAATGCAAACAAACCAGGGAGATGGCTAGCTTACAAATTGAAAAAGGAGAAAGAGAAAAAATGGATAAATAAATTGCAAAACAAAAATTGAACTTTACGTTATCAAACTGAGGAAAAGAAGAATATTATCCATGACTTCTAGAGGAAACTATAATGATGATGAGCAACATCCAGAAGAAAAAATATTACAATACCTGGAAAAAGCTAAGTTGCCTAAAGTTCCAGGAGCAATGAAATCTATGCTGAACGAGAAGATAACAATGACAGAACTAGCAGAGGCAATTAATAAACAAAATATAACAAAACACCTGGCCCAGATGGGCTACCAGTAGAAATATATAAAGAGCTACAAAATACTCTAGGCCAATTATTATTAGAGGTATACAATGCAGTCCTATCTGAAGCGAAAATACCACCATCATGGGTGGAAATAACATTATTTTGATACCAAAAGAGGATTCAGACTTAAATCAAATATTTATTTATTTAGTGTATGGCTGGTCACACACAGTATTAAAACACTTCATTTTTACAGGTTAAAAATAATTAAAACAATAAAAAAGCAGTAAGAAAACCTAAAAGGAAAACAGAAATAATGCAAATAAAAAACTATAGACCCATATCCCTACTAAATGCCGACTATAAAATATTCACCTCAATAATAGCAGAAAGACTGAAGAGTTTTTTGAGAGAGTTCATACACTCTGACTAAAATGGCTCCCTATTCAAAAGGCAGATAATAAGAGATAATAACAGATAATAATAATAAGAGAACAATATTAGATACATTGGAATACTACAGAACGCATAGTGAAAAGCAATTGGCACTGTGGTTTTTTGATGCCCAAAAGGCGTTTGATAATGTGAACTGGCAATTCATGCTACAACAATTAAGACATATGGATTTTGGAGATAACTTTATAAATATGTTCAAGGCAATATACACAAAGCAGAAAGCCAAAGTGATTGTGAATGGTGAGGTGACTGAAAATTTTTCAATTCAAAAAGGTACAAGGCAAGGCTGCCCATTATCTCCATTGTTATTTATCTTAACACTGGAAGTACTAACCAGAAACATCTGGCGAGCAAATCAAAGGAACAGAAATCAAAAGAGAAAAGTACAAATTACAAGCATTTGCAGATGATTTAGTTTTCATCTTAGAGGAACCATTTGAATCAGGCCAAGATTCACAGAGAAATTAGAGGAATATGGAGAGGTTGCTGGACTAAAAATAGATAAGGAAAAAACCAAAATGATAGTTAAAAATCTTACAAATAAACAGAGGATTGAATTAATAAAGGAAATGAATATCTAGATAGTAAAAAATTGAAATACTTAGGAATCTGTCTAACAGTAAGATGTATAATAATCAAAGAGGACAGCTACACAAAAGTAATGCATCAAATGAAACTGGTTATGGAGAGATGGAAAAGCTTGCAACTTTCCATGATAGATAGAATAGTCGCAATAAAGATACATATTGCCAGAGATACTTTTTTTATTCCAAACAATACCAATAAAACTAGAGAAAAAATATTTTGAGGAATTGAATAAAATAATGTTGAAATTCATTTGGCAAGGAAAAAAACCAAGAATAAAACTGAAACTACTGCAAGAGTCAAAAGGGAAAGAAGGTTTTGGTCTGCTTGACTGGGAATTGTACTAGCAAGCAGCTGCACTCACATGGATGAATGAGTGAATAACGTTGAGGAATAAAAGACTATTATTATTGAAGGGTCATTACCTTTAACTAGGGTGGCATGCATTTCTCTGGTATGGGAGAAATACAGCACATTGATATTTCCAAAGACATTATGTAAGAAATGCATTGTTATCAGTATGGGACAAAATTAAACAATAAAACTATAAGGAAATACTAGTCTGGCTCTCTACCTTAGAAGCATTGATACACCCAAATATTATAAATGTGCAAAAAATTGTTTCTTATCAGAAAATATTAAACGAGAATGGTGAATTGAAAACCAGATTAGAACTAAAAGACCAAGGGGTGGAATTAGAGTGGTGGTCGTATCTGTAGATACAATCGTGTTATGTGAAAGATGTAAAAACACCAGGCTTTTATAGGGAACTAACAGTGGGACTGATGAAAAATCGATAAGGATTCTCTACAATTATTTAATAAATTATAAAATGGAAGAAGAACAAGTTAAAGGGATGATGACAGTATGGGCTAAAAATTATGGATAGAATATAGATTTGGATAAATGGTAAAAGCTTTGGGAGAGAAATCAGAAACTGACAATGGCCACATCATATAAGGAAAATCTCTATAAAATGTTCTATAGATGGCATCTGTCCCCGGCAAGATTGGCCAAAATGTTTAGCAATATGTCCCCAAACTGTTGGAAATGTAAACAAATACCTGGCACGTATTATCACATGTGATAGACCTGTGTATGTGCAGCAGTGGAAGAGCAAAAACACCCCTTCAGAGGAAGAGATGATAAGGAAGATATTAGTCTGTGCAGAAATGGACAGAATACTATGTTACATGGAATAGATTCTATCAATGTTAGAAACACAAAGTAGAAATTGGAATGCAAAAGAATCAGGTTAGATGGACGTGGAAAGAGATACTATGTATCAGTGGTGGGTTGCCCCTGGTTCGGACCAGTTTGCAAAAACTGGTAGTAAAACTGGTGGGAGGCTCTGCCCAATGACCTGGATGTCATCAAAGTTGATCTATGCATGCACAGAAGCTTTTGTGCATGCGCAGAAGAGCACACGCACATGAGCGAAGCAAGTGCACGCACATGGGCACGATGCGAACTGGTAGTAAAGGTAAGTAGAACCCATCCCTGCTATGTATGTATTAGAATGTAGGTATTAGAATGATAGATAAGTTGACATTCTAGAATATGATGTTCTGAAATAACTACAACACTAGCACTGTTTAAAATAGTATATATATTATTTTGTTTTTACCTTTGTTTCATGGCAAGTGGAATGCCAGGACAATTACACTGTATTATTCAATATATATGTAAACATTAAAAATATATATATTTAAAAAAACAATATAAAATATAATGTAGCACTGAAATATTTAAAAAGGAAAAAGAGCTTGAAGAAAAATTGCAAGCTGATATCAGATTTCATTTAAAATTTTTTTGACCTTTGAATTTACATTTCATTTTCATTTATAATCAATATTTACAAATATGTAACATTATTTGCATGAAAAACACAAATTTTGGATAAATGGATGCTAATTTTCTGATTTTAATTAAACTTGTTTTAATGTAGGTCAATATTCAGTTTGCAAAAATCTAGAAATCAAGATGATGATATCCAATTTTGGGATGATATTTGAGCCTTCCATGAAAGAATCAATATTCAAACAAGTGAAACATTAAAAAACCCATGGAAAATGGCAGAAAAAAAGCCAATATTAGTAAGTAAATATTGAAACAAAAGAATAAATGAAAATAAAAAATACAGAATGAGTTGTGTTAAAATATGTTCCTTATGAGAAAAGCAGCTGTTTTTTTAAAAAAAACTACAATAATTTAGAGCAATGAAAAATACTACTTAATATTAAAATTTGAGGAGAATAGAACAGAACAGAACAGAATAGGAAATGACTTTGGAGGTCTCCTAGGTCAGCCTCCTACTCAAGAAGGAACCCTATTCCTTGTGTAGCCAATCACACTTGGCCAATAAAGTATTCTATTCTATTCTATTCTATTCTATTCTATTCTATTCTATTCTATTCTATTCTATTCTATTCTATTCTATTCTATTCTATTCTATTCTCTCAGACAAATGACTGTCCAATCTCTTTTTAAAAACTCCAGTGATGGGATGCCCACAGTTTATGAAGGCAAGCTGTTCCACTGGTTAATTGTCCCCACTATTTGGAAGTTTCTCCTTAATTCCAGATTGCTTTTCTCTTTGATCAGTTTCCAACAATTATTTCTTGTCCTGCCTTCTGGTGCTTTGGAGAATAAATTGACCACATCTTCTTTGTGGCAGCCTCTCAAATATGAAATACTGCTATCATGTTACCCCTAATTATTCTTTTCTTTGGACTAGCCAGATCCAAAACCTGAAGCTATTCTTCACATGGTTTAATCTTAGTTGCTCTTCTTTGAACTTTTTCCAAATCTCAACATCTTATTTGTACTATGGTGACCAAAACTGATTGCAGTACTGCAGGTGTGGTTTTACTAGGGTTTTGTAAAGCAGCACTAATACTTCATGTGATCTTTATATTAGTGAAATCAATAGTGTAAGAGAAGTCAAAGAGAAGAAACTTTGACATATAAGGGCAAAGAAATTATAATCTTAAAACAAATACCTCGAAGAATCAGAAACCAATGCCAACAATATCAGTTCTTAACAACCCAATTGATTAGATACAAAACAAGGTACAGATGGCTGACACTGATGGGATTTTAATCACATGGCAAGACAAAAAGTACAAAGTAAACACCGTAGAGAAAGAAAGAGAATTTTATGATTTACATTTTACACAGGAAGAGGAACAGGAAAGTAAAGAAGAAACAGAGAGTAGAAACCAGGAGGAAGAACAAATAGAAGTGGAGCAAGAGAAAGAAGTAAGAAAGAGTCAAGAAAAAGAACGAGAGGAAAGAGAAGGTGCGAGAGCAAAAAGGCGGATGGAGACAAGACACACCAAAAAACAATTACACTAGGCAATGGAAGAGGCAATCAAATTTCTCTCAGTAAATGGATTAAATGCACTGAAAAAAAGAACGCAAATATTTGCAAAACTACGAAAATTGGAAGTAGATGTGATATGCCTCCAAGAAGTACATATCAAAAAAGGATACCAAAAATTATTAGAAAACCCAAAATTAGGAAAATTATATATATCTCTGATACAGAGAGAGAGAGAGAGAGAGAGAGAGAGAGAGAGAGAGAGAGAGAGAGAGAGAGAGAGAGGGAGGGAGGGAGGGAGGGAGGGAGGGAGGGAGGAGTAGCGGTCTATGTAAAAGAGAGGATACAATTGAAATTAATATATGCAGATGAGGAAGGAAGAACGGTGATGGTTGAGTTAGAAACAGAAAGGAAAAATCACTATTAATAGTAATATTAATAGTAACTAAATAGTAATACTAATAGTAACTAAAATCAACAGGAATTTTTTAAAGGAATATATTAAAAAATATTAGAATTAGCATACAAAAATATCTGTCTAATTGGAGACTATAATGCAATAGTAGATGTCAAAAAAGATTATAAAAGTGGTAAGAGAAATAAAAGAAAGAAACAAAAGGATTTTTCAATATGGAAATAAAACCTGAGAGATGTTTGGAGGGAGACCCACGAAGATGAGAAGATGAGAAAATGTAAAATATACATTTTACTCTCATCCACACCAATCCTGGTCAAGAATTGATATGGCTTGGATGACCGTGGATATTAGGACAGGTGTAGAAACAATAGAGATAGGAGTAAATGAATGGGCAGACTACAACCCAATACTCATAAATTTAGGAGATGGACGATGAATCAAAATATATGTAAAGAGAAAGGGTTTAAACAAATGCTTGAAAAGGAATTAGAATTGTTTTCTAAGATAAATAAGAGAGAGGATAATTCCCTACAAAATATTTGGGATACAACAAAAACAAACATAAGAGGACTGACGATGGCATACGTAGGGAAGAAAAATAAAGAAAGAAGACAACAGCAAGACAAATGATATGAAGAATAAAAAAACACAGAATACAAATTACATAACAAAACATAAAATTAATTTGATAAATCAAAAAGAAATAGCCCAGAAAATAAAGATGGCAGAACAAAACTATTTTGAATTTGCGAACAAAACAGGTAGATGGTTGTCATATAAATTGAGAAAAGAAAAAGATTAAAAAATGATATATCAACACAGAGACCAAAAAGGAGAAACTCAATACAGAAGAGAAGCTAAAAAGGAAATTATCCAGACATTTTTTTTCAAACTTATACAAACAAGAAGAAGTAGAAGAGGAAAAAGTGAAACAGTATATAGAAAGGTCAGAAATGGCAATAATTACAGAAAAACAAAGAGGAATATTAAAGGGGCCAATAACTAAACTTGAATTTGAATTGGCACTGAAAAAACAGAAAAACAACAAAACACCAGGGCCAGATGGGCTACTGGCAGAATTATATAAAAACCTACAGGAAATATTGGGAGAAACCATGTTAGAACTATATAATGAGGCTTTGGAAAAGGCAAAAATTCCGACAACCTGGACAGAGGCAATAATTACTATCGTACCCAAAGAAGGTAAGGACCATCAGTTAATACAAAATTACAGACCAATCTCCCTGCTAAACACAGATTATAAAATATTTGCAGTAATTATTGCAGAAAGAATTAAAAAATATTAAATAATCATATACATTCAGACCAAAATGGATTTCTGACGGGCCGACATCACAAGAATAACATGAGAATAATAATAAATACATTAGAGTATTACAAATCACACCCGGAAAAACAAGCTTCACTGGTTTTCCTTGATGCCCAAAAAGCATTTGATAATCTAAATTGGAAATTTTTAATGGGGCAACTAAAATTTATGCAATTCAGGACAAAATTTGAAAAAGTCATAGGGGAAATCTACACGAAACAAAAGGCAAGAGTAATTATTAACTATGACACCACAGACCAATTTGGCATAACAAAAGGGGTTAGACAGGGATGCCCACTCTCTCCACTATTGCATATTTTAATGTTGGAGATCCTTCTAGAGAAGGATTAGAGAAGACCAAGAAATTAAAGGATAAGGAGAGAAGAGTACAAGGTTCAGGCCTTTGCTGAGGATCTTGTGCTTATAGTAGAAGAACCACTAGAGTCAGCACCAAAATTATTTAGGAAATTAGAAGAATTTGGAAAAGTGATGGGACTAAAGATTAATAAAAATAAATCAAAATTAACAAAAAATCTTACAAAGGAACAAGAAAAAGAGTTGGAGAACATTATACAAATACAAACAACTAAGAAAATAAAATACCAAGGGATTTGGCTATTGGCAAGAGGCTCATCAATTATTTATTTATTATTTTATTTTATTGCATTTTTAAACCGCCCTTCTCCCGACGGACTCAGGGCGGTGTACAGTCATAATAAAACAGTAACAACACAAAAATTTAAAAACCATTAAAATAATTCAATCATTTGGCCGTAATTAAAAACCTCAAAACTAAAAACCATTTAAAAACCCATTAAAATCATTGTACCGTCAGACCGGCTTGATGAAATAATAGGTGGGAAATAATAGGTGGGAAATAATGTGGCAAGTAAATGCAAAATTAATACTATTGACGGCATACAAGGAAAATCAGCTGAAGATGTTTTATAGATGGCATATATCACCAACAAGGCTTGCAAAGATATATCTGAATAATAGTGCAACATGTTGGAAATGTAAGAAATCCCAAGGAACATTACCATCTATGCTTGACGTGACCAGCAGCAAAAAAATTTTGGCCAACATCAAGAAATGGATAAAACAAATAACAGACCAACAAATAGAAAAGAAACCAGAAACATTTTTTTAAAGAATCTTCACAATACCATATTCCAAAGCAATAAAAGATTTGATGCTACACATCTTAACAGCAGCACGAATGTAGTCTTTTAGGTAGGTAGAGTAGTGATGTGTCTGTCCTGACCTTTGAGGTTCCATCCCAAGACCGGTAGCTCTGAAGCCTTGACTAGGCGGAATGGCTGATGCTGCTTCAGGTGCAGCTTGTGGCAGCAGCAAAGGCTTAGTCACTGGTGCTCCTAACAGAAAGGGAACCAAGTCAACAGGCATCTGTGCCTCACCACAGTCCCTTGTTGGTACCATTGGTGGTAGTGGCTGAGTTGGCATGTCCTTAGCTGGGGTTGTCTCTGGTGGAGTCCATTCTGGCTGGTGGTAGACGGAGCAGGGGTGAAATTTGACTGGCTCAGACCAGCTAAGGAGAGCTGGTAGGAACGATTTGAATCAGTTCGCCAAACCAGTAAAAATCACCCCTCCCATGCCCGCCTGCCTTGTCACCAAGCGCTTGGCCCGATTGAGGCTCCCTGGGGTGGAGTCCGCAGCCTAGGTCTTGAGAGGGTCTTGGGGGGGGAGGCGCTTTACACAACCCAGCTTTTCTTTCAGGTGGGCAGGAAGCCCCCTCCTACCATGCAGCCGGCTGGTTGAGAATCGGGCACTCCTGGGAACCACTCCCCAGCTGGACAAGGAAACTCCAGCAGGAAGGCATCTCCTTTGGGCTACTGAGCACCAGCCTGCATGTCTACTTGGTGCTGCAGGTGCCAGGCTACAATCCTGGGTCTGGTGGGTGCTACAGCTCTCATGCCAACTGTGCATGAGGTAGTTCTAGCAAGAGGTAGTGAAGACTGCTGGGTAGCAACTGGGGCTTGGCGGTGGGCTGCACTGGGCAGAAGGGGAATGGAGGATGAAGCAAGGCAGGGGTGCAGAGCTGCTCCAAGGTCCACACCTGCTTACCTGAATGCCCTTCAGCCAGGCCACACATGCCAAACCCTCACACACACACCGGGCAGCCACATCCCTTCACTAACCTGTTTTCCAGTTCCGTTCTCTGCTGCGCGTTCAGCACAAGAAAAGTAGTCTTTGGGACTATGACAAAAAAAAACAACCCAATAGTTCAGACCTTCCAACTTTTCATGAAAAAAAATAATCTCGCAATGTTGGAAGGTTTTTTTTTACAGTAGTCCCAAAGACTACTTTTCTTGCCTTGCATGTGATGGTGGAGAACAGAGCTGGAAAGTTAGTTAGTGAAGGAATGTGGCTTCCTTGGAAGGATGTGTGTGAGGGCGGGGGGACGACAAAAAGAACATTGCTGCCAGCCCTGGCTAACTCTCCGAGGTTGGATCGGATCTCTCTCTCTCTGTCTCTCTCTCTCTCTCTCTCTCTCTCTCTCTCACACACACACACACATACACACACTGTCCTTTCTTTGGGATTGCAACACAGATGCCCCTCTCAGGATTGGAAGGCTGAAGGCTTCCGATGGAGCATTTTGGGGATGTGTGTCTGTGCTGCGATCCCAAGTGCAATCCCGATTGACTTTCTTGCCAAAAAGATCACAGAAGCTGATCACATGACCTGGAACATTGCAACTGTCATAAATACATGCCAGTTTCCAAGTGTCTGAATTTTGATCACATGACCGTGTGGATGTTGCAATGGACATAAGTGTGAAAGATGGTCATAAGTCAATTTTTTCAGTATTGTTCTAACTTTGAAAGGTCACTAAATGAATGGTTGCAAGTTGAGGACTACCTGTAGTCTATGTCAATTTATTCCTGCTGTGTTCTTTGAAACTTGTTATTTAGCTAGTATATGTGTTAGTATCAGGGAGGTTGGTTAGCAGCTAACAAATATTCTAGCTTTTCTTACATGAAATCTGCCTATATCTTTACATCTGTTGGTCTGGGTTTGTTGTTTTTTGTTGTTGTTGCATTTTTACAATTAAAAAAATCTTACTCATATCTTATGCATAACTGTAACCATTTATTAATCATATTTATTATTAATCATGTTTCTATGCCACCCATTCTCCGAGGACTCTAGGCGGCTTACAACAATCGACACTATACTAAATAGCATATTGCCCCCAACAATCTGGGTCATTTTACTCACATCAGAAGGATGGAAGGCTGAGTCAACCTTCAGCCGGTGAGATTTGATCGGCTGATCTGCTGAACTAGCAGTCAGCTGAAGTAGCTGCAGTACAGCATTCTAACCACTGCGCCATACCATAACATTCCAATTCAAATACATTCTGTACAATTTTTACTATACATTTTAATTCTACTTCTATTTTGTCTATTTTTTTCCATTTTTCTGTTCTCAGTCCAGTTGTACCACTTCTCCCATATTTCATAGTATTCCAAATCTATTTGTCCTTTCAGTTCAATTGTCAACTTGTCCATTTCTGCACAATCAAATATCTGGTCTGGTTTTAAGATTGTGATCATATAAAGCAAATAATTCAGAATTAAATTTGTATTGATAAAATGCTGTCTCATCTCTTCATCTTGAATGGATATGGGATCTTCAGCAAAAAGAAGGTTGGGGAATTCTGGAGGTTGAAGTCCATACAGGCAGCCTTCAATTTAACAACCATTCCTTCTACCCTCTGTTCCCACCTCCCATTTCATGAGGCCAATAACTTTATTTTGGAAATTACATGTTCAGAAGGAAGCTGAATCCAGTAGGCCCCTTGAAATTAACAGGATTAACTTCTGCATATACAAGTAGTCCTCAATTTACAACAGTTCATTTAGTGACCATTCAAAGTTACAATGGCACTGAAATGACTGCTTTTCAACTTACAGTGATTGGAGCATCCTCATGGTCACGTGATCAAAATTCTGATGCTTGTCAACTGGTTCATATTTACCAGTTGCAGGGTCCTGGGATCATGTGATCAACTTTTGCAACCTTCTGACATATTCACTTAACAACTGTGTTATTAACTTAACAACTGCAGTGACTTACTTAACTGTGGCAAGAAAGGTTGTTAAATGGGGCAAAATTCACTTAGTACCAAAGAAGCAACTCCTTGCATTGTGGCTGCTGCAATGAATATGAGAAGCCCAGCCAATGTTTTGAGCATGGTTAACATCTCCAGTCTAATGAGTTCTCCGTTAACACTCACCACACTTGTCAATTTACCAACTCCAGTTACTGCACCAGTGAACATCACACATCCAGTTACTATCACCTCACCAATGAATCTCCCAACACCAATGACATTAGCTGGCCCTTTAAATATAGCCATGAGACCTGTAGAAAGCATGCCTTTCCTTCCCCAGGCATTGCCAACCTCTCCCCCCTAGTAAAAAAAAACCTACAACAAAAACTTCATGCAGTATTAAAAAGAAGAAAAGAAAAGGGGGCTGCTGTGTATTATTTAATGGACTGCTAAATTGGCCATGTCCACCCAATCACATGACCACCTAGCCATATTTACACAGTCACATGACCATATAGCCGTGCCCACCCAGTCACATGACCACATAGCCACGGCCACAGAACCAGTAGGAAAAATTTTGAATTTCATCTCTGTGACGGAGTGTCTGAGGTGGCTGTGTAGTTGGTCGATATGACAGTGCCACAACCTGCCATCTTTGAGTGCCACCTTGTAGGAACGTCACTCTGTAATGTCCACAACCCAGCAGGAATCCAGGAAGGCCCCCAACATAGTTGTGGGTATATACAAGGTTGCCTGGTGAGAATGATCAGAGCTGGCTGGTCGAGTCTGCAGGGACCTCCAAGGAGTAGTCCGGGTACAGCTGGTCCAAGTCAGTCTGCAGGTAGCAACCCATTAGGATTTTGGCCAGACTTGTGTTGGTAGTGAAGTTTGGGATGATGTGCTGGACCAGGCAGTAACTGTGCATCAGCTCCAGTGATTCAGCTCTGAGTGAGCAACTTGCAGTGATCAGCTCTTTGCAGCCTCAGTTTCCATTTGATCTCTGCCTGTGAGGCAATCTCGCTCCCTGGCTGACACAGCTCCTTTTATATGAAACTGATCAGCCAAACAACCAATTAGAAAAGAATATTTTTCTGCTCCAACAGAGGACCAGAATGAGACCTTCAACTGACAGCTATATACTATATACAGCACATAACAAATCTAATTGACTGGTTTTAGTAAGTTTTCTGCCAGTCTATCTGAACAGTCAAACTAAGCCATGAAATCCTGAATCAGAAGATCTGTCTGTGATTATGACCAAGTCCTATGTATCTCTGTATAGATATTCTGACATTGTATGTGTATTCAATATAGATGAGCTTCAACAAAGTATACCTACATAAGAACTGCTTTCAAAGACTATTTTGAAAACATTGCCTATTCATATCAAGAGAGTAATAGCAGTAACATGATATAATTTAGAAAACTCAGCTATATATGACTGAATATTAAAAGGTCTGCTTCACATGCAGTGACGAATCATACTTTCTCATTACGTACCTGAACGACAGTAAGCCTTGAGCTTGCATTTTTCCCTTCCTTAGTATGGTTATGAGGCTGGGTGCATAACTTTCCCTTTTGAATGGCTTTAGATTCCACATTATATCTGAATTTGAAATAACTTAGTTTAAACTATGATTGTTAACAAGTCAGAATCAACAAACACAGTTCATCCTGTCTGATTTGAGATAATGAGCTTGACTGCCAAATTTCTCCACAGTATCTGGAAAGTTTTTAAAACCATAATTTTTCAGTTTTACCTGAATCCATCTGAGAGTTCCTAAAGAGGTTCAATTGCTGACATAACAGCAAAAATATGTAACTTGTCCCTCAAACTGGGATAGTGTTTGGGGTCTGGAACTAGCCAATGAAATCTATTTTAAAAAAGGAATCCCGGAAAGAAAATTATGAGCCAGTCATTGGAATATGTTTGGGTAATTTGGTGGAAGCACTAACCAAGAGAAAAACAAACTAAGCCTATTGATAGACAAGATTTGCTAAGGAATGATAAATGTCTATCTATCGAGATAGATAGTCCCAAAGGTGCTTTTTTCAAGAGGCAATTGGACTAGTCACTTTCACTTTTGTAAAACCTTTGCAAAACCTTTCCAGTGTTTTTTGAGAGCATTGATAGTTATGGGAAGGGAGATTGTTGATACTGTATTCTTGGATTTTCAAAAAGCATTGGAGTTTCTCATCAAAGGCTTCTGAATAAGGAACAAGAATTCCTATCCTTTTGTGGATTGCTAATTGGTTAAAGTAAATAGTAAGGATAAGTGGGAAATTTTCTCTAGGAAATTTTAAAAAATGAGCTCTTTCATGCTAGTTTTTTAATGGTGGGACTAGTGCTTTTAAACTTGTCCATAAATTATTTTGATTGATGGATAAGCAGTGAGCTGATTAAGTTTGTGGATATTGGATAATAGCAAACTATACAAGCTCTGGAAAGGTCTCTTTAAACATTGTAAATTAAATACCAAATTGAATTTGATTTATGTAAATATAGAATGATGTACATTACATCCCCTCAAGCTTTTCATGTGTACTGATGAGATTTCATTTACTGATGAGATTTCATTTAGTGAGGATGTCAAATAAGTAAGTGCTAAAACGCAAATTTCATCCTTTAGATCATTAGGAAAGGAGCTAAAATAAAATTGATAACAATATATCTTTCCTATTAAAATCTATGTTATGTGTGCATTTGGACACACTAGTCACCATATTTATAAAACAATTGTCGAGCCTCGCAGTACGCTCAACACACTACAGAGTGATGACGGCAACGAACGAACAACATACATACACACACACACAGGGTGATAGTGGTGTTGGGTGCAGGCGGTCATGTGCGGGGTGTGGGGTGGAGGTGTTGTGTGCACCGGGTGTAGGGCATTTCCTGGAACAACGCGGAGAAGCACGCCGGTGCTCCCCGCCGCCCAGCACGCCCATGGAGAAAAGAGGGGCGTAGTGATACTAGCTGGGGTGTGGTATTTAAGGAGGACTGAGGCAATTCACAGGTGGGCTATTTAAAACGCTGTTTACCAGAAAATCATAGCGCCGATTTCGTTCGCCCGAGCAAATCGTGCTAGAAGCCGACGTGAATAAACCAGCATACAGCAGTTCTGGGGCACCAACGTCCAGTGGAAAACCTCGAGGTTGACCAACCCCAGAGAAGACCAAAGGTGTATCGCAGCTGGGACAAAGCCCTCATACCATGACGAACAAGGAGACGGGCCCTTCTATACACCCTGGGATAGTCCCCGTTGTTTTGTCGGAGAGTGAAGAGGACAATGAGAAAACCGACCCGATGGTAAGTGGTCCCATTCCTCCCTTCCTCATCCTGATAGCTCTAACACCATTAGGCAGTAGGCCAGGTATACAGCACGAGACTCTCATTGATTCCGGGTGCACAAGGTGTCTGATGAGACGCTCAGTAGCCACCCATCTAGGTATCAAGCTACGAACCCTGAAAACCCCAATAATGTTCGAACAAATGGATGGATCCACCTTAGGGGGAACCCCAGCCACCCAAATGACCGAATTAGTGAAACTAGAGGTAGGTCATCATTGGGAGTACATACGGTTTGTAGTGGTTGACACGATGATAGAACTTGTAATATTTGGTCTGGCCTGGCTGGACAAATGGCAGCCCCCCATATGGTGGGAGCGGTTTTTTCGTAAACTTTGCTTACCAACAGGACCTGAATCGGCTTCGGTACGTGAGGTATCAAACCAGCAGGCGGGGTCACTGATCGGAATAGACCATACAATAAGTCCCAAGGGGTTCCCCCCAGAATATGTAGACCTGGCATCAGTGTTTGATGAAAAGGAATGTGACATTACCTCCACACCAGCCGATGGACTGTGCCATCGAACTGATACCCGGTGTGAAGTTGCCAAAGCCATGTATGTATGCAATGACCCTGCGGGAGG
The DNA here is from genome assembly GCA_038048745.1 of Coluber constrictor foxii. Taxonomy (NCBI): domain Eukaryota; kingdom Metazoa; phylum Chordata; class Lepidosauria; order Squamata; family Colubridae; genus Coluber; species Coluber constrictor. The sequence continues at coordinate 114,977,781 of CM075961.1, read as the reverse complement.
TAGACAAACTAAGGAAATATATCAATAAAAACCTGGCTAGGGGGTTTATACAGCCCAGTCGGTCACGCATGGCCGCCCCGGTTTTATTTCGAGAGAAAAAGGATGGGGGTCTTCGTTTATGTGTTGACTACCGTGGCTTGAATGCAGTTAGCGTAGAACCACTATATCCCCTGCCGCTAATGAAAGACCTTTTAGCGGCGTGGCTACCAGGAAGTACTTCACCAAGCTGGATTTGTGGGAAGCCTATTATAGGGTTCGTGTGAGGCAAGGAGATGAGTGGAAGACCACGTTCAATTGCCCGTTGGGTAGTTTCAAATTCTGTGTTATGCCCTTTGGGTTACAGGGTGCTCCCGCTATCTTCATGCAGCTCATTAATGAGGTATTACACGATTTTTTGTATCGAGGGGTTCTAGTGTATCTGGACGATATCCTCATATATACGCAAACCATGGAGGAACACGTCCAACTCATCCGCCAGGTATTGAAACGGTTATTACAAGCAAACCTATATGTTAAGGCGTCTAAGTGCGAGTTTCACCGCACTGAGTTAGACTATCTGGGTTATCACATTTCTAACAATGGCATAGCGATGGATCCAATAAAAGTAAAAGCTGTTTTAGAATGGCAAGCCCCAACAACTAGGCGACAATTACAAAGCTTCCTTGGATTCACTAACTTCTATCGTCAATTTATTCCAACATTTGCACACATTGCTTTACCCTTGACAAACCTCTTACGCACAAAGGGGGGGGGGTCCCCCATGGCCGGGAGGATGTCTGGAGTGGACTTTGGAGTGCCAGGCAGCATTCAAGATGTTGAAATGCTGTTTTGCTGAAGCACTGGAGCTACAACATCCCGATCAAACAAAACCATTCATCGTACAGGTGGATGCCAGTGATGTTGCAGTGGGGGCCATGCTTCTACAAGCCGATAGTCAAAAGCAGCTACACCCATGTGCATACATGTCTAAGAAATTCACTGCCACTGAACGGGGGTGGGCTATTTGGGAAAAAGAGGCATTCTTTTTCCCAAATACAGCTGTGTTTGGGAACAGCTGTGGCCAGGGGGGCTTTCTATCAGGTTTGCCTGATACGCCAGTTGCGGCCCTTTCTAGATCAGGACTCCCTACGCAGTCACTCAGGCGCTCGTCACATCTCGCTTGGACTACTGCAATGCTCTCTACATGGGCTCCCCTTGGGATGCACCCGGAGGCTCCAGCTGATACAGAATGCAGCCGCACGGGGGATTATGGGAGCGACGGGGCGCTCCCACGTGACACCTCTCCTGCGTGAGCTGCATTGGTTGCCGGTTGACTTCCAGGTGCGTTTCAAGGTGTTGGTAATCACCTTTAAAACGCTCCATGGCTTAGGACCAGGGTACTTACGGGACCGCCTTCTGCCACCAATTGCCTCCCACTGGCCAGTTCGCTCCCACAGAGAGGGCCTCCTCAGGGTGCCGTCAGCCAGACAATGCCGGCTGGCGACCCCCAGGGGGAGAGCCTTCTCTGTGGTAGCCCCCATCCTCTGGAACGATCTTCCTCCAGAACTGAGAACAATTGCCGACCTCCGGACTTTTTGTCGGGCTCTGAAGACTTATCTCTTCCAACTTGCCAGACTTGCCTGATCCCTTCTACTTTTTAAAATTTTTAGAGTTTTATTCTGTTTTAAATTCTCAGCCTAATTTATATTTGTTTTTAGTATGATTTTAACTTTTTTGTATTGGTTTTTTAGTCGGCTGTTCACTGCCCTGAGTCCATCAGGAGAAGGGCGGTATATAAATTTAATTAATTAATAATAAATAAATAAATAAATAAATAAATAAATAAATTCGCTGTTCGGTGAGCTCTCCTCACCTGGCGCCATCTTCTAGAGGGAGCCCAAGTGCCATTTGAAGTCTGGACGGATCATCATAATTTGATAGCATTACAAACTCCCAGACGGCTTTCACCTAAACAGGTGAGGTGGGCACATTATTTCCATCATGTTACAGACAGTGGCTAGACCCACTTATCCCTGGGAGGAGATAGGGATGGATTTTATAGTCGATTTACCAGAGAGCAGGGGGCACACGGTAATCTGGATGGTTATTGATCTGTTCTCTAAACAGGCTCATTTTGTTCCATGCCGAGGTTTGCCTTCGGCGCGTAAACTGGCTAAGCTATTTATATTACATATATACCAGTTACATGGGGTATCATTTCTGATAGGGGGTTGCAATTTACAGCCCGATTTTGGAGAAACTTCCTGTCGGCTATAGGATCAACACAAGGACTTAGTTCGGCATTCCATCCCAGTACCAATGGAGCCACTGAGAGAGCAAATGCGATGATAGAGTGATATCTCCGTTGTTATGTATTATATCAACAGGACGATTGGTCCCCCCTCCTACCATTTGCAGAGGTGGCCTATAATAATGCCGTTCACAGCAGCACGGGCCTCACCCCTTTTCATGTTGCGATGGGATGGGACTTTGTAGCCATACCAGAATTAGACCAAGCACTGACGACTGCACAAATGCCCCAGGAATGGGCTGAGAGGTTAAGCACAGTATGGCTCCACATCCGTGACGCATTGAATAAGGCAGCCCTTGTATACAAGTCCCAGGCTGATAAGCACCGAGAGCCTACTCCACCATTCCGAGTGGGGGACATGGTGTATCTTTCTATGAAATACATCAAATTGAAACTCCCCAGTCGGAAATTTGGCCCAAAATACCTAGGCCCCTTCCCCGTTGTCAAGGTTATCAATCCAGTCACTGTAATGTTAAAACTTCCTCTGTTACTGGGGAAAATTCACCCTACCTTTCACAGTAGTCTCCTTAAACTGGCTAAACATATTCAGAAAGACTATGAGTGTCTGGGTCCGGTTACAGAAGGGCAATATGAAGTAGACGAAATACTGGATTCTAAACTCAAAAGAGGCAAACTGTATTATCTAGTGAAATGGACAGGGTATCCAGTAGAAGAAGCCTCTTGGATACCATATACTGATGTATACGCCAACCGGCTTGTACGTCAGTTTCATAAAGCACACTCACAGAAACGGCGAGAGATGGCTAACGGTGTTTCTTTGTTTTTTCCAGAGGGAGCCTTGGTGAAAGGGGAGCCGCCTGTCAAGCCTTGCAGCACGCTCGACACACTACAGAGTGATGACAGCAACAAACGATATACATACATACACACACAGGGTGACAGTGGCGTTGGGTGCAGGTGGTCATGTGTGGGGTGCGGGGTGGAGGTGTCGTGTGTGCTGGGTGTAGGGCGTTTCCTGGAACAACACGGAGAAACACACCAGCACTCCCTGCCGCCTGGCACACCCATGGAGAAAGGAGGGGTGTAGTGATACCAGCCGGGGCGTCTTGCTCAGAACGTCTGAGAACAATATAACCAAATTGAGAAAATTACAAATGAAAGAGTAAAACTATTAGAGGACACAAACATCTTTCTTATTAGAAAAGACTGAGAAACTTTGGGACACTTGCAAACAGGGACTGAAGGAGAATATGATTGACATGTACAAATACATGAAGAAAGTATGGGTTTTTTCCTTCCAAAATATTAGGACCAGAAATCATCCAGTGAAACTTAAAAAGACAACAAATATCCAAAAGAATTAGAGATGTGAGGAGAGAATACCAATTCTTAACAAAATTTTAATATTTAAAGGAGTGAGTTTTAGATGGTTAATACCTGAAGGAATTATGGGGACATGGCAAGAACAAAGATTCTATTGAAAAGCAAAGATGCTTTATCAATAATCTTGTGGACCATTAGAGGAACATCAGGGTGCAGTAGGCAAGACAAAACAGAGAGATGAAGATAAAGATAAAGATGAAAAAACAAAAGAAGCTTTAAGAGAGGGGGCAAGATCTAAAGACCCAATGGAACAAAGAGAGACAAGGGCGATGAAATTAAAAACTAGTAATAAGTAAATCATGGAAGAAGAAAAAAGAGCAATATCACTAAATGTAAATGGACTAAATGTGGCAATAAAAGGGAATAGAACTTTAAGTAAATTGAACAGTTTGAAAATGGACATTATATGCTTGTAAGAAGTACATATTAGAAGGCAACATGTGAAATTGTTACAATATTCAAAGCTACGAGTTTTATTCACATCATTGACACAACAGAGTAAAAGAGGTGTGGTATTGTATATCAAAGAAAAATTAGAACCTAAACTATGTTTTGAAGATAGGATTTTGATGGTGGAAATAAAAATGAAATCAAAACAAATATTACTCATTGCAGTATATGCACCAAATGAAAAGCAAGAAGAATTTTATCGAAGATTGCACAAAAAATATTAGAAGTGGACTATGAAGATATATGTATAATGGGTGATTTTAATGCCATAGTAGATGTAGACTTGGATTATAAAACAACGAAGACTAATAAAAAGTCTAGGAAAATACTGCTGAGATATTTTTTTACAATGATGGAAGAACTGAGCATTCAAGACGTTTTGAGACAAAAGCATTTGAAAGAAAACCAATATACTTTCTATTCAAATAGACACTTATCATGGTTGAGATTAGATATGATATGGATGTCAACAGAGCTCATGGATAATATACAAGAAGCCAATATTGACTCAAACATTTGGGCGGACCATAACCCAATGATAATAACATGGAAAAGTCAAAAGAAAAGGACATGATGGACTTTAAATGCAACAATACTAAATGAAAAAGACTTTCAATAGTTTATGGAAAAAGAATTAGAGTTTTTTCTTTAAAGTAAATAAACAAGAGGACATATCACTTCAGATTATATGGGACACCATGGAAGCTTATATTAGAGGTCTGGCAATAACCTATTTGGAAAAAAAGAATAAAAACAAAAGACAAAAATAGATAAGATTGGAAGAGGAGTATAAGAAACTAGAAAAAGAATTCCAAAAAGATGTTCAAAATAAAAAAAATTAAGAAGTTGATGGAAGTGAAAAAACATGAAATAAATTTAAATGAACAGGAACAATTAGCAAACAAACTAAGAGCAACTAAACAGAATTTTTTTGAAAATGCAAATAAACCAGGAAGGTGGTTAGCATATAAATTGAAAAAAGAGAAGGGAGAAAAAGATGATAAAATACTTACAAGATGAAGAGGGGAAACCATGCTACAGAAATGAGGAAAAGAAAAGGATAATTCAAAAATATTATAAAAAACTCTACTCTCAAGAGAAAATTTCAGAGGAAGAGATATCAAAATATTTGGAAAAGTCAGATCTACCTAAAATAACGTATCAACATAAGGGAATGTTAGAAGAAAGAATAACAATGATAAAATTAACAGAAGCGAGACAAAAGACAAAAAAATGGAAAAGCACCTGGACCAGATGGTCTACCAGCAGAGTTATACAAAATGTTACAAGAAGTGATGAGCAATGTAATGCTGGAAGTATTTAATGAACTTCTAATGAAGGCTAGAATGCCAGACTCATGGAGCTAAGCCTATGTGACACCTATTCCCAGAGAAGATACAGACTTACAATCTGCTAAGATAATGATGAATGGAGAAATGACAGAGAATGTTGGTAATTACGAGGGGTATTAGACAAGGATGTCCCCTATCACCATTATTGTTTATTTTGACTTTAGAAGTATTGAATAGAAATATTAGGTGGGATAAAGAGATAAAGTGAATGAAAATTAAAAAAGAGGAATACAAATTGCAAGCATTTGCGGATGATTTAGTATCCATTTTGGAGGAACCACAAATTACAGGACCAAAATTATTAGTCCAAATAGAGAATTATGGAAAAGTGTCTGGACTGAAAATAAATAAAGAAAAAACAAAAATGTTGGGGAAAAACATTACAGAAAAACAAAAAAGAGATAGAAGAGACATTAGACATACAAGTGGTGAAAAAAGTTAAGGGTGTAACAATTAAAGAACACAACTATTATAGACTTAAAGAACAAATTGAGAAAGATTTGGAGAAATGGAAAAATCTTCAATTGACACTCATGGGAAGGATAGCAATAATAAAGATGAATATATTACCAAGACTATTATTTCTCTTTCAGACAATACCGATAAAAATTGAAAATACTTATTTTCAATATTTAAATAAGATAATAAGGAAATTTATTTGGCAAGCCAAAAAAGCAAGAATAATGCTTCAGGATACAAGATTATGAGGAGGATTTGGATTCCTGAATTGGGAACTATATTACCAAGCAGCAGCCTTGACATGGCTGAAAGAATGGGTTGAACTAAGAAATACAAGACTATTAACACTGGAAGGTCATGATTTACAATTGGGCTGGCATGCTTTTTTATGGTATGGTAGAAATAAGATACATACTTTCACAGACATTATATAAGAAATGCATTGTTATTGGTATGGGAAAAATTTAGAGATAAGTATTATGTGAAAATATCAATATGGTTATCAACAATGGAAGCTTTAATTCACCCAAACGTTTTTAATTTTGGAAATATTGTTAGATATAAGGATTTGTTAATAGATAAGGTGGAATTGAAAGGGAAACAAGAATTGGAAGAACAGGGAATTGAAATAGATTGGTATATGTATATGCAAATCGGGTGGGTTCTAAATTTTTTTACTACCGGTTCTGTGGGCATGGCTTATTTTGTGGGTGTGGCTTGGTGGTCATATGACAATTCTTTAGTATTTAGCAGAGGTACTGGTCTACCAGGCTTTTAACTGGTAGACCAGTAGCCCCAGACCCCCTTGGGATCAACCTGCAGCCCTCCCCTGTCTCCTAAGGCGGTGGAGCATGTGTGTGGGGGATGCTTTTTAAGAAAGTGTCACAAGGAGGGGCTGAGAGCTGGTTTCTGTCCCACAAGTAAGATTTGGTCCAGAACCAACCCCAACATGAAGGTCTTTTATTTGCTCCTTGTACTCCTTGTCTTTGCATTTTGAACAGGTAATAAATTAATTTTCTGATGATGTAAAAACAGCTCATAACTCACCTTTCTAGATAGCTATTATCATGTCTAAAAGCAAGATACTTTCCTCCATCTTTTGTCTGGAGTACCATTTAATCCAGAGCCTTTTAATTTCAGAAGTCCAAGTTTAAAGAATGGACTTCTGGAATTAAAGCTCCATTTTTAAGCTAAAACTTAATTCACATCTGTTAGTTTTGCTTGAGCAGCATGAACAATTGACAGTGGGATCCTCCAAAGGTCTGAAAATGTCACATATAAATGCCCTCCCAGCTCAGCATACCATCCTAGCTCCACAAGGGTTAAACCACTCACCTCTCACCTCTGACCACCCCCCTGACCACTCCTTATCTGAGACTCCGCCCATAGGTTATTTAGTGTTGTCCCTCGCTGCTCCACGTGCAGTTGTTGAAGATACCTGTAAGAATGAAACATCAGTGAATAAAGTGTAACCTGATTGAACCACATGGTCTCTGTATTGGTTATTGGGGTCAATCCAGAACATCTGTAACAATATGGTAGCAGAGGATGGTTCTGTAGCCCAATAATTGAAAGATATGCCAAAGAAATAGCTGCCAACCGAGGACAAAAGGAAACCGCACACCAGATCAGAGACAAAAAGGATGGCAGCGCAACTTTCTTCACCCGAAAACTCCCCCGCAGGAACACCAGAAAGGCCCGATGCCATGGCAGACCCCGAAACCACAGCAGAGGACAACGGCGAGGGGATCGAAGGCCAGAACACCCAGAGAGCCGGCGAGGGGGGAAGAACAACCTCCAACAAGACATAATGGACCTCCTAGAAACACCAAAAGACGACAAAGAACTCATCGCGAGCATACAAAACCTAATCCAGGGCCGCAGATCAACCAGACAGGATAGCGATCCAACCCAGGAGCAAGAAGAACGCCTGCCGGTAAGAGGATTGCCCCCAAGCGAGCCCCAATCCGATGAAGAGAGAGCCAATGCTGCCCTAGATTTCGAATGGTGGCCATCTTTGAATAGCTAATTACCCAAAATAGCTGGACATCAGCCAATCAAAACCGAAAATTCAAAATGGCTGGCGGGGAAAAAGGAGACCCACTTTAACAGCGAGGAAGAAGGTGACTGTGAGGAGGAAGGGCCCAATCCAAGTCAAACTACCCCCCCAACCGATTGGCAGGTAGAGGAGGCCATAAGGACCCTAACCGCCGCCTTCGGGTCTGACCTCAGGATGCCAAAGGGCCAAGAAAAATGCGCAGGGGGACCAAAGGCGAAGAGGGGAGACACCCGACCGCCTACTTGGGGAACGTGGGCACTGCTGCCAGCTCACCGACACCGCAGCGCTCTCCAAAACCTCTGAACCACCTGCCGCACAGGCCACACACACCGGAACCCGAGCAATGGCGCAGATACTTACTGCCACCACAGAAGCACTCGTGACAACCGGACCCGCACGATGACGAGGACATGATCAGCCGACCACCTCCGGACAGCCGCTGGGCCCACGGACCGGGAACCGAGGCCTACTCAACCTGGAGAGGCCTCTTCAGTGGAGCTGCAGCAACAGGATCCTTCCCTGACGACTTCAGAGCCGGAATGAACCTCACGCATGCGCAGAGACACCTAAGAAGAGAAGAAGAACAAAATGTTAAGAGGAACTTTTAAACTACCGACAAGCGTTCCTGTGCCTTACTGCGGCTTTCTGCATGTTCAGAACCATGGACAGCCGCCTGCTGTAAGTAACTCAAATAATATAGGAAATTTACCAAATGACTTTCCAAAGTTAAAAATGGATGGAAATAACCTGCTGGAGTGGTACCAACGGCTCCAGGTTGTGTTTTTAAGGGAAAATGTTTTATTTTTAATTACTAACCCCCCTGAAAAACCATGGACTTTTGAGTTGGACTGCCTACACCATAAGGCATTTTATTTACTAATTGCTAGCATTTCACCATTTACCATAGCATTGAGCACTACCTAACAGTGTCAGAATTGGTTCAAAAAATGTTTGGGTACTTCTATAGCGAAAGCGTGGCAACCACCACCAAAATATCCAAAGATTTCTATTCTGCTAAAATCATGCCAGGGGTCTCCATGGGGGAACACCTAGAGTTAAATGCAACCAGAGCAGAATTACATCTGAGGGGAGAGATTGTATCAGAACAAATAATGAAGAGTGTGATAATTAACTCTCTGGATGCTACTTGGGACACATTTATTATGCATCTAGATACACTTAGCCTTAGCCACCTATCCATAGAAAGCTTATCCAATAAACTCATAGCAGAGGGCAACCTCAGAAAAAGTCGACACTCAGCATGCAGGGAACACAGACACTAAAGGAGAGTAGTTTTTCAAGACAAATCACAGGAACCAACTGAATGCTATAATTGTGGTTCCAGAAGGCACTATAAAAGGGATTGCCCCAGAGACTTCAGGGAAAGAGATAGGCATGACCACAGGAACAGACACTCAGAGAGACACTCGCCAGACAATAGGTACAGGTGTAGGGACTCACCAAACCCGAGGGACAGAAGAGGGAACAGGGACAGCTCCAGGGACAGCCGCTCCGGCTCACTGTGTGGGATAGGGGAACAAGCACAACTGAACAGAACAGGCGAGGGGGCCACCTTATGGCTCATTGATACCGGAGCCACCAACCATACCACCCACAACAAGGGGCTACTCTCCTCCTTCATGAAAGAGGACTTCCTAATCAAGGTAGCCAACCAAAACGATGTCAAGGTAACAGGGAAGGATAGCATAAACCTCCCAGGAATAGGAAAAATAGAGGGGGTGCTGCTAATTCCGGAAATACCCCACAACATCCTAAAACTTAGTAAGGAATCAGGAGTAGAAATCACACTTAGAGGAGGAAGAGTACTTCGAGTAAAGTACTCGAGTAAAGGCGGGAAGGACATCGGGGACATCATAATCAAAGGAGGGTTGCCATACTTACACACAAAGGACACAGACACACCCAGCATCAACACCAACGTAGAGACTAATACTAACAACAACAACCACATTGATAAGGGAAAACATAAGGACGAGGCTAATGATACACTAAAACCAACCATGCAAAACATAGAGAGATTTACCATTGGCAAACCGATCCACGATGATTGCGCACACATCCTACACCGCAAATTAGGGCACACCAGTTTTCCAGTCATACAAAAGATGACAAGCTGTATCGAAGGAATCAAAATAAAAAATTGTGAAAACTACCTCAACTGCTCAGCGTGTAAATGCTCAAAACTCAAGGTCAAACCTAGGCCCAAGAAAGCTACTCACACCACCAATCACATATTCGACCTAGAGCATATGGACCTGGTGGGGCCCTTGAAGCCATCAATAAAATATGGCAAAAGGTTCTTCCTCACCATAGTAGATGACTACAGCTGCTACGGCTTCATCTACACGCTGAGACACAAAAGTGAAACTTACCAGAAATTCAAGGAATTCTACAAGAGAGTAGAAACACAACATGACATGAAAATAAAGCAAATAAAGTCTGACAGGGGGTCAGAGTTCCTATCCGGTGAATTCTCACGCTGGCTCAGGTCAAAGGGCATACGCCACTTTACTTTTTCTCCATTCTCAGCCTTTCAGAATGGCGTTGTAGAATGAAGGAACTCCACCCTACAAACCATGCGCACTAGAGGACGCTGGGCTTAGCCAACACTTCTGGTCCGAGGCACTGATCTACTCCAATTACATGCTCAATAGAGTATGGTCCAGCATAATCGATAAAACCCAATATGAGATAATGTATAATAAAAAACCCCAAATAGCACACTTGTACATATTCGGGGTCACCGCGGACGTACACATCCCCAAACAGCTACGCCGCAAGGGAGACAAGTTGTCCAAAAGATTGAGGTTTATGGGCTACAAGCCAGGGACCAAAGGATTTAGATTTATAGATAACAACAACAAATTTGTCATATCCAGGACAGCGACATTCCACGAACAGGCAAACTGGTCTAAGATACATTTAAACGAAATATACCACAAGCGAGAAACTAAACACAACACACCACACCAAGACAGGCCGAACACCCAAGGCAACTCTCACAAGACAAAGAGCAAACCCAAATGCCAAGAAGTCAAGATCAGTGAGTAGACAGGGGAGCATCCCAAGTTGAAAGTAGATTCACTCACACAGAAAGAGGCAAGATACCTGCACGACACCGAGTCCACACCCAAGAGACCGATCAGAGCCAGCAGGAACCAAATACCAAAAAGACTTGAGGATTACGTGATGCATCTACACCCCAACCCCCATCATCCCGAGCTCCTATGATGAGGTGAACAATCTCCCACAGGAGGAGAGGTTTAAGTGGGAGGCAGCCATGGAGAAGGAGATGGACAGTCTCAAAGAACTGAGTGTGAACACACCCACCGAAGTACCACAAGACAAAACCTCCATAGGGACCAGGTGGATATTCAAAATCAAAACCTTAGAAGGAGGCAAAACCCTATACAAGGCATGGTTGGTAGCCCAAGTGTTCGCGCAAAGTTATCCAGAGGACTACACCGACACTTACTCCCCAACAGTAAGGGCTGAAAGCGTTAAAAGCGCCTTAGTCATAGCATCCATCCTAGGCCTAGAAGTGCATCAGTTCGAAGTCCAAACGGTGTACCTGCATGCCAAGCTCGACAAAGAAAGCTACGTTAAGGCTCCTCCCAGTAGAAACACTTCCAAAGGTGAAACATGGCTACTCCACAAGAGCTTATATGGACTGAAACAATCTGGAAAGCATTGGTATGAATGCCTGGTTAAGCTACTGGAGACACTGGGGTTCAAGGCAACTCATGCAGACAACTGTTTCTTCACGAGATTGTGATATCTTCGCAAGCAAACTAGGTGAGCACTTCTCCCTGAAATCACTAGGAGAGATAAACAAATACCTGGGCAAACAAATCGACAGAACCCCCAAGGGGTTCCGCCTATCACAAAGAAAAAAGATCACTGAGCTCCTACAAAAATGTAACATGGCCGAAGCAAAAACTAGTGATACACCCATGCAAGTAGATTTCTTGAAAAATATGTACAACGAGGCACCCGAATTCAAAGATAACACTCTCTACAGGTCTACCATAGGGTCCCTTCTGTACATCACCAATTGGACAAGGCCAGACATCACCCTGTCAGTAAACTTACTATCCAGACGTGTGGGCAAGCCTACCGTCTATCACTGGGAAGCTACCAAAAGGGTACTCAGGTATCTGAAACATAGCTCAGACGCCTATTTACGACTGGAGCCAGACACGCACAAGGAACCCACTCTCACCTGTTATGCAGACGCCGACTGGGCCAGAGATACAAAAAGATGGAAGAGCACATCAGGGTACATATTCTTTCTCAACGATAGCCCTGTACACTGGTACACAGGCAAGCAGAATCTGGTAGCCACATCAACCACTGAAGCTGAATATATATGTCTGTCCAAGGCGGCCAACAATTTAACGTGGTTTGATGACCTACTCACCAACATTTGGGCCAAGCCTATGTACCTAAAAACATCTACGAAGACAACAAGGCAGCCATCAAGATATCCATGGCAAATGCAGTAGGACAGAGGTCCAGACACATAGACATCAAGCACAAACACTTAAGACAGCTTTCCGAGACAGGGTTCATCCAAACCATACATTGTGATACTGAAGGACAGCTGACATACTAACCAAACCCTTACAGTCCAAGCAGCACATTTACCTCACCGCTAAGTTAGGCATACAATGCAAAGGCACCCTTCAGAGTAAACCACTCCTTCACAGGTCAGGCATTTAGAGGGGGATTTGTCACATATAAATGCCCTCCCAGCTCAGCATACCATCCTAGCTCCACAAGGGTTAAACCACTCACCTCTCACCTCTGACCACCCTCCTGACCACTCCTTACCTGAGACTCCATCCATAGGTTATTTAGGGTTGTCCCTCACTGCTCCACGTGCAGTTGTTGAAGATACCTGTAAGAATGAAACATCAGTGAATAAAGTGTAACCTGATTGAACCACGTGGTCTCTGAATTGGTTATTGGGGTCGATCCAGAACATCTGTAACAGAAAAATATATCATTGATTTTTCTTTGGCATTTAAACTAGATAACCAATGTGAAAAAGTGCATCAAGGAAGGACTGGAAAGCCAATTCATACTGAACCGTATTGGGTTTTCTGTTGTTATTTGAATAAAATGAAAAGAAATCAAATAGTGGTACCTAGTGTGCAAAAAGAGATGAAATAATGAGTCATTCTCAACACTTGAATTCTCTACACTTAAAATATCTAGAAATTATTATGGTTAAGTGAGTTTTGCCCCATTTTATGATTTTTCTTGCCATGGTTCAAATCAAAGTTCAAATCAAAGATTTGATAGTTCAAATCAGAGATTTGATAATTCAAATCAAAGATTTCTGAGACCAATGTTGAATAATTAAATTTCAGTAGTCACCAATCCCAGTCTTAAAATGAGTTTAGAATCAGTGGGAGTCACTGATAACAATGAACTAACTAGCTACTGATAATGAGTCCAGTCCTGCCTTTCTTTTCCTTCTGTCCAACTTTTGCAAGTACTTTTTCCAGGTATATGTTTTATTCCAAAGTATACAAACCATTATTGTTAGGGAAAAAATGGGTCTTCCAAGCAATTTTAAAAGACACTGTCAGAATGAATCTGCTCTCAGCCACCCTTGTGGCTCCTTGAAAAGCACCCCCACCATACACATATGTAAATGAAAAGAATAAACTTAAAAATCATAGCCTTTTAAAATTGAAAATATGGAGATTTGGGAGGATGAATATGAGACACTAAGGGAGATGTTTCAAAAAGTAAGGGAGGCATTTAAGGTAAATAAAGAAGCAGAGAATTGGTTAACTTGCAAAAAAAGAAAGAAAGAGAAAAGATGAATGAGAAGCAAAAGAAACAAGGAGCTAATATTGAAAAGGAAATAATTGAAAAAAAAGATAAAGATGATTGCACTGGGTTCAATAGAAAAAATGGAATAAGATGAAATATACTGCTAATAATTAAAAAGATGAGGGGAACTTTTGAGAAATATACTTGATAAACGAAAGAAAGACCGGGGACTCCATAGTGGAAAATATAAAATTGAAAATGAATACAGCAATAGAGATGGATGAAGGAAAGAGAAGAGAGATGGAAGAAGGAAGGAGAGAGAGGGAAGGAAGAGAAGGGAGGAAGGAAGGGAAGGGAAATTAGAGTAGGAGTGAGAGTAAGAGAGGGAGGAAGAGAGGAGAAGGAGAAAGGAAGAAGTAGGGAGGAGAAGAAGGGGTGGGGGAAGAGAACGTAAGAAGTAAAGAAAAGAGAAGTGGTAGGTTTGAGGAGAAAGATTCCTGTATAATAAAAAAGATGAAATGGAAGAAAGGCAACCCCAAACAAATATAAAGATATTAAGATAAAGAATGAATTGTTAAACTTTAAAGAATAAAAGAGAACAAATATGAATAAATAGCAATACTTAGAAACATGCATACAAACATACAATGCATTTTCTTTAAATGGAGTATTTGGTCGGTTCACAAATTTAAACAGTGTTTAGTCATTTCAATTAAATTTACAATTTTCATATTTCCTTTTTGCCATATTTATTCCTCATCTATTTTTTTTAAAAAAACAATATTACCTTCATTCTCATCTCTAATCTTAATCAAATTCAATTTTTCTCTTCTCTTCTATATTATACTCCTTCCCATTGTCATCTATTTTTGTATCCATCCTCACATTGGTTAATTATGTAATATTTTAGTTGTTTAATACAAATTCAACATTTTAATATAAATCAATTAGTTATATAACTATCTTTTTTGTATATTAATCAATATGAACATGAATATTCCAATTATTTCCATGCAATCCAATTTCTTACAAATCAATTAATTATATTTACCAATAATAACAAACCAAATAATTTCCCCCATATATCCTCCAAACCACAACTTAACTATTTCTGCTTTCAACACAATATACAATGAATAGTATCTCAATTATTACAATTCCCTAGTTAAATAGAGCTTTTTTTGTGTGTGTGTTTTAAAATCTTGAACTCTACTCCTTTGCCCTAAATTTCCCATTGGTTGCATTTTGGTGAGGAAAAAGAAAAGAAATCTGCCTTTGCCTAATTTTCCAACATTGCAGCAAATAGCAAAGCCAACAGCCTGCTTTACTTTCAGTTTCGTTTTCAGCTTGATTTGCACAAGGAGAAAAAAAATCTGCTCCAGCAATTTAGCTCTTTGCAGCAAGCAGCAGAACCCTGCTCAACAGCGGAGAGCAAATCAGCTGAGAGTCAGGAGGCCAATCTAATCAACAGGCTAATTAGCCTATGCTGAAGCTGAAAGGAGGTTTTTTTTCTTGCTGTTTGCTTGCAAGAAGGAAACTGCATAGACCAAAGGGTGGAGGCCACCCTCCTTGCCACTTAGCATCCGCCTGCTGCCCCCTTTTGCCTCTAGTGCCCCCCTGCCACCCCCCTTGCCTCTTACCACCCCCCAAGGCATCCCACCACCCCCAGGGGGTGGTACCGCCCATTCTGGGAACCACTGATCTACTCATTTGTTTTCTTTTAACACTGATCAGTGGTAGGGCAGCCCTTTGAAGCCCCGTGGCAAGAGTTTAAACAGTTTTTTCCCCTCTAACCGATTAGCTGGGACTCAGGAGGCAGCAATAGATGGGGGGGGGGCAAATAAAAGGTAATAATAATGCAGGTAGGGGGCAGGGGAGGCAGGGCCCAGAACTGGTTCGGTGGCGTCATATTGTCATCGCTACAGGCTCGGCAGATCTGGGCCGAACCAGGAGGAACCCACCACTGATGCAAATAAAAACATGAGACTGTGTTTTTGTATTTACCAGCAGAGCTTTAATTTCTGGACTTTCAGACTTACCATAGCTTGCCAAGTCCTTATCAGTATCTACTGTGCATGTCCGCATTCTTTCTCTTCTTCTGAAAACTTTTCTTTGTTCTCCAGCCAGCTAAGGTCAGGCTTTGCCAAAATGTTACTAATTTAGATTAGTGAGATGTTTTATTTTCTTTAGAATAAATATGAGTTTAATTAGAAGATGCATTCTGGTTTTATTTTTCAAGAGTATACACAAGGAGTAAGTCACGATTCCATCTCTAATTGAGAGCAATTACCCCACACAAGATAATGGGGCTGATTGCCACTCTGACAATGGTAACAGAACAATGGTTGATTTATGGCTTTCCCTTGTTTGTTACTTTTGATCATGATCGTCTAGGCTAATTAGATAGATAGTTGGTTTAGTGACTGCAGAACACTAAATAATTAACTTCTAAGATGCCGAAGAAGAAGAAAAAGGGCAAAATGAAGGGAAAGGACAAAATGAAGCCCAGAGCTTTATCCTCTTCAGATGAAGGGGAGATAGAAAGACCCTCAAGATTCCAGTCCTTGGCATCAACCACTCATCTAGAAGGAGGAGAAGAAGAAACATACAGAAAGCTTCAAGAGGAAGATAAGATAAAAGCTGCTTTTGAAGGCGAAGTACTACGACTGAGGTCAGTAATGCCCCCTTCTAATTATGCATGCTCTCAAACTGTCTTCCTTGAACCTTCTGAATTTGAAACGCTTGGGGCAAAGCCAAAATTTCCACAAACGGCAAAGCCTTTTTCCTCCCACACACAGAGAGAAACAATTTATTATCCCTCTCAAATGTTCAGGGTCACTCCTAAAGAGCAAGCTATAAGAAACTATTGTGACCAGATAGAAATTTTTGAACATGAGCTATCCCAGGCAAAAATGGCTTAATCTAGGCTTGAGCCAGATAAGAGAGAGTCTAGTGCCTTTGAAATTCCTAAAAATGCCATTTTGCCTTCTTTTCCCTCGGAGCCAAAGACACACCCTCTGGTGGATATTGTATCAGGCAAATCAGAACAGAGAGCTGTGCACACGTCACATTTGTCACATGACCCTCTCCATTCTCAAATTACACATGCCACGAATGCAGAGCTACCTAAAACTAAAGTTGCAGCACCATCTGCTGGCGAAAGTAATTTACTAGAGAAAGCTGAAATGCATCACGATTTGAGAGAGCGTTGCAACAAGCATTGCAACAGACTTTGTCAGATATGTCCTTAACTCACTGAGAGATTCAGACTGCAATGCCACAAGTATCTCCACAGGCTCAATATTCAGCACTCCCTGATGGTGCTGGTGTCTTTTTAGATGGAGCACGACAATGCTTAATGCAACAAAGGCA
Organism: Coluber constrictor foxii; assembly: GCA_038048745.1. Taxonomy (NCBI): domain Eukaryota; kingdom Metazoa; phylum Chordata; class Lepidosauria; order Squamata; family Colubridae; genus Coluber; species Coluber constrictor. The sequence continues at coordinate 114,960,647 of CM075961.1, read as the reverse complement.
AATGACTGCGTCTCCAGCAGGTCATTTTAATATTGCAACTCAAATGCCACAGCTTCAACCACAAATGCATGCACATGTGCCTCCAGCTGTACAACCAGGACCAGCTCCTGATCCACCCCTCAGCACAATAAGTGCCTTTACTTCCACAGCCAGCACCTCAAATGCCCATTCCTCAAGAGGCATACTCTGTTGCTCCATGGGCTGGTGAGTCAAAATTAAAGATGTCAGGGCAGAATTACAAGGTGATTCTGTGAGGTTGGATTTTGCTACGTAGAGAAGGCACCCATCATATGGTGTTTAACCCTCCTGCCCAACCAAGGACACCTGCAATAAGAGACTTAGAGACTAAAGCCTGCACAACATTATTGATGTCCATGGATACCAAACAGCAGGTTACATTTCCGCCTGATGCAACAGCCCAACAAATTTGGGTCCAATTGGAAAATTGCTACAGGCCTGTCTCAATTGAGTCTTCATGTTTGCTCATGCCTGAATTCCATGGTTCGAGATTGAAACCTGGTGAACAAATTGGAGGACATTTGACCAAACTGAAGAAAGGACTGAGAAAAGAATTAAGAGAAAGAGGCTATCCTATTGAAGATATTCAAATGATCAGCATTATCATTAACTCTTTGAATTATGAATGGAAAGATGCCATTACAAAGAATAACCAAGTGTCTATTGCTCAACGCACAATGGACAATGTATGCAGACTTTTAATTGAAGAAGAGGCACTGATGTTTGCCACACCACATTTGAGAGACCACCCAAATCAAGAGCTCCAGCTAGGTGCCCCTTCCTCGGAAGGACCTACACTCCAAGGATGCTAAGATGCAACATCTGTAATCGTGTGAGACATGCAACCTGAGATTGTCCCCAATGAGTTCCAGCTCCCGAGAAACAGACTCCAGAGGCAGAGGCAGAGGTGGTAGACAAGGTCATTGTGGTCCAAGGCATGATTCGCAAGCTCCACTCACCACATTGGCTTTAACCAATAATCCACAGCCTCATCCAGAATATGACAGATGGCTTTTGTGGACAGTGGTGCAGCTTTGCATGTTACTTACAGAAAAGAATTTTTTACAGAGATGCATGAGCCTGAACCTGAACTACATGAACTTATTCTTTTTCCAATCATTCTTGTCAGGTCAAAGGAAAAGGAACTGTTTATGTTGAAGAGCTCAATGTATTCATTCCTGATGTCTACTACATACCAACAGCAACTTTTAGTTTGCTTAGTCAGGCTCACTTATCTAGAGTTTTAAAGTTCCAGGTTCACCACCTTGAGAAAGCAAGCTACATAGTTAAAGATGGAGATATTGTTGCTGAAACCATGTTAATTGGTGGTGTTTATTACTTAAAACCAAAGTCTAAACTGCAAGCACAGGCAAGTATACAAACTCCAAAAGAGGAGAGCACAGGCCCAGAGAGAGATGTCCCAGTGAGAGATCCTGTTGCTACTCCAAAGGCTCCTAAAGCCAACAAAAAGAAAATTGGGAAACAGGTTGCTCAGAGGAAGCCTGAGGTTCCTCATAAAACTGTTAATGTTGAAAATTCACTAACTGGTAAACCTTTGCATTCCAGGTGCATCCATAAGTGGCATAGAAGATTGGGGCATGCTAGTTTCCGGGTTCTTAGGAAAATGCCAGAGTTTGCAAAAGGTTTGGATCTAAAAGGGTATAAGGTGTTTCTGGATTGTGCTGTCTTCAAGAAAGCCAAATCCAAAGCAGCAGCCATTCGAAAACGTGCTACACGCCTGTCAACACGCATTTTTGATTTGGTACACACTGACATAGTTGGGCCATTTCCGCCAACAATTGGTGGTAGAAAATATTTTTAAACAATTGTTGATAATTACTCTAGATATGGATATGTGTATCCAATGAAAGAAAAATCTGAGACCTTTCAGTTCTTTAAAGACTTTGCAGCCCTTTCTTCATGATGTATGGCTACAAGCCCGATCTCAAAAACCTCCATATTTTTGGTTCATAAGCTATGGTGAACATTCCCTTAGCTCAAAGAAGAAAAGGAAGTCCAGCAGCAAAGAGACTGATCTTTATGGGTATTGATGACAACTCAAAATGGAGCAAATTCATTGACTTTAATTGTGTAATAGTGACTTCCCAATCCGCTAATTTTGAGGAAGATGCTGACTGGTCCAGGATTCATTCCAATGATCCTGGAGTTTATTTTCTTAAAGATGATGTTGCTGATGCCACACAGCCTGATGATCAAGACTCAGAGGCAAATGTTTCATCCACCAGTTCTTCCAAATATGATGTTCCGTCTTTACAAGCTGCGGATGCTGATCTAGTGACGATGATGAAGACGAGGATGAAATGGAAGAAGAATGGACGACGGTTCTGAGGCATTCCAAGAGAGCCACAAATATTCGTGGCAACTGACAAAAGCATCCTTGCCTTTGATTTGTAATGTTACACTTCCTCCCGATAACTTCACACAAATCAAACATTTTCCTGATTCAGAGCAAAAGAAGTGGTATGAGGCAATGCAGGCTGAAATGGACAGTCTAAAGAAACTTAAAGTGTTTACACCTGCAAAACCTCCAGCAAACAAAAAGGTCATTGGCACTCGATGGGTCTACAGAATCAAAAAGAAGCCAAATGGTGAGTCATTGTACAAGGCCAGACTTGTAGCTCAGGGTTTCGCTCAACATTATCCTGAGGATTACACAAATACCTACTCACCGACAGTCAGAACTGAAAGCGTAAAAATTGCTTTAACCACTGCAACTATCCTTGGTTTAGAAGTTTTCCAGTTTGATGTTGACACCACTTATCTACATGCTGACTTAGATGAAGAGATCTACGTGAGAGGTCCTCCAGGATTCCGACAGCAAGAAGGGGATACCTGGTTTCTAAACAAAAGTCTTTATGGTCTGAAACAGTCTGGTTTAATGTGGTACTTATGTCTTACTGACAAACTAAATTCAATGGGCTTTATTAAGTCCGAAACTGATGAGTGTGTGTTCACAAAAAGATTTAACAATGTATATGAGATAGTTCTTGTTTATGTTGATGATACTGTTTATATTGGTCCAAATAAGCAGATGAGTGAGATTTTTGCCAAAGCTTTGCAGAGATACTTCACATTGAAATCCTTAGGTCACATTAGCACTTATTTAGATGTTCAGATTGACAAAACACAGAAGGGGTTCAGTCTTTCACAAGAAGATAAAATTGAACAAGTTTTGCATCATTGCAACATGAAAGATGCTAACACAACAAAGACACCCATGCAAACAGATTTTCACAACTTGACACATGAACCAAATCCTGAGCTCGAAGACCAAACACTTTATCTTTCAGTTATTGGATCACTGTTATACATTAATAGTTAACACCGACACTGCACTCAGTGTTAATCTCTTGTCTCGACACGTAGGTAAGGCAAAACAATTTCATTAGTCATGTATTAAGAAATTATTGAAATACCTAAAGCACACTAAACATATGAAGTTATTGTTAGAACCAACACATACTGATTATGCAGAATTAAGTTGTTATGCAGATTCTGATTGTGCAAGTGATAAGAAATTATGTAAAAGTACTTCAGGGTATATGATGCTCTTAAATGGATGTCCTGTTTATTGGCAAGTGCATAAACAGAATTTTGTTTCTTGTTCATCTACTGAAGCTGAATATGCTTGTGTTTCAGATGCATGTAATTCTCTAACGTGGTTTGATGCTTTGGTCACATATATCTGGACACGTCCGATCCAACCAATCACAGTGATGGAAGACAATGAATCGGTGGTCTATATTTCTGAATCACATTTCACAGGTTCTAGGTCCAGACACATTGACATCCGTTATAGAAATATCAAACAATTAGTGAAATAAGGTTTTGTAAAATTACAGTATGTATTTACACATGATCAGATTGCAGACATGCTCAACAAACTGCTTCCAGCAGCTCAACACAAGTATCTGCGTAAGAAGATGTGCCTTATCTGATGATGTACCTGATGTTCGCTCAACTGGCAAAAGAAGGGGTGTCACTGCATTTTTATATTTACCAGCAGAGCTTTAATTTCTGGACTTTCAGACTTACCATAGCTTGCCAAGTCCTTATCAGTATCTACTGCGCATGTCCACATTCTTTCTCTTCTTCTGAAAACTTTTCTCTGTTCTCCAGCCAGCTAAGGTCAGGCTGAGGAATCTTTGCCAAAATGTAACTACTTTAGATTAGTGAGATGTTTTATTTTCTTTACAATAAATATGAGTTTAATTAGAAGATGTATTCCGGTTTTATTTTTCAAGAGTATACACAAGGAGAAAGTCACGATTCCACCTCTAATTGAGAGCATTACCCCATGGGGCTGATTGCTGCTCTGACATGAAAAAGATGTTAAACTACATTGTTTTTACTTAGAGAAGACTGAGCTTGATAAGATACTCACAGGAACAGAGGATAAATTAATTAAAAATGTTACATTTTTTTTACTAAATATAGAACTAGAGGAAGAACAAGTAAAAGAAATAATGATAATTTGAGCAAAAAATTTTGGATATTCAATTGAATTGGATAAATGGCAACAATTATGGGAAAGAAGTTATAAATTAACAATGTCCACTGCATATAAAGAGAAGCAATATAAAATGTTTTACAGATGGCATATGCCTCCTGAGAAACTAGCAAAAATATTTAAAAATAAATCAGCTAAATGTTGGAAATGTCACCAGTTACAAGGTTCATATTACCACATGTGGTGGATGTGCCCTGAAGCAAAAAACTATTGGAATAAAATTAAGTTATGGTTGGAGGAAATGACACAACAACATATGGACTTAAAACCAGAGCTGTTCCTATTGGGTATCTAACCAGAGAAAATTAGTAAAGATAATATATATTTGATTATACATGTAATCACAGCGGGAAGGATTGTTTATGCACAAAATTGGAAAGCAGAGAATATACCATCGGAGGGAGAAGTAATTAAAAAAAATTTAGATTGTGTAGAAATGAATAGATTAACTATGATGATAAAGGAAAGAGAAGATTCAGAATATTATAAGATATGGAATCAATTTTATTATTGGTTAGAAAAGAGATATAAATAAGTTTTAAAAGAGATTGGGAAAAAATGTTGTAACTAAAATATTATATTAGTGGAAAATCTGTAATGGACTTGGTGAGATTGAAGATAGAAGAGATAGAGAAGAAACCTTTGAAGATAACACCAAAATATCACATGGAAGAAATGAATGATGTACTAAATATTTATTTGTCTTAAAAAATTAAAAAAAACGTTTTTTTTAAAAAAAATCAACGCTTTACAGGCAGTGGATGGCCATTATGTAAACATACTTCCACCATTAAAAGCCATCAAATGACTGTCAAATATCCATTAATTTGAAGCCTGGGAGAAGCAGCTTAGTCTCCAAAGAATACATGCATTCATTCATTCATTCATTCATTCATTCATTCATACATACATACATACATACATACATACATACATACATACATACATACGTACATATCTGAATCTCTGGCAACTTTGCATTTCCTTCTTTGAGCTGACAATCAACTATTGAATGTAAAATACAATCCAGATACAATCTGGAATCTACCTAAATTGTATGCAGGAGAATTCTCCTAAATCAAACTAAAAGATTGGCCTAAAGATTAAGTGTTCTGGAAACCTGTATTACTCTCTAAGATGGTATGAAATTTGACAGAGGGCACCACTATCATGAGCTATTGCATTAAGCTCAAGTCTTGTTATTTCTTCTAAATTTGGCACATTGCATGCCTCTAAACTGCAGAGGAACAACGGGAAAAATGTATATTTGCATTTCTTGGCAGAAGCAACTAGTTGACCTCTGTATGAAATAGAATACTGGAATAAGATGGGCTTTGGCCTGATCTAGCAGGACTATTCCAATTTTCTTATGGTGTAACATAAATGTTTAATCGATTTAAAAGCTATGTACTCTAACTTCCCTTACACAGCTACACAGAGAAAATAAGGAAGGGCAAACATGCAATCATGTAAGATTTTGGAAAAAACAGGCCATAAAATACATCAGGAATTTATGTATGAGACTCTAGAGTTATATCTAATCTCTAAACCTTGGATATATTCTCTAGATCTCTATAAAAGTTGTAACTGTTAATATCAGAATGAGAAATTATTCAATATGTGATAAGAAATAATGTGTGTTTAATTTAGTTTTTGTTAAATCAAATATAGTTTTTATGCTGATTGGCACTTAGAACATGACATATACTTTTTGTAGCCTTTGTATGACTCTTCACCAGATTAATGTCTTCTACATGAGATGCAGTTGAAAAGAAAAATGCTCTTAGAGGGTTCTCTATTTCAATGAAATGCCTTCTCTCTTTTCCTATTAATTAGCCCTGTTATGCAAAGCTTGGGGCTACAAGAACAAATAGTTGTTCTCTACTATTTACATCAGTACTTTTTAGCAGCATTTCTGCATTTTTATTAACGCTGAAAGGGGGTAAAAGTACAGTTCCTATTATTTTCCAAATAGGCTCTGGTCCTTTGAACATTTAATAGAAGCAAATTCACTGGAATCAGCAAGATATACTTTTATTTAATCCTATGTAGTAAAGTAGGATGTAAAATGAAATTGGAGTAAAATAATATGCGGTCAGCCTGCATGATCTCTGAAGGACCCTTTTGACTTGAGAAAGTTGCAGAGTTCAAGAAGTCAAACCACAGGCAAAGATACAGTTGCTGGATTCAAAAAGTCAAACTACAAATATTAGCTAACTTTCTGTTACTATGTTAAAATGCAGAACTAAACCACATGGAGCTTCCTGCCTAAAGCAATAGGGAAGGGGGGCTAGGTAAAGAGGCAGTTCTAAGATACTTCCTGTTTTTTTGTTCTATAAAGATACATATCTTAAACAAGGTCTTTGTTCAGATGTTAGAATTTATATTAAGCTATCTGAACCTTTTGGCCAAACTAAAGCTTTTTCTGTTTTCAAAATTCATCTCTTTTATTTTTCTGTGACATTTTGACGAGCCAGGCAGGAAATGAAGCGAGATTTTACTAAGGGACGGAACGGACCAGTCAGTGCCAGGTGGGACCATCTTGCCAAACTTCAGGCACCACTGAGAGTTTTTCTCTGGAAGGAGGCAAATGGCCCCTCTGGGTACTCCATGGCTCCAACCGACCCAAGAACCTTATGAAATCAGAACAAACTAATAGATAAATGCCGGCTGAGAAAGAAAAGGAAAGAAGACGCCTGCAGGCAAGTATTGTGGGAATTGTAGGCCCACTCCTTGAGAGTGGAAGAGGGAGCCTGATCACCTCCCTGGGTCCGGGAACGTCCCTTCCTAACAGAACCGGTGTGTCCTAATGAGACTTTAGAATTGTGTGGGTGGTTAAGCCATTGCAATTCCTGTGGGTGATTGTTGGAAAAGTCCAGTACCACAGATCAATGGCAATGTTTTAGAAAATGGGTGGAAAAGAGAGTGTTCCACAAACATCTCTTCAATATATGTTGAAGAATTTTAAGAAAAGTCCTTAAAAGGAAAGCGAAATGCAATACAAAAGTGTCTATACATTTTGGATCTTTAAAAATAAGCCAGCACCTGCTGGGAGATCTAAAATATATATGGAGAAGAGTTTGGTCTTTAAAATAGGCCAGCGCCTGCTGGGAGATCCAAACTAGAAAGAGCTAGGCAGAGCATAACCAGGGCAGAGACAATCCAGTGCTTGAGGAGATGGAACAATGAATGAAACCTTGAGTAAAAAGTGAAAAGTTCACTAAAACAATTAGAAAGAATCCCAAACTGCAAATAGACCTGACTAGTCCTTAAAAGAGAAATACTGCAGTGTTATAAAGATTCTGATAAATTACCATTCTTAAAAGAGCCAGAGAACTCTGAAAGAACTAAGAATAGAGAAGAAAATTGTTTTTGTTCTTCCCACCCGGGGTTTAGCAGGTAATAAAAAAGGAAAAGCCTATCTAAATGTGAAGACTCAGATAATTGATTAATTTGATATGAATTCTCTTAAAAATTATTTTGTTAAGATCTGTGCATTCCCTAATTCAACTAAAATTTAAGCCGGGAATGAATAGTGTATATATCTAAAGTCTTATGTACCTTCAAGGTAACTAAAACTGCCTGATCTCTAGAGATATGAATTTTAAATTGTTAGAAAAGAATGGAACGTATTGAGAGGAAGGAAAATATGTCATCCAGTTTCGTCTGGCCGTCTAAACAGGTGAAGAACAGAGTTCAACTTTTTTTCCTTCTCTGTACTTTCAAGATAAACTCAAGTTTATAAAGAAATGTTTCAAGTTCACTCAGCTACAATAGTGATGTGTAGTTGCTGTCCTATCTACCCCCGCCCTTTTCTAATGCAGCAATGCCTTTCCTCACCCAGAAAGTGGGGAGGGGACCTCATTCTCATGTTTTTAGTCTTGCAAGGTTGACTCAGATCTGTAAAAGCAGAACTAGAGAGATTAAGGACTCAACTTTTATTCAGTCATGAAGAATTATCATAAGTTAAAGATGATTTACAAATATGATACAAAATAAATATTGAAAATCTTAAAGATAATATGACTATGCAAGCTAAACAGCAATTAGATACTTGCAAAATGAAATGAAAAGAAAAATTAGAAGCTATGCAATTCGAAAACGACAACTAAAATAATAATAATAATAACAATAACAACAATAACAATAATAATATCAGAATCAATTTACATTAAAAATAGCAAAACTAGAAGCATTACCTACAGTAATTATTATCTCCGAAGAAATGATGCTTCTGGTAAATAACCTCAAGGAAGAGATAGAAGTTCTTAGACAAATTAATAGCTGAAAATGAAAAACTTGTACAACAAGACATCAAACAAAAAGAAGAGATTGATACACTAAAAAAACTCCTCCTTTTCACCTGCTAAAATAAATTTTAATCATAATTAACAAGAACTCCAAGAAAAATTATACTTCTTTTTTAAAAATAAAAATTGGATTAGAAGAGAGCAAGGTCAAGAATAAAACTATAAACTCCAGGCTTTGATAGAAAAGATTCAACAAAGTACAGTTGTTCACAGTAACCTCAGAATGCTGTGCTTGTATTTGTTTCTTGCCTGCCTTCCTACAAAACAATAAACTAATTTTGCTCTCAAGCAAGAAAAAAGGGAAGCTCTGCCTTCCAGTCCTTAAAGGGAAAGGCTTCTTGTTTCCTTCCAACAAATCATTATAAAGACCCACAATCCTACCTGGCAGGACTTGGAACAATTGATGACCACTCTCCTTAATGGTGATGAGAGAGAGAGAGATTAAGTAGTGCCATTGGTAAGATTTTAAAACCCACAGACAAGGGAAATCTCCTGGGTATAATAGACCAACAGTTTCCAAGAAGGAACCCTCCCTTTCTTTCTCTGGGAGCATTGCTGGACATTCTGTTGAGTGAAAATGCATCTCTTCTCCATGCACAACTTATAAAAAGACTTTGCTTGCATCTAATTGAGACTTTGCTTAGCCACAAAAGTGACAAAACTTGCTTTCCTTCTTTCCATTTGGATTTAATTGAGTGAAAGTATTCTGCTCAGCGGTAGAAAGACAGAAAGAGGAAAGACAGTTCTTGTGTTTGCTGAAAAGATTGCCCTGTAATAAAGGGTCCCAGGGCAGCATGTTGAATCTTCCTTGCAAGGTTTGTGTGTATGTTGTTTTAGACAAGTTGCTTCTTAGCCTAGTGAGCTCAATCTGCATTTGAAGAAAAGCTGCAAAGGTATTCTATAAAGAAAGGAATCCATAAGCCTAGCTGCAATAGATGAGAGGCCTGAAGACTGAAGGGGACCAGGGTTCAGTCAAGCCCCCCCTGAACCCTTGGTCCGAATGAAAATAGGGGGAATAATGTAACCTCCTTAGTAGACACAGGAGCATCTAAATCTGTAATTTCAAAGCTGCTGGCTCCCTTTTCTAAAATATCCAAGGGGTTAATGGCTTCATAGATCATTGCCCCATGCTGAAAAAACCCTGAAATATTCCTTAGATGAAAGAAATATAGAACACCAGTTTCTCTATATGTCTGAGTGTCCAGTTTCCCTCCTGACATCCTATGTAAAATGGAAGCTATTCGGTCTGTGATGAAGACAAAATGTCAACTAATAGGAGAGAGTTGTGAGGATTTTAGGAGAAGTGGAAGCTAATAAATTAACCTTTGGGCAGCCAACTACCATTAATAATGAACCCCCCAGATGAAATACGGCAAGAAATATGGCTCAAAAGGGTCAAATCCCGAATACCTGGCAGGAGTTTTAAGTACCGAAGTTATAGGCAATCCACCAGGACATGCTGCACACTATGCTGAAGCCTTTAGCATATGACGAAGGAAGCTGTCTATTGAGGAAATTAAACCTTAGGCAGCCAATTACCATTTACACCAGCCATGCGATTCAAGGAGTTTTAGAGACAAAGGGCCATTTATGGCTGACAAACCCCAGAAATTACAAGCATCAAGCTCTCCTCACTCAGAAACCACGAGTGATCCTGAAACAAACAAATGCTTTAACCCAGCTACTCTTTTGCAAGCATTGGGTCCTGAAATTGAAAGAACGTATGCAGGTCAACACAGCAAGCAGAGTGGAGCAGGTCTTCCCAAGCCTGACTGACCAGCCTTACAGACCAGGACTTTAAGAGAAAAAGCAGACAAAGGTGTGCCTTGAAAATCACCTTAAGTGAGTAAATGCATTACCACTAGTACTTTGATCTGTGTGATGTTCTCTACATAAAGGAATTAGATTATCTCTTTTTGAAATATAGGAGACCTAAGCCGGATAGGAACTAAGCGGGTGAATCAGAAGGTGGAGAATTAAATAGCAAATACAAGAAATCCAAGAATATTGTGTGTCCCTTAGCCCACCATTTTTGACCACCTCTAGTTATAATATTCAAATAGTAGTAAGAAATAAATGGGAAGACATGATTGTAAAAATGAAATGAATAATAATTGGAGTATTGTCTTTGTATTTTGAAATCTAGACAATGATAAGTTTTTCCTTTTTTTAGAAATATGAATAAGTATAAACTGTAACAATTGAAATACTTTAATGGTATATGGTGGTGAAAGTAAAAAGGATTAAGTTGTAACTTGGATACCAGCTAGAACAATTCTAAATTTAATTAGGGAGATTGTAACGATTGAAATATTTTAAAATTTATATTGTGATGAAGGTAGAAATGATTAAATTGTGATTTGGAGGATTATATGGGTAAAACACTGGAAAGAAAAAAGTTTAATGCCTAGATAGAAGGGCCTGTATATTGTGGTCATGTATTCCAACTTGCAGTAAAAATGTTGGAATCCAAGTCTTGGATTCATTGGACTCGAGTTTAGTCTGCAGTTTAGGAATATTGGGAGGCAGATCAGGTTTAGGCCCAACCCCTAGTAGTACGCTTGAAGAAGTGCCCTCTATAACTGTCCTACCAGCAATGGGCAGGCAACATATGGGGCAGAAGAGGCCTTACTGGTATCACACCGGAAGCTGACCCTCCAGGTATGGCTGAAGATTTAGAATGGGAAGTCAAACATATATAGCCATAGCTGTACTATCTCTTATTTTAATAAGTGTGCTTGCTGTTATTGTGATTAGTTGTGATTTGCTGTATATAGTATGCTGGAATCACTTCTTCCCCAGAAAGACAGGTGCTGAACCTAAAATCATTGACTGTGACAGAGAGCAGTACGAAACTCCTGTAGATATTTATGTTTTAAGAAGTCAGGGAGTGGGGTCTCTGTGGTGCTGCTCTAGCTCTAGGACTGTGGATATTGTATTAACAAATAAGAGGTGGTTCTGTGGGATACCTAAAACTAATATTGCCTTTTCCCAAGTCACATATAACCTTAACCTTCTTCCTGATGTGGTGATTTTGTAAATTAAGAGAATTGTGATAGGATAGGTTCTGTGTAGAGGACAATTATGAGTTTTCTGTGGCTTTGGCTATTATTGGCAAGGGCCTAATGAGTAATAACACCCTGAACAGTAGTTCCCAATGTTGTGAGAATGCCCGAGTGACCTCCCCCTTGCTTTTTAAATTTTTTTTATTAAATTAAAAACAAACACACATAAAAGAATACAGACAAAATATGTATAAATACAAATAAAACAGTACACAACATATAAACATTTAAGCATAGCATCTTATTTCGTAAGTTATTACATCGGTAAATTGCATTTCTGAATATATTTCCCCACATCTAACCTTATATAACGATATTGTGTCAAGTTAAGTTATAATTCTTTATTTTGTTTAAAAAAAAATTATTGACAAAAAACATACATTTACAAACATACACACATATACATAAACAAACTGTAAACAAACTATACATAAACAAACCGTACATTAAAATTAAGTCATACAATTTGAGCTTTGAAAATAGAATTACTTCGGTAATTATATATTTATATATCTATATATGTGTGTCTTTCATTATATAACAATATTTATGTAACAATATTTAATTTTGTTTCCTCATTTTTGTATCCTTGAGTGGTATTCCCTTATTTCATCTTCTTTTTCTCTAACCAAACATACAATTTTTGCCAAATTAGATAGTAATCTGTGTCTTCTTTTTCCTGTATTTCTTTGGTAAATCTGTCCATCTCTGCACATTCCATTGTTTTTTGTATTATCCTCTCCTCTGATGGCATATCTTCCAGTTTCCACATTTGTGCAAAAGTAATTCTAGCTGCTGTCAAAATATGTATTATCAGATATTGTATTTCTTTTTTGTAGTCCTTTGTCAGTATTCCTAAAAAATATGCTTCTGGTCGAAGTGGCACTTTTTGGGTAATAATTTCTTCCAGTTATTTTTGAATCATTTTCCAAAATTTCTTCACCTTTGGGCATGACCACCACATGTGGTAATAGGTCCCCTTGTATGTTCTGCATTTCCAACAATTCTTAGTAGTATTTGGGAACATCTTTGCCAAATGTGCGGGGAGGAGATGCCACCTGTAGAACATCTTGTATGTGTTTTCTTTGTAGGGTACAGACATTGTCAGTTTGGTATTTACTTTCCACATTTTTCCCAATGTTTTAATTTAATATTATATCCGAAATTTTTGGCCCACATAATCATATTTGCTTTCATTACTTCTTCCTCCAATTTGTATTTTAGTAAATAATTGTATATTTTAGTTATTAATTTATCATCAGATTGCAATATAATTTTATCTAATTCATTCTATTCCTTTTGGATTCTGAATTTTTTCATATCCATTTTGTATCTTGATTTTACCTGTAAGTACGGCTACCAATCAATGTCAGTTCCCTGCTGTCTCAATTCCTCTCTTGTTTTCATTTCTCCTTCTGTATTCAACAGCTCATCATAAGTTTTCATCTTATCTATGTCCATTGTATTCAGATAAATTTGGGCCTCCATGGTTGATATCCATCTTGGAATTTTGTCGTAGTGTTTTCTCCTTATTTCCATCCAGATTTTTGCCAGTGCATCTCTAATACAATGTCTCCTAAAATGTTCATGTTGCCTAGGTTTTTCTTCCCATAAAAATGCATGCCATCCTTTCAACAGGTTGAATCCTTCTAATGCTATCATGCGTTTATTTTTAAGTGTTATCCAGTCTTTTATCCAAGTTAGTGCTATTGCGTTGTAATAAGTTTGCCAGTCCAGTAATCCTAGACCACCCCTCTCTCTGGTATCTTGCAGATGTTTCAGTTTGATCCTTGCTCTTTTTCCTTGCCAGATGTATTTTAATATCATTTTATTGAGGTCTTTAAAATATGATGTTCCTGGATTTATTGGTATTACTCTAAATAAATATAATAATTTCGGTAGAACTGTCATTTTAATCGAGGCAATTTTACCTAAAAGTGATAATCGCAATTTACTCCATACATCTAAGTCCTTTTGAATTTGTTTGGCCAATTTATTATAGTTATCTTCTTTAAGGGTTGATACTTTATTGGTGAGCCAGATTCCTAGGTATTTTATTTTGGTTGTTGTTTGTATTTCTAACATATCTTCCAATTCTTTCTCCAGTGCTTTCTTCAAATTCTTGGTTAATAGTTTTGATTTTTTTCTGTTAACTTTCAATCCTGCCACTTTACCGTATTGTTCTATCTTTCTTAATAATTTCATTCCTGATTGTTTTGGTCATTCTAGAATAAATACTACATCATTGGTGAACGCTTGTAATTTATACTCCTATTTTTTATTCTTAACCCTTTTAAATCATTATCATTTCTAATTTCATTCAACAATGTTTCTAGTGCTAGTATAAATAGTATAGGGGATAAAGGACATCCTTGTCTCACCCCCTTGATATTTTAAAGTGGTCCATTGTCTCTTCATTTATCCATATTTTTGCCGTTTGATTGGAGTATATTGTCTTGATCATATTTAGGAATTTGTCACCTGTTCTCATTTTTTCTAATTGTAGTATTAGGAATGTCCAATTAAGGTTATCAAATGCCTTTTGTGCTTCAAGGAGAAGTAAGGCCATTTGTTCGTCCGATTTTTTAATATTCCAAAATGTATTATTCCAAAATATTATTGTCCTTGTGTTGTTTTTGATCTGTCTATTTGGAATGAATCCATTTTGATCCAGGTGGATATAATCAGCAATAAAGTTCTTCATTCTCTGCACCATAATTGAGATAAATAGTTTATAATCCACATTCAGAAGCAATATGGGTGTGTAATTTTTAATTTGGGTAGAGTTTGAGTCTTCTTTAGGTATCAATGTGATAATTGTCTCTGTCCATGACTTAGGGATTTTGGCTTCTGAGATTTCTTCATTCAGGACCTGTAGTAAGATATTGTCTATTGACTGGTGTTCTATTTTATAAAATTCCACCAGAATGCCATCTGGACCTGGTGTTTTATTATTATTCTGTTTCTTCTTTGCTTCGATTAACTGTAACATCGATTTTGGTCTATTCAGGAGTTCTCTTTGAGTTTATTTCTTGAATATTGGTTTTATTTATATTAGATTAGATTAGATTAGATTTATTGGATTTATATACTGCCCTACTCCCGAAGGACTCAGGGCGGTGTACAGCCAACAATAAAAATACATACATACAAAATTTAAAAACCAACTAAAAACTAAAGATTAAATGAATTTGGCCCGGACAGAATTAAAACACCCCAATATAATTTAAAATTTTTTAAAATTTGACACTAAAAACGGGGAGTGGTTAGGCCAGGCCTGCCTGGCAAAATAGAAAAGTCTTAAGAGCGCAGCGGAAGGTGGGCAGATCCGGGATCCTCCGTATCTCTGGGGGGAGCTCATTCCAGATAGTAGGTGCCCCCACAGAGAAAGCTCTCCCCCTGGGGGCTGCCAGCCGACATTGTTTGGCTGACGGCACCCGGAGGAGCCCCTCTCTATGAGAGCGTACTGGCCAGTGGGAGGCTATTGGTGGTAGTAGGCGGTCCTGCAAGTACCCAGGTCCTAAGCCATGGAGCGCTTTCAAGGTAGTAATCAGGACCTTGAAGCGCACCCGGAAGACCACCGGGAGCCAGTGCAGCTCGCGCAGGAGAGGTGTCACATGGGAACACCATGTCGCTCCCATCACCACCCGCGCGGCCGGACTCTGCACCAGTTGGAGCCTCTGGGTGCTCCTCAAGGGGAGCCCCATGTAGAGAGCATTACAGTAGTCTAGACGGGAAGTGACAAGGGCGTGAGTGACCGTGAGCAAGGAGTCCTGATCCAGAAAGGGACGTAACTGGCGGATCAGGCGAACCTGATAGAAAATCCTCCCGGCCACGGCCGTCAGATGCCCTTCCAAGGACAGCCGTGAATCCAGGAGGATGCCCAAGTTACGAACCCTCTCTGTGGGGGCCAGTGATTCGCCCCCAATAGTCAGTGATGGCGCCAACTGACTGTATCGGGACGTCGGAAACCACAGCCACTCGGTCTTGGATGGGTTGAGCCTGAGCCTGTTCCTCCCCATCCAGATCCGCACGGCCTCCAGGCATCGGGACATCACTTCAAGGGCATCGTTGAGGTGGTCTGGGGTGGAGATGTACAGCTGAGTGTCATCAGCGTACTGATGGTACTTCACCCCAAAACCACGGATGATCTCACCCAGCGGCTTCACATAAATGTTGAACAGGAGGGGCGAGAGGACCGATCCTTGTGGCACCCCACATATAAGGAGCCTCGGGGTCGACCTCTGCCCCCCTGCCAACACAGACTGCGACCGGTCGGAGAGATAGGAGGAGAACCACCACAACACAGTGCCTCCCACCCCCATCTCTACCAACCGGTGCAGCATGATACCATGGTCGATGGTATCAAAAGCCGCTGAGAGGTCTAACAGGACTAGGACAGAGGAGCACCCCCTGTCCCAAGCCCTCCAGAGATCATCAACCAACGCGACCAATGCTGTTTCCGTGCTGTACCCGGGCCTGAAACCCGACTGGAATGGATCTAGATACGTCGCTTCATCCAGGTGCTGGGGAAACTGTTTCGCAACCACGCTCTCAACAACCTTCGCCACAAAGCGAAGGTTGGAGACCGTACGATAATTTACCAACATTGCCGGGTCCAGGGAAGGCTTCTTGAGGAGAGGCCTCACTACCGCCTCTTTCAAGGCGGCAGGAAAGACACCCTCCCTCAATGAAGCCTTTATAATCCCCTGGAGCCAGCCTCGTGTCACTTCCCGGGAAGCCAGCACTAACTAGGAAGGACACGGGTCCAATAAACACGTGGTCGCGTTCAGTCCACCCAGTATCCTGTCCACATCCTCAGGGGTCACAGGCTCAAACTCAGTCCAGATAAAATTCTCAAGACCTGCCCCGGTCCCTTCCCCCGAGACCACCCAGTCGGAGTCCAAATCTTCCCGAATCTGAGTGATTTTGTCATGCAGATATTGAACAAAATCCTCGGCTCTACCCTCCAAGGGGTCCTCCCGCGCTTCCTGGTGGAGCAGGGAGCGGGTCACCCTAAACAGGGCAGCAGGGCGATTATCTGATGACGCAATAAGAACAGCAAAATAGCTACATTTTGCTGCTTTTATCGCCACTAGGTAAGTCCTAATATGGGATCACACCAGTGTCCGGTCAGATTCAGCAAGACTGGCCCTCCAACTACTCTCTAGGCGTCTTTTCTGGCGCTTCAACTCCCTCAGCTCCTCAGTGAACCAAGGAGCCAAGTGAGATCGACGCCGGGTCAGAGGCCGCAAAGGCACGACCCGATCCAGAGCTCCGGCGGCCGCCCTATCCCAGGCGGCCACCAGGTCTCCGGCCGAGGCGTGTGCCAGAGCCTCAGGGAATGGCCCAAGCTCCATCTGGAACCTATCAAGTTCCATCAGGCGCCTGGGGCGGAACCATCTTACCGGCTCCACCTCCCTGTGGTGGGGTATTGCGGTTCAAAAGTCAAAACGAAGGAGAAAGTGATCTGACCATGACAAGGGTTCGGTGACTATGTCCCCTATATCAAAATCTCTCAACCACTGTCCAGAGACAAAAACCAGGTCCAGTGTGTTTCCCCCCGTGTGGGTAGGGCCATGAATTAACTGGGTCAGGTCCATAGCCATCATGGAAGCCATGAACTCCCGAGCCACCTCAGACATCTCCCCCATGGATGGCAGGTTGAAATCCCCCATGACCATAAGCCTGGGAGTATCAACCGCCACCGCGGCGATGACGCCGAGAAGCTCAGGCAGGGCTGCTGCCACATGGCAGGGAGCCAGGTACGTGATCAGCAAACCCATCTGAACCCCATGACCCCATTTCACAAGGAGGGATTCACAACCGGCCGTCTGAGGAACAGTGGCCTCCCTTGGTTTCAGACCTTCTCTAATAATAACCGCAACCCCCCCGCCCCTCCCCTGTGACCTCGGCTGATGAAATGCTTGGAAACCCGGCGGGCACATTTCAATGAGGGGCACCCCCCCTCGTGGCCCAACCAGGTCTCCGTAACACCTGCCAGGTCTGCACCCCCCTCCTGAACAAGCTCACAGATGAGGGGGGCTTTATTTACTGCAGACCTGGCATTGCACAACATCAGCCGAAGGCCCGGGCCTTGAGGGTCTGTGCAATCTAGGGAGCGGGAGGAGCCTTGGGGGCCGGAACACGCCACCGCTCGTAAACAGCAGGTACGTGTTCCCCTGACACGATATGGCCCCCTGCTCCTGCCATATCTACCTCTCCCACCTACAGTAACGAGTATATAATCTTTAACTTTTTCTATTTGGATTCCTTCCTGTGCATATAATTCCTGATAAAAATTGTTTGCGATTTGTTTCTTTTCCTCATTCACATGTTGCATTTATGCTTGTTCATCTTGTAGTTGGTATATTACTCTTTTTTCCTTTTCTCTCTTCAACTTATAGGCCAACCAATGTCCTGTTTTATTTGCATATTCGAATTGGTTTTGTTTTGCCATTTTAACTTTCTTCGCAATTTCTGTTGTTGTTATTAAATTTATTTCATGTTTAATGAGATTTATTTTTCCTTAAGCTCTTTCCTGAGTGGTTCTTTCTGTAATTCTGCTTCATGTTTTCCACGGTCTATCAATAAATCATTTCTTCTTTGGTGTGTCTCTATTTTTTTCGTTTAGTAGGAAATTGTTAGTCCTCTTATATATGCTTTTGTGGTGTCCCAAAGAATTTGCAATGATGTTTGTTGCCTCTTATTTATTTGGAAAAATATATCCATCTCTTTCTTTATCATTTCTATGTATTCCTTATCATTGATGATAAGTTATAATTCTATTATATCTCATTTGGTGTGCAATTTGGTTCAAATAGTTTGGAGTCGCTTTTTTATTTGGTTTTCCTTTTCTCCAGCCACTGGTACCATTTTTGCCAGACCAGGTAATATTCAGATTCTTCTTTTTCTTGAATTTCTTTGGTGAGTTTGTCTATCTCAGCACACTCCATTACTTTTGATATTATTTTGTTTTGGGTTGGGATTTCTTCCGATTTCCAATTTTGTGCAAAACTGATTCTAGCTGCAGTCAGAATATGTGTAATTAGGTATGTTATTTCTTTTTCGTAGTTAATTGTGGGTATGCCCAATAGATGTGTTTCTGGTTTTAACAGTATTTTTTGTGCTGTTATTTCTTCCAATTGAATTTAGATTTTGTTCCGAAATTGTTTGGCTTTAGGGCATAGCCACCACATGTGGTAGTATGTCCTTTTCTGTGTTTTGTATTTTCAGCAAAGTGGGGATATGTTGGGGAACATTTTTGAAATTTGTGCTGAGTAAGATGCCATCTATAGAACATCTTATAGGCATTTTCTTTGTACGGTATTGCTAGAGTCATTTTGCTGTTAACTTTCCATAATTTTTCCCATTGGCTTAGTTTGATGTTATGTCCAAAGTTCTTTGCCCATGTGATCATATTCTCCTTTACTATTTCATCTTCTAGTTTATATGAGAGTAAGAAATTGTAAATTTTAGTTATTAATTTCTCGTTTGGGCCAAATAATATCTTATCTAATTTATTAGGTTCTTTTTCGATTCCATAAGTCTCCATATCCATTTTAAATCTAGATTTTAGTTGAAGGTATGGCCACCAGTCAATTTCTATCCCTTGTTCCTCTAATTCTTCTCTTGTTTTTAATTGTCCTTCTTCATTTAGGAGGTGTTGGTATGTTTTCATTTTGTTTGTGTCCATTGTGTTTGTGTCCATTGGATAAATTTATGCTTCCATGGTTGAAATCCATCGTGGGATTTTATCGTAGTGGCTCCTCTTAATTTCAGTCCATATTTTTAACAATGTCTCTCTTACAATGTGTTTTCAAAATTGTTCGTGTTTTTGGGTTTTTCTTCCCATAAATATGCGTGCCATCCTTTCATTAAATCAAAACCTTCTATTGCTAATATGCGTTTGTTTTTGAGTTCAATCCATTCTCTGATCCATGTTAGTGCTGATGCTTTGTAGTACAGTTGCCAATCTGGGAGGCCCATTCCTCCTTTTTCTCGTTTATCTTATAAATGTTTCAATTTGATTCTCGCCTTTTTCCCTGCCAGATATATTTTGATATTATCTTGTCCAAATCTTTAAAGTTGGTTCTTCCAGGATTTATTGGTATCACCTGGAACAAATACAGCATCCTTGGCAAAATATTCATTTTAATGGAGGCAATTTTACCTAAGAGTGATAACTGTAATTTAGTCCAAAATTCCAAATCTTTTGCTATTTGTTTGGCCAGTTTATTGTAATTGTCTTCTTTGAGTGTTGATATTCTGTTGGTGAGCAAAATCCCTAGGTATTTCACTTTCTTTGTTATTTGTATTCCTAAAGCCAGAGAACCTATCGAGAAAAGACCTATAAAGAATAAAACATACGAATCCAACAGAAGTGATGGAACACAAAGGGAGGAGTAATAAAAGAAAACCAGAGGATTTGGGTTTGGAGAAATAAGAGAGCGTGGATCAGTGGAAAAACGAGGAAGAAATCATCAGGCGGCAGTCATTGGAGAAAACCCTGTCGGAGGGACTAACTAGCAAATGCCAATACACAAATGCTACAGAAGATAAACAGGCTGATTTAGAGCTGGAAAAACTAAATGGACTACAAATTGGTGGATACTTTGAACTTTGAACAGTAGGAGTTTAAGACAATTAATTGCGGAAATTTTGAAAATAACCCAATAGACACAATCAAACAAGAGCTGCAATAACGAAAAGAAGTTGCAAGACAGAATGATAATGAACATTGATTGATTTGACATAGAATACACAGGATATAAGTGCTTCTCAGAAGAATCCTGAGACATAATTTTTGATGGTGATAAATATAAAATATAAATACAAATAATCAAATTAGTATTATATTATATACATATATATACCTAGATACTAAGACATCAGGAGATTGATATACTTATTCAATGTATTTACTGTATTTTTATAATCCCTAGGTATTTCACTTTCTTTGTTATTTGTATTCCTAAAGCCAGAGAACCTATCGAGAAAAGACCTATAAAGAATAAAAAGTACAAATCCAACAGAAGTGATGGAACACAAAGGGAGGAGTAATAAAAGAAAACCGGAAGATTTGGGTTTGGAGAAATAAGAGAGCGTGGATTACTGAACTTAAAGTTGATATTGCATAAAAAGTAGAATTTTATACTAACTATAACTATTACCTATTACTTTGATCTTTATTGCCTTTCTTATCCTTTTTTTCTTTTTCTTTTTTTTTTTTTGAGGAAAAATTGCTTATATAAAATTAAATCTTAAATATTGATATATTGATAAATTGATAGAATTGTGATTATATTTATTTATACCCATTGATTTACTTATTTAATTACTGATTCGCTATATTGATATTATCTTGAACTCATAGGCTTAGAACAATGGTATTCACTATTCCAGTGTGCATAAAGTGATATACCTAATAAGCTAAAAATTGTCATAGAACTACTATACTGATAAATTGAAATAGAGTGAAGCAGAACCCTTAAAATAGATATATAGTATTTGTTAAATATATAATTTATAGTAACTATATAGATACCACTGTTTAGATAAGAATTGATATTTAATACTGATAAGAGTTAATATTTAATCCAATAGTATACTTATATTTAATATATTTAACAGAGAATAAATACATGATTTGCTGAAATATTTATTTTTTCCCTGCTCCCCAACTAAGATATTTTAAACCCTATATAACGATATTGAATTAGCAAACTCCAGAAGAATAGATCAGAAAGTTAAACAAATATACCCTGTTCTCAGAATAAATACAAATTATATAAATAATTAAGTGATAAGGAACTTCAACGAATCGACTTAATGAAAGGAGACCATGCATGAAAATTTGGGAAGCGGTAAAACAGAAAATTAAGATGACAACTACAGACCCATCGGCGATATCCAAAACAAGCAAAAGGATAATCTCTAACCAAACATCAACCACTGCATCACCAATACAACAAAAAACGATAGACACAATGCTATCTGCAGAAAAAGAGAAAACCCCCACAACATTTAACATTCAAAACATACACTCAGTCCTGGCAATGATACAAGAGGGGATGAACAAAACACAAGAATCAATAGTGAATAATCACAAGGAAACCAGGAAAAATTATGAAGAACTGAAATTAGACGTAGGAGAAATAAAGGACAATATTAAAAAAATGGATGATAAGATGGAAAAGATACAACAAAATATTGCAAAAAATGAACAACGGATTCAAAACATTGAAACAAAATTGGACCAAGCAGAAAAAAAAATCGACAATATGGAAAGTAATCAAATAGCACTGAATAAAGAACTGGAAAATTCAATCTCATACCTGGAAATGGAGAAGGCATCCTTCTATCTAAGATTCCAAAATATTGCCGAGAACAAAGATGAGAATCTGAGAGATCTGATGGTGGGGATTCTAGCGGAGGCGACCCAAAAAAGACACTGAGGAACTTAGTAAGGAAATTGACGAAGTGTACCAAGTATATACAAATTATGCTCGAAGAAATAAGTTATCCAAAGAGATCCACATCAGATTTGCAAGAAAATCGGTGAAAGAAGAAATATACAAAATAATGAGAGAGGAAACAATCACGTACAAAGACAAAGAAATAATTACATTAAAACAAATCCTGAGAAGAATAAGAGAAACAAGGAAAAATTACAACTTTCTGACCACAGAATTGAATAAACACAAAATAATGTTTCGGTGGCTGACTCCCGAGGGAAATCTGGCCTCATGGCAGGATAAAAAACATAGAATTGACACCCTTGAAAGGGCACAACAATTTTTCGACAGGTATTTTGTTCTAGAAGAGGAACAAGAAACTGAAGTTCAACACGATTCCGTCGATAAAGCAACTACGCCAGAGGAACCGCAGAGAGACTGAGAAGGAAGAACAAGAATGGAGAAAGAGAGGATGGAAAAAGCGGGAGCAAGGGAAAAAATGTCAATCACTGCAAAAAACACAAGAAGACCTAGGACTGCAAGGAGATAGAGGATTGGAACGGAGAAGGAATTAAAGTTAATATCAATCAATAAAAATGGCTTAAATATCCCATCTAAGAGAACCCGTATATTCAAAAACTTACAGAAGCTGAAGACAGATATAGTAACACTACAAGAAGTTCACATCAAAAAACAACATTGTAAATTATTAGAAAACAACTGACTAGGAACACTCTATACAGCACTAACAGAACAAAAAAGAGAGGCATTGCGATATAAGTCAAAAACCATATACAAGCAAAACAAATACTTGCAGATGAGGAGGGCAGGACCTTGATGACTGAGATTAAAACAGGAACAAAAACTATATTATTAGTGTCAATCTACACACCAAATGGAACTCAAATGGATTATTTCAAAAAAATACATAATATAATCAAAGATTTGGACTATGAAAATCTATGCCTCATCAGAGATTACAATGCAATTGTAGATACAGAGAAGGACTATCAAAATACTAAAAATAACAAATCTAGAAAAAAACCACTACTGGATACATTTCAAGATGTTCATGATACAAGAACTCCAAGATGCTTGGAGAGAAAACAACCAAAATAAAAAACAATTTACATTCTACTCAAATTCACATCAGTCATGGTCCAGAATTGACATGGCCTGGATGACAGCAGAACTCAAATCAGATATCAAGCAAATAGAAATCACAACAAATACATGGGCTGATCATAGTCCGATTCAAATAACATGGAAGGGCTGTCAAATACGAAGAAGATGGATGATAGATAAAGATATCACAAAAGATAAACAATATGTGGAAATGATTCAAAAAGAATTGAAAATATTTTTCCAAATTAAATCTGAAGGAACGTACAAATCTCCAGAACTTGTGGGATACGACCAAAGCATATATAAGAGGCCTAACAATTGCCTACATAGCAAAAAGAAATAAAGACAAACAACAAACAAAAGATAATTTACTACACAACTACAACAATATGAATCAGCTTTACAGGAAGAGCCACACAACAAAGAAATTAAAGAGAAAATTAATTTGAAAAGACATAAAATAAATCTAATCACAACAACGGAAATAGCAAAGAAAATTAAAATGGCCGAACAAAACCAATTTGAACACACAAATAAAACTGGCAGGTGACTGGCCTACAAACTGAAAAAAGAAAAGGACAAGAAAATGATATACCAATTAAAAGATGAAGAAAGGTAAATATACAACAATAATGAAGATAAGAAACAAATTACAAGGAAATTCTTCCAAAACTTATAAGAAAGAAGAAATTCGAGAGGAAGACATTACAAAATATTTAAATAAAACAAATATCCAGGAATTAGAAGAAGATCTCATCGAATTATTAAATAGACTTATTTCCATGTTAGAAATAATAGAAGCAAGAAACCCCCCCACCCAAAAATAACAAGACCCCGGGACCAGACGGCATACCATCTGAATTCTACAACATATTTCAACAATCACTAGACAACACCTTAATCCAGGTATTTAATAATGCTCTACTAGAAGCTAAAATCCCATAATCATGGAATGAAACAATAATTACGTTAATACCAAAACAAGATTCAGATTTGACAGAAATCAAGAATTATAGACCAATCTCTTTTTAATGTAGACTATCACATCCATTCACATCCATTATAACTCAGAGACTGAAAACTTTAATTACCCACTACATACATCCAGACCAAAATGGCTTTATCCCCAGACGACAAATCAGAAATAATACAAGGACAATTATAGATACCCTTGAATACTATGAACATCAACCAGACAAGCACTAATTTTTTTGGGATGCACAAAAGCGTTCGATAACCTGAACTGGACATTCTTAATAAAACAATAAAATAAAACAATTGGAAATGATGAAATTTGGAGAAAGATTTCTAAATATGATTAAAAGGATATACAACACCCAAACAAAACACCCAAACAAAAAACAAAAAACAAAAATACTGATTAATGGAGAGACCACAGAACAATTTGACATAAGGAAAGGAGTGAGACAGGGATGCTCCCTATCCCCCATATTGTTTATATTAACGTTGGAAATTTTATTGAGATAAAACAGGGAAGATAAAGAGATATTGGGACTAAAGATAAAGAATCAGGAATTTAAATTGCAAGCATTTGCGGATGACATAGTACTCATCCTGGAACAACCTTTACAATCAGGACCCAAATTATTGATCAAAATAGAACAATACGGGGAAGTAGCAGGCCTGAAAGTTAATAAACAAAAAACGAAAATGTTAACGAAGAACATTTTGTGAAAATGTTAACAAAGACTTTACCGAGTGACCCTCCTTGCTCTTAAGGAAGAAAGTTGAAAACCCCAAAGTTCAAGGCAAGGTGTGAACTGTGATACAGTTAACTATCCAGTTCACTATCCACTATTTAGTCTGCTGAGCTATCCAGGGAGCCTGGATAGCTCACCAGACTAAAAGCATTGTGATTAACACCAGCTGTCTGCAATCACTGTAAGTTCGAATCTCACCAGGCTCAAGGTTGACTCAGCCTTCCATCCTTTCTAAGGTAGGTAAATTGAGGACCCAGTTTGTGGGGGCAATAAGCTGACTTTGTATAAATATACAAAAGTATGAAGGCTATTGCTTAACGCATTGTAAGCCGCCCTGAGTCTCTGGAGAAGGGCGGCATATAAATCTTTTTTTTTAAACCTCTTTGGAACAGGTCCACTCCCACCAATGATGTATCATCGATAGGTGGGGTTGGTATCCTGGACCTAAGATAACCCTAAGACCTAAAGACAAGCATCTGACAATCCCAGAACAGAGTGGGGTAGAACAAAGGGAGAATGGGCCCCTGTAACAATTGAGAAAAGGGAACTACATGTTAAGAATACTGGAACTAAGTTAAAGCCTAAATCAGTCTGACCCTACCCTAAGCCAAAAATGCTGTTTGTGTTTGTCTGCTGGTCCTTCATCTTATAATGCTATTCCAGATGAGCCAGATCTTTGTGTCAGGACTAGGGCCACAATAGTCCTTGAAAAAGATATTAAAAGGAGAACCAAAGTAGCAGTAGCCAAATTGCAAGGAGACTTTTATAATGCATTCAAAAGCTGGGGATTAACTGTTCCCTATTGTTAGCCCTACAGCTGTTAGTGTGGAAATCCTAGGGTCACCTTTTTTGTATGTAAAGTGACATCAGGAACCAGATATTCCTGTAGGATCCCTGAAGGGAGATCAATGTCCATCAGAAATACACTTGACCCAAGAATGACACTTATAGATGTAAAAACTAACTAGTGGCATTTCTCCTTATGCCCACTATTTATTTCAACAGAAGGTCACTTCTCAATACCACCACATGTCTCCATTAGGTCCAACACAGGCTTATGTGTCCTACTTCCCCCTGGAAATATAAGCTCTCGTTATCTTTTTGAAGGCCCAATTCTCAGAGAAAAGCAAAAGGACCCTACACTGGAAGTCCCATTGCAGCCTTTGACTGGCAAGTTAGTGGCAGGGACTTTAGGGGTCTGGACTAATGAGAAAAATCAATGAGCCAATACCGTTCCATGAACATAGGTGTGTATGTAAGAAAAAAAAATGGGGTTTTCTTCTTATGTGGGAAAAATGTGTATTTGTGTTACCTGACATGTACATTTCTCCCAAATGTAGGTGTTGTCAATGAAGAGCACACTATCCTTGTTCCCCTCATGGGGCATATTCAAAAAAGAGTGCCATTTTTGGTCCCACTATTAGCAATCCTGGGGATAGGGACAGCAGTTGGAACAGATGTAGGTGGAATGGCACGCTCCATAACACAGTTCAAGCAATTGTCAGAGGAGTTCCAAGAAAGCCTGAACCAAACATGAATAAGTCAGGTGTGGTCAGAGAGACTGCCAAGGACCAAGCATCCAAAATGGGCAGAAGTTACAAGCAATAGAAATGTGGTTCTCTTAGTTGTCTGGGCCTGGCTGGATTAGACAGATGTTATTCCTGTTGTGATAGGCCTGGCTTTTATTCCTCTTTCAGACAACTAGCTATGAGAACAGTAAAGGAGATAAAAGTTGAAAAAGAGTTGATTTTGATGGAAAGCCTTATAGACTGTAAAATTGACCCTGATCTCTTTGATGAAAATGAAGTTTCTGATGCTGGAACGTATGTACAACTCTCAACCGGGTACTTAGATAAAGTGTTTCAGAGAATAAGATTTGAAAATCATATGTATTACTTGCCTTTTCCTTTGCATTATTATGTATCTTATCCTGAATTGATTATGTTATGTCAAATGTTATACGTTTGCATTGTTGACTCTATAATAGGTAAGACTCAATTGTAATCAAGTAAAACAGAGTCTTAAAGGGGGGATAAGGTAGGACGTAAAATGAAATTGGATATAAGAGTGAAATAATACGGGGTCAGCCTGCATGATCTCTGAAGGGCTCTTTTGACTTGAGAAAGTTGCAGAGTTCAAGAAGTCAAACTGCAGGCAAAGAGACTGTTACAAGTATTAGCTAACTTCCTGGTACTATGTTAAAATGCAGAACTAAACCACATGGAGCTTCCTGCCTGAAGCAATAGGGGAGGGGAGCTAGCTAAAGAGGCAGATCTAAGATACTTCCTGTTTTTTGTTCTTTAAAGATACGTGTCTTAAACAAGGTCTTTGATCAGATGTTAGAATTTATATTAAGCTATCTGAACCTTTTGGCCAAAATAAAGCTTTTTCTGATTTCAAAATTCATCTCTTTTATTTTTCTGCAACAGTAGGTTTACATTTATATTATTCCAAACTGGAAATAGACATAAGCATAACCCAAATTGATCTTTGATGTTTAAAACCATTATCTGAGCCTTCAACTGATCACTTTAATACTTAAGATCAAGTATGTGGAGATAACTCTCAAATTCAAGTAACGCTTTGCCATCCATCTCTCATAATTAATCAGTATTGCTCTTGAATAATCCATATGAATTGAAACAACTGTGAAAAGGCTGATACTTATTTTAAATGTTCAAAGTTATGATTGCCACCTGGAAAGCTACAACTGTTGAAAAGAAATCAGATTAGAAGGTTAATATCTTTAGAGCACAGGACTTTCGGTTGGTGATCCGCGGCGACATAGTGCTGAGTGAGTGATCTCTGCTCCTCACCACTGCTAGTCACCCTGTTTTGGGGATCTCTTCAGGGGCGCGAAGCCTGGAGAGCTTCACGGACAAGAGAAAGAGCCAGGGGAGTGAAAGAGTGGGCACGATCACTTCTTCGCAAGACCGGGCGGCTCTGTCGACCTAACACGAGTGAGTCTGCTGAATAATGGTGGACCCGAAGCGGCGGTAACCAGCAATGAGACGGGAGGTCGGAGATAGGTGATCAGAGGCTGCAGCGTTGAACGGGGATACCTTATCTTTCCGAGCTGGCAAGAGTGACATCGGAGGAAGGAGCTGGTGGAGTCAGGCGCGGAGGTCTCTGAGGGGAGAGAGCGAGTGGCTTGGACTTTTGGAAAAAGAGCAGAAGTTCTAGTACCTGAAATTTGATGATACAGGCTACACCAATCACCATTATCACCGGTCATAGCCAATCTTTTCATGGAAGATTTCGAAACCAATGCTTTAGAAAAAACTGTTAACAAGCCAAAATTGTGGCTTAGATATGTTGATGACACTTTTGTGATCTGGCCGCATGGAAGAGATAAACTGGAAAACTTCTTAATATATTTGAACAGCCTCCATCCCAAAATAAAGTTCACCATGGAGATAGAATCAGACAACCAGCTACCTTTCCTTGATGTATTAATTTATAAAAAACCTGATGGCACCTTAGGACATACCATCTATCAAAAGAAGACACATACAAACCGCTATCTCAATGCTAAATCACACCACCATCCAGCACAAATAAACTCTGTTGCCAAAACACTAGCCACAAGAACTAAACGTTTAGCTGATAAAGCACATTTAAAAACAGAATTATATACATTAACCAACGTATTAACATCAAATGGGTCCTGTAGAAATAAAATCATCAGTTTGATCCAACATGCAACACCCAAACAGAAGAGAAATCAACAAGAAGAACAAAACAATGGGAAAGCCATCTTACCCTACATAAAAGGAACAACAGATAAAATTAGCAAAATACTGCAAAGACACAACATCAAAACCATATTTTGCACAGATAGAAAGATATCGTCTATCCTAAGAAACCCTAAGGATAAAACAGAACTAGAAGATCAAGGCATATATGAAATCCCATGTGCTTCCTGCCCCTCAACATATATTGGGCAGACCAACAAAAGAATGAGTGTGCGCATCGAGGAACATAAAAACTCAATACAGAAGAAAGAACACACATCATCATTAGTACAACACATAAATGCCACAGGACATAATATTAACTTTAATAACACAAAAACAGTTGCAAAAATAGAACATCTCAATGGCAGAATAATCAGAGAGGCCATTGAAATAGAGAAAAGACCATATTGCATGAATAAACGTGATGACACCTCCCGTCTGCCTTCTATTTGGAAACCTGCTCTCATAAATAGATGAATCTTAACACAAAGTGTAAGCCATAGGTCAAAGGTTCATCAGGAGACCTGTGTTGCCACCATTTCCAACATATCTTATCCATCAACCCACATCCCAGCAACAGTGCTTCCACCCAATCAAAATACAACTACATCATCAGCCAATCAGAATAAAGCAGCACTGTCAACCAATCAGAATACACCTCTGCCTCCTTTTAAAGAAGGATGTCAGTTAAGATCACACAGTTTGCCCATAGGCACCAAACCGAGAACATCAGCCAGATGATGATGAATGAGATTTCATCGAAACGTCGCTGCAATACTTCCAAAGATATGTTTGCAATTACATGGGAAGAAACCCGAGATATCACCTGTACACACACACACACACACACACACACACACACACACACACACACAAATAAATAAATAAACGTATTTTACCTGGTTTTCCGTTGAAATTCCTTGTGAGTAACAGATAGGGATATTAGAATATATTGTAACCACTAGTTAAGCAGTAAATTAATCAGTAAGCTTCCTTTGATTTATAATTTTGTGCTCATAGAATTTAGACCTTTATTATAGCTATAAGTTATTTGTATATCTAATCTTATAGTATTTTATAGTATTTATAGTATTTATTAGAGAATATAGTATTTACTCATATTATCTTATCTTACTCTAAAGTATCTTATTTGCAATTGATTGGTATAATATTATAATCTGAAATTAGTTTAAAGATCCTATCTGAATATAGAATTAAGTCATATACAATTTTGAAGATATAAGAGAAGTTTATTATAGTGTTTTAAGGATCTATATAGAATATCTTAAGTATAAGAGGAAACTTTGACAAAATTAATATCTGTAGGAGGAAGGGGAACATTTAGCAATTATTGGTAAATTCAATCAATTTTTTCTTTCTAATTATTAATTAAGCAATTAAGTCAGATTAATAAACTAAGTATAAATCTAATCAATGAATCAATTAACGAATTAATAAACTATCTATTAATTAAACCTCAATAATAGTATTCATTTTAAATTAATTAATCTAAATTAAATTAATTAATTAATCAATTAATTATCCAAGTATCAACTAATTAACAGATCAATCCAATATTAGCTAAGTTTAAATAAAAATCTATATTATTAATGTAAATCAAACCCTTGCATATAGAGGGCAAGGGAGAAAGAAAAATTAGGTTAAAAACATCTGGAAATAATAGGGCTCCTGAACTAGATAGGGATAAAGGAAAGGTACCAAATTAGTGAATGAGAATCTGGAGGAACATTGAAAAAATTATTAACGAACAGAATCGAATTTTGAAAGAAATGACAAGCCTATCTATGACTATCTTGAAGACTGGGAAAAAAGCTCCTTCCAACCCCACAATATCTATGACATCTATGACAACAATGCAGAAATCTACTGAAGGACTGGCAAAGACGGAAAAAGCTGGGTCATCACCATTTATGCAAAATATGCAATCCACACTGAACTGATCTAAGAAACTATGATGTCAATGCGAGCAAAAATGTCAAGCAACCATGCTGAATTGAAAACTGATATTCAAGTGCTTGACCAGAAAATGGATGAGATTCAAATTTTGATTCACAACAATGAGCTGAGAATCCAACAGGTGGAAACTAGAATTGATTGCAATGAGAAGAAATTAGAAGCAGTGGATCGGAAATTGATGACACAAACAAAGGAACTCGAGGATTCAATAGTTCAGATGGAAATGGACAGAGCGTCTTTTTATTTGCGCTTTCAAAATGTTGCAGAAGAGACGGAAGAGGACTTAGGACAGATGATGGCAGAATTAATCGCAGATGTCTTGCAACAGGATAAGCAAGAAATAATCAAGGAACTTGATGATGTCTACAGAGTTCAGACGAACTATGTGCGGAGGAATAAGCTTCCAAGGGAGGTGCATATAAGGTTTGTGAGAAAGAAAGTTAAGGACATCTTGTATAATATAGCAAGGGATGAACCGATATTGTATAAGGGAAAGGAGATAACAACTTTAAAACAAGTTCCGAGAAGAGTACAGGAGATGAGGAAAGACTACAGATTCTTAGCGGTTCAGTTAAACAAAAGGAACATATTATTTCGATGGCTCCTGCCAGAAGGCCTGCTTATCACTTGGCAGGGGAGGATAGTCTAAGCATGGTACAAGACTTTTTGGATCAGTTGAGAGGGACAGAGGAAGAAGAAAGTAACAGGGCAGAATTGGAAGCGGCAGCACCAGAGGAGGAAACCCTGTCCCAACAAGATATTAAAGAAGGAACCTCGGAGAAGAAAAAGACTGAAGAAAAGGAAGACAAAGAAACTAAAGAGAAAAAGACAAGCCAACAAAGAGCCGTTCGAACAACTTCATACAAAAACTAAAACCCAATAGGAGCTTTAGGAATGCACAATTGGATTTAGGAATGCACGATTTAGCCCATTAAACATTAATATTGTCTAGTTCTTTTTATTTTATAAGCCAAATTGAATATTATTCATCAAGATAATTTGGCTTATAAAATAAAAAGAACTAGACAATATTATTTTGAGAACGCAAGTAAGCTGGGAAGATGGTTATCATACAAACTCAAAAAAGAAAATGAAAAAGGGATAATACACATATTAGAAGATGCTAATGGGAATTTGGTAAATAAGAAGGAGGATAAGTTAGTGTTATATAAAGAGGAAGAGGTCTCAGAAGACAAAATAGAGAAATATCTGGCAGATGAAGGTCTTCCACAGATTACGGAAGAAGAAAGGGAGATGCTCAATAGAAAGATAACGGTTGAGGAACTAAGAATGGTCCTTTCTAAGCTTAAAAATAATAAATCGCTTGGCCCTGATGGGCTACCCTGGAGAAATATATAAGACCCTAGGGGAATTTGTATTAGTAAAATTGGTGGAAATTTTTAATGAGGCACTAGGGGAGGTCAAAGATTCCTGATTCTTGGAGGGAGGCCTATGTGACACTACTCTCAAAAGAAGGTGCAGATTCAAAACAAATTCAAAACTACAGACCAATTTCCCTCCTAAATACAGATTATAAATCATGAGTGTAATTGCGGAAAGATTAAAAAAAATTATTAAATTCTTGGATACATAAGGACCAGAATGGTTTTCTCTCAGGAAGACAAATCAAAAATAATTTGAGAATTGTGTTAGATATACTTGAGTATTATGAAGAACACCCCAACAGACAGATGGCCTTAGTATTTTGGGACGCCCAGAAGGCGTTCGATAATTTAAATTGGAAGTTTATATTTATGCAAATTAAATTAATGGGATTTGGATCAAATTTTGAAAAAAGGATAAAAGCCATTTATGATAGCCAAAGAGCGAGCATTCTAATCAATGGAGACAGGACAAAATTATTCCAGATTAGGAAGGGGGTATGTCAAGGATGCCCCCTATCACCTCTACTATTTAATTTGGCCTTAGAAGTTTTGTTACGGAAAATAAGAAGGAATGAGAAAATTAAAGGATTAAAAATCAGGAAGGAAACATATAAAATACAAGCTTTTGCAGATGATGTGGCCTTGATATTAGAGGACCCATTGGAAACAGGCCCCAAAATGTTAGAGGAATTGGGTAGATATGGAGAGGTAGTGGGCTTTAAATTGAATAAGAACAAAACTAAAATATTAACCAAAAATATAACTGAAGTACAGAAGAGAGAGATAGAAGAAAGATTAGGTCTACAGGTGGTTAAAAGAATAAAATATCTTGGAATTTGGATCACTGCAAGATGCTCTTCTCTAAAGGAAGATAACTATATACCCTTACTGAATAAAATAAAACAAGACCTAGAAAGATGGGAGAAAATTCAGTTATCCCTGCTGGGCAAGATCACCTCAATTAAGATGAGTATTCTACCTAAATTATTATATCTGTTCCAGACGATCCCTATAAATTTAGATAATAAATTTTTTACAGAACTAAATAAAAGTATTAGGAAATATGTGTGGAAGGGGAAAAAGCCGAGGATAGCTTTAAGAACCCTACAGGGAAAAAGAAATATAGGGGGATTTGGCCTCCCGGATTGGGAATTATACCACAAGGCAGTGAAATTGGTTTAGATAAAAGAATGGGCCACCCTCGAAAATCAAAGGATTTTAATCTTGGAGGGACATGATCTTCAGAGAGGGTGGCATTCATATTTATGGGATATAGAGAAGAACAAAAAGACTTATTTTTACAGACATAAAATTAGAGTCCCTGATGCAAACATGGTCCCGAATTAGGCAAAAATACTATACAAAAGTTCCAAATTGGCTGTCAACGATAGAGGCCTTGATCCACCCCAACAGATGGGGGATGAAAAGGGTTTGTAGATACAAAGAGATCTTAGATAGAGAAGGAGTCCTTTAATCAAATGAAGCATTGAAGGATATAGGAATAAATCTAGACTGGTGGACATACACACAAATAAAGTCCAGATACCAGAAAGATAAAGAAAAATATGGTATTGATCTAGGACAAAATGGATTTGACAAGTGATGATGGGAACAGGAAAGAAGATTCTTGCCAAAATATATGATTATCTCTTGGAGGAGGATAGCACAGAGGACTTAATGAAAAAACAAATGAATGCTTGGGAAAAGAATTTCGGACATGAAATAAACCTAAATGAGCGGGAAGAGACATGGAATAAGAATTATAAACTAACAAGGGCAGTAACCTATAAAGAAAATCATTTTAAAATGCTGCACAGATGGCACTTAGCCCCCGCTAGATTAGCGAAGATATACCCAAATATACATCCTAACTGTTGGAAATGTGGTCATGGACAGGGCACCTTCTTTCACTTGTGGTGGACTTGCCCCCAAGCGAAAAAATATTGGAAAAAAATCTGGATTTAGGCACAGGAAATAATAGAGGAAGATATTGTTATGAAACCAGAACTATTTCTTCTGGGAATGGGAATGAGGGTGCTTGGAAAGGACAAGAGATATCTATTAACACACATTATAACAGCAGCCAGGTTGGCATTCGCACAACACTGGAAAAAGAAAGATCTGCCACCAGAAGATTATATAATTAAGAAAATATTGGATTGCGCAGAGATGTTCAAGTTAACATATGAAATTAATGATGAGGATAATTCAGTCTTTTATTCTGTCTGGGAAAGATGGTATAAATGGATAAATGAGAAAATGAAAAAGGGAATTTAAAAGGTGGTGATATGATAAGAGATTGTAACTAGTGACACATAAGTGATTACTGTAAATATGTATAAACGCTGCTCCTTCGATGTAAACAGCATGGACATAATTTTATACATTTTTTGTTTGAAACCAATAAAGTTTATTTAAAAAAAATATTTAGAGCACAACCATTAATAGTTTGTGCATGCATAGCACTTTGTACAGTAAATGTTTTCTAAATAGATAAAGGTTCCCCTCGCACATATGTGTTAGTCGTTCCCGACTCTAGGGGGTGGTGCTCATCTCCATTTCAAAGCCAAAGAGCCAGTGCTGTCCGAAGACCTCTCCATGGACATGTGGCCAGCATGACTAAATGCCAAAGGTGCATGGAATGCTGTTACCTTCCCACCAAAGGTGGTCCCTATTTTTCTACTTGCATTTTTTACATGCTTTCAAACTGCTAGGTTGGCAGAAGCTGGGACAAATAATGGGAGCTCACCCTGTTACACGGCACTAGGGATTCGAACCACTGAACTGCCGACCTTTCGATCGACAAGCTCAGCATCTTAGCCACTGAGCCACCGTGTCTGTTTTCTAAATACTTGTGGCTAAATTATGGCCTGCCAGAACAAATGAAATAAAATAATAAAGATTTGAAGTATAATCCAGCCAATTGTAGATTATGTTGACTTTCTCATATTGAAAAAAACATAGAATTTAAATTTCCTCGTTAAACTGGGATGGAATTTAGAATGCTTTGCCCAGACAGTGGTGCTAAAGAGAAAAATATAGCTAAAGAAATCATGGTTATAAGGACTGCTTAAATTAAGGCATCTTTATTATAATCACGGACTAAAATTCACTGTGCAGGAACATTATATAATGAAGAATCAGAAGATCTGAATGCTGTGTAGTCTTCACCAGATTGCAATAACTCCAACCTGTAGTAAGGAATCATGGATTTTGACATTTTTCCTCATTTAGCAGAAAAGGTGGGAGAAGAATAGCATCCCAGAATAGGTTACCACTCTTTCTGAAATGCTGCTTGTAAATGAACATGCATATGTCTTTTTGTCAAAGTTGTTTCCAAGGCAACAGATTTGTGTTCACTGAACACTATAAAATATGGGACTTTTACAGCTTTTCTTTCCATGATGTGTTGTATGGATGAGAAAGGTTGAGAATTATATTTATTGTTTTCTGGGGTAATAAGACTTAGAAAGCCATGAAGTTGTCCAGTAGTTCTGTCAATGTAATACTTTCATTGGGAATATATGAAGCTGCAGAGGGGCTCGTGCAGCTGAGAGGTTGGAGAGACAGCTTGCTAGATCTTTGCATGGTAAGTGACCCAGAGTAGCAGGTTGGGGGGGAGGCGGGAAGCGATTGTGGAGAGCATGAGGTATTTCAGTGGGTTGGGAGTCCTTGGGTGGTCTTAAGCAGGTGGCCTGTTCCATCACTAGGCCTCCCCATTACCTTCCCCACCCAGAAATATCTCATTTGCATTTAATGAACCACAGATTTGATTAGCAAATGTGTGGGCGAAAGGGAGTGATCCCGTTCAAAGTATGAGATTCACTCCCACAAATCCTCAGGTTACGAATATAATGAGCAAGCTCCATTAGGAGCCTTGGTGGAGCAGCGGACTAAAGTGCTGTTAAAGTAGCACTTAGCTGCCAGCTGTCTGCAATTACTGCGAGTTCAAATCTCACCAGGCTCAAGGTTGACTCAGCCTTCCATCCTTCCGAGGTAGGTAAAATGAGGACCCGGATTGTGGGGGCAATAAGCTGACTTCGTATAAAAAATAATACTGCTTGGGGTGGGGCAAAAGCCCTACTAAGCAGGTATATACAAAAGTATGGAAGCTATTGCATAACACATTGTAACCCACCCTGAGTCTCCGGAAAAGGGCGGCATATTAA
Organism: Coluber constrictor foxii; assembly: GCA_038048745.1. Lineage (NCBI taxonomy): Eukaryota > Metazoa > Chordata > Lepidosauria > Squamata > Colubridae > Coluber > Coluber constrictor. The sequence goes on along the minus strand of CM075961.1, from coordinate 114,924,152 downwards.
TCAAACCAATAAATAAATAAACAAACAATAAATTACATTCATAACAGGTAATCATAGAGGATTATCTGTACATCTAGCTCACTATGATTGATACACTTTCCATTCTTTGCTTTATTTTATTACATGGAAGATGATGTTTTGCTAGGTCTCCTCTTGAGAACATCTTCAAATGTAGAATGATCCTGTGGGGAAAAATATTGAGTGCTTTTTCTAGGACAAGATATTCCGAAAGCAAATCTTGATGCTATATCTTCTGTTATATAAAATAACTGAGAGGAAACCTAATCATGCTTGGCATGTGTTTTATTGTGTGTGGGCACAACTCTTAATTTGCAGATTTTAAAGCCAAATTACTATATATGGCCTCCTATTATAATTAGGATATGCAATCCTTTTCAGACTGAGGCCTGCACTGGTCATTGAATAATGTGTCAGATTTAGAATTGCAAAAGTATATGTGCCTGGGACAAAAAAGTGAAAAACCTGGACAAAACCTCAATTTGATTCAATTTCTTTACATCAAAATCAAAGAAGTATAGTTCACATAATCACTTTTGGTGTATTTTATAATCCACTTGTCATGATAAACATTCACATTTGGCTGCAACATGGGGGCTTTTGGAGGGCTGTATGCAAGACAGCCAGATACATCCTATGGGTGATAGACTCTTTAGGAAAATTACTTCACTTCAAAGTATACTTGTTAGAGCGGGCCAGGAGCCAGGTCGAACTGAACAACAACTCTTTAATATACAATGAGAATCCTTTGCAACTTTGCAGTTTGACAGCTCTCCTTATATAGCTACTTTCCAAGTGTCTTAACCAATGAGCATTGAGATTTTTCCCACTCTAATTTCCCACCAAAATTAGATACATAACAGTCCTCCCCTCCCAGAAAGCATTTTACCAAACTATTTACATACATAATCACGCAGATGACTAGGGCGTTCCCTGATTCTAGTTGACCTGCGCAATTCAATCTGAGGCAGGGATTTGGGCTGGTCGGAGGGACCCTTTGTCTCTCCCAGTCCAGCCAATGGAAGCTCCTGGATTTTTTTATGGGCGTCGCACTCTTTGGATGGGCCTGATTTCTCAAGGAGGTGGTGCTGGAAACCAAAGTCATCAGGTAAGTCTTCCGGCCACTTCAGGTTTGAGTTAGCTGTTGGATGAATGATTCATGAGTCAGGGACTGGTTTGCCTATTTTGCAGTCTGACTCATCGGGCATTGTTTGGCCCAGATGTTTCCTTAACTGGTCAATATGTCTTCGCCATACCCTTTCATTACTGACTTCCACAATATATGACCTGGGCCTGGTAATGTCAGTGATCTGCCCAGCCACCCAGAGGGGACCATCCACATAATTTCTCATGAAGACCACGGACCCAATAGAAAAACTTCTAGTCTTACTTTTGGCTTCCATGTACCCCTCAGGAGACTAATTGGGATGTAGCCTATCTAGGGTGCAATGGAGTCTCTGGCCCATTAACAGCTCTGCCGGAGTTCGTCTCATTGCCATGCACAGGGTAACATGCTGGGCTGCTAGAAAAGTATCAATCCTAGCTTGCCAGTCTCCTGGTCTGAGTCTGGCCAATGCCTCTTTGGCCGATTTAACAAACCTTTCAGCTTGACCATTACTGACTGGATGAAAAGGTGCTGTGAGTGCGTGACAGACCCCTATCTCAGGTAGGTACCCCTTGAATTGAGTAGCCATATGAGGTCCATTATCTGACACCAGGGTGACAGGTAGCCCATATGTGGTGAATAGTTTCCAGAGCACTTTAATTACAGCCTCCGCAGTGGTGGCGTGCATTAGAATGATCTCCAGCCACTTAGAATAAGCATCCACCACGATCAGAAAGGTTTGAGCATGGAATGGGCAAGCAAAATCGATATGAACGTGGGACCATGGTCCCTGGGGCCTTTCCCACTCTTTGGACTGGGCTGTCAGGGGAGTGGGGAGACACTCTTGAAAGGGATTACACTTGGCCACCCATTCAGCAATGCAATCATCCATATTAGGCCATCACACATAGCTTCTTGCCAATCCCTTCATCCTCACAATTCCCGGGTGACCAATATGCAATGTGGCCAATACTTGTTCCCTTAGACATGGCAGAATCACCACCTGGTCACCCCATAGCAAGCAACCCCCTTGCATAGACAGCTCATGTTGTTTACAGACAAACGGTTTAAATTCCCCACCAATAGGCAGTTCGGCCATCCCCTATGGACCCAGACAATAACCGTTCACAACACAGAGTCTTTAGCAGAGGCCCTTGCAACTTCAGCAGAAGTGATAGGGCCAAAGTCCATAGAGTCAATAAGCAGAACAGGGACGCCTGGAGTCGGGTTCTCCAGCAGATCTGGCAGTGGACACCTGCTGAGGGCATTGGCATACCCAAGGCTCCAACCTGGTCGATGGATGAGTCGATATGAGTAGGCAGCCAGAAAAATAACCCACCTAGTCAGACGAGGGGACATGGCTGCCGGGGTGGGGCGATCCCCAGCCAAAAGTTCTAGCAGGGGTTGGTGATCAGTAACGAGTTCAAAAGTCCTTCCAAACAGATACTCAGGAAATTTTTTAACTCCGGCAACAGCTGCCAGGGCCTCCCTGTCCAGCTGGCTGTAATTTTTCTCAGCACTGGACAGGGTACTGGAGAAATAGGTGATGGGGGTTTCTTATCCATTCAGCAGTCTGTGATTCAAAACAGCCACAACACCAAAGGGGGAGGCATCGCAGACAACACAAGACATTGTGTTGGTTTAGGAGGCTGAGATAAGTCTTTTGACAGTGCAAATGCTGTGGCTTCCACCCTACCCCAAACCCACAGAGATTTCTTTGCCAATAGTTTGTGGAGTGGTTCAGCCACTGTGGCTTTGTCTTTTAAAAAGATAGAATAAAAGTTTAAAAGTCCTAGGAACGCCTGCATTTCTGCCTGGGTCATTGGGGTAGGTGCATTGTGAATAGCCCAGACTTTGCTCTCTGTGGGGCGGATACCAGCCCCATCACTCTTGTACTCTAGAAACTCGATTGTGGGTACAGCAATCTGGCATTTGTCCCTTTTTACTAGTAGCCCCACGTTTCTGAATATAGTTAGCACTCCCCTCAAGCAATCCCGCAGCTGTTGCTCATCTGCTGTGGTAACTAAGACAGCATCAAAATAGGGCACCGGACTTCCGGTGGCTCCGCAGGCATTGCGGATGCTCCTTTGAGGAGCGCTAGTCCCGCAACTTTGTTAGCCGCTAGAACAGAGAAAAATCAGCTGTCTAGCGGCGAAGAACCTTCCCCCTGGGAGAAGAGGGGGAAGAGAGCCGCCAGGCATGGGTATTACTCCCCAAGAGCCCTAGAAATATTTCTGGGGCTCGAAGGGTGAGAGCTCCCCAGGAACCTGGTGAAGCTCCAAAGCCGAGACGCATCTGCCTAAAGGCAGAACAAAATGCCGCGACCTTCCCTGCAAGCAAGTTTGTAACGGAAGTGATTTTTGGAGCAGGCAGAACAAAGACAGGAAACTGTACAATTGCAAGTATTTTACTTGAATTCCATTTGAACATTGTTTCTTTTCGAGCCTTTAAGAGCGGGGAAAACTGAAGAGAAAGAAAAATGGCGTTGGCTTGTTAAGACTCGTTAAGACTAGTTAAGACTGAGAACACAAAAGTGAAAGTTAAAGAAGAAAGTGATTGTTAACTTGTTAACTTGCTAAAACTACCAGCCCCGCTTAATATCTTTGGATTTATTTGCCAAACTTAAGACTTTGGGACTCAAGAATAGGATTTATTTAAAGTTTAAAGATTAGAACTAAAATCATCCTTCTGATTTTTGCTTTCTGGCTTACTGAGTTGGCTGTGGGACTGTGTAAATTTAAAATGGCTTCGAAGCAAGCAAAACCTGGTGTGACTAAATCTACTGGGAGTGCAGGAAGTTCCCCTGCCCAGACCACTAGGCTGCAATCCTTGTTGGCCCCAGCAGATATACAAGCTCAAGCACAAATGCAAATATTAACACCAGAAATGCTCCAGGGAGCTTTAAAAGAACTGCAAGGGAAAATTAAAGAAAAAATTACATTTGCATTCAAAGAGATGTCTGAGGAAATGGCAGAAATTAAGGAAATAATTAAAACTCAAAATAAATAAATTAGAGAGGATATTGTTGATGCATTCCAGGGATTGATATGGCATATTAATTGTCTGGAAGAAAAAGTTGAAGAGATTAATCAAGCCAATGAGAACCTGGATAGTAAAGTGGAAGAGGCACAAACCAAGATTGAAAAGACAGAAGCAGATATAATGATGACACAGTACAGGGCAATAGAATTTGCTGTGAGACTGAGAGGTCTGAAAGAAATTCCTCAAGAAAATCTGAAAGAGATCTTTGTGGAAGCCCTGGCACAGTTTACAGGAGATGCCGGGGGGAATATGAATGGCAAATTGACAAGATCTATCATATTAATTCATGGACAAAGACAATTACCAAGAGATATTGTGACTTACTTTGTTACCAGAAAGATCAGAAATGGGATTTTACAAGCTGCTTATAAAAACAAGTTACAAGTGGCAGGACAGGAGGTGGCAGTATTCAAAGAAATTCCTCCTAAAATGTTGAAATCCAAGAAGGATTATGCATTCTTGGCAGATGAACTCAGAAATCGCCAGATACAATATGGATGGGAGGTGCCAGCTGGACTAGTGGTGAACTATGCAGGAGAATGGTATCGTCTTAATACAATTTGAAAGGCAAGAGATTTTTATGCCAATATATTAAAGGCTGGATACCCACCATCCTCAGGAGCCAAAAGGGGAAGAGAAGCAGCAGAGGGGAAGAAGGAAAGTATGCAAACACAAGCCCAAGACAATGCTATGAGTATGCAAGAAGAATTATTGCAACTTTCAGGTGCTGTACAAGCATGGGAGATATCTAAAAAATAGAGGACATTAAAGAACAAAGACAAACTAGAGCAGTAACCGAGCGTAAGGAACAAGAACTGAAGATGCAACAAGCTCAGACACAAATACAAGAAAGTACAAATATAAGCACAGAAGCTGTGGGAGGAGCGAGACTGAAGAAGTCCCAAGAGGATTTCCAATCGGTTCTCAAAAAGCTTCGGGAGCCTAAAGATGGCATCTAGGTTTTTAACCTGGAATGTCAACTGTTTAAATTCACCGCAGAAAAGGAAGAAAATATTATTTGAAACAATTTAGAAATGATATAATTTGCTTGCAAGAAACACATATTAGGATAAGTGACCAAAAATATTTGATGAATGTGAAATTGGGAATACATTTTGTGGCATCTGCCCCAGAGAAGAAGAATGGAATAGTAATGTATTTGAGGAAAGACTTGGCTAAACTAATTGAAGCAGATCAACAAGAAAGATACTTAGCAATTGAGTTGTTAATAGAAGGAAAGAAAACACTTCTAATGGGGGTATACGCAGCCAACCAACAAGAAAAATTTTACAAGTTGATACATACAAAACTACTACAATGGGATTATAATTCATGTATTTTGTTGGGTGATTGGAATGGAGTATTGGACCCCAAATTGGACAAGAAAAAGCTTTTGCAAACTACTAAAATGCAAGCAAGATTGCCCAAATCTTTTTTTGATATGATGGAGGATATGGAGCTGAGAGATATTTGGCGTGAACGGAACTACAAAGAACAAGATTTTACATTTTTTTCAGATAGACATCAATCCTTCTTGAGAATTGATTTTATACTAATTACAAATGATTTTTTTTCTAGGGTGAAAAAGACAAAAGATTTGTCCCAGAACTTTAATGGATCATAGCCTGGTTTGGATGGAATTGGGGTATGGAGAAAGGTCTAGGAGATCTTGGCGTTTAAATGAAAATCTTTTTAGATATGAAAAAAATGTAATAGAACGTAAAAAATTAATGAAGGAATTTTTTGTTTTAAATATGCATAAGGGAACATCTATGGATATGGTATGGAATGCTAGTAAAGCATATATGAGAGGTGTATTGATAAATATGAATAATGCCTATAGATGTAGACAGAGGGAAAAAAGGAGGGAATTAGAAGAAGAGATAAAGAAAAAAGAGCAGGTTCTAATATATAATCCAGAGGATAAGAAAACTAAAGAAGCGATTACCTTATTATGAGGGCAGTTCAATATGTTGATTTCAGATCAAGTGGCAACTAATTTACAATATGCTAAACACAATACCTTCTGTAATGCAAATAAACCGGGTAGATGGTTGGCATATATGTTGAGGAAAAAACAAAAATCTCGCACCATAGAGAAAATAGATGATAAAAGTAAAGAGGTTTATCAACAGAATATGATTAAAAAGGCTTTTTTAGAATTTTATACAAGATTGTATACTGAAGATAAAATACAAGGTGTAGATATAGATAGATATTTGGATAAGGAGAATATTCCTATAGTCACAGAGGAACAAAGAGAATGGTTGAATCAACCAATAACAGAGGAGGAGATCCTCCTGGCAATTAAACAGTTAAAAGTTAGTAAGACTTCTGGTACAGATGGATTGACAGCTGAGTATTATAAATATTTACAACTGGAAATGGTTGCACCTCTTAAGGAATTATTTAGTAGAATACAATTGGGAGGAGAGCTGCCACCATCATGGAGAACAGCTTTATTTCTCTAATCCCGAAAGAAGATCAAGATTTGACACACTCAAAGAATTATAGACCTATATCATTATTGAACACAGACTATAAGACCTTTGCCAAGATATTAGCAAACAGGTTAATGTCTGTAATACAACAAATGACTCATAGCGATCAATCTGGTTTTATACAAGGGAGACATATGAAAAATAATGTAAGACAAATTGTTAATATGCTGGAGTATCTGGAAAGGAACAACCAAATCCCTGCGGTGCTTATATTTTTGGATGCTGAAAAAGCCTTTGATCGAGTGAATTGGCAGTTTTTACTGAAAATAGTGCAATGGATGCAATTTGGGAATTATTTTATACAATCTATTAAGGTAATATATCAGGAACAGACAGCTCAAATAATAATTAATGGCAGTTTAACAGAAACTTTTAAAATTGAAAAAGGTACAAGACAGGGATGTCCCCTATCACCATTATTATTTATATTAACTTTGGAGCTGTTGCTGAATAAAATACGTAATTCAGATGAGATAAAGGGAATCAAGATTAAACATTATGATTACAAAGTACCTGCATTCGCAGATGATTTGGTTGTAACCTTAACCCAACCGGTGAAATCAGCTACACGTTTGATGGAGATAATTAATCAATATGGTCAAGTATCTTGGTTTAAAATAAATATTGGGAAAACAAAGATGATAGCTAAAAATATGATAACAAATCAAAAAGAAGAATTAGAAAGAGTAACAGGATGTGAAATAGTTAAAAAGGTTAAGTATTTAGGTGCTTATATTGCAACTTCAAATGGGAAATTAATCAAGTATAATTATGAACTGTTATGGCATAAAATACAGGTAGAAATGGATAACTGGAAAAAACTACAATTGTCCCTGTTGGGTAGAATAGCGGTAGTAAAAAGAAATGTCTTACCCAAGTCCTTATTTCTTTTTCAAATGATACCAATACTTAAAAAGGATGCTAATTTGGAAGAATAGCAGAAAGGCATTAATAAATTTGTTTGGGCAGGGAATAAAACAAGGGTAAAATTAAAAATAATGCAGGATATATGTGAAAGAGGAGGTTTGAAAATGCCTAATTTAAAATTATATTATGAAGCAGCTGTTTTATCGGCAACTAGTGATTGGATTAATTTAACAAATAGAAGGATCTTGAATATTGAAGGATATGATTTGGTATATGGCTGGCATGCTTACATAGTGTATGACAAAAAATGGATAGAACATTTAAAAGCCATATATTGAGGAATGCTTTATTGCGTATCTGGAAGAAATATCAATATAAGTTAAATGACAAGATACCTCTATGAACAGCGTCCAGGCACACGATAGAGAATATAAGTATAGAAAGTAGGCAGAATGTAACTACATATAGAGAAATTCTTAATATAGAGGAAGGTATATTAAAATTAAAGCCTTTGAATGTATTGAAAGAGGAAAAGATAATTCAAACCTGGTTTCAGTATGTGCAATTGCAATCCAGATGGAGACAAGATCAGAAAATTGGTATTACACAAAGTAATGAAAATCTGATAAAACAAATTAGGGACCAAAATCAAATGTATTTAAAAAGGTTGTATAATATACTGATAATAGACTCGGAAACAGAGTTAGTTAAAGACTGTATGATAAAATGGGTGCAAAATTTTGAACAACCAATAATGATGGAAACATGGGAAAAAATATGGGTAAGAAATGTTAAAATTTACACAAGCACAAAATTTAAGAGAAAATTTTTATAAAATGTTCTATAGATGGCATTTAGATCCTAAAAAATTATCTTGTATGTATCCTAATTTACAATCTAAATGTTGGAGATGTGATTGTGAGGATGCTACTTACTTTCATATATGGTAGACATGTAAAAAGGTTAAAGCATTCTGAATAAAAATTTGGTGGATTATACAAAATATTTTTAAAAAGAGGATAAAATTTACACCACAGTTGTTTTTGTTGGGTATAGTCACGGATTGTATGGTTATAGAGACTAATTTGATTTTGAATTTAATAACTGCAGCAAGACTGTTGGTGGCACAGTATTGGAAGAAGCAAGATTTGCCTATTATTCAAGAATGGACATTAAAAGTAACGGACTTAGCAGAGATGGCAAAAATTTCGGCATATTTGAAGGACCACCCAAATGAAAAATATGTGAGGGAGTGGAGAAGATAGATAGATTATATTCAAAGTAAATATCAGATTAAAAATTGCGGATAGGTTATGAATAAACACAAAAAGGTTATTAGTTAATTAAATTTAGTATGATGAATGGGGAATTAAAGTACTAGAGAGATGTAAGATGCTATAGTTAATTAGATTATGTTGGATTATGATTGTTGAATATTATACCCTGTATTTTGTTCTGGGAAGTAGGGAGGGGGGAGGGAAAGGGGAGGGGAGGGGGAGGGGAGAGGGAGGGGTGGTGAGGAAGGGTTAGTGAGGGAGGAGGGTGGAGGGGGATATATATGTAAACGCTTTTTAAAAAACTTTTCAATAATAAAAAAAAGAAATAGGGTACAACCCCTGACAGTCCTTGCTGCAGGTATTCCATGACACTTTGAAACAGTCCAGGGTCAACGCTAACCCCAAATTGTAGTCTGGTGCATTTGAAGGCACCTCTATGTGTTACTATAGTCTGTGCTTCCACAGTAGCGTCATCTACCAGCAGTTGCTGGTACGTCTGTGCAAGGTTGAGGTTAGCGAAAACCTTGCTGGGGCCCAAGGAATGGAGCAGGTGCTGTATAATGGGGACAGGGTAGACGCTTTGCTGGAAGGCTTTGTTTAGGGTACACTTATAGTCAGTGCAGATGCGCACTGACCTGTCAGATTTGAGAGGGGTGATTATCGGGGTCTCCCATTTTGTATGGTTGACTGATACTAATATGCTCTGATGTATGAGCTTATCCAGCTCCTGGTCTATCTTAGGCTCCTTGCCTTCATTCTAATGGGGGCTATATTAGGGTTCAGGTTAAAAGAAATAGGATTCCCACATACTTGCCAAGGCGGTCGTCAAAAATGTCCTGGAATTCGTGGAGCAGGTCATCCGTCAGGAGTGGATCCTGGTTACCCCCATGTCCAGGGCTTTGAACCAGTTGAGTCCTAAAAGGCTTGGTAGACGTCCTCTGACCACAGTGATTGGCATCTGCTCATTGAAATGGCCGAATTTCACCTGGAACGTCCCACAGCCTTCAATGGGAATGTGATTTCCCTGGTAGTGATTCAGCCTTAGACGCTGGTGTTTCAGCTGATGTTTCTTGATGTCCGAAATTGCCGCTTTTAGCTTGGCCCAGGACATGATGATAATAGACAAGCCAGTGTCTATTTCCATTTGGCATGGTGATCCCTCAATTTCGACAGTAACATGTAGCTTTTTCTCCAGGAATGTTGTAACTTGGCCTATGTGGGTCTGGAATGTCTCAGGGGTTTTGGAATAGGCACCTCATTTTTGTTGAATGTTTCCATCCTTATGAGGTCATGGCTGACTGGCTTGATTGGTGAATGCTCTCTGTTTGTGACTGGACGGTTGACTCACCCTGCACACCCATGCCAATTGTTCCTTTTTGTCACAATGCCTCGAAATGGCATTTTTGAAATGGCAAGTCTGTCTCTGATGGAATCCCCCATAACTAGCACAACCCTCTTTCTGGCCATCAGCATCCCTCTTCTTGCTTTGTTTTGAAGATATCCTCATTGCCTTCTTCATCGCTATCAGTCAGGGTTGATTCCCTGTGGATAGAGGTAGACTTTTGTGCCGCCTGGGGTGGCGCTGGTTGCTGCAAGGATTTTGCTGCTTTATTAGATGATTCATGAGCTCTGGCTTTGTCTAGGGCAATGTGAAAGGTGAGGTTTGTCTTGGCCAGTAGTTGCCTCTGGAGACGAATGTCCTGAACTCCGCAGATTAGAACATCATCTAGATCACGGTACTCGCAATGTGTGGTGGCCTTGCATAATGCTGCCATGTATATATTTATCAACTTGCCATCCCTCTGGAGTCTTTGCCAGAACTCATAGCACTGAACAAATCTGGATGGCACAGGGGTGTCTTCAACATGGTCTGCAGGACCTGCCATGGTACAGACTGCACTGGTGTTGGCTCTGACAGTGATTTAGCTGTGTCAAACACTTTGGGGCAGCAGTGGCCACAGTGACTCAAAAAGAGGGCTCACTTCCGATTGTCAGACAGCCCTTGGAGGTCATTTGCTTTGAGGAACCATTCAAACTGTGGCATGTACGATCCCCGTTTCTCTTTTGTAGGATCAAATGGTGTTGACAGTGCAAAGGTGGACATTTCTCTGCTGTGCTCAGCTCATGCAGATTTTCCCAACTGGCTGGATTCAATTGTCAGCTCTTATTTGCGCAACCTGTCTACCTCAATCCCATCCTCGTCAACAGTGTTAGATCGGGTGAGTGAGGAGCCAGGTCGAAGTGAACTATAACTCTTTAATATACAGTGAGAATCCAGCAACTTTGCAGTTTGACAGCTTTCCTTATATAGCTACTTTCCAAGTGTCTTAACCAATGAGCATTGAGATTTTTCCCACTCTAATTTCCCACCAAAATTAGATACATAACAATACTAACACTGTTTTGCTGCATTTAAAAGCTCTCATGATTCTGACAAAGAGATTAACTGTTTGCTGTTGGTCCTACAGTTCTACCATTACAAGATTATTATAAAAGGCAGTTATGAAGAGCATTCTGCTTTCAGATGTTTCTAAACCAGTGTCTGAGTTTCTGTAATTATGATTATGATTAGATCAGCAATTACAGTCTCAGGTTGTATCTACCAACTTATTCTATTGAGATTTGTACCTGAATATCAAACTGAATTTCCAAAGCTGGAATTAGTTTTAGAAACAATAGCATTCAGCTGGCAGATTTCAAATTACTTATAACATTACAATGTATTTAACTAAAAAGACTGCTTTTCCCATCAGCCCTAAAGGAAAATATTATATTGAGTAATATAAGGCTCCATATTCCAGATTTCAGAAGCACAAATAATCTATTACTGCTTTTTCTGTTTGCGGGCATGTGTGCCCATGCACAAAAAATATGTGTGTGTTTGAAGTTGCTTGATGGCAAGATGGGCAGCAAATAAATTTAATTACTAAATGTGTATTCAGTATTATTTTGCAGGTAGGACCTTTTCTTTGATCTATTTTCCACATTACACTTCTGGAAAACATGTTTATTAATGTTTACTATAAAGCAGGAAAAATTGTTTAATGTTGATTACAATCTGATGCTTTCTGAAATAATTTCATGCAAAGTCCACTTGTTAAATTGCTTTACATTCTAGAAAATAAACACTGTTAAAAGGCAGCTAGATACAAAACTGCTGTAAATGTATTATTTTGCAAATTATTTTTTCTGACAGCAGGATTTATTCTTCATGTTATTTAATGTACATAATTTTGGAAAATACTGATAAATTACTATTAACACTGACTTCTGTTATTACGATTTATACTGTAGTTATCACATTATTAGCAACAGATATTGTAAATATTGGCAAGTAGCATTAGTAAGCTAGTAAGTTAGTTAATGAACCTAGCTCATATGTTTTAAATGATACTGCTTTGTACTGAATTGGATATTTTTGAATAGAGTTCCTTTACTGCAACCTTGTCCTACGCAATTTTTCTCCAGGTGAATGTTGAATTCTATGGAATATCGAGTGGGTGGAAGAGGTGAGCGGCGACCGGCTGGGCATGGGTGGGGCCAACGAAGGGTGATTACTACCGGTTCAGCGAACCAATGCCAATAATCCCTAGCTGGTTCACTGAACCAGTTTGAACCAGTTGGATTTCACCCCTGGGCTTGTCTGACATTTCAGGAAAGGATTATTTTTTGACCAGGAGCAGAATGGGATGGTTAGATTAAATTGTCCATTGTTACTGAAATTGAAAGTACATGACTAGCATTAAAGTTTGGTAGCATTTCAAATGGTTATTTTAAAATGCATAATCATTCAGTGGTGTCCAGGCCAGCCAGATAAACAAATATAAACATTGATTGCTTAATTTCTATTCATTATGACAAAGTAGGAGGGGGGAGGGCAAATAATATTTCCACCAATGAATGGAATGTATTTTTTTAAAGCAGAAATTTAGTTTTCTGGCATTAAGGTCATTTTGAAATTCTACAAAAATCATCTGAAAAATAAAGACAAATTGACAAATAGATTGTACATTTTAACAATTCCTTTAGAAGAAACAGGATTTAGAAAAATGAATATTACCGTATTTTTTGGAGTATAAGGCACACCTTTTTCCCTCTAAAAGGCTGAAAATTTGGGTGCATCTTATACTCTGAATGTAGCTTTTTCAAAGCTTTTTTTCCAGCCTTAACAAGGCACTAGCGAGTGAAGCGATCTTCCCAGCTTTGCCTACTTCCTTGACTCTCCCCTGTGCTTTAACAAGGTGCTAGGAGTGAAGCGATCTCCATGCTTTGCTCCAATTTCAGATGTTCTTTAGAAGCTTTTTTTCAGCCCTAACTAGGCGCTAGCCGAGTGAAGCGATCTCCTCATATTTTGTCTGCTTTTCTCATTGCTGCTTCCTCTCAGCTGTGCCTTAGAAGCTGTTTTTTATCCCCAAGCAGGGGATAAAAAACCAGCAAAGTAATGTGCTGAAGCTGACCAGACTAAGGACATTAGCCAGATGAATACCTGGTAGGCAGATTTTTTCCCCCTATTTTCCTCTCAAAAAACTAAGTTGCATCTTATAGTCCGGTGTCTTATACTCCGAAAAATACGGTATCTAAAACTTTGGAACTGTAACTTTTTTAGCTCTAGGAAATGTGAATATTAGTCAGAGACTATTGGTACATATCAAACCAACTTCTATCTGAAGGCTCAATTCCTACAAGAAATTAGTCATTCCCTTTTCAATTCAGTGTGTATGCAATCCTCACTGACGTGGTTTATTGATGATGCTGTGCTGTTCCATTCACTCACGCACATGCTTAAGTATTGTTTAGAGAGTTTATTAATGTTCCCCAGGAATTCCCTTCACCCAGTCTCAGAACTGTTCACAAGCAGGCCAATGTTAGTCCATAAGGCAATGGCCAGTAGTCCATAAAACAATGGAAAGTCACTTCAACAAATAAGTTCATTGAACAAACTTAAATCCACCAGACCAAACTGAAACACACCCACAAGAGCTCACTTGGCAAGAGAAGTTCAGAGTCTCCAAGGCACAAAATCAAGCAGGAAGCACAAGGAAACACAACTAAAACTCAAACACATTGTTCCCAGCAACGCCTCCCTCTGCTCGTGATAAATAGCTTTCCGGTGCAGCCCATCAAGATAGGCGGGGCCTTCTCCCAAATAATCTAGCAGATCTCCATTGCTCGTCTTTTCTCTGTCCCCTGTGCTCCAGGATCCACCATGAAAGGAAACTCCTCCTTCTCCTCTTCACTGACTGTCTGCCCCTGCAAGCTGTTCCCAGCCGAAGCCTCCCATAAATCTCTTTTGGCTGCTGTTCAGAGTCATTAATTAACTCAGTTCCTGATGTGCCAGGAATGAACTTATCCTCCCTTGAGCTGCCCTTTGAGGAAAAATCTGAGAAGTCGTTCAAGGAAGACATCACAGATGCAGTGTGAAAGGTCAGCTGTAGTATTTGAACCTGGGGCCAACTGGCCAGAGAATTCCATGAAAATCATTAAAAATGGCAGACATGACTACATAAATGAAACTTTGCTTCTTTTGTATGTAAAATGGAGCAGAATTTCAATTAAGTGATCATAGACTCCATCTTCCATTTTTAAACCTGCTAAATTTTTAACATTCCTATAACTGGCAGTTTCTGGATTGCAAAGATATTGTGGATTGCAGAGACTTCCAGAAGTTATTATCAACTGCAATTTTTAGATGGTTGACATAACATATTAAAGTATGGTGTCTTTAACCATGTTATTGAAACAACAAACTGGGTTTATACTCGTACCAAGCCATAAACTATGCACTACAAACTTTATAGCTATATTTATACCTTATGCCAAAAAATGCTTTGATTGGTTTCAACTTAGTGTGTTGTTAGAATTCTGACTTATAGTGCTGAAAGGAGAAATTATTAAAATGCATGACAGAAGAGTAATTGTATTAAGTTTATTTAAAATTAATTCAATATAAATAATGTAACGTTAGTTTCTCACTTGGCCCAACATGCTAATTTTTGAAGAACAGCCCCTGGAACACCACTGAAAGGCCACATGTGCCTCTGGTCCTGAAAAATGTTATACAGGTAATCCCTATATTACGAGCATTCTCTTAGTGAACATTCAAAGTTACTGTTAAGGGTATAGTTGTGAGATAACCAGGACTGGTTATGAAGCAGAGCATACCAACCAGGACTGGTTGGTAAAAGCAGTCCTTTTACCAATCCAAGTCTTAGGCATGCATGCAGAGATACAAAATGTCTTACCGGTTCGTAAAATCATTCAGGAACAATATAAACAGTTCATAAAAGCAGTAATAAATAAACCATGGTCAAATTGACTATTTAAAGAGATCAAAGATATCTGCAACATAGCAGTAGGTAACAATATGATTCTCAGACCACTCGGCAGCCTGGGCACTCCAACAAACCACGCTGGGACGAGATGCTCGAGCAAACAGAAAAGCAGTTTATTTTCATCTTCCAGGAAGCCGTAGATTACGCTGAGTTCACTAAAAGGGATAACACAAAGTCGGCGTTGGGATTCCCTCACCCCAACTCTGTTTAAATAGCCGCGCTGTACAACCAGCCAATCAGCGCTGCTTCCAGGTTCCACCCCACCCATTATGCAAATTGCAATTGTCTCTCATTAATCATGGTTAGCCTAGCCTGTCCGCAGCGTGACCGACCGCCTAGCTCGTGACACCCCCTCCACCATTGTGCCCATGCGTTTTCTCTTGATAGCAGGTGTGTTCTCTCCACCCCACCTAGTAGGTAAATCCTTTGCCCTGATGTGTCGAGCTGGGCAGGCTTGACAGGCGGCTCCCCCTACCAGGAGTCCCCCTGGAATAAAGTTATAGCAATTGCTATCAAACCACCCCACCCAGCTTGCCAGGTTTGTTGGGATATTTTTTATGAAATTGACGATGTAGCCTATTTGCATTAAGGTTTTCTAATGGAACCCAGGTTGCGTCTTCCAAGGGATAGCCTTTCCATCGTACTAGGTAGTACAGCTTATTTCTGCGAACTCTGGAATCTAAGATCTCATCTATTTCATATTGATTCATGTAGAGAGGTCCAGGGTGGGTTAACGGGTCTCGTGTTTCCGTTACCGGTTTGAGGAGACTACTATGGAAAACAGGGTGGATTTTTCCTAACAAGGGTGGTAACTTCACCTCGACAGTTACTGGATTTATAACTTTTGTTACCGGAAAAGGGCCGAGATATTTAGCGCCCAATTTTTTGCTAGGTACCTTCAACTTGATGTATTTTGTGGACACATACACCTGGTCTCCAACTTTGAATGATGTAATGTCCTGTCTCTTTCTATCAGTGTATTTTTTGTACTCGTCCACCACTTTTCCTAAGGCTGTTCTGATGGTTGGCCATACTTGACAAATCCTCTCCCCCCACTCCTTTGGAGTTGTTTGGGCTTGACTAGTTTCCTCTAACTCAGGGATAGCGGCGAAGTCCCGCCCATGCACCACTTGGAAAGGTGTGACTCCTGTGCTACGGTGTACCGTGTTGTTATACGCGACTTCAGCAAATGGTAGGAGTTGTGACCAGTCGGACTGCTGATACGAAACGTAACACCGTAAGTATTTTTCTACCATCGCATTGGCCCTTTCTGCAGCTCCATTGGTACTTGGGTGAAACGCGGAGCTGAGCCCTTGCGACGACCCTAATAAGGTGATAAAATCTCTCCAGAACCGGGCTGTGAATTGTACTCCTCTGTCTGATATTATTCGAGTCGGAGCTCCATGCAACCTATATATATGTTTCACGAACATGTGTGCTAGTTTTCTCGCGGATGGGAGACCTCGGCAGGGGATGAAATGGGCCTGCTTTGAAAAGAGGTCAATCACGGTCCAAATGACCGTGTACCCATTACTGTCAGGGAGGTCCACAATGAAATCCATTCCTATCTCCTCCCACGGTTTGTTGGGGGTTGCAACAGCTTGTAATAAGCCCAATGGTTTACTAGTGTTTGCTTTTGTTGTTGCACATATTTTACACCCTCTGATATACTGTTCTGTATCCTTTCGTAAGCGAGGCCACCAAAATTGTCGTCTAACGAGATGCAACGTTTTTAGGAATCCAAAATGTCCTCCTATTTTTGCATCGTGACATCTGTGCAACACCACTGGTCTCAATGGTTTAGGAATGTATAATTTGGACCCTACCCAGGCAAGACCATCCCTCATTGTTAGTGTTGTTCCATGTTCCTTTATCCAAGGGTCATGTCTTACTTCCCGTTGCAACTCGACTTTTAAGTTATCAGGATCTAAGGAGGTAGTTTGTGTTCGTGCTGCTTGTTGTGGTTTTGGGATGATAGCCTGAACTACTTCGTTTCTCTTACTATTGAATTGTGGCATGCGTGATAACGCATCAGCTAGAAAATTCTTCCCGCCAGGAACATATTTGAGATTGAAATTGAACCGGTGGAAATATTGTGCCCAACGAACTTGCTTTGGTGACAACTTTCTCCGTGTCTGAAGGGCCTCCAGATTTTTATGATCAGTCCACACTTCGAATTTCTGCCCAGCCCCTTCCAGCAAGTGGCACCAAGTTAGCAACGCCCACCTTACCACAAAAGCTTCCTTTTCCCAAACAGCCCAGCCATGCTCAGTTGGTGTAAGTTTGCGTGAAGTGTATGCGCACAGTTCTAACTGTCCGGTTTTTGTTCGTTGCAGTAGCACAGCAGCCACGGCTACATCGCTGGCATCTGCTTGTACAATAAATTGCAACGTCGGGTCTGGGTGTTTAAGTACTGGCTCTTGGGAAAAGAGCCGTTTCAACTGCTCAAAGGAGCGTTGACACTCCGGTGTCCACGAGAGTGGCTGTCCTGGTTTTACTTTCCCTATGATGTGTTTTGTTTTCAATAACTCAGTCAAGGGAAGGGCTACCTGAGCAAAAGAGGGTATGAATTGGCGATAAAAGTTGGCAAAGCCCAAAAAACTCTGCAACTGCTTTCTAGTTTTAGGTGCCTGCCATTCTAATACTGTCGCTACTTTCTTGGGATCCATTTCCACCCCTGTGCCCAAGATGCGGTAACCAAGATAGTCCAAAGAGGTACGGTGGAACTCACACTTGGACAGCTTGACGAACAATTTTGCTCTCAACAATTTTGTGAGAACGGTTCGTACTAACTGTATATGTTCTTCCATCGTTTTCGAGTATATAAGAATGTCGTCCAAGTAGACAAGAACTCCTCTATATAAATGCTCATGCAAAACTTCATTAATAACTTGCATGAATACAGTAAGTGCCCCCTGGAGCCCAAACGGCATTACGCAAAACTTAAAACTGCCTAACGGGCAATTAAAGGTGGTTTTCCACTCATCTCCAGGTCTTATCCACACCCGGTAATAGGCCTCCCTCAAATCGAGTTTCGTAAAGATTTTCCCTGTGGACAAGGTAGCCAGCAGATCTTTCATTAAGGGTAAGGGGTAGAGGTGTTCTACACACACCGCGTTCAGCCCCCGGAAATCGACACATAAGCCAAGACCGCCATCTTTCTTTTCTCGGAATAGTACCGGCGCTGCCATACGGACGCGACTCGGTTGAATAAACCCCCGGGCTAAGTTTTTGTCAATGTACCGCCGTAGTTCCTCGAGCTCAGGCTTTGTCATTGCATACATGCGTGGTTTGGGTAATTTAGCCCCAGGGATTAATTCTATGGCACAGTCCGTAACCCTGTGAGGAGGCAGTATTTCACATTCTTCTTCAGCAAAAACAGCCGCTAAATCCCTATAGACGTCTGGGTATCCCTCCTGGGGAGGTTTGTGGTCAACCCCCCTATTCCCAGTTCCCTGGGGTAAGCGCTCCTGTACCATCGGTTGCGACTGAGAGCCTACTTCCAACTGCACCTTCCGAAACCCGTCCTCCCACCATATGACTGGCTGCCACTTGTCTAACCAGGCTAGACCCAATATCAGGGGTTCTACCATATGCTCGATTACCACAAAACAAAGCTGTTCTCTATGTGCCCCTATCCTTAGCTCTACGGGTTCTGTGACATAACGAGCTGGCTCCCTGTCTAGGAGTGACCCATCCATTTGTTCAAAACGAATTGGAGCCATCAGTTTCCTGATTTGGAGTCCCAATTCTTGGGCCACAGCTTTTCGCATTAGGCACCGGGTGCATCCAGAATGTAGCAGAGCACCGTGATGGGCTTCTGTTAGGGTGCGTATGTTTTGTAACACTACCGGGAGTACAAAGGGACTTATTGGGTCGCTTACCATAGAATCCTCTGGTGCACTATCGTCACTGTCCTCCAACCGCACCTCGTCTCCCCCAACCGGTCTCCTGTTCTCCAACAAGGTGGCATGGGTTTCACGAAAGGCTGGTGTGGGCGTCGGTGGCTTTGCCCATTCTGTAGTTGAGCGGACTCGCTCTCTACTCCTGACCCCAAGAGATGGCCCTTGTGTGCGGGGCAATGACAGGGGGGCCACAGGGCATTCGGCAGCCTGGTGCCCAACTTGGTTACATCGAAAACAATGGAACGAGGTAGCCCGTCCTCCACTTGTGACCAGTTTGATTGTAGGTGAACCTCCTAGATTCAGCTCTTTTATGGTTGGGGGTTTAGTCCCAAATCTTTATGGTGGAGTAACCCGTGGTCGGAACTCATGCAGCCCAACCTCCAGTTCCACCGCTGCTTTACACCATTCTGCCAATAGGGGTGGTAAATCACGATAAACACATGCTTGTCTCACCTCTCTATCCAGACCAGCACGAAATTGGTGGACTAACAATCGTTCGGGCCAAGAGCGGAGTCTCCCAGCCAGGACACGGAAGTCTTTGACATACTCTTACCGGCTGGCCTCGTTGTCGAAGGGCTAAAAGCTCTCCTTCCGCCACCTGGATTCTAGCACTATCCTCAAAACGGATCCGTAGAGCGTCCAAAAATAGCCCCACATCGGCCAACTCTTTTGCATGCTCATTATGCAGGTCCGCAACCCAGTTTGCCGCTTCGCCCTGTAGCACTGCTGTGATTGCAATTACCATAGCCCACTGTGAAGGATACAAGCGCCCATACAGATCCATATGCCTTAGGATTTGGCTAAGGAAAATAGCGACCTTGTCTGCGCTGCTGTCAAGTGAGGCTTGTATGGGTGGTGGGCCCCCACCATTGTTGTTGCTGTTGAACACCTGGTGCCCATATGGGTGGCAGTGGCGGGCCAGGCACCCCCAGTTGGTCCCTCTCCTCCCCTCAGCGCACATTGCTATACCCCCGCACAATGGGTGGCCGTGTCTCTCTCCCTTCCATCCTTCGGGGAGCCTCCTGTGTTTCGCCTAGAGACGATGTTCGGGGCCCTGTAGAGCCGTGCTCTGTTGCCTTTGTCCTGCCAGCCTCTATCCCCACGTGCAGCTTGGGACTTGCTAGATGAAATCGTGGTTCAGCCCCGGATCTCCCTTGCCACGTGCTGGTTGTCTCCCCACGTTCAATCCATGGCTGCCAGGATGCTGCATCACGGAAACTAGCTTCCCCAAACTTCTCTCGTAATGTCTCTAAGGTGGACGAGCCAAGGCTACTGGAAGAGTAGGTCCATTCCCCCTCCTCATCCTCTATCCATTTGCGTTCTTGCCACCCCTGAAACGCGCCTTCTGGCCGATACTGAGTTTGACTCTTCTGAGACCCAGTCAAGGCAGGGTTAGTCCACCACTCGCCCGTGGAACCCTTTCCCGTACTTACTACAGCTGGGCTTTGCTCCCCGCTGCCAATGTCCACCTTCAATGATTTCTTCTCCTTTTGCCGGCTCTGCTCGCCACCGCTGATATCCACCTTCAGAGCCTTCCTCTCCTTTTGCCTGACCACGGGCGGTTCCACAGCAGCTTTTTCCTCCAGCGGCTCCAGCGGGATGACAGGGGTCTCTTTTTCCAGCGCCGCCACCAGCCCAGCCTCTGGTGACGCCCCCACCGCCCCTTTGCCCATCCTTTCACAACGGGAGAGAGAAATCAAAAAGGAGAAACGCCGACTTTCTCTCAGACCGCTCGGCAGCCTGGGCACTCCAACAAACCACGCTGAGACGAGATGCTCGAGCAAACAGAAAAGCAGTTTATTTTCGTCTTCCAGGAAGCCGTAGATTACACTGAGTTCACCAAAAGGGATAACACAAAGTCGGCGTTGGGATTCCCTCACCCCAACTCCATTTAAATAGCCACGCTGTACAACCAGCCAATCAGCGCTGCTTCCAGGTTCCACCCCACCCATTATGCAAATTGCAATTGTCTCTCATTAATCATGGTTAGCCTAGCCCGTCCGCAGCATGACCGACCGCCTAGCTCGTGACACCCCCTCCACCATTGTGCCCATGCGTTTTCTCTTGATAGCAGGTGTGTTCTCTCCACCCCACCTAGCAGGTAAATCCTTTGCCCTGATGTGTCGAGCTGGGCAGGCTTGACAATGATGAAATGTCCACATAGACCACAATCAAGCTCTCCTTAAATACAGTTGCTACAGAGCTCATCCAATCAGGATGCAGAATGACTCAGCAATACTCTTAAAGCTATATTATACATATTCATACTATAAACATATAATGTTGGCTGTCGTACATTCAAATACCGAATGTCGGTTTTTTAAGACCTCATCTTTACCGCCAAATTAGTAGCCATCTTTATAGTGGCTTGGTTATCTTCAAAAACTACAATCGGATAATCTACTGTTAAGCTGATATCTATCATCAACTGTTTGTAATATATTAGGTCCGTACACACTAACGATAAACACGAAAATTCCGTTTCCATGGTGGATAGACTAATGTGTTTTTGCCGTATTGTTTTCCAACCAATGAAAGAGTTTCCTAACATTATAGCTATACCTAGTAGAAACATCAGTAGCGAAACTTGCATCAGCATATGCACTCAGTATGAGATCATGGTTAGGTTCCAAATATAATGCATAATGCATTGTTAACTTTAAATAACTTAATATCCTCTTTACGGCTTTCCAATGCCAATCTGTTGGTTCAGCATTATATCATGCTAACTGGTTAGCACTATAAGAAATATCCAGCCTCGACCAATTGCTGATATATGATAGACTTCCTATCAAAGATTGATAGATCTCTTTGCTAAACACAGGACTTTGTATATCTCCTTTAAAATCCTGCTCCATAGGAGTTTTTGCTGGCTTACATGAATCCATGTTATAGTGCTTTAACATTTGGCTTATCTTGCTAGATTGAGACAATTTATATCTTCTAGCAGTTTTAATAACATCCAGACCTAAATAACGTTTGATAGTACCTAGATTTCTTATCCTGAATTTATCTTGTAACATCTTAATGATCTCTATTGCTTCTTGTTCAGTCTTAGTCACTATTGCTATATCATCTGTAAACAATAGCAAAAATGACGTTGAACCATTCCTCTCTCG
Source organism: Coluber constrictor foxii (assembly GCA_038048745.1). Taxonomy (NCBI): domain Eukaryota; kingdom Metazoa; phylum Chordata; class Lepidosauria; order Squamata; family Colubridae; genus Coluber; species Coluber constrictor. The sequence continues at coordinate 114,901,986 of CM075961.1, read as the reverse complement.
ACTAAAAAAACATTTGTCAGCTACACCTTCCTTAAACCCAATAGCATTAAGCTCTTTAACAATACACTGATTCCATTCAAACCCTGACAGCTTCAAACTTTATAGGCTCTTTTTTAATTTCCAGCAGTCAGTATTTCCATTTGTTTTTATTCCTAATGGCTTCCTCATATAAATGGTATGATGTAACAATGCATGCAGGTATGCCATCTCAACATCTATATGATTAATCTTATAATTCTTATTTGCCGCCCACACTAGCATTGTTCTTAATGTGGTTGCTCTTAAACTGGGAGCAAATACCTCATCAGAATCTTTTGCATTTGAGCAAACCCTTGGGCTACAAGACGTGCTTTAGAAGTCACATTCCCATCACTACCTGTCTTTAACTAATAGACCCATTTGCAACCAATTAACTTCTCTCCTGGTGGTAACTGAATATCTTCATAAACATCTAATTCAGTTAAAGACTTGATTTCTCTAGTCATAGCCTCCTTCAATGCCATTTGCTCCTTTTCAGGATACATCTTTATATCATCATAAGTGGAAGGTTTTACATTAACTTGATAAACCACATTTGCTTTATATCTATTAGGCAGATGTCTCTCCCTATTAGACCTCCTAGGCAATACAGAACTCACATCAGGCATTTCAACTGACTCCTCTAAACCTTGTTCCTCTTCTTTCTTTATAGTAGACTCTACATTTTCTATATCTTCATCACGAGTATCATTTAATATTTGACTCTCAATTATAACATTATTATCGTCTCTGTAATCAGCTCGCTTAAGCTTATCCCATCCTGTATGCTCCAGGAATTTTGCACTGGCACTACAATAAACACTAGTGGTTCTTGGTGCCCAAAATCTGAATGACCGATGGTTTGAATCATAACCAACAAAAAATATTCATTTAGCTCTCTGTTGTCCCTTCTGTCTTAATGGAGAGGGAATATGGACCCAGGCAGGAGCACCAAACGTGTGCAGATAACTAAGGTTAGGTTTTCTACCATGCCATAGTTTAAACAGTAATTCACCAGTAGATGAATGTACAACATTGTTTAAAACATGGTTTGCACACATAATGGCTTCACCCCATAAGGTTTCTGGCAAACTAGAATCTGCTAACATTGCCTCATCATTGCTTGTAATGTTTGACCTCTTGGTTCCATGTAAGTGTTGTGCTGTGGTCTATACAGAGCAGAACGTTTATGCTGAATACCTGCCTCTTGCAATATCCTCTCTAACCTTTAATTAGTGAATTTGATACCATTATTGGTTACCAAGCAAATTACTCTATTTTTCTGCTTCCTCCCTACAAATCTTAGCCAGTTATTAATATGCTGAAATGTTTCAGATTTTGTTTTCATTAAGTAGCAGAAACTATATCTAGAGTAATGACCTACAATGCTGAGTATATAGCAGTCTCCCCCTATACTGGGTTGTTTGGGTCCAATCAGGTCAACAAATACTACTTCCAATGGCTTCTTGGTTTTAAACCTGTTGATTTGGTTTACTTTTCTCCTGATTACAGGCATTGCAATTCAAATATTTACTACATGATTTTAACTGTATCCCTTCAGATAACTCTACTGTCTTTTTAACATCCTGAAATTTATATGCCCCAATCTTTGATGAAATAGATGAATACATTCATTATGTGGTTTATTGTTTCCATAAACTGACTTAGAATTAGCCACTAATGCTGGGTTGTCTCTTAACACAAATAAGTAGTGTTCTAACATTGCGGTAACACATTTACCCTCTTTTTCAATTAAATACTTATCTCCTTGAAATCTTACCACAAAACCAATCTGCAATAACGATTTCATAGATAGCAAATTGAATTTCAATCCAGGTATATACAGCATTGGTAATTTTTCATCAATTAATGACCATCATGTAATATCCTCCCCAGCTACCTTCATCTTCCAACCATTGGCTAATGTAGCTTGTTGGTTACTCTTATTCAGATCAACAAAATTTCTTCTATTCCTAGTGATGGATTGTGATGCACCATTATCAACCACCCACAAATCATGGTTAACATTTGTAGTACTCGATACAGCTAAATTACAATCCTTGGGTCTCTTTTTATCACCAACAGTCATTTTCTTATTCTTAGTACAATATTTGGCTATATGACCCTGAGCCCCATAAGAAAAACATCTTTTTACAAAATAGGCAGTTGAATATACTTTTTCTTCTTTTGGTTGCTTCTCTCTCAATTGGTCTCTATCTAGTCTTCTTCTGGATTCTTCAAACAACCTGCCGGTTATGCCAGTCCATGTTAATTCATCTCTGGTCAAAACCTCCAGTGAAGTAATATAGTCATTGTAACTCTCATCCAAAGAAGAAAGGATTATGTAAACTTGTTACAGTTCTGAAAAAATAAGTTCTGAAGAGTTTCAGCTCTTGAAAAGTTCTTGTCATGAACTCCAAATGAGCCATCATATCTCCTCCTTTAAGAAGACGTTTTTTGAACAATTTACGTGTCAAATGTATATGAGCACCCACACTATCACAAACATATAGGTTCAGCTGCCCCTAGTGTTTATGATCAAGTCCTGAAACTATGAATCTTGCAGAACCATGGCAGTTGTTCGCCCTTACGAACAACTGCAGAGGTCCTGCAACATTTGTCTGGCACTTTGCAGGCAAAAATGGAGGTGCACCCCTCCAATGCTCCCTTTTGGATGTGCAGTGCTGAGTGAGGCCTGCACAGCCCTAAATGAAGCTCCATTTTGGCCTGCAAAGTGCCGGGCAAGAATTGCGTAGGCCTAAACAGAGCTCCATTTTGGCTGGCAAAATGCTGAGTGAAGCCTGTAGAGGCTTAAATGGAGCATTAGAGGAGCAGGCCCACCCCACCAAACCTGCATTTTTGCCTGCAAAATGCCAGGTGAGGCCTCTGCACAGCAAAATGAATCTGCAGAGGGGTGCATATGGCTGAGAGGCTGCAGTGGAGAGGAGGCAGCTTGCTAGATCTTCGCACTATAAGTGATCCAGTGTGGCAGGTTGGGGGGGAGCAATTGTGGGGAGCATGAGGTATTTTAGTAGGTCAGGGAGGCATTGGGTGGTTTTAAGCAGGTGGCCTATTCCATCACTAGGCCTCCCCCCCTGGCCTTCTCCACCCTGAAATACCGCATTTAAAGAACTGCACATTCAACTAGCAAATGTGTGGGTGAAAGGAGGGAGTGATTCTGAAGATACAAGATTCATTCCCTTAAATCCTCTAGTTACAAATGGAATGGACAGGCTCCATTTCATTTGTAGCTCAAGGACTACGTGTATACCTTTGCATGCAGGGTGGAAAATGAGCAGACATTAATTTCACACTAAGGACTGCATTTGAACAGTTATTGATATATTGGTGTTCAACTGTTATTCCTAAAGACATGCATGTCTTTAGGAATAACAATTGAACACCAATTTTTTTCCTCCCTCAAGAGTAAATCACTTGCTTGGCCTGCAAGTAATAGGCACAGCAGATCTGTCACTTTACTTCAGCATTCAGAAATTGGGTAACTCATATTCAGAACAAAGGTATCTTAGTTTGTGGCTGATGTATGCAGCCAGAAACTTAAATAATGTGGCAAGTAGTCAAGAAGGGATGTTAGGAAATTCTCGGCAATAACACAAGTGCAACTTGGCATAAAGTCTGTGGTTGTTTAGCTGTTGCAGAAAAATAACAGAGATGAATTTTGAGATCAGAAAAAGCTTTTATTTTGGCCAAAAGGTTCAGACAGATTAATTAATCTGTTAGGTTCTGAACAATCTTCTGTTATTAACACACATTTTTATACCCTTCAATAGCAAAAAACCAGGAAGTATGTGAAATCTATCTCTTTAGCTAGGCCCTCTCCACTTATTGTTTAGGCAGGAAGCTAGGTAATTCTGCAACTGTCTCTTTGCCTGCGGTTTGACTTTTTGAACTTTGCAACAGTAGAAACAGTAGAAAACTCTGAGGTTTGACTTTTTGAACCTAGCAACTACCTCTTACAATAATAAGTCAAGAGGCCTTTCAGAAATCATTCAGGCTGACCCCGTATTATTTCCCTCTTATATCCAGATTTCACTTTACGTCCTACTTTATTCCCCCCTTTAAGACTCTATTTTACTTAGTTACAATTGAGTCTTACCTATTACAGAGCGTAAATCAGCAATGCAAGCATATAACATTTGGCATAACATAATCAATTCAGGATAAGATACATAATAACGCAAAGGAAAAGACAAGTAATATATATGATTTTCAAATCTTATTCTCTGAAGCACGTTCTCTAATTACCCAGTTTTTTTAAAAAAATAGATTTATATGCCGCCCTTCTCCGGAGACTCAGGGCGGCTTACAATGCGTTAAGCAATAGCCTTCATACTTTTGTATATTTTAAAGTCAGCTTGTTGCCCCCACAAACTGCGTCCTCCATTTACCTAACTTGATTGATATGATAGATTAGATAGCTTTATTGCGGTCAGAGACCAAATTAAAATACACATGTGGAGGGGGGTAAATTTTACAAATATAGATAGATCATGTGATAGTACACCATCTACTACTTCAGATACAATCTGTACTGTCAATACTAGTGATCCTCTGCCATAGGGGTTACCTGTCTCTTCTCCCATTTTTTTTCAGCCACGACTGCAGCAAAAAAATTTGCCACCTTTAGAGTTATATTAGGGTCTACCTTAGAAAGGATGGAAGGCTGAGTCAACCTTGAGCCTCAAACTTGCAATAATTGCAGACAGCTGAATGTTAATTACAGGCTATCTAGCCTGTTGAGCTATTTGAGGCTCTTATAAGAGAGTTGAGAGTTGTACATATGTTCCTGCATCAGAAACTTCATTTTCATCAAAGAGATCAGGGTCAATTTTATGGTCAATAAGGTTTCCATCAAAATCAACTTTCTTAACTTTTTTTTTCTCCTTTACTGTTCTCATAGCTAGTTGTCTGAACAGAGTGTTGTACAAGGAATAAAGGCCAGGCCTGTCACAACAGAAATAATATCTGTCTAATCCAGCCAGGCCCAGGCAACCAAGAAAACCACATTTCTGTTGCTTGTAGCTTCTGACCCATTTTGGTTGCCCGGTCTTGTAAATCCTTGGCAATTTCTCTGACCACACCTGACTTATTCATGTCTTCTCCCAGGAATACACACAAACCACCTTTCAACTATTAAAAGGTCTATGTCACACATAATTTTGGAAGACTGCTGCCAAAGAATCTATTTGGTCTTGGACTTTGACCAAGCAATTTGGTACAATTGCCTAAATTGTATTATGGAGTGTGTCATTCCTCTTACACCTGTCCCGGCAGCTGTCTTTATCCCCAGGATAGCTAATAGTGGAACTAAGAGTGGCACTCTTTTTGAACATGCCCCATGAGGGGGCAAGGGTAGTGTGCTCTCCACTGACAACACTTATTTTGGGGGGAAAGATGTACCAGAGTTCATGTTCCAGTCCAGTATGCAGGTAAACACACATACACATTTTTCCCACATAAGAAGAAAACTGCATTTTTCCTTACATACACACACCTATGTTCATGGAAAAAGCATGGTCTCATTGGTTTTTCTCATTAATCCAGACCCCCAAAGTCCCTGCCACTAGCATGCCAGTCAGTGGCTGCAATGGGACTTCTAGTGTAGAGTCCTTTCACCTATCTCTGAGAATTGGGCCTTCAAAAGATAACAGGAGCCTGTATTTCCAGAGGGAAATAGGACACATAAGCCAGTGCTGGACCTAAGGGAGAGCCAGACTGGAAATCGGGATGGCTGAAATGACCTTGGGTACTTTTCCTGGGACATATTCCATCCTCTGCCTTTTGAACGCATTATAAAAGTCCCCTTACAATTTGGCCACTGCCACTTTGGTTCTCCATCTAATATCTTTCTCAAGGACTATTGTGGCCCTGGTCCTGACCCAAAGATCTGGCTCAACTGGAACAGCATTATAAAATGAAGGACCAGCAGACAAAAACAACCAGCATTTTGGACCTAACGCAGGGTCAGAATGATTGACTAGGCTTTGACTCAATTCCAATATTCTTAATATGTAGTTCCCTTTTCTCAATTGTTGCACGGGTCCATTCTCCATTCGTTCTACCCCACTCTGTTCTGAGATTGTCAGACGCTTGTCTTTAGGTCTTGGGGTTGGCTTAGGTCCAGAGTACCGACCAACCTATTGAGGATACGTTGTTGGCGGGAGTGGACCTGTTCCAAAGTGTTCACACCTTGTGACCTGTTCCTGCCCTGTTCTTTGGGGTTCTCAACTTTCCTGGACCCTACCTCAAAGGCAAGGGGGGTCACTTGGGCATTCTCACAACATAGGGAACTACTGTTCAGGGTGTTATTACTCATTAGGCCCTTTGCCATTTACAGCCAAAGTCACAATAAAATCATAATTGTCCCCTACACAGAACCTATCCAATTATAATTCCCTTAATCTACAAAATCACCATGTCAGGAAGTAGGTTAGGGTTATATGTGACTTGGGAAAAGGCAATATTAGTTTTAGGTATCCCACAGAATCACCTCTTATTTGTTAAATACAATATCCACAGTCCTAGAGCTAGAGCAGCACCCCACTCCCTGGCTTAAGTATCTACAGGAGTTCAGCACCTGTCTTTCCGGGGGGAAGGTGATTCCAGCAAAATGATATCCAATACAGCAATTCACAGTAAGGGCAAGCATGCTCACTAAAGCAAGAAATAGTATAGCTATGGCTATATATGTTTGACCTTATGTATTTTACTTCTAACAAATAGAATGTTGTCTTTCTCCTCCAATCTTCAGCTGTACGTGGAGGGTCAGCTTCCGGTGGGACCCCAGTAAGGTCTCTTCTGCCCCATATGTTGCCTGCCCATTGCCTGTAGGACAGTTATAGCTTCTTTAAGCATACCTCTAGGGGTCGGGCCTGGTCCTGGTCTGCCTCCCAATATACCTAAACTGCGGACTTAACTCGAGTCCAGTGAATCCAAGACTTGGATTCCTACATTTTTACTGCAAGTGGGAACACATGACCACAGTATACGGGCCCTTCCACCTAGGCATTAAAGTTGCCCCTTTCCTGTGTTTTGCCCATACAATCCTCCAAATCACAATTTAATCACTTCTACTTTCATCACAATATGTATTTTAAAAAATTTCAATCATTACAATTTCCTTAATTAATTTTAAAAATGTTCTAGCTGTTATCCAAGTTACAACTGAATCCTTTTTTACTTTCACCACCATATACCATTAAAAGTATTTCAATTGTTACAGTTTATACTTATATTTCTAAAAAAAGAAAAACTTATCATTGTCTAGATTTCAAAAATACAAAGACAAATACTCCAATTATTATTCATTTCATTTTTATAATCATGTTTTCCCTTTTATTTCTTACTACTATTTGAATATTATAACTAGAGGAGGTCAAAAATGGTGGGCTAAGGGACACACAGTATTGTTGGATTTCTTGTATTTGCTTATTTAATTCTCCCACTATCTGATTCACCCACTTGGTTCCTATATAGCTTAGGTCCCCTATATGGTTTTCAAGTATTTCAAAAGGAGATATTCTAATTCCTTTACGTGGAGTACATCGCACAGACCAAAGTGCTAGTGGTAATGCATCCACCTACTTAAAATGATTTTCAAGGCACACCTTTGTCACCTTTTCTCTTATAGTCCAGTTCATTCTTTCAGCCTTTTCATTCAAAAGCAAATAATTTCTGACTATCCTTTCCTTCATGTCTTCTTGGTGGTAAGGTTGGATTAAAGCATTTGTTTGTTTCAGGGTCACTCATGGGTTCTGAGGGAGGAGAGTTTGATGCTTGTAAATTCTGAGGTTTGTCAGCATAAATGACCCTTTGTCTCTAAAACTCTTTGAATCACATGGCTGGTGTAAATGGTTCTGCAATTCGACAGACAGCTTCCTTCCTCGCATTTCCTGGTGGGTTATCTTCTGCCCATAACTCCGGTACTTCAAACTTCTGCCAGGTATTGGGGATTTGACCCTCTTGAGCCAACATTACTCGGCATATTTCATCTGGGGGGGGGGGTGCCTCATTATTAATGGTAGTTGGCTGCCCAAAGGTTAATTTATTAGCTTCCGCTGCTCCTAAAATCCTCGCAACTTTCTCCTATTAGTTGACATCTTGTCTTCATCAAAGGACAGAATAGCCTTTGATGAAGACAATCTTGTCTTCATCAAAGGACATCTCACATAGGATATCATGATCCAGGAGGGAAATTGGACACTCAGGCATATAGAGAAACTGGTGTTCTATATTTCAGGGGTTTCAGCATGGGGCAATGATTTATGAAGCCTTTAACCGCTTGGATATTTACTACATCATTAGAAAAGGGAGCTAGTAGTTTTGTAATTACAGATCTAGATGCCCCTGTGTCTATTAAGAAGGTTACATTATTGCCCCCTATTTTCATTGGGACCAAAGGTTCAGGGGGGGCTTGACTGAACCCTGGTCCCCTTCAGGCTTCAGGCCTCTCATCTACTGTAGCCAGGCCTATGGCTTCCTTTCTTTACAGCCTTTGCAACTTTTCTTCAAACACAGATTGAGCTCACTAAGCTGACAAAGCAATTTGTCTAAAACAACATACACACAAACTTTGCAAAGATGATTCAAACATGCAGCCCTGGGACCCTTTATTGCAGGGTGGTCTTCTTGACTAACACAAGAACTGCCTTTCCTTTTTCTGTACTTTTACTGCTGAGTAGAATACTTTACTCAGTTAAATCCAAATGGAATTTGGGATGCAAAGAAAAGGAAAGCAAGTTTTGTCACTTTTGTGACTAAGCAAAGGTCTCAATTAGATGCAGACAAAGTCTTTTTATAAGTTGTGCTCAGAGAAGGGATGCATTTTCACTCAAACAGAATGTCAATCAATGCTCCAAGAGAAAGAAAGGGAGGTTCCCTTCTTGGAAACTGTTGGTCTAAAATAGCCTGGAGGTTTCTACCGTCTGTGGGTTTTAAAATCTTACCAATGGCACTACTTAATCTCTCTCCACCATTAAGGAGAGTGGTCATCAACTGTCAACAATCCCTGTAAGGATTGTTGGAAGGCAGAGCTTCCTTGAGGTTATTTACCAGAAGCATCATTTCTTCGGAGATAGTAATTACTGTAAGTAAATCTTTTAATCTTGCTATTTCTAACGTAAGTTGATTCTGATTTTATTATTGTTATTGTTATTATTATTTCATTTCATTTTGCAAATTATCTAATTGCTGTTTAGCTTGCATAGTCATATTATCTTTAAGATTTTCAATATTAATTTTGTGTCCTATTTGTAAATCATCTTTCACTTTTGATAATTCTTCTTCATGACTGAATAAAGGCTGAGTCCTCAATCTCTCTAGTTCTGCTTCCACTGACCAGAGTCATCCGTGCAGGGCTAAAGGACATGAGAATGAGGTCCCCTCCCCCTTTCTGGGTGAGGAAAGGCATTGCAGATTAGAAAAAAAAGGGGGGGGGGATAGATATCTTACAGGCAAAATTTGAAAGAACAGCAACACATCAGTATTGTAGTTAAGTGAACTTAAAACGTATCCTCATAAACTTGAGTTTATCTTGAAGTACAGAGAAAGAAAAGTTGAACTCTGTTTTTCACCTCGTTTAGGTGGCCAGACCAAACTGGGTGTTCCTACAGGTAGCTTTTATTGCGGTCAGAGACCAAATTAAATGCATATAAAAGGGGGGGGGTGGATTTTACAATTGTAAATAGATCATGCGACAATACACCATCTACTACCTCAGATACAATCTGTACTATCAATACTAGTGATCCTCTGCCATAGGAATTACCGGTCTCTTCCCCCGTTTTTTTTCCACCATGACTGCAGCAAAAATTTTTTGCCACCTTTGAAGTTATATTAGGATCTGCATCCTGGAGTAGGAAATAAAGGCTGAACAGATCAGGTGATCCAGGGAATCTCTGGGAAATAGGGGAAATGAATCTTGATCTTATGTCTCGGTAGTGGGGACGTACGAATGTAATGTGAAACAGAGATTCTGGGGATCGACCATCACATGCACAATAAGAGGATTTTACTCCCCCCGAAAGCCTACTGTCGAGGACATTCGAGGGGATCACATTAAATCTTGCCTTCATAAATGCGAGCCTATGTTTGATAGAATGTAATGCAGAGAGGTAAGGTGGAAGGTGAGGCAAGGGAACAATTCCAAGGGAAAACGGTGAGCATGTTCCCGATCCGTTTGCCAGATTTAGTTGTCAGTCAATGTCATCCAGCCGTTGAAAGATCAATGATTTGGCAGCATTAGGGCCTAAAGTAAAAGCTTCAATGGGGGAAATCCCGATCTTCAAAAGCTTTGTATTGATATTATGGGCCCAGGACTATGAAAAGGGTCCCGCCATAGGCATTGGCCTAGGTAATATCCTGGGGGTCTGGTCCACAGGGACAACCAATATCCAATTGCACGTTTCCACATGATTGTAGCAAGTGAAGATATGCCCAATTCCAGCTGGATTGCGGCGTTACTTACACAGGGAGGGACTCCCATCAAACAGTGTAGGAACTGGTTGTGGATGGACTCAAGAGAGGAGATTTTGGATTGGACCCATAGGGGGGCGCCGTAGGTGATAGCCGCTATCACCTTTGCCCTATAGACTTTTATTGCTGAGGGGATATGATGGGCTCCCTCAGTATGAAAAAAATGCAGGAGGGCGTGGGTGGAAATCTTAGCCTTATTACAGAGAGATTCAACCTGCGCAGGCCACTTGGTATTAGATTGAAAGAGGATACCTAGGTATTGAAATCTGTGGACCTGTTCCACTGGGATGCCATCCAGGTTCCAGTGATAAATTTTCCTGCTTCTTGCAAATACCATGATTTTAGACTTAGAATGGTTTATATGGAGTTGGTTAGCAGAGCAGTAAGCAGAGAGGATTTTTAGGGCTCTACATAGGCCCACCCGGGAGAATGAAAGTATTGCAGCATCGTCAGCGTAGAGCAGGAGCGGACATCTGTAATCTGCTAATCTAGTAGCATGGATATAGACCATGTGATCCGAAAATGCCTTTCTCCAGTCACTGATGTATAAGTTGAAGAGAAAGGGTGCGAGTATACACCCCTGCCTAACCCCCTTGTTAATGGGGATAGCTTTGGTGAGATCCCCCTGCGGGATAAGGCACACTTTTGCTTCTGTCCCTTCATGCAGCTGGGATATAAGCCAAAGTAATCTTTTGTCAATACCCCAGGCGGAAAGTTTGGCCCACAGCTTAGCTCTAGGGATGCTGTCGAAGGCAGCCTTAAGGTCTATGAAGGCAACGCAGAGATGGCCCTTCCTGGGGGTGGAGTATTTTACGGCAAGATGATGAAGGATCAAAGCATGGTCAATTGTGGAGTGGTCTGGATGGAACCCCACCTGCTCATAGCCGAGCAGGTCGGCCTCTTCAGCCCAGCACTCCAGTTTGGACAGGAGATAGCGGGCATAAAGTTTCCCCAAAATTGAAAGAAGACTGATGTTACGGAAGTTGCCGGGATCGGAGTGGGCGCCTTTCTTGTATATTGGGATAATTATAGCATCCTTCCAGAGCTTGGGGATAAGGCCCATTTGGTTGATCACATTGAATACCTTGGTAAGAACTGGGATCCACCAGTCCTTATGGGCTAGGATGGCTTCGACTGGGATGAGATCTGGGCTGGGAGCTTTTCGAAGTTTGAGTTGTCCGATAAGCTTGGCAATCGTGGATGGTTCAACAGGAGGCCATCTGGGAAGGTGGTTAGGGAGAGAACCTGTGGTTGAAGAGACTGGCACATCAGTGTCGTGAAAGACTCGGTGTAGAAAGAGTTCCCATGTAGTGGCCGAAATGGAATGAGTAAGCCTACTATTTGCCCTCCTGTTTAACAGACTCCAGAAATCACGGGGGTTGCTGGATTTTGCGGCCTCTAGTAATGCATTCCACCTAAGCCGGTGCCAGTCTTGCTTAGCTCTTAAAAGGGCTAGCTTGTATGCCTTCTTGGCCTCGAAGTAAGCGGGGGGAAGAGGCATTGATGAACCTGTTCGTTTGTAGGCAGAATATATAGATCTCATATGGTTCCTGGCTTGTTTGCATTGTGAGTTAAACCAAGGGGCTCCCTTCCTCCAGGAAACTCTACCAGGAATAAGGGTGGGGGGCTGAAAAGAGGCTATAAGACCATTTAGACGCTCAGTGAAGGCGGTCAGTAGGGCACCAGGAGTAGCCTTCGTTCCGATCAAGGCTGATAAGGTATTGGCTGCTTCTTGATGATAAAAGCGTGCGTGGAAAAGGGCAAGAGACTTTGACCATTTCGGCAACATTGGGGAGCCTCTGGGATTAGAGTCTATGGAGACAGCGTGAGCAGGATGGCTTTGAGGTCTATATAGCCGTGCAAGCATAATAAGCGGAAGATGGTCACTGAAAATCCTGTCGTCTACTTTGAAGGAGGAAATGTATGGCAAAAAGGCTCTCGAAACCAAAATATAGTCTATTGTGCTGTTGCCGTTTTTGGCCAAGTGGGTAAATTCCCCGGGAACATCCGGGGCACATCTGCCATTAAGGGGGAAGAGGTCTAGTTTAATGGTAAGAAGAGCTAGACAGGTCCCCGCTTATTTTCCTTCATCCCAAGACCTTCAATTCTTTTTCTAACAATTTAAAATTCATATCTCTAGAGATCAGACATTTAACAGTTGCGATTACCTTGAAGGTACACAAAAGACTTAGACATACACACTAGTCATTCCCGCTTTAAATTTCAATTGAATTAGGGAAGGCACAGATCTTAGCAAAATTTTTAACAGAAATCATATCAAATTATCTGAGTCTTCCCATTTAGACAGGCTTTTCTTTTTTATTACCTGCTAAATCCCAGGTGGGAAGAACAATAAACAATTTTCTTCTCTATTTTTAGTTCTTTCAGAGTTCTCTGGCTCTTTTAAGAATGGTAAATTATCAGAATCTTTATAACACCACAGTATTTCTTTTCTTCTACTCTGGGTTCCTCCTTCCACAAATAACAGCATAAATTAACCACATCTTCTTTGGTCAGCCCCAACATCTGAATCATTTTACTGTATGGTGGGGCTTCCCATCTTCTCAATATTTTTCTTTTAAGGACTAGTCAGGTCTATTTGCAGTTTGGGATTCTTTCTAATTGTTTTAGTGAACTTCTCACTTTTTCTCTGTCCTGGGTTGTTCTGTCTAGCTCTTTCTAGCTTGGATCTCCCAGCAGGCGCTGGCCTATTTTTAAAGTCCAAACTCTTCTCCATTTATTTTAGATCTCCCAGCAGACGCTGGCCTATTTTTAAAGATCCAAAATATATAGAGACTTTTGTTCATACATCATTTGCACTTAGCCAGGGCTCTCATGAGCAAGTTTGAACTTTTCTTTTAAGGACCTTTATTTTGCCAAATTGTGTCATCCCTCGGCAGAGCCCATTTCCTACATTTGTTTCCTCTCTTCTTCAGGCTGGCCAGGACAGGCATCTGCCTCTTGTCCTATGGCTCAAACAAGTTTCCTAAAGGGGTATCTACCACCCTCGAGCTGCAACTTCCCATCGTTCCCCTTCCTATGTGGTTTTACAGTTTGGTTCAGCCAGGCTACACAGCATGAGTTCTGCCACTGATTTTCAGACCCCTTTTTATAAATGGAAATCTGGGAGGACCTGCTGCCCCTAACACAGACTACGGACACCTTCTACACTTCACAGCTTCCCAATTTCCTAAAATCCTGGGGTTTGCTTTTGAGATTTTCACAGGGAAAAAAAGGAACAACAATTTTTTCCCCTTCACTTGCATGGGCATATAGTGAGTGGAGGCGATTGATGTAAGCTATGCACTGAAGTGCTTCTGCTTTAGAATGTCTGGAGCTCAGTCCCATTGGCATTTACAATGCTACACAAGCTGTCTTCTTCTTCATCGGTTTGTCTCTCTTCTTCATAGGTTGTAGTTTTTAAGATAGGTTTCTTTTCAGGGTGACTCCTTCTGACCTGACATTTGGGATTTCCTCTCACTCGAACCACACAGACTTGCATGACTTGTACTTGGTATTTGTGAAGTCAGTCAGGGTTCTCTTTCACTACTAGTGCCACCCATTTTCTAGGACACTGCCACTGAACTACAGCGCCAGACATTCCAACCGTCACCAACAGGAACTGCAATGGTTTAACCACCCACACAATTCTATAATCTCATTAGGATACGCCAGTTCCGTTAGGAAGGTATGTTCCCAGACCCAGGTAGGTGATCAGGCTCCCCCTTCTACTCTCAAGAAGAAAGCCTATAATTTCCACAATACTTGCCTGCAAGCATCTTCTTTTTTCTTTTTTTCTCTTTCTCAGCCGGCAAGTAATTTATCTATTACCTTGTTTTGATCTTGTTCTTGTTTTGGTTCTTGGGTTGGTTGGAGCCTTCGAGTACCCAGGAGGGCCATCTGCTTCCTTCCAGAGAAAAACTCTTAGTGGCGCCTTGAAGGTTGAGCAGGATGGCCCCACCTGGGCACTGGCTGGTCTTTTCCTCCCACAGCAAAATAATTGCTTCAAGTCTGGCTGCGGTTGCCAAAAATGTTGTAGAAAAGTAGCAGAGATTAATTTCGAGATCAGAAAAAGCTTTCATTTTGGCCAAAAGGTTCAGACAGATTAATTAATCTGTTAGGTTCTGAACAACCTTCTGTTATTAACACACATTTTTATATCCTTCAATAGTAGAAAAACAGGAAGTATGTGAAATCTACCTTTTTAGCTAGGCCCCCTCCCCTTATTGCTTAGGTAGGAAGCTAGGTAATTCTGCAATTGTCTCTTTGCCTGCCGTTTAACTTCTTGAACTTTGCAACAGTAGAAAGTGAGTTAATTCTGCGGTTTGATTTTTTGAACCCAGCAACTGCCTCTTACAATAAGTCTAGGGGCCCTTCAGAGATCATTCAGGCTGACCCTATATTATTTCATTCTTATACCCAAATTTCACTTTATGTCCTACTTTATAGCAAGCCAACAGAAGTAAAATGCAGAAGTATAACCAGATGGGATTCTGTACTTTTTAAATATAGAAATCATCTCCAGTGAACTGGCTGGAATGCAATTAGAGAGATTATCTTGTCAGTCAGTAATTGTCAGGGAGGAAAATGAATAATGCAATAAATGAAATTTAATATAGAATATGACTGACTATAGCCATGCTATAATCTGATTTGTTTTGATCAAAAAAGTTCTGTTAACTCATCCATTCTGATTGTAATTCATATAAATTATGGCTTATTTAATAAATGAAGGCTAAACAAATCATTGCTTGGAATGATGTGAGAACCAAGTCACTGCATCTCAGCCAAGCTTATGTCATCAAATTGTTTGATGGATTTCTCAGCTTCTGTTAATTGAATTAAACTATTTTAAGGACTATACTACAGTTTTGTGTGCTTCCCAGTCCAGAATGGGAAAAGATACCGCTGTTTTTTTACATTCATATGACTAAATCTTGCATTATCACTGGTAAAGGATGCAAAGGTAACCGGGGGGTCAAAGGTTTGGAGGTGCAACAATTGCCTTCGCCCACACTAAATTCATTTAATTTTAATTTTATATTTTATATAAAGACTAAGTACAATATGACTTTATTTTGACTTTTGAAACTTGGCTTCACAAAACTTTAAGCTGGTCTCCAATTAGGGTTTTTTATGTATCAGTTCAAAAATATTGTAAATCATAGAATTAATTTCAGCGCCTGTTTTAGATCCATAGATCTTATAAATTCTAGAATACTTTTTCAAAACTCCTGAGTCACTGAGTTAAAGCAAGTGTTCAGAATAGTCACATTGATAGGATTGTCCAGGCAAGTGAATCATCTTTCTTTTAATTAAAAGATATTGGTTGTCCTGCTAAATATTTATGAGAACTGGAATTCATTTGATATGTACTACTCTTGGTTGGAGAAAACAGGCTCAAACAAAACACAATCAGAGATGTAATAGGATGTCAACTCATCCTCAAGGAAACCCAGATTTAAAAATCCATTCAAACAAAGCTTGTTGGGTAACTTTAAGCCAATTATTTTCTAATATAATCCTTACATTATGGAGCAATGTAGATTATTTAACTGTATTTCAATGAATAAAGCACTATTTGCAGTTTTTGTTGTGGCCCGCCAGCTCTGCTGGCAGCAGATTCAGACAGTGAGGAAGTTTGGGAGGAACGTGAGCCAGTCCTTGAGTCTGGGGAAGGCTCAGATGATGGCTCTGAGTCAGAGGCCGAGAGGGAGCCAAGGCCATCTGGTAGTTCTTTGCTGCCTCTGGAGCAGGGGTGGGTTCTAAAAATTTTTACTACCAGTTTTGTGGGTGTGGCTTATTTTGTGGGCATGGCTTATTTTGTGGGCGTGGCTTGGTGGGGGTAATGTGACTGGGTGGGCTTGGCCAACTTTTTAAAAAAACTTTTAAAAGCATTTTTTCTATAACCTTAAGAGTTGCCTGATCATCAGAGGCTCTTAAAAGCATTTTTTCAGCAACCTCTTTGGCCAAAGAAGTTGCAAAAAAATGCTTTTAGGAGCCTTTGATGATCAGGCAACTCAGTTGGGATCGCCAGAGGCTTTTAAAGGAATTTTTTTTCCCTACAACCTATTCAGCCAAAGAGGTTGCAGAAAAAAATGTTTTCAGAAACCTCTGACAATCCCAGCTGAGCCACGCGATCATGAGAGGCTTTTTAAAAAACTTTTAAAAGCATTTTTTTCGGCTGAAGAGGTTGTAGAAAAAAAATGCTTTTAAAAGTCAAAAAAAAAGCCTCTGATGAGATGGGTGGGGTAAGCAAGTGGCGACCGGGCCAGGGACCTGTTCGGAGGTGTGGCCAGTCAATGTTATTACCGGTTCTCTGATCTACTACAATTTTTTACTACTGGTTCTTCTGAACCAGTGCAAACCGGGAACAACCCACCACTGCTTCGGAGTCTCTGGAATCTGACATCAGCAAGGCAGAAGAACAGCATGAGCCTGTTCCCAGTGTGCACATGATCAGAGCTGCCAGGAGACAGAAATAATTAAGGAAACAGGGTCAGCTTGGGAGCAAGCCTTGGAGATGATTGGCTCCTCCCATAAGATATAAAAGAGAAGCGAATGGGATGTGAGCTTTTGCAGAAAGCAATTAGTTCATTTGGCCAATTCAAGATTTGAAAATTCTGTTTGTGACTCTGTGCCTTTCCCTGCATCTGGAAATTAGCTCTTTGGCAGCGTTCCATGTGAGATAGATGGATGTTGATAACCTTCCTCTGAAAGACTGTTTATCAAACCTTGAAGACTGTAAATGAAAGTAATTTAGAGCTGTATGAATTAAAGATGTTTGCCAGGACTAGGTTTGTGTCGTTTAATTTGTAAGGAAGCTTAGGTCAAAACAGTTTTACAGATTATAAACTATAGTTTACAAACCATTATGGTATAGTTTATACTGCTGTCTTTACAAGTTGTTGTTAGTATTACACTGCATTCACATAGATTCACAATTGTACTAAACCAATTGTATTAATATATATGTATATGTAAATAGTATGTGTTTCTCTGTGTTATGTATGTGTATGGGTAGATATATAGTCTATTTTGAGAACTGTCAACAGAATTTCATTTTTAATGTGTGCCAGTGTATCACAGTAAAAAATGTCAATAAAGGTTATCTTAATCTTAATCTAACTTCTTCAAGCAAAGAGTTACCTATTAAAAGTAATAGGTAAATAAGGTTTATCATTAATAGGACAATAAATACAATCTAAATAATTTATCTTACCTGGATCTGTGAAATAAATTAGGATATAATCCCAGCAC
Organism: Coluber constrictor foxii; assembly: GCA_038048745.1. Taxonomy (NCBI): domain Eukaryota; kingdom Metazoa; phylum Chordata; class Lepidosauria; order Squamata; family Colubridae; genus Coluber; species Coluber constrictor. The sequence goes on along the minus strand of CM075961.1, from coordinate 114,884,214 downwards.
CATGATTCCCTGAAAATAAGTCTTATTTTCTTTTAGGTCCCGAAATAAGCACTAGGTCTTATTTTCAGGGGGTGTCTTATTTCTTTTGAGTGCCACTGCTGTGAGATGGGGGGGGTGGACCTACCCGACACACACCAGCTAACCTCAAGGCCCTCATAGCTCCATGCCCCAACAACTGCCTCATGGCGGAAGCACCAGTAGCTATGTGCAGCAGAGCCCACATGGCTGCTAGTTCACTTCTTCTGGCACTAGCATGGCACTGCAGGAGGAGGCCAAGCAATATGCCAGTACTGCAGCCATGAGGCAAGGTGGGGAGGAGGTGAAGGATGAGGCAAGGCAAGTGGGGAGGAGGTGGAGCTGCCACACGTGCACACTGGTTTACTTCAGGATCTTCGCAGCAAGGCCACCTAACCTTAACCCACAATTAACACCTCCCCCCTACAGGGCAACCCATGTGCCATTGAAGTTTGATTGCTGGGCAGGACCGCTAATAGAAATTTCTTCCCGCTTCCCTTCCAGAGCAAATAGCCTTTGTGTAATCAAGCCCTGGAAGATTGTAAGATGTGCATGCTTAGAAGCAATGTGCAGCCTCTCCCAGTAATGAGAATTGCAGGCAACGCTGTCTCTTTCAAACAATCTTCCAGGGTTTGAACACTACACTTTCAGCTGTTTTTCGTACTGTTCAGTTTCCCACCCCACCAACCCTACCCTTGCCAGGCTGGTCTGGTGGACAGGATTGTCTTCTGCCTTCCTTGCCATTGTGGTCAGCAGCAACATCATGAATGGGGATTAACCATCCTCCAAATCCCACCACTGCCAAAGTGGATCCCGGGGGCTGCACTGAAGAATGAGGGGAGGAGGAGGAGGAGCAGGGAGAAAAAAGAGGAAAAAAGTGAGAAGCAGGGCCATCCCAGCTGGCCAGGCAACATAGCACTGTCACTGCAGTGAGAGCGAGAGCGAGAGAGTGATCCAATCCAACCTCTGTATGTGTATGTGTGTGTGTGAGTGAATGGGGAAGAGAGGGAAAGGGAGAGGGTAGAGAGGAGGGGAGAAAAGAGAGAGGGGCAGGGAGAGAGGGAGGGGGAAGAGAGAGAGAGAGAGAGAGAGAGAGAGAGAGAGAGAGAGAGAGAGATTTGGTCCAATGTCGGAGAGTTATACTAAGGCTGGCAGTGGTGTGCTCTCTCTCACACACACATATACACACACACACAGAAGTTTGATTGGATCCCTTCCTTCCTCCCTCCCTCCCTCCCTCCCTGCCTCCCTCCCTCCACGCAGCAATTGCCAGCCCCCACTTTCTCATCAGCCAGAATATCTCTGTTCTGAAATGGCAGCTCTCTTTTCTGCCACTTCTCCAACCAGTGTTGTGTTCCTCCGTATTTTTTTTATAAAAATCATACAGTAGCTACCATGTTCTCAGCTGATCAGAAGGAAAACATGTGGGCTTTGGACTTTAAGGCAGAAAAGCAAAGGATAGAGGGCGGGCAATTTCAAAGGCCCTGGAGAAAAATAGCAAAGCTCTTGTCTGAAACAGGTGTCAAGGTCAACCCTGCGGGAAGGGATTTGCTTCTCCATGCAAAACCTCAAGGGCTTTGTAGAACCATTGGGGAAGTGGAGCCTGGCCTTCCTCCACCCAGCTCCTGGTGGCCTAGTTTTCCATTGTACCATATGAAAGAGAAATACAATGCCAGTTGGAGAAGCAGCAGAAAAGGAGGCTGCCATTCAGTGGTGGAATTCAAAAATTTTTACTATCAGTTCTGCGGGCATGGTTTAGTGGGCATGATGTGGCTTGGTGAGCATGGCTTAATGGGTGTGTCAGGGGAAGGATACTGCAAAATCTCCATTCCCACCCTACTCCAGGGGAAGGATACTGTAAAATCTCCATTTCCACTTCACTCCAGGGGGAAGGACACTGTAAAATCTCTATTCCCTCCCCACTCCACTAACCTGCTTTCCAGCTCCATTCTCCTGTGCAATGCAACCAAAGAAGACCCAGCCAACCATCTGGGACTCAGGAGGCAGTGAATAGATGGGGGTGAGGCCAGTCAGAGGTGGTATTTGCTGGTTCTCCAAATTACTCAAAATTTCCACTACCGATTAGCCAAAACCAGCCAGAACTGGCTGAATATCACCACTGCTGCCATTTCCAGAATGGAGACATGGGGTGATGCAAGCCTGTAAGAAAATGGGGACCAGCGATCACTGTGCAGTGGAAGGAAGGAAGAGAGTGAGTGAACAAGAAAGCAATCTGATAAAACCTCTGTGTGTGTGTGTGTGTGTGTGTGTGTGTGTGTGTCTTTGTGTCTGTCTGTGCGTGCGTGCGTGTGTGTGAGAGAGAGAGCAAGCACACTGCCAGCCCTGGTATAACTCTCCAAGGTTGGATCAGATCTCTCTCTCTCTCTCTCTCTCTCTCTCTTTCACACACACACACACACACACACACACACACACCTACAGGTTTGATTGGATCTGCCATTGCCTGCTGCCAGTGCCATTCCATCATGTTTTGTAAGGGAGATAAAAATAAATCCTGCAATCTCACCCTGCCATCATTCAAACCTCAGCACGAGTAACAGCAGTTGCACCTTCTTCTTTCCAAAACATGCTGGATGTAATCTGAATAAAACAGGCAGCAGTGAAAACTTCCCAAAAGGGAAGCAAAAAACAGGAAGGGTGCCCGGACTCGCAGTACTTTGTTTTCATTCAGGTGCTGCTGCTGACTTGGAAGGAGAAGCTTTTATATTTGCACGCCATGTCTCCTGAAAGGTCTCGCAGAGAGGCGGGCAAATCCTTTGTTCTCAGTTTCTCCCCTCACTCTTTTTCTCTTCTGCTTCAGTATAGACTAGTCCTCATCCAGCATAGACTAGCCCTCATCCAGCAGCTAATGATGAAGGACTTGTCTCACTTTCCACGAGGCCTCTCAGGAATCACGGCAAATCAAAACAAAGCACTGTGATTCCGGGCACCCTTTCTATTTGTTCCCCTCTCCTCTCTCTCCCCCTCCCCCTCCCCCTCCCTCCCTGGGAACTGTGCAGGGGGAGAGGAAGGACCATCAAGGGAATGCTGGCAAGACACTCCTTGGAAAAGGACAAAATGGCCCCGCTGCCAGGGCCCAGGTGCTGCTGCTGACTTAGAAGGAGTGGCCGTTACATTTTCATGCTATGTCTCTTGAGAGGTCTCGTGAAGAGGCAGGAAAGCTCCTGTGCAGCTTCTCCCTCCCTTCCTCCTCTGTTTCATCCCAGCCTAGCTCTCCATCTCCCTCTGAGGAGGGAGATCAGGTTCAAAGTAGATGGGAGGATTGGGACAAATCTGAAAGAAACAGACCCTTTCTTCTGTGCCAGGTTCCCGTGAACAAACCTAGGGAGCAGCCAGTGAAGAAGCAGCTCTCAAGCGACTGCTCTCCCTTTTCCTCCTTCTTTCTGAGGTGAAGGATGAATAGCTCCATTGTTCCCAGCCACCATCCCAGTGTCTGTCTTTGCTTGCCAAGTGTGCAACAGAGCTGGAGGACCAGGTTGGATGGTGGGGGCCAAACACACAGGTGCCATAATGTGGCACCACCCCCACCTTGCCACTTGCCTTGCCTCCCCTCACAGCAGTGGCACTAGCAACAGGTGGTGGCAGAGGCACAGGGAGGTGGGGAAGCCATGCAATCTGTTCCACCCACCACCACGTGGCTGCCTGCCTCATCACAGCCACAGGCAAGGAAAGACAGATAGAGTGGGCAGATGGCCACATGGCATGTCCAACAGGCCAGATCATATGCCTCCCCTTCCCCCTGCACCTCTGCTGGTGCCACCACCACCATGAGGCAAGTGGTGGAGCAGGGGTGGCACCATGCCACAGCTCCTGTGGTCTCAGCTGCCATCATCCAACCTTGTCCTCCAGCTTTGCCGCACACTCTGCAAGCAAAGACAGGTGGTGAGCAAAAGTGCTGATTAATCGGAGAACGCAGGCATTTTGAAGAAAGACTGACTGTCAACTAGAATAATAGGGAGTAAGAGACACCTACTGGCCAAAAACTGGAGACAATTTAAGTAAGGAGAGGCAATCTAAAGAAAAACAAGACCTATTTTGGATGGTCTGCCAATAACTGACTTATAAATTGAGGAAACTTAAGGAGTAAATTTGGATATGAAAAAATTTAATGAAATAGTCTTAGTGGAACATTCTTAACAGAAAATCATTTCTCCAATTATTATTGTTTTTTCTATGCAATCTTTAGGCTACTATTTTATTAGCTCCACCACTTACTGCATTAATTATTGATATTATTAAGTGATTTAATTATAGATTTTGTTATTAATTAATTGTTGACTAAGGGGAAGGTTTGCAGACTGTAGTTGGGGTAGGAAAGATCAAGAAAGGAAGTTAAAGAATAAATAAGAAACATTTAAAAACATAAAATAGAGAGTGAAAGTTGCTAAATTAAGCACTGAGAATTAACTAGTTGAGAGAATGATAGTAGAAGGGTGCTGGAGGAAATTAAGAGAAATATAAGGAAGTGGGGAAGTCAATTTAAAGCAGTATTAAAGATGACAAGTATCTCCAATTTGACAAGAATTGGTGCAGGAAGGGGGCAAGGAGCTCAAGCTACAACAATGGAACTAAGTCCAGCAGGGCAAAGATCCATTGAAAGAATGTTACAGAGAGAGAGATCAAACTCATTCAAGGATCTACAACAGATGCTACAAACAACGCAGGAGGTCATTTTAAAGAACCATGAGGATTTGAAATGAGAGATAGGAGAAGTAAGGAGTGAACAGGAGAAATGAAATAAAAAGTGAGATCGATAGATGACAAATTTGAATGCTTCCAGCAACAAATTCTAAAAAATGAATAAAAATTACAGGAGATGGAAGATAGAATGGAAAGGGAAGAAAAAAAAGGTGAAGGAGATGGAAGAAAGATTAATTCAAGCCAATAGAGATCTCAAACAGACAATAATCCAATCAGAAATAGATAAGGCTGCCCATTTTCTACAATTTCAGAACATAAGGGAAGAATAGAATGCAGACCTTCCGGAGATGATGGCGGAGCTATTGGTAGGAGCATTAAGAATTGGGAAGGAAGAAATGATTAATGAAATGGATGAAGTTTATAAAATCCACACAAATTATGCACATAGATATAATTACCTAGAGAAGTGCACATTAGATTTGTTAAAAAATCAATCCGTGATGAGATTCTTCATAGGACCAGAGAAAATCCACTAGAGTTATGAGGAAGACAGCTTGTGGTGCTCAAACAAGTCCCGAGAAGAATAAGAGACCTAAGACGACCTTATCAAACACTTACAGCAAAACTAACAAGGAAAAACATAAATTTTTGGTGGCTGACTCCAGAAGGGATTGTGGTATCTTGGGGAGAAGAAAGGTTGAGATTGGACACGGTTGGATTGGACACGAAGAGTTTTATAGACAAAATTTTGGTAGTGAGGTTGAATTGGAGGGAAGAGGAAGAAGGGAAGGAGAACTAGGAGGATAGTCACCAAATAGGGGGGAATCCCAAATCAAGGAAAAAGAGAATGGGAAAGGAAAGAATGTGGACAATGGGAAAGACAATGATGGTAGATGCAAGGAATATAAAGAAGTCAGACAAACAAGGGCAACAAGACCTAAGTATAAGTAGAGGTTTTCAAGAAGAATTAGCAATTCTATCATTAAATGTTAATGGGTTAAATTCTCCAGGGAAAACAAAAACTTCTTTAGTAAACTGTATAAGACAAATGCGGATATAATAGCGTTGCAAGAGACGCACATAAAAAAGCAGCATCAGTACCTGTTAAAATGTTCTATGTTAGGAAAGATGTTCATATCTTCATCACAACAGAAGAAAGTGGGAATTGTAATGTATGTAAAAGAGGGCAAACAAAACAAGATGAAGAGAGCAGAATATTGATAATAGAATTAACTGTGGATGGGAAAAAACTGATGTTAGTTGGAATATACACATCAAATGAGGGCCAGAAACTATTTTCTAAGAAACTGTATAACATGATTACTTAGAATGCAATAATTTGTGTATAATTGGTGATTTCAATGCAATTGTAGATAGAGAACTAAACTACAGAAATGACAGAAAGAAAAACTTTAGAAGGATATTACCTACTTCATTTTTCAAGATGGTGGAAGAATTAAGCATAAAGGATTGTCGGAGAAAGAAATGGGGATAAGAAACAATGTACTTATTATTCAGGTAGACATTAATCTTGGTCTTGAATTGATATGGTTTGGGTATCAACAGATTTGAATCTGGTAATTGAGGAAGTTAATATTGACATAAATTCATGGGCAGATCACAATCCCATTAAAATTAAATGGAAAGGGCAAAAAAAGATAAGGAGGTGGACCCTAAAAAAAGCAATCTTGAATCAAAATGAATTTAAATTAAAGATGGATGATCAAATGAGTTTGTTTTTTCAAAGTAGTAAAAAAGAGGATACAAAAATCAGAACCTGTGGGACACGGCAAAAACTTTTATGAGGGGTATTGCAATATCATACATGGCCAAAGACAACAAACAAAAAAGACGCAAAAAAATTTAGAGGAAGATCTTAGTAAACTGGAAAAAGAGCTGCAGAAAGAACCCATAAAACAGGAATTGAAACGACCAATAAACACAATTAAACATAAATTAAATATTATTGAAAAGGAAAATATGGCACAACAAATTAAAAGCATTAAACAAATTTTTTTTGAGAATGCAAATAAACCAGGAAGATTGCTGGCTTATAAACTAAGATAACGGAAAGAAAAGAACCAGATTAGTAAATTACATAATAAAGAAGAGTTAATTTATCAAAATAAGGCAAAGAAGAAAGTAGTATATGAGTTTTTTAAAAACCTATATAAGGATAAGGAGAAGATAGAAGAAGGTAAGATGCAATACCTACAAAAAACAGATTTGCCCAGAATCTTGGAGGAAAGTAAAAAATTATTAAATAAGAGATAACAGCATGGGAGATATCTGAAGCAATTAAAAAAAAAGGAACAAAGCGCCAGGCCAGATGGTCTACCTTCAGAAATTTATAAAGATCACCAGGAATTATTAACCCCATTGTTATTAGAGGTGTATAATGATGTACTTAATAAAGCTAAGATACCTGAATCATGGAAAGAAGCAACAATCACGTTTATTTCCAAGGAAAATTCCAATTTGACTTATATTAAAAATTATAGGTCAATATCCCTACTAAATTCAGAGTATAAAATCTTTATGACTATTATGGCAGATAGACTAAAGAAAATTTTAGAGAATTTGATTCATACTGATTCATACTGATCAAAATGATTTTCTTCCTGGACAGCATATAAGGAACAACATCAGGATTATCTTGGATATGATAGAATGCTATGAAGTCCACAATGAAAAACAGATGACATTGACATTCATTGATGCGCAAAAAGCACATTGTTCATATTAGAACAATTCAAATATATGGATTTCAGGGAGAAATGTATAAAGATGTTTAAAACAATCTACTTCAGACAAGAAGCCAGAGTGGTGATAAACAGGGAAGCTACAAAGAACATTTAATCCAAAAAGGCACAAGGCAAGGTTGTCTGTTATCACCACTGCTCTTTATTTTATCACTAAAGGTCTTAATTAGAACAATTTGAGATGACAACCAAATCAAAGATTTAAAAGTAAGAAAAGATAGTTTTAAGGTACAGGCATTTGCGGATGACCTTGTATTCATTATTGAAAAGTCTGTGCAATCTGGTTTTAGGCTGATGGAAGTACTAGAGGAATATGGGGAAGTAGCAGGCCTGAAAATAAACAAGGATAAAACAAAAATGATAGTTAAAAATATGACTGAAGATTAAAAAAAAAAAAAAAGAATTGGAGGGAAAGATAAATATTGAGATTGCGAAAAAAAATAAGATACTTGGGAATTCAATTGACAGCAAGATGCATCACACTTAAAGGAGATAACTATGACAAATTAATGGCGCAGATTAGGTCTGATTTGGAAAAATGGGGGAAATTACAGCTATCTCTAATGGGCAAGAGAGCAACCATCAAAATGAATGCCTTCCAAAAATGTTGTCTTTATTCCAATGCATACCAATTTGGCTCATAAAAGATTCTTTTATAAATTTGGACCGACTCATTTCAAAATTCATATGGCAAAGAAAATGACTGAGAATCAGATTCAATTTATTACAAGATGCTAGAGAAAGAGGAGGATTTGGCCTACCAGACTGGACAAAGTATTATCAGGCAGTGGCGTTGGTTTGGCTAAGTGAGTGGATGCATCTTAAAAACACAAGACTATTGGCACTAAAAGGTCATGACGTACAAACAGGGTGGCATGCTATTCTATGAGAGGAAAAACATTTAGTCCATCAGTACTTCCAGAGGTATTATATTAGGAGAACACTATTGGATATTTGGAAAAAAACAAAAAGAAATAATTATATGGAAATTCCTAATTGGGTGTCAACATTAGAAATGTATACATATCCAAATTTGACAAAATGAGGGAGAGCTGTCACCTATAAAGATATTTTGAATGAGAAAGGAAAATTAAAAGCGAGAAATACTTTAAAGGAAGAAGGAATCTAATTGGAATGGTGGGTGTGTCTCCAAATCCAATCTAAATTTATCAAAGATAAAAAGGAATGGGGCATAAAGCAAGAATCATCAGAATTAGATAAAATTTTATTTAGCAGGGAAGGCAAGACTATAAGTAAACTATATCGATATTTATTATGACAAGATATGATTGAGGAACAGGTGAAAGAAATGATAATTGTTTGGTGTAAATATTTTGAGTACAATATCGATTTGGACAATTGACAAAGTTTATGGGGGAAAAAATTAAAAATCACACTAGCAAGTTCCTATAAGGAAACCTCTATAAGATGTTCTATAGCTGGCACCTCCCCCCCCCCCCCCCCAAGATTAGCATGAATGAATAAAGGGAATTCCTCAATATGCTGGAAGTGTGAAGAGGGGAATTACTACCACATGTGGTGGGAATGCCCAAAGGTGCAAAAATTTTGGAATTTACTAAAGAACTGGCTGGAAGAAATTTTGTCAACAAATATAAAAGTCAAACCAGAATTTTTCTTACTTGGAATTATAGAAAGAAAATATAAGAAAAATATAAATTATTTATTATTGCATATACTCATGAATAGCCTTTGCTCAAAAATGGAAAGAGAACAATATTCCAACTGAAGAGGAAATATTACTGAAAATCTTTAACTGCACAGAAATGGACAGACTCACTTTGGAACTCAAGGATAAAAGTGAAACTAAGTACTACAAAATCTGGGAACAATTTTATGATTGAATAGATAACAAGAGAGTAGCCAAGACAAATGTATAGTGTTAGAACAAAAATATAGATATTATAGATAAATGTATGTTTAAGAGATAAATAAATATACAGAAATAAGGGGAAAAGTATTAATATCATATCATATTATTTTTAAATAATGAACAAAGCTTAGGAACTATATGTTATATGAGTACTAATATTACTGTAAAGTGATGGAAGATGTTTGGAACCAGTGATGTCATATCTATGTCCAATGTTTTTTTAATTTTGTATTATTAATTAAAAAAACTTTTAAATAAAAAGATGTGTAACAATTAAAGAAGATAATTATACAAGACTATTACAACCAATTAAAACAGATTTGGAGAGATGGAAAAATTTGCAATTATCAATGCTAGAGAGAATTGCAACTATAAAAATGAATATCTAATTGAAGCTACTTTTTCTATTCCAAATGATCCCCATAAAAATAGGGAAAAAATACTTTGATGAGCTAAACACAATAATCTTGGAATTTGTTTGGCAAGGGAAAAAGCAAGAACAAGACTGAAAATATTGCAAGAATCAAAAAATAATGGGGACTTTGAACTACTAAATTGGGAGCTTTATTATCAACCTTCCACATTAACATGGGTGAGAGATTGGTTAACTCTCAGACATAGAAGATTACTGCTTTTGGATAGTATATGATACTTTCACACCAAAATTTACAAGAAAATACCAGTTTGGTTCTCAACAATGGAATCATTCATCCACCCAAATGTAGTAAATATGGATAAAATCTTAACATACAAAGATATTTTGAATGCGAAAGAGGAGCTAAAACCAAACAAGAGTTGCCCAAACAAGAACCAAGATGTGGACTTATCATTGTGGCCACATATGCAAATATAATTGAGATATGAGAAAGTTATTAAGATTTATGGCTTCTACAAAGAGCAAATAGTACTTGATCAAATAATATTAGAAGTAGATGAAAAGTTAATAAAGAAACTATACAACTTTTTGTTAAGCTTAAAAATGGAAGACAAACATGTAAAAGAGACAAGGATAGTATGGGCAAACTTTTTTGGATATACTATAGAACTAGACAAATGGCAAAAACTTTGGAAAGAAACTGTAAATTGACAATGGCAACTACTTACAAGGAAAATCTATATAAAATGTTTTCTAGGTGGCACTTGCTATCGGTGAAATTAGCAAAGATGTTTAAAAACATATCAGCCAGATGTTGGAAGTGTAATCAGACACCATGTACATACTACCACATGTGATGGACATGTGCAAAAGCAATATTGGACAGAAATACATACATGATTAGAAAAGATGTTAAAGGTGCATATAGGTTATAAGGCAGAAATATTCCTGTTAGGTATAGTACCAGAAAAGTATGATAAGGGGAATATATATTTAATATTATATGGCTTGACAACAAGAATTGTATTTGGACAGTACAGGAAAAATGAGGAAACACCTACAGAAGATGATGTGATTAAAAAAATACTAGATTGTGCAGAAATTGACAGATTGACGTTAAAAGATAAAATAAAAAGAAGATACAGAGTATTTTCGAACATGGGGCTTGTTCTACAAATGGTTGGATAATAGAGGTAGAAAACAGATGACATTGATATTCATAGATGCGCAAATAAGCAGATGAGTGAGTTTTTTGCCAAAGCTTTGCAGAAATACTTCACATTGAAATCTTTAGGTCACATTAGCACTTACTTAGCTGTTTAGATTGAAAAAACACAGAAGGGGTTTAATCTTTCACAAGAAGATAAAATTGAACAAGTTTTACATCACCGTGAAGGAGGCTAACACAACAAAGACACCCATGCAAACAGATTTTCACAACTTGACACATGAACCAAGTCCTGAGTTCGAGGATCAAACACTTTATCGTTCAGTTATTGGATCACTGTTATATAATAGTAGTTGGACTAGACCAGACATTGCACTCAGTGTTAATCTCTTGTCTCGACACATAGGTAAGGCAAAACAGTTTCATTGGTCATGTATTAAGAAATTATTGAAATACCTAAAGCACACTAAACATATGAAGTTATTGTTAGAACCAGCACACACTGATTATGCAGAGTTAAGTTGTTATGCAGATTCTGATTGGGCAAGTGATAAGAAATCATGTAAAGATACTTCTGGTTATATGATGTTCTTAAATGGATGTCCTGTTTACTGGCAAGTGCATAAACAGAATTTTGTTTCTTGTTCATCTATTGAAGCTGAATATGCTTGTGTTTCAGATGCATGTAATTCTCTAACGTAGTTTGATGCTTTGGTCACAGATATCTGGACATGTCCTATCCGACCAATCACAGTGATGAAAGATAATGAATCGGTGGTTTATATTTCTGAATCACATTTCACAGGTTCTAGGTCCAGACACATTGACATCCGTTATAGAAATATCAAACAATTAGTGAAACAAGGTTTTGTAAAATTGCAGTATGTATCTACACATGATCAGATTGCAGACATGCTCAACAAACTGCTTCCAGCAGCTCAACATGAGTAACTGCGTAAGAAGATGTGCCTTATCTGATGATGTAACTGATGTTCGCTCAACTGGCAAAAAAAGAGGTGTCACTGTGTTTTTATATTTACCAGCAGAGCTATTATTTCTGGACTGTCAGACTCACCGTAGCTTGCCAAATTTCTTATCAGCACCTACTGCGCATCTATTGCATTCTTTTACTTCTTCTAGAAACTTTCCTTTGTTCTCCAGCCCGCTAAGGTTTGGCTGGGGATTCTTTGCCAACATGTAATCTAATTTAGATAGTGAGACGTCTTTATTTTCTTACAATAAATATGAGTTTAATTAGAAGATGTATTTTAGTTTATTGATCAAAGTATACACAAGGAGAACGTTATGATCTAAATCAAAATGAGGGCAATTACCCCACGCAAGATAACAGGGCTGATTGCTGTTCTGACACTGGGAAACTATTATTACATTAGCAAATGTATCCAGACAAAATGCTGTTCACAAAGCACCATGTATGTAAACTGAAAATGTACACATAAGCTATTTAAAAAATTATGCTAGGTCTTATTTTTGGGGTACGTCTTTTTTTGGGGAAACGTATTATATATATCAGGGCTCTGACCAATGTCCTAATTAAATCAAGAACTTCAAGCCACGCTTCAAAAGAAATCTAGTTATTTATTAGGAGCTTCATATCGGCACAATCCAAGTGAAGCCAACTCTGACCTTACTTAATTTGCGACTTGGTTCTGACCCTATTTCCCTCTCCCCCAAGATGTGTCATCAGTCACATTCCCCAATGAAGCAATTTTGCGGATTATAGATGTCACTCCCTCTTGCCCTGTGGGTCCTCCTGGAGATGACCTTGATGTTGCCACTGGAATGTGCTTTGTTTTGATTGAAATGCAAGTTCTTCAATGCAGCTGCGAGGCTCAGTTTTCCCATCACCCTGCCTATGGCAACTCGAGAGCAGGGCAGGAATTATTTGTGAGTTGATATTTGGCTTCCCTCACTTCCTGAAGGCAACCTGTGCAAAGCAAAAACGGTTTGAGTACAGGTCTAGATTTTAGGGGTGCAACCGCTCCCAGGCTTTTTTGGGATTGTCTTCATGGAATTTAGCTATGAGGCGGTCAACTTGGATGTTTCTGCTCTTTACTCAAGATGCCTCTGATAAGTGGTAGCCCTTCCACTTGATTAGGTATTGGAGCTGTCTCCTATGCCACCTCGAGTCGAGGATGTGTTGCACCTCATAATGGATTTGGCTCCTTTTAATCACTGGGTCCAGGGGCTCACAGGGTAATGGTCTCAGGGTTGACCTAGCCATGGGTTTTAAGAGGTTGCTATGGAATACCAGATATATCTTCCCTAGCAGCCGGGGCAATTTTAATTGCACCCTGACCGAGTTGATAATCATCACTATGGGGAATGGCAACATGAATTTGAGTCTCAGCTTTTAAAACTTCTCTCTCTCTCTTTTTTGGGGGGGGGGATTTATAATGAGAAAATTGTAAGGCTAACTGGGAAGAAAGGAGAGTGTACAGTGCCACCTACTGGGGATAGTTTTCTGGTTTTTTTTCTTTTTCTTGTTGATTTAAGGTGACAGTTTAAGAGATACATTGTAACAAAAACAAAGAGGTTTCCAGCTAGGCTGATAAGACCTGGGAAGAGTTGAAAGTAGCATGTCTGCATTGTTTAAACAGGTGCTTCAGCTGGATTTTTGAATTAGAAACCTTGAAATAACAAAGAAGATTTTTTTTCTCTTGAAGCTGCACTTGTTATTATTCAAATTGTGGACAGATTACATTGTCACTCTCTGTACTTTTTTTGGACTTTAAAAAAAGTCTATTCTCTCTTTTTGTACGTTTTGTTTTTGTTGAGAAAAATTGGATATAAGTAGTATTGGACTAAGGAACCCAAGAGACTGAAGATTTTCTTTTTCTCTCTCTTTTTTTAAATGTTTGGGAATATTTTTTCCTTACTTTTTAAAATTTCTGTTTTTTGCTATTTTTTTAAATTCTTTTTTCCCCTATTCTTTTTTACTCAAAGAATTAAGGTGTGGAAGAACCTGAAGAATTAGATTGTGTGTGTGTGTGTGTGTGTGTGTATGTATGTATGTTTTCTGAGATTTTCGCGGGTGTTTATATGTAGGACTTTGGTTATTCAGATGTTCTCCCGCGTAGAATTGGATGTGTCTTGGCAATGTTTCGACTAAGTCTCATTCGTCGTCTTCAGGCTGGTGTTCTCGGCTTCGTGCTTCCAGGAGCAATGTGAGATCGCTGCTGTTTCTTCCTTTTAACTGCTAGTTAAAAGGAAGAAACTGCACAAACCGAAAATTATCCACCATCCTAAGAAACCCCAAAGACAAAATTGAGTTAGAAAATCAGGGAGTATATGAAATCCCATGCACCGCCTGCCCCACCACATACATCAGACAAACCAACAGAAGAATAAGCGCATGCAACACAAGAACACGGTTAGAAAAGAGGAACCAACTTCTTCCCTGGTCCAACACTTTAAAGCCACAGGACATGAAATTGACTTTAAAAAGACCAGAACTATTGCCAAAACTGAACACTTTAACAACAGAATAATCAGAGAAGCCATCAAGATAGAAAAACGCCCACACAGCATGAACAAACAAGATGATACCTCCCGCCTACCAGCTATTTGGAAACCCGCCCTTATTGATAAACAAGTCCCTAACATGAGGAATGACACCAGACCCACAATCACGAGAGCCACACAGGATGTCACCACCACACATCCACGCAGAAAGCAGACTCAAACCCACTCTGATGATGAGGCGTGACCAAGGACCAGAAGCCAGACCGCAGCTGCATCATTAGCCACTTTAAACCCCTCCAATCCATACATGAAGCAGACTGACACCCACCATGAAAAGCTAGCATGGCCACAAACAAGAAGCCAAACAACAGCAACGCAGCTCACCAGCTCAAATCCCCCTGCAACTCAGACTAAACTGAGCACAACCAAGCCCCCATCCAAACAGAACACAACCCCAGCCAATCAGAGCACAACCAACTCCCATCCAATCAGAGCACAGCCAAGCCCCCAACCAATCAGTACACATCTCCACCCAATCAGAACACAGCCAAGCTCCCACCCAATCAGCTCACCCCCCCCACTAGCAGTTAAAAGGAAGAAACAGCAGCGATCTCACATTACTCCTGGAAGTACGAAGCCAAGAACACCAGCCTGAAGATGACGAATGAGACTTCATCGAAACGTCACCAAGACACATCCAATTCTATGCGGGAGAACACCCAAATAACCAAACACACGCATACATACATACATACATACACATTTTTTTCTCATGTTTTCTCCTCTCCAGTTTTTATAATTTTTACTCTACCCTTTTTTTCCTTTTTCTTCTTCTTTTCTCTGCTCCCTCCCCCCCCCCTTTTTTTCCTTTTGGACTATTTGTCTTGAATTTTTTTTTTTTTTTTAATTTGATTTATATGCCGCCCTTCTCCGGAGACTCAGGGCGGCTTACAATGTGTTAAGCAATAGCCTTCATACTTTTGTATATTTATACAAAGTCAGCTTATTGCCCCCAACAAACTGGGTCCTCAATTGACCTACCTTAGAAAGGATGGAAGGCTGAGTCGACCTTGAGCCTGGCGAGGATTGAACTCAGAGAAATTACAGGCAGCTGGTGTTAATTGCTGCCTTTAGTAGGAGGCATTAGCCCTCTACGCTACACAGGCTCTTTTCCCTTTGATTGGATTATAAAATGAGTAGGAAAGCCACGACAGTGGGGACAGCTGCAACTATGCCTGTACCATCACCTTCTGGTGGTCAAAGATCCATTCAAACCATGTTACAACAAGAGAAAGACAAAGACAAAGATAAAGACAAAGAAGTGTCTCTACAAGCAATTTTACAAAATGTGCAAATGACAACTAGTATAGTACAAAGAATGGAACAACAATTATCCAAAGTGGAGAATCAATTTCTAAGACAGATGAAAAAGTGCAAAGGATGGAGCAGCAGCTACTCAAAACAGATGAAAAGGTGGATAACATCCAACAAGCAATGGTGAAATATGATGAGAAACTTTCTAAATTAGAGAAGAAAGAAGATCAAAAGGAAAAGAAACTGAAAGAAATTGACTATAGATTGGGGGAGGTTGAACTTGAAGCTGGCGGGATAGTCAGCTGGGAAATAGATAAACCTTAGGATTTCAAAATGTGCAAGAAGAGAAAGGGGAAGAACTGGCAGATGTGATAACTGGATTGCTGGCTGAAGCTTTAGAAATTCCCAAAGAGAAGGTGTTAGAGGGTGTTCTGTTCCCCAGGCCTCTGGCTCCACCAAGAATAGACAGATAAACTCTAGCAAACAGGTTTCATACAGATCGTTTATTAGGGTATCCTCAAACACAGACTTACAGTCAAGGTGAATCATGCTGAGTCATGCTGAGATGCATCCTTATTTCATAATCTGTCCCATTTCCTAGTGTAAAAGGATGGTAGTTTGTCCCCCTGTTCAGAAAGCATGTTCTATCTTCTGAGGTAATTCAGCATATGGCCAGGTCTTTGTTCTAAAACCCCAGCAGAAAGCCTCAGTGACCAATCAGGTATACAGATATGGTCACATGTCATGGATTACATTTCCCATAATGCAATCTCTCACTACATCTCCCACAATGCAATCTCTTAAGGAGACAGCTCTTAATCCTTAAAGTAACTAACTCACCACAACTCACTAACTGTAACAGCACACTCCCCGTCTGGAATTATAAATTCCACTACTAACTAACTACTTAACTAAGATAAACAAAGGCATAGCAGAAAACAATGCAATGTAACTATCTAATTGACTAAGATAAACAAGGTTATATCATCAAACAAAGCAGGTTGTGGGGTAGACACAATTCATGCAAAGCTTGAGGTTCAGTCTTCAAGGTCTTCTTCGCAGTAGTTCCAGGTCAGTGACTGGTCTAGAACTACTTGCTAGAAGTCAGGAGGGGTCTTGTAGCCGGTCGATAAAAACAGGTCCTATGATGGCCCATCCAAGTTCTGTCTTGAGGGCACATGGAGAGCTGGCTGGGCCTTTGACCACTGCCTGGGGAGGGAAGGCTTCGGGGGCATCCGCACCCAACAGGAGCAGGATTTCGGCTTCAGGGTCTAGGGCAGGGAAGAGATTAGCCATGTGTCTCAGGTGAGGTATATTGCTTACTACCTCTGGTGTCGCGATTTGACTGCAGTTGTCTGGTAAAGCATCACATTCTAGCAGAGGTGGCAATGTGAATTTAGCATTCCCATCAATTGATTCTATGCAGAATCCGGTAGCTTTCCTCCCCGCCGTGTGCTGTACCCCCATACGTGTTGACATTGTGAAGTGTGTTGCTTTGGACTGAATGTCAAAGCTGTCAAAGAAAGCTGATTTGGCTAACGATTGGTTGCTCTGTGCATCCACTACCACATACATTTTCACTGCTTCTTCTGGGTGTCCAGCTGGATAGACTTTAGCTAGGCAGATTGGGTGGCATGAACGAGGTGATGGTGAGTCTCCGCATACCAAAGTGCAGTTGACACTTCTTGTTGTTTCTGGGTGCGTTTCATTGTCATTCTGAGACGCATTAGTCGGAGTGGGAGTAGGAGTTTGATGTAAAGTAACAGCTGACCGTGGAGCAGGAATTGGTTGTGGTGTCGACTCATAGTCTAGATGCAGGGTGGTTGGGTGTTGGTCACTTTTGCATAGATAACATAGCACCTTAACTGTGCAAGTTTTGGCCATGTGGTCTGTAGACTCTCAGCATTTGAAACAGACTTTGTACTCCCTAATCAATGCCTTTGTTTCGTCCAAGGACTTCTTTCAGAATTCTCTGCACTTATTCAGAGTGTGCGAAGTCTTGTGCAGTGGACAGATGGGTTCTTCTTTTGCTTTCTGAGGTTGATGTAGAGCACTCTTAGACAGCTTTACATCGGAGTTCCCCATTGACAGGGGAACTTGCTGCCTACGCTGGGCTCTCGATTGGACCAAGGCTTCGATTGGTTTTTCTGCTGGCATAGATCCTTTGTGTTGTAAAGTCTTTATTTCGTGGATCATCGTACTTCTTCGACATGTGGACAACAAATTCTTGAAGGACGGCGAAGGGTGGTTCTCTGCCTAAATTCTTTGCCCTATAATTGTCAGCTAGGTCGATCCATGCATCAATCAGTTTCTTTGGTAGTTTTTTAACGATAGACCTTTGTGTCCTATGCAGGTCGAGACAGCTAAGTCCTGGCAAGGTGGGATCCATTTGTGCTGACCGCAACTATGTAAGAAGACCAGAGAAGTGCCATAGTTCTTGAGGGTTACTGAGGTCCATGGCAGGGAAGTTGTCGACCTGCTCTAGGAATGAGGATTCTGTCATCATAGGTGCCCCATATCGCTCATCAAGTGTTTCCCATGATAGCTTGAGGGCTTCAACTGACTCATATAATTTTGTTGTGTAGACCTCCTTTACTGTTTGTATTGATTGTGGGCATAGCCATGTGATCATATGACCGAGTTCCTTGGCTGGCTCCAATCGTTCGCCCTTAATGGCATTTACAAAAAGAAGCTTCCATAGCATGTAATCTATGCCTGGCTTGTCGGAGAACTTCTGCACTCCCCTATATGCCAGGTCCATCCTTCTCCAGGATGTTGCAGTATCCTTTTGGATTTAAGGAGAGTTATACGATGGGGGTGGTGGCAAGGTGTGCCCTACTATGTTGGCTAGGGCAGGATTAACTGCCAATGCCGGCTGGTAGTTACCTGTAGAGTATTTACGGACAATTTTGTCTTCCCATGCCACATGTGATGATAGGTCTTTTTCCTGGCAGGCAAGTGGAGTACCTCCATTGGGCTGGACGTCTGCACTCGGAATGCCTGGCAGGTTTGGCTGGAACTCCTTAGCCTCCACTCTGAGGTGGTGTCTCGTGGTTGTTTGTATGCTTGGCTCCTGAGACACCCTCCCTGCTGCTGAAGGAGCACTCTGGTTGCCCTATATGTCTTCATTTGTCGTGCACTTTTGTGCATTTTCAAAGGAAAAGTCTCATGATCCAGATCTTACAATATCTGCTGTCTGAGTAGTTTGTAGAGCTGGTGGGTGAGGTTCTCCTCCTTGTCCTTGCTGTGGAGAGTTCTGGTCCTCAACATAGGCTTTGACACGCTCATTCAAGTCTTCCTCCTCTAACTGTCCAGGATTGAAGTTGAGTGAAGCGTGTTCAGCCTCTGCCTCTAAAGCTTCAGCCAGTGCTAACTTTCCCAGTGTCTCCCTTTCATACTTCAAATAGTCTAGTCTGGCCATTTCTTCCTGTTGTCTGGCCTGAGCTTTGGTCATTTCTTCCTGTGGTCTGGTTATTTTTTCCTTCTGCAATTGTTCTTCCTCTGCCATGCTCAAGGTTGCTTTGGCTGCTGAAGCTTCGGCTCATGCCTCTGCGGCCTGGGCAGCGAGACTCCTTGCTGAGGAGGCTCTGGAAGACTAGCTGTGATGGGATGATGCTTTGGAAGGATGGAAGGAGTCTGAGGCAGAAGATTGTTGTGAGACACTGCTACCCAGCCGAGACCGGGACGACTTGTAAGAGGGATGACTTGTGACCGATGAGATGATGCGTGTGAGCGATGGGTTGCTTTGGATTCGGTCTTCTCACTCATGGCTTTCTTGGAAGAATGAGCAGCAGATGCATGTGAGCATTGGGGCGAGGAGGCTTTCTCCCTTGATGTGCTTTTCGCCTGGAGCACTGTGTGGAAGGAGTCCTTACAACCTTGAAATATCTTCCCACGTTCTGCACTCAACATCTCTAAGCATTGCATGTCCCCCACAAGTTCTGGGTCTTCTAGCTGCTGCTGGATCTTGACAAGATGGCTTTCAGAATTCTTCCATTGTTTATAAAGTTCCTCCATTTCATTCACCAACGTGCGGATGCAGTTGTGTGAAAGCTCATCCAGGGGCCTGTTGCAGACCTGTTGCAACTTCTCCCAATACCTTTTGTTGGAACGATAATGCTTGTCCCAATCTTTCTTCAAGCTTGACTGCATAACATCAGTGAGCTTCCTAAGCTGCCTGAGATCATAGGTTCTTTGATGTGCTTCAGCCTCTTTTGAATTTTGGACATCCACCTCTGGGATTGTGTTGGGGTTGGGTGAAGGAAGAGTCATCATTCCTGATAAATCATATGCATCTGCCATGATTGGACAAGAATCCATGGCATCCGATGCTTTAGGTGTGTCAGGATTAGTTGGGAGGATCAACTCTGCTGACTCATTAGAGGACTCAGCCATGGCTGGGAAACTCAGGAGATTTCCTGCAAACTTTAGGAGACGTTGCTGCAGTTCACGTGTTGACCACTGGAGTGTGTTGCAAACTCTAGGAGACGTTGTTGCAGTTCGCCGGTTGACCACTGGAGTGATGGATGCAGTACACCTTTGGCCACTAGGGAGCTGTTACATAACTAATGCTTGGGTTAAACTGGTTTCCACGTGTTCCTTTGTATAGAGCTGCAAAGCAACTGTCCAATTTGGAGACCCTAAGAGGCTTTCCTCGACTTGGGTTCCTTTGGGCTTCAGTTGCTTGCTCTGTAAAAGGGGATTTAGCTTTCCAGTATTTTATTCAAGCAAGATTCAAAGCAGCAGCATGCATGGTGGTTGGATTGTTTCTTTTCAAATGCACATTGAGTGGTCGGGCTAGGAAAGCAACTTGTATCATGCAAATTCAATCTCCAAAAGCCTAGGTGGCTCGGATTGCTTTGTGTTAAAATAAGGCTTTTTCGTTTTACTGACAAGGTGAACTTCTAAAGCAACATATGCACAAACTTTGCGAAGGTGATTGAAACACACAACCCGGGGCCCCTTTATTGCAGTACAATCTTCTTAGCTAGCACAAGAACTATCTTTCTCTTTCTGCCTTTTACTGCTGAGCATAATACTTCACTCAGGCAAAGAGAAGGAAAGCAAGTTTGTCACTTTTGTGGCTAAACAAAGGTCTCAATTAGATGCAAACAAAGTCTTTTTATAGGTTTTGCACAGAGATGAGATGCATTTTCACTCAAACAGAATGTCCATCAATGCTCTCAGAGAAAAAAAGGGAGGGGATCAGGCTTTTACTGTTCTGTTCCTCAGGCCTCTGGCTCCACTGGGAACAGGCAGATAAACTCTAGCAAACAGGTTTCATACAGATTGTTTATTAGGGTATCCTCAAACACAGACTTACAATCAAGGTGAATCATGCTGAGTCATGTTGAGATGCATCCTTATTTCATAATCTGTCCCATTTTCTAGTGTAAAAGGATGGTAGTTTGTCCCCCTGTTCAGAAAGCATGTTCTCTCTTCTGAGGTAATTCAGCATATGGCCAGGTCTTTGTTTTAAAACCCCAGCAGAAAGCCTCAGTGACCAATCAGGTACACAGATATGGTCACATGTCATGGACTACATTTCCCATAATGCAATCTCTCACTACATCTCCCACAATGCAATCTCTTAAGGAGACAGTTCTTAATCCTTAAAGTAACTAATTCATCACAACTCACTAACTGTAACAGCACAGATGGAATTGATGAGATTTATCGTGTTTACCCCAAATACGCTATACGCAATAAACTGCGAAGAGAGGTACACATAAGATTTACTAAAAAAATCTATCAGAACGCAAATTTTACAAGCAGCAAGGGATAAAATCTTGAAATCTTGAAAGAAAAAAAATGTGGTCTTGAGACAGATACAACGGAAAATCAGAGAGTTGAGAAGAGAGTATCAATTCTTGACAAAAATTTTGATTCAGAAAGAAATTAATTTTAGATGGCTGACCCAGAAGGATTGGTAGTTACACAGCAATCTCAAAGATACAGGCTGAATACAATTGATAAAGCAAGAGCATTTTATGATCAATTCTTCCAAGGCAAAGGCACGGAAACTCAAGTTGAACCTCAACCAGTAGTCCCATTAAAACTTACTGAGGAAGAACTGATATTCCTTGAATCAACTGAAGGTGCAGTTGGCGGAAAACTGAACCAAGAGAACAACATGAGATAAGATTGACTAGAGCAATATAACCTATATATAAAGTATGAAGATGGAAGAGAGAAAATTAACCTCAATAAATTTAAACGGACTCAATTCTGCTACCAAAAGAAAGACATTATTCCACAAATTAAAAAAATTAAAAGCAGATATAATATGTTTACAAAAAGTGTGTATTAAAAAACAGCATGAATACCTATTGACACAACCAAAATTGGGGATAATTTTTTCATCACTAGCCCAAAACAAAAAAAGAGGAGTTGTAATATATATTTAAAAAACAATTTTGGCAGAATGTAAATACTCAGACTTAGATGGAAGAATTTTGATGGTGGAAGTACTCGATAATAATAGAAAAATTCTCTTAATAGCAATCTACACTCCAAATGAAAACCAAAGTGACTTTTATAGAAAACTACACAATAAAGTAATTGAAATGGATTGTGACAACATATGCATGATGGGAGATTTTAATGGAATTGTGGAGGAAAATTGGGATTACAAAGTGAATAAAGCAAGCACAGTAGGAAAATATTGCCAAAGTCCTTTTTTAAGATGGTGGAGGAAATGAATTTGAAAGATGTATGGAGAGAAAGAAATAAAGGAAAGAAACAATATACATTTTATTCTGATAGATATTTTTCATGGTCTAGGCTAGACATGATATGGTCAACAATGGAACTGTTGTTGAATATAGAACATGTGGAAATAGAAACTAACCTATGGGCGGATCATAATCCGGTGATGATGACTTGGAAAGGACAAAAAAAAGAGCTAAATGGACTCTAAATAATACAATATTAAAAGAGCAAGAGTTTGTGCAGAAGATGGAAAGAGAATTGGCCTTCTTTTTTAAAGAAAACAAGAAAGATGAGACATCTATACAAATTCGCTGGGATACAATGAAGGCATCTGCTAGAGAATTAATTATAGACTATACAAGAAAAATGAATGTTAAAAAAAGATTAACACTGAAAACATTGACTGACGATTACAAGAGACTTGAGAAAGAACTCCAGAATGATCCACATAAGAAGATTGTTAAAATTAAAATGAATATAGTAAAACATAAAATAGATTTATTGGAGAAGGAAGAAGTGGCTCAGAAGATAAGAAGTGCTAAACAAAATTATTTTGAAAATGCGAATAAACCAGGCAGATGGTTAGCACATAAATTGAAAAAGGAAAGAAAGTTGAGGAACATAACACACTTTATTGATGAACAAGGAGAAAGCAAATTTGGACATAAAGAGATGGGAAAGATTATACATGAGTTTTACAGAAAACTATATAAAAGAGAGACAATAGAAAAGGAAGAAATGTTTAAAACAAGATGCAAAGTTACTTCAGATCAGTAAAGATATTGAGGAGATGTTGGAAAGAAACATAATGATGATGGAGTTAATAGAAGCAATTAAGAAACAAAAAATGGCAAAGCACCAGGGCCCGATGGCCTACCAGCTGAATATTATAAGACATTACAAAAACCTCTGACCATCCCATTATTGGAGGTAATGAATGAAGTAATGATAAAGAAGGAAATACCCAAATCATGGACAAAGGCATATATTACTTTGATTCATAAAAAAGATACAGACCCACAACAAATCAAAAACTATAGGCCTATATCTTTGTTAAACTCGGATTATAAAATTTTTGTTTCAATAGTGGCAGAGAGACTTAAGAGATATTTAAATAATTTCATACATTCGGAACAAAATGGATTTCTCCCAAAAAGACAAATTAGGGACAATATAAGAATAATCTTGGACTTTAGAGTACTATGAAGCACATCCTGAAAAGCAGATGGCTTTGTCTTTTTTTAGATGCACAAAAAGCCTTTGACAATGTTAACTGACAGTTTATGACTCTTCAAATGGAAAGAGTGGGCTTTGGGAGGAAATTTGTACAGGCCATCGAAACTATTTATTTGAAACAAACGACAAAAGTAATGATAAATGGAGAATTGACGGATGTGACTGAAATAGAAAAAGGCATGAGACAAGGATGTCCTTTATCCCCATTGTTGTTTATATTGACATTAGAAGTTTTAAATAGGCGTGTTAGAGGAGAAAAAGCGTTAAAGGGCATGAAGATTTGCAAGGAAGAATACAAGCTCCAAGCTTTTGCAGATGATCTGGTATTTATTATTGAAGAACCATTAACAACAATAAGTAAATTAATAGAAATTATTGGACATTTCGGAAAAGTAGCTGGTTTGAAAATTAACAGAGATAAAATGAAAATAATGACTAAAATATGTTGAAAAAACAGAAAGAAGAGTTGATGGAGATATGGAAAATGCAGATTACAAATAAAGTGAAATATTTGGGAATACACTTAACATCAAGATGTAGTGCTTTGAAAGAAAACAATAATAACAATTTTCATAATATTAATTATATTAAACAACAACAATAACAATAATAAACAACAACAATAATAAACAACAGATAGGACAAGATTTGTTGAAATGGGGCAATTTGCAATTGTCTTTGATTGGTAGGATTTCAACCGTTAAGATGAATGTCTTGCCTAGAATCCTGTACTTATTTCAGACAATTCCAATTAAATTGGATAAAGAACTTTTTATAGACTTAGATAAAATGATAATGAGATATATATGGCAAAGGATAAAGGTGAAAATAAAGTTAAAGCTGTTACAAGATGCTAAATCAAGAGGGGGCTTTGGTCTGCCCAATTTTGAATGCTATTATCAAGCTGCAAGCTTAATGTGGATAAAAGAATGGATAACTCTGAGGAATACTAGACTATTAAATTTGGAGGGACATGATTTGTTGATGGGTTGGCATGCTTTCTTATGGTATAAAGGAACTTTAGAAGACGAGAAGCTTTATGGTTGAATTGGGAGAAGGTTAAAAAACTTTATTATTTGAAAATACCTGTTTGGGTATCCACAGCAGAGGCTTTTTCTTATCCCGTAATATTTAGAAAGGAACAAACTATTAGGTATAGTGAATTATTGGATGAAAAGGGTGAACTCAAATTAAAACAGGAACTAGAGGATCAGGGATTTAAAATGGATTGGTTTTCATATATGTAAATATTTACTAGGTATCGAGAAGATTATAAGCAAGAAGGGCTTTACAATGCTTTGACTAATTTGGATAAAATTTTAATGGGTACTGATGATCATATTATTAAAAAGCTGTATGGGTTTTTGCTAGAGTTAAAATTGGAAGAAGAACAAGTTAAAAAAACGATGGTAGCAGGGGGGATTGATTTAGAAAAATGGCAAAAATTGTAGTCTCATAATTATAAAATGACAATGTCTACAGCATATAAGGAAAATTTATATAAGATGTTTTACAGGTGGCAGTTATCCCCATCAAGAATCGCTAGAATGTTCCAGAATAAATCGGAGAAGTGTTGGAAATGTCATCAGACCCCAAGATCCTATTACAACATGTGGTGGACATGCCTACAAGCAAGGAAATATTGGTCTAAGATACCCATGTGATTGGAAACAATGATCAAAAGATACATAGACTTTAAACTAGAGATATTTTTATTAGGGATTTTACCAGAAATATATAACAAAGAATTGCAGTATTTAGTTGTGAATCTTCTCACAGCAGCTAGAATTATATTTGCTAAAAATTGGAAAGAAGAAATGATACCTTCGGATGAAGAAATTATTAGGAAAATGTTGGACTGTGCCGAAATGAGCAAATTGACATTTGAAATAAGAGAGCAGGAAGAAAAACAATATTATTTGATATGGGATTTATTTTATCACTAGATTAGATAACAAAAAATGGTGATATGTAAGGAAATGTCAAAATACTTAAATGATGATACAATTGATATATTTTATGTAAGATTAAATTTTGGATATGTAGTAATATTATGAAAAGAGGAAAGGACACTAGGGATGCAAACCGACTGATGTACTGTCTGAACTTGATTGAATGAATGATGTCTTTTTTTAAAAAAAATAAAAAATGATTTGGAAAAAAAAAAGAACTTGACTCCCAGCTTCTTGCTGGTGAGTTTTAACTGCAAGTATTTTGTGGAGAGGTAGACCTTTTCCCCTAGCTGGAATGGCCGTTGTGGGGCTTGGTGTTTGTTTGCGTATTTCTTATAGGTCTGTGCCACTTTTAGCTAGTGCTTTCTTGACATTTGCCCATGCTGCTTTTAGCATTGTCTGTCAAGTTGACTGAGAAGGGGGGAATCCTCGGGTATAAATAAACAAAGTCCATGCCGCTCACTACTTTGAACGGAGTTAATCCCATGCTACTGTGAACAACATTATTGTACGCGACCTCGGCGAAAGCCAGAAGGTCCATCCAATTGGACTGATGATAGTTCACATAATACCAGTGGTGAAATTCAAACTTTTCCCCTACTGGTTCTGTGGGAGTGGCTTGGTAGGCATGGCTTGGGCGGGGGGTCTTCTGACTGAGTAGGTGTGGCCAACTTGACATCACTCATGGCAAGGTGGGGCGGCACCACCCCAGCAAGCCACATCCACCAAGCCATGCCCACAGAAAAGTTTGGCCATAACTGTTCACGACTTTCTTCATGCCGGGCCACCAGAATTGCCTCCGTGCTAAGTTTAAAGTCTTTAGGAACCGAAAGTGACCCGCTGATTTGACATTGTGGCTCCTCTGGAGGATTAAGGTGCGTAGGTATTCTGGGACATAGAGTTTCATTCCCTTCCATGCTAGGTCCTCCCTTTTTGTCAAGATATGTTAGTTATCATGGAATCAGGGATCCACTTGCAGTTTGGTTTTGAGTTTTGTGATTAGATGGCTTGTGGGTCGGTCTTGCTGGTTGTGGCATTGCCAGTCGCAACATTGTCATCTGGTGGTCATTTGGGCTGCTGTTTGGGTAGGGGGTATGATGGCGCCTACTATCTCCTCCCATTCACATTTGCACTGGGACATGCATTAGAGGAAAGCTAGGAAATTCCTCCCCACTGGGATGTGCTTTAGCATGAAACTGAATCAGTTTAGATGTTGAGCCCAGCAGACTTGTTTGGGAGATAGCTTTTGTGGGGTCCTAAGGGCTTCCAGATTTCTCCCCCCCCTCCAGCAGGTGGTGCCAGGTTAGCAGTGCCCATCTTACTGCAAAAGTGTTGTGGCCTGTCAGCAGCCTGTGCAGTTGGTAGCTGATTCTGACAGCGAGGAGGCTGGTGTGGTGCTGCGCAAGTAGCTTGTGCAGTTGGCACTCGAGTCAGACAATGAGGAGGCTGAAGAACATGTGGTGCCAGAGGCGGGGATTCAGCCAGGGCCTTCAGAACCTCCAGAAGCTCCCATAAGTGAAGAGGAAGAAGAGGAGGATTGCACAGAGCTATGAAAAGACATGAGTGGCTCCTCAGGAGGAGGTCTCCTTGAGAGTAAGGCTTGGGGCTAATTGGCCACTCCCCTAGTCTATTTAAGGAAGGACGACGACTGATGCAATTTGCAGGAAACAACTTCATTCAAATTCCTTCGTGTCTTGATTACTGAAAATGTTTGATTTGGCTCTTGTTTCTCTCTTATCAGTTTTCCTGCAAATTGCTTCTGGGCATTCTGCCAACCATGGTAAGATTATGGTTATCTGAAAAACTGCCTCAGAACTGAGCTATTATTCTTTGAATTCTTGTCGGCTGTTAATGAAGTTAAATTAACAGCCCTTGTTCAGAAAAGACTGCTTTATTGTACTTATGTTTGAACAACTATTAAGAAAGCTCATTAGTAGTCTTCAATTAGTAAATTAAGGTTTGTACAGACTTTGTGTGCTGTGTTCTTTGGGGTCTGTAGTTGGGGCAGAACAAAAAGCCTCTTTTTCCCAGGCAGCCCGTTGCTTCTTTGTGTCCGTGAGTTTGTGGGAGGTGTGGGTGCAGGGCTGTAATTTTCCTTGGCTATTTCTTTGGAATAGCACTGTTCCTACTGCCACATTACTGACATCTGTTTGGATGATAAAGGGTTGTTCGAGGTCAGGATGCTTCCACACCAGTTCCTTTGCAAAAAGTTCTTTTAGTGTTTCGAATACTT
This sequence comes from Coluber constrictor foxii, assembly GCA_038048745.1. Classification (NCBI taxonomy): domain Eukaryota; kingdom Metazoa; phylum Chordata; class Lepidosauria; order Squamata; family Colubridae; genus Coluber; species Coluber constrictor. Next base: position 114,856,408 of record CM075961.1, on the reverse strand, counting down.
TTTGGCAAGTTAGGTCCCTCTGCAGGTGTTGTCCTGGGTGGGGCTTCATCCCTGGGGCCCCTTTTTTAGGAGGTCTGTCGTTAAGTTTGGCAAACTTCATGAAGAAGGGGGTGAATTGCCTATAAAAGTTTTCAAATACTAAGAAGCTTTAGGTCTGTGGGTGCAAGGGGGCTGCCAGCCTAGGATGTCTTGTACTTTGGATGGGTATGTCTCTATGCCTTCATTTGACATTCAGTAGCTCAGGTAGTCTAGCCATGCACGATGAAATTTGCATTTTGACAGTTTGACCTACAGGTTTGCTACCAGAGGACTTCTAGTTGATGTTGCAGTGGGAATGGACTGAAAAATAGCGGGCTCTGATGAGCCATGCGAAATCCAGCTGGATGAACCTCTGCAGGAGGCTTTCGAGCTATAGCTGTCTTACAGAGATGATGAAGAAAGGAGAGGCATTTTGTGGACCACGAGGAATTGGTAATTTCCTCACTGGAACAGAAGCAGCTCTCCCAAAGCAGCAGTGGGGCGACAGCCATCTTATGGTGACCGTCTTGAAGCTGGGACAACTGGACTGAAGAATTATGCAGGAGTGGAGATTGGATGCAGTGCCAGAACTGGGTGAGATAAATGCCAACTAATATTTAAAAAGTGGAAATTGAAGTTTTAAAAGCTTTCCCAAGCTTGGACTAGAGGCTGTTAGGCTCTTGGGGGGGGGGACACACACGAAACAAGAGAAGGTATGGAGGTGGTCCTACAAGTACCCCAGGCCCATACCATATAGGGCTTTATAGGTGGGTACCAGCACCTTGAAGCGGATCTGGAAGGCCACCGGCAGCCAATGCAGCTCGTGCAGGAGAGGTGTTGCCCAGGAGTAACGGAAAGCTCCTGTAACAACCCACGTGGCTGCATTTTGAACTAGCTGGAGCTTCTGGGTGTACACCAAGGGCAGCCCCATGTAGAGGACATTGCAGTAATCCAATCGAGAAACAATTAGAATAACTCTTGAATAACTGTACGGAGGGCATCTCTGTCTAGAAAAGGAGGCAAATGGCGCACTAGGTGGACCTGTGCAAAAGACCCCCTTGTCATGGCCATTAGATGATCGACCAAAGACAGCCATGAATCAAGGAGGATGCCAAGATTGCGAGCCTTATCAGTGGGAGTCAACAACTCACTTCCGGGTGTGTGGGGTGGCTAGATCAGGGGATGTCGGGATCCACAGCCACTCAGTCTTGGAGGGATTGAGTCGGAGCCCATTTCTACCCATCCAGGCCTGCACTGCCTCCAGGCACTTTGACATCATGGAAAGGGTATCCCTGGGTTGCTCTGGGGGGGAGATATACAGTTGGGTATCATCAGCATATTGATGATACCTCACCCCAAAGATACGAATGATCTCACCCGGTGGCTTCATGTAAATATTGAAGAGCAGGGGGGAGAGAACCGACCCCTGCGGCACCCCACATGTGAGGGGCCTCAGGGAGGACCTCTGATCCCCTGCCCATACAAACTGTGTATGGCCCAAGAGATAGGAGGAGCTCTCAATCCCCGGAGCCATCACAGTAAGTTACCATGGTCGATGGTATCTAATGCTGCTGAGAGGTCAAGTAGCACCAGAATGGAGGAACAACCCCCATCCTGGGCCCACCAGAGATCATTCACCAGGGCAACCAATGCTGTTTCCATGCTGTGGCCATGCCTGAAGCCCAATTGGTATGGGTCTAGGTGATCAGTTTCCTCCAGAAATTGTGGGGGTTGGTAGGTCACCAAGTGAAGTTTAATAGCATCTAAAATTCAATCTTGTATCTGTTCTCAGGTGAGCAATAATTCACTGTAAAGTTCTTGGTGAATTTAGCTGGGATTATTCTAATGTAAATAATTAATTTTTTTTTTTATTTAGTAAATGAGTTTGATGTAATGATTAGAAAACCAGGAGACTTGTGAGTTCTAGTCCCACCTTAGGCACAAAGCCTTAGGAGACCTTGGGCCAGTCACATTTTATCAGTCCTAAGGAGGTGGCACTGGCAAACCACTTACAAAAAACTATGCAAAGAAAACTGCAGGGCCTAGCATTTGCGCACTCACAGACATACACTCAGAGTCATGTATATGAACTGGCAACCAACAATTCTAAGCAAAATAAAACTAGATAAAACAATCAATTTATTAAAAATAAATCTAATATATTCAATAACATAAAATAGAATAGCTGCAGAGAACATTCACATTCAGATCAGTTATAAAATAGGCATGATTTTTTTATCACCGCGGTGGCGGTTGATACCCCCAGACTTATGGTCATGGGGGATTTCAACCTGCTGTCCGTGGGGGAGATGTCTGAGGTGGCTCAGGAGTTCATGGCTTCCATGACAGCTTTGGACCTGACCCAGTTAATTCATGGCCCTACCCACATGGGAGGAAACACGCTCGATCTGGTTTTTGTCTCTGGACAGTGGCTGAGAGATCTTGATATAGGGGATATAGTCACCGAGCCCTTGTCATGGTCAGATCACTCTCTCCTTCATTTCGACCTTCGAACCATGGCATCCCGTTGCAGGGAGGCAGAGCTGGTAAAAATGGTTCCGCCCCAGGCACCTGATGGAACCTGACAGGTTCCAGATGGAGTTTGGGCCATTTCCTGAGGCTCTGGCACACGCCTCGACTAGAGACCTAGTGGCCGCCTGTGATAGGGCGGCCGTTGGAGCTCTGGATTGGGTCATGCCTTTGCGGCCTCTAACCCAGTGCCAATCTCATTTGGCTCCTTGGTTTACTGAGGAGCTGAGGGAGTTGAAGCACCGGAAAAGATGCCTAGAGAGTAGTTGGAGGGCCAGTCTTTCTGAATCCAACCGGACACTGGTAAGATCTCATATTAGGACTTACCTAGTGGCGATAAAAGCAGCGAAATGTAGCTATTTTGCTGCTCTTATTGTATCATCAGAAAACTGCCCAGCCACCCTGTTTAGGGTGACCCACTCCCTGCTTCACCAGGAAGCGCAGGAGGACCCCTTGGAGGGTAGAGCCGAGGATTTTGTTCAGTATCTGTATGACAAAATCACTCAGATTTGGGAAGATCTGGACTCCGACTGGGTAGCCTCAGGGGAAGGGACTGGGGCAAGTCTTGAGAATGTTATCTGGGATGAGTTTGATCCTGTGACCCCTGAGGACGTGGACAGGATCCTGGGCAGACTGAACGCGACCATGTGTTTATTAGACCCGTGTCCTTCCTGGTTAGTGCTGGCTTCCTGGGAAGTGACACCGGGCTGACTCCAGGGGATTATAAATGCCTCGTTGGGTGAGGGTGATTTTCCTGCCTCCTTGAAAGAGGCGGTGGTGAGGCCTCTCCTCAAGAAGCCTTCCCTGGACCTGGCAATGTTGGTAAATTATCATCCAGTCTCCAACCTTTGCTTTCTTGAGAGCATGGTTGCGCAACAGTTCCCTCATGGTTGCGCAACCAGTTCCCTGGTTGAAACGACATATCTAGATCCGTTCCAATTGGGCTTCAGGCCTGGTATAGCACGGAAACGGCACTGGTCGCGTTGGTCGATGATCTCTGGAGGGCTTGGGACAGGGGGTGCTCCTCTGTCCTGGTCCTGTTAGATCTCTCAGCGGCTTTTGATACCATCGGCCATGGTATCATGCTGCACCGGTTGGAAGAGATGAGGGTGGGAGGCACTGTGTTGCAGTGGTTCTCCTCCTTTCTCTCTGATCAGTCGCAGTCTGTGTTGACAGGGGGGCAGAGGTTGACCCCGAGGCCCCTTATATGTGGGGTGCCGCAAGGATCGGTCCTCTCGCCCCTCCTGTTCAACATTTATGTGAAGCTGCTGGGTGAGATCATCCGTGATTTTGGGGTGAAGTACTACCAGTATGCTGATAACACCCAGCTGTACATCTCCACCCCAGACCACCCCCAACGATGCCTTGAAGTGATGTCCCGGTGCCTGGAGGCCATGCAGATCTGGATGGGGAGGAACAGGCTCAGGTTCAACCCATCCAAGACCGAGTGGCTGTGGTTTCCGACGTCCCAATACAGTCAGCTGGCACCATCACTGACTATTGGGGGCGAATCATTGGCCCCCATGGAGAGAGTATGCAACTTGGGAATCCTCCTGGACTCACAGCTGTCTTTAGAAGGGCACTTGTTGGCTGTGACCGGGAGGATTTTCCATCAGGTTCGCCTGATTCGCCAGTTGCGTCCCTTTCTGGATCGGGACTCCTTACTCACGGTCACTCATGCCCTCGGCACTTTCCATCTGGACAATTGTAACACTCTCTACATGGGGCTCCCCTTGAGGAGCACCCGGAGGCTCCAACTGGCGCAGAGTTCAGCCACGCGGGTGGTGATGGGAGTGACATGGCATTCCCGTGTAAAACCTCTCCTGCGCAAGCTGCACTGGCTCCCGGTGGTCTTCCAGGTGCGCTTCAAGGTTTTGGTTACCACCTTTAAAGCACTCCATGGCTTAGGACCTGGGTACCTGCAGGACCGCCTACTACCACCAATAGCCTCCCACCGGCCAGTACGCTCTCATAGAGAGGGGCTCCTCCGGGTGCCATCAACCAAACAATGTTGACTGGCAGCCCCCAGGGGGAGAGCTTTCTCTGTGGGGGCACCTACTATCTAGAATGAGCTCCCTCCAGAGATACGGAGGATCCCAGATCTGCGCACCTTCTGCCGCGCTCTTAAGACCTTTTTATTTCACCAGGCAGGCCTGGCCTAACTTTTCTTCCTCTTTTAATGTTTAAATTGTAATCTGGTTTAAATTGTTTGGGGTGTTTTAATCTGTCTGGGCCAAATCTATTTAACTTGATTTTATTTGGGTTTTTAAATTTTGTATACATGTATTTTTGTTGTTGGCTGTTCACCGCCCTGAGTCCTTCGGGAGTAGGGCGGTATATAAATGAAATAAACCTAATCCTAAACCTATTTCTTTCTGTCACTGCTGTTATTCCCTCTTTCAGATTTTTATTAATTTATCAAAATATAAAATACAAAGAAAAATAAAAAATAGTGGATTAGGAAAAAGGAAAGAAGTAAAAGTATAGGGGAAAGGTGGGGGAAGAAAAGCATTGACTGCTGACTTTTTTTAGCACAGTAGAATAAGATAACATACAGCCTAACTTTTTACTTTTATATAATAATATATATTAATCATTTCTATATCGATAAACATATTTAATCAGCAAAACCCAAAGTGCAAAGCCAAGTCTTTAGTGCCTTGCTAAAGGCCAGAAATCTTAATTTATGTATAGGTGAGCTTGTTGGAAAGAAATTGCCATAATCCAGCAGCACAACAGAGATTCCTCTCTTGATTCCCTATTCAAATAGCAATTATATTTGTCAGCTAATTTTAGATTCTGCACTCAATGAGTTTATAGCAGCCTCTGTTCATTATTTCATAATAGATGCAGTGCTGGGTCCCCTGGCTCATTCTGTGGAGTGAAGCTTTGACGTTCTAATAGCAGATATCTCTGCAGATAAACCTACAATGATTGGAAACAAGTATTCTTTAGATTCCCATTTTCTAAGCCAAGGGTAAGCAAATTTCTGAGGGAGGTGACCATAACCTGGTGCCCCAACCAGTCAGATTTCTGCAGGTGATGTTACCGGAAGGATGCTATCATCGTAGAAGTGGCAAGGCTAATATTGTGCTGCTTGCAATAAGTTGTTTAGCAAGTGAATTTTGGCAGCAAAACCTTGTGAAGCTAATGGTTTTATATAGGCTGCCCAACCTATTCTTAAACGTTTTTTTAAATCGGAACATGGCTGAATACCTGTTGCTTTTGATACCCAAAGTGAACTCTTTCATTTGCCAAATTATATAAAAGGGTCCAGAACCACAGGTTCCAACTCTGTCATTGTGCATCACTGCCACTAGAGATATAATGTGTCCTAGGACCCTAGGAAACACCCTCTGGCTTCAAAACTCAGCACTGTTGCTCTAAATTGCAATTGGAGAACAAGCAGAAATCAAGGGTGTCATTAAAAAGCTAGCAAAAGATGTTTTGAACATTTCGTCTCGATAATAACCTAGCAACCACATTTTGTTACCATCTATAGTTTCCAGCAGTCTTTAAAAGCAGTCCCACCCATGAGGCAATAATACATTTACTAGGAAAATACCCTTAGTCTAAAAATTACCAAGGTGCAAGCTAATTTTTGAGTTTCAGGAAACAAAGGACTTCCTGAATCATCACTTAAGAATCTTAATGTACTTCGGACAGTATTATATATCTAACATGTTTTACATAATAAAACATTGTTTTACTATTTTTAAAAAATGTAATTCCAATGAGTGTATGACACATAGATATTGAATTTTGTACTTTCTTTATAAACAGTGCACATCTCAAAATGGCAATGGGGCCAAATTTGCAGTTTAATTATTATACTTCTTGAAGTATATCTCTACCTGGGCTCAGGCTGCAGATGTATATAAAATATGTCCATGGTTTTAGCATCACTCATGTCCTCAATGTGATTGGGAATCAGATTTCAATGTTCTAATTTTTTAAAAACAAAATCCATTTGGCCAGTACTGTAGATATGTGTCTGAAAACAAATGTGCAAATATTTTCAGCATCTCCATGCTTTCTGAATTTACATGCATTTTGAAATACATATTTCATGGAATAACTTAGTTTATTGCTTAATCACTGTCCAACATTTAAAAGCTTATTTATTTATATAAACTTTTTCTCCTGTCCTGTCCTGTCCTGTCCTGTCCTGTCCTGTCCTTTCCTGTCCTGTCCTGTCCTGTAAAATGATTCCAGGATACTCCCAACATACATTAAACCACCACTGAGATATAAAAATATCTAATGATCAATGATCAACGAATGCCAGATCATCAAAATGGATATCATAGAGAGACTTCCGGTCTGGAGCCACGGCACCACAGTCGGGGAAATAGCGGGCTCTTACGAGCCGGCAAAAACCTGACTGTCAAACCACTGCTTGACCGGTCTTCGGACCGACTCTCATTTTGCAGGGATGGGGAATGAAGAGGAGCATTTTGGTGTGCCTCCAAGTTCCTTGGAGGCCAGAGGGAATCCTTGAAGTTGGTGGTGGGGGTAGGCAGCCATGGTGGCTGCCACAAAGCCGCAACAGACCGGGACACAAGATCGTGCAGGAGGGAAGAAGAAGAAGGAGCGAGTGACACCAACCAAGGTACATGTTTATTTGGATTTTTTTTTAAAAAAAAGACCCCAAACTTTAAACAGCAGCTACAGATCTGTGGGGCTTAAAGATTGAAAGGAAAAAAATGGAAATGAAGACCCAAAATAGACTTTGCTTTAGTAAATTTGGCTTGGAACAATTGGCTTTTAATAATTTAGAAAATTGACTTTGCTTTTATTTCGAGTGGATTGGAGAAATGTCTCTTTAGGAGTTTATACCTTTAAAAGTTAACTAAGTTAATGAAGAAAGACAGATGGATGGCTACATAATTGCCATGGAGTCTGCGGTGACGAAGCAGGAGAGTGGATTGAAGAGATTTCTCTTGCCATTTGGAAAAGAAACATTTTAAGTGGCTTTTTATCTTGGATTATTTTGAAATTAACATTACATCTATGGACTTTGGAGATTCCTATTCTGTCTCAGATGATTTCAAGAAGAAAGAAGGAATATTTTGGATATTTGACAATGGAAATTAACAAGCTTAGCAAAAAAATTAGGTGTGGCACAGGAACAAAAGATAGGAAGTTGATGCATCACACATGGAACAGACATTATAAAAGCATTAAAGGGATATACAGAATTCTTCAATTTGAACAGATGAACTTTGAAATGGAACATTTATGGACAGATAGGAAAAGGAAGAAAAGGAGGCAATAAAGTAGATAAATTTAAATGTAATTAAACTGAAATGTAAAGTTTAAAAGCCTAAAGGTATGTATGATTTTTGGATAAAAACAGGAAGGTTTTTGGAGTAATAAAAATAGAAAATAAGAGATGGCAATTAAAATAGAGGATGATATATAGGTGGCTAAAAATAATAAAGAAGAGTAAATATTAATGTGATACAACTTTAGGAAAATTTACTGCTTGATGTAATATGTTTTAATTTTAATTTGCAAACAAATGCTAGATTGATGATTATGCTGGACTAAGGTTTTATTGAACAAACTATAAGATACACAGACTTTAGCAACAAATTGTGATTTAATTTAATATATATATATATATATATATATTATGAAATATATTGAGAATTAAATTGAAAGAACAAGCTGAGAAACTGACATAAAATAGATAATTATATTCTAAGGGAAAGTTAAAATAAGAGGGATGGATACCAACTAGATAAGAGTTTGAGACTCAGAGGAAGTATGTTGGAAACTAGTTAAAATGCTGGAAATCAGCCAAACAAATATCAGAGAGTTGGAGGAGACTATGTTGGTAATCAGCCAAACATAATATGCTGGAAATCAGCCAATAAAATGCTGGAAATTAGCCAAACAAATAGGAGGAGAGTTGGAGGAGATTATGCTGGAAATCAGCCAAACAATGGAGGGAGTTTAGGAGAAGATTATGCTGGAAATCAACCAAACATCATATGCTGGAAATCAGCCAATAACGGTGGTAGGCTTGGAGGAGACTATACTGAAATTAGCCAAAAATAGTTGGTGCTCTGGAGGAGACTATGCTGGGAATCAGCCAAACAGAATATGTTGGAAAACAGCCAAATAATAGAGGGAGATATGGAAGAAAATATGCTGGAAATTAGATTAAATAAAACATGTTTGTGTGATAAAACTCTGTAACATGAAAAGTGTAATAGATGATAAGTGGGATAAAATCAAAGATAAATTGATAAAGTTTAAGATAATAAGATTCGAGGAAAAGGGTCAAGAGATTAAGAATTAGTTAGAACTTTGTTTTATAAAGTGTAATAAAAATGCAGTTGTATTGAATTTGAAATTAAGATTTGTGGTGATAAAATTGTAGAATAAGAGGTTAGAATATTGTTAAAAATTATTTTGATATTGATGGTAAAAGATACAAGGTGAAGAAGAACAAGATATAATCAGGATTGATATATAGATATAAAAATGAGAGAAAGTGAATTTGAAATTAAAATTGTATTGATATAATGGATTTGTTTAGATGAAGATGTTAGAATTTATGTTAAAACTGGTTCGTTTTTATGTTTTGAAGTTTTTATTTGTAAAAAATGTAATGGGAAATTGTGAATGGAGCTTGTTAAAGGAATGTAAGCGTGGTAACCATCTATGACCGGATCGAGACTCTGCTCTTGAAAGTTATATTTCATTTTTAGGTTTGAAAAAAATAAAAAAAATATTTACAAAAAAAATATGGATATCATAGAGTATTTCAAGGCACAAACAAGTAAACAGACTACAAAGTGATAAACAACAGAAGTGGTCCTAGGTTCTTATAGGTAGTCCTTATGCCTTATATTTTTAAATAAACAAGTCATCTTTGAAGTTGTCTAAGTCACCTAAAGGACTTAACTGCAATGTTGATTAAATACAATGTAAATTTCAGATGGCTAATGCCTGAGGGAATAATAGTTACTTGGCATGAAAAAACATGCAGGCTGGACTCACTGGACAAAGCAATGGAATTTTATGATCACCATTTTAATATAGAAGCGGGACAAGAAGTAAGGGGGGAAATAGAATATAATGGTCAAGAAGTGTCAATTACAGAAGAAAAGTGTGCACAACAAGATGAAAGTGAAGCTGAGAAAAAAGAACGAGCAGAGTGAGAAGGAGCAAGAGCAAAGGAACAGAGAGAAATAACAGCAACTAGGAGCATAAGACCTATACATAAGTGAAGCAATACAAGAAGAAATAAAGATACTGTCAATTAACATAAATAGGCTGAATTCTCCCATGAAAAGAAAAAAATATTTACAAAAGACTAAGATTAAATATAATATCACTACAAGAAGTATTTATTAAAAAACATCATAATAAATTATTGAAGTGTCTTAAATTGGGGAAATTATGCTTTTTGCTATTGCAACAAAAGAAAAAAGGAGTGGTGTTTTATATCAAAGAAACAATAAGTGCCAACCAATTTTTTAAAGATGAAGAAGGGAGAATTTTAATGGAGGAAGTGACATTAAATCACAAACAGATACTCTCAGTTGCTATCTATGTACCACATAATGGACAGGAAAACTATTATTAAAAACTTCACAAGATACTTGAAACAGAATATGAAAATATTTGTCTCATAGGAGACTTTAATTCAATAGTTGATTCAAAACTTGACTATAAAAGTAGTTAAAAGTAGTTAAATAAGCAAAAAAATAAGAAAGACTTTACCTAGAACCTTTTTAAAAATGACATAAGGACTATGTATACAGGATACATGGAGAGAAATAAACCAAGGGAAAAACCAATACACATTTTACTCTAATAGACATCAATTTTGGTCTAGAATAGATATGATTTGGATATTGGCAGAATTAAGCACAAGTGTGCAAGAGATAGAAATAGAAACAAACCTATCGCCTGACCATAATCCAATAAAAATTAGTTGGAAGGGACAAAAGACAAGAGTAAGATGGTCTCTGAATCAATCTATAGTAAAAGACAAAGAATTTATACAGATGATAGAAAAGGAAATGGGCTTTTATAAAGAGAACAGAAAAGGGGAGAGTTCACAGCGAAATCATATATTAGGAGATTAGCTATAACTTATATAGTGAGAAAAATAAGAGAAAAGGAACAATACCAAAAGACACTAGAAGAAGAACATAAAAGACTTGAAGCATAGCTATAAAAAGAATCACAAAAAATGAATTTAAAAAACCAAATGGAAATAATCAAACATGATAAATATAATGGAAAAAGAAGAACTGACACAACAAATTAAAAGAGCAAATTTTTTTTTTTTTTGAGAACGCTAACAAACCCTGAAGATGGCTAGCCTATAAATTGAAAAAGGAGAAAGAGAAGAAATGGATAAATAAGCTACGGGATGAGGAATGTACATTACATTACCGAATGGAAAACAAAAAAATATATAATTCAGGAGTTCTATAAGAAGCCGCATGACTGGGAGGAGGAGTCAGCTGACGCCATGGCAACACGTTCAGGGATATCTGCGCTCCAGAAACCCCCGGCAATAGCCCCGATCCCAGACAGTTCCTTTGGGACCCCGAAGTCTAGTTTTGACTGCGGTACTGTAGAGCGCATTCCTGTGATCTCAGGGGTACGACAAACCCCCTGACTGATCCAGGGAAAACTCTTTTTCTGGTGTCGGGTTGGCAGACATTAATGGCTGCCAAGGCTGGGTCAGCTTGGTGAAAAAGTGAGAGAAAGTGACAGCATATTAGATTGGTGAGAGTTTTCTATTACTAAACGATTCAGAGAACACCCTGAGGGCAAATGGTTCTGAAGATTGCATCTAAGATGAGACAAGTGGCAAAGTAAGAAAGGGGGGAAAAATTGTTGATAAGACCAATGTATAGTTGGAGAGTGTGACTTAACAGCACTGTTTAAACAGGTGCTTTGGCTGGTGCATATTGAAACAAAAGCCTTGAAATAAGATATAAGATCACTGTGTTCTGTAGAGTTGTTACTTGCTTTTTTTTTTCCTGAACCATTACTCTCAATATTTTGGCTTGACTAAAGTATCACTCTCTGAATGCTTTCTCTTTTTTCTCTTTGACTCTCATATTTTTGAGATCTCTCTCACTTTTTCTTTTCATTCTTTTTTTCCCCAGCCCCTTCTCACAATTTGGATAAAATTGTATTGGATTAAGGTAATCAAGTGCCTGAAGAACTCCTAGTTTTTACTTTTGGTTTTTGTAACTGTTATCCTTATCCTTACTTTTTACTTTTATATTTTTATTTTTTGGCTTTGTACAGTTTATTTTTCTTTTTTACCTCTTCTTGATGGATCTTTTTATTTTGCTTTATCTATTTTTCTCTTTTTCATTTTTTCTTATTAATATCTAAAGGATTACGGTTTGAATCTAGAAGAGTCTGATTGACCAATTTTTTGTTTTTCCTTTTTTGTTGATTTTGGCTCCTTTATTTTTTGTTCCCCTTTTTTCTCCCTCTTTTTTGGATTTTTTATTCCCTTTGTTTGTTTGTTTTCCTTCTCCCCCCCCTTGATTGGATTACAAAATGAGTAAAAAAGTAGTAACAGTGGATCTGCTGCAACTACGCCTGCATCATCACCATCTGGTGGGCAAAGATCTATCCAGACAATGTTGCAACAAGAAAAAGACAAAGATAAAGAATTGCCAATACAAACAATTTTACAAACAGTACAAAGAATGGAACGACAACTGACTAAAGTTGAACAACTATCCAAGACAGATGAAAAAGTTCAAAGGATGGAACAACAGTTACTTAAGACAGATGAAAAAGTGGATAACATTCAACAAACAATGGTGAATTATGAAGTGAGATTGATGACATTAGAGAAGAGGGAAGACCAAAAGGAAGAGAAAATAAAAAGAAATTGAGAATAGACTGGGAGACGTGGAACTAGAAGCAAGCGGATTAATCAGATGGGAAATAGAAAAAGCAGAATTTTATTTGAGATTTCAAAATGTAGAAGAAGAAAAAGGAGAGAACCTCCCAGATGTGATGATTGGGTAGCTGTCTGAAGCCTTAGAAACCACAAAGGAGAAGGTGATAGAAGGAATTGACGAGATCTACCGAGTATACACCAGATATGCAATACGTAATAAACTCCCAAGAGAGGTTCATATAAGATTTACTAAGAAATCAATCAAAGCACAAATTCTTCAAGCAGTAAGAGAAAAAACCTTGAAATATAATGAAAAAGAAGTGGTGGTTCTGAGACAAATACAAAGGAGAGTAAGAGAGTTGAGAAGAGAGTACCAGTTTCTAATGAAAATATTGATGCAAAAGGGAATTAACTACAGATGGTTGATCCCAGAAGGATTAACTTTTGTATGGCAACTTCAAAGATACTGGCTGAATACAATTGATAAAGCAAGTCCTTTTTATGACCAATTTCTTAAAGAAAAAGAAAAGAAAATGCGATTTGAAATTCAACCTGTAGTTCCAATAAAATTTAGAGGAAGAATTGGCAATGCTGGAGTCGACAGAGAGAGCTTTCTTTAAGATGATGGAGGAAATGAATATGAAAAATACATGGAGAGAAAGAAACAGAGAAAATAAACAATATACTTTCTACTCTGACAGACATTCATCTTGGTCTAGACTAGATATGATATGGACAACAATGGATTTGTTGCTGAATTTAGACTATGTGGAAATAGAAGCCAATTTATGGGTGGATCATAAACCAGTGATAATAACTTGGAAACGATGAACAAGAAGATCCAGATGGACTTTAAATAATACAATATTGAAAGAGCAAGATTTTGTGCAGAAAATGGAAAGAGAGTTGGCTTTCTTTTTTAAAGAAAACAAAAAAGAAGAAACATTGATACAAAACTGATGGGATACAATGAAGGCATATGCTAGAGGAATAATTATAGATTACACAAGGAAAAGGAATGCAAAAAAAAGACTAACATCGAAATTATTAATTGAGGATTATAAAAGGTTTGAAAAGGCACTCCAGAAAGATCCACACAAGAAGGATATTAAAATCAAAATGGATACAATAAAGCATAACATCGATCTACTGGAGAAAGAAGAATTAGCCCAAAAAATAAGAAGCGCCAAACAAAATTATTTTGAAAATGTGAATAAACTAGGCAGATGGTTAGCCTATAAATTGAAAGAGAAGAGAATTGAAGAAAATAACACATCTAGTTGATTCACAAGGGCAAAGTAAATTTGGAAATAAAGAGATGGGGAAGATAATACATGAGTTTTATAGACAACTATATAAAAAAGAGACAATGGAGGAGGAAAAAGTGCTAAAGTATCTACAAGAAGCAAAACAACCTCAGATTTGTAAAGATGTGGAGGAGATGCTCGAAAAAAATATAACAATGATGGAGTTAACAGAAGCAATTAAGAAACAAAAGAAAGGGAAGGCACCAGGGCCTGATGGTCTACCAGTTGAATACTACAGGACATTACAAGAATCCTTGGCCCTTCCACTATTGGAGGTGATGAATGAAGTGATGATAAAGAAGCAAATACCTAAATCATGGACTGAGGCGTACATTACATTGATTCATAAAGAAGACACAGACCACAACAAATCAAAAACTATAGGCCTATATCCTTGCTAAATTCGGACTATAAAATTTTTCTTCAATATTGGCGGAGAGACTTAAGAGATATCTGAACAATTTTATACATGCGGATCAAAATGGATTCCTACCAAAAAGACATATTAGAGATAATATAAGAATAATTTTGGATACCTTAGAGTATTACGAAGCCCATTCTGAAAAACAGATGGCTTTGGTATTTTTAGATGCACAAAAAGCTTTTGATAACATTAATTGGTGATTTATGATACTTCAAATGGAAAAGATGGACTTTGGTAGGAAATTTATACAGGCAATTGAAGCTATTTATTTTAAACAGACAGCAAAAGTGATGATAAATGGAGAATTGACCGATTCTATTGAAATAGAAAAAGGTACTAGACAAGGATGTCCACTGTCCCCATTGTTGTTTATATTGACTTTAGAAGTTTTAAATAGACGCATTAGAGAAGAAAAAGAGATAAAAGGCATAAAAATTAAAAAAGAAGAATATGAACTTCAAGCCTTTGCAGATGACTTGGTCTTTATCATCGAAGAACCATTAGCAACAATAAATAAATGGATAGAAACTGTTGGAGAATTTGGCAAAGCTTGAAAATTAATAAAGATAAAATGAAAATAATGACTAAAAATATGTTGAAAAAGCAAAAAGAAGAATTGATGGAGGTTTCAAAAATACAGGTTACAAACAAAGTAAAATATTTGGAGTTATCCTTAACACCACAGTGTAGTGCACTTAAAGAAAATAACTATAATAAGCTCAAACAACAGATAGGACAAGATTTGGCGAAATGAGGCAATTTGCAGCTATCTCTGTTTGGTAGGATCTCAGCTATTAAGATGAATATTCTGCTTAGAATTTTGTACCTATTTCAGACTATTCCAATCAAATTGGGTAAGGAATATTTTGTAGATTTAAACAAAATGACATTTAAATATATTTGGCAAGGGAAAAAGGTGAGAATAAAATCAAAACTGTTACAAGAAGGGTGGTTTTGGTTTGCCTAATTTTGAATTGCATTACCAAGCAGCAAGTCTAATGCGGATTAAGGAATGGATAACTTTGAGAAATTCTAGATTATTGACTTTGGAAGGACATGATTTGTTGTTGGGGTGGCATGCCTTTTTATGGTACAAAGATACAAAACTACAAGGGTATTTTAGAAGACATCAGATATGTGAAGCTTTATGGTTGAACTGGGAGAAGGTCAAAAAATACTATTATTTGAAGATTCCAACCTGGATATCTACAATTGAAGCTTTTTCATATCCAGGAATACTTAAAAGGGAACAAATTATTAGATATAGTGAATTGTTGGATGAAAGGGTGAACTCAGATTAAAGCAGGAATTAGAAGATCAGGGATATATGATGGATTGGTTTTCATATATGCAAATATTTTCCAGATATCGAGAAGATCTCTGGACCTTCTTGTTTAAGGTTTTTATAATGTCTTGACTAATTTAGATAAGATTTTGATGGGCTCTCATGACCATATAATTAAAAAATTGTATAGATATTTGTTAGAAGTAAAACTGGAAGAGGAACAGGTTAATGAAACAATGATAGCGTAGGGGAAAAATTTTGGTTACGGGATTGATTTAGAGAAATGGCAAAAATTGTGGTCACATAATTATAAAATGACAATGTCTACAGCTTATAAGGAGAATTTGTATAAGATGTTTTACAGGTGGCATTTACTCCCGACGAGGATAGCCAGAATGTTCCAGAATAAATCGGAGAAGTGTTGGAAATGTCATCAGACTCGAGGATCCTACTTCCACATGTGGTGGACATGCAGAGACGCAAAGAGATATTGGACTAAGATACACACATGGTTGGAAAAAATGACTAAGAGACATACTGATTTGAAACCAGAGATATTTTTATTAGGGATCTTACCAGAGACATATAATAAAGAATTGCAATATTTAATTGTGAACCTTTTAACAGCAGCTAGAATTGTATTTGCAAAACATTGGAAATGATGAAGAAATTATTAAGAAAATGATGGACTGTGCTGAAGTGAGTAAATTGACATTTGAAATAAGAGAGCAGGAAGATAAAGAATACTATTTGATATGGGATTTATTTCACCAATGAATGGACAATAAGAAATGGAGATAAACATGAAATATGTGTGCTGAGATAAACTATGTGAATTTCTTTTTATATATATATATAGTTTTAGTTTTAGTTTAGTTTTATTGAATTTATATACTGCCCTACTTCCGAAGGACTCAGGGCAGTGAACAGCCAAAGATAAAAATACATTTTACAAAAGTTAAAAACCCATTAAAATATATTAAATAATTTGGCCCAAGAACAAATTTTAAAAGATCCAATTTACATAAAGCTTAAAAACACATTTAAAAGGGAGAGTCAGGCTAGACCAGCCTGCTGGAATAAAAATGTTTTGAGGGTGTGGTGGAAAGTGCACAAATCTGGGATCCTCTGTATCTCTGGGGGGAGCTCATTCTAGATGGCAGGTGCCCCCACAGAGAAGGCTCTCCCCCTAGGGGTCGCCAGCCAACATTGCCTGGCTGATGGTACCCTGAGGATTCCCTCTCTGTGGGAGCGTACTGGTCGGTGGGAGGCTATTGGCGGCAGAAGGCGGTCCCACAAATACCCAGGTCCTATGCCATGGAGCACTTTAAAGGTGGTAACCAACACCTTGAAGTGTACCCGGAAGACCACTGGAAGCCAATGCAGCTCATGAAGGAGAGGCATCACATGAGAGCGCCCCCTCGCTCCCATAATCCCCTGCGTGGCTGCATTCTGCACCAGTTGGAGCCTCCGGGTACTCCTCAAGGGGAGCCTATGTAGAGAGCATTGCAGTCCAGGCAGGAAGTGACGAGTTTCTGAGTGACTGTGCGTAAGGAGTCCCAATCCAGAAAGGGATGCAACTGGCGAATCAGGGGGACCTGATGAAAAGCCCCTCCGGCCACAGCTGTCATATGCTCTTCTAAAGACAGCCGTTTATCCAGGAGGACGCCCAAGTTGTGAGCCCTCTCCGTGGGGGCCAAGAAGTCATCCCCAATAGCCAGCGATGGCATCAGCTGGCTATATCGGGACGCTGGAAGCCACAGCCACTCGGTTTTGGAAGAGTTGAGTTGAAGTCTGTTATTCCCCATCCAGATCCGCACAGCCTCCAGACACTGAGACATCACTTCAAGGGCATCGTTGGGATGACTTAAAAAAAGAGTATATAATGTATAATGTTAATCCTTAATGTATTGTTGTATTCATTTTTAATGTAATAAAAAAAATTTTATAGACAGACTTTCACAACAAAATATAAGCAATTCTTCTGTTGGGAGAATTTCCCTGAATCTGTTTTCTTCTGAAGAGAGCAATCAATCAAACTGCAACATAGGCTGCTAGAAAGGAGAGTTCTCTCTTGATTTCCAAAAACAATACATAATTGTTTTGGGGCAGCTGGCAATTGATTGGTGCATCAGGGAGATTTTTATAGGTTTTTGTTTGAGCCCTATGTGTTACTTTTGTGAATGAAAGGTGAGTGTGATGTATGGTTTTATGAAGGGAAGAACTTAGAGGAAATATTTTGCTTGCTATCTCTTTTATTAGAAAGATCTTCCTACCATAGTAGGCATATGTGTTTTGTTGTAAGCATTAAATCCGTATGCTTTTTAAATGTGGATTGGCTCCAGTGCAAGATTCTTGCCTATCTGTGCCCTTTTTGCAATCCAAGCTACAGCCTTTTTGAGATCCAAGGTACTACCTTCTCAGGTTTATCTGAGGTCATTGGAGACAATATTATCTCTGCTATTGTCAGTTAGCAGTTAGGATTCATTTTCTGTAGTCTATCTCGCTCTGCCAGTGATGTAAGTGCTTTGAGTGTTCAAGTTTATTACTTTTCTAGCTTTCAGTTGTTATTGGATATGTTGTATCTTCATCTTAATTAGTTAAGGAAGCACGGCATTTTATGAATGGAGGCAAGCTGTTGCCAATAATAAGTGAGGCCAGTGGTTGCCATAAGCAGTTTAAAGAAAAATAAAGAGAATGGGGTACTTTCCTTATGGGAATTTCTTATTTCTTTAGGAAACTTTTCTGGTGGGGTTTCCTGATTTGGAGGGGGACTCCAAATAAACTGTACACTTCTGAAGGACAAAGGAAGTAGATGTACCACAACAAAATATCCACAGAAAAATTAAAATGGAGAATGGAGAGTAAATAGAAAAGAAAGAGAAAATTCCCATCACTTTGGAGAAAAAAAGAAAAGATTAGAAATACATTCAAATGTAAAATAAAGTAGCTAATTTCTTTTAAAACTAGTAAAATACTAATACAAAACTAGAACAGGTAGTCCTTGACTTACAACAGTTCATTTAGTGACCATTCAAAGTTACAACTGCACTGAAAAAAGTGACTTATGACTATTTTTCATACAGCATATCCATGGTCACATGATTTACATACAAATGATTGACAACTGGTTCACTTTTATGACGGTTGCAGTGTCTCAGGGTCATGTGATGACCTTTTGTGACTTTCTAACAAGCAAAATCAATGGGAAAGCCAGATTCGCTTAACAACCATGTTACTAATTAAACAACTGCAGTGATTCACTTAACAAAGTTGCAAGAAAAGTCATAAAATGGGGCAAAACTCACTTAACAAATTTCTCATTTAGCAACATAAATTCTGGGCTCAATGGTGGTCGTAAGTTGTGGACTATCTGTAGAATACAAAATCCTTGCAGTAATCTGGGCAGATATAAATTAAATAAGATCACTTTCACTACCAAGGAAAAAATCTTTACATTGTAGGCTTCCATGTGACAAAAGCAAAAGTGTTTCCTGAAATAAAGCAATTAAAAAATCACAGTCTAACAAAGGGGTATAAAACAAATCAATATTCAACCAGATGATTAATTAAAGATGTTGGTCCAAAGCAAAAAAAAAAAAAAGTTCAAAATGTGATGTTTAAAACTGAAGCCTATCTTTAAAAAACCCCAAGCACTGACAGGAAAAGCTGGAGACCCAATCTTCCAATCACTCTTACCAAGAATCACAATCCTCTAGATTTCTCTTCCCAGACAAAAACATGGTCATCCAAGGGTTGTCTTGGATTGCGCCTAGTTGCTCCTCTTCAAATCTAGGGAGCACACTGCCAAAGAACCAGCTTTGACAGCAAAGTCAGCTGTTTGTTGGCAGGAGAAAAATTAATCCTGCTACTCAGCATGCCAATTTTTGGAGGACTAATTACTAGTTTTTAAATAATAAGCACAAAGGTCTGTCTGACAAATTGAAAGACAAAAAAGGACAAGTACAAAAAGTGGAAAGAGGGACACATAACTAAGGCAGGATATCAACAGATAGCCAGAATCTGCAAAGACGAAGTCAGGAAAGCAAAGGCTCAGAATGAACAAAGACTTGCAACTAAAGTCAAAGATAACAAAAAAAGTTTCTTGCAGCATATAATTAACAAGAAAAAAATCAAGGAAACAGTTGGTCCACTAAAGAGAGAAGACAGCAAGGAAGTAACAGGCAACAGAGAGAAAGCAGAGCTGCTTAATTCATTCTTTGCATCGTTCTTCACACAAAAAGAAATTATAGCCTAACCTACCAGAAACATAACTGTAAAAAACAGACTGGAAATAAAAGTTAAAATACCCCCCCCCCCAAAAAAATAGTAAGAGAACACCTGTTTGATCTTGATCAATACAAATCACCAGGACCTGACTGATTACATCCCAGAGTTCTAAAGGAGCTGGCAGATGTTATCTCAGAACCACTGCATCACATCTTTCAAAAATCCTGGAACACCGGGGAACTACCAGAGGACTGGAAAAGAGCTGATGTAGTTTCCATCTTCAAAAAAAGAAAGAAAAAACAGACCCAAGAACTACAGATGAATCAGTCTGACATCAATACCCAGGAAGATAATGGAAAAGATAATAAAAAAACAAATCTGCCAACACCTAAAAACGAGTAAAGTAATAACTAGCAGCCAGCATGGGTTTGTTAGAAACAGATCATGCCAAACCAATCTTATTTCATTCTTCAACATAATGACTAAATTAATAGATCAGAG
This sequence comes from Coluber constrictor foxii, assembly GCA_038048745.1. NCBI lineage: Eukaryota > Metazoa > Chordata > Lepidosauria > Squamata > Colubridae > Coluber > Coluber constrictor. Next base: position 114,836,210 of record CM075961.1, on the reverse strand, counting down.
AAATACTGTGGACATAATATACTTAGACTTCAGCAAGGCATTTGACAAAGTAAACCACAACTTACTTCTTCATAAGCTAGAAAAAAGTGGGATAGATAACTTCACCATCAGACTGATTTGCAACTGGCTGACAAACCATACTCAATGAGTAATCCTTAATGGGTCTAAGTCTACATGGAGAGAAGTAAGCAATGGGGTGCCACAAGGTTTTGTCTTAGGCCCAGTACTCTTCAATATCTTCATAAATGACTTAGATGAGGGACTAGAAGGGGAATTTACCAAATTTGCAGATGATACTAAGCTGGCAGAAGTAGCTAACACCCTAGAACAGGAGTGGGCAATTGTGGCTCTTTTACAACCTGTGAACTTCAACTCACAAAATTCCTGAGACAGATTGGCTGTCCGTGCGCCTTTGGCGTTTAGTCATACCAGTCACATGATCACAGTGACATCTTCAGACAGCGCTGGCTCTTCGGTTTTGAAATGGAGATGAGCACTGTCCCCTAAAGTCAGGAACGACTGGCACATATGTGCGAGGGGAACCTTTACCGTTACCCATATAGGCCATATCAACGTACAAGGTTCAAACACGTTACCAATAAAATCCTATACAAACAATTTTTAAAAAGAGTAAGGTAAAATATAATAATATGGGATAAAATACAATAATTTAATACCTAAATATGTAAAATAGAATAAAATGACATAAAATTATATTCCTGCATCATCCCTGCAATCTACTTGTCAGGTTTCGAAGTCGTCTCAAATAAATTGCATTTCAAATACAGTTTTTGATGAAAAAAACCTCTTATTTATTAAGCACAAACATTCTACTCCAACTCATCGCAGCCAACTCTGGCTTCCTCAGCCAAAAACCCTCCTTTTCCTCTCCCCACTCCTCTGCACTCATTGGCTGTCTTTCCAGTCACTCTGCCCCTAATCTACTGCTCCCACTCAAAGGAATTTCCCCCCTCCCAACCCATCTCCTAGGTGATATTCTCTCCAGGGAAAATAAATAGGTGAAGAGTCACATGTTCCTTTCCAGATGCCTCCGCTTCTCCTTCTTATGTCAGCATTAGAGTAAGTGCAGCATGAAATGCTGACATCTGGCCCTTCCCCCTTCATTTCTCCAGGGTGGCCTGTGTAAGACAAACAAGAAGTTAAGTACCGTTATCCCATCCGGGGGTGTGTGTCTCACCCACTCCGACCTTGCACGGATGATCTGCATGGAATTTGGTGATAAGGTGGTCAGCCTGGATGTTTCTGCTTTTCACAGGAAGCCTGTGACAAGGGGCAACCTTTCCACTTGATTAAGTATTGGAGGTGTCCCCTTCCATGCTAGGTCATCCCTTCTTGTCAGGAGATGTTGATTGTCTCAAAACCAGGGATCTGCCAAAGTTTCCATTTTGAGTCTTGTTGTTAAATCACTTGCTGATTGGCCATGCTGGTCGCGACATTGCCATCTGATGACTACTTGACCCATTCCTTGGGCAGAGGGGATGATGGCATTCACCACCTGCTCCTACTCACTGTTGTATTGGGGCATTTGGGAGAGGGCATTGGCCAGAAAGTTCTTCCCTCCTGGGATGTGCTTCAGCTTGAAGTTGAAATGATTGAAGTATTGTGCCTACTGGACTTGTCTGGGTGACAACTTCCGTGGGGTCCTGATGGCTTCCAGATTCTTATGGTCAGTCCAAACTTCAAACGGTCTCTGGCCTCCTTCTAGCAGGTGTCTCCAGGTCAACAGTGCCCATCTCACTGTGAACGCTTCCTTTTCCCATGCTGCCCATCACCTCTCTGTTTTGGTGAGTTTGCGGGATGTGTAGGCACAAAGTTGTAGATTTCCTTGGCTGTTCTTTTGGAGTAGCACAGCCCCTACTGCCACATTGCTGGCATCTGCTTGGATGACGAAGGGTTGTTTGTGGTCAGGATGCTTTAAAATCGGTTCTTTTGCAAACATTTCTTTTAGTGTTTCAAATGCCCGTTGGCAGGCCAGGTCCCACTGTAGAGGTTGTCCTGGGCGAGGTTTTGTTGCTGGACTCCCTGTTTTTAGGAGGTCCATTAGAGGTTTGGCAATTCTTGCAAAGAAGGGGATGAATTGCCTGTAGAAGTTCGCAAACCCCAGGAAGCTTTGCAGTTGTCTATGGGTGCGAGGGGGTTGCCAGTTTAGGACTTATTGTACTTTGGCTGAGTCCATTTCTATCCCCTCGTTTGACACTCAGTAGCCCAAATAGTCTAGCTGTGACTGGTGGAACTCGCATTTTGATAATTTGACATATAGTTTCGCCTCCAGCAGTTTCTCCAGCACTTGGCGGACGAAGGGTATGTGTTCGTCTATGGTTTCCGTGTAAATGAGAATGTCATCTAGGTAGACGAGTACCCCCTTATAGAGGTGCTCATGTAGGACCTTGTTTATCAATTGCATGAACACTGCTGGGGCTCCCTGTAGTCCAAACGGCATCACCTTAAATTGGAAATTCCCTAGGGGGCAGTTGAATGCTGTTTTCCACTCATCTCCTTCCCTGATACGTTTCCAGTAGTAGGCTTCATGGAGGTCTAGTTTGGTGAAAACTTTCCCTTTGGCCAGGTGGACTAGCAGGTCTTTCATGAGAGGAAGGGGATATAAGTTCTGTACGCAGACAGAACTTGATACCCCTAAAGTCAACTACCAGGCACATAGAGCTGTCTTTCTTCTCTTTGAAGAGGACCAGTGCCACGACCCGTGATTTGGCTGGCTCAATGAAACCCCTTTGTAGGTTCTTGTCTATGTAGTTTCGCATTTCTTGCATTTCACGGGGTGTCATGGCATACAATTTAGGTTTAGGTAGTTTTGCCCCAGGGATGATCTCAATGGCGCAATCGACCTCATGGTGGGGGGTAGAACGTCACACTTGGTCTCGCTAAATACCTCTGCAAGGTCTTGGTACTCCATTGGGATCTGTTCTGTTTCATGGGAGCTATTGGATGCGGCCACCAGTTGCTCCGCTGTGTCCTTAGAGAGGGATGCTAGTGCTGGTGGCGTCTTCTTTTGGTTAGGTAGGAGGGATTGGGCCCCCTGCATGGGGGGGGGTGTCTCCTCTGGTTGGAGCAGCAGGGGTTGGGGCCCCTTTGCTATCCTCAATCTGTGGGTTCCCTCTTGTCACCAGATGATTGGGCCCCACTTGTCTAATCAAGAGAATCCCAGTATGACTGGGTCTGTCATTTTGGGGACTATTATGAATCGAATTGTTTCCCAGTGATCTGCTAGCTACAGCTTCACTGGCTTGGTCAAGTGTGTGGCATAAGTCCACCCTATTAGGGATCCATCAACTTGCTCAAATCAAATTGGGTGGTTGAGCTTTTTAGCTTGGAATTTAGGACTGTGGATAGGTTAATCAGGCACCCCGTGCAGCCTGAATCTATTAGGGCTTGGAAAGTTCCTTGGGTCCCTGTTTTTGGAGCCATTAGGCGTATGGGAAAGAGAAAAGTGTGGATGGGTCCACTCACCATTGGGTCATCTTCACCATTGTCCTCACTGTCATATGATTCAGAGGATTTATTTGCATTGTCTGGGCTCCCCCTTGTTTCTGTCAGGTGGGCGAAGATCTCTGTACCCAGGGGGAGTTTTCGTGATGTGTTGGTGGCATGTTTGGGCCCTCGTTCCAGTCATGCCTTGGGCAGTGAGTTTGGCCTCGGCCTCGGGGTTCCACAAGCTGCTGCCAGGTGGCCCATTCCCCCACATCTGTAGCACCTCAGTGGGTTTCGTGGGATGACTGGCCTCTGGGTGAGCCATGGTGCTGTAGTTCCTCGTCTACTGTGTAGTCCCTGGTCCAGTTGGCCTCTCTCCTTGGCATTTAGTTGCTTGAACTTATCGTTGGCATGCAGCCCTCTCTCGACTTGCATCACTACCCAGAATCATTTGGAGAGTCGGTTCGGGATGTCCCAATAAGCGGTCACTTGGGCGATTTGCTTATCTAGGCTTGTTCTGAAGAAATATACCAGTAGTTGCTCTGGTAAGGGAGATAAGGTCCCAATAACTCTCCTGAATTCACGGATATGCTCTTTGATGGGCCTCCCCTTCTGCATTAGCTTCCTGAGCTCGTCCTCCACATAGGGGTCCTCCTCTGCTTCCTCGAACTAGGCTCATAGCAGTTGTAAGAATCCATCTGTGGCTTGCAATTGGGGAGCCCTGTTCTTATAGAGGGCTGCTGACCACCTCTTTGCTTCTCCCTCCAACCCTTCTGAAATGGCACTGACTAGGGCTCTGGGGAATGGGTAGAGGTGTCCATAGCGCTCAATGTAAATCTCAGCTGTGTCAAGGAATTGCGCTAGCTGATCTGGATCACCATCAAACTTCCCTCTGAACCAGGGTGGGTCCTCCCTCGCTGCTCTCTCCTCCCACTGTGGGGCTCTATGAGTCTGCCCCCGGTGCTTTTCCTCATCTCTCATTTGAGGGCAGGGAGGTGATGTCCACTCTAGGCTGCTCTGCTTGCTGTGTAGGGGGGGAACTCATGGATGCACTTTTGGGCTTCCTCTCCTTCTGCTTTGCGGTGGTGGTGGGCTGTGCTTCAGTCTATGGCCTCTCAGTTCAGCAGGCTCCCGCTTCTCCTTTGGTCTACCTGATGGCCCCTCCTCCCGAAGAATGGCATGGTCAAATTTCTCCTTCAATTCATCCATGGGGCTCTCAAGTGGCTTCCCTGAAGCTTTTGGGTGCCTGGCTTGCTGTCAGTCCCATAGACAGTCTGCCTCCCCAATTCACTCAGGGGTTTTCCCCTACCTTGAGCATTCGGGAAGGGGAACTCAGCCTCTGCAGATTTTGGCAAAGCCCACCAATGCTCATCTCTTTTCTTCTGGGCTTGTGGCATGATCGTCTGATCTTGGCCATCTTGTAGCTTTGCCAGAGGGTGTGTGTGTTGAGGCACCAAGACATCCAAGCTGGCTGGAATCACGACTGGCTCTCCTCCAGTTGCCTGAAGTAAGTTGTCTTTGGACTCCGCCACTCACTCCATAGATCTGGGAGGGAGCTGGAGATCTGGAGGTCAGCCAGCTTGGCTTTAGAAAGGAGAGTTGGCTGGCTATCAGGTTTCGAAGTCGTCTCAAATAAATTGCATTTCAAACAAAGTCTTTGATGAAAAAAACCTCATTTATTAAGCACGAACATTCTACTCCGACTCATTGCAGCCAACTCTGGCTTCCTCAGCCAAAAACCCTCTTTTTCCTCTCCCCACTCCTCTGCATTCATTGGCCGTCTTCCCAGTCACTCTGCCCTTAATCTACTGCTCCCACTCCAAGGAATTTCCCCCACCCTCCCATCCCATCTCCTAGGTGATATTCTCTCCAGGGAAAATAAGTAGGTGAAGAGTCAAACGTTCCTTTCCAGATGCCTCCGCTTCTCCTTCTGATGTCAGCATTAGAGTAAGTGCTGCGTGAAATGCTGACATCACTCCAATCAATCAATCTCAGTTGGACCATTTTAGTCAGAAATTGTGCTGTATTTATTCTGTACTGAGAACTGGAGGGTGAAGAACTAAGGTGAGCCAGGATATAAAGGCTAACAAGTTTATTTCTAACACTGGTTGCTTGACAAGCAGCTAATACTGTGCCTGGTCAGCTAACAGGAACAGCTGGGACCCTTTCTGACAGCTCCTTTTATATTCAGCAATCAGACAGGTGGCCAATCAGGATGCAGCACAGTGCCCTCTAGGGAAGCAGACTGGAGTGAACACTTCGGACACAGCAATATCAAATGTTTTCAAATTCTGGCCACACATGAGGTATGTTGTTTTAATATGGGCCTCCCACTTGGTCATACATTTAATATATAGTTCAAGGTATTTATCTCTCGCTCCTTATACAAATAGCAATTGAATAATATATGAGTTTGATCTTCTACCTCTTCAGCTCCACAAATACATGTACATTCATTGTATGGGATAGAATGGAATTTCCCAAATCTAACCATTGTATCAAGCTGTTCGAATCTTGCTCAGGTAAATGTCTTCCTGAGATGTTTTGGCAGTTGTGATTTTAAATAGTTGTCCATTTGGAAGGTGAGCTTATATTTGTTCAGCCATTTCAGGCTGTCAGCCTTACTAAGTGTGCCTATATAATTTTGAGCTTCTATATCTATGATTCTTTGGGCAATTCTTTTTTTGAGGGAGGAGGTTCTCCTGTTACACAGGGGGCAGGGAGGCCACAGCTCTTTATATAATTTGTTAATTTAGTAAACTAGAGGGTTTGTGATTGCAATTTTATCTGCTCCAGCAGACATATCTTAGGGTAGGGGTGTCAAACTCAATTTCATTGGGGGCCACATCAGGATTATGGTTGACTTCAGGGAGCCGTGGTGGCCATGGCCATGATGGGCATAGCCAGCTCCCACTGCTGCTGTGCTCACTTTCCTTGGCCAGGTTGCTCATGGTGTGTGTGGGAGGGCAAAATGTGTGGATCAGAGGAGGACCCACTCCCTCTCCTTATTTATTTTTATTATTTATTTATTAATCTAATTTGTATACCGCCCTACTCCCAGACGGGACTCAGGGCAGTGAACAGCTAAGATAAAATACAGTAGCATATAAAAGTTAAAAATTGTTTAAAATAGATTAAATAATTAGGCTAGGAAACAATTTAAAAATCTAATTGTATAAAACGTTTTAAAAACCCAGTATAAAAAGGAGGTTTAAGCCAGACCAGCCTGTTGGAATAAGAACATTTTTAAGGCACGGCAGAAGGTACGTAGGTCCTGAAACCTCCTTATCTCAGGGGGGAGCTCTTTCCAGATGGCAGGTGCCCCCACAGAGAAAGCTCTCCCCCTGGGGGCCACCAGTCGACACTGTTGAACCAACGGCACCCTGAGGAGCCCCTCTCTATGGGAGAGGACTGGTCAGTGAGAGGCTATTGGTGGCAGAAGGCGGTCCCGAAGATACCCTGGTCCTAAGCCATGGAGCGCTTTGAAGATGGTAACCAAAATCTTGAAACGTACCCAGAAGACCACTGGGAGCCACGTCGCTCCTATAACCACCCGCGTGGCCGCATTCTGGACCAGTTGGAGCCTCCAGGTGCTCCTCAAGGGGAGCCCCATGTAGAGAGCTTTACAGTAGTCTAGGCGTGAGGTGACGAGGGCATGAGTGACCGTGCGTAACGAATCCCGATCCAGAAAGAGACGCAACTGGTGGATCAGGCGAACCTGATGGAAAATCCTTCCGGTCACAGCCATCAAGTGCCCTTCAAAAGACAGCTGTGAGTCCAGGAGGATGCCCAAGTTGCGAATCCCATCCGTGGGGGCCAATGACTCGCCCCCAATAGTCAGAGATGGTGCCAGCTGACTATACCAGGATGTCGGAAACCACAGCCACTCGGTCGTGGAAGGGTTGAGCTTGAGTCTCTTCCTCCCCATCCAGATCCGTACGGCCTCCAGGCACCGGGACATCACTTCAAAGGCATCATTGGGGTGGTCTGGGGTGGAGATGTACAGCTGGGTGTCATCAGCGTACTGGTGGTACTTCACCCCAAAACCACAGATGATCTCACCCAGCGGCTTCACATAAATGTTGAACAGAAGGGGCAAGAGGACCGATCCTTGTGGCACCCCACATACAAGGGGCCTCGAGGTCGACCTCTGCCCCCCTGTCAACACAGACTGCGACTGGTTGGAGAGAAAGGAGGAGAACCACCTTAGCATGGTGTCCCCCACTACCAGCCCCTCCAACCGGTGCAGCATGATACCATGGTCGATGGTATCAAAAGCCGCTGAGAGGTCTAATAGGACCAGGACAGAGGAACAACCCCTGTCCCGAGCCCTCCAGAGATCATCCACCAACGCGACCAATGCCGTCTCCGTGCTGAACGGATCTAGATAGGTCGATTCATCCAGGTACTGAGGCAGCTGTTGTGCAACCACACTCTCAACAACCTTCGCAACAAAGCGAAGGTTGGAGATGGGACGATAATTTACCAACATTGCCGGGTCCAGGGAAGGCTTCTTGAGGAGGGGCCTCACCACCGCTTCCTTCAGAGCGGCGGGGAAAACACCCTCACTCAAAGAAGGTGACACAAGGCTGGCGCCAGCCTTGTGTCACCTCCCGGGAGGCCAGCACCAACCAGGAAAGACATAGGTCCAGTAAACATGTGGCTGCACTCAGACTGCTCAGTATGCTGTCCGCGTTTTCCGGAGTCACAGAGTCAAACTCTTCCCATATAATATTCTCAAGGCCTGCCCCAGTCACCTCCCCTGGATCTACCCACTCAGAGTTAGAGTCCAGCTGTTCCCGAATCTGAGCGGTTTTGTCATACAGATATTGTACAAAGTCCTCAGCTCTACCCTCCAAGGGGTCCTCCCGTGCCCCCTGTTGGAGCAAGGAATGGGTCACCCTAAACAGGGTGGCTGGGCAATTATCTGATGATGCAATAAGAGCGGAGAAGTAACTCCTCTTCTCCGCTTTTATCACCACTAGGTAATTCTTAATGTGAGCTCTTACAAGTGTCCAGTCGGATTCAGAACGACTAGCCCTCCAACTGCTCTCTAGGCGTCTTTTCCGGTGCTTCATCTCCCTCAGCTCCTCAGTGTACCAAGGAGCCAGGTGAGATCGGTGCCAGGTCAGAGGCCACAAAGGCACGACTCGGTTCAAAGCCCTGGCGGCCGCCTCATCCCAGGTGGCCACTAAGTCTTCGGCCGAGCCGTGTGCCAGAGCCTCAGGAAATGGCCCAAGCTCCATCTGGAACCTATCAGAATCCATCAGGCATCTGGGGTGGAACCATTTTACCGGTTCCGCCTCCCTGCAGCGAGGTGTGGTGGTTCGAAGGTCTAAGCGAAGGAGACAGTGATCTGACCATGACAAGGGTTCAATCGCTATATCCCCTATCTCAAGATCACTCAACCACTGTCCAGAGACAAAAACCAAGTCCAGCGTGTTTCCCCCCCTCGTAAGGCCATGAATTAACTGGGTCAGGTCCATGGTCGTCATGGAAGCCATGAACTCCCAAGCTGTCTCAGACGTCTCACCGACCAATGGCAGGTTAAAATCCCCCATGACCATAAGCCTGGAGGTATCAACCACCACCGCGGCAATAACATCAAGCAGTTCGGGCAGGGCCGCTGCCATGTGGCAGGGAGCCAGGTACGTGACTAGCAGTCCCAACTGCACCTTATGACCCCACTTCACAAGGAGGGACTCACAGCCAGCCATCTGAGGAACAGTGGCCTCCCTCGGGGCAAGACCCTCATTTATAACAACCGCCCCTCCCCCGCCCCTCCTCTGTGACCTTGGCTGATGAAATGCACAAAAACCAGGTGGGTACATATCAACAGGAGGGACTCCCCCTCCTGGCCCAACCAGGTCTCCGTAATACACACCAAGTCCGCGCCCCCCTCCTGAATAAGATCACAGATGAGGGGGGCTTTATTTACCACGGACCTGGCGTTGCACAGCATCAGCCGAAGGCCCTGGGCCCGAAGGTCCGTGCAATCATGGGAACTGGAGGAGCATTGGGGGCCAGAGCGCGCCACCGCTTGTAAACAGCGGGAGCACACTCCCACAACCTGATGTGGCCCTTTGCTCCCGCCATCCTTGTGAGGAAACCTGGATTTGTAACCAAAGCATCCCCAGTAATAGGATGGGAGATCACCAGGAGAGGTCAGGAGGAAGGGACAAGTAGATGGCAAAAAGCAGCAAGACTGCTGGTAGCCAAGTCCTAAAGCAGGATTTACCTCATACCCCCATTCCCTCTCATTATAATCCCTTTCCTTCCTTTTTCCCTTTTCTTCTTTTTCCTTCCTTGCTCTCTTCCCCTCTTTCCTTCTTTTTCTTTGTCTTTCGTGTCTTTCTTGGATCCTCAAATGTAAAAGGAGAAACATTTCTCAATGCCCACTCACCTTGTAATCAAATGCCACTTTTGCTAGTAATTTGTGGCCACTTAAAAGACAGAGAACAAACCAGGCTCAGTTTATCCAATGCTTGTATTTCATGGGGGTGTCCACAGATTACAGTACAGCAAAACTGTCAAAATGATGGCTCTGATAGTTGATAAGAGCTCCTCTGTTTTTTACGTGCAACAGCTTTAGCATTTCAAAACAGAGATAATGTAAGGATTGCCTCTCCTTTCAAATTAAGAAAGTAAAAACTCTTGAAATGTAGTACTTCAAAAGGAACCTTTTATTAAGCAGAAGTGGCAGCAATGGATTCAAAGCAACATCTGAATACCCTTAGGCAAGACAAGTAGGATTAAAGCAGTAGAGACCCCTCCCTTAAGCCAGAATGTGGATTTTAGCCAAAACAGTGGCTAAGTGTGAAGATGTTTTCTTTACCAGCTGCCCTGAGCACCGGATAAACATGTATTCACATCATTATCCTCTGTTATCTTTTAAAATGAAACAGCCCACATGGCTGTCATAAACATTCCTCAATGTTAAGGACATCTCAGGGCGCTTTGGCACCAGGATATAGATTGTAAAATATCTGTTGACACAGGCAATGCTAGTAAATTGAATCCAAGTCTCCCCTTTTTTCAATTGAATGGCAGTATCACTTTTAGGGATCTGACAGGTAAGTTAGTTGCTTTTCTATTAATACATACTCCTTAAAAGGGCTCTCCTGTAGGGACCCTGCCATGGTCTAATTCAGACTGGAAATGTAGCAAAGGAAACTATTTTCCTCAATTGCTTTGTCCTGTTTTCTCTACTGGAAATAGCTGTTTGCAACACACAAGGAGGGGATACTTTCCTGAGAGCTCAGGAAAGAATATCAATGTGCACATGAGGATGGGGAAGGCCATGGGGGGGGGGGGGCTAGTGATAGAACAGTCCCTCAAGACCTTCACAAACCTACTAAGATACCTAATGCTTCTCTCTCCCTTCCTGCCACAAGGACTCATTTATCTTGCAAACATCTGTCTATCTATTTCTTTGCCTTTGAGGGAGATGAGAGTTGGCTTGGAAATGCTTTTTGTGCCAAGAATGGACACTCCTGGGTGCTATAATATCATGTAAGTTCAGGCACTCATTCTCTTTTGCAGAGTTTCAGGGACCCAGAAATTTTCATTCTCTGCGCGAAAAGTGTTTACCAATCTCCTGCTCCCCCCTCCACCACAACTACTTTCCACTTAATGTGACCTTGTTGTCCTACAGAGCACGCTTGCATGCACTTGGAGCAATCATTGAAGGCAACTCTGCTGCTGCACCTTTGCTTGATTCCCCCCTCCCCAACCAGCCAGTCCCACTTGACCTGCTTCCTGCCTGCCAGCCAGCTGGAGCAAAGCCTTGCCATTCTTTTCCTCATCATCTCCCTGCCCAACTGGCAGTGGGCTCCATGGGATAGGTTATAATTCCTGTCCTAGCAAGCTGAACATGGCTGTGAAGGGACTGGCCCTGCAGTGCTTTCTTCAGTTGAAGACTTTGTTCAGCCTCCAAACAGTAAGGCTGGCACAGGCAAAGGAGCAGTGCATCAGGGGCACAGACGGGGTTGGTTCCCATGCCCGGCCGATTCAGATTCCATGGCCAGCCTTACTGTTTGAAGGCTGAATGAAGGCAGCAGTTGCAGCACTTCAATGCCTGCTTGGTGGGGCATTCAGGTAAGATGGTGCAGGGCATCGGGGGCAGCTCCACACCCCCTCACCTTGCTTTGTCCTCCACCTCCCACCACCTCGCTTTGTCACTGCTGCACCAGTGCGTTGCTTAGCTTCCTGCTATGTTACAGCGGCGAGCAAGGAGAAGAACTAGTGAAGAACGAAGTAGATTGAAGTGAGGCTGGGGGTTGGGGGGGGGTGGAGGACGAACCAAGGCAGGGGTGTGGAGCTGCCCCACCCACCCTGCCCCGGTTTATCTGAGGGCCCTTACTTGAGGGCCAGACCAGCTGGACCAAACACTCACCACCACCCATCCATTCCTATCCAGGGCAGCCACATCCCTTCAATAAGCTGCTTTCCAGTTCCCTTCTCCTTTGCCACGTGCAGGGTAACTAAAGTAGTGTCAGATAAAATGTCTAACTCTAGCACTTATTCTGCATTCCACAGTTCAGCATGGGTTAAACCCCTTAAACCCAGCCCATTCCCAGTTCCGCCTTACCTTTGACTCCTCCCTCCTGGTATATAAGTCCTTGTCTGTTGTACTTCTCCCTCAGACTTAGATGAATGCCTAAGAGACACAGAAACAAGGTTATAGATGTATATGAACAGGTTATGTTATATTCTCAATAATAAACAAATAAGTTATTTCTGTTATTGAAGAAGTACTGAGAGTTATTGGGCTAGATCCTACAAATTCAACAAATATGGTAGCAGAGGATGGTTGCCCTTAACTCCAAATAGAAATATGTCAAAGACTACTGAATATTTAACAAAAAGAAATAGAATAAATACCAAGACCTTAACGAAACAAATGGCTGCACAACTGTCACCAAATGGAAACATACCAAAAATCATCTCAGAAAAGAATGAGCAGACTCCTGAACCATATGCCTCACTCGAAAATGAAGAACAATGAGAAGAAGGAAAGAAAGAATCTAAAACAACAGTGCAAGAAAGGAAAGACTTCAGGCTAGCCATTTTTAAAATGTTAGAATCGCCTGTCACTAGCAAAGATCTTGTCGCGAACTTCCAGAGCTTACTCAAAAGCCATGGAGCAGCGATCGAAGAACAAGAATCAACCCAAATGAGCACCAAGTCACTGAGGGAAATGCCATCTTATCACAACACAACAGGATCTAGTTTCCTGCCTTTTTTTCGGCAGCCATCTTTGTATGAACTGCCACAGAAGACAACAAACCAGCAACCAATGAGAGAACAAGATTCAAATTATTCGGTGGGAGCTAGTTCTGACATAAAAAAGAACAATGAATTCACCAAAAATAATAGTGATAAACAAACACAAAATACCATAAGCTCTCGCAATGAACTTGAAATACAGAAGGCCATAGAAACCCTTACTGCAGCATTTGGCTCTAATTTTGAACTACCATCATCCTTCCCACATATATAAAACACTCTCAAACTCAAAAATAACATCCAAACACCAACTGCAGACCTTCTGAAGAACAAAATACCCTCAATACTAACTCCACAATGCTCCTCGAATTACCTTCCTGCCACGCTGCTGCCACAAAACCTAAGATTCAGAAACCAAGCCAACTACTTACCAATAATACAGCCTCCACCAGACTCTCTCTGTGACTGATGCCTCCAATACAGAGCAGACGGCCATGCCGATTGCCCAGCCGAACTTCTGGGAGCGCCACCCAGCAACCGCAGTTTTTCTGGGCTTCCTGCCAAAGTATGGTAAGGATCCAGTGACTCAGACCCACCCCAAGGGTAAGTCTGAACTTCCCCTAGCAGGGCTGGGCCTAAATTCAGAGGCTGCGACCAAGAGCTCCTCCCCCGATGGCTTCCAGCGAAGAATGAGCTTCGTGCATGTGCAGAACCCTCCAAATGAGACTGAAGAGAAAAAAAATCAGAGTCTGTCTGTTTAACCTAGCTGCCACAATACCAATCCCTTACTGTGAATATCCACACATCCAGGACCATGGACAGCTGCCTTCTGCAAATAATCATTCTCATCAATCTGGAACCCTACCAATTGACTTTCCCAGATTACAAATAGATGGAAAAAATCTCCTAGAGTGGTACCAACAACTTCAGATCATATTCATGAAAGAAACTGTATTATTCATGATCTTAAATCCACCAAAGAAACAATGGTCCTTTGAAACTGATTGCATACATCACAAAGCTTACTGTCTATTGTTAGCAAGTATTGCACCTGCCATATATCCCCGTACTGGTAATCACATGACTATATCAGAAATTATACAAAAAATTTATGGTTTGTTTTATAGCAAGAGCAGAGCTACCACTATAAGAATCTCAAGGGATTTCCACTCTACTAGACTCAGACCTGGGATGTCCATGAATGAACATCTACTAAAATTAAAAGCCACTAGAGTAGAATTATTACAGAGGGGGGAAATAATTTCTGAAGAAAGCATGATGAGCATCATTATTAACTCTCTAGATCCCAGCTGGGACAATTTCATCACCCAATTAGATAGTTTATGTATGGAAAATATCTCATTAGATAGCCTCACCAATAGGTTAATCACTGGGGATAACTTAAGTAGAGATTGATGCCTATCAAGCAAGGAACTCAGATAAGCCAAGAGGGTAGAATTTCAGGATAGGGTAAACAGAATTCCTGAATGCTTCCTATGTGGTTCTAGAAATCACTTTAAAAGAGACTGCCCTAGAAACATCAGGAATAGAGGATACAATCAACACAGAGAAAGATCTGAATCCAGACAGAGGTATCAGGGAAGACATTCCCTAGAATGCAAACCCACAGGTGGGAGAGGGCGTAGAGGGTCCCCTACCCCCAGACAAGTAAGAGAACATAGGGACAACTCACAAGATAGCTATATGGGTTCCATATATACTTTTAGAAAAGAAAATTTTATATTCAGTCAAAAAGAGGAGAACATATGGCTCATAGACTCAGGAGCCACTAGCCATACAACATTTAATATCAAACTATTCACTTCATTTACTAAAATTAATTTCATGATAAAGGTAGCAAACCAAAACAATGCCAGGGTAATAGGTAAAGGGAACGTGTTCATACCAGGGATTGGTGAAATAGAAGGGGTACTGTTTGTACCTGAAATACCATACAATGTACTAGCCACCATAAAACTATGCCAAGATACCAATGTAGAAGTTGTATTCAAAAATGGTAAAGTATTCATGTCAAATAATGGCGAAGGAATCGGAGATGTTATAGTAAATGGTGGGTTATCATATTTTGTACCAAAAATGAGTAGTCAACAATGGGTATATGTAAGCTTAACCAATGAAAAAAGAAATAGAGAAATAGAGGGGGTAGATCTAAAAATTACTGACAATGAATGTAATCAACTTAAAGATGATGAATTTTCTATTGGGAAACCTATCTACGACGATTGCGCCCATCTCCTTCACAGAAGGTTGGGTCACATTAACTTCCCGGTTATAAAAAAGATGGTTAACTGTACTGAAAGACTGAAAGTAAAAAGTTGTGAAAATTACCTTGAATGCTCTGTCTGTAAAAGTTTGAAACTTAAGGTAAAGCCAAGACCAAAAAGGTCAGGATGAACCACTAACTCTATTTTTCAAATAGTGCATATGGACCTAGTAGGCCCACTTAGACCCTCTATTAAATACAAAGAAAGATTCTTTTTAACTATTGTAGATGATTTCAGTCGCTACGGTTTTATATACACTCTTAAGCAGAAAAGTGAGACATTCCAAAAATTCAAAGAGTTTTATGAAAGGATAGAAGTCCAACATAACATTAGAATTAGACAAATAATGACAGACAGAGGCTCCGAGTTTATGTCCAGAGATTTCTCAAAATGGCTAAAAGAACATGGTGTGTTGCATTTCAAATCTTCTCCTTTTTCAGCATTCCAGAATGGGGTGTTAGAACGTAGAAATGGAATTCTCCAAACCATGATAAGATGCGTTCTGGAAGATGCAGGAATGAGTCAGGTTTTTTGATCAGAGGTCCTCTTTTACTCTAATTATACACTAAATAGACTATGGTCCAGCACAATAAACAAAACACCAATAAACAAAACACCAAGGAAATCCAACCTAGCAAACCTACATGTATTTGGTGTCACCGCCGATGTTCACATACCCAAACAATTAAGAAGGAAAGGAGACAGAGTCTCCAAAAGACTGAGATTCATAGGATACGAACCAGGAACAAAAGGTTTTAGATTCATAGACAGTTACAACAAATTCATAGTATCACGATCAGCAGAATTTCATGAACACTCCAACTGGTCAAAAATACATTTAAACGATATTTTCTTTGAACAAGAACATCCTGCACTCAAACAAGATAACATAAAACATGACATAGACAATACAAAAGAACACAAAAAATATAGAATTAAACATCACCTTAAACATCTTAACATCAAGTTAAGATCAAAGAATGGAAGGAAGGACACCCCACATTAAGGCTAGACAAACTTACTGATAAGGAAGCCAAATATCTACATGAAGAAGACACACCCCCAGACAGGCCAGTCAGAATAAATAGGTACAAAACACACAAAAGATTCAAAGACTATATTGTTTCTAAACATACATATAACACCACTCCTAATTCATATGAGGAAGTACTCAAATTGTCACAGGAACAAAGAAAGAATTGGGAACAGGCCATGGCAAGGGAAATGAATAGCCTCAAAGACTTACAGGTATATATACCAGCTGAAGCACCTAAATACAAGACACTAATTGGAACAAAGTGGATTTATAAAATCAAACCTTTAGAAAACAACAAGGTATTAGACAAGGCAAGATTAGTTGCCCAAGGTTTTGCACAAAAATATCCAGATGATTTCACTGACACCTATTCACCCACAGTCAGAGCAGAAAGCGTTAAAAGCGCCCTAGTAATAGCTTCCATATTAGGACTTGAGGTGTACCAATTCGATGTACAAACAGCATACCTGCACGCTAGATTAGACAAAAAAATTTATATTAAAGCCCCACCAGGAATTGATGACAGGGAAGGTAAAACATGGCTCTTAAATAAGAGTCTGTACGGTCTAAAACAATCTGGTAAGAGATGGTATGACTGCCTAGCTAGAACTCCCAAATCAACGGGTTTTACAGCTACCTCAGCTGACAAATGCTTTTTTGTAAAAAGAGAAAATAATTTAATTGAAAATGTTCTTGTTTATGTAGATGGTATATTATATATTGGTAAATATAAATCCAAATGTGATGCTTTTGCTGCTGAACTAAGAAAACACTTTTCACTTAAATCCCTGGGAACTATTGACAAATATTTGGGAATCCATATCATCAAGACAGATAAAGGTTTTCGACTCTTCCAAAAAGAAAAAATCATAGAACTGCTTCATAGATGCAACATGATGGAAAGCAAGCCCAGCGACATACCTATGCAGCCTGATTTTATTAATAACATGTACAACGATTCAGAACCATTCACAGACAACAACTATACAGATCCACTATAGGTTCACTATTGTACATAGCAAACTGGACAAGACCTGATATCGCTTTACCAGTCAACCTTTTATTCAGGCATGTCAGTCAGCCCACCATTTACCATTGGGATGCAATCAAGAAACTACTCAAATACTTAAAATACAGCTCTGATGCATACTTGTGTCTTGAACCAGATATATCTAAAGAACCAAAATTATCCTGCTATGCAGACACTGACTGGGCAGAAGACATCAAAAGTAGAAAAAGTACTTCTGGATACATCTTCTTTCTCAATAATAGCCCTATACACTGATATACAGACAAACAGAAGCTTGTATCTACCTCTACCACAGAGGCAGAGTTTGTATGCTTATCCATGGCCATTAACAACCTAACTTGGTTTGACGATTTGCTCTGTGACATCTGGACTGAACCTTCTTATCCAATTATTGTTCACGAAGACAATAAAACTGCCATAGATATATATATTTATTTATTTATTTATTACATGTATTTACATGCCGCCCTTCTCCCGAAGGACTCAGGGCGGCGAACACAAGTTAAGAAACATGTACAATAAAATTGCATTTTAAATCAAATAACTAATTAATGATAAATAATAAACTCAGAATCAGAGTCAGCCTATTTGCTTGAAAAGCCAAGTCTTCAGCTCCCGACGAAAGGAGCGGAGATCAGGAGCCATCCGGAGCTCGGTAGGTAATTCATTCCAGAGGGTGGGAGCACCCACAGAGAATGCCCTACCCCTGGGCACTGCTAGATGACATTGACTCGCCATCGAGACCCTGAGGAGAGCGGCCCTATGTGAGCGAACAGGACGGTGGGAAGCAGGCAGGAGAAGGTCCTGTAAATATCCTGGACCTAAATCATGTAGGGCCTTATAGGTGAGAACTAGTACCTTGAAGCGGACCCGGAGAACCACTGGTAACCAGTGCAGCTGACGCAGGAGAGGTGTTATATGGGAGTAACGAGGGGCTCCTGTAACAACTTGTGTGGCTGCATTCTGGATCAGCTGGAGTCTCCAGGTGCATCTCAGGGGCAGGCCCATGTAGAGGGAATTGCAGTAATCCAAGCGGGAAGTAACCAGGGCATGAGTGACTGTGCGAAGGTCATCTCTGTCCAGGAAAGAGTGCAACTGGCGCACCAGGCGAAGCTGTGAGAAGGCCCCCCTGGTCACAGCCATTAGATGGTCTTCTAGGGACAACCGAGCATCCAGAGGACACCCAAGTTGCGAGCCCTATCAATGGGGGCAACTTTTTCTCCATCCATCAAAAGTGATGGGGCTTCTGAAATCCGAGATGCTGGCATCCACAGCCACTCAGTCTTGGAGCGATTGAATTTGAGTCTGTTTCTACCCATCCAGGCCCGTACCACCTCTAGGCAACGGGACATCATAGAAAGGGCATCTCTGGGGTGGTCTGGGGTGGAGATGTATAATTGGGTATCATCAGCATATTGATGATATCTCACCCCAAAGCCATGAATGATCTCACCCAGTGCTTCATATAGATGTTAAAGAGTAGGGGGGAGAGAACCAACCCCTGAGGCACCCCACAATTTAGGGGCCTTGGGGTGGATCTCTGCCCTCCTGCCCATACAAACTGTAAGCGACCCGAGAGGTAGGAGGAGAACCACTGTAAGACAGTGCCTCCCACCCCCAACCCCTCAAGTCGCTGCAGTAGGATACCATGGTTGATGGTATCAAAAGCTGCTGAGAGGCCAAGTAGGACCAGGATGGAGGAACAACCACCATCCTGAGCCCGCCAGAGATCATTCACCAGAGCGACCAATGCCGTTTCCGTGCTGCGTCCACGTCGGAAGCCCGATTGGTACGGGTCAAGGTATTCCGTTTCCTCCAGGAACTGTGGGAGCTGTTGCGCCACTACAGTCTCAACAACCTTCACGATGAAGCAAAGGTTGGAGACGGGACGATAGTTATTAAGTGAATCTGGATCCAAGGAAGGCTTCTTGAGGAGATGTCGAACTACCGCCTCCTTAAGAGAGGCGGGGAAGTTCCCCTCTCTCAACGAAGTGTTGACAATTGCCTGAATCCAGTCTCTACTCACCTCCCTGGCAGCCAAAACCAACCAGGAGGGACAAGGGTCCAATAAGCAAATGGAGGAACTAAGTTTGCCCATAATCCTGTCCACTTCCTTATCAGAAACAGGGTCAAACTCAATCCAGATATTGCTCTCAAGACCCACCCTAGTCTCCTGATTGGATTCTGTCCAGTCAGAGTCCAATCCGATCCGAATCTGAGCGATTTTATCATGCAGAAACTGTACAAAATCCTCAGCTCTGCCCTGTAAAGGGTCTTCCCTCGCTCCCTGATTGAGGAGGGAACGGGTCACATGAAACAGGGCCACTGGGCGGTTTTCTGCAGATGCAATGAGGGCGGCGAAGTAATCTCGTTTCGTCGCTTCCATTGCCACTAGATAAGACCTAATATGGGTTCTTAACTGTGTTCAGTCAGATTCAGATCGGGAGGACCTCCAACGTTCCTCTAGACGTCTTTTCCGATGTTTCATTTCCCGGAGCTCTATGGAAAATCAAGGTGAGACCCGAGATCTGCGGCGGGTTAGAGGCCGCAAAAGTGAAATTCTGTCTAAGGCGTCAGTAGCCGATCATTCCCAGGATGCCACTAGAGCCTCAGCTGAATTACAGGATTGAGAGGTGGGGAATGTCCCAAGCTCCTTTAAGAATCTTTCTGGGTCCATCAGGCGCCTGGGGCGGAACCATTTTACGGGTTCCATCTCCATGCGGCAAGGACTGGCAGATTGAAAATCCAGTCTAAGGAGGGAATGGTCAGTCCATGACAGGGGAGTGATGGAAAGTTCCCCCTTCCCATGACCATTTATCCACTGCCCAGAGAGAAAAACCAGGTCGAGTGTGTGTCCTCCCCTATGAGTTGGGCCCTGAATAACCTAAGTCAGGTCCATGGCTATCATGGAGGCCATGAACTCCCGGACTGTCTCAGACGACTCGCCGATCGAAGGCAGATTAAAATCTCCCACAACCAGAAGGCTGGGGAGTTCAAGTGCCACTTCAGTCAAGACATCGAGCAGTGCAGGCAGGGCTGTGGCAACATAGCTGGGAGATAGATATGTGACCAACAAACCCGACTGAACTCCAGGGTCCCACTTCAATAGAAGAGACTCACACCCGCCTATCTGAGGGACAGTGACCTCCTTAGGACTCAGACCCTCCCTGACAACCACTGCCATCCCCCTGCCCCTTCCCTGGCATTGCGGCTGGTGCAGGACACGAAAGCCTGGGGGGCATAAGTCAGAGAGAGGGATTCCCCCCTCTTGCCCCAATCAGGTTTCCGTGATACAGGCCAGGTCCGCACCCTCCTCATCAACAAGGTCTCGTATGAGGAGGACCTTATTCATCACGGACCTGGCATTCAAATACACCAGACGGAGACCAGGTTCCTAGCTCTCATATCCCCAGGAAAGCAGGGTGAGCAGCCACCATCCGAATGCTTCTGGTGTGATGCTCCCCACTCCTACTTTGATTTCTTCTGCCCCTTCCCATCATCACAGGTATAGAATGTCCCACCCTCCTCTGAGCATCCCCCACGACTCCCAACCCCCCCAACCCGTCGGGACTGTCAGCATGGCATGGCTGCTGAACCTTAAGACACCCCCCAGTCTCATTTTTGTTATTAAAAACCACCCTTCTCCCAGATCCCCTTAAAATTGGATCTAAAAATTTATTTTAAAAACCCCATAGCTTCCGTTTTTTAGCATACCACCTCTCAGGGTTCCAAAACCCATCATCAAGGGCAGCCCTCGATAGTTGAGAGGGCCAAACCTGCGAGAGGGGGGAGTCTCGCAGTGCAAGAAGCTCCGCAGTTGAACACATTCAAGAATAGCAATGAGCTGAGAGTGATGAAGGATCATTTTCTTCTAAAGGGTGTTAGAGATGGTTAAAAACAGGTAGATTAAATAAGGGAGGAAAAGATGTTAAAGAGAAAATAATATGCTAAAAACATCAGAACATCATCGCCATCTCACAACGATGGGAAGTCTTATGATTATAATAAATCTATTCAATGGTGGGAAAAAGTCTCAAAGGCCGCCCTCTCACGGTGACCAAATCAGAGTCATAACATCAAACAAGAAGATGGTCCGTCCCACGATAGTTCAAAACTCTCGGTGTCTGTGTCTCCTCCCATCCTGACACCAGCGATAGCCGAGGCTTAGTTCAGAAAAAAACAAGGTGTAGTCATAGGATGGAATAAATGATTGAATAATCCGGGTAATCCAGGGAGGACAAGATGGTCAAATAATGGTCAAATAAGGCTGCAGATCAATCAATAGCTATAAATGTATGCTGAGTGGTCATATTAGGCCTAAGTCTAATAAGGGGGGGGGAGAAACAGTCAAGGGGGGGGAAACCAACTGTCATCCCCCAGCTAACAATCCTCAGCCCCTTCCCCATGATCTTGATCTTCAGGCCATTCAGCCCATTAAGTTGTTAAGCCCCCTCCCATGCTTCAGAAAAAAAGGGGGAGTGTCCAGATCCCTCAAAACTGAGGGATCCTAACATTTGTAATGCTGCCCTTTTCTCCATCAATAACGGGGCGTCTTCACAGCCAGGCCTCCAGGTACTGCCACCGCCCTGCAGCTGTCTCAGCACTCCTGCCAGCACCATTGTTGCCCTGGCAGCCATCTAGGCCCTGACAGTTGGGCCCCAATTGTGGCATTCCCCATACTATTCTCTAACTTTCTTCCCGACAGTCAGTTGTTCCTCAGGCTCCATCCACGGCTCTATCGAGCCGGCAACACCTTGGCTCGCTGGGAGGGGGATCAAAAGATGGTTAACTGCCCCCCGACACCCCTGAAAATGCCGAACATCACCTCCCTAAGCTCAGAGTTCACTGCAGAGCTACCATTTTGGTCTGTTGCCAAACGGAATGTATATACATCCAAGTCTGATATCATTGGACAAAGATCACTTCACATTGACATTAATACAAGCATGTTAGACAACTAGCAGATATCGGATTTATTAAAGCTGTCCATTGTGAAACCAAAGAACAAACTGCAGATATCCTCACCAAACCTTTACAACGTAAACAACACGCTTACTTAATGTCAAAATTGTGTGTATATATGTAAATATGTTCAAAGTTCACCTCTCAGTTAGACATTTAGAGGGGGTTTTGTCAGATAAAATGTCTAACTCTAGCACTTATTCTGCATTCCATAGTTCAGCATGGGTTAAACCCCTTAAACGCAGCCCATTCCCAGTTCCGCCTTACCTTTGACTCCTCCCTCCTGGTATATAAGTCCTTGTCTGTTGTACTTCTCTCTCAGATTTAGATGAATGCCTAAGAGATACAGAAACAAGGTTATAGATGTATATGAAACAGGTTATGTTATATTCTCAATAATAAACAAGTTATTTCTGTTATTGAAGAAGTACTGAGAGTTATTGGGCTAGATCCCAGAAATTCAACAAGTAGACTGTGAGACTATGGTAAAAAAATTAGTTCAGATCTTCCAACTTCTCATGCACAAAAAAAATCTGACAATGGAGAACTGGGTATGTGTGCATGCATGCCAGGAAGGTGTGGGCTGGGCCAAAGTGACAAGGGCCAAACCCTTACAGTTTCTAGGATGGCCACGAAGGCTGGATCCAGTCTGTGGGCCTTGAGTTTTAGATCCCTGGCTTAGGAAGTCTATCCATCTCCATTTCATTAATTTTGAGCCAGTACTTGTAAGGTCTAATTTTAGACAGTGCATGAATTGTGTAGATTCCCAATTCAGCTCTAATGTCTGCTGCAGATGTCTTAGGGTCCACACCCAAAATACATCTTAGATGCTGAGATTGTGTTTGTTCTAAGGCTGTAATAGTGTAAACCTCAATCTCAAATGGTCCAAGCCTGAACTAGGAAGGAGTCAAGCAAACATACACAGGAAACTCAGCAGCTCAAGAATCCAGGTTTACTTCTCACACTCATAGGCCAGAGCCTTGGTACACGTTGAGTATAACGCACAGAGATGTGCAAAGTCAGTGCTGAGAGCTCTCTCCTCTCAGCATGTTTTATGGCTTAGGGCCACATCTGCTGAACACAATGTCATGCCTGCTGTCCACCTGGCATCCAGCCATCTGTGGCTGACATCCAGTTGTGGCCTCAGGCCACCTGTAGAATCCTGGACCACAGGGCTGGATGCACGGAGATATGTGGGCAGCTGCATATCCCACTCTATCACCCATGAAGCATCATTGACTGGGTATTCCTTTCACTGTTCCAGGTACTGCAGTTTTCCCCTATAGAGGCATGAGTCTAGGACCCAGGCTATCTCGTATCTGTCTTCCCCCACCAGCCCTAGCAGCTGGGGAAGGGCTCAAGTGTCGCCTTCCTCTATCAGTTTCAGGGGGCTATTATATGTATCTTCCCCAGCAAGGGTGGATCATCCATATAACAGTGTGACTATTGCTTTCTGATAGATCGACAATGAAGTCTATGCTGATCTCCTCCCATGGCTGGGAGGGTTCTGCCACAGCCTGCAGGAAGCTGAGCGGTTTCCCTGTCTGTTGTTTTGTAGTCGCACAGACAGGACAGTTTTTGATGTAGCTTTCTAAGTCAGTCTTCATCCATGGCCACCAGAACTGTCGCCTAGCAAGGTGTAGGGTTTTAGGAACCCAAAATGGCTGGCTTGTTTGGTGTCATGGCATCGTTGCAGCACCCCAGGTCTCATGGTGAGTGGCACATAGTTTGCTGCCTTTCCAGACAACACCGTCCCTTTGGGCGACTAGTTGCTGGTTCTCTTGAAGCCATGAGTTGGTTAATAGTGTGGCACGTAGCTCAGGTGTCAAGACATCCCCCAGGGCCTTGCCACACCCACTGACCACCCTGCCACACCTGCTGTCCACCTGGCATCTGGCTCAGCTCAGTTCCTTATAGGAGCATGGGATTACCTTAGCTTTATATACTTCGATTAGTGGTACTAGGGAGTCTGGGTAACTGTGATTCTTTAATTTAAGTAATAGATTCAAATTAGCTTTTGCTCTATGTGTGCTCCATTGGTGGTTCTAAGCCCAAGATCTGATCTTTGAAAAAGTTATAGCTAAATACATCAAGGTGCTAACCTGTTCAATTGGTTCCTTGTCTAGTTGCCATCTATGTCTCTGGTTATGTTTATCAAACACCTTTTTTTTGGATTTGCTAATAATTAGAGAGTTATCCTGACAGTACTAATTAAATCTCCTTAATAGCCTATGCAATCCTACCTGTGAATATGATAATAGGATCATATCAGCAGCATAGAGCAAGGCATTACAATTTCTATTTAGGATGGTTGGCATGTGCATCATAGTATATTTCATTAATCCTGGCAAGTCATTGATGTATAAATTAAATAGTAATGGGGCTAAAATACACCCTTGCCTTATCCCTTTGCTTGTGTGAATCCTGTCAGTCAGGGTTCCATTAACCCCATATCACACTTTCAAACAAGTATTTGTATATAGGGCTTTAATCAAGATTAGGAGTCTGGGTTCCATTTTAAGAGTTTTCAGTTTATGCCATAGTACATCTCTACTTACCATATCAAATGAGACTGTGAGATCTATAAAGCTTGCATATAGGGGTCTCCTCTTATAGGCATATTTGGCAATTAGACGGTTCAGAACAAAGCAGTTGTCAATGGTAGATCAACTTTGTCTAAAGCCTGCTTGTTCTTCTACAAGAATATGATTTTCCTCTGCCCAGGTTTCCATTTTGTTCAGAAGGAACCTCACATATATTTTTGCTACAATATTGATCAGGCTAATGGGTCTATAATTACTAGAATCTTTTTTATTCCCTTTTTTGTATATGGGGACCACTATTGCCATTTTCCAGCCAACTGGCAGGTATTATTTATATGTGTGAAAAGACCTGCCAATAATGGACCCCACCAAACAGCAAAATTCTTAAATATTTTTGCTGGCAGAAAATCATCACTTGGGGCTTTATTGCTCTTTAGACACTTAATAATAGATCATTTAAAGAGACTAGAGGCTAAGGGGGAAGGGTTTCAGGGGATGCTTGTTCACTTAAAGGCAGTTTCTCTACATATTTGGTAGAGGCAAACAGATTTCGATAATAGTTCTCCCATTCTTCAGCGGAGATTGGTATATCAAATGCAAATCTTCATTCCTTTAGAATTCCTGCTACTGAATGCCAGAATATTGCTGAGTTATGGCTTTTAGCAGTCAATTCAAATTCTGCCCAAATTAAGATGGCAGAACTTTTTTTTTTTAGTTTTATAATTTTTTTTATTCTCTTCTTGTATTCAACATCTTAGCTTGTATATGAGCAGTATGATTCCTCTGGATGAGCCTCATGGCTGCCTTTAATTTCTTTTTCAGCTGCTGGCATCCAGAATCAAATCAACGGGGTACCCACTCAAGCTCTTTTTGTAGCAGGTTTAGTTGTTAGGTGTTTCTTCGGGATATTACAAAGATTAGAGAATGTGTTGAAGGCTAACCGCCAGTCAGTAGTAGATGATTGGATTGTTCTAGTCCAATTGGTAGCATTCTCTGCTTTAAGACAGTCTGATATTGCCCTAGTATCAACTTTAGCTCACATTAACCTTTTATTTTGGGTCACCTCTACTTTTTTGGTGAGTCATCTGTCAGCTATGTAATATGGTCTTAAATCTGAGCGATCTCGCAATGTCACACTTACAGGCTGATGATTGCTATTGTCACTAAAGTGTACTGTAAGCTCCGAGATCAACTTTATCTCTAGACACACAATAAGGGTTCCAGCACACTGCTGGAATGGCCCTAGTGGTAGGTATAAGGATATATATAATTCTTATCCTTACCTCCCAGAATTTGGAGATTATCCTTAAAAATTAAGGAGACTAGAAGCAGGCCAGCAGCATTACTTTTGCAATCTCTCAAGAGCCACTGCAGATGGTTATTGAAAAACTCCCTTAGGACTCCCTTCTTCTGGACGAACTCATACAAAGGATCCAAACTAGAGTTAAAATCTCCTAGTAATACCACTAAGGACTGAGGGTACAATACTGACATATCATCTAGGATAATTTCCAAATTTATCCAGTATCCGGGATGAGTTTGGTGGGATATACACACATTTATAAGTATTAACTCAAATTCTTCATATCCAAATTTAACAGCTGGGAAATACAAATACTTGTCTTCATCATATAGTTTCTCCCTCTGCCATTGCAATTCTTGTTTTATAAGAATGCATAACCCACCAGAGGGTCTCCCTTTGTTTTTTGGGCTGGGGAAGTCCATCCCTGAAAGCCTGGCAGTTGATATGTGATGTTTTGGATAACTTTTGCTTTGCTTAACGCATTGTAAGCCGCTCTGAGTCTCCGGAGAAGGGCGGCATATAAATTAAAATTTAAAAAAAACTTTTGTTCCCTCTGTACAGAAACATGTACATCTACTTCAATTAACTAGGTTTCCTAAATGGCTATTACATCAAATCTAGACAGAAAATTCATTAGTCCACTATCAGCCATCCCTTTCCAGCCTGCCATGTTCCAGGTCACCATCTGTATGTATGGAATTCCCGGAGGCAGGGTGGTCTGGCTTGCTTGGTTGGTTGGCTATATGGTAAGAATGCCAGATGTCAACTTGACGGAGCTGGGTTGATATTAACTATGCTTCCCATATAGACACAGTTATTGTGAGGTTCGATATTTCTCTCTTTTTTTTTCAAATAAACTTTATTGAATTTATACAAAGTATATAAAGTATCATTGCTATTTACATCAAAGGTGCAGTGCTTTCACCTATATACAATTATCAAATTGGTGTCTCTTTGGTTACTAAATTCTTATAGTACAACCACCTTGAAACTCCTTTTTTCATTTTTTCATTCATCCATTTATACCATAGTTCCCAGACAGAATAATAAGCTGAATTTTCATCCTCATTAATTTTGTATGTTAATTTGCTCATTTCTGCACAATCCAATATTCTCTTAATTATATGTTCTTTTGGTGGCAGGGCCTTCTCTTTCCAATATTGTGTGAATGCCAACCTAGCACCTGCTGTTGTAATGTGTGTTAGTAAATAACTCTTTTTCTTTCCAAGCACCTTCTTTCCCATTCCCAGGAGAAATATTTCTGGTATCAATTCTATGTCTTCTTCTATTATTTCCTGTAGCCAATTCCGAATTTTGTTCCAGTATTTTTTCACTTCGGGGCATGTCCACCATATATGAAAGAAGGTGCCTTGGCAGTGACCACATTTCCAACAATTAGGGTGTATATTGGGGTATATCTTCGCTAATCTAGTAGGGGCAAAATGCCACCTGTGTAACATTTTATACTGGTTTTCTTTATAGGTCACTGCCCTTGTCAATTTGTAATTCTTATTCCATGCCTCTTCCCACTCATTTAAATTTATATCGGGTCCAAAATTCTTTTCCCAAGCACTCATTTGTTTTTTAATTGTACCTTCTGCTCTATCTTCCTCCAATAAGTAATTATATAGTTTGATCAAAATCTTCTTTCCCGTTCCCATCAAAACCTTATCAAATCCATTTAATCCTAAATCTATGCCATGTTTTTTCTTGTCTTTCTGATATCTAGACTTTATTTGTACATAGGTCCACCAATCTATATTTATTTCTAGGTCTTTCAGAGCGTCATTAGATTTAAGATTCCCTTCTCCATCTAGAACATCTTTGTATCTACATACCTTCTCCAATCCCCACATGTTGGGGTGGATCAGAGCCTCCATCGTTGACAACCAATTTGGGACTTTGGAATAGTACTTCTGTCTAATTCGGGACCATGTTTGTATCAGGGAGTCTCTAATTTTATGTCTGTGAAAACATGTCCTTTTATTCTTCTCTATATCCCATAGGTATGAATGCCACCCTCTCTGCAGATTATGTCCCTCCAAAATTAAGATCCTTTTATTTTCAAGAGTGGCCCACTCCCTTATCCATACCAGCTTTGCCACCCTATAATATATTTCCCAATCTGGGAGGCCGAATCTTCCTACATTCCATATTTTGTAATGTATGTCCAATTCCATATTTTGCTTTTAGTCTTGTTCAATTTAAAGCCCACTACCTCTCCATACTTACCCAATTCCTCTAACATTTTTGGTCCAGATTCCAGTGGGTCCTCTAAGATCAAGGCCACATCATCCGCAAAAGCTTGTGTTTTATATGTTTGTTTTCTGATCTTTAACCCTTTCATTTCTTCAGTGTTTCTAATTTTCCATAGCAGGACTTCTAAAGCCAAAATGAATAATAATGGTGATAGGGTGTAGGGTTATTACAGTGTTCATCTGGATGGTTTTTGGAACTGCGGCTACACGTAATTGCAAACTTCAGCAATTCTCATCAGAGAGCAGTGTTCGCAAGCATGTTCAAGGACATAGGGTGCAACATTGTATAGCCTGTAACATTTGCTGCTTTGAATGTATAACATTTGATTCTTTCATTGTGTGTGAATACATGCATATTCTCATGAACACCAATGATGTAATTACTAACCAATTATTGTGCCTTGGAGATTTGTTAACCAATAATGATATAACACGCAAGTAGGTGAGAACTGAGAAACTAAGAAACTATATAAATCATGTCTGATGCTCAATAAAGTGCTGTTGATTCTGCCATCTGGGAATCTATTCCTTTATTTCATCTTCAGCCTACGGGAACACTAATGCTACATTTGGCGCCCGGAACAGGGACCCATACTTCGTTCGGCAAGGACAGGCGCGCCATCAGCCTTTAGGCTTCTCAACCTTATCTCTTTAAAGGTTTCTGTAAGTATGGGATCTTCGCTTTCTCAGGGACAGAGAAAGCATGTGGATGAATTGACTTATCTTCTTAAGAAGTCTGAACTTTCTGTTTCACAGAAGGCTCTTTGTCAGCTGGTCCGAGAAATTGCTTTAACTTGTTCTTTCTATCCTGAAAGGGGTTCTTTAAAATTGGCAGATTGGGAAAAAATTGGCAAGGTTTTGAATTCTGAGCCTAGGACAGAGGTAGATATTTTGCATGCTTGGCATTTGTGTAGATATGCTGTAGAATTGTTTGGTCAGAAGGAAGAGAAGCTTTCTTCTCTTTTAACACCTCTCTCTCTTAAATCTTCTACTACTGTGATATGTCCTCTGTTATCTGAAAAGGAAGTTTTGTCTTTTGATTCAGATTCTCAGGATAAGGCTGAATTACCTTCTACTTCTACTCCCTCTGCTCCTTTTGCTTCTTCTGAACAAAAGGTTTCTTCTACTATTGTTCCAAAGTCTTCTTTTCAAAGGATGGTTGAAAATTGTAAGACAGATGTTAATATTTGTGGAGAAGAGTTGGCAGAATTGTTGTCAGTCTGTCCAGTACAGTATCAATAAGGACCTCACGCCGGAGAACAGATAGCAGAATGGGAAGGTTTGCCATTTCAAATTTTAAGAGAGTTAAAGAAGGCTATTTCTGATTATGGAATTACTGGAAATTTTACTAGACGTCTTTTGGAAGGAATTAAGAATGGTTATGCTATGATACCTCAAGATTGGAAGCAGTTCTTTTGTATGATTTTAACTTCTATGCAATATGTGGTCTGGGAAAGTGAATATTTGCGTATTTCTAATACAGCTGCTTTAGGTGGTGGTGGTGCTTACATAGTAGAACAGTTATTTGGTTCAGGTCAGTTTGCAACTATTCTGGCACAAGTTGTTCTTCCCCCTGCTACATTAGCTGTAGTTTCTGAATGTGCTTTTAGAGCTTTTTTAAAAGTTCCACAAGTTGGTGAGCCTAAAGTTAGTTTTTCTAACATATGTCAGGGAGCAACTGAGCCTTATGCTGATTTTGTAGAAAGGCTTTCAAAGGCTTTACATCAACAATTGGATAATCAAGAAGCAGCAGCAGAATTACTGCGTCAATTGGCTATTGAAAATGCTAATGTGGATTGTAAACATGCTCTGCAACCTTTAAAAGCTACAAATCAATATACTTTAACAGACATGTTACGTGTTTGTCAGGATATAGGACTACAATCATATAAAATGCATTTATTAGCTGTTGCAATTCAGAAGGGAAGAAAGCCTGTGGGGAATTGTTTCAAATGTGGAAAACCAGGTCATTTTCAGAAAGATTGTCGTTCAACGCCATCTACTGGTGGTGATCGTCCTACTAAGAAATGTTCTGTTTTCAAGAAAGGTTTTCATTGGGCTAATCAGTGTTGTTTTCGTTCGGGAAACTTGAAAATGGGTGTGGCACCCACCCAGACAACAAAGCGTGCCTTTCCCGTACATCTTCCACCTCCCTCTCTTGTGCCACCCCAGAATCAAAAGGTAGTGCTGGGATCGATTTAATTACTCAAGAAGATTTGGATTTTAAATTTCCTTTAGAAGTTAAACTTGTTTCTTCTCAGTACACTGGTCCTTTTCCTTCTGGATTAGTTGGTATTATTTTACCATGTTCTTCTGCTCATAAATTGGGATGTTTTGTAGTTCCAGGAGTGATTGATTCTGACTACACTGGAGTGATTCTTATGCAAATTTGGGATAATACTCCACAATTTCTTCCTAAAGGATCTTCTGTAGCACAACTTCGTTTTCTTCCTTATAAAGTGCCTAACCCAGGTACTGGATATCATGGTATTTCTGGATTTGGTTCAACTCTTACTTCTCTAGGACTTCTTCAGTCTATTAATTCTCATAGACCACTTCTTACTTTATATCTTAATAAGCAACCTTTTCAAGGTTTGTTAGACACAGGTGCCGATGTTACTGTCATCTCCCTTTTATAGTGGCCTGTGCAATGGCCTAAACATGATGTTAATTCCTTGTGGGGCATTGGTGGGTCTACAACTGCTTGGCAAAGCACTCATCCTATAGCCATTACAACTTCTGCTGGTGAGTCTGCATCTTTACATCCTTACATTTTAGATATTCATACTAATATTTGGGGTAGAGATTTTCTTTCTCTTCTTAATGCTCATTTGATTTTAGATGATGGCACTTCCTCTTAAATGGCTTTGTTCTACACCTGTTTGGATTGGTTTTTTATTTGATCTTAGGAAAATAAATGAATGTATTCAGCCAACGGGGCCTTTACAATGTGGTCTTCCTAATCCTAATTTAATCCCACATTCTTATAAATTATTAGTTGTAGATTTGAAAGATTGTTTTTTCACCATTTCTTTACAGTCCCAGGATAAAGAAAAATTTGCTTTCACTGTACCTGTTTTAAACAATAGCCAACCAACAAAATGATATCAATGGTGTGTTTTACCACAAGGTATGCTCAACTCTCCTACTATTTGTTAATATTTTGTAGATCAAGCTTTGCAACCTTTTCGTGATCACTTTCCTTCTTATTTGATTTATCATTACATGGATGATATTTTAATAGCAGGTCCAGATCTTGATGAAGAACATGTGCTACAAACATTGACTACCACTGTAGCAAGCAGAGGACTCTACATAGCTCCTGAAAAAATGCAACACACTGAACCTTATTCTTACTTAGGATTTAAAGTGTTACAATCTTCTTCCATTCCTATCTTACCTGAAATTAAGGTGCAATCTTCATATACTTTGGTTCAATGGGAAAAACTTTTAGGAACGATCAATTGGGCTCGTCCATATTTTCAAATTTCTACAGGAGAAATGTTACCTCTTTTCTCTTTGCTAAAAGGTTCCAAGCAACCTGGGGATCTGGTGTCTCTCACTGCTTTGCAAAAGAAATGTCTCCAGGACATTCTAAATAAACTTAAACTGAGATATGTTGATAAATTGTTTCTCTAACTAAGAAATTATGGTTAGCAATTCTTCCTACTTCACCTCTACCTACTGGTTGTCTTTATTCTCTTTTAGATGAAAAAGTGATTCATATTCATGAATGGTTAAATTTGTCTGCTTCTCCGCCTAGAAATATTTTTCCTTATCAGCAAGCTTTAGAAGAATTGATTATGAAAGCACGACGAAGATCTTTACAATTAATAGGTCATGATTTGGATTGAATTGCTTTCACTCGTACTAAACTGGAACATGAACATTTAATGACTGTTTCTGATTCATATCAAATTGCTTTTTCTCAATATATTGGTGAGATTCAGTATTCTTTACCTAAAGATCCTAGAATAGTTATCACAAATACATTAAATCTTTCATTTTCTTCTATTTTTACTCGTTCTCCTATTCCTGAAGCTTTAACAGTTTTCACAGATGGATCACCTACTCGTGGTGTTGTAGTTTGGATGGATGGTCAACAATGGTTTTCTAAATTCACTTCTGTTCAGACATCTGCACAACGTTCTGAGTTGGCAGCTGTAATCTTAGCTTTGAGATTGTTTTCTGATCAACCTATTAATTGTTGATACAAAGTATGTTTTTCTTGCAATGCAATCTCTTCCTTATGCTTATTGCGCAGTTTCCATTGATGCTAATCTTTTGTCTTTATTTTTATCTTTAAAACATGTTTTGGAAGAACGTGTCTTTCCTTTATATGTTGAGCACATTAGGAGCTATATTCCTTTTCAAAATTCTTTGACAGAAGGAAATTGACAAGCTGATGAAGCTCTAAAAAATGTGAGAACTCTTTTTTCTGATCCTGTTGCTAGTCATTCATATTTTCATCAAAATGCTAAATCTTTGGCTAAACAATTTTCTGTTCCTCTTTCTCAAGCTCGTGATATTGTTCAAGGATGTACTTCTTGTCAACAATTTGCTGTTTCTTTTCCCATGGGAGTAAATCCTCAAGGAACAAAAGCTAATCAAATTTGGTAAATGGATGTCACACAATTTGTTACCTTCAAACCATACACTTACTTACATGCAACCATTGATACACACTCTCATTTTTATGGGTCACTGCTGCTAGACATGAGTGCACTTTTGATGCAATGTCTCATTGTCTTTCTGCTTTTTCTGTCATGGGACGACCAGTTCAGTTAAAAACTGACAATGGTCCAGCATATATAAGTAAAGTATTTAATTCTTTTTGTCAACAATGGAACATTCAATTAATACATGGAATTCCTTACTACTCTCCAGGGCAAGCTATAATTGAGCGAGCTCATCGTACATTCAAAGCTACATTGACTAAATTAATAAAAAGTGAATCTGGTCCATACAATTTGAGAAAGATTCAAAATTTGATCTCTATTGCTCTTTATGCATGGAATTACTTAACATTTTTAGATTCTCTTTCAGACATTCCAGTCAATTTACATTTTCATATTCAGGATCCTGTTTCATGACCTTTGGTACTCTATCATCAACTTCCTGATCCTGCCTGGCGTAGACCTACAAAACTCATAACCTGGGGTCGTGGTTACGCTGCAATTGAGGATCTGCAAACAAAGAAAGCTGTGTGGATTCCAGGCCGATGTGTTTGTCCTTATCATGGAAAAACATCAATTGAAGATTCCAAAGATGTAACATCCTCCAATCCTGACTTGGGATCACATTGAAGCTCAACACCAATTGAAAAAATTCTTTTTTCTTATGTCTTGTTTTTTCTTTTGTTTTCTCTCTTCAGTTTCTACTAATTCTGAGAAAATTCCTGCTTTTTCTCTTAGTCCTAATCTTTGGATTCGTCATGCTCAATATATGTTTTTTATTCATGGTTGCAACATAACTTTATATTATGAACCTCCTATGGCTCTTGGTCAAGTTGCTTTTATTCCTACTCTATTAATTCTTCTGCTTTCATTGTTTCGCAATTTCAACGTATTTCTTCTTCTTGGTTATTTTCTACTCCTCCACTTGAATTAAATTTAGTTAATTCAAATTATCTTCGAATTAATCAATTTACTAGAGGTTTATGTTTTTGTTGTTATGCTCGTCATAATTGGTTTAATACATGGTCTAATTACCCAAAAGCTAAACGTATTTTAGATAAAGTAGGGAATTATAGTTACTGTATTCAGAAATATTGGTTATGGGGTACTATTAATAAAACATCACAAGGTCATAACAATATACCTGATATGTATCCTGATAATTTTCCTATTTTTAAAACTCAGGATTCTTCTAATACTGGAACAAGTAGATCAATCTGTGCTGGATGGCAATTAAAAGATCCTACTATGTGGTTTTTCTTTGATAAATATGCAACTAATGTACACCCTCAGAACTATCAATGTGCTGCAATTGGATATTTGTCTCTACCTGTACAAATAGGTGCTCCTGATAGTTTTTCAAATCGCAGAAGGAGACGTGCAGTTATGGGATCAACATGTTCTGATGAAGTCATTATTGATACTCAATTATCTGCATTGCCTACTTTTGGACGTGCATTAGCTGGAGCTATAACTGGAGTTATTACTTTGGGATCGTACCCAGGAATCATTGCTCAAGAAAATAGACATTCTATTCTAGGACTCACATGTTGCTTGGAGAAATCTATTAATGCTACTGCTAAAATTATTCAAGATTTACAAAATGAAATTGAAGAACTAAATCAAGATTTGATTTAACAAAGCTTTGCTATAGACTATTTGTTAGCTCGTCAAGATGGATTTTGTACCTTGGTTGGTCAACGTGCTTGTGCTGTGCATTTTCATTCACTTAATAAAACAATTGAAGATGAATTAGCTAACTTACAAGCTTCTATGAAAAACAATGTACATGAAGAATTTTCTCCTTTTGCTTGGTTAACTGATTGGTTACCTGATATTTCTTGGTTAAAACAGTCATTTTTATATGGTGTGCTTGTAATTGCATTACTTATAAGCTTGTGTTGCTGTATGCAATGTATTCCTTCATTTTTTGCAATGTTTTGTAAGCCTCCTGCACCTACTTTGAATTTAGTTCAATTGCGTCCTCTTTTCTCTTCATTAAAAACAAAAAGCGAGGAAATGTAGGGTTATTACAGTGTTCATCTGGATGGTTTTTGGAACTGCGGCTACACGTAATTGCAAACTTCAGCAATTCTCATCAGAGAGCAGTGTTCGCAAGCATGTTCAAGGACATAGGGTGCAACATTGTATAGCCTGTAACATTTGCTGCTTTGAATGTATAACATTTGATTCTTTCATTGTGTGTGAATACATGCATATTCTCATGAACACCAATGATGTAATTACTAACCAATTATTGTGCCTTGGAGATTTGTTAACCAATAATGATATAACACGCAAGTAGGTGAGAACTGAGAAACTAAGAAACTATATAAATCATGTCTGATGCTCAATAAAGTGCTGTTGATTCTGCCATCTGGGAATCTATTCCTTTATTTCATCTTCAGCCTACGGGAACACTAATGCTACATTTGGCGCCCGGAACAGGGACCCATACTTCGTTCGGCAAGGACAGGCGCGCCATCAGCCTTTAGGCTTCTCAACCTTATCTCTTTAAAGGTTTCTGTAAGTATGGGATCTTCGCTTTCTCAGGGACAGAGAAAGCATGTGGATGAATTGGCTTATCTTCTTAAGAAGTCTGAGTCCTTGTATAAGGACTTGTTTGTATAACAATTATTGGTAAATACTATCAACTGAACTTTTAAATTATTAACTAGGTTTTAGTAAATCAATTAATTACTAATTAATTGTAAATTAATTATAAACTGTATGTCTCCTCAATCACCTAAATGTAGTAATTTATCAGAGTTCTCTTTTTGACTTAATGTACTATAATAAACCCGAAGTATATCTTAATTATTATCTAGACTTATTTCTATACCCAAGTTATTTCTTAAAACTAATTTCAAACTATAGTATTATATAAATATATATACAAATAAATTGATATGAATAAGTAATAAGCTATCTGATAAAAACACTATAAATGTGAATAAATGTATAGATAGATTATAGGTACAATAAAAATGTAAATTCTATACACACAAAATTATAAGTAAGGATACGTTAGGAATTAATTTGTTGATTTACCAATTAATAGAATATATCTAAATATTACTCAAGAAGGTTTTCAACAGGAGTCAATAGAATCAATGGAAGAAAAAAAATATATATGGGGCTCTTCCCCCCCCCCTTTTCAGGTATTAAATATATTAAGTTCTTTAAAGTTCTTTATATTCAGCCTCCAAAATCTTCCAGATCTTCCAAATCGGTTATTCTGACACTGTTCTCTATGATTTTCTACTGCTAGATTGTCCGAAGTCAGCCTCTCCCATTGTCTCCTATCCAATCCTTATAATGGCTGCACTTCCTGTTCTTCTAGGATGCTCAGATCTGTCTCCAACTTACACACTCTCCAATCAGTCTGTGGCAAAAGGCAGCAAAATAAAAGTTCTTCTAAGCTCTTGTCTCTTACTCTGCTCTGTCCACCAAACCTGTTCTTATGCCAATAATCCCAGTGATCACTTT
Organism: Coluber constrictor foxii; assembly: GCA_038048745.1. Lineage (NCBI taxonomy): Eukaryota > Metazoa > Chordata > Lepidosauria > Squamata > Colubridae > Coluber > Coluber constrictor. Next base: position 114,799,953 of record CM075961.1, on the reverse strand, counting down.
CTCCTCCCTGCTGGCTCATCGGGTTCTCTCGTTCTCAATTCACTCTTTAGATCCAGTTGCGCTCGCTCCCTTCTGAGTCGTTCACGCCCGACTCCACCAGCCCCTTTCTCTGATATCACTCTCACCAACTGGGAAAGATGTGATAGTCCAAATTTGACACTGCAACCTCCAATCGCCGATCTCCAATCTCCTGTCTTGTTGCTGATTACCGCCGCTTCAGGTCCACCATTAAATGGCAGACTCATGCGTGCTAGGTTGACAGAGCCGCCCGGTCTTGCGAAAAGCGACTGCACTTCATTTTTTTGCTCCCCCGGCTCTCTCTATCATCCATGAAGCTCTCCAGGCTTCGTGCCCCTGAAGGAATCCCCAAAACACGGTGACTGCAGTGATGAGGAGCAGTAATCACTCACTCAGCACTATGTCACCACGGATCACCAACAAGAAGTTCAGGTTCGATATTTCTCCTCGTGAATTGCAAATCTTGTTGTTGTTGCTCCTCTTTATCTTGATTGCTAGTGTTCCTCTGCTTTTGATCTATGATTGACATTTCTTCAAATTGGCGGGGACCCCGGCTTGTCCTACTGGATGGTTAATTTTGATTTGCATTGTTAAGTACTACTGGATGTTTCTTTCCTTTTCTTTTTGTTTTGGACTGGTTGCTTTTTATTTATTGGGGCTTGAGTGCTTTCAGAACCCAAATGTCATAGCAATTCCACAGAGGAGCTACCAGAAGGAAGCAAAACATTCAAGCTTTCTGTTGTACTAGCTTGAATGTACAGGCTCGGAGAAAGTCAGAGCACCCTAGCCAAAGATGCTCACCCATCAGCCAGTCTCCCCATCTCTCTCTATTTCTGTGTGTGTGTGTGTGTGTGTGTCTTTTTCTCGCTTCTCGGAAAGTCCAGCAAGCTCTCCTTGGGGCTCTTCGCTACTCCCTTTGTTTCTTCCTGACAACTTTTTCAAAATTATGCCTGAATAGACATAATTGGATTTATATAGAAGATATTAACGGATCTGATAGAGTCATCAGAGGGCTAAATTAAGGGATTAAGGGATAGACAGAGTAGGGAGTTGTATTAGTCAAGAAAAATTGAAGGCATAACGGAAAATAATTAAACAACAATTAGTGGATGATCAGTGGATGACTGTCTGGAGAAATATAGAAAAGATAGTGAGAGAACAGGCAAAATTTTGAGGGAGATGACAAGCCTTTCATCTACAGTGACCAAAACTGGAAAGAAAACAACTCCAAACCTCTCTAACCCTATGATTACACTGACACCACCTGCAATACAGAAGTCAGCAGAAGGCTTATCCAAGACTGAAAAATCAGTCATGATTCCAACTATGCAAGCAATGCAGTCTACATTAACTATGATACAAGAGACAATGCTGATGATGCAGGAAAAGATGTCTAGTAACCATCTAGAATTGAAAACGGACATTTAAGTCATTGACCAAAAAATGAGTGATATACAGCAATCGATTCAAATGCATGAACAGAAAATAAATAAGATGGGCCCTCATCGCTGGCTGCCTCTTCTGGACCGCCAGCCCCACCACCCGTAAAGAGTCTCTACAACTGAGAGGCAGCTTGAACAAACTCCGTGTTCCTGAGGAATCGGGAGGAGAGCCAGTGAGATCAGGTAGAGGCCCCTGAGAAGCCCCCAGGCTATCTACTTTGTCCTGGGGAGGACTCAGGGTGAAGGCTCCCTCTCCAGCTCGCTGAAGCTCCGGACAGCCGGGGACCTCTGTTTAAACAGAGCCAGATGGAGGAGCAACACCAGTGAAAAAACAACAAAAGTTTCCAAGCAAAACAGGGTGAAATCCGGATTCCACAAAGCGCAAGTACTTTGGCTAGCCCTGTTAATAATTTCTTAAAAGAAGGACTGAAACGGGAGAAAGTGATTTAAAGTAACTTAAAATGGTGACTGTTTTTAACGGAAGAAGGAAAAGTTAAAAGTGAAAGTATTAGAGTCTGCTTGCCTCGAAGCACTTAATTGCCTAAAGGAACATTTCAATATACAAGAAAATAGAAAAGCTTATTATTCAACCTCTTTCTTTATAAAACTGGGGAGAAAAGGTGGGAAAGGAGGAAAATCCTCTTTTCTGGAAAGGCTAAGATTGTGTAGAGGCATGGCTTCAAAACAAACTAAACCGGGGGGGGGGGGCTCCCCCACTCATCAGACAAAGGAAAAGTCAGAAAAGCCACAAATGCAGACTCAGAGTCACGAACAGGAAACTGGACATGAGGATTTGAAAGAGTTTATAGCTAAGACTTTAGGAAATTTTGTTGAAACAATGGAAAAATCCAAAAAGGAAATTAAAGAGTTGGTACAAGAAAAATATGATATACTGAACCAAAACATAATTAAAGTAGTTTCTGGTCTTTCAGATGTGGTGGTGGAGATTAAGAAAAAAGTGGGTGAACTTAGCTCAGAAGTTGAATCTAAGATGAGAGGAGGAAAATTTTTTTAATGCGGATGTCAGAACTCAAAGGATTGAAAATGAAGTGACAATGATTCAATTCAGATCTATGGAGTTTGCTATAAGATTGAGAGGAATAAAAGAAAACAACAGAGAAGATCTAACAGTAGTTTGTGCTGATACACTAGCCATGTTGTTAAAGGTAGAACCTAATCAAATTTTTAGCAGGATTGACAAGGCATACAGGGTGAATTCTCGAGTGGCAAGGCAAAGGAATTTGCCTAGAGATGTAGTAGTTTATTTTACTGATAGAAGATTGAGGAATGATATTTTGCAGAAGTCCTTCCTTGCTACTATCCAGGTAGAAGGAAATCAGATTGGTGTTTACAAAGAGTTACCACCCAAGATGTTAAGAGATAGAAAGGATTTTGGATTTTTGGTGACTGAATTGAAGAGATGTCAGATCCCATTTAGATGGGATGCCCCAGTTGGCATAATTTTGAGATATGAAGGTGAGAAATACCATCTAAACCCCATTGAAAAAGCGGAACATTTCTATTACCATATTTTTAAAAGGGCTGCAACATCTCCACATTCATCTACAGTGTTAACTATAGAAGGTGTTAAAGATAAAGAATTTGAAAGAGAGACTGAGGAACAGTGCAAGCAGACTGAATTAGAGGCAACAGAAACTCAAAGAGCAGTAGAGGAAACTCAAGAAGCAGTAGGTGGCTTTTCAGATGATCTTCTCATGGATCTTCTAGACCCTAAAAAAAGGCCATTTAGAAGTACAAGAGAGGTGGCATTGGACCTTGAACTGTTGATGCAGGAACCTAAAGATAAACCTATAACTCGAGCAGCTGAGAAGCAAATGTTAGAGAAGCAGAAACAGCAGAGGTCCAGTACACCACAAGAAGAGAAGGGGCCAATGGTAGATTACAGAAATCTGAAGCCATGGGAGGAGCCAGACCGAAAACTACTGCTCTGGAACAGAGACTTCGGCAAATGGTTGATTTGCTTCGTGAAACTACAAATGACAGTTAAATTTCTATCTTGGAACGTGAATGGTCTGAACTCTCCACAGAAAAGAAGGAAAATATTTCATTATTTGAGACAATTTAATAATGATGTTGTCTGTTTGCAAGAAACTCATATTAGAACTCAGGCTCAAAAATATTTGATAAATTCTAAATTAGGATCACACTTTATATCTTCAACCGGAAAAAAAGAATGGAGTAGTGTTGTATATTTCTAAAAGATTACCAGCTAAAGTCATAGAAACAGATGATTATGGAAGATATATTGCAATTGAACTAAATCTACAGAATGATCCATTGCTTTTGATTGGAATCTACGCTCCCAACCAACAGCAGGAAAAAATTTATAAATTATTATATGCTAAAATATTACAATGGAATTACAGATCTATTTTGATTATGGGAGATTGGAATGGGGTGGTTGACACTAAAATTGACAAAAAGAGCTTGGCAAAATCAGAGGTTAAATTGCCACAGACTTTTTTTGTTATGAAAGAGGATTTGGAATTGAAAGATGTATGGAAAGTTCAGAACCCGATGGAATTGGACTTCACATTTTTTTCAGATCGACATAGATCTTTTTTGAGGATTGATTTCATTCTGGTTACACCTGATTTACTTACTAAAACAATAAAGACCAAAATATTTCCTAGGACTTTAATGGATCATAGCCCGATATGGACAGAAATAGAATTGGGGAAGAAGAAGAGAAGATCCTGGAGATTGAATGAGAATTTGTTTAGATATGAAAAGAATATAATTGAACTTAAAAAACATGTGAAGGAATTTTTTCAAATGAATTCGAATAAGGGTACACCCATTGAAATTGTTTGGGATGCGAGCAAGGCATATATGTGAGGTGTACTGATTCATATGAACTCTAAACATAAGTCAACTCAACATAGGAAAAGGACAGAATTGGAATTAGAGATAAAGAAAAAGGAACAATTACACATTAAAAATCCACTAGATAAAAAAATTACAAGAAATCATAAAATTTCGGACTTCCTGCAGAGATTCCAGCGCGTTAGGGGTGGAAAGGACGGGGCTCCGTCTTTGAATCCCTAACAAGCCCACTCCTGGAGCCGAAATCAGCGCTATCGGTTACGAAGAGATCGATAGCTTAAAGGGGAATATCTTAGGACCTCGGAGGAGAGCGCAACCCCTCCGAAGGTTCAAGACGATCCCTTAATCCAGCAGTGAGGAAAAACCAGCCCTCGGGCTGGCCAGAAGCGCTTGACACTGTATTAGGGGGAAGCGAAAATCAGAAAAGAGGAGAGAACTGTCAACAGGTGAAGGAAACAAAAAACTAGTCCCAAGAAATCCAAATAATCAAGAAGATTTTGACGCTGGAAGTAGAAAGCCGGGGAGGAGATTAAAGTAAAGCGGCGACAGTGAAAGTGAACGGAACGGGGCCATCTTGAAAGGACGAGTGACAGCGCAAAATGTGGATTAGAAGCCAGCGAACACAGAGTGAGTGAGTAAGGAAACAGATTTCAACGAAAGAGGGGACGGAACTTGTGCTTTTTGCTACAGTAAGGATTGGATTTATAATTGAGGTTTTTATGAAGTGGAAGTTGATTACTGAAAAGAGCAATATTGCAGATGCCAAACTGAACTGAGCAATTGAAAGAGTTTGGGGTGCAGAGTCTCAGGGAATCATTCAGAATCGGAGGTTTGGGACTGAGCTCGAGAGCCCCGGACCTTATTGGAGTCGATTGGACTGACGAGGAGATCGACGAGAGAAATCCGGAGAGGATACTGAAACCTAGAGAGGATATTGAAGGTGGAATTGAGCAATTGAAAGAGCGTGGGGTGTAGAGTCCCAGAGGATTATTCAGAGCTGGAGGTTTTGAACTGAGCTCGAGAGTGCTGGATTTTATTGGAGTCGATTGGACTGACGAGGAGATCGACGAGAGAAATCCGGAGAGGATATCGAAACCAGGAGAGGATATCAAAGGTGGAATTGAGCAATTGAAAGAGCGTGGGGTGTAGAGTCCCAGAGGATTATCCAGAATTGGAGGTTTTGGACTGAGCTTGAGAGTGCTGGATTTTATTGGAGTCGATTGGACTGACGTGGAGATCGAAGAGAGGTTTGGAGAGGATATCGAATGTGAAACTATATAAACTATATTAGCACTGGTGTTATATTGCTACCAGTAGAGACATCACTTGTGAAGAGAACGTGACTGAGAAATTAACAAATGATCAATAGCTTTACATATAACAAAGTAAACTGGATTGAAACCCGATTTACCTGGATATATTAAGTATTAATACGAAACTCTTACTTTTTACTTTATTTCTCTTTGTGTTTATCTTGCTGTCATTGAACTTTAAATAATTTGAAGAATTTACAGAAGGAAAATTTATAGAAGATCTGATAATTAATATAAGAAAGGTATATTATTCTGGATAGTATATAGAAGTGATGAATTTATAAATTTGAAGGTAACTAATAGAGAAACTATAGAAAATTGCAAAGTAGTTAATGAATATTAGAATATTTCAGAAAATTTTATATTCTTGAAGGTTTGATATAAGAATAATTGTGTTAGATTAAGATATACTTCAGGTTTTTAGGATTTTAAGAGGAAACTAATGAATTGCTAAAGAATTGATTATTCTCCACTGTTCCTATATCTACTCAGTTACCCCCCCCCCCCCACTTAGTAAGGAATTATTAAATAAGTTGATTAAGGCATAACCTATAAGAATTGCTGAATAAGAATAATTACTGAGAAATAAGTACATAAGAATACTATAAGGTATGAGATAGAACTACTTCAAGGGAGGGGGAAAAAGGGGGGGTCTAAGGAAAAAAAAAAGGGTGGTTGACAATTTCAAAATATTGTGGTTGAAAATAAGTAAGATATTAAAGATGGCAACATCAAGTTCATGGGCTACCACTAAAACGACCAAAAAGAAATCTCCAACTCAGACAGTATAGATAGCTTCCCCAGTATGTCAAAAGACAGGAGACGCAATAGAAAAAGAAAAAGCAGATGCCATAATAGGAATGCAAAACATCCAGGCAGCCCTCGCTATGATCCAAGAGGGAATGAAAAGAATGGAGGAGAAGATGACTTATAATCACGATGAAATGAAGAAAAATCAGGAACAAATGAAGAAAGATGTGGGAGAAATAAAAGAAGACATTAAAAACATTGATGAGAGGATAAATACAATTCAGCAGAATATTACAGAAAATGAAAAAAGAATCCATTTAGTAGAAGAAAAGACAGAAGCCACAAATATGAGATTGGAGAGGGTGGAAAATATGCAAACAATTAAAAACCGAGATACCGAGGACGCTTTATTGTACCTGGAGATGGAAAAGGCATCTTTCTACCTAAGATTCCAAAATATTGAGGAACAAAGAGAGGAAGAACTGGGAGAAATTATGGTTGAATTAATTGCAAAGGCAACCCATAAAGAAAAAAGTGAAATAAGGAATGGCATAGATGAAATATACAGATCATATACAAATTACGCAAGAAGGAATAAGCTCCCCAAGGAAGTCCATGTAAGATTTTCAAAAAAAGCAATAAAAGAAGAAATTTATAGAAAGATGAGGGAGGAAACAGTCATGTATAAAGGAAGGGAGGTACTAACACTGAAGCAAGTACCCAAAAGGGCCAGGGATAGAAGGAAAGATTATAACTTCCTAACCAACCGATTGAATAAACAGAGGATAAAGTTCAGATGGTTGATCCCAGAAGGGATTCTCATAACATGGGAAGGAAGGAAGTTTAGAGTAGACAATATAGATAAGGCCCAAGACTTTATAGATCAACACTTGGGAGACGAAGAAGAACAGAGAAACAGAGAGAGCAAAGAGGATTCAAGCTCTATTGATCCTGATATACGGAAAATAAAAAATGGAGATAAAGAACGAGGAAAAGGGGGACAAGGAAGAGAAGGAACAGTGGAGACCACTCAAAGAGTAACAAGAAACACATCCAAAACCAAAGCAGCAGACAAGTAAATAAGGATTGAAATGGAAGAAAAACTAACACTTACATCTATAAACATTAACGGTTTGAATTCACCTAGCAAAAGACAACAGATATTCACCAAACTGAGGAAATTAGAATCAGACATAATTACATTACAAGAAGTACACATCAAAAAACAACACAAAACATTATTGGAAAATAAGAAACTAGGAATACTATACACATCATTAGCGGAATGTAAGAAAAGAGGGGTAGTAATTTACATAAAAGAGCATTTAAGATCAAACTTAATTTATACAGACATGAAAGGCCGAGTGCTAATAATAGAAATCAAATTAGAAACAAAAATTATCTTGCTAGTATCGATATATGCCCCTAACGGAAACCAAATGGACTTTTATAAAAAACTACATGACAAATTAAAAGAATTTGATTATGATAATATATGTATTATTGGCGACTTTAATTCGATAGCAGATACACGACAAGATTATCACAACAATAGGGGAAATAAACTTAAAAGGAAAATATTGCCACAAACATTCCAAAATCTGACTGAAGAATTAACGTTACATGATTCTTGGAGAGAATTAAACCCAAAAACAAAACAATATACGTATTTCTCAAATCCATACCAATCATGGTCCAGACTGGATATGGCCTGGATGACTCCACAATTACAGAAAGAGATACAAGATATAGAGATTATGCCAGGCACATGGGCTGATCACAACCCACTCAAAGTAACTTGGAAGGGCTTCCGAAAAGAGAGGCGATGGAAGATGGACATAAATATTATAAAGGAAAAGGGATATGCAGAGATGATAGAAAAAGAAATGAAGATATTTTTACAAAACAACAAAAAAGAGCAAACATCCCTACAGAATTTATGGGATACATTGAAAGCTTTCATTAGGGGCCTAACTATAGCATACACAGCTAAAAGGAGAAAAGAAAAACAACAAGTTAGGGATGATATAATGAAAGAAATTGAGATATTGGAGGCCAAATTGCAAAAATTACCAAACGATAAAATGATACAGCAGAAACTTAATCTAGCGAAACATAAATTAAATTTAAACACAAAGACTGAACTGGCACAGAGAATCAGAATAACAAAACAGACGAACTTTGAGCATGCTAACAAGACTGGACGCTGGCTAGCATATAAACTAAGAAAATTGACAGAAAGTAGATCAATATATCAACTCCAAGATCACCTTGGAATTCTACAACACACACATTTAGAAAAGAAAAATATAGCAAAAGCATTTTTTCAAGATCTTTATCGGAAAGAAGATATATCAGTAGAACAAATCACAAAATATTTACAAAATACTACAATTAAACAGTTTGAGGAAGAACACCGGGAAACCCTAAATCGCCCCATAACAATGTTTGAATTAGTGGAAGCACGCAAAACGCAGAAGAACAATAAAACACCGGGGCCAGATGGAATACCAGCTGAATTTTACAAGCACTGCCAACAAGCAATAGACCAAATTTTGTTACAAGTATTCAACGAGGCCTTACTAACAGCTAAAATACCACACTCTTGGACAGAAACAATTATCACTTTAATTCACAAAGAGGACACTGACCCAACACAAATTCGAAACTATAGACCCATTTCACTGTTCAATGTAGATTATAAATTACTTATGACAATAATGGCAGCAAGACTCAAAACAATGATACAAAACTATATACATCCAGATCAAAACGGCTTCATACCCAGAAGACAAATCAAAAACAACCTAAGAACGATTATAAATGCACTAGAGTATTATGATCAGAAGATAAATAAAGAAATTGCCATAATCTCACTCGATGCCCAGAAGGCGTTTGATAATGTCAATTGGTTATTCCTTACAACGCAATTAGAGAATATGAATTGCGGAGATAAATTTCTCTCACTGATAAAAAAAATTTACTCACAACAGACAGCAAGGATAGCAATAAACGGTGATATGACCCGATCGTTCAGTATTGAAAAAGGGGTACGGCAAGGCTGCCCTATGTCTCCATTACTATTCATAATGGCTCTAGAAGTATTATTAAAAATCATAAGAGAAGACGAAGGAATTAAAAGTCTCAAAATTAGAGGAGAAGAATATAAACTACTCGCCTTTGCCGATGACATAATTTTTATATTAGAAGATCCAATAATAACGGGACCCAAATTATTGACAAGAATTGAGGAATATGGCCAAGTTGCAGGTCTTAAAATTAATAGACATAAAACAAAAACATTAACTAAAAATATGACACATGATCAAAAATTGAAATTAGAAGAAGACTTGGGAATCCAGGTGGTAAAAAAGATAAAATATTTAGGTATTTGGCTGACGACAAAAACAACAACAATAAAGGAAGATAATTACACAAAACTATTAACACAAATTGGAAAGGATTTGGAAACCTGGAACAGATTACAGTTATCATTTATGGGCCGAATTGCATCTATAAAAATGAACATACTTCCAAGAATAATGTATCTATACCAAGTAATTCCGATAAACCCAGGAAAGGAATTCTTTAAAAAATTAAACAAACTAACGATGACATATATATGGCAAGGAAAGACACCTAGGATAAAAAGAAATGCATTACAAGATACAAAAGACAAGGGAGGATTGGCGTTACCAGATTGGGAACTATACTACAAAGCGGCAGCATTAACTTGGATCACAGATTGGATAAAATTAGAAAATAAAAGATTATTATATTTAGAAGGATTCGAACTCACACGCGGATGGCACGCATTTTTGTGGGATGGACCTGACAAACGACACATGTATTTCCAGCGCCATATCATCAGAGAGTCGCTACTAAAGACCTGGCAAGAAATAAAGAGGGAACAATACTCCAAAATTCCAAGATGGTGGTCTCCGATGGAGGCACAAATCCACCCAAATACTTTAGAATCGGGGAAAGTCATACGTTACCAAGAGCTGTTAAACAATGAAAACCAAATTATCTCCAGACAACAACTACGAACCCAAGGTATAAACATTGAATGGTGGCCTTTTAACCAAATTCTTTCAAGATATCAATCAGATAAGAAAAAACCAGGAATTGCAAATAACCCAAATGAATTAGACAAGATATTACATGGACCACATCAAAAAATGATAACTAAAATATATATTTTTTTACTCAGGCATAAATTACAAGAAGAAACAGTGAAGGACAATATGATTAGATGGGCAAGGGATATAGGACACAATATTGAACTAGCAAAATGGGAGAAACTATGGTCACAGAATCTCAAAATAACCAAAGCTACACCTTACAAAGAAAATTTAATAAAGATGTTCTATAGATGGCACTTACCACCGGCCAGAATAGCCAAGATGCACCCGAATGTTACCGATACCTGCTGGAAGTGTAAAACACAGAAAGGAACCTATTTCCATGTTTGGTGGAAATGCAGAAGAGCACAACAGTTTTGGAAAACTATTATAAAAATAATTGAGGAGGTAGCAGATTTAAAACTAGGCAACAGTCCAGAAACATTTACTAGGCATGATAGACACTAAATGCACCAAAGAGACAAAATACCTCATAATACATATCCTAACGGCAGCTAGGTTATTGTATGCACAAAGTTGGAAATCTGATCAAACCCCAAAGGAAGACCAAATCATCTCCAAAGTAAATGATTGTGCTGAGATGGATAAATTAACGCTAGAACTCCGAGATAAGGAGGATAGTGAATATTATGCGATATGGCACAAATGGCAAAAATGGCTTGAAAGGAGAACTGAAATAAAAAACGAGAATAAAAATTAGGGTATAGAAGAGAGGAAGGTTATAGGAGAGATATTACTTTTGATGTGGGTTATATAATAATGAAGTACATATACAGAGAATTATAAAACCTGTTGACAGAAAAATTGCTATATGTTAGTTTCACAATTGGTGGTGGGAAGGGTGAGGTGGGGGTGGGTGTATTGTTTGTATGTATTGTTTATTTTTATGTGTATGTTTAAAAACTCAATAAAAAAACTAAAAAAAAAAGAAATCATAAAATTTCTGAAAGACCAATTTCAAATGCTTATAGCAGAACAAACGGCAACTAACTTACAATTTGCAAAACATAACACATTCTGTAATGCTAATAAACTGGGCAGATGGTTGGCCTATACATTGAGAAAACAGCGGTGCTCTCGTATTATTGATACTACTGAATATGGAGGGAAGGAAGTTTTCCAACAAAATTTAATAAAACAAGCCTTTTTAGATTATTACTCCAAACTATATCATAAAGATAACATAAAGAATGAGCATATAGATGAATACCTCGAAGGAACTAGAATTACGAAAATTTCTAGAGGACAAAAGGAAAGAATGAATCAAGGAATAACATCCGAAGAGATTGTATTTGCAATTAAACAATTGAAAACAGCAAAAGCTCCAGGGACGGATGGTTTGACAGCAGTGTATTACAAAATTTTACAAACAGAATTGATTGAATATCTTAAAGATATTGCAGTATACAACAGGGGGGTAAAATACCCCCTTCATGGAAGACGGCCTTTATTTCATTGATACCAAAAGAGGATGGTTCTACAAAACCAGAAAACTGTAGACCAATATCTCTTTTGAATACAGATTATAAAATTTTTGCAAAAGTATTAGCCAACAGATTGATGCCAGTTATCCAAGAGGTGATTCATCATGATCAAGCTGGATTTGATAGAGGGCAGATATATGAAGGATAATATAAGGCAACTCATAGACTTATTGGAACATCTTGAGAAAAGTAAACAGATCCCTGCAGTGCTGGTGTTTTTGGATGCGGAAAAGGCCTTTGATCGGGTCAATTGGAATTTTCTACTAAAGACTTTGTCTAAAATGAACTTCAGGGACCAGTTTGTTCAGGCTATATCAGCAATTTATCAAGAGCAAACAGCTCAAATTATTATCAATGGGAGTTTAACAACAAATTTTAATATACAAAAGGGAACAAGACAAGGATGTCCGCTATCCCCACTGTTGTTTATTTTAACTTTAGAAGTCTTGTTGAACTCAATATGGGATTTGAATACTTTGAATGGAATAGTTATAAGGCAAAAAGATTACAGAACAAGGGCATTTGCAGACGATCTGGTGGTTACCCTAACACAACCTTTGGAATCAATTATCCAGATGAAACATAATATAGAAGAATATGGTTCGGTCTCGGGATTTAGACTGAATCAGAAAAAACCCAAGATGATAGTCAAAAATATGTCGGAAGCTCAAAAGAAGGAACTTGAAAGGTTGGCAGGCTTTGAAATAGTTTCAAAGGTGAAATATCTAGGAGTGCAGGTTGCAGCTTCCAATATAAAACTTTTTCAAAATAATTATGAAATCTTGTGGTGAAAGATGCAAAAAGACCTGGAAACTTGGAAAAAACTGCAACTATCTCTACTTGGCAGAATAGCAGCAGTTAAGATGAACGTTCTACCTAGATTCTTGTTTCTGTTTCAAATGATTCCTGTGCTCAAAAGTGATAAAAATTTGACTGAGTGGCAATCAGGGTTGAACAAATTTATTTGGAATGAGAAAAAGCCAAGAGTAAAACTGAAAATTATACAAGATGTTCGGGAAAGGGGTGGCCTTAAAGTTCCAAACCTATGGCTATATTATGAAGCAGCAGCGTTGACACAAGCAAGTGATTGGTTTGGAACAACAAGGACTGAAATTTTAAATATAGAAGGTCACGACTTGGAATTTGGTTGGCATGCATACTTATTTTATGAAAACAAAGTGGACAATGTATTTAGAAGTCACATACTCAGAAATTCTTTGATGAGAGTTTGGAAGAAGCACCAGTCTAAATCGGATTACAAAATACCTTTGTGGTTGGATCTTGGGCACATTATACAGAATATAAAATCACTCGGGGGGATTTTATATAAAGAGATACTTTTTAATGATGGGGACAGTTGGAACTTGAAATCATTAAAAATTCTGTTGGAAGAAGGGATTAGCTTAACTTGGTTACAGTATAGTCAATTGCAATCAAGATGGAGAGAAGATCAAAAAACTGGTTTAATGTTGCATGAAGAAGATTTGGTGATACAGATAAAACAGAAAGGGCCAATGCATATTAAAAGGGTTTATAATATATTGTTAGAAAGAGACTCTGAAAGCGAATTGGTTAAAGATTGTATGATAAAATGGGCACAAAATTTTGCAGAACCAGTTATGATGGAAACATGGGAAAAGATATGGGTTCAGAATGTTAAATTTACTCAGGCACAGAATTTGAGGGAAAATTTTTATAAAATCTTTTATAGATGGCATTTAGATCCTAAGAAACTGTCATGTATGTATCCTAATGTTCAACCAAGATGTTGGAGATGTGATTGTTTAGATGCTACATATTATCATATATGATGGACTTGTAGAAAAGTGAAAGCTTTTTGGACTAAACTCTGGTGGGTTATGCAAAATGTCTTGAAGAAGAAGCTTCAATTTTCTCCACAACTGTTTTTATTGGGTATAGTTAAGGACTTTTCATCGAGTGAAACAAGACTGATATTATATATGATTACTGCAGCTAGATTACTGATTGGACAATACTGGAAAAAAGACATTTTACCTACTATTGAAGAATGGACTTTGAAGATGGCTAGTTTTGCAGAAATGGCAAAGATTTCAGCATATTTAAAAGATAGGACCCAAGAAACTTTTGTCTGGGAATGGAAGAAATGGATAGATTATGTGCAGAATAAATATCAAACGAAGAAGTATCAGTTAGTATTTAGTTGAAGAAGGTTATATTGTATTGAGAATTATAGTATATAGGGGGTAGAGTAACTGGAGGTAATTAAGAGTTGGATTAGAGATTGATATATTGATATAGAATGATATAGAATGTTATATAGAATATGTTATCTAGGGAATAGTTAAAATTTGGGGATGAGAAGGGGGGGAAATAATGTTTTGAACTTTATTATGTAGCAAGAGGGATTGATAAATGCAGATAATTACTATTACTATTTGGATGTTATTTAGAAAAACTTTACTATTGGTAGGGGGTAGACTAGATGAGAGAAATGTTTGATATGTTACCTTATTTGGATTTCACCTTTTCTTTTGGTTTAATATTTGTAGATTGTATAAGAATAATATTTTTTGTAAGGGAAGCCAAGGGTGGGATGGGAGGGGAGAGGGGATAGGGGGTGGGGGAGAAATTGGGGTGGGGGGGAATGAAAAATTTGTATTTATAAAACTTTTTCAATAAAAAGAAAGAAAGAAAGAAAATAAATAAGATGGAGTCCAAAATGGAGCAACAAGAAAAGAATCTGGAAGCAGTGGATCAAAAGTTAATGTCGCAGAACAGGGAACTGGAAGATTCAATAATGCAGTTGGAAATGGACAGAGCTTCCTTTTACCTGCGCTTCCAAAATATCTCTGAGGAGAAGGATGAAAACTTGGGCCAGGTTATGGCAGGACTAATAGCTGAGGTACTAGAACAAGATACAGATGATATTGTAAAAGAACTGGATGACGTATATAGGGTGCAAACTAATTATGCCAGACAAAATAAGTTGCCGAGGGAAGTTCATATAAGGTTTGCTCAGAAAAAAGTTAAGGACATTTTTTATAATATGGTGAGGGAGGAACCAATTAGTTATAAAGGAAAAGAAGTATTGTGTTAAAACAAGTTCCAAGGAGGGTGAGAGAAGTGAGAAGGGAGTACAGATTCCTAGCTAATCAATTAAATAAGAGGGGTATACTTTTTTGATGGACCCTGCCAGAGGGTATGTTGATAACATGGCAAGGGAGGAAAATCAAAATAGGAAGTCTGGTAGAGGCCCAGGAATTTTTAGATCAACTGAGAGGGTCAGAGGAAGAGCAAAGTAGTAAAGAGGAATTGGAAGCGGCTAACATAGAAGGAGACCTCACCCAGCAAAGAAGCTCAAAAGAAGGGACCCTGGAAAAGAAAGAAGTAGAAGAGAAGGGAAGCAAGGAAGTACAGAAGACAGAAAGACCAAAAAGAGTCACATGATCAAATAAAAATTAAAAGAGCCCAAGGTTATAGAAATGGACAACTGGAAACTTTTATCGATCAACGTTAACGGATTGAATGTTAATAAAAAGAGAAAAATATTCTTCACCAAAATAGTCAAGCAAAATGCGGATATAGTATGCTTACAAGAGGTTCACATAAAAAAAGATGAAAAATATTTGGAAATCAAAAAACTTGGAAATCTGTATACTTCCCTAGCAGGAAAGAAAAAGAGAGGGGTGGCTCTGTACATCAAAAAAGAAATAAAAGCAGAACTGAAATACGCAGACTCAAAGGGTAGGATTTTAGTGGTAGAAATTAAGAAAGACAATTTCCCAATTATAATAACTACTATCTACGCCCCAAACAAAAATTTAAGAGAATTTTACAACAAAGTTTGAGAAATATTAAGCAAAATGGATAATAATAATATACATATATTAGGAGATTACAATGGAGTGGTAGATCCAAATATGGACCATAAAAGACCTAAGGGCCAAAAGAAAAAAAGGGAAAGCCTGTCAAAATCTTTTTTTGACCTGGTAGATGAATTGAACTTGGTAGATATTTGGCGATCATTACATCCATACAAAACACAGTATACTTTTTACTCAAATCCTAAAAAAACATGGTCCAGAATTGATATGAGTAGCATAGGGGGCTAATGCCTCCTATTAAAGGCAGCAATTAACATCCAGCTGCCTGTAATTCTGCGAGTTCAATCCTAGCCAGGCTCAAGGTCGACTCAGCCTTCCATCCTTTCTAAGGTGGGTAAATTGAGGACCCAGTTTGTGGGGGCAATAAGCTGACTTTGTATAAATATGTACAAAAGTATGAAGGCTATTGCTTAATGCATTGTAAGCCGCCCTGAGTTTCCGGAGAAGGGCGGCATATAAATCAAATTAATAAAATAAATAAATAAAATAAAATAAATATGGTATGGACAAGCAGGACTATAGGAATGGACATCACGTCAGCTGAGATTGCACCCAAAATATGGGCGGACTACAACCCATTGGAGATTAAATGGAGAATTGGACATAAGAGGAGGAATGTAAGATAGAGACTAAATTTAATTTTTTTATGCGATAAACAAAATATTGGGAAAATAAAGGAAGAACTAAAAGTTCTTTTCAAAGAAAATGAAAAGGAACCAACGGATAGAGGAATAATTTGGGATACAATGAAGGCAGTGTTAAGAGGATTGGCAATAGCATATGGAGCACACAAAAATAAAGAAAGAAGAGAGACCCAGAAGAAAATGTTGGAAGAATTGGAGAAAGCAGAGAAGGAAATACAACAGAACCCGGACAATGAGAAAGTGAAAGAAAATTGGATGATGGTACGGCACAAAATAAATATAATAGACCAGGAAAAATTGGCTTATGACATTAAACGATCCAAACAATATCACTTCTGTCCTGCAGAATTAAAAAAGAAAAAGAGAAAGGGATTATATACCAATTAGAAGACCAAGATTGCCATATAATAAATAAGGAAGAAGAGAAATTAGAAATTATTTGTGAATACTATGCCACCCTGTATAAGGAAGAAGATATTTCTAAAGGAAAAGTGGAACAATATCTATCGGAAAGAGAACTCGCAATGATTGGAGAGGAAGATAAAGAGATGTTAAATAAAGAAATTACAACGACAGAGCTAACGACTGTGATATCTAAATTGAAAAAGAACAAATCACCGGGGCCGGATGGATTCCCAGGAGAACTATATAAAAACCCAGAATTACACGATCTTCTCCTACCAAAATTTCTAGATATTTACGATGAGGCCTTGATGAAATCTAAGATCCCAGGATCATGGAGGGAGGCGTATATTACCCTCCTTCCAAAAGAAGGAACAGATACAAAATTGATAAAGAATTATACCTATCTCTCTCCTTAATACTGATTATAAAATTTATATAGTATAGTATCATGGTGGAAAGGTTAAAGATAATACTGAATAAGATAATACACAGTGATCAAAATGGATTTCTGCCAGGGAGACAGATACAAAACAATACAAGGACAATATTAGATGTACTAGAATACTATGAAGAACATCCTGATAAAGAAATGGTACTGGCCTTCTTAGATGCCCAGAAAGCATTTGCCAACCTAAACTGGGATTTTATGAAGCAACAAATTAATAAAATGGGATTCGGACAAAATTTTGTGAACACAATAACTGCGATTTACGAGAAACAAAGGGCAAATATTTTAGTGAACGGAGAATTAACAAAAATTTTCAAATCAGGAAAGGGGTGAGACAGGGATGCCCCCTATCACCACTTTTATTCATCTTAGCATTGGAAGTATTATTAGAAAGGATTAGAGAAAATAAACAAATCAAAGGACTAAAAATTAGAGAGGAAATATATAAAACACAAGCTTTTGCTGATGATGTGGCATTAATTATGGAGGAACCATTGGAAACAGGCGCCCAAATTTTGGAGGAAATTGGTAAGTATGGAGAGGTGGCAGGGTTTAAATTAAATAAATCTAAAACCAAAATGCTGACAAAAAATACAACTAAAGATCAACAAAAATTGTTGGAAGAAGCAATGGGAATACAAATTGTAAAGAAAGTAAAATATTTAGGAGTATGGATCTCAGCAAAATGTTCGGCTATCAAAGAGGACAATTATGTACTCTTGGTTAAAAATATTAAACGAGACTTAGAAAAGTGGGAGAAGCGCCAGATATCTTTTTTAGGGAGGATCTCAACAATTAAAATGAGCATACTACCAAAGCTGTTATACCTATTTTAAATTGCCCCAGTAAAATTAGATAGGAATTTTTTTCGGGAATTAAATTCTATTGTTAGAAAATTTATTCAGGGAGGGAAGAAACCCAGGATAGCAATTAGGAACTTACAAGATAAAAAAGATAGGGGAGGCCTAGGACTACCAATTTGGGAAATTTACCAAAAAGCAGCAAATTTAATATGGATAAAAGAATGGGCAATTCTGGGAAACAAAAGACTTTTGATTTTAGAGGGACATGACCTTCAGAAGGGATGGCATGCATATCTCTGGGAAACTGGGAAAAGAACAAAATCATATTTTCACAAACATAAAATAAGGGATACGTTAGGGTCGACATGGGGAGAAATAAGACGGAAACAGTATACTCAAGTCCCCAGATGGCTATCCACGATGGAAGCAATAATATATCCAAATCTATTGGAATTGGGCAAAACAGTGAAATATAAAGAGATATTAGATGGGGCAGGAAATCTTAAAACAATAGAAGAATTGAAAGAACAGGGTACCCACATAGATTGGTGGACATACGCGCAAATTAAATCACGATATAAAAAAGATAAAAAAGAGCACGGCAAAGAAATAGGCACTAATGGCTTTGATAAAGTATGGTTGGGCATGGATAACAAAATTCTGGCCAATTTGTATAAATATTTGGTAGAGTTTGATCTGATGGAGGAGGTAGTTAAAGACCCAATGACAGCTTGGACCAAAAACTTTGGACAAGCTATAAATTTGAACGAGTGGGACCAACTTTGGAATAAAAATTTGAAAATGACGAAGGCAACAGCTTTTAAGGAAAACCAATATAAGATGATATATTGGTGGCACTTAGCACCGGCCAGGATTGCAAAAATTTACCCAAATACGACCCCAAACTGTTGGAAGTGTGGCTCTCAGCAAGGCACATACTATCACTGTTGGTGGACTTGCCCACAAGCTAAAAAATTTTGGAGGATGATATGTAAATGGGTGTCAGAGATAATAGGAGACACCGTCGAATTAGACCCAAAAATATTTCTCCTGGGAATTCTGAAGATGGAATATGCAAGAATAAAGAAATATCTTATTACACATATAATAACAGCAGTGAGAACCTCATTCGCTCAATACTGGAAGGAGAAAAAATTGCCACCCGAAGAGCACATAATCAGGAAAGTACTCGAATGTGCCAAAATGAACAAATTGATGTTGGAAATTAATGACAGAGAGGAAACGGACTATTATAGTGTTTGGGAAATGTGGTATGAGTGGTTGAAGAAAAGAAAAGAGAAGTGAATTTGAGAGAATCAAAAGATTAAAGGGATGATTAAATAAAATAGTATACAGATAGGAATCCTATTACCAAAAAAAGGGAATAAAAGGGAGTTAAGATGTAATGTTATGTAAATAAAATGTATTATTAGACATTAAGGTTTATAAAAATAAGGAACCTTATGGGCAGTATGTTGTGATTAAGATAATGAATTTACACCATGTAAATAACAAAGTAAATGTATATTAACACCATGAAACCAGAAATGTTGAAATTGTATTATGATACTTAAATAATAAAAACCAATAAAAAAATGAAACTTGAACATACTTATTAGGAATACTAACAAATCATTACAAAAAAGGTATACAATATTTAATGATCCATATACTGACAGCAGCAAGAATCATTCGTGCAAATGTGGAAATTAGAAGAAACAAAATATTTTGTCCTCCAAAACCATTGGAGGACAAAATAATACAAAAAGTAATGGAATGCGCAGAAATGGACAGGCTCACTAAAGAAATTCAAGAAAAGGAAGACATAGAATACTATCTAATTTGGCAACGATAGTATGACTGGTTAGAGAGAAGGAAAATGAAATAAAAAATCACTAGCAGAATAGAAAGGGAGTACCAACCAAGGAAACAAAAATTAAGAAATAAACTTAAAATATATAATGAAAAATGTAATTATATATATAAGGAAATATAGAAGACCAAAGTAATTCTTTTTCCCTTTAATGTTCAACTTGACTTAAATGTAGTTTGTTTTGTTGTGTATTGTATGTATGTATGTATGTTTTTGTTTGTCTATTTTTATTTCAATAAAAAAAATTTTAATTTTTAAATTTTTATTAAGAAACCACAAAATATATTTATAAATACAAGTAAAACAATATACAAAGGCATCATCTTAATGACATCTACCTGTAATATCTGAATTGTTACAATATCAATATCCTATATTCTTCAGTATGCATTATTTCTCTCACCCTATATAATGATATTATTTTATTGATATCTGGTGTCTCTTCCTTAAATTTCATTTGATGTAAAAATTTATTTTACTCTATTGATATCTTTTCTTTTATTTAATTTTTCTTTCTTTCTTCTCTTTTTTCTTACTTCCCTCTAACCATTTATACCACTTTTGCTAGACCAGATAATTGTCCGAGCTAGAGTTGTCTGACGAAATAAGATGCCTCTCACATTTTGATAATAAAGAAAAAAAACCTTTTATTTGTTAGAATAACGTCTTCACGGACTCATATGCAGTCAGGAAATGACCTCTGCTCCATAATCCCTCCCTTTCCTGGCTTGCTTCCTTATCCTATTGGTCATTATCTAAATCATTCTACGGCAGTCTCTCTTATTAATCCCACAGGAATTTAACCCCCTCTTTACTATGTCAGCAATGGAGGCTGACATCCGGCCCCTCTCCCTTCATTCTTCAGCAAAACTTGCACAAGATAAAACAACAGGTCTAATACCATTACCCCGTCTGGGATTGTGTCCCACCCCCTCCCGGCCTGTCTGGGTGATCTGCATGGAATTTAGCTATAAGGCGGTCAGCTTGAATGTTCATGCTCTCACCCATGATGCTTCTGATGATGGGTAATCCTTCCACTTAATTAAGTAATGGAGGCGGCCTCTGTGCCTCCTCGAATTGAGAATTCGCTGTACTTCATAATGAATTTGGCCCCCAATGATCAAGGGCCCTGGGGAATCACGTGGCACCGGCCTTAAAGCTGACCCCACCACAGGCTTCAGAAGACTACTGTGAAAAACGGGGTGTATCTTTCCTAGTAACCGGGGCAACTGCAGTTGTACCGTGACTGGGTTGAATATTTTTACTATAGGAAATGGTCCTATAAATTTCGGGCCCAATTTCCTAGTTGGGAGTTTGAGTCTCAAGTACTTGGTGGAGAGGTAGACCTTCTCTCCTTCTCGGAACAGTCTTTGAGGGGCTTATCTGCTTGCTTCTTATAAGCCTGTGCCGCCTTGTCTAATGCCTTTTTGACGTTCTCCCAGGATTCTCTTAGCATCGCCATCCAATCGTTCAAACTGACTGAAGAAGGGGGTTCCCTGGGATATTCTGGCATGGGGACAAAATCCATACCGCTCACTACCTTGAATGGGGTTAGTCCTGTACTACTGTGGACAGCATTGTTGTACGCGACCTCCGCAAAAGATAGGAGGTCCGCCCAGTTCGACTGTTGGTAGTCTACATAGCACCTCAAATACTGCTCTATCATGGCATTCAGTCTCTCCGCCCCGCCATTGGTGCTCGGGTGAAATGCTAAGCTGAGACCTTGGGATGATCCTATGGATCGTAGGAATTCCCTCCAAAATTTCGCTGTGAACTGGACACCTCGGTCGGAGATGATTCTTCTGGGTACTCCATGCAAGCGGTAGATGTGTTTCACAAACAGCTTGGCCAATTGGCGGGCTGAGGGTAGCCCACTACAGGGTATGAAATGTGCCTGTTTGGAGAATAAGTCTATTACGGTCCAGATCACTGTGTTTCCGCCACTCTTTGGCAGCTCTACTATAAAGTCCATTGCAATCTCCTCCCATGGTCTTGTCGGTTCAGCTACTGGCTACAGTAACCCAGGAGGTTTTCCTGGTCAGTTTTTCATCGTGGCACAGATGGTGCAGCTCTTCACATAGCTGTCCACGTCTTTCCTCATGTGAGGCCACCAAAATTGTCTTCGTACTAAGTGCAGAGTCTTTAGAAAACCGAAATGGCCTGCTGGTCTAATGTCGTGGCTCCTTTTGAGGACTAGGGTGTGTAGAGTTTCTGGGATGTAAAATTTCGTCCCTTTCCATGCTACGTCGTTCCTCCTTGTCAAAAGATGCTGATTGTCTCGGAACCAGGGGTCCACCAATGTCTCTGTTTTGAGCCGTGTCGTCAGGTCACCCATTGGTTGGCCCTGCTGGTCGCGATGCTGGCATCTGGTGGTTACTTGACCACTCCTTGAGGCAAAGGGATGATGGCATTCACCACCTGCTCCCGTTCACTGTTGTACTGGGGCATTTGGGAGAGGGCATCGGCCAGAAAATTCTTCCCCCCTGGGATGTGTTTCAGCTCGAAGTTGAACTGATTGAAGTATTGGGCCCATCGGACTTGTCTGGGTGATAATTTCCATGGGGTACTAAGAGCCTCCAGGTTTTTATGGTCAGTCCAAACCTCGAACGGTGTCTGGTTTCCTTCTAGCAGATGTCACCAGGTCAACAGTGCCCACCTCACTGCAAACGCTTCCTTTTTCCAGGCTGCCCAGCGTCTCTCTGTGTCAGTGAATTTGCGGGAAGTGTAAGCACAGGGCTGAAGGCTCCCTTGGCTGTTCTTTTGGAGTAGAACCGCTCCCACTGCCACGTCGCTGGCATCTGTTTGGATGACGAAAGACTGGTTGGGGTCAGGATGTTTCAAGACTGGTTCTTTTGCAAACATTTCTTTTAGTGTTTCGAAGGCTTGTAGGCAGACCGGGCTCCACTGTAGAGGCTGTCCTGGGCGAGGTTTTGTTGCTGGACTCCCTGTTTTTAGGAGGTCGTTTAGAGGTTTGGCAATTTTTGCACAAGAGGGGATAAATTGTCTGTAGAAGTTCACGAACCCCAAGAAGCTTTGCAGTTGTCTGCGGGTGCGTGGGGGTCGCCAGTCAAGGACCGATTGTACTTTGGCTGGGTCCATTTCTATCCCCTCATTGGACACTCGGTAGCCTAAGTAGTCTAGCCGTGACTGGTGGAACTCGCATTTCGACAGTTTGACACAGAGGTTCGCTTTCAGCAGTTTTTCGAGCACCTGGCGGACGAGGGGTATGTGTTCGTCTATGGTTTCTGTGTAAATGAGAATATCGTCCAGGTAGACGAGGATCCCCTTATAAATGTGATCATGTAAAACTTCATTTATCAGTTGCATGAACACCGCCGGTGCTCCCTGTAGTCCGAAAGGCATCACTTTAAATTGAAAACTTCCTAGGGGGCAGTTAAATGCTGTCTTCCACTTGTCTCCTTCCTTGATGCGTATGAGGTAGTAGGCTTCACGAAGGTCTAGTTTGGTAAAAACCTTCCCTTTGGCCAAGTGAGCTAGCATGTCTTTCATGAGGGGGAGGGGGTATAAGTTGTGCACAGAGACACAGTTTATCCCGCGAAAATTGATCACCAGACGCATGGAGCCATCTTTCTTCTCCCTGAAGAAAACTGGTGCCGTTACCCATGGTTTGGCTGGTTCGATAAAACCCCTTTGTAGGTTCTTGTCTATGTACTTTCACAGTTCTTGCATTTCATGGGGTGTCATGGCGTACAATTTAGGTTTTGGTAGTTTCGAACCAGGGATGATTTCGATAGCGCAATCGGCATCACGGTGGGGTGGTAGTACGTCACACTCGGTCTCGCTAAATACTTCTGACAAGTCTTGGTACTCTTTTGGGATCTGGTCCTGGCCGTGGGAGATGCTGGAGGTGGCCGCCAGTTGCTCTGTTGTCCCTTTACAGGGCGGGTTGGGCACCTGTGTTGAAGGTGTCTTTTGTCCCTCTAGAGGGAGGGGTTGGACCCCCTGGGTGGGAGGAGGGGCCGTTTTCTCTGGTTGTGGTGGCAGGGGGTGGGGTCCCCTTGCTATCCTCAGTCTGCGGGTCCCTTCTTGCCACCAGATGGTGGGGCTCCACTTGTCCAACCAGGAGAGTCCCAGTATGACTGGGTTGGTCATCTTGGGGACTATTATGAACCGAATCATTTCCCAGTGATCCGCTAGCTCCAGCTTCACCGGCTCGGTCAAATGTGTGGCATCCGCTCCCCCTAGTAGGGATCCATCAACTTGCTGAAAACGGATTGGGTGGCTGAGCCTTTTAGCCTGGATCCCCAGTTTTAGGACTGTGGGTAGGTTAATCAGGCACCTTGTGCAACCCGAATCTACTAGGGCTTGGAAAGTCCCTTGGGTACCTGTTTTTGGGGCTGTTAGGCATATGGGGAAAAGGAAAGGGTGGATGGGTGCGCTCACCATTGGGTCATTTTCACCATCGTCATCACCCTCATACAGTTCGGGGGGTCAATTCGCATCATCGGAGCTCCCCCTATTTTCAGTCAGATGGGCAAAAACTTCTGCAGTCAGGGAAAGTCTTAATGGTGCCTTGGTGGTGTGCCTAGGTCCTTGTTCCAGTCGTGCCTTGGCCGGGGGCTCTGTTTTTGGCCCCGGGGTTCCACATTGGAGTTGCCAAATGCCCAACTCCCCCACATCTGTAGCACCTCAGTGTACTCCGTGGGGTGGATGGCCTCTGGGTGGCCCGTGATGCTGTAGTTTCTGGTCTGGTAGACGGTTCCTGGTCCAGCTGGGTTTTCTCCTTTGCCTGTGGTTGTTTTAGCATGTTGTTGGCACGTAGCCCTCTCTCAACTTGTGTCGCTATCTGGAACCAGTAAGACAGTCGGTTCGGAATATCTCAATAAGCAGTCACTTGGGCGATTTGCTTATCTAAGCTTGTTCTAAAGAAGTATACTAGCAGTCGTTCAGGCAAAGGAGGTAAAGTCCCAACAACTTTCCTGAACTCATGGATATGTTCTTGGATAGGCTTCCCCCTCTGCATTAGGTGCCTGAGCTCATCTTCTACATAGGGATCGTCCCCTGTTTCTTCGAAGCGGGCTCGCAGCAGTTGTAAGAAACCATCTGCATCTTGCAATTGGGGGGGGCCTGTATTTGTACTGGGCCGCTGACCAGCTCCTTGCTTCTCCCTCCAGACCTTCTGAGATGGCACTGACCAGGGCCCTGGGGAAAAGGTAAAGGTGTGCATAGTGCTCCATGTAAACCTCAGCTGCATCAAGAAATTGATCTAGCAGGTCTGGATCCCCATCAAATTTCTCTCTGAATCGGGGTGGTTCCACTCTCTGTGGCCTCTCCTCCCATTGCGGGGATCTGTGAGCCTGCCCACGGTGCCCTTGGGCTTCTTCATCATCTCCCATTTGGGTGCAGGGGAGTGATGCCGTGGCTGGGCTGGGTCGCTTGCTGAGCAGGGAGGGAAGCCCTGAGTGCATTTTGGAGCTTTCTTCTCTCATCTTTTTTTTTTCCTTGTGTGTGTGTGTGGGGCTATGCTGCCATTTGGAGAGCCATAGAACCTTCCCCCCTTACCTGCCACTTGATTGGAATCCAGCAAAAGGCATCATAATTTTTTCCTTTTCTGAGGCAAACCTCCGGTGGAGATGGTTTTCTTCATGGTCTCTGATAAGATTGTTTACTTTCAGAGACATCTGAAGGTCTGCCAACGTCAGCAGTAGCTTAGGAATGCATAAATATTTTTAGAAGAAAAGTTTTTGAAGAGAGCATTTCTTTTTGTTTTAAAAAACATTATTTTCCTGACTGTCTGTCCGAGCTAGAGTTGTCTGACGAAATAAGATGCCTCTCACATTTTGATAATAAAGAAAAAAAACCTTTTATTTGTTAGAACAACGTCTTCACGGACTCATATGCAGTCAGGAAATGACCTCTGCTCCATAATCCCTCCCTTTCCTGGCTTGCTTCCTTATCCTATTGGTCATTATCTAAATCATTCTACGGCAGTCTCTCTTACTAATCCCACAGGAATTTAACCCCCTCTTTACTATGTCAGCACTGGAGGCTGACAATAATATTCAGATTCTTCCTTTCCTTGGATCTCCTTGGTGAGTCTATCCATCTCCGCGCATTCCATAATTTTGGATATTAATTTCTCTTGAGTTGGGACCTCTTTTTGTTTCCAGTTTTGTGCGTATATTATTCTTGCTGCAGTCAAAATGTGTGTTATTAAATATTTTATTTCTTTTTCATATTTGCTTGTAGATATTCCTAATAAGAAAGTTTCTGGTTTTAATGGAACCTTTTGAGTTATTATTTGTTCCAGTTATGTTTTTATATTGATCCAGAATTTTTTAGCTTTGGGATATGACCACCATATATGATAGTATGTCCCTTTATGCTCTTTACATTTCCAGCAGAGTGGAGATGTACTTGGAAACATTTTAGAAATTCGCCCTGGTGGTAGATGCCACCTATAGAACAATTTATAAGCATTCTCTTTGTATGGTACAGATAATGTTAATTTATTGATTCTTTTCCACAATTTTTCCCACTTATTTAATTCTATTGCATACCCAAAATTCGTCACCCATGTGATCATATTCTCTTTAACTACTTCCTCTGCCAATTTATATTCCAATAGAAAATTATAAATTTTGGTTATTAATTTCTCATTGGGCCCTAAAAAAATTTTATCCAACTGATTTGGTTCCATTTGAATTCCATTTTTTTCCATATCAGATTTATATCTGGATTTTAATTGCAAATATGACCACCACTCTATTTCCACATTCTGCATTCTCAATTCTCTTGTTTTTAGTTTTCCTTCTTCATTTAAGATGTCTTGATATGTTTTTAATTTATTTGTATCTATTGTATGTGGATAAATATGTGCTTCCATTATGGAAGTCCACCTAGGAATCCTATCATAGTGATATTTCCTGATTTCATTCCATATTTTAAGCAAATTGTCTCTTACAATATGTCTGCGAAATTGTTCTTGTTTTGTAATTTTGTCTCTCCAAAGATATGCATGCCATCCCCTTGTCAAGTCAAAATCTTCCAATATTAATGTTCTTATGTTTTTGAGTTCGATCCAATCTTTTATCCATGTTAACGCTGAGGCTTTGTAATAACTCTGCCAATCAGGGAGTCCCATTCCTTCTCTCTCTCTTTTGTCTTGTAGATGTTTTAATTTGATTCTTGCCTTTTTCCCTGCCAAATAAATTCTAATATCATTCTGTCTAAATCCTTAAAATATGTTCTTCCTGGGTTTTCTGGTATCACCCTAAATAAGTATAACACTCTTGGTAGAATATTCATTTTAATGGTAGCAATTTTGCCTAAAAGAGACAATTGGAGTTTTGCCCATCTTTCCAAGTCCTTTTTTATTTGTTTAGCCAATTTAATATAATTGTCTTCCTTCAACGTTGATACTTTGTTTGTAATCCATACTCCTAAGTATTTAACTTTCTTTGCTGTTTGTATCCCTAATATTTTCCAATTTTTCTTCTTGATACTTGTTAAGGTTCTTTGTTAAAATTTTAGTTTTTTGTTTATTAATTTTCAATCCTGCTACTTCTCCATATTGTTGTACTTTTATCATTAATTTTGGTCCAGATTGTATGGGTTTATCTAAGATAAGTACTATATCATCCGCAAAGGCTTGCAGTTTATATTCTTGATTTTTTCAATATTTTTTTTTTTAAATAAACTTTTTCCTTGCTAATTTTTTCAGGTAGAACAGTAGGAACAGTTCTGGTTTAAATTCGATACGTTGATGTATCATTTCCTCCAACCAAGTCTTAAATTCAATCCAATAGTTTTTAGTTTCTGGATACGTCCACCACAAATGATAATATGATCCTGGTAGTTGATGACACTTCCACCATTTAGCTGATTTTTCTTTAAATTTTTGCTAATTTCTCAGGTGGCATATGCCATCTATAAAACATTTGATTTTCTTTATATGCAGTAGAATCGTTAATTTATAATTCCTTTCCCATAGTTGTTGCCATTTTTCCAAATCAAATGAATGTCCAAAGTTTCTTCCCCAAGCTATCATTGTTTCTTTTACTTGCTCCTACTCTAATTCAATACTAAGCAAAAAAATATAATTTTTTAAAATTAAATTATCATCTGTTCCCATGAATATCCTATCCAACTCAGTCTTTTCCATATAAAAATCATATAATTTGGCATCCTTCTCATATCTTGTTTGTATCTGCATATACATATACCAGTCTGTCTCAATCCCGTCCTTCTAGTTCCTGTTTCCCTTTCAATTCTCCCTCATCTGTTAGTAAATCTTTATATCTAACAATTGCCAAAATTAAAAACATTTGGGTATATTAAAGCTTCCATAGTTGATAACCATATTGGTATTTTCACATAATATTTGTCTCTTATATTCTCCCAAACCAGTAACAATGCATTTCTTACATCGTGTCTATTAAAATATTTGTGTTATCTTTTTTCTACCATATCACAAAAAAAGCATTCCATCCCAGTTGCAAGTTATACCCTTCCAATGTTAACAACCTTATATTTCTTAACTCCACCCATTCCTTCAACCATGTCAAAGTTGCTACCTGGTAATATAGTTCCCAATTTGGTAACCCAAATCCACCTCTCAATCTTGTATCTTGCATCTATGCTTAATCTTGTCTTTTTACCTTGCAGTATATATTTCCTTTTTCCCCCCAAGATGGTGGCACATGTATATGCAGCAGCTCGACACTCCAGAGACCAGTATTTTTTAATTAATTTATTGTGTATTTTTTAGTGAGTGCTCTGCACACTCAGGCACAAGCAATTTACAGTCAACAAGAATTATTAATCATTGGCAGACAAGGCTACATTTTTGAACCAGGAGTCTCAAGTTACAACATTCCAGCTGAGCTGGTTAGAATGATGCCATGGATTACTCTCCCTGCTAGAGAGTAAAGGAAACGAAGGAGACAAAGAAAATGCAGGCATAAATGAGGCTGTAGAACTGGACTGCGTGTAAGGTTAGGAAAAAATCCTCAACAAGCCTGCACTGCCAAGTCTTTTTGTTTCAAATGTTAGATCTCTCCCTAATAAGATTGAGGACCTGGAACTTATTATCTCTCTGCAGAAAAACATTTGGGACTGCTGTGTCATGGTTTTTACAGAGACGTAGCTTGACCCTACCATTCTAGGAGAGGCTATTGAATTACAAGGACACTTAGTTTATCGAGCAGATAGAACCATGGTCTCTGGGAAGAGCAAAGGAGGGGGACTTGGTGTTTACATAAATAACAACTGGAGCACAAATGTTAAAATAATGGACACTCACTGTTCTCCTGATTTGGAATACTTGGCGGTGAAATGCCACCCCTTTTACCTGCCTCATGAGTTTAACGTTGAGATATATACACCATGACCACATCAGGAGATATATATACCATGACCACATCCATGAGTCACCTGTTAACTGCTATTAGCAAACAGCACAACAAGCCTACCTGGATTGAATGCTGGTGGTTGCAGGTAATTTCAATCAAGCCAACTTAAAGACTATCCTTCCTAAATTCTATCAGTACATAGACTGTCCCACTAGAGGGAAAAATACCTTGGATCAGGTATATAGTAACATCATGCATGGATACAGGACTATGCCTTTACCCCACCTGGGACAGTCAGATCATATATGCATGTTCTTGATCCCATCATATAGACCTATCATCAACAGAATTAGACCATCAATTAGAGAAATACAAGTGTGGCCAGTGGGTGCATCTTCAAGATTGTTTTGGGAGAACTGATTGGGCACTGTTTGAGGAGGACAGTATTGACACTTATACTTCAACAGTACTGTTTTACATTAAAAGCTGCATTGATGTTGTCACTACCACCAGACAAGTATGGGTGTTCCCTAACAACAAGCCCTGATAAATAGAAAAGTGTGTCTTTTATTAAGAGCAAGAAATGCTGCTTTCCATTCTGGTGATGCGCTATAGTATAGCAAGACAAGAACTAAATTGAAAAGGGGTATCAAGGATGCTAAAGCTACATACAGATGGAGGATTGAACATCTTTTTGAGAACTCAGACTCTGATTGTGTATGGCAAGGTCTGCGACAGATCACAGGACAAAGCAATAAAAATAGTTTGCTGGGAGCAGTGACTCTTTGGCTGAGCAGCTAAATCAATTCTTCAGGCATTTTGAGGTGGACACAGGAACGACCATCATCCCAGCATTTACTACCGATAGTGCCCCATTAACATCTACCATCGATAGACAACCACTTCTACTGCAGATCTGTGATGTGAGACGCACTTTCCAGAATGTTAATATCCGGAAGGCAGCTGGGCCTGATGGAATTCTGGGACGAGTTGTCAGGGACTGGGCTGCAGAACTAGCTGAAGTATTCATGGATATTTTCAATCGATCCCTGTCGCAGTGCTCTATCCCTACCTGCCTGAAGACATCTATTATAGTGCCAGTTCCTAAGCAGACAGTAGTGGTATCCCTTAATGATTATAGACCAGTAGCTTTAACATCTGTTGTCATGAAATGTTTTGAGAGGCTGGTGTTGAATTATATTAAGGCTGCTCTTCCATCTACTTTGGACCCATACCAATTTGTATATAGGGGTAACAGATCAACTGATGATGTTATGTCTCTTGTTGTCCATACTGTATTGAATCACTTGGAACAACAAGGACATATGCAAGGCTATTATTTGTGGATTATAGCTCTGCCTTTAACACCATTTTACCCAACAGGTTGTTTTTTAAAATGTCCAATTTGGATATAAATCAGAGGATTTGCTTGTGGATAAGGCATTTTCTGACAGGTAGGCCACAGTCAGTAAGAATGGGATCTCACCATTCCTCTACTCTGATATTAAGCACAGGAGCCCCCCAGGATTGTGTGTTAAGCCCTTTCTTTTATTCTTTGTACATGCATGACTGCATCCCACTGTATAACACCAACGCAATTATTAAATTTGCAGATGACACAACAGTGGTGGGGCTCATTAATAGGAACAATGAGTCTGCTTACAGGAAGGAAGTACAAGGGCTGACATTGTGGTGTAATGAAAATAATCTCATGCTTAACACCACAAAAACTAAAGAACTTATAATTAACTTAAGAGAGATGTACATCTATTACTGTACATAAATGGTGTGGAGGTGGAGAGGGTGGGTAGTTTTAAATTTCTGGGCACTTATATCTCGGAGGACCTCTCATGGACTATGAATGCTAACATGCTTGTGAAAAAGGCACAGAAGAGGCTGTACTTCCTGAGAATGCTCAGGAAGATAAATCTACCTTAGCATCTACTTCTGTCCTACTATCGCAGCACCATTGAGAGTGTCCTGACATACAGCATTCTTGCATGGTATGGGAGCAGTTCTGTAGCAGACAAAAAAGCTCTACAGAGAATCATTAAAACTGCCCAGAATATTATCGGACTCCAGCTATCAGCCCTGGACAACATTTTTTTAAAAAAATTAGATTTATATGCTGCCCTTCTCTGAAGACTCAGGGCGGCTTACAATGTGTTAAGCAATAGCCTTCATATTTTTCTATATTTTATACAAAGTCAGCTTATTGCCCCCACAAACTGGGTCCTCAATTTACCTACCTTAGAAAGGATGGAAGGCTGAGTCAACCTTGAGTCTGGTGAGATTCGAATTGGTGTAATTGCAGACAGCTGGATGTTAATAACAGGCTTTAGTCTGCTTTTAGCCTGTTGAGCTATCCAGGCTCTTCAAATCTCGCTGTTTGAGGAAGTTGCATAACATTCTCAGAGACTCTTCCCATCCTGCTTACAATCTTTTTCGACTGTTGCCTTCTGGCAGAAGATACAGAACAATTAAAACTCGGACCACATGTTTTCTGAATATTTTTTATCCCAGAGTTATAATTGCACTTAACAATGAACTAAAGGGCCACCATCAGTGAACTGTTGGACAGTATTACTTGGTCTGTTGTGTGGATGTTTGGGTGGTTTGTGGTGGGTGAGAGTGTGTTTGGGGATTACGTTTGTGGGACCTGGTCTTTGGGTGTCAAGTAAATTTCGTTATATGTGTATACTGTGTATACACATATAATGACAATAAAGTTTATTTATTTATTTGTTATCTTATTGAGATATTGAAAATAGGTCTTTTCAATTTTTATCAGCACAGTCTGAAATAGAAATAATAATCTTGGTAATATATTCTTTTATCAGAGCAATCCGTCCCATGAATGATAATTGAAGATTCTTCCATTTTTCCAAATCTCTTTCAATTTACTGTTTTAATTTATAAAAATTATCTTCTTTTATTGTTATACATCATGTTATACTCCAAGGTACCTAACTTTTTTCACTACTTGTATATTCAAATTCTCTTCCATCTCTCTTTTTTGTTTTTCTGTCGTGTTTTTAGCCAAAATTTTTGTTTTGTCTTTATTTTCAAGCCAGAGACTTTCCCATAATCCCATATTTGTTCTAATAATTTAGGGCCTGTTATTTGCAGATCCTCTATAATAAATACCAAATCATATGCAAAGGTCTGCAATTTATACTCTTCTTTTTTAACTTTTATCCCTTTTATCTCTTCATCTCGTCTAATATTTCTATTTAAAACTTCTAATGTCAAGATAAACAACAATGGCGAAAGAGGACATCCTTGTCTAGTACCTTTCATTATGCTAATCTTATGCTAATCTTTTCTGTCATTTCCCTGTTTATCATTATCTTAGCAAATTGTCTATCGTATACTGTTTTTATAACATTTATAAATCTCTCCCCAAAATTCATCCTCTGTAATTGTTTTATCGTGAACTGCCAACTCACATTATTAAAAGCTTTTTAGTCATCTAGAAACATCAACGCCATCTGTTTTTCTGAATGGTTCTCATAGTATTCCAAAGCGTTCAGAATCGTCCTCAGATTGTCTTTGTCTTTTTGGTAAAAATCCATTTTGGTCTGCATGTATATATTCATTTAGTGGCGTTTTCAGTCTGTGTGCCATTATTGATGCAAAAATATTATAGTCTGCATTTAACATTGAGATCAGTTTATAATTTTTTTATCAATTGGAAATCCTTGTCTTCTTTAGGTATAAGTGTTACATATGTCTCCTTCCTTGAATCTGGCATTTTTGCCTTTATTAATAAATCATTAAATAAGTTCAACATTATATTACTGATCACCTCTTGTAATGTTTTATATAACTCCGCTGATAAACCATCTGGACAACTTTTCCTGGTGCTTTCCCACTTTTTTGTCTTTTTATTGCTTCTGTTACTTCCATTATTGTTATTCTTTCTTCTAACATTCCTTTGTATTGTTCTGATAAGAGGAGGCATGGCCAACATCACAGCGGTAAGACAGACTGCTTGGTTGCTTCCAAGGGTTCGTTAATATCCCCATTGTCTTGAGGGTCCTTGGTGACCTAAGTTGTCCTGTAGGGACGACAAACAAGAGGATCACATACTGGTCCACACAGGGAGATTGCAATCGGACAGGGTGGAAAGTGACCTAGAAGTCGCTAAAAAGCTGGGATGACCACAACAAAAGAGGAAGCAAAGAGACAGCCTGTGACATTGAGGTGAGGATTTTTTAATTTTTTTTACTATTTTCTGAGATTTTTTTCTTGATCCACCTGAAAGATTCATAGGGTGGAAAAGATTGGCTGAGCGAGGAGTGGGAGCGGGTATGTATCCGCATCCACATCTGGATATTTGGCTGCGAGGAAGGCAGAAGAAAGCATTTTAGATATTTTACCAGACTTTGAGTGAAGGGGGAAAAAAGATTTGAAATTGGCTTAAAAAAGGAATTGGATACTAAAATATTGACTGAACTGAATGAACGATACTTTGTTTATGAATGGGATATAAGAGAAAGTGATTGGTGAAAGAAACTTCGTAACAACTATAAAGAGACAAAAGTGCAGATACAATATTAAAAGTTAACCTGCAATGCCATCTAGTGGCAGAAGGAAAAAGGACATATATTTCTGAAGAAACTGTGGGAACTGACCTTGACATTTTGGTTACAAGATAATAGAACAGCTGTGAAGATTACACTGAAACTTGCCTTTGAACTTCCTTTTTTTCCCTGAGCTTTCAGATTGTCTGATTTTTTGGATTTCAATTTTTTTAAATTATCTCTTATTTTTTGGATTTGGACTAGTTTTATGTTTTGAGAATTGCTGGTGGAAAAAGACTTTAGACTCACTCCTTTTTTTCTTTCTATATATTTAGAGTGTTTTTTTTTCTTTTTTTACTGGATTTAATGGAATTGGATTTTAAAACACTTTTCCCTTGGATTAAGACTTGAAGAGTCAGAAGAAACCTTTTTTACTTTATTCTATTTCTTGTTGGTTTTTATTATCTTCTTTTTCTTTTTACCAAACACATTTTCTTTTGAATTTTTGATTGTATTTTGACTAGAGGAGTTTTTAAAACTTTCGGAGGGTGGAAGTTGTTGGAAATCTGGGGTTTTTTTCCTCATTTTTATTTTATTTTCTCTTTTTTTCCTCTCCACATTACTTTATTTTATTTTAACTAATCCAACAATCGGTTGAATTAGATATTTGGATTACAAATAAACTGCAAGTAGAGTACAAAGTATTTGAGAAGAGGAGAAATGAAGAAATTTACATAGCCAGCCCCAAGCCCCTCAGCACCAGAAAAGCAGAAAAATACAGAGATAATGGAATTACAAAATTTCATGCAACCACTTCATGATGATATAAAACAGGAATTAAAAGAAATGGTGGGGAAAAATGAGGAGAGGATTCAGAAATTAGAAGAAAAAATAGAAATGACAGAAAAAAAGTTGAGGAACTGGAAGAGAAATTGGTTTCAACAAACAAGTCACAAGAAAAAAACAATTATCCTGTTGCAGATGGAGTGTTCTGACTTTTACTTAAAGTCAGATTTACTTAAAGTCAAATCTTAAGATTTAAGTAAAGTAATTGCAGAGGTTCTGGTTGAGGCTTTGGAACAACCCAAGGAAGAGATATTAAATGAGATTGATGAAGCATTTAAAGTCTACACTAGATATGCAATAAAGAATAAACTCCCAAGAGAAGTGCATTTAAGATTTACAAAGAGGGCAAAGAAAACAAAGATATTACAAGTGGCAAGAATTACAACACTGAAATATAAAGAACTTGTGGTATTAAGACAAATACCTAGAAGAATTAGAGATTTGAGGAGAGAGTATCAATTCCTAATGAAATTCTTAATATACAAAGGAGTGAGTTTAAGGTGGCTAATACCTGAAGGAATTATGGTGACATGGCAAGAACAATGATACAGATTGGACATGCTTGAAAAAGCAAAATTATTTTATCAGCAATTTTGTGGACTCTTGGAGGAAGATTTGGGAGCTGTAGGTGGGGCAAAAGAGACAGGAAAATAAAGATAATGATTAAAAAGAGGAAAGAGCGTTAAGAGAGGGAGCCAGAGCCAAGACCCAATGGAACAAAGAGAGACAAAAGTGATGAAATTCAAAACTAGTAATAAGTAAAACATGGAAGAAGAAATTAAAGCAATTTCCTTAAATGTTAATGGATTGAATGCGGCGATAAAAAGAAATAGAACATTGGCTAAATTAAATATTTTGAAGATGGACTATTTATTATTTATTATTTATTTATTTATTTATTTATTTATTTATTTATTTATTTATTTATTTATTTATTTGCATTTCTATTCCGCCCCACTCCCAAGGGACTCTGGGCGGCTTACAACAGAGAATAAAACAATGGAACAATATCCCATACAACAGTTAAAAGAAGAAACATTAAAACACATACACTCCAATTTGTGACTGGGTCTTGCGAGATCACTATGAGATCAACGGGCCCAGGTCTGTCAGAAGAGCCAGGTCTTCACTGCTTTGGGGAATGTCAATAGAATGGGGGCAGTCCGGACTTCAGGAAGTAATTGGTTCCAGAGAGCCGAGGCAGCCACAGAGAAGGCCCTCCCCCACGGGCCTGCCAGTCGACATTGTTTAGCTGATGGGACCCAGAGGAAACCGACTGTGGGATTTTACTGGTCGCTGGGAGCTATGTGGTAGAAGGCGATCACGAAGATAGCCTGGCCCTGAACCATGTAGAGCTTTAAAGGTAATAACCAACAGCTTGAATTGTGCCCAGAGACCAATAGGGAGCCAGTGCAGCTCGCGAAGAATTGGTGTAATGTGGGTGTATCTAGGTGCACCCACTATAACTTGCGCGGCTGCATTCTGGACCAACTGTAGTCTCCAAACACTTTTCAAGGGTAGCCCCATATAAAGCGCATTGCAATAGTCCAACCATGAGATGACAAGGGCATGAGTGACTGTGAGGAGAGTCTCCTGATCTAAGTAGGGTCGCAATTGGTGCACTAGACAAACCTGTACAAAGGTCCCCCTAGCTACAGCTGTCAGATGTTGTTCCAATCTCAGCTGTGAGTCTAGAAGGACACCCAAATTGTGAGCCCATTCTGAGAGGGGCACTTTCCCCCCCCAGAACCAAGGATGGACAATCGACATAGTCTTTAGGGAGCAATATCCAGAGCTATTTGGTCTTGTCTGGATTAAGTCTGAGCCTGTTGATTCCCATCCAGATCCTCACAGCCTCCAGGTACCGGCACATCACATCTACCACCTTACTGAACTGACGAGGGGTGGAGATATACAGCTGGGTATGATCAGCATATTGCTGATATCCCACTCCGTGTGGTTGGATGATTTCACCCAATGGTTTCATGTAGATGTTAAATAGGAGGGGAGAGAGGACTGAGCCCTGAGGCACCCCGCAAATGAGGGGCCTAGAGGACGACCTCTGTCCTCCTACCAGCACTGACTGTGATCGACTAGAGAGATAGGAGGTGAACCACCGTAACACGGTGCCTCCCACTCCCAGCTCTCTTAGCTGCCCCAGAAAGATACCATGGTACCTTCTGCGGCTTTCGGTCAATGGTACCGAAAGCCGCTGAGAGGTCAAGTAGCACCAAGATAGAGGAATGACCCCTGTTTCGGGCTCGCCAGAAATCATCTATCAGCGTGACCAAGGCAGTTTCCGTGCTGTAGCCAGGTCTGAAGCTAGACTGAAAAGGATCCAGATAATCCGTTTCATCCAATGACCGCAGGAGCTAAAGTGCCACCACCGTCTCTACAACCTTTCCCACAAAGGGTAGGTTGGAGACTGGACGAAAGTTTTTTAATTCTGCTGGGTCCAGGGAAGGCTTCTTGAGGAGGGACCTTACAACTGCTTCCTTTAGTGGCTGCAGGAAGGACCACTCCCTCAAGGACACATTAAATAAAGCCTGGAGCCAGCCTCGTGTCATCTCCATGCTGGCTGAAACTAGCCAGGAGCAGCATGGGTCCAACAAACAAGTGGAGGAGCTCATCGCCCCTACAGCCTTGTCCACTTCCTCAGGAGTCACTGGCTCAAACTCCTCCCATACAATAGGACTAAGACCCACCCCCGTCATCTTGGTCGGTATTGCCCAATCAGAGTCCAGGTCCATCCAAATCTGAGCGATTTTATCTGACAGAAACTGCACAAATTCCTCAGCTCTACCCTGCAAGGGCTCCTCTGTTCCCCCAACCTTAAGGAGAGAGCGAGTTACCCTAAATAAGGTGGCTGGGCGAGAATCCGCGGATGCAATAAGTGCGGAAAAATGTGAACATTTTGCTGCCCGTACCGCCACTAAGTAAGTCCTACAAAGGCTCTCAAAAGTGTTCGGTCAGATTCAGATTTACTGGTCCCCTAGCGTCTCTTCTGGCGCTTCATCTCCCAGAGCTCCTCAGTAAACCAGGAAGCTTTCCTGGATCTGCTAACATTGAGAGGTCGCAAAGGCGCAATTCGGTCCAATGCCCCCGACGCCACTTTATGCCAGGCAGCCACTAGGGCTTCAGCTGGACTGTGGACAAGGGAGTCAGGTATCTCCCCAAGCTCCTTCTGAAACCCTACAGCTGTGATGGCGAACCTATGGCATGGGTGCCACAGGTGGCACATGGAACCATATTGGTGGGCACACGAGCTCAGCTCTGGCACACCTGCGTGTGCCACCCAGTTGATTTTTGGGCCTTCTGGACCCATCAGAAATCAGGAAACATACTGTTTCCAGCCTCCGGAGGGCCTCTGGGTGGGTGGAGAAGGCTGTGTTTGCCCTCCCAAGGCTCGTAGAAAGGCTCTGGAGCCTGGGGAGAGCGGAAAATTGGCTAGCGGGCCCACGCGCCATCGAGTGCCAAAAGCAGGGGGAGTATGGGGGGGCATAAAAATATGGCTGTGGGCCCACATGCGTGTGACCCCTTCATGCTCCCCCCGCTTTTGGTACACAATGGCAAAAAGGTTAGCCATCACTGCCCTACAGGGTCCTTTAGGCATCTGGGGTGAAACAACTTAATTGGCTCCGCCTCCCTGCGATGGAGGAGTAGTGTCTTAAAGTCCAACCTCAGCAGGAAATGATCTGACCACAAAGGAGAGATCTCTATACCCCTTAATTGCAGATCATATCTCCACTGCTCTGAGAAAAATACCAGGTCGAGCGTGTGTACCCCCTCATAAGTCGGACCCTGAACTACTTGGGTCAGATCCATGGTTGTCATGGAAGCCATGAACTCCTGAGCCCCATCTGACAAATCACCAAGTGACAGTAGATTGAAGTCCCCCAGTACCATACGCCTGGGGAACTCCACCGCCAACCTGGCTATTGCCTCTAGTAGCACAGGAAGGGCTGTTGTCACACAGGTGGGAGGCAGGTACGTCAACAAGCCCAACTGAACCCTTGAGTCCAATCTTGAAAGACTCACACCCAAGAATCTCTTGGGCAGGGATCCTGCGAGGATAAAGGCTCTTCTGGACAATAACTGCCACTCCTTCACCCCTTCCCTGGAGTCGCGGCTGATGCAGTATCTGAAACCCATCTGGGAACATCTCTGAGAGGGGAACCCCCCACCCACCCCTAGCCCAGCCAGGTCTCAGTTATAGTCAGCCCCCTCCTCCAGGATTAAGTCACGAACGACAGACCTGGCATTAAGCAGCAGCAGCCTGAGGCCAGGGCCCTGACATTCCAAGTCACCAGGTATACGAGGTGAACCCGGTGAACCAGAACCAAAGGGGCCGAAATAAGTAATCATTTTGAGGTAACGAGTCCTAGTTCCCCGAGAGCAGCCTATCCCTTTGGCTTCCGCCATATCTACCTCTCCAAGTCATAACCGTAATATTCTGGCTCTCCATCCCCCTAATGATTCCCTTCCCCACCTCAGCGGTCCCCCACCTCCCCGGCAAGCAAGGCATCCCACTCATACCGAACCAGGGTTCCCATCTGAGCCCCTATCTGCTTCTGCTTGTATACTCATTCCCTGCCCCTGGCTCCCTCATTCTCCCTAATTCCAGTCATTCCAAACCCGTTCCTTCCATTCTAATAATTAAATTCTAACCTATCCCTAACCCATTCACACCCACAAACACACGCATCCTCTCAGGATAAAATTAATATATCCAGCAACAATGGATATATGTGGCTCCCAGCAAACAACGAATGCCCTCCAGTCTCTGAGCCTTAGCCCTGTCCGATCATTTCCACAAGCTGACGGCCACTCCACCATCTTATCTTGGGAGGCCTAGTGCATTTCATGGAGGCCTCAGTTTTTTGTTTTTCTTCTCTTCATATGGTCCTCCTGGTTG
This sequence comes from Coluber constrictor foxii, assembly GCA_038048745.1. NCBI lineage: Eukaryota > Metazoa > Chordata > Lepidosauria > Squamata > Colubridae > Coluber > Coluber constrictor. The sequence continues at coordinate 114,760,314 of CM075961.1, read as the reverse complement.
AAGTCCTGCTTTCCTCTCCACTAGGAGAGGATGTTATATGTTTACTAGGAGATGATTTTTAAAAAAAATTGATTTATATGCCGCCCTTCTCCAGAGACTCAGGGTGGCTTACAATGCAATAGCAATAGCCTTTATACTTTTTTATAATTTACAAAGTCAGCTTATTGCCCTCCACAAACTGGGCCCTCAATTTACCTACCTTAGAAAGGATGGAAGGCTGAGTCAACCTTGAGCCTGGTGAGATTCGAACTTACTAATTGCAGACAGCTGGAGTTAAATTACAATGCATTAGTCTGTTGAGCTATCCAGGCTCATATTAGAAAACAACATTCAAAATTGTTACAGTATCCAAAATTAGGACTCTTATTTGCATCATTGACACATCAAAGTAAAAGAGGTGTGGTATTGTACATTAAAGGAAAATTAGAACCCAGGTTAATTTTTGAAGACGAGGAAGGCAGTAACTACAATATAGAATTGAAGATAAGAAGAAAATAACTCAAAAATACTATGAGCAACTCTACTTTCAAGAGAAGATTCTGGAGGAAGAAATACTAAGCTATTTGGAAAAATCAGATTTGACTAAAATATCAGTAATTTATTTTTCATTGGAGCAAATTCGTGTATGGTTTATGGCTACTAAGGGGCTAGATTTAATCATCATGTGGTTTAATTTTTAGGTTGTCATGTTGTATGAATACAGACACTGGATTTAGTACAATAGATGTTGCATGGATGAAACACTAATCAGCTTCCAATGTGGCAGCTTCTTAATCACACAATACCTAATCTACAATCCATTCACATGGTTGAGACCATATATATACCATCAGCCCTGAGTCATCAAATGACCTCTCCAATATTTTGCATACATGGGTGATTCAGTGACTTCACCCACGAGAATGAAGCAGGAAGAACAGCAAATACAAAGGCTTGGATGTCCTTTCATTTCTCTATCTGAGATTTTCTGGGAAGGAACAGCCATACTGAAGGCATCTTTTTTATCTTCTAGAAGTGGAATAATGAAAAAAATAATACTTCAGACCTTTATATGGAAGCATGAGGATAAAATGTATGAGGCTCCCCTCCTCCTCCAGCCAAAGTACACTCTGCAACAGACTCAATGCAAAAGGACTGCAACCACAGATTAATTATTAGGACTTTTATTTCAAAACAGGTTGGATGAAGAGTCAGAGGGCCATTTTCTTTCTCTAATTTCCCTAACACACATTTCAGTTGCCCAATCAAATGGAATTACTATATTATAAAAAAGCATTATTTTGGCAAAAATAAAGTTTAGACTCTTGGTTATAAAAGAGTATGATTTAATCAATTCACTACCCATATTTTTCATGGCATATATTAAGAATTGGTCAGGCACAATGAATCTTGCTATAGGAACTTTTTTTTAAAAAAAACCTAGATGATCACTCATTTTTCTTTAACCCGCTGCCCACAATCTCCCTATAGTTACAAATCTATTATTCAAAGTTAGGTCGAATAATGCAAATGTTAGGCTGAACCTAACTAAGAGTTTTCAGTGGTTACACTTTATTTTTCAATATAAAATATGCATTATAAAATATGTGAAAAGTTGCAACAGTCATTATTTTCAGTTTTATTATAGAAATAAGCCTTATAAACTAAAGAACAAAATGTTAGTTCTTTTATAGAAGATGTGGTAGCATCACATCTTCTATAAAGGCAGAATACAAACCTTTGCATAAGCTCAGGCATAAATTCACATCTCAGCAAACGTTTCTTACCTGTACGACAATCTGCAAGTATCCAGAAGGCAGCTATAAAATAAGGAAAGACATTTTCTCAAGCTATTAGCTATATTAACTGAACACCAGCCAACTCATTCTAGTCTTTGGTATTTGGACAGTACATACATACTTATCGCTACCTCCTAGCTTTACAACATATATGGGCTAAGAGAAAGGTGGTTTGTATTTCAGTGGTTGGGTTCACAAAATATACTTACTTGTGGTTTACTCGGTTACAGAGTTGGAATGAAATTAGTAGCATGAATATTTAATTAAACACAATTAAATAAATCCCATTTTCTGGATTCACACAACATGTCAGAAAAAACACATTTGGTTCATCTTTGGTTTAGCCTGCTCTGCACTGAATAATCAAGTGAATTGAGGGCACCAGTAAGATACCAAAGTAGGAAATGTTAAGGAAGGCTTGTATATTGAACTTTCTAATGCACTGTACTCTGTATAAATGAAGAGCTTTGGTGCCTGGTGGCACAAGTTTCAGAAGCAAATAAAAAATTCATTCAAGTAACTACCACACCCAAAATTTCCTCTTCCACTGCTGCTATATTGCAGTTCCCCAAAGTTTCTGTCATGATAATCATAAAACATACTGTCTTTAGGAAGCTTAAGCCTCCTTTTTCTCGCTGTAGAACAGATAAACTTTGTTTATTTTTCCAAAAATAGCTTATTTGCAAGCAATTCCTATTTCAGCAAAACTTCCTTTCTAAGTAAGTATGCAGGGGATGAATCACAGCCCACAGCAGTTTTTTAAATCAATGAACAGTGGAATTTTAGTTGTAGCCATGGAACCATCCCATGGACTCAGGAAATATGATTTACTTTACGAAGTCCACCTTTTTAAATATCCCGAATCATCAACCAAAGATTCACTGATATCCAGGCAGTGCGGACTATTTTCTTGTCCTCTGCACCTCATTTAAAAAAGGGCAATCTCATTCCTCTTAAAAGTTGAGACACTGTGCGGAACAAGCCACAGCACTCCTTTAATCTACTCATTTCCCCCCTCCTGTACTAGACAGGATTCCGCCCCGCGAAAGGATATCTAATGTAGGTCTTAAGGCGGGGATGGACGGGATCGGGGCTGAGGAAAGAGGTGCGGTTTCCTCACCACTTGCCACAGTACGAGAGGCCACAGCTAGTCCAAAGAGAGGACTAGCTAACGCCTTGGATTTCCTAATTAGGGAAGAGGAGGGGTTTTACCTGGGGATCGGGATGAGGGAAGGGGAGGAGCTGGCGGTGCCTCCTGTCTGACCACAGGGAGGAGGAAGAGGAGATCGTAGAAGTTGCTAGGAGTTCTTGCAGCTGCGTGATCCACAAGTAGGCAATTTAGCCTGCGAGGGCCGCAGCTACTGAATTTAGGGCAAATCCGCTGCAACCACGGAATAAACGTGTGGAGATGTCTGCGACGTGGTGGGTCGCACTGCCGCTGGCCAGGCTTGTGTTCGCTGCAGTGTTGGCCCTACTAAGGGCAGGTAAGCGGGGATCGTGTGCTTCTTTTTCTTTCCTCCTCCGCACTTTCTCTGGGAGGGGTGGAAGGCGAATCGTGCTGCTATTTCGCTGAGTTGAAGGGAACTGGGGTACATTCTGATAGCCTGGACTGCGGCCTTGGACGGGTGGGTGAGGAACAGATTACCTGTGTGCGCTCTTTGTCTTTGAAGAAGGATTTGGAACTTTCGATACTTTTCTTTATCGACATTTTAAAAGAGTGCTGCTGACGTTCGCGCTGGTTGGTCAGAACCTGTCGTTTTTGAAATATATCTAGTTTTTCTATTAATCGCACGGTTGCCTTTTTTGCTACTTTGAGAACATGATTCTCTGATTGCGTACTCACATCACGTTAAGCCACATTGGCTGTTTTCAATAGATATTAGGGTTTAGAGGACCAAATTCTTACGAAGATAATGACAAAATTGAAGGAAAGAGGTATCATCTGAACCTAGATAGTGGTATAAAATCTATACCTCCTTCCCTGAAATTTTATCTCTTGAATCTGAAGTGATGGCGGTTCTTGACTTCCCTAAAAGACTTTCAGTCTTTTGGAGTGCTTTTCCTACTTAGCTTAACTTCTTATTTCAGATATTCTTGTATAGGTTGGAATCTCAGATCTGTTCATTTTCCAAATTATAACTTTTAGACAATTACTGAATGCATTGCTGTGATGATCTGTTGCAATCTGGGTTTATTGTACACACATGATAATCCCACTATGGGGAAGAGGTTTAGAAGAAGTCTGATAACACTAGGCCGCAGCTCACTAAGTCTTATGCTTTTTAATAAAATCTGTAAATCGAAAAAGGTGCTACCAGCCTCTTTATGATTTTTTTTGTCACTTTGGCTGTTTACCTACAATATTTAGATTGGGGAAACTGTCTCTTGGTGTATAGATTAAGAATCTTAACTCTATGGAAGATATTCACCATTTGAAAGTTCAGACAGTTGCTGCTCGCAAATAACCACAAAAGATTCTATAGATGGGATTCACAGAGGTGTGAGAGGCCTCCCCTCTGTCATGGATTACTCATTCTAACATAGTGCCCTTAAGAGGTACATGGGGCTGCCCTTGAGGGCCACTCGGAGGCTTCAACTGGTACAAAATGCAGCTGCACGGGTTGTGATGGGAGAATCCCAATACTCCCATGTTACACCCTTCCTGCACGACTTGCATCGGTTGCCCTCCAGGTGAGATTCAAGGTGCTGGTGATGACCTATAAAGCCCAGGATATTTGGTGGACCACCTGCAGCCAGCAATGTCATCCCATCGCCCAGTCCGCGCCCATAGAGAGGGCCTACTCAGGGTGCTGTCGGCTAGACGGTGTTGGCTGGCAGCCCCAGGGGTAGAGCCTTCTCCGTGGGTGCGCTCACCCTCTGGAATCAACTCCCCTTGGAGCTCCGGTTGGCTCCTAACCTTCATACCTTCCACCGTGAATTGAAAACTTGGTTATTCAAGTTCCCCGATCTGGACTGATGGGGTTTTAAGGGTTTAAATTTTAGTGGGTTTAATCAGATTTTAACTTTTTATTATGGCTTTGTGAATTTTATTATTGTGAGCCGCCCTGTGTCCATTGGAGATAGGGCGGCATATAAGCCAAATAAAATATATAAGTAAGTAAATAAATACAATGAACTTATAACAGTTCATTTAGTGACTTCAAAATTACAATGGCACTGAAAAAAGTGACTTATGATCATTTTTCACATTTAATGACCATTGCAACATCCCCATTATTACAATTCAGATGTTTGATAACTGGTTAAATTTATGACAGTTGCAATATCCAATGGTCATGTGATCACCTTTTGTGACCTGACAAGCAATGGGGGAACCAGATTCACTTAACAATTTTGTTACCTAATTTAACAGCTGGGGTGAGTCACTTAATAATTGTGACAAGAAAGGTTACAAAATGGGGCACTTAATAATTGTCTCATTTAACAACAGAAATTTTGCCCTCAATTGTGGGCAATTGCCCACAATTGCCCTGTAAATCGAGGACTACCTGTATTGGATTACAACTTTCATCATTCCCCTTTGAGTATGGCCAATGGGAATTGTTTGTAGGACTGCACCCTGGTGAAGACAATATTTATTATCGCTCCCAAATGTTAAGAATGTCTAATTCCTCCATTTTGGGGCCTTGCATATTTTGTCCTTTTTTTCTTAAGATAACTTATAGTTAGAGAAGAAGAATTGTTTTTATAGACAATTAACCATTCTCAGATATTTTAGTTGCTTAATTCCTTTCTGTATTGTTCCTTTGGAACATGGAAAAGACTAGTTAACATGTTGTACTAAATCATAATGACCTAGTTTATTCAAAACTAATGATTTACAATACAATTACAAGCTCACACATACCTAAGTAAATTCAACCAAAACCACCACATTATGACTTAGTATTATGGCATAGATACTAAATCTCACACACATTTGTAAGATACCTTACATATTTGCATTAAATTTTAAATTGTATCCATTAAATTGAATTGTTCATCCACTGATATGTGGGGGCCTAGCCAATTTGATTTACTTAATTCTGGTTAAACTGTGGCTTTGTAATATATGATTATTACATTAGGATGGGATAGAGCCATGATGGCAAACCTATGGCACGACTGCCGGAAGTGACACGCAAGCCATCTTTATGGACTCGTGGAGCCATCGCCTGTTGCTTTTCTGGGTTCCAGCACGCCAGCCAGTTGGGTTTTTTTGCGCACCCAAAACCGGAAGAGCAGCCACCCATTGCGCATGTGCAGTCCAGGAAGATGATTTTTCTGTTTCAGAAATGCGCATTGGCCACTTGGTCTCCTGGTTTCTGGTGTGCATGCACATGTAAAGACCAGCAATGGCAAGGGCCGGCCCGCACGCTATCTCCGGCGTTCCTGCTGTGCAGCTCTGCTGCCCCAGAAGAGCAGCAGCGGCGGCCACTGCAGGGCGAAAGACAAGAGCGACTGGCCGGCTTGGGTGCTCGGGGAAGTAGGGGCATGCTTTTGGCCTGCAAGGCGGGAGGAGGAGGAGGAGGCGCTGCTGCTGCATAAGGTAAGAGCAGCTGGTGGGGTTGGGAGCCAGGCTGACCAGGATAAGCCAGCTTGTAGTCTTTGAGAGGGAAGGGCTGCATGGGCTGAGCTGCGTCTGCTCATTGGCACTCACATGACGGGTGGCAGATTGTGGCTCCGCTGGTGCTGCCAGGGCAAAAGTACGCAGCTCCCACTTGGGTGTTTCCAGGCTGCACTTTTGGCTTGCAAGGCATGGCCAGGAGGAGGCGCCGCCACTGCCATGTAAGGTAAGAGCACCAAGGCCAAGACGACAAAGTTGGGAGCAGCAGTCCTGGTGGTGGGGGGCAATGGCTTTACCGCCATTGCTGCAAAACATATGGGCGTCTCCCTAGTTGCCTCTTTGTGGGTGCCAGACAAGAGATAGGCAGCAGCCAAAGCCGCATGTGTGACTGATCGGGGAGCTCCTCTCCTCTCACAAGGATGCTGGGAGTGTTCGGAGTATATACTTCCCCACTCCTGGGATGGGGAATTGATGAGCCAAATGTTTTTCCAAGGGAAAAGACAGAAGGGCTGGAAGGGAGGCAGGAAACTGATCCAAATTCTCTCCCTTCCCCCTGCTTTCTTCCAACCCCGCCAGCCACTCTTAGTTTACCCTAGTGAGGCAGGATAAACACTCGGAGCAGGATCAGTGCACACAACCCAGTTTCAGCCAATGGCTCAGGGCAGCTGCTTCGCTTGAGGAGGAGGGGAAAAGATTGAGGGAAGAAAGCCGGAGCTCTGGTAGTCTGTTACTCTGTTAAATGTTTTTCCAAACTCGAAAGCAACTGAAGGGCAGTCTTGGAAGATCTTTTCAAAATTATCTCAACTGTTCGCAAGCAGACCACTCTAAAAGAGCAACCAGAGCAACCAAGCCTTTCAGGGGGTGTGACATTTGCACCAGAGATGTGTCCTCTTTAAATAAGCTAACTTTATCCCTTCTTCGAGACCCCCCTCCATACTCTTCGCTTGAGGAGGAGGGGAAAGGATCAAGGGAAGAAAGCTGGAGCTCCTGCAGCCTCTGGAAAAATGTTTAACAGAGTAACAGACTGCCAGAGCTCCAGCTTTCTTCCCTCGATCCTTTCCCCTTCTCAAACGAAACAGCTGCTCTGAGTCATTGCCTGAAATTGGGTTGTGTGAACCGATCCAGCTCCGAGTGTTTATCCTGTCTCACTGGGGTAAACTAAGAGTGGCTGGCAGGGTTGGGAGAAAGAAGGGGGAAGGGAGAGAGTTTGGAATGATTTCCTGCCCCCCTCCAGGCCCCCCCCATCTTTTCCCCTGCTTGAGAAGCGGCTGCAAGAGGAGTTGTTTACCTGGCTCAGGTAAGATTAGCTACCAGATTGGGGGAAACAGCGGTGAATTCCAATCTGGCAGTCTGGCCGGGGGGGGGGGGTGAGAGAGCAATGCAGCCCCTTGCGTTTCACTGGCATGGGGCTCTGACGCGCAAAAGAGAATGGCCGTCAGGAGAAAAGTTTTGGGAAGCTGCGCAGAGCCACCTTTTACTTCCAGCAACTGGAGGAAGGTGCTTTTCTCGGTGCCATGTGAATCAGCCAAGATTATTCTTCGCAGCGCTCCTGGCCACCGCATCTCCTTTTAGACCTGTAATCACTCTCCTTCGGAGGGGAGCCGCCAGTCAGGCACCCAGCCAGCCCTCTTCTTCCCCCCTGCCGTGATCCCTTCGTCCCTGGCAACGGAAGTTTTTGTGCTGCCACTGCTTCCCCATTGGCGCCAGAGCAGCCGGGAGGGCAGAAAGGGTGGTGGCAGGTTGTGGCGGCAAGCCGTTTGCACTGGCTAAGAGACAGAGGCTGCTCCTGGAGCAGCCAGGAGGAGAAGCCGCTGGCGGGGAGGCAAGCTGCCCCAGTAGAACTGGAAGAGAGCACAGCTCCACACTCATGGAGGCCCATTGGCCGGGAAGAGGTTGCAATAAGCAGCAAGAGGCTTGCTGGCCAGGATGCGATCATGCTTCCTGGCAGGAGAGGGTTGCACCAACTTTTGCCAGGGTGAACTGCCTGCCTGCCTGCCAGTGTCCAGTGTGGCTGGCATAGCTGGATGCTGCCCGGAGTGCAAGGCTGGCAAGCTGTTCATGCCAGCAAAGTTTAGTGCAGGAGGCTATTCAGGTCCAAAATGGGCGGAGATGTATGAAGTGCATGCGCACACGCATGCACAGTGTGGGGCGCATGCACAGGAGGAACATGGGTCATGCACACATGCGCATGTGGGGGGATTCCCTTTGCATTATGGGTGCTGCCACGCATGCGCGTTATTGCACACTTTTGGCATGCAACAAGAAAAAGGTTCACCATCACTGGGATAGGGGCTATATTACAGCTTGTTTGTTTTAATAGAAGGATATAACTTAGCTGTTGCCCTAGAAAACAGATCCGATAGGCTTTCATTACAGAAATCTCATTTTTTGAATGTAGGGAGTATGGAACAAGGGACCTAGTTAATTAGAATTTTCGTGAATTTGGGATCTTAAATCAAGACTGGATAGTTTTGCAAACTGATAAATGCCACTGTAATTCTTGATTTTCTGCACTAATTAAGAGTCTAGTCTTGCAGTCCACCTCTGATTCTAGAAACTAAATACATGTAGTCCTAAATCTATGACCACAATTGTGCCCAAAATTTATGTTGCCAAATAAGACAATCGTTAAGTGAATTTTGCCCCATTTGCTAAGTTAAGACTTATTTGTTTAGTGAATCACTGCAGTTATTAAATTAGTAATATGGTTGCTAAGTGAAGCAGGCTTCCGCATTGATTTTGTCAGAGGTCATAAAAGGAGAGTTCAGGACATTGCAATTATCATAAATATGAACTAGTTACCAAGCGACTGAATTTTGATCACATGACCTGATGCTACAATGGTTGTAAGTTTAAAAAACAGCCATGTGTCACTTCTCGGTGCCACTGAACTTTGTACAGTGACTAAATGAATTGTTGTAAGTCCAGGATAACTAGTGCTGATTTTGAAAACCATGGATCATTAGTTCAGTGCATGTTCAGACCCAGAGAAGTAATAGCTGCCCTGACTAAAGTGCTGCGGTAAAAGCATTACTCTGATTTTTGATGAAAAGGGGCGTATTGGATTAACTAGATAATTCTGTGCATCTTCAGTATTCTTGTGCACCTGAAACATTTATCTCCTGAGAACAAGTTACAAGTCAGTCTGTTCCAATGCATCATTTCATGGTGAATCAGCTCATCAGGACAAGTCAATTTATTATCATGCTCATTTTTGAATCCATTTATGAAGCATGGTTATTCAAACTAGATTTAATGGCAGTGCTATTTTAAGATGGCATCACAGTGCAGACATTTGAAGATGTCCATCTTGACATTGAAATGAACTACTTCATTTGAAATAATATCTCGTATGCATGCACAATCGGTTGTATATAATTTTGATGTTGTAACTTGGAAATGGCCCCACTTAGTTTTGCAGATTCACACCAAAGCAACATTTTGATAAAGCCTTGATCAAAGTAAATATTCCTTTGCTTTGAATATGCTTACCAATATGGATATTGTCAGAAAGTTTTACAGTACAACTTTTCTTCATCTGAGGTATAATAGGTTATTAGATAATTCCCTTAGATAAGGGAATGTAAAGGAATAAACAATATGTTATAAGATTTGCATAAATACACCTTGTCTGAATTTAGGTCATTCTACTTAAACTACTCTTCATTAAAAATGTATAAATGTCTATATTTTAAAACGTACCTTTAAATTGCTACATGTATATATTGATTTGGGAGATGTCTTGTCTTTTACTTTTGTCATCAACTGAAGCTGAGGAAAATTGCCATCTTATTATATAGGACAATTTGAAGGATTCTAATGTTCATTCATCTAAAATAGGGGTGTCAAACTGGGGGCCTGCGGACCAGATGTATCATGCACAGGCCACATCCACCCCAGCTCCACAAAGGCGGGAAACGTCATGATACGTTACGTGATGGCAACGTGATGCTGAGAATTTGACACCCATGATCTAAAACATTTTTATATTGATTCCCATTTTTTTAAAAAAATCTACAAGTACAAATAGTATGATAAGAATTCTAGCTATAGAATTTGATGTGCCTTCCATTTATTTGTAAAATGCTTTGATCAATATTATTTGATTTTGACTTGTTTTGTGGACTCACTTATGGTTTATTCAGTAAATCATGATTATATAAAATTGTCTTTAGTTAATAGAGTAAACGTTCACAGTTGCCCAATATAGTTAGGTTAGGACTGGGAACAGTGTCCAGTTGACCAGAAAACAACATGTTGGTACTTTGTTGCAGACATAGGAAGGCTTTGTTGTAGACATAGGAAGGATCCATAGGAAGGATCTAGTTCTAGAAACTTAGCTGTTTTTGCAGTCCAAGATAAACTGAACCTACTCATATGAATTCTCTCTGTTGGTTGGATTCAGAAAACTCGATTAAATAAACATTAGTAAATGAGCTTGACAAGCTATCATAAAACACAGCTCATAGATGTGTTTATAAATCAGACCTATTCTGATTTATAAAGCGTGGTTTATGGCTTAGCGTGGTGGCTCTAAAATTGTAGTCACATGATCACAGGACACTATAACAGTCAAAAATGTGAGCTGGTTGCCAAGTACCCAAAATGTAGTCACAGGACCACAAGAAAGTTTGGTGGTGACATTTTACGATGGCCAAAAGTGCTTTAGTGGTTATAGAACACCCTTTTTCCTGTGCACTGCTGCCACTATCCATGAATGGGTTAATCCTTCAGCCTTTGGCAAACAACTGAGTGATATTTAAATATTTTTCCTTTTCCCGGCTGCCAAGCCATGCTCCCAATCCCATGATATCCCAGTCTTCACTCAGTTGTTGGCAAATGCTGAAGTGATTCCTGGGAGCTCGTGGATTTTTACCCAGGGACTTGTTTTCCCTTTCGCAAGGGATGCATAAGATTTTGATTTATTTTTGAGTACTTCTTTTTCGTGTTTCGGCTTGCCGCTTGGAGCACGAGTGCAGCAGGAGTGCTCATCAGCTGGGTGACGGGATCACAGCTTCGGGTGCCTCAGCGCTTGGCGCCCTTTTCAAAATCACCATTCGCCATTCATCTCAGGGCAAACCCAGCCTCTTCTCAGCGTGGCGGTGGTGTGCTTGATGCGGCAGCCACCCCCACCATCGTGACCGCCTCCCAGCCAGTCATCAAAGGCAGGCAGACAGAGGGGCTGAGGAAACGCGGAGCTGAGCTCTAGGAGCGGCGGTGAGCTATTGCGATCCCAGCTTGCAGCAATACTAGATCTGTCTGATGGCATGCAGCATTTGGTAGGATGCCAAATGCTTCAGGCCGCCATTGTGAGTCCGCCGCCCTACACCGGCTCCTCGGTTCTTAACGCCACATGCGTCCACCATCTTGACGAACCCTCAGGCCGCCATTTTGGGTGAATTTCAGACTGGCTCCTCTCATTACCAGCCCCATTGACCTTCGCACCTCATGCACTCGCCATTGTGATGGATCCTCGGGCTGCCATCTTGGCTGATTTTCAGACTGGCTCTTCTCATTACTGGCTCATTTGAACTTTGCCCCTCGTGCGCCCATTGTAACGGACCCTCAGGCCGCCATTTTGGAAGATAAACTTAGATCAGCTCCTCTCCTGACCACCAGCAAAGATCTGCTGGATGTTCCAGATTTTTGGGACAGTCATCAGGAATTATGAAGGGGAAGTGACTTCAGCTGGGAAATCCTTGCTGTAATAGGTGGTTTGGGGGAGCTTCGGACCCTCAGCTGGCCATAAAACTACAAAAAAACCCCTGCTACCCAGGTAATAATAATATACCCTGCTGAACAACCATGTCCGACTCTCCCCCATCCTCCGACCTGGAGCTGGAATCAAGCCCACCTCGCAAGGTGGCCAAATCAGCCAAAAAGTGCACGGGAAAGCGGTCTGAGAACTCCAGCCGCAAAACCAGTATGGACAAGGTACTACCCACGCAGGACAAAGATGCCTTAAGATGCCATAAAGCACTGGAGCGCCAGTGTACCAAGACTCGGAAGGCAGCGGCTGCAACATCAACCATGGAGACTGGACCCTTCATTGCCACGCCCCCTGCATCAAGAGAGGCAGGCCCTGGAATTACAAGCTTTGCTGAATTGGCCTTGACCCCAGTGACTCCCGACCCAGCCAAGTCAGGCCACTCTTTACTCTGCACAAAAGGTGTCTCCCTTTCCTTACCAGATGTTTCAGTGGCTGGGTCACCAGGCCAAAAACACCAGGTGGTGGAGATGACCTTTACACCAACGGCAGCCGGCAGGCAGACAAGGGAGGCCCTTACCAGCAACTCAACTGGATTTTTAGTCTATGTTTTCATCAGCATTATCATCACTCCTGGCTGCAAGTTTGCAGCAGGCTACACAGGCACCCTTACAGCCATTGATGGTCCAGGGGATGCATCAACAGCATCAGTCTCAACGTCAGCCACCTCAAATTCAAGCATCTTCATCAGAGAATTCAGATCAAGCAGAGGAGGGGCCAGAGGACATTGAGTTCTCAGAGGACGAGGGGTTGATGCCCAATACTCCGGCATTCACTGGCCTATTCTGCCCGGCCTTGTTCAAGTCACTCCTCCATAAGGCTCGTCTCACGACTAATCTGGGAGTGCCCAGGGAGGTCAGGCCATCCAATCACACAACCGTGGGGCCCCACGATGCGCTCTTCAAATCTAAACCGGAAAAAGACTGTATACCCTGCCCGCAACTGTTCACAGACATAATCCAGAACCTCTGGGGTCAACCCGCTTCACTTAACGACACCCAGCAGTTTGGACAAGAAGCTGTACCGTTCTGCACTGGAATTGGAGGAGTTACTGGCCCTTCCAGCGGTGGACCAGCCGGTTACGACCCTATCTTCTTCTTCAATGATTTCCACGGATGCCTTGGACGGGCTCAAGGCGGAAGACAAAAGAACAGAATGGGCCTTTCGCAAGTCACATCAGGCGGTGGCCTGGGCAATCAGATCAGCAACAGCTACATCCTTTTTCAACAGGGCATCCCTCATATGGCTTCGGCAGCTGCAAGAAAGGCTTCCTCCTGAGGACACTAGACTGCACCAAGACATAAATAAAATAGTAGCTGCCACCAAATATGCAGCAGATGTGTCTCTAAATTCAGCAAAATTTGCCTTGAGGGCTCTTGCTTCCACCGTCATGGTGAGGAGACTGTTTTGGCTACGCTCCTGGAAGGCCAACCTCAAGGCAAAGTGGAAGCTGGCCGCAGCCCCGTATAAAGCACCGGTGTTATTCGGAGCAGCTTTAGAACCCGTCCTGATCGAGGACAAAGACAAAAGGAAGGTGCTTCCATCGTCCTACCGCCGACAGCACAGATACACACCATACCCTCTCCAGCAGCCCTTTTGTTTCAATTCAGGGCCCAGAGGATCCTCCTCACAGGGCTCCCATTATCAGGGCAGCAATAGGTATCAAGACAGACAACAATTCCGAGACCGAGGCCGAAACCAGCAGTCCAAGCGACTGTTTCATGGGACTGGACCCAAAACTGACAGAAGGGGGAAGTGACGCCCAAGCTATGGGCCCTTTAGGCAGGAGACTCCACCTCTTTCATCAGCAGTGGGCCTGATCAACCTCGGACTTGTGGGTAGAGTACACGATTTCATCTGGACTTTCCATTGAATTCTCAGGACCTCCTCCCTATCGCTTCTTGCGTTGCCCGACCCCACATTCAAAGGAACTCAAGCTTCTGATGTCTCAAGACAACCTCTTGGAAATCAGGGCCATAGAACCAGTACCACTGAACCAACACGGCTCGAGGTTCTATTCAATCCTCTGCCTTGTACCCAAGAGTTCTGGGGGTTGGAGGGCCATTCTAAACCTAAAACATCTGAATCAGACAGTCCAGTACTGCAAGTTCAGAATATACTCCCTCTGGTCGATTCTAGCAGGAGTGAGGCAAGGGGATCTCCTTCAGTCAGTCGACTTGCGAGAAGCCTATTTACACATGCCCATTCACCCAGACCACTGACAGTACCTGAGGTTCGAGCACGCGGAGCACCATTTCCAGTACCGCGCAATGCCCTTTGGACTCTGTTCGGCACCCCGCACCTTTACCTTTGGCAGCGGTGGTGGCAGCCAGACTCCGAGCCATTCTGGTTTGAGTGCTCTGCTACCTGGATGACATTTTGGTCCTCTCGTCATCACACGACCAGGCGGTCAAGGACATCAAACTATTATTGAAGGCGTTCCAAGAGCACGGCTTCACGATCAACTTCGAGAAAAGCCATCTCCAGCCATCCACCTGGCTCCTTCACTTGGGAGCCGTGATAGATTCAGTCAAGGTCCAGGTATTCCTGTCTCCGGACAGGTTTCAGAGCATTCAAGACCTGATTCAGCAGATTCTGGCCCGGAGGAGAGTACCCTTGCTTCAACTATCACGTCTGCTTGGGAGGATGGTCTCCTGCTTTGGCATTGTACCATGGGCACGCAGACACTCGAGGCCCCTCCAATGGCTCTTACTTCCCTTCTAACGGGCGGGCAAGGCCAACTCAAAGCACGAAGTGTTGCTACCTTCCCAGGTCCGCTTTTCCCTCAGTTGGTGGTTGTCGGCCTCACTCCTCAAGGGTTGTGAATTTCTAGACACTGACAGGTTGGTCCTCATTACAGACGCAAGCCTTCGAGGGTGGGGGGCACACCTTCACAGCCTAGTGGCACAGGGCCTATGCTCATGACAAGAACAGCACAACAGCATTAACCTCCTGGAACTCTGGGTGATCAGGCTGGCCTTACTCCAGTTTCAAATAGCAGTACAAGGTCAGCATGTATTGATCCTGACAGACAACATCTCCGCCAAAGCACACGTGAACAGAGAAGGAGGCACGAGGTCCCAAGCCCTGATGTTAGAGTCCGAGGCCTGTTCAGCTGGGCGGAGAGACATCTACTCTCGATCAAGGCAGATCATATCTCTGGTTCGACCAATGTCAGAGCGGACTGGCTCAGTTGAGAAATGATAGATCCGGCAGAGTGGCAACTCCATCCCCATCTATTTCGGAGAGTTTTCCTCCCGATTCGGGACCCCGGAGGTAGATCTATTTGCGACTCTGACCTACACCCAATTGCCCCGCTTCGTGTCTCATTACCCAGCAGCCTGTTATATACATTTCCACCGATTCCACTTCTACCACATCTCATTCGGAAGTTGCTGACCGAGAGGGCCAACCTGTTTCTAGTGGTTCCCAACTGGCCTCAAAGGTTGTGGTATGCTGACCTCGTGGCACTATCCATAGACCCGCCGTGGGTTATTCCACCACACCAGGTAGTTCTGTGCCAAGGGGTGGTAACTCATCCAGAGTCTCAGTGGCTTCAATTGGCCGTCTGGCATTTGAATTGGTCATTCTAAAGAAGGACAAATTGTCAGATAGGGTTTTCAGTATCATCCAGGTCGCCAGATGGCCCTCAACAGCTTGCATCTACGAGGCCTCCTGGTGGGCTTTCTGCTGCTGGTGTTCTAACCATTGTGTAGATCCCACAACGGCGGTGGAAGACATCCTTGAATTTCTGCAGATGGGACCAGACAATGGACTGGCCCCTGCTACCCTAAGATGTCAAGCAGCGGCGTTGTCAACTGTCATCACCTGCTCACCCTATCAGTCACTATCGCACCATCCACTCATCAAGGGCTTTCTACATGATGCTATGAATTTATGCCCCCCTACAGTGCACCTCTATCCATCATGGGACTTACCTCTTGTGTTGCGGACCTTGACGGGCCCTCCATTTGAACCGTTGGGTTCAGTTGCCCTCAAGTACTTGTCCTTTAAGGTGACCTTTCTCCTAGCTATCACCTCGGCTAGGAGAGTGTCAGAGCTGGCAACCCTCTCTATTTGAAAGGATCTGTGTATCTTCCGAGACACCACGGTAATCCTGCACCTGGACCCCTCCTTCATGCCCAAGGTGAATTCCTGGTTTTACCGGGCCCAGGAACTCATCTTGCCGGACTTTTGCCCATCTTGCAGAAGTGAAAGCCACCAAAAAGGTGACCTTGCATGATAGAAGTCGGAGGCTAGCCGTCCGCAAGGGCTTATACGGGGCACCCGTAAGGGAGTTCAGAACAATAGATAGGTCCCAGGTGAGGTACCTGTGAACCACAGGTGGACATAAGTTAATGGCTCCCCGCAGGAATCTATGTATCAGCGTGTTGGGACAAGGAGGAAATGGTTCCACAAGACAGGACCGTTGAGATAGCCGCCACCTGCCTCCGGAATGTATTAGATCAGACTGCTGTTGAGCCCATCCTGAAGAAAGGTGAGAATATGGACAATTTAAGCTTGAAGGGCCAAAACCCCCTTACGGCCACACCAATCACAAAAGGCCTGCCAAGTGGCCGAATAAATGCGGTCTGTGGATGGCCTCCGTGACACTTCAATGGTTCGGATAACCTTGGAGGGGATATTATCTCTAATCATTGGGGATTGCAAAGCTCCACAAAAACCTCAACCAGCTTTCAAGAGTGTGAAGCTCCGGCAAGCCATGTCCCAGCTCCCCCAGGGGAGCATGAAGCTCCACACCACTCCGGGATGATATCTAGTAATGGAGGGGATGTTAGAAGATAAACAACAATGGAGCTGGGAAACGATGAAATAAGCCAGTCAAAGCCAGCAAAGAGAGAACCACCACCAAGGTGGATCAACTCCAACAGTCTTGAGGTGAAGAAGGAAAGAAACAAGTCCAAGTCCAAAATCCAGAAGGTAAGTCAAATCCAAAGTCCAAAGTTCAGAAAAACCAAAAAAGACCAGATGATCAAGCTGGAGAAACAGTCCCACACATCTATCCTATCTGAAGGACTGAGTCAAAAGCTGGAAGCCCCTAGCAACAAGGGTGGAATTTAACAACTATGACAGACTCAGTTCTTCAATCTGAATACACGAGTGTAACCCATGCCTGACTGCTGTCTCCATCCATAATGGAGAATGTGAGCTCTACTTATTCTTGCTTTGCTGGAATTGGACCTCTTGCCTGTCTGGATAGGCAAAGCTGTGAGCAAGTTTTGGAAGTGCACCCTTTTCTGGACAACCTCCTTATAAGGTTGGTTTAAACATTTGGTGAACCTAGCAAAATTGTTATTTATTTAACAAATCATTGTGAATGTGTAAATTAGTTCAGTATAAGTTTTGGATTTTCCATAAAACGTGAATGATACAATCTTTTTGTTTCTTCATTTGTATAGATAGTCCTCTACCTACGACCATAATTGAGCCCAAAATTTATGTTTTGTAAGTGAAACAGTTAAGTAAGTTTTGCCCCATTTTATGACCCTTTTTGCCATTATTAAGTGAATCACTGCAATTGTTAAGTTAGTAACACAGTTGTTAAGTGAATCTGGCTTCCCCATTGAGTCTGCTTGTCAAAAGGTTACAAAAGGTGATCACATGACCCAGGACACTGCAGCCATCATAAATATGAGTCAGTTGGCTGAATTTTGATCATGTGAACTTATACTGCAACAGTTGTGTGAAAAATGATAATGAGTCATTTCAGTGAAATTGTAACTTTGAATGGTCACTAAATGAATTCCTGTAAATTGAGAATTATCTGTACTAGTGATTACTTTATTTTGATGAAGAATATTCAAATCCTGTCTTTATACTTAATTCTTTAGTCATTATTTTAATAATTAGTATATTCTTGCAGAATCTCATTACAATATTTTATATTTTGTGCTTTAAAAAGAGTTCTCATTTTGCAATGTAAAATTGAAATTTCTCATCCAAAGAGGTCTTGAAATGTAATGACACATAGTGTGAGGCAGGAAATTGCATCTTTTTTAGTCCTACCAAATTTTGCTTACTAATTGTCTGCACATATTTATCATGCTGAACATATTAGTGTTTCATTTGTTTGCTGGGAAAATCCAGAATCCTCAATTCTGGGTTTGAAAAGCTTCCTTAATTCTAAAATAAATAAAGGCAAGCAAAACAGAGTCTGATATGTTTGCGCATCCACAAATTTAAATAGTTCTGATAAATCCTGATAAAGCTATTTTGGATGTTCTGAACCACTGTCCATGGTGGTGGTGAGGCTGTGCAAGAAGTTATGGAAAAACAAAACTAGTTGTAATGTGAGAAGCCTAGTATGATATCATAACCTGCATTAAGGGTGAGCAGTGTTGTATTGGTTAATTATGGTGGGTATTTGAGCAAAAGCATAGTTTCATGTTAACTATTATGTTGCATTATGATTAAACCTTTGAAAGGTTCTGCCCCAAATTTGCAAAGGCTGTGAGTTGTTATTTTGAAAAGCGACTTTCACTGAATAAAGAATCCAGCTTTTCTGATGGTTTAAACCAGGGGTGAAATTCAGCCAGTTCTATCCGGCTCGGGCAAACCAGTAGCGGCTGCTCTGGGAGGCTCCATCCACCCACATGGACATCATGATGTCGCTTTTTTGTGACAATTTTAAGCCGCTGCGCATGCGCAGAAGGCTTTGTACATGTGCAGACCATGGCACGTGCATGTTTGCGAACTGGTTGGGAAGGTAAGTGAATTTCACCCCTGGTTTAAACCAAAATCTTCTACTTCCTGCAGTAGAAAACAGATTGTTTTGGGAAGTTCTGAACTGAAATGCAAAGCTTTCCAGCTTTGTTCTGCAATCTAGAGCTAACTATGGTTGAATATAAATAACATAATTAGTGCTCTGTATAGCTGACATGGCTAATAATCCCTGACAGGTTTAACCTTTATGTCTTCTGAAATGTTTTTAAGTGTATTAGTCTTTAAAGCTAATACTGTTTCTTTAGGTGGTAAGTTCTGTTCCCTTATAAAGATGAAGAAAAAAGTTCTTTCTGACATATGGTAATGGCTTAGAACTGTCATAAGCTTTCTGGACATTTTGAAGTTTCATATATACCAGTCCCACCCAACATGGCGAATGGCAAGAGGTTTGTTTGTTAATTTATATAAATTTAATAAACAAACAAACCTCTTGCTATATACCATCATCCTTATTGTTTGGGATGATCCTAGGCTGGTTACAATGTAATAAAAATAGAGATATAAAAACCATTTAAAAAAATAAAAGTATATTTAAATTACAAGATATTAAATATAGAATAAATGACCATGAGTTTAAAGTGGAGCACCAATGGTGCCTTCTCTGTCACTGTGCAAACCACATCCAGCCTAAGGTAATGGAATATGTGGTACAAAGCACCAAATTTTTCATTTTTTTTTATTGAAAAAGTTTTACAATACAATTTTTTTTTCATTTCCCCCCCCAACCCCCCTTCCCCACTACCTCCCTCTACCTCCCTCCCCCCCAACCCCTGTCCCCACCCTATGAAATGAAAAAAAATTTCATTTTTGAGTTGAACCAATAATGTGGAGATTTGGGGTCAAATTATCACTTGACTTCATTGGATGGCTTAATGCCAATTTTTAAAGTTTTTGCTTAATTTACTTTGCAAAGTCCTTTGTAAGGCTGGAGATTTCAAGCCATGTACACTGTCTTACACGGAATAGAATTTACATGATGTACAGGTAGTCTTTGAGTTATGACAGTTCAATTAGGTATGACATAACCCCCCAAATACTTAGGACGCAGTCCGAAAGTTATAACTGTTGCAGAACCACAGCAGTTGTTCACACTTATGAATGACCGCAGAGGTACTGCAACATTTACCCTGCCTATTCCCCCACTCCCAGGATTCACTTACCTTGTGACAATCTAGTGAATCATCGGTTACTTGCCTACTCTGGTGCATTCACAGAGGTCTAAAGTTGTGCAAGTTCATGTGAGATCAGTAGATTCATAGATCAGTTCTCTATGAATGCACCGGAGCAGGCAAAGGAACTGACAGCTTGCTAGATTGTCACAAGATAAATGAACCTCTACAGGCCCAGTGATCTTGTAGAATATAAGGAAATTCAAAAATTAAATAGTATGTAGGTATATAGATTAGAAATGCATATAAGTAAAGATTCAATTTTGATCAGGCAGGGGGTTGGACTGGATGACCTGCAGAGCCCCTTCCAGCTCTGCTACTCTGTTAAATTTGTTAGATATTATTCTGCTTTAAGATAGTTAGAGGAAAGACATGCTGAAAGCATACCAATATGTAACCATGTTGTGTTAGAATATATCTTCTTTTGTTTGAGGCCCATTAGAAAGAGGCCCGCCCTTTAATGCCAAGGCAGTAGAGGTAAGAAAGAGCCATGCTTGCAAAATATTGTGTAGGTAGTTATGGGGAGGTGTTGATAAACATGTAATTAGAGAAAGAGATGATGATGTCCCTGAAGGCATCACTGATTAGTGGTGATCGGTCACAGGAGGGGCACAGGGGGCATCGGGATAGGGAGCTATAAAATGTAATGCTTTTGAAACTTCAGGTGTGGCTTCCTGGCTCAAACTCCTTGTTGATATCTGCTGGGACATCACCCTATTTTGCAAAATTGTTTTTATTATTTTCTTTTAATAAAGTCTCTTTGTTTTCATCAACCCATGCTTGTTGGTTGAATTCATTTCCAACAAATTGGTGGAGAATGCGGGCAATCTTTTGTTTTCTTCTGATGTCCTGAGCAGTGGGGTCAAGTGAAGAAGGCATGCCCCATTGATTTCAATGGTCTGCAGTCGACTTGGCTGTTCAGGAGTGTGGAGCAAAACACGGATCCCCATTTTAAATAGTGGTCAATTGAAAAAAGAAAGAGAGGGAAGGTACCAGGTTTTTGGAATTGCCAGAAAAAAACGGGCAGACTTTGTGCACAAACCTAGGGGTAATCTGACCGAACACAGGTGAGATCCTATATTAAGACCTACCTAGTGACGATAAAAGCGGCAAAGTCTAACTACTTCTCAGCTCTTATTGCATCTGCAGAGAACCGCCCAGCTGCGCTGTTTAGGGTGACCCGCTCCCTACTTCAGGTGGGGACGCAGGAAGATCCCTTACAGGGACGAGCTGAGGATTTTGTGCAATTCTTGCATGATAAAGTTGCTCAGATTCGGGATGGCCTGGACTCCGATTGGGTAGATCCAGGGGAGGAGACGGGGATAGGTCTTGAGAGCGTTATCTGGGAGGAGTTTGACTCTGTAGCTCTTGAGGACATGGACAGGATTCTGGGAAAGCTTAACGCTGCCACATGTTTATTGGACCTGTGTCCCTCCTGGTTGGTACTGGCCTCCCAGGAGGTTACACGAGGCTGGCTCCAGGGGATTATAAATGCTTCTCTGAGTGAGGGTTTCTTTTCCGCCACCTTGAAAGAGGCGGTTGTGAAGCCCCTCCTCAAGAGGCCTTCCCTGGATCCGGCTTTATTATCAAACTATTGTCCAGTCTCCAATCTTCACTTCGTTGCAAAGGTTCTTGAGTGGTGGCGCAACAACTACCCCGATACCTGGATGGAGATGTCTATCTGGATCCGTTCCAGTCAGGCTTCAGGTCGCGATACAGCACAGAAACGGCATTAATCGCATTGATTGATGATCTCTGGAGGGCCCGGGACAGAGGTTGCTCCTCTATCCTGGTCCTATTAGATCTCTCAGCAGCTTTTGATACCATCGACCATGTTATCCTACTGTACCGGCTGGAGAGGTTAGGAATAGGGGGCACCGTGCTTCAGTGGTTCTCCTCCTTTCTCTCTGACCGTTCGCAGTTTGTGTTGGCAGGGGGGCAGAGGTCGACCTCGAGACATCTTATTTGTGGGGTGCCGCAAGGGTCGGTCCTCTCACCCCTTCTGTTCAACCTTTATGTAAAACCGCTAGGCGAGGTCATCCGTGGTTTCGGCGTGAATGTTCATCAGTATTCTGATGACACTCAGGTATACAACCCCACTCCAGACCACCCCAACGATGCCCTTACTGTGATGTCCCGTTGCCTGGAGGCCATACGGATCTGGATGGGAAGAAACAATCTCAGACTCAACTCCTCCAAGACTGAGTGGCTGTGGCTTCCAGCATCCCGGTATAGTCAGCTGGTACCATCACTGACAATTGGGGATGAGACCTTGCTCCCCACAGAGAGGGCCCGCAATTTGGGTGTCCTCCTGGACTCACGGCTATCTTTAGAAAACCATTTGACAGCCATGGCCAGGGGGGCCTTTTATCAGGTTCGCCTGATCCGCCAGTTGCGTCCCTTTCTGGATTGGGATGCCTTGCACACAGTCACTCGTGCCCTAGTCACCTCCCGTATTGGCTACTGCAATGCTCTCTACATGGGGCTCCCCTTGAAAAGCACCCAGAGGCTCCAACTGGTCCAGAATGTAGCCGCGTGGGTGATTATGGGTGCATCTCGTTGCGCCCATGTAACACCTCTCCTATGCGAGCTGCACTGGCTCCCAGTGGTCTTCTGGGTGCGATTCAAGGTGTTAGTTATCACCTTTAAAGCGCTCCATGGCTTAGGGCCTGGGTACTTACGAGACCATCTTTTGCCACCAATAGCCTCCCACTGACCAGTTCGTTCTTACAGGGAGGGACTACTCAGAGTACAGTCAGTCAAATTGTGCCGACTGGCGACTCCCAGGGGGAGGGCCTTCTCTGTAAGGGCTCCAACCCTTTGGAATGAACTGCCCCTTGATATACGAAACATCCCTAATCTCCGTGCTTTCTGCTGTGCCCTCAAGACCCTAATGGAAAATGGTGTCTGGCTAAAAAGAAGGAAGTGAAAGCAGAAAGTGAAAGTGCTAATTAAAGTGTTTCAGCCTGCCTGGTTTTAACTCAACAAGACTTTAAAGTAGAAATATAATTTTGGCTGTTCCCCCTTTCTGCAAAACTGGGGAGAAAGACTGGAATTTTAGGAAAGGGAGGAAGATTTTCTTTTTTTAAGAAATTAAAATCATGTCCAGGCATGGCTTCAAAGAAAGCTGGTGGGGATTCCCCTTCCCACCAGACAAAGGAATTGCCAGCTAAGCCATTAACCCAGCCTCGGAGTCAAACGCAAGGAGGAGGGAATGAGGATTTGAAAGCTTTCATGACTAACTTAACAGCAACTCTTGCTAATCAAATTAAAGATTTGAATGTGAAGATAGAAAATAATCAAATTGAAATGAAGCAGTTTGTAAAGGAAAAAAGTGAGAAGTTAAACCAGGATGTAACTAAAGTAGTAACTGCTCTTACTGATGCGTTGGTGGTGGTGGAGAAAAAAGTGGATGACCTAAATTTAAAAGTGGAAACGAACAAGAAGGATGCAGAGGAGAAATTTTTTAAAGTTGATGTGAGGAACCAGAGACTAGAAGATGAAATTACCATGTTACAATTTCGCTCTATGGAGTTCGCCATAAGATTGAGGGGACTGAGGGAGAATAACAGAGAGGATCTGAGGGCGGCTTGTGAGGAGATATTGGCCAAAATTTCAAAGCTGGAACCTGAGTTAATTGTAAAAGAATTGATAAGATCTACAGGATTAACTCCCGTGTAGCGAGACAGAGGAATTTGCCCAGAGATGTCGTGATTTACTTTACTGATAGAATGCTGAGAAATGATATCTTGCAAAGTTCTTTTCATAGTACTATTCAAGCTGAGGGCAATCAAATTGGAGTCTTTAAAGAGCTACCACCTAAAATGTTAAGAGATCGGAGAGACTATGGTTTCTTGGTAAATGAATTGAAAAGGTGACAGATACCATTTAGATGGGATGCACCAGTTGGAATTATTTTGAGATATGAGGATGTAAGATACCGTTTAAATTCGTTGGAAAAAGCAGAACATTTCTACCAGAACATTCTTAAAAGATCTCCAACATCACCAGGTTCATCTACATTGTTATCAGTTGAAGGAGCCTCTAAAGACAAGGATTATGAGGAGGGGATTTTCAAACTCCAAAGGGAACAAGAACGACAGGTACTTCGAGCAACGGCAAGGGAGGGAATTTTAGGAGCAGAAGGTGGCTTAACAGAGGATTTTTTTGCTGACCTCCCAGAGCCTAGAACAAAACATTCCAGAGCAACAAGAGAGGTGGATCCGGACCTTGAACTGTTGATGCAAGAACCAAAAGATCAACGTATAACTCGTGCAGCAGAGAAACAGAGACTAGAGAAGCAAAAACAGCAGAGGTCTGAGATGCCACAAGAAATGAAGGAGACGAATGGGAAAATACAAAAATCTGAAGCAGTGGGAGGAGCGAGACCAAAGATTTCTGCCGTTGAACAGGGTCTTAGGCAAATGCTCAGTATGCTTCACGAACCTTCAGATGACAGTTAGATTTCTATCGTGGAATGTGAATGGCTTGAATTCCCCACAGAAAAGAAGGAAAATATTTCATTATTTGATGCAGTATAAAAATGAGATTGTTTGTTTGCAAGAAACTCATATTAGAACCCAGGACCAAAAATATTTGATAAACTCAAAACTTGGAGCACATTTTATGTCTTCTAACTTGGCGAAAAGGAATGGATTAGTGTTGTATATTTCTAAAAGAATACCAGCTAAACTTGTAGAATCGGATGATGAAGGAAGATATATTGCAGTTGAAATAAATATACAGAACGTTCAGTTGCTTTTGATAGGAATCTACGCCCCAAACCAGCAGCAAGAAACTTTTTATAAACTATTACATAGTAAAATACAGCAATGGGATTAAAAGTCTTTTTTGATTATGGGAGATTGGAATGGAGTGATTGATACAAATCTTGATAAAAAGACATTGGCTAAGAAGGGGAATAAATTACCACAGACTTTTTTCGTATTGAAAGAAGAATTACAATTGAAGGACATATGGAGAATTCATCATCCGAAGGAATTGGACTTTACTTTTTTCTCTGATAGACATAGATCCTTTTCTAGGATTGATTTTATGTTGGTTTCTTCTGACTTACTTACTAACACAACTAAGACTAAGATTTTCCCAAGAACTTTGACTGATCATAGTTCGGTATGGATGGAAATGGACTTTGGTAAGAGGGAGAGAAGATCTTGGAGATTGAATGAGAATTTATTTAGATATGAGAAGAATATAGATGACCTTAAAAAACATGTGAAGGAATTTTTTCAACTGAATTTGAACAAGGGTACACCTATTGAAGTTGTTTGGGATGCAAGTAAGGCTTATATGAGAGGTGTACTGATTTATTTGAACTCTAAGTACAGGTCAATGAGACAAAAGACAAGATTGGATTTGGAGCTAGAAATAAAGCAGAAAGAACAATTGCATATTAAGAATCCGGCTGATGAGAAATTGCAAGATACTATAAAACTTTTGAAAGATCAATTTCAGATGCTTATGGCTGATCAGACGGCAACTAATTTACAATTTGCTAGGCATAATACTTTTTACAATGCTAACAAGCCGGGTAGATGGTTAGCATATACTTTAAGAAAGAAACAAAGTTCTTGTATAATAGATACTATTGAATAAAAAGGCAAACAGGTTTCTCAACAGACTTTAATACATCAAGCTTTTCTAGATTATTACTCTAACTTATATCGTACAGATAATATTCAAAAGGATCTTATTGATGAATATCTTGGAAAAATGAGAGTTACCAAAATTTCATCAGAACAAAAAGAAAGACTGAATCAGTTGATAACGTCTGAAGAGATTTTATTTGCAATTAAATAAATTAAATTGAAAACAGCTAAAGCTCCTGGGACGGACCATCTGACAGCAGTATATTATAAGAACTTACAATCAGAATTGGTCGAGCATCTTAAGGACTTATTTTGTTGTATACAGCAGGGGGGTAAAATACCCCCCTCTTGGAAGACGGCCTTTATCTCACTGATACCAAAGGAAGATGGTTCTTCAAAACCAGAAAATTTTAGACCAATATCTCTCCTGATTATAAAATTTTTGCAAAAGTTTTAACCAACAGATTGATGCCAGTTATTCAAGAGGTGATTCATAGTGATCAAGCAGGTTTTATAGAGGGGAGATATATGAAGGATAATGTGCGGCAAGTCATAGATTTATTGGAATATCTTGAGAAGAATAAACAGATCCCTGCGGTGCTGGTATTTTTGGATGCAGAAAAAGCCTTTGATCGAGTCAATTGGGACTTTTTAGTAAAGACTTTGTTCAAAATGGACTTTGGAGATCAATTTACACAAGCAATTGCGGCAATCTATCAAGAACAGACAGCACAAATGTTATTAATGGAAGTTTAACCACCAATTTTCATATACAGAAAGGAACTAGACAAGGTTGCCCGTTATCTCCACTGTTGTTTATCTTAACTTTAGAAGTCTTGTTGAATTCTTTATGGGACTCGAACAAATTGAACGGAATAGTTGTAAAGCAAAAAGATTATAGAACAAAAGCATTCGCAGATGATCTGGTTGTAACCCTAACACGACCTTTGGAATCAATCATCCAGATGAAAAACACTATAGAGGAGTATGGTTTGGTCTCAGGTTTTAGACTAAACCAGAAAAAGACTAAGATGATAGTTAAAAATATGTCGGAACCACAAAGGAGTGAACTGGAAAGGTTGGCAGGCTTTGAAATAGCTACAAAGGTGAAATATCTAGGAGTTCAGGTTGCAGCGTCCAACATAAAACTTTTTCAAAACAATTATGAGGTTTTGTGGCATAAGATTCAAAAGGACCTTGAAACTTGGAAGAAACTGCAACTATCTTTACTTGGAAGAATAGCAGCAGTTAAGATGAACGCTCTACCTAGATTCTTGTTTTTGTTTCAAATGATTCCAGTGCTTAGAAGTGATAAAACATTGGCTGAATGGCAGTCAGGTTTAAATAAATTCATTTGGAATGAGAAAAAACCAAGAGTTAAATTCAAAATTATGCAAGATGTTCGTGAAAGAGGTGGCCTTAAAGTTCCAAACCTACGTTTATATTAAGAAGCTGCAGTGTTGACACAAGTGGGTGATTGGTTTGGAATAATGAAAAATGATATTTTGAATATAGAAGGCCACGATTTGGATTTTGGTTGGCATGCATATTTGTTTTATGAAGACAAGTTGGATAATGTATTTAAAAGTCATATACTGAGACAGGCGCTGATGAGAGTTTGGAAGAAGCACCAGCTTCAATTGGATTACAAAATACCTTTGTGGTTGGATCTTGGGCAGATTATGCCAAATATAAAGTCACTTGGGGGATTTTATACAAAGAGATGCTTTTTAATGATGGGGGCAGATGGAATTTGAAATCTTTGAAAACTCTGTTGGAAGAAGGGAAGAATTTAACTTGGTTGCAGTATGCTCGACTTCAATCGAGATGGAGAGAAGACCAGAAAATTGGACTAATGCTACATGAAGAAGATTTGGTGATACAGATGAAACGGAAAGGGCCGATGCATATTAAGAGGGTGTACAATTTATTGCTAGAAAGAGATTCAGAGAGTGAATTAGTTAAGGATTGTATGATAAAATGGGCACAAAACTTTGCAGAACCAGTGATGTTGGAAACATGGGAAAAGATCTGGGCCAGAATGTTAAATTTACACAAGCACAGAATTTGAGGGAAAACTTTTATAAGATGTTTTATAGATGGCATTTAGATCCTAAGAAATTATCATGTATGTATCCAAATGTTCAACCTAAATGTTGGAGGTGTGATTGTTTGGATGCTACATATTTTCATATTTGGTGGACCTGTAGAAAAGTGAAAGCATTTTGGATTAGACTCTGGTGGGTTATGCAGAACGTTTTGAAAAAGAAGTTTCAATTCTCTCCGCAACTGTTTTTGTTAGGTATAGTTAAGGATTGCTCACCGAGAGATACGAGATTGATTTTGTATATGATTACTGCAGCTAGGTTACTGATTGGTCAATACTGGAAAAAAGATAGTGTGCCTACCATAGGTGAATGGATGTCAAAGATGGCTAGTTTTGCGGAAATGGCTAAGTTTTCTGCATACCTAAAAGATAGGACCCATGAAGTTTTTGTTAGGGAATGGAAGAAGTGGGTTGATTATGTGCAGAATAAATATCAACCTAAGAATCTTCAGTTAGTTTTTTGATTTATAATTATTAAGGGTTTGAAACTATTAGTAGGGTATAATATATATCTTGAAGATTATATATAGAATTATTTTAAAGTCATTATGTTAAATATATACATTATATTATTATTTAGATAATTATTAAGTTGATATAAATTTATATATTTTGGTTATACTGCTGTCTTGAGCAAAAAGAAAGGATTTCTTTAAATAATGGTTGAGGTTTTTTGTTTTGTTTTTTTTATATAATGATTTATGTTCGAGTCAGGTCTAATGGTGCATTTATAATTTTTATTTGTCTGTGTTTCTCCTTTTTGCTAGTAAAGTACTTTGGATTAATTTTATTTTAATTGTTGTTAAAACTTATGATATACTTTCTGGATCTCACCTATATCTAATGTTTAATAATGATTGATACATAAAATTTATGTTTTGTTTGTAACGGAAGTCAGGGGGGGAGGGATGGGGGGAAAGGGTGGGGGGGTGGGAGGGTGGGATAATGGGGTTAAAATTGTATTGTAAAACTTTTTCAATGAAAAAAAAGACCCTAATGTTCAATCAGGCAGGGCTAAGCACGTTAACTGGGAATGATTAAAATATTATATAATTCTGGGTTTTATTTATTTGGGCTAAACTATGCTATAATTTTAATTATTAAATAAATAAATAAAGAATAAAAAATTAATTAATTAATTAATTAATTAATTAGTTCTGGTAAAATAAGAACGCACTCCCAAGGCACTTGGTGGATTGGGTAGGACTGAAAATACGAGACTTGTGGGAGAGGTCCCTAGCGGTCTTCGGGCTGTGGTAAAGGATTAATCAAGTTGGTAAGGATTATTCCAGTCTGGTAACTGATCAGGGCAATTCAGGTGGTCTCAAGGGTAATGTCCTCTCTGGACTGTGCTAGCCCACCCAGGGACACATTAAAACTGCTTCAGCAGTAAAAGTTGTTTTTAAAAAAAGAAAAGGGGAGTTCAAACTTGCTCATGAGAGCCCTAGCCAGGTACAAATGATGTGTGAACAAAGGTCTCTATACATTTTGGATCTTTAAAAATAGGCCAGCGCCTGCTGGGAGATCTAAAATAGATGGAGAAGAGTTTGGATCTTTAAAAATAAGCCAGCGTCTGCTGGGAGATCCAAGCTAGAAAGAGCTAGACAGAACATCCCCAGGGCAGAGACAACCAGTGCTTGAGGAGATGGGTGTAACTTTGAGTAAAAGTGAGAAGTTCACCAAAACAATAAGGAAGAATTCCAAACTGTAAATAGACCTGACTAGTCCTTTAGGGAAAAATACTTAGATGTTGGGAAGGCCCACTATACATACAGTAAGATGATTCAGACATTGGGGCTGACCAAAGAAGATATGGTTAGTTTATGCTGTTATGTGTGGTAGGAGGATCACAGAGCAGGAGAAAAGAAATATTGCAGTGTGATAAAGATTTCGATAATTTACCATTCTTAAAAGAGCCAGAGAACTCTGAAAGAATTAAGAAGAAAGAAGAAATTGTTATTATTCCGCCAAACCCCACCGCAGGGAGGCGGAACCGATTAGGTGGTTCCGCCCCAGGCGCCT
This sequence comes from Coluber constrictor foxii, assembly GCA_038048745.1. Taxonomy (NCBI): domain Eukaryota; kingdom Metazoa; phylum Chordata; class Lepidosauria; order Squamata; family Colubridae; genus Coluber; species Coluber constrictor. The sequence goes on along the minus strand of CM075961.1, from coordinate 114,730,551 downwards.
GATGGACCCTGATGGTTTCAGAGGGAGCTTGGGCCAATGCCCGAAACTCTGGCTCACGGCTCGGCCGAGGACCTTGTGGCCGCCTGGGATAGGGCGGCCACTGGTGCCCTGGACCGAGTCGTGCCTTTGCGGCCTCTGACCCAGCACCGAATCTGCCCGGCTCCTTGGTTCTCTGAGGAGTTGAGGGAGATGAAGCGCCGGAAAAGACGCCTAGAGAGTGGTTGGAGGGTGAGTCGATCTGAATCCGACCGAACACTAGCTAGGTCCTATCTTAGGACCTATTTGGTGGCGATAAAAGCGGCAAAGCGTAATTACTTTTCCGCTCTTATTGCATCGGCAGATAACCGCCCAGCCGCCTTGTTTAGAGTGACCCGCTCCCTCCTACATCAGGGAGCGCGGGAGGACCTCTTGCAAGGGCGGGCTGAGGATTTTGCACAGTATCTGCACGATAAAATCGCTCAGATTCGGGAAGGCTTGGACTCTGACTGGGTAGATTCCAGCGAGGTGACTGAGGCTGGTCTTGAGAACGTTATCTGGGATGAGTTCGATCCTGTGACTCCCGAGGACGTGGACAGGACTTTGAGGAGTTTAAACGCAACCACATGTTTATTGGACCCGTGTCCTTCCTGGCTGGTACTGGCCACTCGGGAAGTTACATGAGGCTGGCTCCAGGGGATTATAAATGCTTCTCTGAGTGAGGGTTCCTTGCCTGCTGCCTTGAAAGAGGCGGTGGTGAGGCCCCTCCTCAAGAAGCCTTCTCTGGACCCGGCTGTTTTGGCAAATTTTCGTCCTGTCTCCAACCTTCGCTTTGTTGCGAAGGTTGTTGAGAGTGTGGTTGCGCGCCAGCTCCCACAGTACCTGGAGGAAACAGTCTATCTAGATCCGTGCCAGTCCGGTTTCAGACCTGGGTACAGCACGGAGACGGCATTGGTCGCGTTGGTGGATGATCTCTGGAGGGCTCGGGACAGGGGGTGCTCCTCTGTCCTGGTCCTGTTAGATCTCTCAGCGGCTTTTGATACCATCGACCATGGTATCATGCTGCGTCGGTTGGGGGGTTTGGGGGTGGGAGGCACCGTGCTACGGTGGTTCTCCTCCTATCTCTCCAACCGATCGCAGTCTGTGTTGGCAGGGGGGCAGAGGTCGACCTCGAGGCACCTCGTTTGCGGGGTGCCACAAGGGTCGGTCCTCTCGCCGCTCCTGTTCAACATTTATGTGAAGCCGCTGGGTGAGATCATCCGTGGTTTTGGGGTGAGTTGCCAACTGTACGCTGATGACACTCAGCTGTACATCTCCACCCCTGACCACCCCAATGATGCCCTCGAAGTGATGTCCCAGTGCCTTGAGGCCGTGCGGGTCTGGATGGGGAGGAACAGGCTTCGTCTCAACCCTTCCAAGACCGAGTGGCTGTGGATGCCGGCGTCCCGGTATAGCCAGCTAGTGCCATCGCTGGCTATTGGGGGTGAGTCATTGGCCCCCACAGAGGGGGCGCGCAACTTGGGTGTCCTCCTGGACTCACGGCTGTCCTTGGAAGGGCATGTGGTGGCCGTGGCCAGGGGGGCCTTTTATCAGGTTCGCCTGATGCGCCAGTTGCGCCCCTTTCTGGATCGGGACTCCATGTGCACAGTCACTCATGCACTCGTCACGTCTCGCCTGGACTACTGTAACGCTCTCTACATGGGGCTCCCCTTGGGGTGCACCCGGAGGCTCCAACTGGTCCAGAATGCGGCCGCGCGGGTGATTATGGGAGCGACAGGGCGCTCCCATGTGACACCTCTCCTGCGCGAGCTGCACTGGCTTCCGGTGGTCTTTCGGGTGCGCTTCAAGGTGTTAGTTTTGACCTTTAAAGCGCTCCATGGCATGGGACCGGGGTACCTGCGGGACCGCCTGCTGCTACCGATAACCTCCCACCGGCCAGTATGCTCACACAGAGAGGGCCTTCTCAGGGTGCCATCAGCCACGCAATGTCGGCTGGTGGCCCCCAGGGGGAGAGCCTTCTCTGTGGGGGCACCTACCCTATGGAACGAGCTGCCTCCAGAAGTTCGTTTGATCCCGGACCTCCGCACTTTCCGAAAGGCCCTTAAGACCTATTTATTTCAACAAGCCGGCCTTGCTTGATTGTTTTTAATGGGGTTTTAACAAAATTTTCTTAATTGATTCCTGGGGTTTTAAATTGGGTATTTTAATGGGGTTAGAATTTTATTTGGAACGCCAATGAATTTAATTTAATTTTATTATTCTTTTAATGCTTGTATTATATGTTTTTTAAATTTGGCTGTTCACCGCCCTGAGTCCCCCTCCCGGGGAGAAGGGCGGTATAGAAATTGAAACAAATAAATAAATAAATAAATAAAATAAATTAACCTGCACATGTGCAAGATGGCAGGCCTCTGGAGTATCTACTGATGAAGGTTGCTGAAAGGATCGACTATCAGGTGCAGGGGAGGCCGATTTTCCATCTTCTGACCCCCCCCCCCCCGTCTGCCTTGCTGAGCCTCTCGCGTTTGGATGAGCCATCCCAGACCGGGACAGGCTCTCGGATGACCCGGGGACAGCAAAGAGAAGATTGCATCAGCTGGGCGGCGCTAGGAGGGCGGCAGAGGCCTCCGTGATGGTGCTTCGGCCATGGAGAGCTTATGGCCGGATTGGCGCGGCCTTGTTGGCGTTGAAGCTGCTTTCGGCTGTTCGAGACCCTGCAGTGCTGTGGCGGCAATATTGGAATATCAGGCCCCCTGGGGGACATGATCGGCTGGTAGCGGCAGAACCAGCAACAGTGGCAATGTTGAGGCCGCATCAATGGCGGTTGTCTCCAACTGAGGACAGCGGGGATGTACGGCCCAGCTGTTTACTTTGCAGGGATTTGATAATCCCCTAAAGGACTTGTGGCCACAGAAGATCTGGGCAATAATTGCCCGAGAGGACAGGACATGACTGTGGGGATGAGTGGGCCTGGTGAAGATCTGAGGGTGCTGGGAGTTGGCTGAAGAGGAATTGGCAATTTTCCATCTTTGTCTCTTCCTCCCCTCTCTTTTTTTTTTTTTTGGTGGCCTCCCCTGACTGCTGCCCTGACTCTGATTTGGGCCAGTCTACTTCTGCCAGCTTCAGTTGCTTTGGGACCTTCTATCATCTCTCTCCTTATTATATTGCCACTGATCTCCTTTGTTGCTGAGTTGTTACATCTCAGCCTCCTTTCCATTGCTTCCATTGGTCTCAGCACTGCAGAGAGAGACAGCGGGCTGCAGGCGTGGGTGCTGAGAGTCCTGGAGGACCGCTGCTGCTTCATTATTGGGGGAATGATTCATGACTCCGCTGGCGATTTTTCTGCTGCCTAGTCGTTGTGAGAGGGTGGCTGCGGTTAATTCCCCCAAATAAAATTGTTGCAGTTGACTTGACTTTCCATCGCTGTGAGAGAGCAGTGGATTTTCTGGTTTTTCCTATGCCCAGTTGTATTGCATTGCCCTCTCCTGCTTTACCATCTTCGGTGCACATAGTCACCTTTCATCCACTTCCCATACTTTTAACTGGCTTATACTTCGGCGGACTTCCTCTTTCTGCGAGATTTCCCCCTCTCGTGGACTTGGCCTTTGATCTATCGAAGGCCTACCTCAAGGACGGGTTTTGGAACCCCACGTGATGGCATGCTTCAAAGCAGGGTCTGAGGGGTTTTTTAATTAGAATTTTAAAATTTTAAAAATATTTTTTTTTATTGAAAAAGTTTTACAATACAATTTTTAGCCCCATATCCCCCCTCCCATCAACCCACCCTCCCTTCCCTCCCTTCCCCTCCCCTTGACTTCCGCTAAAGATTAACAGAAAAAAAAGAAAAGAAAAAAGAAAAAAAATACAAGTACGTATAACAAATAAGTCTATAAGTGATAAAATTTTCTTAAAAAAAATTAGGAAGATTAGAATATTGTAATAAGAAAAAAAGTGATAATAATAATATTTACCTCATTAATCAGCCATGAATCCCATAGAAAAAGAAAAAATATATCATACCTTTCTCTAATCCATTAATATTAACATTACTAAATATATACCAAAATCCATCCCCCTGATAATAGAATATAAAACATTTCTCTATTCTAATAAAATATAATTATCAATCAAAACCATACTTATAATATTTAAATCCAATTAAAAGATATCATACCTTCCTCTAGTCCATTAATATTAACATTACTAAATATATATCAAAATCCATCCTCCTAATAATAAAATATAATAAAGCACACCCATATCCAATTTCTCTATTCTAATAAAATATAGTATATAATTAATTATATAGAATTAATTATAATTATAGTTATACAATTATATCCAATTTTTTTTAACTCAATAGTCCATATTCCAATCTTCTCTTCATCTTAATTAAGATTAAATATCCAACATAATTCTTCTCTTCGTCTTCTTCTTGATTGAAATTAAACAGCTATTCCAGCTGCCCCCATCAACAACAAATATGTTCTTCAAATATAAATCCCCCCAAGTGACCTTATATAAAATCCAACCACGAAGATCTTGTAATCCTCTAGGTAAATCATTCATCCAAACTCGTAATATATCCATTAAAAGAAAAAACAAAAAACAAATGCAGCTTACACAAGCTGCACTAGATGTTCATTTAAAACTCTTTCAAATCCTGCCAACCTTTCCACCTCCTTTCTTCGGGTTTCCAAGATGTTTTCATCTTCAATTTCATCTAGATAAAACAAATATAAATCCCCCCGAGTGACCTTATATAAAATCCAACCACGAAGATATCTTGTAATCCTCTAGGTAGAATTTTAAAACAAATTTTAAGGGGATCTGGGAGGCGGGTGGTGAGGAATGAGCCAGGGGCAGCTCATATGGTTCAGCAACCTTGCCCCTCTGATGGTTGTGGGGGAAGGGAGGGAGGGGGAGGGAAAGAAGAGGCTCGATGGAGAGAGGGTCTTCCAATCCCTGTGATGGTTGGGAGAGGCAGAGGATGTGAGAGGAGGGGATATGGAGAGCGCTGCCACTGCGTTCAAACAGTGGTGCGCTCCTGCCCCCTTGGCTCCCCCTGCTCCCCCAGAGGTGTTGGAGTGCGGAGCCCTGGACTCTGGCTGGCGTACCTGAATGCCAGGTTCGTGATAAGGCCCTCCTCGTACGAGATCTTATCAAAGAGGAGGACGCGAACCTGGCCTGCATCACAGAGACCTGGTTAGGACTGGAGGGAGGCATCACTCTCCGATTTATGTCCCCCAGGCTTCCATATGCTTCACCAGCTGCAACTCCAGGGGTTCAGCAGGGGGGGGGCAGTGATTATTAAGGAGTCTCAGCCCTAGGGAAATCACTGTTCCTCACATAGGCGGGTGTGAATCCCTCCTTTTGAAGTGGGACCCTGGAGTTCAGTCGGGTCTGTTGGTTACGTACCTATCTCCCAGCTGCCCACACTACTAGATGTCTTGGCCGAATTGGCGGTTGAACTCCCCAGCCTGTTGGTTGTGGGAGATTTCAACCTGCCATCGGTTGGGAAGACATCTGAGTTAGTGCGGGGGTTCATGACCTCCATGACGGCCATGGACCTAACTCAGGTTGTACAGGGCCCAACTCATATAGGAGGACACACACTCGACCTGATTTTTCTCTCTGGACAGTGAATAAATGATTAGGGTAAGGGGGATTTATCCATCTACCCCCTGTATGGACCGATCATTCCCTCCTTAGGCTAGACTTTCTCTCCGCCAGACCCTGCCCCTGGGAGGCAGAACCAGTGAGATGGTTCCGCCCCAGATGCCTGATGGACCCTGAAAGGTTCCTGATGGCGCTTGGGTCATTTTCTGCCTCCTTAACCCATGATTTATCCGAGGCTCTGGTGGCGGCCTGGGAACAGGCTGCAATGAGGGCCTTGGATTGAATCGCACCTTTGCGGCCTCTGACCCGACGCAGATCCCAGGTGGCTCCATGGTTCACCAAGGAGCTTAGGGAAATGAAACATAGGAAAAGACGCCTGGAGGGCGGTTGGAGATCCTCCAGGTTGGAATCTGACCGAACACAGTTAAAAATCCGTATTGGGTCCTATCTTGTGGCGATGGAAGTGGCAAAACGTCATTATTTCACCACTCTCATTGCATCTGCAGAAAACCGCCCAGCAGCCCTGTTTAGAGTGACCCACTCTCTTTTCAATCATGGAGCAAGGGAGGACCCCATGCAGGGCAGAGCTGAGGACTTTGTACAGTTTCTGTAAGATAAAATTGCTCAGATCCGGACCGGGTTGGACTCTGACTGGGCAGAGTCCACTGAGGAGATGGGCTTGTCTGGATGGTAACATCTGGGTTGGGTTTGAGCCAGTTTCGATGGATGAAGTAGACAGGATTGTGGGTCGGTTCGGTGCCTTCACATGTTTATTGGACCCTTGTCCCTCCTGGCTTGTTTCTGCAGCCAGAGAGGTGACTGGAGGCTGGATCCAGGCTGTTGTCAACACTTTGTTAAAGGAAGGGGTCTTCCCCGCTGCACTTAAAGAGGCGGTGGTTTGATCCCTCCTTAAGAAGACTACCCTGGATCCAGAATCCCTTAATAACTATTGTCCAGTCTCCAACCTTTGCTTTTTAGCGAAGGTTGTTGAGACCGTGGTGGCACAGCAACTCCCTCAATTCCTGGAGGAAACAGACTACCTTGACCTGTACCAATCAGGTTTCAGGCACAGTCATAGCATGGAAACAGCATTGGTCGCTCTGGTGAATGATCTCTGGCGGGCCCAGGATTGGGGTTGTTTCTCAATCCTGGTTCTACTTGACCTCTCAGCGGCTTTTGATACCATCAACCATGGTATCCTGCTGCAGCGACTCAGGCTGGGGATAAGAGGCACTGTTTTACAGTGGTTCTCCTACCTCTCGGGTTGCTCGCAGTTTGTATGGGTGGGGGGACAGAGATCCTGCCTGAGGCCCCTCACATGTGGGATGCCTCAGGGATTGGTTCTCTCCTGCTTGCTCTTTAATATCTATATGACGCCACTGGGTGAGAGCAGTCATGGTTTTGGGGTGAGGTATCATCAATATGCTGATGATATTCAACTTTATATCTCCACCCCAGATCACCCTGAGGATGCCCTTTCTGTGATGTCCCACTGCCTGGAAGCGGCATGGGACTGGAGGGGAAGAAATCCCATCCAGACTCAACCCATCCAAGACTGAGTGGCTGTGGATACCAGCATCTTGAGATCTAGTGGCTCCGTCACTAGTGATAGGAGGGGCTTGTTCCCTCTGACAGGGTTCACAATCTGGGTGTCTTCCTGGATTCTTGGTCATCTTTAGAAGATCACTTAACAGCTGTAACCAGGGGGGCTTTCGCATAGGTATGCCTGGTGTGCCAGTTGCACCCTTTCTTAGACTGGGATGCCTTCACCACGGTCACTCATGCCCTTGTTATTTCTCAGTTGGATTACTGTAATGCCCTCTACATGGGACTGCCCTTGGGATGTGTAGCACCTCTCCTGCGCGAGCTGCACTGGCTGCCAGTGGTCCTCCGGGTTCGTTTCAAGGTGCTGGTGCTCACCTATAAAGCCCTACATGCTTAGGCCGGGAGTACTTGCAGGACCATCTCCTGCCATTCTCCCATTATCCCGTACGCTATCATGGAATGGGCCTCCTCAGGGTGCTGTCAGTCAAACAATGTCAGCTGGCAGCCCTCAGGCGGAGAGTGTTCTCTGTGGGAGCACCAACACTCTGGAATGGTTTGCCCACCGAGCTTAGGACAGCCCCCAACCTCTCCTTCCATTGCGAACTGAAGACGTGGCTTTTTCATCAAATGGCCTGACCCGTCGAGGGGTTTTTTACACTGTAATAATTTTAATTAATTTTAATTGGATTTTAATTTTTACTTAATTTATATTGTTGATTTTTTATCTTGTAAGGCGCCCTGAGTCCTTCGGGAAAAGGGCGGCATATAAATCACAATAATAATAAATAAATAAATATTGGGTTTAGCAGGTAATAAAAAGGCCTTTGATGTGATTTCTGTTAAAAATTATTTTGTTGATGTGTATCTATAATGATAGTGTTTAGAATTGAATGGGATTGAATTGATTGTGATATGTTTGGCCGGCCAGCAAATTAAGTAAATTTGGGCTTAAAGCTGTGGCAGTGGTTAGGGCCCAAAATCACATTTGGGATTAGTATTTTGCTTAGTAGGGCTTTTGGCCCTAAGAGGTGTTATTTTTTATACAACGTCAGCTTATTGCTTCCACAATCCAGGTCCTCATTTTACCTACCTCGGAAGGATGGAAGGCTGAGTCAACCTTGAGCCTGGTGAGATTCGAACTTGCAATAATTGCAGGCAGCTGGCAGCTAAGTTAACAGTGCTTTAGTCCTCTGCTCCACCAGGCTCTAATGATCAAAAGATACTCTTTATGAAGCAAAACATAATGCTACTGGCACAGAAAAGACAATCCTATCACTCTTCCTCACAAGACACTTCTAACACCCATTTCCATCCATAGGAAGCTTGGCCAAACTCGTAACACCAGCAGTCAGAGTACATTCTCATTTTCTGGTTTTGCTTTACACTATTTCAGGGCTGTCAAACTCCTGGCCCCCGGGCCAGATGCGTCATACGCTGACCACACCCATGCCCAGTTTAGCAAAGGGGGAAAAAGTCCCAATACATCACGTGATGCTGCCATGATGACATGAGTTTGACACCCCTGCACTATTCCTTAACAAGTTATTAAAAAGCCACTGTTTGTCAATTTCAAGCTGTTGGAACCCAAAGTGCCTGAAATTGCTATTTCAGATGGCAGATGGACAATTCTAATCACCTGAAACCAACCACAGCATAATACTAATTGGTATTATGGCTTCACTAAGCAATAAAATAGTGCTGTGTTTCCTGAGGGACTGCTGAAGGTTTTCCCAGGCACATGCCAAGAAATTACAGAGGAAGGGAAGTGAAAAATGACAGCATTTGTTTGATTACCCTCAAACCTAGACTTGGGCATGGAGTTGAGTACCTCAAATTGAGCAACTTGTTAAGTGTGGGAGATGTCTGAAAAGCTGCAGTGAAATAATTTTAGTTTCTTTACTGAATGACCTTGGTTTCCTTTATTGTTAAATGGTAATATTTAATTGTGTTTTGTTCACTTTAAAATTCAATTCCATTTAAGTGTACTTTTGCTCATTTGACTTAACGGGATCATGAAATCATACACCTCTCTGACACAAGTAGTAATAAAGAAAGGAGTGTTATATCCAGATTATTCTTAAAATCTGTCCCATTTCCTAGAAGTCTTTGATTTATTTTTTCCCCCATAGGAAGAAGAAAAAAGAAAGGATTACATCAGAGGTGGTATTCAGGTGGTTCGCACCAGTTCGGGTGAACTGGTAGTGAAAATTTTGAGCAGTTCAGAAAACTGAAAAATCGCACCACTGGCTGGTCCTTCCCCTGCCCATTCATCCCCACCAACTCACTGCTCGCCCCACCCCGCCCAGTCACTTCTCATCTCGCCTCCCCCGCATAGTAGTTGCTTCTGTTTGGTTCCTCACATGCCATTGACCACATTGTCTCTGCAGGCCACCCAACTTGTCTGCCTTCCAATGGAGTGCCGACAGCCCAACTGAGTGGCCATGATCGGCCTGGGTAAGTCATGGCCTTGCTAGCTGCCTCCCACTATCCCATGTGGCGCTGCCAACTTGCCTGCCTTTGTCGTGGCCTACCACGCCGGCAATGCAGCCCAGTTAATATCCACGCCTTGCCTGTTCTGCTCACTGCAGTTGCCTGTGAAGGTAAGGTGCTCGGCCCCGAGACACCAACTGGGCCAACCCAGCTGATGCTCTACGTCATAATGGGCTCCAGGAGGAGGAGAAGGGGATGCTGTCTCCCCCATTGTGCAGCACGCTAAGTTTAAATGCAAGACCAGCAAGCAGCCGCGGAGGCAGCGAGAGGAATATGGGGAGATGTGTGACATTCTCCACCCTGAGGCATCAGCTGGGGCGTGTCTCCCCATATTCCTCTCGCCACCTGTGTGGCTGCTTGCTGCTCTTGCACTTAAACTTAGCACGCTGCACAATGGGGGAGATGGCGCTACCTCCTCCTCCTCCTGGAGCCCATTATGATGCAGAGTATTGACTGCAGCCGGGCGGCCCAGCGAGTGTCTCGGTGCAGAGCAAAGTCACACATCTCCCCCAGTGGCCGAGGTGCACACAGCACCAACAAGGGCTGGAAAAAGAGGCAACTAGAGGGGCTCGCTTCCGCTCTGGAATATGGAGCCAATCTCCATCCACCGCAGTTGCCCTCTTCTCAGGGCAGGGGAGGGGGAGGGCCACCCAGTGGTGGGATCATCTGACGGAGCCACAGGAGAAGGCCCAAAGAGCCACATGCCGCTCTAGAGCACACGTTGCCAATCCCCAGCCTAGGCGAGTGACAACCCATTCCACCAGAAGCACAGCCATGACAGCTGTGTGGACAATAGTGTTCAAGGTGCTGATTCTCACCTATAAGGCCCTACATGATTTATGTCCAGGATATTTACAGGACCTTCTCTTGCCTGCTTCCCACCATCCTGTTTGCTCATATAGGGCAGCTCTCCTCAGGGTTCCGATGGCGAGCCAATGTCATCTAGTGGTGCCCAGGGGTAGGGCGTTCTCTGTGGGTGCTCCCACCCTCTGGAATGAATTACCTACTGAGCTCCGGATGGCTCCTGATCTCCGCTCCTTCCGTCGGGACCTGAAGACTTGGCTGTTCAAGCAAATAGGCTGACTCTGATTCTGGGTTTTATTATTTATCATTAATTAGTTATTTGATTTAAAGTGCGATTTTATTGTACATATTTCTTAACTTGTGTTCGCCGCCCTGAGTCCTTCAGGAGAAGGGTGGCATATAAATACATGTAATAAATAATAAATATATAAATAAGGCCTCTATCGAGGACATCTGTAGGGCAGCGATATGGTCTTTTCCATCCCCACTCATAAGATACTACAAACTGAACACCTTCGTTTCAGCTGAACCGGCATTCAGCAGATGGGTACATATAGCCTTGGGGACTCAGGACCAGATTGCTACCCACCCCTAGGTGAGCCAGCTTTGGTATGTCCCATTCCTTGGATTCTCTGCTCGGCACGCTGGAGAAGGGGTGTTGGTCGTACCTGATACACTCCCTCTTGGTGTGCTGAGAGACAATCTAGTCCCAGCCTGGCAATCATCTGGTCCAAAGTCGAGGAGTGGCCAGATTCAGCACTGAAAATATGTCAAGTCAATCACAATGCCTTCATCAAAACTGGGCATGTGCAGGCAATGGAGGTGTGACCAAAAGATTGATTGACTCAGTCTCCAAGCAAGCAGAAGAGTTAACCCATTCCTTGGATTCTTTCTCAGCACACTGAGAAGGAGCATATCAGGTAAGATGGGGATGAGCAGGCCCTGAAAGGCTGCTCGGTCAAGCCTTGCCATGTGATGGAAGCCGTTCGCGCGTGCATGCACAGAAGCTGTGCGTGCACACATGCTCACATTTTCGGTGAACCGATGGTGAAATTATTTGAAACCCACCACTGGATTACATGGAATCACAATATTGAGGCTTTGGACCAAACTAGATTTTTACTGAATGAGAGGCAGTTAAAAATTGGAATTCTGAGTTTTCACATACTTCCTTTAATTAAAAAAAAGGTGACAGTAAGTTATAAATATAACTGGAGGATTGCTCAGTGGTAAAACTGAATGGAAAGAGCCTATTTAACCCTTTCTCTTCTTGATTTTTTAAAATACAAAATTGTTTTAGCTTCCCCCTCCACATTTTTTTTTGGTAATTTTTTTTAAAAAAAATTTCCAAGATAAACAGAAAAATTTTTCAGAACGAGGTCTTGGTCCAGTCACAAATGGGTACATTAATTTAACAAATGCAAAACAAACAATTTTAACATAAATTCCAACGTCTTAATAAATCTTCTATTATCTCATCATACATTCTAATCTCCTACTAAAACTTCTTTTTATATTCAATTATAAATTCAATTATAAGTCAAAATTCAGTACCGCTTTATCTAAATTTTTTATCCCTTGCTCCTTTTAGCATCAACATTAAACATAAAGACAATCTATTCTATTAATCTATATATTTACCTTACAATTTTATCACCACAAATCTTAATTTCCAAACGTATACAACTCAATTTTTATTTCAATTTATTAATCAAAATTTCTTTCCATTTTTCTCGTTTTCTAAACCCAATCTGCCCTATTATGTTCTTAAACTTTTACACAGAGATCTCAAAATTTACCATTTCATTTTAGTTATCATCCAACATTTTCTTTTTCACCCCTTATTAGTAATTATTCTTCAGTATATTCTCTTCATTCTCCTCCATTACTCCACCTATTATTTAGCTGACTTCCAGCATAGCATATTTTGGGCTGAGTTTTCAGCATATTCTCCTTAACTCCACCTTTTATCTGGCTGATTATCAGCATTTTCCATTGTTTTGGCTGATTTCCAGCATTCTCCTCCTTCACCTATTGTTTGGCTGGTTTCCAGCATTTCATCATTTGGCTGATTTCTCAGCATATTCTCAATTAACTCTAACTTCTATTCTACTAATTTATTAAAAAAATTTTTTTCCATGTTATCTTTTAATCCACTGTCTCCAACTGTACTCTTCCAGGGTGAATCCCCATTTATTTCTTAATATTAATCATTCCCAACATATATTAAATGCAATCACAATTATAATTTCCATCTGTGTACCTTAATACATCATCTAAAATCATTAACAATCATAATTATCATCCACCACTTTGTTATCAAATTAAAACTAAAGCATGTTACAACAAATTATGCTTTTATGAACATATCACTTTTAGTCACCTTAACTTCCCATTTCTATTTTTATAATACTTCTATCTTTGTTTACCATAAACACTTCTTGTTTTTATTTAAAGCTCATTTAAATTTTGAACCATTTAAACAATTAAACATTCAAACATTGCTATCTGATTTATCTATTTTGCTGCTTCTTTTCCTTATCTGTCCATATGCATTTCAAATCAAAGTCAATGCTTTCACACTTAAAACTCTGCATATCTTTTTAAATTCTATTATAAAGTCTATTTCCAGTAAAACATCAGCTTCTCCACTTCTAGTCCTGCACCAGGCCTTTTGTTGCTGCACTAGTTAGTTAAAGGTTTATTAAACATTGTATTTCTTCTTTCTTTGTAAAGCCATCAAATGACAGAATAGGAATCTCCAAAGTTCAAAAAACCATAGTTCTTTTCAAAGTAATCCCCAATATGTAACAAGTCAAATAGGTCCTTTTCAGGAAAAAACAAGTTTCCACAATCAACACTTTCACTTAGTCACAGTTTCAGTCGCCATTTTAAAACATTTATGTAGCAATCCATTTGATCTCTTTGTCTGGCTTTTAAAGGTGGCAAATCCTTAGTTTTGCTTTTTTTCTTTTCAAGTTCATTTCAGTTTTAACAAAAAAATTCAAATATGGACTTCCGGTGGCACCTCCATCGTTGTCGGCGGTCGCTTCATGACCGCCGACCTCGCCGCGTGTGAAAGAGCCGCCTCACAGCTGGCAGGTGGCTCGAAAACCCCGCTCTTCAGTCGGAAGAGTGGGTAGAGCTACTGGGGGTGCGGTAGAGCCCCCTGAACTGCCCCCAGGACTTTTTTTTGTCCTGGAGAGGGCTCAGGATGATGGCTCCCTATTCACCCCCAGAGAAGCTCCGCGCTGCGAGGGATCTCTGCTGCTGGCAGCAACAGAGCCAGACGTCGTGAGCCACACCACAGATCGAATGCAATCCACAGTAAAAAAGCAAGCTGGTGAAACTTGGATTGACTAGAGGAGGAAAAATGCAAGTATTGTTTTTTACTAATTTTTAGAAAAGAGAAGAGGAAGAAGAGAGATTGGAGAAAGTGTTTTGAAAATGGCGACTGGCTTTGCTCGGAAAATGCTTGAGAAAATGGAGAGTGGAAAGTGAAAGTGAGAGCCTAGCCTGCGCCGAAGTACCTTAAAAGAAACATTCTAACAGGGAAAAGGAACAAAATTGAGTTAAATAGAACTCCTTTGTGTGTGTGTGTGTTTTGAGAAAAGTTGGAAACTTTTTTAGAAGTATGACTCCTAAACAAAAAGCAAGGGGGGGCTCCCTTACAAGTCAGACAAAGGAAAAAGCAGAAATGATTCAAAAGCACTTGCAGGGAACTGCAAATGAGGACTTAAAAGATTTTATAACTAGGTCTTTAGGAAGTATTGCTGAGAAGATAGAAAGCTCACAGAAGAATCTTGAAGAGCTGGTACAGGGAAAATATGATGAATTGAACCAAACTATTATTAAAGTAGTTTCTGCTTTTTCAACTGTGGTGATGGAAATAGGGAAGAAAATGGCTGAAATCAGTAGAAAGTTTGATTCCAAGATGAAAGATCTACAGGAAAAATTTGTTGAAGCTGATGCCAAAAATCAGGCTGATGCCAAATCCAGAATGATGTGATGATGCTTCAATTTAAAGCTATGGAGTCTGCTTTCAGATTAAGAGGTATAAGAGAATAATAGAGAAAATTTAAGAACACTTTGTGCCAAGGCATTAGCGGCATTTTTAAATTTGGAAGATGACCAAATTCTTGGCTGTATTCAAAAAGTTTACAGGGTCAATTCACATGTGGCTAGACAGAGGAACCTACCCAGAGATGTTGTTGTCTATTTCACTGATAGAAGATTAAGAAATGACATTTTACAAAAATCTTATTCAGCTACTTTAAGGGTAGAAGGTTTACAAATTAGGGTCTATAAAGAGTTACCATCTAGGATTTTAAGATACAGAAAAGATTTTGGATTTTTGGTGAAGGAACTGAATAGAAGAAAGATTCCATTTAGATGGGATGTACCAGTTGGTGTAATTTTGAGTTATCAAGATGTGAGATATTGTTTAAATACCGTTGAAAAAGCTGAACATTTTTATAATAACATTCTTAAGGGAGCCCCCATATCTTCTGCTATGTTGTCATCTATGGAAGAAGACAAGGAAGATAAAGAGTCTGAAAGAGAGGTTGAGGAACAATGTGTGCAGATGGAATTACAAAATCAAAATAATCAAAGTGTGTCAGAAGAAAAAGGAGCATTAGGTGGTTTTCTAGATGATCATATCATGGAATATCCAGATTTGAAAATAAAGTATCCCAGAGATTCAAAAGAACTGGTACCGGGCCTTGAACTGTTGAAGCAAGAATCAAAAGATAAACATATAATTCGAGATGAAAAACAAATATTACTGAGACAGCAGAGGCCCAGTATTCCACAAGTGGAAAAGCATGAGGAAGAGAAGCAACAGAAAGTACAAGTCAAGGGAGGAAAGAAACTGAAAACCACTGAAACTAAACTGCAGCCGAAACTGCAGTCTGTTGATGGAATCGCTTGGTGAAACCTAAAGGTTATTTATGAATAGATGGAATCTATTACAGAAAGGATTATTTGAAATAGTTTGAAAGATAACCATCATTATACCTAATTTTTATATGATGATGGACTTAAAATTTGTTACAAAACTCATCCTGATTTGGATTTGACATCTTGAGAAAGTTAAACAGATCACTGCAATATATGCAGAGGATCTGTGATTACCCTATTATAATTTATTGGAATTAATTATCTAGATGATGAAATTGAAGATGAAAACATCTTGGAAACCCGAAGGAAGGAGGTGGAAAGGTTGGCAGGATTTGAAAGAGTTTTAAAGGAACATCTGGGAGTGCAGCTTGTATAAGCTGCATTTGTTTTTCTTTTAACGGATACATTAGAAGTTAGGTTGAATGATCTACCTAGAGGATTACAAGATACCTTCGTGGTTGGATTTTACAAACATTAAGTCACTCGGGGGGATTTACATATTAAGAGATGTTTGTTGCTGATGGGAGCAGCTCGAATAAGAACTAGTTTATAAATATTGTGTTAGAAGATAGTTGTTTAACTTCAATCAAGATCAAGATGAAGAGAAGATGAAAATTTGGTTACTGAGATAGAAAACTTATTTGATATAATTGTGTATTTTGAAAGAACATGAAGTTTATAATATATATGTTGGATACTATACTATATTTATCAAGAAAAGATTAAGATTTGGATTATTAAGATAAAAAACTATTAGATATGATTGTTATATATTTTATTAGTATATATTAAGGGGGTCTGATTTATGCAAATAATGATTAAGGTTTTCTTTTTTTTGTGGCGAGGAAGGTTATTGGAATGAATCTAACTTTAATCAAGATGAAGGAAAACATTAAAAATTAAGTGTCTGATATAGAAAATTATTAGATATGGATGTTATAACATTTTGTAGTGGGGTTTAAAGATTAAAAGAGTATTATTGATGAATTACTGAGTATTTGAGGTAAAATTGGTAATTGAGGTAAATATTTTTATTATTATTAGTCTTTTTATTATATTACTAAACGTTTCACTGCATTTTTTTAGTTTAATATAAGTAAGGTTTTTTTAAAAAAAATTTGTAGCGGAAGTCAACGGGGGGTGAGGGGGATTGGGGCTGTTTAAAATACTTGACAAATTTATGTTTAGCAAATATTTGACAGAATAATTTTATATACATTTACTAAATGGAAGTCAAGGGAGGGGTGGGAAGGGAAGGGGGGTGGGTGGGAGGGGGGAAATGAAAAAACTGTATTGTAAAACTTTTTCAATTAAAAAAAAAATCAAATATCCAGCTTTATTTAGTTAATAAGCAATTCCCTCCAATCAATCAGTGGTGAAATACAGTTCTTAAAGGTTTTAAAACTTCTTTCCTTCTTTTTTCCCCCCCAAAATCTTCAAGGCCCTCAGATCTTCAGCTGCTAAGTAAGGCTGGGGGTCTTATTTATAAATATCCTCATTAGCATGTTGTTTCTCGCCTGGGCTGGTGTCACTCACCCGGCTCTGAAGCACTTCATCCTTTCTTCCTCCTGCACTTTGCTTGTCCCAATTTGTTGCAGTGTCGAGGCAGCCGCCATGGCTGCTGTCCCCCACCGCTGACTTAGAGGGTTGCCTCCGGCCTCCGAGGAACTTACCCATTCTTCTCGGCCACCCAAGGGGTTCCTCTCTTTTCCCCTGTTCCTTCAGGACAGGATAGGTCCACAGACTTGTCAGCGGCGGTTAGCCAGATGGGGGTTTTGGCGGGGCTCATCAGAGCCCAGCCATTTCCCTGTCTGCATTGCCACAACGCCAAAGTCCCCCTCCACATTTTTGAGAGTGGGAAGTTTGTTTGTTTGTTTATTATTTATTTATTTATTCATTTATTCATTCATTCATTCATTCATTCATTCATTCATTCATTCATTCATTCATTCATTCATTCATTCATTCATTCAATTTCTATACCGCCCTTCTCCCGAAGGACTCAGGTAGATAAAGTTATTCAGGTAGATAAAAAAAAGAACTGTGCTTAAGAAAACAATAATTTTTTTATTTCTTAATATTATAGCTTAAAGCAAATTCAAAATGTTTTGTATTCAAATAATTTATTATGCACTCCTATGGTGTATTATTATTTATAAACTACCTTTATTATTTTTATAAATAACCAAGGCGGCAAATACCTAGTACTTCTTTCTTCCATTTCCCCCACAAACTGTGAGGTGAGTTGGGCTGTAATATAGTGATTGGCCTAAAGTCACCCAGCCAGCTTGGCACTAGAAATATCTAGTTTTGCTATTATGCTACAAAGAATCTATAAGTGCCAGTTGTTGCAAGCCTGAACATGTAACAAAAGCACCAATTGCTTTAGAAGAGGGCTGTCAAACTCCCGGCCCATGGGCCGGATGCGTCATGTGCTGGCCACACCCACACCTGGTTTAGCAAAGTGGGGGAAAGTCCCAATACATGACGTGACACTGCCGTAATGATGTGAGTTTGACGCCCCTGCCTTAGAGTTTTAGAAATCTAGGCCCTTTTGTGTCCTTTTATGGTCCTTTCCCACCAATTGTATGTTTTATTTAAGCATGGAAGAACTGAATTCTCATAATCCAGTGTGTCATGCTGAAGCATTGGTTTATAATAAGCTTTAAAAAATCCCTTCTTTTGAGAATGATGTATATATACTTTCTGCAATACTAATAAGAATACAGGTGGGAAGAAACATAAGAAAAAGAAAAGTTTTATTATGAATCATAATTATAAATTAAATGTTATCTGTATTAAGTTTTTAATAAATTAAATTTCTTAGTCCTAAGCATAGAACACGCAGAACACTCATGCCGTGCTTCCAGATATGTAGTGAGTAGAGATTTTGATTAACCTTTCTTTGGGCTTGCTATTCAAGTGGGATTGCTTTGGATCAACAGTTATTACTCTTCCGAACAATGGGCAATGATATATGCATTAAAAACATCAATGGTAATAATTTTCAAGTGTAGCTACTCAACTGAGTAGATGGGAATGAGCATGGAAAAAGTAAACTTTCTATCAGCTGCAGTTTTATTGGGAAAGTGAGGCTGACTAGATTGATGGGTAGATGGAGAATGGAATAGGCTTCTCAGCAATTTGGACAAGATTTTTGAAATGAGTCAGCCAAGGCTTTAACACAGTGAATAATGTGGAATAACTATAGCCACAAAAAATTGTTTGGTTGACTTATGTGTTTCCAATGATTGTGGAAAAACAACTATGTCTATGGAAACAAACAAACACAAATAATCGGGAATCTGCTGGTATCTTTTCTGACTAACAGAATTTGTGTATGTGTTAAGCCAACCTATGCTTCCCTTCCTCGTTTAAATTCTATATCAGTGTAACCACTCGGTGTATCTGATGGAGTGAGCTGCTCATAAAAGCTTATGCCTTTTAATAATTAGAAAAAGTGCAACCCAACTCTTTATGTTTAAGTGATTTACAGGGCAAAAACTGTTTAAAAACTATCTTCCTAATGTAATTCTAACTATTAGGTTTAGAGAAGGCACACTGTCTTTTCAACACATCCACCACTTTCTTCTTTTGACATTCAACTGATAACTGAGAATGGCCAATTGGTACTTGTTTGAAGAACATACTTGGCCTGAAGGTTTGCTTTTGCTTATCTTTAATATATCTTACTTTGAAATATATTAGAATGTACTATTTTTTATTGAATGTTAAACCTAGTACCACTTCATTAGGTACAAAACACAGTAAATAACCATGGTAAAATTTTATTTGTATTTGAGTAGAATGAACCTTTCATTATTTTTCCTGAGTACATGTACTGTGCAATGTTTCAGGTTCCTTTAAACCAGGGGTGTCAAACTTGATTTCACATCAGAATTGTGTTTGCCCTCAGGGGTCTGGGGCGGACATGGCCAGGGTGGGCATGGCCAGATCATCATTCGTGTTGGGAGCGCCACAGTGCCCAAATGCTCTGAAAGTGAAAACGGGCTCCGAGCCCCATTTTCAGCTGCAGTGGCCTCTTGCAACTCTACCAACAAAAATGGAGCTCAGGAGGGTCGCATGCAACTCTGTTTTCGCTGGCAGAGGCACTGCGAGCCAGTTCTTTGCTGTTTCCAGGGCGGCCCCGCGGGCCAGATATAAGCACCGCATGGGCAGGATCCAGCCCAGGAGCCTTGAGTTTGACACTTCTGCTTTAAATGTTCTCACAATACCTTTTTTTAAAAAAATTGATATTTATATATATAGGCAATGTTTCTTTTCTACTTACTAATTGTAACAATTGTTAGGTTTAATTAAGACTTCAGCTGGTGATTATAAGAAGGTATTGGATGTTTAATGTAAAAATTACTTTTCTTTTTTTGAAAAAATTGCCAATCTTAAAAGATTGTGCCTTGAATTTTTAAAAATCCAAGACAGTGGTAGCATTCTCTTTAACGTTTACCTTGGATCCAATTTCTCTCAAAATTGGGAGGCTTTCTGCATGAGATAAGGAAGTTTTTTTTTAAAAAAAATTATTTATATGCCGCCCTTCTCCGAAGTCTCAGGGCGGCTTACAACGCGTTAAGCAATAGCCTTCATACTTTTGTATATTTATACAAAGTCAGCTTATTGCCTTCACAAACTAGGTACTCAATTTACCTACCTTAGAAAGGATGGAAGGCTGAGTCAACCTTGAACCTGGGGAGATTCGAAATGGTGTAATTGCAGACAGCTGGATGTTAATTATGGTGCTTTAGTCTGCAGAGCTAAACCAGGCTCTGTATTATTGTTGTTTATAGAATAGTTGTTCTATTCTTTTTACTTCCTCCCTCTGCATTATGCATAATGGAAAGTAAAATATAGAGGAGTGTTGCACCTACATAAATATATTTGCTTTGTATTGAGTTTCCTTCAAACATGTCCATGCAAATGTGTACAAAAAGAAAAGAAATTCATTCATTCAGATTAGATGGGGTAGACTAACATATATACAAACTAGTTCTCCCTCCCTCCCTCCCTCCCTCCCTCTCCTTCCCTCAATACACAGTAACAGAGTTCTAAAGTATTTTAGTAGTCTAACTGATCATGTACATCTTTTCTCTCCTAATCTTAGGTGCTTTTGAAATTTCTCTTCCTCTGGGTGGAAACATAACTGTTAAAATAAAACCTGGATTTTCTTTTCTAAATACCTGTGCACTGCATGAAGGGAAAAAAACTCATTTTTTTGAGCAAATCATAAAGTCTGGACAGAAGTTTCAATTTACCTTTAATTGTTCAACACCAGAGAAATATTGGTCCGTACTTGTGGAGAAAAATATTGGTAAGCAATGTTACATGAACTGCATCTAAAATTAGTGGGAGCTTTTTAAAGCACTGGATTATTTACCAACTCTGTCAGAAGTCTAAATGAACTTGAACAACCACATCAATGAAATGGGTTAAAATGTATTTTTTTCTTGCTTAATGTTTTAAAAGAATCTGAAGTTTACACTTCAGATTTTCTTACCCTTTTTTATAATATAATAATCTTTGGACTTTTTATTTAATGGGACATTCCCCCCCTCGCCCAATAAATGATAAAAATATGTCATGTTCAAAATTCCATAGTGAGCTTTCTTGAATACTGTTTGAACAAGGCAGAGGCTAAGGCTGCCACTTAAAAACAGATGGACCAGTATACATCTTTGCCCTCAAAGTGTAATAATGACAGTTTGGGGGGACTACAATTCTAAGCATGTTTACTAAATTTGGTAGCTTGCTGTGTTGGATTATAGCTCCCAGAATTCCATAGAATTTATTGCTGATTAAGTTCTCAGTAAGACTACTATCCTGTAAAGTAGTTAAACCAGTTTATATATATGTAGGAACTTTATGAGCTTAGTTATGGATTGTTTATAGAATATTCTGGTAGTATGAACAGAAGGAAGAGTAAAACCATAGACTAAATCAATATAATTTATTATAGCCATTTCAGATTTGAGTATAAATCTTACACATTTCTCTATGTTTCTAGATTGTCTGTCAGGTCCATGTCCTTTTGGAGATGTTCAGCTTCAGCCTCCTGGATTGCCAAATCTTAATAGGACTTTCATTTGGGAGGCTAAAGCTAACCGAAGAGTTGGACTTGAACTGAAATTCTCTCCATGGTTAAGGCAAATTCTGCCTGGAGACACCTGCCCTGATCAAATTACTTACAGCATTAGCAGTCGTCTAGGAAAAGATAGAGTCCACATTGGAACCTTCTGCAGAAATGGTTCAGTCTCACGGGTAAAGGCACAAGGTGACGCTATTTTGAGTCTACAACTTCCTTGGGATTCAAAACTCATAACCTCTGGAGTTAAGCTTGAAAGCAGATCATCCATACAACGTAAGCATAGGAAATTAATACATTGCTTCCATTGACAGCCACATTGCAATTTGCTATATTTAAATACCTTACACCAGTGGCCCCCAGCCTTTTGGGCAACAGGGACTGGTTCATATGATTTTGTATGCTGTCCGCATCCATGCTTTGCTTGTTTGTGTGGCCCGGTTTCTGATATGCCATGGCCCGGTGCTGGTCCACCATGGACCTACTTAGGTTCTTTTATTTCTGCTTTTTAATGAATGACAATTTTTTGTCTGGATTGTTTCAGTTTATTATCATTTTTAAGTTTTACATGGGAATGTTGCAGATTTGAAGCAGAAAGTTTATAATTTTGAGCTTCATTTAGTCTATTTGTGGATAAGGCAGAAGGGATTAAACCAACATTGTGAATAATGCCTAATTCATATTGAGCAACTGTTTATTGAAAAATATGGACTAATATATATGAAAGATAGACTTGCTCATACTCAGAAGCTGCCAACAATGGACCTATGCCATCTTTTGCACATATTTTAGGAAGTGTATCCTCAAAAATCTGCTCTGAGAAGTTGATCTAGCATGTAGCAAATGGTGTTCTCTCTTTTTTTTAATTTCATGGGGAAAAGAAAGCCTTGTTTCTTTTTAAGTGCCCAGTTTATTATTTAAATAGCTCTACTACTTTTTTAAAAAGATAATTAATTTACATTATTTTGTACCATTAGATTTTTAACAAGCTTTCTAAATTAAATTTCATTTTAAAATTTCCAAAATACATGCAACAACCTTGGCTGCTGTATGTACTTAATAAACAAAATCAAACCCACTTTCACTAAGAGATTTATAATGGAAAGTTGATAATCAGGAAGTCTTCATTTGTATCTTGCTTCTTAGTCTGGAAGAAGAAAATATTACTCTCTTTATCGGATAATAGAAAATATTTTCCACTTCTAGGCCAAAGCTGTAACTCAGAGTAAAAAAGACTGCTCAGGAAAGAGAAGCTGGGCTATTTAAGAACATATTCATATATAAGGGTACCCACAAATCATAGTAAATGGAGCTTAATGCTACCAATAGAGGATATCAATGCACACTTTGTCTGGGTATAGTATATCAAATAAAAAGCATTAATTTGAAGACAAACTGAATGCTGCTGTTAGACTTCAAAGAGACTATAACAAGGTATTTTCACTATCTAGATCAGGGGTGTCAAACTCAAATCATCATGGCAGTGTCATGTGACAGGACTTTTTTTCCCTTTGCTAAACTGGGTGTGCCTTACACCTATGGTCCCCAACCATAACTACGGGTCACGAGTTTGACAGCTCTGATCTAGATTGACTAGCGGAATTGGTCAATGGCTTCACTGAGTTTTAAACAATCAAGAGTGAGATTAATTGCTGCAATGCTTCCAACCTCTAATTCTGATGCCTCAAACTTTGAGAATCTTTGATTACTGTATATGGAGTTTTTCTCCTTTGAAGTAAATTTTCCTTTTTTTAACATAGGACTCTGCATTATAGAATCTACATTTAAAGGCAAATCATCAGCAACATTGATGTCTGCAAATTACCCATTGGGGTTACCAGAAGATGAACTCATGACATGGCAGTTTGTTCTTCCATCCAGTTTAAGAGCAGATATCAACTTCATCAATTATACAAAACCAAACTGTGAACGGAAATATGAGCGGGTGGAATACTCATTACCTCATTATTCTCCTGATGCTAGAGTCTTATCCCTGGATGATGTGCAACCTGTCAATATTCCTGGCAGTTTCAACCTTTCTCTGTATGGATGTGACCAAGATGATGTGAAGCCAGGGCTCCTCAGACTCTTATTTAAAGTGATAGTAAATTACCCTAAAAATGAAGAGAGTAAGCAACCATTCTTCTTTCTCTTATGACCATTTCCTTTGGTTAATATGTTTGCATATTAACTAAATTTGAAGAAGCATTCCCCGACTCGTATCTTCTATCTGTGTTGTTTTACAGTTTTTGTCAACCCCGGGTATACAGGCATTCACATACAGATTTTATATAATTAGTACATAATATTTTTTTTAATCTATCACATTTATCAAACTTAGGTGAACCTCATAATAATGAAAAAATGCCTAACATCTATAAATCTCTTATCTTTCTATCAATTATTTTTGTTTATTCTATTAAAATATATGTTCTAATATTTCCCCTATCTAATTTTATTTCTGCCTCTCAGTTTACAACAAGCTCCCTTAATGTTTAAAAGGCAATTCTTTCTATCCATCTTCTCTTCTCTTTAGTGTTTCAATTTTTATCCATTTTTTTACTCGCCTTCCACACTCCTCATCTTTATCTCTATCTTTCTTGTTCTTGTTCAATTGAGTAAATAATATTTTAACTGCTATTGGAAATGATCTTTTTCCTTTTTTATCAAGATCACCCAAATATTAAAATTAAGATTTTCAATCTTGAGTTTTTACTGTGTGGATACAATGTTAAAATCAGTTACTCTTGCATGAATCTATTGTTAAATCAGATTTCAGATTTTTTAAAAGTCAGGCAATTTTATCTGCCCATTCATTTGCAAATTTTTCATTGCTTCAGAGTCTATCATAGTAAACCTGCATACTTAGTCTATCCCTCAATAGATCTAATTGAAACCCAAGATAACAACAGTATCATTTTCTTGTAAGAATATGGCAATTGTTTTAAAAATTGATCTTGTGTATTTTTTGTTTATTTTTAGATGTAACCTACAAAATTGATCTAATACATGAGAAGACTAATCTTACAGTTTATTCAAAATCATCAATGAATGAATGTTTGATCTGTGTTCACTCTAGCAGAAACTGCAGACCAAATGTGACATTGGAATATGGTCGCACATATTTTGTTACCTTCTTGTGCCAAAATTTGGAGAATATAAGAATAATTGCTGAGCAAAGTATAGGTATGAGAAAAATATTTAGATTTTTGTTTGAAAGATGTAAGCAGAATACCTACATGTATTTTGTTCTTGTATACTTGAACTTCAGTAGTCAGGTAGAACTGAGCCACCATCATATATTATAGGAGAAACCAGATTGCCCCAAGATGTCTTGCCATTACATTTTTATAATCTAATTCAATCTGAAAATTGCACTTGTGTTGAATTACCATCCTTGTCATCTTTATTTATGACATGAAGGCTATAGATTATAAAAGCTGTATATGTAAGATATATTCATACCATACCAGATTGGAAGAAAACGTAGTTTATTGAGATGAGGCACATGCTAGAAACATAGTCTATAGTAATGAATAATAATTTTTGGATGCAAGTTTAGCTGTATTTTCCAGCATTCATCTCTATGTTACACTGATTGTAAGATCAGTCTTAAATAGAATGTAAAGACAAAATTGACTCTGATCACTGCCACAATATATGCTATAGAGGGGATCCAAACTTCAGAATGCAGTAGTTAACTAGAAGGAATAGAACATTTCTTCAATACTTGCAGAAATGCAGAGCCTTCTAATTTTTGCTAGTTTGAATCCAAAGTTCTGGTTTCTCTTGACCTAAAATGGAAACAGTTATGTGAAGGGCATATTGGCAACTTCCATTCTACCCAATTCACCTTTCAAATGCCTTATTTTGGTTTCCATAGTCTTAGAGAAGACAAGATTGTATCTGTGGTGATTCCTTATTTCTTAGAATAGTCTTTTTGGTCCTATAAATACAATTGCTACTCTCTTTGATGATGGAGAAAACAAAAATCTTTTCCCTCCCCAACCCCCACTCATTATTTCAGTGCAAATATTTTATGTTTGTAACAATACTATCAAAAAGATTGTTGAGAAATTTTTTAACACTGAAAGGCAAGTTAAAAGTGCCTTTAAAGTTTAAAAGCCAGTAACATGGAAGGATTATCAGTGACAGGTTTTTTTTTTCTAAATGTCTTGTAATATCTTCTAATATCTCAGTTTGATATTTATTAATATGCAGTATATTAAACATAATGATGGGGATCTGAAGGTCACTGGTGCCCCTGTGGGAGACAAATTAATAGCACAGAAATTATTCCAAAGTATTCCAAACAGTGCTGAAACATGGCAACATTGAGGATAAAAGGGCAGTTATACGACTCAAATTTATAGGTTTTCTAAGAACTACATGCTTCTAAAATCACTGGATTAATCTCTCCCTCCCTCCCTCTCTCTCCTTCTCTCTCTCTCTCTCTCTCTATCCTCCTTCTGTCTCTCTTTTTCTCTCTCTCTCTCTCCCTCCCCCTCCCTCCCTCCCTCTCTCTCTTCTCTCCCTCCCCCCATCTCTCTCTCTCTTTCTCTCAGAACTGTCAATCTCCCTCACTGCCTGTGGGCAGTATACAGATAAAATATCAAACAATGAAAACAGAATATAAAATTTACAAATTAAAAATGCAAAAATGGATTAAACATTAATATTAAAAATTAATTAAAAGATGGGAAAGTTTTCAGTGCACTAGCCAACCCCATACCTTCATGTTTCTATGTGAGCCCCAAGATTCCTTTTTAGAAGGCTAAGAAAGTGAGGGACCCTCACTCTAGGGGGAAAATGTTCTACAGGATGGGGGCAATGGCAGAGAAGGCCTTTTTCATGGGTCCCACTGGTTGGAATTCTTTTATTTATAGTCTGCAGCATATCTTCTCTGCCTGAATGGGTGGGCTGGGCTGGGCTATTGTAATAGGACGAAGATGGTTCCATAGGTAACCTGGTCTCATGCCATGTAGGGCTTTAAAAGTCATAACCAACAGTATGATCAACTTCAATTGAGATGGAGGGAAGATCAAAAAATTGGTTTAATGTTGTATGAAGAGGAATTGGTAAGACAGATAAAAGAGAAAGGCCCAATGCATATCAAGAGGGTTTATAACATTTTGCTAGAAGAGACTCTGAAAATGAACTGGTTAAAGATTTTATGATAAAATGGGCGCAAAATTTTGCAGAACCAATTATGATGGAAACATGGGAAAAATATGGGTTCAGAATGTTAAATTCACACAGTCACAGAACCTGAGGGAAAATTTCTATAAAATGTTTTATAGGTGGCATTTAGATCCTAAGAAATTGTCGTGCATGTATCCTAATGTTCAGCCAAAATGTTGGAGATGTGATTGCTTAGATGCTACATATTATCATATATGGTGGACTTGCAAGAAAGTGAAGGCTTTTTGGATTAAAATTTGGTGGGTTATGCAAAATGTTTTGAAGAAAAAACTCCAATTTTCTCCTCAATTGTTTTTACTGGGTATAGTTAAGGATTCTTCATTGATTGAAACAAAACTGATATTATATATGATTACAGCGGCTAGGTTTATTTATTTATTTATTTATTAGATTTCTATACCGCCCTTCTCCTACCGGACTCAGGGCGGTGAACAGCCAATTAAAAACCAATACAAAAAAGTTAAAAACATACTAAAACCAATATAAATTAGGCTGAGAGTATAAAACCGAATAAAACTCTAAAAAATTTAAAAATAGAAGGGATCAGGCAAGTCCGGCAAGTTGAAAGAGATGAGTCTTCAGAGCCCGACGAAAAGTCCGGAGGTCAGCAATTGTTCTCAGTTCTGGAGGAAGATCGTTCCAGAGGGTGGGGGCTACCACAGAGAACGCTCTCCCCCTGGGGGTCGCCAGCCGGCATTGTCTGGCTGACGGCACCCTGAGGAGGCCCTCTCTGTGGGAGCGAACCGGCCGGTGGGAGGCAATTGGTGGCAGAAGGCGGTCCCGTAAGTACCCTGGTCCTAAGCCATGGAGCGCTTTAAAGGTGATTACCAACACCTTGAAACGCACCCGGAAGTCAACCGGCAATCAATGCAGCTCACGCTGCATTGTCACGTGGGAGGTGTCACGTGGGAGTGCCCCGTCGCTCCCATAATCCCCCGCGCGGCCGCATTCTGCACCAGCTGGAGCCTCCGGGTGCATCCCAAGGGGAGCCCCATGTAGAGAGCATTGCAGTAGTCCAAGCGAGACGTGACGAGCACCTGAGTGACTGTGTGTAGGGAGTCCCGATCTAGAAAGGGCCGCAACTGGCGTATCAGGTGAACCTGATAGAAAGCCCCCCTGGCCACAGCTCTCGTATGATCCTCTAAAGACAGCCGTGGGTTCAGGAGGACGCCCAAGTTGTGCACCCTTTCCGTGGGGGCCAATGATTCGTCCCCAATAACCAACGATGGAGTCAGTTGGCTATATTGGGACGCCGGCAGCCACAGCCACTCGGTCTTGGAGGGGTTGAGTCGAAGCCTGTTTCTCCCCATCCAGACCCGCACAGCTTCAAGGCACTGGGACATCACTTCCACGGCATCGTTGGGGTGGTCTGGGCTGGAGATGTACAGCTGAGTGTCATCAGCGTACTGATGGAATTCCACCCCAAAACCACGGATGATCTCACCCAGCGGCTTTACATAAATGTTGAACAGAAGGGGCGAGAGGACCGACCCTTGTGGCACCCCACACACTAGGCGCCTCGGGGTCGACCGCTGCCCCCCTGTCAACACAGATTGCGACCGGTCGGAGAGGTAGGAGGAGAACCACCGTAAAACAGTGCCCCCCACCCCCAATCCCTCCAACCGGCGCAACATGATACCATGGTCGATGGTATCAAAAGCCGCTGAGAGATCTAACAGCACCAGGATAGAGGAGTACCCCCTACCCCGGGCCCTCCAGAGATCATCCACCAACGCGACCAATGCCGTTTCGGTGCTGTACCCAGACCTGAAGCCGGACTGGAGCGGGTCTAAATAGACAGCTTCATCCAGGTACCAGGGGAGCTGCCACGCCACCACACTCTCAACAACCTTCGCTAAAAAGGGAAGGTTGGAGACTGGACAATAATTTGCCAAAACAGCTGGGTCCAGGGAGGGCTTCTTGAGGAGGGGCCTCACCACCGCCTCCTTCAAAGCGGTTGGTAGGGCACCCTCACTCAGAGAAGCGTTTATAATCTCCTGGAGCCAGCCTCGTGTAACCTCCCGGGAGACCAGCACCAACCAGGAGGGACACGGGTCCAATAAACGTGGTAGCGTTCAGTCTTCCCAGAATCCTGTCCACGTCCTCAGGAGCCACAGGATCGAACTCAGCCCAGATAACACTCTCAAGACCGGGCTCAGTCACCTCGCCCGAACTAACCCAGTCAGCGACCAAATCATCTCGAATCTGAGTTATTTTATCATCCAGATATTGAACAAAGTCCTCAGCACGTCCCTGCAAGGGATCCTCCCGCGCTCCCAGATGAAGGAGGGAGCGGGTCACCCTAAACAGGGCGGCTGGGCGATTATCTGATGATGCAATAAGAGCGGCGAAATAATTAGATTTCGCCGCTTTTATTGCCACTAAGTAAGTCTTAATATGAGCTCTTACTAGTGTCAAGTCAGATTCAGAGCGACTGGCCCTCCAACCGCTCTCTAGGCGTCTTTTCTGGCGCTTCATCTCCCTCAGCTCCTCGGTGAACCAAGGAGATAAGTGAGTTCGGCGCTGGGTCAGAGGCCGCAAAGGCACGACACGGTCCAAGGCTCCACCGGCTGCCCTGTCCCAGGCAGCCACCAGGTCCTCAGCCGAGTCGTGTGTCAGTGTCTCAGGAAATGGCCCAAGTTCCGTCTGGAACCTATCAGGATCCATCAGGCGCCTGGGGCGGAACCACCTAATTGGTTCCGCCTCCCTGCGGTGGGGTGCAGCGGTCAGAAAGTCGAGTCGAAGGAGCGAGTGGTCAGTCCATGACAAGGGTTCCACACCTATGTCCCCAATATCAAGACCACTCAACCACTGACCAGAGATGAAAACTAGGTCCAGGGTGTGTCCACCAATGTGAGTCGGGCCCTGAATTACCTGGGTCAGGTCCATGGCCGTCATGGAAGCCATGAACTCCTGAGCCATCTCAGATGTTTCACCGATAGATGGCAGGTTGAAATCCCCCATGACTATAAGCCTGGGGGTATCAACCGCCACCTCGGCTATAACATTGAGAAGCTCGGGCAGGGTCGTTGCCACGTGGCAGGGAGCCAGGTACGTGACTAACAGACCCATCTGCCCACCAGGACCCCACCTCACATAGATGGACTCACACCTGGCTATCTGAGGTACAGTGGCCTCCCTCGGACCCAGACCTTCCTTAATAATGACCGCTACTCCCCCACCCCTGCCCTGGGCTCTCGGCTGGTGGAATGCAAGGAAACCCGGTGGGCACATCTTACTGATTGGTCAGTATTGGAAAAAAGACGTTATGCCTACTATTGAAGAATGCACTTTGAAGGTGGCCAGTTTTGCAGAAATGGCAAAGATATCAGCATATTTAAAGGACCGGACTCAAGAAACTTTTGTGTGGGAATGGAAGAAATGGATAGATTATGTGCAGAACAAATATCAAACAAAGAAGTATCAGCTTTTAGCTGACTGTTATGTAGAAATTTATAGTATAGACAGCGGGCAGAATAGTTGGGGGGTATTGTATGATATGATATGATTGGGATTTCACCTTGGGAAGTCATGGGGGGGAGGGGAGGGTTAGGGAGGGGAAGGGGGGAAGTGGAAAAATTTATGTTTGTAAAACTTTTTCAATAAAAAAAAAGTCATAACCAACACTTTGAATTGGACACAGAAACAAATCAGCAGCCAATGCAGCTTGTGCATTAAGGTGTTATATGGACCATTAGGTTGTTATATAATCAAGTAATCATGTATGCAATAGTTCACATATCAGTATAAATTACCGTATATTTCAGAGCATAAGATGCACTTTTTCCCCCATAAAAGAAGGTGAAAATTTGGGTGAGTCGTATACCCCGAATGTAGCCCTGCCCACCCACCACCCACCTGGAAAATGGGGCATGAGGAGGCAGCAATAGGCTATGGCAATCCCTGCAGCCTGAAACAGCTGATCTTCGGTAGGCCGATCCAACCAACAATCAGCTGCTTGTGCTAATCAGGCTGTGCTAAGCTGAAATTGAAACGAGCTGTTTGCTGTTTGCTGCAAGGAGGCAAATTGCTCGGAGGCAGAGGCAGATTTTTTTTCTTGTTTCCCCCCCCAAAAAGGTAGGTGTGTCTTATAGTCTGGAGCATCTTATACTCCGAAAAATATGGTGAGAGGTAATATTGAGAGTTAATTGGCAACTTAATGTGATTGTTGAACCAATGTAGTTGGATTGTTGAAAGTAATTTAATGATAGTTTGTTGCAGTGAAAAATATAACTAGTGAATTAAAAGCTGAACCTTAAAATATCTGGAGGGCACCAGCTATGTAACATTAATATACAGATAATTACTCAAATACAGATCTCTCAAATACTAAGTTTTATTGATTTCCCAGAAAATCTTCCGCGTAGAAAAAGATGCTTGCCATGTAGAAAAAACAATAATAGGAAAGATAGAAAATTGCCTGATTTTCTCTTTAGTTTCAGATTCAAATCTGCTGTGTTCTGTTTTTTCTAAATACAGTTTGCTGGAATGCCAGAACATGTGAAAATCTATTCTTCCAGCTGGCTGTACCTTCGGTTCTTCTCCAGCTGCCAATTTTAATTGAGACATTTACATGGAAAATTCAAGCTCTTGAAGCAGTGAATATAGAAATCAGGTCCTCCACCTTGAAACTCAAGCAACATATCCCAAACCGGGATCAAAGGTGCAATGGAAGTTATAGTTATATTATTAATGGCTCCAGTCCAGGAAGGTCATGGAGTCTTGGTTATTTTTGTCCTATTGGAGACATTGAAAAAATCCAGATTAAAGATAATGTCACCATAACCCTTAAGACATTTGGCAAGAGATGGTTCAATGAGTCTAATGCTCAGAAAGGGGATCTGAAGCTGTTTTTTAAGCCAGTTCTACAAGGTGAGTTAGTTTCCTTTTACAGATAATCTTCGAGTTATGACAGTTCACATAGCAACTGTTCAATGTCATAACCCCCCCCCAAGTACTATGACACAGTCCTGAAGTTACGAATGTAGCAGCACCATGTCAGTTGTTCACCCTTTACAAACAGCTACAGTTCTACAAGGTGAGTTAGTTTTTTTACAGGTAATCCTCCAGTTATGACAGTTAACTTTGTAACCATTCAACATTATGACATAACCCCCCCCCCCCAAGTATTTAACAGTCCTTAAATTATGAATGTATCAGCACCACAGCAGTCGTTCGCCCTTTACGACCACAGAGGCACTGCAGCATTCATCCTGCCTATTCCCCCCCACTCCCCCAGCCGGGCACGTCTCTATCAGCACTGGGCCTATGGAGACTCACCTTGCAAAGATCTAGCAAGCTGTCTCCTCTCCAGCCTTTCTGCCATGGTTTCTTTGCCTGCTCTAAAATAGGAGCAGTGAGAGCAAAGGGAAAACGGAACAAGTGCACCCTGTTCAGCTTGCAATTTCCCTCTAGGCTCAGGTCATCTTTGCAAAAAGCCCTTGCCACTGAAAAAGGAGCCCAGGGTGGACATGCCAGCCCCTCCCAGGCTCCGTTCTTGTCAGCAAAGGCTTTTTGCAAAAACCTAGAAGGAGATTGTCTTTGCAAAAAGCCCTTGCTGCTGAAAACAGAGCTGAGGACAGATGTGCCTATCCTTCTTTGGCTCTGTTCTTGCTGGCAAAGACATTTTGCAAATACAGTCGGAGCCTAGAAGGATGCTATCTCCCTCTAGGCTTTGGCAAGCCTTTGCAAAACTTTACCAGCAAAAACAGAGTCTGGGAGGGGCCAGAGCATCAGTCATGGGCTCCATTCTCTGTGGGCAAGAGCGTTTTGCAAAGACAATTGGAGCCTCGTGGGAGCTAACAAGCTGAGCAGGACACGCGCATCCCGCTTTCTCTCTGCTCTCACCACTCCACTTTTGTGTCAGAGTTTGCAGCAATCCAACCAACACACAAGTAAAGAATTCATCAGGATTTATTTATATAATAAACTTCTTTATATACAATACCATACAGCAGAAGTCAGAATTAGAACTCAGAATCTAGAAGTACAGAATCAATATTACAGAAGCACAGAAGTAATACTCACAGAAGTAAGATATAGTACAGAGACACTCATATATATACAGATCAGTGAACCTAAGCCACTGCCAGGCTCCAAGTCATCTGGATCATCAAACAGTCCCCATTGGCTGGCTTATTACCATGTCTATACCAATTCATGAACTCTCACATGCTGACGTTTTGGAGCACTGGAAGTAGGCAAATCATGGCAGAAAGGAAACAGCTCACTAGATCTTTGCAGGTAAGATGGGAGGAAGCAATTGTGCACAGTATGAGGTATCTCAGTGGGTCAGGGCCTTGGATTGCCTGTTCCATCAGTAACCCACCCCCCATGGCCTTCCCCACCCTGAGATACCTCGTCTAATGACCAACACATTAGATTAGTGAATGCATGGACAAAAGCAGGAAGTTTTCATGTTTACATGATTCAATCCAATGAATCCTTGGGTTACAAATGTCATTGGCAAGCAACATAACATTTGTAACTTAAGGATTACCTATATTTCTTGCTTACATGCAATACATAAAGATTCTTGGTTTTTATCATGCCTTTCTAAACTCAGAATGAAATGCAGTGCTCTTTTCTATCATTTGTTTTCTGTTATTACATTAAAATTAATTTAGTGCTTTAAGATATGATAACTAGGTTCTATCGCAATGTGGAATACTTAATTAGTACTTGGAATAACATACAATAAATGGAAGCAAGAGAAAATGTCATATAGATGGATAACAGTTCCAGGCTATGTCCAGCTATCCTGTTGGGAATGTAACACGTTAGGAGACATTAAAGGAGCCATTAAAAAAGCAGGACTCAAATGCAACCTTACCTAAATACTTAAAGCCTAGCTAACTCATCTTTAATTCTAGCTTGCAAGATGTTTTAATATTGGTTTTTGGGGTAATGGTTATTTTGTTTCTGTTCGGTTCTCCTGGGGAGCTTGGAGCAAAATAGAGCACCTCTCTAAAACAACCTAATGTTAGCCTGAGCAGTCTACCAATTTTCCAAAACATTCATTTCTTTAGTGCCCTAAATTCTCAGCTATGAATGTTTTGGGAGATTTCCCATTTGTTAAAACTGGAAATTAAATTTAAAACAATAAGCTAAAGAAAAAACATTTATGTTATCCAATAACTTTTAACACAATAGATACCAATTCAAAGAGCATTTTGGTATATTACAATTATCCAATAATGTTTGAACAGTGATATATTTAATTATTTTTTTTTAAATTATGTTGCAAGCCTCCTAGAGCAGGTATATCAGTGAGTTAGATGACATTGAAATTTAATAAATAAATAAAAATATTGACAGTATTTGGATGGGTTGGAGACAGAAACTATATTTATAATGAGAGAAAACACTTCAATTAGGCCCAGTGCCTAATTGAACTGTTTTCTCTAACAGTGCCCCAGCTGGAGGAATTACAGCATGGACTATTTTCATCAGAAACACCCAAACATTCTTTGCACAAGGGTCAGGTGAGTCTAGGAAGATAATACACTTATCTTCCTACTACACGTAGGTTTTTTGTTTTGTTTTTTATCTGTTCTTGTAAAAGTGATACTTTAAGACTACTCCATTGAAAATTCACAATTTATTAAATTGAAACCATCATCCTCCAGAAAGGATTAATGGTAGCCTTTTTGAGGGAAACTACTATTTGATTAGAGAAAGGAAAGCAAAAGTTTTCTAGCTGTGCAAACTTCTATTCCATAAAGCAAATTTTAATAAAATTAGTAAGCTGGCATAAAATAGAGAAGGGCATGAAAAAGAAGCAAGTCCTTGACTACTACCAGTATGATCCTGATGATCTATATTGGCAATAAAATACCATAGAGAATAGATCAATCATCACAGAAGCCATTACAAAACATAAGACGCTCAGGTAAGTTTGCAAATGAGAAGGTATAAAACAAGTAGCACGTACCGTATGATGTGATCAGTAGCAACTATGGGTTTCTAATAAATCATACTCTGAATAACTTACGGAGGGCACGTGTAGATTTGATCTCATTATTGATACTGTAAGAAGCTACTGTTATTTTTAAGCAACTGTGTTGTCTCAGATTATGCTATTAGAATAAAGAATAAAATGTTTTTTCCTTCCCTGCCTCTACAGAAGATTGCATTTTCACTCTTAGTCCGGATCGAAAGACCAAAGTTTATGTACAGACTCCTAACTGGCTGGAAGGCCTTCTTCCTTTTATGTCAGTGTATTGGAATATCAGTGTCCTGCCAAAGCAAGTTGCACAGCTGACATTCTTAAATGAAAGGATGGGCATAACATGTGAAAAAAGTAGGGCTTTTATCTACATTAAAGAACAGAGTGCAAAAGCCGTAGAAACTGTGTGCCGTGATGATAATGTACTCCCGAGGAGTTTGAATTTGAGACAGCATTTTTGGATTAATATCACTAATTGTAAACCATCTGCCAAGCAACAACTGAGTTTGCAATTCCTAGTGACATTTCAAAAAAATTCAGGTAAGTTACCATACTCACATTGTTACACAACCAAGTTCTCTATTAATTTCATACAAAGAAGGAATTATTCTGCATGAATGAATCTTTTGAACCTATAGCCCAGGGAACTAGTGCCCCCCCCTTTAGCCCATGGTTTAATTTTGGGTACAAAAACAGGTCTAAAATGTGGCATGAATCAATATGATGTCTCTTATTTTGTGCATAGTTCTTCTTAACATTTCTGTTTCCCTCTTTCTATCTCTCTATAAACAGGCATGTAATCAACAATACAGGCTTTTAGTAAATTGGTGTTTTATTCAAGACATGGAAAATGACATTGGAGGAGAAGAATCTATATAACTCCTCTCTTTCCAAGCCTCTTCGATCTTCTGCATGAGAAGTCTTTGAGTAGTTTTGGAAGGAACAAAATCCTTTCCCTCTTTCTTTGAACCATCCTGAATGTCTCTTTCCCTTTTATCTTTTCACAGATTTGACCATCATAATTGGTGTGGTGGCTGGCGGAATGGCAGTTCTAGCTATTATTGGGCTCCTCATCTGCTGTGTGAAGAAAAAGAGAAAAAGGTATGTTCATTTTGTTCTGGTGCCCTTTTTCATTGAAATTAAAACAAACAAGTTTCTTTCTATTGTCAGATTAGTGGGCTTTAGGCAAACAATGCATTAGTGGTATTTCCCCTCTGAAATTTCTTCAAAAGAGGGGTTTCATCTGTGGCAGTAATATCTCTCTTTTAGAGGCTCTGTCTGTTGGAATGAAAGACAGATAATTCCTGACTTCTGGCAGTGATGTCAGGGTGTAAGAAACGAGGGGAACAAGGCTCCGTCCCTGTAGTTCCAAAATTTCTGATTGGAAGCCTTTCTCAACACTATCGACCACGGAAAGGTCAATAGACAAAGGAGGAATCTCAAGGACCTTGGAGTGACAGCAATCACCCCGAAGTTTCAGAGTAATCCCCCTAAATCCAACCGGGAAAAAACTAGCCATCTTGGCTGGCTGGAGCGCTGACACCTGACAAGTGTGGAAGCGAAGATCAAAAAAGAGAAACATCGGTAAGGACTAAGATAAATAGAATAACGAAGGTATAACTATAAGAAATAAAAGAAATTGGCGATAATAAAACTCCAAAAAGTGGCGGCGCGATTGCCAGGCAAGCGGCAAGAGAAAGAGACTGGAGCGGAGTTTAAAACTCACAGTGACAATGCAGATTTGACAGGCGGAAGGAGCGAGTGACAGCAAAAAAGGATTACAAGTAATTATAAACTTTAAAATAACACACATTGACTTGATAGAGAAAACGAACAATTAAAAGAGCAATTGTAGAAAGTGAAACTCAAAGAACTTAAAGTACTTAAAGAACGTTGCGAGTGGGAAGAGAACAGCAGAAACAATAGCGAATGGCGGACTGAGGACCTGAAGAAGAAAAACTTTCACTTCGCAAGCAGCAACAGTAACAAGCTAAACTATAGATACGAGACTTTGCAATGAGACATCAGAAATATACATTGAATCTCCTGGTAAAGGAGACAGACACTACTACATAGAAAAATCGGAAGAAATTGACTTACGGATTTACTTGAGACTACTGCATTAGAACTCTCAAAATTGGAGTGAAAGAAAACGGACTGAAGAACAAAGAAAGAAGGAGAAGGAAGTAACTTTGATTGGTTTGAAAGTGATATAGTGGAGAACTTCAGGATATTAAATACTTAAAAATATATGTAATTAGCCATTTCATTTACCTCATAAGGTTAAATCTAGAATTTATTCAACTTTGTTTAAAAATAATTAAAATATTTGAAATTATTATAATATATACTAATTAATTGATTTAACAATACTTTTTCTTACTGTTCCCCCCATTGAAATAAGTACGTAGACTTTATAGAAATATATTGACTAATTGAAAGTGTATTGACTAGAAATACATTTTCTATATGTTTATTTAACATATAGATGTACATTTAACATATAGATAATGTCAACCTCGCTAGCTTTGGCTCGCTTGCTTCGGCTGTCATAGAAACAGAGAGAGGGGGGTTTAGACTACGGGGCTTTGTATGAATCTGAGAAACAAAACCAATTCCTAAGTTGTTATCAGACCAATGGGCACTGCATTCCTGGATGCAGCATCTGCTCCCACCTGACCTCTGGGAGACCTTTGGATTGGATGATTTATGGTGGACAGTGGGAGGGGATGCTTTCTATATGTAACTTTCACGCTTTTTGCCTCAGAATCCTGCTTTCCATGGTTGCGTTCATTTCATATCTAGTAAAATTACCAGTCTTTAACCTATGATGAAGTCTGGGTTTTCCTTTCCTGGATACTGAAGGAAGCATACCTGGCAATAAGCTTTCCATGGTTGCGTTCATTTCATATCTAGTAAAAGTACCAGTCTTTAACCTATGATGAAGTCTGGGTTTTCCTTTCCTGGATACTGAAGGAAGCATACCCGGCAGATATTCTATAGATACTGTTAAGAAATAATAATTGTTATAGTAAATTCAAGGAATTGTGAAATAAGTTAGTAGAAGATTCTAGATTGCTTATAGAAAACCTTAATAATAACCAATTAACAGCAAAGAACATAAAACGTGACTTATTACTTTTATAACTTGATAAATAAATATTATACTGTATAGGAATAAGAATAGAGAAATGAATGGTTGAAATACTATACTTTCCTCCTACCCGCTCTCAACTGACTAACCCAATCCTTATATAATGATATTTCAAGTGAAATTATTAAAAATCAGAACTATACAAATTAACTACTGTACAACTGTATTATTTTTAAAAAATATACTTTATTAAATTTATATGCATACATAAATTAACATTTCTATTAACATCGGATATGCAGTGTTTATATATATATATATATATATATATATATATATATATACATACATACATACATATATATATATATATATATATATATATAGGTCTTTGGTTATTCGGGTCTTCTCCCGCGTAGAATTGGAAGTATCTTGGCGACATTTCGACGAAGTCTCATTCGTCATCTTCAGGCTGGTGTTCTCGGCTTCGTTCTTCCAGGAGCAATGTGAGATTGCAGCTGACCCTTCCTTTTAACTACTAGTGGGGGTGTGAGCTGATTGGGTGGGAGCTTGTCTGTGTTCTGATTGGGTGGAGGTGTGTTCTGATTGGTTAGGGGCTTGGCTGTGCTCTGATTGGATGGGGGGTTGGTTGTGCTCTGATTGGCTGGGAGTGTGTTCTGTTTGGGTGGGGGCTTGGTTGTGCTCGGCTTAGTCTGAGTTGCAGGGGGATTTGAGCTGGTGAGCTGCGTTGTTGTTTGGCTTCGGGTTTGTGGTCTTGAGGGCTTTTCATGGAGGGTGTTGGTCTGATTCATGTATGGATTGGAGGGGTTAAAAGTGGCTAATGATGCAGCTGCGGTCTGGCTTCTGGTCCTTGGTCGTGCCTCATTATCAGTGTGGGTTTGAGTCTGCTTTCTGCGTGGATGTGTGGTGGTGACATCCTGTGTGGCTCTTGTGAGTGTGGGTCTGGTGTCATTCATCGTGTTAGGGACTCGTTTGTCAATAAGGGCGGGTTTCCAAATGGCTGGCAGGTGGGAGGTATCGTCTCGTTTGTTCATGCTGTGTGGGCGTTTTTCTATCTCGATGGCTTCTCTGATTATTCTGTCATTAAAGTGTTCAGTTTTGGCGATAGTTCCCCCTGCAACTCAGACTAAGCCGAGCACAACCAAGCCCCCACCCAAACAGAACACACTCCCAGCCAATCAGAGCACAACCAACCCCCCATCCAATCAGAGCACAGCCAAGCCCCTAACCAATCAGAACATACCTCCACCCAATCAGAACACAGACAAGCTCCCACCCAATCAGCTCACACCCCCACTAGTAGTTAAAAGGAAGGGTCAGCTGCAATCTCACATTGCTCCTGGAAGAACGAAGCCGAGAACACCAGCCTGAAGATGACGAATGAGACTTCGTCAAAATGTCGCCAAGATACTTCCAATTCTACGCGGGAGAAGACCCGAATAACCAAAGACCTACATACAAACACCTACATAACTGAGATCTTTTGGAACCACTACTGAGTGAAATCACAATTCACTACATTTTGGGCTATTCTCCTTATTATGGTTGCAAACAGATTTTAGTGTTGCATTGTGGGAGCCCACTGGGTTCTTCTCTTCATTATGGTTGCAAACAGAATTTTAGTGATGCATTGTGGGAGACCCAGATAGCTATTTCTGGCTCATAAGCCGTCATCGGTGGGCCATACCCATTTTACATATTCCTCCCTGTAAAGGCATAATATCTATTTTCTTATTTTTGTAGGTTAATGTGTGCTTTTCTTTTTAGGCCAGGTTTTTCCTACATAACTGAGATCTTTTGGAACCACTACTGAGTGAAATCACAATTCACTACATTTTGGGCTATTCTCCTTATTATGGTTGCAAACAGATTTTAGTGTTGCATTGTGGGAGCCCACTGGGTTCTTCTCTTCATTATGGTTGCAAACAGATTTTAGTGATGCATTGTGGGAGACCCAGATAGCTATTTCTGGCTCATAAGCCGTCGTCGGTGGGCCATACCCATTTTACATATTCCTCCCTGTAAAGGCATAATATCTATTTTCTTATTTTTGTAGGTTAATGTGTGCTTTTCTTTTTAGGCCAGGTTTTTCCTACATAACTGAGATCTTTTGGAACCACTACTGAGTGAAATCACAATTCACTACATTTTGGGCTATTCTCCTTATTATGGTTGCAAACAGATTTTAGTGTTGCATTGTGGGAGCCCACTGGGTTCTTCTCTTCATTATGGTTGCAAACAGATTTTAGTGATGCATTGTGGGAGACCCAGATAGCTATTTCTGGCTCATAAGCCATCGTCGGTGGGCCATACCCATTTTACATATATATATATATATATATATATATACACACACACACACACACACACAGACATATACATAATACTTACCAAGTGTCATTTATGTTATTCGTTATTATTTATTCAACGCACCTTTTACTCCTGTTTTAATTCTATCGTTCATCCATTCGTACCACCTTTCCCACACAGTATAATAATCAGAGTTTTCATCATTATTTATTTCATGAGTTAATTTACTCATCTCTGCGTACTCTAGAATTTTCCTAAATATGAGATCATCTGGTGGCAGGACTTTCTCTTTTCAATATTGAGCATAAGCCAACCTGGCAGCTGTAGTTATGTGTATTATTAAGTGGGTCTTTTTCTTTCCATATCTCTTTTTTACTATACCGAGGAGAAATAATTCTGGTATCAATTCTACTTCCTCTCTAATTATTTCTTGCAACCATCTCCAAATTCTACTCCAATATTTTTTCGCTTCGGGGCATGTCCACCACATGTGAAAGAAGGTGCCCTGACCATAACCACATTTTCAGCAGTTTGGGTGCATATTGGGAAACATCTTTGCTAGTCTAGCAGGTGCTAGATAACACCTGTGCAGCATTTTGTATTGATTCTCCTTATACGTCGCAGCTCTGGTCAGTTTATAGTTTTTGTTCCGTGCCTCTTCCCATTCATTAAAATTTAAGCTATGTCCAATGTTTTTTTACTCTCAATTGATTTTTAGCTATGGCCTCTGCTCTGTCTTCATTTAATAGGTAATTATAGAATTTAGCTAATACTTTTTTTTCTCTTCCCATCAATATTTTATCCAGTCCGTTATATCCCAATTCTAAGCCATATACTTCCTTATCTTTTTGGTATCTTGATTTTATTTGCAGATAGATAGGTCCACCAGTTTAGGTTTATACCTTGGTCTCTCAGGTCGTCGATTGATTTGAGGTTTCCTCCTCCATCTAAAAAGTCTTTATATCTGTATATTTTCTCCATTCCCCATCTATTTGGGTGAATCAGAGCCTCCATCGTGGATAACCATTTTGGGACTTTGGTATAATATCTCTGCCTGATTCCATTCCAAGTTTGTATTATTGAGTCCCTAATTTTATGTCTACGGAAATACGTTTTGTTTTTCGTTTCTGTACCCCAAAGGCATGTGTGCCGCCTATCTGTAGATCGTGACCTTCTAAAGTTAAAGTTCCTTTGTTTTCCAGAGTGGCCCACTCCCTTATCCATACTAACTTGGCTGCCCTATAATATGTTTCCCAATGAGGGAGGCCAAATCCTCCCAGGTTCCTTTTTCCCTGTAGAACTTTAAGTGAAATCCTCGGCTTCTTCCCCTCCCATACAAATTCCCTAATGCTTTTATCTAATTCTGTAAAAAAAATGTATCTAAATTTACTGGTATATTTTGATATAAAAATAAAATTTTGGGGAGAATATTCATCTTGATCGCGGCTATCTTGTCTATCAGTGACAATTTAATTTTCTTCCATCTATCCAAATCTTGTTTCATTTTTTGTATTAAGGGGTGTAATTATCTTCTTTTAGAGATGAACACCTTGCGGTTATCCAAATTCCAAGATATTTTATTTTTTTGAACCTGTAATCCTAACGTTCCTTCTATCTCTTTCTTCTGAACCTCAGTTACATTCTTAATTAATATTTTGGTTTTGGTTTTATTCAATTTGAAGCCTGCCACCTCTCCATATTTGCCCAATTCCTCTAATACTTTTGGTCCAGATTCTAATGGATCTTCTAATATTAGGGCCACATCATCCGCAAATGCTTGCGTTTTGTAAACCTCTTTCCTGACCTTTAAACCTTTAATTTCCTCATTTTTCCTAATTTTTCGTAGCAGGACTTTTAGAGACAAAAAATAATAGCGGTGATAGGGAGCATCCCTGTCTTACCCTCTTTATTTATTTATTTATTTGTTTGTTTAAATTTGTATACCGCCCTACTCCCAGAGGGACTCAGGGCGGTGAACAGCCAAAATAAAATACAATTTACATACAAAAGTTAAAAAACTATTTAAAAAGATTAAATTTAGGCTCAAAAATTTAAAACCACCAATTATATAAGCATTTAAAAACCCAATTTAAAACCAATTTAAAAGGGAGAGTTAGGCCAGCCCCACCTGTTGGAATAGAAGCGTTTTAGGGCACGGCGGAAAGTGCGTAAGTCCTGAATCCTCTGTATCTCCGGGGGGAGCTCATTCCAGATGGCAGGTGCCCCCACAGAGAAGGCTCTCCCCCTGGGGGCCGCCAGTCAACACTGTTTGGCCGACGGCACCCTGAGGAGCCTCTCTCTATGGGAGCGGACTGATCGGTGAGAGGCTATCGGTGGCAGAAGGCGGTCTCGTAAGTACTATGAAGCGCTCTAAAGGTGGTAACCAAAACCTTGAAGCGCACCCGGAAGACCACCGGGAGCCAGTGCAGCTCGCACAGGAGGGGGGTCACATGGGAGCGCCACATCGCTCCCATCACCACCCGCGCGGCCGCATTCTGGACCAGTTGGAGCCTCCGGGTGCTCCTCAAGGGGACCCCCATGTAGAGAGCATTACAGTAGTCTAGGCGTGAGGTGACAAGGGCATGAGTGACCGTGTGTAACGAGTCCCGATCCAGAAAGGGACGCAACTGCCGAATCAGGCGAACCTGATAAAATGCCCCCCCGGCCACGGCCATCATATGCCCTTCTAAAGACAGCCGTGAATCCACGAGGATGCCCAAGTTGCGAACCCCATCCGTGGGAGCCAATGACTCGCCCCCAATAGTCAGAGATGGCGCCAGCTGACTATACCGGGATGTCGGAAACCACAGCCACTCAGTCTTGGATGGGTTGAGCCTGAGACTATTTCTCCCCATCCAGATCCGTACGGCCTCCAGGCACCGGGACATCACTTCGAGGGCATCATTGGGGTGGTCTGGGGTGGAGATGTACAGCTGAGTGTCATCAACATACTGATGGTACTTCGCCCCAAAACCATGGATGATCTCGTCCAGCAGCTTCACATAAATGTTGAACAGAAGGGCCGAGAGGACCGATCCCTGTGGCACCCCACATACAAGGGGCCTCGGGGTCGACCTCTGCCCCCCTGTCAACAGGGACTGCGACCGGTCGGAGAGAAAGGAGGAGAACCACCGTAAACCCTTCCAACCGGCGCAGCATGATACCATGGTCAATGGTATCAAAAGCCGCTGAGAGATCTAATAGGACCAGGACAGAGGAGCAGCCCCTGTCCCGAGCCCTCCAGAGATAATCCACCAATGCGACCAATGCCGTCTCCGTGGTGTACCCGGGTCTGAAGCCCGACTGGAATGGATCTAAATAGGTCGATTCATCCAGATACTGAGGCAGCTATTGCACAACCACACTGTCAACAACCTTCGCAACAAAGTGAAGGTTGGAGACGGGATGGTAATTTACCAACATTGCCGGGTCCAGGGAAGGTTTCTTGAGGAGGGGCCTCACCACCGCTTCTTTCAAGGTGGAGGGGAAGCCA
The DNA here is from genome assembly GCA_038048745.1 of Coluber constrictor foxii. Taxonomy (NCBI): domain Eukaryota; kingdom Metazoa; phylum Chordata; class Lepidosauria; order Squamata; family Colubridae; genus Coluber; species Coluber constrictor. The sequence continues at coordinate 114,687,053 of CM075961.1, read as the reverse complement.
CCCTCACTCAAGGAGGCATTTATAATCCCCTGGAGCCAGCCTCGCGTAACCTCCCGGGAGGCCAGCACCAACCAGGAGGGACACGGGTCCAATAAACATGTGGCCGCGCTCAGTATCCTGTCCACGATCTCAGGAGGCACAGAGTCAAACTCTTCCCATATAATATTCTCAAGACCTGCCCCCGTCATCTCTCCTGGATCTACCCAGTCAGAGTCCAACTGTTCAGGAATCTAAGCGATTTTGTCATACAGATACTGTACAAAGTCCTCAGCTCTATCCTCCAAGGGGTCCTCCCAAACCCCCTGATGGAGCTGATCTGAAATGTTCTTGTCCTATCTCCATTTACCAAAATTCTCGCCCTTTGATTAACATACATAGATTTAATCATTTTCTCATAATTTATTCCAAATCCCATTATTTTAATTTGTTTGATCAAGAAGTTCCAATTTAAATTGTCGAATGCTTTTGGGCATCTAAAAAAACTAAGGCCATCTGCTTTTCTGGGTGTTCTTCATAATATTCTAACATGTCCAATACAATTCTCAAATTATCTCTAATTTGCCTCCCTGGGAGGAATCCATTTTGGTCTTTGTGTATCCAAGTGTTTAGTATTTTTTTTGTTCTCTCTGCCATTATAGTCATAAATAATTTATAATCGGTATTTAGGAGGGAGATTGGCCTATAGTTCTGGATTTGTTTTAGGTCGGCACCTTCTTTTGGCAAGAGTGTAACATGTGCTTCCCTCCACGAGTCTGGGATTTTCGCAGCCACCAGGGCCTCATTGAAAATTTCAACTAACTTTGGTTGTAATGTTTCCTCTAATTTTTTATAAATTTCCCCTGGGAATCCATCCGGTTCTGGCAATTTGTTATTTTTGAGTTTAGAAAGGGCTGTTTTAAGTTCTTCAATTGTTATTTTTCTATTGAGCATTTCCCTCTCTTTCTCAGTTATTTGTGGAAGCTCAGCATTTACCAGGTATTGCTCTACTTTTTCTTCTGGGACCTCCTCAGCTTTGTATAGGGCTTCATAATATTCCCTCACTCGTTCTAATTTATCTTCTTCTTTATTTAAAAGGTTACCCTCAGTATCGTCTAATGTTTGAATTGTCCCTTTTTCATTTTCCTTTCTTAATTTGTAGACCAACCACCTGCCCGACTTATTGGCATTCTCAAAATAGTATTGTTTTGTTCTTTTTATTTTTTGTACTAGCTCTTCTTGATCTAAAATGTTCAGTTTATGCCTCCACATCAGCCAATTTTCTTTTACTACTTTATCTCCAGGGTTTTCTTGGAGTTTTCTTTCCACTTCTCCTAAATGATTTTAAAAATCTTCCAAGGATTTTCTTTTTTCTTTATTTTTATATGGACTGTACGATATCACAACCCCTCTTAGATAAGCCTTCATTGCATCCCAAACTATTTCAGGAGATATTCCTTGGTTTTCATTCTCTTTAAAAAGGGACTTCACTTCTTCTTTCAATTTTTCTACACAGTCTTTGTCACTCAATTGTTTCACATTAAATCTCCATCTCTGTTGTTTCCTTCTCATTGCACTTTTCCACTTTATTTCCAGGGGGTTATGATCCACCCAGGTATTTGGACTAATCTCTACTGCTCCTATTTCTAATCCAAGCTTCCTAGTAACCCATGCCATATCTAATCTCAACCATGACTTTTGCAGGTTAGAGTAAAATGTATACTGTCTGTCATTTGGATGTAGGGTTCGCCATATATCAATTAGGTTCAATTAATCAACTAAATCAAAAAAAGCTCTTGGTAGATTTGCCCTTTTATTTTTATTATTTTTATTACTTTTGTAATCTTTATCCGGGGCCACAATTCCATTAAAATCCCCTATTATGCAAATTTTATTGTATTCCATTTTCCCTAATTGCTCGTGGAGTTTTTTAAAGTATTCTCCCTGTTTTTTATTAGGAACATAGATGCCCACTAGTAACATTTTGGAATTACCTCTCGTAACTTCAGTCATAAGGGTTCTTCCCTTTGTATCATTATATTTTAATTCTGTTTCGATTCCTTTTTTAATATAGATTACTACCGCCCTCTTTTTTTTTCTGCTAATGAGGTATATGTTTTACCAAATTTTTTGTACTGTGGACATTTATCCTCATCCTTTTTAATGTGGACCTCCTGTAAACAGATTATGTCTGCATTTTGTTTTACTAATTTTGTAAGTGTTAATTTCTTTTTTTTACAGTCGTTTAATCCATTAACGTTTACTGATATTAGTCTCAGGTCATTCATTTCTATTTTCCTTAACTGGTTCCTAGTTTCTATTTATCTCTTACGGCTCTTACTGGTCTTGATTTTTTCTCCTTGGCTTCTTCTTCTGGTGTCTTCTCCTCCTCCGAAGTTCCTTCCTTAGTATTCCGTTGATGTGGGGTCTCCTCTTCTAGAATTGTTGCCTCTATCCCCTCTTTGCTGCTTTGTTCTTCTTCTGCACCTCTTAGCTGATCAAGGAAATCTTGCACTCAGTAGTGCAATAGTACTCAGACTACCTATTTTTATTTTTCTTCCTTGCCAGGTGATTAGCATCCCTTCTGGAAGAAGCCATTTAAATAGTATATTTCTTTTATTCAATTGCACAGCTAGAAATCTATATTCCTTTCTCGCCTCTTTCACTCTTCTTGGGACCTGTTTTAAGATCATCACTTCTTTTCCTCTATATGTTATTTTTTCTTCTCTCGCTATATTATGTAGGATGTCCCTTACTTTCTTTCTTGCAAACCTAACATGAACTTCCCTAGGGAGTTTATTCCTTCTCACATAGTTTGTTTGCACTTGATAAATGTCGTCCAATTCTCTGATAATCTCTTGTTTGCCCTGTTGAAGAACTTCAGTGATCAGTTCTGCCATCTTTTCCCCCAGTTCCTCCTCTTTATCTTCTACAACGTTCTGGAAACAGAGATAAAATGATGCCCTGTCCATTTCCAATTGAATTAATGAGTCCTCTAAGTTCTTATTTTGCATCATCAACGTCTGATCCACTGTATCTAGTTTCTTCTCATTTTGTTCTATTTTTGGTTCCACCTTCTGGATCCTTTGTTCATTGTTAAATATTGAGACTTGAATCTCATTCATCTTTTGATCCAGTGCATGGATGTCTGTTTTTAATTCGGTATGATTGTTTGACATTTTATCCTGCATAGCCATCATGGTTTCTTGAATTAACGTCAATGTTGATTGCATGGTATGCAGCGTTGGAGTGCTATTGATTTTTCCATTTTGATAGCCCTTCCATTGATTTCTGAGTCACTGGGGAGGTCATGGTTATGAAGGATTTGAAAGAGTCTTTTTCCCTGTTTTCAAAATTGTTGCTGACAAGCTTGTCATTTCTTTCAAGATTCTTTTTTGCTCTCTAATTATTCTCTCAATATTATTCCAGATTATCATTCACTGGCTAGCACCTCTTTTTGTCTAATATTATCTATCAGTTTATACTACAATGCCTTCTCTAATTCTTGGGGTATATATAGCATATATTTATTAATCAAAGTCTGATTAACAGTCTGTATCACTTCCAATCGGTATCTTAGGCAAACATTCCTTAATTTGTTATATTTAGTAACAGAAATTAGTTTATTGCTTATAGTTAGTTAATAATTAGTTAATTTGACAATTGATAATTGATTAATAAATAAAAATTGATTCTACTTATAAAAGAATTAAATCAAGTCCTCCTACCTTACAATAGTTATCAAACCAGAAAGACTAGAATAATAATCTTCCTTAATAGCTTAAATCACAATGTTCCTGAAAAGATACAGTACGAAATACAGATCTAATTTAAAACTTAAATTTCTAAATCCAACTTTATTCTTAAGATTAATTTTAAATTCAAAATCTATATGGTTGTATATAAATAAGTTAATATAAGTAAGTATTGTAATATAATTAAATATATAATTAAATAGTATAATATGAATCTAATAGGCTATATAGGAATCTATTAGATTCATATTATACATCATATTATGCATCAAAATTAACAATTTTTATTGATAATAATATTAATATAGGAATATAAGAGTATATAAGGAGTCAAAATGTTAAAGACAAGATTATCACAGAGACAAAAGAAGAGAGAGAAAAGAGGGGAAAAATACCAAATTTATAATAATGATCTGGGGATCTTCCCCTTGGTTTCCTTTTATGATGTAGTATAGTGTTTTATGATATAATGTTCTTTAATGCTCAGCTTCCAATCTTCTCCAAACCTTTCTTTGTCCCAGATTCATTAATTAAAGTCTAAACCCTATGGTAAATCTCGCTGCTAGATTGTCTCTGTACCAGTCCATTCACTTATTGCACTGTCAGTTCTCTGCAATGGGTGCACTTCCTGTTCTCCAATTCAATCCAATAAGGTCAGATCTCCAACTTGCTTCACCCTCTGCTATTTTGCTGCTGTAGGCAATGGAAACAAAAGTTTTTCCTGGATTCTGCTTCTTCTTCTTACAAACTGTGCCCACCAGACCTCTTTTTACGCAGTCAGACTTACGTCCTCACTCTTTCATTCTTCGCGTCGGCTTATTGGGTTCTCTTAGTCTTACAATCTGCTCTCCGATCTCAGTCGCCGCTCCTTTCTTCTCCGAGCCAAATAACACTTCCTTCTTCAATAACACTTTCTTCTTTGGCATTGCTTGTCTCCCTCTTTTATTTTCAAAAACTTTTGAGCTTGGATTTGAAGTTGGTATATCTTAGAAATTCGTTCTCCTTTCAAAATTATTTCCTTCACTTTGAAACCCCCATCTCTGCTCTTCCTGCTTATATAATCAGACTTCAAATTGACTCTGCTTGTAAAGCCAAGAATTGTCAAAATATTTTTCAATCTGCAATGATAAGTCTCCTTGATACTTTTCAGTTAATTGTGTGGAAGCTTCCACCAAAACCTGTTTCCAGTGCGCTAGACTCCATCTTAATCCTGTCAGCCTCTTCTTTGTCCTCCAAAATCACATTAGCCTGCTTGATTTCTTCCTCTTTTCCAGCCAGCAAATACTTCAATTTGCAATTTTAGATACTGTATTTTCCTGCGTATAAGACTACTTTCTAACACACAAAAATCTTCTCAAAAGTTGGGGGTCGTCTTATACGCCGGGTCTCATTCTCCTGTAACCAGGCAGACCAGCCCATAATGCTCTGACGAGCCTTAAATGGCTCTGAGGAGGGTCGTCTTATACGCCCAGTCGTCTTATACGCCGGAAAATACAGTAATTCTTTTAACTGAATCCAGTATCTCAGAAGTAAAATCATTTAAAAGTTCTTTGAAAGCCTTTACAGTCACAAATTGTAAGTTTGCTGACTCATATCCTCCTTCCTTAATGGCAGCCATATTTCAGTTTTAACTTTATATTTGTTCAGCTATCAGATCAGTGAGTCCAATTATTTTCCACACACTTTAATAATGTACATTAATTGAAGTCCATGCCATAGTCTTTTCCATTCCACTTCCACTTTAAATCTTTTCCTTTTTCTTCTCTATGTAATCCAACACCTTTAACAATGTAGCAGGCGTTAACAAGCACTTTCACTAATAAGTTTCATTTTCTTCTTCAGCGCCATATTTTCCCCCTTTTTGAATGAAGTTAAAGCATTATACTTGCATATTCTGCTCTCCTGATTCCGCTCTGCCAGCATCCAAAATTGAAGTTTCTTTAAATCGTTAGGAAAAAGTCTTTAAATCTTTAATCTTGTGCTGCTGGTGTGGTCGCGATGCCCTGTTCTGCCTAAGGCAGATACATCCCGGATCTGGAGCACTGAAGGGCTTCCAGGGAGCTCTCACCCTGCAACCTCCACGCTAAAAAAATCTGATCTGTTTTTAACAAACCCATGCTGACTTCTAGTTATTATTTTACTTGTTCTAGATGTTGGCAAATCTGTTTTTTATTATCTTTTCCAGTATCTTCCTGGGTATTGATATTAGGCTGATAGGTCTGTAGTTTCCTTTGTCTGTTTCCCCCCCCCCTTTTTTTTTTTTTGAAGATGGGAACCACATCAGTTCTTTTCCAGTCCTCTGGTAGTTTCCTGGTACTCCAGGATTTTTGAAAGATGTGGTACAGTGGTTCTGAAATGACATCTGCCAGCTCCTTTAAACTTGTGGGATGTAATCTGTCAGGTCTCAGTGATTTGTATTAATTGAGATCAGACTGGTGTTCTCTTAACCTTTTTTTGCTTATTTTAACTTTTATTTCTAGTCTGTCTTTTACAGTTATGTTTTTGGTAGGTTGGGCTATAGCAGTGGTATCAAACTCAAGACCCACAGGCCGGATCCAGCCCATGATAAGGTCAAATCTGACCTGCACGGCCATCCTGGAAACTGTAAAGGGCTGGTCCAAATCACTTTGGCATGAACGATGCCATCCCGGTCATGCGTGGAGACAGAAGGCAGTGGACGCATGTGCACACAGACCCAGTTATCTGCCATTCCATGCAGGGTAACAAAAGTAGTCTGTTGGGAGTATGGTAAAAAAATACTTCAGACCTTCCAACTTTGCAAGATCTTTTTCTTTTTCATGAGAAGTTGGAAGTTATTAACTATTTTTTTTACCATAGACCCACAGACTACTTTTGTTGCCTGGCACACAGTGGTGATGAATGGAGCTGGAAAGCAGATTAGTGAAGGGATGTGGCTGCCCTGGGAAAAGATAGAGGGGTGGGAGGGTGAGGGTTTGGCATGGGTAGCCTGACTGAAGGTAAGCTCATGCAGGGTGGGTGGGGCAGCTCTGCATTCCCTGCCTTGCTTTGTCCTCCACCACCACCCCCCTCACCTTGCTTTGTTCTTCGCCACTTCTCCTTGCTCATTGCCATAATGGAGCAGGAGGCTGAGCAACACACTGGTGTGGTGGCCACAAAGCGAGGTGGTGGGGGTTGGTTGGAGGAAGCAAGACAGGGGCGCGTAACTGCCCCCCCACACCCCATACTGGCTTACCTGAGCAGCCTGCAGCCAGGCCATCTACATCCTGACAACTGCTTCATCTTGTGGCAACTCCAGCAGTACCATCCAGGGTCCCATATGCATCCCTCAGCCTTTTGCTACATTGAGGCGGCAAGCAAGGAGAAGCAGGCCAGCGGCCACACAGGGTCCTGGGTGGGTTTCTAGAGACGCCACCATGAGGCCAGGCAGTTGTCATGACATTGATGGCCTGGCTGAGGGGTCCTCAGGTAAGCCGGTGTGTGGTGCAGTCTTCCACCCCCCCCCCAACAGCCTTGTTTCATCTTCCACCTCCCTATCACCTTGCTCTGTGGCTGCCGCACCAGTCCATTGCTCAACCTCCTGCTCCGTTATGCAGTGAGCAAGGATAAGAAGTGGTGAAGAATGAAGACGAACAAAGAGAGGTGGGGGGGATAGAGGGCGAAGCAATGCAGACTGCCGTGGAGAGCATGGTTGATGCTGCTACCATGAGGTTAGGTGAGAGAGCAAGAGAATGATCTGATCAAACCTCTGTGTGTGTGACAGAGAGAAAGAACTGCTTTCGGTGCCACTTGGTTTCCCACCTCACTCCCACAGGTCTGGTCTGGTGGGGGGATTGCCTTCTGCCTTTGCCATGCCATGAACAGGGATTGACCATCCCCCAAGCCCCACGCTATCAAAGTAAATCTCGGCCAGTGCACTGCAATGGGCAGATGAAAACCAAGTGAGAAGCACCCTGCTGGCTAGGCACTGAGAGAGAGAGAGAGCAAGAGAGAACTGATTCAACCTTGGAGAGTTATACCAGGGCTGCCAGCAGTGTGCTTCAGTGCCTGGCTGGTGGGATGCTTTTCACTTAGCGGCTTTCCCTCTTTCTCCCTGCTCCTCCTCCTCCTTCAGACAAAAGCTACGCTTTTCATCTATCCATTGCAGCAAAATGCCTGGGATTTACTTTGTCAGCAATGATGACTGAGGGATGGTCAGTCCTCATTTGTGGCATGGGAGAGTAGGCGGAAGGCAATTCCCATCAGACCAGACCAGCTTGGTGGGGGTGGGGTGGAAAAAACTGAGCGGGGCTGAAAGTAACTGATGGCACACCAACTGTAGCTGCCCCACTCCCTGCCTCGCCTCAGTTCATCCCGCAGGATGAGCCTCCCACCCCTTGCCCCACCGACCAGAGACCCCTGGATTCCCCACCCACCACCCACATGAGAGATATCAAGCTGGCCACAACCCCAGGCCACACCCAGTCAGCCACAACCACTCTGGCCACACCACAGCCCCCAGATGACAACCACAATGCTGATCCAGCCCTCAGTGAAATCAAATTCGACACCCCTGGGCTATAGTTTCTTTTTGCATGAAGACTGATGCAAAGCATGAGTTAAGCAGCTCTGTTTTCTCTCTGCTGCCTGTTACTTCCTTGCCATCTTTTCTTTAGTGGACTGACTGTTTCCTTGATTTTTTTTCTTGTTATTTATATATTGAAAGGAACTTTTTTTATTATCTTTGACTTTTGTTGCAAGTCTTTGTTCATTCTGAGCCTTTGCTTTTCTGACTTTGTCTTTGCAGATTCTGGCTATCTGCTGATATTCTGCCTTAGTTATGTGTCCTTTCCATCATTTGTACTTATTCTTTTTGTCATTCAGTTTATCAGAGAGATCTTGGGGCAACCATGCTGGTTTCTTCTTGGATTTCTTATTTTTTTTGTATTAATTTTCAGAAATTGTTATCAAAGAATGGTTATATTCCAAACCTGTTGGGATTTTCTCTCAATAATGTTTACTAATTTGTAATTTTTGGGAGTAAAAATACTTTTCTTTGACAGTCTCTGTAAAGAAGATACAAAGGTCATCTCTTAGATATGGTGATTTCCACTATTGCTTTGCCACAAACCCACTGACCTCCCTGCAAGCTTCCCTTCCTTTTTATTAACATATCAGCTAGTTCCCAAAGCATCCCAGCCAACTTTATATGTCACTAGGTCAATCAGCATTCATTCAGGAAGGGATAAACCCAAGTTTCTTCATTTTTTCCTGCCAGTAGAAATCATGCTATGATGAAACAGTAATGTCTGTGCTCTCTGTGCCTGTATACAGCCCTGCTTCTAAAATGGCCAGGTCCATGTCAGCAAGGTTTAACTGATGCTCATGCAAACTGATAGAAATCTGAGTCCCCATTGGGGACTATAACGCAATAGTGGATATCAAAAAAGATTACAAGAGTAATAAAAAAAATAAAAAAGAAAGTTATATTACCAAAAGAATTCTTTAATATGACAACAGAACTACAATTATGAGATGTATGGAGAGAAATGCATAGTGAAGAGAGCCAATATACATTTTATTCACACCAACATCAATCCTAGTCCAGGATTGATATGGTTTGGATGACAGTGGAAATACGGACAGGAGTGGAAGAAGTAGAAATAGGAGTAAACTAGGTAGGCAGACCACAACCCAATAACTATAAAATGGAAAGGACTAAAAAGATTTAAAAGATGGACATTGAATCAAAATATATGCAAAGACAAAGAATATAAACATGTCGGAAAAGGAGTTGAAGATATTTTTTAGTGTGAATGAAAAAGAAGATACATCAATACAAAATCTTTGGGACACGCTAAAGGCATACATCCATGGACTGACAATGGCTTATAACGGAAGGAAAAAGAAGGAAAGGAAGTATCAACAAGAAAAACTACAGGAAGAACTTAAAAAGTTATAGAAAGAAAATTACAGGAAGATCCCCAAAATAAAAAAATAAAAGAGGAACGGAATATAGTTAGACATAAAATAAATTTAACAATCCAAAAGGAAATAGCGCAGAAAATAAAGATGTCAAAACAATTTTTTTTGAACATGCGAATAAAACGGGTAGATGGTTGGCCTATAAATTTTAAAAAGCCTTTTTTTTTTAATTTATATGCCGCCCTTCTCCGGAGACTCAGGGCAGCTTACAATGTGTTAAGCAATAGCCTTCATACTTTTGTATATACTCCTTTAGTAGGGCTTTCGCCCCCCTCCCCCAAAGCGGTGTTCTTTTTTATACAAAGTCAGCTTATTGCCTCCACAATCTGGGTCCTCATTTTACCTACCTTGAAAGGATGGAAGGCTGAGTCAACCTTGAGTCTGGTGAGATTCGAACTTGCAGTAATTGCAGGCAGCTGGTGTCACTTTAGCACTACTTAAGCTGCTGTGCCACCCAGGCTCTTTTGCCAATGATCTGGTGTTTATAGTGGAGGAACCATTAGAATCAGGCCCAAAATTGATTTAAAAAAATAGAAGAATTGGGCAAAGTAGCAGGATTTAAAATTAGCAAAAATAAATTAAATTATTAATTAAAAATTTTACAAAGAAACGAGAGAAGGAATTAGAATGCAGTACAAAAATTCAAATAACCAAGAAAATAAAATACTTAGGGATTTGACTTACTGCAAGATGCTCCTCAATTAAAGAAGACAACTATGACAAATTACTACTGCAAATTAAAAAAGATTTAGATAATTGGAAAAATTTACAAATTTCATTTATGGGAAGGATTGCTACTATCAAAATGAATATTTTGCCCCAAATACTATTTCTCTTCTACGTTATACCAATAAAATTAGAGAATATTTTCTTTGAAACATTAAATAGAACAATTACCAAATTTATACGGCAAGGAAAAAATCTGAGAATTAGATTAAAAACATTGCAAGACACAAAAGATAGAGGAGGAGGAGCACTCCCAGAATGGGAAATATATTATCAAGCATCTTGTATAACCTGGCTGAAAGAATGGATGGAGTTAAGAGACAAAAGAACATTAGTGATTGAAGGGCACAACTTGCAAGTAGGATGACATGCATTCCTTTGGGCCAAAAAATACAAAATACATGATTACTTTAGAAGACAAATACTAAGGAATGCATTGCTACAAATTTGGTTCAAGATTAAAAAACATTACACAAAAATACCAATTTGGATTTCACCTACAGAAACATTAAAACATCCAAATTTAACTGAGTAGGACAAGATAATAAGATAGAGATATATTAAAATGCGATACACACTAAACAAAATAAATTGGACAAAATTATTCAAGGGAAAGAGGAGAAATTAATCAGTAGAATATACACATTTTTGCTGCGATATAAAATGGCAGAAGAAATAGTTAAGTATACAATGATTAAATGGGCAAAAAACTTTAACCACATAATAGAATTGGAGAAATGGGAAAAATATGGCAAATAAATACAAAACTAACAATGTTCTTAGCATACAAGAAAAACCAGTTGAAGATGTTTCATAGATGACATCTACCCCTGGCTAGAACTTGCAAAGATGTTTCCGAGAAAATCTGAGTCATATTGCACTCAAAATTCTACCATGTTCTGTTTTCTATTATGTGATTTAGGCCATACATAAAATGGAAAATCTCATTATCAGGAAATGGTAATAAATTCTCAAAATAGTTGCTTCTGTGGGGAAAATGAGATAGGAAAACCTCCAGAGAGGTTTAGACAAAGGGTTACATAGAGAAAAAAAACTTATTGTGAAATTTCCCCCTATATGGGCAGATTAGATTCTGTCTTTCTATCTAGAGTGTTAAAACATAAGTTATTTTTCTGAGTTCTTGGGCTGAACTGAGCATCTTGTGTTTTCTGTTTTCTTTATTAATAAGATTTCTGCACGTTACCACTCACTAGAGCATATAACCTGCTAGCCATGGGTACTAATACATTGGCAGTTACATTTAACCTTAGAATTTTTCTGTTAAGGTAGATGAATAAATTAATGAAGTTATAAGAACATACTATCTCATAATATGAGATCATTAAAAAATTAAATAAAATTGAAAGAATATTTTATCAGTCATTTGGTTTACATGAATTAAGGTTGCAAACCAACCTCACAAAATAGACTAATCTGCCAGCTTTTAATTAATTATCTGGGCTATATGAATTTGTTATTAATACTTGTAAAAATCTACAGGAGAAAGTAGAAGCTGGCTTTCAGAAAGAGCTAAAACTTGTAAAATGTTAATGTAATCTGTGAGACTCATTTCTTTTCCTGAGGGGAAAGAATCATGGTAAAAAGTTAAATGTGACATCTTTTAATTAGCAAAATGAAAGTGTAAGCTTTGTAAATCAAAATCATGAAAATCTGTGAGAGAGTAAAATCCAAATGTGTATTGTTTTAAAATTTATTTCCTCTTTTTTAGCAAAAGAAAGGAAAGTCAAAACCCTGTGGTGGGAGTCTATAATACCAATGTCAACACCTTGTTACCTGGAAGGCAGGGCATTTTTAAAAAGGAGAGGAAGAAGAATGATTCTCATGTCTATGCAGTCATTGAAGATGTTATGGTTTATGGGCACCTACTTGCTAATTCTGCAAGACCAGAGATGGCTGAGGTAGGGGTGTACAGGCCTTTTTCTGGACCAGTAAGTACTACACCACCTTCCCCACCTCCAATCAGAAAAATATCTAAGAACTCAGACTTGCAGGAATCATCAAACATGCTTGTAACTGATAGTGAGGACTATACCATTGCACGTCACGTGCCAGAGAATATCCATAATGGTGACCTGAATGTGAGTGGTAATGGACACATGGGCAGCAGGAACAATGAACAGGGAAATTCTGTGGACTAGACTTGATACCTTGATGATCTGCGACTTCTCTGATTCAAAGAAAAAACTTATAACTCACTATGGATTGTATTTGAAACCTATTTATGGGGTTTCTTTTACTAAAATATAGATAGCAGATCTGTTCATATTTTGGGAAAGAGGTTTCTGAGGATGTAATACCATTCTTCGTTGTATAGAATGCAACAACTTTGAAGTTTGCAGATTTTTAATCTTCAATATAAGTAAACTTTTTTTAAAAAATCAGCAAACCTGAATGTTAAACAAAACTAAGAAATTACGTTAGCAAAAGAACTCTTAATCCAAAAATTGTGCTGGGTAATGAGCATTAAATGCAAGAATTGTGCCTTTTGTAAATAAGATTTTTACTTATTGTCCTTACACATTTTGTATAATATATGTATTTTAAAAAAAAATTACTTTTTAATTTTAGCTCTGTGGAAATGTTTAGTGAATTTTAACAAATTATTCTCTGTTACACATTTCAAAGGGTGGACAACATAAATAATGAATGTAATAATTATGTAATAATGTAATGAAAATGAAAGGACCATTCTGCAATTAATGGAATTATTGTTCCACTGTTACAAAGTAATGGGTTGCCCACATATTTGACTATAAAGGTATTCTGATACGTAGGAAACAAGCCTTCTGAGATATTTTGACTTGAGCACTATGGCTTCTTGGCCACTTTATGCTAAGAACCAATAAGATTTCTTGGAAACCAGTATAAGATTATTATATAGATACATACACATTATCAATAGTCAGTCTGTGCATCCACAGACTGGATGCACAGAAAGGAAGAGAAGGGAAGGTACAGAAGTTCCTTTGTAGATACAGTTTTGAACACATCATGAGACGGTAGCATAGGCCTACTATAGATTGGCCTATTGTGAACTATGGTAACCTTTAATAGTTTGGGTTGAATACCTGATTTGGATAATGTCTAACTCCAACTGACTCAGGTAGCATACAGTAGAACCAATAGAATAAAAAACAGAACATAGTAATCCTAAAAAGAATTTAAAAAGTAAAGAACAAGATCCAGTGGTAGATATGGTAAACCACACCCATATATAATGGGTATCCTAACCCAAGATCTGAGAAATCAGAATGCAAAAAAGGAACAGGAAAGATATAGTGTTTTTTTAAAGTTTATTAAAGTTTATTATTCTTATGGAATGAATCTTGAAAGACACTTTTGCCATACACAGAATTCTACTCAATACATTTCAATAGATGAGAAGATATGGAAAAGCATTTTTACTTCAGCTTGAATTTAGCATTTTGAAGTTCTACGTAAGCAGCTAACAGCTGCAAAAAACTTCTGCATTGTAACCACAGTGGCTCTTGCACAATATATTTTCCTGGTGAAGTGTATCTATGAGGCCATTGTTTTTAGAAGGGAAAATTAATAGTCAAAATGAATTCCTAGAATCCAGAAGGAGGTATGATCACACCTTGTATGTGCAGTGAAGCTTCTGAGAGCACCCCTTCCTCCTGCTTTGCTGAGCAAACAGATTGTTCCTGGGGTTGGAAAACTTTCTGGAATGGCATGTGCGTTGTAATGAGTTGACAAAAAGAATTGAGCATGCTAAGACTGCTATGAAATTGCCACATTTTCCTTATTGATCTGTATGAAAAATTAAACTATTTAGAATATATATTGTACTTCTGTAATTATTTCTGTTATCCTATTTCAGAGATTGCAAATGTTTGAAAAATTGCAGGCTGCAACACAAAGCCTCCCAATTTTTCCAAAGGCTGCAGGAAGCCTTTTAATGATGCTACAGCATCACAGGAAAAGTCAAATATGAGATTAGCCAAGCTTTTAATGTTCTGTTTAATCATTTCATTTTACTGGATCCTTGATGCTCTCTGAGCTTGGTTGTTTGTTTGAGACATTTCATTATCCAGCCAAGTAACATTTGTACTACTGAATGTGGGGATTGCTTCCTGTTTATGTACTATTTTTATTTTACTTTAACTGTGTGGTTAGATATAAACTGAACTACTGTTCGTTTATAAAGAATTATGTATGATATTGGTCCTTATATCCTCAGGCAAACAAGATTGAGTTTGTTTACATTCTTATATATGCATATTGTTAATTTTGTCAGGGATGCTTGGGATTATTTAATGAAAAAGAAAGTATATTAAAGCATGTCAATTGTCCTTCTAAAGTTGCAAAAATATTTTCTGTTAGCATAATTATTTCTGAAATCAACATTCTTGTCAACAGCAAAACAGTTTTATTACTTTTGTCATTAATAGTAGATAGGCTGTTAGATCCAAAACTCTAAATAACCGAATTTTAGTATGAACTGTTGGGTCAAGTAAACATTATAAAACTACTTTCTTCTCTTTCTCCTTTTTTTACTTTTATGTCACAATTTCTATTCTTTAGTTAATTACAACTTGTTCTTTATATATTTCTTTCTTACTTTTAAAAACCTTACTAAGTTGTTTTCTTAATTTAGAATATTTGTAGTCACATTTTGAATATGAATGGAAGTATTGATGTTAGTGTTTTCATAATCTTGTAACATGGTGATTCTTGTATGTTCCTCTGACACAGCTATTTTATTTAATTTGCATCAATGCATACAATTGAAATGTTTGTGTATATGCATATTGTACATACTTTGTTCATTCTTCAGATTGAAATAAAAGAATGTTTACATGGATAATTTAAGCAAACCTCAAATGACTTGTTCTTTACTGAGAAGCTTGCTTTGAAATGCAGCAAACGAAGTGTATGGAGTTATTGAAGAGAAAAGATATTCTGATTGATTGTACTTTGTTCTTCTTAGCTTATAAATAGTTAAAGGGAAAATACACTAGATAAAGTTTGATTGCTATGGTAATCTTTTTTATTGTATGATAAAATTTATACTTTTAGAAATTAAAGAAAGAAAAACCAATTTTAAGAAGACTTGCACAAAATGCATTAGTTTTTCTTTGTCAACTATTCCTTCATATTTTTCTGTTTACCAGTAATTTTACAAAGGATAAATGTGTTCTCTCTGTTTTAGCTTGTGGTTTGAAGATTATTTTTCATCCTGAAAACTGTGAATTAATAATCTTTGGAATCAAATAGCCTATTAAATACTAAATTTTAGTTCTTCAGGAATGGATGTATGTTTAAACAACCTAGTTGAAATAAAAATTAAAAGCTAACATGAAGGATTTGTAATGTAGATATAAAGGGATAAAAAACTTTTTTTGCTAATTATTTTAATTAATTAATAATTTGCTGATAATTTTTGCTACATTAGAGTTTGCTAATGTATGAAGAATTGTGAACTAATTACTAATATTTAACTAATAAAAATGTATAGAAATGTCTTTCTATTTAAGTATAGAAAGATTTTTGCTATCCCAGATTTACAAACTTGGGTTGAAGATCGTATTTGCTCTGTAGTTTTGAAGAGAGAAAATGAAAAATTAATGAATTAATATTACTCTGTGTAATCGTAATTTAAAACTATATTTAAATATTGAACTAAAAGGATGTGGATTTTCCCTGTTTCACTTTTTTTCTATTCCATTTCTTTTCTTTTAAATTTCACATACAAAACAAAAACAAAAAAATATGGAGGTAAAAATGCATAGCAAGGGTGGGCCATAGGAGTTTAGAAATACTTCTTTCATTCCCCTTTTCTCTGTTTATTAATCTAATGAGTATGCTTTTAAACACTCAGCATGTCAGTGACATAAATAGGTAAAATATAACATATTAATGTGACTGGACAACTAGTAGGCACTGCTATAGTCAAATCTACCTTTATGAAATGTTATTAAACAAACTGGTTCACTCTACTTTCCTGCCTTTGTACAGAACATGGATTCTTTTAATGCAAAACAAAATAATTCTCATGGAAATATTTACAGTTAGAACATAGCAGAACATTCATTGTTACTTTAATTCTTCATTTTCCCAATTGGACACAAATAAAAACTTCATTAAAACAAAGTCATGAACTCTTCTCTGAATCTTGACTTTAATTTTAACATTTATTTCTGTTATAATATCTTCTTCCGATATAGATAGATTAGAATTTGACCATATATGGTGTATCCACTTCAGCAGCATAAAAGATAACTGCATTAGTGATTTATCAGAACAGCAATGGTTGCATAACTCAATAAATAGGACAGAAATCTTCCTAAATTGGCCAGCTGCAGACTCCTGCTTCAGAATTCAGAAATTTGCATTCCTAATAGAAAAGGCACCAATTGAATAAAGGTTGTGTTAGAGTCACATGGCTGAGTTATAACAGTTTGGCATGAATCTGACTGGAAAAAAAAAGGGGCCTTAGATTTATCTTCTCCTTTATCACACTGGAATTTTTCCAATTAGATTTCTTGCACGATCTATATGTTTTTCAAATTGGTTTTTAATTTTAAGAAGAAACTATTGCTGTTTTTTCAAAAGACTAGTTTTTACAAAATATCTGCCACAACCCATCCACTTAGCCAACACTATTGGTCTATCCAATGCATATTCACATATTTTTGTATTTAAATTAGCAGGAGATTAAGAACATTCTTTCTCAAATTGGAGTTAATCTTTAGGAAATTTAAGAGTGTTTCATATTAAATTAGAGTAGGCAAACTGGTTCTCCCCCACCTACCCCTCCCCCATAATTTATGGATTTCTACTCAGTTAGCAACAGTAGCTTAAGGATTACTTGAACAACTGAGAAAATATTCCAGTCTTTCCTTCTGGAGAAAATCACATCTGCCCTTATCTTCATTTCCATTATATCATAAACTATTTGTGTATTGTTTTTGTTTATCTAGACATTCTGTCTGTGCAATGTAGTTGCCTACACAGACTGCATTGATATCAAGAGAACTTGTATGTCTTGAAGATACCTGCTGTTTTAAACAGAATTTCAAATGCAAATGCAGGGCAGCCTACTGCTGTTTGTGTGGCTGATTTATTTCCATTATGTATTAATACTAATCTATTGATACATTAGGATTTACCCAGGAATATGCCAACTTGCTGAAAACTTGATATTTCTTAATAGAAGCATTATACCCATATGATGGATGCACCAAATGCTTCAGATTGAAACTGTTTTCAATTGATTGAAACTTGATTTTGTCCTGCAAAATTAAGTGGAATATTAATCAGCGCTGAACATTTAAACTATGCTTTCCTCTCCTTTAGAAAGTGTACCTCCCAGGAAATAATTGTAGTTGGCAAGTTGATGTGGCAATTCACAAACTTAAAAATATCCAGCATGTTTTTTCCTTTAAAAATGCAAACTCATTTCTGTGATTTCTGACTATGATACCCACTTCCTCATTCTGCTGTGTCTGTACCTGTTTGCATACTTACAATCTAAAATAGTTCTGTTGAATCAGACTCCATTTAATAGCAGAGTTAGGCCAGAATTGTTTTTATCAGATGTTTGATTATGCTTGTTAGGGCAAGCTGCACACTCTGCAAGTTCAATCTGAAAAGGAAGGGTATTGTAATTGAATCATGTTTTATTTTCTGATAAATTGTTTGAGGGATTCTGGCTCTATTATTTATTTATTTATTGTCATTCTTGTTATTTTGCAGTTCATGATTCAGTTGTGGAAGCTGTTTGCTGCTCAATAAAAAATTCTAGACTGATTATAGTTGCTTAGAATAACTTATTTTCGTTAAGAGAATGTGAGTCATAGCATTAATCATATAACTCTTGTACTAGTGAAGGGATGTTTGTTTCTTGCCCATATATACATAATCTACTATTGAACATTGTTACCCTTACAAAAATGATGAATATTTCTCTCCATTAGAGGATAAAGTTATGTGAATCATACCTGGCTAGGTGGCTGGTTTCTGTATGTGAACAAACATCTTGTATATGAAGTCCAATTATGTTTCTTGGGATCTAGTTATATATTATATTAATTGTATGAGTAACATGCCTGCTGGGAAACAACAGAATTTATGTGAGGGAAGTGATTTAACAGATTAACAGAGTTGGAAGAGACCTTATAGGTCATCTAGTCCAACCCCCAGCTAAAGCAGGAGACCCTACACCAATGATGGCTAACCTTTTTGCCAGGAGAGGAGGGTGGGGGATGTTCGTGTGTGTGCGTGCCCACACCCCAAATTCTATGCGCCCTGCCCTGCACATGAGCACGCAATCTTCCCTCCCCTGCACATGATGGACTCTCCAGAAGTCTCTGGAGGCTGGGGACATAAAAAACCCACTTCCTGTCCCACTAGGAGTTGGGAAATGGGCTGTTTCAGGCCTCTGGAGGGCCTCTGAGAGAGTGGGAAAGGCTGTTTTCACCCTTCCCAGATGCATAGAGAGGATCTGGAGCCAGGTGAGAAAGAAAAATGGGCCTTCCCCACCCACCCCAGTCCCTAGGGAGGCAGGAAACAGCCTGTTTCCCTACTTCTGGTGAGCCCAGAAGGCTTAAAAATCAGCTGGTCGGCGTGCACCAGAGTTGAGCTGGTGTGCCCACTGGCATGCGTGCCATAAGTTTGCCATCACGGCCCTACACCATTTCTGACAAATGCCAATCTTTTCTTGAAAGTCTCAAGTGATGAAGTTCCCATAACTTCCAAAGGCAAGCTGTTCCATTGGTTGATAGTTCTTGCTATCAGAAAGTTCCTCCTCATTTCTAGGTTGAATCTCCTTGGTCAGTTTCCATACATTATTCCTTGTCTGGCCTTCAGGTGCTTTGGAAAACAGCTTGACCCCATCCTCTCTGTGACAACCCAAGTATTGGAAGATGGTTATCCTGTCTCCCCTGGTCCTTCTCTTCACTAGACTAGCCATGCCCAGTTCATGTAACCATTTTTCATATGTTTTAGTCTCCAGTCCCCTAATCATCCTGGTTGCTGTCCTCTGCACTTTTTCTAGACTCGAGTATCAACATTTTTTTTATAGTGTGTTGACCAAAACTGGATGCAGTACTCTAGGTGTAGTCTTACTAGGGCTTTATAGAGTGGTATTAGTACCTCACTTGATCTTGATTGTATCCCTCTGCTAATGCAATTTAGGATTGCATTGGCTTTTTTAGCTGCTGCTGCACACTGCTGGCTCATATTTAGCTGATTGTCCACTAAGACTCCAAGATCCCTCTTACAGTCACTGCTATTAAGCCTGATTTCCCCCAGTTTATGTGTGTACTTTTTGTTTTTCTTATCTAAGTGTAGGACTTTTTGTTAGATAGGGCCCAGTGTTCAAGTCTGTCAAGATCCATCTGGATCTTGAGCCTATCTTTTAGGGTGTTAGCTATTCCTGCCAGCTTAGTATCATCTGCAAATTTGGTGAGTTCTCCTTCTATTCCCTCATGTAAGTCATTTATGAAGATATTGAAGAGTACTGGGCCTAAAATGGAACCTTGTGGCACCCCACTGCTTACTTCTCTCCATGTAGACTTAGACCCATTAAGGACTACTGGTTGAGTACGGTTTGTCAGCCAGTTGCGAATCCACCTGGTGGTGAAGCTATCTATCCCACTTTTTTCTAGCTTAAGTAGGTTGTGGTCTACTTTGTCAAATGCCTTGCTGAAGTCTTAAGTATTTGGTATTACCTGCTTGAAATCATTCTCCTCTCTTCTAAAAGGTAGTATTTTGTGACAGCAGGAAATAATAAGGAAGAGAGACTTGATTTTTTAGATTTTTTTCAGGTCAGATATGTTAATGAAAAAATTGAAGAATAGAAACTTAGTGAGGATTTTTAAAGTGAAATTAATAAGAACTCTTTTTCCTGTTCTTAAATCAGTGCAGACAAAGTCTCTGGATAATGGATGCCTTTTGATAAAGCAAGCAAGCTATCCTGTTCTCACTGGATGTTTACTGTGAAAATTTATAAACTCATGCAATGTCCTTTTGAGGCAACAACATATTTTTGAAACAATGTATCTTTAAGAGAAGGTTCAGTTTTGCTAAATGGTAGTCTAATAGCCATATGTAGTTTTCTTTAATAATATCTAGGATTCAGAACTGGGTGCTTTATATATAGAGTCAGTGATGGGTTCGGCCCAGTTCTCCCGAGCCGGTAGCAGTGACAATATGATAATAAATGGATAGATCAGTACAGCTCTGCAAGCAGTTAAAAGCCTGGTAGACCAGTACCTCTGCTAAATCCTAAATAATTGTCACATGGCCATCAAGCCATGCCCACAAAATAAGCCATGCCCACATAAACAGTAGTAAAAATTTTTAGAACCCACTCCTGCATAGAGTGACATAATGTTGTCAAAGAAATTTTCTTTAAAAGCCTTAATGATATGGATTAGAGAACTATAATTGCCTTTCAAATAAACGAATGATATTGCTTTAGCTTTGCTGACAAATGAACAGGATCTGGTTTGGTTTCTGCCTAACGACTCCTTGATTAGGTTTGAACCCACCGCAAAGTGTCTAACTGTTGGTTGTTCACTATTTTAATGCTGTGATGTTGGTTGGGAAATACTGTAAAGGCCACCAAGTTGTATTTATTTATTTATTTATTTCAAGTATTTATATGCCACCCTTCTCCCGAAGGACTCAGGGTGGCGAACACAAGTTAAAAACATGTAGAGCAAAATCCCCTTTTAAACTAAATAACTAATTAATAATAAATAATAAAACCCAGAATCAGAGACAGCCTATTTGCTTGAAGAGCCAAGTCTTCAGGTCCCAACGGAAGGAGCGGAGATCAGGAGCCGTCCAGAGCTCGATAGGTAACTCATTCCAGAGGGTGGGAGCACCCACAGAGAACGCCCTACCCTTGGGCACTGTTAGATGACATTGGCTCGCCATCGGAACCCTGAGTAAAGCAGCCCTATGTGAGCAAACAGGATGGTGGGAGGCAGGCAGGAGAAGGTCCTGCAAATATCCCGGACCTAAGTCATGTAGGGCCTTATAGGTGAGAATTAGCACCAGTGCAGCTCATGCAGGAGAGGTGTTATATGGGAGTAATGAGGGGCTCCCGTAACAACCTGTGTGGCTGCATTCTGGATCAGCTGGAGTCTCCAGATGCATCTCAGGGGCAGGCGCATGTAGAGGGAATTGCAATAATCCAAGCGGGAAGTAACCAGGGAATGAGTGACTGTACGAAGGTCATCTCGGTCCAGGAAAGGGCGCAACTGGCATACCAGACGAACCTGTGTGAAGGCCTCCCCTGGTCCCGGCCATTAGATGGTCTTCAAGGGACAGCCGAGCATCCAGGAGGACACCCAAGTTGCGAGCCCTATCAACGGAGGCAAGTTTTTCCCCATCCATCAAAAGTGATAGGGTCTCTGAAACCCGAGATGCCGGCATCCACAGCCACTCAATCTTGGAGGGATTGAGTTTGAGTCCATTTCTGCCCATCCAGGCCCATACCGCCTCCAGGCAATGGGACATCATGGAAAGGGCATCTCTGGAGTGGTCTGGGGTGGAGATGTATAATTGGGTACCATCAGCATATTGATGATATCTCACCCCAAAGCCACAAATGATCTCACCCAGTGGCTTCATATAGATGTTAAAGAGTAGGGAGGAGAGAACCGACCCGAGGCACCCCACAATTTAGGGGCCTCAGGGTGGACCTCTGCTCCCCCTGCCCATACAAACTGCAAGCGACCCAAGAGGTAGTAGGATACCATGGTTGATGGTATTGAAAGCCGCTGAGAGGTCAAGTAGGACCAGGATGGAGGATCAACCATCATCCCGAGCCCACCAGAGATCATTCACCAGAGTGACCAATGCTGTTTCCATGCTGTGTCCGTGTCAGAAGCCCGATTGGTACAGGTCAAGGTATTCCGTTTCCTCCAGGAACTGTGGGAGCTGTTGCGCCACCGCAGTCTCAACAACCTTCGCGATGAAACAAAGGTTGGGGACAGGACGATAGTTATTAAGTGAGTCTGGATCCAGGGAAGGCTTCTTGAGGAGAAGTCGAACCACTGCCTCCTTAAGACAGGCGGGGAAGTTCCCCTCTCTCAATGAAGCATTGACAATTGCCTGGATCCAGTCTCTAGTCACCTTCCTGGCAGCCGAAACCAACTAGGAGGGACAAGGGTCCAATAAGCAAGTAGAGGAACTAAGTTTGCCCATAATCCTGTCAACTTCCTTGACAGAAGCAGGGTCAAATTCAATCCAGATATTATTATCAAGACCCATCCTAGTCTCCCGATTGGATTCTGTCCAGTCAGAGTCCAATCCGATCTGGATCTGAGCAATTTTATCATGCAGAAACTATACAAAATCCTCAGCTCTGCCCTGTAAAGGGTCTTCCCTCGCTCCCTGATTGAGGAGGAAGCGGGTCACACAAAATAAGGCTGCTGGGTGGTTTTCTGCAGATGCAATGAGGGCGGTGAAGTAATCTCATTTTGCCGCTTCCATCGCCACTAGGTAAGACCTAATATGGGTTCTTAACTGTGTTCGGTCACATTCAAATTGGGAGGACCTCCAACTCTCCTCTAGGCGTCTTCTGACATTCCATTTCCCGGAGCTCCATGGAAAATCAAGGAGTGATCCAGGATCTGCGTCGGGTTAGAGGCTGCAAAGGTGCAATTCTGTCCAAGGCGTCGGTAGTCGTCCGTTCCCAGAATGCCACCAGAGCCTCAGGTGAATCGCAGGATTGAGAGGTGGGGAATGTCCCAAGCTCCTTCAAGAACCTTTCTGGGTCCATCAGGTGCCAGGGGCGGAACCATTTTATGGGTCCCATCTCCCAGTGGTGAGGGTTGGCAGAATGAAAGTCCAGTCTAAGGAGGGAATGGTCAGTCCATGACAGGGGAGTGATGGAAAGTTTCCCCTTACCATGACCATTTATCCACTGCCCAGAGAAAAAAACCAGGTCGAGTGTGTGTCCTCTCCCTGAATAACCTGAGTCAGGTCCATGGCTACCATGGAGGCCATGAACTCCCAGACTGTCTCAGATGACTTGCCGATCAAAGGCAGATTGAAATCTCCTACAACCAAAAGGCTGGGGAGTTCAAGTGCCACTTCAGTCAAGACATCGAGCAGTGCGGGCAGGGCTGTGGCAACATAGCTGGGAGATAGATATGTGAACAACAAGCCCGACTGAGCTCCAGGGTCCCACTTCAATAGAAGAGACTCACACTTGCCTATCTGAGGGACAGTGACCTCCTTAGGACTCAGACTTTCTCTAACAACCACTCCCCGCCCCTTCCCTGGTGTCGCGGCTGCTGCAGGACACGAAAGCCTGGGGGGCATAAATCAGAGAGAGGGATTCCCCCTTCTTGCCCCAACCAGGTCTCCGTGATACAGGCCAGGTCCGCACCCTCCTCATCAATAAGATCTCATATGAGGAGGGCCTTATTCATCAGGGATCTGGCATTCACATACACCAGACATCAATTACCGTAACAATACAATAAAGAAAAACGCTGTTATAGCTGTTGCCACCTTCCAAGTTTCAAAAACAGCTTTCTCTGATGGTTCAAGCGCCACAGCTGATTGTAATTGTTGTTAATGCCGCCATCGCAGCCGCGCCGAATGCCCGAAGTGAAAATAACGGCAGCTACTAAGTCGGTTAGGCAACAGCAATCAGGCAATTAGGCTCTGGTCATGCCATCCCTGGCATCCTCCACACCCCTTCTGTCTATGGATCAATTGGACGGGCGATGTTTCAATTTCCAGGAAAGGGGCCATTAAATGATTTGTGGGCCACCTTAAAAGTGCCAATCATTTGCCTCCGCATTTCAGCGTATAGCACAGAGCTGCCATTTCAATCAGCTACCCGGAAGGAAGGTATGAAAGAGAAATGTGATTCTTCTCTAGAGTAGGGATCATATGATACATTTGAGAAACTTTGAGAAAATTAATTATAGCTGACAGTGAACGGAGCTCTGCTGGATCTCTCATTTATCTACTTCCCCTCTAGTCTAATAATTACTTTGGGAATTTCTGTACCTTGGTGTGGTTTGTTTTTAAATTTCATTGGTGCATATTATAGGTAGAAATGTCTGATTTGTTACACTGATAAATTTTATATTTATTATTTTTAAGGAATGCTAATACAACACTAACATTATTTAAGGAAGCCAAATATCTTCACCAAGTCATTCAACTTAGCAAAACTTTTAATTAGATATATTGCTTTATTGTCCTCTTGTTTTTCTGAATAATAAATGGTTGTATCAAACTACTTTTTTATTGTAAAACTGGTTGAAACATATAAAGATATTTGATTGGATTTGATTTAATGTCTAATATATATGTTTCTGTTGGTAGATTATAATATGGATTCAACCATATTTGCCATACACTATATTCTGTATGATAAATGGAGGCATATTAATACATGCAGTACAGTAATCATTTATTTATTTTATTTTTTATTTATTAATTAAATTTATATATCGCCCTACTCCCAGATGGGACTCAGGGCGGTGAACAGCCAAAATAAGATACAATAATATAAAAGTTAAAAATCATTTAAAACAAATTAAATAATTTGGCTCGAACAGTTTAAAAATCCAATTGTAAAAAATATTTAAGACCCAATATAAAAGGAGGTTAAGACAGACCAGCTTGTTCAAATAAAAACGTTTTTAAGGCACATCAAAAAGTACACAGGTCCTGTAACCTCCTTATCTCAGGGGGGAGCTCGTTCCAGATGGTAGGTGCCCCCACAGAGAAGGCACTCCCCCTGGGGCCTGCCAGTCGACACTGTTTGACCGACGGCACCCTGAGGAGCCCCTCTCTATGGGAGCGGACTGGTCAGTGAGAGGCTGTTTGTGGCAGAAGGCGGTCCCGAAGATACCCTGATCCTAAGCCATGGAGTGCTTTGAAGATGGTAACCAAAACCTTGAATCTCACCCGGAAGACCACCGGGAGCCAGTGCAGCTCGCGCAGGAGGGGGGTCACATGGGAACACCACGTCGCTCCCATCACCACCCGTGCGGCCGCATTCTGGACCAGTTGGAGCCTCCGGGTGCTCCTCAAGGGGAGCCCCATGTAGAGAGCATTACAGTAGTCCAGGCGTGAGGTGACGAGGGCATGAGTGACCGTGCGTAACGAATCCCAATCTAGAAAGGGACGCAACTGGCGGATCAGGTGAACTCCTCCTGGCCACGGCCGTCATATGCCCTTCTAAAGACAGCCGTGAGTCCAGGAGGACGCCCAAGTTGCGAGCCCTATCCGTGGGGGTTAATGACTCACCCCCAATAGTCAGAGATGGCACCAGCTACTCGGAAACCACAGCTACTCGGTCTTGGAAGGTTTGAGCTTGAGTCTGTTCCTCCCCATCCAGATCCGTACGGCCTCCAGGCACCAGGACATCACTTCGAGGGCATCATTGGGGTGGTCTGGGGTGGAGATGTACAGCTGAGTGTCATCAGCGTACTGATGGTACTTCACCCCAAAACCACGGATGATCTCACCCAGCGGCTTCACATAAATGTTGAACAGAAGGGGCGAGAGGACCGATCCTTGTGGCACCCCACATACAAGGGGCCTCGGGGTTGACCTCTGCCCCCCTGACAACACGGACTGCGACCGATTGGAGAGAAAGGAGGAGAACCACCTTAACACAGTGCCCCCACTCCCAGCCCCTCCAACCTGCGCAGCATGATACCATGGCCGATGGTATCAAAAGCTGCTGAGAGGTCTAATAGGACCAGGACAGAGGAACAACCCCTGTCCCGAGCCCTCCAGAGATCATCCACCAACACGACCAATGCCATCTCCATGCTGTACCTGGACCTGAAGCCCGACTGGAATTGATCTAGATAGGTCGATTCATCCAGGTACTGAGGCAACTGTCGCGCAACCACACGCTCAACAACCTTCGCAACAAAGCGAAGGTTGGAGACGGGACGATAATTTACCAACATTGCCGGGTCCAGGGAAGGTTTCTTGAGGAGGGGCCTCACCACCACTTCCTTCAGAGCGGCGGGGAAAACACCTTCACTCAAGGAAGCATTTATAATCCCCTGGAGCCAGCCTCGCATCACCTCCTGGGAGGCCAGCACCAACCAGGAGGGACACGGGTCCAGTAAACATGTGGCTGCACTCAGACTGCTCAGTATCCTGTCCATGTTTTCTGGAGTCACAAAGTCAAACTCTTCCCATACAATATTCTCAAGGCCTGCCCCAGTCACCTCCTCTGGATCTACCCACTTGGAGTCAGAGTCCATCTGTTCCTGAATCTGAGCGGTTTTGTCATACAGATATTGTACAAAATCCTCAGCTCTACCCTCCAAGGGGTCCTCCCACGCCCCCTGTTGGAGCAAGGAGCTGGTCACCCTAAACAGGGCGGCTGGGCGATTATCTGATGACGCAATAAGAGCAGAGAAGTAACTCCTTTTCTCCGCTTTTATCGCCACTAGGTAATTCTTAATGTGAGTTCTTACCAGTGTCCGGTCAGATTCAGAACGACTAGCCCTCCAACTGCTATATTTAATTTCATGTAGACAATAAGGCAATGAATATATGTACCTTGCTCGGTTAGTACTATCCAGAAAATTCACTTCACAAATAGCTTAAATTGATGGTAAGGTGAAAATAATTCCGCTCTAGAAAACGGAGCATTGCAATATACTTCCCTGCCAA
The DNA here is from genome assembly GCA_038048745.1 of Coluber constrictor foxii. Taxonomy (NCBI): domain Eukaryota; kingdom Metazoa; phylum Chordata; class Lepidosauria; order Squamata; family Colubridae; genus Coluber; species Coluber constrictor. Next base: position 114,659,985 of record CM075961.1, on the reverse strand, counting down.
GGCCCATATGATAAAGGTGTCCTCTAAAATTATCCAAAAAATGATTTCTGTGATGTAATCATTTTAGGCTATCACAGGTGGTGCAGTGGTTAGAATGCAATATTGCATGCTGTTTCTGCCCATAGCCAGGAGTTTGTTCCTGACCGGCTCAAGGTTGATTTAGCCTTTCATCCTTCTGAGATTGGTAAAATGAGAACCCAGATTGTTGGAGGCTGTAAAAAGAGGGCCAGAGAGGGCTGTAAAGCACTATAGGGTTGTATTTAAGTCTAAGTGCTAACGCTAATGCTATCCCAAAGACATTGGTTTCTTGACTTGGGTTTGTTTTTTTCTTTTCTTTTGCTGGAGAAGATTATTAAGACTAGTTTTGTTATATTTACTTAACAACATTCCCCTCTCCAGAAGCCACTACAAAAATGGACCATAGAGAAATAAATCAATGCTGTATACAGCAGATAAAAAGACCCTTCAAAAGCTGTGTCATAGTATATAGATGTAAAACGTTGTAAAAAGAAAGGGTTATGTAAATTTGCAAGTATTTGCCTGCTCTGATGCATGAAATGCTAGCATGAATGTGATACCTTTTCCTGATTTGTCCATCTTTATCATTGGAAAAATACACTTGGAAAACTACCTAGGAAAGGGGAATAATCCTTTTCTCAATGATCATTTTGCAATTCACCACCCTTATTTCATGCAGATCCTTGTCCTTGTCTATCCAATAGTCTTTGGATAGAAGACTATTTCATACAAATGCAATGCTATTCTATTAACAAAGAAAATAGTTGTGAATACATAAATGCCCAGTACTTCAGTGGTGGGTTGCTCCTGGTTCTGTCCGATTCTTGCGAACTGATAATAAAAGCGGCAGGAGGCTCCGCCCAGACATCATAATGGAGGATTTGAACATGCACGCGCGCTCCCATTGTGAACTGGTAGTAAAGGTAAGTAGAATCTACTCCGCAGTACTTGAAAGCCAGTACTAAATCCTTACTTTAAGTTTAAAGTGCTAGAAACCTTTGGATGCTGCTCCTTTACTTTAAGTAATAATGAATCAAGTCTTTAAAAAAAAATAAAAATCACCAGGTTCCCTTTGGCTAGATAAACAGTGACTCCTTGTGGCAAGATGAAGATATTGTGGAGGTGAAGGAAGGATTGTTTCCAAATTACATGGACCTTATATAAAAATGTATGGGTATCCTGTGACTTATCCAAAGAAAGAATATCTGTTCTAAATTTGAATCAATTATGTATGTCCTTATATTAAAAAAGAAGATAACATGTCATTTGGTGCTCATCTCCATTTCAAAGCCGAAGAGCCAGCACTGTCTGAAGACATCTCCGTGGTCATGTGGCCGGCATGACTAAACGGCAAAGGCGCACGAATGCTGTTACCTTCCCACTAAAAGTGGTCTCTATTTTTCTACTTGCATTTTTTACATTCTTTTGAACTGCTAGGTTGACAGAAGCTGGAACAAGTAACAGGAGCTCACCCTGTTACATGGCACTAGGGATTCAAACTGCTGAATTGCTGACCGTTCAATCGACAAGCTCAGCATCTTAGCCATTGAGCCACCATTTCAGATAGATAGACAGATAGATAAATAGAGATAGAGATAAACATAGAGATAGAGATAGAGATGATAGAGATATATAGAGGGAGACCACAGTTGCGATATAGGATATTTGCAAGAGGGATCTAAAGGCCTTGGGAATGGACATTAATGACTGGGAAACCTTGACCTCTGATCGTTCAGCTTGGAGACTAAAGACACAGCATGGCCTTCTCCAATTCGAAGAGACACTTGTTCGGCTGGCTGAGGCAAAGAGACAGTACCGGAACCAGCGAAATCTGGGGACTGGGCATGGGACAGAATGTATCTGCCCTCAGTGTAGAAGGGATTGCCCTTGAGACTGAAGGTTGCCAATGACTATATACATACATACATACATACACACACACCGTATTTTTGGAGTTTAAGATGCACCTTTTCCCCCCCTAAAAGGGGGTGAAAATTTAGATGCGTCTTATACACCGAATGTAAATAAATTAAATAAATAAATAACTTTATTGTAATTGTACGTGTATGCACAGTATACCTATACAATGAAATTCACTTAACACCCAAAGACCAGGTCCAACACACATAACAATCACCAAACACACTCCCACCCACCACAGTTCTCCACCCCTAAACCACCCAAATATCCACACAACAGACCAAGTAATATTATCCAACAGCTCACTGGTGGTGGCCCTTTAGTTCATTGTTGAGTGCAATTATAGCTCTGGGATAAAAACAATTCAGAAAATGTGAGTTTTTTCTCCAGAAAATTCTCCGAGTTTTAATTGTTCTGTATCTTCTGCCAGAAGGCAACAGTCCAAAAAGATTGTAAGCAGGATGGGAAGAATCTCTGAGAATCTTATGCAACTTTCTCAAACAGCGAGATTCGATGATGTTGTCCAGGGCTGGTAGCTGGAGTCCGATGATATTCTGGGCAGTTTTAATGATTCTCTGTAGAGCTCTTTTGTCCGCTACAGAGCTGCTCCCATACCATGCAAGAATGCCATAAGTCAGACACTCTCAATGGTCCTGCGATAGTAGGACAGAAGTAGATGCTGAGATGGATTTATCTTCCTGAGCATTCTCAGGAAGTACAGCCTCTTCTGTGCCTTCTTCACAAGCATGTTAGCATTCATTTATTTTTAATTATTTATTTTATTTGGTTTATATGCCGCCCTATCTCCAACGGACTCAGGGCGACTCACAATAATAAAATTCACAAAGCCATAGTACAAAGTTAAAATCTGATTAGACCAACTAAAATTTAAAAACCCAAAAAACCCCATCAGTCCAGGTCAGGGAACTTGAATAACCAAGTTTTTAATTTGCGGCGGAAGGTGCAAAGGTCAGGAGCCAACTGGAGCTCCAAGGGGAGTCGATTCCAGAGAGGTGCAAAGGTCAGGAGCCAACTGGAGCTCCAAGGGGAGTCAATTCCAGAGGGTGGCCATCCATAGTCCATGAGAGGTCCTCCGAGATATAAATGCACAGAAATTTAAAGCTACCCACCCTCTCCACCTCCTCACCATTTATGTACAATAGTAGATGTACATCTCTCTTTCTCCTGAAGTCAATTATAAGTTCTTTAGAATATAGCCCTGCCCACCCACTGGCCCCCACCCTTTGGCCTCTGCCTCGCAGCAGTTACCTCCTTGCAAGCAAACAGCAAGAAAAAACAGTTCCTTTCAGTTTCAGCGTAGCCTAATTAGCCCAAGTTGATTGGATCGGCCTCCCAACTCTCAGCTGATTTGCTCTCAGCTGTTTTGTGCAGGGTTCTGCTGCTTGCTGCAAAGAGGTAAATTGCTGGAGCACATTTTTTTTTTCCTTGTGCTAATCAAGCTATGCTGAAAACAAAAATGAAAGTAAAGCAGGCTGTTTGCTACAACGAGGCAAAATTGCTCAGAGGCAGAAGGAGATATCTTTTTCTTCTTTTCCTTAGCAAAAGAGGTAGGTGCGTCTTATACTCAGGTGCATTTTATACTGCAAAAATACAGTAAATATATATATATATATTGATGTAAATATTTATGGGGAAACTGATTATCCAATTGTATTGAACTACAGTTCCCATCATCCTCATTAACCTAGGAGTGCTGACTGGAAATGTTGTCAATCTAAGTGGCTCATTTGGAGGGACTCAGAGTTGGGGAACTGTTTGCTATAGTTATAATAAGAGCCTGATGGCGCAGTGGACTAAGTGCTTTTAAAGTAGCACTTAGTTGCCAGCTGTCTGCAATTACTGCAAGTTCAAATCTCACCAGGCTCGAGGTTGACTCAGCCTTCCATCCTTTTGTGGTAGGTAAAATGAGGACCCGGGTTGTGGGGGCAATAAGCTGACTTTCTTTAAAAAAAGAACAACACTTGGGGGGCCCCGAAAGCCCTACTAAGCTGGTATATACAAAAGTAGCAATTCTGGTAGTCTGCCTGTATTTCTCTTTATCTGCAGTCTAGCCTTGCCTTTTGGTTAATAGCACTTACTAAGGGGATTCACTTTTCATTTTTTCTAAAGTGATCCTCTAGTAGTGTTATATTTAACTTTATAAAGTTTTTACCAGTTGAGTGAAGCGATCATCCTAAGCTAATTCACTGAAACCCATGCTGGCCAACTGAGGTTGCTTTTTTATGTTTGGGAGCACTGAGGTTCAATCCAGAATACTTTGGAAAGCTGAAATTTTTCATTCTAAATCAGACATGCCAATAAATAATTAAGACAATCTATTGGCTGTTTTTCGAAATATTGATCATCTCAAAATAATTAATTGCAAATGTTTAGATAATGATACAATCTTTAGATATGGCTCATAGGCATTCACAAATTCTCTAAACTGGAAATGTTTTAGTATTTGGATTTTTATTTAAACTTTTTGTGTAACTTTTTGAAATAACTAGGCATTTCTTTTCCTTGACATCTCAATTTGGCAAAGGCTTTCTCTGCAAGATACAAACTTATACCAAAATTATGAATAACTGCTACATCAAAATATATCGGCAGCTAGTTTTCTGTTAAGCAATGAGGCATGGGAGAAAAAAATTTGGGACACAGATCTTCACACTTCTCAAAAATTGAAGCATAGACTTCACAGTTATAAATAGAATTAATTAAATCAAGTGTGAAATAATTGGTCTCAAGCATGAATTTCCCCATGTAATGTTAAGTGTGAAGAACCGGGGCCAAGTTAATTTCCAATTAAACTGAGTTATTGATCATGCTTATGCAGAGGAATCTAGTCAACTAATAGTTAGCACTCTTTGGGCACTAGATAAGGATTAATGGAATTCAAGAGGAGTTAAACTTGATCTGCTTGTGGCAACACAGAGACTCTAGGCTGATTTCTCTTTTGATTCCATCCCCGTAGAATGGGACAAGTCACTGTGGCCAACTTGCTATAGCCACCTTGCTGTGACCATTTTGCCATGGCCAATCCATTATAGTCATATCGCCATGGTGGCCATCTTGCCACAGCCAACTCATTGTGAGGCAGCTTGCCACAGCCAACTTGATGTGGGCCAACTTGCCATGGACAATTCCACATGGGATAACTCAACATGATAAATATTATCCACCATTATTTCTTCAACATTATTTCCATTGACAAAAATGGAAATAATGTCGAAGAAACCATGATGGATAACTTTTATTGTGTTGAGATATGCCATGTGAAATTATCCATGGCGAGTTGTCCCACTGAAATTGGCCATGCCAAGTTGTCCAAGACCCACACCCATTTCATCTCCTATATGTAATATATTATTCATTGGAAGTGATTCCTTTGATTCTTTTTTAAATTACATTTTAAGAAATTTTATTCTGCCTCAGACCAACAACCAATCTGACTCAGGATATGATTGTTAAAATGGCCAGAGAATTTTCACAAGTAGAGTAAGTTAATAAGAGTTGCAATTTAGCCTTCATTAATTGAATATATTTAGACTGAATATTAAATTCAGGAGATAAAATCAGCTGTTAAGAAATCTGTTTTTCATGAATACATGGGAAGATATGTTTGAAACCCTAGTTCATTCTTATTTACCTCACATTGTCATATGGTAATGCATTTTGCTTTGCTGAATTAAACTTTTCCAGTGTCAGTGGTGGGATTCAGCCAGTTCACACCAGTTCAGGCAAACTGGTAGTTAACTTTCTGAGCAGTTCAACGAACCAGCTGTTGGAAGAAATCTCCTTCCAACAGTCTTTTGTTTTTCCCACCTTATGGAGTTACTCCTGTCAGGAAGGCAGGAAGGAGGCATTCTGGTGTGCCTGTGTGTGTTGTTTCTTAGCCTGCTTAAGTGTTTTTCAAAACTGCCTCTAGGTTAAGCCTTGTTACATTGTAACAATTTAATGGTTAATGGTTCTTGGCAGTACACCCAGACTCTCTATAGTCTGAGCTTCTATAATCTGAATTATTTTTCCTTTGCTGCTACTTTTATTCTGGGACTTGGGAGGAGGGACCGGTTGGATTAAGAGCTATTTACATAAAGGGTGGCATAGCTATAAAAGAAATGACTGAGAGACAGGATGCAAGCTTGGCACTCTGTCTGATTTTTTTCCTGCCTTTCTGGGGGCATGTGATCTTTCCTTAATCTGGATGCTTTCCTTAGGATATCTTGCAAAGTGAGTTAGATCAACTGGTATCTTTAAGTGGTGCAAATGGATCTAAGTTTTGCTTCTCCTGGGTGGAAAAGGGTGCTTTGTCAGTTCACTGAGCACAGGAGTCTCTTGTCCATGGGGATTCTTCAATCATCCAGGTTATGGTTGTCCCAAAGGTGCTTTTTTCAAGAGGCAACTAGACTTTCTTGGTTTCCAAAAAGTCCAGTTGCCTCTTGAAAAAGCAACTTTGGGACAGGAGTCTCTTGCATTGCTTCAGAGTGACAAGGCACATGATTACTCACTGATAGTAAGTGGATTCTCTTTCCAATTCATTTTAGTTTTCTCTAATGATAATAAGGTTTAGTATCATGGCACCAACTGTAGAAAGTTAGCATCCACCCCTCTCCTGAAAGAATGAAATATTTTGAGAAATATTAAAAAGGAAGAATATATTTCCCTGGATGAAAAATGGAGAAACATGTTTTCTTAGAGGGAGAAAGCAGCCCTCACCTTCCTTAATAGCCCACAGCAGGTCAGCACTTAAGAGATAAAGAGATAGATAGCTCTATTCATAGGCAAAAATTCCCTGCAGCAAGGGAACAGAACAAAGGCAGAATGGGATTAGCCCTCATTCAAGATCCAAAACAGGAGGAAAGACATTAAGACACAATAGGAATTGCCCAACACCCTTTCAGGACACAAGCCTCTTCATTACATCATCTCAGGGAGATGTGGTTCTCCTTCATCATTAAACCATCTTTCAAATCAGCCTCCATGTTTCCAGTGTCTTTCTCCCAGCATGAAACTAAACCAGATGGATATTTCTTCTAACATAGGCTTGAAGTTTATTTAGATATCTGTGACATGTACTAATCTTATTGTGATCCTGACAAGCTTGGGAGGGCATATAATTGAACCTGGGTCCCCTATATACTTTGTTAATTTTTCTCTTTAGCTTGGCATTTAGTAGCCCAAGTATGCCCACCCATTTTCTGGAAAGCTTAAATGAGTTCTCTGCTAAAGGGTTTCACTTTATGAGCAAGAGTTGGCTGCTGATAGTTATCGTTGCATTTTAACTATTTTAATTCCTCAAGGTGCTCTGGCACCCTGCCTGATTCGTAACTGGGTTGCAGGTATTGTTGTTTTTTTAAAAATTTGATTTATATACCGCCCTTCTCCAGAGACTCAGGGCAGCTTACATTGCGTTAAGCAATAGCCTTCATACATTTGTATATTTATACAAAGTCAGCTTATTGCCCCCACAAACTGGGTCCTCAATTTACCCACCTTAGAAAGGATGGAAGACTGAGTCGACCTTGAGCCTGGCTAGGATTGAACTCGCAGTAATTGCAGGCAGCTGGATGTTAAATGCTGCCTTAGTAGGAGGCATTAGCCTCCTACGCCACTCAGGCTCCTTATTATATATCAGGCTCCATTGTTGATGAAAAGGAAGTATTCAGACAGAATGGTTTAGGTTTCCATGACGGCTGTGACTGTCATTGATCTTCAGTGTGAATTCCCCCATTTCCAATCTAATGATTGGTAATTAGGACAGCTTTTTGCAAACAAAGAAGTTTTTTGTATTTTTGTACAGATAATCCTTGATTTACAACAGTTCCTTTAGTGGTCATTCAAAGTTACAATGGCACTGAAAAAAGTGACATGACTCTTTTTCACACTTATGATCGTTGCAGCATCCCCACGGTCATGAGAGGCTGGGTGAGGTGAAGTACCCCACAACATGAGTGATGTTGAGCTGGCTATGCCCACCCAGTCACATGGCCACCCAGCCGGTCATTAGGGCAGAGAACTGGTTGTTAACTTATTTGAATCCACCACTGACTTATCTTAATTGCTGAATTTAATCATTCCTTTAGTGATCTATCTAGAATTTTATCCTAATAAGTGATGTGATGATGCTGACTAAATTATATGAAATTGACTCTAGATTTAATCTTGCTCAAAAATTAATAAATGATGAATGGAAGTCCTAATAGTTGTTGTATTATTGCTCTAAATATAACTGGGTAGTGGTTGAAGTATTGGACCAAACTCAGGGAGATCCAGATTTTAATTCTCCCATGGCAACAGAAGCCAGATGATTTTGGCTAGTCATTCTCCTTTAGCCCTTGATAACTATACTCATTTTGGAAACTATATTCACATTGTATGAGGAGGAACTTCTTGAGAGTGACTATAAATGAATATAACTTTTCTGGTGTTAACTATAGATTCTTGTGTTTACAATTATTCTATAATTGTATTCTATTGTATTCTATTCTATTAATTATAACAGCAAATTTTATCGTACTGGACCAGTATCAAGAAAAACAGGGCTGTTTGAAGGGGGAGGTTAAAAAGCCAAGGTAGCAGTTGTGACTGCATGATTTATTTTTTATTTTTCACATTTCTGAACTCACTCAAAGAACAACTGAAGCTCCATCCCTTTTTACATCTATCAATGCATATGAAAAGGGGTAGGGTTTAAATAACACTGTGGTAGCCACCATCTTACCTTTTTTGATCCTCCTCTACATAGAAATGAATTTAATATCAAAGCTAATGTTTAATTAAACCTGTTGTGAGAATAACCAAGACGGCAATACCATTTGCAAAAGGAAAAAACCTTTATTTTACATAAAACAGGAAACAGAGACATGAAAGCTTAGACAGATTAATATATATCTTTGCAAAGGTCCTGACCCCCTCCTCAAATGGGGGGGTAAGGCAAAATGAAAGCCATTGAACACGGTTTATATACACAGTCAGGAGTCACATGACTAATGTCCTTTGGGACTCAGATTCAGATTTATACAACATATTGTAATACAGGTTCCACCCTGGAAATTCCCCAATTCTCAACAGAAATATTCCACAAAAACATCACTTGCGTATTTCCCCTTCTGGAACAGACAAACAGGCCCCAAACAATCTCATTTCAGTACTTTTCCCAGAACATCAATTTCCGTCAAAACAACTCCATAATACATATTCCCATAAGGTTAAACCAGGTAACAGAAAGCACTTAAAATGGCGTAACTTTGGTTCTACCTTTTCAAGACCTTTACAGGAATAATAATTATTTTTCTCTCACCTGTTCAGTATTATTATATATAGTTTTTCAAAAAGAAAAATGGTGCTTCATTTTATTCAAATAACATCTCATGAAAAACAAACTTATTGTTTTAAGCAGATTCCCAAGAGCAATACATATAGTTTGCCTTGAAATTGAATTTGGCAGCGTTTGGGTACTGTGTTGAACAACGTAGTAAAGACTACATTTCTTTCTCAGTCACAAAGTCTTAAGAGAAAATGTATTTGAAAATATCAGAAAAATACTCATTGAACATATTTATATCATGCTTCAACTGCAAAGGTTTTCAGAGTGACTTCCAGTTCAATAAATATAAATTTATTTGTTCATTTTTATATTGAAATTTGTTTCATTTTCACTCAAAAAATCCATGTGTTTACAAAGTGGTATTGTAGGATATGAGAAAATTCAAAAATAAAATAGTGTGTAGGTATATAAGTTAGAAATGCATATAAGTGAAGATTCAATTTTGATCAGGCTGGGGGTTGGACTGGATGATCTGCAGGGTCCCTTCCAGCTCTGCTATTCTGTTAAATTCGTTAGACATTATTCTGCTTTAAGATAGTTGGAGAACATGCTGAAAGCATACCAATATGTAACAATGTTGTGTTAGAATAGATCTTCTTTTGTTTGAGGCCTGTTAGAAAGAGGCCCACTCTTTAATGTTAAGGCAATAGAGATAAGAAAGAACCATGCTTACAAAAAATTTTATGGATAGTTATAGGGAGGTGTTGATGAACATGTAATTAGAGAAAAAGATAATCCGAAGCGCCTCTCTAAAAGGCGCTTCGGATTAGCCGTGATCGGTCACTGGATGCGATGTAGGAGGGGCATGTAATGTTTTTGAAACTTTAGTGTGGCTTCCTGGCTCAAACTCGTTGAGATCTGCTGGGACATCACCCTATTTTGCAAAATTGTTTTTATTATTTTCTTTTAATAAAGTCTCTTTGTTTTCATTGACCCATGCTTGTTGGTTGAATTCATTTTCAACAAATTGGTAGGGCATGCGGGCAATCTTTTATTTTCTTCTGATGCCCTGAGCAATGGGGTCAAGTGAAGACGGCATGCCCTGTTAATTTCAATGGTCTGCAGTTGACTTGGCTGTTCAGGAGTGTGCAGCAAATCAGGGACCCCTGTTTTAAATAGTTGTCATTTGAAAACAGAAAGAGAGGAAAGGTACCAGGTTTTTGGAATTGCCGGAATAGACCAGGCAGATGTTGTGCACAAACCTAGGGGTAAGTAGTTCTGGTAAAATAAGAACGCACTCCCTAGGCGGTTAGTGGGTTGGGTAGGACTGTGAGAATCTGAGACTTGTGTGAGGTGTGTGGATGAGAGGTCCCTAGCACTCTTTGGCTGTGGTAAAGGACTAAGTGATAGAGGAGCGGTGATCTGCGTTTTCATCCCCTCGCGAGAAGATTGACTGGAGACCCAGGTCTGAAAGGTGTTTAATAATGGTCTCACTAGATCAAGTTGGTAAGGATTTTTTAAGTTTGGTAATCAGCCAAGGGAAATTCAGGGCTGTGAAAATCTGAGACTTGTGGAGAAGTCCCTAGTTTCTCTTCAGACTGTGGTAAAGGACTGATCAAGTTGGTAAGGATATTTCCAGTCTGGTAAACTAATCCATGGGCAACTCAGGTGGTCCCAAGGGAAATGTCCTCTCTGGACAGTGCTAGCCCATCCAGGGACATGTTAAAACTGTTACAGCAATAAAAGTTGTTGTTTTTTAAAAAAAGAAAAGAAAAGAAAAGTGGAATTCAAACTTGCTCATGAGAGCCCTGGGCAGGTGCAAATGATATGTGAACAAAAGTCTCTATACATTTTGGATCTTTAAAAATTTGCCAGCATCTGCTGGGAGATCCAAGCTAGAAAGAGCTAGACAGAACATCCCCAGGGCAAACAATCCAGTGCTTGAGGAGATAGAACAATGGGTGTAACTTTGAGTAAATGTTACTCAAAACAATTAGGAAGAATCCCAAACTGTAAATAGACCTGACTAGTCCTTTAGGGAAAAATACTTAGAAGTTGGGAAGCCCCACCATACAGTAAGATGATTCAGACATTGGGGCTGACCAAAGAAGATACGGTCAGTTTATGTTGTTATGTGTGGTAGGAGGACCCCAGAGTAGGAGAAAAGAAATACTGCAGTGTTATAAAGATTTTAATAATTTACTTTAAAAAAACAAAACAAATTTTATTGGTTTTTTTCTTTTCTCCTCTTCCACCTTCACCCACATCTTTTTTTTTTTTTGAACAGAGTGTTGGTCGTTTCTTATCTTATACAATTAGTCAAATTCAAACATATTTTACACAATTACAATTTTTATCAATATCGTCTTCCCCCTTTTGTTTTTTTAAAAAATACCTCAGTATTTCTATACTTGCATACATAAACACCTTCTTCATTTATGGGGAGGAACAGCCTCAGACTCAACCCCTCCAAGACAGAGTGGTTGTGGCTTCCAGCGCCCTGATATAGCCAGTTGGTGCCATCACTGGCTATTGGGGAAGAGATCTTGCCCGCCTCAGAGAGGGGTCACAACTTGGGCGTCCTCCTTGGGCTGTCTTTAGACGATCATATGACGGCCGTGGCTAGGGGGGCTTTTTATCAGGTTCACCTGATTGCCCAGTTGCGTCCCTTTCTGGATCGGGACGCCCTACGCACAGTCACTCACGCTCTCGTCACTTCCCGTTTAGACTACTGTAATGCTCTCTACATGGGGCTCCCCTTGAGGAACACCCAGAGGCTCCAGCTGGTCCAGAATGCGGCCATGCGAGTGGTTATGGGAGCGACTCCTCGCTCCCGGGTAACTCCCCTCTTGCGTGAGCTGTACTGGCTCCCGGTGGTCTTCCGGGTGCGTTTCAAGGTGCTAGTCACCATCTTCAAAGCGCTCCATGGCTTAGGACTGGGATATTTACAGGACCACCTTCTGCCAATGAATATCTCCCACCGCCCGATACGCTCTCATAGAGAGGGCCTCCTCAGGGTGCCGTCGGCCAGACAATGCCAGCGGGCTGTCCCCAGGGGGAGAGCCTTCTCTGTGGGAGCTCCAGCCCTATGGACTGAACTACCCCCAGGATGTGAGGGCGATCTGGCTGCGACATCTGTCACCCCATTGATCGCCAGGGTTGATTCGGCTGATCTGGCTGGCTAGGCGGGTGTCCCCTTCCTCCCTCACCGCTCCATGTGCGTCCCTCCCGAAGCTGCGCGCTCGGTGGAAGAGGACAACCATCCCAGATAGAAGGAGTGTACCGATCTTCGGTCAAGGGTATACGATAGCTGCGCTCCCCTGCTAGAACCTCCAAACAAGCTCAAGGACTGAACTACCCCCAGATATAAGAAAGATTCCTGACCTCCATGCCTTCCGATGAGCCCTGAAGACTCTGCTGTTTCATCAAGCCAGTCTGACTACAGGGTTTTAAATTTTTAAAAGGGTTTTTAGTAGGGGTTTTAAATTTTTTGGCCAAATAGTCTAATTATTTTATTAGTTTTAATTTTTATATGTGATTGTTTTAATATGGCTGTAAATCGCCCTGAGTCCCAATGGGACAAGGGCGGTATAACCTAACCTAACCTTCATTTATCCCTAAATTCTAACTTTACTATTTGTGCATATTTATCCTCTTTTATTCCTAAACAATTCTTTATTTTTCTTAATATATTTATATTTGTTTGTTCAGAGCTGCCTTCTTTCCACTTCATCTTTTTTTATTATTACTATACAGCAATCTTTCTCCTCAAACCTAACCTCTTCCTCTTCTCCTTCCAATACGTGCTTCTTGCAAGTATAACATTTAAATGTTAACTCAATATAACTTTTAAATGTTAACTCAGCCTTCCATCCTTTCTAAGGTAGCTAAATTGAGGACCCAATTTGTGGGGGCAATAAGCTGACTTTGTATAAATATACAAAAGTATGAAGGCTATTGCTTAACGCATTGTAAGCCGCCCTGAATCTCCGGAGAAGGGCGGCATATAAATCAAATTTTTAAAAAAATCATTTTTATCATTTCAATTTCATTCAGTTTTACATTCAGTTTCAATCATTAAATATGTTTCTCAAAACATCTTAACAATATATTTCCACTTATTCAAGTATATATTTATAAAGCGCACCTTAATCCTTTCTCATTTTACCCAATCCTATTAGTTCTTAAAATATTATTAATTATCTTCTTTTCTCTTTTTGATTGTGTTTCAAATACTGTATTTTCCGGCGTATAAGACGACTGGGCATATAAGACGACCCCCAACTTTTCCTGTAAAAATATAGGGTTTGGGCTATACTTGCTGTATAAGACGACCTCTCTTCCAATGCACACCAAATAAAAATAAAAAAACATCAACTGGCTCACCCACAGTGTAAAAGCAGCTGTGCTAGACCCAAAATGGCCCCTGCAATAAGCAGGAACCTCACACAGCCACAAAAAGCCCAAAAAAACAACTTTTACATTGTGGGTTTACACACACAAAATTCCACATACAGCTTTGTGAGATTTTGTGTGTTTGTGTAGTTAGAGTGAAACACTACAGAAACACATTAAATCTCAGAAAGTTGCACACATTTTATTTTTATTTTTATTTATTTTTATTATTTTTATTATTTTTATTATTATTTTTATTATTATTATTATTATTATTATTATTATTATTATTATTATTATTATTATTATTATTATTATTATTATTATTATTATTATTATTATTATTATTATTATTATTATTATTATATGAAAGCTAAATTTAAAACTTCCTAGCCTAAAACTTAGACCTAGCCTTTAAATGGCTAGGTCTAAAAAAGAACAACTAAAAAACCCCCCAATTAACTATTTTTTTAAAAGCTCCCAAAGGGGGGAAAAAACTTACCCAATAGAACAGGGGTCTCCAACCTTGGCAACTTTAGGACTTGTAGACTTCAACTCCCAGAATTCCTCAGCCAGCTTTGCTTTGCTGGCTGAGGAATTCTGGGAGTTGAAGTCCACAAGTTGCTTGCATCAGCAAGCAACTAAATCTCCCTGCCTGCAATCAAGCAGGCAGGGAGATTTAGTTGCTTGCTGATGCAATGGATTGCAGGCAAGGCAAGGCAAGCGTTGTGGCTAGCAGCTAAGGTAAGCAAGCTGGAGGTGGGGGGGATTTTTGCTACGGAGCAATTAGCAGGCAAAAATTAGCATCTGGGATGGCCAGCGTTGTGTAAAAGAAAAGTTTTTCCCTTTTACACAGCGCTTGGCCATCCAAGCTCTGGCGATCCCAGCTGAGTTGCCTGCTAATCTCAGCTGGGATGGCCAGCGTTGTGTAAAAGGAAAGTTTTTCCCTTTTACAGGGGGCTTGCGTGTAACTCAGCTAATTAGCGGCAACTCAGCAGGCAATTCAGCTTGGCTCCTTAGAGCCATTTAAGACTCGTGGAAGCCTTTTGGGCTGGTCTGCCTGGTTACAGGAGACCAACACCCGGCGTATAAGACGACCCCCAACTTTTGAGAAGATTTTTGTGTGTTAGAAAGTCGTCTTATACGCCGGAAAATACGGTATATAGTTTGAAATATTCCAAATATTACGTTTCCCCCAACTAATTTATTCATGTTTGTTAAAACTTATCATTCTATAAACCTCCAATATTATTGAGCATGTGACATTTATTACAGTTTTCCCTTTTGTTTCTATTTTTCTTTTCCTTTTTCGTATCTTTTCATTATTAATATCTTGTATCTTAAAATCGTGAAATCTTTGCCCTTTATTTCCCATTTTTTTCCATCCCTTTTCCTTCTTTCTTATATTTCCACTGTAAATCCCAGGGTAATCATTTATATTTTTAATATTTTTTCTGCTTCTCCTCCACCCTCTTTTCCTTTTTTGCCCTTTGTTTCTCCTTCTTCTTCCTTTCTTTTGTATTTTAAAATTCTGCACTCTCCTATTCTGCCCAATATTTTCCATTGTTTCTTCTTTCTCTTTCCTTTTTTGTGTCTTTTCATTGTTAATTTCAGTATGCTTATTTTGCATTTTAAAATCATAAAATCTTTTATTTTGTCCTTTATTTCTTATTATTTTCCATCTCTTTTCCCTCTTTCTTATCTTTCCAATGTTATGTTGCTTATTTTCCATAGTGTAGGCCCAGTAAACAGGACACAAGCTAAGACAGTTCAATCATATTTATTTGTTCCTTTCTATTTACAGGAAAACATCAGACAAGACAAGCAACAAGACAGTACATCAATATATATATATTGAAGGTGGAGCAAAGGTAAGGAGGAGTTAATAGGAGGGACATTGGGTATGCTTGTAGATTAACCCTTACATATCTGTACACATTTATTTACACACAGTTGGATATTTTTATCTGCAACAAATCCCCCTCTAAAATGCCCAACTATTATTGATTCATTGGACTCTGAATATATACATTAAGCTTTGAAGTTAGATAAGCATATTGTTTGATTGGTAGAGGTTTAGTTAGAATGTCTGCAATTTGTTCATTAGTTTCGCAATGCACTGCTTTAATAAAACCTATATGTGATAGTTGTCTAACATATTTATACTTTATATCTATATGACGCAATCTTTGGCCTATAGCTTCAGACGTTGAGATATCTATGGCAGCTTTATTATCTTCATGAATTACTATGGGATAAATAGGCTCAGTCCAGATGTTAGATAACAAATCATCAAACCAAGTTAGATTGTTGGCCACTTTAGATAAACAAATGTATTCAGCTTCGGCTGTTGAGGTTGCGATTAAATTTTATTTACCAGTGTACCAATGTACAGGTCAATTATTTATAAGAAAAACATATCCAGATGTACTTTTTCTACTTATTGTGTCCCCAGCCCAATCTGCATCAGCATAGCTTGTTAAAATGGGTTTTTCAGAATGGATGGGTTCTAAATGTAAACAAGCATCAACACTGAATTTTAAATATCTGAGAATCCTTTTGAACCCTTCCCAATGATAAGAATTTGGATTGCTTACATGTCTAGATAGAAGATTTACAGCAAGAGTAATATCTGGTCTGGTCCAATTAGAGATGTATAATAATGATCCAATGACAGATCTGTATAAAGTGTTGTCTTTGAAGGGATCACCTTCGTTGTTCATGTTTTTTGTAAAATCAGTTTGCATGGGAGATTCACATGGTTTTTAATTCATCATGTTACATCTTTCTAGTAGTTCTAATATCTTTTCTTTTTGAGATAATTTAAATCCTCCCGTAGTTTTGTCAATCTGAATGCCTAGGTATTTATTTACTTTCCCTAAGGTCTTCAAGGTAAAATGTTTGTTTAATTTTTCATCACATTTTTGTTGTGTTGTCTGAAATATAAAATGTCATCCAGATAAATAAGTACGTACTCTGGAGAGTTACTTGCTTTTCTGATAAAAAAAACGTAAGTCTGAAGATGTGGCTGAGAAACCCATTTCCTTAAGTATTTTTGCCAAACATTCGTACCATCTTTTTCCGGATTGTTTCAACCCGTATAGACTCTTATTTAGCAACCAAGTTTCTCCTTTTTGAGTGTCCTTCCCAGGGAGTGCCCTCACATAAATTTCCTTGTCAAGATTTGCATGTAAGTACGCAGTTTGAACATCAAACTGGTATACATCTAAGTTCAAAATTGATGCAATCACTAGTGTGCTTTTGACACTTTCTGATCGAACTGTGGGTAAATATGTATCTACATAATCATCTGGGAACCTTTGTGCAAATCCCTGGGCTACTAACCTGGCTTTATATAAAAATTTGTATTCTCTAATTCTTTAATTTTAAAAATCCATTTGGTACCTATGATTGTTTTACCTGCTGGTGTTTTTGCAGGTGTATATACATTTAATTCTTTTAAACTATCCATTTCCTTTTTCATTGCTTGTTCCCATTGTCCTCTCTTACTTTGTGGTAATTTTAATATTTCCTCATATGTGTTTGGTATGATTTTATTTGCATTGATGGATAGTACATAGTCTTCTAATTTTTTTGGTTTTACATTTCTATTGATTCTAATTGGCTTATTTGGATACGAATCTGCATCACGCATGTATTTTGCTTCTTTTTCTGTCAGAGTATCTACTTGTATGATCAGATGGTCCCTTTTCCATTTGTTAATGTTTATCTCTTGATGTCTGGGTTTCTTAATTTTTTCTGCTTTGGATTTAATCGTGAATGATTTGCATTCTTTTTGAGTGTCTATTGTATTTTCTGTTTTGTGATAAATTTCATTAAGATGTATTTTAGACCAATTAGTGTGTTCATGAAATATGGCAATCCTAGATATGACAAATCTGTTATTTTTATCTATAAATCAATACCCTTTAGTTCCTGATTCATATCCCATGAATCATAACCTTTTTGACACTTTCTCGCCTTTGCGTCTTAATTGTTTTGGGACATAGACATCAGAAGTGACACCAAATATATGTAAATGGCCAATTTTTGGTTTTCTGTTATACAATGCCTCACATGGTGTTTTACCAATTACACCGGACCACAATCTATTTATGGTTTAATTTGAATAAGTGAGTGCTTCAGCCCAGAAAATTTGTCCTAAACCAGCATCATCTAACACACATCTAATCATAGTTTGTAATAAACCATTTTTTCGTTCTGTGACCCCATTTTGAAAAGGTGAAAAAGGTGAAGTTTTGAAATATAATATTCTCTGCATTTTGAGCCAATTGGAAAATTCTTTTGATAAAAATTCTGATCCCCTATCTGTCATAATTTGTTTGATTTTTACATTATGTTGTGTTTCTATTCTTTTGTGAAATTCTTTGAATTTTTTGAATACTTCATATTTATTGTTGAGTGTGTATACGAATCCGTATCTGCTAAAGTCATCAACTATAGTCAGGAAAAATCTTTTTTTGTACTTAATTGACGGTTTCATGGGTCCAACTAAGTCCATGTGCACTAATTGGAATATAGATTGTGTAGTATGTGTGGCTTTTCTTGGTCTAGGCTTGTTTCTGATTTTTGAAGATTTACATACAGAACATTCCAAATAATTTTTGCAATTTTTTACTTTTGCATCATCAGAACATTCTAACATTTTTTGGATAACCGGGAAGCTGGCATGTCCCAGTTTCCTATGGAGTAAATGAGTACACTTGTCATGTATTGGTTTACCATTACATAATTTTTTCTTTGGAAGTTGTAATATTAATGTTGTCATCCCTCAATTCACCCTTATGTTTTTCTAATTGCATGGTTGCACATGCTAACTCATAGGTTTCTGGTTGAAGATAAGTTAGTCCTCCCTTGGTGATGATTTTACCTATGTTCCTCTTGTTTTTTGTCATACATACTTTCCCATTTTTAAACATGATTTCTATTTCCTTTTCTTCACTTAATTTTAGTGTAGCCAATATATTGTGAGGAATCTCAGGGATGTATAATACCTCCTCTATTCTTCCTATACCTTCAATATGTGTTACCTACCCCTTTTACTAAGACTTTATCTTGATTGGCTACTTTGACATAGTAGGTTTTTTCAGTGAAATTACTGAGTAGTTCTTTATTATTAGTGGTATGATTAGTGGCTCCAGAATCGATGAGCCATGTATTGTTTGAATCTGTATGTGTGATCCTATTGTCTCCACTGATCCATTTCTACTATCTCTGGCATTATCTCTGTAACCTTTCCTATCCCTTGGATTGGGAGATTCTCAGCGTTTGTATCTATAATCAGGTGAATACCTGTCTGAGAAATTTTGTTTTCTATCAGATCTATCCTTGTAATATGATTGGTCTCTCTTTCTTGTATTTTTAGGACAATCTCTTCTATAATGGTTCCTTGAACCGCATGTGTGACATTCTGCTGCATATCTACCTCTACTTTGAAATTCTACCTTCTTGGTGGTTCTACTTTCCCTATGACCTATGGAACATTCCCTCCTAAGATTATCCTCTGCTATGAGTTTGTTGGTGAGGGTTTCCAATGTAATATGTTCCAGGCTGAGACTATCTAATAGAGTTATGTAGTTGTCCCAACTAGAATCCAATAAGTTAATTATTATACTCTTCATACTACCCTCTGAAATATTTCCCCCTCTTTGGATAAGATCAGCTCTGGTAGCATTTAACTTTAAAATATGTTCACTCATGGATGTTCCACTTTTCAGTTTAGCAGAATGGAACTCCCTGGAAATCCTGGTTGTAGTGGCAATACTCTTGCTATAGAATAGGATAAATAATTTTTGGAATATTTCAGAAACAATTAGATTATGTTGAAGACTAGGGTAAATGCTAGGTGATATGGTGGCAATAAGAATATAATAGGCTTTATAATGCAAACAGTCCAGTCCAAAAGTCCAAGGTTTGCTAGGAGGGTTGTTAATAAAAAATAACATATTTTCTCTTAAGTATATAACTTGGAGCTGCTGACTCCATTCTAACAAATTAGTTCCATCTAATTTTAATTTGGTGTAATCTGCAGGTAAAATTCCTGAGTGATGTGAAAAGTTACTTACAGCCTGTTGCTGTCCATGGTCTAAGTCGTTAGTGAACTCACAATATGGCATGGGTATGGTAGAGGTGTATCTGTACTGACTTGTATCTATGTTCACTTCTTCTTTTCTTTCAGCTGTGATCTGCTCATGCTCAAGGTTCATTTTTCTCCAGCAGTCACTGAGAGAGGATCCATTGCCTGCAGCTCTCTGAAGAAAGTCCTAATCTGTCGGTTGTTCTCTGAACTTGACCTTTGGAGGCTTTAGGTAGTCGACAGTCATCTGGGAGGTGGATCTTGTCATTGTGGCGTCCCTGCAGCACCGGCGGCTTGCAAAGTCTTCTCGGAGGTTCCGGTGACTCTGCTCCTCAGCGTGGCGGCGGCATGGGTCCCGATCCGGATTGTCGCTGTCTGGATAGGCAGATTGCCTATAGTGCTGTCTTCTGGTTGGTGAGTAATATTTTTTCTTTCTTGATTCTTGTGTGGAAGGCGTGAGCGTCGGGTAGTGATCTTCGGTGGGTGACAGCTCGTAGGCTCTCTTGCAGTCATCTTCTTTGCTTTCTAGGCAAGTTGATTTTGGATTGTGTTGAGTGTAGTTAGGTTTAGCGAATTTTTCTGCGTTCGTTGGTAGTTTGAGTTTTGTTCCAAATTCCATGGTTAGTACTCGCATGGCATTATCTATTTCTAGTGCAGAAGGCGTGTTAGGTGTTTCATTTCTAGGGAGTTCTTCATTTGTTTTTAGCATCGGGTTGGTGTTTCTAATATAGGCCTCGCTTCCTGCTTTAGGATTCGAATCTATGAATCCTATTGGTAGTTGATCGGCCATCTCTAATGGGCTTGCTGCACAAGATGGCCACCATGAAAAGGGTGTGAACTCTTCACGGGCTTTTTCAGTAGGAAAATAGTCTGTATTCTGTTTTCCTACCTTGTCTTCTTCATTTTGGCTGCATTCTGTTTCTTCCTCATCTGTTGCTGCTCCGTGGTCTTCCAAGAGGTTGCAGAGTTTCGCAAGCAGATTTTGATCATTCAGAGTATTTTCTATTAGATTAATCAGTCTCTTTTTTATGTCGTCTTCTCTTTCAGTGGCAGTGATGGTATATTCAATTTCAGTTTGTTGTTCTTCAAAATCTGGCAAATCATTTAGAATGGGTAACTGCTCACCTTTTTTATTGTTTTCTTTTGTATTGATTTCTATAGGTGTTAGTTGAGCTGCCATTCTCTTTTTTAAAGATCTGGTGATAGGTCTTCTTTTCTCTTCATTAAGTTTTGGTGTTTCTTGTATCTTGTTGGGCATTCCAACCATCCTCTGCTACCAACATGTTGCTTATTTTCCATAGTGTAGGCCCAGTAAACAGGACACAAGCTAAGACAGTTCAATCATATTTATTTGTTCCTATTTACAGGAAAACATCAGACAAAACAAGCAACAAGACAGTACATCAGTATATATACCTTGAAGGCAGAGCAAAGGTAAGGAGGAGTTAATGGGAGGGACATTGGGTATGTTTGTAGATTAACCCTTATATATCTGTACACATTTATTTACACACAGTTGGGTATTTTTATCTGCAACATGTTAATCTCAGTGTAATCATTTAAGTTTTTTATTTTTTCCTGTTCCGCCCTCTTTTCCTTCTTCGTTTCTTTTCTTTTTGTCCATACTTAATATTACAATTGTTTATTTTTCCATAGTCAGTCTCTTTGTCTTTGTCTTCTTCATTATCCATCTCTCTTTCTTGTTTCTCATTAGTCATTTCCTTTTCATCTTCAGTGCATTCTAGCTCTGTCTTTGCCTCCTCAGATTTTGATTTCCCATGCAAGTTTATAATCGTTTTATTTCCAAACACATTGTCTTTATCAGTTCATTAAGTTCCTGTTCCATTTTATTCTTTCTGGGTTGAATTATTTCAGTTTTAAGTCGCATTAAGGTCTCTCTTTTATAATCATCAAAGTCTATCCTCTTGTAGGCAAAACATATCCTCCTTAGTTCTTGCCAGTTATCTTTTTAAAAGTTCAAGGTTTTATTTTTTCCCCCTCATTTCTTCAAAGGTTTTCTCAAAGTAAACAATTCCATGTCATGCTCTTCCTTTTCCTGCAAATGTCTCTTTATAATCCATAGTTCCACTCGACTAATTAACAAATCACCATTTTATTTGTAATCCACATCCATTTTTACCAAGTCATAAAAGAGAAGAAAGCCAGTTTTCACATCTTCTTTCACCTTTATATATCACCATTCAATTTATAATCCAATCCAAATTGAATCCAAGTTCCAGATTTACATTTCCATTTATCAATCATTTTAATTCTTTATTCGGGTTCTTCTATGCTGAGCTTGTCATTCTCACTTTCTCTTTCCATCCACCATCTCCCCCCATCGCTATTTAGCCACAATTTCCACACCAGGGTAATTTTACTAATAGCTTAATAGTTAAAAATATTTAGAATTTTCTTTTTATTGTCTGTGGGTTGGCTAATCACCAAACACCAGCACTCTGTCCAAATCTTCCCTCCTGCACATTGCTCCAGAGGCTCCAGCTTCATGGCAATTCACTCTGATCACCGCCCCCCATCACCAGCTCGGAGAGAGTTTCTTGGGCTATCCAAGAGACTTACCTGTCCCTCTTTAGACACCAAGCTGCCTCTCTTTCTTCGCTGTCCCTACAGGACAGCTTCGGTCCGAAGACACACACACACACACACCCGGTGACAGTTCATCTGGCTGGATTTTACCAAGCTCATCGGAGCCTGACATTTTTCCAGACAGTAACGCCGCATCGCTTCCAGATTCCAATAATTTACCATTCTTAAAAGAGCCAGAGAACTCTGAAAGAAGAATAAAGAAGAAATCATTTATTGTTCTTCCCACCCAGAGTTTAGCAAGTAATAAAAAGGAAAGCCTGTCTAAATGGGAAGACTCAATAATTTGAATTGATTAATTTGATGTGATTTCTGTTAAAATTATTTTGCTGATGTGCATCTATAATGATAGTGTGTAGAATTGAATGGGATTGAATTGATTGTGATATGTTTGGCCGGCCAGCAAATTAAGTAAGCTTGGGCTTAAAACTGTAGGGAAAGAGGCAGTGGTTAGGGCCCAAAATCACATTTGTGATAAAAACTACTTCCTGAGTTTTCCCCCTATTCGAAGAATGAGCTACAGATTGACCAAGGAAAGAAAATGTGGAAGGAGCTGGATGGAGGATGAAATCCTCTAATAATAATGTACAAAATTATTTAGAAAATGGAGTTCATTGGCTTGTGAAAAAGCTCTCTGAAATAATTGTAATGATTGGTTTGCATGAGATGGGATTTTTGCATGTAAAATTGGTGTACACAAGCAGTTTGATTGCAGCACAAATGTGAGTATGTTGAGAGTAAAAGTTGGTGTGAATATACTTTGATTCCCTTTGATATAAAGAAACAGTAAGCTGCAAGGTTTTGTTGCTGTTGTGGTGATGGTGGTGGTGGTGAAGTAAGTAGAAATTTGTGGAAAATGTCTGTGAGTTGTTGAGGCTAGAGAGAAATGCAGAGAGTGTTGTTGAAAGGATGGAGGAGGGAGTGACGGATGGAGGGGAGTGGAGGGGGGAGTGAGGATTTTCTGCTTGTTTTAACCATTTTTACCCTTTCTCTTACACCCCTCCCCCTCTTTCTATTGAGCCTGTCTGAGAAAGGAGGTGGAAATGGGTGACCTGCTCATGCAGCCTTGCCTCTCACTGTTTTGGTCTCTTTCATCTGCATATAAAAGCTATGCAGATATATTTCCATTTCTGCTCCGAATACAATTTTGATTTTATTTTTTTTCTGGAAATTTTTGAGGTTTAAAATTCTTAGTTAAACCTATATAAAAGAAGTGTCTGTGTGCATTTTGAATGCTTAGGTGCTCCATCCTATGGCATTGTTTGTTTGCTAGCAGCACAAGTTGTCACCCTTTTAGGAATTGTTACAGAGGTGGGTTAGCAATTACAATATGTAGAAAGAGAGATAAAATACATAGGATATTTGATTGATGAAAGCAGTAACATTATTGTGTTGGGGTAGTTGTATTATAGCCTAGGGTTAAACTTGATTTAATGAATGTTCCTTTGGAAGAAGGAACTAATTTGTTTATAGATAGATCCTCCTGAGTGGGAGAAGGGAAGTGAAAGGAATGGATATACGATAGTAGAAGGGAGAGAGGAAGTTTTAGTGGAAGCCAAAATGTTGCCTTTAAGTTGGTCTGCACAGACTTGTGCTGACTTGGAAGCCAGGATGGCAGTGGTAGGAGGAATTGAATGTTTAATGTTATGAGAAGAATGAGTTAGAGAAAGTAGAACCTGAAATTTAGTAGTGGGATTTAAGGAAGAGGAACTGGTGTTTTTTTTTATTGAAAAAGTTTTACAAATACAATTTTCCCCCATTCCCCCCCCTACCCCCTACCACACAACCCCCCTCCCACCACCCCCAACCTCCCCCACCCCCCTTCCCCAACTTCCCCCACTTTGTCCCCCCCCAACTTCCCTAGGTGAAATCCAAATCATACCATATCATATATTACCCTCCTACAACTCTAGCCCCTAACTACACTATAAATTTCTACATCTTAACATTCAACTGAAAGCTATCTGGTACTTCCTTGTTTGGTATTTGTTCTGCACATAATCTATCCATTTCTTCCATTCCAACCTGTAAGTTTCTTGGGTCTGGTCTTTTAAGTATGCTGATATCGTTGCCATTTCTGCAAAACTGGCCACCTTCAAAGTCCATTCTTCTATGGTAGGCATAGAGTCTTTTTTCCAATACTGGCCAATCAATAATCTGGCTGCCGTAATCATATATAATATCATTTTTGTCTCAGTCACTGAAGAGTCCTTAACTATGCCCAGTAAGAACAATTGAGGAGAAAATTTCAGTTTTTTTCTTCAAGACATTTTGCATAACCCACCATATTTTAATCCAAAAAGCCTTCGCTTTCTTGCAGGTCCACCATATATGATAATATGTAGCATCTAAACATTCACATCTCCAACATTTTGCTTGAACATTAGGATACATACATGATAACTTCTTGGGATCTAAATGCCACCTATAAAACATTTTATAAAAATTTTCCCTCAGATTCTGTGACTGTGTGAATTTAACATTCTAGATCCATATTTTTTCCCATGTTTCCATCATAACTGGTTCTGCAAAATTTTGTGCCCACTTTATCATGCAGTCTTTAACCAATTCATTTTCAGAGTCTCTTTCTAGCAGAACATTGTAAACCCTCTTAATATGCATTTGGCCTTTATCTTTTATCTGTCTTACCAAGTCCTCTTCATACAACATTAAACCAATTTTTTGATCTTCCCTCCATCTCAATTGAAGTTGATTATACTGTAACCAAGTTAAAATAATCCCTTCTTCCAACAGTGTATTTAATGTCTTTAATTGTAATCTACCCCATCATTAAAAAGAACCTCTTTATATAAAATCCCCCCGAGTGACTTTATATTCCTTGTAATATGACCAAGATCCAACTACAATGATATTTTGTAATCCAATTTAAGCTGGTGCTTCTTCCATACTCTCATCAAAGAGTTTCTAAGTATATGGCTCTTGAATACTTTATCAACTTTATTTTCATAAAATAGATATGCATGCCAGCCATGTTCCAAGTCATGGCCTTCTATATTCAATATTCCAGTCTTTGTCATTCCAAACCAGTCACTCACTTGCGTCAACGATGCTGCTTCATAATACAATCGTAGGTTTGGAACTTTAAGGCCACCCCTTTCGCGAACATCTTGCATAATTTTCAGTTTAACTCTTGGCTTTTTCTCATTCCAAACAAACTTATTCTTATCCTTTTTGCCATTCAATCAGATGTTTATCATTTTTAAGCACCGGAATCATTTGAAACAAAAATAAGAATCTAGGTAGAACATTCATCTTAAGTGCTGCTATTTTTCCAAGTAAAGATAGTTGCAGTTTTTTCCAAGTTTCCATATCTCTTTGTACCTTTTGCCACAACACCTCATAATTATTTTTGAAAAGTTTTGTATTTGAAGCTTCAACTTGAACTCCTAGATATTTCACCTTTGCTACTATTTCAAAGCCTTCCTTCCTTTCAATTTCCTTCTTTTGAGCTTCTGTCACATTTTAAACTATCATCTTGGTTTTTTTCTGATTCAGTCTGAATCCTGATACCATACCATATTCTTCTATAATATCTTTCATCTGGATTACTGATTCCATAGGCCGTGTTAGGGTAACAACCAGATCATCTGCAAATGCCCTTGTTCTGTAATCCTTTTGCCTTATAACTATTCCATTCAAAATACTCAAGTCCCGTATTTTATTCAACAAGACTTCTAAAGTTAAGATAAACAACAGTGGGGATAATGGGCAACCTTGTCTTGTTCCTTTTTGTATACTAAAGTTTGTAGTTAGACTTCCATTAATGATAATCTGTGCTGTTTGATCTTGGTAGATTGCTGTAACTGCTTGCACAAACTGATCCCCAAAGCCCATCTTTGTTAAAGCCTTTAATAGAAAATTCCAATTAACTCGATCAAAGGCCTTCTCCGCATCCGAAAACACCAGCACTGCAGGGATCTGTTTACTCTTCTCAAGATATTCCAATAAATCTATAATTTGCCTCACATTATCCTTCATATATCTGTCTTCTATAAATCCTGCTTGATCATGATGAATCACCTCTTGCATAACTGGCATTAACCTGTTGGCTAATACTTTTGCAAAAATTTTATAATCCGTGTTCAGGAGAGATATTGGTCTAAAATTTTCTGGTTTTGTACAACCTGTTTCTTCTTTTGGTATCAATGATACAAAGGCTGCTTTCCATGAAGGGATTATTTAACCCCTTTTTGTATACTACAAAATAAGTCTCTAAGATGTTCAATCATTTCTGCTTGTAATGTTTTATAATACACCGCCGTTAAACCATCCGTCTCTGGGGCTTTAGCTGTTTTCAATTGTTTAATTGCAATAATAATCTCCTTGACTGTTATTAGCTGATTCATTCTTTCCTTTTGCTCCTTGGCAATTTTCGTAACTCTCCCTTCTTCTAGGTATTTATCTATAAGTTCATTCTGTATATTATCTCTGGCATATAATTTTGTGTAGTAATCTAAAAAAGCTTCTTTAATTAGACTTTGTTGAAAAACTTCCTTCCCTCCATACCCAATTCTACCAATAACTTGAGAACTCTGCTGTTTCCTCAATGTATAGGCCAACCACCTGCCCGGTTTGTTAACATTACAAAATGTGTTATGTTTTGCAAATTGTAGGTTAGTTGCTGTTTGTTCCGCTATAAGCATTTGAAATTACTCTTTCAAAAGTTTTATAATTTCTTGTAATTTTTTATCTGACGGATTCTTTATAAATAATTGTTCCTTTTTCTTTATCTCTCCTTCGATTTCTAATCTTTTTCTTTGCTGATTCAGTTTATGTTTAGAGTTCATATGAATTAGTACCCCCCGCATATAAGCCTTACTCGCATCCCAAACAATTTCAATAGGGGTACCCTTATTCAGATTCATTTCAAAAAATTCTTTCATTTGTTTTTTAAGTTCGTTTACATTCTTTTCATATCTAAACAGATTTTCATTTACTCTCCACAATCTTCTCTCATTCTTTCCTATTTCTATTTCTATCCATACCGGACTATGATCATTTATAGTCCTCGGGAATATCTTTGTTTTCTTTGTTTTAGCAAGTAAATCAACTGTAACTAGGATAAAATCAATTCTAGAGAAGGACCGGTGTCTATCTGAAAAGAAAGTAAAATCCAATTCTTTTGGGTATTGCTCTCTCCATATGTCTTTTAATTCCAAATCTTCTTTCATATCAAAAAATATCTGTGGTTTAGACCAATATACGGATTATAAAATTTTTGCAAAAGTATTAGCAAACAGATTGATGCCAGTTATCCAAGAGGTGATTCATCATGATCAAGCTGGATTTATAGAGGGCAGATATATGAAGGATAACATAAGGCAACTCATAGACTTATTGGAACATCTTGAGAAAAGTAAACAGATCTTTGCAGTGCTGGTGTTTTTGGATGCAGAAAAGGCTTATGATCGGATCAATTGGAATTTTCTACTAAAGACTTTGTCTAAAATGAACTTCGGGGACCAGTTTGTTCAGGCGATATCAGCAATTTATCAAGAGCAAACAGCTCAAATTATTATCAATGGGAGTTTAACAACAAATTTTAATATATAAAAGGGAATAAGTCAAGGATGTCCGCTATCCCCAATGTTGTTTATTTTAACATTAGAAGTCTTGTTGAACTCAATACGGGATTCGAACACTTTGAATGGAATAGTTATAAGGCAAAAGGATTACAGAACAAGAGCATTTGCAGACGATCTGGTGGTTACCCTAACACGAACTTTGGAATCAATTATCCAGATGAAACATAATATAGAAGAATATGGTTCGGTCTCAGGATTGAGACTGAATCAGAAAAAAACCAAGATGATAGTCAAAAATATGTCGGAAACTCAAAAGAAGGAACTTGAAAGGTTGGCAGGCTTTGAAATAGTTTCAAAGGTGAAATATCTAGGAATGCAGGTTGCAACTTCCAATATAAAACTTTTTCAAAATAATTATGAAGTCTTGTGGCGAAAGGTGCAAAAAGACCTGGAAACTTGGAAAAAACTGCAACTATCCCTACTTGGCAGAATAGCAGCAATTAAGATGAACGTTCTACCTAGATTCTTTTTCTGTTTCAAATGATTCCGGTGCTCAAAAGTGATAAAAATTTGACTGAGTGGCAATCAGGATTGAACAAATTTATTTGGAATGAGAAAAAGCCAAGAGTAAAACTGAAAATTATACAAGAGTTCGGGAAAGGGGTGGCCTTAAAGTTCCAAACCTATGGCTATATTATGAAGCAGCAGCGTTGACACAAGCAAGTGATTGGTTTGGAACAACAAGGACTGAAATTTTAAATATAGAAGGCCACGACTTGGAATTTGGTTGGCATGCATACTTATTTTATGAAAACAAAGTGGACAATGTATTTATAAGTCACATACTCAGAAATTCTTTGATGAGAGTTTGGAAGAAGCACCAGTCTAAATTGGATTACAAAATACCTTTGTGGTTGGATCTTGGGCACATTATACGGAATATAAAGTCACTCGGGGGGATTTTATATAAAGAGATATTTTTTAATGATGGGGGCAGTTGGAACTTGAAATCATTAAGAGTTCTGTTGGAAGAAGGGATTAACTTAACTTGGTTACAGTATAGTCAACTGCAATTAAGATGGAGAGAAGATAAAAAAACTGGTTTAATGTTGCATGAAGAAGATTTGGTGATACAGATAAAACAGAAAGGGCCGATGTATATCAAAAGGGTTTATAATATATTGTTAGAAAGAGACTCTGAAAGCGAATTGGTTAAAGATTGTATGATAAAATGGGCACAAAATTTTGCAGAACCAGTTATGATGGAAACATGGGAAAAGATATGGGTTCAGAATGTTAAATTTACTCAGGCGCAGAATTTGAGGGAAAATTTTTATAAAATCTTTTATAGATGGCATTTAGATTCTAAGAAACTGTCATGTATGTATCCTAATGTTCAACCAAGGTGTTGGAGATGTGATTGTTTAGATGCTACGTATTATCATATATGGTGGACCTGCAAGAAAGTGAAGGCTTTTTGGATTAAAATATAGTGGGTTATGCAAAATGTCTTGAAGAAGAAGCTTCAATTTTCTCCACAACTGTTTTTATTGGGTATAGTTAAGGACTTTTCATCGAGTGAAACAAGACTGATATTATATATATGATTACTGCAGCTAGGTTACTGATTGGACAATACCGGAAAAAAGACATTTTACCTACTATTGAAGAATGGACTTTGAAGATGGCTAGTTTTGCAGAAATGGCAAAGATTTCAGCGTATTTAAAAGATAGGACCCAAGAAACTTTTGTCTGGGAATGGAAGAAATGGATAGATTATGTGCAGAATAAATATCAAACAAAGAAGTATCAGTTAGCATTTAGTTGAAGAAGGTTATATTGTGTTGAGAGTTATAGTATATAGGAGGTAAAGTAACTGGAGGTAATTAAGAGTTGGATTAGAGATTGATATATTGACATAGAATGATATAGAATGTTATATAGAATATGTTATCTAGGGAATAGTTAAAATTTGGGGATAAGTGGGGGAAATAATGTTCTGAACTTTATTATGTAGTAAGGGGGATTGATAAATGCAGATCATTACTATTACTATTTGGATGTTATTTAGAAAAATTTTACTATTGGTAGGGGGTAGACTAGATGAGAGAAATGTTTGATATGTTACCTTATTTGGATTTCACCTTTTCTTTTGGTTTAATATTTGTAGATTGTACAAGAATAATATTTTTTGTAAGGGAAGCCAAGGGTGGGATGGGAGGGGAGGGGGGATAGAGGGGTGGGGGGGGGGGGAAATTGGGGGGGGGGAATGAAAAATTTGTATTTGTAAAACTTTTTCAATAAAAAAAATATCTGTGGTAATTTGGCAGAATTGATGACTTTGCCAAACTCTTCTTATCTTTTTTAATATCTATTACTCCATTCCAATCTCCCATAAGCAAAATTGATCTATAGTCCCATTGCAATATTTTGGAATATAATAATTTATAAAAGTTTTCTTGTTGTTGGTTGGGAGCATAAATTCCAATCACCAAAGTTGGACCATTTTGTGTATTTAGTTCAATTGCCAAATATCTTCCACAATCGTCTGCCTCTATAATTTTGCTGACATTCTTTTATTTACATAAATCGCAACACCATTCTTTTTCTCTGAGTCTGATGCTATAAATTGTACACCTAATTTAGAATTTATCAAATATTTTTGGTCTTGTAATCTGATATGAGTTTCTTGCAAGCAAATAACATCATTATTAAATTGTTTCAAATAATAAAATATTTTCCTTCTTTTCTGTGGTGAATTTAGTCCATTCACGTTCCAAGATAAAAGTTTAATTGTCATTTGTGGTCTCTTGAAGCATTAAGAGCATTTGCTGAAGTTGCTGTTCCAAGGTGGTAGTCTTCGGCCTGGCTCCTCCCATAGCTTCAGATATCTGTGGTTTACTATTGACTCCATTCTTATCTTGTGGTGGCAAAGACCTCTGCTGCTGTTGCTTCTCTTGAAGTTGCTTTTAAGCTGCATGAGTTATACGTTGATCTTTCGGTTCATGCAATTTCAGTTCGAGGTCCAATGCTACCTGTCTTGTACTCTTAGGTGATCCACTTATAGCTTCCAGAGGGAAATCTAACAATGGTTCATCCAGAAACCCCCCTCCTGTTGCTCCTTGAGTTTCTACCACCTCTGCAGCTGTTTGTTTCCGCTGTTCTTCAGACTCCTGTTCAAATTCCTTCTCTTTATCACCCTTCTCTAAACATATCAATGAGGATGTGCATGGAGATGCTGTACCAGTTTTTAAAATATTAAAATAAAATTCTTCAGCTTTTGCAAGAATGTTTAATCAATATCTCTCTCCTTGATACCTCAATATTATGCCAACTGGAGCATCCCATCTAAATTGAATTTGCTGTTTTTTCAACTCATTCACCAGGAATCCAAAATCTTTTCTATCTCTCAACATCTTTGGTGGCAGCTCTTTGTAGATCCCAATCTCCTTTTCATCCACTTGGACAGTGGAAACAAAAGACTTTTGCAAGATGTCATTTCTTATTCTTCTGTCTGTAAAATAAATCATCACATCTCTAGGCAATTGTCTTTGCTTTGCCACCCGAGAATTCACTCTGTAAGCCTTGTCAATCTTACTCAAAACATCTTCAGGATTAATCTTTAACATCACAGCCAGAGCCTCAGTGCAAACTGTTCTCAAATCCTCTCTGTTATTTTCTTTTATTCCTCTCAGTCTTACAGCAAACTCCATAAATCTAAATTGCATCATGGTCAATTCGTTTTCAATTCTTTGAGTTTTATTATCCACATTAGTGATTTTGTTATCAGTTTCCCTCATTTTAGATTCCAATTCTGAACTGAGCTCTCCCACTTTTTTGTCAATCTGAACAACCACTTTTGACAGGCCAGTCACTACTGTCAGTATATCTCGCTTCATTTTGTCATACTTTTCTTGAACCACCTCTTTAATCTCCTTTGAGACTTTTCAAATTTCTGATCCATAGTTTCAGTTTGATTCATCAGAGCCACAGCAATAAATTCCTTCAAATCTTTAAAACCAGTCTCCTGTTCTTGGCTCTGAGTCTGCGAGCTTAAAGGCTGCCCTTTTTGTTGGTGAGTAGGGGAGCCCCATCTTTGGGAGCTGACTTTGTCTGTTTTGAAGCCATACTGCTTTGCAATCTTATTCTTTCTAGAAAGGAAGTCTTCCCCCCCTTTCCTCCACCACAGAATCTTTTGAAAAACTTCCCCAGCTTTAATCAGGTCTCTAGGGGAAAAGGAACAGGTAAAAGTCACTTTAAAAAAACTTTTTCCTTTTCTTCGGACAAGTGCAATTATTTTAATTGCTTTGTAACGCGTTAGAATGCACAAGTGTATTCACTTTCGTTTTCAGCTTTCTTCTCTCCGCTAAAGCCAGATGCCATTTTAAAGTCACTGTCACTCTTTGTCCATTCTTAAATATAATGACAGGGCTAGTATAAATACTTGCGGTTTTTAAATTCACAGTCCAGATTTCACTCTGCTTATTTTGAAGACTTGCTTTAACTTTGCTGTTTGAGTTAGTCTGGCTCTGCTTGAATGCAAATTGTCCCGGAGTCCGGAGCTTCGGCAAGCTAGTTAGGGAGCCTCTCCCTGCTTCCTCCCCAGAAACAATCCAGGGGCTTTGCAGGGGGCTCTACCTGGGCTCGCCGGCTCTCCTCTCATTTATTTTCTAAACAAGAGCTTTCCAAGCCGCCTCTCAGCTGTGAGGGCAGCTTTTTTACCGGTGGCGGGGCTGGCGGTCATGAAAGACCATCTGTGACGACGGCAGCGCCAACTGGAAGTCCAGGAAGTGGTGTTTTTAATTGACAGAGATGAGATTAAGTGGACAAAGCATTAGAGTACACTTAATTAGTGAAGGGAGTAGGAAAATCACTTCTGATAGAAGAGGTGGCATCTCAGCCTCTACCTAAAAAGAAGCAAGAACTAAGGAAATGCTTAGGTTTGGTTGGATACTGCAGACTCTGGATTGATGGGTATGCTAATTTTACCAAACCCCTGTATGCAAAATTAATTGAATCTGAACCTTGGAATTTGAAATGGGAGGGACACGAAAGAGGAGAATTTGAAACAAACTTTAACCAAGGCTTCTGTATTAAGTTTGCCAATTTTGGAAAAGCTATTCCATCTCTTTGTAAACACAGAGAATGGAATCGCACAAGGGTTGTTGGCTCAGGACTGAGCAGGACAAAAGAAGCCTGTGGCATTCTTGTCAAAAATAATGGATCCAATAATAAGGGGATGGCCAGTATGTATTCAAGCAATTGCTGCTACTGAAATATTGATCCAAGAAAGTAGGAAATTGACCTTTGGGGGAGCCCTTATTGTGAGCACCCCATCTAAAATATGAAGCCATTTTAATGCAGCAGATAGACTTGGTTTTGAACTACAGATCACAATTTGAATCCGGCACAGTTCTTAGTCAACACCAGATTAATGGATTAGTATGGGTTAGAACATTATTGTTCTGAAGTAATACATTTACAAATGAAAATAAACCTGACTTGGGGGAACACTCTCTGGAGAAAGGAGAAGCAATTTTTATGGATGGTTCCTCTAGGATGGAGGGTGGAGTACGGAAAATGGATATGCTATTACTAAAGAGATCCTGGAAGCAGGGGGGTTGCCTCGAAACTGGTCTGCTCAAACTTGTGGATTGTATGCACTAAATCAAGCTCTATGCACAATATACACAGATTCCAAGTATGCGTTTGGGATAGTGCATACATTTGGCAAAATATGGGTGGAATTATTGGGGAATTCAAGCTATTGTAGATGAACATTTGAAATGTTATGGTTGTATTGGAATATATCCCTTAGCAAAGTCAATTATAGACAAATGTTTAATTTGCAAAAAGGTGAATAGACAAGCTGTCAGGAAACGACAGGTGGGTGGGAGACCACCAGCTTTAAGACCATTTGAATGTATTCAAGTGGATTTTACAGAATTATCAAAAGTAGAGAAAGTAAAATGTTTATTGGTCATTAGTGGACCACCTCACAGGGTGGGTTGAAGCTTTTCCCTGCAGTAATGCTACAGCAACAGTCAAGAGTTTTATTAGACCCAACCTAGAAAGAATATTGGATTATCACCATATGAATTGTTGTTTGAAGTAGCTTTCACTCCAGGAAGCATATGCATTAATTCCTGGAAACCAGAGACAAAATGTTGAAACAATATGTGCATAAACTGTCCAGATATTTTGAAGTTCTTAGGAAACAAGGACTATTAGCCCAAACACCACCTTTGGTGTTTTCAGTCCACAAATTCAACCACGATGACTGGGTGTTGATCTGGAGCTGGAAGGAGAAGTTAAACCCCAAGTGAAAGGGCCCATGCCAGCCCCAAAGGAGTGGAAGGTGGAATCTCACCAAGGAGATCCACTGAAGCAAGCTTTATTTATGGCAGGTATAATTATGTTGCGATTAATCTATTTACCATGTCTAATACTCAGGGGTGAAATTTAAAATTTGTTACTACTGGGTCTGTGGGCGTGGCTTGGTGGTGGTGGGGTAATGTGACTGGGTGGGCGTGGTCAATTTTTTTTACTTTTAAAACCATTTTTTTACATGTAAAACCATGTAAAAAAATGCTTTCAAAGGGCTCTGACAATCCCAGTTGAGTTGCCTGCAAGCAACTCAGCTGGGATCGTCAGAGCTTGGCTCGTCAGAGCCATTTAAAAGGAAAATAAAGACTCTGATGATTGCACGGCTCAGTTGGACATGGGGGGCGGGGGCAGGGATTTTGCTATCGGTTCTCTGAACTGCCCACTGCCATCGCTACCTATGTGCCCGAGCTAGTCTGAACTGGGAGATTTCACCCCTGTTATATATAACAAAATAAAAAATGTGGTATGATAACTGCCACACAAAATAAAGAGAAACATATGATGTTGAATGATGTAAATGAATGAATGCTATGATGAAATTTGAAAATGTTGAAATTAGAGAAAGTTTAAGAGAATTCCGGAAGTAATGTTTTATTTTATGAAAAGTGTAAAGAAATAGAATGGGTGGATTGTAGGATATGAGAAAATTCAAAAATAAAATAGTGTGTAGGTATATAGGTTAGAAATGCATATAAATGAAGATTCAATTTTGATCAGGCAGGGGGTTCAACTGGATGACCTGCAGGGTCCCTTCCTGCTCTGCTACTCTGTTAAATTTGTTAGACATTATTCTGCTTTAAGATAGTTGGAGAACATGCTGAAAGCATACCAATATGTAACCATGTTGTGTTAGAATAGATCTTCTTTTGTTTGAGGCTTGTTAGAAAAAGGCCCACTCTTTAATGTTAAGGCAATAGAGATAAGAAAGAGCCATGCTTACAAAATATTTTATGAGTAGTTATAGGGAGGTGTTGATGAACATGTAATTAGAGAAAGAGATGATGTTCTCTCTAAAAGGCGCTTCGGATTAGCCGTGATCGGTCACTAGCTTCTATTTTTCTGTCATTACATCTTTTCTTCCATTGTTCTTTCTTATCCTGTGTGAATTGTACAGGAAGAAACCTCTTAGGTTTAGGAATAGCATAAAAATGAAGGATCAAGAGCTGTTGGAGAAGTCTGGTTCAGGTGAAAATATTGAGAGGTCCACCATTACAATAAACAGATGGATACTGAAAAGTTTGTCCGTTTGGGCCTCTCAATGACATTAACACAACAGGTGTTCTTACCATATCGTCAATGAATGTTTTTATATGAACACACTACAATCACAGGAATTCATATGAATTAAAAAGATGACAAAATAAGAACTATAGCAAAGTTTTGAAAAAGTTTACTGAGTTTTTGCATCAAAGAAATTGATAGACACATTCCCCTTCACCTGCTCAGTATTTTAAAATCAGTGTTTTGCAAATATTGAAATCAGATGTTTGCTATAAATTGATTAGAAATATCTTTGATAATTGCTCATAAACTCAATTCACATACTTTGTGTCTAAATAATTTGGTTGCACACAATTCTACATGTATTTCAATTTTCTCCCATAGTTGCTTTCATTGCTGTGATAAGTGCTATTAGAGAGTTGATGCATATAAGGTTGCAAAACTCACTTAGAAGCACAAATACTAAATGTTAAATTAAAGAATAGGAATTTATAAAAATATCCACAGTAAAACAAGAGATTTTGTAATATATGTACAAAACTTCAACACTGGAAAAATCTCACCTTTGCTAAAGTGCTCTTGGTTTTTTGAATACTTTGAATATTTATTTATTTAGCATATGGTTGGTCACACACAGTATT
Organism: Coluber constrictor foxii; assembly: GCA_038048745.1. Lineage (NCBI taxonomy): Eukaryota > Metazoa > Chordata > Lepidosauria > Squamata > Colubridae > Coluber > Coluber constrictor. The sequence goes on along the minus strand of CM075961.1, from coordinate 114,623,886 downwards.
AAAACACTTCATTTTTACAGATTAAAAAACAATTAAAACAATAAAAAAGCAGTAAGAAAACCTAAAAGAAAAACAGAAATAACGTTTCAAAGTTTAATGTCAAGTTTGGAGATCCAGTCAATAGCTGCCGTTGTTATGCAGTGGAAGTCCCTAGAATCTCCTGGATACCTTCTGTTAGGGCATTCCTTCACTATATGCTGGATAGTCTGTCAAGGGGCCACACAATCACATTGTGCTGAAGGCGTCTTTCCCCATTTATACAGGGAGTCAGCATACACCCCATGAATTGTTCTAATTCTATTATATGCCATCCATATGTGTCGGGGTAGGCTAAATCCTGGAGGTATACTACTAGGACTGAAAATGCTCAGAGACATCTTGGGGGGAACAGCTACTCCATGCCTCCATCCACTTTTGTGTGGTGTTCTGATGATCGGCCATCAACTTACGCACTGTCAAGATTGGTGGATTTCTTGACTTTAATCGGCATCTTAAGAGATCAGGAATGTATCCATGTATGGGTAGAGAGGAATTTAGCAGGATCTTACTATACTCCCGAATGACAGCTTCTTGTCGTCGTAAGTGCGGGGGGAGTATGTGACTAAGAACTGGTAATCAGTAACTAGGTGTAGATTTTATGTACCCAGTAATTAGCCTCATCATATGGTTAAGTTGAACATCAATAAGTCCTGTATGTGAGCTGTTTATCCATACAGGTGCACAGTATTCCACTGCAGAGTAACAAAGCCTGAGGGCTGCACATCGGAGAGTTGGGGCTGAAGCTCCCCAAGTTGTTCCGCATAGTTTTTGTAGGATGTTATTTCTGCTGTTAACCTTGGCAGCCATATTCTGAATATGTTTCTTAAAGGACAGGGTCTTTGAATAAATGAAGCTATACAAATTAAATCAAGTTATCTACATTGGCATATCTTAATTTCACAACCTGTGAGTTCCAGATATAGACCTACCGTATTTTTCGGAGTATAAGACGCACCTTTTTACCCCCCAAAAGGGGGTGAAAATTTAGGTGCGTCTTATACCCCGAATGTAGCCCTGCCCACCCACTGGCCCCCACCCTTTGCCTTCTGCCTCCCAGCAGTTACCTCCTTGCAAGCAAACAGCAAGAAAAAGCAGCCACATTCAGCTTCAGTATAGGCTAGTTAACACAAATTGATTAGCAGGGCCTCCCGACTCTCAGCTGATTTGCTCTCAGCTGTTTTGCGCAGGCTCTTTTGCAAGCTCTTGTTTTGCAAGCTTTTTGCTTGCTGCAAAGAGCACGGAGAAGTTTTTTTTTCTCTAGCTGAAACGAAACTGAAAGTAAAGCAGGCTCTGTTGCAATGTGACAAAATGAGGCAGGGAGAGAGATTTCTTTTTCTTTTTGCTCACCAAAAAAGAAACAATGGGAAATTTAGGGCAAAGAGGAAAGTTCAAGATTTTAAGACACACACAAAAAAAAGGTCTATTTAACTAGGGAATTGTAATTATTGAGATGCTATTAATTGTATATTGTGTTGAAAGCAGAAATGGTTAAGTTACAGTTTGGAGGAATATATGGGGGAAATTATTTGGTTTATTATTATTGGTAAATATAATTAATTGATTTGTAAGACATTGGATTGCATGGAAATAATTGGAATATTCATGTTCATATTGATTAATATACAAAAAAGATAGCTATAACTAATTGATTTATATAAAAATCTCACAGGCTTGGCCCTCCACGTTATCGAGGGCCTACCTTGATGACGGATTTTGGAATCCCGAGAGGTGGCATGCTGCAAAGAGGGGGCTGAAGGGGTTTTTAAAATTGCCCTTTTGTAATTTTTTAAGGGGCTTGGGGAGGGTGGGTGGGAGGGAAGGTGATAAGTCAGGCTTGGCACAAGGGCATGAACTAGGAGGTGGGGAGCCAGGTGGGGAGGGGCTTAGTGCAGTTAGGGAAGAGGGCGATTCCATCAGGCTGTGGTTGGGAGAGGCAGATACGGCGGGAGCAGGGGACCAAATCATGTTAGGGGGGCATGCACCCTCTGTCTTCAAGCGGTGGCGTGCCTCAGCCCCCAAGGCTCCTCTCGTTCCCCGGGTTGTCCAGAGCTTCAGAGCCCAGGCCTTAGGCTGATGCTGTGCAACACCAGGTCTGTGGTTAATAAGGCCCCCCTCATCTGCGAGTTAATTCAGGAGTGGGGAGCGGACCTGGCGGGTATTACTGAGACCTGGTTGGGCCAAGAGGGGGGGTCCCCCTCATAGAAATGTGCCCACCAGGTTTCCGAGCATTTCATCAGCCGAGGGCCCAGGACAGGGGTGGGGGGTGGCGGTCGTCATAAAGGAAGGTCTTGATCTGAGGGAGGCCACTGTACCACAGATAGCCAGATGTGAGTCTCTCCTGGTGAAGTGGGGCCATGGGATGCAGGTGGGCCTGCTGATCGTATACCTGGCTCCCTGCCATGTGACAGCGGCCCTGCCCGAGCTCCTCAATGTTATTGCCAGAGTGGCGGTTGATATCCCCAGACTGGTGGTCATGGTGGACTTCAACTTGCCGTCAGCCAGCGAGGCATCTGAGTTGGCCCGGGAGTTCATGGCTTTCATGATGGCCATGGACCTACACAACTAATTCATGGCTCTACTCACACAGTAGGACACACTCTGGACTTGGTTTTTGTCTCTGGTCAGTGGTTAAATGGCCAGGATATAGGGGATATAGCTATTGAGCCCCTATCATGATCTGACCATTCTCTCCTGAGGCTGGACTTTCTGACCGCTGCACCCCACCGCAGGGAGGTGGAACTGATTAGGTGGTTCCGCCCCAGGTGTCTGATGCATCTGGAGAGATTCCAGAGGGAGCTTGGGCCATTTCCTGAGGCTTTGGCTCACGACTCGACTAAAGATCTGGTGGCTGCCTGGGATAGGACGGCCACCGGGGCTTTGGATCATGTCATGCCTTTGCGGCCACTGACCCAGCACCGCACTTGCCCAGATCCTTGGTTCACCGAGGAGCTGAGGGGGATGAAGCACTGGAAAAGATGCCTAGAGAGTGGTTGGAGGGCCAGTCGTTCCAAATCCAACTGAACACTAGTTAGGTCTCACATTAAGACTTATTTAGTGGCGATAAAAGTGGCAAAGTGTGATTACTTTTCCGTTCTTATTGCATCGGCAGATAATTGCCCAGTTGCCTGTTTAGAGTGACCCGCTCCCTCCTACCTCAGGGAGTGTGGGAGGACCTCTTGCAAGGGCAGGCTGAGGATTTTGCACAGAATCTGCATGATAAAATCGCCCAGATTCGGGAAGGCTTAGACTCTGACTGGGTAGATTCCGGCGGGGTGGCTGAGGTGAGTCTTGAGAATGTTATCTGGGATGAATTCGATCCTGTGACTCCTGAGGACGTGGACAGGATTCTGGGGAGGTAAAACGCAACCACATTTATTGGACCTATGTCCCTCTTGGTTGGTACTGGCTACCTGGGAGGTTACGCAAGGCTGACTCCAGAGGATTATAAATGCTTCTCTGGGGGAGGGTTTCTTGCTGCCTGCCGTGAAAGAGGCAGTGGTGAGGCCCCTCCTTAAGAAGGCTTCTCTGGACCCAGCTGTTATGGCTAATTACCATCCTGTCTCCAACCTTCACTTTATTGCGAAGGTTGTTGAGAGTGTGGTTGCGCAACAGCTCCCGCAGTACCTGGATGAAACCATCTATCTAGACCTGTGCCAGTCCGGCTTCAGGCCTGGGTACAGCACGGAAACGGCATTGGTCGCATTGGCTGATAATCTCTAGAGGGCTCGGGACAGGGTTTGCTCCTCAGTTCTGGTCCTATTAGATCTCTCAGTGGCTTTTGATACCATCGACCATGGTATGCTGCACTGGCTGGAGGGATTGGGGGTGGGAGGCACTGTGTTGTGATGGTTCTCCTCCTATCTCTCTGACCAGTCACAGTCTGTGTTGGCAGGGGGGCAGAGGTCGACCTTGAGGCACCTTGTTTGTGTGGTACCACAAGGATTGGTCCTCTCACCACTCCTGTTCAACATTTATGTGAAGCCGCTGGGTGAGATTATCCATGGTTTTGGGGTGCAGGGCCATCTGTACACTGATGACACTCAGCTGTACATCTCCACCCCAAACCACCCCAACAATGCCCTTGAAGTGATGTCCCAGTGTCTGGAGGCCGTGTGGGTCTGAATTGGGAGGAACAGGCTTCGACTCAACCCTTCCAAGACTGAGTGGCTGTGGATGCCGGCATCCTGATATAGTCAGCTGGTGCCATCGCTGGCTATTGGGGGCGAGTCATTGACCCCCACAGAGGGGGCTCGCAACTTGGGCGTCCTCCTGGACACATGGCTGTCTTTAGAAGGGCACATGACGACCGTGGCCAGGAGGGCTTTTTATCAGGTTTACCTGATACGCCAGTTGCGCCCCTTTCTGAGTCGGGATTCCTTATGCACAGTCACATGCTCTCATCACTTCTTGCCTGGGTTACTGTAATGCTCTCTACATGGGGCTTCCCTTGAGGAGCACCCGGAGGCTCCAACTGGTCTAGAATGCGGCTGCGCAGGTGATTACGGGAGTGACCTGGCGCTCTCCTGCACGAGCTGCACTGGCTCCCGGTGGTCTTCCGGGTGCACTTCAAGGTGTTGGTTCTCACCTTTAAAGCGCTCCATGGCTTAGGGCCAGGGTATTTATGAGACCGCCTTCTGCTACCGATAACCTCTCACCAGCCAATACACTCTCACAGAGAGGGCCTCCTCAGGGTGCCATCGGTCAAGCAATGTCAGCTGGCAGCCCCCAGGGGGAGATCCTTCTCTGTGGGAGCACCCGCCCTCTGGAATGAGCTCCCTCCCAGAATACGACTGATCCCGGATCTCCGCACTTTCCGTTTTTATTTTAGCAAGCCAGCCTGGCCTGAATAGATTTTATGGGTTAGTTTTTTTTAATTGTATAGCTTGGGGTTTTAAATTTGGGAGGCCAATTAATTTAATCTATTTTTAGTAATCTTAATTTTTATATTGTATGTTATTTTAATTTTCAGCTGTTCACCGCCCTGAGTCCCTTCAAGGAGAAGGGCGGTATATAAATTCAATAAAATAAATAAATAAATAAATAAATAAAATAAAAATGTTGGATTTGTATTAAACAATTGTAATATTAAATAATTAACCAATGTGAGGATGGATATAAAAATAGATGACAATGGGAAGGGGTATAATAAAGAATAGAAGGGAAAAATTGAATTTGATTAAGATTAGAGATGAGAATGAAGGGTAATACTGGTTTTTTTAAAAAATAGATAAGGAATAAATATGGCAAAAAGGAAATACAGTAATTGTAAATTTAATTGAAATGACTAAACACTGTTTAAATTTGTGAACCAGCCAAATACCCTGTTCAAAGAAAATACATTGTATGTTTGTATGTGTGCTTGTCTAAAAATTTTTGAAAAATTAAAAAAAAAACAACCCTAAAAGGTAGGTGTGTCTTATACTCCGGTGTGTCTTATACTCCGAAAAATACGGTAAATCCTACCAGCATTAATGGGGCCTGAGTGTACTTCATAATTAATTGGTTGTTTTGGTTTTAATGGGATATGACTAATGAGCTATAAGTATCACATTTATGTGGGGATATCATACAAGAAATGGAAACTTCTGAATTGATTTCATGAAGCAGAGTTTTATTTCATGTGTGGCGCCAACTAAATACAGAGAATAATACAATTTTACATTTTACCTCACACCTCAGTTTCAACCCTCTGTGAACTCTTTCCACAGTCACCAGTCCTTTCTTTTTAAACACGATAGGCAATATGATGTAACTCTGCATAGATTTGCTCAGACATTTTAATTAATGAATATGAATATGGACATACAGTGAGAAGCGAAGGAATATGCATAGTGATGTGCAGAGACTCCAAGTCAAACATCTGCACATTTGCCATGGAAAGCTGAAGCGTTCCCAAGTCTCAAAACAAATATACAGTACTCATGATTGGAATTCCATAAAAACTAATGTTTCTCTCCTGGTCGTTTGTCCTGAATGGATAAAAGCACAGAAGTGGGGATCTAGAGATTGAAACTTATGTTTACAACCTTCCACAATTAAAACTGCAAGTGCCTGCTCTAGATAACATAAAAGAAAAGCTGGCCAAATGCTTGCCTCCAGGAATGCACTAAAAGCCCCAAGGCCAATCTGGCCAATTTTCAGATATAATGTCTCTTTTCATGGTTTCTCTGCTACACCAAATTTGGTTCCATCTTCAGAAAATTACTGCACAAATTCTCTTATATAACTTAATATATCTTGTATCTTTCCAATGAGCCACTGGGTTGAAAATCAGCATACGGTACTTATCCAGAAAATACTAGAGGCATTTTCAAACACTGTCAGCTAGCTGAAGGCTTGCTGCCATAAAATGAGGGGAGGGAGGGAGAAAACTGTGGGAAAGTTTACATTGCAGCTTTGCAACTGCGGTTGCCATGTCGGTTTGCTCTGGTATGCAGTGGCCTCTGGTTGCCTAGCTACAAAGGGGCTGGGCTATATACTGTATCTGTATCTATGTTGATCCTGCTCTATGCCTCAGAGCTTGCTTGAAACCATTTGTATCAGTGGTGGGATTCAAAATTTTTTACTACAGGTTATATGGGCATGGCTTGGTGGGCATGTGACTGGGTGGGTGTGGCTTGGTGATGTGACTGGGTGGGCGTGGCTTGGTGATCATGTGAGTGGGTGGGTGTAGCTGGGTAGTCGTGTGATTGGGTGGGCATAGCTGGATGGTCATGTGACTGGATTGGTGCAGCTGGGTGGTCATATGACTGGGTGGGCATGGCCAATTTGACATCACTCATGTCAAGGAACGCCTTGCCTAGCCCCTCCTTGCCTCAAAGGCCTCAACAAGACATAATTTCCCTGTCTATATTTTACTATTACTAAACATCCAAAATATACTATTTAATCCTATGTATATATGTCATATGTGTACATACGTATTACATAGTATAGAGCGGAATGGGACTTTTAGTCTCTGACTTTTCATTCTCCTCGGGCATTTCTCCTTGGGTGATTCTCCCCCAACTTATTTCCTCAGCTGGCACGCCTCCAGTCATTTGCCATGGGGAATGGGCCACTGGCCTCTTTGCCCCAAACCCTTCGACATAGCCCATTTGCAGAAAGAGGATTCGTCCAGGATGTTCCACCCTCCGTGACAGTTAGCCCCCAACCAATTGGCTAGAGGGGGTGTAGTAGAAATCCAGCGAAATGAGAGAGGTGTAAAAGAATTTGCCAAAATGCCTTCCTTCCTCTCTCTCTCCCACCCCCCACCCCCAATACAGAGAGGAACAATTGGTTTACTCAGAAATAAATCTCATTAAATTCAATGCTAGGATTTAAATCCAGCGAAAGGAGAGAGGTGTCGAAGAATTTGCTAAAATGCCTTCCTTCCTTCCTTCCTTCCTCTCCCCCCACCCCAATACAGGGATAGTGTTACTGAATGGGCTAAAAGCCTTCCTCCCTCTCTCCTTCCCTTCCTTCCTTAAACCAGTTAGTTAATCAAGTCTGGAAGGGTCCAATAGAAGAGAATTTTTTTCCTTCCTTCCTTCCTCCCTCCCTCCCTCCCTCCCTCCCTCCCTCCCTCCCTCTCTTCTTCCTTCCTTCATTCTTCCATCCATCTATCCATCCACCCACCCACCCATCATAACAGCATAACATGGCAACTAGTCATGTTTGAGGCTCCTCTAGAGGGGTGGACCTTAGCAAAGGCTGTGTGTGTATGTGTGTGTCTGTGAAAAAGGAGAGGAAAGCAGGTGAAGAGATAAAATTTCACTCAATCACACTCCAGAGAGCAGTTGGTTCCTCTTCTGAACTGGAGACCAGGCTATTGTGTGTGTGTGTTTGGGGGGGGGGGATAAAATAAAGGAAGATGGACGTTGTTTTCGGGAACTCCATGCCTCTAGAGGAGCCTCAAACAAGCTGCAGAGTCATATAGAAGGGAGTAGGGGAAGGCAGGTGGGAACAGTGGGGGGCCCAGCTAGCTAGGCCATGAGCGCTGCAGATTGCATGAAGTCACAGCAATGAAGCAAGCCAGGCAAGCTGAGGCCAGGACGGGATGGGGGGCTACCGCAACTCGCAGGCTTACTTACGCAGGCAGGCAGATCAGGATCAGTCAGTTGGCTGCAGGCATTGCCTTGGAAGGCAGGCAAGCCACAGAGCAGACTGTGTGGTCAATGCGAGGAGCCACAGTGTGTTATGGCGGGGAGGTAAGGAGTGGCGGGGCAGGGCCAGCAGGTGGGATGGGTGGCCGGGGCTAGTGAGAGGTGGTGGGGCCTCCTCCTTCAGTGAACCAGGTCAAATTTTCCCTACTGGTTTGCCCGAACCGGTACGAACTGGCTGAATACTACCTCTGGTTTGAATTCTGTTTGCTCCTAGTAAAAGTACTTTTCTCTAAATCTATGGAGCCAAGGATTTTTCTTTTCTAGGAATTGAACAGAGGCAGCCTTGACATTAAGCAAGCTCTACTTTAATGGTCAACCAGGAGACAGCAGTCCATTGTGGGGACCAAGCATTCAATGTCTAACCATGGGAATGAGCTGGAGGAAATTTGAGCTATGGCTGGCTCATCCACTAAACCACAGGACTCGAGGTGAGACAGAATGGCAAGAGGAGCTGGACTTCAGTGAGAAGCCCATCAGGCTCAGGTGGGCGGGGGTGTGGAGCAAAGGGAAGATCGCCCCCTGTAGAGAAGCCTAGAGGAAGCCATGCCCTATTCCTGATACAACAGCTTAAGTGGAGTCGAAGAGGCCAAGAGCCTCTTGCACAGGCAGCTTCTCAAGGTCTCTGGGTCACTCCATACCAAGCTGTGCAAGCCACTCGCCTGCAGGGACCGTTCCTTGAAGGTACAGGGCCCCAAAGATCCCAGCCTTGGGTGTTAAGTATGTAGGAGACCCTGAGCAATTGGGGTTCTTCCTGGTGCAAGTCTGGAACTACATATAGGAGTATGGGGCTGAACTGGAGATGGCAGAAGCCCAGATAAGACGAGTAACCATGATCCTGGACAGGGCGGCATAGCGGATGGTCTCCCTCCACAATGCCCCCCCAACTGCTGAACTATGTCTTTATGGCAGCCCTTCGCCAACGGTTTGAGGAACCACTGGCTGAATGCAAGGCTAGAATCTGGATAAAGACTATCACCCAAAGATGACCGCTTGTCGGTGCCCACATACACTCAGGAGTTTTGAGAGTTGGGATTCCGGTTGACCACATGATCCAAAAGCATCCTCATTGACTGCTTCAAAGATAGCCTCAATGATGACATCTATCAGACCTGCATCCCACAAACCCTATAATACTGCTATGTGTTGGCAACAGAAGTGGAGATCAACCTTGCCCAGGACTGATGCATTCCCTCCATGTAAGGAACGCCCCAGGAGCACGATGTGCCTCAGATAGGGGGAGGGGAAAGGAGCTGCAACAGACCAAACCTCATCGCCAAGGCAACCCCAAGAGAGGAGCAACAAAACCAGCTGCCAGGACCTGAGAGACAGTGCTGAAAGGTCTCGAGGTTGTAGAGCTCACCACTCCTGGCTCTGTGACTAAATCGGGTGAGGCTGACAGTGAAGCCAATGATGATCACTGGGTAAATCGGTGGATAACCCCTATAACCCTTCCTGTGGAGTTAGTGGTGCCCTCTTCGCGGGCCCAAGGCAGGATGCTGGCTTTACTGGACTCGGCCTGCACTAGGTGCATAGTCAGCCCTAAAGTTGTTGATAAACTGGGGCTGAGATTCAAATGGCTGAGAGTGCCTGCCCATAGTGTTTTGCCAGCTAGATGGGACCAGCTCCAGCTCACTTTATAACTGAACCAGTAGAGGTGAGAATGGGAAAGAATAAAGACACACTGAGTTTTATAGTATTGCCAGGGATGGAGAGGCCCTTCCTACTTGGACTGTCTTGGCTGCAGAAATGGAACCCTGAAGTGAATTGGAGGAGGGGATTCTAAAGAATCAGCAGAAGTGGCCAAGAAAGAGGAAAAGTTCCCAAAACCCAGCAGTGAGAGAAGCAAAGGGAGCTTGGGGAAGCAATTCGGGATCACTCAATAAGCAAATCCAAAATCCCCAGAGTACTGGTACTTGAGAGTACTTGAGAGATGTGTTTAGATGTATGCAGGAATCTAGTTGGGGTGTTAGGGGGTGAGGGCGAGGGTTGTGAAATTAATATTGTGAGTAGAAGGGGGAGATCTGGCGGTAGCGGGGGGCTGAATCATGTTATGGGAGTGCGCATTCGCTGTTTACGAACAACTGGGCACTCCAGTCCCCAATGTGACCGTGTTCCAGATTGTACAGAGCCACGGAGCCTGGGCTTTCGACTAATGTTATGCAATGCCAGGTCTGTGATTAATAAGGCCCCCCTCATTTGTGATCTTGTTCAGGAGGGAGGTGCAGACCTGGCAGGAATTACGGAGACCTGGTTGGGCCAGGAGGGGGGGTTCCCCTCACTGAAATGTGCCCACCAAGTTTCCACATATATCATTGGTCGAGAGCTCAGGGGAGGGGCGGGAGCTGGGGGCTATTATTAGGGAGAGTCCGAGGGAGACCACTGTTCCTCAGATAGCTGGATTTGAGTCCCTCCTTGTGAAGTGGGATCATGGGGTGCAGATGGGTTTGCTGACTACGTACCTGGCTCCCTGCCATGTGGTGGCAACTCTACCTGGGCTGCTTGACATAATAGCTGGGGTGACGGTGGATACCCCCAGACTTGTGGTCATGGGGGATTTCAATCTGCCATCTATCGGCGAAATGTTGGGGGCAGCTCGGGAGTTCATGGCTTCCATGGCTTCCATGGTGGCCATGGACCTGACCCAGTTAGTTTAAGATCCTACTCACACTCTGGACTTGATTTTTGTCTCTGGTTAAGTGATTAAGTGATCTGGAATTAGGGGATTTAGTCATCACACCCTTGTCATTGTCAGATCATTCACTCCTTCAACTAGACTTTCTAGCCGCTACCCCCCGCTGCAGGGAGATGGAACCAACCAGATGGTTCTGTCCCAGGCACCTGATGGATCCTGATAGATTCCTGATGGAGCTTGGGCCATTCCCTGAGGCTCTGGCTCATGACTCGACTGAAGAACTGGTAGCCGCCTGGGAAAGAGCGGCCACTGGAGCTTTAGACCACATTGTGCGATCCCAACTAGTCCTCTGGTTTTCAGAGGAGCTGAGGGAGATGAAGCGCCGGAAAAGACGCCTAGAGAGTGATTGGAGGGCCAGCCACTCCGAATCCGACCGAACACTGGTGAGGTTTTATACCAAGACCTACCTAGTGGCAATAAAAGCAGCAAAATCTAACTATTTTTCTGCTCTTATTGCGCCTGCAGAGAACCGCCCAGCTGCCTGTTTAGGGTGACCCTCCTTCATGTGGGAGCGTGGGAAGACCTCTTGCAAAATAGGGCTGAGGATTTTGCGCAATTCCTGTATGATAAAATCGCTCAGATTCGGGAAGGCCTGGACTCCGATTGGGTGGGTCCAGGGGAGGTGGCGGGGGCGTGTCTTGAGAGTGTTACCTGGGAGAAGTTTGACTCTGTGGCTCTCAAGGACGTGGACAGGATCCTTGGTAGGTTGAGCTCTGCCACATGTTTATTGGATCCGTGTCCCTCTTGGTTGGTGCTTACCTCCCCGGAGGTTCACGAGGATGGCTCCAGAAGATTATAAATGCTTCCTTGAGTGAGGGTGTCCTTCCCCCCGCCCTAAAAGAGGCGGTGGCGAGGCCCCCCCTCAAGAAGCCCTCTCTGGACCCGGCTATACTAACGAATTATTGTCCAGTCTCCAACCTTAACTTTGTGGCGAAGGTTGTTGAGAGTGTGGTAGCGCAGCAGCTTCCCCAGTACCTGGATGAAGCAGTCTCTCCGTTCCAGTCAGGCTTCAGGCCTGGATACAGCATGGAAACGGCATTTATCGCATTGGTTGATGATCTCTGGAGGACTCGGGACAGGGGGTGTTCCTCTGTCCTAGTCCTATTGGACCTCTCAGCGGCTTTTGATACCATTGACCATGGTATCATGTTGCACTGGCTAGAGGGGTTAGAAGTGGGAGGCACTGTGTTGCGGTGGTTCTCCTCCTTCCTCTTTGGTCAGACGTAGTCTGTGTTGGCAGGGGGACAGAGATTGACCCCGAGGTGCCTTGTTTATGGGATGCTACAAGGGTCAGTTCTCTCACTCCTGTTGTTCAACATTTATGTGAAGCCGCTGGGGGAGATCATCCATGGTTTTGGGGTGGAGTGCCATCTGTACGCTGACGATACCCAGCTGTACATATCCACCCCGGACCACCCCAACGATGCCCTTAACGTGATGTCTCCCTGTCTGGAGGCTGTGCGGATCTGGATGGGGAGAAACAGGCTCAGACTCAACCCCTCCAAGACTGAGTGGCTATGGCTCCCGGCATCTTAGTATAGCCAGTTGGTTCCATTGCTGGCTATTGGGGGTGAAATACTGGCCCCCTCGGAGAGGGCGCACAATCTGGGTGTCCTCCTGGATGCACAGCTGTCGTTAGATGAACACATGATGGCTGTGGCCAGGGGGGCTTTTTATCAGGTCCGCCTGATGCACCAGTTGCATCCCTTTCTGGACCGGAATGCCCTGCGTATGGTCACTCATGCCCTTGTCACATCCTGTCTGGACTACTGCAACACTCTCTACATGGGGCTCCCCTTGAAGAGCACCCGGAGGCTCCAGCTGGTCCAGAATGCAGCTGCGCGGGTGATTATGGGTGTGACCCGATGCACCCATGTTACACCTCTCCTGTGCGAGCTGCACTGGCTCCCGGTGGTCTTCTGGGTGTGGTTCAAGGTGTTGGTAACCACTTTTAAAGCTCTCCAAGGCTTAGGGCCTGGATACCTATGGGACCTCCTTCTGCCACCAATAGCCTCCCACTGACCAACACAATAGCCTCCCACAGAGAGGGGCTCCTCAGGGTGACGTCAGCAAAACAATGTAGGCTGATGACCCCCAGGGGAAAAGCCTTCTCTGTGGGAGCACCAACCCTCTGGAATGAACTACCCCCTGGGATACTTATGATTCCTGATCTCTGTACTTTTCGTTGGGCCCTCAAGACCTTGTTATTTCACCAGGCGGGCTTGGCTGACTAAAAAAATTCGGACGTGGTATTTTAAATTATGGGGTTTTTAATTAAGAAGGCCAAGATTTGTTTAATTTTGTTTTAAACAGATTTCAAATTTTGTACGGTTTATTGTCTTATCATGGCTGTACACCGCCCTGAGTCCCTCAGGAGAAGGGCGGTATATAAATCTAATAAATCAAATCAAATCAAACTCACTGAGACTGAACAGAAGTGGGCGATATGGGAGAAGGAGGCGTATGCAGTGTGGTGGGTTCTACTCACTTGGCGGCATTTACTGGAAGGGGCAAGGATGTTGTTTGAGGTATGGACTGACCATAAAAATCTGGAAGCCTTGCAAACTCTGCACAGGCTATCTTCTAAACAAATCCATTGGGCTCAACACTTTAATCATTCCAACTTCACCCTGCGTTATGTCCCAGGGGAGAAGAATTTTATGACATGCCTTGTCTAGTTTGCCCCAATACAAAGGTGTTAAAGTTGATGTGGTCAGACCTCTAATTTCCTTGAAGCAACTAGCAGCCCCAGTAACCACTAGAGTTCAAGGGAAGGAGAAATCTGAGATTCCAAATGAACTGTATGACAGGTTCAAAGAAGCACTAAAAGCTGATGAATGGCTTACTACTCACAAACATGACTGCATCATGCATGATGGACTGGCTTGGGTCAGGGCCAAATTATACGTGCCCTCAAGCTTGAGAGACACCATATTAAAGGGTGCCCATGACTCTAAGTCAGCAGGACATTTTGGATTTGTAAAAACTCTGCACTTGGTTGAGGCAGTTTTGGTGGCCATTGAAAGCTATGTGGCCAGCTGTTCAGTTTGCACTGCGGCAAAGAGGCCTCTGGGGAAACCCACAGGGCTTTTACAGACTGTGGCTAACTCCCAGGCCCTGTGGAAAGAAATATCTATGGACTTAATTATGGAATTACCTGAAAGTGGGGGGAACAATGTGATTTTGGTTGTTATGGATTTTTTTTTTCAAAACAGGTGCTTTGTTCCCTGTCCCAGAATTCCCTCCGCAAAAATGTTAGCTAAACTCTTTGTACAACATGTGTATAGGTTGCCTGGTGAGCCTGAGCACATTATTTATGATAGAGGAGTGCACTTTACATTGCAGTTTTGGCGGGAATTCTTGAGGGTGTTGGGAACTGCCCAGGGCTTAAGCTCCTCCCATCACCTCCAAACTAATGGGGCTTGTAAGAGAACTAATGCAGTCCTGGAACAGTATTTCAGGTGCTACGTTAATTACCAACAGGATAATTGGGTTGACCTTTTGCCTTTTGCAAAGGTAGCATTTAACAATTCTGTACATAGAACTTCCAGTTGTACTTCCAGCGCCTTTGGAAGCCTGGACTGCGAGCTCCATGGCTGCCTCCGACCTCTCCTTATCGGAGGGTCCAAATCGAGACCATAGCCACCCTGGAGGGGTGGCGAAGTAAAGGGGGACCCCCTAGCAGGTAGAGGGGAGCCGCATCTCCCTTCCCTGACTAGAAAAGTCCCTCAGATGATGACAAAGAACAGCAGCAACAAATATGGCTGCCATGAAGCCGAAGACAGCCTGAATACACATGATTGTTCAGGAGCAGAGAAAGTGAGTGGTGTGTAATCTGGGTAAGAGTATATTTTCCATTGAAAAATGACCCCAAGAAATTCAAGGGGGAAGCATTTTTGAACTATTTGCTAGCAATGAAATAAGCACATTAAAAAAAACTAACCCAGAATATCTAAGAAGAGAAACTTTTTAAAGAAAATTAAGGGAAAAAAATTGAACTCTCAAAGTGAAGACGTGGGATTGAAAAGGTATTTTAAAAATAGTGGACTTCAATCTGGAGCTTGTTTTTCATTATTATTAATTTTGCACACTTATTGGATTTATAATTTAAAGCAATTAAAATCAGATTATCAGCATTACACAGAAAGCCAGCAGCAAGTTGAAGTCTGAACGCCATCTGCTGCTAAAAGGAGAACTGTCCATCTTTGGGATCTTCCTATCTAGATCCGCTCCAGTCCGGCTTCAGGCCTGGGTACAGCACGGAAACGGCATTGGTCGCGTTGGTGGATGTTCTCTGGAGGGCTCGGGATAGGGGTTGTTCCTCTATCCTGGTCCTGTTAGATCTCTCAGCGGCTTTTGATACCATCGACCATGGTATCCTGTTGCGCTGGTTGGAGGGGGTGGGGGTGGAGGGCACTGTTTTACAGTGGTTCTCCTCCGATCTCTCTGACCGGTCGCAATCTGTGTTGGCAGGGGGGCAGCAGTCGACTCCAAGGTGCCTTGTTTGTGGGGTTCTGCAAGGGTCGGTCCTCTCGCCCCTCCTGTTCAATATTTATGTAAAGCCGCTGGGTGAGATCATCCATGGCTTTGGGGTGGAGTTCCATCAGTATGCTGATGATACTCAGCTGTACATCTCCACCCCACGCCACCCCAACAATGCCCTTGAAGTGATGCCCTGGTGCCTGGAGGCCGTGTGGGCCTGGATGGGGAGAAACAGGCTCCAATTCAATCCCTCCAAGACCGAGTGGCTGTAGCTTCCGGCATCCTGATATAGCCAGCTGGTGCCATCGCTGGTTATTGGAGGCGAGTCGTTGGCCCCCACTGAGAGGGCTCGCAACTTGGGGGGTCCTCCTGGATGCACAGCTGTCTTTAAAGGAGCATATGACAGCCGTAGCCAGGGGGGTTTTCTATCAGGTCCGCCTGATTCGCCAGTTGCATCCCTTTCTGGATCGGGACTCCCTGCGCACAGTCACTCAAGCACTCGTCACTTCCCGCCTGGACTACTGCAATGCTCTCTACATGGGGCTCCCCTTGGGGTGCACCCGGAGGCTCCAACTGGTCCAGAATGCGGCCGCGCAGGGGATTATGGGAGCGACAGGGTGCTTCCATGTGACACCTCTCCTGCGCAAAGGTGTTGGTGACCACCTTTAAAGCGCTCCATGGCTTAGGGCCTGGGTATTTGCGAGACCGCCTTCCGCCAGTAGCCTCCCACCGGCCAGTACGCTCGCACAGAGAGGGCCTCCTCAGAGTGCTGTCGCCAGTCGACAATGTCGGCTGATGACCCCCAGGGGGAGAGCCTTTCTGTGGCAGCACCTACCCTCTGGAATGACCTACCCCCGGAGATATGCAAGATATTGGACCTCCGGACTTTTCATCGGGCCCTTAAAACTCACCTATTTCATCTAGCTGGGCTGACTTGATCCCATCCTTTGTTTTAATTCTAACTGATATTAATTGGAATGTAGGGTTATTATTTTGCTCATCTGTATGGTTTTTGGAACTGCAGTTACACGTAATTGCAAACTTCAGCAATTCTTATCTTGAACAGTGTTCCCAGCATGCACAAGGATACAGGATGAAACAAAGTACAACCTGTAACATTTGCTGCTTCATTGTTTAACATTTGCTTCTATCATTGTGTGCGAATCCATGCATATTCTCATGAAATCCAATGATGTAATTACTAACCAATTACTGTACCTTGGAGATTTGTTAACCAATAATGAGATAACACGTATAGTAGGTGAGAACTGAGAAACTAAGAAACTATATAAATTGTGTCTGATGCTTAATAAAGTTGCTGTTGATTCTGCTATCCGTGGATGTTTTCCTTTCACTCATCTTCAGCCTCCGGGAACAAATGCAACATTTGGTGCCTGGAACAGGGACCCTATACTTCGTCCGGCAAGGACAGGTGTGCTGTCAGCCTTCGGGCTTCTCAACCTTTTCTCTTTAAAGGTTTCTGTAAGAATGGGGTCTTCACTTTCTCAAGGTCAAAGAAAGCATGCAGATGAATTAGCTTATCTTCTTAAGAAGTCTGAACTTCCTGTTTCACAGAAGGTTCTTTTTCAGCTGGTACGAGAAATTGCCTTAACTTGTTCATTCTATCCTGAAAGGGTTTCTTTAAAATTGTCAGATTGGGAAAAAATTGGCAAGGTTTTGCATTCTGAGCCGAGAACAGAGATAGCATTTTACATGCTTGGCATTTATGTAAACATGCTGTAGAAATGTTTGGTCAGAAGAAAGAGAAGCTTTCTTCTCTTTTAACACCTCCCTCTCTTCAACATCCTACTACTGTGATATGTCCTCCGCTATCTGAAAAGGAAGTTTTGTCTCCTGATTCTAAGCCTATAATAATTCCTTCTGCGCCTGCATTAATACCTCCTGCTCCTTCTGAAATTGAACAAAAAACTTCTTCTAACATTTTTCCAAAGTCTTCTTTTCAAAATTGAAAATTGTAAGACAGATGTTAATATTTCTGGGGAAGAGTTAGCTGAATTGTTATCAGTATGTCCAGTGCAATATCAACAAGCTGGACAACAGATAGCAGAATGGGAAGGTTTGCCATTTCAAATTTTACGGGAGTTAAAGAAGGCTATTTCTGATTATGATTAGCAATTCTTCCTACTTCACCACTATCTACTGGTTGTCTTTATTCTTTTTTAGATGAAAAAGTGATTCATATTCATGAATGGTTGAATTTGTCTGCTTCTCCTCCTAGAAATATTTTCCCTTATCAGTCAGCTTTAGAAGAGTTGATTATGAAAGCACGATGAAGATCTTTACAATAGGTCATGATTTGGATGGTATTGCTTTCACTCGTACTAAACTTGAACATGAACACTTAATGACCGTTTCTGATTTATATCAAATTGCTTTTTCTCAATAGCTTGATGAGATTAAGTATTCTTTACCTAAAGATCCTAGAATAGTTATTACAAATACATTAAATCTTTCATTTTCTTCTCCTCTTTCTGAAGCTTTAACAGTATTCACAGATGGATCACCTACTCGTGGTGTTGTGGTTTGGACGGATGATCAACAATGGTTTTCTAAATTCACTTCTGTTCAAACATCTGCCCAACGTTCTGAGTTGGCAGCTGTTATTTTGGCCTTAAGATTATTTTCTGATCAGCCTATTAACTTAATTGTTGATACAAAATATGTCTTTCTTGCAATGCAAACTCTTCCTTATGCTTATTGTGCTGTTTCTCTTGATGTTAATATTTTGTCTTTATTTTTATTTTTAAAACATGTTTTGGAAGAACGTGCTTTTCCTTTATATGTTGAACACATTAGGAGTCATACTCCTTTTCAAAATTCTTTGACAGAAGGAAATCAACAAGCTTATGAAACTCTAAAAGATGTCACAATTCTTTTTTCAGATCCTGTTGCTAGTCATTCATATTTTCATCAAAATGCTAAATCTTTGGCTAAATAATTTTCTGTTCCTCTTTCTCAAGCTCGTGACATTGTTCGAGGATGTACTTCTTGTCAACAATTTGCTGTTCCTTTTCCTATGGGAGTAAATCCTCGAGGAACAAAAGTCAATCAAATTTGGCAAATGGAGGACTTCCGGTGGCGCCTTCCTCGTCGGCGGCGGGCTCCTCCATGCCCGCCGGCTCCTTGGCGCGTTAGAGCCGCCTCACAGCTGGCAGGCGGCTCGGACAACCTGCTCCTCAGCGGGAGGAGCAGGGAGAGCTTCTGGGGGTGAGGCTGGGCCCCCTGAGCCGCCCCAGGAATGCTTCGTTTGTCCTGGGGAGGGCTCAGAAGGATGGCCCCCTCCATACCCTCCAGAGAATGCTCTGCGTCAAGACAGTCCTCCGCTAATTAGCGGAGCCAGACGCCGGAAGCAACACCACAGCGTCTATCGAGCAAGCTGAAAGAGAAAGAAGAAAAGTCGGAGCAAGTATGGATTTTTTTACTGATTTTTTTCTGATTTTTTGGAAGAGGAAAGAGGGGAGGAGAGGAAGAGAAGTGTAGTTGCCTGAGTAATGCTGAGAAGTGAAAGTTCTTAAGAAAGTCCTTTAAGATGGCGAC
This sequence comes from Coluber constrictor foxii, assembly GCA_038048745.1. Taxonomy (NCBI): domain Eukaryota; kingdom Metazoa; phylum Chordata; class Lepidosauria; order Squamata; family Colubridae; genus Coluber; species Coluber constrictor. The sequence goes on along the minus strand of CM075961.1, from coordinate 114,604,971 downwards.
TGGTCTTAATTGAAGAAATGCCAGAGCGTTTGAAAATGGAGGCTTTGAAATAAATACCCTGCTATGGGAAAGGCATTTAAAGTAAGAAGAATCTTTTTTTTCTTTTTTTTTTTGGATATTTTTTTAAAAATTAAAGTAAAGTAAAGTAAAATAAAGTAAAGCAAAGTAAAGCAATTTAAAGTAAAGTAAAGATGACTAAAGGAAGGGGGGGCTCCCCCATGAGCCAGCTGAAGTATAAAGCTGAGATGATGCATTTGTGTGGATTGGCAGAAGGGGACTTAAAAGATCTTATAACAACTTCCTTACCAAGCGTAGTTGGCAAAATTAAGAATTCACAGAAGAATCTTGTGGACTTGATTGCTGGAAAGCAAGACCAATTAAGTCAAACTATTATTAAAGTAATCTCAGATCTTTCAAATGTGGTGATTGAAATGGAGGAGAAAGTGACTGAGATTAGCAGTAAATTTGATTCTCAGATGCAAGAAATACAAGGAAAGTTTGTGGAAGCTGAGATTCGAAATCAGACCATACAGAATGATATTATCATGCTTCAAATCAAAACTATGGCATCAGCGATTAGAGTGAGAGGTATTAGAGAAAACCAGAGAGAAGATTTAAAAGCAATTTCTGCAAAGGTCTTTGCTGAATTACTTGAGCTAGAAGATGAGATAATTCTTGGTTGTATAGAGAAAGTTTATAGAGTCAACTCACGAGTAGCCAAACAACGGAACCTGCCTAGAGATGTTGTTGTTACTTTACTGATAAAAGGCTGAGAGATGACATCTTACAAAAGTCCTACTCTGCCAGAGCGCAAGTGGAAGGTGCACAAATCAATATCTTTAAAGAGTTACCATCGAAGGTTTTAAAGAACAGGAAAGAATTTGCTTTTTTAACTAAGGAATTGAAGAAAAGTAATATCCCATTTAGATGGGACTTACCAGTTGGCTTAATTTTTAGATATCATGGTGTGAGATATTGTTTGAATACTATTGGAAAAGCAGAACACTTTTATAAAAATATCTTCAAGAGAGCCACTGAATATGGGAAGAACAAGAAACAAGAAAGAGAGTCTGTAAAAGGCAGACAGAAGGAAAAGATTCAAAGTATGAATCAAAGAATGTTAAAAGCACAAGGAGTACAAGGTGGTTTTTTAGAGGATTCTATTAAGGACTTCTCAGATGGGAAAATTGAATATCCTGGTGAATTCAGAGTAGGAGCTCTGGACCCTGAACTGCGGGAGCAAGATTTTAAAAATATTATAACTAGAGATGAACAGCAGCAGGGGTCCAATGCTCCCCAAGAAATGGAAGGCGATGTTAAACAGCAGGAAGAAGCCGATGAGGAAATTCAAGTGGCATGTTCTACTGAGTGTCGTGAAGTCCTTCAGCATCTACAGTTTTTATCAGAATATATGGAAAGTGTGGTAAAAAGTTTATAAAAATTTTTTTAAAGTCTATACTAAGTTGGGTTTATGGATTATAATGACTTCATCCGGAGTTGGAGGCTTACAAAAATTTGTACTATCTGGAATTGGATTTATCATCCTGAGTAAGTTTAACAGATTGCTGCAGTAGTAGCAGCAATTTGTGATTACCCTATTATAAGTTTTTTTTTTTTGGAATTTATCATCTAGGAGGAAAGAATGGAAATGAAAACATCTTACAACCAGAAGGAGTGAATAACAAAGGGTGGCAGGATTTGAAAGAGTTTAAAAAAAAAAAAACATCTGGGAATGCAGTTTCTAGAGATTTTTCTTTTTCTTCCTTTTTGTTTGATTTTTTTCTCAAGGATTGGTGGAGCTGCATTGGATTTTTCTTTTTTTTCTTGTTGAAATAGTATAAACTAGTTTGAATGATTCTACCTAGAGGAGAGAATATCTTCGTGGTTGTATATTGTTTACATAAGGTCACACAGGGGGTTTAAGCGGAATGTTTTATTTCACTGATGAGGGCAGATAGAAGACGAAGCTTATTGGAATTGGATAAATGTGGAGAAAGAATATTTAACTTCAATCAAGATGAAGAGAAGATTGAAATTTGGATTATGGAAAATTATAATAATATATGTATAATTGCATTATACTGTATGTTTTATGTTTTTCTTTTTTTTTCTCTTATTTTTTGTTCTTCAGTGTTTTTTTTTTTCCTTAACTAAGGGGAGCAGTTGGGATTAAATTATTTGATATTATTTGATATGAATGTGTAGGTTACACTATTTTTGGGGGATTGAGTTAGGCATACGACTTGTAATGTTAATACTAATGGGTTATACAAAGGTTAGAAATTTTTTAAAATTGTTAAGTATGATAATGGTTGTTATTTTTGGGTGTTTTTCTTATCATAGTATTGTTAATTTTAGATAAACATTTATTTGTATGGGTTTTTTTCTTCTCTTTTTTTTCTTTTTTCTTAATACTCTTTTAATTCTTTTTTCTCGTTCTTCTCTCTTCCTTTTAATCTAGAATTGAATATATAATAGTTTTCGCTTTTCTCTTTGTTATAAATTTTTGTTGTTTTTCTTTTTAAAAAATGTGTAGCGGAAGTCAGGGGGGATGGGAAGGGAAGGGGTGTGGTTGGGGGGAGGTTGGGGGGGAAGAGGAGGGGTGGGAGGGGGAGGGGGAGGGGTGAAAAAGGGGGAAAAATTCTGTATTGTAAAACTTTTTCAATAAAAAAAAATTTGGCAAATGGATGTCACACAATTTGCTACTTTTAAACCATATACTTATTTATATGCAACCATTGATACATATTCTCACTTTTTATGGATCACTGCTGCTAGACATGAGCACACTTTTGATGCAAAGTCTCATTATCTTTCTGCTTTTTCTATAATGGGATGAACAGTTCAATTAAAAACAGACAATGGTCCGGCATATACTAGTAAGGAATTTACTTCTTTCTGTCAACAATTGAACATTCAATTGATACATGGAATTCCTTACTACTCTCAAGGGCAAGCTATAATTAAGCGAGCTGATCATACATTCAAAGCTACATTAACTAAATTAATAAAAACTGAATCTGGCCCATTCAATTTGCGAAAGATTCAAAATTTGATCTCTATTGCTCTTTATGCCTGGAATTACTTAACCTTTTAAGATTCTTTTCCAGACATTCCAGTCAATTTACATTTTCATATTCAGGATCCTGTTTCACAACCTTTGGTATTCTTATCGTCAACTTCCTGATCCTGCCTGGCGCAGACCTACTAAACTTATAACCTGGGGTCGTGGTTACGTTGCAATTGAAAATGTGCAAACAAAACAAGCTGTGTGGATTCCAGGTCAATGTGTTCATCCTTATCATGGCAAAAGTGAAACCTCCCAGGATGCAACATCCTCCAATCCTGACTTGGGATCACTTTGAAGCTCAACAACAATTGAAAAAGTTCTTTTTACCTCACCCTATAAAAATTTGCTTATGTATTGTTTTTTCTTTTGTTTTCTCTCTCCAGTTTCTGTTAATTCTGAGACAACTCCTGCTTTTTCCCTTAGTCTTAATCTTTGGATTCATCATGCTCAATATATGTTTTTGATTCATGGTCGTAACGTAACTTTATATTATGAACCTCCTATGGCTCTTGGTCAAGTTGCCTTTATTCCTAATCTAATTAATTCTTCTGTTTTCATTGTTTCGCAACTTCAACATAATTCTTCTTCCTGTATTCAGTGTTCTGTATTCAGAAATATTGGTTATGGGGTACTATTAATAGAACATCACAAGGTCATAATATTATACCTGATATGTATCCTGATAATTTTCCTATTTTTAAAACTAATGATTCTTCTAATATTGGACTAAGTGGATCAATCTGTGCTGGATGGCAATTAAAAGATCCTACTATGTGGGTTTTCTTTGATAAATATGCAACTAATGTACACCCTCAGAACTATCAATTTGCTGCCATTGGATATTTGTCTTTATCTGTACAAATAGGTGTTTCTGGTAGTTTATCAACTTGAAGATGTGCAGCCTTGGGACCAACATGTTCTGATGAAGTCATTATTGATACTCAATTTTCTTCATTGCCTACTTTTGGACGTGCATTAGCTGGAGCTATAACTGGAACTATTATCTTGGGATCGTACCCTGGAATAATAGCTCAAGGAAATAGACATTCTATTCTAGGACTCACATGTCAATTGGAGAAATCTATTAATGCTACTGCTGCAATTATTCGAGATTTTCAGAATGAAATTGAAGAACTAAATCAAGATTTGATTCAACAACGCTTTGCTATAGACTATTTGTTAGCTCGTCAAGGTGGATTTTGTACCTTGGTTGGTCAACGTGCTTGTGCTGTACATTTTCATTCACTTAATAAAACTATTGAAGATGAATTAGCTAACTTACAAGCTTCTATGAAAAAGAATTTACATAAAGAATTTTTTCCTTTTGCTTGGCTAACTAATTGGTTACCTGATATTTCTTGGTTAAAACAATTGTTTTTATATGGTGTACTTTTAATTGCATTACTTATAGGTTTTTGTTGTTGTATGCAATGTATTCCTTCATTTTTTGCAATGTTTCGTAACTCTCCTTCACCTACTTTAAATCTAATTCAATTGCGTGCTCTTGAAAAATCTCTTTTCTCTTCATTAAAAACAAAAAGCGAAGAAATGTAGGGTTATAATTTTGCTCATCTGTATGGTTTTTGGAATTGCGGTTACACGTAATTGAAAACTTCAGCAATTCTCATCTTGAACAGTGTTCCCAGCATGTACAAGGATACAGGATGAAACAAAGTATAACCTGTAACATTTGCTGCTTCATTGTTTAACATTTGCTTCTATCATTGTGTGTGAATACATGCATATTCTCATGAAATCCAATGATGTAATTACTAACCAATTATTGTACCTTGCAGATTTGTTAACCAATAATGATATAACACATATAGTAGGTGAGAATTGAGAAACTAGAAACTATATAAATTGTGTCTGATGCTTAATAAAGTTGCTGTTGATTCTGCTATCCGTGGATGTTTTCCTTTCACACATCTTCAGCCTCCAGGAACAAATGCAACATTGGGTTGTTTTAAATTGTGGGCTGAAATTATTAATAATTTTTTAAAAATTGTTTTAAATTTTGTATATTATGTTTTACTTTGGCTGTTCACCGTCCTGAATCCTGTTGGAGAACGGCAGTATACAAATCGAATAAATACTAAATACTAAGACTAATACTTCCACATTTGCTGGATTTTAAAATTATTGGAGATTTATACAATAAACAAGACCCTTAGCCAAGTTACCCCTAAATACTGCTGAGCAAATAAAAGTAACTGGAAGAGGCATAGATAACTTCCTGGTTCCTTTTCTTAAATTGGACTGACTGTAAAATTGAAATAAGTGGAGATAATGAAATGAAGCTGATGTACCAAGACACTAAGGATTCTATAAAAGAACAATGCAAGGAGATGAAGGAAATATTTGGATGCATAGATCGTATAGATCAAATTTGGAAAGTAGAATACAAGGAATAACCAGCAAAGACCAGGACAAAGAGGGAAGAATGGAACTACTAGAAGGAGTGGAGGAGACAGCAGAATTGGGAAAACAACAAGAAGAGAACAAGAAGATATCATTAAAATTGATAGTGAATAAGGGATCAGAATAGAAGGAAAATATTTTAAAAGATGTGAAAAGGAAAGGGGAGAAATAGGGAGACAGCTGGGGAGAAGGAAAAGGGGATGGAATAGATAGTTGTAGAAATAGAGGTTGGGGGGAAAATGGCAAGGGGAGAGAAAGCTAGAGAGTATAATAGAGATTTAAGAGTAGATGAAATAAAAGCTTTAAAAGAAGGGTATGGGAGACACCCCCCCCCCAAAAGGAGACTAAACATTTGGATGCGGATGAAAGATGTGGGATAAACGAAAAGAAATGTAAATCAAAACATTTTATGAAAGTATTTTAATAATGTGTATGAATATTAGAACTATATAAATTGGATAACTGCATTGTATGTAGTGTAAGAGATGAAAATTATTTTTGAATATATATCAGTAATGTAGTAATGTAATATATGTTAATATTAGAATGATATAGATTGGAAAATTATTTTGTAAATTAGATAAATAGGATTTCTAAATATGTATAAAAATGTGAGTAATAGTGAAAAACGAGAACTACATAATTTGAGAATAGATAAAGGCAGGATATAATTTAATGAAAACAAGTGTATTAATAGTAGAATTACAAGGATTGGGAAAAAAATATTAAATATGCAAAAAATGATTAACACCACGTCTTTGATTACAAGAGTGATAGGTGAAGGGGGAAAAAAAGAGGGCTAAAATAGAGATAGACATTAGTGGGGAAGAATACCAGAAACAGATATTAAGATGATACAATGAATGGAAGAACTATGAGGAGGTTTAGAAGGATGATAGTAGAAGTCGTGTCAGTATATGTTAGTAAAATTAAAAATGAAAATGAAATGTAATTATTAGGAATAATATTGTTATGTTTATTTGTATTGAAATGTATGATATCCAGGTATCTAACCATGCATACAATGAGATGTATAAAAATAAAAAACTTTAAATAAATTAAAAAAACAATTGTGTGCACAGTAGCAATACACCCCATTTAAGGTGGCCTCCAGGCAGGACTTTGTAGCTATGCCAGAGCTGCCTCAAGAGAAACTACGTGTACCCTCCTTGGCTGAGTGGATAGCCCAATTGCAGAACACTTGGCCAGTTGCCTGTAAGGCACTGGAGGAGGCACATCAGACACATAAGAAACAAGCTGACAAAAAAAGTGTGAAGATTTTCAAGTTGGTGACAGAGTTTACCTCTCCATGAAGTACTTACAGTCCACCCACTATCTAAGAAACTTGGTCCTAAATATGTGAGGCCATTCCCAATCATTAAAATAATTAACCCAGTCACTATCCAACTGGAGTTGCCCAAGAACCTAAAGCGTATTCACCCTGTATTTCATTGCAGTTTGTTGAAATCTGAAACTGTATCACCCCTTTGCCCTACACCTGACACTCCTCCTGTACCAAACCTGATTGAAGGGGAGTAACATTTTGAAGTTAAAGAAATTTTAGATTCCAGAAAACATAGAGAGGGGTCCAATACCTAATTTCTTGGAAACATTTTCTCCCTGCGCAGTCCAAATGGGTAGATGCTAAACATGTCCATGTGCCTAAACTCCTCCACACTTTCCATAGAAAATACTCTGACAAACCCTAAAGGGATTGCTGATTTTGGTGTGATGTATTGTATGTTGTAACTGTATAAATTTGTATGACTAATGCCTCTTTTACAGGGGTGAGGCTGGGGGTGAGGGGTGGCAAATGTCAGCTAGCTGGATACTTGCTGCAATAAAATGGGGGGGGGGGGACTGAATTGCAGCTTTGCAACTGTAGTTATTTTCAAGGCCATGTCAGTTTGCTCTGGTATGCAGTGGCCTCCGGTTGCCTAGCTACAAGGGGGCTGAGCTGCATACTGTACAAGGGGACTGACTGTATACTGTATCTGTATTGATGCTGATCCAGCTCTGTGCCTCAAAGCTTGCTTGAAACCATTTGAATTCCGTTTGTTCCTAGTAAAATTACTTTTTTCTAAATCTATGGAACCAAGGATTTTTCTTTCCTAGAAACTGAACAGAGGCAGCCTTGACACATGGTACTTTTGCCAATAGATGTCCTCTTTATTCAGGTAAATGGGGAAACTCATTCACATACTTTTCAACAGATGAAAATAGTTATCCTTTGTGAATGGAAATAAATCCTACATGTAAATAAGGAAATGCAATTATCAAGGACCACAGTCAGAATCAAGCTGATGACTTGCTCCCTAACGTTTCTTTGGGAAAGAAATACCTTCCTCCCTCAAAGACCATGTTACTTGGGTGAAAACTGTTGCTGCAACCACCTCCTGAAATCTTTCACTTTCCTTTCCAAGCATAGGTACAATTTTTTGCAGCAGTAGGTCAGTTCTTCCCCTACTTTACTTTTTTTTCATTTTTACCTAATATTTTTAATCTAGACATGCCCAAAAGGAAATTGTAGAAGAAATACAGCCAAGCAATTTAGTAATATATATTTTACCAAAACATGTAAAACATTTTTGTTAGTTTCTTCATTGCTTCTTCTCTTATTGTTTACATAGAATAAACTAATGCAGCTCTGCTTACTTTTGAGTTCAGTGCTGAAATGAAAGCAGAGATGCTAAAAACATTTTCATCTTCAGAAGAACAATTTAACTATTTAGTCCAATAGATAGGGACAGTTTAACAAAAGCCACTTTTAGGTGCAATTAGCAGGAGAAAAAAGAAGACTGCAGGAAAATTGCATGCAACAATAAATTGAAACTTTGGCAGAAATTGAATGTTCCCAAATGTGAAGTCTTGTAATAAATTCTAAACGTAAAAATATAGATATTTATGACTTATAGCTAAGTAAATATAATGTTGCTTCTAACAAATAGGATGTAGTTTATAACGAATTAAAGTGCAGCAAAGATCAAATTCTTTCTAATCCATTGCCATTACTTTTTTGTAAAATGTGTATACAAATGTATATGTCTCATCATAAATATCTATATATCTATGTTTAAGCAAACACAGATGCACACACAAAACTTGAGGGATCAATGGATTATATTAATTAAACCTTCCCTGAGATGAATCTATTAAACAATCATGAACTGGCATACATAGAGCAACTGATCTCTGCACCTCTTGTCAAACCACTTTCCCACAGCCACTGCAGACAATGCTACACAGTTTTCTTGCTTCCCTCCATCAGGTTGGGTGGTGATCTCTGTTTCCCAATTGTTATAGCTAATGCTGCTGCTTGTCATGTCCACCCATTTGCCTTCCACTGCCAGGTCATTGATGCCAAGCCAAATTTCCACTTCATTCCCCAGGGTCTTCCTCACATAATCATAGAGAGCATCATTTTCATCACCTGTCTGTGGTGTACTGAGGGTGCCACCCTGGGAAATGCAATCTTCATTGGCCTCATGATAGGTCTTAGCATGGGAAAAAGCCAGGACACATTTTAGGTTGATCTTTGTGCCTTTCAGACAAACTAATAAAAAATAAGGAAAAAAAAAAGGGAGAAACAAAGTATTATCGAAAAAGGAATGCCATATATGAGGACTTTTAACCTATCTTTTTATAAACTTATATAAATACTCCTGCCTCCTATTTTCCCCACAACTGATAACAGAACGTATTAAGCTGTCTTCATGCTGCTGAGTCAAGAAGCAAATACTGAAGGACTTTTCCATAATGAAAAATGGCATACCTACGGTTTTTTTTCAGGGAAAGTCTGAAACACAATCAGATGAAATGTTTAGCAACCCAGAGAGTTGGTCACGTCATGTTTGTCATTTTATGTTTCACCAAGAACACTATCCCACTCCCTGCCAACTAGATGGTGATAGCATATGTCCAGTAGAGAGGTACTTTAGACAGTTGTGCTGCATCTCTCTCCTGAGCCATTTCTGTAGATGATCACTCAATTTTTTTTCTGTCTTTCGACTCAGCAGACCCTTGGTTCATGTTTCTCTCTTTTTCCATTGCTTTGAATAACTAATTAATGCTATGTGAATAAAGTCTCAGCAACTTTTACTTTTGGCCCCAAGTCACTTGCTTATTTAAGCATTTATGACTGGCAATTAAGTGATTTGTGGCCTTAACTGAGACCAGGGAACAATCTAAGTAAAAATGGGCAGTTCTGAAAGCCAAGTTCTGAATCAACATATTGTAGATTTCCTACACCACTCATATTGCACAAGCAATGGGGTTGTAGTGACAGAGGGAAAGGAATGATTATGTATGGTATGTGTATGGTAAGATAGGGAGTGTACCTGAAATTTGCTTGTTTTTGATATAATTTTTTTGCTTTTGAATATTTTCATCTGGTCTGAGCTCATTTATTATCATCTTTAACTTTTGGGGAAGAAAAAGTTATAGTAATTTGATGTTTATTACTATGACCTCTCTTTTTGTTTCACTCAGTTTCTTTGCCAATTATTTGTCTCTGAACTTTCTAGTTTATATTATGTGAAATGGGTGTTGAAGTTGAAAACTATGAGTTGAATGTTTCAACATTTTGGAGCCCACAAACTATCTCTAATTTATGCTGAATTTTTGAACAAACACTTATGGGTTTTTTTCTCTAATTAGCCCCAACAATGTAACAGCCATTTTCAGAAAATGAATCCATGAATCCACTCAATATAGCAAATATGCCCACTAGTCCAAAAATTTGGGGCCTCCTGTAATTAAATCTGCTGTTTTTTAAAAATGTGTTCCACAACCAAGTCTATTTTGTGGTCTAAAGAAGTTACAACAGATGGATTTTATACCTGTTTGAAGTGCTTGCTTTTCCTTTAGTAAGGCCACCTCTTGGGAAAGATTCTCTAGTTTCTCTTTAAGGTCTTCAATCATTCTGAGGCTTACAGCATCTATTAAGTCAGTAACAAGATAAAGGATAACATTTGGTGTTCTCCATGCACACATTAATTCCACAAAAATCCACGCATAGCCTCACCCCCCATCTTTTTTTCTTTAAATAGTATGGGGGCTGCCACTCTGAATTTAGTGGGCTGGATAAAACCCCATACTAAGTTGGCGTCGCTGTATTTCCTTAACTCAGCCATTACTTTTTAAAAAAAACATTTTATTGATTTTACAACACAACACAACATACAAAACATCAACACACCATATGTGTGTCTTTTTACATATAAGTTTCGTTCCTCTTACTTTCTACTTTCTACATTCCCCATTTTTCTCATACTTTATTGTCTTTATCTTTATCGTCCCTTTATTTCTAGTTTTATTCATTTATAATATTTTACACATTTATCACATCATTTACTCCCTTTTACCTTCCCTAGTCTTTAGCCAATCATACCACTTATTCCATACTTGATAATATTCTGTATCTTCTTTTTCTTTTATTTCTTTCATTAATTTATCCATCTCCGAACAGTCCAGAATTTTCCTAATTATTTCTTCCTCTGTCGGGAGTTTTTTCACTTTTCCAGAACTGTGCGTAGACTATCCTTGCTGCTGTAATTATATGCAAAGTCAAATATCTAATTTCTTTACTGTAGGTTCTATTAAATATCCCCAGTAAAAGGGTCTCTGGTTTCAAGTCTACATTATTGTCAATTATCTCTTCTATCCAACTTCTAATTTTAGTGCAATATTTTTTCGCCTTAGGACATGTCCACCAGAGATGGTAATATGTTCCAGGGACTTTTTTACATTTCCAACAATTTGGAGAGTTGTTAGGAGACATTTTACCAAGCCGTACTGGTGTAAAGTGCCATCTGTAGAACATTTTTAACTGGTTTTCCTTGAATGCCATTGGTAGAGAAAATTTAATGTTTATCTCCCATAATTTTTCCCATTTCTCCAATTCTATATTGTAGCCAAAAATTTTAGCACATTTAATATTGGTATCCTTTACTACTTTTTCCATTTTATACCTTAGTAGATATTTGTATATATCACTAATTAATTTTATTTCTGTTCCATGTATGATTTTATCCAATTGTTGCGGTTCCTTTCACATCTCATATATCTTTTTATCTCTTGCAAATTTAGATTGGACTTGTGCAAACATCCACCAGTCAATCACCTTACCAATATCTTGTTCCAATTCTTTTTTCGTTTTCAACTCTCCCTCATCATTTACCAATTCCTTATATCTAATTATCTGATTTTGCTCCAATAAATTTGGGTATATTAATGCTTCTGTTGGTGGTAGCCACATTGGAATTCTTGTGTAATGTTTTTGTTTTGTTTTTTTTCTAAATCTGTAGCAATTCATTTCTGATCAAGTGTGTTTGAAAGTATTCATGCGATTTATGTTTCTCATCCCACAGGAATGCATGCCACCCTGCTTGCAAATTGTGGCCTTCTATAGTTAACACTCTTGTTATTTTTCAGCTCCATCCAATCCTTTAACTGCACTAAACTTGTTGCTTGATGATAGATTTCAAGTTCTGATCGCGCCAGTCCCCCTCTATCCTTTGTGTCTTGTAAAAGTTTTAATTTAATCTTAGGGTTTTTCCCTTGCCATATAAATTTAGAGATTAATTTATTTAGTTCTTGAAAAAAGTGCTTTGCCTAGTTTTAGTGGTATCACTTGGAACAGAAATAAAATTCTCAGTAATATATTCATTTTCACTGTTGCGGTCCTCCCTATAAATGAAATTTGTAATTTTTCCCAATTTCCTAAGTCTTTTTTTATTTGATGTATCAATTTGTCATAGTTATCCTCCTTAATTAAGGAACATTTTGCTATAAGCCAAATTCCTAGGTATTTTATTTTCTTAGTTGTCTTCATTTTTATTTTGTCCTCCAATTCTTTTTCTTTGTAAGATTTTTTGTTATTTAGATTTATCCTTATTAATTTTAATCCTGCTACTTCACCGAATTCTTCTATCTTTTGTATCAATTTAGCACCCGTTTCTAATGGATCCTCCAAAATAAATACCATGTCATTGGCAAATGCTTGAATCTTATACTCTTCCTTCCTAATTTTTAAGCCCCTTATTTCCTGATCTTCTCTAATTTTCGTTAACAGTGTTTCAAGTGATAGAATAAATAGAAGTGGAGAAAGAGGACACCCTTGCCTAACCCCTTTTGTTATATCATTTTTTTCTGTCAACCCCTCATTTATAACTACCCTGGGGGGGTTTTTTGGAATATATTTTCCCACCATTTTTTCAAATCTTTTCCCCTAGTTCATATCACTTAATTGTGTTGTAATGAAATTCCAATTCAAATTATCAAAAGCCTTTTGGGCATCAAGGAAAACCAGTGCTGCTTGCTTTTCTGGATGGCTTTCATAATATTCAAGAACATTCATTATTATTCTCATATTATTTTTAATTTGTCACCCCGTCAAAAAACCATTTTGATCTGAATGTATATAGTTATTCAAAAATTGTTTAAATCTCTCCGCTATTATTTTTGCAAATGTTTTTTAATCTGTGTTCAGCAAGGATATTGGTCTATAGTTTTGGATCTGTTGTATATCAGTGCCTTCTTTGGGTATAAGGGTAATAATTGCCTTTGTCCAGGTTGCCGGAATTTTTGCTACTTCTATCACCTCATTATATGTCTCTAACATTATCTATTGTAGTGCTTCTTCTGTGTTTTTATATAGCTCAATTGGAATCCCACCCGGGCCTGGTACTTTATTGTTCTTTTGTTTTTTCAAGGCTATTTCATTTATTGTTATTGCCTATTTAGCATTTCATCAGAATTTTTTTTTTTTGAAATTTTCTAAAATTTATTTTTAAACATAAAACATAAAGCAGCGAAAGAAAAATTCATGTCCGGAAGATAATTATACCCACTTAATTAAAAAATTGAAACAAGATCTGGACAGATGGAAGAAAATTAAATTGTCATTTATAGGCAAGATAGTTGCGATCAAGATGAACATCCTCCCCAAAGTCTTATTCTTATATCAAAATATACCAGTGAATTTAGATAATTTTTTTTCCCAGAACAAAACATTAGGGAATTTGTATGGGAGGGGAAAAAGCCGAGGATTACACTTAAAATTTTACAGGAAAAAAGGAATATGGGAGGATTTGGACTCCCTGATTGGGAAACATATTATAGGGCAGCCAAGCTAGTATGGATAAGGGAGTGGGCCACTCTGGAAAATAAAATAATTTTAACCTTAGAAGGCCACGATTTACAGAGAGGGTGGCATACATACTTATGGGATACAGAGACGAAAAAGAAAACATTTCCGTAGACATAAAATCAGGGACTCTTTAATACAAACATGGATTGGAATTAGACAGAGATATTACACCAAAGTCCCAAAATGGCTCTCCATGATGGAGGCTCTGATTCACCCAAATAGGTGGGGAATGGAGAAAATATGCAGATACAAAGGTATTTTAGATGGAGGAGGAAATCTCAAATCAAACGATGCCCTGGGAGATCAAGGTATAAACCTAGACTGGTGGACCTATCTACAAATAAAATCAAGATACCAGAAAGATAAGGAAGAATATGGTTTAGAACTAGGATACAACGGACTAGATAAAATTTTGATGGGAAAGGAAAAAAAAAGTTTTGGCTAAATTTTATAATTACTTATTAGATGAGGACAGAGCTGAGGTCACAGCTAAAAATCAATTGAGAGTATGGGAAAAAATATTGGACAAAGCTTAAACTTTAATGAATGGGAAGAGGCATGGAATAAAAATTACAAATTGACCAGAGTTGCGACGTATAAGGAAAATCAATACAAAATGCTCCACAGGTGGTATCTAGCACCTGGTAGACTAGCAAAGATGTTCCCCAATATGTACCCAAACTGTTGGAAATGTGGTTATGGTCAGGGCACCTTCTTTCACATGTGGTGGACATGCTCCGAAGCGAAAAAATATTGGAGTAGAAGTCGGAGATGGTTACAAGAAATAATTGGAGAAAATATTGAATTGACACCAGAAATATTTCTGGTGATAGTAAAGAAGAGGTATGGAAAGGAAAAGATTCACTTAATAATACACATAACTACAGCTGCTAGATTGGCCTACGTGCAATACTGAAAAGAGAAAGCCCTGCCACCAGAAGAACTTATAAATAGGAAAACACTGGGGTGCAGAGATGAGTAAATTAACTCATGAAATAAATAATAATGAGAACTCTGATTATTATACTGTGTGGGAAAGGTGGTATGAATGGATGAATGATAAAATCAAAATAGGAGTAAAAGGTGCGTTAAATAAACAACAAACAGCATAAGTGACACCAGGTAAATATCATGTATTTATTTATTTGTTTGTTTGTTTGTTTGTTTGTTTCGATTTATAAACTGTCCTTCTCCAACCGGACTCAGGGCGGTGAACAGCCAAGGTAAAACATGATGTATAAAAATTAAAACAACTTTAAAAAATATTAAATGATTTCGGCTGACAAATTAAAACAGTCCAATTTAAAATCAATTACAATTAAAAACAGAGGACAAGATCAAGCCAGCCCGGCTAGGTGAAATAGGTGGGTTTTAAGGGCCTGACGAAAAGTTCGGAGGTCTGGTATCCTGCGTATCTCCGGGGGTAGGTTATTCCAGAGGGCAGGTGCTGCCACAGAGAAGGCTCTCCTCCTGGGGGTCACCAGCCGACATTGTCTGGCCAACAGCACCCTAAGGAGGCCCTCTCTGTGTGAGCG
The DNA here is from genome assembly GCA_038048745.1 of Coluber constrictor foxii. Taxonomy (NCBI): domain Eukaryota; kingdom Metazoa; phylum Chordata; class Lepidosauria; order Squamata; family Colubridae; genus Coluber; species Coluber constrictor. The sequence continues at coordinate 114,589,796 of CM075961.1, read as the reverse complement.
TACTGGCCGGTGGGAGGCTATTGGCGGCAGAAGGCGGTCTCGCAAATACCCAGGACCTAAGCCATGGAGCACTTTAAAGGTGATCACCAACAACTTGAAGCGCACCCGGAAGACCACTGGGAGCGAGTGCAGCTCACGCAGGAGAGGTGTCACAGTGCAGCTCGCAAAGGAGAGGTGTCACATGGAAGCGCCCCCTTGCTCCCATAATCCCCTGCGTGGCTGCATTCTGGACCAGTTGGAGCCTCCGGGTGCACCCCAAGGGGAGCCCCATGTAGAGAGCAGTAGTCCAGGCGGGAAGTCACGAGAGCGTGAGTGACCATGCGTAGGGAGTCCCGATCCAGAAAGGGACGCAACTGGCGTATCAGGCGAACCTGATAAAAAGCCCCCCTAGCCACGGCCGTCATATGCTCTTCTTAAGACAGACGTGCATCCAGGAGGACGCCCAAGTTGCAAGCCCTCTCTGTGGGGGCCAATGTCTTGCCCCCAATAGTCAGCGATGGCACCAGTTGGCTATATTGGGACGCCGGCAGCCACAGCCACTCGGTCTTGGAGGGGTTCAGTCGGAGCCTGTTTCTCCCCATCCAGGCCTCCACGGCCTCCAGGCACCGGGACATCACTTCAAGGGCATCGTTGGGGTTGCCTGGGGTGGAGATGTACAGCTGGGTGTCATCATACTTCTTTGCCAATTTAAACTAATAATGCATTTTAGTATATATCTTCTCTCCTACTCTCTCTTAAACTATTAATTTTCTTTAAATTTCTCCCATTTCTTATTTATTTCTTGTTTTTCTATGTAAAACAACATTTAAACCATTTTAGAAACCCATTTACCATAGTTATAAAATCTATAACTATAAACAAGTCTTATTAATATTCAAAATTTCATTCCCATTCTCTTATTTATTGTAGAAAAACAACATTTTAAACCACTTCAAATCCATTTTCTGTAACCATTAGAACGCTTATTAATATTTTTTTAAAGAAATTCTTTCAAAATATCTACATTTTTTGTAGTTTTTCTATAATAACATTTTTCACTTTAAAATAGTCATGAAGTCTATAAACAATTCTTGGTAATATTCAAAGCTTCATTCACATTTTCTTATTTTCTATAAAGAACAATTTTCTGTAGTTGTTAGATCAACAATTCTTGTTAATAATCAAAAATTCATTCATAATCTTCGTATTTCTTGTAGTTTTTCTATAATCATATTTTCCCCACCTTGAAAATCACTTCTCTTAATAATAATAATAATGAAAGGTAAAAATAGGAAAGAGAAAGGGAGAAGAAAAAAGGAATAAAAGTATAGCAGAAAAAATCAAAGAGTAAGATTCAAAAAGAGAAAGGAAAAAAAGAAAACAAAAAGAGAGGAATATAATAGGATATTTTTAAAAAGGAAAAAGGAGAAAAGAGAGAGAAAGAAGCAGGAGGAACACTCCTCCTTACATTATTTAGACATCAATTACATAGAAAGTATTTACATTCATTTTATTCAAACTGCGGTACTTTTCTCACCTTGCTACCCAGTATATTCTGGTTTTCTTTCTCTAATCTGTCCAAATTTTCTTTCTTTTTTCCCTTTTCAGTTCCAATATCAATAAAGTTATAAAGACTAAAGTATTTAGTTCTTTTGTATTCCATATATGGTATCATCATGTCTTCTTGTGGGGCTCCGCCCTTCCCTTATGTTAGAACACCATTAATCAGCGATTTTAATTGTTCCAATTAATTTCTTCTTTCCAACTGTCCATATATAATCCAAAGACAGTTTAGTGCATCTAAAATCAAGCCTCCTTAATTTTTTCTCAAAATAATCCAGTTCTGTAAGCAAGAGACAAAGTTTCAATTTGCACTTTGCAAGTTTGTACTTTCACTCTCTCAGCCATTTTAACTTCCTCCGCTTGTTATTCTCATAGCTTTAAAAAAACATTGTTTGTTTCTTCTTCTCCTTCTTCCCCTTCCAAGCTAATCCATTCTCATTAAAGACCAATATCAAATTTTAAATCCATCCAAAGGAACGTTAAATTCCAAAAGCAGTCAATTGGTGCTATTGTCCTTTAATGGGTCTTCTCCTTGTTAATTGTTTAATTTTTTTGCCCAAATAGTTCTTAGCCGCTGTTGGAGCCAGGGCATTATTAGTATTTAAATGTTTGAAGACTGTTCTCGCCTGGGCTAATCCTATTCACCCGGCATTCAAACATCTTGTTCCTGTGTCTCCTCCTGCACTTTGCTTGTCCCAGCTGCTGAGGCTTCGGGGCAGTCACTATGGCTGCTTCTCCCACCACCACCAGTGCAGAGTAATCCTCCGGCACCGAGGAACATGCGCATTCCTCTCGGCTGTCCAAGAGGTCCCTCTCTAATCCCTTGTCCCTCCAGGACAGGGTAGGTCCGCAGACCTGCCGGCAGTGGCTTAAAAGACGGGGTTTTCGCGGGGCTCCAAAGAGCCCCGCTATTTTCCCATCCGCTCACCACAGTGCCAACTGGCAGTCTCCTCAGAAATTTTATTCATTTTGGACACTTCTATGTATTGTTTAACTTTCCCCTATGCTATATCTTCCTGCTCGTAGAGCTTTGCAAAGAAGTTTTGTATTATTTCCTTTTTTCTTCTCTTCTATACTAATATACCATTCTCATTTGTAGCTGTTGTATAATTCTCCTTCCTTTTTATTTTCTTAATTTATATGCTAACCATCGGCCTGTTTTATTTGCATTTTCAAAATAATTTTGTTTCACTGTCCTAATTTTCTGTGCTATTTCTTTTTGTGTTATCAAATTAATCTTATGTTAGGTAATGTTCCATTTTTCCTTTATCCTTTTATTTTGTGGATCCCTTTATACTTCATATTCATTTTTTAAAAAACTCTTCCTGCAGACTTTCTAATTGCACTCTCTTTTCTTTATTTTTCTTAGAGTTATATGCATAGTTAATCCTCTTATATAGGCTTTTGTGGTGTTCCACAAATTTTGCCTCGAGGTGTCTTCTTTTTTGTTTATTTGAAAAAATGTTTTCAGCTCCCTCTCTAGCATCTGTCTATATTCTTTATCTTTACACTAATTTTGATTCATTGTCCATCTTTTAGTTTGTTTTTGGCCTTTCCATTTTAATATAAGTGAATTGCCCATCATTTACTCCTATTTCAATTTCTTCTATTTGATTTTGAATTCCTGCTGTTATCCAGGCCATATCGATACTGGACCACGATTGATGTGGGTATGAATAAAATGTATATTGTTTATGTATTCTATGTGTCTCTCTCCATATATCTTGCAAATTAAACTCGGATGCTATATCAAAAAAGACTCTTGGTGGTATACTTTTCTTCTTATTTTTTTTATTACTTTCATAGTCTCTCTCGACTTCCACCACAAAATTAAAGTCCCCAATCATACAAATCCTTTCATAGTCTATGTCAAGTAGTCTCTTATGTACCTTGCAAAAAAAATTGTTGATTTTTATTTGGTGCATAAATTACTGTAATGTTTGTTTCTGTTCTATCTCCAATTCCACCATATCTCTGCCACAATTTCTATCATTTTCTCTCCTAAGTCCTCTTCTTTCTCTTCCATAATATTTTGAAACCTAAGGAAATAAGAGGCTTTCTCCATTTCCAAAAATGCAATCAATTCAACCAGTTATCTATTTGTTTGTATCAATTTCTGTTACCATATTTCCATTTGGTTATCAATCTGGTCAAGTTTTGTTTCCACTTTTTGAATTCTTTGTTCATTTTCTACCGTTTGTTATATTTTCCCTATCTTATCATTCATGTTTTTATCTTACATTTCATTTCCCCAATTTCGTCTTTAATTTCTTTGTGGTGTACTCTTGTTTCTTCATGGTTATCTGCTATGGCCTCCTGAGTCTTCATCATTGTTTCCTGTATTAATTGTAGTGCTATCTACACGCTTTGTGTACTCATTGTCCATTCTGTTTTTTCTTTTTCTTTCCCTAACATAGTCACTATTGATCTTTGACTTGTGGGAGAATCTATTAGTGTAATGTTTATAGCTGCTTTTTTGCCTGTTTTGGTTACTGTCGCTGTGCTTGTCATTTTTATTACTTGTACAATATCTTTCCAAATTGACATATATCTATATACCGATATTAGGATTTAAATTCAAGCTAAGATTTAATTTTGCTATACTTTAACAGTAATATTTCCCTTTTTTCTCTCTTGCCCTTACATACTCTATTTTATAATATTCTTATCACTCTTATACCTTTAACTGCAGTACTTATAACTATACAGTTTTCTAAATTTTTATTGTCACTCTTATTTAACTAAGTATATTCTTTTACAATACAGTAATATTCTCCAATTAATTCACTTATTCGGTTATATCTCTATACCTTAATTCATTTCATTCAAACTATTTCATTTCCATCAGTATTTATAGTCACTTTCCTTCTTATCCCTTATTGTCCATTCATGCCCTTCTGTTGCAATCTTACATCAGCCTTCTTTCCAGATTTTCCTTGCCTTCAATATATCCACCACTCCACCAAATGGCACCTCTTCTTGTCTTCTTTCCAATGTAGTCTCCAAAATAATCAATAAACACTGTCCCCTTCTTTGTGTCAATAATTTCTTACTTGTAGTTATCTTTTCCTTCCTCACAGTTCAGTCTCATTCATTAACATTACTTTTTCCACTGTCCATTTGTCCTTACAGATTTTTATAATCCTTCATGTCAGTTTTTTAAAGTCCTTCAATCACCATTTTTCACACAATCATTCCATCCCCATTGGTATTGTCTGTCTCCTCTTCAGTTCACTATCTCCTTGATCTATTCTTAATCTTTTCTATTTTATCAACACTTCTATTTGGACAGTCCCCTTCTTCACAGATTTCTTAGTCCAATCTGTTTCTCAATTCTCAGCTTTGCTCTCCTGTAGTTGCCACCTTCTTGACACTTTGTGTCTTTCCTGTTATTCGCCTTACTACTTTCACACCATGTCTCACCAATACACTCCTTACCTCTTTCTGGGGTTTCTCACGTTTCCGGAACAAATCTGTCAGTGTTAATTTTCTGCTTCCCACTCTCGCGGCTGTCAGCACTCCAGGCCAGTCTTAAAGACCATCTCTTTCTTCACTAAGTTTTAAGAGTGCCATTCCCATCTACTCAGGGGCTTGCGTTCCACCTGAATCTCTGGAACTTCCTCTTTAGTTTACCATTCTCTACACGATCGGTAATGCCCTAAAAGAGCTCTTAGTGTAGATATTCTGAGCTTCAGGAATGGAGTCTCGTCCCCTCGCCCATTCCACGCTTTCATCACCACCAGAAGCCAACTCAGCCATTTCTTTTGGAGTCATGGAGTACATCTTTGGCTTAGGCTCCTGGTATGAACTCGATTGCACAGTCTGTTGGGCAATTGGGGGGGGGAGGGGGAAGAAGTTGCAATCTTGCTCACTAAAGACATCCAACAGGTCTTGGTATTCCCTTGGCACCTGTGGGCTGCTGGGAAGTCTGTCTGCAGCAGGGATTGTAGTTTCTGGCTTGCTGGGGCAGCTGGATTTGTGGCCTTTTGGCAACTGTCTAGTTTGATAGGCAGAAGCGGGCCAATGCCTATTCTTAGCTTTCGGTAGCCGTCTTCTCACGTGATGATCAGTCCCCATTTGTCTAGCCAAGCGAGACCCAATACAATTGAGTTGGTCATTTTGGGAGCTATGACAAATCAGACAGGTTCTCGGTGGTGTCCCATCTCCAGCTAAACAATTTCTCCAACCAATGTGGCAGGGGCTCCTCCTATTAGCATCCCATCGACCTGTTCAAAACGGATGGGGCATGCTAGGGGTCTCATGCCTATCCATAGCTGTTGGAGTATGGAAAGGCTGATCAGGCATTTGGTGCAGCTAATGTCTATGATGGCCTCTACCTCCCCTTGGGCTCCCATTTCCGGGACTACAATCTGGGTTTTGATAGTGAAGGGGTGGATGGCTTCACTTACCATCAGGTCATCTTCACCTCTACTCCCTTTAGCAGAACCCAGAGGAATTTCTCTTGCTAGAGTTTCCTCATTCCCAGTTGGAAGAAGAGGAACCTCAACAGCCTGTTTGGCAATTCTCCCCTTGTATGTTGGCTTCCTTGGGGTTCTCCTTCCCCAGGGTGTGGAGGGGGTCCAGACTTGAGGGCCTGGGGCAGTGGCCAGGCATTCAGATGCCCTGTGTCCATACTAACCGTATTGGTAGCACTTGATCGTCCCGGACGGTGTGGGTTGAAGTGCATCAGGTAGCTTGACTGGAGTTCGGTGGCCCAGAGGCCTTCTTGCTGGTTTTTCTGCAGTTGGCTTTCAATGGGGGTGGATTTCCAGGTCCATGGCCACTGATGTGTTGTACCAGGCTTGTATATACTCCATAACTCCTTTGATGCTGCAGGGTTGTCTGAGGTCTGGATCAGAGGCCTCTTTGAAGTGGTAAATGAGGAGGCGTTCAGGCCAGTCCTTTAAGTTTTCCAGTCAGCCTCCAGAATTACCACACTAATTCTTTGTGGGGGCCAGCCCGCTTGCTTCAAGGCTTTGATCTACACCTCGGCTTCTATCCGGTGGGCCATGTTCTTGAAGTGATTTCAGAGCAGCTGGATGGACTCGTCTGCATCATCTAGCTCCAGGGCTACTTCATCATGTAGTTCAGCTATCTACTCTGCTGCTTCTCCTTCATTCATGCCCGCTGCAATTGTTGAAATCATGTCCCGATCAGTCTGGTATTGGTCCCAATAGTGATCAATGTGGGACCAAACCCGATTGAGGAAGTAGGCCAGCTTCCCCAGGGTCCCACTTAAACCGTGGAGGAGTGGCTGCGGGGGGGCTGGTTGCGGGGTCAGTGCTGGTTGGGAGGGCTGGCTCTAGCGTCTGCACTGGTGCCTGACAGAGCTGGTGTCCATTGATATTGAACCCACCCCTGGCTGGGATAAAAGGGGGATCTACTTGGCAGGATCCAATCTGAGGACTGGTTGCTGAGGCGGAGTGTTCGATCTCGGCAGTCCCAATGGTGATCCTTGTAGTGCTGGACTGGATTGGCTTAATGGGCCTTGCTGTGGTGCTGCTCTGACTCCAGCAGGAGCTATCATCCTGGTAGACTGTGCCGAGTGAAATGAAGCCGATGCTCCACTCGGTGCTACTGCGGTCCCTTGGCCCAGAAAGGTGAATGTGAGCTGAGTCAGAATCCATCTGGATGGGCTGGTACTAGGAGGTTGTGCGACGCTGCCCATGCTTTGTTGGTTGAACCGCTCTGATAGATCCACCAGCGACTGGCTTTGCGTTGGTGGTGGAAAGTCCTACTCTTGGGAATTGTTGAGGGCAGCCATTCCAGTGTTCTCCATTTGAGAGCTTGGGTCTGCTTTGCTCTCGTTTGCTCCCATCTGCTGTTCCTGCAGCATCGCCCCGGTCAGCAACTCTTGAGGTGGCACGGTTCCCACAACCTCGCCCATAGAGAGGGATCCAGGTGAGTAGCTTGCCAGGGCGCTGACTTTTTGGGCTGGGTAATCTGTTGGTGTTCTGCTTTGGCGGCCTCTGCTGCCTTCACCACAGCTTCAGAAGGGGAGTACAGGGTCTCGATGTGGACAATCGAGCCAGTCCGAGTGGTTCCTTCTGTGGTCGCCGTGTTCTCCTCCATCTTCCCTAAGTCTTCATGCCACCCAGTGTTGGGTCAGTGCTCAGGGCTCCAGCAACACCCTAGAGTTCAGGGAGCTGATTGAAGTTTTAATGCAGATGTGTGTTAATGTCAGGTTTTCAAGTAATACCCCCAATGAAAGAAGACTCCAAGGCTGGAAGTTCCTCAAAGTTCCATTTTATTAGAGATGTCATATTGGCACATCTGGGAAAACCTGAATCTGAAAGCTTCCAGGTTTTCCCCACCCAAAAGAAAGACCAAATCCCTTTCCCTGCACCCACATGTCCATCATATGGTCCAATCAATGCACCATCCCAACTAGAGATGCCTCCCAGTCACACCACTCCAGGTGCAGGCCAAATGTCCTTGACTTTCAGAGAAAGCAATGTTATTATGGCTAGATATCTCCACCACTCCATGCAATCTCTCCTGCCAGTTTCCCATAGCACTAAATGTGGGAGTTCTGAAGATCCAAAGAAAAAGATGGCCTCCAGGGCTTACAATATAAAGTTCTGAAATATAGTAAATATCCTCAAACCTGACTATTTTGTTTAATGTTATCATAATAAAGTGATAAGGTCAACTCATTTCTATCTCATGTTGTATTTAGGGTTCAACTTTCACTATGAGAATTAAAAGTGCCTTACAAATTAAAAAGAAAGCACATGAGAAGAGTATCAATGCCAATGGTTCTTTAGGCACTGGTCAAATTCAATTTAATGAGATAGTTATAGTCATCACAATATCAGCCTTGTTTTAAAGTGTGTTCTTCTTGCCTCTATATGTAGAACTATTCTAGCATTCCAGTATTTCAATTTAATTAATGTAATTGCTAATTATTGAATGGTCAGAAAAGTATTCAATGTGGACATCTCCTCCAAAGGTCTGTTCTTCAGTGTACCTCTGCACCAACTCACTGGTGCAGAGGTACACTGAAGAACAGATCTTCAGTGTACACTGAATACACCTCTTCTCCCTCAAGTCTTACACCGCCATTCCTAATTAACCAAGTAAAGACCTATAAACAAAATAAGCAAACTACAGCCCTAGAATCTATTTCTGATACTCTGGAGACATCACCAGTCTAGTGCTCAATCACCTAACACAATAACTTGTCTTTTAGATGTATTGAAGAGTGAGATGTGCAAAACTGAAGATGTTTTGCTATGGCCTATGCATTCCATTCTCAAATCACTTGCAACACACTTCAAAGTGACCCATGTTTTTTTATAGCAGGTATTTTCTATATCAGATCCCATCAAATTAAGATTTTAAAATCTTAATGTAAACACCTCTTCTAAAAATAATTTTCCATTTAAAAACAATTTAGCTGGGTTTCTATCTAAGATTCACTAATCAGTATTGATTAGTGAACCTTAATCAGTATTGCCAAAAATGTTCAACATGTTAACTGTGGTTATATCAATTTGGGATACATCAATCTGGGATAAATTCCAATGAATGGTTGGAACTATATTATCTATCTTATTGTTTGGAAAAAAGCTTTAGAAATCACATTTAACTTTTATAGTCATTAGGAAGTATTCAATCATGTTCATATCGCTGTCAATGAATCCAAAGAATTTGAGTTTTCTCAAATCAATAATAAATATATTTTAGTAATGCAAGGATAAAAATTCTATAAGCAGCATCCACATTACTGACAACATATCCAAGCTATATAGAGAAAACAAAAAAGTTAACTAGCCTCATTTGAGAAACAAGGTAAATAATGTATTTTTAAGTTACCAAAAACATCTTTGGAATGCCCTAAAAGTTAAAAATTAGAACACAATCTGGTTTACATGTCATGTTTTTGGCTTTCTTTACTTAATAAAACACAACAAATAAGAAAAAAATAAAATAACAAAGAGAGAAGAATAAGAAAGCAATATAAGCATCTTATGTGCATAGAGGCTATATTTACAAAATAACATATGACATTTTCAATAAAAGATCTTCTAAAAGTGTCATTAAACCTAACATCCTTTATCCACAGGTAAATTAGTAATGTTTATTTATTCACATTTATATGATTGCAATCCAATCAAATTCTCTATTTGCTTGCATTACAACATAAAGTTATCAGACTGTAAAAAACAGACTCATGGCACACATCACTCCTCAGGAACAAGATTTGCAGATTCAAATCTTATTTTTTTCCTACATCAAATACATTAAATAGGTCTTGATTACATTAAAGATAGATTTGCATGTGGAAGAATCTGAGTTTCATTTATTTTCAAGCAGATACAATAAATCAATTTTAATCTATTCAATAACCATAGTTCAGTATATTGTGACTTGATGTCTTATTTTGGGGAAACACGATACACACACACACACACACACACGCACCATATATAAAACAATAATGTAACCAAACCAAATGTTGCAAAATAGAAAGATCACAATGAAACAGACACTTCTTGACTCCTTACCTTTTCTTGATTCTGGCTTTTTCTTGGGTCTGGTGTTTTGTTGAGCTGTTATTTGTGTCACACAAAGAACACACACAAGAAGACAAATTCCTCGGAATGGCATTTTGCTGCTGCTGCCCTCAAAGAGATTGGAACAAAACTGGATTTGGTTTGCCTAGAGTCAAGCTTCTTAACATGGCATTAACTAAAAATGTCTGGCCAAAAAACAGTTCCAATTTCTTCTGTAATGTTCCAGTAAATAGAGGTTATTTTGCAGATTTCTGGGAGGGATTCAATTCTTAAAGGCATTCCAACTAAGCAGAAGGAGTGTATATGTGGAAACAGTACCTTTTTAAAATTTGCAAATTAAAATCAAGACTGACAAGACTTAGTTCCATTATTTCATAGTCCCAACAGTGCTTCTGTCTAACTTTTAATCAGCCATTGTAGCTGGTTTTTATGAACAAATCAACATACATTTATTTTGTATTAAAATTTATAATTCAGTTTCCCTATTCAGTAGAGGCATTCAGGCTAGCAAAATTCAGTGAACATTTGAAATAAAAACAAGTTAAAAATGAAATAATAAAGCATAAATAATTTAAAACAAGTTCCAAAGTCCTCTGGTATCTTTGGGCTATTCTTCTTTGCCATGTTAATTTGAATTCTTTACATCCTTGAATTGATAGAAGCTATGCATCAATTGGCCTTTCTAAAAGCCAATATCTGTTTTGCCTCAGGGACAAGCTCGGTGCTGTTCTTAGTTTTAATGAATGACAATTTAAACACAATTTACAAGCTTGATAGATTCCTCTGTATAGCTATTTACTGTATTAATATTGGTCGAGTGACTTGGGTGATTCTGGGCATGTTCCCAGGATGGCTTTAGACACCTTTTAAGTAGCCTGAATGTTAGGTCACCAATAAATGTAACTATCACTTTAGGGCTTTTTGAAACTGAATTTGCCAAGTTTCTGGAAGACTGCTAGTCCTATGGGATTTAAACACATGGATACCACTCATTTGGAAAAATACAAACTTTGCCCCAAAAGTAGCCTAACTGACAGGAGAGATGTGTGGCAGAAGAACATAATTTGAAATAAAAGGTTCAATCTGAGCTTCTCTGCCATGTATGAGACTTCATAGTTGGGTGTAATAAGTTGGGTAAATCAAGAGAGAGCAATTATAAAGTATTGCAAGGAAGTGATAGAATTTGAGTAGCGAAAGGTCACAATCCACAGTACTTTAATCAATTCATGCCCTTCAAATGCACTTATGTGATCTGTTAGTCAAGCTAAAAGACAGATTGTCTATCATAACTCCCTTAATAGAAACTGCAAAGGAGCAGCAGTCATAACACCACCAATCTCAGTCAACAGCACTCTGAATGGAACTTACTGCAGTCAACTAGCCACAGCCAACTCACTATGGATAATTTGCCATGGCCAACTTGCTGCAAGACAACTCACCATAGCTAACTCACCACGGGCCAACTAGCTGCAGGACAATTCAACAATTTAATTATTTAAAATAATAATTAAAAATAGTTTTTGCTATTCACATTTCATTTTGTCCCTCCTTTGGCATCCTTTCTTTAATGATTCTATTCTATCATTTCTTTGATATTAGTCTCTTGTCACGCAGCGAGTTGTTCTGCAGCCAGTTGGCCACAGCGAGTTGGCAGTGGTGAATTAACCATGGCAAAGTGTCCTAGATCAGTGATACGTTGTGTAGACTTCTGAGAATTACATGGATTAAACCAAGAAAATAAACAATCGATCATATAACAAATCAATCCAGAATTTTCCCTTAAAACATAAATATTCTAGTTCAATTTATCATACTTTGGACATTGACAAAGCTCTCTGGAGAAGCCTACGCTGGTAAATGTGGAAAGAAAAAGAAGAGGAATAACTAGCTGCAAGATGGATAATTTGATTATAATGGCAATGGGTGCAGTCTTGGAAGACCTAGAAGGTTAGATTAGGGACAGGTTCATCCTAGAGAAAGTCTATGTGACCATTAAAAGTCGATACAAACTTGATATAACACAACCAGTAATCAATCAGTATATCAGAATATATATATATAACTATATTAGCATTAAAAAAATACACAGATATCTCTCGCTTGAAGCAATCATTTGTTCTACCATACCCAGTATACAGAAGTTGGCTAAACTACCTGAGTTCTTCACCTCTTGATCAGTAAAATGTTAAGATAGCCCTACCTAAATATCATAATATAGGAACTAAATGTAACATATATCTTTATAAAAGAAGCAGCACGATCCAATTTGATTTCTCTCTTACCACATGGGTAAACCTGCTGTCTCCTGGAATGTTGCAAAACCTGCCCTCCAAGAAGCAGAGGGAGTACCAATATAAAAGCCCTTCCAATTTTTTTGAAAACAGTATCATATAACAGGTAAGTGCAATCATTTTCTTTCTTTTAGTCTCACTGGTATCGTATATGTCACTTGTTGCTTAAAGAATGATTCCATCTTCACAGATAAATCCTTTGAAATTTGTTGCCATAACAGTTTATAGTAATTGCTTTAAAACTAAAACCTGCTCTTTTTTTTCAAGAAAAGGATGGTCATCTCCATTGGCCCTTTTGTGTTGCCTTTCAGAGGCATGTCATCCTAATTAGATTCTGACTTAAAGCAAAATATTTTAACTACTGGGAAGGATATTTTATTTTCTTAGTTTTAGTTTTAGTTCATTAGTTTTAATGAACTACTGAATTTCTGGGCTTATGTATAAGACTTCTACATTCCAAGGAATTGAAATTAAATATTTATGGAACAAAGCTCAGCTTTTTGCTTGACAGATGTTTCTGTTTATGGCAGTACTGGATACATGACAATGAAAACGTGGCAGCAACTGCACAGCCACACATGGAAATTTCCACTAACCATAATGGCAACAGCTGCTGCAGTAAACAAATCCAGCCATGGGTCAGACAATAATTTCAGTTCTATGAATAGGCTATTTGGAGAAACATACCTATCATTTCTGTTAGATAGACCAGAATATTCACTCTGAAGCATTCAAATCTATGTTTAGATCTTCAACATCAGTCCACTTGTCTATACAGCATTTGGTTAGATTTCAGAAAATCAAGGACTAACACAGGATGTATCCTATGTGCATGCATGTCTGTTGTTCTATTAGTATTCCACCCACCACATATCCCTGGATCAAAATTGAGGTTAGGTAATGCAGATTCAATAATTGACTATACTTATCGCATTATTAAAAGTTCATATAGTCAGTGTCAATTTCAAAAATGAAATATAGCATAAAATAAAAACAGAATAAAAGCAATTAATAAAAAATATTGGAAGGCGAATATAAAGGTTGATATACCATATATAATGATGTTAGAATCTGAAATTGAGCAAGAAAAAAAACAGGGCAGGGGCACCAAATATATCAAGTGAACAAATCTGTGCAGAAACCGTTGACAACACTTGAACTTTATATGATGAAGTAAAAAGAAATGGCATTTGTACATTTTTTGGAGTTTGACTATAATTTCTTTTGTTTTGTTGTAAATATTTAAGATCCACTTAACACGAGTTTATATGACTAATCCTTTATTTAAAATATATTCAGTTCTGTAGAAGCAAACAAACCAACAAACACAACTGACTGAAGTTGATGATGGCACTCATCCCAAAAATCCAACTTTTTTTCGTGCTGTTCCAAGACTCTCTTCTTTATCTAAAATAGCTTGCAAGGAGGTGTGCAGCAATTTGCCTACTCTCTTTCCAGTCTAGAATACAAATGAAAAATAAACTATATAAATCAGCACAAATAATTAAAAGAAGCAAAATTCACTAGAAGGTTTCTCTTTACATATTCACAACTGAGGTATGGTATTCTGTTGAAATTAATTAATTGGAATAAAACATAAAATGCAAAAAAATATAAACTAAATTATGTGTTTTTAAGAGCCATCCCTAATCACTTTTCGGCTTATTATTCTATAGGTAGTTCTTGACCAACAACCACTATTGGGAGTGAATTTCTGTTGTTAAGTCACTGCAGTTGTAAGTTGAGTTGAATTTTACAATTTTTACAGCCATCATTAAGCAAATTACTGCAGCCCTTAAGTGAATCAATAGATTAGCAAGTGAATCCAGTTTCCCCAATCGGTGTTTTTTGCCAGAAACTCGCAAAAAAGATAATGTGAGCATAGGACATTCCATCGATTATAAATATTGCCCAGTGCCTGAATTGCGAACATGTGATTGCAGGGGCTGGTGCAATGATCATAAGTATGAGTGCAGGTAATAAGTCACTGTTTCCAAGGACATCATAATTTTGAATTGTTGTCAAACAGTTGTAAGTTTAGAACCACCTATATGCTGAATTTCTTTATATCCCTTTAAGCAAATTAATATGGGGTGGACTTAGATCCTCATTTACTATTTTGTGAAACAAAAGGCTGAAGATCATTGTCTAGTCTATAGCTAATTAAAAATTTTGCCATAAGCCAGAAAGGAAGAATACAAGGAAAAGATATATTAGAATAATGTTTTTCAAACTTGGAAATTTTTAAATAGCTGGGGCTGGGACCATCTCAATGTTGCCAAGTTCGAAATACATTGCACTGGAGAAAGCTGTTATTTTGTAACAGCATTCCAAATCTCTTGATTTGTACATGGTTTGTGAAGAAGATGAAAAATAGAGGCTATAGGATCAAGGGATACAGCAATAGGACTATGCTAATACTGCATGAAAAGTAACAATAATTCCTCTTCTATATTATGTAAGAAAAGATATATTAGAATAATGTTTTTCAAACTTGGAATTTTTTAAATAGCTGGGGCTGGGGTACACCCATCTCAATGTTGCCAAGTTTGAAAAACATTGCACTGGAGAAAGCTGTTATTTTGTAAGCATTCCAAATCTCTTGATTTGTACATGGTTTGTGAAGAAGATGAAAAATAGAGGCTATAGGATCAAGGGATACAGCAATAGGACTATGCTAATACTGCATGAAAAGTAACAATAATTCCTCTTCTATATTATGTAAGAAAAGATATATTAGAATAATGTTTTTCAAACTTGGAAATTTTTAAATAGCTGGGGCTGGGGTACACCCATCTCAATGTTGCCAAGTTTGAAAAACATTGCACTGGAGAAAGCTGTTATTTTGTAAGCATTCCAAATCTCTTGATTTGTACATGGTTTGTGAAGAAGATGAAAAATAGAGGCTATAGAATCAAGGGATACAGCAATAGGACTATGCTAATACTGCATGAAAAGAAACAATGATTCCTCTTCTATATTATGTAAGAACTTTAGGAAATAGAAAAAAATTGAAAAAAAGGTAAAAAAGTATAGCAATGTAGTACTACTATAAATAAAAGCTGGCATGAAGTTTATATGCTAAATGTTTCTAAGCATATTGGATTTATTTTAAAAAAAAGAACTTACTGTTTGCCTCAGGCCACTAGAATCGGATGCTCCACTTGAGTCAATGATGAAATAGTTACAAACCGGTCTTATTTTTTTTTTACACTTCTTATGACAATCAGAACAATATTCTTTCTAATTCATTCTATTATTTATTTGTTTGATTTTTATCTCACATTTATTATTTTTATAAAAAATTCAAGGCAGATTGTTCCTGATTCTTAAATGCATCATTATTTCAAAGGAATAAGAACATTGAGAATTAGTGATAACATTTTACTCTAAATTCATCAGATTGAATGAGAACTGCTGGGGGGAAATGCAGAAAAAATTATAATTTTGTCAAATGAATGAGTGGTAATTCTATTCTTAAGATCAAGAGACTACCTTCAAGCAGTTTGCTTCATCCTTTTCTCAAAAGCTTTAGATGTTTAAGAGCGTAAATGTCTTTTAAAATATATTCATAAAATATTATGAAAGTTCTTATGGCAATTTAATACCAGCATCAACTGCTTCTTTTGTGCAGCTGCCTCTTTAGTTGTACTTTTAGCTAAAGGCAAGCAACACTAATGCCATGTTTAAATGAGGGAATATCAGTGAACAATGATAACTGTAGATTGCTTTCCATTATATAAAAATGCATGCAAATGTAAGTATTTTTGAAAGTTAGATTTTAAAATAATATAGGGTGATGATTCTAATTTTTAAGATTTACTTCTGATTTTTTCAAAATTCGCACTGTAATTTTAAATCTAATCATCTGTCCAGTGCTTGCTTACCTCCATCATCTCAAAAATGCTCTCTGGGTCAAGGCTCCCTCTTCCCACTTTTTTCATGCAAGTGATAACACCCTGACTTGTCACAGAAATAAGAAAGCTAGCCAAGGAACACGCTTCTTCCTGAAGAGTGGCGTCAACCACATGTCTATAGCCAATCTGTGGAAACAAAGGCATATATACTTTACTATATCTGTACTGAACTGCTGAGGCATTACATAAAGTTCTAGTGAAGGCTGGGAATAAAACTGTAAATATAAAATTGTCAAATATAGAGAAAATTCCTACTCATTTCAGGATCAGCAAACAAATACATTCCCAAGAATATGCAATACTGCTAGCAACACCAAAGTATTAATATGGTTTGTTTGAGAGTCTGCTTTCCATTGTGATTAAGCTGCTGGACTAGAAGTGGGGAAAGATTAGAATGAAGTCTAATCTTGCATTAGGCATAAAAGCCAACTGAATGATTTTGGGTTAATCACTCGTTCTCAACTCTCAGAAGAAATTGAAAAGGAATTTTAAGAGATTTTAGACAGAATCCCCAGAATAATATTAATAGTAATAAAAATAATATTCAAACTAAAAAAACCTAGAAAGAATTAGCATGCTTCGTAATGCAGCTTTCAGACCAACAACCACAACTTCCTAGTTGAGCTTCAAGTAACAAGGTTCTCAAAAGTTAAGAGAAAATATTAGAGAAGAATATAAACCAGCCATGAGATTTGAGGCTGGGAATTATAGAGGCTAGCGCTGGGAACAAACATATTTTAGGTAATACCAGTAGTTAAAGAAATTTATCAGTAACAGGCTTTCTTCTAAGCAAAGCCTCATTGTCTAAGAAGTGTGCCTTTCTCTAATCCATATTTTACAGGCTATACTAATATGTAAAATCAGATCAAGTCAGTTTGGTTGCTAAAGGGAAATGACCAATTAAATGTATACTGATTCAATGTAATTATAATGTAAACAATCAAATGAAAAGCTTGATTTGCACATGTCAGTAAAGAGGTTTGTAATCTCATCCTTCTTTAGATGACATTCACTGTCTCTGGTAAACTATGTCAGTACATCAATTTAAGTTTCATTTGCTCTCCAGCTTTAGCAACAATTTCAGGGAATTTTTATTCTTCTATTACAATGGTAATGACAAATCATGTCTGAAAATGCTGCCTAGCAAACCACATGATCTTGTCTATTTAAGTTTCCAGGCGTTAAATCCAACCTGAAGACAGAAAGAAAAAAGAAAGTAATTTCTATGTCTTCACTCAATCTATCTGTCTTCAAAACTCCTTTGCTAGGTAACTCCTTTGCTAGGCTTAATTCAAGGTGAAAACATAGCAATTGGATACAAAATTAGCAATTAGACAGAAAATCTTATTAACACCCCCTTATGATGTTTTTTTCAGGTAAATTCGTGAATGATCTTAATATTACACAATCTTTTTATTTTGTGTAATGCTTATAATAATCATGAAAATTATGTTTTAAAATTAAGAGTCTACACAAGTTACACTTAATTATTTTAAAAATATTTTCTGCTTTAGAAACCAACTCAGTGTATACTTTTATAACAAGTCTGAAATTATTTATTTATATAAAGAACATTTTATATAATGTAATTTTAATATATTAATATAAAACACCAAAATGTTTTTTGTTCTAAACCCTCTGGTCACGAATGACCTGTTCCTTTCCTGAGTTTGCTAGGTTAGGCAGTAAAAAAACATTGTGAAAAGAAACGCCATGCTGGCTCTGATCTTGTAAACCACTGCTTTGGGTTTCAGCCATCGCAAGCAATTAATTCCCAAAAAGTATTGTCAAAATGTTTTTCCACAGGAAAAAAAAATCTATCTTTTTCTTAAATATAACATAATAACATTTATATTTATTTATATACTGCCTTTTATTTTAGAGTCCATGAAGGCACTAATTACTTAAAAATGGAATTGAAAAAAAGATCTGGAAAGGCCAATATTGCTCACAAAGGACGATTTGAAGCTCCATAAGCACATCTTCTGCATTTCTGCATACCTAATTTTATGCCATAACATATCTAAATCTTCATAAATAATCTGCTTCCCAAAGATGTTTAAGGAACAAAATTGAAGAATAGAAAGGAAATTTCTCTACTTGAAGAAGAAAGAAGAACAAAACATCTTGTGTATGGTTTTCAAGATTTTTCCAAGGCTGTGGTCACAAAAAATACAAATCAAATTTTCTGCATAATTTTCAGTTTAAGATAAGCATCACAAGAAAAGTTCTAAATTTTTACAGGCTTACTTTGCTTAAGGTAACAATACAAGGAATATTATAAACACTGAGTCGAATACAGTCAAAAGGATCATCAGACAGTTCAATTTCATGTCCTCCTTCATCCTCCAAAACACGAACTTTGGGGATCCTAAAGAAAACAGAAATGATCATCAAACAATATGACATCCCTGTATATTTTGTTGATTGATCTAACTCCCAACCAAATGTAAGCAATAAGCAAGGACAGAATTTCTATAAATTACAACTGATTTTGTATTTAACTATATAACCTAACCATTACATAAAGTGATGGACATGTCACTTTAAAGTTCTGCAGTAATAGTTTCTTCTTCCTTCAAAAACCAGAGTTACAGATTCCATATCACCTGTCTGTACTTTGGGACATATGATATTTTCGGATATCCCAAACATAAAGGACGATTGTTTATTATGAACTATTTTAGTGTTAAACTAGCATTACCTTGCATTAGACAAATAGTACCATGTGTTGGAGAGCTAGTATAAAATACTGCTGTTGTTAATTGATCATTAATTGGTGATGTGTGAATAGGCACAATGACAATATCACATTTCTTTTTTATATACTACTAGCTGATGACCCAGCACCGCTCAGGTATTTTTTCATCCTAATCCCCCCTGCCTCCCGCAAATGTGCATAGACCCCCCCACTGGGCCCCGTTTTGGGCCTAATAGGCTTCCTGCAGCCTGTGAGCCATAACAGGCTGCTAGAGAGCCCCTGGCCCCCATTTTTGGCCTAGTACACTTCCCTGCATCCAAAACAGGCCATGGGGAAAACCGCACCCCCTCTGCTCCCTCGCCCCCTGTGCATGTGAGGCAGAGACCCGAATATCAGCTGGCTACTGGGAGGCGTGCACACATGCGCAACAGCTGGGCTGAGCTGGGCTTTGTGTGCCACCTGCGTGCCAGGACACACAAACAAACATCATGAGAGTTCTTCAGGGTGTCTTACCCACACAGTATTTTTTTTCTAGAGAGTAAGTCATCTGTGTATCAAGTTTGGTTGAAATTGCTCGAGGTGTTTCAGAGTTATGCTGCAACACACACACATACACCGAGAGGTGTTAAGGGTGTCTTACCCCCACAGTATTTTTTCCCCAAGAGAGTAAGTCTTGTGTATATCAAGTCATGTGTATATCAAGTTTGGTTGAAACTGCTTGAAGCGTTCCAGAGTTATGCTGCAACACACACACACACACACACACACACACACACACACACACACCCCGAGGGGCGTTAGGGGTGTCTTACCCCCACAGTGTTTGCCTCCAGAGGGTAAGTCATCTGTGTACCAAGTTTGGTTTAAATTGCTCAAGGCGTTCCAGAGTTATGCTTGAACAAACAAACTTACATACATTCATTCTTTTTTATATATATAGAAGATGAATATATATGACAATATCATATGACACCAAAATGTGTTAACACATTCTTGGAAATATCTTATTTATAGCAATGCTGCAAATGAAGCCCTAATCCTCATAATGTTGAGGTGGTTACATTTTCCTGAAGATATGATCCAGCTTCTTTGAAGGCCTTCCTAAGTTCATGTTCATGCATATACAAAAGACATGAATTGTAAAGTCAATTTAGAAGACTTGTTCTGGGAAGAGCTTCAAATTTAGAATTGAAGGTACTTTGATACTTCAAGAGACATCCCTCTGAATTATCCACACAGTTCTAATAAGTACAGCAGAAGAAGCATTATTAACTATTTAAACTATTAGATACATTTGCTGAATATATTGTAACAATTCTATGTGCAGTGATTTGCACTAAAGTAACTATTTTGTATGAGTACAGTCAATTTCTTTTTTAAAAGTTTTTTATTAATAATACAAAATTAAAACATTGGACGTAGATATGACATCACTGGTTCCAAACATCTTCCGTCATTTAGAATAATACATCTCTTGTCGAAGCCTGAATCAGCCTCGTTCCCCCCCTAGGGAAACTGTAATTAATTAGAGGTGAATGGATCTTGTTTTCCATGGTGTATACTCTCAAAGAAAGAAAACCCGAAGTATATATTCTAAGAAAACATTTTTATTATAAAAGTAAAAAACCTAGCTAACTACATTTTACTGGCAGTCTTATCTCAAAGACTGACAAGGGAAGAAGTCAGGAAGTTAGAAAGAATGTAGACATGCGCAGTAGCTCAGAAATCACAAGACAGTCTTATCTATGTAATAAGGTTCTCTGGCAAGCTACCGTAATGTTCAGAATGGAAGCTCAGCTGGCAAATACAAATAACGCAGTGACAACCCCTTCTTTGTCAGTTGAGCAGACCAGTTGAGCAGACATCAAATAAGGCACATCTTCTTACGCAAATACTCATGCTGAGCTGCTGGGAGCGGTTTGTTGAGCATATCAGTGATCTGATCATGTGTAGTAGATACATACTGCAATTTTACAAAACCTTGTTTCACTAATTGTTTGATATTTTTATAACAGATGTCAATGTGCCTGGACCTAGAACCCATGAAATGTGAGTCAGAATTATAAACCACAGATTCATTGTCTTCCATCACGGTGATTGGTCGAATCCGGTGTGTCCAGATATCTGTGACTAAAGCATCAACCCACGTTAGAGAATTACACGCATCTGAAACACAAGTGTATTCAGCTTCAGTAGAAACAAAATTCTGTTTTCACACATGCCAGTAAAAAGGACATCCATTTAAGAACATCATATAACCTGAAGTACTTTTATGTGATTTCTTATCATTCGCCCAATCAGAATCTGCATAACAACATAATTCTGCATGATCGGTATGTGTTGGTTCTAACAATAACTTCATGTTTTTAGTGTGCTTTAAATATTTCAATAATTTCTTAACACATGTCCAATGAAACTGTTTTGCCTTACCTACATGTCGAGATAAGAGATTAACACTAAGTGCAATGTTGGGTCTAGTCCAACTACTAATATACAACAGTGACCCAATAACTGAACGATAAAGTGTTTGATCCTTGAATTCAGGACTTGGTTCATGTGCCAAGTTGTGAAAATCTGTTTGCATGGGTATGCGTACTGTATTAGCATCTTTCATGTTGCAATGATGCAAAATTTGTTCAATTTCATCCTCTTGTGAAAGACTAAACACCTTCTGTGTTTTGACAATCTGAACACCTAAATAATTGTTAACATGACCTAAAGATTTCAATGTGAAATATTTCTGCAAAGCTTTTGCAAAATTCTCACTCATCTGCTTATTTGGACCAATATAAACAATATCATCAACATAAACAAGAACTATCTCATATCTGTTATCAGATCTTTTTGTGAACACGCATTCATCAGTTTTGGACTTAATAAAGCCCATTGAATTTAGTTTGTCAGTAAGACATAAGTACTACATTAAACCAGACTGTTTCAGACGGTAAAGACTTTTGTTTAGAAACCAGGTATCCCCTTCTTGCTGTCAGAACCCTGGAGGACCTTTTACGTAGAACTCCTCATCTAGGTCAGCATGTAGATAAACCGTGTCAACATCGAATTGGAAAGCTTCTAAACCAAGGATAGTTGCAGTGGCTAAAGCAATTTTTACACTTTCAGTCCGGACTGTCGGTGAGGAGGTATTTGTGTAGTCCTCAGGATAACGTTGAGCAAAACCCTGAGCTACAAGTCTGGCCTTGTACAATGACCCACCATGTGGCTTCTTTTTGATTCTGTAGACCCATCAAGTGCCAATGACCTTTTTATTTGCTGGAGGTTTTACAGGCGTAAACACGTTAAGTTTCTTTAGCCTGTCCATTTCAGCCTGCATTGCCTCATACCACTTCTTTTGCTCTGAATCAGGAAGATGTTTGATTTGTGTGAACTTATCAGGAGGAAGTGTAACATTACAAATCAAAGGCAAGGGTGCTTTTGTCAGTTGCCATGAATATCACTCAGGAGGGATCCCCTTTGTGGCCCTCTTGGAACACCTTGGAACAGTCATCCATTCTTCTTCCATTTCGTCCTCGTCTTCACCATCGTTGCTAGCGTCAGCATCTGCGGCTTGCGAAGACGGAACATCAGGTTGAGAACTAGTGAATGGAACATTTGCCTCTGAATCTTGGTCATCAGGCTGCGCATCAGCAGTATCATCTCTAGGAAAATAAACTCCAGGATCATTGGAATGAATCCTGGACCAGTCTGCATCTTCCTCAAAATTGGCGGATTGGGAAATCACTATTACATGCTTAGAGTCAATAAATTTGCTCCATTTTGAGTTATCATCAATACCCATAAATCTCATCCTCTTTGCTGCTGGACCTCCTTTCCTTCTTTGAGCTAAGGGAATGTTTACCAAAGCGTATGAACCAAAAATATAGAGGTGTTTGAGATCTGGCTTGTACCCATACAACATGAAGAAAAGAGTCTGATTTATTATACTACTCCAAGTATGGTTAACAATATAATTTGTATATTTAATAGCTTCACCCCAGTATGGGTTACTGAAGTTGGCGTCTTCTAGGAGACAACGCATCATGGTTTGCAGGACCCCTTGTCGCCTTTCTACCACCCCATTATGCGCCGGTGTATAAGGGGCCGAGGTCTGATGAAGAATTCCATTCTTACGCATCCAGTCCTGGAACAGCTGAGACATGAATTCAGTACCAAGATCACTTTGAATTCTGGTGATGCTTACTCCGTGTTGGGTATAAACAAGAGCGGCAAAGTCTTTAAAGATCTGAAAAGTCTCAGATTTTTCTTTCATAGGATATACATATCCCTACCTAGAGTAATTATCAACAATTGTTATAAAATATTTTTTACCACCAAGTGTTGGCTTGAAAGGATCTACTATGTCAGTGTGTACCAAATCAAAAATGCGTGTTGACAGGAGTGTAGCGCGTTTTGGAATGGTTGCTGCTTTGGATTTGGCCTTTTTGCAGATAGCACAATCCAAAAACACCTTATACCCCTTTAGATCCAAACCTTTTGCGAACTCCGGCATTTTCCTAAGAACATGAAAACTGGCATACCCCAATCTTCTGGATACACCTGTAATGCAAAGGTTTACCAGTTAGTGAATTTTCAACATTAACAGTTTTATAAGGAACCTCAGGCTTGCTCTGAGCAACCTGTTTCCTAATTTTCTTTTTGTTGGCTTTAGGAGCCTTTGGAGTAGCAACAGGATCTCCCACTGGAACATCTCTCTCTGGGCCTGTGCTCTCCTCTTTTGGAGTTTGTATACTTGCCTATGCTTGTGGTTTAGACTTTGGCTTTATGTAATAAACACCACCAATTAACATGGTTTCAGCAACAATATCTCCATTTTTAACTATATAGCTTACTTTTTCGAGGTGGTGGACCTGGAACTTTAATGCTCTAGACAAGTGACTCTGACTAAGCAAACTACTATTTGCTGTTGGTTGGAACAAACATCAGGAATGAATGCATTGAGCTCTTCAACATAAACAGTTCCTTTTCCTCTGACCTGACAAGGATGATTGGAAAAATAATAAAGTTCATGTAGTTCAGGTTCAGGCTCGTGCATCTATGTAAAAAGTTCTTTTCTGTAAGTAACATGCAATGCTGCACCACTATCCAAAGTCCACAGAAATTGTCTGTCATACTCTGGATGAGGCTGTGGATCATTGGTTAAAGCCAATGTGGTGAGTGGAGCTTGCGGATCACGTCTGGGAGCTTGCGGATCACGTCTGGGAGCTTGCGGATCACGTCTGGTTCACCTTGTCTTCTGCCTCTGCCTTTGCCTCCTCTGGAGTCTGTTCCTCTGGGCTGGTACGTGACGGGAGCTGGAAATCGTTGCGGACAATCCTGGGTGGCATGTCCCACATGATTACAGATGTAGCATCTTGGCATCCTTGGAATGTAGGCTCTTCCTTGGAAGGGATGCCTCACTGGAGCTCTTGATGCAAATGATCCTCTCAAATGTGGCGTGGCCAGCATAAATGCTTCTTCTTCGGTTAAAATTTTGCATACATGATCCACTGTGCGTTGAGCAATGGGCACTTGATTAATCTTTGTAATGGCATCTTTCCATTGATAATTCAATGAGTTAATAATAATGCTGATAATTTGACAATCATCAATATTATATACTCTTTCACCCAAATCCTTCCTCATATCTTTCATTTTAGTTAAATGTTCTCCAATATATTCACCAGGTTTTAATCTCGAACCATGGAACTCAGGCAAGAGCAAACATGTAGATTCAATTGAAACAGGACGATAGCAGGTTTCTAATTGGGCCCAAATTTATTGGGCAGTTGCATCAGGTGGAAAAGTAACCTTCAGTTCAGTATCCATGGACATCAATAATGTTGTGCATGCTTTAGTATCTAAGTCTCTTATTACAGGAGCCCATGTTAGTCAGGAGGATTAAACACCATGCAATGGGTACCTTCTCTACGGAGTAAAAGTCCAACCTCACTGACCCATGCTTTATAATTTTGTCCTGAACGCTTTAATTTTGAATCACCAGCCAGTGGAACAATAGAGGATGCCTGTTGAGGAATATACACCTGAGGTACTGGCTGTGGAAGTAAAGGCACTTGTGGTTGAAGCTGAGGTTGCTGTACTTGAACCTGTGGTTGCTGTAGTCAAACCTGTGGTTGCTGTACTTGGATCTGTGGCTGCTGTATTCTGGTTGCCACTTGTGCATGAGCTGCCATATTAATATAGCCTGCTGGAAGGACTGGCACTTGTCTTTACTGCATTAAGCGATGTTGTGCCCCATCTAAATTAGGAACTTGAACAAAAAAGTCATCAGCACCACCGGGGGTGCTAAGAATTGAGCCTGTGAAGGCACAGATGTAGCCTGAAGAACTGAATGATTTAGAGGCATCGTTGAAAAAGTTCACTGTATATCTATAGGGGAGTTCAGGGGATGATTTGTAGACTAGGGATAGTTAGATTATTTTAGCTTATGACTGTTAATTGCAATACCCTGTATTTTGCTCTGGGAAGTCTGGGGGTGGGTGGGGGGAAATGGGGGGAGGGAAAGAGGGTGGGGGGAACAGTGGAGGGGGGTAAATTTTCTTTTTTGTTGTAAAACTTTTCAATAAAAAGAAAAGAAAAAAGAAAAAAGTTTACTGTACTTGTTGTAAATGCTCTTGCAACATAGGAAGTAATTCAGCTTTATCTTGTAAATTATTTTCGCCAGCAGGTGGTGAAAGCAGGTGGCATTAGTTTTGGGCATCGCAGAAAACTTTGCTTCTCTATCAACCTCCTGTGAAATCTGAAAAGGGACAACATCACTAGACACATGTGATGTTTACACAGCTCTCTGTTCTGATTTGCCTGACACAAAACCCTCCTGGGGAATGGCTTTGGCTTCGAAGGAGAAGGCAAAATGGAGGACTCAGGAATTAGAAAAAGACAAGAGTCCTATTTATCTGGCTTAACTATAGAAACAAACACTTTTGCCTTGTGCAGCGCATGTTCCAGAAACTCTATTTGATCACAATAACTTTGCACAGCGTTATCATGCAGTTTCTTCAGGGCTTAAAGGAGTTTCACCTATCTCTTGGAGTAAAGAAAACCAGCCGCTTATGGAATTTTAGGTTTGGCACGAAGCCTTTTAAATTCCTGGACTTCTTTAGTAAATTCTTAAGTAATTAACTGGGGGCTTGAAGAAACATAAGAGGGTGTCACTGACCTCAGCACGTCTTCTTCAGGATAAGCTCTTCCAACAGCAGTTTCCTCAAGCCTGGTTGCAAAAGCAAGCAGTGTTTGAGGAGTTGAAGGGCTATGTAAAGTTCTTTTCGCTTCTTCATCAGAGAGATCAGAGAGATTTATGTCTTCAGCAGACTGTGCCCTGTATTTTATTTTCTTTTTGTTTGTTGGCATATTTGCAGTAAATAATCGCATTCCTCGGTCGCTGACTAAAACTAACTGCTTTAATAGCCTATTCACTTATCAGTTGAGTAACAGCCAAGGAAAGCAAAATAAATCAAACCATCTTCTGCTATCATTGTCGAAGCGTGAATCAGCCTCGTTCCCCCCCTGGGGAAACTGTAATTAATTAGAGGTGAATGGATCTCGTTTTCCATGGTGTATACTCTCAAAGAAAGAAAACCTGAAGTATATATTCTAAGAAAACATTTTTATTATAAAAGTAAAAAATTTAGCTAACCACATTTTACCGGCAGTCTTATCTTAGACACGGACAAAAGAAGAAGTCAGGAAGTTAGAAAGGAAGAATGTAGACATGTGCAGTAGCTCAGAAATCACAAGACAGTCTTATCTATGTGATAAGGTTCTCTGGCAAGCTACCGTAATGTTCAGAATGGAAGCTCAGCTGGCAAATACAAATAACACAGTGACACATTATCTATAATAACATCTACATTTTTGTTCTAACACTGTACATTTGTCTTGGCTACCCTCT
Organism: Coluber constrictor foxii; assembly: GCA_038048745.1. Lineage (NCBI taxonomy): Eukaryota > Metazoa > Chordata > Lepidosauria > Squamata > Colubridae > Coluber > Coluber constrictor. The sequence continues at coordinate 114,562,920 of CM075961.1, read as the reverse complement.
TGTTATCTATCCAATCATAAAATTGTTTCCAGATTTTGTACTACTTAATTTCGCTTTAATCCTTGAGTTCCAAAGTGAGTCTGTACATTTCTGCGCACTTAAAGATTTTCAGTAATATTTCCTCTTCAGTTGGAATATCTTTCTCTTTCCATTTTTGATCGAAGGCTATTTGTGCCACTGTGAGAATATGCAGTAATCAATAATTTGTATCTTTCTTGTATTTTCTTTCTATAATTCCCAGTAAGAAAAATTCCACTTTGACTTCTATATTTGTTGACAATATTTCTTCCAGCCAGTTCTTTAATAAATTCCAAAATTTTTGCGCCTTTGGGCATTCCCACTACATGTGGTAGTAATTACCAATGGTCTCTCCACACTTCCAGCATTTTGAGGATTTCCCCTTATTCATTTGTGTTAATCTTGTGGGGGGGGGGAGGTGCCACCTATAGAACATCTTATAGAGGTCTTCCTAATAGGAGGTTGCTAGTGTGATTTTTAATTTTTTCCCCATAAACTTTGCCAATTGTCCAAATCAATATTGTGCCCAAAATATTTACACCAAATTATCGTTGTTTCTTTCACCTGTTCCTCAATCATATATTGTTCTAATGAATATCGATATAGTTTACTTATGGTCTTGCTTTCCCTGCCAAATAAAATTTTATCTAATTCTGATGATTCTTGCTTTATGCCCCATTCCTTTTTATCTTTACTAAATTTAGATTGAATTTGCAGATACGCCCACCATTCCAATTCAATTCCTTCTTCCTTTAAAGCAGTGGTTCCCAAACTTTTTCAGTCCACCACCCCCTTGGTACTACAAACTCCTCCTCAGTGCCCCCCACCTAGGGATGGGTTCTACTTACCTTACTACCGGTTTGCAGAGGGGCCACGCGCACACGCTCACTTCGCCCATGCATACACGCACTCTTCTGCACATGTGCAGAAGTGTTTTGGTGATGTCAGGGTCGGTGGGCGGGGCCTCCTGCCAGTTTTACTACCAGTTCTATAGAACCGGTGAGAACCGGAGCAACCCACCACTGCCCCCACCCCTACTTACAAATAGCATTATTTGGAATAGCGGTTTGCACGACCCATTAAAGAAGATAGTAACAGTAAAATACACAGAATACAACCATTTTTTGGCCTCCTGAAGCCTTGCCCCGCATGTCCCATTTTTGTGAAAAACGGGCCCGTTTTTTGCAAAAACAGGGTGCGCAGAGCCTTTGGGAGGCCTGCAGGCTGCTCCAATACAAATCTATCCCTGTAACAAAAATAGCTAACACTATTAGTTAACACTAAAGAAATCCCCTGAATCAACCAATCTAGAACAGTGATTCTCAGCTGGGGGTTCCTTTTGAACTTGCTGACCATCAGCAAGTGGGAGAAAGCAATTTCACAGAGAAGGGGATGGAGAGGGCTGTGGGATGAATTCACACCCATTCCCAGACTCCCTTGGGATTAACCTGCAGTCCTCCCCTGCCTCCTCAGGCAGTGGAGCTGAGGTGAGGGGATGCTTTTCAAGAAGTCACAAGGAGGGCTGAGAGCTGGTTTCTGTCCCACAAGTAAGATTTGGTCCAGAATCAACCCCAACATGAAGGTCTTTTATTTGCTCCTTGTACGCCTGTCTTTGCATTTTTAACAAGTAATAAATTAAATTTCTGATGATGTCAAAATAGTTTAGTTTAGTTCAGTTATACTTATATGCCGCCCTTCTCCCAAAGGACTCGGGGCAACTCACAAAGATAAAACAAAAAAAAAAAGTAATTACGACTAAAATACTCAAATTAAAAACCCCAAAAGATTAGTTAAAACTCCCATCAGATCAGCAAATTTGTTGGAAAAACCATGTCTTCAGGTCAGCGCGGAAAGAGTGGAGGTTGGGGTCCATCCGGAGCCTAGTGGGTAAACCATTCCAGAGGGTCAATGCGCCCACAGAGAACGCCCTCATCCTGGGCACCATCAGTCGACATTGTCTGGCTGATGGGACCCAGAGAGGGAAATCCTATGTGAGCACACTGGGCGAAGGACCACTGGTAACCAGTGCAGCTTGCGCAGGAGAGGTGTAATACGTAAATAACGGGAAGCCCCCGTAACAACCTCCGTGGCCGCATTCTGCACCAGTTGGAGCCTCCGGGTGCACCACAAGAACAACCCCATGTAGAGGACATTGCAGTAATCCAAACGAGAGATGATGAGATCATGGGTGACCGTACGGAGAGCATCCCTGTCTACGAAAGCTCATAACTCACCTTTCTAGACAGCTATTATCATGTCTAAAAGCAAGATACTTTTCTCCATCTTTTGTCTGGAGTACCATTTAATCCAAAACCTCTTAATTCCAGAAGTCCAAGTTTAAAGAATGGACTTCTGGAATTAAAGCTCCATTTTTTAGCTAAAACTTAGTTCATACCTGTTAATTTTGCTTGAACAGTGTGAACAATTGACAGTGTGATCCTCCAAAAGTCTGAAAAATATATCATTGATTTTTCTTTGGCATTTAAACTAGATAACCAATGTGAAAAAATGCATCAAGGAAGGACTGGAAAGCCAATTCATACTGAACGGTATTGGGTTTTCTGTTGTTATTTGAATAAAATGAATAAAATGAAATAAAATAAAATAAAATAAAAAGAAATCAAATAGTGGTACCTAGTGTGAAAAAAGAGATGAAATAATGGGTCATTCTCAACACTTGAATTCTCTACACTTAAAATATATAGAAATTATTATGGTTAAGTGAGTTTTGCCCCCTTTTACGATTTTTCTTGCTATAGTTCAAATCAAAGTTCAAATCAAAGATTTCTGAGACCAATGTTGAATAATTAAATTTCAGTAGTCACCAATCCCAGTCTTAAAATGAGTTTAGAACCAGTGGGAGTCACTGATAACAATGAACTAACTAGCTACTGATAATGAGTCCAGTCCTGCCTTTCTTTTCCTTCTGTCCAAGTTTTGTAAATACTTTTTCCAGGTATATGTTTTATTCCAAAGTATACAAACCATTATTGTTAGGAATAAAATGGGTCTTCCAAGCAATTTTAAAAGACACTGTCAGAATGACTCTGCTCTCAGCCCTCCTTGTGGCTCCTTGAAAAGCACCCCCCCCCACATATATGTAAATGAAAAGAATAAGCTTAAAAATCCTAGCCTTTTAAAACTGAAAATATGGAGAATTGGGAGGATGAATATGAGACAGTAAGGGAGATGTTTCAAAAAGTAAGGGAGGCATTTAAGATAAATAAAGAAGCAGAGAATTGGTTAACTTGCAAAAAAAAAAAGAAAGAAAGAAAGAGAAAAGATGAATGAGAAGCAAAAGAAACAAGGAGCTAATATTGAAAAGGAAATAACTGAAAAAAAGATAAAGATGATTACACTGGGTTGAATAGAGAAAATGGAATAAGATGAAATATACTGCTAATAATTAAAAAGATGAGGGGAAATTTTGAGAAATATACTTGATAAATGAAAGAAAGACCGGGGTTGCCTGGACTCCACAGGGGAAAATATAAAATTGAAAATGAATACAGTAATAGAGAGGGATCAAGGAAGGAGAGAGAGGGAAGGAAGAGAAGGGAGGAAAGGAAGGGAAACTAGAGTAGGAATGAGGGTAAGAGAGGGAGGAAGAGAGGAGGAGAAGGAGAAAGGAAGAGGAAGGAGGGAGGAGAAGGAGGGGGGGAAGAGAAAGTAAGAAGGAAAGAAAAGAGAGAGGTGGTAGGTTTGAGGAGAAAGATTGCTGTACAATAAAAAAAGATGAAATGGAAAAAAGGCAACCCCAAATAAATATAAAGATATTAAGATAAAGAATGAATTGTTGAACTTTAAACAACAAAAGAGAACAAATATAAATAAATAGCAATAATTAGAAACACACATACAAACATACAATGTACTTTCTTTGAACAGAGTATTTGGCCGGTTCATAAATTTAAAGTGTTTAGTCATTTCAATTAAATTTACAATTTCTATATTAACTTTTTTCTATATTTATTTCTCATCTATTTTTAAAAAAAACAATATTAGTCTTCATCCTCACCTCTAACATTAATCAAATTCAATTTTCCCTTCTATTCTATATTATACCCCTTCCCATTTTCATCTATTTTTATATCCATCCTCACATTGGTTAATTATGTAATATTAGTTGTTTAATACAAATTCAATATTTTAATATAAATCAATTAGTTATATAACTATCTTTTTTGTATATTAATCAATATGAACATAAATATTCCAATTATTTCCATGCAATCCAATTTCTTACAATCAATTACTTATATTTACCAATAATAATAAACCAAATAATTTCCCCCATATATTTCTCCAAACCACAACTTTCAACACAATATATGATAGTATCTCAATTATTACAATTCCCTAGTTAAATAGAGCTTTTTTTTCTTTTGTGTTTTAAAATCTTGAACTCTCCTCTTTTGCCTAAATTTCCCATTGTTTGCACTTACCTTTTTTGATGAGGAAAAAGAAATCTGCCTCTGCCTAATTTTCCAATGTTGCAGCGAACAGCAAAGCCAACAACCTGCTTTACTTTTGGTTTCGTTTTCAGCTTGAATTGCAGAAGGAGAAAAAAAAAATCTGCTCCAGCAATTTAGCTCTTTGTAGCAAGCAGCAGATCCCCTGTGCAAAACAGCTGAGAGCAAATCAACTGAGAGTCACAGATCTAATCAATGGGCTAATTAGCCTATGCCGAAGCTGAAAGTTGTTGTTTTTTCTTGCTGTTTGCTTGCAAGGAGGTAATTGCACAGGCCAAAGGGTGGGGGCCACCCTCATTGCCACTTAGGGCCCCCTGCCACCCCCTTTTGCCTCTAGCGCCCCCTGCCACCCCCCTTGCCTCTTACCGCCCCGCTAAGGCATCCCACTGCCCCCCAGGGGGCGGTACCACCTACTTTGGGAACCATTGCTTTAAAGTATTTCTCACTTTTAATTCTCTTTTCTCATTCAAAATAACTTTATACATGACAGCTCCCCCTCGTTTTGTCAAATTTGGATGTGTGCATTTCTAAAGTTGACACCCAATTAGGAATTTCCATAAAATTATTTCTTTTCGTTTTTTTCCAAATATCCAATAGTGCTCCCTAATATAATGCCTCTGGAAGTACTGATGGACTAAATGTTTTTCCTCCCATAGAATAGCATGCACCCTGTCTGTAAGTCATGAGCTTCTAGTGCCAATAGTCTTCTGCTTTTAAGATGCATCCATGCCTACCTTTGGGAAACCGGGAAAAAAACGAAAACATATTTTCATTGTCATAAACTAAGGGAGACCTTAATGCAAACATGAGGAGAGATAAGACAGAAGCAATATACAAAAGTTCCGAGATGGCTCTCCACCATGGAGGCCTTAATATACCCGAATGTATTAGAAATGGGTAAAATGGTTAGATACAATGAGATATTGGATGGGGGAGGAAATCTCAAAACAAGGGAAGAACTGAAGGAGCAAGGTATCTTTATAGACTGGTGGCCATATGCTCAAATTAGATCATGATATAAAAAAGACAAGGAGGAATTTGGTATAGAGACAAGCACTAATGGATTTGATAAGATTTGGATGGGTACAGATGAGAAAATATTAGCCAAATTATATAATTATCTATTGGAGTATGATACTGTAGAGGAGGTGGTTAAGGAGCCGATGTTGGCCTGGGCCAAGAATATTGGACAGAATATAAATCTGAACGAATGGGATACAATATGGAATAATAATCTTAAAATGACCAGGGCGGTGACTTATAAGGAGAACCATTATAAGATGTTTTATAGGTGGCACATGGCCCTAGCTAGGATAGCGAAGATATATCCCAATTCGAGCGCGAACTGTTGGAAATGTGACCACCAGCAGGGTACTTTTTATCATTGTTGGTGGACCTGCAACCAGGTACAAAAATTCTGAAGGATGATATGGAAGTGGATCTCGGAAATCATAAGAGAAGATTTTGATTTTGACCCAAAAGCATTTCTCCTGGGAATCCTGAAAACAGAATATGCAAAAAAGAAAAGATATTTGATTATACATATAATGACAGCCACAAGAATTTCTTTTGCCCAGTATTGGAAGGAAAAACAGTTACCAACTGAAGAATTTGTTATTAGGAAAGTACTGGAGTGCGCCGAAATGAATAAATTAACTCTAGAAATCAATGACAGAGAAGATTCGGAATACTATAGCGTGTGGGACATGTGGTATGAGTGGATAAAGAAAAGAAATAAAAAATGAGATAGTGTATTACACTAACTAATGAAGATTTAAAGAAATGAACAATATCACTTGTACTTTAAGGGTTTGAGTATTATTATTTGTAATAGCTTTTAGATAAAATTTAATCATAAGAAGTAATATTATGTATATGGCAAGTAAAAAGTCTGTGTATATGTATTTGCACCATGGAACTGAAAATGTTTTGATTGTATTGCTAATTTGTATAATAAAAATTATATATATATATATATATATATATATATATATTTATATGTTTTTGTAAGTCATCCTGGATCTCCACTAATAGATCTATCACAGCCTCCCTTACTTATTTATAATTATCAGCAAAAATATTAAATATATATATATATATATATATATATATATATATATATATATATATATATATATATATATATATATATATATATATATATATATATATATATAAATAAAAAACAAAAATAAGATGCATCCATTCACTTAGCCAAACCAACACCACTGCCTGATAATACATTGTCGAGTCTGGTAGGCCAAATCCTCCTGTTTCTCTAGCATCTTGTAATAATTTGAATCTAATTCTTGGTCGTTTCCCTTGCCATATGAATTTTGAAATGAGTCTGTCCAAATTTATAAAAAAATCTTTTTTCAGCCGAATTGGTATGCACTGGAATAAAAACAACATTTTTGGAAGGACATTCATTTTGATGGTGGCTATCTTGCCCGTTAGAAATAGCTCTAATTTCTCCCATTTTTCCAAATCAGACCTAATTTGCGCCATTAATTTGTCATAGTTATTTTCTTTAAGTGTGATGCATCTTGCTGTCAATTGAATTCCCAAATATCTTATATTTTTCAGTCTGAATATTTATCTTTCCCTCCAATTCTTTTTTTTTTTTGCTCTTCAAGTCATTTTTTTAATTATCTTTGTTTATTTTCAGGCCTGCTGCTTCCCCATAGTCCTCCAGCACTTCCATCAGCCTAAGACCAGATTGTACAGGCTCTTCAATAATGAATGTAGGGTCGTCCACAAATATCTGTACCTTAAAACTTTTTTTCTTACTTTTAAACCTTTAATTTGTCTTCTCGAATTGTTCTAATTAAAGTCTCTAGTAATAAAATAAAGAGCAGTGGTGATAGCGATTGCCTTGTACCTTTTTGGATTAAAAAATTCTTTGTCATTTCCCCATTTATCAAGAGTCTGGCTTCTTGTCTGGAGTAGATTGTTTTGAACATCTTTATAAATTTCCCCCCAAAATCCATATATTTTAATTGTTCTAATATGAAGTCCCATTTAATGTTATCTAATGCTTTTTGTGCATCGATGAATATCAATGCTATCTGTTTTTCATTGTGGATTTCATAGTATTCTATCATATCCAAAGTAATTCTAATGTTGTTCCTTATATGCCTTCCGGGAAGAAAACCGTTTTGATCAGTATGAATCAAATTCTCTAAAATTTTCTTTATTCTGTCTGCTGTAATTGTCATAAAGATTTTATAATCTGAACTTAGTAGGGATATTGGCCTATAATTTTTAATATAAATTAAATCAGAACTTTTCTTGGAAATCAATGTGATTGTTGCTTCTTTCCACGATTCAGGTATCTTAGCTTCAAGGGTGAAATGCTCCTGGTTTGGACCGGATTGCCCGACTATGTAGAGATGGAGGTGGGTGGTTCAAAGAACCGGTAATAAAAACCCCTGCCCTCCCCTATGCCCAGCTGAGCCACGCAATCATCAGAGGCTTTAAAAAAAAAAATTAAAAGCATTTTTTCTACAAACTCTTCGGCCAAAAAATGCTTTTAAAAGTAAAAAAAAAAAAGCTGATGATCGCGGGGCTCAGGTGGGATCTTCAGAGGCTTTTAAAAGCATTTTTTCTACAACCTCTGAAGATCCCACCTGAGCTCTGAAGAGGTTGTAGAAAAAATGCTTTTAAAAGCCTCTGAAGATCCCAGATGAGTTGCCTGATCGGCAGAGGCCTTTTTTTTCTTTTAAATGCCTCTGATGATCCAAGCTGAGTTGCCTGATCGGCAGATGCTTTTAAAAGAAAAAAAGCCTCTGCCGATCAGGCAACTCAGCTGGGATCGTCAGAGCCTTTTGAAAGCATTTTTTAAAAACCTCTTCGTTGAAGAGGTTGTAGAAAAAATGGTTTTAAAAGTAAAAAAAAAAAAAATTGGCCATGCCCACCCAGTCACATTACCCCCACCACCACCAAGCCATGCCCACAGAACTGGTAGTAATACATTTTAGATTTCACCACTGCTTAGCTTCATTAAGTGCATCATTATACACCTCTAATAACAGTGGGATTAATAATTCCTGGTGATCTTTATAAATTTCTGAAGATAGACCATCTGGGCCTGGCGCTTTGTTACTTTTTTGTTTTTTGATTGCCTCAGATATCTCCCATGCTGTTATCTCATTATTTAATAAATTTTTACCTTCCTCCAAGATTCTGAGCAATTCTGTTTTTTGTAGGTATTGTAGGTATTTTTGTAGGTATTATTTATTTTTATTTATTTATTTATCTTATATGCCGCCCTATCTCCAATGGACTCAGGGCGGCTCACAATAATAAAATTCACAAAGCCATAGTACAAAGTTAAAATCTGATTAGACCAACTAAAATTTAAAAACCCATAAATCTTACCTTCTTCTATCTTCTCCTTATCCTTGTATAGGTTTTTTAAAAATTCATACGCTACCTTCCTCTTCGCCTTATTTTGATAAATTAACTCTCCTTCATCATTATGTAATTTACTAATCTGGTTCTTTTCTTTCCATTTTCTTATTCTATAAGCCAGCCATTTCCCCGGCTTATTTTGCATTCTCAAAGAAATTTTGTTTAATGCTTTTAATATGTTGTGCCATATTTTCCTTTTCAATGATATTTAATTTGTGTTTGTGTTTATTTGTTGTTTCAATTCTCTTTTTATGGGCTCTTTCTGCAGCTCTTTTTCCAATTTGCTAAGATCTTTGCCATTGCCTTTTTTGTCTGTTGTCCTTGGCCATGTATGAAATTGCGATGCCCCTCATAAAAGCTTTTGCCATGTCCCACAGGTTCTGATTGCTCATGTCCTTTTTTTCATTACTGTGAAAAAACAAACTTATTTGATCATCCATTTTCAATTTAAATTCATTTTGATTCAAGATTGCTTTTTTTAGGGTCCACCTCCTTATCTTTTTTTGCCCTTTCCATTTAATTTTAATGGGATTGTGATCTGCCCACGAATTTATGTCAATATTAACTTCCTCAATTCCCAGATTCAAATCTATCAATGCCCAGACCATATCAATTCAAAACCAAGATTGATGTCTACCTGAATAATAAGTTTATTGTTTCTTATCCCCATTTCTTTCCCTCCAACAATCCTTTATGCTCAGTTCTTCCACCATCTTTAAAAATGAATTAATAACTTTCTTTCGTCTGTCATTTCTATAGTCTACTTCTCTATCTACAATCACATCTAAATCTCTAATCATGTTATATAGTTTCTTATAAAATAGTTTTTGGCCCTCGTTTGGCATATATATTCCAACAAACATCAGTTTTTTCCCATCCACAGTTAATAATATTCTGCCCTCTTCATCTTTATACATTTGTTTGTCCAAAATACCCTCTTTTACATACATTACAATTTCCAGTTTCTTCTGTTGTGATGAAGATATGAACATCTTTTCTAACTTAGAGCATTTTAATAGGTACCGATGCTGCTTTTTTATGTGTGTCTCTTGCAGCACTATTATCCACATTTGTCTTATACTATTTACAGTTTTTCCTTTTCCCTGGAGAATTTAACCCATTAACATTTAATGAAAGAATTGCTAATTCTACTTGGAAACCTCTACTTATACTTAGGCCTTGTTGCCCTTGTTTTTTTTTTTGTGTGACTTCTTTATATTCCTTGCTCCCATCATCATTGTCTTTCCCACTGTCCACATTCTCTCCTTTCCCATTCTCTTTTTCCTTGATTTGGAATTCCCCCCTTTTTGGTGACTGTCCTCTTAGTTCTCCTAGTTCTCCTTTTTCCCTTCTTTCTCTTTCCTCCAATTTAACCTCGCTACCAAAATTTTGTCTGTAAAACTCTTCTACTTTGTCAACCTTCTTTCTCCCTAAGATACCATAATCCCTTCCAGAGTCAGCCACCGAAAATTTACATTTTTCCTTGTTAGTTTTGCTGTAAGCATTTGGTAGGGTTGTCTTAAGTCTCTTACCCTTCTCGAGTCTTGTTTGAGCACCACAAGCTGTCTTCCTCGTAACTCTAGTGGATCTTCTCAGGTCCTATGAAGAATCTCATCACAGATCGATTTTTAAACAAATCTAATGCACATTTCTCTCGGTAAATTATATATACGTGCATAATTTGTGTGGATTCTGTAGATTTCATCCATTTCATTAATAATTTCTTCCTTCCCAATTCCTAATGCTCCTGCCAATAGATCCACCATCATCTCCGGAAGGTCCTCATTCTTTTTTCCCTCATTCTGAAATCGTAGAAAATTGGCAGCCTTATCTATTTCCAATTGGATTACTATCTTTTTGAGGTCTCTAGTGGCTTGGATTAATCTTTCTTCCATCTCCTCCACTTTTTTTTCTTCCTGTTCTATCTTCCATCTCCTGTAATTTTTGTTCATTTTTGTTCATTTTCTTCATTTTAAAGAATTTGTTGCTGGAAGCATTCAAATTTGTGATCCATAGATCTCATCTTTTCTTTCATTTTTCCTGTGCCACTCACTTCTCCTATCTCTCGTTTCAGATCCTGATTCTTTAACATGACCTCCTGCATTGTTTGTGGCATCTGTTGTAGATCCTTGAATGAATTTGATCTTTCTCTCTCTGTAACATTCCTTCAGTGGATCTTTGCCCTGCTGGACTTAGTTCCATTGTTGTAGTTTGAGCTCCTTGCCTCCTTCCTGCACCAATTCTTGTCAAATTGGGGATACTTGTCATCTTTAATACTGCTTTAAATTGACTTCCCCACTTCCTTATATTTCTCTTAGTTTCCTCCAGCACCCTTCTACGATCACTGTCTCAACTCGTTAATTTTCAATGCTTTTTAAATGTCTCTTTGACTTCCTTTCTTGATCTTTCCTACCCTAACTACAATCCGCAAACCTTCCCCTTAGTCAACAATTAATTAATAACAAAATCTATAATTACTGCAGGAGACAAATATTCCGAAATTATGATCAGAGGCATTAATTACACTTATTCCAAAAGAAGATTCGGACCAACAATTAATACAAAGCTAAAGGCCCATCTCTCTATTGAATTCTGATTATAAAACATTTATGTCAATAATTGCAGAAAGACTAAAAACGATTCTGAATAAGCATATTCATCCAGATCAAAGCGGATTCTTACCAGGATGCCAAATTAAAAACAATATACGTACAATAATTGATATATTAGAGTACTATGAAATACATTCGGAGAAGCAAATTTCACTGGTTTTCCTTGATGCGCAAAAAGCTTTCGATAATCTGAATTGGAAATTTATGACAAATTTGATAAAGAAAATGGAATTTGGATAAAAATTTGGAAAAATGGTTGAAAAAATATACTCAAAACAAACAGCAAAAGTAATGTTCAATCAAGACACAACAGAGGAATTTGAGATAACAAAAGGTGTAAGACAAGGTTGCCCTCTTTCCCCACTTCTCTTTATTTTTTCACTGGAACCACTCTTAAATAGAATAAGGGAAGACCAAGAGATCAAAGGTTTGAGAATCAAAAATGAGGAATATAAAATTCAATCTTATGCGGATGATATGGTTTTTATAATTGAAGATCCACTAGAATCAGGCCCTAAATTGATCAAAAAAGTAGAAGAATTTGGTGCAATGGGGGGTTTAAAAATAAATAAAAATAAATCCAAAATATTAACTAAAAACTTTACAAAAGAACAGGAGACAGAATTAGAAAAGATTATGGATATACAAACCACCAAAATAAATAAATAAATAAAATATTTGGGAATTTGGCTAACTGCAAGAAGCTCATCAATCAAAAAAGAAAATTGGTTTGGCAAATGGAGAAGGATTTAGAAAATTGGACAAAGCTGCAAATGTCTTGGACAGGAAGAGTAGTGGTGATAAAAATGAGTATTTTACCCAAAATCTTATTCCTCTTCCAGGTTATACCGATTAGAATAGAATTTTTTTTTTTTACGTATTAAATAGAATGACCACAAAATTTATTTGGCAGGGAAAGAAAGCCAGAATTAGATTAAAAGTACTACAAGATACAAGAGATAGAGGAGGAATAGCTTTCCCGGACTGGGAGACCTATTACCAAGCAGCTGGCTTAGTCTGGATAAAGGAATGGACAGAATTAGAAAATAAAAGACTCCTAATATTAGAGGGACATGATCTTCATGTAGGGTAGCATGCCTTTCTATGAGGGGGGAGGGGAAAATAGAGCACTTGTGGATACTTTAAAAGACATATAATTAGAAATTCACTTTTAACAATATGGAACAAAATTAAGAAACATCACTATATAGGAGTACCGCCCTAGATCTCCCCAGAAGAAATATTTACACATCCAAATTTGGTTGACTGGTTCAAAATTATCAGATATAGTGATATTGTTAATGAGGGGGAAACTCTAAAACAAAACATGAATTGGAACAGGACTTAAGTAGGGAAATACAATGGTTGTCATACCTATAAAATAAGATCAAAATATATTGAGGAGAGAAAAAACGATCAAATTAGAGTAGAACAATCTGACCTTGTTAAAATTCTGTTAAAAAATGAACAAAAACTAATTAGTAAAATATACAAATTTCTACTTCGGTATAAAATGGAAGAGGAAATGGTGAAAGAGATGATGATGAAATGGGCCCAAAATTTTAATTACCCGATAGAATTGGAGAAGTGGGAGATGTGGAAAACAAATATGAAATTAACAATCTCAGCTGCATACAAGGAAAACCAGATGAAAATGCTTCACAGATGGCACCTTCCACCAGCAAGAATAGCAAAAATGTTTCCCAGCAACTCGCCGAAATGCTGGAAGTGTAAGATTAGTTATGGAACTTTTTATCATCAATGGTGGACATGCCCGGTGTCGAAAAACTTCTGGAAGAAAATTAAAAACTGGATTGAAGAAATAATTAAGAATTCAATAGAGGGGAAACCAAACAGTTTTTATTAGGGATGTCAATAGAAAATTATACCAAAGAAGCACAGTATCTCATATTACATATATTGACTGCAGCACCGATTACATATGCGCCTCTCCTTCCAACCTAAGAAAGTACGAACTCTTGAAATGTAGTTGTTCAAAAGGATTCTTTTATTAAGTAGAAGTGAAAACCATCCAGCTAAAGCACAATCTGAATACCCTTAGGCAAAGGAATAGGATTGAAGTGGTAGAGACCCCTCCCTTTAAGTCAGAATGCAGATTTTAGCCAATACACAAGTGTGAAGATGTTTTCTTTACTATTTCCTTTGAGAACCCGAACAAACATGCATTCCCACCACTACTCTTTAAAGTAAGACTATCCACATGGCTATCATATAAATTCCTGCAGGTAAAGGGAATCTCAGGCCCCCTTGGCGCCAGGATATAGGTTGTAAAATATCTGATGACATAGGTCCTGCTAGTAAATCAAATCCAGTCTCCCCCTTCCTTCATTTGAATGGCAGTATCACCTTTTTTGGGATCTGACATGCTACCCTCCTTAGAAAACAAAAAGGTCCATTTGTAAAAAAAATACAAATATACACAAGATTTCAAGATAGTATATCAACAAGGTTTGTTAGGGTATTGGGAGTGAAATTTTCTCAGTAAGATTGGAGCCCTAACATGGTGTTTAGCGACCCATTCATTGTGTGCTGATGGTAAATGTTTCCAAGCAACTAAGTATTGGACTTTCCCTCTGTGTATCCTACAGTCAAGGATTTCTGTGATTTCAAAGTGTTGTTCACCTTCAATCATGAGGGGCACAGGTGCTGTAGATGCAGGTGGTCTGAGGGATGAAATTACTTCTCATTTGAGTATACTGATATGGAATACTGGGTGGATCTGCCTGAGTGTCTTTGGAAGGAGTAGTTCAACTGTTACTGGATTGATGATTCTAGTGATGGGGAAAGGTCCAATGAACTTTGGCCCTAGTTTCTTTGAAGGTTGTAATGACTTCAAGAATTTTGTAGATAAGTCTACTCTTGTCTTCAATATGAAAAAATTTGGGTTCCATCCTTTTCTTGTCAGCTTGAATTTTAAAAGCTTCTCTAGCTTCCTGTAAGGCTAATCTAACCACTGGCCACGTGTTTTGCAAATTATCCATCCACTCTTTAAGTGAGGGGATGGTGGGTTCTTCTGTGGGTAGTTCAGACTGAAATCCTGGCCTGTTGCTACTCTAAAACGGGTAAAACCAGTGCTTGAATGTACAGCATTATTAAACGCAACTTCAGCAAAAGGCAAAAGTTCAGTTCAGTTATCCTGTTGAAAATTAATGAAACATCTTAAATATTGTTCTAGGACCGAGTACAAAATTTCAGAATTACTATTAGTACAAGGATGAAAGGATGTGCTCAACCCCTGGACAGTACCAAGTAAACCCAAAAACACCCTCCAAAATTTGGAGGTGAATTGAGCCCCTCTGTCGGAGATGATCCTTTGTGGAGCACCATGACGTTGATAAATGTGTATTAGGAATGATTTGGCTAAACTTTTAGCAGTTAGGATCTTTTGGCAGGGTATAAAATGTGCCTGTTTTGAAAATAGGTCTGTCACAACCCAAATAACAGTATTTCCCCCCCTCACTGTTTGGCAATTCCACAATGAAGTCCATAGCTATCTCTCTCCAAGGTGCTGAAGGTTCAGCTATCTTCTGCAATAGACCTGGGGATTTCCCCTGGCGTCTTTTTGCTGCTGCACAAATGGGGCAGCTAGCTACATAGCTTTCTATGTCCTTTTTTAGTGATGGCCACCAAAATTGTCTTTTAATCAGGTGTAAAGTTTTTACAAACCCAAAATGTCCAGCTAATTTGGAGTCATGGCACCATTCCATTAAGCATAGTCTTTGGCTTGCAGGGACATACAACTTCCCACCCACCCAAGCCAAGTGGTCTTTCATCAGACAGCTGGATTTGTTCAAAAACCATTCATCAGTGGTCAATGCTTCTTTAAAAGTCTGGGTGGTGTCATTATCTGTCAATTTTTCTTGTTTAGCCTGGGATCTGTTGACTACTTTAGCAGCTAGTTGATTGTTTTGTACTATAGGTTTGATTACGTCTGGCTTTGCATTATTGTATAGCGCATCTGCCAGAAAGTTTGCCCCCTCCCTGGGAGATATTTTAGAGTAAAATCAAACAGTTTAAAGTACTGAGCTCATCGTACTTGTTTTGGGGAGAGTTTCCTTGGGGTCTTTAGGGCTTCTAGATTTTTATGATCAGTCCAGACTTCAAAAGGGGTCTTACTGCCTTCTAGGAAATGCCGCCAGATCAACAATGCCCAACGAACTGCATAAGCCTCTTTCTCCCAATAGCCCACTTTTGCTCAGTCTCATTCAACTTTTTGGATGTGTAAGCGCAAGGTTGTAGTTGGTCTTGCTCATTCTTCTGAAGTAGGACCGCTCCTATTCCCACATCGATGGCATCTGCTTGTATGACAAATGGTTGCTCCGTGTCTGGGTGTTTTAGAATTGGTCCTGCTGAGAACAGCCATTTAAGTTTTTCAAGTGCCGCCTGGCATTCCATAGCCCAGTTCAATGGTTGCTTTGGTTTAGGGTTGTCCTCCCCCTTTGTTTTTAAGAGTTTGGTGATGGGGAGGGTAATCTGAGCGAACGCAGGGATAAACTCACGGTAAAAGCTGGCAAAACCCAGGAAGCTCTGTAACTGTTTACGTGTGCATGGAGGGTCCCAATCAAGTACAGTCTGCACTTTTAGAGGATCCATCTCTACCCCCTGGTGTGAAATGCAGTATCCCAAATAGTCAATCTTCTCTTGGTGGAATTCACATTTGGAAAGTTTGGCATAAAGTTTGGCAGCGGGAAGTTTGTTTAAAACTGCCCTGACTAGTTTCACATGTTCTGCTTTGGTTTCGGTATAGATTAAAATGTCGTCCAAATGGACCAGAACCCCCTTATATAAATGCTGATGCAGCACCATTTATTAACTGCATTAACACTGCAGAAGCTTCTTGCAACCCAAAGGGGTTGCAAGACCCCACCTTGAATTGGTAGCAGCTGAGGGGGGTGTTGAATGTTGTTTTCTGCTCATCTCCCTCCTTAATTCTGACACAGTAGTAAGCCTCCCTTAAGTCCAGCTTTGAAAAAAAATTTTCTTTAGCGAGGTGTGCTAACATACCTTTCATAAGGGGGAGAGGATACATGTTCTGCACACTGATCATATTTAGGTTTCTAAAATCAACACACAGACGTTTTGAGCCATCTTTTTTTTTGTCTCTAAATAGCACTGGAACTGTGATTTTTGGTCGGGCTGGCTTGATGAAACCCCTTGCTAGGTTTTTCTCAATGAATTTTCTCAGCTTTTCCAAATCCCTCGATGATATGCATCTTGGCTACATCTTGGGTTTAGGGAGTTTCGTGCCGGGTAAGATTTCTATTGCACAGTCAGTGGCGCGGTGGGGGGGGGGGGGAGGAGCAGCTCATCTGAGGCTTTTTCGTTAAAAACCTCAGCTAAATCCTTGTATTCTATGGGTATGCTCTCAATTGATGTGGCGTGACCAGGCATGGCTGTTTCTCGATTCTCTGCCCCCTCAATTCCTTTATGTGGATACTCAGCAAGAGCCACCTTCTTCTGAAATTTTATGATGCTTTGTTTCCAATTGATTTGTGGGTTCCATTTTTTTAGCCATGCAAGGCCCAGAACCAATGGCCATTCCATGCCAGGTGCCACTATAAATGTAAGCCTTTCCTCGTGGCTTCCAATGCCTACATGTAGAGGCTCAGTGGCCAGAGAAGCTGGCTCCCTTCCTGCTATTGATCCATCTAGTTGGCAGAAAGCAATGGGGGTTTTCAGCTTTCTTACGTTAATCCCTAACCTCCCTACTAAGGTTGGGCTGATCAAATAGCGGATGCACCCTGAATCCACTCAAGTGGAGATGTTTATCTCCCTGCCTTGGATTAGGATGAATAGTCTTAAGGTAAGGGTAAGCGGTTTAATTGGTTTGCTTACCAGTGGTTCATCATCTGGATCACTTCTGAATGAGTGTGATTCCTCCTGTTTAGATGCCAGGATTTCCTCCCCAAAGAGGGGAGAGGATGGAAATTCTGTGGTCTGCCTGATCCTCAGAGCAGTCTCCTTCCCATGCTGACTCAGTTTTGCAGGACCCTCCCCTGGTGGGTGGTTCCGGGTGAGTGTTTGCAAACGACACTCTGCAGCTTGGTGCCCTTCTTTTCCGCATTTGAAACATGCTGAAGATCTCAGAGAGAATGTGGTTGTGGTTTGAGGGGCTCTTGCCTCAATTGGGGTGAGGATTTCTTCTATGCTCGCCCCGCTCAATACTGGTTTCTGACCATATTGATCTCAGCTTCTTCGGCGGTGACATACGATTCATGTAGGTCATTTGGTGCCCCTCGGGCCATGCAGGCATTGTATAGATCATCACTCAGTCCGTCCCTGAAACAGCTCACCAAAATATCTTCCGGCCAGTGCACACAGCACGCGAGGTCCTGGAATTCTTCAATATACTCTGCTCCTGGCCGTCGCCCCTGCTTCACCACCTTAACGCAGTTGCGTGCTTTGTGGTCTGCCAGTGGGTCCTCAAATCGACATCGTAGGGCTATTATGAAATGGTCGAAATCCCGCAGTTCTGGTGCATTAGCGTTATGCAGGGTCACCATCCATCTGGCAGTGGCACCCTCTAGGGCTAGGGTCACAACTTGCACTCGGGAGTCTTGGATTTGGAAATCACGCCCATACTCTTGCATGTAGGTTAGCACATGTGCCGGAAATGGCATTGCTCGTGTTGGTGGATGATCTCTGGAGGGCTCGGGGTAGGGGCTATTCCTCTATCCTGGTCCTGTTAGATCTCACAGCGGCTTTTGATACCATCAACCATAGTATCATGTTGCACCGGTTGGAGGGATTGAGGGTGGGAGGCACCATTCTGCGGTGGTTCTCCTCCTACCTCTCCGACTGGTTACAATCTGTGTTGACAGGGGGGCAGCGGTCAACCCCGAGGCGCCTTGTCTGTGGGGTGCTACAAGGGTCGGTCCTCTCACCCCTCCTGTTCAACATTTATGTGAAGCCACTGGGTGAGATCATCCGTGGTTTTGGGGTGGAGTTCCATCAGTACGCTGATGACACTCAGCTGTACATCTCCACCCCAGACCATCCCAACAATGCCTTGGAAGTGATGTCCCAGTGCCTGGAGGCCGTGCGGGTTTGGATGGGGAGAAACTGGCTTTGCCTCAACCTCTCCAAGACTGAGTGGCTGTGGCTGCCAGCGTCCCAGTATAGCCAGCTGGTGCCATCACTGGTTATTGGGGGCGAATCACTGGCCCCCATGGAAAGGATTCGCAACCTGGGCGTCCTCCTGGATGCACGGCTGTCTTTAGAAGAGCATACGACAGCTGTGGCCAGTGGGGCTTTTTATCAGGTTCGCCTGATATGCCCGTTGCGCCCCTTTCTAGATTGGGACTCCTTACGCACAGTCATTCAAGCACTTGTCACTTCTCATCTGGACTATTGTAATGCTCTCTACATGGGGCTCCCCTTGGGGTGCACCTGGAGGCTCCACCTGGTGCAGAATGCGGCCGTGCGGGGGATTATGGAAGCGACGGGGCGCTCCCACGTGACACTTCTCTTGCGTGGGCTGCATTGGCTTCCGGTGGACTTCTGGGTGCACTTCAAGGTGTTGGTGACCACCTTTAAAGCGCTCCGTGACTTAGGGCCAGGGTACTTACGGGACCGCCTTCTGCCACCAACTGCCTCCCACAGGCCGGTTCGCTCCCACAGAGAGGGCCTCCTCAGGGTGCCATCAGCCAGACAATGTCGGCTGGCGACCCCCAGGGGGAGAGCCTTCTCTGTGGTAGCACCTACCCTCTGGAACTATGTAACACCAGAGTTATGAACGACCCCAGACTTCCGGACTTTTCGTCGGGCCCTAAAAACTTACTTTTTTCAGTTAGCCAGGCTGGCCTGATTCTATGTAGATTTTAAAGTTTTGATATTGATTTTAATTGAAGTGTTTTAAATTATGGGCCAAAATTTTATTTAATTACTTTTAAAATCATTTTAACTTTTGTGTACAAATGTTTGTACTTTGGCTGTTTACCGCCCTGAGTCCAAAAGGAGAAGGGCGGTATATAAATCTAATAAAAGATAAAGCTAAAGATGTGCCACAAACAATCCTAATTGTTGCAGATTCCCACCAAATTTCAACCCAAGAGGGGGGAGTTTCTCTTTCCAGTTGAGGAGTCTGGGGTTGGTTGGGAATGGGCGCCGGTGTGCATGCTGCCTGGGTGGGAGGATTTGCTGGGTCTTCTCCCCCTGCTGCTGCACCCTCTGCTCGATAGGCAGGCTCCAGAGGGAGGGTGCCTCCCGTGGCATCATCCGCGACTGCTGCCCTTTCAACGCCCTTTGGTTGTTGTCCTGGCTCCCTTCAGATGTTGAGATTTTCCAAAGTTTCCATCACCAATTGGGTTATATGCTTCTTCAGATAGTCTTCCCTCAGGGATGCTTCGGTCAGTCCCCCCTGGTCAGTAACGGCTTCTAGTTCCAGTCTCCACACCGGTTATCGGTTGCCACAGTTGAGGGTGACTCCTCTGGTTCTCTCATCCCAGCCATCTTTCTTCCCAATGCCAACTGACCAGCGGGGCTTTTCCGGATTCCCCAGGGTTACCTCATCCTCTCCAATAGGGTGCATGAGACAGGCATCCGGCTTGGTGGCGGTTACTGTCTCTCCACAGCAATCAGTTTCTCCCAGCTCTCTGCATCGTTCAGACATGGTTTGCAAGGTCCCCTAAGTTGAGCAAAGATTGCTTCTCTGGGTTGACCGTTTTGTAGATTGTGCTATCTGTAAGGATTGTGCTATCTGTAAGGATCCTTCCAATCTAAGAAAGAACGAACTCTTGAAACATAGTTGTTCAAAAGGGTTCTTTTATTAAATAGAAGTGAAAACCATCCAGCTAAAGCACAATCTGAATACCCTTAGGCAAAACAATAAGATTAAAGTGGTAGAGACCCCTCCCTTTAAGTCAGAGTGCAGATTTTAGCCAATACACAAGTGTGAAGATGTTTTCTTTACTATTTCCTTTGAGAACCCGTACAAACATGCACTCCCATCACTACCCTTTAAAGTGAGACAACCTACATGGCTATCATATAAATTCCTGCAGGTAAAGGGGATCTCTGGCCCTTGGAGCCAGGATATAGGTTGTAAAATATCTGATGACACAGATCCTGCTAGTAAATTGAATCCAGTCTCCCCCTTCCTTCACTTGAATGGCAGTATCACCTTTTTTGGGATCTGACATGCGCAATACTGGAAGAAAGAAGAAGTACCACCAGATAAGGATATAATTAAAAAGATTTTGGAATGCGCAGAACTAGATAAGCTAACTAAAAAAATTCTGGGGAAAGAGGAAACCAGATACTACAAAGTGTGGAATAATTGGTATGAATGGTTGAAAAATAAGGCAATAAATTAAAGGAATGAAGAAGGGAAGGAAGATAATGTGACAGATCAATTAATGTGTTAGTAGAATTGAAATATAATAAGAGAAAAAGGCTGAATAAGTTAACATTATAATATCTGTAAATATTTAATATTTAGTAAGAAATGGATCACTGTTAAGTAGCTGAAAAAGAAACTAAGATTCTTGTATACGTTATATGTTGTATGTCTATGTATGTCTTTTTAATTATGCTTCAAATAAAAAACTTTTAAAAAAAAGAATGAACATTGGATCTTACCTGAATGTTCAATCTATGTGCGCTGCAGGAGAGTTCAAGCAATGGGTTCAACTTTAGTTTGGTTGGCCAGAGACTGGGTTGAATTTGCCTAGCCACGCCTCTTTCTCCCATGAGCCTTCAGTGTTTCGACAAAGAAGTCTGTAGAAGACGTAGCAATGGTGATAGAATAACGTCCACTATAACTAGGTGTTGGATGCTGGACCGCTATAGTAGGGCGGGGTTGGACTCTCCTGCAGCGCACATAGATCGAACATTCAGGTAAGATCCAATGTTCAATCTCCTGTGCACTGCTTGGAGAGTCCAAGCAATGGGATATACCCAAGCTAGGTATCCCTAGGGAGGGAGTCCGAGCGGTCCAGGTGTCGTTCGCCCGGCACAACCTGCTGCGGGATTCTTCTGCCAAATGAAGCCTCAGCTGAGGCAAAAACGTCCAACTTGTAATTTCTGATAAAGGTAGTAGGAGAAGCCCAAGTTGCAGCCCTGCAGATCTCCAATATGGAAGCCTGTGTAGCCCAGGATGCTGTGGTGGCAGCACTACGAGTTGAATGCACAGTGATGTTTCTAGGTACTGGAATAGCTTGGTGTTTGTAAGCCATTGCGATGCAAGCTTTGATCCATCTCGCAATTGTAGATGGGGTAACTTTCTTCCCCATGGTAGTAGGCTGGAATGATACAAATAGTGATTCAGACTTTCTGAATGAAGCGGTCCTATCAATATATTTGCAAAGTGCCCTACGAACGTCGAGCGTGTGCCAACGTTGTTCTCTAGGATGTGCTGGATCAGGGCAAATGTTAGGTAAAACCACCTCCTGTGTCCTGTGAAACCAAGAATTGACTTTTGGTACAAAAGTCAGGTCCAACCTGAGGACCACCCTGTCGGAGTGAAAGATGCATAGATCTCTACGTACCGATAGTGCCGCCAGTTCGGAGATCCTCTGTGCAGACGTGATTGCTATCAAGAAGGCGACCTTGAAGGTAAGTATTCTGAGGCTGGCAGATCCTAAAGGCTCGAACGGAGCAGACGTGAGCACTTGTAGGACTAGGCGCAAAACCAAGGAAGGATACCTATGGACTGGAGGAGGCCATAAGTTAGCAACCCCTCGAAGAAAACTCCACATCTTGGGGTGTTGAGAGAGAGGGATAGGACCCTCTCCATGTAGAATAGTCGCTAAGGCTGCCACTTGTCTGTGGAGCGTGTTGGCAGTAAGTCCCCGTTTGAATCCTGAGTGCAGGAAACTCAAGATGTCCAGAAGGGAAGCTGCCCTGGGAGGAATGTGCGGTTTTCGACACCAGCTAGAGAACGTTGACCAAGTGGCATCATAAATCCTGGTGGTAGACGGACGACGAAAGGCCTGGAAGACGGAAATGAGTTCGTTCGAGAATCTGGAGTCCCTCAGGATTTCCCGCTCAATTGCCAGACGGACAGTTGGAGCCACTGGGGCTCAGGATGTTGAACTGTCCCCTGGCTCAGGACAATCCTGTCTGGCAGAATCCTCCACGGGCGAGACACTGACAGAGATACTAGGTCCACAAACCATACCCTTCTGGTCCAGTGCGGAGCCACCAACAGAATTTCTGCCTGCTCGTCTAGAAGCTTCCGGATGACCCTCGGTAGTAGAGGTGTCAGAGGGAATGCATATTGGAGGCCTCGAGGACAGGGTGCCCAAAGGACATCTGTTGCTTCTGCCCCGGCATCGGAAATCTGGAAAAGTACCGTGGTAGGTAAGTGTTCTTTGGGGTTGCAAACAGATCCATGCATGGTTGGCCGAACCTGATCGTCAGTTGGTGAAACAGGTCTGGGTGGAGACGCCCCTCAGAGTGTTCAACAGTTGTTCGCTCAACCAGACTGCCTCTTCGTTTTGTGTGCTTGTGATATGTTCTGCCTGGAGGGAGAGCAGGTGTGATTCCACCCAGAGGCTGAGGCTCGCTGTTTCGGAAATCAGGTCCTTGGACCGGGTGCCTCCCTGGCTGTTCAGGTGTGCCTTGGTGGTGACATTTTTGGTTAACAGCAACATGTGATGGTTGGTTAGCGAGAGGTGGAAATGATGGAGAGCTACGTGGGCAGCTCTGAGTTCCAACCAATTTATGTTGTGTAAGAGATCCTGTGGTGACCATCTGCCCTGTGCCATCTGGGAACATAGGTGAGCCCCCCAGCCAAATAGACTGGCATCTGAAGTCAGTGCTAGATGTGGCGGTTCCTTGAAGAGGCAACCTTTCTCCAGGGAAGGTGACATTCACCAATTCAGAGAATGGAGAACTTTTGGAGGCACTCTGACTCTTGTTGTGGAGTGATTGATGCCTGCTTGTTGGCTCGGTAGGAGGAACCATTGTAAGGTTCGGGAATGTAATCTTGCTGAAGGAACAATGGCCAGACATGAAATCATTTTCCGTAACAACTGGGACAATACTGCGAGGGAGACAGTCCTGGCTGACCTGACTCGATGTATTAAGGCCCGTATGCTGACTAGACGTTCTGGTGATAAAAAGACCTGACAACTGACTGTGTCTATCCGGGCACCTAAATGAAGGGTAGAATGGGATGGAATTAACTGGCTCTTTTCTAGATTTACTGAAAACCCGTGAAGTTGCAGAGCCTTAATAGTCTCTGACAAATCCTGTCTCGCCTGCCTGATGGATGAAGATTGAATCAAAATGTCGTCTAGGTAACATTGAAGTCTGATTGGGCGAGCCCGCAGAAGGGCTGCCACCACGTCCAGGAGCTTTGTGAACGTCCTGGGGGCAGAGGACAGGCCGAATGGAAGGGCCCTGTATTGGAAGTGTTGCCCTGCGTAACAGAATCTGAGATATTTCCTGTGTGAAATCCGAATTGGTATGTGCAGGTAGGCTTCTTTTAGATCTATGGATGTAAGCAGATTCCCCTGTCTGATGCAATTTAGAATAGAAGTTAAGGATTGCATTTTGAATCTCTTGTATTTGATATGTTTGTTAAGTCTTTTTAGATCCAGTATTCCCCTGCAACCCCCTGATTTCTTGGGAACCAGAAAAAGGATCGAATAGAAATTGAGACCCTTCTGCGAGACAGGCACCGGTTCTATTGCCTGGATGGAAAGTAGATGAAGGATCTTGGTTTCCATCAGAGACCTCTTGGTGGCATCTCTGGGAAGAGTGCAAGAGATGAATCTCCTTGGAGGAAGGGATGAAAACTCCAATGTGAGACTGAGCCGGATGGTTTGCAGAGCCGAGGCGTCGGTTGTGATGAGTTCCCATTGGGCTGAGAACCTCATGAGATGGCCTCCAATGGGAACCTTTGACTGGGAGTCATTTGGACCTGCGGTAAGGTCTACCGCTGGCCCCTCGAAAGGGTCTCCTAGACTGGGGTTGTCTAGACATGTCCCTGAACTGAGCTCTATCCTGGGATCGGTCTGAAGATGAGGGTTAAGTCCTCTGATAGGTTGAATAATCATCCTCCGCCCCACGAAAGGACTGCCTGCGATAATATCTCCTGTTGGTCCTCCTGTGAGACAGGGGAAGTACCTTTCTTTTACCCTTGGTCTCTACCAAAATGGGATCTAAAACATCTCCAAACAAATTATTGCCCTGAAAGGGAGCAGACACTAATTTCTATTTGGATTTCATATTGGCTTGCCAATGGCGAAGCCATAACGATCGTCTGGAAGTCACGTTAGAAGCCAGGGCCCTGGAAGCAAATTTAGCCGCATTAAGGGTTGCATCAGCAGAGTATTCTGCTGCAGCAATTAATTTGTTGATGTCCTGGTGTAATCTGACATCTTCAGGGGGAGCCCTTGCCTGCATTTGGCATAGTCACAGGAGGGAGGTTCTATTAAAGAAAGAAGCTGCCGTGGCTGATTTGATCGCCCAGGCAGCTGCTTGATGTGTCTTACAAACTGACATCTCAGCTTTCCTACTCTCAGTCTTCAGCCCTTCTGCAGTGTCTGACGGGAGAATATTGGAAGATGCTAGATTGGCAAAGGCAGTATCTATTGTAGGCAACATAAGCATGTCCTCTACCTCCTGTTCTACAGTGTACATCTTTTTGTCTAATCTGCTGGAATTAGACAAGGACCCAGGTTGAAGCCATTGCTTCTTGATAATGTCTATGAATAATCTGGGAGAAGGAACAGCATCCTGGGTAGTGACCAGTTCTGTAAATAATCGAGCATGGGGATCCTGCTCAGCCGACCGGTCAGATGCCCCAGCCACAACCCCTAGATTAGCAGTGATTTTGGCCTTGTATAACAAGGTCTTGAACATGCTAGGGTTGAAAAGGCCAGTGAAGACTGATTTGTCTGAAGATCTGCCTTCCTCTGCAGAAAGATCATGATCTGCGAATTCTTCCTCCTCCCCAGCATAAGACCAATTACTGCCCTGAGACTCATGAGGCGAGTGAGGGGCCTGGGAATAAACCCTATCCTGGTGGGCCTGGTGAACATTGGAAGTGGTACCAGCTGAGGCGGGAGCAGGGATGCCCCTCCTAAGGAGGGCAGAGTCTATGCCCTGTGCAATGGTCTGAGTTAACATCTGGCAGTGTTCCTGGGAAAGAACAGGGGCCTGATTTACAGCAGCAGCGGAGCCCTGCTGCTGTAGGGGTGAAGGTAGCTGAGGGAACTGACCTCCTAGGTACTGGAATGACTCCCTGGTCAGATGAGGCCAGTTCTGATATGGGAATAACCTCCTTAGCGCTTTCAATTAATTCAGTTGGAGGATCTATGGTAATATCTGGAGACCAATTCAATCTATCTTTGTTTGAAGCAGAAAGAGAAGTATCCTGAATTGGAGGAATATTAGGCTCTGGGTGAACAATGACAAGGCCTAGGTCTGAGGAGGCTTCTGCCTGCTTTTTTGCCTTTGCAAATTGTTTCTCTAAAGCTTTTTGCCTTCTTTCTGCATCCTTATCAACAGCTGTGGAAGAAGAGGCCTTGGATCTGGTGGAAGGCTCAGGCGAGGCCCCATTGCCTTACTGTGATCTGAAGACATAGCTTTCTTAGAAGCAAAAGAATGGGATGCAGCAGTATTTTTGGAGTGAGAGGAGCTGCGATCCGCCATCTTGGAATGACAAGAGAAAAACAATTCAATCAGAAAGGCTTACTAGGCAATGTATTATGATAATGATATTATTCCTCACTCCTGTATTGGTAAATATGGTGTCAAACCGACACAACAGTTTGTAATGCAATTTTCCACTGCTGTTAGGTGTTAGGCGTGAGACTGATCAATGACCAACTCTAATAACGCTATGAGAAAAAGCAACAGTATTCAAATGGTGCGGGACAGACACAACAGTCCCCAACCACAAAGGCAATTAGCAGTAAATCAGCCAGAAATGCTAGGCCCGATCGCCAAACTCATGTGGCTCTTTGCTGTGTTTTCCGGTAGAGAAAGACTGCAATTACTATCCCTTTGCTTTTGCTGCGTTTCTGAGCTGTTAGGAGCCTAATTAGCCTTTAAAAGGATTGCCTTCACTGTGCTGTTAATGGCGGCAATTAGGATCAGCCCCTGAGGCAAGAGATTAGCTCTGGAGCTAATTAGCTCCACGGAGCACCTGGAAAAACACCTCAGGTTGTTAGAGTTAAGAGCAAAGGGAGCAAAGGGAGAAAGAGAGCTTCTTCTGTGGCTGGCAGAATATTTAAAATATATTTTTAAAAAATTTTCTAAAATGATTACATTTAAATCAAGTCTCTTTAGGCCGACTGAGTTGAAATACTGAAGGCTCATGGGAGAAAGAGGCGTGGCTGGGCAAATTCAACCCAGTCTCTGGCCAACCAAACTAAAGTTGAACCCATTGCTTGGACTCTCCAAGCAGCATACAGGAGATATTGTCTCTCTTTTTTTGCCCCCACTTGCCATTTGCCACTTTACTACAGAGGAAATTTCCTCCTTCCTTGGGTCTCCTTCTGACTCTTCCCTCTTTGCAATCTCCTGAGAAGATCTTCACCCCGGTCACTCACAGAGGGCTGCCAAGATCACTCTTGCCCAGGTCCGTCTCTCTGTTGTCCCGCTATTCCACCGCTAATGTTGCCCAGCTGTCTGTTATTGTTTCTTCACAGCCACCATTATGGTCCCCCTTTTTCCCCCATTCGACTTCTCCGAGGCTTTCCTGCCGTCCCCACTCTCAACCGCCACCGAGAGCTGCTCTGCAGGGCGCCCCTTTCTTCTAATTCCCCTCTAAGGAATCTGGGACTCTGAAGAATCCGTCAATCGGAAGGAAAAAGCTGTGTATTCGACTCTCTTAAATGCAGAGCTGTTCTGCACAGCTTTCCCTCTCGACAGCGCCCCTCCCCACAGTCAATTTCAATACTCTGCCTTAGATGTGCATTTTGATTTGATGACACATCCTGCAGTGTACTAGATGAAAAGGTGATATATATACTGTATTATTGATAGGGTTATGGTTCTCCTTCATGAAATAGATGGGGTATTGGTCCTACCTGAGACGCTCCTTTTCGTTGCATGGAGACAGCAGCCAGTGTGGGTAGTATCAGCCAATCAGACCTAAGGAATGAGTCTATCAATGTTCTTAAATCCCGCCTCTGTTGCAGGGCAGACCAGCTTTAGGCAAAGGAGTGAGATGACAGACTCGGCGTGTGGGAGAAGGTAGGAAAGGAAAGGGCAATAGAAAGAAAAATAGCGACAGATCAGACTGGACAGGGAGGGTCTGGCTGCTGTCTCCACACAACGAAAAGGAGCGTCTCAGGTAGGACCAACGCCCCTTTTCCATTGCTGGTGGAGACAGCAGCCAGTGTGGGACATACCCAAGTTTACTGTCCCGAAAGCTGGGTGGGACCAGGCTGGTCAGAAACAACCTCCCTAACAACAACCCTCTGCAACACCTGCCGACCAAATGCTGCCTCCACAGAGGCAAAGGCATCAATTTTATAGTGATGGATAAAGGGAGCCGGAGAAGTCCACGTAGCCGCTCGACAAATTTCAAGCAAGGGAGCCTGAGTAGCCCAGGCCGCAGAAGTAGCTGCGCTGCGTGTAGAATGAGCAATCACATGAGAAGTACGTGGCAAAGAACGGAGATCATAAGCCGAAGCAATAGTCTGTTGAATCCAGTGGCCAATGGTAGAAGACGACACCTTCAGGCCCAAGGAGACGGGAAGGAAAGAGACGAACAAAGTCTCTGACCGTCGAAGAGACGCAGCGCGTTTAATGTAGATGCGAAGTGCATGTCTGACATCCAAGGTGTGCCAACGACGTTCGCGAGGGTGAGAAAGTTGTGAACAGAAGGTAGGAAGAATAAGTTCCTGAGAGCGATGGAACACGGAATTGATTTTAGGCACAAAGGTAGGATCCAGGCGGAGGACGACACGATCAGCGTGGAAAACGCAGAGATCCGCCCTGGTGGATAGAGCAGCCACTTGCGAAATACGACGAGCTGAAGTAATAGCCACTAAGAAGGCGACTTTACATGACAGCAATCGCAGAGATGTCGTTCGTAGAGGTACATAAGGCGGCTCCATCAGGGATTCTAGGACCAACGGGAGATCCCAGGTAGGGTAGCGGTGCACGACAGGAGGTAACAAGTTAGTAGCACCGCGGAGGAAGCGCCGGATTAGAGGATGCTACGCCAATGTTGAGAGGGACCCGGAGGTAAGTACCGAAGAGAGAGCCACAACTTGGCGGCAGAGCGTGTTAGGCAAAAGGCCATCAGAAAACCCCTATTTCAGGAACACCAGAATGTCCACAATCGAAGGTTGCAAGGCAGGAACGCCCTTCCTGTCACACCAAGAACAGAAAGCCCTCCAGGTGGCAGAATAGATTCTGTTAGTTGAAGGGCGATGGGAAGCCTGGATTATTTGTATAACGTCGTCCGGAATGTTAGCTGTGCTCAAAGAGAGCCGCTCAACCGCCAGGCAGTCAGCTTGAGCCACTCCGGTTCTGGGTGATTCAATGTCCCTTGTGTCAGGCAGTCCGATGTGACCGGAATGCGCCAGGAGGGAGCGACAGAGAGGGAAACCAAGTCCGCAAACCATGCCCTGCGAGGCCAGTGAGGGGCCAGGAGGATTACTTCCGTCCAAGAGTTTGCGGATCACTCTGGGTATTAGGGACGCCGGTGGGAAGGCGTATAGAAGGCCTTGCGGCCAAGGGGCTCTGAGATCGTCGATGGCTTCTGCCTGAGGTTCCGGGAACCGGGTGAAGAAGCGAGGCAATTGTGCGTTCGCTCGGGTTGCAAAGAGGTCTACAACCAGGGTCCCGAAGTGACGAGCCAGATTCTGGAATATTTGAGGATGGAGTCGCCACTCCGCATTGTCCACCTGTTGTCGGCTTAGCCAGTCTGCCTGCCTGTTGTTGATACCCAAAATGTGTTCCACTCGGAGTGATCCGAGGTGACGTTCCGCCCAGAGACCGATTTTTAGGGCCACTGTCAAAAGGGACTTTGATTGGGTGCCCCCCAGTTTGTTCAAGTGAGCCTTGGCTGTGACATTGTCTGTCAACACAAGGACATGGGCGCGGACAGTAGGTAGCGAAAAGCTCTGAGGACCAGGAAGATGGCTTGTAGTTCCAGCCAGCTGATAGGATGAAGAGCGTCTGCCTCGTTCCACACACCTTGGGCGAGTTGACCTTGACAGTGTGCCCCCCAACCACGAAGACTGGCATCCGTAGTCACCACCACCCTCTGGGGTTCGAGGAAGAGAGACCCCACTGCAAGGGCCGGAGACCGCCACCACCGAAGGGATCTGTGAACTGCTGGAGGGAGCAGGACCTGCCTGGAAGAAGTGCTGATGCCCGCCTTCTGTAAAGGTAAGAGAAACCATTGGAGCTCACGAGCGTGTAGTTGCGCCCAAGGAACAATGGCTATGGCCGATATCATTTTCCCCAAAAGTTGGGAAAGGACATACGGGGAGGTCCTTCTAGAACCGTCGACTTTAAGAACCAAATCCTTCAAACTATTCTGACGCTCTGGGGAGAGGAAGACCCTACCTGTAACGAGTCAATGAGGGCCCCCAAATGAACCAGTGAAGTAGAAGGTATGAGATGACTTTTTTTCAAATTAATGGAAAAGCCATGGGCAGCTAACGTTCTGAGAATAAACTGAATATCAAGAACAGCCTGGTGATAGGAAGAAGACAAAATCAAAATATCATCTAAATAACAAAGGAGCCTAATCGAGGAGAGCCCGAGATAAGCAGCCAAGGCCGCCAACACCTTAGTAAAGGCGCGGGGGGCGGACGAGAGCCCGAAGGGCAATGCCCGATATTGATAATGCATACCCCGATAGCAAAATCGCAGATAACGTCTGTGGGAAGGGAGAATAGGGATGTGTAAATAGGCCTCGGAAAATCGATAGAGGAAAGAAGATTACCCCTCCTAATGCCGTCAAGGATGGATTTTAAAGACTGCATCTTAAATTTCCGGTACACGATGTACCGATTTAGCCGTTTTAGGTCCAGAATGGGTCTCCACCCCCCGAGGACTTAGGCACCAGAAAAACTCGAGAATAGAATCCAGTCTCAAGTTGGTCAGAAGGGACCGGTTGAATAGCCCTGATCGAAAGGAGATGCTGAAACGCAGCATCCATTAGAGCCCTCCTTCCGGAGTTATGAGAAAGCGGACAGCAAACAAAGGTGCTCGGGGGAGGGGAAAGAAATTCAATGGCCAACCCAGATCGTAAGGTGGCCAGGACCCATTTGTCGGAGATGGACTTCTCCCAAGTAGCGGCGAAGAGGGCCAATCTGCCGCCAATTGGGGGATCAGTGATGCAGTTAGTTGCGGTGCCGGAAAGAACGATCTCCTCCCCCACGAAAGGGCTGTTTGGACATAAAGGGTTTCCCCCGGGACATCCTATCATGGGAACCCCGGGGCCTGCCAAGGGTGTTATATGG
The DNA here is from genome assembly GCA_038048745.1 of Coluber constrictor foxii. Lineage (NCBI taxonomy): Eukaryota > Metazoa > Chordata > Lepidosauria > Squamata > Colubridae > Coluber > Coluber constrictor. Next base: position 114,531,999 of record CM075961.1, on the reverse strand, counting down.
TCAAGAAGGCGGGGCAAATGAGGAAGAAGGGCCCCCACCATCCGAATGAGACTGAGGCCGGCCGGCATAAGGTGAGAAGCGAGCCTCTCCTCTGCGGTAGGTGGCCACCAAAATCTTTTTCTTGTCTCGAGTTTCCATTAAGAAGGGTTCCAGAGCGTCCCCAAACAACCTATTGCCCCAAAGGGAATGGAAGCGAGGCGCCACTTGTGTCTGGCATCCGCCTGCCAATGGCGAAGCCAGACCAAACGATGAGCAGCCACCAAAGATGCCAAAGACTTTGCTGCAAAGCAAGCGACTGCGAGGGTTGAATCCGCTGAAAATTGGACAACTGCCATTATCTTATTGATGTCTTGTCTGAGGCATGCATCCTCAGGAGTCAACTTGTCCTGCAACTGCCGTAGCCAAAGGAGAGTGGAGCGGTTAAAAAACGAAGCAGTGGAAGCTGCTTTGATCACCCATGCAGCTCCTAGGTAGGCCCTCTGGAGAACCAAATCTGAACGACGCTTGTCTGGTCTTAAACCTTCATCCGGCTCTCCGGGTAAGTTGGCATTGGGCAGAAAAGCAGCTACCAGAGCGTTGATAGATGGGATTTGCAAAAGCGATTCCAGATCACCTGCCACGTGAAAATTCCGCTTCTCATTGGCAGAAGGCAGAGGAGCTGAGCCAGAAGAAGTCCACTGTCGCTTGACTATTTCTAAAAAGAGAGGGGGAGCGGGAATGGCAGAAACCTGCCTTACAGGCTCAGCGAACATACGGTCCATAGTTCCAGGAGGATCTGTAGAGGAGACCTGAGCCATAGGAGAAGACAGTTGGGCAGTGTTAACGGCCTTAAAGAGGAGGGACTTAAATAAGGCCTGTGGAAACAGTCCCGAAACCACCAGTTGGTCAGGAGGAAGGTTATCATCCTCCGATAAGCCAGAATAATAGTCCTCCTCATCAGATAGTGCAGAAGCATGGCTCACCTGTGATGTAGAAGGAGATGCAGGAGCCCCGGCGAGAACCTGAGACATGAAGCCACTCAGGAGAGGGAGTGCGCACCGAATCCGCTGCAGAAGAAGAATGACGATTAGCAGCCAAAGCTTTTTGCACCGCAGCCTCAATAAGATGTTGCAGGTGACCCGGAGACAGTTGAAGGGGTATTGTATCAGAAGAAGCAGGCTGAACTGGAGCTGGAGCGGGTGTATCATGTGTCACCTCCGAAGGTGGAACAGCAGGAGGAACAGAGGACTCAACAACCCATGCATCAGAAGTAGAAATATCAATGGGGCAATCCCGAAGGGAAATCTGGTCCGGAGTCGCAGGCCGAGCACAAACAGTCTCAACTGGCTCAGGGGAAATAGGATCCACAACTGTGGAGGCATTGAGCCGGGCACTAGCCTTGTCACAAATTTTAGTGAGGACTTTGTCTCTGCGCTTTTCCACTTTAGTAGAAGTACCGCCATGTTTGTGACGCTTGTGGTGTGAAGGCTGTGTAGCAGTCATGGGTAACCGACAAATTATTGGATTTCCCCTGGATATTAGCACTGGAACTAGTCCCGTGCTTTGTCTTAGATAGTGTCTTAGGCATGATGCCTATTTGAGGCCAACTGTCACAGAGTTTATAGGAGAGGAGGCAAGGGGGCACTAACACTCCACGAGCACTCCTAATTCCATAGGTCAATCAACACTGTGTAGGGAGCGTAAGTGCTCCACAAATTGTCTACCTCACACGACAGGCCCAGTCAAATGTTGATCTCAGCAATTGAAATCTCAGGTAAACCACAAGGATCCACTCCAGTCAATATAGCACCCAACTGAGAGATGGCCCAGAAAGGTAGCCACCCTCGAAGGTCGGTTTGAAGGCTGACTATGGAAGCAGGAAGCAAATCAGGCAGTTTAAGCTGATAACAGGGCAGGTTAGAAAGGCAGGCAGCAGGAGGCAGGGAGCAATCAGGCAGTCCAAGCTGGCAACAGCGCAGGTTAGAAAGGCAGGCAGCAGGAGGCAGAGAGCAAACAGGCAGTTCAAGCTGGGAACAGCGCAAGCAGAGGCAGCCAGCAGAGAGCAGACAGGCCAGACAATTAAAGGAGCTCCAAAGCACTTCCAATGGCCCAGGGAGACAGCCGAATGCAGCGCTGGTAAAAAGAACGAGGCCCCAGCCTTCTAGAGGCTTGATTGAAAAAACAAAATGGCCACTGCCATTAAAATGGCACAAAAAATGGCCGCAGAGAGCGCTGAGAGTCAAAGTCACAGGTTCCTGAGGGAGAGGGGGTCCCCTGGAGAATATCCAGCTAGGTCAGCCCCCAACCACAGCGAAATGGGAGTCAGAAAAGCCCCTTCCTTAAGGAAAGGGGGGGGAGAAGCCCAGGGAATTCCCTCTGCTTTGCTAATGGAAGTCCCTGTCAGAAGCAAGGCAAGAATAACTCACAACAATATCCAAATCCAAAGGAATAAGCAGAATACGTGGTCAAGACAATCCAGGTAGTCAGAAAAACCAGAAATCCAAAATAGCAGCAATAGCCAAGTAAAAGGGCAGAGAGAAATTCCCACACGCCAGTCCTGACTGAAGGGCTGAGTCTAAAGCTGGTCTGCCCGGCAACAGAGGCAGGATTTAAGAACATTGATAGACTCAATCCTTAGGTCTGATTGGCTGATACTACCCACACTGGCTGCTGTCTCCACCAGCAATGGAAAATAACTAAATCTATTACAATTCAACTTTATCAGTATCATATTATCAGCTATTTTGCCTATTTAACTTATTATCAGCCACTTAATCAAGTTAAGAAAACCTTATAATTTTACCATGGCTCTACATTTTTCTTGAGAAATTCTTTCTTTCTACCTTTTTTAACAAGATAGTTCTGGAGCTTTTGACAATAGGTTGACTGTGTAAATACTGTATTGTTCCTCAACCTGTGTTCTGTCCCTATGTATAAGCTTTCAGAATTTTGAGGAATAGATTATGGGCAGATATGGCGGGTGCAGGAGACCATATCATGTGAGGGGGGCGCACACTCGCTATCTCCGAGCAATGGTGCGCCCCGGTCCCCATAGCCTTTCTCACCCCCAGATTGCGCAGACTCTCAGGGCCCGAGTCTCCGGCTGTTGCTGTGCAATGCCAGGTCATAAAGACCCCCTCATTTGTGATCTTGTTCAGGAGGGGGGAGCGGACCTGGCAGGTATTACAGAGACCTGGTTGGGCCAGGAGGGGGGAGTGCCCCTCGTGGATATGTGCCCACCAGGCTTCCGTGCATTCCATCAGCCGAGAGCTCACGGCAGGGGCGGGGTGGTGGTGGCGGTTATTATAAAAGAGGGTCTTGATCCGAGGGAGTCTACTGTACCACAGATAGTCGGGTGTGAATCCCTTCTTGTGAAGTGGGGCCACGGAGTTCAGCTGCTCAATGTGATAGCCAGGGTGGTGGTTGATACCCCCAGACTTTTGGTCTTGGGGGATTTCAATCTGCCATCTGTCGGTGAAATGTCTGAGGTGGCTCGGGAGTTCATGGCTTCCATGACGGCCATGGACCTGACTCAGTTAATTCACGGCCTCACTCACACAGGCGGACATACCCTGGACCTAGTTTTTGTCTCTGGTCAGTGGTCGAATGGCCTTGATATAGGGGATATAGTCATCGAACCCTTGTCATGGTCGGAGCACTCTCTCCTTCGACTGGACTTTCTAACCGCTACACCCTGCCGCAGGGAAGTGGAACCGACTAGGTGGTTCCACCCCAGGCGCCTGATGGAACTGGATAGGTTCCAGATGGAGCTTGGGCCATTTCCTGAGACTCTGGCTCATGACTTGGCTGAAGACCTGGTGGCTGCCTGGGCGGCTGCTGGGGCTTTGGACCGCATCGTGCCTTTGCAGCCTCTGACCCAGCGCCGAACTCACCTGGCTCCTTGGTTTACTGAGGAGCTGAGGGAGATGAAGTGCTGGAAAAGACGCCTGGAGAGTGGTTGGAGGACCAGCCATTCCGAATCTGACCGAACACTGGTGAGGTCTCATATTAAGACCTACCTAGTGGCAATAAAAGCGGCAAAGTCTAATTACTTTTCCGCTCTTATCGCATCATCAGATAATCGCCCAGCTGCCCTGTTTAAGGTGACCCGCTCCCTCCTTCAATTGGGAGCGTGGGATGACCTCTTGCAGGGCCGAGCTGAGGATTTTGTGCAGTATCTGTATGACAAAATCGCTCAGATTCGGGAAGGTCTGGCCTCTGACTGGGTAAGTCCGGACAGGATGAGTGAGGCAGGTCTTGGGAGTGCGGTTTGGGAGGAGTTTGATCCTGTGGCTCCCGAGGACGTGGACAGGATTCTGGGACGGCTGAATGCGACCACATTTTATTGGACCCGTGTCCCTCCTGGTTGGTGCTGGCTTCCCGAGAGGTTACATGAGACTGGCTCCAGAAGATTGTTAATGCTTCTTTGAGTGAGGGTGTCCTGCCGGCTGCTTTGAAAGAAGCGGTGGTGAGACCCCTCCTCAAGAAGCCTTCTTTGGATCCGGCTGTTTTGGCTAATTACCGTCCAGTCTCCAACCTTCGCTTCATTGCGAAGGTTGTTGAGAGTGTGGTTGCATGGCAGCTTCCCTGGTACCTGGATGAAGCTGTCTATCTAGATCCGCTCCAGTCCGGCTTCTGGCCTGGGCACAGCACGGAAACGGCATTGGTCGCGTTGGTGGATGATCTCTGGAGGGCGAGGGATACGGGTTGCTCCTCTATCCTGGTCCTATTAGATCTCTCAGTGGCTTTTGATACCATCAACCATGGTATCATGTTGTGCCGGTTGGAGGGGTTGGGGTTGGGGGGCACCGTTTTGCGGTGGTTCTACTCCTATCTCTCTTACTGGTCGCAATCTGTGTTGACAGGGGGGCAGCGGTAGACTCCAAGGCACCTTGTCTGTGGGATGCCGCAGGGGTCGATCCTCTCGCCCCTTCTGTTCAACATTTATGTAAAGCCGCTGGGTGAGATCATCTGTGGCTTTGGGTTGGAGTTCCATTAGTACATTGACGACACCCAGCTTTACATCTCCACCCCAGGCCACCCCAACGATGCCCTTGAAGTGATGTCCCGGTGCTTGGAGGCCGTGCGGATCTGGATGGGGAGAAACAGGCTCTGACTCAACCCCTCCAAGACCGAGTGGCTGTGGCTGCCGGCGTCCCAATATAGCCAGCTGCTGCCATCGCTGACTATTGGGGGTGAGACATTGGCCCCTACAGAGAGGGCTCACAACTTGGGCGTCCTCCTGGATGCACGGCAGCTTTAGAAGAGCACATGATGGCCGTGGCCAGGGGGGCTTTTTATCAGGTTTGCCTAATACGCCAGTTGCGTCCCTTTCTGGATCGGGACTCCCTACGGTCACTCACGCTCTCGTGACTTCCCGCCTGGACTACTGCAACGCTCTCCACATGGGGCTCCCCTTGGGGTGCACCTGGAGGCTCCAACTGGTCCAGAATGCGGCCGCGCAGGGAATTATGGGAACAACAGGAGGCTCCCATGTGACACCTCTCCTGCGCGAGCTGCACTGGCTCCCGGTGGTCTTCCGGGTGCGCTTCAAGGTGTTGGTGACCACCTTTAAAATGCTCCATGGTTTAGGGCCTGGGTATTTGCGAGACCGCCTTCTGCCAATAGCCTCCCACCGGCCAGTAGGCTTGCACAGAGAGGGCCCCCTCAGGGTGCCGTCGGCCAGACAATGTTGACTGGCGACCCCCAGGGGGAGAGCCTTCTCTGTGGCGGTACCCATCCTCTGGAATGACCTACCCCCGGAGATACGGAGGATATCAGACCTCCAGACTTTTCGTCGGGCCCTTAAAACCCACTTGTTTCATCTAGCGGGGCTGGCTTGATCCCATCCTCTGTTTTAAATTGGAACTAATCTTAAATTGGACTGTTTTAATTGTCGGCCGAAAATATTTACTATTTTTAATTGTTTTAATTTTTGTATATTATGTTTTATTCTGGCTGTTCACCGCCCTGAGTCCGTAAGGAGAAGGGCGGTTTATAAATTGAAACAAACAAATAAATAAATAAATTATCAGAACTGGTCCATATTATCTCGAGGACATCCAGGTTGGGGAAGACTAACCTATAATATCTTATCTCCGTTGTTGAAGTTTAAATACTGAAGACAATCCTTCAGGCTATTGGCTTTGATGCTCTTAATATGCAGGTGATATCTAAACCTTTCTGTCCCACTTTTACCACATTACAAAGAGGTTAGGGAACTGAATATGTAGGCTGCAAACTAAGTGTAAGTCAAACAAGCTAAGAGTACAATTAGTTCAGGAATTCTTATTCAAGGTTGGATGGGGTAGAATTCCTTCTGAAAGCTCAGGTTCAAAGTTTGATCTTGAATCTTTGATCTGGCAGTGAACTCATAGTACATAGTTTTATGTAATTTTAAAATTGTGTTGTGCTTCCTAGTTTAATATTTGATTGCAGCAGTGATCTAACAATGCATCAATTAATATTATTTTGTTAGTTTTTATTATAGAATGAAATGTCTATTGCATTGACATATTAGGTACAATACGTGTCTGGGACTATTTTATGAGAGAAAAATGGCAGACATTTTGCCTGCAGACAGTATCAAATTAGCCATGGTGACATCCAGGATGTACAAATTTAAAGTGGATTTTTTAGAAACTATTGTTTGGCAATGTATGAAACACATACTTAACCTCTCCATTCCTTTTAACAGCAGCATGCTAGCTGCAGTGTGTTTCATTAATCACTTTTAAAATGTAACCTCAAAGTCACTAAAAAGCATGTCAAAAGACTAATCTGTGCCCCGAATAGAACTTTCTGTCACCAACTTGAAAAATATTCTACTCTCCTTAGCTTTCAAAAAAATATGTAATTTAGAACAGCTTCCCATCTGTAAGGAAGAAAATACACAGTGCCAAAATATGGATTCATTCCAAAGCTAAGGCACTTGGAAATAGTAGCTTGCAAATATCTGTCAAACAGCTATGGGGCTTTTATATAATATAGTGCAACACACACACCCCCCCGGCCCCCCAGGTCTAGATATTCTGAATCTATTTGGCAAAGCTAGGAAGATCAAAAGAGTTACAGGATTTGGGTAACTAGTTTAATTCATTAAAAGTAAATATATCTTCCTAAACAAATGTAAATGATCCATACTGGGCTAGCTAATTTTTCAGTAGATGAGATCACCAAATCACAGGAAAGGGGAAAGGAAAAAAGTAGCTAGAGGAGATGATACACTGTGGATGTATCTGGACTGCATACATAGGCATGGTTAGAATTTTCAAACTTTTTTTGTTTTTTTGTGGGAAATGTTGCATGTGTTCTTAAGAAAAATCTAAGCTATGTTAATTTTCGAGTTGACACGGCTATTTAATAAATTTGTGTTTCATTTCAAATTAACAAAAAATATGCTACCAAAGTTTGGCAACCATGATAATGGATATATCTGGCTTATTGCCAGTTACCCTCTCATATGTACTGAATGTGCTTTACAAATCTCTTTCATCAAACAGTTCAATGAAAAGGAAAAAACTAACCCAAAGAAAGATGCAAATATTCAGGCCTATATTCACTTTTATTCCTATGTTGATCTACAACCTAATAATGGCTAGTTTGCAGGTAATACCCCGGAAACTGCCTTTTGAAGAGATGTGTTCTTTACCTGGTATTAAAGAGTGCTGCCTTCACTGCAATTGAGATGGCATCGAACAAGTTCCCACCACACTCCAATAACTGAAATTTTGAAAAAGTAGATTTTAATTATTGTATCATTTTAATAATCATTTTCTATTCTAAAAGCCATGATTTCATCATCTCCTTCTTATAATAATTCTGATATAAATGTATAAGTTTAAACAATTCTGTTTGTAATATGCAAACAACTATGAAAGGTAGGAAAATATTTCTCTGCCTTATAGATAGAAAGCCTGAGAGATGACAGTTTGAAAAAGGCTGGCTTCAGATTTCCTGGCTTAAATCTTAAATGCTAATTATTCTGTGCATTCCTTCTCTGAATTGATTTTTTTAAAACAACAACAACAACAAAAGTGACTGGACAAATGTGCCACACTCGATATCAAATTTAGAAAAATAATGAAAACTGAAGTAATCAATATACCCTACAGAATAACATCAAGAATTTGAAAAAGATGAAAGAGAGGAAATTGATAAATAATTGCAAATGAGAAGGGAGACTTACAGTACCAAAATAGAGGTAAAAAGAAAATAATTCAGGAGTTCTACAGAAAGTTCTATATGACCAAGAAGAAGTGCCAGAGGAAAAATATTGCAATATTTAGGAAAAGCAGAATTACTAAAAGTACCTGAAATGGTGAAAACTATGTTAAATGAAAAAATAACAATTATCGAATTGACACTGGCGATTAAAAGACAAAAGTATGATAAAACACCAGGGCCAGATGGACTGCCAATAGAATTTTATAAGTATCTACAAGATGTATCAATGTTACAGGTCTACAATGAAGCATTGTTAGAAGCTAAGAAACCAAAGAGTTGGAGGGAAGCAAATATTACACTAATCCCAAAAGAAGACTTGAATTTAACTGAAATAAAGAATTATAGGCCAAGATGAATAGATTAACATTAATTATAAAGGATAAGGAAGAAACAGAATATTTTCTAACATGGGATATGTAACATGGGATAAAAGAAGTGGAAACTAGAAGTTGAAAGATAAATACTATATATAAGAAAAGAATGCAAGAAATTGCATTACATATAAATAAACATTAATATTAATATTGCAATTATTATTATTACCAGTATTATCATTATTGTATATTAATGATGCAAGTAAATGATGTAAGAATCATATTACAAAGAAGCAATTATTAGTATTTTAAGTACAGTTGTTATTAATATTACTCTATCAGTTTATTAATACTTTATATGAACAAATGGAATCAGACAATACACTGCCCATTAAGCATTTATGTAATTTAAAAAAGAAAAAAATATATAAATAAACATTTTTAAAAAAGAATAACATCAAGTCTGGAAAAAGATGATCACTGCAAATATCTGGGTATACCTGACAATATCAAGCACACTGAAATCAAGAAAAAGGGTTAAACATGAATACATCAAGAGAGCTAAGATCATCTTAAAGTTCAAACAGTGGAGGAAATGCAAACAACACAATCAACACAATCAACACCTCGGCAATTCCAGTCATTAGATACACAACTGGAATAGTGGACTCAAGCAGAATAAAAGCCCTTGGTAGGAAGACCAGAAAAATAATGACAATGAATCATGCCCTTTATCCTCGCAGGGACATAGACAAAAGAAAGTAGGTGGGTATGGAATGTTGCAGGTATATCAGATGGCTGAAGAAGAAAAAAGAGCATTGTAAGAATATCTGAAGAACAGTGAAGAAACTAATATACCAGGAAGGCTTTATGAGTACTGGAGAGTCCAATGCTGCCTTCATTGCAATTGAGGTGGAATCAAACAAGACCCAATGAAGAGCAGAATGGAGGCATGGGAAGACAAAGCATTACATGGTCAATACATTAAAAAATAGCAGGCAAAGCAAATAACAACAAGACTTTGCAATGGCTAAGAGCAGGAAAGTTGAAGAAAGAGAGAACGGCTAATTCTGGCTGCACAAGACGAAGTCTTAAGAATCAATGCATATAAAGCCAGAACTGAGAAGACAGCAACAGACAGCAAATGCTGCCTATGCCAAGAAGCTGATGAAACAATGAACCACTTGGTTAACTGCTGCAAGACAATCACACTTGTAGACTGACTACAAGCAACGGCATGACAAAGTAGCAACAATGCTGCATTGGAAGAACTGCAAGAAATATCACTTGCCTGCAAGCAATAATTGGTGGATGATAAAATAGAGAAAGTCATAGAAACTGAAGAAGCTAAATTGCTCTGGGACTGTAAAATTCAAACAGACAGGCAGCTGTCATATAATGTCCCAGACAAAACAATTATCAATAAGAAAGACAAAAAAATCTGGCTAGTGGACAAGGCAAGCCTAGAGACAGGAGAATAGAAGATAAAGAACCGAGAAGATAACAAAATACTAATAACTGCAAATAGAAATAGAATGACAAGCAAACAAAGATAATACCAACAGTAATAAGTGCCTTGGATGCAACCCAACACAACAGGAGCACCACTTGAACATCATCAACACTGACAAATTCGCCATCAATCAATTGCAAAAGGTAGCTTTACCCAGAACAGCTTTCATCCTGAGACAATATCTTTTACACCATCAAACACCCATATTTGCCTATCCTAAGTCCTTGGAAAGAACTTGATAGGCAGCCTAAAATACCAAATCTAGTCTGAACATCTGGCTGACAAATCATGTGATGAATCATCATTATCATCATAAACACAACAGGAGCAACAGGATATACCAACTGTTTTCAGAGTTCCATTTAGGAACCAGAAATATCAAATTTCTCCATGCAGTAGAATAACAGAACAGAATAACAGAGTTGGATAGGACCTTGGAGGTCTTCTAATCCAGCTCCCTGATTAGGCAGGAAACCCTATACCATTTCAGACAAATGGTTGTCCAATCTCTTCTTTAAAACTTCCAGTGTAGGAGCATTCACAACTTTTAGAGGCAAGCTAGAATAAAAAGAGGGCCCAGGCAATTGGGGAATATAAAAGAGATGTAAAAGGTTGGTAACTGAATACTGGCTGGATGACTTTGGGTCAAGTCATTCTCTTTGAGCCCAACTCACTCACAGGGTTGCTGTTGTTATGGAGAAAACAGAAGGAGGAAGGAATATTTTTCTGGTTTTAGTTACTTACAAAAAAATAATAAATGCAGGATAAAAAAATCTAATGAATAAAATAAATGCATCCAAGAGTATGGTAATATTTAGACTTCCAAAGAAACAAGCTCTCAAGCTTAAATTTAATTTATATTCACATAGAATTTACTCACCAAGACATCAACATAAAGTATCCAGCAATGCTGTCTGGGATCAATACAAAGGGTTTTCAAGTCGATACTGCTCTCATTATTAAATATCCTATAGAGGGTATTGGCGATCTCAATGCCAAGTTCTTCACCACCACGTCCTTCAAATTCTGGAGTGGCATTTGCTGAACTGAAAGGAAAAAATATATCATAATTCAGAAGATTTAAACCATAGTTCAGAATATTAAGCATTCATTAAATATAAAACTAAGGGTATAACTCATAATCAAGGATATGGTCTATAAAAGTTCTCTAACTACCTCCAAACAATTCAGTTGGATATCTTATTTTCTATTCTTTAATAATTTCGCTTTGATACTAAATTCCATTATGTTGATGGAAATTATTCTTATGAACTAGAACTACTGATTAATTTAATTACTAAATTCAGAATAAAGAATAATGTTTGAAAACCAACAACTCTATAACCTTTTAACCAAGATTGATTAAGAACACAAATGCAGTGGGTGGGAAGAGATAAAGTAATCGGACAATTGGCATAGTTTTAATATATGGTAGTCTATGACTTAACATTTATTCAATTAGTTTAAATCGTCTGTAATAGCAAAGCTTATATATAATGTATCAAATTGCTAGTTTGCCCCATTTCCTATAATAATTACAACTGAATGTCAGTTAATAGAGCATTTTTCCTATTTTTAGAATAAAAATAAACTAGATACAATAGATAAGTTGCTTGCTGTAATAATAGAAAGAGTAGAAAGAAAAAAGGAACACCACAAAAAAAGAAAAGAAAAATTATAGTAAATAAAAAGAAAATAAAGACTTCCAATTTTTATTACAAGTATAAACTATTTTAGTAACTTAACACCATCTCTTAAAATAAAACAAATGACTTTTCTTCCCATATCCCATCTCTTATCTATAAACAATTCCATACAGCATCATTATTTCAGTTCTGGTGTCAGCAGCAGTCCATTAATAATTATCAAATATAACAATGTAACTACATTAACCTTGATCAAATAGTCCAATTCAAATAATGTCATAGATTTTGATTTTTTATCATGTTTTTCTTTGTTATTTCTCATGAGATTCAAAACTTTTCCTTTATTTGGAAAATATAATTAAGTAAGATGGAGAAAAGAAATGGGATCCTTTCAGTGAATATAAATGGATTAAATTCCCTGCTAAACATTTTTTACACAATTATGAAAAGTGGACCCAGAAATAATTTGTTTGCAAGAAAAGCACTTAATGAAACAATACTATAATTTTTAGAATGTCCAAAAATTGGGAAATTATATTTTACATCAGCACAGGAAAAAAAAAGGAATAGCTTTATATATTAAAGAACCACTGGATTCTAAACAGATATACTCAGATGAAGAAGGAAGAATTTTGATGGTGGAAATAATAATTAATTTTAAAAAAAGGTTTTGATAATACCAATATATGCACCAAACAATAAGCAAGAAAATTTTTACCAAGCATTACATAAGAAAATAATGGAAATGGAATATGAAAACATTTGCCTTCTAGGAAATTTTAATGCAATTGTGGATGAAACACTAGACTTTAAAAGCACTAAACTAGGGAAAAAAGGAAAAAAAGAGACTACCTATGACGTTCTTTAAAACGATAGAAGAAATTTGTATACAAGATGTCTGGAGGGAAATAAATTTGAAAAAGATCCAATATACGTTTTCTTGAAATAGACATAAATCATGATCTAGAATAGTGGTCACCATCTGGTGGTCCATGAGAAAATTTTTGTGGGCCGCAGAAAAATTACTTGCATTTTTTATATTGCACTGAATCAGGGGTCCTGAAACTATGGCTCCTGGACCAGATATGTGCAATTAATGTTTGTGTTGCTGCAGAGAGTCTCCCCCTCTGGGGTCTTTTTGTGTGAGTCAGAGGAGGGCAGAAATTTCAACTTAGGGTCTGCTTCAGCCTCCTAGTGAGAGGCTTTGGGTGAAGAGCCAAAGGGCCTTGTTTCAGTCGGACTGCATCACGGCCTGGAACTGGCTGACCATCTCAGCCCGCTGAGCCTCCAGGCGCCCGTACCTAGCCTTGCACTCCTGCAGGTCTTCCTTCTGCTTGGAAAGCCTATGCTCGTACTCCTCAGTGAGCTGCTTCTGCTGAGCCTCCTTCTCGGCCACATCCAATTTGAACTGAGGCAGCTGTTTTGCCAGCTCTTTCTTGTGCTGGTTGCTTAGCTCCAACAACTGCTTCCGAGCAGGCAGGCAAGGAGTGGCTGGGAAGGGAGGGGTGAGTAGAGGCTGTTGAGGCGTCCCTTGACATGAGTGACATTGAGTTGACCATGCCCACCCAGTCACATGACCAACCTAACCAATCATTAGATAGATCATATTAGTGGTCTGCAGGATTTATAATTATGAATTTAGTAGTCCCTGAGGTCTGAAAGGTTGGGGACCCCTGGTCTAGAATATGGATGTCCCCAGAACTAAGAACTGATATACTGGATGTGGAAATAGAACCTAGTGTTTGGACAGACCACAATCCAGTAAAATTGATTTGGAGAAGAACCTTAGGTGGCCCCTGAACCAAGCCATATTAAGAGATAAAGGTACAAAATCGGCAGCAAAGGAAATTGATTTTTTCTTTAAAGAAAATAAAAGAAGAGATATATCACTCCAGTACATATGGGAAACAGCCAAAGCATACTTTAGAGGGTTAGCTATAACCTACATAGCTAAAAAAAAAACAAACCAAGAGAAAAAGCAACGGACTAGGACAGTGATGGCAAACTTATAGGCACAGAGTGCCCAAATTGGAAGGTGTGCGCAGGCCAGAGATGCAAAAACCTGATGACTAGCTGGCTGAGCTTGGACAATGGCGCGCATGCCCACAGAGAAGACTCTGCGTGCCACCTCTGGTATGCGTGCCATAGGTTTGCCATCATGGGACTATGATGTTGAAAGAAGAGTATAAGAAATTGCAGTTGGAACATCAAAGAGATTCACAAAAGAAAACACTTAAGACAAATTGAGATAATTAAACATAAATTGAACTTAATAGTTTCAGAAGAAATAGCTCAACAAAAGGGCAAAACAAAACTTTTCTGAGAATGCAAATAAACAAGGAAGACGGTTGGCATATAAATTGAAAAAAGAAAAAGAGAAAAAGGTGATAAACACATTGCAAGATGATCAGAGATACATATATTTTCAAAGTGAGTCAATAAAAAGAATAGTTAAAGACTATTATGAAAAGTTATATGATACAGAAAATAAACCTATGGAAAAAAATAACACAATATATGGAAGAAGCCAATTTACCCAAAGTACCAGAAAACTTTAAAACTATACTAAAAGAGAAAGTAACAATGGGGGGGGGGCTAACAGAGGTGATAAAAAGACAGAAAAATGATAAAACTCCAGGCCCAGGTGGGCTACAAGCAGAATTTTATAAATGTTTTGCAGACCCATTAAGCTTGCCACTGAAAGACATTTGTAACAAACTACTATCAGAAGCTAAATTATCAAACACATGGACAGAAGCAAATATTACGCTAATACCAAAAGGAAATGTAGCTTTGACACAGATAAAAAACTATCGACCAATATCCTTACTAAATGTGGATTATAAAATCTTCACATCAATAATAACAGAGACTGATTTTTTTTTTACTGAATTTATTCACCCAGATCAAAATGGCTTTTTACCAAAAAGACAAATAAAGCACAATTTAAGGATTATTTTAGATACATTCGAATATTATGAAGTACATTCAGGAAAACAAATGGCATTAATCTTCTTAGATGCCCAGAAGGTATTGACAATGTGAGTTGGCAATTTATGATACATCAACTAAACTGTATGGACTTTGGAGAATAATTTATAAACGTAACTAAGACAATATATCATAAACAAATAGTTTATTTATTTATTGGTTCAATTTATATGCTGCCCTTCTCTGGAGACTTAGGGCGGCTTACAATGCGTTAAGCAATAGCCTTCATACTTTTGTATATACCTGCTTAGTAGGGCTTAGCCCCCCCCCCCAAGTGATGTTCTTTTTTATACAAAGTCAGCTTATTGCCCCCACAATCCGGGTCCTCATTTTACCTACCTCGGAAGGATGGAAGGCTGAGTCAACCTTGAGCCTGGTAAGATTCGAACTTGCAGTAATTGCAGGCAGCTAAGTGCTATTTAACAGTGCTTTAGTCCACTGCTCCACCAGGCTCCTTAAATTAAGGTAATTGTAAATGGGGACTATACAGAGAGTTTTAATATAACAAAAGGAACAAGACAAGGATGTCTGCTATTGCCTCCACTATTTATATCGACTTTGGAAATTTTGAACAGCAATATCAGGCAAAATATAGAAATTAAGGGATTGAAGAGAGGAAAAATATAAATTACAAGCATTTGCAGATGATATGGTATTTATTGTAGAAGAACCACTGGAGACAATCCTGAAGTTGTTAAAAGAAATAGTTTGGAGACTTCCGGTTGGCGCCGCGATCCTCGTTGACGACCTTTTTTTTAGGTCGCCGGCTTTGAACTCCGTTAAACCGCTTTGACAGCGAAAAACAGCTGTCTGGCGGTTTTGCAGACCTCTCTTCGGGAAAAGAGGAGAGACAGAGAAGTTTCCGGCAGGTAGAGCCGCCAAAAAAGCCTCTGGGTTCAAGTTCAGGGGCTTGAAAGGTGGGCTCCCCAGGGAAACGTCTCCGGATTCAAAGCACTGCTGCATAAGCAGCATTAGAGGGACGCGACCAGCTCTGCAAGCAAATTGAAAGTTTAACTGATTTCTGCAGCAGATGGAGTGGAGCAGGAGAGCTTGCAACAAAGTTACAGAGCTTAACTCCTGTGTACTTTGGGTTGAATGAGCCTAATTGGAAGAGGAAGTATCCAATTAAGAGTATCTGGACTGTGCTGAGAAGAGAAAGTGAGTACTGAAAAGGACTTTTTTTTCTACTTTTAAAGAGAAACTGAGCTGCCAGAAGAGAGTAATCTGGGAAAGACATTGAAAGCAGCATTTTAAAATAATTTGGATTGAATTTGGTGACATTTAAGGCTAGGTAATTGCAAAGTGGGGTGAAGAGGAAAAATGTTTTTTTGAAATTAAAATGGCTTCTAAACAAACCAAGCCAGCATCAGCCAAAGCAGGAGGGGCTTCTCCTTCAGTTTCCACTGTGACACAAAAGGCACAACTTCCGGGGGAGGTCACAAGCAAAGAGGACTTTATGAGTGAGCTTAAGGAGTTTATAACGCAAATTGTGATTGCCCAAACAGCAAAAATAGAAGAAAAAATAGAAGAGAGAATGGGGAAATTTGAGGAGGATTTAAAAGATGTAAAAAAAATTAGAAGTGAAATTAAAAAGACTGTTGAAGAGAAACATGATGAAATAAGAGAAGATATTTTGCTGGCTGTTTCTGGTTTGTCTAATCTTCTTGTGCAGCTTGATGAAAGAGTGGAAGAAATCAGTGAGGTTATTCAAGATCTGGAGGGTAAAATGGGAGAATTCCAGACCAAATCAGAGAGAATGGAAGGAGATATTACTATGATACAATACAGGTCAATGGAGGTCGCCCTGAGGCTGAGAGGGTTGAAGGAGAATGGACGGGAGAACTTAAGAGAGAAATGTGCTGAAGTGATTGCCTCAGTGGCTGGAATGAAGAAGGATGAAATAATTGGTCATCTGGACAAAGTCTGCAGAGTTAATTCATGGATTGCAAGAAATAGAAATTTGCCAAGAGATGTTGTGATCTATTTTACTGAGAGAAGAATCAGAAATGATGTATTGCAAGCTTCTTACAACAACAAAGTACAGGTGTCTGGACAGGAAATTAAAGTGCTGAAAGAGATTCCTCCTAAAATGCTCAGAGATAGAAAGAATTTTGGTTTCTTAGTGGAGGAGTTAAGAAGACAACAAATAGTGTACAGATGGGATGTTCCAGTAGGCATAATAGTGGATTATGCTGGAGAGAGGTACCGTCTGAATACCGTTGAGAAAGCAAGAGAATTCTATCGTAGTGTACTGAAAGTGGAACACTCCCCTAAAGATGATAAAAAAGCAGAAAAAGGAAAGCAACAATCTTTAACATATGCTGAGGCAGTGGTTGGAGAATCTAAGAATCAAGATGACCAGAACCAATCGGATCAAGCATCACTTCCCTTTCCTTTAAGTCAACTGCAAGCACCACTGGAATTTGCAAAACTGGAGGAACCAAGAGCACAACGTGTGACAAGATCAACTACTAAACAACAACAACAACAACAATTGGATACAAAATCAGAAGCTGTGGGGGGGGGGCAAGACCAAAGAGCAAGGTGAAAGATGATCTTCAAAATATGCTCCATATGCTTCAGTCTCGCAAAGATGCCAGTTAAATTTTTGTCTTGGAATGTCAATGGTTTGAATTCACCACAAAAGAGAAAGAAAATTTATCATTATCTGAAACAATTTAATAACGATATTGTATGCCTACAAGAGACACATATTAAGTCAACAGATCAGAAATATTTAATTAATTCCAAATTAGGAACTCACTTTGTGGCATCATCTTTGGAAAAGAAAAATGGAATAGTGGTATATATAAAAAAGAATATAACAGCAAATTGGATAGAGGCGGATGATCAAGGAAGATATATAGCAATTGAAGTGAGGACTCAAAATGGAACAATGCTTTTGATTGCAATTTATGCACTGAACCAGTAGCAAGAAAATTTTTATAAATTTTTACATGCCAAAATTTCGCAATGGGATTACAAATCAATTATTTTGATGGGTGATTGGAATGGAGTAATTGATATTTCTAAGGATAAGAAGACTATATCTAAAGTTGTTTCACGGGCCAAATTACCCAAACCTT
Organism: Coluber constrictor foxii; assembly: GCA_038048745.1. Taxonomy (NCBI): domain Eukaryota; kingdom Metazoa; phylum Chordata; class Lepidosauria; order Squamata; family Colubridae; genus Coluber; species Coluber constrictor. The sequence continues at coordinate 114,514,244 of CM075961.1, read as the reverse complement.
TTTTTGAAATTATGGATGATTTTGAATTAAGGGATGTCTGGAGAGAATGGAATCCAGATGAAAAAGATTTTACCTTTTTTTCTGATAGACACCAATCCTTTTCTAGGATTGATTTTATTTTGTTAACATCTGATTTCCTTTTTAGGGTGAAGAAAGTCAAGATATTTCCAAGGATTTTAGCTGATCATAGCCCAGTTTGGTTGGAATTAGAACAGGAGAGAAAAGAAAGGAGGTCTTGGAGATTAAATGAAAATTTATTTAGATATGAAGAAAATGTTGAAGAACTTAAAAAATATATGAAGGAGTTTTTTGTTAACAATATGTATAAAGGTACTTCTATGGAAATGGTTTGGGATGCAAGTAAGGCTTATATGAGGGGAGTGTTGATATATATGAATAATAAATATAGACAAAAGCAGGCAAAGAGACGGAAGGATATTGAGGAAGAAATAAAAAAGAAAGAACAACTGTTAATAGATAATCCAGAAGATAAAAGAGTAAAAGAAGCAATAAGTATATTAAAACAGCAATTTAATATGCTAATGGCTGATCAAGTTGCAACTACTTTACAATATGCTAAACATAATACATTTTGCAATGCTAATAAACCAGGCAGATGGTTAGCTTATATGTTAAGGAAAAAGCAAAGATCACGTATTATTGGTAAGATAGAACATAAAGGTAAAGAAGTTTATCAACAAAATTTGATTAAAAAAGCCTTTTTAGAATATTATACAAAATTATATGCAGGAGATTTGATACAAGGTAAAGATATAGATAGATATCTTAGAGAGGTTGATATTCAGGAATTAACTTTGGATCAAAGAGAAGGTTTGAATCAACCAATAAACTTGAAGAGATTATTTTAGCAATCAAACAGTTAAAAGTAGGTAAAACACCGGGAACGGATGGGTTGACAGTTATTTATTATAAGAATTTGCAGATGGAAATGGTGGAACCGCTTAGGATGCTTTTTAATAAGATTCAATCTGGGGGAGAGACGCCACCTTCATGGAAAACAGCTTTTATATCACTGATTCCTAAAGAGGACCAAAACTGTGTTAAACCTGAAAATTTTAGACCTATTTCACTTTTAAATACTGATTATAAGATTTTTACCAAAGTATTGGCAAATAGATTAATGCCAATTATGCAACAAATAATTCACAATGATCAATCAGGGTTTATAAGGGGGAGATATATGAAATACAATTTGAGACAAATAATAAATTTGGTTGAATATTTGGAGAAAAATAATCACATTTCTGCAGCTTTTTTCTTTTTGGATGCAGAAAAAGCTTTTGATAGATTGAATTGGCAATTTTTATGTAAAATAATAGATAAAATGCAATTTGGGGAGCAATTTATGAGTTCAATTAAAGCAATATATAGGGAACAAACTGCACAAATAATTATTAATGGAAGTTTAATGGATAGTTTTAAGATAGAAAAGGGAACGCGGCAGGGTTGTCCATTATCCCCCTTATTGTTTGTTTTATCTTTAGAAATTTTGTTGAAAAAGATACGTGAATCTAAAGAACTAAAAGGAATAGTGATTCGACAGCAAGACTATAGGTTGAGGGCCTTTGCAGATGATTTAGTTGTTACATTAACGCAACCTATAGACACAGTTTCATATATGTTGGAATTGATAGAACATTATGGTAAAGTCTCGGGATTCAAAATAAATCAACATAAGACTAAGATAGTGACCAAAAATATGTCTTTTAATCAAAGAGAAGAGCTTCAACAAATATCGGGATTTGAAATAGTTAAAAAGGTTAAATATTTGGGTGTGTTTATCGCTGAATCAAATACAAAGTTATTTAAAAACAATTATGAAGTCTTATGGCGAAAGGTGCATAAAGAAATGGAGAATTGGAAAAAGTTACAATTATCTTTATTAGGTAGAATAGCAGCAATTAAAATGAATGTATTACCTAAGTTTTTATTTTTGTTCCAAATGATACCGGTGCTGAAGAAGGATGAACAATTGAGGGAATGGTAAAAAGGTCTTAATACTTTTATATGGTCAGGTAAAAAACCTAGAGTTAAATTAAAAATTATACAAGATACTCGGGAGAGAGGGGGTTTAAAAATGCCAAATTTAAGATTATATTATGAAGCTTCGGTATTAGTTCAGATTAATGATTGGTTTAATTTAACAGAGGACAGAATTTTGAATCTAGAAGGATATGATCTACTTTATGGATGGCATGCTTATTTACTGTATGAAAAGAAAGTGGATAAAGTTTTTGAAGGTCATATGCTTAGAAATGCCTTGTTGAGAGTCTGGAAGAAATATCAATATAAACTGGATTATAAAATACCTATTTGGGCAAATCCCAGACATGCAATAGAAAATATAAGTATAGAACAAAAGATGGAGGTGATGACATATAAAGAACTTTTATTTAGAGAAAGGGGTAAACTACAACTTAAACCCTTAGAGGTTTTGAAGAAGGAAGGGATAATTTATACCTGGTTTCAATATGGTCAGCTTCAAGCAAGATGGAGGGAGGATCAAAAAACAGGTCTTATGGAAAATGAAGAAAATTTGGTAAAGCAAATTAGGGACCAGGGTATTATGCATATTAAAAGATTATATAATGTATTATTAGAGATAGATTCTGAAACAGAGTTGGTTAAAGATTGTATGATCAAATGGGCTAGAAATTTTCAAGAACCAATAATGATGGAAACATGGGAAAAGATCTGGATTAGAAATGTTAAATTCACTCAAGCACAAAATCTTAGAGAAAATTTTTATAAGATGTTTTATAGATGGCATTTAGACCCAAAAAAGTTGTCCTGTATGTATTCTAATGTACAAGCTAAATGTTGGCGGTGTGACTGTGAAGATGCAACTTATTTTCATATTTGGTGGACCTGTAAGAAGGTTAAAGCATTCTGGATAAAGATTTGGTGGGTAATGCAAAATATTTTGAAAAAAAGGTTGGAATTTACACCGAAATTTTTCTTATTGGGTATTATAAATGAATGTACATTATTGGAGACTAAGTTGATTTTAAATTTAATAACAGCAGCTAGATTGTTGGTTGCACAACACTGGAAAAAAGACTCTTTGCCCACAGTAGAAGAATGGATTGTAAAAGTAATGAACTTAGCTGAGATGGCCAAAATCTCAGCATATTTGAAGGATCATACACAAGAAAAATTCATTTTCGAGTGGAAGAAATGGATTGACTATATTCGGAACAAATATCATATAAGAAGACATCAAATTGCATATGAATGAAGAGGAACTGTAGAGTTGTATTTTTTTTTTTTAATTAGATTGGAGTTAAGATTTTGATAGGGTTGGTAATCTAGAAATTGGATAGGTTAATGATTGGTTTAAAATTTTTGTTGAAGAAGAGAAACCCTGTATTTCACTCTGGGAAGTCGGGGGGGGGGGGGAAGGGGGCTGAAGGGGGGGAAGGGGGGTTGAAGGGGGGAGGGGGGGTTATATGTTTGTACTTTTATAAAACTTTTAATAAAAAAAAAAGAAATAGTTTGGAGAGGTAACAGGACTGAAAATAAACAGAAAAAACTAAAGTTATAATTAAAAATCTCACAGAAAAACAAAAAGAAAATCTGGCAGAAAAAGTGGACTTTCAAATAGATAAGAAAGTTAAATATTTGGGAATACACTTAACAGTAAGATATGCAGTGATAAAAAAGACGATTATATAAAACCACTTAAACAAATAAAATTAGATTTGGAAAAAATGGAAAATATACATTTGTCAATGTTAGGGAGGATTGCCATGATAAAAATGAAAATCCTACCAAAATTGCTTTTCCTGTTTCAAACAGTACCTATAAAAATTAAAAATAAATTCTTTATGATTTGAACAAATTGATGCTGAAATTTATTTGGCAAGGAAAAAAAGTGAGAATAAAATTGAAAATGCTACAAGAACCTAAAGAAAATGGAGGGTTTGGATTACCAGGTTGGTTTTTATATTACCAAATATAAAAACTATGTGTGATAATATGGTTAAAAGAATGGATAACTTTCAGACAAAAGAGATAGTTATATTTAGAAAGACATGATTTACAATTAGAATGGCATACCTTCCTATGGTATGAGAAAAATAAAGTCCATAGATATTTTCAAAATCACTGTATAAGAAACTCACTAATATCGATATGGAAAAGATAAAGTCTAAAGTATACTTGAAAATTCCAGGATGGTTCTCAATGATGGAAGCATTTACATATCCAAATCTGGTGAAGCTTGAAAAAATCATGACATTTAAAGACATTTTGCACAGTAAAGGGAAATTAAATTAAAGCAAGAGCTTGAAGAATAAACATTGGATCTTATCTGAATGTTCAATCTATGTGCGCTGCAGGAGAGTCCAAGCAATGGGGTTCAACTTTAGTTTGGTTGGCCAGAGACTGGGTTGAATTTGCCTAGCCACGCCTCTTTCTCTCATGAGCCTTCAGTGTTTTGACGAAGAAGTCTGTAGAAGATGTAGCAATGATGATAGAATAACGTCCACTACAACTAGGTGTTGGATGCTGAACTGCTACAATAGGGCGGGGTTGGACTCTCCTGCAGCGCACATAGATTGAACATTCGGGTAAGATCCAATGTTCAATCTTCTGTGCACTGCTTGGAGAGTCCAAGCAATGGGATATACCCATAGGCACTGGAGTAGCTTGGTGTTCGTAAACTATTGCGATGCAAGCTTTGATCCATCTCACAATTGTAGATGGGGTAACTTTCTTCTCCATGGTAGTAGGCTGGAATGATACAAATAGTGATTCAGACTTTCTGAATGAAGCGGTCCTATCAATGTATTTGCGAAGTGCCCTACGAACGTCGAGCGTGTGCCAACGTTGTTCTCTAGGATGTGCTGGATCAGGGCAAAAGTTAGGTAAAACCACCTCCTGTGCCCTGTGAAACCAAGAATTGACTTTTGGTACAAAAGTCAGGTCCAACCTGAGGACCACCCTGTCGGAGTGAAAGAAGCATAGATCACTACGTACCGACAGTGCCGCCAGTTCGAAGATCCTCCATGCAGACGTGATTGCTATCAAGAAGGTGACCTTGAAGGTAAGTAGTCTGAGGCTGGCAGATCCTAAAGGCTCGAACGGAGCAGACGTGAGTGCTTGTAGGACTAGGGGAAAGTCCCAGGAAGGATACCGATGGACTGGAGAAGGCCGTAAGTTAGCAACCCCTCGAAGAAAACTCCTCACCTTGGGGTGTTCAGAGAGAGGGATAGGACCCTCTCCATGCAGAATAGTTGCTAAGGCTGCCACTTGTCTGCGGAGCATGTTGGCAGTAAGTCTCCGTTTGAATCCTGAGTGCGGAAACTCAAGACGTCTGGAAGGGAAGCTGCCCTGGGAGGAATGTGCAATTTTTGACACCAGCTAGAGAACGTTAACCAAGTGGCATCGTAAATCCTGGTGGTAGATGGACGACGGGAGGCCTGGATGACGGAAATGACTTTGCTCGAGAATCTGGAGTCCCTCAGGATTTCCCGCTCAATTGCCAGACGGCCAGTTGGAGCAATTGGGGCTTGGGATGCTGAACTGCCCCATGGCTCAGGACAATCGTGTCTGGAGGAATCCTCCACGGGCGAGACACTGAGAGACACTAGGTCCGCAAACCATACTCTTCTGGTCCAGTGCGGAGCCGCCAACAGAATTTCTGCCTGCTCGTCTAGAAGCTTCCGGATGACCCTCGGTAGTAGAGGTGTCAGAGGGAATGCATATAGGAGGCCTCGCGGCCAGGGCGCCCGAAGGGTGTCTGTTGCTTCTGCCCCCGGCGTCGGAAATCTGGAAAAGAACCATGGTAGGTGAGTGTTCTTTGGGTTGCAAACAGATCCACGCATGGTTGGCTGAACCTGGTTGTCAGTTGGTGAAACAGATCTGGATGGAGACGCCACTCGGAGTGGTCGACAGTTGTTCGACTCAACCAGTCCGCCTGTTCGTTTTGTGCACCTGAGATATGTTCCGCCTGGAGGGAGAGCAGGCGTGATTCCACCCAGAGGCCGAGGCTCGCTGGTTTGGACATCAGGTCCTTGGACCGGGTGCCTCCCTGCCTGTTCATGTGTGCCTTGGTGGTGACATTGTCGATTAACAGCAACACGTGATGGTTGCTTAGTGAGAGGTGGAAATGACGGAGAGCTAGGTGGGCAACTCTGAGTTCGATGTGGCGGTTCTTTGAAGAGGCAGTCTTTCTCCAGGGAAGGTGACATCCACCAATTCAGAGAATGGAGAACTTTTGGGGGTACTCTGACTCTTGTTGTGGAGTGACTGATGCCTGCTTGTTGGCTCGGTAGGAGGAACCATTGTAAGGTTCGGGAATGTAATCTTGCCCAAGGAACTATGGCCAGACATGAAATCATTTTCCCTAACAACTGGGACAATACTGCGAGGGAGACAGTACTGGCTGACCTGACCTGATGTATTAAGGCCTGTATGCTGACCAGTGCTGTGGAGTCGGAGTCGAGGAGTCGGAGGAAATTTTGGATACCTGGAGTCGGAGTCGGAGGTACAAAAAACTGAGGAGTCGGAGTCGGAACATTTATCTCCCGACTCCACAGCCCTGGCTGCGGAGTCGGAGTCGAGGAGTTGGAGGAATTTTGGGTACCTGGAGTCGGACTCGGAAGTACAAAAAACTGAGGAGTCGGAGTCGGAGTCAGAACATCTATCCCCCAACTCCACAGCCCTGATGCTGACTAGACGTTCTGGTGATAGAAAGACCTGACTATGTCTATCCGGGCACCTAAATGAAGGGTAGAATGGGATGGAATTAACTGGCTCTTTTCTAGATTTACTGAAAACCCGTGAAGTTGCAGAGCCTTAATAGTCTCTGACAAATCCTGTCTCGCCTGCCTGATGGATGAAGATTGAATCAAAATGTCGTCTAGGTAACAGTGAAATCTGATTGGGCGAGCCCGCAGATGGGCTGCCACCACGTCCAAGAGCTTTGTGAACGTCCTGGGGGCAGAGGACAGGCCGAATGGAAGGGCCCTGTATTGGAAGTGTTGCCTTGCGTAACAGAATCTGAGATATTTCCTGTGTGAAATCTGAATTGGTATGTGCAGGTAGGCTTCTTTTAGATCTATGGATGTAAGCAGATCCCCCTGTCTGATGCAATTTAGAATAGAAGTTAAGGATTGCATCTTGAATCTCTTGTATTTGATGTGTTTGTTGAATCTTTTTAGATCCAGTATTCCCCTGCAACCCCGATTTCTTGGGATCCAGAAAAAGGATCAAATAGAAACTGAGACCCTTCTGCGAGACAGGCACCGGTTCTATTGCCTGGATGGAAAGTAGATGAAGGATCTCGGCTTCCATCAGAGACTTCTTGGTGGCATCTCTGGGAAGAGTGCAAGAGATGAACCTCCTTGGAGGGAGGGATGAAAACTCCAATGTGAGACCGAGCCGGATGGTTTGCAGAGCCCAGGCGTTGGTTGTGATGAGCTCCCATTGGGTTGAGAACCTCATGAGGTGGCTTCCAATGGGAACCTGTGACTGGGAGTCATTTGGACCTGCGGTAAGGCCCCTTAAAAGAGTCTTTTAGACTGGGGTTGTCTAGACCTGTCTCTGAACTGAGCTCTATCCTGGGATCAGTCTGAAGATGGGGGGTAAGTCCTCTGATAGGTTGGGGCGGAATAACCACCCTCCACCCCACAAAAGGACTGCCTGTGATAATATGGAGAGTATCTCCTGTCGGTCCTCCTTTGAGACAGGGGAAGTACCTTCCTTTTATCCTTGGTCTCTACCAAAATGGGATCTAAAACATCACCAAACAAATTATTGCCTGAAAGGGAGCAGACGCCAATTTCCATTTGGATTTCATATCGGCTTGCCAATTGCGAAGCCATAACAATCATCTGGAAGTCACGTTAGAAGCCAGGGCCCTGGAAGCAAATTTAGCCGCATTAAGGGTTGCATTAGCAGAGTATTCTGCTGCAGCAATTAATTTGTTGATGTCCTGGTGTAATCTGACATCTCCAGAGGAAGCCCTTGCCTACATTTGGCGTAGCCACAGGAGGGAGGTTCTATTAAAGAAAGTACCTGCCGTGGCTGATTTGATCGCCCAGGCAGCTGCTTGATGTGTCTTACAAACTGAAATCTCAGCTTTCCTATCCTCAGTCTTCAGCCCCTCTGCAGAGTCTGAGGGGAGAATATTGGAAGATGCTAGATTGGCAAAGGCAGTATCTATTGTAGGCATGTCCTCTACCTCCTGTTCTACAGTGTACATCTTTTTGTCTAATCCACTGGGATTAGACAAGGACCCAGGTTGAAGCCATTGCTTCTTGATAATGTCTATGAATAATCTGGGAGAAGGAACAGCGTCCTGGGTAGTGACTGGTTCTGTAAATAATGAAGCATGGGGATCCTGCTCAGCTGACCAGTCAGATGCCCCAGCCACAACCCCTAGATTAGCAGTGGTTTTGGCCTTGTATAACAAGGTCTTGAACATGCTAGGGTTGAAAAGGCCAGTGAAGGCTGGTTTGTCTGGAGATCTGCCTTCATCTGCAGAAAGATCATGATCTGCGAATTCTTCCTCCTCCGCAGTATAAAACCATTCACTGCCCTGAAACTCATGAGGCGAATGAGGGGCCCGGGAATAAACCCTATCCTGGTGGGCCTGGTGAACATTGGAAGTGGTACCAGCTGAGGCGAGAGCAGGGATGATCCTCCTAAGGAAGGCAGAGTCTATGCTCTGTGCAATGGTCTGAGCTAACATCTAGCAGAGTTTCTAGGAAGGAACAGGGGCCTGATTTACCTCAGGGCGGAGCCCCGCCGCTGTAGCTGAGGGAGCTGACCTCCTACGTAGTGGAATTACTCCCTGGTCGGATGAGGCCAGTTTTGATATGGGAATAATCTCCTTAGCGCTTTCAATTAATTCAGTGGGAGGATCTGTGGTAAAATCTGGAGACCAATTCAATCTATCTTCGTTTGAAACAGAAGGAGAAGTATCCTGAATTGGAGGAATATTAGGCTCTAGGTGAACAATGACAAGGCCTAGGCCTGAGGAGGCTTCTGCCTGCTTTCTTGCCTTTGCAAATTGTTTCTCTAAAGCTTTTTGCCTTCTTTCTGCATCCTTATCAACAGCTGTGGAAGAAGAGGCCTTGGATCTGGTGGAAGGCCCAGGCGAGGCCCCATTGCCTTACTGTGATCTGAAGACATAGCTTTCTTAGAAGCAAAAGAATGGGATGCAGCAGTATTTTTGGAGTGAGAGGAGCTGCGATCCGCCATCTTGGAATGACAAGAGAAAAACAATTCAATCAGAAAGGCTTACTAGGGCAATGTATTATGATAATGATATTATTCCTCACTCCTGTATTGGGAAATATGGTGTCAAACCGACACAACAGTTTGTAATGCAATTTTCCACTGCTGTTAGGTGTTAGGCGTGAGACTGATCAATGACCAACTCTAATAACGCTATGAGAAAAAGCAACAGTATTCAAATGGTGCGGGACAGATACAACAGTCCCCAACCACAAAGGCAATTAGCAGTAAATCAGCCAGAAATGCTAGGCCCGATCGCCAAACTCACGTGGCTCTTTGCTGTGTTTTCCGGTAGAGAAAGACTGCAATTACTATCCCTTTGCTTTTGCTGCGTTTCTGAGCTGTTAGGAGCCTAATTAGCCTTTAAAAGGATTGCCTCCACTGTGCTGTTAATGGCGGCAATTAGGATCAGCCCCTGAGGCAAGAGATTAGCTCTGGAGCTAATTAGCTCCACGGAGCACCTGGAAAAACACCTCAAGTTCTTAGAATTAAAGGCAAAGGAAGCAAGGGAGAAAGAGAGCTTCTTCTGTGGCTCGCCGAATATTTTAAATGACTTTAAGAATTTTTCTAAAATGGAGAAATTTAAAGCAAGTTTCTTTAGGCCGACTGAGTTGAAATACTGAAGGCTCATGGGAGAAAGAAGCGTGGCTAGGCAAATTCAACCCAGTCTCTGACCAACCAAACTAAAGTTGAACCCCATTGCTTGGACTCTCCCAGTAGCGCACAGGAGATCAGGACATTATATTATCATGGGGGCCTCAATTGCAAACACAATCTAAATATAACATAGATATGAAAAAGTATGGCTTTTATAAAGGACACTGTTGAATTCTGATGAAAAATTAATTAAGAAGATATATAACATTTTGCTAAATTTAAAAATGGAGGATGAACAAATAAAAGACACAATGATACAATGGGAAAAAAACTTTGACTATAACAGAGAATTAGAGAAATGGTAAAATTTATGGGAAAGGAACTATAGGTTAACAATGGCAACTTCTTATAAAGAAAATTTATATAAAATGTTTCATAGATGGCATTACCACCTGCAAGGTTAGCTAAAATGTTTAAAAATATGTCTAACAAATGTTGGAAATGTAATCAAAAGACTGGCACTTTTATCATATGTGCTTGTGCTAAAACAAAACAAAACAAAAAAATGGGCAAAAGTACATACATGACTAGAAACGACAATAGAGAAACATGTAGACTTTAAACCTGAACTGTTTTTATTACGGATGATATCAGAAAAATTTGATAAGAGAAGTATGTATTTAGTATTTACATGTTTTAACAGCACAGTTAAAACAGCAGTTTTAACAACAGCAGTGAGGATTATCCAAGCACAATATAGGAAAGATGAAGAAACATCTCAAGATGAAGAGATAAATTAAGAAGGTATTAGACTGTGCAGAAATGGACAGACTTACATTGAAAATCAAACAGAAAGAAGACACAGAATATTATCAAACTTGGAATTTATTCTACCAGTGGTTGGAAAAAAGGGGTGGAGAGTAAGAATGGCATTTGTACTGTTAAGCAAATTAAATACCCAGATAATGCGATGTTTATTAAGCATTAAGGAGTGTAATAAATAGAAATTAATAAAATGTATTTAAAAAATATTTACCAAATCCACTATAGGAAATTATCCAGGTTACTTTCTTAGTTTTATATATTCCCTTTAATTATTAAAATACTATCCGATTTTATCTAGTGTAACATCTTTTTTCATTTCATTCTTATAGCCTGTCATTTGTAAATCTATTTTTAAAGCAATCTCAATTCTGCAGGTTAAAGGTGTTTCACTTCCATACCACAACAAAGTCGTTCAAAATAGACAGATATCTCTGTTGACACTATTAACATCTGAGTCTATTTTTCAAAAATATCCATCAGTATATCCAACAAGATTGTTGAGAAGGTGGTGATGCAGCAGTTCCAGGGGTTTCTGGATGAAATGGATTATCTAGACTCCTACCAGTCAGGGCCTGGATATGGGACAGAAACAGCATTGGTTGTGCTTTTTGATGATCTATCGTGGGAGTGGGATACTGGTAGTGCATCCATCCTTGTTTGATCTCTCAGCAGCTTTAGATATTATTGACCATTGTATCCTCCTGAAGTGGCTTTGGGGGTTGGGAGTGCTATCCTGGTTCACTTCCTTCCTCTGTGGCTGCTCTCAGTCAGTGTTACTAGGAATTGAGAGATGCAGCCCTTGCCCACTGTTTTGTAGGGTCTTGAAGGGCTCAGTAATCTCTCTGCTCCTATTCAACATCTACATGAAGCTGTTGGGTGAGATCATCCAGAACCATGAACTGAGATATTATCACTGATACACTGATGATACTCAGCTGTATGTCTCAGCCTATGGTGAATTAACCAATGCCATGACTTCCCACTTGGAGTGCCTGGAGGCTTTAGGTTGGATGGGGAGCAATAGGTTGAAACTGAACTCTGGCAAGACCGAATGGCTCTGGGTTTGGGGTTCTTTGACCCAGAGAGAATTACAACTTTTAGTCTTGGATGGAATGGCACTGCCCCAAACATGTGTGTTATCTGGGGGTTCTCTTGGACTCACATTTCCTGTTCGAAAAGCAGGTAGCAGTCGTGGCCAGGAGGGCCTTTGCGCAACTATCTATGCCCTTTCCTGGACCAACATTCCCCACTCACGATCACTCAAGCCCTAGTCACCTCTTGTCTTGACTATTGCAACACGCTGCTGTATGGGGCTACTCCTGAAAAGCATCCAGACGCTTCAGTTGGTGCAAATGCAGCAGCCCACTTGGTTTTGTGCAGACCTCTGTATGCACATGTATCATCTTTCCTGAGGGAACTACATTGGTTGCTGATTTGCTTCCGGGTGCAATTCAAGGTACTGGTTGTCACCTTTAAATCCTCTGTTAGGGTAATGATGATTTAATAGCTAATCAGCTACTGTAATGCTATAATACTGTAATGATGATGCAATGGTAGTAATGAATCAGCAGGGTTATTTGACTGTTACCACTTTAAGAGACTGTATTATAAGAGAGGCCCTGTTGGGGCTTACCTCTCTCTCTCCGTGTGTGCCTTGGTGCTATAATTGATGATTGATTGCCTGACTTTACGTAGTACATGTATGTATATATATTCCTTGTAGATAAACCACTATTTGAAAGACAAACCTCTGTTTAATAATCACACTGAGCACACTCATAAGTTATGGGCCCAGTCCAGAAAGACTACAGCCGTGATGGTGAACCTTGTTGGCATCACCCATTCCTTTTCTGGGTTTCTGGTGTGCATGCATGCGTGATGATCAGCTGACCGGTGTGCATGCTCACGCAGAAAAGTGGAAGACCAGCTCTTCCAGTTTCCAGCACTGCCGCACGCAAAAAGGCCAGCTGATCGTCATGTGTGCATGTGCACCAGAAACCTGGAAGAGGAATGGGCGATGCTGCGAGTGCCAGGCCACATGGCTCCATGTGCCACTTTGGCCACGTGTGCCATAGGTTCACCATTACAGGACTAGAGAAACCAGAGAGAAGAGAAATCCAGTGAGAGCTTGCACTAGAGTCAAGGGGTTATGCATTGTGGTTTGTTAGTGGTTGGTGCTTGTAACGGAAATAAGCAAGAAGTCTTCCATCAAGGTATTGGGAGGAGGTTTTGTGGTGTCTTGGCTGAATGAGACAAACTACCTCTCCTGGAGTGTAAAGATGGAGATGTACCTGCGAAGGAAGGAGTTGTGGATGATAGTTACTGATCCACCAACAGACTTGGATGATGAGGATTGGAGAAGAAATGAAAAGCATAATTCTGGCTTTAGAGGACAATCAGCTGATACAAGTGAGGGGTCTCCAGTCTGCAAAAGAGTGCTGGGAGGTATTGCGCAGTGTGTATGTTAGTGAGACTGTAGTGAAGTGTTGCTGACAAGGAGACTGTATAAAGTACAACTGAAGCCAGGGGAGAGAATGTCCACACATATGCAGGCTATGAGAAAGACATTCCTGGAGTTAGAGGAAAGAGGAATGATGTCTACTGAGGCACACAAGGTGTATGTGGTGCTCAGTTTGATAGACGCTTCATGGGAAGTTCTTGTGACTGGCCTAGAGTCTATGCAAGGGACAGACTTAACCATGATGTATTTGACTGGCTGATTGTTGGAGGAAGAACAGAAACGACTAGGAAAGGGAGGAGATAATGCTCAGCACAGGCCAACATCTGCAACATCCCAAATTGAAACAGAGCAGCTGAGATTGTTTACACAGTGAAATGTTGCTTCACATGTGGTTCTACAGAGCATCTCTAGAGACACTGCCCCAAGAGAAGAAACAGAGGAGCAGTGAGACAAGTGCGTAGGGTTACTCAACACATGAGGAGTGGTTCTTCATCATCATTTTCCCTGGCAGCAGCAGCATTTGAAAACACCAGGACACCTGGGTGTTGGGCGAGTCAGCGTATCACTAATAATCCACAAACATTTACTGGCTTGAGACCAGCTAAGCAAACATTTGTTAGTTTGGCCAATGGTCAAAGGTCTGCTGTTAAAGGGGAAGATAAAATCTATGTGCCTGGGGTAGGAGAAACATTAGACAATGTCTTATATGTACCTGACCTAGATCATAATCTGTTGAGTGTTTCCAAGTTAGACAGTCAAGGGTATGAAATACTGTTTGCTGGAGGACAATATACCATAAAGAAAGATGGAAGAATTTGTGCACAAGGGGTTAAGCAGGATGGTCTGTACATTCTAGGAAAGCAAGATAATGATTGTGCATGAACACTTACAAACACTCCCACACATGACAATTGCGTACATTTATTGCACAGGAGATTGGGGCATGTAAGTTTTAGAGAACTGCAGAAGATGCCAGACCTAGATGAGGGACTTAGAATAAAGAAATGCAATATGTATTTAGATTGCACTGTTTGTGACTTCCGGTTTGGCGTTGTGGCGAGACAGTTGGGGAAATAGCGAGCTCTGATGAGTCCCGTGAAAACCCTGGCTGTCGAATCGCCGCCAATGGGTCTTTGGACCAGAGCTGTCCTGCAGGAAGGGGAGAAAGGAGGAGCACCTCGGACAACCAAGAGGAACAGGTAAGTTCCTCGGAGGTCAGAGGGAACCCTCTGTGAGTCGGGGGAGGCAGCCATGGTGGCTGCCACGAAGCTGAGACAACTGGGCTAAGAAAAGTGCTGGAGGAAAGTGAAGTGAAACAGAGCTTTCTGAAGCCAGGTGAGTGGCAACAAACCCAGGCTTGCAACAACGTATGGAGCAATATTATTATTTAGAAGACCCCTAGCCTAAAATAGCGGCTGTGCAACAAAGGGGCTTTGGAAAGTTTTAAACTGCAACCTTAAAGAGACAAAGACCTGAGAAACAACTAATCTTTGAACAAAACTAAGGGAAATAATTATTGAGATGTGGTAAAAAGACTGGATACGTTAAAATTCGAATTGGATTCTAAAAAACAAAAAGTTTTGATACTTTTAAAATTAAAAGAAGAATTGCACAAAATGGATACTTGCATGACTAATGGAAAGTGTGGATTGTAGAGAGCCATCATCTGGTTTAAAAAGGAACTTTGTAACTTTTTCTGTTGTGGAAAATTCTGAGCTCTACAGATAAAAGCCGTGGGGCTTTGCGGAGGAGTTTTTTTTCCTGTCTGCAGGCTGCTGGATTTTGGTGAAAAGAAAAGGAAACTATAATGGAACTCCTATAGTTGAAACAACAATAACTAAAAATTGGCGCAGGAATAAAAGAAGGATTAAGCACAGGCTTAAGAGAGGAAGATTTGATACATTATATACGGAATAAAAATAAGAAAAAGATTTAATGTGATTTATGGAGGACAAAACTGAAAACTTTGAAATGGAAGGAATATATGTTTGCAGGCGAGGAAATGAAGAAGTAAGATAAACACGACTGGAAAAAGAAAAAAAAAGATTTAAACAATGTGATTTAAAATAAAATAATGTAAAGGTGGCTTGTAATAATAAAAAGGAGGTTTTTATAGAAATTAAGAATGTTAAATGTAAATTCCTTGTAAAAGGAATTTACAACTATATTTAAAGTTATGTTTGAAGCAAGAACCATGTTTCAGTGTTAAATTGTTATGAAAGAGAATAAGGATAAATATGATTAATTAAAACTGTTAAAAGGAATTTATAAATATATTTAAAGGTATGACTTAAGCAAGAACCATGTCTCAATGTTAAATTATCATGGAAAAGGATAAATATGATTATCTGAAAATATGCAATGCATAGATGGATGGAAACAACAAAGAAAGGACTAAGAAGGAATCAATAGTTAAATCAACTATGATTATGCTGTGTTTAACAGCCAAAAAATAAAAATAGATCGGACGTTGGCTTACCTGAACGTCCATTTTCGGGGCATTGCGACAGTATTCCATCGGCTGCGAGATGTTCTTATATTGTCTGAAGGGAACTGAGTGTAGATCTTCATATCTCTTCCTCCCTTCTAGACCACTTCCTCTCTGTGCTCCTCCTTCAGTCTGTTAGCGAAGTTGCAAAACCACAAATCTTAGTCTGGAGCAGAACAACCAATTAATGAGGAAACAAGGAAAGACAGTCAGCTAGAATAAAAGGGAGAGTATGGAATACAGTCGCAGCGCCCCGAAAATGGACATTCAGGTAAGCCAACGTCTGTTTTCTGTTGCGCTGCTCCTGTATTCCATCGACTGGGACGTACCCAAGCTCAACAATGAAAGAGCGGGCTGACTGCACCAGGAATTAGGCCAACAGGACTTGCTGAAGCACTCAGAGACCAAAGGCCGCCTCAGCAGAAGCGTAAGTATCAATTTTATAATGCCTAATGAACGGCGTGGCTAACTACCAGGTGGCCGCATGGCAGATATCAGCAAGGGATGACTGGGTTGCCCAAGCCACAGAAATTGCTGCACTTCGGGTGGAGTGTGCATAAATAGGACTAGGCACAGGACGAGCATTACGTTCATAGTTACAGAGTTACAGGCCTTGACCCAACGTCCGACCGTGGCTGATGAGACTCTCCTACCCACTGATCCAGGATGAAATGAGACCAAAAGAGCTTCGGTCTGGCGGAAAGAGGAGTACGTTTAATGTATCTGCGTAACACTCTTCGGACATCGAGAGTGTGCCAGGTTCTCTCTCTAGGATGTTGAGGTGATGGACAAAAATTTGGTAATATGAGTTCTTGGTTACGATGAAATGCAGAATTAACTTTAGGAAGGAACATGGGGTCCAATCGTAAAATCACACGGTCCAGGTGAAAAATACATAGGTCCTTGCGAATCGATAGCGCCGCAATCTCGGAGATTCTTCTGGCAGAGGTGATTGCTAACAAAAAGGCCGTCTTAAACAAAAGAAACTTGAGGCTGATGGAAGCCAGCGGTTCAAAGGGCTCATATGTAAGAGACTGAAGTACAAATGGCAGATCCCAGGATGGATAACGATGTACAGTTGGGGGAGAAAGATTAGTTGCACCGTGCAAAAACTCCTGGATTCTGGGGTCCTGTGACAGAGTGCAATATGGGTCACACCTGAGAACTGTGGAGAGTGCTGCCACCTGCCGACGAAGGGTGGCTGGCGCCAGACCTTTTACCAAACCAGCCTGCAGAAAATCTAGCACATCTGCAATGGAAGCCGATGTGGGATCCACATGCTTTAAGGCACACCATGAAGAAAAGGCCTTCCATGAGGCCTGGTATATTCTTGTGGTTGAAGGGTGCCTTGAAGACTGAATGGTGTGGATGACATCTTCAGATAGTCTGTCTTTCCTCAGCAAGATCCGCTCAAGTGCCAGACGGTCAACTGGAGCCACAGAGGATCTGGGTGGGTGATGACCCCCTGGCACAGGGCGACCTTGTGCTGAGGAATGGTCCACTGAGGAGAGATTGAGAGGTTCTGAAGGTTGGAATACCAGGGCCTGCGGGGCCAGTCCGGCGCTACGAGTAGGAGCTCTGATCCCTCCTTCAACAATTTCCGAACTACACGCGGAATCAAGAGAGAGGTGTAAAGGCGTAAAGAAGTCCTTGTGGCCAAGGACATCGTAACATGTCGCAACCTTCTGCTCCAACGCTTGGGTAGCGAGAGAAGAATCTTGGGAGGTGAGCATTTTGCGGAGTCGCAAAGAGGTCTACTTGCGATTGACCGAATCTCCGCACTATCTCTTGAAATGTCTAAGGATGCAGCTGCCATTCTGCTGGATCCAAGGTTTGTCTGCTGAGCCAGTCAGCCCGTATGTTTTCCTGACTGGAAATGTGGTCTGCGTGGAGAGAAAGAACATGATGCTCCGCCCAGCTCAGGAGTCTCTCCGCTTCTAGCATCAGAAGCCGGGACTTGGTCCCCCCTTCCTGGTTGATGTGCGCTTTTGTCGTGACATTGTCCGTCAGAACCAACACATGTTGATTCTGCAAGGTAGACTGGAATGCTTTGAACGCCAGGCGAACGGCCTTCAATTCCAGCAGGTTGATGCTGGACGTTCTCTCCTCTGGAGACCAGAGGCCTTGCGCCACCTGATCCTCCAGGTGCACCCACCAGCCTAGCAGACTCGCATCCGTGGTCAGTGTCCGACGATCGGGTTCGAAAAAGAAACAGCCTTTGAGGATTGCGGGGGACATCCACCATCAGAGAGAGAGGCGGACTTGCGGCGGAACAGGAATCAGTAGGAGAAAAGAGGCCTGTCTCTTTTGAAGCCATTGGAGAGGGCGGGTGTGCCTGCGAGCCCAGGGTACAGTCGCCAGACAGGAGATCATCTTGCCTAACAGTTGTGACAGCAAGAGAAGGGGAACTTCTCGCTGTACCCTGATCTGACGCACCATGGAGACCAAACTGTGAATCCTGTCCGGGGACAGGTACACTTGTCCTCTGATAGAATTGATGACGGCTCCCAGGTGAAGGATCTGTGTTGATGGGATGAGCTGACTCTTGGGGTAATTGATTGAGAACCCATGGCGTTGAAATATGTCTATCACTGCTGCAATATCTGCAGATGCCTGCTGGATGGAGGACCAAAGGACTAAAATGTCGTCCAAATAGCAGAGAATACGGACAGGGAGAAGATGGACCTGTGCTGAAACCACGGCTACCAGCTTGGTGAACGTCCTGGGTGCCGAGGAGAGCCCAAAAGGCATCACACAGTACTGGAAGTGCCTGTTGTCATACTCGAAGCGGAGGTATCTGCGGTGGGCCGGATGTATTGGAATATGCAGATAAGCCTCCCTGAGGTCCATCGACTGCATCAAGTCCCCTTTCCTGATGCAAGCCAGGATTGACCTTAGGGACTGCATCTTGAACCTTCTATACAAGATGAATTGGTTCAAGTGCTTGAGATTTAGGATGACTCGCCAGCGTCCCGAAGACTTGGGGACGAGAAAAACAGTCGAGTAAACTCCTGTTCCCTCCTGCAGGGTTGGCACAGGCTCTATTGCGTGTATAGCAAGCAAATGGCGTATTTCGTCCTCCATCAGGGTCTGCATGGACTGCAGGGGAGATACAGGACACCGGAGGAATCGATCGAGGGAAATGGTCTGAAATTCCAGACAGAGTCCAAACTCCAGAGTTCGTAAAATCCAAGGCTCGGTTGTTGATTTTGCCCATTGAGAATGGAACTGTTGGAGCCTGCCTCCAATGGGCGCATTGGGAACTGAGTCATTTGCCCCGACGAAATGACCTGAAGCCGGATCCACGAAACTGACACTTCGCAGGGGCGGCGGTCCGGCTTCTGTCTCGAAAGGGTTGGCGGTCAGCAGGACGACCTTGGCCTTGGGCATAAGATCTGTGACAGTAATAGGTCCCCGAGTTATACGAAGAACGGAAGTTCTGTCTCTGTGAGTAAGGTGAGAAACGTCGTTCAGGACAGCGATAAGAGGAGGGCAGAATTTTCCTTTTATCTTTATCCTCTATTAAGAGGGGATCAAGAGCTGGACTGAACAGGAGTGGAGCTTTATATGGTGCAGCAGCGAGTTTCCACTTGGTTCTGGCATCTGCCCACTAGTTACGGAGCCAGAACATACTATGAGATGTCACCAACGACGACAGGGCCCAAGAAGCAAACTTCGCTGCGTTCAGCGATGCGTCTGCGGAGTACTCTGCCGCTGCAATCAGCTTATTAATGTCATGGTGTAAGCGAATATCTGATGGTAATCGCTCTTGCAACTGGCAGAGCAGAGAAGCCCTAGTAAAAAAAGATGTAGACGTTGCCGCTTGCACAGTCCATGCAGAAGCCTGATGAGTCTTTCTAAATGCGAGTTCAGCTTTTCTGTCTTCTGCGCGTAACCCGTCGACGATGTCACCAGTTATCAAAGAGGAAGAAGATAACGCCACCACTGGAGCGTCTACGGAGGGGAGAGCCAACAAAGAATCCAGTTCAGGACTCGCACAATAGTTTCTTGTCCAAAGAACTTGGCGCGGTCAGCGAACCCGGCTGTGGCCACCCACTTTGGACGACTTCAGAGAAAAGCGGCGGACACGGGATAAAATCCTTATCGGGTTTTGAGACCTGAAATAACGGATCATGAGGATCCTGTGCCTGCTGAGATCCTCCAGTAGTAGAAGGAATCAACCCAAATTTTGTGGTTTCGCCTTGTGGAGCAAGGACTTGAACAGCGCCGGGCGAAACAGGCCAGTAAAGGCTGGTTGATCGGGCAACAACCCTTCATCCTCCGAAAGTTCCATATCTTCAGGATAGTCCTCGCAAACATCTGAGTCTTCACTGGACACCTCATCCTTTTGGGCTGAGGTGGAGGCCGTGTTAGGTCGGCGACTGGTACATGGTTGCGGGACATTGGATCCTTGGCCCAACACGGGACCCTGCTGGAGACTGGCGGCCAAAACCTTGGCCAAGGCGTCAGAAAGTACTGAATGGATATCCACCTGATTAGTTGGGGCGGACTCGTGTTGACTAGGACCAGGGGCCGGGATATTAGCCACAGTATTGACAGGGGCTAGGTCAAGCATTTCCTGTGACCTCTGATCCGAAGCCCTCTGAGTGGAATCTGCCTCTACCTCAGGGGGCCTATGATGTGGCAGCGGGCCAAAAACTGGAGGAGCCTGGGGCTGCAGGGCAGATGAAACCTCCACTAGCGCTGCCCTCCTAGCCTTGTCATACTGACGCTCTAACACCAGATGTCAGCGCAGTGCACACTTGTCCTGGATTGTGGTCCCTTTGGCTTGGGCCCGAACCGCTCGGGGAACCTTACTTTTAGATTTTGCTTTGGCAGGAACAGGAGGAGCCTGCTCCACAGGCATAAAACCAAGATTTTCAGGCTCGAGATCTGAAGGAATTGGCGATTCAGCCATAGGTAAGCTAGTGTGCTCTCTGAAGAGGGCAGCCAAGCAGTGAGATGGACTATATATGAGCCCACTATGATGATGAGCAATTATGCCTGCTAAGGAAATGCCCAATCCAATGCTCACAGTCTGATTTGAAAGGCTAGCAGTTGGTGATATAGGCTAGGCTCAGCCGAGCCAGCAGACGCCTGAGTTTAGTTGATAATTGGTTAAAGTCCTGAAGCGCCTGCAATTCCTCGTAGGAAGGGGTCAACCAGCTGAGAAAGCCCCAAACGAGGGGGTGAGCCAAACAAATAAAATGGCAGTGATAAAATGGCGGCCGCGCCAAATGGCGACACAAAAATGGCAGCTGCTATCAATTGCACTGCAATTGGCTGTGTCAAACGGCCCACGGACCAGCGCGAAAGGTGAACACGGCTGTATCTGTGCTGCCTGACAGGAGTCTGGTGTCACAAAATGGCGGCCACTATAAATCAGGCTTCAAAATGGCGGCTGCAATCAAGCAGGCTTCAAAATGGCGTCCGCTATAAAACTGAAGCTCTAACGGCCAACGGAGCAATGACAGGGTCAAAAATTGCCGCAAAAAGCTCAGCCGGGAATTTAGGACCCACTGCGTCCCCTCAGCAGGCGTCCGATCAGCACTACCAGCAATCAATACGTCGGAGCTTGCCTTGCCTAGACAGAGGCTCTGGAGCCGCTTTCAGAAAAAAAAACCCTGCTGGCGCTGAGGCGGCTGCAGTTAAACCAGCACACCGGTTTTCCAGTGGAACCGCCTGCGGCTAGTGAAATTAGATGAATCTGCCCAGCCGGGACAGAATTCACAAACAGCTGTCAAAATTAACTAAACGCAAGCCACGGAATGGCCTGGAGCCCCAGGCTCGTTACCGCGAGCGTAACAGCTATGAACAGTAACCAAAACAACAATGGAGCAGCAGCCAGCAGAAAATAAGAGAAAATAAAATAAAACAAATTCCTCACTCACTAATACATGCAAACTCGACAAAAATAATAAAGAAATACTAGACTAACTACAAAAAAACACCAGAAAAAAGCTATAGAGCTATCTGACACTCGTGTTCCCTCAGCAACTGAGTGAACAGACTGAAGGAGGAGCACAGAGAGGGAGTGGTCTAGAAGGGAGGAAGAGATATGAAGAGTTTATAGATCTACATTCAGTTCCCTACAGACAACATAAGAACATCTCCCAGCCAATGGAATACAGAAGCAGCGCAACGGAAAAATGCTGTGTAACAGCCAGAAAACAAAATGACTATGCTGTATTTAAAGCCAAACAAAAATGGCAATGCTTTTTAACAGCCAAAACAAAAATGAATATGTTGTGTAACGGCCAAAAAATAAAAATGAGTATGATGTGTTTAACAGCCAAACAAAATGGTTATGCTGTGTAACAGCCAAACTAAAAATGGATATGCTGTGTAATGGCTAAGAAACAAAAATGAGTATGCTGTGTTTAACAGCCAAAAACAAAATGGTAATGCTGTGTTCAACAGCCAAGAAATAAAAATGATTGGTTTAACAACAAAGATAAAGATAAAGATGCTGGATTTTATAAAAATAAAATGAGATGGGATAGCCAAAATAAGGAGGAGTATGTTGAGATCAATAGTTAAAATGAAATGAATAAGTTAGATTTAATAACAGAAATAAAGATTAGAAATGTTAATAGTAAAAATAAAATGATTATGTTGGAATTAAATGTTTTATGAATGTTTATAATAATTGTATGATTTATACTTTAAAAATATATCCATCTAAGCAAATGAAAAAGAAAAAGGGAATGATAATTGGTTAGGATTTAAGATTTAAGTAACAGGTTTTGGGGATAATGGCATAGTTAAATAGACAGATTTCAGGGAAATAATTGAGTAAAATATTAAGTTGTGTCAATTGAAAACTAAGATTTGTTAGTGTACTAATTTGTGACTGGATCAAAAACTTTATTTTGAAAAGATGTCTTTTATGTTTAGGTTTAAAAAAATAATAAAAAACTTAAAAAAAAGATTGCACTGTTTGTAAGGAGACAAGCTCTAGGGTAGGAAAAACTCAAGGCAAACAAACAGAGTTATAGCTAGGAGACCTCAAAGGTGTAATAAAGGTATACCTCCTGATTGATTCACTGCAAATGAGGTTAAAATATGTGGTGTTCGGTATGAACCCCACATGTACCATGGGATATGGTCATGGTCATTGCCTAAGGAAAAACAAGATAAATGGAGGAAGTTAGAGAATGTCAGGCAGACAGATAACTGAGGAAGCTGAACTAGTGAAAAGAGAAAATGAAGGTATTCAGCCACGAGATGGTGAACAGGATGTAATAGAAAGTAATGAGAGTGTAAGAATCATTAAAAAATGAAATTAGGAGCAGTTCCAGCACTAGGAGTGTTTGTAGCAGTGAAAGTAGAAACCGAAGCAGGAGGCGTGGACACAATAGAGATAGAAAGCATCATGAATATGTTAAAGGGCCTAGTGGCTCAGCAGACTAAGGCATTGTGATTAACATCAGCTGTCTGCAATTACTGCAAGTTCGAATCTCACCAGTCTCAAGACTGACTCAGCTTTCCATCCTTTCTAAGGTAGGTAAAATGAGGACCCAGTTTGTGGGGGCAATAAGCTGACTTTGCATAAATATACAAAAGTAAGAAGGCTACTGCTTAAAGCATTGTAAACCGCCCTGAGTCTCCGGAGAAGGGCGGCAAATAAATCAAAATTTTAAAAAAATTTGAATACATTTACTCAATTACAATTTTTGCCACAATTTCCCCCCCCTTTTTTAAATCATATCTCAATATTTCTTTGCTTACTTATATAAACATCTTCATTCACCCTCAAATTCTAATTTTCCTGCTTATTCATATTTATTCTCTTTTATTTTTTAACCATTCATTCTTTATCTTAGTATATTTATATATATTCGGTGTTGCCTTTCTTCCATTTCATCTTTTTTGTTGTACAGCAATCTTTCTTCTCAATCTCCCATCTGCCATCTCCCTCTCTTCTTACCTTCTTACTTTCTTTTTCCCTCCTCTCCTACTCCTCTCTACTTCCTCTTCCTTTCTCCTTCTCCCTCCTTTCTTCCTCCCTGCCTAGCCTTCTCTCGTACTCTGATTTCCCATCTCTTCCTTCCTCCCCTTTCTTCTCCCCTTCTCTTCCATCTCTCTGCTCTCTACTCCTCTTTCATCTCTCTCTATTGCTGTATACATTTTCAATTTAATATTTTCCACTATGGTATCCAGGCAACCCCGATCTTTCTCATTTATTATAAATATTACTCAAAATTCCCCTCCTCTTTTTAATTATTAACAAATATTTCAACTCATTGCATTTTTTCCTTGAAACCTTTGAAATCTTTCAACCCTTACTTTTTCCCCTTTAACAATGTATTTCTTCCATTTTACTTCTTACAAGTCTGTCATTTACATCATTTACTAACATTTCATTTTCAATCAATTTTACATTTCAATTTCAATTCCCATCTTAATTTCAATTAATTCTTTTGTTGCTTTTATTTCTCTCCACTTAGTGCTTCCTCCAACATCAAAAACATAGTTCATTTTTTTTTCACATTTCATCTTCTGATCTATTTTATATTAAACAGTATTTTCACATATAATTTCTACGACTAACATCCTTCTCTTTATTAACATATTAATATTTTCACTGACTCTTAATCATTTTCTTTTAAACTCTCCACAATCCCATTTTTGATGCTTTCCTCCCTTTCTCCCATTCCCTTACCTTCTTCCTCTTCCTTTTTCTTATATCTCCCTTTCTGCCTCTTTTCTTTAATTTTCACTCTGTTAATTTTCCCTCTCAATGTTTCCCCATTTATTTCTCTTCTTTTCAGTTTTGAGATGTATTCTCTTATCCATTTTTATTCTATCACTGTTAATCCCAGTGTAATTTTTATTTTCATTTATTTCCTTTTCAATATTTTCTCTTTTCTCTTGCTTCTCATTCATCTTTTATCTTTCTTTTTTCTTGCATTCTAACCAATCCTCTGCTTCCTTATTTCTCTTAAATGCTTCTCTTATTTTTTCAAACATCTCCCTTAATATCTCACATTCATCCTCCCAATTCTCCATATTGTCACTTTAGAAGGCTAGAATTTTCCAATGTATTATTTTCATTTACTTATACTTCTAGTTTCAAAGTCCATGCGATATTTCCTTTTTCTTTCCAGATAGTGTCCAGTTCAAATGCTCACTTGAGCCATCACAATCTCAGTCCTCATCCTCTCTTAATGTTTTCAGCTTTATGCTCCTATGGCTCTTTCCCATGATCTCTCCTCAGCAGATGTCTCTCTTCCATTCACAACTCTTTCAGCCACAAAGCCATTTTATAACTCCATGGGAATGGACGTTGTCTTACCTGAACGTCCGTTTTCTGAGCGCTGCGGATACACTCCATAGCTGGTTTGATCCTCTTCTCTGACAGCAACTGAGAGAACTTTTAATCCATTATTCCTAACTCTGTGCTCTAACCACGCCCCCTTTTCCCATACTTCCCCAGTCTTGAACGAAGATGCTGGACACGAGAACACTTAACCTTTTATTAACAACCAATAACTTACCACAACCAACAGGCAAAGGAAACAATCAACAATGGGGGGGGAAATGGAGTGTATCCGCAGCGCTCAGAAAACGGACGTTCAGGTAAGACAACGTCCATTTTCCAGAGCGCTGCTACAACACTCCATAGCTGGGATATACCCAAGCTCAACCTCAAGGGGGGGAAAACTGACTATCACCAGAGGGCTCAGACACCACACTCTGTAACACCCTCCGTCCAAAGGACGCCTCTGCCGAGGCATAAGTGTCAATCTTGTAATGTCTAACAAAAGGTGACAAAGATGACCACGTGGCCGCCCGGCAAATGTCCAACACTGAGGCTTGAGTCGCCCAGGCCGCCGAAGTGGCCGCACTCCGTGTAGAATGGGGCAGAATCCGAGCTGGAGGAGCCCTAGCCCGGTGTTCATAAGCCGAAGATATGCAGGCCTTGAGCCAACGACCCACTGTAGTCGAGGAAACCTTCTGCCCCAACGATGCCGGGTGGAACGAGACGAGCAGCGCCTCCGTCTTCCGAAACGAAGCCGTCCGCCGGATGTAATGCCTCAGAGCCCTGCAAACGTCCAGGGTGTGCCACAAAACCTCACGATGATGCCTAGGGTCGGGGCAAAAATCTGGAAGCACAATTTCTTGCGCTCGGTGAAACCACGAATTCACCTTAGGGGTGAAGGTAGGATCCAGGCGCAGCACCACCGTATTCTCCCTAAAAATGCACAGGTCCTTCCTCACTGACAAGGCCGCCAGCTCCGAAATCCTCCTGGCCGAGGTGATGGCCAGAAGGAAAGCCACCTTGAAAGACAAATACTTCAGCGAAGCCGAACCCAACGGCTCAAAAGGTGGTTCTGTGAGGGCTTGCAACACTAGGGTCAGGTCCCAGGAAGGATATCGATGGACCACGGGTGGCCGCATGTTTGTGGCCCCGTGAAGGAAGTCCCGGACCCAAGGATGGTGAGACAGGGACCTGTAGGGTGGCACCGAGAGAACCGTAGAAAGGGCCGCCACCTGTCTCCGCAGCGTAGTAGGTGCCAGACCTTTGGCGAGGCCCGACTGCAAGAACCCCAAAATGTCCTGGATCACGGCCGAAGTCGGATCCACATGACGGTCCGCACACCAGGAACAGAACGCCCTCCAGGATGCTTCGTAAATCCTGGTCGTCGATGGTCTGCGGGCCGCCTGCATCACAGCAATCACCTCATCCGGAAGACAGCCTTTCTTTAGGAGGACACGCTCAAATGCCAAACGGCCAACTGCAGCCACTGGGGCTCTGGGTGGACGATTGCCCCTTGACGTAGAACCAGCCGGTGCGGGGGAATCACCTATGGCGCCGCCACCGAAAACTCCACCAGGTCGGCGAACCAAGGCCTGCGAGGCCAATAGGGAGCCACCAACAGCAACTCCGCTCGTTCCGCCACCATCTTCTGGATCACTCGAGGGACCAGCTTGACCGGAGGGAAGGCGTACAACAGGCCGGGAGGCCACCTGCAACGTAGGGCATCCGAGCCTTCGGCTCCTGGAGACGGGAACCTGGAGATGAAGCGAGGCAATTGGGCATTTGCGGGACTGGCGAACAGATCGACCACCGGGTCTCCGAACCGAAGGGACAGTTCCCGAAACAGCCTTGGATGCAATTGCCACTCGGTCTGGTCGATCTGCTCCCTGCTGAGCCAATCCGCCTGTACATTGGCCGCCCCGGAGATGTGATCCGCTCTTATCGACAGGTGTCTCTCCGCCCAGCGAAACAGCCTCTCCGACTCCACCATCAAGGCGCGTGATTTCGTGCCCCCCTCGCGATTCACATGGGCCTTCGCTGAAGTGTTGTCCGTGAGGACCAGGATGTGCCTCTCCCGCACTGCTGCCTTGAAATGACGTAGGGCCAGCCGAATCGCCCGTAGTTCGAGGAGGTTGATGCTCAGGAGGCGCTCGGGACTGGACCACCGACCCTGAGCCACTTGGTTGTCCAAGTGAGCCCCCCAACCGTAGAGGCTCGCATCGGTGGTAAGTACCACCCTCTCGTGCACCAGGAAAAAGCAGCCCCGCCGAAGGGCTGAAGACTTCCACCAACACAGGGACAGCCGGACCTGTGGAGGAACAAAAACAGACTTTCGATTGACGGCCTCCCCTCTCCTCTGGAACGGCAACAGGAACCACTGCAGCGGACGGGACCGTCTGCGTGCCCAGGGAACGATATGAATGCACGACACCATCTTGCCGAGCAGTTGCGAGAGAGTCAGGACCGGAACCGACCTCTGGACCAGCACCTGATCCAACAGGACCCTGATGCTGCGCCTCCTTTCGGGAGACAGGAACACCTGCCCCTTGATCGAGTCTATCACCGCTCCCAGGTGTAGGATGGAGCGGGATGGCAGAAGCTGACTTTTGTCCCAGTTTATGGTGAACCCGTGCTCCTGGAACGTTGCCAACACTCTGTCCATGTCGCGCTGCGCCCGAGCTCGGGAGGACGAAAGCACCAGGATGTCGTCAAGATAGCACAGTAATCTGATCGGGACTGGCCGGAGGGTTGCCTCTACAGCCGCCACCAGCTTGGTGAAGGCTCTGGGAGCCGAGGAAAGTCCAAAAGGCATGGCACAGTATTGATAGTGCCTGCCCGCAAACTCGAAGCGTAGAAACTTCCGGTGATCGGGGTGAACTGGAACGTGGAGATAAGCCTCGCGCAAGTCCACTGACTGCATAAGATCTCCCTTCCGTACTGAGGCCAAAATCGACCGGAGCGAGTGCATTTTGAACTGTCGATAACGCACCGCCCGATTCAGCTCCTTCAAGTTGAGGATGGCTCTGACTCCCCCGGAACTCTTGGGAACCAAAAAGAGAACTGAGTAGAACCCGATCGCCCACTGGGTAAATGGGCTATCTCCGCAGACATCAGTCGAAGACTTTCGGGGGACTGGGGCACGGGACAACGGATGAAGCGGCTTGGAGGGTGGCAGGAGAAATCAATTTGCAGACCATCGGCCACCGTGCGACGAACCCACACATCTGACGTGGAGGCCGCCCATTGGTGATAGAAGGCTTGTAGACGACCGCCAACGGGACCGGCCGGCCACGAGTCATTTGCCCCTCCTGTAGGGCCTGGATCCGGCACCACGAAAGGGGCGCCTCGCCACTGACGACTGTCTGTTCCGATCCCGGAACCGCTGCCTGTCGGAGAAACGATCCGCAGCAGGAAATGTCTGGCGATAAGATGATGCACCTCCCTGCCCCGGAGGAGAGCGGAACGAAGGACGATGAGAATAGGGGTGGAAGCGTCTCTCTTGTCTGCGGTAGGCTGATGGTAGTATTTTCCGCTTATCCTTATCCTCCACCAGCACCGGGTCCAAAGCAGCCCCAAAGAGGTTGGGTGCCTTGTATTGCGCAGCAGCCAATTTCCATTTTGTTTTAATATTGGCCTTCCGAGGTCTCAGCCACAAGAGACGCCTTGCCGTGACAGAAGATGCCATCGCTCGAGAGGCAAACTTCACCGAATTCAGCGACGCGTCAGCTGAGTATTCCGTGGCCGCGATGATCTTGTTCACGTCCTGGTGAAGGCGGGTCTCCTCGGGAGGGAGGCGCTCCTGTAACTGTCGCAGCCAAATCAGCAAGGCACGGTTGAAGGAGGTTGCCGTAGCCGTCCTAATAGCCCAGGCCTCCGCCAGATGAGATTTATGGAGGGCTTGTTCCATCCGCCTGTCCTCTGCCTTCAAGCCATCCAAGGGGTCAGAAGAGATCACCGAGTGAGATGTAAGGCTCACCACCAGTCCATCAACCACAGGTAAGTCCAGCAAAGCGTCGAGTTCTGGAGCCGAGCAGAAGAGCTTCTTATCTAAATTCGTAGGCGCAGTCGCCGAACCCGGCTGGCCCCATGGGGTCTGCAGGACATCCAGAAACAGTTGAGGGCAAGGCACGAAGTCCTTCTCCTGCTTGGCCTGTCGAATGTTGGCATCGTGTGGTCCCGTCTCTGGTTGGGGCGTGGAAGGCTGAGCCCCAACGGACCCAAGGTTGGTAGTCTGGCGGGCCTTGTGCAGGAGGGATTTGAATAAAGCAGGCCGAAAAAGACCTGTGAAGGCTGGTGTCTCAGGTGGTAGCCCTTCATCCTCAGAAAACTCGAGGTCTTCAGGGTATTCCTCTTCTCAATCTGACTCAGAGGAGGACTCCGATTCTAGGGCGCGAGCGGAACGTGCCTTGCGAGCAGGAGCAGTGGAAGGGGCCACTTGACTGGTGCTAGGAAACGCCCCTTGAGCCGCCTGCTGTGCCCCTGCAGCCATAATGGAAGCCAAAGCCGTGGAGAACATGGCCTGGAAATCCATCTGCGAACCGGATTGAGGCAATTCCGGTGGTCGGAGGCCCGCCGCCGTGGGTGTAAAGGTAGCAGTGGGAGTCTGCTTGCGGCTCTTACGAGAGGAAGTTGTCCCAACCTTAGACACATCTGGTAGGGACTGTGACACTCCTTTAGACAAAGCCAGAGGCAACGGGGAAGGAGACTGTGTATGGGCAGGTTCAGAACCAGGGCCCCCGGATATAGCGCTCGCAGCGCGTTTGGCTTTCTCGTACTGTCTTTCAAATGCCTTGTGCCTCCGCAGAGCATCTTTATCAGCAGCAGCAGACCCTTTGGAGTGATGTGAAGAGCGACTGGAAGAGCCCGGTTTCTTAGAACTCCTGGATTTGTGAGTTCTGACTGATCTCGGTGGGCTGGTCTTGTGCTCAAGGTCAGAGGACAGCGAGGAATCAGCCATTGTCCTGAAACCACCAGAGTCCCAACGCAGTTGGGAACAAAGGTAATTAACAAGTTTGAGTTGACTTCTCTTATTATTATTTATCTTTTTTTTTTGAAGGCTTTGAGCAAATTGCCTTTGATTACATACAATCTCTTTTTTTATTTTTTATTTTTTTTATTTTTTTATTTTTCTATTGTATTTTTTTTATATTTTTGTTATGTATTATTATTAATATATATATATATATATTTAATTTTTTAATTTTTTTCCTTTTTTTAAAATTTTTTATTTATTTATTTATTTATTTTATATACAAAATATATACACAGGCCTTGGGGCAGGCACACCCACTGGAAGGTCCTGGCCACACTCAGGAGCCAACTCAGTCAGGGCCAGTCTAATCAAAGGGGACTGCCACCAACAATTACCAATTGGCAAGCAGCCCACAGTCCAGGGGTTTGACTGATTCACTCCTCAGATGAAAAGGGGTCCTCCTTTGGTAAGGAAGGCACCCCCCCTCTCAAAGCCGCAACTGCAAGCGGCGATTTTTGGCACTTTTTTTAAAAAAATCCAAGATGGTGGGCGCTACACACTCAGCGGCCAAAGATGGCGCCCGCCACGTGGAGATAGCCCTTAGCGACTCCGCAGCCCTCCAAGGGTGGAAAAGAAGCTCAGAGCCACCTCCCGGCACCCTGCAGCTTCTAAAAATAACTTCGGCGCCGCCCGCAGAGCCCTGACGGGACGGAAGCCGGCAAGCCTGCAAGTAATGAGGAGATCGGGTCTGCCTGCGCAATCGGCAGCACCCGAGAGCCGCTCCGGTTAGGGGAATCCCCAAAAGAGTCCAAAGTCCACGGGGGAAGCCTGGAAGCGACGGCGAACCGCTCGCTGGCCAAGCTCACCCCCCCCAGCGGCTAAAGAGAAGCCGGATCTGCCCCGCAGGGTCAGGATCCGGCAGCTGGAAGCGCTCCTCGCGCTAGGCACAGCCCGACCCTCGTGGGCGCGAGACTGGCAAGCCAGCAAGCAGGCACTCTCACCAAAGGAAAAATATACAATTTACAAGCAAAAATAAATTTACACTCTACCCTTAACCGAATAAGGAAAATAACAGAATAATAGAGCAACAACACAACAAGTAAAATTACACTAAATAAATGCCTAAACGCAAACTATTTACCAGAGCACAGCACTGTACGTCTCAGTCTGTCAGCAACTGAGAGAAAGACTGGGGAAGTATGGGAAAAGGGGGCGTGGTTAGAGCACAGAGTTAGGAATAATGGATTAAAAGTTCTCTCAGTTGCTGTCAGAGAAGAGGATCAAACCAGCTATGGAGTGTAGTAGCAGCGCTCTGGAAAACGCCTGTTTCCTCTCTTCCGAGTTAAATCTTTTTATTGTTTAAAAAATGTTCCTCTGTCTTTTTCCCTTGTCTTGTTTTCATTTCTTTCAAAATCCAATTTTAAATCCAGGTGGAAGATTCCTTTTAGGGCTTTCAATTTATTTGTTTGTTTGTTTGTTTGTTAGATTTATATGCCGCCCTTCTCCGGAGACTCAGGGTGGCTTACAATGCGTTAAGCAATAGCCTTCATACATTTGTATATATCTGCTTAGTAGGCATAAAGTTAAAATTTAACTTTAAAGTTCCTCCCCCCCCCCCACTTAAATTCCCAAGTGTAAATTAGCCGCTAGTTGCTCGTTGGGACTTCTTTCAAGCTTTTAAAAGTGTTTTCTTCTTACCTGTGAGTTGACCAATCATTCATCCGGTAACAATACTCTGTTCTATCACCACTCCTGCACTTCCTCTTTCTGATTGTGGCCGCTCTGACTTTTGACAGCTCCATGGCTGCCTTCCTTCGCTGATGGGTCAAAGACTAATGCCAGCACTTCAGGGAACTTGCTCTTTCCTTATCCGTGCTAGCCTGCGTCTTCTTCCTTCACTGCGTCTTCTTCCTTCACTGTCCCTACAAGACAGCTATGATCCCTAGGGATCCCCAAAATCAGCTGGGATATTGGTGCTCTTCTGGAGCTCCAGAATCCACACCATATCACCCGATGCCAGCCACGCTGAGGGACCGACTTGTTGGTCACATCTACCTGACCTACTAGAGCAGGAGGCAGGGAATGTTGTGAGTCCCGTCCCTAGATACATCTGGCAGTACCCAGAAGAAGGGTGTTCTCCGTGGTGGCTCCCTCTCTCTGGAGCATCATTCCCATAGACATTAGACTGGTCCCCACTCTAATACACTTTCGGAAAGTTCTGAAGATGTGGTTCTGTCAGTGGGCCTGGGGAACCCAGAGCGAGATGGAGCCCATTAAATGGTTTATATGAAAGTGTGTTGTCAGCAGGGTGGGGAGATGAGGGTTATTATTTTACTAATTAATTATTTTATTATTCATTTTATTTCTTTTATATGGTTTTTATATCCGTATAAGCCACTTTGAGTCACCATGTGCGAGTAGGCGGCAATATAAATTTTCTAGAATAAATAAAATAAATAAATAAATACATTTACTACAAAATAAATTGCAGAGCTGTACACAAAATGCTTAGATTAAGAAGCAGACAAAAGTTAATTTCAAAGCTTCATTAAAGCATAACAAGTTATTAAATATAAAAATACATTAAAAGATATGAGAGAATAAAGTAGCAGCAGGCATGCTTCACTGGGGAAAGTAGAATCAGGAAGCTACCGTATTCTTGAATATTCATAATTAATCCAACTGTTCCTTTCCCATGCAGCCCATTTCAGTGGTGGCTTGCTGATTCTACCTTCTCCAGTGAAGCATGCCTGCTGCTACTTTATTCTTCCATATCTTTTAATATAGTTTTATATTTACTATCTTAATTGTTATGCTTTAATGAAGCTTTGAAATGAAGTTTTGAAATTATGTGCATGAACAGCATAAAGTATAATCTTTTAAAATAGGATTAAAGAGCCTGGATAGCTCAACAGACTAAAAGCCTGTTATTAACATTCAGCTGTCTGCAATTTTTGCAAGTTCGAATCTCATCAGGCTCTAGGTTGACTCAGCCTTCCGTCCTTTCTAAGGTAGGTAAATTGAAGACCCAGTTTGTGGGGGCAATAAGCTGATTTTGTATAAAATATACAAATGTATGAAGGCTATTGCTTAACACATTGTAAGCCGCCCTGAGTCTCCAGAGAAGGGCGGCATATAAATCTAATTTTTAAAAAAAGTATGTGCCTAACATTTAATTAACTGATGAACACAAGGCTTTCATAACCGGACTTTGAAATTACATTAATTTTATTTAGATCAAATTAAAATGCATCAACTCTTTCCTGATACAGAACCAAGAAATAGGTAAACTAGTATAGCAAAATCTTTAACATGTAATTATGGAATGTAACCCTAATTATTAGGAGTAGAATTTATACTGAATTCAAGATGGCGCCACCAACAGCAGCCTCTGTGAAATGCTGGAGGTGGAAAAGAATGGGGATTTTAAATAGACTAAGAAAAAGTGGAATAAAAACTCTTCTTCCTTCACTCTTCCTGACAAATTTATGTTCACTTGCAAATAAGATGGATGAAATACTTATTTTAAACAGATGCAATTCTGATTTGTACAACTCAGCAGCTCTCTGTTTCACTGAAACCTGGCTAAATAGGTCAATTGATGATAGCAGCCTGCATATCCCAGGGTTTCAGATACAGAGGGCAGACAGACTTGCAGAAACATCCAGTAAAAAGAAGGGGGGGGGAGTGTCTCTGCTTTTATATGAACAACCAATGATGCAAAACTGTAACTACACTAAAGAAATTCTGTGCTGTGGACTTAGAGACATTAATTATCAATTGCAAACCATTTTATTCTCTACAAGAGTTTTCCTCATTTCTATTTACAGTGTATGTTCTTCCACAAGCTTGCATAAACAATGCATTACAAACTATAGTTGACCTGATTATGTGGGCTGAAGTAAAATACCCATATTCAGTCCTCCTTCTATTAGGAGATTTCATCAGTGCTAACCTAAGCCAAGAGCTACCAAAATACTTTCAGCATATCAACTGTCTCACTAGAGGCAAGAATACTTTTTATATTGTTTATAGACAAAGGCTTAAAACCATAAAACCAACAATTAAATCAGTGACTGAGGAGGCAAAGCTAAAGCTACAGGCTTGCTTTGACTGCACTGATTGGAATGGTTTCAAAGATAGCTCTGAAGATGTAGATGAACTCAGATACTGTAACATCATATGTTAGTTTTTGTGAAGACCTATGTGAGCTGACCAAAACCCTGTGAATATACAGTAACAACAAGCCTTGGTTTACAGCTAAACTCAAGCAGCTATGCCATGCCAAAGAGGAAGCCTACAGGAAAGGAGATAGAAAGCTATACGATCCGACCAGAAATGTATTAACAAGAGAGATCTGAGCAACAACAACAACAAAAAGCTAAGGAATCAATTCTCAACAAATGAGTCAGCAAATATGTGGAAAACTCTTAAAAATATCAGTGGTTACAGCAAACCTTCTTCCCATGCAGAAGGTAATCGACAACTGGCAGATGACCTGAATGTGTTTTACTCTGGGTTTGAGAGGAAACTACTGCAACCTATCTCCACAATCCCCATCTCAGACATACCAACAACAGCCTAGCCACCTACAACTGATCCTATCCCATTGCCCCCCCCCTCTGGTGATTACAGAAAATGATGCACAGACGAAAGCCTGGAAAAGCACTAGGCCCAGACAAGATAACTCCTTCTTGCTTGAAAGCTCGTGCTGACCAATTGGTTCCCATCTTCACCCACATCTTTAATAAATCACTAGAGTTACACTATGATTCTTTTTGCTTCAAATGTCCTACTATCATCCCAGTGCCGAAGAAACCTTCCATCAAGGAACTGCATAACTACAGACCAGTTGCTCTGACATCTGTAGTTATGAAAACCTTTGAAAGGCTAGTGCTGGCCCACCTGAAAACCATCATGAATCTACTGTTAAACCCCTTGCAATTGCCTACTGAGCAAATAGATCGGCAAATGATGCCTTCAATATGGCTTTGCACTACATCCTACAACATCTTGAATCTCCAAAGACCTATGCAAGGGTCCTTTTTGTAGACTTCAGCTCAGCAGTCACATTCCAGGTATTCTTCCACCTAAACTAAATCAGTTAGCCATGCCTGATCACATTTGTAAGTGGATCCTAAGCTTTCTAACAGACAGGAAGCAGCAGGTGAAGCTATGCAGAATCACATCAGATACTTGTACAATTAGCAAGCCCCCCTCCCAGGGCTGTGTGCTCTCTCCACTTCGCTTCTCTTGACATACCAATGACAGCATCTCAAAGGACCCTCTGTTAAAGTACTGAAGTTTACAGTGATTAGTCTCATTCAAGACAACAAATCTGCATACAGACGGGAGGTTGAACAACTAATCTTGTAGTGCAGCTGGAACAGTCTTGAACTAGATACAGATACAGATTAACAGAGTTGGAAGGGACCTTGTAGGTCATCTAGTTCAACCTCCTGCCCAAGCAGACCCTACACCTTTTTTGACAGATGGCAGTCCAATCTTTTCTTGAAAGTTTCCAGTGATGAAGCCCTCACAACTTCTGAAGGCAAGCTGTTCCATTGGTTGATTGTTCCCACTGTCAGAAATGTTCTCCTTATTTCCAGATTCAATCTCTCCTTGTTCAGTTTCCATCCATTATTCCTTGTTTGGCCTTCAGGTGCTTTGGAAAATAGCTTGACCCCCTCCTCTCTATGGCAACCCCTCAAATATTGGAAGACGGTTATCATGCCTCCCCTGGTTACCATGTCCAGTTGCTGTAACCGTTCATCGTATGTTTTAGCCTCCAGTTCCCTAATTATCTTGGTTGTTCTTCTCTGCACTCTTTCTAGAGTCTCAACATCTTTTTTACAGTATGGGGACCAAAACTGGATGCAATATTCTAGGTATGGTCTTACTAAGGCTTTATAGAGTGGTATTAGTACCTCATGTGATCTTGATTGTATCCCTGTTAATGCAACTTAGAATTGCATTGGCTTTTTTGGCTGCCGCTTCACACTGTTGGCTCCTATTTAATTGGTTGTCCATTAAGACTCCAAGATCCCTTTGCAGGGATCTCATGATAAAAGTTGTGTACCTGAATCAGGGCTGTTTTAGAATATTACAAGGTCTGAAGTAGATTCTCAAATTCCACTCCCACTGCCCAGTATCCAAGGCTGCCATTTGATGCAGAATATTCTGAACAGTAGCCTCACTACTCCTTGATGATAAAGTATAGCAATAATTAAAAAACAAGCAAACAGTAAGTTGTAAATAGGGCTAATATTTAATTAGTTGTCCACTAAGTCTCCAAGATCCTTTTCACAGTTACTACTATTAAGCTTGGTTTCACCCAGTCTATATGTGTACTTTTGGTTTTTCTTGCCTAAGTATAAGACTTTACTTTTCTCTACATTGAATTTCATTGTTACATAGAGTATTCAAGTGTCTCAAGATCTATCTGGATCTTGAGCCTATCATCAAGAGTGTTGGCTATTCCTGCCAGCTTAGTATCATCCACAAATTTGGTAAGTTCCCCTTCTATCCTGTCATCTAAGTCATTTATGAAGATGTTAAAGAGTACTAGACAGAACTTTGTGGTACTCCACTTCTTACTTCCCTCCATGTAAACTTAGTCCCATTAAGGACTACTCATTGAGTATGGTTTGTCAGCAAGTTACAAATCCATCTGATAGTGATGCTATCTATCCTACTTTTTCTAGCTTACCAAGAAATAGGTTGTGGTCTACTTTATTGAATGCCTTGCTGAAGTCTAAGAATATTATATTCATAGTATTTTGCTGGTCAACTAATTTAGTCACTATGTTGAAGAATGAAATAAGATTGGTTTGGCATGATCGGTTTTTAACAAATCCATGCTGACTTCTGGTTATTATTTTACTCATTTCTAGATGTTGGCAGAACTGGTTTTTTAAATCTTTTCCAGTATCTTCCTGGGTATTGATGTTAGGCTGATTGGTCTGTAGTTTTCGAGGTCTGTTTTTTTCCCTTTTTTGAGGATGGGAACTACATTAACTCTTTTCCAGTCCTCTGGTAGTTTCCCAGTACTCCAGGTTTTTTGAAAGATGGATCTGAGATGACATCTGCCAGCTCCTTTAGAACTCTGAGATGTAATCTGTGAGGTCCCGGTGCTTTGTATTCATCAAGATAGATGGGTGTTCTCTTAGCTTTTTCTTTTTCTTTCTTTTTTTTTTTTTTTTGCTTATTTTAACTTTTATTTTTAGCCTGTCTTTTTTTTAAAAAGTTTTTTATTTGTTTATTTTTTACAAACGTATCAAATCAATGCGTGAACAGTGTGGCACCTGGGCGTCCAACAGTCTAATAGAAATAAAACTAGTAAAATTAATCATAATTATTAGATTCAATCAACTTATATATTTCTAACCATAATCATAATTATTAGATTCAATCAACTTATATATTTTTAATAATGATACACAATTATAATAAGTTGCAATCTGTCATTATTCAATTATTCTGTTTTCTCGTTACTATTGTTTTATTATATAAGAGTATAAACTAACACTCCCTCTTCTCTTATTTCTATCACTTATTCTAACTTTTAATCATATCACATTTTACTAAAAAACCATTTTCTTTCTATCCTACCTAACTTCTAATCATGTCACCTACCTAAAAAAGAAAAAAGGTGGGGGGGGGGATAAAGAGAGAGAAAAGGGAAAGCAAATCAAAACAACAGAGAAGAAAAATCATCTATTCATCGTCCCTTGCCCACTTCAATACTTTAACTGCTATGCTTTTTTATAAACTTGCCTCCCAAATTCCTTTCCTGGATCTCTATCTCTGTTGGAATCTGCTTCTTGCCTGTTCAATCTAGGTATTTCTCCCACCTCTACCCTCTTCCACTGCCTAGTTCCCAAAGTTTCTGCCCAGGCCCTCCATATCTCCCTTTCAAAAGTCTCTTCCAACTCTCTTAATACATTTTCCCCCTGGTTTAATTCATCAATCACTATTATTTCCATTGTTGTCTCCTCTTTGTCTTCTTCTTCCTTCGTTTCTTTTGCTGACTCCTCCCTTTCCTGGGCATCTTGTTCTTTACTCATCATCCATCATATGGTATTTTCCATTTTTTACATAATCTCCTTATATCCTTTCTCCATGATGTCTCTTGTATTTTGGAAGAGTAAACACCTTCTCCTTTGAAATTCCACCCATTTTTGCCTCATAAAGCATTTTGTTTTATTTTTTTAAAAATACAACTTTTATCCAACAATCCAAGAACTATTTATTCAGTCCTTCAGTTGCTCTTCAGGGTTGCTGAAAGCATATAAAGTTGCTCTTTATATCCCATACATAAACAGTAAGTTCCATTTAGGCAATCCTAAAAGTTGTCCAAAGCCTCTTTACATCCCCTTTACAAGTTCAATCTTCTAGCATAAGAGGTCCCTTTAGTCAAGAAAATTTCCTTATTTTCATATTTGGGTCTCTAGTAGTCATAGGATAGTTAAAAGTAATCCAATAGATATTTTAGCAGTCCTTCATGTAGGCTGTAATTTTTCCTTTCATCAGCAGGTGGCACTCTCAGTTTAAATTTCAGTATTGCCAGTAACCAAGCACTCTTAGTTGTAGAACAATTATAAAACCAGAATAAGTTTTGTAAGTAAATGATTTCAACATTTTAAAATGCCTTCCCAGTACCACTATCAGCTTTGGAAGCCATGTTAGCATCAGAAGCTTCCACGCTACCAACTCTTTGCACTTGGGAAAGTAGAATGGGGGATTTAGGAGAGTGATTGTGGTTAGACATAATATCATTCTCCCCTTCGGTCAAGGCCATGGTTTTTATGCATCTAGAGGATGAGTGGGTTTTCTGGAACCCTGACATTAACCCTAATCCCTAAAATTAATAACGGCACCCTGAAAGTGGGCTGTCCAGGCTGCTGAGCCCCAGCATCAAACTAAACCTCAGGTGGTTCCGAAGACTCAGCGAAGATGGAGGAGAAAGAGGAGATCACAGAGGGAGCCATGGGGACTGATACCAGAGGACTTATTGAGACCCAGTATTCTCCTTCTGAAGAAGTGGTGTGAGCCACTGAAGTTGCAGAGACAACATGAAGGCTAGGCCCAAGGAGTCAGATTCCTGGAAAAGTTGCCAGTCTGATCTAACTTCAGAAAGAGGACAGGAGGAGAGACTGCCTGAATCTTGTGCCGCGTCCAGCCCAATGAAGTCGCCCCACGAGCCAGAATGGAGAGATGTGACAGCTTTGGGATCAGGGGATTCCCGAGACTGGAACCTGTTGCCTCCGTCTTGAAGCTAATCGTTAACCGGACTGCTGGAGCGGTTTGAACGGATGGAAGTGGGAATTATGCCACCCCCCCAGCCTTCTCAAGTGAGATGGAGCTTAATGCAACCCACTTTCACTTTTCCTGGTCCAGGACCTGGCAGAGGAATTAGTAGCCAGCAGGCGCCTTTCTACCTGGCCAGGGATGACAGGAGGAGTGGTTCCATGCAGCCAGGCAAAGCAGCATTTGGAAGACAGCAGACATAACTGGCATGGGGACCACCACCCACACTTGCTGCCCTCCTTGCCAGCCTGCTTTTGCACTACTTCCTGCAGAATGTATCCCTCCAGCTGGAGATTCTGTCCTGGCCAGGGATGGGTCCAGTGCCAGTGGTGGCCAGCACTTTCTGCTCCACTTTTCCAGGGATCCCCATTGGCCCAATTTGCCCCAACGATCCTGACACATCAGTGGGGATAATCCAGCAGCCAGCTGGAACTCGCCCCCCTCTGCAGCCCAACAAGCAGCTCAGCAGCTGGCCCCTATCCCTCCTCCGGCTGCAATCCAGCCACCATCAGCAGCTGTGCCGCAGGATCCAATTCAGCCATCCGTGCTAGTCACACCACCCAGGGGGGCGTACAGCAGGTCCCGGCCTAACTGCCTGTTACCAGGACCAATCCACCTGCAAGACCACCTCCACCCCATTTTAGGGTCACCTTTGATGGTAAGCCTTCCAAACTGGCTTACTTCCTCAGCAGAATCTGGGCCCATATAGATCAGTATGGGGAACAATACAAAACTGATTGCAACTTAGTATTTGCAATTTCAGAGGGGATGAAAGAGATGCTTCGGACTGGATAGCCCAGCTGTGCAACAAGGGAGCAGCTGAACTAAATGA
Source organism: Coluber constrictor foxii (assembly GCA_038048745.1). Taxonomy (NCBI): domain Eukaryota; kingdom Metazoa; phylum Chordata; class Lepidosauria; order Squamata; family Colubridae; genus Coluber; species Coluber constrictor. Next base: position 114,474,228 of record CM075961.1, on the reverse strand, counting down.
TGCTGAAGGGTTTGTTGAGCTGCTCTGGGCTCGATTTGATGACCCTGACTGGATCAATGAGAATGAAGCCACAATAAAAGAGATGAAGCAAGGTAATCAACCAATAAAAGACTTTATATGGGACATTAGAAGGGTCGCAGGGAACCTTGCCCATTGGCTGGACCACATACTCCTACACTCGTGATGGCAAACCTATGGCACACGTGCCACAGGTAGCACGCAGAGCCATATCTATGGGCATGTGAGTGTTGCCCCTAGCTTAGCTCCAATACACATGCATGTGCCAGCCAGCTGATTTTCAGGCCTTCTGGGCCCACCAGAAGTCAGGAAACAGGCCGTTTTGGCCTCCGGAGGGCCTCTGGGGGTGTGTGAAAGGCCATTTTCACCCTCCCCAGGCTCCAAAAAAAACCTCTGGAGCCAGGGGAGGGCAAAAAACGGGCCTATCGGGCCCACTGTGCCATCACATGCCAAAGGCAGGGGAGTGCGGGGGGGGGGGTCACATATGCATGAATGTAGGGGTGCATTGAATTATGGGTGTGGGCACATGGGCACGTGACCCACCCACGGTCCCCACCACTTTCGGCACACGACGGCAAAAAGGTTAGCCATCCCTGTCCTACACTATTTTAAAGAAGCCATTGATCAAAAAAGCATGTGGCATCCGAAGGGTGCCAGAGCAAATGCAGGACTGGTATGCCATGTCCATAAGTCTGGATAATTCACCCCCTCCACAAAGCCCCAGCAGAGAAACTGCCTCAGAGAACTCTGGCTAGAAGTCAAAGCCTGCTGAAGTCCTTCCCTCTCAACTTGCAGGGGTGATTAAATGTTATCATAATGAATAACCAGATCATCGAGCTTCTGAGTGCCTGGCCCCTGCACCAGTTCCACAACAACGTCCGGCTATGGCCCTATGAGGCAGAAGGGCTCCAAGAAAGCCCCCGGATACCAGCCGATTTGCCAGACAAGCTGTAGAGGTTCCCTTCCCCATAGAGGAGAGTGAGGAACCTCTGGCCAAGAATCCCCTCCCAATGAGGCTAACAGAGAAGATGACCTGATGGTGAGTTCACCCATCTCCTTTTTCAATTAAAGTGAAACTGGTGGGACCAGAGACTGGGGAGCAAGGAGACATACCAGCAATAATAGATACAGGCTGTACCAAATGTTTACCTGGACTTCCAATTGTTGAACAATTAGGAATAAAAACAAAAGCCTTAAAGCGCCCAATTAAGTTTGAATAGGTGTATGGGACATTAATTGGTGGACCACCCAGCCACCCAAATTACTGAACTTGTTAGATTGGATTTTGGGAGACATCGTGAACTTATACGGTTTATAGTGGCACCAAAGATGTCAGAATCTTTCATATTGGGCCTTGCTTGGCTTGACAAATGGGCCCCCACCATTAAATGGGAGGATGGATACTGAAAAATAATAATTGGAGTCGGACTACTGCCCCCAGTCCCTCCTCCCAAGAGACTGCCAAATTATAGAAGCCAAATGCCAGAAGTCTCAACAGCCACTCCAGACTGCCCTCCAGGCGAGCCCCAAATTCCCAAGAAATATAAAAACCTGGCCAAGACATTTAGTGAGGAGGACTATAATATCCTCCCCCCTCATTGAGCCATTGACTGTGCCACTGAATTAGAACCTGGGGCCAAGTTACCAAAATACAGAATATACTCCATGATGCCTGCAGAAATGACCGAGTTGAGGACGTACATTGATACCAACTTAGCCAGAGGATTCATTGAGACTGCAAAATCTAAAGTAGCAGCCTCCATCTTGTTTAAAGAGAAGAAAGATGGAGAGGCTGAGATTATGTGTTGACTTTTGTAATATCAATGCAGTTTGCATACAAAACACCTACTCCCTACCCTAACGAAAGACTTGCTGAACCACTTATCAAAAAGCAAAATCTTCACCAAGCTAGATCTAAGGGAAGCCTACTACCGAGTCCACATAAAGGAGGGGGATGAATGGAAAACGGCGTTTAACTGCCCACTGGGCAGCTTCCAATTTTAAGTCATGCCTTTTGGGTTTCAAGGGGTCCCTGCAGTGTTCATGCAGCTGATCAATGAGGTGCTACATGAACATCTGTACAAGGGAGTCCTAGTTTACCTGAATGACATACCTATATTCAGCAAGAACATGGAAGACACACCAAACTAGTCAGACAGGTACTGAAAAAACTCCTAGCAGCCAAACTTTATGCAAAGCTGCCAAAATGTGAGTTCCATAAGGAGTCCTTGGACTACCTGGGTTACCGGGTGTCTAATCAAGGAATCAAAATAGACCTGGGAAAGGTGAAGGCTGTGCTAGACTGGCAACCCCCACAAACATATAAGCAAATTCAAAACTTCCTAGGGTTTGCAAATTTTTTTTAAAATTTGATTTGTATGCCGCCCTTCTCCGGAGACTCAGGGTGGTTTACAATGCGTTAAGCAATAGCCTTCATACTTTTGTATATTTATACAAAGTCAGATGAGGGGTCCTCAATTTACCTACCTTAGAAAAGATGGAAGGCTGGGTCAACCTTGAGCCTGGCGAGATTCGAACACAGTAATTGCAGACAGCTGGTGTTTAATTACAATGCTTTTAGTCTGCTGAGCCACCAGAGCTCATACATCTTTATCTTTACAGACAATTCATCCCTTCCTTTGCCGAGGTTGCGCTCCCTTTGATGGAATTATAAAAAACCGGTCCATCTCCAACCAAGCCAAAGCCTAGCCAGCTTGGCAATGGACTGTCAGAAATCCTTTGAACAATTAAAAGAGTGGTTTGGGGTGGAGCCGATCCTTCATCACCCTGACCCAGACAAGCCCTTCATAGTCCAAGCCGATGCCAGTGATGTAGCGGTCGCAGCTGTCCTATTGCAAAGGAATGCTCAAAATGAATTAATGCCTTGTGCGTATGTGTCCAAAAAGCTAACGGACACAGAACACAGGTGGGTGGTTTGGGAGAAGGAAGCTTTTGCGGTGCAGTGGGGTTTCTTATCCTGGAGACATGTCCTAGAGGGGGTTAAGGAGCCTTTTGAGTTATGGACTGATCATAAAAACGTGAGGTGCTAAAGACTCCTTGGAAGCATTCCCCCAAGCAAGTTTGCCGGGCTCAGTATTTCAAATGCTTTAACTTCAAGCCAAAATACATCCGGGGGTGAGGGGGGAACCTACTGGCCGATGCTTTGTCCAGGAAGCCCCAATTTGACAGCCGATGAGAAGAGGTTGTACATGCCATGATCTCCGAAGCTCAGCCAGGTACCCAAGCATGCACTAAGGCACAAACCAGATTCCATTCTGACTTCCCTGAAGACAAATTGATAGCGGAGTTAAAAGCTGTGCTATCAGACTATGCCTGGTTCAAAGAAAACCAACTGGTCTTAATGCTGCAGGAGGGACTGGCTTGGAAAGATTTATGTGCCCTGTTGCATGAGACTGCTAGTGCTAAAACATAGTCATGACTCTCGGGAGCCACTTTGGGTTCTTAAAAACCCTTCATTTGGTTAGAAGGCAGTTCTGGTGGCCAAGGATGAAAACCGATGTGGAGGACTATGTAAGAAGCTGCGCTACCTGTGCCACCATGAAATCCCAACCAGGGAAACCCTGGTGGCAGAACCTACGTAACCATGGGATGAGATTGCAATGGAATTTATCGTCGAATTGCCAGAAAATGGAGGAAACACGGTGATTTGGACTGTCATTGATTTGTTTTCCAAACAAGCACACTTCACTGCCTGTAACGGACTGCTTGCCTCCGAGTTTTTAATTGGAGTGGGGTTTTCTGGAACGCTGACATTCACGTCTTCCCAATTTGAGAGTCCAATCTTCTGTATATTTCAAAGTTTGTTATTTTTGTCTCCTACGCCCCTCACTTCTGGGCTGGTAGTTTCTCAGAATGCTCGGACGCTGGTTTAATTCTGAGCAAATAGTTCTAAACTGTTCCTTGGGATTGAATTTAAAGCAAAAGGAAATCCCCCCCCCATTTCCAGTCATTGTTCACCTACTTCGCTCCAGCACCAGTCTTAGATGTTCATCAGTTGTCCCAGCTTTGTAGCAGCCATCTTTAGCTGCCTCTTCTTCTTGTTGTGGCTGAGATGGAAAAGAAAGCCCAGGTCAACCTCACAGAGGGCCCCTCTTTGTTTTACCCTCACTACAGGGTGGCTTTGGCTCCTCTCGGAGCCCACAAACGTCCATTTGACGTCGCAGTACTTTCAGACAGAGTGAACGGGTCTCGTTTATTGTGCTGACTTCTTAGTCTGTCTTTTACAGTTATGTTTTTGGTAGGTTGGACTGTTGTTTCTTTTTGTGTGAAGACTGATGCAAAGAGTTAAGCACCTCTCCTTTCTCTCTGCTGCCTGTTACTTCTTTGCTGTCTTCTTTCATTAGTGGACCAATTGTTTCCTTGATTTTTTTTCTTATTTATATGTTGGAAGAAACCAAGGGTGAAATGTAAAATTTGTTACTACCAGTTCTGTGGGTGTGACTTGGCGGTGGGTAATGTGACTGGGTGGGCATGGCCAACTTTTTTTTTTTTTAAAAAAAAAGCAAAGCATTTTATTAATGCTTTAAAAAGCCTCTGCTGATCAGAAAAATCAGCTGGGATTGTCAGAGAGGCTTTTTAAAAAATACCTTTCTGCCAATCAGGAAACTCAGCTGGGATTGTCAAAGACTTTTCAAAGCATTTTTTTACCACCTCTTCAGCCAAGAGGTTGCAGAAAAAAATGCTTTGAAAAGCTCTGACTATCCCAGCTGAGCCGCGCGATCATCAGAGGCTTTTTTTTAAAACTTTTAAAAGCATTTTTTCGTCGGAAGAGATTGTAGAAAAAATGCTTTTAAAAGTTAAAAAAAAAAGCCTCTGATGATCCTGCAGCTCAGCTGGGCACGGTGGAGGGGTGGCGCAGGGATTTTTGCTACCAGTTCTCTGAACCATCCGCTGCCATAGCTACCGGATCAGGCAATCCGGTCTGAACCAGGAGCACCCCTGGAAGAAACATTTTTTTATTATCTTTGACTTTTGTTGCATGACTTTCTTCATTCTGAGTCTTTGCTTTCCTGATTTCGTCTTTGCAGATTCTGGACATCATCTGATTGCCTTAGTTATGTGTTCTTCTTTATATTTTTTTGTACTTGTCCTTTTTGTTTTTCTATTTGTCAGAGAGATCTTTGTGCAGCCATGCTGGTTTCTTCTTGGATATCTTGTTTTTCTTTTTCAGTGGTATTGTGCTGGAGTGGGCTTTTATGATCATATTTTTGAACACACTTAACTGAGCTGAACACACTTAAAACTATAGAAATGATAAATTTTAGGAGAAATCCTACACGATCACCATTCACAATACTAGACAACACAGTAGCAAAAGTACAGACCTTCAGGTTTCTAGGTTCTATAATATCTCAAGACTTAACATGGACACCTAACATCAAATACATCATCAAAAAGCACAACAAAGAATGTTCTTCCTATGTCAACTCAGAAAGCTCAGGCTGCCCAAGGAGCTGCTGATACAGTTCTACAGAGGAATTACTGAATCCGTCAGCTGCACCTCTGTAACTGTCTGGTCTGGCACTGCAACCAATCAAGACAAACACAGACTTCAATGGATAATTAGAACTGCAGAAAAACCTATTGCTACCAATCAACCTTCCACTGAGGACCTATATACTGCACAAGCCATAAAGAGGGTTGTGAAAGTATCTACAGACCCCTCACAGTCTGGACATAAGCTGTTTCAACTTCTACCCTCAAAATGATGCTATAGGACATTGAATATCAGAACAATTAGACACAAGGACAGTTTTCCTCCCCTGCCATCACTCTGCTAAACAACTAATTCCCACAACACTGTCAAACTAGCTAAAAAGGCAGTATTACCATCATTAGTCTCATCTTCCCTATTACCTGTCTTCTTATGACTATAACTTTGTTGCTTGCATCTTACCATTTAATTGTTTACTTAGCATCCTAGTATGATTTATGTTGATTGCTTATTTTGTATCCATGACTAACACTGTTGTATCTAATGTTTTATGATGAATATATTTTTACAATGACTATGATAATGTTCTATCACTATACACCGAGAACTTATGCACCGGAGACAAATTCCTTGTGTATCTAATCACACTTGGCCAATAAAGAATTCTAATTACTCAATTTAGTAACAGTTTTCATAAAAGGTTTTCTTCAAGTTGAGCTTACCTCTGGTTGCTTAGTAATTCTTGGCAAATTGGTTTACCTTCTCCCAGGATGTTTAATTTATTCATTTATCAGTTTAGTCTACAGACCCAGTATTCCTGGGTCTAGGTATTCCTTCTTCATACTAATCAGGACAGATTCTCCTTTGCTAAGGTGGAGAATAAAAATTCTAATAAGAAACTCATTTGTTCTTTTTCCTTAAATTTAGGATTTTGGAATGACAATGAAAAAATTGGATAATTTGGCAATCTAATAAAATGGACACACACTTTAATCAAGCTAAGGAAGTAATTTACAGAGAAGTTTCAGATGTTAAAATTTACTCAACAAGCACCACCTAGTGGTAAGATCCTTAATATAATATGCATACTCTAGTCTGGATATCAGCAATCAGGGGCTCCAGTGCCGCTTGCGGCTCTTTGTGCCTTTTGCTGTGGCTCCCTCTCCCATCACTGGCTGTCCCCACCCCTCACCCAGTCACTCTTTACCTGGCCTGAAAAGTTAAGGGTGTCATCAGTGGTGGAGAAGCGGTCGGGACTGGTGCCTCACACTTGTTGGAGCTTCTTCCGGCCCTTGTTGGTGCTGGACGTGCCTTGGTCACTTGGGGAGATGTGCAACCCGCTCTCTGCCCCAAGACACTGGCCCGACCTGGCCACGACCGACACCAGCCTTGCTAACATGAGGGCTGGAGGGGTGGGAATGGGATCAGGGAGGATGGGATGACAGAAAGGGGGACGGGCCCACAGAGCCCAGCCGCAGCTTTAAGAAGTTCAGGGCAGCAGGAAAAGGGGGCTGGCCCCGCTGAACCTCACCCACCCACCCCAGGGATCAGAAAATTCAAGGCTGAGCCAAGCTGACGAGCTCTCCTTGGGGCTCTTCACTTCTTCTTTTCTTTCTTCTTTTTGGAAATCTGGACTAGTTGAGGAACAAGCATGAACTGCAGTGGAGGCTTCCCTTCGGGTGACCCTCTTTCTCCTCCTCTTGCAATCCCCTGGCCAGCTGTGGGCCGGAAGTGTGTGCAAGAGCGGGGAGACCCTCCTCAAGCGAGCCAGTGGGCTCAGCGAAAGCGCAGCAAAGGCACATGTGGGGTGGGTGGCTGCTAGCTTGAGGGGCTTCCTGCTCATGTGCATACTCCTGGCCCTGCCACAGCCAGCCGGGAGGTCACAAGAGGAGGGGTGCCTGAAGGGAAGCTTCTTCTACGGTTCACGCTTGTTCCTCAGCCAGGCCGGATTTTCAAGATGAAGAAAGAAAAGGAGTAGTAAAGAGCCCCAATGTGAGCTTGCTGGGCTTTCTGAGAGAGTGAGAAGAGACACAGACACAAAGAGAGATATAGAGGTACACAAAGAGAGAGAGAGATACAGAGAGAGGGGGAGAGAGAGAGATGGCGGAGAGAGGGGGGGAGAGATACAGAGGGAGGGGAAGATAGAAAGGGAAAGGGGGAGAGAGATGCAGAGGGGGAGAGAGAGGGAGAGAGAGAGACATAGAGAGATACAGAGAGTGGAGGAGACAGAGTGGGAAGAGAGGGCAGTGGGAGAGATACATAGAGAGAGATACAGAGAGAGGGGAGAGTGAGAGTGAGAGAGAGAGACAGATACAGAGAGAGAGGAAGAGAGGGAGAGGGGGAGATAGAGAGGGAGAGGAGACAGAGAGATACAGAGAGAGGGAAAGATAGAGAGGGAGAGTGATACAGGGAGAGACACAGAGAGAGAGAGAGAGAGAGGGAGGGAGGGAAAGAGAGAGGGAGAGGGAAAGAGAGAGGTTTTGTGGTTCTTGGTTCTCTGCCCTAATGACCAGCTTGGTAGGCATGACTAGGGAGGCATGTGACTGGGAGTGAGTGATATTGAGTTGGCCACGCCCACCCAGATTTTGTGGCTCTTGGTGGGAAACAGGTCCAAATGACTCTTTCAGTGTTTAAGGTTGCAGGCCCCTGCTCTAGTCAAACTATTTAAAGTTTTGACAGTGACATTTTATCTACATTGAGCCACAAGCATAAATAGCAGATTCATGTGCAATAAGTACAAAGGAATTATCACCGCAGAAATGACAATGGTTTTCTGCTACTACTACTGTATATTATCATTCTTCATTCAAATGACAAGTAATAGAACTAGATAACACTTTAGCATAGTTTTTGCCTAGGACTTTGTGTAGATTTTTAAAGGATGGGGAATAGAGAATTCTTCTTCTTACAGAGAATTCTATAATCTTTATGATACAAATGTCAGAGAGGGAATTAGAGCAATGTAGTTTTTGTGATAAATCTTACATGCAGGAATAGAACTTCTATTTTACTTCCGCTATTGAGGGAATTCATCTCTCTGCAGCGAAGTAATACTAAAAGCCCCTGAGAAGTTCAGAAGAATCAACAGAGGTCTCTTTGTTCTTCTGGCAGATAATCTACTAAATTGACCAACAATATTTTAATGCCACACTCAGGCTTGATACTAAATCGAAATGATCTACTGATTTTTAGCATTATTTAATGAATTATATAGTTATCTAATTTTGTTTAAAATTATGAATTGATACTTTATATGTTATTCCATTCTGATTCATTCTTGGAAAATGTATGTACAATGTGACCCATCCCTGGAAATTTCTATTTTTCCTCCCTGCCTTCAGGAACAGTTTATTTCTTGAACCAAATATTCTAGAAATAGAGGGAATCGTTATCACAATGTTGTCTGTTCATATCATTAATAAGTTTTGGGAATGAACCAAGAAGATCTGCATTTAATTATAACAGTGATGGTAAACTTTTTCAGCATCGATTGCCAAAAAGGTTACGTGGAAACGTTACATGGAAACATCGAGACCGCGCTCCGGAAAAGCTGAACTTCCAGGTTCTAGCACGCATGCGCGCCTGACAATCAGCTGCTGGTACACATGCACAGGCTGGTTTTCGGCACTGCTGCATGCACGAAGGACAGCTGATCATCACGCAAGCATGCATGTGCACCAGAAACCTGGAAGACAAACAAGCAAGGCCATGGGAGACATGGGTTTGAATGCCATAGGTTCACCATCACGGAACTATAACAATACTTTTTTGAAAAATAAAAGATCAAATAAAACTGGTTATAAATTGAGATTAACACGTCACAACATTACCTTTACAAATATTATGAACTTTAAGTGGTTTCATGTTTTAAAGTAGTGATTTCTTTATCTATGTCATCTTTAATTAAGTGAATAACTTTTTTCATATTGTTTTTGAGATATGTATCTTATGTACACAAAACTGATCTACGTTCAAAGAAACAGATTTGGAACAATCAATTTGCAAACAATTTCAATTAAGAAGTGGTATAATAGTTAATCTTAACTATTAACTCCCCCATCCTGATTATTGGAGAGCTGTCTCACTCTTTATTACTATCTTCTGAGCTTTGAGGGAAAAGACAATAAATTTCTCTAACCTTTTTATACACAGCTCAGTGTAAAATGATGAGATAGTGATACAATTCCAGGGACCATACTGGTCCTGAGCAAAGAGAAGAAAAATAATGTAAAGAAAGAAAAGAAAAACTTATTATATTAGCTTGCTGAATGTATCTAACGATACATTTGAGTTCTTTAAGCAAATACATATTTATTTGCAAAATAAGTAACTGCAGTTCAATTCAAATTAATTTGGATGCTTTTGGGGGCAGTTTTGAATCCTTATTTTCTTTCTGTAAACTTTAAAAACAAGGCTTTCTATCACTAATGTGACTTTTTATGTATGTGTGTCTTCACTTGGTGCTAACAAGATTTGCCTTTGGTAAGATTTTGGAAGTAGTTTGCCACTGCCTTTTTTTAAGGACTGAGAGTCTGACTGGCCCAAAATCATCCATCTGGCTTCATGCCAAAGATGGGACTAGAACTCATAGTCTGTAGATACCATGATGTTAACCACCATAAGTTAACTGGCTTAACCAACATATGTAACTGGCTCTCAAGATGACTTTTACCTGGTAAAATCATTTTAAATATTTGATAATCAAATACAAGCCTCCCCTGTGAATACTTAAACTAACCAATCAACAAAGAATTCCAAGCAGCCTTCATTTGGTTTCTCCAGCTTTGGTGTTCCCATTTCTGCCTTGACTCCAACCAGGATGTCTGTGTGGCCCTGTTATAACAGAAATAGATACGTTTTCCAAGTTATTTGATCTTACAATCTTATATTTCCACATGAATCAGCATTATACAGCAATTCTCCTTAAAGCATAAACTCTGAAAATAAAAAAGATAATTTTAAGCATTTTAAAATCCCTCAGATAACCAACCAATTCAAACACAGTATTAGATCAATCAATCATGATAGACATCAATCATGGTCAAGAATAGATATGATATGGATGACACTAGAATTAAGAGCAAATGTACAAGAGATAGAAATTGAAATGAATGTATGGGCGAATCATAACCGAATAAAAATAAAATGGAAAGGACAAAGGAAAAAATTGAGATGGATGCTGAATCAAGGTATACTAAAAGATAAAGAATTTATACAAATAAAGGAAAAAGAAATGGATTTCTTTTTTTAAAGAGAATAGAAAAGAAGAGACTTCACTACAAAATGTATGGGATACAGTAAAATCATATTACAGGCATTTGCAGATAACCTGGTATTTATCTTAGAAGAACCATAAGAAACTGGACCCAAGTTAATAAAAATGATAGCAGAATATGGTGAAGTTGCAGATTGGAAATGAATAAAGAGAAAACTAAAATACAAGTAAAAAATGTTATGGAGAAACAAAAGAAAGAGCTGGTGGAGAAGATACCTTGTTTCCTCCAAAATAAGACATCCCCTGATAATAAGCCCAATCGAGCTTTTGAGCGCATGGGAATAAGGTCAAGCGCTTATTTCAAGGTTCAAAAAAATATAAGACAGGGTCTTATTTTCGGGGAAACACCATAGATATTCAGATAGTTAAGAAAGTTAAATACTTAGGAATTCAGTTAACAGCAAGATGTGTAACTATTAAAGAAAATAACTATATGAAATTGGTACAACTTGCAATTATTGATGATCGGAAGAATAGCTACAATAAAAATGAATATCTTGCTGAAACTGTTATTCTTATTCCAAACAATTCCGATAAAATTAGAAAAAAAATTCTTTGAAGAACTAAATAAAATGATATTAAAATATATTTGGCAAGGGTAAAAACAAGAATAAGATTGAAACTGCTACAAGATACCAAACATAAAGGGGGCTTTGAGTTGCCAAATTGGAAGTTATATTACCAGGCCTCTGCACTTGCCTGGGTGAAAGAATGGGTAAATCTGAGACATAAAAGATTATTAAATTTGGAGAGACACGATCTCCAATTGGGGTGGCATACTTTTCTATGGCATTCTTTTTCTATGGGAAAAATAACATACATGGATACTTTCAAAGACATTTTGTTAGAAATGCATTGTTGTTAGTATGCGGAAAAATCAAAGAAGGACATTATATGAAAATACCAGCCTGGGTCTCCGTGATGGAGGCACTGATACATCCGAATCAGATTAATATGGAAAAAATTGTAAGATATAAGGACATCTTGAATGACAAAGGGGAACTTAAATCTAAACAAGAATTGACCAATCAAGGGATTGATTTAGCATGGTGGTCACATGTGCAAATACAATCAAGATATGAGAAAGCTGCAATAATGTACGGTTTTTATAAAGAACCAAGGGAACTAGATCAGATATTACTAATTAATTTTAATTTTAAAAATGTATAACTATTATTAAAATGGAAGAAGAACAAGTGAAAGAAACAAGGCTAAAATTTTGGTTATTCAATAGAACTAGATAAATGGCAGAAACTGTGGGATAGAAATTGTAAACTAACAATGTCAAAAAATCTATACAAAATGTTTTATAGGTGGCATTTACTACCAGCAAAACTAGCAAAAATGTTTGAAAATCTATCAGCTAAATGTTGGAAGTGTAATCAGATACCAGGTTCATATTATCTTATGTGGTGGACATGCCAAAGGCAAAAAAAAAAAAAAAATACTGGACTAAAATACATACTTGGTTAGAAAAAAATGATAAATGTGTTAACGGCAGCAAGAATTGTGTTTGCACAATAATGGAAAAATGAAGAGATATCTACAGAGGAAAGTATTATAAAAAAAATTAGAATGTACTAAGATGGATAGATTAACACTTAAAAGAAAAGAAAAGAAAAGAAAAGGAAGAAACAGAATATTTTTTAACATGGGACTTGTTTTACCAATAGCTAATTAACAGAAACAGAGGTTAGAAAAGATTAGAAAGATAATAATATTGTTTGTATTGAAAATTTTTCAAGATGGATAAACTAATTGTATTATTACTTTGTGATATTAATTGTGATATTAATTGATATGTTTATTATGATTATGATTATGATTGTTGTATCTCTACTTAAAACTGTGCCCAGACAACATGCTGTTCAGATAGATATGGAACTTTTTATGTTTATTTAAAAAATGTATCAATAAAATATATATTTAAAGACTTCCAGTGGCGTCCTCGTCGTCGTTGTTTGCATGGCCGCCGCCCTCGCTGCTTGTAGAGCCGCTTTGCGATCGGCAAAGCGGCTTGGAAATCTTCCCTTCAGATCGGAAGGGAAGATAGAGTGGGTGGCTTTAGGTTGAGCCCCCAGAATCGCTGCCAGGGCTTTTTCTTCGCCCTGGTAAGGGTTCTGTGTGTGGGCTCCCTCCCCAGGCTACTGGAACTCCGAGCGGCGAGGGACCTCTGTATTAACGGAGTGAGACAACGAGAGCAACTCCACTTGCAACAATACATACTTTTTTAATATACAAAGGATTTGGTGAGATCTGGATTATTTTTTTACAATTTTAATTATATTTAAGAGACTCTTTTTTAATGCTGAAATTGAGCTGTCTCTGTGTGAAAGTGACTAAAAATGGTGGCTGACTAAAGCGGAGCAAGTGAAAGTGAAAAGTGAAAGTGTAAATTATCAGTTTGCCTGCCTGTAATTGAAACTAAACATATCTGCAAGATTTTTAATTGAAAAGTACAAGTGATTTGATTCCTTTTCTGTAAAACTGGGGAAGACAGGAAAAGGAGGAAGATTTTCTTTTTTTCAAAGACTTAAATCCTGTTCAGGCATGGCTTCAAAGAAAGCGGGAGGAGATTCCCCCACACATCAAATAAAGGAAAAGTCAGCCAAGCTATCAGCGCCAGTTCAGAGACAGTCACAGGGTAGTGGGACTGAGGATTTGAAAGCTTTTATACTTGATATACATAAATCCCTGGGAGAACTTTCTGGAAAAATGAGTAAAATGGATGAAAGGATGGAAAAAAATCAAAAGGAAATGATGGAGTTGGTTGAGGAAAAAACTGATAGACTAAGTCAGAATGTGGCTACTGTAGCAACTGCTTTTACTGATGCTTTGTTGGTGGTGGAGAAAAAAGTGGATGATCTAAATCTTGATGTGGAAGCTAACAAGAAGGTAGTAAATGAACAGATCTTTAAAGTGGAGGTTAAAAATCAAAGGCTAGATCACGATGTTACAATTTCGGAATATGGAGTTCGCTATAAGACTGAGAGGTCTAAGAGAAAACAACAGAGAAAATTTGAGGGCAGCTTGTGTGGACATATTGGCTAAGATTTTAAAAACTGAACCAGATGTGATTGCTAATAGAATTGACAAGCTTTACAGAGTCAATTCGCGTGTGGCAAGACAAAGGAATTTGCCAAGAGATGTAGTGATTTATTTCACTGATAGAAGATTGAGAAATGATATTTTGCAAAGTTCTTTCCACACTTCTGTTCAACATGAGGGGAATCAAATTGGTGTTTTTAAAGAGCTGCCACCTAAGATGTTAAGAGACCGGAAAGATTTTGGTTTTTTGGTAAATGAATTGAAAAAGCGTCAGATTCCATTTAGATGGGATGCTCCTGTTGGCATTATCCTGAGACATGAGGATGTAAGATATCGTATCAACTCCGTGGAAAAAGCAGAATATTTTTACAACAATGTTCTTAAAAAAATTTCAATACCCCCACGCTCATCCACACTTTTATCTATTGAAGAAATCTCTAAAGAGAAGGATCTTGAAGAGGGGACTCAAGAATTGATTCAGCAAAAAGAACCACAGGAAACTCGAGAAACAGCAAGGGAGGAGACTCTAGGAGCAGTAGGAGGTCTCTCAGAGGATTTTTTTACAGAATTTTTAGAGGCAAAACCAAAGCAGTCTAGAGCTACAAGAGAGGTGGAGCCAGATCTTGGTTTGTTGTTGCAAGAACCGAAAGATCAACGTATAACTTGTGCAGCAGAGAAGCAAAGACTAGAGAAACAACAGAGGTCCAGGATACCACAGGAAGAGAATGGTGTAAATGGAAAGAAACTATACTCTGAAGCAGTGGGAGGAGCGAGACCAAAGACATCTGCTGTGGAACAGAGTCTTAGGCAAATGCTCAAAGGGCTTCAGTCATCCCCAAAATGACACTCAGATTTTTATCATGGAACGTGAATGGTTTGAATTCACCACAGAAAAGAAGGAAAATATTTCATTATTTGCAGCAATATAAAAATGATGTTGTTTGTCTGCAAGAAACTCATATTAGAACCCAGGACCAAAAATTTTTGACAATTTCAAAATTTGCGTCACATTTTATATCTTCTAGTTCTGTGAAAAGGAATGGATTAGTTTTGTACATTTCTAAAAGAATACCAGCTAAATTGATAGAAGCGGATGATGAAGGAAGATATATTGCAGTTGAAATAAATATACAGAATATTTCGATGCTTCTTATTGGGATTTATGCCCCAAATCAGCAGCAGGAATTTTTTTATAAATTATTGAATACTAAAATATTGCAGTGGAATTATAAGTCTTTTTTGATTATGGGTGATTGGAATGGAGTGATTGATACAAATCTTGATAAGAAGACATTGGCCAAGAAGGGGAACAAACTAACACAGACGTTCTTTGCATTGAAAGAAGAATTGGAATTGAAGGATGTATGGAGAATTCATCATCCGAAGGAATTGGACTTTACCTTTTTTTCTGACAGACATAAATCTTTTTCGAGAATTGATTTTATGCTGGTTACTTCTGATTTACTGACTAAAGTGGTTAAGACAAAAATATTTAACAGAACTTTAACGGATCATAGTTCGGTATGGATGGAGATGGATTTCGGCAAGAGGGAGAGAAGATCTTGGCGAATGAACGAGAATTTATTTAGATATGAAAAGAACATTATGGATCTTAAAAAACATGTTAATGAATTTTTTAATATTAATTTGAATAAGGGTACACCTATTGAAACTGTATGGGATGCAAGTAAGGCTTATATGAGAGGTGTACTGATTTATATGAATTCTAAATATAGATCAACAGGACAGAAGTCTAGAATAGAATTGGAGTCAGAAATAAAGGAGAAAGAACAATTGCTTATTGAAAATCCGACTGATGAGAAATTACAGCTAACTATAAAACTTTTGAAAGATCAATTTCAAATATTGATGGCTGATCAGACGGCAATTAATTTGCAATATGCCAAACATAATACCTTTTGTAATGCCAATAAACCTGGTAGATTGCTGGCCTACACTTTGAGAAAGCAACAAAGTTCTCGTGTTATAAATAATATTGAGTATAAAGGGAAACAAGTTTTTCAACAGAACTCAATACATCAAGCTTTTTTAGATTATTATTCTAAATTGTACCATGCTGATAATATTAAAAAGGATCTTATTGATGACTATTTTGAGAAGAAGAGGGTCACAAAAATCTCAAGTATACAAAGTGATAGATTGAATCGACCTATAACATGTGAAGAGATTTTATTTGCAATAAAACAACTGAAATTATCCAAAGTTCCTGGGACGGATGGTTTGACGGCAGTATATTATAAGACTTTACAATCGGAATTGGTTGAGCATCTTAAGGACTTGTTTTGTAACATTCAGCAGGGGGGCAAAATATCCCCCTCATGGAAGACGGCTTTTATTTCATTGATACCTAAGGAAGAAGAATCTACAAAACCAGAAAATTTTAGATCAATATCTCTCCTGAATACGGATTATAAAATTTACGCAAAAATATTAGCCAACAGACTGATGCCAGTTATTCAAGACGTGATTCATGAAGATCAAGCAGGTTTTATAGAAGGTAGATATATGAAGGACAATGTCAGGCAACTCATAGACTTATTGGAATATCCTGATAAAAATAAACAGACTTCTGCGGTGCTGGTGTTTTTGGATGCGGAAAAGGCCTTTGATCGAATCAACTGGGATTTTCTAAAAAAGACTTTGCATAAAATGGATTTTGGGGATCAGTTTATACAAGCGATTTCAGCAATTTATCAAGAACAGACAGCACAAATTATTATTAATGGGAGTTTAACTACCAACTTTAATATACAAAAAGGAACTAGACAAGGTTGCCCATTATCCCATTGTTGTTTATTTTAACTCTAGAAGTGTTGCTGAATGCTCTACGGGACTCGGACAATCTGAATGGAATAGTTGTAAGGCAAAAAGATTACAGAACAAAAGCATTCGCAGATGATCTGGCTGTTACCCTAACACGACCTTTGGAATCAATCATACAGATGAAAAACATTATAGAGGAATATGGTCTGGTCTCAGGTTTTAGTCTGAACCAGAAAAAGACTAAGATGAAAGTTAAAAACATGTTGGAACCACAAAGGAGTGAACTGGAAAGGTTGGCAGGCTTTGAAATAGCTACAAAGGTGAAATATTTAGGAGTTCAGGTTGCAGCATCTAATATAAAACTTTTTCAAAATAATTATCAGGAATTGTGGCATAAGATTCAAAAGGACCTTGAAACTTGGAAGAAGCTGCAACTATCTTTACTTGGTAGAATAGCAACTATTAAGCTGAACGTTCTACCTAGATTTTTGTTTTTATTTCAAATGATTCCGGTGCTTAAAAGTGATAAGACTTTGATGGAATGGCAAGCAGGTCTAAATAAATTTATTTGGAATGGGAAAAAACCAAGAGTTAAACTTAAAATTATGCAAGATGCTCGTGAAAGAGGTGGCCTTAAAGTCCCAAACCTATGTTTATACTATGAGGCAGCAGTGTTGACACAAGTGGGAGATTGGTTTGGAACAACAAAAACAGAAATTTTGAATATAGAAGGCCACGACTTGCAATTTGGATGGCATGCATATTTATTTTATGAAGACAAGAGAGACAGAGTATTTAACAGTCACATCTTAAGATATGCTTTGATGAGAGTTTGGAAGAAGCACCAGCTTCAATTGGATTACAAAATACCTTTGTGGTTGGATCTTGGGCAGATTATGCCAAATATAAAGTCACTCGGGGGGGGTTTATATAAAGAGATACTTTTTAATGATGGGGGCAGATGGAGTTTGAAACCTTTGAATATTCTGTTGGAAGAAGGAACGAATTTAACTTGGTTGCAGTACCTTCAACTTCAAGCGAGATGGAGAGAAGATCAGAAAATTGGACTAATGTTACATGAAGAAGATTTGGTGACTCAGATAAAATGTAAAGGGCCGATGCATATTAAGCGAGTGTATAATTTATTGTTAGAAAGAGATTCAGAGGGTGAATTAGTTAAAGATTGTATGATAAAATGGGCACAGAATTTTGCAGAACCAGTAATGTTGGAAACATGGGAAAAGATTTGGGTCCAGAATGTTAAATTTACACAAGCACAGAACTTGAGGGAAAATTTTTATAAGATGTTTTATAGATGGCATTTAGATCCTAAAAAGTTATCATGTATGTATCCAAATGTTCAACCTAAATGTTGGAGGTGTGATTGTTTGGATGCAACATATTTTCATATTTGGTGGACGTGCAGAAAATTGAAAGCATTTTGGATTAAACTTTGGTGGGTAATGCAGAACATTTTGAGGAAGAAGCTTGAATTTTCTCCTGATTTTTTTGCTGGGAATAGTTAAGAGTTGTTCATCAACTGAAACGAGATTAATTTTATACATGCTTACTGCAGCCAGATTACTGATTGGACAATATTGGAAGAAGGATAGTGTACCTACTATAGAGGAATGGATATTGAAGATGTCTAATTTTGCAGAAATGGCTAAGATCTCTGCATACCTGAAAGACAGGACCCATGAAGCTTTTGTTAAGGAGTGGAAGAAATAGGTAGAATACATGCAGAATAAATATCAAAGTAAGAAGTTTCAAGTAGCACTTGAGTTATAACAATGTTTATTAATTATATTGTTACATAACTGAATTTATATTTTTATGATGATGTACTGTTTGAATTTGATATATTTTTACTTAATGTTTTTTTCTTATTTTGTTCGATGCTGACTGTTATACATGACTGGTTAAGAAACACTATTAAGATTGAATATTGGGAATTATAGTTAATGCTAAATATTTACACGATATTTTAATCTAAAATTTATGATGCTCAAAGTTACTTTATTACTCTTTTTAAAGATAATTGCTATATTTGTTAGATTGCTCTGAGTTTTTATAAACGTTTTATGCTGTTATATATTTGGTTAGGGGGGAAATAGATGTTATAAGTTTAATTTAATTTTTTATTACTTAAGGTTAAATTTGTTACATTTTTAGCTGGACCTCACCTAAAAAGTTGCTTGATGTTGATTGCTATATATGATTGTTTAATAGTGGAAGTCAGGGGGGGGGGGGAGGGGGAGGGACAGGGGGGGAAAGGGAGGGTGTGGGATTGGGGGGGGAAGGGGTATCAAAAACTGTATTGTAAAACTTTTTCAATAAATATATATATACATACTTACATATATATATATATATATATATATATATATATATATATAAAACCACAATAAAAAAACCAAAAAAACACAGTATTAGGTAGACTTGAATAACTAAATGCTGTTAATTCCCTATATATTTGCATAGCTATTAAATATTTAGATATTTCCATGAATCATATAACAAAAAATAGGCACCGAGTGCTCTTCAAATGGTTCCAAAACCATTTGATTGTTTTGGCAGTTTGGTGGCTCTGGGTTTAACTGTAGAATCCTTGGTGTTCCCTTGGTTACTCATTTGTAGACATCACTAAAATAGAGAACTTTATCAGTGCTAGTGAGTATGAAAGTTGCTCCCTTTTTAGATACGGTAACTTAACCTGTCAGTGTTGATGCGACTGTGATTTTCTCCTTTCTCCTTGATTAGGGTATTATTTTCTGCTTGAGGAAAAAAAACCCTGTTTGCACAGAAAATGATACCCATATAGCTGTGCAACAAATTATTATATTTATATTCCACTTTATGTTCAAAGATGCATAATGCTTGCTCTCTGCCCCTTCCAGCATTTGTCCACAAAAATGTATGCAACTATCACAAAGTCTTGTTTTACTGGAAGCCAACTCAGAGCACATTTATAATAAGGGCTAGGTGATTCTTGTAGCAATTTCTTTTGCTTCTCAATTAGCATAAACACAATTTGGTAATTGAAAATAATATATAATATATTATTATATATATTGTATATAATTATATTATATAATAATATATAATATAATAGCATTTTCATACTAAGTACATTCTGACCTATAAGACCTATGTATTAATTTCTAACTTAAATCTAGGATCCTATACTAGAATTCTTAAGTAATGAAATATGTGCTGATTTCATAAAGAGAAAGATTCCTTCTTCAAATAAAATCAGTATATGTTAAATATACTTACAAGTTTTACTCTAGCAGATCCACTTGTATTAGATATCACATCTGTTTCTACTTCTGTACATCTATAATCTTCACAGGCACGACCATCAACTCGAAGATCTTCCTACAACAACAATTCCAATACTGTCACATTATGCCATCACAATGTCAAAATTTGCATTGTTTAACAGTAGGGTAAAATTTACTTAGATAAACAAATTTATATACTATTAATGCCTTTATGCATTAATATAAAAGCAGTCCAAGGAAAGTTTTCTCTTAATTTTAGTTACTCTTGCAATCAGCTCACTCGTTATTTAAGCAGGCCTCGTTCAAAACAGTCAAATCAGTTATGATTTAAAAACATCCTTATACTATATCAAGGCTCAAGGCTGTATTACAACTTTCCTTCCCTATATCTATGTTCTGATTTTATGCAAAGTGAAAAAAATGAAAACTGCTTTTGCTAAGAATAACCTAAAAACTCATGAAACTTATGAAAAATTACTAAGATATTGAAGTAGCTTGTTCTTAGTTTTAATAACTTTATTAGAAAAGGCTTGCCCACCCAAATACATATTAAAAAAACTATGGTTTTTTAAAAAACTATTTCCTTAATCTTACATCATGTGCAAAGGATGCATAGGCAAAATATGGAAACATAAAGTGTAATAGAGATCACTACTATGTCAATAATGAAGAATCTCTATCTTTCAGACTTTGATTCACAACTTAACATGTAATACAGTTACTATGATTGATTTATAAGGGGTAGTGGGAGTTGTAGCTGTTCTAGGAAAATCAGTTTACCACTCAATTTAATTCATGGTTTCAAAATTACCACATGAAGTGCATCTTAAGACTGTTGACCAGACCAGTTATGTAAATCTTTTTAAATGCCCTTGCTTTGCATTTACTAGCTGAAATATTTTATTATTTTAGAAAGATTAATTTGCAATGTATAAAACATTTTTATTACTTCCCTTCTTAAATGGTTTTGCTTCTGACAATCAAATATTCCTAAGACTCATAATGCCATTTTTAGTTAGACTTAAGGTTTGTTAAGAAACAATTGTTTTCTTTGAAAAATATGCAAATATAAATAAATAAGAATCTGATGAATTTTTTTTAATTGAAAAATTTTACAAAAATACAATAAAAAACCATTCCCCCCCCCCCCAACATCCTCCCACCCCTTCCCTTCCCCCCTCCTCCCTTCCCCAACTTTCCAGAGCAAAATACAGGGTATTAGAAAAAACAACCATCATCTAAATTAATATAACTATCCCCAAATCAACAAACCCTCCCTGAAACCTTAACTCCAATATAGTTAACACATCTCTTTACTTTCATTCATACGCCATTTGATGTATTCTCATTTGATACTTGTTCTGAATATAGTTAATCCATTTTCTCCACTCCAAAATATATTTTTCTTGCCTATGATCTTTCAAATATGCTGAGATTTTTGCCATTTCAGCTAAATTTATTACTTTCAAGGGTCCATTCTTCTATCGTAAGTAAAGACTCTTTTCCAATACTGTGCTACCAGCAGTCTAACTACTGATATTAAATTTAAAATCAATTTCATCTCTAATACTGTACAATCAGTTATTATACCCAATAAAAACAATTGTAGAATAAATTTCAACCTCTTTTTCAAAATATTCTGCATTACCCACCAAATTTTTATCCAAAATGCTTTGATCTTCTTACAAGTCCACCATATATGATAATACGTTGCACCTTCACAATCACATCTCCAGCATTTGGCTTTTACATTTCGGTACATACATAACAATTTCTTAGGATCTAAATGCCACCTATAAAACATCTTATAAAAATTCTCTTAAATTTTGTGCTTGCGTAAATTTAACATTTCTAACCCAAATCTTTTCCCATGTTTCCATCATTATTGGTTCCTGAAAATTTCTTCCCATTTAGTCATATAGTCTTTGACCAGTTCTGTATCTGAATCTATTTCCAATAATGCATTATACAACCTTTTAATGTGCATCGGACTCTGGTCCCTAATCTGTTTTACCAAATTTTCTTCATTTTGCATAAGACGTTTTTTGGTCCTCCCTCCATCTAGCTTGAAGTTGACCATATTGAAACCAAGTATATATTATCCCTTCCTCCTTCAATGCCTCTAAAGACTTCAATTGTAGTTTACCCCTTTCATTAAAAAGAAGCTCTTTTTTAGGTAATCACCTCCATTTTTTGTTCTATACTTATATTTTCTATTGCATGTCTAGGATTTGCCCATATACAGGTGAAACTTGAAAAATTAGAATATTGTGCAAAAGTTCATTTATTTCAGTAATGCAACTTAAAAGGTGAAACTAATATATGAGATAGACTCATTACATGCAAAGCGAGATAGTTCAAGCCTTGATTTGTCATAATTTTGATAATTATGGCTTACAGCTCATGAAAACCCCAAATTCACAATCTCAGAAAATTAGAATATTATATGAAATCTATAAAACAAGGATTGTACATAGAACAATATCGGACCTCTGAAAAGTATAAGCATGCATATGTACTCAGTATTTGGTTTGGGCCCCTTTTGCATCAATTACTGCCTCAATGCGGCATGGCATGGATGCTATCAGCCTGTGGCACTGCTGAGGTGTTATGGAAGACCAGGATGCTTCAATAGCGGCCTTCAGCTCTTCTGCACTGTTCGGTCTCATGTCTCTCATCTTTCTCTTGACAATGCCACATAGATTCTCTATGGGGTTCAGGTCAGGCGAGTTTGCTGGCCGATCAAGCACAGTAATCCCATGGCCATTGAACCAGATTTTGGTACTTTTGGCAGTGTGGGCAGGTGCCAAGTCCTGCTGGAAAATGAAGTCAGCATCCCCGTAAAGCTCGTCTGCAGAAGGAAGCATAAAGTGCTCCAAAATCTCCTGGTAGATGGCTGTCTTGACCCTGAACTTAATGAAGCACAGTGGACCAACACCAGCAGATGACATGGTCCACAAATCAACAGACTGTGGAAACTTCACACTGGACTTCAAGCATCTTGTAGTGTATACCTCTCCATTCTTCCTCCAGACTCTGGGTCCTTGGTTTCCAAATGAGATACAAAAGTTGCTCTCATCAGAAAAGAGGACTTTGGACCACTGAGCAACAGACCAGTTCTTTTTGTCTTTAGCCCAGGTAAGATGCTTCTGACATTGTTCAGGAGTGGCTTGACAAGAGAAATACGACATTTGAAGCCCATGTCCAGGATTCGTCTGTGTGTGATGGCTCTTGATGCACTGACTCCAGCCTCAGTCCACTCCTTGTGAAAGTCCTCAACACTTTTGAATGGCCTTTTCCTTACAATCCTCTCCAGGTTGCGGTCATCCCTGCTGGTTGTGCACCTTTTTCTTCCACACTTTTCCCTTTCACATAACTTTCTATTAATATGTTCTTTGATACAGCACTTTGGGAACATCCAACTTCTTTTGCAATTACCTTTTGAGGCTTTCCCTCCTTATGGAGGGTGTCAATGATGGTTTTCTGCACAACTGTCAGATCAGCAATCTTTCCCATGATTGTGATTCCTACCTAACTAGACTGAGAGACCATTTAAAGGCTCAGGAACCTTTTGCAGGTGTTAATGCTTAATTAGCTGATTAGAGTGGGACACTTTGAGCCTAGAATATTGAACCTTTTCACAATATTCTAATTTTCTGAGATTGTGAATTTGGGGTTTTCATGAGCTGTAAGCCATAATCATTAAAATTATGACAAATCAAGGCTTGAACTATCTCGCTTTTCATGTAATGAGTATCTCATATATTAGTTTCACCTTTTAAGTTGCATTACTGAAATAAATGAACTGTTGCACGATATTCTAATTTTTCGAGTTTCATCTGTAGGTATCTTGTAATTTAACTTATATTGATACTTCTTCCAAACCCTTAACAAAGCATTCCTAAGTATATGACCCTTGAAAACCTTATCCACTTTCTTTTCATATAATAGATAGGCATGCCAACCATATAACAAATCATATCCTTCTACATTTAATATTCTTTCTTCAGTTAAGTTAAACCAATCACTGATTTGTACTAGCACAGATGCTTCATAATACAATCTTAGATTAGGCATTTTCAAACCCCCTCTCTACCGAACAACCTGTATAATTTTTAATTTAACTCTAGGTTTTTTCCCTGACCATATAAATGTATTAATTCCTTTCTGCCATTCCCTCAAATTTCCATCTTTCTTAAGCACTGGAATCATTTGAAACAAAAATAAAAATTTAAGTAATACATTCATTTTTATTGCTGCTATTCTTCCCAATAAGGATAATTGTAATTTTTTCCAGTTTTCCATATCTCTCTGCACTTTTTGCCATAGAACCTCATAATTATTTTTAAATAACTTCATGTTTGAGTCTGCAACAGTTACTCCTAGATATTTAACCTTTTTAACTATTTCAAATCCCGTTATGCTTGCTAGCTCTTCCCTTTGAGAGACTGACATATTCTTAGTTATTATCTTAGTTTTACCTTGATTTATTTTAAACCCAGAGACTCTACCATATTGTTCTATTATATCCAACATATATGGAGCTATATTTGTAGGTTGACTTAAATTAACAACCAGGTCATCTGCAAATGCTTTTAATCTATAATCTTGTTGCCTAATTACTGTTCCTTTAAATTTATCAGATTTACGTATCTTTTTCAACAAGATCTCTAAAGATAAGATAAACAACAATAGAGATAAAGGACAACCCTGGCGTGTTCCCTTTTCAATCTTAAAGCGATCCATTAAGCCTCCATTGACAATTATTTGTGCTGATTGTTCTTGATATATTGCTCTAATCGATTGTTTAAATTGTTCTCCAAATTGCATCTTATCTATAATTTTAAACAAAAATGGCCAATTCAATCGATCAAATGCCTTCTCAGCATCCAAAAAGAAAAATGCAGCAGAGACCTGGTTGTTCTTTTCCAAATATTCCACTAAATTTATTATTTGTCTCAAATTATATTTCATTTGTCTTCCCGTTATAAATCCTGATTGATCATTGTGAATTATTTGTTGCATAACTGGCATTAATCTATTTGCTAATATCTTAGCAAAGATTTTATAATCAGTGTTCAAAAGTGAAATTGGTCTAAAATTTTCAGGCTTGACACAATTTTTATCTTCTTTTGGAATCAGTGAGATAAAAGCTGTCCTCCAGGAAGGTGGCACTCCTTCCCCTGATTGAATCTTACCAAATAAGATTCTAAATGGTTCTACCATTTCCACCTGTAAATTCTTATAATAAACAGCTGTTAATCCATCTGTTCCTGGTGTCTTACCTAACTTTAACTGTTTAATTGCTGCGATAATCTCTTCAGAAGTTATTGGTTAATTCAGACCTTCCCTTTGTTCTAAAGTTAGTTCGAGAATATCATCCTCCTTAAGATATCTATCTATATCTACACCTTGTATTAAATCTCCTGCATAGAGTTTTGTATAATATTCTAAAAAGGCTTTTTAATCATGTTTTGTTGATAAACTTCCTTACCTCCAAGTTCTATCTTGCTAATAACTCGTGATTTTTCTTTCTTCCTTAGTACATAGGACAACCATCTACCTGGTTTATTGGCATTACAAAATGTATTGTGTTTAGCATATTGCAAAGTAGTCGCCACTTGATCTGCCATTAACATATTAAATTGCCTTCGCATTATATTTATTACCTCTTTTACTTTTTTATCTCCTGGGTTACCAATTAATAGTTGTTCCTTCTTTTTTATTTCCTCTTCAATATCTTTCCGCCTCTTTGTTTGCTTTAATCTATGTCTATTAAAACTCCTCTCATGTAAGCCTTACTTGCATCCCATACCATTTCCATAGAAGTACCCTTATGCATGTTATTAAGAAAGAATTCTTTCATTTGTTTTTTAAGCTCTTTCCCATATTCTTCATATCTAAATAAATTTTCATTTAATCTCCAAGACCTCCTTTCCCCCTTCTCCTGTTCCAATTCTAACCAAACCGGACTATGATCAGCTAGAGTCCTTGGGTATATCTTGACCTTCTTCACCCTAGAAAGAAAATCATTTGTTAGTAATATAAAATCAATACTAGAAAAGAATTGATGTCTATCGGAGAAAAAGGTGAAATCTTTTTCGTCAGCGTTCCATTCTCTCCAAATATCTCTCAGTTTCAAATCTTCCATTATTTCAAAAAAAGGTTTAGGTAATTTTGCAGGTGTAGAGATTTTAGATGTAGTCTTCTTATCTTTTAAGGTATATATTACTCCATTCCAATCTCCCATTAGCATAAGTGATTTATAATCCCACTGTATTATTTTAGAGTGTAAAAGTTTATAAAAATTATTTTGTTGCTGGTTCGGTGCATATATCCCAATTAAAAGCATTTTTCCCTTTTGAGTTTGTAATTCAATTGCTATGTATCTTCCTTGATCATCTGCCTCAGTTAAATTAGCTGATAGTCCCTTCTTACATAGATAACTATTCCATTCTTTTTCTCTGGAGCTGATGCCACAAAATGGATCCCTAACCTCGAATTTATTAAGTATTTTTGATCAGTTAATCTAATATGTGTCTCTTGTAAGCAAATAATATCATTCTTAAATTGTTTCAAGTACTGAAATATTTTCTTTCTCTTTTGTGGTGAATTTAAACCGTTCACATTCCAAGATAGAAATTTAGTTGCCATCTTTGGCGTCTTGAAACTTTAAGAGCATTTGCTGAAGATTCTCCTTCACCTTACTCTTCGGCCTCGCTCCTCCCACTGCTTCTGTTTTTTGGGTCAGATCTTGAGTTTGTTGTATTTTTAAAAGTTGTTGTTGTTGTTGTTTAAAAGTTGATCGTGTCAAGCGTTGTTCTCTTGGTTCCTCTATCTTGGATATATCAGGCAATGGTCCCTCTATTTTCTCTAGTGGAAGAAGAGTTAGGGATGAATCAAATTGAGATAAATCATCTTGCATCTTGGTTCCTCCAGCCACCGCCTCTGCATAAGTTTGTATCTTTTGTTCTTCTTTCTCTTTTTCCTTTTTACTCCCCTCAGATGGAGATGGATGTCCAGGCCTTAGTACATTAATATAAAAATCTCTTGCTTTCCAAACAGTGTTCAGACAATATCTTTCTCCATCATAATTCACGATTAGGCCTATTGTGGCATCCCATCTGTACATTAGTTGTTGTCTTCTCAACTCATCCACCAAAAAACCAAAGTCTTTTCTGTCTCTCAGCATTTTGGAAGGAATCTCTTTCAATATTTTAATTTCTTGTCCAGACACCTGTACCTTGTTGCTATAGGAGGCTTGCAAAATATCATTTCTAATTCTTCTGTCCAAAAAATAATTCACCACATTCCTTGGCAGGTTCTTATTTCTTGCCATCCATGAGTTGACTCTAGATTTTATCAATTTGATGTATTATATCCTCCTTCCTTGTTCCAATCACTGCTGCTATGGCCTCTGCACATCTGTCTCTTAAGTTTTCCCGACCATTCTCTTTCAATCCTCTCAATCTCAAAGCAAACTCCATATATCTATATTGCATCATGGTCATCTCATTTTCCAGCTTTTCAGATTTAGTTATAATTTCTCCCATTTTGGTCTCCAGATTTAAATTAGCCTCATTAATTTCTTCCACTCTCTCATCCAGCTGAATAAGATGTTTAGACAGGCCTGAAACCGCCAGTAGAATATTATCTCTTATATCATCATGCGTTTTTGCAACAACACCTCTGACTTCTTTTATTTCTTCCTCAAATTTCTCAAATTTTTCCTCTATCATTGCTGCTTGATTACTCATAGCTTCTTTTATAAAGTCTTTAAGGTCTTTCATAGAGGCTTCCCTATTTTGTGGTTCAACCGGAAGTTGAGCCTTTTGTGTCACAATAGAAATTGTAGGAGAACCCCCTCCTACTTTTGGAATTGCTGGTTTAGCTTGCTTGGAAGCCATCTTAATTCCTTTTTTTAAGGATCTTTTTTCCTCTTCACCCTCCTTTGCCAGCACAAAGTTACAAAAGTCACAAGAATAGCTCTCAACAGGTTTAAATTGCTGGTTTTTAAAAGCAAAAATAGTCTTTCTCCTCTAAGTTCGCTATTTCCAGCAGCTCTCTTCAAATTTAAAATGCAAAAGTCTCAGCAAATACTTTCATTACTCACTTTCACTTTCCATAGTCACAGCAAGGACGCCATTAAATATTCACTTCCTCTCTCAATTGGCTTCAGTAGCAACCATGTTATCTGGAGTTAAGCATAGATACTTTCTTGCCTGTACTCCTGTTTTCGCTCTGTCTGCGCTTGGAAACTTTTTAGATTTCTATTTTTTTTTATTGAAAAGTTTTATAAAAGTACAAATATATAAAAAACACCCCCCCACCCATCCCCCCCTTCAACCTGCCCTTCCCCTCCCCCCCAACTTCCCAGAGTAAAATACAGGGTTTTTTAAAAAAAGAAAAAAGTACAGTAATCATCAACATTAATCTATCAAATTTTTAGTTTACAAATACTGTCTAAAATCTTAACTCCAATTTAATAAAAAATACATTTCTATAATTCTTCTTCATTCATACGTGATTTGATGTCTTCTTATATGATATTTATTCCGAATGTAATCAATCCATTTGCTCCACTCCCGAATGAATTTTCCTTGCATATGGTCTTTCAAATATGCTGAGATTTTAGCCATCTCAGCTAAGTTCATTACTTTTATAATCCATTCTTCTATAGTGGGCAAAGAGTCTTTCTTCCAATATTGCGCAACCAACAGTCTGGCTGCTGTTATTAAATTTAAAATCAATTTCATCTCCAATACTGTACAATCATTTATAATACCCAATAAAAACAATTGTGGTGTAAATTTCAACCTCTTTTTCAAAATATTTTGCATTACCCACCAAATCTTTATCCAAAATGCTTTGATCTTCTTACAAGTCCACCAAATATGAAAATACGTTGCATCTTCACAATCACACCGCCAACATTTAGCTTGTACATTAGAATGCATACATGACAACTTTTTTGGGTCTAGATGCCATCTATAAAACATCTTATAAAAATTTTCTCTTAAGTTTTGTACTTGAGTAAATTTAACATTTCTAACCCAAATCTTTTCCCATGTTTCCATCATTATTGGTTCTTGGAAATTTCTAGCCCATTTAATCATACAATCTTTAACCAACTCTGTTTCAGAATCTATCTCTAATAATACATTATATAATCTTTTAATATGCATAATACCCTGGTCTCTAATTTTCTTTACCAGATTTTCTTTGTTTTCCATAAGACCAATTTTTTGATCCTCCCTCCACCTTGCTTGAAGTTGACCATATTGAAACCAAGTATAAATTATCCCTTCCTCCTTCAAAACCTCTAACGGCTTAAGTTTTAATTTTACCCCTTTCATTAAATAAAAGTTCTTTATATGTAATCACCTCCATCTTTTGTTCTATACTTATATTTTCTATTGCATGTCTAGGATTTGCCCAGATAGGTATCTTATAATCCAATTTATATTTCTTCCAAACTCTCAACAAAGCATTTCTAAGCATATGATTTTTAAAAGTTTTATCTACTTTCTTTTCATACAATAAATAAGCATGCCATCCATACAGTAAATCATATCCTTCTACATTTAAAATTCTTTCCTCAGTTAGATTAAACCAGTCACTAATCTGAACTAACACAGATGCTTCATAATATAATCTTAAATTTGGCATTTTCAAACCACCTCTCTCCCGAACATCCTGTATAATTTTTAATTTAACTCTAGGTTTTTTACCTGACCATATAAAAGTATTAAGACCTTTCTGCCATTCCCTCAGTTGTTCATCCTTCTTCAACACCGGTATCATTTGGAACAAAAATAAAAATTTAGGTAATACATTCATTTTAATTGCTGCTATTCTGCCTAACAAAGATAATTGTAACTTTTTCCAGTTCTCCATTTCTTTCTGCACTTTTCACCATAAAACTTCGTAGTTGTTTTTAAATAACTTTGTATTTGATCCAGCAACAATCACACCCAAATATTTGACCTTTTTAACTATTTCAAATCCCGATATTTGTTGTAGTTCTTCCCTTTGGTCAAAAGACATATTTTTGGTCATTATTTTAGTCTTATGTTGATTTATTTTAAATCCAGAGACTTTACCATATTATTCTATCATTTCCAACATATATGAAAACGTATCTATAGGTTGAGTTAATGTAACAACTAAATCATCCGCAAACGCTCTCAATCTATAGTCTTGCTGTCGAATCACTATTCCTTTAAGTTCTTCAGATTCACGTATCTTTTTCAACAAAATTTCCAGGGATAAGACAAACAACAAAGGAGATAGTGGACAACCCTGCCGTGTTCCCTTCTCTATTTTAAAACAATCCGTTAAACTCCCATTAATAATTATTTGTGCGGATTGTTCTCTATATATAGCTTTAATTGAACTCATGAATTGCTCCCCAAATAGCATTTTATCTATTACTTTAAACAAAAATTGCCAATTCAGTCTATCAAAAGCTTTCTCTGCATCCAAAAAGAAAAAAGCTGCAGAAATCTGATTGTTTTTCTCCAAATATTCTACCAGGTTTATTATTTGTCTCAAATTATATTTCATATATCTCCCTTTTATAAACCCTGATTGATCATTATGAATTATTTGTTGCATGATTGGCATTAATCTGTTTGCCAATACTTTAGCAAAAATCTTATAATCAGTATTTAAAAGTGAGATTGGTCTAAAACTTTCAGGTTTAACACAATTTTGATCTTCTTTAGGAATCAATGATATAAAGGCTGTCCTCCATGAAGGTGGAGTTACTCCCCCAGATTGAATCTTATTAAACAACATCCTAAGTGGTTCTACCATTTCCAACTGCAAATTCTTGTAATAAGTAGCCGTTAGTCCATCCGTTCCCGGATGGACCTACTTTACCTACTTTTAAATGTTTACCTACTTTTAACTGTTTAATTGCTAGCATAATCTCTTCAGAATGTATTGGTTGATTCAGACCTTCCCTTTGCTCCAAGGTTAATTCCTGAATATCAACCTCTCTAAGACATCTATCAATATCTTTACCTTGTATCAAATCTCCTGCATATAATTTCATGTAGTATTCTAAAAAAACTTTTTAAATCAAATTTTGTTGGTAAACTTCTTTACCTTTATATTCCATCTTACTAATAGTACGTAATTTTTGCTTCTTCCTTAACGCATAGGCTAACCATCTACCTGGCTTGTTAGCATTGCAAAATGTATTATGTTTAGCATATTGCAAAGTAGTTGCAACTTGATCAGCCATTAACACATAAAATTGCTCTCTTAATATACTTATTGCTTCTTTTACTCTCTTATCTCCTGGATTACCAATTAATAATTGTTCCTTCTTCTTTATTTCCTCTTCAATAGCTTTCCGTTTCTTTATCTGTTTTTGTCTATATTTGTTATTCATATATATCAACACTCCCCTCATGTAAGCCTTACTTGCATCCCAAACCATTTCCATGGAAGTACCCTTATACATATTATTAACAAAAAACTCCTTCATATGTTTTTTAAGTTCATTCACATTTTCTTCATATCTAAATAAATTTTCATTTAAAGACCTCCTTTCCAAGACCTCCTTTCTCTCTTCTCCTGTTCTAATTCCAACCAAACCGGACTATGATCAGCTAAAGTCCTTGGAAATATCTTGACTTTCTTCACCCTAGAAAGAAAATCACTTGTTAGCAATATAAAATCAATCCTAGAAAAAGATTGATGTCTGTCGGAAAAAAAAATCTTTTTCATCTGGATTCCATTCCCGCCAAACATCTCTCAATTCTAAATCATCCATGATTTCAAAAAAGGGTTTAGGTAACTTGGCATGTGAGACAACTTTAGACGTGGTCTTCTTGTCCTTAAAAATATCAATTACCCCATTCCAATCTCCCATTAAAATAACTGATTTATAATTCCATTGAATTACTTTAGTATGTAACAGTTTGTAAAAATTTTCTTGTTGCTGGTTCTGTGCATAAATCCCAATCAAAAGCATTATTCCATTTTGAGTCTGTAATTCAATTGCTATATATCTTCCTTGATCATCTGCCTCTATTAAATTTGTTGTCAGGTCCTTTTTTATGTATACAACTATTCCATTCCTTTTTTCTGGAGATGATGCCACAAAGTGAGTCCCTAATTTTGAGTTGATTAAATATTTCTGATTAGTTGATCTAATATGTGTCTCTTGTAAACATATAATGTCATTATTAAATTGTTTCAAATAATGATATATTTTCTTCCTCTTTTGTGGTGAATTCAAACCACTGACATTCCAAGACCAAAATTTAACCGGCATTTTTGCCTGCTTGAAGCTTAAAGAGCATTTCCTGAAGATCTTCTTTCACCTTTACCTCCAGGCCTTGCCCCCACCCCCCCAGCTTCTGTTTTTGAAACCAGGTGTTGTTGTTGTTGTTGTTTAAAAGTTGACCTTGTCACACGTTGTTCTCGTTTTTCTCTCGGCTCTTCCAGCTTTGACAGGTCAGATGACACTCCTTACAATTGACTTAAAGGAAAAGGAAGTGATGCTAGATCCAATTGGGTCTGATCATCTTGCTTCTTAGGTTCTCCAGCCACCGCCTCAGCATATGTTTGGATCTGTTGTTCTCCTTTTTCAGCTCCTTTTTTATTGTCCTCAGGAGGGTGTCCAGCTTTTAATATATTGTAGTAAAATTCTCTTGCTTTCCCAACATTATTCAAATGATACCTTTCTCCAGCATAATCCACTATTATGCCTGTTGGTACATCCCATCTGTACACTATTTGTTGTCTTCTCAGCTCATCCACTAAAAAAACCAAAGTCCTTTCTGTCTCTCAGCATTTTGGGAGGAATCTCTTTCAGTATCTTAATTTCCTGTCCAGACAACTGTACCTTGTTATTGTAAGAGGCTTGCAATACATCATTTCTAATTCTTCTGTCAATAAAATAAATCACCACATCTCTTGGCAGGTTTTTATTTCTTGCAATCCATGAGTTAACTCTGTAGACTTTGTCCATCTGGCCAATTATTTCATCCTTCTTCAACCCAGCCACTGATGCAATAACTTCACCACATTTCTCTCTTAAATTCTCACGGCCATTCTCTTTCAATCCTCTCACTCTTAAGGCAAACTCCATAGATCTGTACTGTATCATAAGAACCTAATTTTCCAACCTTTCAAATTTAGTCTGGAATTCTCCCATTTTAGCCTCCTAATCTAGAGTAGCCTCACTGATTTCTTCCACTCTTTCATCAAGCTGCACAAGATGTTTAGACAAGCCAGAAACAGCCAGCACAATATCTTCTCTTATTTCATCATGCTTCTTTGCAACAACATCCCTAATTTCTTTTATGTCATCCTCAAATTTCTCCAGTTTCTCTTCTATTTTCGCTGTTTGGGCACTCGCAACTTGTTTTATAAAATCTTTAAGTTCATTCATGGAATCCTCCTTACTTGGTATCTCAATCGGAAATTGAGCATTTTGTGTCACAATGGAGACTATAGGAGAAGCTCCTCCTGTTTTGGATGTTGCTGATTTGGTCTGTTTAGAAGCCATTTTAATTTCAAAAAACTTTTCTCTTCTTCAGCCCACTTTGCAATTATAAAGTCTTAAATATCACCAAATCCAGTCCAAATTATTTAAAACTGCTGCTTTCAGTGTAAAAATAATTTTCCTCCCCATGTTATTTTCTTCTAGCAGCTTCCTTTAACTTTAAAAGTAAAAAAAAGTCTCTTTCAGTACTCACTTCCACTTCTTGGCACCGCCAGGATACTCTTAATTAGACACTTCCTCTTTCAATTGAGCTCATTCAAAACAAAGTAGACAGGAATTAAGCTTTGTAATTTTGTTGCAAGCACTCCTGTTTCCACTCCGTCTGCTGTAGCAATCCTTTAAACTGTCAATTTGCTTGCAGAGCTGGTCGCGACATCTAATGCTGCTTTCACAGCAGCGCTTTGAGTCCGGAGTTCGTTTCCCTGGGAAGCCCATCTTTCCAGCCCCTGGAATTAATCCCAAGGTCTTTTTTGGCGGCTCTACCGGTCGGAAACTGCTCTGTCCCCCTTCTTCTCCCGAAGAGGGGTCTGCAAAACCGCCGGACAGCTGTTTTTCGCTGTCGGGGGCGGTTTTACGGACCTAAAAAAAGGTCGTCTGCGATGTCCGTGGCGCCAGCGGAAGTCCGAAACTTTTTAGATTTCTAGTTGCTTGCAGAGGTGGTTGCGGCGTCTATTTCTGCGCTTGCAGAAGCGACCCGGATCCAGAGTTTTGTTTGGCTGACCGGGGAGCCCACATTTCCAGCCCCTGGGATTGCTCCTAGGGGCTTTTTTGGCAGCTCTATCCTCACCAAACTGCTCTGCTCTCCTTCTTTTCCCGAAGGAGAGACTTTGAAACCGTCAGACAGCTGATTTGCGCTGTCAAAACGGCTTCACAAGATCGTGGGGCTGGCGGTCTAAAAAAAGACCGTCTTGCGACGCCTGCGATGCCAGCCGGAAGCCCTGATTAATTTTTATAGAACATGTAAATGTTAACTGAGAGTTCTGCTAGAAAAAATGCAAATTGATAATAGTTAGAACAGGGGTGTCAAACTCAAGGCCCGCGGGCCAAATTCAGCCTATGATGAGGCTGCATCCCGTTTCTGTGGCCATCCTGGAAAATGTAAGGGTCTGGCCTGCGTCACTTCGGTATGGCCCACGCCATCCTGGCACGCACACACACACACAGGCCCAGTTCTCCATCGCCAAATGTGGGGCAAGAAAAGTAGTCTGTGGGACTACAGTAAAAAAAATAGTTCAGAACTAATTGGAAGGTCTGAACTAATTTTTTTTACTTGTAGTCCCACAGACTACTTTTCTTGCCCGCAGACGGAGCGAACAGAGCTGGAAAGCAGGTTAGTGAAGGGATGTGGCTGCTCTGGGGGTACGGGAAGTGAGGGTTTCGCAGGGCAGCCTGGCTGAAGGGCCCTTAGGTAAGCCCAGCGGGTGGGACAGTTCTGGTGGTGTGTGTCTGTGTGTGTGTGTGGAGGATGAAGCAAGGCAGGGGGAGCTGAGCTGCCCCCCTCCACACTCTGTACCGGTTTACCTGACTGTCCCACCAGCCAGGCACTGAAGCACCACAACTGCCATTGCAGCGACAGAGCAAGAGAGCAAGAGAGCTCTCCAATCTCTGTGTTTGTGTGTGTGTGTGTGTGTGTGTGTGTGTGAGAGAGAGAGAGAGAGAGAGAGAGAGAGAGAGAGAGAGAGAGAGTGATCCGTGCTTCCGCCAGGGCACCCAAGCTGCTGGTGGGGGCAGCAGACCCATCTGAGCAACCATAATCCCCCCTCCCCAGCCAGTCAGCTCTGCCTGACCTATTACCTGACAAAGGGGCCTCTCATTTCTCCCACTGGCTTCAGTCGGGGCATTCAAGCTGCTGGCTGCGGCAACCTTGATGCCTCCCCTGGCCCCAGTTAACCAGCACCGCCTGACCTGCTCCCTGCCTAGTTAACTGGCTGGTGCAAAGCCTCAACATTCTTCTAGTTTTCATTGTCGTCCTCTCTGCTCAAGTGGCGGGGGGCTCCATGGGACAAGGTCAAGAGCCTGGTGGAGCAGTGGACTAGGTGCTGTTAAAGTAGCATTTAGTTGCCAGCTGCCTGCAATTACTGCAAGTTCAAATCTCACCAGGCTCAAGGTTGACTCAGCCTTCCATCCTTTCGAGGTAGGTAAAATGAGGACCCGGATTGTGGGGTCAATAAGCTGACTTTGTATAAAAACGAACACCGCTTGGGGGGGCCTGAAAGCCCTACTAAGCAGGCATATACAAAAGTATGATGGCTATTGCTTAACGCATAAGTCTCCGGAGAAGGGCAACATATAAATCAAACTAATAAATAAATAATAATAAATTCCTGCCCCGGCATGGCCAGCTCCAGAGGGATGGATGTGTGTGTGAAGGGCCTGGCCCTGCAGTACCTTCTCGCTCAGTTGAAGGCTTCATTCAGCCTTGAAACAGTAAGGCTGGCCCTGGAATCGGAATTGGTCGGGTGCAAGAACCAACGCTGTCCGTGGCCCTGGTGTGCTGCTCACTTGTGTGTGCCAGCCTTACTGTTTGAAGGGTAACCGAAGCCTTCAACTGAGCGAGGAGACACTGCGGGGCCAGGCTCTTCACACTCACATCCAGCCTGCCAGAGTTTTCCAAGCCAGGGCAGGAATGAGGCCCTGTCCTGTGGAGCCTACCGCCACTTGAGCTGAGAGGACGATGACAACAAAGATGAGAAGAATGGCGAGGCTTTCTGACCTACAAGGAGTAGGTCAGGCGGTGCTGGCTGGCTGGGGGCAGGGGGGCGCAGCCAGCAGCTTGAATGCTCCAACTGAAGTTGGTGCTCGCCGCACCTTGGGAGAAATGAGAGGCCCTATTGTCCTGCAGAGCCTTGAGTTGGGAGGATGAGAAGAATGGTGAGACTCTGGGAGTAGGTCAGGAGAAGCTGCTGGCTGGGTAGGAAGGGGTCATGGCCACTCAGATGGCTCCTGCCACCCCTGCCACACACATACACACAGGTTGGATCGGACTGCTCTCTTACTCTCTCTCTGCCTCACTTCAAGTGCCCCATATATATAAAGATCCCTATTTGCATGCAAGCTTGCAATGAGGCCTCATTAAATAATTAAATGGAAAGTAGTTTGGGGGCGGGGCGGAGCAGGAGACCAGCAAAAACTTTTCACACCAAGAATGAAAGTTTCTGGGTCCCTGACTCTCTGCAAAAGAGGATGGCTGCCTGAATCTGTGCAATATTATGGCACCCAGGAGCGTCCCTTCTTGGCACAAAAACCATTTCCAAGCCAATTCTCCTCTCAGATGTTTGCAAGGTAAGTGATTCTGTGTGGCAGGAAAGGAGGGAGAAGCATGAGGTATCTTTCTGGGTCGGGGAGGCCTTGTGGGCTTATTCTATCACTAGGCCCCCCCCATGGCTTTCTCCACCCTGAGATACTTCATGTGCACTTAACAAACAGCACATTGGTATTCTTGAATTATGAGCTCTTGGGAAAGTATCCCCTCCTTGTATGTTGCAAACAGTTATTTCCAGTGGGGAAAACAGGACAAAGCAAGTGGGGAAGAATATTTTCCTTCGCTATATTTCCAGTCTGAATTAGACCATGGCAGGGTCCCTACAGGAGAGCCCTTGTAAGGATTATGTATATAGAAAAGCAACTAATGTACCTCTGTTCTTAAATGCTAAAGCTGTTGCACATAAGAAACAGAGGAGTTCTGATCAACTATCAGAGCCATCATTTTGACAGTTTTGCTGTAATGTTGTCTGAGGACACCATCATGAAATGCAAGATTGGGATAAACTGAACCTGGTTTGTTCTCAGTCTTATATGTGGCCACATACTACTAGCAAAAGTGGCATTTGATCACAAGGTGAGGAGGCATTGAGAAATGTTTCCCCTTTTGCATTTAAGCAACCAAGAAGGGACAGGAAAGACAAAAAAAGAAGGAAAAAGGGGAGGGGAGCAAGGAAGCAAAAAGAAGGAAAGAGGGGAAGGAAGAAGAAAGAATGAAGAGGGAAGGGGGAAAAAAGGGAAGGAAGAAAGGAGATTATAATGAGAGAGAGAGAGGGTCTGAGATAAATCTTGCCCTAGCACTTATCTACCAGCAGCCCTGCTGCCTTTTGCCATCCCCTTGTCCCCTCTTTCTGACTTCTCCTGGTGATCTCGCATCCTATCACCAAGGATGCTTTGGTTACAAATCCGGGTCTCCTCGCAAGGAGAGGGAGCGGGCCTCCCTGAAACACATACTTTGTCCTCCCGCACACATCATGAGCAACCTGGCCAAGGAGAGCAAGCACAATAGCAGTGGGAGCTAGCCACGCCCATCTTGGTCACATACACTCTGCCCATGCCTCCCTTCAAACCAGAACCCTGATGCGGCCCTCAGTGAAATTGAGTTTCACACCCCCGAGCTAGAAGTATAATAGCAATGCCCAATAATTTTCTGAAAGTTATTTATCAGTTTCTTTGAAGCCATAATCACCTATATTATGCCGTTTGTTAAATTATATTTCTATGTATTTTTTCATTATAGTCACCCATGCCAACAAACTCTAAGGCAATGTATAAAATTTAATACAAATAAAAACAAACAAACGAAACAGCCT
This sequence comes from Coluber constrictor foxii, assembly GCA_038048745.1. Taxonomy (NCBI): domain Eukaryota; kingdom Metazoa; phylum Chordata; class Lepidosauria; order Squamata; family Colubridae; genus Coluber; species Coluber constrictor. Next base: position 114,436,262 of record CM075961.1, on the reverse strand, counting down.
GAACTAAAAAAAGCAATTAAAATATAACATGATAGCTTCTCACCCAACACATTAACCACAGACTTGGGACTAAAGCTTGTTTAAAGTTTTTCAGAACTCCAAGACAGTTTGTGCATCTATATCTCTGGGAACAAGCTGTCTCAAAGAGTGTGCACCATGACAGAAAAGGCACAATGCCTAGGTCCTACAAACCGGCAACATTGAATAAAAAGGATCTGAAGTGCAGCCAATACTCCCACAATGGGAGATAGTTCCTTAGATAGCAGATATGATGCTGTGATGGGTTTTAAAGGCAACAACCAACAGCTTGAATTGCACCTGGGGGCTAGCTGGAAGCTAATGCAGCTAATGCAGTAGAAATGACACGAGCAGAATGAAAAGTACCCATTACTGCTTACACCATTTTGAACAATTGCTGCCCCTAGACAGATTCATGAAGAGTGCATTGCAGTAACCAGATGGCTTTGAGTTAACCAGAGCAGGATTGATCATCTGCAGGGCCTCTAAATTGAGAAATGCAACTAGTACACAAGAAGCAGCATCTGTGAGTCGAGCAGGACCCCTAGGTTGTGCCTAAATCTCAAATTGGGAAGTGCAAATTTAGCTGCAGTTCAAAACATCAGCTGACTCTGTTACAAAGCATTAGTTTTAACCGATATCAAAGCTTTATGTCTGGTGCTAGAACTGCAATTTGGGAACAATAGGCAGTTCAATCTCAGCAAGACTGAGTGGCTTTGGAGGATCCAGGAAATAACCATCTCTGGGGCTGAATAAAATGGTACTGCCCCCAGCAGATCCTATGTACAATCTGAAGGTCCTTTTGGACTCATGATTCCTGTTCAATGCACAGGTGACAAGTGGTTCAAAGGGCCTTTGCTCAACTTTGGGTTGCATACTAATTCACCTGTTCCTGGATCAAGAGATTGCTGTAATCTTGGTCACTCTTTTTCTGACCACCTCCTGAATGTACTCTAAATGGGGCTGTCCTTGAAGAGCATCTGTAAATTTTAACTGGTACAAAATGTGATGGCCCAGGCAGTTATGTGCACTCCCAGATCAGAACAAACTATATCTACACTCTGAACTGCATTGGTTGCTAGTTTGTTTCAGGATTCAATTCAAGGTGTTGATAATGGCCATTAAAGCCCCACAAGGCAGATTATTTGAGGGGCAGATTTTCCCTAGTTATCTATCTGCCTTCTAAGATCTAGAGGAAGGGGCAGGTTGTGATCCCATTTGCTAAGAACATTAATTTGTTAGTAGCCAAGAGGACAGCCTTTGCTATCTGCCCTTTAGAATATTATTAATTAATTAATTAATTAATTAATTAATTATATTTCTATACCGCCTTTCTCCCGCAGGACTCAAGGCGGTGTACAGTCAAGAAAAAATAAAACATAAACATCATAAAATGAATAATTAAAATTATAACATAGTTTAGCCCCAATTAAATAAAACCCAGAATTAGATAATATTTATTTATTTATTTATTATATTTCTGTACCGCCTTTCTCCCGCAGGACTCAAGGCAGTGTACAGTCAAGAAAAAATAAAAGATATATAAAATGATATGTTATCTATTTTGTATAATAAAAAGATACATTATCAATTTTAATTATTATAAAATTGATAATTAAAATTATAACATAGTTTAGCCCAAATTAAATAAAACCCAGAATTAGATAATATTTATTTATTTATTTATTTATTTATTTATTTATTTATTATATTTCTGTACCGCCTTTCTCCCGCAGGACTCAAGGCGGTGTACAGTCAAGAAAAAATAAAAGATACATAAAAAGATATATTATCTATTTTGAATAATAAAAAGATACATTATCAATTTTAATTATCATAAAATTGATAATTAAAATTATAACATAGTTTAGCCCAAATTAAGTAAAACCCAGAATTAAATAATATTTTAATCATTCCCAGTTAACGTGTTTAGCACCACCTGGTTGAACATCAGGGTCCTGAGGGCACAGCGGAAAGCACGGAGATTAGAGATGTTTCGTATATCAGGGAGCAGTTCATTCCAAAGGGTTGGAGCCCTTACAGAGAAGGCCCTCCCCCTGGGAATCACCAGTCGGCACAATCTGACTGACGGTACCCTGAGTAGTCCCTCCCTGTGAGAACGAACTGGTCGATGGGAGGCTATTGGTGGCAAAAGACGGTCTCGTAAGTACCCAGGTCCTAAGCCATGGAGTGCTTTAAAGGTGATAACTAACACTTAGAATCGCACCCGGAAGACCACTGGGAGCCAGTGCAGCTCGTGTAGGAGAAGTGTTACATGGGTGCAATGAGATGCGCCCATAATCACCTGCGCGGCTACATTCTGGACCAGTTGGAGCCTCCAGGTGCTTTTCAAGGGGAGCCCCATGTAGAGAGCATTGCAGTAGTCCATACGGGAGGTGACTAGGGCATGAATGACTGTGCGCAAGGCATCCTGATCCAGAAAGGGACACAACTGGCGGATCAGGAGAACTTGATAAAAGGCCCCCCTGGCCACGGCCATCAAATGGTCTTCTAAAGATAGCTGTGAGTCCAGGAGACACACAAATTGTGGGCCCTCTCTGTGGGGAGCAAGGTCTCATCCCCAATTGTCAGTGATGGTATCAGCTGACTATACCAGGACGCTGGAAGCCACAGCCACTCAGTCTTGGAGGGGTTGAGTCTGAGTTTGTTTCTTCCCATCCAGATCAGTACAGCCACCAGGCAACGGGACATCACAGTAAGGGCATCGTTGGGGTGGTCTGGGGTGAGATGTATAGGTGAATGTCATCAGCATATTGATGAACATTCATCCCGAAACCACGGATGATCTCGCCTAGCGGTTTTACATAAATGTTGAACAAAAGGGGTGAGAGGACCGACCCTTGCGGCACCCCACAAATAAGATGCCTCGAGGTCGACCTCTGCCCCCCTGCCAACACAAACTGCGAACGGTCAGAGAGAAAGGAGGAGAACCACCGAAGCACGGTGCCCCCTATTCCTAACCTCTCCAGCCGGTGCAATAGGATACCATGGTCTATGGTATCAAAAGCCGCTGAGAGATCTGATAGGACCAGGATAGAGAGCAACCTTTGTCCCGGGCCCTCCAGAGATCATCAACCAACACGACCAATGCCGTTTCCGTGCTGTATAGTGACCTGAAGCCTGACTGGCACGGATCCAGACAGACATCTTCATCCAGGTATCGGGGTAGTTGTCGCACCACCACACTTCAACAACCTTCGCAACGAAGCGAAGATTGGAGACTGGACTATAGCTTGATAATAAAGCCGGGTCCAGGGAAGGTTTCTTGAGGAGGGGCTTCACAACCGCCTCTTTCAAGGCAGTGGGAAAGAAACCCTCACTCAGAGAAGCATTTATAATCCCCTGGAGCCAACCTCATGTAACCTCCCGGGAGGCCAGTACCAACCAGGAGGGACACGGGTCCAATAAACATGTGGCAGCGTTAAACTTTCCCAGAATCCTGTCCACGTCCTCAGGAGCTACAGAGACAAATCTTCCCAGATAACGCTTTCAAGACCTATCCCAGTCTCCTCCCCTGGATCTACCCAATTGGAGTCCAGACCATCTCGAATCTGAGTGACTTTATCATGCAGGAATTGCACAAAATCCTCAGCTCGTCCCTGTAAGGGATCTTCCCGCATCCCCACCTGAAGTAGGGAGCGGGTCACCCTAAACAGCGTGGCTGGGTGGTTCTCTGCAGATGCAATAAGAGCGGAGAAGTAGCTAGACTTCGCCGCTTTTATCGCCACTAGGTAGGTCTTAATATAAGATCTCACTTGTGTTCGGTCAGATTCAGTTCGGCTTGTCCTCCAATCGCTCTCCAGGCGTCTTCTCCGATGCTTCATCTCTCTCAGCTCCTCGGAAAACCAAGGAGCTAGTCGAGATCGGCATCGGGTCAGAGGCCGCAAAGGCACGACGCTGTCCAAGGCCCCAGTAGCCACCCTGTCCCAGGCGACCACTAGGTCCTTAGTCGAGTCGTGAGTCTCAGGCAATGGCCCAAGCTCCGTCAGGAACCTCTCGGGGTCCATCAGGCGCCTGGGACAGAACCATTTGATTGGTTCCGTCTCCCTGCAGTGGGTGGAAGTGACTTGAAAGTCCATGTGAAGGAGAGAATGATCAAACCATGACAAGGGCTTGATGTCTATATCCCCTATTTTAAGATCATTCAGCCACTGGTCCGAGACAAAAATCAAGTCCAGAGTGTGATTCTCCAAGTGGGTGGGGCTTTTAATTACCTGGGTCAGGTCCATGGCCACCATGGAAGCCATGAACTCCCGAGCTGACTCCAACATTTCACCAGCAGATGGAAGGTTAAAATCGCCCATAACAATAAGTCTGGGGGTTTCCACCGCCACCCCGGCTATAACATCGAGCAGCTCAGGCAGGGCCGCCGTTACATGGCAGGGAGCCAGGATAATCAATAGGCCCATCTATATCCCCCGACCCCACTTCACAAGGAGGGACTCACATCCAGCTATCTGAGAAACAGTGGTCTCCCTCAGGCAAAGACTTTCTCTAATAACTGCTGCCACTCCTCCACCCCTTCCCCGAGGCCTTGGTTGATGAAATGCACGGAAACCTGGCGGGCACATTTCCACAAGGGGAACTCCTCCCTCTTGGCCTAACCAGGTCTCCGTTATCCCTGCCAGGTCAGTACCCCTCTCCGCAGTAAGATCGTGAATGAGGGGAGCCTTATTTACCATTGACCTGGCAGTACACAAAATCAGCCATAGAATCAGGGACTGAGGCTCTGAACAACCCGAGAAACGAGTGATGCTTTGGGGGTCGGAGTGCGCAATTGCACGTAAACATTGAGTGCACATTCCTGAGATATAATATGGCCCCCTGCTGCCATCATATCTGCCCCTCCCACTTACTATACTAATGCCCATCGTTTCATCCCCCTGCATCCTAGTCAGATCTCTGTCCCCGTCCTCCCCGCCGTGATCAGCAGACCCATTACCCCATTCAATGGATTTATGGATCCCCCCAGATCCATTCCCACAATCCCTCCCGGGACCCCTTAAATTAGAATTTAAAAATTTATCTAAAAATCCCCAAAGCCGTCGGTTTTTTGCAAACCACCTTTCGGGGTTCCAAAACCCGTCCTCAAGGGCGGTCCTCGATAATTGTGGGGGCCATACATGGGAGAGGGGGGAATCTCGCAGTGCAAGGAGCTCCACAGTTGAATACATCAAAGTTAGGGGCGAGTTGAAGGAGATGAAGGACCATTTTCTTCTAAGAGTGTAAGAGACGGTTAAGACAGGAAATATAAATAGGGAGGGAATAGATGTTAAAGGAAGTTACAAATGTCAATACATCGGGAACAACATCATCCTCTCACGACGATGGGAAGTCTTGTGATTGTAGTAAGACCATCCAAAGGAGGTGGGTAGAGGTTTCAAAGGGTCGCCCTCTTACAGTGACTAAATCAGTGTCATACTGACAAAGAGAAGGTGGTCTATCTCTCCATAATCCAAGACTCTCGATGTATGTATCTCCTCCAGTCCTGATATCAGTGATGGCCAAGGATTAGATTAGAAATAATAATAAGGTGGAGCCCCTAGACAAGTACCTCGGATTGAATATACAGGATAATCTTGGGGGATAGGTGGTTAAATGAAGTTGCAGATTGGTCTAAGATTGCAAGGTAATGCAGAGTGGTTGTAATAGCACTAGATCTAATAATGGGGAGAGGGATAGTTGAGGGGGGAAAGAAGTCATCATCCCCAGATTGTAATTCCAGGTCCCTATCTCACCACCTTGCTCAGGCTATTTAGTTCATTAGTTGACTAAGCCCCAGTGTTTCAGAAAGGGGAGTGTCCGGATCCCTAGAGGTTGAAGGGATCCTAACATTTGTAGCCTTTGTAGCATTGCCCTCTTCTCTGCTAATAACGAGGGTTCCTTGCAGCCTCTTGGTGTTGCTGGTGCCATCACTGTCAATTAGTGCCATTATCCTCGCCGTAGCGAGGATAACCCCCTTGCTGTAGCCATCTTCGCTGTCGTGTTGCCACCTGCGATGCCCATCAGCCCTGGTATCCCTGTCAGCACAATCTCCATTGCATCGCTGCTGCCATTGTATTTCCAGCCATTTCGTCAGCCACCCCGAACATGACAGCCCGGCCTTGATTCAGACAACTACCACGCTGCCCTCATCCTTATCTCCGACGAACAGCTGATATTTGGCTCGGCTCGGCTTTTGTCCTTGGGCTCCATCCACGGCTCTATTGAGCCGAAATTGCCTCAGCTTGCTAGGAGGGGGGGGTCTCTGTATGGTTAATTGACCCCCACACTCTTGAAAATGCCAAAACATCTCCCTCCTAGTCTTGGAGTTTCAGCTCCGAGCTGCCATTTTGTTTTGCAACTGCCAACGGAATTTCCTCCAAAGTGAGATTGGCTCTGACTACTGATCTAGTAATCTAGTAGACTACTGATCTAGTAATTCTAGGGGACGCCATGGCTCAGAGGCTAAGACACTGAGCTTGTCGATCGAAAGGTCGGCAGTTCAGCAGTTTGAATCCCTAGTGCCGCATAATGGGGTGAGCTCCTCTTACTTGTCCCAACTTCTGCCAACCTAGCACTTCAAAAGCATGTAAAAAATGCAAGTAGAAATACAGGGACCACCTTTGGGAAGGTAACAGTGTTCCATGTGCCTCTGGCGTTTAGTCATGCTGGCCACATGACCACAGAGACATCTTTGGACAGGGCTGCCTCTTCTGGCTTTTAAACAGAGATGAGCACCGCCCCCTAGAGTCGGAACGACTAGCACATGTGTGCCAGGGGAACCTTTACCTTACTGATCTTTCAGAAATCATTTAAATCTGGTTCTGTCATTGGGACAAGATCTTACGGAACTGTTTACACAAATTGTTTTATGATTTAATTATTTAATTAGTTATATGTTTGCTGTTACTGTTATGGTTACTTAGTTGCAATTTGTTTCTTATTATTTTTGTAACTATGTGAGTCTCCCTGAGCCGTATATGGCTATGCAGTATAAATTGAACAAATAAAATCGCACACGGACTGCAAGTTATATTCTATGTCTACGAGGAGCAAATAAACACATATGCATATACAGATGTTTTCAAAAGAATAAAAATACTTGTTTTATGACGGGGTATATTCACTAGAATCTGATTCTTGATTTCTTGAATCAAGAAGAAATCAAGAAAGGAGCCCTTTCAATCTCTAATCCCTATTTCCCAGCCTTTTACCTGGACACCATGCATGATGTAAACCTTTTCCGCCTCGCTCAGGACCACCGACGCCATAATTAGTCCCACACTCCTTCTTCTCCAACACCAAGAACCGCTTATCCGATTGTCAAAAAAGGCGCCTGACACCACCATAGAATTCTGTTAGCCTCGCGCCTTCGCAGCGCCTTCTGATTACGTCACTCTCTTTCTGCCTCTCCGTCGCTACTTTTTGGTTTCTTCTCGTTTTTGTTACGAATGCGTGGAGAAATGGCATCCCCGACTCTTCTCACTGGGTGACTAGTTCCTTGATCGTACGTCTCGGATGGCGAGGGAAGATCAACCCCTGGATTTCCTGTCTTCAATGCAATTCTTTTCTGGAGAAGTGGGACGGTGCTTCTGTTAGACCGAAAGGAGGAAAGAAAATGTCCAAGGCATTCTTCCCGATCGTAGGTATGTTTAATCAGATACAAATCCAGCTGATCGCGTATCCTGGTCTATGGTTTTATTCGCGAGTATACTATGGCTAAACTTATGAGTAAATTTCTGTGCAAATAAAATAGACTGAAGGTGATGCATAATATCCCGAATACAATCCTTTTCAGAATTTGAAATTTTAAACATAATAATTGCAATGTGGAAGCAATAAATCTCATATACGGTCTACACCATCCGGCTTTTTGAATGATATTCAGTATTGAATATTAATTCAGAATATGAAAATATGTGTATCTTAAAATATTAGTGGAAATGCTGTCTGTCTTTTGATCAGTCAAAGCCATATTAAAGTTTCTAATTTGCTGTCTTCACAGGAAAAGGTATCTGTGTAATTCTAAATGTTTTAGGAAAAGGCTTTCATAGATTATAATTTATTTAGTTAAAAGCGTGGAATACTGACCTTAGACGGATATATTACATTCCACAATTTATAGATAATCATCGAAAGAAAATCTTGTCTCTCTCACCCAAGATTAGATAGACAAACATGTATTTCCATTATCACAGTCAGTTCTTAAAATGCCTTTCCTCAGCTTAAAAGAATTACAGTATTTGAGGTAAAATAACTATAGTGTTGCTCCTTTCAGTAATTCAGGTGAAACTCAAAAAATCAGAATATTGTGCAAAAGTTCATTTATTTCAGTAATGCAGCTTAAAAGGTGAAACTAATATATGAGATAGACTCCTTACATGCAAAGCAAGATAATTCAAGTTGATTTGTCATAATTTTGATGATTATGGCTTACAGGTCATGAAAACCCCAAATTCACAATCTCAGAAAATTAGAATATTGTGAAAAGGTTCAATATTCTAGGCTCAAAGTGACCCACTCTAGTCAGCTAATTAAGCCATAACACCTGCAAAGGGTTCCTGAGCCTTTAAAATGGTCTCTCAGTCTGGTTCAGTAGGAATCACAAGCATGGGAAAGACTGCTGACCTGACAGTTGTGCAGAAAACCATCATTGACACCCTCCATAAGGAGGGAAAGCCTCAAAAGGTAATTTCAGAAAAAGTTGGATGTTCCCAAAGTGCTGTATCAAAGCACATTAATAGAAAGTTATGTGGAAGGGAAAAGTGTGGAAGAAAAAGGTGCACAACCAGCAGGGATGACCGCAACCTGGAAAGGATTGTAAGGAAAAGGCCATTCAAAAGTGTTGGGGACTTTCACAGGGAGTGGACTGAGGCTGGAGTCAGTGCCTCAAGAGCCACCACACACAGATGGATCCTGGACATGGGCTTCAAATGTCGTATAACTTGCCAAGCCGCTCCTGAACAACAAACAACATCAGAAGCGTCTTACCTGGGCTAAAGACAAAAAGAACTGGTCTGTTGCTCAGTGGTCCAAAGTCCTCTTTTCTGATGAGAGCAACTTTTGCATCTCATTTGGAAACCAAGGACCCAGAGTCTGGAGGAAGAATGGAGAGGCACACACTGCAAAATGCTTGAAGTCCAGTGTGAAGTTTCCACAGTCTGTGTTGATTTTATCTGCTGGTGATGGTCCACTGTGCTTCATTAAGTCCAAGGTCATTGCAGCCATCTACCAGGAGATTTTGGAGCACTTCATGCTTCCTTCCACAGACAAGCTTTATGGGGATGCTGATTTCATTTTCCAGCAGGACTTGGCACCTGCCTACACTGCCAAAAGTACCAAAACTGGTTCAATGACCATGGGATTACTGTGCTTGATTGGCCAGCAAACTCGCCTGACCTGAACCCCATAGAGAATCTATGTGGCATTGTCAAGAGAAAGATGAGAGACACGAGACCGAACAATGCATCCTGGTCTTCCATAACACCTCAGCAGTGCCACAGGCTGATAGCATCCATGCCACACATTGAGGCAGTAATTGATGCAAAAGGGGCCCAAACCAAGCACTGAGTACATTTGGATGCTTATACTTTTCAGAGGTCCGATATTGTTGTATGTACAATCCTTGTTTTATTGATTTCATGTAATATTCTAATTTTCTGAGATTGTGAATTTGGGGTTTTCATGAGCTGTAAGCCATAATCATCAAAATTATGACAAATCAAGGCTTGAATATCTCGCTTTGCATATAATGAGTCTATCTCATATATTAGTTTCACCTTTTAAGTTGCATTACTGAAATAAATTAACTTTTGCACGAAATTCTAACTTTTTGAGTTTCACCTGTATATGAACCATAGTAAGGCTATTCTTTTAACAAAACCTATATAGGGATTTATTTCAATAGAATTTTCCCATATATATGCTATAGAGTTCCTGACCTGAATTGCAAATTGGAATTAAAATCTTACAATGTTTGGGTAATGGAGGAAGTCATTTTGAGCACTGTATGTGTAATGTTGTATATATTCTTGTTTTGGATTTTTTTCTGGAGTTAACATTCCTGCAACAGTATCAGTAGAATGGTAACATCCAGACTTATCTATATTAGTCTATGGTGCCAAAATATCAGGAGTCTGCTGGCGTATTTTGTTAATAACAAATTTTATTAAAAGAACGTATTTTCGTGAGCTGCAGCTCATTTCATGAGATGCATAAATGAAATAAAAAAATGTGCCCTTTAATAAAAATGGTTAGTCAAAAAAGTGCCAGCAAACTCCTAATTTTTGACACCTAATTCTGTTTCTCATTTATCTTTAAATGTACCAATTTTGAATAAATTATTGTATTCTTTAAAAAATAGTTTGCTGGTTCATTTTATTCTCTTGATTTCTAGATAACTTGTGGGGCCATTGCTGAGCACAATATACTATATTACTGTTGTGACTCCAAATTTGACTTTTAAAATGTATTGTTTTGGCTGCTGAAGCAACCAGAACCTACAGCTAACTGTAGTGCAAAATATACTAAAAATGAAACTGATTAACCTCTTAAAGTTAGTAAGCATTACTCTGTAGCTTAATTCCTGCTTCTTTATTATGCAGCCTTTATATTAAGATTGTGTTGCTTTTTTGTCACTATAGGATCTTTTTGAATTTATTTTTAATCAGATTATTATAATGGTATAATTTTCTTGGACTGTACATTTTATGGTTTGGAATTTTTTAAAATGATCAGTAGTATAAAAACAAACTCAATAAAATAAAAGTAACACTGGAAAATATGTAATAGTGTGCATATTTACTATGGCAGATAGTCCTCAACATATGATCACATACAATTGAGCCTAAAATTTCCATTGCTAAGCAAGACAGTTAAGTGAGTTTTGCCCCATTTATGACCTTTCTTGCAGTAGCTTTTAAGTGAATCACTGCATTTATTAAGTTAGTAACACAACTTTAAGTGAATCTGGCTTCCCCATTTATTTTGCTTGTCAGAAGGTCACAAAAGGTGATCACATAATCCCAAGACATTGCAACTGTCATAAAGACGCTAATTGCCAAGTGTCCAAATTTTAATCATGTGACCATTGGGATGCTGCAAGGGTCATAAGTGTGAAAAACATAAGTCATGTTTTGTAGTGCCATTGTAACTTCAAATGATCACTAAACATATGGTTTTAAGTTGAGGACTACTTGTAGTGTATTTTTAGTATTCCGAGATGGCCTAGGCCCTAAAACATAGTGCTGTCTTAGGCCATCTCAGACCACTACAGTATTAATGACTAATTAATTGTTTAATTAATTAATTTATTATTATTAATGATTTATTAATTGGTTAATATTTCTATCAGCAAATAGAACTCCGTCCCTCACTTCCACATATCAAGATGTAGTACAAGCTACATAAATTATTTTTGGCATCTGAAGAAGTTTAATTCTAGGCTTCAATAGTAACATTACAGCTTATTAAATATTGCAATAATTGATATTTAAGTATTTCCAGTATTTTAATATTTTTTCCTTTTTAATGATACCTAAGATATTTCCTCCTCTATGTATCAGTAAAATCTTCCTTGACTGTACTTAATGTTCTTTGCCCCAATCGTATTAAACATTAAGTTCAACTGAAACGAATGGCATTTTCTGCTAAGTATGTATATTAAGGATAACTGATAATAAACGTTGGAGGCTTTGTGTGCGCATTTATGTTCCTTACACTTTCTGTATGGAAAGGAAGGAACTCAGGCCAACTTAGAGTATAGTACGTTCAATCAATAGCCCTATTCAATGAGCGCAATGCTAATTACTGGAGGATGTGACACCAACAATGCAGCTGCCGCAGGAATGACCAGCACGCCTCCTTCGAGACGGTCTGTCCCCTCGGTGGGAGGGAGGCGTTCCGGTTCTGGGGAAGCGGAGGGCGAGGGCGTGGCAATTTCGGCGTTACTCACTTCCTGGTTTCTCCTTTTTATTTCGCAGCGCGAATGGGGAAGCTGCGAAAGGAGTGGGGTGTGCTTTAGCCTTATATCTCATCAAGGAACTCCGGGTTGGGCGCTGAATCGCTGGTTTTCCCGTCTACTGACAGGCGAATGGAACGCTGGGCTGGGCTGAGCGGTGGAAAGTCGAGCCAGTATAAGCGGGCCGCTGACAGAGCGGGGGGCGGCAGCAGCGGCGAGCGTGTTGCTTCATCTTCAGCCTGGGTAAGTTAAAGAGAGGAGAAGTTCGTCCAGTAGGAAATGTTTCCATTCCGGGGATTTAGAGCTCCCGCTGGGAAAAGCACTAGGTGGGCATCAAGAGAGAGCGTTGAACTAGCGAGCGAAAGATCGGCAGAGATCGGTTGCAGTTTCTGCAAACCAGAACATGCGACGGGAGTCCTGCAGGTGGATATGTTCCTCGTGCACCTGAGTGAGAGACAAATAGAGTGAGTCAAGGAAGCTCATAATTTGGGCTCTGGTTGGGTAGGCGGTATGGATTTGACAAGGTAAAAGACAGTAACGAGAGGGCCCGCTTAGGTCCTTATAGCACTATTGGGAATCTAATCATGTTTCGCTATCTGATGCAGCTCCTTTTCTTTAGGATTTAAATGCTTTGAATCCAAAGTCCAAAGATATAGCTTCTGGGCTGCCAAATTGTGTTTCCTTTTCCAATACATGCTGCCAGATTGGAAGATTTGGGAGTGAATTGATGGTGTGGTCTTCACTATAGATATAAAGATTCCTGTAGTTGTTATCCATCAAAGCCTTTTTATGAACTCATATCTTTTATCAGCTGCCAAGAATCTTATATGATTATGATGGGATATAACTTTGATAATTAAATAGAATATTTCATTATTCTTAGGGATGGATTGCCATTTTTATCAATTTATATTTTATAGTAGTTTTGTTAAACATAATTAAAAAGATAAAAACATAACTAAAAAAGAATAAAAAGAAAAAACAAAGTACAGAAAAGAAAAATAGGAAAGAGAGAAAAAATAACAATATAGTAGGGAAAAATATTTAAAAAAACATTTCCTTCTCCATCATAACATATAAACAATTATAGTTACCTTTTTAAAGAATACAAGTAATCTCTTCTTCCCATATCCCATATTTTATCTATCAACTCCTTAAAACTTCATCATTTAGTCCTGATCACCAAAAGTTCATTAAGGGTTCCAGAGATAATATCTGTTTTAGTCCTGATCAAATAAAGCAATTTTTAATTCTTTTTATTTTAACTATCTTGATCTTTAATTCTTTCAAATAATGTTCTAGAATTTTATTTCTTTTAAGTTTTCTTGTCCCTTTTCACAAATTTTCCCTTTTTGTTTTTCGAAGTCAAGGTGTTTTTATAAGAATTTTGAATACAACTTGTCCAGGCATTTCATTTTACAGCAGAAAAAAAATAACAGATATACTAATAATAATAATACATGTAATAATTATAACCATATTTATAATTATATAGCTTAATGATTAATGATATTCTATTAGCATACTTATAAAGCAACATTCCTGTTTTACTTACACATAGCAATGCTCTTTCTTCATCTAATTTCTACCTCTCTAACCATTTATAAAACCATGTTAATTAATACTCTATCTCCTTTATCTTTTAGTTTCAGTGCCAATCTATCCATCTCTGCACAATCCAGTATTTTCCGAATTATATTTTCATCTGATGGGGTGTTCTCATTTTTCCAGTATTGTGCAAATACAATTCACGCTGCTGTCAATACATGTAGCATTAAATATATAGACCCTTTATCATAACTTTCTGGTATTATACCTAACAAAAAATATTTCTGGCTTTAAGTCTATATATTGCTTAGTCATCTTTTCCAGCCATGTGTATATTTTCATCTGATATTTTCTTGTTTTCATACATGTCCACCACATATGATAATAGGTACCTGGAGTCTGATTACATTTCCAATATTTGGCAGATATGTTGTTAAACATTTTTGCTAATCTTGCTGGTGACAGATGCCACCTATAAAACATTTTATAAAGGTTTTCCTTATACAGTAGAACCTTGGTCACAACCATAATTTGTTCCATAACTCTGGTCGCAAACTGATTTTGTTGTAACCCGAACCTAATTTTGGAAATTTGGCACTTACAAAAAAAATGGCATGGAAGGGGAAATTGGCTGCAAAAAAAACCTGTGAATTTTTTGGTCAGAACCTGATTTGGTCGTGATCAGAAACATTTGTGACCAGAGGTTCTACTGTACGCAGTGGCCATTGTCAATTTATAGTTTCTATCCCAAAGTTTTTCCCTTTTATCTAGTTCTATAGTATAGCTAATGTTTTTTGCCCATACTATCATTGTTCTTTTACTTGTTCATCTTCCATTTTAAAGCTTAGACCGAGTGGCTGTGGGTGCTGGCATCTTGGGATCTAGAGATTCCATCATTAGTGATAGGAGGGGAGGCTCTTACTCCCTCAGACAGGATTTGCAATCTGGGAGTCTTCCTGGATTCTCGGCTGTCCTTAGATGATCATTTGACAGCCATGACCTTTCCTAGACTGGTATGCCCTCGCCACAGTCACTCACACCTTGTTACTTCTAGGTTGGATTACTGCAATGCCCTCTACATGGGGCTGCCCTTGGGATGCACCTGGAGACTTCAGATAGTCCAGAATGCGGCTGCACAGGTTATTACAGGGGCCTCTCATTTCTCCCGTGTAACACCTCTCCTGTGCAAGCTGCACTGGCTGCCGGTGGTTCTCCGGGTTCATTTCAAGCTGCTGGTGCTTACCTATAAAGCACTACATGGCTTAGGCCCGGGGTACTTGCAGGACTATCTCCTGCCATCGTCCCACATTCTCTCACAGAGCGGGCCTCCTCAGGGTGCTATCAGCCAAACAATGTTGGCTGGCGACCCCCAGGGGGAGAGTGTTCTTTGTGGGAGTGCCGATCCTCTGAAACGGTCTACCCACCAAGCTTAGGACAGCCCCCGACCTCCTCTCCTTTCACCGCGAGCTGAAGACATGGCTCTTTTGTTAAATGGACTCTCCATTTAACAAAATGGAGAGGGGGTTTCACACTGTAATAATTTTAATCAATTTTTAATTGGATTTTAACTTATATTTTAGCTGATATTGTTGATTTTTTTATCTTGTAAGCTGCCCTGAGTCTTTCGGGAGAAGGGCGGCATATAAATAGCAATAAAATAAAATAAATAAATAAATAGTAGGTAGTTATATAGTTTTCTAATCAGTTTTTCATCTGTCCATGATAATATTTTGTCAAGTGTTGTTGGTTCTTTATAGAAACCCCATGTTTTTACATCTTTTTCATATCTCGATTGTATTTGCAGGTGTAGCCCCCATTCTAAATCCACCCCCTGATTTTGTAATTCTTGTCTACTTTTAAGTTCCCCTTTTTCATTTAAAATGTCTTTATAAGATACAATTTTTTCCAAGTTGACAACATTTGGATGTATCAGTGCTTCCATTATAGAAAGCCAGATTGGTATTTTACTATAGTTTTGTGATTTAATTTTTCCCATAGAAAACTAAAGCATTCATCACATAGTGTCTTTGAAAATATTTATGTACCATACTCCTTCCGTACCATAGAAAGGCATGCCACTGTAATTGAAGATCATGGCCCTCCAGTAATAATAATCTTCTATTCCTCAAGTTTATCCATTCTTTCACCCACGTAAGTACAGATGCCAGATAGTACAACTCCCAATCCGGTAGCCCGAAGCCTCTGTTGCCTTTAGACTTCTGTAACATTTTATTCTTGCTTTTTTTCCTTGCCAAATATATTTCAAAATTGTTTTATTCAGTTCTTCAAAATATTTTTTCTTTAATTTTATTGGTATTGTTTGAAATAAAAAAAGTAACTTTGGTAATATGTTCATTTTTATAATAGTGATCCTCCCTATCATTGAGAGTTGTAGGTTCTTTCATTTCTCCAAATCCAACTTAATTTGTTGCATTAAATTTGTATAGTTATCCTCTTTAATTGTTGCATATTTTACTGTTAATTCCTAAATATTTCACTTTCTTTACTATCTGGAGTCTACCTTCTTTGTCAATTTGTTTCTCTGTTTATCTGTAAAGTTTTTCCTATTATTTTAGTTTTTTCTTTATTTATTTTCAATCCTGCAACTTCTCCATACCTCTCAATTTTCCCTATTAACCTGGGACCAGTTTCTAATGGATTTTCTCGTATAAAAATTAGATCATCTACAAATGCTTGTAACTTATACTTTTCTTTTTTTATTTCCATTCCTTTTATTTCTGGGTCCTGTCTAATATTTCTAGTTAACACTTCCAAACTTAATATAAATAGCAGTGGGAATAATGGACATCCTTATCTTGTATCTTTTTTTATTTGGATATTTTCTGTCACATCTCTGTTCATGATCACTTTTGCTCTCTGGTTTGTATAAATTGTCTTTATCATGTTTATAAATTTTTCACCAAAGTCCATACATCTTAATTGTTGCACCATAAATTGCCAATTTACATTGTCAAACGCTTTTTGAGCATCTAGGAAAATCAACGCCAACTGTTTTTCACGATGTATTTCATAATACTCCAGTGTATCTAAAATTATTCTCACATTGTTTCTAATTCGCCTTTTTAGGTAAAAATCCATTTTGGTCAGAGTGTATAAGCTCATTCAGAAATCTCTTGAGTCTTTCAGCTATTATTGAAGCAAATATTTTATAGTATTTAATAGGGATAGTGGCCTATAGTTCTTTATCTGTGTTAGGTCTGATTCTTATTTTGGAATTAACATGATATTAGCTTCTGTGCATCTGTGTGGTATCTTGGCTTCTAATAAAACTTCATTATATACCTCTAACGTTAACGAGCTCAGTGTGTCTTGTAAATCTTTATAAATTTCTGCTGGTAGACCATGTGGACCTGGTATTTTGTTATTCTTTTGTCTTTTAATCACCTCTACTAATTCTGCCATTGTTATTCCTTCATTCAACATATTCTTCACGATTTCCAACACTTTTGGTAATTTGGTTTTTTCCAAGTATTGTATTAATTTTTCCTCTGGAATTTTTTCATAGTCATATAACTTCTTATAGAACTCCTAGATTATATATTTTTATTTTCCATTTGGTATTGTAATATATCTTCTTCATTCTGCAACTTGCTTATCCATCTCTTCTCTTTCTCATCTTCCAATTTATAAGCTAGCCATTTTCCCGGTTTGTTAGCGTTTTAAAAAAAAATGTTTTATAGACTTCCTGTGGCCCCACAGACGTCGACGGAGCTCCTTTTTGGAGCTCCAGTCCCGAAATCCGTAAAGCTGCTAGGAACAGCGCAAATCAGCTGTCTAGCAGCTAAAAATTCTTCCCCTGGGAAAAGGGAAGAGAAGAGCCGAGGAGCTTGGGTAGAGCTCCCCAAGTCCCCCAGGCTTTCTTTTTTTTAAGCCTGGGGGCTGAAGGGTGACATTTCCCTGGAAACCCCTCAGCGCTCCGGATTAGGGACGTGCCTGCCTGGTTTGGCAGAACGGGGCGTCGCAACCAGACCAGCAGCATAGGAATAAAAATCCGAAGAATTTTTCTCAAAGACTGCAAGAAATTTGGATTCTGGATGCTGGCAGAGTGAAATCAGGACAGCGGGATTTCCAAGTATGCAAGTAAAGCTTTAACTCCATATGAAAACGGAAGGGGAAGATGGCTCGAAGGAAATGAAATTTACCAGTGAAAGTGCTTGTTAGCCCCTGCTACATTGTTTAAGGTATTGGACTATATAATAATAAGATGATTTAAAGGGGAAGTGGAAGAAGACAGGAAAAACTATGATGGGGATTTTAACTAACATATATTCCTCAAGATAGTGGAAAACAATTGGATTTTGATCTGACAATTGAATATATATAAAATAAAAATTGAAATATGGCTGCCATTAAGGAAAGAAGGGGTGAGTCAGCAAACACACAAATGGGGACTTTAAAGGATTCACAAGAAACTTTTGATCTCTTTATTTTGGACATTGTGGACATAGTTAAAAACACTATCCAGGAGTGGAAGTTGGAATATTTTAAGGATCTGCTGGCTGGGAAAGAAGAAGAAATCATACAGCTTAACGTGATTATGGAGAACAAAGAAGAGGCAGTCAGAAAAAAAATGGAGTCTAGCATTTTGGAAACAGAAGTTTTGGTGGAAGCTTCCACACAATTAGTTGGAGCTTATCAAAAAGACTCATTATTGCAGACTGCAAAATACTCTGAAAATTTTTGTTTTTATGGACAGAGTCAATTCCTAGAGAATGAAGTGACTGATTTTACAAGCAGAAAAAGTAGAGATGGGGGTTTTAAAGTGAAGGGAATAACTTTGAAAGGGGAATGGACTCTCAGACACCAGTTGCAATTTCAACTTCAACATTTCTTGAAAATAAAAGCAAGGGGACGAGTAATGCTTCAAAAAAATTTGAAAATAAAAGCAGGGGGACGAGCCATGTTTAAGAAGAAAGTGTCATCTAAAAAGAAAGACTGGAAGAAATACAGAAAGAAAGGAAGAATATGCGATGAACTCTTAGAAGGTTATACTTGGTAGATTTTGGATGTTTGATATAAATGTTTAAAAAAGGACAGTTTCTTAAGAGTTACTGAGTTATTAAAATGGTTAACTAAAACTCAAGTGATACTTTATTGAAAGCTTTGGGATTTATATAGATTTTCTAGGATTATATTTGATATTTTATTGAGGTTAAAGGTTTATTAAGAAATTTTAAATGTTTAAGGTGACAACAGAATTTTTAAAAGGTTTGTATGTATTGAGGGATAAGGTTTAATTAAAACTGGATAGCTTTTTAAAAATTACTGCAGTTCTAAAGTGGCTATCTTAAAAATAAATGGATGGGTTCTTAGTATTAAGAAATTTTATATGCTTAAGGTGAGATATTAGAAGTTTTAAAGGCTATATGTGACGAAATGTTTGTTTAAGGTTATTCAGCTCAATGGTTAATACTGTCTCAAAGACATGCTTTAAAGAATTTTTTTTTAAGTTAATGCTATGAGAAAACATAAATGAAATGTTGAAGAATGTTAATTAGGGAAGTTAAAGAATGTGTGGGATTTTTTTTTTTTTTTTTTGGAATTTATAATAAGGTAGTATATGTTAGCTTAGGTTTGTTGATGATATCTCCTGTCTTTGCTCTGGGAAGTCGGGGGGAGGTGGGAGGGGTGTGGGGGGCATGGGGGGGAAATTTGTTTTATGATCTTTAATAAAATAAAAGACAGGTAGATGGATGAATAGAGAAGTAAGGAATTTGGGGGAAATGTTATAATAAATGAAATGATATTAAGACATGATAAATAACTGAGGGTAAGAAGAGGATATAAAAGATGTACTAGATGCTATATTTTGTTGATTGACTATGTACTGTTCATATGTTTACTTGTTTGTAGGTTTGTATGTTTGATTATAAAAATAAACTTTTTCAAAAAAAAAGTTTTACTCTTTTAATTCGTTATGCCAGTTCTTCTTTTACTATTATATTTAACTTGTTTAATTATTTCCATTTGATATTTTAGATTCACATTTTGTGGGTCTTTTTGTAGCTCTACTTCAAGTCTTTTATGTTCTTCTTCTAAAGTTTGTCAGTACTGTTTCTTTCTCTTTATTTTTCCTCACTATATAGCTTATAGCTAACCGCCTAAATATATGCTTTTCACAAATTTTTTCAAAGCTTTAACAAGTCTCTCTTGTAAATCCAATATAGGAAAGTTATCAAGAAGACTTTTGGTTTGTTTCTTGTCTATCCCTTTTAATTATTAGAACATTAGTTGTTTCATTTGTATATTCAATGTAGCATATTTTTCCAGACCCTACTTGTCATTTTAAATTCACCTTCAGATTAGTCTCAGTCTTATCTAATATAACTTGTTCCTGTTCCTTTACATCTTTTAAACATTGTCTAACTTCTGAATCTATTGTTCACAAATACCCTTCAATACGTCCAGTGTTAAAGTATTCTGCTTTATTCTGTATTAGTAAGTCAAATTTAAATGTTCTTTAATTGAAATCTAATTTTTTTTCTGTGTCCCTTTAGTGTAGTTGTGTCACATGTGACCCTAGAGAGCTAGTAATGTAGTCCCACAAGATTGTAAACATTTAACATTATTATGTGATTTATATACATTAATTATATATATGTGGCCCAAAACAATTCCTCTTATCTCAGTGCATCCAGACAAGCCAAAAAGTTGGATATCCATGCTCTAGCATCCAACCTTCAAAATCCTATCCTATTTTTTTTAAAGAATTCAAAACAAAAGCATTTTCAATAGGAAGGATTCTGAAAATTAATTCCAAATTCCAAATTTATCTGGATCTTTACTTTGTTTGTAAATTTCCAGAATTGACATTCTAATCACTCCTTTGCTGTTTATTGAAAATAAAAGTTTTTTTTAAAGTCCTCGTATTCATTATGAATTTAAGGAAACTCACTTTGGTGCTGTAAATCTTGTCTATTCCAAGGTTTTAATAGCTGAAAAGAAGTTAATAAACAATTTCCAAAAATCATTAGAGAAGGAAATATGCAACCACAGTGTCCATAATGGCACTGACCACAGTTTGAGCAAAGATGGCTTTCCCTGGTCTCTCGGAGCCCTGCTAGAGATCATGGACCTACAGTCTTCTCATGAGGAGCAAATGTCTGAAGCTCTTGTGGGCAATTTCAAGTCCTCTCCTTATCTGGACAGGAATTAAGAAGAACTCTCCATTCTGCTATGATAGTTGGCTTTGTTTTTAGGTGAGCTATCTTCAATTCAACCAACCAGTTTAGATTTGAGACTGTAAAATCCATAATAAAGCATTGCAAAAAATTTATTCTTAAGATTTTATTTAATAAGGAGACCTCTTTTGGCCAATTCAGCTGGGGCTTGTGGATTTTATGCTGTGAATACAGTACTGATTTGCTGATGCTGAATGAGAAAATTATTAAATATAAGTTGTGCACTTTGAATTTTAAAACAAAAACAAATGCTGAGCTGAAATCCCTTAGCAATTTTCAAGTGGGGTGAAAATTTGAGAGGTGTGTGTGCAATAAAGGCATTTAATTTAACCCGAAGCCACTCCAAAAATTGGGATAATGCTATTTTAATAAACCTCAATGTTATGTAGTATATAGGACATCACAGCTTCTGTAGAAACCGTAATGATACAAAATGATGATGATATACATCTATCCACAATGTATATAAATGTTATACTTACCTAGTGTCAGAATTATATAGATGTGGATATATATAATAGATGAGAGCCAGTTTGCTCTAGGTTGCAATATGGTATGTAATACAATGATTAAGGTATTGGACTAGAAAGGCCATGAGGCCATAAATTCAAGACGCACATTAGCTGTGAAAGCCATCTGGGTAACTTTGGGCCAGTCACTCTCAGCCCAGCCCACGTCATAGGATTTGCCTCTTCTTTCTTGAGCTATGTCTTGCTCTTCTCCATATTGCACAAATGTTTAGCGCCTAAAACCCCAATAGCAACTAGTCATGCAACCTCAACTGATGAGCCTTAGTAATACATGTACTAACCTCTCACTAACTGAATTCTGATTCACATTAATTTCATACGTTTGTACTATATAAAGTGGAATAACTTATTTTAAAAGATTTTATTGTTAGTTGCGAAATCATGCCCGACCCATCTCAATCCCATGAGCAACTTTCCTCCAGGTCTTCCTGTTCTTTACCATCCCCCGGAGACCATTTAAGCTCACACCAACTGCTTCAGTGACTTCATCCAGCCACCTCATTCTCTGCTGTCCCTTTCTTCTTTTGCCCGCAATCCTTCCCAGCATTAGGCTCTTCTCCAGTGAGTCCTTCCTTCTCATTAAGTGGCCAAAGTATTTCAGTTTCATCTTTAGGATCTGGCCTTCTAAAGAGCAGCCAGGGTTGATCTCCTCTAGGACTGACTGGTTTGATCGCCTTGCAGTCCAAGAGACTTGCAGGAGTCTTCTCCAGCACCATAGTTCAAAGGCCTCAATTCTTTGATGCTCAGCCTTTCTTATGGTCCAACTTTCACAACCATACATTGCAACTGGGAAAACTATAGCCTTGACTATACACGCTTTTGTTGGCAGGGTGATGTCTCTTCTTTTTAGTATGCTGTCTAACTTTGCCATAGCTTTCCTCCCCAGGAGCAAGAGTCTTAATTTCTTAGCTGCAGTCCCCATCTGCGGTGATCTTGGAGCCCAGGAAAATAAAAACTGTCACTACCTCCATTTCTTCCCCATCTATTTGCCAGGAATTGAGAGAGCCAGATGCTATGATCTTAGTTTTCTTAATGTTGAGTTAAAGGCAACTTCTGCACTCTCCTTCTTCACCTGCATCAAGAGGCTCTTTAGTTCTTCTTCACTTTCTGCCATTAGAGTGGTATCATCTGCATATCTGAGGTTGTTGATATTTCTCCGGGCAATCTTAATTCCAACTTTTGATTCATCTAGCCCCGCTTTTCTCATGATGTGCTCTGCATATAAATTAAATAGGCTCATTTTTTCATATTAATTCTAGAAGGTGTTGTAGGTCTTCATAGAATCAGTCAACTTCAGCCTCTTCAGCATCAGTGGTTGCGGCATAGACTTGGACTACTGTGATGTTGAATGGTTTGTCTTCGGTTCAAACTAAGATCATTCTGTCATTTTGGGGATTGTATTCCAGTACTGCTTTTCCTATTTTATTGACTATGAAGTCTACTCCATTTCTTCAGAGGGATTCTTTCCCGCAGTAGTATACCTGATGTTCATCTGAATTACCATATTTTTCAGAGTATAAGATGCACCTGATTATAAGACACAGCTTAGTTTTGGGGGAGGAAAATGGGGGGGGGGGAAATCAGCCTACCAGGTATTCCTCTGGCTAGTTTTCTTAGTCTGGTCAGCTTTAGCACATTATCTTGCTGGTTTTTTATTCCCTGCTTGGAGATAAAAAACAGCTTCTAAGGCACAGCTGAGAGGAAGCAGTAAAGAGAAAAGCAGGTAAAGCATGGGGGAGGGTGAGATCTCTTCATTCTGCTAGCGCCTAGTTAGGACTGAAAAAAAGCTTCTAAAGAACAGCTGAGAGTCGGAGCAAAGCATGGAGATTGTTTCACTCACTAGCACCTTGTTAAAACACAGCGGAGAGTTGAGGGAGCAGGCAAAGCTGAGAAGATTGCTCACTAGTGTCTCGTTAGGGCTAAACAAAAGCTTCAAAAAAGCTATATTTGGACACACCCAAATTTTCAGTCTCTTTTAGGGAGGAAAAAGGTGCATCTTATACTCTGAAAAATATGGTAAATTCATTCATTTCTGCCCATTTTAGTTTGCTGGTTCCTAAGATGTCAATGTTCAGTCTTATCATCTCTTGTTTGACCACACTCAGCTTGCCTTGATTCATGGATCTTAAATTCTAGGTTCCTATGGAGTTGATGTGGCCTGTCCGCGGCCTGTCCAAGATGGTAGCTGATTCCGACAATGAGGAGGCTGTGTGGTGCTGTGCCAGCAGCCTGTGCAGCTGGCGCTGTAGTCGGACAGTGAGGAGGCTGGAGAAGATATGGTGCCAGAGGCAGGGATTCAGCCAGAGCCTTCAGAAGCTCCTTTAAGTGAAGAGGACGAAAAGGAGGAGCCTCTTCTGAATGCATAGGCACGCAGAGCTGCCAGAAGGCAGGAGTGGCTCCTCAGGAGGAGGTCTCCTTGAGGTAGCTAATTGGCCACTCCCTTAGCCTATTTAAGAAGGAATGCCGTTTACAACATGCTGTAGAGAACAACTTTAGTTCACTCTCCTTCGCGTCTGGATTCTCTGCAAAATTGCTTCTGGGCTTTCTGCTAACTCCAATAAGACTGTGATTACCTTTTCTTAGAATTCTGGTAGGCTGTTAAGATAGTTTATTAACAGCCTTTGATTGATAAAGACTAAGTTATTTGAGTAAAATAAGCTTTGCATAGAGTTTGTGTGTGCTGCGTTCTTTGGGGTTCATAGCTGGTGCAGAACAGTTCTCTACCTGAAAAAACACACACACAAACCTTGATTAAGATGGAGCAGCTGAGGGAAGAGAATGTGCAGCTTCAGCAGCAGTTAACTGTGATGGCTGGTCAGCTGGCTCAGCTTCAAACCCAAATGGCTTCATCTCCTCTTCCTCCTCATCCTTGGAGAAACTGCCTGGTAGCTGGGCCTGATAATTTTGCTGGTAATTTGGAAATGTTTCTGGCTTTTCTGGACAATGCTATTTATTTATGAGTTTACGAGCTGAAAATTTTCCCCATGACCGAGATAAAGTCGGATTCATTATCAGCCTGCTTTCTGGTTCTGCAGCTTGTTGGGCCAGACCCTTGTTGGTCCAGAACAGTCCATTGCTTAATTACTTTTGGGGGTTTTGTGTGAGGACCCTATCAAAGCACAAACATCCACAAGACAGTTGAAGTCCTTGAAGTAAGGCTGGCTACCCTTACAGGAATACATTAGCAAATTCTGTTTGTTAAGCCAGGACTCAGCCTGGAATGAGGCAGCACTTTTGGATGTATTCCAGGAGGGTTTGTCAGAGGCATTACATGATGAGTTGGCTAGAGTGGACATTCCTCTGACTCTTAACGAGCTGTTTCATCTGTGCCTCAATTGATGCGAGGTTACAGTGCCGGCCCTGTCGTTGTGTCCATCAGGAACCCCGTGTGAATCCAGTTGTACATGAGGCTCTGGCTCCAAGGGAGGAGTCCATGAAAATTGGTGCAGCCAGACCCTCCGCCTGTCCATACCTGAGAAGGACAGACTACAGGCAAGGGGGTTGTGTTTATATTGTGGGGAGCCTGGACACTTTGCTGCCTCTTGCCCCAAGAAGTGACACGGGCATCGGCTTCTGATCCCATGCCACAGTCACAGCCTAACCTGTCGGGAAACGACCAGAGACCGATCTAGGGGAGACCCTGGGTCGGGCATATATCAACACCGGCTCATGCCCTGCGGAGGTGGATTCTTTGTCATTTGATTTTGAATACCAAAGACTTCATTGCCAATAACCCCCCAAGGGATTCCAGCTCATGCTTTGGTGGACTCTGGTGTGACAACCAATTTCATGGACAAGGCATTTGCAAATCACTTTGCCGTTCCCTTGTGTCCAGTGGATCCTCCCATGGAGACCATTGATGGTCAGGTGCTTCTGTCCAGGCCGATTAAGGCCATCATTCAACCCATGTGTCTGACCATTGGTAAGCATGAGGAGGCAATCCAATTTTATGTCACGTCCGGATTACATTTTCCTTTAGTTTTGGGGCTGGCCTGGCTTCGGACTCATGATTGACGCATCCTTTGCTCCCAGAATTTCATGTCATTCCCGAGCCTGCAATGTATGGATCATACTCGCCAGGTTTGTGCAGGCCAAGTGCAGGGTCCACCTACAGTATCGTTGCCGGATGACCTCTTGGACTTCATGGACGTTTTTAGCGAAAAAGAGGCAGACCAATTGCCCCCACACCGGTCATACTATTGTCCCATTGACTTAATCCCGGACGCACCGCTCCCTGTAGGGAGGTTGTATTCTATGTCGGACCCTGAATTGGTTGCATTAAGAGAATTTGTGGATAAAAACCTGGCCGAGGGTTTTATCCGGCCCTCATCATCGCCCTTGTCCGCTCCGTTCCTCTGTGTCAAGAAGAAAACCAGAGACTTGCTTCTGTGCTGCGATTACCGTAAGATGAACACCATTTCAGTGCGTCACCGGTATCCTTTACCCTTAATTCCTGAACTCTTAGACTTTGTGGGCTACCATGTTTACCAAATTGAACCTGTGCGGCGCTTACAATCTGGTTCAGGTACGAGAAGGGGATGAGTGAAAGACCGCATTCAGCACCAGGTATGGCCATTTTGAATATATGTTCATGCTGTTTGGATTAACCAACATTCACGCTGTCTTCCAGCATTTTATGAATGATATTTTCCGGGATCTTTGGACCAGTTTGTTGTGGTTTTATCTCGATGACATCTTGGTTTACTCAACATCCCGGAAAAGTCATCTCCGACATCTCTGTCTGGTCTTGCAACGGCTTTAGGAACACCAGTTATATGCCAAGCTGGTGAAGTGCCAATTCTACCAGATGACCATCGACTTCTTGGGCCATCACATTTCTCCCGAGGGTATCGCAATGGATCAGAGCAAGGTCGAGGCGTTGAGAAGTTGGCAACCTCCCTGTCGAGTGAAAGATGTTCAGTGACTCCTCGGATTCACCAATTATTACTGGATGTTCATCCCTGGCTTTGCCACTTTGACCATGCCCCTCACTTGAGTCCTGCAGAAGAAAGTCCCATTGCGGTGGGACACCCCCAAACAGCAGGCATTCCTGGCCTTAAAGCAGGCCTTCATGACAGAGCCGATTCTTAAGCATCCTGACCCTCACCATCCATTTGTGTTGGAAACGAACGTGTCGGATATTGCGGTTGGAGTGGTGTTACTCACCTGGCTGGCAGTACTCTTTTTCCTTGCACATACTATTTCCGGAAATTGAATCCTTCCAAGCGCAATTATACCGTCTGGGAAAAAAGCTACTGGCCATTAAGACCTCATTCGAGACCTGGAGACATCACCTCAAGGGGGCCCAAACTCAAGTGGAAGTCTGGACGGACCACAAGAATCTGGAATTTCTGCAGACTGCACAGAAACTCAATCAATGACAAATCTGGTGGTCCTTCTTTTTCACCCACTTCAACTTCAAAGTGACATACATTCCGAGTGGGCGCAGTCAACGAGCAGATGCACTTTCGAGGAAACTGAATTCCTCAATTACTTCCTTGGAGGAATTCTTCTGCAACTTATCATCTTCAGAGTTTGCGCCATGTGCCCTGCCGGAGGAGCGGGAGTGTGCAGTGGCCCATCCTTGCAATGTGCTTTCTCTATCGGACTGCATGTTACCAACTGATGCAGACTCTATTTCTCCCCGATCTCTTCCCTCCTTGTCCTTTCTGCGGAGACGGTCGCCTTTTGCTGATACCGTCCGGTTGTCCCCCTGTTGTGCAAGAATTTAAATCCCCTGCCAAGAGAACCAAGGAGTGAGGGAATCTAAATATGATAGTTGTGAGATATCCTTCCAATCCTTCCCACTGCACGTCCATCTCTTGCAACAGTTTTGTCTCTGCTTGGCTGAATCCATCAAGCCCTTGACGACATCTATTAGAGTGTTGGAGGGCAAAGTGAGCTCCTTCGAAAAGGCAGTCTTCAGGTCACAGTCTGTCAGAAACTTCGGTCACGTATTGGATCGGCCACCAGCGGATAGCCACATTCCACCACAACGGATGCATCCAATTAATCTTCAATTGCTTCTGGATAATTTATGCTTGAACCTGGCTCACTTCCACTTTAACAATGACTGGAATACCCGCAAATCCATCTTATCTACACTGAGGCCCCTGTCCAATCTTAATATTTCGAATAAAGAACTGCTCTCCATGGAATGGCTTCCCAGCACAGCTAAATATAAACGCCTGATTTTCAAGTTTGGCTCATCTAAGATCCCCTCACAACTTTATGGTCTCCGCAACCACCTAAATTATCTCGGAATTTTTCCTCAAAGATGTTTTTACAAATACGCAACTAACACTGCTTAGGATGAATCCAGCTATCCGGGGCACTCGTCCCTAGATAGGTCTGAAGTGTGAGGACTACTACATGGAAGCTGAAAGCCCTGCACTGCTACAACTACTGGAGCTACTAACCTCCCGGTGACCCAGCAACAATGGGAAGATAACCTTGGGACAAGAGGTTTTCCCTCCAGAGGACAAACTCCTGACATCCCCACTTCTGAGGGTGCTTCAGGGTTTGCTTCCACCTCTTTGAGCATTTGTCCCTCCCCTCCTTTAAGGAACATTCTTAATGATGCGCCACTACCTCATTCCATTCAAACGGCCAGTTTGCCAATTCAGGAGTCTTGGACTCTCCCTTTCTCTTCGTCAGTCACTATTATTAAACCGTGCAATGGCTGTATCTCACTAATGACAATGACATTATACAGGTCCTCTCTATAACAGACTCACTTGTACAACATTTAAACCATCTTCAATGTTAGGATGACTGTTCCAATCTAAATGTGCCCAGCTACTTGAATCCACCACTCAATCAAGACTCAACTAGAACGGATAAACAAGGCAAGATTACAGATTTTTTTGGCTGAAACTTTACCCCGTCTTCCCATCGACCCTCTGCAATCTCTGAATGACAGCCAAAGTCTAACCCCCGTAATGCTCCCTGGTCTATCTTGAGCTGGAATATTGCAGCTGGGCATCAAAAAGAGCCAACCAAGACTTTTTGAATTACCTTAGAAAATTCCAGATCCTTTTATTCCAGGAAATGTGGGAGGTAAACGATATTCTCTTATGTGGTTATGAGATTACATCCCTGCCCGCTCTTTCTTTGTCTTGGCAGTGGCCATCCTAGTGGCGGCCTTGCAATTGGTATCTCCCTGGACCTGCATGCGGAAGTAGTTTATGTGGATTTCCATCAGCCTTATGTCCTCTCAAGTATGATCTCTGTCGGGAAGGTCTCCCTTCTGATGTTTAATGTCTACCTTTCTCCCTGGGGTTCCTTTAAGGACCTGGACGTCCAGTGGGAAGAATTGGAAGAATATCTCACAATTATCATATTTAGATTCCCTCATTCCTTGGTTCTCTTGGCGGGGGATTTAAATTCCTGCACAACAGGGAGCTGGGAAACCTTGGTAGCTTCCCGTTGGTGGACAGAACCGAACAGGGATGATCACCCCTTGGAGACCATAAAAGTGAGAATTTCCAAAGACCTGAAAGTTGACAGAGCGGGGATCAACCTGGCCCTTCTCACTGTCAGGCTGGACCTCTTTCCCCTTAATGGCAGATGTGCCCCTGACGTTCCCGGGGAATTTACCCATCTGGCCAAAAAAGGTAATAGCACTATAGATTATGTCCTGGTCTCAAGAGCTTTTTTGCCCTATGTCATCTCCTTTAAAGTGGATGACATGATATTTAGGGACCATCTTCCTCTTACCTTCGTCGCACTCCTGAACAGACCACAAAATCGTCTTACCCATGCTGCCCCAATAGCTGCCAATACCAAAGGATCCCTGATGGTATCAAAATGGTTGAATTACCTTGGCCTTATCCCATGCAAGCTTTTATGACCAAGAGCCTGCTAAAAACCTGCTAGCTTTAATTAGTTCCAAGGCCACTCCCAGTGTACTCTTGACCGCTTTTACAGATTGCTCAAGCAACTTAATAGCCTCCGTTAAGCCCTCTACTCTTATCCCTGGTAGTGTTCCTCAGAGGACGGGTGCCCCCTGGTTTAATATACAGTGCAAACAAGCCAGGAACCAATTGAGATCCATATATATCCTTTGTAAAAATTCTGATTCATCAAGAACCCCTCCTACTTACTTTATGGCTAAGAAGGCATATAAGTCTTCTCTTTTAAGAGCCAAACAAAACCGGCAACTGCTAACGTGGAACACCTTATTAGAAGCCGTGCAATCTCATAATCCTCGTGATTTCTGGAGTTTGCTGAATAGAAGGCCTACCAGTAGGTTTATTTACTCTATATCTTCCCCCACATGGGAACTCTTCCTACGCCAAGTCTTCTATGACACAGACTTGCCATCCTTTACGGTGTTAGAGTTCCCCCCCCGAACAACTCCCTTGATGGTCCCCTGTGAACCCCTCCACCATCTTGAAGTTAATTTGACAACTCAAATCGGGAAAAGCCCCCGGCCCTGACCTTATGCCCGCTGAGGCCATTCGAGCCCATAAGGACTGGTGGATTACTGTCCTTACTGAGGTATTTAATGCGATTAATCAAACAGGCATTATCCCTAAGGTCTGGAAAGATGCCATCATTGTGCCAATTCATAAGAAAAGTTCCCCCTCTAATCCAGGCAACTTTCGAAACATCAGTTCATTGTCAGTATTGGGAAACACTATGCCCGGTTCCTCCTGTCTAGACTGGAGTGTTGGGTTAAGGAGGCTGGACTGCTCGGTCATGAGCAGGCGGGGTTCAGAGCAGACCATTCTGCTATTGATCATGCTCTGATCCTATATTATCTAGCCTTAAAATACTCTACCCCTAGGAAAGGTCATCTCTTCTTGCCTTTATAGATTTAAAGGTTGCTTTTGACAGTATTCCCAGATATAAACTGTGGGGCAAACTCCTTTCCTGGGGCCTCGATAAAAGACTTCTCTGGCTCATCTCTCAACTGCACGAGGGAACAGAGGCAAAAGTGCACCTTGCCCCCCAAGGGGACCTCTCTAACACCATCCCTGTTAATAAGGAGGTCAGACAGGGTTGTATATTGGCACCCCTTCTTTTTAATTTATATATTAGTGACTGGAGAAGGGCATTAATAGCCCAACTGAATTATATCCATTCCCCCAAATTAGCTGACTATAGGTGCCTGCTCCTCCTCTATGCAGACGATGCTGCGATTCTTTCATTCTCTCGGGTGGGCCTGCTTAGAATCCTTAAAATCCTTTCCAACTATTGTTGCGCCAACTGTTTATCAACCATTCTAAGTCTAAAATTATGATTTTCTCAAGCAGGAAAAACTATCAATGCTCTATGGCATACCAGTGGAACAGGTCCATAGATTTCAATATTTAGGCATTCTTTTCCAATCCAATGCCATGTGGCTTGCACAGGTTAAGTCCCTACATACCAAGTCCAATGCCATTACACATTCCCTTCTGCAATTCTTTTACACGGAGGGAGCCCAACATATTCCCTCATATTGAAAGTATATAGGGCAAAGGTGATAGCTGTCATTACATATGGAGCTCCCCTTTGGGTTCATACAAATATTTCCCTCCTCAAGTCAGTTCAAAGCCAGTTCTTATGCTGCCTAATGGGAGTTCCCCCCTGTGTGAGTAATGCTGCAGTCCGCTTGGAACTGGGCATACCATTCACTACTGTTCTGTGGAAATGTGCTATGGCTAGTGGCTGACCCTGTGGACCAGACTTCCAGGCTACTATTTAGGCCAATGCCTATGGCGGGATGACTTCCACAGTCCTTGGGCCCACAATATTCACACCAAACTTATGGAGATAGGTATTCCCCCTATTGAAGCCCTTATGCTAGGCTCAGATGCAGCCAAATCGCTGATATTTCAGCGATTAGATGATATTGAAAGACAACAGAATCTGGCACTTGGTGAGGGAGTATGTTCTCCGTTTTCTCCCGGTATTACTCCCCGAATGCACCCCCCCCCATACCTTTCTACGCTATCTTTTGTTAAATACAGGTTGGCCTTTTTGAAGGCACGTTTTAATGTGATCCCCTCGAATGTCTTGAATAGCAGGTGCTCGGGAGGTGTGAAACCCACCCACTGTTCATGTGACGGTCGATCTTTGGAATCGTTGGCTCACATCGTATTTACTTGCTCCCATTATCGAGAGATAAGGTCAGAACGTATCTCTCCCATTTGCCAAAGATTTCCTGGATTGATTGATTGATTGATTATTTATTTATTTATTTATTTATTTATTTATTTATTTATTTATTTATTTATTTATTTATTTAAATTTATATACCGCCCTTTTCCTAGTGGACTCAGGGCGGTGTACAGCCAAGAATAAAAAGCACTCCAATACAAAATTTAAAATATGAATAAAAGAATTAAATAATTTTGGCCCAATAAATTTAAAAAACCAATAGGCAATTAAAATTTAAAACCCATAAAAACTTTAAACTTAAAAAGAGGAGGGGGGGTTACGCCAGTCCAGCTTGACAAAATAAAAAAGTTTTTAGGCCATGGCGAAAAGCCCGGAGATCAGGTATCGTACGGATCTCCGGGGGCAAATCATTCCAGAGGGCTGGTGCTGCCACAGAGAAAGCTCTCCCCCTGGGTGTCACCAGCCGACATTGTCTGGCTGACGGTACCCTGAGGAGTTCCTCTCTGTGGGAGCGTACTGGCTGGTGGGAGGCTATCGGTGGCAGAAGGCGGTCCCGCAAGTACCCACACCCTATGCCATGGAGCGCTTTAAAGGTGGTCACCAACACCTTGAAGCGCACCCAGAAGACCACCGGAAGCCAATGCAACTCACGCAGGAGAGGTGTCACATGGGAGCGCCCCCTTGCTTCCATAATCCCCCACGCAGCCACATTCTGCACCAGTTGGAATCTCCGGATGCACCTCAAGGGGAGCCCCATGTAGAGAGCATTGCAGTAGTCCAGGCGAGAATGACGAGTGTCTGAGTGATAGTGCATTAGGAGTCCCGATCTAGATAGGGACGCAACTGGCGTATCAGGCGAGCCGTCACATCCTCCTCTAAAGACAGCCATGCATCCAGGAGGACGTCCAAGTTGGGAGCCCTATCCGTGGGGGCCAATGACTCGCCCCCAATGGTCGGTGATGGAGTCAACTGGCAATATCGGGACGGCGGAAGCCACAGCCACTCGGTCTTGGAGGGGTTGAGTTGGAGTCTGTTGCCCCCCATCCAGATCCACACGGCCTCGAGGCACTGGGACATCACTTCCACGGCATCGTTGGGGTGGCCTGGGGTGGAGATGTACAGCTGAGTATCATCAGCGTACTGATGGAACTTCACCCCAAAGCCACGGATGATCTCACCAAGCGGCTTCACATAGATGTTGAACAGAAGGGGCGAAAGGACCGACCCTTGCGGCACCCCCAAGTGAGGCGCCTCGGGGTTGACCTCTGCCCCCCTGCCAACACCGTCTGTGACCGGTCGGAGAGATAGGAGGAGAACCACCGTAAAATGGTGCCCCCCATTCCCAACCCCTCCAGCCGGCGCAGCATGATACCATGGTCGATGGTATCAAAAGCCGCTGAGAGATCTAACAGGACCAGGATAGAGGAGCAACCCCTATCCCGAGCCCTCCAGAGATCATCCACCAACGCGACCAATGCTGTTTCCATGCTGTACCCGGGCCTGAAGCCGGACTGGAGCGGATCCAGATAGACAGCTTCATCCAGATACCCAGGAAGTTGATGCGCCACCACACACTCAACAACCTTTGCCAAGAAGGGAAGGTTGGAGACTGGACGATAATTAGCCAAAATAGCTGGGTCCAGAGAAGGCTTCTTGAGGAGAGGTCTCACCACCACCTCTTTCAAGGCAACTGGCAAGACACCCTCACTCAAAGAAGCGTTAATAATCCTCTGGAGCCAGCCTCGTGTAACCTCCTGGGAGGCCAGCACCAACCAGGAGGGACATGGGTCCAATAAATATGTGGTCGCATTCAGCCACCCCAGTATTCTGTCCACGTCCTCGGGAGCGACAGGATCGAACTCCTCCCAAATGACAACCTCAAGACCGGCCTCCGTCATCCCACCCGTATCTACCCAGTTGGAGACCAGACCATCCCGAATCTGAGTGATTTTATCGTGCAGAAACTGAACAAAATCCGCAGCACAACCCTGCAAGGGGTCCTCCCGCGCTCTCGGATGAAGGAGGGAGCAGGTCACCCTGAACAGGGCGGCTGGTGGTTATCTGCCGATGCAATAATAGCGGAAAAATGATTACATTTTGCCGCTTTTATCGCCACTAGGTAAGTCTTAATATGAGCTCTTACCAGTGTTCAGTCGGATTCGGAACTGCTGGACCTCCAACTGCTCTCTAGGCGTCTTTTCCGGCGCTTCATCTCCCTTAGCTCCTCGGAGAACCAAGGAGCCAGGTAAACTCGGTGACGGGTCAGAGGCCGCAAAGGCACGACTCGGTCCAAAGCATCAGCGGCCGCCCTAACCCAGGCGGCCACCAGCCCTTCAGCCGAGCCATGTGTCAGATCCTCAGGAAATGGCCCAAGCTCCGTCTGGAACCTCTCCAGGTCCATCAGGCGCCTGGGGCGGAACCATCTAATCTGTTCCGCCTCCCTGCAGCGGGGTGTGGCGGTTAGAAAGTCGAGCCTAAGGAGGGAATGATCTGACCATGACAAGGGCTCAATCGCTATCTCCCCTAATTCAAGATCATTTATCCACTGACCAGAGACAGAAATCAAGTCCAGAGTGTGTCCTCCCGTGTGAGTGGGTTCATGAATTAATTGGGTCAGGTCCATGGCTGTCATGGAAGCCATGAACTCCCGAGCCAACTCAGACGCCTCGCTGACGGATGGCAGGTTGAAATCCCCCATGACCATAAGCCTGGGGGTTTCCACCGCCACCTCGACAATCACGCTTAGCAGCTTGGGCAGGGCAGCCGACACGTGGCAGGGAGCCAGGTACGCAATCAGCAAACCCATCTGCCTCCCATGTCCCCACTTCACGAGGAGAGACTCACATCCAGCTATCTGAGGTACAGTGGCCTCCCTTGGAACAAGACTTTCCTTTACAAGAACCGCCACCCCCCACCCCTCCCCTGGGACCTTGGCCGATGGAATGCAAAGAAACCCAGTGGGCACATCTCTACGAGGGGGACCCCCCCCCCTCCGGGCCCAACGAGGTTTCCGGAATACCTATGGATTATCTTAGTCTCCACTTCTTACTTCAAGATACTGATTGTAAGATTACACTAAAGGTAGCAAAAAAATTTGCTGCAGTCTTGAGATGTAAGAGCCAGGAGAAGGGACGAGTTGGACCCACTGACTGAGGTCAGTCCTACTGGTCGCCAGCAATTGAGTTAGCTGGTGGCTGTATAAAGTACAATGTGCGGATTTATGTAAATTGCAATATAGTATTTTCTTCCTATGTACAATTTTATTGTGAGTTTGATGGAGTAGTTTCCACCACTGATCTTGCTGCCGTTTTGCACTTTAGTCTGGTTGTATGCCAGCTATGTGTCTTGGATGTGTTGGTCTTTTTGGTCTATGACCGCAATAAAATACGCTATGCTATGTATTTTTCTACAGCTGGTAAGAAGACTTTATATTGGAAAATATCCCTGGACTGATCTTTATCTCACTTTATATGTGTATGACTTGGAATGCTTTTGGACTATGATTTTGCTTTTTCCCTAAAAGTAAAATATTATCAAAACCCAGTTTGTTTGTATGTGAACTGTTATTATCCACAATCATCCTCAGTCGCTTTCGTGCGTAAACTCAAAGGGTGCTCTGCTCAATAACATTGGTTATGAGACAAGAATATCCTTAACAAACATCATTGTTGCCATCATCATCTGCTGTATTTCTATCATTGCTTTACTAAAGTTTCATCTGAAACAGAAAGTTTTAATCTTTATTTGGTTATAAAGTGGAAAACTTTTTTTTTCTTTTCCAGATCCAAGAATGGACATTATAACCTATGATGATTACTCCAGTTCACCGCTTCAGAGATATTGAGAGGAAACCAGAATATCTTCAACCTGACAAGTGTGTCCCACCTCCCAGCCACAGTTCCTCAGGAACAATGTGGTTTATTCGAGATGGTTGTGGTATTGCCTGCGCAGTTATCACCTGGCTCCTGGTATTTTATGCTGACTTTGTAGTGATCCTCGTAATGCTGCTTCCATCAAGAGACTATATTTATAGTGTAATCAATGGAATAGTTTTCAATACTTTGGCATTCCTGGCTCTGGCTTCACATTTGAGAGCAATGTTAACAGATCCAGTAAGTTTATTACTTTAAGAAGGTTTCAAACTAATGTAAAGGCTCAGAAAAAGAGCAGCAAGAATATTCATAAAAGCACAGTAAAGGATGTAAGAATACTTAGAAGAAAAACCTTAAGAAGGGATTTGGCAATACAATTTAAATTTTTAAAAGAAATCTAAACAGAAGATGAGTATAGTTGTCTTCATTCCATGCTGCAAGCAGCGAAATTATGCTTTTGTTATAGGAAGACAGATTTCAACTGAATATTTAAGAATTAATATATAAAAGCAGCGCTTAATGAAGTAATTTTTTCCTGTGAATATATTTAAGAAAGGCTGAGTGGCCATCTGTCAGGAATGCCTTAATTTGGATTCCTCCAGGTATTTGGGATTTAGATTCAGTAACTTAAATGATATTTCCAGCTTCATGAAGTTAGGAATATGTGACCCAGTTGCCTTTTCTCTTGATTGCTTTGTACTAAAAAAATCTACAATGTGTAGAGAATATAAACTCTTGGTTAAATAGCATCATTTCTTAAAAACGTACCTTTAATTTTTTTGTCTTTAATCCTTACTTTAAATATCCTGTTTTCCTGAAAATAAGACATCCCCTGATAATAAGCCAATCAGGCTTTTGAGTGCATACACTAAAATAAGCCCCCCCTCCCGAAAATAAGCTCTCACCGAAAATATTCAAACGCTTACCTGGAAATCAGGTAAGATGGCCCATCTTACTCCATGTGTCCCAATATAATAGGACCTCCCCGAAAATAAGGCCAATTGCTTATTTCGGGGTTCAAAAAAATATAAGACAGGGTCTTATTTTTGGGAAAACATGGAATGTGCTATAGACTATTACTCACATAAGAAATTATATTAGGATCCTCAAACAGTACAGGATAAATGCATTTTTTGGTTTTTTTTCTTATCTGCTTCAATACATGTAATATTGACAGCATGCCATGGCAATGAAAATCTGGAAAACCTGTTTTATGTGTTTGTCTCTTTAAACAACTATATTGTATTTTGAATGAAAAATGCTTTTTCATCTTGAATATAGAATAATAGTTATACATCTATAATTGCCCTCTAAACAGCTATTTCCATTAGTCTCTGCCAGCAGAGAAACTTGCTGTATTGACTGGGGATGATGGGAACCAAAATGCACATTCAAGCAATGGTAAAATTTGATCCAAATGTATTTTAAAACAACTACATTTAATAACAGGCATTTGAGTTCTTCACAGGGTGGATGTGAACCTTATTAAACAAAGAAGGCAGAATTGAGTTTTTAAATCACTTTTGAATTTCATGTTTACTGCAGATTGCAGATTCAAAGAATAATGCTGTTTGATAGTTTGAGCATCCTAATAAATCAGGGCTCCCAGCCCGTGGGCTGGATGTGTCACACATTGGCCATGCCCACACCCTGTTTAGCAAAGGGGAAAAAAGTCTCGATACATCACGTGATGCCGCTGTGATGCTGTGAATTTGACACCCCTATAATAGATGGTTTGAGCAGTCTCTAATAGAGATGAAATTGAAAATGAATGAATCTAGTGGAAATACTTTCCTTTTTAAAAAATATTTCTCGGCACTTAGCTTTATTATTGTAGATATAAAGAGGTGGTGCTTCAGAGTGCTTCTAAATCACTGTTGGCAGTTTTTTAAAGCATTTGAGTCTTCACAGGATTTGTATGCTGGCCTCTGTAGCTGATTTGTGACCACAGGAAAAACATTAGTTTAAGGGATTGTCGAAAGGTGCTTCAGGTAGCCCTTGATTAATGATGGTAATTGGGATGGACAATTCTGTTACTAAGCAATGCAATCATAAAGTTGATGTCATGTGACTGTAGTGACTTACAGTGGAAGTTGCATTAATTTTAGTTATTACTATGTAAATCCTACATAGAAGCAATGTCCTGGTGGCGATGCTTGCCATTTGAGACCTCCTCCTGGTTTCCCAATGACTGCTTCTTGGAAGTGAAGGTTGCAAATGGTTAACATATAGGAGCTGTGGTGGCAAAGTGGTTAGAATGTAGTACTGCAAGCTACTTAACCACTTACAGAGGGCTGTAAGCGCTATTGCTGTATAATGCAGAATGCTTTGACTATTAAAATTGCACACCAATTTTCAAGTGCCCAAATTGTAATCATGTGACCATAGGGACACTGACAGCCACACCCATTCATTAACTGCTGTCATAATTTTGAACAATCACTGAATGAGGACCACCTGTATTTGCATGCCTATATGTGGGTAGAAATTCTTTGTCTTTTCTACTCCAAAATGCTGTACATCTGACATTAGTTGAACTCAAAAAGACATATTAATGCATGAGGTTTTTCATTTCACCAAGGTTGTTAAACCTCCCATATATTTTCTTATAATAAAGATTTCAGTTATAGGTAATGAAATCTCCTATAATTGTGTGTGTGTATATCTAAACTTTCAAAAAAAATTATATTAAAGTTAGTTATAGCCAAATTAAAATGAATGAAGCTGGAAGATGTGTTGCCATATTTAGGCAAAGGCAGCTAAATGAATTTTTTTAGAGTGAATTGATTCATTTTTGTACCTGCACAAAGTAGCTCCTTGTGGAAAAGAATGAAGTATCTCAGCTGGTTGCTAGGGTGTTACTTGAATACACAGATAGAATTTAATATTTGTAACTCAGGTTGAACTGTTGGGTCCTTAGTGCTCTCTGAAAACCTTGGTAGTTTTCTTGCAGAATTTTCATTACCAAACTAAGTAACATCAATGCTTGCATCAACCTCAGAGAGCACCAAGGACCCCACAGCTTAATAATTCTCAAATAGCTTTTTAATGAGATTTGTACTATTATAAAATCATAGTTGGCATGATTAGATTTTCTACAGGTCCTAAAAAGGGAATAGGTACCTAATGTTCTCCAGATGTATTTGCCATAATTCCCCTATGCTAAGGGGATCACTAAAATTTATTGGAACCATGAATAGAACATGAGTTCATTGGATGAATCAAAAGCTGCAATCAGGTAGTTCAGTTCACCTCCAATAGCGCTGACTTAAAACAGAAACTGGGCCTCTAATTCCAATTTGCTTGATCTCTTTGCTTTCTACACCTGAATTCTCTAAGAATAGTTGCACAAAAAATGCTTGAAACTAGTTATAGTAGTTCCTTATAGTAACTTCTTTATAGTAGTTACCTGTTTTCTTGTGATTTTCCTTTAATTAAATACAGTGGGGCAAAAAAGTATTTAGTCAGCTACCAATTGTGCAAGTTCTTCCACTTAAAAAGATGAAAGAGGCCTGTAACTGTCATCATAGGTAGACCTCAACTGTGAGAGACAAAATGGGAAAACAAATCCAGATAATCACATTGTCTGATTTGGAAAGAATTTATTTGCAAATTATAGTGGAAAATAAGTATTTGGTCACCTATAAACAAGATTTCTGGCTCTCACAGACCTGTAACTTCTTCTTTAAGAGACTCCTCTGTCCTCCACTCATTACCTGTATTAATGGTACCTGTTTGAACTTGTTATCAGTATAAAAGACACCTGTCCACAACCTCATAGTCACCCTCCAAACTCCACTATGGTGAAGACCAAAGAGCTGTCGAAGGATACCAGAAACAAAATTGTAGACCTGCACCAGGCTGGGAAGACTGAATCTGCAATAGGCAAGCAGCTTGGTGTAAAGAAATCAACTGTGGGATAATTAATAATTAGAAAATGGAAGACATACAAGACTACTGATAATCTCTCTTGATCTGGGGTTCCACCCCATGGGGTCAAAATGATCACAAGAACGGTGAGCAAAAATCTCAGAACCACACGGGGGGACCTAGTGAATGACCTGCAGAGAGCTGGGACCAACGTAACAAAGGCTACCATCAGTAACACACTACGCCGCCAGGGACTCAGATCCTGCAGTGTCAAACATGTCCCCCTGCTTAAGCCAGTACATGTCCAGGCCCATCTGAAGTTTACTAGAGAGCATTTGGATGATGCAGAGAGGATTGGGAGAATGTCATATGGTCAGATGAAACCAAAGTAGAATTGTTTGGTAGAAACACAACTCATCGTGTTTGGAGGAGAGAGAATGCTGAGTTGCATCCAAAGAACACCATACCTACTGTGAAGCATGGGGGTGGCAACATCATGCTTTGGGACTGTTCCTCTGCAAAGGAACCAGGACGACTGATCCGTGTACAGGAAAGAATGAATGGGGCCATGTATCGTGAAATTTTGAGTGCAAACCTCCTTCCATCAGCAAGAGCATTAAAGATGAAACGTGGCTGGGTCTTTCAGCATGACAATGATCCCAAACACACCACCCGGGCAACGAAGAAGTGGCTTCCTAAGAAGCATTTCAAGGTCCTGGAGTGGCCTAGCCAGTCTCCAGATCTCAACCCCATAGAAAACCTTTGGAGTGGGTTGAAAGTCCGTGTTGCCCAGCGACAGCCCCAAAACATCACTGCTCTAGAGGAGATCTGCATGGAGGAATGGGCCAACATACCATCAACAGTGTTTGCCAACCTTGTGAAGACTTACAGACAACATTTGACCTCTGTCATTGCCAACAAAGGATATATACAAAGTATTGAGATGAACTTTTGATATTGACCTATTTTACAATGTAATTTGCAAATAAATTCTTTCCAAATCAAACAATGTGATTGTCTGGATTTGTTTTCTCTCTTTTTTTTTTTAATTTTAAAAACAAACCTTTATTAAGACTTTAAAAACAAACATTTAAAATACACAAATTTCTTAGTCAAACAAAGAAAAAAAAACAAAAAGACAAATATACTTATACTATACTCAACTTCACATATTGACTAATTTCTATATTTTTTTTATATACATATACATATATACATACACCCAATAATTTATTCCTACTATATCCATCTGACAGTGCTGTTTTTAATTGCGTTAATTTCTTCCAGATTCCATCTTTACTCATTTTTCCTCTTCCTCTGATTTGTCCACTGGTACCATTTATTCCATATAATATAATAATTTGAGTCCTCCTTATCTTTTAGTTGTAAAGTTAATTTGTCCATTTCTGCGCATGAAAATATTTTCTGTATTACTTCCTGTTCTGTTGGCAAGCGATCACTTTTCCACAATTGCGCTAACGATAACCTAGCCGCCGTGATTATATGTAAAATTAAATACTTAATATCTTTTCTAATATTTCCTTTAATCATGCCTAATAGGAAAACCTCAGATTCTAGTTCAATTTCGTATTTTGTTATTTCTGTTATCCATGTTTTTATTTTGCTCCAAAATTTCTTAACTACTGGGCAGAGCCACCAAACATGATAGAAAGTCCCCTGTGTTTTTTTACATTTCCAACAAGTTGGATTTACATTTGGGAACATTTTGGCTAGTCTTACAGGAGCCAGATACCACCGATATCACATTTTATAATGATTTTCTTTATAGGCTACCGATTTTGTCATCTTATAATTGCTTTCCCATACCCTTTCCCATTCCTCTAATTGTATATTATGCCCTATATTCCTCGCCCACGCTATCATCTGACCTTTAACCCATTCTTCTGCCAAATCGTATTCCAATAAATATTTGTAGATTTTTGAGATTAATTTCGCTTCTTTGGATTCTAGTAATTTATCCAATTGATTTTGTTTTAGGTCAATTCCTTCTTCCTCTTGGTCTTTTCTGTATCTTATCTTTATTTGTGAATAGGGCCACCAATCGATTTTTATTCCTTGATCATTAAGTTCTTCTCTTGATTTCAGTTGTCCCTGTACATCTAATATTTCTCTGTATCTTAGAATTTTATGCTTTGCTAGTGTATTAGGGTGGGTTATTGCTTCTATTGTTGATAGCCAACCGGGGATTTTCATATAGTGTTTGGATTTAATCTGTTGCCATGTATTTATTAAAGATTTTCTGTTGGTATGGTTGTTGAAATGTTTATATGTTTTATTTCCGGGACTCCATATAAAGGCATGCCATCCCTTCATTAAGTCATGTCCTTCCAGATTCAAAAGTCTTTGATTATCTAGGGTTATCCATTCCTTGATCCATGATAAACTTGCCGCCTTATAATATTTTTCCCATGCCGGGAATCCAAATCCACCTCTCGTTTTATCATCTTGTAATATCTTTAATTTTAATCTTGATTTTTTCCCCTCCCACACAAATTTTGTAGTTATTTTATCCAGATTGATAAAAAATTTCTTATCTAATTTTATTGGAATCGTTTGGAATAGATAAAGGAGTCTTGGAAGTATATTCAATTTTATCACCGCTATTCTCCCCAACAAGGTTAAATTTAATTTTCCCCATTTATTTAAATCTTCTTTTATTTTCTGGACTAAAGGTTCATAATTATTTTCTTTTATTGTCACAGTTTTGGCTGTCAAATTTATCCGTAAGTATTTTACTTTTTTAATTGCCTGTAATCCTGAGTCTTTTGATAATTTATCTACTTGTTTTACTGTCATATTTTTCATCATCATTTTCGTCTTTTCTTTATTAATTTTTAATCCTGCTACCTTTCCGAATTTCTCGATCTCTTCTATTAATTTCGGGGTTGTTTCTATTTCGGGGTTGTTTTCTATGAAGAAGACAAGGTCGTCTGCGAAAGCTTGGACCTTGTATTCTTCTTTTTTAATCTTTAGTCCTAATATTTCCTCATTTGCCCTAATTCTAATTAACAGGTTTTCTAAGGTTAAAATAAATAGTAAAGATGATAATGGGCATCCCTGTTTTACTCCTTTATCTATTCCAAAAAAATTTGTTTGATCCCCATTTACCAGGATGCATGCCTTTTGATTCTGATACATTGATGCTATCATTTTTGTAAATTTATCTCCAAAGTTCATATTTTGGATTTGGTGGATCATAAATTTCCAATTTACTTGGTCGAAAGCTTTCTGTGCATCCAGAAAGATCAGTGCCACCTGTCTCTCTGGATGCACCTCATAATATTCTAAAACGTCTATTACCATTCTT
This sequence comes from Coluber constrictor foxii, assembly GCA_038048745.1. Classification (NCBI taxonomy): domain Eukaryota; kingdom Metazoa; phylum Chordata; class Lepidosauria; order Squamata; family Colubridae; genus Coluber; species Coluber constrictor. The sequence continues at coordinate 114,393,822 of CM075961.1, read as the reverse complement.
AAATTATTTTTGATTTGTCTGGAGGGCAAAAAACCATTTTGATCCTGGTGTATTTTATTTTGTATTACTTTTTTCATCCTATTAGCAATTATACTCATAAAGACTTTATAATCGGTATTCAACAAAAAGATTGGTCTATAGTTTTTTATTAGTGTGGTATCTGCTCCTTCTTTAGGTATCAGGGAAATGTACGCTTCTTTCCATGTGTTTGGTAGCTTAGCCTCCATCAGAGCTTCATTGTATACTTCTAATAGAATTCCATTTAGTGATTCATCAAATGTTTTATAAAACTCCATTGGCAACCCGTCCGTCCCGGGGGTTTTATTATTTTTTTGTCTCTTCAGGGCTTCTCTTAATTCCCCTATGGCAATCTCCTCTGTCATTGCCAACAAAGGATATATAACAAAGCATTGAGATGAACTTTTGATATTGACCAAATACTTATTTTCCACCATAATTTGCAAATAAATTCTTTCCAAATCAGACAATGTGATTGTCTGGATTTGTTTTCTCATTTTGTCTCTCATAGTTGAGGTCTACCTATGATGACAATTACAGGCCTCTGTCATCTTTTAAAGTGGGAGAACTTGCACAATTGGTGGCTGACTAAATACTTTTTGGCCCCACTGTATGGGCACAGCACATACTTGTTTTCTGGTGCTGTACATCAAACTAAATATTTCATTTAGTTTGATTATAGGAGTTTGCTTGACCTCATGAGGACTGTATATTCCTCTGAACCTATTGTGTTAGTATGAGGATGGTTTCTAGACTACCAATGTTTACTGGAATTTATACAATCATAAATGACATTTAAATTTTCTATTATTCATTATAAAACCGCTTATAATGTTTCCATATTAACAAGATAGTAAACATCATGCTTTGCTTAATATGGTTGACTATATAGCATATGGGCTTCTATAGCAAGAAAGCTTTTCATAAAATTTATATTTATAATCCTATCATATAAACCAGGGGTGTCAAACTCAATTTCATTGAGGGCTGCATCAGGGTTGTGTTTGATCTCGGAGGGCTGGGTGTGCGTGACCGTGGGTGGTCGTGTCCATGGTGGGCATTTGACACAGGCTCAAGATGCATTTTTTCCCCTTCTTTCTTTTCACAGTTCTTTACTATAACCATTTTCCTATCTCTTCTACCAGATATTACTGGCAAACATTTATTACTTATTCTTCATACTCCACTAAACCTTTTATTTCTAAATAATACCTTATTGTTTAATAATAAATTGCTTTTCCAGGCAGAAAAGCTATTTATGCTATTGTATTTTTATTAGTCAACTAATAATAATACAATAGCATAAATAACATGATAATACAAGATCTAACAGCAGAGGTAAATTTCCAGGATAATAAGTAGAAATCACTGTCAATTATAGATAGTTGATTGTAGATTAAATGGATTTACAGTATGTAAAATCTGGCATAAAACTGTAGTATTAATTTAGGATGTTTCCTGTTTTGTATCCAGATCAGGCACTTACTTGAGGCCACATAATTATAATCCAGTCCTCCTGCAGTACTCTGCACGGCCCATTTTTGACCTCTCTGGCCTCCAGCAACATTCTGACAGCCAAAAATAGGCTGCGGGGAGGTCCTGCATGCCCCCTGGGTGGCTCTTTTTGGTAGGCAGAGGCACTGCGAGTCACTTCTTTGATATTTACAATCCGGTCCCTTGGTCAGTTCTAAGTACCCCTTGAGTTTGACACTCCTGATATAAACTGTTTTCTTGTCATATCTACCATATGTGAAGTGAATGGTATTGAAAGCTCTATTTCCCCTTTCCTCATAGAGCATAGCTTGCTTCACGTGGTAATGTATTTTGTAAATATACACAACTTTTGCATTTTTTAAAAAATGTATCGGGTTCTCTTTATTTTATGAAATTTGGTTGGTTGATTTTAGATGTAGTCAAAATATGTACCTTGCTTTTTGAACCCAAGTTGAAAAGTTCTTCTGAACTGTTCTAAATTGGCTATAGTTCCCAGGAACATTTCTGTTCTGAATGTTATGCAAACCAGGATGGCAGTGATACTGTTGTCTCTTTGAGATGAAACTGATGCATATCATCCCCGCCCACCTCCAGTGGTGGGCTGCTGCTGGTTCGGGCCAGTTTGGGTGAACTGGTAGTTGGGACCTGTGGGTGGGCAGTACTATGCCTCCCTATTTAGCCATGTTTTTAAGCTGCATGCATGCATGCAAGCCGTGCACATGAGCAAAATGCATGCACGGAAGGCTGCACACATGTGCAGAAGGTGCACAAGTGAAGCAAATGTACATGTGCGCGCTCACACCTTCGGTACTGAGTGAATTGGTTGTTAATTCATGTGCTGCCCACCTCCTAGGGATGTGTGGGGCCACCATTAACTGCTGCACATAGCTGTGCACCAGTTTCTCAATGGTCTCACTTTTATTGCAGAATGTCCACTTCTACCCTAATCTCTGAGGGCCTTCCCTTTATTCCCTCAGCGTTTTCCATTATTATCAGGGAAAGTTTTAACCAATTTTTTTCTTACTTTTCTCTCCCCAAATTTTTTCATCCAAAATAACTGTATTGTGGTCTACATTTGGAACAAAAATGATCTGATTTGTATCTGAATATACACTAAACATATTGTATTTCCCCAAAAATAATACAGGGTCTTATTTTCTTTTGGGCTTCAAAATAAGCACTTGGGTTTATTTTTGGGGAGAACTTACTTTTTTAAAGTGTTACCGTTGGCCCCGCGCTCTCTGCCATGCTGTCTGCTCCCCAGAAGCAGCAATGGAAGAGAAAGAGGGGGGATGGGGAGACGGGAAAGAAGCAATCCCAGAAGCAGCAATGGAAAGCATGCAGGCATGCAGGCTGGCGCTCAACAGCCCAAAGGCAGCGGTGGGTGAGGCGACGCAGGCAGCCGCTCCCAAAGGGACCCTGGCAGGCTGGTGGCACTGAGAACGTTTTTTGGAGCTTTTCAATCTGGGATGATTCAAGCCCGCCAGGCAGGAGCAGTCCTGCAGGACTGCTAAGTGCAGCGCTGCCAGGAGGGCGAAGAAGCCAGCAGCAGCATAGGCAGCTGCTTGGCCATTTAAAGACTTGTGGATTTCAACTCCCAGAACTTCCCACAGCCCCCACCCCCCATCAGCTCCTTGCCCTTTCTGGGTTGAGATAGCTCGCACCCACCAGATCCTTTGGGGTTGAAAGTTTGATCGCATCCCACGAGGGAGCCTCCATCAGCTGAACCAGCACAGGCCGGGAGCTGCCTCTCATTCTGTCTCTCTGCAGAAGCATCCCAGGGCAATGCTGTGCCACAGCTTGGGAGCAAACCTCTGCCTTCCCTGCGCAGAATTGCAATGCTGGAGGCTTCGCAGGAAGCCAACAGCAGGAAAATCCCCCCCCCCATTCCCCTGCTAATCGTTCTATCCTTGGGGAGCTCTACACAGACAACATCCCAAAAATGCTCCCTCCTAAGCCTTCAGCCTAGGAAAGATGGAAGTTTGCTTCGAAACTGTGGCAGAGCGTTGCACTGGGAGGCCTCCGCAGAGAGACAGAATGAGAGACAGTTCCCGGCCCGTGCTGGCTTAGCTGATCCACGGGCCACAATTAAGGTGCTGAGCTTCCATAAGGTGACTAGGGAAGGAAAGGGCTGCCTCCTGTGCTGCCCATGTCACTAGGGCTTATTTTCGGGAGAGGGCGTATATTTGCGCCCACCCCAAAAATCAGGCTTGGCCTTATTTTTAGGACATGTGTTTTTGGGGAAACACGGTATATTTCTGGCTAAGCATGGAATGCCTTGCATGCATAGGTAGCCCTCATATTAGGACAGCAGTTGGGTCTGGAATTACTATGACTAAGCCAAAAACTATTTGATTGCACGTTTTAGCTTCAGATTCAAAGGGCCATACCTTTGTAACACATGCATTGTCGTTAAGCTTCCCTAAATTCATCTGTGTCTATAATAGGGCCCCTGAGTTTTCCGATTGTGACACAGTGTTCTGGCACTCTTTATTTTCACTTTTAGGGTGCAGTGCCCAAGGGTAATGCCACAAAAGAATTCATAGAGAGCTTACAGCTGAAACCAGGACAAGTAGTTTATAAGTGTCCGAAATGCTGTAGTATCAAACCGGACAGAGCACATCACTGCAGGTAATTATAATACATCACCATCATGGTCTATTTATGTTACTATTGTACTTAAATAGAGGCATCAACATTAATTTAGCATGTGAATCACTCATTTATTAGTATGATTTTAGCACGTTTCTACATTTTGATTTATTTTAATTGTGTTGCAAAACTCCATATAATTCAGAACTGAATTTTGTAACATCTTCAAACTTTCTGCTTAAAAAAACAGGTTTGAACACCTATTAATCTATAATATGTTAATTTATTCACTTTGAGTTATGAGGTAGTTTAGAACATTTTCCACTGGCAGATCTACATGTCCAGAAAAATACTGCCTTGGTATGTGTTTGCGCATGCATGCGTGTGTAGACACACACACACACACACAGCAGTATTTTTCTGGATATGTGGATGTAGATATATCTAACCCCCTTTCTCTGAAGACATCTGTGGCCCTAGCATTCTGTCCAAGCCCTCATAGTCTTCTTCTGATAGCTGGAGAATCACAACATATGGACACCTGCAAGGGAAGACCTTTTTCCATTCTTTAATGTACAAACCAGTCCCATCAGGTGGGCTGAAGGATTAAAATGTGCTGCACGGCACCAATGCACACAGGACACCAAGCTTAATGCATGTAGTCAGTAAAAAAGTCAGTCTGTTAATTGCAATGGAGTTTATTGTGAATTGCACTTCAAAAATGCTGAAAATTCTAAAACCCTCCCCCTCTCCCGTTCCTAGCATTTAAATGACATTTAATAACTGAAAACTAACTAAAACTGAAATAAAAAATAGAGCCTCTAAACCAATTAGAGTTTTACAGCAAAGTTTGCCACTTATTCATAATGCTCCAAATCTAATATTTACTTCTGCTTTGAATGACAGAGTGAATCTAAAAGTGTGTGAGAAAGCATTGTAGGATTTGACAAAGTGAAAATATTTATTCCACAGTTTGACATTATAGAAGACCAATTTCTTGATGTAGAGGAGATTATATTTTAATTAGTGATGTTTTTATTCCCTTTTAGTGTTTGCAAGAGATGTATACGGAAAATGGATCACCACTGCCCATGGGTTAATAACTGTGTAGGAGAGAACAACCAGAAATACTTTGTACTGTTTACAGTAAGTAATTCACTAAGTGAGTGATCTGTGTAACTATTGAAATTGGCCCTGGAACTTCAAGTAGACCTTGCTCAATTTTTTTTACACTTCCTCCAAAACTAATCAAAAGGAGACACTTGTGAGAAACGTAGCTACTTGTTGAAGCGGCAAGAAGTTTGAAGCAAGTTATAAAATATAGTCAGACAGCAAAATGTGGTTTCCCAAAGTGTAATTCTAGCCATTTCATTTGCTTAATATTGTATCATATTCCATCACCAATCTAGACTGATTCCCTGTTTAATATGGCGGGGGGGGGGGGAGAAAAAGAGAGAGAGAATCAGAATGGGGGGGGAGAGAGAGAGAGGACAAAGTTTTGTTTTACCCTGGTGCGTGCACAAGAAGTGGTGAGCGTGGGGCTGGGCTGACAGTATCCGGCAGCAGCTGCAGCCTGCCAGCCCCTTGGTTGGCACAGTCTGGAGCTGTGCAACCTGCATAGCACAGGTGAGATGATTACTTGTTAAAGCAGCAGATAGAGACAGGGCAAGGCATGCTATCCGGATTTGCCGTGCGGGAAAGTTGAGAGTTGGTAGGCTGGAGTGGCTGGCCAGCTAAGGGAGGCTTGTTTTCATGCGGCTGCATTGGCAGCTGACAGAGGCAGAGGCGCGGGGGGGAAGGCAGGCAATCTGTATGGGCTGCAGTAAAGCTGAGAGTTGGTGGGCTGGAGCAGATGGCTGGTTGCAGGAAGCTCATCTTTGCATGATGGCACCAGCAGCAGACAGAGGCAGAGGCACGGGGGGAAGGCAGGTGATTCTGCTGCATTGTGAGGGCTGCAGGCAAGCCGAGAGATGTGAAGATGAGCTTCCTGCGGCTGGCCATCCACTCCATCTTATCTCTCTGCTTGCCTGCGACCTGTATGGCACGTCAGGATCTCCTTCCGTCTCCCCCCCCCCACACACACCTCTACCTCCATCTGCTACCAGTGCCGCTGCGTGAAAGGGAGTCTCCCGTGACTGACTGACAGTTCTGGCCCACCGACTCCAGGCTTTTCTGCAGCCCGTGCAGCCCGTCCGGATCATGTGCTTTCCCCCTGTCTCTGCCTCCATTTGCTGCTTGGACAGGTAATCAGTGTGCCTGTCCTGTGCAGGCTGTGGCTGTTGCTGGAAATTGTCAGCCCCACGCCCTGCCCCAAGGCTTATTTTTGGGGTGAGGCTTATATTACAGCATACTAAAAATCAGGCTAGGGCTTATTTTCTGATTAGGCCTTATTTTTTGGGAAACACTGTACAAACATGGTACATACAGTGCATTCAGAGAGACCCCATTCACTTTTGTCAATTTTGTTATGCTGCAGGCTGATTCTACAGTTACTGAAATTCATTTTTTTCTTATTAATCTACACTCAATGCCCCATAATGAAAAAGTGAACAGAGAATTTTAGAATTGTCTGTAAATTTATTAAAAAGAAAAACTGAAATATTACATTGGCATTCAGACCCTTTGCAACAACACATGAAATTTATTTCTGGTGCCTCACATTTCTCTTGATCATTGCTGACATGTTTCTACACTTTGATTGGAATCAACCTGTCATAAATTAAATTGATTGGACATAATTTGGAAAGGTATACACCTCTCTATAGAAGGCTTCACAGCTGAGAATGCATACTATAACAGAGCAAAAGTCATGAGGACAAAAGAACTGCCCTGCAGAGCTCAGAGATGGGATTATTGCAAGGCACAGAATAAAATTTCTGCTACACTCCTAAGAACACAGTGGCCTCCATAATTCTGAAATGGAATAAGTTTGGCACAACCAGAACACATCCAGGCTGGTTGCCTGGTCAAACTGAGCAATCGGGAGAAGGCTTTAAAGGTGCTTAAGAGGGAGAGGTGACCAAGAACGCAATGGTCACTGACTGAGCTCCAGAGAGATTTTATAGATATGGGATAGAGTTCTAGAAGGACAACTATCACTACAGCATTCCACCGATCTGGGCTTTGTGGCAGAGTGGCTAAATGGAAGCCTCTCCTCAGTGCAAAACATATGGGAGCCTGATTGGAGTTTGCAAAAAGTCACCTAAAGGACCCTCAGACTGTGAGGAACAAGATTCTCTGGTCTAATGAAACAAGATTGAGCTTGTCAGGGTAATGATGATTTAAAGCTGACCAGCCCTTTAAGACTGAAGATAACTCAGCAGGGTTAGTGCCCTTTAAGAAGCTGCATATATAAAGGAGGCCATTAGAGGGCTTTTCTCTCTCCCCCCCCCCCCCCCCCCTGTATCTGCATTGAAAAACCTCTGTGTACTGTATTTTTCTCCTGGATTGTCTCAAACTAGCAGTCACATTGTGCACACTCTGACAGAACTGTTGGCCTCAATTCTAAATATTATTTCTAGAGGAAGCCAGCCACCACTCATTACCTGCCCAAGATCATCTCAACAGTGAAACGTGGCAGCATCATGCTGATGTGTGGGTGTTTTTCAGCAGCAAGGACTGGGAGACTGGTCAGGGTTGAGAGAAAGTTGAATGGAACAAAATACAGGGATATCCTCAATGAAAACCTGTTCCACAGGACTCAGATTGGGCCAAAGGTTCACTTTCCGACATGACAATGATCGTAAGCACATAACCAAGACAACACAGGAGTGACTTAGGGACAACCACGGGTGGTATTCACTTGCCTTCGCTACCAGTTTGCAAATGTGAGCACGAGTGCACTTAATCCACTCACACACGCCACCTCTGCACAGGTGCACAGAGCATCAAAAACGTGGATAAATGGGGGAACTTCCGCTGCGCCGCGGACATCGCTGACAACCTTTTTGAGGTCGCCGGCTCTGAGACTCCATAAAACCGCCCCAACAGCGAAAAACAGCTGTCCAGCGGTTTTGCAGACCCCTCTTCGGGAGAAGAAGGGGGTAAGAACAGTTTCCGACCAGTAGAGCCGCCAAAAAAGCCCCTGGGATTAATTCCAGGGGCTGGAAAAGTGGGCTCCCCAGGGAAACGAACTCCGGACTTGGAGCGCTGCTGCAAATGCAGCATTAGATGTCGCGACCAGCTCTGCAAACAAACTGACAGCTTTAATGATTGCAACAGCAGACGGAGTGAAAACAGGAGTACTTGCAACAAAATTACAAAGCTTAACTCCTGCCTACTTTCCTGTAAACGAAGTCAATTGAAAGAGGAAGTGACTAATTAAAAGTATCCTGGCTGTGCCGAGAAGGGGAAGTGAGTACTGAAAAGAGATCTTTTTTGCTTTTAAAGTTAAAGTAAGCTGCTAGAAAGAAATAACTTGGGGAGGAAGATTATTTTTCACTGAAAGCAGCAGTTTAAAACAGTTTGTAGCGGATTTTGGTGACATTTGAGACTTTATACTTGCAAAGTGGGTGAAGAGGAGAAAAGTTTTTTGAAATTAAAATGGCTTCTAAACAGACCAAACCAGCAACATCTAAAACAGGAGGAGCTTCTCCTATAGTCTCCACTGTGACACAAAAGGCTCAAATTCCGGTTGAGAAACCAAATAAGGAGGATTTCATGAATGAACTTAAAGACTTTATAAAACAAGTCACAAGTGCCCAAACAGCGATGATAGAGGGAAAAATAGAAGAGAAATTGGGGAAATTTGAGGATGAAATAAAAGAAATTAGGGATGTTGTTGCAAAGAAGCATGATGAAATAAGAGAGGATATTGTGCTGGCTGTTTCAGGCTTGTCTAATCACCTTGTGCAGCTTGATGAAAGAGTGGAAGAAATTAATGAGGCTACTCTAGATCTGGAGGCTAAAATGGGAGAATTTATGACTAAATCTGAAAGGTTGGAAAATGAAGTCCTTATGATACAGTATAGATCTATGGAGTTTGCCTTGAGAGTGAGAGGATTGAAAGAGAATGGCTGGGAGAATTTAAGAGAGAAATGTGCTGAAGTTATTGCATCAGTGGCTGGGTTGAAGAAGGATGAAATAATTAGCCAGATGGACAAAGTCTACAGAGTTAACTCATGGATTGCAAGAAATAAAAACCTGCCAAGAGATGTGGTGATTTACTTTATTGACAGAAGAATTAGAAATGATGTGCTGCAAGCTTCCTATAACAATAAGGTACAGTTGTCTGGACAGGAAATTAAGGTACTGAAAGAGATTCCTCCCAAAATGTTGAGAGACAGAAAGGACTTTGGTTTCTTAGTGGATGAGCTGAGAAGACAACAAATAATGTACAGGTGGGATGTACCAACAGGCATAATAGTGAATTATGCTGAAGAAAGATATCGTTTGAATAATGTTGGGAAAGCAAGAGAATTTTACTACAACGTATTAAAAGTTGGACACCCTCCTGAAGGGAATAAAAAAGGAACTGAAAAAGGAAAATAGCAGATCCAAACATATGCAGAAGCGGTGGCTGGAGAACCTAAGAAGCAAGATGACCAGACTCAATTGGATCTAGCCTCACTCCCTTTTCCCTTAAGTCAACTGGAAGGAATGGCACCTGACTCATCAAAGCTGGAGGAACCGAAAGAACGACGACAACAACGAGTGACAAGGTCAACTTTCAAACAACAACAACAACATTTGATCTCAAAAACAGAAGCTGTGTGGGGGGGGGGCAAGACTGAGGATAAAGGTGAAAGAAGATATTCAGGAAATGCTCTTTAAGCTTCAAGCAGGCAAAAATGCGGGTTAAATTTTTATCTTGGAATGTCAACGGTTTAAACTCACCACAAAAGAGAAAGAAAATATATCATTATTTGAAACAATTTAATAATGACATTATATGTTTACAAGAGACACATATTAGATCGACTGATCAGAAATATTTAATCAACTCAAAATTAGGGACCCATTTTGTGGCATCATCTCCAGAGAAAAGGAATGGAATAGTTGTATACATAAAGAAGGACTTAACAGCAAATTTAATAGAGGCAGATGATCAAGGAAGATATATAGCAATTGAATTACAGACTCAAAATGGAATAATGCTTCTGATTGGGATTTATGCACCAAACCAGCAACAAGAAAATTTTTATAAACTTTTACACTCCAAAGTAATGCAATGGAATTATAAACCAATTATTTTAATGGGAGATTGAAATGGAGTAATTGATATTTTTAAAGATAAGAAGACTATGTCTAAAGTTTTCTCGCGTGCAAAATTATCTAAACCCTTTTTTGAAATCATGGATGACTTAGAATTGAGAGATGTCTGGAGGGAATGGAATCCCGATGAAAAAGATTTTACTTTTTTTTCCGACAGACATCAATCTTTTTCTAGGATTGATTTTATATCGTTAACAAGTGATTTCCTTTCTAGGGTGAAGAAAGTCAAGATATTCCCAAGGACTTTAGCTGATCATAGTCCGGTTTGGTTGGAATTAGAACAGGAGAAGAGAGAAAGGAGGTCTTGGAGGTTAAACGAAAATTTATTTAGATATGAAGAAAATGTGAATGAACTTAAAAAACAAATGAAAGAGTTTTTTGTTAATAATATGCATAAAGGTTCCTCTATGGAAATGGTCTGGGATGCAAGTAAGGCTTATATGAGGGGAGTGTTGATACATATGAATAATAAATATAGACAAAAACAGATGAAGAAACGGAAAGGTATTGAAGAGGAAATAAAGAAGAAGGAACAATTATTAATTGGTAACCGAGGAGATAAAAAAGTAAAAGAAGCAATAAATATACTAAGAGAGCAATTTAATATGTTAATGGCTGATCAAGTTGCAACTACCTTGCAATATGCTAAACATAATACATTTTGCAATGCTAATAAGCCAGGTAGATGGTTAGCTTATGTATTAAGGAAGAAGCAAAAATCACGTATTATTAGTAAGATGGAATATAAAGGTAAGGAAGTTTATCAACAAAATCTGATTAAGAAAGTTTTTTAGAATATTATACGAAATTATATGCAGGAGATTTGATACAAGGCAAAGATATTGACAGATATCTTAGAGAGGTTGACACTCGTGAGTTAACTTTGGAGCAAAGGGAAGGCTTGAATCAACCAATAAACTTAGAAGAGATTATGTTAGCAATTAAACAGTTAAAAGTAGGTAAAGCACCAGGAACGGATAGACTGATGGCTACTTACTATAAGAATTTGTAGTTGGAAATGGTAGAACCACTTAGGATCTTGTTTAATAAGATTCAATCAGGGGGAGTAACTCCACCTTCATGGAGGACAGCTTTCATATCATTGATCCCCAAAGAAGATCAAAACTGTGTTAAACCTGAAAGCTTTAGACCAATTTCACTTTTAAATACTGATTATAAGATTTTTGCTAAAGTATTGGCGAACAGATTAATGCCAATCATGCAACAAATAATTCATAATGATCAATCAGGCTTTATAAAAGGGAGATATATGAAATATAACTTGAGACAAATAATAAACCTGGTGGAATATTTGGAGAAAAACAATCAGATTCCTGCTGCCTTTTTCTTTTTGTATGCAGAGAAAGCTTTTAATAGATTGAATTGGCAATTTTTGTTTAAAGTAATAGACAAAATGCAATTTGGAGAGCAATTCATGAGTTCAAATTAAAGCAATATATAGAGAACAATCTGCACAAATAATTATTAATGGAAGTTTAATGGATTGTTTTAAAATAGAGAAGGGAACACGGCAGGGCTGCCCATTATCTCCTTTGTTGTTTGTTTTATCTGGAAATTTTGTTGAAAAAGATACGTGAATCTGAGGAATTTAAAGGAATAGTGATCCGACAGCAAGATTATAGATTAAGAGTGTTTGCGGATGATTTCGTTGTTACATTAACTCAACCTATAGATACAGTTACACACATGTTGGAAATGATAGAACAAAATGGTAAAGTCTCTGGATTTAAAATAAATCAATATAAGACTAAGATAATGACTAAAAATATGTCTTCTGATCAAAGAGACAGACTAGAAAAAATAACGGGATTTGAAATAGTTAAAAAGGTTAAATACTTGGGTGTGATTGTTGCTGGATCAAATACAAAGCTATTTAAAAATCATTATGAGGTTTTATGGCAAAAAGTGCAGAAAGAAATGGAGAATTGGAAAAAATTACAATTATCTTTGCTAGGAAGAATAGCAGCAATAAAAATGAATGTATTACCTAAATTTTTATTTTTGTTTCAAATTATACCAGTGTTGAAGAAAGATGAACAGTTAGGGAATGGCTGAAAGGATTTAATACTTTTATATGGTTAGGTAAAAAACCTAGAGTTAAATTAAAAATTATACAGGATGTCCGGGAAAGAGGTGGTTTGAAAATCCAAATCTAAGATTATACTATGAAGCATCCGTGTTAGCTCAGATTAGTGATTGGTTTAATTTAACTGAGGAAAGAACTTTAAATGTAGAAGGATATTATTTACTGTATGGATGGCATGCTTATTTATTGTATGAAAAGAAAGTAGATAAAACTTTTAAAAATCATATGCTTAGAAACACTCTGTTGAGAGTCTGGAAGAAATATCAATATAAATTGGATTATAAGATACCCATCTGGGCAAACCCTAGACATGCAATAGAAAATATAAGTATAGAACAAAAGATGGAGGTGATTACATATAAAGAACTTTTATTTACTGAAGGGGGTAAATTACAACTTAAGCCGTTAGAGGTTTTGAAGGAAGAAGGGATAATTTATACTTGTTTCAATATGGTCATCTTCAAGCAAGATGGAGGGAGAATCAAAAAATTGGTTTTATGGAAAATGAAGAAAACCTGGTAAAACAAATTAGAGACCAGGGTATTATGCATATTAAAAGATTATATAATGTATTATTAGAGATAGATTCTGAAACAGAGTTGGTTAAAGATTGTATGATTAAATGGGCTAGAAATTTTAAAGAACCAATAATGATGGAAACATGGGAAAAGATTTGGGTTAGAAATGTTAAATTTACTCAAGCACAAAATTTAAGAGAAAATTTTTATAAGATGTTTTATAGATGGCATTTAGATCCAAAAACGTGGATAAATGGGATGTGATCACATCAGACCAGGTGGACAGAGCCTCCCGCAGTCACCGCTACCGGTTCGCTAGAACCAAATAAAACCGGCTGAATACTGCTACTGGGGAAAACTGTGAATGTCCTAAACAGAGCACTATTGACCCTATGTCTCTGGAGGGACCTGAAAATGGCTATCCATCAATGGTCACTGTCCAGCCTTACTAAACTTGAGAAGATTGAGAACTTGGGAGAATTTGCAAGGAAGAATGGCAGAAAATCCCCCAATCCAAGTGTACAAAGCTTGTCATATAATACCCCAAAAGACATGAGGCTATAATTGCTGCCAAAGATGCTTCAACAAAGTATTGAATGAAGGGTCTAAATACATACACCAATGTGATATTTCAGTTTTTTTTCTTTTTAATAAATTTACAGACAATTTTAAAATTCTGTTTTCACTTTGTCATTATGGGATACTAGATGTAGATTAATTAGAAAAAAATGAATTTCACCAAATGTAGAATCAGGCTGCAACTTAACAAAACTGACAAAAATGAATGGGGTCTGAATGCTCTCTGAATGCAATATATATCTTATGCTTCAAACATAAATAGTTCAAAAGATACGAGCTTGCTGTCGTTTGATTACCAGTAAATATAGGGACCATGTTGTTTCAAGAATTTTAGGGCAAAGGTTTATGAAATCATTGTTCTTTGTGTGTATCATTAAAAAAATCTGTGCTATATTTTGTACGTATTTTACACATTCTTATTCAATGTTAAAATCTGTCTGTCTTAACATTCCAAATTCTATTTCAGATGTATATAGCACTAATTTCTCTGCATGCTCTAATCATGGTTGGATTTCACTTCCTATATTGTTTGGAAGAAGACTGGACAAGTGAGTATTGGCAATGTAATATTTTGAAAGTAAAACATCCCAATTGTATAACCCTAACAAAAAAGATTTGAATGGGTGATTACATATTTCCCAATAATATTTTTGTCCAATAATATTTTATAACATTGTATTTAGCTTTCTTTCTCTCCCCTCCCCATGAGGAAAAAAATGCATATCTCCTTTAAAGAAAATCAGTTATAAGATTACTTGACTTAGGCTGATCAGAAGTACCATACTGTGATCCTTCTGTCTTCATCATGAACATGGTAAGAACTCAGGAAATGGTCTCAATTAATAATTCTCCCTGAACTTTCCTTAGATAAAGTAGGCACATAACGCTTTCAATGCCCCTGCTGCATCATTACTTTGTATGCCTACAGGGAACACTTTTGATCCTGTTGTGAGATAAGAAGGCTGTGGGGCAGGACGGAAATTGTGTGCAAATAGAAATGAAGTGCAGTATTGGAACAAAACCTGTAGAGAATCATACTTTTTCTGGCCAGAGGTGAAGGGGAAGGTGTACTCCAGAACAGCAATCACCAACTGGTGGTCCATGGACATCTGGTGGTCCGTGAGAAAATTTTGGTAGTCCACAGAAAAATTATTTGCATTTTTTATATTGCACTAAATCAGAGGTCCTCAAACTACAGCCCCTAGGCTGGATATATGCAATGAATGTTTGTGTTGCGGCAGAGAGTCTCCCCCTTCGGGGTCTTTTTGTGCAGGTTGGAAGGGGGCAGAAATTCCACTTGGGGTCTGCTCCAGCCTCCTGGTATGGGGCTTTGGACAAAGGTTGGAAGTAAGCGCCGCTAGCGGCAAAGAGCCGGAGGGCCTTTTTTCAGTGGGACTGCCTCATGGCCTGGAACTGGCTGACCATCTCAGCCCACTGATCCTCCAGATGCTGGAGGCTTGCACTCCTGTAGGTCTTCCCTCTGCTTGGAAAGCCTATGCTCATAGCCTTCAGTAAGATGCTTCTGCTGAGCCTCCTTCTTAATCAGATCCAATTTGAACTGAGCCAGCTGTTTTGACAATTCTTTCTCGTGATGGCTGCTTAGCTCCAACAACTGCTTCATGTTGGGGCCCTAAGGAGCCCGGATGGGCAGGTGAGGAGTGGCTGGGAGGGGAGGGGCAAGTAGACGCTGGTGAAGCATCCCTCGACGCAAATGACATCGAGTTGGCCATCCCCACCCAGTCACATGCCCATCTAGCCACGCCCACGCCCACCCAGCCGGTCATTAGGCAGATCATATTAGTGGTCCACGGGATTTTAAGTTATGAATTTAGTGGTCCCTGAGGTCCGAAAGGTTGGTGACCCCTGATCCAGGACATCCTCAATAGCAGTAAGGGACCTGGGATTTACTGATGGCCTTATGAATCTGTACACCATAGGCCTTGAAGAATTATATAACTATTGTGAAATAAGATATATTTGTGTATTTTATAGTAGCTGAAAATGGTCAGTGGAAGTAAAAATTAATAAATAAAAACAAAGACAATATTCACCTTTAAATCAGAACATGAAAATTCTGCATATCAAAGTCAAAAAATGTTGTGAATTCATGTTTCATAATTAAAATTGTAAGAAACAATACTATGTAGAAAGTACCCTGGAATCTCTTTGTTTGTATAATTGTTATGAATGCAAATCACAACAGACAAAAAAATATAGAAAAAGAAATTAAGGAAGATTTTTATGTGGTTTCTATTTCTATTCCTTGTTTCCAACTGCCTTATTTTACTTCCAGCATCTTTGCCATTTCATTCTGAAACTCAATCTCATGTCAGTGTGAAATAAGGTGTGATTAAGAGCTTCATTTTTTATTTGATGACATTAAACTATATTGGAAAGGAGAACATCTAATAATTATTTTTATAAGAAAAAATGCATAAAAGATCAAGAACAGGTTGGATTTAGATTAGGGAGCTGAAAAAGGAATCTGCCTGCAGTTACAGCATAATTTATAATTACAAGACATCCTCGACTGATGACTACAATTGAGCCCAAAATTTCTGTTGCTAAGCCAGACATTTTGCCCCATTTTAAGACCTTTCTTGCCACAGTTGTGAATCACTGCAATTGTTATGCTAGTAATATGGTTGTTAAGTGAATCAGGTTTCCCCATTGACTTTGCTTATCAGAAGATTGCAAATGCTAATCACATGGCCAAGGGACACTACAACAATGAGAAATAGGAACCAGTTGCCAAGCTTCCAAATTTTGATGACGTGATCATGGGGATGTTGCAATAGTTGTATGAAAAACAGTTGTAAATCACCTTTTTTAGTGCCATTGAATGGTCACTAAGTGAACTGTTGTATATTAAAGAGTACCTGTATTTATTCCTGCTACATTTTAAAGTTTGTCTGTATGACCTCTGGCTTTCAGAATAGAGATAACTCTAATTTCCAGATGTTGGAATTTGGTGGTTTATAAATAATTATGAATAACTAAATCTCATTTATAATTGAAAAAATTTGGAAACTACTCAATATAAGCAACTCTAAGTAGTTTACAAAAGCAGCATTATCATTAGTTCAGTTGCTAGACTATGAAATGCTTTTTCATATTATATTTTCAGAGTGCAGTTCTTTCTCTCCACCAACTACTGTGATCCTTCTGATCCTCTTGTGTTTTGAGGCTCTTCTTTTTCTCATTTTCACATCTGTAATGTTTGGAACACAGGTACATTCCATCTGCACTGATGAAACAGTGAGTATTTCCTGTCTCTTGATTATTTTGTTTCTTTTTTAAAAGAATCACTTGGTGTGAGATTTCATTGTCTTTGTCCAAAAAAGAATGTGAGGATGGCAAACTACAGTAGAAAATATATTGTATAAATAGCAATTGGACTTCCTGAAATAAAAATATTAGCAAAGTTTTTCCTAATGTGATGCTCTCCAGACATTTAATTAATTTAGAGGTGGGAATGTTGTTTGAAAAGTTTGGTATAGGACAAATGTGGATATAAAATGTGGATATTCATTGCTGATAACTTTCTACAATTTCATTTTTTACTGTTACTGTCATTCTATTGAACAGTAGATGGGTTCTACTTTTCTACCAGTTTGCAACAGGGCCGCATGCGCGCATGCGCAGAAGCGTTTTGTTGATGTTGGGGTCGTTGGGCAGAGCCTCCCACTGGTTTTACTACCGGTTCTATAGAACCGGTGCAAACCTGGTGCAACCCACCACTAACAGTAACATATACATTAGTGACATAATTTGGGCAGTATATGTTTGTACATATCTAGAGGACTTGCCACCCACCATTTCTGAACTACAGTTAAATGATTTAGCAATTAAAATAGTTGTACATTTCAACGTTAATTAGTTCCACTTCTCTGTCAAAGGAAAATTGTTACCTACTATAGTATCTGGTATTTTTAATAGCATCTGAAAGAAATCTGTGATTTCCTGGCTTAGAAGGTAAGTGGATCAGGCATCTTTTAGCATCTGTTTATCAATTTTGATTAGCAATGGATGTTGTTTATTTCTCTTTATTGGCTCCTACCCAATAGAAAGTGTTGTTATTTTGTGCAATGTGATCAAGTTGCCTGGCATAATAGGTAGGAATAAAAGGGTATTTTTTTTATATGAGATCCAAATAAATTGAGCCAGTTTTATCATCTGTTTATTTTATTTCATGAATTGAAAGAGGTTTGGAAGAAACCTACTCTCATGGAGTTATGCATACAAATTTACAATAATTTTCACCAATAGTTTTGTGCCATGTTCTTCAGAATCCTGAAATGATAGTCAAATAGTTAATCATCTTTTTTGTTATTTTTCTTACAAAGGAAATAATTAAAATTTTGTACATTGAAATGAGAAAGACAACATAGATATTATGTTGTCTTTCACCAAAAATAAGGATGTTGAGCATCTTATAAGTCCGGAACCTCATGAAACATATTGTCACTTATTTCTGTTGAAGCTCTCTTAGAATTATTTTTTAATAATCTTCTCTAGATCCATTTTCAGTAACCTATATTAAAAATGAGGAATTATATCTCTATTATAGAAAGAGAATGAAAGATTTTAGATAATTGCCCAAAATGAGAAATAAATTGATAGCACTTTTAAATAAGGAAGAGAAATCTCGGGGGGGGGGGGGGAGATTCCTTATTCAGTATTCAGAATCTCTAATTTGTTATTTCATAAATGTTCTTTGCCTACATTGTTATTTATTTATTTATTTATTTATTTATTTAATTATTTAATTTCTATACTGCCCTTCTCCCGAAGGACTCAGGGCGGTGAACAGAATAGGATTTCATATACATATAATAATTTTTTTTTATAAACAGTAAGTAATAAATTGAGTCAATTTAGTGTATCTGCTAAGACCTTGGCATACAATTTAGATGTTTATGCTAGATCTTCAGGGCACGTCGGAAAGTGCAAAGATCTGGGATTATTCATATTCCAGGGGGTATTTTGTTCCAAAGAGTAGGTGCCCTCACAGAGAAGGCTCTCTCCCTTGGAACTATTAAACGACATTGTTTTAATGATGGTACTATGAGTAGACCTACTCTGTGAGAGCGTATTGGTTGGTGGGAGGTTAGCGGTTGCAGCAGATGGTCTCGTAAGTACAGATGACATCGCACCCCAAAACCACGGATGATCTACCCCAACGGCTTCACATAAATGTTGAACAGCAGAGGCGAGAGAACCGATCCCTATGGCACCCCGCAAGTAAGGGGCCTCGAGATTGATCTCTGTCCACCTGTCAACACTGACTGTGACCTGTCAGGTAGGATGAGAACCACCGTAATACAGTGCCTTCCACTCCCAGCCCCTCCAACCGGTGCAGCATGATACCATGATCAATGGTATCAAAAGCCGCTGAAAGATCTAATAGGACCAGGATAGAGGAACATCCCTTATCCCGAGCCCTCCAGAGATCATCAACCAAAATGACCAATGCTGTTTCTGTGCTGTATCCAGGCCTGAAACCAGACTGGAATGAATCTAGATAGACAGCTTCATCCAGGTACTGTGGGAGCTGTCGCACCACCACACTTTTGACAATCTTCGCTAAAAAGCAAAGGTTGGAGACTGGACAGTAGTTTGCTAAAACAGCTGGATCCAGAGAGGGCTTCTTAAGAAGGGGTCTCACCACCGCCTCTTTCAAGGCGGGAGGTAAGAATCCCTCACTCAAGAGAAGCATTAATAATTCTCTGAAGCCAGCTATATGTAACCTCCCAGGTAGCCAGCACTAGCCAGGAAGGGCACGGGTCCAATAAACATTGTTCCCAGTTGTAGAAATTTAATAAGGAAGGCTTCAATCCCAAAAGTCTCAGAATGGAATATTATGTTAAAATGGAATAGAAATTATTTTGCATCAGAATCAAAATCTTTAAAAGCAATAGGTTTCATGTATACCAGTGTTATATCTAAGGAAGACAGTCCATTATCAACCTCACTTCTGAATGGGATGAATATGGCAAAAGAAGAACAAAAGAATTCAGTATTTATTTATTTAGCGTATGGCTGGTCACACACAATATTAAAACACTTCATTTTTACAGGTTAAAAACAATTAAAACAATTAAAAAAGCAGTAAGAAAACCTAAAAGGAAAACAGAAATAACATTTCAAAGTTTAATATCAAGTTTGGAGATCCAGTCAGTAGCTGCCATTGTTATGCAGAGGAAGTCCCTAGAATCTCCTGGATACCTTCTATTAGGGCATTCCCTCACTATATGCTGGATTGTCTGTCGCAGGGCCCCGCAATCACATTGTGCTGAAGGCATCTTTCCCCATTTATACAAGGAGTCTGCAAACACACTATGAGTTGTTCTAATTCTATTATATGTCATCCATATGTGTCAGGGTAGGCTAAATCCTGGAGGTATACTACTAGGACTGATATGCTCAGACACATCTTGTGGAGAACAGCTACTCCACGCCTCCATCCACTTTTGTGTGGAGTTCTGATGATCGGCCATCAACTTAAATGCTGTCAAGAGTGGTGGATTTCTTGACTTTAATCGGCATCTTAAGAGATCAGGAATGTATCCATGTATGGGTAGAGAGGAATTTAACAGGATCTTACTATACTCCCGAATGAGAGCTTCTTGTCGTTGTAAGTGCGGGGGAAGTATGTGACTAAGAACTGGTAACCAGTAACTAGGTGTAGATTTTATGCACCCAGTAATTAGCCTCATCATATGGTTAAGTTGAACATCATCAAGTCCTGTATGTGAGCTGTTTATCCATACAGGTGCACAGTATTCCACTGCAGAGTAGCAAAGCCCGAGGGCTGCACATCGAAGAGTTGGGGCTGAAGCTCCCCAAGATGTTCCGCATAGTTTTTGTAGGATGTTATTTCTGCTGTTAACCTTGGCAGCCATATTCTGAATATGTTTTTTAAAGGACAGGATCCTGTCTAAGGTAACCCCCAGGTATTTTGGTGTTGCCTCATATGGGAGCAGTTTGTTGTTGGCTACTTTGATGTTGTTTGTTTTTCCACAGTTTTGTTTTGCTTTGTTTTATTTATTTTATTTCTTATTTTGAGATGGGAATATTAGAATTCTGCACAAAAATTGAAATGTGACCATGCCATTGGGTTTTATATGAAGGCAGATAGCAGCGTCTAATCTATCCTAAGATTACTCCAAAATCCCAAGAATGTGGACTAGACTTCCCAGAAAGTAGCAATGAGAAACAGCTTCCACGTTTTTGCCAAAATATTAGCAGATGAGCAAGTCATCATGAATTGAACACAACTCAAGGGCATCGTCATCATTTATTATGATTCCAAAAGTTTACATTGAAGTGCACTGCAAAGTAAGTTAGCCACTTATCGTTTTCCTGGTTGCATTTGAGAATCTCAGTGTATACATATAAATGAATTATTTTCTTCTGTCCCTATATCACTTTACACATGTGTTACTTGAAATGTCACTGTATTATTTATTCATCCAATTTGGAAAGATAATTCATAAAATTGTCTGCTTTGTATTTCTGATCAAGCAGGGTAGCTGCTGCATATTACAGCCTCAGCCACCTCACTGTTTATATCCTACTCAGATATGAAAAATCGAATGAGTCTACTGTAATTCTTTTAAGAAAGTAAATTCTATTGTTCATATACCTGCTATATTCCCATTCTTCTTAACTATTTATTGAACCATAAAAGGACTGGTTGCTAGATATTGGCCTGCTTTTTTTGCCCACAGGATGACTAAATCTGTTGTCTGATGGAGGGGAAGTTGTTCAAGGCATGTACTACATGTTTATATGCTCTTAGACTAAGAAACAACTGATAGGAGTAGGATGGGAGGGTGCTAAAAATCACAGTTTTATCAAAGATCTTTTGGCACTCTAAAATTTACTGTGGTTGTTTTTAGATCGAAAGACTCAGTGTGCTATATATATGGCATGATATTGAACTGTGATGGCGAACCTATGGCACGCGTGCCACAGGTGGCACACTAAGCGATATTAGTGGGCACGCCAGCTCTGCTCTGGGGCACATGCACACGCCGGCCAGCTGATTTTCGGGCCTTCTGGGCCCACTAGAAGTAGGAAAACAGGCTGTTTCCTGCTTCTGGAGGGCAGGGGTGAGGGTGGGGAAGGCCCGTTTTTCTTTCTCATCTGGATCCAGATCCTCTCTATTTATCTGGGAAGGGCGAAAGCAGCCTTTCCCACTCCCTTGGAGGCTCTACAGAGGCTGAAAGGGCCCATTTCCCAACTCCTGGTGGGACAAGAAATGACGTTTTTTACTGTCCCCATCTTCCAGAGACTTCTAGAGAAGCTCCTAGAGAGGCTCCTAGAGACTCCTAGAGAGGTTCTGGAGGCTGGGGACAGCAAAAAATGTCACTTCCTGTCCCACTGGGAGTTAGGAAATGGGCCCTTTCAGCCCCTGTGTAGGGCCTCCAAGGAAATGGGAAAGGCTGTTTTCTCCCTTCCCAGATAAATAGAGATGATCTGGAACCAGGTAAGAAAGAAAAATGGGTCTACCAGGCCATCATGTGCCAGGAGCGGGGGAGGGAGGGGGTTGCGCGTGCATGTTCGTGGCCACGTGTGCACGCGACCCTCCTCCACCCTCCCCCCTGGCACACAATGGCATAAAGGTTAGCCATCACTGATATAGAAGTATCAGTAACCCTGAGAAGCATGCACTACTGTTGCATGAAATGAAATTAGAGGCCTCTGTACCTAGGTTATCTATATTGTATCAAATTGTTTTCCTGAGCGCTGCTCCCACTATCCACTAGTTCTCAGAACTCCCAATAGTTCCTCAGATTTTGGCAACAACTGAGTGAGAGCTGAATTCCATTTTTGTGGCTTAGCCACACCTACAATCCCATGAGTCCCCAGTCTTCACTCAGTTGCTAGCAAAACTGTTGTGAATTTTTGAGCTGTGGGTTTTACCGTAGATATTCCTTAGTCTTTTAGTTATTTTTGATTGCTGCTTACCCTTTTTTCGTGTGCAGGCAAAAGGGATTTTTCCTGCAACTGTGTGGGGCGCACCTAGAGCTCCAGGACACCCACGGTTCAGCACTTGGTGCTTTCGGCAGCCGCCGGTTTCCGTTCCCTTCGGAGCGGATCCGGCTTTGATTGCAGAGTTGCGGTGGGTGTGCGGAGCTTAACAGTCGCCACCACCATTGCCTTGTGTTATCAGCAATTTCAGCGACTTCGGAGCGGGGCTAACCTCGCTGTGAACACTTCACATGTTCTTTCATCGGGGCGATTTGACAGTGGCAAATAGGTGATCTTTCTAGGTGCCACACGGAGGTCTTCCCTCACTGTTCGGGGAGATTGCGGCCTTTGGACGGACCTTCGGACTGCCAATTTGAGTCCGCTGCCTCGCGCCCGCCATTTTGGGTCTGTACTGTGGGCACCTGCTATTTTGACAGACCTTCGGGCCACCATTTTGTGCCTCCCACCTCTGTCAGTGCCATTTTGGATTATTAACGGCCGCCATTTGATGGACTTTTGGGCTGCCATTTGCATCTCACAGCCCTTACTGTCTCATTTGGGCTCTAATTTATTAGCAGCCACCATTTTGAAGGACCTTCGGGCCTTCATTTGGGAATCCTCGTGCCACCAGCTCTCCTGTGGTCCCAGGCAATTTGCTTGCAGTCACCTCGCATTTATGACGGACTCTCCACTTTCCTCCGACTTAGAGCCTGAGGCGAGTCCTCCTCGCAAGCACGTCACCAGCTCCAAAAAAGCCTCAGGTCAGCGGTCTGAATTCTCCAGCCGCAAATCCCATAGGGCAAAGGCGACACCAGCCCAAGATAAGGATGCTTTGAGGCGCCACAAGGCCCTGGAGCGACAATGCTCCAAATCTCCGAGGGCAGCTGTAACAGCCCTAGGCCTGGATTCCGTCACCACTCTCCCAGACCTGGGGTTGCCTAGCACAGACCTCTTCCTGTGGTTCCATCTGCTCTGGACCCGGCTAGTTCTGGACACCCGTTGCTTCTGTCAAAAGGGGTGCCCCTTTAAAAGCCTGATGTCTCAGCAGTTGGCTCCCACGCCTTGCACCGCCGCTTGCCGGAGGCCAGCTTCACTCCAACTGCTGCAGGCCTCCGCACCCAAGAGGTGCCATTGCCTGTCCCTCAACTGGATCTGCAGACTGTGTTTTCTTCAGCCTTGTCATCCCTCCTTGCAGCAGGGTTGCAGCAGGCTTCGCAGATTCCCTTTCAGGCGCTGGCCGAACAAGGGTCTCAAGAGCAGTTGTCTTCCCATCTGCATGCTTCACACAGGCAAACAGATTCGTCTGAGGACTCGGAACAAATAGAGGACTGCCCAGAGGATATTGAATTCTCAGAGGATGAGGGACTTTTGCCTGACACTCTGTCCTTCTCTGGATTGTTCCGCCATGCCTTATTCAAGTCTCTTCTTCCTAAGGCTAGATTATCGACTAATCTAGGGATACCTGGTGAGACTCTTCAGTACTCACAGGCTCCTGTGGGGCCCCATGATGCCCTCTTCAAAGTTTCAAAACCGGAAAAAAGATTTCATCCCCTGCCCTCAACTTTTCTCAGATGTGATCTGGACCCAGCCTAGCTCTTTGACTACACCAAGCAGCCAGGATAAAAAACTGTACTGCTCTGCCCCCAAACTGGAGACCTTCTAGCCCTCCCTTCAATGGACCAGCCAGCTGCTGCCCTGGCTTCCGCATCTATAATTTCCACGGATTTGTTGGATGGCCTCAAGGCTGAGGACAAATGGGCAGAATTGGCCTTTCGTAAGTCGCACCAGGTGGAGGCCTGGGCAATTAGGACGGCAACAGCTACAGCCTTTTTCAATCGAGCATTCCTCATTTGGCTGCGACAGCTACAAGAGAGGCTTTCTCCCAAGGATACTAGGCTGCATTAGGACATAAGTAAAATCGTTGCAGCCACAGAATACTCGGCAGATGCTTCACTGAATTCTGTCAAATTTGCCTCTAGAACTCTTGCTTCCACTGTCACATCTAGGAAGCTGTTTTGGCTCCGCCATTGGAAAGCGGACCTCAAGGCGAAATGGAAGTTGGCCGCGGCACCGTACAAAGCTTCTACCTTGTTTGGTGCGGCTTTGGATCTCGTCCTTATTGAGGACAAAGATAAGAGGAAAGTGCTCCTGTCTTCGTCCCGTCGCCCAGATTGCCAATACACCCCGTATTCACACTGGCAGCCCTTTCGGCCTAGCTCAGGACCTGGTGGATCCTCATCTCAGCATTCCCTGTTTCAGGGAGATGACCGTTATCACGACAGACAACAGTTCCAGGACCACAGTAGGAATCAGCAGTCCACCAAAAGGCCGTTCCGGGGCTCTGGATACAAGCCGTTTGGAGGGGCAAGTGATTCCCGGGCTCTGGGTCCCATTGACGGGAGATTCCACTTATTTCACCAGCAGTAGGCCCAGTCAACCTCAGACTTGTGGGTGCAGCGCACTACCTTGCTAGGACTCTCCCTCGAGTTCACCGGCCCCCCTCCAAGTCGCTTTCTGCGCTGCCCTGTTCCTACCTCCCTGGAACTCAATCTCCTTATGACGATGGAGATTTCCCATCTTTTGAGCATCAGGGTCATAGAATGGGTGCCCCTGGACCAGTACTGGATCGGTTTTTATTTGGTCTTCTTCCTGGTGCCCAGGGCCTCAGGGGGATGGAGGGGCATACTAAATTTGAAACATCTGACTCTGTCGATTCATTACTGCAGATTCAAAATGCAGGTGTGAGACAAGGGAACCTTCTTCAGTCGGTCGACTTGTGGGAAGCTTACTTGCACATACCTGTCCATCCCAACCATCGGAAATTCCTGAGGTTCAAATTCGCAGGCCAACACTTCCAGTATTGTGCGATGCCCTTCAGGCTCTCGTCAGCACCCCACATCTTTACCAAGCTGGTGGCGGTGGTGGTGGCAACACTCAGGTCCCTGCCTGTTCGGGTTCTCTGTTATCTCGACAACATCCTGGTCCTCTCGTCATTGTCGAGCCAAGCGGTCAAGGACATGGACCTAGTACTGAATGCCTTTCAAGCTCACAGCTTTACGATCAACTTCGAGAAGAGACACCTGATCCCATTCACCCGCCTCCTTCACTTGGGGGCAGTGATAGACTCGGTCAGGGGCCAGGTGTTTTTATCTCCGGACAGGGTACGGAGCATTGTCGAGTTGGTTCAACAGGTCCTTGCCAGGGAGAAGATTCCATTACATCTCTCATGTCTACTGGGGAAAATGGTGTCTTGCTTCAACATCGTTACGTGGGCACGCAGACACTCCCACTCCCTGCAGTAGTTCTTGCTTTCCTTCCAGCGGGCGGGCAGATCCAGCACGAAGCACAAGGTATACCTGTGCTGAGGTTGGTGGACGTCTCTGTCGCTCCTTAAGGGTTGCAACTTCCTGGAACCAGATGGGCTGGTCCTCACCTTGGATGCCAGTCTTCGTGGATGGAGGGTGCACCTTCTCAAGGATGGTGGCGCAGGGCTGGTGGTCGGAGGTCGAATGTCACAGCAGTATAAACCTCCTGGAACTACGGAAAATCAGACTAGCTCGGCTACAGTTTCGTACGGCAGTAGAGGGTCATCACATCCTAGTCCTCATGGACAATATCTCCATCAAGGCTTACATGAACCGGGAAGGGGGCACACGGTCTCAGGCGAATTGGAGGCGCTGTTCAGTTGAGCGGAGCGGCTCCTTCTCTCGATAAGAGCAGACCACATCTCGGGGACAGCCAATGTACGGGCCAACTGGCTTAGCTGGGAACAGATAGACCCAGCGGAGTGACCACTCCATCCGCTTCTCTTTCAGGAGTTCGTCTCTCGTTTTGGGACTCCAGTCATTGACTTGTTCACGACCCAGGTCAATGCCCAGCTGCTGCGCTTTGTGTCTTGCTACTCGATACCTCTGGCGGAGGATCACGATGGTCTTCAGTGCTATTGGCCCAGTGGTTTCCTGTATGCGTTCCTGCCGATTCCACTCCTGCCCCGTCTCATTCAGAAGCTCCTGTCCCAGAGGTCCAAACTACTTCTGGTAGTTCCCAACTGGTCTCATTGGTCATGGTATGCCGATCTTGTAGCACTCTCCGTAGACCGCCCGTGAGTGATTCCACATCACCAGATATCGCTATGCCAGGGGGCCGTCTGTCATCCAGAGCCTCAGTGGCTCCAGTGGCCACCTGGCATTTGAACGGGTCCTTTTAAGAAAAGACAACTTATCTGATAAAGTCATCAGTACCATCCAAGCAGCTAGGCACCCTTCCACTACTCGTATCTACAAAGCTTTGTGGAGAACGTTCTGCCTCTGGTGTTCCGGTCAACATGTTGACCCCACTTTTGCGACAGTTCACAACATCCTTGAATTTCTCCAGGCGGGACTGGACAAAGGTATGGCCCCTTCCACGTTGCGATGTCAGATGGCACTTAGTACACAGTGATTACGTGTCCACCCTACCACTCTCTTTCGCACCATCTGCACATTCAAGGTTTCCTGCATGATGCCACAAATTTGTGCCCACCCACAGTACACCACTACCCGACGTGGGATCTTACCCTCGTCTTGCGAGCTCTGACATCTCCCTCCTTTGAACCAATGGGGTCGATTGCACTCAAATACCTTTCTTTCAAGGTGCTCTTCCTCCTGGCTATCACCTCCACCAGGAGGGTTTCGGAGCTTGCTGCTCTATCGGTTAGGCAGGATCTTTGCATTTTTCGGGATAGCACGGTGGTTTTGTGCCTTAGGTTCACCCCTAAGGTGAACTCCCTATTTCACCATGCCCAGGAGATTATTTTGCCGGACTTTTGCCCATCGCCACGAGGTCACTGGGAGTGGCAATGGCACACTCTTGATTCGTCGAACCGCTGGTTTTCGCAGGACTGAGGCACTTCTTGTTTCTTTCAATCTGGCTTTGATGGGCTTGAAGATCTCGGCTTCCACATTTGGCCGGTGGATCAAGGCCTGTATTACCTTGGCATACGACTTGAACTCCAGGCCAATACCTGACAAAATTCTGCTGCACTCCACTTGTAGTGTGACCACTACTGCGGCCTGGGCGATTCAAGCGTCGGTGGAGAACATTTGCCGGGTGACGACCTGGTCATCATTTTTGCCATTCATTCACCACTACAAGATCGACATGCTTCAGCGGAGGCCTCATTTGGTTGCCGAGTTTTGCAGAGTGTTCATGTTGACACGGATACTGGGGGCAGTCAGCCTCCCGCCCTATGGGTTTAATCTTGGGTATATCCCAGCTATGGATAGTGGGAGCAGCACTCAGGAAAACAGACGTTGGTTTACCTAAACGTCCCTTTTCTGGGCGCTGCAACCACTATCCATCCCCTCCCTTTGTTGGTTCTAGCTTCCTGCCCTGGTTTCTCTGTCATAAATGCTGTGTTGCAGTTCGTGATGCTACTGTTGACCATTCCTTTGATTTGCAGGCTTGCCGCGCCTTCGTGACAGATTGGGGACTCATGGGATTGTAGGCGTGGCTAAACCACAGAAATGGAATTCAGCTCTCACTCAGTTGTTGCCAAAATCTGAGGAACTAACCCAGCTATGGATAGTGATCACAGCGCCCAGAAAAGGGGCGTTCAGGTAAGCCAATGTTGGTTTCATTATTCTGCAGCCCAAGCAGAACACATCAAACTTGGTCCAAAATGTCCAGTGGACTATTGCCACAATTTGAGTTTCTTTTAAAGTATAGAAGCTCAGAATATTTCTGCAGCCTTCTTTTAAGCTAAATGCTGTGCAGAGTTATTCTATGAAACTAAATTTAGTTTGTATTCTTCTCTCCCTTTCTTAGATTTGATGCAGTAGCATTTTAGGATTTGAGATTAGACTATTTAAAGTTGCAGTGAAGATTTAGCTACCATGCTTAGTCTTTGGTTTAAATTAAAGTGATTCTTAGCCTTAATATTGGCTGATAGTTCTGAATTTGTCATAGGACCTTCATTTAAAAGTTAAGCACTGCCCGTATAACTTTTCACCAAAATCACCCTTAATTTTAGGATTTGATTATGCTAAACAAATCCTCTCTGGATCCGGCTGTTTTAGCAAACTACCGTCCAGTCTCCAACCTTCACTTTTTAGCAAAGGTTATCGAAAGTGTGGTGGCACAACAGGTCCCACAGTACCTGGATGAAGCTGTCTATCTAGACTCGTTCCAGTCCGGCTTCAGGCCTGGATACAGCACAGAAACAGCATTGGTCGCATTGGTTGATGATCTCTGGAGGGCTCGGGATAAGGGATGTTCGTCTATCCTGGTCCTATTAGATCTCTCAGCGGCTTTTGATACCATTGATCATGGTATCATGCTGCACCGGTTGGAGGGGCTGGGAATGGGAGGCACCGTATTACGATGGTTCTCGTCCTACCTCTCTGACAGGTTGCAGTCAGTGTTGACAGGTGGACAGAGATCAACCTCGAGGCCCCTTGCTTGCGGGGTGCCACAGGGGTCGGTCCTCTCGCCTCTCCTGTTCAACATTTATGTGAAGCCGTTGGGGGAGATCATCCGTGGTTTTGGGGTGCGATGTCATCTGTACGCTGATGACACTCAGCTGTACATCACCACCACAAACCACCCCAATGATGCCCTTGAAGTGATGTCCCGGTGCCTTGAGGCCGTATGGGTCTGGATGGGGAGAAACAGGCTTGGACTCAACCCTTCCAAGACTGAGTGGCTGTGGCTACCGGCGTCCCGGTACAGCCAGTTAGTCTCATCACTAACTATTGGGATGAGTCATTGACCCCCACAGAGAAAGCTCGCAATTTAGGCATCCTCCTGGATGCACGACTGTCTTTAGAAGATCATATAACAGCTGTGGCCAGAGGAGCTTTCTATCAGGTTCGCCTGATTCGCCAATTGCGTCCCTTTCTAGACCGGGACTCATTACGCACAGTCACTCAAGCCCTCGTCATTTCCCGACTTGACTACTGCAATGCTCTCTACATGGGGCTCCCCTTGAAGTGCACCCGGAAGCTCCAACTGGTCCAGAATGCAGCTGCGCGAGTAATTATGGGAGCAACATGGTGCTCGCATGTAACACCTCTTCTACGTGAGCTGCACTGGCTTCCGGTGGCCTTCCGAATGCGCTTCAAGGTGTTGGTTCTTACCTTTAAAGTGCTCCATGGCTTAGGACCTGAGTACTTACGAGACCACCTGCTGCAACCGATAACCTCCCACCAACCAATACGCTCTCACAGAGTAGGCCTACTCATAGTACCATCATTAAAACAATGTCGTCTGGTTGGTTCCAAGGGAGAGGGCCTTCTCTGTGGGGGCACCTACGCTTTGGAACAAAATACCACCTGGAATACGAATAATCCCAGATCTTTGAACTTTCCGACGTGCCCTGAAGACCTTTCTATTTCAACAAGCAGGGCTAGCATAAACATCAAAATTCTATGCCAAGGTCTTAGTAGATACACCAAGTTGACTTAATTTATTATTTACTGTTTATAAAATATATTTATATGTATCTTAATCTGTTCAGCGCCCTGAGTCCTTTGGGAGAAGGGCAGTATAGAAATTCAATATATATATATATATATATATATATATATATATATATATATATATATATAAATAATAAATGAGAGAGTAAAGATATGGAACATCAAGTAAATGTGTCTTTTTTTTAAAGTTTTTTATTTTTTAGACAGACAAATATTTAATACATCAATTATCTCTTCCCTGTGATATCTTGGTGTTCTCTTCCAAAGTTTGTTTCTTTTTCTATGTGTGTGTTATTTCTTCTATCTTGATCCTTAACCAATCCATAATATCAATTCATCGCTAGTATAATATTCTGCTCATCACATCTTTATACATACTTATATAATTAATCATTTATATCTTTTCTCCAACCAGTGATGAAAATAATTCCATACTTTAAAGTATTCTGAGTCTTCTCTATCCTTAATCATCAAAGTTAATCTATTCATTTCTGTACAATCTAAATTTTTTTAAATTTCTTCTTCCAAAGGTATTTTCTCTGCTTTCCAATTTTGTGCATAGACAATCCATGCAGCTGTTATTACCTGTACTATCAAATAAACATTTTCCTTGCTAATTTTTCCAGTGAAGATACCCAGTAGGAACAGCTCTGGTTTAAGTTCAGTACTTTGCTGTGCCATTTCCTCCAACCAAATCTTAATTTTACTCCAATAATTTTTTGCTTCCGGACATGTCCACCACATATAATAATACGATCCTGGTAACTGATCACACTTTCAACATTTTGCTGATTTTTCTTTAAACATTTTTGCTAATTTCTCAGGTGGCATATGCCATCTATAAAAACATTTTATATTGATTTTCCTTGTATGCAGTGGACATCGTTAGTTTATAATTCCTTTCTCATAATTGTTGCCATTTTTCCAAATCGAATATCCGAAATTCCTTCCCGAAGCTGTCATTGTTTCTTTTACTTGTTCCTCCTCTAGTTCAATGTTATGTAAGAAATTGTAATTTTTTTTATTAAATTGTCGTCTGTTCCTGTGAGTATCCTATCCAATTCAGTCTTTTCCATATAAAAACCATATAATTTAGCATCTTTGTCATATTTTATTTGTATCTGCATATACATATACCAGTCTGCCTCAATCCCCTGTTCTTCTAGTTCCCATTTCCCTTTCAATTCCCCCTTATCAGTTAGTAAATCCTTATATCTAACTGTATTTCCAAAATTAAAAACATTTGGGTGTATTAAAGCTTCCATAGTCGATAACCATGTTCGTATTTTCATATAATACTTGTCTCTTATTTTCTCCCATACCAATAAAAATGCATTTCTTACATAATGTCTGTGAAAATAATGTCTATGGTATGTCTACTATACCATAGAAAAGCATGCTATCCCAATTGTAGATCATAACCTTCCAATGTTAACAACCTTGTATTTCTTAGCTCCACCCATTCCTTTAACTATGTCAGTGTTGCTGCCTGATAATATAGTTCCCAATTTGGTAGACCAAATCCACCTAGCAGTCTCGTATCTTGCAGCATTCTTATGCTTATTCTTGCTTTTTTCCCTTGCCATATAAATTTCCTTATTATCTTATTGAGGTGTTGAAAATAAGTCTTTTCAATTTTTATCGGCACAGTCTGGAATAAAAATAATAGTCTTGGTAATATATTCATCTTTATCAGTGCAATGCATCCCATTAGTGATAATTGGAGATTCTTCCATTTTTCTAAATCTCTTTCAACTTGCTGTTTTAATTTATAATAGTTATCTTATTTTATTGTTACATATCTTTAAGTTAGATATACTCCAAGGTATTTAACTTTTTTCACTACTTATATATCCCAATTTTTTTATCTCTCTTTTTTGTTTTTCTGTTGTGTTTTTGACCAAAATTTTTGTTTTATCGTTATTTATTTTCAAGCCAGAAACTTTCCCATATTAGAAACTTTCCCATATTATTCTATTTATTCTAACAGTTTAGGGCCTGTTGTTTGTGGGTCATCTATAATAAATAGCAAATCATCTGCAAAGGCTTGCAATTTATAATCTTCTTTTTAAATTTTTATCGCTTTTATCTCTTCATTTCGTCTAATATTTCTATTTAAGACTTCTAAGGTCAAGATAAACAACAATAGGAAAGGGGACATTTTTGTCAAGTACCTTTCATTATATTAATCTTTTCTGTCATATCCCCATTCATCATTATCTTAGCAAATTGTCTATCATATATAGTTTTTATAGTGTTTATGAATCTCTCCCCAAAATCCATTTTCTGTAATTGTTTTATCATAAACTGCCAGCTCCCATTGTCAAAAGCTTTTTAGGCATCTAGAAACATCAACGCCATTTGTTTTTCTGGATGATTCTCGTAATACTCCAAAGCATTCAAAATCATTCTCATATTGTCTTTAATTTGTCTTTTTGGTAAGAATCCATTTTGGTCTACATATATATATATATATATATATATTCAGTTAGTGGCTTTTTCAGTCTGTGTGCCATTATTGACACGAAAATCTTATAAACCACATTTAGCAACGAAATCGGCCTATAGTTTTTTTATCATTTGTAAATCTGTATTTTCTTTAGGTATAAATGTTATATATGCCTCGTTCCATGAATCTGGCATTTTTGCTCTCATTAATAAATCATTAAATAGGTCCAATATTACATTACTAATCACCACTTGTAGTGTTTTATATAACTCCACTGGTAAACCATCTGGTCCTGGTGCTTTCCCATTTTTTTGTCTTTTTATTGCTTCTGTTACTTCCATCATTGTTATTCGTTCTTTTAGCATTCATTTGTATTGTTCTGATATTTTAGTTAAGTCTGATTTTTCCAAATGTCTCACTATCTCTTCCTCCAAAATCTTCTCTTGGGAGTACAGTTGCTCATAATATTCTTGGATTACTTTCTTTTTGTCTTCAATTCTATATTGTAATTTCCCTTCTCCATCTTGTATGCATTTTATGGTTTTCTTCTCCCAAATAAATTTAAATTTATTTCATGTTTCTTCAATTCCATCAATTTCTTAGTTTTTTTATTTAAAATATCTTTCTGAAACTCTTTTTCTAATTGCTTATAATCCTTGTCTGGTCTTACTTGTTTCTGCCATTCCTTTTTGTTCTTTTTTCCCAAGTATGTTATTGGTAGGCCTCTAATATATGCTTTCATTGTGTCCCATAAATTTTGGAGTGATGTATCCTCTTTCTTGTTTATTTTAAAAAATACTTCCAATTCTTTTTCTGCAAAATCCTGGAACTCTTTTTCATTTAAAATTGTTGCATTCAATGTCCACCTTGTCTTTTTCTTTTGTCCTTT
Organism: Coluber constrictor foxii; assembly: GCA_038048745.1. Taxonomy (NCBI): domain Eukaryota; kingdom Metazoa; phylum Chordata; class Lepidosauria; order Squamata; family Colubridae; genus Coluber; species Coluber constrictor. The sequence goes on along the minus strand of CM075961.1, from coordinate 114,360,527 downwards.
TTCTATTGTCACTGGACTGTGGTCCGCCCAAATATTTGAACCAATATTTACTTCTTCCACAGCATCTGTAAGTCCAGTTGACATCCATATCATATCTATCCTTGACCATGATAAATGTCTATTTGAATAAAAAGTATACTGCTCAAAAAAATAAAGTGAACACTTAAACAACACAATGTAACTCCAAGTCAATCACACTTCTGTGAAATCAAACTGTCCACTTAGGTAGCAACACTGATTGACAATCAATTTCACATGCTGTTGTGCAAATGGAATAGACAACAGGTGGAAAGCATAGGCAGTTAGCAAGACATCCCCAATAAAGGAGTGGTTCTGCAGGTAGTGACCACAGATCACTTCTCAGTTCCTACACTTTCTGGCTGATGGTTTGTTCACTTTTGAATGCTGGCGGTGTTGTCACTCTAGTGGTAGCATGAGATAGAGTCTACAACCCACACAAATGGCTCAGGTAGTGCAGCTCATCCAGAATGGCACATCAATGCGAGCTATGGCAAGAAGGTTTTCTGTGTCTATCAGCTTAGTGTCCAAACATGGTGGCGCTACCAGGAGACAGACCAGTACATCAGGAGGCCGTAGGAGGGCAACAACCCAGTATCAGGACCACTACCACTGTCCCAAGGAGGGACAGAAGGAGCACTGCCAGAGCCCTGCAAAATGACCTCCAGCGGGCCACAAATATGCATGTGGCTGCTCAAATGGTCAGAAACAGACTCCATGAGGGTGGTATGAGGGCCCAATGTCCACAGGTGGGGGTTGTGCTAACAGCCCAGCACCATGCAGGACGTTTGGCATTTGCCAGAGAACACCAAGATTGGCAACTTCACCACTGGCGCCCTGTGCTCTTCAAAGATGAAAGCAGGTTCACACTGAGCACACGTGACAGACGTGACAGGGTCTGGAGATACCATGGAGAACGTTCTGCTGCCTGCAACATCCTCCAGCATGACTGGTTTGGCAGTAGGTCAGTAATGGTGTGGGGTGGCATTTCTTTGGGGGGGCCGCACAGCCCTCCATGTGCTCACCAGAGATAGCCTAACTGCCATTAAGTACCGAGATGAGATCCTCAGACCCCTTGTGAGACCATATGCTGGTGCAGTTGGCCCTGGGTTCCACCTAATGACCAACAATGCTAGACCTCATCTGGCTGGAATGTGTCAGCAGTTCCTGCAAGACAAAGGCATTGATGCTGTGGACTGGCCTGCCTGTTCCCAGCCCTGAATCCAATTGAGCACATCTGGGACATCATGTCTCGCTCCATCCACCAACACCACATTGCACCACAGACTGTCCAGGAGTTGAGGGATGCTTTAGTCCAGGTGTGGGAGGAGATCCCTCAGGAGACCATCCGCCACCTCATCAGGAGCATGCCCAGGCATTGTAGGGAGGTCATATAGGCACATGGAGGCCACACACACTACTGAGCCTCATTTTGACTTGTTTTAAGGACATTATATCAAAGTTGGATCAGCCTGTAGTGTTTTTTTCCACTTTAACTTTGATGTAACAAGATGATGTGGCTGGCAGGCATGTGCTGATTCAAATAGATAATGTTGCCGCTAAGGCACATGTTAACAGACAAGGGGATACCCTATCCAGGTTCCTTATGAGAGAAATGGAGAGACTCTGTCTTTGGGCAGAGCAACTCCATATGTCCCTGAGGGCAAAGCACATTACAGGGACTTCTAATGTACAGGCAGATTGGCTTAGCAGGGCCACGATTGATCATGCCGAGTAGCCCCTCCATCCCTAATTTCTGTCCCAGGCCAGGGCATTCACTGGAGAGAAAGTGGCATACACGAGATGTGAAACGGGCACTCCAGATTTATATTAAATGGACTTCCTCCTTTCAGAGGACGGAGTCGCTCTTTGTCTCATTTCAGCCAGCCACTTTAGGAGCTAAGGTCACTCCCTCAACCCTGGGCCGTTAGATTTGGGTGTGTATCGCCAAAGCATACGAGATACAGGCCCTTCCATTGCTCAGGAGTATTACAGCTCACTCCACAAGGAGTGCTGCCACAAGTACGGCATGGGCTACACAATCATCCCTGGAGGAGGTTTGCTGGGCTGCCACTTGGTCCTCTCCGTCCCTTTTTGTCAAGCACTATAGGCTGGACAGCTATGCCTCTGCTGAGACAGCCTTTGGTAGGCGGGTTCTACAGAGAGTGCATGCAGATGAGGGCCAGGCTGAGGCCCACCCATAAGGACACAACCATTTTGGTATGTCCCATTCCTGGATGCTGCCTCCACTACGATGGAGAAGGAGTGTTGGTATGATATGATCCTTCTCGTTGAGTGGAGGCAGCATCCAGTCCCTCCCTAGCGTAGGGCTGACCCTAGGTCCACATTGGATCATATCAACGATGACCACACTGAGTCTGTCCCTTCATCTTACCAAAAGCTGGAGACTGTTAGCAGAGGGCATGTCTTTACAGCTTTGACAGACTCAGTTTTATTGGCTGACAGACGAGGACAACCCATTCCTGGATTCTGCCTCAATGAGAAGGATCGTATCAGGTAGGACCAACACTCCATCTAATGACATACATAGAACAGAATATTAGCAAATCATTAACAACTTATTCTAGTGCTATATGGAAAATAGAGCAATACTGTAGCAGAACAGTAGACTATGTGCTCATAGACTGTGCATACAGTATACCAAGATGCTCAGTGTTTGTTAATTGTTCCACATATTTCATCTTATTTGGGTGACACTAAACATTGCTCATTTATTTTTTAACTCAGAGCTGAGATATATGTAAAAGAAGTTAGATTTAGTGTAGTAGTTGGGAAATATAACACCAACCCCCAACATTTACATTCCAGACATTTTAAAATTTGAGACATATTTAAATATTATGATTTTGCATTTTATAAATAGTTTACATTTATATGCTTATTTTTGTTTATTTTAGTTCCACTTTTCTGTATTGTCGTCTATGATTATATAAATATATAAGCATTAATTTATAAATAAATAGAGCTGACAAATTTTGCAAGGTAGCACTGTGCCACAAAATAAGATCTCAAATCATAGTTTTAGTTTGGTTTGGATTTTATATTGGGTAAAGTATAATTTTACTGAGTTTAAACAAATATTGTGTATTCATCAATTGGTTACTTCATTATTAATACTCTTATGCTGCTTCTTGACATGGCTTTAAAAAGCTTAATAGCAATTGCATATATGACAACAAATATCAGAAGCTTCTTATCCTTTTAGCCAGGGTAGAATGACAGGATGAATTAGGGACCTCAGGAGTGAGCCTCCTCAGTAATAGTCCCATATCCTCTGCAGCATATTTTCCCCAGAGATGAGACTGATTCCATTCTTATTAGTGTTATGTAGAGCTGTTATGATCCAGGGAGAAAGAATGGTAGATGGCCTGTTCCCTTGAGAAAGGTATATCACATTGGTGGGAAATTATTTAGATTTGATCTGTATATTACTTTATAGTCTTTAAGGAGAATTTGTAAGCTATTCAGAATCAGTTTGATTGGAGCAGCATGTAAAGTCAAGTGATAAATAAGTAAACATGCTTGACATTTATGACCTGTCATAATGCAAGCCAAGGTTCACTGTTTTGTCTAAATGTAGTCATTCTTTACTTTATTATTCCATAACATAAAACTTAACTTCAGAATTTCCTTCAGAATCATAAATAAGAGTTGTGTTAGCAAAGCGTGCTGAACATAAATCAACATGATTTTTGCTCAGTTTGTTTAATAATTAAATATTGTGATTCCAAATTTGATGGTTTTATGATTTTCTGATAATTCATATAAAATTACATTCAGAACTTGTTTCATTTTAGATATTTGTACAGTGAGCTTAAAATATATTTTTATCTCTTTTTGCAACATTGTGTACAAAAATATTTTCTTTGTGAAATTCTAACTGCAATTTAAAGCTATCTTCTATCAAAATACTATATTTTGGCTATATCCTGTATTTTTTCTCTATTTTAAATCTTGCATTCTGGGGAAGAGGCAATATTGTATCCCTTTACAGGTAGTCCTCAGCTTATGTCCACAATTGAATCCCAAATTTCTAAAGCTAAGCAAGACAGTTGTTGGGTGAATTTTGACCCATTTTATAACAATTTTTGCCACACAGTTCTTAAGTGAATTATTGCAGTTATTAAGTTAGTAACACAGTTGTTAAGTGAATCTGGCTTTCCCATTGTCTTTGTCATAAGGTCACAAAAGGTGATCACATGACCCCGGGACACTGCAACCAACATAAATATGAACCTGTTGCCAAGCACCTGAATTTTGATCACAGAACCATACAATCGGGATGCTGCAATGGTCATAAGTGTGAAAAACAGCTGTAAGTCATTTTTTTCAGTGCCATTGTAACAGAACAGTCACTAGATGAATTGTGTAAGTCAAGGACTACCTGTACTGTATTCTATACAGTACAATATTGTTTCTATATCCCTTGTCACTGCTTTTGTGTCTAAATTTTGTTTTTCCAAACGTTTTTCAATGGCGTCAATGCAGTATTCCAGTTTGAACATCATACTACAGTATAATGTAACATGACCAAATAGTATATAAGGGTACGCAGTGTATCTTGTAGCTGCTGACTCCATCTATGCATAGACACGTTTAATAACTATTCTAACAGCTCCATGATTTGTTCTACATATTGTGTGGACTATGAACATAGACTTCTTGTTGTTTTTTTTTCAGGGAAAGCAAACCAGAGAAAGGAACCACCATGTATTTTGTATTTCTTTCTCGGTCTTGTCTGTTTCATGCAATGATGTGCTAAGCAAACTATAGAGAGATCTATCATATTTACAGTGGAGCCAAAAAGTATTTAGTCAGCCACCAATTGTGCAAGTTCTCCCACTTAAAAAGATGACAGAGGCCTGTAATTGTCATCATAGGTAGACCTCAACTATGAGAGACAAAATGAGAAAACAAATCCAGACAATCACATTGTTTGATTTGGAAAGAATTTATTTGCAAATTACGTTGGAAAATAAGTATTTGGTCAATATCAAAAGTTCATCTCAATACCTTGTTATATATCCTTTGTTGGCAATGACAGAGGTCAAATGTTGTCTGTAAGTCTTCACAAGGTTGGCACACACTGTTGGTGGTATGTTGGCCCATTCCTCCATGCAGATCTCCTCTAGAGCAGTGATGTTTTGGGGCTGTCGCTGGGCAACATGGACTTTCAATCCCCTCCAAAGGTTTTCTATGGGGTTGAGATCTGGAGACTGGCTAGGCCACTCCAGGACCTTGAAATGCTTCTTACGAAGCCACTTCTTCGTTGCCCGGGCAGTGTGTTGGGATCATTGTCATGCTGAAAGACCCAGCCACGTTTCATCTTCAATGCTCTTGCTGATGGAAGGAGATTTGCACTCAAAATCTCACGATACATGGCCCCATTCATTCTTTCCTGTACACGGATCAGTCGTTCTGGTTCCTTTGCAGAGGAACAGTCCCAAAGCATGATGTTGCCACCCCCATGCTTCACAGTAGGTATGGTGTTCTTTGGATGCAACTCAGCATTCTCTCTCCTCCAAACACGATGAGTTGTGTTTCTCCCAAACAATTCTACTTTGGTTTCATCTGACCATATGACATTCTCCCAATCCTCTCTGCATCATCCAAATGCTCTCTAGCAAACTTCAGATGGGCCTGGACATGTACTGGCTTAAGCAGGGGGACATGTTTGACACTGCAGGATCTGAGTCCCTGGCGGCGTAGTGTGTTACTGATGGTAGCCTTTGTTACGTTGGTCCCAGCTCTCTGCAGGTCATTCACTAGGTCCCCCCGTGTGGTTCTGAGATTTTTGCTCACCGTTCTTGTGATCATTTTGACCCCACGGGGTGGAGCCCCAGATCAAGAGAGATTATCAGTGGTCTTGTATGTCTTCCATTTTCTAATTATTAATTATCCCACAGTTGATTTCTTCACACCAAGCTGCTTGCCTATTGCAGATTCAGTCTTCCCAGCCTGGTGCAGGTCTACAATTTTGTTTCGGGTGTTCTTCGACAGCTTTTTGGTCTTCACCATAGTGGAGTTTGGAGTGTGACTATTTGAGGTTGTGGACAGGTGTCTTTTATACTGATAACAAGTTCAAACAGATGCCATTAATACAGGTAATGAGTGGGAGGACAGAGGAGCCTCTTAAAAAAGAAGTTACAAGTCTGTGAGAGCCAGAAATCTTACTTGTTTGTAGGTGACCAAATACTTATTTTCCACCATAATTTGCAAATAAATTCTTTCCAAATCAGACAATGTGATTGTCTGGATTTGTTTTTTCATTTTGTCTCTCATAGTTGAGGTCTACTTATGATGACAATTACAGGCCTCTCTCATCTTTTTAAGTGGGAGAACTTGCACAATTGGTGGCTGACTAAATACTTTTTTGCCCCACTGTATCAGCCGCACCCATTTTGGGATAAGTGAGTAAGTGTAATCTGAATTGTCCATTCACTACTAAGGCAAATAATTTGATATCCAGACAAATTTACTAAGGACAATGGCATAACTGACTCTATCATTCCTGTATTTATAAGCATCCTGTGAAGTTTCCAAAAGATGCCCTAATTAATTCATGAGCCTCGAGATATCACTTGAAAAATTGACCTGAAAGAAGGAGAATGGATCAGTTTCCAAAAATATCTAATATGTAACTTTTATAGCCTAACCAATTCTTAATGCAGGTACAGGCGCTTATTAGTGAAGTATTAGAAACTCATCTGACATGTATTCTTCTTCTGAATTTTCCTAAGCTAATACTGTTCCTGTCTCCCCCTTTTCTATACTCATATATTACCTTGCAATTCTTTCTTCCGCTGGTGAGTGACTGCAACTTTCTCTAACAACATGCCCTTCAGATGTGCTGGGTTTGTAACTTGTTGCTATATTGGTCATGCTAGGTGAGGAATTTTGGGAAATAAAATTTCAGTGCATGTGAATGGCATCAGAATTGCAGAAAATAAACATGATTAAATGAAACTGGAAAAGTAATGGCTGAGGCTTTTCTTAAATCTGGAAATGTATATATTTTCTTATTACTCGTTTCAATAAAACATAATTGGTTTATTAAGTATTTTGGGGAAGGAGAATATTAATATCAACTCCTAAAGTTGTCATGGCAACTGATTTTTTTTCATTTCTACATTATTGGTTTTCCATCCCCACTGCCAGCCTTTGTTAATTTTTTGAAAAATATGTTTAGAAAATCTTAGTATTTTCCTGCTCCAGCCATTTGATAAAGGATAGATAAGAGGGAATCTTTTCCCCGAAACCAGAAGTACAAAATAAGTTCCTGCCTGAAAATGTCATATTTCTGTTTTCAGGGAATAGAACAGTTGAAAAAAGAAGAGAGAAGATGGGCTAAAAAAACAAAATGGATGAACATGAAAGCAGTATTCGGCCATCCGTTCTCTATAGTTTGGCTTAGCCCATTTGCTACTCCAGACCAAGGAAAAGCCGACCCATATCAGTATGTGGTCTAAGAATTCATGACAACATTTTCATCCAAACAAAACTGCATTTGCGGCACTATGGCTATTACATATGAATGTTTCCAATGAAAAAACCTTTTGTTCAAAGAAAAACTGCCTGTAAAGGGCAGATAACTGCAGAGAAAAGATGGGGGGGGGGGGGGGAAGCAGGTCTGTATTCTGCAAACTTTGGTAATTCTTCATCTCTGGCTGAAGCATTTTCTTCTTTTTTTTTACTTAATAATTTGACTGGCCTATTTTTTCCCTGTCTGCTTGCTGACACAACTAATGTAAAGGAAAAACTCCTCTCTCTCTGCCCACCTATGCTGACTGTGTAGTATTTACACAACTACTAAACAACAGCCTATGCCAGGAATATCATCTTATATGGGTAGTCATGAACTTTGTGGCAGAAAATACTTTTATGTTGTGGTATTTTGTATGTGCCTGAGTCACATAATGTTTGAAATAATGGAAGAGAAAATACAACTCAACTAGAAAACCAGTTGATAACTTTGCTTAGTTTTTAAGCTTTAAAATATATTGCCAACACTATTTTATTTTGGAGAGCTACAGAATTATTCTTGTGCTGTTTTTTTAACCATATCTTTCTGGAAAGCAGGAATTGTCGCTATTGGTTATATGAATGAAGGTTGTTATATGTGTGGCTTTGTAATGCCTTATAATTGAAGAAATATGGGAAATTGATTTAAATGTGTAGAATAGCAAGATAAAATTTGTATTAATTAAAAAGAGGGAATGGTTAATGAATAGTATTTATGTATAGAAGAGGCTTAAAAATCCAGGTAAAAGTCTAGCATTGTTCTATAATTTTATTTTTAACATTACTTTCTTTTTATATCTTTAGATATTTGTTCTGCTTTAATTCTATACATATATATTTTACAATTAGAACTGTCATGTGTAAAAAGATCATGCATGCCTTCGTTCATGATTAAATTGATGGCAAACTGTATACATAGTAAGAGCTTGGAAATGAGGACTAAATAGAAGGCATTCTGTTTAAAACAGACATAAGTAGAACATCTTACACCCAAACTGAGTAAGTCTGTAACACTTTGAATATAGGCAAGGATTTCATTGCATATTTTGGATTTTAAAAATTCTGATGGTCTCATTTGGAAAATAATGTGAACACTGCATTTTTTCAGTACTGTCAATGCTTCCTATATAGGGAACAAATGCAATAAACCTTTTCTGAACACTGCTTCTGTGCCTTTATTTAAAACAAGTTCTTTTAAATTCCATTGTCCTCTAGATTGTAGGTAGTTCAGTAATTAGTGTTCAATTTATTTGGATCAAATAGTACTGTGGCTACAGTTTCATATTCTATCATTATACATTCAACAAGGAAACAGCTATTTTTGTAACAAAACTAGTTTCCTATTTCCACAATTACATAGTAAAAATTTTAATGCAGGAGAATATATTTTGTGGGTCAGTAATCCTCAATGATCTGTGTTTAGAGATGTTTTTAAAAAAATACTTATAGCAATCATAAGAAATAGATATTACCTTTCAATCTTGGAAGTAAGAATCAGTGAGTTCAGTGAAACTTACTTTAAGCTATTACATTTAGATCATGATTTTGATTTTTTTTTAATGATACTAGAATTACTAGCCTATTAGACAAAGAACCTCAGTGATTTATAAAACAAGATATTGGAAAGAGAATATGAAAATGTGTTTAGGTCTTATTCTACATACTAAAAGTAATTTACCAGATTTATTCCAGCAGATCAACTTTCCAGTGATGAGGGAGCATTTTCTGTTCCAGTTTTCATCAGCTTTCTAACTGTAGAATTTTATCTCCATGGAGGCTTATTTATACTGCAATAAATTTGTCACAGGATACCATTTTGGATTTGCTATAATCTTTGTCTATCTCTGAAAAAAAGTTAAATAATTATATGTTTGCCTAGCTATCAGTGAATAAAATTATTTACATTCAAGTCAAATAAATGATTTTATACTGAATTTGGTTCTTTATTCTTTCCAAACTGAATAGTTTATTTTACTAAATGACTCATTGATCATTGAGTTCCAAACACAAATTGGAACTATTTCTAAAACATTGAAATATGCAAATCAGAGTGAATATATAATATAAGATAGGTAATTTCAATTTTTTGTAGTATGGTCCCTACTAGTTTATTACTAGAACATAATAAACCTAATGCTGATAGGTATCCAATCAAACTGCAGATTTACAATATTTCATAGCACTTGTTTTTGAAAGTACAACATTGGGGATTGCCCAGAAACTAACATACTCTTTATGTTTCTTTAGGGATTTCTAAAATATAATTGTAGCATTTCCATATTTAACAGGGAAATCTCACCTACAGGAAATCATAGCATTAATTCATAAAATCCAACACATGGGATCAAGGGTATCCAGATCAAAACATCAAGTTGATGACTGATTGCACAGATGGATCTGGTTTTTTCCCTACTAAACCTAAAAGAGGAATAGGAACCTTACATCTAGAATGAAATCAGATGAACATTTTGTAGTTCCAGCATCCTACTGAATTCAATATAAAAAATGATGCACCTTGTACTGATTCTCTAATGCTTAATTTTCTGTTTGAATGTTTTATTGTGAGTTTTGAACAAATCTATGTAGTCAGTGGTAAAATAAATTTCTAAAAGATGTCTCACATTACAAATGCTATTTTCCCAAATTTTGAATCACCATACATTTTTTATAATTAAAACTGCCTTCTTAATCACTGTTTAAACATGGCAGTAATGTGTCTCATTTTGCTTACATTCTGAAAACTTCTGGAAAAGCTTTTAATAGAATCAGAAGACTGTTGGAAGGGATCACTTAGAAATGCATTTATAAAAGAAAACCTCTGGCTTAATGTGTTAACTTTAGATCAATGTTTTTCATTTCAGTGGGTATTTTAAATGCAAAAATGTTACATTAATATATTGCTATGGAAATAGATTTTTCCCATCTTGATCCCTCTAATTCTGTAATTTTAGCCTTAGGACACAGGAAATTGCCTTAAAATTAAAACATACTCTCTTATCTTAAGAGAATACATTCGAAAGATTAGATATAGTTTCCATAGACTTGCACATCTATTAGTATGTGCGAAGAATTTTTGCTTATTGAAGTTTCCTAAACGTTGAGAAGAGAACATAGGGTTGACTGTATATACAAGTTTAAACTGTACTTATGGATCTTGTCTCACAGACATCACTTCTCCTCAGTTGCTAATTCTGAAATGATGTTTTGTTGACCATAGTTTTATGAAAACTTCTCTTTAGTTAAAATTTACTAGAACTTTTAAATTTAGTTGATTAAATTCTTAAAGTGAATTTAATATTTAATTTCTTTAAATATTTTTGATCTCACTTGTAACTTTCCCCTCCTATTTATATTTTTTTAAATGAAAACTTCATGCAGTGAAAATGTATTCCTTCTGTTATGTCACACGTGAGCAAAGAGCTTTTTAAGCAAATTAACAATTATGCAAGATCCATAGTTAATCTAAAAACATGTCTTTTTTCCTTCAGAACTGCTGTTTATTTAATTACAATGTTATCCATTATTATTGCTAGATTTTTTTAAATTGAGCTAACTATTCAAAGAATTTTTAGATGAGAACTCTAGAGATCAAACCCATGGGGCAGGTCTTTTGTCTTTCTTCCAAGGATTTTCTGTGTGAAGAAAAGGTGGAGGGGGAATGGGAGGTTTAGAAGTTAAAGATGACATAACCTGAGGTCTTGTACAATTCCATTAAGAAAGCATAGCAATTGTACAATAAAAGTCTTGTGTAGAATCAACACAAGTTATTCTAAGAAAAAAAGCAGGGAATAAAGTATGCACAAAAATATTAGCCTTTAAATTCCAGAATGAGTTTTATGTAATCCTAATCAGAAAAATTCTGAGATATAACTAAGGTATCTTAGGGAATTCTGGGTAGACATTCATCAGATTTTAATTAGGCACCTGTTAATCTAAAATATGGTAAAGAGTATATAATGTTTTTCAGTAGGTGCAGATAAATATTTTCCAATATTTTTCTGATGTGATACTCTTTGGTTTTCTGTTAATGGCTGAAGAACATTGTAGACTCATATTTTTTCTTTTGAAGGTTTTCCTCTATCTACGTTCAGTAAATTCCTTAAATTATTTAGGTTATTATCCATCACGTAACAGTGTTCCATGTGCCTTTAATGAATAAATGAAAACTGTTTTGTCTTCTGCAGGGTATAGAACAGCTTAAAAAAGAGCAGCCAACCTGGGAAAAAGCCAGCGGCTGGGAAGGGATGAAACTGGCTTTTGGGGGTAATTTTTCACTACGATGGTTCAGTCCCTTTTCAGACCTGAATTGCAAGAAGGCTCCACCAGCTGGGACTGCAACAGTTGTTCCATCGGAGATGGCTGTGCAAGAAGCCTTTGAACCACTTTATGATCCAATGATGGTTGTGGAAGTATTAAGTGATTAATATAAAGTATCAAATGTTTGTTCTTTCAATATTTGTGTACTTGTCAGTAAGCTTTAAGGTACCACTGATGTATGAAACCATGGAATATTTTATCTTCTAGCTAAGCACCTCACTAAGCAAAAATAATGCAACTATTTTCCTTCGCATTTAACTGGTGATAGGTTAATTATATTTCAAGAATTGTACTTCATTACAGAAAAATTAACCTATCATCTTGAAGGAATAGCTTCTAAAAATGTGCAATAAAAATGCTGTTTAGGAAAAAACTGGCGAAGTCAATTTAAGCAGTAAGATATGAAGGGTATGTTTTCTCAAGGTTCAATGACTGGCCAAAATCTAAGTTCAGGAATGTAATTCTGATCCATAAAATTCCTGCTGAATGTGATCACTTTAAGTGGTCTCTTTAGGAGATATTTATGTGCTCTAAATTACTGTTTGTAATTTAGATCATTCTATTGCAAGCAGAACTACAAAAGTATAATGGCTACTTTTAAACTAACTGATATTGATTACCTCAAAAAAGTTTGGGATGGGGCAATTATAAGTCCTAGTTGGGCAATTGTAGACAAAAGCTAAATTTTGTTATCAATCTTTCATTGAACAGGGTTGCTGGAGATATTTCAAGACTGATTTTAGCTCTAGAAACAGTGCTGCAAAACACTATTGTGGTTTGGCAATGAGGATTATCTCTGGGAAGAAACCAATGAATCCTGCTATAAGAGAAGATTATATTAGTTAGGAATATGAAGGTCAATCCCTAATGGGCTCAATATTTTATTTCAATAATTGGTGCTCTTTTATAGTCTGTATTCTTTTATAATCTATCACAGAAACCTGCCTTATGCTGCTTCTCACTTGAGATTGCATTTGTGAGCTCTCTTAGTTGGCAGTAATATGGTCATGGCTTTTCTGTATTTGTACATTTCTATATGTCCCAAAGTGCTTTTCCAACTGGATTTTCTTGGTTTTTTTTCCCCTTAAACATTGCTTCTCATTCAAGAAGCTTCTTCAGTTCTGACTGAATGATGGGGGATGGAAGGATTTATATTCTTTGCCATTATTTGTCCTATTTTGTCCTTTGCCCTATTCAGTCAGAACTGAAGAAGCTTCTTGAATGAGAAGCGAAACATTTTCAAGGGAAAAAACCAAGGAAGTCCAGTTTTCTAAAAGTTGCCTTTAGAAAAGCACCTTTGGAAAAACCATGACCTGGATGATTGAGAATCTCCACATTTCTACATATTAGATTCTGTTTGTTTTCAGACTCCTTGTATCTCGTAGGAAAAAAAGAGGGAAATGGCATTAAAAAGTGAGGGAAGATACATTCTGAGGTTTTACTGGAATAATTTTAAAAGACTCTTCTACATTAAATAAGTGCCTTATTTCGATCAAGTCTGTTTCATAATGCTTTATTTTGCCGACTGAGACCAAATGTTTTTATACTATATTAAAATGAATCTGCTTTTAACCAAAGATTTTTGTTTGGCTTTCTTCCTTAAGTGAATGTTGGCATTATACTTTTGGAGCCTAAGAAGATCCTCCGGCTAAATAACCACTTCATCTGATTTTTAGTACAGGTAATCTCCAGGTTATGAGCGTTCCCTTAGTGAACATTCAAAGTTATGTGCCCCCTAGTGTTTACAAAAAAGTTCCAAAACTACGAATGTACGACTTCAGTTGTGTGTCCTTAGGAACGAACAATGCAGAAGCTCTGTAACATTCTTCCTGCCAATTCCCCCCCCCACACACACACACACACACACACATGTCAGGTCTTCATAGACACTAGGTCTGTGGATACTGTATTTACCTTGCGAAGATCTAGAGATCCTTTGCTTTCTTGGCCTGTTTTGACACTTCAGGCCTTTGGTGAGAACACAGAGAATGGAGGCCTAAAATATTGCAGGATCACACGAGATTAGTAGCGCTATTCTTTTTTGTTTTGTTTTATACATTTTTTTCTTCTCTTTAAAATACATAAATGCTTAATAAACTGTATTGTCTGGATCAATTTGCTTATACAAATTATCAGGACAGCTCCTGATTTCCGCTCCTTCCGTCGGGACCTGAAGACTTGGCTGTTCGAGCAAATAGGCTGACTCTGATTCTGGGTTTTATTATTTATCATTAATTAGTTATTTGATTTAAAGTGCGATTCTATTGTACATGTTTCTTAACTTGTGTTCGCCGCCTTGAGTCCTTCGGGAGAAGGGCGGCATATAAATACATGTAGTAAATAAATAAATAAATAATACAAACTATTAATAAAATACTGGTAAGTAATAATAATTACCATAATAATAATACTAATAGTTGCTTATATATAATACAATTTTGCATCATTTATACATATCAGTAATCTTTCATCCTCTTAAGTTCTACCACTTTTATCTAACCATTGATAAAACATCCAACGTTAAAAAATATTCTGCTTCTACCTTATCTTTTATTATTGTCAATCTATCAATCTCTGCCTAATATTTTTCTCATTATACTTTCATTTGTAGGTGTACTCTCATTTTTCCAATAACGTGCAAATACAATTCTCACTGCTTTCAGCACATGTATTATTAAATATGTAATCCCTTTATTATAATTATCTGTTAATAATACCTAACAAAACCAGATTGGTTTTCAATCTGTGTTGCTTTATCATTTTCTTTAACCAAGTATGTATTTTTGTCCAAAATTGTTTTGCCTTTGGACAAGTCCACCACAAGTGAAAATAAGAACCCTATATCTGATTGCATTTCCAACATTTTGCAGACATATTTTTAAACATATTTGCTAGTGTTGCCAGTGACAAATGCCACCTATAGAACATTTTATGCAGGTTTTCCTTATAAGTAGTTGCCATTGTTAATTTGTAATTTTTATCTCAGAGTTTTTGCCACTTATCTAATTCTATGGTATATCCAAAGTATTTTGCTCAAACTATCATCATTTCTTTCACCTGCTCATCTTCCATTTTAATACTTAACAAATAACTATATATTTTCTTCATTAATTTTTCATTCGTCCCTAAGTATATCTGATCAAGTGCTGTTGGCTCTTTATAAAATCCATGTCTTTGCATCTTTCACATATCCTGATTCTATTTGCAAGTATAGCCACCATGCTAAATCTACCCTTTGATTTTGCAATTCCTGTGTCGTTTTAAGTTCCCCATCTTCATTTAGAATAGAATAGAATAACAGAGTTGAAAGGGACCTTGGAGGTCTTCTAGTCCAACCCCTGCCCAAGCAGGAAACCCTATACCACTTCAGACAAATGGTTATCCAACATCTTCTTAAAAGTTTCCAGTGTTGGAGCATTCACAATTAATGCAGGCAAGTTGTTCCACTTATTAATTGTTCTAACTGTCAGGAAATTTCTCCTTAATTCTAAGTTGCTTCTCTCCTTGTTTAGTTTCCACCCATTGCTTTCTGAATTAATAATGATATTAGCCTATAATTCTTTATGTGTGTTAAATCCAAATTCTTCTTTTGGAATTAGAGTACTATTTGCTTCCATCCAAGTGTTTGGTATCTTAGCTTCTGACAGTGCTTCATTGTAAACCTCTAACAATGGTAAACTGAATACATCGTGTAGGTGTTTGTAAAGTTCTGCTGACAGTTCATCTGGCCCTGGTGTTTTGTCATTCTTTTGTCTTTTAATAATAATAACTTTATTGGGGTTTTTTGGGGGGGGTAATTTGTTTTTGTTTTTTCCAACATAAACAGAAAACAGAAATTTTTTTCAGAACAAAGTCTGGGTACACAAATGGGTACACTAATTTAACAAATAAAAAACAAGCAATTTTAACATAAATTTCAACATCTTAATCTTTCTATTATCTCATCATACATCCTAATCTTCTACAAAAACAAATCTCTTTTTTATATATATCTCTTGCTCCTTTTAACATCAACATTAAACACAAAGACAATCTATTTTATTAATCTATACATTTACCTTACAATTTTATCACCACAAATCTTAATTTCAAAATATATACAACTCAATTTTTATTTCAATGTATTAATCAAAAAAAAATTCTATTTTTCTCATTTTCTAAACCCAATCTATCCTGTTATATTCTTAAACTTTTACACAGAGAACTCAAAATTTACCATTTCATTTTAATTATCATCTAACATTTTCTTTTTTTCACCCCTTGTTAATAATTATTCTTCAATATATTCTCCCCATTCTCCTCCCTTACTCCATCTATTATTTGGCTGATTTCCAGCATAGCATATTTTGGCTGAGTTTTCAGCATATTGTCCCCCTTAACTCCACCTATTATTTGGCTGATTAACAGCATTTTCCTCCTGAACTCCACCTATTATTTGGCTGGTTTCCAGCATTTCATTGTTTGGCTGATTTCTCAGCATATTCTCCTCCATTAATTCCAACTTCTATTCTACTCACCTATTAAGAATTTCTTTTTCCAAATATTATCTTTTAATCCACTGTCTCAACTATATTCTTCCAGGGTGTATTCCCATCTATTTCTTAACATTAATCATCCCCAGTATATATCAAGTATAATCACAATTATAATTTCCATCTGTGTACCTTAATGCATCATTTAAATCATTAAGAATTAATCATAATTATCATCCACCACTTTGTTATCAAATTAAAACTAATACACGTTACAACAAATTATTCTTTTAGGAACATATCAATTTTAATCACCTTAACTTCCCATTTCAATTTTTATAATATTTCTATCTTTATTTACCATGAACACTTATTTTTATTTAAAGCTCCTTTAAATTTTGAACCATTTAAACAATTAAACATCTAAACATTGCTATCCAATTTATCTGTTTTGCTTCTTCTCTTCCTTATCTGTCCATATGCATTTCAATTCAAAGTCAATACTTCCACGCTTAAAACTCTGCATATCCTTTTAATTCCATTGTAAAGTTTGCTTCCAGTAAAGACATTGGCTTCTCATCTTCTGTTGCTGCGCCAAAACTTCTATTGCTGCGCTATTCAGTTAAAAGTCTATTAAACAACGCTTGGGTGGCGCCTCCTTCATTGTCGGCGGTCTTTTCATGGCCGCCAGCCTCCCGGCGCGTAAAGAGCCACCTTACAGCAGGCAGGCGGCTCGAAAAACCCGCTCTTCAATTGGAAGAGCGGGCTGAGCTTCTGGGGGTGTGGTTGAGCCCCCTGAATCGCCCCCAGGACCCTTCTTTTGTCCTGGAGAGGGCTCAGGGTGATGGATCCCTATTCACCCCCAGGGAGGCTCCGCGCCGAGTGGGATCTCTGCTGCTTTTAGCAGCGGAGCTAGACGTCGTGAGCAACACCACGATTCTTCAACAAGCAGAAAAACATCAACAAGCAGGAAAAGGAATATTTTAAAAGGAAAAATTCTTTTTTATTCTTTTTTATTGATTTTTAGAAGAAAGAAGACTAGTGAAAGTGCTTTGAAAATGGCGACTAGGTTGTTTGGAGATGGAGAGTGGAAAGTGAAAGTAGAATCTAGCGCTGAGTTATTTTAAAGAAACACGCTGGTAGGGAAAAGAAATGAAGAAATAGGACTGATTTAAATAGAAACTTTCTGTCTTTTTGTTGAAAAGAGAAGAATTTGTTTGCTTTTTCTGAAAAATAAAAGCCAGAAATATGACTAAACCAAAAGGAAGGGGGGGGCTCCCTCACAATTCAGACAAAGGAGAAAGCAGAATTGACTCATTTGCAGGGAACTGCAGATGAGGATTTAAAAGATTTTATAACAAGGTCTCTAGGGAGTGTTGTTGAGAAGATAAAAAGCTCACAGAAGAATCTTGAGGACTTGGTTCAAGGAAAATATGACCAACTGAATCAAACTATTACTAAACGAGTTCTGGATCTCTCAAGTGTAGTGGTGGATATGGGGAGGAAAGTGACTGAAATCAGCAGTAAGTTTGACTCCCAGATGAAAGAAATACAAGGAAAACTTGCGGAAGCTAAAAATCAGAATATAGAGAATGATGTCATTATGCTTCAAATTAAAGCTATGGAATCAGCAATTAGATTAAGAGGCATAAGAGAAAATAAGAGAAAATTTAAGAACAGTTTGTGCAAAGGCTTTTGCGGAATTATTAAAGTTGGAAGATGAGCTAATTCTTGGTTGTATAGAGAAAGTCTACAGAGTCAACTCACGTGTAGGTAAACAAAGGAATTTGCCTAGAGACGTTGTTGTCTACTTTACTGATAGAGGATTGAGAGATGATATTTTACAAAAATCCTACTCTGCTAGAGTGCAGGCAGAAGGTATACAAATTAGTATTTTTAAAGAGCTACCACCGAAGGTTTTAAAGGACAGAAAAGATTTTGGTTTTCTGGTCAAGGAATTGAAGAGAAGCAATATCCCATTTAAATAGGATTTACCAGTTGGTATAATTTTCAGATACCATGGCGTGAGACATTGCTTGAATACTATTGAAAAAGCAGAATATTTTTATAAAAATATTTTTAAGGGAGCCCCGGAATATGTTAAGAATAAAAAACATGAAAGAGAGTCTGCAAAATCCAAACAGAAGGAAGAAATTCAAAGTGTCTTAGAAGAAAAAGGAGCACTAGGTGGTTGTCCAGAGGATTCTATTATGGATTTTCCAGATGAGAAAATTGAGCATCCCAGTGACCCTAGAGCGGGAGTACTGGACCTTGAACTGTTGGAGCAAGAATTAAAAAATAAAACTACAACTCAAGATGAGCAACAGCAGAGGCCCAGTGCTTTTCAAGAGATGGGGGGTGATGCCAATCAACAGGAACTAGAAGTTAACGAGGAAACTCGACTGGAAACCACTGATGAGCAATTCAAGGAGATTCGTGAAATTTTTGAATCTTGCAGAAAGGATCGAAAAATTTGGAAATAGATTATAATTTTTTAAAGTTCATCCTGAGTTGGATTTATATTTGATTTATATATCAAAATGGATTATAAACATTTTCTACAAAGTTTATCCTGAGTTGGACTTAACATCCTCAGAAAGGTAAACAGATTGCTGCAATAGAAGCAGCGATCTGTAGTTACCCTATTATAGTTTTTTTTGGATTTCATTATCTAGAAGAAGAGAATAAAGATGAAAACATCTTGGAACCCGAAGGAAGGAAGTGGACAGGGTGACAGGATTTGAAAGAGCTTCAAAGGAATATCTGGGAATGCGGCTTGTAGTTTTATATATATATATATGTATGTATGTATGTATGTATGTATGTATGTATGTATGTATGTATATGTGTGTGTGTGTGTATATATATATATATATATATATATATATATATATATATAGAGAGAGAGAGAGAGAGAGAGAGAGAGAGAGAGAGAGAGAGAGAGAGAGAGAGAGAGAGAGAGAGAGGTTTGAAATTTAGGAGCTGCATTTGGTTTTTTTCCTTTTTTTTAGGTGGCACAGTATAAGCTAGTTTGAATGTTCTACCTAGAGGAATATAAAATACCTTCGTGGTTGGATTAATATAAAGTCACTCGGGGGGATTTTTTATGTGGAGAGATGTTTTTTTGCTGATGGGGGCAGCTGGAAGATGAAGTTTATTGGAATTGGATTTACGTTGGAAGAAAGTATATTTAACTTCAATCAAGACGAAAAGAAGATTAACATGGATTATTGAGATAAAATTTTTTTTGGATCTAATTGTATAATTATAATTATATATGTATAATTTTATATATTACATCCTATTAGAATAGAGATGTTTTATGTTTGGGTTTTTTAGTTAAGGGGTATAGTTATGATAAAATTACTTGATATGAATATGGATTTATAAGGGGGATTGTTTTGGTATATGATTAGTAATGTTAATATTAATGGATTATGGAAAGGTATGATATTTTTTTAATTGGGTTTGAATATTATAAGTATTGGTTTTTTAATTGGGTTTGAATATTATAAGTATTTTATTGATAAATGAATATTGATGGTTGGTTAATGAGGTACATTTTATTATTATTAGTTCTTTTTATCATGATATTGTTAACTTTAGAAAAAAATTATTATTTATAGGTTTATTTGTTATATTACTTTGTTAAGAATTTTTCCAATTTTTAAAATTTGAATACTTAATTTTTTTTCCTTTTTGTTTAAAACTTTTTTTTAAAATCTGTAGCGGAAGTCAGGGGGGGATGGGGAGGGATGGGGAGGGGAATGGGGTGGGGGTGGAGGGTGGTAGGGAGGGGCGGTTTGGGGGGGGAAATGGAAAAATTTTGCATTGTAAAACTTTTTCAATAAAAAAAAGTCTTATTAAATGTTGTGTCTCTTCTTTCTTTGCAAAACCATCAAAGGGCAGAATAGGAATCTCCAAAATTCAAAAAAATATAGTTCTTTTCAAAGTAATCTCCAATATGTAGGAAGTCAAATAGGTTCTTTTTAGAGAAAGCAAATTTCCACAAAGAGCACTTTCACTTAGTCACAGTTTCATTTGCCATTTTGAAACATTTATGTAGCAATCTGTTTGATCTCTTTGTCTGGCTTTTAAAGGTGGCAAATCCTTAGTTTGCTTTTTTTCTTTTCAAGTTCTCAGGGTTTTTTAAGAAAAGTTCAAGTATCAAGCTTTATTTAGTTAATAAGCAATTCCCTCCAATCAATCAGTGGTGAAATACAGTTCTTAAAGGGTTTAAAACTTCTTTTCCCCCTTTTTCCCCCCAAAATCTTCAAGCTCCTCAGATCTTCAGCTGCTAAGTAAAGCTGGGGGTCTTATTTAAATATCCTCATTAGCGCGTTGTTTCTCACCGGGGTGGTGTCGCTCACCCGGCTTCAAAGCACTTCGTCCTTTCTTCCTTCCTCCTGCACTTTGCTTATCCCGATTTGTCGCAGTCTTGGGGCAGCCGCTATGGCTGCCGTTTCCTGCTGCTGACTTAGAGGGTTACCTCTGGTCTGTGAGGAACTTGCCTGTTCCTCTCGGCCGCCCAAGGGGTCCCTCCATTTTCCCCTGTCTCTTCAGGACAGGGTAGGTCCACAGACCTGTCAGCAGTGGTTAGCCAGACGGGTTTTTGGCAAGGCTCATCAGAGCCCTGCCATTTCTCCGTCTGCATTTCTGCGACACCAAACCAGAAGTCAAGTAATAACTTCATTGTTGTTGTACATGTATACACAGTATACCCATACACGAAATTCACTTAACACCCAAAGACCAGGTCCAACACACATAACAATCCCCAAATACACTCGCACCCATCACAATTCCCCATCCCACAACCACCCAAACATCCACACAACAGACCAAGTAATACTGTCCAAGAACTCACTGATGGTGGCCCTTTAGTTCATTGTTGAATGCAATTATAGCTCTGGGATAAAAACTATTCAAAAAATGTATGGTCTGAGTTTTAAGAAGGCAACAGTCCAAAAAGATTGTAAGCAGGATGGGAAGAGTCTCTGAGAATGTTATGCAACTTTCTCAAACAGCAAGTTTCGAAGATGTCGTCCAGAGCTGGTAGCTGGAGTCCGATGATATTCTGGGCAGTTTTAATGATTCTCTGTAGAGCTTTTTTGTCTGCTACAGAGCTGCTCCCATACCATGCAAGAATGCCGTATGTCAGGACACACTCAATGGTGTTACGATAGTAGGACAGAAGTAGATGCTGAGATAGATTTATCTTCCTGAGCATTCTCAGGAAGTACAGCCTCTTCTGTGCCTTCTTCACAAGCATGTTAGCATTCATAGTCCATGAGAGGTCCTTCGAGATATAAATGCCTAGAAATTTAAAACTACCCACCCTCTCCACCTCTTCACCATTTATGTACAATGGTAAATGTACATTTCTCTTCCTTCTGAAGTCAATTATAAATTATTTAGTTTTTGTGGTGCTAAGTGTGAGATTATTTTCATTACACAACAGTCAACCCTTGTATTTACTTCCTGTAAGCAGACTCATTGTTCTTATTAATGAGCCCCACCACTGTTGTGTATCCGCAAATTTAATAATTCTGTTGGTGTTATACAATGGGGTGCAGTCATGTGTGTACAAAGAATAAAGTAAAGGGCTTAGCACACCACCCTGGGGGCCTCCTGTGCTTAGTATCGGAGTAGAGGAATAGTGAGATCCCATACTGACTGTGGCCTATCTGTCAGAAAATCCCTTATCCACAAACAAATCCTCTGATTTATACCCAAATTGGACATTTTAAAAAACTGCCTGTTGGGTAAAATGGTGTTAAAGGCAGAGCTATAATCCGCAAATAACAGCCTCACATATGTCCCCTGTTGTTCCAAATGATTCAATATAGTATGGACAACAAGAGACATAGCATCATCAGTTGATCTATTAACCTGATATGCAAATTGGTTTTGTTCCAAAGTAGATGGAAGACTAGCCTTAATATAATTCAACATCATCCTCTCAAAACGTTTCATGACAACAGATGTTAAAGTTACTGGTCTATAATCATTAAGGGATACTACTACAGTCTGCATATGGACTGGCACTATAATAGATGTCTTCAGACAGGTAGGGATAGAGCACTGCGACAGGGATAGATTGAAAATATCCATGAACACTCCAGCTAGCTCTGCAGTGCAGTCCCTGACAACTCGTCCCAGAATTCCATCAGGCCCAGCTGCCTTCCGGATATTAGCATTCTGGAAAGCGCATCTCACATCAGAGATCTGCAGTAGAAGTGGTTGTCTATCAGTAGATGTTAATGGTGTACTATCAGTGGTAAATGCTGGAATGATGGTCGTTCCTGTGTCCACCTCAAAATGGCTGAAGAATTGATTTAGCTGCTCAGTCAAAGAGTCACTACTGCTAGACAAACTATTTTTATTGCTTTGTCCTGTGATTTGTCGCAGGCCTTGCCATACTTGACCAGAGTCCGAGCTCTCAAAAAGATGTTCAATCCTCCATCTGTATGTAGCTTTAGTGTTCTTGATACCCTTTTTCAATTTAGCTCTTGCCTCGCTATACTGTAGTGCATCATCAGAATGGAAAGCAGCATTTCCTGCTCTTAATAAAAGACACACTTCTCTATTTATCCAGGGCTTGTTGTTAGAAAAAACCCATACTTGTCTGGTGGTAGTGACAACATCAATGCAGCTTTTAATATAAAACAGTATTGTTGAAGTGTAAGTATCAATATTAATCACCTCTATCAATTCCATCATCGTTATTTTTTCATTTAACATAGTTTTCACAATTTCAGATACCTTTGGTAATTCACCTTTTCCCAAATATTGCAATATTTTTTCCTGTGACATTTTTTCTTGGTCATATAATTTTCTATAAAACTGCTGAGTTATTTTCTTTTTAATCTCATTTTGATATTGTAAAGCTCTCTTTTCATCTTGCAATTTGCTTATAAGTTTCTTATCTTACTGTTTTTTCAGTTTATAAGCTAGCCATCTTCCTGATTTATTGGCATTTTCCAAAAAAAATTGTTTTGCTCTTTTAATTTGTGCCAAGTCTTCTTTTTTCATTACATTTAATTTGTGTTTTATTATTTCCATTTGGGTTTTTAAATTTCTGCTGTTCTTTTTATAAATCAGATTCAAGTCTTTTATACTCTTGTTCTAGTGTCTGTTGATATTGTTTCTTCTTAACTTTTTCTCACTGTGTAAATTATAGCTAACCCCCTAACATATGCTTTTGCTGTCTCCCATACGTTTTATATGGGACATGCATTCTTTTCTTTTCACTTTGAAGAAGAATTCTTCAAAGAATTCTTGTAGACACCACAGTCCTCTTCCTGTCCTCTTGGCCACCTTCAGATCTTCTGTGCACAAAATGCCTCCGGTTCAGCCACCCCCAACATAGAGGGGGGGGCCTCTTGGAACGGTCCAGGGCTGGCCCCTCAATGGTCAGCATCCTCCAATCACCCAGGGAGTTTCCACTGGAAAAGTAGTCAGGCAGATCCCAACTTTCTCGCTTGCGGCTTCTTTGGTTTCCGTCACTTCCACTGCCGCCGCCAGTAGCCACCATTCTGGGCACCGTCATCGCTGCTGCCACCGCCATCAACCTCCGTGCCAACTCTGTCCACCACTGGCCTCCGCAGGCAACTCCTGCCTCCACCAGGGCCCAACGAAGGTGCCACATGGACACCACCGCTGCACACCACCGCCATCCGGCAGCCTCCGACGGATGCAGAATCAGGCGCCATGGAGCCCCAGGCCGATCCCGCAATCCTACAACACCGCCAGCAACCCTCGGCCCAATTCGAGTCGTTCCGGAGAGCCCAGCTGCCAGACTGCTCTCAAAAAGGGTATTCCGGAGAGCCAAAATGCTCTCAAAGGATTGGCAAATTGTCTCTCTCACCAGGTATAGGCCATAGGTGGTTGGTTTGGCCCTGGGGACCCCCTAAAAGCCATGGCATCACCCCAGCAAAACTGGAGCTCCACCGGGAACCGCCATCTTGGGTGTGCACAGCTTCAATCAATATGAACTTCTTGGGTGCAAATTATATCTAATTTTAATTTTTGTAGGCATGTAAAAAAAATTCCTATTCATAGGAGAATTCAATATATTTATGTTGATTGACAACATCTTAGTTTCAACTTCCATTCTGTCATTTGTATATAGGTCTTGCTCTCCTAGTTGTTCTTATTTCTCTCTGGTCTTTTGCTCTTGCTCCTTCTCATTCTGTTCGCTCTATCTCACGCTAATGCTCTCTCATAGACTCACACAGTAGTGAAATCTAAAATTTGTTACTACCAGTTCTGTGGGCGTGGCTTAGTAGGGGTGTAATGTGACTGGGTGGGCGTGGCAATTTTTTTTTACTTTTAAAACTATTTTTACATGTAAAACCATGTAAAAAATGCTTTCAAAAGGCTCTGACGATCCCAGCTGAGTTGCCTGATCGTCAGAGGGTTTTTAAAAACCCAGCAGCTCAGCTGGGATTGTCAGAGCTTGGATCATCAGAGCCATTTAAAAGAAAAAACTTTTTTTCTTTTAAATGGCTCTGACGATCTAAGCTGAGTTGCCTGATCGGCAGGCAACTCAGCTGGGATTGTCAGAGCTTGGCTCGTCAGAGCCATTTAAAAGAAAAAAAGCCTCTGATGATTACCCGGCTCAGCTGGGCATGGGGGGGGGCGGGGGCAGGGATTTTTGCTACCGGTTCTCTGAACTGCCTGCCGCCATCGCTACCTACTCACCCGTGCCCGAACTGGGAGCATTGCACACCTGGTCCCACAGTTCTTTACATATCTGTTCTCTGCAAATGGGGCCTGGACAAGATCTGCAGCAAAAGGTAAATTACAAATGGAGTGAATGCCTGAAACAAAGGGAAGCTTTCCTTCCATTTGCAAAGCCTTTTGCCATCTTTGCAAAAAGCCTTTGCAGCCTGAAATGGAGCTCCGCAGCTCCATTTTGGTGCACGCAGGCCTCATCTGGAACTTTGCTGCATGAAATGGACCTTTGGAGTGACATGCCCACCCCTCTAGAGCTCTTATTGGCATACTCAAGCCTTGTCCTGCACTTTGCAGTGCAAGAGCTTTAGAAGGGCCTGGGCAGCTCTCTGGAGCTCCATTTTGGCATCTGCAGATCTCATCCCACGTTTTGCAGCCTGAAATGGAACTTTGGAAGACTGGCCACGCCTCTCCAAAGCTCCATTTCGGTGTGCACAGGCCTTGTCTGACACTTTGCAGCCCAAAACTGGAAAGGGGTGAGCATGCCCCTCCTAAGCCTTGTTTTGGCATGTGCAGGCCTCATCTGGAACTTTGTTGTGTAAAACAGAACTTTGGAAGGGCGCTCCTGCCCATCCAAAGCTCTTGTTGGTCTACGCAGGCCTCATCGGAGGGATGGCCACGCCTCTCCAAAGCTCCAAAATGTGCTCCAAAATGGTATGCACAAGTCTTGTCTGGCACTTTGCAGCGCAAAATGGAGCTTTGGAGGGATGGAGGCACCCCTCTGGAGCTCTATTTTGGGCTCTAAAGGGGCGCGCACGGCTGAAAGGCTGGAGAGGAGACAACTTGCTATATCTTAGCATAGTGACACAGCGCGACAGGTTGGGTGGCTTGGGGAAGCAATTGTGGGAAGCATGAGGTATTTCAGTGGTCAAAGAGGCCTTGGGTGGTCTTAAGCAGGTGGCCTCCCCTATGGCCTTCCCCACCCTAAAATACCTTATATGTACTTAACGAACTGCACATTCAATTAGCGAATGTGTGGGCGAAAGGAGGGAGTGATCATATTCAAGGTATGAGATTCACTCCCACGAATCCTCGGGTTATGAATGCAATGGGCAGGCTCCATTACATTTGTAACTCGAGGACTACCTTTATATATATTACCAGGTATATGGCTGATTACTGCCAGTAACTGAACTGAAGCCAGCTTGCTTTAAAGCTCTGCATTAAATATATATGTATTTGTACAAGCAGAATCTTTAGGTTCTGATACCCTAGAAGTAAGTGCTCTTTCGTTTTTAAACTCACCCCTTAACCATGACATTATGCAACCACTTGCCTGTATTTTAATGTTCAAAGCAACTGTGTGTTTTAACAAGACATGCAGCTGTTCTGGATGCAAAGTAAGCCAAAAAGTGCTATAATTCAAATAATGGGACTATTAACATTGGGCTGGGATTTAACATGGGGGAAAATATATATTTTCTGCTAGGTTCAGCCTGTAGCTTACTCCTAACTTGTTGGTCAGGCAATATATCTGTTTCTTTAAGAAACAACTGAGCCACGTAATCAGGGTTTGCTGAACCCTGTAATTAGGCTACAGTGTATAAATAAGCAGGCAGAGAAGCGTTCTTTCTTCTTGGTCCTGATTGTTCCTGTTGCTTCCTGCGTCTTCCTGCTGATTGGTGTTTGACTGGATCGTTATATGGTACTGTATACCAAGAGTTACTAAAGTCTGTTTGCTTTGGTAAGGGAGGATACCTACTGGACTGATATTACTGTTTATGACCTTGGACTGTTTTATCTACACTGAGTCTGCATATTATCTTGTATATAAAGTATTTTTCTCCCACGAGCTGCACGTTTATCTCCTTCCTTGTGTGTTTCTGCTCTGCTCGTTGCACAAGCAACAAATACTTTTTGTGTTTACTGAACTGCAGCAAGTTTATATTATTTATATTATTCTTATATTATATTATATTCTTATATATTATTATTATTATTATTATTATTATTATTATTATTATTATTATTATTATTATTATTATTTTATATTATTCTTTCATCGTTGGATGACAGTTATGACTCTTTTGTTTCATCATTAGAAGTATTGTCTAGAGATGACCTAACATTGGCCAGTATAACTGGTAGGTTACTGGATGAGCCAAATGTAGGCAAGAACGAGACCAGTTAAGGATGCAACAGCAACCAAAACTGGAAGCTATATATGAAAATGTCAATATCGTTAAACTTTGTTATGCATGTGGGGCTAAGGGGCACATTGCAAAATATTGTAAAAATAAGAAAGTGTCTGCTAGAGACTCTGCTAAACCCAGGAAAGGGTGTAATTTAGCAACCAGTTCATCTAATAATATAAAAGAAGTTTGGTGGGTGATTGATAGCGGTGCCTATCAATCCATAACAAAAAATAGTAAACTGTTTCTAAACATGAAGAAAAGTACTAAAAAGGTTAAATTAGCTAATGGCTGGAATGTGACTGTAGCTGGGGAGGGACTTGTTCAATGTTCTATTAGTAAGCACCCTTTACCCATGCTTTATATCCCTAGTTTGAGATATAACCTTTTATCTGTAAAGTCATTACTATATTCTGGGTTTACAATAACTTTTAAAAACAACAAATGTTTGCTGGAATGTGAAGGCACTGTAGTTACTGCAGAATTAGAAAACGACTTATTTGTCATTAGGGATAAGTCATTACTGTTAGTTTAGTCAAAAGCTAAGTTTGGAAATGTAAAGCCGCATGATGAATGCATACATTTACTACATAGACGGCTTGGTCATCTAAATTTTAGGTTGTTGCATTTGACTGTTAAGCAGTCTAAAGGCATTAAGTTAAGGGCTTGCAGCAAATACCTGAACTGTAATACTTGTAACCAGCATAAAAGTAAAGTTACACCTGCAAACCGCTGCAATGGGTTTAAAACTACTAAACCTTTGGAGGTAGTCTTTTTAGATTTAATAGGGCCAAAGAAACCCAGTTTAGGGGGAGCATGCTATATTTTGAGTATAGTTGATCACTTTACCAGATATGGTTTTTGCTACCTTATGAAGTCCAAAGGTGATACGTTCCAGTGTATCACAAACTGGCTTCGTTTTGTAGAAAGGAAGCAGAGGTTTAAGGTGAAATGCATTGTTACTGACAATGGAACTGAGTTTACTAACCATCAGTTGGCTAAGTTTTTGAAGGATGCTGGGATACAGCATAAACGTTCTGCTCCTTTTCGGCCAGAACATAATGCATATATAGAACGAAGAGGCCAGACCCTACAAGCTATGACTAGGACTATGCTGGCTGATGCTTGTTTACCTGACAAATTGTGGGGAGAAGCAATACTATGTGCCAATCATATTTTAAATAATGTGGTGCACTCCTCTACAGGAAAAATACCTTTTACTTTATGGCATGGGAGGAAGCCTGATTTAAGTTATATACATACTTTTGGTGCACCAGCCTGGGTGCATATACCAGTTAGTCAGAGAAGAAAGGACCAACAGAGAGCAAAGAAAATGATTTTTGTTGGCTATGAGGCTAACCATAGGTCCTATAGGTTCTGGGAAAAAGGAACAACAAAAGTTTTGTGTAGCGCTAGTGCTAAATTCCTAGAACATGAAGGCTGGGACAGGTTAGAAAAAGCAGACTATGGTTTTACAGATGTGGATGTTAAGATAGACCATATTCCTGATGATAGTTCATCTGAGATGGATGATAAACCATCTATTAAAGTTGAAGAACAGGAACAGGAATCAGGTTAGGGGAGAATGAACCCAATATACCTGATGTTAGTCCTGTTATGCCTAGACGGTCTTCTAGGGAACGGCGTCCACCAGATCGCTATAAAGCCACAGTGGTTTGCCAAGTGGATATTGAACCATCCAGTTATCACGATATAAAATTATATCCAGAAAAGGAGCAAAAAGCCTGGCAAGAGGCGATGGATAGAGAAATTGATTCATTAACAAGGCTTGGTGCCTATGAAGTTGTTAGAAAACCACAAAATGAGAAATTTATAGGCTGTAGGTGGGTCTACAAGGTAAAGAAAAGTGTAGATGTGGTAGTAACCCATAAAGCTCGGCTTGTTGTACAAGGGTTCTCACAGACAGAGATTATGATGAGGTTTTTGCTCCAAGTCTACGAGCGAGCACTTTAAGAACGATGCTGGTTTGGGCAGCTAGAAATAAATGCTCTATTACTCATATAGATGTCGAGACAGCTTACTTGAACTTACTTGAGGCATACAATATATATGAAGAAACCTCCTGGTTATGATACACAGGATAGCACTGAGTGTTGGAGGCTACAAAAAAGCCTATATGGTTTAAGGCAATCAGGTTATGAGTGGAACCAATGTATAGTGCAAGAATTACATAACATTGGGTTCTTTGAGGGTGTAGCAGATACATGTCTGTTTAAGAAAGAACAGGATGGATGTGTTTCATTCTTGTTACTCTTTACAGACGACATTGCCATAATTACCAGAACTGACGCTGAGGCCAGAGAGATTATCGGTCAGTTGCAAACAAAATTTACACTTAGAAATCTAGGACATATACGACATTATCTAGGGCTGGATATCCTGAAAACATCTAGAGGATTTAAAATTTCACAATCTAATAAAATCTGCAAATTGTTGAAAAAACTTGGGATGGAATTATGTAAACCTGCCAAGACTCCTATGGCACAAGAATTCCAGCAGGATAATTTGCAGAGTCCACAGTTCAGTAAAGAACTGTATCAATCATTAATAGGCAGTTTGTCGTATTTGAGCAACTGGACACGGCCTGATATAGCTTTTAGTGTTAATCAACTAGCACAATATAGTTCAGAGCCTACTGATAGGCATTGGCAAGCTGCAAAACGTGTTCTTAGATATCTTAAAAGAACGTTACATTTTGCTATGTATTTAGAACCTAATGATTCTAATGATATGGTGTTGAAGGCATATGCTGATGCCAGTTTTGCCAGAAAATCTATGTCTGGAATCACAATCATGTTGGATAACTGCCTGATTGGATGGAGATCAATTCGCCAGAAACACATCAGTTTGTCTACCATGGAAGTGGAGTTTCCTTGTCTATCACTTACATGTACTGAACTGATTTATTATAAACAGTTGATGGAGGATATTGGATTCAAAATGGACTATCCTATTAAGGTTTATGAAGATAACCAGGCAGCCATTAAAATGGCAACAAATCTTGCTGTAAAGACAAGGACTAAATACACTGATATATGTTATCTGAATGTTCGGCAATGTGTTAAGGATAACATGATTACATTGGAATATTGCGCATCAGAGGACAATATTGCCGACAATTTTACCAAAGCGCAAGGTGCCATTAAACACACCAATTGTTGTGAAAGATTTGGATTGAGAATCTGAAATGTAACTGATACCACTGTACCATGTATGATATGAATATGTATTTTTGTTTCTGTATCTATTGTGTATATTGTCCTGCCCAATGGGGAGAATGTTAGGTTCAGCCTATAGCTTACTCCTAACGTGTTGGTCAGGCAATATATCTGTTTCTTTAAGAAACAACTGAGCCACGTAATCAGGATTTGCTGAACCCTGTAATTAGGCTACAGTGTATAAATAAGCAGGCAGAGAAGCGTTCTTTCTTCTTGGTCCTGATTGTTCCTGTTGCTTCCTGCGTCTTCCTGCTGATTGGTGCTTGACTGGATCGTTATATGGTACTGTATACCAAGAGTTACTAAAGTCTGTTTGCTTTGGTAAGGGAGGATACCTACTGGACTGATATTATTGTTTATGACCTTGGACTGTTTTATCTACACTGAGACTGCATATTATCTTGTATATAAAGTATTTTTCTCACACGAGCTGCACGTTTATCTCCTTCCCTGTGTGTTTCTGCTCTGCTCGTTGCACAAGCAACAAATATTTTTTACACACACCCTAACATTTTCTATTTTCATGAATAGTTGTAGAGCTTTACAGTGGTTTATCCTACACAATTAAATAGTGTAGGAATTTACAGATGTTTGTGTTCTATTTTTTGCTCTTTTGTATCTTATTTTCTGTATTCTGGGTTAATGGTACTTATTAAAAGATTTTTTTTTTCATCCCATACTTGTTTGCTTATTGTTTAGTGCTTGCAGTCCTTTTAAAGTGATATTTCTGTAAGGTTATTTTAGAACTTAATTACTATCTAAACCTGTCTCTCACTTCTCACCTTATGCAATCAAAATCCTTGCAGTGACTGGAGGTCAAATGAGATTAGAAATCCATCATATTTAAGCTTTCACTTCTTTCATATGGACTATCCACACATTTGGCTTCTGGATATTGGCTCTTGGAACAAAGAAACCCAGATGCTACATTATGTCATGCCATCTGTCCTCTATCTATCTATCTATCTATCTATCATCTATTTATTTATTTGGGTTTTGCATGACTTCAACTTCCCTCCTAGAGAATAATATCTCTGGTTACATATCTTTGACAATTCCTGAAAAGGAAACCAGCCTCCTGGTGGTCTCTGTTACTAAAAGCATAATCTGCAGCACAAATATCTCTTTTTCAACAGCTGATGAAAACAAGTCCTACAGTATAGAGCTGTGATGGCAAACCTATGGTGTGCGCCAGCCAGCTGATTTTCAGGCCTTCTGGGCCCATCAGAAGTCAGGAAACACACTGTTTCCGGCCTCTGGAGGACCTCTGGGGGAGGTGGGGAAGGTCATTTTTGCCCTCCCCAGGTTCCTAGAAAGGTTCTGGAGCCTGGGGAGAGCAAAAAACGGGCCCACCGGGCCATCATGTGCCAAAAGCGGGGGGAACACAGGGGAGCGGGGCACATAGAATTATGGATGTGGGCATGCATGCGTGTGACCCCACCATATTCCCCCCACTTTTGGCACGCGATGGCAAAAAGGTTAGCCATCACTGGTATAGAGCAAACTTAAAATTCAACTATTTCCATAACCAGTATCGCTATTCAATCATCTATTGCAGAGAATATTGTGTTGTCAATATTCCAAATTGGTAATAATTTAAGAGATCAATTGAGTAAAATCCACTGAGACATGCTAATCAATACTTTATTTTTAAATTTTATTTTTATGTATTGTTTAGGTTTAAAAACCTGTCAACAGAATCTGTATAAGACACAGGGTCCTAATAAGCAGTATAGAAGTTATGTGTATATTTCAGATTTCTGAATACTTTTGTGTCACCTTTGATTTCTGATAAAAAATAGATCTTTATGAAATTTTGCTAAGTAATTGAGAGGCTTGTATCAGATCTTAGTTATACTTCAAATTAAGTCTGAAGCTAATCAGAAATGGTAATGGTGATTGCCATAATGCTAGTACAACTCAGTTTTAATATTTTTGAATTCTAAGCTGAATGTTTTGAAAACAAATGGAGACAAGGGCAAAAGCAACTTTCTCCTGCACATTAAAAACCTTTATTATTTTCACTAATGAAAGAAACTGCCTTCCGGAATTCCGCAGCAGCTCTTTTGCGATCCCCTGGGAACCGTAAATGCCGCCGGAAATCAGCTGCTCCAGCAGCTCAGAACTTCCCCCTCAGGCAAAGAGGGGAGAGTGAGTTATTAGGCGTGGGTAGAACCCCCCCTCCCAATCTCCCCAGGATCAATCCTGGGGTATGGAGGGAGAGAGCTCCCCAAACGCCTATAAAAAGCTCCGGACCTGGGCAAGCTTCTGTCTCCGACAGAACAAGGCGCCATAATCACCCCTGCGAGCCTATTGAGATACAACGTTTTGCAAGACGCAGGCAAAGCAAAGACAGAAGACCCGGCATTAATTGCAAGTATAACTACTTTAATTCCAAAAACTTTCACTTCCTTCAAGAAGCCAGAGAAAGTTTTCAAAGATGGCGCTGGCTGGTTGTAGACTGTGAAATCGAAACTTAAAGAAGAAAGTGATCGTTAACGCTCATTAGCATTTGTTAAGGCTGTCAACAGTTAAGATCTTATTGAATGGAGAGAGGCTTGAACTTTAAAGAGACAGGACTATTTGCTGATCAGTTGTAATAACTATAAAAGACTTTAAATAAGAATCCTGCTGGCTTTGCTGGGGTGAGGCTGGTGGAAAGTGAAACCTGGAAATGGCGGCTAGACAAACAAAGCCAGGGGTGGTGAAATGTGCTGGATCATCCCCAGCCCAGATTTCAAGAATACAGTCTTTGGTCCCTCCCCTCCCCCCCAGCCTCCATAGAATCACAAGCTTTAACTTTGGAAGTTCTGGAGGGGGCACTGAAGAAATTGTCTGACAATTTGGAGGAAAAAATTACAACTTGTTTAGAAGGGAAATTAAAGGAGGTGCAGGAAAAATTGCAGGGCATCAAAGAGACAATTCAAACTAACAATGATGAAATAAGAGAAGATATAGTGGAAGCCTTTAAAGGAGTGTGGGGTTTGGCGACCACATTGGAAGACAGGGTGGATGAAATTGATCAGCACAATTTGGAGGTGGATGTTAAGCTGAAGGAAGCTCAGACAAAAATGGAGAAAGTAGAAGCTGAACTTGTAATGGAACAATATAGGGTGATGGAATGGGCAGTGAGGATGAGAGGTCTGAAAGAAAACAATCGAGAAAATCTTAGATCTTTGTTGAACCCCTTGCGCATCTTACTGGAGAAGCAAAGGCTGAGTGTGCCTGGCAATTGGACAAAATATTTCATGTGAGTTCATGGATTGCAAGACAAAGACAGCTGCCTAGAGACGTTGTGATTTACTTTGGAACAAGGAGGATGAGGAATCAAGTTTTACAGGTATCTTACCAAAAGAAGCTCCAAGTGGCAGGACAGGAGGTCACAATACTGAAGGAGATTCCCCCGAAAATGTTGAGATCCAGGAAGGATTATGCTTTTTTAGTGGATGAGCTTAGAAAAAGTCAATTACAGTACAGATGGGAGGCAGCAGCTGGACTAGTGGTGAATTATCTGGGTGAGAGATACCGTCTTAATTCAGTTTGGAAAACAAAAGATTTCTACACTACTGTGTTGCAGGCTGGAAAGCCTCCATCTCCACAGGCCAGAAGAAGGAAAGATGCTGAAGAGGCTAAAAAGGGGGAAGAAGAAACAACGCAGGCTCAAGCTCAAGGGGGTGCATTGACTAATCAACAACAGCTGTTGCAAATAATGGAGGATGTTCAACTAATGGATTTATTTGAAAAAGTGGAAGAACCCAAAGATCAAAGACAGACATGGGCGGCAACTAAACGTAAAGAAGAACTAAAGAAACAACAGATGTTAACCCAAGAAATGGTACCTATTAATACAGAAGCTGTGGGAGGAGCTAGACCTAAGAAATTCCACCAGGATTTTGAAAAGGTTCTCCAGAAGCTTTCAGGAGCCAAAAATAGCAATTAAATTCTTGACCTGGAATGTCAATGGATTAAATTCACCACAAAAGAGGAGGAAGATATTTCATTATTTGAAACAATTTAAAAATGATGTAATTTGTTTGCAAGAGACTCATATAAGGACAAATGATCAAAAATATTTGATAAATGCTAGATTGGGAACACATTTTGTAGCAGCTGCACCGGAGAAGAAAAATTGAATAGTTATATATATTAGAAAGGACTTAACAACTAAATTAATCGAAGCGGATATACAAGGGAGGTATATAGCAATTGAATTGTTAATAGAAGAGAAGAAAGTTCTTCTAATGGGAATATATGCACCAAACCAACAACAAGAGAAATTTTATAAATTTTTGCATACAAGGCTAGTACAAATGGATTATACATCATGTATACTGATGGGGGATTGGAATGAGGTAATTGATACTAAGAAGGATAAGAAGAGAATGGTGCCAAACTTACATACATGGGCTAAATTACCCCAATCTTTTTTTGAAATGGTGGATGATATGGAACTAAGAGACATATGGCGTGAAAGAAATTTAGATGAGCAAGATTTTACTTTTTTTTCTGACAGACATCAATCCTTTTCAAGAGTTGATTTTATTTTAATTACTAATGACTTTCTTTCTAGGGTTAAGAAAACCAAGATTTGTCCAAGAACTTTGTCAGATCATAATCCGGTATGGATGGAGCTAGAGGTTGGAGAGAAATCCAGGAGGTCTTGGAGGCTGAACGAGAATTTGTTTAGATATGACATAAATGTAAATGAATGTAAAAAATTAATGAAGGAATTTTTTGAATTAAATATGTATAAGGGCACATCCATGGAAATGGTTTGGGATGCAAGTAAAGCATACATGAGGGGAGTGTTAATGAATTTAAATAATGTATATAGGCAAAAACGGGAGAAAACGGAGGGAATTGGAGGAGGAAATAAAAAGGAAGGAACAGGCACTAGTAAGGAAATCAGATGATAAGAATATAAAAGAGGCGGCTTCTGGTTTGGTGAGCTGCAGCAATATGGTGCTGAGTGAGTGATCACTACTCCTCAGCACCGTCTGTCACTGCGTTTTGGGGATCCCTTTGGGGGCGCAGGACCTGGAGAGTCCTGCGGGCAATAGAGTCGAGCGAGCGAGAAAGTGAAGTGCAAACGCTTCTCGCAAGACCAGGTGGCTCTGTCAAGCCAACGCTCGTGAGTCAGCCATTCAATGGCTGACTTGAAGTTGTAGTAGCCAACAGATATTCGGGAGCAAGGAGATTCGGATATTGCAGTGCCGAAATCGAAGCGTACCCTTCCCCTCGTAAATAAAATTGGGCATCTGAAGAAGGGGTCATTGGAGTTGGACGAGAAGGGCTCAAAGAGGAGAAGAGCGGCAATTTTTAATAAAGGAGCAGCGTGAAAGATCACGGAGCCTGACAAGCCGGCGCGGAGAAGAAAAGACAGAGGTTGCTAGATCAACTGTGCAAAAAGAGGCTTGGAGGATATAGCGAGCAAGAAAATTAAAGAATCCGGAGAAAATTTGTTTTTTGTTTGCCGTCTGTTGTGAACAAGTAGAGGGTGAGTTAAGGAAGGGGATCTGACTATATTCGGTGGCAGTGAAGAACAGGAAGTTTAGACATTATAGAGTGGTGACAGTGCAATTTTGGACTAGATTGACACAGAGACGTACTAGCAAGGAAAATTAATATGGAACATTGACTTTAGAGAAATTCGGAGGCTGAGGCTTAAAGAACATTTTATTCCCTAAGAAGATCAGAAAAAAAGAAAAGAAGAAAACTCAAGGGTCTGATATTGTCTCTCTTCCTGTCATTAGTGGACTGACACCCTATATAGTAATATTAATCTTTGACAATTATTTTAACCTTTTGAAAATATAATCTCTTTATATATAACATCTATTTTTGTATACTCTACAAGATATCTATCCAACTATACTTAACCATACTTATTAATTATTTATTTAGCCAGCTCTGATTAATAATCTAATTTACTTAATTAATTAATTATGTACTTACTCATTTAATATATTTATAAGTATCTATTTATATTAACTTAATTTATTTATGGTCAAATAAGCATATAAGATTTAACATTTGTATTTTTTACCTTCCAAGTGATTTAATTTTAGGAATTAAGTAATAAGATAAGTAAGATATAGAAATTTAAGGAATAGATTACAATTGTATTTTTTGCTTTCTTTCTTCTTTTATTGGGCATTTGAGATCACTAATTTAACTGTCTACCCCAAATAATTATTAACTATTGTTTTATTTAATCAATCAATCAATTAATCGATTAAGGATAGGGTTACTTATTTAAATTTATGTGTGGATTTAAAAGTATATAACTAGATAAGAGTTAATAGTTATACTGTTTTACAGTGTTACTTATTAAGTGAACTAATTATATTTATAAGTCATCGGGATTAAGTAAAGAAGATTAAGGATAGGAATTTAAGGAATAAAATAATTGATTCAAGGGGCCTCTGAAGGGCATAAGAAGCACTAGATTGACAGCCTAAGAGTAAAGGGCTAATAGATTTCTTATATTCAATAAAGCAAGTAATTCAATTAGCACTCCAAGAAATAGTAAATATCAGACAACAGTGGCAAGAGCCACTGAATGATTATTTGGAGAAATATTGAGAAAACAATAAGAGAACAAAATTCAATTCTGAAAGAAATGGCAAATATGACATCAACAATCCTGAAAACAGGGGAAAAAGTACCTTCCAATCCCACCTTAACGATGTCATCCCCAGCTACTCAGAAGTCATTAGAAGGCTTGCAGAAAATAGATAAACCTCCAACAACTCCAACATTACAAACTGTGCAATCATTGCTGTCATTAATCCAAAAAACTATACTAGCGATGCAGGAGAAACTGTTAAATAACCACTCTGAACTAAAGTTGGATATTTATGCACTAGACTCAAAGATGAACGAGATCCAAGCTTCAATTGCCAATAATGAGAGAAGAATTCAAAAAGCAGAACAAAGGATCGAACAAAATGAAAAAAAATTGGATATGGTAGACCAAACTCTTTCGACGCAGAATAAGGAAATCGAGGACTCGTTGGCACAACTAGAAATGGATAAGGCCTCATTCTACCTTCGCTTTCAAAACATCACTGAAGATAAAGAAGAAGACTTGGGAGATAAGATGGCTGAGTTGATTGCGGAAGCACTCCAGCAAGGCAAGCAGGAAATCATCAGAGAGCTTGACGATGTCTACAGAGTGCAAACAAATTACACGAGGAGGAACAGGCTCCCTAGGGAGGTCCATGTGAGGTTCACAAGAAAAAAAGTGAGGGACATTTTATACAACATAGTGAGAGAGGAACAAATCACATACAGAGGGAAAGAGGTGATAATTCTAAAACAAGTACCAAGAAGAGTGAGGGAAGTCAGGAAGAACTATAGATTTCTGACAATCCAATTGAATAGAAGAAATATATTATTTAGATGGCTCCTGCCAGAGAGGATGCTAATCTCATGGCAGGGAAGGAAAATTAAAATTGACAGTTTAAATGCAGCACAAGATTTCCTAGACTAGTTAAGAGGAAGGGAAGAGGAGCAGAATAGCAAAGAGGAAATCGAAACGGCAAACACAGAAGAAGAAGCTTCCCAAGAACAAAGTACAAAGGAAGATATAGAAGAGGAAAAGAAGAAAGAAGAAGAAGAGGACAAGGGGAAAAAAACCAGACCAGTAAGAGCAGTAACTTTAAAAGCAAACAAGGACTAGGAACTAGGCACAAGCACTAGGAATGAATGGTATAAAACTTCTATCTCTAAATGTTAACGGTTTAAATGATTATACAAAGAGGAAGCTAATACTGTCAAGATTAGTAAAACAAAATCCGGATATAATATGTTTACAGGAGGTCCACATGAAAAAGGATGAGGCCAATTATTTAGAATATACTAAATTTGGTAAAGTATTTGTGTCCTTAGCAGAGAAAAAAAGGGGGGGGTTGTAATGTATGTCAGAAGAGGAATCAAGGCAGAATTAAAATATAAGGATGCTAAAGGTAGAATTCTAATGATAGAGGTAATGAGTGGCAATTCTAAAATGATACTGGTGAGGGTATATGCTCCAAATAAAAAACAGGGACAATTCTACCAAAAACTACATGAAGTTAGGAAAATGGGCATATAATGAAGTATGTATACTAGGTGACTTTAACGGTGTTGTAGATCCAGACAGAGATTATAAAAGTGGAAAAATTAAAAAAAATTAAAGGACACCTTTGCCAAAAAGTTTCTTTGATTTGATAGATGAATTAAATTTAATTGATATGTGGCAAACTTTGCATCCCTCTGATAGATAATATACCTTTTACTCACACCCGCAGAATTCCTGGTCTAGAATTGATATGATATGGGCCACCAGGAAATTAGGATTAGAAATTAAGAAGGTAGATATGAGCACAAACGCCTGGGCAGATCATAAGCTCCTCGAAATAATTTGGCATTATACGAACAGGAGAAAACAACAGAGATGGAGACTTAAGACGAGCCTATTGAATGAAAAAGAGTTTATAGAAAAATTGAATGAAGAAGTGAAGCGCTTCTTTACAGAAAATGGAAATCAAGGTACAGCTAGAGAAATTATTTGGGATACTATGAAGGCTTATGTGAGAGGAGTGGCTATATTGTATATGGCGTTTAAAAATAAAGAAAAAAGGAAGGCTTGGGAAGCCCACATCAAAAGATTAGACGAAGCGGAAAATAAACTACAGCAAAACCCGGGAGACGAGGTGGCAAAACAAAACTGGATGATGGCGAGACATATATTGAATATTTTGACCAGGAGGAGACAGCGCAAAAAATAAAAAGAACAAAGTATTATTACTTTGAGAACTCCAATAAGTCCGGAAGGTGGCTCATGTATAATTTTAAAAAAGAAAATGAAAAAAGCCAGATCCTTGCATTAGAAGATTCTAAGAGTGACCTTCTGACGAAGGAAGAAGACAAATTAGAAAGAGCAAGAGAATTTTATGAAGCTTTATACAAAGATGAAGAGATTGAGGTAGACAAGGTGGAACAATATTTGATGGAAGCTATATTTGAGCTCTCCCTCAAATAACAGAAGAGGGAAATGTTGAATAAGAAAATTACAATAGAGGAACTCAAAACTGCCCTTACTAAAATTAAAAAAAATAAAACCCCAGGCCCAGATGGACTCCCAGGGGAAATTTATATAAAATTTGATGAAACATTACAATTAGAATTACTAGAAATTTCTAATGAGGTCCTGGTGGGTACAAGAATCCTGGACACATGGAGGGAAGCGTATCTCACACTCATATTGAAAGAAGGTGCCTACTCGAAACAAATTGCAAATTATAGACCCATTTCCTTACTAAATTCAGATTATAAATTGTTTATGAGTATAATAGCAGAAAGAGTGAAAAAAAATTTAAACTTTTGGATTCACAAAGATCCAAATGGATTCCTCCCAGGGAGGCAAATTAGGGACAATTTGAGAACTATACTAAATGTTTTAGAGTATTATGAGCAACATCCAGAAAAGCAGTTGGTGTTCAACAACCTGAATTGGAGCTTTATGGTCAATCAAATTAATATAATGGGATTTGGGGCAAATTTTAGAAAAATGATCGAAAATATTTACCACAAACAGAGGGCGAGTATCCTAATAAATAGAGATAAGACTCGAACATTCCAGGTCCGAAAGGGGGTAAGGCAAGGATGCCCCCTATCCCCTTTACTGTTTATTTTGGCATTAGAAGTGTTACTAAGGAAGATTAGATCTAATAAAGAAATTAAAGGCCTAAACATCAGGAAAGAAACCTTCAAAACGCAAGCTTTTGCAGATGATGTGAAGGACAAGGATCCATATGGCATAGAAGCAAAGTACAGGAACCTAGATAAAATGATGATGGGGGCAGAAAAGAAAATGCTAGCAAAAATATATAATCTTTTATTAGATGAGGACAGGGCAGAGGATATAGCCAAAAACCAATTAAATATTTGGGAAAAAAATATTGGATATAGATTAAATTTCAATGATTGGGAAGAGGCCTGGAACAGAAACTATAAAATGACTAAAGCGGCAACATATAGGGAAAATCATTACAAGATGCTCCACAGGTGGCATCTTGTGCCGACCAGATTAGCGAAAATGTTCCCTAATGCATCAGCAATTTGTTGGAAGTGTGGAAAGGAAGTTGGCACCTTTTATCATATGTGGTGGGCCTGCCAAAAGACAAAAAGGTTTTGGTCTACAATTCAAAATTGGTTACGGGAAATAATTGAAGATGAATTAGATTTATCCCCTGAAATATTTCTTTTGGGAATAATCAGGGATGGGTTTACCAAAGAAAAACCTCAATTTATAATTCATATAACAACAGCAGCCAGATTAGTTTATGCGAAATTTTGGAAAGATAAAACCATACCACCGGAGGAAACATTAATAAACAAAATGTTAGAGTGCGCAGAAATGTCAAAATTAACGAATGAGCTAAATAACGATGAGGAATCAAAACACCATGTAGTTTGGGAAAAGTGGTATAAATGGCTAAATAACAGGATTAAAACATGATTTTAAGGTATGTTTATTTCTTGCAAGTAAGAGTTTGAAATGTACCTGATATATTTTTTGT
Source organism: Coluber constrictor foxii (assembly GCA_038048745.1). NCBI lineage: Eukaryota > Metazoa > Chordata > Lepidosauria > Squamata > Colubridae > Coluber > Coluber constrictor. The sequence goes on along the minus strand of CM075961.1, from coordinate 114,319,500 downwards.
AAATATGTACAAACACTGCACATCTGATTTTAGGAGAGATTTGATGTTTTTGGTTTTTTTTAACAACAAAACTAATAAAGTATATTTTTGTAAAAAAAGAATATAAAAGAGGCGATTACAGTACTGAGAGGGCAATTTAGTATGTTGATGTCAGACCAGGTGGCAACAAATTTGCAATATGCTAAGCATAATACTTTTTGCAATGCAAATAAACCAGGTAGATGGTTAGCATATATCTTAAGGAAGAAACAAAAATCACTCATGGTTGAGAAAATACAATACAAAGGTAAACAGGTGTATCAACAGAGTTTGATTAAAAAAGCCTTCTTAGATTTTTATACAAAGCTTTATGCTGGTGATAATATACAGGGCAGTGATATAGATAGATTCTTGCAGAAGGAGAATATCTCTATAATTAATGAGGAACAAAGAGAAAGATTGAATTCAATGATAACTACAGAGGAAATTCTCCTTGCAATCAATCAATTGAAAAGTGAAAAGGCTCCTGGAACAGATGGTTTGACTTCAGCATATTATAAAAATCTCCAACTTGAAATGGTGGAACCGCTTAAGGAGTTGTTTGTTAAAATACAAATGGAAGGAGAGGTTCCACCATCTTGGAGAACAGCCTTTGTATCTTTGATTCCGAAGGAAGATCAGGATCATACTCAGCCAAAGAATTATAGACCTATATCTTTACTTAATACAGATTATAAGATTTTTGCAAAAATTTTATCAAATAGGTTAATATCAGTTATGCAAGGTGTGATTAACAATGATCAAACTGGGTTTATACAAGGTAGACAAATGAAAGGCAATGTAAGGCAAATAGTTAATATACCTGAATATTTGGGTAGGAACAACCAGGTCCCTGCAGTGCAGTGGGCAGATACGGAGGATCCCGGATCTGCCCACCTTCCGCCGCGCTCTTAAGACTTTTCTATTTCGCCAGGCGGGCCTGGCCTAACCACTCCCCGTTTTTAGTGTCAAATTTTAAAAATTTTTAAATTATATTGGGGTGTTTTAATTCTGTCCGGGCCGAATTCATTTAATCTGTTTTTAGTTGGTTTTTAAATTTTGTACGTATGTATTTTTATTGTTGGCTGTACACCGCCCCGAGTCCTTCGGGAGTAGGGCGGTATATAAATCCAATAAATCCAAATCCAAATCATGTTTTTGGATGCAGAGAAGATGTTTGATCAGCTGAACTGGAAATTTTTAGAGAAGGTAGTTCAAAAGGTGCAATTAGGGGAGTATTTTATAAAATCAATTCAAGCAATATATCAGAAACAAACAGCACAAATAATAGTGAATGGAAATTTGACTGAAACATTTAAAATTGAAAAAGGCACAAGACAGGGATGTCCCCTGTCACCATTGTTGTTCATTTTAACCTTGGAAGTGTTGTTGAATAAAATACGGGAGGCAGATAGTTTACAGGGCATTAAGATCAGACAACAAGATTATAGAGTGCGAGCATTTGCAGATGACGTGGTTGTAACCTTAACCAGTTAAATCAGCTATGAGTTTAATGGATATAGTCGAGCAATATGGTCAAGTTTCAGGATTTAAAATAAATGTAGGGAAAACAAAGATGTTAACTAAGACTATGACTATAAAAGAAAGACAGGAGTTGAAGAGAGTAATGGGCTGTGAGATAGTGAAGAAGGTTAAATATTTAGGAGTTTATATTGCAATGTCAAATGGGAAGTTGTATAAATATAATTATGAAGTGCTATGGCATAAAATACAGGTAGAGTTAGAGAAATGGAAAAAATTACAATTGTCATTGCTGGGTAGGATTGCAGCAGTTAAAATGAGTGTTTTGCCTAAGTTTCTATTCCTGTTTCAGATGATACCAGTACTTTAAAAAGATGCAAATTTGGAAGAATGGCAGAAAGGTATTAACAAGTTTATTTGGGCTGGAAAGAAACCAAGAGTTAAGTTAAGAATAATGCAAGATACACGTGAAAGAGGAGGCTTGAAAATGCCAATTCTTAAATTGTATTATTAAGCAGCTGCTTTATCAGCTATCAGTGATTGGATTAATTTAAGAGAAGAAAGGATATTGAATATTGAGGGTTATGACTTGATATATGGCTAGCATGTTTACTTAATTTATGATAAAAAGGTGGATAGGACTTTTAAAAGCCATATATTAAGGAATGCTTTTTTGCGTGTCTGGAAAAAATATCAATACAAACTAAATGATAAGATACCTTTGTGGACATTTCCCAGACACGCAATTGAGAATATAAGTATAGAGCAACGACAGGATATAGTTACTTATAAAGAATTATTGATTATAGAAAAGAGTGTATATTGAATATATTGAGAGGAAAGGGTAATTCAAATAATGGTTCCAGTATGTACAGTTGCAGATAGGTGGAAAAAAGATCAAAAAAATGGTATTGTACAAAGTGAAGAGCATTTGATACAACAGATCAGAGATCAGAGGCCAATGCATATAAAAAGACTGTATAACATACTGATAGAAATTGATTCAGAGACAGAATTAGTTAAAGATTGCATAATAAAATGGGCACAAAATTTTGAAGAACCAGTAATGATGGAAACTTGGGAAACGATCTGGGTTAGAAATGTAAAATTTACACAAGCACAAAATCTACGAGAGAATTTTTATAAGATGTTTTATAGATGGCATATGGATCCAAAAAAATTAGCTCGTATGTATCCTACCTTGCAATCTAAGTATTGGAGATGCGATTGTGTTGATGCTACTTATTTTCACGTCTGGTGGACATGTAAAAAAGTTACATTTTGGACATCTAAGAAAATTATATTTTGGATAAAAATATGATGGATTATACAGAATGTTTTGAAAAAAAGAATAGAATTTACTCCACAGCTGTTTTTGTTAGGTATTGTACAAAACTGCATGGCAGTAGAAACTAAGTTGATGTTGAATTTAATAATTGCAGCGAGACTTCTGGTGGCAAAGCATTGGAAGAAGGAAGATCTACCGTCTATTGAAGAATGGACATTAAAAGTAATGAACTTAGCAGAAATGGCAAAAATTTCGGCATATTTAAAAGACCATTCAAATGAGAAATTTAGATTGGAATGGAAAAGATGGATAGAATATCTTCAAGGCAAATATAAGACTAGAAAATTACAATTAGTTTTTTGATTAAGGAATGGGTTAAGAGAGTATTATAAAGTATATTAGGTTAGATTAGTTAAATGGAGTTAAAAGCTTAAGAGGGTGATAAGAGACTATAGATTGTTAGCTTAAATTAGTTTATGATTGTTTAGAGTGATACTCTGTATTTTGTTTTGGGAAGTGGGGGTTGGGGTTGAGTTAGGGAGGGTATGGGGGAACGGGCGGGGGGAAGGGGAAATATATGTAAAAATGTTTGCTAAAAATTTTCAATTAAAAAAAAAAGAAAGGAAAGAAACTGTCTTCCTAGAGCTCTTTTTCTATTAAATATAGAGGTACCTTCTGCCCAGAACTTCTATATATTTTCAGTAACTTTGGTGGTAATGCAGTGGCCAAATTTCATTAATGAAGGATCTGTTTTAATTCCAGCATTCTATATAACACTGTATTGAACATGTAAGTGGAAACTTTCTTAGGTTAATTGGTTATCCTTTTCAAGTTCATTTCATGCCAGAGTGAAAAACTCATTTTTGCTTTACAACTATGTTGACCATTCTGCATTCCTTAACTTGAGTGCTACAGCTCTCCCAACCCAATTTTATTTGCATGTATTAGTGCATTTTAACATTTAATTCCAAACAGGATTTAATAATTCCCACCTGATATTTTAATACAACAGGAAAGAGTGTTAATACTGAAAACACTCTTGAATGAACTGCAAATAAGGCTGAAATAGTTGTCAGGTATGCTTCCTTCAAAATCCAAGAAAGGATGACCCAGACTCCATTAAAGAATAAAGTATGGTACTTTTACTAGATATGAAGTGAATGCAACCAAAGGAAAGCAGAATCTAAGGCAAAAAGCGCGAAAGTTACAGATAGAAAGCATCCCCTCCCACTGTCCACCGTAAATCATCCAATCCAAAGGTCTCCCAGAGGTCAGGTGGGAGCACACGTCTGGCAGTGTCATCAATCAGGAATGCTGTGGCCATTGACTCGATAGCAGCTTCAAAGGTTCAGCAATAAGTCTTAAGAATCAGTTTTGTTTTCCTGGTTAGCATACATAGCCCAGCTAGATAACCCCCCCCCTCTCCATTACTATGGCAGCCAAAGCAGAGAAAAGCGGAGGCTGACATTTGGCCCCCCTTCAGAAGAGAAGAACCTCTAGTCCTGAAAGAGAAAAAAAAGAGGTAATACCACAACCAAAATAATTACATTACCATCTAAGTTTTATCAGGATATTTGGTGTGAAACAATTGCACTTTCTTAGGTGCCTGAACATCACACTTGTTCACCCATTCAGCTTGCGATAATGGGAAATGTTTCCAGGCTACCAGATACTGCACTTTATCGTGATGTTTCCTAGAATCCAGATCTCTTTAACCTCAAAATGTTGTTCCCCTTCAATAAATATGGGAACGGGAGGAGGTTCTTGGGCTGGACGTAAAGGGGACAAACATTCCGGTTTCAGTAAACTAACATGAAACACGGTGTGAATTCGTCACAAATTCTTTGGCAATTCCAATTCAACCATTACTGGGTTAATGATTCGAGTAATGGGGAAAGGGCCTACATACTTGGGCCCAAGCTTCTTGTATTTTTGAGAGATTTGTAAATATTTGGTAGAAAGATAAACCATGCTCCCACTTTATAAACATGTGCGGGGCACCTCTTTTTGTTGGCTTGGGTTTTATGAGCTTGGTGCGCTTCATCTAGTGCTTTTCAGGTTACTGCCCAAGTCCCTCGTAATTATTCAATCCACTCAATCAAAGAAGGATTCTGTGGGTTATCTTGAGGCAGCTCTGGGATGGGCACAAACTCCTGGCCTGAAGCCACTTGAGTGGAGTGAACCCTGTGCTGCTATGTATGGAGTTATTATACGCCACCTCTGCAAATGGCAATAAGTCCACCCAGTTATCTTGCTGATATTTTATATAACATCTCAGATACTGTTCTAATAGGGAATTGGTTCTCTCACAAGCCTCATTTGGGGGTGGTGGGCAGAACTTAAGCCCTGGGCGGAGCCTATCAGCATCAGGAACTCTTTCCAAAAGTTGGAGGTGAATTGTAGCCCCCTTTCTGAGATTATACGTTTCGGAGCCCCATGTAACCTATACACATGTTGAATAAACATTTTAGCAAGGGTTTTCGCTGAAGCGATCTTAGGACATGGGATAAAAAGCACTTGTTTGGAAAACAGGTCAGTCACTACCCATATGACTGTGCACTCCCCACTATCTGGCAGGTCTACAATAAAATCCATGGATATCTCTTTCCAAAGGGCATTGGGTCTGGCTACACTCTGAAGTAGACCAAGTGGCTTCCCCAGAGGTCTCTTAGCTGAGGCACATACTGGGCAGCTAGCTACATATGCCTCTATGTCCTTTTTGAGTGCAGGCCACTAGAATTGTCTTTTAATAAGATGTAAAGTCTTGACAAATCCAAAGTATCCTGCCGCCTTGGTGTCATGAGCGTGCTGCAAAACTGTTGCTCTCAGGCTGGCAGGAACATAGATTTTGGACCCAATTCAAGCTAGTCCATCACGAAGTGTACATTCATTTGAGTGGGCTCTGAACCACTCGTCGGGTTTTAAAGCCTCTTGTAGTCTCTGAAGCAAATCGCCCGAGAAGTTTGGGTCGCTCTTCGCCTGTGCTCTGGTAGTCACTGGTACCGCCAGTTGGGTCATAGGGATGATCGGGCGAACAACTTCCTCCTTGGTACTGTTGTATTGAGGCAATCTGGACAGAGCATCTGCCTTGAAGTTCTTCCCACCAGGGAGGTAGCGCAAGGTGAAATTAAAACGGTTGAAGTGCTGGGCCCAGCGAACGTGCTTTGGTGACAACTTACCTGGGGTTTTCAAAGCCTCCAGGTTTTTATGATCAGTCCACATTTCAAAAGGATGCTTAGCCCCCTCAAGGAATTGTCTCCATGTTAGAAGTCCCCAGCGAACAGCAAAGGCTTCTTTCTCCCATATGGCCCATCTTTCAGTCTCTGACAATTTCTGGGATGTATAGGCACAGGGCTGTAATTTTCCCTCTGCATTCTTTTGCAGAAGTATGGCCCCTACTGCTACGTCGCTAGCATCTGCCTGTACTACAGAAGGTTCTTCTATGTCTGGATGTTTGAGGACTGGTTCAGCAGCAAACAACCATTTCAACTTTTCAAATGCCGCCTGACAGTCCATAGTCCATTCAAGAGCTCGGGAGGGTTTTGGTTTTACTTCATCCTTTGTTTTCAGGAGATTCGTTATTGGCAGTGCGATTTTTCCGAATGAGGTGATGAACTGCCAATAAAAGTTAGCAAACCCCAAGAAACCTTGTAATTGCTTACGGGTGCATGGTGCAGTCCATTCCAATACCACTTGAACCTTTTCAGGGTCCACTTCTATTCCTTCATGTGAGATGCGATATCCAAGATAGTCAATTTTGCTTTGGTGGAATTCGCACTTGGAAAGCTTGGCATACAGTTCAGCAGCCCTGAGTTTTTTCAGGACAGTGCTCACCAATTTCATGTGGTCATCCATGTTCTCAGAGTAAATAAGAATGTCATCCAAATAAACCAGCACCCGCTGCATGAACAAATGCTCATGCAGAACTTCATTGATCAATTGCATGAACACCGCAGAGGCTCCTTGTAGTCCAAAAGGGAGCACTCAAAACTGGAAACATCCCAGCGGGCAGTTAAATGCTGTTTTCCATTCATCCCCCTCCTTAATTCGCACTCTGTAGTAAGCCTCCCGTAAGTCAAGTTTGGTGAAGACTTTTCCCTTCCCTAGGTGGACTAACGTGTTCTTCATGAGGGGTAGGGGGTAGACATTTTCCACGCAAATGGCATTGAGATTCCTATAATCAACTACCAAACGAAAAGAGCCAACTTTTTTTTCCCGGAACAGTACTGGCGCTGCCATTCGTGGCCTAACTGGGTGGATGAACCCCCGTTCTAGGTTTTTGTCAATGAAGTTTCATAATTCTCCCAGCTCACAAGGGGTCATTGGGTAAATTTTTGGCTTAGGGAGCTTTACCCCAGGGAGTATCTCAATGGTAGAGTCCGTAGCTCTGTGGGGGGGTAGCACATCCAAGGCCCTTTTGCTAAAGACTTCACGGAGATCCCAATACTTCTTTGGAATTTTCTCCTCCCCTTCAATGTGGTCTATTGCCATCTCCGCCTCTTCGTGCTCCTCTCTGTCCTCGGGGGGGGGGTTCTTCCGTCTCTAGTGGTGGGTTCCTAGTGCAAATGCGCAAGACCCCCCATCTTCCACTTGACTCGTGGGTTCCATTTACGTAGCCAGGGGAGGCCAAGTATAAGGGGTCGTTCCATGCTAGGGGCCACAATAAAACTGAGAGTCTCTACGTGATCCCCTAATTGCATTTCAGTGGGTTCGGTTACAAAATTGGTTGGGCCCCCTCCTGCCATCGATCCATCTAGTTGACAAAACGCAATGGGCCTTTTTAATGTTTTTAGTCTCAGGCCCATCTTCTCTACTACCTTCGGGCCAATTATACATCTGGTGCACCCAGAGTCTAATAGGGTTGGCATCTGTGTGTGGGCCCCTGTTGATGGCACCCTTAATTCTACGGGGATGAGCATGGGGCCCTCAGTGTGACTCACCAGATCATCGGAGTCGGTCTTGGTCCGAGTTCCCAACTCACCCTTGGTCCGGGGAGCAAACTCAACAACTTCCCCTTCCAGCGCAGTTTCACAAACTTTCGTGGGTGCTTTGTCTGTCTTCTTAGGCCCTCTGCCTAAGAAGGTTTTGGCACTGGCTTGGAGAAACACTCAGTGGCCCGGTGACCTTCCTTGCCACACTTGAAGCACGTGAAGGGCTTCAGCTTGGGCTTGGACTCCGCCCTCCCCCCCTGCCATCTTCGGGGCTCCTTTGCAGTAGTAGGAGGATGAAGGCTCCCCTGCACGGCCTTCTCGGAGTCAGCTTCAGGTTATCTCGATTTCCACGTCCTCAGCTACTATGTACCAACTCTGCAAATCTTCGGGGACCCCCTGTGCTCTACAGTCCTTGTAGACTTCTTCATTCAGTCCATCTTTGAAGCTCTCCAGCAGAGCCGCTTCTGACCACCCTGTCATGAAAGGTGCCAGCTTGCGAAATTCTTGGGTATCTTCTGCTACCGATCTCTGGCCCTGTTGGATACCCTTCATCGGAGTCTCGCCTTCCACTCAGCTAGGTCGTCTTCAAACCGCCTCCTAGGAGCTCCCATGAACAGGTTGTAGTTTCACAGCAGAGGGGAACTGTTATTGTGAAGGACCACCATCCACTCTGCTGCCACTCCCTCTAAGGCATTAGTGACACATCTCACTCAAACTGCATCTGATAGGTAGTCCTCCTCCCAGTCTTGCATGTGATTCCACACTTGGGTTAAGAAGAGCCCCAGGGTTTTCGGGTCTCCTCCATATTTTCCAAGCAGGGGGGGAATTTTCGGTTTCTTGCGTCTGTGGGTGGGGCCTGCAAGGCTGGGGGTCCCTGGGCTGCTGCATCCCTCGCTTGGCCACCTGAAGCTTGAGATGTATCTTCACCAGGTCCTTCTTCCTCTCCCCCACAAGCACCCTCCTCTGGATTCATTTTGGAGTGTTCTCCCTTCCCTGCAAGGGGTGCATAAAACTCACGGTTTTTCTGGCTTTCTTCAACATCGTGGAGGAGTTGCATTGCTTGAGCCATCATGAAGCTTTCTTTTTGCTCTTGCAGCCACATGGCCTCCCCCACTATGGGGTCTGGAGCTGGTTACTCTGTAGGGGTTCCTTGCCAGGTCCTGCAACCTTCCTACTCCCCTCGGCCATCTGGCTTCGTCTGGCTTCTGTCTCAGCTGTAAATTCTCCATCCACACCGCAGCCTCTTCCCCTGGTTGGCATGAAGTCATTGCCGAGCCAGATGCTTCCATCTGGTCAAAATCATCTTCTTGATCAGACATCCTGTGATTTTCAGCCCCCTTGGTGTTTGTCCGGGATGGTTGAGAGTGAGATTCTGCTTAATGCTTCCTTCAAAATCCAGGAAAGGATGACCCAGACTCCATTAAAGAATAAAGTATGTACTTTTACTAGATATGAAGTGAATGCAACCAAAGGAAAGCAGAATCTAAGGCAAAAAGCGCGAAAGTTACAGATAGAAAGCATCCCCTCCCACTGTCCACCGTAAATCATTCAATCCAAAGGTCTCCCAGAGGTCAGGTGAGAGCACACGTCTGGCAGTGTCATCAATTAGGAATGCTATGGCGGTTGACTCGATAGCAGCTTCAAAGGTTCAGCAATAAGTCTTAAGAATCACTTTCGTTTTTCTGGTCAGCATACATAGCCCAGCTAGATATCCCCCCCCCTCCTTTCATTACAATGGCAGCCAAAGCAGAGAAAAGCGGAGGCTGACAATAGTTCTCAATTCCTCCAATCTCTTAGCTAAAAGTGATGTGAAATCTAATTGGAGACTTCTAATTAATTTAAAACCTTTTCATATCCTTATGGAAAAAAATGTGACTGTCTGTCCATACTAACATGACTGTCCAGACTACTCAGATTGGTTTTAGTGAGTAAAGAGTATCACTCTGAGAACTTGGGAAGAACATACAAAAGTGGGAATCTTCTCAAATTTGAAAACGCCTTCCACGCAAGACATTGTATGAAGTTTATTTTTTTAAAAATTACAGAAACATACATTTCCCAGTCATACAGTAATTCTGTCTGTCTACTACTGCTTCTACCTATTTTATTAGAACTGTGGCAAAACTGAAAAAACGCCTGCTTCACTACAATTATTTACTGTAATATTTTAATTCAGTTATTTGTATATGTATTTTTCTTTTTGAAGGTTGTACAATTTGTGGGGTGGAAGATGGGGGGCAGAAAAGTTTTTGAAGCAAAAGCCAGGAAAGAATACTAAAGTAACTTCCAATGTGTCCATCAAACCCATTTAAAATAGTCTGTTTATGTATGCATTGTGAAAATGTCTACAATTTACTCTTCCTTTTTAGGCATAGATAAATAAATGATTCTGCTCAGATGATCTACACATTCCCAAATTTCCTAATGAGGACAGATCAATTGCAAGGACATCAACACATGGATTTTAAAAATTATTACAAAGAAAGTAACAAAAGGAATAGCAGAAGAATTGATTGAGAAAACATGAATTTTATTTGATAGGAACTATTTATAACTAGAAGTAGTAGAGAAAGTAGAGTATGTGGAGATTGAGCTAAAAGACATAATTTAATTTTGGTGATATAAACGCTTAAATAACTTTTAGGCAATAATTTGTGTTTAATTGGAAACCATATTCATAGAGTGTACATGTGTAGAAAAGAATATTGAAATCTCTGTCAGTTATATTAATCATGGAAGTATATTAGGCTGGCCTAATATATCAAACACTATCTAACATATTCTAAATGAAAGAACAAAGTGAATGCAGCTTTGTAATATGTTGCATATTAGCAATTAGACCTACAGTGAGGAACAGTTACAAATTATAAAATGAAAAGAGAAGGCATAAATCTTGCCAGCCCCACAGAGCTAAAGGAAGACAAAATTCCTTCTAAATTATTCAAACTCCAGATTTCACATATCATGACTTTCGTAGTCATAAACTGTCAGAACTCTGCAAACATAAAAGCATATTTCAATATCCTAATAAAACTCCAGTAGATAAAATCAAAATAGTAATCCCCTGAAGCTACTAAAATTCTTTTATCTGTGTATAATCTTTTGGCCCACAATCAAGGCTGCAAGCAAAATCTAGAAACTTGAATCATAACATGCCTCTCTAGTGCCACCAAGTGATGATCTTTGGGAATACCATCATCACTATTCAATGATGGAAATAAACTTTTCCACGGTTATTTCTTTTAGCTGAGTAGAATTCAGTTTGGCCACTATTTTCTTCAGTCCAGTCTTCTTTGGAGCGCACACTATTTTGGATTTAAAGATTTTACCAGGCTCTATGTCCCTAAGAGAGAAAAGATAAAATGAATTACATAGGAGCCTTTAGTTTCAAAAATCTGAGGATAGAACTTCTAATTAAAATCTGCATGCAAGAGATAATTTTGCCATAATCTATGTGGAATTGTAGCTGAACACCAGTTATTTGGTATGTATATCTCCTAAACAGCAGACATGATGTGGCACAAAAGGTCTGCATGATGCTTGCTTACATTCCAGAAATGTTCTTAGGTATGTAGAGGAGGAATTTTGCACCCAATGTTCCTATTCCAGCCTCTAAGTCTGTCTTCCTCTTAATTTAATGTCATCCTAAATGACAATTTCAAGAAAAAGACCACCACTTGGGGGGGGGGCGAAAGCCCTACTAAGCAGGTATATACAAAAGTATGAAGGCTATTGCTTAACGCATTGTAAGCCGCCCTGAGTCTCCGGAGAAGGGCGGCATATAAATTGAACTAATAAATAAGACACAAAGGAGCAACAGACTGACAAAAGAAAAAATTATGGCTGCTTTATCCCAAAGGTGTTTTTCAAGAGGCAACTGGCTTTCTGGTTTTTCTTTGAAGATGTTTCATTTCTCATCCAAGAAGCTTCTTCAGCTCTGATTGGTTGATGGGGAATGGAAGGATGTATATTCCTTGCAGGCAGCTGATCATTTACATTCTTTTAGTGAGTCATTAAGATTGCCTGGAGGTTTATCTGTGTCATCAGGGTCACCTGAGTGGTGCAAATTGATGTGGAGTCTTCTTGGAACTGTTGAAAGGACTGTGTTATAGATTGGAGATAGATGATTTCATATCTCTCCCTCTGTTGAGAGAGGGCTGTTCAATTTTGACATAGATGGCCTCTTTGACCCCTCTTTCAAACTAGTGGTTCTCTCTGTCCAAAATATGGACTTTGCTGTCTTCAAAAGAGTGGCCTGTATCTTTTAAATGCAGATGGACTGCTGAATCTAGTCCTGATGTATTTGTTCTCCTATGTTGTACAATGCACTTACGAAGGGAAAACACTGCAACATTTCATTGTCAAAGAGGCCATCTATGTCAAAATTGAACAGCCCTCTCTCAAAAGGGGGGTGGGGGTGGGATACACATTATCTACAACCTGTCCTTTCAACAGTTCCCAGAAGGCTCCACACCCATTGGCACCACTCAGGTGACCCTGATGACACAGATAAACCTCCAGGTGATTTTAATGACTCGCTAAAAAAAGGAAATGACCAGCTGTCTGCAAAGGATAACCATGACCTGGATGACTGAGAATCTCCATAGACATATGGCTGTTTTAAAAAGTTGCAGACAAAAATGCCATATGGTCCAAACCACCTATTAGAAGTTACATTGTCTTATGCTTCATAGGGTCCTGCACCAAATGATAACCCAAATAAGACCCTTCTTAGTGCTTTAATAGCAATCTGTGAGCAAGTTCAGTTTTTGAACTAGCAGCATTAATAACAATAACAGTGAGGTGATTATGGTTACATTTAAACTATCATGGGACTAGTGTACCATACTTTAAAGCAAAGAAAAATAGCATGCATTACCATGTACAGAAAGAGTTACGTTTATGGTCACTAAGTCCAGAAAGCTAACTTTGCTCCAGTGTGCTATTGACTGACAAGAGAAAACAACTGTGGTTCAGCTATTTTCATCTTACCCTTGATCAAATACTTCCATCATAAAAATGCCCAGGCCTTCTACATACAATTTGCAGTTTTCCAATGGAATAGATAAAGTATTCTTGAAGATAAATGCACAGGTAAAATCTTGATTAATCTTTGCAGTGTCTGCCATCTAAAAAGGATAAAGAATCAGTTAACTGAACAGTTAAAGAAAATGCAGTGTAGAAGTCAAATATAATACAAAAATAGTAAAGGGAATATAATCATAGTATTTTTTTCAAACAACTATTTGAAAATGTTTAAGGCTGAGTATAGATGGAGAGGAAGTTCTTGCATTAATAGTTTAGGAGCCTAGACTGATTAGATTTAGTATCACCCAAAGTTTGTACTGAGGTCTCTATTTAATCTCAGGAGCATTTTGTTTGAATCAAATTCATTAGAATATAGGAAACTAACTTAATTCTATCCTCATCTATAGTCTCTTGTCTGTCTGTTTGCAAACTTTAATTAGCTGAAATGTTTGTATCAAATAGTGATCAAGGTACCTCAAATCCTGTAACTTAAAAGAATATATAGCTGCAATGACGCAGTGGTTAGAATGCAGATCTGCTGATCACTGGCAACCAGCAGTTTGGCAGTTTGGGTCTCACCAGGCTCAAGGCTGACTCAGCCTTCCATCCTTCCAAGGTCGGTAAAATGAGGACCCAGATTGTTGGGGGCAATATGCTGACATTGTAAACCTCTTAAAGAGGGCTGTAAAACACTGTGAAGCAATATATACCATATTTTCCGGCGTATAAGACGACTGGGCGTATAAGACGACCCTCCTCAGAGCCATTTAAGGCTCGTCAGAGCCTTATGGGCTTGTCTGCCTGGTTACAGGAGAATGAGACCCGGCGTATAAGACGACCCCCAACTTTTGAGAAGATTTTTGTGTGTTAGAAAGTAGTCTTATACGCAGGAAAATACAGTAAATCTAAGTGCTATTGCTATATAGAAAATCCAGAACCCATTACTTAGGATAACTGAAATTTCAAAGATATTCCCACCAGTTTTGTTCACAAATTTGCATCCATTGCAGGGCTGCTGCAGTCAGCTATAATCACAATTGTGAATTTTGATGCTGTCTGTCAGTTTTCAGCAAGCAAAGTTATTGAGGAAGCTGTTAGAAAAGTGGAAGTCACTTCCTCCTCCACTGCTTTTTTGCCCATTCATACTTACCTTGTTTCTCTCTTTAGATACATAAATATTGATAAAAGAAGACTCAGTGGATCATAGATTGTCTAGTGTGTTCTAAATACCAATCACAACCACATCTTATCATTGAATAGCTGTTTATTTTTTGTCATCGAAGCTAATCTCAAAGTAAGGAAGACCTGTTAGATCGGTGCAGGAAAGAAACATGACTCAGCTGCTGTCCGTTCAGCACTCTTTATTGTACAGGAAAACAGACTGCCGGCAGCGGCTCCCGAGCCTCCTTATATCCTGGCTCGGGCATGCCGGCCAGCCAATGACAGTGATTCAAACTTCCCGCCAGAGGAACTAACCAATCCCCTGGTGGATGTCCTTATAAGGACATAACACCCCTCCCCTCTTAGTCCTCAGTCAATCAAACCATGGCCTACGTAGGTCACGTACTCATGCAGGTAGGCGGTATGAACAGTAGTTCTACCTGACATGCACGGGACAGGTTGTTCGACAATGCCGCTCCTGATGGCCCCGGCTCCTGCTGACTCTCATCCCTGCGACGAACTCCTCCGGAACTTGGCCATTGAGTGTGCGGGGCCCCGCCTTGCACCTCCGGCTGGAGTGGACGGTCCGCCCCGCAGCTGATAGATCCCTCTGTCACTGCCGGACTGGAACTGGATCGGTCCTTGCTCCTCGTCCTGGAGTCGGGCTGGACAGCTGAATCCTGGTAGGACCCAGGGTTCTTTCCTTTGGGGTGTGGCTCGCCTTGGGTGGTCCTCGCCATTGTCGGTGGTGGGGTTCTCTCCTGATTGGGATCCCCCTGGTGCCCTCTGTGGATGCTCTGGGTACCCCCTGGGGTGCTGGCTTGCCCTGTCGGGGTCGTGCAGGACTCCCCCGCTGGGGTGTTGTAGTCCTCCCCTGCAGGGCTGTCATTGACTGGATTCGGTGTGGCGGTGGCAGCCCACTGGGCTGGACTGTCGGAGGTCAATCTGGCAGGCTGTCGTGACTCCTCGGTGTTGGGGGGCTGCTGGTCTACCTTGTTGGGAAGGTGAAGGTCTCCCCGGCTGGGTTGGCATAGATCGACCCCATCTGCTCGCTGTTGGCTCACCCCCTTGGGATGTCCCCAGTCTACCTGGCCACTGGGATAGTCAACTCTTGCCTTGATGGGGTGGTGGTCGACTCTGCCGGGTTGGTGTTGGCTTGCCGGGTCGGGGCATTCTCGGACCCCCTCGTTGTAGTTCTGGCGGTCCCATGTCCTGGGGTGACGCTGCTCACCATCCTGGTCATCCTGGCACCTTGTCCCACTGAATTGGTCCTGGCTTTTCTTCATTGTGGCATGGGGGGTGAGGTGTTGCGCTAGCAGGAACTTGTCGATTTGTTCCTGCCAGTCCCCTGGGCCCATCCTGGTGAAGTGTCCTTCGTGAGCCGTACCATTTTTCCACTTGCCCATTTCCAGCCAGCTTGTATGGGGTGATAAGGGCATGTCTGATGCCTTGGCTGGCCAGGAAGTCTTCCGTGGCTTTCGCGGTGAGTTGCGGCCGTTATCAGATACTAGGATGTCCGGCAATCCATGAGTGGTGAACAGGTGGCGGAGGGCTTTGTTAGTGGCTTCTGTCATGGTGGATGGCATTGTGATAACCTCCAGCCACTTTGAGAAGGCGTCGACGACGATGAGGAGGGATTTCCCATTCATGGGCCCGGCGAAGTCGATATGGATTCTCGACCAGGGCCCACTGGGTTGCTCCCACTCTATCGGCTGGGCTTGTGGTGGTGCTGGTCTCGTCTCTTGGCATGGGTCACATCTGGCAATCCATGCCTCTATGTCTTTGTCTAAAGCGGGACACCAGACGTAACTCCATGCCAGTGCCTTCATGCTGACTATGCCTGGGTGGCCACTGTGGAGGGTTTCTAAGGTCCTTTTCTGTAGGGTGGAAGGGGTCACCACCCTGTCACCCCAGAGGAGGCAGCCCTTCATGGTGGCCAGTTCTTGCTGCCTCCGGATGAACGGGGTGAATTCTTTGCCTACCCTTTCTGTCAGCCAGCTTGCAAGGTCCATGAAAGTACCTGCTTGAGGGTCTTGTCCCTCGCTTTATGTGTTGCTACTGTGGTAGACGACACCGGGCACGTCCGGTCTCTGTCTATGTGGTAGAGACCGAGGGTGGGGGCAGGATCCTCCACTGGCTCTTGAAGAGGGCATCTGCTGAGGCCGTCGGTGCTGCTGATAGTCCTGCCGGTGCAGTGGATAAGGTTGTAGGCATATCCCGAGAGGAAGATAGCCCAGCGTGTCATCCTGGGCGACATGTAGGGCGGTGTTGGCTTGTCCCCGGCAAGTAGACCCAGGAGAGCCTTGTGGTCAGTGACGATCATGAAGGGCCTCCCGTACAGGTATTCATGGAAGCATCTGATCCCGGCTACAATTGCGAGGGCTTCCTTATCGAGTTGACTATAGTTCCGCTCCGCTGATGACATTTTTTGGAGAAATAGGCTATGGGGGCTTTGGAGCCGTTGGGGAGATGGTGGCTGAGGACAGCTCCAACCCCATATGGTGAGGCGTCGCACATCAGGAACAGTGGAAGCGACTCATGATATTGTATGAGGACGGTATCGGAGGAAAGTAGGGTCTTGACTTTCCGGAACGCCGCTTCGTCTTCCTCTTCCCACTTCCAGGGCACCGCCTTCCCTAGCAGGTGGTGGAGTGGTTCAGCCACTGTGGCTTTCTGTTTCAGAAAGACAGCATAAAAATTTAGCAGTCCCAGAAACACCTGAAGCGCCGATTTTGTTTTGGGAGCTGGAGCTTCGTGTACTGCCCTAACTTGCTTTTGGTGGGGTGGATGCCCTTGCTATTGATTAAATAGCCCAGGAACTCGATCTCCTGGACCCCCAAGATGCATTTGTCCCTTCTAACTCATAGGCCCTTCGCCTGGAACTGCTGCAGGGCAAGCCTGAGCCAGTCCAATAGTTGGGCTTCCGAGTTTCCAGAGACTAGTACGTCGTCGAAGTAAGGTACCACCCTTGGAATGCCTTGGAGAAGGCGTTCCATCATAGCCTGGAAAATGCCCGGGGTGGCACTGACTCCAAACTGGAGATGGTTGCACTTGAATGCCCCTCTATGTGTGACTATTGTTTATGCCTCCGCAGTCAACTGGCAATTGCTGGTAAGCCTGGGCCAGGTTCAGCTTTGCGAAAATTGACCCGCTGCCCAGGGAATGCAACAGATGTTGCACTACTGGCATGGGATATGCGCTCTGCGGAAGTGCCCGGTTGATGGTACACTTGTAGTCAGCGCAGATGTGCACAGATCCATCATGCTTCATGGGAGTCACAATGGGGGTCTCCCATGCCGCATGATCAATCGGTTCCAAGATGCCCTGGGCAATTAACTTATCCAATTGTGCGTCTACCTTAGGCCTGAGGGCAAAAGGAACCCTGCGGGGCTTTAGCCGAATGGGTGCAATTGTAGGGTCTAAATTGAAAGAGATGGGCTTCCCCATAAATTTACCTAAACTCCCATCGAAGATGTCCTTGAAGTCCTCCAGGAGTTGGTCGAGTGCGCTAGCCTGAATTTGATTGATTCCATGAATTGTGAGCCCTAGAGGCTTGAACCATTCAACGCCTAACAAGGTTGGGCGGGCTTCCTGCACAACGGCGATGGGGAGGTTCCCTTCGAAGTCTTTGAACTTGACCCAGATGTTGGTCCGGCCCAGGATGCCAATGGGATGCCCCCCAAAATCCACCAGCCTTGCTTGGAGCGGTTCTAGCTGCTTCCGGGATAGTCGCGGCTGAAGTCTTTTAAGCTGGTCCCAGGCGATAATAGAGTAAGGTGAGGCAGAGTCTATTTCCATGGGGCATGGTGCCCCTTCCACCTGGAGTGTTATGTGGAATTTATCGGAACCTCTTCCAGCGGCATGCACAATTGTGGTCTGGTGAATCCCTTTGCTTTTGTGGTAGCCATCGCCATCTCGCCACAGGTACTGGGACCGTTTGGATGATCTCTGGTACTCGCGGTCCGTTGCTCTGGCTGGCTCGAAAATTGGCTCTGCTGCCCTGCAGGCTTCGGTGATGTGGCCCTTCCTCCTGCAGCGCCTGCACGTTGCATCCCGCCAGCGACATCTGTCTTGTGGATGGTCTCCATTGCAGCTGGCACAGCGCTCATCCTGTCCACCATCTTGGGGCTTTTCCCGCCGTTGGGGTCTTGTGACCTTGTGCATGGCCATTTCGGAATCTGATTCTGACCCTGTGAAGGCTTCGTCCGATGATGGCGGGGGATCCCTGTGGACCTTATGGATCCCCTTGGATCTCCTCATTGCAGCTGCTGCCCTGTCTGATGATTTGGCGGCTGTGGCTTCCTCGATGACTTCTTTGAGGGATTCTTTCGGCTGAGGAGTTTCTTCTGAACCGTGCAGTCCCTCATTCCGAAGATGATGTGATCCCGCAGCTGAACAACTACATTCTCGAATTGGCAGCTGGCCACGATCTTTCGGAGCACCAAAATGAATTCTTTGAACGACTCCCCCTTTTGTTGGTTCCTCTGGTGGTTAGCCAGAGGAGTGCTTGCTGGGGCGTAATGGTCTTGGAGGACGTCCTGCAGCTCGGATCATGGCATCTGCTTGATGTCCTGTGGCGCCACGAGGTCCATGGCTATTTCCAGGACTTCCGAGCCACAGTGGGCCAGAAACAGCGCTCTCTTTCTGCTGTCGTCAAGATTTGTGAAGCCGCTTCCCGCCAGGAACTGCCTGAAGCAAACCATGAAAGATTTCCATTTCTCTTGGCTCAGGTTGAAGGGAGCCAGCGAGTTTTGTGGACCAGACATGGTTCGTGAGAGGCTCAAGTGACTCAGCTCAGTGACTTGCTCTAGAAAGTGAGGTGGCGATCGTGCCTGCTGCTCTTCGTCAGTTCTTCTCTAGTCTCTCATCACCAGTGTTAGATCGGCGCTGGAAAGAAACGCGACTCAGCTGCTGTCCGTTCAGCACTCTTTATTGTACAGGAAAAAAGACTGCCGGCAGCAGCTCCCAAGCCTCCTTATATCCTGCTCGGGCATGCCGGCCAGCCAATGACAGTGATTCAAACTTCCCGACAGAGGAACTAACCAATCCCCCAGCGGATGTCCTTATAAGGGCATAACAAGACCAAATCTGGTTCATACCCAAGACAAATGGGAAATTCCATAGTTGTAAACTATACTGTGAAGCAGAGGTGAAATGCTCCCAGTTCAGACCAAATCAGCCAATCCAGTAGTGATGATGGCCGGTAGTTCGGAGAACCGGTAGTGATGGCAGCTGGAGGCTCCGCCCACTCACCTTAACCTCTGCAGCCCACTGGTCCCTCTTGCCCTTCTCTTTCCGGGTGCACTTTCCTGCAGCGCTTCTGCTGGTGCCACCAAGCAAGCCTCCCATGCGGAAAAAGAGGAAAAAAGCAAAGCAGCTGGCTGCAGAGCTGCCAGGTTCAGGAAGTGGCCCAACAGGCAGAAGCAACACACCCAGAAAGAGACTCCAGCCTTGCCCTCTCACCACCTGCTCTCCCTTCGCTTAGGGGGCTGGGGCCCAGAGACATGCCATTCACTGATGCCCCGGAGCTGCCGCCTGCTCACCGCCTGCCTCAACCAGGTTGGGGAATACACTATTCTCCGACTCCAGCCTTGCTGCGGAGCTGCCGCCCGCTTGCCCTTCGCCACACAGCGTGTCCTACTCCTTACCTTTCTCCCACGGCTGGCTGCTAGGGAAGGCAAGCACCCGAAAGTTACCGGAGCTGCTCTCCTTGAATGTGCCTCCACCATTGTCACACTGGTCCAGGTGCCGGCTGCGTAAGCGCACACTCAACTTGCCACTGATGAATGAAATAAATGGTGTGTGTTTGCACAGCCAGCACCTGGACCAGGGTGGCGATGGTGGAGGCACATTCAAGAAGGAGAGCAGCTCCGGTAATTTTTGGGCGCTTGCATTACCTGGCAGTCAGCCATGGGAGAAAGGTAAGGAGTAGGACACACCATGTGGCAAAGGGTGAGTGGACGGCGGCTCCACAGCAAGGCTGGAGTCAGGGAATGGTGCATTCCCCAACCCCGTTGAGGTAGGCGGTGAGCAGGCGGCAGCTCCGGGGCTTCAGTGAATGGCGCTTCTCTGGGCCCCAGCCCCCGACCCAAAGCGAAGGGAGAGTGGGTGGTGAGCAGGCAGCAGAATAGAAATTTATGAAATTTAAAAAATATCACAGAGGATATAAAGAAAGTATTTTCATATTTATTGCAAAGAAAATAATGTACTGTATAGTTATCAGTGAAATTTTGAAGATTCTAATTAATTTCTTACCTCAATTTTGAGAGGTGGGTGCTCAAAATTTAAACTAATCTGTTTTGTGAATTTTTCATTGGTTTCTTGAACTTCAGCAATAATATTTACTTTGATTAGAAGTTCATCTTCAGTAGACATCATTTTTTGCATGTAAGTGTCGGCTGTTATTTTCCAAGGTATTTGAATAACTGCAACAACACAGAAAAGGAACAGCTAGAGAAGGCCAAGTTCACAGACTAGAAGACATTGTGTCCTTTATATGGATAATTTTGCTGCTTTTAAAAAATATTGCTGTCTTCTTTTGAAATGGAAATACCAAGAAAGGTGAAAAAATGAAGGCAATGAAGACACAGCTCCTCTATTTTTTATGTTCATATAGAAAATACTACAAATAAAAAGTCTAGGTGAAAGTGAGAAGAAAAAGGCTGCTTATAACAAAAACACTAGTTCTTGATGCACACATGCATACACACCTGGTTTGCCTTCAGTCTGGACAATCTGCTTGATTGTTGAAAGGTCTGCATATACTTTCCCAGTGTAAGATTCAAGCTGACATGAGGCAGCAAGGCAGCCAGTCCAACTCCCCACAGATTCATTCTCTACAATGATATTCAGATCAACTGGCTGCCCAGGCCACAAAGAATATTTTCCTTCCACCCCAAGTTTCAGATTTGCCTTCAGGAGGTTAGGAGGTGATATAGATTCATGGCTTGAAAGTTTTGAAATGAAGGAGTAAGCAGTTTCCATAGATTTTCTTTCCTCATGAGTACCTTAAAAAACAGAACAAAAGGAACAACCAACCCCAAGAACAAGAAAAGTTCATCAGAAATCATTTCCACTGTCAGTTATAAATATCAGATAAGTCAAAGAGTTTATTAATATTTAGAATTTCAGACTAAGAACTCTCCCATGCATGAACAGTTAGCAGTGAAAAGGTTGTTCCTTATTGATTTGCCTTTCTAACAATTATGCTGAATTATTTTTAAAACCAAGTTTGTTTTAGTAATATGTTTACAGCAAAAGTGCACACTTCAAAATCTGAAGTGGGTACTATTAATAAACTAGGTGAAAAAATAAATTTTCCTGTTGATAAAAAAATCAAATGCATCAGTTGGTTACCTTCCAGAAATTTGTATTGGGTAGTGATGTCTTCACGAATGTTCTTCCCAACAGCTTTAGTGCTAATGTTCTTTCCTATTGCCTTAGTTTCTTCCCACAGCTTGACACAGTCTTTTGTGCTCTTCTCATTCTTTACACGCCAAAAAATCTTGTCTGCATTCACTGCTGCAAACACAAACTTAGAGTCATAGGGAAGGTAGACTTCACCATTTTTGATGGCCTTGACAGGGCTTGGGCCACATTGGTAAATTCCTACAAAGAATGGAGAATAATTATGTTCCTATTAGTGAACCCAACAGAAGGCATTTCTGTGTCCATCCAGAATTTCAAGGTAAGCATACAATGGGCAGCATTGTAGTTTCCTAAAGCCTTCCATTTCCATTTGCATGTTTTTGTAACCAGAAATTTTATTGTATTTATAAAAATATTGCAATAAACAAGTATCAAAGACCGCCTGATGATGACAAGCAGTATACTAAATTTGCATTGTAGAAAACATGTTTTCACATAACATAGATGTAAATGATTTGTAAATGTAAATGGTTTGGCAATTCTTATCAGAAACATGATGGCATCATAAAGTATTCCCTTGAACCAATTCAGTTTTATGAATTGCTTCACTAAGATCTAGGAATAATATTTCTGTCCTTCATCCATCTGTTATATTACATTCTTGAATTTGGTTTCTAATCTGAAAAAAGAACTAATGAATAACTAATCCACATTTAGTTGTATATTCCATTCTGGTACCTATGATTGCAATTTCCAGCCTGGTAGGTGATTTCAGGAATGCTGTTCTGTCTATAGAAACTATACAGCACAGAAGTTAATAGAAGACCAAGAAAAAAAATTCTAAAATCTTGCTGAACATGCTAGGTGCTAGGCCCATCTGAGTTGTTCCTGTTTCTTTTAACACCAAAAGTGCAAAAGACATGATGGGAATATAGAATATAGATGTATACTGTATATAGAAAAGATAGAAAAAGATAGAAGCTCTTGGGCTGATGCTAAACTTCAACTCCCAGCAGTTCAAATTAGCATGAACAATGTTCAGATATCTCACATTCTTCACTCCTCAGATCTAAAGTTACATTTCTGAATAACATTTTTTCCCATGGGAACCAAGTCACTTAGATCTGTTTTGCCTCATCCACTAGTGCACAATCCTTCTATAATTTCACTTCACTATCCCTGGTTATCTGTAAACTAAAGTTAATAGTACATTTCATGTATATAAATAAAATATGCACAATTTTACATGCATGCGGCATAAAGTAAATTAGTTATGAGAGGATGAACTTAATAGATTTTAAATATAACCAAATACTAACTTTTCATTTGCTTGTGCATATATCTGGCATCCTACCTTGGCTTGTTTCCTGAGGTGTGGCATCAATTGCCTGCCAGCCATCAAAGCCACTGGGCAAGTCCAGTCTTTTCATCCAGACCTCATTCCATACATGAAAGTTCCTGCATGCAGATAAGTATTAAGAGTTCCAAATAAAGATACAAAATTATAGCCATTTCATTTATTTTGTAAATTGCAGAGAATGTTAACAGGCCTTACATATTCCACTCTTTCTTAGAACAGCTTTACCCCCAATTGATATCCTCCAGATGCATTGGAAGTTATATGAGGTTTATGGCCCATCTCAATGAAAATTATATAGGCAGCAGTAGATTATATTAGGTTTTTCTCTAGTCTGATACCAAAATTGTTTTGAATACTTTGAATGAATCTTTTATGTAACAAAGTGTAGGGTTTTCTAAGAAGCCTTTTGAAAGAGGATGGTGGGCTTTTTTAAAACTTGCAGGGGCAACTGTGTGCCATAGTGTTAAGGAAATGGGAAAAAGCATGAAGATGGTTCTTCTGCTCTGGTTAATGAGGTGGGTCAAGGACCAGGTCTTGTCACTCAGGTTCTGTGTCTTAAAATGATGCTTTCCTGCTTCTCTATTATGCGAAACAATAGGATTTTCAAAAAGGTTTTAATGTAGAAACAGAACACAAAGAAGCTATGTTCACAATGCATTTATTGTACATTGCATTTATTGTACAGGCAGCAGAGATTTATTCTAGCTGTTCATTCATCTCCTAGAACATAAGAAAGTCTCCAAACCTTCATGAATTGCATTTTAGGAAACATAAAAAGAGTAATAGTTTTTTTTTAAGTAGCAATTTTGGATCTCACATTAATTGCCATTTCTGTTCAAACCCAAAGTTAACAGAATAACAGAGTTGGAAGGTACCTTGAAGGTCCTTATAGGCCAACCTCCTGCTCAAGCAGGAAACCTATACCATTTCAGAAAAATGGTTGTCCAATCTCTTCTAAAAAACCTCCAGTGTTGGAATACCCACAATTTCTGGAAGCAACTCATTCCACTGATTATTTGTTCTGTCGGGAAATTTCTACTTAGTTCTAGATTGGTTTTCTCCTTGATTAGTTTCCATCCATTGCTTCTTGTTCTGACTCAGGCATTTTGGATAATAGATTGACCCCTCTTCTTTGTGGCAGCCCCTTAGAGTTTGGAATATTGCTATCATTTTACTCCTTGTCCTTTTTAAAATTGGACAAATCCAATTTCTGCAACTGTAATTTGTATATTTTTAGTCATCAGTCCCCTAATCATCTTTGTTGCACTTCTCTGCACTCTTTCTAGAGTCTCAACATCATTTTTATATCATGACAAGCAAAACTTAATGCAATATTCCAAGTGTGGTCTTGGGAAGGCATTATAAAGTGGTATTAATACTTCATGTGATCTTTATTCTATCACTCTGTTAATATAGCCTAGGACTGTATTCTGTTTTTTTTGGCAGCTACTGCACACTGCTGATTCATATTTAAGTAATTGTCCACTAGGACTCAAGAGATATCTCACAGTTACTACTAGCTGTGTTTTTCCCGAAAATGAGATCTGGTCTTATTTGCTTTTGAGCCCCAAAATAAGCACTAGGGCTTTTTTTCAGTGGGTGTCTTACTTTTTTTCCATGTATGGGAGGCTCACTTCTGCTTGTTTGTGGTGGGGCAGGAAGCTACACGAAGTACTAGTGCTGCTGCAGTGAGGCAAGTAGTGGAACTGCCCAATATACCACACACCAGCTTACTTTAGGACCCTCGCAGCCAGGCCATCCACACCTGATACCTGCCTCGCCTTGCATAAGTAGATGTGGGGCACGGGACAGGTCCACCATGGCCGTGAGCAACCAGACAGAATGGGTGGCTAGCTGGCTCTGCAAGCTCTTAGGTAGGGCTTATTTTGGGGGGTAGGGCTTATATTAGGTGCATGTGTAAAACATGCTATGGCTTATTTTTGGGATAGGTCTAATTTTCGGGAAAACAGGATTATTGAGATAAGTACCACATATTCTATACCTATGCATTTGGTTTTTCTTGTCTAAATATAGAACTTTCTGTAGAGATATACTTATTTTTTATATATAGGGCAATTCCATCTCCTCTTTTATTAGGTCTGTTTCTTTCATGAAATTTAAGTCCCTCTAATATATTCCATTCATGGGTTTCATTCCAAATTTCTGTAATGGCAACAATATCATATCTGCCTTCATGTACTTAGATTTTAGTTCATCCTATTTATTCCTCATACTTTATGCAACGGGGTATAGGCATTTGAGTCCTTTTTGACTGACCCTGTGTTTGTTTTCTACATTACCTGTTTTGTGTCCGAGTTCCCCTTCAGCCTTACTACCTATTTGATTAGTGCACATGGTATTGTACATACTGCCACACTTGGTTTTTTTTAACATCAATCTTAATATTCTTAATTGCACAAACATCTATGTTAGAAACACTGAGAACTCTATTGATATTGGGTTGCTAGGGACAGAAATGTTCTGTATCAATTCTGTCCCCATTATTCAGTTTAAATAATTCTCCAGAAAACTACTGAATTTAGTACTAAATAACTCAGTCCCTTTCTGTGATGGATGTAAACCATCCCTTTTGTAAACTTTTCATCAGATCAACTGCAACATCATGATTAACATAACAAAAACCATACGTTTTACATTATTCCTTTAGTCATGCACTGAACTCTGCTATACACTGGTCATTTTGCTTATATACAGATAAAACCTCTGAAAAAGTAAGTTTACAGGCTATCCTGCTAAATTCCTGTCCCAAGCTCTGGATATCCTCGACAGAAAGTATATCTTTTTTGTGCAAGTCATTAGGGCTAAGATGCACAACAACATCAACATCGTTGCCCTTACTAGACAATCTTAATACTGCACCTCTTTTCTCTGTTGGCAGTAGCACTGGGCAGACACCATACCTGTTTCAAGACCTCCACATCATTTCCTAAATTGTAATTGAATTGCCAAACAGAAGGTGGCTTTTCTTTTTAGCTACTTTGCTAAAATAGCTAAAAGTACTTTGCAATATTTGATTCACAACTTCCCTTATCCATAACAATTTATTTCTCACAAATTACAATCCCCTGGTCAATTGAGTCATCACTGTCATTATAAACA
This sequence comes from Coluber constrictor foxii, assembly GCA_038048745.1. Lineage (NCBI taxonomy): Eukaryota > Metazoa > Chordata > Lepidosauria > Squamata > Colubridae > Coluber > Coluber constrictor. The sequence goes on along the minus strand of CM075961.1, from coordinate 114,293,744 downwards.
GCTAAGCCTGCCACCTTAGTATTAAGTTCAGTAAGGGCACTATCTATTATGCAGGGACATACCAAATGTTTTGCGTTTATGGACTACAGTTCTCACTCTGTTAAATCCAACAGTTGTCCATGTCAGTTTTGGAAGACAATTTTCTTTTTGCTTCTAAACTGCCACATATTTTAGCTGGGGAAGTTGGGAGGGGGTTGTTGTTGGAGCAGCAGAAAGTTAGTCATAACAACATTCTGTATTCAAAGACTTTTGCCTGTGCCTGATGGAGGCTGCCTGAAGATTGTATCCGGTGGAGTGTGAAGAGTTGATTGGACAATGCGATGAACTTGTGGGTATGGGGCAGGGCTGTGAACTTGTAGCTGGGTGTGGGAAACCTGGAAGCTTTCAGATTTGGGTTTTCCCAGATGTGCCAACATGACATCTCTAATAAATTGGAACTTTGAGGAACCTCAGGCCTCAGAGTTTTATTTTGTTAGGGGTGTTCCTTGGAACCCTGACATTCCACACTACACTTCTCCTGCAGGGAGGAGGATAGGGCAGTTCAAAAGAACACACTGGCTAAGTTGGCCATCTAATTTCAGACAGAAGAATAAAGACTCTAGGTAAGCAATAAGTCCATGTAAATTGCTTATAAATAAGACAGTATCCAAATCTGAAAAGAGCACCATGAAAGACAGCTGCAAAATAAGTGTAAACTAAGCTAGACATTCTAAAATAAAATTGTAATCACACAAGCACTTACCAAGGATGAATTACTGCTGTTTTCAAATTAATGATATTTTCTGGTCAGAAGATCAGTTGCCCTCATGATGAATAATTTAACAGAGTCAGTGCAAATAGATATTCCCTTACAGCAATGGTTCTCAACCTTCCTAATGCCATGACCCTTTAATACAGTGCCTCATGTTGTGGTGATCCCCAACCATAAAATTATTTTCGTTGCTACTTCATAACTGTAATTTTTTACTACCGGTTCTGTGGGCATGGCTTATTTTGTGGCCGTGGCTTGGAGGTCATGTAACTGGGTGGGCATGGCTAGCAGGTCATGTGATCGGGTGGCCATGGCTATGTGTATAGGGACTACTCAGAGGGCTGAAAAAAGTCATTTCTGACAGGTCCTCACACTTATAACTGGTCCTCACACTTATGACCATCCTCACATTTATGCCCGTGCAGCATTCTTAGCAACCATGTCACTCATTTCACAACTGCTTCTCTTCACCATGGTGATAAGATAGGGCAAAAAATGTAAAATGTGAGGACAGTCGTAAAGTTGAAGACTGGTCAAAAGTGCGAGGACCAGTCAAAAATAACTTTTTCAGCCCTCTGAGTAGTCCATATGCATAAAAGGATACAGCAATAGAGAGGGATGAAGGAAGGGAAGGGAAATTAGAGTAGGAGTGAGGGTAAGAGAGGGAGGAAGAGAGGAGGAGAAGGAGAAAGGAAGAGGAAGTAGGGAGAAGAAGAAGAGTGTGGGAGAAAAAGTAAGAAGGAAAGTAAAAAGTAAGAAGGTAGGTTTGAGGAGAAAGATTGCTGTACAGTAAAAGAGATGAAAGGGAAGAAAACCAACCCCAAACAAGTATAAAGATATTAAGATAAAAATGAATTGTTAAACTTTAAAGAATAAAAGAGAACAAATATGAATAAATAGCAATAATTCGAAACACACATACATACAACATATTTTCTTTGAACGAAGTATTTGGCTGGTTCACAAATTTAAACAGTGTTTAGTCATTTCAATTAAATTTACAATTTCTATATTTCCTTTTTGCCATATTTATTCCTCATCTTTTTTTAAAAAAAACCAATATTACCCTTCATCCTCATCTCTAATCTTAATCAAATTCAATTTTTCCCTTCTATTCTATATTATACCCCTTCCCATTGTCATCTATTTTTATATCCATCCTCACATTGGTTAATTATGCAATATTATAGTGGTTTAATACAAATTCAACATTTTAATAGAAATCAATTAGTTATATAACTATCTTTTTGTATATTAATCAATATGAACATGAATATTCCAATTATTTCCATGCAATCCAATTTCTTACAAATCAATTAATTATATTTACCAATAATCACAAACCAAATAATTTCCCCAATATATTCCTCCAAACCACAACTTAACCGTTTTTGCTTTCAACACAATATACAATTAATAGTATAATTAATAATTATTACAATTCCCTAGTTAAAAAGAGCTTTTTTTCTTTTGTGTTTTAAAATCTTGAACTCTCCTCCTTTGTCCTAAATTTCCCATTGTTTGCAGTTTTGCACCTACCTTTTTTGGTGAGGAAAAAGAAAAAGAAATCTCTCTGCCTCATTTTGTCAGGTTGAAGCAAAGACCCTGCTTTGCTTTCAGTTTTGCTTTTTCAGCATAGCTAGGGGGGAAAAAATCTGCTCCAGCAATTTATCTCTTTGCAACTAGCTAGCAACAGAGCCCTGAGCAAAACAGCTGAGAGCAAATCAGCTGAGAGTCGGGAGGCCGATCTAATCAACTTGAGCTAATTAACCTATGCTGAAGCTGAAAGGGGCTGTTTTTTCTATTTTTGCAGGCACCGGTCTACTCATTTGTTTTCTTTTAACACTGATCAGCTGTAGGGTGGCCCTTTGAAGCCCCGCAGCAAGAATTTAAAAAGTTTTTTTCCCTCTAGCCATCAGCTGGGACTCAGGAGGCAGCAATAGATTGGGAGTGGGTGGGGTAAGTGAACGGTGATCCAACAGAGGCAGAGGGTGAGGGTGAGTGAAGGCGTGGTGGGGGGAAAGAGAGGGCTTTGGCGACCCCTGGGAAATGGCCGTTCGACCCCCAAAGGGATCACGACCCCCAGGTTGAGAACCGCTGCCTTACAGCCTTCCTGTTTTAGATTTATAGTTGTATAATTTGTGTGCCATTAGTCATGTGGGCTGCTACCTTGCTCCACTGGACCTAGTCTCAGTCCTGTTGAAATTGCTGTGAGCTGGGTAATCATTCATAAGACTGTACTATATATGAAGCAGTAAACTAACTATGATTAATCCCTCATTCACCTTGCATCTGCATAATAAAAAATAATAGTTTTTCCTTTACCACTACTGTGTTTCCCCCACAGAAGTGGCCTTATTTTCAGGGAGGTCTTATTATTTTGGGGTGCATGGAGCAAGACGAGGCTCCTCTTGCCATCTTACCTGATTTCCGGCTCATCCCTAGCCCTAACCAACTGTGCATGCAGGGAGGGCTTATTTTCAGGGAGGGCTTATTTTAGTGCATGCGCTCAAAAGCCTGATTGGGCTTATTATCAGGGGATGTCTTATTTTCGGGAAAACAGGGTATTTTCTTCATAAATTAGCATTTCAATAAAAATAATTTCTTAATAATATATATTGATAATTACCAAACTGAATCATTCGTTAATGAGTCTATTTTTCTTCCTTTTTCATCCAAATAAATGTCCACTTTAAGGTTTTCCTCTGTATCATGAGCTGAAGCAAAATTTGACACACTTCTGCATGGAATCCCCAGACAGCGCATAACTGAGACAAGGAGAAAGTTGTTAGCTCTCACTTCATTAGCTGCTTTACTGTCTTTATTAACAACCACTGCTTATTATAATGCAGGATTTTAATTGTGTATGAATACTATTTTTAAAGGCATGGTTCATTGTACAAAAGAAGGCATATTAAGATTAAAAGTATGGAACCTAACTATAGTAAAATAGTTACAATGGACCTTGATAGTACTTTTACAAGATCTTTATATGTCAGAAGAACCTGATAGATTAGACCATATTAATTGTGTCTCTTAATGGAAGTTAAACCTGGAAAATACTCAACTGCTTTTCAAAGTAAGTACAGTTATATCCAGCACTATGGTTTCTCTCTAGAGTTAATTTTCTTCCTTGACTTTATTTTCTGCCAACTCTGATTTAGGTACCGTTGGAAATAACAAGATAGTCTCTCTTTATGGTGGACTGTGGACACTTCTGTCCTGCCCAATGTTTATTCTCAATCTTATTCTGAAAACTTCTTCAACTTGACTAAAATGTATGTGACCTCCACAGCAATTTTATTACCATTTTAAGAAAATGACAAATGATTCCAGACCTGGGGTTTTGGAAGATGTGCCTCACTATCTGCTTTATTATGTTTTTTAAAAAAGTATTTGATCTAGAATTTCAAATGATCTCTTAAGGTGAAAATAATTGGGCTAAGACTCAAAAAATTTTCTTTCCCCATAATAATTAGTAATTTCACTACTGGTGGCAGATTTTCCCCCGTTAAATTCAAAAGCAAATATTCTATGGTTTATAGCAGATTAACAAATAAGCCATGATGATAGATATTGCAGTTTTAGCAAGTTATAATGTTTCACAGATCTCATCTGCATTTGCAAGCTAAGCAGGGTTAGATCTATGGGTCACTTCTTGGATGGGAAACTATCAGAGAATGGCAAGACTGAGAAATTTTGCAGAAGACATTGCAAGCTACTCCTGTACTGTTTCCAAGAAAATTGCATGTTCTGAGGATTTACTGAAGGTGTGTTTATTTTTTACAGATATTGTGAATGCTTTATTTTATGAAATCATTTACTCTTTTCTAATTTATTATACATTTAAAATGTTACAGTTGAAATCTATATGGAAATAATACAGTTTGGCTGTCTGACTGACTAAGGATGAGAAAAATCTGCTGGATCACACCAGAGAATCAATCTGGCCCATCTTCCTAATCAAGGGTGGGTTCTAAAAATTTTTTACTACCGGTTCTGTGGCCGTGGCTTATTTTATGGGCATGGCTTAATAATTATTTAGGATTTAGCAGAGGTACTGGTCTACCAGGCTTTTAACTACTCGTAGAGCTGTACCGATCTACCCATTTATTTTTTGCAGGTACTGATCTACTCATGTATTTTTGCAGGCACTGATCTACTCATGTATTTTTGCAGGCACTGGTCTACCCATTTATTTTTGCAAGCACCGTTCTACTCATTTGTTTTCTTTTAACACTGATCAGCTATAGGATGGCCCTTTGAAGCCCCGCCAAGAGTTTAAACAGTTTTTTTTCCTCTAGCCATCAGCTGGGATTCAGGAGGCAGCAATAGATTGGGGGTGGGGCCAAATAAAAGGTAAGAATACCGCGCGGGGGTCACGTGTGTGTGTGGGAGTGGTGCGGGGGGGGGCAGAACCAGTTCCGTGACATCATATCATCACCACTACCAGATCGGGAGAACCGGGACGAACCGGGAGGAATCCACCAGTGTTCCTAATTCTAAGAATGTGTTTTAAGAACCTACAATCAGATCATGAAGGCAGAATCCTAAATCCTGTCATCTTTCCTAGAATGTAGATTACTAAACTGTTTTATGAAAGTTTTGTTTATTTTCATACATAAAAAGTAATTAATAAATGCTTTCATAAAAACATGCAGGAAAAGTTTCTGCTTGGAGGAGTACATCTTACCTGTGGTAATCACTCCAGAGAAAACCCAACATTGACCATATAGGACACTTTTTTGTGTTCTGTAATATTGTTGCAAAATTGGGGTACTTCCTGTCCAAGCCAAAGGAGCTGTACCACCAGTATAATGCCCTGTCCAGTTTGCATGCAGAATTCCACTATCATCTTCAGAATTAACCTAAAAATAAGTTGATGAGAATTAAGCCTCCCATTCCTGGTTCTGTTAATAACATTATGAAATAACATCCTTCTTAAGCTAGAATGCATGCTGCATTTTCAACCCTAATAGTACAAGATAGTCTTTATATAAATAAATAGTGGATGTGCTGAAATTGTGAGATGTATTTTTGAAACTTAAAGGCAAAAAGCTCAAAGCTTGCATTTCTAATCACTTTTAGAATCATTAGATCTATGACTTCCATCTTTCCCCTGTCATATATAATACTGAAATAATGTTGACCTGTCTTCACATTTCAGAAAAAGCTTTTATTATAAGCATTTTTACAGACAATTTCCCCTCCATTTGAAGCCCCTTTGCTTAGATTAACAAAGTACATTTCAGAACAGGGTCTTACTGGAAGCAAACAATTGACAGCATAATGAACCATTATGCTGTGGTCATTTTGCATGTACATAATATGCAGCATCTTGTGCAGAGAATAGATAGGAGAAAGAATGCATGGAGAGAGGAGAAACATTAGAGTATAAGTTTGGAAGAAAATATTCTTCAGGCTGTTGGTTATGTGAAAGAAAGTAAATGCAACCATTATTTAGGGAATAGCATAGTGGCATGAAATCCAGAGTTACTTAAGTTCATTTAGAGCAAGGAGTCTTAATATGCTCTTCTCTATTATAGAGGGAGAACAAAGGCAGATCTGAACTTCCAGCTTTCTCCAGCACAACATAACCCACTCACCATTTCTGGAGGACAGGAGAGCATGATGTCATTTTCAATCCACTTCCAGGAGGCAGGTAATATAAATTCCACTTGTGCTCTCTGGCCATATGTCAAAAGGAGTATTTTATGTATTGTGGAGGCTCAAGCTAGAATGTCTAATTTTCATGCTGTACTTACTTCTTTGTAAGCAACTCTATAAATTCCTATTGACTACTAAAGTGGATGCTTGCTTTGCTCGGGTCATTATTTGCTATCCTCCACTACCACTTTATTAACAAAGAAACTTAACAAGAAAGGTGAAAAACTGGCTTTTTCTGATGAAACCATGCAGTGTGGACCTGTCTCCTTTTCCCCCTCCTATTTGAACCAGGTGAGATTCATGAGAATTCTGCCACTTTCCCCTTCAAGCTCAGCTAATAGGGAAAAAAATGTAAAACTATACTCTTTTTGAGTAACTTTCCCTACTAGGAGAAATAGAAAAGCAAAGGAATTCAAGAAAGAGAGGCTCGGGTCAAAAAATCCAGACCAAACATGAAGCCATCATGATGGCCAAAGCAAAGAAAATCTAGAAAGAATTTGTTAGGCTTCGTTTTCAATCAATTTACACACTGAAATTGAAAGTGAACAAGACCCAGAAAACTGAAATGACACAAATGACACTTTTGTTGAAAACAAAAGATAGAGAGAGCTGACCTGAGCCGATGAAGGAAGTGATTAATGTGCTTAGAATAACCAAAGATGGCATATTATATAGAGACAAGCATACTAAGTATTTTAGATGAAGAAAATGGGTAAAAATGCAAAAGCTTTATCTGTCAACTCTAGTAATCAATAGTAATCATACAATGTATGTGTAGACAGCCAGTGTAGGCAAAATTAAAGTCCAACAGTCTGTGTGTGTGTGTGTGTGTGAGTGTGTGTGTGTAGTGACATATTTTATGTCACCAGCAGGAGTGGGTTCCAATTTTTTTATCGGTTCTGTGGCTGTGGCTTGTTCGGTGGGCATGGCTTGGTGGTCATGTGACTGGGTGGGTGTGGCTTGGTGGTCACATGGTTTGGTAATCATGTGACTTTGTGGGCATGGCCAACTTGACATCACTCATGTCAAGGGTTAGGGTTAGGGTGCCTGGCCTCTCCTCACCTCAAAGGCCTCAACAAGATACTATTTCCCTGTCTATTTATTTATTTCCCTGAACATCCAAAATATACTATTTAATCCTATGTACATATGCCATATATGTACATACATATTACATAGCAGGGCTGAAATGCTCCCGGTTCAGACCGGCTCGGGTGAGTAGCTAGCAATGGCGGTGGGCAGTTCAGAGAACCGGTAGCAAAAATCCCTGCCCCCCCCGCTCATGCCCACCCAATCACCCAGTCACCCGCTTGACTACTTGACCACTCACTCACTTTTCCTGCCACTCAGCACCAGTCGCTTTTCCAGCCACTCGATGCTTTCTTCTGGCCCACCCAGCCCACTTCCGGCCTATATAAATTCCCCTTTCTACACTGCCCAGCTACTTCACCCAGACATTCGCCTGGCTTCTCGGACCTCGCCTTGCCCCACTCGGATGCCTTGCTGACTGCTGCTCGCTCAAAAAGGTAAGCTTTGCCGGTTGCGGCCTTGCATTCCGCCCCTCCAATCACGTAGTTTGCACAGCTGCCAGGGATCATTTGCGGGCCCCGTGCTACCCCCCTGGTCCCGGATCCCCATGCTTGCCTGCCTGGCCTGGCTAAGCCACTGAGCTAACCACCCACCTTCCCCCTCAGCCTCCAGCTTGCTTACCTTCACTCTTCGGACCGAATCCTGAGCCGCTGGTCACAACGCCTGCCTTGCTTTGCTTGCTGTAATCCCTGCAATCCATTGCATCAGCAAGCAACTGAATCTCCCTGCCTGCAATCAAGCTCATCAGTGAGCAGCTCTATCTGCCTGCCTGCCTGCCTGCCTTATCCCTTCAATTGGGTAAGTTTTCTTCCCCTTTGGGAGCTTTAAAAAAATAGTTAATTGGGGGTTTTTTTAGTTGTTCTTTTTTTAGACCTAGTCATTTAAAGTTTAGGATGTTTTAAATTTAGCTGCTTTTATATAAAAATAAAATAAAATAATATTTGTGCAGCTTTCTGAGATTTTGTGTGTTTCTGTAGTGTTTCACTCTAACTACACAAACACACAAAATCTCACAAAGCTGTATGTGGAATTTTGTGTGTGTAAAGTGTGAAAGTTGTTTTTGGGGGCTTTTTGTGGCTGTGTGAGGTTCCTGCTTGTTGCCATTTTGGGTCTAGCACAGCTGCTTTTACATTGTGGGTGAACCAGTTGTGTTGTGTTGTGTGTGTGAAAGTTGGTTTTTTGAGCTTCTTGTGACTTGACTATGCCCACTTGACCAACAAGCCATGTCCACCCAGTCACCTGACCACCAAGCTCGGCCCACTAATTAAGCCACGTCCACAGAACCGGTAGCAAAAATTTTTAGATTTCACCCCTGATTACATAGTATAGAGCATAAAAAGATACATTATCTACTATATATACTGTATGTATATGTACACACACAGAGAGCTCTTAAAACTATACACATTCAACCTCTTACTACATTTGGAAAAACACACCCAGAATCCCCTTTCTGCCACACATTTAACTATAACTTCTATACATTTAGAACATTACACACACCTTCAGATATTCTTCCCTACCTAGCTTGCACATGACAGTTAGAGCCAGGAGAGGTCATGGATTGAGTAAAATGTGGTGAAACTCACTTAACAACACTCTTGTTTAGCAACCAAAATTTTGGGCTCAATTGTGGTCATAAATCAAGGACTATCTCTGCCTTCCTCTGCATGGCAGCCTAGTCCTAGTAAACTCATTTTTCTTTCTGGCAATTTTCCTCTCTGTTGGAGGCACCAAAACAATCTAGTCGATATAAGGTTTCCTGCTGGAGCAGGAGGTTGGACTCCAAGGTCCCTTCCAGCCCTAGATTGCTATCCTGTTTCAAAGCATCTTCTGAAGCCACGTCTAGTGCCAGGGTTTGTGGTCCTTCCTTTCTTCCTCTTCTTTCTTTCTCTTTCTTTCTTTCTCTCTCTCTCTCTCTCTTTTCTCTCTCTCTCTCTCTTCCTCCCTCCTTTCCTTTCTTCCTTAAATGCCAGCACAACCCACCACTTTGCTCCTAAAGTGGTCTAGGACAGAGGTCTCCAACCTTGGCAACTTTTAGACTTGTGGACTTCAACTCCCAGAGTTCCTCAGCCAGCAAAGCAAAGCTTTGCTAAAACACGTTGCTAAAACAAACAAACAACCCACATTGCATCTGTTTTGGGGGAAGAGGTTCAATTCATTGCCCAGTTAAAGATTGAAATGAAATGTTCCAAGCTGACAGCATTGCTTCTAATGACATTTGGCTCCAGATCAGATCAGCCTTTTTTTTTTTTTTTGCATGAAGGAGGAACACTGAGCAAATGAAAACAAAAAGCCTCCAGCCTCCGATGCAAAGTAAATTAAAACCTCTTTCTCTCCTGACCACCAAGCCACTGATGTGGAGACCACATGGAGCCCTTCACGTGTTCTCCAGCAAACTGTTTTCTCTCCCCTGCTCTCTTGCTGGGAGGGAGAGAGGTTTTTTGCAGTTTTTTGTGTTTTGGGGACCTATCCAGAAAGCCTGGCACAGAGAAACAGCCAGGTTGAAGGCCAGTACTTTCACAAGGCACCCACAAGGAACCGCTCCTTAGCCCCAGCCATGTGTTTTCAAGCTCAGGCTGCTTGGAGTGAAAAACTATTGCATGAAAACACATGGCTGGGGCTGAGGAGTGGTTCCTTATGGGTGCTAACTTGCCTTCTCTTCTACCACCAGTCGTGGGAGGAAGAAGGTAAGATCGCGAGCCCTGGTGGGGATGAGAGGGTGCAGCAAGCTAGGCCACAGGCAGCATGGCCTGGAATGGAGCTAGGCTGGGCCGTGGCAGCTTAGCCAGGCACGCAAGCCCGGTGGAGACAGTGGGAGGGGCCATGGCAAGTGACAGGTACGGGGGGCTAGTGTGACTTGCATGCTTACCTGAGGAGCAACTCAGTTGGGGTATAGGGCAGGCACCACATGGGAAGGCAGTTTAAGCAGACAAGGCGCAGAGCAGACTGTGCACATGCGCAAGTGCCACACAGTCTGCTCTGCCGCCCAGGAGGTGAGGAATGTGAGGGATCTCACGAAAGAACGATGGTTCGTTGAGGGTGCTTCCAAGAAAAGGCAGCATGCAAGGATACAATCAAATTAAGTATTTATTTGGAAGTAAAAGTAGAATAAAATGGATTCCCAGGTATGGAGGCATCCATGCCTGGGTTGAGCCTATGGGTCAGACCCATAGGAGAGTAGAACAAGAGCAGGCGAGAACAGCCTCTGTGCAAGGGTTCTTATAGGGGTCCCTGACCCCTCCCTTACTGATGTTTGTGGGGGCTGGAGGGCCATTAGCATTCCCCAATGGGGCTGCAGGGGCCGGAGCTCCTTGGGATCAGAGGTGCCTCTTTGCTCCCATCTGGTGGCCCTTTAAGAAACTGCCATGGTTGGCACAAAATACCTAACAATTCCCCTTCTTGCCAGTCAATGACAGTTACCAGAGAATATATGCGAGAGGGCGAACAGGTGTCATAAACATGTACAGGTTTACAGGACCAAACACAAACACTTACATAGAAGGTTGTGTCGGTCAATGGGCACAGGTTTTGTAAACAGGTCAGCTAACTGGTTGGTTGTGTTGCAATGTTTGATGTGTACAAACCCCATTCTGGTAAGTTGCCTGACATTCTTGTAGCGGATGTCTATGTGGCAGGACCTAGAGCCCACCCCGTATGCCCCCAAGATTCCAATTGCAGCCGTATTATCTTCCTGAATTTGGATGGGCAGAGTAGGAGGTGCCCAGATGCTCGTTACCAGAGCATTGAATCAGATCAAGTCATTTGCCGTGTCCGATAGGCTGGTATATTCTGCCTCGGCCGTGGAGCAAGAAACAAATTTTTGCTGTCTAACATGCCAATGGATAGGACAGCCATTTAGCAGTATGAGGAAACCAGAGGTGCTCCGTCTACTCTCGGTTTCACCAGCCCAGTCTGCGTCCGAGTAAGCGGAGAGCTGGGCCAGCTTCCCCTTCTTTGGCTCCAGCATAAGGAGGGCATTGGCCGTGCCCCTGAGGTACCTAAGTACTCTCTTGACAGCTTTCCAGTGGAATTCCTTTGGGTTTTCCACATGCCTGGACAATAAATTCACAGCTAGAGTTATGTCAGGCCTGCTCCAATTGCTAATGTATAGCAAGGAGCCAATCACAGATATATATAATTTGTTGTCTGTGAAGTCAGGGCTGTCTTTGTGATTGTGGCCATAGTAATCACTTTGTATGGGGCCAGGTGTTGGCTTAGACTCCACCATTTTGCACTTGTCCAACAACTCTTCAATTTTTTTCTTTCTGTGATAATGCAAATCCCTTTTTAGTGACCAAGATATGCACACCCAGATACCTGTCAACCTGCCCCAAGGATTTCAGGGTAAACTTTTCCCCCAGGGCCTTGGCAAATTCATCACACCTTTCCTTGCCAGGCCCTACATATAGGAGGTCATCCACGTAAACTAACACCCGTTCTGTATCACCTTTGGTGTCACGTGTAAAAACACACTCATCTGCATGAGATGCCCTGAAGCTAATTCATTCTAAACCCTTTTTGAGGCAGTCAGAGTTTCCCTGACTGCTTGAGGCCATATAGTCCCTTTTGGAGTAGCCATGTGTTTCCCCCTTCCTGCTGGTAACCAGGAGGGGCCCTCACGTAGATCTGCTGGTCCAGGTTGGCGTGGAGGTAGGCCGTCTGGATGTCAAATTGGTAGACTTCCTTCCCCAGTGTAGCTGCAGTTACGAGGGCGGCCTTTATGCTTTCTGCCCGGACAGTCGGAGAATAGGTCTCTATGTAGTCCTCCATGTAGCGTTGGGCAAACCCCTGTGCTACCAAGCGAGCCTTGTACAGGTAGCAGCCATTGGCAAGTGGCTTGGCCTTGAAAACCCACTTTGTGCCAATGACCTTCTTCTCTTTTGGTGAAGACCTTGAGCTTTCTCAGGCTCTCCATTGCGAGCTGCCACTTCTCCTGTTCTTCGATGGGCAGCTCCTGGATGTCAGATAAAGTCTTTGGGGTGACCACGACGCTGTTGACAGACGCGATGTGCCCAATGTCAATTCTCTTTGGTGGAACCCCCTTATTGGACCGTTTTGACCTTGTGACCTCCTGCCACTCACCACCTTTTCTTTTGCGGGTTCCTTGCCGACTGGCTGTTCATGACCAGGATGAGGAGGCTCTCGGTCCCAGGTGTAGGGCATCATGGGCCTCTGAAGCGTCACTGGGGGTGAAGAGTCAGGTGAAGATGGCGTGTCTTCCCCTTCAGGATTGGATGGCTCATCCTCCTCATCTGGACCAGGTAGGCTGACCTCTTCATCCTGTTCCTCTCTCTCGTCGGTGGCAGTGTCTGTGGTTGTCTCAGGCGGTCTCTTGATTGGTGCGGCTTTACTAGACCGGTTGATGTATGGGCCCAGATCATTTGAGTGGATCTGGTCCAATTGGAGTCCTCTTTGAAGGAGGCAGATTGGGAAGTCACAGTCCTGCCCCCTTCTCCCAGGAACCGATAGGCCTTGGAGCCAGGGGCATAGCCCAAGAACCTTAGTCTCTGGGAAATGGATCTCCCCTTCTTCCGCAGCTGCTTGGGGATGTGCACCCAAGCGTAGGAGCCAAAAACGAGCAAGTCTCCCAAATTTGGTTTCCTACTGTGGACCAGAAAATCGGGGTCTGGTTCACAACGCTGCTTCAGGTGCGGTTCAGGGTGTAATTGGCATAGTGTACCACCTCTGCCCAATACGATTCCGCAACCCCAGCATCCGCGATCAGGCTGCGCACCATGGTCTGCAGAACGCCATTTCATTTTTCTGACACACCGTTCTGTGCAGGGGAAAAAGATGCTGTTCAACCCCCTTGGCTCTGGTTGCCTTGGGCGGTGCTGGCACCTTAGGCCCTTTCTTGGGCTTATCTGCCTTAGGTGCCTGCTGAGGCTCAGGTTTCGTGCCCGCATTGGCCTTAGAAGGCCGTGGGGCTGGTTGAGGTGGCGTGAGCGCAACTGCCTCAGTCTTGTGCTTCTTTGACAGCCTGGGAGCTGGCTATGGAGCCTTTCTTTCTCTCTGTGCGCAGGCCCCTTCTGAGGTGGCACCCTGTGAGCTGTCTCCTGCGGCTAGGTACTTTGGGGAGAAATATGGCAAACCATTTATAATGGTAACACTCCCAATGATCCTCTTGTCTCGAGTGATGAGGCCTCCCCCTTTGCGAAATAATACCTCCACCCTGTCATCATTACATAGCTTAGTTATGCTTCACAGGTTATGGCTATAGAGGGAGCATGTAATACACCTTCGACATTGCCCAGCCCTGGTACAGAGACAGTGCCCTCCCCAACAACCAAAACATAGTTACCATTTGCAACCTTAACGGAGGAGTTAATTCTCCTTAACCTCTTAAAGCCTTGTCTCAAGTTAGCAATATGAGATGAAGCCCCAGAGTCCAGTAACCATAGGCCAGTAGGGCCATCAGCCTTTGTGGTGGGGGTGAAATAGCTAGTATACACAAAATTGCTCTTAGCACGACCTTTGCCCCCACCAGTCCCCCTTCTCTGGCCCCTGCCCCTTTCTTGATTGGAGCCACGCTTAGGTCCTTGCTGGTAATGGGGGCAGTCCTTCTTCAGGTGCTCCTCAGAGCCACATATGAAGCATTTGGGTAGAGCGTTAACCTGCTCTGAACTCTGGTGCCTTCTGTTGATGCGATGAGTTGTGGCCCTGGTGTATTCTCCCGCATCTCTACGCCTCCTGTCTTCCTCATTGAGCCTCTCTGTGAGGTAGGACAGGGTCATGGCTTCCTTTCTGGTTCCCTCTAGTGAGACAATAAAATTGCCCCAACTTTTGTCCAGGGATGCCAGAATCATAGCAATCATGTTGGCCTCAGTCACAGGGTAGTTCCCTGAGCACCAGCTCTGCCCTGAGTGCCTTCAACTTTCCCAGGTGCTCAGCCATGTTAGCCCCAAATTTTAGCTTGGTATTATAAAACTCTGTTGTGAGTCTTGTGGTGGAGCCCAAACTATCACTGTTAAATAGGCTATATAGCAACCCCCAAATTTCACTAGCTGCGAGCCCATCTGGAATGCTAGGGTACAGTTTAGCATCTAATGAGCTCAGTAGAGTGGTATAGGCTCTCCTGTGGTACCACTCTTCTTGAGGCCCCCAAGGGAAAGGTGGCGGGTCTAGAACCATTTCTAGGGTCCCCTCTTTTAAGAGACGTGCTTGTATCTCTTTACTCCAGATGTAATCATTTTCACCTGCCAGATGTAGTTTTTCAAAGTTATTTGAAGTGCTGAAGAAAAGGAATAAGCAGGAGCAGAAAATATATTTGTATTTTGCTGTCCATGGTATCTTTGCCTATGTCCCATTGAAGTGAATGGGAGAGGGATCCCTCTGCTAGCCGGTGTTGGTATTTTCTTCTGATTATTCTTTTCTTTTTCAGGTGGATCAAACTGAGCATGCCCGGACTGCTGAGCATGCTCAGAGCTCATTCCAGCCCAGGAGTTGATGGGAGTGGACCTCTCCCTCTGTACTTCAGGGCTAGGCCTGGGCCCAAGCCTGTGAGGCCCTGAAGGTTCCTCTGGAAGCCCTCCCAGTACTGGAACACTTACCGGGGGGCAAAGGCTGCAGGATGGGGCTGGAAAAGCCCAAAAATGCTGAGGATTGCCTGGAGGGGCCCACCGCTGGTCCTGAGGACTCTGGAGGAGGCATCCATCTTGGACAGTGGGAGGCTCAGCTGCAGGCCCTCTGAAGACGTTGAGGTGAGTCCTCCGTTGCCTCGGTGGGGGTGTTGGGAAGGCTGGAGCCCCCAGGGGTTCTTCTGGGGCTCTCTGGAGGCCTGGGTCCTGGCTGGGGGGCTCTGGACTGGACGCCCCCCCTTGTTGGCCTCCTGGGGGTAGTGAGGGAGGCTGGCTGCTCCCGAGGTGGAGGCTGTGGTCATCGTGGCCTCCAGGGCTGCAACCAGGACTTGGATTGCAGCTCTGATGCCCTCTGCAGCAGGAGCGGCTGGGCAGACTTCGAGGCTTGCCTGTGGAGGAGGGGGCCGAGCAGTTTGCATGCTGCTTTGGCTGGCTGCCATCGGTTGCTGGGCCTCAAGGCCTAGTTGAGGCTCACAAAGACTCGTTGGAGTAGGTGACCTGGGGACCGCCATGTTGCTTCCGATTGGCCTTGGAAGCTGCAGGTTGCGATTTGGTGGGAATTTTCCCGCCAAAACTCTGGGGCCCGGGGGCCCCCAGGGTGGCCGGTGCCATGTTGGGGAGCCTCCTGGGTGCTGGGGAAGGTCTTACCCGGTGTCCAGAGGCCCCTGTGCTGGTGTCCCATGTGGCTTGGCTCCAGGCGTCCCTCGGGTTGCTAGGAGCATTCTTAGCAGCTCCCTGCACTCATTACCAGTGAGCTGGTTCACGCTGGGGGTGGCCTGGTCCCAGGCCGCATCCCCAGTGTCCTGGCAGTCCTGGGTGGACTGCTGGCCTTCCATGCTTTCCTCTGTGGCTTGCAGCTGCAAGGAAACGTGTGAAGGGGTCCCTTGTGTTCTGCTGGGTCCTCTGGGGGCATAGAGGTCATCTGTACCCTCCTCTGGTTTGAAGCTCGCATCAGGGACTGGATGCAGGGCAGCCAACATTGCTTGGAGGCTCCTGGTCATGACCGGGGAAGTCCTGCCATCCATCTCTTGGGGGTTCTTGCTGGAACTTCCTGGCATCTTGCTTCTGCTGGCTTGGAAGCTTAGCCTCAAACCATCCTCAGGCTATCACTTTTGTGAGGGATCTCATGAAAGAACGATGGTTCGTTGAGGGTGCTTCCAAGAAAAGGCAGCATGCAAGGATACAATCAAATTAAGTGTTTATTTGGAAGTAAAAGTAGAATAAAATGGATTCCCAGGTATGGAGGCATCCATGCCTGGGTTGAGCCTATGGGTCAGACCCATAGGAGAGTAGAACAAGAGCAGGGGAGAGCAGTCCCTGTGCAGGGGTTCTTATAGGGGTCCCTGACCCCTCCCTTACTGATGTGTGTGGGGGCCGGAGGGCCATTAGCATTCCCCAATGGGGCTGCAGGGGCCGGAGTTCCTTGGGATCAGAGGTGCCACTTTGCTCCCATCTGGTGGCCCTTTAAGAAACTGCCATGGCTGGCACAAAACACCTAACAAGGAATGACTGGGTGGGGCAAGCAAGTGGGGTGAGCAGGCAGCGACCAGGTGACTGGTTTGGGGGCGTGGCCAGCCAGCCGTCTTTACCAGTTCGGTGACTGATGACAAATTATCGCTACCGGATTGCCCAAACTGGTGCGAACCGGTAGGAACCCACCACTGGTCACCAGAACGTGTATTATTTTAAAGATATTGTTCTCCAATGGATTTTTGGAAACATAATGTTCTCTTACAGGTTTTATATTTTCCCACTTCAAGTAAACACGTCACCAATTTTTGGCAATTGTGAGCACCAGAGTCCATAAAACTGGTATGTTGAGGGTTACATGCAGATCAGGGATGGGTTCTACTTACCTTTACTACCAGTTTGCATCGATCGCTTCTGATGATGTCCACCTCAGTGGGCAGAGCCTCCCACCAGTTTTACTACCGGTTCTATAGAACCAGTCTGAACCAGGGCAACCTACCACTGATGCAGATTCTTTGGATTTCAATTCTCTGCCCCAGCTAATAGTGCCATAGGGAAGTGAATCCAAGAGTTGTAGGCTAAAATATCTATCAGGCACTAGATTTACACTTATAGGCTAAGGTTCAGGTTGATAGGAAGATTAGTTTTACTGATTTCTGTTTTGTGATTTACAATATACAGATTATCATAAAGCATTTTTAATGACATACCAAAGCTGACATGACCCTGGAGATGATCACTGGATCCTTTTTAGCACTCGCCTTGAGTTGACTTTTGTCCAGAAGATAGATACAGCAATCCAAAATATCATCTTCAAACTATTTTGTAGTACAAGGCAAAATATGATTAATGTTTTTCACTGCTGGAAAAATAATTCGTTTTTTAAAACATATTTATTTTCATTTGTCAAAAAGAATAAAATATAAAACAGAAAAACAAATATTCAACACTAACAATGAAAAAAAAGGCAAAGAATGATTATTTAACCTTCTTCAATGCTGGGGAAATAGTTTTTTAACGCAATCAACAGCAACTTCATAAGTTTCAAATGTGAAGTCTGCTCTGTTACCACCAGTAAAAAGTAGTTTGATATAATTATTATTATTGTTGTTGTTGTTGTTATTATTATTTCACAATGAATAGTACTTAATGATAGAAATAGTCATCACTGTAGAAATCATTTTATGTAGACATATTTACAGCATGTTAAAAAGAGTCTTTCTTAATGCATTAAGCATCTATTATAGAGATAAATTTTCCTGTAAATCATACTTGAGATTTCCTATAAATCATAAGGTAAGGTAAAGGTTTCCCTCACACATATGCACTAGTCGTTCCCAACTCTAGGGGGCGGTGCTCATCTCTGTTTCAAAGCCGAAGAGCAGCCCTGTCCGAAAACATCTCTTTGGGCATGTGGCCGGCATAACTAAATGGCAAAGGTGCACAGAACACTGTTAACTTCCCACCAAAGATGGTTCCTATTTTTCTACTTGCATTTTGTATGTGCTTTCGAACTGCTAGGTTGGCAGAAGCTGGGACAAGTAACAGGAGCTCACCCCATTATGCAGCACTAGGGATCTGAACCGCTGAACTGCTGAACTTTTGATCGACAAGCTCAATGTCTTAGCCATTGAGCCACTGCATCCCAAGTATAAATCATACTTGACATTTAAAGACACCATAAACACATATATTTGTAATTTTATTAGCATTTTAACAATTGTGTCCAGACCAAGTAGCTTTTGTGGGAAACCACCGCAGTGGCAGTTGATACCCCCAGGCTTATGGTCATGGGGGATTTTGACTTGCCATCAGTCAGTGAGACGTCTGAGATGGCTCGGGAGTTCATGGCTTCCATGACAGCCATGGACCTGACCCAGTTAATTCATGGCCCTACTCACGTGGGGGGAAACACGCTGGGCCTGGTTTTTGTCTCTGGACAGTGGCTGAGTGATCTTGAGATAGGGGATATAGCAATTGAACCCTTGTCATGGTCAGATCACTCTCTCGCTTAGACCTTCAAACCGCCGCACCTCGCTGCAGGGAGGCGGAACCAGTAAGATGGTTCCGCCCCAAGTGCCTGATGGATTCTGATAGGTTCCAAACGGAGCTTGAGCCATTTCCTGAGGCTCTGGCACATGGCTCGGCCAAAGACTTAGTGGTCGCCTGGGATGAGGCGGCCGCCAGGGCTTTGAACTGAGTCGTGCCTTTGCGGCCTCTGACCAGCACCGATCTCACCTGGCTCCTTGGTACACTGAGGAGCTGAGGGAGATGAAGCACCGGAAAAGACTCCTAGAGAGCAGTTGGAGGGCTAGTCATTCTGAATCTGACCGGACACTGGTAAGAGCTCACATTAAGAATTACCTAGTGGTGATAAAAGCGGAGAAGAGGAGTTACTTCTCTGCTCTTATTACGTCATCAGATAATCGCCCAGCTGCCCTGTTTAGGGTGACCCATTCCTTGCTCCAACAGGGGGCATGGGAGGACCCCTTGGAGGGTAGAGCTGAGGACTTTGTACAATATCTGTATGAGAAAACCACTCAGATTCGGGAACAGCTGAACTCTAATTCTGAGTGGGTAGATCCAGGGGAGGTGACTGGGGCAGGCCTTGAGAATATTATATGGGAAGAGTTTGACTCTGTGACTCCGGAAAATGTGGACAGGATACTGAGCAGCCTGAGTGCAGCCACATGTTTACTGGACCCGTGTCTTTCCTGGTTGGTGCTGGCTTCCCGGGAGGTGACACAAGGCTGGCGCCAGGGGATTATAAATGCTTCTTTGAGTGAGGGTGTTTTCCCCGCCGCTCTGAAGGAAGCGGTGGTGAGGCCCCTCCTCAAGAAGCCTTCCCTGGACCCGGCAATGTTGGTAAATTATCGTCCCATCTCCAACCTTCGCTTTGTTGAGAAGGTTGTTGAGAGTGTGGTTGCGTGACAGCTGCCTCAGTACCTGGATGAATTGACCTATCTAGATCCGTTCCAGTTGGGCTTCAGGTCTGGGTACAGCATGGAGACAGCATTGGTCGCATTGGTGGATGATCTCTGGAGGGCTCGGGACAGGGGTTGTTCCTCTGTCCTGGTCCTATTATTTTAATTTTTTTTATTTTTTAAAAAATTTGATTTATATGCCGCCCTTCTCCGGAGACTCAGGGCGGCTTACAATGCGTTAAACAATAGCCTTCATACTTTTGTATATTTATACAAAGTCAGCTTATTGCCCCCACAAACTGGGTCCTCAATTTACCCACCTTAGAAAGGATGGAAGGCTGAGTCGACCTTGAGCCTGGCTAGGATTGAACTCAGAGAAATTACAGGCAGCTGGTGTTAATTGCTGCCTTTAGTAGGAGGCATTAGCCCCCTACGCTACACAGGCTATTAGACCTCTCAGCGGCTTTTGATACCATCGACCATGGTATCATGCTGCGCCGGTTGGAGGGGCTGGGAGTGGGGGGCACTGTGCTACGGTGGTTCTCCTCCTTTCTCTCCAACCGGTCGCAGTCTGTGTTGTCTGGGGGGCAGAGGTCGACCCCAGGGCCCCTTGTATGTGGGGTGCCGCAGGGATCGGTCCTCTCGCCCCTTCTGTTCAACATTTATATGAAGCCGCTGGGTGAGATCATCTGTGGTTTTGGGGTGAAGTACCGTCAGTACGCTGATAACACTCAGCTATACATCTCCACCCTAGACCACCCCAATGATGCCCTCGAAGTGATGTCTCAGTGCCTAGAGGCTGTACGGATCTGGATGGGGAGGAACAGACTCAGGCTCAACCCTTCCAAGACCGAGTGGCTGTGGTTTCCGACATCCTGGTATAGTCAGCTGGCACCATCTCTGACTATTGGGGGAGAGTCATTGGCCCCCAAGGATGGGGTTCGCAACTTGGGCATCCTCCTGGACTCACGGCTGTCCTTAGAAGGGCATATGACAGCCGTGGCCAGGAGGAGTTTTTATCAGGTTCGCCTGATCCGCCAGTTGCATCCCTTTCTGGATCGGGATTCGTTACGCACAGTCACTCATGCCCTCGTCACCTCATGCCTGGACTACTATAATGCTCTCTACATGGGGCTCCCCTTGAAGAGCACCCGGAGGCTCCAGCTGGTCCAGAATGCGGCCACGCGGGTGGTGATGTGACTCCCCTCCTGCACGAGCTGCACTGGCTCCTGGTGGCCTTCTGGGTGCGCTTCAAGGTTCTGGTTACCATCTTCAAAGTGCTCCATGGATTAGGACCAGGGTATCTTCAGGACCGCCTTCTGCCACAAACAGCCTCTCACCGACCAGTCCGCTCCCACAGAGAGGGGCTCCTCAGGGTGCTGTCGGTCAAACAGTGTCGACTGGTGGCCCCTGGGGGAGAGCCCTCTCTGTGGGGGCACCTGCCATCTGGAACGAGCTCCCCCCTGAGATAAGGAGGTTACAGGACCTACGTACCTTCCGCCACGCCTTAAAAATGTTCTTATTTGCACAAGCTGGTCTGGCTTAACCTCCTTTTTATATTGGGTTTTAAATATTTTATATAATTGGATTTTAAATTGTTTTCTAGCCTCATTATTTAATTTGTTTTAAACGATTTTTAACTTTTGTATTCTATTGTATCTTATCTTGGCTGTTCACCGCCCTGAGTCCCGTCTGGGAGTAGGGCGGTATACAAATTTGAATAAATAAATAAATAAAATAAATAAATAAAACACCTATGACAAAGAGACAAAGGTATTTAAGAAATGTTTCATGAGAGTGAGAAAGACTTTACTCCACTTTAATGTATATTCTTGACCAGAATTTCAACATTTCTTGGTTATTGTTTTTCTAGTCACTTAGGTAGAAGGATGTTATGCCCTGAACTTACTTTATCAAGTTACTGAAAAAGTGAGAAAATGGAGTGATTTGAGAAAAACCAAAACAGGTGTCAGCCTCTCACAATAGGAACCAGATGAGGAAATAGATACCCCAAGGATTTCAGGTATACATATTATGCAATTTTTTCTTCCTTAGTGCTTTTGCATTCCTTAAAAGTTATTTCACATTCTTCTACATGGGGAAACATAAATAGTTGAGGGGAATAAATAAAACATTATTTCTTACCTGCCCAAAATTCCATGGCCTTTCACGAATATTTGCTACTGATCCTACATAAATGTAGCCAGTATCATTGAGGATGTACTCTACTCTTTCATCATCATCCGGCATAAAAACAGAATCCGCTAAAATAGACATGTAAGCAGATTTAGGAGGTCAAGACCTGATGCAATGAAATATCAACAGTACCACAACAATGGGATGGAGGAGTAAGTTAATTTATTTTCTTCACAGTTTTGAATCTGTTCAGGGTAATACCCTGAATCTCTTTGGCTGGGAAACTGCATACTTAGGGTTGGATACTAAAAACTAACTGTTGGTCTCCAAAATAATGTGAATATTCAGATAAGCAGACCGATAGATTTCAGTTCAGAGCTTTTCTTATCAAAATGTTCTAGGTTTTCTTATTCCAGCTATAGTTGCCCAAGAATTATTATTATTATTAATTTATTATTATTAATTAGATTTATATACCGCCCTTCTCCTTACGGACTCAGGGCGGTGTATTATTTTATTAATTATCTCTCATTGCAGAAGATTCAATATTCAATTAAAGTTTTCCTTGACTAAATCTCTACTTATTTAATGGATAAAATTTGTCTCTCTGGAGTTCATTGTATCCATATTGTATAAGAACAGCCCTGCTGAATCAGACGAATCATCTGTTTCCCACAGTGGCCTCCCAGCCCCTGTTTGAACAGCAGGAGGGCCTCAGCCCAATTTTGGTTGGTGCACTAGTACACCTCTACTTGGGGCATGAAAATCTTAACTGCAATGTCTCATGCCTGTAATGCTATCTGTTTGTTATTACTAATGTACTAAACTTCCAACTGTTTTTAATAATGATTTGGGAGCTGCACGATGGTCCACAATATACTTCAGGGAAGTCAGGGACATGGATGAGGGTGAGACAGGAAGCCCTGGTTTTTTATTGCAACTATCATCCTTTGGAACAGCCTTCTGGTTAAAAGGAAATTGACTGACTGGCTTTTGCAAAGTGTTTAGAGAAGATCTCTTTAATAGAGTATTACAAGGCTCTAATTGTTATTTTATTATTGCTTTTCTACTGGGTTTTTTTTTAGTGGATGTTTTAATTGTATGCTATATGTCTATAACTGTGAACCACTGGAAATCCTCAACTGAATTACAACTGGATCTGGTAAATAAATATACATACATACATACATACATACATACATACATACATACATACAGTACATTCATACCAGTGATAGATTTAAGCCACTCTAGGTTCTCTTAATTACCTTGACACCAAGGATTGAACAAAATATAGATAAAATTCTTAGGAGGACTATAAATATTAGATCCTGTATCCACTGTCAGAAGATATTTTCCAATGATTGCATCAGCTGAGCTGGTTATAACTATTACACACTAAAAGAAGAACAAGGTGTTTATAACAGTACAACATTGTATGTGATAAATATTTAAATGCTGCAGGAAGATGTACATTAAGAAAAGTGTGCTAGTCTGTACATAGCTGTGTATGAATACAAATTTGTGGGGAAGCATGGCTATTGATTAGAATATGGGTGAGCCATTTTTTCCTCTTGCTCCATCTTTGGTATGTGTCTTTTTACAAAGATATATGGGATTGACTATGGGAGAGAGGATAAAGACCCACAGCCTAGGTCAGGGATGGTTAACCTTTTTGGTGCCAAATGCCCAAAGTGCTTGCATGTGTGTGCGAATGCATTCACGCATGCCTGAACCCCCAAAATGCAATATGAGTGACCCCCATGCATGCGCCCCACCCTCTGTGCTCCGTTTTGGCTTCCAGGTTGGTGCAGGAGGCTTTCCATTATACCACTATTTATATTCAGTGTTTTGGATATATTCAGTGTTTTGGATCATCCAGAAGTTTGAATATACTTCACTATTTTATTCAAATTTCTGCATCAGTGTTGCAGTGATGCTAAATTCTTTATTTCAGAAAATGCAGTCTTCCCTTGTTAGAAGTTTACTTGCATTTTTAAAATGGAAGGTTGTTATAAATTGAATAGTCATATGATGACACTTCTCATAAGGTTTGAGTTCACCTAGGATCATTAGTCTAATGAAACAGCTCTGGAGAATCAATTTTTTTATCACTATAAGAGTTATTTATGTATAGTATTTCTTTTGTAGGATTCCTCTTAATGCCTTCAACGAAATGTATTTTGATCTACAAACACTGCAAGTGCATTACTATTTAAGGAGCCATAAGACTTTCTGTTGCTTTACTTCCTGCATAAAACTAACACAATTTTACCTGTTGAGATTGCTAACATTGTAAGTATAATATGCCAAATTAAACTACTCCATCTTATGTCTGTGCTGACATAATTCATAGGTTTTTCTCAATACAATCTAACTTCCTCTGGGAATTGTGTCCTAATATATCTACAAGAAGCTGAGAAACACAGTTCTAAGCTGACATTTCAATGAAGAATATTCAAAAACTTTATACCTCCTTCCCATTTGTTTGACAAATGTTAGCATGCCATGGTTGAGCATCTTGTTGTGCCCTTGCATTCAGGTTTATGAAGGTCCCATTGGATGGCATTGGTGTTTGACCTACAAAAATATAAATTCATTTAGACTAACATTAATACATCTGAATGGTAGCGCAGCAACTTTTGTATTCTATCTGCAGCTTTGACAGATTCTATTACTGAAATAAAATTGTACCAACAACGCCATCAGAGCAGCATTATGGAACGGATGTCTAAGATCTTAGCCAAGAAAATGAATTGGGTGATTTATAAAAATGGAAAGCCTGACTTAACACAAAGAACAGGTAATCCCCAGGTTACGAGTGTTCCCTTAGTGAACGTTCAAAGTTATTATTTATTTATTTATTTATTTATTTATTTATTTATTTATTTATTTATTTATTTATTTATTTATTTATTGAACTTTTATACTGCCCTTCTCCCGAGGGACTCAGGGCGGTGTACAGGCAACAATAAAAACATCAATACAAAAGTTAAAATAATTTAAATAATTAAATAATATGGCGAATAATTAAAACCCAAAAAACCTAAAAACTAAAAACCCATTAAAATTCTCATGCCGCCAGATCAGCTTGCTGAAATAATAAAGTCTTCAGGGCCCGATGAAAGGCCCAAAGGTCAGGGATCCTACATGTCCGGGGGCAATTTGTTCCAAAGGGCAGGAGCCCCCACAGAGAAGGCCCTCCCCCTCGGGGCCACCAGTCAACATAATTTGACTGATGGCACCCTGAGGAGGCCCTCTCTGTGGGAGCGTATTGGCCGATGGGAGGCTATCGGTGGCAGCAGGCGGTCTTGTAAATAACCAAGTCCTAAGCCATGGAGTGCTTTAAAGGTGGTCACCAACACCTTGAATCGCACCCGGAAGACCAGCAGAAGCCAGTGCAACTCGCGCAGGAGAGATGTTACCTGCGTGTGACATGTTGCTCCCATAATCACCCGTGCGGCCGCATTCTGGACCAGTTGGAGCCTCCGAGTGTTCTTCAAGGGAAGCCCCATGTAGAGAGCATTACAGTAGTCCAGACAGGAAGTGTCAAGGGTGTGAGTGACCGTGCACAGAGCTTCCTGGTCCAGAAAGGGATGCAACTGGTTGATCAGGCAAACCTGATAAAAGGCCTCCCTGGCCACAGCCGTCATATGATCTTCTAAAGACAGCTGTGTATCCAGGAGGACACCCAAGTTGTGAACCATCTCTGAGGGGGCCAAGATCTCACCCCCAATAGCCACTCAGTCTTGGAGGGTTTGAGCCTGAGCCTGTTCCTCCCCATCCAAATCTGCACGGCCTCCAGGCATCAAGACATCACGTCAAGGGCATAATTGGGGTGGTCTGGGGTGGACATGTACAGCTCCATATCATCAGTGTACTGGTGACACCTCACCCCAAAACCACGGATGATCTCGCCCAGCAGCTTCACATAAATGTTGATCAGGAGGGGTGAGAGGACCGACCCCTGCAGCACCCCACATGTGAGGTATCTCGAGGTTGACCTCTGCCCCCCTGCAAACACAGACTGCATTTGGTTGGAGATATGAGATAAGCGCCCCAAATGTTTACAAATAAGTCCCAAAATGATGAATCTTGCAGCACCATGGCAATTATTTGCCCTTATGAACAACTGCAGAGGCTTTGCAACATTCATCCTGCACGGTTTTAAGCCGGTGATGTGTTTCATCACTAGGCCCTCATGGCCTACCCCACCCTGAAATACCTCAAGTGCACTTAATGAACTATGCATTTGATTAGCAAATGTGTGGGCAAAAGGAGAGAGTGATCACATTCAAGGTATGAGATTCACTTCCATGAATCCTTGGGTTACAAATGGAATGGGGAGGCTCCATTACATCCATAACTCGAGGACTCTGTAAATCAATCCACAAATCACCAATTAAACAGAGCATTGGGATAAATCATCTATATACTCCGTATATCCATTGAACAGCCTACTACAGGTAGTTCTTGACTTACAACAGTTCATTTAGTGATTGTTCAAAGTTACAATGGCACTGAAAAAAATTACTTATGACCATTTTTCACACTTACGACTGTTGCAGCATCTCCGTGGTCACATGATTGAAATTCAGATTCTTGGCAACTGACTCATTGCCACATAACTTGAGTGACTATTTAATTTTTACTGCAGAGAGATTGGAAACTGTCTAGATTGTCTTTGTTAGCTCCAATAGGTCATAGAAGAGCATCTGCAGATTGATGTAGTCTTGTGCAAATTGTCCTTTAATAAAATACCACCTTCAGAACTTTTATGAGCTATGGCATATATTTGTTTATTTTATTGATTCAATTTCTGTAGCCACCCAAGTCAATGAAAGAGAATAGCAACATTATGTTGAAAGAACAGAATGGTTTGAGAAAACATTGTTAAATAGCTTAAACCCAAGGAACTCAGCTACTGACTTGAGAGGAAAACAATTTTGGAGGCTCATGGATAGCTAAAAGAAGATGGGATACTAATGTAAAATGCAAGACAGAGCTTCTCCCATAAATTCCTCTTCCCCATCCTTTTTCTTATCATAGATGTTGAATGTGCAAGTAGGAGTAAATCTTACATCAGTCTTCGCTCATTGGTTCATTTTCCCCAGTGGGAAAATGAACAAGCGTCAGTGGTTGACAGGCTGGACAGCTCCCTGTAAAAGGAGCTGCAGCCTCAGGCAGTTCTCAGTTCATAGTTATTTTTGTTGTTGTTCCTGTTGCCTGAAATAAACAGTTGTTTTACTTCACTATGATTGTCCTGCCTCTCTTTTCATGTCTGGACCTAACAATAGGAGCAGGGAAGTTCACCCATGTCCCTGAGAAATTGCTGAGATGCAGCTCTCAGGAGTCTTCTCTAATTGTACCTCATAAAGTGGCAAAATTAGGAACTGGAGTTCAGCAATCACTTGAGGCCTGCCAGCTTGCTCCTTTTTGTTTGTTTGGTGACTTGTGGCATCCAGGCCACAGCAGCTGCTTGGGTTGTAGGTGGAACTGCCTTTGAAGATTAGAGCAACTGGTTGGAAAAGCAAAGGTGGGAGAATCAGAAAACATGGTGCCCTGAGCTAAACACAATTGAGTTAGTTTTAGTGTGTAGACAGGTATGCCCAAATGGAATACTGTATCAACTTTGTAGAAAGTTTTCCATAAGGTCAATATTCTCCTGAAAAATAAAACAAAGAAAATCCTTTGACTGCTGGTTAAGCTCTGATTAGTCCAATCAACCAAAGCAGAAATTATATAAAGGCCCCTTCATTTGACCCCTTCGGTTTGATGGAAGGTGCAGTCTTATAGCAAGCAGTTGGTGTCCTGCCAACACCTAGTTTTCCTTAGACTCATCCTCCAAGTGACACACTATTCATATAGAGAGCTTGTTCCATATTTCAAAAGAAAACATTAGTTTCATGCTGGATTCTACCTTGAAATTTATTTAGCAGCAGTCAGCCTCAAGATGAAAACTCAGTTGTGAATGCACATCCTAAAAAAATTGTAAATAGACCATCTTGATACCATGGCAAGGAATATTGTGTGTGTGGATTAAATCATTTATCTAGTCTGAAAAGTTAATGTTCCATATCCATTTCATTTTATTATTTATTATATTTTACATAAATACATCACACTCTTGACATGTTTTGAGGATAGTACTTGCCAGCTTACCAATGCTCAGCTGTAGAGTGACTTTGTCATTGTCTTGCAGCTCCCTACTAAATGTCACTTTTAGCTGAAATTCCTGTCCACGTCTCACAATTAAGCTACTATGGGAAAACTCATTGGTATGATGAAGACGGGTGTTGTCATCCCTGAGAAAATCAACATCAACAGCTCTCAGAGGATCTCCTGTAAATAACAAAGAATGATTAAGTTTTAAAAAACTGATATTATTGCCTTTTCACTCTTTGCAGCAACACATAGCATAAACATTCTCTGACAAATATATTTTCTGCTATTTGCTTCCAAATAGCCCTTAAATGAGATAGGCAATAATAATCCTTAGCTAAACTATAATATATTAGCAATATAAGTAACATTTTCCTATTTATTCCATGATTAGATTGACATTTTATTCACATTAACTGAATGAGAATCTGATTGTTCTCTATATGTTTAATATTTTTTGTCATATTGCAATTACACATTCAGGCACGAGCAAGACCCACACATGCAAAGTTTAAGTCAACTACTTTATTATGTTCCACCTATAATAGAAGAATCTCTTTAGTCTGGAAGTTCTCCCTTAGGAACAATTAGGTAAGGCTCCGAAGAATTCAGGGAGAGCGCTTTTATGGTTGCACAGTGACTCTACTGTAGACTAGCTCTGTGCTTTATTCTCCTCTCTGCCATTCTAGGTACTTCCCAAAATATTACTTATATTGCTAATATAATATTCCCAACAGCAAACTGTAGAAGGGCTTTGGGAAGTATAGCCAAAGTTTGGGTGACCCTTAGTTCTGTGCCTCTTTCCAGGGATTTGGGGCTGGCATTTTTCCTTCCCAGTTGCTTTTTTTTTTTTTTTTTTACAAAATGCAGCACTTTCCCATCACTCCCTTTAAGAAATATGCCTGATTTGGCCTCTAGCTGCATGAAGAATATATGTAAGAATCTGAAATCTGACAATATGATGGGGCATGTGTTGTGGATGAAAGTTCCCGTTTTCAGTTGATTAAATAGAGGTGAGGGAACTCTATTCAATTTTTGAGGAAACCCCTCTTCTCTGAAAGTCAGGGTTTGTAGCAGAGATTTTTCTGGATCTAACCTCATCCTTAGAAACCCATGTTGTTTTATGATAATAATCTGACATTGGCAACTTCTCGCCCAACTGGGATTTGCCCGCACCATTCATTCTGATAGAGGCAGCATACTGCGGCTGTCATCAGTCTGATTATTCCGGTTTGTGGGATCCAGGATGACGGCCTTCTCTGCTTTTGCTCCTGCCCTCTGAAACAACTTGCCCCTCAATGTAAGATTGGCCCCAATCCGCCTATGTCTTCATAAGGGCCTAAAACGTGGCTCTGCCAGTTGGCTTGAGGCCCCAGTGGAGAAATAGCACAATGGAGATGGTTGATTGACAGATCCCACTTGTCTCTCCCAACTCTGCCCCCGCCCTCCCCATGTGTCCTTGGTTTTAATGTCTGATTTTAACTTTTTATGATTTAACTGTATATGTAATTCTAGGTCACCAAGAGTTACCCTATGCTAAGATGGGCAACCAATAAATTTTATGAATAAATAAACTTCTGGCTGAGATAAGCTTAGTTTTTCCAACTGAATGATCACTACTTTTTCCAAATTGGCAACCTCTGCTTAATTCAACCTATATAGCCAAATTGGACCAAAAAGTAAAATGACATTAGAAGTAAAAATCAAGAAAAAATATTTTTTCTAGTCAACTGTAAATCTTCTTTGTAACTCTAAAGAAACAAGTGGAAGCCTATCTCATTAATAAGTAGCATTCTTTTATTTTTCTTCTCTAGCACTTAAAGCTGTATCTGCAAGATTTTTGGCCGCAGAGTAATTTTCCATGGCATTTTTTCCCCTGATGGGACTTGTTTATGAATATTTATGCCAAATGATTTTTTTCTAATATATATGATTACATGAATCTCCAACTTCCTACTGCAGAAATGTTATGCAAATTAGACAACCACCTGAGCATATATGAGCTGATTAGTCAAGTAGAGTATGATAAGGCTGGTAAGACCACATGTTTAGAGATGGTTTCTCTAAGTGAATCTCTAAGTGTATGTGAGGGTCATCCCTCACCTCATTCAACTTTCTTTGTGCATAGTCTTTAGCACTTCTGGGCTGACATCACCAGTTGCCTTTAAAGATGCTGCATTGTGACTTCTTTGCGCTTCTAAGAACACTGCCTTCCATTTCCAGCCAAAGTTTAGCAAAAAGGCATCCTGTTCTTTGCAGGTAGGCAGAGTAAGCAATGTTCATTTCCCACAGCAAGAAGTAAAAAAAAGTTGCTGTTTTCCTCTGCTTACAAAGAAAATTAACAGCTTAGTTGGCTTGATAACATCTTTGCCCTACGACTACAACTCCTTCAAATTTTCCAAATTTTCTGCATGTCAGCATGGTGATTGCTGTTACTTTTTCTCCCTCTCAAATATAGTAGGGAATTATCAGCTAACTCTGAAAGTATAACAGTTACTACAGTCCTAAAATATATTAGTTTCCATGGCATCATTTAGGGTTAGGCCTGCCCCAGGTTCTGTAGATTTGATAACAGCTCCTTCCTTGATATCAAAAAAGAAGCTGTCGTTTTAAAGTACATATTTATTGTATTGTATAACGACAGTGAGTGGCTATATTACCTTTCAGAATGGGAAGGAACAATGTTCTCCAAAGCTCACTAAACCACAGTTCCTAGAAACTCAAGAATATAATGTTTTTAAATTTGAGCTCAAGTTGAGTTTCTTTCTCAAGGAAACAAAAGGGAATGACTAATGTGTTGTTCTGCACTAAATAAACAAAGGCAAGAATCAGAAATATGGGTTATTAAGATAATAATGATAATATATAATAGAAATTTCTTCTAATTAGTCACAGATTCCTTGCACTTCAAACTAGGGGTGAAATGTTCCTGGTTCGGACCGGGTCGCAATGGCGGTGGATGGTTCGGAGGACCGGTAGCAAAAATCCCTGCTCCCACCTCATGCCCAGCTGAGCCGCACGATCATCAGAGGCTGTTTTTTTAACTTTTAAAAGCATTTTTTCTACAACCTCTTCGGCCAAAAAAATGCTTTTAAAAGTAAAAAAAAAAAAAAACCCTCTGATGATCGGCCAAAGAGGTTGTAGGAAAAAAACATCTTTTAAAAGCCTCACGATCCCAGCTTAGTTGCCTGATCGTCAGAGGCTTTTAAAAGCAATTTTTTCTACAACCTCTTAGGCCGAAGAGGTTGTAGAAAAAATGCTTTTAAAAGTTTAAAAAAAAAAGTTGGCCACACCCACCCAGTCACATTACCGCCCCTCCACCAAGCCACGCCCACAGAACCGGTAGTAACAAATTTTATATTTCACCACTGCTTTAAACCCTATATATTTTGTCAGAACTAATGCATCTTTTGTCAATTGTAACAGTTCATATGCTTCCTAAAGATTGTATGTGCTACTATGGCAGCAATTCTATTGCTAGTTATGTTGGAGTAAATTCTATTAATCACAATGGAACTTATCAGGGTAGAAGTAGAGCCCCAAAGTAAACCTCTCAGATGAGGACCTTCATGATAGGAATGTTCACATGCCAAATCTTCTGCAGTTGTGACAATTGAGGGTAGGCGGGAGAAAGGAAGAGGAAAATCACCTGCCCATTTTTTTCCATAATCACCTTAAGCAGGCTTCAGCCAATGAAGGTCTCCCTTTACATTATTCTCACTAATCCCTCCTCTTCTTCTTGGCCACTAAACTTTTGTCATTTGCTTAGCAATAGCCTATTCAAGAGTGGCAGCAGACATCAAATCAACAACAAAGTTGGTGACATTTCCAAACAGTTATATTAAAACAAAAAGATTGTCAGCCTAAATTGTGGTGCCCCCCCACATTGCTGATCCCTAATCTGCAATAATAAGTCTGGCAAAGGGTATGGCACTCCATCATTAAGAAAACGGGGTGGAAAATTCCCAGGCTTAACTCAAAGGTGCTTTTTTTCAACAAATTTATTTAGATACACCATCTTGGCTCTATGGTGAAAAGCCAAGTTCCTGGGCTTTTCACTCCAATATAAGTTTCAGTTTCTCAAGTTTCCAAAACAATCTGTCATATTGTCCAACCAAGATGAGAGCTGGTTGTTTGGTGATGTTCCTCCTCCTCCTCCTCCTTCAGTGAGCCATTGAAATGTGCATGACTCATCGGCTAGTTATGCTGTGGTGACTGAAAGCTCCATCCTCTTCCAGTTCAAAACTGTGTCAACTGAATTAAAGTTAGAACAACACAGGAAACAAACAATCACACACCCAAATAAAATTCAGGCTTGACATAAAGATCCTATGGGTCCTCTACTTGGGTTATTTTTGGTCTTTGAAAATCTGAACAACCTCTTAGACATAGCAATAAGAGAGGTAGAAAATTTATTCCAAATTTATTTTCTGCAATAATATCCTGTGGTTTTTTTAAAAAATAAAATGTAATCATTTTATGATTTAGTTCTGGAGGAAGAACAATCTTCCTCCAGAACTGAGAATGATCTCCGACCTCTGGACTTTTCGTCGGGCTCTGAAAACTTATCTTTTTCAGCTTGCCGGTCTAGCCTGATCCCTTCTAATTTTAAAATCTTTTAGAGTTTTTTAGAGTTGATTCATTTTTAATATTTATCTGTTTTAAATTTTCAGCCAAATTTATATTTGTTTTTATAATATTTTAACTTTTATGTACTGGTTTTTATTCGGCTGTTCACCGCCCTGAGTCCGTAAGGAGAAGGGCGGTATATAAGTCTAATAAATAAATAAATAAATAAATAAATAAATAAATAAATAAATAAATAAATAAATAAATAAAATCATTAAAGACTGAAAGCTGAAACTGAGGCTTTTAAAAGTAACAATGCTTTTATTAAACGTTTCTTCTTAGTTATTGTCCTTGATGACTGGATAATAAATGAAATTTGCTTGAATGTCAATTTTTGGAATGTGCATATATTAGGAAATACAAAAAAAAAGATGCGCAGAAGAGTAATTAAATAATTTATTTAAGAAAGAGGAATATATACTAAATGCAGGAACATTAACCATTAGCAGGATAAAGGTAGGAAATTTGAAAACAGGAAATTTTAATTGATACTGGATTTGGAAGGAAGGAAGAAAGGAAAGGATGGAGGAAGTGTTAAGAGCCTGAGTAGCGTAGGGGGCTAATGCCTCCTTCTAAAGGCAGCAATTAACATCCAGCTGCCTGCAATTTCTGCGAGTTCAATCCTAGCCAAGCTCAAGGTCGACTCAGCCTTCCATCCTTTCTAAGGTGGGTAAATTGAGGACCCAGTTTGTGGGGGCAATAAGCTGACTTCGTATAAATATATACAAAAGTATGAAGGCTATTGCTTAATGCGTTGTAAGCCACCCTGAGTCTCCGGAGAAGGGCGGCATATAAATCAAATAAAAATAAATAAATAAAAAAAACCCCTTAGTTTTAAGCAATGCATCTGGCAGGCCCAAACCTAAAGCCCAAAATGAAATTTAATTGAGAGCAATTCTTTATTTGCTCACCCCTAATAGAATCTTGCCAGACTAAAGCTATAAACTTCCAAATTACTATATATATCCTGAGAGATTCTAGGATGCGGCTACCCTGAACCTCTTCTCTCTTTCCCATTCAGCTCAGAACTGTACTGTCTCTTAATTTGGGCTTTTGTCTGGAATATAGTGCCTCCTTCCTAGGAAATGATGGGTCTCCTGCTGGGAATCTCCCCACCACCACCACCACCACCACTCCTTCTCCAGGTGCACATTCATTCACAGCATCAACATCATTAAAAACTTTATCAATCAGTCACAGACCCTAAAAAGAATCAGTCACAAGCCTGACAATTAAAATGTGGTTGTTCAGATTTTAATTTTTTTTAATTTAAAAATATTTTTTTATTAAACAGTTTTGTTTTTTAAAACAACATAGAAAACAACCACAAATACATACAAACAAAACAAAACACAGCAAATAATACATACCAGCTAAGGTCATTTTACAGCTTTCTGTATTGGCATATGTATTTTGCTTTTGTAGTTCTCTATTCTATCATAACTATTTACTTCTCAATAATATATAATAACATTACATCAACATGTATATTACCACATATAGCAGTATTCATTATTCTTGTCTATTGGTTTATATTCATTTTTATTTACATCTCTTTGTTTATGTTCAATTACTCCAATTTAGGTTTCATCAGTATTATGTTAAACTTTTCCTGTTTTGGTTTCTATTTTCGAGCAAACTGTACATTTTATTCCATACTTCATAATAGTCTGAATCATCCCTCTCTTTTAGCTCCATAGTCATTTTTTTTAATCAAGTTTATTGAATAACTTGATAAATTGTAAACAAAATATTACAATTTAACCTTATTCGAATCGGCAACATGCAATCATATCTTATGGATTATAAATGTGGTAATCAATAGGCTATAACGATAATTTACAATTAAAACATTGAATATCTATGGAATTTACACATTTTGAACTATAGTGCAATAGTACATAACTTAAACTAACAGTTAAGTGTTGACCCCCTTGATAATTAACTTTTGCATTTATTCTCCAACCATCTATACCACAGATCCCATATCGTGTAAAACTCTGAATCCTCCTTCTCATTTAATACATGTGTTAGTCTGCACATTTCTGTGCATTCTAATATTTTATTAACTATCTGTTCCTCAGTTGGACAGTTTTTCTCCTTCCAACATTTTGCAAAAAAGAGCCTAGCAGCTGTAACAATGTGGATAATTAAGTATTTTTTCTTCTTCCAATATAAAGTGGGAGCGTTTGGATGGCCACTGGGTAACTTTATATTCACTATATTCTAAAAGATATTCTAAAAGCCACTATATTCTGAAGGCAGGAAATACCTCCAGCTGGAGAAAATACGTCAGCATGAACTCCTTGATACTCTAAGTGACCCCCTAATTTGTCTGAAGAAAAGGGAGCATCTTAATGAAACATTGTTAAAAGTGATTAGGCCAAAGAATAGCACCTGGACGGGAAACAAATATCAAAAGAAGAATTTGTACTTCAGCCAGTTACAGAAGAATAATGAATGTTTGGCAAGGATGACGTAAAACTTTAGTAATAAGGATATGTCAATTAAAAATAACAAATGTATGTTAACCATATATGAAAAGTTGCTGTGTTAGCAGAATCCTTTGTTTAGAAAAGTATATAATGTGTCGTACAATCATGGAGTCTTTACTCAGAGCTAAGATTGGAAACCTAGCTTGAGTCTTTGCGAAAATAAACTCTCTCTCTGACTGACCCAGGGATGTTGCTTGGTCACTTCATTCCATAACATTTCTGGCACCCTGGCAGATGGGACTAAGGAACAATGATCTACCGTGACGGCTGCCCTGGTGGGATTGGCACCTTCCCAAGCGGAACATCCATCAAGCCGGCTACAAGGACTCCATTGAAGTCTAAGGAATCTTCCGGTGAGGAGGTGCCGTGAACCCACCAGCGAAGCAGACAAGCAGTCAAGGACCCACAAAGGTCAGCCAGACAGAGACCTCAAAAAAAAAAAAAGTTCAAGAAGAAAAGCAAGCCTGCAGGTAAGTATAAATCAGGGAATTTTACTCTTTCTGTTAAAAAGGTAGCCCACTAATTAAGTAGTGGAAGAGGAAGTTGATTGCCTTCCTAGAAGACAGAGGCGTCGCCCTTAAAGTCTTCAGTAATGAGTTAAAGTCTCATGTTAAGGACTGTGTAAATAGAGAACTTGATAAAAGTTAAAGTACACAGAGTAAAAAGTGAGAAGTTAAAAAAATGTGTGATACGAGAAGGAAATTGCCGCAGTGTCAAAGGCATTCTGATAAATCACCATTTTTAAGGGAGCTAAGAAGCACTGAAGGAACTAAGAAAGGAAAGGAAATTGTTTTATTGTTCTTCCCACAGGGGTTTAGCAGGTAATAAAAAAAGTAAAGCCTGTCTAAATGGGAAAACAATTTGAACTTCCGTTTGGCGCCGCGATCCTCGTTGACAACCTTTTTTTTAGGTCACCGGCTTTGAACTCCGTTAAACCGCTTTGACAGCAAAAAACAGCTGTCTGGCGGTTTTGCAGACCTCTCTTCGGGAAAAGAAGAAAGGCAGAGAGGTTTCCGGCAGGTAGAGCCGCCAAAAAAGCCCCTGGGATCAAGTTCAGGGGCTTGAAAGGTGGGCTCCCCAGGGAAACGTCTCCGGATTCAAAGCGCTGCTGCATAAGCAGCATTAGATGGTCGCGACCAGCTCTGCAAGCAAATTGAAAGTTTAAGTGATTTCTGCAGCAGACGGAGTGGAGCAGGAGAGCTTGCAACAAAGTTACAGAGCTTAACTCCTGTGTGCTTCGGATTGAATGAGTCAAATTGAAAGAGGAAGTATCCAATTAAGAGTATCTGGACTGTGCTGAGAAGAGAAAGTGAGTACTAAAAAGGACTTTTTTTTCTACTTTTAAAGAGAAACTAAGTTGCCAGAAGAGAGTAATTTGGGAAAGACATTGAAAGCAGCAATTTAAAATAATTTGGACTGAATTTGGTGATATTTAAGGCTAACTAACTGGAAAGTGGGGTGAAGAGGAAAAAAGTTTTTTTGAAATTAAAATGGCTTCTAAACAAACTAAGCCAGCATCAGCCAAAGCAGGAGGGGCTTCTCCTTCAGTTTCTACTGTGACTCAAAAGACACAACTTCCGGGGGAGGTTACAAGTAAAGAGGACTTTATGAGTGAGCTTAAGGAGTTTATAACGCAAATTGTGATTGCCCAAACAGCTAAAATAGAAGAAAAAATAGAAGAGAGAATGGGGAAATTTGAGGAGGATTTAAAAGATGTAAAAAAAATCAGAAGTGAAATTAAAAAGACTGTTGAAGAGAAACATGATGAAATAAGAGAAGATATCTTGCTGGCTGCTTCTGGTTTGTCTAACCTTCTTGTGCAGCTTGATGAAAGAGTGGAAGAAATTAGTGAAGTTACTCAAGATTTGGAGGGCAAGATGGGAGAATTCCAGACCAAATCAGAGAGAATGGAAGGAGATATTACTATGATGCAATATAGGTCAAAGGAGTTCGCCCTGAGGCTGAGAGGGTTGAAGGAGAATGGACGGGAGAACTTAAGAGAGAAATGTGCTGAAGTGATTGCCTCAGTGGCTGGAATGAAGAAGGATGAAATAATTGGTCACCTGGACAAAGTCTACAGAGTTAACTCATGGATTGCAAAAAATAGAAATTTGCCAAGAGATGTTGTGATCTATTTTACTGATAGAAGAATCAGAAATGATGTACTGCAAGCTTCTTATAACAATAAAGTACAGGTGTCTGGACAGGAAATTAAGGTGCTGAAAGAGATTCCTCCTAAAATGCTCAGAGACAGAAAGAATTTTTGGTTTTCTAGTGGAGGAGTTAAGAAGACAACAAATAGTGTACAGATGGGATGTTCCAGTAGGCATAATAGTGGATTATGCTGGAGAGAAATACCAATTGAATACCGTTGAGAAAGCAAGAGAATTTTATCGTAGTGTACTGAAAGTGGAACACCCCCCTAAAGATGATAAAAAAGCAGAAAAAGGAAAGCAACAGTCTTTAACATATGCTGAGGCAGTGGTTGGAGAACTTAAGAATCAAGATGACCAGAACCAATTGGACCCAGCATCACTTCCCTTTCCTTTAAGTCAACTGCAAGCACCACTGGAATTTGCAAAATTGGAGGAACCAAGAGCACAACGCGTGACAAGAGCAACTACTAAACAACAACAACAACAACAAATGGATACAAAATCAGAAGCAGTGGGGGGGGGGCAAGACCGAAGATCAAGGTGAAATATGATCTTCAAAATATGCTCCATATGCTTCAGTCTTGCAAAGATGCCAGTTAAATTTCTGTCTTGGAATGTCAATGGTTTGAATTCACCACAAAAGAGAAAGAAAATTTATCATTATTTGAAACAATTTAATAACGATATTGTATGCCTGCAAGAGACACATATTAAATCAACAGATCAGAAATAATTAATTAATTCCAAATTAGGAAATCATTTTGTGGCATCATCTTTGGAAAAGAGAAATGGAATAGTGGTATATATAAAAAAGAACATAACAGCAAACTTGATAGAGGCAGATGATCAAGGAAGATATATAGCAATTGACGTGAGGACCCAAAATGGAACAATGCTTTTGATTGGAATGTACGCACCAAACCAGCAACAAGAAAATTTTTATAAATTTTTACATGCCAAAATATCGCAATGGGATTACAAATCAATTATTTTTATGGGTGATTGGAATGGAGTAATTGATATTTCTAAGGATAAGAAGACTATATCTAAAGTTGCTTCACGGGCTAAATTACCCAAACCCTTTTTTGAAATTATGGATGATTTTGAATTAAGGGATGTCTGGAGAGAATGGAATCCAGATGAAAAAGATTTTACCTTTTTTTCTGATAGACATCAATCCTTTTCTAGGATTGATTTTATTTTGTTAACATCTGATTTCCTTTCTAGGGTGAAGAAAGTTAAGATATTTCCAAGGATTTTAGCTGATCATAGCCCAGTTTGGTTGGAATTAGAACAGGAGAGAAAAGAAAGGAGGTCTTGGAGATTAAATGAAAATTTATTTAGATATGAAGAAAATGTTGAAGAACTTAAAAAATATATGAAGGAGTTTTTTGTTAACAATATGTATAAAGGTACCTCTATGGAAATGGTTTGGGATGCAAGTAAGGCTTATATGAGGGGAGTGTTGATATATATGAATAATAAATATAGACAAAAGCAGGCAAAAAAACGGAAGGATATTGAGGAAGAAATAAAAAAGAAAGAACAACTGTTAATAGATAATCCAGAAGATAAAAAAGTGAAAGAAGCAATAAGTATATTAAGACAGCAATTTAATATGCTAATGGCTGATCAAGTTGCAACTACTTTACAATATGCCAAACATAATACATTCTGCAATGCTAATAAACCAGGCAGATGGTTAGCTTATATGTTAAGGAAAAAGCAAAGATCACGTATTATTGGTAAGATAGAACATAAAGGTAAAGAAGTTTATCAACAAAATTTGATTAAAAAAGCCTTTTTAGAATATTATACAAAATTATATGCAGGAGATTTGATACAAGGTAAAGATATAGATAGATATCATAGAGAGGTTGATATTCAGGAATTAACTTTGGATCAAAGAGAAGGTTTGAATCAACCAATAAATTCTGAAGAGATTATCTTAGCAATCAAACAGTTGAAAGTAGGTAAAACACCAGGAACGGATGGGTTGACAGCTATTTATTATAAGAACTTGCAGATGGAAATGGTGGAACCGCTTAGGATGCTTTTTAATAAAATTCAATCTGGGGGAGAAACTCCGCCTTCATGGAAAACAGCTTTTATATCACTGATTCCTAAAGAAGATCAAAACTGTGTTAAACCTGAAAATTTTAGACCTATCTCACTTTTAAATACTGATTATAAGATTTTTACCAAAATACTGGCAAATAGATTAATGCCAATTATGCAACAAATAATTCACAATGATCAATCAGGGTTTATAAGGGGGAGATATATGAAATACAACTTGAGACAAATAATAAATTTGGTTGAATATTTGGAGAAAAATAATCACATTCCTGCAGCTTTTTTCTTTTTGGATGCAGAGAAAGCTTTTGATAGATTGAATTGGCAATTTTTATTTAAAATAATAGATAAAATGCAATTTGGGGAGCAATTTATGAGTTCAATTAAAGCAATATATAGGGAACAAACTGCACAAATAATTATTAATGGAAGTTTAACGGATAGTTTTAAGATAGAAAAGGCAACGCGGTAGGGTTGTCCACTATCTCCCTTATTGTTTGTTTTATCTTTGGAAATTTTGTTGAAAAAGATACGTGAATCTAAAGAACTAAAAGGAATAGTGATTCGACAGCAAAATTATAGGTTGAGGGCTTTTGCAGACGATTTAGTTGTTACATTAACGCAACTTATAGACACAGTTTCATATATGTTGGAATTGATAGAATATTATGGTAAAGTCTCGGGATTTAAAATAAATCAACATAAGACTAAGATAGTGACTAAAAATATATCTTCTAATCAAAGAGAAGAGCTTCAACAAATATTGGGATTTGAAATAGTTAAAAAGGTTAAATATTTGGGTGTGTTTATTGCTGGTTCAAATACGAAGTTATTTAAAAACAATTATGAAGTTTTATGGCGAAAGGTGCAGAAAGAAATGGAGAATTGGAAAAAGTTACAATTATCTTTATTAGGTAGAATAGCAGCAATTAAAATGAATGTATTACCTAAGTTTTTATTTTTGTTCCAAATTATACCGGTGTTGAAGAAGGATGAACAACTGAGGGAATGGCAAAAAGGTCTTAATACTTTTATATGGTCGGGTAAAAAACCTAGAGTTAAATTAAAAATTATACAAGATATTCGGGAGAGAGGTGGTTTAAAAATGCCAAATTTAAGATTATATTATGAAGCTTCGGTATTAGTTCAGATTAGTGATTGGTTTAATTTAACAGAGGACAGAATTTTGAATTTAGAAGGACACGACTTACTTTATGGATGGCATGCTTATTTATTGTATGAAAAGAAAGTGGATAAAGTTTTTAAAAGTCATATGCTTAGAAATGCTTTGTTGAGAGTCTGGAAGAAATATCAATATAAACTGGATTATAAAATACCTATTTGGGCAAATCCTAGACATGCAATAGAAAATATAAGTATAGAACAAAAGATGGAGGTGATCACATATAAAGAACTTTTATTTAGAGAAAGGGGTAAACTACAACTTAAACCCTTAGAGGTTTTGAAGAAGGAAGGGATAATTTATACCTGGTTTCAATATGGTCAGCTTCAAGCAAGATGGAGGGAGGATCAAAAAACAGGTCTTATGGAAAATGAAGAAAATCTGGTAAAGCAAATCAGGGACCAGGGTATTATGCATATTAAAAGATTATATAATGTATTATTAGAGATAGATTCTGAAACAGAGTTGGTTAAAGACTGTATGATTAAATGGGCTAGAAATTTTCAAGAATCAATAATGATGGAGACATGGGAAAAGATCTGGGTTAGAAATGTTAAATTTACTCAAGCACAAAACCTTAGAGAAAACTTTTATAAGATGTTTTATAGATGGCATTTAGATCCAAAAAGGTTGTCCTGTATGTATTCTAATGTACAAGCTAAATGTTGGCGGTGTGACTGTGAAGATGCAACTTATTTTCATATTTGGTGGACCTATAAGAAGGTTAAAGCATTTTGGATAAAGATTTGGTGGGTAATGCAAAATATTTTGAAAAAAAAGTTGGAATTTACACCGAAATTTTTCTTATTGGGTATTATAAATGAATGTACATTATTGGAGACTAAGTTGATTTTAAATTTAATAACAGCAGCTAGATTGTTGGTTGCACAACACTGGAAAAAAGACTCTT
Source organism: Coluber constrictor foxii (assembly GCA_038048745.1). Lineage (NCBI taxonomy): Eukaryota > Metazoa > Chordata > Lepidosauria > Squamata > Colubridae > Coluber > Coluber constrictor. The sequence continues at coordinate 114,252,516 of CM075961.1, read as the reverse complement.
TGCCCACAGTAGAAGAATGGATTGTAAAAGTAATGAACTTAGCTGAGATGGCCAAGATCTCAGCATATTTGAAGGATCATACGCAAGAAAAATTCATTTTGGAGTGGAGGAAATGGATTGACTATATTCGGAACAAATATCATATAAGAAAACATCAAATTGCGTATGAATGAAGAGGACTATAGAGTTGTAATTTTTTTATTAGATTGGAGTTAAGATTTTGATAGTGTTTGTAAACTAGAAATTGGATAGGTTTGATGGTTGGTTTAAAATTTTTGTTGAAGAAGAGAAACCCTGTATTTCACTCTGGGAAGTCGGGCGGGGGGAGGGGGGTTGAAGGGGGGGAGGGATGGGGGGGTTGAAGGGGGGAGGGGTTTTTTATATGTTTGTACTTTTATAAAACTTTTAATAAAAAAATAAAAAATAAATAAATGGGAAAACAATTTGAACTGATTGCTTTGATGTGATTCCTGTTGAAAATTATTTTGTTTTGTTGATGTGCATTTATAATGTTAGTGTGTAGAACTGAATTAATTATGACATGTCTAATTGAACATCTTGACTTGGAGCTGTGGGAAACAAGAGAGTAGTTAGGGCCCACAATCATAATTATGATTTAACTGCTCTCTGAGTTCCCCCACTCCTTTAAGAATATGCTATAGGCTGCCCAAGGAAATAAAATTAAAACAAACAACCTCCCTCCACAGATTTGGAAATGTTTAATGGCATGTATGTGTATGTGTATGTATGTAATCATTTCCAAACCTGCAAAGAAGGTGAGACCCTCTAGCACTAGTGCACAAAAATATTTAGAAAATGGAGCTCCTTGAAATAATTGTAATGATTGGTTTGCATGAAGTTAGATTTCTGCATGTAACAGTGGTGTACACAAGCAGTTTGACTGCAGCATAAATGTGAGTGTGTGTGTATGAGATGTCCCAAAGCTCATAAGGAGTGATAGAGTTATCTTGTGCCCTGTGAATGTTTGTGTGTTTTTGAACGGATGCTGAAAAGCGAAAGGAGATGAGAATCCTGTGCAGTTTAACCATTTTTTTTCCTCTCCCTGTATTCCGGACCACCCCCCTTCCTTTGCGAAAAGCAGGAAAAGGGTGGGCTGTGAGCTTTTGTTCTTTTCACCATTTTTTTCTCTCTGCTGAACCAGCCTGAGAAAGGCGGGGTAAAGGGTGATATCTGATACTTGCCTTTGTAGTTTCACTGTTTTTGACTCAGAATACAGTTTGTTTAAGGGAGGACGGCTTGTCCGCTTGCTTTTAAAATTTTTTCCTTTTCTCTTCATCTGTCTGAGAAGGGAGGGGCAAGTGGGGGATTGGCTGCAGTCTCTCTCTCTCTCTCTCTCTCTCTCTCTCTCTCTCTCTCTCTCTCTCTCTCTCTCTCTCTCTCTCTCTCACTGTTCCATTTGCATATAAAAGCTTTCTTTTCTACTCTGAAAACAATTTTGATTTCATTTTTCTGGTAATTTTTGAGGTTTCAAATATTTAATTAAACCTATATAAAAGAAATGATTTTGAAAGATTTTCTGAATCTGACTTGCATTTTATTAAAAGCAGAGATTGACCCTAAAGTTTGATACAAATATGCTTCGGAGCATTGGTCTAAAATACTTCATTTAAATTGTTTTACTTTTGAAGCTATTCTCCTTACAATATAGGAAGTTGAGAAGGTTGGGAAGGAAAGCCTTTCCCTTTGTGGATTTCTGAGAGGCAAAGGCTTTCCTTCTGGAATTCAAAACTCCCGGCTGAGAGATTGCTTTGAAATGGTTGTAGGTTGGCTGCAGAAGTAGTTTATTGTTTATAGGAAGGCGACATGATAAATGCAAGCACAGCTTTCCGAAGCTAGCCTGTTTGGACTGCAAGAGTAACCTTTTTTATATCCTAAAACGTCTTTTGATTTTCTCTGTGACCCTTTAAAGTCTTTTGAAATTCCTTTGATTTGTGTGTGATTGTTTTAAAAATTGTAATTACTTTGATTTTATTTCTTTTCCTTGTTGGGTATTTTTTTCTTTAAGGTGGGGGCTGGATCTCTGTCTGCGTTTTTTGCTTATTTCTTTTGGGGAATTTCACTGCTCTTTTGGTGTTGAGTTTCTTATATTTTCCAACAAAGAAAGGAAGTTTTAGTGTAATCCAGAAAGTTGTCTTTAAAGTTCGTTTGCACAGACTTGTGCTGACTTGGAAGCTGGAAATGGGATGTTTAGTGAAGAAAGAGTTAGAGGGTGCCCGATCCAAAGAAGGGAAGCGTACATGTACAATTTGATGGCAGTAGCGTAAGTGTAGAGAAAGTGATGTTGGGTGATTCCTTTTTGGATTACACGGAGAGCTCTTGATGAATTTAATATTAGGACCTAAAAGAAGAAAGTAGTATTTTTTAAATTGACTGAGATCAAAATAAGTGAACAAAGCATTAGAATACACTTAATTAAGTGAAGGAAATAGAAAATCACTCCTGATAGAATAGAGGAGGTGGCATTTTAACCTCTACCTGAAATCAAGCAAGAACTAAGGAAATACTGAGGTTTGGGTTGATGGGAATACTGATCTTACCAAACCCCTGTATGCAAAATTAATTGAATCTGGACTTTGGAATATGAAATGGGAGGGGCACAAAAGAGGAAGCTTTGAAAATTTGAAACAAGCTTTAACCAAGGCTTCTATATTAAGTTTACCAAATTTGGAAAAGCCATTCCATCTCTTTTAAGCACAGTAAATGGAATTGCACAAAAGAGGTGTTGGCTCAGGACTGGACAGGACAAAAGAAACCTGTGGCATTCCTGTCAAAAATAATGGACCCAGTAATGGGCCAGTATGTATTCAAGCAATTGCTGCTACTAGTCCAATAAAGTGGGAAATTGACCTTTGGGGATGTTATGGAATGAAGTGACCAAGCAACATTCCTGGGTCAGTCAGAGAGAGAGTTTATTTGCGCAAGACTCAAAGCCATATTTGCCAATCTTGGCTCTGAGTAAAGTCTCCATGCTTGTATGACACATTATATACTTTTCTAAACAAAGGATTCTGCTAACACAGCAACTTTTCCATATATGGTTAACATACATTTGTCATTTTTAATTGTCATTTTCCTAATTATTAAAGTTTTACATTATCTTTATCCAACACTCATAATTCTTCTTGTAATTTGGCTGAAGTACAAATTCTTCTTGTTGAAGGACAAGTTTTAGCCCATATGGATGTCCATGACCTAATCACCTCCAGCCATATGTCTTTTAGGGATGCTCCTTTCTTCTGACAAGTTATGGGGGGCCTCTTTAGAGTATCAAGGGAGTTCATGCTGACATTGTATTTTCTCTAGCTGGCAGTATTTCCTGCCTTCAGAATATGGTTGCTTTTAGAATGTCTTTTAGAATATAGTGAATAACTTATCCAGTAACCATCCAAACGGTCCCCACTTTATCTGCTTCTACATTAGGGAAGCCTTTATTGTGAGCACCCCATCTAAAATATGAAGCAATTTTAATGCAGCAGACTGATTTAATTTTAATTACAGATCACAATTTGAATCCAGCACAGTTCTTAGCCAACACTGGATTAATGGATCAGTTTGGATTAAAACATTATTGTGCTAAAGTAATTGATTTACAAAATAAATAAATAAATAAAATAAAATAAATAAATAAAAATAATAATAATAAGACCAGATTTGGAGGAACACCCCCTGGAACAGGAACAAAATTTTTTATTATAAATGGACACACTTAAGAGATCCTGGAAGCAAGGGGTTTGCCTCAAAATTGGTCTGCTCAAACTTGTGAAGTGTATGCACTAAATCAAACTCTACGCGTCTTGGGAGGAAACATAAACAGATTCCAAGCATGCATTTGGGATAATGCATACATTTAGCAAACTATGGGTGAAATCATTAGGGAATTCATGCTATTGTAAATGAACTTTTAAAATGCTATGGTAATATTGGAATATATCCTTTAGCAAATTATAGACAAATGTTTAATTTGTGAAAAGAGGCGAATAAACAAGCTGTCAGAAAACATCAGATGGGTGATCAGATGGGTGGAGATCACCAGCTTTAAGATCATTTCAATGTACTCAAGTGGATTTTACAAAATTATCAAGAAAGGGGAGGGTACAATATTGATTGGTCATAGTGGACCGCCTCACAGGGTGGGTTAACGCCTTCCCTGCAGTAATGCTACAGCAACAGAAGTGTCAAGAGTTTACTTAGATCCAATCTAGAAAGAATATTGGAATATCATCATATGTATTGTTGTTTGGAGTAGCTTTCAAGTCAGGAAGCATATGCATTGATTACCTGGAAACCAGAGACATAGTATTGAAACAACATGTATATAAACTGTCCAGATATTTTGAAGTTCTTAGGAAACAAGGACTCTTAGCCCAGATGCCACTTTTGGAGTTTCCAGTCCACAACTTCCACCACGATGATTGGGTGTTGAGCTGGAGCTGGAAGGAAGTTAAACTCCAAGTGAAAGGGCCCGTGCCAGCCCCAAAGGAGTGGAAGGTGGAATCTCACCAAAGAAATCTATTGACATTGTGGATCCAAGGAACCAATCGACTGGCGGACAGTAACCAGTGGCAATAGCGATCTTCATCACCTGGACTTTGTTTGTATTTTCTTTTTTAGGACTAAGTAGTTGCCTATGCTGTTTCCCAACTGAAGAGGACTACAACTGATCAGATTCCATTGCGAATTCTCCCAGATATGTTGGGTTTTGTAATCATGCCTTTTAAGACTTTAGAAAGAAGATCTTGGTTCCACTAGACGTGACTGAAACCCGCAGACCAGAGTGATCCGGTCACATACCAGGTAACAAACATTGACAAGCCATTGGTGCTGACATTCAAGAATACACCTTGCTAAGTCCTACCGGCAACAGACTCTCTACGCACAGTGGTGAACGTCCGCCTTGCTGAACCACTCTGGAAGTTGGTTCCCTGCGCATGGCTGAAGATCAGTAAGGATGAAGACAGCCTTCACACTATAGATATATCTTATTCACTGTAATGTAATGCATTCTTACACATACTAATGTTAGAAATAGGTTGGGTGTGGGTGTGGATTCTGTGGATAGTTACTATCCTAGCCCTACTTTTACTCTTGTTTTACACATATAAGGAATGATTTTGTGGTACACCTAGGATTTTTCTTGCTCCTTATAGTTCCCAATCATCATGTACCACTGACTCTATTCCTGACTAGTGACTTTTACACCATAGGTGATTAGGATTTGTTTATGGCTTTGGACATTGTTTGTAACAGGACTCTCACATAACCATATCATGAACATTATTAGAGACACTTTAGGTCAAGTACACTCCCGCCAAAAACGCATTGTCTATGCATGGGGTCGTTACTTTAGACCTAAGACAACTCCACAACCTAAGGTTCCAATATTAACATTCCCTGCACAGGGGTGAATAGATAAGGAAAATGGGCCTCTACAACAATTGCATAAAGCAGATTACATCTCAAGAATCCTGGAATTAAGTCAAGAACTTGTTAATCAATATAACCCTACCCTAGGTCAAAGATGTTGGTTATGTTTATCTGCTGACACTGCATTTTATCATGCTATTCCTGTCAAGCCACAACTCTGGGTTAGAACAAAGGCTACAAGCATCCTTGAAGGGGATAGTAGAACTAAAGTACCTGTCTCACCAATACAAGGAGATTTTTATGAGGCATTCAAAAGACTAGGTAAAAGCCACTTTCCTATTACAGGTACAGGTATAATAGCTACAGGTATAGACCTCATAGGAATGCCTTCTCTGTGTGTAAAGAGACACCAGAAACTTGGTAGGCCTGTAGGTCCCTGACAGAAGAACAATGCCCATCAGAAATATAGGCCCTAAGATGTATTTGATGGATATAAAATTAACAAAAGGTATTTTTCCTCTGCCCACCACCTATTTCGACAAAAGGTTACTTTCTTAACACCATCAGAAATGAGCTTTAAGAAAGGAAAGTGGGAAGAATGGAATATAACCTTTGAAAGCTGTCCAAAACCATTTCAGCCCCCACGGTTTCCACTTTGGCTAAACTTTAAGATCAAATAAGGTTTATGTATCCTTTTTCAACCGGGTAATATTACCTCCCGATATCTTTTTGAAGGACCAATTCTCAGAGATATCTCAGAGATAAACAAAAGGACCCTTCACTAGAAATCCCATTACAACCACTGACAGGAATGTTGGTGGCAGGGACTCTAGGGTCTGGACTAATGAAGACCATCGTAGGAGTCATGCTTTCTCTATGAACATAGGAGTATGCATAGAGGAAAAAGGAGTGTTCTTTTTGTGTGGAAAGAGTGCATATTTATGTTTGCCAACAAACTGGACAAGAACATGTACATTAGTTCACCTTTTTCTTAAAATAGGTGTTGTCAGTGGAGAACATACTATCCCTATTCCCCTTATGGGACATGTTCAGAAGAGGGTCCCAATACTGATCCCACTATTAGCAATCATGGGAATTGGGACTGCACTTGGAACAGATGCAGGAGGTCTGACACACTCTGTAATACAGTTTCAGCGATTGTCAGAAGAGCTTCAAGAGAGCTTGAACCAGATTGCTGGAACCTTGGTCAAAGTCCAAGATCAGATAGATTCCTTGGCAACAGTAATTTTACAAAACTAATGTGCCTTAGACCTCCTGATAGCTGAGAAAGGAAATCAGTTGTGGCCAATATTTTTCCCCCAAGCAATCATCTGATCTCTAAGTATTTCTCCTTCTCTATCATATTCAAGTAGATACGTATATATTTTAGATACTAATTTGCTCTCATCACCCATCCATACTTTATCAAATCCATTTGTCCCCAATTCTATTCCTATTTACTGCTTGTCCTTCCTATATTGCGATTTAATTTGCAGGTAGGGCCACCAATCAATGTAGATCCCTTGCTCCTTTAAAGCCTTGTTTGTTTTAAGGTTGCCGCTATTATCTAGGATGTCTTGATAGGTAAACATTCTCTCCCTACTCAAAGTATTTGGATAGATCATTGCCTCCATTGTGGAGGTCCATTTTAGGATTTTTGCATAATGTAAATGTCTAATTTGTTTCCATGTCTTCATTAATACATCTCTAATTTTATGACGATGAAAATATACCCCTGCACCTTTTCCTTTGTCCCAGAGATAGGCATGCCAACCTTTCTGTAGGTCATAACCCTCCAGTTGTAGAACTCTTTTATTTCTTAGTGTAGCCCAGTCTCGTAGCCACACTAAGTTAGCGGCTTTGTGGTATATCTCCCACACTGGGAGTCCAAATCCACCTCTATTCTTTTTTTCCTGCAGTATTCGTAATGCAATCCTTGGTTTTTTCCCACCCCAAATAAATTTCCTTAATGTCTTATTTAAATCTAGGAAATATTTTTTGTCTATATTCATTGGAACAGTTTGAAATAAATATATCAATTTGGGGAGGATACTCATCTTGATGGTGGCTATCCTACCTAGCAACGATATTTGTAACTTTCCCCATCGTTCCAAATCTTGCTTGATTTTTGTCAATAGTGGTATATAATTATCATCTTTCAATGTTGAGCATCTAGCTGTAATCCAAATCCCTAAGTATTTTATCTTTTTAACTGTTTGGATGCCCAAATTTTCTTCTAATATTTTCTGTTCTCCTATTGGAATATTTTTTGTTAACATTTTAGTTTTTGTCTTATTTAATTTAAATCCAGATAGTTTCCCATACTCATCTAACTCTTCCAGTACTTTTATTCCAGTCGTTTGGGGCTCCTCCATGATCAATGCCACATCATCAGCAAAAGCCTGAATTTTAAATGTTTTGTTCCTAATTTCCAATCCTTTTATCTCATCATTCTGCCTAATTTTTCTTAACAGTACTTCCAGAGCTAGTATAAATAGGAGTGGTGAGAGCGGACAGCCTTGTCTTACTCCTTTGCCAATCTGGAAGACATTGGTCATATCTCCATTTAGTATAATATTTGCCCTCTGTTTATCATAAATTGTTTTAATCGCGTTTTCAAAATGTTCCCCAAAATTCACCATTTTAATTTGCTGGATCATGAATCTCCAATTTAAGTTATTGAATGCCTTTGAGAAAGACCAAAGCCATTTGTTTCTCAGAGTGTATTTCATAATATTCCAAAATATCTATCACGACCTTCATGTTGCTTCTAATCTGCCTTCCCGGAAGAAATCCATTTTGATCGGGGTGAATCCAATTATTCAATACCGTTTTCAACCTATACGCAAGTATTCCCATAAATATTTTGTAGTCTGTATTAAGTAGGGAAATTGGACTATAATTTCTTATTTGTTTCTGCTCAGTGCCTTCTTTTTCTACCAATGTGATGAACGCCTCCCTCCACAAGTCTGGAATTTTGGAACCTCGCAAGGCTTCATTACATATTGCCAACAGTTTCGGTATGAGTATTTCTGCCAATTCTTGATTTTTATATAATTCTCCTGGGAGTCTGTCAGGGCCAGGGGATTTATTGTTTCTTAATTTGGATACTACCCCCTTTAATTCCTCCATTGTAATCTCTCTATTAAATATTTCTCTTTCTTCCTCCCTTATCTGCGGGAGCTTTTCCTTTGCCGAATATTGGTCGATATTATCAATTGATGTTTCCTCTTCTTTATACAAGGTCTCGTAATATTGTCTAACAAATTCAAATTTCTCCTCCTCCTTGTCTAGTTCCTTACATTCCAAATCCTCCAAATAGTCTATTAATAGCCCCTTCTCCTTTTTCTTTTTTAATTTATGTGACAGCCACCTGCCTGGCTTATTTGCCTTCTCAAAATAGTATTGTTTAGAGTGTTTGATTTTATTTGCCAATTCTTCCTGTTCCAATAGGTTTAGTTTGTGTCTTATTGTCATCCACTTTTCTTTTTTTGCAATGTCTCCCAGATCTCATTGTAGTCCCTTTTCTGCTTCTTCCAGCTGTGCTATCAAATCTTTCTGTGCCTTCCTTTTTTTATTACTATAAATACTATGCGATATCACTAATCCTCTTAAGTAAGCCTTCATTGTATCCCATACACACATTTGAGATATCTCTCGGCTTTCATTTTCTAAAAAAAAATAGTTTTAGGTCTCCCTGGAGCTTTTTAGTACATCCTTTATCTCTAAGAAATTGGGTGTTTAATCTTCATCTCTTCCATTTGGCCCTATTTTAACTTTTCCACTTTATCTCTAATGGGTTGCGGTCAGCCCATACATTTGGGGTAATTTCTACAGACTGGATTTTAAGGCCTAAACTCCTACTAACCCAAATCATGTCAATCCTTGACCAGGAATTCTGAGGATTCGAGTAATATGTAAATTGCTTTTCGTTCGGGTGTAATACTCACCATAGGTCTACTAAGTTGTGCTCATCAACTAATTCGAAAAAAGATTTTGGAAGCCTCTCCCTCTTATTCTTTCGTTTCCGCTCTTATGGTCTTTTTCCGGGTTTACTACCCCATTAAAATCCCCTACTATGCATATGTTCCTATATTCCAATTCACTTATTTTATTACCCAATTTCTTATAAAATTCTCCTAATTTCCTATTTGGTGCATAGATGGCTATTACTAAGATTGGGATATTTCCCCTCCTAATTTCAATTGCTAATACTCTCCCTTTTTCATCTGAGTATTTGAGTTCGGCAGTGATTCCTTTTTTTACATATAATGCTACACCCCTTTTTTTTTTCTCAGCTAGGGAGGTGAAAGTCTTGCCAAATTTCCCAAATTCTAAATATTTCCTATCATCTCTTTTTATATGCACTTCTTGGAAGCATATTATTTTGGCATTATGTTCTATTAGTTTTGAAAATACATGTTTCCTCTTCCTACCATTATTTAAACCATTAACATTAACCAACAGTACCTTCAAACCCTCCATCTCTCTATTAGACCTGCCTAGTTCTTATTTGCTCATACAGCTCTTTTCTTTGACTTCTCTAATTTCCTTCTCTTCTAACTCATTTTCCTCTGGTGTTCCTTCTTTGGTTTTCCTTAGTTGCACGTTAACTTCTTCCTGAGGGGCTACTCCAGTTCATCCTTACTACTATGGTCTTCCTCTGCACTTCTCAACTGGTTTAAAAATTCTTGCGCTAAGACAAGGATGTCTATTTTAATTCTTTTCCCTTGCCAAGTGATCAACATCCCCTCTGTAAGATCCATCTAAAAGGAATATTCCTCTTGTTTAACTGCATTGCCAGAAACCTGTAATCTCTTCTCAAATCTTGAACTCTCTTCGGGACTTGTTTCAACACTATCACCTCTTTTCCTTTATAGGTTACGGGATCTTCTCTTGCTATATTGTATAAGATTACTTTCACCTTCTTTCGAGCAAATCTAACATGAACTTCTTTAGGAAGTTTATTCCTCCTAGCGTAGTTAGTTTGCACCCTATATATTTCATCCAGCTCTTTTATTATATCGTTTTTGTCCTGTTGCAGTATTCTGGCTATCAAATCTACCATAACATGTCCCAAATTTTCATCTTTATCCTCTACTACATTTTGAAAATGCAGGTAGAAAGCTGCCCTGTCCATCTCGAGCTGGATTATGGAGTCCTCCAGTTCTCTATTTTGGGCCATTAGTTTCTGGTTGACAGATTCAAGATTTCTTTCATTCTGCTCCACCCTAGTCTTGATCTTCTTTATCTTTTGTTCATTATTATAAATGGACTCTTGAATTTCACTCATTTTTTGGTCAATAGAATGAATATCTGTTTTCAGTTCTACATGATTGCTTGTTATCTTTTCCTGCAATAAGAACATAGTTTCCTGTATTGTTGATAAAGTCACTTGCATTGCTTGCATAGTTGGTAATATTGTTGATTTTTCTGCTTTTGTTAGCGTCTCAGTAGATTTTTGCGGTGCAGGGGAGGACATTGTTATTATGGGATTTGATGATGTTTTCTTTCCTACCTTAAATGCTGCCAAAGAGATGCTTGACATTTCTTTTAGAACTCTCTTCTGTTTTCTCAAAATCACCTCAATATTCCTCCAGATTATCATCCACTAGTCTCTCTCTCTAGTAGCCCGAATGTATCTGATTCATCTAATAGTAAAATCACCTGATTTGTATATCAACAAGCACAGTTTATTCAATTATTATTAATCAAGAGTATGTATAGATATAAGCTGACTATTTTTATCCAAACTAGGCCACTATCAATTTGTTAGTATGCAGTCTTTCCCGTATTAACTAGAATATACTGTCAGGCTTGTCAAGATCTTAATTACAATTACAATTACAATTACAATTACAATAAAATTACAATTACAATTGCAATTTATGAGCTATTTTAGTATAAATATAGAGTTCGTGTAAGAAAAAGGTTGTTAGTGATTCAATAGGAGATTTCTATATATTATATCCATTACAATTCAATAGAGAAATTAATTATATGTGTGTGTGTGTGTGTGTGTGTGTGTGTGTGTGTGTGTGTGTGTATATATATATATATATATATATATATATATATATATATATATATATATATATATATATATATATATATATATATATATATATTTGTTTTTTGAGGTTTTCGCGGGTGTTTGTATGTAGGTCTTTGGTTATTTGGGTCTTCTCCCGCGTAGAATTGGAAGTATCTTGGCGACGTTTCGATGAAGTCTCATTCGTCATCTTCAGGCTGGTGTTCTCGGCTTCGTTCTTCCAGGAGCAATGTGAGATTGCAGCTGACCCTTTGATTGGTACCCAAGTACCAATCAAAGAAGCCTTGACAGTTATCCAAAACAAATATAACCCCCCCAAGCACATCCTTGATCTGACCAACCACTGCCTATCCAACACATATTTCATCTATAATGGACAAAAATACAAACAAATAGAAGGAGCACCCATGGGATCACCCCTCTCACCTGTCATTGCCAACCTCCATATGGAGCACTTCGAAACCCAAGCTCTAGAAAAATCCGATCACAAACCGAAACTCTGGCTCAGATACGTAGATGACACCTTCATAATCTGGCCACATGGGAAAGAAAAACTGGACAACTTCCTCACACACCTCAACAGCCTACACCCCAAAATACAGTTCACCATGGAAATGGAAGCAAACAACCAACTTCCCTTCCTGGATGTCTTAGTCTACAGGAAATCCAATGGCTCCCTAGGACACACTATCTACCAGAAGAAAACACACACAAACCGCTATCTGCATGCACTCTCACACCACCACCCAGCCCAGATCAACTCGGTAGCCAAGACACTCATCTACAGAACAAAACGCTTAGCTGACGAACAACACCTAAAAACCGAACTACACACTCTCACTAATGTACTAGCATCCAATGGATTCCAAAGAAATAAGATTACCAACCTAATCCAAAAAGAAACCCCCACTAAAATTCAAGACAGAGAACAAGAAAACGGCAAAGCCCTCCTCCCATACATAAAAGGCACCACAGACAGAATAAGCAAAATCCTCCAGAAACATAACATCAAGACAGCATTCTGCACCAACCAAAAAATATCCACCATCCTGAGGAACCCCAAAGACAAAATTGAGTTAGAAAATCAAGGAGTATATGAAATCCCATGCACCGCCTGCCCCACCACATACATCGGACAAACAAACAGAAGAATAAGTGCACGCATTGAAGAAAACAAAAACTCAGTCAAAAAAGAGGAACCAACTTCTTCCCTGGTCCAACACTTCAAAGCCACAGGACATGAAATTGACTTTAAAAAGACCAGAACTATCGCCAAAACTGAACACTTTAATGACAGAATAATCAGAGAAGCCATCGAGATAGAAAAACGCCCACACAGCATGAACAAACGAGATGATACCTCCCGCCTGCCAGCCATTTGGAAATCCGCCCTTATTGACAAACGAGTCCCCAACACGATGAATGACACCAGACCCACACTCACAAGAGCCACACAGGATGTCACCACCACACATCCACGCAGAAAGCAGACTCAAACCCACACTGATAATGAGGCACGACCAAGGACCAGAAGCCAGACTGCAGCTGCATCATTAGCCACTTTTAACCCCTCCAATCCATACATGAATCAGACCAACACCCTCCATGAAAAGCCCTCAAGACCACAAACCCGAAGCCAAACAACAACAACGCAGCTCACCAGCTCAAATCCCCCTGCAACTCAGACTAAACTGAGCACAACCAAGCCCCCACCCAAACAGAACACACACCCAGCCAATCAGAGCACAACCAACCCCCCATCCAATCAGAGCACAGCCAAGCCCCCAACCAATCAGAACACACCTCCACCCAATCAGAACACAGACAAGCTCCCACCCAATCAGCTCACACCCCCACTAGTAGTTAAAAGGAAGGGTCAGCTGCAATCTCACATTGCTCCTGGAAGAACGAAGCCGAGAACACCAGCCTGAAGATGACGAATGAGACTTCGTCGAAACGTCGCCAAGATACTTCCAATTCTACGCGGGAGAAGACCCAAATAACCAAAGACCTACATATACATACATACATACATACATACATACATACATACATACATACATACATACATATATATATATATATATATATATATTTGTATGTTTGTTAAGTCATCCTGGGTTTTCCACGAATGGAGGAGGAGATATCACAAATCTCCAATTTTTTTTTGCCTTTCAGCCCAATCTCATGGGCCATCCAGACAGTATAATATAGCCGACAAGCTATTTTCTATGTTTTTAATATTTTTGCTGATAATTTTTTTTTTTATAAATAAAGGGAGGCTGTTATAGATCTATTTCGAGCTTATTGGCTCTCGTCAGACAGTCATACCCTTACTGGGATTTGAACCTGTGCTGTCTGCCTGGAAGGCAGTTGATTTAACCCATGAGATTGGGCTGAAAGGCAAAAAAAATTGGAGATTTGTGATATCTCCTCCTCCATTCGTGGAAAATCCAGGATGACTTAACAAACATACAAATAAACCTACCTGGAAATGAGCTGGTAATTGGATAAGAGTCTGTGGCCTGAGGGTTAAATCAACTGCCTTACAGGCAGACAGCCCAGGTTCAAATCCCAGTAAGGGTATGACTGTCTGACGAGAGCCAATAAGCTCGAAATAGATCTATAACAGCCTCCCTTTATTTATAAAAAAAATTATCAGCAAAAATATTAAAAACATAGAAAATAGCTTGTCGGCTATATTATACTGTCTGGATGGCCCATGAGATTGGGCTGAAAGGCAAAAAAAATTGGAGATTTGTGATATCTCCTCCTCCATTCGTGGAAAATCCAGGATGACTTAACAAACATACAAATAAACCTACCTGGAAATGAGCTGGTAATCGGATAAGAGCCTGTGGCCTGAGGGTTAAATCAACTGCCTTACAGGCAGACAGCCCAGGTTCAAATCCCAGTAAGGGTATGACTGTCTGACGAGAGCCAATAAGCTCAAAATAGATCTATAACAGCCTCCCTTTATCTATTAGACTGAATAAAGGGATAAGAAAGTCTATACAATCAGAAGTAAAAGAGAGGAATAAAAAAGTTAACTAAGGTAATTAAAATAGAAGAATATCTATGTTGATAAATTAATAAGTAATAATTGATTAGTAATTAAAAAGTCTATTATAATTAATTAGAATTAATAGCTACTCTCTAAATTCAAAAAGTACTACTGTACAGTGAGTTACTTCAATTAATTAGAAAGGAGTCCCAGTCAGATCCAGAATTCCCTGATAGCCAAGTCCTATTAATTGGAGGCACAATTTAAAATGTCACACTTCAAAATATTTCTGCTGAGTCCTTCCCGCTGTCAGTCATCAAGCTCAAGCTATGGGTTAAGGCTGCACTTCCAGTTTTCCCCTTCAGAAATAAACTCAGTGTCCAGAAATAATTATTTATTATATTTCTGCACTGTCACACGCCTATAATCCAGTCAGATTAAATCTATCCACATCTACCTCCATTGTGAGCTCAGAAAGAAATGTCAACAGCTTCAGGCTTCATCGTCCCTCGCCACAGCATAGAATTGCTCTAATTTTAGTTTTGTTTGTATCATGTTTCTATGTATCTTCTATAGAGGAATTTCCCCACCTTCTTTGCTTTTCCTCTTTGATAATGAGAAAATCCTGTTATTTTGCAACAGCAAATGATTCTGATATGCTAATAGGCAACAATTGTGACATAATAAGAGGAAACATTATCAGATTTACAGGTGTGATTTCCTTAACTGATCTTCTATTCATTTACATTCTTAGTTGCTTATACAGAAACAAGGAAATTCCTTTATTTCCTCTACTTTCCACTTGGGACAATTATTGTACTTTATTTTTTTATTTATTGTAAGTATTCTATCCTGTGACAATCAAATGATGTGGGCAGCTTAAAGGCTATACAATATGAAATAATTAAAATACCTGTAGTGATATTAAAACCAAAAAAACCCATCATAACTATAACCATGATAGCTCCTGAAACACCCATTCACCCGCACTTCCCACCAAATAATAAACAAGAACAAAAAGCAAGATGGCATCAGATACAGAATTAAATAAAGTTCCTCCAAAATAGTTCATTTTTAGAAAGCACACAAGCTTAGTCTCCATTAGAAGGCTTGTCCATGGAAAAGTAGTCATCTAGCTTCTCTCTCTCCCACACATTACATCTTGAAAATGTGGAGTTACAAAAAAACAAACAAACCCCAACCCTCTTTGATGACTTTCAGCTGCTTGTCTCTTCTGTACAAATCGGCTAAAATTGAAACTGCTTTAAGATTCCTCTTCCAAATTTTATCCCAAAGGTGCTTTTTCAAGAGGCAACTAGTGTTGTGGTCCACCAGCAGATTGTGGAGCTAGCAGCCAAGTCAGACAATGAATAGGCTAGGGAGGACCATGGGCCAGTCCTGGAGCCTGGGGAAGGCCCAGATGAGGGCTCTGTGTTGGAGGCAGAGATGTGGCCAGGGCAGTGATGGGTTGTCCCCAGTTCAGACTGGTTCACAAGAACCAGTAGTAAAACCAGCAGGAGGCCCCGCTCACCACCCTGGATGTCGTCATCTGTGATCTGTGCATGCAATGCCATTGTGAACCGGTAGTAAAGATAAGTAGAACCCACCCGTGGACCAGGGCCATCCAGAGCCTCCAGAGTCAGACAGCAGAGAGGCAGAGGAACAGGAGAAGCCTGTTCCTAGTGCACTCACGCACAGAGCTGTCGGAAGGCAAGAGCAGCTAAAGTAAAAAGGATGACTAAGGAGTAAGGCCAGGAGATGATTGACCCCTCCCATAAGGCTTAAAAGAGCAGCAAAGGAACTTGGGCTCTTTGTAGGAAAGCAATGTTGCTAAATCTGTTTCCAGTCAGTGTCTCGTTTCTGAACTTCGTGGGGCTTTGCCAACAAAGGCCTTTGGCAGGGTGCCAAAGAAGATAAAGGTTTGTGATAAGCTCGAAGGACTTTTTCTGAAGGACTTGTTTGGAATTAATTTGGACTAAGATAGGAATGAAGTAATTCTCAGCTTTTATAATAAAATAGGTTTGATGGAGGCTAATTGTGTCTTGTAATGACTAAGTCAGCCTAGGTCACAACAGCTGGACTTTCTTTATCCTTGAAGGCATTTTACTTTTCATCCAAGAAGATTCTTCAATTTTGACTGGTGTGAATGGAAGGATTTCCAGGTAATCCTCAATTTACAACAGTTCATTTAGTGACTGTTCAAAGTTACAACAGTACTGAAAAAAGTGGTTTATGTCTGTTTCTTACACTTACCATTTTTACAGCATCCCCATTGACACATGATCAAAATTAAGATGCTTGGCAACTAACTCATATTTATAATGGTTGCAGTTTTTTGGGGCCATGTGATAATCTATTAAGAATTTCTGACAAGCAAAGCGAGATTCCATTAACAACTATGTTACTAACTTAACTGCAGTTATTCGCTTAACTGTTTCAAGAAAGGTTGTAAAATGGGACAATATTCACTTAACAACTATCTCACTTAGCAACAGAAATTTTGGGCTCAATTATGGTTGTAAGTTGAGGACTACTTATATATTGCTTGCAGTCATCTGGTTATCATTTAGAGGTTTATCTGTGCCCTCATGGTCACCTGAATAGTGCAAATGGGTGTGGGGTTGATCCTCTCTTAACAGACAGGAAGAGATACATCATCATCATCATCTATCTCCTATTTACAACATAGTCCTTTCAGCAGTTTCAAAATGGTTCAACACCAACTTGCACTATTCAGGTGACCCTGAAGGCACAGATAAAACTTTAAGTAGCCTCAATTACTCTCAGAAAGCGTGTTAATTACCAGATGATGCAAGAGTTATAAATCCTTCCATTCCCACCATTTAGTCAGAAGTGAAGAAACTTCTTGGATGAAAAGTGAAACGTCTAGAAAGAAAAACAAAGAAAAGCCAATTGCCTTTTGAAAAAACACCCTTGTATTAGCCATGAACTGGGTGATTGAGAGTCTTCATGGACTTCCTGATTTTAATCACCTCCACTTTAGCCCTCCAGTGCCAGGCAAGTGTTTTGCCCAGGCTACAATTAACATGGCCTCTGACTTCTTCTTTTCCCTTCCCACCCATGCTAGAAAAGTATATGTCAATTGCTTCCCTTTTGGTGGGGTGGCTTTTGAGAACTAGTAAAGGAGGAGGGGAAAGAAAGCAATTTTAAGTCCTTCTTGTCATTTGGCCCAGAAAGGATAATTTAGCACAACTCTTGGCATTTTCACCCAGTTGGAAAAACTACCAAGGAATGGCAACAGTTTTTCACTGTTGGACTATTGAAGCTGTTTTTTTAAAAAGTCCATTAAAAAAAAATCTAGTCTTTCTTGGCAGCCCAATGCAAAATAAATGGAAGGAGAAAAATTTCATTTGTAGCACAAGACAAGAAAAGCTGGCAAGGTCCTCCCCTACAGATACTGTCCATTACTGCACTACAAAATTGGCACCTGACCCATTCTTCCACAGTGGCAAAGAGGAATATATATTAGTGTTCTATGCTGCCTGGTGAATTCTAGGAGTTGAAATCTACATATCTTAAGAGTTGACAAAACTGAGAATACTGATCATTTTCAATTTTAGCAAGCAAAGGATTGCTAAGGATTGCAATTGCAATTTTATCAGCCCCAGCAAATAAAGGATTGTTAGGAGTTATAGCATAAAACAATTGAGGAGCACCAGTGTCCCTGTATTCGGGACTCAATCAAATAATCAAACTTTTTTTTCAATCGAGAGGCTATAATCTCATTATGTTTAATTATCCATACAAATAGTTTTCTTTTTTGGGGGGGAGGGAGGAATACTTAACATACTGAACTTTGATTTAACTACTGTTTGTATTTGCAGTTTCCCCGGCTAAAATGCAATCAGCTGATTTATAGCTGTATATACCATGCCAACCCAACCAGGGATGGAAGGGATGCACTTTTAAGACAGGGATGACAGGAGGTGAATCTTGGTGATTCTGCTTCTTTCATTGATGGCTTGACGTAGCAATTCAGACCATATGTGGGACTTTGTCTATGTTGACTTACTGGCTAAGAAGAGCAATACAAAATGTGGAAAGAGTAGCGATGGCAGTGGTTCCTCACTATCTATCACACCAGGGGGGTGAAAGGTCCTTGAATTTTATAAAACCAATGTCATACAGCCTATCTCTCTTGAGCATTGTGAAACTATATTGCAACTTATTTGTCACTAAGACTTAAACTATCTGCATTGAGATATGCTTAAACATTCATCCACAAGATTGTAAATCTTTAAATCCCAAGATTTAGTTTTAAGGCTTAAGTGCCATTGAATACAGTGCTACTTCCAAACTAGTATTCTGCAAATTTTATTCTTTTGGAAATTTCCTTTAGGAATTCCTGAACCAGATTCATTTGGTTTATTTCCCTGTCTGTTATTAATAATCTTACAGGTGTATTATATCTTCTTTTTCTAATTATGGCATTCATCTATTATTGTATAGCAAATACATTTTGAAAAATATCTCTGTTATGGGTTTATATCGATCCATTAAATCATTATTAAATATATAAAGAAGCATATGACTCTTTGGTGTAGTACAACTGCATTTGTTATGTGTGCAAGTCACACATCAAGTTGGATTCTCAAACGCTTATGAAATAAAACATGTTATCTCTAAAAAGCCAAGTCTCTGAGCCTTCTTTTATAGCTGAGTTAATATGCTATTCTTGAATTGGCACTGAAGGGACATAATAATATAATAGGTGGAATTACTGGGACATAATAATAATTTGCTGTTTTCCTTCTGTAAGAATTGCTTTGCTAAGAATTGGAACTGTGTTTCTACCAGTGATCTCACCTCTGTGTTATCTTGTTTTTCTGTCCTCCGCGCCTGATGAATATCTCAAGAAATGGGATATCTAGGCACTCAACGCCTGTTACTTGCTGCACTGCCAAAGGAAGGCATGGGCCAAGGGGCCAGAAG
The DNA here is from genome assembly GCA_038048745.1 of Coluber constrictor foxii. NCBI lineage: Eukaryota > Metazoa > Chordata > Lepidosauria > Squamata > Colubridae > Coluber > Coluber constrictor. The sequence continues at coordinate 114,233,122 of CM075961.1, read as the reverse complement.
TTGGTATTCTGAAGGTATAAAAGGATGGCATACTTTCCCCAAGGTGTGGCTATTCCTCACATGCATTGTATCCGTACGTTCTGGATATAGTCCCACCCAGTATTTTGTTTTTGGCCATAAATAAAACCTATTTCTTTTTGCAAGCCTCATCTTGAGTTTCTCTCTTTGGCATTCTGGTGACTTAAGTACATTTTGGGATCTTACAGCACAAAACTATTCTGGCATGAAATTTGTTGTCTCCAATGCCACTTCTACTCCTGTCTCTATTGCTTTTTTCCCCAGACACTACAGTCGCTTCAGGATATTGGGTAATAGCCTAATAACCATGAGACTGATCTTGGGAGGCATCAGAAATATAGAAGAAAATATTATTTGGCACCAATCAAGTAATGAATGACTGAAGTCTGTTTCACACATGGGCTGATTATGAGATGAAGGTCATATCATGGGAACATGAGAAAAAAATTGATATTACCAGGCATATTCATGCTGTGCATAGCTACAAATAGGGAAAGGTGGTTATTGTGTTGGCTGCAAAACACCATTATAACTATTTCCAGAAATCTACTTTTTATAATGACTTTATTAAGCATTACAATTAAGAAGAAAAAAACTAATATAAACTAAAAAAATATAAAAGAATAAAAAATGCAGAAAAGAAAGTAAAAATAGTGAAGAAAATATATAAGGAAATGAAGGAATTCCTCCTTCATATATAAACAATTTTAGTAAATTATTACCTTTTTTTAAAATGCAACAAATGGTCTTCCATATCTCATCTCCTTTCTATAAACAGATCTTTGAAGTCTCACTGTTCAATCGTAGTCATTAGACTTATCAAAAATACCAACATATGTACTTTAACCTTGATCAAATAAATCAACTTAATCAATTAATTAATTTCATTTCTATAACTGCCCAATTCAATCAAATGACTCCAGGCTGTTTACAATTCTAAAACTATAAAAGCAATGAAAAGATAAATAAAACAATCTAGATCTTTAATGATCAAGATAATGATGAAACTCGATATCTTTTAACCTATTCTTCATCCCAAAAATATCCTTCAATATGTCCAATGTTGAAGTATTATATTCCATTCTTGAATAGAATAAAATACTTAAATTTAGTAAGCTAAATTTAAGTGTTCTTAAATTGTAATATTTAGTTCCTTCCAGTTTCCTTTAGCCCCCAGTCTTCAAAGTCCCATCCAATTTTGTTTTTTTAACAACAGCAGCATTTTCTACAGGATTCTTATAATTCGTTTCTTGACATCTTATTTTATATTCATGTGGCCCCTTATTAATTTCTAACTTTCCAAAACCAACATTCTAATTACTCTTTTGATTAAGAAAGCTCACCAAATTTTAAGTCCATTTAGCCTCTTGACTCCCAAGCTGACCACAGAAAAATTCAGTATCTGCAGTCTATTCATGAGAAGCAGGTGTCCAGAATACAAGTGGGCAATCTCACAATCTCTTTCTGAAGATATTTTGCTGGTCAGAATTCATTGCCAGGCCACCAATCTCCACCACAATGTAATCCCTGCTCTTTCAGGGACATGTAATCCCTTAAAGACATCTCATCCCTGAATTTACTTTTGACTGTTTAGGAGAATGCAACACCATTAATTATTTCACCAAAGTCAGTTGATAATTGGTAACAGAAGCTCATTCCAAAAGAAGGGGGCTAGGATGGCTCAAAGTGGCATAAATAATAGCATAAATATGACTACTATTTCTTTTTTACTGCACAAAGGGAGTTTTTTTTTCCAAAAAAAAATTATTTTTAAACAAACAAAACATAAAACATCCTTCATCCATTACAATTTCAAGCAGTGCGTTGATCGGTTACAAATCCCTTGTGCTTCTTCCCCATAGTCATATTGCACAAAGGGAGTTTTGACTATAGTAGAATTTGTTGCAAAGGGAAGCAGAAAACTTAAGTCTTGTCTGCAGGAAGTCCTTATTCACTATGGGTGTCCTTAAACCTTTAATGGTGAATCAGTGTTGAACTTAACTTCCATCTTAATATTATTTATTTATTTAATTTATATTGCCACCTATTCACCCATGACGATTCAAGGTGGCTTACAAAATATAAAACCACATTTAAAACAATAAAAACTAACAAAAAGAATCAAATAAATTAATATAGTACAATATAACAAAATCACCCCCCACCTGCCCCCTGCCCAGCGACAGCAGTTCACATGAGCCATTTAGTGGGCTCCATCCCGCTCTGGGTTCCCCAGGCCCGCTGGCAGAACCAGGTCTTCAGTGCCTTCCGGAACAGTATTAGAGCAGGGGCCATTCTAACCTTCGGGGGAATGATGTTCCAGAGAGGGAGCCACCATGGAGAAGGCCCTTTTTCTGGTTCCATCAGGTGTATCTCGCTCAGGGATGGGACCTGCAACATTCTCTACCTCTCTGCACTGATGGGTCGGATAGACATGACCAGCAAGAGATGGTCCCTCAAATAACCTGATCCCAACCCATGAAGGGGTTTAAAGGTGACAACCAGCACCTTGAATTGCACCTGAAAGCAAATCGGCAACCAATGCAGCTCCTTCAGGAGAGATAATACATGTGCACATCGAGGTCTGCACAAAACCATGTGGGCCGCTGCATTTTGCACCAATTGGAGCTTCCAGATTCTCCTTAAGGGAAGCTCCATGTAGGGCACGTTGCAATAGTCAAGATGGGAAGTGACTAGGGCATGAGCGACTGTGAGTAGGGACTGTTGGTCCAGGTAAGGGCGTAACAACCTGCATTTGCACAAAGACCTTCCTGGCCACTACCGCATATTAGCCTATGTATATATACAAATGATTCTTATATTAAGAAATATTGCAAGGCTTCTTGGACTTATACTTCCAGATAAGGCAACTGAATTTAAAAGGAACAATGTAACTATAAAATTTATCACAGCTTAGAAGTTAGATCCATGTGAATAAAATTTAGTGTGATGCATGATATTTGAAAATCATTCTGTGTGCAAATAAAATAATAAATGAAAACAAAATGAAATGAAATCTGACATAGCAGAAATGCCTATATAAATAGTATTAAACCAAAGTAACAGCAGTTCAAATTGCTAATCCAATTTCCACCAAAATGTGAATAAAGAAGTGGCAGTTGCTGAAAATGACTATTTAAAATCTCTTAAATCTGCAGAAGCCCTAGTTTTTAGTTGACTATACCTGCTGAACAAGGAGCTGTGAATTGTTTTATAGAGCTAATGTCCTTTACAAATGATTAACAACAATATTTGGTGCATGTTATCACTCAGGCAAAGACATATTTTAAAAGAAAAATCCCACTTAATTTTGTGGGATAGAAAAATTAGCAATTTTAACTAGATTATCATTTATTTTAGCAGCTACATTAATAAATGTGGCACAGAAATTTCAGTGCAACCTGACAACTGAAGACTAAACTATTGATCCTACTGATAGGGAAAAAAACTCTATAGAACAAATGTAAAGCAAATTACAATGTCTATTGAGCATGGACATCCTTATTTGAAATTCCTGTAGTTCCATCTGTCATTTAAAAGATTGAATTTCAGATTTTAAAATCTCAGAGACTGAGTACTTGTAAAATTCCTAATATCATCCAGCATTCTGCTCAAAGTTTTGTTTAGAATTATCAAATAATAGCAAGGAAAAGGAAAGGAATTTGAGTTGATTTAAAATATTTTCTTGTACTTACCAGTTGTCTTACTCATTGTATTTTTTAGTTTTATTCCTGCAAGTTTTGCAAGAGGCAGCCAGGAATTGTAACAGGTTTGGTGCTGTATTTGAATGGGCCAAATGAACCTTTCTCCTTTTATCAGTTTGCTGATGTCAGTGTACACTGCTGATGGGTGGAGATGGAATTAGGGAATTGAAACATGATTGACTTTAAAAGTTTGCAGAATACATTAAACATATTAAGATTACACAAAGATAATTTAGATAAATGGCTTTTCTGAATTAAAAGAAAGCCAGTTTTCATTTACAAGAGGAAGCTATTACATTAAAAGGATGTAGAATGCAATATGTTAATCCCTAAGAAATGATTGTCAGAAATCATTTATTCCTTATAGAAACATAGTTGCTCCCACAGGCCAAAGGTTTAATAGCAGAGCCATACACATTTCAGATTTTGGAAAACCATGTCTCACTTTGAAGAATCATATTCTGCAATTTTTTAAAGCAGTCATATTTTCCCCCCAGGTAATATGGATATTCTTGATTTACAATTATATTTGAACCCAGAATTAGTGATAAGTCATTGCAATCATAAGTCACTTTGTGTAAGATGAATGAATATATAAATTTGATAGATAAATAAATGTGTTAAAATAGAACCTAGACAGCCATCTGTCTTGGATACTTCTTGTACTTAACAGGAGGTTGAACCCAATGGCCTAAATTCTGATTCCAGTAGATTTGTCAATTGTCAAATATTTCCAGAAAGGAAGTCACTTTTATTTGTTAATGAAAGAAAAAACTTTTCACCCTTAACATAAATACTGTATCTTGTTTGATTTTTGGTCTGGGATGATGAGCAAATAGGATTTGCAAACTGTAAGTATCTTCTTTACCTGTTTGACTTGAAGTTCACAAATGTTTGGAGGCCATATCAGGGAAGAAATGATTAATGTGTTATGCAGTCCCAGGCAATTTTGATACCACATAATAATTTATAAATTCTAAGATTTAAACTTTAATATCTTTCCACACCAATATGCAAGTCTTATCCTCTTTAGACTAGAGCTGTGATGGCGAACCTGGGCACGCGTGCCAGAGGTGGCATGCAGAACCTCTCTGTGGGTACCCATAGCGTCGCCAGCTGCTCTTCTGGTTTCCAGGGTGCATCTCCGCAATTGCTGGAGCACCAAAAAACAGTCCATTTTTCGGGCGGGTTTTTTTTTTTTTTGGCTGTTTTCAGGTCGAAAAATGGGCTGAAAAACAGCCAAAAAAATGGCTCAGAAACAGCCTGAAAAACTCCCCCAAAAACAGGCATGCACATGCTGTCCAGCTGATCTTTGGGTTTCTGATGCCCCGGTACACACAAAGACCAGCTGGCCATGCACATGTGCATGCCGGAAACCTGAAGACCACCTGGCCAGTGCACACATATCCACTGGCCAGCTGATCTTTGGGTTTCCAGTGCTCCGGCGCATACACTTGTGCATGCATTCCAGTTTGGCCACTCAGTGCCGAAAAGGTTCGCCATCACTGGACTAGAGCATAACAGTGGAGAAAGAGGTTGAAGAAGATTATACAGTATATTCTGTTCATGGACTCTCGTCCTGTTTAGTGTCTTGAGTATTGAATAAATATGTTTGGTAAAATCAAGACAAATGGCACTTTAAGAAAACAAATTAAAAAACAAAAGTGAATGACCAGTGGGAAACAAAAGCAATAGCGATGGTTTGGTCAAATAGAATAAAGATGGAATCACAAATACATATACCCATATATCAAGAGGAATGAGAAATTTGTGATTGAGAGTTGAAAAGGTTCTCAAAGAATATTGAGATGTTTCAAGAACAAAAGGAAATACACAAAGCAATGTTTGAATGTGGCTGAAGGAAAAATAGTTTGGAAGGATAACAAGGTATGGAGACATAATGAGTTGTTTTCAGGTAAACTAGATTAGTTCTATTTGTTTTATTCTTCTGATGAGTTTAATGTCTTTTCCTTTTTACTACTTACTTCTATGTATATGTCTTTTATATTTGTCACTATATATGCGTAGAGAAAGTTTTGTGTAGTAGTTAAGGCTGGTGACCATGATGCCTTAACTACTACTTCAGTTTTAGTCCTGCCCAGGTATGAAGTCAGCTGGGTGACTTTGGTCTAGTCACATTCTTACAGCCTTAGGTAGGAGGCAATAGTAAACCATTTTGAAAATACTTGCCAAGAATATTTCACAGACTTGTTCCGGCAACCTGTGAGAACTGGATATGATTGAACATGATGTATGTGCAGTTCATATATTTATATTTGCTTTTCTTGGGAACTGCTAGAATAGATGCAGAAGTTTGCATTTATTTTAGATAAATATTGAGACTTTCTTGACCAACTTTAAATGATTTCCCACCCTGGATAAGCAATACTATCATTAGGAAGAAAAAGAAACACACCCTCCAAATAAATGTTGTTGAAGTACATATTTGGTACATTAAATTTACTTGTTTTTATATAGAGAATCTTGACCTCAGAGGGCATTCTGAAAAGTGAAGAGTTTTTTAAAGGCCTCAGTGTAGAGCAGAAAAAGGTGATCTGCATCTCTCCAGAGCTTTGGCATATTTCCCACAGCCCATCAAAGTATCACATATTTCATGACACTGAAGGGGAAATTATTCAATAATCTAACTGAATCTAATTCAAACCATTAAAAAGCATTATCCTGACTGTAACTACTAGGAGCACAGCATAAAACCCAGTTTTTAAAAAACTTGTGGATGTATCTTAGGATGTAGTAAATTAGAAAATTCTCAAAAATTTAAACCCATGGAAACCTTACCACGATTGATGCTGAACAAATGTCTGTACAAACATTTATAGATGTTGTCAACAGTATTGTATTTACAGGTAGGATGTAAATACACATTTCCTATGACTAATGACTTTTAGACCGGTGGACCATAAAGGATTTGGGGAGTTGAGTCCAGCAGTCAGAAGTAGAGATATACAACTGAAGTATACTTAACCCCATATCTATAGATAATTCAATCTAGCATCTTCATATAGAATGGAGAAAGCAGACCTTAGGGAATCCCATAAAGAAGAGGCAGACTTCTCTTGCCCATATTTAAACCTACCCTAGAAGAAGGAAATTCTTTTTTTTTTCTTTTTGAACATTTTTAAATTTATTTTTAACATATAACTTATCTGGTATAAAATAAGTATAAATTCCAAATTTCATCAATTAACATCTTAAAGAAAAAGAAGAAGAAGAAGGAAAAAAAAGAAACAGAACAAGTCTGAACCCAATTTTTGTCGTTCAATCTAACATCTTATTCTAACATTTAACATTCTATTATGTAATCACTCTAAATCTTAAACTTGAAATCTAAACAGCTCTTTATGATATTTATTTATCGTTTTAACAATCAGTATTTCATATATTCTCCTTACTTCAAAGACCCAAATCAAGTCAATTTCTTTTAAATCACATCTAATAATCAACATATAATATTTCATTCCTCTCTTAAAAACATATCATAATCAGTAACTATTCTTCAAAGATATCTACTTCATTCCTCCTAGTTTTATTCTGGCTGGATTGCAGCTTAATAGCTGGTTTCCAGGGATATTCCTCCACTCCTAACCTTATTTGTTGGCTGGATCACAGTTTAGTTTTAACTACTTTCCAACATTTTCTCCTTCACTTCTCCTAGGTTTATTTTTAGCTGGATAACGGTTTTCAGCTGTTTTCCAGTGGTGCTTTCCTCCACTCCTTACCTTATATTTAACTGGTTCACAGTTGATTTTAACTGGTCCCAGCGTTGTCTCCTCCACTCCTCCTAGATTTATTATAAGGAAGTTCTTGTTTACAAAAATTAACAATAAAGCAAACCAAAATCAGATCCTATTAAGTTGGCCTTACTGAGGATGGAGAAATATCCAACAGCTGGAGATATTATTAGTCATAGGACTAGCACAAAAACTCACAAACATTTGTTGAGATATTAAAAAGATCAATCATAGATGAATTATCAAAGAAACGGGGTAAGTGAGTCTTTCTGGGAGAATGGAGAATGAGCAGCAGTTCTGAGCTTTGTTCTCCTTTTTACTCTCTATTTTTATCCTTTTTAAAAATACTCTACTTTTAAATCAGTTTTTAACTTCTAACTTTGTTCTTTTTACTGTATTTTTTTTAAACCACTCTTTAGTTTTAAATCAATTTTTAACTTTAAAAAGTTTCAATTTTACTACTTGAGAAGTTCATCTTTTTCTTCAGCTTTTACCCCCGGTTTTTACTCCAGCTAGTAAAGCATTTAGTTAATGAGAGGAAAGTTTTCTCTACTAAGCAAACCAGCTATCCATGGCTGCGACAACACCCAGACAACCTAAGATAAAATATTTTTTTCAGATAACAGACACTGCAAGTAAGTCTTCTTTTCTCTTTTCTTCCTCCCTTGCGACCCCGGCAAACAAACCTAGCCCCCTTCTGAATTGGGAAGAGGATGATTGCACATCTGTGGAGAAGGGATTTGCAATTCCAGTAGGAGTGGAGAACAATAATAATAATACTAGGAACAATTTTAAAAGAGACTTGAATTTGGTTGCTAAGAATTGCCTACTAATAGCACAAACAGTTGCTGCCATATTTGACCAGCTCCTGGAAACAAATGGAGGGATTAAAGAATTAAAGTCTCTAATGAGAAAACATATTAATAAGACAGCTGAAGAAGTAAACAGCAAAGCTCTTATTCCAAAGCTTACCCATGAAGTTAGGCCAGCCTGTGTGGACTGCGGCTATCAGGGCAAAGAAGATGCAGTGGAGAGGCTGGTTTGGTAAAATCAAGACAAATGGCACTTTAAGAAAACAAATTAAAAAACAAAAGTGAACGACCAGTGGGAAACAAAAGCAATAGCGATGGTTTGGTCAAATACAATAAAGATGGAATCACAAATACATATACCCATATATCAAGAGGAATGAGAAATTTGTGATTGAGAGTTGAAAAGGTTCTCAAAGAATATTGAGATGTTTCAAGAACAAAAGGAAATACACAAAGCAATGTTTGAATGTGGCTGAAGGAAAAATAGTTTGGAAGGATAACAAGGTATGGAGAGACATAGTGAGTTGTTTTCAGGTAAACTAGATTAGTTCTATTTGTTTTATTCTTCTGATGAGTTTAATGTCTTTTCCTTTTTACTACTTACTTCTATGTATATGTCTTTTATATTTGTCACTATATATGCGTAGAGAAAGTTTTGTGTAGTAGTTAAGGCTGGTGACCATGATGCCTTAACTACTACTTCAGTTTTAGTCCTGCCCAGGTATGAAGTCAGCTGGGTGACTTTGGTCTAGTCACATTCTTACAGCCTTAGGTAGGAGGCAATAGCAAACCATTTTGAAAATACTTGCCAAGAATATTTCACAGACTTGTTCCGGCAACCTGTGAGAACTGGATATGATTGAACATGATGTATGTGCAGTTCATATATTTATATTTGCTTTTCTTGGGAACTGCTAGAATAGATGCAGAAGTTTGCATTTATTTTAGATAAATATTGAGACTTTCTTGACCAACTTTAAATGATTCCCCACCCTGGATAAGCAATACTATCATTAGGACGAAAAAGAAACACACCCTCCAAATAAATGTTGTTGAAGTACATATTTGTTACATTAAATTTACTTGTTTTTATATAGAGAATCTTGACCTCAGAGGGCATTCTGAAAAGTGAAGAGTTTTTTAAAGGCCTCAGTGTAGAGCAGAAAAAGGTGATCTGCATCTCTCCAGAGCTTTGGCATATTTCCCACAGCCCATCAAAGTATCACGTATTTCATGACACTGAAGGGGAAATTATTCAATAATCTAACTGAATCTAATTCAAACCATTAAAAAGCATTATCCTGACTGTAACTACTAGGAGCACAGCATAAAACCCAGTTTTTAAAAAACTTGTGGATGTATCTTAGGATGTAGTAAATTAGAAAATTCTCAAAAATTTAAACCCATGGAAACCTTACCACGATTGATGCTGAACAAATGTCTGTACAAACATTTATAGATGTTGTCAACAGTATTGTATTTACAGGTAGGATGTAAATACACATTTCCTATGACTAATGACTTTTAGACCGGTGGACCATAAAGGATTTGGGGAGTTGAGTCCAGCAGTCAGAAGTAGAGATATACAACTGAAGTATACTTAACCCCATATCTATAGATAATTCAATCTAGCATCTTCATATAGAATGGAGAAAGCAGACCTTAGGGAATCCCATAAAGAAGAGGCAGACTTCTCTTGCCCATATTTATTTATTTATTTATTTATTTATTTATTTATTAAATTTCTATACCGCCCTTCTCCAGGCGGACCCAGGGCGGTGTACAGCCAATTAAAACCAGTACATAAACAATTAAAACCATCCTAAAATCAATATAAGTTATGGCTGAAAGTTAAGGCTCTTTAAAATTTAAAAATGTATAAAAATATATAAATATAAATATAAATATAAAATATAAAATATTTAAAAAGAAGGGATCAGGCAAGTCCGGCGAGTTGAAAAAAGTGCGTCTTTAGAGCCCGACGAAAAGTCCGGAGGTCCGCAATAGTCCTCAGTTCAGGAGGCAGATCGTTCCAAAGGGTGGGGGCTACCACAGAGAACGCTCTCCCCCTGGGGGTCACCAGCCGGCATTGTCTGGCTGACGGCACCCTGAGGAGGCCCTCTCTGTGGGAGCGAACCGGTCGGTGGGAGGCAATTGGTGGCAGCAGGCGGTCCCGTAAGTACCCTGGTCCTAAGCCATGGAGCGCTTTAAAGGTCATTACCAACACCTTGAAACGCACCCGGAAATCAACCGGCAGCCAATGCAGCTCACGCAGGAGGGGTGTCACGTGGGAGCACCCTGTCGCTCCCATAATCCCCCGCGCGGCCGCATTCTGCACCAGCTGAAGCCTCCGGGTGCATCCCAAGGGGAGCCCCATGTAGAGAGCATTACAGTAGTCCAGGCGAGACGTGACGAGCACCTGAGTGACTGTGCGTAGGGAGTCCCGATCTAGAAAGGGCCGCAACTGGCGTATCAGGCGGACCTGATAAAAAGCCCCCCTGGCCACGGCTGTCGTATGATCCTCTAAAGACAGCCGTGAGTCCAGGAGGACGCCCAAGTTGCGCACCCTTTCCGTGGGGGCCAATGATTCGCCCCCAATAACCAACGATGGAGTCAGTTGGCTATATCGGGACGCCGGTAGCCACAGCCACTCGGTCTTGGAGGGGTTGAGTCGAAGCCTGTTTCTCCCCATCCAGACCCGCACAGCTTCAAGGCACTGGGACATCACCTCCACGGCATCATTGGGGTGGTCTGGGGTGGAAATGTACAGCTGAGTGTCATCAGCGTACTGATGGAATTCCACCCCAAAACCACGGATGATCTCACCCAGCGGCTTTACATAAATGTTGAACAGAAGGGGCGAGAGGACCGACCCTTGTGGCACCCCACACACTAGGCGCCTCGGGGTCGACCGCTGCCCCCCTGTCAACACAGATTGTGACCGGTCGGAGAGGTAGGAGGAGAACCACCGAAGGACGGTGCCCCCCACCCCCAATCCCTCCAACCGGCGCAACATGATACCATGGTCGATGGTATCAAAAGCCGCTGAGAGGTCTAACAGCACCAGGATAGAGGAGTACCCCCTACCCCGGGCCCTCCAGAGATCATCCACCAACGCGACCAATGCCGTTTCGGTGCTGTAACCAGACCTGAAGCCGGACTGGAGCGGGTCTAAATAGACAGCTTCATCCAGGCACCGGGGGAGCTGCCATGCCACCACACTCTCAACAACCTTCGCTAGAAAGGGAAGGTTGGAGACTGGACGATAATTTACCAAAGCAGCTGGGTCCAAGGAGGGCTTCTTGAGGAGGGGCCTCACCACCGCCTCCTTCAAGGCGGTCGGTAGGGCACCCTCACTCAGAGAAGCATTTATAATCTCCTGGAGCCAGCCTCGTGTAACCTCCCGGGAGGCCAGCACCAACCAGGAGGGACACGGGTCCAATAAACATGTGGTGGCGTTCAATCTCCCCAGGATCCTGTCCACGTCCTCGGGAGCCACAGGATCGAACTCAGCCCAGATAACACTCTCAAGACCGGGCTCAGTCACCTCGCCCGAACCAACCCAGTCGGCGGCCAACTCGTCCCGAATCTGAGTTATTTTATCATCCAGATATTGCACAAAATCCTCAGCACGTCCCTGCAAGGGATCCTCCCGTGCCTCCAGATGAAGGAGGGAGCGGGTCACCCTAAACAGGGCGGCTGGGCGATTATCTGATGACGCAATAAGGGCGGCGAAATAATTAGATTTCGCCGCTTTTATTGCCACTAAGTAAGTCTTAATATAAGCTCTTACTAGTGTCAAGTCAGAATCGCAGCGACTGGCCCTCCAACCGCTCTCTAGGCGTCTTTTCCGGCGCTTCATCTCCCTCAGCTCCTCGGTGAACCAAGGAGATAAGTGAGTTCGGCGCCGGGTCAGAGGCCGCAAAGGCACGACACGGTCCAAGGCCCCACCGGCCGCCCTATCCCAGGCAGCCACCAGGTCCTCAGCCGAGTCGCGTGCCAGTGTCTCAGGAAATGGCCCAAGCTCCGTCTGGAACCTATCAGGATCCATCAGGCGCCTGGGGCGGAACCACCTAACAGGTTCCGCCTCCCTGCGGTGGGGTGCAGCGGTCAGAAAGTCGAGTCGGAGGAGCGAGTGGTCAGTCCATGACAAGGGTTCCACGCCTATATCCCCAGTATCAAGACCACCCAACCACTGACCAGAGATAAAAACTAGGTCCAGGGTGTGTCCACCAACGTGAGTCGGGCCCTGAATTACCTGGGTCAGGTCCATGGCCGTCATGGAAGCCATGAACTCCCGAGCCAGCTCAGATGCCTCACCGATAGATGGCAGGTTGAAATCCCCCATGACTATAAGCCTGGGAGTAACAACCGCCACTTCGGCTATAACATTGAGAAGCTCGGGCAGGGTTGTTGCCACGTGGCAGGGAGCCAGGTACGTGACTAACAGACCCATCTGCCCACCAGGGCCCCACCTCACATAGATGGACTCACACCCGGCTATCTGAGGTACAGTGGCCTCCCTCGGACCCAGGCCTTCCTTAATAACGACCGCTACTCCCCCACCCCTGCCCTGGGCTCTCGGCTGGTGAAATGCAAGGAAACCCGGTGGGCACATCTCCACAAGGGGGACTCCCCCCTCGTGGCCCAACCAGGTCTCGGTGATACCAGCCAGGTCCGCACCCCCCTCTTGAAGAAGATCACATATGAGGGGGGCCTTATTTACAACGGACCTCGCGTTGCACAACAGCAGCCGGAGCCTCGGGTCCTGAGACTCTGAACAACCCGGGGAACGGGAATAGCTCAGGGGACCGGGGCAAGCAATCGCTCGAAGACAGCGAGTGCGTGCCCCCACCACACGATATGGTCCCCTGCTCTCGCCATATCTGCCCCTCCCACATAACGTAGGAATCACCCCACCCTCAACAGAGGGCTCGATCAGAGCCCTTTTGCCTCCAGCAACTACACCTCCCGTGGCATCACAGACTGCCAGGCCTGTCCCTTTTCCCTCCGGGAAAACCTACCCTAGAAGAAGGAAATTCTTTTTTTTTTCTTTTTGAACATTTTTAAATTTATTTTTAACATATAACTTATCTGGTATAAAATAAGTATAAATTCCAAATTTCATCAATTAACATCTTAAAGAAAAAGAAGAAGAAGAAGGAAAAAAAAGAAACAGAACAAGTCTGAACCCAATTTTTGTCGTTCAATCTAACATCTTATTCTAACATTTAACATTCTATTATGTAATCACTCTAAATCTTAAACCTGAAATCTAAACAGCTCTTTATGATATTTATTTATCGTTTTAACAATCAGTATTTCATATATTCTCCTTACTTCAAAGACCCAAATCAAGTCAATTTCTTTTAAATCACATCTAATAATCAACATATAATATTTCATTCCTCTCTCAAAAAACATATCATAATCAGTAACTATTCTTCAAAGATATCTACCGTATTTTCCGGCGTTTAAGACGACTTTCTAACACACAAAAATCTTCTCAAAAGTTGGGGGTCGTCTTATACGCCAGGTGTCAGTCTCCTGTAACCAGGCAGACCAGTCCGAAAGGCTTTGACGAGCCTTAAATGGCTCTAAGAAGCCAAGCTGAATTGCCTGCTGAGTTGCCGCTAATCAGCTGAGTTATATGCAAGCCCCCTGTAAAAGGGAAAATCTTTCCTTTTACACAACGTTGGCCATCCCAGCTGAGTTGCCTGATCACCAGAGCTTGGATGGTCAAGCCCCGTTTAAAAGGGAAAAACTTTCCTTTTATACAACGCTGGCCACCCCAGCTGCTAATTTTTGCCTGCTAATTGATACGTAGCAAAAATCCCCCCCACCTCCAGCTTGCTTACCTTAGCTGCTAGCCGCAACGCTTGCCTTGCCTTGCCTGCAATCCATTGCATCAGCAAGCAACTAAATCTCCCTGCCTGCTTGATTGCAGGCAGGGAGATTTAGTTGCTTGCTGATGCAAGCAACTTGTGGACTTCAACTCCCAGAATTACTCAGCCAGCAAAGCAAAGCTGGCTGAGGAATTCTGGGAGTTGAAGTCTACAAGTCTTAAAGTTGCCAAGGTTGGAGACCCCTGTTCTATTGGGTAAGTTTTTTTCCCCTTTGGGAGCTTTAAAAAAAATAGTTAATTGGGGGGTTTTTTAGTTGTTCTTTTTTAGACCTAGCCATTTAAAGCTAGGTCTAAGTTTTAGGCTAGGAAGTTTTAAATTTAGCTTTCATATAAAAATAAAAATTAAAAATAATAAAAATAAAAATAAATAAAAATAAAATGTGTGCAACTTTCTGAGATTTAATGTGTTTCTGTAGTGTTTCACTCTAACTACACAAACACACAAAATCTCACAAAGCTGTATGTGGAATTTTGTGTGTGTAAACCCACAATGTAAAAGTTGTTTTTTTGGGCTTTTTGTGGCTGTGTGAGGTTCCTGCTTATTGCAGGGGCCATTTTGGGTCTAGCACAGCTGCTTTTACATTGTGGGTAAGCCAGTTGATGTTTTTTAATTTTTATTTGGTGTGCGTTGGAAGAGGGGTCGTCTTATACAGCAAGTATAGCCCAAACCCTATATTTTTACAGGAAAAGTCAGGGGTCGTCTTATACGCCCAGTCGTCTTATACGCCGGAAAATACGGTACTTCATTCCTCCTAGTTTTATTCTGGCTGGATTGCAGCTTAATAGCTGGTTTCCAGGGATATTCCTCCACTCCTAACCTTATTTGTTGGCTGGATCACAGTTTAGTTTTTTTTTTTATTGAAAAAAATTTTACAATACAATTTTTATACCCCTTCCCCCCCCATTCCCCCCACCCAGCTACCACCCCCTCCCTTTCCCCCCTATCCCTCCACCCTTCCCCCCTGATTTCCTTTATTAACCAATCATATATATCAATCAACATCAAACAAAAAAAAATAGGTGAGATCCAGCTAAAAATATAACAAATTTAACCTTAAGTAATAAAAATATTAATCTAGACTTCTAACATCTTTTACCCCCGTAATTCAAATATATAGTAACCATAAATCATTTGTAAGAACTCATAGCAGTCTAACAGATATTGCAAATATAACAAATATATAAAAAAAATTAATTTTGAGCATCATAAATTTTTAGAATAAAATATATAAATGTTTAACATTAAATATAATTCCCAATATTCAATCTTAATAATATTATTTTAAAAAGTATATAAAGTTCAAATAATACATCATAAATTTCTTTTTTAAAATTAGATAAAATAAGACTAATCTATCAAATATACAAACTTATTTTTAACATTATAATGTATCTAAATATTAATATAAATATATAGCATAATAAAATATTAATTCAAATATTTAATAAAATAATTAATAGATATAATTATAAATCAAATGCTAGTTGAAACTTCTTACTATGATATTTATTCTGCATGTACTCTACCCATTTCTTCCACTCCTTAGCAAAGGCTTCATGGGTCCTATCTTTAAGGTATGCAGAAATCTTAGCCATTTCTGCAAAATTAGCCATCTTCAATATCCATTCCTCTATAGTAGATACACTATCTTTCTTCCAGTATTGATCAATCAGTAGTCTAGCTGCGGTAATCATATATAAAATCAATCTCGTTTCAGTCGGTGAACAATCCTTAACTATCCCCAACAAAAAAAAACTGAGGAGAAAATTCAAGCTTCTTCTTCAAAGCGTTCTGCATAACCCCCCAAAGTTTAATCCAAAATGCTTTCAATTTTCTGCACGTCCACCAAATATGAAAATATGTTGCATCCAAACAATCACACCTCCAACATTTAGGTTGAACATTTGGATACATACATCATATTTTTTGGGGATCTAAGTGCCATCTATAAAACATCTTATAAAAATTTTCCCTCAAGTTCTGTGCTTGTGTAAATTTAACATTCTGGACCCAGATCTTTTCCCGTTTCCAACATCACTGGTTCTGCAAAATTTTGTGCCCATTTTATCATACAATCTTTAACTAATTCACCCTCTGAATCTCTTTCTAACAATAAATTATACACACGCTTAATATGCATCGGCCCTTTACATTTTATCTGAGTCACCAAATCTTCTTCAGGTAACATTAGTCCAATTTTCTGATCTTCTCTCCATCTCGCTTGAAGTTGAAGGTACTGCAACCAAGTTAAATTCGTCCCTTCTTCCAACAGAGTATTCAAAGATTTCAAACTCCATCTGCCCCCATCATTAAAAAGCATCTCTTTATATAAAATCCCCCCGAGTGACCTTATATTTGGCATAATATGCCCAAGATCCAACCACAAAGGTATTTTGTAATCCAATTGAAGCTGGTGCTTCTTCCAAACTCTCATCAAAGCTTGTCTCAAAATGTGGCTGTTGAATAATTTATCCAACTTATCTTCATAAAATAAATATGCATGCCAACCAAATTCCAAGTCATGGCCTTCTATATTCAAAATTTCTATTTTCGTTGTACCAAACCAGTCACCCATTTGTGTCAACACTGCTGCCTCGTAGTATAAACGTAGGTTTGGAACTTTGAGGCCACCTCTTTCACAAACATCTTGCATGATTTTAAGTTTAACTCTTGGTTTTTTCCCATTCCAAATAAATTTATTTAGACCTGCTTGCCATTCCATCAAAGTCTTATCACTTTTAAGCACTGGAATCATTTGAAATAGAAACAGAAATCTAGGTAGAACGTTCATCTTAATAACTGCTATTCTGCCAAGTAGAGATAGTTGCAGTTTCTTCCAAGTTTCAAGGTCCTTTTGAATCTTATGCCACAATTCCTCATAATTATTTTGAAAAAGTTTTATATTAGAAGCTGCAACCTGAACTCCTAAATATTTCACCTTTGTAGCTATTTCAAAGCCTGCCAACCTTTCCAGTTCACTCCTTTGTGGTTCCGAAATAATGCCAACAGGAGCATCCCATCTGAATGGAATCTGACGCTTTTTCAATTCATTTACCAAAAAACCAAAATCTTTCCGATCTCTTAACATCTTAGGTGGCAGCTCTTTAAAAACACCAATTTGGCTACCCTCATGTTGAATAGTGGTGTGGAAAGAACTTTGCAAAATATCATTTCTCAGCCTTCTATCAGTAAAATAAATCACTACGTCTCTTGGCAAATTCCTTTGTCTTGCCACACGTGAATTAACCCTGTAGATTTTATGAACTCTGTTAGCAATTAAATCTGGTTCAATTTTTAAAATCTTAGCCAATATTTCCACACAAGCTGCCCTCAGGTTCTCTCTACTGTTTTCTCTTAAACCTCTCAGTCTTATAGCGAACTCCATATTCCGAAATTGCATCATCGTGATTTCATCTTCTAACCTCTGATTTTTGACCTCAACTTTGAAGATTTTGTCATTTACTTCCTTCTTGTTAGATTCCACTTCAAGATTTAAATCATCCACTTTTTTCTCCACCACCAACAAAGCATCTGTAAAAGCAACAGCTACATTGGCCACATTCTGACTTAACTTGTCAGTTTTTTTCCTCAACCAACTCCTTCATTTCCGTTTGATTTTTTTCCATCTTTTCATCCATTTTACTTATTTTTCCAGAAAGCTCTCCTAGTTACTTATGTATGTTAAGTATAAAAGCTTTCAATTCCTCATTCCCACTTTCTTGAGTCTGACTCTGAGCTGGCGCTGGTAGCTTGGCTGACTTTTCCTTTGTCTGGTGTGTGGGGGAATCTCCCCCTGCTTTTTTTGAAGCCATGCCAGAACAGGATTTTAGTCTCTGAAAAAAAGAAAATCTTCCTCCTTTTCCTGTCCTCCCCAGTTTTGCAGAAAAGGAATCAAATCACTTGTATTTTCCAATTTAAATTCTTGCAAGTACGTTACTTTCAATTACTGGCAGGCAAACTGATAATTAGCACTTTCTCTTTTCACTTTCACTTCCTCCGCTTTAGCCAGCCACCATTTTCCAGACACTTTCACTCAGAGACTTAAACTTAATTTTTTAAAAAAATCCCTTAAAAATACTTAAGTTCTTTAAAAAAAGTCCAGATCTCACCAAATCCTTTAATTGCAGAAAAACTGTATATTATAATAGGTGGAGTTGCTATCGTCGTCTCGCTCCGTCCAAGACAGAGGTCCCTCGCCGCTCGGAGCTTCGGTAGCCTGGGAAGGGAGTCCTCTCTCAGAACGCTTTCCAGGGCAAAGAAAGGACCCTGGCAGCAATTCTGGGGGCTCAACCTGACGCTACCAGCTTCCCTTCCGATCCGAAGGGAAGATTTCCAAGCCGCTTTGCCGATCGCAAAGCGGCTCTACAAACAGCGAAGCCGGCGGCCATAAAGACAAGCCGCCCAGCGACGACGAGGATGCCAACGGAAGTCCACAGTTTAGTTTTAACTACTTTCCAACATTTTCTCCTTCACTTCTCCTAGGTTTATTTTTAGCTGGATAACGGCTTTTCAGCTGTTTTCCAGTGGTGCTTTCCTCCAATCCTTACCTTATATTTAACTGGTTCACAGTTGATTTTAACTGGTCCCCAGAATTGTCTCCTCCACTCCTCCTAGGTTTATTTTTGGCTGGTTCACGGCTTAGTTAGCTGTCTTCCAGTGGTGCTTTCCTCCACTTCTTACCCCATATTTAACTGGTTCACAATTTAGCTCTGACTGCTCTCCAGCATTTATCTCCTCTGCTCCTCGTAGGTTTATTTTTAGCTGGATAACAGCTTTCCAGCTGTTTTCCAGCTGTTTTGATTTTAACTGGTCCCCAGCGTTTTCTCCTCCAATCCTCCTAGGTTTATTATAAGGAAGTTCTTGTTTGCAAAAATTAACAATAAAGCAAACCAAAATCAGATCCTATTAAGTTGGCCTTACTGAGGATGGAGAAATATCCAACAGCTGGAGATATTATTAGTCATAGGACTAGCACAAAAACTCACAAACATTTGTTGAGATATTAAAAAGATCAAACATAGATGAATTATCAAAGAAACGGGGTAAGTGAGACTTTCTGGGAGAATGGAGAATGAGCAGCAGTTTTGAGCTTTGTTCTCCTTTTTACTCTCTATTTTTATCCTTTTTAAAAATACTCTACTTTTAAATCAGTTTTTAACTTCTAACTTTGTTCTTTTTACTCTATTTTTGTTAAAACCACTCTTTAGTTTTAAATCAATTTTTAACTTTAAACTTTAAAAAGTTTCAATTTTACTACTTGAGAAGTTCATCTTTTTCTTCAGCTTTTACCCCCGGTTTTTACTCCAGCTAGTAAAGCATTTAGTTAATGAGCGGAAAGTTTTCTCTACTAAGCAAACCAGCTATCCATGGCTGCGACAACACCCAGACAGCCTAGGATAAAAGATTTTTTTCAGATAACAGACACTGCAAGTAAGTCTTCTTTTCTCTTTTCTTCCTCCCTTGTGACCTCGGCAAACAAACCTAGCCCCCTTCTGAATTGGGAAGAGGATGATTGCACATCTGTGGAGAAGGGATTTGCAATTCCAGTAGGAGTGGAGAACAATAATAATAATACTAGGAACAATTTTAAAAGAGACTTGAATTTGGTTGCTAAGAATTGCCTACTAATAGCACAAACAGTTGCTGCCATATTTGACCAGCTCCTGGAAGCAAATGGAGGGATTAAAGAATTAAAGTCTCTAATGAGAAAACATATTAATAAGACAGCTGAAGAAGTAAACAGCAAAGCTCTTATTCCAAAGCTTACCCATGAAGTTAGGCCAGCCTGTGTGGACTGCGGCTATCAGGGCAAAGAGGATGCAGTGGAGATGCTGGTTTGCAGAGGCACAGGATTTTACTCCAGGTTGCTAACACCCCTCTGAATAGGGGTAGGTGGCACAACAAGAGAGTGGTTCTGATTTCTCTATCCCAACTCTTACGCTGTAGGGTATATTCTGATGAGCTAATAGAGATTTCTTGGCTCCCTGACAGACAAGGTTGCAAAAGAATATTGCTAAACTTTGGGAAGATTGTACTACCATCAATGTTACTCCGGCTTGAGACCTCACTAAAGAAACTCTGTATTTTGCCAAGATGCGTATTTCACACCACCCAAATTCAGTCCCTGTTAAAGTCTGGGCAGAGAGCCAAGACAGTGAGGGAAGTCGATACTAATCTTGGGAATGCCAAAATACCAACAGCCAAACAAACAAGCCCTCAACTAACAAGATTAGGAAAAGATAAGATAAAGAATTTCTAAACCTACACAATGGAAAGCTTCTGTTTATTCATGACAAAAAGGAACTGATCCACCACTTTTCTACACTCTGCCCAGGAAACCAAGAGATGATACTGGAGAAAATTGAGGTAGTTGGTTGAGGTCAGCAGCTGGTGCAACAGAAAGCTTGAATGTTTTAGGGGACTTCCGGTGGCGCCTCCGTCCTTCTCGGCAGTCGTTTATGACTGCCGGCCTCACCGCGCGTGAAAGAGCCTCCTCACAGCTGGCAGGCGGCTCGTAAACCCCGCTCTTCAGTCAGAAGAGCGGGGAGAGCTACTGGGGGGTGTGGTAGAGCCTCCTGAATTGCCTCCAGGACTTTTTTTGTGTCCTGGAGAGGGCTCAGGATGACGGCTCCCTATTCACCCCCGGGGAAGCTCCGCGCTGCGAGGGATCTCTGCTGCTTCTAGCAGTAGAGCCAGACATCATGAGCAACACCACAGACTGATTGAAAGCTATAAAGCTATAAAGCTATAACGTAAGCTGGTGAAACCTGGAGGAAAAATGCAAGTATTGGTTTTTATTAATTCTTAGAAATGAGAGGAGGAAGAAGAAGAGTGTTTGGAGAAAGTGTTTTGAAAATGGCGACTGGCTTTGCTCGGAAAATGCTTGAGAAAATAGAAAGTGGAAAATGAAAGTAACAGTTTAGCCAGTCCCGAAGTATTTTTAAAAGAAATATCCCAGCAGAGAAAAGGAAACAAATTGATTTAAACAAGACCTTTTTGGTTTTTTGTTTTTTTTGTGTGTGTGTTTTTTTTGTTTTTTCTGAGAAAAGTTAGAACTTTTTTGGAAGTATGTCTCCTAAACAAAAGGCAAGGGGGGGCTCCCTCACAAGTCAGACAAAGGAAAAAGTAGAAATGATTCCAAAGCACTTGCAGGGAACTGCAAATGAGGATTTAAAAGACTTTATAATTAGGTCTTTAGGAGGTATTGTTGAGAAGATAGAAAATTCACAGAAGAACCTTGAAGAGCTGGTACAGGGAGAATATGAAGAACTGAACCAAACTATTTTCAAAGTAGTTGCTGCTTTTACAAGTGCGGTGGTGAGAATAGAGAAAAAGATGGCTGAAATCAGTAGAAAGTTTGACTCCAAGGTGAAAGACTTACAGGAAAAATTAGATGAAGCTGATGCCAAAAATCAGGAAACCCAGAATGTTGTGATGATGCTTCAATTTAAAGCTATGGAGTCTGCTTTGAGATTAAGAGGTATAAGAGAGAATAGCAGAGAAAATTTGAGAATACTCTGTGCTAAGGCATTAGCTGCTTTTTTAAATTTGGAAGTTGACCAAATTCTTGGTTGTATTCAAAAAGTCTACAGGGTTAATTCACGTGTTGCCAGAAAGAAGAACCTACCCAGAGATGTTGTTGTCTATTTCACTGATAGAAGATTAAGAAATGATACTTTACAAAAATCTTATTCAGCTACTTTAAGGGTAGAAGGTCTACAAATCAGGGTCTATAAAGAATTACCATCTAGGATTCTGAGATACAGAAAAATTTTGGGATTTTTGGTGAAGGAATTGCACAGAAGAAAGATTCCATTTAGTTGGTGTAATTTTGAGTTATCAAGATGTGAGATATTGTTTAAATACCATTGAAAAAGCAGAACATTTTTATAGTAACATTCTTAAGGGAGCCCCCATACTTTTATCTTCTGCTATGTTGGCATCTATGGAAGAAGACAAGCAAGATAAAGAGTCTGAAAGAGAGGTTGAGGAACAATGTGTGCAGATGGTATTACAAAATCAAAATAAGCAAAGTGTGTTAGAAGAAAAAGGAGAGTTAGGTGGTTTTCTAGATGATTATATTATGGAATATCCAGATTTGAAAACAAAGCATTCCAGAGATTCAAGAGACGTGGTACCGGGCCTTGAACTGTTGAAGCAAGATGAAAAACAAATATTTTTACAGCAGAGACCCAGTATTCCACAAGTAGAAAAGTATGAGGAGGAGAAGCAACAGAAATTACAAGTCAAGGGAGGAAAGAAATTGAAAACCATTGAAACTGAACTGCAGCCGAAAATGTGTCTTTCGATGGAACTGCATGGTGAATCCTAGAGGTTAATTCTGAATAGATGGAATCTATTGCATAAAGGATTATTTGAAATAGTTTGGAAGATAACTGTTATATTTAATTTTCATATGATATTGGACTTAAAATTTGTTATAAACTCATCCTGATTTGGATTTGACATCTTGAGAAAGTTAAACAGATCACTGCAAAATAAGCAGAGGATCTGTGATTACCCTTTTATAATTTTACTGGAATTAATTATCTAGATGAGGAGCGTGAAGATGAAAACATCTTGGAAACCCGAAGGAAAGAGGTGGAAAGGTTGGCAGGATTTGAAAGAGTTTTAAAGGAATATCTAGGAGTGCAGTTTGTATAAGCTGCATTTGTTTTGTTTTGTTTCTTTGAACGGATACAACAGGAGTCAGGTTGATTGATCTACCTAGAGGTTTATAAGATACCTTTGTGGTTGGATTTTACAAATACTAAGTCACTTGGGGGGATTTATATATGAAGAGATGTTTGTTGCTGATGGGGGCAGCTTGAATAAGAATAAGAACCAGTTTATACATATTGTCTCAGAAGATAGTTGTCCAACTTTAATTAAGACTAAAGATGAAGAAAAGATGAAAATCTGGTTATTGAGATAGAAAATCTATTGGATAAAGTTACTTGGGAGGATTAATATATGGAGAAATGTTTTTTGCTGATGGAGGCAGCAGGAATACGAAGCTTATTAGTGCTATGTTGGATAAACTTCAATCAAGATCAAGAGAAGATTGAAACATGGATTATTGAGATGGAAAATTTTTGGATATAATTGTATAATCATAATTATATATGTATAATCATATATGATATTTTATTAGAATAGAGAAATGTTTTATGTTTTTGTTAATAGTTAATGGGCCTAGTTGGGATAAAATTAGTTGATATGGATATGGAGGTGAGTTATTATATTTTATTATTAGGGGACTGATTTTGGTATATAATTAGTAATATTAATATCAATGGATTAGAGAAAGGAATGGTTTTTTAAAATTGGGTTTAAATATAATAAGTATGTTACTGATTCATAATCTGTTTCTTAGTTGATGGGTGTAGCTGGGTTAATATTATTTGATACTGATATGGATATGGATATGGATGTGATTTATTATATTTTATTATTAGGGGGATTGATTTTGGTATATAATTAGTAATGCTAACATTAATGGATTAGAGAAAGGTATGATTTTTTAAAATTGGGTTTAAATATAAGTATGGTATTGATTGATAAATGAATATTAATATCGATTAATGAGGTTAATCTTATTGTTATTAGTTTTTTTATTATAATATAGTTAATTTTAGGATATGTACTTGTTTTTTTTTCTTTTCTTTTTTTAACTTGTAGCGGAAGTCAAGGGGGGATGGGGGGAAAATGGGGTGGGGGTAGGGGGAGGCAGGGGGGAGGGGGGTCAGGGGGGAGAAAAATGGAAAATTTTGTATGTAAAACTTTTTTAATAAAAAAAAAAGAAAGCTTGAATGTTTTGCTTCCTTCTGGCAGCTGCTCCATGGAATTGCTATCAAGTCTGGCTTCTGAAAGCACTCAAGCTTCATAAATAAAAAGAGAAGGCATACTAGTCTAAAAGAAAAAGAGGAGAAAGGAGAAATCCATCAGGACTTGGTAGTATGTCCAATTTGACCATCCAGTCGAACAACTAGACAAGCAGAGGGAAAGCTGGAGTACCTCCTCATCTGAAAAAAATTCATTCCACATGCCTAACATGATTAAAGGAATGGATGAAGTTGGGAAATAAAAGAATCTTAACAATAGAAGGACACAATTTACAGACAGGATGGCATGCATTCCTATGGGGTGAAAAGCAAAAAAACCCATGGATATTTTAGAAGGCATATAATTAGAAATTCATTATTATTAATTTGTAATAAAATCAAAAAGCAGCACTATACAAGAATACCACTTTGGATTTCTCCCAACGAAACATTAACACACCCAAATTTAGTAGACTGGACCAAAATAATTAGATACAGGGATATATTAGATGATTTGGGAAAATTAAAAACAAAACAAGAACTGGAACAGGATTTGAATAGGGAAGTTGAATGGTGGACGTACTTACAAATAAGATCAAAATACATAGAAGATACAAAGATAGATCAGGTACAATTAGAGCAAAATGAACTGGATAAAATTGTATATGCGAGGGAACAAAAATTAATTAGTAAAATATATAAATTTTTATTACAGTATAAAATGGAAGAGGAAATAGTGAAAGATACTATGATCAAATGGGCAAGGAATTTCAATCATGTAATAGAATTAGAGAAGTGGGAAAAGATGTGGAGAACAAATATGAAATTGACAACATCAACAGCATACAAGGAAAACCAGATGAAAATATTTCATAGATGGCACTTTCCACCAGCTAGAATAGTGAAAATGTTCCCTAGTAATTCACCGAAATGCTGGAAATGTAAGAGTAACTATGGAACATATTATCACCTCTGGTGGACCTGCCCAGTGGCAAAGAAATTCTGGGCTAAAGTTAAGAAGTGGATAGAGGAAATAATTCAGAATTCAATAAAGAGAGAACCTGAGCAGTTTCTGCTAGGGATTTCCATAGAAAACTATACCAAGGAAATACATTATTTAATATTACATATACTGACAGCAGCCCGCATAGTCTATGTGCAAAATTGGAAGAAGGAAAATCTACCATCAGAAGAAGATTTAATTAGAAAAATTTTAGAATGCGCAGAGATGGACAAATTAACAAAAGAACTCAAGGAGAAAGGATACAGAATATTACAAAGTGTGGTGTAGATTGTATGAATGGTTGGAGAATAGGAAAAATGAGAAAGAGGAATAAAGGAGGGGGGGAAATGTTGAAAATCAAGGTACAATGTAGATGAAATAAAGAAAGATGGAAAATAATCGTTGAATAAGAAAGTTTAAAATATGTGTAAATAGATGTAAATAGCAAGAAAGGATCACTTCGAAATAGCTGTAGGAAAAAGTGATATGTATATAAATGATGTTTGTTTGTGTCTTGTTTTAATGTATTCAAAATAAAAAACTTTTTAAAAAAAGAAAAAAAGAAAAAATTCATTCTTGGAGCAAGGGCAGAGGCACACTGGCAATCAAGATAAAGAGGAGCAACAAGTTCTGCAACCCACAAGGAGAAGTATCAAACCTCACAATAACTGTGTTTATATGGGAAGCACAGTTGATATCGACCTGGCTCCAACGTCAAGTTGACATCCAGCATTTTTATCATCTAGCCAACCAACCAAGTCAGACCACCTTGTTTCCAGAAACCCTATAAATATGCTGACCTGGAACATAGCTGGCTGGAAAGGGATGGTTGATAGTGGACTAATGAGCTTTCTCTCTAGATTTGATTTAATAGCCATTCAAGAAACCTGGTTAACCAAAGTGGATGAACCAGTACAACTGCCAGGCTTTCAGGGATGGGTGTCCCCAGCCCAAAAATAAAACAAACAAACAAACAAAGGGAGACCCTCTGGTGGGTTATGCATTCTTATAAAGCAAGAGTTAGACAAGTATTCATACTTCCAAGCTGTTAAATTTGGATATGAAGAGTTCAACTTAATACTGGTAAATGAACATTGGACTTACCTGAAGGTTCTTTCTCCTTGCGCTGTGTGAGAGTCCATTGAGTAGCTTATTCCTCATCCGATAAGTCAGAAACTGAGTAAGCAATTTGACTAAACACACCTCATCTTCCAGTTTAGCCCCACTTCAGCACGAAGTCTGAATCCGAAGAAACTGACTCCCTGAGCAAAACAGAACACAAAGAAAGAGTCCAAGAAAAAAAAAACAAAGTGGGGGTATGGACTCTCACATAATGCAAGGAGAAAGAACCTTCAGATAAGTCCAATGTTCATTCTCCCTTGCACTGTTTAGAGAGTCCATCGAGTGGGATATACCCAAGCTAAATATCCCCAGGGCAGGAAGAAACAGAGGAGGTAGAACTGCCCTCCATAGGGAGGGCGCGCTGTAGAACCCTACGGCCAAAGGCCGCCTCGGCTGATGCAAATTTGTCCAACTTGTAATGACGAATAAAGGAAGTTGGTGACACCCAAGTAGCCGCCTGGTATATCTCGAGCAGAGGGCCTGTGTCACCCAGGCCATGGTGGTGGCGGCACTATGGGTCAAATGAGCTGTAACATGACCAGGAAGTTGTTTGTTCCAATGCTCGTAAGCCAGGGTGATGCAGGCTTTGATCCATCGAGTGATGGTGGTTGAAGAAATCTTGGAGCCGAGTGAAGTAGGCTGGAATGAAACAAACAAAGGTTCTGACTTGCAGAAGGAGGCTGTCCGGGAGATGTACTTCTTGAGCGCTTGATGAACATCCAATGTATGTCAGCGACGCTCGTTGTGGTGAACGGGACGGGAACAGAAATCCAGAAGAACAACCTCCTGCGATCTGTGGAAGCAGGTATTGATTTTTGGGAGAAAGGTGGGGTCCAATCGTAAGACGACTCAATCTGAATGGAAAATACACAGATCCCTGCATACGGAGAGGGCTGCCAGTTCGGATACTCAGCGAGCTGACATGATAGCCACCAAGAAGGTGACTTTGAAGGACAGGAACTTTAGAATGACAGTAGAGAGTGGTTCAAAAGGTGCCTCCACAAGAACCTGCAAGACCAGGCACAGGTCCCAGAAAGGATACCTATGAATAATGGGTGGACACAAATTGGCTGCTCCCCGCAAGAAACAATGGACATGGGAATGAAGGGACAGAGACCTGTGACTCTTACAGAAGAGAACTGTAGCCAGGGCCACGACCTGCCATTTAAGGGTATTGTCTTCCAGTCTTGCTTTGAGGTCCACCTGAAGGAACTCCAAGATCTGTGGAATGGAGGCTCGTGCGGGATCAATGTGCAACGAGACACACCAGCGATGAAATGTGGACCAGGTGGCTTCGTAGATGCAAGTGGTGGAACTTCTGCGTGATGCAAGGAGAGTGGTTATCACGTCTTCCAAGAAGTGATCTTGTTTCAGAAGCTCCCTTTCAATAGCCAAATGGCTAGCTGAAGCCACTGGGGGTCTGGACTGGGGAGCGTCACTGCTCCCTGAAGAAGTGAAACTTGGTCCAGCGGGATCCTCCAGGGAAGAGCAATGGAAAGATCCTTGATATCTGCAAACCAGGCTTGCTGGGGCCAGAATGACCTCCGCCTTCTCCTCCAGGATCTTTCGTATGACCCTCGGGATCAGGGGAATGGGAAGAAAGACGTAGACCTGACCTGGAGGCCACTGGTAGCGCAGAGCATTGGTGCCTTCTGTCCCTGGCGTCCAGTACCTGGAGAAGAATCAGGTCACTTGGGCATTGGTCGAAGTGGCGAACAGATCTACCAATGGTTGGCCAAAAAGCTGAACTATCTGATGCAAGAGAGAGGGGTGAAGCTGCCACTCCGCCGGATCGATGTCGGTGTGAGCCATACTGACATCGATCCGGCGGAGTGGCAGCTTCACCCCTCTCTCTTGCATCAGATAGTTCAGCTTTTCGGCCAACCGTCGATAGATCTGTTTGCCACTCTGCATGAGTGTTGAAGATTCCCACTATGTGCTCTGTTTGTAAGGAGAGCAGGTGCCTCTCTGCCCAAAGACCCAACTGAGCGGCTTCATCCATGAGGAGTCTGGAACAAGTGCCATCCTGATGATTTACATAGGCTTTTGCTGTAACATTGTCCGTCCGTAGAAGAACATGATGCCCCGACAGTTGATTCTGGAAGTAACAGAGAGCCAGATTGGCAGCTCATAGCTCCAGCCAGTTGATGACATTGAGGCTGTCTAATGCCCTGGCTGTCCAATGCCCCTGAGTGAACTGGGAGTTGAAGTGAGCCCCCCAACCAACCAGGCTGGCGTCCAAGG
This sequence comes from Coluber constrictor foxii, assembly GCA_038048745.1. NCBI lineage: Eukaryota > Metazoa > Chordata > Lepidosauria > Squamata > Colubridae > Coluber > Coluber constrictor. The sequence continues at coordinate 114,204,737 of CM075961.1, read as the reverse complement.
TGACAACAAGGTGGTGCAGTTTGAGAAAGGGGGACCCTTTTCTCAAGGCAGGGGAAGTCCACCAGAGGAATGACTTGAGGACCTTGGGTGGCACCCTGACTCAAAGGGAGGAATTGCTGGTGCCCGCCTTTTGGCTTGGAAGGAGAAGCCATTGCAGGGGTCTTGAGTGTAGCCTTGCCCAGGGAATGATTGAGAGGCATGAAATCATCTTCCCTAGCAACTGGGAGAGCAGGAGAAGCGGAGCTCTGTGGAGTGCTCTGACCTGCCGCACCGTAGTTGTGATGTTGTGACGATGCTCCAGTGACAGGAAGACCTGACCTGACATCGTATTGATGCGGGCACCCAGGTGGACCAAATCAGTGGACTGGAGCAACTGGCTCTTGTCCCAATTTACGGTGAACCCATGTTGCTGGAGAGCCTCGATGGTCAGTTGAACATCCTTGAAGGCCTGTTGGGACAAGGAAGATTGAATAAGAATATCGTCCAGGGAGTATTGCAATCTGAATGGAAAGGAACGTAAATGAGCCGCCACCATGTCTAGAAGTTTAGTGAAAATACTGGGGGCAGAGGAAAGATCAAAGGGCATGGCCCTGTATTGATAATGGTCCTACCTATAACAAAATCTAAGAAACCTCCTGTGGGAGAACCTAACGGGGACATGTAAATAGGCCTCCTGAAAATCAATAGATGACAAAAAAATCTCCCAATCTGATGCCACTCAGGATAGAATGTAGAGAGTGCATTTTAAAATGCCTGTTACAAATGTGTATGTTCAGGCGGTTCAAATCCAGAATGGCCCTATAAGCCCCCAACTTTTTTTGAACTAAAAACAAAATAGAATAGAACCCAGAGCCCTTGTGTTCAGGAAGGATTGGTTTGATGGCCCTAATGGACAGAAGATGTTGAATCTCAGCTTCCATCAAGGACCTCTTGGTAGGGTCAGAGGAGATAGAACATTGGATAAAATGACGTGGGGGAGAAGAAACAAATTCCAAGGTGACCCCAATGGACACCGTTTGTATGGTCCATGCATCTGTGGTCATAGTACACCAGACGTCTGCAAAGTGAGTGAGCCGATCACCAATGGGTGTTGAAAGGAGAACGGTCCTATTTCCTGCGATAGGGTTGAAATCCGGATCCCCGGAAAGGATGTCTGCCTTGAGACTGACAGGTGCAGTCTCTGACGGATTGTTGCTCTTGAGGTCTATTGGAGGTATGACCGAATTGTCATGCAGGCTGTGGGCTCTGAAACCCATGTTCAGTGGAACGAAAGGACTGCCTGCAATAGGGAAAGCTACGTCTGTCGTAATGACTGGAAGAAAAGGAGAGGACCTTCCTTTTGTCCCTACCTTCCACTAACACAGGATCCAAGGCCTCTCTGAACAGGGACCCCCCTTTGAAGGGGGCTGCTGCAAGGTGCCACTTAGTCTTTATGTCCGCTTGCCAGTGATGGAGCCAGAGTAGGCAACATGAGGCAATGTTGGAAGCCATGGTGCAGGAGGCGAACTTGGCTGAGTTGAGAGTTGCGTCTGCCATGTATTCAGTGGCAGCAATTATCTTGTTAATATCCTGGTGTTGGCGAGGATCTTTGGGAGATGCTCTAGCCTGCATTTGTTGGAGTGAGATAAGGAATGTCCTGGCAATTAAGCAGCAGCTCGCTCAAAACAAGGTTTGAATGGCTCAGGACCGACGGCACAGTCCCACACACCCCAAAGAAAAATGGGCCATTAGAATTAAGGCAAGGCAATCCAGGGAAGAGCTGAGCCCCGGCATCACGAGGCTCTTCTCCATTCCCGCAGCACAAGGGTGAGCAACAGCCTCCCACACGCCCTCTGCTCACTCCTCTCATAAATTAGCCAAAAAAGATATAAACTGACAATCCAGCCACTGGCTCATCCTCCAAAACCAACAGTAATCAATTTAAAGCGGTGCGAGGCCGACAACACAGCCTCTCACACACCCTCCAGCAACTCACGATCAAAATGCTGGGCTTTTAAAAATGATTCAAGACGCTGCTGGAGCTGACCAGCTGTTCGGCGAAGAATCCTCCTCTCTGTTCAATTCACTCCCCAGCAGACAGAAAATCCAACATAGAATGAATCCTTTCCAATTTAGAGAGTCCAAACAGTGGAGCCTTCAATGCATTCTCTAATCTCTGTAATATTCTGAAGAAACACCTAACAACTAAACCTGCTACAAAAAGAGCCGGAGTTGGTAGATGCTGGTTTCATTCTCAATGCCAGTGACTGAAAAAGAAATTGAAGGCAGCCATGAGGCTTGCCCAGAGGAATCCTACTGCTCATATACAAGTTGCGATGTTGCACACAAGAAGGGAATATAAAAAAATCATAATATTAAAGAAAAAAAGTTTTGCCATTTCAATCTGGTAAGAACTCGAGTTTGCTGCCAGAAGTCATAACTCAGTAATATTTTGGCACTCTGTAGCAGGTGTCCTGAAGGAATGGAGATTTGCATTTGACATACCAATCTCTGCTGAGGACTGGGAGAATTATTATCAGTGTTTGTTTGCTTCCATGGAACCTACAGAGAAACTGTCTTTATGCAGTGATCTAGTAAACCCTAGAACTCCCCCCACTCCTGGCCACTAGTCTCTGAAAAGGAGATACAATCCATCATTAAAAGCTTAAAGAGCAATAAAGCCCCAGGTGAGGATGTTTTACCAGCAGAATTATTCAAGAAATTTCCCAATTGGTGGGGTCCAGTATTGCCAGGTCTTTATACACATATACAGTAAATAACACCTGCCATATACCAGATGGGTGGAAGATGGCAATAGTTGTCGCCATATATAAAAAAGGAAATAAAAAGGATCCTAGTAATTATAGGCCCATTAGCCTGATTGACATTGCAGCAAAATTACTGTATATGCTAGGTCCCTTTTGAACAGAATTGAAATCTGTGTAGAGGAAAACAATATCCTCACAGAACAAGCAGGTTTTAGATAAAGCCGATCCACTATTGATAACTGCATTGTCTTGAACCATCTAATTGCCAAATATGTCTACAAGAGGAGACCTCTGTTTACTGCTTTTATAGACCTTACAGCAGCATTTGATACGGTAAACAGAGAAGTACTATGGAAAAAACGGACATCTCTTAAAATAGAATCTAGATTGCTCGCTTTGATTAAAGCCCTTTACACAAGTACCTATTTGCGGGTGCGGTATGGGGTTAATGGAGCTCTGACTAACAGGATTCACACAAATAAAGGGGTATGGCAAGAGTGTATTATTATTTAATTCATATATAAATTAAATAAAGCCCCCCTCATTTATGATTTTATTTCAGAGGGGGGTACTACCCTGGCAGGATTACAGAGACATGGTTGGGCCAGGAGGGAGGGGTTCCCCTCTTTGAAATGTGCCCGCCAGGTTTTCATGCATTCCATCAGCCGAGGGCTCAGGGAAGGGGTGGGGTGGTGGCGGCGATTATTAGGGAAAGTCTTTGTACAAGGGAGGCCACTGTTCCTCAGATAGCCGGATGTGAGTCCCTTCTTGTGAAGTGGGGTCGTGGGGTGCAGATGGGCCTGCTGACTACGTACCTGGCTCTCTGCCACGTGGCGGTGGCCCTGCCTGAGCTGCTTGACATTATAGCTGGGATGGTGGTGGATACCCCCAGACTTATTGTTATGGGGGATTTTAACTTGCCATCCGCCGGTGAGATGTTGGAGACAGCTTGGGAGTTCATGGCTTCCATGATGGCCATGGATCTGACCCAGTTCATTCAAGGTCCCACTCACATAGGGGGACACACTCTGGACTTGATTTTTGTCTCTAGTCAGTGGCTGAATGATCTAGGAATAGGGGATCTAGACATCAAGCCCTTGTCATGGTCAGATCATTCTCTCCTTCACATGGACTTTCGAGCGACTTCCCCCCACTGCAGGGAGATGGAATTGACCATGTGGTTCCGTCCCAGGCGCCTGATGGACCCTGCGAGGTTCCTGATGGAGTTTGGGCCATTTCCTGAGACTCTGGCTCATGACTCGACTGAAGACCTGGTGGCCGCCTGGGATAGGGTGGCCGCCAGAGCTTTGGATTGCGTCATGCCTTTGCGGCCTCTGACCCAATGCCAATCTCAATTGGCTCCTTGGTTCTCTGAGGAGCTGAGGGAGATGAAGCATCGGAAAAGATGCCTGGAGAGCGATTGGAGGACAAGCCAATCTGAATCTGACCAAACACTGGTGAGGTCTTATATCAAGACCTACCTAATGGCTATAAAAGCGGCAAAATCTAGTTATTTTTCCACTCTTATCGCATCTGCAGAGAACCGCCCAGCCTTCTGTTTAGGGTGACCACTCCCTACTTCAGGTGGGAATGTGGAAAGATCCCTTGCAGGGTCGGGCTGAGGATTTTGTGCAATTCCTGCATGATATAGTCGCTCAGATTCAGGAAGGTCTGGACTCCAATTGGGTAAGTCCAGGGGAGGAGATGGTGGTAGATCCTGAGAGTATTATCTGGAAAGAGTTTGACTCTGTGGCACCCAAGGATGTGGACAGGATTCTGGGTAGGCTTAGCATTGCCACATGTTTATTGGACCTGTGTCCCTCCTGGTTGGTGCTGGCCTCCCAGGAAGTTACCCAAGGCTGGCTCCAGGGGATTATAAATGCTTCTTTGAGTGAGGGTGTCTTTCCCATCACCTTGAAAGAGGCAGTGGTGAGGTTCCTCCTCAAGAAGCCTTCCCTGGACCTGGCTGTATTAGCTAATTATTGTCCAGTCTCCAACTTCTGCTTTGTTGCTAAGGTTATTGAGAGTGTGGTGGCGCGACAACTACTCCAGTACCTGGATAGAGCTGTCTATCTGGATCTGTACCAGTCAGGCTTCAGGCCAGGATACAGCACGGAAACAGCATTGGTCACGTTGGTTGATGCTCTCTGGAGGGCTCGAGACAGGGTTTGTTTCTCTGTCCTGGTCCTATTAGATCTCTCAGTGGCTTTTGATACCATCGAACATGGTATCATGCTGCAGCGGCTGGAGGAGTTAGGAATAGGGGGCACCGTGTTGCGGTGGTTCACCTCCTTCCTCTCTGGCCGTTTGCAGTTTGTGTTGGCAGGGAGGCAGAGGTCGACCTTGAGGTGTCTTGTTTATGGGGTGCCGCAAGAGTCAGTGTTCTCGCCCCTGCTGTTCAACATTTTTGTGAAGCCGCTGGGCGAGATCGTCCATGGTTTCGGGGTGAGAGTACAACAGTACGCTGATGACATGCAGCTGTACATCTCCACCCGGACCACCCCAATGAAGCCCTTAATGTGATGTCCCATTACCTGGAGAACGTGCGGATCTGGATGGGGAGAAACAAACTCAGACTCAATCCCTCCAAGACTGAGTGGCTGTGGCTTCCGGTGTGCCGGTATAGTCAACTGGTGCCATCACTATTGGGGATGAGACCTTGCCCCCCACAGAGAGGGCTCGCAATCTGGAAGTCATCCTGGATTCACGGCTGTCTTTAGAAGAGCATATGACAGCCATGGCCAGGGGAGCCTTTTATCAGGTTCGCCTGATTCGCCAGTTACATCCCTTTCTGCACCGGGATGCCCTGCACACGGTCACCCAAGCTCTCGTCACCTCCTGTCTGGACTACTGTAATGCTCTCTACATGGGTCTCCCCTTGAAGAGCACCTGGAGGTGCCAACTGGTCCAGAATGCTGCCATGTGGGTAATTATAGGCGCAACTTGTTGCGCCCATGTAACACCTCTCCTGCATGATCTGCACTGGCTCCCAGTGGTCTTCCAGGTGTGATTCAAGGTGTTGGTTACCACCTTTAAAGTGCTCCATGGCTTAGGACCTGGGTATCTACGAAACCGCCTTCTGCCACCAATAGCCTCCCACTGACCGGTTCACTCTCACAGAGAGGGACTCCTCAGGGTGCCGTCAGTCACGTTATACTGACTGGTGACCCCCAGGGGGAGGGCCTTCTCTGTGAGGGCTCCAGCCCTTTGAAACGAACTGTCCCCGGAGTTAAGTAACATCCCTGACCTTCATGCTTTCCGCAGTGCTCACAAGACCCTGATGTTCCAACAGGCAAGACTAACCATTTAAATGATTTTTAATTTGTTATTTTAAATTCTGGGTTTTATTCAATTGGGCCAAATGGTTTAATAATTTTAATTGTGATTTTAGGATGTTTATGTGTTTTGTGTTTTTATCTTGGCTGTACACTGCCCTAAGTCCTACGGGAGAAGGGCGGTATAGAAATTATATATATATAATTTTATTTTCGTAGGTCTTTATGTGTGTCATTCTTTATGCCAGGATTTTCCTACCTAAATCAAGATGTTTCATAGCCTAATTTTCAATGAAATCTCAATTCACCAGCCTTTGGGCCTTCTTAAACATTACAGCAGCCATTTTGCTGTCTGTTTGAATTTCTGAGGGAGAAATATATATATATGTTTTTCCTTTAAGCCAGGTTTTTCCTACATAGCCAAGATTTTTCTGGAACCACAATTGAGCGAAATCACATTCACTACTTTCTGGGTTCTTTCTCCTGCTTGCTGCCAGAATCTTTTTTCTGCTTGCTGCCAGAATCTTTTCATTCTGGCAGCAAGCAAAATTTTGTGCTGCATTGTGGGAGACCTATATAGCTATTTCTGGCTCGTTAGCCGTCCTCAGTAGGCCACACCCACATCTCATGTTCCTCCCTGTAAAGGCCCAATGTCTATTTTCTTACTTTTTGCAGGTTTAATGTGTGTTTTTCCTTTAAGCCAGGTTTTTCCTACGTAGCCAATATTTTTCTGGAACCACAATTTAGCGAAATCACATTCACTACTTTTTGGGTTCTTTCTCCATCTTTTCTTTTTGGCAGCAAGCAAATTTTTTGTGCTGCATTGTGGGAGACCTATATAGCTATTTCTGGCTCGTTAGCCATCCTCAGTAAGCCACACCCACAGAGCTGTGCTCTGATTGGATGAGCGGTTGGTTGTGCTATGATTGGTTGGGGGTGTGCTCTGTTTGGGTGGGGGCTTGGTTGTGCTCGGCTTAGTGTGAATTGCAGGGGGATTTGAACTGGTGAGCTGCATTGTTGTTGGTTGGCTTTGTGTTGGTGGTTGTGCCAGCTCTTCATGGTGGGTGTCAGTCTGCTTCAGGTATGGATTGGAGGGGTTTAAAGTGGCTAATGATGCAGCTGCGGTCTAGCTTCTGGTTCTTGGTCATGCATCATTATCAGTGTGGGTTTGAGTCTGCTTTCTGTGTGGATGTGTGGTGGTGACATCCTGTGTAGCTCTCGTGAGTGTGGGTCTAGTGTCATTCCTCATGTTAGGGACTCGTTTGTCAATAAGGGCGGATTTCCAAATGAGATAGAAAAATGCCCACACAGCATGAACAAACGAGACAATACCTCCCGCCTACCAGCCTACCACCCACCATGAAGAGCTGGCACGGCCACAAACATGAAGCCAAACAACAACAACGCAGCTCACCAGCTCAAATCCCCCTGCAACTCAGACTAAGCCGAGCACAACCAAGCCCACACCCAAACAGAACACACCCCCAGCCAATCAGAGCACAACCAACCCCCCATCCAATCAAGCTTGAAGCCGAGAACACCAACCTGAAGATGACAAATGAGACTTCGTCGAAACGTCGCCAAGATACTTCCAATTCTACGCGGGAGAAGACCCGAATAACCAAAGACCTACATACAAACACCCGGGAAAACCTCAGAAAACAAATATCGTACCTCTATGGGGAGGAAATCCACCATCTCACCAGGACCTATGAAAAACTCGAAGTCCAAAGAGCTTCCGTTTTATGTGACCTTGCATTCCTACACAACTGCCGAAATCAAAATTTAATCCCTACAAGCTTCCAATTGAAATTCTACTCCAACTCTGCAGCCACCAAACACATTCTTAAAAGAACAGAACTGGCCCTAATCAGAAATGAACTCCACACAAAAAGATTCCTCCTAGACCGAATCAACAAGGATCTCCTCACACTTCACCTCAAACTCAGCAACAAGATCCACCCTGCACTTTGGGACAAATCCAGGCAACTTGCAGTCTGGAGAGCCGAAACACAGACCACCCTCAAGACAGACACACACACCAACAAACTCCGAAGACTACAAGAATGCCAGAAACAACCCCCTCCACCCTCACAGCCACACATGAAACAAACAGTGCATAACATCTCAGATAGGATCCTCACCAAAGCCGAAACCAATGTCCTTTCCAAAGGATTCAACTTTGCAGTCGCTCCCAAAAGCATCCCCACTGAAACCATTATATGCGGAGTTGAAACCAGCCTGACCAAAATCAACCCTGATGATGCAAACAGAATCAGACTCGAAATCACCAACATCTTCTACACCAGCAAGCCACCCAAAAGCAACTTAGCCAAAAAGGAACAGACAGCACTACTTAACTTGAAAGAAGACACCAGCATAATAATCCTACTAGCAGACAAGGGCAACGCCACAGTGGTTATGAACACATCTGACTACCAAACCAAATTAACCAACCTACTCCAAGACTCCACATACAAACTCCTAAACACAGACCCCATCACCTACCTGGAAAAAACCACCAGATCCAAAATAAAAGCCTCCCCCATCAGCGAAGAGATCCAGCAAAGAATCATTCCCAGAGAAAAATCATCCAGATGCCCTAAGCTCTATGGTCTCCCCAAGATACACAAAGAAGGAACCCCACTTAGACCCATAGTCAGCTCCATAGGCTCACCTCTACAAAACCTAGCCAAATTTCTCGCCAAACAACTACAGCCCTATGCAGAATCCATCACTTCGCACGTAAAAAACTCATTCCAGTTCATAGACATCATAAAGAAACAAAACTTACAGCCCAGTGACCTACTCGTGAGCTTCGATGTCATATCCCTCTTTACCCAAGTACCAATCAAAGAAGCCTTGACAGTTATCCAAAACAAATATACCGTATTTTCCGGGGTATAAGACGACTTTCTAATATGCAAAAATCTTCTCAAAAGTTGGGGGTCGTCTTATACGCCGGGTGTCGGTCTCCTGTAACCAGGCAGACCAGCCCGAAAGGCTTTGATGAGCCTTAAATGGCTCTAAGGAGCCAAACTGTATTGCCTGCTGAGTTGCCGCTAATCAGCTGAGTTACACACAAGCCCTGTGTAAAAGGGAAAAACTTCCCTTTTACACAACGCTGGTGCAGCTGGAATCGCCAGAGCTTGGATGGCCAAGCCCCGTTTAAAAGGGAAAAACGTCCCTTTTACACCACACTGGCCATCCCAGCTGCTAATTTTTGCCTGCTAATTGGTACGTAGCAAAAATCCCCCCCCTCCAGCTTGCTTACCTTAGCTGCTAGCCGCAACGCTTGCCTTACCTTGCCTGCAATCCATTGCATCAGCAAGCAACTAAATCTCCCTGCCTGCAATCAAGCAGGCAGGGAGTTGTGGACTTCAACTCTCAGAATTACTCAGCCAGCAAAGCAAAGCTGGCTGAGGAATTCTGGGAGTTGAAGTCTACAAGTCTTAAAGTTGCCAAAGTTGCAGACCCCTGTTCTATTGGGTAAGGTTTTTTCCCCTTTGGGAGCTTTAAAAAAAATAGTTAATTGGGGGGGGGGGGTTAGTTGTTCTTTTTTAAACCTAGCCATTTAAAGGCTAGATCTAAGTTTTAGGCTAGGAAGTTTTAAATTTAGCTTTCATATAAAAATAAAAATAAAAATAAAATAATATTTGTGCAGCTTTCTGAGATTTAGTGTGTTTCTGTAGTATTTCACTCTAACTACACAAACGCACAAAATATCACAAAGCTGTATGTGGAATTTTGTGTGTGTAAAGTGTGAAAGTTGTTTTTTGGGCTTTTTGTGGCTGTGTGAGGTCCCTGCTTGTTGCAGGGGCCATTTTGGGTCTAGCATAGCTGCTTTTACATTGTGGGTGAGCCAGTTGATGTTTTTTAATTTTTATTTGGTGTGCGTTGGAAGAGAGGTCGTCTTATACAGCAAGTATAGCCCAAACCCTATATTTTTACAGGAAAAGTCAGGGATCGTCTTATACGCCCAGTCGTCTTATACGCCGGAAAATACGGTAACTCCCCCAAGCACATCCTAGATCTGACCAACCACTGCCTATCCAACACATACTTCATATATAATGGACAAAAATACAAACAAATAGAAGGAGCACCCATGGGATCACCCCTCTCACCTGTCATTGCCAACCTCTATATGGAGCACTTTGAAACCCAAGTTCTAGAAAAATCCGATCACAAACCGAAACTCTGGCTCAGATACATAGACGACACCTTCATAATCTGGCCACATGGGGAAGAAAAACTGGACAACTTCCTCACACTCCTCAACAGCCTACACCCCAAAATACAGTTCACCATGGAAACGGAAGCGAACAACCAAGTTCCCTTCCTGGATATCTTAGTCTACAGGAAATCTGATGGCTCCCTAGGACACACTATCTACCAGAAGAAAACACACACAAACCGTTATCTGCATGCACTCTCACACCACCACCCAGCCCAGATCAACTCTGTAGCCAAGACACTCATCTACAGAACAAAACGCTTAGCTGACGAACAACACCTAAAAACCGAACTACACACTCTCACTAACGTACTAACATCCAATGGATTCCAAAGAAATAAGATTACTAACCTAATCCAAAAAGAAACCCCCACTAAAATTCAAGACAGAGAACAAGAAAACGGCAAAGCCCTCCTCCGATACATAAAAGACACCACAGACAGAATAAGCAAAATCCTCCACAAACATAACATCAAGACAGCATTCTGCACAAACCGAAAAATATCCACCATCCTAAGGAACCCCAAAGACAAAATTGAGTTAGAAAATCAAGGAGTATATGAAATCCCATGCACTGCCTGCCCCGCCATATACATCAGACAAACCAACAGAAGAATAAGTGCACGCATTGAAGAAAACAAAAACTCAGTCAAAAAAGAGGAACCAACTTCTTCCCTGGTCCAACACTTTAAAGCCACAGGACATGAAATTGACTTTAAAAAGACCAGAATTATCACCAAAACTGAACACTTTAATAACAGAATAATCAGAGAAGCCATAGAGATAGAAAAATGCACTGGTGCATGAAATGGAAACTGATAGATTCCCCAAATTATGTCTACTAGAGTAAATAAAATTACAATCACACAAATCTCCTGGATCACCAAACTAACAAATTTTGTAAAAAGCTGTGGCCTTCCTGTCTCTTGTGTAACAGGCAAACAATTAAAAAAAAGAGCTGCCCAAAGAATTATGGATATAGAAGCACAAAATGATATAGCTATCCTTAGTAAGGTGCGTAACTTCAAATGGCTGAACAAATACAAGCATATTTTTCAAGCAGACAGCTATTTGAAGTTACAACTGCCCAAACATCTTAGGGAGATATTTATGCGAGTGAGATTCGAACAGCTTGACATAATGGTGAGATATGGGAGATTCCATTTTATATTGTACAATGAACATCTCTGCATTTGCAGAGTAGCAGAGGTAGAAGACCTGGCTCACATCCTATTTGATTGTTATTTGTATAAGGGGGTGAGAGACAGGTACCTTGGTCTATATACCAAACGAATGACCCGTTGGGATCCCCATATCAAAACAACTTACTTTATGTGGCCAGAACCTTAAAATAACATTTAACACAGCACAGTACTTAAACAAAATGGTTCAGTTGAGATCTGCATACGTGGGACTGATTGGGGTAGATTGTAAGGGTGACACCGAAATGTAATTTTATGTAATTTTAGACTATTTTACATATTTATGTATTAAATTATATTGTATCTTATCCTATAACTATTGTATTTTATCTACTCTTATTTTAAATTGTTTGTATAGGATTTTATTGGCGATATGTGTTTGAACCTTGTGCTTTGATACAGCCTATAGGCTAATCAATAAAGCTATCTATCAAAAAAACATTTATTTTTATATTGAAATTCATCTTCTGCACTGAATTTTTTTGAAGTGTATTTTTGTATTATACATTGAGAACAAAATTTAAATTCTTACAGTTGACTTTGCATATTGTTCTAATTGAATGTGTAGCTTTGATTTTAAATAAAAGCAGCCCATTTTTCTGTTAGGAATTTTTCTGTTAAGTATTGCCATGTTGCATTAATCCATAGTTGGTTGATTATATTAAAGTGGTGGCATTCACAAAGCATGTCTAATCATATTGATGTCATCATATTTATATTTTTATTGATATATTTTTAAATTTTGTATTTGATATATATTTTGATAATCTGCATTATCATGGATACCACACTGCCAACACCATCAGCGTACAATGTACAATTTTGTAATATGAAAAGAATAAATCAATTTAATTTATTTCTTACTCTCTCTTTGTGATTATTCAGCTCGACATAGAAAAGGGGAAACCTTTGTATTTAGTACCATATCTTTCTTAAGTATTGTGAAAGATCTTTTATTCCAATTGGTCATGGTAAATTGTGTAATAATTATTCACCAAATATCCTCAAATGTTACGGATATGATGGTTGTCCTTTTTTCCAAAATTCTGTTCATGGTCCTTTTTGCAGGAGTTCAGTGTGATTAAAGTATTTTGATATCCAGCACAACAATATCTACTATAAGGACATCATTATCTTATCTATGAATAGGCTCAGAGTCCTTAAAATGTAGCACAGTTGTTACTTTCCAGAAAAAGAAAAAAAGATACAATGTATCCAATCCACTAGATGGTAGTTTTACTTATTTTCTCCACTCCACTCTCCTTTCTCTCTGCATCTGATTCCTAATAAAATTAAAATGGAAAAAAATAATTAAAAAAATTATTTTTATTTTATTTATTTATATTTATATTTATATACCGCCCTTCTCCCTGGGGACTCAGGATGGTGTACAGCCAAATAAAAACATAGAGTACAAACATTAAAATACGATTAAAAAGATAGATATAAATTTGGCCCCGTAATTAAAAAACAATAACAAACCAATTAAAACATTTCAAAGTGTTAAGCCAGCCCGGCTTGCTGAAAAAAGAGAGTTTTAAGGGCACAATGGAAGGTACCAAGGTCTTGGATAAATAAGACCAAAAATAAGACCAAAAATAACTTGTGCTAAAAAGGCACCAAAAAATTGAGTAATTAAATAGATAAAATGGAAATTTCCAATCCAAACCAGTCCAGTCCAGGTTAATAATAAAATCGTCCATGAGCATCCACCAGTAAAAGTAAAATTAAAAAAAAAAAAAGGAAATACTATCTTAAACTTCCGCGTCTTAATTTCTTATGTTTTCAATTTTAATTATCTTTTCATCACAGGGCGTTCTTTCAAATAATCTAATTTAAAAAGTCTCTCACCAAACCGACACACTTTCTCTCATGCTCTTCTGTTCTAGAGCTGTCCCAACTTCAGCAGCTTAATGGCTGCCTCTTCACCACCAGTAAAAAGGGTTTCTCCTGGATCAACCAGGGATTTTGCAGTGTCCCTGGGGTTGACAGGATGTGCCCTCCATGATCACCATCTCTACGGGATGGTGAGGTCCAAAAAGGACCTCGAGTGATGGAGATATCAACAGCGATCTTGGAGCTACAAGATCATCCATCGTAATGTCGCGACGTCAGCCCTGCCCCCTTCTAGAGCATTAGACTGTTTGAAGGATAGTTTATTCAGGTGCTCTTCTGGAAAACTTCTAATGGCAAGAGTCCGAGATTGAAAGGAAGATTATAGTGACTTGGAAAAAGAGCTGTAAATATTATGTGAGATTGAACAAAAGAATTATTGGCCATTATACTGTTGTGGAGTTATTCTTCAGACAGAAAGTTTATTTTATTTATTTATTCATTTTTCTGTTTGATGTTACTTTTTTAAAAAAAATTGATTTATATGCCGCCCTTCTCCGGAGACTCAGGGCGGCTTACAATGCGTTAAGCAATAGCCTTCATACTTTTGTATATTTTATACAAAGTCAGCTTATTGCCCCCACAAACTGGGTCCTCAATTTGCCTACCTTAGAAAGGATGGAAGACTGAGTAAACCTTGAGCCTAGTGAGATTCGAACTTACAGTAATTGCAGACAGCCAGAGTTAATCACAATGCACAATGCATTAGTCTGCTGAGCTATCCAGGCTCTTCTCCACTCCTCCCCAAATTATTTTTAACTGGATTGTGAATTTTTGGAAGACTTTCAACTTTTAACACATATGTAGATTTTTTATTCGTGTTTATCTTTTCACCTTTCTTTTTTTTGGAGCTTTTTTTTTCCTTCTGGAAGAGAGATTGTTAAAATGTTCAATATCCCCTTGTCTAATTGGATTAAGGCATACAAGCGCCTGAAGATTTTTTTTCTTTCCTCTATTGTTTGTGGTTTTATTTGGCTTTTCCTTTTCTTATTGCTATTTGGGATAATATTTGCCCTATATACAAACAGATTAAGGTATAGAAGAACCTGAAGATTTTTTATTTGTTTGAACTATTTGTAATCACTTTACAGAAATGAACAAAAAGGCAGCAGCTATTGGCTCTTCCACATCGACCCCTTCTTCTTCACGATCTGGAGGACAATGATCAATACAGATGATGTTGCAACAGGAAAAGGAGAAGGAATGAGAGAAGGAAAAGAAAGCAATGCTGCAGATGATTTTGCAAGGAATTCAAAATATACAAGCAAGAGTAGAGAATATTGAACAGTGAGCAGAAAAAATTGAACAAAGATAGGAAAAAATTGAACAAAGAACAGAAAAAACAGATGAAAAAGTGGAGAACATACATCAAATGATGAAATATGAGGAAAGATTTCAAAAAATTGAAGAAAAGGAAGAACAAAGGGATAAAAAAGTCAAAGATATTGATACTAGATTGGATGAAGTTGAACAAGATAAGAGTGGAATAGGATGGGAGATGGGAGATGGGAGATGGACAAATCAGAATTTTATTTCAGATTTCAAAATAAAGAAGAAGAGAAGGGTGAGAATTTGGCAGAAATATTAGCAGAAGCATTAGAAATTTCCAAAGAAAAGATGATAGATGGTATAGATGAGATTTTTCGAGTCTATACAAGTAATCCAATGAGGAATAAGCTACCAAGAGAAGTCCATATAAAATTCGCCAAGAAATCGATTAAAACACAAATACTGCAGATTATTAGAGAGAAAACATTAAAATATAAGGGAAACGAGATTGTGGTTCTGAAGCAAATACTGAGAAGAGTGAGGGAGATGAGAAGAGAATATCATTTTTGACCAAAATACTACTTCAGAAAGGTGTGAACTATAGATGGTTGATACCAGAAGGCTTGATGTTTACTTGGCCACAACAAAAATACAGAATAGATTCAACTAATAAAGCAAAAGTCTTCTATGTAGAATATTTTAGAGAAAAAGAAGGGGAGATAAGAAGAAAAAAATCACTGACTGAATTACAAGAGGAATGCTTAGCAATGATTGAAAAAGAAGAAGGTGCAGTGCGTGGCAAAGTGGAATACAAAGAGCAACGTGAACTGAGATCTACTAGAGCAATAAACCCTTCTTATAAAATATAAACATGGAAGAGAAAAAATTGATTACAATAAACATAAATGGACTCAATTTAGCTACTAAAAGAAGATATTTCATAAACTAGAGAAATTAAAGTTTGATATAATTTGCTTACAAGAAGTGCATATTGAAAAGCAACATGAACAAATATTGGTGCAACCGAAACTAGGAAAAATATTTACCTCATTGTCACAGTGTAAGAAAAGAGGAGTTGTTTTATACATTAAAGACACAATCCCAGTGGAGCAAATTTATACAGATGAAGATGGAAGAATTTTGATGGTGGAAATAATAGATAATAACATGAAAATACTTTTAATAGCAATATTAAATAGCAAACCTAATGATAAGCAAGATTTCTATAGAAAATTATGTATGAAAATAATTGAATTGGACTATAATAACATTTGCTTGATGGGAGACTTCAATGGTACTGTAGATGAGAAATTAGATTACAACACACAGAAGACGACAAAGCAAGGTATGGGAGTCTGGATGGGAGTCAACAGGCTCAGACCTAACTCAGAAAAGACTGAGTGGCTGTGGGTATTGCCTTCTAAAGACTATGTTGATTGTCCATCCCTGGTTCTGGGGGGGGAGAGAAATTGTCCCCCTCAGGATGGGTTTGCAATGTGGGTGTCCTCCTAGACTCACAGCTAAGATTAGAGCAACATCTGTCACTGTGGCTAGGGGGATCTTTGCACAGGTTTGCCTGGTGCACCACTTGCGACCCTATTTGGATCAGGAGGCTCTCCTCACAGTCACTCATGCCCTTGCACCTCACGGTTAGATTACTGCAATGTGCTCTACATTGGGCTGCCCTTGAAAAGTGTTCGGAGACTAGTTGGTCCAGAATGCAGCTGCGCGAGCTGTCGTGGGTGCACCTGGGTACACCCACATAACACAAATTCTCTGCGAGCTGCACTGGTTCCCTATTGGTCTCCAGTCATAATTCAAGATGTTGCTTATTATCTTTAAAGCCCTACATGGCTCAGCGGCAGATTATCTTTGAGACTGCTTTCTACTGCATAACTCCCAGCGACTGGTAAGATCTCACAGAGTTGGTCTCCTCTGGGTCCCATCAGCTAAACAGTGCCAGCTGGTGGGCCCACAGGGTAGAGCCTTCTCTGTGGCTGCCCCAGCTCTCTGAAACCAGTTACCTCCTGAAATCCAGACCATCCCCACCCTATTGGCCTTCCGAAAAGCGGTGAAGACCTGGCTTTTCTGGCAGGCCTGGGGCCGTTGATCTCGCTATTGCGATCTGGCGAGATCCAGCCATGAATGATGTGAATGTGTTTTAATTGTTTTTAATGTTTTAATTTTTAATTTTTAATGTTTTTATATATGGTTTTTAAATGCATTGTAAGTTGCCTTGAGTCTTCGGAGAAAGGTGGCATACAAGTTGAACAAATAAATAAATATAAATTGAACAAATAAAAGGTAGAAAGACACTTCTGAAATCTTTTTTTTAAATGATAGAGGAAATAAATTTAAAGGATATATGGAGAGAAAGAAATGTAAAAAATAGACAATACACTTTCTATTCAAATAGATATTCATCATGGTCCAGAATAGATATGATATGGATGACAAGGGAATTGACTCTTAAAATAGAAGAAATTGATATAGAAGCAAATACCTGGTCAGACCATAATCCAATGACAATAAAATGGAAAGGACAAAGGAGAAGATCCAAATGGACTTTAAATAATACAGTATTAAAAGAAAAGGATTTTGTACAGAAAATGGAGAAAGAATTGGCCTTTTTCTTTAAAGAAAATAGAAAAGAAGACACATCAATGCAAAACCTTTGGGATACAATGAAAGCCTATGCTATAGAGGCCTGATCATAGACTATACAAGGAAAAGAAATAGTAAGAAAAAAAACAAGCTTATAAAACATTAGAGGATGAATACAAGAAACTTGAAAAAGAATTTCAGAAGTCTCCACAAAAGGATATTAAAATAAAAACTAAACAACTAAACACAAAATGGGATTAATAGAAAAAGAGGACTTGGCTGAAAATATTAGAAGTGCCAAACAGAACTATTTTGAAGATGCAAATAAACAAGGTAGATGGTTAGTATACAAATTGGAAAAAAAAGAGAGAATCAAGAAAAATAATACAATTAATGGATGACCGAGGACAAAGTAGACATGGAAATAAAGAGAAGAAAAAAATTATACAATACGAATAGGATTGGGTATAGGAAACTGTATGAGCAAGGGAACATAGAGGATAGTGTTAAACAATACTTGCAAAAGGCGCAACTACCCCAGATTTCTAAAGACACTGAAGCGATGTTTGAAGAAAATGTAATGATGGAATTGACTGAAGCACTTGAAAAACAAAAGACTGGGAAGGCACTGGGCCCGGACAGGTTACCAGCAGAATATTACAAGACATTACAGGATTTGCTGAATCTCCCATTGTAGGAAGTTATGAATGAAGTCATGTCTAAGAAGAAGTTACTCAAATCATGGTCAGAAGCATATATTACACTTGTTCCAAAGAAGGATACTGATCCACAACAAATTAAGAATTATAGGCCTATTTCTCTGCTAAATTCAGATTATAAAATTTTCACTTCAATATTGGCAGAAAGACTTAGAAGATACTTAAATAATTTCATACATTCCAACCAAAATGGATTTTTGCCAAAAAGACAGATTAAAGACAATATGAGAATATTTCTGGACACATTGGAATATTATGAGGCACATCCTGAGAAGCAAATGGCTTTGATATTTTTAGATGCTCAGAAAGCCTTTGATAATGTGAACTGGCGATTTATGTTACTACAGGTGGAACAGATGGGCTTTGGTAGAAAATTTATTCAAACCATAGAAGCCATATACAAGCAAACAGCAAAAGTAATAAAAAATGGAGAATTCACAGACTCTATTGAAATAAAAAAAGGTACGAGACAAGGTTGTCCACTGTCATCTTTATTGTTTGTATTAACACTAGAAGTGCTAAATAGAAATATTAGAGAAGATAAAGACATAAAGGGAATGAAGATTCAAAAGGAAGAATACAAATTGCAAGCATTTGCTTTTTTTTTTTTAAGCATAGCATAGCATATTTTATTGAGGTCATAGACCAAAAAGACCAAAACATCCAAGACACATAGCTGGCACATGACCAGACTAAAGTGCAAAATGGCAGCAAGATCAGTGGTGGAAACCACTCCGTCAAACTCACAGTAAAATTGTACATAAGGAGAAAATATTATATTGCAATTTACATAAATCCACACATCACACTTTATACAGCCGCCAGCTAACTCAACCGCTGGCGATCAATAGGACTGACCTCAGTCAGTGGGTCCAGCCCGTCCCTTCTCCCAGCTCTTACATCTCAAGACTGCAGCAAAAAATTTTGCAACCTTTAGTGTAATCTTACAATCAGTATCTTGAAGTAAGAACCGGAGACTAAGATTTTCAGATAATCCAGGAAATGTTTGGCAAATGGGAGAGATAAGTTCTGACCTTATCTCCCACTAATGGGGACAAGTAAATATGATGTGGGCCAACGATTCCGAAGATCGACAGTCACATGAACAGTGGGTGGGTTTCGCACCTCCTGAGTACCTGCTATCCAAGACATTCAAGGGGATCACATTAAAACATGCCTTCAGAAAGGCCAACCTGTATTTAACAAAAGATAACATAGAAAGATATTTGGGGGGGGGGTGCATTCGGGGAGTAATACCAAGAGAAAACGGAGAACAAGTGCCAGATTCTGTTGTCTTTTAGTATCATCCAATCACTGAAATATCAGCGATTTGGCTGCATCTGGGCCTAGCATAAGGGCTTCAATATGGAGAATACCTATCTTCATAAATTTGGTGTGAATATTGCGGGCCCAAGGACTGTGGAAGTCATCTCGCCATAAGCACTGGTCTAAATAGTAGTCTGGAAGTCTGGTCCACAGGGTCAGCCAGTAGCCAATAGCACACTTCCACAGAACAGTAGCGAGAGATGGTATGCCCAGTTCCAAGCTGATTGTAGCATTACTCACACAGGGGGGAACTCCCATTAGGCAGCGTAAGAACTGGCTTTGAACTGACTCAAGGAGGAAAATATTTGTTTGAATCCAAAGAGGGTGCTGTATGCAATGGCAGCTATCACCTTTGCCCTATATACTTTCAATACTGAGGGAATATGTTGGGCTCTCTCCAGGTAAAAGAATTGCAGAAGGGCATGCGTAATGGCCTTGGACATGGTGCGGAGGGACTTAACCTGTGCAAGCCACATGGCACTGGATTGGAAAAGAATGCCTAAATATTGGAATCTATGGATTGTTCCACTGGTATGCCATCGAGCTTCCATTGATAGTTTTTCCTGCTTCTTGAGAAAATCAAAATCTTAGACTTAGAATGGTTGAAAAAAAGTTGGTTGGCGCAACAATAGTTGGAAAGGATTTTAAGGGCTCTAAGCAGGCCCACCCGAGAGAATGAAAGAATCGCAGCATCATCCGCATAGAGGCGGAACGGGCACCTATAGTCAGCTAATTTGGGGGCATGGATATAATTCAGTTGGGCCATTAATGCCCTTCTCCAGTCATTAATATATAAGTTAAAAAGAAGGGATGCCAATATACAACCCTGTCTGACCCTCTTATTAACAGAGATGGCGTTGGAAAGGTCCCCTTGGGGGGTAAGGTGCACTTTTGCCTCCGTCCCCTCGTGCAGTTGGGAGATGAGCCAGAGAAGTCTTTTATCGATGCCCCAGGAAAGGAGTTTGCCCCACAGTTTATATCTGGGAATACTGTCAAAAGCAGACTTTAAATCTATAAAGGCAACACTGAGACAACCTTTCCTAGGGGTAGAGTATTTTAAGGCTAGATGATATGGGATCAGAGCACGATCAATACTGGAATGGTCTGCTCTGAACCCTGCTTGCTCATGACCGAGCAGTCCAACCTCCTCAACCCAACACTCCAGTCTGGACAGGAGGAACCGGGCATAGAGTTTCCCAATATTGACAATAAACTGATGTTTCAAAAGTTGCCTGGATTGGAGGGGGACCCTTTCTTATGAATTGGCACAACGATGGCATCTTTCCAGACCTTAGGGATAATGCCTGTTTGATTAATCACATTAAATACCTCAGTAAGGACAGTAATCCACCAGGCCTTATGGGCTTGAATGGCATCAGCGGAGATAAGGTCAGGGCCGGGAGCTTTTCCCAATTTGAGTTGTCAAATTAACTTTGAGATGGTGGAGGGGTTCACAGTGGACCATCTAGGGAGTTGTTCGGGGGGGGGGGGGAAATCTAACACTGTAAAGGATGGCAAGTCTGCATTGTAGAAGACTTGGCATAGGAAGAGTTCCCATGTGGGGGCAGATATAGAGTAAATAAATCTACTGGTAGGCCTTCTATTCAGCAAACTCCAAAAATCAGAAGGATTACGGGATTGTGCGGCATCTAATAAGGTGTTCCACCTTAGCTGTTGCCAGTTTTGTTTGGCTCTTAAAAGAGCAGACTTATATGCCTTCTTAGCCATAAAGTAAGTGGGAGGGGTTCTCGACGAATCAGAATTTTTACAAAGAATATATATGGATCTCAATCGGTTCCTGGTTTGTTTGCACTGCATATTAAACCTGCCCCCCCGTCCTCCGAGGAACTCTACCAGGGATAAGAATAGAGGGCTTAAAGGAGGCTATTAAGTCGCTCGAGCAATCTGTAAAGGCGGTCAAAAGCACACTGGGAGTGGCCTTAGAACTAATTAAAGCTAGCAGGTTTTTAGCAGACTCTTGGTCATAAAAGCTCGCATGGGATAAGGCCAAGGTATTCTACCATTTCAATACCATCAGGGATACTTTGGTATTGGCAGCTATTGGGGCAGCATGGGTAAGACGATTTTGTGGTCTGTTCAGGTGTGACAAAGGTAAGAGGAAGATGGTCACTAAATATCATGTCATCCACTTTAAAGGAGATGACATAGGGCAAAAAAGCTCTTGAGACCAGGACATAATCTTCAGTGCTATTACCCTTTTTGGCCAGATGGATAAATTGCCCGGGAACGTCCGGGGCACATCTGCCATTAAGGGGAAAGAGGTCCAACCTGACAGTGAGAAGTGCCAGATTGGTCCCCGCTCTGTCAACTTTCAGGTCTTTGGAAACTCTCACTTTTATGGTCTCCAAGGGGTGATCATTTCTGTTTGGATCTGTCCACCAATGGGAAGCTACCAAAATTTCCCAGCTCCCGGCTGTGCGGGCATTTAAATCCCCCACCAAGAGAACCAACGAGTGAGGGAATCTAAATATGATAGTTGTGAGATATTCTTCCAATCCCTCCCACTGTGCGCCCAGGTCCTTATAGGAATCCCCGAGATGAAGGTAGACATTAAACATTAGAAGGGAGACCTTCCCGACAGAGACCACACTTGCGAGGACGTAAGGCTGATGGAAATCCACATAAACTACTTCCGCATGCAGATCCAGGGAGATACCAATTGCAAGGCCGCCACTAGGACGGCCGCTGCAAGACGAAGAAAGGGAGGGCAGGGATGTAACCTCATAACCACAAAAGAGAATATCGCTTACCTCCCACATTTCCTGGAATAAAAGGATCTGGAATTTTCTAAAGTAATTCAAAAAGTCTGAGTCGGCTCTTTTTGATGCTCAGCCTGCAATATTCCAGCTCAAGATAGACCAGAGAGTATTAGGGGGGTTAGACTTTGGCTGTCATTTGGAGATTGCAGAGGGTTGATGGAAAGACGGGGTAAAGTTTCAGCCAAAAAAGTCTGTAATCTTGCCTTGCTTATCCGTCCTAATTGAGTCTTGATTGAGTGGTGGATTTGAGTAGCTGCGAACATTTAGATTGGAACAGTCGTTCTGACATTGATGATGTTTTGAATGTTGTACAGTTGAGTCTGTTATAGAGAGCTCCTGTATGATGTCATTGTCATCAGTGGAGATACAGCTATTGCGTGGTTTAATAATAGTGACTGACGGAGAGAGAGGGAGAGTCCAAGAGTCCTTATACATCTTATAGATCTTATACATCCAACAAACATTAAATCTATAGTTCACAACGCGAGAAGGAAATAAACTTGTCACATTACATATGTAGGGTAACCTGAAAAGGTCTATTACATATACCAAATAACCTGTTTTATCTAATACCTCTATTTACAACTCTATTTGAAATCCAATTATACCATTGACTCCAGGATATATAATAGCCTGTGTCCCCTCGTCCTTTCAGTATCATAGTAAGCCTATTTGATTCCGCACAATTCATTATTTTCTGAATTATTATTTGTTCGGGTGGGCTAATATCCATCTTCCAGTATTGGGCCCATGCCAGTCTTGCAGCTATTGTTATATGCAGCAACAGGTATCATGCTGTTCTATTGCTGTTTACGGGTCTTATCCCTAATATAAATACTTCAGGACACAGTTGTATATGCTGCCCCAACATCTCATTAAGCCACTTCTGAATATTCTTCCAAAATTTCATTGCCTCTCGACAGGTCCACCAATGGTGGACCACCATTGGTAAGAATATGTGCCTTCTTTAATGCCTCATTTCCAACAGACTGAGCGTGTTCCAGGAAACATTTTGGCAAGTCTGGCAGGTGGCAAATATAAATATAAATATAAATATATATATCCTATTGACCGGGTTAATTTCAGATTCTTAGTCCAAATTTCATTCCACCTCTCAAATTTCATTCCACCCCTCAGGCTCTATTGAATAACCTAGATTCTTCTCCCAGGCATGAATTGAGGTCTTCGCACCTTCCTCTCCTATCTCCATAGCCATAAAGAATTTATAGCATCAAGATAGCACTTTTTCATCCACCCCAATATCCTATCTAGAGTCTGCACCTCTCAGCTAATTCCCATTCTCTGTTTGTCTCTCATATATTTATTACTAATTTGCATGTATGTCCACCAGTCTAGATTCACTCCTTGGTCCTGAAGTAACAATTTTGTTTTTAGTTCCCAGTCATATCTAATATTTCTTTGTATGTCAATTTTTTCTCTGGGTTATACAGAATCGGATAAGTCACAGCTTCCACAGGTGAAACCCAGAGTGGTACTTTATTACAATATGTTTTCCTAATTTCCATCCAGCTCTCAATCAGGACTCCTCGCACGTGATGTTTTGTAAAGTATGTTGGGAGTTTGCTCTCTCCCACCAAAGGTGGGCTTGACACCCGTTGGAGATCGTGATCTTCGATTGCTAGCAGACGCCTCCTTTGTAGTGTAATCCATTCATGGATCCAAATCAAAACCGCCGAATTATAGTAATACTTCCAATTTGGGACCCCTAACCCACCTTGTTCTTTTGGTTTCTACATCTCTTTCAACCTAATTTGAGGCTTCTTGCCCTGCCAAATAAATCTATTTGTGACCCTGTCCAAATTCCTAAAGAAAGTTTTATCCAACCTAACTGGGGCTGTTTGAAAGCGAAATACCATTCTGGGCACTGTGTAAGTTTTAATTAAGGCTAGCCGTCCCATTAATGAAATTGTATCTTCCCCCATTTCTCCAAATCTTTGTCTAGTTGTTCAATTAATTTTAAATGGTTATCCGCCTTTATTTTTTATTTTATTTTTTTATTGAAAAAGTTTTACAAATACAAGTTTTCCATTCCCCCCCCAATTTCCCCCCCTACCCCCCTCTCCCCTCCCAACCCCCCCTTGGCTTCCCTTACAAAAATTATTGTTCTTATACAATCTACAGATATTGAAAAGGTGAAATCCAAATAAGGTATCATATCAAACATTTCCCACATCTAATCTACCCACTATCAGTAATAAAAAAATTTCTAAATAACATCCAAGTAATAATTATCTGCATATATCAATCCCCCTTATTACAAGATAAAATCCAGAACATAATTTCCCCCAATTACTCATCCCCCCATTTGAACTATTTCCTAGATAACATATTCTACATAACATTCTAGATCAATATATCAGTCTCAATTTGATCCAAATCTTAGTTACCTCGAGTTACTTTACCCCCTATATGCTTACAAAATAAAATCCAAAACATAATTTCCCCCAATTATTCAGTACCACATAACATAACATTTTTCAGCTAAATGCTAACTGATACTTCTTTGTTTGGTATTCTGCACATAATCTATCCATTTCTTCCATTCCCAAACAAAAGTTTCTTGGGTCCTATTTTTTATATAAGCTGATATCTTTGCCATTTCTGCAAAACAAGCCATCTTCGAAGTCCATTCTTCAATGGTGGGTAGAATGTCTTTTTTCCAATATTGTCCAATCAATAACCTAGCTGCAGTAATCATATATAATATCAGTCTTGTTTCTCTCAATGAAAAATCCTTAACTATACCCAATAAAAACAATTGTGGAGAAAATTGAAGCTTCTTCTTCAGGACATTTTGCATGACCCACCAGAGTTTAATCCAAAAAGCTTTCACTTTTCTACAAGTCCACCATATATGATAATATGTAGCATCTAAACAATCGCATCTCCAACATCTTGGTTGAACATTAGGATACATACATGACAGTTTCTTAGGATCTAAATGCCACCTATAAAACATTTTATAAAAATTTTCCCTCAAATTCTGTGCCTGAGTAAATTTAACATTCTGAACCCATATCTTTTCCCATGTTTCCATCATAACTGGTTCTGCAAAATTTTGTGCCCATTTTATCATGCAATCTTTGACCAATTCGCTTTCAGAGTCTCTTTCTAACAATATATTATAAACCCTTTTAATATGCATCGGCCCTTTATGTTTTATCTGTATCACCAAATCTTCTTCATACAACATTAAACCAGTTTTTTGGTCTTCTCTCCATCTTGATTGAAGTTGACTATACTGTAACCAAGTTAAATTAATTCCTTCTTCCAACAGAGTTTTTAATGACTTCAAGTTCCAGCTGCCCCCATCATTGAGAAGTATCTCTTTGTATAAAATCCCCCCGAGTGACTTTATATTCCGTATAATGTGCCCAAGATCCAACCACAAAGGTATTTTAGACTGGTGCTTCTTCCAGACTCTCATCAATGAGTTTCTGAGTATGTGACTTCTAAATACATTATCAACTTTATTTTCATAAAATAAGTATGCATGCCAACCAAATTCCAAATCGTGGCCTTCTATGTTCAAAATTTTAGTCCTTATCATTCCAAACCAATCACTCACTTGTGTCAGCGCTGCTGCTAGGTTTGGGACTTTAAGGCCACCTCTTTCCTGAACATCTTGTTTAATTCAGTTTTACTCTTGGCTTTTTCTCATTCCAAATAAATTTGTTCAGTCCTTTCTGCCACTCAATCAAATTTTTATCATTTTTAAGCACCGGAATCATTTGAAACAAAAACAAAAATCTAGGTAGAATGTTCATCTTAACTGCTGCTATTCTGCTGAGTAGAGATAGTTGCAGTTTTTTCCAAATTTCCAGATCTTTTTGCACCTTTCGCCACAACACTTCATAATTGTTTTGAAAAAGTTTTATATTGGAAGCTGCAACCTGCACTCCTAGATATTTCACCTTTGAAACTATTTCAAAGCCTGCCACCCTTTCGAGTTCCTTCTTTTGACCTTCCAACATATTTTTAACTATCATCTTGGTTTTTTTCTGATTCAATCTAAATCCTGATACCGAGCCATATGCTTCTATAATATATTTCATCTGGATGATTGATTCCAAAGATCGTGTTAGGGTAACCACCAGATCGTCTGCAAATGCCCTTGTTTTGTAATCCTTTTGCCTTATAACTATTCCATTCAAAGTATTCGAATCCCATATTGAGTTCAACAAGACTTCTAAAGTCAAAATAAACAGCAGTGGGGATAGCGGACATCCTTGTCTTGTTCCTTTTTGTACATTAAAATTTGTTGTTAAACTCCCATTAATAATAATTTGTGCTGTTTGCTCTTGATAAATTGCTGATATCGCCTGGACAAACTGGTCCCCAAAGTTCATTTTTGACAAAGTCTTTAATAGAAAATTCCAATTCTAGTTCATATGAATCAGTACACCTCGCATATATGCCTTACTCGCATCCCAAACAATTTCAATGGGTGTACCCTTGTTCGAATTCATTTGAAAAAAATCCTTCACATGTTTTTTAAGTTCTGTTATATTCTTTTCATATCTAAACAAGTTCTCATTCAATCTCCAGGATCTTCTCTTCTTCTTCCCCATTTCTATTTCTATCCATGTCCGACTATGGTCCATTAAAGTCCTAGAAAATATTTTGGTCTTTGTTGTTTTGGTAAATAAATCAGCTGTAACCAGAATAAAATCAATCCTAGAAAAAGATCTATGTAGATCTGAAAAAAATGTGAAGTCCAATTCTTTCGGGTTCTGAACTCTCCATACATCTTTCAGTTCCAAATCCTCTTTCATAGCAAAGAAAGTCTGTGGCAATTTACCCCCTGATTTTGCCAAGCTCTTTTTGTCAATTTTGGTGTCAATCACCCCATTCCAATCTCCCATAATCAAAATAGATCTGTAATTCCATTGCAATATTTTAGCATATAATAAGTTATAAAAAATTTCCTGCTGTTGGTTGGGAGCGTAGATTCCAATCACCAGAAATGGATCATTCTGTACATTTAATTCAATTGCAATATATCTTCCATAATCATCTGTTTCTATAACTTTAGCTGTTAATCTTTTGGAAATATACAACATTACTCCATTCTTTTTTTCCGGGCTTGAGGATATAAAATGTAGTCCTAATTTAGAGTTTATCAAATATTTTGAATCCTGAGTTCTAATATGAGTTTCTTGCAAACAAACAACATCATTGTTTGTTTATTGTCTCAAATAATGAAATATTTTTCTTCTTTTCTGTGGAGAATTCAGACCATTCACATTCCAAGATAAAAATTTAACTATCATTTGTAGTTTCACGAAGCGAATCAAGCAATTGCCGAAGACCCTGTTCCAGAGCAGTAGTCTTCAGTCTAGCTCCTCCCATGGCTTCGGATTTCTGTGGTTTACCATTGGCCCACTTCTCTTCTTGTGGTGTAATGGACCTCTGCTGCTGTTGCTTCTCTAACATTTGCTTCTCAGCTGCTCGAGTTATACGTTTCTCTTTAGGTTCCTGCATCAACAGTTCAAGGTCCAATGCCACCTCTCTTGTACTTCTAAGTGGCCTTTTTTTAGGCTCTGGAAAGTCCATGAAAAGATCATCTGAAAAGCCACCTACTGCTCCTTGAGATTCCTCTATTGCTCTTTGAGTTTCTGTTGCCTCTAATTCCATCTGCTTACGCTGTTCCTCAGTCTCTATCAAATTCTTTATCTTTATCACCTTCCTCTATAATTAACACCATAGATGAACGTGGGGGTGTTGCAGTCCTTTTAAAAATATGGTAATAGAAATGTTCCGCTTTTTCAATGGTGTTTAAATGATATCTCTCACCTTCATATCTCAAAATTATGCCAACTGGGGCATCCCATCTAAATGGGATCTGACATCTCTTCAATTCGGTCACCAAAAATCCAAAGGCTTTCTATCTCTTAACATCTTAGGTGGTAACTCTTTGTAGACACCATTCTGGTTTCCATCTATCTGGATAGAGGCAAGAAAGGACTTCTGCAAAATATCATTCCTCAATCTTCTGTCAGTAGACTACTACATCTCTAGGCAAATTCCTTTGCCTTGCCACTCGAGAATTCACCCTGTAAACCTTGTCAATCCTACTAAAAATTTGATCAGGTTCTACCTTTAACATCCCAGCAAGTGCATCAGCACAAACTACTCTTAGATCTTCTCTGTTATTCTCTTTTAATCCTCTCAATCTTATAGCAAACTCCATAGATCTAAATTGAATCATTGTCACTTCATTTTCAATCCTTTGAGTTCTGGCATCCGCATTAAAGAATTTTTCTTCCGTCATTTTCATTTTAGATTCAACTTCTAAGCTAAGTTCACCCACTTTTTTCTCAATCTCCACCACCGCATCTGAAAGACCAGAAACTAGTTTAATTATATTTTGATTCAATTTGTCATATTTTTCTTGTACCAGCTCTTTAATTTCCTTTTGGGTTTTTCCATTGTTTCAGCATAGTTTCCTAAGGTCTTGGCTATAAGCTCTTTCAAATCCTTAAGTCCAGTTTCCTGTTCAAAACTCTGAGCCTGCATCTGTGACTTTTCTGGCTTTTCCTTTGTCTGATGAGTGGGGGAGCCCCCCCCCCGGTTTAGTTTGTTTTGAAGCCATGCCTCTACACAGTCTTAGCCTTTCCAAAAAAGAGGATTTCCCTCCTTTTCTCCCCAGTTTTATAAAGAGAGAAGTTGAATAATGAGCTTTTCTATTTTCTTATATGTTAAAATGTTCCTTTAGGCAATTTAGGTGCTTCAAGGCAGGCAGACTCTAATACTTTCACTTTTAACTTTTCCTTCTTCCGTTAGAGCCAGTCGCCATTTTAAGTTTCTTTAAATCACTTTCTCCCGTTTCAATCCTTCTTTTAAGAAATTATTAACAGGGTTAGCCAAAGTACTTGCGCTTTGTAGAATCCGGATTTCACCCTGTTTTGCTTGAAAACTTCTGTTGTTTTTAGCTGGTGTTGCTCTCGCAGTCTAGCTCTGTTTAAACAGAGGTCCCCCGCTGTCCGGAGCCTCGGCGAGCTGGAAAGGGAGCCTTCACCCTGAGTCCTCCCCAGGACAAAATAGATAGCCTGGGAGCTTCTCAGGGGGCTCTACCTGATCTCGCCGGTTCTCCTCCTGCTTCCTCAGGAACACGGAGTTTTTCAAGCCGCCTCTCAGCTTTACGGGCGGCAGGGCTGGCGGTCCCGAAGAGACAGCCAGCGACGACAGCAGCGCCAAGTGGAAGCCAGTTATCCGCCTTTATTGATGAGCTTTTATCAGATAGCCAAATCCCTAAATATTTGACTTTACGAACTACCTGTAGGCCCGAAGTATTTTGTAGTTCTAATTTTTGTCTTTCTATCATGTTTTTTGCTATAATATTTGTTTTTGTCCTATTTATTTGTAATCCCACTATTTTACCAAATTTCTATTATATCAATAAGTTGCCTTCTGGAGGTTAATGGCTCTTCCAGAACAAAGACCAGATTGTCTTTGTTCATGTACACCTGGATCTTGTATTCTTGTTCTCAGATCATTAATCTTCTTATGCTCACCTCGTCTTACTGTCCTAAGCAGAGGTTCTAGTGTGAATATAAACAGTAATGGGGAGAGTGAGCAGCCTTGTCTCGTTCCCTTCTCTATCGTCACCTTCTCCGACTCTTCTCCATTGACCAAAATCTTGGTCTTCTGTTGATTATAAATTGCCTGGATTGCGTTAATGAAATAATCACCAGCCTCCATCTGTTTCAGTTGTAATATTAGATAATTCCAATTGACCTTATTGAGGGCTTTCTGGGCATCCAAAAAGAGGAACTCTGCCTGCTTCTCAGGGTGGGCCTCGTAATATTCCAGGGCACCCATTATAATCCGTACATTATCTTTCAACTGTCTGGCCGGTAGGAAACCATTTTGATCTATGTGGATAAATTCACTAAGCTTTTTCTTAAATCTGGCTGCCATTACAGCTGCAAAAATTTTATAGTCGGCGCTTAAAAGTGAGATAGATCTATAGTTATATATAAAAGTTTGGTCCACTCCTTCCTTAGGTATTAGAGAGATATAGGCCTCTAGCCATGATTTGGGAGCTTTAGACTCCATCAATACCATATTAAAAATTTCCTTCATATATTTTGTATACAAATCTGGAAAGGTTTTATAAATATCTGCAGGCAAGCCATCAATACCAGGGGTTTTACTGGCCTTCTGCCTCTTGATCACAATCTCTATTCTTCCGTCATCTCCTTATTCAACAGCTCCTTGACTGATTCTGAAAATTTGGGAAGATCCAACTGTTCCAAATATACCTTAATTTTCTCATCCGGCACTTTCTCACTAGCATAAAGTTGTGAGAAGAATTCCTGTGCAATCCCTTTTTTCCATTCATTATCTATCCATACGACTCCCGTCTTGTCCTGTAATTGATCTATCCACTGACTTTCCCTTTCCTTCTTTAGTTTATAAGTAAGCCACCGGCTGGCCCTATTGGCATGTTCGAAGTTTGCTGATGACCTGGTTTTTATTCAGAATCAATCAATAAATTGATAGATAAAATAGGAAAATATGAAAAAGTTGCTGGTTTGAAAATAAATAAAGACAAAATGAAGATTTTGACAAAAAATATGTTAATAAAACAAAAAGAAGAATTGGTGGAAACATCGAAGATGCAGGTCACAAATAAAATCAAATATTTGGGGATACATCTGACAGCAAGATGTAGTGCACTCAAAGAGAATAACTATAATAAACTTAAACAACAGATAGAGACTGACTTGGCAAAGTGAGGAAACCTACAACTATCACTGATAGGGAGAATAACATTGATCAAGATGAACATTCTGCCTAGAATCCTATACTTGTTCCAGACAATTCCAATCAGATTGGGGAAAGATTATTTTGAAGATTTGAATAAAATAGTGTTAAAATATATTTGGCAGAATAAGAAAGTGAGGATAAAACTAAAGTTGTTGCAAGATGCCAGAATACGAGGTGGTTTTGGCTTGCTAATTTGGAACTATATTATCAAGCAACGAGTTTGATGTGGATTAAGGAACGAATAACGCTAAGAAATGCCAGATTATTGGCTTTAGAAGGGCATGATCTGTTATTGGGTTGGCATGCCTTTTTATGGTACAAGGAAACAAAAACACAGGGGTATTTTAGAAGACATTTCATACAAGAGGTTTTGCTATTAAACTGGGAGAAGGTAAAAAAACATCATTATTTAAAAATTTCAGTCTAGTTATCAACTATTGAAGCATTCTCACATTCAATAACATTTAGAAAGGAACAAATTATTAGATATAATGAATTACTGAATGAAAAGGGTGAACTTAAATCTTTGCAAGAATTAGAAGTACAAGGTATAAAGATGAATTGATTTTCTTATTTGCAAATATAGTCTAGAAATGATAAAGACTATAGAACAGAAGGTTTTTATAGTAATTTGACTAGTTTAGATAAAATCATAACAGACACTGAGGAAAATATAATTAAAAAATTGTATGGATACCTATTAGAGGTTAAATTGGAGGATGAATAAGTTAAAGAAAAAATGATTGCTTGGGGGGAAAATTTTGGACATGGAATCGATTTAGAGAAATGGCCAAAATTGTGGTTGCAAAATTACAAAATGACAATGTCAACTACATATAAAGAAAATTTGTATAAGATGTTTTATAGGTGGCACTTACCCGCAACGAGAATTGCTAGAATGTTCAAGAATAAATCGGAAAAATGCTGGAAATGTAATCAGATACCAGGCTCATATTATTTTTTTTATTTTATTTTTTTTATTTGATTACCATATGTGGTGGACATGTGCAGAAGCTAAAAGATACTGGACTAAAATCCACACATGGGTGGAAAAAATGACACAAAAACATATAGACTTTAAACCAGAGATTTTTTTTATTGGGGATTGTACCTGATATTTGTACCTCAGAATTGAGATATTTGATTGTGAATGTATTAACAGCGGCTAGAATTGTTTGCCAAAAATTGGAAAAATGAGAAAATACCAGTGTAAGATGAAGTTCTTAAGAAAATAATGGAGTGTGCAGAAATGAGTAAATTGACATTTGAAATTAGAGAACAAGAAGATAAACAATATTATAAGATATGGGATTTATTTTACCAATGGTTAGATAAAAAGACATGGAAATGAAGTATGAGAATTTATATTTTATTGAGAGAATTTATTGAGAATTTTCTTAATGAAAGAAATGTAGCATTATATAAAATACAATATAAAGATGTACTACTATTGGAATGATTTAGGAGAATGTATGGCATAATATAAATTGACTCAAATTCTAGACTATTTTGTATGAAATGAGGGAAGAAGCAGCCATAGTTAAATATGTGATTAATGAGGATAATAATATATGGATATATATGAATAGAGTGAAGATGCACAAAAGATTTGTAACCAACCGACACAGTTTGTATTTGCATTGAAGATGGTTTTTTTAAAATTTGTTTTTTATATTTGTTTAAAAAATAAAATTTTGTTAAAAAAAAAAGGACATCATGACAATTCTGTATTTCCACCAAACCTGGACTCCTGTTTTATTTGTTTATTCCTTTCCTGTGTTATGTATTAAAATCCTATTGCATTCTATATCATTTTCTTCTTCAGACAGATTTGCTGTTCTAGTAGAGATGGTGCGTTGTGAAGTAACAGAAGTCCAAGGAGAGAAATGGATATTCCAGTCCACCATAACAGGTCATCTATTTCTCCAAACAACAACCTTCCTAAAAAGGCCTGTAAGACAGGAGGAAGAATAATCAATAGTAAAATAGTACTCTAATCAGTGTGTAAATTTCTCAGCTGCAGTAAACTGAAGATGCATAGATTATCTTCTTCTGCATAGATATGCAGAAGAATAATATTTTGAACATATTCAAAAGGTTCTTTGTGTATAACAAAGGCTATACAATAGTTTAGGATTTAAATATACTATTTGGAAAATAGCTAGGGACTAACAAAAGAAATCACCCAATAATATCAACTCATATGTTTGCTAAAACCTTATTTGTGCATTCAGAGTACTGGGTGTGTTAAATGTTCCAGTTCTAGAAGGTTCTGACACCAAAATGGATTTTCTAAGTCTGGACAAACTATTTGGTTTTGGCCTACTTGCAGACCATTTAGAACACTCATGAGTTGTACAGCAATACAAGGTTATATGATATTCTGCCTTAAAGAAAAGAGAGGGTCCCCTTTTAGGGTTTTCATCAATCGTATGGTCTCACTATACTCACTGAAAAGATGAAGTTGGATGTTGTTGTTGTTACAGTTACTGTAGCTGAGGAGGAGGAATATCTTAAAGCTTTAGCAAAGAAACTCCACATTATGGCATTGCACACAAACACTAGACCACCACAAACTATTCGAAGTATTATGGATACCTGCAGAACAATTAGGAGCAAAAATTATGATCTTTTCTATTTATTTTACAAACATTCGATTTAAAGCAGAAACAACTGATATGCAGAACTCAGGTAGAACTCAGCTCTGAATATTACATTATTAAAAACATTTTTTTAAAGAGAGAAGGATGTTGTTGCAGTGGGAAATCTTATGAAAGACACTGGTCATGATTCAGATTTGCTTTGCAAATGGCATATCAATGTTCCATGTATCATCTTGTACAGGTAATCCTCGACTTACAACCAACCACGATTAAGCGCAAAATTTCTACTGTTAAGAGATACATTTGTTAAGTAATTAACATTTGTTAATTACTTTTTTCAGTTCTGTTATAACTTTGAACAGTCACTAAATGAACTATTCTAAGTTGAGGATTACTTGTATTTGGCTCTGAAGGTTAAAAGGAATAATCACTTTAAATTGTGCAAAATTGTGCCAAAATTCCTCATTGAAAAGGAAATAGTATTTCATTCACCATATTTTGATAATTATCACTGTAAGCATAGCACTAATGTCAGAGCTATTTAAATAGAAATACACTTTCAGAGTACATCAATTTTATTTAAAGTCATGTAAACACCAAGTTGGGGAAAGCTAATTTAGGTATCCAAATACGTGAGCCAGCTACAGAGATAAGAATTAAAAATTACGCATTAGGTGATGAGGGCAGAAATTAGTAAATTAATCTGAATAAGCACACTACAAAGAAAAATAACCGGGCCGAACCAGGAGCAACTCACCACTGATATGTAATAGAAGTGAAGTTAAGTGTTATAAAGTTATTCATTCAGGGGCTACTACATGCATGCAAAGCCTTCAAACCTGTCCTGTAATGCAGTGATATTTCATGCAATTATTTGCCACCAGAACTGAATTTTTAATATAGAACCTGGGAGATATTGGGGGGGGGGGGGGGATTCTGTGGTCAAGACTCAGTAAATCTCATTGCCCAACCAGGTCATTTGCTAGGATGTCTTTCATCATATCTACAGCTGGAGCAAAGCTTATTGATTTCATTAAGTGCTTTCACCAAACATGTACATATTTTGCCTCAACATCTTTATAGAACTGCTTGAGTTACTCTGAGCAACAGAATAATAACAGGGCATTATATTTACCTGGAAGAAAGACAACAATATGGAAAAAGCAGTTTTATTGGAGAAAAGGTGATAATAGATAGCTGATTTCTCCAAGTAAAATCTGCAGCTTCATATTTCCTTGCTTAAAAAAAAAAAAAAAGAGGACAGGATTTGCATGCCACACTAAATCTCAATATGTTCAATTCTGATTTAG
The DNA here is from genome assembly GCA_038048745.1 of Coluber constrictor foxii. Lineage (NCBI taxonomy): Eukaryota > Metazoa > Chordata > Lepidosauria > Squamata > Colubridae > Coluber > Coluber constrictor. The sequence goes on along the minus strand of CM075961.1, from coordinate 114,169,976 downwards.
AACATTATGTGAACTCACTGTTAAGGTTTCTAAATCATTGCTCATAACTTGTTCAACGCTCAAGTTTAAAAGTAATACAGATAATCCTCCTCTATTTACAATCACAATGATGGTCATAAATCATTACGGTCTTAAATCGAGATTCAATTTTATGACAGTTTTTACTGTGGTCATAAAATGAGTCACTGCAATTGGCAAGCACCTAAAAAATGACCATGTGACTGTAGGAGGGCAGCAGCAATTGTAACTTTGTTATAAATTGTTATAAATTATAAGTTATAAATACTGCGAGAAGATTTATATCAAAATATTTTATTCTTTATAGTATTTCTATCTTTCCTTAAACATTAACAGAATCCACAATGGACTGAGAATCAGTGTCTTTACTAGATAATTGATAGTCAAACTGAAATTAAGTTAATCAAGTAAAATAGCAAACAAGGCAGCCTTTTATTTAAATTTCCTCAAGCCCCCTCATACGTTTCCCAGACCTAATCCACTTATGAAAGGATAAGATCTGTAACACAAATAGAATTAATAAAATTAGTTTTCCCAGTGGAACTGCATGTTCACATGAATAAACATCATAGGCATATGTACAAACATATACACACCCTAGAATCAGCACATAGACATTTATACACGAAGGACAAGCACCCCTGTATAAACTGTGTTGCTGTATCCCATTTCTCTACAGTTATCCCAAAGGCAAATGTTTTGCTTGTAGCTATAAATATTTCTTCTTTCCTCATAGCTGTCTGGATCTTATTTTTATTTATTTTTGCACAAGCCCAGCTTAAGTTGTAACCCCAAATTATTCTTCTGACAATATGGCAATCCAGGTAGGGACTTAAAACTAATTTGCCAGTGGACCTAGCTTGGGTAAATTCACCCAGAACTGGTAAATAGCACCAGAACATTTTTATCAGTGGGTGCTGCTCCTGGATTCTGCCTGCTTGGCGCTGGTAATGAAGAGGCGTTGAGTTTTGACCCACATAGCTGCTTGAAAAGGAGAATCTTGAAAGTACTTCCAAATTAGTTTTTTGTGCCCAGGGAACAAGTGAGTGAATTGTGTGTCTGTGTGTGTGGAGTTTCTTCTCTTCTTTCCTTTATACTACTATTTGATTTTATGCTCTGTGCCTTTCCTAGCTACTCCCCAAATTCTTGCGAGCCTCAGTGGCTATGAGACAGCAAGGGGATTGGCACATTCCTTATATTATATTATATTATATTATATTATATTATATTATATTATATTATATTATATTATATTATATTATATTATATTATATTATTATTATATTATATATTATTATATTATATTATTAATATTATAATATAATATAATATAATATAATATAATATAATATAATATAATATAATATAATATAATATAATATATAATATAATATTGTATTATATTAATGAATGTATGTATGTATGTTTATATATACTACTGAGCCCAGTGTGAGTGGGATGCCTTGCCTGCCAGAGAGGAGGGGGGCTGTTAGGGTGGGGAAGGGGATATTAGAGAGCCGGAGTATTGCGGTTATGACTGGGAGAGATAGATATGGCAGAAGCCGAGGGGTAGGCCCCTCTTGGGGAACTAGGACTTGCTGTCTCAAAGTGATTACTTGTTCCGGCCCCTCTGGTTCTGATTTACTGGGCTCGCCTCGTATACCTGGTGATTTGGAATGTCAGAGCCTGGCCTCAGGCTGCTGCTGTTTAATGCCAGGTCTGTTGTCAACAAGGCCCCCCTCGTTCGGAATTTAATCCTGGAGGAGGGGGCTGACCTGACATGCATAACTGAGACCTGGCTGGGCCAGGAGGGGAGTGTTCCCCTCTCAGAAATATGCCCAGATGGGTTTCAGGTATTGCATCAGTTGCGACTCCAGGGAAAGGGTGGAGGAGTGGCAGTTATTGTCTGTAAGAGTCTTTGTCCTCGCAGGATCCCTGCCCCGGAGATTGTTGGGTGTGAGACTCTCCCCTTGAGGTTGGATTCAAGGGTTCGGTTGGGCTTGCTATTGACGTACCTGCTCCTAGCTGCGTGACAACAGCCCTGCCTGCGCTGCTAGAGGCAGTAGCCAGGTTGGTGGTGCAGTTCCCCAGGCTTATGGTACTGGGGGACTTCAACTTGCTGTCACTTGGTGAGCCCTCAGATGAGGCTCAAGAGTTCATGGCTCCATGACAACCATGGACCTGACCCAAGTAGTTCAGAGTCTGACTCATGGGGGAGGGGACACACACGCTTGACCTGGTGTTTCTCTCAATGCAGTGAAGACATGATCTGGAATTAAGGGGTATAGATGCTTCTCCCTTGTCATGGTCAGATCATTTCCTGCTGAGGTTGGACTTCAGGGTGCCACTCCTCCATCGCAGGGAGCTGGAACTGATTACGTGGTTCCACCCCAGATGCCTAATGGACCCTGAAGGGTTTCAGGAGCTTGGGGAGATACCTAACTCCCTTGTCCACAGTCCAGCCGAGAGCCTGATGGCTGCCTGGAATAGGATGGCATCTGGGGCACTGGACTGGATTGTGCCTTTGCGACCTCTCCATGGTGGTGGATCCAGGAAAGCTCCCTGGGGTACTGAGGAGCTCTGGGAGATGAAGCACCAGAAGAGACGTCTAGAATGACGCTGGAGGACCAGTAACTCTGAATCTGACAGAACACTCTTAAGAGCCTATATTAGGACTTATTTAGTGGTGATACAGGTGGCAAAATGTTTGCATTTTTCTGCACTTATTGCATCTGCTGATTCACGCCCAGCCGCCCCATTTAGGGTGACACGCTTCCTCCTTGATATAGGGGGAGTGGAGGAGCCCTTGCAGGGTAGAGCTGAGGAGTTTGCGCAGTTTCTGTCGGATAAAGTCGTTCAGATTCGGATGGACTGGACTCTGATTGGGCAATTCTGACTGAGATGATGGGGGCAGGTCTTAATCCTATTGTGTGGGATGAGTTTGAGCCTATGACTCCTGAGGAAGTGGACAAGGCTGCAGGGGTGATGAGTTCCTCCACTTGTTTGTTGGACCCGTGCCCCTCCTGGCTGGTCTCGGCCAGCAGGGAGGTGACATGAGGCTGGCTCCAGGCTTTAGTTAATGCGTCCTTGAGGGAGGGGTCCTTCCTGCAACCATTGAAGGAAGCAGTCGTAAGGCCCCTCCTCAAGAAGCATTCCCTGGATCCAGCAGAATTAAAGAACTTTCGTTCAGTCTCCAACCTACCCTTTGTGGAAAGGTTGTAGAGAAAGTGGTGGCACTTCAGCTCCTGTGGTCATTGGATGAAACGGATTATCTGGACCCTTTTCAGCCTGGCTTCAGACCGGGCTACAGCATGGAAACTGCTTTGGTCACACTGATGGATGATCTCTGGTGAGCCAGAGATGGGGGTCATTCCTCCATCTTAGTGCTACTTGACCTCTCAGTGGTTTTCGATACCATTGACCATGGTATTCTGGGATGCCTAAGGGAGTTGGGAGTGGGAGGCACCGTGTTACGGTGGTTCTCCTATCTCTCTGGTCGGTCACAGTCGGTGTCGGTAGAAGGACAGAGGTTTATGGGGTCCCTCGTCTGCAGGGTGCCTCAGGGCTCAGTCCTCTCTCCCCTCCTATTTAACATCTATATGAAGCCGCTGGGTGAGATCATCCAATGATACGGGGTGAGATATCAGCAGTACGCTGATGATACCCAGCTGTATATCTCTACCCCATGTCAATTTAGTGATGCAGTGGATGTGATGTGCCGGTGCCTAGAGGCTGTGAGGGTCTGAATGGGAGTCAACAGGCTCAGACTTAACCCAGACAAGACTGAGTGGCTGTGGATACTGCCTCCTAAAGACTATGTTGACTGTCCATTCTTGGTTTTGGGGGAAGAGAAATTGTCCCCCTCTGAACGGGTTTGCAATTTGGGTGTCCTCCTAGACTCACAGCTAAGATTAGAGCAACATCTGTCAGCTGTGGCTAGGGGGACCTTTGCACAGGTTCGCCTGGTCCACCAATTGCAACTCTACTTGGATCGGGAGGCTCTCCTCATGGTCGCTCATGCCCTTGTCACCTCACGGTTAGATTATTGCAACATGCTCTATATGGGGCTACCCTTGAAAGTGTTTGGAGACTACAGTTGGTCCAGAATGCAGCCGCGTGAGCTGTCGCGGGTGCACCTTAGTACACCCACATAACACCAATTCTCTGTGAGCTGCACTGGCTCCCTATTGGTTTCCGGTCACAATTCAAGGTGTTGGTTGTTAGCTTTAAAGCCCTACATGGCTCAGTGCCAGGGTATCTTTGAGACCGCCTTCAACGGCATAACTCCCAACAACCAGTAAGATCCCACAGAATTGGTCTCCTCCGGGTCCCGTCAGCTAAACAATGCTGGCTGGCGGGCCCACGGGGGCGGGCCTTCTCTGTGGCTGCCCCGGCTCTCTGGAACCAGTTACCTCCTGAGGTCCGGACCATCCCCACCCTATTGGCTTTCCAAAAAGCAGTGAAGACCTGGCTTTTCTGGCAGGCCTGGGCTGTTGATTTCGCTCTTGCGATCCGGTGAGATCCGGCCATGAATGGTGTGAATGAGTTTTAATGTTTTTAATTCTTAAATGTTTTTTATAATGTTTTTAAATGCATTGGGAGCCACCCTGAGTCTTTGGAAAGGGGCAGCATACAAATTGAATTAATTAAATTAAATTAAATTAATTTTATTTTATTTTATAATATTATATTTATATTTATATTATATTTTATAATATTATATTTATATTATATTTTATAATATTGTATTTATATTATATTTTATAATATTATATTATATATAAATAAAACACACACACACACACACACACACACACACACAGAGGCAGGAAGGGAGAGGGAGAGACCAGTACCTTTTTAATACTTTAACACTCATGTATGAGCACCTCCTCCCAGTTAGGTGGGAGGAGGTGCCCATATTGTTCCAAATACAGCAATCCTCCCAAATAAAAAGCTTGAAAGCAGAACAGCCGGTAAAAATAGAGACACTACATATCTCACTTAGGTCATCTCCTTGGGTGTATGTGTACATCCCAAATTGATAAGAGACATGGTTGTCAGGTAGGGAAAAGAAAAAAGGAACTTCGGATTTGCATGTTTTCCCAATCTTTCCAATGGGAAGGCTGCTGGATGCCTGGGTTTACACAGGAATGAAAAAGCAAAAAATATAGAATTTATGTAAAAAAGTGTCCTAAGATATGGGATCAGGCAAGTTATTTAATTTAGCAAAAAAAGATACTTTCAATTGTAATTAAAAAATCCCTTAAAAGAACTATCTTTTTGAAAAGTTACATCGTTATTGAGTATGCAAACATTTCTATAATGTTAAAGTGAAAGTGAGACTATTTTAGTATCATTGTATATGTATGCGTATTGTAATTTTGTTTTAAAATAAGAAAAACTTATGAAAATAATCTATACAAATCATTATTTCTTTCAGTTCCTCCATTTCATCTGGGTTTACAAGCCTCCTAGTAAAATCTGGATGCTGAGAAAAAGAGCGGGGGGTGGGTGGGTGGGTGGGTTATGGACTGTCAGAGGAATTTAAAAGAAAAAAGGTTTTTTTTTCTTTTAAAAGCCTTTTATGATCCTAGCTGAGCCGCATGATCATCAGAGACTATTTTTTTTAACTTTTAAAAGCATTTTTTGGCCGAAGAGGTTGTAGAAAAAATGCTTTTAAAAGTAAAAAAAAAAAAGCCTCTGATGATTGTGCGGCTCAGCTGGGTGTGTTGGGGGGGGGGGAGGCAGGGACTTTTGCTACTGGTTGTCCGAACCATTCACCTCCATCGCTACCGGATCGGACAATCCGGTCCGAACCGGGAGCATTTCACCCTGCTTTAATCCCTCTCCACTCTTTAGCCTACTCTAACCTTTTGCAACTACGAAACATTTCTTCCCTCTAAATTTAAGAAAACCAAGCTATGAGGAATAATCTTTCTGGCTTGACTTGTCTGGCCAGCAAGGCGATATGGAGAGAAATCCCTCTTCTCCTTCTCCTTCCTTTTCTTAACCCTCCCCCCACCAAAAATGGAGCAAGAGTTCTGTTTTAAAAATCTTGTGTGAATGTCTTGGTAAAATATGTTTATTAATGCTGCAAGTCTGGCATATAATAAATTCATTCTTAATTTTAATCAGCTGGTTTCTTCAATTAATTCCTGATTAACTTACTGTTTTACTTACCAAATGTGCTAATTAAGAGGAAGAAATTGCAAACTCACAACTCAACAAAAGCTTGTTTCCCAACTCCAGTGCAAAATATATATTAAAAGAAATGATAGCCCCAATCTGCCTTTTTAATTATAACTGAATTATGAAAAAGTAGAGCACAACTGTCATGTTCACAACTTTCATTTTCATAAACATATATATGTTATAAGAAAGTTAATGATTTGTAACTCTGTGTAGAAAGGAGAGTTTGAGAAATAATGCCATGTTTTAGAAGAGTAGTCTAGATAGGATGTAGAGAAGGTGGAGAAAAGCTATACTATATATGGTCAGTAATAAGAAAATTTAAGAAATTGATTTAGAAACTGGCCCAGTTTCGGTGAGGAAGTAGCTATGAATCAAATCTCAACAATGGTAAGTGATAGCTCCTGGACTTCAGACCAACTGGTTGCCAGGGCGGGGTCTGGACTCTCCTGGAGCTACTCAGAGAAAGCACGTATCAAATAGGACCAACACCCCTTCTCCTGAGAGCTCCCAGGAGAGTCCAAGACGTACCAAAGCCGACCAATTTAAGGGTGGGTCACGGCTTGGTTGGAAGTCCCCATATCCACATGCACTCTTTGCAAAACCCTCCATCCAAAGGACGCCTCCACTGAAGCAAAAGCATCTAATTTGTAATGACGAATAAAAGGCGAGGGGGAAACCCATGTAGCCACCCTGCAGATGTCCTCAATGGACGCCCACGCCATTGTGGCTGCACTTTGTGTGGAATGGGCAGTCACCCCTCTGGGAGCCAGTAAAGCCTGAACCTGATAGGCCATAGCTATACAAGCCCTCAGCCAACAGCCCATGGCCAAAGGAGTCACCTTGGCACCCTTTGAGGAAGGGTGGAATGACACAAAGAGTGCCTCTATCTTCTTAGTAGGGGATGTCCTCCTGATGTAAATTTGGAGGGGCCTTCTTACATCCAAGGTATGCCATTTCTTCTCCAGGGCATGAGTTGGCCCTGGGCAGAAGTCTGGCAAAATGACCTCCTGGACCCTATGGAACCAGGAGTTCACCTTGGGGATGAAGAAGGGATCCATCTGGAGGACTACCCTGTTCTGATGGAAGATGCATAAGTCTTTTCTGACTGAAAGAGCTGCCAGCTTTGATATGCGCCTGGCTGAGGTGATAGCCACCAGGAATGCAACCTTAAAGGTAAGAAAGCATAAGCTCACAGTCCATAAAGGCTTGAAAGGTGTAGATGTCAGGGCATGTGGGACCTTACAGTCCCAAGTGGGGGTACCTTTGAATCACAGGTGGTTTGAGGTTTGCTGCCCCCTTGAGAAATCTCAGAATGACTAGGTGATGAGCTAGAGATGCCTGTTCCCCATGCATCAACACCATGATAGGGCTGCTACTTGTCGACAGATGGTGTTGTGCAACAGGCCCTTGTCTAGTCTGTCCTGGAGAAAGTCCAGGACTTGGGGTAAGATGCTGAGGTGGGCGTAATGTTCCCTTCAAAGCACCAGCTAGTAAAGGCTGTCCAAGTAGAATTGTAAATTCTGTTCATAGATGGCCTTCATGAGGCCTGAATTGTCTGTATTACCCTGGAGGAGTAATTGTCTTTCCTCAGGAGCTACTCTCAATGGTCAGATGGAGTCACTATGGCTCTGGATGGATCAAGACCCCCTGGCTAAGGGAGATTCTCTCCTGAGAAATCCTCCAGAGTTGAGAAATTGAAAGGCCTACCAGGTCTGCGAACCACAGGCGTCTGAGTCAATGGGGGAGCAACAAGCAGGACCTCTGCCCTCTCCATCAATACCTTACAAATGATACCTGGAATAAGGGGAAGACATACAGCAGTCCCCTGGGCTGCAGAGAGCATTGGTCCCTTCTGCTCCCTGCGTTGGAAACCTGGTGAAATATCGTGGTAATTAAGTGTTCATCAGGGAGGCGAACAGGTCCATAACCGGCTGACCAAATCTCTTGGACAGTTCCTGGAAGAGGTTGGGATGTAATTTCCATTCAGAATGGTCTATTGTGGACCTGCTGAGGCAGTCTGCCTGTACATTCACTACTCCCGTGATGTGCTCCACTCTGAGGGAGAGCAAATGTGTGTCCACCCAAATCCCCAACTGCTCTGCTTCTGTCATGAGGATCTGGGTACCCCTGACGGTTTATATGAGCTTTGGCCATCACGTTGTCGGTGAGAACCAGAATGAATTGGCCCTGAATCATGGGACTGAAATGCCAAAGGGCCAGATGTGCTGCCCAAAGCCACAGCCAATTTATGTTGTGGCTCAGGTCTGCCTGAGTCCAATGGCCCAGAGCCATGTGAGACTGAAGATGGACTCCCCATCCAGAGATTGGCATCCGATGTAATCATGATGCGACTGGGCTCCTTGAAGGTACAGCCCTTGTCCAGGGCTAGGGATGTCCATCATTGGAGGGATGCAACAATCCTGGGACAACTCGCACCCTGGCGCAGGAGTTGCTGTTGCCTGCCTGCTGATATGGGAGCAAAAACCAGTGAAGGATCCTGGTGTGCAGCCTCGCCTAGGGCATGACACCATCTTCCCTAATAGTTGAGATAAGAGGGCTATGGGGACCATGCATTCCTCCCTTACCCGATGCATCAGAGCAACCAAGCTGTCCCTATGGTCCTGTGACAGGAAGACATGTCCCAATATGGTGTCGATCTCCGCTCCCAGGATGGATTGGAGGGGAGTTCATTTTGAAACTTTTGTAGACCAGATATAGATTCAATTTTTTTAGATTAAGAATTGCTCTTGTGCAAGGTCAATTCCACCTTTTTATTTTCAGCTTTTAACCCCTCAGCTATGTCACCTGACACAAGGAAGAGAGGCCACTGGGCCATCTACCTTGGGTAATTGGAGCGGGTCAGCCAGCTCAGGTGCCAAATATGTCCGCATGGAGTAGGAAAGGAGCCTGGCTGTGCCCACTGCTGTTGGACCTCATCTATAAAAAGTTGTGGTGCAGGTATGTTCTCTTGCACCGTGGTTAGTTCAGAAAACAGATGCTCACTGGGCCCTTTGGGCTCCATGGGTCTTGGGATGGGGTCTAGTCCCATTCCCGATGACACCTTGTGACATCTATGTCACCTTGTATAAAATTGATTGAAATATGGCAGGAGGAAAAAAGCCAGTGAAAGCTAGAATATCAGGTGTTAAACCTCATCCTCAAATAATTCTGCCTCTTTGGCCCTCCTCTTGTAGTAGGGAATTTTCATTATCTGAGGAGGGGTCAGGGGATTGGGTACCCTGCCAATAGGATCCATCCCCTGATATCTGAGGCCCTTGTTGTAAGCTAGTGCTTAGTGGGGAGGGCTGCTGGGACAGGAATTTGCTGCAATCCTGCAGCAATACCCTGCAAAATAGCCTGTGCTATCAATAATTTTATATCAGCAGGTAAATCAGATGTTAAATTGTTGCCTTGCTGCAAGCCAGCAGCCATAGGTGTGAAAGTGACTAGAGCAGACCTTCTGACATTGGAGCCTTGCTGCAACTCAGTTGTTGTTGCCAATCAGAAAAAGGGTTTTTACTTCATTTTCATTACCAGCTTGGGAAGATAAGTGAAAAGAGTGCTCACTTGCTTCCCCTGGTGACCAAGCTTGTGGTGTTACATCTCCTGAGTGGAGCAATGACTTACTCTGAAAAGGGCAGGAATTTTCAGCCTCTGCCAGAAGAAAGGCTTGTTCTGATAGTTCTCTCTCAGCTCTGAGAAACTGTTTTTCTAAGGCTTTGTGTCTCCTTTTGGCATCTTTCTCAGAAGCTTTGGAATGCTTCTTGCTACTGGGAGCCTCAGGCTTCCAATCTTAGAGTGAGACCTTTCAGTAAGCTGCCAATACCTTGGTAAAGGTACAAGCAGCCAATGAAAGGCCAAAAGGCAGTGCCTGGTACTGGAAATATCGCCCCCCGTAACAAAACCGAAGAAACCTTCTACGAGAAGGAAGGATGGTAATATGGAGATAGGCCTCAGTGAGGTCTATGGAAGAAAGGAGATCGCCCCTCCTGACACCATCTAGAATGGATTTTAAAGACTGCATCTTAAATTTGCGGTATACCACATACCGATTCAGACGTTTAAGGTCCCCACCGACGACTTTGGAACCAGAAAGACATGGGAATAGAACCCAATCCCGTGTTCAGCATCAGGGGCAGGTTGAATAGCCCTGATCGAGAGCAGATGCTGAACTGCTGAGTCCATGAGGGACCGTTTGTCGATGTCATTAGAAAGCGGACAGTGGACAAAGAAAGTCGGAGGAGGGGAAAGAAATTTGATGGCCAACCCAATGCAAAGTGGCCAGGACCCACCTATCAGAAGTGGTACCCTCCCAAACAGGGGCGAAGAGGGCCAATCTGCCCCCTATGGGAGGATCCGGGATGCAGTTAACAACGGCATCTGGAGAAACGATCTCCTCCCCCCTGAAAGGGCCGCTTGGAAACAAAATTGCCAAAATTCCTGCTGCCTAAACTGAAAACCCCCTTGTGATCTTGCAGAAGGGGTGAGGAAGTGAGACCCTTTGTACGGCCGAGACTGGGGGCGGGATGGGTACGGGTGAAATCTCGACTCCCCCCTGCGGAAAACCAAGGGAAGGACCTTCTTTTTGTCCTTCGTCTCAGTCAAGAACGCCTCAAGGGGTTCCCCAAAAAGCTTGGAACCTGCAAAAGGAACCGAAGCGAGACGCCATTTATACCTGGCATTGGCCTGCCAGTAGCGGAGCCAGACCAGGAGACGGGCCATGATAGAAGAGGCGAGGGGCTTAGCCGCAAAACGGGCGGCAGTTAGGGTAGCGTCCACTGAGAACTGTGTGGGGGCTATAATCTTGTTAAGGTCATGCCGGACCCAAACATCCTCCGTAGACAAATTCTCTTGTAGATGACGAAGCTAAGGGAGTGTCATACGATTAAAAAAAGACGCTGTTGATGCGGCCCGAATGGCCCAAGCCGCCCCGTGATGTGCCCGTTGCAAAACTTGTTCCGCTCGACGCTCCTCTGGTTGGAGACCTTCATCTGGATCGCCAGGAACTGCTGTGTGAGGTAACAGAGTGGCCACCAGAGCATCCACCGTTGGAAACTGGAGGAGGACACCGAGGTCCGGAGCCAGAGCGAAATTGCGCTGGTCAGTTGCCATAGAAACCGGAGCCGAGCTGGGAGATAACCACTGTTTGCGAGTAACATCAAGGAACAAAGGGGGAGCAGGAATGGTGTCCACCGGCCTAGCTGGTTCAGCAAAAAGAGGATCCAGGGCCCCTTTGACCGTGCTCAGAGCAGGCGGAGGAGGAGGCAGTGAACTCAGTTGCGCCATAGTAACAGCTTTGTGCAGCAATGATTTGAACAAGGCTTGTGAGAACAAACCTGTGAAAGCGGGCTGGTCCGGAGGAAGATCATAAAGCCAAGTCATGGGAGGAGTCCTCGGCCTCTGCAGATGTGCGGCTAGAGATGGAGGAAACAGGAGAATCCGGAGCATCTATTGAAATAGTGTCGTCCTGTGCTGCATCCACGTGGGATAGAGAAGCACCAGAGCGGACAGAAACAGCTCTGCTGTCAGGACGGGGTCGAGAAGCCAGAGATTGTTGTACCACTGAAATGATTAACTGCTGGATTTGGTCAGGGGAAAGAAACCCAGGATACGTTCTGGCGGAAACAGGACCAGCTGAAAGAGGCGCGGAAACGGGTTTGGACAAAGTTAGCAAAGAAGGCAGAGGTGGACCTGAATCAGATGGTAATGCCGGATCCATCACAGAGGAGGACTCATACAGATTGGCCGGTTGAATAACCACCAGACAGTCCTGGAGAGAAAGCTGATCCGGCTGAACCCGAGTCAGATGCAGGAGCAGAATGAGAAGGGTAGAAACCACCTCCGTAGTAGATGGTCGTGTAGCACTGGCCTTGGCACAGAGCTTTTGCAACACTTTGTCCCGACAAGCTTCCGTACAGGAAGGACGAGTGCAAGAAGAGGATTTATGGTGAGGCCGGGAAGAATCTGGGTCTACCATCGTATAGGAGGAACTTAAGGTAACCTCCTTTCTGGTTGTAGAGGCCTCTAAGATGATAAGGGGTCCTCAGTACACCCCGCTTTATGGCCATGCTTAGACTTGTGCGTAGCTTTGGGCATATTGATCCCCACAGAATGACTTAACTCGGGATAAAGGTGCAAGCCAGAAGAGAAAGGGCACAGACTGTTGTCTGGAGGCCCCCAGTAATGAGCACCTGGCAAAACAAACGCACAAATTGCACGTAACAAGCCCAACGGGAGCGCAAGAACTCCACAAATGTAGCCAGCTACAGTCTTAATAATAGGGGCAGCTCTGTGACAGCAGTAAATGTGCTGAGCCTTGAAATACCAGAGGCGGGGGGGGGGGGGAAGAGGTGGGGGAGTGCGAAACTCCACGCAGGAAATTCCCTCCCCAGACAAATTACAGAATTAGCCAAGGAGACTCGTAGTCCCTCTAGAACTTTGAAGAAATGGGCTGCCACTAAATAGATAAAGGCCATATATCAAGTCAGGCAATATGGCTAGAGGGGGAATTAATAAGGGCGAGAGAACAGCCAGTTAAATTTGGCGCCAAATTGCACTATGGCTGAATGAGGGGCCCAGAAGCTGAAAGGGAGAGCAAAGCAGCATAAATGCAGAAACAATGTTATAGGGAGTGTAAAAGCTCCAGAAATGGCTGCTGGAGGAGCGCTCTCCAATCCCCAATTATCAAGCCGAACGGAGCTGCTGAAAAGCAGCTGTGAGGGGAAACAAAATGGCCACCGGACAATTAAAAAAAATTATTTATTTAAATCAATACAACAGAATAAATAATCAGAAAATGATCGTGACAGGAACTTTACATATTTACACTTTATACAATATTTAAACTTCAATCAGATTTAACATACATTGAACATAATCTTGATTATACTTGATCTTTTGAGAATTTGTTATTCAACCAAGCGTACCATTTGTCCCAACATTGGAAATATACAGAATCCTTTTGATCTCTCAATGCTTTAGTCAGTCTGTCGGCTTCCGCATAGTCCATGATTTTCTCCAAAATCGAGTCTTCAGCCGGCAGGTCTTTCCCCTTCCAATGTTGGGCGAAACATATTCTTGCTGACGTGGTGATAAATACGCACAAACACCATATATTTATGCCTAAATTGTCTGGCCTAATATTCAGTAAATAATACTCTGGTTTCAGAATTAAGTTATATCCTGTAATTTCCAAGATTCACAACTGTATGATTTTCCAGAATTCGGTCGTCCTGGAACAAGTCCACCACACATGGAAGTAGGTGCCAATCTCCCCACACTTCCAACAATTTGGGGAGAGGTTTGAGTACATTTTGGAGAGACGAGCAGGAGGAAGATGCCATCTATACAGCATCTTGTACACATTTTCTTTATAAGAGGTTGCCCACAGAAATTTCGTATGTTTAAGCCAGATTTCTTCCCATTTTGCCATGTCAATTGAATAACCGATATTTCTCCTCCAGGCAATCATTGAGTCTTTAACTATTTCGTCCCCTATCCAGTGGTCTATTAAAAGTTTGTATATCCTTGATAATATTTTATCCTCTTTTCCTAAGATGATGTTGTCCAAATCATGCTGGTTCAAATTAATGCCATCTTGTTCCCTATCTTTTTTATATTTCAAGCAAATTTGGGCATAAGCCCACCAGTCCAATTGCCTTCCCTACAACTCCAACTCATTTCTTGTTTTCAGACAACCATGGGGATCTAAAAGCTCCCGGTAGGAGAGGTGATTTTCTTTGTTATATAGGGGCCTATACATTATGGCTTCGAGTAGGACCAGCCAAGAAGGCATTGAGGAGTAAAATTTACCCTTGATTTTCCTCCAGGATTCACTTAGTATATTCCTCACATAATATCCTGCAAAGCTCCTGTACTTTGGGACTCTGTTTTGCCAAAGAAAATAATGCCAGCCTTGATGTAGCCCCCCACCTTCCAAGATCAGCAACCTCCTTCTTCTCAACAATATCCAATCCCTGATCCAAACTAAATTTGTGGCCTGATAGTAATATTCCCATTTTGGGACACCAAATACCCCTCTTTCTTTCAACTCTTGAAGCATTTTAAGTTTGATTCTGGGCTTTTTATTTTGCCAAATGAATTTAAGGGCATATTCATTTAGCTTTTTAAAGAAATTATTATCCAATCTAGCTGGTGCTGTGTAAAATAGGTATATCCATTTTGGAAGTATGTAAGCTTTTATAATTGCTATTCTGCCTAGTAGGGATATTTGCATGTTCTTCCACTTCTCTAGATCCTGTCCTATTCTCTGGAGTAGGTTCAGATAGTTGTCTTCTTTGATTGTAGAGCATTTAGCTGTTAATGTAATACCTAAATATTTTAATTTATTAACAATTTGAAACCCCAAGTTTGCTTCTAATTCTTTCCCTTGCTTTAATGTCAGGTTTTTAGTAATAACTTTAGTTTTTTCCCTATTGACTTCTAATCCCGCCACTTTACCATATTTTTCTATTTCCTGAATCAGGCTCGGTCCCGATATCATAGGGTCTTCTAATATAAATACTAGGTCGTCCGCGTAAGCTTGCACTTTATATTGTTGGTTTTGGATATGAAGTCCTTTTATCCCCGTATTACGTCTGATTTCCCTCAGTAAAGGTTCTAATGACAGGATGAATAACAACGGAGAAAGCGGACACCCTTGTCTAGTTCCTTTCTCAATATCAATTTGACCAGATACATCACCATTAATTGAGATTTTAGCAGTCTGCTTCGAATAAATTGTGCGGATTGCCCGAATAAACCTTTCTCCAAATTGCATATATTGTAATAAACCTATTAAAAAACTCCAGCTCACATGATCAAAGGCCTTATGTGCATCCATGAAAACCAGGGCCATTTGTTTATCGATGTGGGTTTCATAGTATTCCAGAACATTCATAATTGTTCTTACGTTATCTCTAATCTGTCTGCCTGGTAAAAAGCCGTTTTGGTCTTCATGTATAAATTGATTAAGAAAATCTTTAAGTCTCTCTGCTAAAACTGCTGCGAATAATTTATAATCTGCATTAAGAAGCAAGGTGGGTCTATAATTCTGAATCTGGGATAAGTCACTGTCATCCTTCGGCAAAAGAATTATTAATGCTTCTGACCAAGATTTCGGAGTCTGTCCCTCCCGAATCACCCCATTAAATAACTCAGTCATATATGCACCTAGAACTTCCCAAAGTACTTTATAGTATTCAATCGGTAAACCATCTGTACCGGAGGTTTTCCCTGTCTTTTATTTTCCCATAACCCTTTCGATTTCCCCCTCCGTAATTTCCCCATCCAATATTTCCCTAGATATATCTGGTATTTTGTGTAGGTCAGATTCCTCTAAGTATTTCCTTGTTTCCTGCTCAGACTTATCTTCCTTGCAATATAGGTTAGTGTAAAATTCCTGTGCAATTATTTTCTTCCCTTCTTCCCCTGTAATCCAATTGCCATTCCCATCTCTCAAGTTATGAATTCTATTCTTTTCCTTTTCTTTATTTAGTCGGTAAGTGAGCCACCTCCCTTGTTTATTTGCTTTTTCGAAGTGTCTTTGTTTCATCCACCTTATTTTTTTCTCCAAATCCTGTTGGTCTAATAAGTTAATTTGGTGACGTGCTAATTTCAAGTTCATTTTGAATCCTATATTATTTGGGTCCTGCTGTAACATAGCCTCACTTCTTGCCAGGTCATCCAATAGTTTATTGCGCTCAGCCCTTTCCTTCTTCCGTTTCCCGGCAATGTAATTTATCACCAAGCCGCAAAACACTGCCTTCGCTGTGTCCCATACATTGAAGAAGCTTGCACCCTCCTTATTGTTTTCCTGGAAGAAAAACCCCATCTCCTTCTTTAAATGGTTTAAGAATAGTTCATCTTTAAAAATCCTTATATCCAATCTCCACTTAGGCTTCCCCATGTTATCCAGAGAGGATTGTGGTCTGCCCACTCATTGACACCTATTTCTGCTTTCTGTATTCCCTGACTCAATTCCCCTGACAACCACGCCGCATCTATCCGCGACCAAGATAAGTGCCTGGCGGAGAAATATGTGTATTGTTTATCTTCTGGATGTTTTTCCCTCCAAATATCTCTGAGACCAAATTCTTCTTGTATTTGATGCCAAGTAGAAGGCAACCTTTTCTTTACCGTATTCTTTTTCCCTTCCTGCTTCCTCTTTCCAGATATATAATCTTTGCCTTTATCCTCTATAGCCTCCCACTACACAGATATGTGGATAATCATATTCTACAAATCTAGAGTGTAAATTCTGAAAAAAGACTTTCTGATTCTCATTAGGTGCGAAGATACAAACCAATAGACATTTTTTGCCACATATTTCTACCTCAATCATCAGAAGTCTCCCATTTTCATCTGCCTCGACTTTATATGCTTTATATGCTTTTGTACATAAATTACTCCTCTTTTTTTTGTTTCTGCTAGAGATGTGTATAATTGACCCAATTTAGTATAATTCAATAAATGAAGGTGATCTCTTTTTATATGTACCTCTTGAAGGTATATTATATTCAGATGTGCTTTTATTAATTTAGTGAAAATCTTTTTCCTTTTATTTGGACTATTCAGTCCATTGATATTAACAGACACTAAACGCATCTCCTCCCCCATCCCGTCTTCCTTATTACCCTTACTTGCCTTCTGCTGGGAGTTTCTTTTTTGTTTGTCTTGTTTCGACACCCCTCTCTACCTGAGTCCTTTCCCTTTCTTCCTTTCACCTACCTGTTCTGATTCCCTTCTCTCTTCCTCCTCTAGTACTTCTTCCCCACTCTTGCTCTCTGACTCTTCTCCCACATCTGATTCTGAGGGGTTCAAATGTCTTATAAAGAAATCTCTAGCGTCTCTAAGATTATCGATTCTCACTCTTTTTTCTGCCCAGGTAAATAATAACCCTTCCGGAAGTAGCCACCTGTATAATATTTTGTGCTTTCTCAATTGAGCCGTTAAGAAATGATAATTGCGCCGTATTTCCCAAACCCGTCTGGGGAGTTGCCTTAGAAATATCAATTGTTTATCTTTATATGTTACCGTTTTATCTCTGACCTTCGCAATCACTTCTTCCCTAAGGGCTTTCTTAGATAGTCTGATATGAACCTCTGTCGGAAGTTTCTGTCTCCTAGCATAATTCGTGTGAACCCGAAAAACATCATCTATGTCCCTCAAAACCTCTTCCTTTGTGATCTCCAAGGTCCCAGCCAGTATGTCTGCTACTATATCTCTTAAAGGCTCCCCCCTTTCTTCCACCACATTTTGTATCCTCAAATAGAAGGCTGATCCTTCCATTTCCAGAAAAATAATTTCCTTTTCGAGGACCCTGTTCACCGCAATTTGCTCCCTTTCATCTCCATCTTGTCTTTCCTCACATCGTCCCATTCTCCTTTCAATGTCTTGTATTTTACTCTCCTGTTGTGTCAGCACCCCCTGAACACCTTCCAAGCTCTCATTCAACATTTTGATATCATTTCTAACGGCTCCCAACTCCCCTTTAATATCTGATGTTAAGTCCTCTAAGTTTTTAGAAATAACTTCTTGATTTTTGGTCATCACTTCGTACATTGCCTCCAACATGTTCTGTAAACTTGATAACGATGGGGGTTTCCCTGCAGCAACCATATCATCCATTGACATGGCAGACGTGGGCGATGAGGTGGGTACAGCCATGGCAGTGACCATAGGAAACGTCAAGACTTTTTTCCCGGTTTTTGTGGTTACCACTGATGTTGCAGTTGACATTTTGATTGGAGAAATTTATCCGATCAGTTCCAAAATAAATTAATCAAAATTTGAATTAATCAATCAAAAAATCTAGCCAGTAGTTGTATAACAGGTCTTTCCCTCGGTTAATTCAATAATTAGTTAATTCATTAGGGATGATGTTCAATAAGTAGTTCATTCAAAAAAAAAAAGAACAGAAGATGTTTCAAGACAGAATTCTTCTCTTCCTGGAATTGCTGTACACAGGCTAGGATAAAGTTCTCCACTAGGTGGGGGTAAAGTGCTATTCCGCACACACACCCTTTAATAATCATGTTGAGAAAAAAGGGGGTAGTGGAGAAAGGGTAATAGTTTTCTAACAAAAAGTAGAATTGTTATTCAATCGCAAAACATCCCAGTTCCTCCATCAAAAAGGCAAGAGATCAATCCAGAATTAATCAGACCTTCAACCAGACACAACTCACAACACAATCCTTTTCAAATGTTCCTTTCAAACAACTCAGTTCAAAATTGGCTCCACAAATAAGGAGTAGAACACATGTAGCTGCTATCCCGTCTTAGCTCCAACCACAAAAAGGGCACTTTTAATATTCCTCACCACCTCAGCATATCCAGTGGGGATCTCAAAGGAGTCAAAAGGCCGTCTCCATTAATTCTATTTAGTTAAAGGGGTGGGACGCCTTGTCCGTTGCGATCAGGTTTCCCTTCCAATATGGGCAATCATCGCTTCGAAGCCACCATTACCGGCGCTACCTTCCCAGCCTGAGACAGAAGAGATTTGCCTTCGCGCGCCGGATTGCTACTCCTGACGCGCTCCCTGCTCCTCTCCGCTTATGGCCACCTCTCCGGGACCGCCGCCGGCAGAACGAAGCCGCTCAGGCTGGAAAGTTTACAAGAACGCGACAGGAGCTAACTCCATGCCCGTCTTGCTGGCACGATGACGTCACCGGAAACCCGCCGCCGGACAAAATTAATGGGAGCACTAGACTCCACAAAGCCTCAAATCGCCCACAGTACAAAGTAGTAGCCCAGGGGAAGTAGTCCTAATGAGGCAGCAAGGCAGAAATTCGAAAACTAAAACTTCTCAAATTTTTGAAGGGCAGGCAATGGAGAAAAAAGCCCAAAAATGGCCACCGGGATACATCGAAGGGAGCGCGAAGCTCCACAAACTGCCCTACAGCTGATCAAAGTAGCACAGGCAAATTCGACGATCAAAGGGAGCGCTAAACTCCACGAGTTGCAGAGGGCATAAATTAAAAGAATTTCGAGGAAGAAACAAACTGTGAGAAGGGAGAAACCTTTCCCCCACCCCACCCCCCAATAGCTGACAAGTCAGCTATCGGGGCAGAATCTTACTGTAATCGCAATCCAAAAAAGCAGTCCAATAACAATCCGAGTCTAAATACCAGTATAGCCGAAATAGGAAGCAAGAAAAATACAAAAGACCAATAAAGGCAGAAATTGCAAGAGCAACAGTCCCACACACCTGTCCAGGCTGACAGACTGAGCCAAAAGCTGTGTCTGCCCAGTGACAAGGGCAGAGCTTAAGAGTTTTGACAAGCTCAGTCTAGCAACCTGAACAGATGAGCACAACCCATGATGGCTGCTGTCTCCACCCACAATGGAGAAACCTGCTTTCCTGCTGATGGACATAATTGAGAATTACTGAAATGGATCTGAAAAATATCCAATTACATCAATATGGAATCTGAATGGACACTCAGTAATAGACTTGGCTCTACTAAGTATAGATATATGGTGAGTGTTAATGGAATCCTGGCTCCCCCATAATAATCCTAACAATTGTCTTTTGATTCAATAGACTTCAACAGGAGAAACTACTATCATTTCAGGAAGAGTTCTCCAAGCTACTGAAAATCAAACATTTCTTTTTAATAAATTTACAGACATTTCTAAAATGCTGTTTTCACTTTGTCATTATGAGGTACTAAGTTAGGTTAACGAGAAAAAATGAATTTCAATAATTGTAGAATCAGGCTGCAGCATAATAAAATTGACAAAAGTGAAGGAGGCTTGAATATTTTTTGAATGCACTGTATGTAGTCCTCAACTTTAACAGTTTATTTAGAGACTTTCAACAAAGTTACAACAGTACTGAAAAAAGTGACTTATGTCTGTTTTTCACACAATCATTACAGCATCCCCATAATTACATGATCAAAATTCAGATGCTTGGCAACTAACTTATATTTATGATCACTGCAGTTCCCTGGAGTCATGTGATCACCTTTTGCAACCTTCTGACAAGCAAAGACAATGGGGAAGCTAAATGTAAGGTCTTGCCTCTCCAATTGTCCCAAAAAAGCTGGACTCATGAAACTGAAGTTGTTCCAAAAGGAGATTTTTTAAAAAGCTTGTGATATGAAGAGGTCTAGGGCAGAAACTAAATTTTCCCACTTAAAAACAGCAATTTAAAGCAATGAAAACAAAACTCCTCCCACAGTACAGTAATGCAGGAAATGGAAACTCACAGCATAGCAATGCAGGAAACAGAAATTTCACATAGAGATCTCTCCAAGCAGGAAATAGAAACAGAAATGTCATATAGAGATCCCTCCAATCCTCCCCCCTCCCACCAGAAAGCCAACGCCCCAATAGAAATATATGGGACCTGACATGCTGCCCCCCCTAGAAAAATGGAAATTTCACTTGAAAGAAAACAAAAAGAAAGGAGTCAAAAGAAAAAATAAAATCAATGAGGTTTGTCAGGTTACAATTGGTACATTATGTTAATTGGTATATTAACGTAAATTAATATACATATTAATTTAGAGGCATACACGTTTTTTGTGAACCCATTCATTGTGTGAGAAGGGGAGGTGTTTCCAAGCCACCAGGTACGGAGTGGCTTTGTAGAATTTCCTAGAGTCAGGAATTTCTTGAATTCAAAATGTTGTTCACCCTCTACCATAATAGGGGGTGGAACAGGGTAATATCCAGACGAACATCGGAGGTGACTTCAGTTTTCAGCAAGCTACAATGGAAAATGAGGTGGACTTCCGTAATGAAAATGGGGTGGATTTCCATAATGAAGTCCACTGTGACAGGGTTAATAATACGAATGATGTGGAAATGCCCAGTATATTTAGGACCCAACTTTTTAGACTGCTGCAAAGATTTTAGAAACTTAGAGGAGGGGAAAGGAAGGGGAAGTAGAGAAAGAGTAGGAGAGGAAGAAAGTAGAAAGGGATAGACGAAAGGAGTGAAGAGAAAGAAAGGACAGCAGAAGAAGAATTGTTGTAAAACAAGCGAGATGATGGTAAAAAGGCAACCTCAAGAATGTGCAAATTTATTAGGATGACAAATGAATTAATATGAAAGTTAAAAGGGAATATATATATATGATTAACAAATGGATAAGATAAGATGCATGAAGCATTTAAGAGTGTTAAAGAAGCTGAAATCTGGTTAGAATACCAAAAAAAGGGGGGGGGGGAAGAAAATATAAATGTGAAGCAAGAACATAATGTTGAAAGGAAAATAACTGAAGATTACACTGGGATTGACAGTGAAAAACAAAATGTGGATAGGGGGGAATATCATCTAAAAAAGAAAGTAAGAGAGGGAAATGGGAAAAGACTGAGGGAGAGAATTAAGAGGGTAACAATTTTGAAAATGAGAGAAAGGATTCAGGGGAAAAGATACAATAAATATAAAAAGAAAAAAGAAAATAAGAGAATGGGAGAATGGGAGAAAGGGAGGAAAATTATTAAGAAGTGGAATTTTGGAGAGACCAAAAGAAAATGGGTAAAGGGGGAAGAATAATGGAGAGAAGGAAGGGAAATAAAGCATTTATTAGTTGATTTAAGGGAAATGTATTAATAGTAGAAATTGTATGTAAGAACTAAACAAGAAGTATATTGTTTATTGTAAAATGGATCAGCAGATGCAATATGAAATGAAGATTGGTTTAAATGTGAAAATAACTGAAATTAAGATATAAAATTGAAAGGCTAGTAACTGAGGAAAATAATTAATGAATGTTGGAATAAGAAATTAGGAACTAAGGAAAATAAGAGGTGGAAGGTTAATTAAGTTAAAAGGTTTCAATGTAAAAATGGAATAAGTTGAAATATATTGTTAGTTTAAAAATGTGATGAGGACTTTGAAAAATATAGTTAATAAGTGGGGAAGAAAATTGGGTTGCTCTGATACCATTGTGGAAAATATTGAATTGAAAATGAATACAACAATGGAAAGAGAATGGAAGGAGGAGTAGAGGGAAGAAGGAGAAGAGAGGAAGGAGAGGAATAGAAGAAAGGGAAAAGGAGAGGAAGAAAGGGAGGGGAAATAAGAGTAGAAGAGAAGATTAGAAAGGGAGGAAGGAATAGAGGAGGAGAAAGGAAGGGGAAATAGAGAAGGAGTAGGAGAGGAGGAAAGAGGAAAATAGAAAAGGATAGATGAAGGGAGTGAAGAGAAAGGGAGGAGAGAAGAAGAACTGTTGTAAAACAAGGGAGATGACGGTAGAAAGGCAACCCCGAAAATGTTCAAATTTATTAGGATGAAGAATGAATTAATATGAAAGTTAAAAGGGAATATATATGATTAACAATGGATAAAATAAGATAACTAATTGAAATAATGTTAAGAAACTAGGATTTGAGGGCGGATGGTGATGCTGTTTATATAATAAGTATAGAAGTATTAAAATAAGATAAAAAAGTATGGAAAAAGAATATTTTGGCAAAAATGGTGACTATGTAAAATGAAATTGGATGTGATAAGTTGTATAAAATATGATATGGTCAATACTTTGTTCATAAAATGTGTGTGTGTGTGAAAGAAAAAAAATCAATAAAACTTGATTTAAAAAAAATTCTCACAACTCTTGTAGTGATAAAGGTCACTGTTTTTTGTGGCTTCCGTTTGGCGTCTCTGCCATTGTGAGACGGTCTTTTTAAGACCGCCAGCTCCGCTGCCTGTTAGAGCCGCCTCAACAGCTGAGAGGCGGCTCGGAAAGCTCGACCTTCGCTAAGAACGGGTAGAGCTGGCGAGACGAGGTAGAGCCCCCTGAGAAGCCCCCAGGCTCTTTTCTTTGTCCCTGGGGAGGACTCAGGGTGAGGCTCCCTTTCCAGCTCGCCAAGGCTCCGGACAGCGGGGGATCTCTGTCTAAACAGAGCCAGACAGCGAGAGCAACGCCAGCGAAAAACAACAGAAGTCTGCAAGCTAAACAGGGAGAAATCCGGATTCCTACAAAGCGCAAGTAATTTGGCTAGCCCTGTTAATAATTACTTAAAAGAAGGACTGAAACAGGAGAAAGTAACTTAAAGTAACTTAAAATGGCGACTGGCTTTAACGGAAAAAGGAAAAGTTAAAAGTGAAAGTATTAGAGTCTGTCTGCCTCGAAGCATCTGAACTGCTTAAAGCAACATTCTAACATATAAGAAAATAGAAAAGCTTATTATTCAACCTTTTTTTTCATAAAACTGGGGAAAAAAGCTGGAAAAGGAGGAAAATCCTCTTTTTTGGAAAGGCTAAGACTGTGTAGAGGCATGGCTTCAAAACAAACTAAGCCGGGGGGGGGGGGGCTCCCCCACTCATCAAACAAAGAAAAAGCCAGAAAAGCCACAGACACAGACTCAGAGTTATGAACAGGAAGTTGGGACTTAAGGATTTGAAAGAGTTTATAGCCAACACTTTAGGAAACTATGCTGAAACTATGGAAAAATCACAACAGGAAATTAAGGAGTTGGTCCAAGAAAAATATGACAAGTTGAATCAAAATATAATTAAAGTGGTTTCTGGTCTTTCAGATGCGGTGGTTGAGATTGAGAAAAAAGTGGATGAACTTAGCTCAGAAGTTGAATCTAAAATGAGAGTAACGGAAGAATTTTTTTTTAATGTAGATACCAGAACCCAAAGGATTGAAAATGAAGTGACAATGATACAATTCAGATCTATGGAGTTTGCTATAAGACTGAGAGGACTAAAAGAAAATAATACAGAAGATCTAAGAGTAGTTTGTGCTGATGCACTTGCTGGGATGTTAAAGGTAAAACCTGATGAAATTTTTAGTAGGATTGACAAGGTTTACAGAGTGAATTCTCGAGTGGCAAGGCAAAGGAACCTGCCTAGAGATGTGGTAGTCTACTTTACTGATAGAAGATTGAGGAATGATACTCTGCAGAAGTCCTTTCTTGCTACTATTCAGGTGGAGAGATTGGTGTTTACAAAGATGTTAAGAGACAGAAAGGACTTTGGATTTTTGGTGACTGAACTGAAGAGATCTCAGATCCCATTTAGATGGGATGCCCCAGTTGGCATAATCTTGAGATATGAAGGTGAGAGATATCGCTTAAATACCATTGAAAAAGCGGAACATTTTTATTACCATATTTTTAAAAGGACATCTCCACGTTCATCCACGGTGTTAGCTATAGAAGAAGGTGATAAAAATAAAGACTTTGAAAGAGAGACTGAAGAACAGTGCAAGCAGATGGAATTAGAGGCAACAGAAACTCAAAGAGCAATAGAGGAAACTCAAGGAGCAGTAGGTGGCTTTTCAGATGATTTATTGTTGGATTTTCCAGAGCCTAGAAAAGGGCCACTCAGAAGTACAAGAGAGGTGGCATTGGACCTTGAACTGCTGATGCAGGAACCTAAAGACAAACACATAACTCGAGCAGCTCAGAAGCAAATGTTAAAGAAGCAACAGCAGCAGAGGTCCATCACACCACAAGAAGAGAAGGGGGCCAATGGTAAACCACAGAAATCCGAAGCCATGGAAGGGGCTAGACCGAAGACTACTGCTCTGGAACAGAGACTTCGGCAAATGCTTGATTCACTTCGTGAAACTACAAATGACAGTTAAATTTTTATCTTGGAATGTGAATGGTCTGAACTCTCCACAGAAAAGAAGAAAAATATTTCATTATTTGAGACAATTTAACAATGATGTTGTTTGTTTGCAAGAAACTCATATTAGAACTCAGGATCAAAAATATTTGATAAATTCCAAATTAGGACAACATTTTATATCTTCAAGCCCAGAAAAAAAGAATGGTGTTGTGTTGTACATCTCCAAAAGATTATTAGCTAAAGTTATAGAAACAGATGATTTTGGAAGATACATAGCAATTGAACTAAATGTACAGAATGATTCACTTCTGGTGATTGGAATCTACGCTCCCAACCAACAGCAGGAAAATTTTTATAAATTACTATATGCTAAAATATTGCAATGGAACTACAGATCTATTTTGATTATGGGAGATTGGAATGGGGTGATTGACACCAAAATTGATAAAAAGAGTTTGGCAAAATCAGGGGTCAAATTGCCACAGATATTTTTTGCTATGAAAGAGGATTTGGAACTGAAAGACGTATGGAGAGTCCAGAACCTGAATGAATTGGATTTTACATTTTTTTCAGATCGACATAGATCTTTTTCTAGGATTGATTTTATTTTGGTGACAGCTGATTTACTTACTAAAACAACAAAGACAAAAATATTTCCCAGGACTTTAACGGATCACAGTCCAATATGGATAGAAATAGAAATGGGGAAGGAGAGAAAATCCTGGAGATTGAATGAGAATTTCTTTAGATATGAAAAAAATATAACTGAACTTAAAAAACATGTGAAGGAATTTTTTCAAATGAATTTGAATAAGGGGACACCTATTGAAATTGTTTGGGATGCAAGTAAGGCATATATGCGAGGAGTACTTATTTATATGAACTCTAAACGTAAGTCAAACCAACAAAGGAAAAGAATAGAATTGGAAGTAGAAATAAAGAAAAAGGAACAATTATATATTAAAACCTGCTAGATAAAAAACTACAAGAAACCATAAAACTCTTGAAAGACCAATTTCAAATGCTTATAGCAGAACAAACGGCAACTAATTTACAATTTGCAAAACATAACACATTCTGCAATAAACCGGGCAGATGGCTGGCCTACACATTGAGAAAACAGCAGAGTTCTCGAATTATTGACACTATTGATTATGGAGGGAAGCAAGTTTTTCAACAAAATTTAATAAAACAAGCTTTTTTAGATTATTATTCTAAATTATATGCCAAAGACAACATAAAGAATGAATTTACAGATGAATATCTTGAAGGAACTAGAATTACAAAAATAAATATAAATCAAAGCAAACAAAGATGAGGAAAGAGATTGAGGAGGAAATAAAAAAGAAAGAACAATTATTAATATGTAATCCAGGAGATGTAAAAGTAAAAGAAGCAATAAATATATTGCGAGGGCAATTTAATATGTTAATGGCTGATCAGGTAGCAACTACTTTGCAATATGCAAAACATAATGCTTTTTGTAATGCCAATAAACCAGGTAGATGGCTGGCTTATACATTAAGGAAAAAACAAAAATCATGAGCTACTGGTAAGATAGAATTTAGAGGTAAAGAAGTTTATCAACTAGATATGATTTAAAAAGTATTTTTAGAGTATTATACAAAACTATATGCAAGAGATCCAATATAAGGGTCAGATATTGATAGATACTTAAAGGAGAATAGTAGTTTTGAAATAACAAGGGAACAGAGGGAATGTTTGAATCAACCTATAACTTCTAAAGAGATTGGTTTAACAATTAAGCAGTTAAAAGTGGGTAAAATGCCAGGAACAGAGGATTGACAGCTGTTTATTATAAGAACTTACAGTCTGAAATGATTGAACAACTTAGATTATTATTTTCTAGAATCCAAGCGGGGGAGGGGGGGATTCCATCCTCTTGAAGAACAGCTTTTGTCTCATTGATTCCAAAAGATGATCAGAATGTTAAGCCAGAAAATTTTAAACCAATTTCACTTTTGAATACCGATTATAAAATTTTTGCTAAAGTATTGGCAAATAGATTGATGCCAGTTATGCAACAACTAATTCATAATGATCAATCAGGGTTCATAAAAGGTAGACAAATGAAATATAATGTAAGACAAGTTATAACTGCAATTATCTTTACTAGGAAGAATAGCAGCAATAAAAATGAATGTATTACCTAAGTTTTTATTTTTATTTCAAATGATACCAGTTCTTAAGAAAGATGGAAACTCGAAAGAATGGCAGAAAGGAGTTAATACTTTTATTTGGGCTGGAAAAAAACCTAGAGTAAAGTTAAAAATTATACAGGAAGTTCGTGAAAGGGGGTTTGAAAATGCCTAACTTAAGGCTGTATTATGAGGCATCTGTGTTAGTGCAAATTAGTGATTGGTTTAAATTAACTGAAGAAAGGATATTAAATATAGAAGGATATGATTTGTTATATAGATGGCATGCCTATTTATTATATGAGAAAAAAGTGGATAAGATTTTTAAAAGTCATATATTAAGGGATGCATTGTTAAGAGTTTGGAAAAAGTATCAATATAAGTTAATCTATAAAATACCTATATGGGCAAACCCTAGACATGCAATAGAAAATATAAGCAGAGAATATAAAATGGAGGTAATTACTTATAAAGAGCTTTTGTTTAATGAAAGGGGTAATTTACAACTGAAGTCTTTAGAGATGTTGAAGGATGAAGGGATACTTCATACCTGGTTTCAGTATGGTCAACTCCAAGCCAGATGGAGGGGAGATCAAAAAATTGGTTTTATGCAAAGAGAAGAAAATCTGGTAAAACAGATTAGAGACCAGAGTCAAATGCATATTAAGAGGCTGTATAATGCTTTATTGGAAATAGATTTTGAAACAGAAGTGGTTAAAGATTGTATGATTAAATGAGCGCAAAACTTTCAGGAACCAATAATGATGGATACATGGGAAAAGATTTGGGTTAGAAATGTTAAATTTACGCAAGCGCAAAATATAAGCGAAAATTTCTATAAAATGTTTTATAGATTGATTTAGATCCCAAGAAATTGTCATGTATGTATCCAAATATGCAGCCCAAATGTTGGAGATGTGACTCTGATGATGCAACTTATTATCATAAGAGTGAAATTTACTCCACAGTTGTTTTTATTGTGTATAATAACTGATTGTACAGTACTAGAGTCTAAACTGATTTTGAACTTTATATCAGCAGCTGGACTGTTGGTAGCTCAATACTGGAAGAAAGACTTTGTGCCTACTATAGAAGAATGGACATTGAAAGTAACACATTTAGCTGAAATGGCGAAGATCTCAGCATACTTGAAGGATCATATGCAAGAGAAATATATTTTGGAGTGGAAAAAATGGATAGACTATGTTCAAAACAAATACAAGACAAGAAGATATCAAATTGCGTATGCATGAGCGTAACAGTAATTTGGTTACTTATAAGGGAGTTAAGGTTTCTTTTCGGGGGGGTTTAGTTTATGGATGGGTAGATTAATTTAGTTTATAAGTGTTTTTCTTTTTTTCCCTAATATCTTGTATTCTGCTCTGGGAAGTCGGGGAGGGGGAGGGAGGAGGAGGGAAGGGGGGGGTAAGGGGAGGTGGGAAGAGGGGGGGGAGGGAGAAAAATGTTATTTTTTTTGTTTGTAAAACATTTTAATAAAAAAAAAGAAAGTATGTTGAGTTTGGAGAAATAGAACTCGTTTCAGAATATGCAAGTGATGGTTCAATCAATTCAAGAAGTTAAAAACCAAGAAGCCATAATAAAAAATCATGATGAGATGAAAAATGAAATGGGGGAGATGAAGGGGGATATATGTAAGATGGATGAAAAAATTGGGAATTTTCAGCAAATGATAGCAAAAAATGAATAGGATACAGAAAATGGAGGAAGAAGCGGACCAAACAGGAAAAAAATGGATAAAGTAGCACAGGTTAACAAAGGCCTGGAGACTTCTGACTGATGTTGCAGCGACATTGGACCTGAGGAGGAGGTCTCTGCACTCCCACACTGAGTTCTCCCCATTGGAGGACTCCGAAAGGAGCTAAAGTCCCCCTGTAAGGGTAGTGAAGAAAAGAGGGGTGACCTGCAGGTCACTCTCCTGCTTGATCCAGGGCTTCTTCTCTCTCATCCATGATGAGATCGGGCAGCCATCATGGCTGCCACAAAGCTGGAACAGCCGAGGCAACAAAGAAATGTGCAGGAGTGGTGTAGATGAACAGTGACTGGAGCTGGGTGAGAACGAACATTGGCTTACCTGAATGTTCCTTTTCGAAGTGCTGCGACTGCATTCCATCGGCTGGGTTGATGTTCATGTTGCTTTTAGGGAACTGAGTGTAGATCTATGATTTTTTCCTATTAGATCTATCTTCCTTTCTTCTAGGTAACTCCCCCTCTGTAGCTCCTCCTCCAGTCTGTTCGCGAAGTTGTGATTAAACAAATGTCCTGGAACTAGAAATTCCAACTAAAAGAAATTATTTCAGTCACAAGTGCAGTCACAACAAAGAGGGAGGGTATGGAATGCAGTCGCAGCACTTCGAAAAGGAACATTCAGGTAAGCCAATGTTCGTTTTCCAAAGTGCTGCTCCTGCATTCCATCGGCTGGGACATACCCAAGCTCGAGAAATTAAGGGGGGGACAGACTGCCCACAGAAGATGTTAGGCCAACAAAACTTGTTGTAGCACCCTTCGTCCAAAAGATGCCTCTGCAGAAGCGTAGGTATCTATTTTGTAATGTCTAATGAACGGTGTAGCCGACGACTAGGTGGCCGCGCGGCAAATCTCAGATAGAGAGGACTGGGTAGCCCAAGCTGCCGAAGTAGCTGCGCTCCTTGTAGAGTGAGCAGATATACGACCCGGAGGTAGGCGAGCATTACGTTCATAGGCAGTAGAGATACATGCCCTGACCCAGCGTCCTATTGTCACTGATGAGACTTTCTGGCCCAAGGTTCCAGGATGAAAAGAAACAAACAATGCTTCAGATTTCCTAAAGACAGAAGTACGTTTGATATATCTGCGCAATGCCCTTCGTACATCGAGAGTATGCCAGTTTTTCTCCCTAGGATGGCGAGGGGAAGGACAAAAGTCAGGTAGTATAAGCTCCTGCGCCCGGTGAAATGCAGTATTAATTTTCGGGAGAAACGTGGGATCAAGGCGTAGCACAACCCTGTCCGGGTAGAAAATGCAAAGGTCTTTGCGAATCGACAAAGCTGCGATCTCCAAAATATGCCTGGCGGACGTTACAGCAATCAGAAAGGCCGTTTTGAACGATAGAAGTTTAAGGCTTGTGGAAGCTAACGGTTCAAAAAGCTCAGATGTAAGAGACTGCAATACAAATGGTAAATCCCATGACGGGTATCGATGTACACTTGGAGGTGAGAGGTTAGAAGCTCCATGTAGAAACTCCCTGATCCGTGGATTCTGCGCAAGGATGCGAAATGGTTCGCACTTAAGCACGGTCGAAATCGCTGCCACCTGTCTGCAGAGAGTAGCCAGTGCCAAACCTTTCGCCAATTCGGCTTGCAGGAACCTAAGGACATCTGGGATACCCGCTGATGTAGGGTCCACATGTCTACTAATACACCAAGATGCGAAAGCTTTCCAAGATGCCTGATAGATTCTGGCGGTTGATGGACGCCTTGAAGATTGTATGGTGTGGACGTCGTTGTCTGGTAAACCGTCTTTTTTTAACAGGATCCGCTCAAGTGCCAGACGGTCAATCTGAGCCACCCCGGGTCTGGGTGGGCGATGACCCCCTGGCACAGAGCAATCCTGGATGGAGGAATGTTCCAATGAGGAGCGATTGAGAGGCTCCGAAGGTCTGAGTACCAAGGTCTCCTGGGCCAGTCTGGAGCTACTAGAAGAAGCTCTGCTCTCTCCTTCATCAGCTTCCGAATTACACGTGCTATTAGAGACAGTGGCAGGAACGCGTACAGAAGTCCTGTTGGCCAGGGGCAACGAAGAGCGTCGCAACCTTCTGCACCTGCTTCTGGATAACGTGAAAAGAACCTTGGCAGTTGAGCATTCCTTGGCGTTGTGAATAGATCGACCTGTGGTTGACCGAATCTCTGAACTATGTCTTGAAAGATGTGTGAGTGGAGCTGCCACTCTGCGGGATCTAGCGTTTGTCTGCTGAGCCAGTCTGCTGTTGTATTTTCCTGACCGGAGATATGGTCCGCTTGAAGAGAAAATACGTGGCACTCCGCCCAGGACAAGATCCTCTCTGTTTCCGCCATCAGCAACCGGGATTTGGTGCCCCCTTCCCGGTTGATGTGCGCTTTGGTGGTGACATTGTCGGTCAGAACCAACACGTGTTGATTCCTCAATGTTGATTCCTCAATGTTGAAAGGACTTGAGCGCAAGGCGAACAGCCCTCAGCTCCAGCAGATTGATGCTCAACTTCCTCTCCCTCGGGGACCAAAGTCCCTGAGACACTTGCTTGTCCAAGTGGGTCCCCCAGCCATGTAAACTTGCATCTGTAGTCAGTATGCACCTTTCCAGATTGAAAAAGAAGCAGACTTTGAAGATTGCAGGGGACATCCACCATCTGAGGGAGAGACGTACATTTGGAGGGACGACAATGGAAAGATGAGACAATGCTTGCCCTTTCCTTTGGAAGGGCAGGAGAAGCCATTGGAGGGGTCGAGAGTGCCTGCGAGCCCATGGGACAATTGCCAGGCAAGACACCATTTTCCCCAACAACTGCGACAAGAGGAGAACCAGGGACTCCCTCTGCGACCTGACAAGTTTGACCATGCTGACTAGACTCCGAATCCTGTCCGGAGAGAGGAAGACCTGTCCCTTCACTGAATTGATGACTGCCCCCAAATGTAGAATTTGAGTGGCTGGAACTAGCTGACTTTTCGGGTAGTTGATCGAAAACCCGTGGCACTGAAAAACCTGTATCACTGCTGCAATGTCTGCTGTTGCCTGATGGACGGAGGACGACAGAATCAGAATGTCATCCAAATAGCAAAGGATTCAGACAGGTAGAAGGCACAGTTGAGCTGAAACCACCGCTACCAACTTCGTGAACGTCCTGGGGGCCAAGGAGAGCCCGAAGGGCATTGCACAATACTGGTAGTGCCTGCTGCCATACTCGAAGCGGAGATATCTGCGGTGAGACGGATGTATGGGTATATGGAGGTAGGCCTCCCTGAGGTCTACAGACTGCATTAGATCCCCTTCTCTGATGGAGGCCAGGATAGACCGCAGGGATTGCATCTTGAATCTTCTGTAAGAAATAAACAGATTGAGATGCTTCAAATTCAGGATGCCGCGCCAACCGTCTGAGGACTTGGGAACTAAAAATATTGTGGAGTAGACTCCGGTCCTCTCCTGTCCAGCCGGAACAGGTTCTATGGCATGGATTGCTAATAGATGACGAATTTCTGCCTCCATCAAGGCCTGCATGTCCGGAAGAGGAGAAACTGGACAGCTGACAAATCGATCCGGGGGAAGAGACTGAAACTCCAGAGAAAGTCCGCATTTCACAGTTCTCAATATCCAAGGTTCGCTTGTTGACTTCACCCATTGAGCATGGAACATCTGGAGTCTGCCTCCAATGGGCGAGTCGGTGGCTGAGTCATTTGCCCCTATGTACTGCTCTGAAGCCAGAGCCTCGAAATTGACGTTTCGGAGGAGCAGCGGTCCGGCCTCTGTCTTGAAAGGGCTGCCTGTCGGCTGGTCGAGTTGAGCTCTGAGAATTGGTCCTTTGGGCGTAATAATTTCCAGCATTGTAAGAATAGCGGAAGGACTGCCGTTGGGAGAATGGTGAGAAACGACGTTCCTGGTGGCGAAAAGAAGAAGGAAGAATTTTCTTCTTATCCTTATCCTCTATTAAGAGGGGTTCAAGAGATGGGCCAAACAATAAGGGAGACTTGTAAGAGGAGGTAGCAAGCTTCCATTTTGTTCTGGCATCTGCCCTCCAACTGCGGAGCCAGAACATCCAGCGTGATGTTACAGAAGAAGACAGGGCATGGGAAGCAAATTTTGCTGTGTTTAGGGACGCATCCGCTAAATACTCCGCAGCTGCAATTAATTTGTTGATGTCATGATGTAAGCGAATGTCATCCGATGGTAGTCTTTCCTGCAATTCTCTGAGCCACAACAAGGAAGCTCTGGTGAAAAATGAAGTAGCAGTTGCAGCACGCACCGCCCAGGCCAAGGCCTGGTGAGTCTTCCTGAACGCAAGTTCGGCCTTCCTATCTTCAGCACGAAGCCCATCTACAATATCACCAGTAATCAAAGCAGAGGACGATAAAGCCGCTACCGGGGGGTCCACAGAAGGTAAAGCTAGCAGAGATTCCAGTTCCGGGCTAGCACAATATAACTTCTTGTCTAAAGAACTTGGCGCAGTCAGGGAGCCTGGTTGAGACCACCCACTTTGCACTACTTCTGAGAAGAGAGGTGGACAAGGTATAAAATCTTTTTCAGGTTTGGAGACCTGAAACAGCTGGTCATGAGGAGCTGGCACTTGATGTGATCCTTCAGTAGAAGTAGGAGAGAGACCAA
This sequence comes from Coluber constrictor foxii, assembly GCA_038048745.1. Taxonomy (NCBI): domain Eukaryota; kingdom Metazoa; phylum Chordata; class Lepidosauria; order Squamata; family Colubridae; genus Coluber; species Coluber constrictor. The sequence continues at coordinate 114,136,719 of CM075961.1, read as the reverse complement.
ATTTAGTGACGAGTTTTGCTTTATGAAGCAACGACTTGAAGAGGGCCGGACGAAAAAGACCAGAGAAAGTAGGTTGATCTGGCAAAAGTCCTTCGTCCTCTGATAGTTCCATATCTTCAGGGAAGTCTTCGTAGATGTCAGAATCGTCACTAGAAGCATCTCCTTCATGAATTGCTGTGGAGATTTTGGTAGAAACCTTGCTAGGGCCAGGCTGAGGCTGAGAGGAATCAAGGCTCAAACCACCTCCCTGATGAAGACTTGCAGCCAAGACTTTGGCCAGCGCGTCAGAAAGCACCGAATGGATGTCCACCTGTGGATTTGTAGGTGGAGCCTGCGAACCTTGAGGGGCAGACACAACTTGTGTCCCTGCAGCTGAAGCTGGGGTCTGGGTAGGCTGTGTAGAAGTAGCTTGAGTCAATGACTCTGGAGCAGTGGATCATTGCGAGAAGCTGGTGGGAGGTGATGAGGCATGGAGCCAAAAACAGGTTGTGCAGGACACTTATTGGAAGAAGCCTGAAGAAAAGCAGACTTGCGTGCTTTGTCAAATTGGCACTCAAGGGCCTTATGGTGACGCAGAGCGCATCTGTCAACAGTTGCAGTTGCCCTGGTTCGAGGCCGAACTACCTTAGGGGCTTTGCTTTTGGCCTTTGCCTTGCCTGATTTGGGTGCCTGTTGTTCAGCAGGAGTATCAGACAGCTCAGGCTCAAGGTCTGATGAAATTGGGGAATCAGACAGTGTGCAGAATTTTAATCACGTCAGAGAATTAATTGAGATTCAATACCAATAATAGAAGCAATTAATTACTTCCTCTTCCTCTCTCTCTTTTTTTTTTAAATAAAAAATATAATTGAGATTCAATGCAATTAATAGAAATTGGGAGCAAATTAATTAGAGGCTCCAATCAAAGGATGAATTAATAAGGCCACAGGGTTGCTGCCTGAATAGGTTGGCTAAATAAATTCGTTGGTGGTAAGGGCTAGGCTCAGCCGAGCCAGCAGGCGCCCTGTGAAACAGCAGGTTAAGCGGCTCAGAAAATTGTTGGTGGTAAAAGGCTAGGCTCCTCCGAGCCAGAAAGCGCCACTGCCTAAGCGGTGGTGGTAATGGAGCAGTTTGCTTACATAAAGAAAAAAGGCACCCGTAATACAAAGGGGCTTCAAAATGGCGCCCGTAACTCAAAAGCAGTTTAAAATGGCACCCGGGACAATAAAGAAGGCTTCAAAATGGCGCCCGAGCCTCACAGGCAAGATGAAACTGTCACCTCACTTAATAGCGCCAAAATGGCCACCACAGCCAAAACGACGAGAAACTCCGCCAGGCAACGAGAATTTAGCTCCCAACGATACAGCACTCACAGAACAGGATCCGAAGAAAGCGCACGATCCTCAGCGCTACCACCAGCATCAGAGCTTGCCAGGCACATCGGCAGAGGCTCCGGAGCCGCCAGAAAAAAACCGCTGCTGATGCTGAGGCGGCCGCGGTCACAACCAGCGCACCGGTAAGCCAGTGGATCCGCCTGCGGCTTGAAATGAGAGCTGGGTGCCAAAAGGAAGAAGCTGTCTCTCAAAGGCTATGGTGACAGGCGAAGCTGCCTGGAGCCCCAGGCGCTTCAGCCCTCCCTGACAGCTAGGGCAACGAAGCAGCAATCAGCAGAAAACAAAAAAAGGACACTAATAAAACGAACAACTAACTAACGCACCACTAACGACAAAAATAAAAAAATTTCTACGCTAAACTATAACAATTAATAAGCAATAGCACAGAGCTAGGCAAAAACACTCCAGTTCCCTCAGCAACTGAGTGAACAGACTGGAGGAGGAGCTACAGAGGGGGAGTTACCTAGAAGAAAGGAAGATAGATCTAATAGGAAAAAATCATAGATCTACACTCAGTTCCCTAAAAGCAACATGAACATCAACCCAGCCGATGGAATGCAGGAGCAGCACTTTGGAAAAGATTCCTTTTTTATTTAGACCCTAACCCTTAAAGAAAAGAAAAAAAAAGAGGAAAATCCAGGAAAAGAGACTCTTAGAACTATTTCTTAAAGCGGCGAACAACCATAGAGAGAAAATTCCAGACCGGAAAGAAAGGAAATAAGGGAGAAAAGCTAAAGACCTTTTAAAACATAGAAAATTCTATTTTTAAGGTGGGTAGGCATTGTTTTCGAAAGGCATTATAAAAGGCTGGAACTATCTACTTGAATAGCCGACTTTGCTTCCATAAATTGAATTAAATTTGGATTAATCAATTTATCAGACTTGAAACAACGCTGAAACCTAAGCTGAGGTCACCATCTACTGGTGAATAGAAAATATACCATACCCCTAACAAAACTAGGAAAATTCTTGATAAGAGAAATAAACAATATTCATCTGGAGGACCGGGGTTTATACTTACTATTCTATAGCTATCTACTTATGATTATTGGAAACTCTATTGTGAGAATAAGGAACACTCTTAAATTACTCTTATAGTAAAGTGACTCTTGATTTGTGGAAGCTGCCCAGACTACTTAAATGGAACTGATTAATAATCCTGAGATGTAAAGAACTATGATTATTGAACTTTCTGAGGAGCAACTGCCAGAGCGGCAATCAGCCCCATTACCTTGCGTGGGGGTAATTGCCCTCATTTTGAGTTCGATCGTGACTTTTATCCTTCTGTATACTTTGATCAATAAAACCGGAAATACATCTTCTAATTAAACTCATATTTATTGTAAAGAAAATAAAACATCTTACCTAATCTAATTAGTTACATCTTGGAAGTTTTCCCAGCCATGAACTTCCCTGGCTGGAGAACAAAGGAAAGTTTTTAGAAAAAAAAAAAGAATGCAGGACATGCGCAGTAGATACTGATAAGGAACTTGGCAAACTACGGTAAGTCTGACAGTTTAGAAATAATAGCTCTGCTGGTAAATATAAAAACGCAGTGACACCCCTTCTTTTGCCAGTTGAGCGAACATCGGGTACATCATCAGATAAGGCACATCTTCTTACGCAGATACTCATGTTGAGCTGCTGGAAGCGGTTTGTTGAGCATGTCTGCAATCTGATCATGCATAGATACATACTGCAATTTTACAAAACCTTGTTTCACTAATTGTTTGATATTTCTATAATGGATGTCAATGTGTCTGGACCTAGAACTTGTGAAATGTGATTCAGAAATATAAACCACCAATTCATTGTCTTCCATCACTGTGATTGGTCGGAGATATCTGTGACCAAAGCATCAAACCACGTTAGAGAATTACATGCATCTGAAACACAAGCATATTCAGCTTCAGTAGATGAACAAGAAAGAAAATTCTGTTTACGCACTTGCCAATAAACAGGACATCCATTTAAGAACATCATATAACCTGAAGTACTTTTACGTGATTTCTTATCACTTGCCCAATCAGAATCTGTATAACAACTTAATTCTGCATAAACAGTGTGTGTTGGTTCTAACAATAACTTCATGTGTTTAGTGTGCTTTAGGTATTTCAATAATTTCTTAATACATGACCAATGAAACTGTTTTGCCTTACCTATGTGTCGAGATAAGAGATTAACACTGAGTGCAATGTCAGGTCTAGTCCAACTATTAATGTATAACAGTGATCCAATAACTGAACGATAAAGTGTTTGCTCCTTGAACTCAGGACTTGGTTCATGTGTCAAGTTGTGAAAATCAGTTTGCATGGGTGTCTTTGTTGTGTTAGCATTCTTCACGTTGCAATGATGCAAAACCTGTTCAATTTTATCTTCTTGTGAAAGACTAAACCCCTTCTGTGTTTTGTGAATCTGAACATGTAAATAAGTGCTAATATGACCTAAAGATTTCAATGAAAAGTATTTCTGCATAGCTTTGGCAAAAATCTCACTCATTTGCTTATTTGGACCAATATAAACAATATCATCAACATAAATAAGAACTATCTCATATGCATTGTTAGATCTTTTTGTGAACACACACTCATCTGTTTATCAATAAGACATAAGTACCACATTAAACCAGACTGCTTCAGACCATAAAGACTTTTGTTTAGAAACCAGGTATCCCCTTCTTGCTGTCGGAATCCTCACATAGGATCTCTCACATAGATTTCCTCATCTAGGTCAGTGTGCAGATAAGCGGTGTCAACATCAATCTGGAAAACTTCTAAACCAAGAATAGTTGCAGTGGCTAAAGCAATTTTTACACTTTCAGTTCTGACTGTTGGTGAGTAGGTATTTGTGTAGTCCTCAGGATAACGTTGAGCGAAACCCTGAGCTACAAGTCTGGCCTTGTACAATGACTCACCATTTGGCTTCTTTTTGATTCTGTAGACCTATTGAGTGCCAATGACCTTTTTATTTGCTGGAGGTTTTGCAGGCGTAAACACCTTAAGTTTCTTTAGGCTGTCCATTTCAGCCTGCATTGCATCATACCACTTCTCTTGCTCTGAATCAGGAAGATATTTGATTTGTGTGAAGTTATCAGGAGGAAGTGTAACATTACAAATCAAAGGCAAGGTTGCTTTTGTCAGTTGCCACAAATATCGCTGTGGAGGGACTCCCTTTGTGGCTCTCTTGGAACACCTTGGAACAGCCATCCATTCTTCTTCCGTTTTATCCTCGTCTTCATCCTCGTCGCTAGCATCAGCATCCGCGGCTTGCGAAGATGGAATATCATGTTTGGAAGAACTGGTGAACGGAACATTTGCCTGTGAATCTTGGTCATCAGGCTGTGTGGCATCAGTAACATCATCTAGGAAAATAAACTCCAGGATCACTGGAATGAATCCTGGACCAATCAGCATCTTCCTCAAAATTAGCAGATTGGGAAGTCACTATTGTACGATTAGAATCAATAAATTTGCTCCATTTTGAGTTGTCATCAATACCCATAAATCTCAGTTTCTTTGCTGCTGGACCTCCTTTCCTTCTTTGAGCTAAGGGAATGTTCACCATAGCGTATGAACCAAAAATATAGAGGTTCTTGAGATCGGGCTTGTAGCCATACATCATGAAGAAAGGAGTCTGATTTATCACACTACTCCAAGTACGGTTGATGATGTTATTTGTATATTTAAGAGCTTCACCCCAGTATGGGTTACTGAGGTTGGCATCTTCTAAAAGACAACGCATCATGGTTTGCAGGACTCCCTGTCTTCTCTCTATGACCCCATTATGAGCTGGAGTGTAAGAAGCCAAAGTCTAATGAAGATTTCCATTCTTACGCATCCAGTCCTGGAAACGCTGAGACATGAATTCGGCACCACAATCGCTCTGGATTCTGGCGATGCTTACTCCATGTTGGGTAGAGACAAGGGCTGCAAAGTCTTTAAAGATCTGAAAGGTCTCAGATTTTTCTCTCATTGGATATCCATATTCATATCTAGAGTAATTATCAACAATTGTTAAAAAATATTTTCTACCACCAATTGTTGGTGGAAATGGATCAACTATGTCAGTGTGTACCAAATCAAAAATGCGTGTTGACAGGCGTGTAGCGCGTTTTGGAATGGCTGCTGCTTTGGATTTGGCTTTCTTGCGGACAGCACAATCCAGAAACACCTTACACCCCTTTAGATCCAAACCTTTTGCAAACTCCAGCATTTTCCTAAGAACCCGGAAGCTGGCATGCCCCAATCTTCTATGCCACTTATGGATACACCTGGAATGCAAAGGTTTGTCATTTAATGAATTTTCAACATTAACAGTTTTATGAAGAACCTCAGGCTTGCTCTGAGCAACCTGTTTCCCAATTTTCTTTTTGTTGGCTTTAGGGGCCTTTGGAGTAGCAACAGGATCTCTCACTGGGACATCTCTCTCTGGGCCTGTGCTCTCCTCTTTTGGAGTTTGTTTACTTGCCTGTGCTTGCAATTTAGACTTTGGTTTTAAGTAATAAACACCACCAATTAACATGGTTTCAGCAACAATATCTCCATCTTTAACTATGCAGCTTGCTTTCTCAAGGTGGTGAACCTGGAACTTTAAAACTCTAGACAAGTGAGCCTGACTAAGCAAACTACTAATTGCTGTTGGTATGTAGTAGACATCAGGGATGAGTGCATTGAGCTCTTCAATATAAACAGTTCCTTTTCCTTTGACCTGACAAGGAAGATTGGAAAAAGAATAAAGTTCATGTACTTCAGGTTCAGGCTTGTGCATCTCTGTGAAAAGTTCTTTTCTGTAAGTAACATGGAAAGCTGCACCACTGTCCAAAGTCCACAAAAGCCGTACTCTGGATGAGGTTGTGGATTATTGGTTAAAGCGAATGTGGCGAGTGGAGCTTGCAAATCACACCTTGGACCACGACGACCTTGTCTACCACCTCTGCCTCTGGAGTCTGTTCCTCTGGGCTGGTATGTGACGGGAGCTGGAACTCGTTGGGGACAATCCTGGGTGGCATGTTCCACACGATTGCAGATGTTGCATCTTGGCATCCTTGGAATGTAGGTCCTTCCTCGGAAGGGACGCCTAGCTGGAGCTCTTGATGCGGGTGGTCCTCTCAAGTGTGGCGTGACTAACATCAGTGCTTCTTCTTCAATTAAAAGTCTGCATACATTGTCCACTGTTCGTTGAGCAATAGGCACTTGGTTAATCTTTGTAATGGCATCTTTCCATTCATAGTTCAAAGAGTTAATGATAATGCTGATCATTTGAATATCTTCAATAGGATAGCCCCTTTCTCTCAATTCTTTCCTCATACCTTTCAGTTTGGTCAAATGTCCTCCAATTTGTTCACCAGGTTTCAATTTCGAACCATGGAATTCAGACATGAGCAAACGTGAAGACTCAATTGAGACAGGCCTGAAGCAATTTTCCAATTGGACCCAAATTTGTTGGGCAGTTGCATCAGGCGGAAAAGTAACCTGCAGTTCAGTATCCATGGACATCAATAATGGCTTTAGTCTCTAAGTCTCTTATTTCAGGCGTCCATGGTTGGGCAGGAGGGTTAAACACCATACAATGTGTGCATAGCAGAAGTCCAATCTCACTGACCCAGGCCTTGTAATTCTGCCCTGACATCTTTAATTTTGACTCACCAGCCAGTGGAGCAACAGAGTATGCCTGTTGAGGAATAGGCATTTGAGGTGCTGGCTATGGGAGTTGTGCTGGCATTTGAGGTTGAAGTTGTGACATTTGAGCTGCAATATTAACATGACCTGCTGGAGATGCAGTCATTTGCCTTTGCTGCATTAAGCATTGTTGTGCTCCATCTAAAAATATACCAGCACCACCAAGGGGGTGCTGAAAATTGAGCTGTGGAGACACTTGTGACATTGAAGTTTGAATCTCTGAGTTAGTTTTACTTCTCTATCCACAGCATGTGAAATCTGAGAAGAAACAACATCACTAGACACATGTGATGTGTACACAGCTCTCTGTTCTGATTTGCCTGACACAATATCCACCAGGGGTTGTGTCTTTGGCTCTGAGGGAGAAGAAGGCAAAATGGTATTTTCAGAGATTTCAAAAGCGCGGGACTCTCTCTTATCTGGCTCAAGCCTAGATAAAGCCATTTTTGTCTGGGATAGCTCATGTTCAAAAATTTCTATCTGGTCACGATAGTTTCTTATAGCTTGCTCATGAGGAGTGACCCTGAAGGTTTGAGAGGGATAATAAATTGTTTCTCTCTCTGCGTGGGAGGAAAAAGGCTTTGCTGTTTCTAGAAATTTTGGCTTGGCCCCAAGCGTTTCAAATTCAGAAGGCTCTAGGAATAGAGTTTGAGAGCACGCATAATTAGAAGAGGGCATTACTGACCTCAGTCATAATACTTTGCCTTCAAAAGCAGCTTTCATCTTATCTTCCTCCTGAAGTTTCGTTAAGAGCATTTTGTCTGTTTCTTGTGCTCCTCCTTCTAGCTGAGTGGCTGATGCCAGGGGCTGGAATCTTGAAGATTTTTCTATCTCTTCATCCGAAGAGGATAAAGCTCTGGGCTTCATTTTGCCCTTTTTCTTCTTTCTCGGCATCTTAGAAGTTAATTATTTAGTGTTCCGCAGTCACTAAATCAAGTATCTATTTAATTAGCCTAGACGGTCATGATCAAAAGTAACAAACAAGGAAAAGCCATAAATCAACCATCCTCTGCTATCATTGTCAGAGCAGCAATCAGTCCCGTTACCTTGCGTGAGGGTAACTGCCCTCATTTTGAGTTGGATCGTGACTTTTATCCTTCTGTATACTTCGTTCAATAAAACCGGAAATCTTCTAATTAAACTCATATTTATTGTAAAGAAAATAAAACATATTATCTAATCTAATTAGTTACATCTTGGAAGCTTTCCCAGCCATGAACTTCCCTGGCTGGAGAACAAAGGAAAGTTTTTAGAAAAAAAAATGCAGGACATGCACAGTAGATACTGATAAGGAACTTGGCAAACTACAGTAAGTCTGACAGTTCAGAAATAATAGCTCTGCTGGTAAATGTAAAAACGCAGTGACTTGACTTGGACTTGAATACATTGTTTTTGGACTTGAGTAAGAGCAGGACTTATTAAAATAAGACAAGATGCTCCATCGGGGGAAATAAGTGAGATTTCACGAGAAATGATGATGTTTCAAAGCATTAGGGGGTACTATGACAAAGGATCACAGAGAGATAAAGAATCTAATGCAAGACATAGGTGGGAAAATAGAAAATATCTTACAATTGATAATGAATGATCAAAGAGCCAAAAGAATTAAGTATTAAAAAAGACAAGAGATGATGGATAGAAAGGAATTATTATTACTTTTTCTTCTTTTTTCTAATATAATGATGACCTGATGAAAAACTAGAATAGAGGTGAAAATAAGAATACACACCTTTACATAAAGCAATTGTTAGTGGAAAGACTGAAGGTTGAAAAATATTATTACATATGTTTAAATAATAGGATGACTGATACTTGAATGGCGTAATGTGACTTTGTACAATCAAATAATGAAGGACTATGTCTTAATATATAGACAAATAGTAATGGTGGCCTAACTAGAAGTTAGAATAGAGATAGAAATAAGAAATAGGGGGAATATTAGCAGATATAATTTTTATATAATAGAATATAATAATTAGATGGAGAGATTAGAGGTTGAAAGATGGTATTACTGTGTATGCTTAACAATATCATTGGCATTAAAATGGAGCTTTGAAATATTGAATAACTACTCTAAAACAATCATGTACATCAATACTAGGATTATATATGTTTGATTAATGTAACAACTGTTATTATCATTGCTGTTTGTATACCCACACTGTTCATGTATTGATATTGATGTATATTTAAAAATAAAAATCCAATAAAACTTAAAAAAACAATAAAGGCCTGGAGAAAACAATAATTGTCCTGGAGATGGAAAAGGCAGCTTACTTCCTGAATTCCAGAATATTGAAGAAAAGAAAGGGGATGGACGTGATGACAGAGTTGTTGGCTGGAGCTCTACAGGAAACTAAACAAAAGGTTCAAGGGGAAATAAATGAAATTTAGAATTCATACAAACTACGCAAGAAGACATAAGCTCCCAAGAGAGGTACATGTGAGATTTACTAAAAAGACATTGAGAGATGAAATATTTAAAAGATCAAGAGACGAGCCTTTGAAATATAAAGGAAAATAAATTGTGACTTTGAACAGATCCCTAGGAGAGTAAGAGATCAAAGGAGACAATATCAATTTCTGACAACACAACTGATTAAAACGGACGTTGTTGTACCTGAACGTCCCTTTTCTGAACGCTGCGACTCCAATCCATGGTCTGGGTAATCTTCCTTCATGTTGCTAGGGAACTGAGTGCAGAATTAACTCGAAGAAGTGCTGGCCACGCCTCTCCTGCTGCCCTCCTGTCAGTCTTTCTCGTGAAGAACATGGAACAGAAGCAACTGTATAACAGAACTTACATAAAACAAACAACCAACAGGTAAGTAAAAAAATGCAGACAGCAACAGGGAGGGTATGGATTGGAGTCGCAGCGTTCAGAAAAGGGACGTTCAGGTACAACAACGTTCGTTTTCCAAAACGCTGCTCCTCCAATCCATGGTCTGGGATTTACCCAAGCTTAAGTATCCCGGGTGGGAAGCTGGCTGCCCCCCAAGCCCGAATCACCAACCACTTGTAAAACTCTACGACCAAACGCCGCATCAGAAGCAGCGAATGCATCAATTTTATAGTGTCTTATGAATGAAGTCGGAGATGACCATGAAGCGGCACGACAAATGTCCAAAATTGAAGCCTGAGCCGCCCAAGCTGCCGTGGTGGCGGCACTGCGAGTTGAGTGGGCGTAAATATGTCTAGGAACCGGTTTGGATGAAGAATCATATGCCGTGGCAATGCAGGCTTTTATCCATCGTCCCACTGACACTTTCCTTCCCATAGAAGCTGGATGAAAGGAAACCAGAAGAGCTTCAGAGAGACGAAAGGATTCAGTCCGTCTGATGTAACGCCTGAGGGCCCGTCTAACATCCAATGTATGCCAATTTGCCTCCCTAGCATTGTGAGGATCCGGACAAAAATTAGGGAGGACAAAAATTAGGGAGCACCAACTCCTGCGCCCTATGGAACCAAGAGTTGACCTTCGGCGTAAATGACGGATCCAAACGTAAGACCACTTGGTCAGGAAAAAACAGACAAAGGTCCTTGCGGACCGATAAGGCCGCCAGCTCGGAAATCCTTCTCGCAGAAGTAATTGCGAGCAAAAAGGTAATCTTATAAGTCAAAAACTTTAGCGAAGCCGAGGCCAACGGTTCAAAGGGCGGTCGAGTAAGCGCCTGAAGAACAAGGGGCAAATCCCAAGAGGGATACCTATGGACCACCGGAGGTGACCTATTGACCGCACCCTGCAAGAAGGCTCGAATCTGTGGATTATGGGACAGAGTACGGTGATGCTCACAATGTAAAACCGTAGCGAGAGCCGCCACTTGTCGCCTCAAAGTGTTAGGCAACAGTCCTTTATTCAAACCTTGAAGCAAAAAATCAATGACATCTGCTATCTGGGGCGAAGTTGGATCCACATGGTGAGAACTGCACCACAATGCAAACGCCTTTCAGGTAGCCTGGTATATCCTATTCGTAGAGGGCCTCCTGGCTGATTGAATGACCTCAATCGCTCCCTCTGAAATATTGTCCTTTCTTAAATGGACCCTTTCAAGTGCCATACGGTCAACCAGAGCCATTGAGGCTCTGGATGATCGATGGCACCTTGACTTAGTACGACTAGCTGAGGTGGTATGGTCCAAGGAGGTTCCACCGATAGGCTCACCAGGTCCGAATACCACGGCCGCCGAGGCCACAGCGGAGCAACCAGATGCATCTCTGCCCGTTCCGCTAGAAGCTTCCTTACGACGTGCGGAATAAGCGGAATCGGGGGAAACCCGTAAAGAAGTCCTCTTGGCCACTGACAAAGAAGGGCATTGCAGCCTTCCGCTCCCGGACACCGATAGCGGGTAAAAAATCTGGGCAGATGAGCGTTCTGTGGAGTGGCGAACAGGTCCACTAGAGATAAGCCGAACCTTTGGACAATTTGATGGAAGTTGTCGGGGTGAAGCCTCCACTCCGCGGGATCGATGTTTTGACGACTTAGCCAATCGGCCCTGACGTTTGAAAGTCCGGCGATATGATCTGCTTTGAGGGACGCTACATGCCTCTCCGCCCAAGCCAATAGACTCTCTGCCTCCGACATCAGACCCCGAGAGCGCGTGCCCCCTTCGCGATTGATATGTGCCTTGGTCGCCATATTGTCCGTTCTCACCAAGACATGCTGACCTTCCACTAGATGGCGAAAATGCCGCAAGGCAAGACCGACTGCTCGGAGCTCGAGGAAGTTTATGCTGTTCTTCGCTTCCGATGGAGCCCAACGGCCCTGCACAATCTGGTCCCGCAAGTGAGCTCCCCAACCCAGAAGGCTGGCATCCGATGTTAAAATCAGGCGATCGACCTCCAGAAATACGCACCCCTTCTGGAGAGGCGGAGTAGTCCACCACGCTAGGGAAAGACGTACCTGGAGAGGTAAAGCCACCATCCGATGGGAAGTGGCCCGCCCCGCCTTCTGAAACGGAAGTAAGAACCACTGTAGTGGTCTTGAGTGTCTGCGAGCCCAGGGCACTATCGAGAAGCAGGACACCATCTTTCCCAACATCTGGGATAGATGGAGAAGCGAAACAGTCCGTTGAGTCCTTAATTGTTGAGCCAAAGTCTGCAGACTGTGAATCCTGTCTGGGGACAGAAACAACTGCCCCTCGGTTGTGTTGATCACCACCCCTAGATGCAATAGGGAGGTGGTCGGAGTTAACTGGCTCTTTTGAAAATTTATAGTGAAGCCATGGCCTTGAAACATTCTGATCACTTCCGTCATGTCCGCTGTCGCCTGGGGGAGGGAAGACGCCAGGACCAAAATGTCGTCTAGATAACACAATAGACGAATCCCTCTGATGCGCAGGGATGCCGCAATCACCGACACTAGCTTGGTAAATTCGTGGTGCGGAGGAAAGACCAAACGGCATCGCGCAATATTGAAAATGACGAGAATTGTACTCGAACTGGAGGAATCGTCGATGGCCGTGCTCTATTGGAACGTGCAGATACGCCTCCGGCAGATCCACCGACTGGAGTAGATCGTTGTGGCGCACACAGGCCAAGATAGAACTTAGCGAGTGCATCTTGAACCTGTGATACAAGATGTGCTTGTTGAGATGTTTCAGGTTCAAGATGCCCCTGTGTCCTCCCGACGATTTGGTCACTAAGAACAGAGTGGAATAATAGCCGGTGGTCTCTTGACCGTTGGGAACCGGCTCTATCGCCTGGATGGACAAAAGATGGTCGATCTCGGCCTCCATCAGATTGCGCTCGAGCTGATTTTGTGAAACAGGACAGCGAACAAAACGGTTTGGAGGCGTGTCGACGAACTCGAGACGTAGGCCTTGTCGAATCGTCCGCCGAATCCACTCCTCCGACATGGAGAGAGCCCATTGCTGGTGAAACAATTGCAGGCGACCACCAATGGGACTCGAGGTGGCACAGTCATTTGCCACGCCTGGCCGGACGGAAGCCTCCGCCCTTGAAGGGACGCTTGGCTGCACCTTGATTTCGTTGCCGGTCTCGAAAGGACTGACGGTCTTGGCCTCTGTCCTGATTGTTGGTGAACGCGCGTGGGGTATAGGAACCACTGGGTCCTCCGTAGGCCCGAAAGGACGGCCTCTGTGGATATGGCGCATATCTCCGCTCCTGCCGGCGAACAGACGAAGGCAGAACCTTTCTTTTCTCCTTATCTTCCACCAACAGGGGCTCGAGCGGCGCTCCAAAAAGAGAAGGGGCCTTGTAAGCAGAAGCTGCCAACTTCCACTTGGTTTTAGAGTCCGCCTTCCAGCTGCGCAACCAGAACAGGCGACGATTAGTTACTGTAGACGCGAGAGCCCTCGATGCGAACTTAGCCGCATTCAACGAGGCGTCGGCGGAATATTCCGTGGCAGCTATTAGCTTGTTAATGTCCTGATGGACACGTGTTTCGTTTGGCGGTAGGCGCTCCTGTAACTGCTTCAGCCAAATCAATGATGCTCTATTGAAAAATGAAGTTGCGGTGGCCGCCTTGATGGCCCAAGCCGCCGCTTGGTGCGCCTTCCGAAACCCCAACTCCACCTTCTTGTCCTCAGACTTGAGGCAATCAATGGCATCAGTAGAAATAGCAGAAGAAGCAGACAACGCCGCAACCGGGGCATCCACAGAGGGAAGGGTTAAAATGTCCTCCAACTCAGATGCGGCACAATAGAGACGCTTATCCAAGGAACTAGGCGCCGTAAGAGAACCCGGTTGTACAAAAGCATTCTGGACAACCTCCGCAAACAAGGGCGGACAGGGGATAACATCCTTCTCCGTCTTAGGCACTTGGAAGAGAGCCTCATGAGGAGTAGCCTGTAGCTTATCAGAAGTAGACGCGGTGGCAGGCATCCCGAACTGCGTAGTAAGCTTCGCCTTGTGCAGTAGAGATTTAAAAAGCGAAGGCCGGAAGAGTCCCGTAAAGATGGGCTTGTCGGGAGCGAGACCCTCATCTTCCGATAATTCACCTTCCTCAGGCAACTCCTCAGCTTGGTCAGAGACCTCTGAAGCGGTCTCATCCGAATGGGACCGAGGCGCCAATCTCGTAGGAGGTTTGGATACAGACATGGCTGACCCCACAGAAGGCAACGGTAAAGTCACAGATGAGCCTTGCTGTATTCCAGATGCCAACAGTTTGGCCAAAGCATCTGATAAAATAGAATGGAAGTCCAGTTGGCCTGTGGAGCCCCCAGGCCGAAGACCTGCAGCAGTCGGAGTGAACGTGGCCTCTGGCCCAATCATGCTAGCAGAAGGTTGAGTAACTGGTCGGTCAGCAGAATCAGCCGAATCCGCCGTAGAAGAAAGGTGATGAGGAGAAACATCTTGTGAGACCTCGAGGTGAGACACCACAGGCTCCACCACCTGATGAGAAGCAGAGGCTAATTGCACCCCAGCGGCCTTCTGGACCTTTTCAAATTGCTTCTCCAATGCACTGTGTCTGCGCAGCTCAATCTTAGATGGCTGAAGAGACCCTTGCTGGGGGCCAGCCGTCTTGCGCCGTGATTGTCTTTCAGGTGGAGGGGAAACCTCCTCTTCAAGGTCTGAGGACAACTCAGCGTCCGCCATTAGGTTCCGCCTAGGAGTAGAAAGGAGAACTGTCAAAAAAGAGCAGAAAGCCCCTCCTACAAAGCTGAATGCCAAGGTGCTGGCACCAGACACGCATGGCTAAGCGCAAACTATAATATGTGAAAACCAGGCCTCCTCATAGGGCTATGTAAACCCCAAAAACAGTCAAGCCCAACTCCATATCAATTAAGGGCAATGAGGATCGATCAGCCTGGGCAGGTCTGAAACCATCCACACCCTCCTGGGTAGGGCCGCCTGGACTGGGCCTCCTACAAACTCCGCTGAGAAAGGGCCTGGCCTCACTCCTCCAGGCGGTCGCCCTGCATATAAGGGACCACCGCCAGTGTTCACAAGAGTTGCCGCCCACAGAAAATGGCCGCCTAGACCTTGGCGGGAGAAATCGCGCCTCAAAATGGCCGCCGCCCCCAACAAAAATGGCCGCTCTACCAACTGAGGCGAAATCGCGCCTCAAAATGGCCGCCGCCCCCAACAAAAATGGCCGCTCTACCAACAGAGGTGAATTCGCGCCTTAAAATGGCCGCCGGCAATTAGCAAACCTGCAAGTCGCCGGCAGATTCCAAAGGCTCCGAGGCTCCTCCGTCCGCCGATGGAGGCGAGAGAGCCGCCGAAAGTGGCGCGCCCGGCGTCCCAGGAGTAGGCGACACCGCTGCGAGGTTTCGCAGGAAGCTCCTGACGAGCGGCGGAAAAAGCGCTCGCAACCGCGCCGGCTCCCCGGCGTCAAGACAAAGCGCTGGCGGCAAGTCAAGCGGAGCCGCCCAGCCGGGTCGGCCTCCGCTACGCTGCTAATTGGCCAAGGAGAAACGGCCTGGGTCCCCAGGCTCGTAAAACTACTCCCAGCAGCGAACAGGTGACAAGCGGCTAGAAGCGGCAAGGCGGTTTGCAATCAAGGGCCTAAATATCGCCGCTGCGAAAGAAGAACAGATCCGCCCAGCCGGGACAGATCTGACAGGCTTTCCACAAAAAAAGAGGAGATGGGACGGCCTGGAGCCCCAGACACATCACCACCTCCCCCAGTCTCACAAAAGGAAATTTAGCAATCCGGAAAAAAAAAAATAGCCAGCAACTAAAATCCTCTGCAGAGCAGAGAAGCACACAACAGTTCCCTAGAACTGAGTGAGAAAGACTGACAGGAGGGCAGCAGGAGAGGCGTGGCCAGCACTTCTTCGAGTTAATTCTGCACTCAGTTCCCTAGCAACATGAAGGAAGATTACCCAGACCATGGATTGGAGGAGCAGCGTTTTGGAAAATTTAATGTGATTTTCAGATAGTTGATACCAGAGGGAATCCTGGTTATTTGGCAAGAAAAAAGATTTAGACTGAATTCACTAAAGCATATGAATCCACATTAGCACAACAAAAGAAAAGAGGGGTGGCATTATATATTAAAGAAACATTAAAAGCCAAACAACTATATTCAGATGAAAAAGGGAGAATATTGATGGTTGAGATTATAATAAATCAGAAACAGATTCTCTTGATCACAATATATGCACCAAATAACAAACAAGAAGAATTTTATAAAAAGCTCCATAAGAAGATAATTGAAACGGACTATGAAAACATATGTATAATAGGAGACTTCAAGGCAATTGTGGATGTCAAACTAGACTATAGTTGCAGTAAAAAAAGTAAAAAAACTCCCCAAAACTTTTTTCAAAAAGACACAGGAGATATATACAGGATATATACATATATCTCCTGTATAGGCATACAGGAGATATATGGAGAGAGTTAAACCCAAAGAAAAACCAATATACATTCTATTCGAACAGACATAAAATGTGGTATAGAATAGATATGATATGGATGTCGCCGGAAATGAGAACAGATGTCTAAAAGGTTGATACAGAAATGAGCATATGGAAAGATCATAACCCAATAAAAATCAGGTGGAGGGGACAAAGGAAGAAACTGAGATGGACACTGAACCAAACTATATTAAAGGACAAAGAGTTTGTACAAATAATGGAAAAGGAAATGCTTATTTTTTAAAGAAAACAGAAAAGAAGAAACATCACTACAAAATGTTTGAGACATGGCTAAAGCATACATGCGAGGATTAGCCGTAACAAATATAGCAAGAAGAAACAAGAAAAAAACAACAGCAGCAAAAAACACTATGAGAATTCAAAAAGCTGGAGATAGAATTGCAGAAAGATCCGCAAAAAAGTAATGTAAAAGAGAAAATAGAATTAATAAAACATAAATTAAACTTAATAGAAAAAGAATAAATGGCACAAAAAATTAAAATAGCAAGACAAAACATTTTTGAAAATGCAAATAAACCAGGTAGATGGTTAGTATATAAGCAGAACTTTATAAACATCCACAAGATGTCTTAGGCTTGTCAATGTTGGAGATCTAATCTTTCCAAAACATGGGTGGATGCAAATATTACCTTAATACCAAAAGAAGACTCAAATTTAAAGCAGATAAAAAACTATAGACCAATATCATTATTAAATGTAGACTACAAAATATATGCCTCAATAGTAGCAGAGAGACTAAAAAGGTTCCTGAACGAATTTATACACCCGGACCAGAATGGTTTCTTACCCAAAAGACAAATTAAAAATAATGTAAGTATCATCTTGAATACATTGGAATATTACGAAATACACTCTGAAAAGGAGTGTTGTCTTACCTGAACGCCTTTTCTCAGTGGCTGCTGGGTTGCTACAGTCGAATCTGCCCAGAGACTGAGTCATAAATTCTTAGACATGCCCTCTTGCCTCTCTCTCCAGTTTTTCGGCGATGTCGCAGCTGAAAGAGAGACTTTCCAAAAATATTACTGACAGCTGGCTCCAGATCCCACAAACATCAGGATTGGGCTGGACTATTCCACAGCCACTGAGAAAAGGCGCTCTGGTAAGACAACGCCACTTCTCCAGTGAGGCTGCGGAATAGTCTAGGAATGGGACATACCAAAGCCTGGCTGTCCTAAGGACAGGTAGACGTTGGGTCTGGAGCCCCCAAGGCCAAATACATCTGTTGTAAAATTCTCCTACCAAAGGATGCCTCCGCAGATGGAAAAACATCCAACTTATAATGTCAAATGAAAGGCGAGGGAGTGGTCTAGGTGGTCACTCTACAAATGTCCTCCAGGAAAGCCTGCATCAATCATGCAGCAGTGGTGGCTACGTTTCTAGTTGAGTGTGCCGCTATCCGCCTAGGTACAGGAATCGATTGCATCTCATAAGTTTTAGTGATACACGCCTTTATCCAACAATCGATGGTCTAAGAAGACACTTTGGTGCCCAACAATGTGAGCTGGAAGGAGACGAACATTGCCTCATATTTCCTGGTGGGCGTGATCCCCTAATATATATCCAGAGAGTCCTTCTTACATTCAAGGTATGCCACCTTCTCTCCAGGGACAGCCCTGGACAGAGGTTTGGCAGGATAACTTCCTGGGCCCTGTGGAACCAATAGTTTACCTTGGGGATGAAGGAGGGATCGAGTCTCAGGGTCACCTTATCCGGATGAAAGATGCAGAGATCAGCTCTAACAGAAAGAGCTGCTATCTCGGATATGCATCTAACTAATGTTATAGCTACTAGGAATGCCACCTTAAGAGTCAAGTATCTGAGGCTCGTAGTCTACAGGGGCTCGAAGGGCAGCCCCGTAAGTGCCCACAAAACCTTGGGCAACTCTCAAAGGGGCTATCTGTGGATGGTGGATGATCACAAATTAGTCGCCCCACGAATGAACCTGCGGATGACAGGGTGGCATGCAAGAGGGCCCTGGTCATCACCTGTCAGTACAATAGCTAAGGCCACGACCTGCCTTCGAATGGTACTGTGTGACAACCCTTTCCAGACCATCTTGCAGGAAGTTCAGGACCTGTGGGACAGAAGTGGAAATAGAAGCAACATGATTGGTGGTACATCACCTGACAAATCTAGCCCAGGTGACATTGTAGATTCTGATGGTCGATGGTCGCCTGGATAGTTCTTTTGACCTTGTCAGAATACTTATACCTCCTCAGGAGGACCCCTTCAAGTGCCAGGCGGTCAGTTGAAGCCACTGTGGCTCCAGGTGTTCCAAGACCCCCTGGCTGAGAGAAATCCTATCCGGAGAGATTCTCCAGGGCTGTGACGTGGACAGGCTGACTAAGTCTGCGAACCACAGCCACTTGGGCCAATGTGGGGCAACTAGGAGAATCTCTGCCTCTTCCGAAATCACCTTCTGAATCACCCCCGGAATTAGGGGGAAGAGGTGGGAATGCGTATAGAAGACAGGCAGGCCAAGCACTGCGGAGGCTGTTGGTCCCTTCCACTCCTGGAGTTGGGAACCGTGTGAAAAAGCAAGGAAGTTGGGAATTTGTCTGTGATTAAACAGGTCTACTGTCGGTTGTCTAAATCTGCTGCATATGTCCTGGAAAATTACAGGATAGACATATCATTCGGCATTGTCCACTGTAGTCCTGCTCAGGTAGTTTGCCTGAGCGTTCGATGTCCCTGCAATGTGCTCCACTTTGAGGGAATGTTCAGTTCTGCCCACTTCCTTAACCTCAAGGATTCCTCCATGAGATGCCGTAAGTGGGTTCCTCCCTGGTGGTTGATATGAGCTTTTGCTACTACATTGTCAGTCAGTACAAGTTGATGTTTCCTCTGTATTGAGTCCTGAAATTGACAAAGGACCAGGTGAATTGCCCTCAACTCCAACCAGCTGTTGTTGTTGGTGAGGTCCTGTGGGGACCAGCAGCCTTGCCCCTCTCTGGTGTGGAGATGAGCCCCCCAGTTGTAGAGGCTCGGGTCGGATGTGTTATTCAGGTAGGCCCCCTGAATACACTACTGTTGTTTAGAACTGAGGACACCCATCAGCAGAAGGTCTTCAGGACAGGCAAGGAAACCCTGACCTTGATCAGTGAACTGGACTTTTTTCCTCTTTGATATGGGAACAGGAACCACTGGAAGCTCTGATCATGCAATCAGGCCCAAAGCACTATTGCCATACAAGATACTATCTTGCCGAATAGCATGGACAAGGTAGCTATGGGAACCTTGGGGTTCTGTTGGATCTGAAATATTAAGGCCTTTATGCTGTCTCGCCTTTCTGGTGAAAGGAAAACCTCCACCCATCTGGAGTTGATGATTGCCCTCAGATGAGTGGTAATGATGGATGGATCCAGCTGGCTCCTTTTGAGATCAGGGAACTATGTTCCTACAGAGCTCGAATTGTTACCGTATTTTCCGGCATATAAGACGACTGGGTGTATAAGACGACCCCTGACATTTCCTGTAAAAATATAGGGTTTGGGCTATACTTGCTATATAAGACGACCTCTCTTCCAACGTACACCAAATAAAAATTAAAAAACATCAACTGGCTCACCCACAATGTAAAAGCAGCTGTGCTAGACCCAAAATGACCCCTGCAACAAGTAGGAACCTCACACAGCCACAAAAAGCTCCCCAAAAAACAACTTTCACACTTTACACACACAAAATTCCACATACAGCTTTGTGAGATTGTGTGCGTTTGTGTAGTTAGAGTGAAACACTACTGAAACACACTAAATCTCAGAAAGCTGCACAAATATTTTACTTTATTTTTATATGAAAGCTAAATTTAAAACTTCCTAGCCTAAAACTTAGACCTAGTCTTTAAATGGCTAGGTCTAAAAAAGAACAACTAAAAAACCCCCCAATTAACTATTTTTTTTAAAGCTCCCAAAGGGGTAAAAAAACTTACCCAATAGAACAGGGGTCTCCAACCTTGGCAACTTTAAGACTTGTAGACTTCAACTCCCAGAATTCCTCAGCCAGCTTTGCTTTGCTGGCTGAGTAATTCTGGGAGTTGAAGTCCACAACTCCCTGCCTGCTTGATTGCAGGCAGGGATATTCAGTTGCTTGCTGATGCAATGGATTGCAGGCAAGGCAAGGCAAGCATTGCGGCTAGCAGCTAAGGTAAGCAAGCTGGAGGGGAGGGGGATTTTTGCTATGTACCAATTAGCAGGCAAAATTTAGCAGCTGGGATGGCCAGCATTGTGTAAAGGAAAGTTTTTCCCTTTTACACAGTGCTTGGCCATCCAAGCGCTACTAATCAGGCAACTCAGCTGGGATGGCCAGCGTTGTGTAAAAGGGAAGTTTTTCCCTTTTACACGGGGCTTGTGTGTAACTCAGCTGATTAGCGGCAACTCAGCAGGCAATTCAGCTTGGCTCCTTAGAGCCATTTAAGGCTTGTCAAAGCCTTTCGGGCTGGTCTGCCTGGTTACAGGAGACCGACACCCGGCGTATAAGATGACCCTCGACTTTTGAGAAGATTTTTGTGTGTTAGAAAGTCGTCTTATACACCGGAAAATACGGTATGACTAGATGCTCTCTTGCCGTGGGAAGAGAGGAGGCGTGGATCAAAATGTCGTCCAAGTAGGTTTGTATCCTCACCGGAATTGATCTCAGGTGAGCTGCAAGGGTGGCCAGGAGCTTCATGAAGCTCCTGGGTGCCGATGCAAGGCCGAAAGGCAGGGCCCTGTATTGAATGTGCCTCCCTGCATAACAGAATCTGAGAAACCTGCGATGTGCTGGCAGGATTGGAATGTGGAGCCTCCGATAATTTATTGATGCCACGAAGTCCCTAGGCCGAATCCCCACCAAGATGGATTGGAGGAAACTCATTTTGAACCTCCTGTAGACCAAATGGGAGTTGAGGTTCTTTAAATCCAAGATCATTCTCCACCCACCCCCCCAAAGACTTTGGCACAATGAAAAGGATTGAGTAGAACCCCCGGCTCCGCTGGGCCTCTGGGACCAGCTCCATAGCCTGGATCTCCAAAAGGTAATGGATGGCCTCTTCTATGAGGCCCCATTTGATGATGTTGTGGGAGACAGAGCATTCGACGAAGTGGTTTGGGGGTTTGGAAAAGAATTCCAAGGAGAGACCCAATCTCACAGTGTTCAAAACCCAATTGCCTGTCATTGTCTGCATCCACTCGTCTATGAAGATGTTCAAGCACCACCACCCCGATGGGGGGGGGGGTCAGCCTGTTGAGTCACTTCTGTCTACGGAACTGGTGGTAACCCACTCCTCAAAATCTGTCTCAAAAGCTCTGCCTCTCGGTTTGCTGGTCTGCTCTTTGGCCATAAAACCTCTGCTGGGACAGACCTGCCTGCTCATTGAGCAAAAGGATGGCCGTCAGTAGAAGGGGGTTGGACAACGGCCTGCCCGCCTGGCTGCCTAAGGCAGACTTTTCTCTTTTCCAGATTCTCAATTAGAATTGGTTCAAGAGATTCACTAACAGCATGTTCCCTATATAGGGAGAAGATGCCAACTGCCCCTTGGACTTCACATCAGCTTGCTACTGGCAGAACCACATTAACTTCCGGGCGGTTATCAAGGCGGCAAGGGCTCTGGAGGCATATTTGGTGGCATACAGTCACATCTGCAGAGAATTAGGTTGCTGCAATGAAATTAAGGTCCTGATGCAAGCGAGCCTCCTGGGAAGCCATCCATGATTGAAGTTGGCAGAGCCAAATGAAGGAGGTGTGGTCAAAGAACAATGCCACCATAGAACCCTGAACTGCCCAGGCTGCAGCCTGGTGGGGTTGTCTCAAAGTCAATTCAGACTTTTTATCCTCTGCTCTTAAGCTGTCAGTGATATCTCCCGCCAAATATGATGACGGGGAAGACAAGGCCAGAATGGGTGTGTCCACTGAGGGCAGTTGCAGTCTGTGACAAACTTGGAGCCATGCCATAAAATATTTTGATGTTCCCACTGGGAATGGGAAGCAATACCAGGCTTGTCCAGTTTTTGAACAACTTCCAGAAATAACTGTGGTGTTGGAATGAACTGTTCCTCCGCAATGGGATCAGAGAACAGACCCCGACTATGATCCTGAGGAAGAACTGCCAGCTCCTCCACAGGCGAATCCTCTGCCAAGTGGGCTGTAGCCCATGCCTTATGCAGTAATGACTTGCATTACTGGAGGAAACAGCCCCATAAAGGCTGGGGCATCCGGGAATATCCCCTCATCATCTAAGAGGTCCAGTTCTCTCTGGGCCTTGCGACCCAAGGAGTCATCACTACACATGGAGTGAGTTGACTGATAAGATACCTCATTTACAGTTACAGTTGGCGAGATTTGATGTGGGCAAGGAAGTGAGCCAGAAATGCAAGAAGCAGAAAACTGCTGATATAAGTCAGCTGCAATGCCCCTGGTTATGGCCTGAGGAATCAATTGCTGCAGGTTAGTGGGTAAGTCTGACAAATGAGCTTCATTGGGAAATCAGCAGTTGGAGCCCTGTAGGAAGCTCCTGTGGCACAAGATCTATTATAAGAAGACTGAGGCCATTCTGATGCTGGTTGGCAAGCAAAGGGATCAGGCTCTGCATCATTATCCCTGCTATTCAGCAAGGCTGAAGTTGGGGATAACTCACCAACTCTCTCTGGTGATCAGGCCTGAGGGGCTTGAGATGAGTGAGCCAATTGAGGAGACACAAAAGGCTGGGAAACTGATGTCTTGTTAGAGGCTGATGGCTTTTCTAACCCTGCCAGGTGTCTCTCAGCTTTTGAAACCTGTTTTTCCAGAGCCCTCTTGTCTCCTTTCTCTGTCTTTTATGTCAGCTTTTGAGATGTGTTCGCCCTTCCCTCCTTTAGAGGACTTGTGAGTCGCCTTCTTGCCCACCGAGGCTTCAGCATTCCTCTGTGAGGAAGCTAGATGTGGCTCCTCCCCCACCACAGAGTGATCCACCATCTTGTTGTAATAATAAGGGCAAAGATCGGTAAGGGCTATTGATTAGCAATTCCGCTCCGTGGGGTTTTTAGGTGTTAGAGGGCAGGGACCTTGACATAGTGCCACTTATGGACTCTGAAAGGCTGGAAGATGAGAAGGAGGATTGCAGTGGTGGCAGTGCCAGAATAGCTCCAGATTATCCATTACACACACGAGCAGTGACGAAACAACTGCTCAATAGGGCGGCTTTCCTAGGGTGAACCTAGGGATAGCTAGCACCATGGGCCATTCCATAGTCCCTGAAAGCTAGGAGGTGATCTCCTGAGCGTAGTAAGTGCCCTCACACTGCCTCGTAATGGCTGCAGATCCAAGGACTTGAGGCGAGATTGGCGCTGGCACCTTGCCAATAACTGTCGCTGCACCCCGTGGTGGGAAAATGTAGGCCACTCCACTTGCAATTAGAAGGGCTGGCTGCTCTGCTTGCAATTAGACAGGCACATGAGATGTCTATACTTGTTTCTGAGCGGCTAAAGTTTGCCCATTGCGGAAGCTGCCTTAAAGGCACAGGCGTGTCCACAAAGTCTGGCAAGCCTGCTCTTCAATGCCAACACCTCTGGCCAGCATGCCTTCATGGCAGAGAACTGTCGTCCGCTTAACTCTCAGCTGTTTGATTAGAGCAAGTGAAAGGCTGATATGCTCCCTTTGAGTGTTAGTAATAATAGGCCTGCTGGGATGGGGATGGCTTGAAACAGCAGCGGCCTTGCCACCTAGGCTGGACCTAGCCAGCATACTCTTCAGCAATGTGACTATGAATAATTGAACCAAAGGGAACCGATCGCAAGTTAAAAACCTGATATAGATAGAAAGAATACTCCAAGAATGGTTAGAAGCACAGCAATCTCCAAAAACATCTCTCTCAGGCTGAGACAAAAAATTGGAGGGGGGGGGGAGAGAAGCAAGAGGGCGTGTCTAAGAATTTATAACTCAGTCTCTGGGCAGATCTGACTATAACAATCCATTCCTGGACTATTCCGCACCTACACTGGAGAAACAGCTAGCGCTGATCTTAGATGCACAACAAGCCTTTGATAAACTGAATTGGCAATTCATGATAGTACAACTAAAATGTATGGACTTTGGCGAAAAATTTATAAATATGATTAAGGCAATATATTCTAAATAAATGGCGAAAGTGATAACAAATGGGGACACGACAGATAATTTCAACGTAAGTAAGGGTGCAAGACAAGGATGTCCTCTGTCTCCTCTATTATTTATACTAACTCTGGAAGCCTTGATTAGAAAGATCAGACAAGTTCCAGAAATAAAAGGTATGGAAATAAAAAAAGAAAATTACAAATTACAGTTATTTGTGGACAATCTAGCATTTATACTAGAAGAACTACTAGAAATGAAATCTAAATTAATAAAAAAATTGAAGATTTTGGTGAAGTAGCAGGATTAAAAATAAACGAAGAGAAGACTAATATGCTAGTAAAGAATCTTACAAATAAACAGAAAAATGAATTGATGGAAAAGATAGGCATTCAGCTAACTAAAAAAGTAAAATATTTAGGAATCTGGTTAACAGCGAGATGTGCAACCATTAAAGAAGATAATTGTTTTAAATTAATATAACAAATAAAGATGGACCTGGAAAAATGGAAAAACTTACAGCTGTCGATGGTTGGAAGAATAGCTACAATAAAAATGACATTTTGTCGAAGTTATTATTTCTGTTTTAAACAATTCCAATAAAACTAGAATTTGTTTGAGGATTTAAACAATAGATTTTAAAGTTTATTTGGCAAGGGAAAAAAGCAAGAATAAAATTGAAAATGTTACAAGAAGCTAAAAATAAGGGGGGATTTGGGTTAGCTGATTGGGAGTTGTACTACCAGGCCTCAGTGCTTACATGGGTGAAAGAATGGGTTAATTTGAGGAACAAACAAATATTGACTTTAGAAGGATATGATTTACAATTGGGGTGGCATGCATTTACGTAGTATGGGAAAAATAAAATATATAGTTAGTTTCAAAGACGGAGATTTCCAGTTGACATTCTGGCGAGAACAACTGGAAAACAGCGGAACTCTGCCAGGCTTCTGAAATGCAACCGGCAACTGCTTGCTGGGAGATCCTATGGGGTTAAGCTGCCCTGGAAAGGTGGTGAAGAAAGGAGAAGTGCTTCATCGATAGCGAGGAAATCACAATTTCCTCATTCATCTGAAGAAAGCTCTCCTGAATGGCAACAGGGACAACGGCCCAGTCACAAGCTGGGACAACTAGGGCACTAAGATTTTGTGCTGAAGCAGTGTGTGGACAGAGCAGTGAAACTGGGTGAGAAAATTTCCAACTGTTACTATAGAAATTTAACCTAAATTAAAAGTTCCAAAAAATGATCTCAAAATGTTAAAAAACCAGCGATTGGATTTATGGAGAAATATTAAAGACTAAAAACTAAAGAGGAAGATTAAAGATTAATGATTTGGAGGTAAAAGAAAAACCTAAAGGATGATTTAAAACATAGAAAGCCTGGAAAAGCCAAACAACATTGTGAAAAATGACTATTGGGAGAAATTGCTTTTGTAAACTCCATCTCTAACTCCCTTGACTGGATGATAATAAGCTGTTTTTTTACTTTTACATGCTATTGAACACTGGAATTGGGAGCAGGGGAGCCATCTACTGGAGGAAGATTACTGCAACATGTAAAATTCAAAGGAAAGTGATAAGAGAAATTAAACAATTAGAAAGCTACCTGATCTTGACTTTTTTAAAAAATATACTTTATTAATTTTTTATAGATACAAGAAATTTACATTTCTATTTGCATCAGATATGCAGTGTTTATACATATGTACAAAAAATTACTTGGTGTCACTTTTACTATTTGCTATTATTTATTTAACGCACCTTTTTGCTCCTGTTTTAATTTTTTCATTCATCCATTCGTACCACCTTTCCCACCCAGAATAGTAATCCGAGTTTTCATCATTATTTATTTCATGGGTTAATTTGCTCATCTCTGCACACTCTAATACCTTCCTAAGTATAAGTTCTTCTGGTGGCAAGGTTTTTCCCTTCCAGTATTGGGCATAGGCCAACCTAGCAGCTGTAGTTATATGTATCATTAACTGGGTCTTTATCTTTCCAAATCTCTTCTCCACTATTCCCAGGAGAAATAATTCCAGTATCAGCTCTACTTCTTCTCTAATTATTTCTTGTAACCATCTCCCAATTCTGGTCCAATATTTTTTCGCTTCAGGGCACGTCCACCACATGTGAAAGAAGGTGCCCTGACCGTGGCCGCATTTCCAACTATTTGGGGACATGTTAGGGAACATCTTCGATAGTCTAGCAGGCGCTAGGTACCACCTGTGGAACATTTTATAGTGATTCTCCTTGTATGATGCAGCTCTAGTCAATTTATAATTTTTATTCCATGCCTCTTCCCATTCATTAAAATTTAAATTATATCCAATATTTTTTTCCCAAACACTCACTCATAGCTAAAAATCAACTATGGCCTCGGCTCTATCTTGATCTAATAAGTAGTTATAAAATTTAGCTAGGACTTTTTTTTCCTTTCCCATCAAAATTTTATCCAATCCATTGTATCCTAATTCTAAACCGTATTCTTCCTTATCTTTCTGGTATCTTGATTTTATTTGTAAATATGTCCACCAATCTAAATTTATGCCTTGGTCTCTCAGATCTTCATTTGATTTAAGATTTCCTCCTTCATCTAAAATATCATTATATCTACATATTTTCTCCATTCCCCATCTGTTTGGGTGGATCAAGGCCTCCATCGTAGAGAGCCATTTTGGAACTTTATTGTAGTATCTCTGTCTAATTTCAATCCACATTTGTATTAGTGAGTCTCTAATTTTATGTCTACGGAAATGTGTTTTTTTTTTTTTTGTATCTGTGTCCCATAAATATGAGTGCCACCCTTTCTATAAGTCGTGGCCTTCTAACACTAAAATTCTCTTATTTTCCAAAGTGGCCCACTCCCTTATCCATACTAACTTGGCGGCCCTATAATATGTTTCCCAATCCGGGAGGCCAAATCCTCCCATATTTCTTTTCCCCTGTAGCACTTTAAGTGAAATCCTCGATTTTTTGCCCTCCCATACAAATTCCCTGATGTTTTTGTTTAATTCTAAGAATTTTTTTTTATCTAAGTTCACTGGTATATTTTGGTATAAGAATAAAATTTTGGGGAGGATGTTCATTTTATTCGCGGCTATCTTACCTATAAGTGACAATTTAATTTTCTTCCATCTGTTCAAATCTTGTTTTATTTTTTGAGTTGGGGGGTATAATTATCATCTTTTAGGGATGAACACCTTGCGGTTATCCAAATTCCGAGATATTTTATTTTCTTGACAACCTGTAATCCCAGTATTCCTTCTATCTCCTGTTTCTGTGTCTCAGTTACATTCTTAGTTAATATTTTGGTTTTGGTTTTATTCAATTTAAAGCCTGCCACTATTCCGTATTTATCCAATTCTTCTAATACTTTTGGTCCGGATTCTAATGGGTCTTCTAATATTAAGGCCACGTCATCCGCAAATGCTTGTGTTTTATAAACCTCCTTCCTAATCTTTAGGCCTTTAATCTCCTCATTTTTCCTAATTTTTCGTAACAGGACTTCTAAGGCCAAAATAAATAGTAGTGGAGATAGGGGGCATCCCTGTCTTACCCTCTTCCTGATCTGAAATATTCTTGTCCTATCTCCATTTACCAGGATGCTCACCCTCTGATTGTCATATATAGTTTTAATCATTTTTTCATAATTTATTCCAAATCTCATTATTCTAATTTGTTTAATCATAAAATTCCAATTTAAATTATCGAATGCCTTTTGGGCATCCAAAAATACTAAGGCCATCTGTTTTTCCGAGTGTTCTTCATAATACTCTAATGTGTCTAATATTGTTCTCAAATTATCCCTTATTTGTCTCCCCGGGAGGAATCCATTTTGATCTTTATATATCCAGGCATTTAATATTTTTTTAGTTCTTTCCACCATTATAGTCATAAATAATTTATAGTCGGTGTTCAGAAGGGAAATTGGCCTATAATTCTGAATTTGTTTTTGGTCAGGACCTTCTTTCGGCAAGAGTGTAACATGCGCTTCCCTCCACAAGTCCGGAATTTTTTCTCCCCTCAGTGCCTCATTAAAAATTTCAAGTAGCTTTGGATGTATATCTTCAAGTTTTTTATATATTTCCCCTGGGAACCCATCAGGACCTGGCGATTTGTTATTCTTAAGTTTTGAAAGGGCTGTTTTAAGTTCTTCAATTGTTATTTCCCTGTTAAGCATCTCCCTCTCAGCCTCAGCTATTTGTGGAAACTCTGCATTTATCAGGTATTGCTCTACTTCTTCTTCTGGGACCTCCTCTGCTTTGTATAGAGTTTCATAGTACTCCCTCACTCTTTCTAATTTATCATCTTCTTTGTTTAAGAGGTTACCCTCTGAGTCTTCTAATGTTTGAATCGTCCCTTTTTCATTTTCCTTTTTTAATTTATAGGCCAACCACCTGCCTGTCTTGTTGGCGTTCTCAAAGTAATATTGTTTTGTTCTTTTTAGTTTTTGTGCTGATTCTTCTTGTTCTAAAATATTTAATTTATGCCTCCACATCAGCCAATTTTCTTTTGTAGCTTATCTCCGGGATTTTCTTGGAGTTTTCTTTCTGCTTCTCCTAGATGTTTTAAAAGCTCTTCCAAGGATTTTTTTTCTTTATTTTTATATGCGCTAAACAATATCACAACCCCTCTTAAATAAGCTTTCATCGCATCCCATACAATTTCAGGAGATGTTCCTTGATTCCCATTTTCCTTAAAGAAGAACCTTACTTCTTCTTTCAATTTGTCAATACACTCGTCATTCAATAAATTCACATTAAATCTCCATCTCTGATGTTTCCTTCTTTTTGTATTCTTCCATTTTATCTCCAGGGGGTTATGATCCGCCCAAATATTTGGACTGATCTCTGCTGATGCTATTTCTGCTCCAAGCTTCGTGGTGACCCAAGCCATATCTATTCTCGACCAAGACTTTTGTGGGTTGGAGTAAAATGTGTACTGTCTGTCGTTTACTGTCTGTAAAATTCGCCATATATCAATTAGATTCAATTCTTCAACTAAATCAAAAAACGCTCTTGGTAACTTTGCTCTTTTATTTTTATTTATTTTATTACTTTTATAATCTTTGTCTGGGTCCACAATTCCATTAAAATCACCTATTAAGCAAATTTCATTGTATTCCATTTTTCCCAATTGCTCGTGGAGTCTTTTAAAATATTCTCCCTGTTTTTTATTCGGAACATAAATGCCCACTAATAGTATTTTAGAATTACCTCTCATTATTTCAATCATAAGGGTTCTTCCCTTTGTATCCTCATATTTTAAATCTGATTCAATTCCTTTATTAACATAGATTACTATCCCCCCTTTTTTTTCTGCTAACGAAGTAAATGTTTTACCAAATTTTTTGTATTCTAAACAATTACCTTCATCCTTTTTTATATGAACTTCTTGTAAACAAATTATATCCACGTTTTGTTTTACTAATTTTGTAAGTGTTAATTTCCTTTTTTTTTGTCGTTCAGTCCATTGACATTTACTGATATTAATCTCAAGTTGTTCATTCCTATTTATTTTTTTTTTGTTTGTTAGTGTTGGGGTTTTTTTGTTTGTTTGTTTTGTTTTCCTTTCCGGTTCTTGGTTTCTATTTGTTTCTTACGGCTCTTACTAGTCTTGTTTTCTTCTCCTTAGCTTCCTCTTCTTCTGTCTTCTTCTCTTCTAAGGTTCCTTCCTTGTTGTTCTGTTGATGTGGGGTCTCCTCTTCTGGATTTGTTGATTCTATCTCCTCCTTGCTACTTTGTTCTTCCTCTGCTCCCCTTAATTGATCGAGAAAATCTTGCGCTGTACTCAGGCTATCAATTTTTATTTTTCTCCCCTGCCAAGTGATTAACATCCCTTCCGGAAGAAGCAATTTAAATAGAATATTTCTTTTGTTCAATTGCACCGCTAAAAATCTATATTCCTTTCTTGCCTCTCTCACCCTTCTTGGCACCTGTTTCAGAATAATGACTTCCTTTCCTCCATATGTTATTTGTTCTCCTCTGGCTATATTATATAGTACATCTCACCGGACATGGACTTCTCTAGGGAGTCTGTTTCTTCTTGCGTAATTTGTTTGGACACGATAAACATCATCCAATTCTCTAATAATCTCTTGTTTATCCTGTTGGAGCACCTCTGTGATCAGTTCTGCCATCTTTTCTCCCAGCTCCTCCTCTTTGTCCTCTACAATATTCTGGAAGCGGAGTTAGAATGACGCCCTATCCATTTCCAGTTGGGTTAACGAGTCCTCTAAATTCTTATTTTGCATTGTCAATGCCTGGTCCACCGTATCTATTCTCTTCTCATTTTGTTCTATTTTTAACTCCGCCTTCTGGATCTTTTGTTCGTTGTTGAATATTGAAACTTGTATCTCATTCATTTTTTGATCTAATGCATGGATATCTGTTTTTAATTCGGTGTGATTACTTGACATTTTTTTCCTGCATGGCCATCAT
Organism: Coluber constrictor foxii; assembly: GCA_038048745.1. Classification (NCBI taxonomy): domain Eukaryota; kingdom Metazoa; phylum Chordata; class Lepidosauria; order Squamata; family Colubridae; genus Coluber; species Coluber constrictor. The sequence goes on along the minus strand of CM075961.1, from coordinate 114,105,820 downwards.
GGTCTCTTGAATTAACGTCAATATTGATTGCATAGTGAACAGCATTGGAGTTGCTATAGATTTTGATAGTCCTTCCGTTGATTTTTGCATCGCTGAGGAGGTCATAGTTATGGTGGGATTTGAGGGGTTTTTTTTTCCTGTTTTCAGAATTGTAGATGACATGCTTGTCATTTCTTTCAAGATTGTTTTTTGCTCCCTAATTATTCTCTCAATAATTAAATCTCGATATTCTTAAAAGAGGAAAAAAAGGAGAAAAGAGAAAAAAATGGAACAATACAAAATACAGTTATAATTTATATCTAAAATTTCTAAGTCAGACCTAATTCTTAAAGTTAATTTTTAAATTCAAAATCTATGCATAGCTGTGTATAAATGAATTAACATAAATAGATAATATAATACAAGTAAATTTAATGCAGTATATGATTAATGAATATAGTAATTCTAACCTACCGTATGCTAATATATACTGTGTATATTAAATATATGAAGAGATCAGCAATTAATCAATATAAAAGTTGTCAACTCTTATTTATAGTATTATTATGACAGTATGTAAAAATAAGGAAAAAGAAAAAACAACTTCAAAATATTAAAGAGAGGGTTTTCATAGGAAAAGACAGAGATAGGAAAAGAGTGGGAAGAGAAAATATATATATATATCTTAAGTTTTCAGTGGAGATCTGGAGGTCTTCCCCTTGAATTCCTTTTGAAAGTTCCTTTTGAAATGTACTCCAGAAGTCCTTTTAAAATGTAGTATAATATTTTATCAGATGTAGTTTTTAACAGTTCCTCCTCCAATCTCCTCCAAGTCTTTCTCTGTGCCAAATTGATTTATTAAAGTCCAGTCTCTATGGTTAGTCCCTTTGCTAGGTTGTCTCGGTACCAATCTCTTCAATTATTGCTCTGTCAGATCTCTGCAATGGCCGCGCTTCCTGCTTTCCAAATCAGTCCGGTAGAAGTCAGATCTCCCACTTGCTTCACCCTCCGCTGCTGTAGGTAAAGAAAACAAAAGTATTTCCTGGATTCTTCTTCTTCTTGCTCACTACGCCTGCCAAACCTTTTTGCGCAGTCAAAGCTAACATCCTCAATCTTTCGTTCTCCTTCGTTCTTGTCGGCTTATCAGGCTCTCTAGCCTTTTTCTCTGATCTCCACTCTCTGTCGCCGCTCTTTCGCTCTCTGAGCACTTCTCACCCGATTCTGCCGACCCCTTCAATTGATGATCAATTTCAGCTAGGCAGGAGTGGCACTTTCCAATTCCAACACTGCAGCCTCCGATCTTCCTTGCTTCCCGCCTGGATTGTCGGCTACTGCAGCTTCAGGTCAGCCATCAGATGGCTGACTCACCATGCCGGCTTGACAGGGTTGCCCGGTCTTGTGAGAAGCGTTAGCGCTCCGCTTTCTCACTCCCCCGGCTCTCCCTATTGTCCGCAGGACTCTCCAGCTCCCGCGCCCCCGAAGGGATCCCCAAAACACGATGTCAAGCGGCGTTGAGGAGTAGCGATTACTCACCCAACGGCATTTCGCTGCAGCTCACCAACTGGAAGTCCCCTACTTGACCTTGACTTTATCTTAGTAGACAATTTAGATGCTGGGAAATATTAACTGAGCTTTTTGAAGATTCATAAGGCAAATTAAATTAAACACTAAAACTTTATTAGAACTGTACACCGAAAAGCAGATTTGAAAGATTTGAAGAAACTTGGTGGGCTAAATTGGATTTGGATTATCAACATCACGAGAAAAAAGAAAAAGATAAATAAGACTTTAAAATCTGAACAACTGGGAAGGTGTAAATTGGAAATTATGAAGACTGAAAAGCACAAATTTATAGCATCTAAGGATTAGAAATTTAGGGGACTTGGAGGAGTAACTTGGGGATTGACCAAATCTTATTAACAATTGATTTTTTTCTGGAGTTTTCAGATATTGGGATACTGGGATATTAGAGGTATATTAACTTGTTGCAAAATGACCCAGCAAGGGACAATAAAGTTTTATGAAGAAATGTTAGAAATAGCAACAAAGAATTATAAGAAGTTGATGGGAATATTTAAAGATAAAGATGTGAAAGTAGAAGGCTCTCAACAAATGATGGGAAAAGATGAATATAACACACAGAAGACAGCTGAGAAATTAAAAGGAGGGGACAAAGCAAAATAAATTACAAAAAGATAAAAATAAGTTAAAAGCAAATAAAAATACTGAAAAGTCAGCAATAATAAATACTAAAAATCAAATAGACAATCCCTTAAGTGCTTATAATAGAATAGAGGGGGGGAAAGGAAGATGTTTAAAAAACAATGAAAGGGTTATGGATGGATATTCAAAAGATGCAGCAAAAAGAAATAAAGGGTAAGGCAGAGGAAACAATCAGTCTGTAAAAATGCCAGAAAAACATAGAATTCCAAGAGAGAAACATTAAAAAAATCACCAAAAAATCAATAAATGATGAAATTCTAAAAAGGAAATTTATTATAAACATAAAGGTTACAAGGTGAAAGACTAGGAGTAGGAATGAAGAGTATGAGAAAATTCAAAAATAAAATAGTATGTAGATATATAGGTTAGAAATGCATATAAGTAAAGATTCCATTTTGCTTAGGCAGGGGGTTGGACTGGATGACCTGCAGGGTCCCTTCCAATTCTGCTACTCTGGTTAAATATTATTCTGCTTTAAGATAGTTGGAGAACATGCTGACCAATATGTAACAATTTTGTGTTAGAATAAATCTTTTGTTTTAGGACCGTTAGAAAGAGGTCTTGAAAAAGGGGACATTCCTTAATACTAGGGCAGTAGAGATAAGAAAGAGCTATGCTTGCAAAATATTGTATGGGTAGTTATGGGGAGGTGTTGATAAACATGTAATTAGAGAAAGAGATGATGTTCTCTCTAAAAGGCGCTTCGGATTAGCCGTGATCAGTCACTGGATACGATGTAGGAGGGGCATGGGGGGGCATCGGAACAGAGAAACATAAAATGTAATGTTTTTGAAATTTCAGCTGTATCTTCCTGGCTCAAACTCCTTGTTTAGATTTGTTGGGATACCACCCTATTTTGCAAAATTTTTATTATTTTCTTTTAATAAAGTCTCTTTGTTTTCATCGACCCATACTTGTTGGTTGAATTCATTTCCAACAGGTATATCTAAAAGTATTATTATGATTAACAGGATGTAAAAAAATATATTGGAAAATGTAATTTTCAAGGACTATAAATTCAGGGAACTTAAAGATATAAGCTTGGGACATGAAATCTTATTGATAACTGGTTTTATTGGTGTTTATAGAAAATTGAGATATTGAAAATGTGGAACACTGAGTGATATTTATAATAAAGTATTACGGGTTAATAAGTATATTGTATAAAGAAATATTATTGATGTTAAAATATACTTTTGGAGAAAGTGATAAAAAATCGTAAGAGAATAGTATCATTTAAATATAATGAGGTAAGAACCCCAACTAATAGGAAAAATAAAGAAATAAGTATAAATTGGGAAAATTGTATAATATAGATTGATACATAGAAGAATATATTGAAGTAGGAAGATAAAAAATCTATATATGTAATTGTACTATAAAAATGTTGGTTGTTAAAGACCAACATTTGGTCTTTATTTGTATAAATAAAGCTGAGAGCCCAGGGCAGGGGTGGGGGAGTAGTGGTCATTATTAAGGAAGGTCTGGGTCCGAGGGAGGCCACTGTACCTCAGATAGCCGGGTGTGAGTCCATCTTCGTGAGGTGGGGTCCTGGTGGGCAGATGGGTCTGTTAGTCACATACCTGGCTCCCTGCCACGTGGCAACGACCCTGCCCGAGCTTCTCAATGTTATAGCCGAGGTGGCGGTTGGTACCCCCAGGCTTATAGTCATGGGGGATTTCAATTTGCCATCTATTGGTGAAACATCTGAGATGGCTCGGGAGTTCATGGCTTCCATGACGGCCATGGACCTGACCCAGGTAATTCAGGGCCCGACTCACATTGGTGGACACACCCTGGATCTAGTTTTTGTCTCTGGTCAGTGGTTGAGTGGTCTTGATATTGGGGATATAGCTGTGGAACCCTTGTCATGGACTGACCACTCGCTCCTTCGACTCGACTTTCTGACCGTTGCACCCCACCGCAGGGAGGCGGAACCGACCAGGTGGTTCCGCCCCAGGCGCTGATGGATCCTGATAGGTTCCAGACGGAGCTTGGGCCATTTCCTGACACTGACACGCGACTCGGCTGAGGACCTGGTGGCTGCCTGGGATAGGGCAGCCGGTGGGGCCTTGGACCGCATCGTGCCTTTGCGGCCTCTGACCCGGCGCCGAACTCACTTATCTCCTTGGTTTACCGAGGAGTGAGGGAGATGAAGCGCCGGAAAAGACGCCTAGAGAGCGGTTGGAGGGCCAGTCGCTCTGAATCTAACTTAACACTAGTAAGAGCTCATATTAAGACTTACTTAGTGGCGATAAAAGCGGCGAAATCTAACTATTTTGCTGCTCTTATCGCATCATCAGATAATCGCCCAGCCGCCCTGTTTAGGGTGACCCGCTCCCTCCTCCATCTGGGAGCGCGGGAGGATCCCTTGCAGGGACGTGCTGAGGATTTTGTTCAATATCTGGATGATAAAATAACTCCGATTCGGGATGATCTGGCCACTGACTGGGTTAGTTCAGGCGAGGTGACTGAACCCGGTTCTGAGAGTGTTATCTGAGCTGAGTTCGATCCTGTGGCTCCCGAGGACATGGACAGGATTCTGGGAAGACTGAACGCTACCACATGTTTATTGGACCCGTGTCCCTCCTGGTTGGTGCTGGCCTCCCGGGAGATTACACGAGGCTGGCTCCAGGAGATTATAAACGCTTCTTTGAGTGAGGGTGCCCTACCGACCGCTTTGAAGGAGGCGGTGGTAAGGCCCTTCCTCAAGAAGCCCTCCCTGGACCCAGCTGTTTTGGCAAATTATCGTTCAGTCTCCAACCTTCCCTTTCTAGCGAAGGTTGTTGAGAGTGTGGTGGCGTGGCAGCTCCCCCGGTACCTGGATGAAGCTGTCTATTTAGACCCGCTCCAGTCCGGCTTCAGGTCTGGTTACAGCACTGAAACGGCATTGGTCGCGTTAGTGGATGATCTCTGGAGGGCCCGGGGTAGGGGGTACTCCTCTATCCTGGTGCTGTTAGACCTCTCAGCGGCTTTTGATACCATCGACCATGGTATCATGTTGCGCCGGTTGGAGGGATTGGGGGTGGGAGGCACCATTTTACGGTGGTTCTACTTCTACCTCTCCGACCGGTCGCAATCTGTGTTGACAGGGGGGCAGCGGTCGACCCCGAGGTGCCTAGTGTGTGGGGTGCCACAAGGGTCGGTCCTCTCGCCCCTTCTGTTCAACATTTATGTAAAGCCGCTGGGTGAGATCATCCGTGGTTTTGGGGTGGAATTCCATCAGTACGCTGATGACACTCAGCTGTACATCTCCAGCCCAGACCACCCCAACGATGCCGTGGAAGTGATGTCCCAGTGCCTTGAAGCTGTGCGGGTCTGGATGGGGAGAAACAGGCTTCGACTCAACCCCTCCAAGACCGAGTGGCTGTGGCTGCCGGCGTCCCGATATAGCCAACTGACTCCATCGTTGGTTATTGGGGGCGAATCATTGGCCCCCACAGAAAGGGTGCGCAACTTGGGCGTCCTCCTGGACCCACGGCTGTCATTAGAGGATCATACGACAGCTGTGGCCAGGGAGGCTTTTTATCAGGTCCGCCTGATACGCCAGTTGCGGCCCTTTCTAGATCGGGACTCCCTACGCAGTCACTCAGGCGCTCGTCACGTCTCGCTTGGACTACTGCAATGCTCTCTACATGGGGCTCCCCTTGAGATGCACCCAGAGGCTCCAGCTGGTACACAATGCGGCCGTGCGGGGGATTATGGGAGCGACGGGGCGCTCCCACGTGACACTTCTCCTGCGTGAGCTGCATTGGTTACCGGTTGACTTCCGGGTGCGTTTCAAGGTGTTGGTAATCACCTTTAAAGCGCTCCATGGCTTAGGACCAGGGTACTTACGGGACCGCCTTCTGCCACCAATTGCCTCCCACTGGCCGGTTCGCTCCCACAGAGAGGGCCTCCTCAGGGTACCGTCAGCCAGACAATGTCGGCTGGCGACCCCCAGGGGGAGAGCCTTCTCTGTGGTAGCCCCCACCCTCTGGAACAATCTTCCTCCAGAACTGAAAACAATTGCCGACCTCCGGACTTTTCGTCGGGCTCTGAAGACTTATCTCTTTCAACTTGCCGGACTTGCCTGATCCCTTCTATTTTTAAAAATTTTTTAGAACTTTTATCTTGTTTTTAAACTTTCAGCCTAATTTATATCTGTTTTAGTACGATTTTAACTTTTTTGTATTGGTTTTTAGTCGGCTGTTCACCGCCCTGAGTCCGTCAGAAGGGCGGTATATAAATTTAATAAATAAATAAATAAATAAATAGTATATGCAAATAAAACATACCAAAAAAAGAGAGATATTTTAAAAGACATTATATTAGAAATGCTCTGCTTTTAGCATGGGAAAGAATCAAAGAGAAACATTACATGAAAATACTGGTCTGGCTATCCACAATGGAAGTACTAATACATCCAAATGTTTTTGAACTGGAAAAAATCACAAGATATAAAAATATCCTAAAAGAACAACAGGAATTAAAATTGAAACAAGAACTGAAAAATCAAGGAATTGATTTGACTTGGTGGCCACTTATACAAATACAATCAAGATACAAGAAAGATGCAGAAATGTATGGATTTTACAAAGAACCTTCAGAATTAGATCAGATATTTTTAGGGACGGATGATAAACTAATAAAAAAAATATATAGCTACCTATTGAATTTTAAAATGAAAGAAGAACAAGTAAAAGAAACTATTCTAGTATGGTCCAAAAATTTTGGATGTACTATAGAATTAGACAAATGGCAAAAACTCTGGGAAAGAAACTCTAGATTGATGATGACAACAGTCTACAAAAAAAAAATCTACAAAATGTTTTATAGGGGGCATTTGCCATCAGCAAGATTGGCAAAGATGTTCCAAAACATATTTCCCAAATATTGGAAATGTAAACAGATACCAGGTTCTTACTATCATATGTGGTGGACTTGTCCTATGGCAAAAAACAAAAAAACAAAACCAAGTTAAAAATAAAAATGTGGCTAGAAGAAATGATAAAACAACAAATAGATCTAAAACCAGAGATGTTCTTGTTGGGTATTCTCCTGGAGAAATATAATAAAAGAAATACATATTTAATTTTACATGTAATAACAGCAGTGAGAATTGTGTATGCACAAAATTGGGAAAATGAAAATATACTTATAGGGGAAGATGTAATAAAGAAAATACTAGAATGTGCTGAAATGGATAGATTAACATTGAAAATTAAGGATAAGGAGGAAACAGAATACTTAACTTGGGAATTATTTTATCAATGGTTAGAAAACAGAAGCAGAAGTTAGAAATTTAGAATCAGGAGAATATGTAAATAAATATGAAGTAAATATGTAATTAAATAATGAATATCGAATAATGAGGATAAGTAAACATGATTAATAGTCTTGAGCAATAATGATTACAAATGTGATGGATATATATGATGTTTATAAAGCTTGATATTAGCTAATTATAGATAAAACCAAATAGAGCACTTAATTAAATAACGGAAAATGTTTAATAAGGATATGTGAAGAATATTGTGAATAGATTTTGAGGATAATAGGTATAGCTATTGTGTGCATTAAGATTTATTATTTGTATTTAAAAGAGATTATATCCAGTAAGTACATTGCCATTGTGGATATGGAAAATTTATATATAACAAAGAAAATTGTATAATAAAAAATAATATTTAAAAAAGAAATATATGGGATCTGACACTAGATTAACAATTGTATTATTAATTTAACAACTGCGGTGATTCACTTAACAATTATGGCAAGGAAAAATAAAATTAGTCAAAATTCATTTAACAACTGTCTCTCTCTAGACTTCCAGTGGCGCCGCGAAACGCCGACAGAGCTCCTTTTAGGAGCTCCAGCCCCGTGTTTCTGTATAGCTGCTAGAACAGCGAAAATCAGCTGTCTAGCGGATTAAAACTCTCTCCCAGGGAAAAAGGGGGAGAGAAGAGCAGAAGGGTCTGGGAAGAGCTCCCCTAGACCCCCAGGCTTTTTTTTTTTAAGCCTGAGGTTTGCAGGGTGAGAGCTCCCTGAAAGCCCTTTAAAGCTCCGGAGCAGGGATGAGTCTGCTTAAAAATAAGCAGACCGAAGCGTCGCAACCACACCAGCAAAACAAATTGAAGATTATAAAGAATTTGGACTTTGGATGCTGGCAGAGTCAATCCAGGAGGATAAAAATGCAAGTACTGAATGTTAACTCCGTTTAAAAAGGGAAAGATGGCGCCTGTGAAAATGAAACTTATAAGTGAAAGTCCTTGTTAACATTAGCAACTTTGTTAAAGCTATTGGGTTATTTAGGAAAAAGATTTAAAGTGGAAGTGGAATGGAAAAGACTATGGTACTGATTTTAACTAATTTACATCTCTAATTTGTGTGGAAAATAATTGGATTTAACGACCTGATAGCTGAATTAATACAAATATAAAGAGGCAATTGAAAAATGGCTGAAATCAAAGATGGATTATATGAGTCAGCAAACCTACAAGTGGTGACTGCGAAGGATTTAAAAGATCTCTTAAAATCTTTTACTGTTGAGATAAGAGACAGATAATGAAAAGATCTATTCAAGATTTTAAATTGGGGAATAAAAATGACTTGCTGGCTGGAAAAGAGGAAGAAAGTAATCAGGATAATGTGACTTTGGAGGACAAAAGAGACACTGTCGGGATTAAAATGGAGGTTATTACACTGGAAACAGGTTTTGGAAGAGGCTTCCATTCAATTAATTGAAAAACAGCAAGATTCTTTACTGCAGGCTGATAAATATTTTGACAAGTTTTGGCTCTACAGACAGAAACAATATTTAAGGAACGAACTGACTGACTACAAACGCAGGAGGAGTCGAAATGGGGGCTTCAACTTAAAGGAAATAACTCCAAGAAGAGAATGAATTCCAAAGACACACCAACTACAATTTCAAACCAAAAAATTCTTGAAAATAAAAGCAGGGGGAGAAGTAATGCTGAAGAAGAAAGTATTATTGGTGAAGGACTGGAAAAAATATAGAAAGAAAGAAAGATTGGTAGATTTAAAAAAAAAATCTTTTTGGGGAGGATTTTAATAACAAATTTACTTATTGAAATTAGTATTTTTTAAGCTTATTTTAAGATAAAGAAATAAGGGAAGTGTTTTATTATATTTAGTTTTGGATTTGACTTAAGGGATAGGTTTTTGTTTTTTTTTTGAGTTTTATATTTTGAGGAATGTTTTACCGAAGTAAAAATGTCTAGCTAAAAATGAATGGTTTGGATAGCTTCCTGAAAGTTATGAAATTTATATTTTAAAGAATTTATTCATGATTTAGAAATAACTTAACCCAATGGATAAACGGTACTTTTTTTAAAAAAAGATTATATTTTGGAGCTTCTTTTATGATGTTAAAAGATTTAACTAAAGTTGGACAACTTTTTGAACTTTATTGTAGTTTTAAAATATTGAAATTTAAAGGTGGCTAATTTAAAATTTAATGGATAACTTTTTGAAAGTTTTGAAACTTATATTTGGAGAATGTTTTGCTAATGTATTAAGAGATTTTAAAATGTTTAAATTAAGATTATAGGTTTTTTTCTTTCTTTTTTTTAAATGTGAAATGTGATAAAAGGAAGGTTGAAGTATAATTTTTAAAAAGGGGAGTTAATGAATGTGAGAGAGTTTTGAATTCTGTAGTAGTTAGCATACTGTAGCCTATGTTTGTTAAATGTTATATCCTGTTTTTGCTCTGGGAAGTCGGGGGGGGGAATTGGGAAGGGGGGGTTGGGTGGGGATAAAATGATGTACAATAATTGATTTCACATTGTTTGGGTGTTTGAATATTAATAATAAAAACATTATAAAAAAACAACTGTCTCTCTTAAACATAAATTTTGGTTTCAATTGTCATAAATTGAGGACTTACCTGTGTGTTCAATTTGATTAGCAACCTTTGGAGAGCCTTTGCTGATCAAATTAATCAAAAATATTTCAATCTCGCTATCACAACAAAAATATTATTCAATAACCTCTCTTCAGAATTAGACAATCATAAAATTAAGATAATTTTTAAAATTTTCAATATTATTTTAATTTAGAGCTGTTTGGATTCTATAAGATGATGCAAAAGATTTCTAGGACATTGCAACATCAATTAGTCACCCCTAATTTATAGCATCAGTTTAATCACCAACTGTCTCTTTTCTTAGCAAGATTTCAAGTTTTTCCCTCTTTCCCAGGGGTGGAAAAGAGGGATTGGCTCAAGGTCACCCAACTGACTTTCATGCCTAAACTTGGGCTAGAACTCAGTTATCTGGTTTCTAATCTGATTCTTTAACCACTACATCAAATTGGCTTACATTATCCTTAGTTGGAAGAAAAATAGTTTAATAATCAATTCCAATGAAAAGCGCATGAATAGTTTAATAAATATGAGATTGGATTCTGTTCCCAACAATTGCCATAGTATGTTAACCCTATGCACAAAAATGACATCATTCACACAAACACATTCAAGGCATATTTAAAAAATTAAGTTCTGTATCACAATCATTGTCAAGAAAGGATCAGAATTTCCAGAATGCAAAACACAGCATGAGTTTAGCATAGCAAGGCTTCCTTCTGATGACAAAGGCAGAGAATTGTACAGTTCTGTAGAAGTCACCTGAAAATATTTTACCTGCTTTATAGCCTCTTTATTTATATTTGTTTTCTGTAAAAGAGGCATGAAAAACAGGTGGTCCTCCTGTTGTTCCTGGCCTACAACTTCCACAAGCCCACACAAACAAGTCAAGGCCAAAGTAGTAATAGAATTGTTGGAAGAAATGTCCATCTGGATTCAGTTCCAGGTGGGAAGAAAGACACTGGAAACGTGGGGGCTGTTGGAAAGATGGTTTAATGGTGGACAACATCACATGGGTTTTTTTGGTCCTGGGCAAATGAGCACATGGAAGAGAGATGGATATATATTTATACCCGCGGGGCGCCTCAGAGCTTCCTGTTCCTGTGTAAGGGCAGGTATCCTGATTGGTCGTCAGGCTCCCATGGGGCCATATAGGGGTAATTTTTTAGGTTGTCTTGAGGCCCAGACTTGGTTGAATTTTGCTGGGTGATGATGTAAAGAAGTGGGGTATGTTCTGAAAGGGTACTGGGCAATTCCTATTATGGCTGAATGGCTTTGTCCTGGTTTGGATCTTGAGTGAGGGCTAATCCTATCATGTCCTGAAGGTGAAGGTCCTTTGTTTTGTAGATATACTGGCCCAGTCTTTTGTCTTGTAGATAGGTTGGCACTGGTCTTTCTGGGGCTATTAACAAAGGAGGGGGCTGCTTTCCAAGAACATGTTTCTCCTTGTTTCAACCAGGGAGATATAATATTCTGCCTTTTTAATACTTCCTAGAATATTTCATTCTTCTAGAGAAGAGTGGGTGCTAACTTTCTACAGAATGCAACAGATTTTCCTATTATATATAAAATTTGTGTACTCTTGCATAAATTTTGAAGGTGTTTTACAACATAATTATAAGCATATTATTTTTCTTGCAATGGCTAATTCTGCTTATTCTTCTGAAGCCAGTAATTGTGTGTTTGCTGGTTATAGCAAGGAAGAATGTTATTTAGTGCCATCTTTAAGTCAAATTAATTGAGATCTTATCTCAAATCATTCATGCTGAATATGAAAGATTTTTTGAATGAGGGGTCCTTTGTACTCTCTGATAAGAGCATCTTTACTAGCCTTGCTAATGTTACTTATTCGGGCAATGAAATGTCTGCAAGAAAGCAACCAAGACAAGACATCCTTATTTCAACGGTAAGGATCCCTCATTTCAACAGTAAGCTAAAATATTCGCCTTTATTTTTGAAGGATTACATGAACAATAGGCATTTCAAACTGAATCCTCAGCCAGGGACGTTCATTGGGTAATTTTGAAATAGGCATTCTCTCTCAGCCCAACCTTCCCCACAAGGTTATTGCTGTGAGGAAAATAGGAGGAAGAAGGTGTGTTGAATCTATTTGCTGCTTTGAGTTATTTGTGAAAATAATAAAAATGGGAAAAGAGAGAAATATAGACCACACAAAGGAGCCTTGTTGCAGCAACAAAAGCTTTTGTAGAAGCCCCCAAAACTTCTTCCAAGGCAGAAGTATGGGCTATTTCCCTTCCTGCAAAAGAATTTGAGGGGAGGGGAAAATCTGCTGCCCAATCTTGCTTCGGATCCCTTGAAATATACTACATTTATTGGACCCGCGAGTTTCTCTCATGCGGCCCTGCACGTCTTCCTCGTGGGCCACTCGGCCTTCCAAACTCCTCCGGGGTAAAGGGCTTGCAGGTCCGCGGTGGCAAAGAATCATATCGCCAACCGCTTCTTCCGCGGCGAAGGCGGCCTCTTACCCAGATACAGGCTTTTCCGGTGATCTCTTCTTCCCCGAGGACGGCTTGGCAAGTAGCCCTCAAGTAATCATCGCCCAAAGCCAGCTTGGCTGAGGAAGCAGCCAGTGTCCCCAGCAGGCCAGCGCCTATGGCGCAGGTAGCCCCCAACGCCAGCAGCATAGGCCTAACGCTTCGCTTTCGGGAGTCTTTCGAAAAGATGGCGCTCTCGTGTTCGGCTAGGAATTGTTACGTGACAATGTGACTCCGCCTTGCCGTAGTTATTCTCCAAAGGAGGTAGTCGGCTAACGCTTTACTGTAAATTATGAATATGCATTGTAAGACCTCCTATTTTAAATGTCAGAAATCTTGTAAAGTTGTGCTGTAACAATGCTCTCTAGTAGAGATCTGTGGATTGGAATAAAAAGGGGAGATACATCTCTCTTCCATTGTTTTAAAACTACAGAGAAAAGTTGAGTTTCAATGCACAAATAATACTGCAACCAAGAATTATGTATGCACTTAAGGAAGCCTTCCCTATTCAAAGATAAAAGCCAGAATGAGGATAGTTGTAAATTTCTTACAATATTCAGCATCTTATTACACTTTTGTCTGAAGACAAAATGATAGTGTCTTAATTGATTATACATGAAATAATTTTAAAACCATTACACTAGAAATCATGGAAGGTAAAGATTTTTCTTAAATGTTACAAATCTAAAGTGAAACTGCATCATAATATGGAAAAGACCTGTGCTCCATCATGACATCTTCAAAGTCACAAAACTCAGAAAATCTTTGATTTCATGGAACATCATATGCACATGCAGAAGATTGTTGAAGATGTACAAAGTAATTTGTAGAGTGCAGCAACTCTGCTCTGGGATACCACTCCAATATTTCATCAGATGTATGGTTTGTTGAAATCTTGATTGAGCAAAAGGTCTCATTATTGTAAGGGCTTTCCCTCACTGCTGAATCAATATGCCATCCACATACTTTGGGGGTGGGGGGGGGACTATCCCAAGATGAAATTGAATTCTCCAGTATGCTTGTCCTTCCCCTGTTGCCAAATAGATTGGTTGAAAAAGCTTAATAAGATGCTATATACCTGGAGAATGCCCTTGGATAGTTTCAAGGCATTCTCAAGGTATATAGATGAAATTTCATTCACAAGATGAAATCAAAATTATGAGGACAAAAAGAAGCAACTTTTTTTCATCAACAAAAAAGGAATGCATTTTCAAAGCAGGACTGTATCTGCTTTGCTAATTAGGTCTAAAAATGGACTAGAAATTTAACACAGATGGTGAAGAACTGCCATGATTGTCCAGGCTTAATTAATATATACTTGGCCAATTCTTAAAATTATTGATTTTGGACACTTTTTAAAGACAGGATCATCTTCACTACATCAGAGTAATCCAAAAGGGGATAACTAATCTGTATCTGAATTTACTATACTGGAAATAAAAGCAAAATATTTTTGTCTGGATAGGATTGTGGGTGGCTTATCATCCTAAACTAATAAAAGTATTCTGAACTAGAGAAGCTACATTTAGCGATGGTTAATGGACAATGGACAAGATGTATTTTATAAACCTCTTACATATAAACTTTTGCAACAATTCTCTTGTATGTTCTGAGTACTGCAGACCAATTCAATTTGAAGGAAGGCCAGGATCCATGTGGATACTTCCTTAGCAGGGGTGGGTTCTAAATATTTTTACTAACGGTCCTATGGGTGTGGCTTATTTTGTGGGCATGGCTTGATGGTCATGTGATAGGCATGGTTTGATGGTCATGTGATTGGGTGGGTGTGGCCAACTCAGTCACTCATGTCAAGGGGTGCCTCTTGTGACCCCTCCCCTCCCAGCCATTCCTTGTCACACCCAGCCTCAACCTATCTATAGTTCTGTAAAAAAGTTGTTCACCATTTTTCAACTTTATTATCTACATACTATAGATGTATTTTCATGGACAACTGAAAGGAGGAAATGGCTCACATGCTTTGCCCAAGAGTATGATAGGCAACAGGCTTTTAAGGGGTTGCCAGAAGGGGGTGCAATGTATTTTCCAAAGCACCAGAAGGCAAATCAAGAAGCAATAGAAGGAAACTGAACAAAAAGAGAAGCAACCTAAAACTAAGGAAAAACTTCCTGACAGTGAGAACCAATATAGGTGCAGAAATATTTCAGTCATAATTTCACATATAAAATAGCCATTTGTGTAATACAACCTGCATATTGTTCAAAACAGTCCTTAGTATTATGGCTGATGTTTGACAGCAAGCTAAAAGTCAAAGATCACAAGAGTGCTTCTTTCTCTGTATGTATACAAAACATCACATATCAGGAATAGTATATTAAGATGGACTTATGCAACCTGATGTACAAAATAAACATGCACATATTTATGCTCTGGACTATAGTCATTGAATGCAGGTAAATCCCTGAAAAATATGTGGTAGCCCAGGGCAAAAGAAAGGCAGTAAAATCTCTCTAGGTGTACGGACAGTGTAAAATATTAACACATGATAAATAATGGAACAATTAAAAATAATAGCACAGATTTCTCTCTCTCTCTCTCTCTCTCTCTCTCTCTGTCTCTGTCTCTGTCACTCACTCACACACACATACACACACCTATTCTGGGCACAAAGTATCTGTTGTTACAAAGTTCTCATTTCTCTCTATAATACAACTCATGCTAATCGATACCCTATCTCTCAACTATGTAAAGCCTATGCATATTTACTTGGCAGTGAGGCTATTTCAGTGGGATTTACTCCAAATAGGTACACATGATTGCAGGCAAACAGCTAGCTCTGTTGTTTAATAGGCTGTAAGTAAAATTTCTACATTAACAAAATTTATACCTAAGCAACAGAATATAGGAGCAAAAAACCATAGCAATAGTCTGAGCTATGCTTTTCTTCTTTAAATGGAAGTACTACTCATTTTAACCAGACATTAAGACTCATTCGTTTGGAATACTAGTATGGCTTGCACTGAACCTTGACAGTATTTGTTACAAATTAGCTCAATTTTCTTTCCTTTAAATCTTGCTTTCGTTACACACCGCCCGTTTCAGACCAAGAGCTCCGTTTTTTAGAGAAAGAGAGTAGACTGGAGGGGGGGGGCTTTGAAATAAAAGCCCAGCAAGAGAAAAGGGGAAAGGCGCGCTCTGGATTCCGGACTCTGAGCTTTCCCTGAGCCGGGAAGCCCTCCTCGTTCTCATTCTTCCCAATCCCTTCCCTTCCCACTCCCGGATTCTTCTCCACACTCCCCTTGCTTTCTTTTGCTTGACGCTCCTTTCAGGGTGGGAGAGAAAACCAAATAAAAACGGGAAAGAAGCAAAGACTGAAAATGGTTGCATGGCTGCAAAACAGGAGGTGGGCATTTTTCAGCCACTTTCTGGGATTGAAAAATTGAGGGAACCCAAGGAAGCAGCATCCAGCCGGGACTAAGAAGACCCCTGCTCCCACCCACTACCATCCCATGCCGCCTTCTTTTTCTCTCTCCACCGTCACTCTTCTCTCTCTTGGGAAGAAGGGGACTAACTTTTTTTTAAAAAAAGAAAGCTCTGCTACTGAGGAGAGAAAGCAGTAGCTGGGAAAGATGTTGCTCTGGAGTTAAAACAATGAAAAAAATGCCCTTCCCCTGTTCCTACCCTCCCTCTTTTTCTCCCCACCAGTTCCTTTTAGCTTTGGCTCCGGTGCCAAAAGAGGGAATTCTCTCTCTCTCTCTCTCTCTCTCTCTCTCTCTCTCTCTCTCTCTCTCTCTCTCTCTCTCTCTCTCCTTTTTTTTTTTTTTTTTGAAGTCCCCTTCCTTTTTTTCTTGCCTAGTTGGAGAAAGACAGGAGAGGGCTGCTGCTGCCCCTATCAATCCCAACACTGTTGTAGAAAATGAAAGACTGGAAAACATTCCTGGGTCAGATAGATGCATTTATTTGCGCAAGGTTCAGAGCAGTTTGAGTTCTTGCAAATCTGAACAAAGAGCAGTTCTTCTTACACTGTTTTTATCTGTTTTCAGAACAGGGAGCTCTATTAGCTGTTCCGACTTCCATATATGGTTACATTATAAGTACATCAAACTTACATTACACATCAAACCATTACATACTAGTAAATGAAATTATTTTGGCTACACAATTTTACTACTCCATTAGTTTACTAATTATTAAGCTATTACACTTTCCTTAAGTACTATAACGCTTAAACACAGAAATTTATAGCTATCCCTTAAACACTAAATAACTTCTTTGTTTCCTATGCATGTACTTTCAGAGGTTCCCTATAGTTGGATTTTCATGGCATTGATTCTATTAAGAAGATATATAGAACCAGTGTGTCCAGCACAGTGTCATAGGTCAAGTAATTAAGAGGAACTTTATGAGGTAGTTAGGTAGTCACTTAGCCCCTTCTCCTCAATAAACCCATTTAACTACAGGAACACCATTCTCTGTTCTCCTGAGGGCTGACAGCTTAGGTCCGATTATTACCAATGATGAGGTTCAGATGCCTCTAACAAGCAGGTTATTCTTTTTAGAAGTAATGTGAATAGAATAGGTCTTACAGAGTTCATCCGATTTTAAGGATCTGATTTTATATGATTCTTATTTTATTCATCTTACTTCTTATTTATTATAATTCCTATTTTATTTACTTTATTTTACTTTATTTGTCCCCCCTCTGGAAGTTTTTCCATGCATAAAAAACTTTCATTACTTTCTACACAGCATTCTATGTAAAGCTAACATCCTATAACATATATGACTAATCTAAACAAGAGACAGGTCTATTTTGATACTTTTTACTTTCCTAGTCCTTGAAGATACTCCCTCCATTCTTTCCCACATCTCATGTCAACATATGTGTCTGTTTCAGAAGCGTCTTCTTCAAGGAGGCGCTCTGTCACAAGGAACGTTTTCTCATTCTGTATCTCTTTCACTGATTTGATAAATAGCTGTCTCAACACAGGGATCACACAAGGAATAAAAGCTAGACCTGCCACAGCACATATCAGCAAAAATAACATTTGTTTTATCCACCCGGATCCAGGCAACCATGAAAACCACATGTCCGTTGTCTGTAACCTCTGACTTATTTTGGAGGCTCTCTCCTGTAATTCTTTAGCAATTCCCCTTACCACACCTGATCTATTCATATAGAAGCAACAATCTTCCCCCAGAAATATACAAACACCTCCTCTCTCTGCGGTTAGAATGTCTAAGGCACGTCGATTTTGTAGAACTACTGCTGCTAATGAATCTATCTGGTCTTGGACTTCTACCAGAGTTCCAGCAATTTGATTCAGGCTTTCTTGGAATTCCTCTGATAATTGCCGGAACTAGATTACTGAGTGTGTTACCCCTCCTATGCCTGTCCCCACAGCAGTTCCTATTCCCATGATTACTAACAGTGGGATTAAGATCGGTACCCGTTTTTGAACATGTCCCACGAGAGGTACAGGGATTGTATGTTCTCCACTAACAACACCTATTTTAGGAAATAGGTGTACTAGTGTGCATGTTCCAGTCCAATTTGTTGGCAAACATAAATACGCACTTTTTCCACAGTAGAAAAAAACTCCCTTTTCCCCTACGCACACGCCTATGTTTATGGAGAAAGCATGGGTCCGATGGTACCTTTCATTAGTCCAGACTCCCAGAGTCCCTGCCAGAAACATTCCAGACAGCGGCTGCAGAGGAACTTCTTGTGACGGGTCCTTTTGCTTATCTCTAAGGACTGGACCTTCAAAAATATACCGGGAGGTGATATTCCCCGGGGGAAAGAGGACACAGAAACCTGTGCTGGATTTAATGGAGAGCCAGATAGGGAAGCGAGGGGGCTGGAATACACTGGGGCACCTTTCTTGGGATATATTGCTGGGCTCCTCAGATCCTCCCCATCTTGTGAAAGTGGCAGTGGGTGGTAGTGAGAAAGTGACCTTTTGTTGAAATGAGTGGTGTGCTGACGGAAAAAGTTTTTTTGTTAGTTTTGCATCAATATGGTTTGCCCTAGGACCAAGGTACACTTCTGATGGACATTGTTCTTTTGTCAGGGATCCTACAGGCCTACCATGTTTCTGATGTCTCCTTACACACAGAGAGGGTAACCCTATGATTTCCACACCTGTGGCTATTGGGCCAGCAATAGGAAGGCGGCTTTTCCCCAGACGTTGGAATGCTTTATAGAAATCTCCTTGTAACGGGGATACTGGTACTTTATTTCTGCTATCCTTTTCAAGGACTATTGTAGCCTTTGTCCTAGCCCAGAGCTGTGGCTCCACAGGAACGGCATGATAAGATGAAGGGCTGGCAGATAAACACAACCAGCATCTTTCACCTAGGGTAGGGTCATACTGATTAACAAGGCCTTGACCCAATTCTAATGTCCTTGATATGTAGTCTTGCCTTCTTAGTTGTTGCAAGGGCCCGTTCTCCCTATCTATTCCCCCCTCTCCTGGGATGGTGAAACTCTTGACCGCTGGTTTAGGAGTTGATTTGGGTCTAAGACTTCCCCCCCACCTTCTGATACCTCGTTGTTGGCGGGAGTAGACTTGACCCATAGTGTCCCCATTCAGTGTCCTGTTGCTGTGTGTTCTTCTGAGATTCTTGACATCTTTAATTCTTTCTACAGGAGGGATTTCTAAAACATTTACACAACACGAGGAACTACTGTTTAAACTAACATTATTCACTAGATCCTTAGCTAATATGACCCAAAACCATAAATAAATCATACTGACCTGATTTCTGCACTTCACAAAGCCTTAAGAGCGCAAGACTCGAAGTTTTACAAATTCACCAGGTCAGGAAGAGAGCTAGAAGTATACGTAACTTGGGTGAGGTCAATGTCTGCTACATCCCTAGGTCTTCCACAGAACATGTCCCGGTATATATAAAAGGATACACCCAGGAGTACGAAACCAGTGACTCCCCAGAGTCCCCACAGCCAATCTTCCCAAATCATGAGTGTGTTTGTATTTAATAAGTGCTTACTGTGTACTACTAGTGTCAATGGGTTTTTTACATTACAATTCACAATTTTGGACTGTTGTCTTCCTCCGCTTCAGGCTTCGGCCGTGCGCTGGGAACCAGCTTCCGGGGTGGTTCAGCAAGGCTGACGATCACCACGGTGCGTTGAGAGTCCGTTGCCGGTAGGACTCAGCACAGGGTATTCTTCTTGAACTTCAGCACCAATGGCTTGTCGGTCTTTGTCACCTGGTATGCGACTGGGTCACTCTGGTCTGCGGGCTTCAGTCTCGTCCAGTGGATCCAAGATTTTCCTTCCAAGGTCTTAACTGCAAGAGGTGAACACATCACAACAGTATATGGCCCTTTCCATCTAGGTCGTAAAGGCTCATTTTTCCAATGTTTTATCCACACCCTATCACCTGGTTTGTAGTTGTGACCTGCAGTTGTGATAGGGGGAGGTCTGCATTCCTGCATATAATGTCTCAGTTTGTTGACATGATTGTTGTGCTGTTGTAACTGCAAAAGTAATTTTCTGATTTCTACCCCCCCTTTTTGAGCTAAGTCTGGCCAGCCTTGAAAACGGTGCTTGAACAAGGCAGGGGGTCTCCCGTACAGAAGTTCAAAAGGAGACAGCTGGTATCTGGTTCGTGGGGTTGTTCTAAAAATATACAAAGCCATGGGAAAAACCTGAAACCATGGCAAGTGAGTTTCCAAGCACAGTTTTGTAATGATTGCTTTTAATGAGCGATGAGCCCTTTCACAATTCCCCGCACTTTGTGGCCGAAATGAACAATGATACCTCCATTTTAGGCCCGCAGCTTCAGCCAGATGACGATTTATACTTTGCACAAATTCTGGGCCATTATCAGAGCTAATAGTTGAGGGACATCCAAATCTAGGGATTATTTCCTTTAAAAGAAAGCGTGCTACTTGTATGGCTAATTTATTTCGAGTGGGGAAGGCCTCAATCCATCCAGAGTAAGTGTCAATGAAAACGAGCAAAGCTTTATAACCATTGCATTTGGGCATATCAGTAAAGTCCACAACTAAGTAATCCATGGGTAAGTAGGAGATTGGCTGCTGTCCTGGTGGTAAACGTGGTCCTTGCTTGGCATTTACTTGTGCACATGTAAGACACTGGGAAGTGGCTTTGGCAACCAGACTCTGTAAATTAGGTATATAGAATGTTGCTTGCAACTGTTGGGCCAAAGCAGTTTTGCCACTATGTGAGGTTTGATGTGCCTCTGATACTAAAGGCCAAGCGAGTGAAACTGGTACCACTAAGCGATTGTCTGGAAGGGTATACCATCCCCTCACCAGATTGGCTTTTAAATCTCCTTCGACTTTTTCCTTCTCTACCTGAGTATAGGTGGGATATGATTTTTCAATGTAAGATTCAATTTCTTGTGCCATATAGAGATAATAATCATTCTTGTCCAGAGGCAGGTGTGCTGCCAATTTGGCCTCTCTATCAGCAAATCGATTGCCTTGTGCAATTAATGTGTCTGTCTTCTGATGACCCGGACAATGGATGACAGCTACGGATTTGGGAAGCTGTGCAGCAGAGATCAGCCTTTTAATTAAAGGGGCATGTTGGATTGATTTGCCTGCAGAGTCAGTGAAGCCCCTTTCCTTGTAAATAGCCGCATGTGCTTGAATAGTCAAAAAGGCATATTTACTGTCCGTGTATACATTAATAGTCTTGTCTATGGCTAATTCTAATGCTCGGATAAGTCCCCATAACTCAGCTGCCTGGGCACTGGTACCTACTGGAAGAGAGGCACTTTCAATAACTGCCTGTTGGCTAACTATAGCATATCCTGCATAACGAGTTCCTTTTTCCATAAAGCTTGAGCCATCAGTGAACCAAGTAAGCTGGGCATTTGGAAGAGGGGTGTCAGTCAAATCTGGTCTGCAGGAATACTGATGATCTAACACATGTAAGCAGTCATGCAGCGGAAGAGATGTATCAGGCACAGGCATGAGAGTAGCTGGATTAATAGTGGCACATTGATGAATACTTATCTGGGGGTTTTCTAACAGCAAAGCCTGATATTTATGCAATCTTTGGTTACTTATCCACAAGTGTCCTTTGTTTTCTAGGATAGTTTGCAAAGCATGAGAGGTGTATATTGCTACTTCTGAGGTAAACGTTAGTTTGTTTGTGTCTCTCATAAGCTCTGCCACAGCGGCCAAAATTTTAAGACAATGTGGCCAGCCTTGAGCCGGGCTGTCCAATTGTTTGGATAAGTACGCTACCGGCCGTTGCCATGATCCTTGCTGCTGAGTTAATACCCCTAGTGCCACATTATGACGGACATCTACATAGAGACGGAAAGGTTTGGAAAGGTCTGGCAATCCTAACGCTGGAGAGGATGTAAGTGCTTCCTTTAAATGATTTAATGCCTTTGTTTGTTCCTTGCCCCATTCAAAAGGATCTGTTTCTGCTCCCCGGGTTGAGGCATACAGGGGTTTGGCAATTAAGGCAAAATTGGGGATCCATAAACGACAAAAACTCATGACTCCTAAAATGCCTCGCAGTTCTTTTC
This sequence comes from Coluber constrictor foxii, assembly GCA_038048745.1. Taxonomy (NCBI): domain Eukaryota; kingdom Metazoa; phylum Chordata; class Lepidosauria; order Squamata; family Colubridae; genus Coluber; species Coluber constrictor. Next base: position 114,083,759 of record CM075961.1, on the reverse strand, counting down.
GATTTTTTGGTGGGGGCAGTTGCAAAATTGCCTGTTTTCTAGGTAAGCCTAAAGTTCTCTGACCTTGGGACAGGGTATATCCTAAATATGTAACCTCTCTCTTGACTAATTGAGCCTTTTTCCTTGAAGCTCTGTATCCACAGTTTTGCAGTAATTCAAGGAGGGTTTGGGTATTTTTGAAACAGTTTTCCTTGTTGGTTCCTGTTACTAATACATCATCTACATATTGGAGGAGACAGTCCCCTTCCTGAACGGGTTGGAAATGCTGCAAGTCCAAGGCAAGGGCGTGCCCAAAAAGAGTTGGAGAATTCTTAAAACCTTGGGGCAGTCTTGTCCAGGTATATTGACAATGTCTACGCATTTTAGAGTCTTTCCATTCAAAGGCAAACAAGTCTTGGCTATCAGGGTGCAAGGGTATAGTGAAGAAAGCATCTTTCAGGTCTATGACTGAAAACCATGCGGCTGAAGGAGGGATGGTCCCCAACAAAATGTAAGGGTTCGCCACTATTGCGTGGAGCGTGACCGTGGCCCTGTTGACAGGCCTCAAATCCTGTGCCGGTCTCCACCCTCCATCTGGTTTCTTTATGGGTAAAATTGCTGTATTCCATGGGGATTGAGTTTCTCTAAGTATCCCTGCTGCTAAGTATTTGTCAATTAGAACTTGAATAGCTTCTGCCGCTTCTTGAGGGACATAATACTGGGGTACCCTGATGGGCTTGTATCCCCATTTCAGTTTGACTTCTATTGGAGAGGCAAATTTAGCTAGTCCAGGGGGGTTGTCCTCTGCCCACAGAGCAGGAACGTTAAATTCTTCCCATGTGCTTTCCTGAGTGGAATCTTGCATTAACATTAATCGCCAAGTTTCTTCCACTGGATGTGACACTGTCAAATACTGTCCATTGTCATTGAAAGACACGGTGGCTCTTAATTTAAAAAGCAGATCTCTTCCTAACAGTGGAACTGGGCATTCAGGCATATATAAGAATTGGTGTTCTATTAAGCCGTTCCCAACCTTGCATTTAACTGGTTTTAGGAGGCTGTGGGTGCCTGGAGTGCCTGACACTCCTTGGACTCTGACTTTTTCCTTTGACAAAGGGGCCACTTGTTTGTTAATTACTGATCGACTGGCTCCGGTATCGATCATCATGCGGACTTGACGTCCTCCCACCCATAAATCCATCATGGGCTCCGGGGGTGGGTCCGTGGGTGGGTCCGTGGGGCCCTGGCCTCTTCAATTATCCCATTCCATTTCGGCTAGGCCAATTACTTCCTCATTCTGATAAGGCTGGCTGATTTGTCGTCTGTCTGTACCTCTTCTTCCTCTAAAACTTCCTCTCGGGGTTCCTCTAAAACTCTTGACATAGGTCGCCCACGTCCGTAGGATATTCCTTTTGATTCTGTGCTTCTACGGGGGCACTCTCTCTGCCAATGTCCTTCTTCTTTACAGATGGCACATTGGTTGGCTCCTAAGGTAACTCCTCCCAGGGCCAAAGCTAACATTTCAGTCTTCTTTCTCTCTCTAATAATTTGTTTTCTTTCTTCTTCTCTATCTCTATTTAGAAAGACCTTTCTAGCAATTTCTAGGAGTTCACTGGTGTTCTTCCCTAGAGCACCCTCTAGTTTCTGTAATTTTCTTCTAATATCCGGGGCACTTTGACTGATGAATCGTTCATTTAACAGGTATCTGTTTGCCACATTTTCTATGTCTATTCCAGTATGAATTTTATAGGATTCTACTAATCTAGTCAAAAAGGCCTCAGGACTTTCATTTTTTTCTTGGATTATAGTAGCAGTTTTGGCATAATTAACAGGACCTTTTGCTGCCTCTCTTAAAACGTTTATGCATAAGAGGCGGTAGGCATCTAATAGTGGCTGGTGTTGGGTATTATTGGGATCCCAATTAGGATCAACTTCTGCAGCTGCTTCTGCTTTTTGCATTGCACTTCCATTTCCTGGAAACATTCGGTTTAAAACTTTTTCTTTGGCAATTTTGAATTTTTCTCGGTCCTCTAGGGAGAGTAAGGTATTTAATAATTGCTGGATGTCTCCCCATGTGGGTCTATGTGATTGCATAATTGTACTGAATAGATCCACTATTTCATTAGGCTTTTTGCTAAACGGACCATATTGTTGTTTCCAATTAAGTAGATCTGTAGTTGTGAAAGGCTGATATTGGAACAAAGGACGAAGGATGGGCTGTCCCTGGGCATCAGTTCCATGACTTAAAAGTTCCCTCAAGGGGGCCAGCATTTCTTTCTTCTTTAAACTTGTCTGGCTCCGAGTTCGAGAACTAATAGGTTTAGATTCTTCTTCTGTTTCTTCTTCCCCATCACTCTTAGTTTCCCGTTTGACTTGTGTCTGGCGTTTCCTGGGAGTGATGGTTTTTGGCACCATATCCACTGGCAAGGGTGGATAGGGGTTTCTTCTTGGGGTGGGCAAGGGTGGATAGGGGTTTTGTCTTGGGATTGGGGGAACTGGTGCATAAGGGGGGGGCGACTAACTTCTTCTTCCTCCTCCTGACTGAGAACTTTTCTTCTAAATATCTTTCTATTGGATTTATTTTTCTCTTTCATCAAACACACTTTCACACATTCCTGTTGATATTTTTTAAGCCAAGAGGGAGCTGCCTGCTGAGTGATCTGCCACTGATCTATGTAAGGGAATTGATCCCAATGGCCTTCCCGTGTAATGATCCGATGTACCTTGGAGATCACTGTTGGATCCAAAGATCCTTCTTTTGGCCATCCTATGCCCAAGGTGGGCCATGTAGTTACACACAATTTCTTCAAGGTATCCGGACTACATGGAAGGCCATCATAGTGTTCACTAAAGGCACTTTTAAAATTGGCTAACATGCATTGTAACGGTGTCCTGGGGACACTGTTACCCCCACCCATCCTAAATAAACACTACAATCGACTCAGTACACCGGAAGATCACGGCTGTATTTGAGACCTGCGATTGTTTAACCAACCCACACAATCCTAACAGGAGGTTTTAAGACGCCGCTTTGCCTCCTGGGGGGGTGATCAGCCCCCACTTTTGTTCACCGCAAAGTCGGTGAGCTATCCCTTTTTTACTTATACTTGCCTGCTAGCTTTTGTTCCTTCCTGGTGGCCACCTGTGAAGAAGTATGGATCTGATCTGACCGGAGGATCCTTGACTGGTCTGCTCGTCAGCGGCTTCACGGCACCCTCTCACCGAAAGATTTGTCTGTAGACTTCAAAGGAGTCTCGGCCGGCCGGGCTGTAAACTTTCTTTGGGAAGGTGTCGATCCCTTGCTGGAACAGAGATCAGGCAGAACAAAGCTTCTTTGTTTTTCAGTCCCTTCGTGGTTCGCCAGAAAATGTTGTAGAAAATGAAAGACTGGAAAACATTCCTGGGTCAGATAGATGCATTTATTTGCGCAAGGTTCAGAGCAGTTTGAGTTCTTGCAAATCTGAACAAAGAGCAGTTCTTCTTACACTGTTTTTATCTGTTTTCAGAACAGGGAGCTCTATTAGCTGTTCCGACTTCCATATATGGTTACATTATAAGTACATCAAACTTACATTACACATCAAACCATTACATACTAGTAAATGAAATTATTTTGGCTACACAATTTTACTACTCCATTAGTTTACTAATTATTAAGCTATTACACTTTCCTTAAGTACTATAACGCTTAAACACAGAAATTTATAGCTATCCCTTAAACACTAAATAACTTCTTTGTTTCCTATGCATGTACTTTCAGAGGTTCCCTATAGTTGGATTTTCATGGCATTGATTCTATTAAGAAGATATATAGAACCAGTGTGTCCAGCACAGTGTCATAGGTCAAGTAATTAAGAGGAACTTTATGAGGTAGTTAGGTAGTCACTTAGCCCCTTCTCCTCAATAAACCCATTTAACTACAGGAACACCATTCTCTGTTCTCCTGAGGGCTGACAGCTTAGGTCCGATTATTACCAATGATGAGGTTCAGATGCCTCTAACAAGCAGGTTATTCTTTTTAGAAGTAATGTGAATAGAATAGGTCTTACAGAGTTCATCCGATTTTAAGGATCTGATTTTATATGATTCTTATTTTATTCATCTTACTTCTTATTTATTATAATTCCTATTTTATTTACTTTATTTTACTTTAACACAGTGGCTGCATGCAACGTCGCTGGCTGGCAGGGAGAGGGGAGCCGCCCAAGCAACCTTTGTAGTCAAAGCTTGCCGAGCTCCCCCCCATCCTCTGCCCCATCTGCCATCCCAAATTGTGCCCCACTGCAAGACGTGCATTTTACCAGAGAGTGACAGCTCTGGGTCACCTCTCAGTCACTGCATTCAGGGAGTGCAAGGCAATTAACTTCTCGCACTCAGCAAAAGTTTCCTTTACTGTGCAATGTTTTTTCCTGCATACAACAGCTGAGAGACGACCTGGAGCTGACAGTCTGCGTTCTGCCAGGCGAGCAGCAGAGTGAGTAAACCAGTGATCAGCTGGCTTCCTGTAATCTGCAGTTTACTTGTGAGCACCATGCTCACGAGTAAATTTGCTCATGAGTAAACTGCAAATTAGTGGCAGCCAGCAGCTCGCAGGCAGCGAAAGAAATTACCGCCTCCTGCCTCCGTGCATCAAGGAAGCTGAGCAGCAGCGGGAAGAGCACAGGATGGGAGGCACAGGATGTGGCTGCCAGCGATACCCTCAGGTGAAGATGTTGTGGGCAGGGAGGCTCGACCCCTTCTTAGGACCCTCAGTTTACTAGTGAGCACCATTGGCCTTTCTCCCTGCCTCTCCCAGTCATTGTTGCTCACGAGTAAACTGCAGCTAGGATCTCCCACATGCTTCCCTCCCAGGCCAGGCTAGCTGGGGGAAACGCATGGGAAAAGCTCGGGTGCTGTGATCTCCCAAGCGCTCCCTTCCCTCCCTGCGCGCATCGGTCCATCACCTGCTGCTGGTATCACCCCTCAACCAGCTCTCCCTCACCCGGCCACCCATGCCCTTCTGCCTTACCTTTGCCAGCAGCAGAAGTATTGGGGTAGATTCTGCAAGTAGTGGCTGGGCGGAGCAGGCGAGCATTAGGCGGGCAGGGTGAGGGACCGGTTTGAGGGCATGACCAGCCAAAGATCACTAACGATTTGGGGAACCACACCAAATTTCCACTGATGGTTCTCCCAAATCGTCTCTGAACTGGTAGCAACCTACCTCTATTTCTTAGGTATGTACCACTTCTGTATTCCACCTGCATTTTTATATTAAAGAAGGTAATGTAGTTTATTATTTTTTAAAGAAAGCAATTGAAACAAATAGTATTTATCTTGTAGAAAAAAGAGAATATAACCAGGGAAGTGTTGGGAACATCCTGCAAATTGGACTTAAGTTTACATAGCATTCTGATTAATGAGGGCTTATAACTGGTGATATTGCTCAGATATTTCACAATTTGTGGATAGCTAACCATCCTTGTAGCCATTGCACAAGAATGTACCTATCCCTATCATAATTTAAACATTCTAAATTTGCTAGGCAGCCGAAGAATTAGGATTCCTTGACTCCAAGATAATGTAATGCTGACATTTTAAAGGTAACTTAACTTGAGCCTAATGAGTCATGCATTTCTATTTAATCTGGATATTGACATTTGTTGTTAGTCATCATTTCAAAGTCCTCTTGTTTTCTTAAATTACATTATTCCTTAGAAAATGGAAGATTAATCCCTTTCCATTTATTTAGTTCAGCAGATAGTAAAACTTGTTCCAAAGGTGCTTTTTCAGGTGGCAACTGGACTTTCTTGTTTTTTCTTTTGAGACATTTCACTTCTCCGTATTGGTGGAGAGGCATGGGTTGTTCTCATCTGTTCAGATTGGAGGACTGAGTCTGTTGAAGTTGTTAAGTTCCACCTTCCTTGTTAGGGGCTACCAGCTTTGGTCTTCAGATTGGACAGATGTGTGAGAGTAATTCTCTTCATTTTCTGATAGATCTTCTACCTTGGATTCCTTCTTCTTCTTTGGACTGTTGTGAGTGACTAGCTACTTTCCCAGCTGGTAAAAGCAGCTGCAATCTGGAATTTGTTTTTGTTTTTTGTCCTTTCAGGACATTCCAGCTTCCCATTGTTAATTATTTCTTTTTAGGTGCTCCGTTGGTAGCAGGCATTCTGCCGTTGTGGAGGAGTTTCACACTCCTTTTTGGGGGCTGGGATTAGCAGTTGGGGTGTCTTTGAGCCCCGTTTTTCCTTTCATTAAGTGCTTGGAGGAGCTCGCGCTCTGGAGAGGGCTGGTCGGGTGGCCATTTTGTTTCACTATAAAAGCCGCTCGGCTTATTAGATCACAGGAGCTCCACGCTCCAACTAAACAGCCTGCCGTGAAGGCGACATTAAGCCCAGTGCAACCCTGTGTTTGCAGATTTTGCCAATTATCCAAATTGATACTGTACCCAAAACATCTACTCCAAGTTATCATCATCTCCTTAATTTGTTCTTCAAGCATATCTTGTTCTAATAAATAGTGATACCATTTTTTATGGCCTTTCCCTCTGTGCTTAATAAAATTTTATCCAGTTCTGATGGTTCTAATTTTATATCCCGCTCTTTTTTATCCTTCATAAATTTGGATTGTATTTGTAGATATATCCACCATTCTAATTCAATTCCTTCTTCCTTTAACTTATTCCTTGATTTTAATTCCCCATTCATGTTTAGTAATTCTTTTTTTTTATTGAAAGATTTTTCAAAATTTTACATACATAACCCCCTCTCCATTTCTACTATTGATATCCAATTGGGGATGTCTATATAATTACTTCTTTGGTCTTGATCCAAATATCTAAAAGTGCCCTCCTAATGTAATGCCTTTGGAAGTACTGGTGGACATTATGCTTCTCCTCCCAGATGATAGCGTGCCACCCTATTTGAAGGTCATGTCCTTCTAGTGTCAACCGTCTTATATTTTTGAGGTATAGTCAATCACTTACCGAAACCAGAATTGCAGCTTGTCGATATTTTTCCCAATTTGGAAGACCAAATCCTCCTCTTTCTTTTGCATCTTGTAATAATTTTAATTTAATTCTTGGCTTTTTGCCCTGCCATATACATTTTGCTATAATTCTATTCAAATTTATAAAGAAATCTTTTTTGAGCCCAATTGGTATACATTGAAATAAATACAAAATTTTAGGTAGCATGTTCATCTTAATTGTAGCAATCCTCTCCATAAAGGAGAGTTGCAGTCTTCCCCATCTTTCTAAATCAATTTTAATTTGCTCAATTAGTCTATTGTAATTCTCTTTAAGCATCACACATGTTGATATCAATTGGATCCCTAGGTATCTAATTTTTTAAACTATCCGAATATCAATTTTCCCCTCTATGTCTCTTTTTTGCTCCTCCGTCATATTTTTTACTAACATTTTTGTTTTATCCTTATTTATCTAAACAGGCTACCTCCACATATTCTTCTAGTGCTTCTATCAGTCGTACACCAGCCATTGCATTGGCTGTTCAATGATAAAGACGAGATCATCTGCAAACGCTTGTATTTCAAAATTTTCATTAGTGATCTTCAAACCTTTAATTTGGATATCTTCTCGAATTACTCTATTCAATGCTTCTAACAATAAAATAAACAGTAGTGGTGATAGGGGACAGCCCTGTCTCGTACTTTTCTGAATTTGGAAGTTCTTTGTTGTTTCCCCATTAATTACCACTTTTGCTTCTTTTTCTGAGTAAATTGCTCTGCACATCCTTATAAATTTTTCCCCAAATTCCATATTTTTAGTGGATTTAAAATGAATTCCCATTTAACGTTATCAAATGCTTTCTGTGCATTAGTGAATATTAGTACCATCTGTTTTTCATTGTAAAGCTCATAGTATTCTATGATATCTAATATAATCCTACTGTTATTTCTTATATATCAACTGGGCAGAAAGCCATTTTGATCAGAGTGGATAAAATTTTCTAAGAATTTTTTTAACCTTTTGGCCATAATTGTCATGAAAGTTTTGTAGTCTGAATTCAATAGAGATATCAGTCTATAGTTTTTTACATATGTCAGGTCAGAATTTTCCTTTGGGATCAGGGTAATTGTCGCTTCTTTCTATGAGGTTGGAATTTTTGCCTCATTTAAGACATCATTATAGACTTCTAACAAAATAGGTCTTAATATTTCCTGATGATTTTTGTATATCTCTGAAGGCAATCCATTGAGACCTGGGGCTTTATTTGTATTTTGCTTCTTGATTGCCTCTAATAATTCTAATGATGTTACATCTTTATTTAATATCTCCTTACTTTCTTCTGGGACTTTGGGCAATCCTGTTTTCTGAAAATATTGCCAAATCTTATCGTCCCCTGTCTCTTCCTTGTCTTCATATAATTTTTTTAAAAACTCATAGACTATCTTTCTTTTCTCTTCATTTTGGTACATTAATTCTCCCCCATCATTGTGTACTTTGCTAATCTATCTTGTATCCCTCTGTTTCTCCAATCTATATGCTAGCCACCGTCCTGGCTTATTCGCATTTTCAAAAAAAAATTCTTTGGTTCCTTTTATTTGCTGGGCCAACTCTTCCTTCTCAATAATATTTAATTTATGTTTAATTTCTCCTATTTGCTGTTTTAGCTCTTGTTTTTGTGGCTCTTTTTGCAGTCCCTTCTTAACTCTACTCAATTCCTTTCTAGACTTTTTTTGTCTTTGTTTCTTTTGTTTATTTTCCTTGGCCATATACTCTATCACAACTCCTCTCATAAAAGCTTTCACAGTATCCCAAAGATTTGGGTTATTTGTATCCTCTTTTTTGTTGTCTTGAAAAAATAAGCCCATTTATTCATCCATTCTCAATTTGAACTCATTCTGTTTTAAGATTGGCTTTTTCAAAGTCGATCTTTTAATCTTCTTTTGCCCTCTCCATTTAATTCCAATAGGATTGTGGTCTGTCCACGAATTTGTGTCAATTTTAATTTCCTTGGTTTCCGAATCAAGTTCTAATGATACCCATACCATATCAATCCTGGACCACGTATTATGTCTGCCCGAGTAGAAAGTGTATTGTTTCTCTTTCCCATTCCTTTCTCTCCAAATATCTTTGATACCTAGCTCCTCAACCATTTGAAAGAATGTGATGGGCAATATCCTTCTAGTACTTTTCCTCTTTTTGTCACTCATATAATCTAGTTCTCTATCTACTATTGCGTTGAAGTCTCCGATTATGCAAATGTTATCATATTCCAATTCTTCAATCATATTGTGTAATTTTGTATAGAATACCATTTGGTCCTCATTCAGCACATATAATCCCACCATAATTATTTTTTTCCCATTTAATATTATCTCCATTATTAATATTCTGCCCTCCTCATCTTTAAAAATCTGTTTTGCTGGGATTTGTTCTTTGATATATATCGCAATTCCTTTTTTCTTTTGTTGAGATAAGGCTGTAAACATACTCCCCAGTTTAGGGCATTTTAATACCTATTAATGTGCCTCCTTTATGTGTGTTTCCTGCAACACTATTATATCTAAACACATCTTACTCAATTTGTTGAAGTAATTTTTCCTCTTGATAGGAGAATTTAAGCCATTAACATTTACTGATAAGAGGGTTATTCCCTCTTGCACATTTCTACTTTTGTCTGGATCTTGTCGCCCTCATCTGTCTAATTTCTTTGTATTATTTTTCTTCCATCATCATATCCTTCTGTATCCATTCTTCCTTCCTTCCTGTTTCCTTTTTCCTTTGTTGGAGCTTCTGTTGCATCCATTGTCTGTTCTTTTGCTTCACCTTCTTCTCTTAGTTCTCTTTCCTCTAGTTCATTATCACTACCAAAATTTTGCCTATAAAATTCCTCCACTTTGTCATTGTATCAAGCCTAAGTCTTTTTTCCTGCCAGGTTACCATAATACCTTCTGGTATCAGCCATCTAAGGTTAATGTTTAATCGTGTTAATTTGAAAGTTAGAGTTTGGTATGGCCTTCTTAGTTCTCTCAGTCTCCTGGGGACCACTAGCTGTCTCCCTCTATACTCCAACGGATCATCCCTTGTCCTGTGCAATATTTTATCACAAATCAACTTCTTCACAAACCTAATATGCACCTCCCTTGGTAGATTATGCCTCCTTGCATAATTTGTATGGATTCTATAGATCTCGTCCAATTTGTTCACCATTTCCTCCTTGCCAATTTCTAGAGCTCCCGCCAGTAAATCCACCATCATATTGGTTAGATCTTCACCTTTATTTTCCTTCACATTTTGAAAGTGCAAATAATGGTTTGCTTTTTCCGACTATAACTGGATAACCGTCAATTCGAGATCTTTATTGGCTTGTATTAAATTCATATTCATTTCATCCACACATTTTTTTCCCTTCCCATTCTTTCTTCCATCTCCTGTAATTTTTGCTCACTTTTCATGATTTGCTGCTGGAAGCATTCAAATTTACCATCTATTGATTTTCCATTGCGCTGCTTAGGCAATTCAAGCGTGGGTTTTCTTTTTGTCTGCTTGCTAGTGACTGAGTGTAGTATTTCTTTAAATTTCTTGTGACCACGCCTCCCTTGCTCAGCTGAGTCTCAGTTGTTTTGCTCAGTGTCAGGACGGTCTCCTTTCATTATCCAAAAAAGAAAAACCCCGACTCCATTTTCATAGAAAAAGGTAACTTTTACTGGATAAGAACTGAATGCAGTGAAAGAAAAGCAAGGTCTGAAGCAAAGGCACAAAAATCACATACAGAAAGCATCCTCCCCAACTGTCCAGTGTAAATCATCCAATCCACAAATTCTCCATGGGTCATGTGGCAGCAAATGTCTGGCAGTGTCATCCTCTTGCTATGCCATGACCATTGACCTTGAGACATCAGCTTCAAAGAAAATGCTGCAGCAAAGATTTACTTCCTTCTTTTCTAATTTTCATGCCTTTTATCTCTTTTTTTTCTCTAATGCATCTATTTAAAACTTCTAAAGTCAATATAAACAACAATGGGGACAGCGGACATCCTTGTCTGGTGCCTTTTTCTATTTCAATGGGATCGGTCAGTTCTCCATTTATCATCACTTTTGCCGTCTGTTTAAAATAAATAGCTTCAATTGCCTGTATAAATTTCCTACCAAAACCCATCTTTTCCATTTGAAGTATCATAAATCGCCAAATAACATTGTCAAAAGCTTTTTGTGCATCTAAAAATACCAAAGCCATCTGTTTTTCAGGATATGCTTCATAATACTCTAAGGTATCCAAAATTATTCTTATATTATCTCTAATTTGTCTTTTTGGTAGGAATCCATTTTGATCCGCATGTATAAAATTGTTCAAATATCTCTTAAGTCTCTCTGCCAATATTGAAGCAAAAATTTTATAGCCCGAATTTAACAAGGAGATAGGCTTGTAGTTTTTGATTTGTTGTGGATCTGTGTCTTCTTTGTGAATCAATGTAATATACGCCTCAGTCCATGATTTAGGTATTTGCTTCTTTGTCATCACTTCATTCATCACCTCCAATAATGGAAGGGTCAAGGATTCTTGTAATGTCCTGTAGTATTCAACTGGTAGACCATCAGGCCCTGGTGCCTTCCCATTCTTTTGTTTCTTGATTGCTTCTGTTAACTCCATCATTGTTATATTTCTTTCCAGCATCTGCTCCACATCTTTACAAATCCGAGATAGTTTTGCTTCTTGTAGATACTTTAGCACTTTTTCCTCCTCTATTGTCTCTCTTTTATATAGTTGTCTATAAAACTCTTGTATTATTTTCCCCATCTCTTTATTTCCAAATTTAATTTGCCCTTGTGGATCAACTAGATGTGTTATTTTCCTCGATTCTCTTTCCTTTTTCAAGTTATAAGATAACCATCCGCCTGGTTTATTTGCATTTTCAAAGTAATTTGGTTTGGTACTTCTTATTTTTTGGGCTAATTCTTCTTTCTCCAGTAGATCCATTTTATGCTTTATTATATCCATTTTGATTTTCATATCCTTCTTGTGTAGATCTTTCTGGAGTACCTTTTCAAACCTTTTGTAATCCTCGGTTAATAATTTCGATGTTAGTCTTTTTTTACATTTCTTTTCCTTGTATAATCTATAATTATTCCTCTAGCATATGCCTTCATTGTATCCCATCGGTTTTGTATCGATGTCTCTTCTTTCTTATTGTCTTTTTAAAAAAAGCAAATCTCTTTCCATTTTCTGCACAAAATCTTGCTCTTTTAATATTGTATTATTTAAAGTCCATCTGGATCTTCTTGTTCATCCTTTCCAGGTTATTATCACTGGATTATGATCCACCCATAAATTGGCTTCTATTTCCACATTGTCTATATTCAGCAACAAATCCATTGTTGTCCATATCATATCTAGTCTAGACTAAGATGAATATCTGTCAGAGTAGAAAATATATTGTTTATTTTCTCTGTTTCTTTCTCTCCATGTATCTTTCATATTTATTTCCTCCATGATCTTAAAGAAAGATCTTGGTAGTATCTTTCTGGTATGTTTTGTTATTTATTCATTCTGTAATCCAAATTTTCATACACAATTCCATTGAAGTCCCCCATCATACTTATATTATCATATTCCATCTCAATTATTTTATTATTTAATCTTCTATAAAAGTCATTTTGATTTTCATTTGGAGCATATAATGCTATTAAAAGAATTTTCATATTATTATCAATTATTTCAACCATCAAAATTCTACCTTCCAAGTTTGAATATTTTTGTTCCGCCACTATTGCATTTTTAATATATAATACTACTCCTCTTTTTTTGCTTTGCGATAGGGATAAAAAGGTTTTCCCAAGTTTTGGTTGTATCAATAAGGATTCGTGTTGTTTTTTAATATGTACTTCTTGTAAACAAATTATATCAGCTGTTAATTTCTCTAATTTGTGGAATACTTACTTTATTTTAATAGCCGAATTAAGTCCATTTATATTTATTGAAATTAATTTCCTATCTTCCATATTCATACTTTATATGTAGATTTTGTTGCTGTAGTAGATCTTACTTCACGTTGTTCTTTTTGTTGAATAACTCCCCCAACTGCTCCCTCTGTTCACTCGAGTATTGCCAATTCCTCCTCTGTAAATTTTATTGGAACTACAGGTTGAATTTCAAATTGCATTTCCTTTTCTTTTTCTTTAAGAAATTGGTCATAGAAAGCTCCTGCTTTATCAATTGTATTCAGCCGGTATCTTTGAAGTTGCCATACAAAAGTTAATCCTTCTGGGGTCAACCATCTGTAATTAATTCCCTTTTGCATCAATATTTTTGTCAAAAATTGGTACTCTCTTCTCAACTCTCTTACTTTCCTTGGTATTTGTCTCAAAACCACCACTTCTTTTATTTTATATTTCAAGGTTTTTTCTCTTACTGCCTGAAGAATTTGTGCTTTGATCGATTTCTTAGTAAATCTTATATCAGTGGTTCCCAAAGTGGTTCCCATCAGTGGTTCCCTGGGGGGCGGTGGGGTGCCTTAGGGGGGAGATAAGAGGCAAGAGGGTGGCAGGGGAGCACTAGAGGCAAAAGAGGATGGCAGGGGGCGCTAAGTGGCAAGGAGGGTGGCCCCCACCCTTTGGCCTGTGCAGTTACCTTCTTACAAGCAAACAGCAAGAAAAAACAACTTTCAGCTTCAGCGACTCTCAGCTGATTTGCTCTCAGCTGTTTTGCTCATGGATCTGCCGCTTGCTACGAAGAGCTAAATTGCTGGAACAGATTTTTTTTCCTCTTTGTGCAATTCAAGCTGAAAGCAAAAGCAAAAGTAAAGCAGGTTGTTGGCTTTGCTGTTTGCTGCAACGTTGGAAAATTAGGCAGAGGCAGATTTCTTTTTCCTCATCAGAAAAGGTAGGTGGAAACAATGGGAAATTTAGGCAAAAAAGGAGAGTTCAAGATTTTAAAACACAAAAGAAAAAAAAAGCTCTATTTAACTAGGGAATTATAATAATTGATATATTATTGTATATTGTGTTGAAAGCAGAAATGGTTAAGTTGTGATTTGGAGGAATATATGGGGGAAATTATTTGGTTTATTATTATTGGTAAATATAATTAATTGATTTGTAAGAAATTGGATTGCATGGAAATAATTGGAATATTTATGTTCATATTGATTAATATACAAAAAGATAGTTCTATAACTAATTGATTTATATTAAAATGTTGAATTTGTATTAAACAACTGTAATATTACATAATTAGCCAATGTGAGAATGGATATAAAAATAGATGACAATGGGAAGGGGTATAATATAGATTAGATGGGAAAATTGAATTTGATTAATATTAGAGATGAGGATGAAGGGTAATATTGTTTTTTAAAAAAATTGATGAGGAATAAATATGCAAAAAGGAAATACAGAAATTGTAAATTTAATTGAAATGACTAAACACTGTTTAAATTTGTGAACAGGCCAAATACTCTGTTCAAAGAAAATACATTGTATGTTTGTATGTGTGTTTCTAATTATTGCTATTTATTCATATTTGTTCTCTTTTATTCTTTAAAGTTCAACAATTCATTCTTTATCTTAATATCTTTATATTTGTTTGGGGTTGCTTTTCTTCCATTTCATCTTTTTTTTATTGTACAGCAATCTTTCTCCTCAAACCTACCAACTCTCTCTTTTATTTCCTTCTTATTTTCTCTTCCCCCCTTCTTCTCCTCCCTACTTCCTCTTCCTTTCTCCTTCTCCTCATCTCTTCCTCCCTCTCTTACCCTCACTCCCCTACTCTAATTTCCCTTCCCTTCCTCCCTTCTCTTCCTTCCTTCTCTCTCCTTCCTTCATCCCTCCCTATTGCTTCATTTTCAATTTTATATTTTCCACTATGGAGTCCACTATGGAGTCTTTCTTTCTTTCATTTATCAAGTATATTTCTCAAAATTTCCCCTCATCTTTTTAATTATTAGCAGTATATTTCATCTTATTCCATTTTTTCTATTGAACCTAGTGTAATCATCTTTATCTTTTTTTCCAATTATTTCCTTTTCAATATTAGCTCCTGTTTCTCTTGCTTCTCATTCATCTTTTCACTTTCTTTCTTTTTTCTTTTTTGCAAGCTAACCAATTCTCTGCTTCTTTATTTATCTTAAATGCCTCCCTTACTTTTTGAAACATCTTCCTTAGTATCTCATATTCATCCTCCCAATTCTCCATACTTTCAATTTTAAAAGGCTAGGATTTTTAAGCGTATTCTTTTCATTTACATGTGTGTGTGTGGGGGGGGTGCTTTTAAAGGAGCCACAAGGGGGGGCTGAGAGCAGAGTCATTCTGACAGTGTTTTTTAAAATTACTTGGAAGATCCATTTTTTCCTTAACAATAATGGTTTTTATACTTTGGAATAAAACATATACCTGGGAGAAGTATTTGCAAAACTGGGACTGAAGGAAAAGAAAGGCAGGACTGGACTCATTATCAGCAGCTAGTTAGTTCATTGTTATCAGTGACTCCCACTGATTCTAAACTCATTTTAAGACTGGGATTGGTGACAACTGAAATTTAAATATTCAACATTGGTCTCAGAAATCTTTGATTTGAACTATCAAATCTCTGATTTGAACTATCAAATCTCTGATTTGAACTATCAAATCTCTGATTTGAACTTTGATTTGAACATGACAAGAAAAATTGTAAAATGGGGCAAAACTCACTTAACCATAATAATTTCTAGATATTTTAAGTGTAGAGAATTCAAGTGTTGAGAATGACCCATTATTTTGTCGCTTTTTCCGCACTAGGTACCACTATTTGATTTCTTTTCATTTTATTCAAATAACAGAAAACCCAATACAGTTCAATATGAATTGGCTTTCCAGTCCTTCCTTGATGCATTTTTTCACATTGGTTATCTAGTTTAAATGCCAAAGAAAAATCAATGATATATTTTTCAGACCTTTGGAGGATCACACTGTCAATTGTTCACACTGCTCAAGCAAAATTAACAGGTGTGAATTAAGTTTTAGCTAAAAAATGGGAGCTTTAATTCCAGAAGTCCATTCTTTAAACTTGGACTTCTGGAATTAAAAGGCTCTGGATTAAATGGTACTCCAGACAAAAGATGGAGAAGAGTATCTTGCTTTTATACATGATAATAGCTGTCTAGAAAGGTGAGTTATGAGCTTTTCTAGACAGGGATGCCCTCCGTACAGTCACCTATGCTCTCGTCATCTCTTTGGATTACTGCAATGCCGTCTACATGGGGCTGCATCCGGAAACTCCAACTGGTCCAGAATGCAGCCGCGTGGGTTGTTACGGGAGCTTCCCGTTACTCTGGTATTACACCTCCCCTGCGTGAGCTGCACTGATTACCGGTGGTCCTTTGGATCCGCTTCAAGGTGCTGGTACTTACCTATAAAGCCCTTCATGGCATGGGCCCAGGGTACTTGCAGGATCACCTTCTGCCTGCCAACCGTCCAGTGCGCTCACATAGGATTGCCCTCCTCCGGGTCCCATCAGCCAGACAATGTCGGCTGATGGCGCCCAGGGTGAGGGCGTTCTCTGTGGGCACACCGACCCTCTGGAATGGTTTACCCATTGGGCTCCAGATGGCCTCCGACCTCCGCTCTTTCTGTGCTGATCTGAAGACATGGCTTTTCCAACAAATTTGCTTATCTGATGGGAGTTTTAACTAATCTTTTGGGGTTTTTAATTTGAGTATTTCAGTCGTAATTTTACTGTTTTATTGTTTTATCTTTGTGAGCCACCCCAAGTTCTTCAGGAGAAGGGTGGCGTATAAGTATAAATAAACTAAACTAAACCAAACTATTTTGACATCATCAGAAATTTAATTTATTACCTATTAAAAAATGCAAAGACAAGGAGTACAATGAGCAAATAAAAGCCTTCATGTTGGGGTTGGTTCTGGACCAAATCTTACTTGTGGGACAGAAACCAGCTCTCAGCCCTCCTTGTGACTTCTTGAAAAGCATCCCCCCCCCAGCTCCACCACCTGAGGAGGCAGGGGAGGACTGCAGGTTGATCCCAAGGGGGTCTGGGAATGGGTATGAATATATCCCAACAGCCCTCTCCATCCCCTCCTCTGTGAAATTGCTTTCTCCCACTGGCTGGTGGTCAGCAAATTCAAAGGAACCCCCAGCTGAGAATCACTGCTCTAGATTGGTTGATTCAGGAGATTTCTTTAGTGTTAACTAATAATTTTAGCTATTTTTGTTACAGGGATAGATTTGTATTGGAGCAGCCTGCAGGCCTCTCAAAGGCTGTGCGCACCCTGTTTTTGCGAAAAACGAGTCTGTTTTTCCCAAAAATGGGACATGCAGGGCAAGGCTTCAGGAGGCCAAAGAATGGCTGTATTCTGTGTATTTTACTGTTACTATCTTCCTTAGTGGGTCATGCAAACCGCTATTCCAAACAATGCTATTTATAGGGGGTGGGAGTGGGGCAGTGGTGAGTTGCCCCGGTTCTCATTGGTTCTATAGAACCAGTAGTAAAACCAGCAGGAGGCCCCGCCCACTGACCCCGACATCACCAAAACACTTCTGCACATGTGCATGAATGAGCGAAGTGAGCGCGTGCGCATGGCCCCGCTGCAAACCGGGAGTAAAGGTAAGTAGAACCCACCACTGGGGGGGGGCACTGAGGATGAGTTTATAGTACCAAGGGGGCGGTGGACTGAAAAAGTTTGGGAACCACTGTCTTATATGTACCTCTCTTGGGAGTTTATTACGTGTTGCATATCTGGTGTATTCTCGGTAAATCTCGTCAACTCCTTCCATCACCTTCTCTTTAGTGGTTTCTAAGGCTTCAGACAGCAACCCAATCATCACATCTGGAAGGTTTTCTCCTTTTTCTTCTTCCACATTTTGAAATCTTAAATAAAATTCTGCTTTTTCTATTTCCCATCCGATTAATCCACTTGCTCTAGTTCCACGTCTCCCAGTCTATTCTCAATTTCTTTTATTTTCTCTTCCTTTTGGTCTTCCCTCTTCTCTAATTTTGTCAATCTCTCTTCATAATTCAACATTGTTTGCTGAATATTACCCACTTTTTCATTTATCTTAAGTAGCTGTTGTTCTGTCCTTTGAACTTTTTCATCTGTCTTGGATAGTTGTTCCACTTTAGTCAGTTGTTGTTCCATTCTTTGTACTGTTTGTAAAATTGTTAATATTGACGATTCTTTGTCTTTATCTTTTTCTTGTTGCAACATTGTCTGGATAGATCTTTGACCACCAGATGGTGATGATGCAGGCGTAGTTTCAGCAAATCCCACTGTTGCTACTTTTCTACTCATTTTGTAATCCAATCAAGGGAAGAAAAAGAAGAAACAAGAAAAAAACCAAAGGGAATAAAAAATCCAAAAAAGGGAGAAAATGGGCAACAAAAAATAAAGGAGTAAAAATCAACAAAAAAAGAAAAGAAAAGAAAAACAAAAAAATTGGTCAATCAAACTCTTCTGGTTCTTCCAAACCATAACCCTTTAGATATTAAAAAGGAAAATAGAAAAATAGAAAAAGCAAAAAAAGAAAGAAAGAAAAAGGTTTCAACAAAAAGAGGTAAAAAAAAGAAACCACAAAAAGTCAATAAAAAAATAAAAAGTAAAAATAAGGGTATCAATTACAAAAACCAAAAATAAAAACAAGGAATTCTTCAGGCACTTGATTACCTTAATCCAATACAATTATATCCAAATTGTGAGAAGGGACAGGGGGAAAAAATGAAAAAAAGAGAGATCTCAAAAATCAAGAATCAAAGGGTAAAAAGAGAAAGCATTCAGAGAGTGATACTTTAGTCAAGTCAGAATATTAAGAGCAATAGTTCAGAAAAGAAAAAAAACACCAAGTAACAGCTCTAGAGAGCACAGTGATCTTGTATCTTATTTCAAGGCTTCTGTTTCCATAAGCACCAGCAAGCACCTGTTTAAATAGTGCAAATAAACCACATTCTCCAACTGTTCACTGGTCTTATCAACTTCACCTGTAGCCTCTTTGTTTTGTCTACACTGCAGCTCTTAGCTATCAACTTGAATAAACATAAAAACAAGTTTCTCCAGCAGATGGCAGTACAAGGATATTCTGTCTGTAATTATATAGAATGATGATGTTTTTATGTTTTACTTTGTTTAAAAATAAAAAATTATTTGGAAAAAAAAATATTTACTTTCCTTCCTCCAGCTCACTTCCCCCTCCCAAGAATCCCAAGAGCTTCCCCCTCCCCCCATTTCATGCCAAGCAAGTAAGCAATGAAAGAGTGGAGGCTGACATTCGGCTCCCCTGGAGAAGAGACATTATTCCTACAAGGAAAAAAATGAAATAAAACAGATAATCATACAAATAGAGCAAGAGATAAAACAGATTAATGTTTATCAGGATATTTGGAGTGAAACAATTGCACTTTCTTTGGAGCACGAACATCTTGCTTATTCACCCATTCAGCCTTAGATAAAGGAAAATGTTTCCAGGCCACCAAATACTGCACCTTACTACGATGCTTTCTGGAGTCTAAGATCTCTTTGACCTCAAAATGCTGTTCCCCTTCAATCAATATGGGGCAGGAGGAGTTTCTTGGTCTGGATGCAAACGGGACGAATGCTCCGGTTTTAACAAACTTACATGAAACACTGGATGAATCCGTCGCAAATTTTTTGGTAACTCCAATTGTACTGTGACTGGGTTAATGATCCAAACTACTGGAAAAGGATCCACATACTGGGGTCCAAGCTTCTTAGACTTTTGGGTGTTTTGCAGGTATTTGGTGGAAAGGTGAACCATATCATCAACTTTATAAGTCTGTGGTTGAATCCTTTTCTCATCAGCTTGGGCTTTATGAGCCCGATGTGCTTCATCCAGTGCCTTACGAGTTACAGCCCAAGTGCCCCATAACTATTCAATCCAATCAACCAAGGAAGGTATTTGTGGTTTCTCCTAAGGCAATTCTGGAATGGCCACAAAATCTTGGCCAGAGGCCACTTTGAAAGGGGTAAACCCTGTGCTGCTATGTATGGAGTTATTATAGGTCACTTCTGTGAACAGCAGTAAATCTGCCCAGTAATCATGCTGATAATTTATGTAACATCTCAGATATTGTTCCAATACGTAATTGGTTCTTTTGCAAGCACCATTTGTCTGGGGACAGTGGGTGGAGCTTAACCTTTGGGAGGAGCCTATCAATCCTAGGAACTCTTTCCAAAAATGGGAAGTAAATTGAACTCCTCTATCTGAAATAATACATTCTGGAGCACCATGTAATCTATATATATGTTGGACAAACATTTTTGCAAGTGTTTTTGTGGAAGGGATCTTGGTACATGGGATGAAATGTACTTGTTTGGAAAACAAATCAATAACCACCCAAATAACTGTGTTCCCCCCACTTTCGGGCAATTCTACAATAAAATCCATGGAGATTTCCTTCCATGGGGCACCCGGTCTGGCAACTCTTTGAAGCAGCCCAGGTGCCTTTCCAGGAGGCCTCTTGGCCGAAGCACACACAGGACAAGTTGCCACATATGTCTCTATGTTCTTCTTGAGTGTGGGCCACCAGAATTGCCACTTAACTAGATGCAACATTTTCACAAATCCAAAATGCCCAGCAGCTTTGGCATCATGGGCGTGCTGTAAAACTGTCACTCTCAGACTGGCAGGAACATACAGCTTGGCTCCCACCCAAGCAAGTCCTTCCTGAAGTGTACACTCATTTGAATGGGCCAGAAACCACTCGTCGGTCTTTAGAGTTTCTTGTAGCTGCTTAGTCAAGTCATCCGACAAAGTTGGATCTGCTTTCACCTGGGCTCTAGTAACTATTGGTGCCGCCAGTTGTATTGAGGGGATAATTTGCTCCTTCTGAAGTGGGATCCTGGAGTTCAGTTGGGTCTGTTGGTTAAGTACCTATCACCCAGCTGCATAGCCTAAGCCCTGCCCGCACTACTAGATGTCTTGGCCGAGTTGGCGGTGGAACTCCCCAACCTTCTGGTTGTTGGAGATTTCAACCTGCCCTCGGCTGGGGAGACATCAGAGTTGGTGCGGGAGTTCATGACCTCCATGACGGCCATGGACCTAACTCAGATAGTACAGGCCCCAACTCATATAGGAGGACACACACTCAACCTGATTTTTCTCTCTGGGCAGTGGATAAATGATCAGGGTGAGGAGTCCTTATCCATCAACTCCCTGTCATGGACCAATCATTCCCTCCTTAGGCTAGACTTTCCTATCGCCAGACCCCACTGCTCGGTTGCGGAACCGGTGTGTTGGTTCCGCCCCAGGCACCTGATGGAACCTGAAAGTTTCCTGATGGAGCTTGGGTCATTTCCCGCCTCCTTAACCCATGATTCCTCCAAGGCCCTAGTTGTGGCCTGGGAACAGGCTGCGGTAGGGGCCCTGGATTGAATCATGCCTATGTGGCCTCTGATCCAACACAGATCCTGGGCAGCTCCATGGTTTACCACAGAGCTCAGGGAAATGAAGCATCAGAAAAGACACCTGGAGGGTGGTTGGAGGTCCTCCTAATCTGAATCCGACCGAACACAGCTAAGAACCTATATTAGGTCTTACCTTGTGGTGATGGAAGCAGTGAAACGACAATATTACTACTACTAGCTCGACGGGCTAGATAGCCTGTTATTAACACCCAGCTGTCTGCAATTATGCGAGTTCGAGGCTCAAGGCTGACTCAGCCTTCCATCCTTTCTAAGGTAGATAAATTGAGGACCCAGTTTGTGGGGGCAATAAGCTGACTTTGTATAAATATACAAAAGTATGAAGGCTATTGCTTAACGCATTGTAAGCCGCCCTTAGTCTCCGGAGAAGGGCGGCATATAAATCTAATTTAAAAATATATATATATATATATTTCGCCACTCTCATTGCATCTGCAGAAAACTGCCAAGCTACCCTGTTTAGGGTGACCCACTCCCTTCTGAACTACAGAGCGAGGGAGGACTCCCTGCAGGGTTGAGTTGAGGATTTTGCACAGTTTCTGAAGATAAAATCACTCGAATCCAGACCGGGTTGGACTCTGATGGGGCTAGTCTTGGTGGAGTCTTCTGGGTTGAGTTTGAGCTTGTTTCATTGGATGAAGTGGACAGGATTATGGGTCGACTGGGGGCCTCCATGTGTGCATTGGACCCGTGTCCCTCCTGGCTTGTTTCTGCAGCCAGAGAGGTGACTGGAGACTGGATCCAGGCTGTTGTTAATGCCTCGCTGAGGGAGGGTTTCATCTCCGCTGCACTCAAAGAGGCGATGGTACGACCTCTCCTTAAGAAGCCCAACCTGGATCCGGACTCCCTTAACAACTATCGTCCTGTCTCCAACCTCCACTTTTTAGCGAAGGTTGTTGAGACCATGGTGGCACAGTAATTCCCTCATTTCCTGGAGGAAACGGACTACCTGGATCCTTACCAATTTGGCTTCAGGCGCAGTCACAGCACAGAAACGGCATTGGTCGCTCTAGTGAATGATCTCTGGCGGGCCCATGATGGGGCTTATTCCTCCATCCTGGTCCTTCTTGACCTCTCAGTGGCTTTTGATACCATCGACCATGGTCCTTGAGAAAGAGTTCACCTGAAACAAGGAAAACTAACCTGAATCTCCTAGCCGTAACGTCACATTTTGGATTCTATATTCCATATTCCGTATTTGGATTCCATTTTCTCAAGTTGTATTGAAGACTAAATGTATTAAATACTGAGAAAGAAAGAGTCGAAGAAACCGGGAGTCCGGATGGCCTCTCCCAAGGGGAAGAAAAGAAAGACGGCATATTGCTCTCCAAACAGTAAGGAAGTTGGAACCATTCCTCAAAAGCAACAGAAGATTGACGGATTTTGCCAGCTTTTGCACTCAACAGTGGGTCGTGCATCCTCCCCCCTTTCCCTGCCGGTTAGCCATGATGCTTTGGTATTGTTTGGGGATTCCCCCCTGGAGTGGGAATTGCAGGCAGAGGAGTATCAATCAGGAAGTCAGCTGGGAAGCTTGCGAACCCCTCTGCGTAATTTGACGACAAATGACTCAGCAACTCTGGGTGAATCGGCTCCAGGCCAGGATAAGGGCTTAGAGTCGGAGTTTTACAACCATAGTGAATTAGCTTTAGGACTTGAAAACCAGCTAAATGTTAGTACAAGGGATTTCATTAGCCGACACAGTATGCTCACTTCTCAGACAGTCTTGGCCATTTTTGACCAATTTGCAGAGGTGCGTTTAAAGTTGGACTCTGTGATCAATCTTATTTCTGCGGCACAGACTAAAAAGCCGCAGATACATTCAACTGGCTGTCAGACAGAACGACCTGGCCAGATGGTGCAACCGAGGGAAAGAACAAGCGGACAATATATTGACTGTAAGCATGGGAAAAAAGCAAGAGATGGTGAGCTGGTTGGACCTGAAATCCCACGGTACAAGAGTGGGGGGGGGGGGAAACAGGCGATTATTGAAGGAGCAGATTGTATTGAATATATATAATTCTGAGATAAATGTGGGTAGATGGTCCTCAAAAAAACAGATAGTGACCTCTTTGTCACAGCTTACTCGGTGTGACAGGGGGGCAGTAGATTTGGCAGCATATGAACATCTTCCACAACGTGATAATTATATCAGAATTCTTTTTAAGTTCAAACAACAGCTCTTCCCAAGCCGAATGAGAGGATTCTTGGCTTATTATCAAATTTTACCTACCCGAGTTTTTTCTAGTGGTGAGGCCATTCCGCTAATTCAGAGAGCCCCTAGGGAGAGTGTGGCAGTGCATGGAACAGCTGTTTGGGAAAGTGGACTGAATAGGGAAAGCAGGCTGGCTAAGGTAGGGAGGAGATTTAGCGTCACAGAGGAAATGTCGGTTAGGGTTTTGGACTCAGCTGAAGTGAAACTTCCTTCAATTGGCTTGGTACAAGATGAGTCATTCGATTCTGCCTGTTTGGAAACTTTCTCCTCACTTTCACAAATGGAGCAGCAAGAAGTACTTAAAAAACTTAAAGAGACGAGGAAGCTGCTGAAGCAGACTATTTCTTCTGCCGCTCCTTTAGCGTCGATAGCTCTACCCCCTTCAAGGCACGAGGCAGCTCCGGAGAGCCAGCAGCCTATAAACCCAGGAAGCCTGATGCCCACGTCTATACAGCACAAGGTACCAGAGACAGTAGATTTGTTAACACAAAGTGTGGTGGGACAAACATCGGAGATGGAAGGCACCCAGGAAGGAATCCCCCAATCCCCCTTAGCGGCAAAGATGATGCCAAGAAACGACACAAATGCGGTGCCTCATGCAAAATCATTTACCGTGGAGGCAGAGATTAATAGGACCTGCAAGCCCGAAAGTAACAGGCAGTGCATTGATGCCCAAACAGATGTCTATTGAACTCAGGCGATTAAATGGGGGTGTGTGTGTAAACGAGGGAGGAGGGGTAGGAGAGATTATCCAAGAAGCCTGACTAGGAAATAGTGAGCAACCATGTCCTTCAAGAGTGCACTTCCTCTCTTGGAATGCGGCAGGATGGAGAGGAAGTTGGTGCACAGATGATTGTATTAAATTTTTAAATAGGTACCATGTAATTGCCTTGCAGGAGACATGGGTTAGCAACAATGAGACCCCAATTGAGCTCCCCGGGTTTAATATTTGGCAGCTGCCAGCAAAGAGAGTAGCTAAAAAAGGAAGAGCCTCTGGAGGATTGGGCATTTTGGTGAAAGCCGAACTAGGATGGAAGGGAAATGAGATATGCTTGGAGGATGGCCCTCTATTTTTTCAAGCAATCCATTTGGAATATGAAGGGAAGTCAATGATATTTGCAAATGTGTATGCCAACCCAGCAATGGGGGATTTGTGGGAGGCTCTAGAGGTAAAAATATTAGAAATATGGAAAAAATTCACAAAAACACCTCTAATTTTGGCAGGAGACTTTAATGCACGTGTGGGTCCCTCGTTGGAACCTTTTATTGAAAATGGTACAATTCCTGAGGGATATTTACATAACCAACAATCATGGGTCTCCCAAGACAAGAAAAAGAACAAAGATGGGGGGAAATTTCTAACTATGATATATAACTGTAACCTCCAAATTGTAGGCCAGTACTCGGAGCTTAGAAGGTACCCCATAACTTTTTTTGGCCCCAAGGCATGTAGTTCTATCGATTATTTTTGTGTCTCTCACAGCCTAGTAGCAGGGGCAACTTCAGTCTTGATGTTACCAAGGTCAGAAAGTGATCACCTTCCTATTGCGACGTCCATGGCAATCCCTTCAGATTTAAGGAAAAGGAATAAATCAATCCAACAAATAGGCCTCAACTTAGAAATAGCCCAAGCGAAAAGATTAACATGGAAGAGGGTTGATAGCAAAGCAGTGACTGAATTCATGAATTCACCATGTATGGAAGCCTTAGCGCATATATGCGCAAACAGTACGGGTGAACAAGAGCCTATAGTTTGTTTTGCGGAAATATGCCATAAATTGAAGCATTTTTCCATGACTACCAAGTCAATGGGCCCGTCTGACTCTAGTAACTCATCATGGTTTGACAGTGACTGTAAGGAAAAGAAAACACAGCTTAGGAAATCACTTAGGAGATACTTAAGCAGCCCAAACATGGAACTACAGAAGGAGTATATTACCATAAGGCAGAAATATAAGCAGCTACTAAAGAGAAAAAAGGCCTTCTATATCGACAACCTATGGGCTGGTCTAGAACAGGGAGCAAAGCTGGCCTCACCCACACTATTCTGGTTGGAGGTCTCAAAAATTATTAGAGATAGAAAACCAATAAGTAACCCAAACATTAGTGCAGAAAGATGGGAGAAGCATTTGGCCACGCAAGCAGCAGTGGAAAACTCTGATGAGCTTATATCCTCTCCGAGCTTGATACAGGAATATGAAGCCTTACCACAGTGGGAAGAAGTGTCAATCACGGAGGTGAGGCATTTAATCTCCTCCCTGAAGACAAATAAAGCTCCAGGACAGGATGCGCTCCCGGCATCCTTATTTAAAGATAACATAGCCTGGTGGGCGCCCGTCCTGGCAGGTCTCTTTACTTTTATCAATAGAACAGGGCAAACTCCTGCTAGTTGGCGTTCATCAATAATTATCCCCTTACATAAAAAAGGTTCCAGAGACAATCCTGACAATTTTCGATTAATTAGTCTAATCGATATTTCAGCAAAAATTTATGCTAAGCACTTGCTTCATAAATTAGAGGACTCGATAATGAGAAAGAACATCTTAGCTGAAGAGCAGTCAGGTTTCAGGAGCGGAAGATCTACTATGGATAATTGTTTTGTGCTGGACCATCTAATAACAAAGTTTAAGTCTTGGAAAAAACCTCTGTATGTGGCATTTATAGATTTGAAGGCAGCCTTCGATACAATTGATAGAAAAATTCTATGGGATAAATTAGAGGCTATGGGAATAGAAAAGAAATTGTTATATTTAATTCGACTGTTATACACGGAAACCCAAATAAGAGTTCGAGTGAATAGGTCAGGATCGGTAACAAACACAATCCCATTAAAAAAGGGCGTCAGACAAGGTTGCATTTTAGCCCCAACACTTTTTAACTTATATTTAAATGACCTCCCAAAATGTCTGGAAGATACATCACTCCATGGGCCTAGTATAGGAACAAGACAGGTCAATTGCTTGTTATATGCCGATGATATAATTTTGTTGTCAGCCTCACAGGTGGGGCTACGAAGGTCACTTGGGAGGCTGGCAGCATATTGTATAAAAAATCGCCTGACAATTAATATAGAGAAATCAAAGGTAATGATATTTAGCAGGCAACAAAATATAAGGAGATGGGTTTTAAATGACAGAAGAATAGAACAAGTTCAGTCATTTACCTATTTAGGACTAGTATTTCAGACAAATGGCAAATGGAATAAGCAGGTAAAAGCCGGAGCTCGGAAGGCCATGGCTCGGATGGCTCAATTAAACAAACTTATTTTAGAGAAAACTCCATCTACATTAATCCCAGTGTTAAAGATTTTCCAGGCGAAAATCGAACCAGTACTTACCTATGGGGCAGAAATATGGGGGTCAGTTAAGCTGCATGGGCTGGAAACCCCTCAAAATAAGTTCCTTAGGAGAATTTTGGCAGTGTCCCCCGGAACCCCAGCATGTGTAGTAAGGGCAGAACAGGAGTCCATGCGACTGGCACTAGGGCCCTGTTGAAGACTGTTTATTATTGGTTGAGAATAATCGAGATGGAGGAAGGGAGGTTATCAAAATTAGCGCTAATGGAGCAGATTATCTCAAGTAATAAAAATAACTGGTTATCAAGAGTTCTGAAGCAGGTATCTAGCTCTGGTATCCCTTTAAATTAGCAGCAGTATGACTTTAGGCAGATCCGAAATTGGATTGCACAGAGATTTAAGGACATAAGTGCTCAATCGGATATTGGACAGGTGACAGCAGTAAAAGTTTGCCCCTGGTTATCAGCCAATAAACAAATCTTCAAAATAGAAAAATATTTAGCTGTGCCTTTGTTCCCCGTCCTGAGAAGATTCTTTACAAAACTGAGGTTGGACCAACTCGGAACAAATATGCTCTGGGGTAGATATAAGGGTATTCCTGTAAGGGAAAGGGTCTGTCTATGTGGGACGGGGGAAGTCGAAACAACATCCCACGTAATTTTTGATTGTCCCCTATATTCAGACCTGAGGGAACATCAACTGGGCAGGATCTTTTATACCAGCACCACTAAGTCTAAAGAGCACTTTTGGCGATATTGTTTGTTAGGTTCCAACTTGCAGTTGGTAAAATGGATTGCTAAATTTGTGGTAAAGTTGATGGGAAGGAGGACAAAGTTGGTGCAGCAAAATGCGGTAGATTGTAAGAATGACCACTTGATCTAACAATGTAATTTTAATAGCAGTCAACACTGATTGGGTAGATGCGGGGCGACATTATAAATATAAATTTAATTATATTTAAATGGTACTTTAAATTATTGTATTTTATCCCAATTTTATTTTAGATCGTATTTTATTTTAATTGTATTTTAATTGTGAGTTATTCCAATCCTACTTAATTTGTTTTACCAAACCTTTGTAATGATTTGTCTTTGTAATTCTGCACTTGATATGGCCTAAAGTGCTAATCAAAGAAATTAATAAACAGACTAAGAATCTACCATGGTATCTTACTGAAGCAACTCAGGGTTGGGGATAGGAGGCACTGTGTTGCATTGGTTCTTCTCCTACCTCTCGGGCTGCTCACAGTTTGTATTAGCGGGGGGCCAGAGATCCTTCCAGAGGCCACTCACGTGTGGGGTGCCTCAGGGATTGGTTCTCTTCCCCCCGCTCTTTAACATCTATATGAAGCTGCTGGATGAGATCATTCATGGTTTTGGGGTGAGGTATCACCAATATGTGGATGATACCTAGCTTTACATCTCCACCCTGGGCTACCCTGGGGATGATCTTTCCATGATGTCCTGCTGCCTGGAGGTGATGCGGGTTTGGATGGGAAGGAACAGGCTCAGACTAAACCCTTCCAAGACTGAGTGGCTGTGGGTGCCAGCATCTTGGGATCTAGAGTTACCATCATTAGTGATCAGAGGGGAGACTCTTACCCCTCTGACAGGGTCCGCAATCTGGGTATCCTCCTGGATTCTCAGTTGTCCTTGAATGATCATCTGACGGCCGTAACCAGGGGGGCCTTCGCACAAGTATGTCTTGTGTGCCAGTTGTGCCCTTTCCTGGACCAAGATGCCCTCACCATGGTCACACATGCCCTCGTTATTTCTCGATTGGATTACTGTAACACCCTCTACATGGAGCTGCCCTTGGGATGCATCCGGAGGCTCCAGTTAATTCAGAATGCGGATGCGTGGGTAGTTACAGGGGTTCCTCATTACTCCCATGTTATACCTCTCCTGCGCGAGCTGCACTGGCTACTGGTTGCTCTCCGGGTCCGTTTCAAGGTGCTGGTGCTTACCTATAAAGCCCTACATGGCTTAGGCCCAGGGTACTTACAGGGCCATCTCTTGCCTTCCTCCCATCATTCTGTGCATTCCCACGGAGTCGGCCTCCTCAGGGTGTCATCGGCCAAACAATGTCGGCTGGCGGCCCCCAGGGGGAGGGCTTTCTCTGTCGGAGCGCTGATCCTCTGGAATGGTCTGCCCACCAAGCTCAGGATGGTCCCCGACCTCCTCTTCTTCTGCCGCAGACTAAAGACGTGGATGTTCCAGCAATAATCTGATCATGGGGTTGTACAATTTTATAATTTTAATATGGTGTTAATGGGGTTTTAATTCTATTTTAATTTCCACACTGTGATTTGTGTTGATGATTGTTCTATATAAGCCACCCTGAGTCCTTCGGGAGAATGGCGGCATATAAATCACAATAAGAAATAAATAAATAATAAACAAATAAATAATAATTGGATGGATCACTTCCTGCTTAACACTATTGTATTGCAGCAGTCTAGGAAGGGCATCCGCCATGAAGTTCTTCCCACCAGGAAGGTAGCGCAGGGAGAAATTAAATTGTTTGAAGTATTGAGCCCAGTGGACTTGTTTAGGGGACAGTTTACGTGGCATCTTCAAAGCTTCTAAATTTTTGTGGTCAGTCCACACCTCAAATGGGTGTTTAGCTCCTTCAAGGAATTGTCTCCACACCAACAGTGCCCAACGAACCACAAAAGCCTCCTTCTCCCATATGGTCCATCTCCTCCCGGTCTCCATCAGCTTACGAGAGGTATAGGCACAGGGTTGCAGCTTTCCTTCTGCATTCGCTTGTAGTAACACTGCTCCCATTGCTACATCACTGGCAGCAGCCTGTACAACAAAAAGCAGCCTGGATGTTTAAGGACTGGTTTGGCAGCAAACAGCCGTTTTATTTTCTCAAACGCTTTCTGACAGTACATAGTCCATTCAAGAGGGCGGGAGGGTTTTGGTTTCAATTCTTTTTTTTTCAGAAGATCTGTAATTGGTAATGCAATTGTGGCAAACGAGGGGATGAACTGTCTATAGAAGTTAGCAAATCCCAGGAAGCTCTGTAGTTGTTTGCAGATGCATGGTGGGGCCCATTCCAAGACTGCCTGGACTTTCTCCTGATCCATCTCTTTTTTAAAAAAATTTTTTTATTGATTATAAATAAAGATATAAAGACAATACGTTTACAAACAAATAAACACAAATCCCCACCACCCACACCACTTTACATATATATTTGTCATCAACAGAGTAAATAATATCTTAGTTTCTATATTAGTGCAAGAGTCATATTGATTACATTTGTTTAAATACTTTACACTGTAAATATATTTATATTATTTTATTAATCATTTATTTCTATTAAACTTTCACCCAAATCTTCATCTTCTCGTTTTGTGCCAATTTTTCTTTCCAGCCATTCATACCATTTGTGCCACACCAGATAAAAATCACTTTCCTCCCTATCTTGTAATATCATTGTCAGTTTGTCCATTTCGGCACACTCTGTTATCTTAGAAATTATTTTGTCCTTTGTTGGGAGTTTATCTAATTTCCAGTTTTGTGCGAACATTATTCGTGCAGCTGTCAAGATATGTATAATGAGACATCTTATTTCTTTAGTGTATTGCGTTGTGATCATGCCAAAGAGGAAGAATTCTGGATTTATTTCTATTTTTAAGTTCATTATTTCCTCAATCATTATTTTTATGTCCTGCCAATATTTTTGGGCTTTACTACACTTCCACCAGGCATGGTAATATGTTCCTTTTTTTGCCTTACATTTCCAACAGAATGGGGAGGTATCAGGATATATTTTTGCTAATCGGGCCGGGGGAGGTGCCATCTGAAAAACATTTTAACGAGGTTCTCTTTATATGATGTGGCTCTTGTCATTTTAATATTCTCTTTCCATAATTTCTCCCAATTTGCCAGATGAATACTGTGCCCTATATCTCTCGCCCACCTTATCATATTTTCTTTAACTGTTTCTTCTGTTAGTTTGTATCTAAGGAGGTAATTATATACCTTAGTTATCATTTTTTGTTCTGTTCCCTGTAAAATCCTGTCAAATTCATTCAAATCATTGGTAATTCCATACTGTTTTTTATCTGTTGTGTATCTTGAGTGTATTTGAGTATAGGGCCACCAGTCAATATTTATACCAGAATTTTATAGTTGATGTCTTGGGATCAATTCTCCTTCCTGTTTTAATAGATCTTGATATCGCATCATCTTTCCTACCTCAAGGGTATTTGGATGTATCAAAGCCTCCATCGGGGACCACCATTTAGGTATGTTAGTATAATGATTTTTCTTAATTTCCTGCCAGATCTTGAATAATGAACCTCGAATTATATGCCTTTGGAAGTACCTATGTCTTTTGTCCGGTCCATTCCATAGGAAAGCGTGCCATCCTCGTGTTAAGTCGAAACCTTTTAAATATAGTATTCTTTTATTGTCCAATCTCATCCACTCTTTAATCCAGGTCAACCCTGATGCCTTATAATAAAGTTCCCAGTCTGGTACTGCTAGGCCACCTTTATCTCGTGATAATTTGATCCTGGCTTTAATTTTGATTCTGGCTCTTTTCCCTTGCTATATGTAGGTCTTTATAATTTTATTAAGGTTTTTAAAGAAGTCTCTTCCTGGATGTATTGGTATTACCTGAAACAGAAATAATATTCTTGGTAATATATTCATTTTTATTGAGGCAATTCTGCCCATCAATGACAGTTGTAGTCTATTCCAGAGTTCCAGATCATCTTTAATTTGTTTTAATAATTTAGTATAGTTGTCTTCTTTAATTGTGATTGCTTTTGCCGTCAACCATATACCTAGATATTTTATCTTCTTTACTGTTTGAATTCCTAATTCTTCTTCTAATCAAGCTCTGTGTGTGTGTCATATTTTTCATCAGTATTTTTGTTTTTTGTTTATTTATTTGGAGCCCTGCAACTTCCCCATATTCCTCTATCATTGCCAACAGTCTGGGTCCGATGTCCTTGGATGTTCCAGGATGAAGATTAACGTCATCCGCAAAGGCAAGCAGTTTATACTCTTCCCCTCGAATCTTGAGGCCTATGATATCTTCCTCTTTCCTAATTTCATTTAATAGGACTTCTAATGCTATTATGAATAGTAGGGGTGACATGGGACATCCTTGCCATACTCCTTTCTGAATGTCAAAAATTTGTGTCATATCGCTGTTTATTGAGATTTTTGCTGTTTGATACGAATAAATTTTTTTAATCAAATTAAGAAATTTCTCTCCACAATTCATCATTTCAAGTTGTATTTTAAGAAAGGACCAATTCAAATTATTGAAAGCTTTCTGGGCGTCAAGTCTCCTGATCCATCTCTATTCCCTCATGTGAGATGCGGTACCCTCGATAGTAAATTTTGTTTTGGTGGAATTTGCACTTTGATAGTTTGGCATACAGTTCAGCAGCCCTAAGTTTTTTCAGGATGGTTCTCACCAACTTTACATGGTTGTCCATGTTCTCGATGTAGATAAGAATGTCATTCAGGTAGACCAGTACTCCCTTGTACAGGTGTTCATGCAGTACTTCATTAATTAATTGCATGAACACAGCAGGGTCTTCTTGCAGTCCGAAAGGGAGCACTTCTAACTGGAAACATCCCAGCGGGCAATTAAAAGCTGTTTTCCATTCATCCCCTTCCTTAATCCAAACTCTGTAACAGGCCTCCTGTAAATCCAATTTGGTGAAAATTTTCCCCTTGCCTAAGTGGCTAGCATGTCCTTTATGAGCAGCAGGGGGTAGACATTTTCTACGCAAATTGCGTTAAGGTTTTTGTAGTCAACCACCAAGTGAAAGGACCCATCTTTCTTCTTCCAGAAAAGTAACGGCACTGCCACCCTTGGCCTAGCCGGTAGGATAAAACCCCATTTTAAGTTTTTGTCAATAAAGTCTCGTAGTTCCCCCAACTCCAGGGGGGTCATGGGGTAGATTTTCAGCTTAGGAAGTTTTACTCCAGGGAGTATTTCAATGGTACAGTCCGTGGGCCGGTGGGGGCAGCACAACTGAGGCCTTCTTGCTGAACACCTCCCGGAGGTCCCCATACTCCTTTGGAATCTTTTCCTCCCCCGCAATGTGGTCTGTTGCCGTTCCCGCCCCATTTTCCACTCCATCCACCAAATGGGGTTCCTTCCCTTCCCTGTCTTTTGGGAATGAATGCGCAAAACTCCCACTCTTCAGTTTATGCGCGGGTTCCATTTTCGGAGCCAAGGCAGTCCAAATATGAGAGGCCGTTCCATGCCTGGGGCCACTATAAAGCTAAGAATCTCTAGGTGATTCCCCATTTGCATCTCGATTGACTCGGACACAAAAATGGCTGGGGCTGCTCCTGCTACCGATCCGTCTAGCTGACAGAATGCAATGCACCTTTTCATCACTTTTAGTCCTAGGCCCATCTTTTCAACCATGTCTGGGCTGATTGCGCACCTTGTGCATCCAGAGTCTAGGAGGGCTGGCATCTGGCCATGGGCCCCAGTGGATGGTACCCTTAGTTCTATTGGGATGGTCAGGGGGCCCCCATTGTGACTCACCAGTTCGTAGTCATTGGATTCAGTGTCGGTCTCGCTGTCATCAGCAGATGGTCGGAGTTCCCAACTCACCCTGTTTCAGGGGAGCGAACTCAATGACTTCTCCTTTCAGGATGGCCTTGTGGGCATTCATGGATGTTTTATCAGTCTTCTTTCCTCCAGCAAAGGTCACCTTGGACGCTGGTTTGGAAAAACACTCAGTGGCTCAGTGCCCCTCCTTTCTACATTTGAAACACGTGGAGGATTTTGGCCTGTCCTCCCCACTGCTGCCTTTGGCGCTCCCTCGTGGAATAAAGAGGGTGGCTGATCCCAAGAGTGCCCACCATGGAATCGGCTTCAGGCCAAGTCGATCTCCATGTCCACTGCCAGCATGTACCAGCTCTGCAGGTCTTCATGGACCACCCGTGAACGGCAATCTTTGTAGACGTCTTCATTCAGCCTATCTTTATAATTCTCTAGTAGGGCCACTTCTGACCACCCTCTCATGTAAGGCACCAACTCGCGGAACTCTTGGGTATATTCTGCCACCGATCTCCGGCCCTGGTGAATGCCCTTCATTCTGATTCTCGCTTTTCGTTCGGCTAAGGGGTCCTCAAAACGCATACTCAGGGCTCTCATAAATTGATCGTAATTTCTCAGCAAGGGGGAGTTATTATTGTGGAGTCCCACCATCCATTCAGCTGCTACTCCCTCTAGGGCTTTGGCAATGCACCTCACTTGTGTGGCATCTGAGAGGAAGTCCTCCCCCCAATCCTGCATATGGTTCCATACTTGGGTCAGGAAAAATCCCAATTTCTTCGGAACTCCTCTGAACTTTTCTGATATGGGGGGAATTTTTGGCTTTCTTTGCCTCCGGGGTGATGCCTGTATTGCCGGAGTCCCCTGAACTGTTGCCTCTCCCGCCTGAGTTTCAGAGGCTTGAGCTGTTCCTTCCCCAGCTTGCTCTCTCTCTCCCCCACAAGCAGCAGCCTCTGGTTCATCCCTGGGGCAATCCCCCCCACTTCTCAGCAGGGTAGACATACGTCTCCTGGCTTCTACGACTCTCCTCAACTTCCTACAGAAGTTGCAGGGTCTGTGTGACCAGGAGGCTTTCTCTCTGCTCCTGCATCCAGGCAGATTCTCCCTTTTGGGTCTGGTGCTTGTTACTCCAGGGTGGGGGGTCTTTTCCAGCTCCGGTAGCCTCCCCACTCCCAACGACCATCTGGCTTGCTCCGGTTCTTCTTCCAGCTGTAAATTTGCCATCCAGTCTGAGGCTCCCCCCCCCAGGTGAAATGACAAAGTTGTTTATTCGGCAGCTCCCATCTGGTCCTGGGCACTGTCTTGATCAGACATTGTTTGTTCAGCCCCCTCGGTAGTTTTTCAGGATGGCTGTTAAAAAGGACCTTGCTTAATGTCAAGAAGGTCTCCTTTCATTATCCAAGAAAGAAAACCCCCGACTCCATTTTCATAGAGAAAGGTAACTTTTACTGGATAAGAACTGAATGCAGTCAAAGAAAAGCAAGGTCTGAAGCAAAGGCATGAAAATCACATATAGAAAGCATCTCCCCCCACCCGTCCAGCATAAATCATCCAATCCACAGGTTCTCCAGGGGTCATGTGGGAGCAAACGTCTGGCAGTGTCATCCTCTTGCTATGCCACGACCGTTGACCTTGAAATGTTATCAGCTTCAAAGAAAACGCTGCAGCAAAGATTTACTTTCCTTCCTCCAGCTTGCTTCCCCCTCCCAAGAATCCCAAGAGGTCCCCCCTACCTCATTTCAGGGCAGCCAAGCAAGTAAGCAATGAAAGAGTGGAGGCTGACACTTGGTCTAGCAATAGGAACATGTGTGAAACTGCTCTGGCAGTTAGTCAGGTTAGGTTTTTGGATTTAGAAAAATTTTAGGTGTTTGTATTGCTGTGGGAGCAGAAGATTCTGATTAGGACTGTTTCTTGGCTGCTGGTGGTGGGTGAGTCGTTGCTGGGGATCCGGAGTGCTGACTCCTGCCTCAAGGATTTTTTTGCAGCTTTCAGAGACTGGCCATTCTAGGCAGCTCTGAATGGCAAGTACAGCCATTTCTTTGGCCGCCAGTGTGTGAGCTGGTTCCCTGGTCCGCCGGCACAACCGCCACCATCTATCACTCCCGCTGTCATTGGGTGACTCCAGAGTCACTGCTCGGCATGCTGAGGCAAACTCTGTTGATTACATTTGCCTCGTGGTGCTTTGAGAGCAGTTTGCTCTCATGCCTTGAAGATCAGCTTCGTGGACAGCGGCGAGGATTGCAGACTTCAGAATTGTGTCTGTTGCAGCAGCATGGCAGAGGCTGGGTGAGCGGCCTCATGTCATTTTCTGAATTTTAACGAGTTAACTTGGCATGAGGGGATTTGAATCTCCTGCCATTAAGAAGAGGGCTATTTGTGAGGCGGCGATTAGGGAAGTTATATTGCTTTCCCTATGAGGTTGAGCCCTCCTGAGTCGCCCCAGGAATTTTTCCTTTGTCCTGGGGAAGACTCAGAGGGATGGCTCCCTCCATACCCCCAGGGTATGCTCCGCGCCGAGAGGGTCCTCCGCTAATTAGCGGAACCAGACGCTGGGAGCAACACCACAATTGAAGTGATAATTGGAGCAAGCTGGAAAAGAGAGAAGATAAGTTAAAGCAAGTATGGATTTTTTTCTATTGATTTTCTGGAGGAGGAAGGAGGGGAAGGGGGAAGGAGAGGAAGAGAAGTGAAAGTCCTTTAAGATGGCGACTGGCTCTGTTTGAAGAAAAGTGAGAGCGGAAATGGAAGCGGAGTCCAGTCCTGAAAGACTTTGAAAGAAATATTCTGTTACAGAAAAAGAATTTAAAGGAACAAAGGCTGAGTTAAATAGATTTCTTCTGGTTTTTTTTTCCTTTTTTTTCTCTTTATTGAAGTAAGAAGGAATTTTTTTGGTCCTTTTTAAAAGCAAAGATGCCTAAACTTAAAGGAAGGGGGGGCTCCCCCTTGAGTCAGATGAATAAAGTTGAAATGACTCATTTGCAGAGACTTACAGAACTGGATTTAAAAGAGTTAATTACAAGGTCCTTAGAGAGTGTGGTAGATAAGATAAAAGGAGCACAGAAGGATCTTGAGGAATTGGTTTCTGGAAAATATGACCAACTAAGTCAAATTATTGCTCAAGTAGCTTCAGATTTTTCAACTGCGGTGGCTGCAATGGGGAAGAAATTGACTGAGATTAGTAGTAAATTTGAAGCTCAGATACAAGAATTACAAAGGAAACTTCTGGAAGCAGAGGCCAAAAACCACAATATTCAGAAAGATGTTATTATGCTTCAAATTAAGGCTATGGAACCTGCAATTAGGCTAAGAGGTATAAAAGAAGACAACAGAGAAAACTTAAGAATAACCTGTGCAAAGGCCTTTGCAGAATTATTAAAGATACAAGATGAACTAATTTTGGGTTCTATAGAGAAAGTTTACAGAGTTAATTCGCGTTTGGCTAAACAAAGGAATCTGCCTAGAGATGTCGTTGTTTATATTACTGATAAAAGACTGAGAAATGATATTTTACAAAAGTCTTATTCTGAGAGAGTGCAGGTAGCAGGTACACAAATCAGGATTTTTAAAGAGCTACCATCGAAGGTTTTAAAGGACAGGAAAGATTTTGATTTTTTGGTCAAGGAATTGAAGAGAAGTAATATCCCATTTAGATGGGATTTTCCAGTTGGTATAATTTTTAGATATGGTGTGAGACATTGTCTGAATACTATTGAGAAAGCAGAATATTTTTACCAAAATATTTTTAAGGGAGCACCGGAATATCTCAAGAATAAAACATCCAAAACAGAGTCTACAAAATGTGAACAGAAAGAAGAAAACCAAAGTGTGTTAAAAGTAAAAGGAGAATTTGGTGGTTGTCCAGAGGATTCTACTATGGATTTTTCTGATGAGAAAATTGAACACCTCAGTGACCTTGGAGGATCACAGGACCTTGAACTGCTGGAGGAAGATTCAAAAAATAAAGTTTTACTTTGAAATGACCAGCAGCAGAGGTCCAGTATTTTTCAAGAAAAGGGGGGTGATGCTAATCGACAGGAAGAAGTTAATGAGGAAATCCGACTGGAAACCACAGATGATAAATTTAAGGAGCATCGTGAATCATTTGATACTGAATTAGAAAGCATTGAAAGATTTGGAAAAAATGGATTATAAAAAATCTTTTAAGACGTATAGCAATTTGTTAACAGTTTACTTTGAGTTGGATTAACATTAAACTTATATATTAAAATGGATTACAAAATTTTACTATGTAGTTTATCCTGGATTGGACATGATATCCTGAGTGTTGATAGATTGCTGCAAAATTAGCAGCGATCACTGGTTACCCAATTATATATTTTTTGTGGAACTCATCTAGGAGAAGACTATGTAACTGAAAATACTTTATAACCCGAAGGACTGAATTGCAAAGGGTGGCAGGATTTGAAAGAATTTTAAAGGAACTTCTGGGAATGCAGCTCCTAGTTGGTTTTTTCTTTTCCTTTTTTTTCTTCAAGGTTTGGTTAAGGCTGTGAAAGCCTATTTTTAGGTACAGCATAAGTTAGTTTGAATGAATCTTCCTAGAGGTGTGAATACCTTCGTGGTTGGATATTATTTATATAAAGTCACTCGGGGGGTTGTGTGGATTGAAAGATTGAAAGATTGAAAGTTGGATTATAGAGACTGAGAAATGAATTAAACAAAAGATAATTTTCTTAATGACATAATTGTATGATTATAATTATATATGCATATATATTTCTTATGTTTTATGTTTTTGGGGGTTTTTCTTTAGTTAAGGGGTGTAGTCAGGATAGAATTATAATGGTTATTAATGGTTTTTTTTAATTTACTATAATATTGTTTATTTTAGAAATATATTAATGTCTGTTTTCTTTTACCTTTCTTTTTCTTCCTTTCCTTCCTTCTCTTTCTCTCCCTCTTTCGAAATTTGTTTAATTTAGAATTTGAATATTTAATAATCTTTTTCTTTTTCCCTTGTTCTAAACTTTGGTTTTTTTTAAAACTTGTAGCGGAAGTCAGGGGGGGCGGGGAGGGAAGGGGTTGGAGTTGAGGGAGGATGGAAGGGGTTGGGGAGGGGGGATAGGGGAGGGGGGGTGAAAATGAAAAAAATTCTTGTATTGTAAAACTTTTTCAATAAAAAAAAATTGCCTTTCTCCTAGCCATTACATTGGCAGGGAGAGTTTCAGAACTGGCTGCCTTGTCTATCAGAAGTGATTTATGTATATTCCATGCCAACACGGTAGTACTACGGATGGATACCTCATTCCTCCCAAATTCCAGCTTTCACCGGGTCCAAGAGATAGTGTTACCTGATTTTTGTGCAGCACCCAGGCATCCGTTAGAAGTAGAGTGGCACACATTAGATGTAAGGAGGGCTCGCCATAGGTACATTGCAAGAACTGCCTCATTCAGGAAAACTGAGGCGCTTTTGGTATTCTTTCATCCATCCTCCATTGGGAGAAAGGTTTCATCTATGACTGTAGCTCACTGGATTAAAGCATGTATCTCATTGGCCTACAGCAGCAAGGGCAAACCTTTACCTGGTAGGGTGACGGCCCACTCTACAAGGAGTGCGGCTACGTCTGTGGCCTGGGCCACGCAGACATCAGTCATTGATTTGTAGAGCGGCTACATGGACTTCGTTAATGCCGTTTGTGAAGCATTATAAATTGGACAGTTATGCCTTGGCTGAGGCATCCTTTGGGCTTAGAGTGTTACAGAGTGTCCACTCAGCCAGGAACCCGGGGCCCAGCCAGCCTCCCTCCCACTAAGTTTGAGCTTGGGTATATCCCATGCTTCAATTGCCTAAGCAGCACAATGGAAAATGGACGTTGGCTTACCTGAACATCCCTTTTCATTGCGATGTGTCACAATTCAACCTGCCCTGCCTGGTGTTTGGCCCGGGGAGAGTTGTTTATGTTTGCTTCGTAGGACATGTTTGAGAACGATGCCTTCGCGAAACAACTGAGGCTCAGCTGAGCAAGGGAAGCGTGGTCACAAGAAATTTAAAGAAATACTACACTCAGTCCCTGGCAAGCAGATGGGAGAAAACCCATGCTTGAATTGCCACGCATCACAACGAAAAGGGACGTTCACAAATTCAATGTCAATTTTATCTGTTCTTTGAGTTCTCCAGTATCACTCATTTCTCCTATCTTTCTTTTCAGATCTTCATGGTTTTTTAACATTACATCTTGCATGGATTGCAGCATTAATTGTAAGTCCTTAAATGAGTTGGTTCTTTCTCTTTGCATTATTTCTTCTATTGATCTTTGTCCTGCTGGGCTCAGTTCCACTGTCATAGTTTGTCTGCCTGCCTTCTTCCTGTGCCAATCCTCGTTAGATTTGGTATACTCATCTCTACAGCCAACTTAAACCAACACAGCTTAACACACAAGAACCAATAACTTGTAATTTCTGAGTGCTTATATCAATCCACAATTCAAAATTATCTATCTACCACATCAATCAATATCCAAAATTCATTAGCAGTAGCATATGTGAATCATCATCTCTAGCATTAATACCATTAATATTAATACCTATTAATAATATTAAAATCAATAAGTAATACAAATAATAATAACACTTTCCAACATATATTGAAATAACAAGCTATACAATTATAAATATTACTACTACCACAATTATATTTATGGCTTATAAATTGATTGGTAGCAAATTATTTCTCACAATTCTTCCCCCCCCCTTTCTTAAATATACTTTTCTTTAATCAGTCCTTCTTACAGACCTCCTTACAATAGTCTCTTTCTCTCCATAAGACTTCCTGTTTTTCCTTAGCCAGCAAACATCTCCTTGCCTCCTTCTGCATTACTCAGCATTTTAACCTCCAAGTCCTTTAACTTGTCAGTAACCTCCAAGTTATCGGCTCTTTACTCTTCGTTTCTGCCTTCTAATTGTCAGTTTTTGCCTCCAAAATAGCAGTAATCAGAAAAAGAATCCTCTCTAATCTGCACCTGCCCAAGTGCAGAAATCTCTTTCATGCCCATGCCTGTCTTTTTTTTTTGGTAAATATTTTTTTATTTTTTTCAAACTTAAACTTAAAAATTCAAAATTATGTTTTGAATTTTTATTTGTAAAAGATGTAATGGGAAATTGTGAATGGAACTTGTTAAAGGAATGTAAGTGTTAACTTTCCCTTAGCATATAATTATCTATTATATGTCAGTTTCCCAGCATGTTCTTTCAAATTAATTCTCAATTTATTTCATAATAATCTTAATTTCCAGCATATATTAAATTAAATCACAATTTATCGCTAAAATCTGTGTATCTTATAGTTTGTTCAATGAAACCTTAGTCCAGCATAATAATCAGTCTAGCATTTGTTTGCAAATTAAAATTAAAACATATTACATCAAGCAGTAAATTTTCTTAAAGTTGTCTCACATTAATATATACTCTTCTTTATTGTTTTTAACCACCTATATATCATCCTCTATTTTAATTGCCATCTCTTATTTTCTATTTTTATTACTCCAGAAACCTTCCTGTTTTTATCCAAAAATCATATATACCTTTAGGCTTTTAAACTTTACAGTTCAGTTTAATTACATTTAAATTTATCTACTTTATTTCCTCCTTTTCTTCCTTTTCCTTTCTGTCCATAAATGTTCCATTTCAAAGTTCATCTGTTCAAATTGAAGAATTCTGTATGTCCCTTTAATGCTTTTATAATGTCTGTTCCATGTGTGATGCATCAACTTCCTGTCTTTTGTTCCTGCGCCACACCTAATTTTTTTTGCTAAGCTTGTTAATTTCCATTGTCAAATATTCAAAATATTCCTTCTTCTTGAAATCATCTGGTACAGAATAGGAATCTCCAAATTTAATGTTAATTTCAAAATAATCCAAGGTAAAAAGCCATTTAAAATGTTTCTTTTCCAAACGGCAAGAGACCGCAGACTCCATGGCAATTATGTAACCATCCATCTATCTTTCTTTATTAGCTTTGTTAACTTTCAAAGGTGTAAACTCCCAAAGAGACATTTCTCCAATCCACTCCAAATAAAAGCAAAATCAATTTTCTAAGTTGTTAAAAGCCAACTTTTCCAAGCCAAATTTACTAAAACAAAGTCTATTTCGGATCTTCATTTTCATTTTTTTTCCTTTCTATCTTCAAGCCCCACAGATCTATAGCCACTGTTTAAAGTTTGGGGTCTTTTTTAAAAAAAAATCCAAATAAAAGTGTTGTTTTGCCTGGGTTGGTGTCACTCACCGGCTTCGAGATACTCGCTCTTTCTTCTTCTTCCCTCCTGCACGATCTTATATCCCGGTCTGTCATGGCTTTGTGGCAGTGGCCATGGCTGCCTATCCCCACTGCTAACTTCAAGGATTCCCTCTGGCCTCCAAGGAACTTGCCTGTTCCTCTTGGCACACTGAGGCACTCCTCTTCATCCCCCATCCCTGCAAGATGAGGGTTGGTCCAAACAGTGGTCAGGCGATGGTTTGACAGTCGGGGTTTTCGCTGGCTCATAAGAGCCCGCTATTTCCCCAACTGTGGCGCCATGGCTCCAGACTGTGCCTATCTTTTGAAGGAGGCTATGTATGTCCTCCTTCTCCCTGGGGCCTCTTTCTTTCTCTTCTCTTTTAGAAATTCTTCAAGTCAATCTTCCACCCAGATCACTCCTTCAAGGCTGCCAGAAATGCTTTTAACTAGATCAGTCTTGCCATTGTCCTGCTATTTCATCACTATCACTGTCCAACTGCCCGCTGTTATTTCCTTGTGGCCAGCATTACAGGTCACCTCCTTTCCCCGATCGGCTTCTTCAAGACTTCCTTACAGCCTGCTATCTCGGCCGCTGCTGAGAGCCATGCTGCAGAGCGCCTCTTTCTTCCAATCCCCCTCCAAGGACACCACAAAGTCCGCCGATTGGAAGGAATTTGCTGTAAAAGCAACTCTCTTTAGTGGAGAATCACTTTCCACAGCTTTCCTCCTTGACAGATGGCCCCACCTCTGCCTCTTGTCTCCATGAGGTGTTTATTTGGTTTCTGCCCAACTGGAGCCTTGTTGGGCATTTTTACAGTCTCTTCTGTTGAACATAAGGGCTTTGAATTTGGCAGCCATTTTAGCCTATCTGCCAGCATAGGTAGTGGTGCTACTAGCAGGAGCTTCATGCTCCATATCAATTTCTGGTAAATGGCTGAGGAGGAGAGGCTTATTAGCAGCCTTCTATACTCTTATTTTCTAGACCGTGGGCATTCTTAGCACTACTGATACAATTTTTCTTGTGTCTGGATTATATTATATTAATTAATATAATATATATTAATTATATATATTAATATATATAATTATATATATTAATATTACAAAAAAACCCCATACATACATACATATGTACATGGGAGTGTGGCTCTCCCTAATTGTTTTTTAATCTCTTATTAGAGATTATGCTGGTTGTGAGCAGCATTATGCCTAAAGCACTGAGTAAAACTAAACATGGCCATAAGGCGGCAGCAGCAGCAGCAGCAGCAGCTAAACAGACTGAAAAGGATCCTGTGACCTTTGGGTCAGGAATTCCTCAGTCCTCTGTTCCTCTTCACGAGGTCACAACTAGTAAGGGATCTCATTCCCAGCACAAGTCCCACAGTCTCACCATGAGCAGTGTAGGCACCAGACATTGCAGAAGATCTGCGATAAAGCCAGTAAAATCCCGATTTCTGAGTTGATTTTGAAGGAAATGTCTGTCACACCTGCCAGGCCAACTTCTGAGGAGATGTCTCCTGGTGTGACTCCAGATCACGTCTCATTGCGAGACTGTCCCTTGTCTATTTCCATGGTTACCTTATGGGGGCCTCCTGTTCCTTCTGTCCCTCCTGTGGGTGTGGTAACTTCTGATCAGGTCCAGGTGGCAGATCCACCTCCTACACATCTTCCAGAGGCTGCTGATTCCATTCTGGCAGAACAGCAAGGTTTACTATCTGACAACATACAACTGCTTATTTCTGCAGCTGTATAACAATCACTAGCTGCAGGTTATCAGCAGTTCTACAGGGATTCTTTGGTGCTGTCCATGCATCTGGATATACTGGTCACAATTTCCAGGATGATCTACTGTCTC
Source organism: Coluber constrictor foxii (assembly GCA_038048745.1). Classification (NCBI taxonomy): domain Eukaryota; kingdom Metazoa; phylum Chordata; class Lepidosauria; order Squamata; family Colubridae; genus Coluber; species Coluber constrictor. The sequence goes on along the minus strand of CM075961.1, from coordinate 114,040,262 downwards.
TTCAGGATCCCAAGTCTTCAGCTCCTTCCTATGGGTGCCAACCATCGCATCTCAAGAAGATTGAGCATCAGGATCCTGACCTTTCTGATGATGAAAGCCTTTCACCGGAGAAACCTGTGTTCACTGGCCTTTTCCCACCAGCCATTTTCAAGTCGTTGCTTTTTAAGGCATCTAATGCAGCACGGCTGGGCACCTCTTTGGTGATGATGAACCCTTTGGTAGGGTTCTGCTTCTTTTCACGTGCAGAATCCACTGTTTTTGGAACCAACTAAACTGGTGGATGCTATTCCGGCACTTTGTTTATTTCTTGATGTGATCCAATGCCAGTGGGCCACTCCAGGTACAGCCCTTCATCTTCCCTTCATCTTCTAACAAGCGTTTCTTCAATATAGCACCAGAGATGGCCACATTACTTCAAGTACCATCAATGGATCCTTCAATAGCCACCTTGCTACCGAACTCTGCCATTCCAGGCAATCCGGAGGAAGGATTATGGCCAGAGGAACGACGTTCTGATCAAGTCCTTCAACGGGTGCATCAGGGAGCAGCCTGGGCAATTTGGTCGGCCACCACGGTGTCATTTTTCAATAGAGCTACCTTGTTTTGGCTATGCCAATGTCAGGACAAATTATAACCTGATGATACCAGGCTTCAGCAGGATCTTAAGATCATAGCGGCAATCCAATTTTCGGCTGACATCACTCTGAATTCTGCTCGCTTTGCTTCCAAATCTTTGGCTTTAGCGGTGGTGGCACATTGCATGGTTTGGCTTCATCATTGGCAGGCGAACACCCATCATAAGTGGCATTTGGCATTGGCCTCCTTTGCGGGAGGAAGCTTGTTTGGACCCTCTCTGGAACCCTTGTTGGTGAAGACTAAAGACAAATGGAAGATTCTGCCTTCATCTCAACGCAAAGCTGAATACCATTTTTCTCCTCTTTCCCGCAGATCGCCTCTTTGGGGATCTGAATGGGGTGCTGGACCTTCCAGTTCCCAAGGGTCTTTTGGGCCTAGGCAGTGAGGATACCAGGACACGTCATTGCAAGATAGGACCTTCCCAGGCAAACAGCCCTTTCGAGGGGGAGGAAATCGTTTGTTCCACCGCCAGTGTTAAATGCACGTCCAATCTTCCCATTGGGGGCAGGTTAGCCTTTTTTGCTGACTGATGGGACTCTATTACGCTGGACACTTGGGTCAGGGATATGGTAAGATCTGGTCTATCCCTTGAATTTGTTTCCACTCCCCCAAGATTTTTTATTCGGTGCCCTGTTCTCTAAAGATGCTCACAAAAAGGTTCTCATGGATTTGGTCGACCTTTGCAACACCTTCTGGACATTAGAGCTATCCAAAAAGAACCTGAGGATCAGGCAGGGCGAGGGTTCTATTCTCTCTGATTTCTCGTTCTGAAGTCCTTGAGGGGGTGGAGATGGATTATGTTGGGGAGCACATATTCAGTCTCATACGGCCCAAGGCAGATGGTCGGGTTGCGATCTGCAACAAAACATCAATTGGCTGGAGCTACAAGTGGTTCATTTGTCTCTTCTGCATTTTCATCAGTTGGTCTTGGACACCCATGTGTTGGTCCTTACTGACAATGTGGCCACAAAGCTCACATCAATTGCCAGGGGAGCACCAGATTGGCGGGTCTGATGTTGGAGGCCAAGAGACCAGGACTATGGGCAGAGCATCACTTATGCTCATTAACAGTGGATCACATGTCCAGGGTGTCCAATGTGCAGGCGGTGTCAACCTCTCAAGTTGCATTTCATTCAGGGCTGACATAGTAAAGGAGGGGTTAAATTACTGCAGTAGAATGATTTAGAGAATGGCCAATAGAATAAGGGAACAAGCCAGGAAAGGGAGGGAATTTGGAGCAGAGGTCATTTCCTGGCTGCATATGAGTTCGTAAGGATGTTGTTCTAAGAAATAAATGTTTTTTTTCCTTTATTATCAAAATGTGAGAGGCACGTTATTTCTTTCTTAGACAACTCCATCTCGGACAGACAGCCAGGAAAATTCTCTCTTCAAAAACTTTTCTTCTAAAAATATTTATGCATTCCTAAGCTACTCCACGCTGACGTTGGCAGACCTCCAGATGTCTCTGAAGCATATCCAAGGCCATGGAAGAAAGCCATCTCCACCGGAGGTTTGCCTCAGAAAAGGGAAAAAATTATGATGCTTTTTGCTGGATTCTCAGACAGGTGGACTGGCTGAGCCAGATGGTCATTGACCACGCAGAGTGGCGACTGCACCCCTCCCTCTTCAAGGACCTGGTGGACCACTTTCGTCTTCCAGAGGTGGATTTGTTTGTGAGCCCACAGAATGCTCAGCTTCCTTGGTTTTGTACCCATTTTCCAGCCCCTCGAGTGGAGTGGTAGATGCTCTTTGCTGCCCATGGCCACAAGGGCTCCTGTATGCATTTCCATCTCTTCCACTCCTTCTGAGAATGATGCGTAAATTACTGGAGCAGCGAGCTGAAGTGGTCCTTCTAGCGCCTCATTGACCTCGGCATTCTTGGTTTGCCAACCTCAAGACCTTGTCAGTGGCCCCACCTTGGAGGATTCCTCAGGGCATGGCTTCGCTCAGCCAAGGGGCATTGCTACACCTGGACGCTCTAAGAGGAAATAACTTTTCTTCCAGGTTCATCAGGACCATTCAAGCTTCTTGATGGCCTTCGACAGAACACATTTATTCGGCCACTTGGCAGGCCTTTTGTACGTGGTGTGAATGTGAGAGTTTTTCTCCACTCCAGGCCTCCATAGCTCAGGTTCTGCAATTTCTTCAGGATGGACATGATAGGGGACTATTGTCAAACACCATTAGGAGGCAAGTGGCAGCTCTTTTGACGATTTTGACATGTGGGTCATTTAATTCCTTATCTTTAGCATCCTACCATTCGGAGATTTTTGAAGGGTGCCACTGATTTGTGTCCTCCACACTGCACAGGTATCCCACCTGGGATCTGTCGATTGTGCTGAACTCCCTCACGGGGGCACTGTATGAACCATTGCGGACTACCAGTTTTTGCCTTTTGACATGTAAGGTCGCCTTTCTAGTGGCAATTACCTCTGCCAGGTGTATTTTGGAAATTGCTGCTCTCTCCATGTGGAGTGATCTCTGTGTGTTTCACGCTGATTGAGTGGTCCTTCAGCTCGACCCCTCCTTCATTTCTAAGATTAATACTCCTTTTCATTGAATGCAAGAATTGATCCTTCCTGATTTCTGTCCATGACCAACCCACTCATTTGTTCTGCCCCAGCTATGGAACCCAAGAAATGTAGCACACACAAAACTCCGAACAACTCCATTTACTACAGTCTTTTTCAAATGCAGGCTATTACTAAAAATGTCCTTAACAGCCTGCCAAAAATTCCAAAGATTAGATAAAGGCTTACAATTGTTGGCAATTAGCCAGAAACCAGGTTTGCAAGGAAAATTCACTCTCAAATGCTCAGTGAACGACCGGATGAACACATGTTGTTTCCTGCAATGTTTGCTAGCTGCGTGCAAACAGTGCTGGTAAGTACCAGACTCGGGAACTCGAAAGGACTGATTTCGGGAAAGGGCATTGAATCGAGATTCTGGCCGTCTGGACACCGAGGGGAGGATCTTCTGCCGGTCCCTCGTCTCCACCAGAAGAGGTTCCAGAGGCGGACCGAAAAGTTCCCAGGAGCATATGGTGTAGAGGCGAGCTGCCATTTACTCTTCATATCGGCGTTCCAGCTCCTAAGCCATAGAAGCCTTCGAGAGGTGACCGTAGATCCGAGGGCCTTAGCCGCAAAGCGAGTCGCATTTAAAAATGCATCTGCCGAATATTCAAGAGCGGCACATATCTTGTTCAAGTCTTGCCGAGATCGAACATCTGAAGGAGGCAGACGCTCTTGGAACTGTTTGAGCCACAATAAGGCCACTCTATTAAAAAAAGATGCCGATGTTGAGGCCTTGATGGACCAAGCAGCTGCTTGGTGACCTTTGAGGAGAGTTTTCTCCGCTCTACGGTCCTCTGGACGGAGGGCGTCTTCAGAAGGACCCGTAGGATGAGAAGCATTAAGAAGAGGTACAATTGGTGGATCGACAGCAGGTGGTTGCAGCACATCTGACAAGGCCGGGGCTGAATTATAGAGGCGCTTGTCGAGTCCATTGGGACTGGGACCAGCCTCTGGGACTGACCATCAGCAGTTCAAAACATCCCAAAAAAGTTTTGGAGTGGGAATTGTTTCTGGATTGACAGAGGGCTCTGCAAACATGGCAGAAGCTGGATCAGAATTATTGGTAGAAGGCGTAGGGTTTGGTACTGTACCCAGTCAAGTAGTCGCGATAGCCTTATGTAATAGAGAGCGAAAAAGTTGGGGTCAAAAGAGGCCTATAAAAGGAGCCTGGTCAGGGAGTGGGCCTTCGTCATCTGACAGGGCTGAGTCAGCAATGTCCTTGTGATCTGACAGAGATGCATGATCAACAGAGGCAGGTGACTCCGCTAAATCCTGCTCAGATATAGGATCCTCTAACAGAGCTGAAGTCTCATGGTGACTTGAGGGTTGAGGGTTAGATTGAAAATTCCCTTGTTGCAAACATTGAGAAAGGCTTTGTCTTATGGCCCTGGCCAACATCATTTCAAAGACCTCAGGAATCTGAGGGACATAATTAGCAGCAGGAGGTAAAGGAGGCTGAGGAGCAACCGCATTTGCAGTAGAAATCTCCGAACTAGGCCCAGACTGAAATAACGTTCTGCCCCAGGGACAGGTTCAGGGCCCATCTGAGCTGGGACATCGGGTGATAATTCCCTGACAGAGCTCCCTGCTTGAGAAGGGACCAGAGAGTGAGCTCTTGTAGAGGAGGCTGAAGGAGGCAAGGGCCTGTCTTGAGAGGCCTTGGATTGTGCCTTGCAAAAGGCTTTCTCAATAGCTTTATGGCGGCGTTGCTCCTCCTTGGATGGAGCATTTACAGAAGCCTGCTTGCTTTTGGAGGATTTAGAGCACTTGGAATGAGCAGAAAGGCCTGATGATCCCTCCAAGGAATCCTCCTGAGAGGGCCTCTTCTGTGAGCTACTGGAGCTTGAAGGAACTGCAGGTCTCCTGGCGTCCGCCATTTTAGGAGATCCTGAGAGAGAAATCAGACAGCCCCACAGAGGAAATGGCGTGAAAGAACTGCGGCCTCACCTCACAGCAGGTCTTCACTGCACAGTAGGAAACTACTCAGATGCTCCTCTGGATGATCGCTAGTTTAAAAACTATTACTGTGATCAGGCTTTGCTGTAAATTCTGGTAGGGAGCCTTGCCAGCAAACGAATCAGGCCGCCAGCTCAAAGGCTGTTAAAGCGGCAACGGGAATCGTGGAGGGAGAGCTGAGCGCAGCAGAAGGCTTCTGGAGTGATCACTAGCTACTTGAAAAGAACACGATCGAAAAAAGACTCAATCCCTCTGAAATTGAAGCAAGAGCTGCTCGGCCAGGGCCGTTAAAGCGCAACAGCACTTCCCCGGTGGAGAGGGGAGCGCAATTAATCTGACTGTTGGAGCGAGCGAGATCTAAGCCACAGAGTCAGAAAAAAAGCAACTCAAACTGCCAAAACAGTCTAAATTTGTCCAAAATGAAGGAAACATCGGTTAGGCTGGGAAGACACGTCTGGCCAGCATAGACCGAGTCAAAACACTGGGCCAAGAGGGCGGAGTTATGTTAATTTGTTAGACTCGGCCAATGCTGCATGGAGGAAGTCTACCCCAGTCTGACAGACGTTTCCCTCATTGCGGAGAATCTGCCTTTAAAGATCTGAACATCTCTAAACATTGGCTTGAAGATTGGTTTGAGTAGTACTTTTGAAATTGTATTTGGCTTATTTTTGAAATTGTAAGTGCATCTGGAGAAGGGGGGGTTGGTTTCTGCTGAAAAGGTTTTATTGTTATAAAGAAGAATAAGAGTTGAAAGGAAAGGGAATATATATATATGGGAAAGGGGCTGTTTAAAATAGAGTAAAAACACTAAATAGAAAATAGTATTAGAAAATACTATTAGAAAATTGGAATTAAAATTTAAGGATTAAAGGATTTAAGGATTAAAAAATAACAATTAGATAATAATTATAAGAGAAAGATCTTAAGACTAGTTAAATTGAATTGAACTGTAATAGGTTAGAGTGTTCTGTAAATTTGTCTTTTTATGAAATTGTGGAGGAATCTGACAAGAAATTTAGAAATGGCAACAACAACAATAACAAAAACTGCGGAAAAAAATGTATCAACCCCAACTTTGATGCCCTCTCCTTCAACCCAGCACTCGATTGAAAGTATGCTGGGAAAAGAAGAGATAAGATGGAACCAACGATGAGCACTATGCAGGCCATGCTACAAACAATACAAGAGACCTTAATGAAATCTCAAGAAAAGATGGCAGATTATCAAGAGGAAGTTAGAAGGTTTCACAAAAATATTAAAGATGAAATAGGAGAATTAAAGGAAGATCTTAAGGGTATGAAGGAGAAGATGGAGAATATACAGCAAACAGTAGTAGAGAATGAGCAGAAAGTCCAAAAAATAGAATCTAAAGTAGATGTATTGGATTTGAAATTAGAAATGGCAGAGCAGGATGCTCGACAAGCAAATAAGGAACTGGCCGACTCTATTGCACTTTTAGAAATGGAGAAAGCTTCCTTTTTTTTACGATTCCAAAATGTGACGGAAGAGAAAGAAGAAGATCTGGAAGGGAAGATGAGTGAAATAATATCAGAATTAATACAAAGAGACAAAGAGGAGATAATAGATTTGATAGATGAAATATTCCGAGTACATAACAATTATATCAGAAGACATAGATTGTACATATTAGGTACTATAAAAAATCCAGAGAAGAAACAGTGTCGTACCAAAGGAAAGAGATTATTATACTAAAGCAAATCCCATGGAGAATATGAGAGCAAAGAAAACAATATCACCAGCTGAAATCCCAATTAATACAACGAAAAGTGATGTTCCACAAGAAAATATCAATTAGCTTATGAATGAATGTTAAATTCTAGAAATATTATGTTATCTATAGTGGAGTTAAGGTTTCAGGGGATGATTTGTAGACTAAGGATAGTTAGGTTATTTTAGCTTATGATTGTTAATTACAATACCCTGTATTTTGCTCTGGGAAGTCTGGGGGGAGGGGGAGGGTTGTGGAGGTGGGGGAGAGGGAAAGAGGGTGGAGGGAATATTGGGGGGGGGATTTTTTTGTTGTAAAACTTTTCAATTAAAAAAAAAGTGATGTTCCGATGGATTATGCCCGAAGGAATCCTGATTATGTGGCAAGATAAAAAATTCAAAATTGACTCAGTAGAAAAAGCACAGGAGTTTTACAAAAACTATTTGGAAGATGAACAAGATAGTAAGGATGAACTAGAAAGCAAAAGCCAAGAGGAGGAACAATAAGAAGAAATAGAGAGAAAGAATTAAAGAAAGCCTGAGAAAAAGAACGAGAAGAAAGAGAAGGAGCAAGAGGAAGACCTAAAAGAGAGACAAGAAATACAAAAAGACAAGTACAGTAAGGGATGGAAGAAGCAATATCATTATTCTCTGTAAATATTAATGGTTTAAATATTCAGAAGAAAATAACACAAATATTTTCAAAATTAAAGAAGCTAGACATAGATATTATTTGTTTACAAGACATTCATATAAAAAAAGGTTTTCAAAAATTATTGGAAAATAAGAAATTAGGAAAATTATACATGTCTCTATCCCCCCCCCAAAAAAGTGGGAATAGCTGTATATATAAAAGAAAGAATAAAATCATAAAGTATGTGGATGATGAAGGCAGAATTTTGATGGTCAAATTAGATACTGAATTGAAACAATTCTTACTAGTTGTGATATATGCTCCAAATTCAAATCAACGAGAATTTTATAAAAAATTACATAATAAAATAGCAGAACAGGAGATAGAAAACAATTGCATAATAGGAGACTATAATGCTATAGTTGATAGCAAAAAAGACTATTATAGTGAGAAGAAAACTAAAAAGAAGAAAGAAATATTACCAAAAGAGTTTTTCAATATGTCACAGGAATTAGGTTTAAAAGATAGCTGGAGGGAAATTAATAAAGGAGAGAGGCAATATACTTATTATTCATATCCACACCAGTCTTGGTCCAGGATTGACATGGCCTGGATGTCAACACAACTGCAACTGGAAATGGAAAAAATAGACATTAGAACAAACAAATGGACAGACCATAACCCTATAATAATTAATTGGAAGGGACAAAAAAGATATAAAAGATGGACTTTAAATCAATATGTATGCAAGGAGAAAGAATATAAACGGCAAATGGAAAAAGAAATAGAGATTTTTCTGTGCATAAACAAAAAAGAGGATACTTCATCTCAAAATCTCTGGGACACTTTAAAAGCCTATATTAGAGGGGTCTCGATTGCTTATATTGCGAAGAAAAAGAGAGAGAAAAATTTACAACAAAACAAACTACAAGAAGAACTCCAAAAATTAGAAGAAAAACTATATAAAGATCCCCAAAATAAGAAAATTAAAGAAGAAAGAAGGATAATTAAACATACAATTAAATTTGATAATGCAGGAAGAATTAGCTTGGAAAATAAAGATAGCGAAACAAAACTATTTTGAAAATGCAAATAAAATAAATAGGTGACTAGCCTACAAATTGAAAAAAGAAAAGGACAAAAGGATGATACAATGCCTGAAAAATGAAGAAGGGGTAATTTGATATAGAAAAGAAGATAAAAAATGAATAGTTTATAATTTTTTCTCCAAATTATACACACAAGATAAAAAAGAAGAATCTGAAATTAAAAAATATTTGGAGGAAATAAGTGTTTGTAAATTGACAGATGAACAAAAAGAAACCCTGAATAGACCAATTTCTGAAACTGAATTTGGGATGGCTATAAAGAGACAAAAAAACAATAAGACTCCAGGTCCTGATGGACTTCCGATTGAATTATATAAGAATAAATAAATCAGATAGGGCTAATGCTAGATATATATATATATATATATATTTTTATTGAAAAAGTTTTACAATAAAAAAAATTTTCCCCCTTTTTTCACCCCTACCCCCACCCCACCCTCCCATCCCCCCCAACCTCCCCCCAACCCCACCCCTCCCCCCATGCTAGATATATTTAATGAGGTACTGCAGGAGACAAATATTCCAAAATCATGGTCAGAGGCATTGATTACACTTATTCCAAAGGAAGATTCGGACGAACAACTAATACAAAGCTACAGGCCCATCTCTCTATTGAATTCTGATTATAAAACATTTATGTCAATAATTGCAGAAAGACTAAAAATGATTCTGAATAAGCATATTCATCCAGATCAAAACGGATTTTTACCAGGACGCCAAATTAAAAACAATACATGTACAATAATTGATATATTAGAGTACTACGAAATACATTCAGAGAAGCAAATTTCACTGGTTTTCCTTGATATTTCGATAATTTGAATTGGAAATTTATGACAAATTTGATAAAGGAAATGGAATTTGGACAAAAATTTGGAAAAATGGTTGAAAAAATATACTCAAAACAAACAGCAAAAGTAATGTTCAATCAAGATACAACAGAAGGATTTGAGATAATAAAGGGAGTAAGACAAGGTTGCCCTCTTTCCCCACTTCTCTTTATTTTATCGCTGAAACCACTCTTAAATAGAATTAGGGAAGATCAAGAGATTAAAGGTTTGAGAATCAAGAACGAGGAATATAAAATTCAAGCTTACGCGGATGATATGGTTTTTATAATTGAAGATCCACTAGAATCAGGCCCTAAATTGATCAGGAAAGTAGAAGAATTTGGTGCAGTGGGGGAGTTTAAAAATAAATAAAAATAAATCCAAACTATTAACTAAAAACTTTACAAAAGAACAGGAGATAGAATTAGAAAAGATTATGGACATCCAAACCACCAAAAAAAATAAAATATTTGGGAATTTGGCTAACTGCAAGAAGCTCATCAATTAAAAAAGAAAATTATGATAAATTGGTTTGGCAAATTGAGAAGGACTTAGAAAGTTGGACAAAGCTGCAAATTTCTTGGACAGGAAGAGTAGCGGCAATAAAAATGAGTATTTTACCCAAAATCTTATTCCTCTTCCAGGTTATACCAATTAGAATGGAAAATTTTTTTGACATATTACATAGAATGACTACAAAATTTATTTGGCAGGGGAAGAAAGCCAGAATTAGATTAAAAGTACTACAGGATACAAGAGACAGAGGAGGAATAGCTTTCCCGGACTGGGAGACCTACTACCAAGCAGCTGGCTTAGTCTGCATAAAGGAGTGGATGGAATTAGAAAATAAAAGACTCCTAATATTAGACGGACACAATCTTCATGTAGGGTGGCATGCGTTCCTATGGGGGGGGGGGGGGGGGAACAGAGCACTCATGGATATTTTAAAAGACATGTAATTAGAAACTCACTTTTAACAATATGGAACAAAATTAAGAAACATCACTATATAGGAGTACCGCCCTGGAGTTCCCCAGAAGAAATATTAACACATCCAAATTTGGTTGACTGGTCCAAAATTATCAGATATAGGGATATTGTTAATGAGGGGGGGAACTCTAAAAACAAAATATGAATTAGAACAGACTTAGGTAGGGAAATACAATGGTGGTCATACCTACATACCTATATAAGATCAAAATATATTGAGGAGAGGAAAAATGATCAAATTAGAGTAGAACAATCTGACCTTGATAAAATTCTGTTAGATTTAGATTTAGATTTATTGGATTTATATACCGCCCTACTCCCAAAGGACTCAGGGCGGTGTACAGCCAACAATAAAAATACATACATACAAAATTTAAAAACCAACTAAAAACAGATTAAATGAATTTGGCCCGGACAGAATTAAAACACCCCAATATAATTTTAAAATTTTAAAATTTGACACTAAAAATGGGGAGTGGTTAGGCCAGGCCCACCTGGCAAAATAGAAAAGTCTTAAGAGCGCGGCGGAAGGTGGGCAGATCCGGGGTCCTCCGTATCTCTGGGGGGAGCTCATTCCAGATAGTAGGTGCCCCCACAGAGAAAGCTCTCCCCCTGGGGGCTGCCAGCCGACATTTTTTGGCTGACGGCACCCGGAAGAGCCCCTCTCTATGAGAGCGTACTGGCCGGTGGGAGGCTATTGGTGGTAGTAGGCGGTCCTGCAAGTACCCAGGTCCTAAGCCATGGAGCGCTTTAAAGGTAGTAACCAGGACCTTGAAGTGCACCCAGAAGACCACCGGGAGCCAGTGCAGCTCACGCAGGAGAGGTGTCACATGGGAACGCCATGTCGCTCCCATCACCGCCCGCGCGGCCGCACTTTGCGCCAGTTGGAGCCTCCGGGTGCTCCTCAAGGGGAGCCCCATGTAGAGAGCATTACAGTAGTCTAGACGGGAAGTGACAAGGGCGTGAGTGACCATGAGCAAGGAGTCCCGATCCAGAAAGGGACGTAACTGGCGGATCAGGTGAACCTGATAGAAAATCCTCCCGGCCACGGCCGTCAGATGCCCTTCCAAGGACAGCCGTGAATCCAGGAGGACGCCCAAGTTACGAACCCTCCCCGTGGGGGCCAATGATTCGTCCCCAATAGTCAGTGATGGCGCCAACTGACTATATCGGGACGTTTTGTTCATTAAAAAATGAACAAAAACTAAATAGTAAGATATACAAATTTCTACTTCAGTATAAAATGGAAGAGGAAATGGTGAAAGAGACGATGATCAAATGGGCCCAAAATTTTAATTATCCGATAGAGTTGGAGAAGTGGGAGAAGATGTGGAAAACAAATTTGAAATTAACAATTTCAGCTGCATACAAGGAAAACCAGATGAAAAATGCTTCACAGATGGCACCTTCCACCAGCAAGAATAGCGAAAATGTTTTCCAGCAACTCGCCGAAATGCTGGAAGTGTAAGACTGGTTATGGAACTTTTTATCATCAATGGTGAACAAGCCCGGTGGCGAAAAACTTCTGGAAGAAAATTAAAAACTGGATTGAAGAAATAATTAAGAATTCAATAGTGGGGAAACCTGAACAGTTTTTATTAGGGATGTCAATAGAAAATTATACCAAAGAAACACAATATCTCATACTACATATATTGACTGCAGCATATATTATATACGCACAATACTGGAAGGAAGAAGAAGTACCACAAGATAAGGATATAATTAAAAAGATTTTGGAATGCGCAGAACTAGATAAACTAACTAAAGAAATTCAGGGGAAAGAGGAAACGAAATATCACAAGGTGTGGAATAATTGGTATGAATGGTTGAAGAATAAGGAAATAAATTAGAGGAATGAAGAAGGGAAGAAAGATAATATGATAGATCATTTAATGTGTTAGTAGAATTGAAATATAATAGGAGAAAAAGGCTGAATAAGTTAATATTATAATATCTGTAAATATTTAATATTTAGTAAGAAATGGATCACTATTAAGAAGCTGAAAAAGAAACTAAGATTTTTGTATGTGTTATATGTTGTATGTCTATGTCTTTTTTAAATTATGCTTAAAAAACTTTTTATAAAAAAAAAAGAAGGTGACAGTTCCACTCCTGAACTTGTACCTGTATTCACTCCTTGTGATTACCTGGCTGGGGAAGCTCAAGCTTCTGCAAAACAGCAGTAAGAGTAGTGCATCACCTTAATATATGCTGCACTTGATGGCTCCTTGTATGAATCATCTTGAGTGGACTTATAGTGTTGTCTTTGATACAGTGATGATTTGCTACCAGTTCGCACCCCCCCGTGAATGAACCAGTAGCGACCGAAATTGAAACCCACTACTGCTTTGATAGTCCCATTGAACCCTTAATGAATGTTCTTAGTGTCCTATTGATTTTAAATAATGCTAAGTATTCGTAATTCCACACATAACATTGAATTGTAGGCTTTTCTGTAGTCAATCCAGGCTATGCTCAGATTGGTCTATCCAGACCTTGAATCTTGGTTAACCAAGATTTTCTGCCACCAAGATTTTCTGCCACCAAAGAATAAGACAGGATCTGAAGAACCAACTCTTCAGGGTCTGAAGAGCCAACTCAATGGAAAGAACATGATCTATGACATCAACATGAGCAACTGGTGTTATTCTCAATACCCTTGTGAACTGTGCCTATTGTCAGGTTACAATGTCATCTCAAATAAATTGCATTTCCAATTTATACTGCATACTGGTCCATAGTCCTGTATCCTGGTGACTACAATGCCTTTTCCATTAATATTTTTATTTATTTATTTATATCATACATTTCCTTTCTATGTGAACAGTGTGCTCTCTATGTGTCCAAGATGTTAACATGAGAACGTCAAACATCATCATCATTGTCATTATAGTCATATATACATTAACAAATATGCAGTAACATATAAACAGATATGTGATAACATCCATCATATTATAACATATATTGTCTTCTGTTATGGTGTCGATTATATAACCATTGGTAAAAAAAAATTCCTATCTGTTTTCCTTTCTCATATACACTATATTTCACCCAATTTTATGACAGTTTATCTCTTTCCGTCTTTCTTCTCCTTCCCTCCCTTCCCTTCTCCCCTCCACTTCTCCCTCCTTCCCTCTTTTTCTCCTCCCCTCCCCTCTCCTCCCTTTTCCTCTCCTACTCTCCCTTCTCCTCTCTTCTTCTCCGCTTCCCTCTCCTTCCCTTTCTCCTACTCCTCTCCTCCCATCCACTTCCCTCTCACCTTTCCCCTCTCTATTTCCCTCTTTTTCCATTTCCTTCCTTCTCCTCTTTCCCCAACCTTTCTCCTCTCCTCTCCCTCTCCTCCACCCCACTCCATTCCACTCCACTTCCCTCTCTCCATTTCTCTTTTCTTCCATCTTTTTCTTTTCGTTGTTGCATATTTCCAATTCCCTACAGAATACAGTGTATTTTCTGTATTACAGTCTAATGTAGAATACCATCTCTTTCAAATATAACTAATTACATTAGAGGAAAACAGATTTAATATCTACATAAATAGTATGTTGATGGCAGTGATAATCATGATTATAGTAACATAGTGATAATAATTATTCTTCATGTTAATAATTTTACAAACATCATCGTTATTATGATCACACACACACATATATAAACAAATATGCAGTAATATATAAACAAACATGTGATAACATCAGTCATATTATAACATATATTATCTTCCATTATAATATCAATTATATAATCATCAAAATATTTACTCATCTGTTTTTCTTTCTCCTATAAACCATATTTCACCTAATTCCATTCCTCTAACCTCAATATCTGTCTTTTAACCATTTGTAGAATAGTTTCCATGTTATGAAATAGTCTGAATCTTCTTTTCCTTTAATTTTTAGGGTTAACCTATCCATCTCTGCACATTCCAGATTTTTTAAAAATTATAATATTGTCTGTAGGGGTTTCTGGATTTTTCCAATATTGTGCATATGCAATCCTAGCTACTGTTAGGATGTATAAAACCAGATATGTGTTACCCTTATTATAATTTCCTGGAAGCATGCCCAACAAAAATGTATCTGGTTTCAGATCTATTAGTTGTCTTATATTTTCAAGTCATATGTGTATTTTTTTCCAGTATTTTTTTGCTTTAGGGCATGTCCACCACATATGGTAGTGTGAGCCTGGTGCCTGATTGCATTTCCAACATTTACCCAATTTGTTTTTTTACATGTTCGCTAATCTTTCACATGAGTAATGCCATCTGTAAGACATTTTATCTTTGTATGCTGTTGACATTGGAAGTTTATGATTCCTACTCCATAACTACTCCCACCTGTCCAAATCTATTGTATAGCCAAAATTCTTAGCCCAAATTATCATTGTTTCTTTTGCTTGTCCTTCTTCCAATTTGTAGGTTAGTAATTGTATACCCTCTTGATTAATTTTTGATCTGTTCCCATTAATATCTGGTCTAGCTCATTTGGTTTGGTTTTTTTTTTTTTTAATTTATATGCCGCCCTTCTCCGGAGACTCAGAGCGGCTTACAGTGCGTTAAGCAATAGCCTTCATACTTTTGTATATTTATATTTATACAAAGTCAGCTTATTGCCCCCAACAAACTGGGTCCTCAATTTACCCACCTTATAAAGGATGGAAGGCTGAGTCGACCTTGAGCCTGGCTGGGATTGAACTCGCAAGTAATTGCAGCAGCTGGATCTTAAATGCTGCCTTTGTAGGAGGCATTACTCCCCTACGCTACTCAGGCTCAGGCTCTGTTGAAAAACCCATATTCCTGCCTGTCTTTTTCGTACCTGGATTGTATTTGCAATTGTGGCCACCATGATAGGTCAATCCCCTAATCTTTTTAATTCTTGTTTTGTTATTAGTTCTCCCCTTTTGTTTAATAAATCCTTATATCTTATAATTTTATCCATATTTATGACATTAGGATATATCCATGCCTCCATTATAGGTAACCATACTGGCACTTTCAAATAGTGTTGTTTAATTTTGGTCCATGCTAGCAATAGTGAATTTCTAATGTGATGCTCTGGAAGTAACTTTGTATCTTGCCCTTCTCATATCATAAGAAGGCATGCCATCCCAGTTGCAGATCATGGCCTTCCAATGTTAATAGCCTTATATTCCTCAAATTGACCCACTCTTTCACCCACGAAAGCGCTGAAACTTGGTCATATAGCTCCCAATCTGGAAGACCAAAACCTCCTCTGCTTTTAAGATCTTGTACTACAATGCCTAATAGGACTTTCCACATAGAAAGGAGATAGGTTATTGGCGAGTAGTTGGGCAGAGCTGTTCCCTTGTGAGATCTTTCAGAATTATATTAGGCTGGCTGGGTGGGAACCTACTGCTAGCAGCCTGATCACCTTTGCTGCTATGTCTTCATGCACTGCTGTTAGTTTTTTTAACTAATATGTGGATCATATTTGGGACAGGCGCTGTTCAGTTGTTCATGATCATGATCCACTGTTGGATGTCTGCTACTGTGATGGTATCTGGTTCCTATTCTGGGAGATTGCTGGGGTCTGATCTCAGTTGATGCAACCACTTTCCAGTAGTTATGTGTTTTATCTTTCTTCCATAAATTTTACTAGTACTGTTAAGTTTCTTCTGGTAATGGCTCTACTATGACTGTTGCATTGCAGTTGAGAGTACATCTTGAATGGTTCTTTGGAGAACAGAGCATTTATCTTCTTGGCCTCTGCTTCTCTAGTGTATGTTCTTAGACTGATGGCCAGTGCTGTGTCCTTTATTTTTATTTATTAACTTTGCTTGCTGCACATCTCGTCTCACCTAGCAATCTCTAGACTTCAGATGGAAACAGGTCATGTATTTTTTTCAGTTGCTGCATTTTATCTCTATACCTTTCTGTAGTTCCATTACCTGATTAGCTTCTGAGTTGCTTTGATCTTAGCCTGTAACTCATTTTCATGCGGATATGTACTGCTGTTCTCCTTGACCATGTAGCCAAGCATCTCCAGGATCACAGTAATTCTAGTGTACATCAGTTCACTGATTTGAGTTATGGTGATAGTATATGGGAGGAATCCCACAACTTCTAGTTGATCACAAAAGGCTTTGATGCAGCTATCAGGGTTCCAAGTAACAGGCAGCCTGATTCTACAGTTGTTTAAATTCATTTTCCCCCATTAATCTACATTCAGTGCTGCATAATGACAAAATGAAAACAGAATTTTAGAAATGTCTGTCAATTTATTAAAAGGAAAAAACTGAAATATCACATTGGCATTAAGTATTCAAACCCTTCACTCAGTACTTTCTTGAAGCACCTTTGGCAGCAATTACAGTCTTGAGTCTTTTTTGGGTATGACACAAGAAGCTTTGCACACTTGGATTGGGGGATTTTCTGCCATTGTTCCTTGCAAATCCTCTCAATCCTCTCAAGCTCAATCAGGTTGGATGGTGATCATCGGTTACAGCCATTTTTAGGTGTTTCCAGAGATATTCAATGGGGTTCAAGTCAGAGTTCTGGCTGGGCCACGTTAGGACATTCACAGAGTTGTCCCTAAACCACTCCTGTGTTTTGCTTGACTGTGTGCTTAGGATCATTGTCATGTTGGAAAATGAACTTTCGGCCCAGTCTAAAATCCTGAGCACTGTGGAACAGGTTTTCATTGAGGATATCCCTCTATTTTGCTCCATTCAGCTTTCCCTCAACACTGATCAGTCTCCCAGTCCCTACTGCTGAAAAACACCCCCACAGCATGATGCTTTCACCACCATGTTTCACTGTTGGGATGATATTGGGCAGGTGATGAGCAGTGCCTGGTTTCCTTCAGACATAATGTTTAGGACTGAGGCCAAAAAGATCAATTTTGGTTTCATCAGTCCAAAGAATCTTGTTCCTCGCAGTCTGAGAGTCCTTCTGGTGCTTTTTTGCAAATTCCAAAGGGACTTTCATGTGTTTTGCACTGAGGAGAGGCTTCCGTTTAGCCACTCTGCCATAAAGCCCAAATTGGTGGAGTGCTGCAGTGATAGTTATCCTTCTGGAACTCTGTCCCATCTCTCAGAGTAGCCATCAGGTTCTTGGTCACCTCTCTTACTAAGGCTCTTCTCCCCCGATTGCTCAGTTTGACCAGACAATTAGTTCTTGGAAGAGTCCTAGTTGTGCCAAACATTTTCCATTTGAGAATTATGATGGCCACTGTGCTCTTAGGAACCTTCAGGGCAGCAGACTTTTTATTGTAGCCTTCCCCAGCTCTGTGCCTTGCAATAATCCTGTCTCAGAGCTCTGCAGGCAGTCCTTTGACCTAGTAACATTTGTGCTCATGCTACAGTATACCTTGCCAGCTGTGAGGTCTTCTATAGAGAGATGTATGCTAAATCATGTCCAATCAATTTAATTTACCACAGGTGGCCTCCAATCAGGTGTAGGAACTTGTTAGCAATGATCAAGAGAAATTGGAGGCACTAGAGCTAAATTTCAGGAGTTGTTGTGAAGGGCCTGAATACTGAATAGACAAAGGCCACTCTTTTGAAGACAGCAAAGTCCACATTTTGGACAGAGAGGACCACTGGTTTGAAAAAGAGGTCAAAGAGGCAATCTATGTCAAAATTGAACAACCCTCTCTCAAGAGAGGGGGAGGGATACAACATCATCTATCTCCAATCTACAGCATAATCGTTTCAACAGTTCTAAGATGGCTTCACCCCCATTTGTACCATTCAGGTGACCCTGATGACACAGATAAACCTCAGGTGTCCTTAACAACTCACTAAAAGAATGCAAATGACCTTGCTGTGTGCAAGGAGTATAAATCCTTCCATTTCCCACCCTCCAGTCAGAGCTGAAGAAGCTTCTTGGATGAGAAGCAAAATATCTTCAAATCAAAACCAGAAAGTCCAATTTTTCTTGAAAAAAAGCACCTTTGGGATAACCATGACCTCGATGATTGAAAATCTACTTAAACATAACTTTTTAACATTTTGTTTGTTTCATTTCACAGATTTGGCTGTCTTTCTTTTTTAAATGTTATTTTGTCTGAGAATGTTAATACTGCTGGCCTTGTTTCCTGTGAATGTGATAACTGATCTGTAATGGTTTCTAAAAAAAGAACAAGACTGGGAATATTCATTCAGATGAGCAACCTAGTTGGGACTGGCAGAGATTTGCTGCCATCTGAACATCCAATACTGTGAGACATTCTCAGATATGATCCACTGTTAAGAGAACAAAGTGGTGATGATGCTAGAAACTACCCAGAAGCCAGTCTGGGTAGACAGGCGGGGGAGTGCGTCTTATACTCTGAAAGCTATGGTATTGGTTTTTGTTTAGGTGCCATTGCTGCCATTATCACAGCCACCTCCACAGATGCTGGCTTGATCACAGAAGAAGACAGGAGACTTGTAGTTGACCATCATAAAGTAAAGAGAGCCCAGGAAAAAATTATGAAGTGGCTAGTTCAAAAATTTGATGAGCTCTGTAAGAAAGGTGAAGTAGAATGTATCTTCTTTGATGGCTGTATTGATGCAACTAATGTTATGTTGAAAGCAAACAATTCAGACCAGAAATTCCCCAGTATCATCAAAGAAGAACATTATTCTGTGTGCAGTGAGCTGGGTGGAAGATACCTTTATCATTTCATTCCAGAGAAAGGCTCAAAAACAGGAAAACCTGCTCAAGTGATTGCAGATAATCTGGTGTATTTCATGAAGAAGGAAGGCATTGACAAAAGTTTGAAGGCCATTGGAGGAGATTCTACAAATGTTAATTCTGGCTGTGAAGGTGGTGCTATGCACTGGATAGAGACCAAGCTTGACTGGAAGTTGATCTGGTTGGTGTGTGCACTCCACACAAATCACAAATTGAATGGGAAGACCTTGTCTAACTACAAGTGGGCAACATGCTAGACACTGCAACAGAACTTGACATTGATCCTTCATTCACCAGAGTTTCAATTCATGAGCCTCTCATTCATGAATGATAGTATTGTAAAGGATCTCTCTACTGATCAAGTGTATGGATATAGGATTACACGGGCAATAAGGACAGGAGAACTTCCCACAGATCTGGCTCTTCTTGAAAGCCATTCATGCTGAGTGACAATTACAAATAGGCTTTGTCGAACTTGAGTTTCAAAACATGGCTTTAAAGGCAAAACTCTCCAAAACTTAAGAATGATAGTGGAATACATAGCTGGTGTACACTACCCTTGCTGGATCAATATCAAAGCAAAACATTTGTGGATTGAAGGCCCGCGTCATGTGTTGTTCCAGCTACAACAAGTCAGACTGCAAAAGAAGGCTGTACTAGATACTGTATTGCCAACCATTCACACTCAGTATGATACCCTTTGTTCACATAACTTTCAAGAGAGGAGTGCTGATGTGCAAGAAAAATGCTTTTAATCAAACATCAGAGCATCCATTCTGCTGGAGGTGATTGAATGGTCTGAAGATGTGAGCCATCTTTGACATGCAAATTAACTACAGCAGAAATAAAAAAGTTAATTGATGAACCAATGCAAGTACCACAGTGGCCTTGTCATGCCCAATCAACAGAAGATGTGTGAAACAGGTCACAGAGGCTGAAAGCCAAGTGTATACACATGACAAATGTGAGGGTTTTATCAAAGGCCAAGAAGCAATGGCGGCTGATGTCAAAAAACGAATCAAAACAAGATTTGATGAAGGAAGGTTCCATGATGGCGGCAATGGAGGAAGTATTGTTACATCATGGGGAGAATAGTGCTATTAAACTAAACTAAACTAAGCTAAAATGGTAGGAGAGAGGTGGAGAGGGAAAGGTAAGTCATAGAAAAAGAAAAAAGACTAGAGAGGAACATTGGAGAAATTAAGAGAGAGAGAGAGAAGCCCAGTTGCGCTGAAGAGGCCTGAGAGAAGCCCAACTTCACCTGAGAGGCCTACCCAAGAGACTGGAGGCCCATTGAAGTGAGGTGAGCAGAGAGGCAAACTGACTGGGAGCAGCAAAACAAACCGGTGGAGAATAAAGAGGCGAGCTGGTGAGTGAGTGTGACCAGCTGTGGAGCAGGGAGGAAAATCAGCTGTGGGACTGAGAGCAGCAGACCGAGAGCAGCACAAAGAACAAAGAGGCGACAGTGAAAGAGTGGCAGTGAGTGGCAGTGAGACAGTGACAGAGAACAAAGAGGCGAGCTAGTGAGAGAGTGGATCAGAGAGGAGGAGAAGAGATGAGCTTGCTGTGGACTATCCAGGCAGTCTTGTTTGCTGGTGGACACTGCATCCCAATGTGGACCAGCAAACAGGAGCATGTAGCTGCAGAGCAAAAAGCAGCAGCAGAGCAGCAGGGAGGAGAGTCAGCACCAAGGGCCAGAGCAGCAAACTGAGAGCAGTGCAGAGAGCAATGGAAAGAGCAACGGTGGAGCTCAGTGGAGGACTGAGAAGAGCAGATAGCGAAGTTGAGCCAACTGGAAAGCTGAACAGCAGACTGAGAGAGCTGCCCAGAACAGGGATGAGGCTGAAAAGACCTGAGCAACAAAAGACAGAATGGAGGTGGAAGAGAAAACAAGAGGTCGAAGCAGCGAACAACAGAAATGAAGGCAACAAATTAAGCTTGAGATTCCAATTGGCAAGGAGGGAAGACCCCAGTAGAGAATAAAAATAAATACAGGACAGAAAATAAAAGATAAATAAATAGGCAAATAATAAAGACAAGAGAGGAAAGTTAGAAATCAAGGAAGAATAGGATTAATAAAAATCAATCAAATAAATAAGGCAAATGTTAAATAATAAGATAGGGAGGAACTGGAGCTCAAAAACTTTAAAAAAATATAGGGAAGAAAAGGATCAATAAAACTAACATAATAGAAAGCAAGTAAAATAAATAACAAGATAGAAAAACAAGCACAAGACAGAAAAAAGGATTGAAAAAAGAAAGATACAAAAAAATTTACCCTTAAGAGAACCAGCAAAAAAACCCAAATTTATGGAATAGGTGACTGATAATATTGTGGTATGCAATATATGTTCTATGTATGTGCTTATGCCCAAAGGACACCCAAATTATAAATGTATTAGATGTAAACTATGTGAACTACTAAGGAAAAAGTAAGGATCTAGAGGCAACTCTAGTCAACTCCAATCTACACAAACAAGCTATGCCCAAATTGAACCATATAAGGAACAAATAGATCCCAGAGGATTTGACCCTGCTGATAAACCCTCGGAGGAAGACAAATGGAGGTATGTCACACAAAGAAACACAATAATCAAAGAAAGAAGCAGCATACATGTAACAAAACCATACTGCCCAACCTAATCCAATCAGAATTTATTTATTTATTTATTTATTTATTTATTTATTTATTTATTTATTTATTTATTTATTTATTTATTTATTTAATTTCATTTCTATACCGCCCTTCTTCTGTAGGACTCAGGGTGGTGTACAGCCAAGGTAAAAACACAAACACACAAACATCATAAAATTAAAATTTAAAATTATTAAACAATTTGGCCCAATTGAATTAAAACCCAAAATTAAAATATGTAATTAAAATTTGTTTAAATGGTGAGCTCCGTCTATTGGAACATCAGGGTCTTGAGGGCACGGCGGAAAGTACGAAGATTGGGGATGTTACATATCTCCGGGGGCAATTCATTCCAAAGGGCAGGAGCCCTCACAGAGAAGGTCCTCCTCCTGGGGGTCACTAGTTGGCATAATTTGACTGACGCCACCCTGAAGAGTCCCTCTCTCTGAGATCGAACTGGTCGATGGGAGGCTATTGGTGGCAGAAGGAGGTCTCGTAGATACTCAGGTCCTAAGCCATGGAGCGCTTTAAAGGTGGTAACCAACACCTTGAATCACACCCAGAAGACCACTGGGAGCAAGTGCAGCTTCCGCAGGAGAGGTGCTACATGTCAAATAATGAGATAAGGAGGGGTGTCAAGGAAGACAAACTCAAATATTAAATAGGAGACATAGGAAGCATATTCTGAGTTAGACATAAAGACTTCACATGCCTATATACAAATGCACAAAGTCTGGGAAACAAACAGGGTGAACTTGAACTATTAATACATGAATATGTTATAGTTGGAATTACAGAAATTTGGTGGAATGAAACCCATCACTGGAACATACTGATAGAAGGATGTATGTAAAGGACCACTACATTGCTGCAGCAATGCACGAAACCAGACGAAAAGCTCCTAGAGAACACTTCTCTGATCTTGATGAATACCAGTCACCGGGACCTGATGGATTACATCCCAGAGTTCTAAAGGACCTGGCAGATGTCCTCTCAGAACCACTGTACCATATCTTTCAAAAATCCTAGAGCACCTGGGAATTACCAGAGAACAGAAAAAGAGCTGATGTGGTTCCCACCTTAAAAAAAAATGGTGGTGGTAGGGGGAACAGACCTAGGAAACTACAGACCAATCAGCCTAACACCAATACCTAGGAAGATACTGGAAAAGATAATAGAAAAACAGATCTGCCAACATCTAGAAATAAGTGAAGTTTCTTTACTTTACTTTGCCTTCAGAAGTTGTGGGAGTTTCATCACTGGAAGCTTTCAAGAAGAGACTGGATTGCCATTTATCAGAAATGGTGTAGGGTCTCCTGCTTGGGTGGGGAGTTGGACTAGATGACCTACAAGGTACCTTCCAACTCTGTTAATCTGTTAAATTTAAGGCTAAGGAGATGTGGATTCAGAAGTTTATTCCCAATAATAAATGGTGTTGGCAACATTCTATTTTGTTTAATGCTATGGAACTAGAAAAATTCAATGGGTCCATTAACAATCCTGTAAAGAACAGAAAGTACATGGACTAAGCAGGTGAGTTATGTAATTGTATGTGGAAATGACCTTGAAACACATAGTGAAGAGAAACAGCCAGATGAATAGTCCAAAAAAAGCTAATTTAGTATGCAGTAGGAATTGGATGGAGCAAATGATTCAGAAGGGAACCCTTCTCTCCAACTTCTTGCGCTGTAAAGGAGAAGAGGCAAAATGTAGTTTCAGGCTTGAAAGATTCTGTTAATCCCTCCTTACAATGAAGCAGAATTAGCTTATCTGGCCATGTTTCCTGTCTGGTTTATCTCAAGAGGCTGACAAGTACGGGATGAGTGGAAAGAGCTGTTCTGTTAACAAATTCTAGAAACTATTTGAAAGGGATCACATAAAATCAAACCACTTATTATGATCCTAACAATTGCTTTTGACTAACCAGAATTAGTTTGAGGGGAGATTCCATTTTGTCCATCAGCTTTATACTGATTATATTTTGCTAGACTCAGCAATTTAACACTGGTAAAAATTTGATGTCCCATAATGATGATGGAATTATTGTCACCTGCCCTCTGGAACAGCATTTCGTATGGAGATTTGATGACATATTATCAGTCTTTGAAAAAAACATTAAAATATGCCTCTTTCCCCAGGCCTGGGCTTAAAGTGTTCAATAGGGAAGGCTATTGGTTTTTAGCTCTGAAGGGGGAGAGAATTGATTATTATTCCTTTCAAATGACTTTATTTGGGATTGTTTTTGTTTATTACTTTACAGATTATATGTTTAATAAAACTTATTTTTGCTACAATAAAAGATCAGCATATAATATAGTAACTATCAAAATGAAATTTTAAATTATGAGAGAATCCTACAACAAATAGCATGAGAGAGAAACCACATGGTTTCTAACAG
This sequence comes from Coluber constrictor foxii, assembly GCA_038048745.1. Taxonomy (NCBI): domain Eukaryota; kingdom Metazoa; phylum Chordata; class Lepidosauria; order Squamata; family Colubridae; genus Coluber; species Coluber constrictor. The sequence goes on along the minus strand of CM075961.1, from coordinate 114,016,132 downwards.
ATATAGGCATTGATAAAATGTTTAAAATCTTTAGAGGTTTCTTACCCAAGAGTAGGATCATAGACTCTTGGTCACAATGGCAATTAGAGATATTAAAAGATTCAAGTATTGAACTTAACCATCATTGGGTATACAATTGGATATTTTAATAGCATACATGATAAATTGTCCATCTGAAAATGAACAGAAACAAGTATGGCTTTCATAGGGGAGGCTTATACTGTATATCTACTAATTACCATATTTTTCGGATTATAAAACACACTTCCCCCCCCAAAAGAGGCTGAAAATTTGGGTGCGTCTTATACTCCGAAAAATACAGTATTACTTAATAGATATGCCCCAATTTTGGGTTGTGTTTACAGTTACATTTGTTAACAACTTTGTTTAGACCAGCAGCATTTTTAGCTTGAGATATTAAAACAACTCATTATATTCTTTAAAACTAAAAAAAAATACTATTATTTTTATAGATATTTGTTATCAATATATCAATTTAGTTAAGCAAAGGGGGAGTTAAAGCACAAGAGGGAGATAGGAGGCTATGGTTAGTTAGCATATGCTAGATTATGATTGTTAAATGCTATATCCTGTATTTTGCTCTGGGAAGTAGTGGGGGGAGGGTTGGGAAGGAGGAGGGAGGTGAGATGGGGAAACACTTGTAAAACTTATTAAAACTTTTTAATAAAAAAAATAAATCAATTTGAAATGCAGATGTTAAGAAATGAATGAAATAATTAGCTTTCTATACTATCCCAGAGGTAGGGAACTATGGCCCCTTTATGACTTGTGCATTTCAACTCCCAGAATTCCTGAGCCAGCAAATCATAAAAGGGCCATAGTTCCTGAGCCCTGATCTAGATAATGGGATTTTTTTCACTTGATATAGCAAGGGTGTCAATGGACTTCAAACTAAGACTTATAGAGCAAAAAAAAAAACTATGTAGATTTTATTGAACACTACCACATTTATATAGAAATGGACTGTCAAAATAGCATTTGCTAGATATATTTCTTTAAAACATGTTTCTGCAATATCCTATACCTGTGATGGCGAACCTATGGCATTTGTGCCCAAATTGGCACATGAAGCCATGTCGCCTGGCATGTGTGGCCTTGCTTTGTCTTCTGGGTTTTTGGCACGCATGCGTGCGTGATGATCAGCTGTCCTTCGTGCATGCAGCAGTGCTGAAAACTGGTGTGTGCATGCGCACCGGCCAGCTGATTGTCGGCTGCATGTGCACGCCAGAACCCGGAAGTTCAGTTTTTCCGGAACATGGCCCTGACCAGTGCGTGCACATGTAATGTTTCCACATGACCTTTTCAACATTCAGTGCCGAAAAAGTTCACCATCAATGTATACTTATCAAGCTTTGGTAAAAGTAGTGGATTACAGAAGTATAAAGGAATGACAAAAGTTTCAATTTTCAGAGGATTTTCAGGGGATCTATTGTTTTCAGTGGAAGAAGGTGAGACCAGGGCAAGCACCAAACCCTGTCCACCAAAGGAGCCTTGCCATCCCTCTCAAGTCATGTGGAGGACCCCTGGACTAAGTGCAGGTTGCTGGAGCCAGGATGGGAACGGGGCTGATTGCCGCTCTGACATGGAGCACAAGTGCTCAGCCCAGCCCAGCCTTCGCCAAGGAGCTGCCCGGCTGTTCTTAACTCCTCCTTGAGGGTGCTGCTTCTATGCGCGCTGTCCTTGGCCAAGTTGCTCATGGTGTGTGCAAGAGGGCAAAGTGTGTGGGTCAGAGGAAGAACCATTCTCTCTCCATTCAAGGAGACCCAGCTTTGTAACAAAAGCATCTTCAATGGTAGGATGGGAGACCACAAGGAGAGGTCAGGAGGAGGTGACAAGGGGATGGCGAAAGGGCAGTAGGGCTGCTAACGGCCAAGTGCTAAAGCAGGACTTTCCTCAGACCCTCTGTCTCATTATAATCTTCCTTCCTTCCTTCCTTCCTTCCTTCCTTCCTTCCTTCCTTCCTTCCTTCCTTCCTTCCTTCCTTCCTTCCTTCCTTCCTTTCCTTTTTCCCTTGTCTTTTTTCCTTCCCTCTTCCCTCTTTCTTTCCCTTTCCTTCTTTGCTCTCTTCCCCTTTCCTTCTTTTCCTCTCTCTTTCCATTTCTCTTTTCCTGTCCCTTCTTGGATGCTCAAATGCAACAGGGGAAACATTTCTTGATGCCTCCTCACATTGTGACCAAATGCCACTTTTGTTAGTAGTTTGTGGCCACTTAAAAGACTGAGAACAAACCAGGCTCAATTTATCCCATGCTTGAATTTAGTGGGGATGTCCACAGACAATTTAATTAATTTAATTTAATCAATTCAATTTATATGCTGCCCCTCTCTGAAGACTCAGTACAGTAAAACTCCGAAGACAACAGTACAGCAAAACTGTCAAAATGGTGGCTGCGATAGCTGATCAGAGCTCCTCTGTTTTTTATGTGCAACAGGTTTACTGTTTAGGAACAGAGTTGAGTTAGTTGCTTTTCTATTAATACATAATCCTTACAAGGGCTCTCCTGTAGGGATCCTCCATGGACTAATTCAGACTGGAAATATAGCAAAAGAAAATATTTTTCCCCACTCTGCTTTGTCTTGTTTTCCCCATTGGAAATAGCTGTTTGCAACACACAAGGAGGGGATACTTTCCTAAGAGCTCACAATTCAAGAATATCAATGGTAACTTGGACTGCCAACAAAGTCATCTGTGACAAAACAGACACAAAATTGCTTTCGCCTTTCAGCCCAAGTCTCAATGGATCCAGGATTGATGTAGAACTGTGTGAACTGGGGCATCTCCCACCAAGTTGCTCTCCTTTCTTCCTTCCTTTTTCCCTCTCTCCTTCTTTCCCTCCCTCCTTCACTGCCTCCCTGCTTTTCATTCCCATCTCCTTCCTTCCTCTACGCTCAAGAAGGAACGAGGGGAGGGGGAAGAGATTGACAGTGTTGCCAATGGCCGGGCTGCAGGGGTAGTCCAGGTAAAAGGGAAGCCTCGCATACTGTGAAGCCATTCTGGCAAGCGGGGCATGGAGGCTTGTGGTGGCATTGAAGTCGGGCTGGAACGAAGTCAGCCTTAAATCTGATCCACGCAGATGCCCTGAAGCCAGTGAGGGGCCACCCTGCCACATCAGCCCAACCCCCTGGGCATGTGCACAGGAGGCAGCAAGTGCCTCCTGGATTAATCCTGGATTAAACGGAAGCACTCAGAACATGGTCAGCCTGTGGGGCAAGATGGTCCACAGGGACTGTCAGAGCAGCAATCAGCCCCGTTACCTTGTGTGAGGTAATTGCCCTCAATTAGAGGTGGAATTGTGACTTTCCCCTTGTATATACTCTTGGGGAAAAAAACCTGGAATACATTTTCTAATTAAACTCATATTTATTGTAAAGAAAATAAAACATCTTATTTAATCTAATTAGTTACATCTTGGAAGCTTTCCCAGCCATGAACTTCCCTGGCTGGAGAACAAAGGAAAGTTTTCAGAAGAAGTGAAAAGAATGCAGGCATGCACAGTAGATACTGATATGAAACTTGGCAAGCTACCGTAAGTCTGACAGTTCAGAAATAATAGCTCTGCTGGTAAATATAAAAACGCAGTGACACCCCTTCTTTTGCCAGTTGAGCGAACATCAGGTACATCATCAGATAAGGCACATCTTCTTACGCAGATACTTGTGTTGAGCTGCTGGAAGCGGTTTGTTGAGCAATCTGATCATGTGTAGATTCATACTGCAATTTTACAAAACCTTGTTTCACTAATTGTTTGGTATTTCTATAATGGATGTCAATGTGTCTGGACCTAGAACCTGTGAAATGTGATTCAGAAATATAAACCACCGATTCATTGTCTTCCATCACTGTGATTGGTCGTATCGGACGTGTCCAGATATCTGTGACCAAAGCATCAAACCATGTTAGAGAATTACATGCATCTGAAACACAAGCATATTCAGCTTCAGTAGATGAACAAGAAACAAAACTCTGTTTACGCACTTGCCAATAAACAGGACATCCATTTAAGAACATCATATAACCAGAAGTACTTTTACGTGATTTCTTATCACTTGCCCAATTAAAATCTGCATAACAACTTAATTCTGCATAATCAGTGTGTGTTGGTTCTAACAATAACTTCATATGTTTAGTGTGCTTTAGGTATTTCAATAATTTCTTAATACATGACCAATGAAACTGTTTTGCCTTACCTACGTGTCAAGACAAGAGATTAACACTGAGTGCAATGTCGGGCCTAGTCCAACTACTAATGTATAACAATAATCCAATAACTGAACGATAAAGTGTTTGATCCTCGAACTCAGGACTTGGTTCATGTGTCAAGTTGTGAAAATCTGTTTGCATGGGTGTCTTTGTTGTGTTAGCATCCTTCATGTTGCAATGATGCAAAACTTGTTCAATTTTATCTTCTTGTGAAAGACTAAGCCCCTTCTGTGTTTTTTCAATCTGAAGGCCTAAATAAGTGCTAATATGACCTAAAGATTTCAATGTGAAGTATCTCTGCAAAGCTTTGGCAAAAATCTTACTCATCTGCTTATTTGGACCAATATAAACAATATCATCAACATAAACAAGAACTATCTCATATGCATTGTTAGATCTTTTTGTGAACACGCACTCATCAGTTTCGGACTTAATAAAGCCCATTGAATTTATTTTGTCAGTAAGACATAAGTACCACATCAAACCAAACTGTTTCAGACCATAAAGACTTTTGTTTAGAAACCAAGTATCCCCTTCTTGCTGTCGGAATCCTGGAGGACCTCTCACATAATCTCTTCATCTAGGTCAGCATGTAGATAAGTGGTGTCAACATCAAACTGGAAAACTTCTAAACCAAGGATAGTGGCTAAAGCAATTTTTATACTTTCAGTCCGGACTGTCGGTGAGTAGGTATTTGTGTAGTCCTCAAGATAACGTTGAGCGAAACCCTGAGCTACAAGTCTGGCCTTGTACAATGAGTCACCCTTTGGCTTCTTTTTGATTCTATAGACCCATTGAGTGCCAATAACCTTTTTATTTGCTGGAGGTTTTGCAGGTGTAAACACCTTAAGTTTCTTTAGACTGTCCATTTCAACCTGCATTGCATCATACCACTTCTCTTGCTCTGAATCAGGAAGATGTTTGATTTGTGTGAAGTTATTGGGGGGAAGTGTAAAATTACAAATCAAAGGCAAGGGTGCTTTTGTCAGTTGCCATGAATATTGCTGTGGAGGAATTCCCTTTGTGGCCCTCTTGGAACACCTCGGAATAGTCGTCCATTCTGCTTCCATTTCGTCCTCGTCTTCATCATCGTCACTAGCGTAAGCATCCGCGGCTTGCGAAGACGGAACATTTGCCTGTGAATCTTGATCATCAGGCTGCGTGGCATCAGCAACATCATCTTTAGGAAAATAAACTCCAGGATCATTGGAATGAATCCTGGACCAGTCAGCATCTTCCTCAAAATTGGCGGATTGGGAAGTCACATTAGAGACAATGAATTTGCTCCATTTTGAGTTGTAATCAAAACCCATAAATCTCAGTCTCTTTGCTGCCGGACCTCCTTTCCTTCCTTGTACTAAGGGAATGTTCACCATAGCGTATGAACCAAAAATATGGAGGTTCTTGAGATCGGGCTTGTAGCCATACATCATGAAGAAAGGAGTTTGATTTATTGCACTATTCCAAGTATGGTTGATGATGTAATTTGCATATTTAAGAGCTTCACCCCAGTATAGGTTATTGAGGTTGGCGTCTTCTAGAAGACAACACATCACGGTTTGTAGGACCCCCTGTCTTCTCTCTACGACCCCATTATGAGCCGGAGTGTATGGAGCCAAAGTCTGATGAAGAATTCCATTCTTATGCATCCAGTCCTGGAAACGCTGAGAAATGAATTCGACACCATGATACTTTGGATTCTGGCGATGCTTACTCCGTGTTGGGTAGAAACGAGGGCTGCAAAGTCTTTAAAGATCTGAAAGGTCTCAGATTTTTCTCTCATTGGATATCCATATCCATATCTAGAGTAATTATCAACAATTGTTAAAAAATATTTTCTACCACCAATTGTTGGTGGAAATGGACCAACTATGTCAGTGTGTACCAAATCAAAAATGCATGTTGACAGGCATGTAGCGCATTTTGGAATGCCTGCTACTTTGGATTTGGCTTTCTTGCAGACAGCACAATCCAGAAACACCTTACACCCCTTTAGATCCAAACCTTTTATGAACTCTGGCATTTTCCTAAGAACCCGGAAGCTGGCATGCCCCAATCTTCTATACCACTTATGGATGTGCCTGGAATGCAAAGGTTTACCAGTTAGTGAATTTTCAACATTAACAGTTTTATGAAGAACCTCAGGCTTGCTCATAATTTTTTTTTAAAAAAATCTTTATTTACATTTTCAGTTAAAAAAACAAACAATAATCAGACAAACAAACATCATACAATACAAAACAATACAACAAAAAAAAGACAATGTGTATAGGAGTGACCCTATACACCCCTAAACCCCCTTATCCCAATATCTTACATTTTGGATGGTATTGTAGTCCAGAGGAGACAGAACTTCTTACGTCTCTTCATACATCAATCTAATCTTTCCTACTTCATTACATACCTATACTATATATTATAATGTTCTGCATATTTTATGTTATATTTCTAATAAAATATATATTTTCTCATCTATTTCACTATTATTTTCTTTTTCTCGATCCATCTATAAAGTTTTTCCCATGCTAAACATATTGGTGTTTGATCTTTGTCTTTCAATTTTTTAGTTAATTTATCCGCCTCTGCGCATTCTAAAATCTTCTGAATAAGGAGTTCTTCTGGTGGGTTGTTTGGGTTTTTCCAAAATTGTGCATATGCCAATCTCGCTGCTATAATCACATGCAGAGCAAAATACCATATATTCTTTCCCGTTTTCTCTGGCCTAAATCCGAGCAGGCATGTCTCTGGGTGCCATTCAATTTTAGTGTCTAGAATTTCATTTAGCCATCCTTTTATCATCCCCCAAAATTCTCTTGCTTTTGGGTATGTCCACCACTGGTGGTAGTATGTGCCTCTTTCTTTCCTACACTTCCAGCATTCTGCTGTTTGTCCCTTGAACATTTTCACTAGCCTATCTGGAGAAAGATGCCACCTATATACCATTTTATATAGGTTCTCCTTGTAGGCTGAGGACACAACTAACTTCATGTTATCCCACCATATTTCCTGCCATTTTTCTAAATAGATTGGGTGTCCAAAATTTTTCCCCCAGGCGATCATTGTATCTTTGATTATTTCCTCACCTATCTCTAATTCCATCAATAATTTATACGTTTTGGAGATCATACCTTTTTCTTGTCCTATTAAAATTTTATCTAATTCTTGAAGTTCATTATTAATGCCCCTCTCTTTATCTTTATCATATTTAGATTTAATCTGGGTATATGTCCACCAATCAGTGTGTGTTCCTTGGGAGTCCAGTTCCTGTTTCGATTTTAGTTTGCCCAATGGGTTCAGTAATTCTTTATATGTTAGTTTTTTATTAAGATTATATAGTTTGGGGTATGTTAACGCTTCTACGGGTGAAATCCAACATGGTACCTTGATATAGTATTTTTTACACACTTTTTCCCATGTCCGTATTAAAATATTTCTTACATGATGTCTGGTAAACCATTTACTTTGTGTAGTGTTGTTTTTCCAAAGAGCCGCATGCCAACCCTGTTGTAAGTCAAACCCTTCTAATTTAAGAAGACGTCTATTTCTTAGCGTAATCCATTCTTTTACCCATGTTAATATAGCTGCTGCATGATAATTCTCCCAGCATGGCAATCCCAAGCCCCCTCTCTCTTTTGTTTCTTGCATCATCTTTCTTTTGATCCGTGGTCTTTTCCCTTGAAAATAAATTTTGTTATTATTTGATTTAAATCCCCCAAAAAAATTCTCAGTAAGCTAACTGGCGCAGTTTGGAATAAGAAGTTAAATTTTGGTAGCACATATGATTTTACAGTTGCTACTCGTCCTAAAAGTGAAAGTTGTATTTTACCCCATTTATCCAAATTTTTTCCTACTTGAATTAACAATTTATTATAATTTTCTTCTTGTAAGCTTGAACATCTATTGGTTAGCCAAATTCCCAAATACTTAATTTTTTTCACTACCTTCAAACCAGTCGTTTTTTGTAAATTTATCTTATTTACTTCTGTCATATTCTTAGTTAATATGTTTGTTTTCTTTTTATTAATTAATAAACCTGCCACGGCCCCATAGTCCTCGATTGTTCTTATTAACGATGTGCAAGAATCTAGGGGTTCTTCTAAAATGAAGACGATATCGTCTGCGAAGGCTTGGGTTTTAAAAGTCTGTTGTCCTGTTTTAAGACCTTTTATTCTTTCGTCATTCCTTATTTTATGTAGTAATACTTCCAAAGATAAGATGAAAAGTAGCAGGGACAGCGGACATCCCTGTCTTGTGCCCTTTCTAATACAGAATTCTTCTGACAAATCCCCATTTATCAATATCCTAGCTGTTTGATCTGAATAAATAGCCTTAATTGCGTTTCTAAATTTCGTTCCAAATCCCATATATTCTAGTTGCAACAATAAGAATTCCCAGTTGACTCTGTCAAATGCCTTCTGTGCATCTATAAATACTAATGCGGCCTGTTTATCTGAGTGTTGTTCATAATATTCCAATATATTTAACATAATTCTGTTATCTTTTAATTGTCGTGATGGTAGAAATCCATTTTGGTCCATATGTATGAATTTGTTTAAGAAACCTTTTAATCTGTTTGCTAAAATTGTAGTAAAGATTTTGTAGTCTGAGTTCAGGAGAGAAATTGGTCTGTAGTTTTTTATGTCTGTTAAAAGCGAATCTTCCTTGGGAATTAAACTAATGTTAGCCTCTCTCCATGAATGAGGAATTTCTGATTTCTTTGTTCTCCCATGACTTCAATCATTATCTTATACAACTCTGCAGGGATTCCATCAGTGCCTGGAGTTTTCTGAGTCTTTTGTTTTTTTACTGCTCTTTCAACCTCAGCTAAGGTAATTTCTTCTTCTAGGATCTCTTTCGTTAGATTAGTTATCTTGGGTATATCTGAATTCTCCATATATTTTTTAATCGCCTCTCTTGGAATCTCCTCTCTTTTATATAATTCTTTATAAAAATCCACCACAATTTTTTCCTTCCCTCTTTTTTCTTTTACTAAATTTCCTTCTTTATCCTCTAATTGTTCAATTCGTTTAGACTGTGTTTCTTTTTTTAGTCTATATGTAAGCCATCTTCCCAATTTATTGGCCGATTCAAAGTGTTTTTGTTTTGTTATCTTTATCTTATTTGCCAATTTATCTAATTCCAACACATTAAGTTGATGTTTTAAAAGAATCACCTGTTCTTTTGCCCCCTTTTGACATCCTTTAAGACTCAATTGCGCAGAATAATCTACTCAGTGGGGCTTTCTCAATCATATATTTGAGGTATCTACTGTATTTTTCTATACTAAAGGATAATCATTTGTAATACTGGTAATAAGAAAAAATATTATATACACAGAAAATCTTTTTTATTTGCTGAAGAATACGGGTAAATGATAAAGACAAAATAATTTTACAGTCAATTAGTAGTAGCAGTAGAATATTAGCTTAACTGAAAACACTTGTTCAGACCAGCTCCTTGATGAAGCCTTACGTAGTTAATCCTGCTACATGTTTTGTAGCAACACAGTCCAACTCTAGTTACAAGCATAGTGGACTTCCAAATATTTTTCTACTAAAGCCTGCATTGTGTCAGGGTCTTCCCTTTGAAATCAATATAGTTAGCATGAGCATAATCCCAATAAATTTCCTCAGCATTTTAAGAAAGAACAGGAAACTGTCCTGAAGTAATATTTACATTCATAGTCCCAAATAAAATGTCTTGGACTCTACAATGGGTAAAAATGTGAAAGTAATTCTAAGTGCAGAATGCAAAGCCTCATTTATAAAATTAAAGCCTGTATTTCTGCTTCCACATTGTACTTTTAGCATTTTGCTTTAAGAAAAAATGTATATAGCAATTACAGATTGTTCCTAATCATCACTTTCTTCTGCATCAAAAGAAAGCAAGCTTTTATTTTTAACTTCCTTAGCTGAATTTTGAAAATTTGGAGAATTCTTCTTTATCTCTTTGATTTTCTTACTTGAAGTAACTGTCAAACCAAAATAGTTCTCTTCTGCTGAACGCTTAGGAGGTTTCCGGAATATAATCTTCTCAACTTCAGGATCAGCTTCTAGAGGTAAATACACAAATGATCTTTTATATACTTTCTCTTCTTAACTACAATGATCCTACAGATTACATCAAGTATCCTGAGGAATAAAACCTTTCAAAGAATATCTTTACATACAAAATTTTCAGATAATATTCTGCACTTACAACATAGAACTAGGAGAATTTCCATTGCAAATGCTAGAGAGCAGTCATCAGTCAATACAGATGTTTCAGCTACACAAATCAGAAATTTTCTGATTTATAAGCGATCTTCTCTTCGATAATCTTAATCCTTAATCTCAATTCTCTTTCTATGAAGCAGAGGAGACAATTTTCTTGCAGCCATAGGCTGCACTAAAGCCACAAAAACTGCTGTAATTAATAATTGTCAGAGTAAAGCCAAGCTCCTCCAAAGATTCACTTCTGTTGTAAACTTTCAGAAATGCAGATTCTGAATCTATTACAAAATTAAAAATGTATTAGAAAATTATTGTAAGCATTTATAAAAATTATCAAATTCAGAGTTTACTTCAAACCTATTGGAGCAGAAAAGGATATAGTTAACTTGAATAGTATGCTGATTATTTAAAAAAAATCAAAAATCTTTCTGATCAAGAAGATCAGAAATTTGATTAGAGTTATCAAATTTTGGTTACAAATATTCAAATGGCCACAAGATGTCATCCAAATATTCAGAATGTATTGCATTTCTGTGCCCCTGTCCAGTGGTTGTGCAGATTTTGAGAGCTGAATCTTCTGGGTCTGAACTTGATATTTCATGATTTTCCCCCCAAGACAATAAAAATGGATTCAGTCAACAATTCAGAAAGCTAGTTTCATCAACCAAGAAGTAAAGGATGAAGGTTGAGCAAATAAAGGATGAATTGATGGCACAAACCTGAAATTCTTTCACCTATGTCAAATCAAACCTGATGCACAGAAGTTAAGGAGTCTACTAGATGCTGGTTCAAAACTACCATTCAATTAAACTATACACTCCTAAAATTATGGTGATTGCTCAGCAACACATACACACACACACACACACAGAATCCAAGTTCTGAATTCTAATATATGATATTTATTTTCTTGGATCAGAATATGAGGATGTCTTTTGGGATGAAAATAGAAGAGAGTAAAAATCAGCTAAGAACCTCAAGTCTTTTAAAAAAAATATATATAGGAAAGCTACAGCTATAATTCACAAGCCAAATTTTACATTGAAACTGCCTGAAAAACATTACCAAAATCATTACTTTTACTGGGCAACATATATTTTAAATAATAGAACATTTTAAAAATCAATTGTGTAATAAAAACTTACTACAAACTACTCAGTGCAATATAATACCGTGTTTTCCCGAAAATAAGACCCAATCAGAAAATAAGCCCTAGCATGATTTTTAGGTGGCTTGTAACCCTTAAGCCTTACCCCCAAAATAAGCCCAAGTTAAGATCCTCAGTCCTGATGTGGGGTGTGGCCAGCACAGGAGGCGGCGAGTGTGCAAGCCCAACAGAGTCTGGCAGCAGCTGCAACCCACTGGACCCTTGGCTGGCGCAGCCTGGGGCTGTGCAACCTGTGCAGCACAGTTGAATCTGAGTACTGGAACCGTCGGCCTGGCCCTCCAAGCAGCAGGTGGAGGCAGAGTGGTGGGGGTGGGGAGGCATGCGATTCAGTCCACCAGACACGCAATGCAGCTGCCTACCCTATCACAGCAGCAGGCAAGCAGATAGACATATGTTGATGAAGATTCTCAGTCATCTTGTTTGGGTTGTCTGAAATTTGAGTCATGGCAACTGGACTTATTTTCTTTCTGAGAATCAAAACCGTAGAAATGGTGGTAGATTTTAGGAGAAACCCTTCCATACTTCCACCTCTCACAATACTAGACAACACAGTATCAACAGTAGAGACCTTCAAATTTCTAGGTTCTATCATATCGCAAGATCTAAAATGGACACCTAACATCAAACACATCATCAAAAAAGCACAATAAAGAATGTTCTTTTTGCACCAATTCAGAAAGCTCAAACTGCCCAAGAAGCTGTTGATCCAGTTCTACAGAAGAATTACTGAGTCTGTCATCTGCATCTCTATAACTGTCTGGTTTGGTTCTGCAACCCAACAAGACAGAAACAGAGTTCAGAGGATAATTAGAACTGCAGAAAAAACAATTACTACCAACCTGCCTTCCATTGAGGACCTGTATACTGCACGAGTCAAAAAGAGGGCTGTGAAAATATTTACAGATCCCTCACATCTTGGACATAAACTGTTTCAACTCCTATCCTCAAAATGACGCTATAGAGCACTGCACAACAGAACTAAACACAAGAACAGATTTTTCCCGAATGCCATCACTCTGCTAAACAAATAATTCCCTCAACACTGTCAAACTATTTACTAAGTCTGCACTACTATTAATCTTCTCATCTTATCATTCCCATCACCCATTTCCTCCCATTTATGACTGTATGACTGTAACCTTGTTGCTGGTATCCTTACAATTTATATTGATATTGTTTCCTGATTGCTTATTTGTACCCTATGACTATCATTAAGTGTTGTACCTTATGATTATTGATGAATATATCTTTTATTTTATGTATACTGAGAGCATGTGCATCAAGACAAATTCCTTGTGTGTCCAATCACACTTGACCATGCAGTTTGTTCAGTCAGAGCAAGTTGGTTAGTGTGAGAGGGCAGAATCATTGGAATGTACCAACATTCCAATGATTGAAGCTGGAGAATGATTGAAGAAGTTGAAGCATAGATTTTTTAAAAAATATATAATTTTATTTATGATTTTTTCTTTAACATCCATAAGTGCTTGGTGAACAGTGTATTATCTATGTCAATATATTTTGCATACAATTCTGATAATGGTATTGCCATTTAAATATACATAATCATAATTTTTCAACTTCTAGCATTTGTGGATATATAGTAATTATACATAATACAGTATACATAATACAGTTTTCCCAATTTCTACTTTCTACTTCTTTTTTCTAACACTTACTAAAATAACCACCATGTTAAAAATATTCTATATCTATCCATCATCTCTTGCCCTTTTTAGAATTTCAACTCTTATTTTTGGTGAATCTTTCCTGCTTCTCGTCTGGTGTCTTGTAATTCATGTATCATGTTTATTTGATTTAAGTATTTCCTCTGCTACAGCATCTATCTCTTGCTGTTGAATCTCTAGAGCACCCATCCACAGTTTCCCCGTCATTTTTAGGAGATCTTTCTCTTTATTGTCCTTTCTATTTTGAATTCTTAAAAGATACTCTATTTGTTTCATGTTAGAAATTATTGCTATCTCTTCCATCTCTTTATCTGCTTGTATCATTTTTGGAATTATCTCCTCTATTCTTTCTTCAGCTCTTTCTAGATTCTCCTCTATTTTCTAAATTTTTTGTTCATTTTTTATTGCCATTTGCAGGGTTTTTCCTAATCTCACAGTAATCTTTTATCGATTTCATCATCTCCTTATGATTCCTTGTTATAGCTTCCTTAATACATTGAAACATCAATAATATTTCTTTATAGACTACGTTTGTTTTCTTTTCCCAAGACATTTTGTGCTGATATACTACATTAATCACTGCTCAATATTCCACCAAAATTTCAATATCCCAATTGTCCAGAAATACCAAAAACACCAGTATTAATAAAATTTTCACAGTCCTGGAATGGCTCCTCAAAATCCCCTAAATTTATAGTCCTTAAAACTTTCCAATTTGTGCCGTTTTTATTTAATTTTTCTTCTTTCGTCTTGTGGAATGTTTTGCCAATTCATTTTAAGAATCCAGATTGGCCCACCAAATTTCCCAAAATGTCTTTAGTCCACAAAATCAAATATTCAGCTTCAGAGATGTTTGTTAGTTGTCTTCAAACGGCTCACTAATGCTTCCAAGCAGCCAAAACTCCAGTAGATATGAAACCAAAATAAAAAGATCTTCTAGGTGTCGTTTGCCTTTCACTATTTTCTTTCTTCTCCTCTTTGTTATTCTTGTATTATCCTATAATATCAAATAGTTATTATTTTCCAAGGTTATTCCCACAAAGCACTAATATAATATCATATTTGATCAGTAGATGGCACCCCTGCTCTAAAATCCAGCTTTAAACATAGCAAAACTTGGGGGGGGGGAATAGAAGTATTTATCTTCCATCTGATGCCAATGTCAGCATGGCACTTTCTAAGCCAGTGGTCACCAAACTTTTGGACCTCAGGGACCACTAAATTCATAATTTTAAATTCCGTGGACCACTAATATGATCTACCTAATGACTGGATGGGTGGGCATGGCTATGTGACTGGATGGGCATGGCTAACTTGATGTCACTCACATCAAGCGGTACCTCACCAGCCTCTACTCACCCCTCCCCTCCCACCCACTCATTCCCTGCCTGCCCAGGCTCCAATAGGAAATAGTTGTTGGAGCTAAGCAGCCACCATGAGAAAGAGTTGACAAAACAGCTCAGTTCAAATTGGATCTGACCAAGAAGGAGGCTAGCAGAAGCACCTCACTGAGGATTACAAGCATATGCTTTCCAAGCAGAGGGAAGGCCTGCAGGAGTGCAAGGCCAGGTACAGGTGCCTGAAGACTCAGCGGGCTGAGATGGTCAGTCAGTTGCAGGCCATGATGCAGTCCCACTGAAACAAGGCCCTCTGGCTCTTCGCCACCAGCGGCACTTCCCTCCAGCCTTCACCCAAAGCCCTGCACCAGGAGGCTGAAGCAGACCCCAAGTCAGAATTTCTCCTTGCCTTTCTCACATAAAAAGACCCTGAAGGGGGAGACTCTGCAGCAACACAAGTGTTCATTGCATATATCTGGCCAGGGGGTGTAATTTGAGGACCTCTGATTTAGTGTAATATAAAAAATGCAAATATTTTTTCTGCGAACCACTAAAATTTTCTCATGGCCCACCAGTGGTCTACAGACCACCAGTTGGTGACCGCTGTTCTAAGCTATCTGACGAGGCAGCAGTAAATTCATCCAGAGGGCATTTTTGTCATGGCTAGGGACTTCAATCAAGCATGCCTAAAGACAGTTCTCTCTAAATTTGTGCAGTATGTGCAGTTCTCCACCAGAGGGAAGAATACTTTAGATCGTGTGTACTCTGATCTGAAACAGGAATACAGAGCAATCCCCCTCTCCCACTTGGGTACATCTGACCATATTTCATTCCTGTTATGCCCGAAGTACGTCCCTCTCAGGAAAAGAACTCAGCCAGCCATGAAAATGGTTAAAACCTGTCCAGAAGACACTCTCAGTCAGCTGCAGGACTGTTTTGAAACTACTGAGTGGAGTGTATTTGAACATCGAGACCTGCATGAATACACTAATGCCATACTCTCTTGTATCAAAGTGTGCACTGACAGTGTAACAGCGGACAGGTACATCAGAATCTAAGAGAATTGTAAACCCTGGATGATTGCCAAGGTACGGGTGCTTTTGAGAGCCTGAGATTCTGCCTTTAAGGCAGGGGACAGTGAGAGATATAGAGAGGTCAGGGCAAATCTCAGAAGAGGCATTAAGATAGCAAAACAACAATACAAATACAAGGTGGAGAACCATCTAGCAGACAACAACCTGAAGCAAGTGTGGCAGGGACTGCAGCACTTAACTAATTATAAGGGCAACACAAGGAACAGGTCAACGCTGACACCTTGTTGGTGGAGGAGTTGAACACCTTCTTCACCCACTACAAGGTGAAAAGACCAGATCCCATAGCCACTGCTCACTGGCCTTCAGATTCCCAGCCACTTACTCTCTACGAACACCAAATGAGAGCTGTATTGACGGCTGTGAAACCTTGCAAAGCTGCAGGTCCAAATGGGGTGCTGGGGATAGTGGTAAAGAATTTTATCGATCCATTAGCAGGGGTCCAACAAGGATCTTTAATATCTCCCTGCAAACGGACTGTGTTCCATCATGCTTGAAAGTAGCCACTATTCCATTGCTATAGTAGATGAGAAATTAAATTACAACACACAGAAGACAACAAAGCAAAGTAGAAAGACACTTCCAATTTTTTTTTTAAATGATAGAGGAAATAAATTTAAAGGATGTATGGAGAGAAAGAAATGCAAAAAATAGACAATATACTTTTTATTCAAATAGACATACATCATTGCCCAGAATAGACATGATATGGTTGACAAGGGAACTGACTTTGAAAATAGAAGAAATTGACATAAAGCAAATACCTAGGTAGACCATAATCCAATGACAATGAAATGGAAAGGACAAAGGAGAAGATCTAGATGGACTTTAAATAACACAGTATTAAAAGAAAAGGATTTTGTACAGAAAATGGAGAAAGAATTGGCCTTTTTCTTTAAAGAAAATAGAAAAGAGGAAACATCAATGCAAAACCTTTGGGATATAATGAAAGCTTATGCTAGAGGCCTGATGATAGACTATACAAGGACAAGAAATATTAAGAAAAGGCAAGCTTATAAAACATTAGATGATAAATATAAGAAATTTGAAAAAGAATTCTAGAAATCTGCACAAAAAAAGGACATTAAAATAAAAATGGACACAACTAAACATAAAATGAAATAGAAAAAGAGGAATTAGAAAAAAAATTTAGAAGTGCCAAACAGAACTATTTTGAAGATGCAAATAAACCAGGTAGATGGTTAGTATACAAACTGAAAAAAGAGAATCAAGAAAAATAATACAATTTGTGGATGACCAAGGACAAAGTAGACATGGAAATAAAGAGAAGAAATAAATTATATTAAGATTAAAAAAATAAAAAAAAATGATTAATTAAGACTATTATAGAAAACTGTATGAGCAAAAGAACATAGAAGAGGAAAGTGTTAAACAATACCTACAAAAGATGAAACTACCCCAGATTTCCAAGGACACTGTAGTGATGTTAGAAGGAAATATAACAATGATGGAATTAACTGAAGCACTCAAAAAACAAAAGAATGGGAAGGCACCAGGCCCGGACGGATTACCAGCATAATATTACAAGACATTACAAGAATTGCTGAAACTCCCATTGTTAGAAGTCATGAATGAAGTCATGTTAAAGATGAAAAGCAAATGGTTTTGATATTTTTAGATGCTCAGAAAGCCTTTGATAATGTGAACTGGTAATTTACGTTATTACAGCTGGAACAGATTTATTTATTTATTATTATTTATTTTGTTGCATTTCTATGCCGCCCCACTCCCAAGGGACTCTGGACAGCTTACAACAGAGAATAAAACAACGGGCTTTGGTAGAAAATTTATTCAAGCCATAGAAGCCATATACTACAAACAGCAAAAGTAATGATAAATGGAGAATTGATACAGTCTAGTGAAATAAAAAAAAGGTACGAGAAAGGATGTCCACTGTAACCTTTATTGTTTGTATTAACATTAGAAGTGCTAAACAGAAATATTAGAGAAGATAAAGGGAATGAAGATTCAAAAGGAAGATACAAATTACAAGCATTTACTCATGACCTGATTTTTATTCTTGAAGATCCATTAGAATCAACAACTAAATTGATAGACAAAATAGGAGAATATGGAAAAGTAGCTGGTTTGAAAATAAATAAAGACAATTTTTTTTGCCAAAAAATATGTTAAGAAAATAAAAAGAATTGGTGGAAATATTGAAGATGCAGGCCACAAATAAAGATTTGAATAAAATAGTGCTGAAATACATTTGGCAGGGTAAAAAAGCAAGGATAAAACTAAAGTTGTTGCAAGATGCCAGAATATGAGGTGGTTTTGGCTTGCCTAATTGGGAACTATACTATCAAGCGACTAGTTTGATGTGGATTAAGGAATGGATAACGCTAAGAAATACCAGGTTACTGACCTTAGAAGGGCAATTGGGTTGGCATGCCTTTTTATGGTACAAGGAAACAAAAACACAGGGGTATTTTAGAAGACATTTCATATGAGAGGCTTTGTAATTAAACTAGGAGAAGGTAAAAAAACATTATTTAAAAATTCCTGTCTGGTTATCATCTATTGAAGCATTCTCATATTCAATAACATTTAGAAAGGAACAGATTGTTAGATATAGTGAATTACTGAATGAAAAGGGTGAACTTAAATCTTTGCAAGAATTAGAAGTACAAGGTATAAAGATGAATTGGTTTTCTTATTTGCAAATACAGTCTGCACATGATAAAGATTATAAGACAGAAGGTTTTTATAACAATTTGACTAGTTTAGATAAAATCTTAACAGGTACTGGTGAAAACATAATTAAAAAATTGTATGGATACTTATTAGAGGTTAAATTGGAGGATGAACAAGTTAAGGAAACTGATTGCTTGGAGGAAAAATTTTGGACATGGAATCGATTTAGAGAAATGGCAAAAACTGTGGCTGCAAAATTATAAAATGACAATGTCAACTGCATATAAAGAAAATTTGTATAAGATGTTTTACAGGTAGCACATACCCCCAACGAGAATTGCTAGAATGTTCAAGAATAAATTGGAAAAATGTTGGAAATGTCATCAGATACCAGGCTCATACTACCATATGTGGTGGACGTGTGCAGAGGCTAAAAGATACTGGACTAAAATCCATACATGCGTGGAAAAAATGATACAAAAACACATAGACGTTAAACCAGAGATTTTTTTATTGGGGATTATACCTGAAATATACAATAGAGAATTGAGATATTTGATTGTGAATGTATTAACAGCAGCTAGAGTTGTGTTCGCTAAAAATTGGAAAAATGAGAAAATGCCAACGCAAGACAAAATTATTAAGAAAATAATGGAATGTGTGGAAATGAGTAAATTGACATTTGAAGTTAGAGTACAAGAAAATAAACAATATTATAAGATATGGGATTTATTTTACCAATGGTTAAATAAAAAGACATGGAAATGAAATATGCCAGAGATTTTTCCAATGCAAGAAATGTAGAATTATATAAAATACAATATAAAGATGTATTGTTATTGGAATGATTTAGGAGAATGAAAGGCATAATACAAATTAACTCAAATCTTAGACCATTTTGTAGGAAATGGACGTTGGAAATGCCAATCAGGACTGGGCAGAGACTCCTCTGTGCTGCATATGGCCGAGTCTGCTCAATTTAAATAGCCCCGCCTTCTGCTGGAGCTTCCCAGTGTTTTGGCGAGGACGCTGACGCAGACTGTAGTGCTTCCTAGAACGAGAAATCAGGAGGTAAAAGAACACCATCCACCGCACCAGGAACAGGGCCTCCGAAAAAGGGTGGGGCTGATTGGCGTTTCTTACTCCAAGAGAACGGACATATCAGGTAAGACCAATGTCCATTCTCATCGCAAGAAACGTCAATCAAGACTGGGACATACCAAAGCCAAATGTCCGCCCAGTGGGTATCGTGGAGGCTCTCGAGACTCATGATGAATGAACCGGTTGGAGGACGCGACGCCCAAAGGCCGCCCAAATCATCGGTGGTGATCACGAGCCGCGTTGGTTCCCTGAAGGAACAGGCCTTGGATAGCGCCGCGGAGGTCCACCATTGTAGAGCTCTGAGCAGTACTGGCGGCAGGGGGACAGGTTGGAGAGATGAACTGGAGTGGGACCTCTGATAAGGGAGCAGGAACCATTACAACTCCCTGCTGTGGAGTCGAGACCAAGGCACGATGTTGTAGGTGGAAACCTTTTTGCCCAAAAGACAGGAAAGAGCAAGGAGCGAAGATGAACAATTCGAAATGCATCTGAGGGCTAGAGAACACAAGCTAATCTGGCGCTCTTGAGACAGGGAAACCGTGGAATCCACCGTGTCGATGACTGCCCCTAAATGAAGCCTGGTGGTAGGAGACAGGCGGCTTTTGGGCCAATTTATAGAAAACCTATGACTGTAGAATCTCAATAGTGACAGCTAAGTCCTGCTGGGCTGAGCGCAGGGATGATGATTGAATCAAAATATCGTCCAAATAAAATTGTATTCTAACTGGATGAGAACGAATATGGGCGACCAGGGTGGCCATGAGCTTGGTAAAAACTTGAAGGGCGGATGACAAACCAAATGGGAGAGCTGAGTATTGATAGTGACCCCCGCTGTAATGGAAGTGAAGGAATCTGCAAAAATTAGGGTGAATGGGAACATGGAGGTAAGCTTCCGTCAAGTCAATTGAAGATATAAAATCTCCGGGTCTGAGTGTCTCCAAAATAAAATGAAGGGTATGCATCTTAAACTTGTGATAACTTATTGGTTTAAGAACTTCAAATTTAAAATTGGCCTCCACCCCCCGGAAGCTTTACGAACAAGAAACAAATGGGAAGGACCTTTTCAACAGCCCGAATGGCCACTAAATGAGAAATGGCCTTGGAAACTAGCGAATGTTTAATGGGGTCCCTAGAAACAGGGCAAGACAGGAAAACTGAGGGGGGAGGGAAGGAAAATTTGAGAGACAAACCCTCCCGCACTGTCCGATGAACCCATGAATCCGATGATAATACCCATTGGTCGGCAAAGTTGGCCAACCGGCCACCAATGGGAGAGTCGGAGTTGGGATTATTTGGAACGACGAAAGGGTCGCCCACTGCCTCCGCGAAAGGGACGCCTTGGGGGGGGGGGCTTAGTACCTTGCCTGACCTAGTAATCCTGCGAGGACCAGGATTAATAGGAGCGCTGGAAGCAGGGTTGATAGAATCCGGAATCCTGAGGTCGAAAGGAAGAGGTTCTGGAATAAGGCGTAAAGCAATTGTTGCTGGGATGAGAAACAACAGGTAGGACCTTGCGCCGGTCTCTGGTCTCTACAAGAAGAGGTTCTAAGGGAGGGCCAAACAGAGCTTCAGATGAGTAGGGCAAAGAGGCCAATTGCCATTTACTTCTGGCATCCGCCTGCCAGTGGCGGAGCCAGAGGAATCTATGGGAAATCACAGTGGATCCAATGGTTTTGGCTGCAAAACGCGCTGTGTTAAGCGTGGCATCTGCCGAATACTCCAAGGCAGCTACGATCTTATTGTGATCCTGGTGTGTGTGAGTATTGGAGGGAGGCAACCTATCCTGTAGCTGCTTTAACCAGAGCAGCGAGGCCCGGTTGAAAAAGGAAGCCGACGTAACTGTTTTGACGGCCCAGGCCACTGACTGGTGTGCTTTGACCAAGGTCTTTTCTGCCCGCTTGTCTTCCGGTTGCAGAGAATCCTCCGGGGCCCCGGTGACTCTGAAGGTGGAAGCCAAGGCCACTATGGGAGCGCCTACGGGGGAAACTTGCAATAGATTGGCTAAAGTCGGGGCAGACTGATAAAGCCGTTTATCTAGTCCGTTGGGGGCTGGCCCCGCCCTAGGAAGGGACCATTGGCGTTGCACGACATCAGTAAATAGTTTTGGGGCCGGAATGAGCTCGGGCTCCATGGCTGGTTCCGCAAAAAGAGAGGTAGTTGGATCAGAACCCTCAGCACTGGCAGGGCCTGCCAGGGAAGGCGCCCCCATCCTGGTGACCGAAAGGGTCTTAAACAATAATGACTGGAAAAGTTGAGGCCTAAACAGGCCGACAGATCTGGGGTTAATCCATCATCGGAAAGGGCTAATTCCCTAGATTCCTCCTCTTCTTCAGACAGCAAGCCATGCTGTGAATGATCAGAGAAATAGTGGTGGTCCTCATATAAGGCCTCTTGAACCTGAAAAGGCTGAGGCTGGGCAGCAAGTGGAACGGGTGATATAAGCCCTTATTGAAGCCCTTGTTCTAGGCCCTGTTGTATTGCTCTGGCAATAATGGCCTCTAAGGAGCCCGTAGGAGGAATAGGGGCCTGAGACGGAGGTGTCTGAAGGCCCGGGCCTGTAGTAGAAACAGGAGATTCCTGACGGGATGCGGGGAGCTCCGTAGATTCCCCGTTCCGACATGATCTGGAACAAATTTTCTGCTCCTAAAGGAGGGGGGTGGCCCATAGAAGGGGGACAGTCGGGAGATAGATCTCTCCTGGGTTTGGAGCCCTCATGTGGAGTGGAGCGGGGCGTAGGAGAGGTACTTAATATGGCGGCAGGCTGCTGATCTACTGTGACTGGAGAGAAAATGACCGCCGGCCGTTGCTGAGCCTTCATGACCACTTTTTCCAACACCTTATGGCGCCTGAGTTCCTCCCTGGAGGGCTTGGTCCCTGGGGGTTTAGAAGTAGCTCTGGGTTGGCGGCCTGGCCGGGGCAAAGGACCCTCCCCCGGGTTGCTAAGGTGCCTGTGGCAAGATCGTGAGGTAGATGCCATCGACCTCTGTTGCCTCGATGTGTCTGCCATTTTCGGATCAGCCCTCAGAAACTAATCTCCCTCGCAGGCAAAGCCTTTGCTCTCTGGCGGAAAGCGAAAAGAAACTGCCAAAATTACTCTCTGCAGCCCTTGAGAAGCGGGAATAAGGGTAGCGACGGCAGTGTAGTAAGGAGCTCACACCCCCACTCCAATTGTTAGAACGGCCGCTAGCCCCAGGCTATTAACGCGGGGAGGAAAAAAAAAACAATACGGCGTGCTTTGAGATTGCTGCAGATAAAAAAGAGCGCCAAGAAAGCTGCTAGGTGAAGGCCTTTACAACGCAGCTGAGAAGCACTCCCGATGGCAGGGGGAGGCTCAAGGGGTACCCAGATCTTATCCCGAGAGGATCTGCCAGTTGACAGCCCCACCGCCGCTCTGTGGCCTTCGGCGGTATCAAGTATTTTTCACGCTGGCAGTCAAAATTCTGAGTCCAGAAAACAGTCCAAGTTCAAAAGAGCGAAGAATCCAACCAAGGGAAGAGCAGGAAAGGAAGAAAAATAGAAGCAAAATACTGGGTCTAGGAAGGCACGACTGTCCAGCATAGACCGAGTCTAAACACTGGGAAGTTCCAGCAGAAGGCGGGGCTATTTAAATTGAGCAGACTCGGTCATATGCAGCACAGAGGAGTCTTCGCCCAATCCTGATTGGCGTTTCTTGTGATGAGGAGAATGAGGGAAGAAACAGCCACAGTGAAATGTATGATTAATGAGGACAATACATAAATATATATGAATAGAGTGAGATGCACAAAAGACTTGTAACCAACCGACACACTGTTTGTATTTGTATTGAAGATAGTTCTTTTGTTTTTTTATATATTTGTTTAAAAATAAAATTTTTGTCAAAAAAAAAAAAAAGTAGCCACTATTGTCCCAGTCCGGGAGAAAACAGCAATTAACTGCCTAAATGACTCCAGAGCTATTGCATAAATGTCTATAGTGACGAAATGCTTTGAGAGATTGGTTCTCCAACACTTTAGGACAGTGATGGCTAACCTTTTTGCCATCGCGTGCCATAAGTGGGGAGGAACGCGGTGGGGTCACACCCACATGTGCCCATATCCATAATTCTATGAGCCCTGCCCCCCTGTGCTCCCCCGCTTTTGGTACGTGATGGCATGGTGGCCTGGTAAGCCCTTTTTTTGCTCTCCCTAGGCTCCAGAGTCTTTATAGGAGCCAGCGGAGGGCAAAAATGGTCTTCCCTGCCCTCCCTAGAGGCCCTCCAGAGGCCGGAAACAGTGTGTTTCCTGACTTCTGGTGGGCCCAGAAGACCCGAAAATTAGCTTGCTGGCGCACACATGTGTGCCGAAGCTGAGCTCGTGTGCCCACCAATATAGCTCCGTGTGCCACCTGTGGCACCCGTGCCATAGGTTCGCCATCACGGCTTTAGGACATGTCTCCCACCGAACTTTGACAAGTATAAGCTTGCCTACAAGGGGAAATAGGTTGACAGATGACACCATAGCTACTGCTTTACATTCTGCTGCGAACCATCTAGAGAAACCTGGGAACCATGTCACGATGCTTTTCATAGACTATTGATCTGTCCCCCCCCCTTCAGAGACCCACAAAAACACAGCCAGCCGAGGGTTAAGAATCACTTGGCGCACTCCACAGTTCTTATCTCAACCTTGGCAGCGATATGCACACCGTCTGCCAAGGACTTTATTAGTTTACACAAACAAGAAAATCACCTACATAGCTTTGCCGTTCATCTAGCTTCCAATACTACGAGGTTGCTATGTTTGTTTTGCTTTGTTCATCACAAACTTCTTGACCCACTGTCCTGTCTTATATACATAGGCTTTGGGTGTGGTCCAGTGACTCATTGATCCTGTGACTCCAATCAGTGACTCAGGTCTATTTCCTCATACGCCGCAGCTGCAGTAATCTTTTCTCTCGCCTTCTTTGGCGTGCGTCCAGGAATGACGTCTCTCCCTCACTCTCATCTGAGACACCTGTTTCCCCACTACTTGGCTCTCTTTCAGCTGGCACCTGAGACGGTGTCAGAGGGGGGGGGCTGGGAGATCTGGCTGGCTCCTCTTCCTCCTGCTCAGAGCTTCCTTCCTCCAATGGGATAAGCTCAGAGGACGGGGCCACAACAACTATAGCTCGCCCTTCAACACCATTCTGCCGAGCATTCTTATCGAAAACCTGACTGACTTGGATTTTCCCTCTTCCATGTGTGACTGGATCAAAGACTTTCTGAGGAACCAGCCACAAACAGTGAGGGTTGGGTCTGTCATATCCACCCCTCTGAAGCTTAGCACTGGCTCCCCACAGGGTTATGTGCTCAGTCCCTACCTGTATTCATGGTACACACGATTGTGTACCGTCAGACCCATCTACGGTGATCATTAAGTTCGTAGATGACACCACTATACTGAGTCTTATTACAGGTGGAGACGAAACAGCATACAGTGGGGAGGTTCAAAAACTTTCCACATGGTGCTGAAAAAGCAATCTGCACCTGAACATCAGCAAGACCAAGGAGATGGTGTTGGACTTCCGGAGGAAGAGAGAGGAATCTCCCCCAGTTTACATTGAGGGGGGCTGTGTAGAGTTTCCTCCTTTAAATTCCTGGGAGTCCATCTCAGCGAAGACCTCACCTGGAAAAACAACATGACCCAAGTGGCCAGGAAGGCCCAACAGAGACTCCATTTCCTTAGGGTCCTGCATAAAAGCAGGGTGGAACAACAACTGATGACCTCCTTTTTCCAGTCCATAATAGAAAATGTCCTCACTTATTGCATCATCACGATATACCACGCTGGTCTGACAGCTGCGGACAGAAAAACACTACAGAGGTTGGTGAGCACAGCAAAAAACATTGTGGGCTGTCCCGATACCACTAGATGAGATCGCTAGGGATCGCTGACTTAGAAGTGTGAGAAAAATTCTCAGGGACAACTCTCATCCTGGTCATCACTTCTTTATCCTCCTATCATTGGGAAGGAGATCTAGAAGTATAGCCAGCCACATAAATAACTGTAATTAACTCCAGCTGTCTGCAATTACTGTAAGTTCGAATCTCACCAGGCTCAAGGTTGACTCAACCTTCCATCCTTTCTAAGATAGGTAAATTGAGGACCCAGTTTGTGGGGGCAATAAGCTGACTTTGTATAAAATATACAAAAGTATGAAGGCTATTGCTTAACACATTGTAAGCCGCCCTGAGTCCCCAGAGAAGGGTGGCATATAAATAATTTTTTTTAAAAAAGGCTGAAGAACAGTTTTTAGCTGTGGGCTGTCAGACTCCTCAATGAGAAATGACGTCATAACTATGTAGTATGATGGACTGCAGGGCCTGTGCAATGTGTAACATGTTCACACTGGTGCAATAGGACTGGGTTAATATGATTTATTGGGTTAGGGATTTTCTGTCTTCACTGTGAGTTGTATCGTATTGGGGGGGTTGCACTGAGGGAGCTCAACCAATCTCATTGTACATATGTTGTGCACTGACAATAAAGATTTGAAATTAAAAAGCAAAGTTTCTCTTTCTTTGTACAAATTCTTCCAATAATCAAGCAATATTATCCATAAATTAAATCACTTTTCATGCTACTAACAGTTCCAGTCTAGTCCTTCTCTATTTTAAAGCTTCACAGTCTTCCCTTAACAGTTTATTTCACTTTTAGGTATGTAATCTTTCTCCATGTAATAAATCGCTGCTTTCTTAACGCTTTGGAGAGTCTTTTTTAAAGAATTCTTTTATTTGGGTTTAAATCTCTAGTATAGAAGTTGAAAGTTGTCTCACCCAGTTCCAATCCACTGTCCACAAATTGCTCCAGCACATTTTCTTCTTGTCCTGGTTGTCACAGCTCTGGTCTTGCCAAAATGGCTGTCATCTCTGCTGCCGATCAGGAGGCTTTTCTTTGAATCAAATAAGGAAATTGTGGTTTCCTCACAAGCTACAAACCATCCCTCCTTTCTTCACCACCCCTCCAGGGTGGCTTTGGCCCTTTAGGGTCTCCTGGCAAGCAGGTATAGGCTGGGTTTCGGGTTCTCCACTGAGCTCCGCTATCCCATAACCATCCCACTGTGACACCAACTGGTCAAAAACGAAGCATAGGTGATTTCTGTAGACTGCCACTTTTCTTCCTGTAGTTTCTTATTCCCACACACCAACTTCAGAATTTCTTCCCCAAAGTGCTTAGCAAAATAAAAGTGAAGATTCCCAATCATCCAGGTAGGATTATCAGAAAGTGGCAACTAGACTTATTTTCTTATCTCCAACATACATTTTTTGGCACTTATATATTCAATTCACATTCAGCGCTTAATTATACATTCTATTTCTTGTTGTTCTACACATATTCTTTTAATTAACTGAGTTCCATTCTACAATTATGTTTCTATGCACATAATTAATTCTTATTTCCAGTAATGCCATTTTTATTTGTTTTTTTAACAACAGACCATATTCTATCCACTAATTTTGCTAGCATTTTCATGTTAACTTTTCTGTTTATCTCTCAATATTTAATAAACATTTTATCAAGTTCTATAAATTTATATAGCTAATTTTTCACAATTTATATAGAGCCTCCAATCATTCACTTACTCCATTTCCCGTCATTCACAACTAAAGTGTGCAATAGATCAATTTTCTGATGTGTTGCTTTACAAAACTATCTTCAATCCCAAGTCAACACACTTTTAACATCACTACAACATTCCTTATACATTTTTATAAATATATTAAATAACCCAAATGGATATCACAAATCCTGGTCTGTCACAAATCACTGATCAACAGTGCACTGTTTTCTCAAAGCATTTGATAATGTGAATTGGCAATTTATGTTGTTACAACTAAAATATATGTAGACTTTGATGAGAGATTTATTAATATGATAAAAGCAATATACCATAAACAAATGGCAAAGGTGATGGTAAATGGAGATACAACAGGGAATTTTAATATAAAGGAGGCACAAGACAAGGATGTCCATTATCTCCTTTACTATTTATATAGATACTGGAAGTGTTAAATAGAAACATTAGACAAGATAAAGTAATTAAAGCTATAGACATAAAAAAGGAACAATATAAATTACAGGCATTTGCAGATGACTTGGTTTTTATCCTAAAAGACCCACAAGAAAATGGACTTAAACTAATTAGTAGAAACTAAACTAATTAGTAGAAAATAGAAAAATATGGTGAAGTAGCAAGACTGAAAATAAATAAAGCTAAAACTAAAATAATAGTCACAGACTATTCTGTATCACAGACACACAGAAAAAAGAACTAATGAGGAAAATAGGAATACAGATAGTCAAGAAAGTTAAATACTTAGGAATTCAATTAACAGCGAGGTGTGTAATGATTAAAAAAGATAACTTATAAATTGGCGCAACAAATTAAAACAGATTTAGAGAAGTGAAAAAATTTACAACTATCATTAATGGGAAGAGTAGCCACTATAAAAATGATTATTTTGCCAAGATTATTATATTTATTTCAAACAATACCAATAAAGCTGGAAAAAATATTTTAAAGAATTAAATAAAACAGTATTAAAATATATCTGGCAAGGGAAAAAAGCAAGGATAAATTTGAAAAATATTGCAAGGTTTAAAAGTAGGGATAGTTTTGGGCTACCAGATTGGGAATTGTATTATCTTTGGTATTATCTATGGGAATTGTATTATCTAAGGCTTTGATACTTACTTGGGTGAAAGAATGGATAGGTTTGAGGAATCAAAGACAGCTAACATTGGAGGGACATGATTTTGCAATAGGTTGGCATGCCTTTTTATGGTATGGAAAAAACAAAATACATAGCTATTTCCAAAGACACTATGTTAGAAATGCACTATTATTAGTTTGGGAGAAAATTAAAGACAACATTATTTGAAAATACCAGTCTGGCTTTCAACAATGGAGGCATTGATTTATCCAAATGTTATTGATATAGAGAATGTTACTTGTTAAAGATATTTTAAATGAAAAAGGGGAACTTAAAACCAAACAGGAATTGAGTGAGCAAGGTATTGAGATAACATAGTGGTCATATGTGCAGATACAATCTAGATATGAGAAGGATGTTAAAACTTATGGTTTAAGTAAAGAATTAACAGAATTAGATCAAATATTAACAAGGACAGATGCAAAATTAATAAAGAAAATATATAGTTATTTTTTAAGTATTAAGATGAAAGATGAACAAGTAAAAGAGACAATAATAGTATGGGCTAAAAATTTTGCCTACTTGAATTAAGTTAGACCAATGGCAGAAATTATGGGATAGAAATTATAAATTAACAATGTCTACTGCATACAAAGAAAATCTTTTTTTTAAAATTAAATCTTTATTAAATATTTACATTAAGATTAACACAAAATAAACATTGAAAAACAATATAAATGGTGAAATGTAGAAACACATAAACACAAGACTAAAATGAAACGACAAACATGACTAACCGAGAGTTAAGCTCACTCTCCAATTAATAATAACTAGTGTCATCCAAACCAAACATTTCAATAGAGTCAATTTCTACTAACTATCTACAAAAGAGTCAGCCTGTTTTTGTCGAAATTTTAAGAAATCATATAGCCTAATAAATATCTAATTAATCTAAATAGACGATCTTATCACCCCTTTCCTAGGTTTAACCTTCTTTTGAGCCAGACAAAGCATTTGTCCCAACTTCTATTATATATTGAATCTTTCTTGTCTTTTAAAATATACGTTAATCTATCCATCTCAGCACATCGGAGAATCTTGTTTATTATCAGATGATCGGGAGGCGTATCTGCATCTTTCCACAGTTGGGCAAATGCCATTCTCGTCGCTGTTGAGACATGGACAAATATATACCAATCTTTGTTATCAATGTAGTCTGGTCTTATTCCAAGCAAGTAGAGGTCTGGATAAAGGGGAAACAATTCAGCTTGATGCATGGCAAAATGTATGGAACAAAACTATGAAACTGACCCTTTCTTCCCCTTTCAAAGAAAACGTCTATAAAATGATCTACTGTTGGTATCTCCCCCCCACCAGAATTGCTAAGATGTCCCCAGGGTCCTCTGATAGATGTTGGAAATGTGGGTCGGCCATGGGTACTTTCTTCTACCAATGGTGGACCTGTCCGTTAACTAAAGAAAATCTTTATAAAACGTTTTATAGATGGCATTTTCCGCCCTCAAGATTAGCAAAGATGTTTAAAAATAAATCTGCAAAATGTTGGAAATGTCATCAAACACCTGGTTCATACATATGTGGTGGACATGTCAAAAAGCAAAAAAAATACTGGACAAAAATACATATATGGCTGGAAAAAAATGATAAAACATATAGACTTAAAACCAGAGACATTTTTGTTGGGCATTTTACCAGATAAATATAATAAAAGGAATGTATATCTGATTTTACATGTATTAACAGCAGCGAGAATAGTATTTGCACAACAGTGGAAAAGTGAAGAGATACCAACAGATAAAGACGCCACTAGAAAAATATTAGAATATGCAGAAATTGACAAGCTAACACTTGCAATTAAGGAAAAGAAAAAAAATAGAATATTTTTTGACTTGGGACTTATTTTATCAAAAGCTATCTGACAAAAACAGGAGCTAGAAACAGGGAAATATATGAAAGGATCAGTGATACAAGGAACATGTTTAAATTGGTTAAACAAATAGTATGACTATTATTGGTATTAATATATACTGATATAAATGTGATGAATATTGCTATAAACATTTTGAGTATTACTTCCTAAAATGATTTGTACCCAGTTAATACACTATTTCAATTGAAGCTGGAATTTTTATATACTACTAGCTGTACCCGGCCACGCGTTGCTGTGGCTTAGTCTTAGTCCTGTATACAAGTATACAAATACTTATATACAGTATTTTTTGACCGAGTGGCAATAATTTCCCTCTGTACCTCAGGTCATGCCTACTTTGCCTCTGTCCCACC
This sequence comes from Coluber constrictor foxii, assembly GCA_038048745.1. Lineage (NCBI taxonomy): Eukaryota > Metazoa > Chordata > Lepidosauria > Squamata > Colubridae > Coluber > Coluber constrictor. The sequence continues at coordinate 113,985,704 of CM075961.1, read as the reverse complement.
AGTCTTTTCACTTGGTTGATTGGATTCAGACCTGAGTTGCCTTTCTGTACATTTCTTTTTGGACTTTAATGTTGCTTAATCAATTGCTTTCTTGGACTTTTACCTATTTGGTGTTTATATTAGGAGAGCTGCGCGTCGTGGGAACCACCTTCACCTTTGCAGCTCTCTGCACCACAGGCGGCATTGGGGTCCCTGCCAAAGGTACGGCATACTCCGTTAGTCGGAAGGATGCTTCGAGGCGGTTGACATTTCCCACCATTTTGCTTGTGGGTTTGGCGGCGCCAGCACTGAGGGGGAAAAGACCCGGCTCGCGCCTGCCATTGTAGTGCTGCGATGTTAAAGCTCAAAAAGAAACATAGAGAAAGGATACTCAAGTCTTAATCCAATCGACTGAGTGAAAAGACTGGTGGGATGGAGGCAAAGTAGGCATGACCTGAGCTACAGAGGGATACGATACAGCTCAATTCCAACGCAATGTCGCATGAAATAATTAAATCAAAATGAAAATAAATTGAAATCTAGGAAAGTTCAGTTTAACAATGCAATCGGAAATATTGAAATGGAATCGTGAAATATTTAGTATAGCGTGTTGATTTTACGGCCAACAGATGGTGCTGTTTTTCAAAAAAGCATGTTTTTACCTGTCACAGGTGTGGCATCTATATATAGTAGATGTATAAAAACATGCGTGTATTCGAATGCAACGTTGTGTCAAAATTTCAAAGCAATAGGTGAAGAACTTTCTGAGATTTAAGATTTTGAACAAACGAACATTTACATTTTTATTTATACAGATAAAATAAAATTAAAACTTATTACAAAAAAACCCAAAACACTGAACGGTTTTCCGAGCATTACATTTAGTTTCTTGCATTCTTTATTCTCTCACATCCCAAATGAACCATAGGAGAACAATACAAAGTATGTATTATTCAATCTACAGGTGAAACTCGAAAAATTAGAATATCGTGCAAAAGTTCATTTATTTCAGTAACACAACTTAAAAGGTAAAACTAATATATGAGATAGACTCATTACATGCAAAGCGAGATAGTTCAAGCCTTGATTTGTCATAATTTTGATGATTTTGGCTTACAGCTCAAGAAAACCCCAAATTCACAATCTCAGAAAATTAGAATATTACATAAAATCAATAAAACAAGGATTGTACATAGAACAATATCGGACCTCTGAAAAGTATAAGCATGCATATGTACTCAGTACTTGGTTTGGGCCCCTTTTGCATCAATTACTGCCTCAATGCGGCGTGGCATGGATGCTATCAGCCTGTGGCACTGCTGAGGTGTTATGGAAGACCAGGATGCTTCAATAGCGGCCTTCAGCTCTTCTGCATTGTTCAGTGTCATGTCTCTCATCTTTCTCTTGGCAATGCCCCATAGATTCTCTATGCAGTTCAGGTCAAGTGAGTTTGCTGGCCAGTCAAGCACAGTAATTCCATGGTCATTGAACCAGGTTTTGGTACTTTTGACAGTATGGGCAGGTGCCAAATCCTGCTGGAAAATGAAGTCAGCATCCCCATAAAGCTCATCTGTGGAAGGAAGCATGAAGTGCTCCAAAATCTCCTGGTAGACACCTGCGTTGACCCTGGACTTAATGAAGCACCGTGGACCAACACCAGCAGATGACATGGCTCCCCAAATCAACACAGACTGTGGAAACTTCACACTGGATTTCAAGCATCTTGCAGTGTGTGTCTCTCCATTCTTCCTCTGGACTCTGGGTCCTTGGTTTCTAAATGAGATGCAAAAGTTGCTCGCATCAGAAAAGAGGACTTTGGACTACTGAGCAACAGATCAGTTCTTTTTGTCTTTAGCCCAGGTAAGACGCTTCTGACGTTGTTTGTTGTTCAGGAGCGGCTTGACAAGAGGAATATGACATTTGAAGCCGATGTCCAGGATCCGTCTGTGTGTGGTGGCTCTAGATGCACTGACTCCAGCCTCAGTCCACTGCTTGTGAAAGTCCCCAACACTTTTGAATGGCCTTTTCCTGACAATCCTCTGCAGGCTGCGGTCATCCCCGCTGCTTGTGCACCTTTTTCTTCCACACTTTTCCCTTCCACATAACTTTCTATTAATGTGCTTTGATACAGCACTTTGGGAACATCCAACTTCTTTTGTAATTACCTGTTGAGGCTTTCCTTCCTTATGGAGTGTCAATGATGGTTTTCTGCACAACTCTCAGGTCAGCAGTCTTTGCCATGATTGTGATTCCTACTGAACCAGACTGAGAGACCATTTAAAGGCTCAGGAACCCTTTGCAGGTGTTATGGCTTAATTAGCTGATTAGTGGGACACTTTGAGCCTAGAATATTGAACCTTTTCACAATATTCTAATTTTCTGAGATTGTGAATTTGGAGTTTTCATGAGTTGTAAGCCATAATCATCAAAATTATGACAAATCAAGGCTTGAACTACCTCGCTTTGCATGTAATGAGTCTATCTCATATATTAGTTTCACCTTTTAAGTTGCATTACTGAAATAAATGAACTTTTGCACGATATTCTAATTTTTCGAGTTTCACCTGTATGTAGCTTTTAACTGCAAGCTTGTTAAAAGAATTACCGTATTTTTCAGAATAAAATACCTCCTAAAAGGAGGTGAAAATTTAGGTGCGTCTTATACACTGAATGTAGCCCTGCCTACCCACTGGCCCCCATCCTTTGGCCTCTGCCTTGCAGCAGTCACCTTCTTGCAAGCAAACAGCAAGAAAAAACAGTTCCTTTCAGCTTCAGCACAGCTTAATTAGCACAAGTTGATTGGATTGGCTTCCTGACTCAGCTGATTTGCTCTCAGCTGTTTTGTGCAGGGCTCTGTTGCTTGCTGCAAAGAGGTAAACTGCTGGAGCAGACTATTTTTCCCTTTATGCTAATCAAGCTATGCTGAAAACAAAAATGAAAGTAAAGCAGGCTGTTTGCTGTAACGAGGCAAAATTGCTCAGAGGCAGAGGCAGATTTCTTTTTCTTCTTTTACTCACCAAAAAAGGTAGATGCGTCTTATACTCCAAAAATACAGTATTTGACTTTCTTTTTCATCATTGGTATATTCATGTCTATATTAATAACACATTGAAAAGGCTTTGTGCACCAATGTTTTCATTAGAATTGTATCTCATGGTTTTCAGACTACCACCTTCAACCACCTAATTATGTCTGCCTAAATATCCAATCTTTTTCTCTCAAATCTTTTCTCTCCAATGTTAAAAATCATTTTGCATACTGTACAAGTTTACAGACATAATAGCAACTCAGTAAATCTGCCAATCAGTAAACACAGCAGCAGCATTTTGAAATAAATAAAGTATACTTTAATACCTAACGAATAATGCAAAGCATATGTTTTTAGGGCAAAAGAGGGGAAGAAAAAACAAGTTTGCAAAACGAACAAGACTAAAATAAGATAACAATTTGAGTTACTAAGAAAACATTCTGCCAAGTTCCTCAACTTGATACATTACAATGTCCCATATTGTTAAGGACAAGTACAAAAAATGGAACTAAGGCTTGTGACAAAAGTCAAAGATAATTTCAAAAGCCTCTTTCAACATATTAATAACAAGAAAAAAGTCATGGAAACTTTTTCCACTGAAAAGTTTCACTTTTTAGGTCCACTAAAGAGAGAAGATAGCAAGGAAATAACAGGCAGTAGGGAGAAAGCAGAGCTGCTTAACTCATTCTTTGCATCAGCCTTCACGTAAAAAGAAATTATAGCCCAATGTACTAAAAAAACTACTGTAAATGACAAATTAGAAATAAAAATTAAAATAAGCAAGAAAATGGTAAGAGAACATCTATCTGACCTTGATGAATATAAATCAGTGGGACCTGACCGATTATATCCCAGTCTTGAAAGAGCTGGCAGATGTTATCTCAGAACCATTGTATCATATCTTCAAAAAATCCTGGAGCACCAGGGAAGTATCTAAGGTTGGAAAAGGGCTGACATGGTTCCCATCTTCAAGAAAGGGGAAAAAAACAGACCCAGGAAACTACAGACCAATCAATTTAACATTAACAATGGGAAGATCCTGGAAAACATAATCAAGAAATAGATCTGCGAACAACTAGAAGCAAATATTATAACTAGTAACCAGTATGGGTTTGTTAAAAACAGATCATGCAAAACCAATCGTATTTCATTCTTTGATAAAGTGACTAAATTAGTAGACCAGCAAAATGTTGTGGACATAGTATACTTAGATTTCAGTAAGGCATTTGACAAAGTAAACCATAATCTACTTCTTGGTAAGCTAGAAAAATGTGGAACAGACAACATCACCACCAGATGGATTTGTAGCTGGCTGACAAATTGTACTCAATAATGATGTAATGGTACTATATCCACATAGAGAGAAGTAAGCAGTGGGCTACCACAAGGCTCTGTCTTAGGCCCAGTAGTCTTCAATATCTTCATAAATGACTTAGATGAGAAATAGAAGGGGAACTCATCAAATTTGCAGATGATATCAAGCTGGCAGGAATAGCCAACACTCCCAAAGACTAGCTCAGAATGTAAAAAGATCTTGACAGACTTGAACAATGGGCCCTATCCAATAAAATGAATTTTAATGTGGAGAAAAGCAAAGTTTTACATTTAGGCCGGAAAAATCAAAGATATAAATACAGGTTAGGTGAGACCTCGCTCAAAAATAATAACTGTGAGAGAGGCCTTGGAGTCCTAGTGGATGATCACTTGAATATGAGCCAGCAGTGTGTAGCCGCTGCCAAAAAAGCTAATACAATCCTGGGTTGTGTAAAGAGCAGCATAGAATCAAGATCACGTGAAGTATTAGTACTGCTTTATAAAACCGTAGTAAGACCACACCTGGAATACTGCAACCAATTTTAGTCACCAAACTAAAAAAGAGATGTTGAGACTTTGGAAAAAGTTCAGAGAAAAGCAACCAAGATGACCAAAGGTCTGGAGACTAAAACATGAAGAACGGCTGGAGGATTTCGGTTTGGCTAGTCTAAAGAAACCCCTTCATGGATTACTACCAGGTCATAGCAGAGAGCTCTGACAAAATATGATCCACTGGGAAAGGAAATGGCAACCCACTCCAGTATCTTTGCCATGAAAACCCCATGGACAGTACCAAAAGGCAAAAAGATATGACGCTGGAAGATGAGCCCCTCAAGTTGGAAGGTGTCCAATATGCTACTGGGGAAGAGCAGAGGGCTAGTACTAGTAGCACCAGAAAGAGTGAAGCGACTGAGCCAAAGCTGAAAGGACGCTCAGCTGTGGATGTATCTGGTGGTGAAAAGAAAGTCCAATGCTGTAAAAATCTAATCTCCATAGGAATCTGGAACATAAGATCCATGAATCAAGGCAAGCTGGGCATGGTCAAACAAGAGATGACAAGACTGAACATCAACATCTTAGGAATCAGTGAACTAAAATGGACAGGATTGAGTGAATTTAATTCAGATGACCATCAGGTACACTACTGCGGGCAAGAATCCCTCAGAAGAAATGGAGTAGTCTTCATAGTCAATAAAAGAATAGGAAAAGCAATACTGGGATACAACCCCCAAAATGACAGAATGATCTCAGTTCGAATCCAAGACAAACCATTCAATATCACAGTAGTCCAAGTTTATGCCCCAACCATTGGTGTTGAAGAGGATGAAATTGACCGGTTCTATGAAGCACTACACCACCTACTAGAATTAACAACAAAAAATGATCTCCTTATCATCATGGTGTCAGGGTTCTGACCAATGCCCTAATTATATCATGAGCCTTGAGCCAAGCTTCAAAAGAAATCCAGTTATTTATTAGGAGCTTCATGTTGGCACGTTCCAAGTGAAGCCAACTCTGACCTCACTTAATTCACCCCCCAGCTCTGATCCTTTTTTCCTCTCCTCCCAAGGTGTGTCACATTCCCCAACGAAACAATTTCGTGGGTTGTAGAGTCCCTTCCTCTGGCCACTATGGGTATCCATGGAGATGGTCTTGACATAGATATGGCTGGAATGTGCTTTTGCTTTGACTGATGTGCGATTCCATCATTGCAGCTATGAAGCTCGGTTCCCCAGCCTCCTGCCTATGGCAACTCGAGAGCAGGTCAGGAATGCTTCACAAGTTGACATATGAGGGATTGGAATGCTAAAGTAGGAAGCCAAAAGATAACCGGAATAACAGGCAGGTTTGGCCTTGGAGTACAAAATGAAGCAGGGCACAGATTGATAGAATTTTGTCAAGAGAATACGATGGTCATAGCAAACACTCTTTTCCAACAACCCAAGAGACAACTCTACACATGGACATCACCAGACAGTCAACACAGAAATCAGATTGACTATGGGCTCTGCAGCCAAAGATGGAGAAGCTCTATACAGTCAATAAAAACAAGACCAGGAGCTGACTGTGGCTCAGATCATGAGCTTCTTGTTGCAAAATTTAGGCTTAAATTGAAGAAAGTAGGGAAAAGCACTAGGCCACTCAGTTATGAACTAAATCATATCCCTTATTCCCACCACAGCAGAGATGACAAATAGATTTAAGGAATTAGATCTGATAGAGTGCCTGAAGAACTATGGAGGTTCGCAACATTGTACAAGAGGTAACAACTAAAACCATTCCAAAGAAAAAGAAATGCAAGGAAGCAAAATGGCTGTCTGAGGAAGCTTTGCAAATAGCTGAGGAAAGAAGGGAAGAAAAAGGCAAGGGAGATTGAGAAAGATACACCCAATTGGATGCAGAATTCTAGAGAATAGCTAAAAGAGATAAGAATGCCTTCTTAAATGAACAGTGCAAAGAAATAGAGGAAAACAATAGATTAGGGAAGATCAGAGATCTCTTCAAGAAAATTAGAGGTATGAAGGAAACATTTCATGCAAAGATGGGCATGATAAAGGACCAAAATGGCAGGAACGTAACAGAGGCAGAAGAGATTAAGAAGAGGTGGCAAAATTACACAGAAGCACTATAGAAGAACAAGCTTAACGGCCCTGATAACCACAATGGGAAGGTCACTGACTTCGAGCCAGACATACTAGAATGTGAAGTCAAATAGGCCTTAGGAAATATGAGCAGCAACAAAGCTAGTGGAGGTGACAGCTATTCAAAATCTTATAAGACGATGCAGTAAAAGTGCTACACTCAATTTGCCAGCAAATTTGGAAAGATTGAGGGCAAAAGACGAAAGGGATGACAGAGAATGAGGTGGCTGGATGGAGTCACTGAAGCAGTAGGCGTGAGCTTAAATGGACTCCAGAGGATGGTAGAGGACAGGAAGACCTGGAGGAATGTTGTCCATGGGGTTATGATGGGTCAGACATGACTACGCAACTAACACTACCACCACCAAGAAGTGTCTAATAAAAAGAAGAATTAGGAGGCACATGATAGCAGTATTCCAGTATTTGAGGGGTTGCCACAAAGAAGAGGGGTCAAAGTATTCTACAAAGCACCAGAGGAGAGGACAAGAAACAATGGTGGGAAACTAATCAAAGAGAGAAGCAACTTGGAATTAAGGAGAAACTTTCTAACAGTGAGGACAGTAAACCACTAAAACAGCTTGCCTTCAGAAATCGTAGTTGCTCCACCACTGGAGGTTTTTAAGAAGAGACTGGACAGTCACTTGTCTGAAATTGTATAGGTTCTGAAATTGTATAGATTGAGCAGGGGGCTGAACTAGAAGACCTCCAAGTGCTCTGCTCTGCTCTGCCCTATTCCTACTCCTATTCCTATTCCTATTCCTATTCCTATTCCTATTCCTATTCCTATTCCATTCTATTCTATAAATAAGAATCCTCTTCATGATTCAAGTGGGAGTCTTGTAAAAAAAGAACATAACTTACTGAAGTAATTTCATTTTAGAAGTTAGTTTTGCTCTCAGAGCAAACTAATATTAAAGTAAAATAACAGGCTAAACACATCTTCATAAGAAAAAATCTGTTTCTTTTTTCCCCAAGTGTGATTAAAAAAATTTAATTAACTGAAATTTGTGTGTTAAGTTCTTAAAAGTAATACATACAATATTTGCCTGTGAAAAACTGTAAGAATTTATCTTCTTCAAACAAAAAGACTGTCAGCTATCTGTCCCCCCCTCCACAACTTAGCTATTCCTATAAAGTTCCATCTCATCCTGCCTACTATTCTTATCCCATTATTTCCTAAGTGGAGAGAGAAATAAAATAAAATAAAAGCATGTTGGATAAAAGAAATGAAAGAGTACAGTAGTAGGAATAGATCATTTCAGATGGCTGCAAGTAAAAATCACTAAAACGAATGCTTGGAAACTGGGGATAAAAGCATCTTCCTTATGCAACAACTTACCCTTTAAAATCTAGATCATTCCAACCTGTTGATTCTGAGAGAACTTTTATGGGAAAATTTATTTATTCAGTTTGTGTAATTGGCCATCTCAAACCAGTGACTCAGTCATTATGACTTTGTCAGTCATATAAATGGGGAAATCAGTAAGGAAACTGGTCAGCACTGTATAAAAGGAAGTTAACAAATAAGGATACCCCACAGAGGCACTTAAAATACTTTTACTGTAATTATAATTCAATAGCTGATCAAATAAATCCTGTTACTGCTGTTAAAACTGATCAATAACTTTGCAGCAAGTAGAATTTCCTTGCTTTCTTAATTATAATTTTTGCAATCAAAAAGCTTGCAAAGCCTAGTGGAGAGCTTCAGGATAGGAAAAGATAAATCCTTCCTGTGCAATCCTGTTTGTTTTTTTTATTTTAAAAAAATAGACACCTGCAAAGGGTGGAAAATTTAACTAGTGGATGGCTCCTGCTATAGCAACACTAGATTCTGCCTCCTTTCCTAGAGGACAAATGGTACAACAATAACTTAGGAATTAACAATTTCACAATATACCTGGGACCTCTTTGAGCTCCTCTTTAATCTTTGCAACTTCTTCTGCAGTTAGATCTCCTTTTTTCAGTACAATCACCTGTGGTTGTTCATCTTCCTTATCACTTCCACTGTCATCTTCAGGAGCTGGAAGCTGTTCTCTCTGAAAAAGATTTCAGTACCAATCTACACAAATTTCTTGAAAAAAGTAATTTTAAATAGGGGAAAGAAAGTTGAGTACTGAAAGGGTTGCACTAAAAAAGTGAGGTTAACCTCCTCTTCCAGAAGTTTTCTGAGTCTTCATATTATGACCCTATCTCCTACTTCAGGAGAAATACTTAGAAAATTTTGATTTTCTAAAATCAAATCAAATCTGAGAGGGCTATCATGTATCCAGGGGGCAGTTCCAGGGAAATAAGGAAAAAGTGACTTCCACAACAGAGAAAAAAGATATTCTTAGCACAGAAATTTGCCTAGACTTGCTATCTATTTCTAAAAAATCCAAACTTTAATCAAAGGCTGTATCTTTTCCCAGGTTTGTTTCACAGCTTTTTTCCTTTTTCTTCCTTTTACAGTTTTGCCCTCAATCATACCTACAGAGGTGTTTTACCATGCTTCTCCTATCCCAAAACCAACAGAAAATCATACTATTGTAACTTTTCTATAGCATTATAAAGGATGGGACTAGAATATTTCTATGTGGCAAAGAAACCATGACTCCTTGTGGAAACTTGATCCTAAACCCTGTAGCTTGACAAGAGAATGTATAAATACTGTTGGTAGTTAGAAAATTACAGTTAATTTATGACCACAATTGAGCTCAGAATCTCAGTCACTATGCAAAGCAGTCATTAAAGTGAGATGTCACAACTGCTTCAGTAACTACAATTCCAGCACTCCTGGTTGCAGTTATTTGAATGTGGTCATTAAGCAAGCAATATACCATTTAAGGAGGAAGGGGTGACTGTGGTAGTAGGGTGGGTGCTTTCGTTCAGCGCTACTGCTTTCCACCTCGCGTTGAACGAAACGAAGGACGGGATGGATTTTAAGGAAAAGGAGGGCCCAAGGAACAGAAACAGAAGGTGGGGAAGTCTATGGAAATTCTCAGTCATCCAGGTCATGATTGTCCCAAAGGTGCTTTTTCAAGAGCTGAATTAATTTCTTGGATAAGAAACGAAACGTCTTCAAAGAAAACCCATAAAGTCCAGTTGCTTCTTGAAAAAGCGCCTTTTGGAGAAGGGGGGAAGTTTGATACTGTTACCTTGGTGTCCGCGGTGGGTCCCTCTCGATAGCCGATTCGCTCTTTGAAACGACTCAGGAAAGCGGGTTCGGCTGGCTTCACATACGAAACCTGATTTTTTTTGCTCATAATCGAGGATTGAAGAGACTGCGCCTCCAGTTGCTCTTCCAACTAGTTTCCGCACAGGTCACGTGGGACGAGCTGCTCTCAGAGACTTCCTTTCCCTGCTTGACGATGGTTGCTCCCATCTTGGCTTCAGCGCAGAAGCAGAGGTTTCCTGAGCGCCTAATTTAAAGAGGGCGCCATTTTGAACGGTGGAAAGGTTACTGCTCAACGGAGACGAAACTGAAAGGGTGGAAAAAAGAGGATGGCGTCCAAGAGCCCAAGTAGGTAGGTAAGAGACTAATGAGAAGCTAAAATGTGTCTATAGGAAAAAGACGGAACGGAGAAATAGCTTCTGTATTGGGAGCTTGAAAACAAATAGTCAGGAGAGCTCTGTGAGCATTAACTCATTAGCCCCGAAGCCACAACTACTTTCTTGGATCGCACCGCCGTTTCTAGAGTTAAAATTAAAGAATATCAGCCTATGCTGATATTTTGTTGTGAAATACAGCCCTTGCTTCTTAGGTGGCTCTGTTTTTCATTCATTAGAACACTAATATTCTGTGTAATTGCACTGATAACGTCGTATTTTTAAAAAATGTCTACAGTAAGTATAATCTAAAAAACTTGTCTGATTCAGTGTGCCCAAGTTCTGTTTTTCTTTTTCTTACATCAGTTAAGGAGTCTAAAATCAATTCATGGAAGGCAAGTCTACTTAGAAGGACATGGAATGCATAGTGATTGTAAAATTTGGTGTTGAGGTTGAAAGTACTCTGATTTGCTTCAGAAAGACTCAGCTAATCTTACTAGACTCTTATTAGAAGTTGGATTCATGAATCTAAAGGGATATCCATCCAGTTTAATACACTTTCCTCCTGACTCTGAAGTAATACAAGAATATGCCAGATAATTTTCTGTGTTTTGATAGCCAATCAAGGAGGAGGCCAGAGAACAGAACAATCAGTGTTCCTGTATAAATATCCACCAAACACATGCCTCCCTAGGCTAAGAGTGTTAGAAGAATTTTCTTGGTCCAATTTTTTGAGCCAGGTCACAAATAAATGCTGCTTGGAAATAGTTTAAAGAATGGTTGAAGAATGGTTGAACAGCCTACATTGTTAGGATGTTCAAGATATGCGGATTGAGATGCTCTTGTCCTGGGCTTTGATCATGAGGGATAAGTTTAGATGTATATTAGAAAGCAGATGTTTAACTCCAGTGTGTTCATAAGCTTTTGAAAGTGGTTGGCATGTGGAACTTGTTCATTTGGGTTTTTTTTTTAAACACTTGCCTGTTTGGAAGTCTCATCTGGCACTAAAGTTTCAAATATGAAAGTTATGATGATATTCTTGGCAATGCAGAAGTGGTTTGTCATAGATTTTTTTTCAATTTTATTTTGGAATTTCTTCTAGGTGGAGTAATGTCTCATACCTACAAAGCCCCACCTTTTCTTGTGTTTATTGTATTGTAGTTCACTCTTACCTTCCTTTTCAATCTTAGTGGCAAAGTTGTTTCTTCTAAATGCTTTGATACCTGTGGGTGTTGCTACCATGGCATTAAAGCTTTGTTTTTTATTTATTACATTTCTATGGTGGCTCATCTCAAAATAAAAACAAAATTAAAACAGTAAGCAAAACTGCAGATAAACATACACATAGCTTTAAAAAACTTCCACATTCTCCTATATAATCCCCTTGAAGGGAGAAAAATAAATAAATTGATATTTATACTTATACAGGAATACTGGCCTCTGGCCTCCTTTCCAAGAGATTGTCTATCAAAACAGAAAATTATACTAGCATATTCTTGTGTTACTTCAGAGTCAGGAGGAAAGTGTATTAAACTGGCTGAATACATCTTTGGATTCATGAATCCAACTTCTGATAAGAGTCTGCTGCCTGGCCATTAGTGAGACTGGTGTGATTCCCCGGGGCCCAATTCTGTTTCTCTGGGCGGTTGCCTGCCACTGTTGTCATGGTGAACCTCAGGGACTGGATCCGGAGCTGCTGCTGCGGGTGCTGCCATTTTTGATGCCACTTCACAGCTGAGAGGCAGACTGCTGATGTTTGGGCCCGGGTGCTTATTTAGAGCAGCTGTCAGGACTGACAAACCATGACTGATTGTCGGCTAGGGAGGATAGTGGGTAGAAGCTGGACTAAGGGTGGAGCCACAGGATGGAGCTGGGAATGGAGGCGGGAGACTTCAAAAGGTGGTGGATAGTGCTGACAATGTTTCACTTTCACAGGTGATTGTCAGAGCATGTCGGATCACAGGATAAAGAACTCACAGCAAACCCAACACCAGCCATGCCACCTACAACCTCCCCAGGAAAACCCGGTTCCACCAGGGCCCCGATCTGTTTCTGATGCGGGAAGCTGGGTCACAGGGCACTGGATTGCCCTGAGGCAGGCACTAAACCGGGCCCAGGAAATGTATCATCAGGACCCTGGCACAGTACCGTTTGAAAGAGCTTAAAGAAAACTGTTCTCACAAGGGGATCACAACAGACAGGCCACCCCACTCCCAGCAGGGACAGTGGTAGTTCCATTGTAGAGGAGACAACCAGTGGCAGCGAGGTCGATCCTATGGTAAGCTCCCCAATCAAACTGTTCCTGATTTTGGTGGTGTTGGAAGCAGGTAGTCGATGGAAATATAGGGCCCTCATAGATTCTGGCTGCACCCGTTGTCTTACGAGCATGGTTACAGCAAAGAGTTTAGGGGTGGGGGTACGCAGTCTAACCTGCTCTATCAGGTTTGAACAGATGGGTGGGTCTCTATTGGGAGGCAAATTGGCAACACGTCACCGAGCTACTTACCCTGGAGATAAAGAAATGTATCTGTTTAATAGTAATCCCCAAGATAACCGAGGAGATTGTGCTTGGTCTAGCTTGGCTGGACAAATAGGATCACATGATCTGATGGGGAGGGGGTTGCAGACATTTGAGGATCGGAGTCAGCCTTGACCCACCTCCACATGAATACCACCCAGAGGGGTTGGGGAGCAACCAGTCAGTGGTTAAGCAAACTACAGAGCTGGTAGGGCTCCTGGAGATCTATAGTGACCTTAAGGAGGTCTGAGGTGAATGAGAGTGTGACAACCTACCCCCACATCGCGCTACTGACTGTGCTATTGAAATCTTACCAGAAATATCTCTACCCAAGCCCAAGATGTACTCTGACCCCCGAAGAACTAATGGAAATGTGGGCATACATAGAGAAGAATTTAAAACAGGGATTCATAGAGCCGGGCAGGTCAAGGGTAGCTGCTCCCATTCTATTCCGGGAGAAAAAGGATGGAGGACTATGGCTTTGCATGGATTTTAGGGGGATCAATGCTGTATTCTTAGACCATATGTACCCCCTTCCATTAGTGAAAGATATGCTGGCCCGTTTGGCGGAGGGTAGGGTCTTTATGAAATTAGACCTTTGTGAGGCCTATTACAGGGTTCGGATTATGTGATGTGTGGAAGACGGGTTCAGTTGCCCACTGGGCAGTTATCAATTCAGGATGATGCCGTTTGGCCTACAGAGAGCACCTGCTGTAATCATGCAGCTGATTAATGAAGTTCTGAAAGAATATCTATACAATGGTGTGCTTGTGTATCTGGACGACATCTTGATACAAAAACCCTAGAGGAACACGTCTTCCTGGTGCACCAGGTCCTAAGTAAACTATTAGCCGCCAAACTCTACATCAAACTATCAAAATGCGAGTTTCACGTTTAGTGTCATGCCTGGAAGCTATATTACCTATGTGTCTTGAGGATCCAGACCTGCCACAATCATACCAAGGGAAGTTGGGAGGGGGGATTGCATGAGTGAAGTAGATCCTCTAAGAGAAGTTCAAGGCCATGGTCCGGCTGTGCAAAGAAGAAATTGGAGGATGTCTTCTGTTTGGGAAAGAACTGATTGGAGCTGTTTGGACATGTGGGAGATGTGGGCAAGGTCTTGAACTTTCTTGTGGCTGAGGAAAACCCAGAAGCTTTCAATTTCAGGTTTTCCTAGATGTGCCAATATGACATCCCTAGTAAAAGTTAGCTTTGAGGAACTTCAGGCCTCAGAGTTTGATTTTGTTGGGTGTTACTTGGAACCCTGACATTAACCCGAATCTCCCTTAAAATTAGAGCAGCTTCCTCAATCCTGGGGAGCTGTTCAGGGTCCTGAGCCCCAAGTGCTGACCCAACCCAGGGCGACGCGAAGACTCAGGGAAGATGGAGGAGGAAAGGAAACCTATGGAGGGAGCAGCAGGCATGGGCTCAGCAAAGGTTCCTGAGACCCTCTACTCTCCTCCTGGGATGGTGGAAGCGATAAAGGTTACAGAGGCTGCCCACAAACTGCCCAGCTTAAGGAGCAACTGCCGAAGTGAAGCTTATAGCAGGACTTGGCAGCACAAGGTGAAGCCACTGGAGCCACCCCACTTCGAGGAGTGATGTGGGAAACACAATGGGAGTTATCGCAGCCGCTTCGCTGCCAGCATCCTGAGGAATGGGGACTCCTGCTGCCATCACGGATCCAGTCCCTAGCTGGCCTGCAGGAGTAGTTGAGCTGATTCAGAGTAAGTGGAACGCCTCAGCATGCTGGCATCGGGCTGCCAGAATGGACCTTGGCACAACCAATGTTCATCTTCCTGAGCCAGGGGTCAACAGCACAATGAGCCGAAGTGGCAATGATTTTTCATTTAGCCTCAAGCTGCTCAACCCCCGGCCTGCCGTTTCAGGTAAGTCCAGCCATGAATCCCACCGCTTGGGACTGCACCCCTGCCAGCCCCACAGCTGCCGCCTGGAATGGGGTTCCCACCTGCGAGCCAAATCCCTCCTGGGTGGGCTTACTATCCAGGTCAGAGGTGGGTACAGTGTCAATGGACATCTGCCTCGATGCCGCCACATATGCAGTTTCTGCAGCAAGCAGCCCAGCCGCAACTCCAAACCACAATCCCACATATGGTGTCAGTGAACATGCAGCAAGTTCTGGTCCAGCCCGCGCCTGCTGTGGCACCCCCCCCTTCCAAATGACCTTCGATGGGGACCCGGGGAAGCTGGCATACTTTGTGAACTGAGTCTGGGCCTACATTGATCAGTATGGGAACCAATACTCCTCCGATTATGAATTGATCTTAGCCATCGCCGAAGGCATGAACAAGGGAGAAGCATTGGAGTGGATAACTGAGCTTCATGAGGAGGGGGCCCTGGAGCTAGAGGATGCGGACAATTTTGTCCAGCTGATGAGGGTGAGGTTCAGCAACGTCGCCCAACAAGTGGAAGCAGAGTACCAGATTATCACACTGAGGCAAGCTGGGAGGCCCGCCAAAGAGCTTGTGTGGGAATTCCGGAAGCTGGCTGGGAAGCTACAGGACTGGCTGGAGCGACTGATGGCCCACGCCTTCAAGGAAGCCCTGGACCAGATCTGAGTCAGGCCTGTAGCATAAGGAGAACACCAGCCCAAATACAAGCATTGTATGAAAAAGCGGTGGCCTTGGATCTGGACCTCCACCCTCCAAAGAAGCCAGCTGCTGAAAACCCGGCTAAATAGCCCCTTGGACAATGAGCACAGTCGAAGAAGACTGCAGGACCACCGCCTGTGAGACCTGGGATCATCAAATGATACCGATGTGGTCAGCAGGGCCATTGAGCGTCAGAATGCTTAGCTCCGGCACCCCTGCCCCAGGCAAAGTTCCCTGCTCAGGCAGGACCTAAGAAAACCCTGCGGAAAGCACTGGACAAGGGACAGAGTGCCAAGAAAGGGGCGGAGTGCCAAGAAACCATCCAGCCCACGGGATTAGAAGTGAGCCTGACTGGGATTTTCCCTCACCATCCACAGAAGAAGATAGCAGTGAGGATGACCCAATGGTGAGTGGAGCCATCCGCCCCTTTACCCTGAAGGTTACTCTAATGGACCCCCAGACTGGAGACTAGGGAGAAGTGGAGGCGGTCATAGATACTGGCTGCACGTGATGCCTAATTAGCCCCCACATAATCGAGCAACTACACATACGCACTTGCCCCCTCAGACAGCCCATCAACTTCGAGCAGGTGGATGGTTCACTAATTGGTGGTGCCCCTGCCAGCAGACTCACAGAGTGTGAAGTTTCTGACAGATGCCCTAATTAATTCATGAGCCATGAGCCAAACTTCAAAAGAAGTCATTTATTAAGAGCATCATTTCAGCAATATTCGGATGCAGTTAGAAAAACAGGCCTCCCCCCCCCCCCCGGCCCTCCGGAAGCAGCAAAAAGCCTGTTTCCCTACTTCTAGTGGGTCCAGAAGGCCCGATAATCAGCTGGCCTGTGTGCTGGCTTGCCCACTGATACGGCTATGTGGGCCACAGGTTTGCCATCACGGGTCTAGATAGACAAGAACCCCCTTGTAGAGGTGCTCATGCAGTACCTCATTTATTAATCGCATGAACACGGCTGGTACTCTAATCCGAAAGGCACTACTTTGAATTGGAAGCTCTCTAGGTGGCAGTTGAATGCTGTTTTCCACTCGTCTCATTCCCTGATGCGTATTCGGTAGTATACTTCTCTGAGGTCTAGTTTGGTGAAGATTTTTCTTTTGGCCAGATGAGATAGCATGCCCTTCATGAAGGGGAGGGGGATAGGTTGTGTTCACACACAGCATTGATTCCTTGAAAGTCCACACACAATCTCTTAGTTCCTTCTTTTTTTTTCTTTGAAGAGGACTGGGGCCACGACCCGTGGTTTGGCTGGCTCGATGAACCCCCTTTCTAGGTTTTTGTCTACGTAATTGCACATTTCTTGCATTTCCCGGGGTGTCATGGCATACAGTCTGGCTTGGGTAGTTTTGCCCTGGGGATGATTTCGATGGCGTTGGGGAGGCAGGACACTGCACTCGGACTTACTGAATACTTTTACAAGGTCCTGATATTCCCTAAGGATCTGTTTGGTCTCGGGTTTTGTTGGATGTGGCTGCCAGTTGTTTTGGTGGGCTCTTTTGGAGGGTTCCCTGCAACAGGAATGTTTCTGCTCACTGGTGTGGCAATCCCCTTGCTGTTCTCAGTCTGTGGGTACTCCCTTGCCACCAGATGGTTGGTCCCCACTTGTTTAGTCAGAAGAGTCCCAGTATGACTGGATCTGTTATTTTGGGGGCTATTACAAATCGATTTACTTCCCAGTGATTTGCTAGCTCTAGCCTCACTGGTTCGGTCAGGTGAGTGGCATAGGCTCCCCCCATCCGTTCAAACCGGATTGGATGGGTCAGTTCTTTTGCTCTGATCCCCAGTTTCAGAACCATGGTTAGGTTGATCAAGCATCTAGTGCAGCCTGAATCTATCACCATTGGGTCATTTTCGCCCTTGTCCTCGCTGTCATAGGATTCTGGTGACTGGTCATCATTGCCTGGGGTTCCCTCTCCTTTGGCAGGGTGGGGAGGGACCTCTTCAGCCTGGAGGGCCTTCTTGGACATGTTGGAGCCGAGCGGAGCCGATCAAGCTACGGAGAGGAATTTGCAATCTGGCTCCCTGAGCTTGGCTGCCCATGCTTCCCTGGGTCCTAGAGCCCTTTTCACCACCCAAGGTTGTTTGTTACCTCAGTTCCACCAGGGCAGGCTGCCTGGCTGGGCCAGCTCAGGGAGGAAAGAAACCAATGGCCAGAACAACTGTAAGCCTGGATGATCCTTAATCTATTTTTTAAAAAAACCAAACTTTATTAAATTATCAAACAAATACAAAACCAATTAAAACCATAATAAAATATTCATATACATAGATCATATCTTATATTTGATTTCATTTCTATTCTTTTACATATCTATATATATTCTTTTCTTCTACACATTGTATATTTCATAACCTAGTCCCACATTCAACCTCATGACGGTGAAGTCATTGTTGGTATTTATATGAAATAAGCATGGAAATACACTCCCAATTAAATTCTTAATTTCAAACTCACTGAAAGAAAAGTAAGATTTAATACTCATCAAGATTATCTTTATACTTTACTAAGTATATCTTTATCCACTTTCTTTTCGCTTAATCCAATCATACCACTTGTCCCATATCTTAAAATACTTTGAGCTTTCCTTATCCTTTAATTTCAGTGTTAGTTGATCTGATTCCGCACATGATATATTTTTTTGTATTATCTGTTGGTCGGATGGCAAATGATCCGTCTTCCAAACTTGTACAATTGCTGTTCTGGCCGCGGTAATTATATGATGTATCAAATATGTCATTTCTAATATTTTGTTTATATATTCCTAATAAAAAAATCTCTGGGTCTGATTCTATTTCTTCTCCTGTAATTTGTAATATCTAATTTCCCCCCAGTATGCCTTGGTTTTGGGGCATAGCCACCATACGTGATTGAAAGTTCCTCGGGCCTGTTTACATTTCCAACATTTCGGATCCAAGCTAGGGTACATTTGTGCTAGTCTCGAGGGGGCAAAGTACCACCTATACTACATCTTATATTGATTTGTAAGTTACTGATTTTGTTATTTTAATGTTGTTTTCCCAAATCTTTTCCCACTCTTCTAGTTGAATATTTTTACCTATGTTTCTATTCCAGGCAATCATTTGTCCTTTGATTATATTCTCATTTAAATCAAGTTCTAGTAAATATTTGGATATTTTGGATATTAACTTCCTTTCTTTCACTTCCAGAAGTTTATCTAGCCTATTGGGGTTCACATCAATTCCTCCTTCGTCCCTGTCTTTCCTATACCTATTTTGTACTTGGGAGTAGGGCCACCAATCCAATTCCATTCCCGCATCTCTAAGGTCCTGGCATGTCTTTAATCGTCCATTTGAATCTAGTAGGTCCCTATACCGTATAATTCTATGAAGAGATATAGTATTTGGGTGCATAACTGCCTCCACTGTGGAAAGCCACCCGGGAACCTTCATATAGCATTTTTTCTTTATTTCCACCCAAATACCAATTAATGCTCTCCTAATTTTATGGTTGTTAAAGTGTTGGTATACTTTGTTCCCGGTATTCCACAGGAAGGCATGCCACCCCATCATTAAATCATGCTCCTCCAGTTTTAATAACCGTTGATTGTCTAAATTAACCCATTCTTTTATCTATATCAGGTATGCTGCCCTATAGTATTTCTCCCAGGCCGGGAAACCAAAACCTCCTCTAAGTTTATCATCCTGTAGTGTATTCAAACTTATCCTGGGTTTTTTGCCCTCCCATAAAAATTTAGACGTAATTTTATTTAAATTAGTAAAGAATTTTTTCTCCAATTTCACTGGGATAGTTTGGAATAGGTAGAGGAGCCTCGGCAGGATGTTCATCTTCAGAGCCGCTATCCTTCCTAGAAATGAAATGTTTAAATTTCCCCATCTTTCTAAATCATTTTCAGTTTGATGTATCATTCCATCGTAATTGTTTTTCTTTATGTCAATATTCTTAATTGTCAGGTTTATTCTTAGATGTTTTATTTTCTTAACTATTTTTAGTCCAGATTGTTTCTCTAATTCCTCTATCTGTTTTTTCTCAAATTTCTCACCAAATTTCATGTTTTTAATTTGTTGGGTCATGAAGTTCCAATTGACTCAGTCAAATGCCTTCTGTGTGTCCAGAAAAATCAGGGCTACCTGTTTTTCCGGATGTTTATCATGATATTCAATTACATTCATAACTGTCCTTAAATTATTTTTAATTTGCCGGCCTGGTAGGAATCCGTTCTGATCTACATGTATTTCCCGGTTAAGTATTATTTTTATTCTATTTGCCAATAAGTTCATAAAAATTTTATAATCCGAATTTAATAACAAAATTGGTCTATAATTTTTAATCTGGGCGGTGTCTGCCTCTTCTTTTGAAATCAATGAAATATAAGCTTCTTTCCAAGTATCTGGTATTTTTGCTTCTTTTAAAGCCTCATTGTAAACTTCCAAGAGAATTGAGTTCAAAATTTCACCTAACTTTTATACTGGGATCCCCTCCATTCCTGGTGTCTTATTATTTTTCTGTCCTTTAATTATCTCCTGCAATTCTTCTTTGGTAATCTCTCTGTTTAACATCTCTCTATCCTTTTCCGTAATTACTGGGAGTCCTTCTTCCAAATATTGTTTTATTTCCCCATTTGATACTTTCTCTTGGCTGTATAATTCATGGAAGTATTGAATTGCTATCTCTTTTTTCCTTTCAGTACTTTTTTGTAGATTGTCCTGTTTATCTTGTAGTTGGTGTATAGTCCTTTTCTCTTTTGCTTTCCATAATTAGTAAGCCATCCATCTCCCTGGCTTATTTGCCTGCTTGAAATAGTTTTGTTTTATATATTTCAAAGAATTAATAGTCTTTTCCTGGTCAAGCAGATTCAATTTGTGTTTGGCTGTTATCCAATTAATTTTTATTTTATAATCTCCTGGATGGGTACCTAATTTTTCTTCCCAGTTTTTAATTTCATCTTTTATATTATTATACTCCCTTTCCTTTTCTTTTTTCTTTTTACTATTATAAGCAATAGTTATACCCCTAATATAGGTTTTTGGGGTGTCCCATAAATTCTGTAGGGATGTCTGATCTTTGTTGTTATCTTTGAAAAACCATTTAAGTTCCTTTTCTAATTTTCCTATATATTCCTTCTCCTTAATTGTCCATACGTTCATCATCCATCTACCTTTTTTTGGTACTTGCCCTTTCCATTCTATTGATATTGGATTATGGTCCACCCACTCATTTATTCCAATATCTACCGCTTCAACTTCCTGGACTAAGATCTTAGAGATCATATCTTATCAATCCTTGACCAGGACTTGCGTGGACTAGAATAATAGGTACATTTCTGCTGCTTTGGATTCTGAAACCTCCAGATATCTATCAAATCTAGTTCTTCTGTTAGATTAAAAAATGTATTTGGTAGTAGATTTCTCTTCTTTTTGTTATTTTGATTACTTTTGTAGTCTTTTTTCAAATCCACTATTGCATTCAAATCCCCCAATAAACAAATAGACTTGGTATTTTGTTTAATTATTTTTCCATGTACTTTTTGAAAAAATTCTTTTTGACCATTACTTGGTGCATATAATACTACCAACAATACTTTTCTATTCTAAATATTTATTTCTATTAACAAAATTCTTCAATCCAAATCAGCATATATCAATTTACTTTCTACCTTCTCCTTAACATGCACTACTACCCCTCTTTTTTTCCATAATGCCGTTCGTCCAAACCATAGTGCGGGAAGCTCTCACGTTGTTGCTAGGGAACTGAGTGCAGATTTTGCTTTAAGAATCATCCTGACCACGCCCATCCTTCCTATTCCACGCCAGTCTTTCTCACTCAGGTTCTGAGGGAACACCTTGTTTTTTTGTCATCTGTAGAAAGACCTTTTTCAGTACAAAGATTAAATTTATCTACTAATTTTTGGTCTGTCAAGAGGAGCTGCTACGTGGGAGTTTTCAGGCTGCAGAGGGGCGAGAACGTGTCGGGACCCAGGCCATTCCGCTCCTTCTCTTAGTTAGCAGCACGCCGGATTCCGACCCGGCTGGGCGGATCCAAGCTTTCTAAGCTGCGGGCGCTTCGTTGTCTTGCTGGTGAGCCGGCAAGAAACACGAGCGCCTCAGCTCCGTTCATCTGAGCGGCTCCAGAGTTTAAAGCCGATGACTGACGGCATACTCCGACGTCCAGGCTAGCCTCCGTCAGCACCCCTCACCAACGTGTGTATTCCAGGCCGTCGGACAGGCAACTGAGGTAGTGATCGCCATTTCGGCCTTCTTCAGGCTACGACAGTTCTTTTGAGATTCTTTGACTGTGACGGCCACCATTTTGGCCTGTGGCAGTTGCGGCCGCCATTTTGGCCTCGTTATAGGCAGCGGCCGCCATTTTGGAATCTGGCACATGGTGGCCGCCATTTTGGTTTCGCCATTTCGGGGTAGGTTACAGATAGCGGCTGCCATTTTGGAGTCTGGCAAATGAGGGTCGCCATTTTGGAGACTCTTTCTAGCGGTCGCCATTTTGGGGCTGGTTTTAAACTAAACGGACTCCACTTGAACGAGCAGCGTCTCGTTGACAGCATTGGCCGGTTATTTGAGGACTAAAGCCCTCGGAATATCGGGGTTTGAGGTGGTGCGGCTGCTGCAAGGGTTGGGGCCTCGAGGTATATGTCTGCTGTTCTCTGGCAGGGGCCCCTTTACCACTGCAACCCCTGGCAATTGCCATCCAGGATAGCGCAGTTCGGATCTATAAGGCCAGTGAGAGGGTGCCTATTTGGGGCGGAGGTGGCATTTACGGCCTCTAATTAGGCCTTGCCAGCCAGTTGCCTGGAGTACATTGTGACTGGAGGGTGTGGAACTTTGCATCTGTTTAGCGGTCTTGGCATCTGTTGGTATTAACTGCTACCTTGCTTCTTCACAGGCCAGTTGAGCTGTGGTTGGTGAGCCTGCTCTTCCACCCAGCCCTTGCTGCTCCACCTATCTTGCAAAAATGGCCGGTTCGGACCTTTCATCGGATTTGGAGCATGAGATCACCCCTCCAGTCTCTCTTCCCAAGCAGCAGACCAAACATAAGACGGCAAGGGCCAAGGACAAGGATGCGAGGCCGAAGTCCTCTCACCAGGCCCATAACAAAGATGAATTACGGCGGCACAAAGCTCTCAAGAAGCAGTTTGAGAAGGCCAGACTGGCAAAGAGACCAGGCCCTTCCCAGGAAATCTTGACTGAACCTGGTCCGTCTTCTCAACAGTTGAGCTCAGAAACTGTTTCACTACATGCAGTTGAGCCAGGTCCGGGGGCGCGGCAGGATTCGGCTGTACCTGATGTTCCTCTGGCTCCTCAAGTGGATCAACTGAGGTCCAGTTACCCGCCGGAGGCCACTTTTACACCTACGGCTGCAGGACTCCGGCAGGAGGATTCTGCAAGCCAATTAGATTTTCGTTCCATTCTATCTGATGCCTTAGCGAGAATTTTGACGGCTGGCCTCCAACAGGGGCCGACTGCACAACCTTTGCCAGACACTCAACATTCTCAAGGCCGGGCCTCTACATTTGGCACTCAACCAGCCCAAGGACATTCTGAGGCGGTCTCCTCAGATGAGTCAGATCAGGCAGATGAGTGTCCAGAGGATTTGGAGTTGTCTGAGGACGAAGACCTGCCGCCGGAGAAACCAGTGTTCACGGGGTTGTTTCGTCCTTCACTCTTTAAGTTGCTTTTACATAAAGCAAAAGTCACCACACAATTTGGTATGGCAAAAGCGACAGATGATCCGGCTAAACAGTCTTCTGCACCTCATGATGCTCTGTTTCAAGTCTCTAAGCCGGAAAAGGATGTGATTCCCTGTCCACCCTTATTTGCAGAGGTGGTACAGAATGCTTTCGGTCAGCCTGGAGCTTTAACAGCCCCCAGTGGCCTAGATAAGAAGTTATATTATGCTGCCCCGGAGCTGGACAACATTTTAGCCTTGCCATCAGTGGATTCGCCAGTTGCTAACCTCACCTTGTCATCTACAGTCACATCCGATGCTATGGATGGGTTGAAGTCTGAGGATAAAAAGTTTGAACTGGGGTTTCTCAAGGCACATCAGGCGGTTGCATGGGCCATCAAAGCGACTACGGCAACATCTTTCTTCAATAGAGCCTCTTTAATTTGGCTCCACCAACTCCAGGAGCGTCTCCCCGCTAACAAGACGCGTATACATCAGGACATTAACAAGCTGGTGGCGGCGACTGAGTATTTGGCGGATGCCTCACTTAATGCCATGAAGTTCGCATCTCGGGCCTTGGCTTCGACGGTCACCAATCGCAGACTCTTTTGGTTGTGAAACTGGAAGGCTGATTCGAAGGCAGAATGGAAGCTTGCATCTTCCGCTTTCAAAGCCCCATCGCTGTTTGGAGCAGCGTTGGACCCGCTCTTAATAGAGGATAAAGAAAAGTGTAAAATTCTTCCATCATCTTACCGTAGGCTGGAAAGAAGATATACACCTTACAGCCAAAGGCAGTCCTTTCGTGCCTCCTCAGGACCCAGCGGGACCTATAACCAGCGATATTTCAACACCTCCTCTGATAGAGGTCCCGATCGTCAGTCATTCAGAGACAGACAGCGCAACCAACCTCCGATCAAACGACCTTTCAGGGGTGGAGGTTTCCGTTCTGCAAAACAGGGCAAATGACTCGAACCCATCGGAGGCCATTGGTGGTCGACTACAACTATTTTACCACCGATGGTCCCTGTCCACTCCCGAGGAGTGGATCAGATGGACAATCCATCACGGACTGTGCTTGGAGTTCATCAACGACCCCCCCAGGCGGTTCCTTCGTTGCCCAGTCTCGCCTCTTCTACAACAGCGCCAACTGATGGAAAAGGAGATCGCGCATCTGTTATCCATTCGGGCAATAGAACCTGTACCCAAGGATCAGGAAAGGACTGGCTTTTATTCCACCCTCTTTCTGGTGGCCAAGGCATCGGGGGGACACAGAGGCATCTTGAACCTGAAGCAGCTCAACAAATCTATCCTGTATCGCAGGTTCAAGATGCAGTCTCTGTCTTCAATACTGTCTTGCATAAGGCGCAACGATCTCCAATCTGTGGACCTTCGGGAGGCTTACCTTCATGTCCCGATTCACCTGGCGCATCGCAGGTATCTGAGATTCGAATACAACAGCTTTCATTTCCAGTACTGCGCGATGCCATTCAGGCTTTCTTCTGCGCCCAGAACGTTCACAAAGCTAGTGGCGGTGGTAGCTGCGACTGTTCGCATCATTCCCATCCTATGCTGTTTGGACGACATTCTGGTGCTTTCATTGTCCACCCAACAAGCAACGAAGGATATAGCGCAAGTACTCCAAGTGTTTCAGGCACACGGCTTCACTATCAACTTCAAGAAAAGCCATCTCATACCAACAACTCGGATTCTTCATCTGGGGGCAGTTATCGATACGACGAAAGGACAGGTCTTTTTGTCACCGGACCGTTGCAAGGACATCAAGTCATTGGCAATGCAAATCAAATCACAGCGGAAGGTTCTTCTTCTCCAACTGTCTCAATTGTTGGGGAAGATGGTCTCCTGCATTGCCATAGTACCTTGGGCTTGCAGACATGTGAGACCACTGCAGTGGTTTCTGCTTCCTTTTCAGAAATCGGGCCAAGGCACTTCAACATCTCTGATTCAGTTGCCAACCCAAGTATGTCTATCTCTGATATGGTGGACTTCTCCGGCCCTCCAGAAGGGCTGTGTTTTCTGGAGGTCGACCGCATGATCATGACATCGGACACCAGCCTGAACGGATGGGGAGCGCACCTGTTGGATCAGGTGGTGCAAGGCCGCTGGTCGCAGGCAGAGGCATCGAACAGCATCAACTGGTTAGAACTAAGGGCGGTTCACCTAGCTCTGAAACACTTCCGCCCTCTCTTGGAAGGCAGACATGTATTAATAAGGACGGACAACATGACTACCAAGGCTCATGTCAATCGGGAGAGGGGCACTCGATCTCACCCCCTGATGATTGAAGCAGAACATCTTTTGGCGTGGGCAGAGCGTCACATGGCGTCCATAAAAGCGGACCACATTTCAGGGTTGTCAAACGTTCAGGCCGACTGGCTCAGTCGCGAAACATTGGATCCAGCCGAGTGGCATCTAAGCCCGACCATCTTCCAGGAGATAGTACAGAGATTCGGTCTACTGGTGGTAGACCTATTCGCCACTCCACAGAATTCTTAGCTGCCCCGGTTCTACACGCGATACCAGTGCACCGAAGCGGAAGGTTGCAACGCTCTGAGATGTCAGTGGCCCCCAGGGCTGCTTTACGCCTTTCCGCCTCTTCTGCTGATTCCCCAAGTAATCTGGAAGTTGATTGTTGAGCAAGCAGAACTACTTTTGGTGGCGCCACGGTGGCCCCGGAGACCGTGGTACGCGGATTTGGTGAGCCTGTCGGTATTCCCGCCATTTCCTCCTCAGCGGGTCTCTTTCAGCCAGGGGGTCATCGAACATCCAGACCCTCAATGGCTTCGATTGACCGTCTGGCATTTGAGAGGGTCCTGCTGAGGAAAGATCGAATTTCTGATGAGGCAATTTAAATTATTCAATCATCTAGACGGCCATCTACAACTCAAATTTATCAGGCGTCGTGGAAAGGCGTCTTTGGTGCAAGGCACATCACGTGGATCCCACCTCTGCGGACATTCCTGATGTTCTTGATTTCTTAGTGGACGGGTTGTCTAAAGGTCTCGCCTCTGCTACTGTAAGGCGACAGGTGGCAACTCCAGCTACATTTATTCGTTGTGAACCGCATCACATGCTAGCCCAGCATCCTACAATTCGGAGTTTTCTTCAGGGAGCTTCTAACTGGTCTCCCCCAGTTGTTCATAGATATCCACAGTGGGACTTACCTTTAGTCCTTCAAGTACTTGCCTCTCCACCATTTGAGCCATTGGCTACTGTTCCGCTGAAATATCTCTCATTCAAACTTACCTTTCTTCTCGCCATCACGTCGGCTAGGAGAATCTCCGAGCTGGCCGCTCTATCTATTTGTAAGGACTTATGCATATTTTACTCCAATAGAGTGGTCATGAGACTGGACCGTTCGTTCACTCCGAAGGTGAACTCGTGGTTTCCTAGGGCTCAGGAGCTGGTGTTACCAAATTTTTGTTCTGAGCCGAGAAACGATCGAGAAAGGAGTTGGCACACTCTTGATGTACGGAGGGCCCTTCGCCGATATATCAGGCGTACGGAATCCTTTCGTACAACAGAAGCTTTACTAGTGTCGTTCCATCCCACCACCATGGGGCGAAGGGTGTCTTCAGCTACTGTAGGTCGCTGGATAAAGGCCTGTATTTCGACAGCGTATGACACGGTGGCCAAACCTCTCCCAGGAAGACTCTATGCCCATTCAACGAGAAGTGCGGTGACCACAGCAGCGTGGGCAACGCAGGCCTCTGTCCTAGACATATGTCGGGCGGCTTCTTGGACCTCACCGACATCATTTATACGTCATAAAATAGACTCATTTGCTGCAGCAGAAGCTTCATTCGGTCGTCAGGTGCTACAACAAGTGGTTTCGATCACGGACTCAGGGAGCAGTCAGTCTCCCGCCCGGGACCAGTGAGCTTGGGTAGATCCCGCACTATGGATTGGACGAACAGCATTATGGAAAATGGACGTTGACGTACCTGAACGTCCCTTTTCATGACGCTGTGAGTCCAATCCATGCCCACCCAGTTGGGCTTCCTGCTGTTCTTCCTGACCTGTTTCTGTTCATTATTCCGTTTTGTTTCAGAAGATGAATTCCTGTGCCTTTGTGAGAAAGACTGGCGTGGGATAGGAAGGATGGGTGTGGTCAGGAGGATTCTTAAAGCAAAGTCTGCACTCAGTTTCCCAGCAACAACGTGAGAGCTTCCCGCACTATGGATTGGACTCACAGCGTCATGAAAAGGGACATTCAGGTACGTCAACGTCCATTTTCCTCAGCCAAAGATGTATAAACCTTTCCTAATTTTTTACATTGCAAGTACTTTTCGTCCTGCCTTCTTATATGTTTCTTGTATGCATATTATATCTAATTTTTGTCTAATTAACTTCTTAAATATCTGATGTCTTTTAACTGTTGAATTGAGTCCATTAACGTTTAATGAAATAATTTTTACATTCGAATCCATAGCCTACTCCAAATGTATTTCCTATTACTTCTTGTCTTTCTTCTTCGCTTCATTCATTGCTCTCGTTGTTACTCCTTCTTCTTCCAATTCTTCACTTTCTTCCTGCGTCTCTTTTCTCCCCTTAAAAGATCGATCTTGCTGTTCTGTGGCTTTCCTGGCTATTTCTCCCTTCTAATTCTTCTCTTCTGCCATTAGATCTTTCTGCCTCGATCACTTGATCATGTAAATTTTGTGCTTTCTCTATAGTATTCACCTTTATCTTTTTCCCTTGCCATGTTACTAGCATTCCATCTGGTATAATCCATCTGAACAGGATTTGCTTTTTATTTAGTATCGATGTGAGAAATCCATACTCTCTCCTCCATTCTCTAATACGTCTCGGGATCTATTTTAACTATTAAAATTATTGTAATTATTTCTTTTTGTTTGTAATGTATCAATTCATCTTTTGTTATTTTGTAAACTGTCTCTCACTTCCTTTCTTGCAAATCTTACGTGGATCTCTTTGGGGAGTTTATGTTGTCTGGCATAATTGGTGTGCACGCGATATACTTCTTCAAGTTCCTTCATTATTTCAACCTTATCCCATTGTAGTACGTTTGCAAGTATTTCTGCCATTACTTTACATATATCTTGGTCTCTCTCTTCTTTAATATTTTGGAACCTCAAGTAAAAATCTGCTTTTTCCATTTCAAGTCGTGCCACCGTGCTTTCCAATTCTTTGTTGAGACAGTTCATTTTTCCATGTAATAATTCTACCGTATTTTCCGGCGTATAAGACGACTGGGCGTATAAGACGACCCCTGACTTTTCCTGTAAAAATATAGGGTTCGGGCTATACTTGCTGTATAAGACGACCTCTCTTCCAACGCACACCAAATAAAAATTAAAAAACATCAACTGGCTCACCCACAATGTAAAAGCAGCTGTGATAGACCCAAAAAGGTCCCTGCAACAAGCAGGGACCTCACACAGCCACAAAAAGCCCAAAAAAACAACTTTCACACTTTACACACACAAAATTCCACATACAGCTTTGTGATATTTTGTGCGTTTGTGTAGTTAGAGTGAAATATTACAGAAACACACTAAATCTCAGAAAGCTGCACAAATATTATTTTATTTTTATTTTTATTTTTATATGAAAGCTAAATTTAAAACTTCCTAGCCTAAAACTTAGATCTAGCCTTTATATGGCTAGGTTTAAAAAAGAACAACTAACCCCCCCCCCCCATTAAATATTTTTTTTAAAGCTCCCAAAGAGGAAAAAACCTTACCCAATAGAACAGGGGTCTGTAACTTTGGCAACTTTAAGACTTGTAGACTTCAACCCCCAGAATTCTTTAGCCAGCTTTGCTTTGCTGGCTGAGTAATTCTGGGAGTTGAAGTCCACAACTTGCTTGCATCAGCAAGCAACTAAATCTCCCTGCCTGCAATCAAGCAGGCAGGGAGATTTAGTTGCTTGCTGATGCAATGGATTGCAGGCAAGGCAAGGCAAGCGTTGCGGCTAGCAGCTAAGGTAAGCAAGCTGGAGGGGGGGGGGGGATTTTTGCTACGTACCAATTAGCAGGCAAAAATTAGCAGCTGGGATGGCCTGCGTTGTGTAAAAAGGAAGTTTTTCCCTTTTAAACGGGGCTTGGCCATCCAAGCTCTGGTGATCCCAGCTCAGTTGCCTGCTAATCAGGCAACTCAGCTGGGATGGCCAGCGTTGTGTAAAAAGGAAAGTTTTTCCCTTTTACACGGGGCTTGGCCATCCAAGCTCTGGCGATCCCAGCTGCACCAGCGTTGTGTAAAAGGGAAGTTTTTCCCTTTTACAGGGGGCTTGCGTGTAACTCAGCTGATTAGCGGCAACTCAGCAGGCAATTCAGCTTGGCTCCTTAGAGCCATTTAAGGCTCATCAAAGCCTTTCGGGCTGGTCTGCCTGGTTACAGGAGACCGACACCCGGCGTATAAGACGACCCCCAACTTTTGAGAAGATTTTTGCATGTTAGAAAGTCGTCTTATACCCCGGAAAATACGGTACTTTTTCCTCTGTTTTCCCTTCTATCACTCCGTTGTTCGTTCTTTAGGATCAGTTCTTGGAATAAGTCCACTTTTCCATCCAACTTTTGAATGTCGCCTTTGACAGCATTTTTAACATTGTCTAAATCCTTTCTGGTTTGTTCGTAATTCTTTGCCATGCATTCCTGCATTTTTAACATTGTTTCCTGTATGGATACTAGAGTTGTCTGCATGGCCTGCATTGTCATGGTAGGAGTTTGTTTTTCAGTTGGAAACATAGTACCGTATTTTCCGGCATATAAGACGACTGGGCGTATAAGACGACCCCCAACTTTTCCTATAAAAATATAGGGTTTGGGCTATACTTGCTATATAAGACGACCCCTCTTCCAACGCACACCAAATAAAAATTAAAAAACATCAACTGGCTCACCCACAATGTAAAAGCAGCTGTGCTAAACCCAAAATGGCCCCTGCAATAAGCAGGAACCTCACACAGTCACAAAAAGCCCCCAAAAAACAACTTTTACATTGTGGGTTTACACACACAAAATTCCACATACAGCTTTGGGAGATTTTGTGTGTTTGTGTAGTTAGAGTGAAACACTACAGAAACACACTAAATCTCAGAAAGTTGCACAAATTTTATTTTTATTTTTTTTATTTTTATTTTAATTTATTTTAATTTATTTTTATTTTTATTTTAATTTATTTTTATTTTTATTTTTAAGCTAAATTTAAAACTTCCTAGCCTAAAACTTAGACCTAGCCTTTAAATGGCTAGGTCTAAAAAAGAACAACTAAAAAACCCCCCAATTAACTAATTTTTTTAAAGCTCCCAAAGGGGGAAAAAAACTTACCCAATAGAACAGGGGTCTCCAAGCTTAGCAACTTTAAGACTTGTAGACTTCAACTCCCAGAATTCCTCAGCCAGCTTTGCTTTGCTGGCTGAGTAATTCTGGGAGTTGAAGTCCACAACTTGCTTGCATCAGCAAGCAACTAAATCTCCCTGCCTGCAATCAAGCAGGCAGGGAGATTTAGTTGCTTGCTGATGCAATGGATTGCAGGCAAGGCAAGGCAAGCGTTGCGGCTAGCAGCTAAGGTAAGCAAGCTGGGGACGGGGGGGGGATTTTTGCTAAGTACCAATTAGCAGGCAAAAATTAGCAGCTGGGATGGCCAGCGTTGTGTAAAAGGGAAGTTTTTCCCTTTTAAACGGCTTCGCCATCCAAGCTCTGGCGATCCCAGCTGCACCAGCGTTGTGTAAAAGGAAAGTTTTTTCCTTTTACAGGGTGCTTGCGTGTAACTCAGCTGATTAGCGGCAACTCAGCAGGCAATTCAGCTTGGCTCCTTAGAGCCATTTAAGGCTTGTCAAAGCCTTTCGGGCTGGTCTGCCTGGTTACAGGAGACCGACACCCGGCGTATAAGACGACCCCCGACTTTTGAGAAGATTTTTGTGTGTTAGAAAGTCGTCTTATACGCCGGAAAATACGGTATCTAAAGTTTTTTGTGCTATTGGGGAAGCCGTCGTTCCACTTGGTAATGAAATAATTTTTTTCCCAGTTTTCCCTGTCGTTGTTATAGTTGATGTCATATCATTCAAAAGTTTATGTTGTTTTTCTAATATTTTGTCTATTCTTTCCCAAACAGCATCCAATATTATTGTATGTTATTACTATGTATAAATATCAATTTCCACTTGAATCTCGTATAGTTTGAACTAATTTGTTATCAGTTGTAGTCCTTATTTTCCTCTAAAATTTATAGTTTCAAAAATATAAATATAAATATAGAAATATAAACTCTAATATACCAGGTCACCTGAGTTCGAGTATCACTATCCAGTCTTAACTTACTCAAGTTCGCTCCTTATATCCTTAGTAATTTTCAAAGTTTTAAAAGGAACTCTTTTTAAATTTTAATATTTTCCAATAGTCCAAAATGGCTGCCTCAGTCACAGTGTCACTCTATTTCTTCTTTTCTGTCACTCTTCACTTTGTTTTGCCCCGATAATCTTCTCCTTCAGCACAGTTCTCCGTTCTTGCTTAATCAATCCAGCCCTCAGTCCTATGTTCTTTTCTCTTCCAACAAAAAAGGGAGAGCTTTAAACTTACTGTCACAAATCTTAAGGGTCCGGTTTCTATGAGTCACTCTGGCAAGTCTTATTCTTTGCCACTTCCTCCCTCGTTACCCCACTTCTTCCTTCTGCTGCGCTTCTGGACTTTAAATCCCATCCTCTTTTGTCAATCTCTCGATGCTAGGAACAATTCATAACACTTGCTCTCTTCTCTTGCAGCCAAATTCCACCACTCTCACTTCCTCGTCTTCCTGCTCATATACACTCGGGACGTCAGGTCTCTGGATCCGCCGAATCGGCCTCCTCCTCCTATGTTCGAAATAAGGGCTCTTCTTGGTCTGATGGGCGATCGCACCTCTCCACACCGCACCTCTGAAGTTGCCCTCCTCCCGGTCCTCACCCGGACCAGTCGCCCCCTTTACGGGCACCGAAACACAGAAAATTGCCACGAGAAAGCGGAGCTCTCCTTTCTCGTGCCGCTACGACCTCCGCCGGAAGTCCTCGGATGATCCTTAATCTATGAACAAGCTCAGGTGTCGTTTACTTGAAGAATGAGTCAGCAATTTCAGGATTTGAAACATTACTAACCAAACTGAAAATTGAAAGCAGATACAGATAAACTCACTAAGTTAATCAGCATTCTTTGCAGTGGTTGAGCCCTTCCTGGGAAAATTTTTAGCCAAATTGACTTTAATTTTCACTTTCTATGTCGCTTGTAAAACAGACATCTTGGGCTAGAGACCTTCTTTGGAGAGAACCAGGATTTACTCCTTGTGCAATGTTGTTAAATAGAGCCAAGTTGTGGC
Source organism: Coluber constrictor foxii (assembly GCA_038048745.1). Taxonomy (NCBI): domain Eukaryota; kingdom Metazoa; phylum Chordata; class Lepidosauria; order Squamata; family Colubridae; genus Coluber; species Coluber constrictor. The sequence continues at coordinate 113,953,083 of CM075961.1, read as the reverse complement.
TCCTTAGACTATACCAGTGGAGAGGAAAGCAGGACTTCAACCACAAGGAGCATTTGAAAGACAAATACTTGGGATACGTCAATACGTGGCTCCTTACAAGCCATCTGCGGAGTCTCCAGAGCACTTTTAGAGTTGTTTTAATTTACCTGACACCTTTCTGCTTGATATATTTTTTAGCATTTTTAGATTAGTTTTAATTTACTTGACACCTTCTGCTCATGATACTAATCTTATTGTCCGAGTTCGAATTGTCTAAAGAAATAAAATGCCTCTCACATTTTGATAATAAAGAAAAAAAACTTTTATTTGTTAGAACGTCTTCACGGACTCATATGCAGTCAGGAAATGACCTCTGCTCCAAATTCCCTCCCTTTCCTGGCTTGCTTCCTTATCCTTATTGGTCATTATCTAAATCATTCTACGGCAGTCTCTTACTAATCCCACAGGAATTTAACCCCCCCTTTACTATGTCAGCCCTGAATGAAATGCAACTTGAGAGGCTGACACTTATCTTTGGGAGGGTATGTGTGGGTGTGGGTGTGGATGTGGATGTGTGTGTGTGAGTGTATCGGGATGGATTGGATGGAAGGAGTGGGTTTGGAGCAGCTGAATCTGGGGGGAATTAGGGAGCCGGGGGCAAGAAATAGAACCCCCCCCCCGCTGAGTATGCAGACAGAAGCAGATGGGGGCTCAGATATGACCTCTGGCTCAGTGTGAGTGGGATGCCTTGCCTGCCGGAGAGGCGGGTGGCCATTGGGGTGGGGGAGTGGATCTCTGGGGTATTAGAGAGCCGGAATATTGCGGTTATGACTGGAAGAGGTAAATATAGCGGGAGCCGAGGGGTAGGCTGCTCTTGGGGAACTAGTCTTAAAGCGATAACTTGTTCCGGCCCCTCTGGTTCTGGTTCACCGGACTTGCCTCGTATACCTGGTGACTTGGGATGTCAGGACCCTGGCCTCAGGCTGCTGTTGTTTAATGCCAGGTCTGTTGTCATTAAGGCCCACCTCATTCGGGATTTAATCCTGGAGGAGGGGGCTGACCTGACATGCATAATTGAGACCTGGCTGGGCCAGGAGAGGGATGTTCCCCTCTCAGAAATGTGCCCAGATGGGTTTCCGGTATTGCATCAGCCGCGACTCCAGGGAAAGGGTGGAGGAGTGGCAGTTATTGTCCATAAGAGTCTTTATCCTCATAGGATCCCTACCCCGGAGATTGTTGGGTGTGAATCTCTCGAGGTTGAACTCAAGGGTTCAGTTGGGCTTGCTACTGATGTAGCTGCCTCCCAGCTGGGTTACAACAGCCCTACCTGTGCTGCTAGAGGCAGTAGCCGGGCTGGCGGTGGCGCTCCCCAGGCTTATGGTCCTGGGGAACTTCAACTTGCTGTCACTTGGTAAATCCTTAGATGTGGCTCAAGAGTTCATGGCTTCCATGACAACCATGGACCTGACCCAAGTACTTCAGGGTCTGATTCATGGGGGGGGACACACGCTTGACTTGGTGTTTCGGGGCAGTGGAGACATGATCTGGAATTAAGGGGTATAGATTCTTCTCCCTTGTGGTCAGATCATTTCCTGCTGAGGTTAGACTTCAGGGCGCCACTCCTCCATCGCAGGTTAAGTGGTTCCACCCCAGACATCTAATGGACCCTGAAGGGTTCCAGAAGGAGCTTGGGGAGATATTTGAATCTCTTGTCCACAGTCCAGCCAAGACCCTGGTGGCTGCATGGAATAGGGTGGCATCTGGGGCACTGGACTGGATTGTGCCTTTGCGACCTCTCCATGGCAGTGGATCCAGGAAAGCTCCCTGGTTTATTTGGCCAGTTCACAAATTTAAACAGTGTTTAGTCATTTCAATTAAATTTACAATTTCTATATTTCCTTTTTGCCATATTTATTCCTCATCTACTTTTTTAAAAAAAAACTATTTATTTATTATTTCAATTTATAAACCGCCCTTCTCCTTGCGGACTCAGGGCGGTGAACAGCCAGAATAAAACATGGTATACAAAAGTTAAAAACACTTAAAAATTATTAAATATTATTCGGCCAAGAATTAAAACAACCCAATTTAAAATCAATGTCAAATTTAAAAACGGAGGATGGGATCAAGCTAGCCCAGCTAGATGGAATAAATGGGTTTTAAGGGCCCGACGAAAGGTCCGGAGATCTGGAATCCTGCGTATCTCCAGGGGTAGGTCATTCCCGAGGGCGGGCGCCGCCACAGAGAAGGCTCTCCCCCTGGGGGTCGCCAGCCGACACTGTCTGGCCGACAGCACCCGGAGGAGGCCCTCTCTGTGCGAGCGTACTGGCCGGTGGGGGGCTATTGGCGGCAGAAGGCGGTCCCGCAAGTACCCAGGTCCTAAGCCATGGAGCGCTTTAAAGGTGGTCACCAACACCTTGAAGCGCACCCGGAAGACCACTGGGAGCCAGTGCAGCTCGCGCAGGAGAGGTGTCACGTGGGAACGCCACGTCGCTCCCATAATTCCCCGCGCGGCCGCATTCTGGACCAGTTGGAGTCTCCGGGTGCACCCCAAGAGGAGCCCCATGTAGAGAGCGTTGCAGTAGTCCAGGCGGGAAGTCACGAGAGCATGGGTGACTGTGCGTAGGGAGTCCCGATCTAGAAAGGGATGCAACTGGCGTATCAGGCGAACCTGATAAAAAGCCCCCCTGGCCACGGCCGTCATGTGTTCTTCTAAAGACAGCCGTGCATCCAGGAGGACGCCCAAGTTGCGAGCCCTCTCCGTGGGGGCCAATGTCTCGCCCCCAATAGACAGCGATGGTGTCAGCTGGCTATATCGGGACGCCGGCAGCCACAGCCACTCAGTCTTGGAGGGGTTTAGTCGGAGCCTGTTTCTCCCCATCCAGACCCGCACAGCTTCCAGACACCGGGACATCACTTCAACGGCATCGTTGGGGTGGCCTGGGGTGGAGATGTACAGCTGGGTGTCGTCAGCGTACTGATGGAACTCCACCCCAAAGCCACGGATGATCTCACCCAGCGGCTTTACATAAATGTTGAACAGAGGGGGCGAGAGGACCAATCCCTGCGGCACCCCACAAACAAGGCGCCTCGGAGTCGACCGCTGCCCCCCTGTCAACACAGATTGCGACCGGTCAGAGAGATAGGAGAACCACCGTAGAACGGTGCCCCCCACCCCCAACCCCTCCAACCGGCGCAACATGATACCATGGTCGATGGTATCAAAAGCCGCTGAGAGATCTAATAGGACCAGGATAGAGGAACAGCCCCTATCCCGTGCCCTCCAGAGATCATCCACCAACGCGACCAATGCCGTTTCCGTGCTGTGCCCAGGCCGGAAGCTGGACTGGAGCAGATCTAGATAGACAGCTTCATCCAGGAACCGGGGAAGCTGCCATGCAACCACACTCTCAACAACCTTTGCAACAAAGTGAAGGTTGGAGACTGGACGGTAATTGGCCAAAACAGCCGGGTCCAGAGAGGGCTTTTTGAGGAGGGGTCTCACCACCGCTTCTTTCAAAGCGGCCGGCAGAACACCCTCACTCAAAGAAGCGTTAACAATCTTCTGGAGCCAGCCTCGTGTAACCTCCCGGGAGGCCAGCACCAACCAGGAGGGACACGGGTCCAATAAACATGTGGTCGCATTCAGCCGTCCCAGGATCCTGTCCATGTCCTCGGGAGCCACAGAGTCGAACTCCTCCCAAACCACACCCCCAAGACCTGCCTCGATTATCCCGTCCGGATCTACCCAGTCAGAGGCCACACCTTCCCGGATCTGAGCGATTTTGTCATACAGATACTGGACAAAATCCTCAGCTCGACCCTGCAAGGGGTCATCCCAAGCTCCCGGTTGAAGGAGGGAGCGGGTCACCCTAAACAGGGCGGCTGGGCGATTATCTGATGACGTGATAAGAGCGGAAAAGTAGCTAGACTTTGCCGCTTTTATCGCCACTAGGTAGGTCTTAATATGAGACCTCACCAGTGTTTGGTCAGATTCGGAACGGCTGGCCCTCCAACCGCTCTCCAGGCGTCTTTTCCGGCACTTCATCTCCCTCAGCTCCTCAGTAAACCAAGGAGCTGGCTGAGTTCGGCGCCGGGTCAGAGGCCACAAAGGGACGACGCGGTCCAAAGCCACGGCGGCCGCTCTATCCCAGGCGGCCACCAGGTCTTCAGCCGAATCATGAGCCAGAGTCTCAGGAAATGGCCCAAGCTCCATCTGGAACCTATCAGGTTCCATCAGGCGCCTGGGGCGGAACCACCTAATCGGTTCCGCCTCCCTGCGGCGGGGTGTAGCGGTCAGAAAGTCTAGTCGAAGGAGAGAGTGGTCCGACCATGACAAGGGTTCGATGACTATATCCCCTATATCAAAACCACTCGACCACTGACCAGAGACAAAAACTAAGTCCAGGGTGTGTCCGCCCGTGTGAGTGGGGGCGTGAATTAACTGAGTCAGGTCCATGGCCATCATGGAAGCCATGAACTCCCAAGCCACCTCAGACGTTTCACCAGCAGATGGCAGGTTGAAATCCCCCAAGACCAAAAGTCTGGGGGTATCAACCGCCACCTCGGCTATCACGTTGAGTAGCTCAGTCAGGGCTGTTGCTACGTGGCAGGGAGCCAGGTACGTAAGCAGCAGACCCATCTGAACTCCGCGATCCCACTTCACAAGGAGGGATTCACACCTTGTTATCTGAGGTACAGTGGACTCCCTCGGATCAAGACTCTCTTTTATGATAACCGCCACCCCCCCCCGCCCCTGCCCTGAGCTCTCGGCTGATGGAATGCATGGAAGCCTGGAGGGCACATATCCACGAGGGGGACTCCCCCCTCCTGGCCCAACCAGGTCTCCGTAATACCTGCCAGGTCCGCTCCCCCCTCCTGGACAAGATCACAGATGAGGGGGGCTTTATTTACCCTTCATTCTCATCTCTAATATTAATCAAATTCAATTTTCCCTTCTATTTTATATTATACCCCTTCCCATTGTCAACCTGCTTTACTTTTGGTTTCGCTTTCAGCTTTAGTTGCACAAGGAGAAAAAAAAATCTGCTCCAGCAATATAGCTTTTTGTAGTAAACGGCAGATCCACATGCAAAACAGCTGAGAGTCACTGATCTAATCAACGGGCTAATTAGCCTACGCTGAAGCTGAAAGTTGTTTTTTCTTGCTGTTTGCTTGCAAGGAGGTAACTATACAGGCCAAAGGGCGGGGCCCACACTCCTTGCCACTTAGCGCCCCCCTACTGCCCCTTTTGCCTCTAATGCCCCCTGCTGCCCCCCTTGCCTCTTACTGCCCCCCAAAGGCACTCCACCACCCCCCAGGGGACAGTACTGTCCACTTTGGGAACCACTGTTCTAAATGGAAAAACAAATTGGCATATCTGTGAATTGGAAGTGGATTTTTTTAGCATTCTATCTTGTTGGATTATAAATGAATCAGACACAATACTTAGAGTGGATCCCTGGACCCAAGGTTATCAACTGGATTCTGTCAGAATATTCGTGAACTGGAATGAAGACATGGTAACAAAGTCAGCCAATGAATAAGCATAGCAACTGAGTCAGTCAATGAGGACTGTTTGGAAACTGAAACTGGAAGGAGCCTGGCATGGCTCTGTATTAAGCTCTGAGGGCTGTGCCAAAAACTAGTCTGTCTGCTGAATTGAAACTAAAACTCATCTCTGCTGTTCTCTCCTCTGCCTGTGTTTTTTGCCTGTAACTCTTTACTACGTTGGAAGAATCTGCTGTTGATATTGTATGTGTTATTATGTATATAAAGAGAAGTTAATGAATCCTGCTAAATCAGTTATCTCTGTGTGCTTTCTGGATGTGCTTTCTCCAACAAACTTTGACAGATTCCACATTGTATGGGAAAAAAAATAGGGAAACTTGATCCTTTCTGTTGTTTTGGATTAAGTTTCTATAAGTCCTACTCAGCATAGCAGCGGTAAGAGAATCTTGTCCAAAACTCAGCAACAGGCTTGCTACTTCTAGAACACTGAATATTTAAAAATGCCCATATGTAATGCCAATGACACAGAAATCTTTCTTTCCAACAACAAAGCTCCAATTTTGACAAATGAAAATTGGGAGAGATTGAAAGTTCAGCATCAACAAATTTTTGTTCATTATTTTGGCAATCCCAAAACTATCAAATTATCCTTAATCCTAAATTGGAGTTTAGGAAGGAAGCCTAAACTGTCCCTGAAGTTACTCTAAATCAATTGTCTATCACAACCGGCAGCGGGAAGGAAATACATTTATGATTGTATACAAAGAACTGATAGAAAAGGTAGCAAATGGCATTTCTTCCTGATTTCTCTTTAGCAAAAGAGTATTTGATATCATGGTTCTCAGAACACACAAAAAGATTGCCCTCTTCCCAGCTATATTACTATGAGAAATGTAGTGTTGAGTTCTACAATGTAAATGTTGGTAATTAAAAAATCGCATTAGAGGTATAGATTTATTTATTTGTATAAAGATACATACATATACACATACATAAGCACAGGGACAGCCTAATAATATGAAGGAATGAATGTCTTCTTTTAGATAGAAAAATGGGGATCATTTAAGATCTACAGATGTTGCACTTTGGCATTCTTAGACTTTAATCTTTTGAAAGGAATCGCATTTCAGGTAATATTTGACATATATACCTGTATTATGGTTTTGCCGTCTGGTGCTATATTGTGGACCCCTCAGATATAGAGGCTAAAGCTGTCTCTGTAATAATCTAAATAAAACATATATTAGAACAAATGCAGACAATTTGAATTGTTAATTTAAAGCAAGTATTACCTATGGAATGGAATTAAAATCTTTTATAAGATACTTCTTGAACAAACACTTCACAGAATTAAAATCACATTTTTATGCTATTGACATGAACATGATAGAACCAGATTTTTCTACTTCCATTTTCCAGTAAACATTGGCCTGAAATTCAATGTTCTGCATGGATGGAAAATGTTATGCATCACTTCAAATAAGGGTAATAGAAGACTTCTGTCATTTGGACTATTATTTCTTGCTGATATGTCATCTTGCTGAAAATATCTTTACAGTATCAGTTAATGCAGAATCCTTTTTTATACCATTTTAATTATCTCTTTTTATATGCAGATGAGATGATTGCACAGATAATTGGATGATGCTGAGTTTGAGTCTCTGACAATTATCAAAAGTTCTTAATATGGCACATGCATGTGGACATGCACACACACATATACTCATCGCAAACAAAATATAATTATCATAACATTCTATTCAGGAAAACTACTTCATCACAGTAGACCTAAAACACCAATAGGTGCTTCTTTTCATTAATCTTTAAATTGAACTGCTTTTATTTACCATTTTACAAAGAATAATACAGCAAGAAGGACAGGAAAAAGAGTGAGACTTTATTCAAGTTTTATTACTTTTATAATATACCGGTAATTAATTGTGTTATAACATCCTTTAAAATAGCTGCCAGGTTACAAACAACTTGGGTATATCATTTATACAATAAACGTTATACCCCTTCCGGCAACCCAGCAGCTGAAATAATTATTTCAAGAGCAAGAGGAGTTTTAACAATTGGATCACTGCAAAAAGTGATTATTTTAGTAGAAGGTTTAAATAGAAAAATATTAATTTTATGTCCTTCAAAAGTAAATAAAAGAGGTGAGAGAATGTGTGAAGGGGAGAGACAGACACCTGGCTTCTTTCAAGTGGAGTTCTACAATCCTGATGTAATGAGGGGTGAGAAAAAAATTTGGGAGACGGGAGTAAGGGCTGCAAACCTAGACAAAGATCTGATGAGATATTTCAGTCCAGAGAAGGCATGGGGGTAGAGAAAGCACCTCAGGAGAAAGTCTTCCTAGTTCTCTGGAAAATAAAAGCAAGGAAGGGGAGAAGTCTTTCAGATTTGCAAGATTGTTACTGTAATTTTACCATGAAAGTAGTGTTAATACTCATCATTTTGATTTCTTCTTTGGACTACCTTGAAGGGCTGACACATGATGCTGATAACAAAGAAAATATAGAAGAAAAATTCTGAAGAGCGCAGAATATTGATTAGGAGTTCAGATGCTGATTTAAATAATGGACATGTCCATAGGGAATTAGCTTTTTTTTTATAATAACCTGGTACCAAACCATTTTTTAAATCAGGAAATATTAGATCACTGATTAGCAAAAGCTTTCTCCATATTTAATATATAGACATATAAATCAAGGCAATAAATATATTAGTGCATAAATCATGTTAATTCCACCCTTAAAATTTGGATGAATTGTGCTATGATGAATAGAGTAAAAGTAAAGAATACATAGAGATCCATTTACTTTTCTTATTGCTTATTTTCATTCTGATTTTTAGCTCCCTATTAGTGGCTCACATAAAAGAGAGCGGCATCTGAAATAGAAACATTATTTGATGTGATGGGCTGTCTACTAAAATAAAGACAGGTCATAGTGAGACGGGGTGCCCCTAGGGTCTTATTCAGACACCCCTAGGGTCTTATTTTTATATCAGTTTATTAGTAGATTGACCTTTACTTGTTTCTATCTCTGTTGCTCTCAGAAGTGTTGATGTGGGAGTAGAAGTTATGTTGCAAACCTCAGGAAAGTACAAGGAACAGAAATAAGGAAGTTGTTAAATGTACTTATGAGCTTAATGACCTATGTTCTATATCATCCCTGTAACAAACTTATATTAAGAAACATATCAGAAGTGTGCATGCAAAGTAACAGACGGTATACCCATATATGGAACTAGAGTCAGAAGCATAATGCCTCTGGCGTGGCTAGAATTGCAAAATGTATAAAAGGTACACCTTGGGCGTAGCTCAGGGTTTGGAATCTGACAGGTGAATGCTCCAAACCTTTGCTAGCAAATAAACCTGTGTTCTCCAACTTTTGTGGTCTTGTCTCCTGATTCTGGGAAGCGGGTTTTCCCGCCACATTTCTGGCAACCCAGATGGGACACAATGGGTCGTTGGGACTCTCTGGAGGATCACCCCTCTGCCACGGGCCTTGTTTAGTTACAGGGAATTTCCCAGGCACCATCAGACACTTTATTCCGAGGGGCTTCCCAGTGACGCAGGACCCCTGCAGCGGCGGTTGATGCCTCCAAGAACCACTTGGAAAGGGAACGGAGACCAGACCAAGGTACAGCTGGCCAGAGGACAGGAGAACAAGCCTGCAGGCAAGTATTTGGGGGGGGGGAGGAATAATCTGTCCCTGTAAACAGGCACGGTTGGAGAGTCCTGATCACCCTCTCTCTAAAAGTAAAGGTGGGAAGGTTGTCAAGTATGGTTGACGTGCACGCCCCCTGCGGTTTCCAAAGGTGACCATGAGTGTCCTGTGCCTTGGGCCTGGGAAAAGCGTTTGGAGTCTGTAGTTCCCATTGGAGGCCGTGAGAGTCCAGGTCCGTGGGTCAGACTTGCGTGTGTTTCAGCTCCCAGCGCCTAGAAATAGGAAAAACCTGAGGGTTTTTTGGGGGGGCTGAAAACTTCTGTTGCATCTGGACCCCCAATTTCAGTTTAATTGCAAAACCTCTCTATGAAGTTAAAAGAGAAAGTGATAGGAAACCTCTGCGATGGGAAAAAAGAGGAAGAGAAAAATTTCACAACTTTAAAAGACGCTTTAATGCAAGCTCCCAGCTTAGTACTACTCGACTTAGACAAGCTGTTTCAGCTATTTGTTGACACTAAACAGAACGTAGCAGTGGGGGTTCTCACGCAGAAAATGGGAACTTGACATCACCCCGTTGCTTATCTGTTGAAGTGGCTGTAGCAAGAGGGTGGCCTGGCTATCTGAAAGCCCTGGCAGACACGGCATTGTTAACACAAGAAGCTAGTAAATCAACTTTTGGCCAGGAATTGGATATCTACACCCCCCCCCCCCGCCCTCAAAGCCGTCTTAGAAACCAAAGGACATTTGTGGTTGACCAACTTCCACATGCTGAAATACCCAGGTTTAATTACGCACAACCCCATGATCAAGTAAATACAATTTACTACAGTAAATCCAGCCACATTGCTGCCTGAACCAGATTTAAAAGCTACTCACGATTGTATTCAGACTATTGAGGAAACCTATGCCAGCCATCCAGATATGACTGATGTTCCGCTTTCTAACCCCGACTTTACTCCATGCACATGGCACCAGTTTTGTGCAGTAGGAAATATGGAAAACTGGGTATGCTGTCGTAACTCTTGAAGATGTATGGGAAGCTGAGCCCCTCCCTCCTAGTACAAGTGTATGATCTTGCGTATGATCCTTCAAGTATGCTGAGATCTTCACCATTTCAGCTAAGTGTTACTTTCAATGTCCATTCTTCTATAGTAGGCACACAGTCTTTCTTCCAGTATTGAGCTACCAACAACCTAGCTGCTAATATAAAGTTTAAAATCAATTTAGTCTCTAGTACTGTACAATCAGTTATTATACCCAATAAGAACAACTGTGGAGTAAATTTCAGTCTTTTTTTCAATTTTGAATTAAACTTTTATCCAAAATGCTTTGATCTTCTTACAAGTCCACCATATATGATAATAAGTTCCATCATCAGAATCACATCTCCAACATTTAGGCTAAATATTTGGGTACATACATGACAATTTCTTGGGATCTAAATGCCATCTATAAAACATTTTATAGAAATTTTCCCTTATATTTTGCGCTTGCGTAAATTTAACATTTCTAACCCAAATCTTTTCCCATGTATCCATCATTATTGGTTCCTGAAAGTTTTGTGCCCATTTAATCATACAATCTTTGACCAATTCTGTTTCAGAATCTATTTCAAGGAAAGCATTATACAATCTTCTAATATGCATTTGACTCTGGTCTCTAATCTGTTTTACCAAATTTTCCTCACTTTGCATAAAACCAATTTTTTGATCTTCCTTCCATCTGGCTTGGAGTTGACCATACTGAAACCAAGTATAAAATATCTCTTCATCCTTCAATACCTCTAAAGACTTCAGTTGTAAATTGCCCTTTTCATTAAACAAAAGCTCTTTATAAGTAATTACTTACCTCCATTTTATGCTCTATACTTATATTTTCTATTGCATGTTTAGGATTAGCCCATATAGATATTTTATAATTTAATTTGTATTGATACTTTTTCCAAACCCTTAACAAAGCATTTCTTAATATATGACTTTTAAAAAACTTATCCACTTTTTTCTCATACAATAGATAAGCATGCCATCCATATAACAATCGTATCCTTCTACATTTAATATCCTTTCTTCAGTTAAGTTAAACCAATCACTAATTTGTACTAATACAGATGCTTCATAATACAACCTTAGATTAGGCATTTTCAAACCCCCTCTTTCACGAACATCCTGTATGATTTTTAACTTTACTCTAGGTTTTTTTCCAGACCAAATAAAAGTATTTACTCCTTTCTGCCATTCTAGTTCCCATCTTTCTTAAGCACTGGTATCATTTGAAACAAAAATAAAAACTTAGGTAATACATTCATTTTTATTGCTGCTATTCTTCCCAGTAAAGATAATTGCAAATTTTTCCAATTATCCATATCCCTTTGCACTTTTTGCCAAAGAACTTCATAGTTGTTTTTAAATAGCTTTGTATTTGAAGCTGCAACATATATTCCCAAATATTTAACCTTTTTAGCTATTTCAAATCCCGTTATTCTCCCTAACTCTTCCCTTTGCAATACAGTCATATTTTTAGTTATAATCTTGGTTTTATGTTGATTTACTTTAAATCCAGAAACCCTGCCATATTGTTCTAATATATCCAACAAATATGGAACTGCTTTTATAGGTTGAGATAAAGTAACAACCAAATCATCTGAAAGCCCTCAGTCTATAATCCTGTTGTCTAATTATTATTCCTTTCAATTTATCTGTTTCAAGTATTTTATTTAACAAAACTTCTAGAGATAAAATAAATAACAGTGGCGATAAAAGACAAACCTGCCTTGTTCCCTTCTCAATCTTAAAGCAATCTGTTAAACCTCCATTAACAATTATTTGTGCAGATTGTTCTTGATATATTGCTTTAATTGATTGTACAAACTGCTCTCCAAATTGCATCTTATCAATGATTTTAAACAAAAATTGCCAATTCAATCGATCAAATGTCTTCTCCGCATCCAAAAAGAAAAACGCTGCAGAGATTTGGTTATTTTTTTCCAAATATTCCAGTAAATCTATAAGTTGTCTAACATTATATTTCATTTGTCTACCTTTTATGAACCCTGATTGGTCATTATGAATTAATTGTTGCATAACTGGCATCAACCTATTTGCCAATACCTTAGCAAAAAATTTATAATCAGTATTCAAAAGTGAAATTGGTCTGAAATTTTCTGGCTTAGCATTCTGATCATCTTTCGGAATCAATGAAACAAAAGCTGTTCTCCAGGAGGGTGGGATTCCCCACCCCATTCCCCACCCCACCCCAATTGAATCCTACAAAATAGTACTCTAAGTGGTTCAATCATTTCAGACTGTAAGTTCTTATAATAAACAGCTGTTAATCCATCTGTTAAACCATTCCTGGTGTTTTTCCCATTTTCAACTGTTTAATTGCTAAACCAATCTCTTCAGAAGTTATAGGTTGGTTCAAACCTTCTCTTTGTTCCATTGTTAATTCAGAACTAATGTTCTCATTTAAATATCTATCAATATCTGAACCTTGTATTGAATCTCTTGCATATAGTTTTGTATAATACTCTTAAAAAGCTTTTTTAATCATATTCTTTTGATAAACTTCTTTACCTCTAAATTCTATCTTATTAATAACTCGTGATTTTTGTTTCTTCTTTAGTATATAAGCCAGCCATCTACCTGGTTTATTGGCATTACAAAAAGTATTATGTTTTGCATATTGCAAAGTAGTTGCTACCTGATCAGCCATTAACATATTAAATTGCCCTCGCAATATATTTATTGCTTCTTTTACTTTTATATCTCCTAATATTAACAATTACATATTAGTTGTTCTTTCTTTTTTATTTCATCCTCAATCTCTTCCCGCATTTTTGCTTGCTTTAATTTATATTTATTATTCATATATATCAAAACTCCCCTCATATAAGTCTTACTTGCATCCCATACCATTTCCATAGAGGTCCCTTTATCCATATTATTAATAAAAAATTCTTTCATTGATTTTTTAAGCTCCTTCACATTTTATTTCATATCTAAATAAATTTTCATTCACTCTCCAGGATCTCCTTTCCCCTCTTACCTGTTCCAATTCCAACCAAACCGGACTATGATCAGTTATATTCCTAGGACATATCTTGGTCTTCTTTACCCTGGGGAGAAAATCATTTGTGATTAATATAAAGTCAATCTATCCGAAAAAAAAGTAAAATCTTTTTCATCCATATTCCGCTCTCGCCAAATATCCTTCAGTTCCAAATCTTCCATGATATCAAAAAAGGATTTTGGTAATTTTGCACGTGTAGAAACTTTAGATATATTCTTCTTATCCTTCAATGTATCTATAACTCCATTTCAATTACCCATTAAAATAAGTGAGTTATAGTCCGAATGTATTATTTTAGAATATAAATGTTTATAAAAATTATCTTGTTGTTGGTTTGGGGCATATATCCCAATTAAAAGCATCTTGCCATTTTGAGTTAATAATTCTATTGCTATATACCTTCCATATACATCTGCCTCAATTAAGTTAGCCGTTAATCCTTTCTTTATGTAAATAACAATTCCATTCTTCTTCTCTGGAGCTGAGGCCACAAAATGAGTCCCTAATCTTGAATTTATTAAGTATTTTTGGTTTGATAGTTTAATATTGTTTCTTGTAGACAAATAACATCGCTTTTAAATTGTTTCAAATAATGAAATATTTTTTTCCTTTTTTGTGGTGAATTTAAACCATTGACATTCCAAGAAAGAAACTTAGTTGCCATCTTTGGCACCTTGAAGCTTTAAGAACATTTGCTGAAGATCTTGTATCTTACTCTTCGGCCTTGCCCCCCCCCCCCCCCACTGCTTCTGTTTTTTGAGATTCTTGAGTTTCTTGAGTTAGATCTTGAACTTGTGATACTTGTGGCTATTGTTTTTGTTGTTGTTGTAGTTGTTTATAAGTTGCTCAAGTCAAACGCTGTTCCTTTGGTTCCTCTGTCTCAAACACCGGCTCTTCTATACTCTTCAATGGAAAAGGAAGATCTTGCGCTTTTCCTCCAGCTGCTACATCTGCATAAGTTATCTGTTTTTCATTTTTCTCCTGTTGGGGTATCTCTATTTCTTTTTTGCCTTCTTTGGGTGGGGGTCAGCGTCCAGCCTTCAAAACATTAAAATAGAAATCTTTGGCTTTCCAGACTGTATTCAATTGATATCTCTCTCCTCCATAGGTAACGATTAGACCTATTGGGGCATCCCATCTGTACATTAGTTGTTGCTGTCTCAACTCCTCAACCAAAAAGCCAAAGTCTTTTCTATCTCTCAACATTTTAGGAGGAATCTCTTTCAATATCTGGATTTCTTGTCCAAATATCTGGATTTTATTTTTATATGAGGCTTGTAAAACATCATTTCTAATTCTTCTATCAATGAAATAAATCACCACATCTCTTGGCAATTGCCTTTGTTTTGCTACCCAAGAATTGACCTTGTAGGCTTTGTCAATCTGATATATGACATCATCTTTTCTTGCTCCAATAATTGCTGCTGTACCCTCTGCACATCTGTCTCTTAAGTTCTCCCGACCATTCTCCTTCATTCCTCTCAATCTCAGGGCAAACTCCATAGATTTGTACTGAATCATAGTAATGTCATTTTCCAGTCTTTCATTTTTGATCATTACATCACCCAATTTGGCTTCCAGATTTAAATTGGTTTCATTGATTTCTTCCACTCTTTCATCCAACTGAATAAGATGTTTAGACAAACCAGATACTGCTAGTAAAATATCATCTCTTATATCATCATGCTTTTGTGCAACAACATCCTTAATTTTCTTTATTTCTTCCTCAAATTTCTCCAATTTTTCTTCTATTCTGTTTCTATTCTCCTCTATCATTGCTGTTTGATTGTTCATAGCTTCTGTTATAAATTCTTTGAGATCTTTAATGGGGGTTTCTTGAGTCTACAGGAAGTTGAGCTTTCAGTGCCACAACTGAAACTGAAGGAGAACCCCCTCCTACTTTTGGAATTACTGGTTTAGTTTGCTTGGAAGCCATTTTTCTTAAAAAATCTTTTTCTCCTCTTCTCCCCCCTTTGCAGAGAAAAAGTCTCAAAAGCAGCTTTCAGGGGTTTTAAAGTTGGTAAAATCCCCCCCCCTTTTAATTTAAGCACAAATCAATCTCCTTAGTTTAAGTCTATTTATCTTTCAAACAGCTTCAATAAATTCAATCCACAAAGAGCCTCAGCCGAGACTTTCACTGTTAAGTTTCACTTTCGTTGTTACAACAAAGACACCATTAGAAAAAAAGTTCCACTCACTTGACTGCCGTTAGGAACAAAGTAACTTGGAGTTAGGTATTGATTCTTTCTTGCAAGCACACTTGTTTCTGCTCCGTCTGCTATTTAAATTCTTTTAATCTTCTTGTTGAATGCAGAGATGGTCGCTGCGTCTGGTTCTGCCTAAACTGAGTCGTCCTGGCTTTGGAGCCTCTTCGTGTTGAACAGGGAGCAGATTCTTCCAGCCCCTGGAGTCGCTCCAAGGGGCTTTTCAAACTGCTCTACCCCCCCCCCCCCCCCGCCGCCCCGATTGCTCTCCTCGCCTTCTTCTCCCGAAGGCGAGATTCCGAAGCTGTCAGACAGCCGTTTTGCGCTGTCAAAACGGCTTCACAAAGACACGGGACTGGCGGTCTGAAAAAGACTGTCCACAACGCGCTGCGGTGCCGGCGGAAGCTCTCATTATATGTTGTTTTATTATAGCTGTACACCACCCTGAGTCCTTCGGGAGAAGAGCGGTATAAAAATCTAAATAATAAATAAATAAATAAATAAATAAATAAATAAATAAATAAATAAATAAATAAATAAATAAAAAAAAAATACCTCTGCCAAGCCGAGGTGGTCCATCAGCATTGGGAAGAAGGAAGGCTGGGGCGGCAAGACCAAGGATGTCACCCTTACCCATGGGAGCTACCGACCTGACTGGAATCAGGAGATGGAAGGCATCTACAATGACAACAAACTGGAAGAAGCCCCAGACCAGACTAGTCCCACCCAGAAGGGAGAGAAGCAAGTCAGAGGGAAAACTTCAAAGCCATCACCGTGTTCTAGAAACAACGCCATAAAGACTCATGCGATCATTGGGTTCCCACTGGAATTAATTATGGTGGAGGAACCCACTCAGTCAGAGAGTGACTATAAAGACCCTTTGGTAAGTTGGGTTGTCAAACCCCTTACAACCCCTAAAGAACTGTTAATTCCATTAACAGGGAGAAAAGTGAGACTTAAAGCATTGCTGGATTCGGGATGCATAATAAGCCTGACTCTGGTGGGGAACTGAGCATTCAACTAAGGTCACTAAAAACCCCAGTCTCATTCTGCCAACTTGATGTGTCCATTGTACAGGGCTCTCCAGCAATGTTTGCCACTGAACCACTTGGACTAACAATGGCAAATCATTCTGAAACCATTGCTTTCATTGTGACACCAGGGATGGACTGGCCCCTAGTTCTGGGACTGACCTGATTAAAAAAGTGGAATCCAAGGGTGGACTGGACACAGGGGACCCTCCAATTCCCTAATAATGAATTAATCAGAGTGAGGAACCCCACCAGACTGGAATACCACAGAATGAGGAGGTAGCTGTGACTGCAGCAAATGGACTCCTACTGGGCATCCCCAGGGAATACCAAGATTTGATGGATGTTTTCAGCAAAGCGGCCTCAGATGAACTTCCCTCTCCCACAGGTCTACAGACTGCGCCATCGAGATTTTGCAAGGGCCAAACTATCTAAGTCAAAACTTTATACTGTGACTCCCTGGGAACTGGATGAACTGCGGCAATTTATAGACAAAAACCTCGAGCGTGGGTTCATCGAACTGGCAAGATCCAAGGTGGCCGCCCCAGTGCTGTTCTGGGAGAAGGACAGCTTATTACACATGTGTGGATTATAGAACTTTAAATGCTATTTGAATGGAAAATCTCTATCCCCTACCCCTAATAAAGGACATGCTGGCCCATCTGGCGAAGGGGAGATTTTTTTCCAAACTAGACTTCGGGGAGGCTTATTACCACATCCGGATCTAGGAGGGGGATGAATGGGAGACAGCGTTTAATTGTCTGTTGGGTTTTCAGTTCAAGGTTTTGCCATTCAGCCCACCATTTTCATGCAGCTGATTAATAGGGTGCTATATGAGCACTTGTATAAGGGAGTTTTGGTTTATCTTGATGATATATTATTTTATACTGAAACTAAGATTCAATGTGTTAAATTGGTGCGGGAAGTCTTGAAGAAACTAAGGGCAGCTATGTTTTTTGCCAAACTCTCCAAATGTGAATTTCACCAAGATAAAATACCTACTGTATCAAATCTCTCACCAGGGGGTGGAAATAGACCCCGCAAAAGTCAAAGCAGTCCTCAAGTGGGAAACCCCCTGCACTCACAAGCAATTGCAGAACTTCCTGGAGTTTCTAACTTTTATTGGCAATTTATCTCCTCTTGCCCAAATAGCATTGCTGATTACAAATCTGTTAAAAACAAAAGGGGTAGATAAACTGAAACCTAGCCAACCACTGAAGTGGACTATGGACTACCAAGTGGAATTTCAGAAACTGAAAAGACTCTTTTCAGCCAAACCTGTGTTAAAGCACAGAGAACCCATTTGTAATCCAGACCAATGCCAGTGATGTGGCAGACGGTGCAGTTTTACTACAAGAGAATGAAGAAGGCAAATTACAACCATGTTCATACACATCTTGATAATTAACTAAAACTGAACAAAGATGGGCAATATGGGAAAAAGAGGCTTTTGCAGTCAGGTGGGCACTCCTAACTTGGACACATTTCTTGGAAGGAAACAAAATACCTTTCCAAGTATGAACCGACCACGAGAACTTGGAAGCACTCAAAATCCCATGGAAAATGTTCCCCAAAACAGGTCTGATGGGCACAGTACTTCACTTTAATTTCACTTTGAAGTATTTACTGGGAGGGAAAAATTTTTTGGCAGATACCTTGTCCAGGCTACTGCAGTACAACAGTGTCAATGTGGAAATAATTACGTCCATGCTCCCAGCCTTCCAGTTAGTGGCTAAAGTTGTCACACGCTCTCAGACAAAGAATGACCCCTCCACCTTAGACAATGCCACCACCACAGAATTCAAAAAGGTCTTGGAAACAGATGAATGGTTTAATGCCCATAGACATACTTGCATAATAAAAGTTGGGAGCAGAGGTCTCAGTGTGGTGGTAGCCACTAGCCACTCCTCAGCTAGCTGATAGTGCTCTGACCCAATGGCTAAAGGAAGTCCTGAAGGAAGATGAATGGTTCAAAGATCACAAAACTAATCTGACTGTGAGGGAGGATCTGGCATAGAAGGGAGACAAATTACATGTTCCAGCCAGTCAGAAGACCCATATCCTTCAAAGAAGCCACAATGTAAAGAAGGCCACTTTTGGTTGGTAAAGACCCTTCACTTAGCAAAAAGGCAGTTCTGGCATATAAAACTATGTAACCAGCTGCCAGATGTGTACATCCATGAAGCAATTGCCAGGAAAGACACATGGGTCGCAACAGCCACTGGCCAACCCCAGCAGACCATGGAGGAAATTGCCATGGACATTATAGTGGAATTGCCTGAAAGAAATGGGAGTACCATGATTTGACCTGTTTTCAAAGCAAGCGCACTTCATCACTTGTTCAAAGCTTCCCTCAGCCTGTAATCTGGCCAAAATGTTTGTGCAGCACATATACCAGCTGCATGGAGCCCCAAGATGCAGTATTTCAGATGGGGGGGGTGCAGTTTATAGCAAAGTTCTAGTGGAATTTCATTAAGCAAATAGGGTCAGCTCAGGGACTTAGTTCGGGGTTCCATCCGAGCACCAATCAGATGTCAGAATGAACTAACACAATAGTGGAGCAATACATAAGTTGCTATGTAAACTACCGACAAACCAAATGGGCAGAGTTCCTACCTTTTGCAAAAGTGGTTTATAATAACTTGGTGCATAGTAGCACTTGATTCATCCTCCTTAATGTGATCATTAGAATTGAGTTTGTTCCAATAACAGAATTTCCAAGGTAACCTCTTCCCTTAGTAACGTTAGCTGAATGGATGAATACACTGAAAGCTGCTTGGGGAAATGTGCAAAAGCCCTGAATAAAACCAGGGTGTCACAAAAGAAACAGGCAGATTGGAAAAGAGCCCTCCAGAAGTTCAGAATTGGGGACAAAATAAAGCTGCCTACTCAATACTTGGAAGCTGAACCAACCTTATAAGAAACTGGGTTTCAAGTACATAGGTCCATTCCAATTGTTTGAATTATAAACCCAGTTACAGTGGAATTACAGTTACCTAAGGTACTCAGATGAGTCCACCCAGTGTTCCATTGTAACTTATTGAAGCCCTTCTGAGGCTCTAAATTAAGGTCAGTTGAAAGGGAGCCTCCACGTCCTGTCTGGGTGGTTGTGGGGAGAAACACTATGAAATCAAGGAGGTACTGCACTCAAGGTACTTTAAGGGGAAATTTCAATACTTAGTGCAGTAGAAAGAATATCAGCTGACACTGAATGGCTGGTGCCCACAATGTTAGCACAGACAAGTTAGTAAGAAGGTTCCATGCAAAATATCCTCAATGACCAAAGAGATTAGTTAAGGCTAAGACTACCTAAGTAACGGTATTAATCCATGTTTAATATTTTCCAGATGCCTTTTTCCTTCAGGGGGACAGCATTTCAAGATTGAATTGCTTTACTTCTTTCAAACCTTAACGCTTTTCAACTTGCCAATCAACTGGGAGGAGGGAAGGTGGAAATAGAATCATTGGCATCCTTCAGTCTCAAGAGACTATGGTATCGTGCTCTGGAAAGAGGTCCTAAAACAGCATCTAGTGTGACTAAAAAGGCCAATTCGGGAGTGGCAATTTCTTCCACACTGAGGGCAGATACATTCTGTTCCCTACCCAGCCCCCAGATTTCACTGGTGCCAGGACTGCCTCTTTGCCTCAGCTTGCTGAACAAGTGTCTCTTCGAATTGGAGAAAGCCATGCTGCGTATTTAGCCTCCAAGCTAAATAGAATACTGAGAATGTATGTGGAGATCATGAGAGTTTGGCAACCATCAAGGTCACCACTGCAGGTGCTGGAGAAAGAAATGGACTGTTCACATAACAAAAGGACATCTCATAATTGGACAATGTGATCACCCAGGGGTGGGGAGAAAAGGAAGCTATTGTTTAACTAGGCAAGCATTTGTGCAGGGAAAACCAGAGCTGGTGTAGTTTCTTCAGTACCAAAATTGTGTATCCAATAAAGTTTTACTTTTAGGAATTCAAAGCTCCCAAGAATGTTTCCTTGTTTTGGGTTCACTAGTCGGACAGTTGACATGCTGCTTCGAATTGTTGTAATTTTCTCAACTTTAGCTCCAGTTGTTTTCCCAACATTTTATCTTCTTTTTTGCTGAGAAACTGCAGGGGGCAGTCATACATCATCAGAGCAGAAAATATTCTCCCTTCTATTTCTACTAAAAATAAATAAATAAATAAAAATCATTGTCTGCAAAGCTTCCCAAACTTCTCTGTGCCAAGGGAAATCTATCTGGCTCTGTTTGTTTTTAAATGGATTATATCTGGTCTTCTTTTACAAAAGCATCTAACTTCTGGCATTCATAGAATATAATCACTCTGGACTATCAGTGCCAGTACTGACTTGTATTAAATTTTCATTTGACTTATCAGTGAAAAACCCCTTTCTCCCTTGACCTTTCATCTTAGCAGGGGGTCTGACAAGAAAAAGCCTTCTGGAAATGTCAGTGATTTTCATTTGATTTTTTTTAGCCAAAGACATGCCTTTTTCTCCCCCTCCTCCTCCTCCTCCGTCTCCTCACTCGATATCTGTTGTAGCACCTGCTGCCTATATTTTTATTAAATTGGTAAGGCATGAGGAATAAGGTACTGAAGGGAAAAAAGATAATAACATGAATTTAAAAATTGTCATCACGATCATTCTCAAAATGGAAGTTGTACCATTGGTAATGTTTTTCTTTTTTCTGTCAGATTTTTCTTCCATAGTCCTTTACATTATAACAACATTAAAGACCAAATTGGGCAATTGGGCAAAGGAATCTTTTTTGGAAGAGGGTGGGGTACAGTGATGCAGAAAAATTTGAAACAAACAAACTAAGGATCAACTATCTCTTTTATCAACCCTCTCTTTTTAGTTTTTTAAATTGTCTATGGGTTTTAAATTTTAAATTTAGGAGCCTGAGTAGCGTAGGGGAGTAATGCCTCCTACAAAGGCAGCATTTAAGATCCAGCTGCTGCAATTACTTGCGAGTTCAATCCCAGGCAGGCTCAAGGTTGACTCAGCCTTCCATCCTTTATAAGGTGGGTAAATTGAGGACCCAGTTTGTTGGGGGCAATAAGCTGACTTTGTATAAATATAAATATACAAAAGTATGAAGGCTATTGCTTAACACATTGTAAGCTGCTCTGAGTCTCCGGAGAAGGGCGGCATATAAATCAAATTAAAAATAAAAATAAATAAATAAATAAATTGCCTAATTGGTTTTTTAAATTTTCTGGGCCAAAAATTGTTTAATTCTTTTAATTTTGTATTGAAGTGTTTTTTTATTCCTGGCTGTGCACCACCCTGAGTCCACTAGGAGAAGGACGGTATACAAATTTAATAAACTAAACTAAACTAAACTAAATCTTTATCTTACTGCCTTCGTAAATTAAGTGTAAAGAGCTATAGGAATAATCTTGAAAATCAGAAGGCAGAGCCACAACCAGACCAGGGTCAGACAAAAGAAATCAGTTAGAAGCAGAAGTGAAATTTGAGAAAGTATCTCAGCCCTGATACAGAAGCAGTTTAAGCACTGTTAGCGCTTCTTGTTTTAAAATAGCATTTTCCCTCTTATCTGATTTTGACCCTGAATATTTAACGGTTCAAAAAAATCAATACTCTTCCTATTTAGGTTCTTTAAAATCCAAGTTTTGCTTCTATAAAATGTCTCAGGGAATACCATGGGTGCATGATTCTGATCTTTTTAGGTTTATACATATTACTTTGTCTCAATAGCTTATTCAATATCTTCATGCCTGCTTTACCAAGTGTTAGTTTGTGGCATATTTCTTAAGTGCTTGTTTCTTTACTGTTAATAGTTAATCCTACAAGTCAGAAGCTACCTGCTAGTATCTTTGTCAATTCTAAGCCTGATTGTTGTACTTGTTACAATTTGTTTGATCTAGCCCCAAATCTTTTTGTTATCATTCAGCAGTTGTTTGGATTTTGTAGTGCAGATATAGTACAATATGATCTCTAATAAGCTCAGTTTTGGAGTTCCAGGCATTGCACAAAATTGAAACAAAAATTTTACTAGCATGCATATAAACCTAATTTGAATCTATTTTATATTCATGCCTTATCAAAACAGAAGAGTCTTACTTGCATTCAAATAGAAGCAATTAGAACAGCTGCTGATCTGGAACCAAGGGCAGAACTTAATACAGGGATGGTAGGGAGTAGAGCTAATTTCACAGCTGGTCAGAAGATGAAAGAGGGCCTTTTATCCATGGGCCAACTTTTAAAAATGTATTTTTTTTTAATTGAAATTGTGTTGCATTTATGTATTTATTTTCTGTCATTGTTTTGTTTTCATATCCATTCTTTATTTATTTCATTCTTCAAATATATATGGGAGATAAACCTGGAAATGACTTTTCGGAATCTTGGAGAGAACCTGTTCAGGATCTTTGATTCTCCAACCTTCAGAGTTTATTTTCTTAAGAATCCAGTCAAAGAATGGAGAATAGCTATTTGGACTATTCAGGATTCTAGCCCATAGAACTTACCTTCTTCCAGGATATTTCATTCATCTCTTCAGTTTTCCATTTTCCATTTCTCCTTAAAATTTGCAATATGTGCTATTGAGCATTCTCAGTCTTCATTCTTTTGAACTAGGGGTTGAACTAGAAGATCACCAAGATCCTTTCCAATCCTATGATTCTATTATTCTCTCTCTTTTTTTAAACTGATGCTCTCATTTCCATATTAATTTTCTTCAGAGGAAGAAATAATGCTTCTGTAGCAGTCCAAGAGATTTACATATATTTCTAAAACTTTCAACAGTATGGGTATTTAACGCTGCTCTTAAATTAGCAATTTGGTTGTACTTCTGATGAATGAAGGGTTAGATTCTAAATTGTCACAACTGAGTATGGTTTCAGGATATACCACATTCATCCACATACGTAAGAAATATCTTTTTTTTAAATGGACATGTGGGTTTTACAAATATAAAAACTAAAGACCTAAAACAATGTGAATAATTTTGATGAAAAAAAACTAGTGAAGTTCATGTCAGTACCTTGATATTTTTAAAGTTAAATTGCTAATCCCCAAGTATGTTTAATTTTTGTTTGTGTCAATTTGTATGGCCACCCATCTCAAGTCAGTCATTTTATTGCACTTTCTGATCAGTACAAGGAATGTGTCCAGAAATGGCCTGTAAACACTTTTTTTTGAGTCTTCAGTGACTGACTTTCATTTTTGGAGATTCATTTATGGAGATATCAGTTCCAATCTCAGTCCAAGATTGAAGTCATGCTCCTCCTGAAAGAGCAAATGTATAACTTTGAGAATCTCTGGATCCATAATTAGCAGATTGAAGTTATGCCAAGAGGAACTTTTACCTGACTTCAAGTGGTCCCCCATTTGTGTCCCTTCTTGAAGCAGCAGAGATAGGCAACCATAGTTCATATCACCATCACCTTGAAACCCCATCTTGGATTGCATTTTGTAGCATGCTACATCTTGAACTGCTTTTGAAAACTATCAGGATATTGCAGTTGGCAGAGAATGGGAATACTATTCACTTAAATGGCTGATAAGAGCTGCTTTGACGGTTGCTGCATTGCAGGTGCTGCATTGCTTCAAGTATAATTCAGAATGCAATTGAGAACTCACTAAGATTGGTACTCTGTCAGATATGTGCAAGACAATTTCTAGCTGAATCTGCCCACCTTGTATATTTAAGCTAAAGTGAATGCTTCATGTTTTTCTCCCCTTGAGAGATAAAAGAAGCAGGGAACTGAAGACCTTCTCAGTCTTGGTCCTGTCACTTTGCAACAATTTGTCCCCAAAAGTAGGATGGCCTTCAGACTACTGACATTATGAAAGTGGGAAAGGCTATTTTATCCAACTAGGGAATTGGAGCCTAGGGTCTCGTAGCTATTTTGTTGTTGCTGTTATTAATTTATATGTCAGGCTTTCCATTCTGAGAATTATTAAATGGTTTTGCTTTATGACGTTTTATTGTTTTACCAATTGAAACTACCGGAACTTGATTATTGAAGTGGTGTATTAATAGATAAATAACAATAGTAATTCTTATTATTTGCAATGAATGTTGAGCATCACAAGACAGAAGCCAAAGAAAGTGAATTAGAGTGACAAAAGATGCATGCCAAAACCAACAAGTTTAAATATATAGCCTACCTTAAAAGGTAATGGGCTTCATTCAAGGCTGTTAAAACAGAAGATGAATAGTTATCTTCAGGGATACTGTGCCAGGAATTTTCCTATATCAGTATTTGGATAGATAAGATGACCTTTGAAAAATAATTTGATGAATCAATAAGGTTCTGACTATTTTAAGTGTAAGGCTGAAACAGTGGTGGAAAAGTAAATTATTGAGACAACTAATAATGTGCAATAGTTAAGTATTTGGTAATAAAACAAAATAGCAAGTTGTCCATGTGACAAAAGGCAGGAATTGAGACTATGTATATATGAAATGCATGGTTTTGTATGAATTACCAGAAACTACAGCAAAAAATAAGAATAGATTTTGTACAGCTTTGAATTCAACTGTTTCTGGAAGTGTTAGCAATTGGTTCAGTGAACAAATAAAAAAATGTCTCTGAAAAGTTTTAAAAGATAGTCAGCTCTTTTCTTGCTAATTTGTCAATGAATTTTGTATTTGCTGAAAAACATACAGAAGAAAACTCTATATAGGCTATGGGAACCCCTCCCCCCAAGAATGAAATATTTTGGGGGGTATTAAAAGAGGCAGAATATTATATTTCCCCAAAGGAAAAATGGAAAAACATGCTTTTAGAGGCAGAAAGCAGCCCCAACTTCCTGCATAGTAGAACAGCCTCCACCCGATGCCTGAAATCTTTAGAGATTGAGATTTTGTACCTATTAAGAAAGATTCAGCCAGCCTATTCACAAACAAGACACCTTTACCTCCAGGTGATGGGATTAAGGACAGGACATGACCTTAACTCCATTCATTGAGAAAGGTGGAAACAATACCTATCCATTAAGAAAGGAAAGCTAGAGGCAATATATAACAGGATAAAATCAATTACATATGCCTGACAGGATTAGGATCAAGGAAGCTAATAATTAAGACTCATCGTGAACCTTTGTGAAACAAATAAAATCAATCAAATAATAAAAGCACACAAAGCAATCCTCAAAATTACAAAATATTGTAAGCGATAAAATCCTTGTACTCGTCAAGCTAATTTGTCAGTGGTCCCAGAACTAAATGCTGTAGATGGTTCTGCAATAAACAATCTTTTTTTCCCCAATTAGACTCCATTTTATTTTCTTTCTTGCCTTTCTCCCAGCTTGAAACTGAACCAGATGGATTTTCTTCCTACAATTTGGTGACCCAGATGGGACTCCAAGCTAACCTGACCAACAGACCTGGCCTGGGTAAGTCTCCACCTGGCAGTCAGCAGACCCATTGTGACTGTGGGTGGATTCCCCCAGACCTTGGCCATTTGGAGAAGAGTAATAAAGAGAGTTTTGAGTTTTGAGCTCAACGGCTGCTTGGAAAGAAGGTGAGTACCTCTAAACATTAACTTTTAAAGCCCAGGTGAGCAAGGCAAATGTGCATATGCCTGTGTTTGTGAGTGAGAGGACCTTTCTCCCAATAACAGCTGGATCCTGCTCCCTCTGTGCCTTTCCTAGCCACAAAAAGATCTGTTCAAAACTGACAGACCCTGAAAAGTACAGGGGTTTGACCAGAGTGCAGGACCTTCTGTTAGGGAAAAGGGAGAGGGTGTGTGAAAATGGTATGGAAAAGAAAGTGAGAGGTTCACTCCTGGGCAACCAACTGGCAAGTCACTGAGCAAAGCCCCTTGGAAGGAGATGCCTGTATTCACTGCTAAGAAGAGCAACAGGTCCTCTTAAACTCTCCTGGGTCTGAAAACCATGATGCAGGGAAAGGCCATTGGAAGGAGGTATGTGTATTAACTGCACGGAGCAGCAGGTCCTTCCAGACCCCTTTTTGGCCCGAAAACCAAAGTGAGAGTCTTGAAAGGAGATGCCCTTACTCTGATAGGGAACCAGAGTCCTTCTGGACTCTTTTTGGTCCGAAAACTGAATAGGCAGAAGCTTGTTAGGAGACCTGGCAGGGCCAATTGAATCTCTACAACAGGAATAGGGAAACATGGGAAACTTTGTCTCAAGTGTCAGGGTAAGCTAGCCTCTAGGAGACTTGCTCATGGTTTGAGATGAGAGATTACATTGGACAAACCAACAGAAGAATAAGTGCACGCATTGAAGAACACAAGAACTCAGTCAGAAAAGAGGAACCAACTTTTTCCCTGGTCCAACACCTTAAAGCCACAGGACATGAAATTGACTTTAAAAATACCAGAACTATCGCCAAAACTGAACACTTTAATAACAGAATAATCAGAGAAGTCATCGAGATAGAAAAACACTCACACAGCATGAATAAACGAGATGATACCTCCCGCCTACCAGCCATTTGGAAACCCGCCCTTATTGACAAATGAGTCCCTGACATGAGGAATGACACCAGACCCACATTCACAAGCACCACACAGGATGTCACCACCAAAAATCCACACAGAAAGCAGACTCAAACCCACACCGATATTGAGGCATGACCATGGACTAGAAGCCAGACCGCAGCTGCATCATTAGCCACTTTAAACCCCTCCAATCCATACATGAAGCAGACTGATACCCACCATGAAGATATAGCACGAACATGAAGCCAAACAACAGCAATACAGTTCACCAGCTCAAATCCCCCTGCAACTCAGACTAACCTGAACACAACCAAGCTCCCACCCAAACAGAACACACCCCCAGCCAATTAGAGTACAGTCAACCCCCATCCAATCAGAGCACAGTCAAGCCCCCAACCAATCAGAACACACCTCCACGCAATCAGAACACAGCCAAGCCCCCACCTAATCAGTTCACACCCCCACTAGCAGTTAAAAGGAAGAAACAGCTGTGATCTCACATTGCTCCTAGAAGCACAAAGCCGAAAGCACCAGCCTGAAGATGACGAATGAGACTTCGTAGAAACGTCGTCAAGACACTTCCAATTTTAAGCGGGAGAAGACCCGAATAACTAAAGACCTACATACAAACATCCGTGAAAACCTCAGAAAACATATATGTGTGTGTGTGTGTGTGTGTGTGTGTGTGTGTGTGTGTGTGTGTGTGTGTGTATGTATGTATGTTTGTTAAGTCATCCTGGATTACCACGAATGGAGAAGGAGATATCACAAATCTCCAATTTTTGCCTTTCAGCCCAATCTCATGGGCCATCCAGACAGTATAATATAGCCGACAAGCTATTTTCTACGTTTTTAATATTTTTGCTGATAATTCTATAAATAAAGGGAGGCTGTTATAGATCTATTTCGAGCTTATTTGCTCTCATCAGACAGTCATACCCTTACTGGGATTTGAACCTGGGCCGTCTGCCTGTAAGGCAGTTGATTTAACCCTCAGGCCACAGGCTCTTATCCGATTACCAGCTCATTTCCAGGTAGGTTTATTTGTATGTTTGTTAAGTCATCCTGGATTACCACGAATGGAGAAGGAGATATCACAAATCTCCAATTTTTGCCTTTCAGCCCAATCTCATGGGCCATCCAGACAGTATAATATAGCCGACAAGCTATTTTCTACGTTTTTAATATTTTTGCTGATAATTCTATAAATAAAGGGAGGCTGTTATAGATCTATTTCGAGCTTATTTGCTCTCATCAGATAGTCATACCCTTACTGGGATTTGAACCTGGGCCGTCTGCCTGTAAGGCAGTTGATTTAACCCTCAGGCCACAGGCTCTTATCCGATTACCAGCTCATTTCCAGGTAGGTTTATTTGTATGTTTGTTAAGTCATCCTGGATTACCACGAATGGAGAAGGAGATATCACAAATCTCCAATTTTTGCCTTTCAGCCCAATCTCATGGGCCATCCAGACAGTATAATATAGCCGACAAGCTATTTTCTATGTTTTTAATATTTTTGCTGATAATTCTATAAATAAAGGGAGGCTGTTATAGATCTATTTCAAGCTTATTTGCTCTCATCAGACAGTCATACCCTTACTGGGATTTGAACCTGGGCCGTCTGCCTGTAAGGCAGTTGATTTAACCCTCAGGCTAATAATAATCATAATCCAGGATGACTTAACAAACATACAAATAAACCTACCTGGAAATGAGCTGGTAATCGGATAAGAGCCTGTGGCCTGAGGGTTAAATCAACTGCCTTACAGGCAGACGGCCCAGGTTCAAATCCCAGTAAGGGTATGACTGTCTGATGAGAGCAAATAAGCTCGAAATAGATCTATAACAGCCTCCCTTTATTTATAGAATTATCAGCATATATATACATATACATATACATATACATATACATATACATATACATATACATATACATATACATATACATATACATATACATATACATATATATATATATATATATATATATATATATATATATAATGTTCTTACTTTTCATAGGTTTTATGTGTGTTTTTCTTTTAGCCAGGTTTCTCCTATGTAACCAAGATTTTTCTGCAACCCTAGTTCAGTGAAGTCACATTCACTAGATTCTGGCCTTTTTTTTTCTGGCAGCCAGCAGGCCCTATGTTGACTAGAGAGACTCACTCGTCAGCATAGGGCCTGCTGGCTGCCAGAAGAAAAAAAAGCCCAGAATCTAGTGAATGTGACTTCACTGAGCTAGGGCTGCAGAAAAATCTTGGTTACATAGGAAAAACCTGGCTAAAAGAAACAACACACACACACACACACACACACACAAAATAGCATTGGGTTTTTTCCTTCTATGTAATTAATATGTTTATTCTTCTCCTGCCATGCCTACCAAGTCAGGCCCACCAAGCCATGCCATGCCCACCAAGCCACACCCACAGAATCGATAGTAAAAAAATTGGAAACCCACCACTGGTGTTAGGTAAAAGTAACTGCTAAATGTCTCTAATCCCTAGAGACAAGAATTCTAAATTCTGTTATAATTTTTTTTTGTTAAGCCATGAAAAGAAAAATATCTTCATCCTAGTTTGCCTGGCCAGCAAAACAGGGTGAAGAGAATTGTGTTCCCTTTTTCTTTCCTCCCTGCAATGTTAAAAAACAGCCCAAGTATGCCAGGAGGAAATGTTTAAGCTCATTTAGAAGAAAATGTTTGTTTGTTTTATTTGTGCATCTTCTATATGTGTTGTAAATGGGTTTTATCTGTCTAACCTTTTCCTGGTACATATAAGCATTTCTTTTCAATCTCTAAATGATGTGGTCTATTTTAAAACAAAATATTAAAGATAGATTCTCCATGCCCTCACAAATTGTACATTAAAAAAAATTCAGCATTCTCAGGCTTATCATCATTCTCAAGCTGCCAGTTCTTAAGTCCTAATATGTGCTTTGCAAAATTTATGCATTTGTTCATTTTCAGAGGAGGGACCCTTCATCTTTTTTTTATTCTCTTTCATCACCAGACATCTTTTGTGTTGCTATCAAGATCCAACTTTTTTTCCCTCATCTGTGGTGTCCCCATTTTTGTTGTGACTGGATTGCCTGTTTCTTTAACAACTGGCATGGTGCTAAGAGGGGATTAAGGGCTTTCTTATCTAATTTTCTAACCAAGATTTTAATGGCTTCTGAAAGGGGGGTGGGCATAAACAGGGTGGATCATGTGGATTTGGGGGGCAATCCACAAAGGGAGGGATTAGTAAATAATTTTCCAAAAATGAAGCCAAAGTCAACACAAAATTACATAGGAAACTCGAAACTGGGAACAGGCAGACTTAATACTGGCATGGAAATGGGCTGTTCCATCAAGGTTTTGGTTGGGAGGGGCAGATATGGTGGGAGCAGGAGGCCACATCATGTCAGGGGGGTTCGCACCCACTATCTTCAAGCGGTGGCGTGCTCCGACCTCCAAAGCTCTTCTCGTTCCTTGGGTTGCTCAAGGTCTCTGAGCCCGAGTCTTAGGCTGATGTTATGCAACGCCAGGTCTGTGGCTAACAAAGCCCCCCTCATTTGTGACCTAATTCAAGAGGGGAAAGCGGACCTGGCAGGTATTACAGAGACCTGGTTGGGCAATGAAGGGGGGGTCCCCCTCATAGAAATGTGCCCACCAGGTTTCTGCGCATTCCATCAGCCAAGAACTCGAGGCAGGGGTGGAGGTGTGGCGGTCATTATAAAGGAAGGTCTTGACCCTAGGGAAGTCACTGTCCCTCAGACAACCGGATGTGAGTCCCTCCTCGTGAAGTGGGGTTATGGGTTACAGATGGGTCTGTTGATTGCGTACCTGGCTCCCTGCCACGTATCAGCAGCCCTGCCTGAGCTCCTCAACGTAATAGCCGAGGTGGCAGTTGAGACTCCTAAGCTACTGATTATGGGAGATTTCAACCTGCCATCCATTGGTGAAACGTCTGAAGGGGCTCGGGAGTTTATGGCTTCCATGACAGCCATGGACCTGACCCAATTAGTTAATGGCCCTACTCACACGGGAGGACACACTCTGGATTTGATCTTTATCTCTGACCAGTGGCTGAATGGTCTAGATATAGGGGATATAGTCATCGAACCCTTGTCATGGTCAGACCATTCTCTCCTTAAGCTTGACCTTCTGACCACTACAACCCACCGCAGGGAGGCGGAATCAATTAAATGGTTCCGCCCCAGGCGCCTGATGGATCCTGATAGGTTCCGGATGGAGCTTGGGCCATTTCCTGAGACCTTGGCTCATGACTCGGCTGAAGACCTAGTGGCGTCCTGGGATAGGATGGCCGCTGGTGCTTTAGACCGGGTCGTGCCTTTGCGGCCTCTGACTCGGCGTCGAACCTACCCAGCTCCTTGGTTCTCTGATGAGCTGAGGGGGATGAAACGCCGGAAAAGACGCCTAGAGAGCAGGTGGAGGACCAGCCATTCTGAATCTGACCGAACACTAGTGAGATCTTACATTAAGACCTACTTAGTGGTGATAAAAGTGGCAAAATGTAACTATTTTTCCGCTCTTATTGCATCGGCAGATAATCGCCCAGCCGCCTTGTTTAGGGTTACCCGCTCTCTACTCCAGCTGAGAGCCCGGGAAGATCCTCTGCAAGGACGAGCTGAGGATTTTGCACAATATCTGCAGGATAAAATCGCTCAGATTCGGGAAGGCTTAGACTCTAACTGGGTTAATTCGGATGAAATGATGAGGGCAGATCTTGAGAACATTATCTGGGATGAGTTTGATACTGTGACTCCTGAGGACGTAGACAGGTTACTGGGGAAGCTGAATGCGACCACATGTTTATTGGACCCGTGCCCTTCCTGGCTAGTGCTGGCTACCCGGGAGGTTACACGTAGCTGGCTCCAGAGAATTATTAATGCTTCTCTGAGCGAGGGATTCTTACCTCCCGCCTTGAAAGAGGCGGTGGTGAGACCTCTCCTTAAGAAGCCCTCTCTGGATCCAGCTGTTTTAGCAAACTACCGTCCAGTCTCCAACCTTCGCTTTTTAGCAAAGGTTGTTGAAAGTGTGGTGGCACGACAGCTCCCACAGTACCTGGATGAAGCTGTCTATCTAGACTCGTTCCAGTCCGGCTTCAGGCCTGGATACAGCACAGAAACAGCATTGGTCGCATTGGTTGATGATCTCTGGAGGGCTCGGGATAAGGGATGTTCCTCTATCCTGGTCCTATTAGATCTCTCAGCGGCTTTTGATACCATTGATCACGGTATCATGCTGCACCGGTTGGAGGGGCTGGGAATGGGAGGCACCGTATTACGATGGTTCTCGTCCTACCTCTCTGACAGGTCGCAGTCAATGTTGACAGGTGGACAGAGATCGACCACGAGGCCCCTTACTTGCGGGGTGCCACAGGGGTCGGTCCTCTCGCCTCTCCTGTTCAACATTTATGTGAAGCCGTTGGGGTAGATCATCCGTGGTTTTGGGGTGCAATGTCATCTGTATGCTGATGACACTCAGCTGTACATCTCCACCACAAACCACCCCAATGATGCCCTTGAAGTGATGTCCCGGTGCCTTGAGGCCGTACGGGTCTGGATGGGGAGAAACAGGCTCCGACTCAACCCTTCCAAGACTGAGTGGCTGTGGCTACCGGCGTCCCGGTACAGCCAGTTAGTCCCATCACTAACTATTGGGGATGAGTCATTGACCCCCACAGAGAAAGCTCGCAATTTAGGCATCCTCCTGGATGCACGACTGTCTTTAGAAGATCATATAACAGCCGTGGCCAGAGGAGCTTTCTATCAGGTTCGCCTGATTCGCCAATTGCGTCCCTTTCTAGACCGAGACTCATTACGCACAGTCACTCAAGCCCTCGTCATTTCCCGACTTGACTACTGCAATGCTCTCTACATGGGGCTCCCCTTGAAGTGCACCCGGAAGCTCCAACTGGTCCAGAATGCAGCTGCGCGAGTAATTATGGGAGCAACATGGTGCTCGCATGTAACACCTCTTCTATGTGAGCTGCACTGGCTTCCGGTGGCCTTCCGAGTGCGCTTCAAGGTGTTGGTTCTTACCTTTAAAGTGCTCCATGGCTTAGGACCTCAGTACTTACGAGACCACCTGCTGCAACCGATAACCTCCCACCAACCAATACGCTCTCACAGAGTAGGCCTACTCATGGTACCATCATTAAAACAATGTCGTCTGGTGGTTCCAAGGGAGAGGGCCTTCTCTGTGGGGGCACCTACGCTTTGGAACAAAATACCACCTGGAATACGAATAATCCCAGATCTTCGCACTTTCCGACGTGCCCTGAAGACCTTTCTATTCCAACAAGCAGGGCTAACATAAACATCAAAATTCTATGCCAAGGTCTTAGTAGATACACCAAGTTGACTTAATTTATTATTTACTGTTTATGAAATATATTTACATGTATCTTAATCTGTTCACCGCCCTGAGTCCTTTGGGAGAAGGGCGGTATAGAAATCCAATAAATAATAATAATAATAATAATAATAATAATAATAATAATAATAATAATAATAATAATAATAATAATAATAATAATAATAACAACAACAACTGCAGTATTGCCATTCCTCAGGTTAGACCAACAATGCCTTTTCTGGGAGGGTCAACCACAAAGGGGGAAGATGGTCTTGTTCTCATATCTTTCAGCCCTGCACAGACAACTCTTTGGAAACAGAGCACACTGACCCAGGCACTTCCTCCAGACAGTCCTTCCATCCATTTGAACCAGGGTCATTACCAAAAAAGTCATCATTCCAACCAGAGCGGAACAGATCTTCCCAAGCCTGACTGACCAGCCTTAGCACAAAGCTAAGCCAATACCCCGCTTCATGAATTACTGCCTTGTCATGGTGAAGGGGCTTGTGTAGCTCAATGAAGCAATGAGCAATGAGCCATACAGGGTCACCCAAGATGGACAGGCCATAGCAGAGACCTCTGACAAAATGTGACCCACTGGAGAAGGAAATGGCAATCCACTCCAGTATCTTTGCCATGAAAACCCCTGGACAGTACCAAAAGGCAAAAAAATATGACGCTGGAAGATGAGCCCCTCAAGTTGGAAGATGTCCAATATGCTACTGGGGAAGAGCAGAGGGCTAGTACTAGTAGTGCCAGAAAAGTGAAGCGACTGGGCCAAAACCGAAAGCCTAAAAGACAAATTAGAGATAATATGAGGATAGTATTGAATACCTTGGAATATTATGAGGTACACTCCGAAAAAGAAATGGCAATGATATTTTTATGCACAGAAAGCATTTGGCAATATGAATTGGCAGTTTAGGATAATGCAATTACAGGTAATGGACTTTGGGGAGGGATTTATAAACATGATAAAAATTTATAATAAACAATCAGCAAAGATAATGATGAATGGAGAGATGACAGAAAAAGTCAACATAATGAAAGGAACAAGACAAGGATATCTGTTATCTCCATTGTTATTTGTGTTGACTTTAGAAATGCTAAATCGAAATATAAGACAGAATGAAGAAAAAAGGGATGAAAATTAAAAAAGAATATAGGCTACAGGCCTTTGCAGATGATTTGGTGTTTATTTTGGAGGAACCTCAAACAACAGGTCCTAAATTACTAAAACAAATAGAAGAATATGGAGAGGTGGCTGGTTTAAAAATAAATAAAGAAAAAACAAAAATATTGGTGAAAAATATTACAGAAAAGCAAAAAAGAGACCTAAAGGAGGAATTAGATATACAAATTATGAAGAAAGTAAAATATTTAGGGATACAATTAATTTCAAGATGTGTAACGATAAAAGAAGATAACTATTATAATCTAAAAAGGCAAATTGAGAAAGATTTGAAGAAATGGAAAAATTTACAGTTACCGTTAATGGGAAAGATTGCAATAATCAAGATGAATATATTACTGAGACTACTATTTTTATTTCAGACAATTCTGATAAAAGTGGAAAAGACTTATTTTGAACACCTTAATAAAATAATAAGGAAGTTTATATGGGAAGGGAAGAAGGCGAGAATTAACATAAAAATGCTACAGGATGTGAGATTGCGGGAGGATTTGGACTGCTGAATTGGGAATTATATTACCAGACAGCAGTGTTGACTTGAATGAGAGAATGGATTGAACTAAGAAATACAAGATTATTAACTTTGGAAGGACACGATTTACAATTGGGATGGCATGCATTCTTATGGTATGGTAAAAGCAAAATGCATATGTACTTTCAAAGACAATATGTAAGAAATGTGTTGTTATTAGCATGGGAGAAGGTCAGAGATAAATACTATTTGAAAATACCAATATGGTAATCAACAATGGAAGCATTAATACATCTAAATATTATTAATTTTAGAAATATTCTTAGATATAAAGATATATTAACAGATAAGGGGGAATTGAAAGGGGAAACAAGAACTAGAAGAACAAAGGATTGAGATGGACTGGTATACACATATGCAAATACTAAGAAGATATGAAAAAGGTGTGAAATTATATGTTTATTTAGAAATGACAGATCTGGATAGGCTACTCACAGAAAAAGATGATAAAAAAATTAAAAATATATATAATTATTTACTTAGTATTGAATTTGTAGAAAAACAAATAAAAGAAACAATGATAGCTTGGGCAAAAAAATTTGGACATTCAATTGAGTTAAATGGCAGCAGCTATGTGAAAGGAATTACAAATTAACAATGTCCGCAGCATATAAAGAGAATCAATATAAAATGTTCTATAGGTGGCATATGCCACCTGAAAAATTGGCAAAAATGTTTAAAGATAAATCAGCTAAATGTTGGAAATGCCATCAGACACCAGGATCGTATTATCATATGTGGTGGACATGTCCAGAAGTGAGAAATATTGGATTAGAATTAAAACTTGGTTAGAAGAAATGCTTTAACAACATATTGATTTAAAACCTGAACTGTTCCTATTGGGTATACTACCAGAGAAAATTAGTAAAGAATATATATATTTGATTATACATGTAATAACTGCAGCGAGGATAGTATTTACGCAAAGATGGAAAGCAGAAAAAAATCCCTTCAGAAGGGGAAGTAATTAAGAAAATATTAGATTGTGCAGAAATGAATAGATTGACTTTGATAATTAAAGAAAAAGAAGAGTCAGAACATTTTAAGATATGGAGAAATTTTTACCATTGTTTAGAGGAGAGATATATAGAGTGCAAATATTGTAACAAAACAATGGAAGAAGAAAGGGGAGAGTGAAGATAGATAATCTTATTAATAGTAAGCAAGATAATGTTATAATAAATGAATAATGTGTGGAAAATGTTATAACAAATGAATAGAAAATATCAAGAAATGATGAAAATAGGAGGAGCAAGAAGAAGACGACGACAGAGGAGAAACACCCAGACAATACACTGAATGACTGATTATGTAGTGTATATTTGTTTGTTTATAAAATAAAAAATATGATAAAAAAAAAAGAAAATGGGAACCACATCAGCTCTTTTCTAATCCTCTGGTAGTTTTCCAAAATGCTGCTCCTGCATTCCATCGGCTGGGTTGATGTTCACATTGCTTTAGGGGAACTGAGTGTAGATCTATGATTTTTTTCTCTTGGATCTATCTTCCTCCCTTCTAGGTAACTCCCTCTCTGTAGCTCCTCCTCCGGTCTGTTCACTCAGTTGCTGAGGGAACTGGAGTGTTTTTTGCCTAGCTCTGTGCACTTACTGTTTTATTGTTATAGCTTAGTTTAGTTAATTTTTTATTTTTGTCGTTTATTGGTGCGTTAGTTAGTTTATTAATCTTAGTGGTGTTTTTTGTTTTCTGCTGACTGCTGCTTCATTGCCCTAGCTGTCAGGGAGCGCTGAAGCGCCTGGGGCTCCAGGCAGCTTCGCCTGTCATCCTAGCGCTTTCCTTGACAGCCCCCTTTATTTTTGGCCTCCCAGCTTCCTCCTCAAGCCGCAGGCGTGCCCACTGGCTTACCGGTGCGCTGGTTGCGACCGCGACCGCCTCAGCGTCAGCAGCGGCTTTTTTAGCGGCTCTGGAGCCTCTGCCGATGTGCCTGGCAAGCTCTGATGTTGATTGCGGCTGGTGGTAGCGCTGTGGATCGTGCGCTTTCCTCGTAAACTGCGCTGTGAGTTCTTTATCTCTGGGGACTAATTTCTTGTTGGCTGGCTGCGTTTCGTGCCGTTTTCAGCAGCGGCGGCCATTTTGATTAACTATAAAAGTAAGGCAACAGTTGAAACTTGCCGGTGAGGTACAGGCGCCATTTTGAAGCCTATCATTGTCCCGGGCGCCATTTTGAAGCTCGTCTTAGTTACGGGCACCATTTTCTCTAATTGAACTGACTGCTCTATTACCACCACCGCTTGAGCCTTGGCGCTTTCTGGCTCGGAGGAGCCTAGCCTTTTACCACCAACTATTTGCTGAGCCGCCTGTCTTTCTATTTCAATTTGAAGGCTCATTACTTGAACCAGGGCGCTTGCTGGCTCGGCTGAGCCTAGCCTTTACCACCAACGAGTTCATCTAGCTGGGAGATGCAATTTTTTAAGCCCATTACTACTGCAACACCTGTGGCATTATTAATTCCACGTTTTATTGGAGCCTCTAATTAACTTGCTCCCAAATTTCTATATATATATTTTATTTAAAAAAAAAGAGAGAAGGAAATTAGTTACTTCTACTAATTGTATTTAATCTGAATTAATTGTCTGAGTTGATCAATCAGCTATAAGATGTCTGAATCCCCAATATCTTCAGACCTTGAGCCTGAGATTTCTGATACGCCAGCTGAACCACAGGCACCCAAATCAGGCAAGGCAAAGGCCAAGAGCAAGGCTCCTAAGGTGGTTCGGCCTCGAACCAGGGCAACTGTGACTGTTGACGGATGTGCTCTTTGTCGCCACAAGGCGCTTGAGCACCAATTTGACAAAGCACGCAGGACTGCTTTTCTTCAGGCTTCTTCCAATAAGTCTCCTGCACAACCTGTTTTTGGCTCCCTTCCTCATCACCTCCCTCCAGCTTCTCACAATGATCCACCAGTGGATCAGGCTGCTCTTCGGTCAACAGTTCCAGCGAGTTCTGCAGAGACTACCCAGGCCTCAACATCAGCAGTGGGGACACAAGCTGTTTCTGCCGCTCACGGTTCACAGGCTCCACCTACCAATCCACAGGTGGACATCCATTCAGTTCTTTCTGACGCTCTGGCCAAGGTCTTGGCTGCCAGTCTTCATCAAGGAGGTGCCTTGAGCCATGATTCCTCTCAGCCTGGTCCGAGCAAGATTTCTACCAAAATCTCCACAACATCCCATCAGGAGGATGTTTCTAGTGACGATTCTGACATCTACGAAGAATTTCCTGAAGATATGGAACTGTCGGAGGACGAAGGGCTTTTGCCAGATCAACCTACCTTCTCTGGTCTCTTTCGTCTGGCGCTCTTTAAGTCGTTGCTTCATAAAGCTAAACTCATCACTAAATTTGATCTCTCTCCTACTTCTACTGAAGGGTCGCAACAATTGCCAGCCCCACATGACCAGCTGTTTCAAGTCTCCAAACCTGAAAAAGATTTTGTCCCGTGTCCACCTCTTTTCTCAGAAGTAGTGCAAAGTGGGTGGTCTCAACCAGGCTCCCTGACTGCGCCAAGTTCTTTAGACAAGAAGTTATATTGTGCTAGCCTGGAGCTGGAATCTCTTCTAGCTTTGCCTTCTGTGGACCCTCCGGTAGCTGCTTTATCGTCCTCGGCTTTGATCACAGGTGATATTGTAGATGGGCTTCGAGCTGAAGATAGAAAAGCTGAGCTCGCGTTTAGGAAGACTCACCAAGCATCGGCCTGGGCAGTGCGGGCTGCAACAGCTACTTCTTTTTTCACCAGAGCATCCTTGTTGTGGCTCAGACAATTGCAGGAAGGACTACCAACAGATGACATTCGCTTACATCATGACATTAACAAATTAGTAGCAGCTGAGTACTCCGACAATGTTACCACCAAAGCGCACATCAACCAGGAAGGGGGCACCAAATCCCGGTTGCTGATGGCAGAAACAGAGAGGCTCTTGACCTGGGCGGAGCGCCATGTTCTTTCTCTTCAAGCGGACCATATTTCCGGTCAGAAAAATACAACTGCAGACTGGCTCAGCAGACAAACGTTAGATCCCGCAGAGTGGCAACTCCACCCGCAGATCTTCCAAGACATAATTCAGAGGTTCGGTCGCCCACAGGTCGATCTATTTGCGACGCCAAGGAATGCTCAACTACCAAGGTTCTTTTCACGCTATCCAGAAGTAGGAGCAGAAAGTTGCGACGCACTTCGTAGTCCTTGGCCAACAGGACTTCTGTACACGTTCCCGCCGCTATCCCTAATACCACGAGTAATTGGGAAGCTAATGGAGAGAGCAGAGCTTCTTCTAGTAGTTCCAGACTGGCCCAGGAGACCTTGGTACTCCGACCTTCGGAGCCTCTCAATAGCTCCTCAGTGGAACATTCCTCCATCCAGGATCGCTCTGTGCCAGGGGGTCATCGCCCACCCAGATCCGGGGTGGTTCAGGTTGACTGTCTGGCACTTGAGCGGATCCTGTTAAAAAAAAATGGATTACCGGACAACGTTGTCCACACCATACAATCCTCAAGACGTCCTTCAACCACCAGAATCTATCAGGCGTCTTGGAAAGCCTTCGCCTCCTGGTGTGTTGTTCGACATGTGGACCCTACATCAGCGAGTATCCCAGATGTCCTTGGGTTTCTGCAAGCCGGATTGGCGAAAGGTTTGGCACCAGCTACTCTATGCCGCCAGGTGGCAGCGATTTCGACCGTGCTTAAGTGCGAACCATTTCGCACCCTTGCGCAGAATCCACGGATCAGGGAGTTTTTACATGGGGCATCTAACCTCTCCCCTCCAAGTGTACATCGATACCCGTCGTGGGATTTACCATTTGTATTACAGTCTCTCACATCTGATCCATTTGAACCATTAGCTTCCACAAGTCTTAAACTTTTCTCGTTCAAAACGACCTTTCTGATTGCTGTGACGTCCGCCAGACGTATTTCGGAGATCGCAGCTCTGTTGATTCGCAAAGACCTTTGCATTTTCTACCCGGACAGGGTTGTCTTATGCCTTGATCCCATGTTTCTCCCAAAAATTAATACTGCATTTCACCGAGCGCAGGAACTTATACTACCTGACTTTTGTCCTTCCCCTCGCCATCCTAGGGAGAAAGACTGGCATACTCTCGATGTACGAAGGGCGTTGCGTAGATATATCAAATGTACATCTGCCTTTAGGAAATCTGAAACATTGTTTGTTTCTTTTCATCCTGGAACCTTGGGCCAGAAAGTCTCATCAGTGACAATAGGACGCTAGGTCAGGGCATGTATCTCAACTGCCTATGAACGTAATGCACGCCCAACTCCGAGTCGTATATCTGCTCACTCTACAAGGAGCGCAGCAACTTCGGCAGTTTGGGCTACCCAGTCCTCTCTATCTGAGATTTGCCGTGCGGCCACCTGGTCGTCAGCAACTCCGTTCATTAGACATTACAAAATAGATACCTACACTTCTGCAGAGGCGTCCTTTGGACAAAGGGTGCTACAACAAGTGTTGGCCTAACAACTTCTGTGGGCAGTCATCCCCCCCCCCCATATTTTCTGGAGCTTGGGTATGTCCCAGCCGATGGAATGCAGGAGCAGCACTTTGGAAAACGAACATTGGCTTACCTGAATGTTCCTTTTTGAAGTGCTGCGACTGCATTCCATACCCTCCCTTTTGTTGAGACTGCACTTGTGACTGATATATTTATCTTTTAGTTGGAATTTCCTAGTTCCAGGACATTTGTTTAATCACAACTTCGCGAACAGACTGGAGGAGGAGCTACAGAGAGGAAGTTACCTAGAAGGAAGGAAGATAGATCCAAGAGAAAAAAATCATAGATCTACACTCAGTTCCCCTAAAGCAACGTGAACATCAACCCAGCCGATGGAATGCAGTCGCAGCACTTCGAAAAGGAACATTCAGGTAAGCCAATGTTCGTTTTCCAAAGTGCTGCTCCTGCATTCCATCGGCTGGGACATACCCAAGCTCCAGAAAATATGGGGGGGGGATGACTGGAGTTCATGGCTTCCATGACGGCTATGGACCTGACCCAGTTAATTCATGGCCCTACCCACATGGGGGGAAACACACTGGACCTGGTTTTTGTCTCTGGACAGTGGTTGAGAGATCTTGATATAGGGGACATAGTCATCGAACCCCTGTCATAGTCAGGTCACTCTCTCCTTCGTTTTGACTTTCGAACCGCAATACCCCGCCGCAGGGAGGTGGAGCCGGTAAGATGGTTCCGCCCCAGGCACCTGATGGAACCTGATAGGTTCCAGATGGAGCTTGGGCCATTCCCTGAGGCTCTGGCACATGCCTCGGCCGGAGACCTGGTGGCCGCCTGGGATAGGGCGGCCGCCGGAGCTCTGGATCGGGTCGTGCCTTTGCGGCCTCTGACCTGGCGTCAATCTCACTTGGCTCCTTGGTTCACTGAGGAGCTGAGGGAGTTGAAGTGCCGGAAAAGACGCCTAGAGAGTAGTTGGAGGGCCAGTCTTGCTGAATCTGACCGGACACTGGTGAGATCCCATATTAGGACTTACCTAGTGACGATAAAAGCAGCAAAATGTAGCTATTTTGCTGCTCTTATTGCGTCATCAGATAATCGCCCGGCTGCTCTGTTTAGGGTGACCCGCTCCCTGCTCCACCAGGAAGCGCGGGAGGACCCCTTGGA
Source organism: Coluber constrictor foxii (assembly GCA_038048745.1). Classification (NCBI taxonomy): domain Eukaryota; kingdom Metazoa; phylum Chordata; class Lepidosauria; order Squamata; family Colubridae; genus Coluber; species Coluber constrictor. The sequence goes on along the minus strand of CM075961.1, from coordinate 113,911,442 downwards.
GGGTAGAGCCGAGGATTTTGTTCAATATCTGCATGACAAAATCACTCAGATTCGGGAAGATTTGGACTCCGACTGGGTGGTCTCGGGGGAAGGGACCGGGGCAGGTCTTGAGAATTTTATTTGGACTGAGTTTGATCCTGTGACCCCTGAGGATGTGGACAGGATACTGGGTGGACTGAATGCGACCATGTGTTTATTGGACCCGTGTCCTTCCTGGTTAGTGCTGGCTTCCCGGGAAGTGACACGAGGCTGGCTCCAGGGGATTATAAAGGCTTCATTGGGGGAGGGTGTCTTTCCTGCCGCCTTGAAAGAGGCGGTAGTGAGGCCTCTCCTCAAGAAGCCTTCCCTGGACCCAGCAATGTTGGTAAATTATCGTCCGGTCTCCAACCTTCGCTTTGTGGCGAAGGTTGTTGAGAGCGTGGTTGCGAAACAGTTTCCCCAGCACCTGGATGAAGCGACGTATCTAGATCCGTTTCAGTCGGGTTTCAGGCCCGGATACAGCACGGAAACGGCATTGGTCGCGTTGGTTGATGATCTCTGGAGGGCTCGGGACAGGGGGTGCTCCTCTGTCCTGGTCCTGTTAGACCTCTCAGCGGCTTTTGATACCATCGACCATGGTATCATGCTGCACCGGTTGGTAGAGATGGGGGGGGAGGCACTGTGTTGCGGTGGTTCTCCTCCTATCTCTCCGACCGGTCGCAGTCTGTGGTGGCAGGGGGGCAGAGGTCGATCCCGAGGCCCCTTATATGTGGGGTGCCACAAGGATCGGTCCTCTCTCCCCTCCTGTTCAACATTTATGTGAAGCCGCTGGGTGAGATCATCCGTGGTTTTGGGGTGAAGTACCATCAGTATGCTGATGACACTCAGCTGTACATCTCCACCCCAGACCACCCCAATGATGCCCTTGAAGTGATGTCCCGGTGCCTGGAGGCCGTGCGGATCTGGATGGGGAGGAACAGGCTCAGGCTCAACCCATCCAAGACCGAGTGGCTGTGGTTTCCGACGTCCCGATATAGTCGGTTGGCGCCATCACTGACTATTGGGGGCGAATCACTGGCCCCCACGGAGAGGGTTCGTAACTTGGGCGTCCTCCTGGATTCATGGCTGTCCTTGGAAGGGCATCTGACGGCCGTGGCCGGGAGGATTTTCTATCAGGTTCGCCTGATCCGCCAGTTATGTCCCTTTCTGGATCGGGACTCCTTGCTCACGGTCACTCACGCCCTTGTCACTTCCCGTCTAGACTACTGTAATGCTCTCTACATGGGGCTCCCCTTGAGGAGCACCTGGAGGCTCCAACTGGCGCAGAGTGCGGCCACGCAGGTGGTGATGGGAGCGACATGGCGTTCCCATGTGACACCTCTCCTGCGCGAGCTGCACTGGCTCCCGGTGGTCTTCCGGGTGCGCTTCAAGGTCCTGGTTACTACCTTTAAAGCGCTCCATGGCTTAGGACCTGGGTACTTGCAGGACCGCCTACTGCCACCAATAGCCTCCCACCGGCCAGTACGCTCTCATAGAGAGGGTCTCCTCCGGGTGCCATCAGCCAAACAATGTCGGCTGGCAGCCCCCAGGGGGAGAGCTTTCTCTGTGGGGGCACCTACTATCTGGAATGAGCTCCCCCCAGAGATACGGAGGATCCCGGATCTGCCCACCTTCCGCCGCGCTCTTAAGACTTCTATTTCGCCAGGCGGGCCTGGCCTAACCACTCTCCGTTTTTAGTGTCAAATTTTTAAAAAATTTAAATTATATTGGGGTGTTTTAATTCTGTCCGGGCCAAATTCATTTAATCTGTTTTTAGTTGGTTTTTAAATTTTGTACATATGTATTTTTATTGTTGGCTGTACACCGCCCTGAGTCCTTCGGGAGTAGGGCGGTATATAAATCCAATAAATCCTAATCCTAATCCTAGTCCAGCTCCTTTAGAACTCTGGGATGTAATCCATCAAGTCCCAGTGATCTGTATTCATCAAAATCAGAATACAAGTTTTACTTCTTCCAGGCATATCACTGCTGCAATAATTACTGAACTTTGACAATTATATGTCAATGAAAATAAGGTACAGTTGAGTATGCAGAAAATGATCAGTTTTCCTGAAGAAGGCAACCAACTATTCAGTTTGGCTTTGGGATAAGAATCCTTCATTCCTGAATCATGTATAGGTTTTACTTTTCATCAAGTGATTGAACTGTGGCAGGAGAAAGAAACAGTCTTTCAGGGATGGGCATAATAACAATATAATGAAAATATCTCTGTTTACAAAGCCCATTATATGTGTCTATAGTAGTGTTTTTTGAACTCAGCGACATTAAGATATGGGACTTCAGCTCTCATAATTTTCCAGCCATGCTGGTTGGCCCTAGGTACAAAAAATCCCTGACAATAATCACTTGAAAGACTGCAGGAATCAATCAAGAATCTGCATTAGGATTGAACCATTAGATTAGCATTCTGTATTCTGATTGGAGGCGATCTTTGGGACCTTGTACAGGTTTCTTTCATATGATGTGCTACAATAGGTATAGTAGATACAGGGATTGAAACTGGGATTTATTGCATGCAACCACTTCAAAGGGCAGCCTGAATACAAATAGTAAGCTAGATTCCATAGATTGTGTTGGTAGCCCTTTCCAATGTGGTCTGAACTCGGCATAAACTACTACCTAGATTTGCCATAACTTGTTTGTAGTTTAATGTGTTCTCTGAACCCAGCCAACTTAGTATATTATCTCAAGCAACCAATTGTGTCTTATTCAATAAGCTATATTTGAGCAAAATAAGAATCAATCTAGCTAATCAAACCAGGTATTGATCAATCTATTGGCAGCAATTTGTCCTAATCCTTTTAAAGTTGATTCCCCCCCACCCATTTGAGCCTTTCATACAACAGAGAAGTGTTTAGAAAATAATCTTGAAATATCCAATATTTCTGAAATTCTCCAACTCTCTTAAATGCGCAGAACAATTTTTTCTAGGTATTTTTCCAGTACCTTCATATGGTAAATTAAATTATGTTGGCATTTGTGAGGAGGAAAAAAAAAGAACAGAGAGAAATTGTGTGGTCCCTTTCCATCAAAACAAAACTTTTTAATTAGAATTTACTTCTTACAGTGACTGACATCCACAGACGGCTGTAGTACATTTCAGCTGATAATGACAAGAATGGAGTATACAGTATTTCACTTATTGGTCCTGATATTTCCTCACCACTCACACTGTGGGGAAGAAAGCCTAAAATAGGAAACTTGTTCCAGAATTGACAAGGAGATAATGTTGTGTGACAGAAGAGCTAGTTGAATATTGTAGCTTAAAGTATTAAACTTGGATTGATGAGACCCAATCTCATTAACTTTGATGCTTAAATGATCTTGGACCATTTCTTTTACTTTTTTTTCTTTTAAAAGAAAACCTAACATGCACATTTTTGGAAATAGTAGAGCAAAAAAACTTCAATAGGGGTGGGTGGGTGTGTCATCATTTTCTTAAATCCCTTCTTGGCACTATATGTGATTACTGGCCATAGAAAATACTAATGTAAGTGGCAGGTTTGAAGGCCTGGTTGTTGGGGGTGTTACTTGGAACTCTGACAATAACTCTACCTATTTGGATATGGTGTCTGGAGTTTTGGTCCCAGCCCTGGTTTACTGAAGAGATGAAGGTATAACATTTTTGTCAGTTTTGAATTTGAACCCAGTCACTGCAGTTTGTAAAGTATAATTACATTTTAACATTATTTTACTTACATATGATTTAGTAAAGGTTTCTACCACCAACTAATGTAGTTATATGGTGGCTTACAATAAAAAATATCAGTATTAGGAAAAAATTAAACTAATTTTAAAAATAGAATGAATGTAACAACTAAATACTTTGATTTATAGTGTTTTAAAGCTTCTAGGTGCTGAACAGACTGCCACAGCATGAAGTGGTGCATTAATCAATCACATTTTATTCACTATTCTGTTGTTAAGCACAAAGTGGCTTAGCAAGATGGTGAACTAGGCAAGGTGTAAGTGGAAAAAGTATAACTGGGCAAACAGAAATTAAATAACTAGTTCAGCCAGATTTAAACACGTCTCTAGAAAGTCACAAATGAAAACCGGCAATGCACATCTTAATTAAATCCAAACAACACTTTTTAAATTTTCATCAGGACTCAAAGGCAACAACCATCTTTATTTCTTAATTAGAATTCAAAGAGTCAAGAGCCTTGGTCATTGGCCCAAATCTGTCTCCACCTCTTGCATCTGCTTTCATGATTTCTTACAATTAATTTATCTTCCTTTTCCAAAAAAAAAAATCTGAGGAAATTCAGGCTACGCTTAAGTTTTCCAACACAGAAATAAAACAAAATTTAACATGATATGGTTTTTGCAAATGTTGTCAAGATATAGGAGAGATCTTTATGTACTTCTTTGTATACCACATTTTGCAAATAAATATAAATTTATAAAAAGGTGAATCCAATTTGGGCATTAACTGATTTTACCAAACATAACAATATCCATGCTGCATTGTTCAGTCCCACCAATATCTGAAAGCTTGGCCATAAATGAAATAAAATATTTAGATGGATATATAATCTTTAACCAAACACCTTGGTGCTGAGTATCTTTGGCGAGGTTAGAGTCAATGATTCTCATTTGAATGTCTCAGTGATTGTCTATTTTCTTGGCAAGATTTTCATAACTGATTTGCAATTGCCTTGTTTCTAGGGCTGAGAGACAGTGACAGGCTCAAAGTCACCCACATTGACTTTGTTCTAAGATCTGTTTCTAGCTTGGTGATTTCAGCACTACATTGAACTGTCCCTCTCCCAATAATCCACCACCTATCCCGTTCTCATAAGAAACTAGTATACATTTGAGTTTCAATCCACAACTTAACCTTGTTAATGTCAAAACTCCCATTGAAATGAATGGAATTTCAAATGACATTGTGCAATTAAAATCCAACGGGAACTATAACTGCATTTCAACAACCAAGATTTTAATACTTTGTTGAAAGCAATTAAATGTGCTTTTGACCCTGTGAACCCCTCCCTCACTTTTTCTTTCCCTTTGTTAGAGATGTAACATCAGAGACTACCTGTTGTTGTGGCTAGGCATAGACAGCTGTTTCTTTATTAATCTCTAAGAGGCAGAAGGTGGGAGAGGTATACAATTATGAAACTTTTCATCAAATATATTTCCTTTAGTGTAGCAGCTTCTGAGCTCTTTTTTGTTTCTTCTCTTCACTGGGAGAAGTTTTGTGACTCATTTAATTCTACTATTAGTGATGACTAGAGATGTTTACATAAATGTATTTCTGTCAGGTCCCACAGATTCCTATAGGGATGCTGTCATTCTGGTGGGAGGGGGAGGCTTGGGGGGATCTCTGTATGGAGTTTCTGTTTCTATTCCTTGCTTTGCCTTGCTGTAACTTTCAGGGCCTTGGGAGGGGGAAAGGAATGTGCCCCAAGTCATCTGCCTTGTCTCTGGAGGAGAGTGGTAGCATTGCCCAGGGAACCGGCTTTTATCACCTTTCTCATAACATCTTCACACTAAGTCACAAAGTTGACTAAGAGTCAACTTCTGTGCATGCTGGAAGATGGCCGCAAAACGACACTGAGCTTACCATGGGGGAGGCTTCTGGTTTCCCTGGAGGGGTTCAGGGCCCCCATGGTTTGATTCTGGGCCCTGATCTGGCAATCAGAGCTCCCAAGGGTTCGATGGGGCTGTCTGGGTGCGTGTGCCGTTGTCGGAGGGAGATGTGGTAGATGCCAGAGAGAGACGCATGGGGCAGCTGATAGGCAGATGGAGGAATGGAGGCAAGGCAAGGACGCAGAGGCAAGGGCATGGCCAGCATGGCCGATGCTGCCAGGAAGACACCGGCAGGGAGGCCCGGGATGCACCGAGGGAGCTGTGGCCTTCCGAGAGCCTTTGAAGGGTGGCCGACTGAGATATGGCTGCTCCAGGACCTGGTTGTGCTGGTGGGACGCAGACGTCACTGGACTCCCGCTGGGCCACTTTTGGAGATCTTGTAGCCTCCTTCTCATTCCTGGACCGCCGCCAACACTAGGTGTGATCTTCTGGAGGCTGGGGAAGTTGAGACCGCTGGATAATAGTGTCCCCCCCCCCCACCTCCCCAGGAGTTATGTGGAGATGGGAACGGGGCTGGTTGGGGTTGGAGAAGTTGGCTCCTCATCTTGTGCCATCTTTACCTTGTGCCATCTGGACATATTTCTCTGACATGGGATTGCCCTTTATTGCTCTTGGACCTGGTTGTGCTGGTGGGCCGCAGATGTCACTGAACTCCTGCTGGGCCATGTTTGGAGATCTTGTGCCCTCCTCCAGGAGGTACCGGGGATGATGCTGCTGGACTGATGGAATTGGCGAAATGTCACTGTGTTATTTTGTATTTGCCAGCTGAGCTTGCTTTTTGAACATTACGGTAGCTTGCCAGAGAACTTTATCAACAGAGATAACACTGTCTTGTGATTTCTGAGCTACTGTGCACGTCTACATTTTTTTTCTTTTTCTAACTTCCTGATTTACTCTTTTCCTTTGCCCGGCTGTGAGATAAACTGCCGGTAAGATGTAGTTAGCTAGGTTTTTTACTTTTATAATAAAAATGGTTTTTTAGTATATATACTTCAGGTTTTCTTTCTTTGAGAGTATACACCATGGAAAACAAGATCCATTCACCTCTAATTAATTACAGTTTCCCAGGAGGGGAATGAGGCTGATTCATGCTTTGAAAATGGTAGCAGAGGATGGTTTGATTTATTTTGTTTTTCCTTGGATGTTGCTCAACTGATAAGCGAATAGGCTATTTAAGCAGATTGTTTTAGTTGGAGACTGAGGACGCTGATTATTTACTGCAAATATGCCAAGAAAGAAAAAAGAAACCCAAACTGCTGAAGGCATAAATCTCTCTGATGAAGAAGACGTGCTGAGGTCAGTAACACCTCTTATGTTTCTTCAAGCCCCCAGTTAATTACTAAACAATTCTCTACAGAAGCCCAGGAATTTGAAAAGCTTGGTGCCAAACCTAAAATTCCACAAGCAGCTGGGTTTTCTTTACCCAAAAAGATAGGTGAAACTCCTTTAAGCCTTGAAGAAACTCTGCATGATAAGGCTGTGCGAAGGTATTGTGATGAAATAGAGTTTGTGGAACATGAGCTGCACAAGGCAAAAGCGTTTAATTCTATATTTAAGCCAGATAAGCGGGACTCTTGTCTTTTTCAAATTCCTGAGTCCTCCATTTTGCCTTCTCCTTCGAAGCCAAAGCCACTCCCCCAGGAAGATTTTGTATCAGGCAAATTAAAAGAGAGAGCTGTGTACACGTCACATGTGTCTAGTGATGTTCTCAGATTTCACATGACGTTGATAGAGAAGAAAAGTTTTCTGCAATGACCAAAACTAATATTGCGGCACCACCTGCTGGCGAAAGTAATTTACAAGATAAAGCTAAAATACACTTCACGATGCAACAGCAGTTAGGAAAATTACATCAGGCTTTTTCAACTATGTCCCTAACTCAATCAAGTCTGCAGGCTGCAACGCCACACGTATCTTCATAGGCTCAAGTCTCAGCACCCCCTGGTGGTGCTGATGACCTTCTTGTCCAAATTCCTAATTTAGGAATGCAGCAAAGACAAGTGCCAGTCTCTCCAGCAGGCCATATTAATATGACAGCTCATGCACAAGTGGCAGCCAGAATACAGCAACCACAGGTTCGATTACAGCAACCACAAGTTCAAGTACAGCAACCACGGGTTCAAGAACAGCAGCCTCAGCTTCAACCACAAGTACCTTTACTTCCACAGCCAGTACCTCAGGTGTACGTTCCTCAACAGGCATCCTCTATTGTTCCACTGGCTGGTGATTCAAAATTAAAGCGTTCAGGACAAAATTATAAAGCATGGGTCAGTGAGGTTGGACTTTTACTCCATAGAGAATGTACCCATTGCATGGTGTTTAATCCTCCTGACCAGCCATGGACTCCTGCAATAAGAGACTTAGATACTAAAGCATGTACAACATTATTGATGTCCATGGATACTGAACTGCAGGTTACTTTTTCACCTGATGCAACTGCCCAACAAATTTGTGCCCAATTAGAAACATGCTACCATCCTGTTTCAATTGAATCTACATGTTTGCTCTTGTCTGAGTACCATGGTTCAAGATTAAAACCTGGTGAATATATTGGAGAACATTTAACTAAAATGAAAGGAATGAGGAAGGATTTGGGCGAAAGAGACTATAATATTGATGATTGTCAAATGATCAGCATTATTATTAACTCATTGAATTATGAATGGAAAGATGCCATTACAAAGATTAATCAAATGCCCATTGCTCAATGCTCAATTGATGTATGCAGAATTTTAACCGAAGAAGAGGCATTTATGCTGGCCACTCCACATTTGAGAGGACCACCTGCATCAAGAGCTCCAACGAGGCGTCCCTTCCGAGGAAGAGCCTATGTTCCAAGGATGCCAAGATGCTACATCTGTAATCATATTGGACATGCCACCTGGGATTGTCCCCAAAGATTTCCAGCTCCCGTCACGTACCAGTCCAGAGGAACAGACTCCAGAGGAGGCAGAGGCAGAGGTGGAAGACAAGGTCGTCGTGGTCCCAGGTGTGATCCGCAAGCTCCACTCGCCACATTGGCTTTAACCAACGATCCACAACCTTGTCCGGAATATGACAGACAACTTCTTTGAATTTTGGATAGTGATGCAGCATTGCATGTTACTTACAGAAAATAACTTTTTACAGAGATGCATGAGCCTGAATCTGAACTAGGTGAACTGTATTCTTTTTCCAATCACCCTTGTCAGGTCAGAGGAAAAGGAACTGTTTATGTTGAAGAGCTCGATGCATTCATTACTGAAATTTATTATATATCAACAGCAAATAGTAGTTTGCTTAGTCAGAGTCACTTGTCTAGAGTATTAAAGTTCCAGGTCCACCACCTTGAGAAAGCAAGATATATAGTTAAACATGGAGATATTGTTGCTGAAACCATGTTAATTGGTGGTGTTTATTATATAAAGCCAAAGTCTAAACCGCAAGCACAGGCAAGTATACAGATTCCAAAAGAGGAAAGCACAGGCCCAGAGAGAGATGTTCCAGTGAGAGATCCTGTTGCTACTCCAAAGGCTCCTAAAGTCAACAAAAAGAAAATTAGGAAACAGGTTGCTCAGAGCAAGCCTGAGGTTCCTCATAAAACTGTTAATGTTGAAAATTCACTAACTGGTAAACCTTTGCATTAAAGGTGTATCCATAAGTGGCATAGAAGATTGGGGCATGCCAGTTTTCGTGTTCTTAGGAAAATGCAGGAGTTCGCAAAAGGTTTGGATCTAAAGGGGTGTAAGGTGTTTTTGGATTTGTGCTGTCTGCAAAAAGACCAAATCCAAAGCAGCAGCCATTCCAAAATGCGCTATACGCCTATCAACACGCATTTTTTATTTGGTACACACTGATGTAGTAGATCCTTTCAAGCCAACACTTGGTGGTAAAAAAATATTTTCTAACAATTGTTGATAATTACTCTAAGTATGGATATGTGTATCCTATGAAAGAAAAATCTAAAACCTTTCAGGTCTTTAAAGACTTTGCTGCTCTTGTTCATACCCAACATAGAGTAAGCATCGCCAGAATTCAAAGTGATTGTGGTGCTGAATTCATGTCTCAGCGGTTCCAGGACTGGTTGCATAAGAATGGAATTCTTCATCAGACTTCAGCCCCTTACACACCGACTCAAAACAGGGTGTAGAAAGGCAACAAGGGTTCCTACAAACCATGATGCATTGTCTCCTAGAAGACGCCAACCTCAGTAATCCATCCTGGGGTGAAGCTATTAAATATGCAAATTATATTGTCAACCGTACTTGGAGTACTGTAATAAACCAGACTCCTTTCTTCATGTTGTATGGGTACATACAAACATCTTCGTGAACAGAGCAAGAGAAGTGGTATGAGGCAATGCAGGCTGAAATGGTCTAAAGAAACTTATGCCTGCAAAACCTCCAGCAAACAAAAAAGTCATTGGCACTCGTTGGGTCTTCAGAATCAAAAAGAAGCCAAATGGTGAGTCATTGTACAAGGCCAGACTTGTAGCTCAGGGTTTCGCTCAACGTTATCCTGAGGACTACACAAATACCTACTCACTGACAGTCTGGACTGAAATTGTAAAAATTGTTTTAGCTACTGCTACTATCCTTGCTTTCCAGTTCGATGTTGACACGGCTTATCTACATGCTGACTTAGATGAAGAGATCTACGTGAGAGGTCCTCCAGGATTCCGACAGCAAGAAGGGGATACCTGGTTTCTAAACAAAAATCTTTATGGTCTGAAACAGTCTGGTTTAATGTAGTATTTATGGCTTACTGACAAACTAAATTCAATGGGCTTTATTAAGTCTGAAACTGATGAGTGCGTGTTCACAAAGAGATCTAACAATGCATATGAGATAGTTCTTGTTTATGTTGATGATATTGTTTATATTGGTCCAAATAAGCAAATGAGTGAAATTTTTGCTAAAACTTTGCAGAGATACTTCACATTGAAATCGTTAGGTCATGTTAACAATTATTTAGGTGTTCAGATTGATAAAACACAGAAGGGGTTTAGTCTTTCACAAGAAAATAAAATTGAACAAGTTTTGCATCATTGCAACATGAAGGATGCTAACACAACAAAGACACCCATGCAAACAGATTTTCACAACTTGACACATGAATCAAGTCCTGAGTTCGAGGACCAAACACTTTATCATTCAGTTATTGGGTCACTGTTAGTAGTTCGACATTGCACTTAGTGTTAATCTCGTCTCAACATGTAGGTAAGGCAAAACAGTTTCATTGGTCATGTGTTAAGAAATTATTGAAATACTTAAAACACACTAAACATATGACGTTATTGTTAGAACCAACACATACTGATCATGCAGAATTATGTTGTTATGCAGATTCTGATTGGGCGAATGATAAGAAATCACATAAAAGTACTTCGGGTTATATTATGTTCTTAAATGGATGTCCTGTTTACTGGAATGTGCGAAAACAGAATTTTGTTTCTTGTTCATCTACTGAAGCTGAATATGCTTGTGTTTCAGATGCATGTAATTCTCTAACATGGTTTGATGCTTTGGTTACAGATATCTGGACACGTCCGATTCGACCGATCACAGTGATGGAAGACAATGAATCGGTGATTTATATTTCTGAATCACATTTCACAGGTTCTAGGTCCAGTCACATTGACATCCGTTATAGAAATATCAAACTATTAGTGAAACAAGGTTTTGTAAAATTGCAGTATGTATCTATACATGATCAGGTTGCAGACCGCTCCCAGCAGCACAACACGAGTATCTGTGTAAGAAGATGTGCCTTATTTGATGATGTATCTGATGTTCGCTCAACTGGCAAAGAAGGGGATTGTCACTGCGTTTTTGTATTTACCAGCTGAGCTTTTTCTTTTTGGACTTTAAGACTTACAGTAGTTTGCCAGACCCTTATCAGTAAACTACTGTGCATGTCCACGTTCTTTCTTTCTCTTCTAACTTTCTGTGTTCGCCTGCCAAGAGGTAGTTGGGAAAGCTGCCAAAATGTAACTTAATTAGCTAGTGAGGTGTTTTTATTTCTTTACAATAAAAATGAGTTTTCTTAGAATATATCTCGGTTTATTTTCTCTTGAAAGTATACTTGAAGGAAAAAGGCATAATCCACCTCTAATTTAGGTGCAATTACCCCAGGATGAGAATGGGGCTGATTGTCACCCTGACAGGTTCACTGGGCATTCGACAAAGGCCACTGAAAACCCCAGTCTCATTCTGCCAACTTGACAGGTCCATTGCAGGCAGTGCCCCAGCCACGTTTGCTATGAACCACTTGCACTAATGATGGAAATCACTCCGAAACCATTGCTTTCATTGTGACACCAGGGATGGACTTGCCCCTAGTTCTGGGACTGACCTGGTTAAAGTGGAACCCTAGGAAGGACTGAATGGAGGGGATCCTCCAATTCCCTAATAATGAATTAATCCAAAGTGAGGATCCCCACCAGACTGGAATACCGCAGAATGAGGAGGTAGCTGCAACTGCGGCGAATGGACCCCTACTGGGCATCCCCAGAGAATAGCAAGATTTGATGGATGTTTTCAGCAAAGCAGCCTCAGATGAACTCCCCTCCCCCCCAATAGGTCTACAGACTGCCACCGAGATTTTACCAGGGGCCAAACTATCCAAGCCAAAACTTTACACTGTGACTCCCTGGGAACTGGATGAACTGCGGCAATTTATAGACAAAAACCTCGAGTGTGGGTTCATCGAACTGGCAAGATCCAAGGTGGCCGCCCCAGTTCTGTTCTGGGAGAAGGACAGCTCATTACACATGTGTGGATTATAGAAATTTAAACACTATTTGAAAGGAAAATCTCTATCCCCTACCCCTAATAAAGGACATGCTGGCCCATCTGGTGAAGGGGAGATTTTTTTCCAAACTAGACTTTTTCCAAACTAGACTTCAGGGAGGCTTATTACTGCATCCGGAGACAGCGTTTAATTATCCGTTGGGTTTTCAGTTCAAGGTTTTGCCATTCAGCCCACCATTTTCATGCAGCTGATTAATAGGGTGCTATATGAGCACTTGTATAAGGGAGTTTTGGTTTATCTTGATGATATATTGTTTTATATTGAAACTAAGATTCAATATGTTAAATTGGTGCAGGAAGTCTTGAAGAAACTAAGGGCAGCTATGTTTTTTGCCAAACTCTCCAAATGTGAATTTCACCAAGATAAAATACCTACTGTATCAAATCTCTCACCAGGGGGTGGAAATAGAAGGTAGGTGAGAGGTTTACACTATGACTCCTCGGGAACTGATGAACTGTGGCAATTTATAGACAAAAACCTTGAGTGTGGGTTTATCGAACTGGTGAGATCCAAGGTAGTCCTGTCCTGGGAGAAGAAGGATGGCTTATATGTGGATTATAGAAATTTAAATGCTATTTGGAAGGAAAATAGCATTTGGCACGCGTGCCAAAGGTGGCATGCAGAGCCTTCTCTGTAGGCATGTGCACTGTCACCACAGCACAGAATGCCAAAGAATGGGTGTTTGCAAGCCATAGGCTCTTTTGTCCCTCTGCTGTGGCTCCCTGTCAGGTGATCCCTCCACCAGCTGGCCCCACCCCTCACCCTCTCCTAAAGGAGTCACCCTAAAGGAGTCTGAACCCCAAGAGGCATAGATGTGGAACCTCAAAGGAGTCTGAACCCCAAGAGGCATAGATTTCCTCCACCTTCTGCATTCCCACCCTGCACTGAAGCGAACCAAATGGGCCTCCACACTAAGCAGCTCTGCCAAATTCTGCTGAGTGCAGCTCCAAACATTTGACTTGTGCATTCCTCCTGGCCAGTGCCAGCGCTGGTGGGGAATGTGCGCAGCCTACCTGCTCTGCTCTTGCTGGCCAGAGATGGGGTTCCATGCTGCTGCCTTCCAGTCAGTTTGCTTGCTGGTTGCCTCTGAGGACGAAGCTGCATTCAGGCCACCTGGGCCCCCACTATGGGGGGAGAGAGGGAGTGGGAAGGAGGTGGTGTCTCCCCAACAGAATCCAGGTTGGAGTTGCCTTATTTTGCTTGGCTTTGCCTGCCAGCCTCCACTCATTTAAATAAAAAGAAAATATATGATATTGAGTTAGAGTTTAAAGATTTAAGTCATCGGTTCTTGGATAATGGTATTATAAAGTAGATAGAATTTAGGGAAACAATTGTGTAAAACATTAAGTTGTGTTATTTGGAAATTAAAATTTGAGGAGAAATAATAGGTAATTGTTTTGAGTGAGTTTTTTTTTCTCTGTTTTATTTTTTTATTATTTTTATAAGATGATGATTAGTGGAGATGAGTCATTGTTAAAGATGAATTTGTGATTGTACCAATCTATGACCGGATCAATGCTTTGTTCTAAAAAGATATATTTTATGTTTTAAAAAAATTAAAAAAAACTTTTTACAAAAAAAAAAATAACCCCAAACCCAAAGAGAACCAATCCAGGCTTTCCAAAAGTTTTGACCCATGCCTCTTATTTTTTTAAATGAAATCATGCTTTTTCCAGATATGTCAAAGGCTCAAAATCTTAGTCACCACTAAGCTTTGGGAAGCAGGAAACGGAACACTCTGCCTTCCCCCTTTGAGTCACACTCTCAAAGAAAAGAAAAGTTTTTGGGGGAAATTCCACCCAGAGGTTAGAAAAAAGAAAATCTCACCCAGATTACTCACGCTGCTGCTCAAACCTTCTCAAACACTTCTTCCATCGGGCTGTCCCAGCTTGGTCTGCCCATAATGGACATCTTCTGCTGGTTTGAGAGCTTGCTCCAGACCTGCAAGGGGTTGCTTACCACTTCACAATCCACAAAGTGTTCCCTCGACTTCATCACCTCTCCGGGGTGACTTTGGGCCTCCTAGGGGGCCTCCTGACAGATTGAATTCAGCTGTCTCAGCAGAGCCCCAATAAGTCATTACCTTACCACTGCAATGTCAGCCCTGCCTCCATTTCTCAAACTGCTGTTTTTTAAGCGGAAAGATTTAGTTCCTGCCTAGACTCTTGTTATCATGAGTCTTTCAATAAAAGCTCCTTTTGGAACAACTTCAGTTTCAAGAGTCCTGCTTTCTTGTGAAGATTTAGAGAGGCAAGACCTTATAGACATCATCATATATATGCAGCTGATATGCCTTCTGTCTGAGTTGAAATGTCAAAATGATGTGACATCAATCCACTTGAAAATGAGCAATTAAAGGGTGGCCTCCATTATGCTTCACAATTTTTTTCCTTTGTTCCTTCTTTCTTGCTGGTTGAAAATTGTCAACATTTCAAAAGAAAAGTTGTCTTTAAAGCATAGCAAACATTTTTTCAAGGAATGGAAGTTAAAATAGTAAGTATCTTTCATTTTCCATCTTATGCATGCTTCCCTAAAGTATATGTATATACCTGTATCCCAATATCATATTTAAGTCAAAAAAATTCTGAAGCATAATAGAAAACATCAAATTATGAGAATCTTATATTGAGAGGCATTACTATGGATACAATGGTGGTGCTACCATGTCAACTTTATCTCACCATTTTCTAGCTCTGTCTCTTTTCCACTGTATCTGGTATTGTAGATAGAACTTTAACAGTCAGACAGTTCACATACTACACTAACCACTGTGTACTTTGTTTATGTTTTGGCTTAGTGTGTTACCTACACCTACACACGCACACACTGTCAGGTATGCTTCCTTCAAAATCCAGGAAAGAATGACCCAGACTCCATTAATAAATAAAGTATGGTACTTTTACTAGATATGAAGTGAACACAACTAAAGGAAAGCAGGATCTAAGGCAAAAAGCGTGAAAGTTACAGACAGAAAGCATCCCCTCCCACTGTCCACCGTAAATCATCCGATCCAAAGGTCTCCCAGAGGTCAGGTGGAAGCACACGTCTGGCAGTGTCATCAATCAGGAATGCTGTGGCCGTTGACCCGATAGCAGCTTCAAAAGTTCAGCAATAAGTCTTAAGAATCAGTTTTGTTTTCCTAGTCAGCATACATAACCCGGCTAGATACTCCCCCCTCCCTCCATTACTATGGCAGCCAAAGCAGAGAAAAGCGGAGGCTGACATTCAGCCTCCCTTCAGAAGAGAAGAACTTCTAGTACTGAAAGAGATAAAAAAAGAGGCAATACCACAACCAAAATAATACATTACCATATAAGGTTTATCAGGATATTTGGTGTGAAATAATTGGAGTTTCTTAGGTGCCCGAACATCACGCTTGTTCACCCATTCAGCTTGCGATAATGGGAAATGTTTCCAGGCTACCAGATACTGCACTTTACTGTGATGTTTCCTGGAATCCAAAATCTCTTTAACCTCAAAATGTTGTTCCCCTTCAATAAATATGGAACGGGAGGAGGTTCTTGGGCT
This sequence comes from Coluber constrictor foxii, assembly GCA_038048745.1. Classification (NCBI taxonomy): domain Eukaryota; kingdom Metazoa; phylum Chordata; class Lepidosauria; order Squamata; family Colubridae; genus Coluber; species Coluber constrictor. The sequence continues at coordinate 113,895,485 of CM075961.1, read as the reverse complement.
AGACGTAAAGAGGACGAACATTCCGGTTTCAGTAAACTAACATGAAACACGGGGTGAATTTGTCGCAAATTCTTTGGCAATTCCAATTCAACTGTTACTGGGTTAATGATTCGAGTAATGGGGAAAGGGCCCACATACTTCTTTGATTTTTGATTTTTGTAAATATTTGGTAGAAAGATAAACCATGTCCTCTACTTTATAAGCATGTGCGGGGCACCACTTTTGGTCGGCTTGGGATTTATGACTTTGGTGAGCTTCATCTAGTGCTTTTTGGGTTACTGCCCAAGTCCCCAGTAATTGTTCGATCCACTCAGTCAAAGAAGGATTCTGTGCGTTATCATGAGGTAGCTCTGGGATGGGCACAAACTCCTGCCCCGAAGCCACCTTGAATGGCGTGAACCCTGTGCTGCTATGTATGGAGTTATTATACGCCACCTCCGCAAATGGCAATAAGTCCACCCAGTTATCTTGCTGATAATTTATATAACATCTCAGATACTGTTCTAATACAGAATTGGTTCTCTCACAGGCCCCATTTGTCGGGGTGGCGGGTGGGGGGGTGGCGGAGCTTAACCCCTGGGTGGAGCCTATCAGCATCAGGAACTCTTTCCAAAAGTTGGAGGTGAATTGTACCCCCCCATCTGAAATTATACGTTTCGGAGCCCCATGTAACCTATACACATGTTGAATAAACATTTTAGCAAGGATTTTCGCTGAAAGGATCTTAGGACATGGGATAAAATGCACTTTTTGGAAAACAGGTCAGTCACTACCCATATGACTGTGCACCCCCCACTATCTGGCAGGTCTACAATAAAATCCATGGATATCTCCTTCCAAGGGGCATTGGGTCTGGCTACACTCTGAAGTAGACCAGGTGGCTTCCCTGGAGGTCTCTTAGCTGAGGCACATACTGGGCAGCTAGCTGCATATGTCTCTATGTCCTTTTTAAGTACGGGCCACCAGAATTGTCTTTTAACAAGATGTAAAATCTTGACAAATCCAAAGTGCCCTGCCGCCTTGGCGTCATGAGCGTGCTGCAAAACTGTTGCTCTCAGGCTGGCAAGAACATAGATTTTGGACCCAATCCAAGCTAGTCCATCACGAAGTGTACATTCATTTGAGTGGGCTCTGAACCACTCGTCGGGTTTTAATGCCTCTTGTAGTCTCTGAAGCAAATTGCCCGAGAGGTTTGGGTCGTTCTTCGCCTGTGCTCTGGTACTCACTGGTGCCACCAGTTGGGTCGAAGGGACGATCAGGCGAACAACTTTCTCCTTAGTACTGTTGTATTGAGGCAATCTGGACAGAGCATCTGCCATGATGTTCTTCCCACCAGGGAGGTAGTGCAAGGTGAAATTAAAACGGTTGAAGTGTTGGGCCCAACGAACTTGCTTTGGTGACAACTTGCGCGGGGTTTTCAAAGCCTCCAGGTTTTTATGATCAGTCCACACTTCAAAAGGATGCTTAGCCCCCTCAAGGAATTATCTCCATGTTAGACGTGACCAGCGAACAGCAAAGGCTTCCTTCTCCCATATGGCCCACCTTCTTTCAGTCTCTGACAATTTCCGGGATGTATAGGCACAGGGCTGTAATTTTCCCTCTGCATTCTTTTGCAGAAGTACGTGATCTGTCCCCCTCTACACACACCCACAAAAACACAGCCAGTCGAGGGTTAAAGAAGCACTTGGCACACACCACAGTCCTTATCTCCAACTTGGCAGCGATATTCACACCGTCTGCCAATGCTTTAATTGTTCACAGAAAGAAAATCACATACGTAGCTTTGCCAAAATCCATTCTTTTAGCAGCTTCAGGCCACAATGACTACCAGATTGAGTTTTGTTCGTCACAGGGATCACTGACCACCACCCTCTCTTATATAGTCTCTGGGTTGTGATCCAGTGACTCATTGAACCTGTGACTCAAGTCCAGTGACTCAGGTCTATTCCCTCGCATGCCTCCTCAGCTGCTGCAAGCGCTTATCTCGCCTTCGTTGACGTGCGTCCAGGAATGACGTCTCTCCCTCACTCTCATCTGTGACACCTGTTTCCCCACTACTTTGCTCTCTTTCAGCTGGCACCTGAGACGGTGCCAGAGGGGGGGGGCTGGGAGATCTGGCTGGCTCCTCTTCCTCATGCTCAGAGCTTCCTTCCTCCAATGGGATAGGCTCAGAGGACGGGGCCACAACAGTACGGCACCTACTGCTACATTGCTAGTGTCTGCCTGTACTACAAAAGGTTCTTCCATGTCCAGATATTTGAGGACTGGTTCAGCAGCAAACAACTGTTTCAACTTTTCGAATGCTAACTGACAGTCAATAGTCCATTCAAGAGCTCGGGAGGATTTTGGTTTTACTTCACCCTTTGTTTTCAGGAGATTCATTATTGACAGTGCAATTTTGGCAAATGAGGGGATGAACTGCTGATAAAAGTTAGCAAACCCCAAGAAACTCTGTAATTGCTTGCAGGTGCATGGCCAGTCCATTCCAATACTGCTCAAACCCTTTCAGGGTCCATTTCTATTCCCTCATATGAGATGCGATATCCAAGATAGTCAATTTTGCTTTGGTGGAATTCGCATTTGGAAAGCTTGGCATACAGTTCAGCAGCCCTGAGTTTTTTCAGGACAATGCACACTAATTTCATGTGGTCGTCCATGTTCTCAGAGTAAATAAGAATGTCATCCAAATAAACCAACACCCCTTGTACAAATGTTTATGCAGAACTTCGTTGATCAATTGCATGAACACCGCAGAGGCTCCTTGTAGTCCAAAAGGGAGCACTCAAAACTGGAAACTTCCCAGCGGGCAATTAAATGCTGTTTTCCATTCAACCCCCTCCTTAATTCGTACTCTGTAGTAAGCCTCCCGTAAGTCAAGTTTGGTGAAGATTTTCCCCTTCCCTAGGTGGGCTAACATGTCCTTCATGAGGGGTAAGGGGTAGACATTTTCCACGCAAATGGCATTTAAATTCCTATAATCAACTACCAAATGAAAGGAGCCATCTTTCTTTTCCCGGAACAGTACTGGCGCTGCCACCCGTGGCCTAGCTGGTTGGATGAACCCCTGTTCTAGGTTTTTGTCTATGAAGTTTCGTAATTCCCCCAGCTCCCAAGGGGTCATTGGGTAAATTTTTGGCTTAGGGATCTTTACCCCAGGGAGTATCTCAATGGTACAGTCCATAGCTGTGTGTGTGGGGGGGGGTAGCACATCCGAGGCCCTTTCGCTAAAAACTTCACGGAGATCCCAATACTTCTTTGGAATTTTCTCCTCCCCTTCAATGTGGTTTATTGCCATCTCCACCTGTTCATGCTCCTCTCCGTCCTCAAGGGGGGGTTCTTCCCTCTCTAGTGGCGGGTTCCTAGCACAAATGCGCAAGACCCCCGTCTTCCAGTTGACTTGCAGGTTCCATTTACATAGCCAGGGCAGGCCAAGTATAAGGGGTCGTTCCATGCTAGGGGCCACAATAAAACTGAGAGTCTCTATGTGATCCCCTAATTGCATTTCAATGGGTTCAGTTACAAAATTGGTTGGGTCCCCTCCTGCCATCGATCCATCTAGTTGACAAAACGCAATGGGCCTTTTTAATGTTTTTAGTCTCAGGCCCATCTTTTCTACTTCCTTTGGGCTGATTATGCATCTGGTGCACCCAGAGTCTAATAGGGCTGGCATCTGTGCATGGGCCCCTATGGACGGCACCCTTAATTCTACAGGGATGAGCATAGGGCCCTCAGTGTGACTCACCAGATCGTCGGAGTCAGAGTCAGTTTCGCTGTCGTCCACGTTTGTCGGAGTTCCCAACTCACCCTTTGTCTGGAGAGCGAACTCAACGACTTCCCCTTCCAGCGTGGTTTCATGAACTTTTGTGGGCGCTTTGTCGGTCTTCTTAGGCCCTCTGTCGGTAGGTTTTGGCACTGGCTTGGAGAAACACTCAGCGGCCTGGTGATCTTCCTTGCCACACTTGAAGCATGTGAAGGGCTTCGGCTTGGGCTTGGGCTCCGCCGTCCCCCAGCCATCTTTGGGGCTCCTTTGCAGTAGTAGGAGGATGAAGGCTCCCCCGCATGGCCTTGGAGTCGGCTTCAGGCTATCTCGATTTCCACGTCCTCAGCTACTATGTACCAACTCTGCACATCTTCGGAGACTCCCCGTGCTCTACAGTCCTTGTAGACTTCTTCATTTAGTCCATCTTTGAAGCTCTCCAGCAGAGCCGCTTTGACCACCCTGTCATGAAAGCTGTCGTGAAATTCTTGGGTTTATTCTGCTACAGATCTCCGGTCCTGTTGGATGCCCTTCATTCAGAGTCTTGCCTTCCGCTCAGCTAGGTAGTCTTCAAACCGCCTCCTAAGAGCTCCCGTGAACAGGTTGTAGTTTCGCAGCATTGTGGAGGACCACCATCCATTCTGCTGCCACTTCCTCTAAGGCGTTAGTGACACATCTCACTCGAACTGCATCTGATAGGTAGTCCTCCTCCCAGTCTTGCATGTGATTCCACACTTGGGTTAAGAAGAACCCCAGGGTTTTCGGGTCTCCTCCATATTTTCCAAGCAGGGGGGGGAATTTTCGGTTTCTTGCGTCTGCGGGGTGGGGCCCGCAAGGCTGGGGGTCCCTGGGCTGCTGCATCCCTCGCTTGGCCACCTGAAGCTTGAGATGTATCTTCACCAGGTCCCTCTTCCTCTCCCCCACAAGCACCCTCCTCTGGATTCATTTTGGAGTGTTCTCCCTTCCCTGCAAGGCGTGCATAAAACTCACGGTTTTTCCGGCTTTCTTCAACATCGTGGAGGAGCCATCATGAGGCTTTCTTTTTGCTCTTGCAGCCACATGGCCTCCCCCACTATGGGGTCTGGAGCTGGTTACTCTGTAGGGGGTCCTCACCAGGTCCGGCAACCTTCCTACTCCCCTTGGCCATCTGGCTTCGTCTGGCTCCTGTCTCAGCTGTAAATTCTCTATCCACACCGCAGCCTCTTCCCCTGGATGGCATGAAGTCATTGCCGAGCCAGATGCTCCCCTCTGGTCAAAATCATCTTCTTGATCAGACATCCTGTGATTTTCAGCCCCTTTGGTGTTTGTCCGGGATGGCTGAAAGTGAGATCCTGCTTAATGTCAGGTATGCTTCCTTCAAAATCCAGGAAAGAATGACCCAGACTCCATTAATAAATAAAGTATGGTACTTTTACTAGATATGAAGTGAATGCAACCAAAGGAAAGCAGGATCTAAGGCAAAAAGCGCGAAAGTTACAGATAGAAAGCATCCCCTCCCACTGTCCACCGTAAATCATCCGATGCAAAGGTCTCCCAGAGGTCAGGTGGAAGCACACGTCTGGCAGTGTCATCAATCAGGAATGCTGTGGCTATTGACCTGATAGCAGCTTCAAAGGTTCAGCAATAAGTCTTAAGAATCAGTTTTGTTTTCCTAGTCAGCATACATAACCTGGCTAGATACTCCCCCCTCCCTCCATTACTATGTCAGCCAAAGCAGAGAAAAGCGGAGGCACACACACACACACACACACACACACACACAGGTTGTGACTCTAAACTGGGTCAGTGGCTCTAGCAGATTCCAGGAATGACATTAAAGCTCTCATCATCAAAAGAGTGCAGGTACAGCTAAGATCTTTTACAGAATCCTTAACCTCCCAGGCCTCTGGTAGATGATCTGAGATAAAGAAGATATTTGCCATCCATAAGGATAAGAAGGGATGAAATTGTCAGGGTCTGTAGATTTAATAGTTGTAAGATGATGAGAGGTTGTAAGCTGAGACAACTGAAAGCTGATGCATTGGGAATGAGGCAGCAGGGTTACTGCCACTTTAAGAAGCTGGGTCAGAAGTTGCCTATATAAGAGAAGCCATTAGAGGATGTTTTCCTGCTCCTCATGTTCTCTCTCGTCGTATATCTCATTGCTTTCCTTGTGTCAGTAGCCGTATGATTAGGTATTTACCACATATAAATCTGTATATATTTAGCTGTAGATAAAACTACTGTTAATTATCTAAAGGCTCTGTGTGCTGTGTGCTATGTTTTGCTCCTGGGCTTATCCCCTAATACTAGCTATGCTGCCTAAACTCTGATAGGTTATGGGCCCAGTCCAGATAGAAAGTCAGAGTAACTGAAGAGACTAGAGAGAAGAGAATCCCAGTGTGAGCTTGCACCAGAATAACTGGTTTAAATCATGGTTAGCAGGCAGCATGACCTTCGCTGGTGTAATGGGAGGAGGTTTCCTGGTGTCCTGACTGAATGAGACTAATTACCTCTCCTGGAATGTGAAGATGGAGATCTACCTGCTGAGGGAGGAGTTGTGGACAATTGATACTAATCCACCAGCAGACCTGGATGATGGGGATCAGAGAAAAAATGAAAAGGCATTAACCAGCATAATCCTTGCCTTGGAAGATAGTCAGCTAATACAGGTGAGGGGTCTCCAGTCTGTGACAGAGTGCTGGGAGGCATTGCACAGAATGTATGTGAGAGAGACTATGGGCAGTAAAGTGTTGCTGACTAGGAGGCTGTATAAGGTACAGCTGAGGCCAGGAGAGTGCTGTCAGATCCCTAAAAGTAATACTACCGTTCAAGTGAAGGAAGGGGGAGACTTGGATTCGATTTACTAGCAGGACCTGTATCATCAGATATTTTACAACCTATATCCTGGCGCCAAGGGGATCTGAGATTCCCTTTACCTGCAGGAATTTATATTATAGCCATGTGGGTTGTCTCACTTTAAAGAGTAGTGGTGGGAATGCATGTTTGTTCAGGTTCTCAAAGGAAATAGTAAAGAAAACATCTTCACACTTGTGTATTGGCTAAAATCTGCATTCTGACTTAAAGGGAGGGTTCTCTACCACTTTAATCCTACTGCTTTGCCTAAAGGTATTCAGATTGTGCTTTAGCTGGATGGCTTTCACTTCTACTTAATAAAAGAATCTTTTTGAACAACTATGTTTCAAGAGTTCGTACTTTCTTAGGTTGGAAGGGGAGGCGATCCTTATAAGTGCATGTCCATACATTTGCAAAACATGAGATGGACATTCCTTGAGTTGAAATATTTATGAAATATACAGAGGCACAAAAAGTGTATGTGGTGCATAGTTTCTTGGGCAGTTCATGGGTCATTCTTGTGATCAGTCTTGAGTTCATGCAAGAACAGGACTTAACGATGGCATACTTGACTGGTTGGTTGTTGGAGGAGAAGCAGAAACATCTGGAGAGGAGACCAGGAAAGGGAGGGGAGAGCATTCAGCACAAATCATCATCTGCAACAGTCCAGGATTGCCAGCGGAGCAGCTGAAAGAGTTAGCATACGAAAAGATGCTACACATGTGGTTCTACTGAACATTTCCAGAGAAGCTGTCCTGAGAGAAGGAACAGAGGGGCAGCGAGACAAGGGAGCAGAATTAAACAGCGAACATGGAGCAGTTCTCCAGCATCATTTTCCCTGGCAGCATCAACAACTGAACACAACAGGAATATGTGGTTGTTGGACAGTCAGGCAAGCCAACATATTGTTAATGATCCACATGTGTTTTCTGGTTTGAAACCAGCAAGGAAAATGTGGGTTAGTCTGGCTGATGGACAGAAAGCTGCTGTAAAAGGGGAAGGTAATGTGTATGTACCAGAAATAGATGCTACATTGTACAACATGTTATATGTACCTGCTTTAGAGCATAATTTATTGAATAAATTAGGTTAGACAGGCATATGAAATAATATTTGCTGGCGAACTATATACAATTAAGGAGAATAGACAGGTATATGCACAAGGTGTTAAAAAGGATGGTCTGTATCGGGTGAAATCTAAAATTTGTTACTACCGATTCTGTTGGCGTGGTTTGGTGGGGCGGGGGGTAATGTGACGGTGGGCATGGCCAACTTTTTTTTTTTTTTACTTTTAAAAGCATTTTTTCTACAACCTCTTCAGCCGATGCTTTTAGAAGCCTCTGACGATCAGGCAACTCAGCTGGGATCGCCAGAGGCTTTTAAAGGCATTTTTTTTTGTACAACCGTTTCGGCCAAAGAGGTTGTAGAAAAAATGCTTTTAAAAGTCTCTGACGATCCCAGCTGAGCTGCATGATCATCAGAGGCTTTTTTTTTACATTTACAATCATTTTTTCAGCTGAAGAGGTTGTAGAAAAAATGCTTTTAAAAATAAAAAAAACCAGCCTCTGATGATCACGTGGCTCAGCTGGGCATGGGGGGGAGGCGTGCACAGGGATTTTTGCTACTGGTTTTCCGAACCACCCACCATCATCGCTACCGGATTGGGCAATCCGGTCCGAACTGGAAGTATTTCACCCATGGTCTGTATGTTCTGGGAATGCAAGAACATAATTGTGCATGTGTACTTAAAAATGTTTCTACACATGACAACTGTATACACCTGTTACATAGAAGATTACGGCATGTAAGTTTTAACAAGTTGAGGAAAATGCCAGGCATAGCTGAGGGGCTGAAATTAAAGAAATGTAATGCATATTTGGATTGTTCTATATGTAAAGAATCAAAAGCTAAAATGTATCCTGTAAGTAAGAAAAGTGCTAGAACTACAAACATGGTATTACAATTAGTTAATGCTGATCTGATTGATCCTACGACACCCTCTTTAGGAAGTGCAAGATTTGCATTAGTCATAGTTGACGATTACAATAGATATGGATATTGTTATTTACTGAAAAATAAGACTGAGATATTGCAACAGTTCAGGAAATGGGTAACACTTGTAGAACGACAGCATGGATGTAATGTATGTCAGATTCAAACAGACAGAGTTTGAGAAGTTTCAAAGGTAGTTAAGCAGTCTAAGCATAAGGCATAGAAAAACAAACCCATTTTCACCTTTGGAAAACTGTGTGGTTGAGAGACGAATCAGTGTGCTACAGACAATGAAATATGCTTTGCTTGCTGATGCAGGCAGGCATGGGGAGAAGCCATATTTATTAACAGCAAATTATATCATTAATAGGTTATGGAATGAGGCAATACAGGAAACACTATATTTCCTGATGCATGGTAGGAAATTATCTTTAGGCCATGTAAGAACATTCGGTAGTTATGCCTGAGTGCATATTCCGAAAGCTACTAGGAGAAAAGGTCAGACAAAGGCCAGAAAGCTTTGATTTGTTGGTTATGAGCCAGGAACTAAGGGGTACAGGTTTACAGATGGTACTAAATGAGTTGTAATTTCAAGGTCTGCTAGTTTTGCACAGCAGAACTGGAACAAGATACATGCCAATCATGAGACATTCATGCTAATACAGAGTTCAAAGCTATTGGAAGCTGAGACCGAGTCAGATAAATATGTAGATGAGGATAGATTTGTGATAAAAAGGAAAAGTACATATGACAGATATAGAAGAGGAGAGGCCTGAAACAGGAACACGTAATTCCAAGGAGATCAGAGAGAAGTAACAAAGGTTCTTGAATGGTTCACTGCAAGTGAGGTGAGAGCATATAGTGTTAGATATGAACCTCAAAGTCACCATGAAATGTTGTTATTGCCCAAAGTAGAACAAAAAAAAAATGGAAGGAAGATATGGATGAGGAAATGAAATCTATGGATGTGCATCGCATGTTTACTCCCATAAGACTGCCAGAAGGGAAAAAAGCAGTAGATTCAAATAGGTTTACAAGAAAAAAGAAAGTGCTTCATGGAAGCAAATGACTTCCTTGGACTGTTGGACAACAGAAAAAGAGCACTGTTCCTGAGCCACTGTGGGCACGATGTGTTCAACACTGGTGAAGCCCTATGTGAACCAACTCTGGTACAATCCATATCATGGCAAGTGCTTCAAAACGCACTAAGAACACACTACACTCCTGCCCCATCAAAAATGGTGAGATGCTACAAATTCCAGCACCAAATGCAGCAGGACGGAGAATCGATAAACCAATTTGTCGCTGTGCTGCAAAAAGCCACTGCTCACTGCTAATTTAGAGACCTGGATAATATTCAAATAGACCAAATAATTTGGGGAGTAAAAGATCTCCTACTGCAGAGAAGACTCTTAGCAAAGACAAATCTAATGTTGCAGGCTGCGCTGGATGAAGCAAGGGCAACAGAGTCATCAAATAGGGTGGCCGAGTCACTACAGAAGCTTGCTACAGCTCCGGCTGCAGCAAAACAGACTGCCATGATTCATAAGAGCGGTCATCAAGACAAAGACCCTGAAAGCAATGAGAATGAGGTCTATCACACAGAGAAGAAATATACAGAGCCAGAGAATAGAAGGCACCCATGTGCCAGCTGTGGGGGACAGCACCCTAGGGCATCCTGTTGTTACAAGGACATTAATTGCCACTGATGCAATAAGAAGAGACACTTGGCGAAAGTCTGCTGAGCGAATCAGCCCATTAATTATTGAGCTGACATAGAGATTACAAAGGCAGAGGGTCCAAGACCGTTTCAAAGGGAAAATTGGAAGCATAGGTGTGAAACTGCTAGCGAAAGGGTGCCAGAAACAAACTGCCAGACTAGGATAGCACAGGTGAGCACCCCCTGCAGGAAAAAGCTTCATGTCACTGTACTGATAGAAGGGTCACCCTGCGACATGGAGATTGATACCGGCTCATCAGTAACAATTGTCTCCTAGCAAGCCTTAAAGACTGCTGTTCCAAGACTTCAGAAACACCAACTTGAATGACAAAATGTGTGGCTCAGCAATTACCAGGGAAACAAGATCCCTGTCATCAGCTGCGGAACCTTCAAGGTCCAATTCAACAAATTCTGGGCAACCTGACCTTAACAGTCATCGGAGGAAACCTTCCCAACCTGCTCAGGCTGGACTGGTTTGAGTCCCTTGGCCTGGGGGTGACCAGCATCAAAGCCATCACCAGCTCGCGGGCCGATGACCTGATCTGGCAATTCCAAAATGTGTTCAATCCGGAACTCGGCAAGTATGTGGGCACCCCAATATCATTTGGTTTAGACTCCAAGGTGGCACCAATTAGGATGAAACCCTGGAGGCTCCCATTCACCCTAAAAACCAAGATTGACAAAGAACTTGATAAATTGATAAGGCAGGGAATTCTTGAGCCAGTTGTCCATGCTAAGTGGGAGACCCCAATTGTCACCCCAGTTAAGAGTGATGGCTCTGTAGGCATCTGTGCTGATTACAAGTGCACATTGAACAAGGCTCTACAGCAGAGCACATACCCAGTTTCCATAGTTCAGCATTTGTTTCATTCTTTGGATCCCGAAAGGATTTTCAAAAAATTGGACCTCGTGCAGACGTATCAGCAGCTGCCTGTTTATAGTGCTACTGATGAGGCCCAAATCATTGTGATGCATAGGGAAGCATTCAAATGTCACTGTTTACAATTTGGTGAAAGTGTTGCCCCAGGTCTGTTCCAGAGTATAATGGAAAGACTTTTACAGAAAATTCCTGGGGTAGTGCCGTACTTTGATGATGTCTTAGTTACTGCTAGTGACAAACAACAACTATGCCCCTGTCTGAGGGAGGTGCTCTCAATATTTAGAACTGCAGGGCTAAGAGTAAAAGGTAGCGAATGCCAGATCGGGGTCCCCGAGGTTGTGTTCCTGGGATACCGGATAAATGGAGAAGGCATTCATCCTACCAAGAGCAAGGTCAGAGCAATTCAGGAAGCCCCAGCAACATGGAATTTGACAGAATTGCAGACTTTCCTGGGATTGCTCAATTTCTATAGTGTGTTTTTGAAAAAACAAAGCTACCATTGCTGAACCCCTCCACAAGCTATTGGTGAAGAATAGCACCTGGGTTTGGAGACATAAGGAAGCTACCGCTTTTCCCACTGTAAAACGCCTCCTTTCTGCTGATAGTTTTCTAATTCAATACAATGACACATTTTCATTGGTACTAGTGTGTGACAACTCTCCCTTCGGTATAGGGGCTGTGCTGAGCCACTGCCTCCCAAATGGAACTGAAGCCCTGGTCGCCTATTTCTCCAGGACACTGTCTAGTGCAGAGAGGAACTATAGCCAGATGGACAGGGAAGCGCTGGCTGTGGTGGCCGGGGTCAAGCGGTTTCATGAATACTTGTTTGGGAAGAATTTTGAATTGGTTACGGACCATAAATCTTTGTTGGGACTCTTGGCAGGGGACCATTCCAAACCGCCGGCACTGGCACCTTGATTTACAAGATGGGCCATTTTTCTGTTGGCGTACTGCTACAAACTGATTCACTGGCCTGGAAAAACTATGGGACATGCTGATGCCCTCAGCAGATGTCCTCTGCCTGACTTGTTGATTGACCCGACTCAGACGTTCCAGTTCTCCTCATTGACTGCCTGGACTCTGGCCTCGTGACTTCTGCCACTGTGGCAAAGCACTCGATTAAAAATGCTATGTTCAAACAAATTTTGAACTGGTAGGGAGGGGATGGCCAAATGGCCCATTTGGTACAGTGTTTCAGCTGTTTGCAATACGTCAACATGAGATTTCAGTGCAAGGGGGTTGTTTACTGTGGGGGAACCAAGTAATTATACTGCCCAGTTTGAGGTATTCTGTACTTAATGCACTGCATGAGTGCCATCTGGGGATTGTCCAAATGAAAGCCTTGGCTTGGAGTTTTGTATGGTGGCCAAATATGGAGCAAGAGATACAAGAGTGGGTAGCCACATGCAGGGCCAGATTTAGATGAAAAGAGGCCCTAGGCTATTCCACTTATGAGGCCCTTTCACCTCCCATTTTTAAGTTTGTAAATTTTGCTAACAATTTGAATGTAGGCCCCTCTTGATCTTGAGGCCCTAGGCTGAAGCCTAGTTAGCCTATAGGAAAATACAGCCCTAGCCGCATGCCAAGCCTGCCAAGAATCTTGGCCAGTTCCCCCAAGGCACCCATTCAAGAGTGGGACTGTCCAAGAGCCAACTGGTCGAGGATACACATTGACTTTGCCTGGCCATTCCATGGCCAAACCTTTTTAGTAATTGTGGATGCCTATTCTAAAAGGATGGAAATCATCCTAATGGCCATCATAACAGGGGATGCATAAATAAACATCCTCCAAAAATTATTCACAACTCATGGGTTGCCTGATGACCTGGTTTTGGACAATGGCCCACAATTTTGGACAATGGCCCACAATTGGGAGTACGCCATGCCCTCATTGCACCCTTTCATCCAGACAGTAATGGACTGGCTGAAAGATCTATAAGATCTGCCAAGGAGGCATTAGGCAGGTTGGCACCAGGAGACTGGCAAGAGCGGGTAGATAAATTCCTCGTGTATCAACACATAACCCCCAGTGTGGTCATAGGTAGAAGCCTGGCTGAATTATTAATGGGCCGCCAGCTTCGATCAGTCTTAGACCGCCTGCACCCAAATTATGCACCCAAAACTACAATCGATATGCAGAACCACACCAGGTCTTTTAACATCGGAGACTTGGTTCACTCACAAAATTGCCAAAGAACCCCTATGGCTACCAGACAAAATAGAAAAAATCACAGGGCCCAAGTCGTATATTGTTAGATTAAATGATGGGCGTCAGTGGAGGCGGTACATAGATCAATTATGTAGCCGCCTCACTTCTAATATTGAAAATCTAGAAACTGAACAAAAAGAGTTTAATTCTAATCCCTTCCTGGCAGACTCAAGCCTGATGGAACCGGAGAATGCACCTGAAGAACTGGGAATCCAGTGACGCTCCTCCAGCAAGCCAGTTCCTGTAGAATCCAAGGCCCCACCCGAAAGTTTCCAGGAGCAAAAGGCAGCAGCAGACACAACCTCCCAGCCTGCCACCGCCATGCCAAATGAACCACGCAGGTCCAGGAGGGCTAGTAAGCGCCCCGCCTACCTGTGTGACTACATATGTAAAATGGAATGTTCCATTCTAGAAGGGAGGAGTGTTAGATATTGACAAGGAAGTTTTCCCTCTGGTCCACTGTTTGGGCAGGAAGAATGTTTAAATGTGATTGGCTGAGCTCCCAGACAGCCTTCTATATAAAGGCTGGCTGTTTCAGGGACAGGCTGCTGCATTGTAAATAGTTCTTGAATAAAGAGCTGTTGTCTGAAGCCTGTCTCCAGTCTCTTCAATCCACCTACATAACAATGGCTATAGGCAGGAAGTCGGGGGCATCCTGAGAGTGGAGCTTTCAGTGCCAAGTCCCTCTTCTGCCCCCATGAAAATCATCCCCAACCCCAACCCCCCACTCCAGTTAAATGTGAGTAGAATGATAGGGTTTGTTTTAAATGGATAAAAAGATCTGTGCTACTTGTTATCAAAATCCGAGTGGAAGTCAGGATGCTGCTGATCCTGATGCTGATAGGCAGGCAGAATTCTTGTTTTCTTGTTTTCCTCCCCAAAAATTATGGTGTGTTTTATAATCCAAACAATACAGTACTTATTATCTGAAAGAGCAAGTTAATTCAGGAACAGGAATATTTGAGGAATTTGAACTTTGATAATTTTGAAATAAATACCTGTCATCTCCTTCCAGTTACTGTACAAACTGATTTGCTCTCTCTCATACTTCCCATATGGTTATGATTCAATTCTTACTCAAAAATTAGCCTGTCTGAAATGCAGTTTGAAGGAAAAGAGTAGAAAATGTAAGTAATTTGAGAGATAAGCATGATTTAAAATATTTGAAATATTCACTGTGTTCCAGCGGTGAAATGCTCCCAGATCGGGCCTGATTGCCTGATCCAGTAGCGATCTTAGCTGTTGGTTCAGCCATCCGGTAGTGATGGCAGAGCAAAGCTCTGCCTACCCACCCAGGTGTCATTACTTCCTGGTTTTACACATTTAAAAAAATATGTTTTTTACCTTCTGTGCATGCGTAGAAGGTTTTGCACCTGCACAGAAGGTCTATGCACACATGTGATGCGTGCTGCACATGTGCTTCCAAACCAGTAAGGAAGGTAAGTAGATTTCACCCCTGCTGTGTTCCATGTGTCCATGCATATCATTCTTGATTATGGGAGTCCATAGGGTCCTATAAAAAAAATCAAGATGGCAGACATGACAGTGATTGAAGTTCTAACTTTTTTATGAGTTACACACACATAAACATGTATAACATAGGCAAAGTTCCACCCATATTATTGGAGCTATCATTTTCATTGTTTATGACAATAACCTATGGACACCCATGTTCGAGAATGGTATCTGAAATAGAAACAAATGAATGTGCCCATCTTTACCTCCTACATGAAGCCTCAGAATTGGGATGTTGATGGTACAATTTATTGAAGGGGATTATGTGGATGGTCTTACACAACATGATCATTTGTTTTTCTTTTCCAGGATTCACTTTTTCTATTAATGCTAAGCACTCTGGTTGAATATGCTAATACAAATGCATCATTTGGAACAGAACAGAAGTTTGAGCAAAATCCCGTCTTTTCATCCCTTCCATTTCTTCCAGCTTTACCCCAGGCAAAGAAAATATTACTATTGTTGGAATGGAAGGGGTTAAATGTAAGTGAGAATCCAGCTTTCAACACAGTTAATCCATATAAAGCTTCTGGATTTCTCTGCAGTGATCTTTGTGTTGTTGTTTGCATTTCTCCCCTTTTTGGTGAAATCTTTTCTTCTTTCCTTTCCTCCTTTCCTCCCTCCCTCCCACTTTCATCCATTTGGTCTGCATGAAGAAATTAGCATATTGTACAGAAAGCTGGAGATGTAAGAAGCCAACCCCCTGCTGTGCAAGGGGCTGTGCAATCTGCAGGCAGCATCAATTTTTCAGGAGTTCCCTCATTTCTCATTACAGTCATGGTACTGCTTAGCACCTGATTCAACATCTTCCTAGTGGTCTTGAAGACAAGCACCCAGACTGTAAAAGAACAAACCCAATACTTTGGGAGTATTAATACCCTTGTTTATACCTTCTGCCATAATTAATCAGAGTATTAATCAAGATTGGGTTTACCTTTGTTAATTAAATAGGGCAGTGTGGAATAATTAAGTCAGTACGATCCAGTGCTTATACTGAACAGCAATGTAGCAATCTTAGGAGAGATACATTAGCCCTCTGGCTAATTTTATTGGATAAAAGGAGCAGAGGAGAGGGACAGAGAGGAGAGAGAAAGGATGAGGGAACAAAGCAGAACTAAGTCCTGAAACTACAGAAAGTTAAGAAAGACCTTAAATGAAAGGATTTGATTTAGAACAAATTTCAGCCCTGCCAACAAGACCCAAAATTGGCTAAACTCCTCAGGCACTTCCTTAAAGATTCAGCTGACTGGTTGTCTTTTGGCTACAGCAGGATAAAGTTATTCTGGAGTGTCCAATGATGCAATTGTCATAGTAATATGTGTAATATTAGAAGGGTGTTGTTCCTTCTGCCAGCTAATCTTCTAATGATGGTGTCTCCTGATCAACCCTGGCTAGTTTTCCCTAACCCTTCTCAGCTTCCCTCCCCAATCCTTTTCCACTTCATGAATAGGGCTACTGTCTTAAAGAGAGCAAACAGGATCCATAAACAATAATGGTTTGTTATAGTTGAGTCTGGTTGTCAATTTAATCCAAATATTCCCATGTGAGCATGTGTCACAAAATGACACATGCTGCATGTGAGCATGTGTCACAAAATGAGGCCTCTAAAGGAAAAAAAATCAAGAATAACAAGCTCTCCCACCCCCAAACAAGAACATAAACTAATTTAACTTGCAAATGGAAAAATAGAAGAGAGGTTTTTGTTGTCTTTGAATACTTTGTGACTTTAATCTTGTTTCTTTTTTTTCTATTCATCTCTTCTGGCTTGATTCTTTTCTGAGGATCAATTGAACTATTCTGGACTTGGCGTATGTCTTCACGGAATGTCCAATGCTTACAATTAACTATCTTTATATAAAACTATTTTTAAAAAAGTTTTTTATTTTTCAAAATATAAATATTCCATCTTTCCTTAAACAGTGTATTGTCTGAGTACACATATCTCTGTGCAACAACCTTCAGCATTTACAACCTCATTCACATTGATATTAATTCTCCAATCTTAAAATTATAGTATGTTAAACAGTTGAACATTATAAGCCTATTCATTTTTCCTCTTAACCTGTCTTCTAATAAAAATACAATAATGATAACATTAAACATAATTATCCTCATCATATATTAACATTTTTCATCTTATTTATACCTCTATCTTAACATATTTTCTATTATTCTTTAATCTTCTCCTTTTATTTCCATTTTCCTTTTTATCCTCTATTGATAAAATACTTCCCATATTATGTAATATTCAGTTTGTTCTTTCTCCTTAATTGCTAGTGTTAATCTATTCATTTCTGCACATTCTAATATTTTCCTAATCACCTTCTCATCAATAGGAATCACTTCACTTTTCCAGTGTTGTGCAAATACAATTCTAGCTGCAGTTAGAACATGGATAATTAAATAAGTATTGTCTTTATTATAATTTTCAGGTAAAATCCCCAGCAAAAATATTTCTGGTTTTAGCTCAGTCTGTTGTTTTATCATCTTTTCCATCCATGTCTTTATTTTTGTCCAATATTTTTTTGCTTCTACACATGTTCACCACATACAGTATGATAGTAAGATCCAGGTATCTGGTGGCACTTCCAACATTTAGCTAACTTATCTTTAAACATCTTTGCCAACCTCGCTGGTGCAAGCTGCCATCTATAAAACATTTTATACAAGTTCTCTTTATATGCAGCCAATATTGTTAATTTATAATTCCTATCCCACAGTTTCTGCCACTTATCTAATTCTATCGTGTAGCCAAAAATTTTTGCCCATGCTATCATTGCCTCCTTTACTTGTTCCTCTTCCAACTTTATACCCAGTAAGTAACTGTATGATTTCTTTATCAATCTTTCTTCAGTTCCTGTTAATATTTTATCTAATTCTGTTAGTTCTTTATAAAAAGAGTGGTCTTCCGGGTGCGATTCAAAGTGTTAGTTATCACCTTTAAAGCGCTCCATGGCTTAGGGCCTGGGTACTTACGAGACCATCTTTTGCCACCAATAGCCTCTCACCGACCAGTTCATTCTCACAGGGAGGGACTACTCAGGGTACTGTCAGTCAAATTGTGCCGACTGGCAACTCCCAGGGGGAGGGCCTTCTCTGTAAGGGCTCCAACCCTTTGGAATGAGCTGCCTCCTGATATACGAAACATCCCTAATCTCCATGCTTTCCGCTGTGCCCTCAAGACCCTGATGTTCAATCAGGCAGGGCTAAGCACGTTAACTGGGAATGATTAAAATATTTTTTTAAAATTTGATTTATATGCCGCCCTTCTCCGGAGACTCAGGGCGGCTTACAATGCGTTAAGCAATAGCCTTCATACTTTTGTATATTTATATTTATACAAAGTCAGCTTATTGCCCCCAACAAACTGGGTCCTCAATTTACCCACCTTATAAAGGATGGAAGGCTGAGTCGACCTTGAGCCTGCCTGGGATTGAACTCGCAAGTAATTGCAGCAGCTGGATCTTAAATGCTGCCTTTGTAGGAGGCATTACTCCCCTACGCTACTCATACTCATACTATGCTACGCATACTCATATAATACTACGCTATTATATAATTCTGGGTTTTATTTATTTGGACTAAACTATGCTATAATTTTAATTATCAATTTTATGATGTTTATGTATCTTTTATTTTTTCTTGACTGTACACTGCCTTGAGTTCTGGGGGAGAAAGGCAGTATAGAAATATAATAAATAAATAAACAAATAAATAAATAAATAAATACCATGTAATTTAGCATCTTTCCCATCTAGAATGTATCTGCACTTGTGATTATCATGTTATATCGATCTCTTGCTCACTCATTTCTTGTTTAGTTTTGAGTTCCCCCTTTTCATTCAAGATATCTTTATATCTAACAATATTTCCCATATTAATAATATTTGGATGAATTAATGCTTCCATTGTTGAAAGCCAAACTGCTATCCTCAAATAATGTTGTTCTTTAACTTTCTCCCACACTAATATTAATGCATTCTTTATATAATGTCTTTGAAAATATCTATTATCTGTCTTCCGGTTGGCACTGCAGGACGTTGCAGACGGTCTTTGCAGACCGCCAGCCCCGTGTTTTCGTGAAGCCGTTTTGACAGCGCAAAACGGCTGTCTGACTGCTTCAAAATCTCTCCTTTGGGAAAAGAAGGAGAGGAGAGCAGTTGGGGGGGGGTAGAGCTGTCCAAAAAGCCCCTTGGAGCAATTCCAGGGGCTTGAAGGGTAAGCTCCCCATTCAGCCCAACTAAGCTCCGGAGCCGGGACGACTCTGCTTATGCAGAGCCAAACGTCGCAATCACCTCTGCAGCCAATAAGAAGTTTAAAAGAATCCAAGAGCAGACGGAGCAGAAGCAGGAGTGCAGGCAAGAAAGTATCTATGCTTAACTCCGAGCTACACTGTTTCTAACTAAAGCCAATTGAGAGGAAGTTATTGCCTAATGGCGTCTTTGCTGCAATTACAAAAGTGAAAGTTAGCAACGAAAGTGTCTGCTGAGACTTTTTGTGTTTTGAACTGACTTGAAGCTGCTGGAAATAGAGAACTAGGGGGAGGAAAGATCATTTTGCCTTAAAAATCAAACAATTTAAACCCTTGAAAGCTGCTTTGGTGACTTTGTGCCTGCAGATGGGGGGGAAGAGGAAAAAAAAGAAAGGAATTAAGATGGCTTCCAAGAAAACTAAACCAGCAATTTCAAAAGTAGGAGGGGGTTCTCCAGTAGTCTCTGTTGTGTCACAGAAGGCTCAACTTCTGTCTGACTCAAAAAATCAGGAGACTCCCATTAGAGATCTTAAAGAATTTATAAAAGAAGCTATGAATAACCAAACAACAATTATAGAAGGGAAACTGGAGAAATTTGAGGAAGAAATAAAGCAAGTTAAGGAAGTTGTTGCAAAAAAGCATGATGAGATAAGAGATGATATTATACTGGCAGTTTCAGGATTGTCTAAACATCTTATTCAGTTGGGTGAAAGAGTGGAAGAAATTAATGAAGCTAATTTAAATTTGGAAGCCAAAATGGGAGATATTGTGACCAAAACAGAGAAGTTGGAAAATGAGGTGACCATGATGCAATATAGATCTATGGAGTTTGCTCTGAGACTGAGAGGATTGAAAGAGAATGGTCGGGAAAATTTAAGAGATAGATGTGCAGAAGCTATAGCAGCACTAATTGAAGCAAGAAAAGAGGACATCACAAATCAAATTGATAAAGCTTACAGAGAGAACTCATGGGTGGCAAAACAAAAGCAATTGCCAAGAGATGTGGTGATTTATTTCATTGATAGAAGAATTAGAAATGATATCCCACAAGCCTCCTATAAAAACAAGGTCCAGGTGTTTGGACAAGAAATCCAGATTTTGAAAGAGATCCCTCCTAAAATGTTAAGAGACAGAAAGGACTTTGGTTTCCTGGTAGAGGAGCTGAGAAGGCAACAACTACTGTACAGATGGGATGTTCCAATAGGCCTAATAATGACTTATGGTGGAGAAAGATACCGCTTGAATACAGTTTGGAAGGCAAAATATTTTTATATCAATGTTTTAAAGGCTGGACACCCATCTTCACCTGGGGGGGGGGGTAAAAAAGAAAAAGAGATATTACAACAAGAGGGAAATGGAAAACAGACACAAACTTATGCTGAAGTGGCAGCTGGAGGAAAAGTGCAAGAAGATCTTCCTTTTCCATTAAAGAGTATAAAAGGACCAGTGCTTGATACAACCAACAAGACAGAGGAACCAAGAGAACAGGGTGTGACATGATCAACTTTTAAACAAATACAACAACAACAACAAAAACAACAACCAAAAGTGCAACAAGTCTAAGATTTAACTCGAGAATCTCAAAAAACAGAAGCAGTGGGAGGGGCCAGGCTGAAGAGTAAGATGGAAGAAGAAATTCAGCAAATGCTCATGACGCTTCGAGGCACTAAGGATGGCAAATAAGTTTTTATCTTGGAATGTCAATGGTTTAAATTCACCACAAAAGAGAAAGAAAATATTTCATTATTTGAAACAATTTAAGAATGATGTTATTTGTTTACAAGAAACACACATTAAATTATCAGATCAAAAATATTTAATAAACTCAAGATTAGGGACTCATTTGTGGCATCAGCTTTAGAGAAGAAGAGTAGAATAGTTATCTACGTAAAGAAAGGCCAATTTAATTGAGGCAGATGCTCATGGAAGGTATATAGCAATAGAACTATTAACCCAAAATGGAAAAATGCTTTTAATTGGAATATGTGCACCGAACCAACAAGATAATTTTTATAAACATTTACATTCTAAAAAAATACACTGGGATTATAAATCATTTATATTAATAGGTGACTGGAATGGAGTAATAGATACTTTGAAAGATAAGAAGAGTACATCTAAAGTTTACACATGCAAAATTACCTAAATCTTTTTTTGACATAATGGAAGATTTAGAACAGGGATATTTGGAGAGAACGGAATGTTGACGAAAGAGATTTTACTTTTTTTTCGGACAGACATCAATCTTTTTCTAGGATTGATTTCATACTAATTACAAATGATTTTCTTTCTAGGGTAAAGAAGATGAAGATATGCCCAAGGACTTTAGCTGATCATAGTCCGGTTTGGTTGGAATTGGAACAGGAGAGGGGGGGAAAGGAGGTCTTGGAGACTAAACGAAAATTTATTTAGATATGAAGAAAATGTGAATGAACTTAAAAAATAAATGAAATAATTTTTTGTTATTAATATGCATAAGGGTACTTCTATGGAAATGGTATGGGATGCAAGTAAAGCCTATATGAGGAGAATTTTAATACATATGAATAATAGACATAGATTAAAGCAAATAAAGAGGCGGAAAGAGATTGAGGAGGAAATAAAAAAGAAGGAATAATTATTAATATGTAACCCAGGAGATAAAAAAGTAAAGGAAACAATAAATATATTGCGAGGGCAATTTAATATGTTAATGGCTGATCAGGTGGCAACTACTTTGCAATATGCTAAACACAATACATTTTGTAATGCCAATAAACCAGGCAGATGGTTGGCTTATGTACTAAGGAAGAAACAAAAATCACGAGTTATCAGTAAGATAGAATTTAGAGGTAAGGAAGTTTATCAACAAAATATGATTAAAAAAGTTTTTCTAGAATATTATACAAAACTGTACACAGGAGATCTAATACAAGGTATAGATATAGATAGATATTTAAAGGAGGATAATACTCTTGAATTCAGCAATTAAACAATTAAAATCAGGTAAGACACCAGGAACAGACGGATTGACAGCTGTTTATTATAAGAACTTGCAATTTGAAATGGTAGAACCACTTAGAATCTTATTTTGTAAGATCCAATTAGGGGGAGGAATCCCACCCTCCTGGAGAACAGCTTTTGTTTCACTGATTCCAAAAGATGATCAGAATTGTGTCAAGCCTGAAAATTTTAGACCAATTTCACTTTTGAATACTGACTATAAAATTTTTGCTAAGATATTAGCAAATAGATTAATGCCAGTTATGCAACAAATAATTCAAGCTAGATGGAGAGAAGACCAAAAAATTGGTGTCATGCAAAATGAGGAAAATTTGGTAAAACAGATCAGGGACCAGAGTCTAATGCATATTAAAAGGTTGTATAATGCATTATTGGATATAGATTCAGAAACGGAATTGGTTAAGGATTGTATGATAAAATGGGCACAAAACTTTCAGGAACCAATAATGATGGAAACATGGGAAAAGATTTGGGTTAGAAATGTTAAATTTACGCAAGCACAAAACTTAAGAGAAAATTAATAGGGGGGGGGAGAAAATGTTGTTTCTTTTTTGTAAAACTTTTCAATAAAAAAAAAATCTATTATCTCGTTTACCCCATACCACAAGAAAGCCCCAACTGTAAATCGTGCCCTTCCAATGTCAATAATCTTGTATTCCTCAATACAATCCATGTTTTCATCCACATTAATACAGCATCCTGAAAATACAATTTCCAGTTTGGAAACCCAAAACCTCCTCTGCTTCTTATATCTTGCAACTTTTTAAAGCTAATTCTTGCTTTTTCCCCTTGCAAAATATACTTACATATTGTTTTATTAAGTTCCTCAAAATAGTTTTTCCCCAATTTTATCAGGATTGTTTGAAATAAGTACAATAATCTTGGCACTAATCTTCATTTTAATTGTAGCTATTCTTCCTACCAGGGATAGTTGCAGAATTTTCCATTTTTTCAGATCCATTTGAATTTGTTTCAACAATTTATGGTAATTATTTTCCTTAATTGTTATGCATTTTGCTGTCAACTGAATTTTTTTTTAGATTTGATTTATATGCCGCCCTTCTCTGGAGACTCAGGGCTGCTTACAATGTGTTAAGCAATAGCCTCCATACTTTTGTATATTTATATAAAGTCAGCTTATTGCCCCCACAAACTGGGTCCTCAATTTACCTACCTTAGAAAGGATGGAAGGCTGAGTCAACCTTGAGCCTGGTGGGATTCGAACTTACAGTAATTGCAGATAGCTGGTGTTTAATTACAATGCTGTAGTTTGCTGAGCTATCCAGGCTCATATCCCTAAATACCTCACTTTCTTTACAATCTGAATATCTATTCTCTTCATTAACTCTTTTTTCGGCTTATCTGTGAGATTTTTAACTAGGATCTTAGTTTTCTCTTTATTTATTTTCAGACCTGCCACTTCTCCATATTCTATTTTTTTATTATTAATTTAGGCCTTGTTTCTTGTGGATCTTCCAAAATGAAAACTAAGTCATCTACAAATGACTGTAATTCAATTCCAGTAATTTATGATGTTTCTTTTTAATTTCCTTTTATGTCTATATCTTATCTAATATTTCTATTTAATACTTTCAACGTCAATATAAATAATAGTAGAGGCGAGGGAAATCCTTGTCTTGTACCTTTCTTAATGCTAACATTCTCAGTCATATCTCCATTTACCATCACTTTTGCAGTTTTTTATTTAAATATATATTGCCTTAATCATATTAACAAATATCTCCCCAAAATACATCACTTTTAGCTGTGCCAGCATAAATTGCCAATTCACATTATCAAACGCTTCTGTGCATCTAGGAAGATCAATACCATTTGCTTCTCTTACTGTGCTTCATTATACTCCAATGTGTTTAAGATTATTCTCATATTGTCTTTAATTTGTCTCAGATAAAAAGCCATTTGGTCTGAATGTATAAATTAATTTAAAAATCGTTCTAGTCTTTCTGCAATTATTCAAGCAAATATTTTATAATCCACATTCAGCAAAGATATCGATCTATAGTTTTTTATCTGTTGTAGGTCTCTATCTTCTTTCGGTAAGAGAGTAATATATGCTCCCATCCATGAATTTGGTAACTTTGCCATGTCTTCCCATTCTTTTGCCTTTTGATTGCTTCTGTTAATTCCATCATTGATATACATTCGTCTAACATTACTTTCATTGTTTCGGATATTTTAGGTAGTTCCGCTTTTTCTAAGTATTGTTTTATTTTATCTTCTGAAATTAGTTGTTATAGTAGTTTTGAATCACTTTCTTTTTATCATTATTTTGATGGTGGATATTACCTTCATTATCCACTAGTTTGTGTATTAATATCTTTTCTTTTTCTTTTTTCATTTTTTTAAAAATATTTTTTAATTTTATTTTAATACAAACAATTCATCTTCCATGAAACAGTGTGTCATCTGGGTACAAATGTCTTGTGCAATAACAATTAGAATTTACAGCTATAGACATCATTTGTCTACTCTTAATTTAATACTGATATACATAGCGTAACAATCCTCTTCTTAATTTATTTAATTCTATTAATATATTTTCTATATTTCACAAATCTACTTTATTTCACTAATCTACTTTTATTTCTAACTTTCATGTTTATTCTCTAGCCATCGATAAAAAGTTCCTATATACAATGATATTCAATTTGTTCTTTCTTCTTCATTGGTAGTGTTAATCTACTTATTTCTGCACATTCTAATATTTTCCTCTTTTTTTTTTGAATATAGTTTATTAAATTTATACACATACATAAATCAATGTTTCTATTAACATCGGATATGCAGTGTATATTGCTCCTGGAAGCACGAAGCCGAGAACTCCAGCCTGAAGATGACGAATGAGACTTCGTCGAAATGTCGCCAAGACACTTCCAATTTTACACGGGAGAAGACCCGAATAACCAAAGACCTACAGATGATAGATGATAGATAGATAGATAGATAGATAGATAGATAGATAGATAGATAGATAGATAGATGATAGATAGATAGATAGATAGATAGATAGATAGATAGATAGATAGATAGATATACACACACATAATATTTACCAAGTGTCATTTATGTTATTCGTTATTATTTATTCAACACACCTTTTACTCCTGTTTTAATTCTATCGTTCATCCATTCGTACCACCTTTCCCACACAGTATAATAATCAGAGTTTTCATCATTATTTATTTCATGGGTTAATTTACTCATCTCTGTGCACTTTAGAATTTTCCTAAATATGAGATCATCTAATGGCAGGACTTTCCAATATTGAGCATAAGCCAACCTGGCAGCTGTAGTTATGTGTATTATTAAGTGGGTCTTTTTCTTTCCATATCTCTTCTTTATTATACCGAGGAGAAATAATTCCGGTGTCAATTCTACCCCCTCTCTAATTATTTCTTGCAACCATCTCCGAATTCTATTCCAATATTTTTTCGCTTCAGGGCATGTCCACCACATATGAAAGAAGGTGCCCTGACCATACCCACATTTCCAGCAATTGGGCGCATATTGGGGAACATCTTTGCTAGTCTAGCAGGAGCTAGATACCACCTGTGGAGCATTTTATATTGGTTCTCCTTATACGTTGCAGCTCTGGTCAGTTTATAATTTTTGTTCCATGCCTCTTCCCATTCATTAAAATTTAAGCTATGTCCAATGTTTTTTTCCCATACTCTCAATTGATTTTTAGCTGTGGCCTCAGTTCTGTTTTCATCTAATAAGCTAATACTTGTTTTTCTCTTCCCATCAAAATTTTGTCCAGTCCGTTATATCCCAATTCTAAGCCATATTCTTCCTTATCTTTCTGGTATCTTGATTTTATTTGTAGATAGGTCCACCAGTCTAGGTTTATACCTTGGTCTCTCAGGTCATCAATTGATTTGAGGTTTCCTCCTCCATCTAAAATGTCTTTATATCTGACTTCCGGTTTCGCTCTCTTCGGCGCCGGGCGGATCGTTTGATCGTCCGCCGCCCCCGCCGCCTGTAGAGCCGCTTTATTCAGTCAAAAGCGGCTTGGAACGCTCCCCCTTTGTAGTAAGGGGGTGCGAGAGTGGGCAGCAGAGGTTGAGCCCCAGAAGTGCTGCCAGGGTGGTCTTTAAGCCCTGGTAAGCGCTTCTGTTGAGGCTCCCTAAAGCTGCTGAAGCTCCGAGCGGCGTGGGACTTCTGCTTGTCAGAACAAGCTGAAGAGAAAACGGAACGAACGAAGCAACTCCTCAACTGAGAAACTACTAATTTGGTGAGATCTTCTGATTAATACAAAGTTTTTGATGGACTTTTTTTAAAGTTTTGAAAGCAAGTTGTTTGAAGTTAAACTGTGTGAAAATGGCGGCTGATTAACAGCAGAGTCAGTGAAAGCGGAAAGAGAAAGTGTGATAAAAAAGCGAAAGTGCTTCTGGCTGTAACTGGACTTTGCTTATTTACAAATTCTACGAGCCTTTTACAATAATAACTTTTTAAAGTATTTTTGCTTTATAAATTTACAACTTTATAAAAGTTAATGGAACTTGCTCCTCTTTTGTAAACCTGGGGAGATCAAGAAAAAGAGGAAGATTTTTTTCTTTCCTGTCTGGATTTAAGCTCTGTTCAGGCATGACTTCAAAGAGAGCAGGGGGGGATTCCCCCACACACCAAACAAAGGAAAAGCCAGTATCAGATTCTAAGCAGTCAAAACAGACACAGGATTGTGAGACAGAAGATTTGAAAGCATTTATACATAAATATATGGGAGAACTCGCTGGCCAGATGAATAAATTGGATCAAAGGCTGACTACAGTGGTGGGTGAAGTGAAGGAGTTAGTGGAAGAAAAAACTGAAGAATTACAGCAGAGTGTAACTAAAGTAGCCACGGTTCTTACTGATGCTTTACTGGTGGTTGAGAAGAAAGTGGAGGATTTAAATCTTGAAGTTGAAACAAATAAAAAGGAAGTAAAAGAGCAGTTGTTTAAGGTGGGGGTGCAGAGTCAGCGGTTTGAAGAGGAGATTACCATGCTACAATTTCGAAATATGGAATTTGCTTTAAGACTTAGAGGCCTTAGGGAAAATAATCGTGAAAATCTGAGAGCAACCTGCGTGGAGGTGCTGGCGAAGCTTCTGAAAGTTGCACCAGAGGTGGTGGATAATAGAATAGACAAGCTGTACAGAGCTAACTCACGTATTGCAAGACAGAGAAATTTGCCAAGAGATGTTGTAATTTATTTTACTGAGAGGAAACTGAGAAATGACATTTTGCAATACTCTTTTCAATCTACGCTTCTATACGGTGGCAACCAAATTGGGGTCTTCAAAGAATTACCACCAAAGATGTTAAGAGATCGGAAAGACTTTGGCTTCCTTGTGAATGAGTTGAAACGGCGTCAGATTCCATTTAGGTGGGACGTCCCTGTTGGTATTGTTTTAAGATTTGAAGATGTGAGATATCGTATCAATTCGGTGGAGAAGGCGGAACAGTTCTATAATAATGTGTTGAAAAAAGTTCCTTCACCTCGCTCTTCTACACTTATACCTATTGAAGATATCTCAGTTGAGCAGGCTTCTCAAGAGGGACTGTCAAAGGAAGGTCAAGAAGCCCCAAGGGAGGAAATTCTAGGTGCAGTAGGAGGTGTCCCAGAAGACTCATTAATAGATATTACTGAGGTGAAGCCAAAGCAATCCAGAGCTACAAGAGAGGTGGAACCGGATTTGGACTTACTGATGCAAGAACCCAAGGATCAACGTATAACCAGAGCGGCAGGGAAGCAACGATTGGAGACTTATCAGGAGAAGACACCACAGGAGGAGAAGGCAACGAATGGGAAAAAGTCATACTCAGAAGCAGTGGGAGGAGCAAGACCGAAGACGTCAGCGGTGGCTGGGACTCTTCGCGAATTGCTTCAGGAGCTTCGACCATCGTCAAAATGATATTTAAAATTTTATCCTGGAATGTGAATGGCTTGAACTCACCGCAGAAAAGACGAAAGATATTTCATTATTTAAAACAATATAACAATGATGTTGTCTGCCTACAGGAAACTCATATAAGAACCCAGGACCAGAAGTTTTTAATTTCTAAAATTGGACTACAATTTATATCTTCTAGTAGGGCTAAAAGAAATGGAATTGTTTTTTACATTGCTAAAAGAATACCAGCTAAACTTATAGAAGCGGATGAGGAGGGGAGATTTATCGCTGTTGCTATAACTGTACAGAATGTCGAAGTGCTTTTAATTGGCATTTATGCCCCGAACCAGCAACAGGAAAGTTTCTATAAAATGTTGAATGAGAAAATTTTGCAGTGGAATTACAAATCTTTTTTGATTATGGGAGACTGGAACGGGGTGATTGACGCAACATTGGATAAAAAGACATTTGCCAAAAAAGGGAACAAGCTACCACAGACTTTTTTTGCTATGAAAGAAGAATTAGAGTTGAAGGACGTTTGGAGAATCCATCATCCAGAGGAATTGGATTTTACTTTTTTCTCAGATAGACACAAATCTTTTTCGAGAATTGATTTTATGCTGGTTTCTACTGATTTACTTAATGTAGTGACAAAAACAAAAATCCTTCCTAGAACCTTAACAGATCATAGTCCAGTCTGGATTGAGATGAACCCAGGCAAGAGAGAAAGGAGATCATGGCGTATGAATGAGAACATCTTCAGATATGAAAAGTATATCAAGGAGCTTAAGGAACAAATTAAGGAATTTTTTCACATCAATTTGAATAAGGGTACACCTATTGAGATAGTTTGGGACGCTTGCAAGGCCTATATGAGGGGTGTACTGATACATATAAACTCTAGACATAAAAAAATTCGACAGAAGTCGAGATTGGATTTGGAGATGGAGATAAAGGATAAAGAGCAATTGCTTATTAGGAACCCGACTGATGAAAAGGTATTGTTAACTATAAAACTCTTGAAAGAACAATTCCAGATGTTGATGGCTGAACAAACAGCAACTAATCTCCAGTATGCCAAACATAATACTTTTTGCAATGCTAACAAGCCTGGTAGATGGTTGGCCTATACCTTGAGGAAACAACAAAATTCTCGTATGATAAATGCAATTGAATATAAAGGGAAACGAACATATCAGCAAAATTTAATACATCAAGCCTTTTTAACTTTTTACTCGAAATTGTACCAAGCTGACAAAGTTAAAGAAGGTCTTATCGATGAATATTTGCAGAAGAAGAGAGTTACAAAAATTTCTAGTACACAAAGCGATAGACTGGAGCGGCCTATAACATCGGAAGAGATTTCATACGCAATAAAACAATTGAAATTATCCAAAGCTCCTGGGACGGATGGTTTGACAGCAGTTTTTTATAAGACTTTGCAAGAGGAACTGATAGAGATTCTCAAAGACTTGTTTTGTAATATTCAACAGGGGGGAAAGATACCTCCCTCGTGGAAGACGGCTTTTATATCATTGATACCTAAAGAAGAAGACTCTGCTAAACCGGAGAATTTTAGACCAATATCTCTCCTGAACACGGACTATAAAATTTTTGCTAAAGTACTAGCCAACAGATTGATGCCAGTTATTCAAGATGTGATTCATGAAGACCAAGCTGGTTTTATAGAAGGCAGATACATGAAGGACAATGTTAGGCAACTCATAGACTTGTTGGAATATCTTGATGAAAAGAAACAGATCTCTGCGGTGCTGGTGTTTTTGGATGCGGAGAAAGCCTTTGATCGAGTCAACTGGGATTTTCTAAAAAAGATTTTGCACAAGATGAATTTTGGAGATCAGTTTATCAAAGCAATTTCGGCAATTTATCAAGAACAGACAGCACAGATTATTATTAATGGCAGCTTGACTACTAACTTTAATATACAGAAAGGGACAAGACAAGGCTGTCCATTATCTCCATTGTTGTTTATTTTGACGCTAGAGGTGCTGTTAAATGCTCTACGGGACTCGGACAAAATGAGTGGTATAGTTGTAAGGCAAACAGATTACAGAACAAAGGCATTTGCAGATGATCTGATTGTTACCCTAACACGACCATTGGAATCTATCATACAGATGAAAAACATTATAGAGGAATATGGTCTGGTTTCAGGTTTTAGCCTGAACCAGAAAAAGACTAAGATGATAGTCAAAAATATGTTGGAACCACAAAGGAAAGAGCTGGAAAGGGTGGCAGGCTTTGAAATAGCTACAAAGGTGAAATATCTAGGGGTCCAAGTTGCAGCATCTAATAAAAAACTTTTTCAAAATAACTATGAAGAACTTTGGTGTAAGATTCAAAAAGATCTTGATAAATGGAAAAAACTGCAACTTTCTCTGCTTGGTAGAATAGCAGCTGTTAAGATGAATGTTCTACCTAGATTTTTGTTTCTGTTTCAAATGATTCCGGTGCTTAAAAATGACAAATATCTGATGGATTGGCAAGCAGGTTTAAATAAATTTATTTGGAGTGGGAAAAGACCAAGAGTTAAATTTAAGATCATGCAAGATGTACGTGAACGTGGCGGCCTGAAAGTTCCAAATTTGCGTTTATATTATGAAGCAGCAGCATTGATACAAGTTGGAGATTGGATCGGAACAACCAAAAGAGAGATTTTGAATATAGAAGGCCATGATTTGCAATTTGGATGGCATGCATATTTATTTTATGAAGACAAGAGAGACAGTGTATTTAACAGGCATATTTTAAGGTATGCATTGCTGAGAGTTTGGAAGAAGCACCAGTTCCAATTGGATTACAAAATACCTTTGTGGTTGGATCTTGGGCATATTTTGCCAAAAATAAAGTCACTCGGGGGGTTGTTGTACAAAGAGATACTTTCTACTGATGGGGGCAGTTGGAGTTTGAAGTCTTGGAATACTCTGTTGGAGGATGGAGTTAATTTAACTTGGTTGCAGTATTTTCAACTTCAAGCGAGATGGAGAGAAGATCAGAAAACCGGATTAATGCTACATGAAGAGGATTTGGTGACTCAGATAAAACGTAAAGGACCGATGCATATTAAGCGATTGTACAATTTATTGTTGGAGAGAGATTCAGAAGGGGAACTAGTTAAAGACTGTATGATTAAATGGGCACAGAATTTTGATCAACCAGTAATGTTAGAAACATGGGAAAAGATTTGGGTCCAGAATGTTAAATTTACGCAAGCACAGAACCTAAGGGAAAATTTTTATAAAATGTTTTATAGATGGCATCTAGATCCCAAAAAATTATCACGTATGTATCCAAATGTTCAGCCTAAATGTTGGAGGTGTGATTGTTTGGATGCAACATATTTTCATATTTGGTGGACATGCAGGAAGTTGAAACCATTTTGGATTAAACTTTGGTGGGTGATGCAGAATATTTTGAAGAAGAAGTTAGAGTTCTCTCCTCAGTTTTTTCTGTTGGGAATAATCAAGGGTTTTTCAGTAAGCGATACTAGATTAATATTGTATATGATATCTGCAGCTAGATTACTGATAGGCCAATACTGGAAGAAAGACCAAGTGCCTACCATAGAGGAATGGATACTGAAGATGTCTAATCTGGCGGAGATGGCAAAAATTTCTGCATACCTAAAAGAAAGGACCCATGAAGCTTTTGTTAAGGAATGGAGGAAATGGGTTGATTATATGAAAGGGAAATACCAAAGCAAGAAATTTCAATTAGTGCTCAGTTGAATTAGAATTAGAATGTACTTAAGTAAATGTATGAATAGTTATATGGTTTATTATTATTATTAAACTGAAGAATCTATAATTGATGTATAGTTTAAGATTTATGGTTAGTCAAATGGTTAATTATCATTATTAAAATGAAGAGTATATAATTGAGGTATAGATTAAATTCTAAAGAGAATGTATTAAGCTCAATCTAAGATGTTTAAGAATGTATTAAAAATTGTCTATTTTTGCTTTTTGATATAAAGTATCTATTTTTGAAGAAGTTTAATTAACTAAATTGCTTTAATCTAATTAATCTATATTTTTTAAATATGTGTAATGTTAGTGAAGTGTTAATGTTGAACTTCTTATTTAAAGGGATCTCGCCTTTAAAGAATGTTGAATATGTTAAGATTAATGTTTGTCAAATAGCGGAAGTCAAGGGAGGGGGGAGGGATAGAAGGGATAGGGTGGGGGGGGGATAGGGAGGGGGAAGGGGGGGGTTTTTATATTATAAAATGTAATGTAAAACTTTTTCAATAAAAAAAAAAAAAAAAAAAAAAAAAAGATAAAATGTCTTTATATCTGTATATTTTCTCCATTCCCCATCTATTTGGGTGAATCAGGGCCTCCATCGTGGATAGCCATTTTGGGACTTTGGTATAATATCTCCGCCTAATTCCATTCCATGTTTGTATTAAGGAGTCCCTAATTTTATGTCTACGGAAATATGTTTTCTTTTTTGTTTCTGTATTCCAAAGGTATGCGTGCCACCCTTTCTGTAGATCGTGACCTTCTAAAGTTAAAATTCTTTTATTTTCGAGGGTGGCCTACTCCCTTATCCATACTAACTTGGCTGCCCTATAATATGTTTCCCAATCAGGGAGGCCAAATCCTCCCAGGTTCCTTTTTTCCTGTAGAACTTTAAGTGAAATCCTCGGCTTCTTCCCCTCCCATACAAATTCCCTAATGCTTTTATCTAATTCTGTGGAAAAAATTTTTATCTAAATTTACTGGTATATTTTGATATAAAAATAAAATTTTGGAGAGGATATTCATCTTAATTGAGGCTATCTTGCCTATCACTAATAGTTTAACTTTCCATCTATCCAAATCTTATTTTATTTTTTGTATTAAGGGGGTGTAATTATCTTCTTTTAGGGATGAACACCTTGCGGTTATCCAAATTCCAAGATATTTTATTTTTTTTGTCGTCCTGTAATCCCAACATAATCCCAACGTTCCTTCTATCACTTTCTTCTGAACCTCAGTTACATTCTTAATTAATATTTTGGTTTTGAATTCCATTTGAAGCCTGCCACCTCTCCATATTTGCCCAATTCCTCTAATACTTTTAGTCCAGATTCTAATGGATCTTCTAATATTAGTGCCACATCATTATGTGGCACTAATACGCAAAAATGCAAATGTTTGCATTTTGTAAACCTCTTTCCTGACCTTTAAACTTTTAATTTCCTCATTTTTCCTAATTTTTTGTAGCAGGACTTCTAGAGCCAAAATAAATAATAGCAGTGATAGGGGGAATCCCTGTCTTACCCCCTTCCTGATCTGAAATGTTCTTGTCCTATCTCCATTTACCAAAATACTCGCCCTTTGATTCTCATACATAGATTTAATCATTTTCTCATAATTTATTCCAAATCCCATTATTTTAATTTGTTTGATCAAGAAGTTCCAATTTAAATTATCGAATATCTTTTGGGCATCCAAAAAAACTAAGGCCATCTGCTTTTCTGGGTGTTCTTCATAATATTCTAATGTGTCCAATACCATTCTCAAATTATCTCTAATTTGCCTCCCTGGGAGGAATCCATTTTGGTCTTTGTGTATCCAAGTGTTTAGTATTTTTTTTGTTCTCTCTGCCATTATAGTCATAAATAATTTATAATCGGTATTTAGGAGGGAGATTGGCCTATAGTTCTGGATTTGTTTTAGGTCGGCACCTTCTTTTGGCAAGAGTGTAACATGTGCTTCCCTCCATGAGTCTGGGATTTTCGCAGCCACCAGGACCTCATTGAAAATTTCAACTAACTTTGATTGTAATGTTTCCTCTAATTTTTTATAAATTTCCCCTGGGAATCCATCCGGTCCTGGCGATTTGTTATTTTTGAGTTTAGAAAGGGCTGTTTTAAGTTCTTCAATTGTTATTTTTCCATTGAGCATTTCCCTCTCTTCCTCAGTTATTTGTGGAAGCTCAGCATTTACCAGGTATTGCTCTACTTTTTCTTCTGGGACCTCCTCTGCTTTGTATAGGGTTTCATAATATTCCCTCGCTCGTTCTCATTTATCTTCTTCTTTATTTAAAAGGTTACCCTCAGTATCTTCTAATGTTTGAATTGTCCCTTTTTCATTTTCCTTTTTTAATTTGTAGGCCAACCACCTGCCCGATTTATTGGCATTCTCAAAATAATATTGTTTTGTTCTTTTTATTTTTTGTGCTAACTCTTCCTAATCTAAAATGTTCAATTTATGCCTCCACATCACCAATTTTCTTTTGCTACATTATCTCCAGGGTTTTCTTGGAGTTTTCTTTCCACTTCTCCTAAATGATTTAAAAGATCCTCTAAGGATTTTCTTTTTTCTTTATTTTTATATGCACCGTACGATATCACAACCCCTCTTAGATAAGCCTTCATTGCATCCCAAACTATTTCAGGAGATGTTCCAAGGTTTTCATTCTCTTTAAAAAAGGACTTCACTTCTTCTTTCAATTTTTCTACACACTCTTTGTCACTCAATAGTTTCACATTAAATCTCCATCTCTGTTGTTTCCTTCTCATTGCGCTTTTCCACTTTATTTCCAGGGGGTTATGATCTGCCCAGATATTTGGACTGATCTCTGCTACTCCTATTTCTAATCCAAGCTTTCTAGTAACCCATGCCATATCTAATCTCGACCATGACTTTTGCAGGTTAGTATAAAATGTATACTGTCTGTCATTTGGATGTAGGGTTCGCCATATATCAATTAGGTTCAATTCATCAACTCGTGGAGTTTTTTAAAGTATTTTCTCTGTTTTTTATTCAGAATATAGATGCCCACTAATAACATTTTGGAATCATCATCATCAGGTTTCTTCCCCTTGTATCATTATATTTTAATTCTGTTTCGATTCCTTTTTTAACATAGATTACTACCCCCTCTTTTTTTTTCTGCTAAGGAGGTATATGTTTTATCAAATTTTTTGTACTCTAGACATTTACCCTCGTCCTTTTTTATGTGGTCCTCCTGTAAACAAATTATGTCTGCATTTTGTTTTACTAATTTTGTAAGTGTTAATTTCCTTTTTTTGCAGTCATTTAATCCATTAACATTTACTGATATTAGTCTCAGGTCATTCATTCCTATTTTCCTTAACCGGTTCCTAGTTTCTATTTATTTCGTACGGCTCTTACTAGTCTTGATTTTTTCTCCTTGGCTTCTTCTGCTTGTGTCTTCTTCTCCTCCGAAGTTCCTTCCTTAGTATTCCGTTGATGTAGGGTTTCCTCTTCTAGATTTGTTGCCTCTATCTCCTCTTTGCTGCTTTGTTCTTCTTCTGCGCCTCTTAGTTCATCGAGGAAGTCTTGCGCTGTACTCAGATTATCTATTTTTATTTTTCTTCCTTGCCAAATGATTAGCATCCCTTCTGGAAGAAGCCATTTAAATAATATATTCTTTTATTCAATTGCAGAGCTAGAAATCTATATTCCTTTCTCGCCTCTCTCATTCTTCTTGGGACCTGTTTTAAGATCATTACTTCTTTTCCTCTATATGTTATTTGTTTTTCTCTCGCTATATTATATAACATGACTCTTACTTTCTTTCTTGCAAACCTAACAAAACTTCCCTAGGGACTTTATTCCTTCTCGCATAGTTCGTTTGCACTCAATAAATATTATCCAATTCTCTGATAATCACTTGTTTGTCCTGTTTATTTTATTTTATTTTATTTTATTTTATTATTTTATTTTATTTTATTTTATTTTATTTTATTTTATTATTTTATTTTATTTTATTTTATTTTATTTTATTTTATTTTATTTTATTTTATTTTATTTTATTTTATTTTATTTTATTTTATTTTATTATTTTATTTTATTTTATTTATTTATTATATTTCTATACTGCCTTTCTCCTGCAGGACTCAAGGCGGTGTACAGTCAAGAAAAAATAAAAGATACTGTCATAACATCATAAAATTGATAATTAAAATTATAGCATAGTTTAGCCCAAATTAAATAAAACCCAGAATTATATAATATTTTAATCATTCCCAGTTAACATGCTTAGCCCTGCCTGATTGAACATCAGGGTCTTGAGGGCACAGCGGAAAGCATGGAGATTAGGGATGTTTCGTATATCAGGAGGCAGTTCATTCCAAAGGGTTGGAGCCCTTACAGAGAAGGCCCTCCCCCTGGGAGTCGCCAGTCAGCACAATTTGACTGACGGTACCCTGAGTAGTCCCTCCCTGTGAGAACAAACTGGTCGGCGGGAGGCTATTGGTGGCAAAAGATGGTCTCGTAAGTACCCAGGCCCTAAGCCATGGAGTGCTTTAAAGGTGATAACTAACACCTTAAATCGCACCCGGAAGACCACCAGGAGCCAGTGCAGCTTGCGTAGGAGAGGTGTACATGGGCACAACGAGATGCACCCATAATCACCTGCGCGGCTACATTCTGGACCAGTTGGAGCCTCCGGGTGCTTTTCAAGGGGAGCCCCATGTAGAGAGCACTGCAGTAGTCCATACGGGAGGTGACTAGGGCATGAGTGACTGTGCGCAAGGCATCCCGATCCAGAAAGGGACGCAACTGGTGGATCAGGAGAACCTGATAAAAGCCCCCCCTGACCACGGCCATCAAATGGTCTTCTAAAGATAGCCGTGAGTCCAGGAGGGCACCCAAATTGCAGGCCCTCTCTGTGGGGAGCAAGGTCTCATCCCCAATTGTCAGTGATGGTACCAGCTGACTATACTGGGATGCTGGAAGCCACAGCCACTCAGTCTTGGAGGGGTTGAGTCTGAGTTTGTTTCTCCCCATCCAGATCCGTATGGCCTCCAGGCAACAGGACATCACAGTAAGGGCATCGTTGGGGTGGTCTGGGGTGGAGATGTATAGCTGAGTGTCATCAGCATACTGATGAACATTCACCCCGAAACCACAGATGATCTCGCCTACTGGTTTTACATAAATAAAGGGGTGAGAGGACCAACCCTTGCGGCACCCCACAAATAAGGTGCCTGGAGGTCGACCTCTGCCCCCTGCCAACACAAACTGCGAACGGTCAGAGAGAAAGGAGGAGTACCACCGAAGCATGGTGCCTCCTATTCCTAACCTCTCCAGCCGGTGCAGTAGGATAGCATGGTCAATGGTATCAAAAGCCACTGAGAGATCTAATAGGACCAGGATAGAGGAGCAACCTCTGGCCCTCCAGAGATCATCAACCAATGCAACCAATGTCATTTCTGTGCTGTATCGTGACCTGAAGCCCGACTGGAATGGATCCAGATAGACATCTTCATCCAGGTATCGGGGTAGTTGTCGCGCCACCACACTCTCAACAACCTTCGCAACAAAGTGAAGATTGGAGACTGGACGATAGTTTGATAATAAAGTCTGATCCAGGGAAGGCCTCTTGAGGAGGGGCTTCTCAACCACCTCTTTCAAGGCGGGAAAGAAACCCTCACTCAGAGAAGCATTTATAATCCCCTGGAGCCAGCCTCGTGTAACCTCCCGGGAGGCTAGTACCAACCAGGAGGGACACGGGTCCAATAAACATGTGGCAGCATTAAGCTTTCCCAGAATCCTGTCCACATCCTCAGGAGCTACAGAGTCAAACTCCTCCCAGATAACGCTCTCAAGATCTACCCCCATCTTCTCCCCTGGATCTACGAGCTGAGGATTTTGTGTAATTCTTGCATGGTAAAGTTGCTCAGATTCGGGATGGCTTATCATGCAAGAATTGCACAAAATCCTCAGCTCGTCCCTGTAAGGGATCTTCCCGCCTCCCCACCTGAAGTAGGGAGCGGGTCACCCTAAACAGCGCGGCTGGGCGGTTCTCTGCAGATGCAATAAGAGCGGAGAAATAGTTAGACTTCGCCGCTTTTATCAACACTAGGTAGGTCTTAATATAGGATCTCACCTGTATTCGGTCAGATTCAGATTGGCTTGTCCTCTAATCGCTCTCCAGGTGTCTTTTCTGATGCTTCATCTCTCTCAGCTCCTCAGAAAACCAAGGAGCTAGTCAACATCGGCATCGGGTCAGAGGCCACAAAGGCACGACGTGGTCCAAGGCCCCAGTAGCCACCCTGTCCCAGGCGACCACTAGGTCCTCAGTTGAGTCATGAGCCAGAGTCTCAGGAAATGGCCCAAGCTCCATCAGAAACCTCTCAGGGTCCATCAGGCGCCTGGGATGGAACCATTTGGTCGGTTCTGTCTCCCTGCAGTGGGTAGAAGTGACTTGAAAGTCCATGTGAAGGAGAGAATGATCAGACCATGACAAGGGCTTGATGTCTATATCGCCTATTTTAAGATCATTCAGCCACTGGTCCGAGACAAAAATGAAGTCCAGAGTGTGATTCCCCAAGTGGGTGGGGCCTTTAATTACCTGGGTCAGGTCCATGGCCGCCATGGAAGCCATGAACTCCCGAGCTGACTCCGACATTTCACCAGCAGCTGGAAGGTTAAAATCCCCCATAACAATAAGTCTGGGGGTTTCCACCGCCACCCTGGCTATAACATCAAGCAGCTCAGGCAGGGCCGCTGTTACATGGCAGGGAGCCAGGTATGTAATCAGTAGGCCCATCTGTATCTCCCGACCCCACTTCACAAGGAGGGACTCACATCCAGCTATCTGAGGAACAGTGGCCTCCTTTGGGCAAAGACTTTCTCTAATAATTGCTGCCACTCCCCCACCCCTTCCCTGAGGCCTTGGCTGATGAAATGCATGGAAACCTGGCGGGCACATTTCCACAAGGGGAACTCCTCCCTCTTGGCCTAGCCAGGTCTCTGTGATCCCTGCCAGGTCAGTACTCCTCTCCGCAATAAGATCGTGAATGAGGGGAGCCTTATTTACCACTGACCTGGCATTATACACAACATCAGCTGTAGACTCAGGGACTGAGGCTCTGAACAATCCGGGAAATGAGCGATGCATTGGGGGTCGGAGTGCGCAATTGCACATAAACATCGAGTGCGCACTCCTGAGACATAATATGGCCCCCTGCTGCCGTCATATCTGCCCCTCCCACCTTACTATACTAATGCCCATCATTTCATCCCCCTGCATCCTAGTCAGATCTCTGTCCTCGTCCTCCCCGCCGTGATTATCAGACCCATTACCCCATTCAGTGGATTTATGGATCCCCCCAGATCCATTCCCACAATCCCTCCCAGGACCCCTTTAAAAATTTATCTAAAAAACCCCAAAGCCGTCGGTTTTTTGCAAACCACCTCTCACCTGTTGAAGAACTTCAGCAATCAATTCTGCCATCTTTTCCCCCAGTTCCTCCTCTTTATCTTCTACAACATTCTGGAAACGGAGGTAAAACAATGCCCTGTCCATTTCCAATTGAATTAACGAGTCTTCTAAGTTCTTATTTTGCATCATCAACATCTGATCCACTGTATCTAGTTTCTTCTCATTTTGTTCTATTTTTTGTTCCACCTTCTGGATCCTTTGTTTGTTGTTAAATATTGAGACTTGAATCACATTCATCTTTTGATCCAGTGTATGGATGTCTGTTTTTAATTCGTTATGATTGTTTGACATTTTATCCTGCATAGCCATCATGGTTTCTTGAATTAACGTCAGTGTTGATTGTATGGTATGCAGTGTTGGAGTTGCTATTGATTTTTCCGTTTTTGATAACCCTTCCGTTGATTTCTGAATTGCTGGGGAGGTCATGGTTATGGTAGGATTTGAAGGAGTCTTTTTTCCTGTTTTCAAAATCGTTGCTGACAAGCTTGTCATTTCTTTCAAAATTGTTTTTTGCTCTCTAATTATTCTCTCAATATTATTCCAGATTATCATTCACTGGCTAGAACTTCTTTTTGTCTAATATTATCTATTAGTTTATACTACAATGCCTTCTCTAATTCTAGGGGTATATATAACATATACTTATCAATCAAAGTCTGGTTAACAGTCTATATCACTTCCAATTGGTATCTTAGGCAAATATCCCTTAATTTGTTATATTTAGTAACAGAAATTAGTTTATAGCTTATAGTTAGTTAATAATTAATTAGTTAATTTGACAATTGTTACTTGATTAGTTAATAAAAATTGATTCTACTTACAAAAGAATTAAATCAAGTCCTCCTACCTTACAATAGTTATCTAACCAGAAAGACTAGAATAATAACCTTCCTTAATAGCTTAAATCACAATGTTCCTAAAAAGATACAGTACAAAATGCAGATCTAATTTAAAACTTAAATTTCTAAATCCATCTTAATTCTTAGGATTAATTTTGAATTCAAAATCTATGTATGGCTATATATAAGTAAGTTAATATATATATAAGTTAATATAAGTAAGTATTGTAATACAATTAAATATGATTAAATATATAATTAAATAATATAATATGAATCTAATAGGCTATATAGGAATATATACTATATAAAAGGGAAAGATCAAAAATTGGTTAGTATCAAAGTTAAGAATTCTTATTGATAATAATATAATAATATTAATTATATTATAAATATATTATTAATTATTGATAATAATATTAATATAGGAATATAAGAGTATATAAGAAGTCAAAATGTTAAAGACAAGATTATCACAGAGACAAAAAAAAGAAAGAAAAAAAAGAAAAAAATAATATCAGATTTATAATGATCTGGGAATCTTCCCCTTGGTTTCCTTTTATAATGTAGTATAGTATTTTATAATATAATGTTCTTTAACATTATATTATAATGTTGGCTTCCAATCTTCTCCAAACCTTTCTTTATCCCAGATTCATTAATTAAAGTCTAAACTCTATGGTAAATCTCGCTGCTAGATTGTCTCTGTACCAGTCCATTCACTTATTGCACTATCAGTTCTCTGCAATGGCTGCACTTCCTGTTCTCCAATTCAATCCAATAAGGTCAGATATCCAGCTTGCTTCACCCTCCACTATTTTGCTGCTATAGGCAATGGAAACAAAAGTTTTTCCTGGATTCTGCTTCTTCTTCTTACACACTATGTCTACCAGATCTCTTTTTACGCAAACAGACTCGCGTCCTCACTCTTTCATTCTCCGCGCCAGCTTATCAGGTTCTCTTAGTCTTACAATCTGCTCTCCGATCTCAGTCACCGCTCCTTTCCTCTCCGGGCCCTTCTTCACCTGATTCCGCCGGCCCCTTCGTTTGATGTCCAATTTCGTCTAGGCAGGGGAGGCACGTTCCGATTTCAACACTGCATCCTCCGATCTTCCTTGCTTCCTGTCTTGGTTGTCGGCTACCAGATCTGCCATTAGCTGGCTGACTCACCGCGTTAGTTTGACAGAGCCACCCGGTCTTGTGAGAAGCGTTTGCACTTCGCTTTCTCACTCACCCGGCTCTCTCTATTGTCCGTGGGATTTTCCAAATCCCCATGCCTCCGAAAGGATCCCCAAACCACGGTGACAAGCAGCGTTGAGGAGTAGCGATAACTCACTCAACGCCATATCGCTGCGGATTGCCAGCTGGAACATCTAATATTTTCCTAATCACCTTCTCATCCATAGGAATCTCTTCACTTTTCCATTTTGTGCAAATATAATTCTAGCTGCAGTTATTACATGAATAATCATATAAACATTCTTTTTTCTATAAGTTTCTGGTAAAATCCCCAGCAAAAATATTTTGG
Organism: Coluber constrictor foxii; assembly: GCA_038048745.1. Classification (NCBI taxonomy): domain Eukaryota; kingdom Metazoa; phylum Chordata; class Lepidosauria; order Squamata; family Colubridae; genus Coluber; species Coluber constrictor. Next base: position 113,853,852 of record CM075961.1, on the reverse strand, counting down.
GTTTCAAGTCAATATGTTGTTCTATCATCTTCTCCAACCACATATATATATATTGTCCAATATTGCTTCTTCACATTTCCATCACATAAGATAATACGATCCAGGTGTCTGGTGGCATTTCTAACATTTAGCTGATTTGTCTTTAAACATATTGCCGGCAGCAAATACCATCTATAAAACATCTTGTACTAGTTTTCTTTATATGCAGTTGACATTGTTAATTTGTAATTTCTATCCTATAGTTGCTGCCATTTTTCTAATTCTATTGTATAACCAGGATTTTTTGCCCATGTTATCATTGTCTCCTTCACCTGTTCTTCTAATTTGATACCCAATAAATAGCTATACAGTTTTTTTTATCACCCTCTCTTCTGTTCCTGTTAATATCTTATCCAGTTGTCAATTCCATATAAAAACCATATAATTTAGCATCTTTTTCATATCTAGATTGTATTTGCAGTTGTATATACCAAACCATATCAATCCTTTGCTCTTTCAATTCTTTTTTAGTTTTGAGCTCACTCTTTTCATTCAAGATGTCTTTATATCTAACAATATTTCCCATATTAATGAAATTTGGATGAATAAGTGCTTCCATTGTCGGAAGACAAACTGGTATTTTCAAATAATGCTGTTCTCTAATTTTCTCTCAAACTAACAATAAAGCATTTCTTATATAGTATCTTTGAAAGTAACCATGTATCTTACTTTTCCCATACCATAAGAAGGCATGCCAAGTCAATTGCAGATCGTGTCCCTCCAATGTCAATAATCTTGTATTTCTCAAAACAATCCATTCTTTCATCCATGTTAACCCTGTGGCCTGGTGGTATAATTCCCAATTTGGTAATCCAAAACCTCCTCTATCTCTTGTATCCTGTAGCATTTTAAAATTAATTCTTGCTTTTTTCCCCTGCCAAATATATTTTATTATTATTTTATTAAGATCCTAAAGTATTTTTTTCTCCAACCTTATTGGAATTGTTTGAAACAAATACAATAATCTCGGTAATATATTCATTTTAATTGCAGCTATTCTTTCTATTAACAATAATTGCAAACTTTTCCATTTTTCCAAATCTATCTTGATTTGTTGTATCAGCTTATAATAATTATCTTCCTTAATCATTGCTGTTAGTTGAATCCCTAAGTGTTGGATCGGGTAATAGAAGAGACAGGATGCAGCTCCAACTGTAACAACAGTTCTTTTTTTTTTTTATTGAAAAAGTTTTACAATACAATTTTTTCATTTCCCCTCCCCCTTTTTTCCCCCTCCCCTCGACCCCCCCTTCCCTTCCCCTCCCTCCTCTCCCTTCCCTCCCTGGGCTTCCTTTATTAATAAAACATTAATCTTATATTTTGATCAATATTAAACAAAAATATAGGTGAAATCCAGTAACAGTATAACAAGTATATGTAAAATTATTCTATAAAATATATACTAACAGTAAAACATATTAATATAGTAAATATATATAAAATCAAATATATACTATATAAGCTTATCAAATATTTTTGACATTATGAGTTTACTAGATAACAATATAATAGATATATATAAAGTTATTCTATCCAATATATGCTAACCATAAATCATATATATATAAACTTTAAGAAATATTTTTAACATTAAAATTTTTCTAGATATCAATATAATAGATATATATAAAATTATTCTGTGAAATATATACTGGCAATAAACTTATTTTTATTGTTATAGTAAATATAATAAAGTAGTTAAGGTAAAAATAATTATAAATCAAATACTAATTGATACTTCTTAGTTTGATATTTGTTCTGCACATAATCTACCCATTTCTTCCACTCCCTAACAAAAGCTTCTTGGGTCCTATCTTTTAAGTATGCAGAAATCTTTGCCATTTCCGCAAAGTTAGCCATCTTCAATGTCCATTCTTCTATAGTAGGTACACTATCTTTTTTCCAATATTGACCAATCAGTAACCTAGCTGCAGTAATCATATATAAGATCAATCTCGTTTCACTCGGTGAACAGTCCTTAACTATACCCAACAAAAATAATTGCGGAGAAAATTGAAGCTTCTTTTTCAAAACATTCTGCATAACCCACCAAAGTTTAATCCAAAATGCTTTCACTTTTCTACAAGTCCACCAAATATGAAAGTATGTAGCATCCAAACAATCACACCTCCAACATTTAGGTTGAACATTTGGATACATACATGACAATTTCTTGGGATCTAAATGCCATCTATAAAACATTTTATAGAAATTTTCCCGCAGATTCTGTGCTTGAGTAAATTTAACATTCTGGACCCAAATCTTTTCCCATGTTTCCAACATAACTGGTTCTGCAAAATTTTGTGCCCACTTTATCATACAATCTTTAACTAATTCGCTCTCTGAATCTCTTTCTAACAATAAATTATACACCCTCTTTATATGCATCGGCCCTTTCCGTTTTATCTGTGTCACCAAATCTTCTTCATGTAGCATTAAACCAATTTTCTAATCTTCTCTCCATCTCGATTGGAGTTGAGAATACTGCAACCAAGTTAAATTCCTCCCTTCTTCCAACAGAGTTTTCCAAGGTTTCAAACTCCATCTGCCCCCATCATTGAAAAGCATCTCTTTGTATAAAATCCCCCCGAGTGACTTTATATTCCGCATGATTTGCCCAAGGTTCAACCACAAAGTTATTTTGTAATCCATTTTAGACTGGTGCTTTTTCCAAACCCTCATCAAAGCATGTCTCAATATGTGACTCTTAAATACATTATCCAACTTATCTTCATAGAATAAGTATGCGTGCCAACCAAATCCAAGTCATGGCCTTCTATATACAAAATTTCAGTTTTTGTTATTCCGAACCAATCAGCCACTTGTGTCAACACTGCCGCTTCATAATATAAATGTAAGTTTGGGACTTTAAGGCCACCTCTTTCTCGAACATCTTGCATTATTTTGAGTTTAACTCTTGGTTTTTTCTCATTCCAAATAAACTTATTTAGTCCTGATTGCCATTCAGCCAAAATTTTATCACTTTTAAGCACCGGAATCATTTGAAACAAAAACAGAAATCTAGGTAGAACGTTCATCTTAACTGCTGCTATTCTGCCAAGTAAAGATAGTTGCAGTTTTTTCCAAATTTCCAAATCTCCATAGTTGTTTTGAAAAAAATTTATATTAGAAGCTGCAACCTGGACTCCTAGATATTTCACCTTTGTAACTATTTCAAAGCCTGCCATCCTTTCCAGTTCACTCTTTTGTGGTTCCAGCATGTTTTTAACTATCATCTTAGTCTTTTTCTGGTTTAGTCTAAAACCTGAGACCAAACCGTAATCCTCTATAGTATTTTTCATCTGAATGATTGATTCCAAAGGTCGTGTTAGGGTAACAACTAGATCATCTGCAAAAGCTTTTGTTCTGTAGTCCTTTTGCCTTATAACTATTCCATTCAATTTATTCGAGTCCCGTATTGAATTCAACAAAACTTCTAAAGTTAAAATAAACAACAGTGGGGATAACGGACAACCTTGTCTAGTTCCTTTTTGTATATGAAAATTAGTGGTTAAACTCCCATTGACAACAATTTGTGCTGTCTGTTCTTGATAAATTGCTGAAATCGCATGTATAAACTGATAAACTGATCCCCAAAGTCCATTTTAAACAAAGTCTTTTTTAGAAAATCCCAATTGACTCGATCAAAGGCCTTTTCCACGTCCAAAAACACCAGCGCTGCAGAGATCTGTTTATTTTTCTCAAGATATTCCAATAAATCTATGAGTTGCCTCACATTATCCTTCATATATCTGCTCTCTATAAATCCAGCTTGATCATAGTGAATCACCTCTTGGATAACTGGCATCAATCTGTTGGCTAATACTTTTGCAAAAATTTTATAATCCGTATTCAAGAGAGATATTGGTTTAAAATTTTCTGGTTTTGTAACACCATCCTCCTTTGGTATCAGTGAAATAAAGGCCGTCTTCCAGGATGAGGGTATTTCACCCCCCTGCTGTATGTTACAGAATAAATCCTTAAGATGTTCAATCAGTTCAGTTTGTAAAGTTTTATAATATACTGCTGTCAAGCCATCCGTAAATCACAACATCTCTAGGCAAATTCCTTTGTCTTGCCACATGAGAGTTCACCCTGTAGATCTTGTCAATTCTGCTAAAAATTAGCTTGGGTTCAATCTTTAAAATCTGAGCCAATGCTTCTACACTCCATGGCCCGAAATTGCATCATTGTCATTTCATCTTCAAGTCTCTGGTTTCTGACATCAGCTTTAAAAAATTTCTCTTCTGCACCTTTCTTATTAGATTCAACTTCTATACTTAGTTCATCCACTTTTTTCTCCACGCCATCACTATATCTGAGAGACCAGCTTTAGTTACACTTTGGCTCAACTTATCACATTTTTCTTTAACCAGCTCCTTCATTTCCTTTTGATTTTTCTCCATTTTTTCCTCCATCTTATCCATTTTTTCAACAACACTTCCCAATATCTTAGGTATAAAAACTTTCAAATCCTCATTTCCACTTTCTTGGATTTGAGTCTGAGTCTGTGTTTGTGGCTTAACTGGCTTTTCTTTTGTCTGATGCTTGGGGGATTCTCCCCCTGCTTTTTGTTTTGAAGCCATGCCTGAACACAGTCTTAACCTCTCAAAAAAGGAAAATCTTCCTCCTTTTCCTCTTAGTCCAGCTTTTCTCCCCAGTTTTGCAAGGAAAGGAGTTAGATAAATTTTATTTCTGTTTTTAAATCTTGTCAGAATATTTCTTTCAATTACTGCCAGGCAAGCTTAACTATCACTTTCACTTTTCAGTTTTCACTTTACTTCCTCCACTTTAGCCAGTCGCCATTTTCTCAGACACTTTCTCCTTAAGCTGATTTTTTAAAAAAAGAACGAATACTTGCTTTTTTCCTTCTTTGAACAAATCCGGATTTCACCAATTTCTACTTGCTGTAAACATCCAATATTGGTGGAGTTGCTCTCGTCGTCTCACTCTGCCATTTAACAGAGGTTCCTCACCGAGCGGAGCTTCAGTGGGTTGGAGAGGGAGCCTTCACCCTGAATGCTCCCCAGGACAAAAAAAAAATCCTGGGGGCAATTCAGGGGGCTCTACCTGCTCCCACTGGCTCTATCCTCCCTTCCAGCCCGAAGAAAGGATTTTCTGAGCCGCCTGACAGCTGCGAGGTGGCTCTAATGCACGACGAAGCCAGCAGCCATAAAAAGACCATCTGGCGACGACGGAGACGCCACCAGAAGCTGTAACAACAGTTCTTTATTAGAAGATCTGTAACCAAGCAGCTGGCTCATCGGACAGCTTCCCTTTTTATAGGGAGCTGTCAGACGGCTCGGCCAATGAGCTTCAAGTATTTTCCCGCCTGTTTGGTGGACCTGAGTGGAGCCTATACTCCACTCCTATTTAACACCCCTCCCCTCCTGGATAAGACATTGTCCAATCAGGGAACTTATTTACAAAAGTAGTCACGTAAATAAGTGGGGCGTTGTTGAGCTTTAGTTGACCTGCACAGTTCAGTTGATTCCTGGGCATTAACCTGAGCAGGCAGACCTGTTGCTGGTTCCGTGCTCACCAATGGAGCCATCTGGATTTCATCATGAGGCATGGCTGGAGTTTATAGGCCCAATCCTTCCTGGAGTCTGCACTGGAGTCTTGGTTCCACAGGTGGGTGGCCTGCTGTACAATTGGTTTTGAGTTATGGTTAGACATTTGTTTGTTTTGCTGGCTAGAGTCTTCAGGGATCAGCCTCTTGTCAGTTTGAGATATCTCTGGTAGTCTTAGTGGTGAGCTTTCAAGACGGCCTCGGAGTTGGAATCCAGAGGGCTCCCCTGGCATAGTTGTGAGCATAAACTTTGGCTCCTATTTCAAATGACTGGATTTTCCCTGATGAGTTGGGAGGTGTTTCAGCAATATAGTTTGGGTGCAAGCAGTCTAATTGTGTGTGAATTTTCCTTCCCATGAGGAGTTCCAATGGGCTTCTGTTTGTCGTGGCACAGGGTATAATGTGTTGCACTAATAGGAATTTGTCAATTCATGCTTGCCAATCCCCTGGGCTCATTCTAGACAATGTTTCTTTGCAGATCTCACCATCCATCCAGTCTTCCCTTTACTGGCCAGATGAAAGGGGGCAATGAGAGCATGCCTGATACCCTGCTCAGCCAGGAATAATTTAAATGGATTGGCTGTGAACTGTGGCCCGTTGTCCAATACTAACACATCGGGGAGGTGATGCATGGCAAATAGTCTCCAGAGCACATGGATGACTGCCTCCTCAGTGGTTGAAGACATTAGGAATATCTCCAACCACTTGAAGTATCCATCAATCACAATAAGGAAGGTTTATCCTTTACTGGCCCTGCAAAGTCAATATGCACCTGGGACCAGGGAGCCTTAGTGGTTTCCCATTCCTTAGTGGGGGCAGAAGGGGGTGCTTGTCTGAATTCCTGACATGGTGAGCAGGTGGTGACCCATTCTGCTATGTCGTGGTCCATAATAGGCCACCAGATGTAGCTACTAGCCAAAGCTTTCATCCTGACTATCCCAGGATTCCCCAGGTGTAAGACTTCCAGCACCTCTCACCTTAATCTGGGGAGTACGATAACTCTCTTCCCCCATAACAGACACCCCTTAAGAACAAACAGTTTCTTATGGCATGTAAAATATGATTGTACATTTCCCTTCAATGGAGCACCCAGCCACCCCGCCAGACATAATTCATGATTTGTATCAAGTCTTTATCTTTAGCCAAGAGTCATGCAATTTCGGCTGTGGTAATTGGGCTGGCAGCAAAATCCTCTAGCAGGAGCACCTGGCATACAGGGACAGAGTCCTCCACCAGGTCCGGCAGTGGGCAGTGGCTGAGAGCATCCATATGGCCCAGGGACTTTCCGGGCCGATGGACTATTCAATAGCTGTAAGCAGCCAGGAAAAGAATCTACCTGATCATTCAAGGGGGTAAAATAGTGAGTGTGGGGCAATCTCCTGCCAATAAGCCCAGAAGAGGCTTATGATTGGTAACAAGCACAAAGTTCCTGCCATAAAGATAATCGTGAAAATGCCTAACCCTAGCGACAGCAACCAGTGCTTCCCTGTCCAGCTGGCTGTAGTTACACTTGGCAGTGGACAATGTGTGAGATGGGTGCCTCTCAGACACTAGACAATTGGTGGCTGAAGACAGCCCAGACTCAAAAAGGGGAGGCATCACATGTCAAAACTAGGGGTAGAGTTTCACTGTAGTAGACTAGGATACTCTTCGATGACAGGAGATTTTTTACAGTGGCAAATGGTGTTCGGGAAAAACTGTTCTTGTGTCTAGTTCTTCTGGTTTGCAATGCTCTATAGCATCATTTTGAAGGTAGGAGTTGAAACAGTTTATGTCCAAGATGCGAGGGGTCTGTAAATATTTTCACAGCCCTCTTTTTAACTTGTGCAGTATACAGGTCTTCAATGGAAGGCAGGTTGGTAGCAATTGTTTTTTCTGCAGTTCTAATTAACCTCTGAAGTCTGTGTATGCCTTGTTGGGTTGCAGAACCAGACCAGACAGTTATAGAGATGCAGATGACAGACTCAATAATTCCTCTGTAGAACTGGATCAGCAGCTCCTTGGGCAGTTTGAGCTTTCTGAGTTGGCACAGAAAGAACATTCTTTGTTGCGCTTTTTTGATGACATTTTTTATATTAGCTGTTCATTTTAGATCTTGCAATATGGTAGAACCCAGAAATTTGAAGGTCTCTACTGTTGATACTGTGTTGTCTAGTATTGTGAGGAGTGGAAGTATGGAAGGGTTTATCCTAAAGTCTATGTTTTTGAGTGTGTTCAGTTCCAGATTGTTCTGGTCACACCACGAGGCTAGTTGTTCAACCTCCCATCTATATATGGATTCATCATTGTCTTGAATGAGACTGATCACTGTTGTGTCATCTGCGAACTTCAGTAGTTTAACAGATGGATAGTTAGAGATGTAGTCATTGGTATACAGAGAGAAGAGAAGTGGGAAGAGCACACAGCCTTAGGGAGAGCCCTGTGCTAATTGTACAGGTATCTGATGTGATTCTGCTTAGCTTCACCTGCTGCTTCCTGTGTTTTAGGAAGCTTATGATCCATTTACAAGTGTGTTCAGGTACCTGTAGTGGTTTAGCTTAGTTAGAAGAGAGTCTGGAATGGTGGTGTTGAATGCTGAACTAAAGTCTACAAAGAGGACCCTGTGTAGGTCTTTGAAGATTCAAGATGTTCTAGGATGTAGTGCAGAGCCATATTAACAGCATCATCTGTTGATCTCTTTGCTCAGTATGCAAATTGCAAGGGGTCTAACAGTGGATCCATGGTGGTTTTCAAGTGAGACAGCACTAGCCTTTCAAAGGTTTTCATGTCTACTATAAGGATTGCCTCTCTTTTCAACTTAAGAAAGTAAAGACTCTTGAAATGTGGTAGTTCAAAAGGATCCTTTTATTAAGCAGAAGTGATAGCAACCAAGTTAAAGCAATATCTGAATACCCTTAGGCAAGACAAATAGGATTAAAGAGTAGAGACTCCTCCCTTTAAGTCAGAATGCAGATTTTAGCCAATACAGAAGTGTGAAGATGCTTTCTTTACTAGTTTCCCTGAGAACCCGAACAAGCATGTATTCACATTGTTATCCTTTAAACTGAAACAACCCACATGGCTACCCTCCTTAGAAAACAAAAGGGTCCACCTCTAAAAACAACAAATATAAACAAAATTTCATGATAATATATTAACAAGGTTTGTTAGGGTATTGGGAATAAAATTTTCTCAGTAAGGTTGGAGCCCTAACAAATTAGTGACCCATTTGTTGTGTGCTGATGGTAAATGTTTCCAAGCGACTAAGTATTGGATTTTCCCTCTGTGGATCCTAGAATCAAGGATTTCCTTGATTTCAAAGTGTTGTTCACCTTCAATCATGATGGGAACAGGTAGTGCAGATGCAGGTAGTCTGAGGGATGAGATTACTTTTCGTTTGAGTAAACTAATATGGAATACGGGGTCAATTTGCCTGAGTGTCTTTGGAAGGAGTAGTTCAACTGCTACTGGATTGATGACTCTAGTGATGGGGAAAGGTCCAATGAACTTTGGCCCTAGTTTCTTCAATGGTTGTAATGATTTCAGGAATTTTGTAGATAAGTATACTCTGTCTCCAACATGAAAAAGTTTGGGTTCCATCCTTTTCTTGTCAGCTTGAATTTTAAAAGCCCCTCTAGCTTCCTTTAAGGCTAATCTAACCACTGGTCACGTGTTTTGCAAATTATCCATCCACTCCTTAAGTGAGTGGATGGTAGGTTCTTCTGTGGGTAGTTCAGGCATGGGTCTGAAATCCTGGCCTGTCGCTACTCTAAAAGGGATAAAACCAGTGCTTGAGTGTACAGCATTATTAAATGCAACTTCAGCAAAAGACAAAAGTTCAGTCTAGTTAGCCTGTTGAAAATTACTAAAACATCTTAAATATTGTTCTAACACCGAGTTCAAAACTTCAGAATTTCCATTAGTAGACGGGTGGTGTGAGGAGCTCAACCCCTGGCCAGTACCAAGTAAGTGCAAAAATGCCTTCCAAAACTTTGGAGATGAATTGAACCCCTCTGTCAGAGATGATTCTTTGTGGAGCTCAATGAAGTCAATAAATGTGTATTAGGAATAATTTGGCTAAACTTATAGCAGTTGGGATCTTTTGGCAAGGTACAAAATGTGCCTGTTTTGAAAAAAGGTCTGTCATGACCCAAATAACAGTATTTCCCTCACTGTTTGGCAATTCTACAGTGAAATCCATAGTAATCTCTCTCCATGGTGCTGAAGGGTCAGCTACCTTCTGCAAGAGACCTGGGGTTTTCCCCTGATGTCTTTTTGCTGCTGCACAAATGGGGCAGCTAGCTACAAAGCTTTCTATGTCCTTTTTTAGTGATAGTCACCAAAAATATCTTTTAATTAGGTGTAAACCCAAAATGTCCAGCTAATTTGGAGTCATGGCACCTTACCATTAAGCATAGTCTTTGGCTGGCTGGAACATACAACTTCTCTCCCACCCAAGCCAAGTCTTCTTTCATCAGGCAGCTGGATTTATGGTTCAAAAACCATTCATCAGTGGCCAATGCTTGTTTAAAAGTTTGAGTGGTGTCATTGTCTGTCAATGACTGTTTCTTGTTTTGCCTGGGATCTGGTGATTACTTTAGTGGCTAGTTGATTGTTTTGTACTATGGGTTTGATTACGTCTGACTTCGCACTATTGTATTGTGGTTTTCTGGATAGCACATCTGCCAGAAAGCTTTTTCCCCCCAGGAGGTATTTTAGAGTAAAATCAAACCGTTTAAAGTACTGAGCCCATCATTTTGGGGAGGGTTTCCTTGGGGTCTTTAGGGCTTCTAGATTTTTATGATCAGTCCAGACTTCAAAGGAAGTGCCTCCAGGTTAACAATGCCCAACAAACTGCATAAGCCTCTTTCTCCCAAATGGCCCACCTTTGCTCAGTCTCATTCAATTTTTTGGATGTAAGCGCATGGTTGTAGTTGGTTTTGCTGATTTTTCTGAAGCAGGACCGCTCCTATTGCCACATCGCTGGCATCTGCTTGTATGACAAATGGTTTCTCCATGTCCGGGTGTTTTAGAATTGGTTCTGCCGAGAACAGCCATTTAAGTTTTTCAAATGCTGCCTGGCATTCCATAGTCCACTTCAATGGCTGCTTCGGTTTTGGGTTGCCCTCCTGCTTCATTTTTAAGAGCTTGGTGATGGGGAGGGCAATCTGAGCAAAAGCGGGGATAATCTGGCAGTAAAAGTTGGCAAAACCCAGGAAGCTTTGTAACTGTTTGTGCGTGCGTGGAGGTTCCCAATCAAGTACAGCCTGCACTTTTTGACGGTCCATTTCTCTGCTCTGGTATGAAATGCGGTACCCCAATAGTCAATCTTCTCTTGGTGGAATTCACATTTAGAAAGTTTAGCATAAAGTTTGGCAGAGCGGAGTTTGTTTAAAACCATCCTGACTAGTTTTACATTTTCTGCCTTGGTCTCAGTATATATTAAAATGTCCAAGTAGACCGGGACCCCCTTATACAAATGCTGATGTAGCACTTCATTTATTAACTGCATAAACACTGCAGGGGCTCCTTGTAACCCAAAGGGGAGCACCTTGAATTGGTAGCAGCTGAGGGGGGGTGTTAAATGCTGTTTTCCACTCAGCCCCCTCCTTAATTCTGACATGGTAGTAAACCTCCCTTAAATCCAGCTTTGAAATTTTTTCTCTTTAGCGAGATGTGCTAGCATATCTTTCATAATGGGGAGGGGGTACATGTTCTCCACACTGATTGCATTCAGAGTACAAAAATCAACACAGATGTTTTGAGCCATTTTTTTTCCTTTAAATAATACTGGAGCTGTGTTTTTTGGTCGGGTTGGCTTATGAAAGCCCTTGCTAGATTTTTCTCAATAAATGTTTTTAGCTCTTCAAACTCCCTTGGTGACATACTGTACATCATGGATTTAGGGACTTTAGTGCCGGGTAAGATTTCTATCACACAGTCGGTGGCACAGTGAGGAGGGAACTCGTCTGAGGCTTTTTCGCTAAAAACTTCAGCCAAATCCTTGTATTCTATGGGTATGCCCTCTGTTGGCATGGTGTGACCAGGCATGGCTGTTTCCCGATTCTCTGCCCCCTCAGTTCCTTTATGTGGATTCTCAGCAAAAATCACGTTCATCTGAAATTTTATGATGTCTTGTTTCCAATTGATTTTGGGGTTTCATTTTTTCAGCCATGCAAGGCCCAGAACTAATGGCCATTCCATGCCAGGTGCCACTATAAATGTAAGCATTTCCTCATGGCTTCTGATGCCTATATGTAGAGGCTTGGTGGCAAAAGAAGCTGGACCCCTCCTGCTATTGATCCATCTAGTTTGCAGAAAGCGATGGGGTTTTTAAGTTTTCTTATGTTAATCCCCAACTTCCTTACTAGGGTTGGTCTGATCAAACAACGGGTGCACCCTGAATCCACTGGAGTGGAGATATTTATCTCCCTGTCCTGGTTTGGAATAATAGTCTTAAGGGGAGGGTAAGCGGTTTAATTGATTTGCTTACCAGTGGTTCATCATCTGGATCGCTTCCGAATGAGTGTGATTCTCCTGCTGAGATGCCAGGGTTTCCTTCCCAAAGAGGGGAGAGAATGGAAATTCTACGGTCTCCCTGCTCCTCAGGGCAATCTCCTTTCCACGCCGGCCTGAATTTGCAGGGTTCTTCCCCAGTGGGTGGTTCCGGGTAGGTGTTTGCAAACGACACTCTGCAGCTCGGTGCTCCGCTTTTCCACACTTGAAACAGGCTGAGGATCTCCAAGAGAATGTAGTTTGTGGTTTGAGGGGCTCTTGCTTCCATTGGGATGGGGATTTCTTCCATGCTCGCCCTGGTCGATACTGGTTTCTGGCCATATCGATTTCAGCTTCTTTGGCGGTGACATACCATTCATGTAGATGATTCGGTGCAATTTGGGCCGCACAGGCATTATATAAATCATCACTCAGCCCATCCTTGAAACAACTCACCAAAATATCTTCTAGCTAGTTCACATGATATGCGAGATCCCAGAATTCTTCCGTATACTTTGCTACTGGCTGTCGCCCCTGTCTCACCACCTTAACGTGGTCGCAATCTTGTGGCTTTGCGATCTGCTAGTGGGTCCTTGAATCGTTGTCATAGGGCCATCATGAAATGATTGAAATTCCATAGTTCTGGTGCATCGGCGTTATGCAGGGTCACCATCCATCTGGCAGCAACACCCTCTAGGGCTAGGGTCACAACTTGCACTTGGGATCCTTGGGTTTGGAAATGACGCCCGTACTCTTGCATGTAGGTGGGCACGTGTGCCACAAAGAATCCTAATTGCTGCGGATTCCCATCAAACTTCACCCCAAGGGAGGGAGTTTCTCTTTCCAGTTGCGGGACTCGGGGCTGGTTGGGAATGGGCACTGGTGTGCGTGCTGCCTGGGGGGGAGGGTTTGCTGGATCTGCTGCACCATGTGCTCGATAGGCAGGCTCCAGAAGGGGGTGCCTCCTGTGGCATCATCCGCGGCTGCTGCCCTTTCAGTGCTCTTTGATTGTTGTTCTGGCACCCCTCGGATGTTGAGATTTTCCAAAGTTTCCATCACCAATTGGGTTATATGCCTCTTCAGATAATACTCCCTCAGTGGTACTTCAATTAGTCCCCCCTGGTCAGCCATGGCTTCTAGTTCCAGTTTCCACCCCAGTTTTTAATTGCCATGGCTGAAGGTGACTCCTCCGGTTCTCTCATTCCAGCTATCTTTCTTCCTGACGCCAATTGACAAGAGGGGCTTTTCAGGATTGTCCAGGGTTACCTCATCCTCTACGATGGGATGTATGAAACAGGCATCCAATTGGGTGGTGGTTGATGTCTCCCCCCAACATTCGGCTTCTCCCAGTTCTCTGCTTTGTTCAGACATGGTTTGCAAGGTCCCCTCAGTAGAGCAAAGATTGCTTCTACTGAGGGGTTGACCGTTTTGCAGATCTTGCTTTCTGTAATGATTGCCTCTCCTTCCAACTTAAGAAAGTAAAGACTCTTGAAATGTGGTCATTCAAAAGGATCCTTTTATTAAGCAGAAGTGAAAGCAACCCAGTTAAAGCAAGATCTGAATACCCTTAGGCAAGACAAGTAGGATTAAAGCAGTAGAGACTCCTCCCTTTAAGTCGGAATGCAGATTTTAGCCAATACACAAGTGTTAAGATGTTTTCTTTACAAACATGTATTCACACTGTTATCCTTTAAAGAGAAACAACCCACACGGGTATCATATACATTCCTCCATGTTAAGAGGATCTCAGGGCTCTTTGGCACCAGGATATAGGTTGTAAAATATCTGTTGACACAGGCAATGCTATTAAATTGAATCCAAGCCTCCCCCTTCTCCCAATTCATTGGCAGTATCACTCTTAGGGATCTGACATGCCATCAAACAGTAACATCAGTGCACACATTGGTTTCTGTGTCCAGCCTTAGATTTGACCAGTGGAGCCACCCTGGAGCCAGTGAGGGGCCTCCTGCCACCTCGGCCCTGACCCCCGGGTGTGTGCACAGCAGGCAGCAAGTGTATGAGTGCTAGCATCCTGGATGAAAGGGAAGCGCTTAGAAGACAGACCGCCTGGGAACGCCAGGCCCCACATATGCTTGCTGCCTCTTGTGTGCGGTCCCAGGGGGCAGGGCAGGAGTGACCCCTCAGATCTAAGGCTCAGATCTAGACTATGTTCTAGCCCAGATGGCCACTACCAGGTTATAGATCAGCACCTGATTGGCTTGGCCCGGGCCAAAGCAGCACAAGCCAGTCCCTCACTGTTTCCAGGGCAGTCCCACAGGCCAGATGTAACCATATTGTGGGCTGAATTTAGCCCATAGGACTTGTGTTTGACATGTCCAAGTTAGTTGAAGTGTCTCTACAACTGGATACACTGATAAGGTAGGTATCATGATTGCAGGAAAACTTGAGTATAACAAACACATTTAGAATTTTCTTTCCACAGTAATATAAATATAAACAGTATCAGAGAGGATCCAGATTTTTATGGGGTGAGTAAAGCTTGAATAGGATTTATTATATTTCAGGGCAGGAGCAAGATGATCAGTGTAAGCTATGATACAGAGGAAGATTTACACATCTGCTTTTCCTCACCAACATTCTGTCATCACCACCTTATTGGCTAGGAAAGTGATCTTTTGTGATTATAGTTTTCAGACTAGTACTAAGTTTACCAAAATCATGAGCTTTTCTGTGTCTAGCAACCCAGAAGCAACATTACATAGTTGAAGAATGCACATGAATTGGGATACACATTGGATTTGCATAAACATGCCTTGTTATGCTCTTAGTGAAAAGAGGGCTATCATCAAATGCAGCACCTAGAATGAGTCTAGAATAGTTTTATGTGGTGAGTTGGCTCAGTGTAACTGTATCAATTCAACAGTGGCCACAGGATTGGAAAAGGACAGTTTACATTCCAATTCCAAAGAAAGGCAATGCTTCTTGATGTAGGAGGAGAATGCAAAAGTTAGCTTGAAACTCAACATTAAGAAAACTAAGATCATGACATCTGGCCCTCTCAATTCCTGGCAAATAGATGGGGAAGAAATGGAGGTAGTGACAGATTTTATTTCTCTGGGCTCCAAGATCACCGCAGATGGGGACTGCAGCCAAGAAATTAAAAGACGCTTGTTCCTGGGGCGGAAAGCTGTGGCAAATCTAGACAGCATACTAAAAAGCAGAGACATCATCCTGTAAACAAAAGTGCATATAGTCAAGGCTATGGTTTTCCCAGTTGCAAAGTATGATTATGAAAGTTAGACCATAAGGAAGGCTGAGCGCTAAAGAATTGAGGCCTATGAATAATGGTGCTGGAGAAGACTCCTGCGAGTCCCTTGGACTGCAAGGTGATCAAACTGGTCAGTCCTGGAGGAGATGAATTCTGACTGCTCTTTAGAAGGCCAGATCCTGAAGATGAAACTCAAATACTTTGGCCACCTAATGAGAAGGAAGGAATCACTGGAGAAGTGCCTAGTCACCGAAGCAGTAGGCATGAGCTTAAATAGACCCCAGAGGATGGTAAAGGACAGGAAAACCTGAAGGAACATCGTCATGGGGTCGTGATGGACCAGACATGATTTCACAACTAACGAATTGTATCAATACACAGGACATTAAACAATCTTAATAAATTGTTATGGATAAATTAATATTTTAATTTTTAGGAATTAGAAGACTGAATTACTGTACATATAATTTATTGTGAAAAGAACTATTCAGAGATGTCACAAGTCATAATGTCAATGGAGGATGAATAGTAATAATATTTCTCTGCCAATCCTACCTCCATCAGAACCTCACTTGGCATGTTGATGGAATGACTATGGAAATACAGACATCTTAAAACTATCAAAGGTGAGAAATACTGTTCTAAAGAGAAGATTGATGTTCCATCACTATATATACCTAGTTACAGTATGTTCAGACCACACTATTGTTTTCCAGTGCAATGCAACTGCTGATTTTGAAGGAGTTAGGATTACATTTCTTCCTACATCAGCTGGTTATTTTAATATGCTTCAAGGACTGATTTAAAGGACTAGTTTAAAGGGATGGTAGTTATCATTAAAGCTCATAATGGTGAAATGACAGTGTTTGGTTCTAAAACTACATATAAGTTTCACTTCTGCTTTTTGTACAATTGCCAAAAGTTGTTAACATTTTCAGGGAACCTACATGCACAAAGTTTCCAAATATGGTTTTTCAAAATAAAAATAAAAAACATATCAATTGCTGGGCAAAGAAGAATTTTGGCTATGTCTGCATGTAAGCTCTGTATCATCACCACAAACTTTGTGCTCTTTAAAACCTTAAAAAAATTATTTATATTCCCAGCACTAAAATCTTGCCCACTCTTTCTCTGCATTGGCATCCTTCAGTCTCAATAGACTATGGTATTGTGCTCTGGAAAGAGGTCCTAAAACAGCATCTAGTGTGACTAAAAAGACCAATTTGAGAGTAGCAATCCCTTCCACACTGAGGGCAGATACATTCTGTCTCCTGCCCAGCCCCCTGATTTCGCTCGTTCTGGGACTGCCTCTTTGTCTCAGCCTGCCGAACAAGTGTCTCTTTGAATTGGAGAAGGCCATGCTGTGTCGTGAGCCTCCAAGCTGAACAATTGGAAGTCAAGGTTTCCCAGTTGTTAATGTCTATTCCTAGGGCCTTTAGGTCCCTCTTGCAGATTTATTTATTTATTTATTATTTATTACATGTATTTATATCCCGCCCTTCTCCCGAAGGACTCAGGGCGGCGAACACAAGTTAAGAAACATGTACAATAAAATCGCACTTTAAATCAAATAACTAATTAATGATAAATAATAAACCCAGAATAGAGTCAGCCTATTTGCTTGAACAGCCAAGTCTTCAGCTCCCAATGAAAGGAGCGGAGATCAGGAGCCATCCGGAGCTCAGTAGGTAATTCATTCCAGAGAGTGGGAGCACCCAAAGAGAATGCCCTACCCTGGGCACCGCTAGATGACATTGGCTCGCCGTTGGGACCCTGAGGAGAGCGGCCCTATGTGAGCGAACAGGACGGTGGGAAACAGGCAGGAGAAGGTCCTGTAAATATCCTGGACCTAAATCATGTAGGGCCTTATAGGTGAGAACTAGTACCTTGAAGCGGACCTGGAGAACCACTGGTAACCAGTGCAGCTGACACAGGAGGGGTGTTATATGAGAGTAATGAGGGGCTCCTGTAACAACCCATGCGGTTGCATTCTGGATCAGCTAGAGTCTCCGGGTGCATCTCAGGGGCAGGCCCATGTAGAGGGAATTGCAGTAATCCAAGCAGGAAGTAACCAGGGCATGAGTGACTGTGCGAAGGTCATCTCTGTCCAGGAAAGGGTGCAACTGGCGCACCAGGCGAAGCTGTGAGAAGGCCCCCCTGGTCACAGCCATTAGATGGTCTTCTAGGGACAGCCGAGCATCCAGGAGGACACCCAAGTTGCGAGCCCTATCAACGGGGGCAAGTTTTTCTCCATCCATCAAAAGTGATGGGGCTTCTGAAATCCGAGATGCTGGCATCCACAGCCACTCAGTCTTGGAGGGATTGAGTTTGAGTCTGTTTCTACCCATCCAGGCCTGTACCGCCTCCAGGCAACGGGACATCACGGAAAGGGCATCTCTGGGGTGGAGATGTATAATTGGGTATCATCAGCATATTGATGATATCTCATCCCAAAGCCACGAATGATCTCACCTAGTGGCTTCATATAGATGTTAAAGAGTAGGGGGGAGAGAACTGACCCCTGAGGCACCCCACAATTTAGGGGCCTTGGGGTGGATCTCTGCCCTCCTGCCCATACAAACTGTAAGTGACCCGACAGGTAGGAGGAGAACCATTGTAAGACAGTGCCTCCCACCCCCAACCCCTCAAGTCACTGCTGTAGGATACCATGGTCAATGGTATCAAAAGCTGCTGAGAGGTCAAGTAGGACCAGGATGGAGGAACAACCACCATCCCGAGCCTGCCAGAGATCATTCACCAGAGCGACCAATGCCATTTCCGTGCTATGTCCGCGTCGGAAGCCCAATTGGTACAGATCAAGGTATTCCGTTTCCTCCAGAAACTGTAGGAGCTGTTGCACCACTACAGTCTCAACAACCTTCATGAAGAAGCAAAGGTTGGAGACGGGACGATAGTTATTAAGTGAATCTGGATCCAAGGAAGGCTTCTTGAGGAGAGGTCGAACTACCGCCTCCTTAAGAGAGGCAGGGAAGTTCCCCTCTCTCAACGAAGCATTGACAATTGCCTGGATCCAGTCTCTAGTCACCTCCCTGGCAGCCGAAACCAACCAGGGGGGACAAGGGTCCAATAAGCAAGTGGAGGAACTAAGTTTGCCCATAATCTTGTCCACTTCCTTGACAGAAAGAGGGTCAAACTCAATCCAGATATTGTTCTCAAGACCCACCCTAGTCTCCCGATTGGATTCTGTCCAGTCAGAGTCCAATCCGATCTGGATCTGAGCAATTTTATCATGCAGAAACTGTACAAAATCCTCAGCTCTGCCCTGTAAAGGGTCTTCCCTCACTCCCTGATTGAGGAGGGAGCGGGTCACATGAAACAGGGCCACTGGGCGGTTTTCTGCAGATGCAATGAGGGCAGCGAAGTAATCTCGTTTCGTCGCTTCCATTGCCACTAGATAAGACTTAATATGGGTTCTTAACTGTGTTCGGTCAGATTCAGATCGGGAGGACCTCCAACATTCCTCTAGGCATCTTTTCCGACGTTTCATTTCCCGGAGATCCATGGAAAACCAAGGAGAGACCCAGGATCTGCGTCAGGTTAGAGGCTGCAAAGGTGCAATTCTGTCTAAAGCGTCAGTAGCCGACTATTCCCAGGATGCCACTAGAGCCTCAGCTGAATTGCAGGATTCAGGTGGGGAATGTCCCAAAGTCCTTCAAGAACCTTTCTGGGTCCATCAGATGCCTGGGGCAGAGTCATTTCCATCTCCATGCGGCAAGGGCTGGCAGATTGAAAGTCCAGTCTAAGGAGGGAATGGTCAGTCCATGACAGGAGAGTGATAGAAAGTTCCCCCCTACCATGACCATTTATCCACTGCCCAGAGAGAAAAACCAGGTCGAGTGTGTGTCCTCCCCTATGAGTTGGGCCCTGAATAACCTGAGTCAGGTCCATGGCTGTCATGGAGGCCATGAACTCCCAGACTGTCTCAGATGACTCGCCGATCGAAGGCAGATTAAAATCTCCCACAACCAGAAGGCTGGGGAGTTCAAGTGCCACTTCAGTCAAGACATCGAGCAGTGCAGGCAGGGCTGTGGAAACATAGCTGGGAGATAAGTATGTGACCAACAAGCCCGACTGAACTCAAGGGTCCCACTTCAATAGAAGAGACTCACACCCACCTATCTGAGGGACAGTGACCTCCCTAGGACTCAGACCCTCCCTGATAACCACTACCACCCCCCTGCCCCTTCCCTGGCATCGCGGCTGGTGCAGGACATGAAATACTGGGGGGCATAAGTCAGAGAGAGGGATTCCCCCCTCTTGCCCCAACCAGGTCTCTGTGATACAGGCCAGGTCCGCACCCTCCTCATCAATAAGGTCTCATATGAGGAGGGCCTTATTCATCACGGACCTGGCATTCACATACATCAGATGGAGACCAGGTTCCCTCACTCTCATATCCCCAGGAAAACAGGGTGAGCAGGAGGTATGGGAGCAAGCCACCATCCGAATGCTTCTGGTGTGATGCTCCTCACTCCTACTTCAATTTCTTCTGCCCCTTCCCACCATCACAGGTATAGAATGTCCCACCCTCCTCTGAGCATCCCCCACGACTCCCAACCCCCCAACCCATTGGGACTGTCAGAATGGTATGGCTGCTGAACCTTAAGAGACCCCCCCAGTCTCATTTTTGTTATTAAAAACCACCCTCCTCCCAGATCCCCTTAAAATTGGATCTAAAAATTTATTTTAAAAACCCCATAGCTTCCGTTTTTTAGCATACCACCTCTCAGGGTTCCAAAACCCATCATCAAGGGCGGCCCTTGATAGTTGAGAGGGCCAAACCTGCGAGAGGGGGGAGTCTCGCAGTGCAAGGAGCTCCGCAATTGAATACATTCAAGAATAGCAACGAGCTGAGAGTGATGAAGGATCATTTTCTTCTAAAGGGTGTTAGAGATGGTTAAAAACAGGTAGATTAAATAAGGGAGGAAAAGATGTTAAAGAGAAGACAATATGCTAAAAACATCAGAATATAATCGCCCTCTCACGACAATGGGAAGTCTTGTGATTATAATAAGTCTATTCAATGGTGGGAAAAAGTCTCAAAGGCCGCCCTCTCATGGTGACCAAACCAGAGGCATAACATCAAACAAGAAGATGGTCCGTCCCACGATAGTTCAAGACTCTCAGTGTCTGTGTCTCTTCCCATCCTGACACCAGTGACAGCCGATGCTTAGTTCAGAAAAAAACAAGGTGTAGTCATAAAATGGAATAAATGATTGAATAATCCGGGTAATCCAGGGAGGACAAGATGGTCAAATAATGGTCAAATAAGGCTGCAGATCAATCAATAGCTGTAAATTTATGCTGAGTGGTCATATTAGGCCTAAGTCTAATAAGGGGGGGAGGAACAGTTCAAGGGTGGGGGGGAGAAACCAACTGTCATCCCCCAGCTAACAATCCTCAGTCCCTTCCCCATGACCTTGATCTTCAGGGCATTCAGCCCATTAAGTTGTTAAGCCCCCTGCCATGCTTCAGAAAAAAAGGGGGAGTGTCCAGATCCCTCAACTGAGGGATCCTAACATTTGTAATGCTGCCCTTTTCTCCATCAATAACGGGGCATCTTCGCAGCCAGGCCTCCAGGTACTGCCACCGCCCTCCAGCTGTCTCAGCGCTCCTGCCAGCACCATTGTTGCCCTGGCAGCCGTCTAGGCCCTGACAGTTGGGCCCCAATTGTGGCGTTCTCCATACTGTTCTCTAACTTTCTTCCTGACAGTCAGTTGTTCCTCAGGCTCCATCCACGGCTCTATCGAGCCGGCAAAACCTCGGCTCGCTGGGTGGGGGGTCAAAAGATGGTTAACTGACCCCCGACACCAAAAATGCCGAACATCACTTCCCTAAGCTCAGGCTTCACTGCAGAGCTGCCATTTTGGTCTGTTGCCCAACGGAATAGTTATCCTTATATCGCAGCTGTGGTCTCCCTCTGAGGTGCTTCCCCTGCACTAATTCTCCATACAGGAGATCTTTCAGAATCTGACCATCAGCCATTGTCATGACATGCCCCAGCCAGCGTAGATGTTGCTGTTTCAATAGTGTATGCATGCTAGAAATTCCAGCACATTCCAAGACTGCGCTATTTGGAACTTTGTCCTGCCAGGTGATGCCAAGAATTCATTGGAGACAGCGCATATGAAAGGTGTTCAACTTTCTCTCCTGCCATGCATAGAGGGTCCAAGACTCACTGCAGTACAAGAATGTGCTCAGGACGCAGGCTCTATAGACCTAGATCTTTGTATGTTCTGTCAGCTTCTTATTAAGCCATACTCTCTTTGTAAGTCTGGAAAATGTAGTGGCCATTTTACCAATACTTTTATTCAGCTCAATATCTAAAGAGAGTGTGTCAGAGATAGTTGAGTTGAGGTACACAAAGTCATGGACGACCTCCAGTTCTTGTGCAGAGATTGTAATACAGGGAGGTGAATCCACGTCCTGACACATGACTTGTGTTTTTTTCAGGCTGACGGTTAGTCCAAAGTCTTCACTAGCCTTGCTAAAACTGTCCATAAGTTGTTGAAGGTCTTCACAGAGTGAGAAGTGATGGCAGCAGCAGCAGCAAAGAGGAAATCCCATAAGCATTTCAGCTGGACTTTAGACTTTGCTCTCAATCTAGATAGATTAAAGAGTTTTCCATCTGATCTGGTCTGGAAGTAAATATCCTCTGTTGCAGTTCCAAAAGCATGTTTCAGAATGACAGCAAAAAAGATCCCGAATAAAGTTGGCGCGAGGATACAGCCCTGCTTCACTCCACTTCAAATATCAAAGGAATCTGAGGTTAAGCCATCAAAAACTACAGTGCCCTTCATTTCTCCTGCAACCGTCTAAGGGAAAATACCATGTCAATAGTGGACCTATTGGCTTGAAATCTACACTGTGATTCTGGATAGACTCTCTGCAAGCACCTGGAGCCTCTTCAGTATAACACGGGCAAGCAGCTTCCCTACAATACTAAGAAGAGAGATGCCATGGTAGTTGTTACAGTCACCCTTGTCACCTTTGTTCTTATACAGTGTGATGATATTTGCATCCTTCATGTTCTGTGGTACTCCACCTTCCCTCCAACAAAGACAGAAGATTTCATACAGTTCAGTGGAGATGTTCTCTTTGCAGCACTTCAGAACTTCGGCAGGAATGTTATCTTTCCCAGGTGCCTTGCCAGAGGCAAGGGAGTCCAGGGCCGCATTTATTTATTCTAAAGTTAGTTCACTGTCAGGTTCCTCCAAGACAGGCAGGCATGCAATGTTATTTAATGCTTCTTCAGTTACCACATTTTCTCCGGAATATAACTCAGAGTAGTGCTGCACCCAGCATGCCATCTGCTGTGCTTGGTCCTGGATAACCTCACCTGTAGCAGACTTCAGAGGGACAGATTTCTTCTGTGTTGGACCTAAGGCCTGCTTGATGCCATCATACATTCCCTTGATGTTGCTTGTGTCAGCAGCTATCTGGATCCGAGAGCAAAGCTGCAGCCAATAATCATTAGCACATCTCCTAGCAGTCTATTGGATTTTGCTATGAGAAGCTCACAGAACCTGTAGGTTGTGCTCCCTGGAACAGGCTTTATATGCAATTAGAGTTCCTTTTTTTCCTCAATGGCTGGCATAAACTCCTCCAAATGGGCTTCAAACCAATTTGCTGTCTTTCTGATCTCCTTACCAAATACTGACAAAGCAGTGTTATAAACAGCATTCTTGAAATATTCCTATTGTTCAGATGCATTTATTTCAGCTAAGCCTGGGAGAGTTTCCTTGAGTGCTTGTGCAAATTCTTCCACTTTGCCCTGATTGCGGGTCTTGTTGACGTCAATTCGTGGTCTTCCTTCCTTCTTTGAGTGATGCAATCTCTTTCATCACAGTTTTATTCTGTTGCACACCAAGGAGTAGTCTATATCACAATCAGCTCCCTGATAGCTGTGTGTGATTGTAATATTGGGGAGATTGGAGCACCTGGTAAGAATCACGTCGAGCTGGTGCCAATGCTTTGATCTTGGATGTCTCCAAAAGACTCTGTGTTGAGGATTTGTTTTAAAGTATGTATTGCTAATACAAAGACCATAGTAGCAACAAAACTCCAGCAGTCATTGGCCATTTCTTTCATCTTTCTGATACCAAACTGACCTAAACAAGTGGGCCAAGAAGTATAATCAGCTCCAACTCTGGCATTAAAATCACCAAGGATAAACAGTGGTTCTTTCTCAGGGATTTTCTTGATAATAGCAGCCAGATCGTCATAGAATTTGTCTTTGGATTCTACTGAAGATGATAATGTTGGAGCATATGCGCTAATAAGAGTAACCAGCCCCGCTGATGAGTGGAGTTGCAAGGACAGAATTCTTTCACTTCCTGCAGCAGGTGGAGTAATGGATCCTAGTAGGGTGTTTCTGACTGCGAAGTCAATCCCATATTCCCTAGACTCATTTGATGGTTTTCCCTGGTAGAAGAACAAGAAGTTTTTCTTTTTAATAGATCCTGAGTCTAACATTCTTGTCTCTTGAAGGGCAATGATGTCCATCTACAGTCTGGTCAATTCAATGTCAATGGCAGCTGTCTTATGTACGTCATCTATCTCTTTTAAATCATCAGAAAGGCCAGGAGTCATTGCCTGAACATTCCAGGTGCCCAACTTTAGGGCTAAAGTTTTCTTATGTTTGTCGCAAGGTGCAAAGTTATCGATCTGCTTGTCACCTTTGACCCTAAATCCCACGCACCCTGTGAGGTTAACAGACAGTGGCGGGGCAGCACCTTACTGGCTAGGGGCTGCCCATCTTAAAGCAGGCGGTAGCTGCCCAATGAGGTACAATGACATCTCCCACTGACAAAAGTGGCTGCTAGAGTCATGCTCTACACCAATCAAGCAAAGACTTATAACTGGTAACTGCCACTTCCTGTGTTGTTTCAATGCTGTGTGCAAAGCTGGAGTATCCTCTCCAGAGCATGAGGCCTGGGTAGATAAATATGGAGGATAGACTGTTACCCAAGCAGCAGATCCCCCTCTCCATGTTGCTGAAATAGTCCAATGGAATGGCAAAGCCGATACGATTAGTTCCAGCTGCATTGCAGGAGTTACCAGAACATGATTGTACACAGTCACAAACTGCTTCCGGGACTCTGGCCTCGGATTTTGCCTCGAGGTTGACTCCTGAAGCCTTTTCCAGTGGTAGATATAGCCACAGGGCAGTGGAGTAATCAGAGTTTCCCTTCTCCTAGAAGATGGTTCTGCCTTTTTATCTGCCATTGGGTCATAAAGCCTTCTTCTACCTTCAAAATAGTTGACCATCTTCTCCTGTAACCCTGGATAGGGGCCCTTATGAGGTGCTACCAGCTGGGCCAGCTGGACTAAGTTTTTTTAAAGAGAGGTATTACTCCTCTAGCACTCCTCTTCACTCTAGGACTCCTGCTCCAGATTTTGCCTTGAGGTTGACTCCTGATGACTTTCCCATAGATGGGTATAGTCACAAGGCAATGGAGGTTTGAGATCGGAGTTTTCCTTCTCCTACATAAGTTGCCTTCCAAGGCTAGTAACTGGTTTTTCCCACGTACACAGCTAACAAGACTTCCCACTTACACAGCCATTCTCCCCTCCCCTAGAAACAAGCAGATTCATTCATGAGGTGAACTGGAGCACCTTCCTCCCTGCAGTCACATGATTCACTCACTCAAACAAACACTCTCCTTCCCCCCCCCTAAAAACAAGCAGATTTACCCATGAGGAGAGCTGGAGGACTTTCCTCCCTGCAGTCACATAGACTGCAGGGAGGAAAGCAGACACTTTTTCCCTAGTGCTATGGTATTAAATTGTCCGAAGAAAGAAAGAAATAGGGAATCAGATTGCTACTCTAATGGGGCCGATCCAATGAAAAATCAGAAATAAAATTGGTTCAAATTTTTTTCAAAAAGGCTCAGATTATCAGAAATAAATAAGATTTATTATTTTATACTTAGCATAAATTTATACACTTAGCATAAGAAGGGAAATATTACAATGGAGACCTAATATAATGGAGACCTATTAGCAGATATGTCAAACTCAAATCCTGTGGACCAGATCTGGCCTGTGAGGTGTTTAGATCTGGCCCACAGAGCCACCCTGGAGGAAGTGAGTGACCGCCTCCCACTGTCTTGACCCACCCCATCCAGCAACCAAAGGAAAAATGGAAAAACTCGAATGCACCAGAAGGCAACCCAGCCACCATACCTCTTCTGTTCCTTCTCCTCGGCCCTTGGGCCCAGACACAGTTGCTGCTCCGCCGCCATAGCCAGGGCTGGACTTGCAATTATATCTGCCTGCTTCATCCTGCAAAACGGGACACACTTGGCATCCTCACCTGTTGCCATGCTGGGAGCCCCAGCTAAAGGCCCAGTGCTCCAGCTTGGCCCTGCCAAGGAAGGGAGCGGCAGCTGAGGCTACTCCATGTCTCTCCAGTTAAGATTCATTGGGTCACTTCCGGTAGCGCCTCCATCGTTGTTGGATGGTCTTTATGACCACTGGCCTCGCCGTGCGTAAAAGAGCCACCTTACAGCTGGCAGGCGGCTCGAAAACCCCACTCTTCAATCAGAAGAGTGGGTAGAGCTACTGGGGGTTTGGTAGAGCCCCCTGAATTGCCCCCAGGACTTTTTTTTGTCCTGGAGAGGGCTCAGGATGATGGCTCCCTATTCACCCCCAGAGAAGCTCCGCGCTGCGAGGGATCTCTGCTGCCCGCAGCAGCAGAGCCAGACGTCATGAGCAACACCACAAGACCGATTGAAATTTACAGTAAAAAAGCAAGCTGGTGAAACTTGGACTGACTAAAAGAGAAAAAAATGCAAGTATTGTTTTTTCACTAATTTTTAGGAAAAAAAAGAGATTGGAGAAAATGTTTTGAAAATGGCGACTGGCTTTGCTTGGAAAATGCTTGAGAAAATGGAGAGTGGAAAGTGAAAGTGAGAGCCTAGCCTGTGCCGAAGTACTTTAAAAGAAACATTCTAGCAGGGAAAAGAAACAAAATTGATTTAAACAGAACTTTTTTGTCTTTTTGAGAAAAGTTAGAACCTTTTTTAGAAGTATGACTCCTAAACAAAAATCAAGGGGGCGCTCCCTTACAAGTCAGACAAAGGAAAAAGCAGAAATGATTCAAATGCACTTGCAGGGAACTGCAAATGAGGACTTAAAAGATTTTATAACTAGGTCTTTAGGAAGCGTTGTTGAGAAGATAAAAAGCTCACAGAAGAATCTTGAGGAGCTGGTACAGGGAAAATATGATCAATTGAACCAAACTATTACTAAAGTAGTTTCTGATCTTTCAAATGCGGTGGTGGAAATGGGGAAGAAAGTGGCTGAAATCAGTATAAAGTTTGATTCCAAGATGAAAGACTTACAGGAAAAATTTGTTGAAACTGATGCCAAAAATCAGGAAATTGAGAATGATGTGATGATTCTTCAATTTAAAGCTATGGGGTCTGCTTTGAGATTAAGAGGTATAAGAGAGAATAATAGAGAAAACCTAAGAATACTTTGTGCTAAGGCATTAGCAGCATTATTAAATTTGGAAGATGATCAAATTCTTGGTTGTATTGAAAAAGTCTACAGGGTCAACTCACGTGTGGCTAGACAAAGGAATCTACCCAGAAATGTTGTTGTCTATTTACTAATAGAAGATTAAGAAATGATATTCTACAAAAGTCTTACTCAGCGACTTTAAAGGTAGAAGGTTTACAAATTAGGGTTTATAAAGAGTTACCATCTAGGATTTTAAGATACAGAAAAGATTTCGGATTTTTGGTGAAGGAACTGAACAGAAGAAAGATACCATTTAGATGGGATGTACCAGTTGGTGTAATTTTGAGTTATCAAGATGTGAGATATTGTTTAAACACCATTGAAAAAGCTGAACATTTTTATAATAACACTCTTAAGGGAGCCCCCATATTTTCATCCTCTTCTATGTTGTCAACTATGGAAGAAGACAAGAAGGATAAAGAGTCTGAAAGAGAGGTTGAGGAACAATGTATGCAGATGGAATTACAAAATCAAAATAATCAAAGTGTGTCAGAAGAAAAAGGAGCATTAGGTGGTTTTCTAGATGATTATATCATGGAATATCTAGATTTGAAAATAACGTATCCCAGAGATTCAAGAGAAGTGGTACCGGGCCTTGAACTGTCAAAGCAAGAATTGAAAGATAAACATATAATTCGAGATGAGAAACAAATATTGTTGAAACAGCAGTGGCTCAGTCAAGAATTGAAAGATAAACATATAATTAGAGATGAAAAACAAATATTACTGAAACAGCAGAGGCCCAGTATTCCACAAGTGGAAAAGCATGAGGAGGAAAAGCAACAGAAAGTACAAGTCAAGAGAGGAAATAAATTGAAAACCACTGAAACTGAAGTGCAGCGGAAACTGCGTCTGTTGATGGAATCGCTTTGTGAAACTTAAAGGATATTTATGAATAGATGGAATCTATTACAGAAAGGATTATTTGAAATAGTTTGAAAGATAATCATCGTTATACCTAACTTTTATATGATAATGGATTAAAAATTTGTTACAAAACTCATTCTGATTTGGATTTGACATCTTGAGAAAGCTAAACAGATCACTGCAATATATGCAGAGGATCTGTGATTACCCTATTATAATTTATTGGAACTAATTATCTAGATGATGAAAATGAAGATGAAAACATCTTGGAAACCCGAAGGAAGGAGGTGGAAAGGTTGGCAGGATTTGAAAGAGTTTTAAAGGAACATCTGGGAGTGCAGCTTATATGAGCTGCATTTGTTTTTCTTTTAACGGATACACCAGGAGTCAGGTTGAATGATCTACCTAGAGAATTACAAGATACCTTTGTGGTTGGATTTTATAAACATAAAGTCACTCGGGGGGATTTATATATGAAGAGATGTTTGTTGCTGATGGGGGCAGCTGGAATAAGAAGTAGTTTATAAATAGTGTGTCAGAAGATAGTTGTTTAACTTCAATCAAGATGAAGATGAAGAGAAGACGAAAATTTGGCTACTGAGACAGAAAATTTATTTGATATAATTGTGCATTTTGAAAGAACATGAAGTTTATAATAAATATGTTGGATATTATATTTATGAAGAGAAGATCAAGATTTGGATTATTAAGATAGAAAACTATTAGATATGATTTTTATATATTTTATTAGTATATATTAAGGGGGTCTGACTTACGTAAATAATTATTAATGGGTTGTTGTTTTTTTTGTTGAGAAAGGTATTTGGAATATACCTAATTTTGTACCTAATTTTTTTTTTTGTTGAGGAAGGTATTTGGAATGTACCTAATCAAGATGAAGGAAAGGATCAAAAATTGAGTGTCTGATACAGAAAATTATTTGATATGGATGTTATATATTACACTTAGCGGGATT
The DNA here is from genome assembly GCA_038048745.1 of Coluber constrictor foxii. Lineage (NCBI taxonomy): Eukaryota > Metazoa > Chordata > Lepidosauria > Squamata > Colubridae > Coluber > Coluber constrictor. The sequence goes on along the minus strand of CM075961.1, from coordinate 113,825,145 downwards.
GATAGAAATGTTAAATTTTGTAGTGGGGCTTAAAGATTAAAAGAGTATTATTGATGGATAACTGAGTATTTGAGGTAAAATTGGTAATTGAGGTAAATATTTTTATTATTATTAGTCTTTTTATCATATTGCTAAATGTTTCACTGTATCTTTTTTAGTTTAATATAAATAAGGTTTTTTTAAAATTTGTAACGGAAGTCAAGGGGGGGTGAGGGGGATTGGGTTTTTTTTTAAATACTTGATAAGTTTATGGTTAGCAAATACTTGATAGAATAAGTTTATACACATTTATTAAATGAAAGTCAAGGGAAGGAAGGGAGTGGTGGGAAGGGAAGGGAAGGGGTGGGTTGGAGGGGGGGAAATGGGGGGGGGGAATGAAAAAATTGTATTGTAAAACTTTTTCAATTAAAGAAAAGATTCATTGGGTGACCCCTGCCTCCCCCAGTGAGCCTGGTTTACCTGCCTTTTGTTGCAGATTTTGTCAGGGCACTGAAAGGCAGCCCCAACTTTATTGTGAAATTTCAGGAGGCTTTCCAGCAGGTATGGCTGGTGCTATAAATGCAACTCTGCCCCTCCGCTTGGGGCAGAACCACATTTGTAATACCAGCCATACTTGCTGGAAAGTCCCCTGCTCCCCCCCCCAGCTACCTCCTTCAGAGTCTTCCTGACCATGATGATAGCTCCATCAGAGATGGGGGGGAGTTCGGTAACCCCAGCTGCATCTGCTGGAAAGCCTCAAGCTTCCCCCCACAGCTATCTCTTTTGGAGCCTTTCTGACCATGATGGCAGCCCCAGCAGCTGTAGCTGGTGCTACAAATGTGGCGCTCCCCCCCACCACTTCATGGTCAGGAAGGCTCTGAAGGAGGCAGCTGCAGTGGGGGTGGGAAAAGCAGGAGGCTTTCCAGCAGGCATGGTTGGTGTTAAAAATGTGGCTCTGCCCCTCTGCTTTCCAACTCTGAAATTCCAGAATTAAGTTGGAGTGACCTTTCAGCGCCCTGACAAAGTTTGCAACAAGAGGTAAGTAACCCAGGATCACTGGGGGAGGGGGTCACCCAGCCTGATAAGAGGGCAGTGCAGTTGGTACATTGTTCCGGGTCCCATGGAGCTCAAAGGAGGACCACAAAGGGGAAATTTTTAAAAAAGTTTTTACAAAACCAAATTTTTAAAAAGAAAAACCATATTGGATATATACTTCATATTCTATACTTTGTATGTATAGCAAAACCACCTTGCAGCCTTGTTTGACATAACATTTATTAATCTGAAACTCAGTGAACAGTTATTTATGTAATTTATTGAATTTTAATTCCATTACTTATTTATTTAAGTTTGCAAGTTTAGTTTCATTTCATTTATGAATATATTTTATATTTCATTTCAGTTTACGAATGGTTATTTTATTTATTTATTTATTTGTTTCAATTTTTATACCGCCCTTCTCCCAGAGGACTCAGGGCAATGTACAGCCGACAATAAAACATTCCCATATACAAAATTTTAAAACAGTTTAAAAAATATATTAAATAATTTGGCCTAGTATATTAAAAATAAACCAACAGTTAAAATTCATGATCATCCCGGCTTGTTGGAATAAAAACGTCTTGAGGGCACGGCGAAAGGTGCGTAGGTCAGGGATCATCCGTATCTCCGGGGGCAAATCATTACAAAGGGCAGGTGCCCCCACTGAGGAGGCTCTCCCCATGGCGGTCACCAGTCAACATTGTTTGATTGACAGCACCCTGAGGAGTCCCTCTCTGTGGGAGCATATTGGCCAGTGGGAGGCTCTCGGTAGCAGAAGGCAATCTCGTAAGTATCCAGGTCCTAAGCCATGGAGCGCTTTAAAGGTGGTCACCAACACCTTGAATCGCACCCGGAAGACCCCAGGAGCCAGTGTAGCTTGTGCAGGAAAGGTGTAACATGAGTGCGTTGTGTTGCTCCCATAATCACCTGTGCGGCCGCATTCTGGACCAGTTGGAGCTTCCAAGTACTCTTCAAGAGGAGCCCCATGTAGAGAGCATTACAGTAGTCCAAACGGGCGGTGACGAGGGCATGAGTGACCATGCACAAGAAGTTATGAAATGTATTCTCAAAAGTTTCAAGCTCAAAAACATAAGGAAAAACAGCAATGTGATGAGATTAATAAAAAGGGATGACAAACGCTTTTTCAATTTGACATTAAATGCAAAACAAAAGAAGCTTAACAAAATGAAACTTTAAATTCAGAACAATGTGAGACAAGTGCAGAACTGAAACAAAGGTCAGAATTTCATGAGGCCAGTTTGGATTTTCAAGAAACATCAGATCAGGTAAATTCTCAATTTAAATATTTAGAGAAACAATTGAATGTTGGTGATGAGAGTACTTCACTGTTTACAGAATCTGGGCATGGCAAACATAGTGAAGAGAATAGGTCAAATGCTGAAATTGATATTGGACTTCTTATAGCAGATGTGCCTTCTCAATTGGATATAGAAAACTTTAATGTTATTAAAGGTCATACTGGTTTTCCTAAAACATTTCCCAAAGATGTAGAAAACTAGGTTTTTCCCAAGAGTATTCTAACATTTTGAAGTTTAAATGGTGAAAAACATGACCGAGATTGGCTTGTCTGGAGTGAAGTTAAACAAGCATTATTTTGCTTTCCTCGTCAATTATTTTGGAACAAGATTTGTTGCAGCATTAACTCAGCAGTTAAGTCTATTGTTGCATCAACAAAAGAATGATCAGCAGCTAAAAAGTGGCAAAAATTATGTATTTGCACCCCCAGAACATGAGAGAAGAAATAGTCATAGGCAGTGCTATCTAGCTTGGTGAGAACTAGAAAAATGGCTGTCATCTGGCAAGGGCATTGGCAGTCTATTGGAGGCATCAATTGAAACAGAATCTGTCAAGTGGTACATTATGAAACAAATCATTAATGTTGTACTATTCCTTGGAGAAAGGGGGCTTGCTTTGCATGGCAGTTCCCAGCACATTGGTGAAAAAGACAATGAAAATTTTCTGGTAGACTGGTAGATTTGTCAAGACTCAGTATTGAATCTGATCTTGCAAAAATGATAGAGTTTGATTATGTGATTTGCAATTTTGCCAGAAAAAAGGCTAGGAAAGCACCTTTGTTTAGCAGAATATAAATGCCATTACATCTCAACTATAATAACTATTATGAGCTTGTAATCAATCTAGTATTAAATTTGTTGCTTATGTATATTGTTTCATTATTGTTTATATACTAATGTGTATTATTGTTTTTATTATCTTTTACAGAAGTACCTGTCCTCTTTTTAATATATTTGCAAGTATGTTGAATGCAATTAATAAATGTACAATTATGACATTATTGATTTATGTGTCCATGTGTAGGTGAGGAGGCACATATTAGTCTTGTTCCAGTACTTAATAATCTTCTCAGCGGCCCTGGGGGTCACCCAATGAACCTCAGCCAGAGATACATAGTGTAGCCTTGGCTGCTGCTCCCTTCCTTGGCAGGGCCAGGCTGGAGCACTTGGCCTTTAGTCAGGGCTCCTGGAATGGTGGAGGGTGAGGCTGGCAGGTGAGCCCTGCTTTGCAGATGGATGTAACTGCAAATCCAGCTCTGGCTATGTTAAGGAGCAGTGTTTACATCTGGGCCCAGGGGCCAAGAAATAATGGGAGGGCCACAGTAGCTGGGCTGCCTTCTGGCTACTGTGTTCAGGTTTTTCCTTTGATTGCACTCATATGGCCTGACCATTGGCAAAATGCAAGAGGGTTTCTCTATCAGCAGGGATCGGGAGGCTGAAAGCTGGTCTTCATTGCTATGTAGTTCTAAAATGGATGGGCTGCTGTTGGGGAGGAGAATCAACATAGGATAAAACAAGCCTATGGTTTATTGATTGCCAAGTTTTCTTCAGGTTTTCCTACCCTTTCTGGGCTATTAAAATCACTTTGGCAAGGTCTGTACTAGACACCTGGCTGCAAACTAATCAGTCCTTTTAAGAGTCCCTTAATATGATTTGCTCTTCCTTCCTAATATCAATAAAGATATTTTTTCCAGAAAATATGTGAAGACCTGTAATTACTGATTTAACTATGTTTTCTCTTTGGTATGTTTAATTGGGAGAGGGGGAGGATTGGAGAGGTACAAATGGCCAATATGGAGGCTGCACCTTGCCCTCCAGATGTGTCTCCCCTGCAGATCTCTGGAGAGAAAGAGGAACCAATGGCAGGGGAGCTGCATGAGGGAAGGCTGCCCCAATAAGCCAGCATTCTTACTATTATGTAGTGGGCTTCAATAGGCAAGAACTAGACCAGCATGCCTACAACAGCATTTATTCACTCAAAACTGGAACTGACCAGAAGTTGGTGCCACAGTGAGACGTGCGAGGTTTTTAGGGCTCCTGAAACCCCGCCAAGAAACTCCGCTGCTGGACGGTCCGAACTGGACCACATAGTTTCATTTTGACTGTGTTAGTGGACAGCATGTCCTGAGGCTCCCAGGGACATCGCTAAGTCCCTGGTTGAGCCAGGAAAGCCCCCTTTCCAACAGCGGAGCAGCAGCCATTAGACTGCAGAGGCTGTGGCAACTTCAGGAAGGAAGATCGGAATGACAGTGAACAGAGCGGTGAGAAACTTTCACTTTTTTTTCTACTAAGATCACCCTCATTGATGCATGGGATTGTGATGGATAGTAAATGAAGAGAGGCGGTGAACCTATTTTGGATTGATTTTATTTTTCTCAAAATTATTTTAAAAGACTTGAAATTATCTATTTGTCTTATTTCTGTCTTGGATAACTGGACTGGATTAAAAGCAGGAAAAACAGTATTGGGACATTTCTGAAATTTTTTGAACCAATGGATTTTGGTTTATAATATTTGCTGAGTTAATACATCTGGATTGGCTTTACTTTTTTATTTTTGGACTATTTAAAATAAACTTTTTCCTACTCTCCCTTTCCGCTCCCCCCCTCCCTTATAAGGATAGGAGAACTAGGGGAGTGTGTAGTGCAGCCACCCACTGGAAGAGAAACTTTGTTGCAGAAGAAAGGAAACATTGTAGTCAAACCAAACGCAGAGACTAAAGAGTTACTGAATGTTGTTTACACAGGTGCTCTTCTATCTAAGTTCTTAAAGCCTGGGAATATACTGGAAGAATATAATGGAATATACTGGAAGGCTCTGAAATTCTTTTTTTCCCCCTATTTTTTCCTTTTGCTGAGTAAATATTTCAATCCCAGTGAGAAGTGTGGCTTGGAAAGAGGCAAAAGGAAAAATTACTTCCTGTAGGTTCTCTGGACATAAAGGATTTGAAGAATTAAACTTTTTGTTGTTGCTTTTGCCTTTTTTTCCCCCTTTCCTTTTTCATGGATTGTATACAAATTTTGGATTAAGGTATTCAAGAGCCTGAAGAATTATTGCTAAAAATTTCTTTTTTTATTTTTATTTTATTTATTTATTTATTTATTTTTACTTTGGCTTTTTATTTGGAGGAGCATCTCAATTTTTTGTCTTCCTATTTTGCATTCCCCTTTCCTTGCATTAGGGTTTTTGGAAGAACCTGAAGAATTGGAGAAATTATTTTACTATTATTTTTCTTTTTTACTACTATTTTTTTCCATCCCCCCCCTTTTTTTAACTCTATCTTTTCAATTCTTTGGAATTTAAAGTGAGTTTAGCCAACTCTAAAATGAGTAAAAAAGTAGCGACGGTGGGATCTGCAGCGACTGCACCATCCTCATCACCATCTGGAGGCCAACGCTCCATCCAGACAATGTTACAGAAAGAGAAAGAGAAAGAGATGACACAAATGATTCTACAAATACTTCAAAGAATGGAAAAACAACAACAAAGAATGGAGCAACAGTTACTTAAAACAGATGAAAAGGTGGTTTCAACAAACAATGATGAAATATGAAGAAAGACTGGTCAAACTGGAGGAAAAAGATAGCCAAAAAGAAGAAAAAATGAAGGAAATTGAGGATAGACTCGGAGAGGTCGAACAAGAAACATCTGGTTTAATTGGATGGGAAATGGACAAAGCAGAGTCCTACTTAAGATTTCAAAGTGTTGCAGAAGAAAAAGGGGAGGATCTCCCCATGAATATGAATACGATTTTGGCTGAGGCCTTAGAAGTACCTAAGGAGAAGATGATGGAAGAAATTGACAAAATCTACTGAGTCTACACTGAATATACGATGCACAATAAGCTTCCAAGGAGAATAAGAAAAAAACATTGATACAAAACCATTGGGATACAATGAAAGCCTTTGCCAGAGGATTAATCGTTGATTACACACGGAAAAGAAATGTGAAGAAAAGGCAAACCCTTAAAATATTGAGAGATGTTCATAAAAGTCTTGAAAAAGAACTCCAGAAAGATCCATATAAGAAAGATGTAAAAATTAAAATGGATATTATAAAGCACAAAATGGACCTACTGGAGAAGGAAGAATTAGCGCAAAAAATAAGAACTGCTAAACAGAATTATTTTGAAAATGCAAATAAACCTAGCAAATAGTTAGCATAAAAATTGAAAAAAGAAAGAGAATCAAGGAAAATAACGCAATTAATTGAACATCAAGGACAAAGCAGATTTGGAAATAAAAAGATGGGGGAAATAATACAGGAATATTATACACAACTGTACAAGAAAGATGCAATAGAAGAGGACAAAGTGGCAAGGTATTTACAAAAAGCTAAATTACCAAAAATTCCCAAAGAGGTCGAGGAGTTATTGGATGGAAATATAACGATGATGGAGCTAACAGAGGCAATTAAGAAACAGAAGAATGAAAAGGCACCAGGTCCAGATGGACTGCCAGCCGAATATTATAGGACTTTACAGGAATCATTATCGATATCAATGCTGGAGGTCATGAACGAAGTAACGATAAAAAAAGAAATACCCAAGACATGGACTGAGGCATATATTACTTTGATTCATAAAAAAGAGACAGACCCACAATCAATCAAAAACCCGCTCCCTTCTAAACCAGGGAGTGAGGGTCGTGCTGAGGATTTTGCTCAGTTTCTGCAAGATAAAATCGCTCGGATATGGACTGACTGGACAGAATCCACTGAGGACTCTGGGGCTAGTCTTGGTGAACTTTTCTGGGAGGAGTTTGAGCCTGTTTCATTGGATGAAGTGGACAGGATTATGGGTCGGCTGGGGGCCTCCACGTGTGTTCTGGACCCGTGTCCCTCCTGGCTCGTTTCTGCAGCCAGAGAGGTGACTGGAGACTGGATCCAGATCCAGGCAGTTGTCAATGCTTCGTTGAGGGAGGGTTTTGTCCCTGCCTTATTAAAAGAGGCGGTGGTATGACCCCTCCTTAAGAAGCCTAACCTGGATCGGGATTCACTTAACAATTATTGTCCTGTCTCCAACCTTCGCTTTTTAGCGAAGGTTGTTGAGACCGTGGTGGCACAGCAATTCCCTCATTTCCTGGAGGAAACGGACTACCTTGATCCTTACCAATCTGGCTTCAGGCGCGGCTACAGCACGGAAACGGCATTGGTCGCCCTAGTGAATGATCTCTGGCGGACCCATGATGGGGGTTGTTCCTCCACCCTGGTCCTTCTTGACCTCTCGGGGCTTTCGATACCATTGACCATGGTATCCTACTGCAGCGACTTAGGGGGTTGGGGATAGGAGGCACTATGTTGCAGTGGTTCTCCTACCTCTCGGGCTGCTCGCAGTATGTATTGGCGGGGGGTCAGGGATCCTCCCAGAGGCCTCTCACTTGTGGGGTGCCTCAGGGATCGGTTCTCTCCCCCTTGCTCTTTAACATCTATATGAAGACGCTGGGTGAGATCATTCGTGGCTTCGGGGTAAGGTATCACCAATATGCGGATGATACCCAGCTTTACATCTCTACCCCGGGCCACCCTGGGAATGCCCTTTCCGTGATGTCCCGCTGCTTGGAGGCGGTGCGGGTTTGGATGGGTAAGAACAGGCTCAAACTGAACCCCTCCAAGACGGAGTGGCTGTGGGTGCCGGCATCTTGGGATCCTGAGATACCATCTCTAGTGATTGGTGGGGAGACTATCACCCCATCCAATAGGGTTCGCAATCTGGGTGTCCTCCTGGATTCTCAGCTATCATTGAATGACCATCTGACGACCATAACCAGGGGGGCCTTTGCGCAAGTACGTCTTCTACATACAGTTGCGCCCTTTTTTGGACCGAGATGCTCTCACCATGGTCACCCATGCCCTGGTTACTTCTTGGTTGGATTACTGTAATGCCCTCTACATGGGGCTGCCCTTGGGACATATCTGGAGACTCCAGTTAGTCCAGAATGCGGCCGTGCGGGTAGTTACGGGGGCCTCTCGTTACTCCCGTGTTACACCTCTCCTGCGCGGGCTGCACTGGCTACTGGTTGTTCTCCGGGTTCGTTTCAAGGTGCTGGTTTTAACCTATAAAGCCCTACATGGCTTAGGCCCGGGGTACTTACAGGACCATCTCCTGCCCTCCTCCCACCGTCCAGTGCGCTCCCATAGAGTGGGCCTCCTCCGGGTGCCATCAGCCAAGCAATGTCGCCTGGCAGCCCCCAGAGGGAGGGCTTTCTCTGTCGGAGCCCCGACCCTCTGGAATAGTTTGCCCACCGATCTCAGGATGGCCCCTGACCTCCTCTCCTTTCGCCGGGGATTAAAGACATGGCTGTTTAAAGAATATTACGGTCATGGGGTTATATAGTTTTAGAATGATTTTGTGGATTTTAATGCATTTTAATGAGTTTATTGTGATTTGTATTTATAATTGTTTTTGTAAGCCGCCCTGAGTCCTCGGGGAGAATGGCGGCATATAAATCACATAAATAAAATAAATCACATAAATAAAATAAACTATAGGCCGATATCTCTGCTAAATGCAGATTATAAAATCTTTGCTATGATATTGACAGAAAGACTTAAGAGATATTTGAATAACTTTATCCATTCTGATCAAAATGGATTCTTACCTAAAGGACAAATCCGAGACAATATAAGAATAATTTTGGATACTTTAGAATATTATGAAGCTCATCCTGAATAGCAGATGGCTTTGATATTTTTAGATGCACAAAAAGCCTTCAACAATATCAATTGGCGATTTATGTTGTTACAGATGGAGGAGATGGGCTTTAGGAAAAAAATTCTTCAGGCAATTGAAGCTATATATTCAAAACAAAAAGCTAAAGTAATGATAAATGGAGAATTGTCTGAATATATTGAAATAGAGAAAGGCACTAGACAAGTATGCCCATTGTCCCCACTGTTGTTTATACTGACATTGGAAGTGCTAAACAGAAAAATTAGAGAAGAAAAGAAGATAAAAGGTATGAAAATTCGACAAGAGGAATATAAATTGCAAGCCTTTGCAGACAATTTGGTCTTTATTATGGAAGAACCTTTAACATCAATAAATAAATTGCTAGAAAGAATTGGAGAGTTCGGAGAGGTGGCTGGCCTAAAAATTAATAAAGAAAAGACAAAGATAATGACTAAAAATATGCTGAAAAAGCAAAAAGAAGAACTGATGGAGATCTCAAGTATCCAGGTTTTGAATAAAGTAAAATATCTGGGAATAAATTAACAGTAAGGTGTAGCTCTCTCAAAGAAGGTAACTATATTAAGGTAAGCGACAGATAGGACAAGTGTCAGCGTTCCAGGGCTGACATAGAAGCAATAAGAAAGAGTGTGACATTTCACCTAGAGAAGGCCTTTTGGTGAATTTAGTTTCCTAGGAGACGCATGGGAGGGGTGACATTCCTGTGAGCTGAGGTGGAGAGAAGAGAAGAATGATTTGGAAGACAGCCAATGAGGAGCAGAGAATGAGGAAGAGGAAAAGGAGGGTTTTGGGGAGAGGGGCTAGTGCTGACTGCACGGCAGCTATGGGGCGGTCTGCATTGCTCAATAAAGAGACTATTTCCTAAAATCTGTTGCTTGGAAATCAACTTTATTCTAGAGAATGAAACCACAGCCGTGACAGACAATCAGCGCTGCTTTTTTTTTTCTTTTGAGCCAATCTGCCAGAGCTCCAGTTCTTTGCCAGAAGTCTAGACACAGTGGCGAGACAGTCCAGAAACCATGGCTGAAAGCCAACTTTCCACTGAAAGTTTACTTCAAGCATCTGCACTAGAAGCAAACTTGGATGCAAAGGGGCCTCAAACCCCCCCCCCTCCAGAAAAGCTGCAAGCCAAGAAAAAGAAAAACGAAACTCTGTGGACTTTGCCAAAGTCGGCAGAAGTGGAATTCCCTTTTCCAGTTGGGAAAGGTAAGGGAAAGCTCCTAGGGGAATTAGCAAGGGTAGATTGGCTGTGGGACTGGCAGCAAGCCAGACAGCAGAAAGCTTCAAAGCAGCCACTCGAAAGCCCCATGGATAAATTGAAGGAAGAGTTTGACTGTGTTATCCGACTGGAGGAGGAGCCGTCCTGCAGGCCCAAGGAGAGGGGGAGGTCAGCCCAGCCTACTGAACTGAGTCACCATAGACGAGAGTGCAGCCCTCCCCCCTACCACACCAGAAGGAGAGATGGCCCCAATGTGCATCCATGGGTTTCCCCTCCCCCCAGCAAGTACACCAGTCTGGGTAGGACATCACCTCCCCACCCCCGAATGAGATGAGGAAGAATTCCAACAACATTATGGGCAGGCTCATAGAGCCCCGCAATGGGAGGAGGGGGCACCAAGGACAGAGCCATCCCAGTTTAGAGGGAAATTCGATAGGGATCCAAACAAGCTAGTACAATTCTTTGACGCAGCTGAGATTTACATTGAGCGCTATGCACACTTTTCCCCTTTCCCCAGGGCCCTAGTCAGTGCCATTTCAGAAGGTCTGGAGGGAGAAGCAAGGAGCTGGTCAGCAGCCCTGTACAAAAACCAGGCCCCCCAACTCCAAGATGCAGATGGCTGCTTACAACTGCTGTGAGCCCGTTTTGAAGAAACAGGGGAAGAGCCTTATATAGAAGACAAGCTCAGGAACCTGATGCAGAGGAGGAAGCCCATCCAAAAGCATATCTGGGAGTTCAGGAGAGTTGTTGGGACTTTACCTCCTTTGCCAGAATGAGTGCTAGTATACTTCTTTAGAACAAGCTTAGATAAGCAAATTGCCCAAGTAACCGCTTATCGAGATATCCCGAACTGACTTTCTGATTAGTTCCTGATAGCGACGCAAGTGCCAACAACATGATAAAGCAACCACAGGCAAAGGAGAAAGCCCAGCTAGACCAGGAATCATCTACCAGATGAGGAACTACAGCACCATGGCTCACCCAGAGACCATCCGCACTCCGGAGTCTGCTGAGGTGCTACAGATGTGGAGGAGTTGGCCATTTGGCAGTGGCGTGTGGAACCCCGGGGCTGAGACCAGAGCCAACAAGCAAGGCACGGCCGGAATGAGGACCCAGGTGCACCACCAATGCACCATGAAGGCTCCCCCCCCGACACGGAGGTCTTTGCCCACCTGACTGAAGCAAGGGAGAGCCCAGATGATGCAGATCAGCCACCCAAGACATATGACAGCAACGACGATGGGAAGACAACCCAATGGTGAGTCGACCCATCCACCCTTTTCGTGGCCCCAAAAACAGGGACCCAAGGGGCTTTCCAAGCCCTAGTAGATTCAGGCTGCATGAGGTGCCTGATCAATCTACCCATAGTCCTAAAACTGGGAATACGCGCAAAAAAGCTCAGCCACCCAATCCGATTTGAGCAAGTTGATGGATCCCTAGTAGGGGCGCGCACACCACACACTTAACCGAGCCAGTGAAACTGGAACTAGCGGATCACTGGGAGATGATTCGTTTTATAATAGCCCCCAAGATGACTAACCCAGTCATACTGGGACTCTCCTGGCTGGACAAGTGGGGCCCAACTATCTGGTGGCAGGAGGGGACCCGCAGATTGAGAATAGCATGGGGGCCTCACTCCCTGCCGCCCCAACCAGAGAGGATGCCTCCCATGCAAAGGCTCCAACCCCTCCCACCAGAGGGCCAAGAAATGCCCCCAACCCAAGTACCCCTTGTCAAGAGTACAGCAAAACAACTGGCGGCCACATCCAACAGCTCCCATGACACAAAACAGATCCCAAAAGAGTATCAAGACCTTGCAGAAGTATTTAGCGAGACCGAGTGTGATGTACTACCTCCCCACCGCGAAGCCGACTGTGCCATTGAAATCATCCCTGAGGCGAAACTACCCAAACCTAAATTGTATGCCATGATGCCCCGTGAAATGCAAGAAATGTGAAAGTACATAGACAAGAACCTACAAAGCCAGCCAAACCACGGATAGCGGCACTGGTCCTTTTCAGAGGAAAAAAAAAGACGGTTCCTTGTGCCTGGTGGTTGATTTTCGAGGTGTCAATGCGGTCTGCGTGCACAACTTATATCCCCTTCCCCTCATGAAAGACATGTTAGCCCACCTGGCCAACGGGAGGGTTTTCACCAAACTAGACCTCCGTGAAGCCTACTACCGGATACGCATCAAGGAAGGAGCGAGTGGAAGACAGTATTCAACTGCCCCCTAGGAAGCTTCCAATTTAAAGTGATGCCTTTTGGACTACAGGGAGCGCCGGCGGTGTTCATGCAACTTATAAATGAGGTCCTTCATAATCACCTTTATAAGGGGGTCCTCGTCTACCTGGATGACATCCTCATTTACACGGAAACCATAGACGAACACATACCCCTCATCCGCCAAGTGCTAGAGAAACTGCTGAAGGCGAAACTTTATGTCAAACTATCAAAATGTGAGTTCCACCAGTCACGGTTGGACTACTTAGACTATTGAGTGTCCAACGAGGGGATAGAAATGGACCCAGCCAAAGTACAATCAGTCCTAGACTGGTGCCCCCCTCGCACCCAAAGACAACTGCAAAGCTTCCTGGGGTTTGCAAACTTCTACAGGCAATTCATCCCCTCCTTTGCAAGAATTGCCAAACCTCTGATGGACCTCCTAAAAACAGGGAGTCCGTCAACAAAACCCCACCCAGGACAACCTCTACAATGGGACCCGGCCTGCCAACATGCATTCAAGACACTAAAAGAAATGTTTGCAAAAAAACTGGTCTTGAAGCACCCTGACCCCAAACAACCCTTTGTCACCCAAGCAGATGCATCCAGTGACGTGGCAGTGGGGGCAGTCCTACTCCAAATAAACAGCCAGGGGGACTTACAACCCTGTGCCTACACATCCCGCAAACTCACCGACACAGAGAGACGATGGGCGGTGTGGAAAAAGGAAGCGTTCACAGTGAAGTGGGCGCTGTTAACCTGGTGACATCTGTTAGAAGGAGGCCAAACACCATTCGAGGTTTGGACTGACCATAAAAACCTGGAGGCCCTCAAGACTCCAAGGAAGTTATTGCCCAGGCAAGTCCGGTGGGCCCAATATTTCAATCATTTCAACTTCGAGCTGAAGCACATCCCAGGGGGGGAAAACTTTCTGGCTGATGCCCTCTCCTGAGTGCCCCAATACAACGGTGAACGGGAGCAGGTGGTGAATGCCATCATCCCCTCTGCCCAAGGAGTGGGCCAGGTAACCACCAGACGGCAGCATCGTGACCAGCAGGGCCAGCCAGTGAGTGATCTGATGACAAGGCAGAACAGAAACATTGGCGGACCCCTGGTTCCGAGACAATCAACATCTCTTGACAAAAAGGGATGACCTAGCCTGGAAAGGGACAAAACTGTACATCCCAGAGACTCTACGCACCCTGGTCCTCAAGAGGAGCCACAACGTTAAACCAGCGGGACATTTTGGGTTCCTAAAGACTCTACATTTAGCATGGAGACAGTTTTGGTGGCCCCACATGAGAAAAGATGTAGACAGTTATGTAAAAAGTTGTACCATCTGTGCCACAATGAAAACCCAACCAGGGAGACCCCCCCGGACTGCTGCAGCCAGTAGCTGAACCGACAAGACCATGGGAGGAGATTGCAATGGACTTTATAGTAGAACTTCCAAGGAGTGCCGGAAACACAGTGATCTGGACTGTTATAGACTTATTCTCTAAACAAGCACATTTCATACCCTGTAGTGAGCTACCTTCAGCCCGCCAATTGGCCAAGCTATTTGTGAAACACATCTACCGCCTGCACGGAATACCCAGAAGAATCATCTCCAACTGAGGTGTCCAGTTCACAGCGAAATTTTGGAGGGAATTCCTACAATCCATAGGATCATCCCAAGGTCTCAGCTCAGTGTTTCACCCGAGCACTAATGGGGGTGTGTGTGTGCGGAGAGACTGAATGCCATGGTAGAGCAGTACCTGAGGTGCTACGTCAACTACCAACAGTCAAACTGGGCGGACCTCCTATCTTTTGTGGAGGTCTCGTACAATAATGCTGTCCACAGTAGCACAGGACAAACCCCATTCAAGGTAGTGAGCGGTATGGATTTCGTCCCCATGCCAGAATACCCAAGGGAACCCGCTTCCTCAGTCAGCTTGAACAACTGGATGGCGATGCTGAGAGAATCCTGGGAGAACATTAAGAAGGCATTAGACAGGGCAGCACAGGCTTACAAGAAACAAGCAGATAAGCACCGAGCCCCCCAAAGGCCATTCCGAGTAGGAGAAAAGGTCTACCTTTCCACCAAGTATTTGAGACTCAGACTCCCTACCAGGAAACTCAGCCCGAAATTTATAGGTCCTTTTCCCATAGTTAAGATAATAAACCCGGTTACAGTACAATTGCAGTTGCCCCGGTTACTAGGAAAGATACACCCAGTTTTTCACAGTAGCCTCCTGAAGCATGTGGTGGGGTCAAATTTAAGGCTGGTACCTCATGACCCCTCAGGACCCTTGATCATTGGAGGACAGACTCACTATGAAGTTCAGAAAATTCTTGATTCAAGGTGGCATAGAGGGCGCCTCCAGTACTTAGTTAAGTGGAGGGGTTATCCTTTGTCAGAGGCTTCCTGGGTAAAGAGCACCAACATCCAAGCTGACCGGCTCATAGCTAAGTTCCATGCAGATCACCCGGGCAAGATGGGGGGGGTGGAACATCCCCTCGGATGGGGTAACAGTACTAACCCTGTTGTTTGTCTTGCACAGGCCTCGCTGAGAGAATGAAGGGAGAGGGGCCGGATGTCAGCATTCCAGGGCTGACATAGAAGCAATAAGAAAGAGTGTGACATTTCACCTAGAGAAGGCCTTTCGGTGAATTTAGTTTCCTGGGAGATGCATGGGAGGGGTGACATTCCTGTGAGCTGAAGTGGGAGAGAAGAGAAGAATGATTTGGAAGACAGCCAATGGGGAGCAGAGAATGAGGAAAAGGAAAAGGAGGGTTTTGGGGAGAGGGGCTAGTGCTGACTGCGTGACAGCCATGGGGCGGTCTGCATTGCTCAATAAAGAGACTATTTCCTAAAATCTGTTGCTTGGAAATCAACTTTATTCTAGAGAATGAAACCACAGCTATGACAACAAGATTTGGAAAAATGGGGAAATTTGCAACTATCTCTAATTAGGAGAGTTGCAACCACTAAGATGAACATTTTGCCCAGAATTTTATATTTATTCCAAGCAATTCCGATAAAGCTGGACAAGGAATTTTTTATAGATTTAAATAAAATGATACTGAAATACATTTGGCAGGGAAAAAAGGCAAGAATAAAAATGAAGTTGTTACAAGATGCTAAAATGAGGGGTGGTTTTGGCTTACCTAACTTTGAACTTTATTACCAAGCAGCTAGTTTAATGTTGATTAAAGAATGGATATTATTAGGAAATACTAGATTGTTAAATTTGGAGGGACATGATTTGTTGTTGGGATAGCAGGCCTATTTGTGGTATAAAAGAACTAAAATACAGGGGTATTTTAGAAGACATAAAATACGTGAAGCCTTATGGTTGAACTGGGAGAAGATAAAAAAAGGACACTATTTGAAGATACCAGTCTGGGTATCTACAATTGAAGCATTTTTGTATTCAGTGGAAACAAATCATGAGATACAAGGAACTACTGGATGAAAAGGGTGAATTTAAATTAAAGCAAGATATAGAAGATCAGGGATATAAAATGGATTGGTTCCCATATATGCAAATACATTCTAGATATTGAGAAGATCCCAAAGGGATATAAGAAATTGTCAAATAAGAGAATTTTGTATATGGGATTAAGCATGAAAAATATGTAGCTGATCAATACACTTTTTGTAATTGTAATGGACGATGGCTGTTTTATGTTTTGTTTAAAAATTTAAAAAATTCAAAAAAAAGATTAACAGAGTTGGAAGGGACCTTTTTTTTTAATTGAAAAAGTTTTACAATACAATTTTTTTTCATTTCCCCCCTCCAACCCCCCCTACCTCCCTCCACCCCTACCCCATTCCCCCCCTATCCCCCCCTTGACTTCCGCTACAATTTTAAAAATTTTTTTAAAAAAGAGAAAATTAAGGAAAAAGGAAAAAAACCCAATACATATAACAAAGTAATATAACAAATAAACCTATAAGTAATAAAATTTTTCTCAACCTTCAATATTCATTTATCAATCAATAAGATACTTATAAAATTCAAACCCAATTAAAAAATATCATACCTTTCTCTAATCCATTGATATTAACATTACTAATTATATACCAAAATCGATCCCCCTTATAATAAAATATAATATATCACATCCAAATCCATAACAATTAATTTTATCCCAACTACACCCTCAACTAAAAAACAAAAACATAAAACATATCTCTATTCTAATAGAATATAATATATGATTATACATATATAATTATACTTATACAATTATATCCCAAAAAAAATTTCTATCTCAATAATCCATGTTTCAATCTTCTCTTCATTTTGATTGAAGTTAAATATACTTTCTTCTGACGTAATTCCAATAAGCTTCATCGTCCAGCTGCCCCCATCAGCAAAAAACATCACTCCATATAAAAATCCCTCCGAGTGACTTTATAATAATATCCAACCACGAAGGTATTTTGTAATCCTCTAGGTAGAACATTCAAACTAGCTAATGCTGTACCACCTAAAAAAACAAAAAAACAAATGCAGCTCCTCCTAAATTTCAAACCTTATATATAAAAAAAACTACAAACCGCATTCCCAGATGTTCTTTAAAACTCTTTCAAATCTTGTCACCTTTGCCACTTCCTTTCTTCGGGTTCCAAGATGTTTTCATCTTGATTCTCTTCTTCTGGATAATAAATTAAAAAAAAACTATAATAGGGTAACTACAGATCGCTTGCATATATTGCAGCAATCTGTTTACCTTTCTTAGAATGTTAAATCCAACTCAGGATAAACTTTGTAGAACATTTTTATAATCCATGTTCGTATATAAATCAAATATAGTCAAAATTATATTTTATACTATTCAGTTAATCAAATTTTTTTCGATCCTTTCTGCAAAAGATTTGAACAATTCATAAATCTCCTTGTGTTGCACATCAGTGGTTTTCAGTTGAATTTCCTCCTTAGCTTCTACTTCCTGCTGGTTGGCATCACCCCCCTTCTCTTGTAAAGTAATGGACCTCTGCTGTTTCTCGTCTCGAGTTGTAATTTTATTTTTTGATCCTTGCTCGAACAGTTCAAGGTCCAGTACTCCCCCTCTTGGATCTCTGGGGTGCTTAATTTCCTCATCTGGAAAATCCATAATAGAATCCTCTGAACAACCACCTGATGCTCCTTTTTCTTCTGACACACTTTGGATTTCTTCCATCTGCTTACTTTTCACAGACTCTCTTTCAGGTTTTTTATTCTTAACACCTTCTGGGGTTCCCTTAAAAATATTATTGTAAAAATATTCCACTTTTTCAATAGTATTCAAACAATGTCTCACGCCATGGTATCTGAAAGTTACACCAACTGGTAAATCCCATCTAAATGGGATATTACTTCTCTTCAATTCCTTGACCAAAAAACCAAAATCTTTTCTGTCCTTTAAGATCTTCGGTGGTAACTCTTTAAAAACACTAATTTGTATACCTTCTACCTGCACAATAGCAGAGTAGGATTTTTGTAAAATATCATCTCTCAGTCTTCTGTCAGTAAAGTAGACAACATCTCTAGGCAAATTCCTTTGTTTAGCTACATGTGAGTTGACTCTATAAACTTTCTCCATACAACCAAGAATTAGCTCATCTTCCAACTTTAATAATTCCGCAAAAGCCTTTGCACAAACTGTTCTTAAGTTTTCTCTCTTATTTTCTCTTATGCCTCTTAATCTAATTGCTGATTACATACCTTTAATTTTAAGCATGATCACATCATTCTCTATATTCTGGTTTTTTGCATCAGCTTCCACAAATTTTTCTTGTATTTCTTTCATCTGGGAATCAAACTTACTACTGATTTCAGTCACTTTCCTCCCCATTTCCACCACTGCACTTGAAAGATCAGAAACTACTTTGGTGATAGTTTAATTCAATTGGTCATATTTTCCCTGTACCAGCTCCTCAAGATTCTTCTGTGAGCTTTTTATCTTCTCAACAACACTCCCTAGAGACCTAGTTATGAAATCTTTTAAATCCTCATCTGCAGTTCTCTGCAAATGAGTCATTTCTGCTTTCTCCTTTGTCTGAGTTGTAAGGGAACCCCCCTAGAGTTGGAAGGGACCTTATAGGTCATCTAGTCCAAACCCCTGCTCAAGCAGGAGACCCTACACCATTTCTGACAAATGGTAGTCCAATCTTTTCTTGAAAGTCTCAAGTGATGAAGCTCCCACAATTTCTGAAGGCAAGCTGTTCTGTTGGTTGATTATTCTCACTATCAGAAAGATCCTCCTCATTTCTAGGTTGAATCTCTCCTTGGTCAGTTTCCATCCATTATTTCTTGTCTGGCCTTCAGGTGTTTTGGAGAACAGCTTGACCCCCACCTCTCTGTGGCAGCCCCTCAAGTATTGGAAGATGGCTATCATATCTCCCCTGATCCTTCTCTTCACTAGACTAGCCATGCCTAGTTCATATAACCATTCTTCATATGTTTTATTCTCCAGTCCCCTAATCATCCTGGTTGCTTGCCTCTGCACTTTTTCTAGAGTTTCAACATCTTTTTTATAGTGTACAGTGACCAAAACTGGATGCAGTACTCTAGGTGTGGTCTTACTAGGGCTATATAGAGTGGTAATAGTACCTCATTTGATCTTGATTGTGTCCCTTTATTAATGCAAATTAAAATTGCATTGGCTTTTTTAGTTGCCACTGCACACTGCTGGCTCATATTTAGTTGATTGTCCACTAAGACTCCAAGATCCCTCTTACAGTCACTGCTATTAAGCCTGGTTTCCCCCAGTTTATATGTGTGCTTTTGGTTTTTCTTACCTAGGTGTATTTATTTTTCTCTACATTGAATTTCATTTTATTAGATAGGGCCCAGTGTTCAAGTCTGTCAAGATCCATCTGGATCTTGAGCCTATCTTCTAGGGTGTTCACATACCTACAAGATATGCAATATCATGGGAGATACATAGCAGTGCCTCCTCTTGATTCTGTGAGAATTCGGTTTGAATTGAACTATTCTTCTGTGCTGTATTTTATGTGATGGCTTGACAGTCAAGTATGGTTAGACTAAAATTCACTAATGTAAGGTTTATATCTCTCCAGAGAAACATTTGTCTTACAGATAAAATATACACTGATGATGTCATGAAATCTTCATATAAGTATTTTTAATGTTTGCCACCGACAAAGCTGCAGAATAAAAGCTCACTGAGAAAAAACTCTTCCCACTTCTCAGTCTAAGGAAAGTTCTGGGCAGACTGCCAAGAATCACTTAGCAAGTGGATACATTGTTGCAATAAGAGACACCACGGGAATGTGACTGAAGGCAGTTTCTGAGCTTTCAAGCAAAACAATAAAGATTGATAGGATTAAGCGAAAGCAATGCACAGAAACCCATCAAAGCATCATCACTCCTTCCCCCCAGGTAGTATTGACCCTTTCCATGCAGGAAGACCAGGCAAAAGAAATTATAGCCCCATCAAAACCCATCAAAGGCCACTGGAATTTCAATAAGATAAGAAAGGTAGAAAAATCAAAAATAACTCATCCTTCCAGTAGCTAGCTAGACTGGAACTCATTGCTGAACATCCCTTTCTCTCTGACTTCCAGAAATAGAGGCTCCACTTTCTGGCAGCTTGCTTCTGCAACTATTTCTTCCTAGAAATATTTCAACTAGAAATAGTTGACTACATTGTCCCAGCTGAAAAACGAACAGGAGAAATTTCTTTCCACACAATTTAGCAATCTCAAAGGGGCTCCCAGCCAACTGGATGGGGCCTGGAGGGCAATTACCCTCCTGGCAGCAGACCTCTTTTATCTGTGGCTAAGCCTAGAAGAGATAAGAATGCCTTCTTAAATGAAATAGTGCAAAGAAATAGAAGAAAACAATAGAATAGGGAGGATCAAAGATCTCTTCAAGAAAATTGGAGATATGAAGGGAATGTTTCATGCAAAGATGGGCATGATAAAGGATCAAAATAGCAGGGACCTAACAGAGGCAGAAGAGATTAAGAAAAGGTGGCAAAATGACACAGAAGAACAAGTTCTTTTTTTTTTATTGAAAAAGTTTTACAATACAATTTTTATCCCCATTTTCCCCCAGCAATCCCCCCTCCCCTCCACCCCCCCATCCCTTTCCCCCCTCCCCTCCCTACCCCCCCAGGCTTCCGTTACTAACAAAACATCAATCTTATATATCAATCAATATTAAACAAAGAGTATAGGTGAGATCCAGATAAAATATTATAGATTTTAACAATAAGTAAAGTAAAATTAATCTAAAATATTTACTAAACATAAATAAAATAAAGTTAATCTATCACATATATATCAGGCTAAATCATATATGCACATTTAACCCTCCATCAACCATAAATCATTTATAAAAACTTGACAGATGTTCTTAAAAATTTTTTCTAGACAGCAGTATAACCAATATATATAAATTTATTTTTAACTTCATAATTTTTCTAAATAGTAATATAGTAAATATATGTAACATTATAAGTTTTCTAAATAACAATATAATTTTAATTTCAATAAAATAATTATAATGAAAATATTTATAATTTTTCTAGGTAATTATATAGAAAATATATATGACATAATAAAATTTCTAAATAACAATATAATTTCAAATATTTAAAACAAATACTTGTTATATAAGTAATTATAAATCCAGTACTAACTTATCTCTAACACATATACTATACTAGTAATTTCAAACATTTAATAAAATAGTTATAATAAAAATAATTATGAATCAAATACTAATTGAAACTTCTTAGTTTGATATTTATTCTGCACATAATCAACCCATTTCTTCCAGTCCCTAACAAAGGCTTCATGGGTCCTATCTTTTAGGTATGCAGAAATCTTTGCCATTTCTGCAAAATTAGCCATCTTCGATGTCCATTCTCCTATAGTAGGTACACTATCTTTTTTCCAATATTGACCAATCAGTAACCTAGCTGCCGTAATCATATATAGAATCAATCTCGTTTCACTCGGTGAACAATCCTTAGCTATACCCAGCAAAAACAATTGCGGAGAAAAATGAAGCTTCTTTTTCAAAACATTCTGCATAACCCACCAAAGTTTAATCCAAAATGCTTTCACTTTTCTACAGGTCCACCAAATATGAAAGTATGTAGCATCCAAACAATCACACCTCCAACATTTAGGTTGAACATTTGGATACATACATGACAATTTCTTAGGATCTAAATGCCATCTGTAAAGCATTTTATAAAAATTTTCCCTCAAATTT
The DNA here is from genome assembly GCA_038048745.1 of Coluber constrictor foxii. Classification (NCBI taxonomy): domain Eukaryota; kingdom Metazoa; phylum Chordata; class Lepidosauria; order Squamata; family Colubridae; genus Coluber; species Coluber constrictor. Next base: position 113,803,458 of record CM075961.1, on the reverse strand, counting down.
TGTGCATGTGTAAATTTAACATTCTGGACCCAGATCTTTTCCCATGTTTCCAACATAACTGGTTCTGCAAAATTTTGTGCCCACTTTATCATACAATCTTTAACTAATTCACTCTCTGAATCTCTTTCTAACAATAAATTATACACCCTCTTGATATGCATCGGCCCTTTTCTTTTTATCTGCATCACCAAAACTTCTTCATGTAGAATCAAACCAATTTTCTGGTCTTCTCTCCATCTCGCTTGAAGTTGAGAGTACTGCAACCATGTTAAATTCCTCCCTTCTTCCAACAGAACTTTCAAAGATTTCAAATTCCATCTGCCCCCATCATTAAAAAGCATCTCTTTGTATAAAATCCCCCTGAGTGACTTTATATTCTGCATGACTTGCCCAAGATCCAACCACAAAGGTATTTTGTAATCCAATTGAAGCTGGTGCTTCTTCCAAACTCTCATCAGAGCATGTCTCAATATATGACTTTTAAATACATTATCCAGCTTGTCTTCATAAAATAAATATGCATGCCAACCAAAGTCCAAATCATGGCCTTCTATATTCAAAATTTCAGTTTTTGTTGTTCGAAACCAATCACCCACTTGTGTCAACACTGCAGCTTCATAATATAGACGTAAGTTTGGAACTTTAAGGCCACCTCTTTCATGAACATCTTGCATAATTTTAAATTTAGCTCTTGGTTTTTTCTCATTCCAAATAAATTTGTTTAGACCTGATTGCCAATCAGCCAATATCTTATCACTTCTGAGCACCAGAATCATTTGAAACAAAAACAGAAATCTAGGTAGAACGTTCATCTTAACGGTTGCTATTCTACCAAGTAGAGATAGTTGCAGTTTCTTCCAAGTTTCAAGGTCCTTTTGAATCTTATGCCACAAAACCTCATAATTATTTTGAAAAAGTTTTATATTAGAAGCTGCAACCTGAACTCCTAGATATTTCACCTTTGTAACTATTTCAAAGCCTGCCAACCTTTCTAGTTCACTCTTTTGTGGTTCCAACATGTTTTTAACTATCATCTTCATCTTTCTCTGGTTTAGTCTAAAACCTGAGACCAAACTGTATTCCTCTATAGTGTTTTTCATCTGGATGATTGATTCCAAAGGTCGTGTTAGGGTAACAACCAGATCATCTGCAAATGCCTTTGTTCTATAGTCCTTTTGTCTTATAACTATTCCGTTCAAGTTATTCGAGTCCTGTAAGGAATTCAACAAAACTTCTAGGGTTAAAATAAACAACCGTGGAGATAACGGACAACCTTGTCTAGTTCCTCTTTGTATATGAAATTTAGTGGTTAAACTTCCATTAATAACCATTTGTGCTGTCTATTCTTGGTAAATTGCTGAAATTGCTTGTATAAACTGCTCCCCAAAGTCCGTTTTGAACAAAGTCTTTTTTAGAAAATCCCAGTTGACTCGATCAAAGGCCTTTTCTGTATCCAAAAACACCAGCACCGCAGAGATCTGCTTATTTTTTTCAAGATATTCCAGTAAATCTATAAGTTGCCTCACGTTGTCCTTCATATGTCTGCCCTCTATAAAACCAGCTTGATCATTATGAATCACCTCTTGGATAACTGGCATCAGTCTGTTGGCTAATACCTTTGCAAAAATTTTATAATCCGTATTCAGGAGAGATATTGGTCTAAAATTTTCTGGTTTTGAAGAACCATCTTCCTTTGGTATCAATGAGATAAAGGCCGTCTTCCATGAGGGGGGTATTTTACCCCCCTGCTGTATACTACAGAATAAGTCCTTAAGGTGTTCAACCAATTCTGATTGTAGAGTTTTATAATATACTGCTGTCAAACCGTCCGTCCCAGGAGCTTTAGCTATTTTCAGTTGTTTTATTGCAAATAGAATCTCTTCAGGCGTTATTACTTGATTCATTCTCTCCTTTTGTTCAGTTGTAATTTTTGTAACTCTCGTCTTTTCAAGATATTCATCAATAAGGTCCTTTTGAATATTATCTGTATGATATAAATTAGAATAATAATCTAAAAAAGTTTGATGTATTGAACTCTGTTGAAAAACTTGTTTACCTTTATATTCAATAGTATCTATTATATGAGAACTTCGTTGCTTTCTCAAAGTATATGCCAACCATCTACCAGGTTTGTTAGCATTGCAAAAAGTATTATGCTTGGCAAATTGTAAATTAGTTGCTGTCTGATCAGCCATAAACATTTGAAATTGATCTTTCAAAAGTTTTATAGTTTCCTGTAATTTCTCATCAGTCGGGTTCTTAATATGCAGTTGTTCTTTCTCCTTTATTTCTGACTCCAATTCTAATCTTATCTTTTGTTGTGTTGACCTGTGCTTAGAGTTCATATAAATCAGTACACCTCTCATGTAGGCCTTACTTGCATCCCAAACAACTTCAATAGGTGTACCCTTGTTCAAATTCAATTGAAAAAATTCCTTTACATGTTTTTTAAGGTTGGCTATATTCTTCTCATATCTAAATAAGTTCTCGTTCATTCTCCAAAATCTTCTCTCCCTCTTACCAAAATCCATTTCCATCCATACCGGACTGTGATCCGTCAGAGTTCTAGGAAATATCTTAGTTTTAGCCATTTTAGTAAGTAGATCAGAAGAAACCAACATAAAATCAATCCTAGAAAAAGATTTATGTCTAACAGAGAAAAATGTAAAATCCAATTCCTTCTGATGGTGAATTCTCCATACATCCTTCAATTCTAATTCTTTTTTCAATGCAAAAAACGTCTGTGGTAATTTATTCCCCCTCTTAGCCAATGTCTTCTTGTCAAGAATTGTATCAATCACACCATTCCAATCTCCCATAATCAAAAGAGACTTATAATTCCATTGCAATATTTTAGCATGTAGTAATTTATAAAAAATTTCCTGCTGTTGGTTTGGGGCATAGATTCCAATCAGAAGCAACGGAACATTCTGTATATTTATTTCAACAGCAATGTATCTTCCTTCATCATCCGATTCTACAAGTTTAGCTGGTATTCTTTTAGAAATATATAAAACTATTCCATTCCTTTTCACAGAACTAGATGACATAAAATGTACTCCAAATTTTGAGTTTATCAAATATTTTTGGTCCTGGGTTCTAATGTGAGTTTCTTGCAAACAAACAACATCATTTTTATACTGCTTCAAATAATAAAATATTTTCCTTCTTTTCTGTGGAGAATTCAAACCATTCATGTTCCATGATAAAAATCTAACTGCCATTTGAGGATTCTTGAAGCGTATCGAGCAATTGCCTAAGATCCTGTTCAACAGCAGAGGCCTTTGGTCTCGCTCCTCCCACTGCTTCAGATTTCTGTGTTTTCCCATTTGCCCCCTTCTCTTCTTGTGGCACCATGAACCTCTGCTGTTTTTGCTTTTCTAGTCTTTGCTTCTCTGCTGCACGAGTTATACGTTGATCTTTTGGTTCTTGCCCCAACAGTTCAAGGTCCAGATCCACCTCTCTTGTAGCTCTGGGATGCTTTATTCTGGGCTCTGGGAGGTCTGCAAAAAAATCCTCTGAAAAACCACCTACTGCTCCTAAAAGTACTTCCCTTGCTGTTGCTCGAAGTGCCTGTCGTTCTTGTTCCCTGTGTAATTCTTGAATCCCTTCTTCAAAATCCTTATCTTTAGAGACTCCTTCTGCAGATAACAATGTGGATGAACATGGTGGTGTTGAAGATTTTTTAAGAATGTTGTGATAAAAATGTTCTGCTTTTTCCACCGAATTTAGACGGTATCTTACATCCTCATATCTCAAAATAATACCAACAGGAGCGTCCCATCTAAATGGAATCTGGCGCTTTTTCAGTTCATTTACCAAAAAACCATAGTCTCTTCGATCTCTTAACATTTTGGGTGGTAGTTCTTTAAAAACACCAATTTGGTTACCCTCAACTTGAACAGTAGTGTGGAAAGAGTTTTGCAAAATGTCATTTCTCAGCCTTCTATCAGTAAAATAAATCACAACATCTCTAGGCAAATTCCTTTGTCTTGCCATACGAGAGTTAACCCTGTAAATCTTGTCAATTCTATTAGCAATTAACTCAGGTTCAAACTTTGAGATCTTGGCCAGTGCATCCACACAAACTGCCCTCAAATCCTCTCTGTTGTTCTCCCTTAATTCTCTCAATCTTAAAGCGAACTCCATAGAACGAAACTGCATCATTGTAATTTCATCTTCTAGCCTCTGATTTCTCACATCCACTTTAAAAAAATTTTCTTCTGCATCCTTCTTATTGGTTTCCACTTCTAGATTTAAATCATCCACTTTTTTCTCCACCAGCAACAACGCATCTGTAAAAGCAGTTACTACTTTGGTTACATCCTGATTTAACTTATCACTTTTTTCCTTGACCCCTGCTTCATTTCAGTTTGGTTGTTCTCCATCTTTTCATTCAATGTATTGATTTGATCAGCAAGAGTTGCTGTTAAGTTAGCCATAAAAACTTTCAGATCCTCATTCCCACTTTCTTGAATTTGACTCTGAGCCTGTGTTAGTGGCTTAGCTGGCTTTTCCTTTGTCTGGTGAGTAGGGGAATCCCCCCCCCAGATTTCTTTGAAGCCATGCCTGGACACAGTCTTAATTTCTGGAAAAAAGAAAATCTTCCTCCTTTTCCTGTTGCTCCAGTTTTTCTCCCCAGTTTTGCAAAAAGGGGGATCAGATAAATTATATTTCTGCTTTAAAGTCTTGCTAGTATATTTCTTTCAATTACTACCAGGCAGGCTAAATCACTCTAATTATCACTTTCACTTTCCACTTTCACTTCCTCTGTTTTAGCCAGACGCCATTTTCCACACACTTTTGCTCAGAAGTTTAAACTGAAGACTTTTTTTTCTTTATCCTTAAAATACTTATAAATTCTTAAAAATAAGTCCAGATCTCACCAAAATCTTTAGTTGCCGGAAAATCCCCATATAAAAGGTGGAGTTGCTCACGTTGTCTCGCTCTGCCGCTTAACAGAGGTCCCTTGCCATGCGGAGCTTCAGTGGGGTAGAAAGGGAGCCTTCACACAGAACGCCCTCCAGGGCAAAAAAAGGACCCTGGTGGCAATTCTGGGGGCTCTACCTATTCCCCACCGGCTCTGTCCTCTCTTCCGATCTGAAGAGAGGGTTTTCAAGTTGCCTGCCGATTGCAGAGCAGCTCTGACACACAGCGAAGCCGGCGGCTATAAAAAAGCCGTCCGGCGATGACGAAGACGCCACCCGGAAGCCAGAAGAACAAGTTCTTAAAGAGATGGGAGTAACAGACCATCTTATTTGTCTCTTGAGATACTTATATGCAGGTCAAGGAAAAAAACTTCTGGTGGCATCGCAGGATGTTGTAGACAGTGAAAAAACAGCTGTCTACCAGCGAAGAACCTTCCCCCCCCGGGAGAAGAGGGGGGAAGAGAGCAGCCAGGCACAGGGTAGAGCTCCCAAAGAGCCCTAGAATTAATCCTGGGGCTCAAAAGGTGAGAGCTCCCCAGGAGCCTGGGAAAGCTCCAAAGCCGGGATGCCTCTGCCAAAAGGCAGAGCAAAACGCCGCAACCGCCCTTGCTATGAATTTGAAACAAATTGAGAACTGAAGCAGGCAGAACAAAGACAGGAGGCTACCTAATATGCAACTATTTATACCTTAATTCCATTGAATATTGCTTCTTTCCGAGCCTACAAGAGCGGAGGTGAAGCGGAAAGGGTTGGAAGATGGTACTGGCTTGTTAACACAAAGAGTCACAAGAGATCAAAGTGAAAGTTAAGAAGAAAGTTTTTATCACCTCATTAACTCATTAGCACCTATCAGCTGCCAGCCCCGCTTAAAATTCCTTGGATTTAATCCTGTATTTTAGACTTTGGAACTTAAAATTTAAAGATTTTCTGGATTTTCTTCACTGGCTTTATGAACTGATTCTGAGACTTTATGAACTGATTCTGAGACTGTGTGATTTTAAAATGGCTTCAAAGCAGACAAAATCTGGACTGCCTAAAGCAGGGAGTGCGGAAAGTTCTCCCGCCCAGACTACCAGGCTGCAAGCTTTATTGCCCCCAGCAGATACACAAGCTCAGTCACAACCACAACCACAAGTAAAAACATTAACACTTGAGATGTTTCAGGAAGCCATGAAGGAAATTAAAGAAGGATTTAAAGAAGATATTGCATTTGCATTTAAAGAAGTCTCAGATCAAATGGAAGAAATGAAGGACATAATCAAGATAAGAAATAAACATATAACAGAAGACATAGTTGTTGCACTCCAGGGACTGGTAAAGCACGTTAATTATGTAGAGGATAGAATTGAAGAGGTTGCTCAAGCTAATGAGATTCTGGACGGTAAATCTGAGGAAACACAAATTAAGATTAATAAAACAGAAGCTGAAGTAATGTTGACACAATATAAAATGATGGAATTTGCTGAAAGAGTAAGAGGCTTAAAAGAAAATCCCAAAGAAAACTTGAAAGAGATCTTTGTGGAAGCCCTGGCACAGTTTATAGGACAGTTCAGAGGAGAACTTGAATGGCAAATTGATCGGATCTATCGCGTTAATTCATGGATAGCTAGACAAAGGAAATTACCAAGAGATGTCATAATCTACTTTGTTACAGAAGGATTAGAAATGAGATTTTACAAGCCTCTTATAAAAACAAGCTGCAAATGGCAGGACAAGAAGTGGCAGTATTTAAAGAAATACCACCTAAAATGTTGAAATCCAAGAAAGAATATGCATTTCTGGTAGATGAACTTAGAAATCGAGATACAATACAGATGGGAAGTTCCAGTCGGATTAGTGGTGAACTATGCAGGAGACCGATATTGCCTTAATACAATTTGGAAAGCAAGAGATTTTTACACTAACATACTAAAGGCTGGATACCCACCATCTGTGGGAGTTAAAAAAGTAAGAGATGCAACAGAGGGAAGGAAAGAGGATTTTCAGAAGCAAGCAGAAGGTGGAGTTATGAGTATGCAGGATGAATTATTGCAGCTTTCAACTGTTGTCCAAGCATGGGATATAGTTGAAAAACAAGAAGTTAAAGATCAAAGACAAATTAGAGCAGTTATTAAATGTAAAGAATAAGAATTAAAAATGTTACAAGCACGGGCCTTATTACAAGAAAATGTGAATACCGGTACAGAAGCTGTGGGAGGGGCAAGACCGAAAAAGAAATTCCAAGTGGATTACCAAGCGGTTCTTGGCAAGCTTTGAGAGTCTGAAGATGGCTTCTAGGTTTCTAACCTGGAATGTTAATGGTTTAAATTCACCACAAAAAAGGAAGAAAATATTTCACCATTTGAGACAATTTAAAAATGATATAATATGCCTGCAGGAAACACATATAAGGATAACTGATCAAAAATATTTAATAAATGCAAAACTGGGAACACATTTTGTTGCGTCTGCCCCGGAAAAAAAGAATGGAATAGTGATCTGTTTGAAAAGAGACTTGATGGCTAAATTAGTTGAAACAGATCAACAAGGAAGATATTTGGCAATTGAGTTACTGATAGAAGGGAAGAAAACACTTTTAATGGGGATATACTCACCTAATCAACAACAAGAAAATTTTTATAAATTGATACATACAAAATTATTACACTGGGATTATAATTCATGTATTCTGATCGGGGATTGGAATGGAGTAATAGATCCGAATATTGATAAGAAAAGACTTTTACAATCTACTAAATTGCGAGTGAGACTGCCTAAATCCTTTTTTGATATGATGGAGGATATGGAATTAAGAGACATTTGGCATAAACGGAATTTCAAAGAACAAGATTTTACATTTTTTTCAGATAGACATCAATCTTTTTCGAGAATTGATTTTATATTAATTACAAATGATTTTTTTTCCAGGGTAAAGAAGACAAAGATTTGTCCCAGAATTTTAACGGATCATAGTCCAGTTTGGATGGAACTGGAGTGTGGGGAAAGGTCTAGGAGATCTTGGCGGTTAAATTAAAATCTTTTTAGATATGAGAAAAATGTAATAGAATGTAAAAAATTAATGAAGGAATTTTTTGTTTTCAATATGAATAAGGGAACATCTATGGATATGGTATGGGATGCTAGTAAAGCATATATGAGAGGAGTTTTGATAAATATGAATAATGCATATAGGCATAGACAGACGGAAAAAAGGAGGGAATTAGAAGAAGAGATTAAGAAAAAAGAAAAGGTGTTAATACATAACCCAGGGGATAAGAAAATTAAAGAAGAGATTTCCTTATACACAGTCACTCATGCCCTGGTCACTTCTCACCTGGACTACTGTAATGCTCTCTACATGGGGCTCCCCTTGAAGAGCACCCGGAGGCTCCAACTGGTCCAGAATGCGGCCGCGCGGGTGATTATGGGGGCGACTTGGTGCTCCCATGTGACACCTCTCCTGCGCGAGCTGCACTGGCTCCCAGTGGTCTTCCGGGTGCGCTTCAAGGTCTTGGTTCTCATCTTTAAAGCGCTCCATGGCTTAGGGCCCGGGTACTTACGAGACCACCTTCTGCCACCGATAACCTCCCACTGGCCAATACACTCTCATAGAGAGGGCCTCCTCAGGGTGCCGTCGGTCAGGCAATGTCGACTGGCGACCCCCAGGGGAAGAGCCTTCTCTGTGGGGGCTCCTGCCTTCTGGAACGAGTTACCCCCGGGGATTCGATTAATCCCAGACCTCCGCACTTTCCGCAAGACATTAAAGACTTTTCTATTCCAGGAAGCTGGGCTGGCTTAACATAGATTTTAATGGGTGAATTTTAGGAGGGATTTTAAATTTGGGGAAGCCAAAATTTGATTTAATTACGTTTTTAGATTATTTTTAACTTTTATATTGCTTGTATTTTAATGTTTTAATGTTTGGCTGTTCACCGCCCTGAGTGCGTCAGGAGAAGGGCGGTATATAAATCTAATAAACTAAACTAAACTAAACCCTATTACGAGGGCAGTTTAATATGATGCTTTCAGATCAAATGGCAACTAATTTACAATATGGTAAACATAATACCTTTTGTAATGCAAATAAACCAGGTAGATGGCTGGCATACATGTTGAGGAAAAAAAAAACCTCGTACCATAGAGAAAATAGAGTATAAAGGTAAAGAGGTTTATCATCAAAATATGATTAGAAAGGCATTTTTAGAATTTTATACAAGATTGTATACTGCAAACAAAATACAAGGTGTAGATATAGAGAGATATTTGGATAGACAGAATATTCCTATAGTTACAGAGGAACAAAGAGAATGGTTGAACCAATTAATAACAGAGGAGGAGATCCTCTTAGCAATTAAACAGTTAAAAACTGGCAAGGCTCCTGGTACGGATGGATTAACAGTTGTGTATTATAAATATCTACAATCGGAAATGGTTGTACCTCTTAAAGAATTGTTTAACAGAATACAGTTGGGAGAAGGGGTACCACCTTCATGGAAAACAGCCTTTATTTCATTAATTCCAAAAGAAGATCAAGATTTGACACACCCAAAGAATTATAGACCTATATCATTATTGAATACAGATTATAAGATATTTGCTAAGATATTGGTGAATAGGTTAATGTCAGTAATGCAAAAAATGATTCATGCTGATCAATCTGGTTTTATACAAGGGAGGCAAATGAAAAATAATGTAAGACAAATTGTTGATATATTGGAATATTTGGAAAGGAACAACCAGATCCCTGCGGTGCTTATATTTTTAGATGCGGAAAAAGCTTTTGATTGATTGGATTGGCAATTTTTATTGAGAGTGGTTTATAGGATGCAATTTGGGAATTGCTTTATGCAATCTATAAAAGCAATATATCAAGAACAGACAGCTCAGTTAATTATTAATGGCAGTTTAACAGAAACTTTTAAAATTGAAAAAGGTATGAGGCAGGGATGCCCCTTATCACCATTATTATTTATACTAACTTTAAAATTGTTGTTGAATAGAATATGTAATATAGATGAGATAGAGGGAATTAAAGTTAGAGATCATGAATATAAGGTACGGGCATTTGCAGATGATTTGGTTGTGACCTTAACTCAACCAGTGGAATCAGCAAAGTTTTTGATGGATATAATTAAACAGTATGGTCAAGGGTCTGGGTTTAAAATAAACGTTAGAAAAACAAAGATGATAGTTAAAAATATGACAATAAATCAAAAAGAGGAGTTACAAAGGGTAACAGGATGTGAAATAGTTAAAAAAGTTAAGTACCTAGGTGTTTATATTGCACCTTCTAATGGGAAACTATAAATATAATTATGAGTTGTTATGGCATAAAATATAAGATGAAATGGATAAATGGAAAAAACTACAATTGTCCTTGTTAGGTAGAATAGCAGTTATAAAAATGAATGTTTTACCTAAGTTTTTATTCCTCTTTCAAATGATACCAATACTAAAAAAGGATGCCAATGAGGAAAAATGGCAGAAAGGTATTAACAAGTTTGTATGGCAAGGTAAGAAACCAAGGATAAAATTGAAAATAATGCAGGATATATGAGAAAGAGGGGCACTGAAAATGCCCAATTTAAAATTATATTATGAAGCAGCTGTTTTATCAGCAATTAGTGATTGGATTAATTTAAAAAATGGAAGGATTCTGAATATTTAACTGTAAACTGATTTGGTTTACAGTTGGCATGCTTATTTAGTGTATGACAAAAAGGTGGATAGAGCATTTAAGAGTCATACATTGAGGAATGCTTTATTGCGTGTCTGGAAGAAATATCAATATAAGTTAAATGAAAAGATACCTATATGGACAGTACACAGGCATGCAATAGAGAATACGAGTATAGGAAGCAAACAGGATGTAATTACATATAGAGATATTCTTAACATGGAGGGAGGTATATTAAAATTAAAACCTTTGAATGTGTTGAAAGAGGAGAAAATAATTCAAACTTGGTTTCAGTATGTACAACTACAAGCCAGATGGAGAAAAGATCAGAAAATTGGTATTATACAAAGAGATGAAAATTTAATAAAACAAATTAGAGACCAAAGTCTAATGCATATAAAAAGATTGTATAATATATTGATAGAGATAGACTTTGAAACAGAGCTAGTTAAAGATTGTAAGATAAAATGGGCGCAGAATTTTGAACAACCAATAATGGGAGAAAATATGGGTAAGAAATGTGAAATTTACACAAGCACAAAATTTAAGGGAGAATTTTTATAAAATGTTTTATAGATGGCATCTAGATCCAAAAAAATTATCTTGTATGTATCCGAATGTACAACCAAAATGTTGAAGATGTGATTGTGAGGATGCTATATGTTTTCATATTTGGTGGACATGTAAAAAGATTAAAGTGTTCTGGATAAATATTTGGTGGATTTTACAAAATATTCTTAAAAAGAAATTAAAATTTACACCACAGTTGTTTCTGCTGGGTATAGTTATGGATTGTACAGTTATAGAGACTAATTTGATTTTGAATTTAATAACTGCGGCAAGATTGTTGGTGGAACAATATTGGAAGAAGCAAGATTTACCTACAATCCAAGAATGGACAATGAAAGTAACAAACCTAGCGGAGATGGCAAAAATTTCGGCCTACTTGAAGGAACATTCAAATGAAAAATATTTAAGGGACTGGAGAAGATGGATAGATTATATCCAAAGTAAATACCAGAATAAGAAGTTGCAGATAGGTTATGAATAAATATGTAGATGTTTGGTGTGTTTTTAGGAAATTAAGTTAGTAGGGTAATTAGGGAATTGAAGGAATAAGAGATGCTGAATGTTATAATTATTTAGATTAGAATGGATTATGATTGTTGAATGTTATACCCCATAATTTGTTCTGGGAAATGCGGGGGGGAGGTGGATGGATGGGAAGGGGAAGGGGAAGGGTTGGGGGGAGGGGTTGTAGGGGTAAGGGAGGGGAGGGGGCGGGAGTGGTAGGGAAGGGGGGGAATAAACATGTAAACCTTTGTAAACCTTTTTAATAATAATAAAAAAGAAGCAACAGTGAGACCTGGACATGGAACCACTGATTGGTTCAAAATTGAGAAAGAAGTTTGGCAAGGTTGTATACTGTCACCCTGCCTATTTAACTTATATGCAGAGAACATCATGAGAAAGGCAGGCTATATGAATGACAAGTTGAAATTAAGATTGCGACAAAAATATCAACAACCTCAGATGATACCACTTTAATGGCAGAAAGTGAAGAGGAACTAAAGAACCTTCTAATGCAGGCGAAGCAGGTGAGTGCAAAAGTTGGCTTGAAATTCAACATTAAGAAAACTAAGATCATGGCATCTGGCCCTCTCAATTCCTGGCAAATAGATGGTAAAGAAATGGGGGTAGTGACAGATTTTATTTTCCTGGGCTCCAAGATCACCGCAGATGGAAACTACAGCCACGAAATTAAAAGACACTTGCTCCTGGGGAGGAAAGCTATGGCAAATCTAGACAGCATATTAAAAAGCAGAGACATCACCCTGGCAACAAAAGTGCATATAGAGTTGGACCATAAAGAAGGCTGAATGCCAAAGAATTGAGGTCTTTGAACAATGGTGCTGGAGAAGACTCCTGCGAGTCCCTTGGACTGCAAGGCAATCAAACCGGTCAGTCCTAGAGGAGATCAACCTTGACTGTTTTTAGAAGACCAGATCCTGAAGATGAAACTCAAATACTTCGGCCACCTAATGAGAAGGAAGGACTCACTGGGGAAGTGTCACTGTGTTTTTGTATTTACCAGATGAGCTTTTATTTCTGGATTTTCAGACTTACCGTAACTTGCCAAGTTCTTATCTCTAATCTACTGTGCATGTCTACATTCCTTTCTTCTTCTGTAAAACTTTTCTTTGTTTGGCTGCCAAGAGGTAGCCGGGGCACTTTGCCAAGATGTAACTAATTTAGATTAGTAAGATGTTTTATTTTCTTTATAACAAATAAATACGAGTTTAATTAGAAAATGTATTTCAGTTTATTTTCTTGCAAAGTATAACAAGGAAGACGCCACAATCCAACTCTAATTGAGGGCAATTACCCCAGGCAAGGTAACAGGGCTGATTGCCGCTCTGACAATGGTAGCAGAGGATGGTTTATTTATGGCTTTTCCTTGCTTGTTACTTTTGATCATGACCGTCTAGGCTAATTAGATAGATGATTGATTTAGTGAGTGCAGAACAGTAATTAATTAACTTCTAAAATGCCGAGAAAGAAGAAAAAGGGCAAAATGAAGCTCAGAGCTTTATCTATCAATGATTTACACCTCTTGGATGAAGAGGAGATAGAAAGAAGGCTCTCAAGTTTCCAGCCTCTGGCCTCAACCACTTGGCTAGAAGAGGAGGAGAAGAAACAGACTAAATGCTCTTAAAGAAGCTTCTGGAGGAAGATAAGAAAAGAGGTGCTTTTGAAGGTGAAGTGCTATGACCGAGGTCAGTAATGCCCCCTTCCAATTATGCATGCTCTCAAACTGTCGTCCTAGACCCCTTTTATTTTGAAATACTTGGGAGAGTGTTTCTACAAATGGCAGAGCATTTTCCCTCCCATGCAGAGAGAGAAACAATTTATTATCCTCCTCAAACATTCAGGATCACCCCTAATGAGCTAGCTGTAAAAGGCTATCGTGATCAAATTGAAATTTTTGAACGTGAGCTATCCCAGGCAAAAATGGCTTTATCTAGGCTTGAGATAGATAAGAGAGAGTCTCGTGCTATTAAAATTCCTGAAAAAGCCATTTTGGCTTCTTCTTCCTCGGAGCCAAAGACACACCCCCTGGTGGATATTGTGTCAGGCAAATCAGAACAGAGACCTGTGCACGCGTCACATTTGCCACATGAACATTTCTATTCTCAAATTACATACCATGCCATGCAGGCAGAAAGATTATCTGAGCTGCCTAAAACTAAAGTTGCAGCACCATCTGCTGGCGAAAGTAATTTACTAGAGAAAGCTGATATGCATCGCAGTTTGCAAGAACAAATACTAGCATTGCACCAGACTTTATTAGAGATGTCCTTAATTCACTCAGCTATTCAAACTGCAATGCCACAAGTGTCTCCACAGGCTCAATTTTCAGCATCCCCCGGTGGTGCCGGTGTCTTTTTAGATCGAGCACAACAATGCTTAATGCAGCAAAGGCAAATGACTGCGTCTCCAGCAGATCATTTTAATATTGCAGCTCAAATGCCACAGCTCCAAGCTCATGCACATGTGCCTCCAGCTGTACAACCAGGGCCAGTTCCTGGTCCACCTCCAGCGCAACAAGTGCTTTTACTTCCACAGCCAGCACCTCAAATGCATATTCCTCAACAGGCATACTCGTGCTCCACTGGCTGGTGAGTCAAAATTAAAGATGTCAGGGCAGAATTACAAGGCCTGGATCAGTAAGGTTGGACTTTTGCTACATAGAGAAGGCACCACCGTATGGTGTTTAACCCTCCTGCTCAACCATGGACGCCTGAAATAAGAGACTTAGAGACTAAAGCTTACACAACATTATTGGTGTCCATGGATACTGAACTGCAGGTTACTTTTCCGCCTGATGCAACAGCCCAACAAATTTGGGTCCAATTGGAAAATTGCTACAGGCCTGTTTCAATTGAGTCTTCATGTTTGCTCAAGTCTGAATTCCATGGTTCGAGATTGAAACCTGGTGAACAAATTGGAGGACATTTGACCAAACTGAAAGGTATGAGAAAATAATTGAGAGAAAGAGGCTATCCTATTGAAGATATTCAAATGATCAGCATTATCATTAACTCATTGAACTATGAATGGAAAGATGCCATTACAAAGATTAACCAAGTGCCTATTGCTCAATGCACAGTGGGCAATGTATGCAGACTTTTAATGGAAGAAGCATTGATGTTAGCTACGCCACATTTGAGAAAACCACCTGCATCAAGAGCTCCAACTACGTGCCACTTCCGAGGAAGAGCCTACGTTCCAAGGATGCCAAGATGCAACATCTGTAATTGTGTGGGACATGCCACCCAGGATTGTCCCCAATGAGTTCCAGCTCCCGTCATGTACCAGTCCAGAGGAACAGACTCCAGAGGCACAGGCAGAAGCGGAAGACAAGGTTGTCGTGGTCCAAGGCATGATTCGCAAGCTCCACTCACCACATTAGCTTTAACCAATGATCCACAACCTCATCCAGAGTACGACAGACGACTTTTGTGGACTTTGGACAGTGGTGTAGCTTTGCATGTTACTTACAGAAAAGAACTTTCCACAGAGATGCACAGAGCCTGAACCTGAACTACATGAACTTTATTCTTTTTCAAATCATCCTTGTCAGGTCAAAGGAAAAGGAACTGTTTATGTTGAAGAGCTCAATGCATTCATCCCTGATGTTTATTACATACCAACAGCAAATAGTAGTTTGCTTAATCAAGCTCACTTGTCTAGAGCGTTAAAGTTCCAGGTTCACAACCTCGAGAAAGCAAGTTACATAGTTAAAGATGGCGATATTGTTGCTGAAACCATGTTAATTGGTTTCAGCAACGATATCGCCATCTTTAACTATGTAACTTGCTGGTGTCTATTACTTAAAACTGGTGTCTATTACTTAAAACCAAAGTCTAAACCGCAAGCACAGGCAAGTATACAGACTCCAAAAGAGGAAAGCACAGGCCCAGAGAGAGATGTTCCAGTGAGAGATCCTGTTGCTACTCCAAAGGCTCCTAAAGCCAACAAAAAGAAAATTGGGAAACAGGTTGCTCAGAGCAAGCCTGAGGTTCCTTATAAAACTGTTAATGTTGAAAATTCACTAACTGGTAAACCTTTGCATTCCAGGTATAATCTATAAATGGCATAGAAGATTGGGGCATGCCAGTTTCTTTGTTCTTAGAAAAATGCTGGCGTTCACAAAAGGTTTGGATCTAAAGGGGTGTAAGGTGTTTCTGGATTGTGCTGTCTGCAAAAATGCCAAATCCAAAGCAGCAGCCATTCCAAAATGCGCTACATGCCTGTCAACACACATTTTTGATCTGGTTCACACTGACATAGCTAGTACATTTTCACCAACACTTGGTGGCAGAAAATATTTTTTAACAATTGTTGATAATAACTCTAGGTATGGATATGTACATCCTATGAAAGAAAAATCTGAGACCTTTCAGATCTTTAAAGACTTTGCAGCTCTTGTCTATACCCAACACGGAGTAAGCATCGCCAGAATCCAGAGTGATCATGGTGCCGAATTTATGTCTCAGCATTTCCAGGACTGGATACATAAGAATGGAATTCTTCATTGGACATTGGCTCCTTACACACCGGCTCATAATGGAGAGAAGACAAGGGGTCCTGCAAACCATGATGCGTTGTCTCCTAGAAGATGCCAACTTCAGTAACCCATACTGGGGTGAAGCTCTTAAATATGCAAATTACATTATCAACCATACTTGGAGTAGTGTAATAAATCAGACTCCTTTTTTCATGATATATGGCTACAAGCCTGACCTCAAGAACCTCCACATTTTTGGTTCATACGCTATGGTGAACATTCCCTTAGCTCAAAAAAGGAAAAGAAATCCAGCAGCAAAGAGATTGAGATTTATGGGTATTGATGACAACTCAAAATGGAGCAAATTTATTGACTCTAAACATGTAATAGTGACTTCCCAATCCGCTAATTTTGAGGAAGACACTGACTGGTCCAGGATTCATTCCAATGATCCTGGAGTTTATTTTCCTAAAGATGATGTTGCTGATGCCATGCAGCCTGATGACCAAGATTCACAGGCAGATGTTCCATCCACTAGTTCTTCTCAACATGATGTTCCGTCTTCTCAAGCTGCGGATGCTGATGCTAGCAACGATGATGAAGATGAGGACGAAATGGATGACTGTTCCGAGACTTTCCAAAAGGGCCACAAAGGGAATCCCTCCACAGCGATATTCATGGCAACTGACAAAAGCATCCTTGCCTTTGATTTGTAATGTTACACTTCCTCCTGATAACTTCACACAAATCAAATATCTTCCTGATTCAGAGCAAGAGAAGTGGTATGATGCAATGCAGGCTGAAATGGACAGCCTAAAGAAACTTAAGGTGTTTACGCCTGCAAAACCTCCAGCAAATAAAAAGGTCATTGGCACTCAATAGGTCTACAGAATCAAAAAGAAGCCAAATGGTGAGTCATTGTACAAGGCCAGACTTGTAGCTCAGGGTTTCGCTCAACGTTATCCTGAGGACTACACAAATACCTACTCACTGACAGTCTATACTGAAAGTGTAAAAATTGCTTTAGCCACTGCAACTATCCTTGGTTTAGAAGTTTTCCAGTTTGATGTGGTACTTATGTTTTACTGACAAACTAAATTCAATGGGCTTTATTAAGTCCGAAACTGATGAGTGCGTGTTCACAAAAAGTTCTAACAATGCATATGAGATAGTTCTTGTTTATGTTGATGATATTGTTTATATTGGTCCAAATAAGCAAATGAGTGAGATTTTTGCTAAAGCTTTGCAGAGATACTTCACATTGAAATCTTTAGGTCATATTAGCACTTAGTTAGGTGTTCAGATTGAAGAAACAAAGAAGGGGTTCAGTCTTTCACAAGAAGATAAAATTGACAAGTTTTGCATCATTGCAACATGAAGGATGATAACACAACAAAGACACCCATCCAAACAGATTTTCACAATTTGACACATGAATCAAGTCCTGAGTTCGAGCCTAATCATGGGAACAATTGAGGCAAAAGAAGAATGGGATGACAGAGAATGCGGTGGCTGAATGGAGTCACTGAAGCAGTCGGCGTGAGCTTAAATGGACTCCAGGGGATGGTAGAGGACAGAAAGGCCTAGAGGAACATTGTCCATGGGATCGCGATGGGCCGGGCACAACTTCGCAACTAACAATAACAGTAGCTCCACAGACCCTGCCCGAGTGGCACAGGGTAGTGAAGGAAGTCTTTGAGTTTTGTGCTCAACAGCTGCTTCAAAGTGGATAAGTACCATTAAATTTTGGTTTTGGAAATTTTTGGGAGTGGAAGGATGTTTGTGTGAGAGCAAAAGGGGCCTAATCCTCTGACTACTGCTGGATCCTGCTCCCTCACCCGCTGCTAGCTCCACTAAGCTGTGACCAGCAGGATCAGGAAAGTAAGGAGGTTTGACTGGAGCAAGGAGAGAGAGAAAGAGCTGAGTGGGCAATGATTGGGAAGATGTGGAATTATTTTTTAAAAAGGGAAGAACCCCTGTAAAGACCAGTAAGCAAAGCCCAGTCTAAGGAGGTGTCCGTACTCATTGCTAAGAAGGGCAACTAGTCCTCTCAGACTCTCTTAAATCTGATAACGGAAGGGATGGAAGCAATGTCAGAGAGATGGGTGAAATTAGAGAAATTATTAAAATTAAAAATAAGGAAATAAGAGAAGATATTATAATGACATTCCAGGGCCTGGCAAAAAATATCGAGAAATTGGATGAACATTTGGAAGAAGTTAATCAAAGTAATTTGAATTTGGAAGACAAAATGAATGATGTTCAAAATAGGATGGAAAAGATTGATGAGGAGGTTATGATGTCACAATATAGAGACATGGAATTTGCCTTGAGGGTAAGAGGAATGGAAGAGAACCAGCAAGAAAATCTGAGAGAGGTATTTGCCAAGGCCTTTGCATCTACAATGGGATGGCGATACGAAGAAGTTATAATGGAACTTGATAAAATATTTCGGGTTAACTCCTGGATTGCTAGATAGAGGCAATTGCCAAGAGATATAGTGATTTACTTCTCAAAGTGAACGATTCAAAATGAAATCATACAAGCTTTTTATAATAATAGATTCCAAATGGAAGGCCAAGAGGTCTTAATATTGAAAGAAATTCCTCCAAAAAATTTAAGAAAGAGGAAAGAGTTTGCCTTCTTGGCAGATGAACTAAAAAAATGACAGCATCAGTTCAGATGGGATATGCCGGCCGGAATAGTGGTGAATTACTTAGGAACAAGAAATAGACTTAATACAATTTGGAAGGCAAGAGACTTTTATAGTAATGTATTAAAAGCTGGATCACCATCTCCAGAAGTTAAAAATAGAAAGGAAGAAGGGACAAATCAGATACAAATGGAAGGGAAACAGACAAAAGTTGAAGGAATGATTGTGTTAAACGAAGAAGAAATACAGCAAGCTTTGGATATTGAACAGCCTTTGGTACCATTAGAATAACCAAAAGGTCAAAAAATGATGCGTGCAGCAACTAGATGAAAAGAAGAACAGAAACAGCAACTTAAAACTAAAGATTGAGAATCTATTAAAATGGAAGCAGTGGGAGGAGCGAAGCCAAAGAGGCAGGTGCACTTAGATCTGCATGAGATGCTTCAAAAGCTTCAAGTCGCAAAAAATGGTGATCAAGTTCTTAACTTGGAATGTTAATGGTTTAAATTCACCGCAAAAGAGAAAGAAAATATTTCAATATTTGAAACAATATAAAAATGATGTGATTTGTTTGCAAGAAACACATATTAGAGCAACAGATCAAAAATATCTGATTAACTCTAGTTTGGGAACACATTTTGTAGCATTTGCTCCAAATAAGAAAAATGGAATAGTTATATATTTAAAGAAGGATTTAACAGCTAAATTAATTGAAGCAGATAACCAAAGAAGATACATTATAATTGAACTTTTGATAGAAAGGAAGAAAATACTTCTAATTGGAATATATGCAGCAAATCAACAGCAAGGAAAATTTTACAAACTTTTACATAATAAAATAATACAAAGAGATTATAAATCGTGTATTCTATTGGGAGATTGGAATGGAGTATTGGATGTACAAAGAGATAAAAAGGGAGTTTTCCAAGGTAGTCAAAATTGTGATAGATTGCCCAAATCTTTTTTTGAGATGATGGATGATCTGGAACTGAGAGATATCTGGCAAGAGCGAAATGATGAAGAGAAAGATTTTACTTTTTTTTCTGTTAGGCAACAATCTTTTTCAAGGATTGACTTTATATTAATTACCAATGATTTTTTTTCTAGGATAAACAAGATTAAGATATGTGCAAGGACTTTAACTGATCATAGCCTTGTATGGATGGAATTGGATCAGGAAAGGGTAGATAGAAGATCTTGGCGGTTAAATGAAAATTTGCTTAGATATGAGGAAAATGTGAAGGAATGTAAAAAACAAATGAAATAATTTTTTGCTATTAATATGCATAAGCGTACTTCAATGGAAATGGTTTGGGATGCAAATAAAGCCTATATGAAAGGAGTCTTAATATATTTGAATTATAAATATAGACGTAGACAAGAACAAAAACGGAAGGAGTTAGAAGAGGAAATAAAGAAGAAAGAGGGGGCATTTATTCTGAATCCAACTGACAAGAAATTGAAAGAAACAATAAACTTATTGAGAGGACAGTTTAATATGTTGATGGTAGACCAGATGGCAACTAATTTATGATATGTTTAACATAATACTTTTTATAATGCTAATAAACCGGGCAGGTGGCTAGCTTACTTGTTAAGGAAAAAACAAAAGTCACGTACTATAGAGAAAATAGAATATAAAGGAAAAGAGGTGTACCAACAAAATATTATTAAAAAGACATGTTTAGAATTTTATTCAAAGTTATATGCTAGCGATACAACTCAAGATATAGATATAGATTGATACTTACAAGAAGTGAACATCCCCATAGCTACACAAGAGCAAAGGGATGGAATGAACCAATAAATAACCTCTGAGGAAATTACTTTAGCAATTAAACAATTAAAAGTGGGGAAAGCACCAGGTACAGATGGACTGATGGCTGTTTACTATAAGAATTTACAGTCAGAAATGCTGGGACCTCTTAAGGAGTTATTTAGAACAATTCAAACTGGAGGAGAACTATCTTCATCCTGGAAAATGGGAAAATTTTATATCATTGATTCCAAAGGAAGTCAACTTAGTCAACTAAAGAATTATAGACCAGTATCTCTTTTAAACACCGATTATAAGATCTTTGTAAAAATATTAGCGAATAGACTAATGCAAGTTATGCAACAAATGATTCATAATGACCAATCAGGATTTATAAGTGGAAGGCAAATGAAATACAATGTAAGACAAATTGTAAACTTATTGGAATATTTGGAAAGAAATAATCAAGTCCCTGCAGTGCTGATCTTTTTGGATGCCGAGAAAGCATTTGATCAATTGAATTGGGAATTTTTATTGAAAACAATAGAGAAGATGGAATTTGGGGATTATTTTTTACAATCTATTAGGGCAATATTGTTGGATATATATTGATGGTCGTGCTCATTTGGTTCTATGAGGAAGTTATTTGGTCAATACAGCTTCTGGTTCAAAAGGTTGTTTTATTATTTACAAATATATACATGCATACAATAACGAACAGGGTGTCCTTTATATTTTTACCCTAACTGTATGACTCAGATGTTGAGAGGAGAAAGAAGTTCACATGTTGTCTCGCTGAGAGATAGATGAGAGAGTGGGGAAAAAAGGAAGATATCCAAGTGGTTTCTGGGTAAGAGTCCAATAAGAGAGTTCAATGGCTGATATAGTCACATGTGATGTCTGTAAAGTCTTAACCCCTTCTAGTGTCTGGTGGATCATATGCAGGCAATATCTGACAGACCCCTTCTATTGCCAAGTGTGATGGAACAGTGTTCAAAAATAATAATAAACACAAGTATAAGAAAAAATAAATTACAAGTACAGTCCAACTGATTTGCAGTGGTTCCAATGTGTTTCATAAGGTACAGGTTTAGTTAAGAAATTGGCAATTTGGTCCTTGGTATCACAATGAACAAATTCAACAAAACCCTTTTTAACTAGTTCTCTCACATTTTTATAACATATATCCATATGGCGAGATCTTAAGCTGACATCATCCCTGACCGAAGAGGCAATGACAAACTCATTGTCCTCGTGGAGAGTGATAGGTAGTGAAGGTTGTGTCCAAATATCTGAAACTAATTCGTATATCCATGTGAGAAGTGTGCAAGTGTCAGAAGCACTGGCATATTCAGCTTCGGCTGTGGAATTAGCAATGAAGTGTTGGCAACAAATGCGCCAGTCTATGGGACAACTATTTAGGAAGTATATAAAGCCTGATGTGCTTTTTCTTGATTTTTCATCCCCTGCCCAATCGGCATCTGAATAACAGATAAGTTCTGGAGTGACCCTTTCATCAGGTTCTAATAAAAAGATCATATCTTTTGTATTATGCAAATATCTGAGTAACCTTTTCATAGCAACCCAATGTTGTTCTTTAGGCTCATCTACTTGTCTAGATAAGAGATTTGTACTTAATGATATATTGGGTCTACTCCATCTGCTGATATAAAGGAGTGATCCTATGATGGATTGATATTGAGCTTTATTGTGATGCTTGTTACCATCTAGATAAGCAATTTTATTATAGTCAGTGCGCATGGGTGTATCAGTGGGGTTGCAGTCTTCCATGCCACATCTTTGTAACAGGTCTTCAATCTTATCCTTTTGTGAGAAGCAAAAACCTCTATCAGTTTTAAAAATTTGTATGCCCAGATACTGGTCTATATGACCTAAGGTTTTTAAATTAACATGTTCTCTTAATTTGTTTGCAAATTGTTCGCTGGATTGTATGTTGGGCCTGATATAAATCAAATCATCAACATGGATTAAAATAATTTCTTTTCTCCCTTCATAAGGTTTTGTCATTACGCACTGGTCAGATGGAATTTGAGTATACCCCATTGATTTTAAAGTTTTGGTAAGACAGTCAAACCAGAGTTTGCCCGATTGTTTTAAGCCGTATAACCCTTTGTGTAGCTTCCATGTTTTGCCAAATTCAACTTGGAATCCTGGTGCCCCATTGACATAAATTTTGTCCTCTAATGGTGCATTGAGGTATGCAATTTGGATGTCAAATTGATAGACTTCTTGATTTGAGACAATGGCTGAAATCAGTGCTGTTTTTTACACTTTCTAGTTTTACTGTGGGGGAGTAAGTTTCATCGTAATCTTCGGGAAAGCGTTGGACAAAACCTTGGGCTACGAGGCATGCTTTGTATAGATATGTGTTGTCAGGGAGTGTTTTAATTTTGTAAACCCATCAAGTGTCAATTGGGTGTTTATGTTGTGGAGGTGTTGTTTTTGTGAATACTTTTAAATTTATTAAACAGTCCATTTCTTTGGACATAGCGTTCCACCATTTTAATTGTTCTGATTCCAGTAATTGGAGCATGTGTTTAAAATTTTTTGGAGTGATGGGTATTTGGTTTGTCTGTGTCACATTGTTCACATCAAATCTTTTAGGTGAGATGCCTTGTGTAATTCATTTGAATTTTCTGATTGGTAGTTGTGTATCTGTGTTGTTTGTTCATGGTGTAACTTTTGGTGTTGTTGTTTGTACATGTTGAATTCTCTGTGGTGTATCTGATGTATTTGTTTCTTGGGTTAATACGTATGAGTCATTTGAGTTTATTTTAGTCCATTTGTGGTTTTCTATGAATGTGGCTAAACGGAAAATTATTACTGTGTTGTTGTTTTTTATGAATCAATATGCTTTTGAACCTGGTGCATATCCTATGAAATGTAATTTTTTGGACACCTCATTCCCCCTCCGTCTGAGTGGTTTGGGGATATTGACGTATGCATAGCAGCTAAAAATGTGAAGATGTGTGAGGTGTGGTTGAATGCCATATACAAGAAAATAGGCCATTTGGACTTCCGGTGGCGTCCTTGTCGTCGCTGGGTGGCTTGTCTTTATGGCCGCCGCCACTGCCGTTTGTAGAGCCACTTTGCGATCAGCAAAGCGGCTTGGAAATCTTCCCTTCAGATCGGAAGGGAAGATAGAGCTGGTAGCTTCAGGTTGAGCCCCCAGAATTGCTGCCAGGGTTCTTTCCTTGCCCTGGTAAGTGTTCTGAGTGAGGGCTCCCTTTCCAGGCTACCGGAGCTCCGAGCGGTGAGGGACCTCTGTCCTGAATGGAGCGAGACGACGAGAGCAACTCCACCTATTATAATCTACAGTCTTTCAACATTTAAAGGATTTGGTGAGATCTGGACTATTTTCTAAGAAGTTAAGTATTTTTAAAGAATTTTTAAAAAAGAAATTAAGTTGTCTCTGAGTGAAAGTGTCTGGAAAATGGCGGCTAGCTAAAGCGGAGCAAGTGAAAGTGAAAAGAGAAAGTGCTAATTATCAGTTTGCCTGCCAGCAATTGAAAGTAACGTATCTGCAAGAATTTAAATTGAAAAATACAAGTGATTTGATTCCTTTTCTGCAAAACTGGGGAGGACAGGAAAAGGAGGAAGATTTTCTTTTTTTCAGAGACTAAAATCCTGTTCTGGCATGGCTTCAAAAAAAGCGGGGGGAGATTCCCCCACACACCAGACAAAGGAAAAGTCAGCCAAGCTACCAGCGCCAGCTCAGAGTCAGACACAGGACAGTGGGATTGAGGAATTGAAAGTTTTTATACTTAACATACATAAGTCACTAGGAGAGCTTTCTGGAAAAATGAGTAAAATGGATGAAAAGATGGAAAAAAATCAAACGGAAATGAAGGAGTTGGTTGAGGAAAAAACTGACAAGTTAAGTCAGAATGTGGCCACTGTAGCTGCTGCTTTTACAGATGCTTTGTTGGTAGTGGAGAAAAAAGTGGATGATTTAAATCTTGAAGTGGAATCTAATAAGAAGGAAGTAAATGAAAAAATCTTCAAAGTTGAGGTCAAAAATCAAAGGTTAGAAGATGAAATCACGATGATGCAATTTTGGAATATGGAGTTCGCTATAAGACTGAGAGGTTTAAGAGAAAACAGCAGAGAGAACCTGAGGGCAGCTTGTGTGGAAATATTGGCCAAGATTTTAAAAATTGAACCAGATTTGATTGCTAACAGAGTTGATAAGATTTACAGGGTTAATTCGCGTGTGGCGAGACAAAGGAATTTGCCCAGAGATGTAGTGATTTATTTCACTGACAGAAGGTTGAGAAATGACATTTTGCAAAGCTCTTTCCACACCACTGTTCAACATGAGGGTAGTCAAATTGGTGTTTTCAAAGAGCTGCCACCTAAGATGTTAAGGGATCGGAAAGATTTTGGTTTTTTGGTAAATGAATTGAAAAAGCGCCAGATTCCATTCAGATGGGATGCTCCCATGGGCATTATTTTGAGACATGAGGATGTAAGATATCGTATCAATTCGGTGGAAAAAGCAGAATATTTTTACAACAATGTTCTTAAAAAATTTTTAACACCCTCACGTTCATCTACACTTTTAACTGTAGAAGAAATTTCTAAAGAGAAGGATTTTGAAGAGGGGATTCAAGAATTGATTAAGCAAAAAGAACCACAGGCAATTCGAGAAACAGTAAGGGAAGAAACTTTAGGAGCAGTAGGTGGTCTCTCAGAGGATTTTTTTGCAGATCTTTTAGAGTCTAAACCAAAGCAGTCTAGAGCCACAAGAGAGGTGGAGCCGGACCTCGACTTGTTGTTGCAAGAACCGAAAGATCAACGTATAACTCGTGCAGCAGAGAAGCAAAGACTAGAGAAACAAAATCAACAGAGGTCCAGGATGCCACAAGAAGGGAATGATGCAAATGAGAAGAAACAGTACTCTGAAGCAGTGGGAGGAGCGAGACCAAAGACATCTGCTGTGGAACAGTGTCTTAGGCAAGTGCTCGAATCGCTTCAGCCATCCCCAAAATGACAGTTAGATTTTTATCATGGAATGTGAACAGTCTGAATTCACCACAGAAAAGAAGGAAAATATTTCATTATTTGAAGCAATATAAAAATGATGTTGTTTGTTTGCAAGAAACTCATATTAGAACCCAGGACCAAAAATTTTTGATAAATTCAAAACTTGGGCTACATTTTATATCTTCTAGTTCTGTGAAAAGGAATGGATTAGTTTTGTATATCCCTAAAAGAATACCAGCTAAACTGATAGAAACGGATGATGAAGGAAGATATATTGCAGTTGAAATAAATATACAGAATGTTTCGATGCTTCTTATTGGGATTTATGCCCCAAATCAACAGCAGGAAATTTTTTATAAATTATTGAACACTAAAATATTGCAGTGGAATTATAAGACTTTTTTGATCATGGGAGACTGGAATGGAGTGATTGATACAAATCTTGATAAGAAGACTTTGGCCAAGAGGGGGAACAAATTACCACAGACGTTCTTTGCACTGAAAGAAGAATTGGAACTGAAGGATGTATGGAGAATTCATCATCCGAAGGAATTGGACTTTACATTTTTTTCTGATAGACATAAATCCTTTTCTAGGATTGATTTCATGCTGGCTACTTCTGATTTACTTACTAAAGTGGTTAAGACTAAAATATTTCCTAGAACTTTAACGGATCATAGTCCGGTATGGATGGAGGTGGATTTTGGTAAGAGGGAGAGAAGATCTTGGAGAATGAATGAGAATTTATTTAGATACGAGAAGAATATTATGGATCTTAAAAAACATGTTAATGAATTTTTCCATATTAATTTGAACAAGGGTACACCTATTGAGATTGTTTGGGACGCAAGTAAGGCTTATATGAGAGGTGTACTGATTTATATGAATTCTAAATATAGGTCAACACGACAAAAGTCCAGAATAGAATTGGAGTCAGAAATAAAGGAAAAAGAACAATTGCTTATAGAAAATCCGACTGATGAGAAATTACAGCTAACTATAAAACTTTTGAAAGATCAATTTCAAATATTGATGGCTGATCAGACGGCAATTAATTTGCAATATGCCAAACATAATACTTTTTGTAATGCTAATAAACCTGGTAGATGGTTGGCTTATACCTTGAGAAAACAACAAAGTTCTCGTACTATAAATACTATTGAGTATAAAGGGAAACAAGTTTTTCAACAGAACTTAATACATCAAGTTTTTTTAGATTATTATTCTAAATTATATCATGCTGATAATATTAAAAAGGATCTTATTGATGAATATCTTGAGAAGAAGAGGGTTACAAAAATTTCAACTATACAAAGTGATAGATTGAATCAATTTATAACATGTGAAGAGATTCTATTTGCAATAAAACAACTGAAATTATCCAAAGCTCCTGGGACGGACGGTTTGACAGCAATATATTATAAGACTTTACAATCAGAACTGGTTGAGCATCTTAAGGACTTGTTTTGTAATATCCAGCAGGGGGGCAAAATACCCCCCTCATGGAAGACGGCTTTTATTTCATTGATACCGACGGAAGAGGGTTCTACAAAACCAGAAAATTTTAGACCAATATCTCTCCTGAACACGGATTATAAAATTTATGCAAAAGTATTAGCCAACAGACTGATGCCAGTTATTCAAGATGTGATTCACGATGATCAAGCAGGTTTTATAGAAGGTAGATATATGAAGGACAATGTCAGGCAACTCATAGACTTATTGGAATATCTTGAAAAAAATAAACAGATCCCTGCGGTGCTGGTGTTTTTGGATGCGGAAAAGGCCTTTGATCGAGTCAACTGGGACTTTTTAAAAAAGACTTTGCATAAAATGGATTTTGGGGACCAGTTTATACAAGCGATTTCAGCAATTTATCAAGAACAGACTGCACAAATTATCATTAATGGGAGTTTAACTACTAATTTTCATATACAGAAAGGAACTAGACAAGGTTGTCCGCTATCCGCATTGTTGTTTATCTTAACTTTAGAAGTGTTGTTGAATTCTCTACGGGACTCTAACAATTTGAATGGAATAGTTGTAAGGCAAAAAGACTACAGAACAAAAGCATTCGCAGATGATCTGGTTGTTACCCTAACATGACCTTTGGAATCAATCATACAGATGAAAAACATTATAGAGGAATACGGTCTGGTTTCAGGTTTTAGTCTGAACCAGAAAAAGACTAAGATGATAGTTAAAAATATGTTGGAACCACAAAGGAGTGAACTGGAAAGGTTGGCAGGCTTTGAAATAGCTACAAAGGTGAAATATCTAGGAGTTCAGGTTGCAGCTTCTAATATAAAACTTTTTCAAAATAATTAAGAGGAATTGTGGCATAAGATTCAAAAGGACCTTGAAACTTGGAAGAAACTGCAACTATCTTTACTTGGCAGAATAGCAGCTATTAAGATGAACGTTCTACCTAGATTTCTGTTTTTATTTCAAATGATTCCGGTGCTTAAAAGTGATAAGACCTTGATGGAATGGCAAGCAGGTCTAAATAAATTTATTTGGAATGGGAAAAAACCAAGAGTTAAACTTAAAATCATGCAAGATGTTCGTGAAAGAGGCGGCCTCAAAGTTCCAAACCTACGCTTATACTATGAGGCAGCAGTGTTGACACAAGTGGGTGATTGGTTTGGTACAACGAAAACAGAAATTTTGAATATAGAAGGCCATGATTTGGAATTTGGTTGGCATGCATATTTATTTTATGAAGATAAGTTGGATAGAGCATTCAACAGTCACATTTTGAGACATGCTTTGATGAGAGTTTGGAAGAAGCACCAGCTTCAATTGGATTACAAAATACCTTTGTGGTTGGATCTTGGGCAGATTATGCCAAATATAAAGTCACTCGGGGGGATTTTATACAAAGAGATGCTTTTTAATGATGGGGGCAGATGGAGTTTGAAACCTTTGAATATTCTGTTGGAAGAAGGGACGAATTTAACTTGGTTGCAGTACCTTCAACTTCAAGCGAGATGGAGAGAAGATCAGAAAATTGGACTAATGTTGCATGAAGAAGATTTGGTGACTCATAAAATGTAAAGGGCCGATGCATATTAAGCGAGTGTATAATTTATTGTTAGAAAGAGATTCAGAGGGTGAATTAGTTAAAGACTGTATGATAAAATGGGCACAAAATTTTGCAGAACCAGTAATGTTGTAAACATGGGAAAAGATCTGGGTCCAGAATGTTAAATTTACACAAGCACGGAATGTGAGGAAAAATTTTTATAAGATGTTTTATAGATGGCATTTAGATCCCAAAAAATTATCATGTATGTATCCAAATGTTCAACCTAAATGTTGGAGGTGTATCATATTTGGTGGACTTGTAGAAAATTGAAAACATTTTGGATTAAACTTTGGTGGGTTATGCAGAACATTTTGAAGAAGAAACTTGAATTTTCTCTTCAGTTTTTTTTGCTGGGGATAGTTAAGGATTGTTCACCGACTGAAACGAGATTGATCTTATATATGACTACTGCAGCTAGACTATTGATTGGTCAATACTGGAAAAAAGATAGTGTACCTACTATAGAGGAATGGATATTGAAGATGTCTAATTTTGCAGAAATGGCTAAGATTTCTGCATACCTAAAAGACAGGACCCATGAAGCCTTTGCTAAGGAGTGGAAGAAATGGGTAGAGTACATGCAGAATAAATATCACAGTAAGAAGTTTCAACTAGCATTTGACTCATAATTATATCTATTAATTATTTATTATATATTTGAATTTATATTTTTATTATGCTATATATTTATATTAATATTTAGATACATTATAATGTTAAAAATAAGTATATATCTGATAGATTAGCCTTATTTTATCTAATTTTTAAAAAAAAGAAATTTATGATGTATTATTTGAATTCTATCTACTTTATTAAATAATATTACTAAGACTGAATATTGGGAATTATATTTAATGTTAAACATTTATATGATATTTTATTCTAAAAATTTATGATGCACAAAATTAGTTTTTTTATATATTTGTCATATTTGTAATATTTGTTAGATTGCCATGAGTTTTTACAAATGATTTATGGTTACTATATATTTGAATTAGGGGGGTAAAAGATGTTAGAAGTCTAGATTAATTTTTTTTATTACTTAAGGTTAAATTTGTTATATTTTTAGCTGGATCTCACCTATTTTTTTGTTGTTTGATGTTGATTGATATATATGATTGGTTAATAGTGGAAGTCAGGGGGGGAAGAGGGGAGGGATGGGGGGGAAAGGGAGGGGGTGGTAGCTGGGGGGGAGTGGGGGGGAAGGGGTATAAAAATTGTATTGTAAAACTTTTTCAATAAAAAAGAAAGAAAGAAAGAAAGAAAATAGGCCATTTGGTTAATAACCTTATTCCATGTGCGGTTAAAAGTGTAATTGACATATGCAAGGGCTTCTGCCCAATAGCTAGGGGGTACATCAGCATCTAACATGACGCTGCGCATCATGGTCTATAATATTCCATTTTTTCTTCCACAAATCCCATTCCGCTGGGGGGTAAAAGGAGATGTTTTGTAGTGTATAATGCCTTTGGAGTCAATCCAGTTTTGAATTTGTACAGATGTGAATTTGGCTCCACAATCTGTTTGAATTTTTTTAAATTTGATGTTGTGTTGGTTTTGCATGAGAATGTAATGTTTTTTTATTTTTCAGAATGCTTGAGATTTTTCAGTTTGGGTATAAATATGTCCAAAACGACTGAAATCATCAACTAAGTTCAAAAAATGTTTGCGTTTGTCCAAAGAAAGTGGAAAAGGGCCTACAATGTCAACATGTACTAATTCATATATGTGGTTTGATCGTCTGGTGCTGGTGTGGGGAATTGGGGCTGCCTTTTATTTTGCAGCTTTACAAATCTCACAGTCAAGTTGGATAGGGCAATCCTTAGCGTATATGCCTTGGGAAAAATTTTGAGTATTGTCTACAGCAACAGTATTGGCATGTGCTAAATATCTGTGTAATAAATGGGCACAATTATCGTGTAAAGGTTCACCTATATGAGTTTGAATTTTTGTTTTTGAGGTACATTGGTTTTGTGATGTGGGTGAAGTTGGAGAGAGGTGTGGTGTGGTGTGTTGGTCATTATGTGATTCGGAAATGTAATGTGTATTGGTATGATGAGGTGTGGTACCTTCGTGGTGGGTGTCAGGGGTACGGTTGGGATAATTGTCAGGGTCAGGTCTCAATGAGGATTGAGGCAGTTGAGTCGTGGGTAAGGATGATGTAAAGGAATCTGGAATAAGAAAAGGTACATCATTAATGACACAAATATTAGCAATAATAGTGTTATCATGTTTGGATTTTATAAAACCATGTTAATCATTAAGAGATACTTTAAAACTGATTTTACCTAATTTTGAAGTACTCAAAATATTGTGGCCAAAGGTAGGTGTATAGAGCACTTGACTAATTTCCCCTATACTGGGTATAAAGATAGATCCTTCATATTCAGCTGTATTGGAAGTACCATTTGCTGCTGTAATAGAAATATTGGTTGGGTGAATATCATATAATATGGATTTGTCATTGGTGGTATGGTGTATGCTTCCAGAATTGATGACCCATAGGAGCGTGGTGTCACACAGGTATTTATTTTTTTTATTGAAAAAGTTTTACATTACATTTTATGATAAAAAACCCCTTCCCCCTCCCTCTCCCAACCCCCCACCCTATCCCCCCTATCCCTCCCCCCTCCCTTGACTTCCGCTATTTGACAAACATCAACCTTAACATATTCAACAATCTTTAAAGGTGAGATCCCTTTAAATAAGACACTTAATACTTAGCAATTAATTAACTATTAGCAATTAACTAACACTAAACATATTTAAAAATCTAATAATATATTTTAAACAATTTAATTAATTAAACTTCTTTAAAAATAGATATACTAACATTTGGTAACCTACTTAGTATAAAAAAGAAATTAATACATTCTCTTTGGCTTTTAATCTATACATCCAAATTGTCAATCATATAAAATATAATAATACTCTTCACTTTAATAGTAATAAACCATATAATAATACCTTTCATTTAATTACTTAAATACGTAGAATTCTAATTCAACTGAGCACAAATTGAAACTTCTTACTTTGATATTTGTTCTTCATATACTCTACCCATTTCCTCCATTCCTTAACAAAAACTTCATGGGTCCTATCCTTTAGGTATGCAGAAATTTTTGCCATCTCTACCAAATTAGACATCTTCAATATCCATTCCTCTATAGTAGGCACTTTATCTTTCTTCCAGTATTGACCTATCAGTAGTCTGGCAGCAGTAATCATATACAATATTAATCTAGTGTCAATTACTGAACAGCCCTTAACTATTCCCAGCAGGAAAAACTGAGGAGAAAACTCCAACTTCTTCTTCAAAATATTCTGCATTACCCACCAAAGTTTAATCCAAAATGGTTTCAATTTCCTACATGTCCACCAAATATGAAAATATGTTGCATCCAAAGAATCACACCTCCAACATTTAGGTTGAACATTTGGATACATACGTGATAACTTTTTTGGATCTAAATGCCATCTATAAAACATTTTATAAAAATTCTCCCTCAGATTCTGTGCTTGTGTAAATTTAACATTCTGGACCCAAATCTTTTCCCATGTTTCTAACATTACTGGTTGATCAAAATTCTGTGCCCATTTTATCATACAGTCTTTGACTAATTCCCCCTCTGAATCTCTCTCTATCAATAAATTGTACAGTCGTTTAATATGCATCGGTCCTTTACATTTTATCTGAGTCACCAAGTCTTCTTCATGTAACATTAATCCAATTTTCTGATCTTCTCTCCATCTTGCTTGAAGTTGAAAATACTGCAACCAAGTTAGATTCACTCCATCTTCCAACAGGGTATTCCAAGACTTCAAACACCAACTGCCCCCATCAATAAAAAGTATCTCTTTGTACAACAACCCCCCGAGTGACTTTATTTTTGGCATAATATGCCCAAGATCCAACCACAAAGGTATTTTGTAATCCAATTGAAGCTGGTGCTTCTTCCAAACTCTCAGCAAAGCGTGTCTTAAAATATGCCTGTTGAATACACTGTCTCTCTTATCTTCATAAAGTAAATATGCATGCCATCCAAATTGCAAATCATGGCCTTCTATATTCAAAATTTCTCTTTTAGTTGTTCCAATCCAATCTCCAACTTGTGTCAATGCTGCCGCTTCATAATATAAACGTAGATTTGGAACTTTAAGGCCACCCCGTTCACGTGCATCTTGCATGATCTTAAATTTAACTCTTGGTTTCTTCCCACTCCAAATAAATTTGTTTAAGCCTGCTTGCCATTCCATCAGGTACTTATCATTTTTGAGCACCGGAATCATTTGAAACAAAAACAAGAATCTAGGTAGAACGTTCATCTTAACAACTGCTATTCTCCCAAGCAACGAGAGTTGCAGCTTTTTCCATATATCAAGATCCTTTTGAATCTTATGCCAGAGTTCTTCATAATTATTTTGAAAAAGTTTTCTATTAGATGCTGCGACTTGAACCCCTAGATATTTCACCTTTGTAGCTATTTCAAAGCCTGCCACCCTTTCAAGCTCTTTCCTTTGTGGTTCCATCATATTTTTAACTATCATCTTGGTCTTTTTCTGGTTCAGGCTGAACCCTGAAACCAGACCGTATTCCTCTATAATGTTCTTCATCTGTATGATTGATTCCAAAGGTCGTGTCAGGGTAACAATCAGATCATCTGCAAATGCCTTTGTTCTATAATCTCTTTGCCTTACAACTATACCCCTCAATTTGTCCGAGTCCCGTAGAGCGTTCAACAGCACTTCCAAAGTCAGAATAAACAATAGTGGAGATAATGGACAGCCTTGTCTTGTCCCTTTCTGTATATTAAAATTAGTAGTCAAACTTCCATTAATAATAATCTGTGCTGTCTGTTCTTGATAAATTGCCGAAATTGCTTGTATAAACTGTACCCCAAAGTCCATCTTATGCAAAATCTTTTTTAGAAAATCCCAGTTGACTCGATCAAAGGCTTTCTCCGCATCCAAAAACACCAGCACCGCAGAGATCTGTTTCTTTTCCTCAAGATATTCCAACAAGTCTATGAGTTGCCTAACATTGTCCTTCATATATCTACCTTCTATAAAACCTGCTTGGTCTTCATGAATCACATCTTGAATAACTGGCATCAATCTGTTGGCTAATACTTTAGCATAGATTTTGTAATCCGTATTCAGGAGAGATATTGGTCTAAAATTTTCAGGTTTAGCAGAGTCTTCTTCTTTAGGTATCAGTGATATAAAAGCCGTCTTCCACGAGGGAGGTATTTTACCCCCCTGCTGAATATTACAAAACAAGTCTTTAAGAGGCTCTACCAGTTCCTCTTGCAAAGTCTTATAATAAACTGCAGTCAAACCATCTGTCCCAGGAGCTTTAGATAATTTCAATTGTTTTATTGCGTGTAGAATCTCTTCCGATGTTATAAGTCGATCCAGTCTATCACTTTGTGTACTAGAAATTTTTGTAACTCTCTTCTTCTGCAAGTATTCATCGATAAGATCTTCTTTGACTTTATCAGCTTGGTACAATTTCGAATAGTAGGTTAAAAAAGCTTGGTGTATTAAGTTTTGCTGATACGTTCGTTTCCCTTTATACTCAATAGCATTTATCATACGAGAATTTTGCTGTTTCCTCAAAGTATAAGCCAACCATCTGCCAGGTTTATTAGTGTTACAAAAAGTATTATGTTTAGCAAATTGCAGATTAGTTGCTGTTTGTTCAGCCATCAACATTTGAAATTGATCTTTCAAAAGTTTTATAGTTAGTAGTACCTTTTCATCAGTCGGGTTCTTAATAAGCAATTGTTCTTTTTCCTTTATCTCTGTCTCCAAGTCTATTCTCGACTTCTGACAAATTAATTTGTGTCTAGAATTCATATGTATCAGTACACCCCTCATGTAAGCCTTACATGCATCCCATACTATCTCAATGGGTGTACCTTTATTCAAATTAATGTAAAAAAATTCTTTAACATATTTCTTAAGATCCTTAATATACTTTTCGTGTCTAAATATATTTTCATTCATGCGCCAAGATCTCCTTTCTCTCTTGCCCGGATTTATCTCCATCCAGACTGGACTATGATCTGTTAAAGTTCTAGGAAGAATTTTTGTTTTTGTCACTATAGTAAGTAAGTCAGTGGTAGCCAACATAAAGTCAATTCTCGAAAAAGATTTATGTTGATCTGAAAAAAAAGTAAAATCCAATTTGTTAGGATGATGAATTCTCCAAACATCCTTCAACTCTAATTCTTCTTTCATTGAAAAAAAAGTCTGTGGTAACTTATTCCCTTTCTTGGCAGATGTCTTTTTATCTAGTGTTACATCAATCACCCCGTTCCAGTCTCCCATAATCAAAAAAGATTTGTAATTCCACTGCAAAATTTTATCATTCAACATTTTATAGAAACTTTCCTGCTGCTGGTTCGGGGCATAAATGCCAATTAAAAGCATCTCAGCATTCTGTACAGTTATTGCGACAGCAATATATCTCCCCTCATCATCCGCTTCTATAAGTTTAGCTGGTATTCTTTTAGAAATATAAAAAACAAGTCCATTCCTTTTAGCCCCACTAGAAGATATGAACTGTGATCCAATTTTTGAAATTAAAAATTTTTGATCCTGGGTTCTGATATGAGTTTCCTGCAAACAAACAACATCATTATTATATTGTTTCAAGTAATGAAATATTTTTCTTCTTTTCTGCGGGGAATTCAAACCATTCACATTCCAGGATAAAATTCTGAATATCATTTTGAAGATGGTTGAAGCCCTTTAAGTAATTCACGAAGACTCTCACCGACCGCCGACGTCTTCGGTCTTGCCCCTCCCACAGCTTCAGAGTATAATTTTTTCCCATTTGCTCCCTTCTCCTCCTGTGGTATCTTCCCCTGATGTGTTTCCAATCGTTGCTTCCCTGCAGCTCTAGTTATACGTTGGTTCTTAGGTTCTTGCATCAGTAGGTCCAAATCAGGCTCCACCTCTCTTGTAGCTCTAGATTGCTTTGGTTTCACCTCAGGAAATTCTATTAATGAATCTTCTAAAACACCTCCTACCGCACCTAGAATTTCCTCCCTTGGAGCTTCTTGACCTTCCTTTAACAATCCCTCTTGAGGAGCCTGCTCACCTGAGATATCTTCAATAGGTATGAGTGTAGAAGAGCGGGGTGAAGGAATTTTTTTCAACACATTACTGTAGAACTGTTCCGCCTTCTCCACCGAATTGATACGATATCTCTCATCTTCAAATCGTAAAACAATACCAACAGGAACATCCCACCTAAATGGGATCTGACGCCTCTTCAGCTCACTCACAAGAAAACCAAAATCTTTCCGATCCCTTAACATCTTTGGTGGTAACTCTTTAAAAACCCCAATGTGATTACCACCATGTAGAACCGTGGTCTGGAAAGAACATTGCAGAATGTCATTTCTCAGTTTCCTCTCAGTAAAGTAAATTACCACATCTCTTGGCAAATTTCTCTGTTTTGCGATGCGTGAATTAGCTCTGTACAGCTTGTCTATTCTATTATCAACCACCTCTGGTTTGACTTTCAAAATCTTCGCCAGCACCTCCACACAGGTTGCCCTCAAGTTTTCACGATTATTTTCCCTTAGACCTCTTAATCTTAAAGCAAACTCCATATGCCGAAATTGTAGCATGGTGACCTCCTCTTCAAGCCTCTGGTTCTGCACCCCCACCTTAAACATCTGTTCTTTTACTTCTTTTTTGTTAACCTCCACTTCAAGATTTAAATCCTCCACTTTTTTCTCAATCACCAGTAAAGCATCAGTGAGAACTGTGGCTACTTTAGTTACACTCTGATGTAATCCTTCAGTTTTTTCTTCCACCAACTCCTTCACTTCCCCCACCACCGTTTTCATTTCTTTTTGATTTTTAGTCATCCTTTCCTCCAATTTACTCATTTGGCCAGAGAGCTCTCCCATATATTTATGTATAAATGCTTTCAGATCTTCTGTATCACTATCCTGTGACTGTTTTAACTGTTTTGAAGCTGACACTGGCTTTTCCTTTGTCTGATGTGTGGGGGAATCCCCCCCCCCCGTTCTCTTTGAAGTCATGCCTGAACAGAGCTTAAATCTTGGAAGAAAGGAAAAAAATCTTCCTCCTTTTCCTGATCTCCCCAGGTTTACAAAAGAGGAGCAAATTCCATTAACTTTTATGAGAAAACTTGTAAAACTTGTGAATAAACAAAGTCCAATTACAGCCAGACACACTTTCGCTTTCTTGTTACACTTTCTTCTTTCCGCTTTCACTGACTCTGCTTTAATCAGCCGCCATTTTCAAACACTTTTAGATTCAGACAGCTTGCTTTCCAAAATTTAAAGAGAAGTCATTTAGAAGCTTTATATTCATCAAAAAAAAATTCCAGATCTCACCAAACTAGTTGTCAATCACTTGGTAGTTAGCTTCGTTCGTTTCGGTTCCTCCCCGTCTTGTTCTGGCTTGCAGAAGTCCCGCGCCGCTCGGAGATCCAGCAGCTTGAAAAGGGAGCCCCAACAAAGAGCGCTTACCAGGGCTTAAAAGCTACCCTGGCAGCACTTCTGGGGCTCAACCTGTTGCTGCCCACTCTTGCTCCCCCTTATTGCAAAAGGGGAGCATTCCAAGCCGCTTTTAAGAAAAAAAAGCGGCTCTACAGGCGGCGGGGGCGGCGGACGAACGAGCGAGCCGCCCAGCGGCGAGGAGATCGAAACCGGAAGTCGTGTCACACAGGTATTGTTGGGTGTTGGGAAAGATGCTGAAAGTTTGGGATTCAGAGTTAGAATATATAGATTGTTCAGTATGTTGTCCCCTTCTGTCTTTATAATCTTTGTGTGTGGGACTCTTTCTAATGTAAAATTCACTGGCCATGGATCTTTTAGGTTCAGTATGTTCTTTGATAGTATGATTTCTTTTGTTAGTCTTGTCTGAAGGGGTGTATC
This sequence comes from Coluber constrictor foxii, assembly GCA_038048745.1. Classification (NCBI taxonomy): domain Eukaryota; kingdom Metazoa; phylum Chordata; class Lepidosauria; order Squamata; family Colubridae; genus Coluber; species Coluber constrictor. Next base: position 113,765,874 of record CM075961.1, on the reverse strand, counting down.
CCCTTGTATCATGAGTGTGGGTGGTGTTGACACTGTGTGGAGGATGGGACTTGTAGGTATAATAATGTCCTCTATAGTTACAAGAATTAAAATTATTTTTAATATTGAGAGGGGTGTTTCTGCCAGTTTTGGTAGACGTGTTTGTGTGAAGAATGTGAAGGATGGGAATCATGTTTAGAGTAAAGAGGGTGGTCAAAAGAAATAGGGTATCTATCAGTATGATAGAGTCTTCTATCTTCATCTATTAATTTGGATTTGATTTCAGCAACAATGTACATGTGGGGGGGGGGATAAGGAGTGAAGACTATTAATGAATCCTGACCAACCAGGGATGTATTTAATAGAATTGAAAATGATACCAATCATGGCAGTTTCAGGTACAGGATGATTGCATTGAATCAGTTGTTTTCGCATGGATTCGAGGTGGAAAAGATGTTTGGCCATAGAAGTGCCAGGTTTATATATGGTGCTATAAAAGTCACCGGCAAGAATAGTGATAGCTGCAGATGATTCAATGATAGGAGGAATAATGGAGGTGGTGGTTGTAGTTTGATTCGGAAGAGCTACTGTGATGGCGTCAGCTGCTGTAGAGGGTAGGTGTCAGGTTTCAATGTTGTCTCAAATAAATTGCATTTCTAAGAAAGTCTTTGATGAAAAAAACTCTTATTTATTAAGCGCATACATTCTACTCCGACTCATCGCAGCCAACTCTGGCTTCCTCAGCCAAAAACCCTCCTTTTCCTCTCCCCACTCCTCTGCACTCATTGGCCATCTTCCCAGTCACTCTGCCCCTAATCTACTGCTCCCACTCAAAGGAATTTCCCCCCTCCCATCCCATCTCCTAGGTGATATGCTCTCCAGGGAAAATAAGTAGGTGAAGAGTCAACCGTCCCTTTCCAAATGCCTCCACTTCTCCTTCTTATGTCAGCATTAAAGTAAGTGCAGCATGAAATGCTGACATCAGGTTGGCTTTTGATGCAAAGGCTGCAAAAACCGTGTGAATTTGTTGTTTGGATGGGGCATCTGTAATGTTGGAGGCAGCACCGGCAGCAGCAGCGGCGGCATTTTCAGCGATAAGGGAGGAGCGAGGCGGCAGCTGCAAAGATTGAAAAAGATCTTTTTACATTGGTAACAATATTGGTATCAGTAGAAATATTTGCAGCTGCTGCAGCTGCAGCTGCAGCTGCAGCAGTATAGATGGGGAAGTCTGCAGCAGCGGCAAAAATAGAAAAGTTCTGAAAATTTTAAAAAAATTGGTAGGATTTAGACTTGGTGCTCTGGATGAAGAAGGTAGGGAATCAGTCTAAATATCTCCAGTTGTGGGATGGATAGTAGGATGTATGGAGGTAAGGGGGTTGGATGAGACCTTGTGGTCTGAAGTGGTAGACGTCATTTTGTTTAAAGTGTGGTCATATAAATTGTCGTTCATTTTGTGAACCACATGGTGGAGTGTGGGGACAGCCATTTTGTTGGCCATTTTTGAAGCCATGCTTTCGTGGAAGGTGGAAGCCATATTGGAAGCAATAAAGTCAATAAGTGGGGATTTTTAATAAAATGGGTGTTTAAAAGGTCAGTCTGGGAATCTATGGTTTGAAGCAAAAAATTGTCGCTTACCAGGTCTGGTGATGTTGAAAGGGTGTTTAACAGTTCAAGAGTTCTTTGAGGAATCCAGTCTGCATTTAGCAGGCCTGTCGCATATAAAGCTTGATATAAATATTGTTTTGGAGAAGCTTGAGAAAATAAAAATTGGTCTGAAGTTATAGGATTGGAACATACAAGGGATTCAGAAGGTTGAAGTCCTTGATGATAGTCATGAGGTGGAGTAGAATTGAGATCGAAGCAAGGTTGTTTTCAGTGTGGGTCGGTTCTTTCGGTGTTTGGGTGAAGAGGAGAAAAAAAATTGGGTCATTTCCTGAAGAGGTTTGTTCTTGCTGCATAGCTTCAATAGAAAGTTTTTTTAGTCTTTTGGATAATGATTTCTGCTGTTTTGTTAAGGATACGGTTAATGCATCAATTTCTTGTAAAGATAATTAGTTCAGGTTCAAGGATTCCATGTTAGGAAAAATCGTTCTATGATTTTAAAATTTACAAAAAAAATTCATAGACCTGAGCAATAATTTTTCATCGTCTGCTACCATTTATTGGATATATATTGATGGTTGTGCTCATTTGGTTCTATGAGGAAGTTATTTGGTCAATACAGCTTCTGGTTCAAAAGGTTGTTTTATTATTTACAAATATATACACGCATACAATAATGAACAGGGTGTCCTTTATATTTTTACCCTAACTGTATGACTCAGATGTTGAGAGGAGAAAGAAGTTCACATGTTGTCTCGCTGAGAGATAGATGAGAGAGTGGGAAAAAAAGGAAGATATTCAAGTGGTTTCTGGGTAAGAGTCCAATAAGAGAGTTCATTGGCTGATATAGTCACATGTGATGTCTGTAAAGACTTAACCCCTTCTAGTCTCTGGTGCATCATATGCAGGCAATATCTGACAAATATATCAGAAACAAACAGCACAAATAATAATCAATGGTAGCTTAACAGAAATCTGCAAAATTGAAAAAGAAACAAGACAGGGATGTCCCTTATCACCATTATTGTTTGTTTTAACTTTGGAAATATTACTAATTAAAATACAAGAATCAAATAAAATAAAGGGAATCAAAATAAGACATCAAGATTATAGGTTAAGAGCGTTTGCAGATGACTTCGTTATTACATTAAGCCAACCAGATCAATCGATTATAGATTTAACAGATATAATAATGCAATATGGACAAGTGTCTGGATTTAAGATAAATAAGCAAAAGACAAAGATCATAACAAAAAATATGAACACAAAACAAAAAGAAGTGTTAGAAAGATTAACGGGATTCAAAATAGTAAAAAAGATTAAATATCTGGGGGTATATATTACAGCTTCAAATGTGAAATTATATAAAAATAATTATGAATTGTTATGGCAACAAGTACAAAGAGGGATGGAAAGTTGGAGAAAACTCCAGTTGTTGTTGCTGGGAAGAATTGCAGCAATGAAAATGAATGTTTTACCAAAGTTTTAATTTCTGTTTCAAATGATACCAATACTTAAGAAAGATGCAAACTTGAATGAATGGCAGAAAGGTATTAATAAGTTTATTTGGGCAGGGAAAAAACCGAGAGTTAAGCTTAAGATAGTGCAGGATGTACGTGAAAGAGAAGGGCCTTAAAATGCCTAATCTGAGATTATATTACGATGCAGTTGTTTTATCAATAATTAGTGACTGGTTTAACTTCACGGAAGAGAGAATATTGAATATTGAGGGAAATGATTTATTATATGGATGGCATGCATATTTATTCTATGATAAAAAGGTGGATAAGGTGTTCAAGACTCACATATTAAGGAACGCCTTGTTGCGAGTCTGGAAAAAATATCAACATAAGATAAATTATAAAATACCTATATGGGTAATACCCAGGCACGCGATAGAAAGTGTAAGTGTGGAACAAAAACAAGATGTGATTACATATCAAGAGCTTCTTAAAATGGAAGGGAACATAATGCAGTTAAAACCATTAAATGTATTAAAAGAGAAAAGATAGTACAGACTTGGTTCCAGTTTGGACAGTTACAAGCTAGATGGAAAGAAGATCAGAAAATTGGTATAATGAACACTGACGAAAATTTGGTAAAACAAATTAGACATCAAAGTCAATTGCATATAAAAAGGCAATATAATGCACTGATAGAAATAGACTCAGAAATGGAGCTGGTTAAGGATTGTATGATAAATGGGCACAGAATTTTGAGGAACCAATAATGATGGAAACTTGGGAAAAAATATGGGTTAGAAATGTAAAATTTACACAAGCACAAAACTTAAGAGAGAATTTTTATAAAATGTACTATAGATGGCATTTAGATCCTAAAAAGTTAACATATATGTATCCGAATCAACAACCTAAGTGTTGGAGATGTGACTGTGAAGATGCAACTTATTATCATATATGGTGGACATGTAAAAAAGTTAAAGCTTTTTGGATTAAAATATGGTGGATTACTCAGAAGATTTTTAAGAAAAAGATAAGTTTTACTCCACAGTTATTATTGTTGGGTATTATTAAAGACCGTACTGTTAGAGAAACTAAACTGATGTTAAATTTAATAACTGCAGCAAGACTTGGTGGCCCAATATTTGAAGAAAGAAAACCTACCTACCATAGAAGAATGGACATTAAAAATATCCAATTTAGTGAAAATGGCAAACATTTCTGCATATTTGAAAGATCAAACACAAGAAAGTTATATTTGAGAATGGAGAAACTGGATTGGCTACATACAAAGTAAATATGGGACTAAAAGGTATACGAATAACATACAAATGAATACAAGTATTTAAGAAGATGTGTTATTATTTAGTTATGTAAAAAGGGAGTTAAAGTGTGAAAGGGTGGAAAAAGTGTTTATAGACAGACAGCATATGTTTGTCTAAGATTGTTAGATGAAATAGCCTGTACTCTGCTCTGGGAAGTGCGGGGGAGGGGGAGGGAGGAGATAGAGGTAATGGGAGGAGATGCTAGGGTTTAATTTTGTGTAAAAGGTAAAATAAAACTATTTTAATAAGAGAAATCGGGTCTGCTTGAATACCATCTCCGATTGAATTAAAGAAGAAACAACAAAGGAATGGAAAAGAGGGGAGGAGTAGAGAGGGGAAAGTAGGGGAGTTGGGAGGTGAGAAGAAGAGAAAAGAAGAATGGGAAAAGGAGAGGAAGAAGGAAGGGGAAAGAACAGCAGAAGAGAGGGTAAGAAGGGGAAGAAGAAGAGAGGAGAAGGGAAAGAGGAAAGGAAGTAGGAAAGGAGAGGAGAGGAGGAATAAGGAAAGAAGAAAGAAAGGAGGAGAAAGAAGGGAAGGGAAAAAGGAAAGGTTGCAGTAACACAAAGAACGGAATGGTAAAAGAGCAGACCTGAACAAATAATTAATTAATTACCTAATGGAAGTTAAAGGAGAAGATGAACGAACAATGTATAAGGACGGATAAAAGACTGTACATTTAAACATGTTGATAAAAAATAAAAATAAAAAACTTTTTCAAAAAGAAAAAATCTGATAACTATGTGACAGGAAGGCCAGGGAAAGGAGACTCACTGCAAAAGAGTACTCACTGCAACGGAAGCAGCAAGTCCTTCCTCTTTTTGGGTTGTTTGTGTGTGTGTGAAAATTGTAGCGGAAGTTCCCAGGGAAGAAGGTGCCCTTACTCTACCAGGGAACCAGAGTCCTTCTGGACCCCTTTTTAGTCTGAAAACTGACAAGTGAAGTGGCAGATAAGCAGCGGAGCAGCAGATATGTCACGGGGGAAGGCCCAGCTAAGACAATTGAACCCCACATCTGAAAGGGGAATGTAGGAACCTGTACTTGAGGGTCGGACCTGGATCCCCTCTAGGAGACTTGCTCAAGGCGTGGAATGAGAGGCTGTGCCCGTCCTAGCCGGTGTGAAGAGAAATTGAGCAGAGGAGATATGTAAGCAATTGGGTCTGCTAAAGGACAACTCTGGAAGACAAATTTGGCCATAAGATGGTACTTTTTTTTTTAATTGAAAAAGTTTTACAGACACAATTTTTTCCACTCCCCCCTCCCCTCCCTAACCCTCCCCTCCCGCCCATGACTTCCCAAGGTGAAATCCAAATCATACCATGTCATACAATACCCCCCAGCTATTCTACCCCCTGTCTATACTATAAATTTCTACATAACATTCAGCTAAAAGCTATCTGATACTTCCTTGTTTGATATTTATTCTGCACATAGTCTATTCATTTCTTCCATTCCCACACAAAAGTTTCTTGAGTCCGGTCTTTTAAATATGCTGATATCTTCGCCATTTCTGCAAAACTGGCCACCTTCAAAGTCCATTCTTCAATAGTAGGCATAACGTCTTTTTTCCAATATTGACCAATCAGTAAGCTAGCAGCTGTAACCATATATAATATCAATTTTGTTTCAGTCAATGAAGAGTCCTTAACTATGCCCAGTAAAAACAATTGAGGAGAAAATTGGAGTTTTTTCTTCAAAACATTTTGCATAACCCACCAAATTTTAATCCAAAAAGTCCACCATATATGATAATATGTAGCATCTAAGCAATCACATCTCCAACATTTTGGCTGAACATTAGGATACACACACAACAATTTCTTAGGATCTAAATGCCACCTATAAAACATTTTATAGAAATTTTCCCTCAGGTTCTGTGACTGTAAATTTAACGTTCTGAACCCATATTTTTTCCCATGATTCCATCATAACTGGTTCTGCAAAATTTTGCGCCCATTTTATCATACAATCTTTAACCAATTCATTTTCAGAGTCTCTTTCTAGCAAAATGTTATAAACCCTCTTGATATGCATTGGGCCTTTCTCTTTTATTTGTCTTACCAATTCCTCTTCATACAACATTAAACCAATTTTTTGATCTTCCCTCCATCTCAATTGAAATTGATTATACTGTAACCAAGTTAAATTAATCCCAACAGTGTATTTAGTGTCTTTAATTGCCATCTACTCCCATCATTAAAAAGTACCTCTTTATATAAAATCCCCCTGAGTGACTTTATATTTATATTCCGTGTAATATGACCAAGATCCAACCACAAGGGTATTTTGTAATCCAATTTAAGCTGGTGCTTCTTCCATACTCTCATCAAAGCGTTTCTAAGTATATGGCTCTTGAATACTTTATCAACTTTGTTTTTGTAGAATAAATATGCATGCCAACCAAATTCCAGGTCATGGCCTTCTATATTCAATATTCCAGTCTTTTATCATTCCAAACCAATCACTCGCTTGTGTCAACGCTGCTGCTTCATACTACACTCATAGGTTTGGAAGTTTAAGGCCACCCCTTTCACGAACATCTTGCATAATTTTCAGTTTAACTCTTGGCTTTTTCTCATTCCCAACAAACTTATTCACTCCTTTTTGCCATTCAGTCAGATGTTTATCACTTTTAAGCACCGGAATCATTTGAAACAAAAATAGAAATCTAGGTAGAACATTCATCTTAACTGCTGCTATTCTTCCAAGTAAAGATAGCTGCAGCTTCTTCCAAGTTTCCATATCTTTTTGCACCTTTCGCCACAACACCTCATAATTATTTTGAAAAAGTTTTATATTTGAAGCTGCAACTTGAACTCCTAGTTATTTCACCTTTGCTACTATTTCAAAGCCTGTCTTCCTTTCGAGTTCCCTCTTTTGACCTTCTGAAATATTTTTGACTATCATCTTGGTTTTTTTCTGATTCAATCTAAATCCTGATACCATGCCATATTCTTCTATAATATCTTTCATCTGGATTATTGATTCCATCAGACGTGTTAGGGTAAAAAACCAGATCATCTGCAAATGCCCTTGTTCTGTAATTCTCTTGCCTTATAGCTTAGCTATTCCATTCAGAGTACTTGAATCCCGTATTGTGTTCAACAAGACTTCTAAAGTTAAAATAAACAACAGTAGGGATAACGGACAACCTTGTCTTGTTCCTTTTTCTATACTAAAGTTTGTAGTAAGACTTCCATTAATGATAATCTGTGCTGTTTGCTCTTGGTAAATTGCTGAAACCGCCTGAACAAACTGGTCCCCAAAATCCATCTTTGTTAAAGTCTTTAATAGAAAGTTCCAATTGATTCAATCAAAGGCCTTCTCCGTATCCAAAAACACCAGCACTGCAGGGATCTGTTTACTTTTCTCAAGATGTTCCAATAAGTCTATAATTTGCCTCACATTATCCTTCATGTATCTGCCTTCTATAAATCCTACTTATCATGATGAATCACCTCTTGCATACCTGGCATTAATCTGTTGGCTAATACTTTTGCAAAAATTTTATAATCCGTATTCAGGAGAGATATTGGTCTGAAATTTTCCGGTTTTGTAGAACCTGTTTCCTCTTTTGGTATCAATGAAACAAAGGCTGCTTTCCATGAAGGGGGTATTTTACCCCTTTTTTGTATGCTACAAAATAAGTGTCAGGTATGCTTCCTTCAGTATCCAGGAAAGGAGGATCCAGACTCCATTAGAGGTTAACTGGTACTTTTACTAGATATGAAATGAACGCAACCATAGAAAGCAGGATTCTGAAGCAAAACACGCGAAAGTTACAATTAGAAAGCATCCCCCTCCCTTGTGCACCATAAATCATCCAATCCACAGGTCTTCCAGAGGTCAGGTGGGAGCAGACATCTGGCTGTGTCAGCATCCAGGAATGCAGTGTCCGTTGGACTGATAACAGCTTAAGGAAAGGTTTCGTTTCTCAGATTTAGAAAGCCCGCGTGAGCATAAACCCCCCTCCCTCCGTTTCTATGACAACCGAAGCGGCAAAGCAAAACTAGCGAGGTTGACATTCGGCCCCCCTACAGAAGAGACAATTTCTAATCCTGAAACAGAGAAAAGAAGAGATAATATCACAACAATTAATACTTATCATGTCTCAAGGTTTATCAGGGTATTTGGTGTGGAACAGCTGCACTTTTCTAGGTGCCCTAACATCACGTTTATTCACCCACTCAGCTTGTGATAACGGGAAATGCTTCCAGGCTACGAGATACTGTACTTTCCCATGATGTTTTCTAGAGTCCAAAATCTCTTTTACTTCAAAGTGTTGTTCCCCTTCAATGAGGATGGGAACAGGAGGAGGTTCCTTGGACAGACGTAGAGAGGATGATTGTTCCAGTTTCAGTAAACTAACATGAAACACTGGATGAATTCGTCGCAAGTTCTTGGGTAAATCTAATTCAATAGTGACTGGGTTAATGATCCGAGTAACAGGGAAAGGACCCACATACTTAGGACCAAGCTTTTTTGATTTCTGCGGAGTTTGCAAATACTTGGTAGACAGATAAACCATGTCCCCCACTTGATAAGCATGTGCAGGGCATCTCCTTTTGTCGGCTTGGGCTTTATGAGCTTGGTGAGCATCATCTAACGCTTCACGAGTCACTGCCCAAGTCGTTCGTAGTTGATCGATCCACTCAATCAGAGAAGGGTTTTGTGGGTCATCATGAGGTAACTCTGGGATTGGCACAAACTCTTGCCCAGAAGCCACCTTGAAAGGAGTGAAACCTGTGCTGCTATGTACGGAATTATTATATGCCACTTCTGCGAATGGCAGCAATTCCACCCAGTTGTCTTGTTGGTAGTTTATATAACATCTCAAATACTATTCTAGCATGCCATTGGTTCTTTCACAGGCCCCATTGGTCTGGGGGTGGTGGGCAGAGCTTAGTCCTTGGGCGGAGCCTATCAACATTAGGAACTCTTTCCAAAAGCTGGAGGTGAACTGCACTCCCCTGTCTGAAATTATACGTTTTGGCGCTCCATGTAGCCTATATACATGTTGAATGAACATCTTAGCAAGGGTTTTTGCTGATGGGATCTTAGTGCATGGGATAAAATGCACCTGTTTGGAAAACAGATCAGTTACTACCCATATAACTGTGCAACCCCCACTTTCGGGAAGGTCTACAATGAAGTCCATGGATATTTCTTTCCAAGGAGCAGTGGGTCTGGCCACACTTTGGAGAAGACCAGGTGCCTTCCCGGGAGGTCTCCTAGCTGAGGCACACACTGGACAGCTCGCGACATATGCCTCTGTGTCCTTTTTGAGTGCAGGCCACCAAAACTGTCTTTTGACGAGATGTAAAGTTTTGACAAATCCGAAGTGTCCCGCCACCTTGGAGTCATGGGCGTGTTGCAAAACAGCTACTCGTAAATTAGCTGGGACATACAATTTGGCTCCAACCCAAGCTAGTCCATCACGAAGTGTACATTCGTTTGAGTGGGCTTGGAACCACTCATCGGTTTTTAAAGTCTCTTTTAGTTGCTGGAGCAAATCACCCGACAGACTTGGGTCACTTTTCGACTGTGCTCGGGTAGTTACTGGTGCCACCAGTTGGGCTGACGGGACAATTGGATAGACAACTTCCTCCCTGGTGCTGTTGTATTGAGGCAATCTGGACAGAGCATCTGCCATGAAATTCTTCCCGCCAGGAAGGTAGCGCAAAGTGAAGTTAAAACGGTTGAAGTGTTGGGCCCAGTGAACTTGTTTTGGCGACAGCTTACGTGGGGTTTTCAAAGCCTCAAGATTTTTATGATCAGTCCAAACTTCAAAAGGATGTTTAGCTCCTTCGAGAAAGTGCCTCCAGGTTAGAAGTGCCCAGCGTATGGCGAAAGCCTCCTTTTCCCATATGGCCCATCTCCTTTCGGTTTTGGATAGTTTCTGGGACGTGTAGGCACAAGGCTGTAATTTTCCATCTGCATTCTTTTGCAGAAGTACGGCCCCTACTACGACGTCACTGGCATCCGCCTGTACCACGAAAGGTTCGTCCATGTCCGGGTGCTTAAGGACTGGTTCAGCAGCAAATAGCCATTTCAGTTTTTCAAATGCTGCCTGACAGTCCATAGTCCATTCAAGAGGTTTGGAGGGTTTTGGTTTTTCTTCACCCTTGGTTTTCAGGAGATTAGTTATTGGCAATGCGATTTTGGCAAACGAGGGGATGAACTGTCGATAAAAGTTAGCAAATCCCAAAAAACTCTGTAACTGCTTGCGGGTGCGTGGCGCTGTCCATTCTAACACCGCCTGAACCTTTGCAGGGTCCATTTCTATTCCCTCCGGGGAGATGCAATAGCCAAGATAGTCAATTTTGGTTTGGTGGAACTCACATTTAGAAAGCTTTGCATACAGTTCAGCAGCCCTAAGTTTTTTCAGGATGGTGCGTACTAATCTCACGTGGTCGGCCATGTTGTCAGAGTAGATAAGAATGTCATCCAAATAAACGAGCACCCCCTTATACAAATGCTCATGCAAAATTTCATTGATTAATTGCATGAATACTGCAGGAGCCCCTTGTAGTCCAAACGGGAGCACTCGGAACTGGAAACACCCCAGCAGACAGTTAAATGCAGTTTTCCATTCATCCCCTTCCTTGATGCGCACCTGTAATAAGCCTCCCGTAAATCCAATTTGGTAAAAATCTTCCCCTTCCCTAAGTGAGCCAACATGTCCTTCATGAGGGGTAAGGGGTAGACGTTTTCCACGCAAATCGTGTTTAAGTTCCTATAGCTAACTACCAAACGAAAGGAACCATCTTTCTTTTCTCTGAACAAAACTGGTGCGGCCACTCATGGTCTGGCTGGTTGGATGAAGCCCTGTTCTAGGTTTTTGTCAATAAAATTTCGTAGTTCCCCCAGTTCACGAGGGGTCATAGGATAAATCTTTGGCTTAGGGAGCTTCACTCCCGGGAGTATCTCAATAGCACAGTCTGTAGCCCTGTGGGGGGGCAGCACATCCGAAGCCTTCTCGCTAAAAACTTCACGGAGATCCCAATACTCTTTTGGAATTTTCTCCTCCCCCTCTATGTGGTCTATTGCCATCTCCGCTTCTTCAGGGCCCCCTCTGTCTTCAAGGGGGGGCTCCTTCCCTTCAGGTGGTGGCTTACTAGCACGAATGCGCAGAACCCCCGTTTTCCAGTTAATTCGCGGGTTCCATTTCCGTAGCCAGGGCAAGCCGAGAATGAGGGGTCGTTCCATGCTAGGGGCCACCACAAAACTGAGAGTCTCTACGTGGTCCCCTAATTTCATTTCAATGGGTTCCGTTATGAAACTAGTTGGGGCCCCGCCTGCCATCGACCCATCTAGCTGGCAGAATGCAATAGGCCTTTTCAGCTCCCTCAGTCTCAGGCCCATCTTTTCTACTACTTTCGGGCTGATAATGCACCTGGTGCACCCAGAGTCTAATAAGGCTGGCATCTGTGCATGGGCCCCTGTGGATGGTACTTTAAGTTCTATGGGGATGAGTAGGGGCCCCTCAGTGTGACTCACCAGATCATCGGAGTCGGAGTTGGTCTCGCTGTCGTCTGCGTTGGTCGGAGTTCCCAACTCCCCCTTGGTCCGGGGAGCGAACTCTACAACTTCCCCCTCCAGCGCGGCTTCACGAACTTTTGCGGGCATTTTGTCCATCTTCTTTGGCGCTCTGCTGGCAGGTTTTGGCACTGGCCTGGAGGAGCACTCAGCGGCCCAGTGTCCTTCCATGCCGCACTTAAAACAAGTGAAAGGCTTCGGCTTGGGTTTGGTCTCCGCCCTTCCCCCAGCCATCTTTGGGGCTTCCTTGCGGTGGTAGGAGAATGAGGGTTCCCCGGCACACCCCCTTCGTAGTCGACTACGGCTTATCTCAATTTCTGCATCCTCAGCTACTATGTACCAACTGTCCAGATCTTCGGGAACCCCCCGTGCTCTACAGTCGTGGTAGATTTCATCATTCAGCCCGTCTTTGAACCCTTCCAGCAGGGCTATCTCTGACCACCCTGTCACGTATGGCGCTAGCTCCTGAAATTCTTGGGTGTATTCCGCCACTGATCTCCGGCCTTGCTGGATACTTTTCATACGGAGCCTCGCCTTCCGCTCAGCTAGGTGGTCCTCGAAACGCCTCCTAAGGGCTGCCATAAACTGGTTGTAATTCCGCAGCAGGGGGGAATTGTTATTGTGGAGTACCACCATCCACTCGGCTGCCACCCCCTCTAAAGCACTGGTGACACATCTCACTCGGGCTGGATCCAACGAATAGTCCTCGCCCCAGTCTTGCATGTGATTCCACACTTGGGTTAAGAAAAATCCCAAAGTTTTTGGGTTCCCATCATACTTTCCAGGAAGGGGGGGAATTTTAGGTTTTTTGCGCCTGCAGGGTGGGGCCTGTAAGGCTGGGGCCCCCTGGACTGCTGCATCCCTCATTTGACCACCCAACCCCTGGGATGTATCTTCGTCAGCTCTCTCTTCCTCTCCCCCACAAACTCCTTCCTCAGGATCTATTTTAGAGTCTTCTTCTCCCCCCCCCTCCAGGGTATGCATAAGACTCACGGGCTTTTCGGCTTTCTTCAGCCTCACGAATGAGCTGAAGGGCTTGCTCCATTTTGAGGCGTTCCTTCTGCTCCTGCAGCCACACGCCTTCTCCTTTTCAGGGTCTGGAGATTGTTACTCCACGGGGGGTCTTTCTCAGGTCCGGCAACCTTCCGACCCCTGTCGACCATCTGGCTGGCTCTCCCCTCGGTTCCTTCAGCTGTAAATTCTCCATCCACACCGCAGTCTCTTCGGGTGGCTGGTATGAAGACATTGCCGAGCCATATGCCCCCATCTGTTCTGTATCACTTCCCTGATCAGACATTCTGTAGTTTTTCAGCCCCCTCAGTGTGATCCGGGATGGCTGTGATGAGAATCCTGCTTATTGTCAGGTATGCTTCCTTCAGTATCCAGGAAAGGAGGACCCAGACTCCATTAGAGGTTAACTGGTACTTTTACTAGATATGAAATGAACGCAACCATAGAAAGCAGGATTCTGAAGCAAAACGCGCGAAAGTTACAATTAGAAAGCATCCCCCTCCCTTGTGCACCATAAATCATCCAATCCACAGATCTTCCAGAGGTCAGGTGGGAGCAGACGTCTGGCTGTGTCAGCATCCAGGAATGCAGTGTCCGTTGGACTGATAACAGCTTAAGGAAGGTTTCGTTTCTCAGAATTTAGAAAACCCGCATGAGCATAAACCCCCCTCCCTCCGTTTCTATGACAACCGAAGCGGCAAAGCAAAACTAGCAAGGTTGACAATAAGTCTTTAAGATGTTAAATCATTTCTGCTTGTAAAGTTTTATAATACACCGCTGTTAAACCATCTCTCCCTGGAGCTTTAGCTGTTATCAGTTGTTTAATTGCAATAATAATCTCCTCGACTGTTATTAGTTGATTCATTCTTTCCTTTGGCTCCCTAGAGATTTTCGTGACTCTCCTTTCTTCTAAATATTTATCTATAAGTTCATTCTGTATATCATCTTTGGCATATAATTTGGTATAATAATCTAAAAAGGGTTCTTTAATTAGACTTCGTTGAAAAACTTCCTTGCCTCCATACTCAATTCTACCAATAACTCGAGAGCTCTGCTGTTTCCTCAGTGTGTAAGCCAACCACCTGCCCGGTGATGGTACTTTTCACTTTAAAACACTAAAGGAACTTACATCTAACATTAAACCCAGTCAGATATCCTATTGGTATTGTTGGGCAGATCTGACTAGGTCTAAAAGCCCAGCTCTGAAGGAGGACGAAACTAAAATAGATTCCTCTTCCTTAAATGAGAAGTTAGAACCAAACTTCTTGGCCCCATTTCTAACTAAACCCATATCAGAAAGAGGGAGAGGCCAGCTTGAATATATACTGACACACACACCCTTTTCTGCATCCAACCTGTGATATGGAAGAAATATATTTGCTCTTTCAGGTTGGATCTCCAAACAGTAATTTTAACCTTAAAATTCATTATAGGTAGTCATAACCTGTCCTGGGGGGGATATGATCCAACTGTTACACATCTTTCTCACCAAAGATGAACCATTATTTGAAAAATTATTTGAAAAAACAAAAAAGATTGCCAGGTGACCAATCATAGTAACCCCAGGGTAAGTAGCCCCTGTACACATCGCATGGCTATTGAATCATCCTAATTGGGATTATAATAATGCCAACCATTGGGACAAATAGACCAGGGTGAAGGATAATCTGCTAGAAACTGCAAGAAATAGGAAAAAGGCCTCTAAACTGGTTAGAATTTCAGAGAACAACCTAGAGAGAAAAAGAAACCCCTGATGCTTTTTGGATTCATCTCCTAGAGGCAGGAGTGGCATATGCCCACTTAGACCTGGATAGCCCAAAGGACCAGAAGATCCTCATCTCTGGCTTTATTGTCCAATCCACTAGCAACATCAGGGGGCATTTTCACACATCGTGTCAAATTGGTCCACCCTAGAAATATTGGATTGTGAAAGATTGTGAACTTCATTTTCTGCCAAGCAGAAAAGACAAAAGAGAAAGGAAGGGAAAGGAAAGAACAAGAGAGAGGGAATGGAGAAGGAGGACTGAGAGGAAAGAGGACTTGTAGAGTTCGCTGCCCTGCATAACAATAGAAGATAGCCTAACCAAACACCTTCTGATCAATGGGGATGCTGGTGATGTCAAGGGAAGGGAGGGTCAGAGAAAACTGCTCACTGTTATAAATGCAGCAAAGAGGGGCATGTCAGTGAGAATGCCAGTGGAACACTACCCCCACCCCAGATTCCTAGAGCACCCAGAGCACCCTTCCCCAGAGAAGCTCCTTTTCGACATATGGAAAGGAGAGACCATGGTAGAAACAGGTAGAAATAAGATGAGGACAATCCCCAGATGCAGTGACTTACAAAAGGGAAGGTAGAGTTTCAGACTACCTTCAATGGCCTTGCCATTCCTTTAAGGAATGGCCCTGAACAGTCACCACAGGGGGAAGGTAATATGAGTGAGTGATGGATACTGGAGCCACTTCATTTGTTATCATTAAATCCCCTATCAAGAATTCAATAGTTCCAGGAGCTCAAGATAATATTATAGGGGGGAAATTATTCCTGTAGAGTTCACTAACAACATGAGGGTGGAAATAGGCCCCTTTTCATTAGACTACCCTTTTACTGTCTGCTCTCAATCCCTGTTGTCCCTGCAGGGCAGAGACTTGTGCAAGCTAAGGGCTACCATTAACTGTAATCAAATTGGCCTCACACTAGTAATCCAGTGAAGCATACACAATTCCTGGTCACAGAAAAAAATCCAACTACATATGGATTTGAGAGACCTTCCTCCTTGTGAAGATGGGTTTGCTACTGAGGAACATGCCTGGAGCCACATTCCCCTTTTTTAGAAAGGGGGGATCTGGTTCTTTCTTCTTACCTCACAGCCTACACCAGAGATTTTGCACCCTGTGGAGACAGAGTGCCCTGACTCAGATGCTGCCCTTGGAAGAAGCCCTCCATCCATTTAAACCAGGCAACCGAGTGTGGATAAAATCTTTTACCAGAACTTCACCACTACAGTCTAGGTGGAAAGGGCCTTCCCAGATCTTGTTGACCAAACAAACAGCTATCAAGGTCACAGAAAAGACACCTGGATTCACTGGACCCACTTTGAAGTGGCTGGGCAATAACGAAGCAGCACAGACAGGATAGTGACAACAGCTCTTTATTATATGGTGAGACTTCAGCAAAGGTATGCAGGCAGCAGCCCTCTTTATATACAGTTTGGCTGCTGGCCAGTAACCAATCAGAAACAACCCCCAGTTTGAACTTCCCACTCGAAACAGTAACAACATAACACCCCTCCCCTCCCAGAATGTACATTATCACAAATATTAACATATTTACAGACGTAGTCGTGCAGGTGACTTGGGCGTGTCTTAATCCTAGTCGACCTGCGCAGTTCAGTTGCAGGTGGGGCGTTGAGACGGTCAGAGGGATCTCCCGTCTCTCCTGGCTCCACCAATGGAACCTCCGGGATTCTTTCGGAGGTGTGACTTTCCCCGGCTGGGAGGAGTGGCTCGCTGGGGCAGCGCTGGAACTCTGGCTTGCCAGATAAGTATTCCAGCTCACTCGGGGTTGAGGTAGCTGTATTGGAAGGATCTTGGTAATTAGGGACTGGCTTGTATTCGAGGTCTGGGTTCTCGCTAACTAATCTCTTTCTTAACTGGTTAATGTGATGCCTCCAAATTCTCCCTTGGCCGATATCCACAGTATAGGATTTTGGTCCAGTTACTCCTGTCACAATACCTTCCACCCACAAGGGACCGTGGCATAGTTTCTCGCATAGACCGTTGTGCCAATTGGGAAATGCCTGAGGCCTCTCTCTTCCCCCTTAAATTTATCGGCCGAATAATTTGGATGCAATCAGTCAAGGACACATCTGAGCTTACGGCCCATCAAAAGTTCGGCCGGACTGTGGCCAGTGGCTGTGCAGGGAATGGCATGTTGCACCGCCAAGAATTGATTGATCTTGGCCTCCTAATAGCCCGAGTCTAGTCGGGACAAGGCTTCCTTGGTGGTCCGAACGAATCGTTCGGCCTGACCATTCGAAGCCGGATGGAAAGGAGCCGAGAGGGCATGTCAAATGCCCAGTTCGGCAAGGTAACCCTCGAATTGGACCGAAGTGAATTGTGGCCCGTTATCTGAAACCAATGTGTCGGGCAGGCCGTGCATGGCGAAAAGGCAGCGGAGGACCCTAATCACAGCCTCCAAAGTGGTTGAGGGCATTAAGAAAACCTCCAACCATTTAGAAAATGCGTCCACTACTATTAGGAAGGACTGGCCGTGGAACGGCCCAGCGAAATCTATATGGACACGCCCCCATGGGCCCTTGGGTTTCTCTCATTCCCTAGCCGGGGCGACCGGGGGATCTGGACGGGACTCCTGGCAAGGCCTGCACTTCCCCACCCACTCAGCAATGTCCTGGTCTAAATGCGGCCACCACACGTAGCTTCGGGCAAGGCCCTTCATTCTAACCATGCCCGGGTGACCCACATGCAGCATCTCTAGCACTCTATGCCTTAAACTTTCAGGTACAGCAACAAGATCTCCCCACAGCAAATACCCCCCCAACATCGAAAGTTCTTTTCGCTTTGTACAAAATGGTTTAAATACAGCAGAGTCAGTTTGTATAGGCCAGCCTCGCAGGACCCAGCCCATCACAGTTCTGATAACAGAGTCTCTCTTAGAAGCTTTGGCCACCTTGGCTGAAGATAGGGGCCCTGGCAGCACAGCGTCCAGTAAAAGAATTGGGGCCTCGGGAGTCGGGTTGTCTAAAATGTCTGGCAGGGGGCACCTGCATCTGCATGGCCCATGGCTTTTCCTCGTCGGTGGATCAGTTTGTAAAAGTATGCGGCCAAAAAAATTGACCACCTAGTCATTCGAGGAGAAAGTACGGCAGGGGTGGGCCTGTCGCTGGCAAGGAGGCCCAGCAATGGTTGGTGGTCTGTAACTAATTCAAATGTTCGGCCAAACAGGTACTCATGGAATTTTTTAACACCGGCAATGGCGGCTAAGGCTTCCCTGTCAAGTTGGCTATAGTTGTGCTCTGTGCATGACAGAGTCCAGGAGTAGTAGGCAATGGGCACCTCTAGGCCATTAGGTAGTCTATGGCTGAGTACACCGCCGATGCCAAACGGAGAGGCGTCGCAAACCAAGACTAATGGCAGTTGAGAGCTATATTGCATTAGAAAACTGTCCTCGGAGAGGAGCTTCTTGACGGCATTAAATGCTGCCACTTCTCTTTTGCCCCAAACCCACGGAGTGCTCTTCTCTAAGAGTCTATGAAGTGGTTCGGCTACTGTTGCTTTGTCTTTTAAAAACATGGTGTAGAAGTTAAGAAGGCCTAGGAAGGCCTGCAGTTCGGTCTTGGTTTTGGGTGTGGGAGCGTTCTTAATAGCTCTCACCTTGCTTTCAGTGGGGTGGATCCCCAATCCGTCAATCTTATATCCTAAGAACTCAACTGAGGGAACCCCAATTTTGCATTTCGACCTTTTAAGCTTTAGGCCGGCTTCACAGAATCTCGTCAGGGTTAACCTGATTCTTTCTGCCAGCTGCTTTTCGTTATGGCCACTAATTAGCACGTCATCGAAATACGGGCCGACTCCGGGGAGGCCTTGTAGAAGGCGCTCCATCGTGCTTTGAAATAGTCCCGGGGCTATGCTGACCCCGAACTGCAACCGAGTGCATTTAAAATACGTTGACCCGCCTATACCATTAATCTGCATACCATTCTGGTTAGTGGAGAACTTGTATATCTGTTAGGTATGTTCCCTGGATTCAGCACCTATATACAGACATTGTAGAGCTCCAGATAGTGGGTGATGTGCAATTACTGCACTGTGTGCCTGTGCGAGGGCAAGACAATTATTTCATCACAATGACCTATGACCATCCATATTACATACCGGTCAGCAAACATCACATCGATACCATTACTATAGAAATCAAAACCGACCAGGACAAAAACATGCATTTTTATCATGGGAAGTTGATTGTCAAGCTTCATTTTAGGCTGCACAGGACCCCTCAAGTCTAGGTGGCTTGAGGATGCACAGGACCCCTCAAGACTATGTGGCTTACTACAGGGCACAAGCCATTGGAAGCCTTCCAGGCTTCTGAGGAACCCCTATAGATTTATAGGGTCTGTTCTGTGGACTTTTTTGAAAAGTAATGCCTTTTTTGAGGCATGGATTAGAAATAATTAAGCCGCATGTGAAATCTGCTGCCAAAAACATTGGCAGAGATATTTCAGGGAATCTTGTATCCCACATTGTTGAGAAGGGGCAGAATGGATCAGGGTTGGTCATAGCCAGGAAGAATTATGCATCGGGCCCGCCTATTCCATTTAAAAAGAAAAGACTTGTGAAAAAACCCCATCATACCAAGCAGAGAGGTGCGCAGAAGAGGAAGCCCTGTGACAAGGAAGACATATTCTAATACAATATGTCATTTATTCATTCTGCTTCAGAGGAATGTGTTAAATCAGAGCTGGATCTTTTTCAACTGGCGCCTACACAGACCAGTATTAAAAACAGTACTTATGTTGAGATCTCTCCTTTATCAGCACTAACACCCAATGCTCCCCTGGAATTTTTTATCATGGGGCATGGTGAGCATTACATGGATTTAAACAACACCCTGCTGTATGTGAGTTACAAGATTGTAAAGGCTGATGGGATGGATATTGATGATGGGGCGAGGTTGGCATCACCCCATAGCATCATTGTTTAACCAGCTGGATGTTACTTTGGGAGATCGGCTCATTACACAGAACCATCATTGCTATTCTTGTTTGAACTGATTCTGAACTTTGGCAGTGATGCACTGGGTACCCAATTTATAGTTGGGGGGGTTTACAAAGATGACTCGGATCTCATGGAGAGTACTCTACTGACAGCTGCTGGGAACTCTGGTTTCAAAGCAAGAGCAAGACATATGGCCGATAGTCGTAAATGAGATCTGCTTGGGCCTCAACATAGCGATCTGTTTTTTCAAGACAGACTGCTAATTAATGGCGTTAATCTGAAAGTCAAACTCACAAGAAGCAGAAATTAATTTTGCATGATGAAGGAAGGCAATGAGAATTACAAAGTGCACCTCCTGTTGGCTTCTCTCTTTTTAAACATGTAAAAGTAGCCCCGGGAGTACGCCTTGATCATGCAGAAGCTTTGCTCACCTCCAATGCCAAATGCCCCATTGATCAAGTGGGGATGAAGGTTTACAGCATTCCTGCAGGTAGCCTTGTATGTAATCAGGAAAATCTATTTCTGGGGCAGCTACCTAAACAATTAGTGATTGGGTTTGTGGACAATGTATATTTTAATGGGGATTATGAAAGAAACCCATTCAATTTTCAATACTGCAATATCAATTTTTGCGCCCTGCATTGTGACTGCAAGCAGATCCCTGCAAAGCCTCTTCAGCCTGATTATGAGCACGGTCTTTTTGTGAGAGAGTACATGCAGATGGTGCAGCAACAGGCAAAGGCATGAAAGACAGGTTGCTGTTAACCAGCTGGGTTAGTTGTATTGTTTTGATTTGAGTCCTGATCAGGGGTGCTCTGAGCACTATTCTCTGATCAGGAACAGTTACCTCAGAGCCAAAATTAGATTTGCACAGCCCCTCCCCAACACTGTCAACATGATTCTCTATGCAGTCTTTGAAAACCTTATTGAAATAAATCACACAAGGAATGTGCTTTTTGATTATATGTGAGTATGGACCAGGGAAAAATTTACCGGTAGTAATTTTTTTTACTACCGGTTCTGTGAGCATGGCTTATTTTGTGGGCATGGCTTGATGGTCATGTGACAATTATTTAGGATTTAGCAGAGGTACTGGTCTGCCAGGCTTTTAACTGCTTGCAGAGCTGTAGCAATCTACCCATTTATTTTTTGCAGGCACTGGTCTACTCATTTATTTTTGCAGGCACTGATCTACTCATGTATTTTTGAAATCACTGATCTACTCATGTATTTTTGCAGGCACTGGTCTGCCCATTTATTTTTGTAGGCACTGATCTACTCATGTATTTTTACAGGCACCGGTCTACTCATTTGTTTTCTTTTAACACTGATCAGCTCTTTGAAGCCCCATTGCAAGAGTTTAAACAGTTTTTTTCCCTCTAGCCATCAGCTGGGACTCAGGAGGCAGCGATAGATTGGGCATGGGGCCAAATAAAAGGTAAGAATAATGCAGGGGTTGGGGGGCGGGGGGCGGGGGGAGGCAGATCATATTGTCACCACTACTGGCTCAGGAGAATCGGGCCGAAATGGAAGGAACTTACCACTGGTATGGACACACTGCAGCTGCTCCACTTGTTCTCTGGAAATACTGCCTTTCTAGGGGTCTACCCTTGTGACCTGCTACCCCAGAGGCATATCTCCAAAAGACCTTTTGGATTAATTGTAAATACCCACCCTCACACTCTGCCTGGTGAACATTGGCTGGCCGTCTATTTTCCATCTCCCGGATATGGCGAATTTTTTTTATTCTTATGGAAGACCGCCAAATAGCCCTGACTTTCCTGGCTTCATAGTGATGTTTTTAGAGCAGCAAGCTGAGAAGTACACATTTCACCAATATCAACTGCAACACCCCAACGCTGTGACCTGCGGGCAACACTCTGTGTTTTTTTTACTAAACCGGACTAAAGGAGTGGACTATGAAAATATTTTAAAGATGTATTCCAATGTCGATATTAAAAATGATCAAATGGTAAAGCTGTTTGTAAAAACTATAAAGGTGGGAAGGGGGCTCGGAACCTGTAACCGTCACCAATGTATGCAGACATGCCTGATTTACTGTAAAATTTAAAAAAAAAGACTTAAACATTTTTACTTGTTTCATTGTGTTTTTATTCATTTTACAAACTGAACCAGTCACCAAATCTGAGCCTACTATTAGGATTTAATGTCCAAGGGCTAGAGGGTGTGCTTATAAACAGAGACTTCTGAGCCCCTAAAGGGGCTGTCATAACAGAGATGGGCCAGTAGCAGTTTCATCCTTAACAACCAGAGAGTCTTTCAGCTATTTGCTCTTTAACAGCTGTAAACCCCAACACAGAGGTTCACCTCAGTCATAGCATTCATAAAGTCATCCCAGCCTTTAGGTTTCCGCTTCTCAGTTGGGGCTTGGTTTTGCGAGGCTCCTTTCACCAAGTCTAAAATATTAGTACCAGGAATAGGGACCCCTTTGTATAAAAAGGTACCATGATCATCCCAGGTTGAGATGTCCTGGTGCTGTTTCATTTTGTTCAGCAAAAGTTCCGCATTTTTCCTATAACAGGTGCTCACACCCCTTAGGATCTCATTCATTGCTGTGGCGGCTGCTCTGGTAATGTTGGAAGTGGCTGAGGTTCTTCTGATGGATAAATGAGATTCAGTCTGTCCTTTTCAGACTCATTTTGTCTAGTCAGTCTTAGATACCTCTGCAGTACGGAATTGTAATGCTTAATTCTCTGAAGAATGATATGCATCTCATCATCCAACCGGTTAGTGGCTGTCGCTCCCATAGTAGGCGGCCTGCCCTGTAGTTGCTCCATCTACAACGTGACACCAGATACATTTTCTCGGCATTTATCCAGCTAACAGGCTAGTCAAAAAAGGAATAGCTATCTCTAGTAAGGGATCGATAAAACCACCCGACTGAAGTATGATCTGCTTCTTCTTTTTGAGTGAGACCTTTCTGTCACTCAACTTTTTAATGACATCTTTCTTTCTCTTTAGAGACTGGAATTGTGAAGGTTTTAGAGGAAGGTTTCCTTTTATGGTGTTCAGGCTATTTCCGCTATTGCCCCCACCAGGTCATTATTAGCATTGCATAAGATGGCTTTTCTCTGTCTTGGTCCGGCCTTTACTAAGATTTTTTAAAGCCCCCAATTTCTAAGTACCCTCTCTGACATCTTAAATTAATTAGTGCTAAGGCAACAGGGCTACTGCTTTTTACGCTTCTTTTTCATTGTGTAAACAGCAGGCCAATCAGGGGGGAAAAGGCCTGTTCTCAACCTATAGGGTTCTGGAGTGCTGGCTGCCAAATCTACCACAAAGTATTTGTATGCTTTGTACACAGATACCACAAAGTATCTGTGTGGTTTGCGAGTGGCATCTTGGAATACTTTTAAAAAATACTTTGTGTTAGTGGGGTACATCTGCCTGGCCAGTGTGACAGTTTGCATCTGATCATGGGGGCTGCTGAATAAAACCAAATATTTAGACTTCAGAGCTATTGTTCTCTTTTTCTTACCTCGAAAGAACAGGTTTTGTAGTATGAGAATAATGCTCAGGTTTCTGTGATGAACATACTGTGTAAAAGCCTTCTCTATTTGATTGCTGTCACCGGCCAATGCCATGAGATCATCTATTACGGCTAGAGTGATTTGATTTGGCGGAAACAAATCATCATCTTCAAAAGAAGGCGGTAGCCCCTCCATAAACTAAATATAAGGGATTTTATTAAGTAGTTCTTTGTACAGAGGTTGCCAACAGCTATAAAACCATACAATATTTTGAGGTATTTGAGACAACACAACATCACCATGTTTTAACATTCGTTTGATAAAAAAAGATTTGCCAGAATTGGACAGACCACTTATAATACATGAGAAAGGTTGTACAAATTGTGCAATATTTTCTACCATCCTTAATAGCCATAAGGCAGCATCCAGTAATCATTTAATAACCTTTTATTATACATCACTTTTAGAGTTTTTCAGAGGACCCTCATTTCTAGGGTCCACTGTTTCTTAACCCTAACAATCCCCAACTGTTCCACCCTGATCTCTTTTTTTCTCTCTGCACCAGACAGACAATAATCATTTACCAAATCTTTCAAGCTGTCAAAATTAACCTTATTGCTATTACCACAGTTTAGTGTGATCCCCTTCATCTTTAGCACCACTTCATCATTGGACAAAGCATAAGCATATGTTCTGGGACCGGCAGCAACAAACTCTGTTATTGTAGTGTTTGGTGGAATCTCGCTCATCAGCTGTCCTAAATATCACCCAAAGGAAGTGTCCATGCCCCCTCTCTACTTACAAAAATGACTAAATAGGTGTCATGGTATAGGGACCTATTGCCCAGCCCGTCCAGTAGCCTGTATAATTCCAGTCATGCATAAGCTGTTGTAAAACTGGCAATGAATACATTAGTGCATGTGGATTTGGTGTGGTGGTTCTTGGATGTTTTCCATGTCACAATGGCTGTCTCTGTATCCACAAACTCACATGAGGAAACATCATAAAAAGATATTTGAATAAATCCTCAGGGTTTGTCACCACGGATGTGGTCAGGTGATTGGTGCTCTGACCAAACTTGCCCCACAGTGAGTTTAAAAAGATTTTGGCAATCTGCCTTTTAGCAGGATTTATTTCAATGTAGTCACGTCGTAAGAGGACACCTTCCATCTTTTCATAATTCTGAATATATTGCTCTTTATCCTGTTCTGTTTTGCACCAGTCAGGGTAACCACTGGCCTCCTGTTTCTGTCTGAGATGTGTGTTCATATAACCTGAAAATAGCTCATTTGATGTTCTTTCAAAATGCCAGATCTCATAGATTTCAACAATTCTGTAACCTTTTTCTAAAGCTACATTCAATTCAATAGTACACTATGTCCCAGTCAGAGCTTTTTCTTCATTACTGTGTTTACAGGGGGTAGTTTGCAGTTTTTCTGTGCAGGCTGCACACAAACTAAACATTAATTTGCCTCCTGATTTGTGGGGTAGGACTGGGAAATAAAGATTTCTTGGCGGATACACTTTGACTTTGGCTAACCCAAAATATTGCTTTATGTCCCCAAAGTTTTGATAGATGATTTGTGGATGGACAATTGGGTATTCCTTGGTCTTATTCACAAGGGGGTACAGGTTGGTGAAATCATAGTATAAGATTTGTTCACAAGGTTTTGGTTTGTAGTACAGGCATGCAGCATTTGTTCTACCACTAAAAAAAGCATCTCGAGGATTCAAAGGAGTTGGGAGCTTATTCTCAATTAGAAACTGCTTCAAAGAGGTGTCATCCTCCACCATGGCCCTCCATTCGTGTTCCCAGATGCAGCGCACAGCATAACCCTGGTCCCTGAGGTACTCTTCTTTAATCCTAGCATGGTTGTGGAGGTTACCATATGTTGAATCAAGTAATTTGTTGAAGTCTTTTTCAGAGTAGCAGACAGGGCACCCATGAAAAAAACAACTGTGGGAAAAAAGCTGTGGGAGTTCCATTTATGACAGCAAAACCATCCAAAAAATATTTGCCTACTTGCTTCTCACCCCCCTTCAGAGCATGCTGAATATTGAGATTTTCAGTGTGCTCTATATGCAACAGCCATTGAATCTCTGGAGCTGAATACCATTTCTGTATCTTGGATAACTGTCCAAAGGACCTAATGCAATGGTATTGCTCTTCAAATACATGAACAGGCACTGGGCCATGTAGACAGATGCCAATGTGATATATTGGAAGGGATTAATGCATCAAATGTCTGTCTCCTCAACAATATCTCCCCCCTTCCGACACCACTGAGACACTCATGATCACTCAGTTTCATCATCTGTTCTCTAAATTGAATACAGGCCTCTCTTACTATATCTACATCTTGTCTGCAATAGTAAGGCAGAGCCTTCTTTAATTTAAACACAGTACCTATATTAGCAGCATGCCATTTCAGGAATTCTTGTCCCTCCCCAGCATCATGGTTTCAGGGCTGTAATACTTGGTTTCAGGGAGTGGTCCCACATAGTCTTGATTGGCCATTGTACTGAACAAGTGAGGGAAATATCATTTGCTGCCTTGAAACCAGGGGTGGGTTCTAAATTTTTTTACTACCTGTTCTGTAGGTGTGGCTTATATTTGTGGGCATGGTTTGGAGATCACGTGACTGGGTGGACGTGGCTAGCTGGTCATGTGACCGGGTGGCCATGGCTATGTATATAGGAACTATTCAGAGGGCTGAAAAAAAGTGGTTTCTGACAGGTCCTCGCACTTTTGATTGGTCCTCACACTTATGACCATCCTCACATTTATGCCCGTTCAGCATTCTTAACAACCATGTCACTCATTTCATAACTGCTTCTCTTCACCATGGTGATAAGATAGGGCAAAAAACATAAAATGTGAGGACAGTCATAAATTCGTGGACTGGTCAAAAGTGCGAGGACCAGTCAAAAATAACTTTTTCAGCCCTCTGAATAGTCCAAAAGGACAAAAAGACAAAAGGACAAAAAGGACAAAAGGACTACCCAGAAGGCTGAAAAAAGTTATTTTTGACAGGTCCTTGCACTTTTGACCGGTCTTCTCACTTATGACTGGTCATCATTTATGCCCATTGTAGAATTCTTAACAACCGTGTCACTCATTTCATAACTGCTTCTCTTCACCATGGTGATAAGATAGGGCAAAAAACATAAAATGTGAGGACAGTGGTAAGTTCGAGGATTGGTCAAAAGTGCGAGGACCGGTCAAAAATTTTTAAGACCTCTGAGTAGTCCATATGCATAAAAGGATACAGCAATAGAGAGGGATGAAGGAAGGGAAGGGAAATTAGAGTGGGAGTGAGGGTAAGAGAGGGAGGAGGAAACGAGGAGAAGGAGAAAGGAAGAGGAAGTAGGGAGGAGAAGAAGAGGGGGGAAGAGAAAGTAAGAAGGAAAGAAAAGAGAGAGGTGGTAGGTTTGAAGTGAAAAATTGCTATACAATAAAAAAGAGGAAAGGGAAGAAAGCCAATTCCAAACAAATATAAAGATATTAAGATAAAGAATGAATTGTTAAATTTTAAAGAATAAAAGAGAACAAATATGAATAAATAGCAATAATTAGAAACACACATACAAACATAAAATGTATTTTTTTTGAACAGAGTATTTGGCCGGTTCACAAATTTAAACAGTGTTTAGTCATTTCAATTAAATTTAAATTTCTATATTTCCTTTTCGCCATATTTATTCCTCATCTATTTTTTTAGAAAACCAATATTACCCTTCATCCTCATCTCTAATCTTAATCAAATTCAATTTTTCTCTTCTATTCTATATTATACCCCTTTCCATTGTCATCTATTTTTATATCCATCCTCACATTGGTTAATTATGTAATATTACAGTTGTTTAATACAAATTCACCATTTTAATATAAATCAATTAGTTATATTACTATCTTATTTGTATATTAATCAATAGGAACATAAATATTCCAATGATTTCCATGCAACCCAATTTCTTACAAATCAATTAATTATATTTACCAATCATAAGAAACCAAATAATTTCCCCCATATATTCCTCCAAACCACAACTTAACCATTTCTGCTTTCAACACAATATACAATTAACAATATCTCACTTATTACAATTCCCTAGTTAAATAGAGCTTTTTTTCTTTTGTGTTTTAAAATCTTGGACTCTCCTCTTTTGCCCTAAATTTCCCATTGTTTGCAGTTTTGCACCTACCTTTTTTGGTGAGGAAAAAGAAAAAGCAATCTCTCTCTGCCTCATTTTGTCACGGTGCAGCAAAGACCCTGCTTTACTTTCAGTTTCATTTTTTCAGCATAGCTAGGGGGGAAAAAATCTGCTCCACTCTTTGCAGCTACCAACAGAGCCCTGAGCAAAATAGCTGAGAGCAAATCAGCTGAGAGTTGGGAGGCTGATGAAATCAACTTGTGCTAACCTATGCTGTAGCTGAAAGGGGCTGTTTTTTCTATTTTTGCAGGCACCGGTCTACTCATTTGTTTTCTTTTAACACTGATCAGCTGTAGGGCGGCCCTTTGAAGCCCCGTGGCAAGAGTTTAAACAGGTTTTTTCCCTCTAGCCATCAGCTGAGACTCAGGAGGCAGCAATAGATTGGGAGTGGGCGGGGTAAGCGAATGGCGACCGGCCAGGAACTGGTTCGGGGGTGTGGCCAGCCAATCTTATTACCGGTTCTCCAAACTATTAAATTTTTTTACTATCAGTTCTTGCGATCTGGTGCAAACCGGAAGCAACCCACCTCTGCTTGACACCCCATAGCTTTGGATAATTTGCTTAATTTAAGGGGCAAAAATGAGAGAGTATCAATAAACCTAATCTTATAATCCAGAAGGGTGATACCCAACAGTTTGTGGTGGTAGGGTGTGTGGCAGAATTTACAGAAATAGCGTTCACCCAGGAAGCCCTTTGATATTTTTGATGCCATAGTAATGCTTGTTGTGTAACAATGTAAAGACTATTTTTTGTGAGCTACCTGTGACAAAAAACCTCCATCCGTCCTGCATTTAAAACAAGATCTTTATAGTGGCCCTTAAATCTTCTTTAAAGAGGTGTATTTGAGAAAAGTCAATCCTGTTTTCTATGGAAACACCCAGCCTGCTGACAAGTTCCCTGGCCCTGGTAATGATTTCTTGATTTCTAACATCCACACCAACCAGACAGAGCAAACAGCTAGCAAAACACAGAAATTCACCTTCTGCATCAAAATCTACTAGGTTTTGTCTTTTTTTCTCCAGTACTCTGGTGAGCAGCACAGTGTTTAACTTCCTAAGTCCGCCTCCCTCCTTGTTCTTCATGATAGTAACCACTAATTGTAAATTACTCCCACCACAAAATCTCTGCCTTACTTTGAAGCAGATTTTCAACATTGGTCAGAAAATCATCAGCATTTAAATCATTCACACACCTCCTAAGAGGAAAGAGAGGATGATTTAACCCCTCTGCATCCAACCGGAGTTGAACAAAATTGTTTGGGCCTATGTCCATAGCCACATTATTCAAAAGAGTCTGTATCATATTATGAATAGCCTCTATAGCAGTGATGGCTAACTTTTTTGCCATCGTGTGCCAGGAGAGGGGGAGCGGGGGAAGGTCACATGCGTGCATGCCCGCACCGATAATTATATGCACTCTGCCATGTGCATGCACGCGCAACCCCCCCTCCCCTGCTCCTGGCATGTGATGGCCTGGTAGGTCCGTTTTTCTTTCTTACCTGGTTCCAGATCCTCTCTATTTATCTGGGAAGGGCAAAAACAGCCTTTCTCAATCCCTCAGAGGCCCTCCAAAGGCCTGAAACAGCCCATTTCCCAACTCCCGGTGGGACAGGAAGTGACTCTAGAGAGGCTGTTCCCCAGCCTCTCTAGGGTCTCTGGCAGCTGGGGATAGCAAAAAACATTACTTCCTGTTTTAGGATTGATGGTTCTACCCCAATAACGAAATATTTGAAATGTTTCTTTTATCAAATATTTTATTTTATAATGAATATATATATATATATATGTTTTCTGAGGTTTTCGCGGGTGTTTGTATGTAGGTCTTTGGTTATTCGGGTCTTCTCCCGCGTAGAATTGGAAGTATCTTTGCGACGTTTCGACGAAGTCCTCCTGGAAGCACGACGCCAAGAACACCAGCCTGAAGATGATGAATGAGACTTCATCGAAATGTTGCAAAAATACTTCCAATTCTACGCAGGAGAAGACCCGAATAACCAAAGACATACATACATACATACATACATACATACATACATACATACATACATACATACATATATATATATATATATATATATATATATATATATATATATATATATATGTCTGTGTAAGTTTTCACGGGTATATATGTGTGTACAGGTGATATCTCGGGTTTCTTCCCGTGTAATTGCAAACATATCTTTGGAAATATTGCAGCGACGTTTCGATGAAATCGAAAAACAGAAGAGAAATCAACAAGAAGAACAAAACAATGGGAAAGCCATCTTACCCTACATAAAAGGAACAACAGATAAAATTAGCAAAATACTGCAAAGACACAACATCAAAACCATATTTTGCACAGATAGAAAGATATCGTCTATCCTAAGAAACCCTAAGGACAAAATAGAACTAGAAGATCAAGGCATATATGAAATCCCGTGTGCTTCCTGCCCCTCAACATATATTGGGCAGACCAACAGAAGAATGAGTGTGCGCATCGAGGAACATAAAAACTCAATACAGAAGAAAGAACACACATCATCATTAGTACAACACATAAATGCCACAGGACATAATATTAACTTTAATAACACAAAAACAGTTGCAAAAATAGAACATCTCAATGGCAGAATAATCAGAGAGGCCATTGAAATAGAGAAAAGACCATATTGCATGAATAAACGTGATGACACCTCCCGTCTGCCTTCTATTTGGAAACCTGCTCTCATAAATAGACGAATCTTAACACAAAGTGTAAGCCATAGGTCAAAGGGTCATCAGGAGACCTGTGTAGCCACCATTTCCAACATATCTTATCCATCAACCCACATCCCAGCAACAGTGCTTCCACCCAATCAAAATACAACTACATCATCAGCCAATCAGAATAAAGCAGCACTGTCAACCAATCAGAATACACCTCTGCCTCCTTTTAAAGAAGGATGTCAGTTAAGATCACACAGTTTGCCCATAGGCACCAAACTGAGAACATTAGCCAGATGATGATGAATGAGATTTCATCGAAACGTCGCTGCAATATTTCCAAAGATATGTTTGCAATTACACGGGAAGAAACCCGAGATATCACCTGTGTACGTACACACACACACACACACACACACACACACACACACACACACACACACACACATACATACATACATATATATATATATATATATATAAACAGAACTGGCCCTAATCAGAAATGAACTCCACACAAAAAGATTCCTCCTAGACCGAATCAACAAGGATCTCCTCACACTTCACCTCAAACTCAGCAACAAGATCCACCCTGCACTTTGGAACAAATCCAAGCAACTTGCAGTCTGGAGAGCCGAAACACAGACCACCCTCAAGACAGACACACACACCAACAAACTCCGAAGACTACAAGAATGCCAGAAACAAACCCCTCCACCCTCACAGCCACACATGAAACAAACAGTGCATAACATCTCAGATAGGATCCTCACCAAAGCCGAAACCAATGTCCTTTCCAAAGGATTCAACTTTGCAGTCGCTCCCAAACGCATCCCCACTGAAACCATTATATGCGGAGTTGAAACCAGCCTGACCAAAATCAACCCCGATGATGCAAACAGAATCAGACTCAAAATCACCAACATCCTCTGCACCAGCAAGCCACCCAAAAGCAACTTACCCAAAGAGGAACAGACAGCACTACTTAACCTGAAAGAAGACACCAGCATAATAATCCTACCAGCAGACAAGGGCAACGCCATGGTAGTTATGAACACATCTGACTACCAAACCAAATTAACCAACCTACTCCAAGACTCCACATACAAACCCCTAAACACAGACCCCACCACCTACCTGGAAAAAACCACCAGATCCAAAATAAAAGCCTCCTCCGTCAGCGAAGAGATCCAGCAAAGAATCATTCCCAGAGAGAAATCATCCAGATGCCCTAAGCTCTATGGTCTCCCCAAGATACACAAAGAAGGAACCCCACTTAGACCCATAGTCAGCTCCATAGGCTCACCTCTACAAAACCTAGCCAAATTTCTCGTTAAACAACTACAGCCCAATGCAGAATCCATCACCTCGCACGTAAAAAACTCATTCCAGTTCCTAGACATCATAAAGAAACAAAACTTACAGCCCAGTGACCTACTCGTGAGCTTCGATGTCATATCCCTCTTTACCCAAGTACCAATCAAAGAAGCCTTGACAGTTATCCAAAACAAATATAACCCCCCCCCCCAAGCACATCCTAGATCTGACCAACCACTGCCTATCCAACACATACTTCATCTATAACGGACAAAAATACAAACAAATAGAAGGAGCACCCATGAGAT
The DNA here is from genome assembly GCA_038048745.1 of Coluber constrictor foxii. Lineage (NCBI taxonomy): Eukaryota > Metazoa > Chordata > Lepidosauria > Squamata > Colubridae > Coluber > Coluber constrictor. The sequence continues at coordinate 113,734,211 of CM075961.1, read as the reverse complement.
CACCCCTCTCACCTGTCATTGCCAACCTCTATATGGAGCACTTTGAAACCCAAGCTCTAGAAAAATCTGATCACAAACCGAAACTTTGGCTCAGATACGTAGACGACACCTTCATAATCTGGCCACATGGGAAAGAAAAACTGGACAACTTCCTCACACACCTCAACAGCCTACACCCCAAAATACAGTTCACCATGGAAACGGAAGCAAACAACCAACTTCCCTTCATGGATGTCTTAGTCTACAGGAAATCTGATGGCTCCCTAGGACACACTATCTACCAAAAGAAAACACACACAAACCGCTATCTGCATGCACTCTCACACCACCACCCAGCCCAGATCAACTCTGTAGCCAAGACACTCATCTACAGAACAAAAAGCTTAGCCGACGAACAACACCTAAAAACGTACTAACATCCAATGGATTCCAAAGAAATAAGATTACTAACCTAATCCAAAAAGAAACCCCCACTAAAATTCAAGACAGAGAACAAGAAAATGGCAAAGCCCTCCTCCCATACATAAAAGGCACCACAGACAGAATAAGCAAAATCCTCCACAAACATAACATCAAGACAGCATTCTGCACAAACCGAAAAATATCCACCATCCTAAGGAACCCCAAAGACAAAATTGAGTTAGAAAATCAAGGAGTATATGAAATCCCATGCACCGCCTGCCCCACCACATACATCAGACAAACCAACAGAAGAATAAGTGCATGCATTGAAGAACACAAAAACTCAGTCAAAAAAGAGGAACCAACTTCTTCCCTGGTCCAACACTTTAAAGCCACAGGACATGAAATTGACTTTAAAAAGACCAGAACTATCGCCAAAACTGAACACTTTAATGACAGAATAATCAGAGAAGCCATCGAGATAGAAAAATGCCCACACAGCATGAACAAACGAGACGATACCTCCCGCCTGCCAGCCATTTGGAAACCCGCCCTTATTGACAAACGAGTCCCCAACACGATGAATGACACCAGACCCACACTCACAAGAGCCACACAGGATGTCACCACCACACATCCACGCAGAAAGCAGACTCAAACCCACACTGATAATGAGGCACGACCAAGGACCAGAAGCCAGACCGCAGCTGCATCATTAGCCACTTTTAACCCCTCCAATCCATACATGAATCAGACCAACACCCTCCATGAAAAGCCCTCAAGACCACAAACCCGAAGCCAAACAACAACAACGCAGCTCACCAGCTCAAATCCCCCTGCAACTCAGACTAAGCCGAGCACAACCAAGCCCCCACCCAAACAGAACACACCCCCAGCCAATCAGAGCACAACCAACCCCCCATCCAATCAGAGCACAGCCAAGCCCCCAACCAATCAGAACACAGACAAGCTCCCACCCAATCAGCTCACACCCCCACTAGTAGTTAAAAGAAAGGGTCAGCTGCAATCTCACATTGCTCCTGGAAGAACGAAGCTGAGAACACCAGCCTGAAGATGATGAATGAGACTTCGTCGAAACGTCGCCAAGATACTTCCAATTCTACGCGGGAGAAGACCCGAATAACCAAAGACCTACATACAAACACCCGCGAAAACCTCAGAAAACATATATTGTGTGATGCGTGATATTGTTATTTTCTATGGACATGATGTAATCCTCAAGTCTTTTGGGCTTTCTGTTTCTGTTTTCCCTGATCAGTCTGTTGGGTGGTGAGTTTGTTTCATGCAGGCACTCAATTTCTTTGTCTGTAAGACTATCCAAACTTAGATTGGGATGTCCTTCCTTCCATTCTTCAATTTTTAGTTTATGGTGTTTGGGTTTGTGTGTTCTGGTTTCTGTTGTTTTATCTGTGGTCTGATCTTTTACATCTTGTCTGTGTCCGTCTGCATTTTTATCAAGGAAAATGTCATTGGAGTGCAGTTTCAACCAATTAGAATGTTCATGAAATTCCGCTGACCGAGACACTATAAATTTATTGTTGCTATCTATAAATCCGAAGCCCTTAGTACCCGGTTCATATCCCATGAATCTCAGTCTCTTGGAGATCTTGTCTCCTTTCTTTCTTAATGGATTGGGTATATGAACGTCTGCTGGAACTCCAAATACATGCAGATGATTTATGTTGGGCTTCCTTTTATACATTATTTCATATGGAGTTTTATTAACTTGGCTAGACCATAGTCTGTTCAAGGTGTAGTTTGAATAGTGTAGTGCCTCTGACCAGAACGCTTGGCCCATCCCTGCATCCTCTAGGATGCACCTCATCATTGTTTGAAGCACTCCATTTTTTCGTTCTACCACTCCGTTCTGGAAGGCAGAAAAAGGTGAAGAAGTAAAGTGTAAAATGCCATGTTCTTTCAACCATTTTGAAAAATCTCTGGCCATGAATTCAGAACCGCGGTCGGTCATTACCTGTTTGATCTTGGTGTTATGTTGGATTTCCACTCTTTTATAGAACTCTTTGAATCTTTGAAATGCTTCGTTCTTATGTCTAAGTGTGTATACAAAACCATAACGGTTATAATCATCCACTATAGTCATAAAGAATCTCTCCTTGTACCTAATGGATGGCTTTATTGGGCCTACTAAGTCCATGTGTACTAATTGAAAAATAGAATTGGTGGTTCATTTTGATTTCATTGGTTTTGGTCTGACCTTGATCTTTGAGCACTTACAGACAGAACACTCTAAATAGTGTTTTTTTTACTTTCAATCCCTCGGTACATTCCAACATTTTCTTAACAACTGGGAATCCTATGTGACCCAGTCTTCTGTGTGGAAGATGGGCACAATTGTCATAGATAGGTTTCCCTATGGATATTGTGTCTCTAACAGGTGGTTCACACTTGATGGTTTCCTGGTTGACCCCTTCTGTTTCCTTTTTTTTTCTTATCTCATCAGCAGTGCTTATGTTTACACATCCCTGATCACTCTTTTTTTTTTTTATTGAAAAAGTTTTGCAATACAAGAATTTTTCCATTTTCACCCCCCCTCCCCAGTCCCCCTATCCTCCCCCTCCCATCTTCCCTCAACCCCAACCCCTCCCCTCCCTAACCCCCCCCTGACTTCCGCTACAAGTTAAAAAAACCAAAACTTAGAACAAGGGAAAAAGAAAAAGATTATTAAGTATTCGAATTCTCAATTAAACAAATTTCAAAAGAGGAAGAGAAAGAGAGAGAAGGAAAGAGGGGGAAAAAAAGTAAAAACAAACAAACAAACAAAGAACCAAACATTAATATATTTAAACAATATTGAAAAAAAACCATTAATAGTCAGTATAATTAAGAACACTATTATAATTGTCCTAACTACACCCCTTAACTAAAGAAAAACCCCAAAAACATAAAACATAAGAAATATACGTGCATATATATTTATAATCATACAGTTATATCATAAAGAGAATTATCTTATTTAATTCATTTCTCAGTCTCTATAATCCAATTTTCAATCTTCTCTTCAACTTGATTGATGTCAAACATATTTCCTCTCAAAGATCCAACTTCGATAATCTTCATCTTGTCGCTGCCCCCATCAGCAAAATAATACGTTTCTCCACACCACCCCCCGAGTGACTTTATATGAATAAAATTCAACCACGAAGATATTCACCGCTCTAGGAAGATTCATTCAAGCTAACTTATACTATACCTAAAAATAGGCTTTTGCAGCCTTGGCATTCAAACCTTGAGAAAAAAAGAAAAAACCAGCTAAGAGCTGCATTCCCAGATGATCCTTTAAAATTGTTTCAAATCCTGCCACCCTTTGCAATCCAATCCTTCGGGTTATAAGATATTTTCAATTTCATAGTCTTCTCCTAGATGATAAGTTCCACAAAAAATATATAATTGGGTAACCAGTGATCGCTGCTAATTTTGCAGCAATCCATCTGAACTCAGGATATCATGTCCAATCCAGGATAAACTTCATAGTAAAAGTTTTTATAATCCATTTTAATAGATAAATTTAAAGTTAGTCCAACTCAGAATGAACTTTTAACAAATTGTTGTACTTCTTAAAAGAATTTTTATAATCCACTTTTTCCAGATCTTTCAATGCTTTCTGATTCAATATCAAACAATTGACAATGCTCTTTAAATTTGTCAGCTGTGGTTTCCAGTCGGATTTCTTCGTTAACCTCTAGTTCCTGTCGATTGGCATCACCCCCCATGTCTTGAAGAGTATTAGACCTCTGTTGCTGGTCATCTCGAAGTAAATCTTTGTTTGTTGAGGCTTCCTCCAGCAATTCAAGGTCCTGTAATCCCCCAAGGACACTGAGGTGTTCAATTTTCTCATCAGAAAAATCCATAATAAGATCCTCTGGACAACCACCAAAATCTCTTTTTGTTTTTAACACACTTTGATTTTCTTCTTTCTGTTCACATTTTGTAGACTCTGTTTTTGACTTTTTATCCTTAAGATGTTTCGGTGCTCCCTTAAAAATATTTTGATAAAAATATTCTGCTTTTTCAATAGTATTCAGACAATGTCTCACACCTTGATATCTAAAAATTATACCAACTGGAAAATCCCATCTAAATGGGATATTACTTCTCTTCAGTTCCTTGACCAAAAAATCAAAATCTTTCCTGTCTTTTAAGACCTTCGATGGTAACTCTTTGAAAATCCTAATTTGTGTACCTGCAACCTGCACTCTATCAAAATAAGACTTTTGTAAAATATCATCTCTCAGTCTTTTATCCGTGAAGTAAACAACAACATCTCTAGGCAGATTTCTTTGCTTAGCCAAATGTGAATTAACTCTGTAAACTTTCGCTATTGAACCCAAAATTAATTCTTCTTGTAACTTTAATAATTCTGCAAAGGCCTTTGCACAGGTTGTTCTTAAGTTTTCTCTGTTGTTTTCTTTTATCCCTCTTAGTCTAATTGCTGATTCTTTAGCCTTAATCTGAAGCATAATAACATCATTCTGAATATTATAGTTTTTGGCCTCTGCTTCCAAAAGTTTCGTTTGCAACTCTTGTATCTGAGTTTCAAATTTATTACTCATCTGAATCATTTTCTTCCCCATTGCAGCCATTGCAGTTGTAAAATCTGAAGCTACTTGAGCAATAATTTGATTTAATTGGTCATATTTCCCAAAAACCAGTTCCTCAATATCCTTCTGTGAGCCTTTTACCTGGTCTACCACACTCTCTAAAGACCTTGTAATTAACTCTTTTAACTCTTGTTCTGTAAGTCTCTGCAAATGAGACATTTCAACTTTATTCATCTGATTCAAAGGGGAGCCCCCCCTTCCTTTAAGTTTAGGCATCTTTACTTTTAAAAAAGACCAAAAAAAAGAATCCTTCTTACTTCAATAGAAGAAAAAAAAAGGAAAAGAAAAAACAGAAGAAATCTATTCAGGCTCTGTTCCTTTAAGTTCTTTGTCTGTAAATATTTCCGCTATCAGTTTCCTTTCAAGCAGAGCCAGTCACCATCTTAAAAACTTTCACTTTTCTTCCTCTCCTTCCCCCTTCCCCCCCTCCTCTTCCAAAAAAAAAATCCATTGAAAAAAAATCCATACTTGCTTAAATTTTCCTTCTTTCTCTTCCAACTTGCTCCGATTCTCATTCAAAGTGTGGTGTTGCTCCCAGCGTCTGGCTCCGCTAATTTAGCGGAGGTTCCTCTCGGCGCGGAGCATACCCTGGGGGTATGGAGGGAGCCATCCTTCTGAGCCCTCCCCAGGACAAAGAAAAAATCCTGGGGGGCTCGAGGAGGCTCAACCTCACCCCCAGAAGCTCTCCCTGCTCCTCCCGTCAAGGAACAGGTTTTTCGAACCGCCTGCCAGCTGTGAGGCGGCTCTAACGCGCCGAGAGACCGGCGGGCATGGAGGAGCCCGCCGACGACGAGGAAGGCGCCACCGGAAGTCATCCCTGATCACTCTTGTTGGGTATAAAGTATGGCAGTCCACCATGTGTTGTTATCTTCTCAATGTTTTCTCCTTTGCTGGATATGAATGTTTTACCTTTCTTGAATAGTACCTCTATATTTGTATCTTGGGTTAATTTTGTGATAGTTAATACATTGTAAGGAATGTTTGGAACAAATAGTACCCCCTCTATTTCCCCTTTCCCTGGGATGTATATGTTCCCTTTTCCCATTACTTTTGTGATACTTTGGTTGGCTACCTTTATTTCAAAATCCATCTTAATGAGGGAGGTAAATAATTTATTGTTATATGTTGTATGGTTGGTGGCTCCTGAGTTTATGAGCCATATGTTATGCCTTTCTATTTGATTTGGGGTTGGTTCCTCGTATCTGAAACTGTATATGTGTCCTGTGTTACTGTCCAGGGAACCATCTCTATGCTCGTTATTCCATCTGGGGTTAGGGGACCACCCACGTCCTCGCTCCTTGAAGGGCTTGTGGTCAGGTCTCCCCTGAAACCTCCTTCTGGGTTCTAACTTCTCTTTATGGTCACTGTATCCTCTGTTTCTGATATTTCTGGGGCAATCTCTTTTTAAGTGGTTTTTGGAACCACTTCTGGGATAATGTTTATTCTATCTTGGAATTTGACCCTTTTTGTTGTTCTGGGGTCCCTTCTTGAAAGATGGCGATCCCTCCTTAGGTTATCCTCTTCTATTAAAGGGTTAGTGAGTGTGTCTAAATATATGTGTTCTATACTGTCTAATTATGTTACAAAGTTGTCCCAGCTAGGATCTAATGAGTTTATAATTACACTCATCATACTTTCCTCCGTGATTGCTTCCCCTCTTTGTAGTAATTCAGCTCTGGTAGCATTGAGCTTTAATAAGTGTTCATTCATGGAGATTCCTGGCCTGAGTTTTGCAGAGTGAAATTCTCTAGATATTCTTGTAGTAGTGGCCCTGATTCTGCTGTAGAATAAGCCATAAAGTTTTTGCATAACCTCATATACTGTTAGATGATTATCTATGCTAGGGTACATAGTGGGTGAAATACTAGTTAACAATAAACAAAATGCTTTATGATGAATATAATCAATTTCAAATGACCAAGGCTTTTTTGGTGGCTTGGAAATTAGAAAAAGTACATTTTCTCTCATAAACATTATTTGTAGTTGTTGACTCCATTCTAAAAGATTCTTTCCATCTACTTGGAAACTTGGAGTTTCCAAGTGAAACTCTACTTGGAGTTTAGGAAAATTAATAGGTAATGTCCCAGAAATGTATGTATTATTACTTACAGAAGGCTGCTGTCCATGGTCTTGGATGTGAGTGAACTCACAATAAGGAATTGGTATGCTTCGGGTAAGTTTAAAAGGACAGGCAGTCAAATTTTTTTCTTTTTTCTCTGCAGGTGAAGACTGAGCATGTGCGAACTTCATTTTCTGCTGGAAGTTGCCAGGTGAGGAGCTCGCGGCCATGGCTCCTGGGTCTAGGCCTAGAACTGTTAGGGAAAGATCTGGCTCTCCTCTGAAGCTCCTGGACTGGATACCGGATGTCCAGAGCTGCTCCTGGATGGCTGGAATCTCGTTGGACGTCTGTGAGAAGCTCGGAATCTCTGTGGTCACTTGGTGAGGCCTCCAGAAGTCTGTCGTCTTGACAGTATCGATGATTGGTCCCAGCCCATAGGTGCCGGTCGTGGATCGGGCCAGGAAGCCTGGTGGAGGTCGTGGAGTAGGTAAGTATTTGATTTGATTTGTTTCCATCGCGTTTCATGTAAAATACTACAAAATACTACTATTTTGAGTATTTTGAATTCTCTGTGTGATTTGGGCAGTCTCTGTCCCTCTTTGGTGGCCGTTGTTAGCTTCAGCTGTTTCTTTTGGGTGCTATAGAGCTGGTGCCTCTGCATCGATGATTGTTTTATTGTCCTTTTGAGTCCCAGGGGCTTCCTTGCAGCTCGTGATTGTCGCGGGTGGCTTAAAGTCGGGGCTGAAGGCTGGTGCAAGTGTTTTTATTGTTTTTTCGATTTCAAGCTCAGTAGGTGAGCTCCTGGAGCTTTTTTCAACATTTTCATCATTAGTTTTGATTAAGTCCTCATTTGTTTTTGGACTTTGGTAGGTTGGTGCCAATGGATTTATATCCAGGCTTCCCATTGGTCGCTGGCCATTCAAAGATGGCCGCCACAAAAAAGGTGGGGAAATGGATCCTGAAAATGGATCTCTGGCGTTTCCCTCACAGGGTCCATCTTCATAGTTCAGTTCTTTTTCTTTATTTTCTTCTCTGTTTCTTTAGTAATTTCTGGAGTTTTGCGATGAGGTCTTCTTCTGTGGCCGGTAGCTCCATGATTCTCAGTACCTCTGTTTTGAAGTTATCGGTTTTATGTAGAGTACCTCTGTAATCATTCTTTTCACCTTCAGTTGTGGTGGCCTTCGGGATGGCTCCAGATGGAGACAGTTGTGCTGCCATCTGTCTGGTGAAGGCTCTGGTGTTTATTCTGTTTTTCTTCGTTTGTAATTCAGCTGGTTCAGTCATTTCTTTTATTTATTGGGGAACCATCCTCTGTTCCAACCGGCATACCAGCAGAGTTCTATTAGACATTCCAACGATCGCTAGATGGTATCCTACTACAAGTATTCAATGACGCACTTTTGGAAGCCGAAACCCCACATTCATGGAATGAGACAATAATTACATTAATTATTGACTCGGACCCTGCCGAAATTAGAAATTACAGACCTATCTCCCTCCTCAATGTAGACTACAAACTCTAACATCCATCATAACACAGAAACTAAAAACCTTAATCAAACATTACATACATCAAGATCAAAATGGCTTCATTCCCAGATGATAAATCCAAACTAATACAAGAACAATTATGGACACCCTTGAATTCTATGAGCAAAGACCAGACAAACAGCTAGCCTTAATCTTTCTGGACGCACAAAAAGCATTCGATAATCTTAATTGGACATTTCCCATCATACAACTGGAAAAGATGAAATTTGGAGAAAGATTTATAAAAATGATTAAAAGAATATATAACACCCAAACTGCAAGAGTATTAATTAATGGTGAGACAACAGGACAATTTGACATAAAAAGAGGTGTGAGACAAAGATGCCCCCTATCCCCCATATTGTTTATATTAATATTGGAAATACTATTAGAAGAAATCAGAAAGGATACAGAAATAACGGGGTTAAAAATCAAAAATCAGGAATATAAATTGCAAGCCTTCACTGATGACATAGTACTTATATTAGGAAAACCGCTACAATCTGGACTAAAATTACTGACTAAAATACAGCAATATGGAGAAGTGGTGGGCTTGAAAATTAACAAACAAAAAACCATAATTATAACAAAGAATCTCACCAAACACCAAGAAAAAGAGTTGGAAAATCAGTTAGGAATGCAAACAACAAAAAAAGTTAAATACCTAGGGGTATGGCTTACTAATAAAATATTGATGCTGAAGGAAGATAACTATACCAAACTGGCTAAACAAATAGAAAAAGACTTGGAAAAGTGGACAAAACTTCAGTTATCATTTTTAGGCAAAATTGCCATTATTAAAATGAATATCCTACCAAGAGTATTGTATCTATTCAGGGTGATCCCAGTAAACCCGGGCAGAACATATTTTAAATATTTGGACAGGATGATACTAATATTTATATGGCAGAAAAAAAAGGCAAGAATCAAATTAAAACATTTACAGGATAAATGAGATAGAGGAGGAATGGGACTTCCCGATTGGCAGATTTATTATAAAGCATCAGTATTAACATGGATAAAAGATTGGATTGAATTGAAAAACAGATGAACATTAACATTGGAAGGTTTCGACTTGACAAAGGGATGGCATGCATACTTATGGGAAGACAAGCCCACAAAACAAGAACAATTCTGCAGACACATTGTGAGAAATGCCCTGATCAAAACCTGGAATGAAATTAGGAAGACTCACTACGATAAAATACCATGTTGGATCTCTACAATGGAAGCACAAATTTACCCAAATACGATGGACCCAAATAAAATGAAAATATACCAAGATCTCTTAAGTAAAGAAGGAAAATTAAAAACAATAGAACAATTAAGGACTCAGGGGCTTGAAATGGACTGGTGGCCATACTTACAATTAAAATCCAGACATAAAACAGATATGGAGAAATTTGGAATCCAAAAAGAACCAAACCAACTAGACAAGATCTTATTGGGCCCCAACGAGAAATTAATAACAAAAACTCATAATTTCTTACTGACATATAAATTAGAGGAGGAGACAGTTAAGGAAAATATGATCACATGGGTGATGAACTTTGGATACCCCATAGAACTAAACAAATGGGGAAAAATATGGAAAACCAATAGTAACATTATCAGTACTGTACAAAGAAAACATCTATAAGATGTTTTATAGATGGCATCTCCCACTGGCACGAATTTCCAAAATGTTCCCCAATACTTCTTCACTCTGCTGGAAATGTAAAGCACAAAAAGGGACATACTACCACATGTGGTGGCCGTGTTCCAAAGCCAAACAATTCTGGAATAACATCAAAACCCAAATAACAACCCAAAAAGTATCACTAAGACTGGAAACATATTTATTAGGCATATTTACAAGTAAATATGACAGAGAAACAACATACTTGATGACTCACATTTTGACTGCTGCAAGGATCACTTACACACAGAATTGGAAATTGGAAGAAGTCCCAACACAAGACAGAATAATATATAAAGTCATGGAATGTGCTGAGATGGATAGACTCACTAAGGAAATTCAAGGAAAGGAAGAATCTGACTACTATCTGGTTTGGCAAAGGTGGTATCAATGATTAGAGGGGAAAACCAAAACCAAAAGAGGATCCTAAAAGAGTAAAACAAAATTTTGTTACCAAATAGGATACAACAACCCATAATTAAATATTTTAAAAAAACAATATCGTTATATAAGCTGAGACGAACATATATATACTGAGGAATTTAGGTTATTGATGTCGGAAAATCACATGCTAAATTTAGATCTTATTTATGTTATTAACGTTGTATTTGTCGTATGTGTATGCATATGTGTATGTTTTGTGTGTGTGTGTGTTTATTATTAAATAAATTTTTAAATAAATAAATAAATAAATAAATAAATAGTGAAATGACAAAGAAAGTAGATATAAGAAAAGCAACTAAATGTCCATTATCTCCACTACTATTTATTCTGATCCATGGATACTTCCTTAGAAATTTTAAACAGGAAAATAAGACAAGACAAAAGAAATAAAAGGAATGGGAATTAAAAAAGAAAAGTTTAAGGTGCAAGCATTTGCAGATGATTTAGTATTCATTATGGAAGAACCAATAGAAATGGGTCCAAAGTTATTTGAGCAAATAGAGGAATATGGAAAAGTAGCTGGATTGAAAATAAATAAAGATAAACAAAAATTATAGTTAAAAATATGAGAAAAAACAAAAGTAGCAATTAATGGAGAAGTTAGATATTGAAATAGTGAAGAAAGTGAAATATTTGGGTATTCAATTAACCTCAAGATGTATTATAGTGAAGAAAGATAACTATTATAAACTAAGAAATTAAATTAAAACAGATTTGGAAAAATGGAAAAATTTACAATTATCTTTAATGGGGAGAATAGCGTTAATCAAAATGAATGTATTGCCAAGATTGTTGGGTTTTTTTCAAACAATTCCAATAAAGTTGGAGAAAAAATACTTTGAAAGTTTGAATAAAATGATGTGGAAATATATATGGCAAAGGAAAAAAGCAAGAATTAACCTTAAATCACTTCAAGATTCCAGAACTAGAGGAGGATTTGATCTACCAAATTGGAAATTGTATCACCAAGTGGCAATGTTAGCTTGGATTAAAGAATGGATCTTATTGAGAAATATAAGACTATTGACTTTGGAAGGACATGACTTACAACTAGGATGGCATGTTTTCTTATGGTATGGAAAAAATCGGATCCATGGATACTTCCAGAGACATTGTGTAAGGAAAGGTTTGTTGGTAATAGGGGAAAGAGTAAAAGAAAAACATTATATGGAAGTACCAATGCGGCTTTCAACAATAGAAGCATTGACACACCCAAATATGATTAACATGGACAAGATTATAAGATATAAAGACATTTTAGCAAAGAAGAAAGAATTAAAACAGAAACAAAACTTAGAAAAACAAGGGATTGAGATTAACTGGTATACACAGCTGCAGATACAAACAAGATATGATAAAGACTTGAAACAATATGGTTTTAATTTGGAGGAATCAGAGTTGGATCAGACAATGATTGGAAAGGATGAAAAAATGATTAAAAGACTGTATAATTATTTGTTGCAAATTAGATTGGAAGATTAGATTGGACGCTTGCTCCTGGGGAGGAAAGTTCTGGCAAATCTGGATAGCATACTAAAAAGCAGAGACATCACCCTGCCAACAAAAGTGTGTGTAGTCAAGGCTATGGTTTTCTCAGTTGCAATGTATAGCTATGAAAGTTGGACTGTAAGAAAGGCTGAGCACCAAAGAATTGAGGCCTTTGAACTATGGTGCTGGAGAAGACTCCTGTGAGTCCCTTGGACTGCAAGGTGATCAAACCAGTCAGTCCTAGAGGAGATCAACCTGACTGCTCTTCAGAAGGCCAGATCCTGAAGATGAAACTCAAATATTTTGGTTACCTAATGAGAAGAAAGGATTCACTGGACAAGAGCCTAATGCTGGGAAAGATTGAAGGCAAAAGAAGAAAGGGATGACAGAGAATGAGGTGGCTGGATGGAGTCACTGAAGCAGTAGGCATGAACTTAAATGGACTCCAGAGGATGAGAAAGGACAGGAAGTCCTGGAGGAATGTTGTCCATGGGGTTGTGGTAGGTCAGACACGACTTTGCAACTAACAGCAACAACAACAACATCCTATGACTATCACTAAATATTGTATCTTATGATTCTTGACAAATATTTTTTATTTTTTCTTTATATACACTGAGAGTATATGCACCAAAGACAAATTCCTTGTGTGTCCAATCACACTTGGCCAATAAAGAATTCTATTCTATTCTATTCTATTCTATTCTATTCTATTCTATTCTATTCTATTCTATCCTATCCTATCCTATCCTATCCTATCCTATCCTATCCTATCCTATCCTATCCTATCCTATCCTAGGCAGCTGGTAAAAGTTACAATCACTTTCCAAACTGCTACTTATTTATCTGAGACTAGTTTGAAAAAAGATAGTGGAAAATGCTGACTTCCACTTCGTTAACAGATGTCTTTGCTACTTTAAGTTGGAATTCTTGGAATTACAGTTCCAGCTTATCCAGAGCACATCAGGCTGAGCAAAGCTGAAGAAAGAGACTAATAGTTGATTCTACTTTGCTCATAAAGAGCTTTATTCAATCCAGCAGAAGCAACAAGTAGTGTACCATCAAGGCATTCAAACAGTTCCTTTAAAAGTTTGGAATGGCTTCTTGGACTCAAGCTATTGGTAATGACTTCAATCACGTAGGCCACTAGAAAGACAGACTATTGGATGAGATTGCTGTTCACAATTTTGCAAATTATACTTGTTTCATTCTCCATGATTAAGTCAATTTTTCCTGCTATGGCTATGCATTCCATTCTAACTTGCTGGAATAAATAGAATTACATTTTGCGGAAGGAAGAGTTTCCCACTCTTTTCTCCACAGCTGAATTCTTCTGACTTTGTTTTTCTTTTGCTTAAGCAAAATGTTTTTGTTGGCTTGGACAGTCCTGCAGAATTTAAAAACCACACAGAGCAGATTGATTGTTATACATTTTGTAATGGATATGCTAAATACCTCTTTGCTTGTGATTGGTTGGCAGGAGCAACATGAACATGATTGAACCATAGGGGAAACCCCATTAAGATACAGTTGAGCTTTTTGAACATACATTATCATAACAATCCTCTCATTTCAAAGAGTTTTGCATCATAATAATTTGTCTTTCAGAGGACTTGATTGTGTGAATCAAGATTGCTTTTTGATCCCAATTTATTATTTTGAAATAAATGTAACCAAATGCTGCTTTCCTGATGAGGGGGAGTACGAGCTTCATGCCACCAACCAGCATGGGCAGTTTTGAGAGAGGAAGGGAAGCACAAGAGGAATTACAAATGATAACTAACCTCTTTGCAATTCAATTTTTGGACTGTTGTGACCAATGTTTGCTCTGTTAAGACTTTGGAATGAATTCAGATGCAGTAATCAGGTACTCACATAATTAGTTCTTTTGGATCCAGAGTGTAGAAAGTCAGCACTTACCTCCCAGAAGAATGAAATATTTTGGGAAATATTACAAAGGCAGATTATTATATTTTTCTGAAGGAGAAATGGAGAAACATACTCTTAAAGACAGATAGCAGACTCAGTCTTTCTTAATAGCCCACAGTAGAGATTTTGTGCCCATTAAGAAAGATGGGGTCAGCCTATTCAGAAACCAGCCCCAGTGTCTCTGACCCAAGCAGAAACCAAGGAGGCCAGCTTTTAGAAATGCAGATTTGGTAATCCATTCAGAAAGACTGAGTCAAGACAGAAACTCAGATAAGCAACAAATAAAATTGACCAGATTAACTCAGACAAATACCTAGGATTTGTATTTCCTCTGTTGCATGTAGAGCCAACTATGACCCCTACATGACGCCCAAAGGAATCTGACAACAGCCAATAGAATATTAAAGGACATGTTATTGCATAGGAACAGGAAGTTCAAATACAAAGCCACTCTCAACTCCATTTTGTCAGCTGCCCAGAATCGCATTTGGTTTTGCTTCATCAATAAACCATCTTTCCAATCAGACTCCATGTTTCCAGTGTCTTTCTCCCAGCTTGGAACTGAACTAGATGGATATTTTTTCCAACAAGAGATAATAAGCACAATAAATAAAGGGATTTTAAGCTTTATTGTTAGCTCAAGGAAACAGATTTAATGGCATAACATAAAAAGCATACATACCAAGCAAGAAAGTACCCAAATCTTTTACAAGCTATCAGGGGCCCTTAATAACAACTGCAAAGACATTCCCAGGGTGGCCAGTTTCCAAAGTACACAATGCTAGTTTCTATACAATAGTTTCCAACAAATAACAACCCCAAGTTTTTTATCAAAATCTGGCACCATGACTTCATGGGCCTGCTATGGTCTTGAGATTGCAAAACCTCTTCTTGACTGGGTGCCACATGAACCTTGGATAGGAGTCAAAAATCTGAGACCTCCAGAGTTAAGAAAAGCTTTGCAGTTATGTGAAGATTTCCACCCATCCCCACCCCACACTTGTATTCAGTAAACAAGAATTTTAAAAAAAACAGGCAGATTAGATCAGAATGAGTTCTAAACTTCTAGATGTTTCTTATGAAGGAAGAATCAAAATAAGTCACTAAAGTCCTCAAAATAACAATGGTATTCTAAATCCCCATTATATTGGCAAGGTCTCCCCTGCCTGTATTTTCCAAAATGTAATGCGCACAGCTGGCTGCCTGCTTGCAGTTGTAACTTTCTGCAGTACTGTCTTTCAATAAACAATTTGTAAATCAATTATTCTTGGGCTTCTACTTCCATTTATGCCCCTTCTCCCTTGTAGCTCACTATTTTTGAATTGTACACCTACAATATCCATTTCTGATTTATCTTCTGTCTTGCTTCTTTAAGACACCTCAATTTACTTTTGCTTTTCCAGCTTAGTCTTCCTTCTATTTTACTGGATTTAATAATCTTAGTAATAATCTTAGATTGTATATCCACAGGCTGGGCTACTTCTATTTTTAATTTCTTCTCTGGACGTAATATAGCAATTATACACATTTTCTAAATAATAAATAATGAAAAACCAGAAAACCTAGTATAGCACATATATAGTAATTTTCTCTCTCCCCCACTCTCCTTCCTCTTTCTCTTTCTCTGCAGTTGATTTTTAGACTCAGCATTGCCACTTAGTAGAGAATACATGAAAGTCACTAAAATGGTTTTGAAAATCTGCCAGTAATCATGAAGATCAAACAGAGAAAACAAATGGATTCTACAATATTTTATTTTAAAAGGCTTGTTTCTCTCCAGAGCCTTGGGAGGTAGAGTATGCAAGTATCTATCTAAGCATGCATGCAGGGGCAAAAAGAGAATCCAAAGGACTCAAGATGGCAGCTACGGCTGCATGATCAAAGCCCTACTCCTTTGTACACACCAAAGCAGCAGGTCTTTTGATCCCTCCTCCTGGGTTGCCCTTGCCCACCTGCAAGCTTTTTATGTCTCTCTGGTACTTTATTAGCCTCCCAAAATCTGGGGAAGGGAAATTGCATGCAGTCCATGATCTATGAGTTGCTCAACCATTGAGTGAAACGATGATTTGAAGTATTCTATCTTTTCCGTTTCCTGAAACAATTTCCTACCAAGCCCCATGCTCACACTTAATCCGATTGTAAGCCAATATCTCTCCAATATTGGATCAATGAGTGGGTGCACATCTATTATCCCACAATGTGCATAAGCTTCCAATACATGTCCAGTGATTTATGATATCTGATTCTTCATGGCATCATCACACATATGATGTAAATTATAAAATTTACACACATGTGCAATGATACTATGACACATGCAAAGATTTTTGCCCCCTTGTCCCTCTATACATTTCCATAATATCCTTTTTCCCTTTGACTTTTATTTTTTATCAATGTATAAAATACAAAGAAAAATAAAAATAGGAAATTAAGGGGGGGGGAGAAAGGGTGAAAGAAAATATGAGGTACAAGGGAAGAAAGTAAAAGGATTGACAGGACTCTTTTTAGCACAGTACAAGATAACATTATAGCCTCAACTTTTTACTTTTACACATTAGTATATAACTAGCAATTTCTATAACAACAAATATATCTAATCAGCAAAACCAAAGTCAAGTTTCATTTTTTTCATCACAAGCACAAAATGCAGAATGCAGCCGCGCGGGGGATTATGGAAGTGAGGGGGCCCTTCCATGTGATGCCTCTCCTGCGTGAGTTGCATTGGCTTCCAGTGGTCTTCCGGGTGCACTTCAAGGTGTTGGTTACTACCTTTAAAGCACTCCATGGCATAGGACCTGGGTATTTGCGGGACTGCCTTCTGCCGTCAATAGACTCCCACTGCCCAGTACGCTCCCACAGAGAGGGACTTGTCAGGGTGCCGTCAGCCAGGCAATGTCGGCTGGCAACCCCCAGGGGGAGAGCCTTCTCTGTGGCAGCACCTACCCTCTGGAACGATCTGCCCCTGGAGATATGAAGGATATCAGATCTCCGGGCCTTTCGCCGTGCCCTAAAAACTTTTCTTTTCCATCAAGCAGGGCTGGCGTAACCCCCCCCCCCTTTTTAACCTATTTTAACCTTTTAACCTATTTTAACGTTTTAGTTTTAAAGTGTTAATGGGTTTTAGGTTGTGATATTTTTAAATTTCGGGCCAAATTTGTGTAATTCTTTTAATAATTCTTAGATTTTGTATGGGTATATTTTTATTCTTGGCTTTTCACCGCCCTGAGTCCAGCAGGAGAAGGGTGGTATATAAATTGAATAAAATAAATAAATAAAATAAAAATAAAATCCAGAAATGATATTCAAATAAGAAACATAAATATATTTTCCTCTTTGAATAGAACAATCAATTTAACAATTTCTGCTTTACCTTCCTTGCTGTTGAAATAATGTGTATTTCTATCTATATTAAACAAAATTCACAGTATTCTTTCAGATTCTTTAACCTTAAAGGGAAAAATACTTTTTTTCATCCATTTTTAAAACATTAAGCTTTTCTTTAAAAATATTTCTAAAATAAAGCAAAACTTAATACACCAGGCTTTTTTAACCTACTATTCGAAATTGTACCAAGCTGATAAAGTTAAAGAAGATCTTATCAATGAATACTTGCAGAAGAAGAGAGTTACAAAAATTTCTAGTATACAAAGTGATAGACTGGATCGACTTATAACATCGGAAGAGATTTTATACGCAATAAAACAATTGAAATTATCTAAAGCTCCTGGGACAGATGGTTTGACTGCAGTTTATTATAAGACTTTGCAAGAGGAATTGGTAGAGCCTCTTAAAGACTTGTTTTGTAATATTCAACAGGGGGGTAAAATACCTCCCTCGTGGAAGACGGCTTTTATATCACTGATACCTAAAGAAGAAGACTCTGCTAAACCTGAAAATTTTAGACCAATATCTCTCCTGAATACGGATTATAAAATTTATGCTAAAGTATTAGCCAACAGATTGATGCCAGTTATTCAAGATGTGATTCATGAAGACCAAGCAGGTTTTATAGAAGGTAGATATATGAAGGACAATGTTAGGCAACTCATAGACTTGTTGGAATATCTTGAGGAAAAGAAACAGATCTCTGCGGTGCTGGTGTTTTTGGATGCGGAGAAAGCCTTTGATCGAGTCAACTGGGATTTTCTAAAAAAGATCTTGTATAAGATGGATTTTGGGGTACAGTTTATACAAGCAATTTCGGCAATTTATCAAGAACAGACAGCACAGATTATTATTAATGGCAGTTTGACTACTAATTTTAATATACAGAAAGGGACAAGATAAGGCTGTCCATTATCTCCACTATTGTTTATATTGACTTTGGAAGTGCTGTTGAACGCTCTACGGGACTCGGACAAATTGAAGGGTATAGTTGTAAGGCAAAGAGATTATAGAACAAAGGCATTCGCAGATGATCTGATTGTTACCCTAACACGACCTTTGGAATCAATCATACAGATGAAAAACATTATAGAGGAATACAGTCTGGTTTCAGGTTTCAGCCTGAACCAGAAAAAGACTAAGATGATAGTTAAAAATATGACGGAACCACAAAGGAAAGAGCTTGAAAGGGTGGCAGGCTTTGAAATAGCTACAAAGGTGAAATATCTAGGGGTTCAAGTTGCAGCATCTAATAGAAAACTTTTTCAAAATAACTATGAAGAACTCTGGCATAAGATTCAAAAGGATCTTGATACATGGAAAAAGCTGCAACTCTCCTTGCTTGGTAGAATAGCAGTTGTTAAGATGAACGTTCTACCTAGATTCTTGTTTCTGTTTCAAATGATTCCAGTGCTTAAAAATGATAAA
The DNA here is from genome assembly GCA_038048745.1 of Coluber constrictor foxii. Classification (NCBI taxonomy): domain Eukaryota; kingdom Metazoa; phylum Chordata; class Lepidosauria; order Squamata; family Colubridae; genus Coluber; species Coluber constrictor. The sequence continues at coordinate 113,715,229 of CM075961.1, read as the reverse complement.
TACCTGATGGATTGGCAAGCAGGCTTAAACAAATTTATCTGGAGTGGGAAGAAACCAAGAGTTAAATTTAAGATCATGCAAGATGCACGTGAACGGGGTGGCCTTAAAGTTCCAAATCTACGTTTATATTATGAAGCGGCAGTATTGATACAAGTTGGTGATTGGATTGGAACAACTAAAAGAGAAATTTTGAATATAGAAGGCCATGATTTGCAATTTGGATGGCATGCATATTTACTTTATGAAGATAAGAGAGACAGTGTATTTAACAGGCATATTTTGAGATATGCTTTGCTGAGAGTTTGGAAGAAGCACCAGCTTCAATTGGATTACAAAATACCTTTGTGGTTGGATCTTGGGCATATTATGCCAAAAATAAAGTCACTCGGGGGGTTGTTGTACAAAGAGATACTTTTTATTGATGGGGGCAGTTGGTGTTTGAAGTCTTGGAATACTCTGTTGGAAGATGGAGTGAATTTAACTTGGTTGCAGTACTTTCAACTTCAAGCAAGATGGAGAGAAGATCAGAAAATTGGATTAATGCTACATGAAGAAGATTTGGTGACTCAGATAAAATGTAAAGGACCGATGCATATTAAACGAGTGTACAATTTATTGTTAGAGAGAGACTCAGAGGGGGAATTAGTTAAAGACTGTATGATAAAATGGGCACAGAATTTTGATCAACCAGTAATGTTAGAAACATGGGAAAAGATATGGGTCCAGAATGTTAAATTTACACAAGCACAGAACTTGAGGGAGAATTTTTATAAAATGTTTTATAGATGGCATTTAGATCCAAAAAAGTTATCACGTATGTATCCAAATGTTCAACCTAAATGTTGGAGGTGTGATTGTTTGGATGCAACATATTTTCATATTTGGTGGACATGTAGGAAGTTGAAACCATTTTGGATTAAACTTTGGTGGGTAATGCAGAACATTCTGAAGAAGAAGTTGGAGTTCTCTCCTCAGTTTTTCTTGTTGGGAATAGTTAAGGGCTGTTCAGTAATTGACACTAGATTAATATTGTATATGATTACGGCAGCCAGATTACTGATAGGTCAATATTGGAAGAAAGATAAAGTGCCTACTATAGAGGAATGGATATTGAAGATGTCCAATTTGGCAGACTTGGCAAAAATTTCTGCATACCTAAAGGAAAGGACCCATGAAGCTTTTGTTAAGGAATGGAGGAAATGGGTAGAGTATATGAAGAATAAATATCAAAGCAAGAAGTTTCAATTAGTGCTCAGTTGAATTAGAATCCTATGTATTTAAGCAATTAAATGAAAGGTATTGTTATATGGTTTATTATTATTAAAGTGAAGAGTATATGATTGATGTATAGATTAAAAGCCAAAGAGAATGTATTAAAAAAAATTTCTTTTTTACATATTAAGTAGGTTACCAAATGTTAGTATATCTATTTTTAAAGAAGTTTAATTAATTAAATTGTTTAAAATATATTTTTAGATTTTTAAACGTGTTTAGTGTTAGTTAATTGTTAGTTAATAGTTAATTAATTGTTAAGTATTAAGTGTCTTATTTAAAGGGATCTCACCTTTAAAGATTGTTGAATATGTTAAGGTTGATGTTTGTCAAATAGCGGAAGTCAAGGGAGGGGGGAGGGATAGGGGGGATAGGGTGGGGGGTTGGGAGAGGGAGGGGGAAGGGGTTTTTTATAATAAAATGTAATGTAAAACTTTTTCAATAAAAAAAAATATTTCTAAAATAAAAACAGTCTAATATATCTTTGTTAACATACCTACTTTAAAGTTCACTTTCAGACCAATAAAATTCCAACTAGCTCATTAAATTTAGATCACTCTCTCCAAGTTACCCTCATACAATAATTTTTTTCTTCTTGTATACAATACAAGATACATTTTCGTAATATCAAAATGGGAAAATATCTACATGGACACCTTTTGCCCTGACTATGTACAAAAATCTTAAGAGTATTGGCTTATTTATGATGGGCAATATTCTTTTGTATTTCAATATTATATGAATTTTATATTGAGAGCCATGCGCATCTACATATTGATGGTGGGAGTGCCTAACTTCTTTGGCAAAAGGGAGGGGTTGTCTTTTTGGGTACCCAAATTGCCATCTGGCCCAGATGCACATGAGGGAGATTAAATATTATTTATTTATTTATTTTATTTTATTTTATTTTATTTTATTTTATTTTATTTTATTTTATTTTATTATTTTATTTTATTTTATTTTATTTTATTAAATTTTTATACTGCCCTTCTCCTACTGGACTCAGTGTGGTGCACAGTCAAGAATAAAAAACATCCCAATACAAAATTTAAATTTTTTAAAGAATTAAACAAATTTTGACCCAAAATTTAAAACCTCCTGACTAAAATCCATTTACAATGAAAAATGCCTAAAGGGGGGGGGAGTTATAAAATGTTGGTGGCAGTAGCAACAACAAATGTTTCCATAATAGTAGTTTTGGGGTATCAAAAAATATGTAACTTGGTGGTTTAATTTGGATTCATAAAAAAACTTGCAAATCAGAAGCTTCAAAGCATCATCTCAGAACTTTTAATCAGCAGCTGCCTTCTTTTGAAAGAAAGAGGGGTAGTTGGCTTGGCTTGTTTTTCTGAAAATTACAACTCGCTATTTCAAAGCAGGCTGGGCAAGAGACCCAGCAGGGAGTCTCTTTTATCCACCTGGAGAAGAAACTCTCTGGATGCTCATTTTCATTAGTTCTGCCCTTGCACACTCTTCAAAACCCTTTTCCACTGGTTGCCAAGGTAACCTTGGGCCATACTGCAGTGCATGGTTACTGCATTATCATCTAATGCATATTTGGGCATATGTGTGTGAGAGAGGTATGTGTGTCTCAAATTTGCTAAAATGTAAAAGGAAATAAACACGAAAAAAATCCTTCAGTCCAATATAGAGAGTAAATTGGCTTTTTTGTTGTGGACCTTTGCTGGTGATAGAGAATTCAAATGCTCTAAGAACCACATCTAGCCAAATATTGAGGTTCAAGGAATACTCTAAATACTATTCTTTTGCTCATGTATTTTTCTTTTGTTTTGATTTTGGAGGACAACAGAATGCATTTATTTGCAACTGATGCACAGCACACACCCAGTAGATCATATTCATAAATGGTTAAGAAGCAACATCTCTATCATTGTGAATCTCCTCCAAGACTCCTTGTTGTTGCTGAGCCTTCAAATTCTTCTCAGATGTAGGTCTCATGGAATTCAGAAAGGACTGCAGTTAATAGTTTTTAATTATGATTTTAATATGGTTGTATGTTTTATTAAATTTTTATTTTTGTTGTTTTTAATTCGTGAGAGGTGCCCAGAGACACATATGTAAGATGGGCAGCTGTACAAAGGAAGGAAGAGAGAAATAAGCAGTGCACATCAATGTATAGAAAAATAATTTATTTATTTTTATTTTTATTTGATTTATATGCCACCCTTCTCCAGAGACTCAGGGCGGCTTACAATACATTAAGCAATAGCCTTCATACTTTTGTATATATTTATACAAAGTCAGCTTATTGCCCCCACAAACTGGGTCCTCAATTTACCCACCTTAGAAAGGATGGAAGGCTGAGTTGACCTTGAGCCTGGCTAGGATTGAACTCGCAGAATTACAGGCAGCTGGATGTTCATTGCTGCCTTTAGTAGGAGGCATTAGCCCCCTACGCTACTCAGGCTCAAATGTTCAAATAAACTGCTCTCAAATCTTCTCTATTATTTTCCCTTATTCCACTCAGTCTTAAGGCAAACTCCATAGCCCGAAATTGAATCATTGTAATTTCATCTTCAAGTCTCTGGTTTCTGACATCAGCTTTAAAAAAATTCTCTTCTGCATCTTTCTTGTTAGATTCAACTTCTATATTTAGTTCATCCATTTTTTTCTCCACCACCATCACTGCATCTGAGAGACCAGCTACTGCTTTAGTTACATTTTGACTCAACTTATCACATTTTTCTTTAACCAGCTCCTTCATTTCCATTTGATTTTTCTCCATTTTTTCCTCCATCTTCTCCATTTTTTCAACAACACTTCCTAATGTCTTACCTCTTTGTGTAGAGGTATTGGCTCAGATTCTAAAGATTGATCCCAAGCTAATTTTTAGCAGAATTGATAAGATCTACAGGGTGAACTCACGTGTGGCAAGACAAAGGAATCTGCCTAGAGACATTGTGATTTACTTTATTGATAGAAGATTGAGAAATGATATTTTGCAAAAATCTTTCCTTGCCAATGTTCAACTTGATGGTAATCAAATCGGTGTTTATAAAGAGCTACCACCTAAGATGTTAAGGGATAGGAAGGATTATGGATTTTTGGTGAATGAATTGAAAAGACGTCAGATTCCATTCAGATGGGATGCCCCAGTTGGCATAATTTTGAGATATGAGGATGTAAGAAACCATCTAAATACTGTGGAAAAAGCAGAACACTTCTCTCATAACATTCTTAAAAGAGCCTCAACATCTCCACGTTCATCCACACTGCTAACTGTAGAAGGAGTTGTTAAAGATAAAGATCTTGAAAGAGGGATTGAGGAATTGTCTAGGCAAGTAGAACTAGAAGCAATACCAACCCAAAGAGCAATAGAAGAGTCTCAAGGAGCAGCAGGTGGTTTTTCAGATGATTTTTTTACAGACTTCCCAGAGCCTAAAATAAAGCACCCCAGAAGTACAAGAGAGGTGGATCTGGACCTTGAACTGTTGGCGCAAGAACCAAAAGATCAACGTATAACTCGTGCAGCAGAGAAGCAAAGGTTAGAGAAGCAAAAACAGCACAGGTCCACTGTACCACAAGAAGAGAAGGGAGCAAATGGCAAAACACAGAAATCAGAAGCAGTGGGAGGAGCGAGACCAAAGACTACTGCTGTGCAACAGAGTCTTTGGCAATTGCTCGATTCGCTTCATGAAACTTCAGACGACAGGTAGATTTTTATCATGGAATGTGAATGGATTGAATTCTCCACAGAAAAGAAGGAAAATATTTCATTATTTGAAACAATATAAAAATGATGTTGTTTGTTTGCAAGAAACTCATATTAGAACTCAGGATCAAAAATATTTGATAAATTCTAAATTAGGTTCACATTTTATATCTTCCAGTTCTGGGAAAAAGAATGGATTAGTGTTGTATATTTCTAAAAGATTACCAGCTAAAGTTATAGAATCAGATGATGATGGAAGATATATTGCAATTGAAATAAATATACAGAATGTCTCATTGCTTTTGATTGGAATCTATGCCCCAAACCAACAGCAGGAAACCTTTTACAAATTATTACCGTATTTTCCGGCGTATAAGACGACTGGGCGTATAAGACGACCCCCAACTTTTCCTGTAAAAATATAGGGTTTGGGCTATACTTGCTGTATAAGACGACCCCTCTTCCAACGCACATCAAATAAAAATTAAAAAACATCAACTGGCTCACCCACAATGTAAAAGCAGCTGTGCTAAACCAAAAATGGCCCCTGCAACAAGCAGGAACCTCACACAGCCACAAAAAGCCCCAAAAAGCAACTTTTACATTGTGGCTTTACACACACAAAATTCCACATACAGCTTTGTGAGATTTTGTGTGTTTGTGTAGAGTGAAACACTACAGAAACACACTAAATCTCAGAAAGTTGCACAAATTTTATTTTTATATGAAAGCTAAATTTAAAACTTCCTAGCCTAAAACTTAGACCTAGCCTTTAAATGGCTAGGTCTAAAAAAGAACAACTAAAAAACCCCCCAATTAACTATTTTTTTAAAGCTCCCAAAGGGGGAAAAAACTTACCCAATAGAACAGGGGTCTCCAATGTTGGCAACTTTAAGATTTGTAGACTTCAACTCCCAGAATTCCTCAGCCAGCTTTGCTTTGCTGGCTGAGTAATTCTGGGAGTTGAAGTCCACAACTTGCTTGCATCAGCAAGCAACTAAATCTCCCTGCCTGCAATCAAGCAGGCAGGGAGATTTAGTTGCTTGCTGATGCAATGGATTGCAGGCAAGGCAAGGCAAGCGTTGAGGCTAGCAGCTAAGGTAAGCAAGCTGGAGGTGGGGGGGAAATTTTTGCTACGGAGCAATTAGCAGGCAAAAATTAGCAGCTGGGATGGCCAGCGTTGTGTAAAAGAAAAGTTTTTCCCTTTTACACAGCGCTTGGCCATCCAAGCTCTGGTGATCCCAGCTGCACCAGTGTTGTGTAAAAGGAAAGTTTTTCCCTTTTACACGGGGCCTGCGTGTAACTCAGCTGATTAGCGGCAACTCAGCAGGCAATTCAGTTTAGCTCCTTAGAGCCATTTAAGGCTCGTCAAAGCCTTTCGGGCTGGTCTGCCTGGTTACAGGAGACCGACACCCGGCGTATAAGACGACCCCCAACTTTTGAGAAGATTTTTGTATGTTAGAAAGTAGTCTTAAATGCCGGAAAATACGGTATATGCTAAAATATTGCAATGGAATTATAAGTCAATTTTGATTACGGGAGATTGGAATGGCGTGATTGACACAACCCTAGATAAAAAGACATTGGCTAAAACAGGGATTAAACTACCACAGACGTTCTTTGCGATGAAAGAAGATTTAGAATTGAAAGATGTTTGGAGAGTTCAACATCCGAAGGAACTGGATTTTACATTTTTCTCAGATCAACATAAATCTTTTTCTAGGATTGATTTTATGCTGGTTACATCTGATTTACTTACTAAAATGACTAAAATATTTCCCAGGACTTTAACGGATCATAGTCCGATATGGATGGAAATGGAATTCGGCAAGAAGGAGAGAAGATCATGGAGACTGAATGAGAATTTGTTTAGATATGAGAAGAATATATCTGAACTTAAAAAACATGCGAAGGAATTTTTTCAACTGAATTTGAACAAGGGTACACCTATTGAAGTTGTTTGGGATGCAAGCAAGGCATATATGAGAGGTGTACTGATTTATATGAATTCCAAGCATAGGTCAACTCAACAAAAGATAAGAACAGAATTGGAGTTAGAAATAAAGAAAAAAGAACAATTACATATAAAGAATCCTACTGACGAGAAACTACAGGAAACTATAAAACTTTTGAAAGATCAATTTCAAATGCTTATGGCTGAACAAATGGCAACTAATTTGCAATTTGCGAAGCATAACACTTTTTGTAATGCTAATAAGCCAGGTAGATGGTTGGCCTATACTTTGAGAAAACAATGAAGTTCCCGTATAATTGATACTATTGAATATAAAGGTAAACAAGTTTTTCAACAAAGTTTAATACAACAAGCTTTTTTAGATTATTGTTCCAAGTTATATCATAAAGATAATATAAAGAATGAGCTTATTGATGAATATCTTGAGAAGAGGAGAGTTACTAAAATTTCAAGAGAACAAAAGGAAAGAATCAATCATGTTATAATTTCTGAAGAGATCTCATTTGCAATAAAACAACTGAAAATAGCAAAAGCTCCAGGGACGGATGGCTTGACAGCAGTATATTACAAAACTTTACAAGCAGAACTGATTGAACATCTTAAGGATTTATTCTGTAGTATACAACAGGGGGGTAGAATACCCCCATTGTGGAAGATGGCCTTTATTTCACTGATACCAAAGGAGGATGGTTCTACAAAACCAGAAAATTTTAGACCAATATCTCTCTTGAATACGGATTATAAAATTTTTGCAAAAGTATTAACCAACAGATTGATGCCAGTTATCCAAGAGGTGATTCATCATGATCAAGCTGGATTTATAGAGGGCAGATATATGAAGGATAATGTGAGGCAACTCATAGATTTATTGGAATATCTTGAGAAAAATAAACAGATCTCTGCAGCGCTGGTGTTTTTGGATGCAGAAAAGGCCTTCGATCGAGTCAATTGGGATTTTCTAAGAAAGACTTTACTTAAAATGGACTTTGGGGATCAGTTTATACATGCGATCTCAGCAATTTATCAAGAACAGACAGCACAAATTGTTATTAATGGGAGTCTAACGACTAATTTTAATATACAAAAAGGAACTAGACAAGGTTGTCCGCTATCCCCACTGTTGTTTATTTTAACCTTGGAAGTTTTGTTGAATTCAATACGGGACTCAAATTATTTGAATGGAATAGTTATAAGGCAAAAGGACTATAGAACGAAAGCATTTGCAGATGATCTGGTTGTTACCCTAACACAACCTTTGGAATCAATCATCCATATGAAAAATATTATAGAAGAATATGGTTTGGTTTCAGGATTAGATTAAACCAGAAAAAGACTAAGATGATAGTTAAAAACACAAAAGAGTGAACTGGAAAGGTTGGCAGGCTTTGAAATAGTTACAAAGGTGAAATATCTAGGAGTCCAGGTTGCAGCTTCTAATATAAAACTTTTTCAAAACAACTATGAAGTTTTGTGGCGTAAGATTCAAAAAGATTTGGAAATTTGGAAAAAACTGCAACTATCTTTACTTGGCAGAATAGCAGCAGTTAAGATGAACGTTCTACCTAGATTTCTGTTTTTGTTTCAAATAATTCCGGTGCTTAAAAGTGATAAAATTCTGGCTGAATGGCAATCAGAACTAAACAAATTTATTTGGAATGAGAAAAAACCAAGAGTCAAATTCAAAATAATGCAAGATGTTCAAGAAAGAGGTGGCCTTAAAGTTCCAAACTTACGTTTATATTATGAAGCAGCAGTGTTGACACAAGTGGGTGATTGGTTTGGAACAACAAAGACTGAAATTTTGAATATAGAAGGCCATGACTTGGACTTTGGTTGGCATGCATACTTATTTTATGAAGATAAGTTGGATAATGTATTTAAAAGTCATATATTGAGACATGCTTTGATGAGAGTTTGGAAGAAGCACCAGTTTAAATTGGATTACAAAATAACTTTGTGGTTGGATCTTGGGCAAATCATGCGGAATATAAAGTCACTCGGGAGGATTTTATACAAAGAGATGCTTTTTAATGATGGGGGCAGTTGGAGTTTGAAACCTTTGAAAACTCTGTTGGAAGAAGGGAGGAATTTAACTTGGTTGCAGTATTCTCAACTTCAATCGAGATGGAGAAAAGATCAGAAAATTGGTTTAATGTTACATGAAGAAGATTTGGTGACACAGATAAAACGGAAAGGGCCGATGCATATCAAAAGGGTTTATAACTTACTGTTAGAAAGAGATTCAGAGAGTGAATTAGTTAAAGATTGTATGATAAAGTGGGCACAAAACTTTGCAGAACCAGTTATGTTGGAGACATGGGAAAAGATTTGAGTCCAGAATGTTAAATTTACTCAAGCACAGAATTTGCGGGAAAATTTTTATAAAATGTTTTATAGATGGCATTTGGACCTCAAAAAACTGTCATGTATGTATCCAAATGTTCAACCTAAATGTTGGAGGTGTGATTGTTTGGATGCTACATACTTTCATATTTGGTGGACTTGTAGAAAAGTGAAAGCATTTTGGATTAAACTTTGGTGGGTTATGCAGAATGTTTTGAAAAAGAAGCTTCAATTTTCTCTGCAATTGTTTTTGAGGGGTATAGTTAAGGATTGTTCACCGAGTGAACAATCAAACGAGATTGATTTTATACATGATTACTGCAGCTAGGTTACTGATTGGACAATATTGGAAAAAAGATAGTGTACCTACTATAGAAGAATGGACACTGAAGATGGCTGATTTTGCGGAAATGGCAAAGATTTCTGCATATTTAAAAGACAGGACCCAAGAAGCCTTTGTTAGGGATTGGAAGAAATGGGTAGATTATGTGCAGAACAAATATCAAACTAAGAAGTATCAATTAGTATTTGATTCATAATTATTTTTACTGTAATTACTATACTATACTTGCTATAACAATAAATAGAAAAATTTTAATGTTAAAAATATTTGAAATTATTAGTACAGTATATATCTGAAAGAAGGATTTTACTTTATATATATTTACTATATTATTATCTAGAAAAATTTTAATGTTAAAAATAAGTTTATGTATATGTTTTATTGTTAGCATATATCTCATAGAATAATTTTATATATATCTATTATACTGTTATCTAGAAAAATCTTAATGTTAAAAATATTTGTTAAGTTTATATATATGATTTACGGTTAGCATATATTTGATAGAATAATTTTATATATATCTATTATACTGTTATTTAGAAAAATTATAATGTTAAAAATACTTGATAAGTTTATATATATGATTCACGGTTAGCATATATTTGATAGAATAACTACTTTATTCAATGTTAAAATTTAAGATATGTTATCTGGATTTCACCTATATTTTTGTTTAATATTGATAGATATATAAGAATAATGTTTTATTAGTGAAGGAAGCCTAGGGAGGGAAGGGAGGGGAGGGAAGGGAAGGAAAGAGGGGGTGGATGGGAGGGGGGAAAATGGGGGGGAATGAAAAAATTGTATTGTAAAACTTTTTCAATAAAAAAAATGTTCAAATAACCATTAAATATAGAAGAAGTAGTGAAAATGGCTTGGTAGTAGTAGCCATTCACAAAGTTAAAAAGAAAGAAAAACAAACCTTTATCCTTTCAAGTCTCAGAGGATAAGAATTGAACTGCTATTATATATGTTTGAATGTATGTACTTCCACTTACCTTCTATTGAGGAGCAAAAGGCAGCAAAGCTCTATTTTTCCCCAGAAAAGTAAATTAGTAGAGTAAACTTGGCTGAGAAGATGTGAATGGCTCAAACTCAACTGCAGCTGAGGGTGAATTGGAACTTGTGTTTCCCTGCCTCCTGTCCCACACCTTAATAAGTATGTTACATTGCCCATGATGCAATTTGACATAATAGTTTCTTTATCCAAAAACAGCCATAGGAAGCTCAGCAACAGTGTGCCCTGTTCCTCAAACAGTGTCTTATGGCCATATGTCCATTTGATTAATTTTACAGATTGGTCAATTTGTTTTCCAAACAATATAATAAATTATGGAATAAATTTTCTGGCATATATAACATAGGAAAATAAAATCATGAAACCAAATGTTGCTGTTAATTTGTGCATCATTGTTTCATTTAGTATTTGCAGGACAGATACCAAAGAACAGGAGTACCAAGAGATTCACTAGGATAGAAACAAACTTTGAAGAAAGTTTATGAAGATGTTGTCCCCAAATATACCCTCAGTGGGTGGGTCTATCTTTAATCTGCCAGGTGTGGCCAAATGGCAAATAGAATTGGACTCACAAAGGGTACCTTTTATTGAGAAGATTTTTACAAACCTGCAAACCCCACCCTACCCCTATGCCAAGTATTGCTTAAATTAAGCATCAGCAAAGGAAGATTGCATATAAAAAAGGATTATGTGTCTAGCAAGCACTGAATCTTGCTATGATAAAAGAAGAAATTAATGATCTGATTGGGGCTAAACTAAACAATTTCTTATCTCACAACTTGCAAGAGTTAAATAGAAAAGCTAGCTTTTTTAAGCAGCCTCACTTCCAGATGTTAATTGAAAAATGAAGGTCAATAATAGGGCACCAAGATAAAGAGATAGGAGGCAGACCTATAATAGATCCTGACACTTTTTCTGCCCTCTGTTATTTTGATAGTGTTTATCTATTCTATAACATAATTTAGGCATTTTATTGGATAACATGTATAGGACTACAAAGCATTTTTTCAGAATTTTCACCTTTTCAACACCTGACATTTTGATTATTTATGTCTCATATAAATGCAGACTTGTGATGTTTATTTAAAAAATCTATATTTCACTGGTAAACAGCAGCAAGTCTCTTTCCCTCATCTTTATCTATCTCTATGTAAAACCAGTGTTGCTATGGATCATCAGATGTTGGAATAACTGGGTATGATGATAATTCCTCTCCATTCCTTCCCTGCCCATATTAAAGGCAGACAATCATAATATGAAGATACCAGTGGTGGGTTGCCCCCGGTTCGGACTGGTTCACAAGAACTGGTAGTAAAACCGGTGGGAGGCTTCACCCATTGACTCGGATGTCATCATATGTGATCTGCGTGGGCGCAGAAGAACATGTGCGGGCGCAAACCAGTAGTAAAGTGGAACCCACCCCTGGAAGATACCATATTTAGTAGTAACATTGCATATGTTTTTCCTCAACAATCTTGATTATAAATCCATGCAAATATGTATAATAATTAAATAGTGGGCAAAGATGTATTAATTCAAGCTACAGCATCTCTGAAAGAAGAAGGTGAATAGAAGGTTGTAACATATTAAAAAAATAAGTATCCAAATAAGAAGGTGTAAGTACAGGGCACTTCTAAAAATATATCTGTCAGCAGTGTTTTAAATGTTTTAGGCCAGCCTTTTATGATCTTGAGTACAATTCAAATGTAACCAACTTATTTTAGGGTTTATTAGCATAGTCATGTAGGAAAAATACATCATCAGATCACTTTAGGCTACTTTTAGAAAGCTCATCATTTTCATCTTACAGAGAACAAATCCACAAGAATAGACATGTCAGTCATCATGGTGTCAAAATTGTGTGGCACTATGTATCTATGCATGTGTCAAAAAGTCAATATGGCAGCCTCCATACATATACCATTTCTCAAAAACGTGTTTCTTTGCAACATAAGCCACGCATCTACACAAATGAAAAAAGGGCAGGACTTCACTCACAAAGTTGGGTTTTCCATCTTGACTTTTTTGACTCTGTCTGAACAGCTTTCTATTTGGCCTATAACAGCTTGCAGTGGCTTGGGTTCAAATATTGAAGTATAATAAATAATAAAACACACTGTATCACACAAGCTTGTTTAAATTCAGGAAATACAGTGGTAAATCTTATTTTGTTTCTTTGAATCATGTCATACTAACCTGTTCCATAAATCTGAATTATATTAAACTCTAATTAATGTAATGTCTGAACCAGCCATTAATATATGTTTTTAGAGCTAGACTACCATGCACAGATGTCCCAATGCAAGTCACAAGGATTTGAGTTTGACTTGAAGTCAATTGTCCATTTTCATCATCAATAGGGAGTATAGTATACTTTCTATAAGGATATTTGGGGGGGGATTGTTATTTTCCATAAATTCTTTTAAATATTGTGATAGCACATTAGAATTTTTTTATTTTATAATTTATCTCAATAATTATTATCAAAATGAACTATTCCAAGACTGATATGCAGGTTGTACAAAACTCATGCCCAGTAGGCCAATCTCAATGTTTTGTTTTTTTCCAAAGAAAATGTTAAAGTACCTAGAAATGTTCCAATGCCATGCATTAAACAAGTAAAGCAATATTTAAAAGAAAATGGCACCAATTTGAAAATGTAATTCATGTAATAAATTATCCATGGGGCATGACTTTTGAAACTCCTTATGTATTCTTAGAGAGATTTTTTATGAATACTTTTAAAGTAATTGAAATAGAGTAATAAGATATTGAGAACCTTTTTATGGGTTAGTTAGACCTCTCTGTTTTTCTTATCAGTTTATGACTCTTTTATTGTGATAAGTCTTCAATTTTCTTAAGTTTCAATTATATTACCAGGCTTCTATTTTAATTTCTATTCCTTCTTGGCATTCAAATGATTTATTTAAAAAAACATTATGAACCCAATTAGAAAGTTGTTACCTTGGCCTCTAAATGTTGCAGAGATTTTGGTATTAGTCTGGTATTAGTCATAATTCAGTTGTTTTGCCAGGATTACAAGCTGCAAGACACATTTTAATATTTTGGGAATAAAAATCACTTTCTAATCAAACTCTCATGAGAACTATTTATATAATTAGGAGAAAGGGGTTTTGAAATTGCCACATCTTCAATTAATTTTTATTTGTAGATAAATTAAGGTTTATATGGGATATGTGTGGGTAATTTGGAATAAAAAATAACAAAAAAGAAGCCCTGATTCTTCAGAACGAAATAGCTGCTCATAAAACAATAATAAGGAATTAAGGAAAAAGGATGGTAAGAAAACACCTGTCTGATCTTGATGAATACAAATCATCAGGACCTGATGCATTACAACCCAGAGTTCTAAAGGAGCTGTCTGATGTCATCTCAGAACCGTTGTATCACATCTTCCAAAAATCCTGGAGCACCAGGGAACTACCAGAGGACTGGGAAAGAGCTGATGAGGTTCCCATCTTCAAAAAAGGAGGAAGAAAACAGATCCAGGAAACTACAGGCCAATCAGCCTAACATCAATACCTGGGAAGATACTGGAAAAGATAATAAAAAAACAGATCTGCCAACATCTAGAAACAAATAAAGTAATAACTATAAATCAGCATGGGTTTGTTAAAAACAGATCATTCCAAACCAATCTTATTTCATTTTTTAACATAGTGACTAAATTAATAGACCAGCGAAAAACTGTGGACATGATATATTCAATGTCCTGTGGACATGATATACATTGTGAGCTCTTAGGAAGTATCCCTTCCTTGTGTGTTAGAAATAGCCATTTCCAATGGGGAAAGCAGGGCAAAGCAGAGTGGGGAAAATATTTTCCTTTGCTATATTTCCAGTCTGAATTAGACTATGGCAGGTTCTCTACAGGCAGTAGTGTGATTCGATTTTTTAACAACCGGTTCTGTGGACGTGGCTTAGTTGGGGGTGTGGCTTGGTGGTCATGTGACTAGATGAGCTTGGCTATGTGCATAGGGACTACTCAGAGGGCTGAAAAAAGTCATTCCTGACTGGTCCTCGCACTTTTGACTGGTCCTCACACTTATGACCATCCTCACATTTATGCCTGTTGCAGCATTCTTAACAACCATGTCACTCATTTCACAACTACTTCTCTTCACCATGGTGACAAGATAGGGCACAAAACTTAAAATGTGAGGGCAGTCGTAGGTGCAAGGACTGGTCAAAAGTGCAAGGATCGGTCAAAAATAACTTTTTCAGCCCTCTGAGTACCTAAGGGACTGGTTTGGACAAAACTCATCAGCACTTTTTCATAAGACTGTTGACAAAAATAGGATTGCCAACATGATCACCAATGTCCAATGACAGATATGGCACAAGAAGAAGAAGAAGAAGAGAAATAGATAGCCTGTTGTCTAGGTACGACATGTTAATTTGTAATTTTAAAAGATCAGTTTCCTGTGACAGGAGTTACAACTGCAGGGTCAAAGAGCTGTCTTGCTGTACATCTAGTACAGCATAAATTTTTGCACTTTAACACATCAATCTTTACAATGGACCTTCTAGCTAAGAATCAATAAAGTCAAGCCAATTTCCTTAATATGCCATCTTGAAGAGATTATGGAAGAGGTGGGGAGGAAGAGCATCTCTTAGATTGAACAACTAGCCTCATGGTGTGACTGGAACAATCTGGAACTGAACACACTCAAAACTGTAGAAATGGTGGTAGAGATTAGGAGAAACCCTCCCATACTATCACCTTTTACAATATTAGACAACATAGTATCAACAGTAGAGACCTTCAAATTTCTAGATTCTATCATATCTCAAGACCTAAAATGGACACCTAACATGCCAAGAGCCTCAGATAGCTCAACAGGCTAAGTCACCTGTTATTAACATTCAGCTGTCTGCAATTATTGCAAGTTCGAGGCTCAAAGTTGACTCAGCCTTCCATACTTTCTAAGGTAGGTAAATTGAGGACCCAGTTTGTGGGGGCAATAAACTGACTTTGTATAAAAAATATACTAAAGTATGAAGACTATTGCTTAATGCATTGTAAGCCGCCCTGAGTCTCCGGAGAAGGGCGGCATATAAATCTAATTTTTAAAAAAAACATCAAAAATGTCATCAAAAAAGCACAACAAAGAATGTTCTTTCTGTGCCAACTCAGGAAGCTCAAACTGCCTAAGGAGCTGCTGATACAGTTCTACAGAGGAACTATTAAGTCTGTCATCTGCACCTCTATAACTGTCTGGTTTGGTTCTGCAACCCAACCAAATAGACATAGATTTCAGAGAATAATTAGAACTGCAGAAAAAACAATTACTACCAACCTGCCTTCCATTGAGGACCTGTATACTGCATAAGTCAAAAAGAGGGCTGTGAAAATATTTACAGACCTCTCACATCCTGGACATAAATTGTTTCAACTCCTACCCTCAAAACGACTATAAAGCACTGTATATCAAGGCAACTAGATATAAGAACATTTTTTTCCCGAATGCCATCACTCTGCTAAACAAATAATTCCCTCAAACTATTCACTAAGGCTGCATTACTACTACTATTATCTTCATTGTTCCTGTTGCCGATCTCCTCCCACTTGTGACTGCATGACTATAACTTTGTTGCTTATATCCTTGTGATTTATATTGATATTGTTTCCTAGTATGATTTGATTGCTTATTGTACCATATGACTGTCACTGGGTGTTGTGCCTTGTAATTCTTGACAAGTGTATCTTGTCTTTTTATATGCAATGAGAGAAAACGCACCAAAGACAAATTCCTTGTGTGTCCAATCACACTTGGCCAATAAAGAATTCTGTTCTGTTCTGTTCTGTTGTTCTGTTCTGTTCTGTTCTGTTCTATCCCTATCCCTATCTATCCCTATCCCTATCCCTATCCCTATCCCTATCCCTATCCCTATCCCTATCCCTATCCCTATCCCTATCCCTATCCCTATCCCTATCCCTATCCCTATCCCTATCCCTATCCCTATTCTATTCTATTCTATTCTATTCTATTCTATTCTATTCTATTCTATTCTATTCTATTCTATTCTATTCTATTCTATTGGCTAATGCTTTACAACAGTTAAATTAAGCAATATATAGTAAAATAAATTCCAAATCTATTTTCACTCTTTGCTATTTTAGAACAGCTTAAGTGAAATGGATATTGATTTTATCAGCTCAATGCATCTTCATTTTCTACTAACCAAGGTTATTTATTTCTGGAAAGAGCTGCTACACATATAACCTTGGTCCAGTCTAAAAAATCTAACTAGGAAAATCGTGTTTGCAATATCTGGAAAACTAACCTGATGGTGGAGAATATATTATGGATTTATTTCCTGACAGAGCCTATTGTATTTTATAGACAGTGTTTACCCTTACTGGTTTTCCCTCTGAGATAAGCCATACTTCAGGTGAATTAGTAAAATTCATAACTTTTAGCACTAAAAAGGAAGAGAGATACATCTTTTAAAATAGGTAGAAAAACTACTACCATTGATCAGAAATATATAATTTTTGGATGCCTTAAATTTATTGACTCTCAAGCAATTTTATTTCCTAGGCAGTTGCTTTGTGTTGGAACTGATATAGGCAGTTTCTCTCCTGAATTCTTCTTACTCTGATCTGGATAATCCAACTGGGCATAATGGAAATTGGCTTCATTACTCCTCATCCCATGCTTTCCTGATTACTTTCTAATTTAATTAGACAAGCCACTCTATGTTGGAATAATTCATAGAAGACAAAAAAAATCCAAAGCACTTATAATGTCAAATAAGGCATACATGCATATATACAGTAGTGGGATTCAACTTTTTTAACAACCGGTTCTGTGGGCGTGGCTTAGTTGGGGATGTAGCTTGGTGATCATGTGACTGGGTGGACTTGGCTAGCTGGTCATGTGACTGGGTGAGTGTGGCTATGTGTATAGGACTACTCAGAGGGCTGAAAAAAGTCATTCCTGACTGGTCCTCGCACTTTTGACCGGTCCTCACACTTATGACCATCCTCACATTTATGCCCTTAACCATGTCAGTCATTTCACAATTACATCTCTTCACCACGGTGACAAGATAGGGTGCAAAACGTAAAATGTGAGGACAGTTGTAAGTGCGAGGACCGGTCAAAAATGCAAGGACTGGTCAAAAACAGTCCAGTCAGGACCCTTCAGTCTAGTTTTGACTGTGGTAGTGGAGGGCACCTTCTGTCAATCTCAGGGACATTGCAAAGTCCCTGACTGATCCAGAAAAGCCCTTTTTCTAGCAGCAGGGAAGCAGCCATTGTGGCTGCCAAGTCTGGGACAGCTTCAGAGGAAGAAAGAGGAATGACAGCTACCCAATGTGGTGAGAGAGCCTTACTTTAATTCATAAAATTCACCCTAATGAGAGGAGTGCTTAGGTGATTAACTAAAGAAAGTTAAGCAGCGAATGGAATAGACTATTTGAAACCCAATTGCTGATTGAAAGGATTTTAAACTAATTGCTTTTGAAGACCGAGACTGGACTGAAAGAGAAAGAGAAGAAGATATTGTTTTTTGGGTCTGTGCTTTTTTTAAAAGAAAAAAATTAGTCTGATTTAGGATTGATTTATTATGAAGCCTTTCTTTTTTACTTTAACTTTTTGTTCTTTTTTGTTCTTTTTTCTAAGTAACTTTTAATAAAGAAGATTTGGATTTTAATGTAGGAAAGCTAAGAGAGTGAAAGTGCTGCCATCTGCTGAGGAAAAGAAGAGAAGAAATTTTGTTGCATTGTGTATCCAGGCAGAAAGCTGAAGGATACATTGTAGCCAAAATAATAACAAAGTGGCTCTGAGCTTCAGTTTGTTTAGCACAAGTGAAGAGAACATCTGAGATAGTATTTATCTGCATTGTTGATTCAGGTGTTCTTGGTGGCTTTGAAGTAGGAGCCTTGGAAAAGTGCGGAGAGGAATTTTCCTCTGTATGACCTTTTTGGGGGGGAGGTAGCCACTGTTATTCTTTCTCTTTGAGGCTTGTATGAGAGAGAACTCTCTGTATGCTTTCCAGTTATAAACATAAGTGAAAGATCTTTATTCTGAGACTTTTTAAGAATTGAATTGGATTAAGACATTCAAGAGCCGGAAGTGGTTTGGTTTTTTTTCCCCCTATCCTTTCTGGATTTTCTTGTTTTTCCCTATATTGTTCCCTATTGTGGATTTTTTTTATTTTGGACTTTTATATTTGTATTATTTACCTTTTTTTTCTTTCTCTTTTTGATATTTTGTTTTTATATGATTTTTTCTTCTTCTTTCTTTCTCATCTTTTTTTCAATGAAATTCTAATTGGATTAGGGCAGTGGTTCCCAAAGTTTTTCAGTCCACCATCCCCTTGGTACTATAAACTCATCCTCAGTACCCCCACCCAGGGGTGGGTTCTACTTACCTTTACTACCGGTTTGCAGCGGGGCCACGTGCACACGCTCACTTCGCTTGCTCATGCAACCGCTCTTCTGCACATGTGCAGAAGTGTTTTGGTGATGTCGGGGTCGGTGGGTGGGGCCTCCTGTTGGTTTTACTACCGGTTCTATAGAATCAGTGAGAACCGGGGCAACCCACCACTGCCCCCCCACCCCCTATAAATAGCATTATTTGGAATAACAGTTTGCACGACCCACTAAGGAAGATAGTAACAGTAAAATACACAGAATACTTTGGCCTCCTGAAGCCTTACCCCGCATGTCCCATTTTTGGGAAAAACAGACTCATTTTTCACAAAAACAGGTTGTGCAGAGCCTTTGGGAGGCCTGCAGGCTGCTCCAATACAAATCTATCCCTATAACAAAAATAGCTAACACTATTAGTTAACACTAAAGAAATCTCCTGAATCAACCAATCTAGAGCAGTGATTCTCAGCTGGGGGTTCCTTTTGAATTTGCTGACCACCAGTGAGTGGGAGAAAGCAATTTCACAGAGGAGGGGATGGAGAGGGCTGTGGAATGAAATTCACATCCATTCCCAGACACCCTGGGATCAACCTGCAGTCCTCTCCTACCTCCTCAGGCAGTGGAGCTGGGGGGGGATGCTTTTCAAGAAGTCACAAGGAGGGCTGAGAGCTGGTTTCTGTCCCACAAGTAAGATTTGGTCCAGAACCAACCCCAACATGAAAGTCTTTTATT
The DNA here is from genome assembly GCA_038048745.1 of Coluber constrictor foxii. Classification (NCBI taxonomy): domain Eukaryota; kingdom Metazoa; phylum Chordata; class Lepidosauria; order Squamata; family Colubridae; genus Coluber; species Coluber constrictor. The sequence continues at coordinate 113,695,467 of CM075961.1, read as the reverse complement.
TGCTCCTTGTACTCCTTGTCTTTGCATTTTTAACAGGTAATAAATTAAATTTCTGATGATGTCAAAATAGTTTAGTTTAGTTTAGTTTAGTTTATTTATACTTATATGCTGCCCATCTCCCAAAGGACTTGGGGCGGCTCACAAAGATAAAACAATTAAACAGTAAAATTATGACTAAAATACTCAAATTAAAAACCCCAAAAGATTAGTTAAAACTCCCATCAGATTAGCAAATTTGTTGGAAAAGCCATGTCTTCAGGTCAGCGCAGAAAGAGCGGAGATCAGAGGCCATCCGGAGCCCAGTGGGTAAACCATTCCAGAGGGTCAGTGCGCCCACAGAGAACACTCTCATCCTGGGCGCCATTAGCTGACATTGTCTGGCTGATGGGACCCAGAGGAGGGCAATCCTATGTGAGCACACTGGGCGGTTGGAGGCAGGCAGAAGGTGATCCTGCAAGTACCTTGGGCCCATGCCATGAAGGGCTTTATAGGTAAGTATCGGCACCTTGAAGCAGATCCAAAGGACCACCAGTAACCAGTGCAGCTTGCGCAGGGGAGGTGTAATACGGGAGTAACGGGAAGCCCCCATAACAACTCGTGCGGCTGCATTCTGGACCAGTTGGAGTCTCCGGGTGCAGCCCCATTTAGAGAGCATTGCAGTAATCCAAATGAGAGATGACGAGAGCATAGGTGACTGTACGGAGGGCATCCCTGTCTAGGAAAGCTCTTCTCCATCTTTTGTCTGGAGTACCATTTAATCCAGAACCTTTTAATTCCAGAAGTCCAAGTTTAAAGAATGGACTTCTGGAATTAAAGCTCCCATTTTTTTTTATTGAAAAGTTTTACAAAAAAGAAACAACATTTTCTCCCCCCTGGAATCCCCCCACCCCCTTCCCTCCCCCCACCTCACCCCCCTTCCCCCCTCCCCTCTCCCCCCCGACTTCCCAGAGCAAAATACAGGGTATTAAAAAAAACAATTGCTTCCGGTGGCGCCTCCGTCGTTGTCGGCGGTCTCTTCATGACCGCCGGCCTCCTGGCGCATTAAGAGCCGCTGCACAGCTGGTAAGTGGCTCGAAAAACCCACTCCTTAATTGAAGGAGCAGGGAGAGCTTCTTGGGGTGAGGTTGAGCCCCCTGAGTCACCCCAGGACCTTCTCTTTTGTCCTGGGGAAGGCTCAGAGCGATGGCTCCCTATCCACCTCCAGAGTATGCTCTGCGCCGAGAGGGATCTCTGCTAATTAGTTAATTAGTGGAGCCAGACATCGTGAGCAATACCACGACTGAACTGACAACAGAAACAAGCTGGACAAGAAAGAAGGCAAGTCTAATGCAAGTATGATTTTTTTAATTGATTTTTTGGAGGAAGGAAAAGAAAAGGGAAGGAGAGGATGAAGAGTAAAAGTGCTTTTAAGATGGTGACGGGCTCTGCTGGAAGAAAAAAATGAGAGCGGAAAGTGAAAGCAGAGCTTAGTGCTGAGAGATTTTAAAAGAAACATTTTCATATTGAGAAGAATTAAAGAAACAAAGGTCGATTTAAACAGATTTTTTCTGTTTTCTTTTTAATTGAAGTAAGAAGAACTTTCTTGGTCTTTTTTAAAAGTAAAGTAAAGTAAAGATGACTCCCAAACCTAAAGGAAGGGGGGGCTCCCCCATGAGCCAGCTGAAGGACAAAGCTGAAATGATTCATCTGGACTTAAAAGATTTTATAACAAGTTCTTTAGTGAGTGTTGTTGACAAAATAAAAAGTTCACAGAAGAATCTTGAGGAGTTGGTTTCTGGGAAGTATGACCAATTAAGTCAAACTATTACCAAAGTAATCTCGGATCTTTCAAGTGTGGTGGTTGAAATGGGGGAGAAAGTGACTGAGATCAGCAGTAAGTGTCAGGTATGCTTCCTTTAATATCCAGGAAAGGAGGACCCAGACTCCATTAGATACGATAACTGGTACTTTTACTAGATATGAACTGAACGCAACCATAGAAAGCAGGATTCTGAAGCAAAACGCGCGAAAGTTACAAAACTAGCGAGGTTGACATTCGGCCCCCCTTCAGAAGAGACAGCTTCTAATCCTGAAACAGAGAAAAGGAGAGGTAATATCACAACATTCTATACTTCTCATGACTCAAGGTTTATCAGGGTATTTGGTATGAAACAGCTGTACTTTTCTAGGTGCCCTAACATCACGTTTATTCACCCACTCAGGCTGTGATAACGGGAAGTGCTTCGGTTGTCATAGAAATGGAGGGAGGGGGTTTATGCTCACGCGGGCTTTCTAAATTCTGAGAAACGAAACCTTCCTTAAGCTGTTATCAGTCCAACGGACACTGCATTCCTGGATGCTGACACGGCCAGACGTCTGCTCCCACCTGACCTCTGGAAGACCTGTGGATTGGATGATTTATGGTGCACAAGGGAGGGGGATGCTTTCTAATTGCTTCCAGGCTACGAGATACTGTACTTTCCCATGATGTTTTCTAGAGTCCAAAATCTCTTTTACTTCAAAGTGTTGTTCCCCTTCAATGAGGATGGGAACAGGAGGAGGTTCCTTGGACGGACGTAGAGAGGATGATTGTTCCAGTTTCAGTAAACTGACATGGAACACTGGGTGAATTCGTCGCAAGTTCTTGGGTAAATCTAATTCAACCGTGACTGGGTTAATTATCCGAGTAACAGGGAAAGGGCCCACATACTTAGGACCAAGCTTTTTTGATTTCTGCGGAGTTTGCAAATACTTGGTCGACAGATAAACCATGTCCCCCACTTGATAAACATGTGCAGGGCATCTCCTTTTGTCGGCTTGGACTTTATGAGCTTGGTGAGCCTCATCTAACGCTTTGCGAGTCACTGCCCAAGTCGCTCGTAGTTGATCGATCCACTCAATCAGAGAAGGGTTTTGTGGGTCATCATGAGGTAACTCTGGGATTGGCACAAACTCTTGCCCAGAAGCCACCTTGAAAGGAGTGAAACCTGTGCTGCTATGAACGGAATTATTATATGCCACTTCTGCGAAAGGCAGCAGTTCCACCCAGTTGTCTTGTTGGTAGTTTATATAACATCTCAAATATTGTTCTAGCACATCATTGGTTCTTTCACAGGCCCCATTGGTCTGGGGGTGGTGGGCGGAGCTTAGTCCCTGGGCGGAGCCTAACAACATTAGGAACTCTCTCCAAAAGCTGGAGGTGAACTGCACTCCCCTGTCTGAAATTATACGTTTTGGCGCTCCATGTAGCCTATATACATGTTGAATGAACAGTTTAGCAAGGGTTTTTGCTGATGGGATTTTAGTGCATGGGATAAAATGCACCTGTTTGGAAAACAGATCAGTTACTACCCATATAACTGTGCAACCCCCACTTTCGGGAAGGTCTACAATGAAGTCCATGGATATTTCCTTCCAAGGAGCAGTGGGTCTGGCCACATTTTGGAGGAGACCAGGTGTCTTCCCGGGAGGTCTCTTAGCTGAGGCACACACTGGACAGCTCGCGACATATGCCTCTGTGTCCTTTTTGAGCGCGGGCCACCAAAACTGTCTTTTGACGAGATGTAAAGTTTTGACAAATCCGAAGTGTCCCGCCATCTTGGAGACATGGGCTTGTTGCAAAACAGTTACTCGTAAATTAGCTGGGACATACAATTTGGCTCCAACCCAAGCTAGCCCATCACGAAGTGTACATTCGTTTGAGTGGGCTTGGAACCACTCATCGGTTGTTAAAGTCTCTTTTAGTTGCTGGAGCAAATCACCCGACAGACTCGGGTCACTTTTCGACTGTGCTCGGGTAGTCACTGGTGCCGCCAGTTGGGCTGACGGGACAATTGGTCGGACAACTTCCTCCCTGGTGCTGTTGTATTGAGGCAATCTGGACAAAGCATCTGCCATGAAATTCTTCCCGCCAGGAAGGTAGCGCAAAGTGAAGTTAAAATGGTTGAAGTGTTTGGCCCAGCGCACTTGTTTTGGTGATAGCTTACGTGGGGTTTTCAAAGCTTCGAGATTTTTATGATCAGTCCAAACTTCAAAAGGATGTTTAGCTCCTTCGAGAAAGTGCCTCCAGGTTAGAAGTGCCCAGCGTACGGCGAAAGCCTCCTTTTCCAATATGGCCCATCTCCTTTCGGTTTCGGATAGTTTCCAGGACGTGTAGGCACAAGGCTGTAATTTTGCATCCGCAAAATTCTTTTGCAAAAGTACAGCCCCTACTGCGACATCACTGGCATCTGCCTGTACCACGAAAGGTTCATCCATATCTGGGTGCTTAAGGACTGGTTCAGCAGCAAATAGCCGTTTCAGTTTTTCGAATGCGGCCTGACAGTCCATAGTCCATTCCAGAGGTTTGGAGGGTTTTGGTTTTTCTTCACCCTTGGTTTTCAGGAGATTAGTTATTGGCAATGAGATTTTGGCAAACGAGGGGATGAACTGTCGATAAAAGTTAGCAAATCCCAAAAAACTCTGCAACTGCTTGCGGGTGCATGGTGCTGTCCATTCTAACACCGCCTGAACCTTTGCAGGGTCCATTTCTATTCCCTCCGGGGAGATGCGATAGCCAAGATAGTCAATTTTGGTTTGGTGGAACTCACATTTAGAAAGCTTTGCATACAGTTCAGCAGCCCTAAGTTTTTTCAGGACGGTGCGTACTAATCTTACATGGTCGGCCATGTTGTCAGAGTAGATAAGAATGTCATCCAAATAAACGAGCACCCCCTTATACAAATGCTCATGCAAAATTTCATTGATTAATTGCATGAATACTGCAGGAGCCCCTTGTAGTCCGAACGGGAGCACTCGGAACTGGAAACACCCCAGCGGACAGTTAAATGCAGTTTTCCATTCATCCCCTTCCTTGATGCGCACCCTGTAATAAGCCTCCCGTAAATCCAATTTGGTAAAAATCTTCCCCTTCCCTAAGTGAGCCAACATGTCCTTCATGAGGGGTAAGGGGTAGACGTTTTCCACGCAAATCGCGTTTAGGTTTCTATAGTCAACTACCAAACGAAAGGAACCATCTTTCTTTTCTCTAAATAAAACTGGTGCAGCCACTCGTGGTCTGGCTGGTTGGATGAAGCCCCATTCTAGGTTTTTGTCAATAAAATTTCGTAGTTCCCCCAGTTCACGAGGGGTCATAGGATAAATCTTTGGCTTAGGGAGCTTCACTCCCGGGAGTATCTCAATAGCACAGTCTGTAGCCCTGTGGGGGGGTAGCACATCCGAAGCCTTCTCGCTAAAAACTTCACGGAGATCCCAATACTCTTTTGGAATTTTCTCCTCCCCTTCTATGTGGTCTATTGCCACCTCCGCTTCTTCAGGGCCCTCTCTGTTTTCAAGGGGGGCCTCCTCCCCTTTAGGCGGTGGCTTACTAGTACGAATGCGCAGAACCCCCATTTTCCAGTTAATTCGTGGGTTCCATTTCCGTAGCCAGGGCAAGCCGAGAATGAGGGGTCGTTCCATGCTAGGGGCCACCACAAAACTGAGAGTCTCTACGTGGTCCCCTAATTTCATTTCAATGGGTTCCGTTATGGAACTAGTTAGGGTCCCGCCTGCCATCGACCCATCTAGCTGGCAGAATGCAATAGGCCTTTTCAGCTCCCTCAGTCCCAGGCCCATCTTTTCTACTACTTTCGGGCTGATAATGCACCTGGTGCACCCAGAGTCTAATAAGGCTGGCATCTGTGCATGGGCCCCTGTGGATGGTACTTTAAGTTCTATGGGGATGAGTAGGGGCCCCTCAGTGTGACTCACCAGATCATCGGAGTCGGAGTCGGTCTCGCTGTCGTCTGCGTTGGTCGGAGTTCCCAACTCCCCCTTGGTCCGGGGAGCGAACTCTACGACTTCCCCCTCCAGCGCGACTTCACGAATTTTTGCTGGTGTTTTGTCCATCTTCTTTGGTGCTCTGCTGGCAGGTTTTGGCACTGGCTTGGAGGGGCACTCAGCGGCCCGGTGTCCTTCCATGCCGCACTTAAAACAAGTGAAAGGCTTCAGCTTGGGTTTGGTTTCCGGCCTTCCCCCAGCCATCTTTGGGGCTTCCTTGCGGTGGTAGGAGAATGAGGGTTCCCCGGCACGCCCCCTCCGTAGTCGGCTACGGCTTATCTCAATTTCTGCATCCTCAGCTGCTATGTACCAACTGTCCAGATCTTCGGGAACCCCCCGTGCTCTACAGTCGTGGTAGATTTCATCATTCAGCCCGTCTTTGAACCCTTCCAGCAAGGCTACCTCTGGCCACCCTGTCATGTATGGTGCTAGCTCCCGAAATTCTTGGGTGTATTCCGCCACCGATCTCCGGCCTTGCTGAATACTTTTCATGCGGAGCTTCGCCTTCCGCTCAGCTAGGTGGTCCTCGAAACGCCTCCTAAGGGCCGCCATAAACTGGTTGTAATTCCGCAGCAGGGGGGAATTGTTATTGTAGAGTACCACCATCCACTCGGCTGCCACCCCCTCTAAAGCACTGATGACACATCTCACTCGGGCTGCATCTGACGAATAGTCCTCGCCCCAGTCTTGCATGTGATTCCACACTTGGGTTTTTGGGTTCCCATCATACTTTCCAGGAAGGGGGGGAATTTTAGTTTTTTTCCGTCTGCGGGGTGGGGCCTGTAAGGCTGGGGGCCCCTGGACTGCTGCATCCCTCATTTGACCACCCAATGCCTGGGATGTATCTTCGTCAGCTCTCTCTTCCTCTCCCCCACAAACTCCTTCCTCAGGATCTATTTTAGAGTCTTCTTCTTCCCCCCTCCCAGGGTATGCATAAGACTCACGGGCTTTACGGCTTTCATCAATCTCACGAATGAGCTGAAGGGCTTGCTCCATTTTGAGGCGTTCCTTCTGCTCCTGCAGCCACACGCCTTCTCCTTTTCGGGGTCTGGAGGTTGTTACTCCACGGGGGGTCTTTCTCAGGTCCAGCAACCTTCCAACCCCTGTCGACCATCGGGCTGGTTCTTCCCTCGGCTCCTTCAGCTGTAAATTCTCCATCCACATCGCAGCCTCTTCGGGTTGCTGGTATGAAGACATTGCCGAACCATATGCCCCCATCTGTTCTGTATCACTTCCCTGATCAGACATTCTGTAGTTTTTCAGCCCCCTCGGTGTGATCCGGGATGGCTGTGATGAGAATCCTGCTTATTGTCAGGTATGCTTCCTTTAATATCCAGGAAAGGAGGACCCAGACTCCATTAGATAGGATAACTGGTACTTTTACTAGATATGAACTGAACGCAACCATAGAAAGCAGGATTCTGAAGCAAAACGCGCGAAAGTTACAATTTATGTGCACCATAAATCATCCAATCCACAGGTCTTCCAGAGGTCAGGTGGGAGCAGACGTCTGGCCATGTCAGCATCCAGCATCCAGGAATGCAGTGTCCGTTGGACTGATAACAGCTTAAGGAAGGTTTCGTTTCTCAGAATTTAGAAAACCCGCATGAGCATAAACCCCCTCCCTCCGTTTCTATGACAACCGAAGCGGCAAAGCAAAACTAGCGAGGTTGACAGTAAGTTTGACTCTCAGATACAAGAAATACAAGAAAAATTTGTGGAAGCTGAGGTTCAAAATCAGAACATACAGAATGATATCATTATGCTTCAAATTAAAACTATGGAATCAGCAATTAGATTAAGAGGTATAAGAGAAAATAAGAGAGAAAACTTAAGAACAATTTGTGCAAAGGCTTTTGCAGAATTACTAAAGCTAGAAGATGAGATAATTTTTGGCTGTATAGAGAAAGTCCTTTCTGCCATTCTCTCAAATTTCCATCTTTCTTAAGCACTGGTATCATTTGAAACAAAAATAAAAACTTGGGTAATACATTCATTTTTATTGCTGCTATTCTTCCCAATAGGGATAGTTGCAATTTTTTCCAGTTTTCCATGTCTCTCTGCACTTTTTGCCAAAGGACTTTGTAATTGTTTTTAAATAACTTTGTATTTGAGGCTGCAATATTTACTCCTAAATATTTAACCTTTTTAACTATTTTAAACTTCATTATTCTTCCTAACTCTTCCCTTTGAGATACAGACATATTTTTAGTTATTATCTTGGTTTTATGTTGATTTACTTTAAATCCAGAAACCTTACTATACTATATCCAACATGTATGGAACTGTTTTTATAGGTTGAGTTAAAGTAACAACCAAGTCATCTGCAAACTCTCTTAATCTATAATCCTGTTGTCTAATTACTATTCCTTTGAGCTTATCAGATTCACGTATCTTATTCAACAAAACTTCTAAAGAATAAAGCTTTTTCTTCTTTTGTATTTTAAAATCTTGAACTCTCTTCTTTTGCCTAAATTTCCCATTGTTTGCACCTACCTTTTTTGATGAGGAAAAAGAAAAGAAATCTGCCTCTGCCTAATTTTCCAATGTTGCAGCAAACAGCAAACCCAACAACCTGCTTTACGTTCGGTTTCGCTTTCAGCTTGAATTGCACAAGGAGAAAAAAAATCTGCTCCAGCAATTTAGCTCTTTGTAGCAAGCTGCAGATCCATGTGCAAAACAGCTGAGAGCAAATCAGCTGAGAGTCGCGGATCTAATTAATGGGTTAATTAGCCGCTGAAGCTGAAAGTTGTTGTTTTTTCTTGCTGTTTGCTTGCAAGGAAGTAACTGCATAGACCAAAGGGTGGGGGTCACCTTCCTTGCCACTTAGCGCCCCCCTGCCACCCCCTTTTGCCTTTAGTGCCCCCCTGCTGCCCCCCTTCCCTCTTACCGCCCCCCTAAGGCACCCCACTGCAGTACTGCCCACTTACCGCCCCCCTAAGGCACCCCACCCCAGTACTGCCCACTTTGGGAACCACTGAGCTAGATGGACCTTGAATAATATAATTTTAAAAGAAAAAGAATTCATACAGAAAATGCAAAGAGAGTTGGGGTTTTTCTTTAAGGAGAATAAAAAGTAAGATACATCTATACAAAACCATTCAGATACAATGAAGGCTTATGCTAGAGGTATAGTAATAGACAATACAAAGAAAAGGAATGTGAAGAAAAGACAAACTTTTATAATATTAAAGGATGAATATAAGAGATTTGAAAAGGAACTCCAGAAAGAGTTAAGAAAGATGTAAAAATGGAAATGGACATGTTGAAACATAAAATGGACTGACTAGAGAAGGAAGAGCTAGCCCCAAAAATAAGAAGTGCTAAACAGAACTATTTTGAAAATGTGAATAAACCAGGAAGATGGCTGGCATATAAATTGAAAAAAGAAAGGGAATCAAAAAAATATAATGCAATTGACTGATGATCAAGGATAAAGTAAATTTGGAAATAAAGAGATGGGAAAAATAATACAAGAATATTACAGACAACTTTATAAAACAGAGTTGGTTGAAGATGGGAAAGTCAAAAAATATTTACAGAATGCAAAATTACCTTTGATTCCCAAGGATATTGAAGAAATGCTAGATGGGCGTATAATGATGATGGAATTAACAGAAGCATTTAAGAAACAAAAAAATGGAAAGACACCAGGACCAGATGGTTTGCCTATGGAATATTATAGGATATTACAAGAATCTCTATGCCTTCCGCTTTTGGATGTTATGAATGAAGTCATGATAAATAAAACAATACCCCAATCATGGACTGAGGCTTATATCACACTGATTCACAAAGAAGATACAGACCCACAACAAATTAAAAACTATATCTATATCTCTGCTAAATTCAGACTATAAAATTTTTGCCTCAATACTGGCAGAAAGATTTAAGAGATATTTGAATAATTTTATACATTCAGATCAAAATGGATTTCTTCCAAAAAGACAAATTAGAGACAATATAAGAATAATTTTGAATACTCTAGAATATTATGAAGGGCATCCTGAAAAACAAATGGCTTTGATATTTCTAGATGCACAAAAAGCATTTGACAATGTGAATTGGCGATTTATGACACTACAAATGGAAGAGATGGGCTTTGGAAGAAAATTTATCCAGGCAATTGAAGCGATATATTTGAAACAGACAGCAAAAGTAATGATTAATGGAGAATTGATTGATTCTATTAAAATAGAAAAAGGCACTCGACAAGGATGTCCTTTATCCCCATTACTGTTTATATTGACTTTGGTAGTGTTGAATAGAAATGTTAGAGAAGAAAAAGAGATAAAAGGAATGAAAATGAGAAAAGAAGAATATAAATTACAATCCTTTGCTGATGACCTGGTCTTTATTATTGAGGAACCCTTAACATCAATAAATAAATTGACAGAAAAAATAGGAGAATTTGGGGAGGTTGCTGGTTTGAAAATTAATAAAGAAAAGATGAAGATAATAACTAAAAATATGTTAAAAAAATAAAAAGAAGACTTGAGGGAGATTTCAAAGATGCAGGTCACAAATAAGGTAAAGTATTTGGGGATTCAATTAACAACAAGATGCAGTTCTCTTGAAGAAAATAATTACAATAAGCTTAAGCAACAGATAGGACAAGACTTGGTGAAATGAGGGAATTTGCAGTTATCTTTGATTGGAAGAATTGCAACTATTAAGATGAATATTTTACCTAGAATCTTATATCTTTTTTAGACAATTCCTTTAAAGCTCGATAAGGGATTCTTTGCAGATTTAAATAAAATGGTTTTGAAATATATTTGGCAGGGAAAGTAGGCAAGAATAAAACTCAAATTGTTACAAGATGCTAAGATGAGGGGTGGTTTTGGTTTACCAAATTTTGAATTATATTACCAAGTGGTTTGTTTAATGTGGATTAAAGAATGGGTAACATTGAAAAACACTAGATTATTAAATTTGAAGGGACATGATTTGTTGATGGGATGGCACACCTTCTTATGGTATAAAGGAATTAAAATTCAGGGGTATTTTAGAAGACACCAGATACATGAAGCTCTGTTTTTAACATGGGAAAGGATTAAAAAATATCATTATATGAAGATTCCAGTCTGGATATCTACAATTGAAGCTTTTTCTTATCCAGTGGTATTTAGAGGGGAACAAATTGTTAGATATTGTGCAATATTGGATGAGAAGGGTGAACTTAAATTGAAACAAGATTTAGAAGATCAGGGAATTAAGATGGATTGGTTTTCATACATGCAAATACTTTCTAGATATCGAGAAGATTTTAAACAAGAAGGTATTCATAGTGTTTTGACTGGTTTAGACAAGATATTAATGGGTTCTGATGACCATGTAATTAAAAAGTTATATGGGTATTTACTTGAAGTAAAATTGGAAGAAGAACAAGTTAAAGAATCAATGATAGCATGGGGGGAGGGAATTTTGGTTATAGTATTGATTTAGGTAAATGGCAAAAATTGTGGTTATATAATTATAAAATGACAATGTCAACAGCATATAAAGAGAATTTGTATAAGATGTTTTACAGGTGGCATTTACCCCTGATGAGGATAGCTAGAATGTTCAAGAATAAGTCGGAGAAATGTTGGAAGTATCATCAAACTCCAGGATCTTATTACCATGCGTGGAAGCAAAGAGATTTTGGACTAAGATACCTACGTGGTTAGAAAAAATGACAAAGAGATATATTGACTTCAAACCAGAGATATTTTTATTGGGGATCTTACTAGAGACATTTAATAAAGAATTGCAATACTTGATTGTGAATATTTTAACAGCGACTAGAATTGTATTTGCCAAAAACCGGAAAGGAGAGAAGGTAATTACTGACGAAGAAATTATTAAGAAAATGTTGGACTGTGCTGAAATGAGTAGATTGACATTTGAAATAAGAGAACAGGAAGATAAACAATATTATTTGATATGGGAGATATTTTATCAATGGTTTGACAAAAAAGTATGGAGATGAGATAGCGTATATGAAATGAAACTTCGATGAAATGTTTAAATATCTATCTTCTGTTCAATTGAAGAATAGTTGTTATATGATAAGATTTGGAAAATTGTAAGCACGAAATGATTTTAACCGATCAAGATGCTGTCTATAATTGTTTGTAAGGATGATATTTTTAAGCTGTTTTTTATTTTAATTTAAAATAAAACTTTTTTCAAAAAAAAATAGTGGTGGGCGGGGCGAGGGGCGGGCGAGCCAGCAATTTAACAAATGGTTCGGTGTGCTGTGAGGCCAATAATTACAAAAAGAAACCAAACCATTTGTTAAATTGCTGACTCGCTCGCCCCTTGCCCCGCCCACCACTATTTATTGACAATAATAAGTGGTGGGGAGGGGCGGGCAAGTGAGCAATTTAACAATGGTTTGTGTGCTGCGAGGGCTGAGGCCAATAAATAGTGGTGCGGAGGGGAGGGGCAAGGGGCGGGGCAAGCCAGCAATTTAACAAACGGTTCGACCGAACCACCTAGAAGCAGCAGAATCCCACCACTGCCTACAGGAGAGCCCTTTTAAGGATTATATATTAATAGAAAAGCAACTAATTTACCTCTGTTCCAAAATGCTAAAGCTCTTGTACATAAAAAACAGAAGAGCTCTGATCAACTATCACAGCCAACATTTTGGCAGTTTTGCTGTTGTCTGTGGACTCTCCCACTAAATGCAAGCATAGGATAAACTGAATATTGTTTGTTCTCAGTCTTTGGCCACAAACTACTAGCAAAAATGGCATTTGATCATAAGGCAAGGAGGCATCAAGAAATGTTTCCCCTTGAGACTTCCTGTGGCTCCGCGATTTGCTTGCCAAAAAGGAGCTCCAGCCCCATCTGTAAAAGCTGCTAGAACAGCATAAATCGGCTGTCTAGCGGCAAAAACTCTCCTCCTGGGAAAAGGGGGGAGAGAAGAGCAGAGGGGCTTAGGTAGAGCTCCCCAAAATCCCCAGGCTTTCTTCTTTTTTAAGCCTGGGGGTTGGAGGGTGAGAGCTCCCTGGAAACCTCTCAGTGCTCCGGATTAGGGGCGTGTCTGCCTGGCTTGGCAGAACGAGATATCGCGACCATACCAGCAGCATAGGAATAAAGATTTGAAGAAATTTTTTCAAAGATTTTAAGAAAATTGAATTCTGCATGCTGGCAGAGCAAAATCGGGACAGTGGAATTTGAAGTAGGCAAGTACAAGCTTTAACTCCATATGAAAAGAGAAGGGGAAGATGGCGCTAAGTGAAAGTGCTTGTCAGCCCCTGCTACATTGTTAAAGCTACTGGACTATGTAACAAGAAGTAGATTTAAAGGCGAAGTGGAAGAGAAAATTATGATGGGGATTTCAATCAATATAAATTTTTGAAGATAGTGGAAAATAATTGGACTTTGACTTCACAGTTGAATAAATATAAAACAAAAATTGAACTATGGCTGCTACCAAGGAAATAGGGGGTGAGTCAGCAAAAACACGAATTGTGACTTTAAAGGACTTGCAAGACAATTTGGATCTTTTTATTTTGGACATAAGGGATACAATTAAAAATGCTATCCAGGAGTGGAAGCTGGAATATCGTAAGAATCTGCTGGCTGTGAAAGAGGAAGAAATCATACAGTTAAACGTGATTTTGGAGAACAAAGAAGAAGCAGTCAGAGAAATGGAGTCTAATATTCTGGAAACAGAAGTTATGGTGGAGGCTTCCACACAACCAGTTGGAGAATATTTAAAAAATTAATTACTGCAGACTGTTAAATATTATGAAAATTCTTGTTTTTATGGACAGAGTCAACTTTTTGAGAATGAACTGACTGATTTTACAAGAAAGAAAAATAGAGATGGGAGTTTTAAAGTGAAAGAAACAATTTTGAAAGGGGACTGGATTTTTAAGAGACATCAGTTGCAACTTCAATTTCAAAATTTTTTGATAATAAAAGCAGGGGGACAAGCCATGCCTAACAAGAAGAAAGTATTATTTAAAAAGAAAGATTGGAAGAAATATAGAAAGAAAGGAAGAATGTGTGATGTATTTCTTGAAGGTTATACTTGGTAGATTTTGGATGTTTGATACAAAGGTTTAATTAAAAAGGGATAATTTGTTTTAGAGATATTGCATTACTAAAATGACCAACAAAAAATCTAAGTGATATTTTATTGAAAGCTTTGGAATTAATATAGAACTTTTAGGATTATATTTGGCTGATATGTTACTGAAGTTAAAGGTCTATTAAGAGATTTTAATGTTTAAAATGATATAACAGAATTTTTTTTAAAGGTTTATATGTTAAGAAATTTTAAATGTTTCAGATGATACAATAGAATTTTAAGAGATTTTAATTTTTAAAATGATATAACAGAATTTTTTTTTTAAAAAAGGTTGATATGTTAAGAAATTTTAAATGTTTCAGATGACACAATAGAATTTTCAAAAGGTTCATATGTATTGAGGGGTAAGGTTTAATTAAAACTGGATAATTTTTTAAAACTTATTGTAGCTTTAAAGTTTATACATGAAGGAATGTTTATGCAAGATGATATTTAGTTTAATGGTAATGATGTTGTTTCAAGGACAGGCTTTAAAGGAAAAAATCTTTTTCCTTTTATTTATTTTTTTTCCCCTCTAATTTGATGTTATGAGAGAATTTATAAATGTAATGTTGAAGAAAGTCAAATAGGGGAGTTAAAGAGTGTGTGGAAATTTTTTCTTTTGGAATTTACAGTAAGGTAGTATATGTTAGCTTAGGTTTGTTAGATGTTATATCCTGTTTTTGTTCTGGGAAGTCGGGGGGGGGGTTGGGAGGGAGGGTAATGGGTGGGTGGAAGGGGAAAATTTTGTTTGTAATTTTTAATATAATAAAAGACAGGTAGAAGTAAAATGGGGATAAGAAGATGACATAAAAGATGTACTAGATGTTATATTTTGTGGATTGAATATGCACTCTTGATATGTTTACTTGTTTGTATGTTTGTATGCTTGATTATGAAAATAAAAAACTTTTATTGGAAAAAAAAAGAAATTTTTCCCCTTTTGCATTTGAGCATCCAAGAAGGGACAGGAAAGAAAGAAAAAGAAGAGAGAAGCAAAAAGAAGGGAGGGAGGGAGGGAGGGAAGGAGATTATAATGAGAGGAAGTCAGATTCTGAGGGAAGTCCTGCCTCAGCACTTGGCCATTAGCAGCCCTACCGCCCTTTCACTGTCCCTCCTCCTGACCTTTCCTGGTGGTTTTCCATCCTATTGCTGAGGATGCTTTGGTTACAAAGCTTGATCTCCTCGCATGGAGAGGGAGTGGGCCTCCTTCTGACCCACACACTTTGCTGTCCTGCATGTACCATGAGCAATATGCCCAAGGAGAGCGAACACAGCAGCAGCCTTGAGCAGGAGGTAAGCAGAGCTGGGCACTCCCTCGGGGAAGCGGGGCTGAGCTGTGGGTTCCCAGTGCTCTGGGAGCTTGAGGGCCAGGCTGGGCACTTGTTCTCCACTGCCCAGGGGTTTGGGCAGCCTGCACTGCTGTCTGGGGGTGGCCTGAGAGTGACAGCGAGCCTCCTCTAGAGGGCAAGGGTTTGGCTCTTACCCTGGTCTCATCTTCCTCTGCTGGAGATAATGGATCACCCCAGACCTGCCTGGACCACCAGAGGCAACATGAGTGATGTTGAGCTGGCCACATGATGCCACCCCATCCACACCCATTTTGGCCACACCCACCCAGTCACATGACTACCCAACCACGTTGCACCCAGCCAGTCATTAGGGCAGAGAACCAGTTGTTAAATTATTTGAATGCCACCACTAGTTTCATGAAGAACCCATGCCTTGGGAGTAATTTCCCACCCAACCTACACTGATAGAAACAGCCATCATCATCATCATCTTTTATCTTCTCCAAAAGTATTTTTATCTCTATGATTTCTAATGGTATGTTTTTTTAAAATGTAAATCAAATATTTCCTTTCCACCTTGAAGTTAATAGGTAATTCAGATCCACAAACCTTTGCTGAAATTAGATTACCCTCCAGACAAATTGTCAGCTCTATGTTCTGTCCTGTTCTATTTAACAAAGTTGCATTCCATCATCTCTAGTGGTTAAACTGCTGAAATTCCATTGCAATCAAACCCATTTAAGTAGCTTGCCATAAGCAGGAGGGAAGCCAACATAATTTTGCCTTACACCTAAAACAGATTTTTGCCACATCCTGCTCTCTCTCACTGACAGATTCACACTGATAGATACAAAGTTTTTGTAAGGTGTTGCCTCTATTCCCCAAAGAAGAAAGTAGGGACTCTTGAGACAGCAGCAATTCAAAAGGAACCTTTTATTGAAAGGGAGTGATTGCAAGATAAAAGCAAAGCAGGGTCTAAGTTCCCCCCAGGCAATTCCATTAGGATAAAGTAGTTAGAAACCCCTCCTCTCAGTATGATGTTGAATAAGCCAATCCACATATGTGAAGATGTTGTGGAAACGGTTGTCCTGAGAAAGAGATAAGGATTTGTTCCCATGTGTTTCTTCTGTGAGGCTTCCAAACCAAAAGAAAACAGATGGCCCTCTGACCTTGTACATCCCCCAAGGTAAATCAAAGCACAGGGCAGAATAGGTAACAGTAAAAGTTATAAACTAGGGAATTACAGGATACATAGCAAAACAGAATGAGAGCAATAAGTGAGGAAAAGGATCTGGGGTCCCGTCCCCACTTGAATAGCAGTATCATGATAGGGATATGACACTTTTACTTGTAATTAAAATCCACAGAAATATTGATGCAAGATGTCTACTAGCCCAATGATGGTGAACATTTTTCTCGTGGTGTGCCGGAAGTGTGTATGTGCACTCGCAACAGCTTGCGCATGTGCCAACACCCATAATGCAATGCAAACCCTCCCACATGTGCATGCGCAACACGACCCCCCCTGTGCTCACCCTGTACATGCACCCACATTGCGCATGCATCCCCTGCACATGCACTTCACTTCCCCCCATGCCTCATTTCGTCCTCGAAAGTTGTTATTCTGAGGGCGGTCGGGGGCTTTCCTGTGGGGAGGGAGGGAAGCCCCGGCCTGCTGCTCCTGCCACTGCCACCCCTTTGCCCCCAGCAAGAGCAGTTCTCCTGCTGCCACTTCTCCGGCAGCACCAGGAGCAGCTGGCAGGGCAGAGGGGGTGGGGGCAGGCTGTGGCAGCAGTCCATTCTTGCTGGGTAAGAGATAGGCTGCTCCTGGAGCAGCCAGAAGAAGGAGAAGTCACCAACGGGGAGGCCATACTAGATCTCGCCTTCCACCTGGCTGAGACTCTGCTTTCCTTGGCAAAATGCTTCATCACTGCAGTGCAGGGGATGCTCATGGCACTGGGGAATCCATGCAGCTATCACGCGCTTCCTCAGCCTTGGTCATGCCATGAGGCTCCTCCTCAAGGAGGAGAAGATGGAGGAAGAGGGTGGGGAAATCCAATCTATAGTTACCTCGAGCAAGCTGCAATGCTATTACGCAGGGCTCCAAGTGGTTGAAGAAGGGGCAGAAACAGCAGCCAGGTCTGCACTTCCAGCAGGTAAGCAGAGTTCCCACTTGCAACGCTGCCTCTGCCACAAGGAACTTTGGAGAGAGAGAGAGCAGGGAGAGGCTGTGGCCATTCTTGCCAGGCTGTTCTCACCAGGCTGCTCCTACAGCCTGCCCCTGCCCTCTCTCTCCAAAGTTCCTCATGGCAGAGGCGGCATTACAGCCAGGACTAGGAGAAGCTGCCAGCGGGGAGGCAAGCTGCCCCAGGAGGACTGGAGGAGAGCAAAGCTCCTCACTCATGGAGATCTCCTGTTGGGGAAGTGGTTGCGGTAAGAGGTGCACCAGCCAGGAAGCAGTCATGTTCCCTGGCAGGGTTGGGTTGCACAAACATTTGCTGGCATGAACATGCAACCCTCTCCTGTGAGGCAGCATAACAGCTTCCTGGCTGGCGCACCTCTTACCGCTTTCTGCAACCGCTTCCCTGCCAGTGGATCTTCATAAATGAGGAGCTGCACTCTCCTCCAGTCCTTCTGGGGTAGTTCACCTCCCCACTAACAGCTTCTCCTTCTCCTGGCTGCTCCAGGAGCAGCCTGTCTCTTACCTGGCAAGAATGGCCTGCCGCAACAGCCTGCCCTCACCCTCTCTGCCCCACCAGCTGCTCCTGGTGCTGCCAGAGAAACAGCAGCATGAGAATCTCTCTTGCTGGGGGCAAGCAGATGGCGTCGGTAGGAGTAGGAGGCCAGGGCTTCCCTCCCTCCCCCCAGAGGCCTGGGGCTATGCTAGAAGTCAGCTCAGGCGGGGAGACAGGGAAGCCCCACACCGTCTATCCTTGCCACCACCACCCCTGGTGGCAGCAGTTCTTGCACAACTGCTTCCCCAGCGGTGCCAGAAGCAGTGGGCTGGGACTTCAATCCCTTCCCCCGGAAGCCTGGGGCTATGTCAGAAGGTTCCTCCTTCTGCCAGCCATGTGCTCTGGGCAGTGTCCAGACAGTTATACCTGGCCTCCCCCTGTGGCAGCCCACATGGATCCCAGGCAGCGCAACTTTGGGGCCTTTCCTCATGGTGGTGGTGACGAGGCAGGCAGACAGCCGGGCACAGGGGAGCGACTGGCGGCTGCGCTCCTGGCTGGCAAAGGGTGGAGTCCCGGGGCTGCATGTGGGCAATGATGACATGGCCAGTGCAGATGCGCACTAAGACATTAAGGCCAGCTGATCATCATACCAGTAACCAGCAGACTAAACCCGGAAGAGGAATGGGTGATGCCACGCCAGTGACATGGTGACATGGCTCTGCATGCCACTTCTGACATGTGTGCCATAGGTTCGCCAACACGGTACTAGCCTGTTTAAGCTGTAATGGTAAAAAACCACAAATGCAAATGATTTGGCAACATTAGCTGAAAGTAAGAGCCTGGATAGCTCAAGACTAAAAGCATTGTGATTAACACTAGCTATCTGCAATTACTGTAAGTTCGAATCTCACCAGGCTCAAGGTTGACTCAGCCTTCCATCCTTTCTAAGGTAGGTAAATTGAGGACCCAGTTTGTGGGGGCAATAAGCTGACTTTGTATAAATATACAAAAGTATAAAGGCTATTGCTTAATGCATTATAAGCCGCCCTGAGTCTCCAGAGAAGGGCGGCATATAAATCAATTTTTTTAAAAAAAAGTGTGTGTGGTGTGTATTTGGTTCCCACACCCTTCTTTCTTCCCCTGGAATTTGCAGCCAGTAACTCCCTTCCTGGATCTAAATGAAAACTGTTTTTCAAACACGTACATGACTGGATGATCAACAAGCTACTGCAGACAATTCTTGACTGAAAGACTTTGCATTGCATCCTCAATCACACA
Source organism: Coluber constrictor foxii (assembly GCA_038048745.1). Classification (NCBI taxonomy): domain Eukaryota; kingdom Metazoa; phylum Chordata; class Lepidosauria; order Squamata; family Colubridae; genus Coluber; species Coluber constrictor. Next base: position 113,676,355 of record CM075961.1, on the reverse strand, counting down.
GTAAGAGATGAGGCATTCTTCCCAATTGTCAAAGTGTTATCTTCAATATGTCTTCAGCAAACTGGGTCTTTTCTTGCTAAGCATACAGAGTTTTTCAATTCTGAAGTGACAGATTCTTTGTTCATATTATTAATACTATCCTCATTGAGGATAGATTGTAATCTACATTTTTTGTAAAATATATTTTTATTATCTACATATAAATATATTGAATACAATGTGACTGTCCTGGCATTTCACTTGCCATAAAAACCAAAATGAAGACAAATAACATATATACTACTTAAAAAGTGATAGTGTTATACAATTATTTTTGACCATCATATTCATTCTAATACAATGATACATATATAGTATCTCATTCCAGGTCTGCCTAGCCTAATTTTTGTGTATTCCAACTTCCACCTCGCACTTCTAGCCTGTGATAAAATCTGTTCCATGTGTCATAATATTCTGTCTCTCCTTTGTCTTTTATTTTTAACGTTAGTCTATCCATTTCTGCACAGACTAGTATCTTCCTTATTATCTCCTCTTCTGAAGGGGTGTTTTCACTTTTCCACTGCTGTGTACACCATTCTTGCTGTGGTCAGGATATGTACTGTTAGGCATTTTGTCCCTTTATCATAGCTATCCAGGGGGAGATGCCAACTATAGAACATTTTATAAAGATTCTCTTTATATGATGTAGCCTATGTCAATTTCTGATTTCTCTCACAAAGCTTTCGTGAATTGTCCAAATCAATGTGTAAGGATTGCCTCTCCTTCCAACTAAGAAAGTAAGAACTCTTGAAACGTGGTTGTTCAAAAGGATTCTTTTATTAAGCAGAAGTGAAAGCCATCCAGTTAAAGCACGATCTGAATACCCTTAGGCAAGACAAGTAGGATTAAAGCAGTAGAGACCCCTCCCTTAAAGTCAGAATGCAGATTTTAGCCAATAGACAAGTGTGAAGTTGTTTTCTTTCCTAGCTTCCCTGAGAACTGAACAAACATTGTTAAGGATATAAGGATATTGTTGTTGTGTTACCAACCAGCAGAGTGTAGAGCACAGAGAAACGGTGCTGAGAGCAATGAATAAGATACGTGCAAACTGATTTATCAAAAGTTTACTTTATAGTGAAAAAACAATCTCATTGTCAGGTTTTCAGGCCGTCTTCAAAATAATTGCATTTTCAAAAAATCTCTTTTATGAAACAAATTTCCATTTTATTTAGCACAGCAACTTTTACACTGACTCCATGCAGCCATCACTGGCGTGCTGACCCAAACACCCTCCTCTTCCTTCCCCCCCCCCCCACTCCTCTGCATTCATTGGCCATCTTCCCAATCATTCACCCCTAATCTACTGCTCCAATTCAAAGAATTTTCCCCCTCCCATCCATCTCCTAGGGGACATTATCTCCAGCGAAAAATAAGTAGGTGAAAGGCCACCGTGCCATGCAGACTTCTGCATTCTCCTTCTAAATGTCAGCACTAGGATAAATGCATCTTGATGTGCTGACATCCGGCCCCTCCCCCTTCATTCCTCCAGGGTGGCCTGTGTAAGACAAACAAGTTAAGTATCGGTACCCCGGCCGGGAGTGTGTGTCCTGCCCCCTCCCGCCTTGTCTGGATGCTCTGCCTGGAATTTGGCTATAAAGCGGTCTGCCTGGATGTTTCTACTTATCACCCATGAGGCTTCTGATAAGGGGTAACCCTTCCACTTGATAAAGTACTGGAGGTGCCCCCTGTGCCACCTCGAATTGAGAATTCGCTGTACCTCATAGTGAGTGTGGCCCCCAATAATAGGGGGGTCACGTGGCACCGGTCTTAAAGTTGACCCAACTACAGGTTTCAGGAGGCTACTGTGAAAAACTGGGTGTATCCTCCCTAGTAATCAGGGCAGCTGTAGTTGTACTGTGACTGGGTTGATTACTTTTACTATAGGGAATGGTCCTATAAACTTTGGGCCCAGTTTCCTGCTCAGGAATCTGAGTCTCAAATACTTGGTAGAGAGGTAGACCTTCTCTCCCACTTGGAATGGTCTTTGGGGAGTTCAGTGCTTATCCACTTGCTTCTTATAGGATTGAGCTGCCTTGGCTAGCACCTTCTTGATGTTCTCCCAAGTTTCTTTCAATGTTTCCATCCAATCAGTCAGACTGACTGAGGAAGGGAGCTCTCTTGGGTACTCTGGCATGGGGACGAAATCCATACTGCTCACTATCTTAAATGGGGTTAGTCCTGTGCTACTGTGGACAGCATTGTTATACGCGACCTCCGCAAAAGATAGGGGGTCCACCCAGTTAGATTGTTGAAAGTCGACGTAGCACCTCAGGTACTGCTCTATCATGGCATTCACTCCGCCCCCCCATTGGTGCTCGGGTGAAACGCTGAGCTGAGGCCTTGGGATGATCGTATGGATCGTAGGAATTCCCTCCAGAATTTTGCTGTGAACTGGACACCTCGATCAGAGATAATTCTTCTGGGTACTCCATGCAGGTGGTAGATGTGTTTTATGAAAAATTTGGCCAATTGACGGGCTGAGGGTAGTCCGCTGCTGGGTATGAAATGTGCCTGTTTGGAGAATAAGTCTATTACAGTCCAGATCACTGTGTTTCCGCCACTCCTTGGCAGTTCTACTATGAAGTCCATTGCAATCTCCTCCCATGGCTTTGTCGGTTCAGCTACTGGCTGCAGCAGCCCGGGAGGTCTTCCTGCTCGGGTTTTCATTGTGGCACAGATGGTACAACTTTTTACATAGCTATCTACGTCTTTTCTCATGTGGGGCCACCAAATCTGCCTTCGTACTAAATGCAGCGTCTTTAGGAAGCTGAAATGCCCCACTGGTTTAACATCGTGGTTCCTCTTGAGGACCAGAGTGCGTAGAGTCTCTGGGACATAGAGTTTCATCCTTTTCCATGCTAGGTCATCCCTTTTTGTCAAGAGATGTTGATTGTCTTGGAACCAGGGGTCTGCCAATGTTTCTGTTTTGAGCCTTGTTGTCAAGTCACTTGCTGGTTGGCCCTGGTCGCGACGCTGCTGTCTGGTACTACTTGACCCACTCCTTGGGCAGGGGGGATGATGGCGTTCACTACCTGCTCCCATTCACTGTTGTATTGGGGCATTTAGGAGAGGGCATTGGCCAGAAAGGTTTCCCCCCCAGGATGTGCTTCAGCTCAAAATTGAAACAATTGAAGTATTGGGCCCACCGGACTTGCCTGGGCGATAACTTCCGTGGGGTCCTGAGGGCCTCCAGATTCTTATGGTCAGTCCAAACTTTGAACAGTCTCTGGCCTCCTTCTAGCAGGTATAACCAGGTCAACAGCGCCCATCTCACCGTGAACGCTTCCTTTTCCCACGCTGCCCAATGTCTCTCTGTGTCGGTAAGTTTGCAGGATGTGAAGGCACAAGGTTGTAAATCCCTTTGGCTGTTCCTTTGGAGTAGGACAGCCCCCACTGCCACATCGCTGGCATCTGCTTGGATGACGAAGGGTTGCTCGGGGTCAGGATGCTTCAAGACCGGTTCTTTTGCAAACATTGCTTTTAGTGTTTTGAATGCCTGTTGACAGGCCGGGTCGCACTGTAGAGGTTGTCCTGGGCGGGGTTTTGTTGCTGGACTCCCTGTTTTTAGGAGATCCATCAGAGGTTTGGCAATTCTTGCAAAAGAGGGGATGAATTGTCTGTAGAAGTTTGCGAACCCCAGAAAGCTTTGCAGTTGTCTGCGGGTGTGAGGAGGTTGCCAGTCTAGGACTGATTGTACTTTGGCTGGGTCCATTTCTATCCCCTCGTTTGACACTCGGTAGCCTAAGTAGTCTAGCCGCGATTGGTGGAACTCGCATTTTGATAGTTTAACATAGAAGTTTGCCCCCAGCAGTTTTTCCAGCACTTGGCGGACGAGGGGTATGTGTTCGTCCATGGTTTCTGTGTAAATGAGGATGTCATCCAGGTAGACGAGGACCCCCTTATAGAGGTGGTCATGTAGAACCCCATTTATCAATTGCATGAACACCGTTGGGGCTCCCTGTAGTCCAAGTGGCATCACCTTGAATTGGAAACTTCCTAGGGGGCAGTTGAATGCTGTTTTCCACTCATCTCCTTCCCTGATGTGTATCCTGTAGTAGGCTTCGTGGAGGTCTAGTTTAGTGAAAACTTCCCCTTTGGCCAGGTGGGCTAGCATGTCTTTCATGAGGGGAAGGGGATATAAGTTGCATATGCAGACAGTGTTGATACCTCTAAAATCAACCATTAGACGCATAGAGCCATCTTTCTTCTCTTTGAAAAGGACTGGTGCCGTGACCCGCTGTTTGGCTGGCTCAATGAAACCCCTTTGTAGGTTTTTGTCTATGTAGTTTCGCATTTCTTGCATTTCACGGGGCATCATGGCAGACAATTTAAGTTTAGGTAGTTTCGCCCCAGGGATGATTTCGATAGAGCAATCAGCTTCGTGGTGGTGGGGTAGGATGTCACACTAAATACCTCTGCAAGGTCTTGGTACTCTCTTGGGATCTGTTCTGTTGCATGGGAGCTGTTGGATGTGGCTGCCAGTTGCTTTGCTGTACTCTTAGAGAGGGATGCTTGGGTTGGGGGCGTCTTTTGTTTCTCTGGCGGGAGGAGTTGGGGCCCTTGCGTGGGAGGCATCTCCCCTGGTTGGAGCAGCAGGGGGTGGGGTCCCTTTGCTATTCTCAATCTGTGGGTCCCCTCTTGCCACCAGATGATTGGGCCCCACTTGTCTAGCCAAGAGAGTCCCAGTATGACTGGATCTGTCATTTTGGGGGCTATTATGAAATGGATCATTTCCTAGTGATCTGCTAGCTCCAGCTTCACTGGCTCGGTCAATTGTGTGGCGTAAGTCCCCCCTACTAGGGATCTATCAACTTGCTCAAATCGAATTGGGTGGCTGAGCTTTTTAGCACGGATCCCCAATTTTAGGACTGTGGGTAGGTTAATCAGGCACCTCATGCAGCCTGAATCTATTAAGGCTTGGAAAGTCCCTTGGGTTCCTGTTTTTGGGGCCGTTAGGCATATGGGGAAGAGAAAAGGGTGGATGGTTCCATTCACCATTGGATCGTCTTCACCATCATCCTTGCTGTCATATGATTCAGAGGATTGATTTGCATTGTCTGGGCTCCCCCTTGTTTCAGTCAGGTGGGCGAAAACCTCTGTACCCGGGGGGAATCTTCATGGCGCGTTGGTGGCATGCTTGGGCCCTTGTTCTAGTCATATCTTGGGCGGTGGGCCTGGCCTTGGTCCCGCGGTCCCACATGCTGCTGCCAGGTGGCCAGTTCTCCCGCATCTGTAGCACCTCAGTGGGCTCCGTGGGATGAATGGCCTCTGGGTAGGCCATAGCGCTGTAGTTCCTCATCTGCTGTGTGGTCCCAGGTCCGATTGGCCTCTCTCCTTGGCATCTGGTTGCTTTAACATGTCATTGGCATGCAGCCCCCTCTTGATTTGCATCACTATGCAGAACCATTCAGAGAGTCATTTCGGGATGTCCTGATAAGCGGTCACTTGGGCAATCCGCTTATCTAGGTTTCTTCTGAAGAAATATACTAGTAGTCGCTCTGGTAAGGGAGGTAAGTTGCCAATGACTCTCCTGAATTCATGGATGTGCTCTTTGATGGGCCTCCCTTTCTGCATTAGGTTCCTGAGCTCATCCTCCTCATAGAGGTCCTCCCCTGCCTTCTTGAAGCGGGCTCGGAGTAGTTGTAAGAATCCATCTGTGTGTTGCAGTTGGAGGGCCCTATTTTGTAGAGGGCTGCTGACCAGCTCCTTGCTTCTCCCTCCAACCTTCTGAAATGGCACTGACTAGGGCTCTGGGGAATGGATAGAGGTGTCTACAGTGCTCGATGTAGATCTCAGTGTGTCGAGGAATTGTGCTAGCTGGTCGCCATCAAACTTTCCTCTGAACTGGGGTGGGTCCTCCTTTGGTGCCCTCTCCTCCCACTGCGGGGCTCTGTGAGTTTGCCCTCAGTGCCCCCAGTACTCTTCCTCATCTCTCATTCGAGGGCGGGGAGATGATGCAACCTAGGCTCTGCTTAGAGGGGAAGGGGACCCATGGATGCACCTCTGGGCTTCCTCTCCTTCTGCTAGGAGGGGGGAAGAGCTGTGCTTCGATCTATGGCCTCTCAGTTCAGCAGACCCCCCCCTTCTCTTTTGGCCAGCATGACGGCTCTTCCTCCCAAATAATGGCACAGTCAAATTCTTCCCTCAACTCATCTATGGGGCTCTCGAGTGGCTTCTTTAAAGCTTTTTGCTGTCTGGCTTGCTGCCACTCCCATAGCCAATCTGCCCTCCCCAACTCACTCAGGGGCTTCCCTTTATCCTGAGCATTCGGGAAAGGGAATTCAGCCTCTGCAGCTTTCGGCAAAACCCACCAGTAGTCACCTTTTTTTTTCTTGGCTTGAAGTTTTGCTGGAGGAGGGGGAGGTTGAGGCCCCGTGGCATCCACCCTGGCTGGAATCAAGATAGGCTGGTTTCCAGTTGCTTGAAGTAAACTCTCTTGCGATAATTGGCTTTCCGCCATGGCGTCTGCACTGTGCCTCCAGTCACTCCAGACATCTGGCAGGGAGCTGGAGGTCTGGAGGTTAGCCAGTTTGCCTTGGAAAGGAGTGCTGTCTGTCTGTCAGGTTTTCAGGCCATCTTCAAAATAATTGCATTTCAAACAAAGTCTCTTTTATGAAACAAATTTCCATTTTATTTAGCACGGCAACTTTTACACTGACTCCATGCAGCCAGCACTGGCGTGCTGACCCAAACACCCTCCTCTTCCTTCCCCCCACTCCTCTGCATTCATTGGCCATCTTCCCAATCATTCACCCCTAATCTACTGCTCCAATTCAAAGAATTTTCCCCCTCCCATCCATCTCCTAGGGGACATTATCTCCAGTGAAAAATAAGTAGGTGAAAGGCCACCGTCCCATGCAGACTTCTGCATTCTCCTTCTAAATGTCAGCACTAGGATAAATGCATCTTGATGTGCTGACACTCATAGTCTTTTAAACAATCCAAGTCTTTGCCAGTTAAATCAATCCAGTGATACAAAAATCTTCTTATCAAACAAACAGTAGTTGGTTAGAACAACAAGTTCACTCTGATACACAAACCACAATGGTAGCAGATCGACTCACAATGATAACACAATGGTAGCAAATCCACACACAATGGTAGCATATCATCAACTGACTACAATTTAGTTCCCTTCTTAAATATGTTTACAACTAGTGATTATCTAATTACAGAATGACTCAGCATTACAATGATTCAGCAGTAAAATTTAAAGTCATATAATACATATCCATGTTAAAGTCACAGAACACATATATTGCCTGGACAACTTATTAGACTCACACTATATCCTAACAAACATGCATTCCCACTGTTATCCTTTAAAGTAAAATAACCCACACGGCTATCATAAAAATTCCTCCAGGATCCCAGGGCTCTTTGGCACCAAGATATAGGTTGTAAAGTAATTGTTGACACAGGCAATGCTAATAAATTGAATCCAAGTTCCCCCATCCTCTTATTGAATGGCAGTATCACTTCTGGGATCTGACAGGCAGCCCCTCAAATATTAGAACACTACTATCATGTTTCCCCTGGTCCTTCTCTTCACTAGACTAGCCATGCCCAGTTCATGTAACCGTTCTTCATATGTTTTAGTCTCCAGTCCCTTAATTATCCTGGTTGCTCTCCTGTGCACTCTTTCTAGAGTCTCAACATCTTTTTTATAGAGTGGTGACCAAAACAGGATGCAGTACTTTAGGTGTGGCCTTATTAGGGCTTTCTAGAGTGGTATTAGTACCTCATTTGATCTTGATTGTATCCCTCTGTTAATGCAATTTAGGATTGCATTGGCTTTTTTTGGCTTCTGCTGCACACTGCTGGCTCATATTTAGTTGGCTGTCCACTAAAACTCCAAGATCCCACTCACAATCACTGCTATTAAGCCTGGTTTCCCCCAGTTTATGAGTAATTTTGGTTTTTCTTACCTAAATGTAGGACTTTACTTTTCTCTACATTGATTTTCATTTTGTTAGATAGGACTCAAGTATTCAAGTCTGTCAAGATCCATCTGGATCTTGAGCCTATCTTCTAAGGTGTTAGCTATTCCTGCCATCTTAGTATCATCTGCAGATTTGGTAAGTTCCTCTTCTATTCCCTCCCCTAAGTCATTTATTAAGTAATTGAAGAGTACTGGGCCGTGGTGGGATTCTACCAGTTCGCACCGGTTCGGTAGAACCGGTTGTTAAGTAGTTAAGCAATTTGGAGAACTGGTTGTTAGAAGAAATCTCCTTTTGTTTTTTTCCACTTTACAGGCTTAATCCTGTAAGGAATTGTTGTTTCCTAGCCTAATCTTTATTGCCCTGCTTAGATAGAAACTGCCTCTCTGTTAACCCTTATTACATTCTTGGCAGTATGCCTAGACTTACTGTTGCTTCCAGTTCCAGAGCTTCTCAGAGGTTTTTTGTTTTTGTTTTTTTGCTTGACTTTCTTAAAGGGGAAGGGTTGTTTTAAGCTTTTTACACTGCTGTTGGGAGGAAATACTCCCCTGTTGGAGCTCTTCCAGCCAGGGTGCAATGATCAGCACTTTGAAGAAATAATTGAATAACGAAGCAGAAGCTTTTAATGACAAGGAACCAAGATGAGTGACATTCAGCAAGTCTTATTGGCTAGCTAGAAAGATTGACATTCAAATGTGAGTTTACATACCCTTTCTGACATTTGGTCTGAAACTGGTTTTTGGTGAAGTTTAATTCTGTGCTTGGTGATGTTTAATCCTGTGTTTGGTGATCAGATAATTTTTCCTATTCAGCTTTGTTTGGAAGGAAAAATGTTAATCTCTGTTCGTGAAAAGAAGCAGCTTTGGAAATCTTGACTAGTTCCTGTGTCTATTTGTCTGGTAATTGGTTTAACAAGCAACAGATATTCTGTTTGCTCCTTTGCTTCATTCTGGAGAGCTTAAATGACCTCTCTGCTATCTTTGGGATAGATTGGTTTTTGGGCTCAGAGATCTACAATTGCAAAGGTGATTATTATCCAGGCTGAACCTCACATTCAAAATTACTTTAGAAGAAGTGCAGGCAGCTGAAGCCACAGATCGAACGGCAGTGGCAATCCAGAAGACGAGAAGCATCAACAGGCAGCCGAAAACCACCAGTATCAACCAGGAGTGCTGGGAAACTGATGACTCTACCAATGATGACAAGGACATACATTGGATGCAATCTTAGAAGAGACCCCCAAGAACCAAGATGAGGGAGAGACCACAGATGTGCGCAAACTGTGGAGAGAATCATCCCAGATCTGCTTGCAGTTTTGGGATGCCATTTGCCAGAGGTGCAAAAGAAAAGGGCACATCACGTCAAGCCAGCCAGCCAGCCATGTACAGATCTTGATAGACCACTTGGCAGACTGAGAACCCAGACAGACCCAGGAGACCACAGTTCCAAAGGAGCAGCCACCAAAAAGAGAGAACCATAGACACCAAGGAAACCCATCAGACAACTATCAGCCATTTCCAAAGGGGAAAAAATCCATGTTGAGATATGCATCAAAGGACATCCATGCAAGATGGAAGTGGACACGGGATCGTACCTGACCATCGTATCCTGGCAAACAATCAAGGAAGCAGTCCCTGGGGTGAGAAAGACACAGCTAAAACCCCAAAGGATGAACTTAAAAGACTACCAAGGGAACTGGATTCCTGTGCTGGGAAGCGGCTCTTTCTAAATCAGCTTCAAAGAATTCTCCGGCCAGTTGCAGATGATCATCGTGGACAATGACCTACTGAGCCTGCATGGTTGGAGTGGTTCAAGGCCCTGGGCCTGGGCGTGAAGGGCATCCATGCCATCCACAATGACAACATTGAGGACTTAATGAAGGAGTTTGCAGAGGTGTTCGATGGGACTTTGGGCAAGTACATGAAGAAACTCATATCTTTTAACCTTGACCCCAATGTACCTCCTATTAGAAGGAAGCCTAGGAAGGTTCCCCTTGCTCTCCAGCCCAAGATAGATGCCCAATTAGACAAGATAATTATGCAAAGGATCTTAGAACCTGTAAACCAGGCTAAATGGGAAATCCTGATAGTCATCCCAATGAAACCAGATGGGTCTGTCCACGTCTGCACTGACATAAATGTACCCTTAATAAAGCTCTACAACAACATGCATACCAGTCCCAGTGGTTCAACATCTGTTACACTCACTGGGACCAGGGGAAATTTTTGCAAAGCTTGACTTGGCACAAGCATATCAGTAGCTGCTAGTAGATGTCACTATGGCAGAAGCACAAACAATTGTAACTCACTGCAGGGCATTCAAATGCCACCGATTACAATTTGGGGTAAGTGTGGCCCTTGGGTTATTCCAAAGTATAATGGAACACTTGTTACAAGGCATTCTTGGAGTAGTTCTATACTTCAATGATGTCCTCATATCAGGGGACAGCAAAGAATTATTACAGAGAGTAAGGGAAACCTTAAGGCGGTTTAAAGAAACTGGGTTGAAGGCAAATAAGGAAAAATGTAAAATAGCCGTGCCTAAGATTGAATTCTTAGGATATCTCATTGATGGGTCAGGGATACACCCCACTCAAAGTAAGATAAAAGCTATTAAGGAAACTCCCACACCACAAAATCAGACAGAGTTGCAAGTGTTTCTTGGACTTTTAAATTTTTACAGTATTTTCTTGCCACAGAAGGAGATGGTGGCCAAACCATTGCATAGACTGTTAGATAAGAAAGCCAGCTGGAAGTGGGGATGGAAGGAAGCTGCTGCCTTCACAGCAGTAAAGAACTTAGTATCAGCACAGAGTTTTCTCATTCAGTATAATGAAACACTGCCCCTAATACTAACATGTGATGAAACACCATTTGGAGTAGGAGCAGTGCTCAGCCATAAGATGTCAAATGGAACAGAAGCACCTATTGCGTTCTACTCAAGGACACTGTCATCAGCAGAAAGGAACTATGGCCTATTAGATAAGGAAGCACTGGCCGTGGTAGCGGGGGTTAAGCGTTTCCACGAATATCTGTATGGAAGAGACTTTGTTGTGGTCACCGATCATAAACCACTACTGGGACTTATTGCGGGAGACCGGCCAACACCAAACACATTATCACCAAGGGTGACAAGGTGGACAATTTTCTTAGCAGCTTACAATTAACAGTTACTATATCAACCAGGCAAGGACATCCGACATGCAGATGCCCTCAGCTGGTGCCCCCTTCTGGACCTCGTTGAAGACCCAGCACCAGTAGCACCCATTCTATTCATCGAGGACTCCACAGGCATCCCACTGACAGCAATGGACATAGCGGGTCAGTCGACTAAAGACAGAGTCCTGTCAAGGGTTTTGAACTGGGTGTTGAGAGGTTGGCCGGAGGAATCATGGGGGAAGGAATATAAACCATTTGTAAATAAGAAATGGGAATTGTCAGTACAGAAGGGGTGCCTATTGTGGGGAGACAGGGTGATAATTCCACAAAAGCTAAGGGAACAGGTGTTAGAAGTGGTCACCCAGGATAGTACGCATGAAGGCTCTGGCTAGGAGTTACGTGTGGTGGCCCAAGATGGATGGAGATGTTACGGAGTAGTGGCAACGTGCAGCCCGCCAGGAATCTAGACCAGCACCACCCTGGGCACCCATAAGAGAGTGGGGCAAATCAAGGGTCCTATGGTCAAGATTGCACATAGATCTAGCAGGACCAGTCCAAGGCCAAACATTCTTGATCATTGTAGATTCATACTCAAAATGGTTAGAAGTCAATTTGATGCCCAGCATAACGGCCAAGGCAGTAATTATGGTGTTAAGGGAGGTATTTTCCACTCACCTGTTACCCGATGTCTTGGTATCAGATAATGGGGCACAATTCACCGCCAGACAATTTGAGTTGTTTTTAGCTGAACAGGGCATACGGCACGCATTGGTTGCACCATATTTGTCAGCCAGTAAGGGGCAGGCCAAACAATAGTTACAGTGACCAAAGAAACACTAGCATGAATGGGCCCTGGGGATTGGCAAACCAAAATACACAAATTCCTATTAATGCAACATATAACCTCTAGCATGGCCATGAATAGGAGTCCAACTGAGATACTCATGGGAAGAAAGCTAAGATCCCCTTTAGACAGATTGCACCCCAATTATAGCACAGATACCCCCATCAATTCTACCAGTAAGATCAGGAACTTCCAGATAGGGGATCTAATATATGCTGACAATTAGGCCAGGACCACTGCCTGGTTAAAGGCAAAAATAATTAACATTATGGGTCCCAAGTCATACGAGGTAGAACTAGAAGATGGAAAAATTTGAAGAAGGCACATAGACCAACTCGGGGGATGAATAGGGAACTCAAGCCTAAGACAGTTCGAAAATAATCAGCCCCAAACCAAACGTGAAACAACCATGGGAATAGATAGTACCCTGCCTCATGCAGGATACAAAACAAACATAGATTGTGGCCTACATTACCCAGACACAGGGGACCTACTCTCAAGCCTGAGGGAAACTGCACACCCACCTGTAGGGCCAAGCGTCCAGTGATGAGACTTTGGGGAAGTAAGTCAGGCTGGGTCTACCATACCTACAGAAAGTTTCCAAGTGGTTCCATGCCAGGGAGTGGGAACGGCAGCAGGCCCAACTACTCAGGCTGCCGCCGCTAATTCAAATGAACCACACAGGTCAGGTAGGAACCATCAACACCCCACCTACGTACGTGACTATGTGTTGTAGACCCCAATGATAGGGTAAGACTATTCCAGAGGGGAGGGGTGTTACATATGTAAATAGCAAGTGAAGTCAGGGATGTAGGCTTCACTCAGGTCCAGGTTTAGCTGGACATTTGCATGCCCACCGCTGATTGGTGATTCAAATGGAGGGAAAAGTAAAGTGTTGTCAGTGGCTGAATCAGTGGGACAGCTCCCTTTAAAAGGGAGCGCTGCCAGTTAAGCCTTTGCAAAAGTCACTTACTTAAATAAAGAGCTCAAGTTACTGTCTGCCATCCTGCCTCTTCATTGCCTCCCACGTATGTATATATTTTTTGTAGATAAAACCACTATTTAAATACAAACCTCTGTTTACTGTATCTGCTCCTGGGTTGTCTCACATAGTTACACTGTGCTCACTCTGACAATTATACTTTATTATCTTCAGGCAATGTTATCAGGTCTTTTAAAAATATTTTATCATTTATTGCATTGGATAAAGCTACATATGTATATTTCCAATATTTTAAACAGCTAAAAGCACCTTTTGTCACTTTTAGGGGAAAAAACAATTGTGGAAATGATAATCAGATTAGGCAATATGTTGTTCCTGTTTGGGACTGTAACTCCCAAACTCCTTTGCTATAAGCCATGGTAGATGAGATTCATGGATCGAAAGATTGGAAAGTAGTTTGTTGCTTTCTGTAAGTTTAACTTTTGTCTGCCTGCATTTTACTTCCTACAGTACCTACCTTCTTACTGACTAAAGAGAAATAACTTTTTCCATGGCTGCATTTTTATTCCTAATGGCAACTCCTAAGACAGTTTGATCCTTTAATTTCTGCAACTTCTCTCTTCTTTTGCTTTCACTTAAAAATCTCAAACTGAAGAATATATATGGTAGAAATATCTCTGTCACAATCATAAACACATGCTGAGTTAATTCATAAGATTTCTACATCTCCATTCATTCTAATTTAGATCCCTGGGATATGTGGCAATAACTCTGTCAAGGACCTTGGAGTACTCATATTTAATGATCTAAGTACCAAAACCCATTATAACAACATCGCCAAAAAGACATTAAGAGTTGTAAACATAATCTTGTGTAGCTTCTTCTCTGGTAGTATCACACTACTAACTATAGCATACAAAACTAGACCTATTCTCAAATACAGCTAATCTGTCTGGAACCCACACTACAAATCGGACATTAATACAATTGAACATGTCCAGAAATATTTCACAAGAAGAGTCCTCCACTCCTTCGCTCACAACAAAATACCTTATGCCACCAGACTTGAAATTCTGGGCTTAGAAAACTTAAAACTATACTGCCTTCGGTATGACCTAAGCATAGCTCATAAAATTAATTGTTACAATGTCCTACCTGTCAATGACTACTTCAGCTTCAACCACAACAATACATAAGCACACAATAGATACAAACTTAAGATAAAACTGCACCAAACTCGATTGCAGAAAATATGACTTCAGCAACAGAGTGATCAATACCTGGAACGCACTACTTGACTCTTTGGTTTCATCCCAAAACTCCCAGAATTTTAACCTAAGATTGTCTACTGTTGACCTCACCCCATTCCTAAGGGGTCTGTAAGGGGCGTGCGTAAGTGCACCAAGATGCCTACCGTCTCTGTCCTAATGTTTCTTCTATTTGTATCTATTTTATCTATCCAATCCATGCTTATACTTATTACCAAATAAGTTCCTGACAAAACAAACAAACAAACAAACAAACAATTCTCCCAGGTGAAAGAGTTCCATTAGTATGATAATTATTTAGCTGTTTTTGTATGAGAAGATGCCTTTCTCAACTGAAATCTATATTCTAATTGAACATAAGATCCCTCTTCCCCAGAAATGACTTTAAAATAAATGGTTCAATTTTTCCCTTTTTTGGAACTCAAGTGGTTTTGGAGTAAAAGCAACAAATGACTTGAAAACTAGATTAGCAGAACCAGATCATAACAGCCTAGGTTTGAATGCCAGGGTAAGCAATCACTAACTTGCAAACACACCAAGCAAAGTGGTGGATAAAGCCTGAAAGTAAAGTTAAAATTACACAACTGATCAAGAAATAAAGCACTGAAAAGAAATTAAACTTTCTTTGAAGATTCTGATTATACATTCCCTAACTATTTTCCTTCACTATTTTCCATTCTTATGTGGCTTTTGGGTAGAGGTTCTAAGTCTTAGGCCCAGTAAGGAATCTGTTATATATGATTCGTAAAAACTTCCAGGCATGAAACTGATGAAAAGTAGACTTGGGGCTTTCTTATGCCTTCATGCCTATCATTGGAAGAAGACAGTGCCTTTCTAAATCAATTTCTTTTCAGGATCATCTAGCCTGTAGGGTTTAGATTCACTGCAATCAGGTACATGATTGTGTGATGAAAAATGAAATCACATCATCAAGTGGGTTTCACCACCCTCCCCAGACTTGAAGGAGACAGTCTTTTTTTGAATTACAAATTATTTTAACAATGACTCAAATCTGAATATTGAAAACAACCCTCATCTTAAAATGATGAAAAAATTAATGCATTCACATAAAACTGTGCAAAATGTGTTTCATGTTATTGCTTATCTATCTATGACATCAATGCTTTGTTATTATTTGTCACTGGTTCTGAACTGTTAACCATTCTGGAAAAAATAGAGATGTAGTCATATTTACAGTTGATTACATTCAAGTAAGATGTATGTAATGAATACTACATTGGGATCTTTGGAAGACAGAAATTTTACTTAGTGCAGAATTCAATAGCAAGTCTGTTAATTGATACTAATAGTCAAAACTATTCACTTTTTCCTGATAGAGGAAATTCTGTTTATATTATCCCACTCTGTCTTGTGATTTAGGAATACATCCTTAAACTAAACTTTGTTATCTAATTTCTTTCTGTGATAATTCCCAAAAAGTGATGAAAGTCCTAAATCTAATATGTTTTTATATATATGGCATATCACAACTAGATTCCTCCTACAAGGATTTTAATTTTAATATTCTGTAAATAGTTTCTGTTAATTTTTGTTAATATGTGTTGGCAGATACAAGCATAGCTTTTAAGTAACAGATGCCTCTCTTGTTCAGATAAGTCTCATTTGTATTATCCTGGTTTTAAAGTTTACCCATGAATCGCTTTTTTGTTAAGTAATTTTCTTTTCCCAACTCAGTGCCCTTTAGATGTACTGGACTTCCATTCGTAAACTATCTAGAGATTATGGTAGGTTTAATCCAATACATTTATTCATAGTCCGCATATTTCTTTGATTATTGAACATATTTTCTTTCTCCTTAGAAATTATTTCTAGCTATCTTTGAAGTGAGATAACATTTTAGTTATTACTTGTTCATTGGTCTCTGCTATGATCATGAATCTCATAATTTTTGTTATTCTCACTGTGTGTGCTGTGTTCTTTGGGATCTAGCTGGGCAGAACAGTAATAGACTTAGAATTATATACTGCTTCACAGTGCTTTACAGCCCTCTCTAAGCAGTTTACAGAGTCAATCTGGGATCTCATTTTACTGTCCTTGAAAGGATGGAAGGCTGAGTCAACCTTTAACCAGTTAGAATCGAACTACCGAATTGCTGGCAGCTGGCAATCAACAGAAATAGCCTGCAGTACTACATTCTAACCACTGTGCCACTACAGCTCAAGATATGTTTTTGTCTTTGTTTTTGAGCTTTGTTAATTTTTGTTAACAGTTGGGCTGGTTTAACCAATTAGGAATTCAACAACATCAAATTTGGAGATCTCTCTCTCTCTGCCTTACATACAGCCCTAGATTAACACTTTAGGTGGAAGTTTGCAAAATAAATGTTTAAATTATCTGTTCAAAAGGGGATACACACAGAATCAGAATTATGAATTAAAGATGAATCAAGAAGGGATAAGGGACAAGTTCTATTTACTACTTTCTTTTAAAAATTAAATTCTTTTTCTTTAAAGGTCAATGATCAGAGGTAAATGATTTAAAATTCTGGAGCATAACATTTCTTCCTTATACTACAAGTACTGTATTTATGAAAATCATTCCTGTTTGTAATAAAGATGCTAATATAACCAATTCCAGCCAAAAATGTAATTTTAGGTTTAAGCATCTAGAGATGTCACGTATCGCTGAGGCTGAGCATGAAACCTGACATTTGTTCTCTCCTTGTGAAAAACATTCTTCAATTCATTGACTTCTTCAAAGTCAAGAAGCCCTTACTTATTTCATAATTATTAAAACTAAATATAGAATTCTGAATAGAATTAAAATTTACAAGTTCTCATCACACCTTGAAAAATATCTTTCTGCCAGATAAACAGTAGACTATATTTCTGGATGGAACTATATTACTGGACAGAGTCGTAATGGAAGCAGCTCTCTCCACCTGCAAACTAAAGGACCATGATATAAAATCCTTCAAGTGAGTCATAAAGCTCAAACCACATTCAGTAGCTATAGTCTCCATGATATTTCACAAAGGATCTAATCAATTATAAAGATTCCTGAAAGCACACATCTACCGTCACCAGTTAGAGAAATATTACAGACCTCAGTAATATTTTATATTTTTTTTCATTATTCTGCTGATATAGCAGTAATGATCCAGTGACTTTATAGTCGCTGGATAACTCTAGAAAAGGTTGTCCCAATGTGCTTTTTTAAAAAGCCAATTGGACTTTCTTGTTCTTTTTTCTCTGAAAATTGAAGCAGAAAATTTCTTGGATGAGAAGTGAAGCATTTTAAAAGAAAAAAACCCAAAAAAGTTGAGTTACCTTTTGGAAAAAGCACTTTGGGGTAACCATGATCTAAATGACTGAGAATGTCCATTGGCATCTAGAAAAGACTATAGATCTGTCAGGTTCAAGGAATCAGGATCACGAGATATGTAGGATCCCCGACCTACGGACCTTTTACCATGCCCTTAAGACTTTACTATTCCAACAGGTTAGGTTGAGGAAAGAATGATTTTAATTGGGTATTTTAGTTGGAGTTTTTATAAACAAAATAGGGCTGAATTATTTAATACATTTTAAATTGTTTTTAAAATTTGGTGGTATGTTGTTTTTATCATGGCTGAGTCCCCCGGGAGAAGGGCGATATAAAAATTTAATAAAATAAATAAATAAAATAAATAAATAATAAATTTGTAAAGTTACAGCATATAAAAATTATTCAAATCTATACACAAGGATTGTCTAGTCAACAATCAGCAACAAATTGCACTAGACAAGGGTCAGCGGAAGGAGATGACCAAAAACATATACAATATTCAGTGTGGACTGATATGAAAGAAATGTTCTGCTCAAACTAGAGCCAGAGTAAAATTATTGTTCTATCAAGAACTTGCACTGATTACAAAAGAATTTTTCCTGCTCCTTCTTATACTATTGTATCAGTCATTGCAGGATTGTACCTGGCATTCCATTGTTGTAGCAGGGCATCTGCCAAAGGTAAGTTAGGGCTCCTTCAGAATTGTGTGTCTAAAAATGGCTTAGGCTGATTATTAAATTTAACCAAGCCCCTACATTATATCACCCAGCACAGTTCAACCAAACTCAGACAAACTCTTAGGATTTGCACATGACCCCTACAGCAACCAATAGAATACATGCCTTTGCCACAGGAACAGGAAGCTCAAGGCAAGGCCCAAGAGAGGGTATAAATCAGAGGTCAGTTTCAGTAGGTTCTGACTAGTTCTGGAGAACTGGTAGCAGAAATTTTGAATAGTTTGGAGAAGCAATGGTAAAAATTCTGACTGGCCCAAACTCCATCTATTCTCTGCCTCCCAAGTTCCAGCTGATTGTGAGAAAATGGGGATTTTGCAGTAACCTTCCCCTGGATTGGGGACAGAATGGAGATTTTACAGGGAGCCTGTGTAGCGTAGGGGGCTAATGCCTCCTACTAAAGGCAGCAATTAACACCAGCTGCCTGTAATTTCTCTGAGTTCAATCCTAGCCAGGCTCAAGGTCGACTCAGCCTTCCATCCTTTCTAAGGTGGGTAAATTGAGGACCCAGTTTGTGGGGGCAATAAGCTGACTTTGTATAAATATACAAAAGTATGAAGGCTATTGCTTAATGCATTGTAAGCCGCCTTGAGTCTCCGGAGAAGGGCGGCATATAAATCAAATTTAAAATAAAAATAAAAATAAAAAAAATACAGTATCCTTCCATTGCCACGCTGACCAAGCCATGCCATGCCCACCAAGCCACACCCACAGAACCGATAGTAAAAATGTTTGAAATCCACCACTGATATAAATATCTCTCACTCTCCACTCCTTGTGTTCAGCTGACCTGGACCTAAAACCCATGTGGTCATCAATAAAACCATCTTTCCAATCACCCTCCATGTTCCCAGGATCTTTCTCCCAACTTGGAACTGGGTCCAGATGGATATTTCTTCCAACACAATCAACCTACCCACCAAAAGCTCATCCATGTGTATGTGAACACAAAATCAAGTTTAAAAACAATATATTCTCTCTTAGGTATGAAAGAAAGCCTCTCTTTTTTATCCATTTCATAGCACGTTTTAAGAGTGGTCTGAGTATTTTACATTATGAGACATTAACACAAGTGCCCCCAAAGACTGAAGCTTGGAGAGGAAAGCTTTTTCTTAAAAAAAAAAAAGAGGAGAAACTGCCAGTTTAAATGCTTTCTGCTTTTGTTTTCAGTTGAAAAACGAAGTAAGTAGTTCAGTGACTTTAAACATGTACCTTTGTATGCCTTGTGAAGCATAAAATTCACTCAGAAATGTCCCCAGATTTACTCACAAAAAATAGACCTGCTGCTTTTGGTAATGTGGAACCCCTCAGCAACATAAATACAGTACAACTGTGTCTGCCATATTTTTCCTTTGGCTTCTTTTCATTTTCCCTACTGTGAAAATGCTATGCTATGTAAAGACAGAATATTCTACTAAGAAATGTCAGAAGTATTAACTCTTATTTTGTAAGAAGAAATGTAAACAAGATAGCATTTTGTACCTCCTAACTAATGCAATCATAAGAAAGTAAAAGGATCTGGGAAACAGCTTTTTTCAATCTTTTTTTTGCAGATTTCTGTCACTTTTATAGGAGTAGCCTAAAAAAAGCCTGAACTAGAATCTCATGAAAATTTTCATCTGGGCTGTAAGCTTGTCTGAATAGGTAGACCTTACATGTAAACACAGTTTATATATATATATATATAGCAGGCAGATAGTAAGAATTGATCCACAAATTTTAACAAATGGTTCTATTATGGTTTAGGTATAGAATTCCAACAATTGCTATAATGATGCTTTACAGTGTTAATGTTTTATGTCCATTGAAATGTAAACTACAAATGATTATGTCCAAAGGTTGAAACACTTTGCATGTTATTAAAAACAAATTATTATTCTTATGGCTATTTCAAGGCTGTTTCATATCAACACATTTATTTTATGAAAGTAAGCAAGATGTAAAGGATATCTGGGAGGAAGCTAGAGCAGATAGCATGGAACAACATTAGAAGTCTGCTTCTGTTAATAATGTTTTGGAAATTCATGTGCTAACGTGGCAGCAATTTTATGAATGGACAAAGCTTTTAAGGCAGCCACTTCGTTTTATGCCTCAAACAGGAAATCTCAATTTCAAGGTTGTTTTCTGACATAGCTGCCACTAAGTGTGGGATGATCTATGACAAATTTTTCTGTCTATGAATGACATCTACCTCTACTGTTTGGGTGACCAAACATATTAAATATCAACTAGAGGAAAGCAATAATTGGCTCACACCTGAGAAATTACAGATTACTGTAATTCTACAACTTTAACTTTTAAAAAAACCCACTCCTTATCACGTTTCTCCAAAGCATGCAGTGATCCTTGGAATTATCATAATAGTCAATCTTTTGAAGATCAAATTGCATGTTGCTAATAATATATTTCTGTCTTTTAAATAGAACCTATAATTAACAGGCCCAAGAGAGGAGAGGAATGGGGAATTATTTCCTCACACACATTTTCTTATTAACCCCATCCCAGGCTATTTGCTCACTCAGTATAAATAAATGAGCATTGTTACTTTTGCTCTTTGCAACATTTTCAATACAAGTAAACCTTGGATTAAGACAGTAATTAGGATCAGAATTACAATCCCAGTGACATAGTTATAAAATGCGGCATCACTGCATTGCTTAACAATAGAAGTTCCTGTAGTTTTGATTATGGTTTAAGGAAGGATCTCATGTGACTGTAATTTCGAATTTCTCATTGTTTACACTGCTTGTGGGAAGATGGCAGGAAACACTGGAAAACACTATCATGTCATGGCTCAATCTACACACTACTGAATGAGTAATCCTAACCCAAGGACTATCTGTATAGTTGTGAAATTGCAAAGCAAAGCAGAAGCAAGAAAGGATTAGAAAAGTTAAAAAGTTCCTAATCCATCCTTGTTTGTGTTGTGGGCATTTGTGACTGAATCTAATTATATCTAAAGACAGATTTCTAATCTTTTTCTTTCCCTATCCCAAATTCCCCACTTCCCACATTATATTACCATATGACAGATTATACTATTTTCTATACTATTTACTCTTTACTCTTCTATTGTATACTTCTATACAATTTTACTCTTTGTAAAAATTTTAGTTAGAAGAACTACATGATTATTTCTGATTTTTGACACCTTTTGCAAACTCTCCTTCCAGTTCTTGGCCTCTTTTGAGGCTATTGCATGACTGAACTAACTGGGTCATTTGCTTTGGGTGGCTAGGGCATTTTCCTCTTTTCTTAAAGTAAATTGACTTTTATATAAATAATTTCTAGAGCTGCTGTATTGAACTAATTATCTGGGTCATTCAAATTTCAGTTTCTGGAAATAATTATGGCCTTTGGGAGTGTACTCTATAATGCAGGTTTCAGATTGGAACTGAAGTGAAATGGTTCCTTATCTGCATGAGCTACATGAAATAAGGTTAGCAAATTTTCCTTAGAGACTAGGAGACCTTATTTCAACAATAAAATGCCCACTGGTTAAAAAACTGCATACAAATATTGTGTGCTTATGCAGTTACACACTCGTAGAAATTTGCTTTTGCTGCTACATTATTTTGTTATGTTTCTCTAAAAGCATGACTTTTTGCCCCTGTGATAGTCATCCCTCACCTCCTTCAGGAACAAAAAGATACAAAACACTGCCTGGAGGAAATAGTTAGTTGTTGTTCCAATTTATGATTGGCCCATGCTGTTTATCACATTTACAGGGGTGGGGAATAGCCTAATGTTGGTATGAGATAATCTTGCCATCTGCTTAAAATAGCTCCTTGCTTGCACACTGCTTCTGCACTTGTGAAGTACTTAAAAAGACAGAGATATTTATATTCCAAAGGTGGAAAACATGTGGCTTTTCAAATATTTTTGAGTTACAACTTCTCAGCGATCCCAGCATGGTAATTGTGAATTCTGTGAACTGCATGTAATTCAGCACTCTCAGGAAGGCCACAAGTTCCAGTGTATTTGTCCATTTGTCATTTGAATTACCAGTATATTGCTTTAAAATAAGAAGAGATGCCAAATTATGATTTTCACAAACTATCATAGCACCTTTCATTGTCCACTAGCAGACCAAATCATACCCAAAGGTTGAAGCAAATGGGGGCGGGGGGGGACACATATACATATATATAGCAAATGGGGGGAGGGTAAAGACTATACATATATAGTCTTTATCAACCTTAAGCCTGCCAATTTCCAGAATTCCTAGATAGCCTGGTCAAAATTTTTTGGCAATTTTGGGCAGTGTAATTCACCTGGCTGCAGGATACCAGATGGGATGAACTGCCATATAATCTTTCTATGCTTGTTTGAACTTATTAAATGAGCTATTGATCAAATACAATGTGACAGAGTAAATGGATATTAAGTTTGAATGGCAAATATTATTCTGTATATTCACAGAAAATACAAAAAATACAATAAATACAATACTATGCATTGGTCCTTTTTCCCATTAAATTTAGCAGGGTAAACATATATGCTTTTAGCTATTTTATGACTGGAATTATAACCATAGTATAGTTATAATAATAATCACTGCCATATTAATCTTGTAAAAGATCAGCCTTAGACACTGAAAGATTTCCAAGCTACTAATATAGCTTCTTGCTATTAATAACATACCTAATAAATTTCCCAAGTCAACAATATTCCTGACTGAATTTAACATGTACCTTCTTAAGAGTGAAAATGATGCAATTAAGTGGAAATAACTATGTCCAAATCCCAGACACACAAGAGCAGTAGGTGATTAGCCTTACCTATGTATCTCACAGAACTGAAAAGACAAATGAGAAAAGTAACCACATATATTGTCCTAGCACTTTAGAATAGGCAGGTGACTATTTTCTCTTCAAGAGTTGATTTCGTTAGTGATTACTTATTATGGAATCACGCTAAGTGGTGAGAATATATAGCAATTGGTGAAGTCAGAACTACAAATGGTAGATCCACTATGTCCTTCTCTGAACAACTTAGCTGAAGGTTCATACATCAGTACAAAAAAGCATTCAGGATTCTATCAATTAGCCTGCAAGAAAATGACAGAAGAGGATCAACATAATATAATGTGAAGATGCTGGACAAAACAATCATCAAGTATGAAAAATAGGATAAATCCCTTTTATGCAGGAAAAAAATAGCCATCCAGAAAACTTATTTAATTCATCTTTATAAGAAAGGCTTGGAATGCTATCCACAGCTCTATTGTAATTCACCTAACTTCAGTTCAATTTACACATAACCTAGACCCAAGCATCAGAAGTATCAGAAGTTTTTAGAAAATTGTACTATTTCATTATCACAGTACTGTACAAAAATGGGGGGGGAGGGAGGGAGGGAGGGAGAGGGAGAGAGAGACTTACACCACAAAGACGAGATAGTGATTTGCCTTCAATTGATTACCTTTTGAATGTTTCTACCCAAAATAGAGGTTGCTTTCTGTTCCCAATGCACACTTACACAAATACATTCAGATGCAGCATGAGAAGAAAGCAGAAATGCATAAACATGTGCAATTACAATGTGTTTCTTCTTTATAAACAAACAAAATGTAGATGTTTTTTGAGGCTATTGCTGGTAGAAGTGTTGAAAAGTATTCAATATACCATTTTCTGCAAGCTTTCCCTAATTTATTCTTTTCAATCCAATATGATACTGGAAAGAGATTATGTTGATGATCTTGGTAATTTATCTGTCTGTCTAAGAGCAGGATGAAACTTCAAAATTAGAAGAGAAGAAAAATTTGATATGACAAAAAAAAAGGCAACAGAAGAAAGCTTGAGATCAAATATGAGCAGTTAATAGCAGTAGCGTGTTTTTTTTTTAAACTACACCTCCAATGTATAGGACAATGCTTCTCAACCTTAATAACTTTAAGATTGGTGGTCTTCAACTCTCAGAATTCTCCAGCCAACATGCTAAGGTTTGGAAATTCTGCTATAGGAGATGCTTAAGCCCTCTTTCTTCTGCTTTTAAGGGACCAGAAAGAATTTCAGACGTTTGGTGACTGTAGGAACTGACTGACTGACTAACTGTCTGACCGACTAAATCAGGAGTGTCAAACTCAAAGCCTGCAGGATGCTTAGAACTGGCCCATGGGACTGTCCTGGAAACAGTGAAGGACCAGCCTGTGGTGCTTCTGTCAGCAAAAATGGAGCTTGGAAGGGCCATAGGAAGGCAAGCTCTGTTTTCAGATGTGACGGCCTCTTGCAACCCTCTGACGGCAAAATTGGAGCTCCATATTTGCTACCAGAAGGTTGCAGGAGGCCATCACAGCTGAAAACGGAGCTTGGGAGCCCATTTTCGCTGGCATAGCATTCGGGCCATCACAGGCATCCCTGACACAAATGACATCAGGCTGGCCATATCCATCCTGGTCACACCCACCCCGGCCACGCCCACCCCAGCCCCCCTAAAGTCAAACACAACCCTGATGCGGCATTCAATGAAATCGAGTTTGACAATCCTGGACTAAATAATTAATTAATTAATATTGAACTTAGTCACTGGCTAAACCCTATTTTGCTTTATCTCAACTGTAAAAATAGAAATTCACAAATGTTCACTTAACAACTGCACCTAAAGTTGGAAGTATAAAACACATCTCCCAAAAAAAATAATTGTCATATTTACATTTGAATATTATATTCTAAATTACAAATAATTATGGTATAAAAAAGCACTTCTATTATATAATATTCCTTAGACCAGTGGTAGTCAATCTTTTTATACCTACCGCCCACTTTTGTATCTCTGTTAGTAGTAAAATTTTCTAACCACCCACCAGTTCCACTGTAATGGTGATTTATAAAGTAGGGAAGTAACTTTACTTTATAAAATTTATAAAGCAGAATTACAGCAAGTTAAAGCATATAATAATAATTACTTACTAAATACTTTATGTCAGACTTTCGCTAAATTTGGCAGAATAAATCTTTATAAAACAACTTACTGTAGTTAAATCTTTTTACTTATACTTTGCATACATAGAAGCAGGAAGTTTTCTATAATATTTAATTAATTAAATTATTAATGAGATCCCTGAGGCTGATGCTGCGAAATTAAATATTGGATATCTGGCTCAATTTTTGTAAGGAACAAACAAAGGTCTCCTCTTTCGGAAATATTCAGGCAATTTCTTTCTTTGGTCATAATATGATTAACAGCATTAAAACCTGATTCCACAATATATGAGGTAGGGAAAGGTATCAATAAGCTGAATATCATTTTCCACATATTTCGATATAAGACAGGCATTTTTTTATTTTGCCATAGGTTTTCATATCCACCACTATCGAATTTATGTTTACTTTCTTCATCATATCTAATTTCTAACAGTGCTTCTTGCCAAGTTGTATCAGCCTCTTCAATATTTACGGTCAAAGGATTTTTCATCCAGTCATATACCTTCAATTTCAAAATATCTTCAAATCGTTTTTCCATGTCCAATTTAAGTTCATTAAAGTGGCTACTGAATCTGTCAATATCCTCTGGAATTACATCATCTTTTATAGATGATAATTCAGGAAACTGATGAAATTCTTTCTTCAATAGATTATAACAAAGTAGTTCAAGTTTGTCAATAAATAATGACACAATACTTTGGCAACCTATAAGAGTTTTATTAGCTACTTGAAGCTGCAAATTGACATCATTAAATCTCTTGAAAATGGACGTTGGTTTACCTGAACGTCCCTTTTCTGGGCGCTACAACTATAAATCATGGCTGGGTATTTCACCTATCTGTTGCTACGGAACTGAGTGATGAATATTCAAATTTCTTCCTGGTCTACGCCCACTCTGTGCCAATCTCTCCAGTCTTTCACGAAGGTGCGATCCAATAGAAGTCTATAAGAAAAAAAGAGGACCAACACCCCACAACAAGACAACA
Organism: Coluber constrictor foxii; assembly: GCA_038048745.1. Lineage (NCBI taxonomy): Eukaryota > Metazoa > Chordata > Lepidosauria > Squamata > Colubridae > Coluber > Coluber constrictor. Next base: position 113,650,229 of record CM075961.1, on the reverse strand, counting down.
CCCCCAAGACACAGCAGGAAGCCTGAACACGGGCGGGAATGGATTGTAATCACAGCACCCGGAAAAGGGACATTCAGGTAAGCCAATGTCCATTTTCCAGTGCGCTGCTCCTACAATCCATGGCTGGGACATACCCAAGCTCACATCTCCTGGGTGGGAGGCTGGCTGCACTCCAAATCCTGAGCAAGGCAGACTTGTTGCAGAACACACCGACCAAAGGAAGCCTCAGCTGAGGCAAAGGAATCAATCTTGTAATGTTGTATAAACAGAGAAGCCAAGGACCAGGTGGCCGCTCGACAAATGTCAGTAATAGAAGCTTGAGCAGCCCACACAGCCATCGTAGCCGCGCTGCGGATAGAATGTGCAAGAATCCTACCAGGCACCGGCCTGGCCTGGCATTTGTAAGACATGGAGATGCAGGCCTTGATCCACCGCCCCACTGTTGAAGAAGGCACTTTCCGCCCCATAGAGGACAGGTGGAAAGACACCAGAAGAGCCTCTGTCTGACAAAAAAAAGCAGTACATCGAAGGTACCTGCACAACACCGTCCGGACATCTAGCATGTGCCAGTGCTCCTCCTGAGCATGACGTGAAATCGGACAAAAATCAGGCAAGATGAGCTCCTGGGCCCAATGGCCCAGGAGTTCACCTTGGGCAAGAACACAGGGTGCAGCCTCATTACCACTCTGTCCATATGAAAAACACAGAGATTCTCATGGACGGACAAGGCTGACAGTTCTGAAATTTTCCTAGCAGAGGTTATAGCAAGTAGAAAGGCAAGCCTGAAAGAAAGAAACTTGAGACTGATAGATCCCAATGGCTTGAACAGTGAAGAAGTAAGCGCTTGGAGAACCAACAGCAAGTCCCAGGATGGGTAACGATGAACAACTAGAGGGGAGATGTTCACAGCTCCTCACAGAAAATCACGAATCCTCGGATCTTCTGAGAGTGTGTGATGTGAATCACAGGTAAGCACGGTAGCCAAGACCATCACCTGATGCCTCAAAGTCATTGGAGCCAGGCCTTTAACTAAGCCTGCTTGTAAAAATTCCAGGATGTCTGGAACAGTGGCCAATGTCAGGTCAACATGATGTTTCGAGCACCAGAGAGAAAACGCCCTCCATGAGGCTTCATAAATATGAGCCATTGATGGACAACATGAAGATTGGATAGTTTGTATCACCTCGTCTGACAGTCTGTCCTTCCTCAGCAGCACCCACTCAACCAGAGCCATTGGGGCTCTGGATGGGCAATGACCCCCTGACTGAGAATGATCATGTGCTGAGGGATTGTCCATGGCTGTGAGATGGACAGGATCATCACGTCGGTGTACCAGGACCTGCACGGCCAGAGAGGAGCGACGAGCAGGTACATGTTCCTTCAGGAGCTTCCGAATGACCTTCAGAATTAGAGCAAGAGGCAGAAAGGCAGAAAGAAGTCCAGGAGGCCAAGGACAGTATAGGGCATCACATCCTTCCAACTCTGCATCTGGAAAGCGCGAGTAAAACCTGGGGAGCTGGATGTTCTGAGCCATCGCAAACAGGTCCACCAGGGGACAGCTGAATCTCCAAGTGATCTCCAGAAAGTTGAGCAGATGTAGACGCCACTCTGCTGGGTCCAGAGTCTCCCTGCTCAGCCAATCGGCTCTCACATTGGTCAGGCCGGAAATATGGTCCGTCCTCAGTGCAAGGTGTGATGTTCTGCCCAGCTCAACAACTTTTCTGCCTTGAGCATGAGGGGGCTGGATCAGGTGCCCTCTTCGCAGTTGACATGAGCCTCTGTAATCATGTTGTCCATGGGAACCAACACGTGTTAACCCTCCAAGGCCGGAAAATGGCAGAGGGCTAGACAAACCACTCTCAACTCTAGCCAGTTGTTGCTGTTCTTTCTCTCCACCGGAGACCACAGTCCTTGAGTCACCTGATCCAACAGGTGTGTCCCCCAGCCGTGTAAGCTTGCATCCGACGTCAGGATCAGACAATCGGGCTCCAGGAACGTGCACCCTTTCAAGAGAGCCGGTGAAGCCCACCATTGAAGGGACAAGCAAATTTGAGGTGGTACAAGAATCGAGATATTGGAGGTGCCACGTCCCGACGTCTGGTACAGAAAGTGCCACATCCCAACTTCTGGTACGGAACCACTGCAGCGGGTGAATAGGTCCGCATGCCCAGGGAACGATGGCTATGCACGACACCATCTTTCCCAATAATTGCGAGAGCAGAAGTGGAGAAGCCTCTCGTTGAGCCATTGCCCAATGTATCAAGCTGGAGACGCTGTGGACCCTGTCTGGGGAGAGGAACACCTGACCCTTGGCTGAATTGATCACTGCACCCAGGTGAACAATACGGTTGGTCAGAACGAGGTGACTTTTCTTCCTGTTGATGGAAAACCCGTGCCTCTGGAACACAGAAACCACCGAGTCACCGGAGTCACTGGAGACAACAACAGGACCAGAATATCATCCAGATAACAAAGGTCACTCATGCTCTCGTCACTTCCCGTTTGGACTACTGTAATGCTCTCTACATGGGGCTCCCCTTGAGGAGCACCCGGAGACTCCAGCTGGTCCAGAATGTGGCCGCGCGAGTGGTTATGGGAGCGACTCATCACTCCCGGGTAACTCCCCTCTTGCATGAGCTGCACTGGCTCCCGGTGGTCTTCCAGGTACATTTCAAGGTGCTAGTCACCATCTTCAAAGCGCTCCATGGCTTAGGACCGGGATATTTACAGGACCGCCTTCTGCCAATAAATATCTCCCACTGCCCGATATGCTCTCACAGAGAGGGCCTCCTCAGGGTGCCGTCGGCCAGACAATGCCGGCGGGGGGCCCCCAAGGGGAGAGCATTCTCTGTGGGAGCTCCAGCCCTATGGAATGAACTACCCCTGGATATAAGAAAGATTCCTGACCTCCATGCCTTCCGACGAGCCCTGAAGACTCTACTGTTTCATCAAGCCGGTCTGATTTAAATTTGTGTTAAATTTTTAAAGGGTTTTTAGTAGGGTTTTAAATTTTACGGCCAAATAGTTTAATTATTTTATTAGTTTTAATTTTTATATGTGATTGTTTTAATATGGCTGTAAACCGCCCTGAGTCCCATTCGGGAGAAGGGTGGTATATAAATGCAATAAAACCTAAAACCTAAACCTAAACACGCACTGGCAGATTCTGGAGATGCACGGCTACCACCGCCACCAATTTAGTAAATGTTCTGGGGGCTGAGGACAGTCCGAATGGCATTGTACAGTACTGAAAATGATTGCCAGCATACTCAAAACAGAGGTACTGCCGATGAGCCAGGTGAATAGGCATGTGTAAGTACGCCTCTTTGAGATCTACTGATTGCAGGAGATCCCCTCTCCTGACACATGCCAGAATGGACCTCAGGGACTGCATCTTGAACCTGTGATAGAGAATGAACTGGTTCAGATGTTTAAGATTCAAGATTCCTCTCCAGCCCCCTGAGGATTTGGAAACCAAGAACATGATGGAATAGAATCCGGTCCCCTCCTGGGCCTTGGGCACTGGTTTAATGGCATTTATGGATGACAGGTGATGAATCTCAACGTCCATCAGTTGCCTTCTCTCCTTCAAAGGGGATACTGGGCAATGAATGAAACAATGGGGAGGGCTGGATTGGAACTCCAGACAGAGTCTGTGAGTCACTGTGTGAAGAATCCAAGGTTTGCACTTCGAGGTTTCCCATTGGGTGGGGGAATTGCTGGAGCCGACCATCAATGGGCCCCAATGGCTCTGAGTCATTTGCCCCTTCGAAATGATCTGTAACCAGATCCAGGAAACGGGTGCTTTGCTGGAGACTGGTTCTGGCCATGGTCATGAAAGGACTGTCTGTCGGCACTGCAGTCCGATCCCTGGGAGTAGGGCCTTTAGAACCTGAGAACCTGAGAACACCTGAAAGGGCTGTTTCTGAGTGTAGGGGTGGTATCTGCGTTTGGGTCGCCGGTAAGACGAGGGAACAACTTTCCGCTTGTTCTTATCCTCGATTAAAAGAGGTTCCAGAGTGGCTTCCGGACGGTCGTTATATGGCTGCCGGCTTCACTGTGCGTTAGAGCCGCCCTGCAGGTGGCAGGTGGCTTGGAAAATCCCCTCTTCAGTCTGGAAGGGAGGATAGAGCTGGTGGGAGCAGGTAGAGCCCCCTGAATCGCCTCCAGGATTTTTCTCCTGCCCCGGAGGGCGTTCAGAGTGAGGGCTCCCTTCCCAACCCACTGAAGCTCCGCGCAGCGAGGGACCTCTGTTAAACGGCAGAGTGAGACGACGTGAGCAACTCCACCTTCAATATTGGAATTTTGCTGCAAGTAAAGAATTTGGGTGAGATCTGGATCTGCTTTAAGAAGTTTAAAACAAGTATTTTAAAATCCTCAGTTTAAGAGTTTCTGTGTGAAAGTGTGTGAGAAAATGGCGACTGGCTAAAATGGAGGAAGTGAAACTGGAAAGTGAAAGTGACAATTAAGTGACAATTAAGCCTGCCTTGTAGGAACTGAAAGAAATATTCTGGCAAGACTTTAAAGTAGAAATACAATTTATCTGACTCCTTTTTTGCAAAACTGGGGAGGAAAACTGGAGTAAGAGAAAAAGGAGAAAGATTTTCTTTTCTTCAGAGGCTAAGATTGTGTACAGGCATGACTTAAAAAAAAGCAGGGGGGGGGAATCCCCCACGCATCAGACAAAAGAAAAGCCAATTAAGCCACAACCACAGACTCAGACTCAAATTCAAGGAAGTGGAAATGAGGATTTGAAAGCTTTTATAGCTAAGTCTGTGGGAGGTGTTGTTGATAAAATGGATAAGATGGAGGAAAAGATGGAGAAAAATCAAAAGGAAATGAAGGACTGGGTTAAAGAAAAAAGTGATAAGTTGAACCAGAATGTAACTAAAGCAGTAACTGCTCTCACAGATGCACTGTTGGTGGTGGAAAAAAAGTGGATGAATTAAATATAGAAGTTGAATCTAATAAAAAAGATGCAGAAGAGAAATTTTTTAAAGTTGATGTTAGAAACCAGAGATTGGAAGATGAAATTACAATGATGCGGTTTCGGGCTATGGAGTTTGCTTTAAGACTGAGGGGGATAAGGGAAAATAACAGAGAAGATCTGAGAGCAGTTTGTGTGGATGTACTGGCTAAGATTCTAAAGATTGAACCTGAGCTAATTGGCAGCAGAATTGACAAGATTTACAGGGTTAACTCTCGTGTGGCGAGACAAAGGAATTTGCCTAGAGATGTTGTGATTTATTTTACTGATAGAAGACTGAGAAATGAAATTTTGCAAAAATCTTTTCTCACCACTGCTCAACTTGATGGTAATCAAATTGTGTTTTCAAAGAGTTACCACCTAAAATGTTAAGGAATCGGAAGGATTACGGATTTTTGGTGAATGAATTGAAAAGGCGTCAGATCCCATTTAGATGGGATGCTCCAGTTGGCATAATCTTGAGATATGAGGATGTAAGATATCGTATAAATACTGTGGAAAAAGCAGAGCATTTTTATCACAATTTTCTTAAAAGAGCTTCAAAATCCCCGCGTTCATCTACATTGTTAACTGTAGAAGGAGTTGTTAAAGATAAGGATCTTGAAGGAGGGACTGAAGAACTGTCCAGACAAGAAGAATTTGTTGTGGCCCCGTCCTCTGAGCCTCTCTCTTTGGAGGAAGGAAGCTCTGAGCAGGAGGAAGAGGAGCCAGCCAGATCTCCCAGCCCCCCCCCTCTGGCACCGGCTCAGGTGCCAGCTGAAAGAGAGCCAAGTAGTGGGGAAACAGGTGTCTCAGATGAAAGTGAGGGAGAGACGTCATTCCTGGACGCACGCCAAAGAAGGCGAGACAAAAGAATACTGCAGCTGTGGCGTATGAGGAAATCCTGAGTCATTGGATTGGAGTCACAGGATCAATGACTCACTGGACCACACCCAGAAGCATATCTATATAAGACAGTACGGTGGGTCACGAAGTTCGTGACGAACAAAGCTAAACAAACGGAGCAACCTCGTAGTCTTGGAAGCTAGATGAACGGCAAAGCTACGTAGGTGATTTTCTTGTTTGTGTAAACCAATAAAGTCCTTGGCAGACGGTGTGCATATCGCTGCCAAGGTTGAGATAAGAACTGCGGAGTGTGCCAAGTGATTCTTAACCCTCGGCTGGCTGTGTTTTTGTGGGTCTCTGAAGGGGGGGAACAGATCAGAATTACATGCAATTCGAGCAATGGCAAGAGAAGAGTTTTAGGAGCAGTAGGTGGTTTTTCAGAGGATTTTTTTGCAGATCTCCCAGAGCCTAAAATAAAGCACCCCAGAAGCACAAGAGAGGTGGATCTGGACCTTGAACTGTTGGCACAAGAACCAAAAGATCAACGTATAACTCATGCAGCAGAGAAGCAAAGATTAGAGAAGCAAAAACAGCAGAGGTCCATGGTACCACAAAAAGAGTCTGTGTAGCGTAGGGGGCTAATGCCTCCTACTAAAGGCAGCAATTAACACCAGCTGCCTGTAATTTCTGTGAGTTCAATCCTCGCCAGGCTCAAGGTCGACTCAGCCTTCCATCCTTTCTAAGGTAGGTCAATTGAGGACCCAGTTTGTTGGGGGCAATAAGCTGACTTTGTATAAATATACAAAAGTATGAAGGCTATTGCTTAACACATTGTAAGCCGCCCTGAGTCTCCGGAGAAGGGCGGCATATAAATCAAATTTTAAAAAAAAGAGAGAAGGAGGCAAATGGGAAAATACAGAAATCAGAAGCAGTGGGAGGAGCGAGACCAAAGACCTCTGGCAAGTGCTCGATTTGCTTCGTGAACCCTCAGATGACAGTTAGATTTTTATCATGGGATGTGAATGGATTGAACTCTCCACAGAAAAGAAGGAGAATATTTTATTATTTGAAGCAGTATAAAAACGATGTTGTTTGTTTGCAAAAAACTCATATTAGAACTCAGGATCAAAAATATTTGATAAATTCTAAATTAGGATCACATTTTATATCTTCTAGTTCTGCGAAAAAGAATGGATTAGTTTTGTATATTTCTAAAAGATTACCAGCTAAACTTATAGAATTGGATGATGATGGAAGATATATTGCAATTGAAATAAATATACAGAATGTCTCGCTGCTTTTGATTGGAATTTATGCCCCAAACCAACAGCAGGAAACTTTTTATAAATTATTACATGCTAAAATATTGCAATGGAATTATAAGTCAACTCTGATTATGGGAGATTGGAATGGTGTGATTGATACAATTTTAGACAAGAAGACATTGGCTAAGAGGGGGAATAAATTACCACAGACGTTCTTTGCGATGAAAGAAGAATTAGAATTGAAGGACACTTGGAACTGGACTATACGTTTTTTTCGGATAGACATACATCCTTTTCTAGGATTGATTTTATGCTGGTTACAGCTGATTTACTTACTAAGATGATTAAGACTAAGATATTTCCCAGAACTTTAACGGATCATAGTCCGATATGGATGGAAATGGAATTTGGTAAGAAGGAGAGAAGATCTTGGAGAATGAACGAGAACCTGTTTAGATATGAGAAGAATATACTTGAACTCAAAAAACATGCCAAAGAATTTTTTCAACTGAATTTGAACAAGGGTACACCTATTGAAGTTGTATGGGATGCAAGCAAGGCATACATGAGAGGTGTGCTGATTTATATGAACTCTAAGCATAGGTTAACTCAACAAAAGATAAGAATAGAATTGGAGTCAGAAATAAAGGAAAAAGAACAATTGCATATAAAGAATCCGACCGATGAGAAATTACAGGAAACTATAAAACTTTTGAAGGACCAATTTCAAATGCTCATGGCTGATCAAACGGCAACTAATCTGCAATTTGCGAAGCATAACACTTTTTGTAATGCCAATAAGCCTGGTAGATGGTTGGCCTACACTTTGAGAAAACAACAAAGTTCTCGTATAATTGATACTATTGAATATAAAGGTAAACAAGTTTTTCAACAAAGTTTAATACAACAGGCCTTTTTAGATTATTATTCCAACTTATATCACAAAGATAATATAAAAAATGACTTTATTGATGAATATCTTGAGAAGAGGAGAGTTACTAAAATTTCAAGAAAACAAAAGGAAAGAATGAATCAAGTTATAACGTTTGAAGAGATCTTATTTGCTGTAAAACAATTGAAAATTGCTAAAGCTCCTGGGACGGACGGATTGACAGCAGTATATTATAAAACTTTACAATCAGAATTGGTTGAACCTCTTAAGGACTTATTCTGTAGTATACAGCAGGGGGGTAAAATACTCCCCTCATGAAAGACGGCCTTTATTTCATTAATACCAAAGGAAGATGGTTCTTCAAAACCAGAACATTTTAGACCAATATCTCTCTTAAATACGGATTATAAAATTTTTGCAAAAGTATTAGCCAACAGATTGATGCCAGTTATCCAAGAGGTGATTCACCATGATCAAGCTGGTTTTATAGAGGGCAGACATATGAAGGACAATGTGAGGCAACTCATAGATTTATTGGAATATCTTGAGAAAAATAAACAGATCTCTGCAGCGCTGGTGTTTTTGGATGCAGAAAAGGCCTTTGATCGAGTCAACTGGGATTTTTAAAAAAAGACTCTGTTTAAAATGGACTTTGGGGAACAGTTTATACATGTGATTTCAGCAATTTATCAAGAACAGACAGCACAAATAGTTATTAATGGAAGTTTAACCACTAAATTTCATATACAAAGAGGAACTAGACAAGGTTGTCCATTATCTCCACGGTTGTTTATTTTAACCCTAGAAGTTTTGTTGAATTCCTTACGGGACTCGAATAACTTGAACGGAATAGTTATAAGGCAAAAGGACTATAGAACAAAAGCATTTGCAGATGATCTGCTTGTTACCCTAACACGACCTTTGGAATCAGTTATCCAAATGAAAAACACTATAGAGGAATATGGTTTGGTCTCAGGTTTTAGACTAAACCAGAAAAAGACTAAGATGATAGTTAAAAACATGCTGGAACCACAAAAGAGTGAACTAGAAAGGTTGGCAGGCTTTGAAATAGTTACAAAGGTGAAATATCTAGGAGTTCAGGTTGCAGCTTCAAATATAAAACTTTTTCAAAACAATTATGAGGTTTTGTGGCGTAAGATTCAAAAAGATCTTGAAATTTTGAAGAAACTGCAACTATCTTTACTTGGCAGAATAGCAGCAGTTAAGATGAACATTCTACCTAGATTTCTGTTTTTGTTTCAAATGATTCCGGTGCTTAAAAGTGACAAAATTTTGGCTGAATGGCAATCAGGACTAAATAAATTTATTTGGAATGAGAAAAAACCAAGAGTTAAATTTAAAATAATGCAAGATGTTCGTGAGAGAGGTGGCCTTAAAGTTCCAAACTTACGTTTATATTATGAAGCTGCAGTGTTGATGCAAGTGGGCGATTGGTTTGGAACAACAAAAACTGAAATTTTGAATATAGAAGGCCATGATTTGGACTTTGGTTGGCATGCATACTTATTTTACGAAGACAAGTTGGACAATGTATTTAAAAGTCATATATTGAGACATGCTTTGATAAGAGTTTGGAAGAAGCACCAGCTTAAACTGGATTACAAAATACCTTTGTGGTTGGATCTTGGGCAAATCATGCGGAATATAAAGTCACTCGGGGGGATTTTATACAAAGAGATGCTTTTCAATGATGGGGGCAGATGGAGTTTGAAACCTTGGAAAACTCTGTTGGAAGAAGGGAGGAATTTAACTTGGTTGCAGTATTCTCAACTTCAATCGAGATGGAGAGAAGACCAGAAAATTGGTTTAATGCTACATGAAGAAGATTTGGTGATTCAGATGAAACGGAAAGGGCCAATGCATATCAAGAGGGTGTATAATTTACTGTTAGAAAGAGATTCAGAGAGCGAATTAGTTAAAGATTGTATGATAAAGTGGGCACAAAATTTTGCAGAACCAGTTATGTTGGAAACATGGGAAAAGATTTGGGTCCAGAATGTTAAATTTACTCAAGCACAGAATCTGCGGGAAAATTTCTATAAAATGTTTTATAGATGGCATTTAGATCCCAAGAAATTGTCATGTATGTATCCAAATGTTCAACCTAAATGTTGGAGGTGTGATTGTTTGAATGCTACATATTTTCATATTTGGTGGACTTGCAGAAAAGTGAAAGCATTTTGGATCAGTCTTTGGTGGGTTATGCAGAATGTTTTAAAAAAGAAGCTTCAATTTTCTCCGCAGTTGTTTTTGTTAGGTATAGTTAAGGATTGCTCATCGAGTGATACGAGATTGATTTTGTATATGATTACTGCAGCTAGGTTATTGATTGGTCAATACTGGAAAAAAGATAGTGTGCCCACTATAGGTGAATGGATGTCCAAGATGGCTAGCTTTGCGGAGATGGCAAAGATTTCTGCATAATTAAAAGATAGGTCCCATGAGGTTTTTGTTAGAGAATGGAAAAAGTGGGTTGTTTATGTGCAGAATAAATATCAAAGTAAGACTTTTCAGTTAGTTTTTTGATTCATAATTATTTTTATTATAACTATTTTATTAAATATTTGAAAGTATATTGTTATTTAGAAAATTTATTACGTTATATACATTTATTATATCAATAAGAAAAATTATAATGTCAAAAATAATATGATTCATAATTATTTTTATTATAATTATTTTATTAAATATTTGAAATTATATTGTTATTTAGAAAACTTATTATGTTATATATATTTACTATATCACTACTTAGAAAAATTATAATGTTAAAAATAAGTTTATATATATTTGTTATACTGCTATCTAGAAAAATCTTAAGAATATCTGTTAAGTTTTTATATATGACTTATGGTTAGTATATATTTGATTTAGGGGGAAAAATATAATGTTAGAAGTACCTGATAAGTATGTATATATGATTTATGTTTGGCATATATTTGATAGATTAATTTTACCTTATTCAATGTTAAAATTTATGATATGTTATCTGGATTTCAACTATATTTTTTTTGTTCAATATTGATTGATATATAAGATTAATGTTTTATTAGTAAAGAAAGCCTAGGGAGGGAAGGGAGGGGAGGGAGGGGAAGGGAAGGGGGGGTGGATGGGAGAGGGGAAAAGGGGGTGGAATGGGGAAAAAAATTGTATTGTAAAACTTTTTCAATTAAAAAAAAAGAGGTTCCAGAACCACCCCAAAGATATTTGGTGCCTTGTAAGGTGCTGAAGCAAGTTTCCATTTAGTCTTCGCATCTGCTCTCCAGTTGCACAGCCAAAACATCCTGGAAGAAGTTACGGCAGAGGATAATGCACAAGAAGCAAATTTCGCAGCATTGAGAGACGCATCAGCGGAATACTCAGCTGCAGCCACCAATTTGTTGATATCTTTTTTTTTATTGAAAAGTTTTATAACAATACAAAATAAAAAACGATTCCCCCCCTCCCAGCATCCCTCCCCCACCCTTTTCTTCCCTCAAGATATCAACAAATTGAGCCCGGTGTCCTCAGGAGGCAGCCTCTCCTGTAGCTGGCACAGCCAGAGCAAAGAAGCTCTAATGAAAAAGGATGTGGAAGTAGCAGCCTTGACCGCCCAGGCAGCCGCCTGGTAGGTCTTCCTGAAAACTAACTTGGCCTTTCTGTCTTCAGATCTGATACCATCAACAATGTCACTGGATATGACAGATGAGGAAGAAAGTGCTGCTGACACAGGCTGCCCCGAGGCCTTATTCGGACACCCCTAGACCAGCATTTTATACCACTTTATAAGTAGATTGACCTTTACTTATTTCTATCTCTGTTGCAAGATTGGGAAAGTACTAAATCTCTTGCCAAATGTACTTGTATGCTTAATGACCTATGTATCATCTAACATAAGGGTAAGACATGTGAGAAAGTACTGAAACTAACAGATGGTGTAAGATATACTAGCCTAAAACCTTATAAGGAATATGTACTAACGGATAACTTCTTCTTTCTGCATCCTGTTTTGATGTACTTCTGTATCTTGATACATGTATAAGGAAATGTATGCCTCAGTGAAGTTGAGATTGCAAAACCTATAAAAGAAAGACCCTGGGCATAGCCCGGGCTTCAGACTTTGTCAAGTTATTACTCTGATCTGATTGCTAGCAATAAACCTGTGTTCTCTATCTTCCGTGGTCCTGTCTCCTGATTAAAGGAAATTGGGTTCTCCCGACATTGTTTCCCATTTTGGGAATCGGGTTTTCCCATAACACTGCCACCGGTGCATCTACAGAAGGTAAGGTTAAAAGATCCTCAGTTCAGGAGCTGAGCAATAGAGTTTCTTGTCCAAAGTACTCAGAGCTTCAAGGAGCCAGGCTGACCCCATCCACTATGCACCACCTCCAAAAAGAGCGGAGGGCAAAGAATCACACCTGTATCAGGCTTTGTGACCTGGAACAAGGAATCATGAGGGACCGGGAGCGGTTGAGCACCCTCAGCTGTGGCAGGAGCCAGTCAAAATTTAGTACTAACTTTGGCCTTATGCAGTAACGCCAGTTGCTTTGTCCTCTGAACGCCAGTTGCTTTGTCCTCTGAAAATTCCATTTCCTCCGGATATTCTTCACCATTGTCAGAATCCTCACTGGAAACATAGTCTTGTTGAGTTGAAGTGGAAGGTTTGTCAGGCAAGCGACTTTGTACTAAAACCTGAAGATTGCTCACTGGTCCAGGGTTCACGCTCTGATGCATTCTGGCTGCCAAAATTTTGGCTAAAGCATCTGACAACATAGAATGAATGTCAAATTGGTTATCAACACCTACAGAGCTAAGACCCACAACAGGGGCACCAACAGTCGCTGGCATGTATGGTTGAGAAACTGGAACATCTTCCAGCCCAGTAGAAGACCCCTAAAGCAAGATAACAGGGGTCCCTTGGGTCAAAGCTTTGTCACAGGCTGGAAGGCCCTCGCTGGCCCTAGAAGATAAACTAGGAGACTCTGGAGGCAAATGATGAGGCAAGGTCCCCAAATCAGGCTGAGAAGAAATAATAGGCTCAGAAACAGGTGAGGTATGATCAGTCACAGATGAGTGTTTGGCCTTGTCATATTGCTTTTCTCAAGCCTTGTGACGCCTGAGTGCATCCTTCTCCTGTGCAGAAGAGTGTTTAGCACATGACCTAAGAGCCCTGGGCACTTAGCTTTTAGCCTTTGCCTTGGTTCCTGTAGGAGCTGATGGTGCCATGTCTGTAGAAGGGCTGACCTCAATCTCTAGGTCTGAGAATAGGGCAAAGTCAGCTATGAACCAGTTTAATAAGTGCCTGCAAGAATGAGGCAAAAAACAATTTAAGGATCATGTAATAGGGCAAAGCACACAATCCAACTCCCCCTCCAGGACCCAACCCTTCAATGAAAATCAGAAAGGGCAGGGGAAAACACCCTAAGGAAAAAAGGGGCTAAATTTAGTATTCAAATGGCAGTCTGAAACAAAGCCTCCCCTTAATAAGTATCAGAAAATAACACTATTTTAGCACTATTTAGTGCTAGGCACAAATTAGCCAACAAATGCTTCCCTGTAGCACAGGGACTTCACCCGGTGTTACAAGTCCAGCAACAACCTCCTCTGATCTCTGCTGTCATTTTAATGGCGACCTCCACACATGATGACAAGATGCTGGCCGCTAGCAAACTTCTGCTGCAAAATGGCAGTCTGTTTGTCAGCCCTCTCAAAATGGCGGCCGCCTTCACAAAGAGCAATCCTTGCAGCACTCAGTTTTTTTACTTTCTCACCCCCTCAGCAGTCGCAAGCACAGCGGGAAGAAGCGTCTAGCCAAAGCTTCAAATGATGCTGCAAATCGTCAGAAAACATCGGAGTGTGCCGCTGAGCCTGGGCATTGACTCCAGAGCCGCTTAAAAATGCTGGGGCTGAGGCAGTAGTGGTTATACCAGCAGACAGGTTGACCAGCATCCCTGCCAGTGGCTATATCTCCTTCAGATCTGCCCAGCTGAGTCAGAATCTGAAAAGCTGCTCCACATTGAAAATAAACAGCGTGAGACTTCCGATTGGTGACTCGCAGCGATTGCTGCCCCCAACGCCACCTTTTTGCTGTGTTTTGGGGACCCTTCGAGGAGTGGGAGCTTGGAGAGCTCCGCGGATAGTAGTGGGGTGTCAGCAGGCAGAGTGGTGAGAAGCAAGCACTCTCTGCTGGACCAATAACCACTATCAAACTAACGAGGCTCATCTGCCTTCAATGGCAGATCCGAATGTGATAGCAAGAAAGACGGATCGTGGCTTTTATCCTGTTGCATACTTTGATCAATAAGACCGAAGAAACATCTTCTAATTAAACTCATATTTATTATAAGAAAATAAAAACAACTCACTATCTAAAACAGATTACATGTTGGCAAAGAATCTCCAGCCTGACCTTAGCTGGCTGGAGAACAAAGGAAAGTTTCTAGAAGAAGTACAAAAGAATGCAATGACATGCGTAGTAGGTGCTGTAGGTGCTGATAAGGAATATAACTACGGTCAGTCTGATAGTCCAGAAATATTAGCTCTGCTGGTAAATATAAAAACGCAGTGACACCCCTTCTTTTGCCAGTTGAGCGAACATCAGGTACATCATCAGATAAGGCACATCTTCTTACGCAGATACTCATGTTGAGCTGCTGGAAGCGGTTTGTTGAGCACGTCTGCAATCTGATCATGTGTAGATACATACTGCAATTTTACAAAACCTTGTTTCACTAATTGTTTGATATTTCTATAACGGATGTCAATGTGTCTGGACCTAGAACCTGTGAAATGTGATTCAGAAATATAAACCACCGATTCATTGTCTTCCATCACTGTGATTGGTCGGATCGGACTTGTCCAGATATCTGTGATCAAAGCATCAAACCACGTTAGAGAATTACATGCATCTGAAACACAAGCATATTCAGCTTCAGTAGAAGAACAAGAAACAAAATTCTGTTTACGCACTTGCCAATAAACAGGACATCCATTTAAGAACATCATATAACCAGAAGTACTTTTACGTGATTTCTTATCACTTGCCCAATCAGAATCTGCATAACAACTTAATTCTGCATAATCAGTGTGTGTTGGTTCTAACAATAACTTCATGTGTTTAGTGTGCGTTAGATATTTCAATAATTTCTTAATACATGACCAATGAAACTGTTTTGCCTTACCTACGTGTCGAGATAAGAGATTAACACTGAGTGCAATGTCTGGTCTTGTCCAGCTACTAATGTATAACAGTGATCCAATAACTGAACGATAAAGTGTTTGATCCTCGAACTCAGGACTTGGTTCATGTGTCAAGTTGTGAAAATCTGTTTGCATGGGTGTCTTTGTTGTGTTAGCATCCTTCATGTTGCAATTGTGTAAAACTTGTTCAATTTTATCTTCTTGTGAAAGACTAAACCCCTTCTGTGTTTTTTCAATCTGAACACCTAAATAAGTGCTAATATGACCTAAAGATTTCTTTTTTTTTATTGAAAAAGTTTTACAGTACAAATTTTAACCCCACATTTTCCCCCCTCCCCCCCTTTCCCCCCCTCCCCCCCTGACTTCCATTATATGCAAACATAAGTATATATCAATCATTATCAAACATTAAACATAGGTGAGATCCACAATATTTAAATCCAAAATTCTCTACTAATAAAAGAAAAAAAAAACTTAAGCAAATAATAATAACCAAAGTATATAAATTTAGGTCTAGTTTATAATTATCTAAAAGATAATATAATATATATATTTAACATAATATTGTATTATAACATATTATAACAATAAAATAAGTAATAAAATATAGTAATCTCTAACAATTTTCTACCCATAATCAACCCACTGTTCCTATTCCCTAACAAAAATTTAAACAAATAAAGTTTATAAATGCCCTTTTAAACCTAACTCAAACATAAAATTTATCCCTTCTTTTTGTTCAAAACCGCAATATTACCAAAATATATAAGTTTACATCAAGTTGTTAATTATTTAAACAATAATATAATATATATATTTAACATAGTATTATATTATAACATATTATAACAATAAAATAAGCAGTAAAATATAATAATAACAATAGAAGTAATTCTGTATTTTTTCAACCTCTATCAAAAAACTAACTGAAAAGTCTTACTTTGATATTTATTCTGCACATAAACAACCCACTTTTTCCATTGTCTAACAAAAACCTCATGGGACCTATCTTTTAAGTATGCAGAAATCTTTGCCATCTCTGCAAAGCTAGCCATCTTGGACATCCATTCACCTATAGTGGGCACACTATCTTTTTTCCAGTATTGACCAATCAATAACCTAGCTGCAGTAATCATATACAAAATCAATCTCATATCACTCGATGAGCAATCCTTAACTATACCTAAAAAAACAACTGCGGAGAAAATTGAAGCTTCTTTTTTAAAACATTCTGCATAACCCACCAAAGACTGATCCAAAATGCTTTCACTTTTCTACAAGTCCACCAAATATGAAAATATGTAGCATCCAAACAATCACACCTCCAACATTTAGGTTGAACATTTGGATACATACATGATAATTTCTTAGGGTCTAGATGCCATCTATAAAACATCTTATAAAAGTTTTCCCTCAAATTCTGTGCCTGTGTAAATTTAACATTCTGGACCCAAATCTTTTCCCATGTTTCTAACATCAACCTAAAGATTTCAATGTGAAGTATTTCTGCAAAGCTTTGGCAAAAATCTCACTCATCTGCTTATTTGGACCAATGTAAACAATGTCATCAACATAAACAAGAACTATCTCATATGCATTGTTAGATCTTTTTGTGAACACGCACTCATCAGTTTCGGACTTAATAAAGCCCATTGAATTTAGTTTGTCAATTAAACATAAGTACCACATTAAACCAGACTGTTTCAGACCATAAAGACTTTTGTTTAGGAACCAGGTATCCCCTTCTTGATGTCGGAATCCTGGAGGACCTCTCACATAGATTTCTTCATCTAGGTCAGCATGTAGATAAGCAGTGTCAACATCAAACTGGAAAACTTCTAAACCAAGGATAGTTGCAGTGGCTAAAGCAATTTTTACACTTTCAGTTCTGACTGTCGGTGAGTAGGTATTTGTGTAGTCCTCAGGATAACGTTGAGCGAAACCCTGAGCTACAAGTCTGGCCTTGTACAATGACTCACCATTTGGCTTCTTTTTGATTCTGTAGACCCATCGAGTGCCAATGACCTTTTTCTTTGCTGGAGGTTTTGCAGGCGTAAACACCTTAAGTTTCTTTAGACTGTCCATTTCAGCTTGCATTGCGTCATACCACTTCTCTTGCTCTGAATCAGGAAGTTGTTTGATTTGTGTGAAGTTATCGGGAGGAAGTGTAACATTACAAATCAAAGGCAAGGGTGCTTTTGTCAGTTGCCATGAATATCGCTGTGCAGAGATTCCCTTTGTGGCTCTCTTGGAATGCCTCGGAACAGTCGTCCATTCTTCTTCTGTTTCGTCCTCGTCTTCATCGTCGCTAGCATCAGCATCCGCGGCTTGCGAAGATGGAACATCATGTTGGGAAGAACTGGTGGGTGGAACATTTGCCTGTGAATCTTGATCATCAGGCTGCATGGCATCAGTAACATCATCTTTGGGAAAATAAACTCCAGGATCATTGGAATGAATCCTGGACCAGTCAGCATCTTCCTCAAAATTAGCAGATTGGGAAGTCACTAGTCTACGATTAGAGTCAATAAATTTGCTCCATTTTGAATTGTCATCAAAACCCATAAATCTCAGTCTCTTTGCTGCTGGACCTCCTTTCCTTCTTTGATCTAAGGGAATGTTCACCATGGCGTATGAACCAAAAATACGGAGGTTCTTGAGATCTGGCTTGTAACCATACATCATGAAGAAAGGAGTTTGATTTATCGCACTGCTCCAAGTACGGTTGATGATATAATTTGCATATTTAAGAGCTTCACCCCAGTATGGGTTACTGAAGTTGGCATCTTCTAAAAGACAACGCATCATGGTTTGCAGGACCCCCTGTCTTCTCTCTATGACTCCGTTATGAGGGGGAGTATAAGGAGCCGAAGTCTGATGAAGAATTCCATTCTTACGCATCCAGTCCTGGAAACGCTGAGACATGAACTCGGCACCACGATCACTCTGGATTCTGGTGATGTTTACTCCGTGTTGGGTAGAGACGAGGGCTGCAAAGTCTTTAAAGATCTGAAAGGTCTCGGATTTTTCTCTCATTGGATATACATATCCATATCTAGAATAATTATCAACAATTGTTAAAAAATATTTTCTACCACCAATTGTTGGTGGAAATGGACCAACTATGTCAGTGTGTACCAAATCAAAAATGCGTGTTGACAGGTGTGTAGCACGTTTTGGAATGGCTGCTGCTTTGGATTTGGCTTTCTTGCAGACAGCACAATCCAGAAACACCTTACACCCCTTTAGATCCAAACCTTTTGCGAACTCCGGCATTTTTCTAAGAACCCGGAAGCTGGCATGTCCCAATCTTCTATGCCACTTATGGATGCACCTGGAATGCAAAGGTTTATCAGTTAGTGAATTTTCAACATTAACAGTTTTATGAGGAACCTCAGGCTTGCTCTGAGCAACATGTTCCCCAACTTTCTTTTTGTTGGCTTTAGGAGCCTTTGGAGTAGCAACAGGATCTCTCACTGGGACATCTCTCTCTGGGCCTGTGCTCTCCTTTTTTGGAGTTTTTATACTTGCCTGTGCTTGCGGTTTAGATTTTGGTTTTAAGTAATAAACACCATGTTAATTTTAAGCAATTAACATGGTTTCAGCAACAATATCTCCATCTTTAACTATGTAACTTGCTTTCTCGAGGTGGTGAACCTGGAACTTTAAAACTCTAGACAAGTGAGCCTGACTAAGCAAACTAAAAGTTGCTGTCGGTATGTAGCAAACATCAGGAATGAATGCATTGAGCTCTTCAACATAAACAGTTCCTTTTCCTTTGACCTGACAAGGATGATTGGAAAAAGAATAAAGTTCACGTAGTTCAGGTTCAGGCTCGTGCATCTCTGTGAAAAGTTCTTTTCTGTAAGTAACATGGAAAGCTGCACCACTGTCCAAAGTCCACAAAAGCCATCTGTCGTACTCTGGATGAGGTTGTGGATCGTTGGTTAAAGCCAATGTGGCGAGTGGAGCTTGCGAATCACGCCTTGGACCACGACGACCTTGTCTACCGCCTCTGCCTCTGCCTCTGGAGTCTGTTCCTCTGGGCTGGTACGTGACGGGAGCTGGAACTCGTTGGAGACAATCCCGGGTTGCATGTCCCACACGGTTGCAGATGTTGCATCTTGGCATCCTTGGAGCGTAGGTCCTTCCTCGGAAGGGACGCCTAGCTGGAGCTCTTGATGCGGGTGGTCCTCTCAAGTGTGGTGTGGCTAACATCAGTGCCTCCTCTTCAATTAAGAGTCTGCACACATTGTCCACTGTGCGTTGAGCAATAGGCACTTGGTTAATCTTTGTAATGGCATCTTTCCATTCATAGTTCAAAGAGTTAATGATAATGCTAATCATTTGAATATCTTCAATACGATAGCCCCTTTCTCTCAATTCTTTCCTCATACCTTTCAGTTTGGTCAAATATCCTCCAATTTGTTTACCAGGTTTCAATTTCGAACCATGGAATTCAGACATGAACAAACATGAAGACTCAATTGAGACAGGCCTGTAGCAATTTTCCAATTGGACCCAAATTTGTTGGGCTGTTGCATCAGGCGGAAAAGTAACCTGTAGTTCAGTATCCATGGACATCAATAATGTTGTGCAGGCTTTAGTCTCTAAGTCTCTTATTTCAGGCGTCCATGGTTGGGCAGGAGGGTTAAACACCATACAATGGGTGCCTTCTCTACGTAGCAAAAGTCCAACCTCACTGACCCAGGCCTTGTAATTCTGCCCTGACATCTTTAATTTTGACTCACCAGCCAGTGGAGCAACAGAGTATGCCTGTTGAGGAACAGGCATTTGAGGTGCTGGCTGTGGGGGCAAAGGCACTTGTTGTGCTGGAGGTGGACCAGGAGCTGGCCCTGGTTGTACAGCTGGAGGCACGTGTGCATGAGCTTGTAGCTGTGGCATTTGAGCTGCAATATTAAAATGACCTGCTGGAGATGCAGTCATTTGCCTTTGCTGCATTAAGCGTTGTTGTGCTCCATCTAAAAAGACCCCAGCACCACCAGGGGGTGCTGAAAAATGAACCTGTGGAGACACTTGTGCCATTGCAGTTTGAAGGCTTGATTCAGTTAGTTTTACTTCTCTATCCACATCATGTGAAATCTGAGAAGAGACAACTTTACTAGGCACATGTGACGTGTACATAACTCTCTGTTCTGATTTGCCTGACACAATATCCACCAGGGGGTGTGTCTTTGGCTCTGAGAGAGAAGAAGGCAAAATGGCGACTTTTGAGATTTCATGAACGTGGGATTCTCTCTTATCTAGCTCAAGCCTAGATAAAGCCATTTTTGCCTCGGATAGCTCACGTTCAAAAATTTCTATCTGGTCACGATAGTTTCTTATAGCTTGCTCATGAGGAGACACTTTGAAGGTTTGAGAGGGATGATAAAATGTTTCTCCCTCTGCGTGGGAGGAAAAAGGCTTTGCCGTTTGTGGAAGTTTTGGCTTGGCCCCAAGCATTTCAAAATCAGAAGTTTGAGAGCATGCATAAGTAGAAGGTTGAATTACTGACCTCGGTCGTAGTGCTTCGCCTTCAAAAGCAGCTTTTCTGTTATTTTCCTCCTGAAGCTTCGTTAAGAGCATTTTTTCTGATTCTTCTGCTTCTCCCACGGTTTCTTTTTCTTCCAGCTGGATGACTGGTGCCAGTGGATCAAAAGAGATCAAATCATTTGTAGAGAGAACTCTAACTTTTGTTTGTTCTTCTCCTGCTTCTAACTGAGTGGCAGATGCGAGAGGCTGAAATCTGGAAGATCTTTCCATTTCATCCTTATCTGAAGAAGATAAGAAGGGCTTCATTCTGCCCTTTTCCTTCATTTTCCCTTTTTTCTTCTTTCTTGGCATCTTAGAAGTTAATTGTTTAGTGTTCCGCAGTCACTAAATCAACTATCTGTCTAATTAGCCTAGACGGTCATGATCAAAAATAACAAGTCAGGAATAGCCATAAATCAACCATCCTCTGCTACCATTGTCAGAGCGGCAATCAGCCCCGTTACCTTGCATGGGGAAATTGCCCTCATTTTGAGTTGGATCGTGGCTTTTATCCTGTTGCATACTTTGATCAATAAGACCGAAGAAACATCTTCTAATTAAACTCATATTTATTATAAGAAAATAAAAACAACTCACTATCTAAAACAGATTACATGTTGGCAAAGAATCTCCAGCCTGACCTTAGCTGGCTGGAGAACAAAGGAAAGTTTCTAGAAGAAGTACAAAAGAATGCAATGACATGCGTAGTAGGTGCTGTAGGTGCTGATAAGGAATATAACTACGGTCAGTCTGATAGTCCAGAAATATTAGCTCTGCTGGTAAATATAAAAACGCAGTGACAGGAAGCAAAAAAATTTCGGTGAAGCTGGTGTCAATTAATACTCATATCTACTTTCCCTCAAACATGCTCTGATTGAGATCGGTAGGATTGTGCTGGCTGGGTTGGACGGGTAACATCTATGAAGGAACAAGCAGTGATTGTGAGGAAGGAGTAGACTGGATTGGAGTGAGATCGCAGGCAAGCCAGCAAGAAAGATAAGTGAAAAGAGACTTTCGGAGCGGGGAGGAGGCGCTACTAGAGAACGGGGATAAGTTTATTGGATTGAGCGAGCAATTTTGGGAGGTTGACAGCGTAGATCGGACGGATTGGATGAGCAGAGGAGAAAAGGGAGCCTGGAGACTGGATACCGGAAGCACGGCCATTGACTAAACTAACAAGACTGTCGAGTGCGAGCACCCAGGAAAGGCAACGTAGTCTTTAAATTAGAGCGACAGCCCTCAAATTGACAGTAATAGAACTCAAGAGTGGCGAAGAACTGATCACAGTAAAGAGTGCCTACTGTATTCCTGTAGCTGAACATATTTATATATCATCTTATTTGTTAAGTTATTGAGATTAATTAATTAACTACTTGGACATAAATTATTATTAATACTAGTATACTAGTATACTAATACTAGTATATCATATATTTATATTCATTTATATTTACATATACTGGAATAACATAATTGAATATTTGGGTTTAAGTTTGACTTTATTTAGCATATATTTAGTGCCTTTTAGATACTGATATCAAGGGATATACCTATTTTATAAATTGATTCCTTTTTACTAACTTATTGTTTACTATCTTCAATAATCAATATCTAATATTTAATACTGTGATTGACTAATTAATTAATTATTCATTTGTTTATTTATATACATTCAATATATACTTAAATATTACTAGTGATTAACATAGAATAAGTGTTAAACAGGGACATTGCTTAGTCATCTGATCAATCATCGGTATAATTGTTGTTGTGTTAATTGATTGTGGGAAAGATATATTAGTCAGAATTTATGAATTTTGGTAAGTGATTAATAACAGAACAGACTTGAATAATACTTAATAGTTAATAGAATAAGGTAAGAGGATAAATAATGTAAATTGTGAGAATTGATTTAAGTACCCCTGAAGAAAATAGAATAACGTGAATTATCATTGTACCAAAACAAATATTAGATTGTGGAAGAGGTGGTGAAAGACAATATAAAATGAAAGATATTTAACATTCCTAGCAGTGCAAAAGAAGACAACATCAAATAGAAGAAACTAAATACTGGTGGATGATAATCTGGAGAAATATTGAAAGGATCGTAAGAGATCAGAAAAAGGTGTTAAAAGAGATGACAAGCCTCTCATCCACTGTGATTAAAACAGGAAAGAAAACGACTTCCAATCCCACGACTACAATGACTTCACCTGCAATGCAGAGGTCAACCAAAGATCTATCTAAAATAGAAAAATCGGCTATGATCCCCACCATGGAAGCAATGCAGTCGACGCTGACAGCAATACAGGATACAATGCTTATGATGCAAGAGAAAATGTCCAGTAATCACATAGAGCTGAAGACGGACATTAGAGCAATTGACCAAAAAATGAATGACATACAGGAGTCAATACAAATTAATGAACAAAAGATAAAAAAGATGGAATCTAAAATTGAGCAATAGGAAAAACATCTAGATACGGTTGACCAGAAGTTGATGGCACAGAATAGGAAACTGGAGGATTCAATCACCCAATTAGAAATGGACAGAGCCCATTTCTGTCCTCCTTCTGTTTACATTTCCAGAATATCGTTGAGGATAAGGAAGAAGATCTGGGACAAGTGATGGCTGAAATAATAGCTGAGGTACTGCAACAAGATAAACATGATACAATAAAAGAATTAGATGAGGTATATAGGGTTCAGACCAACTACACCAGAAGAAACAAATTGCCCAGGGAGGTGCACAAGATTTGGATGGAAGAAAGTTAAGGATATCTTTTATAGCATGGTGAGAGAAGAACCGGTGAGGTATAAGGGAAAGGAGGTGATTGTATTGAAACAAATTCCAAGGAGGGTCAGAGAATCAAGAAGAGATTATAGATTCCTGGCCATTCAGCTGAATAAGAGGAACATCCTCTTTAGATGGACTTTACCAGAAGGCATGCTGATTACGTGGCAAGGAAATAAAATAAACAGCTTGGTAGTAGCCCAAGAGTTTTTAGACCAATTAAGAGAGACCAAAGAAGATCAAAGTAGTAAAGAGGAATTAGATGTGATAACACCAGAAGAAGAAACCACCCAGCAGAGAAGAGATAAAGAAGGTACATCAGAGGAGAAGGAGGTGGAGGATAAGGACAGTAAGGAGATAAAGAGGAAGGAAAGACCACAAAGAGTTACACATGCAAATAAGTTCTAAGATCATATAAAGGATATAAGAGATGGACAATTGGAGGTTGATATCGATAAATGTGAATGGTCTGAATGATAACAAAAAGAGGAAAAATTTCTTTATAAAGTTAGCCAAACAAAATGCGGATATAGTATGCCTTCAAGAGGTTCATATTAAAAAGGAAAATGAAAAGTATTTAGAATATAATAAATTTGGAAACTTTTTCACCTCCCTAGCTGAGAAAAGAGAGGGGTCACACTATATATCAAGAAGGAAATAAAAGCAGAATTAAGATATGCTGACCCGAAAGGTAGGATACTAATGGTGGAAATAAAGAGAGGCAATTTCCCAATATTATTAACAGCGATTTATGCCCCAAATGAAAATCTGGGAGATTTCTACAAAAAATTAGGTGAGAAAATAAGCATAATGGATAATAGTAATATTTGAATATTCGGAGATTTTAATAGGGTAATAGACCCGGACAAAGATTATAAAGGGACCAAAGGCCAAAAGAAAAAAAGAAAAAAATTACCAAAACCATTTTTTGATCTAGTAGATGAATTTAATTTAGTTGATATCTGGCAAACTCTGCACTCCATAAGAGGCAGTATACGCACTACTCTAATCCTAAAAAATAATGGTCAAGAATTAACATGATGTGGGTAAGCAGAAATATAGGGATGGAAATCATGTCATCAGAAATTACACCCAATGTTTGGGCGGATCACAGCTCACTAGAAGTTAAATGGAAAAGTGTATATAAGAGAAGAAGACAAGATGGAGATTAAATACCCAATTTCTAAGGGATAAGCAAAATATCAAGGAAGTTAAGGGAGAATTAAAATCATTCTTTGAAGAAAACGAAAAGGAACCAACTGCCCGAGGAATCATATGGAATGCAATGAAGGCGTATTTGAGAGGCCTGGCAATATCATATGGCTCACATAAGAATAAAGAAAAAAGACAGAGGCAGAAGGCGTTGTTAGATGAATTAGGGAAAGCAGAGAAGGAAGTACAACAAAAGCCAGATAACGAGGCAGTTAAAGAAAACTGGATGGTCATATGTCAAAGATTAAATATCATAGATCAGGAGGAATTGGCATACAAAATGAAACGAACTAAACATTATTTTGAAAATGCCAATAAACCGGGCAGATAGCTGTCCTATAGTTTAAAAAAAGAAAAAGAGAAAGGGATTATTTATCAGCTGGAAGACTCAGAGGGTTGCATTGTTAATAAAGAAGAAGAAGATAAATTAGAGATTGCCCGAGAATATTATGCTTCTCTGTATAAAGAAGAAGAAATTCCCAAAGAAAAGATGGACCAGTACTTATCGGAAGAAAAACTTCCAACGATTGGGGAGGAGGAGAAAGAAATGCTTAACAAAGAAATTACAATGACAGAACTAAAGACAGTGATATCTAAACTCAAGAAGAACAAATCTCCAGGCCCAGATGGATTCCCAGGAGAATTATATAAAAACTCAGATTTAGAGGAAATTTTATTACCAAAACTGTTAGAAGTTTATAATGAGGCCCTGACAAAATAAAAAATACCGGAATCGTGGAGGAAGGCATATATCATACTCCTCCAGAAAAAAGGAGAGGACCCAAAATTGATAAAAAAATTACAGACCAATTTCCCTCCTTAATACAGATTATAAGATATATATGAGTATTATAGTAGGAAGATTAAAAATAATTCTGAATAATTTGATACACAGTGACCAAAATGGATTCCTCCCTGGGAGGCAGATTAGAAATAATACAAGGATAGTAATAAATATACTTGAATATTATGAGGAACACCCGAATAAAGAAATAACACTGGTCTTTGTAGATGCCCAAAAAGCGTTCGATAATTTGAATTGGCAGTTTATGAAACAACAAATTAAACAAATGAAATTTGGATCAGATTTCCCTAACACAATATCCACAATTTACGAAAAACAAAGGGCCAATATTCTATTAAATGGAGAATTGACAAAAACTTTCCAAATTAGGAAAGAGGTGCGACAAGGATGTCCTCTGTCCCCATTCCTCTTCATATTAGGTCTACAAGTATTACTGAAAAGGATCAGAAATAACAATGAAATCAAGGAATTGACAATTAGGAAAGAGACGTACAAGACCCAGGCATTTGCCGATGATGTAGTATTAATTATGGAGGAGCCATTAGAAACAGGCATCAAAATATTGGAAGAACTGGGTAAGTATGGAGAGGTAGCAGTCTTCAAATTAAATAAATCCAAAACTAAATTGTTGACCAAAAATATGACTGAGGAACAAAATAAAGTATTGGAAGAATCAATGGGGATCCAAATAGTTAAGAAGGTAAAATACCTGGGGGTGTGGATATCAGCAAGGTGCTCGGCCCTTAAGGAGGATAACTATGTGCCCCTAATTAGGAATATTAAACAGGACTTAGAAAAATGGGGAAGACTCCAGATATCATTATTAGGCAGGATTGCAGCAACGAAAATGAGTGTACTACCCAAGTTGCTGTACTTATTTCAAATGGTTCCTGTTAAATTAGATAAGAATTTTTTTTCACAACTTAATACCATTATCAGAAAATTTATCTGGGGGGGGGGAGAGAAACTGAGGATAGCAATCAGGAATCTGCAAGACAAAAAGGAAAAAAAGGGGTTTCGGACTCCCTATATGGGAGACGTATCATAAAGCTGCAAATTTAGTATGGTTGAAGGAATGGGCAACCTTGGGAAATAAAAGACTCCTGACTTTGGAAGGGCATGACCTCCAGAAGGGCTGGCACGCTTACCTTTGGGACTTTGGGAAAAAGACGAGAACATATTTCCACAGACATAAGGGATACTTTAATGCAAACATGGGAAGAGATAAGATGGAAGCAATATACAAAAGTCCCGAGATGGCTCTCCACTATGGAGGCCATAATATACCCGAACATGTTAGAAATGGGAAAATGGTTAAATATAAAGAGCTATTAGATGGGGGAGGGAATCTCAAAACGAAGGAAGAACTGATGGAACAAGATATTCTTATAGATTGGTGGCCCTATGCCCAAATTAAATCTCGCTATAAAAAGGATAAGGAGGAATTTGGCATGGAGATAGATACTAATGGATTCAACAAGATTTGGATGGGCACAGACAATAAAATATTAGCTAAATTATATAATTACCTACTGGAGTATGATATGGCAGAGGAGGTGGTCAAGGACCCAATGATAGCATGGGCCAAAAATATTGGACAGAACATAAATTTGAATGAATGGGATACAATATGGAACAACAATCTTAAAATGACTAGGGCGGTGACTTATAAGAAAATCAATATAAGATGTTATATAGGTGGCATATGGCCCCAGCCAGGATAGCTAAAATTTATCCCAATTCGAGTCCTAATTGTTGGAAATGTGGCCATCAACAAAGCACTTTCTATCACTGCTTGTGGACCTGTAATTAGGCACAAAAATTTTGGAGGATGATATGGAAATGGATTTCGGAAATAATAAAAGATAATATTGATTTTGAACCAAAAACCTTTCTCCTGGGAATCCTGAAACAGAATATACAAAGAAGAAGAGGTACTTAATTACGCACATAATGACAGCCGCAAAAATTTCTTTTGCCCAGTATTGGAAAGAAAAAAAATTACCACCTGAAGAACACGTTATTAGGAAAATACTGGCGTGCGCTGAAATGAATAAATTAACTTTAGAAATTAATGACAGAGAGGACACAGAATATTATAGAGTGTGGGATATTGCTATGAGTGGATAGAGAAAAGAAACAAAAAATGAAGCTTGCAGAGTATAAAGATTAATTAATAATTAATTAACAAGGATCATAAAGAATTGGGCATTATTACTTGTACCAAAAAGACCTGAGCATTACTATTTGTAATATCTTTCAAACTAAATTTTACTCAAAAAAGCAATAACATGTAAATGATAAGTAAATAATATGTACATATGTATTTACACTGTGGAATCGAAAATGTCTTAATTGTATCACTATTTTTCACAATAAAAATAAAATAAAATAAAAAATAAACAGCGTGAAATGGCTATCGCACCGAGGCAGCTCCAAAGATATTAATTATCCCCCACACAAAATAGCACAAAAAAGTATTAGGAAATCTTCTAATAAAAAATTAGAAGAATAAAAAATAAAATCTTCATTATTATCCTGGCAAAGCTGTTGAGACATTCTATCATTTTTTGCATTGGATTTGTTCTTGTTTATGGTTCGAATTATTATACTTAATGATGAATGGAGACTTGTACTTAGATGTTTTCCTACAAGATGTTGTCTGTGCACTACACAATGAATACATAAAACATTTGTCACTCCTTCCTTCATATAAGCAACAAATCCACGATAGCAACCTACCATTGATGTCACATGCAACAATATTATTCAAAGGAATATTATTTTTTGTAAAGCATGATTTCACAATATTAAATATAAATAATCCTCTTGTATCTGTAATGAGATTTATTGAGAATAGCATTTCTTCTCGTAATGTATTGTTTTCATCAAAATAATGTACATATGCCATCAATAAAGCATTATTATCTGCAGTGGTAGACTCGTCCAATTGCATGGAAAATGAAGAGTTTTGGAGAATACTTATAAGTTTTTTTTCAACATTAACTGCCATTTCTTCAATTCGTCACTTTACTGTGCTATCGCTTAGGGGCAACATTTTCAGGTATATCCTGATGCATTACTGTTGAGATAAATTCTTTTATAGAGGGTTTTATTACAGTTTCTCCAATAGTATAGCTTTTACTACTTTTTGCAATTAATTGTGAATTGCGATAAGCGGCAATTAATCCATCTTCATTCGCAGCATGTTGTTTCTTAAATGATGCAACGATTGTTGAACAATTTTGAAATTTTTTATATATTTCCTGAAAATATTCAATAGATTTATCCTTATCATTTGGATGCTTTGTAGAAAGATGTTCTCGCAGTCGACTTGGCTTCATTGCCTCATTGGATAATGTTTATGACACAATAAACACATTGGATGTTGTTTATTTACAACAGATTCTATGAAACTCATCTTCAGATACTCTGGCAAATAGCCATGAGCGTATTTCTTTTTTTGAGCATGGGCTCACAATATTTCACAATATTTTGTTTGAAGCTGTAGGTATGTGCTCACTCTCACAAATCTAACTATGTACTGACCAGTGCGACCGCAAACAAAAAAGCCTGCGCCATGTATCGTCGCCTGCTCATGCCTCTCGCGAATCATGGCTTGGGTTTGGGGGTGGTGCCGGCTATCAGCTCTGCTTGTCTATTACAGCTGAGTGGTGTGGGGGGAGATGCACGAGCTATTCTGGGATGAGGTTCTTTTGTTTGCAGTCGCACTATAGCGCCATTTAGTTTCACTTATGTAACATGAACTAAACTTATGCGTGGGCGATACAAATAGTATATTTTCAGAAATTTAAATTGTCATGGGGAATTTTATGAAAACCTAATGAAAATGTTTTTAAATAATGCTATGAAATTTTTTTAAAAAGTCAATTAAATTTTAAAAATTTTAAAAAAAGAAAGTGCTTCAGTATCAGACAAAACCCCTACCACCCACCATGAAAGCTGGAACACCCACTAGTAGACATAGGAACCAGGTTGACTACCACTGGGTTAGCCAATAAAAAGTGAGTGAATGAGTGAGAAGGATTCCCCGAAGTTCCGAGAAGGCTCTGTGAAGATTCCCCTCAGAGAAGGCTGATTCCCCAAAATGCAGCAAAGGCTTTGTGAGAGGGATTCCCCACGAGAGAAAAAAATTAAAAAGGAGAAGGGAAAAAAACTAATTAATCAACTAATGGATGAAGAAGGACAGCTATGTTATCAAAATGAGGAAAAGAAAAAAGTGGTACAGAAACATTTTGAGAAATTCTATAAACAAGAGACAATACCAGAAGAGAAGATTATACAATATTTAGAAAAGTCTGATTTACCAAAAATATCAGAAAAATACAAGGAGGCCTTGGAGGGAAGGATAACAATGATGGAAGTGATAAGAGGGAATCAAAAAGCAAAAGAATGGTAAAACACGAGCAGAATTGTATACAACTTAACAGGATGTCATTAGCAATACAATGTAGGAAGTATTTAATGATCTTTTAGTGAATTCAAAAATACCTAACTCTTGGGTGGAGGCATATATTACTCTTATACAGTGGTGGGATTCAATTTTTTTAACAACCTGTTCTGTGGGTGTGGCTTATTTGGGTGTGTGACTTGGTGGTCTTGTGACCAAGTGGGCATGGCTACCTGGTTATGTGACCAGGTGGCCATGGCTATGTGCATAGAGACTACTCAGAGGGCTGAAAAAAGTCATTTCTGACCAGTCCTCGCACTTTTGACCACTCCTCACACTTATGACCATCCTCACATTTATGCCCATTGCACCATTCTTAACAACCATCTCACTCATTTCACAACTGCTTCTCTTCACCATAGTGACAAAATAGGGGGCAAAATGTAAAATGTCAGGACAGTCATAAGTGTGAGGATCGGTCAAAAGTGCGAGGACCAGTCAAAAATAACTTTTTCAGCCCTCTGAGTAGTTCCTATGTACATAGGGATTACCCAGAGGGCTGAAAAAAGTGATTTCTGACAGGTCCTTGCATTTTTGACCAGTCCTCAGACCTATAGCTGTTCATCATATATGCCCATTGCAGCATTCTTAACAACCGTGTTACTCATTTCACAACTGCAGTGCTTCATGTGACTGGGTGGACGTGGCCAGGTGTTTGTGTGGCATCGCTTCTTTGCCCTAATGACAGTTTGCTGCAATGGTCGTAAGTGTGAAAAATGGTCATAAGTCACTTTTTTCAGTGCCATTGCAACTGTTGTAAATCAAGGATTACCTGTACAAAAATACAAAAAGCTTCTTTGCTTGCAAAAAGCTGTCCTAAATACTAATCATTAGATTAGAAATACTGCAAACTGGAGTTACAAATCAGGCAGGGTGGCAGAGCACTTTGAGGATTTTATTTATTTATTCACCAAAAACCAGTTTCAGACCAAATGTCAGAAAGGGTATGTAAACTCACATTTGAATGTCAATCTTTCTAGCTAGCCAATAAGCCTTGCTGAATGTCACTCATCTTGGTTCCTTGCCATTAAAAGCTTCTGCTTTGTTATTCAATTATTTCTTCAAAGTGCTGATCATTGCACCCTGGCTGGAAGAGCTCCAACAGGGGATTATTTCCTCCCAACAGTGGTGTAAGAAGCTTAAAACAACCCTTTCCCTTTAAGAAAGTCAAGCAAAAAACAAAAAACAAAAAAACTCTGAGAAGCTCCGGAACCAGAAGCAACAATAAGTCTAGGTATACTGCCAAGAATGTAATAAAGGTTAACAGAGAGGCAATTTCTGTAAGCAGGGCAATAAAGATTGGGTTAGGAAACAACAATTCCTTACAGGATTAACCCTGTAAATTGGAAAAAAGCAAAAGGAGATTTCTTCTAACAACTAGTTCCCTGAATTGCTTAACTACTTAACAACCGGTTCTACCGAACCGGTGCGAGCTGGTAGAATCCCACCACTCTTCTTATACTAAAAGAAGATACAGATTTACAACAAGTTAAAAACTATAGACCAATTTCTTTGTCAAATGTGGATTTCATAAACGCAGATCAAAATGGTTTTCTACCAAAGAGACAAATTAAAGGCAATATGAGAATAATTTTGAACACTTTGGAATATTATGAAGCAAATCCAGAAAAGCAAATGGCATTGATGTTTCTCGACGCACAGGAGGCCTTTGATAATGTGAATTGGCAATTCATGATAAAACAACTATAGATTATGGATTTGGGGGGAAGATTTATAAATATGATTGAGACAATTTATAGCAAACAATCTGCAAAGGTGATAATAAATGGAGATAGGAGAGAGAAAGTTAATATCATGAAAGGAACAAGGCAGGGATGTCCTCTATCCCCATTGTTATTTGTGTTGACATTGGAGGTGTTAAATAGAAATATAAGACAAGATGAAGAGATAAAAGGGATGAGAATTAAAAAAGAAGAGTATAAACTGCAAACATTTGCAGATGATCAGGTGTGTATTTTAGAGGAGCCGTTAGAAGTAGGACCCAAACTGATAGAACAAATAGAGGAATATGGAGAAGTGGCAGGATTGAAAATTAACAAAGATAAAACAAAGATATTGCTGAAAAATATAACAGAGAAACAGAAAAGAGACTTAATGGAGAAACTAGATATTCAGATTACCAAAAAAGTAAAGTATTTAGGGATACAATTAATAGCAAGGGATGCAATGATTAAAGATCATAATTATTACAAATTGAAAGAACAAATTGAAACAGACCTGGAGAGGTGGGGAAAATTGCAATTACTATTAATGGGAAGAACAGCAGTAATCAAGATGAACATATTACCTAGACTGTTGTTTTTATTTCAAACAATACCTATAAAACTGGAAAAGAAATACTTTGAACAGAATGATATTGAAATTTGTATGGCAGGGAAAAATGGTGAGAATTAATATGAAAATGTTACAAGATGCAAGACTAAGAGGAGGATTTGGCCTACCAAACTGGGAATTATATTACCAAGCAGCAGCATTACCTTGGATAAAAAAATGGATTGTATTAAGAAATACAAGATTAGTAATTTTGGAGGGGCACGATTTACAATTGGGTTGGCGTGCTTTTTTATGGTATGGGAAAAATAAGATGCATAGTTATTTTCAAAGGCATTATGTAAGAAATGTGTTATTATTAGTATGGGAGAAGACTAGAGAAAAATATCTGAAAATACCAAAATGGCTTTCACCACTGGAAGCATTAGTACACCCAAATATTATTAATATGGGAAACATTATAAGATATAAAGATATTTTATCAGCAACAGGGAAATTGAAAACAAAACAAGAACTAGATGAACAAGGGACTGAAATGGAGTGGTATACTCAGCTGCAAATACAATCAAATATGAAAAAGATGCAAAGCTATATGGCTTTAACTTGGAAATGACAGTATTGGATGAGATACTCACAGGAACAGATGAGAAAATGAATAGGAAATTGTATAGTTGTTTACTTGGAGTAAAGTTGGAAGAAGAACAAGTTAAAGAAACAATGATAGCATGGGCAAAAAGTTTTGGTTATACAATTGAATTAGATAAATGGCAGCAATTATGGGAAAAAAATTTTAAACGGCAGATTAGAGACAATATGAGAATTATATTGAATACACTGGAATACTATGAAGCGCATCCAGAGAAACAAATGGCATTATTATTTTTGGATGCACAGAAAGCACTTGATAATGTGAATTGGCAATTTATGATAACACAATTGCAAATGATGGACTTCGAGGATAGGTTTATCAATATGGTCAAAACTATATACAAAGGACAATCAACAAAGATAATTGTAAATGGTGAAATGACAGAAAAAGTGAATATTAGAAAAGGAACCAGACAAGGATGTCTGTTATCACCATTATTATTTATATTGACACTAGAGATTTTAAACAGAAGGGTAAGACAAGATAAAGAAATAAAAGGAATGAAAATTTAAAAAGAAGAATATAAATTGCAGATGATTTAGTGTTTATTATAGAAGATCCTATAGAAACAGGCCCAAGGTTACTGGAGCAAATAGAGGAATGTGGAGCAATAGCAGGACTGAAAATTAATAAAGATGAGACAAAAATTTTAGTTAAAAATATGATGGAAAAACAAAAAAAGGAAGTAATGGAGAAACTAAATATTCAAATAATGAAGAAAGCGAAATATTTGGGCATTCAGCTAACTTCAAGATGCATAAACATCAAAGAAGATAACTACTATAAATTGAGAAATCAAATTGAAAAAAGACTTGGAGAAATGGATAAGTTTGCAATTATCATTAATGGGAAGGATAGCCTTAATTAAGTTGAACATATTACCAAGAATCTGATTTCTCTTCCAAACACTACCAATAAAGATTAAGAAAAAGTACTCTGAAAATTTGAATAGGACAATGTGGAAATATATTTGGCAAGGGAAAAAAGCAAGAATCAATATAAAAATGTTACAAGATTCTAGAATTAGAGGTGGGTTTGGATTTCCAAATTGGAAACTGTATTACCAAGTGGCAGTGCTAATGCGGATTAAAGAATGGATTTTATTGAGAAATACAAGACTATTGACTTTGGAGGGACATGATTTGCAACTAGGTTGGCACACTTTCTTATGGTATGTTATGTTCTGTCCCAGCTACGAACCCCAAAGAATGCAGCACACACAAACTCTATACAAAGCGTATTTACAAAGCATAATTAACTTAGTCTTTATCAACCAAAGGCTGTTAATACTGTCTTAACAGCCTACCAAAATTCTAAGATAAGGTAATCACAGTCTTACTAGAGTTGGCAGAAAGCCCAGAAGCAATTTTGCAGACATGAAAGAGAGTGAACTAAAATTGTTCTCGACAGCTTGTTGCAATCAGCGTTCCTTCTTAAATAGGCTAAGGGAGTGGCCAAATAGCCCCAAGCCTTACTCTCGAGGAGACCTCCTCCTGAAAAAAAGCCACTCCTGCCTTTTGGCAGCTCTGCGCGCCCATGCATTGAGAAGAGGCTCCTCCTCTTTGTCCTCTTCACTTAAAGGAGCTTCTGGAGGTTCTGAAGGCCCTGGCTGAATCCCTGGCTCTGGCAGCATATCTTCTCCAGCCTCCTCACTGTCCGACTTGAGTGCCAGCTGCATAGGCTGCTAGTGCAGCACCACACCAGCCTCCTTGTTGTCAGAATCAGCTAAAATCTGCACAGGCCGTTGACGGGCCACAACACTATCCCTCACTGCAGGGCACTTCCCCCGAGTCTGTTGATCCGGATGCTGTCGGGATGGGAACTGCTCTTGAAAGGTGCGTACAAGTTCTGGATCATGAACAGAGGCTGCATCCTCCCAAGTGAAATCCTCCAGCCCATACCCCTTCCACTTGATGAGGTATTGGAACTGACCCTTCAGCCACTGGGAGTCTTGAATGCTAGTGACCTCATTCATACTCGGGCAATTCATCTCTGTCACGAGGTGCCAGCTGAGGATGGTCCAGTTGGCGGAGTGGACAGATAGGCTGTTCAGCAACCAGCAGGGATCAATGAAACACAGGGTGTATCTTCAAAGACCGAGGCAGGGTCAGGCGGTAGGCCACTGAATTGATGACCGCCTCTACAGGGAAAGGTCCAATGTAACAATGATCTAGTTTTCTCACTGGCCAGTCTGAAGGGAGATGCTTCGTTGACAGCCACACACGATCCCCAACAGCCAATGGTGGTGTTGCCCACTGAGAGCGGTCTGCAACCTTTTTATAATCTTCTTTGG
The DNA here is from genome assembly GCA_038048745.1 of Coluber constrictor foxii. Taxonomy (NCBI): domain Eukaryota; kingdom Metazoa; phylum Chordata; class Lepidosauria; order Squamata; family Colubridae; genus Coluber; species Coluber constrictor. The sequence continues at coordinate 113,615,012 of CM075961.1, read as the reverse complement.
CCTTGTCGAGATATCATTTCAGCAGTTGATGAACAGCCTGTAACTCAGTCAAGAATTCATCCGCTGCTGAAACCGGGGAGGTCAAGGGGTGTGAGCAGGAACAAACACGGGTGATAGCCCAAATTGGCTAAGAAAGGGGTGGTTTGAGTGGAGGTGTGCTGGGAATTATTAAAAGCAAACTCCGCGACTGCTTAAGTATTCTGTCCAATTGTCCTGTTGTTGATTGACAAAGCAGCGCAGGTATTGCTCCAATATTCCAATAACTTTTTCAGTCCCACCATCAGTTTTATGATGATGAGCCGACGATAAGCAGATCTTGACATCTAAGGCTGCCATCACCCCTTTCCAAAACGGGGCAGTGAAATGGGTCTCTCCGTCCGACACGACCCTATCCGGTAGGCCATGTAGCCAAAAGACATGCTGGATGAACATGCGGGCGGTGGCGCGAGCTGTCGGCAATCCTCGACAGGGTATGAAATGCACCATCTTCATCAACATGTCCACCACTACAAGCACAGTCGTAAAACCCAAAGACAGGGGCTAGTCCGTTAGAAAGTCCATCGAGGTGGCACCCCAAGATCTCTCTGGTGTCGGCAAGAGCTGAAGTACTCCTGGGGGAGTGCCCCCAGCCGACTTGGCCAATCAACAATGGACACAGGATGTCACATATGTCTGGACATTATGACGGAGACGAGGCCACCAGAAGGTCCAAGACAAGACATGAGATTATTTATTTATTTATTTTTATTTATTTATTAAATTTATATACCGCCCTTCTCCTAGTGGACTCAGGGCGGTGTACAGCCAAGAATAAAAAGCACTCCAATACAAAATTTAAAATATTAATAAAAGAATTAAATAATTTTGGCCCAATAAATTGAAAAAACCCAATAGGCAATTAAAATTTAAAACCCATAAAACTTTAAGCTTAAAAAAGAGGAGGGTTTACGCCAGCCCAGCTTGACAAAATAAAAAAGTTTTTAGGGCACGGCGGAAAGCCCGGAGATCAGGTATCGTACGGATCTCCGGGGGCAAATCGTTCCAGAGGGCTGGTGCTGCCACAGAGAAGGCTCCCCCTGGGTGTCGCCAGCCGACATTGTCTGGCTGATGGCACCCTGAGGAGTCCCTCTCTATGGGAGCGAACTGGCCGGTGGGAGGCTACGGTGGCAGAAGGCGGTCCCGCAAGTACCCAGGCCCTATGCCATGGAGCGCTTTAAAGGTGGTCACCAACACCTTGAAGCATACCCAGAAGACCACCGGAAGCCAATGCAGCTCACGCAGGAGAGGTGTCACATGGGAGCGCCCCCTTGCTCCCATAATCCCCCGCGCGGCCGCATTCTGCACCAGATTAAGGGTTTTAAACAGACCAAAATGTCCCACTGCAGGGTTGTCATGGCACTGGGACAAAATAAGATCCCTAAGCTGCACCGATGGTCCGTAAAGTCTCTCCTGGTACCTCAAGAGATTGTTGGTAAATGTCCAGGGAAAGTCGGGCCCTAATTCCTGCTTCCGCAGGTCGACATAGGTGTCCTGCTGCTGTGCCTCTGAACCCATAGGTCAACAGGTTCCTGGACGGCAGTGAACGACTCGACTGGAAGAATTGTCCGAGGTGGAAGCAGGTCCTTGATTTCGGCATATTTGGGCTTCCTCAAAAGCGCATCTACTCATTGATTGCACCCGCTCAAAATGTATGTCACTTTGAAGTTTAAGCGGGTAAAAAAGATAGATCAATAACTTTTATTGTGGTCAAAAACCAAATTAAAATACACATAAAAGGGGGGATAGATTTTACAAATATAAATAGATCATGCGACAGTACACCATCTACTACCTCAGATACAATCTGTACTGTCAATACTAGTGATCTTCTGCCATAGGGATTACCCGTCTCTTCCCCCATTTTTTTTTCAGCCACGACTGAGCAAAAAATTTTGCCACCTTTGACGTTATATTAGGGTCTGCATCGTGGAGTAGGAAATAAAGGCTGAACAGGTGATCCAGGGAATCTCTGGGAAATAGGGGAAATGAATCTTGAACTTATGTCTCGGTAGCGGGGACGTACGAATGTAATGTGAAACAGAGATTCCGGGCATCGGCCATCACATGGACAATACGTGGATTTTACTCCCCCCGAAAACCTACTGTCGAGGACATTCGAGGGGATCACATTAAATCGTGCCTTCATAAATGCGAGCCTATGTTTGATAGAGTGTAATGTGGAGAGGTAAGGCGGAGGGTGAAGCAAGGGAACAATTCCAAGGGAAAATGGTGAGCATGTTCCCGATCCGTTTGCCAGATTTAGTTATCAATGTTTTCCAGCCGTTGAAAAATCAACGATTTGGCAGCATCAGGGCCTAAAATAAAAGCTTCAATGGGGGAAATCCTAATCTTCAAAAGTTTTGTATGGATATTATGGGCCCAGGGACTGTGAAAAGGATCCCGCCATAGGCATTGCCTAAGTAATAGCCTGGGAGACTGGTCCATAGGGACAACCAATAACCAATTGCACATTTCCACATGATTGTAGCAAGTGAAGATATTCCCCGTTCCAACCAAATTGCGGCATTACTTACACAGGGAGGGGCTCCCATCAGACGGCGTAGGAACTGGCTGTGGACAGACTCAAGAGAGGAGATGTTGGATTGGACCCATACGGGGGTGCCGTAGGTGATAGCTGCTATCACCTTTGCCCTGTAGACTTTTATTGCTGAGGGGATATGATGAGCTCCCTCAGTATGAAAAAAGTGCAAGAGGGCATGGGTGGAAATCTTAGCCTTATTACAGAGAGATTCAATCTGTGCAGGCCACTTGGTATTAGATTGAAAGAGGATACCCAGATATTGAAATCTGTGGACTTGTTCCACCGGGATGCCATCAAGGTTCCAGTGATAAATTTTCCTGCTTCTTGCAAGTACCACAATTTTAGACTTAGAGTGGTTTATATGCAGTTGGTTAGCAGAGCAATAAGCAGAAAGGATTTTTAAGGCTCTACACAGGCTCATCCAGGAAAATGAAAGTATTGCGGCATCATCAACGTAGAGCAGGAGCGGACATCTGTAATGTTGCTAATCTAGGAGCATGGATGTAGACCATGTAATCCAAAAATGCCTTTCTCCAGTCACTGATATATAGATTAAAGAGAAAGGGTGCCAGTATACACCCCTGCCTAACCCCCTTATTAACGGGGATAGCTTTAGAGAGATCTCCCTGCAGGGTAAGGCGCACTTTTGCTTCTGTTCCTTCGTGCAGTTGGGAGATAAGCCAAAGTAATCTTTTGTCAATACCCCAGGCGGAAAGTTTGGCCCACACCTTAGCTCTAGGGATGCTGTTGAAGGCAGCCTTTAGGTCTATAAAGGCAACGCAGAGACGACCCTTCCTGGGGGTGGAGTATTTTATGGCAGGATAAAGATAAAGATAAAGATGAAGGATCAGAGCATGGTCAATTGTAGAGTGGTCTGGATGGAACCACGCCTGCTCATAACCGAGCAGGTGGGCCTCTTCAGCCCAGCACTCCAGTTTGGACAGGAGATAGCGGGCACAGAGTTTCCCCAAAATTGAAAGAAGACTGATGTTACGGAAGTTGCCGGGATCAGAGTGGGTGCCTTTCTTATGTATTGGGATAATTATAACATCCTTCCAGAGCTTGGGGATAAGGCCTGTTTGGTTGATCGCATTGAATACTTCGGTAAGAACCAGGATCCACCAGTCCTTATGGGCTAGGATGGCTTCGGCTGGGATGAGATTCGGGCCAGGAGCTTTTCGAAGTTTGAGTTGTCCGATTAGCTTGGCAATCGTGGATGTTTTGACAGGAGGTCACCTGGGAAGGTGGTTAGGGAGAGAGCCTGCGGTCGAAGAGACTGGCACGTCAGTGTCGTAAAAGACTCGGCGTAGAAAGAGTTCCCATCTAGTGGCAGAGAGGGAATGAGTGAGCCTACTAGTTGGCCTCCTGTTTAACAGACTCCAGAAATCACAAGGGTTGCTGGATTTTGCGGCCTCTAGTAATGCATTCCACCTAAGCCAGTGCCAGTCTTGCTTAGCTCTTAAAAGGGCTAGCTTGTATGCCTTCTTGGCCTCGAAATAAGCAGGAGGGGGGGCGTCAATGAACCTGTTCATTTGTGGGCAGAATATATAGATCTCATATGGTTCCTGGCTTGTTTGCATTGTGAGTTAAACCAAGGGGCTCCCTTCCTCCGGAAAACTCTACCAGGGATAAGGGTGGGGTGTTGAAAGGAGGCTATAAGACCATTTAGACACTCAGTGAAGGCAGTCAGTAGCACACCAGGTGTAGCCTTGGTTCCGATCAAGGCTGACAAGGTATTGGCTGCTTCTTGATGATAAAAGCGTGCATGGAAAAGGGCCAGAGACTTTGACCACTTCAGCAACATCAGGGAGCCTCTGGGATTAGAGTCTATGGAGACACCATGAGCGGGATGGCCTTGAGGTCTATATAGCCGTGCAACCCTAATAAGAGGAAGATGGTCACTGAAAATCCTGTCATCTACTTTGAAGGAGGAAATATATGGCAAAAAGGCTCTTGAAACCAAAGTATAGTCTATTGTGCTATTGCCATTTTTGGCCAAGTGGGTAAATTCCCCAGGGACATCCAGGGCATATCTGCCATTAAGGGGGAAGAGGTCTAGTTTGATGGTAAGGAGAGGTAGACAAGTCCCCGCTTTGTCAACTTTCCAATCCTTGGAAACTCTCTCTTTCAGGGTGTCCAGAGGGTGGTCATCCCTGGCCGGGCCTGTCCACCAACGGGAGGCGACTAGGGTTTCCCAAGTCCCCGCAGTGTGGGCGTTTAGATCCCCTCCCAGAAGAACCAAAGAATGAGGGAATCTAAGTGTGATGGTAGCAAGAAAATCTTCCAGACTGGCGCACAACTCATCCAAGTCCCAGTGGGAGCCCCCGGGAGGAAGGTAGACATTACACACCAGGAGCGAGAGTTTCCCGATGGGTATCAAATTTGCCTGAGCATAAGGAGGAAGAGAGTCCACAAGAACCACATTTGCATGCAAATCCAGGGAGATACCTTCTGCAAGGCCACCTTTCGAATAACCACCAAGCAGTGAGGGACGAGCTGGCAAGGATATGATTTCAAAACCACATAGTGAAATGTCATTGACCTCCCACGTTTCCTGAAATATGAAGATTTGAAAGTTTTTGAGGTAGTTCAAAAAGTCCGGGTCGGCTTTTTTGGATGCCCACCCTGCGATGTTCCAATTCAAGATGGACCAAGGAGGAGTTGGAGGGTGGATTTTTGACTGTCATTTAGTAGCAATAGGGGGCTGGTGGAAAGACCAGGGGACAGTTAGACCAAAAAAATCTGTTATCTTGCCTTGTTTTTCTTGCTTGGTTTTGGGGTCATTTTTAGATCTTGGAGAATTCTGGTGGGAAGCCAGATTTGGACTGAGTCTGGTCTTGATAGTGGCTTGAATATCGTACAGATAAAACTGTTGGGGGAGACAACTGTATGGTGTTGTTGTCATCAAAATAAATGCAGCCTTATGTGATTTGGTGATGATGATAGACGGCGAAAGAGGGGGAGCCCAAGGAGTCTGCAAAGTCAAACCAGCCAGTTGTGGGGACTGATAGTGTGGCATTTTGGGAGGCGAGATTCTTGGAGCAGAAGGGGAACAAGTGATCAAAGATAAGGGGCCGAGTCCTGATAAACCTTCGGAATCAGAGGTAGAGAGGGGTTGATCTGGGAACACAACATTTCTAGTCCGGAGGTCATCCTCCTGTTGTTGCTGGGTCGCCAGGGGATTTGTGGAACTGGTAATTGAGGCCCTCAAAGAGCTACCAGCTTCTGTGTGAAGGTCCTTGCACTCCATTCCCAACTGTCCACGTTGATCGGCTTCCTCCCAAGAGAAGATAGGTGGGTATTTATAAAGCATCTCTGAGGGAAGACTCCAAAATGGGTCAGATGGTTGCGAAGACCACATAAAAGCGAGGAGATCCTGGATGAGCTGAACTTGAGAATCAGGCGCTTATGGTGGGATATGCTAGGAAGCCATTCCACAGAAAGCAGCTCATTGTCCCGGATGTGAGAATTGGATAAGAGCCTCAATGTGTCTAATATGGTTTTAGGGTTGGTCCAGTCGTGCTTGTTAAAATGAGAATGGGCCAGGTTCAGACATAGGTTGGCTGTGAGCAATTGGAGATTCACTAAAGGCATCGGTCGTGGAGGGAGATGGCTATCCATTCAGGACGGGCTCAGTGCATGTCTGATGGTTCTACCATCATACCAATGTGATGCTGAGACCGACTTACCAAGGGATTCCACTTTTCCCTCCAGCACTCCAGCAGAGGATGTCAGAAGGGTAACAGTCGGCCAGATGGAGACAGAACTGTTGCAAAAGCCAGATATCCGAGGACTGAACTGAGTCGGTAGGGAACGGCAAAGCAGTAAAACAGGGCAAGACAGAACTAGCATCTGATGGTGTCGGACAGTCCAGCGGAGAAAGTGTATTGCAGAGTGAGGCAGCCAGGGATTCCGATTCTTCCAAAGGACAGCTGGGCAGAGACTCCAGAGATATTAAGTTTTGGAAGAATTCGTCCAAGGAAGTAGTTGATATGTTCGGATCTTGGTTCAATTTCATGGTGTCAGTCTTTTTGATCTTAGGCAAGGGGCCCATTATGTTTTCAAGAGAGGTCTCCAGACAAGGGTCCCTTGGGGATAAGGAACGACGACGTTTGTGTGGACTTGTATCAGGGCAGCCAGTTGATCTCTTGGAGGAGGATGTTGGGTAGTAATACGGTCAAAGCAGGTTAATGTTCTGATAGTAGATTTAAAAAGTCCCTGGTTTATAGAGTCCCCCAGTTAAAAACAGATTATATGGGTAAAGCTTCAACAGAGATCAGCCCATATACATCAAAACAGTCAAAGCAGTTAAAGCAGCTTGTAGGGAACATTTGCCGAGTTGTTCACAGGCAGTATGAGTGATAAAGGCAGGGTGCTGGGCCAGGCAGTTAGGCCTAACAAACAAAGATATCAGAAGAATTGCAAAACCGGGCTCGCTGCCAGAGTAAAATGGGAGTTGCCGGGGGAGAGTTGGAAAATTAACTGGTATGCGATTTTGCATTTAAAAGTCCCCTGCAGGAATCAGGGGGAGGGAGTTTAAAAGCTGAAAGCACAGTTAAAAAAGCCACAATAAGGATAAAATAAAAACTTAGAGGCCGAGCAGGAGAAGCATATATCCTACCAGTCCTCCATCTTGGAACCAGTCCTGCCGTTGCGCCTCCCGGATCTGAACCCGTAGGTCGACAGGTTCCTGGACGGCAGCAAATGACTCGACTGGAAGAATTGTCCGAGGTGGAAGCAGGTCCTTGATTTCGGCATATTTGGGCTTCCTCGAAAGCGCATCTGCTCATTGATTGCACCCGCTCAAAATGTATGTCACTTTGAAGTTTAAGCGGGTAAAAAAGAAGGACCACCGGATCTGTCGTTGATTGAGTTTCTTTGCAGTCTGCAGAAACTCCAGATTCTTGTGGTCCATCCAGACTTCCACTTGTGGTCCATCCAGACTTCCAGGTCCCTTCGAGGTGATGTCTCCAGGTCTCAAACACAGTCTTTATGGCCAGTAGCTCTTTTTCCAAGATGGTATAATTGCGCTCAGAGGATTCAATTTCCGGGAATAGTATGCACAAGGAAAAAGAGTACCACCAACAACGTGACCAGAAGTAACACCACTCCGACTGCGATATCTGACATATCCGTTTCCACCACAAATGAACGGTGAGGATCAGGATGCTTAAGAATCAGCTCTGTCATGAAGGCCTGCTTTAAGGCCAGGAATGCCTGCTGCTCGGCGATGCCCCACTGGAACAGGACTTTCTTTCTTTTTCTTTCTTTTGAAATGTTTTTAATTATTTTTTTAAAACAAACATAAAATACTTATTTTAAGAACGGAGCACTGATCCGGTCATGAATAGTTACAATCGCTTACTCTTCTTTGTCAAGCTCTTTCCCAATTCTCCACCCTTACATCTTTTAAAGGGAAAGCAAAAAGAGGAATTTTTTCAACAGTTGTAATCTTAATCTAAACATTTACCTTTCTATTATATCATCACAAATCTTAATTTCCACATAACACAACTCAATATTTAATTACAATTATTACCCTAAATTCTATCTATAAATCCATATCATAGGACCCATTATCTTAAGTCTTTAAATCCTAATCTCTTTTAATTTACCCCACTTATCACACATTACACTCATTTTACAGTCATTTCATTATTACAATCTTATCATCTGCATTTTACTATTCATATCAACATAATCACCTTTATTTTTAATACTAATCCCAACATAATCATTTTATTATTACTATCAATTCCAGCTTAAGTATATTTATTTTAACCATTTGTCTCTTGATCATCTTCTTTTGGTTGTTTTCCAGCATATTCATTTATTATTTGGCTGTTTCCCAGCATCATCGTCTATTGTTTTGGCTGATTACCAGCATATTCATATTGTTTGACTGTTTCCCGGCATATTCATCTTTATTTTACTATCACACCCAGAATAAACATCTCCATCTATTATTTTGACTGTTTCTCAGCATATTCATCTATTATTTGGCTGTTTCCAGCATATTCATCTATAGTTTTGGCTGTTTTCCAGCATATTCATATTATTTTGGCTGTTTCCTAGCATATTCATCTGTTGTTTGACTGTTTCCAGCATATTCATTAAGCATATTCTTAATTGTACTGTTTATCTCTGTGTAATCCCCTTTTTTATTTTTCCTTCCATCTATACATTAGTTATTCATGTTTAATCATCATTCTCAGTTTTTTCTGCAGTTTAATATTGAGACTTAATTCTTACATCAAACACATCCCCATATAAATCAATAAAATTTCTTGGATTCTTCTCATATTCATATTCATTCTTATTCATCTATGAGAATCTCCTTTTTATCAATATTTTTTTAAATTTGATTTATATGCTGTCCTTCTCTGGAGACTCAGGGCGTCTTACAATGTGTTAAGCAATAGCCTTCATACTTTTGTATATTTATACGAAGTCAGTTAATTGCCCCCACAAATTGGGTCCTCATTTCACCTACCTTAGAAAGGATAGAAGGCTGAGTCAACCTTGAGCCTGGTGAGATTTGAACTTACAGTAATTGCAGACAGCTGGTGTTAATCACAATGCTTTTAGTCTGCTAAGCCATCAGACCCTTCATATATTATCCATCTTTACTTTATTTTTCTATTTTAATCACATTGCTTTATTTTCCATCCTTATCCATCTATAAACACCTCTTTTTTATAATTAATATTCATCTAAACATTACATTTTCATTTTTAATTAGACTACTTTTATATTCTTTTTTCCCAACTGAATATATTTTATTTCATTTTTCATCTATCAACATATATTCCCTTTCGAATTCAAAATTCCCAAAATTAATTCTCCATGTGTCATTTTAAATTCTTTTTGTTACATCTATTCCCTGCAAAGTACATCAACTTTCCTTCTTTTGTTCCTGCACCAAAAAGTAACAGTTATAAAAGTTCTGTTATATTTTCTCTTTCTTTTCATCGAAGAAACCATCTGTAGACAAAGAAGAAATTTCCTCCACCAAAATCCCATGGCTATTATTTGTAATTTCAGAGTGTTCCAAAACAAACAGCAAGTTACACTGTTTCTTTTTAAAACAGAGGGTGTATCTCTGCAATCCACACTTTCCCTTTGTCACGCCAATATCCATTTTGTTGCGATTATGTAACAGTCCAATTTAACTCTTCTTTTAAGTTTTAAAAATGAATCCATACCTTTTTCTTTTTTCCTTTTTCAAAGTCCAATTCTAATTTGAGAATTTTTCCCAATCTTTTCAGCATGTCTCAATGTTGGATTGTTCCAATTAAATCTATACTAAAGTAAATTTCCTAGAAGATCTTTTTCCTCCTGAAGTTACTTTTCAAAATCTTCTATGCCCCTCAAATCTACAGCCACTGTTTTAAGGCTAGGGGTCTTACAAGTAACGATTGTTGCTCTAGCGTTGTTTCAAGCCTAGGTTGGTGTCACTCACCCAGCTTCAAAGAGCTTTGTTCTTTTCCTCTTTCCTCCTGCCTGTCTCTTCGTTCTATTGTCCCAGCTTTGTGGCAGCCACCATGGCTGCCGCCCCCCACTGCCAACTCACAGAGAGTTCCCTCCTACCTGTTCCTTTTGGTCATCTGAGGCATCTCTCTTCCTACCCTGTCCCTAAAGGATGGTTCTGGTCCGAAGACCCATCGGCGGCGGTTCAGCAGTCAGGTTTTTCGTGGGACTCCTCAGAGCCCGCTATTTTCCCGGCTGTCTTGCCGCGATGTCAAACTGGAAGTCCAGAACGCGACTTTCTTCTGCAGGAGTCAAGTGAGGGGCACGGTCAAAGTGGCAAAACCAGGGATGAATGTCCGGTAATAATTGGTGAACCCGAGGAGTCATTGAACATCTTTCACTCAACAGGGAGGTTGCCAACTTCTCAACGCCTCAACCTTGCTCCAACCCATCACGATGCCTTTGGGAGAAATGCGATGGCCCAAGAAGTTGATGGTCATCTGATAGAATTGGCACTTTTCCAGCTTGGCATATAACTGGTGTTCCCGAAGCTGTTGCAAGACCAGACAGAGATGTTGGAGATGACTTTTCCGGGATGTTGAGTAAATCAAGATGTCATTGAGATAAACCACAACAAACTGGTCCAAAAGATCCTGGAAAGTATCGTTCAGAAAATGCTGGAAGACAGCAGGAGCATTGGTTAATCCAAACAGCATGACCGTATATTCAAAATGGCCATACCTGGTGCTGAATGCTGTCTTCCACTCATCCCCTTCTTGTACCCAAACCAGATTGTAAATGCCACGCAGGTCCAATTTGGTAAACATGGTAGCCCCCCGAAGTCTCTCTAAAAGTTCAGGAATCAAGGATAAAGGATACTGGTTATGCACCGTAATGGCGTTCAGTTGACGGTAATCACAGCACAGATGCAAGTCTCCAGTTTTCTTCTTGACAAGTAGACAAGTGCGATGATGAGGGCCGGATAAAACCCCAGGCCAGGTTTTTATGCACAAATTCCCTTAATGCAACCAATTCAGGGTCCAACATAGAATACAACCTCCCAACAGGGAGCAGTGCATCCAGGATTAAGTCAATGGGACAATCATATGACTGGAGTGGGGGCAATTGGTCTGCCTATTTCTCACTAAAATGTCCACAAAGTCCAAGAGGTTGTCCAGCAAAGATACCGCAGTTGGACCCTGCACCTGGCCTGCGCAAACTTGGCGAGTATGATCCACACATTGCAGGCTCAGGAACAACATGAAATTCTGGGACCAAAGGATGCGTGGATCATGAGTCTGAAGCCAAGACAGCCCCAAAACTAAAGGAAAATGTAATCCGGATGTGACATAAAATTGGATGGCCTCCTCATGCTTACCGATGGTCAGACGCACAGGTTGACTGGCAGCCTTAACTGGCCTGGACAGAAGCACCCGATCATCAATGGTCTCCATGACCATGGGAGGATCCACTGGACACAGGAGAACAGCAAAGTGATTGGCAAATGCCTCATTCATGAAATTGGTTGTCGCACCGGAGTCCACCAAAGCATGAGCTGGAATCCCTTGGGGGTTGTTGGCAATGGAGACTTTGGTATTCAAAATCAAACGACGAGGGGGTCCAGAATCCACCTCTGCAGGGCATGAGCCGGTGTTGATATGTGCCCAACCCAGGATCTCCCCTAGATCGGTCTCCGGTCGTTTCCTGACAAGTTAGGCTGTGACTGTGGTACAGAACCAGGAGCCGACCTCCCGCGTTGCTTCTTGGGGCAAGAGGCAGTGAAGTTTCCAGGCTCCCCACAATATAAACACAATCCCCCTGCCCATCCTCTGTCCTTCTCTGCTATGGACAGGTGGGGTCTGGCTGCACCAATTTCCATGGGCTCCTCCCTTGGAGCCAGAGCCTCATGTACAATTGGGTTCACACAGAGTTCCTGATGGGCACAACGAGAGGGCTGGTGCTGTAACCTCGCGTAAATTCTGAGGCACAGACAAAACAGCTCGTTAAGAGTTGGAGGAGTGTCCACTCTAGCCAACTCATCCTGTAATGCCTCTGACAAACCCTCCTGGAATACATCCAAAAGTGCTGCCTCATTCCAGGCTGAGTCCTAGCTTAATAAATGGAATTCGCTAATGTATTCCTGTAGGGGTAGCCAGCCTTGCTTCAAGGACTTCAACCATCTGGTGGAAGTTTGTGCTTTGATAGGGTCCTCATACATTTGCTGCAAATGCTCACAAAACCCCAGAAAGTCATTAAGCAACAGACTGTTCTGGACCAACAGGAGCATGGCCCAATGAGCTGCAGAACTGGAGTGCAGGCTGATAATGAATCTGACTTTATTTCGGTCATAGGGAAAATCTTCAGCTCACAAACTCATAAATAAATGGCACTGTCCAAGGAAAGCCGGAAACATTTCCAAATTACCAGCAAACTTATCAGGCACAGCTACCGGGCAATTTCTCCGAGGAGGAGGGGGAAGAGGAGGAGGAGGAGATGAAGCCATTTGGGCTTGAAGCTGAGCCAGCTGACTAGCCATCACAGTTAACTGCTGCCGAAGCTGCACATTCTCTTCCCTCAGCTGCTCCATCTTAATCAAGGTTTGTGTGTGTGGTTTTTTTTTTGTTTTGTTTTTTTGTGGTAGAGAACAAACTGTTCTGCCCCAGCTACGGATCCCGAAGAACGGAGCACACACAAACTCTATATAAAGCTTATTTTACTCAAATAACTAAGTCTTTATCAACCAAAGGCTGTTAATACTGTCTTAACAGCCTACCAGAATTCTAAGATAAGGTAATCACAGTCTTACTAGAGTTGGCAGAAAGTCCAGAAGCAATTTTGCAGACATGAAAGAGAGTGAACTAAAGTTGTTCTCGACAGCTTGTTGCAAGCAGAATTCCTTCTTAAATAGGCTAAGGGAGTGGCCAATTGGCCTCAAGCCTTACTCTTGAGGAGATCTCCTCCTGAGGAGCCATTCCTGCCTTTTGGCAACTCTGCGCACCCATGCATTGAGAAGAGACTCCTCCTCTTTGTCCTCTTCACTTAAAGGAGCTTCTGGAGGTTCTGAAGGCCCTGGCTGAATCCCTGACTCTGGCAACACATCTTCTCCAGCCTCCTCACTGTCCGACTTGAGCGCCAGCTGCACAGGCTGCTGGCACAGCACCACACCAGCCTCCTCATTGTCGGAATCAGCTACAATCTGCACAGGCCACTGACGGTCCACAACAGATATATGGATACTTCCAGAGACATTATGTAAGAAATGGTTTATTAACAGTGTGGGAGACAGTGAAAGAAAAACATTATATGGAAATACCAATGTGGCTTTCGACGATGGAATCTTTGACATATTCAAATATTATTAATATGAAAAATATTGTTAAATATAAGGATATTTGAACAGAAAAGGGAGAACTAAAACAAAAACAAGAGTTGGAAAAGCAAGGGATTGAGACAGATTGGTTTACAGGATTGCAAATACAATCAAGATACAAAAAAGTTCTTAAACAGTTTTTTTTTTAATTAGATTTATATGCCGCCCTTCTCCGGAGACTCAGGGCGGCTTACAATGCGTTAAGCAATAAGCAATAAAAACAGTATGGTTTTAACATGGGTAAATCAGAATTGGATGAAATACTGATGGGAACAGATGAAAAAATTATTAAGAAATTATATAATTATCTACTGCAAATTAAATTAGAAGATGAAGAAGTAAAAGAAACTATGATAGCCTGGGCAAAAAAAATTGGCTATACAACTGAATTAGAGAAATGACAACAACTATGCGAAGGGAATTATAAATTAACAATGGCAACAGCATATAAAGAAAATGTATATAAAATGTTTTATAGATGGCATATGCCACCAGAAAGGTTAGCAAAAATGTTTAAAGACAAATCAGCTAAATGTTGGAAATGTCACCAGTCGCCGGGATCACATTATTATATGTGGTGGTCATGTAATGAAGCAAAGAATTATTGAGTTAAAATACAAACATGGTTAGAAGGAATGCTACACCAGCGTATAGAGTTAAGACCAGAGACATTTTTATTGGGAATGTTACCGGAGAAATATGGCAAAGAAGATACATATTTGATTATACATATAATAACAGTGGCTAGAATAGTATTTGCACAAAACTGGAAAGCAGAAAAAATCCTGTTAGAAGGAGAGATAATAAAGAAAATTTTAGAATGTCCAGAAATGAACAGGTTAACATTAAGAATAAAAGATAAAGAGAACTCAGTGTACTTCAAGACATGGGGATGTTTTTATGATTGGCTAAAAAAGGAACATGAATAAAAATAAATGAGAGAAAAGACAAAAAAATTAGAAATCCAGATGACACCTGAGTAATTGAAAAAGGGGGAAGGAGGGGTGAAATGAAAAAAGAGGTACTTTATAAATGTACATTAAGGATGATATATGTCTAACCAACAAAACAGAAAATAAATTGAAAGGAAAATGTGGGTAAATATAAGATCGGGGTTGCTCGAATACCATCTTGACAAAATATTGAATTGAAAATGGACACAACAGAGAGGGAAGGGAGAGAGGAGCAGAGGGACAGGTAGGAAGGAGAGAGGAGAAGGGAGGAAAAGAGAGAGAGAGAGAGAAGAAAGGGAAAAGGAGAGGGAGAAAGGGAGGGGAAATAAGAATAGGACAGAGGTGGCAACGATGATGGCAACGCAGTAAGCCGGGTACATGCCCGGCATGGCACCTGTCCCACCACCAGTGTACGTTGTGCAACCAGCTCACCAATTACAATGGAACCTTGCCCAGGTGACGCAGCAAATGGCAGAGATGAACTTCTGTGGCACCAACGGGGTGATGCGCTATGGACAGTCAATGGGCAGAGGGGGTGCCCCAGAAACCAATCAAGCCCTCAGTTCCCAGGTATGGAAATAGCACCACCCACCCACCCGGATCTGGACCATTTTCTCATTCCTTTTTAGCTTCGGCTCTCATGGTTTTGTTTTCCCGGTTCTGTATTAAGCATCAGTTACTCCCTGATGTTAATGTTTTCACTTCCCTTGCTGATGAGTCTCGGACAGATATTCCTCTTGCGAATGGAGATCTACTCTGCCAATTTCCCGTCTCATGTTCAAAACAACGATGGAGTCTTTGCTACCTTGGCTCACCTTCTCCATAGGCGAGCATTTTTTTTGTTTTCTTTTTTTTTAGGAGGGTGGACCAAAGATGGCAGATGTCCGTTTGTAGATGTAACCATCATTTCAAAAGCCTGTTCTGGGATTGCAGAAGGAATGGTCACGATGGCTGATATGACCTTTGCATCTTTAGTTGTGGTTTCACCTCAAGGCACTTTGTATTTTAGGACTTTGGCACCAAATACTCTTCGTTTTTTATTCCACCAACACATTCCATGATTTCTGTGGTGTTTTCCAAAACTACTTCACGAGCTTGAAACGCGTTCTCCCTGGAGAGGAGCTCCACCAGCCCTCAAGCACAAATGATGCTTCTTTTCTGAAAGTGAAGTTGGAAGGAAACATACCATCTTAAAAGCAGCTGCTGCTCATTTAGTCCTGGCATATTTAAATGCTTTTTTTCTCCCCTTTTCTTTCTCCCTCTTTTAACTTTTGAAAGGTCTAGCCTAGGTTTCTCCATCTTGGTGACTTTAAAATGTGTGCCTCTCGACTCCCAGAATTCCAGCACTGGCTGGAGGATTCTGGGAGTTGAAGTCCCATATCTTGAAGGTTCGGAAACACTGCATTAACGGATAAAAGGTCCAGAGCACTGGCAAGTTTTCGTTTGGATTTGTTTTCCCCTGTGTAACTCTCACAAGCGCTCCACTTGCCCGCATGATGACTTTTATCGGAGGGAGAAAAACAAAACTTTCAGAGATGGGGCCAATCTCCCGTCACAGATCATTTCACAAAGACAGTGATCGCCCAGTCCACAATTTTGAAAGATTTTGTAGCACAAATAAAAGCCCAGGCACCTACTTTATCTTGTGTATATGTAAATTCGTTAATAAAATGCTGCAATGAAACTCTTAAAAAAAAAAAGAATAGGACAGAGGGTTAGAAAGAGAGGAAGAGGGGAGGAGTGGGGGAAAGGAAGAGGAAGGAGAGAGAAGGGGAAGGAGAGGAGGAAAGAAGAAAGTTAAAAAGAATAGAAGAAGGGAGGGAAGGGTAAGAGGGGAGAAGGAGAAGAAGGATTGTTGTAAAATAAGGAAGATGGAATGGTAGAAGGGCAATCCTGAGTGTACTCAAACTTATTAGGATGAAGAATGAACTAATATGAAAAGAGAATATGTATGATTAACAATGGATAATTAATTGAAATAATATTAAGAAATTAGGATTTGAAGGGTGGATGGTGATACTGTTTATATAATAAGTATAGAAGGTATCAAGATTAAGAAGTAGAGAAAAAGAATATTTTGGCAGAAATTGAAATATGTCCATTGTATTTGAATGTGGGAAGTTGTATAAGATATGATCCAGTCAATACTCTGTTCATAAAATATGTATGTGAAAGAAAAAATCAATAAAACTTGTTTTAAAAAACAAGTTTTACATGGCCCCATGTGAAAATTAATTGCCCACCCTTGGCTAGAGGATAGTTGTTGTGGAAGAAGGAAAATATGGAATGGTAGAAGAGCAACTCCAAGTGTATTTTAAAGTTTTAGGATGAAGAATGAACCAATATGGAAACCAAAAGATAATATGTGTTATAAGAATGGTTAAAGAGATTGTACATTTATATATGTTTTATGAGAAATAAAAATAAAAAACTTTTATTAAAAAAAAGAAGTATTCTGCAGTACTGCACTCTAACTATTTCCATGAATTTTTTGATCCCATGTAAATTTCCGAGGCATTCTTAAAAAAATAAAATGGCATGGATTACAATCTAGGGTTTTACTGAAAAAATACACACTTGCTCAGAAAAATGACGAAAGTAAGCAAAGATGGTTAGCAGCATTTTAGAGAGCCAAAGAAACTTATGGGGATTAATGCCGCTAGTTTGTCTTCTGGTAAATGTATATTTGGTTACATGTTAATCCCTTCTTTGTAGTCATTGTGAAAAAATGTCCCAAATTTCAAAGACATCCTTGCCTGCTCTAATTTCTACAATAGGTAGAAATAATTACTTAAAAATTACCTCATTTAAATCATAGAAGTTTATTCTTTAATAGAAATATGAAAAGTATTGATGTAGCTTACTATCTCACTCAGGAGCAGTAGGTGATAAGATTGGTTTATGTATAAACATAAACATATTGTTTTATTTCCAATGTTTTATACACACGCACATATCTCATACATTGTATTAACAGTAGATATTAACCTTCTCAACAATCAAAGGTTGGTGTTTAATCTGACCAGTCAGATTTGAAATTAATTTGAAATTAATTTTGAGACTATGCTAAAACAGAATGGAAAAAAAATCAACTTTTCACGAACAAGAACTCTTAGGACTGATTTAAATATTCTTCCAATTCCATTAAAGACCAAATCTGCCTGGTCTCTTCTTGCCTACCTGATATAATCATCTTGCCTTCAATATCTCTGATAGTACTTTAGTAATGGATAATCAAAAATACTGCTTGTTAAATTTTAAAAAATGTTACATGTTTTATGACCTTGCTGAGGACTCTAGAATCAAAGCAAAGATAAGACATTTTTCTTGTTAACCACAAAGCTATTGAACCATGCAATTGCTTGGTAGATGTAGAATTGCTTTCCTACCTTGCCTCAGTGCTAAACAATTGTGGCATACAGCATTTGCACTGGAAACAGTGTGGGCTCCATAAGCATGCTGGGTATTGGAAAAGCACATTAGTCCTTAATAAAAACTGATGTTATTCTTAGAAAAAAAAATCCTTAATTTCAAGAATATCCCGTGAACTCAGTGCATAAGCTGTCACAAGCAGATATGTGTCAAATGAGACACAAACTGATGTCACAAGCAAACACAAGCAGGATGTTGCATCATGCCCTGACATAAAACTCTATGTAGAGTCATGTTATGGAAGTCAGTTTTGCAATGAGCATTTATGATTAATTTAGGCTTATTCCTTGCCTTATCAAAGGCACCCAGTAATATGTTCATAGGAGGAGCTTTTTACACGTTGGTTGGCAATGCTTCAAAAGATGGTTCTGCCTGCAGTTGAATTTGAAAATATACTTAAGTCAATTACTAAAACATAGAAACAAGACTCCAAAATTTTAATTTATTCAGTACATTTATGGAAATATTGCTCTGAGGAATAAAAAATATATAACTTTTGAACCTAGAAAAGATAAATATAAAACTTCCCTAAAAAGATGCATCCATTTTAGTTCTATACATTTCTGTAAAATGATATTTACTCTCATATCGATAGTACATTGTACCAAAAACAGGATAGATACAGAATCAAACTTTATTGTTGTCTTTTGTAAGGATTCTTTGTAGCTATGGGTCTCTATTTACTACAGTAAACATTATAAGAGACTGTTTAGTTTCTTCCTCTGCCTTTTATTATTAGAGCCACCAGATCTGAGCTGAAAAAATAGTAATGAGCATGATGTGATGTGATACAATGTGATGGAATGGTACAGTATAATACGAGCCACTTTGGCAAAAAGGGCAACATGTAAGTTTAATAAATAACTAATAAAATAAAGAAATCTGAGACACACACCAATATGTCTATTGGTACTAGATGATAGTAAAGAATTATGAGGTTTTGCATCTTTTGCTATAATTAAGTGGTCATCCAGATTTTTGCAGACTACGCCTGGAGCTCTGAAAATATTTCCTAGGAGGCTTTAAGTGCTCTAACCCTGTGTTTCACATCATTGATTACTTTTAAGACATGTTTTCTTAAACTCCCAGAATTCCCTAGCCAGCCATTGAAGTGGAAGTCCACAAATCTTAAAGTTGCTAAGATTGAGAAACATCACTCTAACCACTCAGGTCTCAAACAGAGATGCAAAAAATAATCTCTGACCATAAAGTTTTCAAAGTCCTCAAACTCACAATCTTGCATTTTGAATCTCACCAGCATATAGAGCTGTCTACACCAGTAGTGAAATCCAATTTTTTTTACTACCGGTTCTGTGGGCGTGGGTTGGTAAGCATGGTGCGCTTGGTGGGCGTGGCAGGGGAAGGATACTGCAAAATCCCCATTCCCTCTCCACTCCTGGGGGAAGGACATTGCAAAATCTCCATTCCCACCCCATTCTGGGGCCAGGCAGAGGTGTATTTGCCGGTTCTCCAAACTGCTCAAAATTTCTGCTGCCAGTTCTCCAAACTAATCAAAATTTCTGCTACCAGTTATCCAGAACCTGTCAGAACCTGCTGGATTTCACCCCTGGTCTACACCATCTGTCTTGTTAAATTTAAGTGGCTAAAATTGGTATCATTCTAATGCAGCGTTCTTCCTCTGTTCACAACAGTTCTTAAAATCTTTCAAAACTTCTGCCAGAATGTCTGTTTACTTATTTTGTAAGTTATTATTAATCTCTAGGGTCCTATTTCAAATACAATGCAACATTACAGCTATCTTAAAAATTTCTGTACATTATTACCATTATTTATTACTATAGAAGGAAGTTTGCCCTTATCTTCTGTATGTCAACTTGCGAAGCATCCCTGACCTGCTCTTGAATTGCCATAAGCAAGCAAGAATCGAACCTCACAGCTGCATCAAGGAAAAACATTTCAATCAAAACAAAGCACATCCCAACTGGCAATGTCAAGGTCATCTCCACAAGAACCCACAGCGGGCAGAGGGAGTGACTTCTATAACCTACAAAATTGCTTCGTTGGGGAATGTTACTGATGACACATCTCGTGGGGAGGGGGAAACAGGGTCAGAGCTAAAGCACGAATTAAGTGTGGTCAGAGTTGGCTCCATTTTGTCCATACCAACATGAAGCTCCTAATAAATAATTGGATTTCCTTTGAAGCTTGGCCTCAGTCTCATGGTTTAATTAGGGCATCAGTTGGAATCCTGACACACTAGTTCCATGATGGCGAACCTATGGCATGCATGCTAGAGATGGCATGCAAAGCCCTCTCTGATCACACATGCGCTGTCACCACAGGTCAGATCTCTGTGGCATTTCTTTCATGAGCTTCTGTTTCCCTGCAAATGACGAAACAGAAGCTCATGAAAGAAAAAGATCTTACCTCTTGCCACACTGTCAGTATTGGGATGCCCCACCTCTCACTGGCCAGCTAGTTTTCAGGTCTTTGCTACACATGCACATGCATATGCACACATGCTGGCGCATGTGCTCATTCACGCCCACCTTTTAGTTTGGGCATGCACACACGCAGTTTGGGAACTTGGTGATCAGGTGACTGATCACCTTTGGATTACAATTTATTTTTATTTTTTTCTTCCTTGGATTACCCTTTACTTTTTGTGGATTATAAATATTAAAATATTTCAAAATGAGGAAAGCACCATCTGCACCATTTCATCATCATCATCATCATCAACAATATCTAATCCATCAGGTTAGAGGTCTTTGGATGCTATGTTACAGCAAGACAAAATGAATGAGATGAAGGCAGAATTAAAAGTTATAATCCAAGCCCTGCATGATGACTTTAAGGAAAGAATAGGTAAAGTAGAGGATAAAATAGAGAATATTCAACAAATGATGGGAAATAGTGAGCAATGCATGCAGAAAGTAGAAGAGAAAGCTGAATAAACAGAAAAAAGAGTGGAAGAAGTTGACTACATATTTATATTGACAGATAAAAATAAAGAAAGAACAATGTCATTAGAGATGGATAGGGCTGATTATTACTTGTGGTTTCAGCCGTGGGCACAGGGGAGGGGCAGGGGGGTGGCGATTGTCATTAGAGAAGGTCTTGGTCCGAGGGAGGCCACTGTTCCTTAGACGGCCGGATGTGAGTCCCTCCTTGTGAAGTAGAGTCATGGGGTGCAGATGGGCTTGCTGGTTACATACCTGGCTCCCTACCATGTGGCGGCGGCCCTGCCCGAGCTGGTCGTTATAACCGTGGTGGCGGTTGACACCCCCAGGCTTATTGTCATGGGAGATTTTAACCTGCCATCTGCTGGTGAGGCGTCTGAGGTAGCTCGGGAGTTCATGGCTCCCATGACGGCCATGGATCTGACCCAGTTAGTTCATGGCCCTACTCACGGAAGGAGAAACAGGCTGGACCTGGTTTTTGTCTCTGGTCAGTGGTTGAGTGATCTTGAGATAGGGATATAGCGATTGAGCCCTTGTCATGGTCGGATCACTCTCTCCTTTGCTTTGACCTTCGAACCGCCACACCCCGCCGCAGGGAGGCAGAACCGATGAGGTGGTTCCACCCCAGGCGCTTGATGGATCCGGATAGGTTTCAGACGGAGCTTGGGCCATTCCCTGAGGCTCTGGCTTATGGCTCGGCTGAGGACCTGGTGGCTGCCTGGGATAGGGTGGCCACTGGAGCCTTGGATCGGGTCGTGCCTTTGTGGCCTCTGACCTGGCGCCGGTCTCGCCTGGCTCCTTGGTTCACAGAGGAGCTGAGGGAGATGAAGTGTCGGAAAAAACGCCTGGAGAACGGTTGGAGGGCCAGCCGTTCTGAATCTGACCAAACACTGGTAAGGTCTCATATTAAGACCTACCTGGTGGCGATAAAAGTGGCGAAGCATAACTATTTTGCCGCTCTTATTGCATCATCATATAATCACCTAGCCACCCTGTTTAAGGTGACCCACTCCCTGCTCCATCAGGAAGTGCAGGAGGACCCCTTGGAGGGTAGAGCCGAGGACTTTGTACAGTATCTGTATGACAAAATCACTCAGATTCGGGAACATCTGGACTCTGACTGGGTAGATTCAGGGGGGAGAATGGAGGCAGGTTATCTGGGAAGAGTTTGATTCTGTGACTCCCAAAGACATGGACAGGATACTGGGTGGACTGAGCGCAGCCACGTTTACTGGACCCGTGTCTCTCCTGGTTGGTGCTGGCCTCTTGGGAGGTTATGCAAGGCTGGCTCCAGGGGATTATAAATGTTTCTTTGAGTGAGGGTGTCTTCCCTGCCACCTTAAAAGAGGTGGTGGTGAGGCCTCTCCTCTAGAAGCCTTCCCTGGACCCAGCAGTGTTGGCAAATTATCATCCAGTCTCCAACCTTTGCTTTGTTGCGAAGGTTGTTGAGAGTGTGGTAGCGTGGCAGCTCCCTCAGTATCTGGATGAATTGTCATATCTAGATCCGTTCCAGTCAGGCTTCAGGCCTGGGTACAGCACAGAAACGGCACTGGTCACAATGGTTGATGATCTCTGGAGGGCTCAGGACAGGGGTTGTTCCTCTGTCCTGGTCCTTTTAGACCTCTTAGTGGCTTTTGATACCATCAACCATGGTATCATGCTGCACCAGTTGGAGGAGTTAGGGGTGGGGGGCACTGTCTTACGGTGACTCTCCTCCTTTCTCTCTGACTGGTCGCAATCTGTGTTGACAGGGGGCAGAGGTTGACCCCGAGGCCCCTTGTATGTGGGGTGCCACAAAGGTTGGTCCTCTCGCCCCTCCTGTTCAACATTTATGTGAAGCCGCTGGTTTCAGGGAGAAGTACCACCAGTACGCTGATGACACTCAGCTGTACATCTCCACCCCAGACCACCCCAATGATGCCCTTAAAGTGATGTCCCAGTGCCTGGAGGCTGTACGGATCTGGATGGGGAGAAACAGACTCAGGCTAAACCCATCCAAGACCAAGTGGCTGTGGTTTCCAACATCCCAATATAGTCACTTGGTGCCATAATTGACTATTGGGGGCGAGTCATTGGCCCCCATGGAGAGGGCTCGCAACTTGGGTGTCCTCCTGGACTCACGGCTGTCTTTGGAAGAGCACTTGACGGCTGTGGCCAGGGGGACTTTTTATCAGATTCACCTGATTCGCCAGTTGCATCCCTTTCTGGATCGGTACTCGTTAAGTTCGGTCACTCATGCTCTCATTACTTCTCACCTGGACTACTGCAATGCTCTCTACATGGGGCTCCCCTTGAGGAATACCCGGAAGCTCCAACTGGTCCAGAATGCGGCCGTGTAGGTGGTTATGGGAGCTACATGGCCCTCCCATGTGACCGCCCTCCTGCGCGAGCTGCACTGGCTCCTGATGGTCTTCCAGGTGCGCTTCAAGGCATTGGACCAGGATATCTACAAGACCGCCTTCTGCCACCAACAGCCTCTCACCGACCAGTACGCTCCCATAGAGAGCAGCTTCTCAGGGTGCCGTCAGCCAAACATTGTCAACTGGTGACCCCCAGGGGGAGAGCCTTCTCTGTGGGGGCACCTACCATCTGGAACGAGCTCCCCCCGGAGATATGGAGGATCCTGGATCTGCGCGCTTTTCAACGTGCTCTCAAAACATTTTTGCTCCAGCAGGCTGGCCTGGCCTAACTCTTCCTTTTAAATTTTTTAAATTGCTTTTAATCTGTCTTATAAATAGGGTGTTTTAAATTTGTCTCTGGGCCAAAACATTTAATAATTTTAATGGGTTTTTAATGTTTGTATTGTTTGTATTTTATTTTGGCTGTTCACCGCTCTGAGTCCTTCGGGAGTAGGGCAGCATATAAATGTGAATAATAAATAAATAAATAAATAAATAAATATTGAGAAAGGAAAGGGAGAAAATCTAATGGAGATATTGGCAGAGCTGCTGGTGGATGCTTTAGAGGTGACCAAAGAAATAATTATTGCTGAGATTGATGAAATATTTAGAGTTCATACCAGATATGCGATAAGAAACAGACTTCCTAGAGTGGTACATGTGAGATTCACTATAAAAGCAACAAAAGGAGAGATTTTACGAAGAGCAATAGATGATCCTTTAAAATATAAAGGAAAATAAATAGTAGTTTTAAAACAGATTCCGAAGAGTTAGAAAAATAAGCCGCCTTGAGTCTTCGGAGAAAGGCAGCATACAAGTTGAACAAATAAAATAAGGAAGGAATATCAATTTCCATTATCAATTTCTCCATTAAAAATGGAGTGAATTTCAGATGGCTGATACCGGAGGGAATATTGGTGGCCTGGATGGAGCAAAGACATAGGCTGGATTCCATAGAAAAAGCAGAACAATTTTATGAGCACTACTTTGGACCACAAGAGAAAATGAGAATAAGAGAGGAAAGAGAGGGCAGATGCCAAGAGGAAGCTACAGGAGAGAGAAATATACAACAAAAAGAAGATGAAAGAGATCTGGAGGAAATAGCAAAAAGAGAAGGAGGCTGGCCAAAAGAACCAAGAGAGAAAAGAGCGACTAGAATGGGCGTTGGTCTTACCTGATACGC
The DNA here is from genome assembly GCA_038048745.1 of Coluber constrictor foxii. NCBI lineage: Eukaryota > Metazoa > Chordata > Lepidosauria > Squamata > Colubridae > Coluber > Coluber constrictor. The sequence goes on along the minus strand of CM075961.1, from coordinate 113,590,700 downwards.
CCTTTCTCAGGCTGGCGCCCACGGCAGTCATACCTGGATACTGACACGGCTGGGATCCAATCAGACCGAGTCTACTGGAGCTTTAGCACTGCCCCCTTGCTGCTTCAGCTCAGTTTGAGGCGAGGTTGTCCAGCAGACTGCAGTAATCTGTAGAGATAAAAACAAAGAGTAAAAAGGCCTCCCCCCTACCAGAACCCAGGGACGGCCCAAAGGGGTGGGGCTGACTGCCGTGGGTGCCAGCCTGAGAAAGGGCGTATCAGGTAAGACCAACGCCCATTCTCCATAATGGCGCCCATGGCAGTCATGCCTGGGACATACCAAAACAGTGTGTTTCCTAGGGAGGGAGAGGCCGGACCTGTTGCAGAACTCTCCTGCCAAAGGCCGCATCCGCTGAGGCGTAGGAGTTGAGGGGTAGTGACGAATGAAAGGCGTCACGGAAGACCATGTTGTGGCCCGGCAGACCTCCTCCAAGGAAGCATGAGCTGACCATGCGGCGGAGGTAGCAGCGCTCCTGTTTGAATGCGCCGTGATGTTCCGCGGAACCGGCAGAGAAGAAGCTTCATATGCTGTTGCGATGGTGGCTCTGATCCACCGCCCGATGGTGACTGAAGAGGCACGGGAACCCATCGTTGAAGGTTGGAACGAGAGAAACAGCGCTTCCGTATGATGAAAGGACGCCGTCCGGGCAATATAAATCTTCAGTGCTCGGCGGATGTCAAGTTTATGCCACACAATCTCCTGGTGCCTTCAAGGAGCTGGGCAAAAATTCGGGAGAGTGAGCTCCTGCGACCTGTGGAAGATGGTATTGGCTTTTGGCACAAAAGCCGGGTCCAGGCGGAGATCCACTCTGTCAGTGTGGAATATACAGAGGTCGGGCCGAACAGACAACGCAGAGAGCTCTGAAATCCTCCGGGCGGAGGTTACAGCTACAAGGAACGAGACCTTGAAAGATAAGTGTTTGAGGCTGACCTCCCTAAGGGGTTCAAACGGAGGACCCATAAGAATAGAAAGCACTCTGTTCAGATCCCACATAGGGAACCGGTGGACCATTGGCAGTCTAAGATTGGTGGCATCTCTCAGGAAGGACCTGATAAGAGGGTCGTTGGCGAGAGTAGTGGAAGAGCCGCAGGAGAGGATCAATGAAAGGGTGCTACTTGTCGTCTGAGAGTGTTAGGAGCTAGCCCCAAGATGAAACCTTGGTGAAGGAAGCCCAGCAATTGAACTACCGAGGCCTTCGTAGGAGGAATGTCTCCTTTGCGACACCAGTTAGCAAAAGCCCGCCAGGTCGAGCCATAAATGTGGACAGTGGAAGGGCGACGAGCAGCTTGGATTATATCAATCGCACCAGGAGGCACACAGGCCTTACCTAGGAGGAGCCGCTCAACCTCCAAGCGGTCAGCTGGTAAGACTGGGGGCTCAGGTGAAGGAGAGGACCCTGTACGAGGGAAATCTGATCGTCAGGAATCCGCCAAGGTGGAGCAATGGACAGAGAAAGTAGGTCGGCGAACCACGCGTGCTGTGGCCAGTGGGGAGCTAGTAGGAGGACCTCCGCCCGTTCCGCTAGCAGCTTCCGCACAACCCTGGAGATGAGAGGGAGGGGAGGGAAGGCGTAGAGGAGTTGGCCCCGAGGCCAAGGACTCCGCAGTGCATCCACCGCTTCCGCTCCCGGGCAGGGCAAGAGAGAGAAGAAGCGGGGAAGCTGATGGTTGCTGCTCGAGGCAAATAAATCTACTGAAGGGCGGCCAAAGCGACTGCACAGAGTGTCGAAGAGCAGAGGAGGGAGGCTCCATTCGGCTGGATCGATGAAGTGACGGCTGAGGGAATCCGCACAGATGTTCGCCTCCCCCGAAATGTGCTCCGAACGGAGGGAGGATAAATGGGATTCCGCCCAAAGGCCTAACCGGAGAGACTCCTGCAGAAGGGCCCTGGAGCGAGTTCCCCCTTGGCGGTTGACGTGAGCCTTGGCCGAGACATTGTCTGTGAGGATGAGGACGACCCGGCCAAGGACATGATGCTTGAAGCTGAGCAGGGCTAAGTAGATGGCTCTCAATTCCAGGACGTTTATATTGAGAGTCGAGTCCGCCGGCGACCAACGGCCTTGAGCAAAGTGGGACTCCAGATGAGCCCCCCAGCCCAAGAGGCTGGCATCCGTCGTGATGACTATGCACTGGGAGTGGCCGAAGGAAGAGCCCCGGGATATGGCTGACGAAGTCCACCAGCTCAAAGAGTCTAGGACTGCTGGGGTAAGGGAGATCCTGGAAGCCGAGGTGCTGGTGAAATTCTGTTGGTGCGGGAGCAAAAGCCACTGCAGTTCCCTGCTGTGGAGGTGAGACCACAGCACAATGCCGTAAGAAGAAACCATTTTACCCAGGAGGGAAGAGAGACCTAGGAGGGAAGCGGAGCCATGCCGCCGGAAACGGGAAGCCATGTCCGAGAGACTGGACTGGCGCTCATGTGATAAGGAAACCTGCAGAGTGGCGGAATTAATAACTGCCTCCAGGTGCTGTAGGCACGTAGTTGGGGAAAGATGGCTCTTGGACCAATTTATAGAAAAGCCATGTTCTTGCAGTATTGAAATGACCAAGGACAAGTCATTGTTGGCCTGGGCGAGGGAACTGGAGAGGATAAGGATGTCATCCAAATAGAAAAGCACCCGAATGGGAATGGAACAAATGTGGGCCATAAGGGCAGCCATGAGTTTAGTAAATGCCCGGGGGGCAGAGGAGAGGCCAAAGGGTAAGGCCGCATACTGAAAATGCTGGCCGTTATAAGAAAAATGGAGAAATTTGTGATGGGAGGGAAGGATGGGGATGTGGAGGTATGCTTCAGTTAAATCGATAGATGACATGAAGTCACCCCGTCTAATGCAGAGCAGGATGGTGTGTAGCGACTGCATTTTAAAATGGCGGTAAACTACATGCCGATTTAGAGACTTCAAGTCAAGAATGGCCCTCCAGCCCCCGGAAGATTTGGGGACCAGGAATAACCGTGAATAAAAGCCCTGTCCACGCTGATTAGAAGGGACAGGCTGGATGGCCTTAATGGCCAGGAGATGCTGAATGGCCTCATTAACTCTGGCCCGTTTAACCGGGTCCAAGGAAACCGGGCAGTGAAAGTAGTGCCTCGGGGGAATTGAACGAAACTCAATTGAAAGGCCGAATTTGACAGTGTCCCTGACCCAGGAGTCAGAAACAGACAAATCCCAGCAGTCGGAGAAATGGGTTAATTGACCGCCAATTAAGGAGTCAGGGATGGATCTAACGGGAGCGTCTAAAGGGGCGAACCCTCCCACCCCGGAAGGAACGTTTGGAGGAGGGACAGGGCCCCTGCCTGACCTGGTTGTCGAATTAGTGAGATCCCCTGGCAGAAAGGGAGCGGTGAGGGCGGTGCTGGAAGAAGGTTGAGTCGGAGCCACGAAAGGAGGAGGGACGAAAGGAACCTTGAGGACGATATTCTGAACAGCGGGAGATGGAAGGGAGAATTTTCCAGTGATCCCTTGTTTCGATGAGTAACGAATCTAGTTGAGGTTCAAATAATTTGTCAGCAGAATAAGGCGAAGAGGCCAGACGCCATTTGTTCCTGGCGTCCGCTTGCCAGTTACGCAGCCATAGAAGGCGCCGCGATGTAACAGAAGTGCCGATGGCTTTGGCTGAAAAAGGGCGGCGTTGAGCGTGGCATCCGCGGAGAACTCGACCACAGTGAGGATTTTATTGATATCTTGATGTGAACGCTGGTCGGAGGCTGGGATGCGTTCTTGAAGCTGCCGGAGCCACAGTATGGAAGCGCAATTAAAGAACGCCGCCGCCGATGATGCCTGGATGGACCAGGCGGAGGCTTGATGCCCCTTGATAAGGGTCCTCTCAGCTTTCTTTTCATCAGGTCTCAAATAGTCCTCAGAAGGCCCTGTTAGTGGCGAGAAAGAGGACAGTGCCCCCACGGGGGCGTCCACAGATGGGACTTATAACAAGCTGGAAACCTCAGGTGCCATGTTGTAGAACCTCCGATCGAGATTGTTAGGAATGGGACCAGAGCTGGGGGCAGACCACTGACGTTTCAGGACGTCGGAGAAAAGTTGCCAGGATGACCTCCGATTGCACAGCGGGCTCCTGGAATAAAGCAGATGTAGGGTCAGTTGGTGGAGCAACAATGTAGCGCCTGAAGCACCAAGTCCCAGGCGAGTGGTCATCTGAGCCTTGTAGAGCAAGGAGCGGAACATGTGGGGCTTGAAGAGATCCACAAATGCAGGCTGATCGGGCTCAAGGCCCTCATCTTCAGAGAGGTCCTGCTCAGGCATTATCTCCCCATCAGACAGGGAATCTTGGCTCGCAGAATCGCGATCAGATATATCAGGTGCGCATTCCTCTTGGGGACGACAGCGTGGGCGTGCTGGTTGTGGCTTGCGAGCAGGGGGGTTAGAGGCTATATGCTGTTGTAACCCCTGAGCTATACCATGGCGGATGGCTTCAGAAATTAAATCTGCTAGGGAGCTCTGCATGTTAGCCAGAACTTGAGAAGCCTGCCAAGTTAGTAGCATGGTGGGAGTAGCAGAAGACCCTTCAGTAGGTTGAGGAGGAGGAAGAGAGGAGTGTGGGGCTGCTCCCGAGGTTCATCAACAGTGGCAGGGAAAACAGAAGCAACATCAGTAACGTAAGAATCCTCCCCTTGAAGGGATCTGTCAGGCGACAAAGCAGGAGTGGGCCTCGGAGGTTCCACTAGAGAAGAGGCAGGTGGAGCAGATGATGAAGAGGCAGAAGACTCCTGGGCCGCTCAAGAGCGAGCCTTTTGGAAGGCTTTCTCTATCGCCTTGTTCCTCCTATTCTCATCTCTGGATGGAGCAGAGACCTTAGGAGGAATAGGGGCCTCCGGATGTGGGGCTCTGGACTTTCCCTGGGGCCCAGTGGAAGGGCCCTCCTTAGGGTCCTCAGCATGGCGGCGTTTGGCCTTGGAACAGGAGCAATCTGCAGAAATGGCAGGAATTTCGGCCATTTTGGAAGAAAAGGAGGAGCGCAAGCCCGCGCAGCTCTTAAAATGGCGCCGGATGATTTGCACTATTAAAAACTCTGACAGAAGAGCCCAAACGCACCCCTCTCTGTACCTGCGATCTTCCTGATGAAAGAGAGCGGGAAGGCGAAGGCACCAGCAGTTCGAGCACTCGGCAATGAAGCGCGACAAAGGGAAGGCGGCGCGGAATAAATCCTCGTGCCAAACAGCTGTTAGGCGGGCGAGTTCTTTCAGCCATCAAAACCGCCCAGGCTCGAAAGGAAAGCGGCGCGGCAGAGCGAGACACGGCAAGCTCGTGCGCAGGAGAAGCAGCAGAGCGAGACAGGGCAGGCTCGTGCGCTGAGAGAGGGACCGTCAGCCGACGGCTCTCGCCTCTCCGCGGCCGGCAGCGGAATCAGGCAGCGCCCTTCTCGCTGGAGTCGTCAAAAAACTGCCGAAGCGATGAAATCCGATCTCTGGTTGTTCCTCCTATTCTCAGAGCAATCTACAGACACGGCTGGTCATGGACAGACCGAGTCGAAAACTGGGCTGAAGGAGCAAGGGGGCGGTGCTAAAGCTCCAGAAGACTCGGTCTGATTGGATCCCAGCCGTGTCAGTACCCAGGCATGACTGCCGTGGGCGCCATTATGGAGAACAACAAAATCCATCTATACGTAAAACTATGGAAGAAGAAATAAAATTAATGTCAATTAACATAAATGGACTGAATTCAGCAATAAAAAGGAAAAGGACTTTTAGTAAACTATAAAAACTAAAGTTAGATATAATCTGCTTGCAAGAAGTTCACATTAAAAAACAACACAATAAAATACTGGAATATCCCAAAATTGGGAAGTTATGGAGTTTGCTACCACAAAAAGGAAGAGGGGAATTAACTCTTTATGTAAGAGACAATAAATGTTAAACACATTTTTATGGATGAGGAAGGGAGGGATTTGATGATGGAGATAGCAACGAACTATAAACAGATACTTCCAGTAGCAATTTATGCACCAAATAGTAACCAAGAGGATTTTTATGGTAAACTTCATAAGAAAATAATAGAGCTGGAGTATGAAAACATATGTATAGTAGGAGACTTTAATGCAATTGTGGACGCAGAATTAGACTACAAAACTAGAAAGCTAGGAAAACACTTCCAATGGCTTTCTTAAAAACGGCAGAAGAATTAGATATCCAAGATGTATGGTGAGAGATACAACGCAAGGAAAATCATATTCATTTTATTCAATATGTCTTGGTCAAGAATAGATATGATATGGATATCAGCAGAGTTAAAATCCAATATACAAGAAATAAATATAGAAACAAACAATTGGGTGGATCACAATCAGATAAAAATTATATGGAAGGGACAAAAAAGAAAATTAAAATGGACACTGAATCAATAAATACTAAAAGAAAAGGAATTTATTCAATTTATGGAAAGAGAATTGGACTTTTACCTTAAAGAGAACAGAGAAGAAGAAATGTCATTACAAAATGTATGGGATACAGCCAAGGCATATATTAGAGTATTAACTATAACATATATGGGAAAGAAAAACAAAAAAAAGACTCAAACTTGAAGATTTTAGCCTGCCTTGCATATAATTTGGCAGATCCTTCTGCATGTTTCGACTTGTAGTTAGAATTATGAACAATGCAAAAAGAACACATTATACCAGACTGAGGGTTAAGAAAGGAAATCAAACTATATCGGGAAATGTAAAAAATATCTAGAACAATGCTTGCAAAAAGTTATATGGAATTATTCCAACTTTCATAGACTAGAATGGGAAAGAGTGGAAGACAGAGCAGGAATCTTGTCAACTGATTTACCAAAGATCAGCAAGATATTCTAGCTCCCAAGACATGTTGCCCACACCTAAATAAGCCACAAAAATGAAAACTGCCTGGAGAAAATTGTTGAAATCAGTTTCTTCATGGAAGTATTTATCTTTAAGCTTCAAGTTTGATCATAAAACAAACTTGTTTTATCTGAAATTGTATCCGAAATTGTACAGAAACAATTTATCATTGTTTCTGTACTGGCTCTAGTTAATTTGGATGAAAAGGAAGACTAAATCATTTGGATGCAACCATTCCAATCCTACTTTTCTGTCAAAGATCTTTAGGAAAGCTTATGGTACGATTTATTTATTTATTTAAAGTACATTTAAAACCAGGCACAGGATAAATTTTAACAATTTGTTAAATTGTTAAATTGTCTGAAGAGCACTTGTAGGAGGGGGAATGGAATAACTTGCCACACCCAACTTGCTGGGGCCAGCTCACCATCACCAACTCGTCATGGCCAACTTGCAACCGCCAACTCATTATGGCCAACTCGCTGCGGGACAATTTGCCATGGTCAACTTGCCATGGGAAAACTCATTGTGGGACAATTTACCAATTATATTTAATTATTTAAAATAAATAAAAATTGTTTTAATTTTGGCAACCACATTTAATTCTGTCCTTCCTTTTCCATCCTTTCTTTAATGATTCTATTCCATTAATTCTCTACATGGGACTCCCCTTGAAGTGCACCCGGAAGCTCCAACTGGTCCAGAATGCGGCCACGTGAGTAATTATGGGAGCAACATGGCGCTCACATGTAACACCTCTTCTACACGAGCTGCACTGGCTTCCAGTGGCCTTCCGAGTGCGCTTTAAGGTGTTGGTTCTTACCTTTAAAGTGCTCCATGGCTTAGGACCTGAGTACTTATGAGACCACCTGCTGCAACCGATAACCTCCCACCAACCAATACGCTCTCACAGAGTAGGCCTACTCATAGTACCATCATTAAAACAATGTCTAGTAGTTCCAAGGGAGAGAGCCTTCTCTGTGGGGGCACCTACTCTTTGGAACAAAATACCCCCTGGAATACGAATAATCCCAGATCTTCGCACTTTTCGACGTGCCCTGAAGACGTTTCTGTTTCAACAAGCAGGGCTAGCATAAATATCTAAATTCTATGCCAAGGTCTTAGCAGATACACTAAGTTGACTCAATTTATTATTTACTATTTTAAAAAAATTATTATATGTATATGAAATCCTATTCTGTTCACCGCCCTGAGTCCTTCGGGAGAAGTGTGGTATAGAAATTCAATCAATCAATCAATCAATCAATCAATTCTTTTATATTAGTGTAACTCTTGTCCTGTAGTGAATTTGCCACAGGAGATGGCTGTGGTGAATTGTCCTGCAGCAAGTTGGCTGTGACAAATTAGCCATGATGAATTGGTTGTGGTGAGTTGGCCATGGTGAATTGTCATAGACTCTTGTAGGAATCCCAAATAAAATTAATTCAGTCCAAAGTCAGTTTAGATGCTCTCCAGAAAGAAAGCCATAAACACCCAAGTAGGCCTTCACAGAGGGAACCTGTATTATCTAGGCTGATGTTTTGTAATCATGTGGGATACAGTACAAACACCTATTAAGTTTATGTTTTGCAGTAAGGAGAATTGGGGTTCATAATGCTTGAAAAGCATCACATTGAGGAACACTGATTAGGCAATATAATTGGGGGAGGGTAGAATTATACAATGGGCAGTCCATGATGTCTAATACTTAATTATGTGTAGGGATCGACATCTTGCTACTGCTAAATCAAGATAAGATAAGGAAAACACCATATTCTTAAACATAGCACTATCCATGCAAATATTTAATTGAAATTTTAAAATACTCACAGTGGGATGACATCAATGGTAGGATCAGTATTGGTTAAAAATTAGATGGCAGAACACCAGGATATTTCAATGGCGGTAAATTAGACTATCTGAAATCAAAAATCCTTGAATAAGTCAACTGTTAACTATCTCCCCATTGTTGTCAAAAATGTTTATATATCCAGATTCATCAGAAGTTGAACTTGACAAGGAAGATTCAAGTTATAGTTATTCATATAGAAAAAACAATTAATCTTCTAGACAGATCTAATATAATTTTACTTGTAACTACTTTTTCTTTTCAAAATAGCATGTCTTAATTTCTGCTTGAGAATTGGTTTTTGTAGCTACTGCTCAAATGGCACTGAAAGTCCATAAGGCTTTCTATTCAGAAGTTGCATCAGAACAAAAATCCAAGATCCGAATAAATTATAACTAATAAAGGCAGCAGCATCCTGTTCAGTATACTCTGAAAGTATATTCCAGCATCTTCATCTGTCTGAAACAAATCAGTAAGACATAAAAGAATATCCTTTAGTTTCTGATTTTAATTTTCAAAAATATTTATTCTTCTCCACCCCAAGGTAAACTTCATTAACAGAAGGGTGGTTCAACAAATATTGGAAAGCAGAAGAGACATGAGAAGTCAATACAAATCAAATACAATACTGGAAAATTGGCTTTATAATAAAATTAGCTTTTCTACAATTATTCTTTATTGAGACATAGAAACTTGAAGCAGCTACCATATAAATTATAACAGCTCCATAATAATAAAATTGGGATTTTTTTCTAATTAAGTGCAAAGCCACTTAAGACTCTGAATGGTAAAGGGATACAACAGAGATCTCAACAGAGATACAACCCAGTATGTATTATGTATGTATGTTTATATAAACTCTAATTCATAAGAAGAAAAAAATCTCCAGCAGCATTTCTAATGTGCTGGATGTGCCACAAAATGGTTTCTTTCCTCGCAATAAATGGGAGATTTATTATTCATGCAGATACTATAAGGCAAACTGTTACAAATATTACTTCAGTGATGCAGCTGTGGGGAGTGGCCTGGCAGTTGTTATCCAGACAAAAGAACTACTGACATCAATGGAAGTTTGGTCCAATTAAGGGTTTAAGGATTAGCCTGGCAGAATGGCACAAAGAAACAGATGAAATACAAAAAAAGCAATGACATGTAAAGATTTAGCTTTAAAGCGGAGAGGAAAATAAAGATCCCATCCTATTGGAGAGTCATGCGTAGAGCAAGACGCATGGGCTGGAATAGAGATGAAATGGGAGGGATTTCCTGTTAATTTCCTGTTAATAAATGGAAAATCCGCAAAGATTTCTTTAGGATCAGAAAAGAGCAGCACATCTTCTTGCTACAAAGTATGAATGAACTGGGGGAACAGAAAAATATACTTTTCCAAGTGCTACAGATATAATAGTCACATGTGAATTTTTGAAAAAAATAACAGTTTATTCTAATTTTTTCTACCTTATTTTCAGTGAGCATACCACTAATTTGTAAATGGCTTCCTAAGCACCTATCCATCTCTTTCATATATATGTATGTATGTTTAGACAGAATATGCTAGCTAAACCTTCGTTGTCAGTACTTGTCTCAATAGATCTTCCCTAATGTGAAGATAGGGCTGATGCTACTGTAATACTGTCGAAAGTTTTCCAATGGAATATTAATGTTACACTTAAAAATTCTAGTAGCACTTTGAGGAAAGAGACGTATAATCTATGACAGCATTTTTTTATTTTTTACTTCAAAATGTTAAATAATTGTTAAGTTTAAAAAATTACTTTTTAACTATTTTTTTAAATTTAAAATGTTGTTTCCATACTATATATGTAGACAATTGATGAAATAAATGGGACTTAATTCATGAATGTATTTGTTATGTTCTTCTGGTTTTATTTAGTTTATTGTCAAGGCAAGTAGATTTCAGACATGTCTATCCCAGAAATGAAATAAAAAAAGCTCAATCTCTCTGACGTGTGGCTAAGTAAATAGGATCGCAACTACTCTTAACTAATAAATATATTATGCACACTCCGTTCTTTCATTGCTTGCCATGAAACAGGGGGAGGGGGGAGCTATTGGAATTCTTGGGAGGGGGGAAGTGAGCTGGTGGAGAAGAGAGAAATTTTTCTTCAGTATTTATTTGAAGCTGATAGCAACTCTAGGTCCACTGTTGCGGCATAGCAGGAGGATGGCACCACCAAACGTTGCACCGCACATGACCCCTGGGGGAATTGTGGATTGGATGATTTATGCTGTACGGTTGGGGGAAGGCTTTGGGGGATGCTTTCTATATGTAATTTTTGCGCCTTTTGCTTCAGACTTTGCTTTTCTTTGGTTGCATTCAGTTCATACTCAGTAAAAGTACCTTTCTCTAAGAAAATGGAGTTGGGGTTTTTCTTTCTTGAGTACTGAAAGGAGGCACCCCTGACATTAAGCAAAGTCTCTTTTAACAGCCATCCCGGACAACTACCGTGGGGGCTGAGTAAACAATGTCTGACCTGGACAATGACCAGGATCAGATGGGGGCAGCTGGCTCAGCAAATTCATCCACACAGCCTGCCTGGGAAGCATTGGACTGGATGGCTAATTTACAACTGGAGGAAGATCTGGAAAAAGCCAAAAGGTCGCTGAGTGTGGGGAGGTTACTGGAGCTGGAGAAGACCCCCCCAAGATGTAACAAGTATTAGACGCTGAGGGGGAGAAGCTGGCTGGCTGCAGGAGCAGAAAGAAAATCTCCTGGTCACACAGGCTCTGCAACTTTTGAGAGAGTCTGAAGAGAGCCGAAAAAGCCGGGAAAGGTATGCATACCCTGCCAAGAGGGAAGATGAATGCCCCAGGGGTGAAATGGAGGCTGCTGCTTGTGGGGAAGAGAGAGACCAAGCTAGAGGAGGAACAGCTCAAGCCTCCAGAACTGAAGCGGCTGCTGCAGCAGCCCAGGGGCCCCTGGCAAGACAGGCACTGCCACAGGGGCGAAGAAAGCCAAAATTTCCCCTGATATCAGAAATATTAGGGAGAGACCTGAAGAAATTGGGATTTTTTTCTGACCCAAGTATGGAACCACATGCAGGACTGGGGGGAGGATTTCCTCTCAGATGCCGCATGCATGAGGTGTGTTACCAAGGCCCTGGAGGGCGTAGCCGCTGAATGGATGGTAGGGCCCCACAATGAAAATTCCCCATTGCTGAGAAATTATGATCAATTCATGGCAACTCTCAGAATACGTTTTGAGGACCCATTAGCTGAGCGAAGGGTGAGAATTAGAATGAAACCCATTCACCAGGCTTGTTACACCAGAGGCAAAGATCGGTGGCAGAGTACACCCAGAAGTTCTGCAAGTTGGCACTCTACATGAGAGGGTAGTCAGAGGTGGCCCTACTGGAGAACTATAAAGTTGGGCTAAATGAGGATGTCTACAAGGATTGCCATTTCCAAGGGGCCCCTAACGATCTGCAGAGCTGGTACGTGTTGGCAGCGGATATGGAGATCAACTTGGCCCGAGGCCGTCTCCGTGATGAGGGATCATCCGCCCTCCTCAATCCACAAGGGGGCACCAAAGGCCGCAGTGAGGATGACAGGATCAAAACCAAAATCCTGCGCGTGCTTCAAATGTGGGAAGGAGGGGTACCGAGCTGCTGAGTGCTTCTCCAAGCCTGGAACCAAGGTGCCTTCTACCGGAGGAAAAAGAGCCGATAAAGCACCAGTGAGAGCCCACAAGACCAACCTAAAAGGAGTAGAAGTCGTCGAGGTCGCTCCCCTGAAACAGGGTGAGTTAGGAACTCTGACCATCGCCGACAGCGAAACCAAAACTGTTTCCGACGAAGAACTCCTAGTTAGTCAGAATGGGGGCCCCATGACCATCCCAGTAGAACTAAAAATACCATCCACCAGGGGTCACAGGCAGATGCTAGCCCTCCTAGATTTGGGATGCACCAGATGTGTCATCAGCCCAAACATTGTAGAACAGATGGGTCTAAGGCCAAAAACGATGAAAAGGCCTATCGCATTCTATCAGCTAGACGGATCGGTGGCTGGGGAGGGCAGCCTATTTTTGACCGAACCAATTGAAATGAGGATGGGGGATCACCTAGAGACCCTGAGTTTTATTGTGGCTCCGGGCATGGAACAGCCCTTCATACCCGGGTTGCCCTGACTCCGAAAATGGAACCCGCACATAAACTGGAGAACGGGTGTGTTGCGCATCCACTCCTAACAATAAGGGGAGAGGAGGGACCCCGTTGCATGACCGAAGGAGCGAGCAAAGGGGCCACAACTGCAACAGACCATATTGTGGGGGAAGAAAGGATCCCAAGAGTACCAGGACCTCCAGGAGGTGTTCAGTGAAAGGGTGTCAGATGTACTGCCTCCCCACTGGCCAATGGACTTTATCATTGACATCCTCCTTGGAGTAAAACTCCCTAAACCAAAAATCTACCCCATGACCTCACAGGAGCTGGGGGAATTACGAGATCTTATTGACAAAAACTTAAAATGTGGCTTCATCCAACCGGCTAGGCCGCAGGTGGCAGCACCAGTACTATTCCAGGAGAACAAGGATGGGTCCTTTCGTCTGGTGGTCGATTATAAAAATATAAACGTAATTTGCATAGAAAATGTCTACCCCCTGCCTCTCATGAAGGACATGTCAGCCCACCTAGGCAAAGGAAAGATGTTTACAAAGCTGGACTTATGGGACGCTTATTATAGAGTTCGGATTAAAGAAGGGGATGAATGGAAAACGGCTTTCAACTGCCCGCTAGGATGTTTCCAGTTTCGAGTGCTCCCTTTTGGACTGCAAGGAGCCCCTGCCATATTCATGCAACTAATTAACGAAGTGCTGCATGAACACCTGTACAAGGGGGAGCTGGTCTACCTTGGTGACATTCTTATCTACACCGAGACCATGGGCAACCACGTAAAAATGGTGAAGGCCGTCCTGAAAAAATTTAGAGCTGCTGAACTGTATGCTAAACTATCAAAATGCGTATTCCATAAAAAAATTGACTATCTGGGGTACCGCATCTCACATGAGGGGATAGAAATGGATCCAGAAAAGGTCCGGGCCATGTTGGAATGGGCTACCCCACGTACCAGCAAACAACTACAGAGTTTCCTGGGATTTGCTAACTTCTATCGACAATTCATCCCCTTGTTTACAAAAATTGCACTCCCAATTACTAATCTTCTGAAGATGAATGGAGAAGAGAGGCCAAAGCCCTCCCGGCCTCTTGAGTGGAATATGGACTGTCAGGCAGCATTTGAGAAACTAAAACGACTGTTTGCTGCTGAGCCGGTCCTTAAACATCCTGACATGGAAGCCAAAAAACTTGTGGAGGATTCATCCGGTATTTCATGTCAGTTTTTGAAACCAGAGATTCGTCCCCTTTATGTCCGGACCAAGAACCTCTTCCTGTCCCCATACTAATTGAGGGGGAACAACATTTTGAGGTTAAGGAAATATTGGACTCTAAAAAGCATCATAGTAAGGAGCAGTGTTTGGTGGCCTGGAAACATTTCCCGTTATCTAAAGCTGAATGGATAAATAAGCGAGATGTTCGAGCTCCAAAACAAGTGCCATTGTTTCACTACAAATATCCTGATAAACCTTAGTCTATTTCTTATTATCATGCCTTTAATTCTGTTATTATCTGTTTTCTATCGTTCTGGTTCTCTTGTAGGAATAATGTCTCTTCTGCAGGAGGGCCGAATGTCAGCCTCCACTCTTTCATTGCTTGCTCGGCTGCCATGAAACAGGGGGAGGAGGGAGCTATTGGAATTCTTGGGAGGGGAGAAGTGAGCTGGTGGAGAAGAAGAGAGGAATTTTTCTTCAGCGTTTTCTTTGAAGCTGATAACAACTCAAGGTCGACTATCGTGGCATAACAGGATGATGGCACCACCTGATGTTGCACCCTACATGACCCCTGGGGGAATTGTGGATTGGATGATTTATGATGGACAGTTGGGGGAAGGCTTTTGAGGATGCTTTCTATATGTAATTTTCGCGCCTTTTGCTTCAGAACTTGCTTTTCTTTTGTTGCATTCAGTTCATACTCAGTAAAAGTACCTTTCTCTATGAAAATGGAATTGGGGTTTTTCTTTCTTGAGTATTGAAAGGAGGCATGCCTGACACATTCAGAATTTATTTTAGACTTATTTCATCTGATAATTAAATTATTATTGAATTATCCTATAATAGATGCTCCTAAAAGCACTTTTCTTTGGCTGGAAGTAAAATCAGGAAGAAGTGCTCTTAATAGAAGTGCTTTGTCCCATTCTTCTGGCACTTGCTGCATGTTACAAGTAATGTTATAAAGAAAGTCTGAAGGCTATTCTCCATTTCCATACTGTTCTGCATCTCTTTTCCATGTACAATCATTCCAACAAAGTTCAATATCAGGTATGAGACAGCCTTCAGGGATAAAAGAAGTAAAAATATGGACCTTCACAAGTGAAAATGAAAATGTGAAAATGCAGAGAAGTTCATTGCAATTTTGGAAGAACCTGATGTTAATTTTCACTTTAAATCAGGGGTGAAATTCAGCAGGTTCTGGAGAACCAGTAGTGGAAATTTTAAGTAGTTCAGAGAACTAGGAAATGCCACCTCTGGCTGGCCCCAGAGTGGGGTACGAATGGAGATTTTGCAATATCCTACCTCCAAGAGTGAGGGACACAACTAAAAAAAAAGGTTGAGAAAAAGACAAATTTGAGACTTTTTCTTTAAGGATATTAATAAGGTTGAGGATTCCATGATAAAAAGAGATGTTTATAACTGCTTGATAAAAAACTTCCAGAGAAGAAAAATATTTTACTCCCTGAAGATAATCTGGAAGAGTGACTTAAACTCAATGAGTTAACTGGAATTAGGATGGATCTTTCTTTGTTTGATGTGTGTAACTGAAAGGCTTAATCCAAAATTTGAAAATGCAATTACATATGTATCTATGCAGTGGTGGGATTCAATTTTTTTTAACAACCTGTTCTGTGGGTGTGGCTTATTTGGGCGTGTGGCTTAGTGGTCATGTGACTGGGTGGCGTGGTTTGGTGGTCATGTGACCAGGTGGCTGTGCCTATGTGCATAGGGACTACTCAGAGGACTGAAAAAAGTCATTTCTGACCGGTCCTCGCACTTTTGACTGGTCCTCACACTTATGACCATCCTCACGTTTATGCCCATTGCACCGTTCTTAACAACTGTGTTACTCATTTCACAACTGCTTCTCTTCACCACAGTGACACGATAGGGTGCAAAATGAGGACAGTCAAAAGTGTGAGGACCAGTCAAAAATAACTTTTTCAGCCTTCTGAGTAGTTACTATGCACATAGGGACTACCCAGAGGGCTGAAAAAAGTGATTTCTGATAGGTCCTTGCACTTTTGACCAGTCCTCAGACTTATGACCGCTCATCATTTATGCCTATTGCAGTATTCTTAACTATCGTGTCACTCACTTCACAACGGCAGTGCTTCATGTAATCAGATGGGCATGGCCAGGTGGTCATGTGTCATCACTTCTTTGCCCTAATGACAGTTTTTTGCAATGGTCGTGTGAAAAAAGGTCATAAGTCACTTTTTTCAGTGCCATTGTAACTGTTGTAAGTCAAAGATTATCTTTAGAAAAATACAAAAAACTTCGTTGCTTGCAAAAACCTGTCCTGAATACCAATCATTAGATTAGAAATACTGCAAACTGGAGTTACAAATCAGGAAGGGTAGCAGAGCTCCTTGAGGAATTAAAATAGTTAAAATACAATGATAACTATCAGCAGCCAACTCTAGCAGAGAGGTCATTTAAGCTCTCCAGAATTAAGCAAAGGGGCAGACAGAATATCTGTTGCTTTTTAAAACAATTACCAGAACAAATAGACACAGGAACTAGTCAGATTTCCGAAGCTGCTTCTTTTTGGGAACAGAAATTAACATTTTTCCTTCCAAACAAAGTTGAGTAGGAAAAATTATCTCATCACCAAATACAAGATTAAATATCACCAAGCACAGAATTAAACTTCACCAAAAACCAGTTTCAGACCAAATGTCAGAAAGGCTATGTAAGCTCACATTTGAATGTCAATCTTTCTAGCTAGCAAATAAGCCTTGCTGAATGTCACTCATCTTGGTTCCTTGTCATTAAAAGATGTCACTCATCTTGGTTCCTTGTCATTAAAAGCTTCTGCTTTGTTATTCAATTATTTCTTCGAAGTGCTGATCATTGCACCCTGTCTGGAAGAACTCCAACAGCGGAGTATTTCCTCCCAACAGCAGTCTAAGAAGCTTAAAACAACCCTTCCCCTTTAAGAAAGTCAAGCAAAAACAAAAAAAAAATTCTGAGAAGCTCTGGAACTGGAAGCAACAGTAAGTCTAGACATACTGCCAAGAATGTAATAAGGGTTAACGGAGAGGCAGTTTCTGTAAGCAGGGCAATAAAGATTAGGCTAGGAAACAACAATTCCTTACAGGATTAACCCTGTAAATTGGAAAAAAACAAAAGCAGATTTCTTTTAACAACCAGTTCTCTGAATAGCTTAACTACTTAACAACCAGTTCTAGCGAACTGGTGGAATCCCACCAGTGTGTGTGTGTGTGTGTGTGTGTGTATGCAAGTCTTGGTGTATTCGGGTCTTTTCCTGTGTAAGATTGAGAGTATCTTGGCGACGTTTCGACAAGGTCTCGTCATCTTCAGGCTGGTGCCTTTGGCTTCGTACCTGTGCGAGCAAAGCATGATCAGAGCTGCCGTCTCTCTATAAATACTGGTGGGGAGGTGTGGGGTGTTGGCTTTGTTGCTGTGAGCAGGTTGGTTGCCTGTGTTGTTACATCCTGTGTTGTTAGAGTTGATGTTTGCAGATTAGTCTGCCTCCCTTCCTCCCTCTTCCAGCACCTTAAAACAACAGGACATGAAATTGACTTTGAAGGAATCAAATTAATCTCCAAAACTGAACACTTCAACAAGAGAATAATCATGGAAGTCATCGAAATAGCCCCCACAACATGAATAAACACGATGATACCTCCTGCCTACTGGACATCTGGAAACTAGCCCTAGTCAACAGACGAGTCCCAGCCACGAAGATTAACACCAGACCCAAGATAACACATGACACCACCACCAATCATCTTCACCAGATTCAAACCCAAACCCATCCCATAGAGGAAGTGCAACCACCATCCAGAAGCCAGACCACGGCAGCATCACCAGCTGCTGCGTCCCTCTCCGATCCCCACACAAACCAAACTGACACAAGCCATGAACACATGGCAAGACCTCAGACTTGGAGCCAAACCAAAGCCCAGAATGTGGCATCACAGCCATCTGCTCAGGACATTACATCAACTACCCAGCCCATTACACAGGTCATTACAACAGAAAAGACTAATGGGCACACATCAAGGACCCCACCCACAAAGGATGTTAGGAAATAGCCAACTAATCTGCAAATATCAACTCCATCAACTAATCAGGATGTAACAACACAGGCAACCAACCCACTCACAGCAACAAAGCCAACATCCCACACCTCCCCACCAGTATTTATAGAGAGACTGCCTTAGTCTCCCAATGGGCAGCAGAGTGTTTGCTGGCTGCCAGGAAAAAAAAGCCTAGAAACTAGTAGATTGTGATTTCACTGAACTAGGGCTGCATAAAATCTTGGTTTACGTAGGAAGAACCTGGCTAAAGAGAAATATACATAAAGCCTACGAAAAGGAAAGAAAACATATATCTTTTTTAAAGTGTTAAACTTAAAACACACACACACACACACATATATATATACACACACATATATATATATACACACACACATATATATATACATATATATGTACATATATATATATATATACATACATACATACATACGTGTGTGTGTGTGTGTGTGTGTGTGTGTGTGTGTGTGTGTGTGTGTGTGTGTACAGGTGATATCTCGGGTTTCTTCCCGTGTAATTGCAAACATATCTTTAGAAATATTGCAGCAACGTTTCGATGAAATCTCATTCATCATCTTCTGGCTGATGTTCTCGGTTTGGTGCCTATGGGCAAACTGTGTGATCTTAACTGACATCCCTCTTTGAAAAGAGGCAAAGATGTATTCTGATTGGTTGACAGTGCTGCTTTATTCTGATTGGCTGATGATGTAGTTGTATTTTGATTGGGTGGAAGCACTGCTGCTGGGCTGTGGGTTGATGGATAAGATATGTTGGAAATGGTGGCAGCACAGACTTTTTGATGAACTTTTGATGCAGCAGTGAAACCTGCTCTCATAAATAGACGAATCTTAACAAAAAATATAAACCATAGATCAAAAGTTCATCAAAAAGCCTGTGCTGCCACCATTTCCAACATATCTTATCCATCAACCCACAGCCTAGCAGCAGTGCTTCCACCCAATCAAAATACAACTACATCATCAGCCAATCAGAATAAAGCAGCACTGTCAACCAATCAGAATACATCTTTGCCTCTTTTCAAAGAGGGATGTCAGTTAAGATCACACAGTTTGCCCATAGGCACCAAACTGAGAACATCAGCCAGAAGATGATGAATGAGATTTCATCGAAACGTCGCTGCAATATTTCTAAAGATATGTTTGCAATTACACAGGAAGAAACCCGAGATATCACCTGTACACACATATATACCCGTAAAAACTTACAGACATATATATATATATGATTCTCTCTCTCTCTCTGTGTGTGTGTATGTATTTCTCTTTAGCCAGGTTCTTCCTACGTAAACCAAGATTTTTATGCAGCCCTAGTTCAGTGAAATCACAATCCACTAGTTTCTAGGCTTTTTTTTTTGGCAGCCAGCAAACCTCTGCTGCCCATACCTACACACACACACGTTTTAAGTTTAGCACTTTAAAAAAAAGGTGAAAAAAAGAGTGGGGTTTTTTTCCAGTAAGGTCTAAGAATTTGAAAGAATACAATGAATCTTGTTAATAACAATGATGACAGTTCACAAAGATTATTAAGTACAAATCGAAATATATACTATTTCCATAGCAAGAAAGATAAAGCAGGAATGGTTAAATTGATTGTTTTATTCAAAGTGGGGGGAAAATTCATTTGGATATTACTTCTGGATTTCATGCTTATGATAAAAAAATGAAACTTTGACTTTGGTTTTGTTGATCAGAAAGATTTGTCATTATAGAAATGGCTAGTTATATATTAATATATAAAAAAAAAGTTGAGGTTGGAGTGTTTTTATCTTGTACTGTGTTAAGATGAGTCAATGCCTTTTTCCCCCTCCCCTCCCCTTGTATTTCACACCCCTTTTCCCTGTTCCTTTTTCTTCCCCTAATTTCCTATTTTTACTTTTTTTCTTTCTATTTTATATAATAAAAGAAATAAAAAATTTGGAAAATGTACATTGTCTTACCTGAATGTCCCTTTTCGAAGTGCTGCGACTGCATTCCATCGGCTGGGAGATGTTCTTATGTTGTCTGTAGGGAACTGAGTGTAGATCTATAAATTCTTCATATCTCTCTCTCTCCTCTCTAGATCACTCCCTCTCTGTGATCTTACTTCAGTCTGTTCGCGAAGTTGCAAACCAACAAGTCTAAAACCAAACAAGTTAAATGCAAACAAAATACACCAACAAGGCAATCAGCAATAATAGGGAGGGTATGGAATGCAGTCGCAGCACTTCGAAAAGGGACATTCAGGTAAGACAATGTCCATTTTCCAAAGTGCTGCTCCTGCATTCCATCAGCTGGGACATACCCAAGCTCCACATAACAAGGGAGGGTCTGACTGCACTAAAGAGGCTCTAGGCCAATAATACTTGTTGCAGAACCCTGCAACCAAAAGATGCCTCCGCAGAGGCATAAGAATCAATTTTGTAATGTCTAATGAATGGTGTGGCCGAGGACCAACTGGCCGCACGGCAGATCTCCGAAAGTGAAGACTGAGTAGCCCAAGCTGCCGACGTTGCTGCACTCCGCGTGGAATGAGCAAATATAGGACCCGGTGCAGGTCTAGCGTTACTTTCATAGGCAGTGGAGATACAGGCCTTGACCCAACTTCCTATCGTGGCTGACGAAACTCTCTGGCCCATAGACGCAGGATGAAACAAAACTAATAGGGCCTCCAATCGTCTGAAAGTTGATGTACGTTTGATGTATCTACGTAAAGCTCTTCATACATCGAGGGTGTGCTAGTCTCTCTCCCTAGGATGACGAAGTGAAGGACAAAAGTTAGGTAATATGAGCTCTTGAGCTCGGTGAAAGGAAGTGATGTCAAGATGTAAAACAACCCTGCCTGGGTAAAAAATACATAGGACCTCGCGAATCGACAGAGCTGCGATCTCCGAGATCCATGTGGCTGACTTTATTGCGATCAAAAAGGCCGTCTTAAACGAAAGAAATTTGAGGCTGGTAGAAGCTAACGGTTCAAAGGGCTCACATGTAAGAGACTGCAATACAAAGGGCAGATCCCAGGATGGGTAGCGATGTACAATTGGAGGGGAGAGATTAGTTGCCCCATGCAAAAACTCCCGTATCCTGGGATGTTGAGCTAGAGTGCGGAATGGTTCGCACCTGAGAACTGTTGAAATTGCGGCAACCTGCCTACGAAGAGTAGCCGGCGCCAGACCTTTCACCAAACCGGCTTGTAGGAAATCTAGAACATCTGTGATGGAGCCTGATGTGGGGTCCACATGCCGAGCAGCACACCAGTTAGCGAAGGCCTTCCAAGATGCCTGGTATATTCTGGAGGTCGATGGTCGTCTCGATGACTGGATGGTGTGGATGACATCCTCAGCCAGTCTGTCTTTCCTCAGCAAGATCCGCTTAAGTGCCAGATGGTCAAGCAGAGCCACCCCAGGTCTGGGTGAGCGATGACCCCCTGGCACAGAGCGACCCTGGTGAGAGGAATGGTCCACTGAGGAGAGATTGAGAGGTTCCGAAGGTCGGAATACCAAGGCCTCCGGGGCCAGTCCGGTGCTACTAGAAGAAGCTCTGATTCCTCCTTTATTAACTTCCGCACCACTCGTGGAATCAATGACAGAGGTGGGAACGCGTATAGGAGTCCTGATGGCCAAGGACAACGAAGCGCGTCACAACCCTCTGCTCTGACGCTTGGGTAGCGAGAGAAGAACCTTGGGAGGTGAGAATTTTGCGGCGTCGCAAAGAGGTCTACTTGCGGCTGACCGAATTTCCGCACTATCTGTTGAAATATCAGAGGATGCAGCTGCCACACTGCTGGATCCAAGGTTTGTCTACTGAGCATTCGGCGCAAATGTTTTCCTGACCAGAAATGTGGTCTGCGTGTAGAGAGAGAACATGACGCTCCGCCCAGTTCAGAAGCTTCTCGGCAGCTAGCATCAGAAGATGGGACTTGGTCCCCCCTTCCCTGTTGATGTGCGCTTTCGTAGTGACATTGTCTGTCAGAATTAATACATGTTGATTCTTCAAAAGAGACTGGAATGCTTGTAGTGC
Organism: Coluber constrictor foxii; assembly: GCA_038048745.1. Taxonomy (NCBI): domain Eukaryota; kingdom Metazoa; phylum Chordata; class Lepidosauria; order Squamata; family Colubridae; genus Coluber; species Coluber constrictor. The sequence goes on along the minus strand of CM075961.1, from coordinate 113,568,573 downwards.
CAGGCGAACTACCCTCAGTTCCAGTAGGTTGATGCTGGATCTCCTCTCTTCTGCAGACCAGAGGCCCTGCGTCACCTGATCCTCCAGGTGTGTCCCCCAGCCTAGCAGACTCACATCCATGGTCAGTGTTTTGCGATCTGGTTCAAAGAAGAAACAGCCCTTGAGGATTGCAGGGGACATCCACCATCTGAGAGAGAGTCAGACTTGCGGCGGTACAGGAATCGGTAGGAGAGAAGAGGCCTGTCTCTTTTTCTGATAAGGCAAGAGGAGCCATTGGAGAAGTCGGGAGTGCCTGCGAGCCCAGGGTACAATCGCCAGACAGGAAATCATCTTGCCTAAAAGTTGTGACAACAAGAGAAGTAGAACTTTCGGATGAACCCTGATCTGCCGCACCATGGAGACCAAGCTGCGAATCCTGTCCAGGGACAGGTACACTTGACCTCTGATAGAGTTGATGACAGCTCCTAGGTGGAGGATCTGCATCGACGGGGTGAGCTGACTCTTGGGGTAATTAATTGAAAACCCATGGCATTGAAAAATGTCTATCACTGCCGCAATATCTGCAGACGCCTGCTGGACTGAGGATGAAAGGACCAAAATATCGTCTAAGTAGCAGAGAATACGGACAGGGAGAAGACAAACTTGTGCTGATACCACGGTTACCAGTTTGGTGAACATCCTGGGTGCCGAGGAAAGCCCGAAGGGCATCGCACAATATTGGTAGTGCCTGTTGCCATCCTCGAAGCGGAGGTATCTGTGGTGGCCCGGATGAATTGGGATATGTAGATACACCTCCCTGAGATCCACTGACTGCATCCAGTCTCCTTCCCTGATGCAAGCTAGGATTGACCATAGGGACTGCATCTTGAACCTTCTGTACAAGATGAATTGGTTCAAGTGCTTGAGGTTCAAAATGCCTCGCCAGCCTCCCGAAGACTTGGAGACAAGAAAAACAGTTGAGTAAACTCCTGTTCTCTCCCTAATGCAGGCACTGGCTCTATTGCGTGTATGGCAAGTAAATGGCGAATCTCGTCCTCCATCAGAGTTCTCATGGACTGCAGGGGAGATACAGGACAATGGATGAATTGATCGGGTGGAATGTTCTGAAATTCTAGACAGAGTCCAAACTCCAGGGTTCGTAGAATCCAAGGCTCAGTTGTTGATTTCGCCCATTGAGAGTGGAACTGTTGGAGCCTGCCACCGATGGGCAAATCGGGAACTGAGTCATTTGCCCGACGAAAAGATCTGAAGCCGGAGACACGAAACTGACGCTTTGCAGGGGCGGCGGCCCGGCTTCTGTCGCGAAAGGGTTGGCATTCAGCAGCACGACCTTGGCCTTGGGCATAGGATCTGTTACTGGAATAGTTCCCTGAGGTATATGAAGGGCGGAAGGACTGCCTCTGAGAGTAGGGTGAAAAACGTCGTTCAGAATGGCGATAAGAAGAGGGTAGAATCTTTCTTTTATCCTTATCCTCTATCAAAAGGGGCTCAAGAGCTGGTCCGAAAAGGAGTGGAGCTTTATACGGTGCAGCGGCCAGCTTCCACTTGGTTCTGGCATCCGCCCACCAGTTGCGGAGCCAGAACATTCGTCGAGATGTCACTGACGACGACAGGGCCTGAGAAGCAAATTTTGCTGCGTTTAATGACGCATCTGCAGAGTACTCAGCCGCTGCAACTAATTTATTAATGTCATGGTGTAAACGAATGTCGTCCGACGGCAATCGCTCTTGCAACTGGCAGTGACACCCTGGTGAAAAAAGAAGTGGCTGTAGCCGCTCGCACGGCCCATGCAGAAGCCTGATGAGTCTTTCTAAATGCTAATTCAGCTTTTCTGTCTTCAGCGCATAAGCCGTCTACGATGTCACCCGTTATCAATGATGAAGAGGATAACGCCGCCACTGGAGCGTCTACTGCAGGAAGCGACAACAAAGATTCGAGTTCAGGACTCACACAATACAGTTTCTTGTCCAAGGAACTTGGAGCGGTCAGAGCACCCGGCTGAGGCCACCCAGTTTGGATGACTTCAGAGAAAAGAGGCGGACATGGAACAAAATCCTTATCTGGTTTAGAGCTCTGGAATAAGGGATCATGAGGATTCTGTCCCTCCTGGGATTTTTCAGCAGAAGGTGGAGTCAACCCAAATTTAGTGGTTTGCTTCGCTTTATGAAGCAAGGACCTAAAAAGAGCCGGACGAAACAGTCCAGTAAAGGCTGGCTGGTCAGGCAAGAGGCCTTCATCCTCTGAGAGTTCTATCTCTTCGGGATAGTCCTCGCAAACGTCCGAGTCTTCACTGGACACCTCATCCCTTTGGGCTGAGGTGGATGCTGTGGTAGGTAGACAACTGGAGCATGGTTGCGGGAGACTAGATCCCTGGCCTAACCCATGCCCTTGCTGGAGACTGGCTGCTAAAACCTTGGCTAAGGCGTCAGAAAGTACAGAATGGATGTGCACCTGATTAATAGGGTTTGACTGGTGTTGACTAAGGTGAGTATCCGGGATAGTAGATGCTACATTGTCTGGGACTAGATTAGGATTTTGTTGTGACCCCAAATCTGAAGCCCTCTCAGTGGACTCAGCCTGAACCTCAGGGGGTCTATGATGGGGCAGCGGTCCAAAAACCGGTGGTGCCTGGGGCTGCTGAGCAGATGAAGCCTCCACAAGCGCCACCCTCCTGGCCTTGTCGTACTGGCGCTCCAGCGCCAGATGCCGATGCATAGCACACTTGTCCTGGATTGTAGACCCTTTGGCTCGAGCACGAACCGCTCAGGGAACCATACTTTTAGATTTTGCTTTGGCAGGAATGGGAGCCTGCTGTTCCACAGGAATGGAACCAGGATTTTCCGGCTCAAGATCAGAGGATATTGGCGATTTGGCCATTATTAAGTGCAGCACCCTCAATGAGGATGAGCAAAATTGCACAGAAAGATGTCTGCAAAGATGTCAAAGGCAGCCTAAGTCCAATCATTGCAGCCTGGTTTGAAAGGCTGACAGTTGGTGGTATAGGCTAGGCTCCTCTGAGCCAGCAAATGCCAGTTGTCGTAATTAGGTAGTCAATGTGCTGAAAAAGGCAGCAAGATGACAAACAAGGGGTTTGAACCCCTAACCTACGGGCGCTTCAGGTAATAAAATGGCGACCTCACAAGGTGACAAAATGGCAGCCGCGGCCAGTGGTGAGACAAGATGGCAGCCGCTATCTTCTTGCGCTGAAATTGCCGATATTTAGGCACAGAAGTGGTTCCCTGAACAGCGCTAAGGGCAAAATGGTAGGCAACGACTCTGACGGGGCTTAAGAGGACTCACAGTGATGCTGACTGTCATCCGTAATGAATACAAAATGGCGGCCGCTTGAAAAGTAGGTTCCAAAATGGCGGCCGCTATAACGACAAAATTCAAAATGGCGGCCGCTAAAAAACTATAGCCCCAACGGTCACTTAACTGCTGCCAGAAGCTCAGCCGAGCATTTGAATCCCCTCAACCGGCCTTCAATCTGAATAGCACCACCACCAGATAAACGTCGGAGCTTGTCTTGCCTAGACAGAGGCTCCGGAGCCGCTTGTAAAAATAAACGCACTGGCACTGAGGTGACCACGATTAAACCAGCGCACCGGTGGGCCAGCGGATCGCCTGCGGCTAAGAACTATACGAGGATCTGCCCAGCTGGGTCAGAATCCACAATGGAGCTGTCAAATCATAATGCGAAAGCCGCGAAACGGCCTGGAGCCCCAGGCTCATTAACGCGGCAAAACAGCTATAAACAGCAACACCAACAAAAAAAAAATGTAGCAGCAGCCAGCCAAAAATAAAATAAAACAAGGCAAAGAAATTCTCACTCACTAAAAACATGCACACTCGACAAAAATAATAAAGAATTACTACCCTAACTACTAGAATACCAAAAAGGTTCACAGAGCTATCTGACACTCGTTCCCTCAGCAACTGAGTGAACAGACTGAAGTAAGATCACAGAGAGGGAGTGGTCTAGAGAGGAGAGAGAGAGATATGAAGAATTTATAGATCTACACTCAGTTCCCTACAGAAACATAAGAACATCTTCCAGCCGATGGAATGCATGGAGCTTCATTTAGCCTCATTTACAAGTTTCTTTTTCCTGGCGTTAGTTGGAGTAAGCCCACATTTCAAAAGGGGATACTGTGTACCTTGTGTTTTATTCATTTTTTCATTAATTAAATCATTAATTCATTCACTCACTGACTGATATCATTAAATATGATTCGGGACAGCGTATAGCCAATAATAAAAACAATATTACAACTCCTAAAATACTCTTTAAAATAAATAAAACAAGATAAATATAGAGAACATAATACAACTGTCAGACAGGTTCCCTGTGGGATCCCCAACATTGCTGGATGAAAATTTTCAGACCCTCCTGGAAAGCTATAGGAATGGGTCTAATTTAATGGGGGGTGGGTATTTTCAGAGGGCAGGAGCCACAGAAGAAAAGACATGTTGATCTGGGTCCCATCAGATGAAGTTATTTAGCCAACAGGAGCCCCTACCCATCCAATCTGATGGGAAGGGTATTCTAAGAAGAGGGGGAACACAGTAGTTCTTCCTGATTTTGTTTAATTCCAGCAAAAGTCCCTCAGATAATCTGGATTCATGCCAAATAGAACTTTAAAAATCAAAACCAGCACCTTGAATTGCACCTGGAAACAAATCAGCAGCCAATTCAGTTCGCAGAACAGAGAACATTTGCCATCCTAAAGTTTCATGGGCAGCCCATGTGATTTTCTGAGTAGAGTCTATGGTCCAGGAATATAATTTAGTTATGTAAATAATCAGTCAATTATTTAATCCATTTTTTATTTACACGTGTATGGATGGCTTTGACTGAAACCCATTGGGAAACTAAATATATGATTAAATGCACTAAAACACCAATGCTCAAGAAGAGACTGGCTGGGACAAGGCCAATGACCTTCAGAAAAAAATAGATTCTAAGACTGCAGCCTCAATTTCTATAACCACATTCAATAAGATTGCTCACAATAAAGATAAGAGTAATGTGGCTTCATGACAATACAAATAAAAGATTATAAGAATTTTCTGATACTCAGATCATCAGAAATCAAAATACCAATGAAGTCTGATCAATATATTAAGTGTTTAACACCATTAACAACAGGTGAATGCACAGCACTTTAGTTTTTTGAAGATTTTAAAAATCCAAGTCATTGTGGGAAGCAGAGCAAGCTCTTTTAGGAAGTATAAGCCTATTTATTATTCTCAGCCCCTCACTGAAATATAGTGTTGTGGCCAATGCAGAACTTATAAAACATTCACTAGAATAAACAACAGCTGTATAGGTTCTCTGTGGGATCCCTATACAGGATCCCACTAGAATAAAACAACAGCATTTCCAAAAATGCACTTCCAACCAATTTGAAGTCAGAGATATTCTTGCTCTCTGACAGGACTTTATGTCATCTCAACTGGCTGAGCTCTCAAGCCCTGTACTACAATGCAATTATATATTCATCAGATGGAAACAGGAATCAGGCGCTGCTGCCTTAAGAACAGATACAGCCCTACCCAAAAGGGCCATGTTCAGAGGGCCGTGAGTCACAATGAATTCAACAAATCTTCTATATTTGGGCCCCTACTTCATATTGCAACTCTATTTCTTTTTGTCTTTCAATGAAAGATGCAATGTTCCCTCATCTGAATTAACAGCTTCTGGGCAGTGATCATCAGCATTTCTCATATGTACATGTACGTGCCCTTCTTGTGCTTCAGTGCATTTCCATTATCAATCAGGCTTAGAGATATTTCTTATTCAAGGTTAGGTATATCATCCAATTTCTTTAAATGCTTTTAAAATCTGCTAACTGCTTTTCCTGGGAGTTGAACCTCCCCTTCTTTTGACTTTGTCAATGATTACAATATTCAGGAGAGATGGATATTAACAACAAGCATGGAAAAACAGCCAGATACCACACTTCACATTTTATTTTTATTTTGTTTATTTTTGATTGGCACAAGAATGGGGAACACAAATATATTCAAACAGGAAACAACTTGGATTATGTAGTTCAGATCTCACACACCTGCAGCAAATTAATTTGTTGTACCACATTAATTATCTCATACCTTCTATTTAGGCTGCAGCTGTTGCTATTATGTTAATATTTTCAGCACCCCTATCTACAACAGGTATATGGCAGTCTCAGACAATTTCTGGGTGGGTCTGCTTCTGGCTGCAGTGGAAATCGAGAAAAGCTTGTTTGGTTTCTCCGGCATTTTTGCTTTTTATTTATTAAGAGATTTGAAAGATTTTGAGCAACTGAATTCAGAAAAGGGTAACAATGAACAAAGATGGCGCGTGCAGAATTTGCAAGGGGGGGAGAGGTGGCAGGGAAAAGAAGAAAATACTGAATACTGCAGTGTTGGGGTGATGAGTGTTGGGGGGGGGAATGGAGAAAATGCTGCAGTTTTCATGAAATAATAAGGTGAAGAAGGAGAGGCACACAAAGAGTAGGTTTTTCATTGTCTGTAAAATATAAACACAGATGAATTCTGTCTTTGGTTTGTTCATGCTTTTCACTCTGCACAGCAGGGATGTTCTTAAGAAGTTGCCCTCTGCGAAATTTCACTAAATGGAAACCATGGACCTTGCATGATGTGATTATCATCACACCAGCTATTCTTTTAGCATAATTTTGTTTGAAATTCAGTAAACCATCTTGTTTCCTTTAATACACACACACACACATAAACACACTCTCTCTTTCTCTCATATGGAACATCTCCACTTAATATTTTCTTGCTTTTTAAAACATCTCTATCATAATTTTTTTTCTATTTTACATGTCTTCTACAGGGAAAGAGTCAAACTCAGTATAATAACTTTGAGTTGATGTGAAGATATCCATTGCTGGCAATCACTGTAATAGCTCACCATGTTGCCTATTAACAGAAAGATTTTTTAAAAAATCAATTTCATGGCATAGTGTGCCCAGGATAGAAAAACTATTTTAAAATTTGCATTATTCACGAAATGAAATCAGAAAAAAGGCATTAGGAAAAAGTTTTAGAATGCTTTGGAGTGTAAAATGGTTTTATGTTTTTAATCTTATCAATAATTTACTATAATTCTATTATTTTTAGCAGTTGGGGTCTAGAAAAGATTTTGATTTTGTAACAGATAAATTAAGGATTTTGCCGCAGTGTACATCTGCAGTCCCAGAATCCTCTGGAAGATAATCCACCTTGAGAAAGGGAAACACCTTTAACCTTTCATGAATAATAATATAAAAATGTACCACCATTTTGAAATTTAAGAAGGGAGGGGAAGACTGGTGAATTCTAAGAGTCAATGATACTGACTCTACATTGAAATAAAAACTAAAATGAAAATATACTAGATATTCTGTCTTTTGTTTTTCTGATTGCTAACTTCATTACTGATCTTCCATCCATCCACTGATGGATGCACCCCAAGATACTTCTAGCATCATCATCTTGCATATGACTATGAAATTAAAAGCTAACAACTGAAATTTATGCAATGTTAACACCACTGAATTGCAGAAATATACATAATCTTGCAGATTTGCTCAGAATTCCACAGACCTGAGATTTGCTCTTAATCTGACTAGAATTGCTGTTTGTACTAACAATATAGATTTAATTCAGACACTTCCTTCCCCTTATCGTCACACTAACACATTTTATTCTTTTATAGTTGGCTTTAGGGCAGAATCTAGCGATGAGAATAAGTAATTGTTCTGACATGGGATAGCATCCAAAACAAATTTATAGCAGTTTAGCCTTTTCTGTTGTGAAATTACAATAATTATGAAAAACTAAGTTAGTCAATAAAATACATGAAGATTTCATATATGAAGCTCAGGATCTCCTGGTTATAGGTTAATGAAATCGAAATTTAAAAAATAACATTTTGTTATGTAGGATGCATCTGATGGAAAAAATCTGTTAACTGTTAACAAAGAAAGAACTGATGGAACAGAAGGAATTGAAACATTATTTTCAAACTGTTGTTCATTATTCTTCTTTGCTCAACTTCTTTATCTATACCAGGTCTTGATATTTAAAGAGCAATTTATTTTAAAACAGAATAGAATGAAGTAATTGAATTAGCAGAATAAAATGTTGCTGCTTTTTACGGTATTTGATTGAAGTCAGGTTTTTTCTCTGCAAGGCTGACTACGGGAATTCCAAAATGATTTAAATAAAAAGTATATATATAAAGCAAAAATATTTTTCGTTATAAGATTTTGAAATGCTTGTAGGAAGAGTTCTAGCAGCATCACTTCATAACTAGGATGTAAATGTACAAACATCATTTACAATGCCATCAATACATCATCATAAAAGTTCCAAATATCCCCGCCCCCCCTTCAGTTAAGATACAATAAGCATTTTAAAGGTCTGACCAGTATTTATATTTATCTGCAAATATTACATTTTTTTCTGTTTATTTCATAATACTAAATCATCTTACATTACAATGATCACTCCAAAATTAAAATACATAACTTCTAAAATACCCATATAAAAATTTTAAAATCTTATGTTTATATTTTTAAAATTGATGCACACACATATGCGCACACATACATTTCCAATCTACAATATTCCAAAAGCATATTCTAGTTCTTGTTAACAATTATTATAAAGAACCATTATTCTTCACATTAGGCTATTTGATTGTATTTACTGCAATATGATTGGAGACAATTATTTTCAGTGACAAATGCTGACATTCTAAGGATAATTTAGAATTGTTCAAAAATAAATATATGCTTTCTTCCTTTTCTCTAGGTTTCCAGACCCACAGAGAAATTATCTGGGGTTTTTACTATTCACATCAGATTAGCAATCATCTGGATATATTTCAGATGCATGCATGTTTACATTTTGAACATTTCAAATGTAACGGCTTATGTATTCATCTCAAGTGTGATTTTTTTCAAAAAAGCTCAATACTGATCATGCAATTTATTATCCAAAAGAGCTTCTAGTAATCAAATCCCACATCTACCTACCTACTGACATCCATCCATCCATCCATCCATCCATCCATCCATCTACCTATCTATCTATCTGAAGATTTACTTGTACGCCAAGCTTCTACCTTATGCTCAAATATATTTCCAAACTAAGAAGAAAGCTATTTTGGTTATTTGGATGGGGGGCAAGCAAAATGTTGAAGTTCTAAAAATTTCTTTTGTTGCTGAGTTTATTTCTATTTTTCATATATCATCAAAAAAAGCAATTCCATCTCTTAGAATGTTGTTTTTATAGATGTGGAACAATTTTGAATACAAAAGAGGCAATTGTTTGACACTGGATGAAAATAAAGCTGCATTCTTGTTCTATTTACAGTATTTTTTTTCTCAAATATGTAACATTGGAAGTTAATGATATATTTTTTAAAAGCTCATTGCCAGGTATTTCTGTATTTGGAATCTGTTTTTCTTATTAGGATCACAAATTCAGTGTCTTCCTGAAATATGCATTGCTATAATTTAATATTTTCAGTCTATATCAAAACAAATTATGTTTGTCTTAATAATAATTTTCTGTATTTTAGCCATTGGCTTCTTGAATTTAAACAAAACTAATTTCAATAAATAAAAACAGATCAACATCTTAAGGAAAACACTTATGTGTTGTTTCCTCAAAAGAATAAAAAGGTCAGTTCTTTACAAGGTGTATTTTTTATTGTAGAGCTAGATTATAACAGTGTCTTGACACTTTTATGGGGCAAAGCTGGAGGGAAAGTAAATCTGTGCAATGTTAAATCTATTCAACACCACAAACCTATCAAGCTCTAATAATCCCTGAGGAAACTTCAAACAGCATTCTTATGAATACATTTTGAAAGTCATAGTTACTCATTTTTAGATACATGTGAATTTAAGCTTAATTCACAAAAAGGAAACACAATGAATTATTTTAATTTATGTATAAATTGTATTATGAGTGAAGGCTCATTATTTCAATTGTAAAGAGCAGTGCAAATTCATTTTTAGCAGAGCTACTTCCAATATTTTTATCCCCCAAATTTACCAGCCTGATTTCTATAAAACAAACAATAATCCAACATTTAAAAGTAATGTATAAAACAAAAGAAAACCAGATTTCATAACATACACATTGTTTACATGGGAAAGTGTCCTAAAGATTATACAAAAAGATGCAGAAGTAATGATAAAAATATAAAAGGAAAGGGGGAAACAAAGGCCTCTCTAAATGAATTTAAAATGAATTTAAACCTACTCGTCTAGTAGTCAATTCACATAGCCTTCTTCAGTGAGCCTGGAGAACGAGGTACAACAGTATCCCTCCTACTCCAGCAACATCTAAAGTTCAATACCCCCAGCATTTCAGACCTCAGAGGGTGGGATGGTACACAAAGAGTTTCTGAAAGGTATCAGGGACCATGAAATGTTCAAGGGCAGTAGACTTATTTTCCTGTTGTGATCATGTACTAAGTGGAATTACTTACTGACGACGGGATAGTGATATTGCTAATGGAAGCAATATTTCTAACTGAATATCTCTTATCTTTGTTCAAATGCCCCCAAAATGGATCCCTCACCACCTCTTTTTAATGAAGGTGAAAAATAGATGAGACTACTAAAAGTAATATCAAGGATTATCAGTTTACAAGACTGATTTAAAGGGCCTGGTGGCTCAGCAGACTAAAAGCATTATGATTAATACCAGCTGTCTGCAATTACTGTAAATTCGAATCTCACCAGGCTCAGCCTTCCATCCTTTCTAAGGTAGGTAAATTGAGGACCCAGTTTGTGGCAGCAATAAGCTGACTTTGTATATAATATACAAAAGTATGAAGGCTATTGCTTAACGTATTGTAAGCCGCCCTGAGTCTCCAGAGAAGGGCGGCATATAAATCAAATTTTTTAAAAAAGACAATCTGTGCCCAGACAATCTATTAACACTGCCCAGGGCTTCTTATTTTAAAGAGTGGTTGAAATAACTAAGGATTATAAAATAAAAAGGCTGTCCCTTTTGGGAAAGGGTAACAAACCTTATTTTTTCATCCTTCACAGGTACTCATATATTTTCCAATATTCATGGCAATATTAAAGAATTTCTAATATAAAACTCCATTTAAATTCTCACATTTTATATTAAATTCTTCTAGTTTAGTGCCAATTGAATTAGAGACTTTTTTCTTTCTACTTTAATAAAGAGTAAACCTGAATGACAGTGAAAGGAACAGGTACCTATCACTCCTGGCTATCATGAGACAATGTTTTGTTAAATTCATTTAGGTTTTCTATGAGCAAGATATAGCATCTCATCACTAAAGCAAATGCATTGATTCAACAGCATTTAAAAATCAGATTGTACTCCCCAAAGAGAGAGTTAGTTGGTAACTGGGAGAATGATTTTCCAGGGAGCTTTTCGCCCTAGCAAATCTTGTTCTATTTCTTCTTCTCCATCTCAAAATAAGAGATAAGTGAGGGAACTGAGCTTCACCAGATGAAGCCTGACAATCTTAATTCCCGATCCTGGGTTGCTTTGCCTTCCCCAACCTGGGAACCTTTCAGTAGTGGAGCACTACTGAGAATTCAGAGCTGAAAGAAGCAGACAGCATCCTGGGAAACCTGGTCTAGATATTTTGAGTTAACCATATTTCACCGTTTATTGCAAAATATTGGTGGTAGTCCCACACAAACTTTCCCAAACAAGGCTCTCATTCCATTTTTTCCCCATCCTAAGTTACTCAAATGGTTATTTGGAAGTATTAGAAAAATATGACATATTCATACAGCTATTAAAATCCAAGATAAATGACTAGTAAATTGCATTTAAAGTGAGTTACTTCTCTGTTATTATTTCTAAAGCACAGTACCATGTTTATATGATTTTTTGTATTTCATGAGGGCACTGAAGATGACTTCGTAGAAAGTGAGCAAAGAATGGACTAGAACGGTCAGTGGCTGTCCCCATTTTGGAATATGTTCCTTTACATTCAAAAGAAATGATAAAACCATCTTAAACAGGCTTTGTTGCACTCTGCTGGAGGCACTGCTGTAATTGTTTCTGCACTATGTTTTTGTGGGTTTTGACACAACACTTGCATGCCTCCTTTATAATGTGGGTCAATACCTTTGAGTTAGGTGATAGAAAAGTATTGTAATAGATAATATAATGGTTAGGGTACCCATTCTTAAAATGTGCTCTTTTCCAACTAATGCAGTGATGGGTTGCCCCCTGTTTGGACTGGTTCACAAAAAAAACAGTGGGAGGCTCCACCCACTGATCTGAACGTCATTAAAGTTGATCTGTGCATGCGAACACGATGCGAACCGGTAGTAAAGGCAAGTAGAACCCACCCCTGAACCAATTATGTTGATGGACAATGATTCCCTAATCCAAGTAGAAACATGTTCATATTACCAATCACCATAATCTATTTCCCATTTTTAAAAGTCTTAAACAATCCAGCCACAGCAGCTTTTTAGTTTACAATATATTATAGTAAATCAATGGGTCTCCCAAATATATGTATTTGGAATTCCTGCATCAATTGCACTCCACCCCCGAGTTGTCGACACAAATATTAAATTCTCTTTTAATACATGCATTAAAGATTGAAGAGTTACTGGAAAACAACTTCAAGGAAGAAATAGTTTAAGTAAATCTATTCCAAGATATGCAAGGATAGTAAGCATTATCTCTAACTAATCAAAACACAATTTCTCCCCCTCCTCAAGAATGCACCAACAAGCACACAGTAATAGAGTTGGAAGGGACCTTGGAGGTCATCTAGTCCAACCCCCTGCTCAAACAGGAGACCTATACTAGGGATTCGGACAATGAACCTGTTATGTTGTTACTATTTTGAGCGGGAAGTTCAAACTGGGGGATGTTTCTGATTGGTTACTGGCCAGCAGCCAAACTGTATATAAAGAGTGCTGCTGCCAGCATTGAGTTGCTGAAGTCTCACCATACAATAAAGAGCTGTTGTCACTAGCCTGTCTGTGCTGCTTCGTTATTGCCCAGCCACTTCATTTGGCGATGAAGGTGGGATAAGCACACAGAAGGTTCAGAAAAGAGCTAATGACGAGACACAATGCCCACCGGGACCGTAGACTTCAGCCATGGCAGCGTACGTTCCGCCAATGCCATTTGATCCTACTCGTGAAAAATGGGTGTCCTACATGACCTGATTCGAGTGCTCGCTTGAAGCGAGCAACATGCACGGGCTCTCTGCAAACCGTAAACGAGCCCTGTTCCTGAGCCATTGTGGACCGGATGTCTTTGAAATGGCTGAGTCGCTGTGCGAGCCGACCCCGGTACAAACGGTACCGTGGGACACACTTCAAGCAACTCTCAGGACGCACTATGCCCCTGCACCCTCCGAGTTCATCCAGCTTTACCAACTCAGGCAGAGAATCCAGAAAGAGGGGGAACCGGTGACCGCATATGTAGCAGTGCTCCACAGGGCCGCAACCCACTGTGACTACCACGACCTGGACGATGCGCTGCTAGAACAGTTAATCTGCGGCGTACGAGACACCCAGCTTCAGAGACGGCTGCTCGCGAAGCCTGGTTTGACTCTTGCCAGTGCCTTAGACGAGGCCAGGGCACACGAAGCATCGACAAAGGCGTCGGAGGCTTTACAGCGTCCTCAGCCTGAGAAAAGTGGGTCTAAAGCAGTCCCAGTTCACCACGAGGAGATGAGAACAAATTCGAAAGAAGAGTCAGATGAAGACATCTTCCGAACCGAAAAAAGGAAAGGCGAGCCAAGCCGCCGTCGAGAGAGCTGCCTGAGTTTCGGTGGCCAGCATGAAAGACAAGCCTGCAAATATCGTGGGGCCATTTGCAGATGCTGCGAGAAGAGAGGTCACTTGGCGCGAGTATGCCGGGTGCAACTTCCGTGTTCTTCCAAACCACGTGAGCCAGACAGCCAATTAGAGCTGCTGCCACCTTCAAAACGACCAGAACAAGAGTGCCGAACACCGGCACAAAATTCAAACTTACAGCACGAGAGTCAGCCAAGCCAGCACAGCAACCGAAGAAAAAGTCTTCACTACCGTCAAAATCAACGGTCAACCCTGCAGCATGGAGATCGACACTGGATCTGCACTCTCCATCATGTCGTGGGCTACGCTACAGTCCCTGCTTCCGGGCTACAGAAAGAGCCAGCTATCGAGACAACGCGTCCGTCTGCTAGACTATCAGGGGAACCGCATTCCAGTTGAAGGCGTCGACACCTTCACCATTTCCTATGGCGAGTTCGAGGAAAAGCTACCACTAACCATTGTGAGAGACCCACTACCCAGCCTCCTAGGTCTACGCTGGTTCCGAGCCCTCGGCATGGATTTCATGGGGGTCCACAGCCTCAGCAGATCATCGTTAAAAGAACAATTCCTGCACGAATTCTGGGATGTTTTTGAAGACAGCTTGGGCAAGTACGTGAGGACCCCGATTTCGTTTAATTTGGACCCAGGGGTAGCCCCAATTAGGCTTAAGGCAAGGAGAGTCCCTTTCACGCTTAAACCAAAGATCGACGCAGAGCTAGATAAAATGATTAGCCAGGGCATTTTAGTGCCAGTAGACCATGCGAAATGGGAAACCCCAATAGTGACCCCACTTAAGGCAGATGGGTCTATCAGAATTTGCGCTGATTACAAATGTTCCATCAACAAAGCATTGCAGCAAAGCGCTTATCCTGTTCCCGTAGTTCACCACTTACTGCACTCCCTAGGTACAGGGAAAATATTTGCAAAATTAGATTTTGCGCAAGCTTATCAGCAGCTGCCGGTAGACGACACTGCGGCAGAAGCGCAAATGCTTATGACACACAGAGGGGCTTTTAAATGCACTCGGTTGCAATTCAGAGTCAGTATAGCCCCGGGCCTATTTCAAAGTACAATGGAGCGCCTTCTATAAGGCCTCCCCGGAGTCGTCCCATATTTTGATGATGTTCTAATTAGTGGCCATAATGAAAAGCAACTGGCAGAACGAATCAGGTCGACCCTGACAAGATTCCGGGAAGCCGGCCTAAAACTTAAGAGATCAAAATGCAAAATTAGGGTTCCCTCAGTGGAATTCTTAGGATACAAGATTGATGGGTCGGGGATCCACCCCGCCGAAAGCAAAGTGAGAGCCATTAAGAGCGCCCCCACTCCCCAAAACAAGACCGAACTGCAGGCTTTCTTAGGCCTTCTTAATTTCTACAAAATGTTTTTAAAAGACAAGGCAACGGTAGCCGAATCCCTACATAGACTCTTAGGGAAGAGCGTTCCATGGGTTTGGGGCAAAAGAGAAGCGGCAGCTTTTAACGCGGTGAAGAAGCTTCTCTCCGAGGACAGCTTCCTAATGCGATATAGCTCTGAGCTGCCGTTGGTCTTAGTTTGCGACGCCTCTCCGTTTGGCGTTGGCGCCGTGCTCAGCCATAGACTACCTAATGGCCTAGAGGCGTCAATCGCTTACTACTCCCGGACTCTGTCATGCGCAGAGCGCAATTATAGTCAACTTGACAGGGAAGCCCTAGCCGCCATCGCAGGTGTAAAAAAATTCCACAAGTACCTGTTTGGCCGCTCGTTTGACTTAATAACCGACCACCAACCATTACTGGGCCTCCTTGCTGGGGACAGGCCCACCCCTGCCGCACTTTTGCCTAGAATGACTAGGTGGTCGATTTTTTCGGCCGCATACTCCTATAGACTTATTCACCATCCCGGAAAAGCAATGGGCCATGCAGATGCCCTTAGCAGGTGTCCCCTGCCTGACATTTTAGACAACCCGACTCCCGAGGCCCCAGTCCTCTTACTGGATGCTGTGCTGTCAAGGCCTCTGTCTTTGGCCAAGGTGGCCAAAGCTTCCAAGAGAGACTCGACTATATGGACTGTGATGGGCTGGGTCCTGCAAGGCTGGCCCACTCAAACTGACTCTACTGTTTTTAAACCCTTTTGTACAAAGCGAAACGAACTTTCAATACTGGGGGGGTGCTTACTGTGGGGAGATTGTGTTGTTGTTCTTGAAAGTTTATGGTATAGAGTTTTAGAAATGCTGCATGTGGGTCACCCGGGCATGGTTAGAATGGTCTTGCCCGTAGTTATGTGTGGTGGCCACATTTAGACCAAGACATTGCAGAGTGGGTGGGGAAGTGTAGGCCCTGCCAGGAGTCACATCCAGATCCCCCGGTCACCCCAGCTAGGGAATGGGAGAAACCCAGGGGTCCATGGGGGCGACTCCATATAGATTTCGCTGGGCCATTCCACGGCCAGTCCTTCCTAATAGTGGTGGACGCATTTTTGAAATGGTTAGAGGTTTTTCTAATGCCCTCAACTACCTCGGAGGCTGTGATTAGGGTCCTCCACTGCCTTTTCGCCACGCATGGCCTGCCGGACACATTGGTCTCGGACAACGGGCCGCAATTCACCTCAGTCCAATTTGAGAGTTATCTCGCCGAACTGGGCATTCAGCATGCCCTATTGGCTCCTTTCCATCCGACTTCGAATGGTTAGGCCGAACGATTCGTGCAGACCACCAAGGAAGCCTTGTCCAGACTAGAGTCTGGTGATTGGCAGGCCAAGATTGACCAATTCTTGGCAGTACAACATACCATTCCCTGCACAGCCACTGGTCACAGTCCTACCAAGACACTACCAAGGTCCTTCCAATACAGCTACCTCAAACCCGAGTGAGCCAGAATACTTATCTGGCATTGCCCCAGCGAGCCACTCCTCCCAGCCGGGGAAAGTCACACCTCCGAAAGAATCCCGGAGGTTCCATTGGCGGAGCCAGGAGAGACGGGAGGTCCCTCTGACCGGCTCAACACCTCGCCTGCAACTAAACTGCGCAGGTCGACTCGGACTAAGACATGCCCAGGTCACCTGCGCGACTACATCTGTAAATATGTTAATACTTGTGGTAATGTGCATTCTGGGAGGGGTGTTATGTTGTTACTGTTTTGAGCGGGAAGTTCAAACTGCGGGATGTTTCTGATTGGTTACTGGCCAGCAGCCAAACTGTATATAAAGAGTGCTGCTGCCATCATTGAGTTGCTGAAGTCTCACCATACAATAAAGAGCTGTTGTCACTATCCTGTCTGTGCTGCTTCGTTATTGCCCAGCCACTTCAGGACCTTTCTGATCGACAAGCTAAGCATCTTAGCCACTGAGCCATCTAGCCTGGCTTGAGCCACCTAGCTAATCTAAAACTCAAAAGTTTGTATTGTGGCATAACAGCTGCATAGCCACACACACTGATTTGTAGAAACAACCGACTGTAAAATAACTATCAGATAAAGCACATTGTTTAATTCTGCAAGCTAACCTTATGCATGTTTAGTCGGTTGTAAGTCCCCTTGTAGTCAATGAGATCGGCAACCCAGTGGCATGCATAGTAAAACCGTCATAATAAGAGACAAGTCTCGCGTAGAAATCCAGACTTCCCAGGATAGCCCCGTAAAATTTCAGTACATGATCAGACCATGTAAAGATGCAAATGCAGGAGCGGATGAAGGGAGATAATATTGTAGGCAAATTCAGTTTTTCCATGCGTCTTCCCAGAGAGTCTAACGTCTCAATTCCGGCCTCGAACTCCTCCTCGCTTCGGATCCAAGGAAAAAGAATAAACAGCGCCCCTTGGCCCGCTTGGTCCGGATCCCATGTTGCTCGAGTGTTGTTTGCCTCGCCTAGGAAACGTCAAAGTCGTGCAAGAGATCGGAAGATACTCAGGTTTCCTTGCCTCCTTGCCAAGCGCACCTTTCGTGTAAATATCTGCTCTAGACCGAATGAGGCAGCGAGTTGGTCAGTTTTTAAATTTGGTATGATTAAAGATTCATCAATCACTTAATTCAGTGAGATTCTGACAAATAAATGTAGGTTATGGCCAGGAAGGGGCTCATTACCCGGTTGACCAGAGCAAAATAAACTCTTGATACATAAGCCAAACGTTCATGTGGAGTTTCCATGTGCAAAGTTAATTTCCATACAGTTTACAGTTTAAATTAAGGAACATGATCTTGGAGGAAATCTACAGGAAGAAATTAGCTAACATTTAAGAGTTTTGATAGAAGTGCGGTCCCAGATTTTCAAATTAATCAGTCGACCAAAATGTCAGATCAGAT
Source organism: Coluber constrictor foxii (assembly GCA_038048745.1). Classification (NCBI taxonomy): domain Eukaryota; kingdom Metazoa; phylum Chordata; class Lepidosauria; order Squamata; family Colubridae; genus Coluber; species Coluber constrictor. The sequence goes on along the minus strand of CM075961.1, from coordinate 113,550,464 downwards.
TAAATGTTAAAACTACGATAATGTAAAATTCCAGTTTAAAGAAGCATTTTAAAAAAGTATTACAACGCATATAAAATTGGATTTGAAAAAAACTCTTGAATCGAGAATACAGTATGTGTTTATTAGAAATTACATGCATTCGCGTGAATTGGCTTACTCCCGAAAACGTTCTAAGGCTTGTAGATATTCGTACGCAAATATAGGCTCTTCGCATTTATAACTGACATATATAAAAATCGCATAATCTATGCTAAACGCATTTGCAAAATAGTCCATGGAAATACTGCGCTTATTATAATCTAACATCTGCACCTCCTCTGACCACTCATTCACCCCTTGTAAGTGTAGCTGGAAAAGCACGTCGATTGTGCTCTTTAGTAACCGCTCCGTGCCTAGTATTGAGGAAGTGCAAAAAGCGCTTCCAACTAACGTGAGAAAGTCGCCTTCACCTCCTTTCCCGAAACTCGTGCAAAAATTAAATTTAAAGGGCTGCTTTACTGGGAGAGGGCAGAAATGGTTAGAGATGATGGGGATGGGATACTATTCAGAACTAAGTATTCGTCCAGTCAGACGGAACAAAAGCACTACGTAAATCGATACAATCCCGAAGATTTTCATTTCGGTTTTATTTTACTTGTCTCCAACGAGAATGCAGCAATTTAGCAGCAATACAGTCGGAAACTCTGAGAAGAAAAACAGAACATTTTGTCAACAATCTCGTTTTCGCGGCTCCAAATGAGGAGGAAAACGTAATTATTGTCCCTCTATGATGAGTCTCGAATGAAGAAGCACATCAATTGTACGGTAGACTTGAGTGCGGAAGGTTCCCTGTACCTTTAAATAGGGTTTACTCTACAGCCAGCTACTACAACTTCCTCCTGCCTTCAGGCTACGAGTAACGTTCTCCTTGCCAGTCCCTGGAAAAAGTCTCTTAACAGCGAGCGACCAACTCCCTGCCCTCCCTGTTTAGCCTCATCACGCTTCAATTCAGAGCTGAATCCCTGCACCCTTTGTGACTAGTTCTTCTACACTCCGCTTCCTCTCCCCTCCCCCCCCATACCCACAATTCCTCGTCTTCCCGAAACTCTTAGCAGTATCTGGTAAGAGCACCCCCCTCTCGTTTATCTCCCCCCGCTTGGTTATGTTCATGTTTTTATGTGCGCGCGCGTGCGCAAACGAAAGAGGAAGGGTAGAGACGCACTATTTCTCCACCTTCTTTTGTATGTGTGCTCGCGTCCTCCGCGCTACTGAGTGGGTAGCCTGTAGATTGCTGCGCGCAAGGCCTGGCGAGGTGGCGGCAGGATACAACCGCGTTCCTGCAGTCGCTATAAGAAGCTCCTTGTGAACGGCGCCATTTTGTCTCTCTCGTATACCATCGCAGTCGGTTCAGCTATAGTGGCCGCGGCGGACGGCGAGAACCGGTACGAGTTCTGCAGAAAGGGGAAAGGTGGAAAGTCTTGAGTAGCCCGTGTTTGCCCAGAAAAATAGCATGAGCAGCAAAGGCAGTCATAGTTGGAGGCACGACTTGTGCGGGACCTTGCGCTTCGCCTTCCTGCCAGTGCTTGTCTTCAAGGCTCCTTTTTACCTTCCTCACGGAAACTTGAGTTGGGTCTCAGGGTGATTTTTCCTGTCCCGGGATCGGTTCGGTCGCGGGGCCGTCAGTGGGGGCAAAAGAGAAAGATGGAGTATGTTGATTCCACACAGGAAGTGACTGGGTGGGGTAAAATAACTCCTGTGATTTCTTTTTTAATGAGGAAAACAAACAATAGATTCAGATGATTAAACAAAATCAGAAAAGTGGAAGAGCGGGAACCAAGGTTTCCCTGAAAAGTGGTGGGGATACACTCCGGACCCTGTGTGTCTTTTGGAGACTGGGCGGGGATGGGTTTCATGCGCGGGACGGAGCCCCGGAGTCGGGAGTCCCTCTCCACTAACTATACTTTTACACTTCTGCTATCCTGCGTAAGGCCTTTGTGGCGGCCTTGCAGAAGGTAAACATGGGCCTTGGAAGGATTTTAGGTGGAGAAGCTTGAGAAAGGCGAGGACGCTGAGCCGAGGTGGAGGTAGCCGGTGTCCTGTACTCGAAAAACGAGGCTCGGTAAGTCCAGGTGGGGTGGGAATTGTTGCCGGAGGACCGAAACTAGCAGAGCCGCCCCCCCCCGGCTTGAGGCTGAATTGGGGGCGGGGGTTTTCTGTGCAGTGTCGACTTGAACTGCGGTAGATTGGGCGCGGCGGTAATTATAGGACCTACTGAAACTGAAGGCGTTCATTTCAGATTTACTCGTGGCTTTACTCTGTAAACTAAAAGGTTGGGGGAAGTCTCGGGTTTGTTTAAATAGTCTGCACGGCATCGTTGCACCTAGAAACATAGGTATCTTGCACTACTTGCTGTTTTGATTAAATGTGCATATTTTGCTGGAGACGGGCTCTCGACTTAGCAACATAGGGCGTTTCGAATTTCCGCTGTTCTGAATCCGGGTGTAACCGAGACATTTTAAAGAGATGAGTAACTGCGGCGAAGATGGGGGAGAAGAATGGAGGTGTCTCCAACATTTGAAGGAAAGGTGTTTTGCTGATTGGTATGCAGGCCGAGGCCCTCGATGTTAATAAATCCCCCACAGTTAAGATTTCTCAATAAGAAATTTCAGCTTGTGTTGTTTATTATTACTCAGAAGTTTGCGGGTTTTTTTAAAATAAAATATATTGCGCCATTACTAAGTGTTGCTGCTTGATTATCTTTCAGTATTACTTTTTTTTATGAACTGGAAGAATGCAAGTGCAACAATACCTATTGTGTACAAATTTAGATGATTGCCCTTAATTATTGCTAATACTGTATTGAACAATCATGGTTTTGAATCTAAAGAAATTTTCCCGTTGGTAATGAAATCATAAACATTTAGAATAAAATCAAGAGTGTTTAACCTGGTCCTTAAAAGAGTTCATGTAAAATTCTATAGAAAAGTGTCATTGGACAGAATAGGGTTTTTCTTTTAGTGGATGCATTTAAAAGTTTATGAACTTAATAATTTAATAGTATTTTTGTTCAACTAAAAACAGTTTTTAATTCTAAGTAGCTCCTAGTTTGAATCAGAAATAGTCCCTTTATAACCTAACTAGGAGAAAAATATTTATTAGATTTGTTAAGACAATCTGACTCCAGAGAGAGATTGCAGCAATCTAGAATATTATGTACAGGAAAACAATGCTAGTGAGGATTAGAATGTTTGTAATACAGTATTTTAATTTGTTCCATAAATTGACATATGAGTGCCATACAAACTTCACTTGTGTTCAAAATGAATTGTGTTTTACTATGCTCAATTCTATTTAAGATAGAATTTAAATGCTGCCTTGTTTGTAAGCAGTAATTGACAACTGGTATTGTGATAACTATAGCTATTTGTGTATGTGATCCTTTGTTTTCATGAGCTTAGACATCAGGTAAATTACTATTGAATTCCTACATATAAAGCTTTTATTCTATATTTCTAATTGCTGCTACAGTTTTTTAATCTTAAAAAAAGAGAACCTACAGTAATCTATTTGGGTAGTACACATATCTCTTCAGTTGAAGAGGTTTTTTGGCTTATATTTTTGATAAGTTGTGAATTGTATTGTTTATGAGATGCTGAAAAAAATAGCTGTTCTTAATTTTATATGGAAACTAATCCAAAAATAGAATCTTTAAACTCAAAATTAAACGTAGAGGATGCAGTTTATTTACATGCCAAGCAAGGTACCTGCCCTTATAATTTGTATGTGTGTGGTTTTGTGTGTGTTTTGAGAATAGAAAAGTTTCCATCTTTCGTAACATTTGACTGAATTGTTCCATTGTTAGCTATATTACATTTTTGTAATTGGGACTGAGGAACTTGAAGCTCATCAGAGGTGTCATGCAGAGTTTCCAACATCTACAATCAGCATTGTCAGTGGTGACTCATAGTATGAATGTTGTGCAGAAAGAAATGAACATGAGTAAGTTCTCTCCTCTTTTAAGTTGTTAAGAGGAAACTCCTATGCTAAGTTATTTGTACTCCTAAAGACTCCACATTTAGGCATCTCAAACTTCTCCAGCCCTAGCGTTTGGATATCTGAAGACATTGAAAGGATTCTCCAACTTTATATTTCATGGAGTAAATGAAGTAGCTATGATTGCAGTTGTTTCTATGAATATGGATATAAAGAAATCAGTATGATTTCACATTGATATTTTTTGCATGTAGAAGAACAAATGTTAGATTTTGCCAAATGGCTTCAGTGGCTTATTTACTAAGATATTTAGTGACTCTACAATTTGTGATCCATGCTATGCTTAGAATTTTTACAATTATATTACATTGCTATTTTATAATAATTGATAAAGGAGAGAAGATCTACATTTTAAATGTGCAATTTATTTCATACTATTTCCGTTATTATGGAATTTTTTGTGTATCAGATAAAACAGTTGCTTCTTAATTATTGCATTGGACTTGCCTCACTTTTCCTTTGCAGGAATGAATAAATGATTTCATTAACATGGTCATTTGGCTCTTGAAATATAGATGGCAGGCCTGTTGCTAAGATTTATCAAGTAACAGGAATCTGTTCATACCATATTTTTCGGACTATAAGACGCACTAGAGTATAAGATGCACCAAGATTTCAAAGAGGAAAATAAGAAAAAAATTAGTTTTTGGCCTTAGTGCATCCAGTTTTTGCCCTCCCCCAGCTCCCAAGAGTACTCTGCAGGCCTCCCAAATCCTCTGCACATCCCGTTTTTTGCGAAAAACTGGCCTGTTTTATGCAAAAACAGGATGTGCAGAGGGTTTGAGAGACCTGCAATGTGCTCCTGGGGTCTGGGGAGAGCAAAAATGTGACGCACGGGGGATCTGGGAGGCCAAAAACAGGCCCGTAAACAGAATTATAGTGCAAGATTTGACTTGAATAGTATTTTTTAGAGAACTTAAAGGAACAGCAGATACATGAATTCCAATGTATGTACTGATGAAAGCTTCAAGACCTTTCTAGTCCAAATCAGACTTCCAGGTGGTTACAATATATTTTAAAAAATTACATCCGAGATGTGAGACTTCTCACTGTACACTGTAGTCATATGTTATGGTTACAATAAATACAGTTCTCTGCAGTGTAATTCTTATGTAAATAAGTGTTGCAGAAAATTTTTAAATACCTCCGCAATCAAGTTGATTGTTTCACTTTGATGACAGACTTGGGTTGAAAGGATATTGATTTGAAGATTTAACTTCCATATCTGAGGAACAATTAGGGTATGAGGAAATTTTAATGAAAGTATTTTATAGATGACTAAATTTAGATACTGCATTATGTACTTTCAAATTAGCATAGCATTAACAGCAAAAAGCTTATTAGATTAGCCTTCATATCAGAATTTATTAATTGGAATAAGATTTATTTATTTAGAAAGTTTAGTTCACCATTAATTAAAACAGTTGACAGAACTTTGCTAATTAATGAAAGGCAATAGAAGTAATAACTTTTTTTTAGTATTTTAAATAACTGGGTCCTGTTTAAACGGATTTTTTAAAACTCAAGTTTACAATTCAATATTGTAATTCAAAAATTGTATACCTTATGTGCAACCCCTTGTATAGTACCTCCTTGTTATGTATGCAACTTGTGTTCTTTTTTCCATTGTGTATGATCTAGAAGAGTGGTAATGCAAGAGTATAAATTACTCTTCTCTTGGTTTCACATTGCTATCACATGATATATCTTGAATTTTTCCCCTTCGTGGAGCTGGGATGGGCATGGCCTGTGAGTGATGCATGTAGCCGTGGGCCACCAGTTTGTCACCCCTGCCCTAGAGCAATCTGAAAGGAGGAAACGGTCAAAAGAGAAAGATCTGAACAAGCTTGAACAAAATTAGAAATGGCGGCTGGACAGCATTTTAAGTATGTTTCCTTATAGCTATAGTACAGGTAGTCTTTGACTTATGACAACAATTGAGCCTAAAATTTCTGTGGCTAAGTGAGTCAATTGTTAAGTGAGTTTTGCCCCACTTTATGACCTACCTTGCCATTGTTAAATGAATCACTGCAGTTTTGAAGTTAGTAACACAGTTGTCAGGTGAATCTGGCTTCCCCATTGACTTTTTTTGTCAAGAGATTGCAAAGGTTGATCATGTGACCATGGGGGATACTGCAATGGTCGTAAATGAAAAATTCATAAATCATTTTTTTCAGTGACATAACTTTGAATAGTCACTAAATGAATTGTTGTAAATTGAGGACTATCTGTAGTAGAAATTTTCTGTACAGAGAGCTTTGGATGGGATTGGGGAATGTTTAATATCTTTTATACACCTAAGATAAGAAAAAAAACAGTGGTAGGTGCAGGAAAGTGCATGAAGAATAAGAGAGGTTACAGGTATGGCAACCATGTTTCTCAACCGCCAGTCAGCTTTCCCCCTTCTGCTATAATGAAAGACAGATCAAGGGTGTCCCATCTTGCATAAAGTGATTTGATGCATTTCTTTGGCCAGCTTTTGATGAGCGAGGCAGGAAGGGTGGCTATCCAATCTTTGCAACCTTAAAGCATTGTAGATTTCACTAATGCAAAGAATTTTAACATTTGGAGTTCTTATTACTTGTCCTGTTCCTCTTCATCATATTTATTTCCACACTCCTTTTGAAATAGCAGACTTGATTGCTAGAAGTATTTGCTTTTTTTGAAGTGACTAGCTGCCACATAAATTTTTAAATGACTTGTAAAAGATAGTGGGTTTCCCCAAAAATGTAACCTATTCAAAAAGTAAGGCCTAGTCAGATTTTTGGGGGTAGGCCTAATATAAGCCTCCAGCTCACCGAGTATTGCCTGCTGATCTTGGCTGGCGTCAGCTTTAACCCAAACCCAACGCTGCAGGCAAGGACCGGCCATGCCGATCCTGCTTCATGGCTGCACAGACGGAGCCTGCGTCGACCGCTGCTTCACATGGGAGAGGAGAGAGCCCATTTGTCGCATTGGCCAAGTATGGGTCACACACGCAGGTGCCAGGCCTCGGGACGCTACCCTGAGCAGATGCCGATCTGGAGGTGGGGGAGGGTCAGTTCCCTTACTCAGTTGCCTCCCCCCCCCCGCCATTTCTCAACAAATGTCTGTGTGTTTGTGTCTGAGGGAAAGAAATGGAGTAGAAACCCTTTGAAACAGCATTGCCTGCAATTCTTGTTACTCCCCTCTGTCATTTCTCTGTCTCTCGCATAGACACATTTGATTGCTTGAAAGGGAAAGACTGTGCTTTGCTTCTACCATAAGGCTCCTCCCCCCAAGCTTTCAGCATATCCCAGGATTGCAACACTGAAGGCTTGGCAGGAAAATGGGAAGGCTCCTTAATCTGCGGCTGCTGGTTCCTTCGCTCTGTGCTTTTTATACACGTACCGACATACCCACCCTACTTGGGGCTACGGTTTCCCCCTCCCAAGACTCCATTTCTGAGGAAAGAAGAGCGCTGCTGCGGCACTGGACGTTTCCTTGTCCTGGCTACTCTCAGTCTCAACTTTGCCCCTGAAATCCTGTGGGCCACTTCTTTGGTTGAACTCTGTCAGAGCTTGGTTCTGGAGAGCCAAAGGGGGGCTGAAGGCAAGGGGCAAGGCAAAGCTGATCTTTGCCTTCTCTCCCAAAAGCGCCCCTCAAACACAGCCACTTCTGCAGCAAGAGGTGCACCTGAAAGAAAGGAGCATGTGCAGGAAAATCTCCCCCCAACCTCCCAGCAGATGGTTTTTTCAAAGAGGAGCCCTGCATAGACGCATATCCAAAAATGCTCCCTCCATGGCTTCAGAGCCTCCAGTCTTGCAATCCTGTGCAGGTAAGGCAGAGGTTTGCTTCAAAGCTATGGTGGCAGAGTGTTGCACAAGGAGATCTCTGTAGCTACGGCAATATTTCTGAATGTTAACTTCGTACTGGGCCACTTGGATCGTGATGAAATAACAGTAAAAAATTGGGGATAGCTGCTGCTACAGTACCCTTCAGAAGGCCGGCGTGTGGAGCACATCGCTTGTTCTCCTGCTTTTGCAGTCACAATCAATGGCAAAAGTGCCCGTGCTTGCTGGAGGCAGCAGCAAGAGTGGCACCCACAAGGCAGCTGTTCTGTGGACAGAATTGCCTGCTGTGACCCTCACCATTAGGTAAGGGGGGTGCAAGGTGTGTGGGGTGCGTCACTGGGCCTCTGACTTCTTTTGCAGCCTCAATTAAATGCAAAAGCAGCCACGCTTCCTGGAGGCAGCGGCCTGAGCAGCACCTGCAAATCAGCTGTTTCGTGAATGGTGGAATGGTCTGCTGCAATCATTCAGGAAGCTGGCACGAGGTACTGTTTGTCTCGTCGTCGTCCCCCCCCCCCACTTCATACTGGTACATGGGAAAAAATAAGACCCCGTCTCCCCCCCTCCAAAAGAAACCCTAGCTGATTTTTGGGAGGTCCAAAGAAAATAAGACCATGTCTTATTTTCAGGGAAACGCCGTAGTATGCATAGATTCAATCAGCTGTCCCTTTCAAGTCATATAATACCCACTGTTTCTGGATTTACAAGTTAGAAGTTTAACCTGGAAATAATCATCATTAGTTGCTCCTAATCTCAGTTTGGGAGGGCTGTGAAACAGCAATCTCAGAGTAGATTGAAGGACTATACCATATTTCTAAGATGTTATCTAAACTGCTAGGCATATAATCAGCAGCATAAACACTGAAATAATGAAAGCTTAGAATATATAATATAATTATAAACAATGATAAAGTACCCCTTTTTCCCAGATAACAGGTCAGACAGCTCAGAAAGGGGACATGAGGGGAAAAAAACCAACAACCCCAAACCCTAGAATTTCTGGAATAGAGTGCATTCTCTAGACAGCAGAGAATTCAACCTTGCACAGTAGATAATATTACAACAGACTTGTAGAAATCAACTTTGGAGAATGCTTCTTTTACTGCACTACCTTAATGAAAGTATATATTTTAGGATTGCACTGAACAAGGCCATATCCAGAATGGTGTAGCTTGTTCTCTTTTGCCCTGGAAGATAGGATCAGAACCAATGATTTGAATCTGCAGATTCTGATTAGATGGTTTATGGGTTTCGTACCAAGAAGGGGGCTGGACTAGATAGTTTCTGTGGCTACTTCCAACTTTGATCCTATAAAAGGAAGATTGTTCCATTTTTATATAGTATACACTCTAAATTTGAACTTGCATTGTTCCCAGTTACCTCAAATACCGTATTCTTCGGTATATAAGACATACTCCCCCCCAAAAAAAGTGGATGGAAATATCTCTGCGTCTTATAGAGTGAATGTTGCTGAAGGGGGGGTACTTGCTGCCCCCCCCTTTGGCCACTGCCTCTCAGCAGTTTGCCTCCTTGCAGAAAACAGCCTGGTCATACCGCCACAGCCTGATTTAGCACAAGCAGCTGATTGAGGGTTGGATCTGCATCCCAGAATATTGCCTATTAGCTGTTCCAGGCTGCGGGGATCGCTGCCGCCCATTGCTGCCATCTATCACTGCCTCTGCATGCCCCATTTTTGGCCTCTGCTCATCCCATTTTTAGCTGAAAATGGGACATGTGGAAGCCAAAAATGGAGTGCATAGAGGCTGAAAATGGGGCACGTGGAGGCAGTAAGTGGCAGCAGTGATGGGTGGCAGCAATCCCCACAGCCTGGAATTGCTGATAGACGGTATTTTGGGAGGCAGATCCAACCACCAATCAGCTGCTTGTGCTAAATCAGACTGTGCTGAAGCTGACCAGGCTGTTTGCTGCAAGGAGGCAAATTGCTGGGAGTCAGGCAGCTTTTTCTTGTTTTCTTCTCCAAAAGCTAGGTGCATCTTCTAGTCTGGAGAGTCTCATAGTCTGAAAAATACAGTACACGTGTTAAGAGCCATGGTGCTACAGTGGTTAGAATGCAGTATTGTAAGCTAATTCTGCTGACTGCCAGCAGTTCAATTCTCAGCAGCTCAAGGTTGACTCAGCCTTCCATCCTTCTGAGGTTGGTAAAATGAGGATCCAGATTTTTGGGGAAATATGCTGTTTGTAAACTTTGTAAAATAGAGAAGGCTGTATAAAATCTAAATCCTATTGCTAATCCCACATGCTAATAATGAAGTCAGGCTGTTCCGGCTTTAAAAGATCCTTGTAGATACATGCACATTATAATTGTGAGAAGAACCTTTACCAAAAGATAGAGTGATAGAGTTTGCAAAGAATCTTCAGAAAAGATGGTATCACTTTAAACAGTTGGGTGATGGAATACATTAGTATTTTTTAGTAGCTACAGATATTATCAAATGAGAAGTTCAGACAAAATGAAGTGCACTACTTGCTCAAATAGCTTGTTTGCATTCAAAAATATTGTTGCCAATTATGAACACTTCGTTCCAGTATTTGTTAAATATTTTAAGAATAGGGTAATCCCTGATAGTTATATGGCATATATTTATAGCAGATCCATTGCTTATTATGGCAGCACATCCCTGATAGAAGTCCAAATGACAATTGAGGATGAAGCTGATATTCTTCTTCTTGTTGTGCCATGTCCGTCATCAGACATTGGCAATCATGGTGGCAATCGTATTTTTGTCAACAGCTGTACGAAAAACTACTGAGTTTGTCCAAACCAGTCCCTTAGGTTTTGAAGCCATGATGTTCTTTTTCTGTCTGGGCCTCGTTTGCCTTCAATTTTTCCCTGGAGGATTAAGTGAAGGATGCTGTATTTTTCTGGGTGTCGTATCACATGTCCAAAAGCTGATATATCTACCATAATTCTTCCTTTTATTTTAAGCTGGGGACCTAGATGCTGATTTGTTTATGGAACTGTTGGCTAATCATCCTGTTAGGCTGTTACTCTTGATATTAATAGGTATTATGTTCTATGATAATTCATCATAGAACCTGTTTAGTTGGAAAGATAAGCTGTGTTTGTATTAGTCTATTGCTCTTCTTTGATGCACTTTTAAAGATAAAGGCTACAATCAGGTGATGTCTGATCAATATTAATAAGACATTATGCTCTGCTGTCCAATTTATGAACACTGAAAGATGAAGTGAGTGGTTTAAAAAGCAAATTAAAAGGTTTAATTCTGTCACATACTTGAGTTTTTTCATTTTCAAAATTTGATGTTTTCCCATTGGTTTTACAAGTAAAATAAAGTCAAAATGTCCTATCTCAAACATAAATGTCATGATGTGGGTGTTGGTGAATTTTTTCTGTTGCCATTTTTACCATTCATGGGGAATATTAATACTTGTTCTGGAAAATTTTCTGGGACATGTAAAATTTTATATCGCCTGCCTTTTTCAGATTGTAACACAACTACAAAGCATAACATTTTTGCATGCTTGTCTGTAAAAAATCAACACTTAGTTTAAGCAAGCAATTTATTTTCAATGCTTATTTTTAAAGACCATCTTAACCAAATTGAAAAAAATATATTTTATTAAGTTTGTTATTGGCCATACTATTTATATAAATGAAATACTGATTCTTTACTTTAAAAACTCCATTCTGATAAAAAATATAAAATAAGGTAGATTTTTTAAAATTAGAGCTTACATGTAGAGCATGCTGCAATAACCAAGGCATGTTAGTTATTTTGAATTCAAACTATTTTCATTTAAAACTTAATAGATTTCCTGAAACTTGAACTAACCAAGACTGTCTCTTCATTAGCATCAGTATGTCCACTTTCCTAAATTGAAGGTCCTTATTCAGTTGAGAGAAGAAAGGGAGCTGGGGACAAAATGGTTTGTTATGCCAGTATCTAGTCTGGGAGTGGGCCAATCATACTCTTTAGCCTAACTACCTCAAGACAATTATATTGAGGAATCCTTACATAAAAGGCAACATATAAATTAAAAATACATTTATGGCTAAAGTAGTAGATTATATCTTTTGAATAATGTGCTTGTAACTTATGAACAGTTTTTTTGAAATGTTTTGGTTACGTTAGCCTTCCTTTAAACAATAAAGTGCTAATGAATGTCCATTTGAAGTAAATTAAAATAGAAAAACTACATTGTTTTTTCTTAAATGAAAATGGCTTGTGGAGAAAGGGAGTAAAAAAAGGCATAGTTACTAATGTTTACATGGGTGGAGAATTAAACAGAATAGCATTTAATAATGTAATCTATTAGTTGCCTCTGGCACTTGCTCAACCAGTTTGCATGGTACTTAGAGTGCCACAGAAGCCCTGTGTGAATGTTTTTTATAATTATGTCTGAAGTTAGAAACTAAAAGTGTTATTGCAATGTCTGCTTGGACCAGAGGTGAAAATTATGGTTTATATGGAGAATACATGATTATTCTGAGAAAATTTAAGTTTATTGAAACTTAAAAAAATTCCAAATGACACTTAACAATTTCCAAGACTTTAGCTCATATCTCACAAAGCCATGTATTATGATTTATAAACATCCGGATTCAGCTGACAAACTAAAGTAAAAATATTATGGCATAGTATGATTGAAGAACTTAAGCAGTACATTGCAAATAGTGATAATTTAATCTTAATAAACATTTGAAATTTAATGTGAAATTATATGATGTTGATTGCATTTATATAGCTGCCATCTTACAATCCAAAATTAAAATAGTACATACATTACTAAAAACAAAAGATATACACAAGAGATAAGGTAGAAGCATTTCAGTAAGAACTTTGTATATAATAAAAACTAATATATTGCATATGGTATCACCAATATGTCATTGAAAAGTTATCCAATTATAGTTTATTTAGCTTAAAAACTTTTTTTAACCTTGAACAGCTTTTTTCTGAAAATGTGAGAAATAGTGATTTTGCCTGGCTATGGTTAAATTAAACAACATTGTTTAACTCTCTTCAGAGTGTGCTGCTGATAATTTCATACTGAAGAAAAGACAGCAGTAAGATGTCTGGAGTACAGTACAGCAACAGTTGTTGAATAAAAGAGAGTATTTTAAACCCTCGTCTAGTGTTGAAGAAAACTAGACAAACTAGTTCCTAATTTTTTCCCCAAAAACTTAATTTATAAAATTCAGAGTTATAAATTGAAGCTTCATTTAGGATAGGTCAACAGTCAGATATAGCTGCTGAGGTTCTTATGTTGAAAATCTGGATTGACTGGTTAACAAATTAGTGAACAGGTTTACTTCAGTTGCTTACAGGATTTTCTTGTTAGAGGGCTCCATATAGAACAGGTCGAACTGGATTTCTTCGAGAGCCAGATCAGCATTGTAGTTCTCTGCGGGGTGGTGGGTGGGAGACAGGACAGACACCACCTGCAGCACCCTCCTGGCCTAAACAGGGTGCAGACGCTCCGCGTGTGGCGCCCTCTGCCTTTTTTTGCCCTGAACAGCTTCCTGCATCACTTTACTGGCCAAATGGGACATGTGGGGCGACATGTGGCCTGTTTTAGCTGGCAGAGGCCCAGTGGGCTGGTCCTTTGATATTTTCAGTCTGACCCCATGGATCAGATTTAAGCACCCTGTGGACCATATCTGCCCCATGGGTCTTGAGTTTGACATCTCTGATGCAGAAGATTCAAGTTTGAATATTTGAAAGCTGTGTGTGTGCGTGCGTGTTCGTGCACACATATGAGAGAGATAGAAATCAGAAACTAATATCTTGCCAACATAATTGGAAGTGACATATGAAACATAAAATGTAGGCAAAATATTCCACAAATCAAATTGACTTAGTTTGTGGTCAATTTGACCTAGTTTGTGATCAAATTGACCTAGGTATTGTGCTAGAAACCAGGAAATTTAGAAACGGGGAGACCATAAATTCTAGTCTTGCTTTCAGAACAGAGCCACCTGACTGATCTTGTGTTCCTGCCTGCCACTTTGGATGGGGGCAGTAGATGTGTTCCTGCCTGTCCACTTTGGATGGGGGCAGTAGCAAAACACTTCTGAAAGTCTTGCCATGAAAACTGCAAGGATTTTTCCAGGCAGTTGACAGGAGTCAAAAACTGACTCCAGATCCATTAAGATCAAAATTAAGCCCACAATATCAGTTGTTGCATAGTAGTCATTAAATGAAATGCTATGGGACGTTTTTGCTCAACAGCTTTCCCCAGTTCTCCCAGTTTGGTTGTTAAGTCACCACGCAGGTTCTTATGTGGAGTACTGGGGAGAGAGCTAGGGCCTCCTGTGTGGTGGGGTAGGGAGAGGACCTAGGCTTCTTGCTACACTGGAATATCTAGGCCGTCTCCCCACCCTGTCATTCCTGGGTCCACTTAACTTTTGCGTTGTTCTTCAGCTGCTGATTATCAGGTTTGCCTGTTCCATCCTGCCCCATTCTCATAATGGTTTGGGAGGCTGCTTCTCCAAATTGCATTACCCGATGAAAACACTAACGAATGCCATTGTTCTGGAAAGCTCAGAAGAATGTTGTTCGCTACCTTTTTCCCTTTCCCAAATGCTAGCATACCATCTTTCTGAATGCTGTCATCTTTCTGAATCTTTCAGGAGACTAGTGTTTTCCTCTGATTAATTGTGAGACAACAGAGAAATTGCAAATGATTATCACATGATTGCAGAGTACTTGGCAACTGGTCATAACTAATTGCCAAGACCCCAAAATGTGGTCACATAACTAGAGTAACAGCATGACCAATTACAATAGCCAGAGATGCTTTCCTTCTGAGATTGTTGTAAAACAATGAGTCGTAAATCATGGATTATCTATAATTTAACTCACTCTCTCCCTCCCTTCCTTTCCATAAAATGTTGTTAACTTTATATTCCACTTTTTATAACATTTTAGGGAGCTCCTAAAAATGTATTTCCATACCTAATACTATTTTGTAAAGACTACAGTTGGTGCTAGTTTTTTGCCAGAAATAAACTTTTTATATTGCTGCTGCTTTACTCTTAAACGTATATTGGCTTTAAATGTCACCTTGCTTGATTTTTAAACTAGCTTGATTTTATCTTGTAGACCAGTATATATAATCTACATGTCCTGGATTGGAAAACAATTTAAGAGGTCAATGATATGTTAAAATTATTTACTCTATTCAGTGCTATGCTCAGGTTATTCACAAATTGAGTTAAGAATGAATTCTTAACATGGCTTATAAATAACTTGAGCGTGGCAGTGATTGAAAAGATATTGCATAATTACTACAATGTAAATAATGCTCCCCCAAATACTCCTAGAGCTGTGATGGTGAACCTATGGCACGGGTGCCACAGGTGGCACACGGAGCCATATTAGTGGGCACGCGAGCGTTGCCATAGCTCAGTTCCAGCACGCATGTGTGCATCGGCCAACTGATTTTTGGGCCTTTCAGTCCCACCGGAAGTTTCCGGCCTCTGGGGGAGTGGGGAAGACCGTGTTTGCCCTCCCTAGGCTCCTAGAAAGCCTCTGGAGTCTGGGAGGGTCCAGATTCCGGGTCCACCGGGCCATCACGTGCTAAAAGTGGAGTGGGTGAGCATGTGCACATGTGCAGGGGTGGAGCGCATTGAATTATGGATGTGGGCACACATGTGGGAAACCTCCCCATGCTCCCCACGCTTTTGGCACACGATGGCAAAAAGATTAGCCATCACTGTCCTAGAGTATGGGAGGAAGTTTTACTTTTGGAAATCTGACAGCAGGGAAATTATTTTGATATATAAACTGTTTCAAGGGCATATTAGAAATATATGCTTTTCTCCCTTGCGCTGCTTAGAGAGTCCATTGAGTGGGTGATTCCTCATCCGATTGGCCTCTGACTAAGAAATTTGACTAAACACACCTCCTCTTTCGGTTTCGCCCAGTTCCTTACTCAGTCCGAGCCTTCGATACTTGTTTCCTTGGAGCTCCACTCATTGGACTCTTTAAAATTAAAAATTAGGTGTTTTCAGCACTGGATTTTTTCTTTCAAGAGAGGTTTTAGCAGAAAGGTGGAATTTCACCGAAACACTGATCAACTGTAGAGCACTTGCCTCGGCAGCGGCTCACATTGCTGCTTCCTTCTCAGCGGTTTAATTGTGAGTTAATGGAGGGCGCATGAGAGGCTGTCTCGCTGTTGCTGTCCTCGCGCTGTTTTTGTTATTGTGGCGAGGGAGTCAGGCTGGGGTTGTGTTTTTTAGTCTTAATGCAATTTTAAACGCAAAGCAGAGCACGTGGGAGGCTGTGTTGCTCAGACTCGTGCTGTGGGAATGGAGAAAAGCCTCGTGGTGCCTTGGCTCGGCTTGGCTCTTCCCTAGATTGCCTCGCATTGACTCCACTGACTGTTGTTTCTTTGGCGTGTGTGGGACTGTTTCGTTGGTCCTGACCCATTAAGCATTCATTTAGACTGCCTTGTGTGTTGGGGTCTACGTTGGGGCTTTTCCCACCTAAGATTTGGAGCCAAATTAAGAGTGGAACTGTGTTTCCGGTTCTCTCACTATGGCTGCCATGTTTGCCCACACCTGCAGAGTTGCTGAGTCAGTGAGCGCCATTTTGTTTACATTGGGGCCTTTATAATTCAGCAGTACTAGGCTGTCTGACCATTTGTAATTGCTGCCTTTCTACATATATTCTCTCTGAGTTTATTAATTTATCTATTCTTCCCCGTTTATTTCAGATTCATATTGAGCAGCTATACAGAGCCTCTCTGTTTTTTTCCTGTTGTTTTGAACTGTTTATTCCACCTGCTCTCTTCACAATGGCAGATTGTACCTGCTCCACCAGAAGCACTAAATCTCCCTCTCAGCAAAAGGGAGGGTCCAGATCCAACCCTCACTCTGCCACCTCTACCTCACTTTCTGCTGCTGCAGAGAAAGCCGCCCAGAGAAGACACATTGCTCTTAATAAGCAGTTTGAAAAAGCAAGCTGAAGCCATTGTGCACTCCCCTCCCTCTGTCATGCCAATCACTCTTGATCTCGCTCCGAAGCAAACTTCAGAGCCTCCTCCTGTCCAAGACTCCTCCTCTTGGTCTCCAAACATTGTCTCTATGGATCAAGGAGCTCAGTCCATGGTGAGAGAAGTTTTTGCGCAGGAAACCGAGATTTCTCCACCCGCTGTCAACCCTCTGCCACATTCACTCCTACAGCGGCAGGGTTCCGCCCGTTGGAGAGTCAGTCTTTATTTCCTCAACAGATGTGTGATCTAATTGCTCTATCTGTGGCAAGAGGCATTAACTCTGCCCTTTCACAAAGGGGTATTTTGGCTCCTCCTTCTGTTCCAGCTCCAGCAATACATTCTTCCAGGTCTTTGTCTCAGTTTTTCCACGAGGCCCCTGCAGCTCCTCCTTCGCATTCTCATCACACTGACCAGTCCTTTATTGATGAGGAAGAGATCTTTGATTTCTGTCTTTATGGTGATGAGGAGGATTCCTCTTCCAGCAGTTTTCCAGTGTGCTGTGTCTACACTCCATGGCTGGGACCAATCCTCTTTTCTGACAGCAACTGAGAGAACTTTTAAATCAATTTCCTACCTCACTCTGCTCTAGTCACACCCCCTTTACCCTTGATTCCTCAGTCTTTCAGTTGCTGACAGACTGAGTTGGATTTTTCCTCTGTGCTCTAAGTTAGTGCATTAGGCTTTTGGTTATTTTTGAATAGTGTATACATTGATTTATTTTTTTTCTGCTTAATTCGGGATAGTTAGATTGTGTGTTTAATTGGTTTTTTCCCTTTGGATCATCTGCCTCTGCTGTTTGCCGACTCCGTGCCTCTTGAGCTAGGTCGGGTTGTGCCTAGCGCTTTCAGCGCTCACAGCGGCCGGTTTCTGTCCCTGCGGGGCAGATCCGGCTGGAAGAACCTGGAGGAGGGGCTGGGCGGTTTGCCGTCATAACCACGACCTCAATTTCATCTGATCGGCGGTTTTCTGGCAAGAAAGGCAGCGAGACAAGTGAATCCCGATTGCGCTGTGCGCTAAACAGCTGGCCTCACTTCCGGCTTGATTACATACCGGCTCCCGTCCCGTCAGAGACCTGCAGGCGGGGCCGTGAATAAGAGGCCAGTTATACGGGGCTCATTGCAAGAAGAAGCACAAGTGTTTCAGGGGGCTGAGCGGCTGCTGGGGTGATCACCAGCCGCCCACGCTGCAGAATCAGGGGCCTGGGGGCTTACACTTCGTGGCAGGCATGTCTGGAGTATTGCGGCTGGGCATGGCCGCCATTTTGGGGCGCCACCGCTACTGAGGCTCCAGTCTAATTTGGGTCTATTACAAGTGGATAGCCTAATCAACCGTTGTTAGCTGGGAGAGGCGTTGGTTGGCCTTATCCTGGACTATTGGAAGTGTAATTACCTGAGTCAGGGCTGCTGATTGTGCCTTGCTGACTGGCACACCTGTGGTTTTCAGGCCCACGCCCTGGGGAGGCTACAGGCTTGCCCCACGTGGCTAGATTCCTTGAAGCCTAGTCATTGCTAAGACTTGCTGCGGGGTACTTCCAATAGTATTATTTGTATATGTATTTTTTTAAAATAATAATAAATTATTCTGAGGACTCGGACAATGAAGAAGGGTGCCCTGAAGATCTCGAATTTTCCGAGGATGAGGGCCTGTTGCCTGATACTCCTGCCTTCACAGGCTTGTTTCGCCTATCTCTGTTCAACTCCCTCCTCCACAAGGCACGTTTGACTACGAACTTGGGGTCAGTGGGAGCACAAGTCCCTTCTCAGCCCGAGGCAGGTCCGCATGATGCCTTGTTCAAGCAAGCCAAGCAGGAGAAGGATTTTATTCCATGTCCCCAATTGTTCACTGATGTGCTGCAAGCGCCATGGGGCCAGCTGGGATCACTGACCGCACCTAACAATCAAGACAAGAAATTGCACTGTTTGGCTCCGGAACTGGAGATGCTGTTGGATCTGCCAGCTGTGGGCACTCCTGTAGCCAGTCTTACTACTCAATCAGTGGTTTCTGCGGACCCCTTAGATGGCCTGAAAGCTGAGGACAGACGCACGGAACAGGCCCTTCGTAAGTCTCATCAGGCAGTGGCCTGGGCCATCGGGACGGCTACGGCTAAGTCCTTCAATCGAGCCTCCTTAATTTGGCTATGTCAGTTACAAGAGCGGCTTCCTCTTAAGGAGACTCGCTTACATCAAGATGTCAACAAAATCATAGCAGCCACAGAGTATTCGGCTGACGCCTCCTTAAACTCGGTGAAATTTGCTTCCAGAGCCCTTGCATCTACATTAACATCAAGGAGGCTCTTCTGGCTTCGCCCCTGGAAGGCGGATGTTAAAACAAAGTGGAAGTTGGCTTTGGCACCATACAGAGGCTTCGCACTGTTTGGGGCCGCCTTAGAATCGCTCCTTGTAGAAGACAAAGACAAGCGAAAGGTTCTCCCCTTGACATTTTGCAAGCAAGACAGGCGTTTTCACCCGTACTTGCAATGGCAGCCCTTTCGGGCCTACTCCAGGTCTGGGTGTCCTCTACTTACCGTCAGTCCTTCAATACCTCAGACCGATCTTTGGACAGGCAACGTTTTCGGGATGGGGCAGATCTCAGATCCCATTGAAACATCCGTACCGTGGGGCAGGCTCCAGACCCTATCAGCGGGGCAAATGACTCACTGCCGGAAAGCCTAGTGGGGGGTTGTCTCCGTGACTTCCACAGACAATGGACTATGTTGACTTCGGACGTTTGGGTACGCCATATGGTCTCCGAAGACCTTCGGATAGAGCTTATGGATTGAACCCCAAGCCATTTTGTCTGGTGCCCGATACCACAGTCCGCGGAACATTATCATCTCATGTTGGCAGAAATAACCCATTTGTTAGACATCAAAGCCATAGAGCAGGTCCCGTTGGACCAACAAGGGACCTGATTTTATTCAGTTCTGTTCCTGGTACCAAAGAATTCTGGAGGGGTCAGAGGTATCCTCAATTTGAAGCAGCTCAATTTAGCGGTTCACTATCGCCGCTTCAAGATGCATTCCTTGCGATCGATACTGGCCTCGGTACGCCAAGGGGATTTGATGCAGTCTGTGTATCTTCGCGAGGCTTACCTCCACGTGCCAGTTCATTCGTCCCATTGCCAATATCTGAGGTTCAAATTTGCTGGGAGGCATTAACAGTACTGTGCCATGCCCTTTGGGCTCTCTTCTGCTCCAGAACCTTCACCAAGCTGGTGGAGGCGGTGGCAGCTACCCTTCATTCAATTCCTGTAAGACTGCTATGTTATCTGGACGACATATTGGTCCTGTCGTCCTCCCGGGAGCGAGCTTTCCGGGACATGGAGCAAGTGCTTTCTGCCTTCTGAGCACACGGTTTCACCGTGAACATGGACAAGAGCCACCGCATTCCGTCAACATCCATTTTGCACCTCGGGTCCGTGATAAACTCGATAAAAGGTCAGGTGTTTTTGTCCCCAGAAAGAGTCCAGAATGTCTCAACCTTGTTGGACAAGATTCTGACCTGAAGAGCGGTGCCATTATCAACCCTATCTCAACTGCTAGGGAAACTAGTGTCCTGTATTCACATTGTTCCATGGGCTCGCGGGCATTCCCGCCAGTTATAATGGCTGCTCCTCCCGTTCCAGAGGAAGGGCTCCGCAAATTCATCAAAGAAGGTGTCTCTGCCTCCCCAAGTCTGGCTGTCTCTCCATTGGTGGAAGTCTCCAGGACTGTCACTTCCTGGATCTGGACAGGGTGGTGATCACCACAGATGCCAGTCTACAGGGTTGGGGGGGACACATAGCGAATCAGGTGGCTCAGGCAGGGCTGTGGAGTCGGAGCCGGAGTCGAGGAGCCGGAGCCAGAGGAAATTTTGGGTACCTGGAGTCGGAGTTGGAGTCGGCAAACAATGCACCGACTCCAACTCCTACTAAATTTAGATTGGAATTTTTTAAAAAGCAAGTTTAAATGTCCCAATTCTCCCAACTCCACAGCCCTGGGCTCAGGGCAGGTGGTCCCCATTGGAGCGTCGCCACAGCATCAACCTCCTCGAACTTTGGGCAATTCGACTGGCACTGCTTCATTTCAAGGCGGAAGTACGGGGGCGCCACGTGTTGATCCTCACGGACAACACGTCCGCAAAAGCGCACATGAACAAGGAAGGGGGCATGAGGTCTCGCGTACTAATGCTCGAGTCAGACTGTTCAGTTGGACAGAGCGCCACCTTCTGTCAATCCGGGCAGATCATATATCCGGGGCAGCAAACATTCAGGCAGATTGGCTCAGCAGAGAGCTGATCGATCCGGCCGAATGGCAGTTACACCCACGTCTATTCCGGGAGTTGACTCTCAGTTTCGGGACGCCCGTGATCGACCTGTTCGCCAGTCCCTCCAATGCCCAGCTTCCTCGGTTCATGTCTCATTATCCAAGTCTCAGCAGAAGGGGTGGACGCACTCAGATGTCGTTGGCCGAAGGGACTCCTGTACGCATTTCCGCCAGTCGCTCTGATCCAACAGGTGGTGAGGAAGTTGGTGGCGGAACGAGCAGAGATGGTGCTGATAGTTCCCAACTGGCCACGCTGCCCTTGGTTTGCAGACCTCGTGGAGTTCTCTGTCAGCAGCCCGTGGTCATCCCGCCTCATTGGATTGCGTTGTGCCAAGGGGCCGTCTTCCATCCAGAGCCCCAATGGCTACAGTTGGCCGTGTGGCATTTGAATGGGTCATCCTAAGGAAGAATCGGTTGTCGGAGGATGTGATCGGCACGATTCAGGCATCTCGTTGTCCTTCCACAACTAGAATTTATGAGGCCTCATGGAAAGCGTTCTGTCGTTGGGTGGTGGCCCATCACGTGGACCCGACTTCGGCAGTTATCCAGGACGTATTGGATTTTTTATAGTCTGGGTTGGTCAAGGGTTTGGCTCCGCTCACCTTGAGATGCCAAGTAGCGGCCTTATCTATGGTCATCTCCTGCCTGCCATATCAGTCCTTGTCTCATCATCCGTGGGTCCGGGGATTTCTTCATGGAGCTACAAATATACGTCCTCCCAGTCCACCGGTACCCTTCTTGGGATTTGCCTCTTGTTTTGCAAGCTCTGACAGCTCCTCCGTTTGAGCCCCTGGGGTCGGTGTCGCTCAAGTTTCTCTCCTTTAAAGTGGCATTTCTACTGGCAATCACGTCGGCTCGACGTATCTCCGAGCTGGCTGCCTTGTCTGTTAGGAAAGATTTGTGTATATTTCATACCAATATGGTGGTCCTGCGACTTGATCCAGCATTTACTCCTAAAGTTAATTTATGGTTTCATCGTTCTCAAGAATTAGTATTACCGGATTTCTGTTCTAACCCGAAGCATCACCGTGAGGTCTTTTGGCACACTCTTGACGTTCGCAGGGCATTGCGACGTTACATCTGCCGGACTGAGTCATTTAGAAAGACAGAAGCATTTCTGGTTTCCTTTCATCCAGCGTCTATGGGCCAAAAGGTGTCGTGGGCCGGTGGATTAAGGCCTGCATTTCTTTGGCCTATGAGCATCAGGCCCGTCCTGTTCCAGCTAGAATTCTGCCCTACTCGACCAGGAGCGCGGCCGCTTCTGCAGCCTGGGCGACGCAGGCGTCTGTACTTTGTCGAGCTGCCACTTGGACTTCGCTGTCGCCCTTCATCAGACACTATAGAATTGACGCTTATGCTTCTGCAGAGGCGTCATTTGGACGGAAGGTTTTACAGAGAGTTGTTGCAGAGTCTGATACGGGGAGCAGGCTTGGGTATGTCCCAGCTATGGAGTGTAGACGCAGCACACTGGAAAACGGACGTTGTCTTTCCTGAACGTCCATTTTCTGGGTGCTACGGATACACTCCATTCTCTCCCGTTCTGTTGGGCTGCCTGCTATTGTTTGGTTTGAAATGTTTTAAATTGTTAATAAAATTGTGTTGTATACAGATCTGTGCTGCACCTTCATTCAAGACTGAGGAATCAAGGGTAAAGGGGGTGTGGCTAGAGCACAGAGTGAGGTAGGAAATTGATTTGAAAGTTCCCTCAGTTGCTGTCAGAAAAGATGATTGGTCCCAGCTATGGAGTGTATTCGCAGCACTCAGAAAATGGACGTTCAGGTAAGACAACATCCGTTCTCCTTCCACAGGCCGTTTCCGTCACGAGATGTTCAAGGCTTTGCTGCATAAGGCCAAGGTTACCGCCAACATGGGTCTAGTTCAACCTCCTCCATTACCCGCTCCGGATTCTTCGGATTCCAACATCCGCCTTTTCACTGAATGGGTTGCTCAACCAGACTCTGTTCCCTCTCCTAAACTCTTTGTAGACATGTTCAGTGTCAATGGTCTCAGCCCGGTTCTATATCCAATCCTAGCAGTATGGACAAAGAAGTTGTACTCTATTGAACAGGAATTTGAGGATCTTTTGAAACTTCCTGTAATTGATCCTCCAATGGCCAGTCTGACCTCACTCAACATCCTTCCATCTGATGCAGCTGAAGGCCTTCGCACAGAGGACAAGCGGGCTGAATTTTCCACATGTAAGACTCATCTGGCCTCTGCATGGGCCATCAAGTCGGCTACGGCAGCTTCCTTTTTCGCCAGGACATCCCTCATCTGGCTCAAGCAGATGCAGGCTAGAGCATCGCCAGAGGATGCCCGTCTGCAACAGGATATTAATAAGATAATTGCAGCCACAGAATACATGG
Organism: Coluber constrictor foxii; assembly: GCA_038048745.1. Taxonomy (NCBI): domain Eukaryota; kingdom Metazoa; phylum Chordata; class Lepidosauria; order Squamata; family Colubridae; genus Coluber; species Coluber constrictor. Next base: position 113,526,972 of record CM075961.1, on the reverse strand, counting down.
AGGATGTCACACTCAACTCTGCCAAGTTTGTCTCCTGCGCCATAACTTCCAACATTGCCTCATGTCACCCTCTCTGGCTCCATCACTGGGAAGCAGACATGAAGACCAAATGGCGTCTGGCAGCAGCCCCTTTCAAAGGCACTGGATCCTGTGTTAGTGGAAGTTAGGGAGAAGAAGAAGGTTCTTCCATCTTCCTCCAGACGCTACGACAGATGGTCTAACTTCCCTTATTACAGGCAGTTCTTTCATTCCACTGAACAAGGATTTCAGAACCCACAGCCTGCATGACAATTCGGTCATGCCTCCGACAGACCTCAAGAGTGTCAGTCCTTCAGAAATCACAGCCATCAATCCCAGGGCAGATGCCGCTTCAGGGGATCCGGTTTTCGACTCTATCGCAGAAAATAGGACCGTTCCCCCCTTACAGCCCATTGGTGGTCAGCTCACTTCGCTGAGGTTTGGCGTACCATGACCACAGGTGCATGGGCCATTCAGACGGTGTCCATGGGGGTCACCTTGGAATTTGTTTCTTTCCCCCCCCCCCACATCGATTTAACCAATGCTTTATCCCCTCGGACCTGGCCAAAAGGGCCTCAATGGAAGCTGAGATTCTTCATCTTCTCTCCATTCGGGCCATTGAACCAGTCCCGCCAGAACACCACGACTCTGGGGTCTATTCTATTTTGTTTCTAGTTCCAAAAAAGTCGGGGTTTTAGGGCCGGCCATATTGGACTTGAAGTACCTGAACAATTCATATTCATTATGAATATGCATGTTTTAAGATGCACTCGCTACATTCCATCCTGAGTGGCATTAGATTGGGAGATTTTTTGTCATCCATTGATTCTGGGAGGCCTATTTGCATGTTCCCATTAGGCTCTCCCACAGGAGGTTTCTCAGATTTTGTTATGGACACACCCATTATCAATACAGGGCCATGCCCTTTGGCCTTTCCTCTGCCCCTCATATTTTTACTAACTTCTAGATGTGGTGGCCCATTTGTGTTCCGTACCTGTCAGACTGCAATGTTATTTGGACGATATTCAGTCTTCCTCGTTTCAACAGGCCCACGAGGATGTCCAATTCACCATCGAAGCTCTTCAACAACACGGGTTCACTGTAAATTGGGAGAAGAGCCAGTTAAGTTCTACCACCGACTTGGTTCATCTAGGAGCCTGCATCGTTACAATGTTGGGTCAGGTCTTTTTGTCTCAGGAACAGCGTCACATCATCAGGACCACGGCCTGACAGGTCAGAGCTCTTCGCAGGGTTCCACTTCTCCTGGTTTCCCAGTTGCTAGGGCAGATGATCTCGTGCCTATCAATCGTTCCCTGGGCCCGACTGCACTTGAGACCCCTTCAATGGTTCCTTCTTTCAAGCCAGAGGAAGGGCAACAGCAACTCATCCCTTCGGGTCAAAGTTTCTCCCAAGCTCTTCAGGTCATTGCTCTGGTGGATTTCCCCCGCCTTGAGGAAAGGGTCCCCCTTTCTCAAACCACACCCCCTGGTGGTTACCATGGACACCAGTCTGGTCAGTTGGGGGGCTCGCTTCAACTCCCAGTTCACTCGAGCATTGGACTGTCAGAGATCTCTGCAACGACATAAACTGGCTGGAGTTGCGGGCTGCCCATCTGGCTCTCTGCTTCTTCCAGAGTCTCCTGTCAGGGCATCACGTTCTAATATGGATGGACAATGTCACGGCAAAAGCCCACGTGAATTGCCAGGGTGGCACTTGTTCTAGAATCTTCATGGATGAAGCCATTCAGCTGGGTCTTTGGGCAGAGAGGCACCTGCTCTCCTTACAAGCAGAGCATATAGCAGGAATCCACAACACTCGCGTAGACTGGCTGAGCTGCACCGACATCGATCTGGCGGAATGGCAGCTACATCCCTCTCTATTCTATCAGATTGTTCAGTTCTTCGGCCTGCCAACGGTGGATCTCTTCGCCACTCCGGCCAATGCACAGGTAACCCGATTCTTCTCCAGGTACTGGACCCCAGAAGCAGAAGGCACCAACGTTCTACGCTGCCAGCAGCCCCCAGATCGACTCTATGCCTTTCCTCCCATTCCTCTGATTCAGGGGGTCATATGGAAGATCTTGGAGGAGAGGGCGGAAGTCATCCTGATCGCTCCCTTCTGGCCCCGGCGGGCCTGGTTCGTGGACCTCAAAGGCCTATCAATTGCTCCTCCCTGGAGAATTCCACCAGACCAAGTTTCTCTGCTTCAAGGGGAGGTGACGCATCCAGACCCCCAGTGGCTTCTACTAGTCGTCTGGCTATTGAAAGGGACCTATTGAAGCGAGAACTTTTTTCAGAGAAGTTATAGACATTCTCCTTGCATCTTGTAGAAGTTCCACCACTCACATCTACGAAGCCACCTGGTCCGCATTCCGTCGCTGGTATACCTTGTTGCACGTCGATTCTACACGAGCCTCCATCCTGCAGGTCCTGCAGTTTCTCCAGGTGGGTCTCAAGGCAGGCCTGGCAGTCAATACCCTGGTGGGCCAATTTGTGCCCTCCTGTTGTTCACAGATATCCTTCCTGGGACCTATGTCTGGTTCTGCAAGTCCTTCTGGAGGCGCCTTTTGAGCCATTGTCCACTGTCAATCTAAAGTTCTTGTCCTTCAAAGTCGCCTTCTTAGTGGCCATCACTTCAGCTCGCCGAGTTTCAGAGCTGGCTGCTCTTTCAGTACGCAGGGATGTGTGCACCTTTCACTCGGATTGGGTTGTCTTGCGTTTGGATCCCATCTTTCTCCCGAAGATCAATACCTGCTTCCACAGATCAGAGGAAGTTGTTCTTCTGGACTTCTGTCCCCGCCCTGTTTACCACACAAACGTCAATGGCATAAATTGGATGTTCATCAAGTGCTCAGTATATTCATCTCCCGTACGGCTCCCTTCTGCAAGTCGGAATCCTTGTTTGTTTCATTTCAACCTACCTTGCTTGGATTCAAGGTTTCTTCGTCCACCATCACCAAGTGGATCAAGGCCTGCATCGCCCTGGCTTACGAGCATCGGAACAAACAACTTCCTGGTCATGTTACAGCTCACTCGACTCGTAGTACTGCCATCACCGCGGTCTGGGTGACACAGGCCCCTCTCCTCAAGATATGCCAGGCGGCTACCTGGGTGTCACTGGATTCATTTATTTGTCATTATAAGTTGGACAGATTTGCGTCAGCTGAGGCAGCTTCTGGCCGTTGGGTTCTTCAGCGCGTCTTCCCTGTGGAGGGCAGTTCCACCTCCTCTGTTTGTCCTGCCTTGGGGATATTTAGCTTGGGTATATCCCACTCAATGGACTCTCTAAGCAGCGCAAGGGAGAATGAACATTGGACTTACCTGAAGGTTCTTTCTCCTTGTGCTGCGTGAGAGTCCATACCCGCCCTTGTGTTTTTTTGTCTGGGGTTTTTTTCCTTGTTTTTTGTTTCACTCAGGCTGTCAGTTTCTTCGGATTCGGACCTCATGCGGAACTGGGCTAAACCGAAAGAGGTGTGTTTAGTCAAATTTCTTACTCAGTCAGAGGCCAATCAGATGAGGAACCCACTCAATGGACTCTTATGCAGCGCAAGGAGAAAGAACCTTCAGAGCAGTCCAATGTTCATTTTGTGCAGTAGAATGTGAATATAACTGAGTTTCTTACACCAATCTTTTCTATAATTTTTCAAGTCCTTACCCCATTTTTTTGAGCAGTAAGCTGTTCCATGATGCATTGTATTTGGACTTGGTTTTCTTTGGAAGGAAGCAAAATAAACTTAACTCTTGAGAAATAATTTAAATACAACACCCAGCCAGGTTCTACTACTTTAAATGAAATATGTATAAAGTGGCAATTCCCCAAATGGTGCTAACTTTGTCCTAGCTAATAGCTTTGTATATATGACAGCCTCTAAATCAGAGTTCTTTTAATAAGAGGTCCATAAATGACAACTTGGATAGGAAAAGAAATTACTATTTTAATTTTTTACTAAACTTTAACTGAATTTAGGCTTTAATTCAATAATAGGCAACAAAGCAATTTATTGTCTCTAGATTCCAAAAATAATAAACTTATATATATCTATTTAAAATATTTTGATAATTCTATTTGGGTACAGTTTTTCCTTTAGAACAATTATATTTTTTATCTGTTTATTACTTTTTTCCTTGAGTCGGCTTTCACCAGATTCTTAAAGGGTCTTTGGCTGAAAAAGAACTCTTTCTCTAGATAAATTATACTGCTTTTAAAGTAAACATTTACTTGATTTTATAATCAAAAACTTAAAATTGTTAACTTAATTATATTTCTGCCTTTCTGATTTAGGGTCTGAAGTGGAATAGACCACAGTTCCGGAAATACATTAAAAAGATGGCAACTCAAGGTATGAATTAGCATAATCCAGATGGAAATTAAATAGATTGTGATCATTTGGGTATAGCCGCCACTTTTCAGTTCTTCAAAATAATAAGGAATTGAATTTATATGTAAAATATGTAAAATTACATATAAAATTCTGCTCTTACCTTGATTTGATGTTTAATGATGAACAGAACAAATACTTGTTCTACTAAGCCACTTAACCTTAAGTGGAATTTTAAAATAACTCATTTAAAAACTCTTAAAACATTTAAAACATAGGTTACCATTTAATGGGGAAAAAAGTTGTTTTGGATATGAAACATCACAATGTTCCACATATGCCACATTATTTCAGATCAGCCCTGGTTTAGTAGAACTGAAATCTAGAACTTTCATTGTTCTTACTTCAGATAAAATGAAATTTGGATGGGGCAAAAAGGGCAAATCTCCTCCTCCCTTGTACAGTGCACAGCACAGTGTTTCACATTAGTCCATCTACCTTATTTTCTCACTGTCTTTTTTTTTTCTTGGCCATCACCATAAACATCTCAGTGCAATGTATTCATCTGTTATACCCCAAAAGGAAATCCCATAATTTATCACAAAAGTTTTTTGTAACGTAATATATATTATTCACTGTTAAAAGAGAATTTTTCCACTATCTTAAAAGAAAATTTATATCTAGCATATGATTTGTGTCTCTAAATTAAAATTGTAATAAAATTTTGCCAAATGTTTTCTGTTACTTTAGCAACTTGTTTTTAACCAATTTATTGCCAGCAGCTGATTTAATGGAGTTGGATATGGCAATGGAGCCAGACAGAAAAGCAGCCGTCAGTCATTGGCAGCAACAGTCATACCTAGATTCTGGTATCCACTCTGGTGCCACAACCACAGCTCCCTCTCTGAGTGGCAAGGGAAATCCTGAAGAGGAAGATGTTGATACCACTCAAGTTCTATATGAATGGGAACAGGGATTCTCTCAGTCTTTCACTCAAGATCAGGTAGCTGGTAAGTAGAGTTCTGTGATTATATTAATCACTCAACCACATATCAGTAGATTAAAAAGAGCTTACTCTTGTTCCAGATATTGATGGACAATATGCTATGACCCGAGCACAGAGAGTACGTGCTGCCATGTTCCCAGAAACATTAGATGAAGGCATGCAAATCCCATCAACACAGTTCGATGCTGCACATCCAACAAATGTACAACGACTTGCTGAACCTTCCCAGATGTTAAAACATGCTGTGGTTAATTTGATAAACTACCAAGATGATGCAGAGCTAGCAACTCGTGCCATCCCAGAATTGACCAAATTGTTAAATGATGAGGACCAGGTATGTGCACATTGATTCAGCTTATATTTATTTTGATTGCTAAGAGGCATCACTTAGTAGACTTACTTTTGGATTTCAATGCATTTATTAGGTTGTAGTGAACAAAGCAGCAGTTATGGTCCACCAGTTGTCCAAAAAAGAAGCTTCTCGTCATGCTATCATGCGTTCTCCTCAAATGGTTTCTGCCATTGTGCGTACTATGCAGAATACAAATGATGTAGAAACAGCCCGTTGTACTGCAGGTACACTACATAACCTATCTCATCATCGTGAAGGCTTACTGGCAATCTTCAAATCAGGAGGTATTCCTGCTCTGGTTAAAATGCTCGGGTATGTAAATTAATTTTTTTTTATTGAAAAAGTTTTACAAATACAAATTTTCCCCCCTTTCCCCCCGTTACCTTCCCTAACCCTTCCCTCCCCTCCCTTGACTTCCCTTGTGACCTTAAAATTACAATTCATTTTTAACTCCCCAAATATTAAAAGGTGAAATCTAAATCCTATCATGATTCCCCCCAACTACTCTGCACCCTGTATACTATAAATTTCTATGTAACGTTCAGGCTGAGTTCGATCCTGTGGCTCCCGAGGACGTGGACAGGATTCTGGGATTCTGGGAAGACTGAACGCAACCACATGTTTACTGGACCCGTGTCTCTCCTGGTTGGTGCTGGCCTCCCGGGAGGTTACACGAGGCTGGCTCCAGGAGATTATAAACGCTTCTTTGAGTGAGGGTGTCCTTCCGCCTGCCTTGAAGGAGGCGGTTGTGAGGCCCCTCCTCAAGAAGCCCTCCCTGGACCCAGCTGTTTTAGCTAATTACCGTCCTGTCTCCAACCTTCCCTTCTTGGCGAAGGTTGTTGAGAGTGTGGTTGCGTGGCAGCTCCCCCGATACCTGGATGAAGCTGTCTATTTAGACCCGCTCCAGTCCGGCTTCAGGTCTGGGTACAGCACCGAAACGGCATTGGTCGCGTTGGTGGATGATCTCTGGAGGGCCCGGGGTAGAGGGTACTCCTCTATCCTGGTGCTATTAGACCTCTCAGCGGCTTTTGATACCATCGACCATGGTATCATATTGCGCCGGTTGGAGGGATTGGGGGTGGGGGGCACCGTTTTACGGTGGTTCTCCTCCTACCTCTCCGACCGGTCGCAATCGGTGTTGACAGGGGGGCAGCGGTCGACCCCGAGGTGCCTGGTATGTGGGGTGCCACAAGGGTCGGTCCTCTCGCCCCTCCTGTTCAACATTTATGTAAAGCCGCTGGGTGAGATCATCCGTGGTTTTGGGCTGGAGTTCCATCAGTACGCTGATGATACTCAGCTGTACATCTCCACCCCAGACCACCCCAACGATGCTGTGGAAGTGATGTCCCAGTGCCTTGAAGCTGTGCGGGTCTGGATGGGGAGAAACAGGCTTCGACTCAACCCCTCCAAGACCGAGTGGCTGTGGCTGCCGGCGTCCCGATATAGCCAGCTGACTCCATCGCTGGTTATTGGGGGCGAATCATTGGCCCCCACGGAAAGGGTTCGCAACTTGGGCGTCCTCCTGGACTCGCGGCTGTCTTTAGAGGATCATATGACAGCCGTGGCCAGGGGGGCTTTTTATCAGGTCCGCCTGATTCGCCAGCTGCCACCCTTTCTAGATCGGGACTCCCTACGCACGGTCACTCATGCTGTTGTCACTTCCCGTCTGGACTACTGCAATGCTCTCTACATGGGGCTCCCCTTGGGGTGCACCCGGAGGCTCCAACTGGTGCAGAATGCGGCCGCGCGGGGGATTATGGGAGCGACGGGATGCTCCCACGTGACACCTCTCCTGCGCGAGCTGCATTGGCTGCCGGTGGACTTTCGGGTGCGTTTCAAGGTGTTGGTAATCACCTTTAAAGCGCTCCATGGCTTAGGGCCAGGGTACTTACGGGACCGCCTTCTGCCGCCAATTGCCTCCCACCGGCCGGTTCGCTCCCACAGAGAGGGCCTCCTCAGGGTGCCATCAGCCAGACAATGCCGGCTGGCGACCCCCAGGGGGAGAGCCTTCTCTGTGGCAGCACCCACCCTTTGGAATGATCTGCCTCCAGAGCTAAGAACAATCTCTGACCTCCCAACCTTTCGGCGGGCTTTGAAAACCCATCTCTTTCAGTTCGCCGGCCTAGCCTGATTCCTATAGCATTTTATCATTTTAGACTTGTATTTTAATATGAAGCTAGTTTTAATTCTATGGCCACTTATATGATTATTTTATGGAATTTTAACTTTTGTATGGTTTGTTTTTAAATTGGCTGTACACCGCCCTGAGTCCGCAAGGAGAAGGGCGGTATATAAATTCAAATAAAGTTAAAGTTAAAATAAAGCTAAAAGCTATCTGATACTTCTTTGTTTGATATTTATTCTGCACATAGTCTATCCATTTCTTCCATTCCCACACAAAAGTATCTTGAGTCCGGTCTTTTAAATATGCTGATATCGTTGCCATTTCAGCAAAACTGGCCACCTTCAAAGTCCATTCTTCAATAGTAGGTAAAACATCTTTTTTCCAATATTGACTAATCAGTAACCTAGCTGCTATAACCATATATAATATCAGTTTTGTTTCATTCACTGAGAAATCCTTAACTATACCCAGTAAAAACAATTGAGGAGAAAATTGAAGTTTTTTCTTCAATACATTTTGCATTACCCACCAAATTTTGATCCAGAAAGCCTTCACTTTCTTGCAAGTCCACCATACATGGTAATATGTAGCATCTAAGCAATCACATCTTCAACATTTTGGCTGAACATTAGGATACATGCATGACAATTTCTTAGGATCTAAATGCCACCTATAAAACATTTTATAAATATTTTCCCTCAAATTCTGTGACTGTGTAAATTTAACATTCTGGACCCATATTTTTTCCCATGTTTCCATCATAACTGGTTCTGCAAAGTTTTGCACCCACTTTATCATACAGTCTTTAAGCAGTTCATTTTCAGAGTCTCTCTCTAACAAAATATTATAAACCCTCTTAATATGCATTGGGCCTTTCTCTTTTATCTGTCTTACTAATTCCTCTTCGTATAACATCAAACCAGTTTTTTGATCTTCCCTCCATCTCAATTGAAGTTGATTATACTGTAGCCAAATTAGATTAATCCCTTCTTCCAACAGAGTGTTTAATGTCTTTAATTGCCATCTATCCCCATCATTAAAAAGTACCTCTTTATATAAAATCCCCCTGAGTGACTTAATATTTATATTCCGTGTAATATGACCAAGATCCAACCACAAAGGTATTTTGTAATCTAATTTAAGATGGCGCTTCTTCCATACTCTCATCAAAGAGTTTCTGAGTATGTGACTCTTGAATACTTTATCAACTTTATTTTCATAAAATAAATATGCATGCCAACCAAGTTCCAAATCGTGGCCTTCTATATTCAATATTTCAGACCTTGTCATTCCAAACCAGTCACTCGCTTGTGTCAACGCAGCGGCTTCATAATACAATCGTAGATTTGGAAGTTTAAGGCCACAACATCACAAACATCTTGCATAATTTTCAGCTTGACTCTTGGCTTTTTATCATTCCAAACAAATTTATTCACTCCTTTTTGCCATTCAGTCAGATGTTTATCACTTTTAAGCACCAGAATCATTTGAAACAAAAATAAAAATCTAGGTAGAACATTCATCTTAACTACTGCTATTCTTCCAAGTAAAGATAGCTGCAGCTTTTTCCAGGTCTCCATATCTTTTTGCACCTTTCGCCACAACACTTCATAATTATTTTGAAAAAGTTTTATATTCAAAGCTGCAATTTGAACTCCTAGATATTTCACCTTTGGTACTATTTCAAATCCTGCCATCCTTTCGAGTTCCTTCTTTTGACCTTCTGACATGTTTTTAACTATCATCTTGGTATTTTTCTGATTCAGTCTAAATCCTGAACCATACCATATTCTTCTATAATGTCTTTCATCTGGATTATTGATTCCATCGGCCTTGTTAGGGTAACAACCAGATCATCTGCAAATGCCCTTGTTCTATAGTCCTCTTGCCTTATAGCTATTCCATTTAAAGTACTCAAATCCCGTATTGTATTCAACAAGACTTCTAAAGTTAAAATAAACAACAATGGGGATAACGGACAACCTTGTCTTGTTCCTTTTTCAATACAAAAGTTTGTAGTTAAACTTCCATTAATAATAATTTGTGCTGTTTGCTCTTGATAAATTGCTGAGACCGCCTGAACAAACTGGTCCCCAAAGTCCATTTTTGTTAAAGTCTTTAGTAGAAAGTTCCAATTGACTCGATCAAAGGCCTTTTCCGCATCCAAAAACACCAGCACTGCAGGGATCTGTTTACTCTTCGCAAGATATTCCAATAAATCTATAATTTGCCTCACATTATCCTTCATATATCTGCCTTCTATAAATCCAGCTTGATCGTGATGAATCACCTCTTGCATAACTGGCATTAATCTGTTGGCTAATACTTTTGCAAAAATTTTATAATCCGTATTCAGGAGAGATATTGGCCTAAAATTTTCCGATTTTGTAGAACCTTCCTCTTTTGGTATCAATGAAACAAAGGCTGCTTTCCATGAAGGGGGGTATTTTACCCCCTTTTTGTATGCTACATAATAAGTCTTTAAGATGTTCAATCATTTCTGCTTGTAAAGTTTTATAATACACAGCTGTTAAACCATCCGTCCCTGGAGCTTTAGCTGTTTTCAATTGTTTGATTGCAAAAATAATCTCAGCTGTTATTAATTGATTCATTTTTTCCTTTTGTTCTCTAGAAATTTTACTGACTCTACTTTCTTCTAAGTATTTATAAGTTCATTCTATATATGATCTTTGGCATATAGTTTAGTGTAATAATCTAAAAAGGCTTGTTTAATTAGATTTTGTTGAAAAACTTCCTTCCCTCCATGTTCAATACTACCAATAACACGAGAGCTCTGCTGTTTCCTCAGTGTATAAGCCAGCCACCTGCCCGGTTTGTTGGCATTACTAAATGTATTATGTTTTGCAAATTGTAGATTAATTGCTGCTTGTTCCGCTATAAGCATTTGAAATTGGTCTTTCAGAAGTTTTATCATTTCTTGTAATTTTTTATCCATCGGATTTTTTTATAAGTAATTGTTCTTTTTTCTTTATCTCTCCTTCCATTTCTAATCATTTCTTTTGCTGATTTGACTTATGTTTGGAGTTCATATAAATCAGTACCCCCCGCATATACGCCTTACTCGCATCCCAAATGATTTCAATAGGGGTACCCTTATTCAAGTTCATTTTAAAAAATTCTTTCATTTGTTTTTTAAGTTCATTTACATTCTTTTCATATCTGAACAGGTTTTCATTTACTCTCCATGATCTTCTCTTGATCTTTCCCATTTCCATTTCTATCCATACTGGGCTATGGTCAGTTAAAGTCCTCAGAAATATCTTTGTTTTCTTTGTTTTTGAAAGTAGATCAGCTGTAACTAAAATGAAATCAATCCTGGAGAAGGATCTGTGTCAATCTGAAAAAAAAGTAAAATCCAGAGTGCAGTGGGTTCTGCACTCTCCATACATCTTTCAATTCAAAGTCTTCTTTCATATCAAAGAAAGTCTGTGGTAATTTAACACATGATTTTGCCAAACTCTTCTTATCTTTTTTAATATCTATTACTCCATTCCAGTCGCCCATAAGTAAAATAGATCTATAATCCCATTGCAATATTTTAGAATGCAATAGTTTATAAAAATGTTCTTGTTGCTGGTTGGGAGCATAAATTCCAATCACCAAAAGTGGACCATTCTGTGTATGTAATTCAATTGCTATATATCTTCCACAATCATCTGCTTCTATAATTTTGGCTAATAATCTTTTATTTATGTAAATCAAGACACCATTCTTTTTCTCTGAGTTTGAGGTTATAAATTGTGCATCTAATTTAGAGTCCATCAAATGTTTTTGATCCTGTATTCTAATATGAGTTTCTTGCAAACAGATGACATCATTGTTAAATTGTCTCAAATAATGAAATATTTTCCTTCTTTTCTGTGGTGAGATCAATCCATTCACATTCCAAGATAGAAATTTAATTGTCATTTGTAGTCTCACGAAGTGTTAAGAGCATTTGCTGAAGTTTCTGTTCCAGAGTGGTAGTCTTTGGCCTGGCTCCTCCCATGGCTTCATTTTTCTGTGGTTTACCATTGGCACCCTTCTTATCTTGTGGTGGGATAGACCTCTGCTGCTCTTGCTTATCTAAAATTTGCTTATGAGCTGCTCGAGTTATATGCTGATCTTTAGGTTCTTGCAACAACAATTCGAGGTCCAATGCCACCTCTCTTGTACTTTTGGGTGGCCCTTTTCTAACTTTTGGGTGGCCCTTTTCTAGCCTCAGAAAAATCCAGCAATGGTTCATCCAAAGAGTCCCCTATTGCTCCTTGAATTTCCGCTATTGCTCTTTGAGTTTCCATTGCCTTCAGCTCCATCTGTTTCCGCTGTTCCTCAGACTCTTGTTCAAATTCCTTCTCTGTGACACCCTCCTCTATAGCTAACACTGAAGATGTACATGGAGATGCTGGACCAGTTTTAAGAACACTAAAATAAAATTCTTCCACTTTTTCAACAGTATTTAATCGGTATCTCTCTCCTTGGTATCTCAGTATTATACCAACTGGGGCATCCCATCTAAATGGAATCTGTTGCTTCTTCAGCTCAGTCACCAAAAATCCAAAATCTTTTCTATCTCTTAATATCTTAGGTGGCAATTCTTTATAAATCCCAATCTCCTTTCCATCCACTTGGCTTGGCTTGTTCAATAGAAACAAAAGACTTTTGCAAGATATCATTTCTCATCCTTCTATCTGTAAAGTAGATCACCACATCTCTAGGCAAGTTCCTTTGTCTTGCCAGCCGAGAATTCTGTAGACCTTGTCAATCTTGTACAGAACATCTTCAGGGTTAACCTTTAGCATCACAGCAAGGGCATCAGCACAAACCATTCTCAAATCCTCTCTGTTGTTTTCTTTTATTCCTCTCAGTCTTAAAGCAAATTCCATAAATCTGAATTGCATTATAGTTACTTCATTTTCAATTCTTTGAGTTTTATTGTCCACATTAGCAATTTTATTGTCAGCTTCCCTCATTTTAAATTCATATTCTGAACTGAGTTCAACCACTTTTTTATCAATCTCAACAACCGCTTCTGACAAACCAGTAACAACTGTCAAAATATCTCTTTTCATCTTATCATACTTTTCTTGAACCACCTCTTTAATTTCCTGCTGAGACTTTTCAAGTTTCTGCTGGGACTTTTCAAATTTTTGGTCCATTACTTCAGGTTGGTTCATCAGAGCCCCAGCAATAAATTCCTTCAAATCCTTAAATCCAGTCTCCTTTTCTTGGCTCTGAATCTGTGTCTCTAACTGCTCTTTTGTTTGGTGGGTAGGGGAGCCCCCCCCTACAGCTTTAGGAGCTGGTTTGGTCTGCTTTGAAGCCATATTTCTATGCAGTCTTATTCTTTCTAAGAAAGAGGTCTTCCCCCCTTTTCCACCACAGAGTCCTTTTAAAAACTTCCCCAGCTTCAATCAGATTTGTAAAGGAGATAGAACAAGTTGCCAACTGTACGCTGATGACACTCAGCTGTACATCTCCACCCCTGACCACCCCAATGATGCCCTCGAAATGATGTCCCAGTGCCTTGAAGCCGTGCGGGTCTGGATGGGGAGGAACAGGCTTCGTCTCAATCCTTCCAAGACCGAGTGGCTGTGGATGCCGGCGTCCCGGTATAGCCAGCTGGTGCCATCGCTGGCTATTGGGGGTGAGTCATTGGCCCCCACAGAGGGGGCTCGCAACTTGGGTGTCCTCCTGGATTCACGGCTGTCCTTGGAAGGGCATATGGCGGCTGTGGCCAGGGGGGCCTTTTATCAGGTTCGCCTGATGCGCCAGTTGCGCCCCTTTCTGGATCGGGACTCCATGTGCACAGTCACTCATGCACTCGTCACGTCTCGCCTGGACTACTGTAACGCTCTCTACATGGGGCTCCCCTTGGGGTGCACCCGGAGGCTCCAACTGGTGCAGAATGCGGCCACGCGGGTGATTATGGGAGCGACAGGGTGCTCCCATGTGACACCTCTCCTGCGCGAGCTGCACTGGCTTCCGGTGGTCTTTCGGGTGCGCTTCAAGGTGTTAGTTTTGACCTTTAAAGCGCTCCATGGCATGGGACCGGGTATCTGCGGGACCGCCTGCTGCTACCAATAACCTCCCACCGGCCAGTACGCTCACACAGAGAGGGCCTTCTCAGGGTGCCATCAGCCAAGCAATGTCGGCTGGTGGCCCCCAGGGGGAGAGCCTTCTCTGTGGGGGCACCCACCCTATGGAACGAGCTGCCTCCAGAAATTCGTTTGATCCCGGACCTCTGCACTTTCCGAAAGGCCCTTAAGACCTATTTATTCCAACAAGCCGGCCTTGCTTGATTGATTTTAATGGGGTTTTAACAAAAAAATTTTGATTGATTTCTGGGGTTTTAAATTGGGTATTTTAATGGGGTTGAGACTTTTATTTGGAACGCCAATGATTTAATTCAATTTTATAATTCTTTTAATGTTTGTATTATATGTGTTTTAAATTTGGTTGTTCACCACCCTGAGTCCCCCTCCTGGGGAGAAGGGCGGTATATAAACTTAAATAAATAAATAATAAATAAATAAATAATAAATAAACAAATAAATAAATAAATAATAGAAATCACTTTAAAAAACATTTCTTTTTTCTTCTAACAAGCGCTGTTGCTTTAAATACTTTAATACACTTGAAACACACAGGCATTTCCACTTTCGCTTTCAGCTTTTTTCCTTTGCTGAAGCCGGACGCCATTTTAATTAACTTTCACTCTTTCTGCATTCTTAAGTTTATTGACAGGGCTAGCATGAATACTTGCGTTTTTAGTTAAAAGTCCCGGTTTCACCCTGCTTGATTTAAAAGGTTCGGTTATTTTTCTCTGCTGAAGTTGGTCGCATTGTTTAGCTCTGCTGAAAGCAGAGTTGTCCCCGGAGTCCGGAGCCTCGGCGAGCTGAATAGGGAGCCTCATCCTGCTTCCTCCCCAGAAGCAAAAAAGACAGTCTGGGGGCTTTGCAGGGGGCTCTACCTGGTCTCGCCGGCTCTCCTCATGCTTCCTCAGGAACACGGAGTTTTTCAAGCCGCCTCTCAGCTGTAGAGGCGGCTCTATACGGGCGGCAGAGCTGGCGGTCTTAAAGGGACCGTCTGGCGACAGCGGCGCCAACTGGAAGTCCGGTATGTAAATTAATTGATTCGATGTATCTATGTATGTTGGCCTTGCATGGGATATTTGTTAATTTAACTTTCTCTTTATAGGTCTCCAGTGGATTCTGTGCTTTTCTATGCGATTACTACTCTGCACAATCTTCTGCTGCATCAAGAAGGTGCTAAAATGGCTGTCCGCCTAGCTGGAGGTTTACAAAAAATGGTTGCCTTGCTCAACAAAACAAATGTTAAGTTTCTGGCAATTACAACAGATTGTCTTCAGATTCTTGCATATGGTAATCAAGAAAGCAAGGTAATACTTGAAATTATGTAGTGAATAAGTAGTAAGTTGGACAATTATGGGACCCATAAAATATTTTACTAACCTAATCCCATACTTTGTTCTTGTGTATATGATTTGAACTTCAAGAATAGTTATGTTTATGTCAGTAATAAAATACAAGTTTCACATGCAGATGATCTCAAGTTCATGCATACATAGTACCATTAGAAAGAATTATTGTCATTGGTATTGAGAGTTTAGCCAGTGGTCTATAATATAAAATACTTATTTATTACATACGTATACATTTTCTCTCTCACACGCACACACACTCCCCACTCTTCTGAGATTCAAGGAGAAAATGCAGTTTTTTACTTCTGTGTGCACAGATATGCTGACAGCAGGACAGCATGAAGAAATTGCCATTCCATCTTAAGAAGGTTATCCTGGTTAGCCTATATTACTCTTTTATTAAATCTCCCCCCCCCCTTTTTTTGGCAGTTAATTATTTTGGCAAGTGGTGGACCCCAGGCTCTAGTAAACATAATGAGGACCTACACCTATGAGAAATTATTGTGGACCACAAGTAGAGTCCTGAAAGTGCTATCAGTCTGTTCTAGTAACAAACCAGCAATTGTGGAAGCTGGTAAGTGTTTTAGTTTTCATTAAATCAGGACTGTTTTTGTTTTGGACTTATACAAAAATTGCTAAGAATTTCCTTTGTGGAGAGTAGGTAATAAAATTACTCTTTTATACTGTACAGGGAATATTCTACACTGGGTGGAATGTATCAATAATGAGGCATTTTTAACAAACTTATTACCAGCTAAGTAAACTAAAAACTATTGATATAGCAGACATTTTTCCAAAATTTCATTCTTGACATTTTAATGGATATTAAAATGTATTTAGTACATTTTGATGCTACTATTGCAGTTTTTGTTCTTAACATTTTTTTAGTAATTTAGATATGTCTAAATATTTGAATACATTAGGCCCATAATACATCATTTTATTTTGTAGTATCTTTTACCATGGTCCAGTTAATAGCTTATTAGTTTGTCAAACATGGAACAGTCAGAAGTATATGCTTTATGTTGAAAACTTACTGCAAGTATAAGTGTGGAATTGTGAATAAAATTAAATCCAAGATAAGAATTGCTCTACACCAGGGACGTCACTGCGGTGTCACATGACATATCGTGATTTCCTCCCCCCCTCAACTCATTAAACCAGGCATGGATGTGGCCAGCATGTGACTCATCCGGGCTGTGAATTTGACAACCCTGTTCTACACAGTTCCCTGAGCATTGTATAGTGGGTATACTTCAATTTCATCATGGTACATGAATACAGTAACTGGCCTTGCACTGGAGTAACTATATTAGCAATATTTCCTTCATAACGAGAGGTTGAAAGATTGATAGTAAATCCTATTTGATCTTTAGGTGGAATGCAAGCCTTGGGACTCCATCTTACAGATCCTAGCCAGCGTCTTGTTCAAAATTGTCTTTGGACTCTTAGAAATCTCTCAGATGCTGCAACTAAGCAGGTAAGGGTTGGGACCTTCAAAAGATTATTAATATTCTATTATATACTGATCTTGGTAATTGAAAATTATTTTTATTACATTTAGTTGATACCATACTGTTTTTGTAGTATTGCTCAAAACTGAAATTATTATCTTTTTAAAAAATAGTTTGAAATAATGGATAATTCTAGGGAACAACTTAATGGTAAATTCAGACAGAATGCTAAATAAGATTTTCACCATAATCTTAGAGATCTTCTGTAATTTCCTGTTTTCATGTTGAACCAGATTAAGTAATTAAAAGGCAAATTATAATTTCATGGATTTGATTGAAATTGCAAGACACAAATGTAAATGCTTAGTTATCTATAATAAAAAGATATATTTGGACTCAAGTCACATGGTTATGACATAAAATCAGAACTCACATAGAACAATTGAGACTAGAGTATAAAGATGTTAAATTATTAAAATAAGTTTTTTGTTTTTCTTAAGTGAAAAGCATAACTATCTGATTAATTTGAAATATGTAAGATATATATATATATAAATTAGATATATGGTATATATAAATTAGATATAAATGAATTTAAAATATTCTTGAAATAAGAGGCTTCCTGTACTAATTTGTTCCAATCATGTTAGAAATAAACAGTTAGTTCGTTCGTTCGTTCGTTCGTTCAATTTTTATGCCGCCCTTCTCCGGAGACTCAGGGCGGCTTACAATGCGTTAAGCAATAGCCTTCATACTTTTGTATATACTTGCTTAGTAGGGCTTTCGCCCCCCCCCCAGCGGTGTTCTTTTTTATACAAAGTCAGTTTATAGCCCCCCACAATCCGAGTCCTCATTTTGCCTACCTCAAAAGGATGGAAGGCTGAGTCAACCTTGAGCCTGATGAGATTCGAACTTGCAATAATTGCAGGTTTACCTTTATGTTCTAAGTATTCCTCAACAATTTGTTACCTTTGTACTAACTTCAAACTACAACAAAGCCCTTAAGTGCCTTTATTTAGAAAACAATGAGGATCTATGAGAAATTATTGTTCCTTGAAGCACTGCTTACTATAATATTCCTGATAAAACAAAACAAAAAAAATATCTTTTTGATAGAAGCCACAGGTGACCAAAGAACCAATAATCTAGGGTGGGTCAAGCAGATCTCGAGTGTGATAGAGATTATATTTCAAGGGTTATTACAGGTAGTTCTTGTTGTATGACCAGTTGCTTAACAACTGTTCATAGTTATGACAAGACTTCAAAAAACCTACTTTACATTACTACTGCCAGACTCACAGACATGTAATTGTATTTCAGGTGCTTGGCAACTGGCTCACAATTACAACCAGTTGAATCATCCTGCAGACACATGATTGTGATTTCCCATGTTTTTGGCCATTTTCTATCAGAAAATGGCAAAAAACATCCATTGGATATGGTGATTCACTTATTAATCATGTAATTCATTTAATGACCATGGCAACAAGACTTTATGACCATTGAGTCATGTGATGATCCATTTAACAACCACTACCACTTAGAACCAAAATTCCACACTCAGTTGTGTTTCCAAGCAGGACTATCTATAATTGCATACACAATAGCATTCGATTTTACAGAAAAGCTGATACTAAATCTTCTTACAGGAAGGCATGGAAGGTCTTTTGGGAACACTTGTGCAGCTTTTAGGATCAGATGATATCAATGTTGTGACTTGTGCTGCTGGCATCCTTTCTAATCTTACTTGCAATAACTACAAGAATAAAATGATGGTGTGCCAAGTTGGTGGAATTGAAGCCCTTGTGCGCACAGTTCTCCGTGCTGGTGACAGGGAGGACATTACTGAGCCAGCTATCTGTGCCCTCCGCCACCTCACCAGTCGGCATCAGGAAGCTGAAATGGCCCAAAATGCAGTCCGCCTTCATTATGGTCTACCAGTGGTGGTTAAACTCTTGCATCCACCTTCCCACTGGCCTCTTATAAAGGTAAGGTGACTTGGTAATGGAATTATCAGTATTATCTTTGATTTGGAATGGGGAGGATGCACAAAATTTAGATGGCTTCTAAAATACATTACAAGGGATGCAATAAATTAAAAGTTATTTTAAAGGCTTGAGTTGTGGAGCCAAATTTTGCAGTACTGTGCAACATGTAATTTCTTTCTAATTGCTTTCCTTACATTTGCAGGCGACTGTTGGCTTGATTCGTAATCTTGCTCTCTGCCCAGCAAATCATGCTCCGTTGCGTGAACAAGGGGCAATACCAAGATTAGTGCAACTACTAGTTAGAGCACATCAAGATACTCAACGTCGAACTTCAATGGGTGGTACACAGCAGCAATTTGTGGTATGTGATTCTTGATGCAGAATGTCATTAATTAGTATTGCAAGGATTCGTTAATTAGTGTTGCAGGGATTCGTGGTAGAAAATATCCCAAGTTCTATTTACTTTAATCAGCCAAATATTTTTTTCAACCTTAGTTATTGATCTATCTGTTACAAATTAATATATCATGAAATAAAATTTAGTATATAAATAAAAAATCTGTTACATTTAAAACAGCTAAATTAATCATCTGATTGCCATTAGTGCCCTTCAGCAGGAGGTCTCAAAGGTGAAACCCTTGCTTAATGTACTGGTGTGATTTGCTTAACTGACAACTGGAAGTGCTGGAATTCCCATTGCCAAGCAGTATGGTCATGTGGCATTGCTCTATATAATTGCATCACTTAGTGATAGAAATTCTGGTCCCAATTATTATTAAGTGAGGCCCACCAGTCAAAATGACTTGTTTTATGAAATAGTAGTTATATAAAATTTTAAAAGAAATGCCACTTTATACATACTGTAATGTCTAAGGTCTTGAGGCTTAGTACTCATTCCCATATATGCGTGTAAGATTTTTTAAATTATTTGGGTCGTGATAATCTTAGATCACAATATCCTCAATACATTTGTACATGAAACTGGGGCTTTAAGTACATAGGCTATAGAACTCCAGATGAACATCAGGTGACAGCAAAGAGAAAATATTTTGTTGCTATTGGGTAGTCTTCTAGTTTTCAGACTTCGTACAATAGCTCTATCAAAATTCATAAACAACTTTTGCGCAATTTGTTTATGCTGAGTTAGTGTGCGAATATATGTGTTCTGGCATGATCTTCATAATCTGTAATAAATGTGTGCACTCGTTAGAATAATTTTGATACGTATTGCAGCCAAAAAATACTAGCCTTTAAAAACATGGTTGTTATCAAGACTTTGTTCTTTCATGCTTGAACTACGGTCTTAGATATTTGATATCTCAATTTTTACTCTTCAGCCAAAACATCTACATAGGTAAACTCTAGCAGCAGATATCTCCAGTTCAGATAGTATCTCCAGTTTTAAAAACAGCTGGTAATATTCCTGAGGATTAGAATCATTTGCAAATTAAAAATTTAAATCAGTTCAGCTGGTTTTGCTTTTCAAAACTTGATCTTGTGGGAGTTAAACTAATATATTTTACTTATTAAAGTATTGGTAACTGTTAATGTTAATTCTCTATAGGCAACAAAGAACATTTTAGAAGTAAATTTCAGTAAGGGTAAACCAAATATACGGTCATGATGAGGATGAAAGTATTCCAAAGATTTGCACCCAGAGCATTGTAGGTCCACATGATTTAAGTTCATTGCAAATGAATTCACAAGTTGTATTGCAATGTGGAAAAAAAGAACATTGATGAGGTAGAAGTTCTTACCCATGGGTTCTCTGTGAGGCCCAAATCCATGTGCAAATCTCCAAATTCCCATAAATAGAGTATGAAAATTTTGGATGTCTTACTTGTTTTGGGAGTAAGGAGCTAAAAGACAGAATATTTATTAGATCTTACAAATTGAAGAATATCATTAAAACCATTAATGAATTTGAAAAATCAGCCTCTCAACATTTCAACTCAGAGACTTCACTTTTCTCCCTTAATTGTCTTCCTCCCAAATGTGAAAAATAGAAAATGTGAACTATTATCCCTGTCTGTTGCTGTTGCAGTGTTAGGTGTGAAGCCCTTAGAAAGGCAAAAATGTGTGACTAACCAGAAAACCTATCTGATAATTAAATTGCATGACATTTAAATGAAAATATTTATCTGATGAGGAAGAATGTTAATATTGTGATGTTAATAGTGATCAACCATTCTTGGCTTATGAATATTAAGTCTATTATGTTTTGTACAGGAGGGTGTGCGTATGGAGGAAATAGTTGAGGGCTGCACTGGAGCTCTTCATATCCTAGCTAGAGACGTCCACAATCGGATTGTAATTAGGGGTCTAAACACCATTCCACTCTTTGTGCAGGTAGGTGAAGTCTTTTGACAGATACTAAAGCTAGTTATGATCTAATGAAAATATGTTTTTTAAAACCTGATCTGAATTCAAAGATTGATAGTCAATACAAAAATTGGCGTTCCCTGTAAAAAAATTGAAAATATGCTTGAAATCTCCAGTGGAAATAAGTTCTCAGTAGAGTTCCCTAAGGAAACAGATAGTCCTGAACTGTTGACTGTAACTGAACCTGCAAATTTGGTCAGAAGCCATGATGGTCATTAAATGGATCACCATGTAATTGTGCCCTATCCTTTCTGCAGCAAATATTAAGGGAACCCATTGTTCGCTCTGGGGTGGTTTTGCCAGAACTAGAAATAAATGCTGGTTTCCAGCAAAAACATTAATTGCAATCACATCACTGTCAGGTGCTGCAAATAGCTACAAATTCAGGCTGGTTGCTGAGCAGTCAAATTCTGTCATGTGATGGGACAGCAATTGGAACTTCAAATCTGGAGAAGTAGCTTCTGGGGGGTCTGTCAGATCCCTAATGTGATACTGCCATTCAAATGGAGGGAGGAGAGAGCATAGGGATAAGCTGTATTTTTTAATCTTTCCTGGCCCTGCAGTATTCTCACCTTTGGAATGTAATGAGGGAAGGCCATGTGGATTGTTTCAGTTTTGTTGATAGCGGAAGAAAATCCTGGGAATGGCTCCTTATCTGTTTCTCAAGACAGCTGTTATAATAAACATCTTCACACCTGGGGATTGGCTGAATCCACATTCAAACTGGAGGGAGGGATTCTAAAACCCTATTTCTAACGGTATAGTCTGGGAGGGAATTTAGAGTCTGCTTTGCCTGTTCTGCTATCACTTCTTCTCAATAGTTCCTTTTGAAATACTACATTTCAAGAGTCTATTTTTTTAATTTAATTTTATTTATTTAATCAAACTTACATACCGCCCTATTCCCAGAAGGGACTCGGCGGTGCACAGCCGAATAAAATACAATGATATACAAAAATTAAAAATATTTAAAATAAATTAAATAATTAGGCTGAAATAATTTAAAATCCAATTTTACAAAACATTTAAAAACCCATTATAAAGGGGAGGTTTAAGCCAGACCAGCCTGTTGAAATAGGAATGTTTTTAGGGCGCGGCGGAAGGTACGTAGGTCCTGTATCATCCTTATCTCAGGGGGGAGCTCGTTCCAGATGGCAGGTGCCCCCACAGAGAAGGCTCTCCCGCTGGGGGGCCGCCAGTTGACACTGTTTGGCTGACAGCACCCTGAGGAGCCCCTCTCTGTGGGAACGGACTGGTCGGTGAGAGGCTATTGGTGGCAGAAGGCGGTCCCGAAAATACCCTGGTCCTAAGCCATGGAGCGCTTTGAAGGTAGTAACCAAAACCTTGACACGCACCCGGAAGACCACTGGGAGCCAGTGCAGCTCGCACAGGAGAGGTGTCACATGGGAGCGCCACGTCGCTCCCATCACCATCTGTGCGACCACATTCTGGACCAGTTGGAGCCTCCAGGTGCTCCTCAAAGGGAGCCCCATGTAGAAAGCATTACAGTAGTCCAGGCGTGAGGTGATGGCGTGAGTGACCATGCGTAAAGAGTCCCGATCCAGAAAGGGATGCAACTGGCGAATCAGGCGAACCTGATAAAAACTCCTCCTGGCCACGGCCATCATATGTCTTTCTAAAGACAGCTGTGAGTCCAGGAGGACGCCCAAGTTGCGAACCCCATCCGTGGGGGACAATGACTCGCCCCCAATAGTCAGAGATGGTGTCAATTGACTATATCGGGATGTCGGAAACCACAGCCACTCGGTCTTGGAAGGGTTGAGCCTGAGTCTGTTCCTCCCCATCCAGATCCGTACGGCCTCCAGGCACTGGGAAATCACTTCAAGGGCATCGTTGGGGTGGTCTGGGGTGGAGATGTACAGCTGAGTATCATCAGCGTACTGATGTTACTTCACCCCAAAACCACGGATGATCTCACCCAGCAGCTTCACATAAATGTTGAACAGAAGGGGCGAGAGGACCGACCCTTGTGGCACCCCACATACAAGGGGCCTCGGGGTCGACCTCTGCCCCCCTGTCAACACAGACTGCAACCGGTCAGTGAGAAAGGCCCCCCACTCCCAGCCCCTCCAACCGGCGCAGCATGATACCATGGTCGATGGTATCAAAAGCCGCTGAGAGGACTAATAGGACCAGGACAGAGGAACAGCCTCTGTCCCTAGCCCTCCAGAGATCATCAACCAACGCAACCAATGCCGTCTCCGTGCTGTACCCGGACCTGAAGCCTAACTGGAACAGATCTAGATAGGCCGATCCATCCAGGTACTGAGGCAGCTGTCGCACAACCACACTCTCAACAACCTTCGCAATGAAGCGAAGGTTGGAGACGGGATGATAATTTACCAACATTGCCAGGTTCAGGGAAGGCTTCTTGAGGGGCCTCACCACCGCTTCCTTCAAAGCGGCGGGGAAGACACCCTCATTCAAAGAAGCATTTATAATCCCCTGCAGCCAGCCTCATGTCACCTCCCGGGAGGCCAGCACCAGCCAGGAGGGACACGGGTCCAATAAACATGGCTGCGCTCAGACTGCTCAGTATCCTGTCCACATTTTCTGGAGTCACAGAGTCAAACTCTTCCCATATAATATTCTCAAGACCTGCCCCAATCACCTCCCCTGGATCTACCCACTTGGGGTTAGAGTCCAGCTGTTCCCGAATCTATACTTTCTTGGGAAAGGAGGAGAGGCAGGGCCTGACTGGGTCCCTCATAACTTCAAGCAATCTCTAAGTGACCAGATATAAGTCAGGACAACCTGCAGGGGATTCGTTATTTATTTGCTCCATTGCAACTATAGTCTAGTTGTAATATTCAGTATGAAGGTTCCTACCACAACTTGAATTCCTGATAACAGCCAGACATCAAGTCCTAGTTATTAATGATTTGTATTTTAAAAACACCCCCAAATTTATTATTTTTCTTCCTGCTGCTAGTTGCTATATTCCCCGATTGAGAACATCCAGAGAGTGGCTGCAGGTGTACTATGTGAATTGGCTCAAGATAAAGAAGCAGCTGAGGCAATTGAAGCAGAGGGAGCTACAGCACCATTAACAGAACTACTACATTCTAGAAACGAGGGTGTGGGTAAGTGAAATAGATAGGGATTCGCTTTGCTTTGACTTTAAATTCCTCTGCTAACATTCTTTTTTCCTTGGACAGCAACATATGCAGCTGCGGTATTATTCAGAATGTCTGAAGATAAACCACAAGATTATAAGAAACGTCTGTCAGTGGAACTGACCAGTTCTCTTTTTAGGACTGAACCAATGGCTTGGAATGAGGTGGGTTAGAGTGCTAATTTTTCTCCATTTAACTTTCTTCCTATTCATAGAATTCTCTTTTAATTTCATACCAAGTTTCAAATTAAATTAATATTTAATTAAATATTAGATGTAGACTTCAAAGTAATCAGGATTTAGATTGAGTTCCTAGTGCTTATTTTCATCTGTCTTTGGCCTATTTGCCAGATATTTCTTTATATTCTGTGTGGATTAATCTTCAGTGCAAAATTAAATCACTGGAATTATTTTCCAAATGATGTGCCTATAAAATTTTTATATAAGAAAGCAAATCATCCAATATTAGACCTTAACTATGTATGACAAATATGACAGGAACAATTTTGCATGGAAAAGGTAATGTAAAACTTTTTTTAACGAGGTATTTGACTTAGTCTTAATCCTAAAACTAGCTATATAGAAAAGTAACTGGAACTGTCCATTCTATTACTACATAGAAATAAGTTATGTTTTTGAAATTGTGGACCTGTAAACCAGTTTATAAAACTAAGAGATATATTTAGTTAAGATGTCATTTTTCATATCTTTACAGAGTGCTGATTTGGGCCTTGACATTGGTGCTCAAGGAGAACCTCTTGGCTATCGCCCAGATGGTATGTATCAATTGTGCAGCTGACTTGACTCAATCAAACATTAAATGTGAGCTGGCTGACCACATAATGAATTTAGTTATTTGTATTGTTTGGTGAAACAATAATAAATGCTAACTTATGATGGCAGTTCTGGTTCCAGTCAGTGGGGAAGCCAGGATATCAACATGACTGCAACTTGCAACATCCTGCTGGCTTCTCTATTAATTTTGCTTATCAGAAGTTGGTAATGGTACAAATGGTAATCACTTGACCATAGGATACTATAACCATTATAATTGTGTGACAATTGCAACTGCAAGCACTAGCCATAAGTTTCCTTTTTCATCACTGTCCTATCTGAACAAGTGGTCGCTAAGTGATGACTATACAACATATGTTGAAACCTTAGTGAGTACTATTAGCTGCTTGTATTCTAACGTGAAGAGTACAGATTTATTTATATCAGCAGCATATTTAAGACATGTCAGTTGCACAAATGTGAAGAACAAGCCATACACTTATCTGGTATAATATTTAAAAATCTGTGTTTAAGGTTTGTGTACCAAGTTTACAGCAACATGCAGATCAATGGCTAGGCTGAAATTCGCTTGTATTTCTGATAGTACTGGGTAGCATGCTTTATCTATATACAGTGGGGCAAAAAAGTATTTAGTCAGCCACCAATTGTGCAAGTTCTCCCACTTAAAAAGATGAGAGAGGCCTGTAATTGACATCATAGGTAGACCTCAACTATGAGAGACAAAATGAGAAAACAAATCCAGACAATTACATTGTCTGATTTGGAAAGAATTTATTTGCAAATTATGGTGGAAAATAAGTATTTGGTCACCTACAAACAGACAAGATTTCTGGCTCTCACAGATCTGTAACTTCTTCTTTAAGAGGCTTCTCTGTCCTCCACTCATTTAAAGAGGCACCTGTTTGAACTTATCAGTATAAAAGACACCTGTCCATAACTTCAAACAGTCACACTCCAAACTCCACTATGGTGAAGACCAAAGAGCTGTCGAAGGACACCAGAAACAAAATTGTAGACCTGCACCAGGCTGGGAAGACTGAATCTGCAATAGGCAAGCAGCTTGGTGTGAAAAAATCAACTGTGGGAGCAATAATTAGAAAATGGAAGACATATAGTCAGGTCCAGAAATATTGGGACATCGACACAATTCTAACATCTTTGGCTCTATACACCACCACAATGGAGTTGGAATGAAACAAACACAATGTGCTTTAACTGCAGACTGCCATCTTTAATTTGAAGGTATGTACATCCAACTCAGGTGAACGGTGTAGGACTTACAGCAGTTTGCATATGTGCCTCCCACCTGTTAAGGGATCAAAGGTAATGGGACAGAATAATAATCATAAATCAAATTTTTCCTTCTTAACACTTGGTTGCAAATCCTTTGCAGTCAATCACAGCTTGAAGTCTGGAACGCATAGACATCACCAGATGCTGGGTTTCATCCCTGGTGATCCTCTGCCAGGCCTCTACTGCAACTGTCTTCAGTTCCTGCTTGTTCTTAGGGCATTTTCCCTTCAGTTTTGTCTTCAGCAAGTGAAATGCATGCTCAATGGGATTCAGGTCAGGTGATTGACTTGGCCATTTCATAACATTCCACTTTTGTCCCTTCAAAAACTCTTTGGTTGCTTTTGCAGTATGCTTTGGGTCATTGTCCATCTGCACTGTGAAGTGCCATCCAATGAGTTCTGCAACATTTGGCTGAAAGTGAGCAGATAATACTGCCTGAAGCTCTTCAGAATTCATCCTGCTGCTTTTGTCAGCAGTCACATCATCAGTAAATACAAGAGAACCAGTTCCATTGGCAGCCATACATGCCCACGCCATGACACTACCACCACCATGCTTCACTGATGAGGTGGTATGCTTAGGATCATGAGCAGTTCCTTTCCTTCTCCATACTCTTCTCTTCCCATCACTCTGGTACAAGTTGATCTTGGTCTCATCTGTCCATAGGATCTTATTTCAGAACTGTGAAGGCTTTGTTAGATGTTGTTTGGCCTTCCTGTTTTTGAAGCTCACCAATGGTTTACATCTTGTGGTACATCTTTGTATTCACTCTGGTGAAATCTTCTCTTGATCGTTGACTTTGACACATACACCTACCTCCTGGAGAGTTCTTGATCTGGCCAACTGTTGTGAAAGGTGTTTTCTTCACCAGGGAAAAAAATTCTTCGGTCATCCACCACAGTTTTCCGTAGTCTCCCGGGTCTTTTGGTGTTGCTGAGCTCACTGGTGCGTTCTTTCTTTTTGAGAATGTTCCAGACAGTTGCTTTGGCCACGCCTAATGTTCTTGCTACCTCTCTAATGGGTTTGTTTTGTTTCCTCAGCCTAATGATGGCTTGCTTCATTGATAGTGACAGCTCTTTGGATTTCATCTTGAGAGTTGACAGTAACAGATTCCAAATGCAAATAGCACGCTTGAAATGAACTCTGGGCCTTTTATCTGCATATTGAAACGGGGGTTATGAGGGAATATCACACACCTGGCCATGGAATAGCTGAGAAGTCAATTGTCCCATTACCTTTGGCCCCTTAACAAGTGGGAGGCACATATGCAAACTGATGTAAGTCCTACACCGTTCACCTGAATTGGATGTATATACCCTCAAATTAAAGCTGACAGTCTGCAGTTAAAGCACATTGTGTTTGTTTCATTCCAACTCCATTGTGGTGGTGTATAGAGCCAAAGATGTTAAAATTGTGTTGATGTTCCAATATTTCTGGACCTGGCTGTACAAAACCACTGAAAATCTCCCTTGATCTGGGGCTCCACGCAAGATCTCACCCGTGGGGTCAAAATGATCACAAGAACGGTGAGCAAAAATCCCAGAACCACACGGGGGGACCTAGTGAATGATCTGCGGAGAGCTGGGACCAATGTAACAAAGGCTAACATCAGTAATACACTACGCTTCCAGGGACTCAGATCCTGCACTGCCAGACCTGTCCCCCTGCTTAAGCCAGTACATGTCCGGGCCCGTCTGAAGTTTGCTAGAGAGCATTTGGATGATCCAGAAGAGAATTGGGAGAATGTCATATGGTCAGATGAAACCAAAGTAGAACTGTTTGGTAGAAACCCAACTTGTCGTGTTTGGAGGAGAGAGAATGCCGAGTTGCATCCAAAGAACACTATACCTACTGTGAAGCGTGGGGGTGGCAACATCATGCTTTGGGGCTGTTTCCTGCAAAGGGACCAGCACAACTGATCCATGTACAGGAAAGAATGAATGGGGCCATGTATTGTGAGATTTTGAGTGCAAACCTCCTTCCATCAGCAAGGGCATTGAAGATGAAACATGGCTGGGTCTTTCAGCATGACAATGATTCCAAACACACCGCCCGGTCAACGAAGGAGTGGCTTTGTAAGAAGCATTTCAAGGTCCTGGAGTGGCCTAGCCAGTCTCCAGATCTTAACCCCATAGAAAACATTTGGACGGAGTTGAAAGTCCCTGTTGCCCAGCGACAGCCCCAAACATCACTGCTCTAGAGGTAATCTGCATGGAAGAATGGGCCAACATACCAGCAACAGTGTGTGCCAACCTTGTGAAGACTTACAGAAAACATTTGACCTCTTTCATTGCCAACAAAGAATATATAACAAAGTATTGAGATGAACTTTTGATATTGACCAAATACTTATTTTCCACCATAATTTGCAAATAAATTCTTTCCAAATCAGACAATGTGATTGTCTGGATTTGTTTTCTCATTTTGTCTCTCATACTTGAGGTCTACCTATGATGTCAATTACAGGACTCTCTCATCTTTTTAAGTGGGAGAACTTGCACAATTGGTGGCTGACAATACTTTTTTGCCCCACTGTAAATCTGGTCTAGAAAATGACCAGTATGGTTAGGTTATGAAAGTCACAGACTGATACCTGGAATTTCTTCTGTTGCACATATTGACAGCTTTTCCCCTCTGTAACCTTCATTTTTGTTAGATCCTAGCTATCGTTCTTTCCACTCTGGAGGATACGGTCAGGATACCTTGGGTATGGACCCAATGATGGAACATGAAATGGGTGGCCATCACCCTGGTGCTGACTACCCAGTTGATGGACTACCAGATCTAGGACATGCCCAGGACCTTATGGATGGGCTCCCTCCAGGTGACAGTAATCAGTTGGCCTGGTTTGATACTGATCTGTAAATCATTCTTTTAGGTAAGTTTATCTGCAATCTGAGAAGTTGGCTGGCAGGGAGGAATTGCTTTGGATTAGTTCACATTGATCAGAAATAATATCAAATTTGAGATGTAAACATCATTAACATAAATATATTATGCTGTAAGTTTGATACAATTCTTAACATGAGTATTGATAATTGTTCTAACTTCTTTTTTTTTTTTTAACACAGCTGTATTTTCTGATCTTGCATTGTGATTGGCCTGTAGAGTTGCTGAGCGTGCTCGTGGGGTGGGCTGGTATCTCAGAAAGTGCCTGACACACTAACCAAGCTGAGTTTCCTATGGGAACAACTGAAGTAAACTTTTTGTTCTGGTCCTTTTGGTCAAGGAGTAAAACATGGATTTGGAGTGAATAGAAGAATGCACAAGAATGAATCACAAGATGAAATTTATCAAACTCTAGCCTTGCTTGTTTAAAACTTTTTTTTTAATTTTTAAATGATTGTAATGGTACTGACCTTGCTTGCTTTCAGAGTAGTTTTCTCTTTTGCAGTAATTGTAGAGTTTTTAAGTCTCTGTGTTTAAGTTATAGTGAACATGCTACAGCAATTTCTGATTTTTAAGGATTGAGTAATGGTGTAGAACACTAATTCATAATCACTCTAATTGTATTCAGAAAAGTGTAACATTGTGTAGCCCTTTTGTATAAAAACAGTTAGACAAATAGAAATGGCCCAATTAGTTTCCTTTTTAATATGCAATAAGCAAGTGGATCTATTTCCTGTTTTCGATCAAAAATTTTATCTGGAAATGCTGGATAGAGGCTAATAAAAATTGTTGTATGGAACCTTATATTGGACAGTTTACGAGTTGCCTTTTATCCAATATTGTAGCCTGCTGTGATACAGATGCTTCATGAAAATAGTTATTCAGATAGTTCAGAATTAAAGTAAACTTTTAATTCATTTTGTTGTGTGAAAAAGTTATTTCAGTCATGTGCACTGCGATCTGGTGAAATACACATTCATATATTTTTGCCCTAATGATGCTGTAATAATTCTTCATTGTTACAATTTTATGAATCAAATCAGATAATTTAGATAAATGGAGGGATTATTTGATGTTTCCACCTTGAAAATATTGCTGAGCAAACACGATTGACAGTATGTACCATATTTTTAGAGTATAAGACGCACTTCTCTCCCCCCCCCTCCAAAATGGGTGGAAATGTCTGCGTCTTATACAGCGAATACTGTGGCGGGGGAGTGGGTTGATGCAGTGCTGATCAGTTGTGGCAAACGGGCCAGATGAATACTAGATGGATGCTGGGAGGCAGAGACAGATTTTTATTTTTTTTTTGCTCCCCAAAAGCTAGGTGCATCTTATAGTCTGGAGCGTTTTATAGTCCGAAAAATACAATATATAGAAAATTCCTTAAAAAACACTTCGACGTGAAATGTCTTTACTACTTATATACAAATAGTTGCGGGCAAAGAAGATACTATGGAGAAAAGTAACACTATAATGGAAGATTCTTTTCAGGGCCATGCAAGAGAAGGGGGATTTCCGTTGTTTTTTAAAGCAGAAACTACATAGCAGCTCCAGATATAGGATAAGTTCCTACCACTAGGACAGTATTAAATGTTTTTTCTCCTTAAATGTTGCACATACATGAGTATTTTTACAATGTGTTCATTCACTTCTGACCAGCCTTATGAAAATCACAGAAGTAGCATCCTGTGATTTTATACTAGACAGGCAAGGTATTGAGGGTTTCATTTTGCACTCACCTTTGGAAGGGAAGGTGTGAAGCAGCGGCTGGAGTACTTGGCTGCTTTTATTTTTATTTATTTATTTTATTAAATTGGTATACCGCCCTTCTGCTGGATTCAGGGCGGTGCACAGCCAAGAATAAAAAACATTCCAATACAAAATTTAAATTTTTTTAAAAGAATTAAACAACTTTGGCACAAAATTTAAAACATCCTAACTAAAACTCATTGACAATTAAAAATCTAGGGGGGGGGGGGCGTTACGCCAGCCCAGCTTGATGAAATAGAAGAGTTTTTAGGGCACAGCGAAAGGCCTGGAGATCTGGTATCCTGCGTTTCTCCAGGGGCAAATTGTTCCAGAGGGCAGGAACTGCCACAGAGAAAGCTCTCCCCCTGGGGGTCGCCAGCCGACATTTCCTGGCTGACGGCACCCTGAGGAGTCCCTCTCTGTGGGAGCATAACCTCTGTGGGAGGTTATCGGCGGCAGAAGGCGGTCCCACAAGTATCCAGGCCGTGCCATGGAGCACTTTAAAGGTGGTGACCAACACCTTGAAGCATACCCGGAAGACCACTGGAAGCCAGTGCAGCTCGCGCAGGAGAGGTGTCACATGGGAGCGCCCCCTCGTTCCCATGATTCCCCATGCAGCTGCATTCTGCACCAGTTGGAGCCTCTGGGTACTCCTCAAGGGGAGTCCCATGTAGATAGCATTGCAGTAGTCCAGGCGGGAAGTGACGAGTGCCCGAGTGTGTGTAAGGAGTCCCGATCCAGAAAGGGACGCAACTGGCGAATCAGGTGAATCTGATGAAAAGCCCCCCTGGCCACGGCCGTCATATGCTCTTCTAAAGACTGCCGTGCATCTAGGAGGACGCCCAAGTTGCGAGCCCTCTCCGTGGGGGCCAATAACTTGTCTCCAATAGCCAGTGATGGCTATATCGGGACACCGGAAGCCACAGCCACTCGGTCTTGGAGGGGTTGAGGCGAAGCCTGTTATTCCCCATCCAGATCCGCATGGCCTCCAGGCACCAGGGCATCACTTCAAGGGCATTGTTGGGATGGCCTGGGGTGGAGATGTACAGCTGAGTATCATCACCAAGTATTTTTCACCAAGCCGGTCTGGCATAAATCTTTTCTAATTTTTTAAATCTTATGCTGAAGTTTCTTTACTGTTGAGCCAAACTGGCTTAATTATTTATATTCACATTCTATATGTATGTCATTTTAACTGTTCACCGCCCTGAGTCCTTCGGGAGAAGGGCGGTATAGAAATTGAATAAATAAATAAATAAAAATCAGCGTACTGATGGAACACCCCAAAGCCACAGATGATTTCACCCAGTGGCTTCACATAAATGTTGAACAGAAGGGGTGAGAGGACTGACCCCTGCGGCACCTCACAAACAAGTGAGGCAGTGTTAGCAGGGGTGTTGGCAGGGGGACCTCTGCCCCCCTGCCAACACCGACTGCAACTGGTCAGAGAGATAGGAGGAGAACTACCACAGGACAGTGACCCCCACTCCCAACCCCTCCAACCGGCGCAGCTTGATACCATGGTCGATGGTATCAAAAGCCGCTGAGAGATCTAACAGGACCCAGATAGAGGAGCAACCCTATCCCGAGCCCTCCAGAGATCATCCACCAACACGACCAATGCTGTTTCCATGCTGTGCCCAGGCCTGAAGCCGGACTGGAGCGGATCCAGATAGACAGCTTCATCCAGGTACCCAGGAAGCTGTCATGCCACCACACTCTCAACAACCTTTGCCACAAAGGGAAGGTTGGAGACCAGACGGTAGTTAGCCAAAACAGCCGGATCCAGAGAGGGCTTCTTGAGGGGGGCCTCACCACCGCCTCTTTCAAGGCGGATGGCAAGACACCCTCATTCAAGCGTTAATAATCCCCTGGAGCCAGTCTCACGTAACCTCCCAGGAGGCCAGCACCAACCACGAGGGACATGGGTCCAATAAAAGTTGCGTTCAGCTGTCCCAGTATCTTGTCCACATCCTCGGGAGCAACAGGGTTGAACTCTTCCCAAATGACATTCTCAAGACCCACCTCCATCATCCCGTCTGTACTGACCCAGTCAGAGACCAAGCCTTTCCGAATCTGAGTCATTTTATTGTGCAGATACTGGACAAAATCCTCAGCACGACCCTGCAAGGGATGCTCCTGCGCTCCCAGATGGAGGAGGGAGCGGGTCACCCTAAACAGGGCAGCCAGGTGGTTATCTGCCAATGCGATAAGAGCAGAAAAATAATTACATTTTGCTGCTTTTATCGCCATTAGGCAGGTCTTAATATGAGACTTTAACAGTGTTTGGTCAGATTTGGAGCAGCTAGACCTCCAACTGCTCTCCAGACGTCTTTTCTGGTGCTTCATCTCCCTCAGCTATTCGGAGAACCAAGGAGCCAGGTAAATTTGGCGACGGGTCAGAGGCCACAAAGGCACGACTCAGTCCAAAGCATCAGCGGCTACTCTATTCCAGGCAGCCACCAGCTCTTCAGCCGAGCCATGAGTCAGAGCCTCAGGAAATGGCCCAAGCTCCATCTGGAACCTATCAGGATCTATCAGGCGCCTGGGGTGGAACCATCTAATCTGTTCTGCCTCCCTGCGGCGGGGTGTGGCGGTTAGAAAGTCAAGCCTAAGAAGGGAATGATCTGACCATGACAAGGGCTCAATCGCTATCTCCCCATCTCAAGATCATTCATCCACTGACCAGAGACAAAAATCAAGTCCAGAGTATGTCCTCCCGTGTGAGTGGGTCCATGAATTAATTGGGTCAGGTCCATGGCCGTCATGGAAGCCACGAACTCCAGGGCCGCCTCAAGACGCTTCATCAACAGATGGCAAGTTGAAGATCCCCATGACCATAAGCCTGGAGGTCTCCACCGCCACCTCAGCAATCACGTTGAGCAGCTCAGGCAGGGCAGCCAACATGTGGCAGGGAGCCAGGCATGTAATCAGCAAGCCCATCTGCCTCCCATGTCCCCACTTCACAAGGAAGGACTCACATCCGGCTATTTGAGGTACAGTGGCCTCCCTAGAAGCAAGCCCTTGCTTTTCAAGAACCGCCACCACTACCCCCCGCCCCTCCCCTGGGACCTCAGCTGATGGAATGCATAGAAACCCAGTGGGCACATCTCAACGAGGGGGACCCCCCTCCTGGCCCAACCAGGTCTCCATAATACCCATCAGGTCCGCACCCCCCCTCCTGAGCCAGATCACAAATGAGAGGGGCTTTATTTACCACGGACCTGGCGTTGCGCAACATCAACCAAAGGCCCAGGGCCTGAGGGTCTGAACAACCTGGGGAAAAAGAAGAGCATTGGGGGCTCTTCTTGTAGGTAGCGAGTGCATCCTCCCATAACACGATATCACCCCCTGCTGCCCCTTCCACCCACAATGCCGATGGAAATGCCCTCCCCAGTATAGAAACTAACCCGCCCTGCCCCCCCGACATCTGTGGGTTGCCCCCCAAACCCACCCTGGTCATACACACATCCTTCCACACCTTAAAAAGCGAATTAAAAAAGAATATAGAGAACTTTTAAAAACCCCAGCACCCTCATGCCACCTCTCGGGATCCCAGGACTCATCCTTGAGGTATTTCTTGGCAAGGCTGGTAGGCCACTTCCAGGAATGGGGGGCGTTCCTTAAAGCGCATAAGTCCGTTCTTGTATAAAATTGCGTGACCATCTTCAGCCATAAGTAGGGGCACAGCCGCCTTGGACAGACAATGTTAGCACAGGTCCGAAACCTCATCATTCCTTGAGGAAAACCCCCCACCCAGGTACCCTTTCACAGCACACCGGGTAGGATATAAGATGACAAAACAACCGCCACCCTCTCACCGCGGCAGGGGAATCATTCCTCATAAGTTTGGTCTCCAGGCACGACTCAAAATGCTGGGCTCTCACCCCAGCAAGTATGTCATAAACTACACCCACTTTCTCACGGCGGGGGAAGAGTTGCCGCCCAAGGCTAAATCAGGCCATGATTGGGAGAAAGAAAAAAACCTGAGACCTCTTAGCCACCATAAGTTCAAGTCTTGACATGCAGGTCTGAAAGCGGAACCCCCCCCCCCCAAGGTGGTCCAATGGGGTAAAAAAAACCTACACCCCATGGGTATAGGGGAACCACTGGGACAAGCCCTTAGATTTCTTTGTGCCTAGAATAGAGTTAGGCACAGTCCGATGTAGTCACCATAGTCCTAGTGACAGTCCAGCAGTGGGCAGTAGCGATCCATCCATGTTTGTATAGCGTGTTGTAGGCCTCCAAAAAATCTCAGGTCCTCCTCTCCCGTGGCAACCCCCAGAATCCGATCTTCAGGTCTCCGGAGCCACACCTACGGTCGGTGAGTATCCTGGGTCGGGGCCCCCTGGTTCTCATGGGCTCTCCAGATGGTCCCCTCAAGCCCTGGCCACAAGGGAAAAGGCAGAAGCCGTCGGCTTGCCAGAGCGGAGCAAACCACCATCCACCTCTCCTTAGCTCCATCGCTCCAGCCCCTCCTCTCTCCCACGCCGCCCGGCTTAAGATCCCCCGGGCTCTCCAGGAGACCCTCTCCGATGATAAAGGAGAGGGTCAGCATCACCGTCACTGCTCCCGGCTGCTCAGCTCCTCAGCCACCCGACACCACCGTTTTGGCCTCTACATGGCCCCGTGGCTCCCTCGACAGTGCCGGATGCCGAATCGAGCGTCATACCGACCCACAGCAGCAGCAGTCACCGGCCAACTTCAGACCTCCCAGGTGGTTCCATAAGACTCATGGTGACCCCCTGAGACCCCTGGTAGAAGCATCTCCCAATCCAGGTTGGGGGATAGCAGCATAGGTCCCCCAACTCTTCAAATTCCGTCCAAAGCCGCCCGCCCCCAGACAGAGACTTAACACACCACGGCCATATTTAGTGTCAAGGAGTTTGCTTTAATCTCTCATTGTTAGAAGAACTAGCTAACTTCAAGTGAATTCAAAAACTGAAGTCCAGGAAACTAAAAATTGACAAATACAACTTTGAGAGGAGGAATTCTGCCTTAATTGTTGCTTTCCTAATATGTTTATGCTATTCAGTCTAATTGAGCTGTTTTAATAGTAGTGGTAATCACAAAATAGATGGTTGAGTATCAGCCCTAGCTTCAATCAGTCATGCTGCAGTTGTTTCTTGGATAATTTCTGATAGGAAAATAGAAAGCAGAGATTCAAAACAAAACCTTTGTTACTAATTAAATACAGTTAAACATGTTTTGAGGCAAATTTAGGCTGTTTTCTTTGACATTATTATACAGCTTATCCTGACAGTTGTGATATAATTTCTAGCAAACAGGTAAAACTAAATACCTTGTCAATAGAACCCAGAATCCATTCAAGCTGGGTGAATGCTGATTGATAAAGAGAAACTATGAATATCTTTACCTAAATCACTTGCTAACAGAGGTACTATTTAAATTAATGGGATAGGTAGTTCTTAAAATTAGAATTCAATGGGTTCTGCAATATATCTTACAAATGGGTATATGTAAAATAAGTCTGAAAATTGCCCTGAGAACTCTACTTCCATATCATTCCAGATGCCAAAGATGCTTTTGTACAAAACGGTTATGTAGTGTATCCCTTGTCCCTCACCAATCACAATATAGTATAAAAACTTGTGTCCTATCATAACTTCTTAGAAACAATACTTAGGCATCTTCAGAGCCAATTTAGTCCAGTGAGTGGTTAAGGCACCATGCTAGAAACAGGATATCATATGTTCTACTTAGTCACAAAAGCTGGTTGTGTGACCTAAGGCCAGTCACTGTCTCTTAGTCCAATTCATAGCGGTTGTAGGGAAAAGAGGAGGGAACATCATATGTGTTACCATCCTGACCTTGTTGTAAAAATATGGGGAGATAAAAATAACTTAATATATTGATACTAAATTTTAATACCTTAGCCAGTGTTTCACCTAACTATTTTCTGACGTTCCAAAAAATATTTTATCCTGCATTTCATAATGATACAGATGCTGTGCTGTTAATTGTTTGGAAAACAATAATTGGCACTTTGAACTGGACTCAGAAGTCTAGTGGTAAACAATGCAGCAACAATAAAATCAGTGTTACTTCAGTCTAATGGAGTTATGTTAGAAATCTAGCTACTGCATTGTACATTGCTACTTTGGGCCAATATGGAGTTGCTAGCAAAGTCCTTTGTGCAATCCTGAAGCTCAGGAGGTTCTGGATGAGCCAAAATAAATTCAGATTAACTTTCAAGATACTGACAGCTATCAGTAGATATTAGAGTGACCTAATAACATTGGCTCCAATACTGTAATCTATATGGGTTCATGCACCTTCCCTGAAAAAAGGAAGAAAAAAAGATCTATCAGCTGTCCAAGGTAGCCCAATGTAGAGTGTATCCAGTAGTCTAGCTAATCGTGATCCAGGCATGAATTGCCAGAGCATCTTGCTCAGGTGAACTTGCTAAAGCTGAAGATGGGCAAAGATATCAGAGTTCCAAGTAACCCCCCCAACGAAATCAAACTCCGAGGCTTGAAGTTCCTTAAAGCTAACTTTTATTAGGGATATCATATTGGCACATCTGGGAAAATCTGAATCTGAAAGCTTCCAGCTTTTCCTCACCCACAGAAAGTTCATCTCCCACATGTCCACACAGCTCCAATCAGTTCTTTCCTGAATAGAAGACATCCTCCAATTTCTTCTTTGCACAGCTGCCGGACACCATGGCCTTGAACTTCTCTTCAAGAAGTTTGTTATGGCTATCTTTACTTCACTCATGCAATTCCCCCCTCCCAACTTCTCATGGTATGATTGTGGAGGCCTGGATCCTCAAGGCACAAAGGTAATATGGTTTCCGGGCATGACAGGCGCCCCCCCCCCTCCCAGAAGAGACACATGTCCTGTAAAGAAAATAACATTTGGGGGAGTTATCCACATTTAACCACTCCTCCCCCACCCAGGGGGACTGTTTGGCCTGTCCGGGTACTTATCATAGAACTGTTTAATCAGTCTCTCTGCTTTGACGTTCCAGCTTTTTACCCAGGTAGCGTCAGACAAAGGGTACCCTTTCCATTGTATTAGATAGAAACTGACTTCTATATGTTTCGGAGTCTAATATCCTCTTAATCTCATAATGGGTCTCTCCTTCCACCACAATAGGGGGGGAGGTGGTTGGGTCTGGGGTCTTATGTTAGATCCAATGGATTGTTTTAGCAAACTACAATGAAATACAGGGTGGATTTTCCCTAATATGTGAGGGAGGCTTAATTGCACTGTTACAGGGTTGTTTTTACTATAGGGAAAAGGGCCTAAGAACTTTGGTCCCAATTTCCTGCTAGGCAGTCTCAATTTTATGTATTTAGTGGAGAGAAAAACTTTGTCCCCCACCCGAAAGGGGAGTTGAAGCGAGCGGTGCTTATCTGTTTGTTTTTTATATTCAGCCGCTGCTTCAGAGAGCGCATTTTTTGTATTCTCCCACCCCTTTCTCAATGAATCCATCCATTCTGTCAACAACATGGAGGAGGGGAGTTCTCTTGGTAGTTCTGGCATGGGGACAAAGTTCAGTGCTAGAATGCACAGCATTGTTGTACACCACTTCTGCAAACGGCAACAAGTCCACCAATTTTCTTGCCGGCAATCCACATAGCATCTGATGTATTGTTCCACCATGGCGTTCACACGTTCAGCAGCCCTGTTCAAGCTTGGATGAAAAGCCAAACTGAGCCCTGTATGGACCCGATGGACCTCAGGAACTCTCTCGAGAACATGGTGTTGAATTGGACCCCTCTGTCTGAGATTATGTGGCGTGGCGTTCTGTGAAGTCGGTAGATGTGCTTGACAAATAGTTTCACCAATTTCTTTGCAGAGAGTAGTCCAGAGCAAGCAGTGAAATAGTTTGCTTCGAAAATAGATCAATGATGGTCCAGATCACCGTGTTCGCCCCACTTTCTGGGAGCTCAACTATGAAGTCCATTGCAATCTCCCAGGGTCTGCTACAATCTGTCACCTGTTGAAGGAGACCTGGTGGCTTGCCGGGTCTGGTTTTCATCACTGTGCATGTGGCACAACTTCCAACGTAGTCTTCCACCTCCGCTTTCATTTTCGGCCACAAAATTGTCTCCTGGTGAGGTGTAGAGTTTTCAGGAGTCTGAAATGGCCAGCCTGGTTGGAGTTGTGACTATGTTGAAGCACTCAAGTCTTAGGGTAGCTGGGACATACAATTTTTATCCCTTCCATGCCAGCCCCTCCCTCATGGTGAGGACACCTTGGTTGTCCTGGAGCCAAGGGTCTGCAGGTAGTGCTGCCTTTAATTTGGCAGTCCATCCATCCCAGCCTGGGTTCAGTGGCTTCAGTTTTGTTGATGGGGACCCTGTCTTTAACAGTTCGGTTAGGGGCAGCACCATCTCCACAAAAGCCAAAATGAATTGCTTATAGAAGTTGGCAAATCCCAAGAAGCTTTGGAGCTGTTGTCAGGTGCTTGGAGGTTGCCAATCCTAAACGGTTTTAACTTTGCTTGTGTCCGTCTCTATCCTGTCGCTAGAAATCCGGTATCCTAAATACTCTAGTGAAGTCTTATGAAACTTGCACTTTGACAGCTTTGCATACAGCTTATCAGCGAGCAGTTTTTCAGCACCTGCCGGACGAGCTTTACTTTGGAAACACTCTTCCAGCATTTCGCTGAATATGAGAATATCGTCCAAGTAGACTAGAACCCTTTTGTATAGGTGCTCATGCAGAATCTTGTTAATAAACTGCATGAAGACTGCGGGGGCCCCCTGAAGTCCAAATGACACTTTGAATTGGAAGCTGCCAAGCGGGCAGTTGAATGCAATTTTCCATTCATCACCCTCCCTAATCTGTATACAGTTGTAGGCTTTCCTCAAGTCCAGCTTGGTAAACACTTTGCCCTTTGACAGGTGATTGAGCATGTCTTTCATGAGGGGGAGGGGTAGGTGTTTTCCATGCACACCTTGTTAATCCCGTGAAAATCCATGCAGAGCCACATCCCCCTGCCCTTCTCTTTAAACAGCACAGGGGCTGCCACTTTGGATTTTGCAGGCTCTATGAATCCCCGCGCTAGATTTGTGTCTATGTTGAATAGACACAACTTTCTCAACTCCTTCATTTCGGTCTGAGTCATTGAGTACATGTTTGGCTTGGGAAGTTTTACCCCCAGCACAAACTCTATCACACAGTCGGTCAGGTGATGGGGGGGAAGGAAGTTGCTAAACAAACCCCCCAAGTCTCAATAAGGCTGGCTGCCTGGCGGGACGTTCCGGAGCGGAGCAGCAATCTCCAGAAGGGTTGCTTTTTCTGGGTTGATGATCTCTGGGGTGTGGAGTTCTTGCCTCACTGGTGGCAAGAGGCCCAGTCCAATGACTATCTTTCTGTGGCTGCCATTCCAGGGGATTGTGGGTTCCCAGTTATTGAGCCATGAGAACCCCAAGATTATGGGATCTGTCATCTTGGAGGCAACTATGAACTGGAGGAATTCTTTGTGGCACCCCAGTTCTAATTTAATGAGCTCTGTGAGTCTGGTAGCAGGGGCACCGCCAGATGGGCCTGTTGATTGCGTACCTGGCTCCCTGCCACGTATCAGCAGCCCTGCCTGAACTCCTCAACGTAATAGCTGAGGTGGCAGTTGAGACTCCCAAACTACTGGTTATGGGTGATTTCAACCTGCCATCCATTGGTGAAACGTCTGAAGGGGTTTGGGAGTTTATGGCTTCCATGACGGCCATTGACGTGATCCAATTAGTTCATGGCCCTACTCACACGGGGGGACACAGTCTGGATTTGATCTTTATCTCTGACCAGTGGCTGAATGGTCTAGATATAGGGGATATAGTCATCGAACCCTTGTCATGGTCAGACCATTCTCTCCTTAA
Organism: Coluber constrictor foxii; assembly: GCA_038048745.1. Taxonomy (NCBI): domain Eukaryota; kingdom Metazoa; phylum Chordata; class Lepidosauria; order Squamata; family Colubridae; genus Coluber; species Coluber constrictor. The sequence continues at coordinate 113,486,169 of CM075961.1, read as the reverse complement.
GCTTGACCTTCTGACCATTTCAACCCACCACAGGGAGGTGGAATCAATTAAATGGTTCCGCCCAAGGCACCTGATGGATCCTGATAGGTTTTGGATGGAGCTTGGGCCATTTCCTGAGACCTTGGCTCATAACTCAACTGAAGACCTAGTGGCGTCCTGGGATAGGATGGCCGCTGGTGCTTTAGACTGGGTCGTGCCTTTGCGGCCTCTGACCTGGCATCGAACCTACTCAGCTCCTTGGTTCTCTGATGAGCTGAGGGGGATGAAACATCGGAGAAGACGCCTAGAGAGCTGTGACTCCTGAGGACATGGACAGGTTACTGGGGAAGCTGAATGCGACCACATGTTTATTGGACCCGTGCCCTTCCTGGCTAGTGCTGGCTACCTGGGAGGTTACACGTAGCTGGCTCCAGAGAATTATTAACGTTTCTCTGAGCGAGGGATTCTTACCTCCCGCCTTGAAAGAGGTGGTGGTGAGACCCCTCCTTAAGCCCTCTCTGGATCCGGCTGTTTTAGCAAACTACCGTCCAGTGTCCAATCTTCACTTTTTAGCGAAGGTTGACAAAAGTGTGGTGGCATGACTTCCGGTGGCGCCTTCCTCGTCGTCGTCGGGCTCCTCCATGCCCGCCAGCTTCTTGGCGCGTCAGAGCCGCCTTACAGCTGGCAGGCGGCTCGAACAACCTGCTCCTCAGCGGGAGGAGCAGGCAGAGCTTCTGGGGGTGAGGCTGGGCCCCCTGAGTCGCCCCAGGATTGCTTCGTTTGTCCTGGGGAGGGCTCAGAAGGATGGCCCCCTCCATACCCTCCAGAGAATGCTCCGCGTCGAGCCAGTCCTCTGCTAATTAGTTAATTAGCGGAGCCAGACGCTGGAAGCAACACCACAGCTGAAGCGTCTATTGAGCAAGCTGAAAAAGAAAGAAGAAGCAAGTATGGATTTTTTTTACTGATTATTTGTTGATTTTTTGGAAGAGGAATGAGAGGAGGGGGGAAGGAGAGGAAGAGAAGTGAAAGTTTTTAAGAAAGTCTTTTAAGATGGCGACTGGTTTTAATTGAAGAAACGCCAGAGCGATTGAAAATGGAGGTTTTGAAATGAATACCCTGCTATGGGAAAGGCACTTAAAGTAAGAAGAATTTTTTTTGGATACTTTTTTTTTTAATTAAAGTAAAGTAAAGTAAAATAAAGTAAAGCAAAGTAAAGCAATTTAAAGTAAAGTAAAGATGACTAAAGGAAGGGGGGGCTCCCCCATGAGCTAGCTGAAGAACAAAGCTGAGATGATGCAATTGTCTGGATTGGCAGAAGGGGACTTAAAAGAATTTATAACAATTTCCCTACCGAGTGTAGTTGACAAAATTAAAAATTCACAGAAGAATCTTGTGGACTTGATTGCTGGAAAGCATGACCAATTAAGTCAAACTATTGTTAAAGTAATTTCAGATCTTTCAAGTGTGGTGATTGAAATGGAGGAGAAAGTAACTGAAATTAGCAGTAAATTTGACTCCCAGATTCAAGAAATACAAGAAAAGTTTGTGGAAGCTGAGATTCGAAATCAGGCTACACAGAATGATATTATCATGCTTCAAATCAAAACTATGGCATCAGCAATCAGAGTAAGAGGTATTAAAGAAAACCAGAGAGATTTAAAAGCAATTTCTGCAAAGGTCTTTGCTGAATTACTAGAGCTAGAAGATGAGATAATTCTTGGTTGTATAGAGAAAGTTTATAGAGTCAACTCACGAGTAGCCAAACAAAGGAATTTACCCAGAGATGTTGTTTATTTTACTGATAAAAGGCTGAGAGATGACATCTTACAAAGGTCCTACTCTGCCAGAGTGCAAGTAGAAGGTGCACAAATTAATATCTTTAAAGAGTTACCATCGAAGGTTCTAAAGGATAGGAAAGAATTTGTTTTCTTAACTAAGGAATTGAAGAAAAGTAATATCCCATTTAGATGGGACTTACCAGTTGGCATAATTTTTAGATATCATGGTGTGAGATATTGTTTGAATACTATTGGAAAAGCGGAACATTTTTATAAAAATATCTTTAAGGGAGCTTCGGAATATCTTAAGAATAAGAAACAAGAAAGAGAGTTTGCAAAAGGTAAACAGAAGGATGAGACTCAAAGAATGAATCAAAGAATGTTAAAAGTACAAGGAGTACAATCTGGTTTCTCGGAGGATTTTACTATGGATTTTTCAGATGGAAAAATAGAGCACACCAGTGAACCTAGACTAGGAGCACCAGACCTTGAACCGCTGGAGCAAGATTTAAAAAATATTATAACCCAAGATGAACAGCAGCAGAGGTCCAACGCTCCGCAAGAAAAGGATGGTGATATCGAGCAGCAGGAACCAGAATTTAACGAGGAAATTCAAGTGGTAACTAATGAGTGTCGTGAAGTCCTCCACCAGTTACAGCTGTTATCAGAAAGCATGGAAAATTTTGGAAAATGGTCATAAAATTCTCAAAGTTTATACTGAGTTGGATTTATGGATTATAAAGTCTTCATCCTGACTTGGAGATTCTTTTATTATTTTGAATTGGATTCAACATCTTGAGCAAGTTTAACAGATTGCTGCAATGGTAGCAGCGTTCTGTGATTATCCTATCATAGTTTTTTTTGGAATTTATCATCCAAAAGGAAAGAATGGAAATGAAAACATCTCACAACCAGAAGGAGTGAACAACAAAGGGTGGCAGGATTTGAAACAGTTTTACAAGAACATCTGGGAATGCAGTTTCTAGGATTTTCTTCTTTTTTTGATTTTTTTGTTCTCAAGGTTTGGCGGAGCTGCATTGGGTTTCTTCTTGTTGTAATAGAATATGTTAGTTTGAATGACTCTACCTAGAGGAGTGAATATCTTCGTGGTTGGATGTTATCTATATAAAGTCACATGGGGGGTTTATGTGGAATGCTTTATTTTATTGATGGGGGCAGATAGAAGATGAAGCGTATTGGAATTGGACATATGTGAAGAAAGAAGAATTAACTTCAATCAGGAGGAAGAGAAGATTGTAATTCGACCTATGGAAAATTATAACAATATATGTATAATTATATTATACTGTATGTTTTATGTTCTTTTCTTCAAGGGGGGTTTTTTGTGTTCTTGAATTAAGGGGAGTAGTTCGGATTAAATTATTTGACATTATCTAATATGAATAAGCAAGTTATATAATTTTGGGGGGATCGAGTATGGCATATGATTAGTAATGTTAGTAATGTTTCTTTTTCTTTTTTTTCTTTTTTTGTTTTTAAATTGGGTTAAATATTATGGCTATTTTTTCTGGTGTTTTTCTTATTACAATATTGTTAATTTTAGATAAATATCTATGTTTATGGGCTTTTTTTTATTTTTATTTTTTAAATTCTTTTCTTTCTTTCTTTTCTCTTCCTCTCAATTTAGAATTGAATATATAATAGTATTTGCTTTTCTTCTCGTTATAAATTTTTGCTGTTTTCTTTTTTTAAGAAATGTGTAGCGGAAGTCAGGGGTGGGATGGGGAGGGAGGGGGTGGGGTTGGGGGGAGGTTGGGGGGATGGGAGGGTGGGGGGGGGAGGGGGAGGGGTGAAAAAAAGGGGGAAAAATTTTTGTATTGTAAAACTTTTTCAATAAAAAAAAATTAAAAAAAAGTGTGGTGGCATGACAGCTCCCACAGTACCTGGATGAAGTTGTCTATCTAGACTCGTTCCTGTCCGGTTCAGGCCTGGACACAGCACAGAAACAGCATTGGTTGTGTTGGTTGATGATCTCTGGAGGGCTCGGGATAAGGGATGTTCCTCTATCCTGGTCTTATTAGATTTCTCAGCGGCTTTTGATACCATTGATCATGGTATCATGCTGCACCGATTGGAGGGGCTGGGAGTGGGAGGCACCGTATTATGGTGGTTCTCATCCTATCACTCTGACAGGTCGCAGTCAGTGTTGACAGGTGGACAGAGATCGACCTCGAGGCCCCTTACTTGCGGGGTGCCACAGGGGTCGGTCCTCTCGCCACTCCTATTCAACATTTATGTGAAGCCGTTCGGGGAGATCATCCGTGGTTTTGGGGTGCAATGTCATCTGTACGCTGATGAAACTCAGCTGTACCTCTCCACCACAAACCAACCCATTGATGCCCTTAAAGTGATGTCCCGGTGTCTTGATGCCGTACAGGTCTGGATGGGGAGAAACAGGCTTCGACTCAACCCTTCCAAGACTGAGTGGCTGTGGCTGCCAGCCTCCCGGTATGGCCAGTTAGTCCCATCACTAACTATTGGGGATGAGTCATTGATCCCTGCAGAGAAAGCTCGCAATTTAGGCATCCTCCTGGTTGTACAACTGTCTTTAGAAGATCATATAACTGCGGTGGCCAGAGGAGCTTTCTATCAGGTTCGCCTGATTCGCCAATTGCGTCCCTTTCTAGACCAGGACTCATTACGCACAGTCACTCAAGCCCTCATCATTTCCCGACTTGACTACTGCAATGCTCTCTACATGGGGCTCCCCTTGAAGTGCACCTGGAAGCTCCAACTGGTCCAGAATGCGGCCGCGCAAGTAATTATGGGAGCAACATGGTGCTCACATGTAACACCTCTTCTATGCGAGCTGCACTGGCTTCTGGTGGCCTTCCGAGTGCGCTTCAAGGTGTCGGTTCTTACCTTTAAAATGCTCCATGGCTTAGGACCTGAGTACTTATGAGACCACCTGCTGCAACCGATAACCTCCCACCAACCAATATGCTCTCACAGTGTAGGCCTACTCATAGTACCATCATTAAAACAATGTGGTCTAGTAGTTCCAAGGGAGAGAGCCTTCTCTGTGGGGGCACCTACTCTTTGGAAAAAAATACCCCCTGGAATTCGAATAATCCCAGATCTTCGCACTTTTCGATGTGCCCTGAAGACCCTTCTGTTTCAACAAGCAGGGCTAGCATAAACATCTAAATTCTATGCCAAGGTCTTAGCAGATACACTAAGTTGACTCAATTTATTACTTACTGTATGTGTGTGTGTGTGTGTGTGTGTGTGTATGTATGTATGTGTATGTATATATATATATATATATATATATATATATATATATATATATATATATATATATATATATATATATATATATATATATATATATATATATATATATATATAAAATATGTATATGAAATCCTATTCTGTTCACCGCCCTGAGTCCTTCGGGAGAAGGGCGGTATAGAGATTCAATCAATCAATCAATCAATCAATTAGTGAGACGTCCACCTGCTTGAAGCTGATGGGCTGTCAGAGGGGGTGAGTGCATATGCCTAGTTGCTTGATTATGTGGGGGCTAATTAGTCATCACATGCAGCCGGTGTCTATGCCTCCCTCCACTTCTCCCTTGGCTCTGGTCTGGGGGGCCATTAGGGTAACCCTCAGGGCAAAGGGGTGGATGGCTTCACTCACCATCGAGTTGTCCTCGCCACTGTCTTCCTATGTGGAGGGGGAGGGGGAATCCCCAGTTGGGCTCTCTTCTGATCCTGCAGGCTGGACAGGGCTCTCCGCCACTTGGTTGGGGCTCCATCCCTTTGGCAGTTTCCGCAGGGTTTTCTTAGGTCCTGCCCAAGCAGGGGACTTCGCCTGGAGCAGAGTTGCTGGAGCTAAGCATTCTGATGCTTGATGGCCCTGTTGACCATTTGTTGGGCAATGTTGCTGAACCTCAATCTCATCAGCTGGACAAAATTGCATCCTAAATCATCTGCAAATGCTTGTAATTTATACTCCTCTTTTAAAATTTTCATCCCTTTTATCTCATCATTTTGTCTATTCGTTTGGTATTCATTTGGTATTCAATATAGAAGAATCGCAAATAACAGGCCCTAAACTATTAGAACAGATAGAAAGATATGGAAAAGTCTCTGGTTTGAAAAAAAAACCAAAAATCTTGGTGAAAAATACAACTGAAAAACAAAACAGAGATAAAAGAGAAGTTACATATACAAGTTGTGAAGAAAGTTAAATATTTGGGAGTACATTTAACTTCAGAATGTGCAACAATAAAGGAAGAAAACTATTATAAATTAAAACAACAAATTGAAAAAGATTTGGAAAAATTGAAGAATCTCCAACTATCACTTTTAGGATGGATTGCATTAATAAAGATGAACATATTACCAAGATTGTTATTTATATTCCAGACAGTGCCAATGAAAATTGAAAAGACATACTTTAATCATCTGAATAAAATAATGAGGAAATGTATATGGTAAGGGAAAAAAGCAAGAATAAGTTTGAAAATGCTACAAGACACAAGGTTGTGAAGGGGATTTGGTTTACCAAATTGGGAATTATATCACCAAGCACCAACATTGACATGGCTGAAAGAATGGATTGAACTAAGAAATATAAGGCTGTTGTGAGAATCAGGAAAACCTCATTAACGTTTTACAAACCTTTATTGAAAAAAGGAAGACAGAGACATGAAAACATGTACAGATATATGAACTTTGCAAAGGGTCACCTCCCACACAAATGGAGAAATGACAAAGAAAAAGAAAGTTTACATGGGTTATATACAGTCTTCAAAATACATCAGAATACACGTAAGTAATGTCCCTTGGGAATCAGTTTCAGATCTTATATAACATATGTAGTACAGATTCCACCCTGGAAATTTCCCAATTCTCAACAGAAATATTCCACAAAAACATAACTTGCATACTACCCCTTCTGGAACAGACACACAGGCCCCAAACAACCTCATTTCAGTACTTTTCCCAGAACATCGATTTCTGTCAAAACAACTACATAATATATATTTCCCACAAGGTAATCATTTCAAAAAAGCCTTATTGTGTTCCTTTTTGTCCAGTTATATAATCAGGTTATACAAAGTAAAATAAGACACTTATTTTAAGACACCACTTAAAATGGTGTCACTCAGGTTACACTTTTACAGGAATAATCTTCATTATTCTCACAATCCCCAATTCTCCACAAGTTTATTCCTGTAAATTATAAATATCCTGTAACAGTATAGAAACCCCTCTCCATACAGTAGGTAATTTGGGCAATGCCATGTTACCACATAAGAACATCAACTTGGAGGAAGCGTGTATCTTTAGATATGGAAAATGTAACTCCGCCTCTAAAATCCAAAACTTCTTGTATGAAGGTGTATAATTACCATATAGCTCAGTGCATTACTTATATAAAAATTCCATTCTATGTGCGAAATCAATATATTGAGGAACTATCTAATATGTATGGTTGCACTTGGCATACACCATCTCCAAAAGTTGACTTAATACATATCCTCAGCCTCCTCAGTGGTGTCTATTAGGGTTAGTGGTGCTTCTATAAGAGAATAACGGTGCTCGAGTTCAGTATGGAAACATAGCTGCTACCATGTTATAGGGTAACAGCCAAAATCCTCATCCCTATCCACACCTGTAGGATAACAAACGCTACCACAAGAAACTCCATTATTTCTAGTGAACTAGCCCCCCCTATCTTCCAAAGAGATAAAAGGTTATTATCTTACCTACAATTCGTCAATCAATCGAGGGGAACTTACATCTACTGAATACCAAAGCATAGATTTACACCAATCAATAGTATCCTTCTTCAATACAATCTAAAAACACAAAAAATTATTATTACTCCTAGCCAAATACAAATCTCTTCTTCCATCCGTCGATCCTCAATTGTCTAAGGTTCGTTGTTGAAAAGTCAATTTAAGAGGGTTCGTAGCAATTGTCCATCCACAAGGCGAAGCCACCGGTCCCTTGACTCTAAAATAATGTACCCAACCACGTTCCTTAATCCTCACAACTGACTCTTTAGTTAGCAGAACTTGGAACGGTCCTTCCCACACTGGCTGCAACTTCTTTTCAATAATAGCTTTAATCAGGACCTAATCTCTGTTGTAGTACTCATGAACTTGGAAATCAAGAAGTGGAGTCTGTGCCAATTGTCCTTTGGGCCTTAAATGAGAAAAACACTGGGACAGTCCCTGTATATATTTTCTCAAAAAAAAAATCTTTCAATTCTATCCTAGGCATCCCAACTTTCCCCGTATATGGCAATCCAAACATCATTTCATACAAAGATATCCCCAGATCTTTCCTAGAACTAGTTCTTACTCTTAACAGAGCTAAAGGCAAACACTTCATCCAAGGTAATTGAAGCTCTAACTTAAATTTAATTCTTTTAATGTAGATTTAATTGTCTGATTAGCACATTCACAACACCCCATAGAACTTAGCATGAATGATAAATGTAGTTGCCAATCAATTCCTAATTGTTCCATAACCTCTATCACCTGAACAATGAAATGTGTACCCCTATCACTATCAATAAGATCAACCAATACATATTTGAGTATTATTCAGTCCAATATGATTTAACAATCCTCTGCGCACCTGTCTTTACACAAAGAAAGACTTCAAACCATCCAGTAAGATAATTTACTATTATTATTTCATATGTCAATGATCACACCACCCACATTCCAATGTAATCTACTTAGATTCATTAAAAAGGCCAAATGGTCAAATCTCTACATGTTTTGCACATTCACAATGTATTCATTTCCGTACCATTTGTATAATTATCGTATACATACCCCTACACACACATATGCATATATACGTTTAATAAAATCAATGAGTGCTTGCATTCCCCAATAGGTTCCCTCATACACTCATTCAATCACATTCCACATCACAGCTTTATTAAGAATTTGCACTCCATCTTTTGTATCCATTTCCCATTCATCTCTACACCCCTCATCCATCATTTGTATAATAGCAAATTTAGTAGGACCCTCAGCTGCCTTCAAAACTGCTGTTATAAGATCCACCTGTTTCAATTTCTTCCCTTTACCAAAGATTATCCCAAAAGTATGTAAGATACCATAAGCATACTTTAAATCAGTATAAATATTCCCTACCTCATTAGTTAATATGTGCAATGCTTGCAATAAAACAAAAACCTCACATGTCTGCGATGACCATTTAGACGGTAACTTTCCAACTTCCAAAATCTCAGTAGTGCCTCCATTCACAACTGCATAACCATTCATTCTCTTCCCATTCTCAACCCCTGACAGGAATTCAGCTAAATTTAAATTCCTATTAGTCAAGAGAACCAAACTCTCTTGAGACAATAAAATAATCCCATATTTCAAAAAACATAGCATAGATTTGTACTGATATGAACTACTCATCACCAATGCCCCACCAAAGGTTAATTTTCTACTCCCCTCCACTGAAGGTGCAATTGCAGCTTCAGATTATATATACAAGGGCTAACCTTGCACCACAAGATCCATCAATTACGACAAAAATACTACAGATCTCTTCTTCATAGCCCATATGCAAACCAACACTCCTTTGGCTATACCATCTTCCATTACTAAAGACAAGTGCAAACTTTCTTCCTTAAACCAGGCAAACGTAACACTGAAGCAACACTATATTATTACTTTCTTCAACTCTTCAAACCTTTCTTCCAAATAACTTCCTATAACTTCTCATCAATAAATACTCAACTCTGAGGCTTCCGGTGGCACTGCCAGCACTGCTGTAGCTCTTTTCGGAGCTCCGACTCCCGTGATCTGTAAAACCGCCAAAACAGCGAAAATCAGCTGTTTTGGTGGCTGGAAACCAGGGGGAGGTGAGTGCACAGGTGTGGGTAGAGCCCCCCAAAACCTCCAGGATTAATCCTGGGGGTGCAGAGGGTGAGGGCTCCCCAAGTGCCTGAAAGCTGCTCCAGATCCGGGACGATTCCATCTTTGACGGAACAAGGCGCCGCAACCACTCCTGCGAGCTAATTGATTCCAAGGATTGATCTCTAAGCAGGCAGAACAAAACAGGAGAGCTTTTCGCAAGTATTTTATTTTTCTTTAACTCTGACAACAAGTAATACTTCCTTCCAGACTGGAGTGAAAGTTTTAAAGAGACTCAAAATGGCGCTGATAGAGAACGGAAGCTTAAGAAGAAAGTGATCGTTAAAGCTTGTTTGTGCTTGTTAAAGTCATTACAGCTTTCAGTACTTTGAAGCTTTGCTGAATGAAGTTGGAATTTTAAGCTTAATTTTTCAAATTAAGAATGGAAAGCTGACAGGTTTGAAGGACATTAACCTGAAGATATGGAGAGAGATTTATCCAGAGGTTCAGACACTGTTGAAAGGAAAAGTGCCAGGAGGTGTTGGGATTTTTAAGATATCAAGAAGGATCCGAAATGGAACATTACAATTTCTTTATAAAAATGGACTTTTAATCCTAATTAAGGAGGTGTGTTTTCTAAAAGGAATTACTTTGTGACCTGCACAAGGCTGTAAGATTCAAAGTTACAGCTGAATACTCAAGAACTTGTAAAAACAAAAAAAGATGGAGGTACAAGACGGAAGAAGAAGGCTCGAAGAAAAACCAGGGTGAAATGGAAGTGGAAGACTTTTACCCCTCCTTGTTAGGCAGGATAACACGGTGAAAAAGAATGATTATATTTGTATTCAGGATTTGATTTGTTTTGTTTTGAAAAGTTATATTAGAGGGAAAATGAATGATTTACTTATATTTAGGGAAGTGATTTATTTTGGAAAGTTATTTTACTTATGTTTGGATGGATTAAAAAGATTAATTAAATGGATGAATTCATGTTTAATATAAACTTATAGGATGGGAAGCATAAGGCTTTTCTTTGCTTATTGTTGAAGAATGGATAAGAAAGTAATGTCATGTTTTAATTGTGATAGGTTACTGGTTAAATCTTTACTTATGTTTGGATGGATTAAAAAGAAATTTTTTTTTTTTTTTGGATATTAAATTTAAGGTTAATAGTTCTCCATTGGATGTGAAAACAGCAGCCAGATATGGGTTATGCTCATTGGTCAGAATAAAGGCCTGTCAATTAATTTAATTCTGCCCCTGTTGCCAGGGATTCCAGCTTTTTGCTCAGTCCGTCAGACTGGACAGTTGTGTGGATTTTTCACTCTGATAGCTTTCAGCATTAGAGTATATTTTATTCAGACCTGATTATTTGGTTTTGACCATTGGACTTAGTATTTGACCATTCTTCTGCTTACTGTAATATTTGGACAAAATTTTACCTCACCATACTTTGATTGACATCAGAGGTCTATTGAAACGTTTAACGGAAATTGGGGCAGACTTGGCAGTGGAGTTTTTGCGCTCCCTTCCCCTTGCCGCTTGTCGGTGTTTCCATATTCCTTTTTTTTTTTTTTTAAAGCGCCTCTCAGCTGATCTAATTAGTGCCGACATCTCAGAGGAGGCTCGCACTCCCTTCGGCTTGCCGCTTCTTGTTTTTGATTTACAACCTCATTATCATTTTACTGAGAGAGGCATAGAAGTTAAGGCAGATTTGTCTTTTACTTGAAACTGAGCAGTGGATGACTTCTGGTGACAGTTGCTGCAGCACGAACTCTTAAGTGACAGCTCGGCAGCCATTTTGTTTAAGGGCACAGGCAACATTTGCCATCAAGCCTCTTTGATTACTCCAGGCTATATTCAGCAAGCCTAATTATTTTATAGTATTCTGCCCTTTTCAACCTAACACTGTCAACTCTAACCACTTGATTGTTTTTTTGTGTCACATAAGTCTGCATTTTTAACACATTTACATTATTTTAGACTACTATTAAATTTCATTACCCTATTGCAGGGCTACTTAAAAATTTAAGGGGTATTTTCCCTATTAATTATTAAAGCCCAGTCATGCCAAAAGCTCTGGCCAAGTCAAAACATGGCCGTAGTGCCACAGTAAGGGAGCAGTCAGTGGCTGCTAAGATGGAAACCTCAAATCATACACAAGGGGATGGATTGCCCGTGAAACATTCTTCTGAAGCTCCTCCTAAGGGTAAGGAAAAAAATAGTAAGAACTCCTAAAGACAAAGTCATTGGCTCTCCTCCATTGACTAAAACTGTTGGGTCTCCAGGAGAAGGCAGGCATGCATCCTCTCTGACCCCAGATCAGATGTCAATAAGAGATTTCCAATTGTTAGTTGAGTCATCTGATTTTTGGGGATCTCCTCCCCCTGTTCAAAGCAACATTAATGTGGAGTCTAGCGCTCCCACTAGATCCATGGTTCATTCACCTAGAGATTATGTATCGGCTCAAGCCTATAGGGAGGCCGGCCCAGCCCATGGCCAGGATTGTGTTTCTCTATGTACAGAGGACATTAAGCGTATGATTGCAGCAAAAGTACAACAAACGCTAGCTGCTCATACATTCCCTTCTCCCAGAGTAACTCAGGTAGATACTGATTGTCTGAATTATCCTGCTTCACCAGACAGAGTCGATCTCGAAGACGTTCTGTCTCTGGCAGGTTCAGATTCTCCATCTGTCTCAAATGTCAGCAAACACTCTGTAGAGGAGGAGATGGAAATTCAGGAGCCAGACTTATCGGAGGATGAGGGTCTGCCTTCGGATCAACCGGCATTCACAGGCTTGTTTCCTCAAACTCTATTTAAATCTTTGTTATTTAAAGCAGTGAATACAGCACAGCTCGGAGGTATCTCACAGCCTGAGCCTACACCAGCTCCAAGTGCCTTAGACCCACTGTTTGCCAAACCAACAAAACAAGCGATGGCTATTCCAACACCACCTCTTTTTCTAGATGTCATTAAGAAACAGTGGTTCTCTCCGACTTCAGCACTAATACCTTCGTCTATTGACAAAAGAAATTTTATTGTATCTGCTGAATTGTCTACCCTGCTTCAAGTGCCTTCCACTGATGCACCAGTGGCAGCCTTATTGACTTCTGCATCAGTTCCTGGAAATCCAGAGGAAGGACTTCGGCCGGAAGAACGCAGATCAGAGCAGGTTCTGCAGAGGGCTCATCTAGGGGCTGCCTGGGCGATTAAATCCGCTTCCACAGCATCATTTTTTAATAGATCAACTTTACTGTGGCTGTGCCAGTTACAAGAAAAAGTTTCACCGGATCACTCAAGAATAAAACAGGACTTGAACAAGATTGTAGCTGCAGTACAGTTCTCTGCGGACGCCACTCTAAATGCAACTCGCTTTGCAGCAAAAGCTTTGGCTTCATCCATCACAGCCTGACGTTTAGTGTGGCTACACCATTGGCAGGCTGACGCTAGACATAAATGGCATCTAGCGTCAGTTCCCTTCTCAGGCACAAAGCTATTTGGGGACTCCCTAGAGGCTTTTCTTGTAGAAACTAAAGATAAAAAGAAGATATTACCAGCTGTTTTTCTTAGGGGGGAATCTCGATTCACACCCTATACACCGCACCCTCAGTTTAGATCACCAGAAGGAGGATTGGGATCTTCCCGTAGCACCAGTAATTTTTTACCCAGACATAGGAGGTTTCAGGAGAGACCACCAAGAGGCAGATCTTTCGGTTCTAGATGGCCCTTTCGAGGGGGAGGGGGTCATTTCATCTGCCACCGTCGTTAGTGGTACCGGGGAACCTCCCATTGGTGGAAGATTGGCTCTCTTCGCCGATGTTTGGGAGGGTACCACGTCAGATTGCTGGGTCCAGGCGTCCATTCAAATGGGGACTGGCCACTGAATTTGTTTCCACCCCTCCCTTTGTCTTTTATCCGCTGTCCACTGTCTCACTTCTCAGAACGTTGATTCCTTATGGAGTCAGCAATTAATCATCTTCTCACCATTATGGTGATTTAACGAGTTCCTAGAGAACAGGTGGGACAGGGGTTCTATTCTCGGGTCTTCTTAGTACCTAAGTCATTGGGTGGGTGGAGACCTATTCTGGACTTTAAACGTCTGAACCAATTTGTGACATACAGAAGGTTCAAGATGCAATCATTGAAATCCATTTTAGACGGTGTACGGAGAGGCAATCTCCTCTGCTCAATTGATCTTATGGAGGCTTACCTCCATATCCCCATTCAATTTTCTCATAGGAAATTCCTTCATTTTTGTTACGTTGGGATTCACTACCAATACAGAGCCTTGCCCTTTGGCCTATCCTCTGCTCCCTGTAGCTTCACCAAAATTTTGGCAGCTTTAGCTGCTTATCTCAGACTTAGAGCAGTTCGTCTCCAGTGCTATCTGGATGACATACTCATTATGTCACCTTCTCATCAGCAGGCCATTTTAGATTTACAACTTATGATAAAGACATTGGCCTCACTTGGTTTTTCGGTTAACATAGATAAGAGCCACCTAGAGCCCACTACTAGAATACTCCATTTAGGAGCAATAATTGACTCAGAGGAAGATAAGGTTTTTCTATCTCCAGATAGACAAACCGGATTGAGAGAGTTAGTAGAGAAGATCATAAGGGATAGAAAGGCTTCTCCTTTACTATTATCAAAATTGCTGGGCAAGATGGTCTCGACCATTTCCATTGTACTCAGGGCTAGGTTACACCTTAGAGACCTGCAATGGTTTCTATTGCCTCTACAAAAGGCAGGCAGGGGATCTTCTTCAGCCAAAATTATGGTTCCAAGGGAGGTGCTCACGTCACTCCGCTGGTGGCGTTCCCCGGCGATCTCCAAGGGCTGCCTGTTCTTGGAGCCTCAGTGGATGGTAGTGACCAATGATGCCAGCAAAGAAGGTTGGGGAGCTCACTGCAGGACACAGATAACACAGGGCATATGGTCCGCCAAAGAAGCTGCTCACAGTATAAACTGGTTGGAGCTGCGTGCCATTTATCTGGCTGTTAGGGCTTTTCAACAACTAGTGACAGGCGCACATGTGTTGGTACTTAGCAACAACATATCAGCCAAGGCCCATGTAAATCGCCAGGGAGGCACCAGATCCAAGTCTCTGATGCAACAATCTAAGATATAGGACTTTGGGCAGAGAAACATCTAGCTTCATGTAGTGGCAGACTGGCTAAGCTGCCAAAAGATAAATCACGGAGAATGGAGTATCCATCCTCTACTATTTCAGAGGATTGCGAATCATTTCGGAAAACCCCAAGTAGACTAGTTTGCATCACAGCAGAATGCCAAGCTAACACGCTTCTTCTCTCGTTTTCATTGTCAACAGGTGGAAGCTGTGGATGCCCTGCGCTCCCCTTGGCCACAAGGCCTACTTTACACTTTTCCACCAATTCCCCTCATCCCGAGGGTATTTTGAAAGATCCTGCTGGAAGAGGCGGAGATCATTTTGGTGGCACCACATTGGCCAAGGAGGTCGTGGTTTGCAGACCTCATGAACCTATCGGTGGCTCCTCCTTGGAGGATACCATGTACACCCAATTGCCTCAGTCAAGGGGCAATTTTTCACCCAGAGCCTCAGTGGCTACAAATGACCCCTTGGCGGTTGAGCGGGAAGCTCTGCAGATCCCTTCCTCAGTAATTCACACGATACTAGCATCACGCAGGTCATCAACAGAACGAATTTATTTGTCAACTTGGCGGACATTTTCCTATTGGTGTAGTACTCAAGGTTTATCAGATCTTTGAGCGTCGGTGGTCCATGTCTTGAGATTTCTCCAGGCTGGATTAGAAAAAGGTCTTATTCCTAATACCTTAAGGAGACAAGTAGCAGCCATAGCTTCAATACTGAGTTATAATTCTACCCAGTCATTGTCTCAACATCCGTTGATTAGAAGATTTCTTAGAGGAGCAAAGAATATTTGTCCTCCAGTAGTACATTGTTATCCCAATTGGGATCTTGCACTGGTACTTGACACGCTTATGGAGTCTCCATACGAACCGTTAGAAATGACAAGTTTAAGACTATTAACTGGCAAAGTATCTTTCCTGGTTGCTATAATATCGGCCAGATGAATTTCAGAGATAGCTGCATTATCTTCCAGAGAGGATCTGTGTATGATCCACATAGACTGTGTGGTACTCGGGTTAAATCCAATGTTTGTGACTAAGATTAATTCTCCTTTTCACCTTTTACAAGAATTAGTACTTCCAGATTACTATCCATCTCCTTCAACGCCGTTGGAGAGACAGTTAAACACGTTGGATGTACGTCGCGCTCTTCAGATATATCTGCAGAGAATGGCTGATATTCGTAAAACAGAATCTTTGTTCATTTCCTTTCTCCCATCATCTTTACGACACAAAGTGACTTCAACAACTATAGGTCGCTGGATTCGAAATACAATTTCTACCGCATATGAACTCAGATCACTGCCTGTTCCGAATAGACTCACAGCTCATTCCATAAGAAGTGCGGCAACGTCAGCTGCATGGGTATCGAGTGCTTCGTTGCTGGATATTTGTAAGGCAGCCACTTGGACATCTCCTTCTACATTTGTTAGACATTATAAATTAGATAAATTTGCCTCTGAGGAGGCTGAATTTGGCAGGAGAGTGTTACAAGGAGTTAAGATGCAGGGAGAGTCCTTGATCCAGGCTGTACTCTCCCGTGAACTGGGACAATGAACTTGGGTAAATCCCATATCTGGCTGCTGTCTCCACATCCAATGGAGAAGGGGCGTTGGTCCACCCTGATACGCCCCTTCTCGTTGAGTGGAGACAGCAGCCAGCCCCACCCTTTAACAGTCTGGAATATAATAGGACAACTATATGTAATGTAATATCTATGTATATATCCACACACAGAGTCCGTCTTCCTCCTTTGACAAAAGCTGGAATCCCCTAGCAACAGGGGCAGAATTAAATTAATTGACAGGCTCGGTCCTTTATTCTGACCAATGAGCATAACCCATATCTGGCTGCTGTCTCCACTCAACGAGAAGGAGCGTATCAGGGTGGACCAACGCCCCATCTCTCAATATTTACTTAAGGGTTTTAAGAAGGATATTATTAAATTGTATATTTTGCTTTAAATTACATTAATGTTATCTAGTGGATGAATAAGATGGATGAATTCATGTTTAATATAAATTTATAGGATGGGAAGCATAAGGTTTCTCTTTGCTTATTGTTGAAGAATGGATAAGGATCAGTTGGGATTAATTACCTTCAAACAAGAACAGTTATATTTAGTTTTGAATAAGGAGAGTTAAAGTGCAAATGACAGATAAATCTATAGATAGTTAGTGTGTGGGTTTCTTTATTAATGTTTATCAAATGTTTTACCCTGTATTTGCTCTGGGAAGTTGGAGGAGGGGGGTGGGGGCTGGGATAGGAGGGAGGAGGTGAGGGGGGTGGAACTTATGGAATAGAAGATATTTTTGATGATTGACTATGTTGTATGTTGATTATGAAATAACATTTTTAATAAAATAAATAAATAAATAAATACTCAACTCTCCCCACTTCAGAGGAATCACACCACACCTCTATCACAAGTTAACTAAACTATTTCCACAAGCTTCAAAGAAATGCAAAGCTTAATCTAAACTCACAAGTCTAAACCACAAGTCTATACAGACTAACTTACAGGTAACTTCCTAGCTAGCCAGACCAAAAGTCCATCTTTACCTTCTACCAGTAAGCAATTCTCCTCTCAAGAGAACATCCCTTATCTGGACAACACTAAGCTAAAGTAACATAGTCAACTACTCCTGACTATTCAATATCCAGGCTATCCTAGAAATCTCCTTAACTTCTCAGCATTCAAAATCAAAATCATTCAAAATGCACAAACATAAATACATAACAAAAACTTCTAAAAGCAAAAGAAAATCACCTAATAGAGGTACTCCGGTTCTCTACTCTGAAAAAACATTTGTCTCAAACTTCCGATATCACTCCTCTATTATATAGATTTATTTAAACACCTCAAACATTTCACAAACAAAAATAAAATCAAAACTCCGAGCAGGACAGGAAATACATCTGCGCAGCTGCCATATGCAGTCCAAAAACAATGCTGCAGAATCACCCATTCGCTCCTCCTTTTTCTCAAACTCAGCAAAAGAAAAAAAATGTGTAAAAGGGAAAACAAACCGCACCTTCCCCTCCCCTTCCCTCTTCTCCTGTTCAGAACAAAAAGAAAGGGGAAATATAGGGAGGAAAAATACTACTCCTGTCTCCATTCAACATCGTAAATACCTTCTTCTAATCCCACTTCTCCAGAGAATATCTCTCCCCTCTTTCTTTCTCATTTGAACACTTGATATTATCTTCATATTTCATTATACAAAAGAATATCTCCGGGTGGGTTCAACACACACTCACTCATATTTATTCTACAATCAGACCTTTCAGTGTACTCCAACACACATACTCTCCAACATACTCTCTTCCTGCCAATTAGTCAGCATAAATACTTCAGGGAGCTTTATTATTATTCTCAGTATTATTATTATTTTACAAGACAATGATCCCTAGTGCCTAAACAACTCTCATTACACACAGACACTTTCACACATACATACCATTTAACAACATTTGCAAACCTTGAATAAAACCTGGAAAGGTTCTATCTCTGACATCTTATAGCTTATTCCTCAAGCAGCGGAAAACTTCAGGATGTGGTTTTTAATCAAAAACTTGATTTCAGGCCCTAACCACCACCTGCTTTCCACAGCTCCAAGCTCAAGCCAAGAAAGTCACTTAATTTGCTGGCACACACATATCACTATCACAGCACATTAATCAAAGACAAATTATTCGCATTCAACCTCAGATAGACAATAAACCTTTCTTCTTTACCCTCATTCTTACAGAGTTTTCTGCCTCATCCAAGAATGAGAAAGATCTATATACCACTACAGTATTTCTACTTCTTCCACCCATAACAGGCCGAAGCAAAATCATCCCTCCAGATATTTCTTATCTCTTAATAAGAGGGATAGGGAAACATCAACTATCGGGTCAATTTTCCTTTCCTGTTCTTCAGTTCATATCCGCACTATAAAACTTAAGCTCACATCCCAGAAGAGACAATACATCCCTGCCAAGTAGATTAATACCTGCTTCTAGAACAAATATCACATGCAAATGCATAATGCAACTCAATTTCATATTCTTCAACAATCGCACAAATAGAGATGCTAGTCGCAACCGTATCTATGAGAAACACATGATCCTCCTCTTCTGGTCCCACTAATAAATTTATCAAGGGCTCTTTCAAAAGCCCCTGGTACCACTAATCATCTTCTTCTCCCATAAGAGTATAGAGGCGCTGTTCCACTCTCTGAACAGAACAGGTTCTAACATAATACCCCTCCTTACCACACACAAAACACTTTTTGCTTTCAATTCCACCAACTCTAGGCTTATTCCACTAAAATAATCCTCTCCCAATTCCAGGACGCTGTTGCCTCATTGCAACCGAAGTTTCACGAAGCCTAATCCTCTTAACGCAGACACCAGTATTTGACTTCTCTACTTAGTCTTTATTCACATAAACTTTTTGGACTTCATTCAACAGAGCAATAATATCAGAAGCAACTCAATCCTTATTCTTCTTTTTAATATCTGGCCATGCCGTCATCACAAATAGTATTGTCATTAAGGACTCATAAACTGGTGTTTCAGGAGAAAGACCAGAGTACTTATTTAAAGTGTCCTTAATACATTCCAGAAACACAGACGGTGTTTCTTCCCACAGCTGTTCTTACCACCAAAGCTTTTATTAATTTTGTCCCTTGAGGTACAGCTGTATTAACTCCCTGAAGACTTACCCGCTTCAGGACTTCCATTTGCTCCCGGTCAGCAACATTATTATTTATTCCAACCAGGATCAGCTAATGGAAACTTAACATCGGCAGCAACAGGCTTAGCAGCCCCCACTTGGGTTTTATCCCAAAACACCATAGCTGCCGACCTCTCCTCTGGGGAAAACAAGTCACCCAATATATACTGCAACTCTACAAAGGTATACAGATTGGGTCCCAGGAACAGATCAACTCAGACAACTCGATCGGATCTGCCTGTAAAGACGGCATGCTGCCAAATCAACGCTCTGTTGAAATCTATTTCACTGCTTCTAGCAGCAACTTCAATTCCACTCACAGCTCCTGCTCCATTTACATTATAAGGAGGAGGGAGAAGTGACCATGTAGCATAAGCTAAAGGATCCTTTTGTATCCTTCCCATACAAAACCCTAAAACCTCTCGGAGGAAAAAGGATCAGACCCCTGAACATGAAACCAAGGTTCCACATATAACAATTGAGCTTTCAACTTCTTTTTCATCAAAACCTTCTTCAAAGCCTTTATCCAGCACTTATCCAATATGGGTCTGACTCCTCAAACTTACTCCACCTATAATTAGGCTGTATCAACACAAACGTCGGCCAAACCTTATACAATAATTAATCATAGCCACCTTATCTAACATCTTTGTATAAGCTTTCAACCGTGTTATCAGTTTCCCTAATGGAGATATGGGGGGATGGAGGGTATTTCAGTCTCAGCAGCACTTTCCTCTAGTAAAAGCCCCATACTGTCCCTAGCCTGTATTTTACTAATTATACACACAAATCATACAGGCACAAACATACACAACCAGCAACCTCAAACATACACAAATCCAAACCACCAAAAAGAAAACATATACTCATTCCTAGTGCATTGTGGTTTTCAGGAACGTTCCTCTCTGTCCAGGCATTCACGTCTCTGCTTCAGGGTACATAGGAAAGCAATTCCTACTAGAAAGGAAATAACCCCTTTTCACTGAAATCAGTGTGTGAGCACATAAGGATTTCCTCATTATTCTCACAGCTGTTAACACTGGAAGGGCACGATTTGCAACTGGGTTGGCTTTTTTGTGGTATGGTAGAAATAAGATACATACATACTGTCATGTACTTTAAAAGTCTCTCTGATGATCCCAGCTGAGTTGCCTAATTGTCAGAGAGACTTTTCAAAGCATTTTTTAAAACGATCAGGCAACTCAGCTGGGATTGTCAGAGAGACTTTTAAAGCATTTTTTTCTGCAACCTCTTCAGTGGAAAAGGTGGTTATAAAATGCTTTGAAAAGGCTCTGATGATCCCAGCTGTGTTCCTGATCGGCAGAGGCTTTTCAAAGCATTTTTTTGCATTTGCAGAAAAAATGCTTTGAAAAGTTAAGCAAAAAAAAAAGTTGGCCACGCCCACCCAGTCACATTACCCCCCCCCCCAATCAAGCCACACCCACAGAACAGGTAGTAACAAATTTTATATTTCACTCCTGGTGGGAAGGGATATGGAATGTGGAGAATGTATGCAGAGATTGTGAGAGCTTGAAGCCAACAAGTTCACCACTGCAGGTGCCTGAGAAAGAGACGGACCATTCTCATAATAAAAAACCACCTCATAATTAGACAATGTGATCAACCAGGGGTGTGGAGAAGGAGAAAGGGATGTTCAATGGGACTGTAAGAATCACCTCTCCTTCCAACCTAAGAAAGTACGAACTCTTGAAATGTAGTTGTTCAAAAGGATTATTTTATTAAGCAGAAGTGAAAGCCATCCAGCTAAAGCACAATCTGAATACCCTTAAGCAAAGCAGTAAGATTAAAGTGGTAGAGATCCCTCCCTTTAAGTCAGAATGCAGGTTTTAAACAATACACATGTGTGAAGATGTTTTCTTTACCATTTCCTTTGAGAACCCGAATAAACATGCATTCCCACCACTATCCTTTAAAGTAAGACAACCCACATGGCTATCATATAAATTCCTGGCACCAGGATATAGGTTGTAAAACATCTGATGACACAGGCCGTGCTAGTAAATCAAATCCAAGTCTCCCCCTTCTCCACTTGAATGGCAGTATCACATTTTTTGGGATCTGACATGCTACCCTCCTTAGAAAACAAAAGGGTCCACCTGTAAAAAACAAATATACACAATATTTCAAGATTTCATAATAACATATCAACAAGGTTTGTTAGGGTATTGGGAGTGAAATTTTCTCAGCAAGATTGGAGCCCTAACATGGTGTTCACTCATTGTGTGCTGATGGTAAATGTTCCAAGCAACTAAGTATTGGACTTTCCCTCTGTGTATCCTAGAGTCAAGGATTTCCTTGATTTCAAAGTGTTGTTCACCTTCAATCATGATGGGCACAGGGGGTGTAGATGCAGGTGGTCTGAGGGATGAGGTTACTTCTCATTTGAGTTAACTGAAATGGAATACTGGGTGGATCTGCCTGAGTGTCTTTGGAAGGAGTAGTTCAACTGCTACTGGATTGATGATTCTAGTGATGGGGAAAGGTCCAATGAACTTTGGCCTTAGTTTCCTTGAAGGTTATAATGATTTCAAGAATTTTGTAGATAAGTATACTCTGTCTCCAATATGAAAAGGTTTGGGTTCCATCCTTTTCTTGTCAGCTTGAATCTTAAAAGTTTCTCTAGCTTCCTGTAAGGCTAATCTAACCACTGGCCACGTGTTTTGCAAATTATCTATCCACTCCTTAAGTGAGGGGATGATGGGTTCTTCTGTGGGTAGTTCAGGCATGGGACTGAAATCCTGGCCTGTTGCTACTCTAAAAGGGATAAAACCAGTGCTTGAATGTACAGCATTATTAAACGCAACTTCAGCAAAAGGCAAAAGTTCAGTCCAGTTATCCTGTTGAAAATTAATGAAACATCTTAAATATTGTTCTAGCACCGAGTTCAAAATTTCAGAATTACCATTAGTACAAGGATGAAAAAATGTGCTCAACCCGTCCAGTACCAAGTAAACCCAAAAACGCCCTCCAAAAGTTGGAGGTGAATTGAGCCCCTCTCTTAGAGATGATCCTTTGTGGAGCACCATGAAGTCGATAAATGTGTATTAAGAATAATTTGGCTAAACTTTTAGCAGTTGGGATCTTCTGGCAGAGTATAAAATGTGCCTGTTTTGAAAATAGGTCTGTCACAACCCAAATAACAGTATTTCCCTCACTGTTTGACAATTCCACAATGAAACCCATAGCGATCTCTCTCCAAGGTGCTGAGGGTTCAGCTACCTTCTGCAATAGACCTGGGGATTTCCCCTGGCATCTTTTTGCTGCTGCACAAATGGGGCAGCTAGCTACATAGCTTTCTATATCCTTTTTTAGTGATGGCCACCAAAATTGTCTTTTAATCAGGTGTAAAGTTTTAACAAACCCAAAATGTCCAGCTAATTTGGAGTCATGGCACCGTTCCATTAAACATAGTCTTTGGCTTGCAGGGACATACAACTTCCCACCCACCCAAGTCAAGTCTTCTTTCATCAGACAGCTGGATTTGTTGTTCAAAAACCATTCATCAGTGGTCAATGCGTGTTTAAAAGTTTGGGTGGTGTCATTGTCCGTCAATGTTTCTTGTTTAGCCTGGAATCTGCTGACTACTTTAGCGGCTAGTTGATTGTTTTGTACTATAGGTTTGATTACATCTGGCTTTGCACTATTGTATTGCGGCTTTCTGGATAGCGCATCCGCCAGAAAGTTTTTTTCCCCCCGGGAGGTATTTTAGAATAAAATCAAACGGTTTAAAGTACTGAGCCCATCGTACTTATTTTGGGGAGAGTTTCCTTGGGGTCTTTAGTGCTTCTAGATTTTTGTGATCAGTCCAGACTTCAAAAGGGGTCTTACTGCCTTCTAGGAAGTGCCGCCAGGTCAACAAAGCCCAACGAACTGCATAAGCCTCTTTCTCTCAAATAGCCCACCTTTGTTTAGTCTCATTCAACTTTTTGGATGTGTAAGCGCAGGGTTGTAGTTGGTCTTGCTCATTCTTCTGAAGTAATACCACTCCTATTGCCACATCACTGGCATCTGCTTGTATGACAAATGGTTTCTCCGTATCTGGGTGTTTTAGAATTGGTTCTGCTGAGAACAGCTGTTTAAGTTTTTCAAATGCCGCCTGGCATTCCATAATCCAGTTCAATGATTGTTTTGGTTTAGGGTTGTCCTTCCTCTTTGTTTTTAAGAGCTTGCTGATGGGGAGGGCAATCTGAGCAAACGCAGGGATAAACTGGCGATAAAAGTTGGCAAACCCCAAGAAGCTTTGTAACTGTTTACGTGTGCATGGAGGGTCCCAATCAAGTGCAGCCTGCACTTTCAGAGGATCCAGCTAAACCCCTGGTGGGAAATGCGGTATCCCAAATAGTCAATCTTCTCTTGATGGAATTAATATTTGGAAAGTTTGGCATAAAGTTTGGCAGGGCGGAGTTTGTTTAAAACTGCCCTGACTAGTTTAACATGTTCTGCTTTGGTCTCAGTATAGATTAAAATGTCGTCCAAATAGACCAGAACCCCCTTATATAAATGCTGATGCAGCACTTCATTTATTAACTGCATAAACACTGCAGGAGCTCCTTGCAACCCAAAGGGGAGCACCTTGAATTGGTAGCAACTGAGGGGGGGTGTTAAATGCTGTTTTCCACTCAGCCCCCTCCTTAATTCTGACATGGTAGTAAGCCTCCCTTATGTCCAGCTTTGAAAAATTTTTCCCTTTAGCGAGGTGTGCTAACATATCTTTCATAAGGGGGAGAGGATACATGTTCTGCACACTGATAGTATTTAAATTTCTAAAATCAACACACAGATGTTTTGAGCCATCTTTTTTCTCTCTAAAGAGTACAGGGGCTGCAATTTTTGGTCCGGCTGGCTCAATGAAACCCCTTGCTAGGTTTTTCTCTGTCAGAGGAAATGCCTGATGGTGTATCAGGGGTTAACCAAGTGGACACTGCATGGCCCTCCCCCTTGACCACTCCGTACCTTAGCTCCTCCCATGCTATATAAAGGTCAATGTCCAGGGGTCCAGGGTCATTCCAGACGTGCACCTGCAATAGAGCAACAAGTATTAATTATGTAAATAAAGAACTTGAAATAAATATCTTTGAATTGGAGTTATTTGGGCTCGATCCTCTAAAATCATATAACAAAATGGTAGCAGAGGAGAAGAGAAGAACACGGTAGGAAACCTATCAATAGAGCAGTTTCCCACCAAAGAAGCCGGGGCCGGATTCGTGCTTTTTTTGTGGTGGCCATCTTGGGTAATGACATCACCCAAGATGGCCAACCAGCAACCAATCAGGCCCCAGTATTCGAATTTCTTGGCGGGAACTGAGGCCTACCCACAAGAAACTCAAGAAAACTGTAAAAATGAATGGGGGGACTATTCATCTAGCTTGCCTACCATGCTAGATATCAACAAGGCCGTGTGGACACTAACCACGGCCTATGGCGCAAAAATAAAGCTACCGGGCCCACCTCGCGACTTTGAAGTAGGCCCCGACGAAGAAATTGACTCACTATGGCCCCTAAATAAATACAAGCTGAAACAAGAGAACGCCACGGACTGCCTATACATCAACCACCACCCACCGGGGACACCTACATCTTCCTTCCGAGACCCGCGCCCAAACCCAGAGGGAATGACCAATACTTACCGGGTCGGCAATACTCCCTGTGGCATCCGGACATCCAGAAGATGAAGACCTGGGCCCGGACCTGACCAGCGACTTCCGCGACGACTCGGTCCATTCAGGCATCCGGCCGGCTGCAGCAGGATTCCCGAGGCTTCTGCACAAACTGAAGGGCGATCCGACGATCCCGATGGCATTCTTGAGGAGCTACAATCAACTTGGACCACCCAAGACCGAAGCCTCAAGTCACCCAGTCGATTGGGGCCTGCACCCTGGAGAGGCGGCCACAAGCTCCTTCTCCGGCGACTACTGGAAGAAAATGAATCCCGGGCATGCACAGAATCCACCTGCAAGGAAAGAAAGAAAGGACATAAATACAAGTCAGTACAGAGAAGCACCAATCAACGCAGCGTCAAATTGCGAGAAATGGAACATAGGTACACATCAGTTCAGACTCGCATCTACCGTACCCATGACATATTGCGAGTTCCCTCATGTGAAAACCATGGACTGCGACAGAATGTAAGTAATCTTACATGAAACACAGGGTTGGGAATGGAAGAAATGGATAGATTATGTGCAGAATAAATATCAAACAAAATATCAGATCATTTTTAGTTGAATGTTATGTAGAAATTTATAGTATATACAGGGTGTAGAGTAGAGTAGTTGGGGAGAATTATGATATGATTTGGACTTCACTTTTTAATATTTGGGATAGACAATGTGTAGAATAAATATTAATTAATAAAGCATCAGATAGCTTATTTTGTTATGTAGAAATTTTTAGTATAGACAGGGGGTAGAATAGATGGGGGGAATTGTATGACATGATATGATTTCACCTTTTAATACCTGGGGAGTTAAAAATGAATTGTAATCTTAAGGTTATAAGGGAAGTCAAGGGTGGGGAGGGATGGGTCAGGGAGGGTTAGGGAGGGGAAGGGGGGAAGGGGGGGGGAAAACTTGTATTTGTAAAACTTTTTCAATAAAAAAAAACAAAACACAGGGACTTTACCAGCAGATTTCACAAAGCTAAAACTAGATAGGACTAACCTACTGGAGTGGAACCAACAACTCCAGGTTGCTCTCTTGAGAGAAAATTTGTTGTTTATTACTGACCCCCCAGATAGACCATGGACTCTAGAGGTGGACTGCATGCACTACAGGGAATACTACATATTGTTAGTGAGTATTGCACCAGGTATTTACCCTAGCCTCAACAACCACTCAACTGTGACAGAAATCATGCAGAGAATATTTAATCTATTCTACAGTAAGAGCATAGCCATCATGACTAGAATATCCAGGGAGTTTCATTCAGCCAAACATAAGGCAGGCACATCAATGAGCAAACACCTGTTGAATTTAAATGCCACACAAGCAGAACTGATCCAAAGGGGGGAGGCTATATCGGATGGTAGCATGAAAAGTGTGATTATTAACTCCCTAGACCCCAGCTGGGACAACTTCATCACACACTTGGACAGCCTCAGTCTTGACCATATCTCTTTTTTTTCTTTTTTTTAAAATACGAATCGACAATACAATAAAAGACTTTTTCGGTTCCGTGATGCATATACATAAACACAGACTTTTAACTTGCCATACATATACATATACTATTACTTTTTATAAGTCGGTTTTGTCTTAATAATCATTGCATATAATAATACTCAGTGATATTCAAGCCCTTAAAGTGCAAGTAATATTGTTTCTTTCTTTAAATCTTCATTAATTGGCTATTAATTAATCTCTATATACTATCTCATTTTTTATTTCTTCTCTCCATCCACTCATACCACATGTCCCACACGCAATAATACTCCAAATCTATTCTGTCATTGATTTCTAGAGATAATTTGTTAATTTCGGCGCACTCCAGTACTTTCTTTATAACAAATTCTTCAGATGGTAACTGTTTTTCCTTCCAATACTGGGCAAAAGAAATTCTTGCGGCTGTCACTATATGTATAATCAGATACCTTTTCTCTTTTACATATTCTGTTTTCAAGATTCCCAGGAGAAGTGCTTTGGGGTCAAAATCAAAATCTTCTCTTACAATTTCCAAAATCCACTTCGATATCATCTTCCAAAATTTTTGTGCCTGGTTCAGATCCACCAACAGTGATAGAAGGTGCCCTGTTGATGGTCGCATTTCCAACAGTTGGCTCTCGAGTTGGGATATATCTTTGCTATCCTGGCGGGGGCCATGTGCCACCTATAAAACATCTTATAGTGGTTCTCCTTGTAAGTCACCGCCCTGGTCATTTTGAGGTTTTTATTCTAGATTGTATCCCATTCGTCCAGATTTATATTCTGACCAATATTTTTAGCCCAGGCCAACATCGGCTCCTTAACCACCTCCTCTACAGTATCATATTCCAATAAATAATTATATAATTTGGCTAATATTTTCTCATCTGTACCCATCCAGATCTTATCAAATCCATTAATACCTGTCTCTATACCGAATTCCTCCTTGTCCTTTTTATATCGTGATGTAATTTGGGTATATGGCCACCAGTCTATAACAATGCCTTGCTCTTTCAATTCTTCCCTAGTTTTAAGGTTCCCTCCCCCATCCAATATCTCATTGTATCTAAACATCTTTCCTATTTCTAGTACATTTGGGTATATTAAAGCCTCCATGGTGGAGAGCCATCTCGGAATTTTTATGTATTGCCTCTGTCTTATCTCTCTCCATGTTTATATTAGGGTTTCCCTTATTTTATGTGTATGGAAGTATGTTTTGGTTTTTTTCCCAGGTTCCCAGAGGTATGCATGCCAGCCCTTCTGGAGGTCATGACCTTCCAAAGTTAGGAGTCTTTTATTTTGCAGAGTAGCCCAATCTTTCAGCCATACTAAGTTTGCAGCTTTTTTTTTTATTGAAAGAGTTTTACAATACAATTTTAACCCCACATTTCCCCCCCTCCCCCCCTCCCCCCCTTCCCCCCCTGACTTCCATTATATGCAAACATAAGTATATATCAATCATTATCAAACATTAAACATAGGTGAGATCCACAATATTTAAATCCAAAATCCATACTAATAAAAGAAAAAACTTAAGCAAATAATAATAACCGAAGTGTGTAAATTTAAATCTAGTTAATAAATCTAAAAAATAATATAATATATATATATTTAACATAATATTGTATTATAACATATTATAACAATAAAATAAGTAATAAAATATAGTGATAACAACAAAAATAATTCTAAGTTTCTTCAACCTCTAGCAATATTCTACACATAATCAACCCACTTTTTCTATTCCCTAACAAAAATTTAAACAAATAAAATTTGTAAATGCCCTTTTAAACCTAACTCCGACATAAAATTTTTCCCTTCTTTTTATACAAGACAGCAGTATTACCAAAATATACTAGTTTATATCAAGTTATTAATTATCTAGACAATAAAATAATATACATAATTCTGTATGTCTTCAACCTCTATCAAAAGACTAACTGAAGATTCTTAATTTGATATTTATTCTGCACATAATCAACCCACTTTTTCCATTCTCTAACAAAAACCTCATGGGTCCTATCTTTTAAGTATGCAGAAATCTTTGCCATCTCCGCAAAGCTAGCCATCTTAGACATCCATTCCCCTATGGTGGGCACAGTATCTTTTTTCCAATATTGGCCAATCAATAACCTAGCTGCAGTAATCATATACAAAATCAATCTCGTATCGCTCGGTGAGCAATCCTTAACTATACCTAACAAAAACAATTGCGGAGAAAATTGAAGCTTCTTTTTTAAAACATTCTGCATAACCCACCAAAGTCTGATCCAAAATGCTTTCACTTTTCTACAAGTCCACCAAATATGAAAATATGTAGCATCCAAACAATCACACCTCCAACATTTAGGTTGAACATTTGGATACATACATGATAATTTCTTAGGATCTAGATGCCATCTATAAAACATCTTGTAAAAATTTTCCCTCAAATTCTGTGCCTGTGTAAATTTAACATTCTGGACCCAGATCTTTTCCCATGTTTCTAACATCACTGGTTCTGCAAAATTTTGTGCCCATTTTATCATACAATCCTTAACTAATTCACTCTCTGAGTCTCTTTCTAACAGTAAATTATACACCCTCTTAATATGCATCGGCCCTTTTTGTTTCATCTGTAACACCAAGTCTTCTTCATGTAACATTAATCCAATTTTCTGGTCTTCTCTCCATCTCGATTGAAGTTGAGAATATTGCAACCAAGTTAAATTCTTCCCTTCATCCAACAGAGTTTTAAAAGATTTCAAGTTCCATCTGCCCCGTCAATAAAAAGCATCTCTTTGTATAAAATCCCCCCGAGTGACTTTATATTTGGCATAATCTGCCCAAGATCCAACCACAAAGGTATTTTGTAATCCAATTGAAACTGGTGCTTCCTCCAGACTCTCATCAACGCTTTTCTCAGTATATGGCTCTTAAAAACATTATCCAACTTGTCTTGATAAAACAAATATGCATGCCAACCAAAATCCAAATCGTGGCCTTCTATATTCAGAATGTCATTTTTAGTTATTCCAAACCAATCACCCATTTGTGTCAACACTGCAGCTTCATAATATAAACGTAGATTTGGAACTTTAAGGCCACCTCTTTCACGAACATCTTGCATAATTTTAAACTTAACTCTTGGTTTTTTGTCATTCCAAATAAATTTGTTTAAACCTGACTGCCATTCGGCCAATGTTTTGTTGCTTTTAAGCACTGGAATCATTTGAAACAAAAACAGAAACCTAGGTAGAACGTTCATCTTAACTGCTGCTATTCTTCCAAGTAGGGATAGTTGCAGTTTCTTCCATATTTCCAAGTCCTTTTGAATCTTGTGCCACAAAACCTCATAGTTATTTTGAAAAAGTTTTATATTCGACGCTGCAACCTGAACTCCTAGATATTTCACCTTTGTAGCTATTTCAAAGCCTGCCACCCTTTCCAATTCAGTCCTTTGTGGTTCCGACATGTTTTTAGCTATCATCTTAGTCTTTTTCTGGTTTAGTCTAAAACCTGAGACCAAACCATACTCCTCAATAGTCCTTTTCATCTGGATGATTGATTCCAAAGGTCGTGTTAGGGTTACAACCAGATCATCTGCGAATGCTTTCGTCCTATAATCTTTTTGCCTTACAACAATTCCACTCAATTTCTTCGAATCCCGCAGAGAATTCAACAGGACTTCTAAAGTTAAAATAAACAACAATGGAGATAATGGGCAACCTTGTCTAGTTCCTTTCTGTATATGAAAATTAGTAGTTAAACTTCCGTTAATAACCATTTGTGCTGTCTGTTCTTGATAGATTGCCTCAATTGCATGTACAAACTGGTCTCCAAAGTCCATTTTATACAAAGTCTTTACTAGAAAGTCCCAATTAACTCGGTCAAAAGCTTTTTCCGCATTCAAAAAAACCAACACCGCAGGGATCTGTTTACTCTTCTCAAGATATTCCAATAAATCAATGAGTTGCCGCACATTATCCTTCATGTATCTCCCCTCGATAAAACCTGCTTGATCACTATGAATTACCTCTTGAATAACTGGCATCAATCTGTTGGCCAAAACTTTAGCAAAAATTTTGTAATCCGTATTCAGGAGAGATATTGGTCTAAAATTTTCTGGTTTTGAAGAACCATCTTCCTTTGGTATAAGTGAGATAAAAGCCGTCTTCCATGAGGGAGGTATTTTACCCCCCCCCCCCCCGTTGTATACTGCAAAATAAATCCTTAAGATGCTCCACCAGTTCTGATTGTAAATTCTTATAATATACTGCTGTTAAACCGTCCGTCCTAGGAGCTTTAGCTGTTTTCAATTGCTTAATTGCAAACAAAATCTCTTCAGAAGTTATTAAATGATTAAGTCTTTCTCTTTGTTCCAATGAAATTTTTGTAACTCTCGTCTTTCCAAGATATTCATCAATAAGATCCTCTTGAATGTTATCTTTACGGTATAATTTAGAGTAATAATCTAGGAAAGCTTGATGAATTGACATCTGTTGAAAGACCTGTTTTCCTTTATATTCAATAGTATCTATTATACGAGAACTTTGTTGCTTTCTTAAAGTATATGCTAACCATCTGCCCGGCTTATTAGCATTACAAAAAGTGTTGTGTCTAGCAAATTGCAAATTGGTCGCCGTCTGATCAGCTATCAACATTTGAAATTGATCTTTCAGAAGTTTTATAGTTTGCTGTAGCTTCTCGTCAGTCGGATTTTTTATATGCAATTGTTCTTTTTCCTTTATTTCTGCCTCCAATTGTGTTGTTGTCTTTTGTCGTATTAACCTGTACTTAGAATTCATATGGATCAGTACACCTCTCATATAAGCCTTACTTGCATCCCAAACAACTTCAATAGGTGTACCTTTATTCAAATTCAGCTGAAAGAATTCCTTCACTTGTTTTTTAAGGTCATCTATATTCTTCTCATATCTAAATAAAATTCTCATTAAGTCTCCAAGATCTCCTCTCCCTCTTACCAAAATCCATTTCCATCCATACAGGACTATGATCAGTCAAAGTTCTTGGGAAGATCTTAGTCTTAACCGCATTAGCAAATAAATCAGTGGAAACCAATATAAAATCAATCCTAGAAAAGGATTTATGTCTATCAGAAAAAAATGTGAAATCCTGTTCCTTCGGATGATGAATTCTCCATACGTCCTTCAATTGTAATTCTTCTTTCAATACAAAGAATGTCTGTGGTAATTTGTTCCCCTTCTTAGCCAATGTCTTTTTATCAAAATTTGTATCAATCACTCCATTCCAATCTCCCATAATCAAAAAGGACTTGTAATTCCATTGCAATATTTTACTGTGTAGTAATTTATAAAAAGTCTCTTGCTGCTGGTTAGGGGCGTAAATCCCTATCAAAAGCATCTGAATATTCTGTAGATTTATCTCAACCGCAATATATCTTCCTTCATCATCTGATTCTACAAGTTTAGCTGATATTCTTTTAGAAATATACAACACTAGTCCATTCCTTTTTGCCAAATTAGAAGAAATAAAATGTGCTCCAAGTTTAGAATTTATCAAATATTTTTGGTCCTGGGATCTAATATGAGTTTCTTGTAAACAAACAATCTCATTTTGGTATTGCTTCAAATAATGAAATATTTTCCTTCTTTTCTGCGGGGAATTCAGACCATTCACATTCCATGATAAAAATCTAACTGCCATCAGAAGATTCACGAAGCTTACAGAGCACTTGTCTAAGGCTTTGTTCAACGACAGAAGTCTTAGGTCTCGCTCCTCCCACTGCTTCGGATTTTTGTAATGTCCCATTCTTCCCCTTCTCTCCCTGTGGTACCTCGGGCCTCTGTTGTTTTTGCTTTTCCAATCTCTGCTTCTCTGCTGCACGAGTTATACGTTGATCTTTTGGTTCTTGCATCAACAATTCAAGGTCCGGGTCCACCTCTCTTGTAGCTCTAGAATATTTTGTTCTAGGCTCTGGGAGGCCTAAAAGAAAAGCCTCTGATAAGCCACCTTCTGCTCCTAAAACTTCCTCCGTTGCCATTACTTGACATACCTGGTGTTCTTGTTCTGTTGAGAGTTCTAAGATCCCTTCCTCATAATCCTTATCTTGGGAGGCTCCTTCTGCTGCTAACAATGTAGATGAACGTGGTGGTGTTGGAGATCTTTTGAGGATGTTCTGGTAGAAGTGCTCTGCTTTTTCCAACGAATTCAAACGGTATCTAACATCTTCATATCTCAAAATAATCCCAGCTGGTGCATCCCATCTGAATGGAATCTGTTGCCTTTTCAATTCATTCGCCAGGAAACCATAGTCTTTCCGATCTCTTAACATTTTAGGTGGTAGCTCTTTAAAAACTCCAATTTGATTGCCCTCCGCTTGGATAGTAGTGTGGAAAGAACTTTGCAAAATATTATTTCTCAACATTCTGTCAGTAAAATAAATTACAACGTCTCTGGGCAAATTTCTCTGTCTCGCTACCCATGAGTTGACCCTGTAAATCTTGTCAATTCTTTTCTCAATTAACTCAGGTTCCATTTTTGAAATTTTGGCCAATATGTCCACACAAGCAGCCCTCAAATCCTGTCTGTTGTTCTCCCTCAGGCCCCTTAGTCTTATGGCGAACTCCATATTTCGAAATTGTAACATGGTAATTTCATCATCTACCTTCTGACTCCTCGCATCCACCTTAAAAAATTTCTCCTCTACATCTTTCTTGTTCTTTTGGACTTCTAGGTTCAGGTCCTCCACTTTTTTTTCAACCACCACCAAAGCATCAGTAAGAGCAATTACTACTGTAGTTACATTCTGATTCAACTTGTCACATTTTTCTTTTACAAATTGCTTCATCTCATTTTGATTATTTTCAATCTTCACATTCAAATCTTTAAACTGGTTAGCAAGAGTTGCTGTTAAATTAGCCATAAAAGCTTTCAAATCCTCATTCCCTCCTCCTTGCATTGAACTCTCAGGCTGAGTTAATGGCTTGGCTGATAACTCCTTTGTCTGGTGAGGAGGGGAATCCCCACCAGCTTTCTTTGAAGCCATGCCTGGGGAACGCCTTAATTTCTTGAAAAAAGAAAATCTTCCTCCCTTCCCTAAAAATCCAGTCTTTCTCCCCAGTTTTACAGTTTTACAGGAAGGGGGAACAAACAAAATTATCTTCCTCTTTAAAGTCTTTAGCGTCTTTTTTTTTTTTAAATAAAGCCAGGCAGGGTAACTTTTAATTATCACTCTTACTTTCTACTTTCGTTTTCCGCTTCTTAAGCCAAGCGCCATTTTCCAATCCTTTCAGTCCAGATTTTAAACTGCTGCTTTTTTTCCTTTTTGTCTCAATAGGCTTAAAACTTAAAAAAAAAATCCCCTTTAAGAAGGATTCTCACCTAAACTTCCATTCATTGCAGGATCTGTTGTTTAGGGATGGGATTACTCCCGTCGTCTCGCTCTGCTGCTGGCAGAGGTTCCACGGCGCACAGAGCTTCAGCAAAGTAGATAGGGAGCCTACACACAGAGCACCTTCCAGGGCATAAAAAAAACCCCTGGAGGTGCTTCTGGGGCTCTACCTTTGCTTCGCCGGCTCTAGTCCCCTCCTCAATCAAAGAGGGGATTTTCCGAGCCACTCAACAGCTGTTGAGCGTCTCTAACGCGCGCTGAAGCTGACAGCTACGGAGAAGCTGCCCGGCGGCGACGGGCTCCCAGCCGGAAGTCCCCTAAGTTTGCAGCTTTTTGATATGTCTCCCATTTGGGTAATCCAAAACCCCCTCTCTCCTTCTTATCCTGTAAGTTTCTAATTGCTATCCTTGGTTTCTTTCCCTCCCAAATGAATTTCCTAATTATTGCATTAAGCTCCAAAAAGAATTTTTTATCCAATTTGACAGGGACTGTTTGGAATAGATATAATAGTTTGGGTAGTATACTCATTTTTGTTGCTGCAATTCTACCTAAAAATGATATTTGCAGTCTTCCCCATTTTTCCAAATCCTGTTTTATATTCCTGATTAATAGTACATAGTTATCCTCCTTGAGGGCTGAGCACTTCACTGAAATCCATACCCCTAAATATTTTACCTTCTTAACAATTTGAATCTCCATTAATTCTTCCAACATTTTCTTTCGTGCCTCTGTCATATTTTTGGTTACTAATTTAGTTTTGGATTTGTTTAATTTAAAGCCTGCTACCTCTCCATAATTGCCTAATTCTTCCAATATTTTAATGCCTGATTCTAATGGTTCTTCCATGATTAACGCCACATCATCAACAAATGCCTGGGTTTTATATGACTCTTTTCTAACACTTAGTCCCTTAATTTCATTGTTATTCCTAATCTTTCTCAGAAGAACTTCTAAAGCTAGGATGAATAAAAGTGGGGACAGAGGACACCCTTGTCTAACCCCTTTTCTAATTTGAAATGTTTCTGTTAATCCTCCATTCATTAAGATGTTGGCACATTGTTTCTTGTATATTGTAGATATAGTGTTAGTAAAATTTAATCCGAATTCCATTTGAGTGATTTGTTGTTTCATAAACTGCCAATTCAGATTGTCGAACGCCTTTTGGGCGTCAACAAAAACCAGTGCCATTTCTTTATTCGGGTGTTCCTCATAATACTCCAATACATCTATTATCGTCCTTGTGTTATTTCTGATATGGCTCCTAGGGAGAAATTCATTTTGATCGCTATGTATTAGGTTGTTCAAAATTATCTTTAGTCTTTCTGCTATGATGCTCATGTAAATTTTATAGTCCATATTGAGCAGGGAGATCGGTCTATAATTTTTTATTAGTTTTGGGTCTTCTCCTTCTTTTTGGAGGAGCGTAATATACGCCTCTCTCCATGATTCTGGTATTTTAGATTCTATTAAGGCCTCATTATAAATTTCCAGTAGTTTTGGTAATAGGATTTCTTCCAAATCTACATTTTTATACAGTTGTCCTGGGAATCCATCCGGTCCTGGGGACTTGTTCTTTTTAATCTTAGATATTGCAATTCTTAGCTCCGTCATAGTTATTTCTTTATTTAGCATTTCTTTCTCCTCTTCCCCTATCTTTGGAAGGTTTTCTTTTGCCAAGTATTGAGTCACCTTTTCTGTAGGAACTTGTTCTTCTGCATACAGGGAAGCATAATATTCCCGAGCAAGCTTTAATTTGTCTTCTTCTTTATTAATAATCCGACCTTCCAGGTCTTCCAATTGATATATTATCCCTTTCTCTTTTTTTAATCTATAAGATAACTATCTGCCTGGCTTATTTGTGTTTTCGAAGTAATATTGTTTAGTTTTTTTCATTTTTTTTTATTGAAAAAGTTTTACAATACAAATTTTTTCCATTTCCCCCCCCAACTCCCCCTTCCCCCCATACCTCCTCCCACCCCAACCCCATTTCCCCCCATCTCCCCCTTGACTTCCGCTACAAATTAAAAAAAACAAGTACATATAACAAAATAATATAACAAAAAAAACCTATAAGTAATAAATTTTTTCTAAAATTAACAAAATTGTAATAAAAAAACTAATAGTAATAGAATTTACCTTATTAATCAACCATCAACCATCAATATTCATTTATCAATCAATAACATACTTATAATATTTAAACCCAATTAAAAGATATCATGCCTTTCTCTAATCCATTGATATTAACATTACTAATTATATACCAAAATCGATCCCCCTTATAATAAAATATAATAAATCACATCCATATCCATATCAAATAATTTTATCCCAACTACACCCATCAACTAAAAAAAAGAAACATAAAACATTTCCCTATTCTAATAAAATATAATATATGATTATACATATATCATTATAAGTATACAATTATATCCAAAAAAGTTTCTATCTCAATAATCCATGTTTCAATCTTCTCTTCATCTTGATTGAAGTTAAATATACTATCTTCCAGCATAGTTCTAATAAGCTTCATATTCCTGCTGCCCCCATCAGCAAAAAACATCTCTCCATATAGAAATCCACCCGAGTGACTTTATATTGGTAATATCCAACCACAAACGTATTTTGTAATCCCCTAGGTAGAACATTCAGACTAGCTAATGCTGTACCACCTAAAAAAAGAAAAAACAAATGCAGCTCCTCCTAAATTTCCAAGCCTTATATAAAAAAAACCTACAAGCCGCATTCCCGGATGTTCCTTTAAAGCTCTTTCAAATCCTGTCACCCTTTCCACTTCCTTCCTTCGGGTTCCCAAGATGTTTTCATCTTTATTTTCTTCTTGTGGATAATTAATTCCAAAAAAAAAAAACTATAATAGGGTAACTACAGATCATCTGCATATATTGCAGCAATCTGTTTACCTTTCTCAGGATGTTAAATCCAACTCAGGATGAACTTTGTAAAAAAATTTTATAATCCATTTTCATGTATAAATCAAATATAGTCAAAATTATCTTTTAAACTATTCAGTTAATCAAATTTTTTCAAAATATTAAATCCAACTCAGGATGAACTTTGTAAAAAATTTATAATCCATTTTCGTATATAAATCAGATATAATCAAGATTATCTTTTATACTGTTCAGTTAATCAGATTTTTTCAAACCTTTCTGCAAAAGATTTGAACATTTCATAAATCTCCTTCTGTTGCATATCAGTGGTTTCCAGTCGAATTCCTTCCTTAGCTTCTAGTTCCTGTTGCTTGGCATCACCCCCCCTTCTCTTGTAAAGTACTGGACCTCTGCTGTTTCTCATCTCGAGTTATAAATTTATTTTTTTCCCTTGTTTCGACAGTTCAAGGTCCAGCACTACCCCTCTTGGATCTCTGGGATGCTTTATTTTCAAATCTGAAAAATCCGTAATAAAATCCTCTGAACAATCACCTGGTGCTCCTTTTTCTTCTGACACACTTTGGATTTCTTCCATCTGCTTGCATTTCACAGTCTCTCTTTCAGGTTCTTTATTCTTAATACCTTCAGGGGCTCCCTTAAAAATATTATTGTAAAAATGTTTTTTTCATTTTGTACGCCAGTTCCTCCTGATCAATATTATTTAATTTATGTCGTACGACCATCCAATTTTCTTTGGCTTGCTTATTGTCTGGATTTTGTTGCAATTCCTTCTCAGCATTCCCTAATTCATCTATCAAAGCCTTCTGCCTCTCTCTTCTTTCTTTATTCCTATGTGAGCCATATGCTATCGCCAGGCCTCTCAGATAGGCTTTCATTGTGTCCCAAATAATTGCTCGAGAGGTTGGTTCTTTTTCATTTTCTTCGAAAAAATTTTTTAGTTCTTGTTTAACTTTCTCCATGTTTTGCTTGTCCTTTAAGAATTGGCTGTTCAATCTCCATCTTGTATTTTCTCTCTTGTAGGTGCTTTTCCATTTCACTTCCAATGCGCTGTGATCCGCCCATACATTAGGTGTAATTTCTATTGACATAATATCCAGCCCTATATTTCTGCTTGCCCACATCATATTGATTCTAGACCATGACTTTTTGGGGTTCGAAAAATATGTATATTTCTTATGTGGGTGCAGAGTGCACCAAATATCTACTAAATTAAACTCTTCTGTCAAATCAAAAAATGATTTAGGTATAGTTTTCCTTTTTTTCTTTTTACCCTTGGACCCTTTGTAATCTTTATTTGGGTTTATTACCCCATTAAAATCCCCAATTATACAGATATTATTATTATTCATTGTGCTTAATCTTTCCCCTAATTTTTTATAAAACTCTCCCAATTTTTCATTCGGTGCATAAATTACTGTTAATAGAATTGGACAATTGCCTCTCATTACTTCCACCATTAGAATCCTGCCCTTCGAATCTACATATTTTAATTCTGCTTTTATATCTTTCTTTATGTACAATGCTACCCCTTGTTTCTTTTTTTCAGCTAAAGAAGTGAAAAGATTTCCTAATTTCTTGTTTTCTAAATATTTTTGGTTTTCCTTTTTGATGTGTACCTCTTGGTGGCACACTATGTCCGCATTTACTTTAACTAATTTTGTAAAGAAATTTTTCTTCTTTTTATTATCGTTCAAGCCATTTACATTGATCGAAATCAATCTCCAATCTTCCATTTCTTTGTCCTTTATGTTATTCTTTTACTTATTGGCTCGTGTAGCTCTTTGTGGTCATTGGTTTTTCGTTGTTTCTTTACTATTCTTATCTTCCCCCCACTTCTTCTCCGGTGTACTTTCCTTTTCTTTTTTCTGCTGAATAACTTCTTCTTCTGGTGTTATCGCTTCCAATTCTTCCTTACTACTTTGATCTTCCTCACTTGCTCTTAGTTGATCTAGAAACTCTTGAGCAGCTACCAAACTGTCTATCCTAATTTTATTTCCTTGCCACGTAATGATCATGCCTTCCGGCAAAATCCACCTAAAAAGGATGTTCCTCTTGTTTAGTTGGGTAGCCAAGAATCTATACTCTCTCCTAACTTCCCTTACCCTCCTTGGAATTTGTTTTAATACTATTATCTCTTTCCCCTTATACGTCACCTGTTCCTCTCTTGTCATACTATAAAAAATATCCCTCACCTTCTTTCTGGCAAATCGTATATGCACCTCCCTTGGCAGTTTATTTCTCCTTGCGTAATTGGTCTGGACCCTGTACACCTCGTCTAATTCTTTGATCATTTCAAGTTTATCTTGCTGCAGCACCTCGGCAATTATTTCTGCCATCACTTGGCCCAGCTCCTCTTCTTTCTCTTCGGTGATATTTTGGACACACAAATAAAAGGAGGCTCAATCCATTTCCAGTTGGGTAATTGAGTCTTCCAATTCCCTATTCTGTGCCATCAACCTTTGATCAACCATATCCAAATTTTTTTCCTGTTGCTCCATTTTATCTTCCATCTTTTTATCTTCTGTGTATTCCTTTGTATTGACTCCTGTATATCATTCATTTTTTGATCTATTGCTCCAATGTCTTTCTTCAACTCTATATGATTATTTGACATTTTCTCCTGCATCATAATCATCGTGTCTTGTATGGCTGTCAATGTTGATTGCATTGCTTGATTGTAGGTATCATTGCTGATTTTTCAGTTTTGGATAAACCTTCAGTTGATTTCTGCAAAGCTGGTGATGACATTGTAATCGTGGGGTTTGAGGGTGTTTTCTTTCTTGTTTTTGTCACCGTAGATGAGAGGCTTGTCATCTCTTTTAACACCTTTTTCTGTTCTCTTATGATCCTTTCAATGTTTTTCCAAATTGTCATTCACCAATATTTGGTTGCCTCTACCAAATATTATTCCCTTTTTTCCTCTATGAAAAAATATCATATATATTTATCTCTAAGCTTTCCCCCCTATTCCACTACACAGTATTATTTTAGAGAAACAATAGTTCAAATTATTAACTGTTATTGTCTATCCCGTAACAGATCTCTAATTAGTCAATTATCAAAATTCATTGATTTGAACTAAAGAATATTCCCACCTTCAATCAGTGTTTGAACTTATGAAATTTATGTATCCCTATTTTACCCTTAATCCTAATATTCAAATATATATTAAATGGTATAAACACACAGATGAGTAATTAGTTAATTATACAGACTTATAGAAGTTAATCCAAATTATATAAAGGCTGTCAAAATTAAGAAGCAATAATTAAAGGAGGAAGAAAAGAGAAGAGGGGAAAGAAAAAGAAGGAAAAAAAAGGAAAAAGAAAGCAAATATAGAGTATATAAATTCCTTAATATGAGTATCTAAAAATCTAAAAGTTACTTAATAAATGTTATATATTATATAGGCACAGAGTTAAATTTGATTATATAAATTAGGAAACCTAATATAAATGATATAACTTTAGAAAAATAAAGAAGTAACTATAAATATATAAATATAGAAAAATAACTATGAGTATATAAATTTCCTGGTATTAATGTCTCTTTTTTTTGTTATTATTGTTATTTATAAATTGTTATTTATCTGGTCGTTAATCAATTGTTCAATAATTTCTCTCAATCAAAAAAGAAAAAAG
Organism: Coluber constrictor foxii; assembly: GCA_038048745.1. Classification (NCBI taxonomy): domain Eukaryota; kingdom Metazoa; phylum Chordata; class Lepidosauria; order Squamata; family Colubridae; genus Coluber; species Coluber constrictor. The sequence continues at coordinate 113,445,616 of CM075961.1, read as the reverse complement.
GAGATAAAGACCAAAAAGTATGAGAACGATCCTTTCCAGTGATGCAACAGGCACACTTAGTTGGATAGTCCGTTTCACATTACTCTCAGATTCAGTCACTGTCAATTTTGCATTGTTATTCAGATTTCATTGGCCACATTGTCTTCCCCAAGAGCTCTCTCCTTCTCTCAGCTCCAGCCTAACTTTCTCCTTTGTCCTGGCAACAGCCGCACTTTTTAGTTCCAGTCTCCTTTATTTAATCATTCCAATCCACACTGTCAGATTTCAAAGTTAATTTACTCAGTACAAAGTATCAATTCAATCTCCTGGAAACGCTGTCTCCCATTCTAAAAATATCCTCAGTCTCACCGGCTCGTCTGTAATCCTATTTGCACCCAATCTTCTCCTGCCTCACAATCGCCGCCAATTCCTTCCAGAGTACTTCTTTCCCGACGCAGCCAGCACAGTCTGATCGACCACACTCCAGGCGTGCTCAAGGGGGGTGGATATGAGTGGTAACAGGCACCAACTTCACCAAAATCTTCTCGCTTCCTGTCTTGTTGGCTATCGCAGCTTCGAGCCTGCCATTAATGGCAGATGCGCCACGTTGGTTTGACAGTGGCTGTCAGTTGAATAGAGAGTGCTTGCTCCTCACTGCTCTGCTTACCGACACCCTGCTAATGTCCGCGGAGCTCTCCAAGCTCCAACACCTCGAAGGGGCCCCAAAACGCAGCGGAAAGTTGGCGCTGAAGGCAGCGATCACTGTCACAGGGCCATGCCGCTGAGATTCACCAACCGGAAGTCAGTCTTGACCATATCTCATTAGAAACACTTAGCAACAAATTAACAGCAGATGATAGCCTCAGGAAGGAACGTTATTCATGCCGCAGAGAAAGTAGACCTAAAAAGAGGGTAGAGTTCCTAACGGGCAATAACATCAATCCAGAATGTTTCCTGTGTGGTTCTAGGAACCACTATAAGAGAGACTGCCCCAGAAATTCGAAGGAAAGGGAGCAATCCTACCGAGGAAGCAGACAGGACAGGTGGCCAAGGCAATCAGACAGTCCCCAGACCCCAGGTATAGGCGCAGAGACTCCCCCAATCCTAGAAATAGGAGAGAACATAGGAATAGCTTTAGGGACAGTCGATCAGGGTCAACATATGGACTCGGGGATCACGATGACACTCACAAACGATCAGGGAAAGGAATCACCTGGCTCATTGACTCTGGAGCCACAAATCATACAACGTACAACAGAGACATACTCTCTTCATTCACTGAGGAAAACTACCACATAAAGGTAGCAAATCAAAACAAAGTCCTAGTGACAGGAAAGGGGGTCACATACATACCAGGACTAGGAAAAATAGAGGGGGTACTTCTAGTACCAGAAATCCCTCACAATATATTGGCCACGCTAAAGTTAAGTAGAGACTTAGGCATTAAAACCACATTCAAGGGAGGAAAGGTCCACATGATCAAGGGTGGTAGAGATGTAGGCAGGGTTATCATCAGTGGAGGGCTACCTTACTTACAACCAACCATTCCACCATTAACACTCACCTAGACAGCGAGGAAATTGAGGCAGAAGGACACAAAGAAACAGACACTGACACGACAGATAGCAACACAGAAGAGGTACACAACCAGAAACCCATTCAGGAAGGAAAACTATTGATTGGAAGACCGATACGATGACTGTGCCCATTTGTTACATAGGAAACTGGGACCTGCTAGCTTCCCTGTTATACAAAAGCTAATGGATTGCTCTGATGGTGTAAAAGTAAAGGGATGCAAAAACTACCTTGAGTGTTCCTTGTGCAAATGTTCGAAGCTAAAAACCAAACCCAGACCCAAAAAGGCCACACGCACCACCAACTCCCTATTCCAACTGGTACACATGGATCTAGTAGGACCAATGAGACCTTCCATAAAATACAAGAATAGATTCTTTTTAACTATAGTAGACGACTTCAGTTGTTATGGGTTTGTATACACCCTTAAACATAAAAATGAAGCATTTCAAAAATTCAAGGAGTTCCACAAACGAGTAGAGACACAACACAACTTAAAAATAAAACAGATCATGACAGATAGGGGGACAGAGTTCCTGTCAAGGGAATTCTCAACATGGCTTGATAGGCAAGAGATCATATCATTCACTTCTTTACCGTTCTCAGCCTTTCAGAACAGAGTAGCAGAGAGAAAACAGGGTACCTTACGAACCATGATGAGGTGCGTGTTGGAAGATGCAGGGTTAGGACAGTCATTCTGGGCAAGGGCATTCACATATTCCAATTACACTATAAACAGACTATGGACCAGTGTAATAGGCAAAACCCCCTATGAAATAATGTACGGCAGGAAACCAAAACTAACACATCTGCACATATTCAGGGTCACAGCTGATGTACATATTCCCAGACAACTGAGACGCAAAGGAGATAAGGTGTCGAGAAGGCTGAGATTCATGGGCTATGAATCTGGGACCAAGGGATATAGGTTCATTGATAAGAACAACAGGTTCATAATATCTAGAACTGCAGTGTTCCATGAGAACGCTAATTGGTCTAAAATACACCTGAAAGAATTACTAATCAGACAAGAGAACTCACACTCACACTCAAACTTTCAAGAAAGTTGAAAATAAACAAAACACAATTGGGGATGAGACACACAAAGGCCACAGAACCAAACACCGAGACATAGACACCAGAGAGTGGAAAGAAGATCACCCCACAATACAGATAGACACACTTACCAGAAAGGAGGCAAGGAACATGCACAATACAGAGACTCAGCCAAGCAGACCCATTAGGGCCAGTAGAAACAGGATCCCAAAAAGGTTTGAAGAGTATGTATTATCTGTTGATACCAACAAAATAACTCCCAACTCATATGAAGAGGTAGTTAGCCTTCCACACAAAGAAAGGGTTAGATGGCAACAAGCCATGGAGAGGGAGGTAGCTAGTCTAAAGGAACTAAACATGTACACCCCCATCAAAGCCCCATCAGATAAAACTCCCATAGGAACGAAATGGATCTTTAAAATCAAAGAGTTAGAGGGCAACCAATTCTTGTATAAAGCCAGATTAGTGGCCCAGGGTTTTGCACAAAAATACCCTGATGATTATACAGACACTTACTCCCCCACAGTTAGAACCGAAAGTGTCAAGAGCGCCCTGGTAATGGCATCCATACTAGGACTGGAGGTATACCAGTTCGACGTGCAAACAGCCTACCCGCATGCTGAACTGGATAAAGAGATCATTGTAAAAGCACCCCCCAGTAAAACCACCCAAAAGGGGGACACTTGGTTACTGAACAAGAGCTTGTATGGGTTGAAACAATAGGCAAGAGGTGGTATGAGTATCTAGCCAAGATACTCAAGGACATGGGATTCACACCCACAACCGTTGACCTATGCTTCTTCACCAGGAAAAGAGGCTCATCAATTGAATACGTACTTGTCTACGTTGATGACATATTGTACTTTGGACAGCAAAAAACAGAGTGTGACAAGTTTGCCAACGGACTGAATAAACACTTCACACTAAAGACATTAGGGAAGGTAAACAAATACCTAGGAGTCCAAATCGATAAACCCCCAGGGGATTCAGGATATCCCAAAAGGAAAAAATTCTAGAAATCCTGCGTAAGTGTAATATGATAGATGCCAAGGCCTGTGAAACACCAATGCAACCTGACTTCCCTAAGAACATGTACGACCAAAGCAAACCCTTTAAGGACAATACCCTGTACAGATCTACCATAGGATCCTTGTTATATATAGCCAACTGGACTAGGCCAGACATCATCTTGCCAATCAACCTACTATCCAGGCATGTTAGTAGCCCAACCATCTATCATTGGGAGGGGGGTCAAACGTATCCTCAGATACTTGAAGCACAGTGCTGATGCTTTCTTTTTTTTTTATTGAAAAAGTTTTACATTACAGTTTATTTTTAAAACCCCTTCCCCACCCCACCCCCCTACCACCCTCACCCTATCCCCCCCATCCCTCCCCAATCCCCCCCCTTGACTTCCGCTATTAAACAAACATTAACAATCAATATTTAACAACTTTTTAAGGTGAGATCCAACTAAGAAAAAGCTATAACCTTATTTTATAAGTAATAAAAAAGTTTTCTTTTAATCTATTTAAAAAAAGTCTAGTAAAATATTTTTGAGCATCACAAGATTTAAATTGAAATATCATATAAGTAATGAAAATATATATCATTAACTATAGTTCCCACTATTCCATATATCAAAGTCAAAATCAAACAGTACTTAGTACATTTCTCTTTAAAATTAGGTCTAAATATTAAAAATATAAATTCAATTATAATAAAAATTAAAAATTATCAAATTCAATACATTTCTCTTTTGGATTAATTCTAAATATGAAAAATATAAATTCAATTAAGTGCTAATTGAAACTTCTTACTTTGGTATTTATTCTTCATGTATTCTACCCATTTTTCCCACTCCTTAGCAAAAACTTCATGGGTCCTTTCTTTTAGGTATGCAGAAATTTTAGCCATCTCTACAAAATTAGACATCTTCAGTACCCATTCCTCTATTGTAGGTACGTTGTCCTTCTTCCAATATTGACCGATCAGTAATCTAGCTGCAGTAATCATGTGTAAAATTAATCTGGTGTCAGTTGCTGAACAACGCTTAACTATTTCCAACAAAAAAAACTGAGGAGAAAACTCAAGCTTCCTCTTCAAAATATTCTGCATTACCCACCAAAGTTTAATCCAAAATGCTTTCAATTTTCTGCACGTCCACCAAATATGGAAATATGTTGCATCCAAACAATCACACCTCCAACATTTAGGTTGAACATTTGGATACATACATGATAACTTTTTAGGATCTAAGTGCCACCTGTAAAACATCTTATAAAAATTTTCCCTCAAATTCTGTGCTTGTGTAAATTTAACATTCTGGACCCAAATCTTCTCCCATGTTTCCAACATTACTGGTTCTGCAAAATTCTGTGTCCATTTTATCATACAGTCTTTAACTAATTCACCCTCTGAATCTCTTTCTAACAGTAAATTATACACTCGTTTAATATGCATCGGCCCTTTACATTTTATCTGAATCACCAAATCTTCTTAATGTAACATTAGTCCAATTTTCTGATCTTCTCTCCATCTTGCTTGAAGTTGAAAATACTGCAACCAGGTTAAGTTCACTCCTTCTTCCAACAGGGTATTCAAAGATTTCAAACTCCATCTGCCCCCATCATTAAGAAGTATCTCTTTATACAACAACCCCCCGAGTGACTTTATATTTGGCATAATCTGCCCAAGATCCAACCACAAAGGTATTTTGTAATCCAATTGAAGCTGGTGCTTCTTCCAAACTCTCATCAAAGCATGTCTTAAAATATGACTATTAAATACACTGTCTCTCTTTTCTTCATAAAGTAGATATGCATGCCATCCAAATTGCAAGTCATGGCCTTCTATATTCAAAATTTCTGTCTTGGTTGTTCCAATCCAATCTCCAACTTGTGTCAGCACTGCAGCCTCATAATATAGACGTAGATTTGGAACTTTGAGGCCACCTCTTTCACGAACATCTTGCATAATTTTAAGTTTGACTCTGGGTTTTTTCCCATTCCAGATAAATTTATTTAAACCTGCTTGCCATTCCATCAAAAACTTGTCATTTTTAAGCACCGGAATCATTTGAAACAAAAACAAAAATCTAGATAGAACGTTCATCTTAACAGCTGCTATTCTACCAAGCAAAGATAGTTGCAGCTTCTTCCATATTTCAAGATCCTTTTGAATCTTATGCCAAAGTTCCTCATAATTATTTTGAAAGAGTTTTATATTGGATGCTGCAACTTGAACCCCTAGATATTTCACCTTTGTAGCTATTTCAAAGCCTGCCACCCTTTCAAGTTCCTTCCTTTGTGGTTCCAACATGTTTTTAACTATCATCTTAGTCTTTTTCTGGTTCAGGCTAAAACCTGAAACCAGACCATATTCCTCTATAATGTTTTTCATCTGGATGATTGATTCCAAAGGTCATGTTAGGGTAACAACCAGATCATCTGCGAATGCCTTTGTTCTGTAATCTTTTTGCCTGACAACTATTCCATTCAGCTTGTCCGAGTCCCATAGAGCATTCAACAGCACTTCTAACGTCAAAATAAACAGTAATGGGGATAATGGACAGCCTTGTCTTGTTCCTTTCTGTATGTTAAAATTGGTAGTTAAACTGCCGTTAATAATAATTTGTGCCGTCTGTTCCTGATAGATTGCTGAAATCGCTTGTATAAACTGTTCCCCAAAATCCATTTTGTGCAAAGTCTTTTTTAGAAAATCCCAGTTGACTCGATCAAAGGCCTTCTCCGCATCCAAAAACACCTGCACCACAGAAGTCTGTTTATGTTTCTCAAGATATTCCAACAAATCTATGAGTTGCCTGACATTGTCCTTCATATGTCTACCTTCTATAAAACCTGCTTGGTCTTCATGAATCACATCTTGAATAACTGGCATCAATCTGTTGGCTAATACTTTAGCATAAATTTTATAATCCGTATTCAGGAGAGATATTGGTCTAAAATTTTCAGGTTTTACTGATTTTTCTTCTTTAGGTATCAGTGAGATAAAAGCCGTCTTCCATGAGGGAGGTATTTTACCCCCCCCCCCCGCTGAATATTACAAAACAAATCCTTAAGATGCTCAACCAATTCCACTTGTAAAGTCTTATAATATACTGCTGTCAAACCATCTGTCCCAGGAGCTTTAGATACTTTCAATTGTTTTATTGCAAATAAGATCTCTTCTGATGTTATAGGTCGATTCAGTCTATCGCTTTGTGTACTTGAAATTTTTGTAACTCTCATCTTCTGCAGATAATCATCAATAAAGTCCTCTTTGATTTTATCAGCTTGGTACAATTTAGAATAATAAGCTAGAAAGGCTTGATGTATTAAGTTCTGTTGATACACTTGCTTCCCTTTATACTCAATAGCATTTATTATACGAGAACTTTGTTGTTTCCTCAAGGTATAAGCCAACCATCTGCCAGGTTTATTAGCGTTGCAAAAAGTATTATGTTTAGCGTACTGCAGATTAGTTGCTGTTTGATCAGCCATCAATATTTGAAATTGATCTTTCAAGAGTTTTATCGTTAATTGTACCTTCTCATCTGTTGGATTCTTAATAAGCAATTGCTCTTTCTCCTTTATCTCTGTCTCCAATTCTATTCTTGACTTCTGACGTATTAATCTGTATTTAGAGTTCATGTGAATCAGCACACCCCTCATATAAGCCTTGCATTCATCCCATACAATCTCAATCGGTGTACCTTTGTTCAAGTTAATATCAAAAAATTCTTTAACATATTTCTTAAGGTCCATAATGTTCTTTTCATATCTAATTAAATTTTCATTCATACGCCAAGATCTCCTTTCTCTTTTACCCAAGTTTATCTCCATCCACACCGGACTATGATCCATCAAGGTTCTGGGAAATATTTTTGTCTTAGTCACTATAGTAAGTAAATCAGTAGTAGCCAGCATAAAGTCAATTCTTGAAAAAGATTTATGTCTATCAGAAAAAAAGGTAAAATCCAATTCCTTGGGATGATGAATTCTCCATACATCCTTCAAATCCAATTCTTCTTTCAATGCAAAAAAAGTCGGTGGTAGCTTATTCCCTGTCTTGGCCGTCGTCTTTTTGTCAAGCGTTGCATCAATCACCCCGTTCCAGTCACCCATAATCAAAAAGGACTTATAATTCCACTGCAATATTTTATTATTCAGCAATTTGTAGAAAATTTCCTGCTGCTGGTTCGGGGCATAAATGCCAATTAAAAGTATCAAAACATTCTGTATATTTATTTCAACTGCAATATATCTCCCCTCATCATCTGCCTCTATCAGTTTAGCTGGTATTCTTTTGGAGATATAAAAAACCAGTCCATTCCTTTTCACAGAGCTAGAGGATATAGTGCTGATGCTTTCTTAAGGTTAGAACCAATACATTCGGATAAACCAATCCTAACTTGTTATGCCAATGTTGACTGGGCAGGGGACACGAAAAGCCGCAAAAGCACTTCAGGATATATATTCTTCATTAATGACTGCCCAGTGTACTGGTATACTGGAAAACAGAACCTGGTTACCACATCGACAGCAGAAGCAGAATACATCTGCCTGTCTAAAGCCGCAAACAACTTGACCTGGTTTGATGACCTGCTATCTAGTATTTGGTCCGAGCCAGAATATCCCATTATAATCCACGAAGACAATAAGGCAGCAATAGATATTTCTATGGCAGAGGCCATGGGACAGAGATCAAGGCACATAGACATAAATCGCAAGCATGTCAGGCAATTGTCCAACATAGGTTTCATTAAAGCAGTACATTGCGAGACTATTGAGCAGACAGTGGACATCCTAACTAAACCTCTACCGTGCAAACAACATATATACCTTACGTTCAGATTAGGAGTACTTTACCCCACGCATCAACCACCAACCATCAGGCATTTAGAGTGGAATTTGTCAGAGGAAATGCCTGATGGTGTATCAGGGGTTAACCAAGTGGACACTGCATGGCCCTCCCCCTTGACCACTCCTTACCTTAGCTCCTCCCATGCTGTATAAAGGTCAATGTCCAGGGGTCCAGGGTCATTCCAGACATGTACCTGCAATAGAGCAACAAGTATTAATTATGTAAATAAAGAACTTGAAATAAATATCTTTGCATTGGAGTTATTTGGGCTCGATCCTCTAAAATCATATAACATTCTCAGTGAATGTTCCAGTTCTTCCAACTCCCTCAGTACATTTTGGATTTAGGGAGTTTCGTGCCAGGTAAGATTTCTATTGCACAGTCAGTGACACGGTGTGGGGGGGAGCTCATCTGAGGCTTTCTAGCTAAAAACCTCAGCTAAATCCTTGTATTCTATGGGTATGTTCTCAATTGGTGTGGCGTAACCAGGCATGGCTGTTTCTCGATTCTCTGCCCTCTCAATTCCTTTATGTGGAAACTCAGCAAGAGTCACCTTCTTCTGAAATTTTATGATGCCTTGTTTCCAATTGATTTGTGGGTTCCATTTTTTTAGCCATGCAAGGCCCAGAACCAACGGCCATTCCATGTCAGATGCCACTATAAAGGTAAGCTTTTCCTTGTGGCTGCCGATGCCTATATGTAGAGGCTTGGTGGCTAGAGAAGCTGGCTCCCCTCCTGCTATTGACCCATCTAGTTGGCAGAAAGCAATGGGGGTTTTCAGCTTTCTTACGTTAATCCCTAATCTCCCCACTAAAGTTGGGCTGATCAAACAACGGGTGCACCCTGAATCCACTAAAGTGGATTCATTTATCTCCCTGTCTTGGATTGGGATGAATAGTCTTAAGGGAAGGGTAAGCGGTTTAATCGGTTTGCTTATCAGTGGTTCATCATCTGGATCATTTCCAAATGAGCGTGATTCCTCCTGTTCAGATGCCAGGATTTCCTCCCTAAAGAGGGGAGGGGATGGGACTTCTAGGTCTGCCTGCTCCACAGAGCAGTCTCCTTCCCACGCCGACCCGATTTTGCAGGACCCTCCCCTGGTGGGTGGTTCCGGGCGGGTGTTTGCGAAAGACAATCTGCAGCTCGGTGCCCTTCTTTTCCGCACTTGAAACAGGCTGAAGATCTTGGAGAGAATGTGGTTTGTGCTTTGAAGGGCTCTTGCTTCCATTGGGGTGAGGATTTCTTCCATACTTGCCCTGCTCGATACTGGTTTCTGGCCATATCAATCTCAACTTCTTCAGCATTGACATACCATTCATGTAGGTCATTCGGTGCCCCTCGGGCCATGCAGGCATTGTATAGATCATCACTCAGACCGTCCTTGAAACAGCTCACCAAAATATCTTCCAGCCAGTGCACACGCGAGGTCCCGGAATTCTTCAGTATACTCTGCTACTGGCCGTCGCCCCTGCTTCACCACCTTAATGCAGTTGCATGCTTTGCAGTCTGCCAGTGGGTCCTCAAATCGGCGTCATAGGGCCGTCATGAAATGGTCAAAATCCCGCAGTTCTGGTGCATTAGCGTTATGCAGCTGGCAGCGGCACCTTCTAGGGCTAGGGTCATCACTCACACTCGGGAGCCTTGGATTTGGAAATCATGCTTATACTCTTGCATGTAGGTTAGCACATGTGCCACAAAGAATCCTAATTGTTGCGGATTCCCATCAAACTTCACCCCAAGGGGGGAGTTTCTCTTTCCTGTTGAGGAGCCCGGGGTTGGTTGGGAATGGATGCCGGTGTGTATGCTGCCTGGGGGGGAGGGTTTGCTGGGTCTTCTCCTCCTGTTGCTGTGCCCTCTGCTTGATAGGCAGGCTGCAGAGGGAGGGTGCCTCCCGTGGCATCATCCACGACTGCTGCCCTTTCCGCACCCTTTGGTTGTTGTCCTGGCTCCCTTCGGATGTTGAGATTTTCCAAAGGTTCCATCACTAATTGGGTTATATGCCTCTTCAGATAGTCCTCCCTCAGGGGTGCTTCAGTCAGTCCCCCCTGATCAGCAAGGGCTTCTAGTTCCAGTTTCCACCCCGGTTTTCGGTTGCCAGGGTTGAGGGTGACTCCTCTGGTTCTCTCATCCCAGCCATCTTTCTTCCCGATGCCAATCGACCAGCGGGGCTTTTCCAGATTCCCCAGGGTTACCTTATCCTCTCCGATGGGGTGCACGAGGCAGGCATCTGACTGGGTGGCAGTTACTGTCTCTCCCCAGCAATTGGTTTCTCCCAGCTCTCTGCTTCGTTCAGACATGGTTTGCAAGATCCCCTCAGTAGAGCGAAGATTGCTTCTCTGGGTTGACCATTTTGCAGATTGTGCTTTCTGTAAGGATCGCCTCTTCTTCCAACCTAAGAAAGTACAAACACTTGAAACGTAGTTGTTCAAAAGGATACTTTTATTAAGCAGAAGTGAAAGCCCTCAAGCTAAAGTGCATTCTGAATACCCTTAGGCAAAGCAGTAGGATTAAAGTGGTAGAGACCCCTCCCTTTAAGTCAGAATGCAGGTTTCAACCAATACACATGTGTGAAGATATTTTCTTTACCATTTCCTTTGAGAACCCAAATAAACATGCATTCCCACCACTATCCTTTAAAGTAAGACAACCCACATGGCTATCATATAAATTCCTGGCGCCAGGATATAGGTTGTAAAACATCTGATGACACAGGCTGTGCTAGTAAATCAAATCCAAGTCTCCCCCTTCTCCACTTGAATGGCAGTATCACATTTTTGGGGATCTGACAGGGACAAGCATTTGTGTGGGAAACCAGAGCTAGTTTCATTTCTTCAGTACCAACATGGTGTATCTAATAAAGTTGTCAACTTTGAACTGAACCTGGCTGCAGCCATCTCTGTTCCTCAGTTGCCACACAGTGGGGGAAGGGGGAAGGAGGTTGGAATGCATTACTAGACACAACAAAGAGCTTTCTCATGAGAACTGAGGTCATCTCCACTGACAACAAATAAGGTTGGGAAAGGAGTGCCTGAATAGCCTGCCAATTAACTCAATTGGCCAAAGTGATTTGTGACACTTGGGGATGGGGTTATTTCTTAGTTTAATTATACTAAAACCATGGGAAAGGTTTAGATTTGGTTTTCCATTGAAGCTGTGTCAATATGATGTAGTCATTAGAGAAGACCTTTGAGGAGGAGACAAGTCTCAGAGTTCTGATTTGCTTGATTTCATTAGTCAGAGTCTTGACAAAAGTTTTACTTTTGGAAATTCAATTCTCCTGAGAGTGTTTCCTTGTTTTGGGTTCACTAATTGGACAGTTGACACTTTTTTAAAAAAGGAAGATGAGAACAGACAGAATACAGAATTGGAAGGAACCTTGGAGGTGTTCTAGGCGAACTGTCTACTCAAGCAGGAAACTGTATATAATTTCAGACAAGTAGCTGTCCAGTCTCTTCTTAAAAGCCTCCAATGATGGAATATCCACAACTTCTGATGTCAAGTCATTCCACTGGTTAATTGTTCTCAATGTTAGGAATTTTTTCTTTAGTTCTAGGTTGCTTCTTTCCTCGATCAGTTTCCCTCCATTGCACAGGAGGAGGTATTATGTTGCTACATACTGGGGGTAAGGGAGAAAGGCAAAGTGATCTTTTCAGATTTTGTTTTTTCCAAGTTCTGGAAAAATCAGGCCATCCAAGTTTTCTTTCTGCCTATTCATAACACTATGAAATTACTCAGCAGAATTTCATTACATCAAAATCTAATTTGAATGTGTTATTTCTGTTTTTTAATCCAATGTTTTAACCATTATATAGCACTGTTCGTTTTTGAGAAAAGTAAAATATATTGCATAAATTTAAGAAACATATAATGTTCTATGGCATTTTAATTAATTGAGAGTAAAAACTCCTATAAATTTTCTCTTTAGACATCATAAAAATGGAAGAAATAACAGGATTATTTGTGCTAGTTTTTCAATTTACCAAAATAAGTTCTGAATGAATATGTCTTTAATGTAATGAACATATAATGAACAAATATTTGATGCAATTTTACAGTATAATATGAAACATGCACTGTTGTGCTATAGGAAAAACAGGCAAATTTACTACTGTATGCTGTGAGAAAGGAGATTCTATTTATATGACTATGCACGTAGAGAAAGAGATACATTTTTATAGATGCAAATTTAAATCAGGCATGATTTTATAGCCTCAAGATGGAAGTATTTCAGCACCATACCCCGATCATCCTAAAGGGATTTATTTATTTATTTAGTGTATGGCTGGTCACGCATAGTATTAAAACACTTCATTTTTACAGATTAAAAACAATAAAAAAGCAGCAAGAAAACCTAAAAGAAAAACAGAAATAACATTTCAAAGTTTAATGTCGAGTTTGAAGGTCCAGTCAGTAGCTGCCGTTGTTATGCAGAGGAAGACCCTAGAATCTCCTGGATAACTTCTATCAGGGCATTCCCTCACTATATGCTGGATAGTCTGTCGAGGGGCCCCGCAATCACATTGTGCTGAAGGTGTCTTTCCCCATTTATACAGGGAGTCAGCACACACCCCATGAGTTGTTCTAATTCTATTATATGTCACCCATATATGTCAGGGTAGGCTAAATCCTGGAGGTATACTACTAGGACTGATATGCTCAGAGACATCTTGGGGGGAACAGCTACTCCACGCCTCCATCCACTTTTGTGTGGTGTTCTGATGATCGGCCATCAACTTACGTGCTGTCAAGATTGGTGGATTTCTTGACTTTAATCGGCATCTTAAGAGATCAGGAATGTCTCCATGTATGGGTAAAGAGGAATTTAACAGGATCTTACTATACTCCCGAATGAGAGCTTCTTGTCATCGTAAGTGCGGGGGGAGTATGTGACTAAGAACTGGTAACCAGTAACTAGGTGTAGATTTTATGCACACAGTAATTAGCCTCATCGTATGGTTAAGTTGAACATCAATAAGTCCTGTATGTGAGCTGTTTATCCATACAGGTGCACAGAATTCTGCTGCAGAGTAGCAAAGCCCAAGGGCTGCACATCGGAGAGTTGGGGCTGAAGCTCTCCAAGTTGTTCCACATAGTTTTTGTAGGAGGTTATTTCTGCTGTTAACCTTGGCAGCCATATTCTGAATATGTTTCTTAAAGGACAGGGTCCTGTCTAAGGTAACCCCCAGGTATTTTGGTGTTGCCTCATATGGGAGCAGTTTGTTATTTAGGTATACATTGAGTTCTCTTTTTGCCAATTTGTTGTTGAGGTGAAAACATAATGTAACTGTTTTACTTACACTTGGGATTAACCTCCATTGGTGGAACTATGTGCTCAAAGTTGTAAGGTCGGCTGTAAGTACGCCTTCTGTAGCTTCGATGTCCTTGTGGCTATATGCTAATGCTAGGTCATCAGCATAAGAGAAATTTTGATAGTGTGGGTGGTATATCAGAAATGTATAGATTAAATAGAGATGGAGCCAGCACGGAGCCCTGAGGGAGTCCGTTATTCAGGTGTCTTTGCTTACTGATTTTGTCACCCATGATGACTTGGAAGGTCCTTGCTGAAAGCATGTTATTTATTAGGCAGCCTATAGTTCCACAGGGGACAGCATGGAGGAATTTCTTTAATAGGCCCTCCCTCCATATTGTGTTGTATACTGCTGTGAAATCCACAAATACAACAGATGTTTTCAATTTATTCTGATAGCTGCTTTCAATATGGCTTGTAAGACTAAGGACCTGATCAACACAGCTCTGATAAGATCTAAGCCCAGCCTGTTCAATTGGTATTTGTTCGTTAATTTTCTGTCTGATTCTGTTAAATATCAATCTTTCAAGTAATTTATAACAGACACTTAACAGAGCAATGGGGTGATAGTTTTCTGGCTTATTGCTTTCTTTTCTGGGTTTTAATATGCCGATTACCTTGGTTCTTTTAAATTCTGGAGGGAGCCTACTGGAAGTTAGGATATCTGTATAGAATTTTCCCAGCCATTCTCTTGTGCGAGGTCCAGAATGGATGATAAATTCTGGCATTACTCCATCAAAACCAGGAGATTTTCCAGCTTTAACATTCTTCAGTGTAGTGTCTATTTCAGCTGCTTGGAAGGGTCGAGCGTATTCCTGGTTAGGCAATCCCAGAGTTTTTAGATGCTTTAGTTCTCTTTTCACTAGTTTAGTATGTTTCTTATCATGGGGTACTCTAGTTAAGTTGACAATGCGAGTTGCTACTTGTTCTGGAGTAACCTCTTGTTGTTTACGTTGAGTTGGTTGGTCACCTCCCAGTTTTCTCAGTAGCTCCATGCCTTCCTGCTTGAGTGTTTAAAATCTAATCCAGATGTAGTTTGCTCCCATTTTTGCCTGCGCGCCAGGTCAAGATTATGAAGAAATTCATCAGCTATCTCAGCATCATCATCCTTTAAAAGTTTTTGATACAGGTTTTCGCAAGTTTCATTCCATCCTGGGATATATTCCTTGCGGAAGCCACATGGGATGTATTTTTTAGCCGATGACATAATTGCTCCAACAAAGCCATAGTAGCTGTTACTAATTGCTGGAATATGTCCTATTGTGTTCTCAATATCCATCATGTATTTTTCCCAGTTAGCCTTCTTCAAGTTTCACCTTGGTCGAGGTATAGATCTAATAATAGGTATCTTTATTCCTGTTTTAATGATGACAGGTCTATGTTGGCTATGGGGGAACATTGGTAGCACTTGTCGGGAGGCAGGTATAGGTTTGGTATTATCTTGTGTAACAAAACATAGGTCTGGATTGGCGCCGCGCCCCTCGCTGACGACCTCTTGTTAGGTTGCCGGCTTTGAACTCCGTTAAACTGCCTTTGACAGCGAAAAACAGCTGTCTGGCGGTTTTGCAGCCCTTTCTCTGGGAAAAGGGGAAAGGCAGAGAGATTCCCGGCAGGTAGAACCGCCAAAAAAAGCCCCTGGAATTAAGTACAGGGGCTGGAAAGGTGGGTTCCCTAGGGGAAAGACTCCGGACTCAAAGCGCTGCTGCATAAGCAGCATTAGAGGGACGCGACCAGCTCTGCAAGCAAACTGAAAGATTAAGTGATCTCGGCAGCAGACGGAGTGGAGCAGGAGAGCTTGCAACAAAGTTACAGAGCTTAACTCCTGTGTACCTTGGTTTGAATGAGCTTAATTGAAAGAGGAAGTATCCAATTAAGAGTATCGGGACTGTGCTGAGAAGAGAAAGTGAGTACTGAAAAGGACTTTTTTTTCTATTCTTAAAGAGAAACTAAGCTGCCAAAAGAGAGCAATCTGGGAAAGACATTGAAAATAGCAATTTAAACTAATTTGGACTGAATTTAGAGACATTTAAGGCTAAGTAATTGCAAATTGGGGTGAAGAGGAAAAAAGTTTTTTTGAAACGAAAATGGCTTCTAAACAAACTAAGCCAGCATCAGCCAAAGCAGGAGGGGCTTCTCCTTCAGTCTCTACTGTGACTCAAAAGGCGCAACTTCCGGGGGAGGTCACAAGTAGAGAGGACTTTATGAGTGAGCTTAAGGAGTTTATAACGCAAATCACGATTGCTCAAACAGCTAAAATAGAAGAGAGAATGGGGAAATTTGAGGAGGATCTGAAAGATGTAAAAGAAATTAGAAATGAAATTAAAAAGACTGTTGAAGAGAAACATGATGAAATAAGAGAAGATATTTTGTTGGCTGTTTCTGGTTTGTCTAAAATCCTTGTGCAGCTTGATGAAAGAGTGGAAGAAATCAGTGAGGTTACCCAAGATTTGGAGGACAAGATGGGAGAATTCCTGGACTTCCGGGTGGGAGCTCGTCGCCGCCGGGCAGCTCTTGTGTAGCTGTCGGCTTCGGCGCGCGTTAGAGCCGCTCAACAGCTGTTGAGCAGCTCGGAAAATCCCCTCTTTGATTTAGGAGGGAACCAGAGCCGGCGAAGCCAAGGTAGAGCCCCAGAAACACCTCCAGGGGTTTTTTTAATGTCCTGGAAGGTGCTCTGTGTGTAGGCTCCCTATCCACTTCGCTGAAGCTCCGTGCGCCGTGGAACCTCTGCCAGCAGCAGAGCGAGACGACTGGAGTAATCCCATCCCCAAACAACAGATCCTGCAATGATTGGAAGTCTAGGTGAGAATCCTTCTTAAAGGGGAATTTTTTTAAAAGTTTTAAGCCTATTGAGAGATAAAGGAAAAGAAGCAGCAGTTTAAAATTTGGACTGAAAGGATTGGAAAATGGCGCTTGGCTTAAGAAGCGGAAAACGAAAGTAGAAAGTGAGAGTGATAATTAAAAGTGTTACTGTAAAACTGTAAAACTGGGGAGAAAGACTGGATTTTTAGGGAAGGGAGGAAGATTTTCTTTTTTCAAGAAATTAAGGCATTCCCCAGGCATGGCTTCAAAGAAAGCTGGTGGGGATTCCCCTCCTCACCAGACAAAGGAGTTATCAGCCAAGCCATTAACTCAGCCTGAGAGTTCAATGCAAGGACGAGGGAATGAGGATTTGAAAGCTTTTATGGCTAATTTAACAGCAACTCTTGCTAACCAGTTTAAAGATTTGAATGTGAAGATTGAAAATAATCAAAATGAGATGAAGCAATTTGTAAAAGAAAAATGTGACAAGTTGAACCAGAATGTAACCACAGTAGTAACTGCTCTTACTGATGCTTTGGTGGTGGTTGAAAAAAAAGTGGAGGACCCGAATCTAGAAGTGCAAAAGAACAAGAAAGATGCAGAGGAGAAATTTTTTAAGGTGGATGTGAGGAGCCAGAAGGTAGAGGATGAAATTACCATGTTACAATTTCGAAATATGGAGTTCGCCATAAGACTAAGGGGCCTGAGGGAGAACAACAGACAGGATTTGAGGGCTGCTTGTGTGGATATACTGGCCAAAATTTCAAAAATGGAACCTGAGTTAATTGAGAAAAGAATTGACAAGATTTACAGGGTCAACTCATGGGTAGCGAGACAGAGGAATTTGCCCAGAGACATTGTAATTTACTTTACTGACAGAACGTTGAGAAATAATATTTTGCAAAGTTCTTTTCACACCACTATCCAAGCGGAGGGCAATCAAATTGGAGTTTTTAAAGAGTTACCACCTAAAATGTTAAGAGATCGGAAAGACTATGGTTTCCTGGCGAATGAATTGAAAAGGCGACAGATTCCATTCAGATGGGATGCACCAGCTGGGATTATTTTGAGATATGAGGATGTTAGATACCGTTTGAATTCGTTGGAAAAAGCAGAGCATTTTTACCAGAACATCCTCAAAAGATCTCCAACACCACCACGTTCATCTACATTGTTAGCAGCAGAAGGAGCCTCTCAAGATAAGGATTATGAGGAAGGGATTTTAGAACTCTCAACAGAACAAGAACACCAGGTATGTCAAGTAATGGCAATGGAGGAAGTTTTAGGAGCAGAAGGTGGCTTATCAGAGGCTTTTCTTTCAGGCCTCCCAGAGCCTAGAACAAAATATTCCAGAGCTACAAGAGAGGTGGATCCGGACCTTGAATTGTTGGTGCAAGAACCAAAAGATCAACGTATAACCCGTGCAGCAGAGAAGCAGAGATTGGAAAAGCAAAAACAACAGAGGTCCGAGGTACCACAAGGAGAAAAGGGGAAGAATGGGACACTACAAAAATCCGAAGCAGTGGGAGGAGCGAGACTTAAGACTTCTGTCGTTGAACAAAGCCTTAGACAAGTGCTCAGCAAGCTTCATGAATCTTCTGATGCCCGTTAGATTTTTATCATGGAATGTGAATGGTTTGAATTCCCCACAGAAAAGAAGGAAAATATTTCATTATTTGAAGCAATACCAAAATGAGATTGTTTGTTTACAAGAAACTCATATTAGATGCCAGGACCAAAAATATTTGATAAATTCTAAACTTGGAACACATTTTATTTCTTCTAATTTGGCAAAAAGGAATGGACTAGTGTTGTATATTTCTAAAAGAATATCAGCTAAACTTGTAGAATCGGATGACGAAGGAAGATATATTGCGGTTGAGATAAATCTACAGAATATTCAGATGCTTTTGATAGGGATTTACGCCCCTAACCAGCAGCAAGAGACTTTTTATAAATTACTACACAGTAAAATATTGCAATGGAATTATAAGTCTTTTTTGATTATGGGAGATTGGAATGGAGTGATTGATACAAATTTTGATAAGAAGACATTGGCCAAGAAGGGGAATAAATTACCACAGACATTCTTTGTATTGAAAGAAGAATTACAACTGAAGGACGTATGGAGAATTCATCATCCGAAGGAACAGGATTTCACATTTTTTTCTGATAGACATAAATCCTTTTCTAGGATTGATTTTATATTGGTTTCCACTGATTTATTTGCTAATGCGGTTAAGACTAAGATCTTCCCAAGAACTTTGACTGATCATAGTCCTGTATGGATGGAAATGGATTTTGGTAAGAGGGAGAGGAGATCTTGGAGACTTAATGAGAATTTTATTTAGATATGAGAAGAATATAGATGACCTTAAAAAACAAGTGAAGGAATTCTTTCAGCTGAATTTGAATAAAGGTACACCTATTGAAGTTGTTTGGGATGCAAGTAAGGCTTATATGAGAGGTGTACTGATCCATATGAATTCTAAGTACAGGTTAATACGACAAAAGACAACAACACAATTGGAGGCAGAAATAAAGGAAAAAGAACAATTGCATATAAAAAATCCGACTGACGAGAAGCTACAGCAAACTATAAAACTTCTGAAAGACCAATTTCAAATGTTGATAGCTGATCAGACGGCGACCAATTTGCAATTTGCCAGACACAATACTTTTTGTAATGCTAATAAGCCGGGCAGATGGTTAGCATATACTTTAAGAAAACAACAAAGTTCTCGTATAATAGATACTATTGAATATAAAGGAAAACAGGTCTTTCAACAGACGTCAATTCATTAAGCTTTCCTAGATTATTACTACTAGGATTATTACTTTACATACCGTAAAGATAATATTCAAGAGGATCTTATTGATGAATATCTTGGAAAGACGAGAGTTACAAAAATTTCATTGGAACAAAGAGAAAGACTTAATCATTTAATAACTTCTGAAGAGATTTTGTTTGCAATTAAGCAATTGAAAACAGCTAAAGCTCCTGGGACGGACGGTTTAACAGCAGTATATTATAAGAATTTACAATCAGAACTGGTAGAGCATCTTAAGGATTTATTTTGCAGTATACAACGGGGGGGGGGGGGGTAAAATACCTCCCTCATGGAAGACGGCTTTTATCTCACTTATACCAAAGGAAGATGGTTCTTCAAAACCAGAAAATTTTAGACCAATATCTCTCCTGAATACGGATTACAAAATTTTTGCTAAAGTTTTGGCCAACAGATTGATGCCAGTTATTCAAGAGGTGATTCATAGTGATCAAGCAGGTTTTATCGAGGGGAGATACATGAAGGATAATGTGCGGCAACTCATTGATTTATTGGAATATCTTGAGAAGAGTAAACAGATCCCTGCGGTGTTGGTTTTTTTGGATGCGGAAAAAGCTTTTGATCGAGTTAATTGGGACTTTTTAGTAAAGACTTTGTATAAAATGGACTTTGGAGATCAGTTTGTACATGCAATTGAGGCAATCTATCAAGAACAGACAGCACAAATGGTTATTAACGGAAGTCTAACTACTAATTTTCATATACAGAAAGGAACCAGACAAGGTTGCC
Organism: Coluber constrictor foxii; assembly: GCA_038048745.1. NCBI lineage: Eukaryota > Metazoa > Chordata > Lepidosauria > Squamata > Colubridae > Coluber > Coluber constrictor. The sequence continues at coordinate 113,425,456 of CM075961.1, read as the reverse complement.
CGCTATCTCCATTGTTGTTTATTTTAACTTTAGAAGTCCTGTTGAATTCTCTACGGGATTCGAAGAAATTGAGTGGAATTATTGTAAGGCAAAAAGATTATAGGACGAAAGCATTCGCAGATGATCTGGTTGTAACCCTAACACGACCTTTGGAATCAATCATCCAGATGAAAAAGACTATTGAGGAGTATGGTTTGGTCTCAGGTTTTAGACTAAACCAGAAAAAGACTAAGATGATAGTTAAAAACATGTCGGAACCACAAAGGATTGAATTGGAAAGGGTGGCAGGCTTTGAAATAGCTACAAAGGTGAAATATCTAGGAGTGCAGGTTGCAGCATCGAATATAAAGCTTTTTCAAAATAACTATGAGGTTTTGTGGCATAAGATTTAAAAGGACTTTGAAATATGGAAGAAACTGCAACTATCCCTACTTGGAAGAATAGCAGCAGTTAAGATGAACGTTCTACCTAGGTTTCTGTTTTTGTTTCAAATGATTCCAGTGCTTAAAAGCGATAAAACATTGGCCGAATGGCAGTCAGGACTAAACAAATTTATTTGGAATGATAAAAAACCAAGAGTTAAGTTTAAAATTATGCAAGATGTTCGTGAAAGAGGTGGCCTTAAAGTTCCAAATCTACGTTTATATTATGAAGCTGCAGTGTTGACACAAATGGGTGATTGGTTTGGAATAACTAAAAATGACATTCTGAATATAGAAGGCCACGATTTGGATTTTGGTTGGCATGCATATTTGTTTTATCAAGACAAGTTGGATAATGTTTTTAAGAGCCATATACTGAGAAAAGCGTTGATGAGAGTCTGGAGGAAGCACCAGTTTCAATTGGATTACAAAATACCTTTGTGGTTGGATCTTGGGCAGATTATGCCAAATATAAAGTCACTCGGGGGGATTTTATACAAAGAGATGCTTTTTATTGACGGGGCAGATGGAACTTGAAATCTTTTAAAACTCTGTTGGATGAAGGGAAGAATTTAACTTGGTTGCAATATTCTCAACTTCAATCGAGATGGAGAGAAGACCAGAAAATTGGATTAATGTTACATGAAGAAGACTTGGTGTTACAGATGAAACAAAAAGGGCCGATGCATATTAAGAGGATGTATAATTTACTGTTAGAAAGAGATTCAGAGAGTGAATTAGTTAAGGATTGTATGATAAAATGGGCACAAAATTTTGCAGAACCAGTGATGTTAGAAACATGGGAAAAGATTTGGGTCCAGAATGTTAAATTTACACAGGCACAGAATTTGAGGGAAAACTTTTACAAGATGTTTTATAGATGGCATCTAGATCCTAAGAAATTATCATGTATGTATCCAAATGTTCAACCTAAATGTTGGAGGTGTGACTGCTTGGATGCTACATATTTTCATATTTGGTGGACCTGTAGAAAAGTGAAAGCATTTTGGATCAGACTTTGGTGGGTTATGCAGAATGTTTTAAAAAAGAAGCTTCAATTTTCTCCGCAGTTGTTTTTGTTAGGTATAGTTAAGGATTGCTCACCGAGCGATACGAGATTGATTTTGTATATGATTACCGCAGCTAGGTTATTGATTGGTCAATACTGGAAAAAAGATAGTGTGCCCACTATAGGTGAATGGATGTCTAAGATGGCTAGTTTTGCGGAGATGGCAAAGATTTCTGCATACTTAAAAGATAGGTCCCATGAGGTTTTTGTCAGAGAATGGAAAAAGTGGGTTGTTTATGTGCAGAATAAATATCAAATTAAGAATCTTCAGTTAGTCTTTTGATAGAGGTTGAAGAAATACAGAATTATGTGTATTATATTATTGTCTAGATAATTAATAACTTGATATAAACTAGTATATTTTGGTAATACTGCTGTCTTGAACAAAAAGAAGGGATAAATTTTATGTTTGAGTTAGCTTTAAAAGGGCATTTACAAACTTTATTTGTTTAAATTTTTGTTAGGGAATAGAAAAAGTGGGTTGATTATGTGTAGAATATTGTTAGAGGTTGAAGAAACATAGAATTATTTTTGTTGCTATTACTATATTTTATTACTTACTTTATTGTTATAATATGTTATAATACAATATTATGTTAAATATATATATTATATTATCCTTTAGATAATTATTAACTAGACCTAAATTTATACACTTTGGTTATTATTATTTGCTTAAGTTTTTTCTTTTATTAGTAGAGAATTTTGGATTTAAATATTGTGGATCTCACCTATGTTTAATGTTTGATAATGATTGATATATATTTATGTTTGCATATAATGGAAGTCAGGGGGGAGGGGGGGGAAGGGGGGACGGGGGAAAATGTGGGGTTAAAATTTGTACTGTAAAACTTTTTCAATAAAAAAAAAAAGATGGGAGAATTCCAGACCAAATCAGAGAGAATGGAAGGCGATATTACTATGATGCAATATAGGTCAATGGAGTTTGCCCTGAGGCTGAGAGGGTTGAAGGAAGATGGACGGGAGAACTTAAGAGAGAAATGTGCTGAAGTGATTGCCTCAGTGGCTGGAATGAAAAAGGATGAAATAATTGGTCATCTGGACAAAGTCTACAGAGTTAATTCATGGATTGCAAGAAATAGAAATTTGCCAAGAGATGTTGTGATTTATTTTAATGAGAGAAGAATGAGAAATGATGTACTGCAAGCCTCTTACAATAATAAAGTACAAGTGTCTGGGCAGGAAATTAAGGTGTTGAAAGAGATTCCCCCTAAAATGCTCAGAGATAGAAAGAACTTTGGTTTTTTAGTTGATGAACTAAGAAGACAACAAATAGTGTACAGATGGGATGTACCAGTAGGCATAATAGTGGATTATGCTGGAGAGAGGTACCGAATGAACACCGTTGAGAAAGCAAGAGAATTTTATCGTAGTGTGCTGAAAATGGAAACTCCCCTGAAAGATGACAAAAAAGCAGGAAAAGGAAAGCAACAGTCCTTAACATATGCTGAGGCAGTGGTTGGAGAACCTAAGAATCAAGATGACCAGAACCAATCGGATCCAACATCACTTCCTTTTCCTTTAAGTCAACTGGAAGGACCATTGGAATTTGCAAAACTGGAGCAACCAAGAGCACAACGTGTGACAAGATCAACTACTAAACAACAACAACAACAACAACAACAGCAACAGCAACAACAACAACAACAACTGGATACAAAATCAGAAGCGGTGGGGGGAGCAAGACCGAAGATCAAGGTCAAACAGGATCTTCAAAATATGTTCCAAGTGCTTCAGTCTCGCAAGGATGCCAGTTAAATTTTTGTCTTGGAATATCAATGGTTTGAACTCACCACAAAAGAGAAAGAAAATATATCATTATTTGAAACAATTTAATAACGATGTGGTATGCTTACAAGAGACACATATTAAATTATCAGATCAGAAATATTTAATTAATGCTAAATTAGGGACTCACTTTGCGGCATCATCTTTGGAAAAGAGAAATGGAATAGTGGTATATATAAAAAAGAACATAACAGCAAACTTGGTAGAGGCAGATGATCAAGGAAGATATATAGCAATTGAAATGAGGACTCAAATTGAAACAATGCTTTTGATTGCAATTTATGCACCGAACCAGCAACAAGAAAATTTTTATAAATTTTTACATACCAAAATATCACAATGGGATTATAAATCAATTATTTTGATGGGTGATTGGAATGGAGTAATTGATATTTCTAAGGATAAGAAGACTATATCTAAAGTTGCCTTGCATGCCAAATTACCCAAACCTTTCTTTGAAATTATGGATGATTTAGAGTTAAGGGATGTTTGGAGAGAATTGAATTCAGATGAAAAAGATTTTACTTTTTTCTCTGATAGACATCAATCCTTTTCTATGATAGATTTTATCTTGTTAACATCTGATTTCCTTTCTAGGGTGAAGAAAGTCAAGATATTTCCAAGGATTTTAGCTGATCATAGCCCAGTTTGGTTGGAATTAGAACAGGAGAGAAAAGAAAGGAGGTCTTGGAGATTAAATGAAAATGTATTTAGATATGAAGAAAATGTTAAAGAACTTAAAAAATATATGAAGGAGTTTTTTGATAATAATATGTATAAAGGTACTTCTATGGAAATGGTTTGGGATGCAAGTAAGGCTTATATGAGAGGAGTGTTGATATACATGAATAATAAATATAGACAAAAACAGGCAAAGAAACGGAAGGATATTGAGGAAGAAATAAAGAAGAAAGAATAATTGTTAATAGATAAACCAGAAGATAAAAGAGTAAAAGAAGCAATAGGTATATTAAGACAGCAATTTAATATGCTAATGGCTGATCAAGTTGCAACTAATTTACAATATGCCAAACATAATACATTTTGCAATGCTAATAAACCAGGTAGATGGTTAGCCTATATGTTAAGGAAAAAACAAAGATCACGTATTATTAGTAAGATGGAATATAAAGGCAAAGAAGTTTATCAACAAAATTTGATTAAAAAAGCTTTTTTAGAATATTATGCAAAATTATATGCAGGAGATTTGATACAAGGTCAAGATATAGATAGATATCTTAAAGAGGTTGATATCCAGGAATTAACTTTGGATCAAAGAGAAGGTTTGAATCAATCAATAAACTGTGAAGAGATTATCTTAGCAATTAAACAGCTAAAAGTAGGTAAAACACCGGGAACGGATGGGTTGACAGCTATTTATTATAAGAACTTGCAGATGGAAATGGTGGAACCGCTTAGGATGCTTTTTAATAAAATTCAATCTGGGGGAGAAACCCCACCCTCATGGAAAACAGCTTTTATATCACTGATTCCTAAAGAGGACCAAAATTGTGTTAAACCTGAAAATTTTAGACCTATCTCACTTTTGAATACCGATTATAAGATTTTTGCTAAAGTATTGGCAAATAGATTAATGCCAATTATGCAACAAATAATTCATAATGATCAATCAGGGTTTATAAAGGGGAGATATATGAAATATAATTTGAGACAAATAATAAATTTGGTTGAATTTTTGGAGAAAAATAATCAGATTCCTGCAGCTTTTTTCTTTTTGGATGCAGAGAAAGCTTTTGATAGATTGAATTGGCAATTTTTATTTAAAATAATAGATAAAATACAATTTGGAGAGCAATTTATGAGTTCAATTAAAGCAATATATAGGGAACAAAATGCACAAATAATTATTAATGGAAGCTTAACGGATAGTTTTAAGATAGAAAAGGGAACGCGGCAGGGTTGCCCATTGTCTCCCTTATTGTTTGTTTTATCTTTGGAAATTTTGTTGAAAAAGATACGTGAATCTAAAGAATTAAAAGGAATAGTGATTCAACAGCAAGATTATAGGTTGAGGGCTTTTGCAGATGATTTAGTTGTTACACTAACGCAACCTACAGACACAGTTTCATATATGTTGGAATTGATAGAACAATATGGTAAAGTTTCGGGATTTAAAATAAATCAACTAAGATAGTCACCAAAAATATGTCTTTTAATCAAAGAGAAGAGCTTCAACAAATATCAGGATTTGAAATAGTTAAAAAGGTTAAATATTTGGGTGTGTTTATTGCTTGGTCAAATACAAAGTTATTTAAAAACAATTATGAAGTCTTATGGCGAAAGGTGCAGAAAGAAATGGAGGATTGGAAAAAGTTACAATTATCTTTACTAGGTAGAATAGCAGCAATTAAAATGAATGTATTACCTAAGTTTTTATTTTTGTTCCAAATGATACCGGTGTTGAAGAAGGATGAACCACTGAGGGAATGGCAAAAAGGTCTTAATACTTTTATATGGTCAGGTAAAAAACCCAGAGTTAAATTAAAAATTATACAAGATATTCGGGAGAGAGGTGGTTTAAAAATGCCAAATTTAAGATTATATTATGAAGCTTCGGTATTAGTTCAGATTAGTGATTGGTTTAATTTAACAGAGGATAGAATTTTGAATTTAGAAGGACATGATTTACTTTATGGATGGCATGCTTATTTATTGTATGAAAAGAAAGTGGATAAAGTTTTTAAAAGTCATATGCTTAGAAATGCCTTGTTGAGAGTGTGGAAGAAATATCAATATAAACTGGATTATAAAATACCTATTTGGGCAAATCCCAGACATGCAATAGAAAATATAAGTATAGAACAAAAGATGGAGGTGATCACATATAAAGAACTTTTATTTAGAGAAAGGGGTAAACTACAACTTAAACCCTTAGAGGTTTTGAAGAAGGAAGGGATAATTTATACTTGGTTTCAATATGGTCAGCTTCAAGCAAGATGGAGGGAGGATCAAAAAACAGGTCTTATGGAAAATGAAGAAAACTTGGTAAAGCAAATTAGGGATCAGGGTATTATGCACATTAAAAGATTATATAATGTATTATTAGAGATAGATTCTGAAACAGAATTGGTTAAAGATTGTATGATTAAATGGGCTAGAAATTTTCAAGAACCAATAATGATGGAGACATGGGAAAAGATTTGGGTTAGAAATGTTAAATTTACTCAAGCACAAAACCTTAGAGAAAACTTTTATAAAATGTTTTATAGATGGCACTTAGATCCAAAAAAGTTGTCTTGTATGTATTCTAATGTACAAGCTAAATGTTGGCAGTGTGATTGTGAAGATGCAACTTATTTTCGTATTTGGTGGACCTGTAAGAAGGTTAAAGCATTTTGGATAAAGATTTGGTGGGTAATGCAAAATATCTTGAAAAAAAGGTTGGAATTTACACCGAAATTTTTTTTGTTGGGTATTATAAATGAATGTACATTATTGGAGACTAAGTTGATCTTAAACTTAATAACAGCAGCTAGACTGTTGGTTGCACAACACTGGAAAAAAGACTCTTTGCCTACAGTAGAAGAATGGATTGTAAAAGTAATGAACTTAGCTGAGATGGCCAAAATCTCAGCATATTTGAAGGATCATAGGCAAGGAAAATTTATTTTGGAATGGCAGAAATGGATTGACTATGTGCGGAACAAATATCATATAAGAAGACATCAAATTGCGTATGAATGAAGAGGAACTAGAGTTGTAATTTTTTTTTCTTTTTTTTAATGGAGTTAAGATTTTGATAGTGTTTGTAAACTAGAAATCTGATAGGCTAATGGTTGGTTTAAAATTTTTGTTGCAGAACAGAAACCCTGTATTTCACTCTGGGAAGTCGGGGGGGGAGGGGGGTTGAAGGGGGGGAGGGATGGGGGGGGGGTTGAAGGGGGGAAGGGGGGGTTTATATGTTTGTACTTTTATAAAACTTTTAATAAAAAAAAAAAACATAGGTCTGGATTGTACTCTTTCTTCCATGCAGCTGATTTAAAAGTGCCTCGATCTTTAGCATTAAAAACTAAGTATAGATTGTTCTGCTCTGTCCATTCGCAGAGGATCTCGCCATTAGTATTGTTAAGCATATATCTCAATTGATTATGGTGGCTATTAAAATCTCCTATGTAGATGCCTGGATGTGGAATCCTTGGGAGAACTGTGTTAGGCCAGGAGATAGTAGGGGGCTTATAGATGTTCATGACTTGGGTATCTCCAATCTTAGTTGTAATAGTGTAGATGTTATCCTCACTGCTTGTTTCTAATAGATATGCGTTTTCAATGTTATTACGCACATATGTTATCAGGCCATAAATTTGATGAAAAATAGTGCCTAAGACGTCATATCCAGGTATTCTTCCTCTGCTTTTAAGCTGCTGTTCATTCTCAATGTGTGTTTTCTGGATCACAGCCAAATCAACACAGTTTTCAAATAGTAGTTGAGAGAGATGTTCACATTTTGCTCTACTACTGCCTTCGATGTTAAGTTGGCATATGCATATTGAACTTCCAATATTCCGAGTCATTTTAGCATTGACATTTGTTATTTCTGTTATTTCTGCTATTTTTTTGGAACTTAAAAGGTCCTTCAAAGGACTGTGGGGTTGTGTGTGAAGCCAGGAGATCCTCGCGGATGTCTACCAGTCCGTCTCTTACTCATTTAGCACCACCCAGGAGGCACGTGTGACTTAAGGATTGCCACGGATGCGAGTAACTTTGCCTCTCCCTCCTCTGTCCCACTGCAGGGCCGCCATGGAGCTCATGCTAGGCAGAGGAGGGGCGTAGTCTGAAGGTGACAGTGGGCAAGGCACTCCAGAAGTTGTAGATCTTGGCCAAGTTGCCCCAAGCCAGGCAGGAGTAGCTCAGCAGAACAGCTGAGAGCAGCGTGGCCAGGAGAATGAAGAGCCCCTGCCAGGCCAGCAGCAGGGTAGAGGTGCGGGGGGGGGGGGGATGGAGCTGATATGACACTTCTCACAGGCTTCATCATAGCAACAGCCTCATCATAGCAACAGCATGACAAAACCCGAACTCCAGTGTTCCAGGATGAGACAGAACTGAACTCAAAATAGTTTGAGGGTATGAGGCAAGAATGCCCATTGTCTCATCTGCAGTTTATCTTGGTGTTAGAAGTTTTGAATGGAGATATTAGGTAACATGAGAAAATAATGGGGATAAGCATCAAAAAGAAGTTTATAAATTGAGGACATTTGCTGATTAATTGGTTATATTCTTGCAAGATTCAAAAAATAATGGTTATTGGATTGTGGATTTGAAAGATTGGAGGAAACCTAGTGGATTAATTTGGATTTGGATTATTAATGCTGCTTGACAGAACACTCTATGAAGCAAAAGAAGGAAGGTGACAGAAGAAAAGAGAAAAGAAGGAAAGTTAAATACGACTTTAAAATTTGGACAATTGGGAAATAACTGGAAAATCAAAAGGCTGTAAAATACTAAAGAACTTTAAAGATTATAAATTTAGGGGATTTGGAGGTATAACTATGGGATTGACTAATTCTTATTAATAACTAGCTCTGTTGGAGCTTTTAAATATTGAGACGTTGGAACCATAGAGGTATATTGAGTATTTTTTATCAAAATAACCCACAATTGTGGGTTATTGATGAACGTGGAGATGCTGCACCAGTTTTAAAGACACTGAAATAAAAATGTTCCGCTTTTTCAACAGTGTTTAGTCGATATCTCTCGCCTTGATATCTCAGTATTATTCCAACTGGGCATCCCACCTAAATGGAATCTGATGTTTCTTCAATTCAGTCACCAAAAATCCAAAATCCTTTCTATCACTTAGCATCTTAGGCGGCAATTCTTTATAAATACCAATCTCTTTTCCATCCACTTAAATAGTAGGAAGGAAAGACCTCTGCAAGATATCATTTCTCATTCTTCTGTCAGTAAAGTAAATCACCACATCTCTAGGCAGGTTCCTTTGCCTTGCCACCTGAGAATTTACTCTATAGGCCTTGTCAATCTTACTCAAAATATCTTCAGGATTAACTTTTAACATCACAGCAAGTGCATCAGCACAAACCGCTCTCAAATCTTCTCTATTATTTTCCTTTATTCCTCTCAATCTTAAAGCAAACTCCATAAATCTAAATTGCATCATAGTCACTTCATTTTCAATTCTTTGAGTCTTGATGTCCACACTGAAAATTTTATCATCAGATTCAAATTCTGAACTCAGTTCACCCACTTTTTTATCAATCTCAACAACCGCTTCTGAGAGACCAGTAACTACTGTCAATATATCTTGTTTCATCTTGTCATATTTTTCTTGAACCAATTCCTTAATTTCCTGTTGAGATTTTTCCATAGTTTCAGTATGGTTCCCTAGAGCCACAGCTATAAATTCTTAAATCCAGTCTCCTGTTCTTGGCTCTGAGTCTGAATCTCTGGCTGCTCTTTTGTTTGGTGAGTAGGGGACCCCCCCCCCCCCGCTGCTTTGGGAGCTGGCTTGGTCTGTTTTGAAGCCATGACTCTGCACAATCTTATTCTTTCTAGGAAAGAGGTCTCCCCCACTTTTCCTTTTAAAGACTTCCCCAGCTTTATAAGGGAGAGAAACTGGATAAAAAGCACTCTAAGAAGGCTTTTCTCTTTTCTTCTAGCAAACGCTGTTACTTTAAGTACTTTAGAATGAGTTAGAACACACAGGCATTTCCACTTTCACTTTCAACTTTTTTTCCTCTGCTGAAGCCGGGTGCCATTTTAATTTACTTTCATAACTTTCACTCCTTCTCCTTCTTGAAATTATTGATAGGGCTAGCACAAATACTTGCGTTTTTAAAGTCCCGATTTCACCCTGCTTGATTTGAAGACTTCTGTTGTTTTTCAATGCTGGCGTTAAGCATGTTGTCTGACTCTGCTTTCTTATGCAGAGTTGTCCCCGGGGTTATGGGACGTGACCCCGGGGAAAATGTGAGCAGAGCCTCGGCGAGCTGGATAGGGAGCCTCACCCTGCTTCCTCCCCAGAAGCAAAAAAGACAATCTGGGGGCTTCGCAGGGGGTTCTACCTTGTCTCGCCGGCTCTGCTCACGTTTTCCTCAAGAATACGGAGTTTTTCAAGCCACCTCTCAGCTGTAGAGCGGCTCTTTACAGGCGGCGGGGCTGGCGGTCTTAAAGAGACAGCCAGCAACGAGGGCAGCGCCAACAGGAAGTCTACAACTACTTATAAAAAACCTTTGTGGTTGGATTTTACAAATATAAAGTCACTCAGGGGGATTTTTATATGGAGAGATGTTTTTTGCTGATGGGGGTAACTGGAATATGGAGTTTATAAAAACTATGTTGGAAGATAGTATATTCAACTTCAATCAAGATGAAGAGAAGACTAAAATTTGGATTATTGAGACAGAAAATTATTTGACATAATTGTTACATATTATATATCATATTTTATTATTATATAATAAGGGGGATTGATTTAGGTAAATAATTATTAATATTAGATTAGAGAAATATTCAATTTTTTTTAGCTGATGGGCGCAGTTGGAATATGAAGTTTATAACAACTATGTTGGAAGAAAAAATTGATTTAATTAGGTTACAGTATACTTAACTTTCATTAAGATGAAGAGAAGGCTAAAAATTGGTTTATTGATAAAGAAAATTATTTGACATAGATGCTATATATTATATTTTATTATTATATAATAAGGGGGATTGACTTAGGTAAATAATTATTAATATTGACTAGAGAAAGGTATGACTTTTTTATCTGGGCTTAAATATTATAAGACTGGTATTGATTGATAAATGAGTATTGATGGTTGATAAATGAGGTAAATATTACTATTACTAGTTTTTTATTATAATATTATTAGTTTTATGAAACCTTTTTTACTTATAGGTTTATTTGTTATATTATTTTTGTTATATGTACTTTTTCTTTTTTAATTTGTAGCGGAAGCCAAGGGGGGAATGGGGGTATATGAGATTGGGGGTTGGGGGGAGTTGGGGGGGAAGGGGGGGTTGGGGGGAAGTGGGGGGGAGAAATGATAAAATTTGTATTGTAAAACTTTTTCAATAAAAAAAAATCAGACGGATAAAAAGTTAAAAGAAATTATAAAACTTCTGAAAGACCAATTTCAAATGTTTATAGCGGAACAAGCTGCAACTAATTTACAATTTGCCAAACATAATACATTTTGTAATGCTAACAAACCAGGCAGATGGTTGGCTTATACACTGAGGAAACAGCAGAGTTCTCGAATTATTGATACCATTGAATATGGAGGAAAGGAAGTTTTTCAACAAAATTTAATTAAACAAGCTTTTTTAGATTATTATTCTAAATTATATGTTAAAGACCATATAAAGAATGAACTTATAGATAAATATTTAGAAGAAAGTAGACTTACAAAAATCTCCAGAGAGCAAAAGGAAAGATTGAATCAATCAATAACAGTTGAGGAAATTGTCTTTGCAATTAAACAACTGAAGTCAGCTAAAGCTCCAGGGACAGATGGTTTGACGGTGGTGTATTATAAAACTTTGCAAGCAGAAATGATTGAACATCTTAAAGATTTATTTTGTAGCATACAAAAAGGGGGTAAAATACCCCCTTCATGGAAGACAGCTTTTATTTCGCTGATACCAAAAGAGGAAGGTTCTACAAAACCGGAAAACTTTAGGCCAATATCTCTCCTGAATACGGATTATAAAATTTTTGCAAAAGTATTAGCCAACAGATTAATGCCAGTTATGCAAGAGGTGATTCACCATGATCAAGCTGGATTTATAGAAGGCAGATATATGAAGGATAACATGAGGCAAATTATAGATTTATTGGAACATCTTGAGAAAAGTAAACAGATCCCTGCAGTGCTGGTGTTTTTGGATGCGGAAAAGGCCTTTGATCGAGTCAATTGGAATTTTCTATTAAAGACTTTAATAAAAATGAATTTTGGGGACCAGTCTGTTCAGGCGGTCTCAGCAATTTGCCAAGAGCAAACAGCACAAATTATTATTAATGGAAGTTTAACAACAAACTTTAATATACAAAAAGGAACAAGACAAGGTTGTCTGTTATCCCCATTGTTGTTTATTTTAACTTTAGAAGTCTTGTTGAACTCGATATGGGATTCCAGTACTTTGAATGGAATAGCTATAAGGCAAGAGGATTACAGAACAAGGGCATTTGCAGATGATCTGGTTGTTACCCTAACAAGGCCGATGGAATCAATAATCCAGATGAAAGATATTATAGAAGAATATGGTTCGATATCAGGATTCAGATTGAACCAGAGAAAAACCAAGATGATAGTTAAAAATATGTCAGAAGGTCAAAAGAAGGAACTTGAAAAGAAGGCAAGATTTGAAATAGTATCAAAGGTGAAATATTTAGGAGTCCAAGTTGCAGCTTTAAATATAAAACTTTTTCAAAATAACTATGAAGTGTTATGGCGAAAAGTGCAAAAAGTTATGGAAACTTGGAAAAAGCTGCAGCTATCCTTACTTGGAAGAATAGCAGCAGTTAAGATGAATGTTCTACCTAGGTTTTTATTCTTGTTTCAAATGATTCCGGTGCTCAAAAGTGATAAACATCTGATGGAATGGCAAAAAGGAGTGAATAAGTTTATCTGGAATGAGAAAAAGCCAAGAGTTAAACTGAAAATTATGCAAGATGTTTGTGAAACACCCCTTTCACCCCTTAAACTTCCAAACCTACGATTGTATTACGGAGCAGCAGCGTTGACACAAGTGAGTGATTGGTTTGGAATGACAAGGACTGAATATAGAACGCCACGACTTGGAATTTGGTTGGCACGCATATTTATTTTATGAAAATAAAGTTGAGAAAGTGTTCAAGAATCACATACTTAGAAATTCCTTGATGAGAGTATGGAAGAAGCACCAGCTTAAATTGGATTACAAAATACCTTCGTGGTTGGATCTTGGTCATATTACAGGGAATATAAAGTCACTCGGGGGGATTTTATATAGATACTTTTTGAAGATGGGGGCAGATGGAAATTAAAGCCACTTAACACTCTATTGGAAGAAGGGATTAATTTAACTTCGTTACAGTATAATCAACTTCTATTGAGATGGAGGGAAGATCAAAAAACCGGTTTAATGACGTATGAAGAGGAATTGGTGAGACAGATAAAAGAGAAAGGCCCAATGCATATTAAGAGGGTTTACAATATATTGCTGGAAAGAGACTCTAAAAATGAACTGGTTAAAGGCTGTATGATAAAATGGGCACAAAACTTTGCAGATCCAGTTATGATGGAAACATGGGAAAAGATATGGGTCCAGAATGTTAAATTTATTCAGTCACAGAATTTGAGGGAAAATTTTTATAAAATGTTTTATAGGTGGCATTTAGATCCTAAGAAATTGTCATGCATATATCCTAATGTTCAGCCAAAATGTTGGAGATGTGATTGTTTAGATGCTACATATTACCATATATGGTGGACTTGCAGGAAAGTGAAGGCTCTTTGGATTAAAGTTTGGTGGGTTATGCAAAATGTTTTGAAGAAGAAACTTCAGTTTTCTCCACAATTGTTTCTATTGGGTATAGTTAAGGATTTTGTCAGAGTAAATGCCTAACTGTGCCTATACCACAAAGCCCAGCCCTGCAAGGGTTAATACAATATGCACACCCCCACCTGACCCCTGGCCACACCTTACCTTCTGGCCACTCCTCCCTGGTATATCAACACCCACCACGTGCTTGTCCAGTTGTTCCAGATGTTCACCTAGAAGAGAGGAGATCAGAGGTCAGTGACCTATGATACCTAGGGCCTAGGAAGCCTCCAGGCCTGCAATAAATACTGATTAAAGAAACAGCTTGTCTCGTGAGTAATTGGGCAAAATCCATCGCTTAACAAATGGTAGCAGAGGATGGTTTGCCCATAACTCACAGGTGATGCCCCAACCAAGCAACCTACCCAAGGAAACAGACAGAGTACAGACAAGGGCACTCACCAAGAAGATGGCTGAGCTTCAAGCATCCAAGGATCCCACAGCAGAGGAAACTCCAGCAGACATCGAGCTGTACTCCAGCGAAGACTCCTACTCTGATGAGGAGAGGTCACCAGAGAAAGGTACCAACCTAGGAGGAAAAACAACACAGAGAATAAATAAATTCAAGCTATCCATCCTGAAGCTGATGGAAGCAAACAACAATGAGAAAAACCTCATCGCGGGACTGCAAAACCTCTTCGAGCAGCAAGGAACAGCGATCGAGGCCCCAGAGACGACAAATGAGGAGATGGCACGAGTAAGAGGTAGGCCAGCCCAGCTAGATGACCACGAGGTGGCCGAACCCTCTTTCGCGCCCTTTCCCCAGCGGCCATCTTGGAATGACCACCAGCCAATGGGGAACCAGGATTCAAACTCTCTGGCGCGAAAAGGCCCCGACCCAGAAAAAGGCCAGGAACAACCAGAGAGCAACCCAAAAAGAAAAACAAATCCAGAAGAGAGATTGCTTACCGATCTCGAGATCCAAAACGCAATCAAAACGCTAACCGCGGCATTTGGCTCCGCTTTCAAGCCTCCCGCGGCAGCCAGAAAACAAAAGAAAAAATCCTGCACCCAAGAGAGCACCAGAGCCAGCTTCGATGAGCCGGCTCACCCTCAGCCACCCGAGGAAGCCACCCACACCGAACACAAATGCCGAGACTGGTTCGCCTGCAAAAATTACAAACCGCAGGATTCAAACCCAGGACCCGCCGCACCAACGACGTGAGGACGAGGGGCAAGGAGAAGAACCGACTACTCACCTCCTCCACGACCTCCGCCTGGCTTCTCCACCCGACCAAGGACCCAGGACCACGAGCAGAGGACCGGACCCGCCGCCATCACCACCACAGCTGCCGCGCCGCCGGACACGAGGAATCCTCGACTTACGACCGCCACGCCGCCGATCGCCGACCGTCCTCTACCTATGACCGCTTCGCCTCCTCACCTTTTTCCCTTCTTTGCCGGAGATCCAGCCGTCCAGCAGTGGTGTCCGCTGCCCAAAGGGAGCACCGGACTCTCCAGGGGTGAGTCCAGCCCTCCACCGGTAGGCCTAGGCCTAGGCCCAGGAGCAACAGCAGCAGGATCCTTCCTCCATGGCTTCCAGCGCGAAATGGCCTTCGCGCATGCTCAGTCGCAGCCTGCAGCAAGAGAGAGAAGAAACATAGAGATAGGTCAGTACAGACTCGCAACAGACGTTCCAAAGCCATATTGCGAGTTCAGTCATGACCTGGACCATGGACAGCAACCCACTGTAAGTAATAACAGTGGCCATGTGGGGACTGCTTATACAAATATGCCAAAGCTACAGTTAGATGGGGGTAATATTATAGATTGGAGCCAGCATCTACAGATTGCTTTTATGAGGGAAAATGCTTTATTTTTAATTCAGAGACCACCTCAAAAACCTTGGTCTCTGGAGATTGACAACCTACACCACAAGGCATTCTGCATCATGATAGCCACCATTCCCCCCACAATGTACCCTAGCATTAATGATAGCCTCACGGTGTCTGAAATTTTGCAACTGTTATATGGTATGTTTTACAGCCAGTGCAGGGCCACCATCATAAAGATATCTAGAGAGTTCCATTCTGCCAGGCACAAAGAAGGGGTACCCAGGAGTGAGCATATGCTCAAATTAAACCCAGCCAGGGCAGAACTCATGCAAAGGGGGGAAATTATCACCGAAGAGAGCATGATGAGCGTTATAATAAATTCACTAGACAGCAGCTGGGACTACTTCGTGCTACAACTAGATAGCCTTTACCTACCCCACCTTACGCTAGGCACACTAACCAAGAAGCTCATAGCCGAAGACAACCTAAGAAGGGACAGACACGCTGTCAGAAGGGAACATAGACCAACCAGAAAAGTAGAGTTCCAAGACAGAGCAGGGAACGCCCCAGAGTGCTACTCCTGCGGGTCCAAGAACCACATAAAAAGGGATTGCCCCAGGAACAGCAGGGATAGGAGGCACACTGAACACAGAGGGGGACGATAACCCGAGCGCAGGCACTCAAGGGAGAGAGGGAGAGGGTGGTCCCCCAACCCTAGAAAGCAACACGGGCGGAGGGACAGCTCTAGGCACGGCAGCCCGGGCCCCACATACGGATTTAGACATGGCCACTCCAACTCCACGCACGAGATGGACAAAGACACATGGCTCCTAGATTCAGGGGCCTCACATCACACAACACACAACTCAACACTCGTAGAACCACTCAGCAAAACCAACCTCGAACTCAAGGTGGCCAATCAAAACAGAGTTCAAGCACAGGGAAAGGGAGACACCTACATACCACACATAGGGAAAACAGAGGGGGTATTATACGTACCAGAAATACCCCTTAACGTACTAGCTGTCAACAGACTAACCCAAGACACAGACCTAGAGGTAACATTCAAGAACGGGAAAGCTCACATAATCAAACAAGGGAAGGAAATAGGGAGCGTACACAACCAAGGGGAGCTGTCATACTTTACACCAAACGCAGAGGAGGAAGGAAACATGTACGCAAACACCAACCCAGGGGAAGAAGGGGACACAAGAGATGAGGGGGAACAGCAGGAAATAAAGCAATGCAAGCAAGGTGTAAACAGCTCTGTATCATTGGGAAAACCCTTGCATGATAATTGCGCCCACCTCCTTCACAGGAGGCTGGGACACATCAGTTTCCCTATTGTTAAGAAAATGTCTGATTGTACTGAAGGACTCAAAGTAAAGAAATGTGATAATTATTTGGAGTGTTCCATATGTATGCGGTCAAAGGTTAAGGTCAAGGCCATACCCCGAAAATCCAAACGAACCACAGAATACCCATGTCAATTGGTACACATGGACTTAGTAGGGCCTTTCAAACCATCTATCAAACATAGAAAGAGAATCTTCCTCACCATTGTCGATGATTTCACAAGGTATGGGTATGTCTATTCCCTCAGACGCAAAAACGAAACATTCCAGAGATTTAAGGAGTTTCACAGAAAGATAGAACTACAACACAACATGAAAATAAGACAAATAATGACAGACAGAGGTTCAGAGTTTAAGGCCAGGGAATTCACCAGTTGGTTGAGAGGGCAGGGCATCACGCACTACAAATCTTCGCCTTTCTCGCCATTCCAGAACGGGGTGGCGGAGAGAAAAAACGGGGTGCTACAGACAATGATGAGGTGCGCACTAGAGGATGCAGGGATGGGGCAACATTTTTGGTCAGAAGCACTACTCCAACTACACCCTAAACAGACTGTGGTCAAGCTCCATCAACATGACCTCATACGAAATGCTCTATAAAAGAAAACCCAACATATCCCACCTACACATATTTGGCGCGCCAGCTGACATACACATACCCAGGCAGCTGAGGAGAAAGGGGGAGAAAATATCAAAAAGACTGAGGTTCGTGGGCTATGAACCGGGCACAAAGGGCTACAAATTCATTGATAACAACAACAGATTCGTAGTGTCTCGATCTGCCAACTTCCACGAACACTTGAACTGGTCAAGGGTCCACTCCAATGAGACACTCACCCACAGGAACGCACCCAAAAACAACCAAGAGGGGGAAAAGATAGAGACACCCAGAGCCAGCCTCGACAAGATAAACACAAAGGGGTGGAAAGAGGGGCACCCATCTTTAAAGCTAGACCGCTTCTCGAACAAAAAGGCAGACCAAATGGGTGTTCAGGGTCAAGACTTTAGAAAACAACAAGAACCTATACAAGGCGAGGCTGGTCACCCAAGGCTTCGCTCAGAGGTACCCTGAAGACTACACGGACACGTACTTGTCCACCGTCAGGGCTGAAAGTGTCAAATGTGCACTGGTGGTAGCCACCATCCTGGAGCTTGATGTCTTCCAGTTCGATGTACAGACTGCCTACTTACACGCAGAACTGGACAAGGAAATCTATGTCAAGGCCCCACCAGGATATGACCAAGGTGAGAGCAAAACCTGGCTGCTCAACAAAAGCCTGTATGGGCTCAAGCTCAAGCAGTCAGGCAAAAGGTGGTATGACTGCCTAGCCAAAGCCCTGAATCCATGGGTTTTGAGGCCACCTCAGCAGACAAGTGCCTATTTACAAAGAGAGAAGGTAACCTGTTCGAAGGCGTGCTCGTCTATGTGGATGACATCCTATACGTTGGCAAGCACAAGAGCAGATGTGATAGATTCACCACAGAACTGGGCAAACACTTCTCATTAAAGTCACTCGGCAGAATTGACAAATACCTAGGGGTGCACGTGACAAAGACCAACAAGGGGTTCAGACTCTCCCAAAAGGACAAAATCGCTGAACTGCTGTCCAAATGCAACGTGACAGAGGCAAAGCCCAGCGAGACACCAATGCAGCCAGAATTCCTGAAAGGCAAGTACGAGGAATCAGAACCCTTCACCGACAATAGATTGTACAGATCTACCATCGGGTCGCTGCTATACATCGCCAACTGGACCAGGCCCGACATCGCCCTAGCCGTCAACCTCCTATCCAGGCACGTAAGCAACCCCAAGGTGTCCCATTGGAATGCCATCAAAAGACTGCTCAGGTATCTGAAGTTCAGCATGGATGCACAACTCTGTTTGGAACCAGAAATAACAGATAAGCCGAAACTATCATGCTACGCTGATGCAGACTGGGCAGGCGACATCAAGAGCAGGAAAAGCACCTCTGGCTATGTGATGCTACTCAACAACTCTCCCATCCACTGGTACACTGGAAAGCAAAGACTCGTTGCCACCTCGCCCACCGAAGCCGAATTCATCTGCCTATCCAAGGCCACGAACAATTTAGTGTGGTTCGATGACCTACTCAACGCCATTTGGACTGAGCTCTTGTACCCCATAATCATACACGAGGACAACAAGGCCGCAATAGAAATTTCAAAGGCTGATGCCATTGGGCAAAGGTCTAGACACATAGATATCAAATGCAAACATGTCAGACAGTTTTCAGAGATAGGGTTCATTGAGGCAGTGCACTGCGACACTGAGGAACAGACCGCAGACATTCTCACAAAACCCTTACCCGCCAAACAACACGCTTACCTAATGTCAAAAATATGTGTTTGTGTATGATCTGTATGTACAAATGTATGGTTATGTATATCTATGTAAACGAAGCATGCCTGTACCCAGTTAGACATTTAGAGGGGGTTTGTCCGAGTAAATGCCTAACTGTGCCTATACCACAAAGCCCAGCCCTGCAAGGGTTAATACAATATGCACACCCCCACCTGACCCCTGGCCACACCTTACCTTCTGGCCACTCCTTCCTGGTATATCAACACCCACCATGTGCTTGTCCAGTTGTTCCAGATGTTCTCCTAGAAGAGAGGAGATCAGAGGTCAGTGACCTATGATACCTAGGGCCTAGGAAGCCTCCAGGCCTGCAATAAATACTGATTAAAGAAACAGCTTGTCTCATGAGTAATTGGGCAAAATCCATCGCTTAACAGATTTTTCATTGAACGAAACAAAACTGATATTATA
Source organism: Coluber constrictor foxii (assembly GCA_038048745.1). Taxonomy (NCBI): domain Eukaryota; kingdom Metazoa; phylum Chordata; class Lepidosauria; order Squamata; family Colubridae; genus Coluber; species Coluber constrictor. The sequence goes on along the minus strand of CM075961.1, from coordinate 113,405,672 downwards.
TATGATTACAGCAGCTAGGTTATTGATTGGTCAATATTGGAAAAAAGATATCTTACCTACTGTTGAAGAATGGATCTTAAAGGTGGCTAGTTTTGCAGAAATGGCAAAGATATCAGCATATTTAAAAGATAGGACTCAAGAAACCTTTGTGTGGGAATGGAAGAAATGGACAGACTACGTGCAGAATAAATACCAAACAAAGAAGTATCAGATAGCTTTTAGCTGAATGTTATGTAGAAATTCTTATGTAGAAAATGTTATGTAAAATGTTATGTAGGAAATGTTATGTAGAGAATATTATGTAGAAATTTATAGTATATATAGGGTGTAGAGTAATGGGGGGGGAGTTTTATGACATGATATGATTTGGATTTTACTTTTTAACATTTGGGATAGACTATGCGTAGAATAAATATAAAATAAAATAAAAAACAGATAGCTACTATTTGAATGTTATATAGAAACCTTTAGTATTGACAGGGGGTAGATTGGGTTGGGGATTTTATGACATGATATGATTTGAATTTCACCTTTTAATATTTAGGGAGTTAAAAATGAATTGTAAATTTTTTAAGGTTATAAGGGAAGTCATGGGTGGGGAGGGATGGGTTAGGGAGGGTTAGGGAGGGGAAGAGGGGGGAAGGGGGAAAAATTTGTATCTGTAAAACTTTTTCAATTAAAAAAAAAATCAAGTCCAGGGTGTGTCCCTAGTGATAAGAAATTGTTCTCAGGCGCTGCTTGCTCGTTCCTCTAGAGTGGAGACAAAACATGAAGCCCGAGGCTCATCCCTCCCCACTCCCATTCCCAGGAAGGTACATCAAAGTAAAGGGAAGACCAGAATCAGGGAAGATCATAAAATGTCATCCAGGTCCCCTCCTACCAGAATGGCAGTGTCCCAATAGGGATCTATGAGGATCTGACAATCTGCTGTTTTAATAATGAGTTTCTAATTACTTCAACAACACTGACAAACTGTTAGTTACATTGCTATTATACATAGTACTTAAGTTTTATTTTTGTAAAATATTACTAATGGTATGGAAGAATTTAGTAACAGATATCTTACGACTTTTCTTTAGAGCTTAAAATACATAGGAGTATAAATATAGATATTCAATAGTAGTTTTTAAAATTTTTCTTTCCCTGCTAGTATGAATTCCTTATTACCTATTGAAAACTGAGAAAACATAGCCAACATAATATTCCAGGATGTATGGGTGATGGGAAGATTTTTTTTTCCCTTTCCCAAATACCTAAAGACAGTGGTGGGCTGCAAATTTTTAACAACTGGTTCTCTGCCCTAATGACTGGCTGGGTGAATGTGACCGGGTGGGCATGGCCAACTCAATGTCATATCAAAGGTGCTTCACCTTGCCAGCCCTCTCATGACTGTGGGGATGCTGCAACGGTCGTAAGTGTGAAAAATGGTCGTAAGTCACTTTTTCAGTGCCCTTGTAACTTTTTTTTTAACAAGTTTTATTTTTAAAAAAACTTTTTCATATATATATTTTATGAGCAGAGTATTGACCAGGTCACAGCTTATACAACTTATAACATAATTATATATTGATTTTTATAATCTATTCCAATCTTTTTTGTTTTTTCCAAATACAATTTACGTATTTCAATTTCTGCCATAATATTCTTTTCCCTACTTTTTTATATCTTAATCTCTTCTTAATACATAATATATGAATAATATCACCATCCGCCCTTCAAATCCTAATTTCTTAGCATTACTTCAATTAAAATTCCTCCATTTGTAAAGTATGTTTCTCAAAATCCCCATCAAACTTTTTGACTATAAACAATGTACTTCATCTTATTTAATTCTTACATTGAATTAAATGTAAGAATTGACCTTCCACATCCTATCTTAATCTCTTCTTAGTACATATTAAGCAATATCACTATCCACTCTTACTTCTGGTTTCTTATTATAGCATCAATTATTTTATTTCATTATTTACAACATATTATTTCAAAATCCCCATCACACTTTTTTACATTTCAATTTTGTCTTCTGATTTCAGTTATTTTCATAATCCCACCAAATTACCACTTCATATTTCATCTGCTGTTCCATTTTACAATACACAATATACATCATCATATTTACTGCTTACATTCACAATTACTAATGTTAATACAGTTCCCTTAGGTCAGTGGTTCCCAAAGTGGGCGACACTGCCCCCTGGGGGGCAGTGGGGTGCCTTGGGGGTGGTAAGAGGCAAGGGGGGTGGCAGGGGGGCGCTAGAGACAAAAGGGGGGGCAGGGGGCGCTAAGTGGGGTGCCTTGGGGGTGGTAAGAGGCAAGGGGGGTGGCAGGGGGGCGCTAGAGACAAAAAGGGGGGCAGGGGGGCGCTAAGTGGCACGGAGGGTGGCCCCCACCCTTTGGCCTGTGCAGTTACCTCCTTGCAAGCAAACAGCAAGAAAAAACAACAACTTTCAGCTTCAGCGGTTAATTAGCCCGTTAATTAATTCTGCAATTCTCAGCTGATTTGCTCTCAGCTGTTTTGCGCATGGATCTGCAGCTTGCTACAAAGAGCTAAATTGCTGGAGCAGATTTTTTTTTCTCCTTGTGCAATTCAATCTGAAAGCGAAACTGAAAGTAAAGCAGGTTGTTGGCTTTGCTGTTTGCTGCAACGTTGGAAAATTAGGCAGAGGCAGATTTCTTTTCTTTTTTCTCATCAAAAAAGGTAGGTGCAAACAATGGGAAATTTAGGCAAAAGAGGAGAGTTCAAGATTTTAAAACACAAAAGAAAAAAAGCTCTATTTAACTAGGGAATTGTAATAATTGAGATACTAATGGTTAAGTTGTGGTTTGGAGGAATATACGGGGAAATTATTTGGTTTATTATTATTGGTAAATATAATTAATTGATTTGTAAGAAATTGGATTGCATGGAAATAATTGGAATATTTATGTTCCTATTGATTAATGTACAAAAAAGATAGTTATATAACTAATAGATTTATATTAAAATGTTGAATTTGTATTAAACAATTGTAATACTACATAGTTAACCAATGTAAGGATGGATATAAAAATAGATGACAATGGGAAGGGGTATAATATAGAATAGAAGGGAAAATTGAATTTGATTAATATTAGAGATGGGGATGAAGGGTAATATTGTTTTTTTTAAAAAATAGATGAGGAATAAATATGGCAAAAGGGAAATATAGAAATTGTAAATTTAATTGAAATGACTAAACACTATTTAAATTTGTGAACTGGCCAAATACTCTGTTCAAAGAAAATACATTATATGTTTGTATGTGTTTTTCTAATTATTGCTATTTATTCATATTTGTTCTCTTTTATTCTTTAAAGTTCAACAATTCATTTTTATCTTAATATATTTATATTTGTTTGGGGTTGCCTTTCTTCCATTTTATCTTTTTTTATTGTACAGCAATCTTTCTCCTCAAACCTACCACCTCTCTTTTTTCTTTCCTTCTTATTTTCTCTTCCCCCCTGTTCTTCTCCTCCCTACTTCTTCTTCCTTTCTCCTTCTCCTCCTCTCTTCCTCCCTCTCTTATCCTCACTCCTACTCTAATTTCCCTTCCCTTCCTGTTGTGTATGTATCTAATTTGTGCGGGAAATTCAAATGGGAACCTTGTTGTGATTGGTCAACAACCGTTACTGGACTGTATATAGGGAAGGCTGTTGCCTGTGAATTTTGCTGGAATCTCACCCTGAAATAAAGAGCTGTCACTTGCTTGCTTGTGCCTCTCGTTATTCCCGCGCTACAACATTGGCGACGAAGGTGGGATTGAGACTACAAGAAGCTATGCAAAAAGAGCTTTGAACTTCAGCCAGGGTGACTAGCGAACTATGGAGACAAGTGGCAATGTCTGCCTACATTCTGCCAAAACCCTTTGGCCCAACCAGAGAGAAGTGGGGGTCATATCTAATCCGATTCGAGTGCTCCCTAGAAGCAAGCGACATGCAGGGCCTTTCGGCTAATCGGAAAAGAGCACTATTTCTGAGTCACTGCGGCCCCGATGTATTTGAAATGGCCCAGTCCCTATGCGAGCCAACGCCGGTCCAGACAGTTCCATGGGACGTTCTACAAGCAAACCTGAGGGCCCACTACGCTCCAGTTCCCTCCAAATTTGTTCAACGTTACGAGCTGCAACAAAGAATACAACGGGAGGGAGAACCAGTCAGCGCTTATGTGGCCGTGCTCCACAAAGCCGCAACACACTGTGACTACCGAGATATGGAAGACGCGCTCCTCGAGCAACTGATATGTGGTGTGAGGGACACTTGACTGCAGAGACGATTACTAGCTAAGACAGACCTATCCCTAGCCGGCACATTGGATGAAGCAAGGGCACACGAGGTGTCCACAAAAGCTTCTGAAGCGCTATAGCATCTGTCTCTGAGCAAAGAGACCTTGAAGGCAACCCCTGTTCACAGGGAAGAGACACAGACCAGTACGGAGGAAGAGTCGGATGAGGATGTCTTTCACACAGAAAAGAAGGGCAATCACAACCGCCGCAAAGATCACTGCTTGATGTGCGGTGGAAACCACGAGAGACAGTCTTGTAAATACCGAGACGCCATGTGCAGGTGTTGCGAGAAAAAGGGCCATTTAGCCAGAGTCTGCAGAGCCCCGTTTCCCAGACATAGTAAGCCACGTGGTCACGACGACCAATCAGAACCGTCGTGTTCAAATCAGCCAATCAGAGATGGTGGCACGAAACGAGACACCTACAGCACAAGAATAGGCCAAGCCAGACTTCCGGGTGGTGCCTCCGTCTTTGTCGGCGGATGTTTCATGACCGCCGGCCTCCTGGCGTGTGAAAGAGCCGTCTCACAGCAGGCAGGTGGCTCGAAAACCCCGCTCTTCAATCGGAAGAGCAGGTAGAGCTACTGGGGGTGCGATAGAGCCCCCTGAGTCGCTCCCAGAACTTTTTTTTTGTCCTGGAGAGGGCTCAGGGCGATGGCTCCCTATTTACCCCCAGAGAAGCTCCTCGCCGAGAGGGATCTCTGCTGCTTTTAGCAGCGGAGCCAGACGTCGCGAGCAACACCACAATTGATGGAAAACTTAAACAACTGAACATGGAGTACTCAAAAAAGAAAAATGCAAGTACTGTTTTTTATTAATTTTCTAGAAGAAAAAAAGAAAAAAGAGAGCGACTAGAGAAAGTACTTTGAAAATGGCGACTGGCTCTGCTCGGAGAAAATGGAGAGTGGAAAGTGAAAGTAGAGCTTAGCCAGTGCTGAGGTATTTTAAAAGAAACATTTTAGTATGGAAAAGAAATAAAGACTGATTTAAACAGAATTTTTCTGTTTTTTGAAAAAAGAAGAATTTCTCTGTTTTTTAAAAAAAACAAAAGTTAAAACCCTTTTCTTTTAGAAGTATGACTCCTAAACCAAAATCAAGGGGGGGCTCCCTTACAACTCAGATAAAGGAGAAAGCAGAAATGACTCAAATGTATTTGCAGGGAACTGCAAATGAGGATTTAAAAGATTTTATAATTAGGTCTCTAGGAAGTGTTGTTGAGAAGATAAATAGCTCACAGAAGAATCTTGAGGAGCTGATACAGGGAAAATATGACCAATTGAATCAAACCATCACTAAAGTAGTTTCTGATCTCTCAAGTGCGGTGGTGGAAATGGGGAGGAAAGTGACTGAAATCATTAGTAAGTTTGACTCCCAGATGAAAGAAATACAAGAAAAATTTGTGGAAGCTGATGCTAAAAACCAGAATATAGAGAATGATGTGATGATGCTTCAAATTAAAGCCATGGAATCAGCAATTAGATTAAGAGGCATAAAAGAAAATAAGAGAGAAAATTTAAGAGCAGTTTGTGCAAAGACTTTTGCGGAATTATTAAAGTTGGAAGATGAGCTAATTCTTGGTTGTATGGAGAAAGTTTATAGGGTCAACTCACGTGTAGCTAAACAAAGGAATTTGCCTAGAGATGTTGTCTACTTTACTGACAGAAGATTGAGAGATGATATTTTACAAAAATCTTACTCTGCTATTGTGCTGGTAGAAGATATACAAATTAGCGTTTTTAAAGAGTTGCCACTGAAGATTTTAAAGGACAGAAAAGATTTTGGTTTTTTGGTCAAGGAATTGAAGAGAAGTAATATCCCATTTAGATGGGACTTACCAGCTGGTGTAATTTTCAGATACCATGGTGTGAGATACTGTTTGAATACTATTGAAAAAGCGGAACATTTTTACAATAATATTTTTAAGGGAGCCCCGGAAGGTGTTAAAAATAAAAAACCTGAAAGAGAGACTGTGAAATGCAAGCAGATGGAAGAAATCCAAAGTCTGCCAGAAGAAAAAGGAGCACCAGGTGGTTGTTCAGAGGATTCTATTATGGATTCTCCAGATATGAAAATTAAGCATCTCAGAGATCCAAGAGGGGTAGTACTGGACCTTGAACTGTTGAAACAAGGATCAAAAAATAAATCTATAACTCGAGATGAGAAACAGCAGAGGTCCAGTACTTTACAAGAGAAGAGGGGTGATGCTAAGCAACAGGAAGTTGAAGCTAAGGAAGAAATTCGACTGGAAACCACTGATGTGCCATGGAAGGAGATTTATGAAATGTTCAAGTCTTTTGCAGAAAGGGTGAAAAAAACTGATTAACTGTATAGTATAAAAGATAATTTTGATTATATCTGAATTATATACGAAAATGGATTATACATTTTTTATAAAGTTTATCCTGAGTTGGATTTATATTTGATTTATACATCAAAAGGGATTATAAAAATTTTCTACAAAGTTTATCCTGAGTTGGATTTAACATCCTGAGAAAGGTAAACAGATTGCTGCAATATATGCAGACGATCTGTAGTTACCCTATTATAGTTTGTTTTTTTTTTGTAATTAATTATCTACAAGAAGAAAATAAAGATGAAAACATCTTGGGAACCCGAAGGAAGGAAGTGGAAAGGGTGACAGGATTTGAAAGAGTTTTAAAGGAACATCTGGGAATGCGGCTTGTGGTCTTTTTTTTTCTTTTTTTTTATATATAAGGCTTGGAAATTTAGGAGGAGCTGCATTTGTTTTTTCTTTTTTTAGGTGGTACAGCATTAGCTAGTCTGAATGTTCTACCTAGAGGATTACAAAATACCTTCGTGGTTGGATATTACCAATATAAAGTCACTTGGGGGGATTTCTATATGGAGAGATGTTTTTTGCTGATGGGGGCAGCTGGAAGATGAAGCTTATTGGAACTGTGTTGGAAGATAGCATATCTAACTTCAATCAAGATGAAGAGAAGATTGAAACATGGATTATTGAGAGAAATTTTTTTGGATATAATTGTATACTTATAATTATATATGTATACTCATATATTATATTCTATTAGAATAGAGATATGTTTTATGTTTTTGCTTTTTAGTTGAGGGGAGTAGCTGGGATAAAATTATTTGATATGGATATGGATGTGATATATTATATTTTATTATAAGGGGGATTGATTTTGGTATATAATTAGTAAGGTTAATATCAATGGATTAGAGAAAGGTACAATATTTTTTAATTGGGTTTAAATATTATAAGTATGTTATTGAATGATAAATGAATATTGATGGTTGATGGTTGATTAATGAGGTAAATTTTATTATTATTAGTTCTTTTTATTATAATATTGTTAATTCTAGAAAAATTTTATTACTTATAGGTTTATTTGTTATATTGTTTTGGGATGGGGGAAAATGGGGTTGGGGTGGAGGGAGGTTGGGGGAAGGGGGGGTTGGGGGGGAAATGAAAAAAATTTGTATTGTAAAACTTTTTCAATAAAAAAAAAAGAATAGGCCAAGCCAGCACGCCTATTGAAGAAAAAGTCTTTACAAGCATATGGATCGAGGGAAAACCTTGCAGAATGGAAATCGACACCGGATCAGCTCTCTCAATAATGTCCTGGGCCACACTCAAGTCACTGCTACCTCATCTCCAGAAGTCTCAGCTGTCAAAGCAACGAATTCGCCTCCTCGACTACCAAGGAAACAGAGTTCCAATGGAAGGCGTCAGCACGTTCCGGATCACCTATGGCAAGATCCAGAAGGAGCTTTCCCTGACCGTCGTTAGCAAGCCGCTGCCCAGCCTTTTGGGCCTGGGGTGGTTCCGAGCCCTCAGCATGGGTTTTATGGGTGTGCACAGCCTCAACGGATTGGCCATGAAAGACAGCCTCCTGAGCAGGTTTCAGGACGTTTTCAAAGAATCGCTAGGCAAGTATGTGGGGACCCCCTTGACATTTAATTTAGACCCTAACGTGGCCCCAATTAGATTGAAGGCGAGATGAGTGCCATTCGCACTTAAGCCTAAAATTGACGCTGAACTGGACAAATTAATAAGGCAAGGGGTGCTAGTTCCCATAGATCACGCCAAATGGGAAACCCCGATCATCATGCCAGTAAAGTCAGATGGTTCAATCAGAATTTGCGCTGACTATAAATATTCAATCAACAAGGCCCTTCAACAAAGCACATATCCAGTGCCAATAGTCCACCACCTATTACACTCTCTGGGGCCGGGAAATTTTTTTGCCAAATTAGACTTAGCGCAGGCGTACCAACAATTGCCTGTAGATGACGCTGCAGCTGAAGTGCAAACCATCGTAATGCATAGAGGTGCCTTTAAGTGCACTAGGCTGCAGTTTGGGGTTAGCATCGCCCCAGGGATCTTCCAAAGTACGATGGAGTGCCTTCTCCAAGGACTCCCGGCAGTTGTTCCCTATTTTGACAATGTTCTCATTAGTGCACTAGATGAGGCTCAGCTTAGAGAGAGAGTCAGGACAGTTCTCACAAGGTTCAGGGAAGCTGGCCTTAAACTCAAGTAGTCCAAATGTAAAATAGCGGTACCATCAGTAGAGTTCCTTGGGTACAGAATTGATGGTTCAGGTATCCACCCCACAGAGAGTAAGGTTAGAGCTATTCGAAACACTCCCACCCCGAAGTCTAAGGCGGACTTACAGGCCTTCCTGGGCCTACTGAATTTCTATTCAATGTTTCTTAAAGATAAGGCAACCGTTGCCGAGCCCTTACACCGTCTGTTGGGAAAAAATGTTCCCTGGGTCTGGGGCAAGGCTGAGGATGGGGTCTTCAAAGCTGTTAAATGACTTTTGTCTGAGGACAGTTTCCTTATACAGTATAATTCTGCCTTGCTGCTTATTCTTGTATGCGATGCGTCCCCATTTGGAGTGGGTGCCGTGCTAAGCTATAGATTTCCGAATGGCCTAGATGCGCCTATCTCATATTACTCTCACACACTGTCTGGTGTGGAATGTAATTATAGCCAATTGGACAGAGAAGCTTTGGCGGCCGTTGCTGATGTGAAAAAATTTCACGAATATTTGTTTGGCCGTAAATTCGAACTTGTCACGGACCATCAATCCTTGTTAGGACTTTTGACCGGAGATAGACCGACCCCAGCTGCTCTTTCCCCCTGGATGACCAGGTGGTCTATTTTTTTAGCGGCCTATTCATATAAACTACTTCACTGACCTGGCCGGACCTTGGGCCATGCTGACGCTCTTAGCCGCTGCCCTTTACCAGACTTGTTGGAAAACCCGACCCGACACCCTGGTACTGCTTTTAGACGCTGGGTCAATGGGGCCTCTATCGTCAAAAGAGGTGGCGAGGGCATCTAGTAAAGACCCGGTGATTCGGACTGTTATGGGCTGGGTCATGAGAGGGTAGCCCACCAAGGTTGACAGCGGGGACTACCAGGTTTTCTTTGTTAAGAAAAATGAACTGTCTGTTTTGGGGGGATGCTTGTTGTGGGGTGATAGAGTGGTTGTGCCCGCTCACCTCAGACAGAGAGTGTTGGAAATGCTGCACGAGGGCCACCCAGGCATTGTTAGAATGAAAGGGTTGGCCCGTAGCTATGTGTGGTGGCCTCAGATTGACCAAAACGTTTCCGAGTGGGTGGGAGTATGCAGACCCTGCCAGGAATCCCACCCGGATCCCCCTGTAGCTCCAGTTAGGGAATGGGAGAAACCCAAAGGCCCGTGGGGGAGAATTCACATTGATTTCGCTGGCCCGTTCCATGGCCAAAATTTTCTAATTATAGTAGATGCCTACTCGAAGTGGCTAGAGATAGCCCTAATGCCCTCAACCATGTCCGAGGCAGTAATCAGGGTCTTACGCAAGCTGTTTGCAACACACGGGTTACCGGACACCTTAGCGTCGGACAACGGGCCCCAATTCATGGCCAGTTCGAGGGCTATTTAGCTGGGTTAGGGATTAGACATGCCTTATCAGCGCCCTTCCATCCAGCTTCTAATGGCTTGGCAGAAAGATTCGTCCGAACGGCCAAAGAGGCCCTCTCCAGACTTGATGCCGGGGACTGGCAAGCTAGGATAGACCAGTTCCTTACAGTCCAGCATGCCATCCCATGCATTGCCATGTGGCGCAGCCCTGCAGAGTTGTTAATGGGTCGGAAACTGAAGTGCACCCTCGATAGATTACACCCTAACTATTCCCAGGAGAGGTTTGAAAGGGAAGAAAGGGATCTAAGGCAATTCCAAGTCGAAACCACGGTATTTGCCAGGAATTATGCAGATGGTCCATTGTGGTTTGAAGGAATTGTTATTGGGATAACTGAACCAAAATCGTATACAGTGGACGTGGGGCAGGGAAAAATCTGGAGAAGGCATATTGATCAATTGCGTAGGCGCTTAAGTTGTGAAAATTGTGAAATGCCTAAATCTGTTGAACCTGACTTCCCAAGTTTCCCCAAAACAGCTATCTCAAGCCCGAGTGAACCGGATTACTTATTGGGTAAACCTTGGCTCCAGCGCCACCCCGACGAGCCAGTACTCCCAGCCGGGGATAGCCACTCCCCTGGAGGAGGAGCCAGGAGAGACAGGAGATCCCTCTGACTGGCTCGACACTCCCCAACAACTGAACTGCGCAGGTCAACCAGAGTGAAGTCACGCCCTGGTCACCTGCATGATTTTGTATGTAAATATGTAAATAATTAGGACAAGTGCTTTCTGGGTGGGGAGGGGTGTTGTGTATGTATCTAATTTGTGCAGGAAATTCAAATTGGAACCTTGTTGTGATTGGTCAACAACCGTTACTGGACTGTATATAAGAAAGGCTGTTGCCTGTGAATTTTGCTGGAGTCTCACCCTGAGATAAAGAGCTGTTGTCACTTGTTTGTTTGTGCCTCTCGTTATTCCCGTGCTACAACACTTCCCTTCCTCCCTTCTCTTCCTTCCCTCTCTCCTTCCTTCATCCTTCTCTATTGCTGTATTCATTTTCAATTTTATATTTTCCACTATGGAGTCCAGGCAACCCCGGTCTTTCTTTCTTTCATTTATCAAGTATATTTCTCAAAATTTCCCCTCATCTTTTTAATTATTAGAGTATATTTCATCTTATTCCATTTTTTTCTATTGAACCTAGTGTAATCATCTTTATCTTTTTTTCAATTATTTCCTTTTCAATATTAGCTCCTTGTTTCTCTTGCTTCTCATTTATCTTTTCTCTCTTTTTTTTTGCAAGCTAACCAATTCTCTGCTTCTTTATCTTAAATGCCTCTTACTTTTTGAAACATCTCCCTTAATATCTCATATTCATCCACCCAATTCTCCATATTTTCAATTTTAAAAGGCTAGGATTTTTAAGCTTATTCTTTTCATTTACATATGTGTTGGGGGGGGTGCTTTTAAAGGAGCCACAAGGGGGGCTGAGAGCAGAGTCATTCTGACAGTGTCTTTTAAAATTGCTTGGAAGAACCATTTTTTCCCTAACAATAATGGTTTGTATACTTTGGAATAAAACATATACCTGGAAAAAGTATTTGCAAAACCTGGTCAGAAGGAAAAGAAAGGCAGGACTGGATTCATTATGAGTAGCTAGTTAGTTCATTGTTCTCAGTGACTCCCACTGATTCTAAACGCATTTTAAGACTGGGATTGGTGACTACTGAAATTTAAGTATTCAACATTGGTCTCAGAAATCTTTGATTTGAACTTTGATTTGAACTATGGCAAGAAAAATCATAAAATGGGGCAAAACTCAATCATAATAATTTCTAGATATTTTAAGTGTAGAGAATTCAAGTGTTGAGAATGACCCATTATTTCGTCTCTTTTTCCGCACTAGGTATCACTATTTAATTTCTTTTCATTTTATTCAAATAACAACAGAAAACCCAATACGGTTCAGTATGAATTGGCTTTCCAGTCCTTCCTTGATGCATTTTTTCATATTGGTTATCTAGTTTAAATGCCAAAGAAAAATCGATGATATATTTTTCAGACCTTTGGAGGATCACACGGTCAATTGTTCACACTGCTCAAGCAAAATTAACGGTGTGAATTAAGTTTTAGCTAAAAAATGAGAGCTTTAATTCCAGAAGTCCATTCTTTAAACTTGGACTTCTGGAATTAAAAGGCTCTGGATTAAATGGTACTCCAGACAAAAGATGGAGAAGGGTATCTTGCCTTTAGACATGATAATAGCTGTCTAGAAAGGTGAGTTATGAACTTTCCTAGACAGGGATGCCCTCCATACAGTCACCTATGCTCTCGTCATCTCTCGTTTGGATTACTGCAATGCCTTCTAAAGGGGGCTGCACCCGGAGGTTCCAACTTGTCCAGAATGCAGCCACGCGGGTTGTTACGGGGGCTTCCCGTTACTCCTGTATTACACCTCTCCTGCACAAGCTGCACTGATTACCGGTGGTCCTTTGGGTCTGCTTCAAGGTGCTGGTACTTACCTATAAAGCCCTTCATGGCATGGGCCCAAGGTACTTGCAGGATTACCTTCTGCCTGCCTCCAACCGCCCAGTGTGCTCACATAGGATTGCCCTCCTCTGGGTCCCATCGGCCAGACAATGTCGGCTGATGGCGCCCAGGATGAGGGCGTTCTCTGTGGGCGCACTGACCCTCTGGAATAGTTTACCGACTGGGCTCCAGATGGCCGCCGACCTCCGCTCTTTCCGTGCTGACCTGAAGACATGGCTTTTCCAACAAATTTGCTGATCTGATGGGAGTTTTAACTAATCTTTTGGGGTTTTTAATTTGAGTGTTTTAGTCGTAATTTTACTGTTTTATTGTTTTATCTTTGTGAGCCGCTCCAAGCCCCAAGAGAAGGGTGGCATATAAGTATAAATAAACTAAACTAAACTAAACTATTTTGACATCATTAGAAATTTAATTTATTACCTGTTAAAAATGCAAAGACAAGGAGTACAAGGAGCAAATGATCAAATGAAACACTTGTTGCATAAAGTCATCCCATTCTGTTTGCTTCAGAATTATCAGTTTCTCAGCTGAACAGAAAAATAAATGAAGAATAGTTTTAAGAGCACATATTCAATTACACTTTGTAAATTGCAATAGTATATTTTTTATTTTTACATTAATTTTAATTCAACATTAATATTTAATATTGACTTTGTTTCTATGCCATGGAAGTGAGTTTAATAGGAAATAAACATAATAGTACCAACTTGCTGCTTCTGAAAGCGATCTGTTCTTTGTTAAGCCAAATTTCCCATCATTTCAACTGAAACTCTGCCTAGTTTTAGCCAAAAGAAACCAGAAATATATAAAAGAAATTACAGGTATATTTTCTTTGGTTTACTCTGATGGAACAAGTAAGAATAGCTGGTTTAATTGACACTGTTAAATTGTTCAAAGACTGAACCATGATAACTCAGAATAATGCACAATATATAATTTTATTTTCGTAGGCTTTTATGTGCATCATTCTTTATGCCAGGCTTTTCCTATGTAAATCAAAATGTTTCACAGCCATAATACAGTGCAATCTCATTCACTAGTTTCTAGGCTTTCTCAAACATTAAAGCAGCATTTTGCTGTCTGTTTGGAGATTTGGGAGAGACTGAGATAGATCTATTTCTGGTTTACTTGCTTTCGTCAGCCAGCCACGCCCCCTTTTCATGAAACATCTTGATTTACGTAGGAAAAGCCTGGCATAAAGAATGATGTGTATGTGTATGTATATATATATATATACTTCCTCCCACATTTGGGTAGACGAGGTGCTTCAACAGAAAAAATAATCTCTCCCCTGGTTCAGCTGATAAAGGGAGGATAACTTGTGGCTCATAGGTTAATACAACTGCCTAATATGCAGGCAGCCCAAGTTCAAATTCGAATAAGGATATGGCTAGCTGATGAGAGCTAAATAGCTTGAAATAGATCTATACTAGTCTCCTTTTATTTCTTTATCAGCAAAATATAAATATATATAATATATAGCACTCAACTATAATTTGTTTAATTTCACAAGTTATTTATTATATATATATATATGAGTGCAAGATCTTAACTTTTTTAAAAAATATGTATTTATTAAATTTTTCCAATGTTTAAAACACAAAACACAAATTTACACATTACAGCATATTCATATCAGTATAAATATCATCCATAACATTCATATTTACATAAATACTATTTCTATGAATCACTATCCTATATTATACCATCATTTATTATATATTATATTATATAATATAATATTATATAATTCTTATGTATTATACAATATATATATATTGTATCCATTTCTGCACATTCATATATTTTTCTTATTATCATTGGTTCTGAAGGAATATCCACCTGTTTCCAATACTGTGCGAAAATGATTCTGGCTGCCATTAATATGTGTAATATTATGTATTGAAATGTTTTATCCATTTTCCAATCTAAAATGCCCAAAAGGTATAGTTCCGGCATCAATTCAACTTTTTGTTCAGTTATTTCTTCTAACCATTTTCTTATCTTATGCCAATATTTCCTGGCCTTGGGACAAGGTCCATCACATATAAACAAGTTCCTTGTTTATAACCACATCTCCAACATTCGGGTAAATGCCCGAACAATTTGAAAACATTTTAGCCAATCTAGCTGGTGGTAAATGCCAATGGTAGAACATTTTATAGAGATTCTCCTTATAAGTAGCTTAGTTAATTTATAATTTTTCTCCATAATTTATCCCAATGATTTAATTCGATACTGTATCCAAAATTTCTAACCCAATTTATCATTGTCTTCTTCACATTTTCTTCTTCCATTTTAAATCTTAATAAGAATTTATACATTTTAGTAATCATTGTTTTCCTTAATCTGAATAGTATTTTGTCAAGTTCCAATTGTTCTCCATAAATGCCATATTGTTCACAATCCTTTTTATATCTTGTTCTAATTAGAAGATATGGCCACCAGTCAATCTTTATTCCTTGATTCCTTAAACCCTGTTCAGATTTTAAATTTCTTTGTTCATCTAATAATTCCTAATACTGTACCACTTTATTTAAGTCTAATATATTTGGATAAATCATTGCCTCCACTGTTGATAACCAATTTGGAACTTTCATATAATGGTTTTTCCTAATTTTTTTCTCCAAATGTTTATCAAAGCGTTTCTCACCAAGTGCCTCTGAAAATATATATGAGTTTTATTCTTTCCTTGTCACAGAAATGCATGCCAGCTGAGTTGAAGATCATGGCCCCCTAGTGTTAATACCCTTTTATTATTCAATTGGATCCAATCTTTAAGCCACGTCATGGCTACCACTTGATAGTATAATTCCCAGTTAGGAAGTCCAAAACCGTCTTTAGTTCTAAAATCCTGAAGCTTTAAGCTTTATTCGGGTTTTTTTCCCCAACCAAATAAACTTTACTATTATTTTATTTAATTGTTCAAAGAAAATTTTCCCCACTTTTATTGGTATTGTTTGGAAGAGAGACAGAAATTTGGTAATACATTCATTTTTATTGTAGAGATTCTGCCAATTAAAGATACTTGTAATTTTGCCCAATTATCTAGATCTTTTTGTATCTGTTGTACTCATTTATCATAATTATCCTCTTTTATTAAGGAGCATTTCGCCATTAACCAGATTCCCAAGTATTTCACTTTTTTGACAATTTGGATCCCCAATTTCTCTTCTAATTTCTAGCTTCTAATATTTTAAGCTCTGCCACTTTACCAAATTCTTCAATTTCCTGTATTAATATTGATCCCGTCTCTAAAGGTTCTTTTATAATAAAAGCCAAATTATCTGCGAAAGCTTATATTTTGTACTCCTCCTGTTTAATTTTCAGTCCTTTTATTTTCTGGTTTTGCCTAATTTGTATCAATAGTGTTTCCAATGATAATATAAATAGAAGACAGATAAAGGACACCCCTTTGGTTATTCTAATATCCTCAGTTGTTTCCCCATTTATTTCTATTTTTGCCGATTGATTGGAGTAGATCACCCTAATCATTCCTGTAAATTTTTTCCCCAAATTCATAATTTTTAGTTGATTAATAAGAAAGTTCCAATTTAAATTATCAAAGGCTTTTTGAGCATCTACAAGTATCAGCGCTGGTTGCTTTTCCAGGTGAGTCACATAATATTCCAGTGTGTTCATTATAATCCGTTAAATTCCTCTCTATCCATACATGGATACATTCCTGATCTCCTAAGATGCCAATTAAAGTCAAGAAATCCACCAATCTTGACAGCGCATAAGTTGACAGCCGATCATCAGAACACCACACAAAAGTGGATGGAGGCGTGGAGTAACTGTTCCCCCCAAGATGTCTCTGAGCATATCAGTCCTAGTAGTATACCTCCAGGATTTAGCCTACCCCGTCACAGATGGGTGACATATAATAGAATTAGAACAACTCACGGGGTGTGTGCTGACTCCCTTTATAAATGGGGAAAGACACCTTCAGTACAATGTGATTGTGGGGCCCCTCGACAGACTATCCAGCATATAGTGAGGGAATGCCCTAACAGACGGTATCCAGGAGACTCTAGGGACTTCCTCTGCATAACAATGGCAGCTACTGACTGGATCTCCAAACTCGACATTAAACTTTGAAATGTTAGTTCTGTTTTTCTTTTAGGTTTTCTTACTGCTTTTTTATTGTTTTAATTGTTTTTAATCTGTAAAAATGAAGTGTTTTAATATTGTGTGTGACCAGCTATACGCTAAATAAATAAATTATAATCCGTGTATTATTGTTTTTAAACAATTTTTATTGGGTTTTTTTTTCCTCCTCTTCCACCTTCACCCACATTTCTTTCTTTTTTTTTTTTGAACAGTGTTGGTCGTTTCTTATCTTATACAATTAGTCAAATTCAAATACATTTTACTCAATTACAATTTTTGCCAATATCGTCTTCCCCCCTTTTCCTTTTTTTTGAACATATCTGAGTATTTCTATACTTGCATACATAAACACTTTCTTCATTTATCCTTAAATTCTAACTTTACTATTTGTACATATTTATCCCCTTTTATTCTTAAACAATTCATTCTTTATCTTAATATATTTATATTTGTTTGTTCAAAGCTGCCTTTCCTCCACTTCATCTTTTTTATTGTATAGCAACATTTCTCCTCAAACCTACCCTCTCTCTCTTCTCCTTCCAACTTTCTTTCCCCACCTCCTTCTTCTCTTCTCTACTTCCCCTTCCCTTCCCCTTCTCCTTCTCTCTTCCCGTCTTACCCTCTCTCTTACTCTGGTTTCCCTTCCCTTCCTTCCTCCTTCCCCCTCCCTTCCAATTCTTTCCATCTCTCTCTATTGCTGTATTCATTTCCAATTTAATGTTTTCTATTGTGGAGCTCAGGCAACCCCAATCTCTTGTCTTTTTAATTATTAACAATATATTTCATCTTATTTATTGCATTTGTTCCCTGAGGCTGAAGATGAAATAAAGGAACACATTCCCGGATGGCAGAATCAACAGCATTTTATTAAGCATCAGACATGATTTATATAGTTTCTTAGTTTCTCAATTCTCACCTACTATGCGTGTTATTTCATTATTGGTTAACAAATCTCCAAGGTACAGTAATTGGTTAGTAATTACATCATTGGTTTTCATGAGAATATGCATGTATTCACCACACAAAATGAAAGAATCAAATGTTATACATTCAAAGCAGCAAATGTTACAGGTTATACATTGTTTCATCCTATGTCCTTGTACATGCTTGGGAACACTGCTTGAGCAGAGCATTGCTGAAGTTTGCAATTACATGTAGCCGCAGTTCCAAAAACCATACAGATGAACATTGTAATAACCCTACATTTCCTCACTTTTTGTTTTTAATGAAGAGAAAAGAGATTTTTCAAAAGCACGCAATTGAATTAAATTCAAAGTAGGTGCAGGAGGCTTACGAAACATTGCAAAAAATGAAGGAATACATTGCATACAACAACACAAGCTTATAAGTAATGCAATTACAAACACACCATATAAAAACAATTGTTTTAACCAAGAAATATCAGTTAGCCAATATCAATTAGTTAGCCAATCAAAAGGAGAAAATTCTTCATGTACATTATTTTTCATAGAAGCTTGTAAATTAGCTAATTCATCTTCAATTGTTTTATGAAGTGAATGAAAATGTACAGTACAAGCACGTTGACCAACCAAGGTATAAAATCCATCTTGATGAGCTAACAAATAGTCTATAGCAAAGCGTTGTTGAATCAAATCTTGATTTAGTTCTTCAATTTCATTCTGCAAATCTTGAATAATTGCAGCAGTAGCATTAATAGATTTCTCCAATCGACATGTGAGTCCTAGAATAGAATGTCTATTTTCTTGAGCTATTATTCCTGGGTACGATCCCAAAGTAATAGTTCCAATTATAACTCTAGCTAATGCACGTTCAAAAGTAGACAATGAAGAAAATTGAGTATCAATAATGACTTCATCAGAACATATTGATCCCATGACTGCATGTCTTCTTCGAGTTGATAAACTACCAGGAACACCTATTTGTACAGGTAAAGACAAATATCCAATGGCAGCACATTGATAGTTCTGAGGTTGTACATTAGTTGCATATTTACCAAAGAAAAACCACATAGTAGGATCTTTTAATTGCATCCAGCACAGATTGATCCACTTGATCCAGTATGAGAAGAATCCTGAGTTTTAAAAATAGGAAAATTATCAGGATACATATCAGGTATAATATTATGACCGTGTGATGTTTTATTAATAGTACCCCATAACCAATATTTCTGAATACAATAACTATAATTCCCTACTTTATCTAAAATATGTTTAGCTTTCGGGTAATCAGACCATGTATTAAACCAATTATGACGAGCAAAACAAAAACATAAACCTCGAGTATACTGATTGATCCGAAGATAATTCCATTTAACTAAATTTAATTCACGTGGAGGAGTAGAAAATAACCAGGAAGAAGAAATATGTTCAAGTTGCGAAACAATGAAAGCAGAAGAATTAGATTAGGAATAAAAGCAACTTGACCAAGAGCCATAGGAGGTTCATAATATAAAGTTATGTTACGACCATGAATCAAAAATATATATTGAGCATGACAAATCCAAAGATTAGGACTAAGAGAAAAAGTAGGAGTTGTCTCAGAATTAATAGAAACTGAAGGGAGAAAACAAAAGAAAAAACAATACAGAAGAAAAAAGAATTTTTTCAATTGGTGTTGAGCTTCAATGTGATCCCAAGTCAGGATTGGAGGATGTTGCATTCTTGGAGTTTTCATTTGATGTTTTTCCATGATAAGGACGAACACATCGGCCTGGAATCCACACAGCTTGTTTTGTTTGCAGATCCTCAATTGTAGCATAACTATGACCCCAGGTTATAAATTTAGTAGGTCCACCCCAGGCAGGATCAGGAAGTTGACAATAAAGTATCAAAGGTCGTGAAACAGGATCTTGAATATGAAAATGTAAATTGACTGGAATGTCTGAAAAAGAATCTAAAAATGTTAAGTAATTCCATGCATAAAGAGCAATAGATATCAAATTTTGAATCTTTTGCAAATTGTATGGGCCAGATTCAGTTTTTATTAATTTAGTCAATGTAGCTTTGAATGTACAATGAGCTCACTCAATTATAGCTTGCCCTTGAGAGTAGTAAGGAATTCCATGTATCAACTGAATGTTCCATTGCTGACAGAAAGAAGTAAATTCCTTACTTGTATATGCTGGACCATTGTCAGTTTTTAATTGAACTGGTCGTCCCATGACAGAAAAAGCAGAAAGACAATGAGACATTGCATCAAAAGTGCGCTCATGTCTAGCAGCAGTGACCCATAAAAAATGAGAATGTGTATCAATGGTTGCATGTAAGTAAGTGTATGGTTTGAAGGTAGCAAATTGGCTTTTGTTCCTCAAGGATTTACTCCCATTGGAAAAGGAACAGCAAATAGTTGACAAGAAGTACATCCTCGAACAATATCACGAGCTTGAGAAAGAGGAACAGAAAATTGTTTAGCCAAAGATTTAGCATTTTGATGAAAATATGAATGACTAACAACAGGATCAGAAAAAAGGGTTGTGACATCTTTTAGAGTTTCATCAGCTTGTCGATTTTTCTTCTGTCAAAGAATTTTGAAAAGGAGTATGGCTCCTAATGTGCTCAACATATAAAGGAAAAACACGTTCTTCCAAAACATGTTTTAAAGATAAAAATAAAGACAAAAGATTAACATCAAGAGAAACAGCACAATAAGCATAAGGAAGAGATTGCATTGCAAGAAATATATATTTTGTATCAACAATTAAGTTAATAATTAAGAAAACAATAATAATAATTAATTTATTATTTTAAAAAATAATAATTAAGAAAACAATCTCAAAGCCAAAATAACAGCTGCCAACTCAGAACGCTGGGCAGATGTCTGAACAAAAGTGAATTTAGAAAACCATTGTTGACCATCCATCCAAACCACAACACCACGAGTAGGTGATCCATCTGTGAAAACTGTTAAAGCTTCAGAAAGAGAACAAGTAAAAATAGAAGAAAATGAAAGATTTAATGTATTTGTTATAACTATTCTAGGATCTTTAGGCAAAGAATACTGAATCTCACCAAGATATTGAGAAAAAGCAATTTGATATGAATCAGAAACAGTCATTAAATGTTTATGTTCAAGTTTAGTATGAATGAAAGCAATACCATCCAAATCATGACCTATTAATTGCAAAGATCTTCATCGTGCTTTCATAATCAACTCTTCCAAAGCTTGCTGATAAGGAAAAATATTTCTAGGAGGAGAAGCAGACAAATTCAACCATTCATGAATATGAATCACTTTTTCATCTAAAATAGAATAAAGACAACCAGTAGGTAGAGGTGAAGTAGGAAGAATTGCTAACCATAATTTCTTAGCTATAGAAACAATTCTATCAACATATCTCAGTTATTTAGAATGTCCTGGAGACATTTCTGTTGCAAAGCAGTAAGAGACACCAAATCCCCAGGTTGCTTGTTAGAACCTTTTAGCAAAGAAAAAAGAGGTAACATTTCTCCTGTAGAAATTTGAAAATATGGATTGATCATTCCTAAAAGTTTTTGCCATTGAGCCAAAGTATATGAAGATTGCACTTTAAGTGCAGGTAAGATAGGAATGGAAGAAGATTGTAAAACTTTAAACCCTAAATAAGGTTCAGTGTGTTGTATTTTTTCAGGAGCTATGTAGAGCCCTCTGCTGGCTACATTGATAGTCAATGTTTGTAGCACGTGTTCTTCATCAAGATCTGGACCTGCTATTAAAATATCATCCATGTAATGATAAACTAAATGAGAAGGAAATTGAACACGAAAAGGTTGCAAAGCTTGATCTACAAAATATTGACCAATAGTAGGAGAATTGAGCATATCTTGTGGTAAAACACACCATTAATATCGTTTTGCGAAATATTAACCCAAATTTGTATAAGAATAACTCCAGTGAAGTCAGAATCAATCAACACCAGTAGATGGCGTTAAACAACAATCTTTCTAAAAATGACCTGATTTTCCGCATTTGAAACAATTCCCCACAGCTTAATTTCATAATCAGAAATAGCTTTCTTTAACTCCCTTAAAATTTGAAATGGCAAACCTTCCCATTCTGCTACCTGTTGTCCAGCTTGTGGTCCCTGTTGATACTGCACTGGACACACTGATAACAATTCAGCTAACTCTTCTCCAGAAATATTAACATCTGTCTTACAATTCTTCACCATCTTTTGAAAATAAGATTTTGGAACAACAGTAGAAGGAAACTTTTGTTCAATGTCAGAAGAAGCAGAAGGAGCAGAAGGTATGAATGCAGACTCAGAAGAAAGTATTACAGCTTTAGCCTTAGAATCAGAAGATAAAACTTCCTTTTCAGACAACGGAGGATATATCACAGTGGTAGGAGGTTGAAGAGAGGAAGGTGTTAAAAGAGAAAGCTTCTCTTCCTTCTGACCAAACATTTCTACAGCATATCTACATAAATGCCAAGCATGCAAAATATCTATCTCAGCTCTCGGCTCAGAATGCAAAACTCTGCCAATTTTTTCCCAATCTGACAATTTTAAAGAACTCCTTCCAGGGTAGAAAGAACAAGTTAAGACATTTCTCATACCAGCCGACAAAGAGCCTTCTGTGAAACAGAAAGTTCAGACTTCTTAAGAAGATAAGCCAATTCCTCCACATGCTTTCTTTGACCCTGAGAAAGCAAAGATCCCATACTTACAGAAACCTTTAAAGAGAAAAGGTTGAGAAGCCTGAAGGCTGACGGCATGCCTGTCCTTGCCGGATGACGTATAGGGTCCCTGATCCGGGTGCCAAATTTTGCATTTGTTCCCGGAGGCTGAAGATGAAATAAAGGAACACATTCCCGGATGGCAGAATCAACAGCACTTTATTAAGCATCAGACATAATGTATATAGTTTCTTAGTTTCTCAGTTCTCACCTACTATGCGTGTTATTTCATTATTGGTTAACAAATTTCCAAGGTACAGTAATTGGTTAGTAATTACATCATTGGTTTTCATGAGAATAATGTATTTACCACACCCAATGAAAGAATCAAATGTTATACATTCAAAGCAGCAAATGTTACAGGTTATACATTGTTTCATCCTATGTCCTTGTACATGCTTGGGAACACTGCTTGAGCAGAGAATTGCTGAAGTTTGCAATTACATGTAGCCGCAGTTCCAAAAGCCATACAGATGAACATTGTAATAACCCTACATTATTCTCTTTTTTCCTTCAAATCTTTACTCAAACAATTTTCTAATCCCTTATCTTTTTTATTTTTACCAATATATATTTTCTGCTTTACTTTTTGCATGTATAACATTTAAATCATTTTTATCATTTCAATTTCATTCAGTTTTACATTCAATTTCAATCATTATATTTCTCAAAACATCTTAACAATATATTTCCACTTATTCAAATATATATTTATAAAGCACATCTTAATCATTTCTCATTTTTCCCAATCCAATTAGTTCTTAAAATATTCTTAATTTGTCTTATTTTCTCTTTTTTAATTATGTTTCAAATATTTAGTTTGAAATATTCCAAATATTACATTTCTCCCAACTGGTTTATCCATATTATTAAAACTTATCATTCTATAAACCTCCAATATTATCGAGCATATGACATTTATTACAGTTTTCCCATTATTTCTACTTTTCTTTTCCTTTTTCGTATCTTTTCATTACTAATCCCAATATACTTATTTTATATTTTAAAATTATAAAATCTTTTATTTTGTCCTTTATTTCTTACTATTTTTCATCTCTTTTCCCTATTTCTTATCTTTCCATTGTAAATCTTAGTGTGATAATTTAAATTTCTTATATTTTTCCTGTTCCACCCTTTTTTCCTTGTTTCTTTTCTTTTTGTCCATACTTAATATTACAATTGTTTAACTTTCCATAGTCAGTCTCTTTGTCTTTGTCTTCTTCATTATCCATCTCTCTTTCTTGTTTCTCATTAGTCATTTCCTTTTCATCTTCAGTGCCTTCTAGCTCTCTCTTTACCTCCTCAGATTTCGATTTTCCATGCAAATTTATAATCATTTCCTTTATTTCCAAACACATTGTGTTTATCAGTTCATTAAGTTCCTGTTCCATTTTATTCTTTCCAGGTTAATATTATTCCAGTTTTAAGTCGCATTAAGGTCCCTCTTTTATAATCATCAAAGTCTATTCTCTTATAGGCAAAACATATTCTCCTTAGTTCTCTCCAGTTATCTTTTTAAAAGTTCAAGGTTTTATCCCCCCCCCACATTTCTTCAAAGGTTTTCTCAAAGTAGATAATTCCACGTCATGCTCTTCTTCTCTTGCAGTTGTCTCTCTATTCATGTATTATTTCTTATGTATCTATTGGGTAGAAATCCATTTTGATCAGAATGAATAATTTCATTTAATATATTTTTAACTCTTTCAGCCATATATTTTGTAGTCAGCATTTAGCAGCAAAATTGGCCTATAGTTTTTAATTTGCTGTGAATCTGTGATCTTTTGGAATGAGAGTTATCAATGCCTCAGTCCAAGTCTTTGGTAATTTTGCCTGTCTAATGTTTCATAGTATGTGTCCAATAATAATATCTCCAATGATTTTAGTATTTCTTTATAGAACTCAGCAGGGATTCCATCTGGTCCCGGAGTTTTATTGTTTCTTTTTTGTTTTTGTTTTTGGATTGCCACTTTCATCTCTGTCATAGTAATTTTACTGTTTAACATTTTTTTATTACATCTGGTAATATGGGGAGGTTTCTGTCATTTAAATACTGTTTAATATCTTCTTCCTCCATCTTCTCCTGACGAGACAACATTTCAAAAAAAATTTGTGTAATATTCTTTTTCTCTTCCATCTGATGATGTGTATTCCCCTCATCATCCTGTAATTGTGTTATTAATTTTTCTTTTTCCTTCTTTAATTTATAGGCCAGCCATCTCCCTGGTTTATTGGCATGTTCAAAATAATTTTGTCTTGTCAATCTAAGTTTTTGGGCCATTTCTTTTTGAGAGATCAAATTTATTTTATGTTTAATCAGCTTTTTCTCCTCTAATTTTCTCATTTGGGGATTCCTGCATCTTAAGTTCCAATTCTTCAAGTTTCTCCTGTAACTCTATTTGTCATTTCTTTTTTTCTTTATTCCTTCTTGCCATATAGACTATTAAGCTTGTAATATAAGCTTTAGTCGTATCCCAGAGATTCTGTGGCCTTGTGTGTTCCTTTAAGTTTTCCTTTAAAAAGAAGTCCAATTCTTTTTCTATCCATTGTACGTATTTTTTTTCTTTTATCACCCTTTGATTCATGGTCTACCTTCCTCTCTTTTTGGCTCTTCCCTTCCATTTTACTATTAACGGATTATGGTCTGCCCATGTATTTGATGTTATCTCTATTTCCGCTATATTTTTACCCAATTCCAAATCCATCCATACCATATCTATCCTGGATCATGAATTATGTGGGTTAGAAAAAAAAGTGTAGTCTCTTTTGTGGATTTAATTCTCTCCAAATGTCCTTTAAATTCAGCTTTTGCATCATATCAAAGAATGTATTCGGTAATGTTTTCCTCTTCTTATTTTTTTTAACAGTTGTGTAATCTTTTTTGGGATCTATCTCCACGTTGAAATCTCCTAATAAACAAATATTCTTCGGTTCTAATTCTACTATTTTCCCATGCAATTTATGATAATATTCCCTCTGATTAGTGTTAGGTGCATAAATAACTGCCAATAATATTTGCTTTTGCCTTGTTACTTCAATTAAAAGTGTTCTTCCTTCATTGTCTGCGTATATCTGCCTCGGCTTTAGCCAATCTTTTATGTATACTGTTACGCCTCACTTTTTTTTTTTATGCAAGAGCCAAATGGAGTTTCCCTATTTAGGAGATACTAAGATGTCACCTTGCTACTTTTTAATATGGACTTCTTGTAGACATATATTGTCCATATTTTGCTTTTGGAGTTTAGAGAGTACTTGCTTTCTTTTAGCCAGAGAGTTTAAACCATTTATATTAATTGATATTAATTTAATTTCTTCTTCCATGTTATCGTTTATTAGTAGTCCTTGTTCCCCTCCTTGGTCTTATCTCCCATTGCATCCTCGTTCTCCCCCCCCCCCTTTCTTTCCTGGTGTTTCAGTCCTCTCACTTCTTTATCCAACTCCTTTTCTTCCAATTGTTGTTCTTCCTGGCTTTTACCCTCTATCTCTTCTCCACTCTCCTGTTCCTATTCTGTTGCTATACATTGTTCATAAAATTATTGGGCATTGTCCAGTGTATTGATTCTGGTTTTTTTTTTCCTGTCAGGATACTAGTATATCCTTCAGAATAAGCCACCGGAACATTATCTTATATTTAACAAGCTGTGAGGAGAGAAAGTGGTAATTTCGCCTTTATTCTCTAGGTACTTGCTTAAGGGTTAGGACTTCTCTCCCTTTATAGGTCAACGGTACATCCCATGTTCTTCTATAGATTTCATCTCTGATCATTTTTTTTGCAAACCGCACTTGTGGTAACTTGTGGAAATGCACATAGGTGGTGTGAACTCTATAAATTTCATCAATACCATTCTGTATCTCAAGTTTATTCATCTGCAATGTGTCCACCAACATTTCTGTCATTAAATTCACCAGATATTCCTCTTTATTTTCTGTTATGTTTTGAAATCTTAAATAGAAGTCAGATTTTTCTAATTCAAGATGTATTATTGCCTTTTCCGGGTCTCGATTTGCTGCCATCAATCTTTCTTCTGTTTCCTCCAGTTTCTTCTCTATTCTCACCTCCACTGTCTTTATTCTCTGTTCATTTTTAGCAATTGTCTCTTGTATTTCCCCTATTCTATCATCTAGTTTCCTTATATCTTCTTTCACTTCACCCATATCATTCTTCATTTCCTCATGATTCTTACCTATTGATTCTTGCGTTTTCAGGATCACTTCTTGAATTATATTCAATGTCGACTGCATGCTCTGTACTTAATGAGGATACTGATTTCTCACCCCCAGCATATCTACTATCAATCTCTGTCCCGCTGGGGAGACTGTCATCTGTGTATTTTTCTTTGCAGTTTTGGTAATTGTCATCATACTTAAACTCTTAAAGCACTTCTTCCACAGTACCATAAATCACCTATTGTTTGTTTTCTCAAAAGTCCTTTTTTCTAGTAAAGATTCTTCCTTCTCTATACCCTCCTCATATATTTAATATTGTTTGAATATTATAATACACTCTATTATCCTGTCTTAAACCGATAACAATAATCGCCCTATAAATTACTCCTTAATGCAAAATTAATAATTAATTAATAATCCAACAATTCTGATTCCCAATAACCATGATCAATTCTAGTCTAAATTCATTTACCAATGCACAAATAAATAGATTATAATTAAGGACTGTATTATGTTATATTACCTATTAATCTGTTTATATATTTATCTATTTATAAGTTTATCTAATATGGATGCAATTATACAAATGTTATAATAAATATATTAAGTAATAAATACTGTATCTATACACAACTGGTAACTGATGTTCCCAATCTAAAAACCTTCACCAACTTCAAGAGACTTCTTTATTCCTAAATCTCACTGTTCCATCTGCAACTTCTCCATTTCCCATTTTCCAAATCTAAGATGTCAGCTTCCCTGTATTTTGCACAGTCACTGTCACTTCTCTTCATTCCCAAAATCTTAGCGGCTCTGTATCAAAAAACTTTTTTTTATACTTAGTCCTTTCCCAGCCGCTCACCGCAGTCTCTAGTCACTCAAAATCAAAAGCCATAAATTCAATCTCAATAGTTAATCTGGTTATACAGTTTTCCAGCATAGCTCCCACTCGAATTGTCAGATTGCACCCTCTTCTCCTTCTGCCATATTTACTAATTCTATCTTTACAGGATTTTGCTCCTACCACTAAGGCGCTGCTTTTCCCACTTTGGAGACTCATTTGTCCATCATCTTGTGTCCATCATCAGTTTAGAGAAGCAACCCGGTATTTCACTGTCTTGTCACTTTCCACCAATACTTCTCGCTGCTCCTCACTCTTTGCTTCCTTTACCATTCAATCAGGCCGTCACGCCTCCAGACCCAGCCATTACAGCCAATCTCTTGTGCGCAAAATTCAAGGGGCTCCTCCTGCTGCAGTGGGGGGTTGCTTTTCTCCCTGTCACCCCCAGAGTATCCCCTTTATAATGCCGACCCCTCCAGGATCTGACTTTGCCTCTACAGGCTCCAGATGCGAAGAATTGGACAGAAGAAATGGAGCCCCATTTTCCTGTACCGCACCACCATGACATCACCCTGGAAGTCCTCAAGGTCTTAACTTCTATATGACAAAATCTGATATCTATAAAAACAAATTATTGCCCCTAAAGTACAAATTATCTTTGTAGCATCATTAAAAACTCCCTTTTTACAACTCTGTAATTCCTTAATTTGGGGCATAGTCAGGATGACTGGATGGAGTTGAGTGTTTACTGGTCAGATGCCTTTCCTGATGCCACACAGAATTCACAGCTGATTTTTTTTAAAATTTGATTTATTTTTCCTTTGTACCTGAGGAGAAACATCTGCCACTACCTAGGATTGAACTCTCAATCTTCCGAGTAAGAAGTGAGCGTCTTCACCACTAGGTCACCACACCACTGGAAGATATCACTCAGGAGAAGGGTACAAAATAATGTCCAAGGCATTGGATATACCATGTGACATAGTGAAGACAGTTATCAACAAGTGGAGAAAATATGGCACAACAGTGACATTACTAAGAACTGGATGTCCTTCCAAAATTGATGAAAAACAAGAAATAAACTTGTCCAAGAAGTTGCCAAAGAGGCGTACAGAAACATTAAAGGAACTGCAGGAATTTATGGCAGGTACTGGTTGTGTTCTACAGGTGACAACAATCTTCCATATTCTTTACATGTCTGGGCTTAGGATATGATGGCAAGAATGGAAGCATTTTCTTACAAAGAAAAACATCCAAACTCAGCTACATTTTGTAAAAACCTGACAAAAGTATGTAGGAAAATGTATTCTAGTCTAATGACAGCAAGATTGAACTTTTTGATCATAATTTTAAAAAGTATGTTTGGTGCAAAAAAAAAAACCACACACACACTGCGCAGCACCAAAAGTATGTCATATTCACAGTGAAGAATGGTATTGGCAGCATTATGCTTTGGGGCTGTTTTTCTTCAGCTGGAACTGGGACTTTAGAGAGGAGAATTATGAACATTTCCAAATACCAGGCAAATCTGGCACAAAAGCTTCAAGCCTCTGCTTAAATGCTGAAGATGAAATAGTAATTTCAGTTGTCAACATGACACCTTTCAAAAAATCAAAGTTTTGGAATGGCTCAGACAAAGCCCAGACCTGAATCCAATTGAAAATCTGTGGGTTGACCTGAACAGGGCATGCTCTCACAATCTGGCAGATTTGGAGCACTTTTGCAAGAATGGGCAAAGATTTCCAAGGCAAAATGTGCCATGCTGACAGGTTCCTATCTAAAAGACCAAACATTGGCATAAAACCAAAAGGTGTTTCAACAAAGTATTAATTTAAAGATTGAGGTCAACTGCAGAATCGCTAAGGCAAGCTCTGCATTTGGCAGACTACTGACCAATGTGTGGGACTGCCGTGGAATAAGCCTTTCTACAAAGCTCAAAGTCTACTGAGCAGTAGTGCTAACTACCCTGATGTATTCCAGTCAACTTGGACTGTATACAGAAGGCATGCTAGGCAATTGAACAACTTTCATATGATCTGCCACTGTAGAATTCTGAGGATCCGGTAGCAGGACAAGATGCCAGACACAGAAGTCCTCTCCAGAGAAGGCCTGCCATCAGTTCAATCCTGCTGATGAAAGCCCAGTCATGTTGGGCAAGCCATGTTGCAGGGATGCCAGACCATCCATCCCTAAACAGCTCCTCTATGGTGAGCTGTCTCAAGGAAAGTGATTGCACTGGGGACAAAGGAAGCAATACAAAAACATGTTGAAAGCCTCCTTCAAATCCCTGGATATCAACATCATCTCCTGGGAAACGTGTGGGCACAAGATCGATCAACATGGTGCACGCTGATCCACCAAGGCTACCAGACATCTGAGGACAGAAGAACCACCATAGCACAAGAGAAGCGAGCATTCCGTAAAGCCAGAGCTGCAAATGCTGCAACAATGATGCCCACATGTCTGCCCAACATGTGGCAGAACATTTCTGCCCATATAGGCCTTACCAGTCTCCTGCGGACACATCATGGACAGCCCACAACCTGTTAGATGTCAAGGTCCTCTTCAAACACGATGAACATCATAGTTTAAGGATATGCACACTTATGCAACCATATTGTTATACATTTTTATTGCTACTTTTTCCTCTAAAGATTTCAGTTTGTTCTTCAATTGAATTGTACAGCTTATGTGTTATATTAATGTGAAAAAAAATTCTGAAAGGATTTATCTTGGCTGGATTTCAGAAACCTAGCATTTTAACAGGGGCATATAGACTTTTAGTATCCATTGGCTTAGAAAAAGATAATTGGATAATTGGCTTTAAAATTGGAGGAAGTAACATCAATAACTTGTGCTATGCTGATGATACTACTCTAATATTGAAGATACAAAGGATCTACAAGCTCTAGTAATAAAAATTAAGGAGCACAATGAAAAAAATGGATTATGTGTATAAATTAATGACAACAGTTACAGTAATAAACTTTACAATAGACAATGGAAATATTGAAAAGATGAGTAGCTTCTAGGTTTTGAAAGCCAATTGAAGACAGTTGAAAGCCCTGTCTACCTATCAGGTCTCTTGCTGAAGTTATAAAAAAGTCATTTTTCTCTTGTGTTTAACTATAGTTCTATGATCCCTTAAGTTTGTAACTAATGCTCTAACATTTCTTGCTAATTCCTTATATTCTGTTCTATTCTTTAGAAAATTTGATTATTTTTTAAGAGCCATTTTTATATATTAAATCTATATACTACTAGAGTGCTCTTCTTTGCAATCTTTAACCAATCAAAATTATGCATCATAGCGCAAATGTTTTCAACCAAAATACTTCAAATGGGGTAATTTACAGAATATTGGGGCCCATTATTCTTGTGGGTATGAAATTCCGGAAAGTTCTTGCTGTTTCAATGCCACAATGGTGTTGCTGCTGTTGAGTGATGTTGCCATGCTTCCACAGTCATATGATCCTCATTTATAATGTTCCTCATACCATCCCACAGGTCAACGGGGAAACTCACAGGGAGAAAGTCAGTGAGGATCATATGACCACAGCTGATGGTGGGAGCATAGTAGCAGGTTTGGACTTGCAACTTCTTTCCTAGGAAGCTTGCAGAGAGAAAGTCAATGAGAAATCTTGCAAGGAAGTCACAGATTGCTTGGGTAAATCTCCTGCACCCATGCAATCTCAGCCACTTCCTTTGCACTCATGAAATTATCTGAAGGAATAACTCAATGATTAATGGGTTGTCTACTACATTAAAAAAATGAGCAAGATTTATGAGTTGGAAGAGAATTATATGAGTTATTTTCAAACCATAATTATTAGACTCTATACATTAAAAGACAATATTATCAGGGAAACATATTTCTGTGGAAAATGTTATATATGCTGTGCATTCCATTCAAAGGAAGAAGACAAATGAAAACATATTGCTTTTTAAATGGCTAAGCTACATCTCAGATCTAAAAGAATTAAAAAAATCAATATACTTAGCTACAAACCCAAACATAGGGAAAATCATAATTTCCACAAGCGCTAGAGTTTATTTGCAATTTGGAAGTATGAAGACATAAATTAACCAGAAAATAATTTTATTACTGGTCTATGAAAAATAAGTATTCCAAATTTTGATGGGAAGCGAAAAAAAAAGTACTAGCTAAATTTTATAACTATTTATTAGATCAAGATAGACCAGAGGTTATAGCCAAAAATCAACTGAGTGTGTGGGAAAAAAATATTGGATATAATTTAAATTTTTATGATTGGGAAGAGGCATGGAACAAAAATTATAAGTTGACTAGAGCCGCATCATATAAAGAGAATCACTATAAAATGCTCCATAGGTGGTACTTAGCGCCTGCTAGACTATCAAAGATGTTCCCTAATATGTCCCCGAATTGTTGGAAATGTGGCCACGGTCAGGGCACCTTCTTTCACATGTGGTGGACGTGCCCCGAAGCGAAAAAATATTGGACCATAATTGGGAGATGGTTACAGGAAATAATTAGAGAAGAAGTAGAGTTGATACCAGAATTATTTCTCCTGGGAATAGCGAAGAAGAGACTTGGAAAAACAAAGACCCACTTAACGATACATATAACTACAGCTGCCAGGTTGGCCTATGCCCAATATTGGAAGGAAAAAACCCTGCCACCAGAAGAACTCGTACTTAGGAAGGTATTAGAGTGTGCAGAGATGAGCAGATTAACTTATGAATTAAATAATGATGAAAACTCAGAGTACTATACTGTGTGGGAAAGGTGGTACGAATGGATGAATGAAAACCAAAGAACAGGAGTAAAAGGTGTGTTAAATAAATAATAACAAATGGTAAAAGTGACACCAAGCAATTTTATGTATATATGTATAAACACTGCGTATCCGATGTAAATAGAAATGAAAACTTTTTGTATCTATAAAAAATTAATATGGAGAGCAGGGAAGGAAGATGGCTGCATTTGCTGCGGTGCGGCGATTTTCAGAAGTTTTACGATCTTTTTGCTCTTTGATCCCTTCAGTCTACAATGGCTCATGCACCGTAACTCCAATTTATCGACTGTCTTCATTTCATATATCTCAGAGGCAGATATCGACAGATTCTATCAAAAAACCTTTTTTATCTTTAGGCAGTACTTCATCTGGACTTTCCTTCTCTATAACAAACAGAGTGGCACCTCTGCTTCAGAATATCCTTCATCAGCAAGTAAAGACAGTCATCAGTTTCAGTTTGCGAAAAGGAAAAAGAAAAACTGTGAAACCAGTGATTAAAAGATTTCTCCGATTGCACTGTGGCCTCTGGCTAAGAAGAAGGGCTGGCTACAAGAAAAAAATGTGGAAAAAAAAGGCTAACCGGATGAGGCGCTTGCGGGAACATGTATTCTGCAACAAAACACAAAGTAAGATGCTTGATAAAATGACTACTTCCTTCTGGAAAAGAAGAACATGGTATGCCAATGATCCCTATCAGAAATATCATGATCGTACAAACTTTCACTTGTGAATTGTCAACCGCAATTAATCATTTTATCCTACTTTTTAGCAACCATGTAGGAAGCTTCTATTAAATTACTTTAAAAAAAAAAGAAATGAAAACTTTTTGTATCTATAAAAAATTAATAAAGTATAATTTAAAAAAAAAGAAAAATAAGTATTCCAGATGAATATTGGTATGAGCCACCTATAAAAGGCACTGTAAAACAAAACAAAACAAATTAAGCACTGAACTAATAAAACATCAAGGATAAGTCATATTGGAAAACAAGATAATTCAAGAGTTACAAAATGCCATACAAAATGCTTATATTCTCTTCTAGGGATTATTTTCCTGATAACCAAATGGTTTTTTATTTATCTGTTTTTAAATGGACATACATAAAATAATGTAAACAATTTGCGATACGCAAAAATACTTCAAGTGATGAAATTTCCCTGAAAATAGAGGTATTATTCCAAGTCAACACAGACATGATACAAATGTGAGTGATGGAAACTGCATTTATATATACAATTCAGAGGAGTAAGCTTCACTGAATTTGATAGGACTTGTAAATAAAGTCCTATCATAGGACTTTTATTATATAGCACTGTACATTAATTCAGTGGGCAGATATAAAAACTAATCACTAGTAATTCTAAAGATTCAACATTACCTTGGATTGGGGACAGCAGCTTTCCAGCTGCAAGGGAACAATGGAGCTGGTTAATGACTATAAGCAACAAACATTGCCTTAAAGTAACATTTGGCCTGATTCATCAAGCTATACTTATACAGAATAGTTATTTTTATTAATCTATTATATTGTCATTTATTGCATCAGAAGTAATACTACAATCCAATAATATGCTGCAGAAAGATGTATATCATAAATTCATTTAATATTATTTAAATCACAAAACTGACCTCAATTTCTAATTCAGCATGCATTTATATAGCATCCATGAAATTAGAAGTAGACAAAATGAGTAGTGTCCAATGTATGCAAAGGTATTCTTTGATAACAAGAAATAATAGCTCAAATTATCTTTATTCAATTATACTATACGTGTATATGCTGGTATATGTAAAATTTTTGTATTGAATTTCAGTGGTTTGTTTTACTATCTGGAAAAGAAGAAACTGATTTAAGGCAACTTTGGGTATCTCAAAGGAACAAAAAATATATCCCTCCTCCCAGTTATAGTGCCTTGAACAATAATAAACCAATGAATAGTTATTATGTCAACTATAAAACCAGAAATATATTGTAACACAAAGCTGAACCCATAGGATAAAAGTCTGGAGATCTTAAACCTCCTTTTTTAGAAGCCCATTTGAGTATATCCATTTAGCCTACATCCTGCCTTTGTGTAGCTGCTGGACAGTTGTCATTACCACCTACTTCACACAATGGGACCTTGCATTCACCCCTCAACACATGTATATGAGAAAAATAGTAATTTCACAATCTAAGTGATTTGTTATAGGAAAAAAAGATGATGAAAAAGAAATACATGTCTAGCATCACCTCCTTCCTCTTAGACTTTTGAAGCTTGTAACTGGGAAAATAGCTCTCCTTCTCTGGGATTTAGATCAACACCAGAGTACATCTAAATAAAATTTTATTAAGTAAAGGGGGAAAAAGAATACAAAAATTGCTTTTCAAGTCATATGCAAAAAACAATGATGTGGGGAAGGGAATGTATAAGGCCAATAAAATCACAAATCACAGTGCCTGCAAATCCCCTGTAAAAAACTGTAAAGAACACTGTACGAGGTTAGGAAAATATCATGATCTGTGATGAAATAGTTCAGAGTTGAAGCATCAAGTATACAGTAACCAAGTGTCAACCTCAAAATGGATCAGGCCTGCCGCAGCCATCTGCTTCTCAGATTGCCACACAATGTGGGACAGAGGGGAAGTCTGTAATGTCAGTCCAGACAACAACAAACCATCCCATGGGAACCAAGATCATCTCAACAAGTGCTGG
This sequence comes from Coluber constrictor foxii, assembly GCA_038048745.1. Lineage (NCBI taxonomy): Eukaryota > Metazoa > Chordata > Lepidosauria > Squamata > Colubridae > Coluber > Coluber constrictor. Next base: position 113,370,698 of record CM075961.1, on the reverse strand, counting down.
CCAGAGGCTGAGGGGAGTTGCCAAGGAGATGCCAAAACACCTAATTGGACAATGTGACATGTGACCATGAGGGAGGGAATTATCTTTTCTTTAATTGTATTGAAACTGTGGGAAATATTTAGAACTGGTTTCATTTTCATCCCTGCCAAAATGATGTACTCAATAAAACAGTTCTTTGAGAAAGCTGAGTGCTGAACAGGTTGGGTTCATTAGTCGGAACGTTGACACTGAGCTTACAGAGATGCAATAAGCATCAGAGACAATACAAAAAACTTTATAAATTCACAAAAAATAAATATCCTAAACACAATAATATTTATTTATTTATTTATTTAATTAATTAAGCTTGTATGCTGCCCTCTCTCCGACAAGGACTCAGGGCCGCTCACAGGAATATACAAGTAGTTCTCAAAATTATGAATGATTGCTTAGAACCATTCAAAGTTCTGATAGATCTCCTGAGGACTACTTATGACCTGTATTCAAAGTTCCATTGGCTACTACCCCTGACACACACAACATAAAACATTGCATTTTAGGCACTTAGCAATTGGCCCACCTTAAAGGCTGTTTGCTGCATCTCAATCATGTAACTGTGATTTATGACTTTTTTTGGGTAGAAAGTAGTGTTTACTTCTAGTTTCCATGAAAAAAATGCCCATTGATTTCCGGCAGTGACATCTGAGCGGAGTGGGTGAAGGTGCAATTCACAGTGCCTGAAAACCCAATTAATTCCTGAAAAGGAGCCCCATAAGGGCACTTCCAAACCGGGAGGGTTCGGAATATTAAAGGGGAAGGCTTTAAGCTTCAGATAAGATGATAGCGTCTAGGAGAATAAAAGCCGGACCCCTTAAAATCTGTCTTCAAGGCAGATAGAGAGCGATGGCGGCTGCATAGTGAGGAAGCAAAAAGTGAGTTTCAGAATCGGTGGTCACAGAGGATTGGAAGAAAAAAGAAAAGTGAGATTCTTAACAATCAGTCATGAGCGAGAGAATCGCAGAGGGTGAGGAGAGCGGCAATCAGGAAGGAGAGCGCTTAATGGGAGATGATTGAACGAAGGCAACAGGGTAATAGAAGTAGTGGAAGAAACAATCAACAAAGAAGATACAAAGTAACAAACCAAAACTGAACTGAAACATTCGGACCCAAGCTAAGGATTTAATGTGAGAGAAGGCAAAAAAATAAAAAAAATAAAAAGGAGTAATTTCACCACAGGAAGGAAGAGACTGCAAAGGCAAATCAAAGGAGTTTCCTTCCTCTAACTGACGGACTTGGTGGACTTGGAGGATTGAGGAGGAGGCGATTTAGAAGGAAAATTATAAATAGACACACGAGTAAGGTGGACTTATAAACATTGAGAAGAAAGCAGAGTGCAAGATTGGGAGGACACAGAGACTGTGTGCTGGAATTGAAAGTGACTAAACTGGAATTAGGTGATAGAACCAATCTGATGCAATAACGACTGGAAAGAAGGGGAAAAAAAGAGAGAAGAGAAGAACTCAAAAAAGGAAAAAGTCTGGATGGAATTTAATATACTGATAGAGATTGTGATTTGAGGGAGGGAATTGTTTTGTTGATAATGTTTGAAAAGGAAAAGCTATAAAATATATTGTTTTTTAATTTTTATTGCTATAACACACGAAGTACACATACAAGTACAAATAAAACAATACACAACACAACACACAACATAAATGACATTTAAATATACTATCTAATTTCTTACAACATCGGTAACATATACTCCTCTATATATATTCTTTCTTCTCACCTTATATAACAATATTGTTGTTATTTTATAATTTGGTTATTTTCTGTTGTGTCTAATTTGGTACAGAATTTAGTTTTAGTCCTTTAGGATCCTCTTTTATTTGGTTGTCCTTTTCTCCAACCATTGATACCACTTTTGTCAAACCAGATAGTAGTCAGATTCTTCCTGCTCTCGGATTTCCTTCGTGAGTCTATCCATTTCAGCACACTCCATCACTTTAGATATTATTCTATCTAATGTTGGGACTTCTTCCAATTTCCAATTTTGTGCATAAGTAATCCTTGCTGCGGTCAAGATGTGTGTGATTAAATATGATATTCCTTTTTCATAATTACATGTGTATATGCCTAATAAGTATGTTTCCGGTCTCAGTGGTATTTTTTGTTTTGTTATTTCTTCCAATTGCATTTTAATTTTAGTCCAATTGTTTTGCCTTGGGTAATAGCCACCACATGTGGAAGTATGTCCCTTTTTGTACTTTGCATTTCCAACAAAGTGAAGATGTATTTGGAAACATTTTAGAGATCCGTGCCGGTGGGAGGTGCCATCTGTAAAACATCTTGTAAGCATTTTCTTTATATGGTACTGATAATGTCAATCTGCTGTTAGTTTTCCATAGTCTTTCCCATTTGCTTAAGTCTACACTGTATCTGAAATTTTTTGCCCATGAAATCATATTTTCTTTTACTATTTCCTCTTCCAATTTATATGCCAAGAGAAAGTTGTAAATTTTTGTTATTAATTTCTCATTTGGACCTAATATAATTTTGTCTAATTGATTTGATTCTTTTTGGATTCCATATTTTTCCATATCTGTTTTGTATCTGGATTGTAATTGTAGGTATGGCCACCATTCGATTTCCACACCTTGCGTGCTTAGTTCTTCTCTTGTTTTTAATTTTCCTTCTTCATTTAGAAGATCTTGGTATGTTTTCATTTTATTTATGTCCCTTGTATTCAGGTATATTTGCGCTTCCATTGTCGAAATCCACCGTGGGATCTTATCATAGTGATTCTTTCTAATATCACTCCAGATTTTAATCAGGGTGTCTCTCAGGATGTGTCTACAAAATTGTTCTTGGTTTTTTGTGTTTTTTTGTCTCTCTTCCCATAAATATGCCTGCCATCCCTTTGTCAAATCGAGGCCTTCCAATGTTAATATACATCTGTTTTTGAGCTCAAACCAATCTTTAATCCATACTAGTGATGATGTTTTGTAATAAATCTGCCAGAGTCCCATTCCTCCTCTTTCTCGTTTGTCTTGTAAGTCCTTTAATTCTTGCCTTTTTTTTTCCTGCCAGATATATTTTAGTATCATCTTGTCCATATCTTTAAAATATGTTTTGCTTGGGTTTATTGGTATCACCCTAAATAGGTACAGCACTCTTGGTAAAATATTCAATTTAACGGTGGCAATTTTTCCTAAAAAAGATAATTTGAGTTTTGTCCAGATTTCTAGATCTTTTTCTATTTGTTTGACCAATTTATTATAATTATCTTCCTTAAGTGTTGAGATTCTGTTGGTGAGCCACACCCCTAGGTATTTCACTTTTTCTACTTTTTGAATCCCCAGTATGTTTTCCAATTCTTTTTCTTGATGATCAGTAAGGTTTTTCGTTAACATTTTTGTTTTTTGTTTGTTGATTTTCAGGCCCACCATTTCTCTGTATTGTTGTATTTTTGTCAATAGTTTTAATCCAGATTTTAATGGTTTTTCTAGGATGAGTACTATATCATCTGCAAAAGCTTGCAGTTTGTATTCCTGATCCTTTTATCTTTAATCCTGTTATTTCTGTATCTTCTCTAATTCCTTCTAGTAATAGCTTCAACGTTAAGATAAATAATATAGGTGACAAGGGACATCCTTGCCTTACCCCCTTCTTTATATCAAAATATTCTGTTGTCTCTCCATTAATTAATATCTTTGCGGTTTGGGTGTAGTATATTTTTTTGATCATCTTTACGAATCTTTCTCCAAATTTCATCCTTTCCAGTTGTACTATTAAAAAAGTCCAATTGAGATTATTGAACACTTTTTGGGCATCCAAGAAAATTAAAGCTAGTTGTTTGTCCAGTCTTTGTTCATAAAATTCAAGGGTATCAATAATTGTTCTTGTATTGTTTTGGATTTGTCGCCTGGGAATAAATCCATTTTGATCAGGATGTATGTAATGTTTAATAAAATTTTTTAGTCTATGTGTTATAATGGATGTGAATAGTTTGTAGTCTACATTAGGGAGGGAAAATGGTCGATAATTTTTGATTTCAGTGGGATCCAAGTCTTGTTTAGGTACTAATGTGATTATTGTTTCATTCCATGATTGTGGGACTTCAGCTTCCAAAAGTACATCGTTATACACTTGTATTAACATGTCACCTACTGATTGTTGGAATACCTTATAAAACTCCAGTGGTATGCCATCTGCTCCCGGTGACTTGTTGTTTTTCTGTTTCTTCCTTGCTTCTTTGAATTCTAACATAAAGATTGGTCTATTCAGTGCTTCAATATGATCTTCTTTTAGTTCCTTGATTTTTATTTTGTTCAAGTATTCTATGATATCTTCTTCTCTAATTTCTTCTTTTGCATATAGGTTTTGAAAAAATTCCTTTGCGATTCGTTTTTTATCCTCGTTGTTGTGGTGGGTGCGTCCGTCCTCGTCTTTTAATTGCTGTATTATTCTCTTCTGTTTTTCTGTTTTCAATTTATAGGCCAGCCAACGCCCAGTTTTGTTTGCATGCTCAAATTGATTTTGTTTGGCCATCTTTATTTTCCTTGCTATCTCTGTTGTTGTAGTCAGGTTTAATTTAGGTGTTGTAAGGTTAATTTTTGCAATTTCTTGATTGTGTGGTTCTTCCTGTAGTTTTAGTTCATATTGTTGCAATTCCACCAGTAACTTTTCTTTGGTTTGTTGTTTATCTTTATTTATTTATTTATTTATTGCAGTGTAAGCAATTATTAGGCCCCTATGTATGCTTTGGTTGTGTCCCATAGATTTTGGAGACTAGTATGTTCTTTTAGATTAATTTGAAAGAAAATTTTCAATTCTCTCTGGATCATTTCTACATATTGTTTATCCTTCATAATATCTTTGTCCATCGTCCATCTTCTCCCTATTTGATGGCCCTTCCATGTTATTTCAATCAGACTGTGGTCTGCCCATGTATTTGTTGCTATTTCTATTTGTTTGATATCTAACCTGAGCTCTGCTGTCATCCAGGCCATGTCAATTCTGTCAATTAGTGATACTAATAGTATTGTTTTTGTTTCTGTTTTAATCTCAACCATCAAAGTCCTACCCTCCACGTCTGCAAATATTTGCTTTGCTTGTATATGATTCTGGATATACATTGCTATGCCTTTCTTTTTTTGTTCTGTTAGTGCTGCATAGAGTGTTCCCAGTTTGTTTTCTAGTAGTCTTTGTTGTTGTTTTTTGATATGGACTTCTTGTAATGTTATAATGTGTCTTCAATTTGTATAGGTTATTAAATACAAGCAACCTCTTAGATGGATTGTTTAGACCATTTATGTTAATTGATATTAGTCTTAGTTCTTTCTCCATTCCGATCTTCTATCTCCTTGCTTTCATGGGTTTTCTGTTTTTTTTGCAGTGATTCGTATTTTTTCCCTTACTCCCTCTTTTTCCATTCTTTCTTTCTCCCCTCTTGTTCTTCCTTCTCGTTCTCCTTGTGCTTCTTCATCTTGGTCATCCTGGCTTGTAGGTTCTTGTTGAGCTTCCGATTCTTGTTCCTCTTCTAATACAAAATGGTTGTCGAAAAACTGTTGTGCCTTTTCTAATGTATCAAGTCTGTGTTTTTTATCTTGCCAGGAAACCAGGATTCCCTCGGGTATCATCCACGGAACAATATTTTGTATTTATTCAGTTCTGTTGTCAGAAAGTTGTAGTTTTTCCTTATTTCTCTTATTCTTCTCGGTATTTGTTTTAATATTATTATTTCTTTTCCTTTGTAGGTAATTGATTCCTCTCTCATTATTTTATATATTTCCTCTTTCACCGATTTTCTTGCGAATCTAATGTGGACCTCTTTGGGTAGTTTATTCCTTCTAGCATAATTTGTATATACTCTATAGACCTCGTCTATTTTTCTGTTGATTTCCTCCTTATTTTTTTGGGTCACCTCCGCTAAAATTCCCACCATCAAGTCTTTCAGATCTTCGTCCCTGCTTTCTGCTATATTTTGAAATCTTAGATAGAAGGATGCCTTCTCCATTTCTAGGAACGAAATTGAATCTTCCAGTTCTTTATTTGTTGTCATTTGGTCGCTCTCCATATCCTCCAATTTTTTTTCTGCTTGGTCCATCTTTACTTCAATGCTTTGAATCCATTGTTCATTTTTAGCGATATTTTGTTGTATTTTCTCCATTTTATCATCCATTCCTTTTAATTTATACTTTATCTCTCCTACATCTGATTTCAGCTCTTCGTGATTCCTTTTACTTTCTTTGTGATTGTTAGCAATTGATTCCTGTGTTTTATTCATCCTCTCCTGTATCATTGCCAGTACTGAATATATATTCTGGAAGTTAATGGCTTGGGGAGTTTTTTCTTTTTCTGCAGGTAGCATTGTATCTATCGTTTTCTGTTGCATTGGTGATGCCGTGGTCCATATTTGGTTGGAGATTATTCTCTTACTTGTTTTTAGTGACGCAGATGAGCCAATGGTTGTCATCTTAATTTTCTGATTTAGTGCTTCCCAAATTTTCATCCACAATCTATATGTCTTAGGTAAGTTTTTCATATCATTTGTATTAATTATAGGAACCAATATCTGCTTATTTTGGCTTTCGGTTCTGATAAATTTCTAGAGTTCAATCTCTAGTATCTCTGATATCGTTATATAAGGGACTAATATAAGGTTGATTAGGGAGTAGGGAAAAAATATGGTATTTCAGCAAGTCATGTATCTATTGCTATTTTAGGTATATTCAATTGATTTCTCAGTTATATCTCTATTAAAACTTTTAAATCCTACCAATTTTAACTATCTATTCTTATTTTAAACAATAGTATATGTATATCAATAATATAAATCACTCTATGTCAGTTCATCAATACAATAACATTTCAGTAATTTAAATTTATATTAGATTATTATATTAGATTTTATCCCAAAATAGAAAAGTAATAAAAAGAGACAAGAGAGATGAGAAAAAAAGACGAAAAGAAAAGAAAAGAAAGAAAAAAGAAAATGTCTATTCTTATCTTAAACAATGTTATATATATCACTAGCATAGGTCACTCTATATCAGTTCATCAATGCAATAATACAATAATATTCCAGTAACTTAAGTTTATACTAGATTTTATCCCAAAATAAAGAGGTAATGAGACCAGAAAAAAGAAAAGAAAGATAAAAAAGAAAAAGAAAAGAAAAAAGGAAGGAAGGGGACAGTAATATACAGATAGACTATTTGTTATATTGCAGTTCCTTATTCAACACCTATATTATCATCAAACTGTTTTCTATAGCCAAATATTTTCCTATTAACTTCGTTATATATATTGTTTTCCTTTCTTATAAACTCTATAAAGAAATATCTATTCTTTCCTACTATATTTTATATACTCTCTATATACTATATTAATTATATTATTATATTATATTATATTATTATATTATATTATATTAATTATATTAATTATATTATTATATTACATTACATTACATTACATTACATTACATTACATTACATTACATTACATTATTATATTATATTAATTATTATACTATACTATACTATACTATACTATACTATACTATACTATACTATATTATTAATTATTAATTATTAATTATTAATTATTAATTATTAATTATTAATTATTAATTCTATTCTATTCTATTCTATTCTATTCTATTCTACTCTACTCTACTCTACTCTACTCTACTCTACTCTACTATATTATACTATGCAATATACAGTATGCTATAGTTAAGAAGAATTAGTATAAGTTAGAAAAAGTTCAATTAGATTAATGTCAACAATTATATTTAACTGCCAGTTTTGTGATCGTTGCAATCTTCACTTAATCTTGCATCAGTCGAGTTTACTGTCAAATAGTTTGTTGCCAAAGTCCTTCGATTGCGTTCCAGTATTAACAATAGTTCCAGTCTCAATGTTGCTTAGTTATTTTCAGATTAACAGTCTAGTCTATTTCTTATGGTTCTCCTGCCCTTTGTTATTTCTGAGTACTAAAGCTTTGCCGCAGATACAAAGTTACAAAATACCCTATAGGTCTGCACTCCGATTCAGTCTCCTCTCTGTTGTTTCAGCTCTGTTCTGTTTATAATAAACATAGCAATTCACCTCGTATTCCTTACAGCAGCCAATTAATCCTTGTTAAGTTTCCAGTCCTAGTCAAATCAAGTCAGAATCAATCTGTTTAATAGCCAGTTCACCAGCTCTCAAGTATATCCCTGCAAATCCATTTTAATGCTGTCGCCTGTCAAATCCGCTTAGTCACCCTCTGGTTGGTCTCGCTGTTCGCTCCTGTTTACTTTCACTTTGCCGCCTCTTTATGGCTCCTTTCCGCCAATCTGTTTGGAATCTCTCTCTTAATTATGTTTCCCTCACGTTATAATTGTACCTTTCAAATTCTTCTCTCTTACTGTTTTAACCGATGTATTCTTGATACAATCTTTGCTTCCTTTCTGATGCAGCAGTCAGTGCTCTGGCCAGCCCACGAACAGGCTGGGTTTTTCCCAATCAGAATTAAGGGGTTTTCCCTGAATCTTCGGGATGATTGCTGTCACCACCAAGGTCCTATGGATTTCCCCTTTAATCTATTGACCTCTTCATGGTCAATAGCGCCAAAAAAGCGGCTTCCTGGTCGAAAATTGGAACTTAGGGAGCAGAGATCGGTTCTCTTAGTTCCTCACACGCTGGCATCACCGCTGGAAGTCTCCTATAAAATATATTGTTAAGAAAAATTTATTGTTGAAGAACTGTGTGAATAGGTGTTGAAAGAATCAGAGAGGAAGATTTATCTTGAATACTTGATATTTCATAATAATTATAGTGAAAATATTTGATATTATTATAATACATAAATTAATCAATTTGATTTTTAAAAAGGGAGGATGATTGTTAAAGAGTAATTGAATGGTGAAACTTGACTTGAGCGGTAGTAAATTAATTAATTAATTAATTAATGGGATTGATATATAAGTACCAGTGGTAATGTAAATATAAATATTACTAGTGGTAATAATAAAAATAATGTTTAGATGGATTATCCCCGAAGGTATCCTCATCACATGGCAGGATAAGAAATTTAAAGTTGATTCGACAGAAAAAGCTCAAGAGTCCTATAAAATTTACTTGGAAGAAAGACAAGAAAGTAAAGACGAATCAGAAAGTAAAAGTCAAGAGGAGGATCAATAAGAGGAGATAGAAAGAGCTAAGGAAGAAGAGGAGAAAAGGTTCCTTTCCAAGAAAAGGAATGAGAAGAGAAGGAGTAAGAGGAAAAGTTAAAAGAGAGACATGAAATACCAAGAAACAAATACAGTAGGGAATGGAAGAAACAATATCTTTATTCTCCGTGAATATTAATGGTTTAAATGCACAGGAAAAGAGAGCACAAATATTTACAAAATTAAAAAAAATTAGATATAGAAGAAGTATATGAACCTCTTGTATACAAGAGATTCATATAAAAAAAGGATTTCAAAAATTATTAGAAAACAAGAAATTAGGAGATTACATGGGTCATTATCACAACAGAAAAAAAGAGGAATCACAGTGTATATAAAGGAAAAAATAAATTCAGAATCAGTCATTGCAGATGACGAGGGTAGAATTTTGATGATAAAATTAGATATGGAATATAAACAAATTTTATTAGTAGTGGTATATGCCCGAAACAAAAATCAACAAGAATGTTTCAAACATTTACACAATAAAATAACAGAACAAGAAATAGAAAATGTATGCATAATAGGAGATTATAATGCCATAGCTGATAATAAAAGAGACTATTATAGCAATAAGAAAAAAAAAGAAGAAGGAAATACTACCTAAAGAATTTTTCAATATGGTATCAGAATTAGCCTAAGAGACACCTGGAGAGAAATCTACAAAGAAGAAAAGCAATATAGATACTATTCTCATCCGCATCAATCTTGGTCCAGGATCAATATGGCCTGGATGACAGCACAATTACAATTACAATTAGAAAAAATAGACATAGGAGTAAACAAATGGGCGGACCATAATCCGATAATTATATATTGGAAAGGACAAAAAAGATACAAAAAGTGGACATTAAATCAATACATATGTAAGGAGAAAGAATATAAACAATTCCTGGAAAAAGATATAGACTTTCTCAAAAGTAAGCAAAAAAGAAGACACATAGGCTCAAAACCTTTGGGACACACTAAAAGCTTATATTAGAGGGGTGACAATTGCATATACGACAAAGAAAAGGAAAGAGAAAAGGTCTCAGCAAAACAAACTACAGGAAGAGCTTAAAAAATTAGAAGAAGATTAGAAGATTAGAAGAAGATTAGAAGAACAACAGAAAGACCCCATAATAAAAAAGTAAAAGCGGAAAGAAGAATAATTAAACACAAACTAAATCTGATAACCCACGAAGAAGTGGCATTTAAAATAAAGATGGCAAAACAAAATTACTTCAAGCACGCAAATGAAGTGAGCAGGTGGTTAGTTTATAAGCTAAAAAAGGAAAAAGATAAAAGAACAATATAATAGTTGTAAGTTGTAAGAGCGGAAAATCCAAATAAAAGAGAAGAAATGAATAATACATACTTTTTTCTCCAAATTATACACTCAGGAAGAAACGATAGAAGCAGAAATCAAAGAATATCTAGAGAAAACAAATGTATGTAAACTTACGGAAGAACAGAAAGAAGTACTGAATAGACCAATCTCTGAAACAGAATTTGGAATTGCAATAAAAGGCAAAAAACAGTAAGACACTAGGACCAGATGAAATACCCATTGAATTATACAGGAGTATACAAAAACAGATAGGAGGATTAATGCTAGAAATATTCAATGAAGCACTACAGGAGACAAAAATACCCAAAACATGGATAGAAGCACTAATCACACTTTTATACAAGGAGGATTCAGACCAGCAATTAGTACAAAATTATAGGCCTATCACTTTATTGAGATAAAGATAATTATAAAACATATGTCAATAATTGCGGAAAGGTTAAAAATGATTCTAAATAAACATATACACTCAGATCAAAATGGTATTTTGCCAGGACGACAAATTAAAAACAACACGCACTATAATCAATATATTAGAGTTTTATGAAGCACACCCAGAGAGACAAGTTTCACTGGTTTTCCTTGATGCCCAAAAAGCTTTCGATAATTTGAAATTATGATACAACAAATAAAAAAAATGGAATTTAGCTCAAAATTTGAAAAAAATGATTGAAAAAATATATTCAAAACAAACTGCAAGAGTAATTATGAATCAAGATATGACAGACGGATTTGAGATAACAAAAGGAGCGAGACAAGGATGCCCACTTTCCCCACTTCTCTTTATATTATCATTGGAACCACTCTTAAAAAAAATTAGGGAAGATTGAGAGATAAAAGGATTGACAATAAAAAATGAGGAGTACAAATTGCAAGCCTTTGCAGACGATATGGTCTTTATAATTGAGGAACCTCTAAAATCAGGCTCCAAATTGGGACTTCTGGTAGCACTGTAGGCATTGAAGACGCTCCCGTTAGAGCGCCAGCCCCGTGATCGCGTATAAGCTGCTAGAACAGCACAAGTCAGCTGTCTAGCAGCTTGAAAACTTTCCCCTCAGGAAAAGAGGGGGAGGTGAGCAGCTGGGCAAGGATAGAGCTCCCCTAGACCCCTAGGAGCAATTCTGGGGCTCAACGGGTGAGAGCTCCCAAGCAGAGCTCCGCATCCGGCACACTTCTGCAGCAGCAGAACAAAACACCGCGACCATCCCTGCAAACAATGCTTGAATTTACATCTGAATAAGAAGCAGGCAGAGCAAAGACAGGATTATAATTGCAAGTACAAAATTTAACTCTGATGCAGTATTACTTCCTTCTGTGAAGATTGAAGGGAACAAAAGGGTAAGGAAGATGGTGTCTGAAAGTTAAAGGGTGTGGCACAAGTGAAAGTTAACAGGAAAGTGCTTGTTAAGTGCTTGTTAATGTCGTTAGCTATGTTCTAATCAATGGACTCAATTTTAAAAGAACAAAGAGCTCAAGATTAAAGAAAATAGCACTGGTTTACTAACAAACTATAAGATTTAACAAATTTGGGGATTAAGTGGACTTTTTGGTCTTATTACTTTGACTGCTGGAAAGTGTAATTTGAATATTTGGAAATGGCTTCAAAGCAAACAAAAGTTGGTGCTCCTAAGAACGCTGGAAGTTCTTCAGCTCTACCTTCCAAATTGCAGTTTTTCTTACCCCTAGCGGATACACAAACACTGACACTTGAAGCCCTCCAAGGTGCTTTAAAGGCACAAGCCTGTTTTGCAAGAAAAAAGTCACCTGCTTTTAAAGATGTGTCTGATGAAATGACTGAAATTAAGGTCTTAATCCAAACCTGCAATCAACAAATAAGAGAGGATATTGTGGATGCATTTAAGGGCTTGCTTGGTTATATTACATCGCTGGATGACAGGGTGGAAGAAGTTAATCAGTCTAATGTTAATTTGGAAAATAAAGTTGATGAGGCTCAAATTAAGATGGAAAAGACAGAGGCAGAAGTTACAATGACACAATACAGAGCGATGGGATTTGCTTTGAGAATAAAGAGGCCTGAAAGAAAATAATCAAGAAAATTTGAAAGAGATTTTTGCAGAAGCTTTTGCTCAGTTAACTGGTGAACCGAAGGCAGAATATGATTGGCAGATTGACAAAATTTACCGTGTTAACTCATGGATTGCTAGACAGACAACTACCAAGAGATATTGTAATCTACTTTGTTACCAGGAAGACAAGAAATGGAATATTACAAGAGTCTTATAAAAACAAGCTACAGGTGGCAGGACAGGAGTTGGCAGTACTGAATGAAATTCCCTCTAAAATGTTGAGATCCAGAAAGGACTATGCATTCCTAGTTGATGAACTTAGAAATCGTCAGATACAGTACAGATGGGAGGCTCCAGCCGGATTGGTGGTGAGTTCCTCAGGAGAAAGGTATCGTCTTAACTCAGTTTGGAAGGCAAGAGATTTTTACAGTAATGCACTAAAGGCTGGAGCCAGAAGAAGGAAAGAAGCAGGGGAGGTTAGAGAGGAAGCTACCCAGGCACAAGCCCAAGGAGGTGTTTTGAGTACACAAGAAGACTTAATTCAACTTTCGGGTGCTGTTCAAGACTTGGATTTATTTGAAGAGACAGAAGGAGTTATGGAACAAAGACAAACACGAGCGGCAACTAAACGCAAAGAACAAGAATTAAAGAAGCAACAAACTCAGATAATAACCCAAGAAACAATAAATACAAATACAGAAGCCTTGGAGGGGGAGGCAGACTGAAGAAGCAATTCCAGCAAGACTTCCAGGCTTGTTTCAAAAGCTTCGAGGGGCTAAAGATGACAATTACATTTTTAACCTGGAATGTTAATGATTTAAATTCACCACAAAAAAAGGAAAAAAGTATTTCACTATTTGAAACAAATTAAAAATGATGTAATTTGTTTGCAAGAAACACATATTAGAACAAATGACCAAAAATATTTGATAAATGCAAGATTGGAACACATTTTGTGGCATCTGCCCCGGAGAAGAAAAATGGCATAGTTATATATTTAAGGAAAGTCTTAAAGGCTAAATTAATTGAAGCAGACCCTCAAGGAAGATATACGGCAATTGTGCTATTAATAGAAGGAAAGAAAATTCTTTTAACGGGAATATATGCTCCTAATCAACAACAAGAAAAGTTTTACAAGTTGCTGCATACTAAATTGACACAATGGGATTATAGATCGTGCATATTATTGGGTGATTGGAATGGAGTATTGGATACTAAGAAAGACAAGAAGGGACTTTTGCAAAATACTCAAACACGTGCAAGACTGCCTAAATCAGTGGTTCTCAACCTTCCTATTGCCGCGACCCTTTAATACAGTTCCTCATGTTGTGGTGACCCCCCAACCATAAAACTATTTTTGTTGCTACTTCATAACTGTAATTTTTTACTACCGGTTCTGTGGACGTGGTTTATTTTGTGGGCGTGGCTTGGGGGTCATGTGACTGGTGGGCATGGCTAGCTGGTCATGTGACTGGGTGGCCATGGCTATGTGTATAGGGACTACTCAGAGGGCTGAAAAAAGTCATTTCTGACAGGTCTTCGCACTTTTGACAGGTCCTCACACTTATGACCATCCTCACATTTATGCCGGTGCAGCATTCTTAACAACTCATTGCCACTCATTTCACAACTGCTTCTCTTAACCATGGTGATCAGATAGAGCAAAAACATAAAATGTGAGGACAGTCGTAAGTTTGAGGACTGGTCAAAAGTGCGAGGACCAGTCGAGAATAACTTTTTCAGCTCTCTGAGTAGTCCATGTGCACAAAAGGACTACCCAGAGGGCTGAAAAAAATGATTTCTGACAGGTCCTCACTTTTGACCGATCTTCACACTTATGACTGGTCATCATTTATGCCCATTGTAGGATTCTTTAACAACCATGTCACTCATTTCATAACTGCTTCTCTTAACTATGTTGACAAGATATGGCAAAAACGTAAAATGTGAGGACAGTCGTAAGTTTGATGACTGGTCAAAAGTGCGAGGACCAGTCGAGAATAACTTTTTCAGCTCTCTGAGTAGTCCATGTGCACAAAAGGACTACCCAGAGGGCTGAAAAAAATGATTTCTGACAGGTCCTCACACTTTTGACCGATCTTCACACTTATGACTGGTCATCATTTATGCCCATTGTAGGATTCTTTAACAACCATGTCACTCATTTCATAACTGCTTCTCTTAACTATGGTGACAAGATATGGCAAAAACGTAAAATGTAAGGACAGTCGTAAGTTTGAGGACTGGTCAAAAGTGCGAGGACCAGTCGAGAATAACTTTTTCAGCTCTCTGAGTAGTCCATGTGCACAAAAGGACTACCCAGAGGGCTGAAAAAAATGATTTCTGACAGGTCCTCACACTTTTGACCGATCTTCACACTTATGACTGGTCATCATTTATGCCCATTGTAGGATTCTTTAACAACCATGTCACTCATTTCATAACTGCTTCTCTTAACTATGGTGACAAGATATGGCAAAAACGTAAAATGTAAGGACAGTCGTAAGTTCGACGACTGGTCAAAAGTGTGAGGACCAGTCAAAAATAACTTTTTCAGCCCTCTGAGTAGTCCATATGCATAAAAGGATACAGCAATAGAGGGATGAAAGAAGGGAAGGGAAATTAGAGTAGGAGTGAGGGTAAGAGAGGGAGGAAAAGAGGAGGAGAAGGAGAAAGGAAAAGGAAGTAGGGAGGAGAAGAAGGGGGGAAGAGAAAGTAAGAAGGAAAGAAAAGAGAGAGGTGGTAAGTTTGAGAAGAAAGATTGCCATCTATAAAAATAGATGACAATGCGAAGGGGTATAATATAGAATAGAAGGGAAAAATTGAATTTGATTAAGATTAGAGATGAGGATGAAGGGTAATATTGGTTTTTAAAAAAAATAGATGTGGAATAAATATGGCAAAAAAGAAATATAGAAATTGTAAATTTAACTGAAATGACTAAACACTGTTTAAATTTGTGAACCGACCAAATAAAAGAAATGAAAGGGAAGAAAATCAACCCCAAACAAATATAAAGATATTAAGATAATGAACGGTTAAACTTTAAAGAATAAAAGAGAACAAATATGAATAAATAGCAATAATTAGAAACACACATACAAACATACAATGTATTTTCTTTGAACAGAGTATTTGGTCGGTTCACAAATTTAAACAGTGTTTAGTCATTTCAGTTAAATTTACAATTTCTATATTTCCTTTTTTGCCATATTTATTCCACATCTATTTTTTTAAAAACCAATATTACCCTTCATCCTCATCTCTAATCTTAATCAAATTCAATTTTTCCCTTCTATTCCATATTATACCCCTTCCCATTGTCATCTATTTTTATATCCATCCTCACATTGGTTAATTATGTAATATTACAGTTGTTTAATATAAATTCAACATTTTAATATAAATCAATTATATAACCTTTTTTGTATATTAATCAATATGAAAATAAATATTTCAATTATTTCCATGCAATCCAATTTATTACAAATCAATTAATTATATTTACCAATAATAAGAAACCAAATAATTTCCCCCATATATTCCTCCAAACCACAACTTAACCATTTCTGCTTGCAACACAATATACAATTAATAGTATCTCAATTATTACAATTCCCTAGTTAAATAGAGTTTTTTTTCTTTTGTGTTTTAAAATCTTGAACCTCCTCTTTTGCCCTAAATTTCCCATTGTTTGCAGTTTTGCACCTACCTTTTTTGGTGAGGAAAAAGAAAAAGCAATCTCTCTCTGCCTCATTTTGTCACATTGCAGCAAAGATCCTGCTTTACTTTCAGTTCCCTTTTTCAGCATAGCTAGGGGGAAATAATCTGCTCCAGCAATTTACCTCTTTGCAGCTAACTAGCAACAGAGTCCTGGGCAAAACAGCTGAGAACAAATCAGCTGAGAGTCGGGAGACTGATCAAATCAATGTATGGTAATTAACCTAAGCTGAAGCTGAAAGGGGCTGTTTTTTCTATTTTTGCAGGCACATTTGTTTTCTTTTAACACTGATCAGCTGTAGGGCGGCCCTTTGAAGCCTCATGGCAAGAATTTAAAGAGTTTTTTCCCTCTAGCCATCAGCTGGGATTTAGGAGGCAGCAATAGATTGTGAGTGGGCGGGGTAAACGAACAGCGACCGGCGATCCAACAGAGCCAGAGAGTGAGTGAAGGCATGGGGGGTTGCGACCCCCAGGTTGAGAATTGCTGGCCTAAATCTTTTTTTGACACGATGGATGATATGGAGCTGAGAAATATCTGGCGTGAACGGAATGTTAAAGAGCAAGATTTTACATTTTTTTCCGATAGGCACCAATCCTTTTCTAGAATTGAATTTATATTAATTATGAATGATTTTCTTCCCAGGGTGAAGAAGATGAAGATATGACCGAGAACTCTAACAGATCATAATCCGGTGTGGATGGAATTGGAATATGGAGAGGGGTCTAGGAGGTCTTGGAGGTTAAATGAAAATTTATTTAGATATGAGGGAAATGTGACAGAATGTAAAAAACTATTGAAATAATATTTTGTTTTAAATATGCACAAGGGAACACCCATGAATATGGTTCGGGATGCAAGTAAAGCATATATGAGAGATGTTCTAATAAATTTGAATAATGCACACAGACGTAGACAGGGGGAAAAACGAAGGCAATTAGAAGAGGAAATAAAAAAGAAAGAGCAGGCACTAATATCTAACCCAGATGATAAGAAGATAAAAGAAGCAATTACTTTACTGCAAGCGCAATTTAGTATGTTGATATCAGACCAGATAGCAACTAATTTGCTATATGCTAAACACAATACTTTCTGCAATGCAAATAAACCAGGTAGATGGTTAGCATACATGTTAAGGAAAAAACAAAAATCTCGTACCATAGAGAAAATAAGAGTATAAAGGGAAAAAAGTGTATCAACAGAATATGATCAAAAAGGCCTTCTTAGAATTTTATACAAGACAATATGCTGGTGATACAATACGAGACATATAGACAGATATTTGGAGAAGGAAAATATTCCTATACTTACAGATGAACAAAGGGAAAGATTGAATCAACCAATAACCACGGAAGAAATTCTCCTGGTAATTAAGCAGTTAAAAGTTGGTAAAGCCCCTGGCACAGATGGACTGACAACGGCTTATTATAAAAATTTCCAACTAGAAATGGTAGAACCTCTTAGGGAATTACTTATTAAAGTACAACTTGGAGGACTGATCCCACCATCTTGGAGAACAGCTTTCATTTCTTTGATTCCAAAAGAAGATCAAGATCATAGTCAGTCAAAAAACTATAGGCCTACATCATTACTTAATACAGACTATAAGATCTTTGCTAAAATATTAGCAAATAGGTTAATGTCAGTTATGCAACAAGTGATTCACAATGACCAATCTGGTTTTATACATGGGAGACAAATGAAAAGTAATGTAAGACAAATTGTTAATATATTGGAGTATTTGGGGAAGAATAACCAAGTCCCTGCAGTGCTTACATTCTTGGACGCGGAGAAAGCATTTGATCGAGTGAATTGGCAATTTTTAATGAAAATAATACAAAAGATGCAGTTTGGAGAGTATTTTACACAATCTATTAAAGCAATATATCAGAAACAAATAGCACAAATTATAGTTAATGGTAGCTTAACAGAATCTTTTAAAATTGAAAAAAGAACAAGACATGGGTGTCCCGTCTCCATTATTGTTTATTTTAACTCTGGAATTATTGCTGAATAGAATACGTGATTCAGATGATGTACAGGGAATTAAGATTAGGAATCATAAATATAGATTACGAGCATTTGCAGATGACTTGGTTGTAACTTTAACCCAACCGGGGAAATCAGCTATAGGTTTAATGGACATAATTAATCAATATGGTCAAGTATCTGGGTTTAAAATAAATCCAGGGAAAACAAAGATGATAGTCAAAAATATGACTACAAATCAAAAAGAAGAACTAGTAACAGGATGTGAGATAGGAAAAAAGGTTAAATATTTAGGAGTCTATATCGCAACATCAAATGGGAAATTATATAATTATGAACCATTATGGCATAAAATACAGACAGAGACGGATAAATGGAAAAAATTACAATTGTCTTTGTTGGGAAGGATAGTAGTAGTAAAAATGAATGTTCTGCCTAAGTTTTTATTTCTATTTCAAATGATACCAATACTCAAAAAAGATGCAAATTTGGAAGAATGGCAGAAAGGTATTAACAACTTTGTTTGGGCAGGGAAGATGCCGAGAATAAAACTTAAAATAATGCAAGATATATGGGAAAGAGGAGGTTTGAAAATGCCTAATTTAAAATTGTACTATGAAGCAGTTGTTTTATCAACAATTAGTGACTGGATTAATTTAACAGAGGATAGAATATTGAATATTGAGGGATATGATTTGGTATATGGGTGGCATGCTTATTTAGTATATGATAAGAAGGTGGATAGGATCTTTAAAAGCCATATATTAAGGAACGCTCTATTACGTGTCTGGAAAAAATATCAATATAAATTAAATGACAAGATACCTACGTGGGTAGTACCCAGATACGTGATAGAGAACGTAAGTACAGAACAAAAACAGGATGTAATTACATATAAAGAGCTTCTTGACATAGAAAGAGGTGTATTACAGTTAAAGCCTTTGAATGTATTAAGAGAGGAAAGAGTAATTCAAACCTGGTTTCAGTGTGGACAGTTACAGGCTAGATGGAAAAAAGACCAGAAAATTGGCATCACACAAAATGAGGAAAATTTGGTAAAACAAATTAGGGATCAGAGTCAAATGCACATAAAAAGGTTGTATAATATATTGATAGAAATAGATTTGGAAACAGAGTTAGTTACAGATTGTATGATAAAATGGGCACAAAACTTTGAGGAACCAATAATGATGGAAACATGGGGAAAGATCTGGGTAAGAAATGTAAAATTTACGCAAGCTCAAAATTTGAGAGAGAGCTTTTATAAAATGTTTTATAGATGGCATTTAGATCCCAAAAAGCTAGCTTGTATGTATTCGAATCTACAATCCAAATGTTAGAGATGTGATTGTGTTGATGCTAAGTATTATCATGTATGGTGGACTTGTAAAAAAGTTAAAGCATTTTGGATAAAAATATGGTGGATTATCCAAAATATCCTTAAAAAGAAGATAGTTTACTCCACAGTTGTTCTTGTTAGGTATAATTACAGATTGTACAGTTATAGAGACTAATTTGATTCTGAACTTAATAACGGCAGCAAGATTGTTGGTGGTGCAATATTGGAAGGAGGAAGATTTGCCTACTATGCAAGAATGGATGTTAAAAGTAGGAAATTTAGCAGAATGGCCAAAATTTCAGCATATTTGAAGGACCATTTGAATGAGAAATATATGTTGGAATGGAGAAGATGGATTGACTACATTCAAAGCAAATATCGGACTAAGAAATTTCAATTAGTTTTGAATGAACAAAGAAATGTTATAATTTACCTAAATTTAGTCTAATAAAAGGGGAGTTAAAGTAGAAGGAGGTAGGAGGCTATGGTTAGTTAGCTTATGTTAGCGTACGATTGTCAAATGCTATACCCTGTATTTTTTTCTGGGAAGTTGGGGGGAGGGAGGGTTGGAGGGGGGAAGGTTGGGGGGGAGGGAGAGGGAAGGGGAAACATTTGTAAAATTTATTAAAACTTTTCAATAAAATATAAATAAATAAAATCAGGCTCCATATTGATTAAAAGAAGAATTTGGCAAAGTGGCAAGTTTAAAAATTAATAGAAATAAATCCAAATTGCTAACCAAAAATCTTACAAAACAACCAGAAAATAGTATGAATATTCAGATAACAAAAAAATATATATATTTAGGGATTTGGCTAACAGCAAGAGGTTCCTCAATCAAAAAGGAAAATTATGACAAATTAATACTGCAAATTGGAAAAGATTTGGAAAATTGGAAAAATCTTCAAATTTCATGGATGGAAAGAATGGCAGCAATAAAAATGAATATTCTGCCCAAAATTTTATTCCTCTTCCAGGTTATACCAATAAAAATAGAAAAAAGTTTTTTTGATTTATTAAACAGATTGACCTCACCCAGACCCCCTCCCGCCAGAATGGCAGCATTCCAATAGAGATCTATGGGAGAAAGGGAGATCCACCTGGAAGAGAAGAAACAAGGAGAGGGAGGAAAGAAAACATAAGTAGTTAGTTAGGCTTGCCTGGATATTGGGTATGAAATTGCTTAAGTAGCCTAGGAATTGTAACATGTTTCTTATGTACCCACTCATTTTCAGACAAGAGGAGATTTTTCCAAGCAATCAGGTACGGGGTCACGTCATGGTGTTTCCTCAAATCAAGTATTTCCTTCATTTCAAAATGTTGTTCCCCTTCAACCTACTTGGCTGTGGTGGTGTAGTAGCCTTAGATCTCAGGGGGAGTGTCAGCTATCCTGCTGCTTGCTGCCATGGACAAGGGGAGGGGTCAGTGGAGAATTCTTTGTTGCAGCTTTGCAACTATGGTCTGGGCTTTGTTTCTCTCTCCAAGGTCATTTCTTCTAGCTCTGGAATGCAGCAGCCCTCTGGTTGCCTAGCTACACCAGTCTGGGCTCTACAGTCTGTTTCAATTTGATGTTTTGTGAGCTTTGCTCTGATCTTGCCTAAAACTTGTTCCTTTCGTTTTGTTCTTAGTAAAAGAACTTTTTTCTGAATCTATGGAGCCAAAAAAATTTGTTTCCTAGGAAATGGACAGAGGCAGCCCTGACAGTTATTTCAGGCTATAGGAGACTCCAATGAAACACCAGGTGTATTTGTCTTAATGTTTTTGGCAATTGGAGTTCCACCGTAGCTGGGTTTATGATACATGTGATAGGGAAGGGTCCAATGAATTTTGATCCTAGTTTCTTTGACAGTTGCTGGGACTGTATATCTAGTAGACAGATATCCCTGACTTTAAATGGCTTTGGCTCTACCTGCTTTTTATCTGCTTGTGCCTTGTAAGCTGCTTTGCTTTGTCTAATGCTTTTCGCATTACTGGCCATGTATTTTGTAATCATTCTATCCCCTCCTTCAGGGAGGGTATGGTGGGTTCTTCAGCTGGAAGCTCTGGCATTGGGTTAAAATCCTGACCAGTGGCCACTGGAGAGGGGTGAAGCAGGTGCTGGAATGGACCGCATTATTTTAAGTAACCTTTGCAAAACACAAGAGGTCAGCCCAGTCATCTTGTTGATAGTTCAGAAAGCATCTTAGGTATTGTTATAGGATCTAATGCGTTTGTGCATTCCGATCCACCATTCGTTTCTGGAAAGTGACTCAAACTCAGTCCCTGATTGGTTGCTAGGAGGGCTAGGAATCCCATCCAGAACTTTTGAGGTGAACTGGACCCCACAGTCTGAAATTATTATCTGTGGGGCACCATGCAGGCGATATGGTGCAGGAAAAGTTTGGCTAGAGTTTTAGTTGTAGGGATCTTCTGGCATGGGATAAAATGGGCCTTTTTCAAGAACAGGTCCATCATCACCCAAATGAAAATGTTTCTTGCGCTTTCAGGCAGTTCTATAATAAAATCCATGGAGACCTCTCTCCAAGATGCTGAACGTTTGGCTATAGGTTGTAGGAGGCCGGGAGTTTTCCCTTGCCATCTTTTAAACTCTCTAAAGCTGAACAGCTGAATGCTTTAACATATTCATGATGCTTTGTATCTCTATTATGTCCATGCCTCCTGCTTTGGTTTCTACTCTCACTGCTACAAACACTATTGGTACCATTACTACTACTGCTGTTGGAACTGCTCCTAATTTCATTTTCTAATCATTCTGTACTCTTTCTCATTATTTTTCATTACATCCTGTTCACCATCTCTTGGCTGAATACTTCACTTTCTCCATCCAGCTCAGTCTGGTTTCTCTGTCTGCTTGACATTCTCTTAGGCAATGACCATAACCATATCTCTTGGTATTTACTGGGTTCATTACAAATACTATCTACTCTAACCCCACCTGCAGTGAACTGCTTAGGCGGTATACCTTTATTATACCTTTCAGATCTCTTAGGTATATGTTTGTTTGCCTTGAGTTTTTCCTACTTACAGGATACACCCTGGATTTTGCCTCTTTACAAACAGTGCACTCTAAGTACACACTGCATTTCTTAATCCTAAATCCCTCAGCTAGGTCTGGCATCTTCTGCAGTACTCTAAAACTTGCATGGCCCAATATCCTGTGCAATAAATCTCCTGTGCAATAAATGTACACAATTGTCATGTGTGGGAGTATTTGTAAGTGTTCATGCACAACAATTCTCCTGCCTTCCTAGAATGTACAGACCATCCTGCTTAACCCTTCGTGCACAAATTCTTCCACCTTTCCTTATGGCATATTGTTCTCCAGCAAACAATATTTCATACCCTCGGCTTTCTAACCTGGAAATACGCAACAGATTATGATCTAATTCAGGTACATATAAGACATTGTATAATATTTCTTCTATCTCAGGTACATAGACTTTACTTTCCCCTTTAACAGCAGACCATTGTCCATTAGCCAAACTAACCAATGTTTCCTTAGCTGGCCTCAAACAAGAAAACATTTGTGGGTCATTTGCAATATGCTGACTCGCCCCAACAACCAAGAGTTCCTGGTGTTTTCAAACACTGTTGCTGCCAGGAAAAATGATGATAAAGAACCACTCTTCATGCGTTGAGTAGCCCTACACCTTTGTCTTGCTGCTCCTGTTTCTCCTCTCAGGGAGCGTCTCTGGAGATGCTCTGTAGAACCACATGTGAAGCAGTGTGGGTTCTAACTGGTGTTACCACAGGTTCGCTTCGCGCACGCATTGAATTTTAATACAGCTGAGACATGGCAATCTCTGCTGTGCCTTACAGCTGGACTAAAAATGAAGGAATAAAGGTAGGTATAGAGTGGGGATGGGCGGGAGGGCCCAGCTGACAGTCAGAGCGAACCGGTTCACTCTCACATCAAGATTTTTGCTACCGACTCTCCCAAACTGGGGAGAACCGATAGCAACCCACCACTGATATGAAACAATGTTTCACTGTGTAAACAGTCTCAGCTGCTCTGCTGGGATTATGGGATGTTGCAGATGTGGACTGTACTGAGCATTATCTCCTCCCTTTCCCCATGTGAATGTGAATATTGGATGTTAAAATAAGAAACACAGACTTAAGTAACAAATTGCGATTGAATTTAATGTATGTTGGAAATGATCAACATTAAGAAATAGGTTGGGAAGAGTATATTTGGAAATAATTAAATAATAGATAAATACACTGAAAAGAAAACACTCAAAACAAGATATGCTGGGTATCAGCCAAACAAGAGGTGGAGATGTGGAGGAGAAAATGCTGGAAATCAGCCAAAGTAAAAAAAAAGGTGGAAACCAGGCAAACAACAGTTGGAGTTATGGAGGAGAATATGCTGAAATTCAGCTAAAATAAAATTTGCAGGAAATCAGCTAAACAATAGCTGGAGATATAGAGGAGAATATACTGGAAAATAGTCAAATTAATATGGGGTGAAAAAGAATATGTTGGAAGACAATTAAAATGAAGTGAAATACTTAGATTAAAAGATTATAATATTTCTTAAATTTGTGTTTTGATATTGATGTTAAAAAAAGTAATGGAGGAAATTTAGGAAAGAGATAGAATGAACTTTGATTTATATTTGGATATAAAAATGAGTGGAGTTTATTTGGGAATTAAGATTTGTGGTGATATAATAGTATGGCCTAAATTATATTAGAATTTATGTTAAAAAATTGTTTTGATTTGTAACTTTAAAAGATGCAATGAGGAAATTTTGAATGGAGTTTGTTAAAAAATGTAAGTGATTGTACCTATTTATGATCAGATCAAGACTTCGTTCTTAAAAGATACATTTTATGTTTATGTTTGAAAAAAATACTTAAAAATAATAATAAACAAGGTGCTGCAGGAGCACCTCTATAAGGGGTGAGTCATTGAATATGAGTCATTGCACATGCCCAAGATGGCGGCCGCATCCAGGGCGCTGTGAGATGATGGCTTTTTGGCTGGCTGTCTAGAGGGTCCGCGGGGGTTGCAGACCATCGGCAACCCCCCGCCCAGCCAGCAGAGCATTTGGCCATCACGCTGGTGGGTTTGTAGCCCCCAGCATGTCCTCCGGAGGCTCCCGCCGACCAGAACAGCTGAGAGGCGCTGCGAAAGAGGGTGGCGTGGCGGGAGCGGCGAGGAGATGGCGGCGAGTAGTGAGCGGCGAGCGGCGGTGGCGGTGAGAGGGCGCTTGGCGGCCGCTTTGAGGGTGGATGGCTGGCTTGTGAGACTCTACTTGGCCGGGGAGGCGCTGGAGACATTGGCTGCGCTGGTCGTGGGGGCGGCTTTGCGCTGGTCTTCGGGCGCTCTAATGGCAGGAGAGTGCCTGAAGATGGAGAAGATCTCGGCGTGGAGGCGGCATGGAGATGGCGCTGATGGCTCCAGCGGCCTGGAGGTGGCTCCAGCGGCTCCTCAGCTGGCTAGCGGACCCATTGGAGGCCGGTGGGGGCTTTTCATCTTTGGGGGCTTTTCCATGAGGAGTTGAAGACCCAAATGGGTCCAACGGGGTTGCACCCCTGCGGCTACTGTTTGGTGGTGAAGCTTCTCCCACCAGCAGAGTGGATTTACAACCTGGGGGCCACCCACTCTATACCCTTGTGGAGCTGTCCCCCTTCCCCCCCCATCCTGTTTGTCCTCCATGGCCCTTGAACTATTTTCGCTCCCCCGCTATCTGCCCGCTATTCTCCGGAGCTGTGTTTTTGAACTTTGGCTTTATTCATCATCCCGCTGGCT
This sequence comes from Coluber constrictor foxii, assembly GCA_038048745.1. Lineage (NCBI taxonomy): Eukaryota > Metazoa > Chordata > Lepidosauria > Squamata > Colubridae > Coluber > Coluber constrictor. The sequence continues at coordinate 113,345,330 of CM075961.1, read as the reverse complement.
GGCTGGCCATACTGGAGAACAGGTCAGCTTACGGAAGGACTTATGAAGCCAGTTCTTTTACGACCTACCCTGAGGGGGTGCCACACCGGCAGGATGAACTTGCCTGGGCCACTGTGAGAGAGTGGCCTGGGACTTTCCAACTCACCTGTCTCTTATGGTGGGCCACTGTGAGAGGGTGGTCTGGACATTCCTTCCGTTGGACAGAACGCAGAGACTCCTAGCCACTACCGTGAGACGGTTGTGGCGTTTCTCCTGTCTGACTTGGTTCTGCCTTGGAACATCTTCTATGGACCTTTGCCATGCCTTACCATCTTCTTTGCCCATGTTTTGTATTGGATGTATTCTAGGTCTACGCTTCTTGTCCTGCGAGATTCCCCCCCCCCTCGCGGGCATGGCCCTCTATGTTATCGAGGGCCTACCTTAATGACGGGTTTTGGGACCCCGAGAGGCAGCATGTCGCAAAACGGGGTTTGAGGGGTTTTTAAAGTTCTTTTTTAATGAGAGTTTTAGGGGGTTCCGGGGTGGGGGCGGGGGCGGGTTTGGGGGGGAACCCACGGGGAGAGGGACAGGCCCGGCTGTTTGTGGTGCCATAGGGGGTTTAGTTTCTGGAGGCAAGAGGGCTCCTTCAGAGCCCTCTGTTGAGGGCTGTGCTATAAATACGCTGTGTGGGAGGGGCAGATATGGCGTGAGCAGGGGACCATATCATGTGGCGGGGGCACGCACTCGCTGCCTTCGAGCGATTGCGTGCCCCGGTCCCCCGAGCTATTCCCGTTCCCCGGGTTGTTTAGAATCTCAGGACCCGAGGCTCTAGCTGTTGTTATAACAATGCGAGGTCCGTTGTTAATAAGGCCCCCCTCATATGTGATCTTCTTCAAGAGGGGGGTGCGGACCTGGCCGGTATTACCGAGACCTGGTTGGGCCACGAGGGGGGATTCCCCTCGTGGAGATGTGCCCACCAGGTTTCCTTGCATTCCACCAGCCGAGAGCTCAGGGTAGGGGTGGGGGAGTAGCGGTCATTATTAAGGAAGGTCTGGATCCGAGGGAGACCACTGTACTCAGATAGCTGGGTGTGAGTCCATCTTTGTGAGGTGGGGTCGTGGTGGGCAGATGGGTCTGTTAGTCACGTACCTGGCTCCCTGCCACGTGGCAACGACCTGCCCGAGCTTCTCAATGTTGTAGCTGAGGTGGCGGTTGATACCCCCAGGCTTATGGTCATGGGAGATTTCAATCTGCCATCCATCGGTGAAACATCTGAGATAGCCCGGAAGTTCATGGCTTCCATGACGGCCATGGACCTCACCCAGGTAATTCAGGGCCCGACTCACATTGGTGGACACACCCTGGACCTAGTTTTTGTCTCTGGTCAGTGGTTGAGTGGTCTTGACATCGGGGATATAGGTGTGGAACCCTTGTCATGGACTGACCACTCACTCCTTCGACTCGACTTTCTGACCGCTGCACCTAACCGCAGGGAGGCGGAACCGACCAGGTGGTTCCGCCCAGGCGCCTGATGGATCCTGATAGGTTCCAGACGGAGCTTGGGCCATTTCCTGAGACTCTGACACGCGACGCGGCTGAGGACCTGGTGGCGGCCTGGGATAGGGCGGCCAGTGGGGCCTTGGACCGCGTCGTGCCTTTGCAACCTCTGACCCGGCGCCAAACTCACTTATCTTCTTGGTTTACCGAGGAGCTGAGGGAGATGAAACGCCGGAAAAGACACCTAGAGAGTGGTTGGAGGGCCAGTCGCTCTGAATCTGACTTGACACTAGTAAGAGCTCATATTAAGACTTACTTAGTGGCGATAAAAGCGGCGAAATCTAACTATTTTACCGCTCTTATCGCGTCATCAGATAATCGCCCAGCCGCCCTGTTTAGGGTGACCCGCTCCCTTCTCCATCTGGGAGCGCGGGAGGATCCCTTGCAGGGTCGTGCTGAGGACTTTGTTCAATATCTGGATGATAAAATAACTCAGATTCAGGATGATTTGGCCGCTGACTGGGTTAGTTCAGGCGAGGTGACTGAGGCAGGTCTTGAGAGTGTTATCTGGGCTGAGTTCGATCCTGTGGCTCCCAAGGATGTGGACAGGATTCTGGGAAGACTGAACGCAACCACATGTTTATTGGACCCGTGTCCCTCCTGGTTGGTGCTGGCCTCCCGGGAGGTTACACGAGGCTGGCTTCAGGAGATTATAAACGCTTCTTTGAGTGAGGGTGCCCTACCGGCCGCCTTGAAGTGGTGAGGCCCCTCCTCAAGAAGCCCTCCCTGGACCCAGCTGTTTTGGCTAATTATCGTTCAGTCTCCAACCTTCCCTTTTTAGCGAAGGTTGTTGAGAGTGTGGTTGCGTGGCAGCTTCCCCGGTACCTGGATGAAGCTGTCTATTTAGACCCGCTCCAATCCGGCTTCAGGTCTGGATACAGCACCGAAACGGCATTGGTCGCGTTGGTGGATGATCTCTGGAGGTCCCGGGGTAGGGGGTACTCCTCTATCCTGGTGTTGTTAGACCTCTCAGTGGCTTTTGATACCATCGACCATGGTATCATGTTGCGCCGGTTGGAGGGACTGGGGGTGGGGGGCACCGTTTTACGGTGGTTCTCCTCCTACCTCTCCGACCGGTTGCAATCTGTGTTGACAGGGGGGCAGCGGTCGACCCTGAGGCGCCTAGTATGTGGGGTGCCACAAGGGTCGGTCCTCTCGCCTCTCCTGTTCAACATTTATGTAAAGCCGCTGGGTGAGATCATCCGTGGTTTTGGGGTGGAGTTCCATCAGTACGCTGACGATACTCAGCTGTACATCTCCACCCCAGACCACCCCAATGATGCCGTGGAAGTGATGTCCCAGTGCCTTGAAGCCGTGTGGGTCTGGATGGGGAGAAACAGGCTTCGACTCAACCCCTCCAAGACCGAGTGGCTGTGGCTGCCGGTGTCCCGATATAGCCAGCTGACACCATCGCTGGTTATTGGGGGCGTATCATCGGCCCCCACGGAAAGGGTGCGCAACTTGGGCGTCCTCCTGGACCCACAGCTGTCCTTAGAGGATCACACGACAGCTGTGGCCAGGGGGGCTTTCTATCAGGTTCGCCTGATACGCCAGTTGCGGCCCTTTCTAGTTCGGGACTCCCTACGCACAGTCACTCAGGTGTTCGTCACCTCTTGCCTGAACTACTGCAATGCTCTCTACATGGGGCTCCCCTTGGGGTGCACCCGGAGGCTCCAACTGGTGCAGAATGCGGCCGCGCGGGGGATTATGGGAGCGATGGGGCGCTCCCACGTGACACCTCTCCTGCGCGAGCTGCATTGGTTGCCGGTGGACTTCCAGGTGCGTTTCAAGGTGTTGGTAATCACCTTTAAAGCGCTCCATGGCTTAGGACCAGGGTACTTACGGGACCGCCTTCTGCCGCCAATTGCCTCCCACCGGCTGGTTTGCTCCCACAGAGAGGGCCTCCTCAGGGTGCCGTCAGCCAGACAATGCCGGCTGGCGACCCCCAGAGGGAGAGCCTTCTCTGTGGCAGCCCCTACCCTCTGGAATGATCTTCCTCCAGAACTGAGAACAATCTCCGATCTCCAGACTTTTCGTCGGGCCCTAAAAACTTATCTTTTTCAGCTTGCCAGTTTAGCCTGATCCGTGTTGAATTTTTTAAAGTTTTTAGAGTTTGTAGAGTTGTTGTATTTTAATATTTACTTGTTTTTAATTCTCAGCCAAATTTATATGTGTTTTATAATTTTTTAACTTTTATGTACTGATTTTTATTCGGCTATTTACCGCCCTGAGTCCGTAAGGAGAAGGGCGGTATATAAATTTAAATAATAATAATAATAATAATAATAATAATAATAATAATAATAATAATAATAATAATAATAATAATAATAAGGGGGTCCTTGCCTTCCTGAACAACATCCTCATCTACACTGAGGACCACATACCCCTAGTCCGCCAGGTACTGGAAAAACTTCTGGTGTCAAACCTGTATGTCAAACTGTCAAAATGCGAATTTCACTGCACATGAATAGACTACCTGGGCTACCAAGTGACAAATGAGGGCATAGAGATGGACCCAGACAAAGTACAAATCATCCAAGGCTGACACCTAGGCTAACCTCCTCACACCCACAGACAGCTACAAAGCTTCCTAGGATTTTCAAACTTTTACAGGAAATTCATCCCCTCCATGAAGATTGCCAAACCCATGACAGACCACCTAAAGACAGGGAGCCCAGAGACAAAGCACCGCCTGGGTCAACTCCTACAGTGAGACCTAACTTGCTGAAAGGCATTTGAAATACTAAATGAACTTTTTGCAAAGGAAAAAGTGCCGGTGCTGAAGCATCCTGACCCCAAACAACCCTTTGTCATCTAAGCAGACACTAGTGACATGGCAGTAGGAGCAGTGCTACTCCAAAGAACTAGCCAAGGAAAATTACAGCCCTATGCCTACACCTTCCACAAACTCATGGATATAGAGGGGTGATGGGACGCATGGGAAAAAGAGGCTTTGGTGGTAAGATGGGCACTGCTAACCTGGCACCATGTGCTGAAAGGGAGGGAGAAACCATTTGAAGTCTGGATTGACCATAAGAACCTGGAGGCCCTTAGGATCCCGTGGAAACTATCAGCCAAACAAGTCCATTGGGCTCAATACTTCAACTGATTCAACTTCGTTCTGAAACATATCCCAGGGGGAGGAATTTCCTAGCTGACGTCCTCTCCTACATGCCCCAGTACAAATGCAAAGGGAGGAGGTAGTAGACGCCATCATCCCCCTACCCAAACAGCAGCCAAAGTGATCACCAGACGACAATGCCGGGACTGGCAAGACAGACCCACAAAACTCAAAACCAAACTGCTAGGAGACCCCTGGTTCCATGACAACCAACGTATCTTGACAAAAAGGGAGGACCTAGCATGGAAAGGGATGAAACTCTATGTCCCAGAGTCCTCACACACCTTAATCCTCCAGAGGAGCCACGATGTCAAATTGGTGGGTCACTCTGGGTTCCTAAAGACTTTACATTTAGCACAGAGGCAGTTTGTGGCCCAACATGAAGAAAGATGTGTCAGTTATATGAAAAGTTGCATCATTTGTGCCATCATGAAAAAGCAACCAGAAAAAAACCTCGGACTGCTGCAAACGGTGGCAGAGCCAACAAAACCATGGGAGGAAATTGCAATGGACTTTATAGTGGAGTTGCCACTTTATAGTGGAGCGGGGGAAACACTGATCTGGACTGTGATTGACTTATTCTCCAAGCAGGCACTCTTCATACCCTGCAGCGAACTACCCTCAGCCCAACAGTTAGCCAAACTGTTCCTGAAGAACATCTATCATCTGCATATGCTACGAAGAATCATCTCAGACAGAGAGGTCCAGTTTACGGCTAAGTTCTGGAAGGAGTTCCTGCAGTCCATTGGGTCGTCCCAGGGCCTTAGTTTAGCTTTTTATCTGGCTACCAATGGGAGGACAGAACATCTGCATGCCATGATAAACCAGTACCTGAGGTGTTACGTGAACTATCAGCAGTCGAATTGGGCAGACCTCCTTCCTTTTGCTGAGGTCACGTACAATAATGCTGAAACACCAAGCCCCGCAATGGCCATTCCAGCTGGGGGAAAAGGTTTACCTCTCCACAAAATACTTGAGGTTAAAATTCCCCAGGAAGAAGCTGGGACCCAAGTTCATGGGGCCATTTTCCAAAGTGAGGATTATCAACCTGGTCATGGTGCAATTAAAATTCCTCCAACTGCTAGGGAAGATACATCCAATATTCCATAGCAGCCTCTTAAAACCCATGACCGGATCAACCCTGAGACCACTACCCTGTGAGCCCCTGACTCAGTGGTCATAGGGGGCCAAACCCATTATGAGGTGCAATGCATTCTGTGTGTCTGATCTCGCTGCGACATCAGCTGGAAATTCAATTCCTTGGGGTCTTAAGAGCTTCCAGGTTGTTATGGTCAGTCCATACCTGGAATGGAATCTTGCTCCCCTCTAGGAAATGTCATCAAGTGAGGAGGACCCAGCAGGGAGCATAGGCTTCTTTCTCCCACACTACCCATCACTGCTCTGTGTCTGTTAGTTTATTTGAGGTGTAAGCACAGGGCTGCAGCTGGTCTTGCTCATTCTCTTGGAGTAGTATGGCCCCGACTGCCACATCGCTAGCATCAGCTTGGATGACAAAAGATTTCTTCGGGTCCAGGTGTTTTAACATCGGTTTGGCAGAAAAAAAGTTTCTTTAATCTTTTGACTGTCGCTTGGCATTCAATAGTCCATTTTAGGGGCTGAGTAGGTTTTTGTTTATCCCCTCCTCTTGTCTTTAGTAAGTTAGTGATATGGGATGCAGTCTGGGCAAAAGCTGGTATAAATTGCCTATAGAAATTAGCAAAGCCAAGGAAGCTTTGTAGTTGCTTCCTTGCACAGGGAGATGGCCATTTGATCACTGCCCATACTTTTTCTGGGTTCATTTCTACTCCTTTGTGGCAGATGGGATAGACCAGATAATCTATTTTCTCATTGTGAAACTCACACTTGGAGAGCATGGTGTAGAGCTTTGTGGCACAGAGCTAGTTTAGGACAACATAGACCAAGTTTCATATGCTCCACTTTTCTTTCAGTGTAAATTAATATAATGTCAAAGTACACCAAAATGCCATTGTAAAGGTACTCATGGTGCACCTCGTTTATCAGCTGCATGAACATGGTGGGGGGACCTTGCAGTTCAAAAGGGAGCATGTTAAATTGAAAACATCTCAAGGGACAGTCGAAAGCAGTTTTCCATTTGTCCTTTCTTTAATTCTGACCCAGTAATAAACCTCCCTCAATTGCAATTTATAAAATATATTTCCCTTGGACAGGTGGGCCAGCATATCCTTCATGAGGGGAAGAGGGTACACATTTTCCATGCAAACTGAGTTCAGACCCTTATAATCAATGCATAAGTGAGGACACCCATCTTTCTTCTCCCATAACAACACCTGGGCAGCTACCTTAGGTGTGGCCAGTTGGATGAAGCCCTGGGCTAGGTTCTCCTCTATTGAGACATGTAACTCCTCTAGCTCCCTAAGGGTCATGGAGTACAGTTTTGGCATTGGCAACTTAACCCAGGGGACAATCTGAATTGCCCAGTCTGTGGGCCAGAGGGGAAGAAGTTCATCTGAGCCTGTTTCACTTAATACTTCAGCTAGGTCTAGGTCTTGGTACTCTCAAGGAGTACCCTGCAGCAACTCACCTTTCGAAGCTGAGGCTGCTTCCTTACTTGGCCCTCCTCCCTGCTTCTGGTTGCCATTGTTGGGAGCTGGTTCCCCTCTTGGGAATCACAAAATCACTCCTTCCAGTTCATTTGTGGGTTCCAACCTTTCAGCCAAGTGAGCCCTAAAACAAGGGGCCATTCCATCCCAGGTGCCACTATAAAGATTAAAGTCTCAGTGTGGCTCCCCATGGCTAACTCCAGAGGTTCAATGGCAAATGTAGCTGGGACTCCACCTGCAACAGACCTGTCAAGCTGACAGAATGCAATTTGGTTACTTAATCTTTTTAGGCAGACTCCCAGTTTTCCTGCCAGGTTTGGGCATATTAGGTATCTGGTGCACCCCGAGTGTAGCAAAGCCTCAGTTTTACTCTCCTCCCTGAGCTGGGGATTAACAGTTCTAGAGGCAAGGTGACTGGCTCGATTGGTCCACTTACCAATGGGTCATCTTTGAGATTGCTGTCAGATGTCCCAGGGTCTTCTTTAGATGGGGTAGGAGTTCCCCCTGATTTTGTGGATTGACGTAACTCTATAACCACACTACTCTTCAAACCTGTGTCTTGACACGGTGGGTGGCCCTAGTCAGTTTCCATCTGGCTGGTGATCTCCCTTCTTTGCTGGGGTTTTCACTCAGTGGCTCAGTGGCCTTCTCTTCTGCATTTGAACAGACGGTCGAGTGCGGCTGACTTGCTTGCAGTTTGGCGGCTCATTTCTTTGATTGAGAACTTCTTCTAGACTTTGCCATACCAGTACTGGTTCCTTGCTTGGTCGAGCTCCACCTCCTCCATCAGGATGTACCAGTCATTGAGGTGATTTGGGGTTCCCTGGGTGATGCAAGCGTGATAAAGATTGTAATTCAGCCCATCCTTAAAGCTCACAAGGAAGTCTTCTGGCTAGTCCACACAGGAAGCCAGATCTTGGAACTCCTCTGTGTATTCAGCCATCGGCAGCAACCCTTAATGCGATCCCTGGCCTTGCAATTGACGAAGGAGTCTTTAAACCTTCATTTCAGGTGAGTCATAAAGCAATCAAAGTTCTGCAACTCCAGGCATTGGCATTGTGGAGGGTCACCATCCATCTGGCAGCTGCTCCCTCCAGAGCTAGGGTGACGACCCTGACTCTGGCCTCCTGGGTTAAGAAATCTCACCCATACTCCTACATATACATGAGGATGGGGGCAAAAAAACAACCCATTGCTAGGGCTCCTCATCAAACTTGATGGCTAAGGGGAGTGCTTTCCATTCCAATTGGGGGACTCTCCCGGCCTAAGGATGTTTGTGACATCCAGGTCTCAGCAAAGGAGGTTTTCAGGGGTGGCAGCTGCTCCATCCACTCCTCCAACATTTGCTGACGTCCCCGGAGTGTGAGAATCCACTTTTTCTCTGTCCATTTTTTCATGCCTTTCATCGGCCCCATCCATGTGACCCATGGTATCTCGGGCTTATAGTTTTGGAAAGGCTCCAGCACAAAGATTATGGCATCTTCATGAAGTGATCCCCTCGGTTCAGCCCGTTGTCCAGGCCTTCATTGTCGGATAGAGCTTCCAGCTCTCGCCTCCTGCCATGCTGCCGACTTGGGTGAAGGTGACTACCTTGGTTCTCCCTTCCCAATTCTCCTTCTTCCCCATGCTGATGGAACATCTCAGTTTTGCAGAATCTTCCAGGGCAGCCGGTTCCTCTATTCAGCCTCTGGGTCATGATGGAGATTTCCCTCCAGCACTCAGTTTCTCCATGCTCGCTGCCCTGGTTGGACATTTTTTGCAAGTTCCCTCATTAGAGTGAAGCTTCTCTGGGTTGACACTTTACAGATTCTGCCTAAAGTCTTGCCTCTCCTATCCCCTGAAGAAAGCAGAACTCTTGAGGACTTCTGGTTGATGTTGTGGCTGTTATGGCTGGAAAATAGTGGAGTTCTGCCGGGCTTTGTGAAATACAGCTGGCAACTGCTTGCTGGGAGACCCAACGGAATCAAGCTGCCCTGGAGGGGTGATGAAGGAAGGAGAGGTACTTTGTTGATCATGAGGAAATGGCAATTTTCTCATTCATCCAAACAAAGCTCTCCTGAATGGCAGCAGGGATGACGGCCATTTTGTTAGTCACAAGTTGGGACAACCGGGACACTAAGATTTTTGTGCCAGAGCAGTTTATGGACAGTGCAGTGAAGCTGGGTGAGACAACTTCCAACTTTTATCTTTGAGATTTAACCTAAGTAAAAAAATTCCAAAAAACGATCTCCAAACATTAAGAAAGCAGTGATTGGACTTATGGAGAAGGATTAAAAACTAAAGACAAAGATTAAAGACTCAGATGCAAATGAAACACCTAAAGGATATTTTAAAAACAGAGAAAGCCTGGAAAAAGTTGAATAACATTGTGTAAAGTGATTATTGGGAGCAACTGCTTTTCTAAACTATCTTTAACCCCGATTGGGTGACAATCAGCTGTTTTTGACTTTAACTGTTGAATGCTGGAATTAGGAGCAGGGGAGCCATCTATTGGAGGAAGATTACTGCAATGTGGGAAATTTAGGTGAAAGTGATGAAAGGAGAGAAAGTAAACAAGACCTGGAAGGCTATTTGACCTGACTTTATCTTAGTAGGCAATTTGGATACTTGGAAATATTTAGTGAGCTTTTTGAAGATCTTTATGGCAAAGTGAACTGTAAATACTAAAACTTTATTGAAACTGTTCAATGAAAGGTGAAATTGAAGATTTGAGGAAATCCGGGGATCAGGTTGCATTTGGTTTACTAACATCACTTGATAGCTCATGCTACTAGGCAAAAGAAGAAAACTGATAGAATGGAAAAAAAGAAAAGAAAAAGAAGTAAAGACAATAATTGATTTTTTTGAGTTTTTAGATATTGCGATACTGAGTAATTTTTAATATATTAATTTGGTAAAAAAAGACTCAGCAGGAGATAATAGAGTTCTATGAAAAAATGTTAGTGATGGTTAAAAGTATTTATGAAAATGTGACAAAGAATCATAAGAAGTTGATTGGATTGTTCAAAGATAAAGATGTGAGTGTAGAAGTCCCTCAACAAATGGTGAGAAAAAATGAGCATAATACTGAGAAGACAGATGAGAAATTAGAAAGAGTGGTGGTGGAGACAAATGTAAGTTACATGAAAAAAAAACATTGAAAAGATAGTATCAATAAATACTAAAAATCAAATAGATAATTCTTTAAGAGCATACAATAGAATAGAGAAAAAGGAGAAGATTTTCCAAAAATAATGAAAGCATTATGAATGGATATCCAAATGATGCAGCAGAAAGAGATAAGGTATAAGACAGATAAAATGTTCAGTTTGTGCAAAAATGTCAGAAAGAAATGTAGGATCCCAGGAGAGATATACAAAAGAATAATCAAAAAGTCAATAAACAATGAAATTCTAAAAAGTCTGAGAAATGACGGATAGCAATATATCTTGTATTTTGATTGTATTAAAAATTAATAGGAAAAAGTAGTAGGTATAAATTGGAAAATAGTAGCACATACCGTATTTTTCAGACTATAAGGCGCTCTGGACTGTAAGATGCACATTAACTTTAGAGGAGGAAAACAAGAAAAAAAATCTGCCTCTGCTTCCGTTTCGTCGCCCATTCGCCACTGTGGCCTGTTCGCCACAGCCCATTCGCCACCGCCACAGCTCATTTGCCACCACCATGGCCCGTTCATCACTACCCATTCGCCACTGCGGACCGTTTGCTGCCACCACGGCCCATTCGCCAGTGCCCATTCACCACCAATCCCTGCCCCCTAGAACAGCTGATCCACGCCACACCAACCCCCTCCCCCCACCGCAATATTCACTCTATAAAGCAGACATTTCCACCCACTTTTGGGGGGGGAATGTGTCTTATAGTTCAAAAAATACAATATATAGATATATAATAGAATTCATTACAACCACAAATATACTAAGGTGAAAAAACTATGATTAGGTATATTTAAATGTATTATAATTAACTGTTTATAAAAAATATACTGGAATTTATGAACTTTCCCTCTTTAAATTATTTTAAATTTGTCTTAAATTGGATGTTTTAAATTTGTTATTGGACCAAAATATTTATTATATTCTAAATGTCTTTTAACATCCATATTATATGCATTTCATCCTGGCTGTTCACCGCTCTGAGTCCTTCAGGAGTAGGGCGGTATATAAATTTAATTAAATAAATAAATAAATAGCTTTTAAGGAGGATAAGGGGACCTAGAGATTTAATCCTGGGACTGATAAAATTTTATTAATAATTGCTTTAATTGGTGTTTATAGAAAATTGAGATATTTGAAATAAGGTGGAACTTTGAGTAATATTTAAAAGATTAAAATTTTAGTAATTTAATAGGGGTCAACAAGTACATTATATGAGGAAAAGTAATTGATATTTAAATATATTTCTGGAGAAAGTGATAAAGAATCATAAAGAGAGAATAGTATGGTTTAAAGGGAAAGAGGTGAATATGATAGAACCCCAACAAGTGGGGGGCGGGGGGAAGAAATAAGTACAAATTGGAAAATAGTATTATACTGGTATGCATTGATATATAAAATAATATATTATAATTATAATGAGCATATTAAGGTTAGAAGTTGGAAAACAGAACTATATATACATGTAATTGTATTATTATTGTTAGCACTGTGTAAAAAGAATATTGACCCAGTCATTACACTGTCCACAAAATATTTTGGTTGTTTAAAGGAAAACTACAAATAAAAATTATACTAAAAAAAGAAAGAAAGAAAGTAGAACTCTTGTAACAAGCAGCATTTCAAAAGGAACTTTTATTGGGAAATAGTAATAGCAAGAAGAGTAAGGAAGAATCCCAAAGCCAGTAGGTTAAAAATTGTAGAAACCCGTCCCCTCTGTCCAGTCCAAGGCAAGCCAATCCAATCCAGAGGTGCGAAGTTGTTGTTGGAACTTTGAGCTGAGAAGGTGATAAGAAGTTGTTCTCAGGAGCCGCTTGCACATTTCTCTGGAGAGGAGACAAAACAGATGGCCCCAAGCTCATTCCTCCCCCTTCCATTCCAAGGAAGGTACATCAAAGTAAAGGAAAAGCCAGAAACAGGAAAATTTATGTCATCCAGGCCCCCGCCCACCAGAATGACAGCATCTCAATAGGGATTTATAGGGACCTGACAGTAATTGCAAAGAAGCTGCCCAGCATCCAGATTACAATCATGTGACTGAGGACAAGAAGGGAGTTAATGATATTTTTCTGAAACTGTCATTAATTTAAGCAATCATTTAGCAAATAGCAATAAATTGAGATCTGTAATGTATTCAGTAATGGGCTAAAAAGATAGAATTACTTATTTATAATCTAAAGTATTTTATATAAATGAGGATTATTTATTATTACAGTGATCCAAATGTTTGAATATAGATTCTTTTTGTTGTTATATGATTTCCTGCTTTTATAGTTTCAGCCTACAAGTAGTTCTTGAATTAAACCATTTGCTTAGTGATCAATCAGAGTTACAACAGCACTGACATGTGTGTCTTATGACTCATGGCAGAATCCCCATGGTCCAGTCCCAATTATGCTAGTAACTCGAGAACTACCTATACTTTGAAAGTGGTATTTTTGCTAGAAGCTGACCTAGAAAATGTTGTGATTGAACAATTAATGAAAAGATGTTATAAATTGCACATATACTGTATTTTCCTGCGTATAAGACTACTTTCTAACACACAAAAATCTTCTCAAAAGTCGGGGGTCGTCTTATACGCCGGGTCTCATTCTCCTGTAACCAGGCAGACCAGCCCATAAGGCTCTGAGGAGCCTTAAATGGCTCTGAGGAGGGTCGTCTTATACCCCCAGTCGTCTTATACCCCGGAAAATACGGTATATCACTGTTATTAGAAAAATGTATTTTGGACATTCCTCTAAAGGGAATAGGGACTTTTTCTATTGCTAAGTGATGTAGTCGTAAATTACAGAGTCATATGCCTCAATTAACAGCAATTCTGGTTACCCTGGTTACTGTTGGAACACATGGGTTATTATGTACCGCAAGAAAAGGCAGAAATCCCAGGAAAGCAGGCAGTGCTGGAGGCAAGCCCCACAGAACACAGTAGGAGTGAAAAGGAAGAGAAGGCAACTTTTGCCAGTTTTCTCACTGACTTTGCTTGTAGAAAGTTGACAGGAAATGTTGGAAATCACAATCACATGATTACAACTCATTGCAACATCATAATCATAAACCAGGCATCCAGCACCTAGATCACGATCATGTGCTTGATTTCCAGAAACTATGATGTTTGGAACTAAGAAATGCAGTAATCTCTCTCTCCCCCCACATTCAAAACCATCATAATCTTTAAATATATGCATCTTCTGTAGCCTCTAGTCAGGCTCTCTCCCTATTTAACAAACCAACTTTCAGAATTAATATATCTTTAACTGTTTACCACTTTGGTCATATCTAAGGAACAGATTTGTCAAAAGAATACTTTCTACTTAACATGCTTAATTAAAAAAAAAGAAAACTCTCTTCATTAAAGTAAGATGATATTGCTTTTACAAACTACTCAACCACTAAAGTGATTTCCATCTTGAAAGGAAGAAACCAGGACTAGACATTAGATGGAAGTATTAAAAATTAATGATGTCTTGGGAATCAGAAGTAACATTGTGGCAATACCAGTTGCAAGGGAACGGAGCTCTCCATCCCTGCAATGGTTTCTCCCTGTTTGTGGGCTCTGAAAGGAGTCAAAACCGCCTTGTAGGGGCAGCGAAGCTAAGAAGGGGCATCCTGTGAAGTCGGAGGAGAGAGTATAACTCTCCTGCAGAAATCCAGGGCTTTTTTCCCCCTCTATGCCACAGCGAGGAGAAGAGGCAGCATAAGATGGCTGCCACAGAGCCAGAGACAGCTTAACATCTATGAAGAGTGCTGGAGCAGATTTGGTGAACAGTGTTTGGAACTAGGTGAGAAGAATCCTTTTTATTGAAAGTGTAACTCCAAAGGAATATTCAGGAAAAGAAAGTTTCATAGTTATCTTTAAAGTGGTGTGACTTAACACCTTGAGCAAAACTTTAAAACGTTAAAATGGAAGGGAAAAGAATCAAAAGAAGAAAATAGAAAATTTGTGACACCTAGAATATGGAGATTAGTATAAAAATAGCATACTGAAATATCAAAGAATCAAAGAATGAAAGATTATAATTCAACAAAATATGTGTATTATTACTAAAACTCTTTAATACTGTCAACTGTTTTAAATATGAAGAATATTGTTCTATTTGTACTAAAATGCAAGACACTCCAGTATCACACTCTTCACACAATGATATATTTGTAATAAATAAATAAATAAATAAAAACTTGGGAGGAAAAAAAGTGAATGTCGTCTTAATCTTATACAAAAATATCAAGCACATTATAATAGCAATAGCGATAGCACTATTTATAGATTTATATACTGCTTCGTAGTGCTTTTATAGCCCTCTCTAAATGGTTTACAAAGTCAGCATATTACTCTAACTATCTGGGTCCTCATTTTACCCACTGTACAAGTGTGTACAATACACACTTTATTTATACTTCAGAAGGATGGAAGGCTAAGTCAATCTTGAGCTGCTGAAATTTGAACTGCTGAACTGCAGCTAGCAGTCAGCTGAAGTAGCTTGCAATACTGCACTCTAACCACTGCGCCACCTCAGCTTATAACATAATGTTTCTGAATACATTAGAGAATTTGTAGGTAAGAAGTTTCTGAGACACCTTTGGAATGTCAATTATAGGAAAGAAAAATAAAAATCGACAGTATGAGCACAGCGCAAGATTTTCTCGACCAATTAAGGGGAGCAGAGGAAGAACAAAGTAGCAAGGAGGAGATAGAATCAACAAATCCAGTAGAGGAGACCCCGCATCAACAGAACAACAAGGAAGGAATCTCAGAAGAGAAGAAGACAGAAGAAGAGGAAGCTAAGGAGAAGAAAACAAGACCAGTAAGAGCCGTAAGAAACAAATAGAATCCAAGAACTGGAAGGGGAAGGGGAGGAAAGGAAAAAAAAACACTAACAAACGAACAAAAAAACAGGAATGAATGATTTGAGATTAATATCAGTAAATGTCAATGGACTGAACGATAAGAAAAAAAAGGAAATTAACACTTACAAAATTAGCAAAAAAAATGTAGATATAATTTGTTTACAAGAAGTTCATGTAAAAAAGGATGAGGGTAATTGTTTAGAGTATAAAAAATTTGGTAAAACATTTACCTCGTTAGCAGAGAAAAAAAAGAGGGTGATAGTAATCTATGTTAAAAAAGGGATTGAATCAGATTTAAAATATAAGGATACAAAGGGAAGAACCCTTATGATTGAAATAATGAGAGGTAATTCTAAAGTATTATTAGTGGGCATTTATGTTCCAAACAAAAAACAGGGTGAATATTTTAAAAAACTCCACGAGCAATTGGGAAAAATGGAATACGATGAAATTTGCCTAATAGGTGATTTTAATGGAATTGTGGACCCAGACAAAGATTATAAAAGTAATAGAATAAATAAAAATAAAAGAGCAAAGTTACCAAGAGCTTTTTTTGACTTAGTTGAAGAATTGAATCTAATTGTTATATGGCGAATCCTACACCCAAACGATAGACAGTACACATTTTACTCCAACCCACAAAAGTCTTGGTCGAGAATAGACATGGCTTGGGTCACCACGAAGCTTGGAGCAGAAATAGCATCAGTAGAGATCAGTCCAAATATTTGGGCGGATCACAACCCCCTGGAGATAAAATGGAAAAATACAACAAGAAGGAAACATCAGAGATGGAGATTTAATGCGAATTTATTGAACGACAAGGAGTGTATTGACAAATTGAAAGAAGAAGTAAGGTTCTTCTTTAAGGAAAATGGGAATCAAGGAACATCTCCTGAAATTGTATGGGATGCGATGAAAGCTTATTTAAGAGGGGTTGTGATATCATATAGCGCGTATAAAAATAAAGAAAAAAGAAAATCCTTGGAAGAGCTTTTAAAACATCTAGGAGAAGCAGAAAAAAAGCTCCAAGAAAATCCCGGAGATAAAACTACAAAAGAAAATTGGCTGATGTGGAGGCATAAATTAAATATTTTAGAACAAGAAGAATTAGCACAAAAATTAAAAAGAACAAAACAATACTACTTTGAGAACGCCAACAAGACAGGCAGGTGGTTGGCCTACAAATTAAAAAAGGAAAATGAAAAAGGGACGATTCAAACACTAGAAGACTCAGAGGGTAACCTCTTAAACGAAGAAGATGATAAATTAGAAAGAGTGAGGGAGTACTATGAAACCCTATATAAAGCAGAGGAGGTCCCAGAAGAAGAAATAGAGCAATACTTGAAAAATGCAGAGCTCCCACAAATAGCCAAGGAAGAGAGGGAGATGCTTAACAGGGAAATAACTTAAAACAGGCCTTTCGAAATTTAAGAATAATAAATCGCCAGGTCCTGATGGGTTCCCAGGGGACATATATAAAAAACTTGAAGAAATTCTACATCCAAAGTTACTTGAAATTTTTAATGAGGCACTGAGGGGATCAAAAATTCCGGATTCGTGGAGGGAAGCGCATATTACACTCTTGCCGAAAGAAGGTGCTGACCAAAAACAAATTCAGAATTATAGGCCTATTTCTCTTTTGAACACCGACTATAAATTATTTATGACTATAATGGCGGAAAGAACTAAAAAAATACTAAATGCTTGGATATATAAAGATCAAAATGGATTCCTCCCAGGGAGACAAATAAGAGATAATTTGAGAACAATATTAGATACACTAGAGTATTATGAGGAACATTCGGAAAAACAGATGGCCTTAATATTTTTGGATGCCCAAAAGGCATTCGATAATTTAAAGTGGAATTTTATGATTAAACAAATTAGAATAATGAGATTTGGAATAAATTATGAAAAAATGATTAAAACTATATATGACAATCAAAGGGCAAGCATCCTGGTAAACGGAGATAGGACAAGAATATTTCAGATCAGGAAGGGGGTAAGACAGGGATGCCCCCTATCTCCGCTATTGTTTATTTTGGCCTTAGAAGTCTTGTTACGAAAAATTAGGAAAAACGAGGAGATCAAAGGCCTAAAGATTAGAAAGGAGGTTTATAAAACACAAGCATTTGCAGATGACGTGGCCCTAATATTAGAAGATCCATTAGAATCAGGACCAAAAGTATTAGAGGAATTGGATAAATACAGAGCAGTGGCAGGTTTTAAATTGAATAAAACCAAAACCAAAATATTAACTAAGAATGTAACTGAGACACAGAAACAGGAGATAGAAGGAATGCTGGGACTACAGGTTGCCAAGAAAATAAAATACCTCGGAATTTGGATAACTGCAAGGTGTTCAACCCTAAAAGATGATAATTATACCCCCCTACTTCAAAAAATAAAACAAGATTTGAACAGATGGGAAAAAAATCAAATTGTCACTTATAGGTAAGATAGCTGCGATCAAAATGAACATCCTCCCCAAAATTTTATTCTTATACCAAAATATACCAGTGAATTTGGATAAAAAAAATTTCTTATAATTAAATAAAAACATTAGGGAATTTGTATGGGAGGGCAAAAAGTCGAGGATTTCACTTAAAGTGCTACAGGGGAAAAGAAATATGGGAGGATTTGGCCTCCCGGATTGGGAAACATATTTTAGGGCCGCCAAGTTAGTATGGATAAGGGAGTGGGCCACTTTGGAAAATAAGAGAATTTTAGCGTTAGAAGGTCACGACTTGCAGACAGGGTGGCACTCATATTTATGGGACATAGATACAAAAAAAAGAACACATTTCCGTAGACACAAAATTAGAGACTCACTAATACAAATGTGGATTGAAATTAGACAGAGATATTACAATAAAGTTCCAAAATGGCTCTCTACGATGGAGGCCTTGATCCACCCAAACAGATGGGGGATGGAAAAAATTTGTAGATATAATGACATTTTAGATGGAGGAGGAAATCTTAAATCAAATGAAGATCTGAGAGATCAAGGCATAAATTTAGATTGGTGGACATATTTACAAATAAAGTCAAGATACCAGAAAGATAAGGAGGAATACGGTTTAGAATTAGGATACAATGGATTGGATAAAATTTTGATGGGAAACGAAAAAAAAAGCTAAATTTAGCTTTATTTTATAATTATTTATTAGATCAAGATAGAGCCGAGGCCATAGCCAAAAATCAACTGAGTGTTTGGGAAAAAAATACTGGATATAATTTAAATTTTAATGAATGGGAACAGGCGTGGAATAAAAAGTATAAATTGACTAGAGCTGCATCATATAAAGAGAATCACTATAAAATGCTCCATAGGTGGTACTTAGCGCCTGCTAGACTATCGAAGATGTTCCCTAACATGTCCCCAAATTGTTGGAAATGTGGCCACGGTCAGGGCACCTTCTTTCACATGTGGTGGACGTGCCCCGAAGTGAAAACATATTGGACCAAAATTGGGAGATGGGTACAAGAAATAATTAGAGAAGAAGTAGAGCTGATCCCGGAACTATTTCTCCTGGGAATAATGAAGAAGAGACTTGGAAAAATAAAGACCCACTTAATGATTCATATAACTACAGCTGCTAGGTTGGCCTATGCCCAATACTGGAAGGAAAAAATCCTGACACCAGAAGAACTTATACTTAGGAAGATATTAGAGTGTGCAGAGATGAGCAAATTAACCTATGAAATAAATAATGATGAAAACTCAGATTACTATACTGTGTGGGAAAGGTGGTACGAATGGATGAACGAAAAAAAAAACAGGAGTGAAAGGTGTGTTAAATAAGTAATAACAAATGGTAAAAGTGACACCAAGTAATTTTATGTATATATGTATAAACACTGCGTATCCGATGTAAATAGAAATGAAAATTTATTGTATCTATAAAAAATCAATAAAGTATTAAAAAATGGAAGGGAAAAGAATCAAAGGAAGAAAATAGAAAATTTGTGACACCTAGAATATGGAGATTAGTATAAAAATAGCATACTGAAATATCAAAGAATGAAAGATTATAATTCAACAAAATATGTGTATTATTACTAAAACTCTTTAATACTGTCAACTGTTTTAAATATGAAGAATATTGTTCTAGTTGTACTAAAATGCAAGACACTCCAGTATCACACTCTTCACACAATGATATATTTGTAATAAATAAATAAATAAATAAAAACTTGGGAGGAAAAAAAGTGAATGTCGTCTTAATCTTATACAAAAATATCAAGCACATTATAATAGCAATAGCGATAGCACTATTTATAGATTTATATACTGCTTCGTAGTGCTTTTATAGCCCTCTCTAAATGGTTTACAAAGTCAGCATATTGCTCCAACTATCTGGGTCCTCATTTTACCCACTTCAGTGTACAATACACACTTTATTTATACTTCAGAAGGATGGAAGGCTAAGTCAATCTTGAGCTGCTGAATCTTGAGCTGCTGAAATTTGAACTGCTGAACTGCAGCTAGCAGTCAGCTGAAGTAGCTTGCAATACTGCACTCTAACCACTGCGCCACCTCAGCTTATAACATAATGTTTCTGAATACATTAGAGAATTTGTAGGTAAGAAGTTTCTGAGATACTTCAACACACCAACTGCTGTATTTGCTGACACCCTCACTGCAGAGACGCTGGCATGAGGAGAGGCTGGGAAAACGCTGAGACACCGAGACCAGCATCCGGAAAGAGGAGGGAGGGTGTGGCTTTAAATACAGGGCGGGGCGGCACAGTAACAAGCTCTTTGCTATAAAACAGCTGCATGCCTACGGAATGTAGCGCTAATTTCAAATCGTTTAACGAGTGCAGTACGTTCCTGGAGCCAGCCGGATAATAAACCAGCATAGCACCGACCTGTGCGCGTGTGTTTCTTGGTGTTGCCGTGCTTAGCCTAGGACGGCTGAGAGGAAATTAGCGCTACCCTCATCAAACCCTGTCCCGCAGCTCTGGGATGGCGGAGGGGGGCGAGGACACACTTGAGCTCACTGTGTTGGCAGAAGAGAATGCAGCTCAGGATGAGCCACGGGAAGAAAGCCCTGAGGTAGCAAGCCAGCTAGCAGTCCGCCCGAAAGAACAGAGCCCACGCCGGAGCTGCGCCCAGATGAGTGACCCGAATAGGGCGCAGGGTGTGGCTTCCCAGGCAGCGTCTGGAGAGTGGTGGCAAAGCCCTGCGTTGGCTGTCCCGGGAGGCCCTCCCACCGCCCCCCCTTTCAGCGAGCAGTTCCTGAAGTGGAGAGAAAGGCGATGGGTGGAAGAGGATGATGGAGAATGGAGTTACTCCACTGGAATAGGCCAATCCACGATGGAATTACTTCGAGAACGGTTTGGAGAAGCCAGCTTCAGGGATGCGCAATCCTGGCAGCCGTGGCTGGCAGGGGTGGAGACTGGGGGGGGGGTTCGCACAAACAGCCTGCAGGGACAGGAACTAGATTCCGCTTGGCTAGCCCCAAGTTACGGGTGGGCACTCATGCAGGTGCTACCCGGCCACTTGAGCCCCAGTCTCTGCGTGCAGCTGAGGGACAGCCTCAGTCTGGGTCTAGAGCAGGCCGTCAGATGTTGGGGGGGGCCCTCCCCCAGGTGGTTCTAGCCAGGGGTGGCCAGGTGGTAGCCAGGTGGGTGCAGGAGTGTGGGGACCACAGCCAGTGTGGGGCCCGCCTCCCCTACAAGCTTCCTTCGATGGCAACCCGGACCGGGTGGCCCTGTTCTTAAGTCAGGTCATAAGTTATTTTGACCTTTATGGTCGCCTCTACCCATCCCAATGGTCTATGGTGGTGGCTATCACTACCACGTTGACGGGGGAGGCTGCTGACTGGGTAGCAGATCTCCATACCGACCACGCCCATGAACTCACTGACGTTGGATTATTTCTGGAGGGGCTCCGGGGGAGGTTTGAAGATGAGACCCGGGCCCAAATAGCGGAGGGGGACCTTGTGGCTATTAAACAACGGGGCCGCCCCGCGAGAGAGTATGTAAAGGAATTTAAGCGATTAGCAGGGAGAGTGCGGGGGTGGCCCGAACGCATGCTGGTCCACCATTTTCACCTGGGCCTAGATAGAGACCTTACACAGGCATGCGTGTATAGGGGATTGCCGCCTCGGCTGTCAGACTGGTGTCGAGCGGCCATTGAATTGGATGTCGGTCTGAGGGAATTCCGAACGAAAGGGACTGTGGGACCACCTACCAGTCGGAGACAGACCGAGAGGCTGCTGCCCAGCACAGGGGGACGGGAACGGGATGCACGGTCAACAGACCCCACCTGCCAGCCGCCGTTGCGGTGTTTTCGGTGTAATCAGGTGGGTCATAGAGCCTTGGAGTGCCCACTACCTCCAGTCCAGCCCATCAAACCAACGACTCCAGAGGCAGGCGGGAAGAACAGAGGACGGGCGCCACCAGAGAAGACCAAAGGGATCTCGCAGCCTAGACAAACCCCAGATGGGACATTCCCACAGGAACATACCACCCATCCCGGGGTCGTTCCGGTGGTGGTACCGGAGAGTGAGGATGACGAGGACCTTGATGATCCTATGGTAAGTGGCCCCATACACCCGTTCCTTATCCCAATCACCTTGACATCCCTACGGGGATCGGGGCCCTTACGGCATGAAGCGCTAGTGGACTCGGGGTGCACCCGCTGTTTGATGCGGCGTTCCTTGGCTGCCCAATTACAGGTGCGAGTGCGGCCCTTGCGAACCCCCATAACCTTCGAACAGATGGATGGATCCATCCTAGGTGGGGCACCGGCGACATACGTAACCGAGCCCATACAAATGACCATTGGGCCACACCATGAAACACTGCGCTTTATAGTGATAGAGACCATGATCGAACCTGTCATCTTGGGTTTAGCGTGGTTGGATAGATGGAAGCCTACCATTTGGTGGGAAGGGGGTTTCCGGAAGCTACGGCTCGACCCTGGCCCAAAACCGAAACACATGCCTGACAGCTCGTTGAGGGCAGGTGGAGCGGGGACCGTCGATTTAGATGCCGCTGGCATACCACAAGTATATGCTGACCTGTCGGCGGTGTTCGATGAGACGGAGTGCGACATCCTACCGCCGCATCGACCCACTGACTGCGCTATCGAACTAATCCCAAACGTCAAACTCCCAAAGCCACGCATGTATGCCATGACGCCGCGGGAGGTGGAGGAGTTGCGGGCGTACATTGATAAAAATCTGGCAAGAGGGTTCATTCAGCCAAGCCGTTCGCACCTGGCCGCCCCCGTCCTCTTCAGGGAGAAGGATGGCGGACTTCATCTGTGTGTGGACTATCGCGGTTTGAATGCCGTCAGTGTGGAACCTCTTTATCCTCTTCCTTTGATGAAAGATCTCCTGGCAACCTTGGCGACCAGAACCTATTTTACTAAGTTGGATTTGAGGGAAGCGTATTACCGAGTTCGGGTCAAGAAAGGGGACGAATGGAAAACCACTTTTAACTGCCCCCTAGGGAGTTACAAATTCTGTGTGATGCCCTTCGGCTTACAGGGCGCACCTGCTGTCTTCATGCAGCTAATTAACGAGGTGCTGCATGAGTTTCTTTACCGTGGCGTTCTAGTTTATCTGGATGATATCCTGATTTACACGAAAACCATGAAAGAACATGTTACACTAGTCCGGCGGGTGTTGCAGAAGCTACTAGATGCTCAACTTTATGTGAAAGCGTCTAAATGCGAGTTCCACCGTACACAGTTGGATTACCTCGGGTATCGCATTTCAAAGGACGGGGTGGAGATGGACCCCAAAAAAAGTGGCTACTGTTCTGGAATGGCAAGCACCCACAACCCGACGCCAGTTGCAAAGCTTCCTCGGCTTCGCTAATTTTTATCTCAGTTTTATACCCACGTTTGCACACATCGCTCTACCACTAACTAACTTGCTGCGCACCAAAGGGGAGGCACCACCATGTCCCGGGCGGCGCCTGCACTGGACGCTCGAGTGCCAGGAGGCATTCGAAACTTTAAAACGGCAATTTGCTAAGGCGCCCGTGCTACAGCACCCGGACCAAACAAAGCCGTTTGTCGTACAGGTGGATGCAAGCGACGTGGCCGTGGGAGCTGTTTTGTTGCAAACGGATGCCCAGGGTCACCTCAGGCCATGTGCTTACACATCAAAAAAGTTCAACCCCACAGAGAGGGGTTGGGCCATTTGGGAGAAGGAGGCCTTTGCTGTTCGCTGGGCCCTGCTCACGTGGCGACATTTACTAGAGGGGGCACAGATCCCGTTTGAGGTATGGACCGACCATCGGAATCTAATAGCGTTGCAGACACCCCGCCGCCTGTCCCCCAAACAGGTGCGGTGGGCTCAGTATTTTCAGCGGTTCCGCTTCACTCTGAAGCACGTACCAGGGGGAAGGAACTTCCTAGCGGATGCTTTGTCACGCATGCCACAATTCCAAAGTCAGAGAGACGAGGTGGTTCAAGCTATGGTGCCAGGAGTACAGCCCGACCCACAGACAACAGCTCTCATAGCGCACAACACAAATGAGTGGAGGACTCGACTACAAAGGGAGGAGACAACAGATGACTGGTTACAAAACAACCAACACATCCTTACCAAAAGGGATGGTCTCTTCTGGAAGGGGGAGCGAATATACGTCCCTTTGGGGGCTCGGACGAGCGTATTACACCGATGCCATGACTGCAGGGCTGCGGGACACTTTGGTTTCCTGAAGACGTACCATCTGGTCCGACGGCAGTTCTGGTGGCCGCATATGCGACAGGACGTGGAAGAGTATACCCGAGGCTGTTCCGTCTGCGCGAAAACGAAAGCGCGACCTGGCAAACCGCTCGGCCTCTTACACCCCGTCGCTACACCTACCCAGCCATGGGAAGACATAGGAATGGACTTTATCGTAGACTTACCAGAAAGCAATGGGAATACCGTGATCTGGACTATTGTTGATTTGTTCTCGAAGCAAGCCCATTTCATTCCCTGTCATGGCCTACCATCAGCTCGACGCCTGACGAAACTATTCATCCAACACATCTATAGGTTACACGGTGTACCCCGTCGTATTATTTCTGATAGGGGGGTGCAATTCACGGCCCAATTCTGGCGCAACTTTATACGGGCTATAGGGTCATCTCAAGGACTCAGCTCTGCTTACCATCCCAGCACGAATGGAGCAGCAGAGCGGGCAAATGCGATGATAGAGTGTTATCTCCGCTGTTACGTGTCCTATCAACAACATGATTGGGCAACGTTATTACCCTTCGCTGAAGTGGCCTATAATAACACGGTTCACAATAGCACTGGGTTCACCCCCTTTCGTATAACAACAGGGCGGGAGTTTGTAGCCATCCCAGAGCTAGATCAGGCACCAGGGACGGCGGTGATGCCAGCAGAATGGGCAGACAAGCTCACAGCCGTATGGCCACAAGTGAGAGACGCACTAGAGAGGACAGCAAAGGACTACAAAACACAAGCCGACAAAAAGAGGATGGCCCCTTGCCGTCCATTACAGATAGGGGATATGGTATATTTATCAACCAAGTACCTTAAATTGAAAGTACCCTGTCGTAAATTAGGGCCTAAATACCTAGGGCCCTTCCCGATTACTAAGCTCATAAATCCTGTAACAGTAGCGCTCAAGCTGCCGCCATTACTGGGAAAAATCCACCCCGTGTTTCATATAAGTCTCCTGAAGCTCGTTCCCCCTGGCCCAGACCCGCATACCCGTCCTGGCCCAACCACAGGGGACCATTATGAAGTGGAGGAAATCTTAGACTCCAAAATGAAAGGGGGTAAAGTGTGGTACTTGATTCAGTGGAAGGGATATCCCCATGAGGAGGCATCCTGGGTGTCCGCCCCAAACGTAAACGCTAAATGATTAGTCAAACAGTTTCATAAGACGCATCCCCAGAAACCGCGATAGGCTACTAATCTTGTGATTTTCCCTTACAGAAGGACTCGTGGTGAAGGAGGAGCCGCCTGTCGAGCCAAGCAACAGGCTCGACAACATTACCTGCACGGGGGGGGGGGTGCACTGGTGATGGGAGCACTCAAGAATAGGCGGACATGTGCGGGGTGGGGAAGACGGGGCGACGGTATTAGGGCTTCAACACACCAACTGCTGTATTTGCTGACACCCTCACTGCAGAGACGCCGGCATGAGGAGAGGCTGGGAAAACGCTGAGACACCGAGACCAGCATCCGGAAAGAGGAGGGAGGGTGTGGCTTTAAATACAGGGCGGGGCGGCACAGTAACAAGCTCTTTGCTATAAAACAGCTGCATGCCTACGGAATGTAGCGCTAATTTCAAATCGTTTAACGAGTGCAGTACGTTCCTGGAGCCAGCCGGATAATAAACCAGCATAGCACCGACCTGTGCGCGTGTGTTTCTTGGTGTTGCCGTGCTTAGCCTAGGACAGCTGAGAGATACCTTTGGAATGTCAATTATAGGAGTCACAGAAAGATCGGATTCTGCATCGATCAGTTCTTTCTTTTTGGATTCCATATATTGCTGACTGCAGTGTACACTTTAACCTACAATACATGCAAAATTAGAATTTCTATTTATTATTCTTCCCTTATTTTATTTGTACATGCATATAATACATGTTATACAAGACAGTTCATTCATGAAAGACTGGAAACATAAATATCAACGTGGAAGTTTTCTTTTTTTTTTTAGTAACAGTTTTATAAAAGTACAAACATATAAAAAACCCCTATCCTCTACCCCCCCATCCCTCCCACCCTTCAACCCCCCCTCCCCCCCGACTTCCCAGAGTGGAATACAGGGTTTTTCTTCTTCAACAAAAAGTTTTCTTGATGATCCCCCTCCTATTATGCAGAAGTTTTTATTGCTTGAGTTCTTTTTATTCCCAGGTACATTTTCGCCCTAGCTTTCCTGATTGCATTTAGTTGGACTATTTACTGATGGCTCTTTGGCAGTTTCTTGATTGGCAAACTGTTTACTTGATTGTTGATCCAAAGTTAACCTTGGAATCTATGCTGAGCTCCATTTTGATCACATATGTAGATGACACCTTCACCATAATAAAAAGGGACCAACTAGAGAAGACACACAGAACCATCAATAACATTTTTAAAGGAATCCAGTTTACTAGAGAACAACAGCTCACTACCTTTTTTGAACATACTGATCAACAAATACTACAATGGCAAACCAGAAATGCAAGTCTACAGAAAAACCATCCATACTACCGGGTGCTCCACTACCAAAGTAACAACCCAACCTTCCACAAGAGAAGCTGTGTAAGGACTTTATTTAAATAAGTCCAAATACACTATAGCAACTCAGAATAGCAGAAAAAAGGAAATGGAACATCTATACAACTCATTCCAACAAAATGGATACCCATGCAACTTTTATCAAAAAAGTTCCTGGCCACTCAACCCAATACAGCACAACCCAACCCCAAAAAGAATTACACTACCATACATCAAGAATATCTCAGAAACCACAAATTACTACAATCATATGAAATCAGTGTAACACACAAGCCAATTAAAGCCCTTCAAAACATTCTAAGCAAACAAAAAGCCCCAGCAATCCCAGAAGAAAAAACAGGGGTCATCTACAACATACAACGTAAGAATTGCAATAACCACTATGTAGGACAAACAGGCAGAAGACTGGCAGAATGATCCATGAACACCAACTGGCAGTCAGAGGACATGAGAAAAATTCTTTAATTTCACAAAATATAGAGAGTTTTAACCATAGTTACAATTGGGAAAATATGATAATCCTAGACCACGCCAAGCCCCAAAATGCCAGGGAATTTCTAGAAATTTGGCACTCCAACAAATCACCCATAAGTAGACACATAGACATTAACAACATCTTTAGACTATGCAAGAGAGATAATCAACCATCCCAAAAGAAAAAAAGACTCAGTACCTCTCCACCAGTAATCAGCACTCGGATCAGTATAGTGTAACTCCAAGGTTAACTTTGGACCAACAATCAAGAAAACAATATGCCAATCAAGAAACTGCCAAAGAGCCATCAATAAACAACTCAACAAAGAATCTTTAAGACACACACACCCACACACACAGACAGGCAAGACACCAGAATATAAACTGATGGCAAACAGCATTCCTTACTAGCACTGATCATGTTATCTAGTTAGGGTAATGAAACAACTGCAAGAAAACAAGCAAGCTCAGAGCACCAAGGATCCCTCATTTAAACACTGAGCTACAAATATTTTCCTTTGTTGGTACTTATAAATTTACTTGTTTCTATTTCCAGAATAGTAACATTTTTCAAATAGTCCTGGCAAGCTTATCCGCCATGTTAGGTTTTAGTCTCTCAATATACAGAATGGAAACAAATGTTGTTTTCTTACAAGATGTTAATAAATGTGTTAAGTCTTATTTACAGAATTTGACCCAAAATATTGTATTGGGCAGCAAATCTCATTTAGAAAACTGCACATATGTGCCTCATATTTAACCATGAAAACTCTTGGAACTTGGGGTGGGGTGAAAGGCATGGAATCCTACCTTTGCTGTAGGACATGCATAAGTTCTCTGTGCTGAATTTGAAGACAGAACCACAGTGCTAATTCTAGGGGTGGGTCGAGAACTAAAAGTACAAATGGAAGAAAAACAAATAATTCCAATTATTTCATGCACATTCTACAATCAGAACATCTTCAAAATTGTTGCTTACACAGACCAATCAAACCAAAATTTCCCCATATATTAATCCTGCTTGTCCATTCCCTGAGATTTTTCCACAGAGCTAACAGACTAAAAATACAATTCTTAACAAAATTGTTTTATGAGTAACTCTAACATGAATTTTTCTCTTCTTATAGGATAAGAAATTTTAATCTTAAACAATTTTCTAAAATAAATATTACCTAAAGTGCTACACATTTTTTCGTACCTGAAAAGAAATATGGATTCATTTGATTCACCATCAACAGCACTTTTAGGATGAAATTCTTCTGGACTTTCTGCCAGTACTGAAATCAATCTGAACAAGTACCAAAATGTACAAGTATCAAAATATTTCTTGCATTTTATTTCTGAATATAAATTATAAATGTATTGAAAGAATAATCTTACCTAGTTTGAAAGATGTATTTAAAAAGGTGCTCTCAGTTTCTGAGAATATAAATTCTGATAATTTTTTATTTTCAGAACATTCCACAGAATTCCCAGGTTCAGGTATCATGGCATTTTCTTTACTGTTTAAACAAAAGGCAATTAAATAAAGTTAATATAAAAATGCATTTATTTTAAAATAACTAATAGAGAAATGTTGAAAAAACTATTTATAGATTTCTTTATTCATAATATATTCGGAAAAAATAATTTTGGTATTTATCAATAAGTCAAAGGAAGAATTTACATGAAGCTACTGTACTCTTGGAGACGATTTGAAAACTTCAGCTGATGCAGAATGCAGCTGCATGAGTTGTAACTGATGTTAGTCAGCACATGTAACACCACTGCTTTGTGGCCTACAGTGGTTGCCAATGTGTTTCCAGGTGAAATCTTCCCTCAACAGACTTCAAAGGGCTTTGATATGGCCTCAAAGAACTCCAGAGGTTATTTCCAGATTATAATGTGATGTAATTAATGCAATTACAAAGAAAAACAATTAAATAGATAACTAGAGAATAAACATATTAACAATATTTAACTTTCATTAAAGGAAAATAAAATAAAATTGTACCTTCTTATTCTGGCCCCAACCATATTTTGGGGTGTATGATATCAAAAAAGACCAAATGTGGCCCTTGACTGCAAAATACTGTGTACTTTATTTTATAATCTGAATTTAATAGAATTTACAAACAACAATCAAATATGCTCTCAGTGACTTTGTGATGACTTGTTCAGTAAATCAGTGAAATAGGAGACTGCTCTTTTCAATATATTTTTTCTGCTTTTGTAGATTTTTAATTGGAAGCCTAAGACAAAGAGTCTTTTCATTTAAAATCAGCATTAAAACACTACAGGGAATCCTTGATTTACAACCACAACTGAGACTGATTTCCAGACATAAGTCATTACAGTTGTAAAATAAGATACTCGTATGACCAGACCTGATTTTATATTTTGTAATAAGTTAGTAAATGAATCACCATGATTGTGACTCCATGATCATTAAACAAATGCTACAGTCTTAAGTGTGAACCCATTCTTCCAAATGGGTGGAGGTTTTTTGGTTTTTTTGCTGGAAGCTGGCAAAAAAATAGCAAATTTTAGTCAGGTAAGACGCTGCTCAGTTGTAAAGATGAGCTGTTTCCAAACGCTAGAACTGCGTCATGACTTTGGAAGCAGGTATAGCATGACATTTTGTGACAGTCAGAAGCTTTACGGGCTATATGGTTGGTAAACATCTGGTCATTAATTGAGGATTACCTATATAAGAAAACAAATTAACTGAAACTTTCTCTCTGTCATAAAACTTGTGCCCAGCATGAAGATATCGAAAGATTAATTCCTATCTATCAAAAAACAAAAAACCATTTTGTCCATATAATATGGAGGAGACAGAACAGAAACTCAAAGCATATACAAACTTGATTAACAATCACTCTTCCCTATAACCACCTTATTTGACCTAATATTAACTATGAAATTGAATTCAAAATTGTCATTAATATCAAATTCAGTTTAGTTTATAGATTGGCCCATAGGCCATTTCAAAAAACAGAGTACTGTGTTTTCCCAAAACTAAGACATGTACCAATAATAAGCCCAATTGGGCTTTTGAGCACATGCTTTAAACCAGGGGTCTGCAACTTGGGCCTGTTTCCCCACAGAAAACAAAACACAGGGAGCCACAAAACCTGGGTGGGCCTTGGCCAACTCAACATCATTCACTCCCACTCAGTCACATGACACACACCCCCAGCCATGCCTACCCAGGTTTTGTGACTCCCCATGTTTTCTATGGGAAATAGGTATCTCCCTCTCTTCTTTCTCCCTCCCTCTCTCTCATCTCTTTCTCTATGTCCCTTTTTCCTTTTCTCTTGTCTTTTTCTATCACCCTCTCTATCTTCCTCTCCTCCATCTCTCATTTCTCTGTCTCTTTCCCTCTCATCTGTCTCCCTCCTTCTCATCTCTTTTTCTTTCTATCTCCCTCTCCCTCATTTTTCTCCCTCTCATTCTTTCTTTCCCTCTCTTACTTTCTCCCCACCCTCTGTGTGTGTGTGTGTGTTGCTCCCCGTCTCTGTGTCGCTTCTCACTCTCTCAGAAAGCCCTGCGTGCTCACCTTGGGGCTCTTCGTTACCCGTTTTTCTTTCTTCCTTTTGGAAATCTGGGCTGGCTGAGGAACGAACCAACCCACAGCGGAGGTTTCCCTCCTCCTCTCGCGCCCCCCTGGCCAGCTGTGGCAGGGCTGAGAGGGGGCGCATGAAGGGGGGAGCGGGAGGAGGAGGGAAGCTTCCACCGCGGGTTCGTTCATTCCTCAGCCAGCCCAGATTTCCAAAAGGAAAAAAAAACCGGGTAACGAAAAGCCCCAAGGAGAGCACGCAGGGCTTTCTGAGAGAGTGAGAAGGGACACAGAGACGGGGAGCGAGAGACAGAGAGAGAGGGAGAGGGAGACTGGCTGATGGGTGAGCATCTTCGGCGAAGGCCGAATCTGTCTCCCTCTCTCTCTCGCTGCGTGACTGGTGGGAAATGGTGGGCAGCTACTCTCGCGTTTGTTCTCCGCCCAGAGAGAGGGGGGGCAGGGGTGAATGGGGCAGGGAATGGGCTCCAGGAGGAGGAGGGGATCCAGTCTCCCCCATTGTGAAATGCGCTTTCGCTGTGCTGCAAGACGCAGCCTTGGGTCTTCACCCCACGCCAAAGGAAAGCCAACTGGGGCATCCCCTTCCCTGCCCCCTTCCACCCACTCAATCCTAATTTAGGACGAGGAGCTCGCGCTGGAAACAAGTGTTGGGGCGACGTTGGAACACGTCTTCTGACCCTCCGGCGCTCGCCCGCAACTCTCCGTGGTCCTCCAGGCCTGGCTTGCTAAAAGGGCGGAGAAGCCCTGATGCCTCTGCTGACCCCATCCCACCGCTCCAGCCATTACTGCTCGGCGAAGGCACAGGAAAAGAAAGCATGCAGAAACATAGCTCGTGCTGGGGCGAAAGAGCAGAGATTGGGGAAGAAGGGCAACGCGTTTCAAATGCGGCGAACAGCATCCAGCTACGAAAGCCGAACAATGCCTCTTCATTGGGGGCGCTTCTGCCGGGCAATTCCCCACCCCCCCACCCCTGGGCTATTGAGCTCGCTGCTTGGCGGAGAGGGGGAGCGTTTCCCCACGCCACCCCCTTCTTTTTCTTAGCCCTGCCAACAAGGGAGGAGGAAAGCCAGACTTGGAGGATTGCCCCCACCCCGCAAGATCCGCCCCCACTGTTCTCTCCCAGCCTTCTTTGCTGGCAGGAACAGCAAATTTACCGCGACGAAGGTGGAATGCTGTTGGCACACAAAGGCAAACGTGGCAACAGCAAAGGTAACCCCCCCATACTTAGACGCATGCGCCGTTGCCGTGCAAAAACACGTGCTGTGAGGAGGCGAGGCCGGAGGAGGGGAAAGGGAGAGGGAACGTGCCTCAAGCACCCCTGCCATCCATGTGGAACTGCCTCGCGGAGGCTGCTGCTGCAAACTCTAGCTTGCATGTTTTCTTAGTGGCGGCCGCAAAAAAACTTGCCAGTCTCGACCTGGGACTGTGGGGAGAGGGACTAGCGCTGGAGGTCCAACCCAGCGAGCCCCCCCACCATGCCCGCACCCTCAGGCCCTGCATGAAAAGCGGCTCTGGCTACCCTGACGTCTTTGCTGCAGTTTCTCAAACCTGCCCGCCACCAATTGGCCTCGGCTCGGGAGAAATAGGTCTCCGATGGGGGCGGCTGGTCCAGAAAAGGCAAGCTGCAATCCCTTGCAAGCCCCATGAGGGAGCCCGGCCGGGGGTGGGGGGGGGGAGGGGAGCCCACAGTCCCATGAGCGAATTTTGCAAGCAGCCTCCCTCTGTCCCTCGACTGAAAGGCAGCATCGGGGACTTCCGCCTCGCTTCCCCACCCGCTCAGCGGGGGCGCAGAAAGGAGCCGCTTCCCCACGCTGAAAGGAGTCCCCCCGTGGATGGGTGTTGATCTGCCTCCGTGCATGCTAAAACCCCTGCGGCAGAGGAAGAAGAGCGGGGAGGGGTTTCTCGGCCGGCCCTGGGGTTGTCAGGGGAGAAGTGTGGGGTGAGGTTTGCCAGGAGAGAGGTGGGAGGATTGCCTTCCTTTCTGCCTGCGGCCCATATCCACAACCCAACCTCGCCAAACCTTTGTGTGTGTGTGTCTGTCAGATGCTAAAACAGTCTTAACTCGCCAGGATTGCGAGACGGGACTTGATAAACGGAGCACCTTAGAGGGAAGGGTGGTGTTGAGGGGGCTGCTCTGACGAGCCCACCAGCCAGGTTAAAGGGTGGTGGAAAGGGTTTGGGGGGGGAGAAGGCAGCCAAGACAACGATGTCAACAATGATGCCGGGATGCCAGAGTTCCCGGGGCGTCCGCTCCGGAGTCCGACATAGCCAGGCGATCCCCAATGAGCAGAAACTGGAGAAGGGAAAAAGGAAGAGGAGAAGCGCCCCTGCCCCCCTGGCCTTGGGCATCCTCATAGGTGCCCCCTGGCACCTATGAGGATGCCCAAGGAAGATCTGGCCGCCGTTCTCTTTCCCCCTCCCCCACCGGAGCTTCATGTCTTAACTCTCGAGTCTGCCTTTGTTCGCCCCAGTATTCCCAAGACCAGAAAACCTGCTTGTTGCAAGCCACGGCCAATTTCTGCCCAAAGAAAAGAAAAGTGCCCAGTTTCCTCGTGGATGGCAGGTACATGTGTACCCTCCTTCACCCCCCACTCCTCACCTCATGCTGTTTGCACGGGAAGATTGCTTGAGGCAGCGGTCCGAGTGGCACCAGCGAAGTAGCTGGTCAGGGCTCCAGGGCCGAGGTTTAGGGATAAACACCCCCCCCCCCAATAATAAGGCCAAGGCCATATTTTGGGGGGTCAAAAGAAAAGACCCTGTCTTATTTTCGGGGAAACATGGTACCATACACCAATTATTATTAAAATCCTATAAAAATAATTTAAAATGAAATTGGAATAAAATACAATAATTTAATATATAAATAAAATACAATTTTATTTCAGTATCATCTCTACAATTTACCCAAATCAGTCCCACATATTCCGTTCTCAACCAAACTATTTTACTCAAGTACTGTGCCGTATTAAATGTTTTCAAATTCTGGCCACATATAAGGTAAATTGTTTTAATATGGGGGTTCCAATGGGTCATTCATTTAATATATGACCCAAGGTACCTGTCTCACCCTCTTATACAGGCAACAATCAAATAGGTCTTCTACCTCTGCCGCTCCACAAATGTAGATACGTCCATTACATGATATAGAATAGAGTCTCCTGTATCTGATCATTGTGTCAAGTTGTTCGAATCTTGCTCGTGTAAATATCTCCCTAAGATGTTTTGGCAATTGTAACTTTAAATAGCTATTTGAAAAGTACATTTATATTTACTCAGCCATTTCAAGTTACCAGCTTACTAAGATTAGCTATATCATTTTGTGCTTCTTTGTCCATGATTCTTTGAGCAGCTCTTTGTTTTAACTTCTTGTCCTTCTTAACTTCTTGTCCTGTTACAGAAGAAACAGGAAGGCAACCGCTTCTTACAAAATTTGTCACTTTGGTGATCCAAGAGGTTTGTAGTTGTGATTCTACTAAACATAACTTGGGGAATCTATAAGTCTCCATTCCGTGCCAGTAGTTATGTGTTCTGATTTTAGGCAATGCATGAATTGTGTAAATTCCCAAAAAAGGATATCGCAGCAGATATCCTTAGATCTCCCCCCAAAATACATCTCAGGTGCTGGGACTGTGTTTGTTCTATACTATACTATACTGTTTGTTCTGAATAAACTATACTATAGTAGAATATAGACCCCAAACGTCTGCTCCAAGAATATAGGGGTAACCTTAGCTTTATATACTTTAATTAATAGGGCTAAGAATTCTGGGTAACAGTGATTCTTTAAGCAGTATATTCAAATGTGCTTTTGCTCTAAGTGTACTCCATTGATTATGGTAAACCCAAGATCCAGTCTTTGAAAAAGTTACGCTTCTGTACAAACCTGTTCAATTGGTTCAGCATCTAATTGCCATCTATGCCTCTGATGATGTTTTCCAAACACTATAATTTTTTATTTAGATTTACTAATAGTTAGAGAATTATCCTGGCAATAGCAACTAAATCTTAATAGCCTACGCTATCCTACTTATAAATATAATAATAATATCATATCATCAGCAAAGAGCAAAATGTTACAATATGTATTTAGGATCACTGGCATATGTACCATGGGATCCTTCATTAACCATGACAACTCACTGATGTATAAACTAAATAATAATGGTGCCAAGACATTCCCTTGTCTTACCCCTTTATTTGTGTGAATCCTGTTAGTCACAGCCCCATGAACCCCATACTGCACGTTCAAACAGGTTCTTGTGTAAAGAGCCAAGCAGTGTAGGTTCTATTTTAAGAGATGTTAATTTACTCCATAGTACTTCCCTATTTACCATATCAAATGCTGCTGTGAGATTCATAAAGGCAGCAAACAGGGGTCTCCTCTTATAGGTAAATTTGGCAATAAGATGGTTCAAGGCAAAGTTATAATGGTAGATTGGCTTTATCTAAAACCTGCTTTTTCTTCTGTAAAGATATGATTTTTCCTCTAATCAGATTATATTTTTGCTACAATGTCACTCAGCCTGGTGAACCTATAATTACTAAAATTCTTTTTATTTCTTTTTTTGTATATGGGGACAGCTATTGCCATCTTTCACCCATTTGGTATATGGCAAGTGTTATTTATATGTGTAAAAAGACCTGCCAGTACTGGACTCCACCAACTGGAGAATTTCTTAAATAATTCTGCTGGTAGAAAATCCTCACCTGGGGCTTTATTACTCTTTAGACTTTTAATGGTGGATTATATCTCTTTTACAGGGAATGGTGGCCAAGGGGGAGGACTTCCCGGGAATGCTAAATCACTGCTTAAAGGTGGCTTCTCTACAGGTTCCGTGGAAGCAAACAAACATTTATAGTAGTTCTCCCAGTCCTCAGCAGAGATTGGTATATCAAATACAAATCTCCATCCCTTTAGAACTCCTGCTACAGAGTGCCAAAATATTACTAAGATGACTTTTTGCAGTCAGCTTGAGTTCTGACCAGATTGAAATGGCAAAACTTTTTTTCTTTAATTTTATTGGGGGGGGGGTGTTTTGTATTCTCTTGTATGCAGCATCTCAGTTTGTGTATGAACAGTAGGACTCCTCTGAGTGAGTCTCATGGCTGCCTTCAATTTCTTTTTCAACAACCGGCATTCAAAATGAAACCAGCAAGATCTACTCACTTGAAAACTTTTAGCAGGGGGTTAGTTATTAAATGTTTCTTCAGCTTATTGCAGAAATTAAATGCTTTGGAGGCTGACAGCCAGTCAGTAATAGATGACTGGGATTGTTCTGACCCAGCTAACAGCATTCTCTGTTATAAGACTGTCTGGTATTGCATGTTAGGTGTTTTGTGCCAGCCATGGCAGTTTCTTAAAGGGCCACCAGATGGGAGCAAAGAGGCACCTCTGATCCCTGCAGCCCCATTGGGGAATGCTAATGGCCCTCCGGCCCCCCACACACATCAGTAAGGGAGGGGCCAGGGACCCCTATAAGAACCCCTGCACAGGGGCTGCTCTCGCCTGCTCTTGTTCTACTCTCCTATAGGTCTGACCCATAGGCTCAATCCAGGCATGGATGCCTCCATACCTGGGAATCCATTTTACTCTACTTTTACTTCCAAATAAATACTTAATTTGATTGCATCCTTGTGTGTTGCCTTTTCTTGGAAACACCCTCAATGAACCATCGTTCTTTCGTGAGATCCCTCACAAAAATGGTAGTCGAGGATGGTTTGAGGCTAAGCTTCCAAGCCAGCAGAAGCAAGATGCCAGGAGGTTCTAGCAAGAACTCCTAAGAAATGGATGGCAGGACTTCCCCGGTCATGACCAGGAGTCTCCAAGCAAGGTTGGCAGCCCTGCATCCAGTCCCTGATGCGAGCTTCTATCCAGAGGAGGGTACAGATGACCTCTATGCCCCCAGAGGACTCAGGAACACAAGGGACCCCTTCACACGTTTTCTTGCAGCTGTAAGCCACAGAGGAAAGCGTGGAAGACCAGCAGTCCACCCAGGACTGTCAGGACACTGGGGATGCGGCCTGGGACCAGGCCACCCCCAGCATGGACCAGCTCACTGTCGATGAATGCAGAGAGCTGCTAAGAACACTTTATCATGCAGGAATTGTACAAAATCCTCAGCTCGGCCCTGCAAGGGGTCTTCCCGCACTCCCCCCCCCCCGAAGAAGGGAGTTGGTCACCCTAAACAAGGCGACTGGGCGGTTTTCTGCAGATGCAATAAGAGCGGAAAAATAGTTAGATTTTGCCACTTTTATCGCCACTAGGTAGGTCTTGATATAAGACCTCACCTGTGTCCGGTCGGAATCGGATCGACTAGTCCTCCAACTGCTCTTTAGGTGCCTTTTCCGACGCTTCAT
The DNA here is from genome assembly GCA_038048745.1 of Coluber constrictor foxii. Classification (NCBI taxonomy): domain Eukaryota; kingdom Metazoa; phylum Chordata; class Lepidosauria; order Squamata; family Colubridae; genus Coluber; species Coluber constrictor. The sequence continues at coordinate 113,308,477 of CM075961.1, read as the reverse complement.
CTCTCTCAGCTCCTCAGAGAACCAAGGAGCTAATTGAGATCGGCATCAGGTCAGAGGCCGCAAAGGCACGACGCGGTCCAATGTCCCGGCGGCCGCACTCTCCCAGGCGGCCACCAGATCTTCAGTTGAGTCATGTGCCAGAGTCTCAGGAAATGGCCCAAGCTCTGTCAGGAACCTCTCGGGTTCCATCAGGCGCCTAGGACGGAACCATTTTATCGGTTCCGTCTCTCTGCAGCGGGGGGGGGGGGCGGTGGTAGGAAAGTCCAAGCAAAGGAGAGAATGATCTGTCCATGATAAGGGTTTAATGTCTAGATCCCCTCTACCAAGATCATTCAACCACTGACCAGAGACAAAAATCAAGTTCAGAGTGTGTCCCCCTGTGTGAGTGGGGCCTTGAACTAATTGAGTCAGGCCCATGGCCTCCATGGAAGCCATGAACTCCCGAGCCACCTCTGATGCCTCACCTGCAGATGGCAAGTTGAAATCCCCCATAACAATAAGTCTGGGGGTATCAACTGCCACCCCGGCAATAACGTCAAGCAGCTCAGGCAGGGTTGCCGCTACCTGGCAGGGAGCCAGGTACGTAGTCAGCAGACCCATCTGCCCCCCATGGCCCCACTTCACAAGGAGGGACTCACATCCAGCTATCTAAGATACAGTGGTCTCCCTTGGACCAAGACTCTCCCACTCCCCCGCCACTCCCCTGAGCCCCTGGCTGATGAAATGCTCAGAAACCTGATGGGCACATTTCAACGAGGGGAACCCCCCTCATTGCCCAATCTTGTCTCCATAATGCCTGCCAGGTCTGCACCCCCCTCCAAAATAAGATCACAAATGAGGGGGGCCTTGTTAACAACAGACCTGGCATTACATAGCATCAGCTGCGGACCCAGGGCCTGAGGCTCTGTGCAACCTGGGACCTGAGTAGTGCATCGGGGGCTGGAGTGCGCAATTGCTCATAAGCAGTGTATGCGCACCCCCGGAACATGATTTGGCCCCCTGCACCCGTCATATCTGCCCTTCCCACTCACTACTTCAATTGCACTGCCCTTTTCGACATCCCGCTGTTTCCCAGTCAAAGTTCTCTCCGTGATGTCCCTGCCCTGCCCAACTAAACTCTCAACCTGCTCGGTGGCTATATGAACCCCCCCCCCAGGTCCATCTTTGTAATCCTCACCCCTCTTCCCTGGTCCCCTTAAAATTTTCCTTAAAAAACCTGATAAAAAACCCCTCAACCCCGTCTTCGTTGCATGCCATCTCTCAGGGTTCCAAAACCTGTCATCAAGATAGGCCCTTGATAATGTGGAGGGCCAGGCCTGCGAGAGAGGGGAGTCTTGCAATGCGAGAAGGTCGGCTTTTGGGATCATCAACCAAACCAAGGACAGGAAATGAAGGCCAGTCCAGGGAGTCCATCATAGTCCAAAGGGATAACCAGGCATAAAAGATCATAAAATGTCCATTCTTTTTAGGGCTGGACTCCGCTATCCTCTCACGACAGGGAGAAGGTCCAATGTTCTTTTTTCCCTCCAGTGGAGGCTCATGTCCAACCATCCTCTCACGACGGCTGGTCCCGTTCCAGATAGTTATCAGGAAAGATGTTATGTCTTCTCCATTGAGGTATAGGAAGTCCCTCAAACCCCTCATAATGGCACTCGGTCTCTTCCACCAGCGTGGGTGCAGATGAAAACATAGTAAGAGGTCCAAAGTGTAGTGGTTCGTAGGTCCCTCCCCCATTAGTAGAAAGGGGGGAGGGGGAGGTGGGGAAGGGGAGGGGAGAAAAACAATGACCCCAAGAAGGGTGTCATCTCCTCCTCTGCTGATTTGTAAGTCCAAGCCTCCTCCCCTCGGCTTCTTCTCTTCACCCTCGGCAATAAACTCCATTGCTCTTGAGAGGGGGGAAGGGGGGAGGGACTGCCTGCATTACTGCCAGAGCGTTGACCCCCTCCAGTCCCTCGTCTTTGATGAAATAATAATGAAGACCGCAGCCAGATAATTCTCTGTGATCAAGCCAAGCTGCCACCACCATCACTCTCATTATTGCTGACCCTGCCGCCACCCTTACTCCTGCCGCCGCCCTTACTCCTGCGACGGTCCTAGCTCCTCCAGGGCCTCATCCATGTCGCTCCCCCCTCGCACCAACCAGTTTGTTTCTGGGGGGTAAAAGACCTCCCCAGGTTGGGCAGGAGTTCTTCTCACTGGGGCTAAGGGTTGTAGAGGAATTTGATGACCCTACATCCCACGAAATGGCCAAACAGCCCCCATTGTCGGACCGGGAGTTAACCCAGCACCGCCAACTTCAGGCATGCACAGAGAGGCTTGGTGGGGGAGAAGGGGGACTGGTGGGGACAAAGGTCATGCTAAGGGCAATTTTGTGTATACTAACTATTTCACCCCCGCCACAAAGGCTGATGGCCCTACTGACTTATGGTTACTGGACTCTGGGTCTTCATCTCACATTACTAACTTGAGACAAGGCTTTAAGAGATTAAGGAGAATTAACTCCTCTGTTAAGGTTGCAAATGGTAATGATGTTTTGGTTGTTGGGGAGGGCGCTGTCTCTGTACCAGGGCTGGGCAATGTCGAAGGTGTATTACATGCTCCCTCTATAGCCAATAACCTGTTAAGCTTAACTAAGCTATGTAATGATGGCAGGGTGGAGGTATTATTTCGCAAAGGGGGAGGCCTCATCACTCAAGACAAGAAGGTCATTGGGAGTGTTACCATTATAAATGGTTTGCCATATTTCTCCCCCGAATACCCAGCCACAGGAGACAGCTCACAGGGTGCCACCTCAAAAGGGGCCTGCGCACAGAAAGAGAAAGGCTCCATAGCAAGCTCCCAGGCTGTCAAAGATGCACAAGACTGACTTCCGGTTTGGGTGCGCTCCGTCGCCGGGCGGCTCGTTAATTCGGCCGCCGCCCCCGTCGCCTGTAGAGCCGCTTTTTCGATCTAAAAGCGGCTCGGAACGCTCCCCCTTGGAAATTAAGGGGGAGTCAGAGTGGGCAGCTTTAGGTAGAGCCCCAGAAGCGCTGCCAGGGTGATTTCTGTGCCTTGGCAAGCGCTTTGGGTGTGGGCTCCCTTTTTAAGCTGCCGATCCTCCGAGCGGCGTGGGATCTCTGCAGGACAGAGCGAGGCGGAGAAAGCAACTCCAAGCACAGCATATATTTCTAACGAAGCAGATTGAATTTGGTGAGATTTGGAAGTTTTTTCTTTGACTTTATAACTATTTCAAATGGACTTTTCTCAATATTAAAATGCAAGCTGTCCCTGTGGGAAAGTGCTTTAAAATGGCGGATTAATGCGGAGCTAACAAGAGGAAGTGAACTAGGAAAGTGAAAGTTTGCCTACCTGTAACAATAAAGTCTTTAATTATAAGCTTTACAAGTGCTTTTAACTTCAATCCACAAAGTACTGGACTCCTTTTCTGTAAAACTGAGGATAGGGAAAGGAGGAAGACTTTTTTTCTGCTTTTTAAAGTTTTAAATACTGTTCAGGCATGGCTTCAAAGAAGGCGGGGGGGGATTCCCCCACACATCAGACAAAGGAGAAGCCAGCTGCAGTTTCAAAACAGCCACAGGGCAGCGAACTAGAAGACTTGAAAGCATGTATATTAAATATGCACAAATCCTTGGGAGAGCTCTCTGGAAAAGTGAATAAAATGGATGAAAGGATGGGGAAAAATCAAAGAGAAATGAAGGAAATGGTGGGGGAAGTTAAGGAGTTAGTGGAAGAAAAAACTGAGGGAGTACATCAGAGTGTTGCTAAAGTAGCTACAGTTCTTACAGATGCCCTACTGGCAGTTGAGAAAAAAGTAGAAGATTTAAATATAGAAGTGGCAGTTAACAAGAAGGAAGCAAAGGAACAGATTTTCAAGGTGGTGGCTCAGAACCAGCGTTTGGAGGATGAGATCACAATGATACAATATCGGAATATGGAATATGCCATAAGATTGCGGGATCTGCGTGAGAATAACAGAGAGAATTTAAGGGCAACATGTGTGGAAGTTTTGGCTAGGATTTTAAAATGTGAACCTGATGTGATTGCCAACAGGATTGACAAGCTGTATAGAGTCAACTCGCGTATAGCGAAACAGAGAAATTTACCAAGAGATGTTGTGATTTATTTTACTGAGAGAAGATTGAGGAATGATATTTTGCTTAGTTCGTTCCATATGACCGTTCAACATGAGGGCAATCAGATTGGTGTGTATAAAGAGCTGCCACCAAAAATGCTAAGAGATCGGAAAGATTATGCTTTTCTTGTAAATGAGTTGAAAAAGCGCCAGATTCCATTTAGATGGGATGCCCCTGTTGGTATTATCTTGCGGCATGAGGATGTGAGATATCGTATTAATTCTGTGGAAAAGGCAGAACAATTTTACAATAATGTTCTTAAAAAAATTTCAACACCACCTCTCTCATCAACACTTTTGCCTTTTGAAGATATTTCAGCTGAAAAGAGGCCTGAAGAGGGTAGTCAAGAGGTAATCTTGCTAAAAGAAGGTCAGGCATGCCAAGAAGCAGTAAGGGAGGAAACTCTAGGTGCTGTAGGAGGTGTTGCAGAGGATTCGCTAATAGAACTTTTGGAAGCCAAACCAAAGCAAACTAGAGCTACAAGAGAGGTGGAGCCGGATTTGGATTTACTGATGCAAGAACCAAGAGAACAGCGTATAACCCGAGCCACGGAAAAGCAAAGACTAGAGAAATACCAGGGGCCAAAGTCACAACAGGAAGAGAATGGTACTAAAGGGAAGCCACACTCTGAAGCTATGGGAGGAGCGAGACCGAAGACTTCTGCTGTTGGAGAGAGTCTTCGTCAAATGCTCAAAGGGCTTCATTCATTTTCAGAATGACACTTAGATTTTTATCATGGAATGTCAATGGTTTGAACTCACCTCAGAAAAGAAGGAAAATATTTCATTATTTGAAGCAGCATAAAAATGATGTTGTTTGCTTGCAAGAAACTCAGATCCCAGGATCAAAAATTTTTAACTTCAAAACTTGGATCATATTTTATATCTTCTAGTCCTGTGAAAAGGAATGGACTTGTTTTTTATATTTCTAATAACATACCAGCTAAATTGATAGAAGCGGATGTGGATGGGAGATATCTTGCTGTGGAAATAAATATACAGAATGTTTCGATACTTTTAATTGGCATTTACGCCCCGAATCAGCAACAGGAAACTTTTTATAAATTGTTGAATAACAAGATATTGCAGTGGAATTACAAGTCCTTTATGATTATGGGTGACTGGAACGGGGTGATTGATGCAACGCTTGATAAAAAGACGATAGCCAAGAAAGGGAATAAGCTACCTTCGACATTCTTTGCCTTGAAAGAAGAAATGGATTTGAAGGATGTATGGAGAATTCATCATCCTAAGGAACTGGACTTTACTTTTTTTTCTGATAGACATAAATCTTTTTCAAGAATTGACTTTGTGCTGGTTACTACTGATTTACGTACTATGGTGACTATGAACAAAATTTTTCCTAGAACATTGTCGGATCACAGTCCGGTGTGGATCGAGATAAATTTGGGTAAAAAAGTAAGGAGATCTTGGCGTATGAATGAAAATCTATTTAGATATGAAAAGAATATTATTGATCTTAAGAAACATGTTAAAGAATTTTTTGATGTTAATCTAAATAAAGGTACACCGATTGAGATTGTATGGGATGCAAGCAAGGCCTATATGAGGGGTGTACTGATTTATATGAACTCTAAATATAGACGTATACGTCAGAAGTCAAGAATAGAACTGGAAGCAGAGATCAAGGAGAAAGAGCAATTGCTGATTAAAAACCCAACTGATGAGAAGGTACAACTAACGATAAAACTTTTGAAAGATCAATTTCAAACTCTGATGGCTGACCAAACAGCAACTAATCTGCAGTACGCTAAACACAATACTTTTTGTAATGCTAATAAACCTGGCAGATGGCTGGCTTATACGCTGAGGAAACAACAAAGTTCTCGTATAATAAATTCTATTGAGTTTAATGGGAAACAAGTATACCAACAGAACTTAATACATCAAGCTTTTTTAGCTTATTATTCTAAACTGTATCAAGCTGATAAAATTAAAGAGGATTTTATTGAGGATTATCTGCAGAAAATGAGAGTTACAAAAATTTCAAATACACAAAGCGAAAGATTGAACCGACCTATAACATCGGAAGAGATTTTATATGCAATTAAACAATTGAAAGTAGCTAAAGCTCCTGGGACGGATGGCTTGACAGCAGTATATTATAAGACTTTACAAATGGAATTGGTTGAGCACCTCAAGGACTTGTTTTGTAATATTCAGTGGGGGGGTAAAATACCCCCCTCATGGAAGACAGCTTTCATTTCACTGATACCTAAAGAAGAAGAATCTGTAAAACCTGAAAATTTTCGACCAATATCTCTCCTGAATACGGATTACAAGATTTATGCTAAAGTATTAGCCAACAGACTGATGCCAGTGATTCAAGATGTGATTCATGATGACCAAGCAGGTTTTATAGAAGGTAGATACATGAAGGATAATGTTAGGCAACTCATAGACTTGCTGGAATATCTTGAGAAAAAGAAGCAGACTTCTGCGGTGTTGGTGTTTTTGGATGCGGAGAAGGCCTTTGATCGAGTCAACTGGGATTTTCTAAAAAAGACTTTGCACAAAATGGATTTTGGGGAGCAATTTATACAAGCAATTTCTGCAATTTATCAGGAACAGCAGGCACAAATTATTATTAATGGTACCTTAACTGCTACTTTTAACATACAGAAAGGAACAAGACAAGGTTGTCCATTATCTCCATTATTGTTTATTTTGACGCTAGAAGTGCTGCTGAACGCTCTACGGGACTCGGACAAAATGAATGGAATAGTTGTAAGGCAAAAAGATTACCGAACAAAGGCATTCGCAGATGATCTGGTTGTTACCCTAACACGACCTTTGGAATCAATCATCCAGATGAATAAAATCATAGAGGCATATGGTCTGGTTTCAGGTTTTAGCCTGAACCAGAGAAAGACTAAGATGATAGTTAAAAACATGTTGGAACCACAAAGGAAAGAACTTGAAAGGGTGGCAGGCTTTGAAATAGTTACAAAGGTGAAATATCTAGGGGTACAAGTTGCAGCATCCAATAGAAAACTTATCCAAAATAATTATGAAGAACTATGGCATAAGATTCAAAAGGATTTTGAAAAATGGAAGAAGCTGCAACTGTCTTTGCTTGGTAGAATAGCAGTTGTTAAGATGAATGTTCTACCTAGATTTCTGTTTCTGTTTCAAATGATTCCGGTGCTTAAAAATGACAAGTTTTTGATGGACTGGCAAGCAGGTTTAAATAAATTTATTTGGAATGGGAAAAAACCAAGAGTCAAACTTAAAATCATGCAAGATGTTCGTGAAAAAGGTGGCCTAAAAGTTCCCAACCTACGTTTATATTATGAGGCTGCAGTCTTGATACAAGTTGGAGACTGGCTTGGAACAACTAAAAGAGAAATTTTGAATATAGAAGGCCACGATTTGCAATATGGATGGCATGCATACTTACTTTATGAAGAAAAGAGGGACAGTGTATTTAACAGTCATTTTTTAAGGCATGCTTTGATGAGAGTTTGGAAGAAGCACCAACTTCAATTGGATTACAAAATACCTTTATGGTTGGATCTTGGGCAGATTTTGCCAAATATTAAGTCACTCGGGGGGTTGTTATATAAAGAGATACTCTTTAATGATGGGGGCAGATGGAGTTTGAAACCTTTGAACATTCTGTTGGAACAAGGAGTGAATCTAACTTGGTTGCAGTATCTTCAACTTCAAGCAAGATGGAGAGAAGATCAGAAAATTGGACTAATGCTACATGAAGAAGATTTGGTGACCCAGATAAAACATAAAGGGCCGATGCATATTAAACGTGTGTATAATTTATTGTTAGAGAGAGATTCAGAGGGTGAATTAGTTAAAGATTGCATGATAAAATGGGCACAGAATTTTGAAGAACCAGTAATGTTGGAGACTTGGGAGAAGATTTGGGTCCAGAATGTTAAATTTACACAAGCACAGAATTTGAGGGAAAATTTTTATAAGATGTTTTATAGGTGGCATTTTGACCCTAAAAAGTTAGCATGTATGTATCCAAATGTTCAACCTAAATGTTGGAGGTGTGATTGTTTGGATGCAACATATTTTCATATTTGGTGGACGTGCAGAAAATTGAAAGCATTTTGGATCAAACTTTGGTGGGTAATGCAGAACATTTTGAAGCGGAAGCTTGATTTTTCACCTCAGTTTTTTTTGTTGGGAATAGTTAAAGGTTGCTCATCAACTGATACTAGATTGATTTTACACATGATTACTGCAGCTAGATTACTGATTGGCCAAAATTGGAAGAAGGATAAAGTACCCATGATAGAGGAGTGGGTATTGAAGATGTCTAATTTTGTAGAGATGGCTAAAATTTCTGCATATTTAAAAGATAAGACTCATGAAGTCTTTGCTAAGGAGTGGGTGAAATGGGTAGAATATATGAAGCATAAATACCAAAGTAAGAAGTTTCAGCTAGCACTTAATTGAATGTATATTTTTTACACTTAAGTAATTTAAAAGAAAAATGTATTGAATTTGATAATTTCTATTTCTACTTTATATTAAATGATTGAATTTATATCTTAAATTTTTGGTTATAGTATAAAGAGAAATGTACTAAGTATATTGTTTGATTTAGATTATGATAGATGAAAAAGGGGGAAGTAGAGTTAATGTTATATAATGTTATATATTACTATTACTTATATGATATTTTAAATTAAATGTTTAAAATTATTAGATCTTTTTATTAACAAAGGGAAAAAATTGTTAAGAATTAGGATTTTCTTTTTTTCTCTAAAGTTGATTATATACTGTTTGAAAAGTGATTTTCTTTTCTTTTTTTCTTCTTCTTCTTCTTCTTCTTATTATTATTATTATATAAAATAATGTTATAGTTTTAGTTTATTAGTTGGATCTCACCTTGAAAACTGGATAAATATGGATTGTTAATGTTTGTTTAATAGCGGAAGTCAAGGGGGGGTTGGGGAGGGAGGGGAGTGGGTAGGGTGGGGGGTGGGGGGGGAAAGGGTTTTTTTTTATAAAAAATTGTAATGTAAAACTTTTTCAATAAAAAAAAAAAGATGCACAAGACTGAGGCAGTTCCGCCCACGCCGCCTCAACCAGCCCTACAGCCTTCCAAGGCCAATGCGGGCACGAAACCTGAGCCTCAGCAGGCACCTAAGGCAGATAAGCCCAAGAAAGGGCCTAAGGTGCCAGCACGGCCCAAGGCAACCAGAGCCAAGGGGGTGTCAGTGGGGAAGCCACACTAAATGCGCCCACCGCTTACATCAGAGGTTAGGCCATGCAAGCTTCCCCGTGGTTAAAAAGATGGGGGAATTCGCTGAGGAGATTCACCTCTAGGATTGTCAGTTGTTTCTGGGCTGTGCCATCTGTAAGAGGGCAAAGAAGAAGGATGCCCCAATACCTAAGGTGTCACGGCGTAAAACACAATACCCATATCAATTGATATATGTTGATTTGGTTGGGCCATTTACACCACCCTGGGAAAGAGGCAGTATTTCCTCACTGCCGTCGATGACTTCTCGAGGTATGGCCACGTGTATACTCTCATGGAAAAGTCTGAAGCCTTTGATGCCATAAAGTCACTGTACAACTACGTGGAGACCCAGCACAAGACAAAGATCGTGCAGCTGCAGAGTGACTGTGGGGCTGAGTTCATGTCCCGAAAGTTCCAGGACTGGGTGAGGCATAAGGGCATACACCATTTTTGAACAGCACCTTTTTCCCCTGCACGGAATGGTGTGTCAGAAAAACGAAACGGTGTTCTGCAGACCATGGTGCGCAGCCTGATTGCGGATGCTGGGGTTGCGGAATCATATTGGGCGGAGGCGGTACGCTATGCCAACTACACCCTGAACCGCACCTGGAGCAGCGTGGTGAACAGACCCCATATTTTCTGGTCCACAGTAGGAAGCCAAATTTGGGACACTTGCGCATGTTTGGCTCCTACGCTTGGGTGCACATCCCCAAGCAGCTGCAGAAGAAGGGGAGATCTGTTTCCCAGAGACTGAGGTTCTTGGGCTATGCCCCTGGCTCCAAGACCTACCAGTTCCTGGGAGAAGAGGGCAAGACTGAGACTTCCCAATCTGCCTCCTTCGAAGAGGACTCCAATTGGACCCAGATCCACTCAAATGATCTGGGCCCATACATCAACCGGCCTAATAAGGCCGCACCAATCAAGACACTGCCTGAGACAACCACAGACACTGCCACCGACAAGAGAGAGGAACAGGATGAAGATGTCAGCCTACCCCGTCCAAATGAGGAGGATGAGCCATCCAATCCTGAAGGGGAAGAAACGCCATCTTCACCTGACTCTTCACCTCCAGCGATGCTTCAGAGGCTCATGATGCCCAATGCCTGGGACCAAGGGCCTCCTCATCCTGGTCGTGAGCAGCCAGTCAGCAAGGAACCCGCAAAGGAAAAGGGTGGTGAGTGGCAGGAGGTCAGAAGGTCAAAACGGTCCAACAAGGGGGTTCCACCAAAGAGAATTGACATTGGGCACATCACATCTGTCAACAGTGTCGTGGTCACCCCAAAGACTTTCTCTGACATCCAGAAGCTGCCCATCGAAGAACAGAAGTGGCAGCTCGCAATGGAACAGGAGATGGGGAGCCTGAGAAAGCTCAAGGTCTTCACCCCCGGGCAACCACCAAAAGAGAAGAAGGTCATTGGCACAAGGTGGGTTTTCAAGGCCAAGCCACTTGCCAATCGCCACTACCTGTACAAGGCTCGCTTGATAGCACAGGGGCTTGCCCAACGCTACATGGAGGACTACATAGAGACCTATTCTCTGACCATCCGGGCAGAAAGCGTAAAGGCCGCTCTCGTAACTGCAGCTGCACTGGGGAAGGAAGTCTATCAATTTGACATCCAGATGGCCTACCTCCATGCCAACTTGGACTGGCAGATCTATGTGAGGGCCCTTTCTGGTTACCAGCAGGAGGGGGGAAACACATGGCTACTCCAAAAGGGACTATATGGCCTCAAGAGTCAGGGAAACTCTGGTCTGACTGCCTCAAAAACAGTTTAGAATGAATTGGCTTCAGGGCATCTCATGCAGATGAGTATGTTTTTACATGTGACATCAAAGGTGATACAGAACGGGTGTTGGTTTACGTGGATGACCTCCTATATGTAGGACCTGGCAAGGAAAGACGTGATGAATTTGCCAAGGCCCTGGGGGAAAAGTTTACCTTGAAATCCTTGGGGCGGATTGACAGGTATCTGGGTGTGCATATCTTGGCCACTAAAAAGGGATTTGCATTACCACAGAAAGAAAAAATTGAAGAGTTGTTGGCAAGTGCAAAATGGTGAAGTCTAAGCCAACGTCTAGCCCCATACAAAGTGATTACTACGGCCATGATCACAAAGACAGCCCTGACTTCTTTGTGTCAACAAATTATACAGATCAAATTATACAGATTATATAGATCTGTGATTGGCTCCTTGCTATACATTAACAATTGGAGCAGGCCTGACATAGCTCTAGCTGTGAATATATTGTCCAGGCATGTGGAAAACCCAAAGGAATTCCACTGGAAAGCTGTCAAGAGAGTACTTAGGTACCTCAGGGGCATGGCCGATGCCCTCCTTATGCTGGAGTCAGAGAAGGGGAAGCCGGCCCAGCTCTCCGCTTACTCGGACGCAGACTGGGCTGGTGACACCAAGAGTAGACGGAGCACCTCTGGTTTCCTCATACTGCTAAATGGCTGCCCTATCCATTGGCATGTTAGGCAGCAAAAAAAAATTTCTTGCTCCACGGCCGAGGCAGAATATGCCAGCCTATCGGACACTGCAAATGACGTGATCTGGTTCAATGCTCTGGTAACGAGCATTTGGGCACCTCCTACTCTGCCCATCCAAATTCAGGAAGATAATACGGCCGCAATTGGAATCTCGGGGGCATACGGGGTGGGCTCTAGGTCCCACCACATAGACATCCACTACAAGAATGTCAGGCAGCTTACCAGAATGGGGTTTGTACATATCAAATATTGCAACACAACCGACCAGTTAGCTGACCTGTTTACAAAACCTGTGCCCATTGACTGACACAACCTTCTGTGTAAGCGTTTATGTTTGGTCCTGTAAACCTGTATATGTTTATGACACCTGTATGCCCTCTCACATATATTCTCTGGTAACTGTCATTGACTGGCAAGAAGGGGAATTGTTAGGTGTTTTGTGCCAGCCATGGCAGTTTCTTAAAAGGCCACCAGATGGGAGCAAAGAGGCACCTCTGATCCCAAGGAGTTCTGGCCCCTGCAGCCCCATTGGGGAATGCTAATGGTCCCCCGCCCCCCCCCCCACACACATCAGTAAGGGAGGGGCCAGGGACCCCTATAAGAACCCCTGCATAGGGGCTGCTTTCGCCTGCTCTTGTTCTACTCTCCTATGGGTCTGACCCATAGGCTCAATCCAAGCATGGATGTCTCCATACCTGGAAATCCATTTTACTCTACTTTTACTTCTGAATAAATACTTAATTTGATTGCATCCTTGTGTGCTGCCTTTTCTTGGAAGCACCCTCAACGAACCATCGTTCTTTTGTCAGATCCCTCACATTGCATTTGTATCGTTATCCCAAATTAACCTTTTATTTTGGGTCACCTCTAGGTTTTTAGTGAGGCATCTGTCAGCTGTGTTATAGATCTTAAATGTGAGTGACCTCATATTGTCATGCTCAGGCTGATGATCACTTTCATCATCTAAAGCAAGGGTGTCAAACTCGATTTCATTGAGGACCACATCAGGGTTGTGGTTGGCCTTGGATGGGGAGGCAGGTGAGTGTGGCTGGAATGGGTGTGGCAGAGTGGTCATAGCCAATTTTTCCCTCAGGCTCATAATCCCTCTCTTTTATAATCCCCTCCCTCCCTCCCTTCCATGGGAAACAGAGTTGTATTGTTTTTATAGAATTGTAAGAAGACAGATGGCCAATGAAGAAAATACATTGTATGTTTTTAACCTCATGAGTTAGGGTGTCATGCCCCTGTCAGAGTCTGAATCTGCAGGGAAAGATGAGCTGGAACAAGAGCTGACAGAGATCGAGAGGGCGGCTTTGTTGGCCTTGGAGGAAACTGGGGAAAGGCATAGTCAGTCCAGGCAAGGCTTTTCAGGATTAGAAAGGCTTGCAGACAGGGAGGAGCAGAAGAGGCAGAGTTTAGGCAAAGAGCAAAGACCACCCCTCCTGATTCTAGAGCACAGAGAAGGCGAGACCAACACAGACTGAGCCAGCTACGAGGGAGAAGATTGCTCTGCTCCCTTCAAAAGGCACACCTGGGGACTGAGATGTAATGAGGTGCCAGTGGGAAGGGCATTTGTTGGGAACAAGTGTTGAATCTGTGGAACCTTGTGTGCACTTGCCAACACCTGGAGATTACTGTGCTCTGTCTTGTGGAGCTTGCTTGCTTTGCTTCACTGAACTTCTTGCTCTGGTTACTGTTTAGCTAACCTGGCTTACTGGACTTCTTGATCTGGTTACTGTTTGGCTAAATCTGGCTTATTGGACTGCTGGTCCTGGTTACTGTTTGGCTCACCTGATTTACTGAATTGCTTGTCCTGGTTACTATTTGGCTAACCTTGCTTACTGGACTACTCGCAGCCAGAGACTGCTGGAGGTGCATGTGAGAGCTTTGCTTCAGGACTTGTAGTAAACATGGGGACATTTGGGGACAATATTGAAGCAATAAAAGAGAGTTAAACCTGTTCTCTGGCTGTGTTGCTTTCATGCCATGCCCCAGGTCATCACATAGGCTGAAGCTTGAGAATTATAGGTAGGAGCTAGGATCAGAGGCCTCTGCTATACTAGAAACTGACCACAACCAGAATTTACTGATATGATAGTTACTGTAGAGACAACCACTAGGGACTAGGTCCATAAAAGGAAATTCATAAATAAGGGCAAGAGGAGATAGAATTAGAGTAGTGGGAGATGTAATCAGGATTTTATCATTTTAGACACTTTGGCTAGGTTGTGACATCATAATTACTAAGCCAATGAGGAAAAGTGTGGGGGGGGGGTAACAGAACTAGAGAATATAAGGCAAATGTATTGATTTCTGGTAGGGGTGTCCTGGAAACAGCGAAGGACCAGCCTGCACTGCTTCTGCCAATGTACAGCCCTCCCAAGCTCTATTTTTGGCCATGACAGCCTCCTGCAGCCCTCTGCCAGTGAAAATAGAATTCAAGGGAGGCCATCTGCAGCCTCCCCAAGCTCCGTTTTTACTGACAGATGGCTAGCAAAACAAACTAAAAGCAAAACAAAATGAGAAATATTTCCCCTTTTGCATTTGAGCATCCAAGAAGGGATAGGAAAGGAGAAAGGGGAAGAAGAAAGACAAAGAAGGAAAGATGAGAAGAGATCAAGGAAGGAAAAGAAGGAAAGGGGAAGGAAGAAGGATGGATGGAAGGGAGGGAGGGAAGGAGGGGACAATGGATCTCACCCCAGCCACACTCACCCAGCCCACCAAGGTCAAACACAACTCTGATGCGTCCCTCAATGAAATGGGAGTTTGACATCCCTGATTTAGGGTGTGTCCACTGTACCTGCGTGTGCATGGTCTACCCTCTTTGCAAAGTAAAGAATAAAATATTTTCCAGCATATAAGACAACTGAGCATATAAGACGACCCCCCGACTTTTCCTGTTAAAATATAAGGTTTGGGCTATACTATAAGACTACCCCTCTTCCAACACACACCAAATAAAAATTAAAAAACATCAACTGGCTCACCCACAATGTAAAAGCAGCTGTGCTAGACCCAAAATGGCCCCTGCAACAAGCAGGAACCTCACACAGCCACAAAAAGCCCAAAAAAACAACTTTCATACTTTACACACACAAAATTCCACATACAGCTTTGTGAGATTTTGTGTATTAGAGTGAAACACTACAGAAACACACTAAATCTCAGAAAGCTGCACAAATATTATTTTAATTTTATTTTTATATGAAAACTAAATGTAAAGCTTCCTGAACTTTAAATGGCTAGGTCTAAAAAAGAACAACTAAAAAACCCCCCAATTAACTATTTTTTTTAAAGCTCCCAAAGGGGGGAAAAACTTACTCAATAGAACAGGGGTCTCCAACCTTGGCAACCTTAAGACTTGTAGACTTCAACTCCCAGAATTCCTCAGTCAGTTTTGCTTTGCTGGCTGAGGAATTCTGGGAGTTGAAGTCCACAACTCCCTGCCTGCTTGATTGCAGGCAGGGAGATTCAGTTGCTTGCTGATGCAATGGATTGCAGGCAAGCGAAGCAAGGAAAGCGTTGGGACTAGAAACTAAGGTAAGCAAGATGGAGGGGGGGAGGTTAGCAAGCAACTCAGCTGAGATGGTCAGAGCTTGGATCGCCAGAGCCATTTAAAAGAAAAAAACCTTTTTCCTTTTACATGGCTCTGGTGAACCAAGCTGAGTTGCCTGATTAGCAAGCAACTCAACAGGGATCGTTAGAGCCATTTAAGGCTCGTCAGAGCGTTTCGGGCTGGTCTGCCTGGTTACAGGAAAACAACACCTAGTGCATAAGAAGACCCCTGACATTTGAGAAGATTTTCATGTGTTAAAAAGTCATCTTATACGCCGGAAAATATGGTACCATTGTTTTCTCTATGAAATTTTGGCTGGTGATTGTTTATTTCCAAACTAAACAACTAATCCCATAACTTGGGGTCATTCCTGTGATTTTCCAGACTGCAACAGGAGTCACTGAACAGACATTGACTGGGAAGACATGTCTCATTGAGTTCAATGGTCCTACGTCATTAATGATTTGTGAATCCTATGTGCCTGTGAAATCCAGGACAAAGGTTAAGAGAAAACAATCGTAAGGGGATTATAACAGTGGGCACTGAAGTGCTGCAACTGGACAACGCTGTGCACAGATCAAGGTACAAAAAGTGGACTTAAGTATTGCTTTGGTGGTTGGATTAGGCTCTGTGTGTTTGGCCAGGTTCATGGGGAGTGTGAGATGTACTTGGAGTATAAAATGAGTGCGGAGCCTGGATTCACAGTTCCATCTTCCTGCAAGGGGAACAGCCAGAGAACAGCAAAGCAGTTGGTTTGGTTAAACATTGGATAGATTGTAGCCTCTAGCATGGGAAACAGGGCGGGTAAAATGTGCCATAGCAAGGAGATTGGATCTCCTCGTGGGGGAAAGATGGGATCCTCTCTGAACATTCTACCAGAGTCCATTGGGCACAATATTGAAAAATTGGGAGTATACCGATAAAACCAGGACTAAAAGTAAAGAAAAAATGATTCAATATTGTTATTTTGAGTGGTCAATAAACCCTATTAAAAGCACTAGTATATTTTGCCCAAAATATGGCAGTTTTGACGATTGACTATGTCAAGAATTAAACATATATGTTAACAATAAAAATCGTACAACTGAAGAATTAGAGTATGCTGTCTGTTAGGTCCCAGGCAGTATGTTTGTAGTCAAAGAAAAGAAAAAGGAGGAGAAGGAGGAGAATGCATGAAAACCCAGTGGAATCTCGTGGACAGTTATATATTATCCATATAATCCACAGGCAATGGCTGCAGAGTGAACAATCCAAGTCACAATGTCCAGGGAGCCCCAGTGGATAGACCTAACAGAGAAACAAGGGTGGAATTGTATCTGAATTTGCGGAGAGAAATACAGCAGTGTAAGGAGGATATGAGACAGCTTCCCCTCCCTGATGGAAGTAAGGATAGAGATGTTAGAAAGAGAAGAGTTGTGAGTAAGGAATGTTTATTTCCTCTCAGAGAAGTGCCAAATGGAGTGAATGTGGTTGGAGATGCTAGAATAAGCTATGTTAATACCCCACTGAACAGCCAAGAGGTGAGAAGTTTTAAAAAGGATTTGAAACCACTAGTGGAAGACCCAATTGAGGTGTCAGAACAGTTGGATAACTTTTTGGGATGTAATATCTATAGCAATAGCACTTAAACTTATATACTGCTTTACAGTGCTTTACTGTACAGCCCTTTCTAAGCGGTTTACAGAGTCAGCATATTGCCCCCAACAATCTGGGTCCTTATTTTACCCACCTCGGAAGGATGGAAGGCTGAGTCAACCTAGAGCCGGTGAGATTCGATCTGCTGAACTGCAGCTAGCAGTCAGCTGAAGTAGCCTGCAGTACTGCACTCTAACCACTGCACCACCTCAGCTCTCTCTATACTTGGGATGAGTTCACTGCGATATTGAATGTTGAATATTTTATTTAGTGATGAAGAAAGCAATTTGATCAGAAGAGGTGCTATTAATTATTGAGAGATACAACACCCTCCAGGAAATGATAGTAATGTTCCTGGAGATGAGGGGTATCCTCTCCAAAGACCTAATTGGCATAATAATAATGAAAATGACCTGAGACAGACGCAAGATCTAAGAGAAATGATAGTGGAAGGAGGCACTATGAAAGAATCAGAAAGCTTTTGACCTAAGGCAAGAAAAAGAAGACGCTCCTAGTGCTTTCTTGCAGAGGTTAAAAGACCAAACAAGAAAATATTTTGGAAAAGACCCAGACAGCCCAGCAGGAAAAGGGATTTTAATTGTGGCCTGCTCCTGGCCAGATAGTCAATGGAAAATACAGAAGCCAGGTGGGTGGGCTGAAAAATCAATGGCAGATCTTTTGTCAGAAGCTCAAAAAGCATATGTAAGGAGAAAAGAGAAACAAAAACAAAAAGCAAAAATTATGATATATACCATGGACCAGAAAGGTAGTAAAGAAAGAATTGGACAGTCCATTTGAAAGTGGAGAAAGGGGTTTCGTTCGAAAGAGGGGTGGGTTTAGATGAAGTCAACATAAACGATAGGGAATTTTACACAAAAGGGGACCAAATAAGACGACACTTTAAGAGATTTCCCGATCCAGAAAAAAGAGGAAAAATTGTTCTCCCCCACTGAATCTGAGGAGGGAAACTAGGGGGGATCAGGGGCTTCTGAGGTTAATACCCCACCAAGAGCCCTTGATAATGTCAACTTGCAAAGCTTTCAAGTTGCCATAAGCAGGAGGAGAGGAAAACTGACGGAGCTGCTTGATTGCCCTAACTGAAACTACATTCCACAAATGTCTTTCTACAGATTGTGTCCTAGGTTACTAGAGTCAGCAGGAGGGGTGTGGATTTCACAGCCCATCAACATGGTTAACTGGAGAATGTGATTTATTACATGCCCAGGGAGGAGGCGGAGACAGGGTCATGGGGGCCTATAAATTTACATCAGGTCAGTTCTGACTCCATTGGAGTATTGCCAGAATGTTGCCCCTGATAAATGACTGTATCAGGGCTTGTGGGCTCATGCATTAACTAGGGCATCTTTCGGAAACTTCACAGAGAGTCAGAATATAAATCAACAAGATTGCTGGGCTGCCTGAGCCTTGGACTCCTGAACCGCTCCCTGATATCTGGGAGGTTTGGAGAGAAAATCAGGCAACCATGGCAGAGGGCGGGCTATCTGAAGAAAGCCTGCTACAAGTGACTGGAAAGGAGGTAATTCCAGGTCCCAGTAGCTTGATTGCAATTGGAGTGCAGCCCCTCCCAGACATCAAAGCTGAGATGCCCATTCCAGCGACCAAAGCAAGAAAGGATGAGTACTGGTGAAAATTAGTCCCTAAAGCAGCGGTCACCAACTGGTGGTCCGTGGACCACTGGTGATCCGCAAAAAAATATTGGTGGTCTGCAGAAAAATTATTTGCATTTTTTATATTGCACCAAATCAGGGGTCCTCAAACTACGGCCCCTGGGCTGGATACATGCAATGAATGCTTGTGTTGCTGCAGAGAGTTCCCCCTTCGGGGTCTTTTTGTGTGAGTCAGAAGGGGGCAGAAATTCTGACTTGGGGTCTGCTTCAGCCCCCTGGTGCAGGGCTTTGGGCGAAGGCTGGAGGGAAATGCTGCTGGTGGCAAAGAACTGGAGGGCCTCCTTCCAGTGGGACTGCATCATGGCCTGGAACTGGCTGACCATCTCAGCCCACTGAGCCTCCAGGCACCAATACCTGACCTTGCACTCCCACAGGTCTTCCTTCTGCTTGGAAAGCCTATGCTTGTAATCCTCAGTGAGGTGCTTCTACTGAGCCTCCTTTTCAGTCAAATCCAATCTGAACTGAGCTGTTTTGCCAACTCTTTCTCATGATAGCTGCTTAGCTCCTATAACTGCTTCCTATTGGGGACCTACGGATCTCAGGTGGGCAGGCAAGGAGTGGCTGGGAGGGGAGGGACAAGTAGAGCCTGGCAAGGCGCCCCTGGATGTGAGTGACATTTGAGCTGACCATGCCCACCCAGTCACATGACCACCTAGCCACGCCCACCCAGCCGGTCATTAGGCAGATCATATTAGTGGTTCATTGGATTTAAAATTATGAATTTAGTGGTCCTTGAGGTCCAAAAGGTTGGTGACCTCTGCCCTAAAGCAACTAAGACTGATTTCTGCCACCCCAATGCCCAGAAAAAGAAAAGGTCCCTGAGTGAGCTGGGAAGAGTGGATTGGATGTGGGACTGGGAACAAGCTAGGCTCCCAAAGCTCCTGATGGAGCCCCTGGGGAGCCCCATAGAGCAACTGAGGGAGGAATTTGAGCCACCATTTGGGAGGAGGAGCCATCATGCTGGCCAAAAGAGAGGGGGAGACAGCTGATCCTTTTGGAGGGAGGAGACGCACACGAGAACACAGCCCCCCCCTCTCCACCCGTCAGAAGAAGAAAGAGCCCAGGACTGCAGCCAGTGCCCTTCCCATACAGTAGGCAGACCAGTCAAGGCAGACAACCCACTCCCTCTCTCCAAACTAGAGCTGTGGAAGAGGGCCAGCCACATCGAGCACAGGGCTACAGGAGCCAACAGGAGCAGTGCTGAACAAACCACCCCACTTCAGGGAAAAATTTGATGGGGACTCAGACCAGCCAGCTCTATTCCTTTACTCAGCTGAGATCGACCTAGAACATTATGGACACCTCTACCCATCCTCCAGAGCCATAGTGAACACCATTGCAGAGGGGCTAGAGGGAGAAGCAAGGGAATGGCTAGCAGCCCTCCACAATATGAGAGCCCCTCAACTACAAGATGTAGATGACTTCCTATAACAGCTAGAGGCCAGGTTTGAGGAGGCACCCATATGTGGAAGATGAGCTCAGAAACCTAATGCAGAGGGGCCGACCCATCAAGGAACACATTCGGGAATTTAGGAGAGTCATTAGGAGAAGGCTACCTCCTTTACCAGAGCGGCTGTTGGTGCATTTTTTTAGAACAAACCTGGACAAGCAAATCACCCAGTAACTGCTGACCGGGACATCCTGACCGACTCTCTGAGTGATTCCGAGTGGTCATAAAAGTTGATGGCAGGCTGCAAGCCAATGACATGAGAAAGCAACCAGGTACCAAAGAGAGAGGCCAACAACACCAGGTACAACCCAGCCAATGGGGAACCACAGCACCATAGCCAGCCCCAAGGTCAGCTTCCCTACAATGTCTGCTAAAATGCTACAGATGCAGGGGGATAGGCCACATGGCATCAGCATGTGCAACCCCAGCTCCAAAACCAAGGCCAGAGCACCACTCAAGGCAAGGCCAGAAAGAGGCCCCAGGGATGCCACCAATATGTCCCGGAAGGCTATCCAAACTATAGAAGTCCCTCCCCAGCCAGTCAAAAGGGGGGGGGGAAACTCAGGCAATGACAACCAGTCGCCGGAACCCTACAACAGTGAGGACGAGGGTGAAAATGACCCAATGGTGAGTGAACCAATTCAATCCTTAGTTTTCCCAATACCTATAACAGCCCCAAAAACAGGAACCCAGGGGACTTTTCAGGCGCTAATAGACTCAGGCTGCACTGGATGTTTGATCAACCTAGCTATGGTCTTGAAACTTGGGATCAGAGCTAAGAAGCTGGCCCACCTGATCTGGTTCGAACAAGTCTATGGGTCCCTAGTTGGGGGAGCCTATGTTACCTACCTAACCGAACCAGTGTGGCTAGAACTAGCAAATCACTGGGAAGTAATTCGATTTGTAATAACCCCCCAAATGACAGATGCAGTCTGGGACTCTCCTGGCTAGACAAATGGGGACTGACCATCTGGTGGAAAGGGGGCAGCTGCAGACTTGAGTATAGCAAGGGGACCCAACCCTCTCCACACCAGCAAGCAGAAACACTGCCCTTGCAGGGAACCTCACCAAAGTGCCCACCAGAAAAACTGGCAGCCACATCCAACAAAACCCCAGAGGCCAGACAGATCCCGAGGGAATATCAGGATCTCACTGGAGTATTCAGTGAGGCTGAGTGCAACATTCCGACTGTGAGATAGATTGCACCATTAAAATCATCCCTGGGGCAAAACTACCCAAGCCCAAACTGTACCCCGGAAAATGCAAGAAATGCGCAAATACATAGACAAAAATCTAGCAAGGGGGTTCATTGAACCAGCCAAGCCACGGGTCGCAGCGCCACTCTTATTCAAAGAAAAAAAGATGGAACTATGAGATTATGTGTTGACTTCAGGGGGATAAACTGTATGTGTGTACACAACCTATACCCACTCCCCATCATGAAAGACATGCTCTCAGCTGGCCAAGGGAAACGTCTTTACCAAATTAGACCTCAGAGAAGCAAGTCCGTATCAAGGAGGGGGATGAATGGAAAACAGCATTCAACTGCCCCTTAGGGAGTTTCCAATTCAAAGTAATGCCTTTTGGGCTGTATAGGGCCCCAGTGATTTTCATGCAGTTAATAAATGAGATGTTGCACAAGCACCTCTATAAGGGGGTCATGGTCCACCTGAATGATACCCTCATCTACACTGAGACCATGGGTGATCATATACCCCTGATCTGCCAGGTACTAAAAAAAACTTCTGAGAGCCAAACTGTACATCAAGGTATCAAAATGTGAATTCCACTGCACACGCCTACACTACCTGGACTACTGAGTGTCAAATGAGGGAATAGAGATGGACCCAGCCAAAGTACAAGCTGTCCTAGGCCGGCAACACCCTCACACCCACAAAGCTTTCTAGGGTTTAGAAACTTCTACAGGCAATTCATCCCCTCCTTTGTGAAAATTACTGGCCAGAACAGCTCCTACAGTGGGACCTAACCTGCCAAAAAGCATCTGAAACACTGAAAGAACTGTTTGCAGAAGAGCCAGTGCTAAAGCATCCTAAACCCAAACAACTCTTCATCATCGAAGCAGATACCAGCGACATGGCAGTGGGAGTAATGCTACTTCAAAGAAATAGCCAAGGAAACTTACAACCCTGGATAGCTCTGCAGACAAAGCACCCTAATTAAACATCCAGCTGTCTGCAATTACTCATGTTCAATCTCGCCAGGCTCAAGGTTGACTCAGCCTTCCATCCTTTCTAACGTAGGTAAATTGAGGACCCAGTTTGTGGGAGCAATAATCTGACTTTGTATAATATACAAAAGTATGAAGGCTATTGCTTAACACATTGTAAGCTGCCCTGAGTCTTCGGAGAAGTGCAGCATATAAATCAAATCAAAACAAAAAACAAAAAAAACCCTGTGCCTACACTTCCTGCAAGCTCAAAGACACAGAGAGACAATGGGCAGCATAGGAAAAAGAGGTGTTTGTGGTGAGATGGTCACTGTCAACTTGGTGATACCTGCTGGAAGGGGGCCAGAAACCTTTTGAAGTCTGGACTGACAACAAAAACCTGGAGGCCCTCAGGACCCCGCAAAAACTATCGCCCAAACAAGTCCATTGAGCTCAATACTTCAATTGCTTCGACTTCATGCTAAAGCACATCCCAGGGGAGAATTAACTTTCTAGCTGATGCCATCTCCCACATGCCCCAGTATAAATGCGAGCAGGAGCAGGTAGTGGATGCCATTGTTCCCTCTACTCAAATAGCGCCCAAGTAATCACCAGATGACAATGCCATGATGGGTACGACCAACCAGCAAGAGACCTAATGGCAAAACTCAAAACTGAACTGCTGGCAGACCCTGGTTCTGAGATAATCAACACATCCTAACAAAAAGAGATGACCACACATGGAATGAAAGCTCTAAATCCGAGAATTCCTACACACCCTGATCCTCCAGAGGAGCCACGACATTAAATCAGCAGGCCACTTTGGATTCCTAAAGACTTTACACTTAGCACGGAGGCAGTTCTGGTGGCTGAGCATAAAGAAAGACATGGACAGTATGTGAAAAGTTGCACCATCTACGCCACAATTTTTTAAAAAATTTGATTTATATGCCGCCCTTCTCCGAAGACTCAGGGCAGCTGTCAGCCTCCGCTTTTCTCTGCTTTGGCTGTCATAGTAATGGACGGAGGGGGGTAGCTAACTGGGCTATGTATGATGCTGGCCAGGAAACGAAACCGATTCTTAAGCTGCTATCGGGTCAATGGCCACCGCATTCCTAATGATGACACTGCCAGATGTGTGCTCCCACCTGACCTCTGGGAGACCTTTGGATTGGATGATTTATGGTGGACAATGGGAGGGGATGCTTTCTATCTGTAACTTTCGCGCTTTTTGCCTCAGAATCCTGCTTTCCATGGTTGCTTTCACTTTATATCTAGTAAAAGTACCATGCTTTATTTTATAATGAAGTCTGGGTTTTTCTTTCCTGGATACTGAAGGAAGCATATCTGACAGCGGCTTACAATGCGTTAAGCAATAGCCTTCATACTTTTGTATATTTATACAAAGTCAGCTTATTTCCCCCACAAACTGGGTCCTCAATTTACCTACCTTAGAAAGGATGGAATGCTGAGTCAACCTTGAGCCTGGGGAGATTCAAACTGGTGTAATTGCAGACAGCTGGATGTTAATTACGGTGCTTTAGTCTGCAGAGCTAAACCAGGCTCTGAAGAAACAATCAGGAAAAAACCTCCGGACTGCTACAATGAGTAGCAGAGCCAACAAGACCATGGGAGGAAATCGCAATGGACTTTTTTTTTTTTAATTGATTTATATGCCGCCCTTCTCCGGAGACTCAGGGCGGCTTACAATGCATTAAGACTTTATAGTGGAGTTATAGTGGAGTTGCCAAAAAGTGGGGGAAACACGGTGATCTGGACTGTAATAAACCTATTTTCCAAACAGGCACACTTCATACCCTGCTGCAGACTACCCTCAGCCCACCAGTTAGCCAAACTGTTCCTGAAACACATTTACCACTTGCATGGAGTACCAAGAAGAATTATCTCAGACAGAGGGGTCCAGTTCACAGCTAAGTTATGGAGGGAGTTCCTACAGTCCATTGGGTCATCCCAGAGCCTTAGCTCAGCCTTTCATCTGAGCACCAATGGAGTTGCAGAGAGACTGAATGCCATGGTAAGGACAGTACTTGATATGCTACATGAACTATCAACAGTCCAATTGGACAGACTTTCTGTTTTTCGCTGAGGTTGCGTACAATAATGCTGTTCACAGTAGCATGGGACTAACCCCGTTCAAGGTAGTGAGAGGCATGGACTTCGTCCCTATGCCTGAGTACACAAGGGAGCCCCACTCCTCAGTCAGCTTGACTGATTGGATGGCGATGCTGAAAGCAACCTGAGAGAATGTCAAGAAAGCACTAGCTAAAGCAGCACAAACCTATAAGAAATAGGCAGACACCACAACCTCCATTTGAACTGGGGAGAAAGTTTACCTCTCCATAAAATATTTGAGGTTAAAACTCCCTAGCAAGAAACTGAGGCCAAAGTTTATGGGACCATTCCCCATAGTAAAGATAATCAACCCAGTCATGGTGCAATTGAAATTGCACTGACTGCTAGGGAAGATACACCCATAGTAGCCTCTTAAAACCCGTGGTTGGATCAAGCTTGAGGTCACTACCCTGTGAGCCCCCGGACCCCATGGTCAAAGGGGGCCAGACGCATTATGAGGTGCAGGGAGACAACTCCACACAGGAGACATCTCCAATATTTAGTCAAGTAGAAGGGTTACCACTTATTAGAGGCATCTTGGGTAAAGAGTCGAAACAACCAGGCTGATTGCTTTATAGCCAAATTTCACACAGAAAATCCAAATAAGCCGGAGGGGGAGGGGTGTTGCGTCCCTAACCTCTATAAAGGTAAAGGTTCCCTTCACACATATGTGCTAGTCATTCCCAACTCCAGGAGATGGTGCTCATCTCTGTTTCAAAGCCAAAGAGCTAGCACTGTCTGAAGACATCTCCGTGGTCATGTGCCAGCATGACTAAACACCAATGGCGCACGGAATGCTGTTGCCTTCCTCCAAAGGTGGTCCCTATTTTTCTACTTGCATTTTTTACGTGCTTTCGAACTGGTAGGTTAGCAGAAGTTGGGACAAGTAATGGGAGCTCACCCCGTTACGTGGCACTAGGGATTCAAACCACTGAACTACCGACCTTTCAATTGACAAGTGTCTTAGCCACTGAGCCACCACATCCCTTTATAAACTCTAAACTCCCTAAACTCTGTATCTGTACTCAAATCGTTTTTGCTTTGTGCAGGTTATCTTCAGAAAGTGAGGGGAGCAAAATGTCAACTTACAAAGCTTTCAAGTTGCCATCAGCAGGAGGGAGGGGAGAACTGACGGAGCTGCTTGATTGCCCTATCTGAAACTACATTCCACAAATGCCTTTCTACAAATTGTGTCCTAGGGTTCTGTCCCTGAGTCAGCAGGAGGGGCATGGGTTTCACAGCCCGCCAATATGGTTAATTAGAGAATATGATTAATGACATCCTCAGGGAGGAGCGGGGAAAGAGAGTCATAGGGGCCCATAAATTTATGTGACGTCAGTTCTGACTGCATCGGTGTATTGCCAGAAAGTTGCTCCTAATAAATGACTGTATTTTTAAAGCTTGGCTCATGACTTATGAATTAACTAGGGCAGTGATGGCTAACCTTTTTGCCGTTGCGTGCCAAAAGTGGGGGGAGCGTGGGGGGGTTGTGCGCGTGTGTGCCCACACCCATAATTCAATGCGCTCTGTTCCCCCGCACATGTGTGACCCCCCCATGCTCCCCTCACTTTTGGCACAGTGGGCCCGGTAGGCCCGTTTTTCGCCCTCCCCAGGCTCCAAAGGCTTTCTAGGGGCCTGGGGAAGGTGAAAACTGCCTTCCCCATCCCCCCAAAAGCCCTCTGGAGGCTGGAAACAGCCTGTTTCCTGATTTCCAGTGGGCCTGGAAGGGCCGAAAATCAGGTGGCTGGTGCGTGCATGTGTGCTGGAGCTCAGCTAGGGCAACACTCGCGTGCCCACAGATATGGCTCCGTGTGCCACCTGTGGCACCCGTGCCATAGGTTCGCCATCACGGAACTAGGGCATCTTTCAGAAACTTCACAGATAAATTTAAAGGTGGGGCCAGAAATTAAAAAATAGTTTTCCTTGTAGATCCTGGGGCAACCCGTACTTCCTTAACAAACTAAAAGCTTAACTTTGTCACCTGAGAAAATCAGAGTCTCTGAAGGAAAAGGGAGGGTTTCAAAGTTCAGAAATTTTGTGAGACCTTGTTAGGAGACAAGCAAGTTACAATAGAATTGTTACATATTCTGGAGGTAGGGACACCTTTATTGGGAAGGGATGGGATTTTAGTCCTAGGATTGGAAATAACTACTTGTCTGAAAAGAACAGTAGTTATGGCTAATTTAACTGAGGAATTTAACTGAGGAAGATAAGAAGAAAATTAATCCTATTGTCTGGGTTAGGGAAGGTAATAGGGAAGAATTGGAAACAGAACCTTTAAAAATCAAGATAAAATCTCCAAGAGAGGTAGTCAAACAGAGGCAATATGACATTTCCCTTGATGGAAGGAAAGGGTTACAACCCATTATAGAAGGTCTATTGTCTTATTAGAACCATGCATGTCTTCCTTCAATAACCCTATATTACCAGGGTAAAAAGCCAGATGGTACTTTTTGTCTGGTGCAGGACCTTCAAAATCTCAATGGTATTGTAGGAACTGGACTTCCAATGGTTTCAAATCTATACATCTTGTTGAGCAAAATCCCACCTAAGAATAGATGGCTCAGTATGGTTGACTTGAAGGATGGCTTCTGGTCTTGCCCTTTAGATCTGGGATCCAGAGACATCTTTGCATTTGAGTGGGAAAACCCATACAGCAATATAGATGGACAGTGTTGCCTCAAGGCTTCACTGAGTTTCGCAGCTTATTTGGACACATATTGGAACAATTATTGGAAGCCTATCCCATCCCAAAGGAAATTAAATTAATACAGTATGTTGATGATTTATTGTTGACAGGGAAAAAGGAGGTAGAAATTAAAGCAGCCACCAATGAGCTACTAAATTTCCTAGGAGAAAAAGGCTCTGGGTATCTAAAAAGAAATTGCAATATGTAGAAAGAGAAGTAAAATATTTAGGACATTTAATTAGTGAGAGAAGTAGGAAAATAACACCTGAAAGAATAGAGGGAATAATAACTCAACCCTTGCCTAAAATGAAGAAGGATTTGAGGAAATGTCTAGGTTTGACTGGATATTGTAGGCTGTGGATAGATTATCATGCTATTTTGAAGACTTGTATGCAGAACTGTTAGAAGAGCGTAATGTTATACAATGGACTGAGGAGGAAAAAGAATTATTGAATAAACAAACAGAGTTTAGTAAGAGCTCCTGTGTTGGCTCTTCCTTCACTAAGTAAACCATTTCATTTGTTTGTAGACGCGGATAAGAGTTTTACCCAAGACACTTGAGGGTGTTAACCCAGAAATGGGGAGGAAAGAGACAGCCAGTGGCATTTTTGCTAAAATGTTAGACCCTGACTGTCAAGGATGGCCAGATTGTGTTCAAACAATGGTGGCCATGACAGTGTTAGTGAAGGAAAGCAGAAAAGTGACTTTTGGAGGAGCTTTAGTGGTTAGTACCTTTCATCAAGTGAAGGCAATCTTGAACCAAAAAGCCAGTCGATGGCTGATGGATTCAAGGATTCTGAAATATTTATTAGTTCGATTTATATGCCGCCATCCTCCGGAGACTCAGGGTGGTTTACAATGCGTTAAGCAATAGCCTTCATACTTTTGCATATACCTGCTTAGTAGGGCTTTCGGTCCCCCCTAAGCGGTGTTCTTTTTTATACAAAGTCAGCTTATTGCCCCCACAATCCGGGTCCTCATTTTACCTACCTCGAAAGGATGAAAGGCTGAGTCAACCTTGAGCCTGGTGAGATTTGAACTTGCAGTAATTGCAGGCAGCTGGCAACTAAGTGCTACTTTAACAGCACTTAGTCCCCGGTGCCACCAGGCTCTTCCTGGTGAGGAATATGAGAGTATACTTATGGAACACAATAATTTAGTATTAACTACTGATGTTAACTTGAATCCAGATCAGTTTGTAAGAGGAGATTTAGGAGGATCAGATATCTGGGTTTATTATTTATCATTAATTAGTTATTTGATTTAAAATGCAATTTTATTGTACATATTTCTTAACTTGTGTTCGCCGCCCTGAGTCCTTCGGGAGAAGAGCGGCATATAAATACATGTAATAAATAATAAATAAATAAATAAATAAATAAATAAATATTGAACATTATTGTGTTGAAGTAATTGAATTACAGATCAGTTAGATCTGACTTAATGGATGTTCCTTTGGGAGAAGGAGCTAATTTGTTTATAAATTGGTCCTCCCGAGTGGTAGAAGGAAAGCAAAAGAATGGACATGCAATAGTAGAAGGAAAAAAGGAAGTTTTAGTTGAAGCTGAAAAGTTGCCTTTAAATTGGTCTGCATAGACTTGTGAATTGTATACATTAAACCAAGCTCTGAAATTGTTGGAGAAGCAAAGAAAGACTATATACGCTGATTCAAAGTATGCTTTTGCAGTAGTGCACTTTTGGAAAAATTTTGGAAAGAATGAGGGCTGTGTTGTGGCCTGCCAGTGGCCAGCAGAGCTGGCAGCAGAGTCAAGCAATGAGACTGGGGAGGAACATGGGTCAGTCCTGGGGGCTGGGGAAAGCTCAGACAAGGGCTCTGCATCGGAGGCAGAGAGGGAGCTAGACAGCAGTGAGGCAGAGAAACAGCTGGAGCCTGTTCCCAGTGTGCGTATGCCCAGAGCTGCCAGAAGACAACAACTAAGAAAGCAGGGTCGACTTGGGAATAAACCCACACCTTGGAGGTGATTAGCCCCTCCCATAGGAAAGAGAGGAGCGAACAGGGAGTGGGCTTTTGCAGGAAACAATTTGTTTCTTCTGTCGTTTCAAGAGTGAAAAGTTTTGTTCATGACTCTAAGAGACTCTGTGCCAAGTTTTGCCTTACACTGCATTTGGAAACTAGTTATCTGGCAGCTTTCCAAGCGAGATAAGGTTTGTGTTGATAAATATTCTTCTGAAAGACTGTTTGCCAAGCCTTGCTGACTGTGAATGAAAGGAAGTCACAGTTGTATAAATAAAAGGGGTTTTGCCAGAACCAAGTCTCTGCTTCATGCTTTTTAAGGAAGCCTAGGTCAGAACAGATTGGTTAATAGCAAAGGAAAGGATTTAGTTCATTGGGAACTGATTACACAAGTACTGGACAATTTAATGATGTCTGAAGAGATTGCTATAGTACATGTAGAAGGACATCAAAAAGGAAATTCCTTTGGAACTCAAGGCAATAATTCAGCTGACCTGGAAACCAAGATGGCAGCAGCAGAAGAAACTAAATGTTTAATATTAAGTTTAACTCCGATAATGGAAAAAACAAGGTTTAATTCAATGTTCACTATAGATGAGAAGGAGTTAGAGAAAGTGGGATGTTACCTGATGGAAGGCAGATGTTGAATAAGTCGATAACTAGGGAGAAGTACTACATCAGGGTAGTCATTGGGGGGACTAAGGCATTATGTGATTTGTTTTTGGAAGCTTATGGAGGTTCTGGGTTGAATACAGTAACTAAACAAATATGTGATAAATGTATGGTGTGCAAAATACTAAATAAGTTCCAAGGCATAAAGAAAGGGGAGGGTGGTCTAGTGATGAGACCATTTCAGTGCTTCGAGTTGATTTTACTAAATTACCTCAAGTTGGGAGACTTAAATATTTATTGGTGATAGTGGATCACTTGACTGGGTTGAGGCTTATCCAGCCATGTGGGCCACTGCAGTAGTCACCAAAATAATATTGGAACAAATAATACCTAGATATGGGATAGTGGAAGCTGAACACAGTGACCAAGGGACTCACTTTACTGTGAAAGTGCTTCAATCGATCATGGAGGCAGTTGGAATTAAGTGGGAATATCATGTTCCATGGAATGCAAGGTGTTCTAGGAAGGTGGAGAGGATGACTTTTACAATTAAAAACACTCTTTCCAAATTAATATTAGAAACTGGGATGGCATGGACCAAATGTTTACCCCTGGCCTTGCTCAGAATTCGAACCCGCCCTAAAAGGGATAGTGGTATTTCACTTTATGAAATATGTTTGGGTTATCATTCTTGGGTAGAATGGGGGAGATTCCACAATATGAAACTAAAAATATGTTTGTAAAAAACTATGTACTGGGGTTGTCTTCTTCTTCATCTTACCTCAGGAACAAAGTACTTTTGGCTCAAACTCCACCTTTGGACTTTACAATGCATTCTTATAGAACTGGAGATTGGGATAATCAAAACTTGGAAAGAGGAAAAATTACAGCCGAACTGGGAGGGACCATTCCTAGTGCTGTTAACTACTGAAACAGCGATGAGAACCCTAGAAAAAGGGTGGATGCATTACACACAGGGGTGAAATGCTCCTGGTTCGGACCGGATCACCCGATCCGGTAGCGATGGAGGCAGGTGGTTCGGAGAACCGGTAGCAAAAATCCCTGCCTCCCCCCATGCCCAGCTGAGCCACACAATCATCAGAGGCTGTGTCTTTTAATTTTTAAAAGCATTTTTTCTACAACCTCTTCGGCTGAAAAAATGCTTTTAAAAGTTAAAAAAAAAGCCTCTGATGATTGCGCGGCCCAGCTAGGATCGTCAAAGGGATCATCAGCTGATGATCCCAGCTGAGTCGCCTGATTGGCAGAGGCTTTTTTTCTTTTAAAAGCCTCTGATGATCCAAGCTGAGTTGCCTGATCCGCAGAGGCTTTTGTTCTTTTAAAAGCCTCTGACGATCCAAGCTGAGTTGCCTGATCGACAGAGGCTTTTAAAAGAAAAAAAAGCCTCTGACAATCAGGCAACTCAGCTGGGATCGTCAGAGTCTTTTGAAAGCATTTTTTATAACCTCTTCATCAAAGAGGTTGTAGACAAAATGGTTTTAAAAGAAAAAAAAATTGGCCACGCCCACCCAATCACATTACCCACCACCACCAAGCCATGCCCACATAACCGGTAGTAACAAATTTTAGATTTCATCACTGATTACACACGAGTAAAAGGACCAGTGGAAGAACCAACCATCTGGACTCTTCAACAAACTGAAGATCCTCTATGAATCAAAATAAAGAAATCATAGCTGATGACAGAATCTTGGCATTTTGGACTTACTTGGGATTTGTTAATTGCAGGTCGGATTTTAATTCTTTACTGTTTCAAAAAAGAAATACCTGGTGTGATTGGGAAGAAGCAGCCGAAAGAAAACATTGATTTCCAATGTATGTTTATTGTGATTGCAATTACTGATTGTTATCATTGTGTTGACTGTGGCCTTTACCACACTTATACCTTGCTTAGAAAATTGTGAGGATGAGAATATTACTGTTGTTATTGTGTGGCTTACTTTTCAACACAATCCTGGGACTTCCAGTGGATTCCGGAACATGATGAAACTACAATGCAGAAGTTAAAGGTAAAGTGGTAATTTCTCAAGGTTTTAATCAGCAATTAGTTAATTAGTTAAGAAAACAGTGGCCCCTTCAGTATATATGGCCCCTTCAGTATATATTAATACATACTGCTACTAGATTGTGTGCATGGGATGAAGTGATTGTTATTTTCAGTAACAAACTGAAACAGCAGGTGAAAATATGCATTTGCATTAAGGGGGGAGATGGCAATAAATTATATAATGCTTTGCAAGCCACTTATGCTCCTTCTAGCATATCTTCTACCATATCTGTGATGGAGGACAAAGAATCCTTTTATGATGCAGATATGAAAGTTATGGACACCAGACCAACTAATGCCTGGTTGGCTTTGAAATATCTTTATGCTAGAAAATCAGGATATTCTAGTTGTTAGATATGCTCTCATTTGAATGAGAAAACTATAAAGATTCCAATGGTAGCAGTTCCTATTAATATTTCACAGATTTTAATGAATACTTCAAACATTCATTATTGAAATGTTGTTGTAAGAGAGAAACAGTTAGAAGAAATATGGATACAACAAGTAGTGGGAAGCCTATATGTCTCTAACTGGTGTATCCGAGGAAATTTAACTACTGGAGTTGGTTGGTGTGGAAATATTTTGGTCAATGTTACTATGATTCCTGAATCATATAATAGACCTAATATAGATAACGGCATCAGAAGCTTACTCCACATGTTTAAAAATGATAAGGCCTATAAGAATTGGATTTATTTATTTATTTATTTATTTATTTATTTATTTATTTATTTATTAGATTTGTATACCGCCCTTCTCCTTGCGGACTCAGGGCGGTGGACAGCCAAATAAAAAACAATACACAAAAGTTAAAAATTTCTTAATTTTTCTTAAAAATTTCTTAAAAAAGCATATAATTACCGATGATCCTCAATGTCAATGGCTCCATGTTTTGGAAATGGTGAATAATGCCATGATACAGAATGATACAGAATCAGAAAAACAACAGTGTTAATAATGCCTAGTGCTGGAAATAATATTTATTACTGTTGTGAAAACAAATGTTTCCAATATATGAACATGGGGAGAGTTGGGTGGTATTACCTTGCCAAGTTGAGGCCAGTAATGGAAGTTCAGGATGAAAAACATATTCACACCAGAACATTCCAGGTATTTGTTAAATAGAAAAAAAAAAGATGACTTATTTGGAGCTGTGGATAAATGATGGCCCTTAGCTCCGTCATTTACAGGATGGGGATGAGAAATGATGAAAAGAATAAATAATTATACCAATATTACAAATGAGATAATAAATATAACTCAAACTGATATAACGTTACTAAGTGAAAAATAGTAAGACTACTTTGTTAAGACAAGAGTTAGAAATTGAGGGTTTAGTAGCTGCTGTGAGTGGGCTATGTGCAGAACGGATTGATTATAGTTGTTGTACCCGGATACACGATACTAGTGAAGAGGTACCTGACTATTCTAAACTAATTGAAAAACATCATGAACAAATAAGTTACAAGAAAAGGCTAGGGCCATAGGGAGGGATGGTTGGAATCCCTTGAAAGGACTCAGTGATTGGATCCCTAACTTGGCTGGATGGGTAAAACAATTAGTGATGTTGAAGATTTTAATATTGATAATTGGAATGATGATGTGTTTGTTGTATGCAACCTGGACCAATAATGACTTCTTGTAAAGACAGGATGGTTGGATGGAAAGTGGAAAATGAGAGTGAAGAGATTCGAAAAATATTGCAACAATTTGAGAAAAATGAATGTAAAAATCAATATTGATTGTAAAAAGAAAGTGGAGGGATTGTGGGAAACAGAGTTGCATTGTTTTTATAGAATTGTATGAAGACATGTTGGCCTGTAAAGAAAGTACATTGTATGTTTCTAATCTCATGAGCTAGGCTGAAGCTTGAGAATTGTAGGTAGGAGCTAGGATCAGAGGCCTCTGCTATGCTAGAAACTGGCCATAACCAGAATTTACTGATATGATAGTTACTCTAGAGACAACCTCTAGGAACTAGGACCATAAAAGAAAATTCGTAAATAAGAGAAGGGGGAGATATAATTAGAGTAGTGGGAGATGTAATCAGGAGTGGAGATAATATATTCATTTTAGACACTTTGGCTAGTTTGTGACATGATAATTACTAAGCCAATGAGAAAAAGGTGGGGGGTAAATTTGTAATGGTACTAGATAATATAAGGCAAATGTATTGATGATTTATGGTGTGTCCACTGAACCTGCATGTGTATAGTCCACACTCTTTGCCAAATGATAAATAAAATTACCATTGTTTTCTCTTGGAAGTTTTGGCTAGTGATTGTTTGTTTTCAAACTAGGCAACAAATCCCTCCCTCCCTCCCTCCTCCTCCTCCCCCACCCTTACACTCCTATCCCTACCTTTTTTCCTTCCTTCCTTTTTTTCCTTTTTCTTCTTTTTCTTTCCCTTTCCATTCTTTCTTTTCTTCCTTCCCCTTTCTTTTTTTCTTTTCCTTCCTCCTTCTCCCCCCCAACCTTCCTCCTCGTATCCCTACCCTAATTTTTTTTTTTTGGTTTTTCCTCTTTTCCTTTCTCCTTTCCTGTCCCTTCCTGGATGCTCAATTGCAAAAGGGGAAACATTTTTCGATGTCTCCTTCCTTTGTATTCAAATGCCACTTTTGATTGTAGTTTGTGGCCACTTAAAAGACTGAGAACAAACCAGGCTCAGTTTATCCTGTGCTTGTATTTAGTGGGGGTATCCACAGACAACAGTATAACAAAGAGGGAAGCAACCTGGAATTAAGGAAAAACTTCTTAACAGTGAAGACAATTAACCAATGGAACAGCTTGCCTCCAGAAATTGCTTCCAGAAATTAAAAACTGGGTTTTTTAAAGAAGAGTCTAGACCAGGGGTCTGCAACCTTAAACACTAAAAGAGCCATTTGGACCTGTTTCCCACAGAAAACACTGGGAGCCACAAAACCCTTCCCGTGCCTGACTATTTCTTGAGCTAAGCATATGTTGTTGAATTAAATGTTCTGTTTTCTTCTGAAATTTTTCTTTTCTTGGATTTATCCATGGTTGGCCTACTGGGGGTTGAAAAACTCAAAAAATCACATGCCAGCTGGTGTCGCACATTGGTGATTGTGGCGCATATTTTGATTGACAGGGAGCCACAGCAGAGGGGTGAAAGAGCTAAAAGTGGCTCCAGAGCTGCAGGTTGCTGATCCCTGGTCTAGACAGTCGCTTATCTAAATAGTATAGGTTCTCCTGCTTGAGCAAAGGGTTGGATTAAAAGAACTCCAAGATTCCTTCCAGCTCATTCTAGCCATTCTATTCTAAAACTGTCAAACTGATGGATGTGACAGTTGATTAGAGCTCCTGTTTTTTATGTGCAACAGCTTTAGTGTTTAGAACAAAGGTAAATTAGTTGCTTTTCTATTAATAGAATTATTAATAGAATTATTAATTAAGGATTAATAAAGGGCACTCCTTTAGGGACCCTTCTTCTTCTTCTTCTTGTGCTATGTCCGTCTTCGGACGTTGGCGATCATGTTGGCAAGGCTATTTTTGTCAACAGCTGTATAAAAAAGTGCTGCAGAGTTTTGTCCAAACCAGTCCCTTAGGTTTTGAAGCCATGATGTTCTTCTTCTGCCTGGGCCTCATTTGCCTTCAATTTTTTCCTGGAGGATTATGTGAAGGATGCTGTATTTTTCTGGGTGTCACATCACATGTCCAAAATACTCTAACTTTCGCTTTTTAATGGCTTTATTTCCCTTTGCTTTCCCAGGCAGCTTATCACCTCCTCATTTGTGATTTTGTTAACCCAGTTTATAAGTAACAGGCACCTGTAAATCCACATTTCAAATGCTTCTAGTTTCTTTCTTTTTTTTTTATTGAAAAAGTTTTACAATACATTTTAACCCCACATTTTCCCCCCTCTCCCCCTTTCCTCCCCCCCTCCCCCCCTGACTTCCATTACATGCAAGCATAAGTATATATCAGTCATTATTGAACATTAGATATAGGTGAGATCCACAATATATATCTTAATTTTTCAGCAAAAATAAGATAAATCCAAAATTCTGTACTAATAAGAAAGAAAATTTAAACAAATGAAATTTATAAATGCCCCTTTAAACCTAACTCAAACATAAAATTTATCCCTTCTTTTTGTTCAAGACAGCAGTATAACCAAAATATATAAGTTTATATCAAGTTGATAATTATCTAGACAATAATATAATATATATATTTAACATAATATTATGTTATAACATATTATAACAATAAAATAAACAATAAAATATAGTAATAGCAATAAAAATAATTCTGTATTTCTTCAACCTCTATCAAAAGGCTAACTGAAGATTCTTAATTTGATATTTATTCTGCACATAATCAACCCATTTTTTCCATTCCCTAACAAAAACCTCATGGGTCCTATCTTTTAAGTATGCAGAAATCTTTGCCATCTCCGCAAAACTAGCCATCTTTGACATCCATTCACCTATGGTGGGCACACTATCTTTTTTCCAGTATTGGCCAATCAATAACCTAGCTGCAGTAATCATATACAAAATCAATCTCGTATCACTCGGTGAACAATCCTTAACTATACCTAACAAAAACAATTGCGGAGAAAATTGAAGCTTCTTTTTTAAAACATTCTGCATAACCCACCAAAGCCTAATCCAAAATGCTTTCACTTTTCTACAGGTCCACCAAATATGAAAATATGTAGCATCCAAACAATCACACCTCCAACATTTAGGTTGAACATTTGGACACATATATGATAATTTCTTAGGATCTAAATGCCATCTATAAAACATCTTGTAAAAATTTTCCCTCAAATTCTGTGCCTGTGTAAATTTAACATTCTGGACCCAGATCTTTTCCCATGTTTCTAACATCACTGGTTCTGCAAAATTTTGTGCCCATTTTATCATACAATCCTTAACTAGTTCACTCTCTGAATCTCTTTCTAGCAATACATTATACACCCTCTTAATATGCATCGGCCCTTTTCGTTTCATCTGTAACACCAAATCTTCTTCATGTAACATTAGTCCAATTTTCTGATCTTCTCTCCATCTCGATTGAAGTTGAGAATACTGCAACCAAGTTAAATTCTTCCCTTCTTCCAACAGAGTTTTAAAGGATTTCAAGTTCCATCTGCCCCCATCATTAAAAAGCATCTCTTTGTATAAAATCCCCCCGAGTGACTTTATATTTGGCATAATCTGCCCAAGATCCAACTACAAAGGTATTTTGTAATCCAATTGAAACTGGTGCTTCTTCCAAACTCTCATCAATGCCTGTCTCAATATATGACTCTTAAAGACATTATCCAACTTGTCTTCATAAAACAAATATGCATGCCAACCAGAATCCAAATCGTGGCCTTCTAAATTCAAAATGTCACTTTTAGTTATTCCAAACCAATCACCCAGTTGTGTCAACACTGCAGCTTCATAATATAAACGTAGGTTTGGGACTTTAAGGCCACCCCTTTCACGAACATCTTGCATAATTTTAAACTTAACTCTTGGTTTTTTCTCATTCCAAATAAATTTGTTTAGACCTGACTGCCATTCGGCCAATGTTTTATCACTTTTAAGCACTGGAATCATTTGAAACAAAAACAGAAATCTAGGTAGAACGTTCATCTTAACTGCTGCTATTCTTCCAAGTAAGGATAGTTGCAGCTTCTTCCATATTTCAAAGTCCTTTTGAATCTTGTGCCACAAAACCTCATAATTATTTTGAAAAAGTTTTATATTTGACGCTGCAACCTGAACTCCTAGATATTTCACCTTTGTAGCTATTTCAAAGCCTGCCACCCTTTCCAGTTCAGTCCTTTGTGGTTCCGACATGTTTTTAACTATCATCTTAGTTCTAGTTTCTTCAAGTGGTTTTTTTGTCAGAGACCAACTCTCTACTCCATAGAGCAGGATAGAAAAGATGTAACATCTAAACAAGGCTGATTTTCAGTCTTAGGCTTATGTCGTGACTGCAGAAGACCTTTTTCATTTTGAAGAATGCTGTTCAAGCTTTCTCTGTCCTTGTCTTTATTTCACTGATCATGTCATGTATGGACCCTGCATGGTCAAATTCAGGCTGACATGAATCAATCTATTAATGCTATTTGCTTCTTTTAAGAATTGCTTGTGCTATTTTGTACTATTTAGGAATTGTTTGTTAGGAATTAATTCTGTAAAAGAATTGTATCCTTTGCTATCTAGTTTCTTGCTTCTGTTATTTGCTTCAGAGCTAGGCACATCCTTGGAGATAGACCCAGGAACATCCTGCTCCAGAGAAGGGGGCTGGCTAGGAGCACAAACACACAAGGCTACAAGGGATACTCTGTAAGATAACAAAAAGCCGGGACAAACCAGGACAGAGCATGGACAAAAAATGATCCATGGATAAGAGGGGGCATGGGCAAGACATTCCCCACATTGCGTAGCAAACTTTCAACTTTGATTGTCTAAATGAGTGTATAAGATCCTAGACACATTTTCCTAGTTGTGGTTTTTTTCCTTGCATGTTTTTGTATATATATGCATATAGAATAAGTTCACAGAGTTCTTCTTTGTACAAATAAAAGCTGTTATTTTCCATGCCTCTTCTTGAGAATCACTATCTTTGGCACCTCAGTGACTCAGGTAAACTCTGGGATCTTATATTTTCTGTCACCAAGAAAATACCTAACTATATATGTATATATATTTATAACTATGGATGAGCTAATCTCCATGATGTAATTTATATATCCCTCCTCTTAACTCCTCCTCATCTTTTGCTCCGCCCCTTGAGTATTTAAGCAGATGTTCCTGTCAGACTTCTTGTCTTGTCTGCTGATCTCCTGTAGAAGAAAACAAGTAAATAAAAAGTGTTTAATTTACAACCTTTGTCTACATATTTATTGGGCCTGAAAATAAAGAAAAGAAAAACAAGCAACAAAAAATGGTAGCAGACTGATGGTTGAGAAGGCTCAATAAACCAAAGAATGCAAGAGAAATCAAACCTACCTGAGGTAAAAAGAAAACCTATAACTAGATCGATTAACAGCAGAATGGCGGCTCAATTAACCCCTACTGAAAACAATTTGAAAGAAAAGACGGAAACAAAAAGTCTTTTCAGTAATACAGATACTCTGAATAGAATTACAAAAACAACCATGAATGAGTGTACTCCATCTAATATCAAAAAGAAAATAATTAAATTAATAGAAGCCGCTCCAAACAATCCTGATCTGTTTGCAAAACTCCACAATACTATAAAATATCATGGAGCAGTAACAGATAAAGAAGAGACAGAAAGGTACCAAGCTGAAGAAATCACCTCAGAAAAGCCATACACTGACCTCAAAGCTAAACATGAAAGCGATGACCGTTCCATGCCTTTTTCATGGTGGCCATCTTTAAAAAAAACCCCATCAGAAATGAATGACAGACAGCAAACAAAACCTAAAGAATTAAACCTCAAAGATAGAGACGAGACACATGATTTAAGGTCCTACACTCAAAGAAAACGAAGAGCAAATAAAAAACTATTACTCTAATCCACCTACAACACTAGAGATAGAAAAAGCCATGCAAGTGATTACCAAGGCATTTGGAACTAAATTAAGAATGCTAACAGAAGCAGAAAGAATACCTGAAATTACCTGTAACAAGCAATACACTGAATCTCACTACATTAAAGAAGAACTCGACACCCGAAAGAGGATCTATGAAACATACTCACCGGTCAGAAGACTGTACAACGAGGAGCCTGCCCACATCAACAACGATGATCCAGACCGCTTCCCATGCCGCGGGTGAGCGGAACGACGAGACCGCGGGACCATCCGACAAAATACTGGGGATCACCAGAGTCGCAACAATGCTTCAGTTGCTGGGGAGAAGTGAAGCCTGAGCATGCGCAGAACTCATCTGTGAGAAAAAAAGAAGAGAGCATAGAGATAAGTCAATGCAGACTCACACCCACTATTCCTATGCCATAATGTGAGTATGTTAATGATTTAGACCACGGACAGCAACAAACAGGAAATAGCTTTCCATATCACTCAGGAGTTTTACCTGCAGAACATATAAAATTGAAACTAGATGGAACCAATTTGTTAGAATGGAGTCAGCAGCTCCAAGTTATATATCTAAGGGAAAATATGCTGTTCTTAATTAACAATCCTCCAAGCAAACCTTGGACTACTGAAATAGACTGCATTCATCATAAAGCTTACTATTTATTAATTGCCACTATATCACCTAGTATATATCCTAGTATTAACCACTGTTAACCACTGATGGATTTAAATCTTCCTCATCCTTCCTAAAATGTAACTGTCAATTAAGTAGATCTGAGTTATCTTTTTTATTATCCTTACCTTGTTCTATCATTAATAAAGGGGTTCTTTGCTTAACTGTTAAATTTTAGAGTTTTCAGGGTTGAAGTCAGCCACCCTCTCTGTCTTGGCGCTCTGCCCAGGCTTTAGCAAAAGCTAGATTTGGGTAGTATAAAACACCCGTATTGGCCGAATAGAATATTTCCTTTAAAAGGTTTCAAGCTTGAATAATATCAAAGGAAAAACAAACTGCTCAAAGATTAACAATATTCTTTTGCAACCCCGTCTGCTGGGGAGCCAAGAAATCCCTGTTAATTCAAAGACTATACCCTACAGCTGTGATGGCGAACCTATGGGCATGTGCGCCATCACCAGCTGCTCTTCCAGGCTCCATTGCACGCATGCTGGTCTGGCACAAAGGCAAACACAGAAGAAATTGAAAGAGGAGTATAAGAGGTTAGAGAATGAACAATAGGATACACAATAAAGTTAAAAAACAAATGGCATTAAAAAAACATGAAATAAATCCAAATGAACAAAAATCTTTGGCATGTAAATTAAGATCAGCCAAGCAGAATTTTTTTGAAAATGCAAGTAAGCCAGATAGATGGTTGGCATATAAAATGAAAAAAAAGGAGAAGAAATTAATTAACCACTTACAAGATGAAAACGGAAATGTATGCTAGAGAGGTGAAAAAAAGAAAAAAAATTCAAAATTATTATGAGAGACTATATAATCAAGAGAAGATACCTGGCAAGAAGACAAAACAATTTTTAGAAAAATCTGACTTACCTAAAATACCTGAACAATAAAAGGAAGCACTAGAAGAAAGAATAACAATGATGGAGCTAACAGAAGCAATTAAAAAAACAAACAAACCGGGAAAACACCTGGACCGGATGGACTACCAGCAGAATTATAAATATCATTACAAGATGTGTTAAGCAATGTAATGCTGGAATTATTTAATGAACTTCTAGCGAAAGCAGAGATTCCAAACTCATGGATGAGGCATATGTTACACTTATACCTAAAGAAGATACAGATTTGCAACAAG
Source organism: Coluber constrictor foxii (assembly GCA_038048745.1). NCBI lineage: Eukaryota > Metazoa > Chordata > Lepidosauria > Squamata > Colubridae > Coluber > Coluber constrictor. Next base: position 113,267,297 of record CM075961.1, on the reverse strand, counting down.
TTAAAAACTATAGACCAATTTCATTGTTAAATGTAGATTATAAATTTTTTGCCTCAGTAATGGCAAATAGATTAAAGAGGTTATTAAATGAATTTATTCATATGGACCAAAATGGCTTTTTACCTAAAAGCAAATCAGAGACAATATGAGGATAATTCTGCATACCCTGGAATATTATGAAGTACATTCCGAAAAACAAATGGCGATGATATTTCTAGATGCACAGAAAGCATTTGACAATGTGAATTGGTAATTTATCATAATACAATTACAGGTAATGGATTTTGGGAAGAGAATTATAAACATGATAAAAACAATTTATGATAAACAATCAGCTAAGATAATGATGAATGGAGAGAAGACAGAAAAAGTCAATATAATGAAAGGAACAAGACAAGGATATCCGTTATCTCCATTGTTATTTGTGTTGACTTTAGAAGTATTAAACAGAAATGTACGACGAAATGAAGAAATAAAAGGAAAGAAAATTAAAAGGAAGGATAAAAACTGCAAGCCTTTGCGGATAATTTAGTGTTTGGAGGAACCTCAAATAACAGGTCCCAAATTGTTAGAACAAATAGAAGAGTATGGAGAGATGGCAGGTTTAAAAATCAACAAAGAAAACAAAAATATTGGTGAAAAATATTACAGAAAAACAGAAAAGAGAATCGAAGGAGAAATTAGATATACAAATTGTGAAGAAAGTAAAATACCTAAAAATACAATTAACTTCAAGATGTGTAATGATAAAAAAAGATAATTATAATTTAAAAAGACAAATTGAGAAAGACCTGGAGAAATGGAAAAATTTAGAGTTATCATTAATGGGAAAGATTGCAACAATTAAGATGAATATACTACTGAGGCTATTGTTTCTATTTCAGACAATACCGATAAAAGTGGAAGACTTATTTTGAACATCTTAATAAAATAATAAGGAAATTTATATGGCAAGGAAAGAAGGTGAGAATCAACATAAAAATGTTACTAGATGCGAGATTGCGTGGAGGATTTGGACTGCCAAATTGGCAACTATATTACCAGGCAGCAGCGTTGACTTGGATGAGAGAATGGATTGAATTAAGAAATATAAGACTATTGGAAGGACATGATTTACAATTGGGATGGCATGATTTTTTATGGTATGGCAGAAGCAAGATGCATACGTATTTTTAAAGACATTATGTAAGAAATGCATTATTATTGGTGTGGGAGAAGGTTAGAGATAAATATTATTTGAAAATAACAACATGGTTATCAACAATGGAAGTATTAATACACCCAAATATTATCAATTTTAGGAATATTTTTAGATATAAGGATATACTAACAGACAAGGGGGAATTGAAAGGGAAACAAGAAATCGAAGAACAAGGGATTGAGATGGATTGGTATACACATATGCAAATACAAACAAGATATGAAAAAGATGCAAAATTATATGGTTTTTATTCAGAAATGATAAATCTAGATAGGATACTCACAGAAACAGATGATAAAATAATTTTAAATATATATATAATTACTTACTTAGTTTTGAATTAGAAGAAGAGCAGGTAAAACAAACAATGGTAGCCTGGGCAAAAAATTTTGGATATTCAATTGAGCTAGATAAATGGCAGCAGATATGAGAAAGGATGTACAAATTAACAATGTCCACAGCATATAAGGAGAAACAATACAAAATATTTTACAGGTGGCATATGCCACTGGAAAAATTGGCAAAAATGTTTAAAGATAAATCAGCTAAATATTGGAAATGTCATCAAATACCAGGATCTTATTAACATAAGTGGTGGACATGCCCAGAAGCGAGAAATGATTGGATTAAAATTAAAATATGGTTAGTATAACTGCTACATCATATAGATTTAAAACCTGATCTGTTCCTACTCGGTATTCTACCAAAGAAAATTAGTAAAGAAAACACATATTAGATTATACATGTAATAACTGCAGCGAGGATAGTATTTGCACAAGATGGAAAGCAGAGAAAATCTCTACAGAGGGAGAAGTAATTAAGAAAATATTGGATTGTGCAGAAATGAATAGATTGACTTTGACAATTAAAGAAAGAGAGGAATCGAAATATTTTCAGATATAGGGGCAATTTTATCATTGGTTAGAGAAGATATATCTATATCTATCTATCTATCTATATCTATCTATCTATCTATCTATCTATCTATCTATCTATCTATCTATCTATCTATCTATCTATGGTAATGTAATGAAATGAGTGAAGAAGAAAAAGGAGAAAGAAGATAAATATATTAATAGAAAAGTAAGAAATGTGGGAGAAATGCTATAATAAATGAAATGAAAATATTAAGATATTGTAAACATTGGAGGAGTAAGAAGAAGACACAAAAGATGTACTCAGATGATGTGCTGAATGAGTTATTATGTATTTTATGTTTGTTTGTCTATAAAATAAAAAACATTGTGATTTTTTTTAAAAAAAGAGAAGTCTGCTGCTGTAGAGAGTGGGGATCTCCAGTCCTTGCAAAAGTTGTGAAGGCAGCCATCAGAACTGCTGGAGCAGCTTCCAGACTTGGAGCTCTCGGTGACTAAAGGGGAAGCAGAAAACTCTGGGCACGTTGAGAAGACACACACTCCTGTTGCTGTAAGAAGGGAAGAAAGACTGCTTTTCCTGCAGTTGTTCCCCCCCCATCCTTGCGGCTTCCCTTGCACCTACACTCCTCCCTCCTCAGCCTCCTTTTCCTCCCAAACGATCTTCATGCCCAGAGGGGCTCCATCCATGGTAAAGTTTGGTTTCCCCCCCCTCCCCTTGCTCTCTTAAACTGAACTGCACTGTGCTTTTCTGACTTGTTGATAAATGATCCTGGGAGAAAGCAGCAGCCGGCCACTGCAGAGGCCCTGATCCATTTCGGGCGGTCAAAAGCCAAGCAGCTGTGAGGAGCTGAGACATTTCTCCTTCACGCTACCCCCCCCCCAGCTGCTCAGTGCAGTTCAGTTTTTCACTGCAGCCTCACATTTTTGGTTACATTCAGTGTATAAGATGCACCCAAATTTTCACTCTCTTTTAGGGGGGTGGGAGTGCGTCTTATACTCTGAAAAATATGGTATATCAATTCTTATTGATTTTTTTGGCATGCTTTCCCTATTCCTCCTTTGAAGTTTTGTGTCTCTCTTATCATTCTTTCTTAGTCTAAGTGTTCCTTCTTCTGCCTCTGCCTCTCGCTACCAGATCTTCACTATACCTTGAGTGTCTCTGACCTCAGTTCAAGAATGTCTTTCTATTTGGACTTCTGGTTGACATTGCAGTGAGAACAGCTGAAAAACAGCGGAGTGAGTACACCCCTCACATTCTGTAAATATTTAAGTATATATTTTCATGTGACAATACTGAAGAAATGACACTTGGCTACAATGTAAAGTAGTGAGTATACTTTTGTACTCACTTTTGTTGCTACCAGTTTAATAATGGCTGTGTGTTTGTTATTTTGAAGGAACAGCACATTTACACTGTTATACAAGCTGTATACTCACTAATTTACATTGTAGCCAAGTTTCATTTCTTCAGTGTTGTCACATGAAAAGATATACTTAAATATTTACAAAATGTGAGGGGGTGTAATCACTTCTGTGATATACTATATATATTAGAATTTATTATAAATATAGAAGCATTAAGATTAGGAGATGGAAGACTAGGTCTATGTATATTTAAAAGTATTATTATAATTAACAGGAGGGAAAAAATATTGGAAAATATAGCCTATAAGGACTATAAATCCAGTGGACTGAGAGCTATAAACTTGGGACTGATTAGATCTTACTAATAATTGGTTTTAATGGTGTTTATAGAAAATTGAGATATTGAAAATGTGGTGGGACACTGAGTGACATCTATAATATCAAAACGTTAGAGGTTAATAAGTATATAAAAGAATATATTACAATTATAATGAACACATTAAGGTTAGAAGCTGGAAGATAAAAAATTTGTATATGTAATTGTATTATTACTGTGAATATTGTGTGGAAAATATGTTAACCTAGTCATTACACTGTCCACAAAAAATGTTGGTTGTTAAAAGAAAAACTGCAAAAAAAAAACTTACACAAAAAATAATGTCTTTCTGCTTATCCGATTCTATTTTTAAGTCTCTAAATATATTGTCAGCTTGATCTGTTTCCTGTTTTGATTATTTCTTCCTTCTCCTTATCATTCGTTTACTGTTTCCCTTCCTCTGTTTTTTCTATTCTCCTGGGTTTCCTGTTCATTTTTCATTATTATTTGCTGAACATTTTGTAGTCTCACATCTATATGATACATCAGATCCTTTATTTCCTTGTAGTTCTTTGTTATAGTTTCATAGATACTTTGAAACATCGATGACATTTCTTTTTGAAATACTTATTATTTCCTATTGAAGCATTTTATTTTATTTTAATAAGTCCAAAAATTACTGTATTCACAAATCTATCAAAATCCCACACTCTTAGTTGTCTGTAACATCAAAAAGCCAACCTTAAAACTATTCACTCAGTCCTCGAAGTACACAATATTTATAATTCTTTATAGTCCTTCATCAGTCAGTTTACTCCTTCCAAATTTTCCCTTGTCTTCATCAGCCACCTAACCAGCTCTTTGATTCCAATAATAGTTCCAAGTGTCTACTTAGCAATCTTCAAAAGTCTCAGAAAATTTCGTGAAACAAATAGGTATCACACAGTATACAGCAAAAAACAGTCTTCCAGATGTGTTTACCTCCACTATTAGAGATTATTTAAAGGTCTTCCCAGCCTTGTAAAAATTTAGTGAATTTCCTTTCTTTCACCAGTAGATGGCATCACCGCTTAAACTTTCAACACGACATCCAAGCATTCCAATTTCGCCAAATAATTTTCTTTCACTTTTTCCCAATAATAAGCCCATTATTTCCAGCATTTTAAAATGCCTTTTCAAGATGTTGCCAATAAAATGTTCAAATCTAGTCTTTCTATATTTTAAAATTATATCCCCTTAGCTTTCATTTTTTCTCAAGTCTGTAGTCTTCCTCTAAATGCTTGTTGTTGTTGTTGTTTTATTCATTAAACATGAAAATCAGTCAACTGAACATTTTAAAATATATCACAAATACCATTGACTGGCCTTAATGGTTGATACGGGTTGCTGTCAGCATCCTAGGTATCAACCAAGTATCTTCTTAAGATATACAATATTCCGAGTAGCGCAGTTTTCTGTAGTTCTGCTGGTGTTATTGCAGGAAATCACAATTTCTTGATGTATTTTGTAAAATTCTTAGACATGTTACCAAGATCACCATGGGTATCATTGTTACATGTTTCATTGATAATTGTGTAGTTCCAATGGCCAGGTCACAATATTTTGTGATTTTTTCAGACTCTTTTTCTTCAATTTTGGCATCTCCTGGTACAGTGATATTTATTTTATTTATTTATTTATCACATTTATATACCGCCCTACTCCCAGGGGGACTCAGGGCGGTGCACAGCCAGGATAAAAAACAGATAGTACAAACTTTAAAACCCATTAAAATTATTAAATATTTTGGCCGAAACAATTTAAAACATCCAATTACAAAACAGATTAACAATTTAAAAAATTTAAAAAGGAGAGCTAGGCCAGCCCAGCCTGCTGAAATAAAAATGTTTTGAGAGCACGTTGAAACGTGCGCAGGTCCGGGATCCTCCATATCTCTGGGGGGGGGGGAGCTCATTCCAATGGTAGGTGCCCCCACAGAGAAGGCTCTTCCCCTGGGGGTCACCAGCCAACACTGTTTGGCCGACGGCACCCTGAGAAGCCCCTCTCTATGGGAGTGTACTGGTCAGTGAGAGGCTGTTGGTCGCAGAAGGCAGTCTCGTAAATACCCCGGTCCAATGCCATGGAGCGCTCTAAAGGTGGTAACCAAAACCTTGAAGCGCACCTGGAAGACCACCGGGAGCCAGTGCAGCTCGCGCAGGAGGGGAACCACATGGAAGCGCCACGCCGCTCCCATAACCACCCGCACAGCCGCATTCTGGACCAGTTGGAGCCTCCGGGTGCTCCCTTGTTATGGCCCCGTCCTCTGAGCCTATCCCATTGGAGGAAGGAAGCTCTGAGCATGAGGAAGAGGAGCCAGCCAGATCTCCCAGCCCCCCCCTGGCACCATCTCAGGTGCCAGCTGAAAGAGAGCAAAGTAGTGGGGAAACAGGTGTCTCAGATGAGAGTGAGGGAGAGACGTCATTCCTGGACGCACGTCAACGAAGGCGAGATAAGCGCTTGCAGCAGCTGAGGAGGCGTGCGAGAGAATAGACCTGAGTCACTGGACTTGAGTAACAGGACCAATGAGTCACTGGATCACACCCCAGAGACTATATAAGAGAGGGTGGTGGTCAGTGATCCCTGTGACGAACAAAACTCAATCTGGTAGTCATTGGAGCCTGAAGCTGCTAAAAGAACGGATTTTGGCAAAGCTACGTATGTGATTTTCTTTCTGTGAACAATTAAAGCACTTGGCAGACGGTGTGAATATCGCTGCCAAGTTGGAGATAAGGACTGTGGTGTGTGCCAAGTGCTTCTTTAACCCTCGACTGGCTGTGTTTTTGTGGGTGTGTGTAGAGGGGGACAGATCACTCCTCAAGGGGAGCCCCATGTAGAGAGCATTGCAGTTATCCAGGCAGGAAGTAACGAGGGCATGAGTGACTGTATATCAATAAATTGTACACTTCGGTTTTCAACAACTGTGATATCTGGCATGTTGTGTTCCAAATGATGATCTGTCTGTGTTCGAAAGTCCCACAAGATCTTCACCGTCTCATTTTCAACAACCTTTTTCTACTTTATGTTCTCATGACTTTTCAAATGCAGGTAAGGCATAATGACCTGTGGATTAATTTAGCAACTCGGTTATGTCAGGTTTGTAATCAGTTTGTGAGATTTTGCTGCACTCATATATTAAATGTGAAACAGTTTCAATTTTGTCATTGCAAAGTTGGCAGTTTGGATTGTCAGTGGATTTTTATATTTTCACTTTCATGGCATTAGTTTGTAGTGCTTGTTCTTAGCAGCAAGTATTAAACTTTCCGTTTCTTTCTTGATGGTTCCTGTCTTAAGCCATGCCCATGTCAAGTTGTTATCACATTTTTCTTCAATGCTTTTCAAGTGTTTTCCATGCAAAGCTTTGGTTTTGCATCCATTTAATCTGTCATCTATCTGTTTTTCCTTATAGTCTGCCTTCGTTTCTGTTGTTTTTATAATGTCCTCTATTTTCACAGCCTGCAGCAATTTTTCTGTACTTTGGTTCACATAGTCATTCAAACTTTTTCTTTTTCTATAGTTTGATGGATTTGCAATAGCCCTCTGCTCCCTATTCTTTTTGGAAGATACAACTTGTCAATGTCACTTCGTGGATGTAAACTGTAGTACGTATTCAAAAGTTTGCACGTCCGGTCCACCAGTTGATGATTGCAGCTGAGTAGCGTATCACTGGAACTGCCCATGTATTAATGGCTTTAATTATGTTTCTAGCATTCAGTTTTGATTTTAATATTTTGTGGACCCTCCTGATGTATTCCTTTTGTGTTGACTCTTTGGCTTTTCCATTCAAGATATTATCTGTTTCCAAAAGGCCTAGATATTTGTAACCATTGTATTTGTTGTTGTTGTTGTTGTTGTTATTACTATTATCATTATTACATGCAATCTGAAATAACAACTGCCAGTTCTTTAGCTTGGGTTCGCCTTCATACACATCAAGTATTTCCTAAGAACCTAAGATATGTAATGTATTGGAGTAGAATGCGTGTGAATCCAAGCAGTATGTTTTTTGTATTGACCAACTGAAATACTTTCAATGTATGTATTTTCCAAGTGCTGTGCAATATTTTTTGGTGTGGTATCCAGTGTACCACCATGGCTTCTTTACAGTATGCCAAAATCTTTCAAATTCAATTTTTAGATGTTGATATTTCATGATCTTCTCCAATTCCTTGTTTTCTATTCAACTATCCCCTATCAACTATCCCACATATTAATTACTCAAACTTTCTTCTTTTCAATCACAATTAAATCTGATGTGTTATGAGCCAAGACATTAGCAATTTGCATTTCAAAGTCTCACAATAATTTAACTTGCCCATTTGCCATTTTAACTTTATGGCTACTTTTTGAATTCTATGTTCCGATCATTTTTTTAACATTGTTTCATCAATTTTCATTACTGGCACATGATTATTTTTACAGATGTTCCACTGGATCATTTTGGTGACTGTGTATATACTATGTTATAGTAGTATATTAATGATAAAATGGTTAAAAGGAATAACAACAACAATAATAGACAAGATTAAGGTTTCAAAACTCTCTATTAACAAATTATTATTGTAATCTACTCATAGAAAATTTGCCACCGCATCTTATCTATTCCAAATCATCCCAAAAGTTAAAAGTAATTCATCCTGGATCAACTATCAATGTTTGTTTCTTAATGCCATCTCAATTGTTGTCTAATTAAATATAATACATTCAATCTCCAAAGTGGGTCTATCTTCACAAGGAAGTCCAAATAGAAGTAGTTTTCAGTTAGGTGTAATAAATTCATTTTCCAATCTACTTCAGACTTAGTAGGAAAAAAGAATTTGTCACCTTCTCACTCATTCAGACTCCAAGTATTGTAAGGATATGCAGGTTGGAACTTCAAAGAGATGCTTGGGGTCAAGCTCAATTAATTCTCCAGCTATCGGGATATTTTTTTGGTCTGTGATTTTCAGATCAGAATTCTTTTGTGAATCTTTATCCAGAGCTACATGCTTCTGCATATTTTCCACAGCTATTATCATCTCATCAGACTTTTAAAAGAAAATTTCAACTAAAAGCTGCATACTACTCAACAATTTTTTCTTAAATTTTAGCCCCTGTTGTTGTGAGAAATACAAGAATTATTCCTGAAAAAGTATAACCTGAGTTACGCCATTTGAAGTGCCTTATTTTATCTTGTATAACCTGATTATATAACTGAACAAAAACAACATAATAAGGATTTTCTGAAATGCTTATTTTGTAGGAAATATGTATCATGAAGCTACTTTTTGCGGAAACTGATGTTCTGGGAAACTTCCGAAATAAGGTTGTTTTTGGGACCTGTCTGTTCTAGGAAAGGGGAAGTACGCAAGTAATTTTTTGAGGGGGAAAAACAGAAAAAATATTTCTGTTGGGAAACTGGGAATTTCCAGGGTGGAACATGTATTAAACATGTTATATAAGATCTGAAACTGATGCCCAAGGGACATTACTTACGTGTATTCTGATGTATTTTGAAAACTGTATATAACCCATGTAAATTGGATTCTTTTTTGTCTTTTTCCCTCTCAAGAGGGGGAGGCCCTTTGCAAAGTTAATAAAATCTGTCCTTGTGCATTCACTGTCTCTTTCCTTTTTATAAAAAAGGATTTTCCTCTTTGAAAATGGTAATGATAATTTCCTGATTCTCACAGTTGTTTGCCTGTAATCTGACATATTATTATTCTGTGTAACTTGATCAGGAAACAAAGAACAATAAGGCAGAAGGAAATAAAAGGTATTTTGTGGATATTTCAATCCAAGGTTAAAAGAAAAATTCAAGAGATAAATTCCAAATATTCAGAAATTCAGAAAGTACAAAAATCCTGTGTTGAGTCTCCAATATGAATGTAAATCAATATTGTGGTCCGCCAGCAGCCTGCGGAGCTGGCAGCAGTATCGGACAGTGAGGAGGCTGGGAAGGAACATGGGCCAGTCCTGGAGTCTGGAGAAGGCCCAGATGAGGGCTCTGCATCGGAGGCAGAGATGGGACCAGGGCCATCTGGGAGTGATGCATGGACTCTGGGAACCCCAGAGTCGGACAGCAGAGGCAGAGGAACAGGAGGAGCCTGTTCATAGTGCATGCATGTGCAGAGCTGCCAGAAGGCAAGAGCAGCTAAAGCAAAAGGGATGACTCAGGAGATGATTGGCACATCTCATAAGGCTTAAAAGAGAATCAAAGGCATTTGGGGCTTTTGCAGGAAAGCAACGCTGCTAACTCTGCTTCCAGTCGGCATCTCGTTTGTTTCTGAACTCTGTTGGGCTTTGCCAAGTAAGGCCTTTGGCAATATGTCAAAGTAGATAAAGGTTGGTGATTATCCCAAAGGACTTCTTCCAAAGGACTTTTTTTGCAACTAATTGGGACTCAGATGGAAATGAAAGTAATTCTCAGCTGTTACAATAAAATAAGTTTTTTAGGGACTAATTGTGTATTGTAATGACTCAATAAGGCTAGGACACAATAATCAAATGAAAGTGTGTCATCCAGAAACACACCCTGCTTTCTTACAGAGAGAAAAAAGCAGGGGTGAAATCTAAAATTTGTTACTACCAGTTCTGTGGGTGTGGCTTGATGGTGGGGGTAATGTGACTGGCCAACCTTCTATATATTTTTTTACTTTTAAAAGCATTTTTTTCTACAACCTTAACAGGTTGCAGAAAAAAATGCTTTTAGAAGCCTCTGACTATCAGGCAAGTCAGCTGGGATCGCCAGAGGCTTTTAAAGACATTTTTTTCCCTACAACCTCTATGGCTGAAGAGGTTGCAGAAAAAAATGCTTTTAGAAGCTTCTGACGATCAGGTAAGTCAGCTGGGATCACCAGAGGCGTTTAAAGGCATTTTTTTCCCTACAACCTCTTCAGCCAAAGGGGTTGCAGAAAAAAAATGCTTTGAAAAGCCTCTGATGATCCCAGCTGAGTCACGTGATCATCAGAGGCTTTTTTTAAGGCATTTTTTTGGCCGAAGAGATTGTAGAAAAAATGCTTTTAAAAGTAAAAAAAAAAAAAAACAGCTGCGCATGGGGGTGGGCAGGGATTTTTGCTACCAGTTTTCCAAACCACCGGCTGCCATCGCTACTGGATCGGGCGATCTGGTCTGAACTGGGAGCATTTCACCCTTGGAAAAAAGATTATTCAGAACAACATAAATCAAAGAGAAAGAAAAAGAAAAAAACAAAGTGGCAAGGGGTTGAAAATCAACATTCAACCGCTAGTCAACTGCTAAGAGCAAGGAAATAAAGTAAAACAATAAATAAAAAAATGAAAGTTAAAAACCCAAGTGTCCTTAAGGAAACAAAACTGCTGACAGAAAAACAGATTCAACCAGTGACTTTTCTACTACTTCTAGAGGCAACTGGAATCTTCAAGATTCCTCTTTCCAAACGGGTCTACGGCTGTCCAAAAGTTATCTTGGGTCATTTCTGGGTGCTCCCATTAAAATCTAGTGAGCACCACTGCCAACGATCCAGCTTTGGCAGCAAGAACAGCAAATCATCAATACGAGAAGAAGAGCCTCTTATCATTCAGCAGCCATCTTGGGGAAAAGTGCCTTTGCAATTCTTTAAAACAAATTTATGAATCAGAAGTTCGTCATTTGTACCTATGCTTTTCCTTTTATTTCCTTTCTGTTCTATTGGAACGATATTATTTTCTTCTAAATAATCTTGGATGTTATGCGCTATAATTCCCTGGAATAATTTTAACCTTATAGGCAAGCATGTTATTGGCCTAACCTTCCTAACCTTTATTTCTATAAATTTGAGGAAAAAAATGTACTGTATTTCCCCGAAAATAAGACCCTGAAAACAAGCCTTAGCTTGCTTTTTTGGGTAGGGCCTAATGTAAGCCCTACCCCAAAAATAAGCCCAGGTGGATGCCACAGCAACAGCCCACCAGTCCCTTGGTGCAGCACAAATAGAATGTGAAGGCAGAAGCAGGGGGAGAAGACAAGTGATCCGGACATGCTGCACGGCTGCCTGACTCATGGAAGATTCGCAGGAGGCATGCACAGTGGCACTGGCAGCAGGCAAAGGCAAAGGGGGATGGGGGAGACAGGTGATTCAGATGCCCAGTGCAGGTGTTTGTTCAGTGCAGCCGCAGACAAGCTGAGAGACAGTGGAATGGAGTGAGCGGCAGCTTGGGACTGTCTCTGCCTGGCTCAGCTGCGCACTTTTCGCCCCAAGGGAGATGAAGTTTTGTGTGCTTGTAAAGGGGACAAGCGATTAGGAAGCTTTGAGTCTCCATCATTTCTCTGTCTGGGTGAAAAGTGTTTGGTTGCCTATTGGGTACTCTTCCTGAGGGAGAAGAGTCCAATTTGAAGAATGTCAGCAAATAGACACAGTGAAAGATACAGTGATCATTGCATATTTTCAGGGCAGCGAGAAGACTCAGGAAGACCTCTGCTTCCCCCACCACCACACTTTTACACTTAGTGAAAAGTGAAAAGACATGCACAGGAATCAAGAAGCTTTCTCTCTCTCTTCTCCCACCACCCGTGCTATGCTCCTAAGCGCTGATCAGAACAGGCCCTTTTTTTCCTCCCTCCCTGATGTACAGCAAACAACACATGCTATACATTCAACCGATATATCCCGCCGCTACAGACAAACCTGGGTGCTTCCTTCCCAAGCCTGCATTCTCTCTCCCGAAGGATCCCCTTAAATAAAGCAGATTGAGCACTGGGATGAATTATCCGTCTGCCTCTCTCACCCAACACCCCAGATCTTTGTTGCGACGCCCCTTTTACTCCCCTCCGCAGCATTCCTGGGGAAGTTTCAAGAATTCCCTGGCCCTGGCTCAATAGTGGTGGAGCAGAATGCCACAAATTGCTCAACCCCCCACTACAGCTTATCAATCTATGGGAAACTGTGAATTGCCCTCATTTCGCAGCCACTTTAATCTCCTTCCTGCCCCTTTCCACTCTCGATGCCCATCAAGAATTTGGGGGAGAGGAAGCAGGGAAGGAGGAGTATAGAAGGTGAAGGCACCCTCTTCCTTCACTCACTCTTTTGTTCCTCTTTCATACACAGGATTTTAGGAAAGATTCTCCCCACAACCGACCCACTTCTTGGCCACTTTCTCCAGATTGCTTTCATTTCCTTTGCTTGATATTTTTGGAGTGATTTGCTCTGTTCCCAAGCACTCGATAGGCAACTCAACACTTTTCATCCAGACAGAGAAATGATGGTGACTCAAAACTTTGTGTGCTTCATGTGCTTGCAAAGGGAACAGTTTGAAACAGAGTGATTAGGTCCGTTTCAAAGCATCCCCTATGCAAGCACATGAAGCTTCATCTCTCTCTGGGCAAAAAGTGTGCAGCAGAGCCAGGCAGAGGCAGAGGCGATTTCAGTGCAGCGCCCACTCCATCCCACCATCTCTCAGCTTGCTTGAAGCTGCACCAAAGAAGAATCTGCAGGGGGTGTTGGGATCAACTGCCTCCCCCATCCCCCATGCCTGTGCCTGCTGCCAGTGCCTCTGCACAAGTCTCCCGCGAACCTCCCATGAGTCAGGCAGCCACACAACACGTCTGGATCGCCCATCTTCTCCCCTCCCGCCTCTGTTTCCATGCTTGGAATTAACAGTATTTTGGCTGCAGCAAGAAGGCCAAAGCATGCCAACAGCTTGGCCCATTGCAGCCGGGGACAAGCAGGATGGAGAGGGCAGGGCCAGTGTTAACTGCACTCTCACTTCCATCAGCCCCTGCATTCGCCACCTCCTGCACTTAAAAAAAAATTCCTCAAAAATAAGGCCAGGTGCTTATTTTCAAGCCCAAAAGAAAATAAGACTGGGTCTTATTTTTGGGGAAACCTGGTATGTAGCAGTCCCAGAAACACTTCATTGGGTTAGTGTAGACAGCAATAAAATCAATTTGCATTATTTTGAGAACATTTTTCATCTCTCATATTGATCTCAGAGTAGATTTGACTAAAACAAATATTTGACATAGAGATATAAAAGCAAAACTATAATAGACTATTATAGTTTTATGTATTTTATGTATTATTTCATTTTAATTATATTCATGCTGCCACTTTTACAGAATATTGTTTGATAAATACCCATTTCATCCTGAATTTGAAATATGTCTCTAATATCCAATTGTTTTTCTTTCCACAGAATATTATCACAGAAATAAATTACAGCTGGTATTTATTACAGCTGGTATTTATTAGAGCTGCGGTGGCACAGTGGTTAGAATGCAATACTGCAGGCTATGTCTGCTGAATGCTGGCTGCCTGCAATTTGGCAATTTGAATCTCATCAGGCTCAAGGTTGATTCAGCCTTCCATCCTTCTGAGGTAGGTAAAATGAGGACCCAGATTGTTGGGGGCAATATGCTGACTCTGTAAACTGCTTAGAGAGAGCTGTAAAGCACTGTGAAACAGTATATAAGTCTAAATGCGATCGCTATTGCTATGCAATTTATTCTTCAAATACTTCTAAGATTTTTAAATTAAAATTTTTCCTATATATTCTTCCCCAGCTGTTTTTTTTGGCATATTAATTATTAATATTACAAATAGCAGAACAGCAAAGCACAACCTTGTTAAAATAATACGCTGGTATTATAGATTTGTCTAGAAATTATGTGAAGTCAGAATTACTTAATTTAAATGTTAGTCTTGTAATTTTTCATTTTTCTCATTTTCTTTTATTAATCAATGGCAGCCAAGTCTGTAGTTTTCCAACTGGCACATGGTAGTTGAACTACCAAGTAAATCTACATAAGTATTTTATCAGAAGAAACTGATTTCCAGAGCAAGTAGGAATATGTACATTATAGGAGAAAAAAGTAGTTTCTGAAAAAAGAACAAAACCAGAATAATTTTTGCCCCACTTTTGCCCCAATTACCAAATTGAAATACATCATTTATCTAGAACATCGAGTAAAAATACATTGCCTCTTTTGCACCTTTTATCCTACTGAGCAGTAGAAATAACAAGCTGAGGTTGGACTTAAAAGACAATCTCTTTTTCTTTTTCTGGGTTTTCTTGTTTAAAACCTGATGCTCTTGGGCCAATTTCCTACAGGAAGAACAGACTATTTTTCCTACAATGGTATACAAAATGTTTTAGATTAAAAATAAAATGTTTCATTTCAATGCTGTCCGTGAATGCTATTTAAAATATTAAATGTGGCTACTCCCGCTGTTATGGAAATTCTAGACAGAGCTGTCTTGATATTGAAACTTTAAGAAAAAGAGAAACAAGAGACTTCCGGAGGAGACGACATCGTGAGAGGGGTGAGGAACGGCAGCAGCTGTCTCTGGAACCCTAAATTTCTCTAATAGAAGCTCTTTTTGAGCTTTCCCAATCCCATAGAGATCAGGAAACAAGAGGGGGAGCCTCAAAGCCCCTGGACGCAGCGCTAGTGTCGAAGGGGAAATGAGACAAACCCCCCAAATCTACTGGAGAAAAAGTTCACCTCTCGGGCGAACAGGAGCGATGGCGGCCGCCCAGAGTGAAGCGAAGTAGAGGTAGCAGTTTCAAGTGGCAGAGCGAAGCGGAGAATCCCTAGAGATGAGAGGGACGTAGAGGAATGCGGAGGAGAAGGGGCGCAATCTGAGGAGTTAATCTGTGGTTGCGATCAAGGAGAGAAGCGCATATCCTGAGGCAGAACTGCAGCGAAAAGAAGTACAACCTCGTGGAGTGACTAAGCTATTTTTTGAAAGCGTGGGACTCTAAGACTCAGAAAAGAAGCCGAGCGGTTCTTTTCGAGAAAGCACGAAAGAAGAAGACAAATTTAAAGTAAAAGAACGTTGATCTTCCAGGCGAGCGGACGGATACTAAATTGCCTATTGGTGCCATTGAGGATTGCAGTGATAAGACAGAAAAGGAGACAAGAAGCTTTGAATAGAACTTGGGAGCAGACATATTTAAAACTTCGAAGAGATTGGACTAAAGACTTGACAAAAAACTTAAAGTATGACCAAAAAGGGGTAACTTTTCTAAAGTCTTTATCTGCTAATAACTGGACATAAAGCATATACTGTATATATTATACTGAAAGTAAATTATTAGAAGTGGTAACAGAACTATCCATCATAATTTAAAACTTGCAGATAATTGAAAGTATATTTATTTATTTATTATCCCATTTATAAACTTACTTCAATTTATCAATTTATTTAATTCACAAATTTTAAATATAGAGTGTATTACGAACTTATAGAATTTGGAAAAAGAGGAAGGATATTGAATGAAATTTATCTAAGGTTTTTTTTTCCCCTCTAATTGATTGACATTGTAAAATAAGAAGCGATAATTGATTGAACATTAATGAATTGTTGGTTTAGTAAAGCCGGGTGTCTAATAACCAATTAGTGGGGGATTAAAGTGTCATTAAAGTGTGATAATTGTAAAGAAAAGAAGTAATTTTATCAAAGAAATAGAAGATAGAAAATTAGTGTACAAAAATTATATGTTGGCCTGGAAAAATTTCTCTCAAGCATTAAAGATGTCAACAACGTCCACTATAACAAAGACAGGGAAAAAACCAGTGGTAAATACTACAATGGTGGTAGCATCACCAATACAACAAAAAACTTTAGACAGTATGGTTGTAAAAGAAAAGGAGAAAGAAAAAATGGAATTGACATTAAGTGCTATGCAAATTATGTTCTCGATGATACAGGAAATGCTGCTAAAAACACAAGAAAAGATGGCAGAGAATCAGGAAGAAATGAGATCACTCCACACAGAAATTAAAAATGAAATTGGAGAAGTTAGGGGAGATATTAAAAGTATGAATGATAGAATTGGAGACATTCAACAATCCATAACTGAAAATGAACAAAGAATTAGAAGTGCAGAAGCTAAAATAGATTCAGCAGAGATGAAAGTAGAGAAAATGGAACAAAAAACAGCCCAAATAAACAAAGAACTGTCCGACTCCCTAGCAGATGGAAAAAGCTTCATATTTTCTGCAATTTCAAAATATGTCAGAAGAGAAAGACGAAGATCTTGGTGGAAAAATGGCAGAGATAATAGCCGAAACCTATTGTGTTCATACAAATTATATAAGAAGACATCGGCTGGCAAGAGAAGTACACGTCAAATTCTCAAAAAGATCAATCAGAGATGAAGTATATATGAAATCCAGAGAGGGACGTTGACATATAAAGGAAAGGAAATTATAATATTAAAACAAATACCCCGAAGAATTAGGAATCAGAGACAACAATATCAGTTCTTAACGAATCAGCTGAATAAACACAAAATAGCCTTCAGATGGCTTATACCCAAAGGGATCCTGGTTACATGGGAAGATAAAAAATACAAGATAGATACCCTAGAGAAAGCAAGAGAATTTCATGATTCACACTTTAACCGGGAAGGTGATCAAGACAGTAAAGATGAAATAGAAAGTAGAAGCCAAGAAGAAGATCCATTAGAGGTAATACAAGAGAAGGAAGTAAGAATAAGGCAAGAAAAAGAAAGAGAGGTGAGAGAAGGAGCGAGGACGAAAACACGGATGGAGACAAGGAATACAAAAAAACAGTTACATTAGACAATGGAAGAGGCCCTGAAACTTTTTTCAGTAAATATTAATGGCCTGAATGTACCAAAAAAAGGATCTCAAATTTTTACAAAACTACGAAAAATAGGAGCAGATGTGACGTGCCTCCAGGAAGTACATATAAAAAAAGACACCAAAAAATCTTAGAAAACTCCAAATTAGGGAAATTATATTCTTCATTGACCTCAAAAAAGAATAGGGGAGTGGCGGTATATGTTAAAGATTGGATTCTCTCAAAACTAAATTATGCAGATGAAGATGGTAGCTCAGAGAAACAATCTGCGCTGGTTTTCCTTGATGCCCAAAAATAACCTAACCTTTCGATAACCTAAATTGGAAATTTCTAAAAGAACAGTTAAAGAATATGCAATTGGGGTCGAATTTGGAAAATATTATAGGGAAAATATATACAAAGCAAACGGCGAAGGTAATTGTCAATGATGATATAACTGGCCAATTTGACATAAGAAAAGGGGTCAGACAAGGCTGTCCACTTTCCCCTTTACTACATATCCTAACTTTGCAGATCTTACTAAAAAAAATCAGGGAGGACCAAGAGATTAAAGGACTAAAAGTGAGGCGAGAAGAATATAAGACTCAGGCTTTTGCCGATGACCTTGTACTCATAGCAGAACAACCACTAGAAGTAATACCAAAACTTCTTAAGAAGATAAACAGAAATAAATCCAAATTATTAGTTAAAAATCTGATGAAAAACCAGGAGACAGACTTGGAAAAAAGTACACAAATTCAAGTGACTAATAAAATTAAGTATTTAAGTATTTGGCTGTCACCAAGAACATCATCTTTAAAAGAAAATAATTACGATAAACTAATAATACAGATGAAAAAAGATTTGGACAATTGGAGAAGCTTACAAATTTCATTTATGGGAAGAATTTCCATTATTAAAATGAATATACTACGAAAATTGCTGTATCTGTTCCAGGTGGCCCCAATCAAATTGGAAAAGAACTTTTTTGTGAATTTAAACAAGATAATCTCTAAATTTATATGGCAGGGAAAGCGTCCACGTATTAAATTAAAATTACTTCAAAACTTCAAGGAAAGAGGAGGAACAGCTCTCCCCGATTGGGAGCTTTATCACCAAGTGGCAGGACTAGTATGGATTAAAGATTGGATGGAGTTGAGTAATAGTAGAATATTAACCATTGAAGGCCATGATTTACAAATGGGCTGATAGTCCTTTTTATGGGATGGAAAATATAAGTCACATACTTACATCAAGAGACACACACTTAGAAATGCTTTATTATTAACTTGGTTAAAAATCAAAAAACAACAATATACAAAAATTCTGTCTTGGTTCTCACCCTCAGAAGCTTTAAAACGCCCAAATTTGACAGACCCCCAAAATATATGGAGATATAAAGATCTAATTGACTACCAAGGAAATCTAAAATCTAAACAACAATTGGAAACAGAGTTAAACAAGAAAATTGATTGGTGGACTTTTTCACAAATACAATCCAAACATAAGGAATATATATACAGAAAATTCAAGAGATATAGATTTAATAACTTCCCTAATAAATGTTACCTATCTGTTAGGAGTTTAAAAAACTGTGATACTGTGCAAGAACTGAAAATTCCAGGTAACCTCAAAATTTTCTCTATATAAAGAACCATACCTTCCTGTTTAGGTGGGGCAGGATCTTCATGTAAAATGTGTTCTGTTAATTCAACAATATTTTCTGAATTGAAAGGAGGTCTTCCTATAAAACATACATTTGTAGCAGATTTCAGTAAAATTTCAAAAAAATGGAGCAACAAAAATCTTTAAAAGTGCATTTAAAAGCACACACCAACTGCATTCAGCATTTAAAATCACTGGAAAGTTGATACCATTACATAAGCTGACCTCCA
The DNA here is from genome assembly GCA_038048745.1 of Coluber constrictor foxii. Classification (NCBI taxonomy): domain Eukaryota; kingdom Metazoa; phylum Chordata; class Lepidosauria; order Squamata; family Colubridae; genus Coluber; species Coluber constrictor. Next base: position 113,248,084 of record CM075961.1, on the reverse strand, counting down.
TCTGGGCATTACTGTATTTTTCGGAGTATAAGACGCTCCGGACTATAAGATGCACCTAACTTCTTTGGGGAGGAAAACAAAATATACGCTAGTGCATGGAGATACTTCAAATAACGTGCATGCCCAAGATGGCGATCGCATCTAGGGCTCCTTAGGAAGATGGGCTTCTTGGCTGGCTTTTAGAGGGTCCGTGGGGGTTGCAGACCATCGGCAACCCCCCGCCCAGCCAGCGGAATATATTGCCATCACGCTGGTGGGATTGTAGCCCACCAGCGTGTTTCTGAAGACCCCCGCCGCTTCCGCTGCTTTCGCCGCCTAGAACAGCTGAGAGGCGCTGCGGAAGATGGCAGCGCGGTGGGGGGGCGGCGAAGACGAGCGGCAAGCGGTGAGCGGCGGCGGCAGTGAGAGGGCAGCCGTTGCGAAGCCCTCGGTATGTCTCCGGAGGCTCCCGCCGCCCATAAACAGCTGGGCGGCGCTGCGAAAGATGGCGGCGCGGCCGGGAGCAGCGAGGATCGAGTGGCGAGCGGCGGCGGCAGTTAGAGGGCGTTTGGCAGCCATTGCGCAGCCCTCAGCATGTCTCCGCTGGCCCTCAAATTTTGCCCACTCCTTTATTATTTGGCCGCTACTTCCGGAGCGGTGCTTCGGACTTTTGGCTTTTCCACCAGTATTTGGCTTTTCCATCAGTATTCCATCACTCCGCTGGCTGGCCATTGGAAGACAGGCCAGCTCATGGGAGGACTTGTGGAGCTGGTTCTGTTATCACCTACCCTGAGGGGGTGCCACACCTACAGGACGAATCTGCCGGGCCACGGTGAGAGAGTGGCCTTGGACTTTCTAACGCGCCTGTTTCTGGTTGGACCACCGTGAGAGGGTGGCCTGGTCATCCCCCTCAGGGACAGAATGCAGAGACTCCTGGTCGCTACCGTGAGAGGGTAGTGGCGTTTTCTCCTGATTGACCTGGTCCTGCATCAGGACATCTTGAACTATGACTATGGACCTATGCCATGCCCCCATTTTCTTGCCCATATCTGTCTGGATGCTCTCTAGGTCTACGCTTCTTGCCCTGCGAGATTCCCCCCTCTCGCGGGTTTGGCCCTCCACGTTATCGAGGGCCTACCTAAATGATGGGTTTTGGGACCCCGAGAGGTGGCATGTCGCGAAACGGGGATTGAGGGGTTTTTAAGTGCTTTTTTAAGGGGTGTTTTAGGGGGTTCTGGGGTGGGGGAGGGTGCGGGTTTGGGGGGAAACCCGGGGGGGGGGAAAGGGACAGGCCCGGAAGTCTGTGATGCCACGGGGGGTTTAGTTTCTGGAGGTAAGAGGGCTCCGATTGAGCCCCCTGTTGAGGGTGGTGTGATATCTACACTATGTGGGAGGGGCAGATATGGCGAGAGCAGGGGACCATATCGTGTGGTGGGGGCTCGCACTCACTGTCTTCGAGCGATTGCTTGCCCCGGTCCCCTGAGCTATTCCCATTCCCCGGGTTGTCTAGAGTCTCAGGACCCGAGGCTCCGGCTGTTGTGCAATGCGAAGTCCGTTGTAAATAAGGCCCCCCTCATATGTGATCTTCTTCAAGAGGGGGGTGCGGACCTGACTGGTATTACCGAGACCTGGCTGGGCCACGAGGGGGGGTTCCCCTCGTGGAGATGTGCCCACCGGGTTTCCTTGCATTCCAACAGCCAAGAGCCCAGGGCAGGGGTGGGGGAGTAGCGGTCATTATTAAGGAAGGTCTGGGTCCGAGGGAGGCCACTGTACCTCAGATAGCCGGGTGTGAGTCCATCTATGTGAGGTGGGGTCCTAGTGGGCAGATGGGTCTGTTAGTCATGTACCTGGCTCCCTGCCACGTGGCAACGACCCTGCCCGAGCTTCTCAATGTTATAGCCGAGGTGGCGGTTGATACTCCCAGGCTTATAGTCATGGGGGATTTCAACCTGCCATCTATCAGTGAAACATCTGAGATGGCTCGGGAGTTCATGGCTTCCATGACGGCCATGGACCTGACCCAGGTAATTCAGGGCCCGACTCACGTTGGTGGACACACCCTGGACCTAGTTTTTGTCTCTGGTCAGTGGTTGGGTGGTCTTGATACTGGGGACATAGGTGTGGAACCCTTGTCATGGACTGACCACTCGCTCCTCCGACTCGACTTTCTGACTGCTACACCCCACTGCAGGGAGGCGGAACCAATTAGGTGGTTCCGCCCCAGGCGCCTGATGGATCCTGATAGGTTCCAGACGGAGCTTGGGCCATTCCCTGAGACACTGACACGCGACTCGGCTGAGGACCTGGTGGCTGCCTGGGATAGGGCGGCCGGTGGGGCCTTGGACCGTGTCGTGCCTTTGCAGCCTCTGACCTGGCGCTGAACTCACTTATCTCCTTGGTTTACCGAGGAGCTGAGGGAGATGAAGTGCTGGAAAAGACGCCTAGAGAGCGGTTGGAGGGCCAGTCGCTCTGAATCTGACTTGACACTAGTAAGAGCTCATATTAAGACTTACTTAGTGGCAATAAAAGCGGTGAAATCTAATTATTTCACCGCTCTTATCGCGTCATCAGATAATCGCCCAGCCGCCCTGTTTAGGGTGACCCGCTCCCTCTTTCATCTGGGAGCGCGGGAGGATCCCTTGCAGGGACGTGCTGAGGACTTTGTTCAATATCTGGATGATAAAATAACTCAGATTCGGGATGATTTGGCCGCCGACTGGGTTAGTTCGGGCGAGGTGACTGAGCCCGGCCTTGAGAGTGTTATCTGGGCTGAGTTCGATCCTGTGGCTCCCGAGGACGTGGACAGGATCCTGGGAAGACTGAATGCTACCACATGTTTATTGGACCCGTGTCCCTCCTGGTTGGTGCTGGCCTCCCGGGAGGTTACACGAGGCTGGCTCCAGGAGATCATAAACGCTTCTCTGAGTGAGGGTGCCCTACCGACCGCTTTGAAGGAGGCAGTGGTGAGGCCCCTCCTCAAGAAGCCCTCCCTGGACCCAGCTGTTTTGGCAAATTACCGTCCAGTCTCCAACCTTCCCTTTTTAGCGAAGGTTGTTGAGAGTGTGGTGGCGTGGCAGCTCCCCCGGTACCTGGATGAAGCTGTCTATTTAGACCCGCTCCAGTCCGGCTTCAGGTCTGGTTACAGCACCGAAACGGCATTGATCGCGTTGGTGGATGATCTCTGGAGGGCCCAGGGTAGGGGGTACTCCTCTATCCTGGTGCTGTTAGATCTCTCAGTGGCTTTTGATACCATCGACCATGGTATCATGTTGCGCCGGTTGGAGGGATTGGGGGTGGGGGGCACCGTTTTACGGTGGTTCTCCTCCTACCTCTCCGACCGGTCGCAATCTGTGTTGACAGGGGGGCAGCGGTCGACCCCGAGGCGCCTAGTGTGTGGGGTGCCACAAGGGTCAGTCCTCTCGCCCCTTCTGTTCAACATTTATGTAAAGCCGCTGGGTGAGATCATCCGTGGTTTTGGGGTGGAATTCCATCAGTACGCTGATGACACTCAGCTGTACATTTCCACCCCAGACCACCCCAACGATGCCGTGGAAGTGATGTCCCAGTGCCTTGAAGCTGTGCGGGTCTGGATGGGGAGAAACAGGCTTCGACTCAACCCCTCCAAGACCGAGTGGCTGTGGCTGCCAGCGTCCTGATATAGCCAACTGACTCCATCGTTGGTTATTGGGGGCGAATCATTGGCCCCCACGGAAAGGGTGCGCAACTTGGGCATCCTCCTGGACCCACAGCTGTCTTTAGAGGATCACACGACAGCTGTGGCCAGGTGGGCTTTCTATCAGGTTCGCCTGATACGCCAGTTGCGGCCCTTTCTAGATCGGGACTCCCTACGCACAATCACTCAGGCACTCGTCACGTCTCGCTTGGACTACTGTAATGCTCTCTACATGGGGCTCCCCTTGGGATGCACCCGGAGGCTTCAGCTGGTGCAGAATGCGGCCGCGCAGGGGATTATGGGAGCGACGAGGCGCTCCCACGTGACACCTCTCCTGCGTGAGCTGCATTGGTTGCCGGTTGACTTCCGGGTGCGTTTCAAGGTGTTGGTAATCACCTTTAAAGCGCTCCATGGCTTAGGACCAGGGTACTTACGGGACCGCCTTCTGCCACCAATTGCCTCCCACCAGCCGGTTCGCTCCCACAGAGAGGGCCTCCTCAGGGTGCCGTCAGCCATACAATGCCAGCTGGTGACCCCCAGGGGGAGAGCATTCTCTGTGGTAGCCCCCACCCTCTGGAACGATCTTCCTCCAGAACTGAGAACAATTGCTGACCTCCGGACTTTTCGTCGGGCTCTGAAGACTCATCTCTTTCAACTTGCCGGACTTGCCTGATCCCTTCTATTTTTAAAATATTTTTAAATTTTAAATTTTTTAGAGTTTTATTCGGTTTTATACTCTCAGCCTAATTTATATTGGTTTTAGTATGTTTTTAGTATGTTTGTGTATTGGTTTTTTAATTGGCTGTTCACTGCCCTGAGTCCGCTAGGAGAAGGGCGGTATAGAAATCTAATAAATAAATAAATAAATAAATAAATAAATAAATAAATAAATAAATAAATAAATAAGGGAAATAATATGAAAATTTACCAGTTTGGATTTTTTTTTAGTTTTTTTCTTTGCATAGATTGGTATTGCAATCAGAATCAATAAGTTATTCAACACACAATCTGTTAGATATAAAGCTTTTTCCCCCTCTCTTTATTTTCCTTCAGGTAACATTTTAATTAAGTTAGTGAAATGCTTTTTAAATTCCAGTTAATTGTTTATTCTAGACAGAAATTTTAGAACAAAAGGACACAAAGAAGAAAATAAGACTCATAAACCACTCACAATAACTCTGCCTCTGCCTCCCAGCATAGCAAGTTTAGTTTCGTTTTCAGCACAGCTTGATTAGCACAAGGAAAAAAAATCTGCCTCCCCGCAATTTGCCTGCTTACAGGAAGCCCGCACGGCAATAGGCAATGGCAAATCCCTGAAGCCTGAAACAGCTGAGAGTCAGGAGGCTGATCCAACAATCAACTGCTTGTGCTAATCAGGCTGTGCTGAAGCTGAAACGGGCTGTTTGCAGTTTGCTGCAAGGAGGTAAACTGCTGGAAGGCAGAGGTGAAAGGGTGGGGGCTGGCAGGTGGATAGGGCTACATTCGGTATATATGACACACCCAAATTTTCACCGTCTTTTGGGGGCGGAGTGCATTTTATACTTTGAAAAATATGGTAATTTGCATGATCCCCCAGGGATCAAACACAAAAAAGTGTAACATAAAGCCAGATTTTGTTGTTCTTATGAGAGCTCACAAAATTGCTCAACTCTCCAATTTTTTTACAACCGTTACATTATTCTTTTAATTTGATTATTATTAGAGCTGAGGAGGAGAGTGGGTATAATTCTAATAACTCCAGGTACGCCCATGCATCTAGGATAAAAACTCTTAAAAACATCAAAATCAGTGCCTTCTGATAATGTCTTGCACAGTAACATAATAAAACATTTTTGTAGCTCTACTTGATAGTTCAACAGAAATGCAAATGGATTGCATTAGAAAACTCTAAGTACATTTGCTAAGAATGGATTATTTTACACACCTATAGCCAGAGCAACACAAGAGTTTATCACTACTGTATCACTGTTAATAAAAATATGAGAGATGATTTCACACAAGAGTTTAGAAGAAACCAAATAAATTAATTTTGCTTTAATGTGGAAAATGTTAATATGTAAATCCAGGCAGGGTGGTCTTCTCCCTCTGTCCCCAACCCTGAAGTTAGTAATAATGATACCACTTTCTTTAGACCAGGGGTGTCAAACTCAAGGCCCATGGGACAGATCCGGCCCATGGGGTGCTTAAATCCGGCCCACAGGACCAGCCTGGAAATATCAAAAGACCAGCCCACAGTGCCTCTGGAGGCTAAAACAGGCCATGTGTGGCCGCCGTGCTTCGTTTTCACCGTCCATGGCCTCCTGCAGCCACAAACGCCCCTAAAAATGGCCCAAAAATGGGAGCCGAAAACGGCCCAAAAACGGGTCACATGGGGCCCATTTATGTTTTGGCCAGCAGGATGCTGCAAGAGGCAACATTCCCATCTTATGTTATGGTTTTTTATTTTAGTACTTGAATTTTCTTTTGTGTTATTTTAATCTGCGTTATGGACGGGGAATTATATGGCCAGGATTTATTTGCAAATAAATTCACATAAGGTCATAAACTCCAGAACACTAACTCTTCTACTATTTATGGTATTAATTAAAACTATAATACTAATTATACAAACATGAATCTTGTAATACCTGAAAACATTTCATATAATAGGCAGTCCAGACACCAAAGATCACTGGCTACAGAAAAATCAGCTCCTTTAATTGTTGTTTCGATGAAGAAAGACACATAGGCAGGAACGATGATTTCATGGGAAGGCCCCTTGGTAGGAGGGCGCCTTGGTCGGAAGGCACCCTGACTCCATCCAGAAGGCTCCCTTTTATTATCATTTTACAACTCTCATGGCAAAACTTTAATCAACGTTTACTTTGTACTGATTGGCTAAAGAAAGCACATGAATTCCACGTGGACACTCCATATTTCCCTCATGCTCTTCCTGTAACAGACAATGCTTTTCTGCCGGGTCTGCATGTTTTGCATTTTTGAGAAAAAGCCTCTACCAGACATCCTGATGAGATTAAGACCTTGTGTAAACGTTGTTTACCCAGTGCGGTTTGCCGACCTCTGAGATAACAACAACATTTCCACATGTCCTCCTTTTATTTTTTATTGTTTAGTATTTTGCAAGCATACATAATTTCAGATTTGGAGGGCCGAATTTTTGGATGAAATATCGCTAATAACCCAGGCAAACATTGTATGCAACAGCAACAACAAATCAATATAATGATTACAAATATAATGATGAATACTATTTGTCGTATCCATCCAAAATCTGGGAGCCAAGACCATAACTACTCCCATGGGGATTGTGGAATAATGGAACCAATTGGATTATCAGCAGTTTTCTATGTATTCAATTGTGGTCGAAATATTTGCTTCATAACCAGTGATATACATACAACAATGTGAATGAATTAAAGCACATACACCATCCTTGGCTGCTAAAATAATATCTAAAGCATATCAATTTTATAAAACTACCTAGCTAAAATAGGATAATTAACATTTTCATTTTGTAGCATTCCAGGGATCCAAAGATGTTGTTTCCATCCAGTTTCATTAAAAGGAATAGCATGTATTAAAAGTCCTCCTCTGGTATGTGGGGGAACGTGCATGCAGATTCAACAATCTGTCCTGTTTACTTATCGAGAGACATTTTGTACATCCCATATATAGGAATTTTGTTCCCAAAGTCTTTGCTCTGGAATTCCATCTTGCAAAGTCATTGTAGCCACACAAGGAGAGAAAATACACATAAAAAGAATACACATTATAATGGTTACAGAATTAGCATTTAAACAAGCAAAAGCTGCTACTAAAATGTCTATGGTATGTTTTTTTCCTGTAGCAATTTTGTAGATTGAGAAGAGAAAGCCTTAATCTGCCCCCAGGTCACTTGATGTTTCTGACAAGGTACTCGGTCCCGGTCCTGCTGAGGGTTCTGCAGGCTGAGTGAGAAGTTTAGGATTGGGTTTTTCAGTCCTTGGTGCCACGCCATCCTTCCATGGTTTCACACACCAAGCAGAGATCCACACTGGACCTGTAGGAGGAAACACAGTAGCATCTCCCCATCCCCACGTCAATAAGGGAACAGGTCCATGCCATTCAGGGTTAGACAATAATCTATACATTACCTGTAGCTGGGGATGACTTATTCTACTTCCAAAATGATCATCTACTGGAGTTGATAAATTTGTGATATTAAGATGATTCAGAGTAAACAGAACTTTATTTAACCATTCCTGTTTACCAGGGAGACCTATAGGAGTCCCCCTATAATGTAAAATATGCTTGCTCCACTATGGCTTGTCCTGTAGAATTTTAAATATATCAAAAAGATGTTTAATTTGCCATTTGTCACAAAAGTCAGCAAAGGAGCAACTACAACACGCAGGGCCATTGTCTGTTTTTAATGTAGAAGGTAGGCCCATGACAGCAAATGTTTGAATACAATGACTAACAACATGTTTAGTGGCTTCTCCTTTCTGAGAAGTAGCCCAAATAAAATAAGAAAAAGTATCGACTTCCGGTGGCGTCCTCGTTGTCGCTGGGCAGCTTTTTTTTATGGCCGCCGGCTTCGCTGATTGTAGAGCCGCTTTGCGGTCGGCAAAGCGGCTTGAAAATCCTCCCTTCGGATCGGAAGGGAGGACAGAGCCAGTAGCGACAGGTTGAGCCCTCAGAATTGCTGCCAGGGTCTTTTTTTTGCCCTGGAAGGCGTTCTGAGTGAGGGCTCCCTTCCCAGTCTATGAAACTCCGATTGGCGAGGGACCTCTGTCTAAAGACGGAGCGAGACTACGAGAGCAACTCCACCTATTATAATCTACAGTTCTTCTGCAACTAAAGAATTTGGTGAGATCTGGACTTTTTTCTAAGAAGTTAAGTATTTTTAAAGAATTTTCTAAAATTATCAGTTTAAGTCTCTGAGTGAAAGTGTCTGGAAAATGGCGGCTGGCTAAAGCGGAGGAAGTGAAAGTGAAAAGAGAAAGTGCTAATGATCAGTTTGCCTGCCAGTAATTGAAAGCAACATACTTGCAAGAATTTAAATTGGAAATATAAGTGATTTGATTCCTTTTCTGCAAAACTGGGGAGGACAGGAAAAGGAGGGAGATTTTCTTTTTTTCAGAGATTAAAATCCTGTTCTGGCATGGCTTCAAAAAAAGCGGGGGGAGATTCTCCCACACACCAGTCAAAGGAAAAGTCAGCCAAACCACTAGCACCAGCTCAGAGTCAGACTCAAGAAAGTGGGACTGAGGAATTGAAAGCTTTTATAGTTAATATACATAAGTCATTAGGAGAGCTTTCTGGAAAGATAAGTAAAATGAATGAAAAGATGGAAAAAAACCAAACGGAAATAAAGGAGTGGGTTAAGGAAAAAAGTGACAAATTAAATCAGAATGTAGCCAATGTAGCTGCTGCTTTTACAGATGCTTTGTTGGTGGTGGAGAAAAAAGTGGATGATTTAAATCTTGAAGTGAAATCTAATAAGGATGCAAATGAAAAAATCTTTAAAGTTGAGGTGAAAAATCAGAGATTAGAAGATGAAATCACGATGATGCAATTTCGGACTATGGAGTTCGCTTTAAGACTGAGAGGTTTAAGAGAAGATACCAGAGAGAATCTGAGGGCAGCTTGTGTGGAAATATTGGCTAAGATTTTAAAAATTGAACCTGATTTAGTTGCTAACAGAGTTGACAAGATCTACAGAGTTAACTCTCGTGTGGCAAGACAAAGGAATTTGCCCAGAGACGTTGTGATTTATTTTACTGATAGAAGGCTGAGAAATGCATTTTGCAAAGTTCTTTCCACACCACTATTCAACATGATGGTAGCCAAATTGGTGTTTTTAAAGAGTTGCCACCCAAGATGTTAAGAGATCGGAAAGACTATGGTTTTTTGGTAAATGAACTGAAAAAGCGTCAGATTCCATTCAGATGGGATGCTCCTGTTGGCATTATTTTGAGATATGAGGATGTAAGATACCGTATTAACTCGGTGGAAAAAGCAGAATATTTCTATCATAATGTTCTTTAAAAAATTTCAACACCCCCACGTTCATCCACACTTTTATCTGTAGAAGAAATTTCTAAAGACAAGGACTTTGAAGAGGGGATTCAAGAATTGATTAAGCAAAAAGAACGACAGGCAATTCGAGAAACAGCAAGGGAAGAAATTTTAGGAGCAGTAGGTGGTCTCTCAGAGGATTTTTTTGCAGATTTCTCAGAGCCTAAAACAAAGCAGCCTAGAGCTACAAGAGAGGTGGATCTGGATCTTGAATTGTTGTCACAAGAACCGAAAGATCAACGTATAACTCGTGCAGCAGAGAAGCAAAGATTAGAGAAACAAAAGCAACAGAGGTCCATGATGCCACAAGAAGAGAATGGAGCAAATGGGAAGATACAGAAATCTGAAGCAGTGGGAGGAGCAAGACCAAAGACATCTGCTGTGAAACAGGGTCTTAGGCAAATGCTCAAATCGCTTCAAGAATCCCCAAATGACAGTTAGATTTTTATCATGGAATGTGAACGGTTTGAACTCACCACAGAAAAGAAGGAAAACATTTCATTATTTGAAGCAGTATAAAAATGATGTTGTTTGTCTGCAAGAAATTCACATTAGAATCCAGGACCAAAATTTTTTGACAAATTCAAAACTTGGACTACATTTTATATCTTCTAGCTCCGTGAAAAGGAACTGAATAGTTTTGTATATTTCTAAAAGAATACCAGCTAAACTGGTAGAAACGGATGATGAAGGAAGATATATTGCAGTTGAAATAAATATACAGAAAGTTTCGATGCTTCTTATTGGAATTTACGCCCCAAACCAACAGCAGGAAATTTTTTATAAATTATTGAACACTAAAATACTGCAGTGGAATTATAAGTCTTTCTTGATCATGGGAGATTGGAATGGAGTGATTGATACAACTCTTGATAAGGAGACCCTGGCCAAGAGGGGGAATAAATTACCACAGACGTTCTTTGCATTGAAAGAAGAATTAGAATTGAAGGACGTATGGAGAATTCATCACCCGAAGGAATTGGATTTTACATTTTTTTCTGATAGACATAAATCCTTTTCTAGGATTGATTTTATGCTGGTTACTTCTGATTTACTTACTAAAGTGGTTAAGACTAAAATGTTTCCTAGAACTTTAACGGATCATAGTCCGGTATGGATGGAGATGGATTTTGGCAAGAGGGAGAGAAGATCTTGGAGAATGAATGAGAATTTATTTAGATATGAGAAGAATATCATGGACCTTAAAAAACGTCAACGAATTTTTTCAAATCAATTTGAATAAGGGTACACCTATTGAAATTGTCTGGGATGCAAGTAAGGCTTATATGAGAGGTGTACTGATTTATATGAATTCTAAGTATAGGTCAACATGACAAAAGACAAGAATAGAATTGGAGTCAGAAATAAAGGAAAAAGAACAATTGCATATAAAAAACCCAACTGATGAGAAACTACAGCAAACTATAAAACTTTTGAAAGATCAATTCCAAATATTGATGGCTGATCAGACGGCAACTAATTTGCAATTTGCCAAACATAATACTTTTTGTAATGCTAATAAACCTGGTAGATGGTTGGCCTATACCCTGAGAAAGCAACAAAGTTCTCGTATTATAAATACTATTGAGTATAAAGTTAAACAAGTTTTTCAACAGAACTTAATACACCAAGCTTTTTTAGATTATTATTCTAAATTATATCATGCTGATAATATTAAAAAGGAACTTATTGATGAATATCTTGATAAGAAGAGGGTTACAAAAATTTCAAGTGCACAAAATGATAGACTGAATCAACTTATAACATGTGAAGAGATTTTATTTGCAATAAAACAACTGAAATTAGCTAAAGCTCCTGGGACGGACGGTTTGACAGCAGTATATTATAAAACTTTACAATTAGAATTGGTTGAGCATCTTAAGGATTTGTTTTGTAGTATACAGCAGGGGGGCAAAATACCCCCCTCATGGAAGACGGCTTTTATTTCACTGATTCCAAAGGAAGAGGATTCTACAAAACCAGAAAATTTCAGACCAATATCTCTCCTGAACACGGATTACAAAATTTTTGCAAAAGTATTAGCCAACAGACTGATGCCAGTTATCCAAGATGTGATTCATGATGATCAAGCAGGTTTTATAGAAGGCAGACATATGAAGGACAATGTGAGGCAACTTATAGACTTATTGGAATATCTTGAAAAAAATAAACAGATCCCTGTGGTGCTGGTGTTTTTGGATGCGGAAAAGGCCTTTGATCGAGTCAACTGGGATTTTCTAAAAAAGACTTTGTATAAAATGGATTTTGGGGACCAGTTTATACAAGCGATTTCAACAATTTATCAAGAACAGACTGCACAAATTGTTATCAATGGGAGTTTAACTACTAACTTTTATATACAGAAAGGAACTAGACAAGGTTGCCCGTTATCCCCATTGTTGTTCATTTTAACTCTAGAAGTGTTGTTGAATTCTCTACGGGACTCTAACAATTTGAATGGAATAGTTGTAAGGCAAAAAGATTACAGAACAAAAGCATTTGCAGATGATCTGGTTGTTACCCTAACACGACCCTTGGAATCAATCATACCGATGAAAAATATTATAGAGGAATACGGTTTGGTTTCAGGTAGTTAAAAATATGTTGGAACCACAAAGGAGAGAACTGGAAAGGTTGGCAGGCTTTGAAATAGCTACAAAGGTGAAATATTTAGGAGTTCAGGTTGCAGCTTCTAATATAAAACTTTTTCAAAATAACTACGAGGAATTGTGGCACAAGATTCAAAAGGACCTTGAAACTTGGAAGAAACTGCAACTATCTTTACTTGGCAGAATAGCAGCTATTAAGATGAACGTTCTACCTAGATTTTTGTTTTTATTTCAAATGATTCCGGTGCTCAAAAGTGATAAGATATTGATGGAATGGCAAGCAGGTTTAAATAAATTTATTTGGAATGGGAAAAAACCAAGAGTTAAACTTAAAATCATGCAAGATGTTCGTGAAAGAGGTGGTCTCAAAGTTCCAAACTTACATTTATATTATGAGGCAGCAGTGCTGACACAAGTGGGTGATTGGTTTGGTACAACGAAAATAGAAATTTTGAATATAGAAGGCCATGACTTGGAATTTGGTTGGCATGCATATTTATTCTATGAAGATAAGTTGGATAGGGTATTTAAAAGTCACATTTTGAGACATGCTTTGATGAGAGTTTGGAAGAAGCACCAGCTTCAATTGGATTACAAAATACCTTTGTGGTTGGATCTTGGGCAGATTATGCCAAACATAAAGCCACTCGGGGGATTTTATACAAAGAGATGCTTTTTAATGATGGGGGCAGATGGAGTTTGAAACCTTTGAATACTCTGTTGGAAGAAGGGAAGAATTTAACTTGGTTGCAGTATCTTCAATTTCAAGCGAGATGGAGAGAAGATCAGAAAATTGGACTAATGCTACATGAAGAAGATTTGGTGACTCAGATAAAATGTAAAGGGCCGATGCATATTAAGCGACTGTACAATTTACTGTTAGAAAGAGATTCAGAGGGTGAATTAGTTAAAGATTGTATGATAAAATGGGCACAAAATTTTGCAGAACCAGTAATGTTGGAAACATGGGAAAAGATCTGGGTCCAGAATGTTAAATTTACACAAGCACAGAATGTGAGGGAAAATTTTTATAAGATGTTTTATAGATGGCATTTAGATCCCAAAAAATTATCATGTATGTATCCAAATGTTCAACCTAAATGTTGGAGGTGTGATTGTTTGGATGCAACATATTTTCATATTTGGTGGACCTGTAGAAAACTGAAAGCATTTTGGATTAAACTTTGGTGGGTTATGCAGAACGTTTTGAAGAAGAAGCTTGAATTTTCTCCTCAGTTTTTTTTGCCGGGGATAGTTAAGGATTGCTCACCGATTGAAACGAGATTGATCTTATATATGATTATTGCAGCTAGACTACTGATTGGTCAATACTGGAAAAAAGATAGTGTACCTACTATAGAGGAATGGATATTGAAGATGTCTAATTTTGCAGAAATGGCTAAGATTTCTGCATACCTAAAAGACAGGACCCATGAAGCCTTTGCTAGGGAGTGGAAGAAATGGGTAGAGTATATGCGGAATAAATATCAAAGTAAGAAGTTTCAACTAGTATTTGATTCATAACTATATCTATTAATTATTTTATTAAATATTTGAATTTACATTTTTATTATGTTATACATTTATATTAATATTTAGATAAATTATAATGTTAAAAATAAGTTTATAAATCTGATAGATCAGCTTTATCTAATTTTTAAAAATTTATGATGTATTATTTGAATTTTATATATTTTTTTAAATAATATTACTAAGACTGAATATTTGGAATTATAGTTAATGCTAAACATTTATATTATATTATTATTCTAAAAATTTATGATGCTCAAAATTAGTTTTTATATATTTGTTATATTTGCTATATTTGTTAGACTGCTGTAAGTTTTTACAAATGATTTATGGTTACTATATATTTGAATTAAGGGGGTAAAAGAGGGTGTTAGAAGCTTAGATTAATTTTCTTATTACTTAATGTTAAATTCATTATATTTTTAGCTGGATCTCACCTATTTTTTGTTGTTTGATGTTGATTGATATATATGATTAGTTAAAGGAAGTCAGGGGGCCCAAATAAAATAAGAAAAAGTATCAATGTTTACATAAAGATATTTCCAAAGAGCAAAAGAAGGAACATGGGTAATATCTATTTGCCATAATTGATTAGAGGTGAGAACACGGGGATTAACTCCCGTGTCTCCTGAAGGGAATGCCCCAAAACATTGAGGACAGGATGAAATAATTTGCTTTGCTTGCTTTAGTGGAATGTGGCAAGCTTGTGCCAACCTTCTAGCATTTTGATAAAAAAAAAGAGTGATTTAAAATTGGATCTGTAAACAAAGTAGGTTAAACATGAACAACAATATCATCATGACTGTTGCCTTCAGAAAGAGGCCTAGAAATGCTTCCGATCTCGTAGTAATTACTGTAAAGTGAGAAATAAGGCCATAAGATTGGCGTCAATCCTGGGCGTGATATAAGCACCTAAAAATTAAAAATCAGTTGACACACATACTGAGAGTCAGAGATCCGATAAAAAGCTGTTGAGAAAAACAAATGTGGAAAGCTAAGATAACAACAGACAATTCTGAACGTTGAGAGGAAACTTTCCAGATGTCTTCATGAGGATCTTTATAAGCAATCACTCTTCTCGTTCCTCCTCCATCAGAAAAACAAAGAGCTTGCAATAGTGGAGAAGGAACACAATAGATGAATAGGAAAGGAGGAAATCATTAAGCAAGTAAATCTAGAATCTTTAATAGATGATACATAGTCAGTTAAAGTACACTGAAGAGATAAATTATTCTAAAAATAAAGGTGAAAATCATATTTTGAAATAGAAAGAACAATATTTATTAAGTCAGTTCCATTTCTTTGAGAGGCTCGAGTGCGCCCCAAGGTTATAACTTCAGCAGTAGCTGAGATAAAGGTGTTGGAAGGAAAAAGAAGCCTTTCCCTTTAAGAATTATTGGAAGGCAAAAGAAGCCTTTCCCTTTACGGATTACTGGAAGGTAAAAGAAGCCTTTCCCCTCTTTTGAATTTAAAACTCCCGGCTGGGAGATTGCTTCATAATGATTGGAGGTCAGCTGCTTGAGAGTAGAATCAGTTTAGTGTTTCTAGGAAAGCAGGCAAGAAACAAATGCAAGCACAGCATTTCGAGACTAGCCTATTTGAACTGTAAGAGTAACCCTTTGTTTATATCCTAAAATGTCTTTTGATTTTTCTATGTGACCCTTTAAAGTTTTCTCATGTGTTAAAAATTCTAATTACTTTGACTTGATTTCTTTTCCTTCTCTGGTGTTTGTTCTCCTTTCCTGTGTCCCATATCTGCTTAAATGTAACCAGCCCCTGTAAGTTCGTCCTTCCTTTGTTGTGGAAAATAAGGTAGCTTCAGCTTCTTAATGGCCCATTGATAAAGGTGGGGGCTGAAACTCTGCCTGAGTTTCTGCTTAATATTAAGTTTCTTATATATTTCAACAAGGATAAAACATTTTTTTATATGGTACTGAGGCAAATAAAGCCATTCAATACAATATTTTTTTTGCTGTTCTAAAACTCCAAATATTCTTGTAGGTAGTTTACTAGGAGAAAATATGAAGAAATAACTTTGGGTAACTTTAAATGAGGAAAAACCCGGAGCAGAAAAAGACTGCAACAGTTTATGTCCTAAATACAGATAAGGAATGTGCAGCTGTATTTATTCTGGGACAATTTACAATCCATAGACACAGAAATCATTTTATATTTCAGAAAGCCAATTAGGTTGTATTTTTGAGCTCCAATTAAAATATCATCCTGAGAGAATATGAGAATTATTCCTGTAAAAGGGTAACCTGAGTTACGCCATTTTAAGTGTCTTATTTTACTTTGTATGATCTGATTATATAACTGGATGAAAGAGAACACAATAAGGCTTTTCTGAAATGATTACCTTATGGGAAATATGTATTATGGAGTTGTTTTGACAGAAATTGATGTTCTGGGAAAAGTACTGAAATGGGGTTGTTTGGGGCCTGTCTGTTTGTTCCAGAAGGGGAAGTACGCAAGTGATGTTTTTGTGGAATATTTCTGTTGAGAATTGGGGAATTTCCAGGGTGGAACCTGTATTACAATATGTTGTATAAATCTGAAACTGATTCCCAAAGGACATTAGTCACGTGACTTCTGACTGTGTATATAAACTGTGTTAATTTAGTTTGTATCCGTCTTCCCCCATTTGAGGAGGGGGTTAGGCCCTTTGCAAAGATATATATATTTAATCTGTCTATGTTTTCATGTCTCTGTTTCCTGTTTTTTATACAAATAAAGGTTTTTCCTTTTGCAAACGGTAATGCTGTCTTGGATATTCTCACAATTGGTGCCCGAACAGGGACTTGAAACTTTCCGTCTAGTAAGGAAATCCTTACGTGTGCACACACTGATTTCAGTGACAAGGGGTTATTTCCTTTCTAGTTGGAATTGCTTTTCTATGTACCCTGAGGCAGAGACGTGAATGCCTGGACAGAGAGGAACATTCCTGAAGACTACAGTGCACTGGGAGTGAGTATATGTTCTCTTTTTGTTGGTCTGGATTTGTGTATGTTGGTGTATGTATGGCCTGTATGATTTGTGTGTATACTTAGTAAAATTCAGGCTAGGGACAGTATGGGGCTTCTACTAGGGGAAAGTGCTGTTGAGACTGAAGTACCCTCCAATCCCCCATATCTCCATTAGGGAAATTGTTAATACAGTGGTCAGAGGATTGGTTAAATGCTTATACAAAGATGTTAGATAAGGTGACTATGATTAATTATTGTACAAGGTTTGGCTGATGTTTGTGATGAGTTGGTGGATTTGAAAGCAGAAAGTGCTTTGTGTGTTATGATAGAACCTGTTCTATTCAGAGAGTGGAATAGTGCCTTTATACCCTTATGGGAGAAGATGATTAGTGGTGTTAGGAGTTTTTGAAAGAGCCCTTGATAAATTTATTAGTGGGCCCAGAAGTGGAGGTTTATATGTTTCTCATAGATATGGTTGCAACTAGCATCTCTATTTGTGTGATTGTTGAAGAATATGGAATTGAGTTGTGGAAAGTGTGTTATATATTTGCATGTGATATTTGTTCTAGAAGCAGGTATTAATCTGCTTGGGAGGGATGTATTGTCTCTTCTAGGAGGTGAGCTTAAGTTTTATACTTGGGGAATGGGGAAGGAAAATTGACCCGATAATTGATGTTGCCCCTATTCCTCTTATTGAGAGATAAGATTTTTCTCATTTGTGAATGAGAAGGGTTTATTGTTTACCTGAGGTTGAGTGCGAATAATTTGTCTTTGAGTAATGTGCTGTGATAATGATATGTGTGTGCCGGCGAAGTAAGTGATCTTCTTGGCTTGAGCTTGAAGCTGTGGAGGGCAGGTGGTGGTTAGGGCCCGAAATCAAGTTTTTGATTGAAAACCACATCCTGAAGTCTTCCACTGCTTGAGGAATAAGCTATAAGATGTCCGGGATAGAACTTTCCCAGGTTTCATTCTTGGTTTGTAAATGTTGTTAAAAGGTATGTTTGTGTGAAGGCATTTGTGTGTAATGAGAGTTATTTAGGCAATAGAGCTCATTGTCTTGTAAAATAATAATAATATTGATAATGATAAAGTTCTCTGAAGTATTTATGCTGACTAATTGGCAGGGAGAAGGTATGTGTGTGTTGGAGTACACTGAAAGGTCTGGTTGTAGAATAAATATGAGTGTGTGTTGAACCTATCCGGAGATATCCTTTGTATAATGGAATAGTGTGTGGCAAGGATTTGTTGTTGTTATGAAGATAATATTAAATGTTCGAATGAGCAAGAAAGAGGGGAGAGAGATTCTCTGGAGAAGTGAGATTAGAAGAAGGTATTTATGATGTTAAATGGAGATAGGAGTAATATTTTTCCTCCTTATATTTTCCCTTTCTTTTTGTTCTGAACAGGAGAGAAGGGGGGGAAGGTGCGGTTTGTTTTCCCTTTTACACATTTTTTTTCCTTTGCTGAGTTTGAGAGGAAGGGGATGTGTGAATGGGTGATTGTTTCTGGACTGCAGTTACGCAGAGATATTTCCTGTTCTGCTTGGAGTTTTGATTTTATTATTGTTTGAGGTGGTTGAATAAATCTATATGATAGAGGAGTGATATTGAAGGTTTAAACGAATATTTTTTCAGAGTAGAGATTTGTACCTCTATTAGGTGATTTTCTTTTGTTTTTAGAAGTTTTTGTTATGTATTTATGTTGTGCATTTTGACTGATTTTGATTTTGAATGTTGAGAAGTTTAGTGGATTTTTGGGATAGCCTGGATATTGAATAGTGGGGAGTAGTTGACTATGTTATTTTAGTGTTGTCCAGATAAGGGATGTTCCTTTGAGGGGAGAGTTATTTATTGGTAAAAGGTGAAGATGGATTTTTGATCTGGCTAGCTAGGAAGTTCTCTGAGAGTTAGTTTGTATAGACTTGTGGTTTATGTCAGTACAAATCTGTATGTTATGTTTTTGAAATATGGGATTATTTTGTTGTTTCAAGAGAGTTTGGTTCTCTTGACTAATGGGAATTTGTATTTCTGTTAGGGGTTGAGAATGGGAAAAGATTGAATGGTTATGTAGTTGTGAATGGAGATATTATGGAGATTTTGGAAGCTGGAAAGTTACTGTCTGAATGGTCATTGCAGCCATGTGAGGTTTTTGTTTTATTATAAGCATTGTACATATGGACAAATGTGGTGGGGAATATTTATGTTGATTTAAAGTATGCTTATGGTATCTTACTGTTGGGATAGTCTTGATATCTGGCGGCCGCTTCCAGGGCACCCTGAGGGAATGGATTTTTGGCTGGCTGTCTAGAGGGTCCGTGGGGGTTGCAGTCCATCGGCAACCCCCCGCCCAGCCAGCGGAGTATATGGCCATCACGCTGGTGGCGTTGCAGCCCCCAGCGTGTCTTCCAGAGGTTCCCGCCGATCAGAACAGCTCTCGCCGATCAGAACAGCTGAGAGGCGCTGCGAGGCAGCGCGGCGTGGGCGGGAGCGACGAGGAGATGGCGGCGAGTTTGAACGAGTTTGAGTGTGAGCTGTGAGTGGCGAGCGGCGGCGGTGGTGAGAGGATGCCCAACGGCCGCCTTGCAAGGGGGCGTTGAGTATGAGACTCTGCTTGGTCGGGGGGGCGCTGGAGACGCTGGCTGCGCTGGGCACTGGGACGGAGGAGACGGAGGAGATCATGATGAGAGACGGCGCTGATGGCTCCAGCGGCTTGTAGGCGACATCTGGGGGTTGTTTATTGTTGGAGGGCTTTCTATGAGGAGTGGAAGACCCAAATGGGTCCAACGGGGCTGCCCCCTCGTGGCTACTGTTTGTGGGTGAAGATTCTCCCACCAGCAGTGTGTACTTATAATCTGGGGGCTACCCCCCCCTCCCTTGTTTACAGGAAGAGCTGCCCTCCTTCCCCCCCCCCCCAATCCCACTTGTCCTCCGCTGGCCCTTGAACTATTTCTGCTCCCCTGCTATCTGCCTGCTGTTCTCTGGAGCTGTGACTTTGAACTTGGCTTTATTCATCATCCCGCTGGCTGGCTGGCTATATTGGAGAACAGGCCAGCTTCGGGAGGACTCATGGAGCCAGTTCTCTTACGACCTACCCTGAGGGATGTCACACCGGCAGGATGAACTTGCCTGGGCCACTGTGAGAGAGTGGCCTGGGACTTTCCAACTCTCCTGTCCCTTATGGGGACCACCGTGAGAGGGTGGTCGGGACATCCTCTCAGTTGGACAAAATGTAGAGACTCCCAGCCGCTACAGTGAGAGGGTAGCGGCATTTCTCCAGTCTGACCTGGTTCTCCTTTGGAACATCTTTATGGACCTGAGCCAAGCCTTCCATCCTCTTGCCCATGTTTTGGATGAGATGTATTCTCGGTCTGCGTTGCTTGTCCTGCGAGATTCCCCCCTCTCGTGGGCATGGCCCTCTACGTTATCGAGGGCCTACCTTAATGACGGGTTTTGGGACCCCGAGAGGTGGCATGTTGCAAAGAGGGGTTTGAGGGGTTTTTTAAGTTCTTTTTTAATTAGAGTTTTAGGGGGTTCTAGGGTGGGGGTGGGTGCGGGTTTGGGGGGGAATCCGCAGGGGAGAGGGACAGGCCCGGCTGCTTACGGGGCCAAAGGGGGTGTAGTTTCTGGAGGCAAGAGGGCTCTTGCGGAGCCCTCTGTTGAGGGTGGCGCTATAAATGTGCTGTGTGGGAGGGGCAGATATGGCGTGAGCAGGGGACCATATCATGTGACGGGGGCACGCACTCGCTGTCTTCGAGCGATTGCGTGCCCCGGTCCCCTGAGCTATTCTCGTTCCCCGGGTTGTTTAGAGTCTCAGGACCCGAGGCTCCGGCTGTTGTTATGCAACGCGAGGTCCGTTGTTAATAAGGCCCCCCTCATATGTGAGCTTCTTCAAGAGGGGGGTGCGGACCTGGCCGGGATTACCGAGACCTGGTTGGGCCACGAGGGGGGGGTTCCCCTCGTGGAGATGTGCCCACCAGGTTTCCTTGCATTCCATCAGCCGAGAGCTCAGGGCAGGGGTGGGGGAGTAGCGGTCGTTATCAAGGAAGGTCTGGATCCGAGGGAGACCACTGTACCTCAGATATCCGGGTGTGAGTCCATCTTTGTGAGGTGGGGTCGTGGTGGGCAGATGGGTCTGTTAGTCACGTACCTGGCTCCCTGCCACGTGGCAACGACCCTGCCCGAACTTCTCAATGTGATAGCCGAGGTGGCAGTTGGTACCCCCAGGCTTATAGTCATGGGGGATTTCAACTTGCCATCCGTCGGGGAAGCATCTGAGATGGCTCGGGAGTTCATGGCTTCCATGACGGCCATGGACCTGACCCAGGTAATTCAGGGCCCGACTCACATTGGTGGACACACCCTGGATCTAGTTTTTGTCTCTGGTCAGTGGTTGAGTGGTCTTGATATTGGGGACATAGCTATAGAACCCTTGTCATGGACTGACCACTCGCTCCTTCGACTCGACTTTCTGACCGCTGCACCCCACCGCAGGGAGGCGGAACCAACCAGGTGGTTCCGCCCCAGGCGCCTGATGGATCCTGATAGGTTCCAGACGGAGCTTGGGCCATTTCCTGAGACACTGACACGCGACTCGGCCGAGGACCTGGTGGCTGCCTGGAATAGGGCAGCCGGTGGGGCCTTGGACCGAGTCGTGCCTTTGCGGCCTCTGACCCGGCGCCGAACTCACTTGTCTCCTTGGTTCACCGAGGAGCTGAGGGAGATGAAGCGCCGGAAAAGACGCCTAGAGAGCGGTTGGAGGGCCAGTCGCTCTGAGTCTGACTTGACACTAGTAAGAGCTCATATTAAGACTTACTTAGTGGCAATAAAAGCGGCGAAATCTAATTATTTCGCCGCCCTTATTGCATCATCAGATAATCGCCCAGCCGCCCTGTTTAGGGTGACCCGCTCCCTCCTTCATCTGGGAGCGCGGGAGGATCCCTTGCAGGGACGTGCTGAGGATTTTGTGCAATATCTGGATGATAAAATAACTCAGATTCGGGATGAGTTGGCCGCCGACTGGGTTGGTTCGGGCGAGGTGACTGAGCCCGGTCTTGAGAGTGTTATCTGGGCTGAGTTCGATCCTGTGGCTCCCGAGGACGTGGACAGGATCCTGGGGAGACTGAACGCCACCACATGTTTATTGGACCCGTGTCCCTCCTGGTTGGTGCTGGCCTCCCGGGAGGTGACACGAGGCTGGCTCCAGGAGATTATAAACGCTTCTCTGAGTGAGGGTGCCCTACCGACCGCCTTGAAGGAGGCGGTGGTGAGGCCCCTCCTCAAGAAGCCCTCCTTGGACCCAGCTGCTTTGGTAAATTATCGTCCAGTCTCCAACCTTCCCTTTCTAGCGAAGGTTGTTGAGAGTGTGGTGGCATGGCAGCTCCCCCGGTGCCTGGATGAAGCTGTCTATTTAGACCCGCTCCAGTCCGGCTTCAGGTCTGGTTACAGCACCGAAACGGCATTGGTCGCGTTGGTGGATGATCTCTGGAGGGCCCGGGGTAGGGGGTACTCCTCTATCCTGGTGCTGTTAGACCTCTCAGCGGCTTTTGATACCATCGACCATGGTATCATGTTGCGCCGGTTGGAGGGATTGGGGGTGGGGGGCACCGTCCTTCGGTGGTTCTCCTCCTACCTCTCCGACCGGTCGCAATCTGTGTTGACAGGGGGGCAGCGGTCGACCCCGAGGCGCCTAGTGTGTGGGGTGCCACAAGGGTCGGTCCTCTCGCCCCTTCTGTTCAACATTTATGTAAAGCCGCTGGGTGAGATCATCCGTGGTTTTGGGGTGGAATTCCATCAGTACGCTGATGACACTCAGCTGTACATTTCCACCCCAGACCACCCCAATGATGCCGTGGAAGTGATGTCCCAGTGCCTTGAAGCTGTGCGGGTCTGGATGGGGAGAAACAGGCTTCGACTCAACCCCTCCAAGACCGAGTGGCTGTGGCTACCGGCGTCCCGATATAGCCAACTGACTCCATCGTTGGTTATTGGGGGCGAATCATTGGCCCCCTCGGAAAGGGTGCGCAACTTGGGCGTCCTCCTGGACTCACGGCTGTCTTTAGAGGATCATACGACAGCCGTGGCCAGGGGGGCTTTTTATCAGGTCCGCCTGATACGCCAGTTGCGGCCCTTTCTAGATCGGGACTCCCTACGCACAGTCACTCAGGCGCTCGTCACGTCTCGCCTGGACTACTGCAATGCTCTCTACATGGGGCTCCCCTTGGGATGCACCCGGAGGCTTCAGCTGGTGCAGAATGCGGCCGCGCGGGGGATTATGGGAGCGACAGGGCGCTCCCACGTGACACCCCTCCTGCGTGAGCTGCATTGGCTGCCGGTTGATTTCCGGGTGCGTTTCAAGGTGTTGGTGATGACCTTTAAAGCGCTCCATGGCTTAGGACCAGGGTACTTACGGGACCGCCTGCTGCCACCAATTGCCTCCCACCGACCGGTTCGCTCCCACAGAGAGGGCCTCCTCAGGGTGCCGTCAGCCAGACAATGCCGGCTGGCGACCCCCAGGGGGAGAGCGTTCTCTGTGGGAGCCCCCACCCTCTGGAACGATCTGCCTCCTGAACTGAGGACTATTACGGACCTCCGGACTTTTCGTCGGGCTCTAAAGACGCACTTTTTTCAACTCGCCGGACTTGCCTGATCCCCTCTTTTTAAATATTTTATATTGTATATTTATATTTATATATTTTTATACATTTTTAAATGTTAAATTTTTTAGAGTCTAAACTTTCAGCCTTAGCTTATATTGATTTTAGGATGGTCTTAATTGTTTATGTATTGGTTTTAATTGGCTGTACACCGCCCTGGGTCCGCCAGGAGAAGGGCGGTATAGAAATTTAATAAATAAATAAATAATAATAATAATAAAGGGAAGGAATTGAAACAGGTGAATTTTATAATAGCGGTTTTGGAAGCAGCTGAAGGTCCTGCTAAATTTGCTGTTGTTTATGTAGAAGTATATAAGAAAGGGACTTTAAAATTAATACTGGGGAATAAATTGGCAGATAAAGCAGCTAAAGAAGCGGCTTTTGGGGAAGATGTAGTTATGATTTTAGTGCCTGTATTAACTTTTGATGTAAATCAGGTATTTATTGATGAGGAAGAACAAATGATGGATGAGAGGTGTGTAAGTGAATGGGAAATGGATGACTAAAGATGGGGTGCAAATTCTTAATACAGCTGTTATGTGGAATGTACTTGAGTGTATGGGGAACCCATTGGGGAATGTAAGAACTCATTGATTTTGATATATATATATGTGTAGGGGTATGTATACGATAGTTATAAATTGGTACAGGAATGAATATATTGTGTATGAGATAAATATGTGGAGATTTGGCCTTTTTAAGGAATCTAGTAGATTACATTGGAATGTGGGTGGTGTGACCATTGATATATGTTATTATAATAGTGAATTATCTTACTGGATGTTCTGAAGCCTTTCTTTGTGTAATGAAAGGTGCTCAAAGGATTGTTAAGTTAGATTGGAGTGAATAATACTCAAATATGTATTGGTTGATCCTATTGATAGTGGTAGGAGTATACATTTTATTGTTCATGTGGTGTTTTGAATGTGCGAATCAAACAATTAAATCTATGTTATAAAAAAATGTATGTTAGAGCTACCTTGGGTGAAGTGTTTGCTTTTAGCTCTGTTAAGACTAACTAGTCTTAGGGAAGATCTGGGGATATCTTTGTATGAAACAATGTTTGGATTGCCATATATGGGGAAAGGCTGGGATGCCTAGGATAGAATTGAAAGAGTTTTGTTTTGAAAAATATATACAGGGACTGTCCCAGTGTTTTTCTCATTTAAGGTGCAAAGGACGATTGGCACGGACTCTACTTCTTGATTTCCAAGTATATGAGTATGACGATGGAGACTGGGTCCTGATTAAACCTTTACGGAGGAGAAGTTGCAGCTGGTGTGGGAAGGACAGTTCCAAAGTTCTGCTAACTACAGAGTCGGCTGAGAGGACTAAGGAACGTGGTTGGTTATTCTGGAGTCAAAGGACCAGTGGCTTTGCCTTGTGGATGGACAGTTGCTAAGAACTGTTTTAAATTGACTTTTCATCGATGAACCTTAGATGATTGAAGATCGATGGATAGAGATTTATATTTGATTAAAAGTGTTAATTTTTGTTGTGTTTTTAGATTGTATTGAGAAAGATACTATTGGTTGGTGTAAATCTATGCTTTGGTATTCAGTGGATGTAAGTTCCCCTCGATCGATTGACAAATTGGAGGTAAGATAATAACCTTTTATCTTTTTGGAAGATGGGGGGGCTAGTTCACTAGGAATAATAGGGCTTCTTGCGGTAGCGTTTGTTATTCTACAGGTGTGGATAGGAATGGGGATTTTGGCTGTGTGGCCTAGTTATCCTATAACATGGTAACAGCTATGTTTCCATACTGAACTCAAGCACCGTTATTCTTTTATAGAATCACCACTAGCCCTAATAGACGCCACTGAGGAGACTGAGGATATATATTAAGTCATCTTTTGGAGATGGTGTATGTCAAGTGCAACTGTACATATTAGATAGTTTCTCAATATATTGATTATGCAAATAGAATGGAATTTTTATATAAGTAATGCACTGAGCTATATGGTAATTATACACTTTCATACAAGAAATTTTGGATTTTAGAGGAGGAGTTACATTTTCCATATCTAAAGATACACGCTTCCTACAAATTAATGTTCTTATGTGGTAACATGACATTACCCAAATTACCTGTTGTACGGAGAGGAGTTTCTATATTGAAATGATTATATTTACAATTTACAGGAATAAATTGATCTAGAGGGAAAGTGGGGAATTGAGAGAATATGAGAATTATTCCTGTAAAAGGGTAACCTGAGTTACGCCATTTTAAGTGTCTTATTTTACCTTGTATGACCTGATTATATAACTGGACGAAAGAGAACACAATAAGGCTTTTCTGAAATGATTACCTTATGGGAAATATGTATTATGGAGTTGTTTTGACGGAAATTGATGTTCTGGGAAAAGTACTGAAATGGGGTTGTTTGGGGCCTGTCTGTTTGTTCCAGAAGGGAAAGTACGCAAGTGATGTTTTTGTGGAATATTTCTGTTGAGAATTGGGGAATTTCCAGGGTGGAACCTGTATTACAATATGTTGTATAAATCTGAAACTGATTCCCAAAGGACATTAGTCACGTGACTTCTGACTGTGTATATAAACCGTGTTAATTTAGTTTGTATCCGTCTTCCCCCATTTGAGGAGGGGGTTAGGCCCTTTGCAAAGATATATATATTTAATCTGTCTATGCTTTCATGTCTCTGTTTCCTGTTTTTTATACAAATAAAGGTTTTTCCTTTTGCAAACGGTAATGCTGTCTTGGATATTCTCACACATCCATACGATGATATACCAAATAAGATAAAAATATCTCACGAAATGGTTGCAGTGCATTGTCCACAAAATACTGACACAAAGTAGGAGAATTAAGCATACCCTGTGGTAAAACATGCCAATGATATCATTTTTGCTTGCTATTATGTAAAACACCACACGGGGGCAGCGGAGAGTCACTTAAGAAAGTTTGAGGGAACAAACCTGAATAAAAAGATTTCCAGTATAATAACACCAAAATTCAAAAAATTACCTCTTTTTATGAGAAAAAGATCGAGGTGAGGTAAGATCCACTAAACCAGAGAAAAGAAGGAATCACTTTAACTTCCAGAGGAGATTAACATTCCACAGATTCCTGAGTGATTAAATCAATGCTGAGGTTGATTGAATCTGCTGTGGCTGGAACAGAGGAAAAGAGACTGGGGGAGGGGACATGGCTATGAGAGAGATACTCTTTTTAGCTCTGTCCCAAACAATATATTGTATTGAAGTTAAAAAGACTTGCTTCCAATCTTCAGGAAACATATGAGATTCATTTTTTATTCCTTCCACCAAGCCTTTAGCAAAATTACCACATTTAAAACAATCACCAGCAGCATGCTGCCTTTTTTGTATAGGAACAGCTAAAAGATGCATTTTATAAGTTTCCTGGCAGACCTGCAGCATATCAGACAAGGTATAATCATTTGTAGCTTTTAAAAATTGCAAAGCTTGCTTACAATCAGCGTTAGCGTTTTGAGAAGGCAGTCTTTCACAATCTGCAATCTGCTGTCCTGCTAATTGATCCTGATGAGATTGATCAGATAATAATTCAGGCATGGAGGAATCCTTTTTACAGGATTTCACAAAGTTTTGAAAAGAAGACTGAACAACAGAGTTAGAAAGTTTAGCAATTTGACCTATGTCAATAGGAACTGAATTAGGCAAAGTCAGAGATTCTGGAGAGGAAGGAGTCAAAAGAGGTAATTTATCCATTCCAAATTCTGCTCTGACCTCACTAACTGGTTCCTGTGAAGAAGCAACTGATAAGGGATCAGTCTTGAGCTTGTCCCTAGGGATTAATCGTCTGTATGACAGGAAAAGCTTGGAGACCCTCTTCAATTTCTACTCCAGTAAGAAATTGTTTCTCTTCCTGAAACCCTGCTCTGACAGCTGAAAACATCTCCTGTGAAGGAGAAATCGATAAGGAAGCTGTTGGAGAGCTACTTTCTACTGGTTGAAGCGTAGTTGCAACCGGCAAAGTTAGCTGAGAATAGGGAGGGGGAGCAGACCCCTGATCAGAAGGCAGAGAGAGAGATGGTGCCTTGAGTTTAGAAGTCCCCATAACCTCTACTGCTTTCTTACACTTTTTCCATGGCAACAAATGCTTTACTTTTAACTTAATTCCTGCCTTTCCATTACCTTTAAGTTTTTTCCTCAGTTCTTGTGCATGAAACTTCTGCGGAACTGAAATTCTTAGAAATTCATGGAATGATTGCTAAGACTTAGTTCTAATGTTGAAATCAATCAATATAAAATGTGTGACAGTGTAAAACTGTCTTCATATACTCAATGTAAAGAAATACAGTAACATTTAATTATATTCAAGTGATGAACACAAATAATCAGCTGTATCTATATAGGAAAACATCCAAAGAGGAATATTTATCAATATTATTACTTTCAGTGAATTAAACAGTCATTATTGAACTTGTCCCCACATCAGTTAATGAAAGTTTATGATATATATTAATTAGAATTTAGCTGCTGCTGCATTTAAATGGTTCAATAAATACCTCTAATTTTGCTTTTCAAATTGTCTTTTGTGCTTTCAGAAGTATTATCTCCTGACTCTTCTGTGCCAATCAAAGCAAAAAAATCTTCTAGATTTTCACCTTCTGCTCTAGCCAAGCAAAAATTACTGAATTTTAAAGTGCTTGCTCCTTCCAAGAGAATCTGTAAAGTTAAACAGAAACTGAAGTACCAAATAGCAGCTTCTTGAATTAAAAAGCAATTATTTAATTATTTTCAGAAATCACGTATCAATGCAAATATATGTTCCCTTACCTTCCTAGGTGTGAGATCACAGAAAATAATTCCAAGCTCATGTATATGATGCAGTCCAGTAACCAAATCAATACCAAATTCTCTGATGACATTCTCAGGTAGATATTCATCTTGAGTAATTAAAATTTCTAATGACCCACCTAGGAATTAAAAAAGATCTCTGATTTCTATGAAAAAAATATATAATTTTCAAAAATGAAAGGAGAAAGAGAAATCTGCTCAGGTTTTATTATGCATTGTCTGATGGAAAGAGTAATGGTGGCATTTTATTTAATAAATCTCACATAAAAATGTTCTTTCCTGTCTCCACCTAAATCTGTACTACTTTAAGAACATTCTCTTTCTGCATTTCAAGTCAATGACTATGCCTATCATTAATCTATTTAACAATAGGTACGTCAGAATACAAGTTTATTTAAAACATATATTTATTTCAAGATAAGTGATAAAAATATTATCTAAAAATTCAGTAATTTCAAAATGACACAAGAAATAGGCATACAATATGGAGAGAGTTAAATCCAAAGAAAAACCAATATACATTCTATTCGAACAGACACCAATCATGGTCTAGAATAGGTATGATATGGATGTTGTCAGAAATGAAAACAAACGTCCAAGAGGTTGATATAAAACGAACATATGGGCAGATCATAACCCAATAAAAATCAGGTGGAAGGGATAAAGGAAGAAACACCGAACCAAACTATACTAAAGGACAAGTAGTTTATACAAATAATGGAAAAAGAAATAGACTTCTTTTTTAAAGAAAACAGAAAAGAAGAAACATCACTACAAAATATTTTGGACACAGCTAAAGCATACATGTGATGATTAGCCATAACATATATAAGAAAAAGAAACAACAGCAGAAAACACTACAAGAAGAACTCAAAAAGCTGGAGATAGAATTGCAGAAAGATCCGCAAAAAATAATGTAAAAGAGAAAATGGAATTAATAAAACATAAATTAAACTTAATAGAAAAAGAAGAAATGGCACAAAAAATTAAAATGGCAAAACAAAACTTTTTTGAAAATGCAAATAAGGCAGGTAGATGGCTAGCATACAAACTGAAAACAGATGAGAAGGGATCCTTCACCATCAAAATGAAGATAAAAAGAAAATAATCCAGGAATTTTATGAGAAACTTTACATTCAAGAAAAAGTGTCAGAAGATATAATAAAACAATTTTTAGAAAAGGCTGCATTACCAAAATACCAGAAACAGTGAAAGTGATGTTAAAGAAAGAATAATGATGGAATTAACAGAAGCAATTAAAAGGCAAAAAAACAATAAAACACCTGGACCAGATAGACTCCCGGCAGAACTTTATAAACATCTACAAGATGTCTTATGCTTGTCAATGTTGGAGATCTATAATAATGTATTGTTAAGGCCAATCCTCCCAAAACATGGGCAGAAGCAAATATTACCTTAATATCAAAAGACGACTCAGATTTACAGTAGATAAAAAATTATAGACCAATACTACAAAATATATGCCTCAATAGTAGTAAAAATGTTCCTGAATGAATTTATACACCCGGACCAGAATGATTTCTTACCCAAAAGACAAATTAAAAATGAGAATCATCTTGAATACTTTGGAATACTATGAAGTACACTCTGAAAAACAGCTAGCATTTTTAGATGCACAAAAAGCCTTTGATAATCTGAATTGGCAATTCATGATACTACAACTAAAATGTATTTGGTGAAATATTTATAAACATGATTAAGGCAATATATTCTAAACTATTTGTGATATTATCAAAAGTGATAGTAAATGGGATGACAGAGAATTTCAACATAAGTAAGGGTGCAAAACAAGGATGTCTTCTGTCCCCCCTATTATTTATACTAACTTTGGAAGTCTTGATTAGAAATATCAGACAAGACCCAGAAATAAAAGGTATGGAAATAAAAAAAGAAAATTACAAATTACAGGCATTTGCGGACGATCTAGTATTTATACTAGAAGAACCACCAGAAATGGGATCTAAATTAATAAAAAAAATAGAAGATTTTGGTGAAGTAACCAGATTAAAAATAAATAAACAAAAGACTAAGATGCTGGTAAAGAATCTTACAAATAAACAGATAAATGAACTGATAGAAAAGATAGACATTCAGATAACTAAAAAAGTAAAATATTTAGGAATTTGGTTAACGGCGAGATGTACAACCATTAAAGAAGATGATTATTTTAAATTAATACAACAAATAAAGATAGACCTGGAAAAATGGAGAAACCTACAGCTATCAATGGTTGGAAGAATAACTACAATAAAGATGAACATTTTGCCAAAGTTATTATTTCTGTTTCAAACAATTCTGATAAAACTAGAAAAAAGTTTTTGAGGATTTAAACAAAATGATTTAAAGTTTATTTGTCAAGGGAAAAAAGCAAGAATAAAACTGAAAATGCTACAAAAATCTAAAATTAAGGGGAGATTTGGGTTACCTGATTAGGATTTGGGTTACCTTGTGCTATCAGACCTCAGTGCTTACATGGGTGAAAGAATGGGTTAATTTAAGGAACAAAAAAATATTCACTTTAGAAGGACATGATTTACAATTGGGGTGGCATGCATTTATGTGGTATAGGAAAAATAAAATGCATAGGTATTTTCAAAGAGATTATATTAGAAATGCTCTGCTTTTAGTATGGGAAAGAATTAAAGAGAAACATTACATGATAATACCGGTCTGGCTATCCACTATGGAAGCACTAATACATCCAAATGTTCTTGAACTGGAAAAAATGTGGTATCAGCACAGAGAATTGTGTATACACAAAACTGGAAAAATGAATATATACCTATAGAGGAAAATGTAATGAAGAAAATACTAGAATGTGCTGAAATGGATAGATTAACATTAAAAATTAAGGACAAGGAGGAAACAGAATACTTTTTAACTTGGAAATTATTTTATCAATGATTAGAAAATAGAAGTTAAAAATTTAGAATTGAGGGTAAGTAAATAAAAACGAAGTAAATGTGTAATTAAATAATGAATATTGAATAAGGATAAGTAAACATGATTAATAGACTTGGATGATAATGGTTACAAATGTGATGGTTATATGATGTCTATAATGCTTGATACTATTAACGAATTATAGACAAAACCGAACAGAGTGTTTAATTAAATAAAGGAAAATGTTTAATAAGGATATGTGAAGATTATAATGAATAGATTTTGAGAATAATAGTTATAGCTATTGTGTGTATAAGATTTATTATTTGTATTTAAAAGAGATTATACCCAGTCAGTACACTGCCATTGTGGATATGGAAATTTTATATATAACGAAGAAAATTGCATAATAAAAAACAATTTTTTAAAAAAAGAACATAAATCCCTGAAACACGTTGAATCTTTTCTTTCTTGTCCTTAGTGATAATTAGAGGTGGGGCTTTTTTTATATCCAAACGAATTGCCAAAATGCAGGTAACACATGCTCTTTTATAACCAGTGGAGGGAATGTAGATTGATGAGGCACCTCTGATCAATTGTCATTTGAGATTCTTGGCTCCTTAACACTGCATTTTCATCCATAGCAATCATATTGGAGAGTTGGTATTTAGAAAAATCTATGTCATAAACAAAAGACTTGAATGCAAGTGCACATTTGGTAAGTTCAGTGTCTTCCAGCTTGAACAGTGTTGTCAAACATCTTAGACACAGTTCATATCGCTGAAGGAAGCCATCCAGACAGTATTATGATGCTTTGAATTCTTCTGGGCATACTTCTAACTGTGGTGCCATTGCAAGGGCAAATGTTTGAATATCTGTCCTGTGCGCAAAATCAAAGCTTTTGCTCTCCTGTCAGCAATCCAGATGTTGTCTTCCAGTTCAGGAAATAATGGTTGCCAACCTGATCCAGACTTCCAATTATTAGCATTTCCCTCATATACCTGAGGTTATCATACTCATTTTCGGACCATAATGAAATCCAACTTCTCTTTGTAGAAAGTAATGACAGTCCTCCACAATTCCTTTCCTGAACTCAATGAAATAGCTTTCTTTTTGCACTCATCTTGTCTGGTGGTCAAAATATAATTTCCTTTAAATCTACCTTTAAATCAGGGGTATCAAACTTGATTTCGTTGAGGGTTAGGGGTGGGATGGGTGGCCTAGCTACGGGGCCCTGAGGTAAGCCAGTGTGTGCATGGGGTAACTCCAACACCTCCCCATCTGCATTGCCTTCTCCTCTACCCCTGCCTCATGGCTGAAGCACCGGCACGTCGCTCGGCCTTCTGCTCCATTGCAGCTTCCTGCTCCATTGCTGGCAAGCAGAATTAGTGGCTGCACTGGGTCTTGCTGGACAGGGCTGTCAGAGTCGCCGCAAGGTGAGGCAGTTGTCAGGGCATGGATGGCCTGGTTCTGGGAACCCTGAGTTAAGTATGTGCGGGGCACATGTGGCAGTTCCCCAACCTCGTGGCACCAGCGCATCACACAATCTCCTACTCTATTACAACCGTGAGCAAGCAGAAGTCGGCTGGCAATCATATGGCTCCTGCTACAAATGGCTGCTGGTGCCACCATGAGGCAGTTGTCAGGGTGTGGATCAGTGTTGAAATCTAAAATTTGTTACTACCGGTTCTATGGGTGTGGCTTGGTGAGGGGGTAATGTGACTGGGTGGGCATGGCCAATTTTTTTTTTACTTTTAAAAACATTTTTTCTACAACCTCTTCAGTGAAAAAGCCTCTGCTGATCAGGCAACTCAGCTTGGATCGGCAGAGGCATTTAAAAGAAAAAAAGATTTTTTTCTTTTAAAAGCCTTTGACGATCCCAGCTGAGCCACACAATCATCAGAGGCCTTGCCCACCCCACCTGTCCCACCCACCCCGCCCCTCCTAATCACTCATCTCGCCTCACCTGCCTTGGCCAGTGCCTAGAGTCACGCCTGAGGCATAGCTGCTGCTGCTTTCTGGTTTTCTCACTTGCCTTGACCACGGGCCCCAGCTGATCTCTGCCTGATGAGTCTTCCTTCACTTCTTGCTTGGCTGCCTCCTATGCGGTCCCAGCAGCCCAGCTTGCTTCCTGACTTCCCTGTGGCCTCCCATCCGGCCCAGCTACCTGGCTGTCTTATGAGCCTTCCTTTGCCTGTTTGCTGGCGCGAATGGCCTGTTAAAGGGCCTTCCTAGGGCTCCCCCAGCCTGTTACAGGCTGAAACTGTGGGTCCCTGGACCCAATCCGCCATCCCAGGCCCCATCCAGGACTTCCTACGGCTCTCCCAGCCTCTTACAGGCTGAAATTGAGAGTCCTGGCCCTGCTCTGCCCTCCCAGGCCCCATCCGGGTCTTCCTAGGGGTCCCTTGGCCTCTTAAAGGCTGAAATGGAGGGTCCCTGACCGCGATCCGCCCTCCCCACCCCATTTTCCATGGCTTTACTGTACTTACTTTTCAAAGAGCTGCAGAAGAGGCTGAGCCATGTGGCAGAGAAGCCAAAATGTTTTACTCAGAAGCCGGTGAAGCTGTAAGAACATGAAATGTAAGGAAAACAGCTTCCCCCATCTGAATAAAAGACTTTGGCTTATCTGCCATGAGGACCTGCAGACTTAGTTTTTACCTAGTCTGGTCAGGTTTAATTTGAGCCCAGTCTGCTTTCTGCTGACTGGTTAGTTCGAATGAGCAGCTTCAGGGATTGGGGCATGGCAGCCAATCAACAAAAACCTTGCAGTTAAGCCTGATGAGACATTGGCTGCTGCTGTTGCTGCCTCAATCCCTGAAGAAGGAAGCTGCTGTGGCCCAGTCCAGGCCTAGGCTTTCTGGCCCCAAACAAGTATTTTACTCAGAAGCTGGTGATTTTTTTTTTTTTTAGATTTCATGTTCTTACAGCTTCACCATCATCTGAATAAAACACTTTGGCTTCTCTGCCAGTGGGTCAGCTTCTTCTAGATCTCTGGAGATCTTCAAAAAATAAGTAATAAAATAAATGTCATGATCAACATTTCCATTATTTTCAATGGGAAGTAAAGGTAATTAAGTTAGCATGAATGTAACCTATTAAGATTATGTTTAAAAATATAAAAGAAGTATATGTTAAAAATGTCCCTGATTTGCAATTAAATCATTTATGTCCATCTGATTTTTGTAGCAAATTGTACATTTTTTTAATAAAAGAAAAATGAATATTCATTGAGAATCAATCTGTTTCTTCAGAGTAGTTCCTCTCTCACCATCCTCTAAAGCTCTACTCCTCAACTGATTTTTCTTAATAATTTGTCTATTTAGAACAACATAAAGGATACAGGAAAAAAGGCAACAGAATTGCTAAGGGAGCAAAATCCCTACAACTATTGAATCCCTACAACCCTTGAAACAGATTGAGGCTGAGAGAAGTGATAGGAGGTGGAGTGCGCCTCCCGCCGGCCAGCTGGCTTCGGGTCTCTGCTGCACATGCATCTTTGTGCATAAATGCATGTCTGCGCATGCGCATGTTCGCACATGTCAGCACATGCACACACGCATCTCCATGCAAGCACACGTTTGCACCCACACCTTTTAGTTTGGGCATGCACAAGCGCAGTTTGGCAACTCAGTGTCTAAAAGGTTCGCCATCACTGATCTATGTTGTTTCAAATGGTTGTTCAATCTCTTCTTAAAAATCTCCAGAGTCTACAATTGGGTTAGCAAACTGCTCAGGAGATACAAACTGAGAAAATGTGATGTAGTATAGGAAAGGATGGAAGCTATGTTCAGATTCACTCAAAATTATGTCTCATATAAGTGATCCACTGTTACAAAGAAAGGGAAAAAATAAGGATTTTCCTGAGCATATGAAAGCTCTTAAATGAGTCATAGTTCTTTGTTTATACTTAAGATTGAAAGATCAAACATTTTAAGACTGAAAAGAATCAAATGTTGTCCTATAACGATAGCATTTGTGAAATTGTTGAATAACTTTCCAAAACAACTCTGTCAAGCTTTCCTTTGATTTTATGACACTAAGTTCAATTTTAATTATTATTCTTTTTTACTGTGATGTAGAATTGTTTTCATAAATAAATAAGTCATTCTATCATCCTCACCTGTGCATAATTCCACCACAAATCAGAGACGGTTGCTTGTTTCATACCATTCATAAATGTTACTATGTTCTTATGCCTTATTTCATGAGTTAGACGTACCTGTAATAGATAAGCAACATTACAGTAAATAATTGAAAATGAGCAGATTGAAATAGTGTCAGATTTTGAATACAGACTGATAAAGCCTTGGTTCATAACATAGCATTTAACCAAGCTTGAAAAGAAAAAGAAAAAAAAGTGTGGATATTTGATATGGCAATATCAGGTGATCATAGAACAAAAGACAAAGAATTGGAGATCAAAAAGTGGCAAAATCTGAAAATCAAAATTGAAAGATTATGGCATAAATTGCCTATTGCGGTCCCAGTGGTTCTTGGCACACTAGGTGCCATGCCCAAAAATCTTGGACGTCATTTATAAAAACTGCACAATGACAAGATTTCCTTCTGTTAATTGCAAAAAAAGGTACACTTCTTAGATCTTAGATATACAACACCGATATATTATGATCCTAGGTTTTGGGGAAGAACTTACCTTATGAAGGACAACAATGATCAAGATCTTATAAAGTACTGGCAGCTGTGACTTCATATTGTTGTGAACAGATTGCAGTAATATAATAGACATTAACAAAATCATCAATTGCAAAAGGCAACTTTATTTGAATTATCCTGTGATGATACCCTTTAATATTATTAAATAAAATCTGCTTATCCCAGGTTCTTGGGAAGGTTTGCAGACAAAAAGGACAAAAATGGCAATTCCAGTCTAAATATCTGGCTGAATGTGTGATCATCCATAACAATAGAAATTTAGTATTACCATAAATTGAAATTACCATAGAATAGAGATTGATTTTTCCCCTATAACATACTTCAAATGTCTATTTTGGATGAAAATTATCTTGTCTGACCAAAATTGCATAGAAAAGTCAGATTATTTTTAAAAAACCAGCAAAAGCTTTCCATAAAAATTGTGATTAAAGTTTCTATCCTAAATTATCTTTGATTCATGATCAAGATCTCTTCATCAAATACATTTACATCATATAGTGGGAGAAACAAACATATTTTACAATAAACTCTTAATGTTTGTAAACGAAGATACCTCCCCAAAATAACACATGTAATTCTTACCCAGTTTGTGATTTCAGCTCTTTTACATTTATCAGTACACAATAAGGCCACAAAATTAATAGTTCCTTTTCTTCTGCCTTTATAAACAATTGTCTTGTTCCTTCTTCCAATCTCTTCATATAAAATAAAGTTCTCCATAATGAAAACTATATAGCTTATATCAGTTTGGAAACAGAAATTCTGTCAGAAAATGCCACCTTTAAAAGAAAAAACAATCTGGCTTGACATATCTAATTATGAATATATTATGGATGAAAGGTTACAGTTTAGTAGCTGAATACATGCTTTGAATGCTGAAACTCCAAGAAACCCAGAAACATTGCCCAAAACAATGAAAGTAACAACACAGCACAATTCAACTTCCGAAACAAGAGAACTCAGTGTCATTATAGACATTTAATCACCGGGGGTGGGGGGTGGGGGGGGGAACCCCATCCTAATATATTTTAGGAAAGAATGAAAAATTTAGTTATTTTTGCCCAGCATATGGATCAATCCAGTTTGTAAGCAATGGCTGATGATATACGATGTGTGAATTCAGCCAAATGAACTTAATTCAATCATCTACGATGAAAAGTATAGCAGATTTTTTGTAAACGCAATGCAGCCTTTTTTTTTTAAATCAATGGAAACCATGGAGATGCCACAACCAAGTACTGTAAAACCAGTTAAAGAAATACCCGGATAATTTTTTCCTTTCCCTGTCGTATAACTGGGACAATTATAAGGAAAGATTCTCCTGCTTTTAATCTGGGATTAAAATGAAGCAGAGGAATCTTCCAAAAAATACACATACTTCCCCTTCCCTCCAAAGTGTCCGAGGATACACAACACATGTAGCGGAGTGGGGAGGGCAAGCTGAAGCGGCGGTAGCAACACTGCAGCTCTGCAGTAAATTCGAATTCCGGTGGCCTCCGCTGTCACCGCTGATGGGACGTGATAGTCCAAAACTCTGGTTACCTTCTGTTGCCGCCGAGGCCTTGGTGGAAGTTAGTTGGAGCTGCGGCGCTACCGAGACTCTGCTTGAGGCCCCGAAATCGGCGCGCGCAACTCCAGCTGATTGACCATGAGGGAAATTGCAGGCTAAGCAGCGGGTGACCACAAGAAGGGGGTGAGACTAGGGCAGTGACGGATGCCGGAGCTCTGCTAGAGCCCCGGAGGGCAGCGCACCCGGAAGAGAAAAGAGGAAGAGGTGGGGAGAGGATATAAAAGGAAGAGGTTTTGGTGGGAAAGAGCACAGGCTTCTGTGGAGGAAGCCGGAAGAGAGCTAGGGATGGAGAAAGCGATAGGGAGAAGAGAGGAGAGGCTTATGTAGGGGGAGCCTGAGACCAAGAAGGAGAGAAGGGGATAGGTGAAGTTTCTGTGGGGCAAGCCTGAGGAAAAGGTAGTGTTATAGAAATTAAGACTCACAAGATTTCCGTGGGTGATCAGAGAGGTTTTGTTTGTGCAAGATTCAGTGCAACACAAGAAGCAAAAACACTGAATGGAATAAAAGAATCCTAAGGCAGCTTTTTTATACATACAGTTCTGATAACCCACAGCGACACCACCCCCCCTTTTTATAGGAGCTAAATAACTTATTTTTGCAAAGTAGGTCATAGGTGCTGTGCAAACCTAGCTAAGCTTCCTGTCAAGTTTCCTGCTGTTATGTCTGTGGTTGCTTCTGCTTGGCTAAGTGTGATATTTTACTCCTGATAATGTTTCCTGAGCTTGAAAGCTGAGAAAGGTTAGTTATTTCTGTGGTTTTAACTTTTGAACCCAATATTAAAGAAAGGGGCCCTTCAGAGATCATCTAGACTGACCCCATTTTATATCATTTTTTTAATATCCAATTTCATTATTCTATTTTATTCCCACCTTTTCTTTTGGAAGTTTTTCCATCCAAAAACTTCCACTGTTTTCCATCCGTTTCATGTTTCAAGTAGGTAACCATTCTATATTTCTTCATAAGCAAGCAAGCATATAATATTTTTGTATACTATAATCAGTTCAGGATAAGATACATAGTAATGCAAAGGAAAGACAAGTAATACATATGATTTTCAAATCTTATTCTCTGAAGCACTTTCTCTAATTACCCAGTTGAGAGTTGTACATATGATCCAGTATCAGAAACTTCATTTTTATCAAAGAGATCAGGGTCAATTTTTCAGTCTATAAGGCTTTCCATCAAAACCAACTCATTTTTTTAAAAACTCTTATCTCTTTCACTGCTTCTCATAGTT
Organism: Coluber constrictor foxii; assembly: GCA_038048745.1. NCBI lineage: Eukaryota > Metazoa > Chordata > Lepidosauria > Squamata > Colubridae > Coluber > Coluber constrictor. The sequence continues at coordinate 113,209,429 of CM075961.1, read as the reverse complement.
AGTTGTCTGAACAAAGAATAAAAGTCAGGCCTATTACAACAGAAATAACATCTGTCTAATCCAGCCTGGCCCAGATAACACCACCTATTTTGAGGCAAGATGTACATGTTCCAGTCCAGTTTGTAGGTAAACACAAATACACATTTTTCTCACATAAGAAGAAAATTCTATTTTTCCTTACATACCCAACTTTATTCATGGAAAATGTATGGGCTCATTAGTTTTTTTTCATTAATCCAGACCCCTAAAGTCCCTGCCACTAACATGCCACCAGTGACTGCATGGGACTTTTAGTGTAGAGTCCTTTTGTTTATCTCTTAGAATAGCGCCTTCAAAAACATGATGGAGCTTGCATTGCCAAGAGGAAATAGGACACATAAGCCTGTGTTGGCTCTAATGGAGACATGTGGTGGTATTGAGAAAGTGACCTTTTGTTGAAATAATAGGGAGCATAAGGAGGAATGCCACTAGTTAGTTTTTACGGCTATAAGTGTCATTCTAGGGTCAAGTGTATTTCTGATAGATATTGATCTCCCATCAGAGATCCTACAGGAATATCTGGTTCCTGATGTCACTTTACACACAAGGAGGGTGACCCTAGGATTTCCATACTAACAGCTATAGGGCTAACAATGGGGAAACAATTTATTCCTAGCCTTTTGAATGCATTATAAAAGTCTCCTTGCAATTTGGCTACTGTTGCTTTGGTTCACCATTAATATCTTTCTCAAGGACTATTTTGGCCCTAGTCCTGACCCAAATATCATTGTAAAATGAAGGACCAGCAGACAAACAGAACCAGCATTTTTGGCTTAGGATAGGGTCAGACTGATTAACCAGGCTTTAACTCAATTCCAATATTCTTAACATGTAGTTCTCCTTTCTCAATTGTTACAGTGGCCCATTCTCCCTTTGTTCTATTCCACTCTGTTCTGGGATTGTCAGACGCTTGTCTTTTTGAGGAAGAGATGGTTCCAGCATACTATATACAGCAAATCACAACTAATCACAATAACAGCAAGCACACTTATTAAAATAAGGAATAGTGTACTTATGGCTACATATGTTGACTTCCCATTCCAAATCTTCAGCCATACGTAAAAGGTCAGCTTCCGGTATGACACCAGTAAGGCCCAGTGCTGTGGAGTCGGAGTCGGAGTCGGAGTCGGAGTCGGAACATTTATCTCCCGACTCCACAGCCCTGGTAAGTCCTCTTTTGCCCCGTATGTGGCCTGTCCGTTGCCGGTAGGACAGTTATAGGGGGCGCATCTTCAAGCGTACTACAAGGGGTCGGGCCTAGTCCTGGTCTGCCTCCCAATATTCCTAAACTGTGGACTTAACTTGAGTCCGCAGTTCAGTCCAGTGAATCCAAGACTTGGATTCCAACATTTTTATTGCAAGTGGGAACACATGACCACAGTATACGGGCCCTTCCACCTAGGCATTAAACTTTTTTTTTTCTCTTTTCAGTGTTTTACCCATACAATCCTCCAAATCACAATTTAATCATTTCTACTTTCATCACAATATAAATTTAAAATATTTCAATCATTACAATTTCCCTAATTAAATTTTGAATTGTTCTAACTGGTATTGAAGCTACAACTTAATCCTTTTTACTTTCATCACCGTATACTATTAAGGTATTTCAATTGTTACAGTTTATACTTATTCTAGAAAAAGATTAAAAAAAGAAAACTTATAATTGTCTATATTTCAAAATACAAAGACAAATACTCCAATTATTATTCATTTCATTTTTACAATCATGTTTTTCCCATTTATTTCTTACTACTATTTGAATATTATAACTAGAGATGGTTAAAAATGGTGGACTAAGATAATATTGTTGGATTTATTTAACTTTCCCATCCTCTAATTCATCCACTTAGTTCCTATCTAGGTTAGGTGTCCTGTATGATTTTCATGTATTTCAAAAGGAGATAATCTAATTCCTTTACGTGGAGAAACATCACACAGATCAAAGTACTAGTGGTAAAGTAATTACTCACTTAAGGTGATTTTCAAGGCACATCTTTGTCTGCTTTTTTTCTTAAAGTCCAGGTAAGGTTGGTCAGTGAGGCTTGGGAAGGTCTGCTCCACTCTGGTTGTTGTATTGACCTGCATAAGTTGTTTCAATTGCATGACCTGATGTTTGCAAAAGAGTAGCTGGGTTAAAGCATTTGTTTGTTTCAGGATCACTCATCGTTTCTGAGTGAGGAGAGCTTGATGCTCGTGTCTCTAAAACTCCTTGAATCGCATGGCTAGTGTAAATGGTTTTTGGCTGCCTAAGGGTTAATTTCCCAATGACAAACAACTTCCTTTCCTCTGTCTCTGCCTTTGGCTTTTTGCAATGTAGTGGGGACAGCTTTTCTGCCTGTACTTCAACTCCTGCCAGGTATTTGGGGAATTGACCTTCTTGAGCCATATTTCTCACCATCACGACCAGGAGGGAAACTGGACACGCAGGCATATCTATATTTCTTCCATTTAAGGGATATTTCAGGGTTTTCAGCATGGGGCAACGATTTATGAAGCCATTAATCCCTTGGATATTTTAGAAAAGGGAGCTAGCAGCTTTGTTTAGATGCCCCTGTGTCTACTAAGAAGGTTACATTATTGCCTCCTATTTCCATTCAGACCAAGGGCTCAGGGGGCGCTTGACTGAGCCCTGGTCCCCTTCAGTCTTCAGGCCTCTCATTTATTGCAGCCAGGCCTATGGCTTCTGTTCTTTCTTTACAGAATGCTTCTAATGTAGCTGAAGCGGGATCTGCTAGATGACCACTGAATAACTTTCTATTCACTATATTCTAAAAGCAACTATATTCTGAAAGCAGGATATGCATCCGGTTAGATAAAGTACATGCTTAGCTTAAAATCTTTTGATACTCTAAGAGGCCCCCTAACTTGTCAGAAGGAAAGGAGCATCCTAATGAAATATAGTTAAAGGTGATTAGGCCAAAATAACCATCTGGGCGGGAAGTCATTTATCACAGAATAATTGTTTGGCAAGGATAATGAAACTTTAGTAATAAGGAAATGTCAATTAAATGTAATGGATGTATGTTAACAATATATGGAAAGTTGCTGTGTTAGCAGAATCCTTTGTTTGAAACGGTATAAAACTGTGGTCTCACAATTATCAAATTGTTCGGATTCGTAGGTACATAAACCTCTCTGAACCTATTGCGCAATAAACTCTCTCTCTGGCTGACCTAGGGATGTTGTTTGGTCACTTCATTCCATAACATTTATGGCACCCTGGCAGATGGGACCAAGGAACAAAGATCTTTGTATCTACCCTGATGGCTGCCCTGGTGGGACCAGCGCCTTCCCAAGCGAAATCCATCAGCCGGCCACAAGGACTCCATTGAAGTCTAAGGAATCTTTCGGTGAGAAAGAGCCGTGAAACCACCAGCGAAGCAGACCAGTCAAGGACCCATGAAGGTCAGCCAGACACAGAGACCTCAACAAAAGTCCAAGAGGAAAAGCAAGCCTGCAGGTAAGTATAAATCAGGAAATTTCAGTCTCTCTGTGAAGGGGAACTTGCCTATTTTGAGGCAAAAGAGGAAGATTGATCACCTTCCTAGAAGACAAGGCGGCGCCCTAAAAGTCTTCAGTAATGAGTTAAAGTCTCATGTTAGGATTGTGTGAGCAGAGAACTTGATAAAACTCAAAGTAAACAGAGTAAAAAGTAAGAAATTAAAAAATGTGTGGGATCTTATGTGTGGTAAGAGAAGGAAACTGCCGCAGTGTTGTAGGCATTCTGATAAATTACCGTTCTTAAGGGGCTGAGAAGCTCTGAAGGAACTAGGAATGGCGAGGAAATTGTTTATTGTTCTTCCCACCCGGGGTTTAGCAGGTAATAAAACAGTAAAACTTGTTCTAAATGGGAAAACAATTTGAATTGATTGCTTTGATGTGAGTCCTGTTGAAAATTATTTTGTTGATGTGCATCTATAATGATAGTGTGTAGAATTGAATAGGATTGAATTGATTGTGACATGTCTGGTCAGCCTGCAAATTAATTGAACATCTTGACTTGAAGTTGTGGGAAACAGAGAGTAGTTAGAGCCCACAATCATATATATCAGTGGTTCTCAACCTTCCTAATGCCGCGACCCTTTAATACAGTTCCTCATGTTGTGGTGAACCCTAACCATAAAATTATTTTCGTTGCTACTTCATAACTGTAATTTTTTACTACTGCTTCTGTGGGCATGGCTTATTTTGTGGGCGTGACTTAGAAGTCATGTGACTGGGTTGGCATGGCTAGCTGGTCTTATGACCGGGTGGGCATGGCTATGTGTATAGGGACTACTCAGAGGGCTGAAAAAAGTCATTTCTGACAGGTCCTCGCACTTTTGACTGGTCCTCACACTTATGACCATCCTCACATTTATGCAAGCAGTTGTGAAATGAGTGACATGGTTGTTAAGAATGCTGGTAGCATTCTTAACAACCATGTCACTCATTTCACAACTGCTTCTCTTCCCCATGGTGATGGCAAATGTAAAATGTGAGGACAGTCGTAAGTTCGAGGACTGGTCAAAAGTGCAAGGACCAGTTAAAAATAACTTTTTCAGCCCTCTGAGTAGTCCATGTGCACAAAAGGACTACCCAGAGGGCTGAAAAAAGTGATTTCCTTGCACTTTTGACCGGTCTTTGCATTTATGACTGATCATCATTTATGCCCATTGTAGCATTCTTAACAACTGTGTCACTCATTTTACAACTGCTTCTCTTCACCATGGTGACATGGTGCTTTATCCAATGTGCTTTTTCACTTAGTGATGTATTATTGTTAAGGAGAATGTTTTCCAACCTTTCTGGGTTGATGGCCCAGATGAGGTGGGGAGGGAAAGGCACCTTTATGCAGACATGCAGATCCACAAATGGGGCTGCAAGCACATGTATGATGCAAACAGAGCTGCAAATATGCATGCAATGCTTGCCATGATGCTACCAGAAGTGTGGTGTATGTGCATGCGCGCGCACACACACGCATAAATATTGTGCAGCTATTCTCCCAGCTTGGTGGTCCACAGATTGGGGACCCCTGTTCTACAAGGCAGCTTAAAATGCACTATAGTGCCTTTCATAGACTTCTGTCAATGATAGGCAGCTTTTTATTGTTACGCCACAGTCAGAAACTTGCAGTCAGAAGAAGCTCCTAAGCAGCATTTTATCTATGGCCTGCTATTGAGGTTCACAATTCATAGTGACATCCTTGCCCCAACAAACCATTCTGATGCATTATAAAAGGCAGCAGATTTCTCAGCTGACCAAATTTTGGCAGTGCTTAAACTATTGACTATTGTACAATAGTCCAATGCATGTCTACTCAAAGGTAAGTCCCCTGGTGACTTAATTCTGGTAGGTGTGTCTAAGTTTGGTCTGTTAGTAGTTCCAACTAATGTTCTTTTTTTGACCATTAAAAGTTTTTGCTTGTCAGTGAATTTATATGACTATCTTTAAAATCCTTTTAAATGAAATTCTTGTGCAATATTCAGAGGTAGCTAGCTAGTAAAGATAGTAAAATATGAGGACAGTCGTAAGTTCGAGGACTGGTCAAAAGTGTGAGGACCAGTCAAAAATAACTTTTTCAGCCCTCTGAGTAGTCCATATGCATAAAAGGGTACAACAATAGAGAGGGATGAAGGTAGGGAAGGGAAATTAGAGTAGGAGCAAGGGTAAAATAGGTAGGAAGAGAGGAGGAGAAGGAGAAAGGAAGAGGACGTAGGGAGGAGAAGAAGAGGGGGGGAAAAGAAAGTAAGAAGGAAAGGAAAGAGAGAGGTGGTAGGTTTGAGGAGAAAGATTGCTGTACAATAAAAGAGATGAAAGGGAAGAAAACCAGCCCCAAACAAATATAAAGATATTAAGATAAAGAATGAATTGTTAAACCTTAAAGAATAAAAGAGAACAAATATGAATAAATAGCAATAATTAGAAACACACATACAAACATACAATGTATTTTCTTTGAACAGAGTATTTGGCCGGCTCACAAATTTAAACAGTGTTTAGTCATTTCAATTAAATTTACAATTTTTATATTTCCTTTTTGCTATATTTATTCCTCATCTATTTTTTAAAAGAACCAATATTACCCTTCATCCTCATCTCTAATCTTAATCAAATTCAATTTTCCCTTCTATTCTATATTATACCCCTTTGCATCACCATCTATTTTTATATCCATCCTCACATTGGTTATGTAATTATGTAATACAGTTGTTTAATACAAATTCAACATTTTAATATAAATCAATTAGTTATATAACTATCTTTTTTGTATATTAATCAATATGAACATGAATATTCCAATTATTTCCATGCAATCCAATTTCTTACAAATCAATTAATTATATTTACCAATAATAATAAACCAAATAATTTCCCCCATATATTCGTCCAAACCACAACTTAACCATTTCTGCTTTCAACACAATATAGAATTAATAGTATCTCAATTACAATTCCCTAGTTAAATAGAGCTTTTTTTCTTTTGTGTTTTAAAATCGTGAACCTCCTCTTTTGCCCTAAATTTCCCATTGTTTGCAGTTTTGCACCTACCTTTTTTGGTGTGGAAAAAGAAAAAGAAATCTCTCTCTGCCTCATTTTGTCACCTTGCAGCAAAGACCCTGCCTGCTTTACTTTCATTTTCGCTTTTTCAGCCTAGCTAGGGGGAAAAAAAATCTCTCGAGCAATTTAGCTCTTTGCAGCTAGCTAGTAACAGACCCCTGCCCTGAGAACAAATCAGTTGAGAGTCGGGAGGCTGATTAAATCAATTTATGGTAATTTATGGTATGCTGAAGTTGAAAGGGGCTGTTTTTTCTATTTTTGCAGCCACCGGTCTATTCATTTGTTTTCTTTTAACACTGATCAGCTGTAGGGAGGCCCTTTGAAGCCCCGCGGCAAGATTTTAAACAGTTTTTTTCCCCTCTAGCCATCAACTGGGACTCAGGAGGCAGCAATAGATTGGGAGTGGGCAGGGTAAGCTAATGGCCACTGACGATCCAATAGAGGCAGAGGGTGAGGGTGAGTGAAGGCGTGGGGGAGGGGCGAGAGAGGGCTTTGGCGACCCCTGTGAAATGGCCATTTGACCCCCAAAGGGGTCGCGACCCCCAGGTTGAGAACCGCTGATATATATGATTTAACTGCTCTCTGAGTTCCTCCACTCCTTTAAGAATAAGCTATAGGCTGCCCAAGGAAATAAAATTAAAATAAAAAACAAACAGATCTGGAAATGTTTAATGGTATGTGTGTGTATGTGTATGTGTATGTATGTAATCATTTCCAGACCTGCAAAGAAGGTGAGACCCTCTAGCATTATTGCACAAAAATATTTAGAAAATGGAGCTTATTGGCTTATGAAAAGGTTCCTTGAAATAATTGTAATGATTGGTTTGCATGAAATGGGATTTTTGCATGTAGAATTGGTGTACACAAGCAGTTTGATTGCATTACAAATGTGTGTGTGTGTGTGTGTGTGTGTGTGTGTGTGGTGTCCCAAAGCTCATAAGGAGTGATAAAGTGAAGTTGAGCCCTGTGAATGTCTTTGTGTTGTTGAACGGATGTTGAGAGGCGAAAGGAGATGAGAATTCTATGCAGTTTAAACATTTTTTTTCCTCTCCCTGTATTCCGGACTCTCCCTTCCTTTGAGAGAAGCAGGAAAAGGGTGGGCTGTGGGCTTTTGTTCTTTTCACCATTTTTTTCTCTCTGCTGAACCAGCCTGAGAAAGGCGGGGTAAAGGGTGATATCTGATACCTGCCTTTGTAGTTTCACTGTTTTTGACTCGGAATACAGTTTATTTATTTGTTCATTTGTTAGCAGCATGAGTTGTTGTTCATTTCAAAGAAGGAGCTAATTTGTTTATAGAGGGATATACAATAGTAGAAGGGAGTGAGGCTTCTACGCTTGTTTTAAATTTTTTTTCCTTTTCTTTTAATCTGTCTGAGAAGGGAGGGGCAAATGGGGGATTGGCTTCAGCCTCTCTCTCTCGCTGTTCCATTTGCATATAAAAGCTTTTCTTTTCTGCTCTGAAAACAATTTTGATTTTATTTTTTCTGGTAATTTTTGAGGTTTAAAATATTTAATTAAACCTATATAAAAGAAATGATTTTGAAAGATTTTCTGAACCTAACTTGCATTTTACTAAAAGCAGAGAGTGACACTAAAGTTTGATACAAATATGCTTCAGAGCATTGATCTAAAATACTTCATTTAAATTGTTTTACTTTTGAAGCTATTCTTCTTACAATAGTAGAAGGTTGGGAAGGAAGGGGAAGCCTTTCCCTTTGAGGATTTCTGAGAGGCAGAGCTTTCCCTTCTGGAATTCAAAACTCCAAGCTGGGAGATTGCTTCAAAATGATTGGAGGTCAGCTGCTTGAGAGCAGAATTAGTTTCTTCTTTATAGGAAGGCAGGCATGACAGATGCAAGCACAGCGTTCCAAAGCTAGCCTGTTTGGACTGCAAGAGTAACCCTTTTTTATATCCTAAAACGTCTTTTGATGTTCTATGTGACCCTTTAAAGTCTTTTGAAATTTCTTTGATTTGTGTGTGATTGTTTTAAAAATTCTAATTACTTTGATTTGATTTCTTTTCCTTCTTGAGTTTTTTTAAATTTTTCTTTCCTGTGTCCCATGTCTGCTTGGATGTTGCAGGCCCCTGTGGTTTTGTCTTTCCTTTGTTGTGGAAAATAAGGTGGCTTCAGCTTCTTAATGGCCCATTGGTGAAGGTGGGGGCTGGAGCTCTGCCTGAGTTTTTGCTTATTTCTTTTGGGGAGTTTCACTGCTCTTTTGGTGTTGAGTTTCTTATATTTTCCAACAAAGGGAGAGAGGAAGTTTTAGTGTAATCCAGAAAGTTGTCTTTAAGTTGGTTTGCACAGACTTGTGCTGACTTGAAAGTCAGAAATGGAATGTTTAGTGAAGAAGGAGTTAGCGAGTGGAACCGATGAAAAGAGAAAGATATGTGTTCGGGATCATGGGGGATCTTCGGAAGGTGAAGAAAGAAAGCAATGCATGGGTGGAGTCAAGTGATAATGGGTAGCAGTGGTTGTGATACAGAAAAGGAAGACGGAGTTAAAGATTGCCCGATCCAAAGAAGGGAAGCATAAATGTACAATATGTTGGCAGAAGATGAAAGTGTATAGTATTGGTGATGTTGGGTGATTCCTTTTTGGATTACACAGAAAGCTTAAAGAGAAAGTGGTGTTTTTTTAATTGACATTGATCAGATTAAGTGAACAAAGCATTAGAATACACTTAATTAAGTGAAGGAAATAGAAAAATCACTCCTGATAGAACAGAAGAGGTGGCATCTCAACCTCTACCTGAACTCAAGCAAGAACTAAGGAAATTCTGAGGTTTGGGTTGATGGGAATGCTAATCTTACCAAACCCCTGTATGCAAAATTAATTGAATTTGAACCTTGGAATTTGAAATGGGAGGGGCACAAAAGAGGAAGCTTTGAAAATTTGAAACAACCTTTAACCAAGGCTTCTGTATTAAGTTTACCAAATTTGGAAAAGCCATTCCATCTCTTTGAAAACACAGAAAATGGAATTACACAACGAGGTGTTGGTTCAGGACTGGACAGGACAAAAGAAACCCGTGGCATTTCTGTCAAAAATAATGGACCCAGTAATAAGGGGATGGCTAGTATGTATTCAAGCAATTGCTGCTACTCAATATTGGTCCAAGAAAGTGGGAAATTGACCTTTGGGGAAGCCCTTATTGTGAGCACCCCATGTAAAATATGAAGTAATTTTAATGCAGCAGACAGACTTAATTTTAATTACAGATCACAATTTGAATCCAGCACAGTTCTTAACCAACACCAGATTAATGGATCAGTTTGGATTAAAACGTTATTGTGCTAAAGTAATTGATTTACAAATAAAAATAAGACCTGTTTTGGAGGAACACCCCCTGGAACAAGAACAAGCAATTTTTATTATAAATGGACACAAGGGGTTTGCCTCAAAATTGGTCTGCTCAAACCTGTGAAGTATATGCACTAAATCAAGCTCTATGCATCTTGGAAGGAAAAATAAACAGATTCCAAGCATGCATTTGGGATACTGCATACATTTGGTAAAATATGGGTGGAATCATTGGGGAATTCAAGCTATTGTAAATGAACTTTTAAAATGCTATGGTGATATTGGAATATATCCTTTAGCAAATTATAGACAAATGTTCACTTTGTACAAAAAAAGGTGAATAAACAAGCTGTCAGAAAACATCAGATGGGTGGAGATCACCAGCTTTAAGATCATTTCAATATATTCAAGTGGATTTTACAGAATTACCAAGAGGGGAGAGAGTACAATATTTATTGGTCATAGTGGACCGCCTCACAATGTGGGTTAACGCCTTCCCTGCAGTAATGCTACAGCAACAGAAGTGTCAAGAGTTTACTTAGATCCAACCTAGAATGAATATTGGAATATCATCATATGAATTGTTGTTTGGAGTAGCTTTCACTCCAGGAAGCATATGCATTGATTCCCTGGAAACCAGAGACAAAGTATTGAAACAATATGTGTATAAACTGTCCAGATATTTGGAAGTTCTTAGGAAACAAGGACTCTTAGCCCAGATGCCACTTTTGGAGTTTCCAGTCCACAAATTCCACCATGATGATTGGGTGTTGAGCCGGAGCTGCAAGGAAGTTAAACTCCAAGTGAAAGGGCCCATGCCAGCCCCAAAAGAATGGAAGGTGGAATCTCACCAAGGAAATCTGTTGAAGTTGATGATCCAAAGAACCTAACCAACTGGCAGGTAGTAACCAGTGGGAATAGCGTACTTCACCACCTGGACTATGTTTGTATTTTTCTTTTTTAGGACTGAGTAGTTGCCTATGCTGTTTCCCAACTGAAGAGGACTACAACTGATCAGATTCCATTACGCGTTCTCCCAGATGTGTTGGTTTTGTAATTGTACCTTTTAAGACTTTAGAGAGAAGATCTTGAGTCCACTGGATGAGACTGAAACCAGCAGACCAGAGTGATCCAGTTACATACCAGATGTCAAGAACTGACAAACCTTTGGTGCTGAAAATTTAAGAAGAATACACCCTGCTGAGTCCTACCGGCAATGGACTCTCTAAGCACGGTGGTGAACGTCTGCCTTACTGAACCACTCTGGAAGCTGGTTCCCTGCGCACAGCCGAAGATCAGTAAGGAGGAAGACAGCCTTCACACTGTAGATATATCTTATTCACTGTAATATAATACATTCTTACACATACTAATGTTAGAGAAAGGTTGGGTATGGGTGTGGTTTCTGTGGGTAGTTGCTATACTAGCCCTACTTTTACTCTTGTTTTACACATATAAGGAATGGTTTTGTGGTAAACCTAGGATCTTTATTGTTACTGCTATTTCCCAATCATAACGTACCACTGACCCTATTTCTGACGTAGTGAGTTTTACACCATAGGTGATTATGATTTATATATGGCTTTGGACATTGTTTGCAACAGAAATCTCACTTGCTAATATCATGCACATTAATTCCCTAAGTAGAGACACTTTAGGTCAAGTACACTCCTGCCAGGAACGCATTATCTATGCACGGGGTCATTATTTTAGACCTACGTCAACTCCATGACCTAAGGTTCCACTATTGACATTCCCAGCAGAGGGGGGAATAGATAAGGAAAATGGGCCCCTATAATAATTGCAAAAAGGAGATTACATCTCAAGGATCCTGGAATTAAGTCAAGACCTTGTTAATCAATATAACCCTACCCTAGGTCAAAGATGTTGGTTATGTCTATCTGCTGACCCTGCATCTTATCATGCTGTTCCTGTCAAGCCACAAGTCTGGGTTAGAACAAAGGCTACAATTATCCTTGAAGGGGATAGTAGAGATAAAGCACCCGTCTCACCGATACAAGGAGATTTTTATGAGGCATTCAAAAGACTGGGTAAAAGCCGCCTTCCTATTGCAGGCCCAATAGCTACAGGTATAGACCTCATAGGAACGCCTTCTCTGTGTGTAAAGAGATACCAGAAACTAGGTAGGCCTGTAGGGTCCTTGACAGAAGAACAATGTCAGTCAAAAATATACTTTGGCCCTAAGATGAACTTCAGGGATATAAAATTAACAAAAGGTATTTTCCCTCTGCCCACCACCTATTTCAACAAAAGGTTACTTTCTCAACACCACCAGAAATCAGCTTTAAGAAAGGAAAGTGGGGAGGATGGAATATAACCCTTGAAAACTGTCCAAGACCATTTCATCCTCCATGGTTTCCAGTTTGGTTAAACTTTAAGATCAAATCAGGTTTATGTATCCTTTTTCCACCGGGAAATATTACCTCCCAATATCTTTTTGAAGGACCAGTCCTCAGAGATAAACAAAAGGACCCTTCACTAGAAGTCCCATTGCAACCACTGACAGGAATGTATGTGGCAGGGACTTTGGGGGTCTGGACTAATGAAAACTACCGTAGGAACCATGCTTTCTCCATGAACATAGGAGTATATGTAGAGGAAAAAAGAATGTTCTTGTGTGGAAAGGATGCATATTTGTGTTTGCCAACAAACTGGACAGGAACATGTACATTAGTTCATCTTTTTCTTAAAATAGGTGTTGTCACTGGAGAATATACTATCCCTGTTCCTCTCATGGGACACATTCAGAAACGGGTGCCTATCATAATCCCACTATTAGCAATCATGGGAATCGGGATTGCAGTTGGAACAGGTGTAGGTGGTCTGACACACTCTGTAATACAGTTTCAGCAATTGTCAGAAGAGCTTCAAGAAAGCTTGAACCAGATTGCTGGAATCTTGGTCAAAGTCCAAGATCAGATAGATTCCTTGGCAGCAGTAATTTTACAAAATTGATGTGCCTTAGACCTCCTGACAGCTGAGAAAGGAAATCAGGTGTGGTCAAGGAAGGTGCTAATGAAATGCAGGATAGGGTTTCCAAAATAAGCCACAGGTTACTGACAGCAGATATGTGGTTTTCTTGGTTGCCTGAATCAGACAGGATAAAAGAAATGTTGTTAATGTTGTGCTGAAGCAGGTCTAGCTTTTATTTCTTTTATAAATACTTTGCTTAAACAACTATCAAAGAGAGCGGTAAAGGAACTGCAATCTGAAAAGGAGTTAGTTTTAATGGAAACTCTCATCAATCATCAGGTTAGCTCTAATGCCTTTGAAGAACATAAAGATTCTGATATGGAACCTGTAGAAAGGTAGAGAGAATCTCCACAAGAATCAAGAGAGTAAAGACAATCAAGAACTACCTATCCTTTATCTTTATTATTATATTTTGTTAGACCCTATATATGGTAGATTTGTTTATTGGAACCTTGTATACAAATAGTGGAAGTTTATGTATTAAAAAATAACAAATTTCCAGAGGGGGGAATAATGTAGCTGAAGCGGGATCTGCTAGATGACCACTGGATAACTTTCTATTCACTATATTCTAAAAGCAACTATATTGTGAAAGCAGGATATGCATCCGGTTAGAGAAAGTACAAGCTTAGCTTAAATTCCTTTGATACTTTAAGAGGCCCCCTAACTTGTTAGAAGGAAAGGAGCATCCTAATGAAATATAGTTAAAGGTGATTAGGCCAAGATAACCACCTGGGCGGGAAGTCATTTATTACAGAATAATTGTTTGGCAAGGATAATGTAAAACTTTAGTAATAAGGAAATGTCAATTAAATGTAACAGATGTATGTTAATCATATATGGAAAGTTGCTGTGTTAGCAGAATCCTTTGTTTGACAAAGGATAACAGTATAAAATTGTGGTCTCAGAATTATCAAATTGTTTGGATTCAAGGTACATAAACCTCTCTGAACCTATTGTGCAATAAACTCTCTCTCTGGCTGACCTAGGGATGTTGTTTGGTCACTTCATTCCATAACACTTCTGTAGTTTTTCTTCAATGCAGATTGAGCTCACTAGGCTTGAGAAGCAACTTGTCTAAAACAGCATACGCACAAATCTTGCAAAGATGATTCAACATGCTGTCTTGGGACTTTTTATTACAGGCAATCTTCTTAGCCAAAACAAGAACTATTTTTTCTCTTCTTCCCTTTTTTTCTTGCTTGAGAGCAAAATTAATTTATCGTTTATAGAAGGCAGGCAAGCATAGTGTTCCAAGGTTAGTCTGGGATTTAATGTTATTCTTGCCCTTGCTCTCAGTCCAATTTTTACTTTTAAAAGAGAAGTATAATTTTCTTGAAATTCTTGGTAATTATGATTACTTTTTATTTCAGCAAGTTTTTTTTGTTTGATGTCTTCTTATCATCATTATTATTAATTAAGATGTCATTTTTGAATTGCATAGCTTCTAATTTTTTTTGTTCATTTCGTTTTGCAAATCATCTGTTTAGCTTGCATAATCATATTATCTTTAAGATTTTCAATATTTATTTTGTGTCCTTTTTTTTGTAAATCATTTTTCCACTGTTGATAATTCTTTATAACTGAATAAAAGTTGATTTCCTTAATCTCTCTAGCTTTTACAGATCAGAGTCTTCCGTGCAGGGCTAAAGACATGAGAACGAGGTCCCTTCCCCCCTTTGTGGGTGAGGAAAGCATTGCAGAAGTAGAAAAAGGAGGGGATAGATAGTTTGTGGTCAAGTTTGAAAAACAGCAACCACACATCAGCATTGTAGCTAGTGAACTTAAAATATTTACTTATAACTTTTACTTATAAACTTTTACATATAAACTTGAGTTTATCTTGAAGCATAGAGAAGAAGGAAAATTTTAACTTTGTTCTCCACCCTGTCTGGTTTGGCCAGATCAAACTGGATGAGATAATTTCTTTCCTCTCAATACTCTCTCTAACAATTTAAAATTCATATCTCTAGAGATCAGGCAATTGCAGTTACTTTGAAGGTACACAAAGATTTTAGACATACACACTAGTCATTCCCTTAAATTTTAGTTGAATTAGGGAATGCACAGATCTTAACAATTATTTTTATTTTTACAGAAATCATCAAATTTAATCAATTTAATTATCTGAGTCTTCCCATTTAGACAGGCTTTTCTTTTTATTACCTGCTAAACCCCGGGTGGGAAGAACAGTAACAATTTTCTCCTCTATTCTTAGTTCTTTCAGAGATCTCTTGTTCTTTTAAGGATGGTAAATCATCAGAATCTTTATAACACTGCAGTAACTTCTTTTCTCCTACTACACATAGCAGCATAAATCTTTTTTTGTTGTTGTTGTTAGCCCCTACGTCTGAATCATTTTACTGTATGGTGGGGCTTCTCAACTTTCTATTATGGTAGCCATCAAATCAATGATTTCTTGAGGTTTTTCTGAAAATGGCCCATAATGCTGTTGCCAATTCAACAAGTCAGTGGTTGTAAAAGGAACATATTGAAGTGCAGGAACATTTTGAGGCTGTCCCTGGGCATTCATTCCTGGTACAATTATTTCTCTAAGAGGGGCAATAGTTTCACCCCGTGCCTTTGTTTTACTTCTAGTATGGTTTGACACAGAGTCTTCAGAGCTTGCTAAAGACCATGAGGCACTTCTCTTTATTTTCTTCTTTGGTTTAGGTTTCATCAGGTTCTCTTTCTGGTAGTACAGGAACCGGTTCAGCTTTTATTGCATAAAGTTTTCTTTCTCTCCTCTGTTTTAGATTTCATCAAACAGACTCTAGCAAACTCTGCCTGACATTTGATTAATCAAGGTGGTCTCTCTTTTATGTTAGTCTTTCACTGATCAATATATGGATACTGGTCCCAATGTCCATCCTCTGTTACTTTCTGGTGGACTCTCGAAATGAGCCCTGGGTCCAAAGACTCTTCCTCCAGCTACCTCACGCCGAAGGTAGACCACTTATTATGGCAAAATGTCTGTAGTGTATCAGGGTCACATTGGGGGTCTCCATAATCTCTCAGGAATCCTATTTGAAGTTGTCTTGCATGCATTGCAGGGGTGTCCATGAGACTCCTCTTTTGCTACTATTACCACCCATTCTAAGGATGCACCAATGGCTCACTCGGGGATAGCACTATGGCCGACTCCGGATTTTTCCAATGGCTACCTTTGAGAACTGCGACTGTTTAATCAACCCACACAGTTTCCTACCTATCTGGACTTTAGGCATGCCGACCTGTCCAGTCGAGGATGTTCCTTCCCCGCTTCCAATCCTACAGATTGGGTACAGTCCTATTCCATACTCGCCTGCAGGTCTTTTGGTCCTGGACGTCCACTCAGCAACCAGTCTGTCATCCTGAGGACCCTTGCAGGGTAGAGCTGAGGAGTTTGTGTAGTTTCTGTTGGATAAAGTTGCTCAGATTCGGATGGGCTTGGATTCTGATTGGACAATACCGACTGAGATGACGGGACGGGTCTTAGCCTATTGTGTGTGACGAGTTTGAGCCAGTGACTCCTGAGGAAGTGGACAAGGCTGTAGGTGCAATGAGTTCCTCTACTTGTTTGTTGGACCCGTGCCCCTCCTGGCTGGTTTTGGCCAGCAAGGAGGTGACACGAGTCTGGTTCCATGCTTTGGTTAATGCATCCTTGCAATACGAACTGGGTCCAGAACCATCTTCTGCTACCACTGGTTGAGATGGGTTCCAAAGACCGTGACCCCTATTTGCTTGCAAATGCACAGAGAAACCAGACGAGCCAAGAGGAGTTTAAGAAAAGCTAAAATAGTTTAATAAATACAAACAAGTAAAATAAAAACCTATAGAGGCGTCAGTAGTCATCTCTTCTTACCAAAGTCCATTCAGTTCTCCTGACGCTTCTCCATGTAGTTTCAAGGCCAGCTCATTTCTTCCTCCCTCAGAAGGGGAGGGAAGTGACTTCAGCTCAAGCGTGTGTGTTCAAGCAGCATGCTACAAAGAGCAGCGGTGTAAGTGTGTGTGGGAACGTGTGATCAAAAGAAGCATGGAGCAAAGTGCTAATGAGCAGCTGCCTATATGCTGAGTCATGGTCAGTTAGGAAATGCAGGAAGACTCGGAGTCAAAGGCTGCACGCTGATTGGCTCTTTCAAAGATTCAAACCAAAAGCCAATTATTATTATTTTTTTATTGAAAAGTTTTACAAACAAAGAGAACAACATTTTCTCCCCCCCTACAATCCCCCACCCCTCTTCCCTCCCTCCTCCTCCCTCCCCCCTCCCCGACTTCCCAGAGGAAAATACAGGGTATTAAAAGAAAAAACAATCATAAGCTAAATTAACCTAACTATCCTTAAGCTAACAAATCCCCCCCCTGAAACCTTAACTCCCTTATAGATAATGCAATATATCTTTACATTCATTCATATGCAATTTGATATCATAGCATCTGGTACTTGTTTTGAATATAGTCTATCCATTTTCTCCACTCCAAGATATATTTTTCTTGTGTATGATCTTTCAAGTATGCTGAGATTTTCGCCATTTCAGCTAAATTTGTTACTTTCAATGTCCATTCTTCTATAGTAGTCAAAAAGTCTTTCTTCCAGTATTGTGCTACCAACAGCCTAGCTGCTGATATTAAGTTTAAAATCAATTTAGTCTCTAATACTGTACAATCAGTTGTTACCCCCAATAAAAATAATTGTGGAGTAAATTTCAACCTCCTTTTCAAAATATTCTGCATTACTCACCAGATTTTTATCCAAAATGCTTTGATCTTCTTACAAGTCCACCATATATGATAATAAGTTGCATCGTCACAATCACATCTCCAACATTTGGCTTGCACATTTGGGTACATACATGACAATTTCTTAGGATCTAAATGCCATCTATAGAACATTTTATAAAAATTTTCTCTTAAGTTTTGTGCTTGCATAAATTTAACATTTCTAACCCAAATCTTTTCCCACGTTTCCATTATTATTGGTTCCTGAAAGTTTTGTGTCCATTTTATCATACAATCCTTGACCAATTCCGTTTCTGAATCTATTTCCAATAATGCATTATACAACCTTTTAATATGCATTGGACTCTGGTCCCTAATCTGTTTTACCAAATTTTCCTCATTTTGCATGACACCAATTTTTTGGTCTTCCCTCCATCTAGCTTGGAGTTGACCATACTGAAACCAAGTATAAATTATCCCTTCATCTTTCAGTACCTCTACAGATTTCAATTGCAGATTCCCCCTTTCCTTAAAAAGAAGCTCCTTATAAGTAATCACCTCCATTTTTTGTTCTATACTTGTATTTTCTATTGCATGTCTAGGATTTGCCCATATAGGTATCTTATAGTTTAACTTATATTGGTACTTTTTCCAAATCCTTAACAAAGCATTCCTAAATATATGACTTTTAAAAATCTTATCCACTTTCTTTTCGTATAATAGATAAGCATGCCATCCATATAACAAATCATATCCTTCTATATTTAATACTTTCTTCAGTTAAATTAAACCAATTACTAATTTGCACTAACACAGATGCTTCATAATACAGTCTTAAATTAGGCATTTTCAAACCCCCTCTCTCATGAACATCCTGCATAATTTTTAATTTTACTCTAGGTTTTTCCCCAGACCAAATAAAAGTATTAACTCCTTTCTGCCATTCCCTCAAATTTCCATCTTTCTTAAGCACTGGTATCATTTGAAACAAAAATAACTTGGGTAATACATTCATTTTTATTGCTGCTATTCTTCCCAATAGAGATAGTTGCAATTTTTGCCAGTTTTCCATATCTCTCTGCACTTTTTGCCAAAGAACTTCATAATTATTTTTAAATAACTTCGTATTTGAAGCTGCAACATTTATTCCTAAATATTTAACCTTTTTAACTATTTCAAACCCCATTATTCTTCCTAACTCTTCTCTTTGAAGTACAGACATATTTTTAGTTATTATCTTAGTTTTATATTGATTTACTTTAAATCCAGAAACCTTACCATATTGTTCTATATCCAACATATATGGTATATCCAACATATATGGAACTGTTTTTATAGGTTGAGTTAAAGTAACAACCAAGTCATCTGCAAACGCTCTCAATCTATAATCCTGTCTAATTACTATTCCTTTCAATTTATCAGATTCACGTATCTTATTCAACAAGATTTCTAAAGATAAAATAAATAACAATGGCGATAGAGGACAACCCTGCCTTGTTCTTTTCTCAATCTTAAAGCGATCAGTTAGGCCTCCATTGACAATTATTTGTGCTGATTGTTCTTGATATATTGCTCTAATTGATTGTGCAAACTGCTCTCCAAATTGCATTTTCTCTATTATTTTGAACAAAAATTGCCAATTCAATCGATCGAATGCCTTCTCTGCATCAAAAAAAAAAAAAAAAAAAGCGCTGCAGAGACTTGGTTATTTCTTTCCAAATATTCCAATAAGTCTATAACTTGTCTCACATTATATTTCATTTGTCTCCCTTTTATAAATCCTGATTGGTCATTATGAATTATTTGTTGCATTACTGGCATTAATCTATTTGCCAATACCTTACCAAAAATTTTATAATCAGTATTCAAAAGTGAGATTGGTCTGAAATTTTCTGGCTTAACACAATTCTGCTCATCTTTTGGAATCAGTGAAACAAAAGCTGTTCTCCAGGAAGGTGGGATTCCTCCCCCTAATTGAATCTTACAAAATAAGATTCTAAGTGGTTCTACCATTTCAAGCTGCAAATTCTTATAATAAACAGCTGTCAATCCATCTGTTCCTGGTGTCTTACCTAATTTTAATTGTTTAATTGCTGCACTAATCTCTTCAGAGGTTATTGGTAGATTCAAACCTTCCCTTTGTTCTAAGGTTAATTCAAGAGTATTATCCTCCTTTAAATATCTATCAATATCTAAACCTTGTATTAAATCTCCTGCATACAGTTTTGTATAATATTCTAGAAAAGCTTTTTTAATCGTATTTTGTTGATAAACTTCCTTACCTCTAAATTCTATCTTACTGATAACTCGTGACTTTTGTTTTTTCCTTAATACATAAGCTAACCATCTGCCCGGTTTATTGGCATTACAAAATGTATTATGTTTAGCATATTGCAAAGTAGTTGCCACCTGGTCAACCATTAACATATTAAACTGCCCTCACAATATATTTATTGTTTCTTTTACTTTTTTATCTCCTGGATTACATATTAATAATTGTTTTATTTCTTTTTTATTTCCTCCTCAATCTCTTTCCGCCTCTTTATTTGCTTTAATCTATGTCTATTATTCATATATATTAAAATTCCCCTCATATAGGCCTTACTTGCATCCCATATCATTTCCATAGAGGTACCCTTATGCATGTTATTAACAAAAAATTATTTCATTTGTTTTTTAAGTTCATTCACATTTTCTTCATATCTAAATAAATTTTCATTCAATCTCCAGGATTTCCTTTCCCCCCTCTCCTGTTCCAATTCCAACCAAACCGGACTATGATCAGCTAAAGTCCTTGGACATATCTTCGTCTTCTTTACCCTAGAAAGAAAATCATTTGTAATTAGTATAAAATTAATCCTGGAAAAGATTGATGTCTATCCGAAAAAAAAGTAAAATCTCTTTCGTCTACATTCCGTTCTCTCCAGATATCCCTCAGTTCTGAATCTTCCATTATATCAAAAAAGGATTTAGGTAATCTTGCACGTGTAGAAACTTTAGATGTACTCTTCTTATCTTTCAAAGTATCTATTACTCCATTCCAATCACCCATTAATATAAATGATTTATAGTCCCAGTGTATTATTTTGGAATGTAAAAATTTATAAAAATTATCTTGTTGTTGGTTTGGCGCATATATTCCAATTAAAAGCATTTTTCCATTTTGAATTAATAGTTCTATTGCTATATATCTTCCATGAGCATCTGCCTCAATTAAATTAGCTGTTAATCCTTTCTTTACATAAATAACTATTCCATTCTTCTTCTCTGGAGCTGATGCCACAAAATGAATCCCTATTCTTGAGTTTATTAAATATTTTTGATCTGATAATTTAATTTCTAGTAGGCAAATAACATCATTCTTAAATTGTTTCAAATAATGAAATATTTTCTTTCTCTTCTATGGTGAATTTAAACCATTGACATTCCAAGATAAAAACTTAGTTGCCATCCTTGGCACCTCGAAGCGTCATGAGCATTTGCTGAATTTCTTCTTCCATCTTACTCTTCAGCCTGGTCCCTCCCACCGCTTCTGTTTTTTGAGATTCTTGAGTTGAATCTTGTTGCACTTTTGGTTGTTGTTTTTGTTGTTGCTGTTGTAATTGTTTAAAAGTTGATCGTGTCATACACTGTTCCTTTGGTTCCTCTGTCTCAAGCACTGGTCCTTCTATACTCTTTAGTGGAAAAGGAAGATCTTCTTGCACTTTTCCTCCAGCTGCCACTTCAGCATAAGTTTGTAACTGTTTCCCATTTTTCTCTTGTTGCGGTATCTCTTTTTCTTTTTTGCCCCCCCCCCCAGGTGAAGATGGATGTCCAGCCTTTAAAACGTTGACATAAAAATCTTTCGCTTTCCAAACTGTATTCAAACGGTATCTTTCTCCATCATAAGTCACTATTAGGCGTATTGGAGCATCCCATCTGTACATTAGTTGTTGACTTCTGAGCTCCTTTACCAGGAAACCAAAGTCCTTTCTGTCTCTTAACATTTTAGGAGGAATCTCTTTCAAAATCTGGATTTCTTGTCCAAACACCTGGACCTAATTTTAAAGGAGGCTTGTAGGATATCATTTCTAATTCTTCTATCAATGAAATAAATCTCCACATCTCTTGGCAATTGCTTTTGTTTTGCCACCCATGAGTTAACTCTGTAAGCTTTGTCAATTTGATTTGCCATATCCTCTTTTCTTGCTTCAATTAGTGCTGCTATATCTTCTGCACATCTATCTCTTAAATTTTCCCGACCATTCTCTTTCAATCCTCTCAGTCTCAAAGCAAACTCCATGGATCTATATTGCATCATGGTCACCTCATTTTCCAGCCTCTCTGTTTTAGTCACAATATCTCCCATTTTGGCTTCCAGATTTCAATTAGCTTCATTAATTTCTTCCATTTTCTCATCCAACTGAATAAGATGTTTAGAGAATCCTGAAACTACCAGTATAATATCATCTCTTATCTCATCATGCTTTTTTGCAACAGCATCCTTAACTTCCTTTATTTCTTCCTCAAATTTCTCCAGTTTCCCTTCTATAATTGTTGTTTGGTTATTCATAATTTCTTTTATGAATTCTTTAAGATCTCTAATGGGAGTCTCCTGATTTTTTGAGTCAGCCGGAAGTTGAGCCTTCTGTGTCACAACTGAAAATACTGGAGAAGCCCCTCCTATTTTTGGGATTACTGGTTTAGTTTGCTTGGAAGCCATCTTAATTCCTTCTTTCTTAAAGAAAATATTTTTTCCTCTTCCCTTCCCTTTACAGCAGCTTTCAGGGGTTTAAATTGGTTGATTTTTAAAGCAAAATGATCTTACCTCCACCTAGTTCTCTATTTCCAGCAGCTTCAAGTCAGTTCAATACACAAAAAGTCTCAGCAAACACTTTTGTTACTAGCTTTCACTTTCACAATTACAACAGAGACGGCATTAAGCACTAACTTCCTCTCAATTGGCTTCAGTTAAAAACAATGTAGCTTGGAGTTAAGCATAGATACTTTCTTGCCTGCACTCCTGCTTCTGCTCCGTCTGCTCTTGGATTCTTTTAAACTTCTTATTGACTGCAGAGATGGTCGCGACGTCTGGCTCTGCATAAGCAGAGTCGTCCCGGCTTCGGAGCTTCGTTGGGTTGAATGGGAAGCTTATCCTTCAAGCCCCTGGAATTGCTCCAAGGGGCTTTTTGGACAGCTCTACCCCCCCCCCAACTGCTCTCATCTCCTTCTTCTCCCGAAGGAGAGATTTTGAAGCCATCAGACAGGTATTTTGACAGACAGCACTGTCAAAACGGCTTCACGAAAACACGGGGCTGGTGGTCTGCAAAGGCCGTCTGCAACGTCCTGTGCTGCCAACCAGAAGTCAAACCAAAAGCCAATTAATAGACACAGCTAATACTGAAGACGTTTTCTCTCAGAGATAATTTTGAATCTTTTTCAAATTTTTCCAGAATTTGTTCTAGGATTTGACCAAATAAGTTGGGACTTCCAGTATACCCTTGGGCAATAGTGTCCATCTGAATTGACTTTTTCTTCCTATAACTGGGTCTTCCCATTCGAATGCAAACATATCCTGGGATTCAGGATCGAGTGGACAAGCCCAAAAAGCATCCTTTAAATCAATTACACTAAATAATTGATGCTCTGGTGGGATTCTACTTAATAATGTGTAGGGATTGGTGACTACCGGATGCCGGGATATAATTATTCTATTTTTTTAAAAAAAACAAACCTCCACCAAGCGATAATTCCCATCAGGTTTTCAAACCACTAAGATAGGAGAATTATATGGGAACATGGCTGGTTCGAACAGTCTGTCTTGTATTAATTCTTCTATCACTGGTTTTAACCCTCTTCTTTCTTCTAAACTAATCCCATATTGCTTCTTCTGCCTTATGGGCTCCATGTTTTTGAAAGTAATCTTTATAGGAGTTACTTGCAATCCTCCACGGTTTCCTTTTGTGGCCCAAATTATTGAAGTTATTTCTTCCTCATTCTTATTCTTTAAATATTTGTATTTCCCACTCCCAGCGTTGGAGCACATCACTTCCTAACAAATTTATTCCAGGTGCTGGGACGTATAATGGTTGGATTTTAGTTTCATAGTCTTTCCATTTAAGAGTTAATTCTTCTATTTGAAGGACTTCAAAAGATTGTCTGTGAGAGAAAAGTTATTTCTCAATTGCTGTGCCTATTATAGGCTTTTGGAATGGACAAGTAAATAAGCCAATCAGAAAGCAGCTAATAGGTTTGAATCTCCAGGGCTTTTATATTCCCTTCCCTAATTGTCACAGTTGACAGTATAAAAGGAGATTATTGACAGAAAACTGAGCTCTTCTGTTAAAAAACTGTGGATAGTTTGGAAGTCAGAAGGACAGTTCTGATGCAGTTTTGATGGGTCACAAGACTCTTTCTTCTGAGGAAGAATAGCCACAACTAACATCGCTTAGAGTGAATATATATATACATACATACATATATATATCTCTGACAAGATATTTTTTATATTAATAAAAACATTTATTGTTAACTGCTTCGGAGGCTCATTTGTTAAAGTAGCTCTTAATAGAGATAAAAGTTTATGGTACATTGATTTATTTTCTCCTTCGACACCCCTGAAATTTTTATTGTATTAATTAAATGGTTAATTAAATGGTAGCCTTGGGTTATATTTATCAGAGACATCCTAGAGGTGCTGGTGTCTATTAGAAATACTAATTCCTGCTTTTTGGGCCTCACTTGTATGTTTATCAAGGACTCTTGGTGGAACCTTAATATCAAGGGTCCCTGACTCCCCTATTCTTCGTCTTCATCCATTAGTCTATACACTTTCTGTTTTCTCTAACCAGCTGTGGACAATTGCGAAATGCCCTTCCTTCCCACAATTAAAACACTGGTTCCTGCTACTTTGTACTGTCATTCCTCTGCCTTTCCCTCTTCTTCTTCCTCTCCATTGCCCTTGATTTCCAAATTCTCTTGTCCTTTCTGATCTCCTAACTTCTTGTTCATCATTTCCACTACTGCTGACAATAACAATTTCTTATCCTCTCGTCGCTCCTGTACATCACAATTCACAAATACTTTCTGAGCCTCTGCTAACAAATCCATTTTACTTTTTTCCCCATCCTTCCACTTTTTGTATCTTTCTTTGTTTATCTCCATATGCTTCTATCAAAAACTGACTCTTAGCTTCCAGTGGCCGGACGTCGTCGCCGGATGGTCTTTTTGTGGCCGCTGGCTTCATCGCGCGTTGGAGCTGCCTCACAGCTGTCAGGCGGCTCGGAAAATTTACTCTTTGGATCGGACGGGTGGATAGAGCCAGTGGGAGTAGGTAGAGCCCCCTGAGTTGCCCCCAGGATTCCTTTTTTGCCCTGGGGAGCATTCAGGGTGAAGGCTCCCTCTCCAACCCACTGACGCTCCACGCGGCGAGGGACCTCTGTTTAAACTGCAGAGCCAGACGAGAGCAACTCCACCAACATCGGATGTAAGGAAAATTTGGTGAAATCTGGACTGGTTTAATGAGGGGAAAAAGCAAGTATTTGTTCCTTTTTTAATAATCTTCAATTAAAGAGTCTCTGGAAGAAAGTGTTTGAGAAAATGGCAACTGGCTAAAGTAAAGTGAAAAGTGATAGTTAAGCCTGCCTCGAAGCAGTTGAAAGAACAAGATTTTTAAAAAAGAAATAAAATTGACTTAACTTCTTTCCTTGCAAAACTGGGGAGAAAAGCTGGAATAAGAGGAAAAGGAGGAAGATTTTCTTTTCTGGAGAGCTTAAGACTTTGTAGAGGTATGGCTTCAAAACAAAAAGCAGGGGGGGATTCCCCCACTCATCAGACAAAGGAAAAGCCAGCTAAGCCACAAACACAGACTCAGACTCAAAATCAAGGAAGTGGAAATGAGGATTTGAAAGCTTTTATAGCTAAGACATTAGAAAGTGTTGTTGAAAAAATGGAGAAAAATCAAATGGAAATGAAGGAGCTGGTACAAGAAAAATGTGATAAGTTGAATCAAAATATAACTAAAGCAGTAGCTGGTCTCTCAGATGCAGAGGTGGCGGTGGAGAAAAAAGTGGATGAACTAAATATAGAAGTTGAATCTAACAAGAAAGTGGCAGAAGAGAAATTTTTTAAAGCTGATGTCAGAACCCAAAGACTTGAAGATGAAATTACAATGATCCAATTTCGGGCTATGGAGTTTGCCATAAGACTGAGGGGAATAAGGGAAAATAACAGAGAAGATTTGAGAGCAGTTTGTGTAGAGGTACTGGCTCAGATATTAAAGATTGATCCTAAGCTAATTTTTAGTAGAATTGACAAGATCTACAGGGTGAACTCTCGTGTGGCAAGACAAAGGAATCTGCCTAGAGATGTTGTGATTTATTTTACTGATAGAAGATTGAGGAATGATATCTTGCAAAAATCTTTTCTTGCCATGTTCAACTTGATGGTAATCAAATTGGTGTTTATAAAGAGCTACCACCTGAGATGCTAAGGGACAGGAAGGATTATGGTTTTTTGGTGAATGAATTTAAAAGATGCCAGATTCCATTTAGATGGGATGCCCCAGTTGGCATAATTTTGAGATATGAGGATGTAAGATACTGTCTAAATACTGTGGAAAAAGCAGAACATTTTTATCATAACATTCTTAAAAGAGCCTCAACATCTCCACGTTCATCCACGCTGCTAACTGTAGAAGGAGTTGTTAAAGAGAAAGATCTTGAAAGAGGGATTGAGGAATTGTTTAGGCAAGTAGAACTAGAAGCAATACAAACTCAAAGAGCAATAGAAGAGTCTCAAGGCGCAGTAAGTGGTTTCTCAGATGATTTTTTCACGGACTTCCCAGAGCCCAAAATAAAGCACCCCAGAAGTACAAGAGAGGTGGATTTGGACCTTGAACTGTTGGCGCAAGAACCAAAAGATCAACGTATAACTCGTGCAGCAGAGAAGCAAAGGTTAGAGAAGCAAAAACAGCAGAGGTCCACTGTATCACAAGAAGAGAAGGGGGCTAATGGGAAATCACAGAAATCAGAAGCTGTGGGAGGAGTGAGACCAAAGACTACTGCGGTGCAACAGAATCTTTGGCAATTGCTCGATTCGCTTCATGAAACCTCAGATGACAGTTAGATTTTTATCATGGAATGTGAAAGGATTGAATTCTCCACAGAAAAGAAGGAAAAATATTTCATTATTTGAAACAGTTTAAAAATGATGTTGTTTGCCTGCAAGAAACTCATATTAGAACTCAGAATCAAAAATATTTGATAAATTTTAAATTAGGACCACATTTTATATCTTCCAGTTCTGGGAAAAAGAATGGACTAGTGTTGTATATTTCTAAAAGATTAACAGCTAAAGTTATA
The DNA here is from genome assembly GCA_038048745.1 of Coluber constrictor foxii. Classification (NCBI taxonomy): domain Eukaryota; kingdom Metazoa; phylum Chordata; class Lepidosauria; order Squamata; family Colubridae; genus Coluber; species Coluber constrictor. Next base: position 113,182,510 of record CM075961.1, on the reverse strand, counting down.
GAATCAGATGATGATGGAAGATATATTGCAATTGAAATAAATATACAGAATGACTCATTGCTTTTGATTGGAATTTATGCCCCAAATCAACAGCAGGAAAATTTTTATAAGTTATTATATGCTAAAATACTGCAATGGAATTACAAGTCAATTTTGATTATGGGAGATTGGAATGGTGTGATTGATACAACCATTCCAATCTCCCATAATCAAAATTGACTTGTAATTCCATTGCAGTAAAAAAACATTGGCTAAAATAGGGATTAAACTGCCACAGACTTTTTTGTGATGAAAGAAGACTTAGAATTGAAGAATGTATGGGGAGTTCAACACCCGAAGGAATTGGACTTTACATTTTTTTTCAGATCGACATAAATCTTTTTCTAGGATTGATTTTATGTTGGCTACATCAAATTTACTTACCAAAACGACAAAGACTAAGATATTTCCCAGGACTTTAACAGATCATAGCCCGATATGGATGGAAATTGAACTTGGGAAGAAGGAGAGAAGGGCTTGGAGATTGAATGAGAATTTGTTTAGATATGAGAAGAATATATCTGAACTCAAAAAACATATGAAGGAATTTTTTCAAATGAATTTGAATAAGGGTACACCTATTGAAATTGTTTGGGATGCAAGCAAGGCATACATGAGAGGTGTACTGATTTATATGAATTCTAAACATAAGTCAATTCAACAAAAGAAAAGAACAGAACTGGAGTTAGAAATAAAGAAAAAAGAACAATTACATATAAAGAATCCGACTGATGAGAAATTACAGTTATCCATAAAACTCTTGAAAGATCAATTTCAAATGCTTATGGCTGAACAAACGGCAACAAATTTACAATTTGTGAAACATAATACTTTCTGTAACGCTAATAAACCAGGCAGATGGTTGGCCTATACCATGAGAAAACAACAAAGTTCTCGTATAATTGATACTATTGAATATAGAGGCAAAGAAGTTTTTCAACAAAATTTAATAAAACAAGCTTTTTTAGATTACTATTCTAACTTATATCATAAAGATAATATAAAGAATGAGCTTATAGATGAATATCTTGAAAAGAGGAGAGTTACAAACATTTCAAGAGAACAAAAGGAAAGAATGAATTATGCAATAACATCTGAAAAGATTTCTTTTGCAATAAAACAATTGAAAACAGCAAAACCTCCAGGGACGGATGGTTTGACGGCGGTATATTATACAACCTTACAAACAGAAATGATTGAACATCTTAAAGATTTATTTTGTAGTATACAACAAGGGGGAAATATACCCCCTTCATGGAAGACAGCCTTTATTTCACTGATACCAAAAGAAGAAGGTTCTAGAAAACCAGAAAATTTTAGACCAATATCTCTCTTAAATACGGATTTTAAAATTTTTGTGAAAGTATTAGCCAACAGATTGATGCCAGTTATTCAAGAGGTGATTCACTATGACCAAGCGGGATTTATAGAAGGCAGATATATGAAGGATAATGTGAGGCAACTCATAGACTTATTGGAATATCTTGAGAAAAGTAAACAGATCCCTGCAGTGCTGGTGTTTTTGGATGTGGAAAAGGCCTTTGATCGAGTCAATTGGAATTTTCTATTAAAGACTTTAATAAAAATGAACTTTGGGGACCAGTCTGTTCAGGCGGTCTCAGCAATTTGCCAAGAGCAAACAGCACAAATTATTATTAATGGAAGTTTAACAACAAACTTTAATATACAAAAAGGAACAAGACAAGGTTGTCTGTTATCCCCATTGTTGTTTATTTTAACTTTAGAAGTCTTGTTGAACTCGATACGGGATTCCAATACTTTGAATGGAATAGCTATAAGGCAAGAGGATTACAGAACAAGGGCATTTGCAGATGATCTGGTTGTTACCCTAACACGACCTTTGGAATCAATCATCCAGATGAAAAACATTATAGAAGAATATGGACTGGTTTCAGGATTTAGATTAAACCAGAAAAAGACTAAAATGATCATTAAAAATATGTTGGAACCACAAAAGAGTGAACTGGAAAGGTTGGCAGGTTTTGAAATAGTTTCAAAGGTGAAATATCTAGGAGTCCAGGTTGCAGCTTCTAATATAAAACTTTTTCAAAACAACTATGAAGTTTTGTGGCGTAAGATTCAAAAAGATTTGGAAATTTGGAAAAAAACTGCAACTATCTTTACTTGGCAGAATAGCAGCAGTTAAGATGAATGTTCTACCTAGATTTCTGTTTTTGTTTCAAATGATTCCGGTGCTTAAAAGTGATAAAATCTTGGCTGAATGGCAATCAGGACTAAATAAATTTATCTGGAATGAGAAAAAACCAAGAGTTAAATTCAAAATAATGCAAGATGTTCGTGAAAGAGGTGGCCTTAAAGTTCCAAACTTATGTTTATATTATGAAGCAGCAGCATTGACACAAGTGAGTGATTGCTTTGGAACAACAAAGACTGAAATTTTGAATATAGAAGGCCATGATTTAGACTTTGGTTGGCATGCATACTTATTTTATGAAAACAAGTTGGATAATGTATTTAAAAGTCATATACTGAGCCATGCTTTGATGAGAGTTTGGAAGAAGCACCAGCTTAAATTGGATTACAAAATACCTTTGTGGTTGGATCTAGGACAAATTATCCGGAATATAAAGTCACTCAGGGGGATTTTATACAAAGAGATGCTTTTCAATGATGGGGGCAGTTGGAGTCTGAAACCTTTGAAAACTCTGTTGGAAGAAGGGATTAATTTAACCTGGTTGCAGTATACTCAACTTCAATCGAGATGGAGAGATCAAAAAATTGGTTTAATGCTGCATGAAGAAGATTTGGTGACACAGATAAAACAGAAAGGGCCGATGCATATCAAAAGGGTTTATAATTTACTGTTAGAAAGAGTTTCAGAGAGCGAATTAGTTAAAGATTGTATGATAAAGTGGGCACAAAATTTTGCAGAACCAGTTATATTGGAAACATGGGAAAAGATTTGGGTCCAGAATGTTAAATTTACTCAAGCACAGAATCTGCGGGAAAATTTTTATAAAATGTTTTATAGATGGCATTTGGACCGAAAAAATTGTCATGTATGTATCCAAATGTTCAACCTAAATGTTGGAGGTGTGATTGTTTGGATGCTACATATTTTCATATTTGGTGGACTTGTAGAAAAGTGAAAGCTTTTTGGATTAAACTCTGGTGGGTTATGCAGAATGTTCTAAAAAAGAAGCCTCAATTTTCCCCGCAATTATTTTTGTTGGGTATAGTTAAGGATTGCTTACCGAGTGAAATGAGATTGATTTTATACATGATTACGACAGCTAGATTACTGATTGGACAATATTGGAAAAAAGATAGTGTACCTACTATAGAAGAATGGACATTGAAGATGGCTAACTTTGCAGAAATGGCAAAGATTTCTGCATATTTAAAGACAGGACCCAAGAAGCTTTTGTTAGGGAGTGGAAGAAATGGGTGGATTATGTGCAGAACAAATATCAAACTAAGAAGTACCAATTAGTATTTGATTGATAACAAGGATGGGGTTGCTTCAAAGACTGCAACTGTGAAAAATAGTTATGTCATTTTTTTCAGTGCCATTGTAACTGAATAGCCACTAAACAAACTGTTTTAAGTTGAGGACGATCTGTTCTTCAATAAATTGGCTGCTTTGCAATGAAAGAACTGGATGTTTTGATTTTGTCACAGTGCTACTAACATTTTCCTTGTGCTTATTTTAAACATTTGTTATTCTTGTGTTGGAAGAAACATCCTTCTAGGTTCTGCTCCAAGTGGGGAAAAGACACTGGAAACATGGAGACTGCTTGGAAAGATGGTTTAATGGTGGACAGGATCGCATGGCTTGAGTCCTGAACAGAAAAGGGGCAGATACAGCGAATCCTTGGGTTTTTATGCTCTCTCTGGCTTTGAACTTCCTGGGGCCCAGGAGGAGTATTCTGATTCATTGTCAGACTCCCAGGGGGTGGGGGTCTTAGCTAGCCTTGCTGGCTGATGGTCACATGTGCTTCCCAGGTCACATGAGGTGAGTTTCTACTGCTATTGTATAGAGGGCTAATCCTATCTTTTTTTGGATCTTTGGCAATTCCTACTATTGCTCTGCCTGAAGGAGGTAGATATTTGTTATGTAGAATAGACTGGCCCAGGCCTTAATGGCCCATTGACAAAGGGTGGGGGCAGGAAGATGGGAGCTGTTTCAAAACATGCTTATCTATTTCTCATCCAGGGAAATATAATATTCTACCTTTTTAATATTTCCTAAAAATATTTCATTCCTCTAGGAAAGGGATGGGTGCTAACTTCCTACACTTGTTTACCCAATCCAAGCGTGTTGCTGGCCACCCGATCCAAGGGCCTTGCTTGTCATGTGATTGCTGACCACCTACCTCCATCCAAGCGCCTCGCCAGCCACACGGCCACTGACTGCCACCTACCCCCATCCAAGCGTTTTGCTGGCCACCCAATCCAAGCGCCTTGCAAGGTGGGGGCCAGCAAGGAGCTTGGATTAGCAGCTGCTGGCTACCCGACCTAACCCTCTCAGCCTGCCGCCAATCCAGCAGGACTGTCCTGCGACCGCCTCCCACCCGTGTGGCACCAGCCTACCTGACCCTATCCGGTTGCTGGGGGAGACGCACGACTTTTCTCCACCCCAGAACACTGGCTAGCCAGGCTGCAGCCAATGCTCCGCATCATAATGGGCTCCAGGAAGAAGAGGGACGCTTTCTGCCCCATTGTGAAGCTTAGTAAGAGCAATCCGGAGCCAGCTGCAGGTGCAGCCAGGTGGGCGCACGCATGCACAGCGGGGCACAGGCCTAAGGTGCTGCCTCCAGGCCGAGGGCTGGTAGGTACCTTGCCGCCACTGCTGCCTGCGTGGAAGGGAGTGAGAGCGGACATGAGGAAGAGAAAGAGAGAGGGGAAAAAAAAGATGGAGAGAAAAAGAGATGGAGAGAAAGAGGGGAGAAGAAGGAGAGATGAAGGAGAGAAAGGGGGGGAGAAAGAGAAGGAGAGAAATAGATGGAGAGAAAGGGGGAAATAGGAGAGATGAAGGAGAGAAAGAGAGATGGAGAGAAAGGGGGAGAAAGATGGAGAAAAAGAGATGAAGGAGAGAAAGGGGGGAGAAAGAGATGGAAAGAAAGAGCGGGGGAGAGAGATGGAAAGAAAGAGAGATGAAGGAGACACACAGAGATACCTGTTTTAAAAAAAATACTGGGAGCCACAAAACCTGGATAGGCATGGCTGGGGGTGATCATGTGACTGTGTGGGAGTAAGTGATATGGAGTTGGCAATGCCCACCAAGGTTTAAGGTTGTGTTTACATGTGTTACATGTGTTTAAGGTTGAGTGTTTAAAGTTGCAGACCGCTGACCTACCCAAACGCCCGCCTCAGACTGCCTCCAACCGCTCCAGGTTATTTTTATTTAATTAATTTAATTTAAAATGCTGCAATGGACATAAATGATGACTGGTCAAAAGTGCGAGGACCTGCAATGTCCTATAATATTTCACTGGCAATCCATCTGGCCCTGGTGCCTTCCCATTCTTTTGTTTTTTAATTGCTTCCGTTAGTTCCATCGTTGTATTTCCCTCTAATATCTCCTCAATATCTTTAGGAATCCGAGGTAAATTTGCATTTTGAAGGTATTGTATTACATTTTCCTCCTCTATTTTTTCCTGTTCATATAGTTGTCTATAGTAATCCTGTATAATTTTTTTCTTCTCCTTATTTCCAAATTTACTTTGTCCTTGGTCATCGATTAGTTATATTATTTTTCTTGATTCTCTCTCTCTTTTCAACTTATATGCTAACCATCTTCCTGGTTTATTTGCATTCTCAAAATAATTCTGCTTAGTACTTCTGATTTTTTGGGCTTGTTCTTCTTTCTCCAGTAATTCCATTTTATGTTTAATTGTATCCATTTTCATTTTAACATCTTTTTTATGTGGACATTTGTGGAGGTCTTTTTCAAATATCTTATAATCTTCTTCCAATACTTTGTATATAGTTTGTCTTTTCTTAATATTTCTCTTTCTTGTATAGTCTATTATAAAACCTCTGGCATAGGCCTTCATCGTATACCAAAGATTTTGTTTCGATGTATCCTCTTTCCTATTCTCCTTTAAAAAGAAAGCCTATTCTCTCCCCATTTTCTGAACAAAGTCCTTTTCTTTTAATATAGTATTATTTAAAGTCTATCTAAATCTTTTCTTTTGTCCTTTCCATTTCACTATGATTGGATTATGATCTGCCCAGGTATTTGCTTCTATCTCAAATTGTTCTATGCTCCAAGTCAATTCCATTGTTGTCCATATCATATCTAATCTATACCAAGGTGAATGTCTGTCCAAATAAAAAGTATATTGTTTGTTCTTTCCGTTTCTATCTCTCCATGCATCTTTTAAATTTATTTCCTCAGTCATCCTAAAGAAGGATTTCGGTAGTATCGTTCTACTATGTTTTATTGTTTTGTAGTCCAATTTATCATCAACTATACCATTAAAATCTCCCATCATTTTTGTCATATTCCAATTCAAGTATTTTCATGTGCAACTTTCTGTAAAAGTCACTTTTGATTATTATTTGGAGCATATATTGATACTAAAAGAACTTTCAGGTTATTATCTATTATCTCCACCATCAGAATTCTTCATTCGTCCAACTTAAGGAATCAATGATAGCATGGGGAAAGAATTTTGGTTATGGTATTGATTTAGAGAAATGGCAAAAATCGTGGTCACATAATTATAAAATGACAATCCATCATTTTCTTAATAATTTCTTCATCATTAGGTAATTTTTCTCCTTTCCAGTTTTTAGCAAATGCAATTCTGGCTGCTGTCAAGAGATTCACAAGTCTACAACATATAACGAGTATTTGTATAAGATGTTTTACAGGTGGCATCTATCCCCATCGAGAATAGCCAGAATGTTCCAGAATAAATCGGAGAAATGTTAGAAATGTCATTAGATCCCAGGATCCTACTACCACATGGGGTGGACATGTGTAGAAGCAAGGAGATATTGGACTAAGATACACGTGATTGGAAAAAATGATAAAGAGACATTGATTTTAAACCAGAGATATTCTTATTGGGGATTGTGCCAGAGATATACAATACAGAATTGCAATATTTAATCGTGAATCTCTTGACAGCAGCCAGAATTGTTTTGCTAAAAACTGGAAAGGAGAAGTTACCTAATGATGAAGAAATTATTAAGAAAATGATGGATTGTGCTGAAATGAGCAAATTGACATTTGAAATAAGAAAACAGGAAGATAGACAATATTTATTTATTTATTCATGTATTAGTTCGATTTATATGCCGCCCTTCTCCAGAGACTAAGGGCGTCTTACAATGCATTAAGCAATAGCCTTCCTACTTATGTATATACCTGCTTAGTAGGGCTTTCGGCCTCCCCTAAATGGTGTTCTTTGTTATACAAAGTACCCCCACAATCCGGGTCCTCATTTTACTTACCTAAGAAGGATGGAAGGCTGAGTCAACCTTGAGCCTGGTGAAATTTGAACTTGCAGTAATTGCAGGCAGCTGGCAGTTAAGTGCTACTTTAACACTTAGTCCACTGCGCCACCCAGCTTCCCTATATTATTTGATATGGGATTTATTTTATCAATGAATAGAGAATAAGAATTGGAAATAATTATGATATAAAGCAATGTTGAAACTTTTTGAAAATAAGTTAAAATGTTTAGTGATAAATTGAAGAGAGGAGGAGCACAAAAAATGTCACCCATTGTTACACTGTCTTGGATTGTATGGAATGATAATGGTTTTTATATTGTGTTGTGTTTTGTTTTGTTTTGAAAATAAAAAAATTCTATAAAAAAAGTATGAAGGCTATTGCTTAACGTATTGTAAGCCGCCCTGAGTCTCCAGAGAAGGGCGGCATATAAATTGAACCAATAAATAATAAATAAATTTAAAAAAGAATTCTTCGTCGTTTGCATATATTTGCTCAGCTGGTATTGCATTTCTAATATATAAGACCACTCCTCTTTTTTTACATTGTGGCAATGATGTAAAAAATTTCCCTAATTTTGAATGTACCAGTAATTGTTCATGTTGCTTTTTAATATGTACTTCTTGTAGGCAAATTATATCAAACTTTAGTTTCTCTAATTTGTGAAATATCGTTCTTCTTTTAACAACTGAATTAAATCCATTTATATTTATTGAAATCAATTTTGTCTCTTCCATATTCATACTTTATATGCAGGTTTTACTGCTCTAGTTGATCTTAGTTCACACTGTTCTTTATGCGCCACAATCCCCCCTACTGCACCTTCTGCTTTTTCAATCATCGCTAGTTCCTCTTCTTGGAACTCTGGTACTACTGTCATCTGGAATTCCATTTCCATTTCCTTCTCCTTGAAAAATTCTGCATAAAATGCTTTCGCTTTGTCTATTGTATCTATTCTGTATTTTTGGAGTTGCCATGTTAACACTAATCTAGTTAACATTAGTCAACACTAGTTCACACCTTTTTGAAGTAATATTTTAGTCAAAAATTGATATTCTCTCCTCATCTCCTTCACTTTTCTTGGTACTTGCTTCAGAACCACAATTTCTTCCTCATTATACTTCAATGTGTTTTCTCTGGCAGTCTGCAGTATTTGTGCTTTAATTGATTTCTTAATAAACCTTATATGCATTTCTCGTAGTACCTAACATAAACTCGATATATCTCATCTATGCCATCCATAATCTTTTCCTTGGTAATTTCTAGTGCTTCAGCCAGAATTCCTATCATTATTTCTGCCAGATTTTCTCCTTTCTCTTCTTCTACATTTTGAAATCTGAGATAAAATTCTGATCTGTCCATCTCACATCCAATTAGTCCATTCCTGTCACGTTCAACTTCTCCCAATCTATTATCTATATCTTTGATCTTTTCCTACTTTTGTTCCTCCTTTTTCTCAATCTTTTGTAATCTTTCTTCATATTTCAACATCATTTGCTTTATACTCTCTAATTTTCCATCTGTCTTTAGTTGTTGTTGTTCCATCCTCTGGACTGCTTGGAGGATCATTTGTATGTCGTGTCTTTCTCTTTCTCTTTCTCCTTCTCCTGCTGAAGCATCATCTGAATTGATCACTGTCCTTCAGATGTTGACGATGAAGGTGTAGTTGAGGAGGATCCAACTGCTGTTATTTTTCTGCTCATTCTGTCCAGTAATCACCAATAGCCAAAACGGGAAGTAAAAAAAGCCAAAAAGGAAGAAAGTATATATTTTAAAAAAAGGAAAGAGAGAAAATAAACAATTCTTCGGGTTCTTCAATATTCTAATCCACTTTGAGAGGGAAAAAAATTAAATTAATTCCAATGTCAATAAAAATAAGCTAAAGGAAAATCCAATTAAAAATTTAAAAAAAGAAAAAGAAAAAGCCAAACAGTCAACCAAAGAGAAAAAAAAAACAACAACAAAAAATCAATCTTCAGGCACTTATAAACTTTAATCCAATTCAGCTATGTATGAACAAACAAACAAAAAAGTTATGCATCAGAAATATTTAAGCAGGGGAAGCATACAGAGAGTTATCACTTAACTGGAACAAGAAAAAAAAATAGAAGATTTCAATTTCTTCAGCAGTGCTTCTGCCCAATCATTAACAAATCTCTCGCATTCTGCCTCTGACTCCTACTTCAAATAGTTGCCTGAAGAGCCCCTGAATAAACAATACAAATATTTCCAATTTCCTCAGATGTGCTTCCAACTATTTTATCAACAAAAGTTCAGAGTCCTTGAGATGTAGCCACAATATAATACAATTGTTTCAACTTGTTACTTGAATAGAAAAAAATAACAGTTTCCAGTCCACTAGATGGCAGTATTACACACTCTCCTACCTTTCCAGCTAATATAATCCAAACATTCTTTGTCAATAAAATAGCAAATAGAAATTTAAAACAATCTTCAAAAAAGTAAAGAAAAAAATTAAATCCCAAAAGAAAAGTATTTTGAATAAAAGGCACAAGGGTTTGGAAATGTAAAGCTCTCAGTTCTGTTAATCCTTTTCAGTCCAGTCGTGGGCAAAAACAAAACAAAGATTTATAATTCCACTAGTGTAAATGATTTGGGAATAAAAAATAATTCCAGTTCAATTTCGCCACTTAATTTCTTTCTTTCTCCAATTTAATTTCCACTTCAATCTCAGGGTGTTCTTTATATTAATTTAAATTGAAAGTCTCTCACTGCATCGACTCACTATCCTTCTATTCTTCTTCCGGAGCTGTTCCAATTTCAGCAGCTACTATGGCTGCCACCCCGCTGTTAGAAAAAGGGCTTCTCCTGGATCAACCAGGGACTTTGCGATGTCCCTGGGATTGTCAGAATGTGCCCTCCACTATCACAGTCAAAACAAGACTGTGAGGTCCAATAAGGACCAGCCAACAATGAGAATTTCGGAGGCGATCCTGGAGCCCAGGAATCCTCCGATCATTCCGCCGCGATGTCAGCTCCTCCTGCAGGATTCCTTGAGTCTCCCACTTTTAGAAGTTATGAATGAAGTGATGACAAAGAAGGAAATACCCAAGTCATGGTCAGAGGCATATATTACATTGATTCTCAAGGAGGGCACTGACCCACAACAAATCAAAAACTATAGACCCATATCCCTGCTGAATTCAGATTATAAAATCTTTGCTACAATACTGGCAGAAAGACATAAAAGATACTTAAACAATTTTATACATTCAGATCAAAATGGGTTTCTGCTAAAAAGACAAATTAGAGATAACATGAGAATAATTCTGGACACTTTGGAATACTATGAAGCCCATCCTGAAAAGCAAATGGCTCTGATATTCTTAGATGCGCAGAAAGCCTTTGACAATGTGAATTGGTGATTTAGGTTGCTTCAAATGGAGCAGATGGGCTTTGGTAAAAAGTTCACCCAATCAACTGAAGCAATATATCATAAACAAATGGCAAAAATAATGATAAATGGAGAATTGACAGACTCAGTTGAGATTAAAAAAAAGGTAGCAGACAAGGTTGTCCATTGTCCCCTCTGTTGTTTATATTAACACTAGAAGTGCTAAATAGAAGTATCCGAGAAGAACAAAATATAAAAGGAATGAAAATTCGAAAAGAAGAATACAAATTGCAAGCATTTGCGGATGACCTGGTCTTTATTCTTGAAGATCCATTAACATCAATAATTACACTGATAGACAAAATTGGAGAATATGGAAGGATTTCTCCTAAAGTCTACCACCATTTATACGGTTTTGAGTGTGTTCAGTTCCAGATTGTTCTGGTCATACCACGAGGCTAGTTGTTCAAGTTCCTGTCTGTATGCGGATTCATCATTGTCTCGAATGAGACCGATCACTGTTGTGTCATCTGTGAACTTCAGTAGTTTAACAGATGGATCGTTAGAGATATAGTCATAAGTTCTCTGTGCATGAGCTTTTGATGAAAAGGGGCGTTGGTCCTACCTGATACGCTCCTTCTCGTTGGGTGGAGACAGCAGCCATCATGGGTTGTGCTCATCTTGTCAGGTTTCCAGACTGAGCCTGTCAAAGTTGTTAGCTCCGCCCTTGTTACTGGGCAGACCCAGCTTTGGCGAAGACATGAAGACAGGCTCGACGTGTGGGACAATAGGAGAAAAAAGAAACAGACCTAAGGAAAATAACCAGACTGGAAAAGGGAGGGTATGGCTGCTGTCTCCACCCAACGAGAAGGAGCGTATCAGGTAGGACCAACGCCCCTTCTCCATTGTGGGTGGAGACAGCAGCCATCATGGGACATACCAAAGTTCCCAAACTACAAGTGGGAGGGTCCAGGCTGGTCAGAAGGAATCTGTTCGGATACCACACGTTGCAACACCCTACGGCCAAACGCGGCATCAGCCGATGCAAACTTGTCTAACTTGTAATGCCTAATAAAAGGCAAGGGGGAAGTCCATGTAGCGGCCCTGCAAATCTCCAATAACGGGGCTTGAGTAGCCCAGGCGGCCGAAGTGGCCGCACTGCAAGTTGAGTGGGCCGACAAACGAGGAGGCTTAGAAAGAGAGTGTAACTCGTAAGCTTTTGCTATAGTTTGCCGGATCCACCGTCCAATTGTAGTGGAAGATACTTTACAGCCCAATGAAACTGGTAAAAAGGAGACGAACAAGGATTCAGTTTTACGGAAAGCCGCAGTCCGCTTGATGTAAATGCGTAAAGCTCGTCGGACATCCAAAAAGTGCCACTTCCGCTCGAGACGATGAGAAGGACGTGGACAAAAATCGGGAAGTATCAGCTCCTGCATACGATGGAAGACCGTGTTTATCTTCGGCACGAAGGTAGGATCCAGCCGCAGAACGACACGATCCTCATGGAATACGCAAAGATCGTGACGAACCGAAAGCGCCGCCAGCTCGGAGATTCGTCGAGCCGACATTATCGCCACAAGAAACGCCACTTTACAAGTTAAAAGCCGCAGGCTATTAGTCCTCAAGGGTTCATATGGAGCACCCGTCAGAGAGTCCAGAACGATGGAGAGGTCCCAGGTAGGATACCGATGAAGGACTGGTGGACACAAACTGGTAGCACCCCGCAGGAATTGGCGAATCAAGGGGTGCTGCGCCAAGGATGACAAGGATCCGAAGGTGAGCATGGACGATATTGCAGCCACCTGCCTCCTCAACGTGTTAGGAGCCAGGCCCATCGCGAGACCCTGCTGGAGAAATATTAGGACATCGACAATCGAGGCCTGTAAAGGAGGAACCCCAGCACTGTCACACCAAGAACAAAAGGAACGCCAAGTGGCTGAGTAAATACGGTTCGTGGAAGGCCTGCGTGACGACTGAAGCGTGTGAATCACATCATCTGGGATATTGGCCGCTCCGAAGACGTGCCGCTCAACCGCCAGGCGGTCAGACACAGCCACCGCGGGTCCGGATGCCTCACCGCTCCCTGAGAAAGAGCATCGGCGCGAAGAGGTAGCTTCCATGGAGGAGCAATTGAGAGCGACATCAGGTCCGCAAACCACGGCCTGCGGGGCCAGTATGGAGCTAGAAGGATTATGTCCGCCTGTTCCTCCAGTATCTTGCGAACCACACGAGACAGCAGGGCAATCGGCGGAAAGGCATAGAGAAGGCCCGGAGGCCAGGTCGAGCGAAGAGCGTCGACAGCCTCTGCCTTCGGAGACGGAAACCGGGAGATGAATTGCGGAAGCTGAGCATTGTCCGACGTGGCAAAGAGGTCTATTACAGGCTTCCCAAAACGAGCGGAAATCTGTCGGAAGATCTGCGGGTGAAGATGCCACTCCGAGTGATCCAAGCGCTGACGGCTTAGCCAATCTGCCTCTACATTGGCGACACCGGAGATGTGCTCCGCCCGAAGGGAGATGAGGTGCCTCTCCGCCCACAGGCCTAAGCGCAGGGCCTCCGACATCAAGGAGCGAGATCTGGTGCCCCCTAGACGATTGATGTGAGCCTTCGCCGTAATGTTGTCCGTCAGAACCAGAACGTCGGAGGCGGCAACGATGGGAAGAAAGGCTCGCAAGGCCAGATAGATCGCCCGAAGCTCCAACCAATTGATGGGGTGACGGGCCACGGAAGCGGACCAGGTGCCCTGAGCGACCTGGTCGCGACAGAGCGCCCCCCAGCCGTGGAGACTGGCATCCGTCGTTATTACGATTCTCTGAGGTTCGAAGAACAGAGAACCCCGTGTTATCGCTGGAGATCGCCACCACCTTAAAGACCTGATCACCTTCCTGGGAACCGGGACCGGCAATCGCGACGTCCCTCTGCCCGCCTTCTGCAACGGTAAGAGAAACCATTGAAGTTCCCTCAAATGCAACTGCGCCCAGGGCACAATAGAGATAGCCGAAACCATTTTCCCCAGAAGTTGAGACAAAACAAGGGGAGAAACAGAACTGACTCGTTCTACGTTGACAACCAAAGAAATTAAACTACGCTGACGTTCAGGAGAAAGGAAGACCCTCCCCTCAACAGAGTCAATCAAGGCCCCCAGGTGAATCAACTGAGTGGTAGGCGACAAATGGCTCTTTGGTAAATTAATCGAAAAGCCATGAGAAGCCAAAGCTTGAAGAGTAACCTGCAAATCAGAGGCAGCTCTGACAGGAGAGGGGGATAATATAAGAATATCGTCTAAATAACAATGTAGACGAATAGATTTGGCCCTAAGAGAAGCTGCCAAGGCAGCCAACACCTTAGTAAAGGTACGAGGGGCAGAAGAAAGCCCAAAGGGCAGAGCTCGGTACCGAAAATGCCGCCCCCCGTAACAAAATCTAAGGAACCTTCTATGAGAAGGAAGAACGGGAACATGAAGATAGGCCTCAGTGAGGTCTATTGAAGAAAGGAGATCGCCTCTCCGAACACCGTCCAAGATAGATTTTAACGACTGCATTTTAAATTTACGATACACCACATACCTATTGAGACGCTTAAGGTCCAGAATGGGTCTCCACCCCCCCGAAGACTTTGGAACGAGGAACACACGGGAATAGAAGCCAGACCCGTGTTCCTGCACCGGAACGGGCTGAATTGCCCTGATGGAAAGCAGGTGCTGAACTGCTATGTCCATAAGGGTCCGCTTCTCGATGTCATTAGATAACGGACAGCGAACAAAAAAGGAAGGAGGAGGAGAAATAAACTCAATTGCCAACCCGGATTTTAAGGTGGCCAGGACCCATTTATCGGTAGTGGTGTCCTCCCAAACAGAGGCAAAAAGGGCCAATCTGCCCCCTATGGGAGGGTCCGAAACGCAGTTAACGACGGCGTCTTGAGAAACGACCTCCTCCCCCCCGAAAGGGCCGCTTTGAAACAAAATTCCTACCTCTGGGCGCCCTATCTTGAACAGGACGCTGTCTAAACGAAAAACCCCCTGGAGCCCGCGTGGAAGAAGAGGAAAATTGAGGGGTATCGAAAGTCCGGCCCTGAGCACGGGAAGGATAAGGACGGAATCTTGACTCTCCCCTGCGGAAGACAGCCGGAAGGACCTTCCGCTTGTCCTTTGTTTCAGTCAGGAAGGCCTCAAGGGGATCCCCGAAAAGTTTGGGACCCGAAAAGGGAACCGAAGCCAGACGCCATTTATGTCTGGCATCGGCCTTTAGCCGATTCCGAACCAGACGGGGGAGGAGAGGGGGAGGTTAATTGCGCTGTAGCGACCGCTTTATGAAGCAACGACTTAAACAAGGTCTGAGGGAACAAACCCGTGAAAGCTGGCTGATCAGGGGGAAGATCATCATCCTCCGATAAGGCCAGGTCATGAGAGGAGTCCAGGGGTTCCCGAGAGGCATGACTGGAAATAGAGGATACAGGAGAGTCAGGCGCATCAATAGAAATAGCATCATCCAATAAATCATCCCCATGAGAAGGGGAAGGACAGGAGCGAAAGGAGGCTGCTCTGCTGCCCGTGGCCGGGCGGGAGGCCAGTGATTGCTGGACAGTGGAAATGATTAACTGCCGGATTTGATCAGGGGATAAAAACCCCGGATTTGAACCAGAAGGAGTCGGATCAGGCAAAGAGGCAGTGGGTGCAGAAACCTCAGATTGCGGGGGAACACCCTCTGGCACTGCCAAATCCCCAATGGGCGCCTCCCCCCAGACAGAATCTGGCTGGATAACCGCTAGACAGTCCCGGAGCGAAATCTGATCCGACTGACCGCTAGGATCATGAGGGGAGCCAGCAGGAGGCACTGTCGCGCTCTGACCCCCACAAGGGCCTCGTTGTCCGCTTGCCCTTGCACATAACTTTTGCAACACCTTGTCCCGGCGCAACTCAACGCGGGAGGGACGAGTGTGGGAGGTGGGCTTGGAGTGAGAGCCAGAAGCATGAGAGCCCGACCGCTTAGTCGAGGAGCGAGAAGAAGACTCCTTTCCGACCGTGGAGGCCTTCTGCATAGAGAGGTCCCCAGAACGCGGCTCCTGGCGACAATGCTTAGACTTGTGCGTGGCCTTGGGCATGGTAGAAAGACCAAACAAGATATGTCAAGCAATACCCCAAACAAAGGGAATGGGAGCGCAAAAACTCCTCTCACGCCAATCAGGGAGCCAATCCCCTAAGACCTGTACAATGATAACCACTATTATAATAATAATAATAAGCCAGGTAGATAAGGGGAGCGCAAAACTCCACAAGGAAAAGTCCCACACTGCAAACAACTGAACTCCAGTTAATCAAAGGAGCTTATGCCCTGCAGCTCAGCCCAATAATAACCACAATTATAATAATAATCAGGCAGATAAGGGGAGCGAAAAACTCCACTAGAACGCTGCCCAAGCTGTAAGGGAGCTGAAGCCAGGAGAGGGGGCGCTAGACCCCACAACACAAAAAGACAAGTCAGGCAGGAGAATACGGAGGCAAAGAAATGGCGCGCAAACGACAATGGCTGTCAAAAAAATTGCCCGCAAACAGCTTCCAAGTAGGAAGAATAAAAGGGCAGCCGGCGTGCAAAGAAGATGGGGGGGGGGAGCGACAACGCTCCACACACACACACGCTGCCAAAAAGGCCTCCGAGAGTAGCAAGCGACAGCGCAACAGAGCGGCGGCGCTGGGCAATGAAAAGAGCTGCCGCCAAATCTGAAAAAGGGCGCGAAGCCCACGCAGCTCCAAACACCTCACGACGAAACGCCGGCTAAACGAGGGCAGCAAACAGACCAGCGAGCGGGCAGCAACACAATATATAAAGCGGGAGCGAAAATCTCCTCAAATAAACCGCCGCTGCAGGATGCGCACCTGCGCTGTGAAATGGCCGCCGGCGCCCGACAATGGGAGCGCGAAACTCCGCAACCGCCCAATTAACCGTCAAAGTAGCTAAAAGGAGAGGAATGCAGAAACAACCAGAGGAGCCAACAAACAAACCTTGTGAAACGCCAGGAACGAACGAAGCGAAATAAGGGGGGGGGGGGGAAAAAGAATAGGAAAGGAAGGGATCACCCCCCCTTTCAGAAAGCTGTCAAACAGCGAGCCAAGCCAAGATCTCACAATAAAAACGCCATCCAAAGAAGTCCAAGAGCAGTCCGAGGTCAAACCATTAACAGCACAAGAGAGGCCAAGAATTAGTCAAAAAGAGAAAAAAGGCTAGAGACAAGGTCCCACACGTCTGTCCAGGCTGACAGACTGAGCCAAAGCTGGGTCTGCCCAGTAACAAGGGCGGAGCTAACAACTTTGACAGGCTCAGTCTGGAAACCTGACAAGATGAGCACAACCCATGATGGCTGCTGTCTCCACCCACAATGGAGAAATGTTCTTTCATTTTTTTTCTTAAGAGAAGCTTGTTGTACCTCTTTATTGTTTTCCTGCTGCCTCAATCTGGAAATATTTCCAGTTTTTTGATATATGAACACATTTTTCTTTTGTGAAGTCAAATCTAGCATACTTGCAACCTAATTTTTTGTTGGAAATTTCCAGTCTCTCATATTTTTCTTTAAAGTTGTCATACTGTTGTAATGTCCAGCAGTCAGGAAGATTATTTTCAATTTCGGAGTCATCAATAATTGATTTGCTGCTTTCTCTAAATTTAAGTGGTGATGCTTGTGACTGTTTTGGATCATCCAAGACCAATTCTGTTGTATCTGGTTAGGAACTTGGTTTCTTGCTGAAAAAAGAGGTCAAACTCTGTTGCCTTTTCATCCTATTAAAGGCTACTACTGCAAAAAAATAAATAAAACAATGTTGTACTTTGGGCTCAATTGTAGTTGCAAGTTAAGGCTTGTAGGTAATGGAAGGGATCTGTTTTTACCTAAAAAAATATATTCTGTTTTTATCCATTGCTGTGGACAATTTGTAACGTACAAATTCAAATTGTCTGAAATGGCATAAGGTTCCCTGCTGGAGCAGGACGTTGGATTAAAAGACCTCCATGCCAACATAGGACTCTCATTGGACATCAGTTGCTAAATATGAGCATAAGAAGCAGCTTCATAGTAAAGCTCTGAGAATTAGTCCTTGTTTGTGTTTATCCATATCAGTGGTAAAAATAAAAGTTTAATAAAAGAACAAAATGAAAATAAATTTAACAAGCATTTTGTGATTTGATCTTCCAGTTTGGCATCGCAGTGATAATCGGGGAAATAACGGGCTCTGATGAGTCCCGTGCAAACCCGGCTGCCAAACCGCTGGCAATGGGTCTTCGGACCGAACCCGTCTTGCAGGAACGAGGGAAGAAGAGGGGTGCCTCAGACGACCGAGAGGAACAGGCAAGTTCCTCGGATGTCGGAGGGAACCCACTGTGAGTCAGCAGTGGGGGAGTGGCAGCCAAAGTGGGTGCCACGAAGTTGGGACAACCGAGCAAGAAAAGTGCTGGAGGAAAGCGGAGAAAGACGGAGCTCTTTGAAGCTGGGTGAGTGACAATAGCTGAGGCTTGCAACAAAGTTTGGAGCATTATTAATAATTAGAAGACCCCTGGCCTAAAACAGCAGCTATGCAACAAAGGGGCTTTGGAATTTTTTTAAAAAAACTACAACTTTAAAGAGACAAAGACCCGAGTAACAATTAATTTTGGAACAGAACCAAGAGAACTAATCTGGAGATATGGTTAAAAGACTAAACACTTTAAACATTTGAATTGGATTTTAAAAAAGATGATTTGATAATTTTTTTAAATAAAAGAAGAAGAAATAGATTGGACGGTTATGTAATAATAAATACAATGGAGTCTTGCATGACTAATGGAAAATGTGGATTACAGAGAGACAGCATGTGGCGTAAAGAGGAACTTTGTAACCTCCCTTTGTTATGGGAAACTCTGAACTCTATAGATAAAAATTACTAAACTCAGTAGAGGAGGATTTTTCTTTCCTGTTTGCAGGCGGTTTGATTATGGTGAAAAGAACAGAAATCTATAATGGAACTCCTATAGTTGAAATAATAATAATTTAAATACTGGCGCAGGAACAGAAGAAGGATCAAGTGCAGCCTTAAAAGAAAAAGGTTTGATATATCATATCCGGAACAAAAATAAGAAAAGATAATTAACTTGATTTATGCAGAACAAAATTAAAAATTTGGAAAATAGAAGGAAATATATGTTTGCAGGTGAGGAAATGGAGATAAAGTGATTAAAAAATAAAATAAAGTTGTATTGTAATAATAAAAGGGAGGTTTTTATAGAAATTAAGAATGTTAAAAGATATTAATTAATACATGTAAAGATATGCTAGATGCAAAAACTATGTTTTAATGTCAAAATGTTAAGGAAAAGAATAAGGATAAATATGATTAATTGAAAATGTTAAAAGGAATTTATAAATACAGTTAAAGATACGTTTTAAGCAAAAACCATGTCTCAATGTTAAAATGTCATGAATGTCATGGAAAAAGATACAGAAAAATAAGATTATGTGAAAAAGCAATGCATAGATGGATGGAAATAACAAAGAAAGGTTCAAGTAGAGATTGATAGTTAAACCAATTCATACTGTTAAACCAACAGTATGAATATACTGTGTTTAACAGCCAAAAAGTTACAATATGCTGTGTTGAACAGCTAAACAAAAATGAATATGCTGTATTGAATAGCCAAAAAATGGAATATGTTGTGTAACGGCCAAAAAATAGAAACTCGTATGCTGTGTTTAACAGCCAAAGAAGAAAGGGCATGCTGTGTAACAGCCAAAAAATAATAAAAGGAAATGCTGTGTTCAAAAGCCAAAATAAATGTTTATGCTGTATTTAACAGTTAAGAAATAAAAATGATTAGTTTAACAACAAAGATAAAGACAATAACACTGGGTTTCTTTACGAAAATATAAAATAAGGTGGGATAATGAAAGTGAGATGTATGTTGAAAGTGATAGTTAAGATAAAATAAGTTAGGTTTAATAATAGAAATAAAGAGTATAAATTTTGAATCTAATAGTTAGAAATAAAATGGGTATGTTGAAATTAAATATTTTTGGAATGTTTACTATACAGTGGGGCAAAAATGTTTTTAGTTAGCCACCAATTGTGCAAGTTCTCCCACTTAAAAAGATGAGAGAGGCCTATAATTGTCATCATAGGTAGACCTCAACTATGAGAGACAAAATGAGAAAACAAATCCAGACAATCACATTGTCTGATTTGGAAAGAATTTATTTGCAAATTATGGTGAAAAATAAGTATTTGGTCACCTACAAAAAAGCAAGATTTCTGACTCTCACAGATTGGACGTTGGCTTACCTGAACGTCCCTTTTCAGGGCGCTGCGGATACACTCCATGCCGGGAATCTTCCTCATGTTTCTGGTAGCAACTGGGTGAAAGATGTGATGATTTTTTTTCTCTTTGTCCACTCTCTGTGCTAGCCACGCCCACTGTCCCACAATTCCTCAGTCTTGAACGAAGGCGCAGCTGAAACTCAGCAAAAACTCCAAAGTCAAACGAGAAACGTTGCACAAACACCTGTAACATTCAGTAAAAGCAAGCAGTCCAACAATACCTCAGTAAAGGGAGGGAATGGAGTGTATCCGCAGCGCCCTGAAAAGGGACGTTCAGGTAAGCCAACATCCATTTTCCAGTGCACTGCGTCTACACTCCATGCTGGGACATACCCAAGCAGAACATTAGGGATGGGACAAGGACTGCCCCTCAGAGGGAGTATCTGCAACAACCCTCTGTAAGACCCTCCGTCCAAAGGATGCCTCTGCTGAAGCATAAACATCAAGTTTATAATGACGAACAAAAGGACACAAGGATGTCCACGTGGCAGCTCTGCAAATATCTAAAACCGATGCTTGTGTCGACCAAGCCGCTGTAGTAGCTGCACTATGAGTCGAATGAGGTAAAATCCTGCCCGGTGGAGAGTGTACCTGAAGCTCATAAGCGGAGGCAATGCACGCCTTGATCCAGCGTCCTACTGTAGAAGCGGAGATCTTCTGTCCCATGGACCCAGGATGAAAGGAGACCAAGAGCGCTTCGGTCTTGCGGAAAGACTCAGTGCGACAAATATACCGATGTAGGGCTCTTCGCACATCCAAGGTATGCCAAAGGACTTCCTTATGGTATCTAGGGTTCGGGCAGAAATCAGGAAGAATAATCTCCTGAGAACGATGGAAATGCGAGTTCACTTTCGGCATAAAAGCCGGGTCCAAGCGAAGGACCACCGTATTCGCTCGAAAAATACAGAGGTCCTTCCTGACGGACAGAGCTGAGAGTTCAGAGACCCTACGAGCTGAGGTAACCGCCAAAAGGAAGGCCACCTTCAAGGAGAGAAACTTCAACGAAGCTGAACCTAAGGGTTCGAAAGGGGAAACAGTCAAGGCCCTTAACACAAGGGAGAGATCCCAAGAGGGATATCGATGAACCGTAGGCGGAGACAAATTAGTAGTGCCATGGAGAAAATCCATCACCCTAGGATGTTGGGTCAGTGACCGGTAAGGCAGGCAGGAGAAAACCGTCGAAAGCGCTGCAGCCTGGCAACGGAGTGTGGCAGGAGCCAGTCCTTTCTTGAGGCCAGCTTGTAAAAAATCGAGAATATCCTGTACCTCAGCCGAGGTAGGGTCCACGTGACGAGATGAACACCAAGCGCAAAAGGACTTCCACGACGCCTCATAAATCCGGGTGGTAGATGGACGACGAGCCGCCTGGATAGTTCCAATTACATCATCTGAAACCCGGTTCCTCTTGAGGATGAAGCGTTCAAACACCACACGGCCAATTGGAGCCACTGAGGCTCGGGATGAGAAACGGCCCCTTGACGCAGGACGATCCGATGGGAGGGGATCCTCCACGGTTCCTTGACCGAGAACTCGATGAGATCGGAAAACCAAGGGCGATGCGGCCAATAGGGGGCCACCATTAACAACATCGCGCCCTCCGCCACCATCTTCCTGATCACCTGAGGAATGAGAGCCAGCGGGGGAAAGGCGTAAAGGAGGCCCTGCGGCCAACGACACCGAAGAGCATCTGAGTCCACCGCTCGAGGATCCGGGTTATGGGTCACAAAGGCAGGGAGCTGAGCATTGAGCGGACTCGCAAAAAGGTCAAGAACTGAATCCCCGAAACAGAGGGACAACTCCCTGAAGAGTCGAGGATGTAACTGCCACTCCGATCGATCTATCAGTTCTCTGCTCAACCAATCTGCCATTCGATTCTCCGACCCTGAGACATGGTCTGAGCGCAGCGACAGCAGATGTCTCTCGGCCCAAGCGAACAGGTGTTCTGACTCCAACATCAGGAGGCGAGATCTTGTGCCGCCCTCCTTGTTCACATGGGCCATAGCTGTTGTGTTGTCCGTGCACACGAGTACGTGATGGCCCTGGACCGACGCACGGAAGTGGACCAACGCTAGACGAATTGCCCTCAACTCCAACAGGTTTATGCTGGAGGAGCTCTCCGCTGGAGACCACAAGCCCTGAGCTACCTGCGCACCCAAGTGGGCCCCCCAGCCCCAAAGACTGGCATCCGTCGTCAGAGTGATGGGTTCGTGATCGAGGAACTGGGATCCGCGCAGGATCGCCGGAGACTGCCACCACCACAGAGAGAGACGGATCTGAGGAGGGACAAAAATCTTCGTCACAGTATGGGCACAGCCCTTCCTCTGATAAGGCAGGAGCAGCCACTGTAACGGCCGGGAGTGACGCCTGGCCCAGGGAACAATCCGGAAACACGCCACCAGTTTGCCCAACAATTGCGAAAGTGTCATTAGAGGAACCGACCGGTGCCGTAGAACCTGATTTACCATGTCCCGGATGCTGGAGACTCGGTCCGGCAATAAGGAGACCTTGCCCGTGGCGGAGACGATCACAGCTCCCAAATGAAGGATGGACGTAGCTGGGAGCAGGTGACTTTTGTCCAGATTTATGGAAAAACCGTGGCTCCGAAAACACTCGAGAACCAGGTTCCGGTCCCGTAGCGCTCCCTCCTGTGAGGACGAAAGGATTAAAATGTCATCTGGGTAGCACAGCAAGCGGACAGGGATCGACCTGAGGGAAGCTGCTACCACGTCCACAAGCTTGGTAAAGGTTCTGGGTGCTGATGAAAGCCCAAAGGGCATAGCACGATATTGATAGTGCCTGCCCCCAAACTCAAACCTCAGAAATTGACGGTGGCTGGGATGGACCGGGACATGCAAATAGGCCTCCTTCAGGTCCACCGACTGAAGAAGGTCGTCCTTGCGCACAAAGGAGAGGATTGAAGCCAACGAGTGCATTTTGAAACGTCGGTACCTGATTGACAGATTCAAACACTTTAGGTTGAGGATCGCCCGAACTCCGCCAGAAGACTTGGGAACGAGGAAAAGCGTCGAGTAGAACCCTTTCCCCCACTGATCTTCGGGAACCAATTCGACCGCATTGATGTCCTTGAGATGTTGAATCTCTGATGTCAAGAGATGCCTGAGCTGAGGAGAACGAGGAGCAGGCGTTGAAACATATCGGTTGGGAGGAGTTCCCGTAAATTCTATGAGCAGACCCTGGGCGACTGTTCTTCTCGCCCAGACATCTGATGTCGAGAGTTCCCACTGGCGGTGAAAGTCTGCAAACGCCCTCCAACAGGAACTGCTGCCGGAGAGTCATTTGCCGCGTCTAAATGGACGAGATCCGGAGCCACAAAAGGAACGCTTCGCGGGTTGCTGAGATCTGTCCCTGTCCCGAAATTGTTGGCGATCAGAGAACCTCTCAGAGTACTGGAAGGGCTGACGGTAGGGAGCAGGACCCCCGGAACCTGACGAGGAAGCGCGAAAGGATTGCCTCTGAAAGTAAGGCGTATAGCGTCTGTCGTGACGTCAAAAAGACGGAAGGACTTTGCATTTATCCTTGTCCTCCACAAGGAGAGGATCCAAGGAGACCCCGAATAAATTGGGAGCCTTGTAAGGGGCCGTGGCCAACTTCCATTTTGTCTTCGAGTCGGCCCTCCAATGCTTCAACCAGACGACGAGTCGCAATTGAAGCGGCGATTCCCCTGGAAGCAAATTTCACAGTATTTAACGAAGCATCCGCAGAATACTGGAGCTGGAGGCGGAGGGGCGGGCGAGACGTGCTGCATCCCCGCCGCAAAGATGGTAGACAGCGCTGTGTTCAGCATAGACTGGAAATCCAGAGGCGGCGCTGGAGGAGGGTCCGCTCCACGTAGGCCCGCAGCTGTAGGCGTATATGTAGCCTCTGGAACCCTGCGGGGTGGCATTGAAGCCTGCTCCAGGACTGCCGTGGACACATCCGGCATTGACTGCGAGATGGATCATGACAATAGGAGTGGAGCCTTAGGAAAGGACCGAGAAGCTGAGGACTGATCAGTCGCATGAGGGGCGGAAGCCCGGGCAGCAGCAGCGACTTGGCGGGCTTTATCAAACTGCCTCTCGAAGGCCTTATGCCATCGTAAAGCATCCCTGTCCACTGCGGAAGATGACTTGGGGCGAGAAGAGGACCGGCTTGGGAGAGACGGCCGCTTGCCTGTACCCTTCTTGGCAGCTTTAGGCAGGCGAGGGGGACTGACCTCCTATTCGAGGTCAGATGAAAGCGACAAGTCCGCCATCTGGAACTGGCGCCTGCAAGGCAGCGCACAAAACTCGCGGAGTCTTGTGTCTCCTTCTTTTTCTTTTCCTTTTTTTTAATTTTTTTTAATTTTTTATAATTATAATTATATATATATATATATATATATATATATATATATATATATATATATATATATATATATATGTGTGTGTGTGTGTATGTGTGTGTGTATATATATATGTATACGTATGTGTATGTGTATGTATGTATGTATGTATGTATGTATGTATGTATGTGTATATATATATATATATATATATGTTTTCTGAGGTTTTCGCGGGTGTTTGTATGTAGGTCTTTGGTTATTCGGGTCTTCTCCCGCGTAGAATTGGAAGTATCTTGGCGACGTTTCGACGAAGTCTCATTCATCATCTTCAGGCTGGTGTTCTCGGCTTCGTTCTTCCAGGAGTTCCTGGAAGTTATATATATATAAACAAGTAAAAGTCCAACGGTAACTATATACAAATAAGCCCCAAAGCTCCCATAACGACCCGAAGGTTCGAAATTGGGAAATCGGAAATTAGCTTCTCAGGGGGTAAAAGCGGCAAGGATATCAAAATGGCGGCCGTAACTTCGCCACCAAAATGGCGGTCGCTCGATCCGCAGCCAAAATGGCAGATGCCAGAAGGGAACGCTTGCACAAGCAGGCCAGTCAAGTCACCGACTGGAAACTGCCACCAGCAAGCCTCTTGGACTAAGGGAAGCCCTCCGGAGCACCGCAACCCCCCGCGGCGCCGCCCGCGGAACCCCGATGGGACAGCAACCGCCTGCACAAAGCCGAGAGGAGCAGCCGTCCGAAGAGCGGCCTGCGCTCCTAGTCGCCGCTGGGCACGATCAAAAAAGGCAATGGAATCTGCACTTCGAAGCGGATTGCCGCCCGCAGTTATCTCGTCAAGCCGGATAATTGGCAAGCGCGGAAAGGAGAAATCACACAAAAACAAGGAAAAAGAGCCGTAGCCCTCTCCGAAAGAAAAATAAAGCAAAAATAAAGCAAAGACCTAACGCAAGGCTAATAGTAAGTAAAAGGCACAGAGAGCAAAAAAATTCCAACCCAGGCTATCAGCAACTGAGTGAAAGACTGAGGAATTGTGGGACAGTGGGCGTGGCTAGCACAGAGAGTGGACAAAGAGAAAAAAATTCATCACATCTTTCACCCAGTTGCTACCAGAAACATGAGGAAGATCCCCGGCATGGAGTGTAGATGCAGCGCACTGGAAAACTGTATCTTCTTTAAGAGGCTTCTCTGTTCTCCACTCATTACCTGTATTAATGGCACCTGATTGAACTTGTTATCGGTATAAAAGACACCTGTCCACAACCTCAAACAGTCCCACTCCAAACTCCACTATGGTGAAGACCATAGAGCTGTCGAAGGACACCGGTAACAAAATTGTAGACCTGCACCAGGCTGGGAAGACTGAATCTGCAATAGGCAAGCAGCTTGGTGTGAAGAAATCAACTGTGGGAGCAATAATTAGAAAATGGAAGTATGGAAATGTTGTTATCTCAGAGGTCGGCAAATCATGCTGGGTAAACAACATTTACACAAGGTCTTAATCTCATCAGGATGTCTGGCAGAGGCTTTTTCTCAAAAATGCAAAGCATGCAGACCCGGCAGAAGGACATTGTCTGTTACAGAAAGGGCATGAGGGAAACATGGAGTGTCCACGTGGAATTCATGAGCTTTCTTTAGCCAATCAGTACAAAGTAAACATTGATTAATGTTTTGCCATGAGAGTTGTAAAATGACAATAAAAGGGAGCCTTCTGGATGG
This sequence comes from Coluber constrictor foxii, assembly GCA_038048745.1. Classification (NCBI taxonomy): domain Eukaryota; kingdom Metazoa; phylum Chordata; class Lepidosauria; order Squamata; family Colubridae; genus Coluber; species Coluber constrictor. Next base: position 113,156,280 of record CM075961.1, on the reverse strand, counting down.
AGTCAGGGTGCCTTCCCACCAAGGCGCCCTTCCACCAAGGGGCCTTCCCATGAACCATCGTTCCTGCCTACGCGAATCAACATGGAAGACATACAAGACCACTGATAATCTCCCTCAATCTGGGGCTCTCACCCGATGGGGTCAAAATGATCACAAGAACAGTGAGCAAAAATCCCAGAACCACACGGGAGGACCTAGTGAATGACCTGCAGAGAGCTGGGACCAACATAACAAAGGCTACCATCAGTAACACACTACGCCTCCAGGGACTCAGATCCTGCACTGCTAGACTTGTCCCCCTGCTTAAGCCAGTACATGTCCGGGCCCATCTTTGCTAGAGAGCATTTGGATGATCCAGAAGAGGATTGGCAGAATGTCATATGGTCAGATGAAACCAAAGTAGAACTGTTTGGTAGAAACACAACTCATCGTGTTTGGAGGAGAGAGAATGCTGAGTTGCATCCAAAGAACACCATACCTACTGTGAAGCATGGGGGTGGCAACATCATGCTTTGGGGCTGTTTCTCTGCAAAGGGACCAGAACGACTGATCTGTGTACAAGAAAGAATGAATGGGGCCATGTATCATGAGATTTTGAGTGCAAACCTCCTTCCATCAGCAAGGGCACTGAAGATGAAATGTGGCTGGGTCTTTCAGCATGACAATGATCCCAAACACACCACCCGGGCAATGAAGGAGTGGCTTCGTAAGAAGCATTTCAAGGTCCTGGAGTGGCCTAGCCAGTCTCCAGATCTCAACCCCATAGAAAACCTTTGGAGGGAGTTGAAAGTCTGTGTTGCCCAGCAACAGCCCCAAAACATCACTGCTCTAGAAGAGATCTGCATGGAAGAATGGGCCAACATACCAGCAACAGTGTGTGCCAACCTTGTGAAGACTTACAGAAAACGTTTGACCTCTGCCGTTGCCAACAAAGTATTGAGATGAACTTTTGATATTGACCAAATACTTATTTTCCACCATAATTTGCAAATAAATTCTTTCCAAATCAGACAATGTGATTGTCTGGATTTGTTTTCTCATTTTGTCTCTCATAGTTGAGGTCTACCTATGATGACAATTACAGGCTTCTCTCATCTTTTTAAGTGAGGGAACTTGCACAATTGGTGGCTGACTAAATACTTTTTTGCCCCACTGTAATTGCATGCTTTATATCGTTAAAATATATCCATCTAGACAAATGAAAGAGAAATATGGATTGATAATTGGTTAGGATTTAAGGCAACAGGTTTTGGGGGATAATGGCATAGTTACAAAGACAGATTTGAGGGAAATACTTGTTTAAAATATTTAGTTGTGTTAATTGAAAAATAAGATTTGTTAATGATTTGCTTTAATATGAGACTGGAGCAAAAGCTTCATTTTGAAAAGATGTGTTTTATGTTTTTGTTTTAAAAATAAAAAAAATATTAAAAAAAAAAACACCAAGCATTTTGTGATTTGACTACTTAACAACACAGATTTGAATGATGTATTTGGTGGCCCTTGTTTATAAGCTTGATAGCAAGATATAACCCAGAAACTCAAAATGTTAAGGACAGTATGATTAACTTGACACAGAATTTAGACACAACAATTGCCTTGCTATAATGGGAATTTCAGTGAAACAAAAATATCAAATATTAAATTAAACTGTCTGTTTTCTAAAAATGCTGAAAAATATAATCATCAGGTCTAAAAAAATTTCTATATTTGGTGGCTAAGTTGCATTTCTTTTTTTTTAGTGTGCCTGTGGGAAGAATACCCCAAAAGAACATTGCCAAAAACCTCACAGCACCAGAAACCTCAGGAAACTGTGCCAAGAAACTGAAGGTAGGCCTTCCCCCTTTGGAAAAACTCAGAGCAGCCCAACTAACAACCGACAATAGAAACACTTAAGTACAGCCATTATACACACCTGGAACTTCCCTTTTCCTCTTTCCTGGCAGAAGTAACCCCCTGGATAGGAAAGATAAATCCAGGAACAGGATTAATCCATTAAGGCAAGAAGACAGAATTCAGAGCAATCACCTTAATTATCCCAGCTGGGAACAAACCAGGGAAATTTCTTCCAACAGGCAATTATATCACAATGTTTATTACTATTCCAAAAGATTTTACACAAAAAACGATCAGCTGTAACCAAATCTAGTATTCAAACATTGTTGTTACCATTTTCTTCTGTGGAAAGTTAGCATCCACCCATCTCCTAGTAGAATGAAATATTCTAGGAAGTATTAAAAAAGCAGAATATTATACCTCCCAGGATGAGAAAAGGAGAAACATCCTCTTGAAAAGCAGCCCCCACCTTTGTTAATAACCCCAGAAAGACTGGGTCATCCTATTCCAATTTACAAAACAAAAGCCCTTTAGCTCCAGCTTCCAGGGTGATATGATTAGTCCTCACTCAGAATCCAAGTCCGGTCAAACTTTAAAGCCATTAAGCCACAATAGGAATTGCCCAGCAATACCCTTTCAGAACACAAATGTCACACATCATGATTCATCACCCAGCAAGATTCAACCAAGCCTGGGACACAGACAGCCTACAAGGTTAGCTGGTCTGGACTCCCTCCCACTGGGAATCTGACAGCCATTAGAATACTTACTTGTCCTTGCCACAGGAATGGAAAGAGTAGCTCTTACAGAGAGAGTGCCTTGCGCAGCACAGCAAAATTTAACAGCTTTGAGCCGTAACTTTCCCCTAAGTCCCATCTGGAAAGCACTGCAACAGAGAAAAGCAGCTGGATTGGAACTCCAGCGTCTCAGATTTTGCAGCCGCTTCTTCCGGCCCTTCGTGTTGGGTGAGCCTTGGTTGCTGCTTCTCTCTGCCGCAGCGCTTTCTGGATGGGAATTAAAGAACCCAAAGCAGCGGTTCATGGATGCTAAATTTCACTGTGCTGCACAAGACGCCTCCTAGCAAGAGCACCTGCAGAGAGAAGGAGCTGCCGACCCGCAGAGCACACGGAGCATCTCCGCGAGCGATCGAGGCTTGCCCAACACCAAAGGCCGGAAGAAGTGGCTGCAAGATCTGAGAGACGCTGGAGATTCAATCTGGCTGATTCTCTTTGCTGCAGCGCTTTCCAGATGGGACTTCTTACAGGTAAGAACCTTATCCAAACTGCTTTGGTCCCCATGCCCACACTGCTCCCCCTCCACCTGTGCTGCCACCCAGTGGGCTGGATAAATTGCTTTGGCCCGGGGGCCATAGTTTAAGGTCAGAGGGGGATATATGGGTGCCATGAGGACAGTGGCATTGGGGAAGGCCAGAGCCAGGACTGGCGCATCCTGACCTGAGGCAAAAGGTGAGTGGGCGGCATGCGGGTGGAGGCCCCAGGGAACGCCAGAGCCAGTGACTGGTACGTCCTCCAAGGCGAGGGATGAGTGGGTGTCATGTAGACAGTGGCCCTGGGGAAGGCCAGAGCCAGGGACTGGCACATCCCCTAGGCCCTGACCCAAGGCAAAGGGTAAGTGTGTGGCATGCAGGCAGAAGGATGGCAAGAGCCAGGCCCGAAAGGCAACCGAGCCTTGCCGTGTCCACCCTGAGGCTGCAATTTCCCCATATTTTTATTTGTCCCTTTCACATTTTTATTGCTCCTTATCAGCAGTATAGGGAAGCTGGCTTCTAATTTTGAGTTTTACCAGTTTATTCTCTTTAGTTTTCTATAAAAGTATGGCATTACTTTATTTGGATGGCATTATTTGGCAATGTGACTCATTGTTTGCTCTATGGAGTTTTTTGTCTTCTACAGTATTTCCCTAAAAATAAGACCTACCCCAAAATAAGCCCTACTTAAGCACCTGTGCAGCTGGTTGGCCACCCAGTCTACCTGCCACCAAGACGAGATGAGGTGAGGCAAGGGAGGTGAGGCACATGCACACCGGCTTACCTCACGACACTCACAGTGAGGCCATCCACACCCCAACAACTGCCTCATGATGGCAGCACCAGCAACCATTTACAGAGGGAGCCCATGTGGCCGCCAGCCCACTTCTGCTTATTCACGGCTGTAACGGCTGAGCAACGCACCAGTGCCATAGCCACGAGGCAAGCCGGAGGGCAGCTGCCCCATGTGCCCTCCACCAGCTTACCTCAGGGCTCCTGTAGCCAGGCCATCCACACCCCAACAACTGCCTTACCTCACAGCGGTGGCTCTGGCAGCTCCATCCAACAAGACCTAACATGGCCACCACTATGCACTTCTGGTGCAGCATTGGAGCAGGAGGCTGAGCAATCTGCAGGTGCCACGACCACGAGGCGAGGCGGGGGGTGGAGCTGCCCCACATGCCTTGCCTCAGGCTTACCCTGCCACAAAAACAACTGGGGAAGAATATATAGGAGAAATGTTGGTTGTAACTCTTAGGAAGTATTTGAAGAATAAATGTATTTCTATGATAATATTCTGTGGGAAGAAAAACAATTGGACATTAGAGACATATTTCAAAAGCAGGGTGAAATGGGCATTTATCAAGCAATATTCTGTAAAAGTGATCGTAGCAATATAATTTAAATGAAACAATACATAATTTCTTTTATATCTCTATGTCAAATATTTGTTTTATAAATCTAGTGAGATCAATATGAGAGATGAAAAATGACTTATGTTCTCAAAATAATATGAATAAATTTTATTGCTGTTTACACTAACCCAATGAAATGTTTCTGGGACCTACATACATTTTTCACCTCCAATTTATGGAAATAAAAGTTATGATAATCAAACATTTCTTACAAATGGAATTTAGGTAGTATAGTATCATTGTGGTTTATAGGGCTAAAAAAATAAAAGACTAAAAACCATTTTTCTATGTTCATTAATACTATTTTATATTATGAAATAGTTGACAATGTAAGAACTATTTTTAATTTGTTCAAAAGAGAAACAGGCTAATTATATTTTTAAAGAAATTTTTAAAGAAATCACCCATGATGCTTTTTGAAAGGTTAAGTGGAGTTTGTAAAGCAAATTCAGGTATCCCTTTAGATTGAAAATAATTCCTATGCACTCAGTGAGAATTATGCAAATTTGAAGGACACAACTTTATTTTTCCTTCTTTAATTTATAATCATTCAATGAATGTAATCATTCATAAGACTATGGCTGAAATAAATAGACCAAGAATGATTAATTATGTATAAATATTTCATATACTTTGGTTACAGCTTCAATAAAAATATCAGAAGTGCCAATTAAAATACTTTCATCACTATTGTCAAACGTTAAAACAGCTGTATGAAAGGCCATGAAAACAAATACGAATCTGAATATCATCCTAGAGAGAATGGTGCTGTATTAGGTACAATAACAATTCCGTGTATAATACCATTGGAAAAAATGAAGTGGCTATTTAACATGACTAAATATGGATTCAACCCTATTGCTCAATTTAACATTTCCGAAGCCGAATGCTGGAACATGCATCTTTTGAAAAGTAACTTTTTGACTTTGCCAGTGTCCTTTTGAAGGTCTCTGACTAATTTTTAAATTTGCCAAGTTGTACAGTAATGATGGGATCAACAGAATCATATTTTGTTGGTGTACCAGAGTCAGTTGCTTAGAAACTCCAGGCGCTCTGGCATTTCCCCCGCCACCCGCCAGCAGGGTTTGTGCGATGAGGTAATAGCTAAAGAGAGAAGGGAAGGGCCTGTTAGCGAAGAGGCAAACCTGGGGCTCGTCTAACCGGTAAATAAAGGATTGGTGGCATCTCCCTTGTTAATCTTTCTGGACGAAGGCCGTCTAAGGAGAAGAGGGTCCCCAGGCAACAGAAACGTCCTTCAGTAAAGGATTCAACGTACGGACAGAAAAGGTGACGCAGTTTTAGAGAGCGCTGTAAGAAACCTCCCCCCCCCCCCACAAGCTCAGTGCGTGGGATCCGTGCATGTAGCCTTCCAACAAGCTTAAGACAGCGCCGCCTCCAACGGCGGGAAAACACTGGGTTTTATTTTTTTGCCCTACACGTGGAGCTGGTAGGCTAATACAGCTCAGACTAATCACTTGTTCGGCTAGAAAGTGATTCCGACCTTCTTGTTGTTCGAGCCCCTTCTTTCGGAATAATTCTGGAGAGAGCGCGCAGTTGGAACTCAAATCGGAGGTAGCGTCGAAACGAAGCGAGCAACGCGCCCTAGGACAGAGGAGGAAGTAATTAGTCACAAGCGCCGGCCCTGCCGCTCATGTGCTGCTCGATTCACCGCGTCTGGAGCGGGATCAATTTACACCAGTGGCAGCAGAGCAAGCTTCAGAGAAGGGCCTCTTGCAAATACGCCACCATAGTTGCCCTTTAATGTCGGGCTGCTGCGTGACGTCTTGGGAAACCTGCGCTTGGTGAGTTTCTTTTAATTCGTTGGTGTTCAGGACAGTCGCCTTGCTTAGAAGGTAGCAACCGATTTTGTGTTTCCATCCCTGGCCGTGAGCTCGGTCAGCCCTTCTGTCCCCAGATCTTAGATATTCTTTCCTCGCTTTCACTGCTTTTCCTGCAATCCAGGGAGGGCGAACGGAAGGACGATCTTCCTTGTTGTAGATGTGGAGTATTCGACAGGCAAGTATGTTTTTAGATGTTCGGGAAGGTTTGAACTATCTTAATGGAGTTTTTGTTCGGAATGTGTCGCTCATGGCACAGTTAGGAATCTTCTGGTTTTTCCCTGAACCTTGCTTGCACTGCATGACAGTCGGCTGACCTTCAGAGACTTGTTTGAAAATAAACGAAAATACCCCTGGATTGTATGTGTGTTTCTTCTCTTGATAAGCATAGTCTAGCTGAAGTTTGAACAAAAATTTGCTTGCATGTGAATTTGTGAATTATTTACATCAGTGGCCTTTTATATATTAAAAACAATTTTCGTAACCTTAGAAGCTTCCAATTTTTACTAGTTAAGGATGATAGTAATATGGAAACATAAGAAATTGCTTGCTTATATGTGCATAGGTGAAATAATTATAACTCATCAGAAGTAAAATTAAAGAATTTTGGTCTGTGTATTCACATGACCTTGAAAATAACTGTCTTTAATTTTAATAATATATATAATTGATGAATCGCTTAAAAGGCAAACATTTAAATTATTTAATGAATCTGTTTAAAGCTCTGGTGTTGAATGTATTTTATCAATTGAAACCTTGCTTAGTTTCAAAAGGCCTTTAACTTCGCAATAAATGAGATGCTGGAACCCTGTAATATGTGAGGTTGCTCTAGACATTGCTAAGATATCCTATCATTTAAAATAATTTTGTTTAGAATAAGTCAATTGCTTCTTCAAATATCTTAAACAACAGCAAATGAACTGAAATGATGTGTTGAACGCTAGATACTTTTATGCAGAAATAACCAGTTCAGTAGAACTAACTTCTGAATAAAGCTTTCTAGATTTGTGGTCTAGAAAGTGGTATAATTACAGGTTTCAACTATTTATTAAGCAAGCTAACTTTTTTTTCCTCAGAGATCTCTTCTCCAGGTTAGTATTTGAGATACCTTTGTTTTAACAGTTAGCTGACATCTCATATATGTTGGCAAGAAAATGTTGGGATAGACTGTGTACTCTGGTATTACTGTTTCCCATTATTCTCCATGGATTGGCTAGGCCTGTGAAGGACAGCGAAAAGCAGCGTATAAAATGAAACATTTATCTTTGTAAGGTCTGTATATATCTGTAATAAAGTCATTTGAGTCAGGGGTGGGTCCCAAATCTTGTTGGTAGTAGTTCGCTCGTGCGCGCTCTCACACACACATGGCGCTTTTGTCTGGGCAGATGGGTGGAGCCTCACGCCACCGCCACTACTGGTTCGCCCAATCTGGTGTGAACTGATAGCAACCCACCATTGATTTGAGGGTGACATGAATATTGGAGTAGTAGCCAAGATGAGGTAACAGCTTTACTACATCCATATTATCACTGTATTGCTTATACAGTTATAGTATGCCTGAATATGTAAAAATTGTCAATTAACAATATGATCCTGTTACTCAAAAACATCCTGTCATTGGAATTATATGTGGGATAATGGATTCAGTGTATTAAATTTGTTTTCAGAAATTCAGCTATATATTTTGTAATGTTAGAAATATAAGAAATATGACAATTATTCACTCATACACATTTCATGAATAAGCTCTGAAGATTTGAATAGCAGACAGATTAAAACAGTGCCTTTATTTTAATATATGCACACAGATAATGTATAGAAATAAGAAATAATGATAATATTTCTTAAATAGATAAAATGCATGGTCCCTAACATGTTTTTGTAAAGATTTATTTATTTATAAAATTTATTGGCCATATGTTCTGCCATTATATTTAGATTGGCCACTTTTTATTGTTTGTCCTTGAAAGCTGAAATGCTCATTTACAGATTCAATGTATTTTTGTATTATATCACATTCGCTAATTTTTCTGCTTCTTCTGTGCTTGTTGTTAACTAATAACAAATATGATCTGTCTATTGATGTCTCCTTGTGATAATTGAAATGCAAGCAAAAGATCCCCAAATACAGTACTGTAATGGTCTTGAAACTATTTTGCTCAATTAAAATCATAGGTTACAATTGATATTTAAATTCAGATTTGGTACTTTTATTTGTGAGTTTATTAATTCTGAGAGTCGTTTGAGATGTTCTTTATGGTCTGAAAGAATTTTGCCAACTATTTCTTTGAATGAAATGAACACTGCTTAAAACTGTGAGTACGAGTTTTCCTCTCTAGTTTGGCTGAGCAACTTATGACCCTCCTAATGTTGCTGAATTCCCAGTATCCCTCAACATTGTCTATTGCTGCTAGAAATTGTGGTTCATTATTAGGAAACAGGATTGTCCATTTCTCTAGAATAATTTATAGTACAGAAGAATTTTCATTAAACTTTGCATTAGATCACATATCATGCGTTTCTATTTGGCTGAGTAGAAAGTTTTGTTTTTATTAAAAATTATATCAAAGTAAGATTTTAAAAACAATTTCCCATGCATAGGAGAGGAGAAGAATGATTTTACCCTTCTACCACAGGTAACTATCGGGTGTGTGGGGGCAATAAAATATGTATCATAGTATAAAATGTGATACTTCTACATGTGTCAGGTTGGGACACAAGAACTTAATATCAGAATTGACATGGTGTCTTATTATTTTAACTGTGCTACTGTTTTTAGCTACCCAGTTTGCTGTAGGTGCTTATGCTGTTAATTTTGAAAGCAAATCCTTTTCTTTTGTATGTACCCAAAAGGCATAAACATAAAATGGAAGCAATTGAGAATCAGCTAGGAAATTAGCTCTGTTTGAGGTTGCTTCTTGACCTACCTTGATTTTCATAATATAAGCTACCCATTTTAATATTTATAAACTACCCTGTTTCCCCCAAAATAAGATCTCCCTGGATAATAAACCCAGTCAGGCTTTTGAGCACATGCATTAAAATAAACCATCCCCTGAAAATAAGTCGGTCCTGCCATTTCCTCTGGTTGCTTGCTGTGCTGTATATACTGTAAATTTCTACATAACATTCAGCTAAAAGCTATCTGATACTTCTTTGCTTGGTATTTATTCTGCACATAGTCTATCCATTTCTTCCATTCCCACACAAAAGTATCTTGAGTCTTTTAAATATGCTGATATCTTTGCCATTTCAGCAAAACTGGCCACCTTCAAAATCCATTCTTCAATAGTAGGTAAAACATCTTTTTTCCAATATTGACCAATCAGTAACCTATCTGCTGTAACCATATATAATATCAGTTTTGTTTCATTCACTGAGAAATCCTTAACTATACCCAGTAAAAACAATTGAGGAGAAAATTGAAGTTTTTTCTTCAATACATTTTCCATTACCCACCAAATTTTGATCCAAAAAGCCTTCACTTTCTTGCAAGTCCACCATATATGGTAATATGTAGCATCAAAGCAATCACATCTCCAACATTTTGGCTGAACATTAGGATACATACATGACAATTTCTTAGGATCTAAATGCCACCTATAAAACATTTTATAAAAATTTTCCCTCAAATTCTGTGACTGTAAATTTAATATTCTGGACCCATATTTTTTCCCATGTTTCCATTCATAACTGGTTCTGCAAAATTTTGCGCCCACTTTATCATACAGTCTTTAACCAGTTCATTTTCAGAGTCTCTCTCTAACAAAATATTATAAACCCTCTTAATATGCATTGGGCCTTTCTCTTTTAACTGTCTTACCAATTCCTCTTCGTACAACATAAAACCAGTTTTTTGATCTTCCCTCCATCTCAATTGAAGTTGATTATACTGTAGCCAAGTTAGATTAATCCCTTCTTCCAACAGAGTGTTTAATGTCTTTAATTGCCATCTACCTCCATCATTAAAAAATACCTCTTTATATAAAATCCCCCCGAGTGACTTAATATTTATATTCCGTGTAATATGACCAAGATCCAACCACAAAGGTATTTTGTAATCCAATTTAAGATGGTGCTTCTTCCATACTCTCATCAAAGAGTTTCTGAATATGTGACTCTTGAATACTTTTATCAACTTTATTTTCATAAAATAAATACGCATGCCAACCAAGTTCCAAATCGTGGCCTTCTATATTCAATATTTCATACTTTGTCATTCCAAACCAGTCACTCGCTTGTGTCAACACTGCTGTTTCATAATACAATCGTAGATTTGGAAGTTTAAGGCCACCCCTTTCACAAACACCTTGCATAATTTTCAGTTTGACTCTTGGTTTTTTATCATTCCAAACCAACTTATTCACTCGTTTTTGCCATTCCATCAGATGTTTATCACTTTTAAGCACCAGAATCATTTGAAACAAAAATAAAAATCTAGGTAGAACATTCATCTTAACTGCTGCTATTCTTCCAAGTAAAGATAGCTGCAGCTTTTTCCAGATTGGTAATAACCAACATCTTGAATTGCATCCAGAGACCAATAGGGAGCCAGTGCAGCTCGCGGAGAATTGGTGTAATGTGGGTGTATCTAGGTGCACCCACAATAGCTCGCATGGCTGCATTCTGGACCAACTTAGTCTCTGAACACTTTTCAAGGGTAGCCCCATGTAGAGTGCATTGCAATAACCCAACCATGAAGTGACAAGGGCATGCGTGACTGTGAGGAGAGCCTCCTGATCCAAATAGGGTCGCAATTGGTGCACCAGGCGAACCTATGCAAAGGCCCCCCCTAGCCACAACTGTCAGATGTTCCAAACTTACCTGTGGGTCTAGGAGGACACCCAGATTGCGAGCCCATTCTGAGGGGAACATTCTGCCCCCCCCGGACCAAGGATGGACAATTGACACAGTCTTTAGGAGGCAATACTCACAGCCATTTGGTCTTGTCTGGGTTAAGTCTGAGCCTGTTGACGCCCATCCAGGCCCTCACAGTCTCCAGGCACCGGCACATCACCTCCACTGCCACACTGAACTGACAGGGTGGAGATGTACAGCTGGGTATCATCAGCATATTGCTGATATCCCACCCCATATTGTCAGATGATTTCACCCAACGGCTTCATGTAGATGTTAAATAGGGGAGAGAGGACCGAGCCCTGAGGCACCCTACAAACGAGGGGCCTCTGTCCTTCTACCAACACCGACTGTGACCGACCAGAGAGATAGAACCACTGCAACACAGTGCCTCCCACTTCCAGCTCCCTTAGTCGTCCCAGAAGGATATGGTATTGAAAGGTCAATGGTATTGAAAGCTGCTGAGAGGTCAAGTAGCACCAAAATAGAGGAATGACCCCCATCTCAGGCTTGCCAGAAATCATCCATCAGCATGACCAAGGTAGTTTCCGTGCTGTAGCCAGGCTTGAAGCCAGATAATGGTTAAGGGGAGAAAAAGATTTAAGATATGTCATGATTATATGGTAATAATTGTATTAATATTAGAATGATATGGTTGAATGATGGTATTTAAAGTGTATAAAACATGACTTGGGTAGGTAAAATGAAGATAGATAGATTTATGTGTATTAAATAAATTTTAAAATATATAGAAAGGAAGAGTTAGAGAATGGAAATATGAATGATAAACAGAGTATCATGTCTGAATATAATAATATGGAGGGGGGAAGAAAAATTAGTGGAAGTTTAGAATGGAGGGTGTAAAGCAATGTATCACAAAGTCAAATAAGTTAGGAAAAGAAATATGAAAATATGAACAAGAATGGAAATAGTGGTAATCTTGAAATGTGAGAACATGTGAAACCGATATTTAAATGGTATGCTGTTCTCCAGTGCGCTGCTTGGAGAATCCAAAGAGTGGGATTATTTACAGGCAATTAGTCAGAGACTTAGTGTATGTTCCTTTAAATTTTGTCCTTGGTCATGCCTCCTGTGCTCGGCTGATGTCAGTTTTATTCACTCAGTTGATTACAGAGGCTGTGTTTTTGGCTTTCTCTGACTTAACGGTTGTTTAATTACACGCTTTGGATTGTTCCTAAACTGCATTTTTTCTCTTCATTTTCCTTTATCACTGGACTTTGGACTTCTGTTTTATTCTAGACTTTGCACTTCTGTTGTGTTAATTGGCTGTCAAGAATGAGTGCCCTGGGAGCTCGGGGGGCTTCCTCTGTTAATTGCCCCTTCTGCTGGACTTTCAGAGCTCTGCCCTTTCTGGGCTATCTCTGCTTCTTGTTATTGCTGCCGGTGGGTGCGCTGGTTCCTGGCTTGCCGGAATAACTGCCACCACCACCACCTTGCTCTTTCATGACCGACAGCAGCACGGTGACTCTAGAGTCACTGCCACCTGTCAGGGCATACTCTGACGACCTTGGTGGGTTTGCTGCACTGGGAGTGGGAAATTGATTACTCGCGCAGACCCCCGATCAGCGAGCAAAGCCCCAAGTTTAAAGCCAGGAGTTGCAGCTCCCGGCTTTGAAGTGGCTTTTCGGCGAAGACTCCTGTTTCAAGCCGCCGCCCTTTTGAACTATTTAGCCGGCCACGGAGGCGCTCAGTGGTGGTCTTTCCTGCCCTGCGCCATTTAGATTGTCCTTCTGTCAGTGAGTGCTGTCAGCTTGGACTCGGGCTAGACTTTCTGGTTTCCGACTCCCACAGCGGTGTTCGGCGCTGAGGTTTGTTTCCCGCCCACCGCCATTTTGTCACCAGTTCTGACAGCGGAGGCGCTTAGCGATTTTCCCGCGCACCGCCATTTTACCTTGCTGTTGTGACGGTTGCCTTCTTGTCACTTGGACTTTCCTGCTTCGCTGCCTTGGTGGATTGGAGCACCGGCTGTTTCTTATCTCAGAATTCAATGGCTTTTACCAGTAGCTGACTTGAGATGATTGGTACTGGGAAGGAGTGCCCGCCATTGGAAGGCTTGTGGTCCGTTCCTGCTCTGCTGCCATTTTACTGGCAACTTCTGCATGGCGCTTGCTACTCGCCCAATGTACATCTTGTGACTTTGAAGGACTTGTACGTAGCTCATACATATATATATATACATATATATATATATGTATATATATACACACATATGTATATGCATATGCATATGCATATGCATATGCATATATATAAATACATATATACATACATATACATATATGCATATATATATATATATATATATATATATTTATTTATTTTTGTAGGTTAATGTGTGTTCTTCTTTTTAAGCCAGGTTTTTCCTACATAACTGAGATCTTTTGGAACCACTACTGAGTGAAATCACAATTCACTACATTCTGGGCTTTTCTCTTCATTACGGCTGGAAACAGATTTTAGTGTTGCATTATGGGAGCCCACTGGGTTCTTCTCTTCATTATGGTTGCAAACAGATTTTAGTGATGCATTGTGGGAGACCCAAATAGCTATTTCTGGCTCATAAGCCGTTGTCGGTGGGCCATACCCATTTTATATATTCCTCCCTGTAAAGGCATAATATCTATTTTCTTATTTTTGTAGGTTAATGTGTGTTCTTCTTTTTAAGCCAGGTTTTTCCTACATAACTGAGATCTTTTGGAACCACTACTGAGTGAAATCACAATTCACTACATTCTGGGCTTTTCTCTTCATTATGGCTGCAAACAGATTTTAGTGTTGCATTGTGGGAGCCCACTGGGTTCTTCACCAGCTCAAATCCCCCTGCAACTCAGACTAAGCTGAGCACAACCAAACCCCCACCCAAACAGAACACACACCCAGCCAATCAGAGCACAACCAACCCCCCATCCAATCAGAGCACAGCCAAGCCCCTAACCAATCAGAACACACCTCGACCCAATCAGAACACAGCCAAGCTCCCACCCAATCAGCTCACACCCCCACTAGCAGTTAAAAGGAAGGGACAGCTGCAATCTCACATTGCTCCTGAAAGCATGAAGCCGAGAACACCAGCCTGAAGATGACGAATGAGACTTTGTTGAAACGTCGCCAAGATACTTCCAATTCTACGCGGGAGAAGACATGAATAACCAAAGACCTACATACAAACACCCGCGAAAACCTCAGAAAACATATATATATATACATACATACATACATACATACATACATACATACATACACACACACACACACATCATATATACATATATACACACACACACACACATATATATATACGTATATATATATATATAATACATATACATATACATACACATACATCATACATACATACATACATACATACATACATATATAATTTTATTTTCATAGGTCTTTATGTGTGTCATTCTTTATGCCAGGATTTTCCTACGTAAATCAAGATGTTTTATAGCGTAATTTTCAGTGAAATCTGAATTTACCAGCCTTTAGGCCTTCTTAAACATTAAAGCAGCCATTTTGCTGTCTGTTTGAATATCTGAGGGAGACTGGGATAGATCTATTTCTGGCTTTTTTGCCTGCCTTGGACAGCCATACCCCCTTTTCTTGACTGCCCTGTAACAATCAAATAATGTATACACACACACACAGACACACACATTTACACACACACACACACACACACACACACACACACACACACACACACACACACAGAGTTTCATACAGTGTGAAATTGTGTTCAGATACTGATATTACCATGGCTGAGCTTGAGTTGTCCTCCGACCTGGAGCAACCTGACAGCCCTGCAGCTGCCACCACACCCCTCCCCCCAAGAAATCTAAGGGGGCATCTAAATGGGCCAAGCTTACCCAATCTCCCGTATCACAGGCGGTTCTCATCTCCGAACCCCCGTCAGCACCCAGTAAGGCCAAGAAGCAGAGACACATGGCCCTAGAATGCCAGTATTACCTGGCACGACAGCAGACCCACACTTTGGGTCTATAAGGGACACCTGTACCCACCTTGTCTGCACCCGGGAATCGTCACTGCTGCACCCATGTTGGTTGAGCATGCCCATGCTCCTGGTATGTAACTTCATGTTGCTGCCAGGGGCAATGTTGCCCAGCCTGCTCCACCTGCTATCCTGGTCCATCCTGGGGCTCTGCCTGCGACCTAGCCCGCCTCAGTGTGAGGGCCCTTCACGCCCACGGCAGCGGGCCTCCGAACAGGGGAAGGTCTCCATTCGAACCTTTCTCTGGATGTACAATTGATCGTCACAGAGACTATTACAAGGTTTTTGGCTGTGGGCTCTATTCCATCTGCCTGTCCTCTGCAGGTTTCACCGCCTCCTCCAGTTCCAGTCTCTGCCAGCTGGAACTCTCATCAGGAGTTTTCGGCCTATCAGGATTCCGTCCACAGTGAGGATTCACTTTGGGACAATGATGATCATAGGGATGCAGAATTTTCCGAGGACGAAGGTCTGGTTTCTGACAGACCTCCTATGACCAGATTTTTCTGTCCATCCCTTTTCAAAGCCTTGCTACACAAGGCCAAGGTGTTGACCAACATGGATACTCCCGCTGTTCAGCCCGAATTCTCACAAGCCTCTTGGCCTCTCGATGGCTTATTTTCAATTTCCAGGGAGGACAAGGACTTTATCCCATGTCCACAATTATTTTCTGAGATGGTTCAATGTCCTTGGGGAGTCCCAGACATTTCCACCGCGTCAAACACCTTGTACAAAAAACTGTACTGTTTGGGTCCTGCTCTTCAAGATCTAATGCATCTACCTACTATTGATTCCCTGGTGGCCCGGCTGACCTCTTCTTCCAAGTTGTTTAATGATGTGGCGGATTGCCTGCGTTCCGAGGACAAACAGGCTAAACTTCTCAGAAAAAACTACCAGGCAGCTGCCTGGATGATCAAGGTGGCCACATCAGCGTCCTTCAGGCGTGCTTCGTTGATTTGGCTCCAGCAACTGCAAGACCGTCTTCCTCCGGACGACAAACGGCTGCATCAGGATCTAAATAAATTGTTAGTGGCCACGGAGTACATGGCTGATGCGTTCTTAGATGCGGCCAAGTTCGCCTCTAGGGTTCTTACAGCTTCGGTTACTTCTCGTTGCCTCCTCTGGCTTCGCCACTGGTGGGCTGACACCAAATCCAAGTGGCAACTGGCGTTTGCACTGTTTAAAGGATCCAACCTCTTTATTGACCCGTTGGATCCTATCCTCATTGAGGATAAAGATAAACGAAAAGTGATGTCCTTTTATCGATGGGCGGACCGTTGGGTCATGCCATTTTCCCAACGGCCGCCCTTTCGGACTGACTCCGGACCCAGTGGGTCCTATGCTTACCGTTCTTACTCACAGGGCTACGACAGGTCCTCAGACCGCTCCAATTTCCGAGAGAGGGATTGCAGACAGCCCCCATATAAGAGGCCCTTCTGTGGTTCTCGCAACAGATCCTTCAGACTGGGGAAGTGACGGTCATCATTCGCCTCCCATTGGTGGTTGTCTTCGCCTTTTCAGGGACCAATGGGAGCAGACTACGTCAGACACCTGGGTTCCTCAAACTGTATGGCTGGGCCTTATGTTGGAATTTCGATCCCACCCCCTGAGCAGATTCATTGAGTGTCCCATTTCACCGAACCCGGAAAAGAGGACGTTGATGTCCATAGAGATCCAGTGCCTCCTGGACATCTGCGCGATAGAGCCCGTTCCTATAGAACATCAGGGACCAGCTTCTATTCCATCTTTTTCCTGGTGGCCAAGAATTCCGGGGGTTGAAGGGGGATCCTAGATCTCGAAGAGCTCAACAAATTTATAACTTGCCGTCAGTTCAAGATGCAATCGCTATGGTCAACCCTGGATTGCATACGGCCTGGGGATCTGATGACATCTATCGACTTGAAGGAAGCGTACCTGCACATTCCTATCCATGCTGCCCATCATTGCTTCCTCCGCTTCACATATGCCAGTCAGCATTTTCAGTACAGGGCCATGCCATTCGTCCTTTCTTCGCCCCCCCCCCCGGACATTCACGAAAATGCTGGCCTCCATGGCAGTCTCCCTTCAGCAGGTCCCTGTACAACTCTATTGTTACCTGGATGACATCCTCATTCTGTCGTCTTCAACCGACTGTGCCCTACAAGACCCTGCCGCAGTGACACACTCCTTGCAGATTCACAGGTTTACTCTGAATCTCAACAAGTGTCATCTTCACCCCGCACTCGCATCTTATATCTGGGTGCTATCCTCGATTCGGAGAAAGGCATGGTATTCCTGTCCCAAGACCAACTCTACAGCATCCATTCCTTGGTAGCCCAGGTCCTCTCACTTCCATTGGTGCCTCTGATCCTTCTCTCTACCTTACTCAGAAAAATAATATCTTGCATATCTCTCATTCCATGGGCAAGATTTCATTCTTGGACATTACAGTGGTACCTCCTGCCGTACCAGAAGGCCCGCCGCAGCAATTCCAGGTCGCGGGTCCGTCTCCCGTCAAAGGTGCGGCACTCCCTTCACTGGTGGTCCTCGTCAGCTATGATCCACGACCGCCTCTTTCAAGACCCTCTACAAGTGACGGTAACTATGGATGCGAGTGTGCATGGATGGGGCACCCATGTTCAGTCCCACATGGCTCAGGGCCAATGGTGCCCTGCAGAGTTAGCCAATGACATCAACTTGCTCGACCTTCGGGTGGTCAGACTTGCCCTGTTTCGTTTTCAAACCCTGGTTCAAGGTCAGCATGTCCAGATCCTTACAATGTGACAGCGAAGGCGCATGTCAGTCGCTAGGGCGGTACTCAATCCCCACCTCTGATGGAGGAGTCAACTCGGCTATTCACCTGGGTGGAACGGCATATTTGTCGCTGTCGGCGGAGCATATTTCCGGGACAATCTTTGAGTAGATTGGCACAGCAGGCAACAGATAGACCAGGCGGAATGGCACCTTCATCCATCCCTCTTCCGTGAGCTGTTGGTCAGATTCGACCACCCTGTCCTTGACCTGTTTGCCCGTCCGGACAACGCCCAACTGCCAAAGTTTTTCTCCCAATTCTCATGTCCCACAGCAGAAGACATTGACACTCTCTGCTGCCCCTGGGCTCCAGGCCTGCTTTATGCCTTCCCTCCCCTCCCACTCCTGCCAAGGGTGATTTGGAAGCTCCTGCTGGAGAAGGCGGATATCCTCCTTGTCGCCCCATACTGGCCTCACAGGCCATGGTTTGCGGATCTCGTGATCCTCTTCGTTGCCCGTCTCTGGAGGATCCCAGGGGACAGGATCTCTCTCAGCCAAGGGGTCATATGCATCCAGAGCCTCAGTGGCTGCAGTTGACTGCCTGGCACTTGAGGGGATCCTCCTAACAAAGGACAACCTCTTGGGCCGAATGATCTCGATTATCCAGGCTTCCAGGCGGCCCTCTATGACAAGGATATACAATGCTACTTGGCATTCGTTCTGTTCCTGTTCCTGTTCTCTGGCATTCGGTGTGTATCTAAGCACACATATCTGACCATTGCATCTGCCTCTGAGGTCCTGGACTTCTTGCACACTGGTTTCAAGAAAGGCCTGGCTCCTAGCACACTCTGCTGACATGTAGCCACCCTGGACACGGTCTTCTCCAATGGCAATGAACGCTCCCTCTCCCACAACCCGCGGATTCAGAGCTTCCTATCGGGTGCTTCCAACCTCCACGCCCTGGTAGATCACCACTATCCTATGTGGGACCTTTCTCTGGTGCTCCAGGCCCTTACCTCTCCCCCCTTTGAGCCATTAGGATCTGTTGGCTTCCATCTGCTGACCCTCAAAGTTGTATTCCTGGTAGCGATAACGTCTGCCCGCCAGATTTCAGAACTAGCAGCCCTGTCATTGAGAGACGACCTGTGCGTCTTCCATTCTAATAGAGTTGTCTTGTGGATGGACCCTTCCTTTCTGCCCAAGGTCAACTTGCTATTCCATCGCACACAAAACTTGTTCTTCCGGATTTCTGTCCCAACCCGAGGCATCCATCCAAAGAACAATGGCATACCTTGGGCGTAAGGAGGGCCCTTCATCAGTACATCAAACACACGGTGCCTCTTCGTCATTCCTTGGACAAGAAGGTCTCCTCTTCTACCATTGGGAGATGGCTAAAGGCGTGCATCTGCAAGGTGTACACGCTCAAAGGCAAACTCCTGCCAGGGAAAATATTAGCCCACTCGAGAAGCGCATCTACTGCGACATGGGCTACTCAGGCCTTCATCTCTGAAATTTGCAGAGCAGCCGTGTGGACTACCTTGTCCCAATTTGTCAGACACTACAAGGTTGACTCCTTTGCATCGGCTGAAGCATCATTTGATCGTTCGGGTTTTGATAGCCACCACGGACCTTTCTGATGCCCCCCCTCCCCGATTCAACTTGCTTGGATATATCTCCCGCTTTGGATTCTCCAAGCAGTGCACTGGAGAATGGACGTTGCTTACCTGAACGTCTCTTCTGGGTGTGTTGCTGGAGAATCCAACCCACCCTGTCAAGTTCTTTTTTCAGGTCCGGCTGGCTGGCATTCCTTCCTTCTCTTCTGACCTTCTTTGTGAACAAAACTGACATCAGCCGAGCACAGGAGGCATGACCAAGGACAAAATTTAAAGGAACATACACTCAGTCTCTGACTAATTGCCTATGAATAATCCCACTTTGGATTCTCCAGCAGCGCACCCAGAAGGGACATTCAGGTAAGCAACGTCCATTTGATTAATGAAATGTTAGTATTAAAACAATAATATTGCTGTTGCATATATATGTGACTAGAATGATGATGTCTATAAAATTATTAACATGAAGATTAATTAATATGATGATAGTATTATGATGATCATTATTAATATACGTGTAGTTCTGTAAGTGTAAGTCTGTTTCTTTGAATGCAGTTTAAAGAAGCTGTATGGTTATAGTTGAAAGATACTAATTTAATTGGAAAATACACAATATTCTATAAGTATTGGGAATATTATATGCAACAATGAAAAGAGAGGGAAATGGAGTGGAGTGGAAGGGAGGGGAAGAGGAGGGGACAAAAGTAAGGGTAGAGAGGGGAAAGGAGAGAGGGGAGGGGAGGGGAGGAGAAGAGTAGAAAGGGAAGGAGATAGAAGCGAAGAAATAGAGAGAGGGGAAATAGGTGACAGGAGAAGGAAAAAAAGAGAAAGGGAAGGAGAGTAGAAGGAAGGAGGGAAGGAGAGGGAAGATGAAGGGAGTAGAGAAGAGAGTGTTGGAAGAAATATCCTTCTGGGTTCTGCTCCAAGTGGGGAAAAAGACACTGGAAACATGGAGACTGCTTTTTCTTTAAAACATGCTTCTCCATTTCTTATCCAGGGAAACATAATATTCTGCCTTTTTAATATTTCCCAAAATATTTCATTCTTCTAGGAAAGGGGTGGGTGCTAACTTCCTACAAGAGGTAGGAGAAAGAAGAGGAAAGGAGAGGGATGTTGTAAAAATGGGTGAAATATGGTGTACAGGAGAAAAGAAAACAGACGGACAATTTTGTATTTTTTTTCATGAGGGTTATACTATTGAAACCATAATGGAAGATACGGATGCTAAAGCGCATCTGTTTAGATGCTATTGCATACTAGCTAATATTTATATGAAAATTAAATTTTTGTGTAAAAGGTAGTAAATAATATCAAATAAGGAAAATGGAATGTAATAATTAGGAAAATGTTTATATGTATGGAAATGTATGATACTCAAACATCGTGCCATTCACACAATGATATATATAAATTTAAAAAAATAAATAAAGATTTAGGTTTAGGTTTTATTGCATTTATATACCGCCCTTCTCCCGAATGGGACTCAGGGCGGTTTACAGCCATATTAAAACAATCACATATGAAAATTAAAACTAATAAATTAATTAGAGTATTTGGCCATAAAATTTAAAACCCCTACTAAAAACCCTTTTAAAAATTTAACACAGATTTAAGTCAGACCGGCTTGATGAAACAACAGAGTCTTCAGGGCTCGTCGGAAGGCTCGGAGGTCAGGAATCTTTCTTATATCTGGGGGTAGTTCATTCCATAGGGCTGGAGATCCCACAGAGAATGCTCTCCCCCTGGGGGTCGCCCGCCGGCATTGTCTGGCCGACGGCACCCTGAAGCGGCCCTTTCTGTGAGAGCATATCGGGTGGTGGGAGACATTCATTGGCAGAAGACGGTTTTATAAATATCCCGGTCCTAAGCCATGGAGCACTTTGAAGATGGTAACTAACACCTTGAAACGCACCCGGAAGACCACCGGGAGCCAGTGCAGCTCACGCAAGAGGGGAATTACCCGGGAGCGACGAGTTGCTCCCATTACCACTAGCACGGCCACGTTCTGGACCAGCTGGAGCCTCCGGGTGCTCCTCAAGGGGAGCCCCATGTAGAGAGCATTACAGTAGTCCAAACGGGAAGTGACGAGAGCGTGAGTGACTGTGCGTAGGGCGTCCCGATCCAGAAAGGGATGCAACTGGGTGTTCAGGCGAACCTGATAAAAAGCCCCCCTGGCCACGGCCGTCATATGATCGTCTAAAGACAGCCGTGCGTCCAGGAAGACGCCCAAGTTGCGAGCCCTCTCTGAGGGGGGCAAGATATCTTCCCCAATAGCCAGTGATGGCATCAACTGGCTATATCGGGGCGCCGGAAGCCACAGCCACTCTGTCTTGGAGGGGTTGAGTCTGAGCCTGTTCCTTCCCATCCAGATCCGTACGGCTTCCAGGCAGTGGGACATCACGGCAACGGCATCGTTGGGGTGATCCGGGCTAGAAATGTACAACTGCGTGTCATCGGCGTACAGGTGACATTTCACCCCGAAACCACGGATGATCTCACCCAGCGGCTTCATATAAATGTTGAACAAGAGGGGCGAGAGGACAGACCCCTGTGGCACCCCACAAGTGAGATGTCTCGAAGTCGACCTCTGCCCCCCGCCAACACAGACTGCATACGGTCAGTGAGAAAGGAGGAGAACCATCGCATAACGGCGCCTCCCACTCCCAAACCCCCCAACCGACGCAGCATGATACCATGATCGATGGTATCAAAAGCTGCTGAGAGATCAAGAAGGATCAGGATCGAGGAATATCCTCTATCCCAAGCCCTCCAGAGATCATCAACCAACACGATCAATGCCGTTTCCATGTTGTAACCCGCCCTGAAACCTGACTGGCACGGATCCAGATAGACAGCTTCATCCAGGTAACGAAGGAGCTGTCGTGCCACCACACTCTCAACAACCTTTGCCGTGAAGCGAAGGTTGGAGACCGGACAATAATTATCTAATATTGCCTAATAAAAAAATATTACCTCATAAAAACTTGATTTAAAAAAAATCTTTGCAAGAAAGCAGGACTCTTGAAACTGAAGTTGTTCCAAAAGGACTTTTATTGAAAGGCTTGTGATAGAAAGAGGTCTAGGCAGGAACTAAATCTTCCCACTTAAAAAACAGCAATTTAAAGCAGTGGAAACCCCTCCCACAGTAAAGCAGTGCAGGAAACAGAAACCTCATATAAAGAACTCTTCAAGCAGGAAATAGAAACAGAAACTTCATTTAGAGATCCCTCCAATCCTCCCCCTCCCACCAGAATGCCAGTGTTGCAATAGAAATATATGGGACCTTACAGTGGCTGCCCTTTGGGTGATGGGGAGATGAGGGTTTGGCATGGGTGGCCTGGCTGAAGGGCCCTCAGGTAAGCCGGGCCAGGGTGGGTGGGGCAGCTGCACCTCCCTTGCTTCATCCTCCACCCCCTCCACAAGCTCACTTTGTTCTTCACCACTTCTTGCTCACGACCGTAACGCTTTGTGATTGCCATAAAGATGGTGGGGAGTAGAAGATAAAGCAAGGTGGGGGGTGCAAAGCTTCCCACCATGCCCTGGACTGGCTTACCAGAGTGCCCTGCAGCAAAGCCATCAACATCCTGACAACTGCCTCATCTTGCAGCTGCTCCAGCAGTCCCTTCTAGAAGTCACGTGTGTTACTCAGCAACTTGCTCCATTGCGATGGCAACCAAGGAGAAGCGAGCCATGTGGGGTCCTGGATGCGATTTTTGGAGCCGCTACGGCGAGGCCAGGCAGTTGTTAGGATGTTGATGGCCTGCCTTCAAGGCCCTCAGGTAAGCCGGTGCATGGGGTAGCTCCGTAACCTCTGCCTTGCTTTGTCTTCCACTCCCCCACTGCCTTGCTTTGTGGCCGCTGCACCAGTGCATTTCTCTTCCTCTTGCTCCATTACAGCAATGAGCAAGGAGAAGAAGTGGTGAAGAATGAAGAAGAATGAAGCAAAGCACTGGGTGAGTGGAGGATGAAGCAGTGCAGACCTCGTGGTGAACATGGCTGGTCGTCCCATGAGGTGGGATCAGAGAGCAAGAGAAGAATCTGATCAAACCTGTGTGTGTGTGTGTGTGTGTGTGTGTGTGTAAGAGAGAGAGAAAAAAAACTGCTTTCAGTGCTGCTCAGTTTCCCACCTCAACAGGCTGGTCTGGTCTGATCTGGTGGGGAGGATTTTTTTCTTAATTCTCCATTGCACCATAAATGGGGGTATGACCGTCCCTCAAGCTCCGCCGCTGTCAAAGTATATCCCGGGCGCTGCGCTGCAATGGACAGGGGGGGAAAAGTGCAGTTTTTGTCTGAAGGAAGAGGAGAAGCGGGCATAAATCTCCGAGGTTGGATCGGATTGCGCTCTCTCACGTACGCACAAACACAAACAGGTTGGATCAGATCTCTATCTATCTCTCTATCTTTTGCTGTGATGGCAGTGGTGGAAATTCAGTGCCTGGTCAGCGGGGCACTTGTCATTCAACCACTTTCCCTTTCTTCTCCCTGCTCCTCCTCCTCCTCCAGAAAAAAGCTGTGCTTTTTGTCTCCATTGCAATGTAGTTCCGGGTATTTACTTTGACAGTGGCAGGGCTTGGGGGATGGTCAATCCCCATTCATGGTGCGGAGAAGGCGGAAGGCAATCCCCCCCACCAGTCCAGAACAGCCTGGTGAGTTTGGGGTGGGAATCCAAGCAGTCCTGAAGCAGTTGAAGGCAGCACCAGTTTTAGCTGTCCTGCCCCCTGCCTCACCTCACCTCACCTCATCCCATCCAGCTAGCCTCCTGCCTCCGCCCCACCAATTGGAGACCCCTGGATTCCCTCCCCAATCCTGCCCAGCTCCCACAGGCACCCCCCATGTGAGTGATGTCAAGCTGGCCACACCTGCGTGCCACACCCAGTCAACAGCGACCACCCTGGCCTCCAGAAGACAACCACAATGCTGCTCCGGCCCTCAATGAAATCAAGTTTGATACCCCTGCTCTAGAAAAAGCAGATGTAGAATTTTCAGTTTAGTAGTTAGATTGTAGCACCCAACCCTTTACGTTAGCAAGCCAGTGAAATCTGCTTCTGAGTAAATGGCTTTTGGTAAACATTTTGGTTGTCACTGAGGTGAACATAGCTTAAACATAAATGGCAAATCACATTGATTGAATGGATCCCAAGTTTATTTTATTTGAGAAATCTTAATCATTTGGTTATTGATTTGAATTAGTAAATATGCAGTAAATTTAAACTCTGATTTCCAGAAACTTTTTTTTCATTCAATATATATTTCAATGGAATGGAATAGACAGTATGTAAAGATACCACTCATCAAATTAAATCAAGCAAAATATGTGGCAAATTTCTAATTTCCCTGGTGTCAGTAGCAGTTGAATAGTTCCTATCTGTCTGCTTTCAGTAAGTTGCTGAGATCACCTCCTAGTGAAAATCATATCTTTTAATATCCAGATATTGGTGGCAGCAGAAAACCAACAATCTATTTGTTGCTAGCCAGCTGAAATGATGAGTTTCGGCTGTACATTGAGCACATCTGATTTAGATAGATTATGGATATTTGGATTAAGACAAAATCATTTTGTATCTGTCCCAACCCCCCCCCCCCCAAAGTAATGTGTTGTATTTTAAACCACCTTTTGTTAGGAAAAGCAGGTTGGGTTTTTGTTAAATAACACATATGCACTAAAGAACAACATGGAAATAGAAAAGCCCTATGGAGTATTGAGCTTAAGCAAGATGTTAAAACACATTATCACAGGAAGAATAGTGGAAACTTGGAACCAACTTCCAGCGGAGGTAGTGGATCAGACATCAGTAGCAGAATGTAAACATACTTGGGATAAATACCTGTTCATCTGACAAAAAATTAAAAAATGAACATAATAAAAATAAAAGAATTAAAAAATTAAAAATAAATAAAAAACAAGGAAAAATGGCTCAAAAATCAGGCATGATGGATTACTAGATCTTTTTTTGCCGTTAGTTTTCTATGTTTCTGTAGTATTGTGAAATAAATGTTGAACTACTTTCAGATTTGCTCAAATAAGGGAAAACAGATAGTCCTCAACTTATGACCGTAATTGGTTCTGGCAATTACAGTTGCAATTTGTACCTATTGTTAAGTGGATCATCATGTGACCACACCCAATTTTGTGAGCTATTTGCAGGGGTTATTAGCAAATTACCACAGTCTTCACAATGAGCCATAAACCTGAAGTAAATGCTGATTTCAAGCAAAACATGTTGCCTAAATTGCAGCCATATAATTATGGGACACTGCAAATGGCTATAAATGTGGTTTGGTTGACAAGCATCCAAAATGTGATCATCTGATCACAGAGGGACATACCAGTCTTTCGAATCTGGATTGTTGGAAGTCTATCCTAACTTCAGATAATCACTAAGCGACATAAGTCAAGGACTATCTGTATGTACATGATACTTGTATGTACATGTATCATGTATATACTTGTATATCTAGGTACTTTATTTGTAACTATTCTGAGTGGTCTTTATTTCATATCAAACTGGGGGAAATTCCACCCATCAGAGAATGAAATATTTTGATGAATATTAAAAGAGGCAGAATATTATATTTTCCCAAAGGAGAAATGGAAAAAAATCATAACAAAGGCAGCCCCAGTTTTCCTGCCATAGGAAAACAGTCTCAAGAGAAGGATATTTTGTACCCATAAAATAGGCAGGCCTTCCTATTCATAAACAAAACTCCTTCAGCCACAGCTCCCACAGAAGGCTGGAAATGATGGGATTAAAATCTACATTTCCCACACAGCTCCAAGGACAGGGCAGGACTTCCCAGCACAGATCAAAATATATTTCACAAGAAACAGGCATATCAATCACAAAGTCCCAAAGAATGTATAAAAGCCCACCTATCTCAACCCCATTTTGTCATCCACCCCAAAAACATGCTGCTATCATTGAAATTTCAGGAAAATTAAATAAACAGAGACCTCCTTTCCTTATAGCCAGCTCCATTTTATTTCCAGCGCTTTCTCCCGGCTTGCTGGAGCAGGTTTTTCTTCAACGAAACCTATTGTAGAATTTTGGCTATTTATTTCCATTTAGCAACTGGTCTACTGGTATGTGTAAATAAATACTACAGCCTGATGTGCATTGTATTTATCCAATATCTAAAATGGATAGTTGTAACAATTCTTTTGTTTTACCATCTCCTCATCTCAGTTAATTTCCATATACACATTTTAAAAGTAATTATATAACAAATGTTTCATGAGAAAGAGCAGTAAGCATCCCAAAAATAGGAAAGTATTGTTGCATATTTTAAAATTATTTTTACAACATTTCCAGTTTTTTCAAAATGTGTGGCTTCTCCCTTCCTGTAAGAAATAATGGCAAAGCGAGAAACTGGAAGTGTCATGGCGAGACCGGCTGGAAAAATGGGCTCTGATGAGCTCCTTGAAAATCCAGCCGGACAAACAATTGTTGGCGGGTCTTCGGATCGGAATCATCCTGTAGGGATGGTGAAGGAGAGGCGTCTCAGACGACCAAGAGGAACAGGTAAGTTCCTTGAAAGGTCAGAGGCAGCTCTTCGAACCGGCAGCGGGAGTACCAGCCATTGTAAAATGATCGCTCTGAAGCTGGGACAACCAGACTAAGTTTTTGTGCAGGAGTGGTGTTTCAATGGAGTGCTGGTACCAGGTGAGTGATTGGCCAACTCACAGGTAAAAGAAAATTTTGAATTGGATTAAAAGGTGTCCCGGAGCTGAAATGAGTGGCTAATTGGCATTCAGGAAATTCTATGGAGGGAGAAGAACAAAGAGGAAACTAAAATACTAAAGCCCTATATTGTATCTATAATTGGATTTAGAGAAACTAAAAATAATGAAAAGAATCTGAAGAAAAGTATTTTTTATGTGGATTTAAAATATTTTTGACAGCTTTAACATTTAGTTGATTTGAAAATATTGTGGATTTGAGAAAGACATCTGCTGGCAGAAAGAGAGTACTGCAATATTTCTTGGAAGATAGAACGTACAGCTGTGACCTTGACTACTAAAAGATAATTTGGAAACGGGGGGAACTTTTAAAGATATTTGACTTTCTACATTGCTTGGTTTTAATTCTTAACAACTGTGGAAGAAAGAAATCTTTAACTTGGGGTGGACTGGTTAAATACTTGAATTGGATATTATTTGAAAACAAAAAGGGACTTTGTGGATTTTAAATTTTAATTAAATGTCACATAATTCAAAGTGTTAACAGTCTGTTAAATTGGCAATATGGAGCCTTGGATGTGTGAGGAATTAATTGAGATGTTTAAAAATATGCGTGGATTACTAAAGGGTAATAAAAAGTGAGAAGTTTTGCTAGGACACACAGAACAGGAAATAGGGGAGATAGGAAACAGGAAATAGGGGAGCAGGAAATAGGGGAGCATAAACGAGGAGCACGAAAATAATATTGAAGGAAAAGGAACTGAATGCAAAAAGCAATTAGATGATTTCACTGGGATTTACATGGCAAAAAAAGAGTGGATGGGGGGAACATCCCCAAAAAAAGAATCAATCAAAGGCAAATAGTGATAAAGTGATAAATAAAGAATCAATCAGAGGAAAATAGTGGAAAGAGAAGAAAACTTGGGGAGAACTAATAATATATCTAAAAATGAGAAAAAGGGGTCAGAAGAAAAGATATAATAAATATATATTTTTTAAAAAGAGAAAAAGAAGTTAAGAGAATGGGATAAAAGGAGAAAACTATCAAGAAGTAGAATTTTGGAGAGACCAAGAGAAAATGATTAAAGAAGGGAAGATTAGTGGAAAAGAGGAAGGGAAATAAGGCACATACTAGTAGATTTATAGTTATAGTTATGGTTTATTATATCTATATACCGCCCTCCTCTCGAAGGACTCGGGGTGGTGGACAGCCAACAAATAAAATACAAAAATACAAAATTTAAAACAGTAGTAAAATCCAATTAAATCAATTTGGCCCATAGTTAAAACCCCTATATTAAAACCCATAATTTAGTAATTAAGTTAAAAAAATTTAAGAGGGTAGGTCAGGCCAGCCCGGCTTGATGAAACAAAACATCTTTAGGGTGTAGATCAGGGATCTGCTGTATCTCCGGGAGCAACTCATTGCAGAGGGTAGGTGCCCCCACAGAGAAAGCTGTCCCTCTGGGGGCCGCCAGCCAGCATTGTTTGGCCAACGGCACCCTGAGAAGGCCCTCTCTGTGGGAGTGTACTGGTCGATGGGAAGCTACCGGTAGCAGAAGGGGGTCTTGTAAATACCCTAAGCCATGGAGCGCTCTAAAGGTGGTAACCAGTATCTTGAAGCACACCCGGAAGACCACTAGGAGCCAGTGCAGCTCGCGCAGGAGAGGTATAACATGGGAGCGCCGAGTCGCTCCCATAACCACCTATGCGGCTGCATTCTGGATCAGTTGGAGCCTCCGGGTGCTCCTCAAGGGGAGCCCCATGTAGAGAGCATTGCAGTAGTCCAGGCGGGACATGACGAGGGCATGAGTGACTGTGTGTAAGGCATCCCGATCCAGAAAGGGCCGCAATTGGCGGATCAGGCGAACCTGATAGAAGGCTCCCCTGGCCACAGCCGTCATATGTTCTTCCAAAGACAGCCGTGTATCCAGGAGGACGCCCAAGTTGCGAGCCCTCTCTGTGTGGGTCAGTGACTCGCTCCCAAAAGTCAGCGCTGGTACCAACTGACTATATCCGGATGCCGGAAGCCACAGCCACTCAGTTTTGGACAGGTTGAGTCTGAGCCTGTTTCTCACCATCCAGATGCGCACGGCTTCCAGGCACCGGAACATCACATCAAGGGCGTCGTTGGGGTGGTCCGGGGTGGAGATGTACAGCTGAGTATCATCAGCGTACAGATGACACTTCACCCCAAAATCATGGATGATCTCACCCAGCGGCTTGACATAAATGTTGAATAGAAGGGGCGAGAGAACCGACCCTTGCGGCACCCCACACACAAGGCGCCTTGAGGTCGATCTCTGTCCCCCTGTAAACGAACTGCGACCGGTCAGAGAGGAAGGAGGAGAACCACTGTAGCACGGTGCCCCCTATCCCCAACCCCTCCAATCGGCGCAGCATGATACCATGGTTGATGGTATCAAAAGCCACCGAGAGATCTAACAGGACCAGGACAGAGGAATAACCCCTGTCCCGAGCCCTCCAGAGATCATCCACCAACGCGACCAATGCCATTTCTTTGCTTGCCCAGGCCTGAAACCCAACTGGAATGGATCTAGATAAACCGTTTCCTCCAGGTACCTGGGAAACTGTCGCACCACCACACTCTCAACCTTCACCACAAAGTGAAGGTTGGAGACAGGACAATAATTAGCTAATACAGCCGGGTCCAGGGAAGGCTTCTTAAGGAGAGGATTTAAAGGAACTGTATTAATATTAATTGTGAATGGTCAACTAAGTTAAAGGGTTTTAATGTAAGATTTAAATATGATGATGTATATTGCTTATAGTAAAACAGAATAGCAGATGAAATGTGAAATCGAAATTTGGTTTAATTGTGAAGACAATTGAAATTAAGAGAAAAAGTTGAAATGTTAAAAAATGGGATGAGGATTTTGAAAAATATATTCTGTAATGGAAAAATAAAATAAGTGATGTTATTGTAAGAGATTAGAAAGTAAAGGCAGATAGTGATACTGTTTATGTATTAAGAAGAAATTAAGATAAAATAAAGAAGCATGGAAAAAGGATATGGCTGAAATTGGAAACATGTAAAATGGACGGGGGAAAAATAATATGGCAGAAGCTGAAATAAGAAGATATCGGGAAAAATGATTAATTTGTGATAAAGATAATATGGAAAAAATGGGAAAATTGGAATAGATTATAAAGATTAATATATATAAGATGTATAAGATGTGACCCAGTCAACACTCTATTCATAAAATATGTATGATGAAAGAAAAATTCTAATAAAACTTGTTTACAAAAAAAAAAAAAAGAAATAAGGGCAAAACATTTTAGTTAATCATAGGGTTTCTTTCTATAGGAATTCTTTCTGTAGGACAATCCTTTCTGTAGGAAGCTTGACTACAGATCATCTCTAGATCTCCTAAATTTCTCTGGAAACCATTATTGCCAACACTAACTTCTTTTTTTCATATATATAAATTTTTATTTTCAAAAAAACAAAACAAAACACAACATAAAAACCATTATCATTCCATACAATCAAAGGCAGTGTAACAGGCGGTGACATTTTTTGTGCTCCTCCTCTTTTCAATTTATCGCTAAACATTTTAACTTTTTTTCAAAAAATTTCAGCATTGATTTATATCATAATTATTTCCAATTCTTATTCTCTTTCCATTGATAAAATAAATCCCATATCAAATAATATTGTCTATCTTTCTGTTCTCTTATTTCAAATGTCAATTTGCTCATTTCAGCACAATCCATCATTTTTTTGATAATTTCTTCATTATTAGGTAACTTTTCTCCTTTCCAATTTTTAGCAAATACAATTCTGGCTGCTGTCAAGAGATTCACGATTAAATATTGCAGTTCTTTATTGTATATCTGCAGTACGATCCCTAATAAAAATATCTCTGGTTTAAAATCAATATGTCTCTTTATCATTTTTTCCAGTCACGTGTATCTTAGTCCAATATCTCCTTGCTTCTACGCATGTCCACCACATGTGGTAGTAGGATCCTGAGATCTGATGACATTTCCAACATTTCTCTGATTTATTCTGTAACATTCTGGCTATTTTTTATTTAATTTGATTTATATGCTGCCCTTCTCCACAGACTGAGGACGGTTTACAATGCGTTAAGCAATAGCCTTCATATTTTTGTATATTTATACAAAGTCAGCTTATTGCCTCCACAAACTGGGTCCTCATTTTGCCTACCTTAGAAAGGATGGAAGGCTGAGACAACCTTGAGCCTGGTGAGATTCGAACTTACAATAATTGCAGACAGCTGATGTTAATCACAATTCTTTAGTCTGCTGAGCCACCAGGCCTATTCTCGATGGAGATAAATGCCACCTGTAAAACATTTTATACAAATTTTCCTTATGTGCTGTCGACATTGTCATTTTATAATTATGTGGCCACAATTTTTGCCGTTTCTCTAACTCAATACCATAACCAAAATTCTTCCCCCATGCTATCATTGATTCTTTAACTTGTTCTTCCTTCAATTTAACTTCTAGCAAATAACCATAAAGCTTTTTAATTACATGATCATCAGAACCCATCAAAATCTTGTCCAAGTTAGTCAATACATTATAAAACCCTTCTTGTTTAAGATCTTTTCGATATCTAGAAAGTATTTGCATATATGTAAACCAATCCATCTTATACCCTTGATCTTCTATATCTTGCTTCACCCTTTTCATTCAATAGTTCCTTATATCTTACAATTTGTTTCCCTTTAAACGTCACTGGATATGAAAATGCTTCAATTGTAGATACCCAAACTGGTATCTTCAAATAATGACCTTTTTTTATCTTCTCCCAGTTCAACCATAGGGCTTCACATATTTTATGTCTTCTAAAATCCTGTATTTTAGTTCCTTTATACCACAAAAAGGCATGCCATCCCAAGAACAAATCATGTCCCTTCAAATTTAATAATCTAGTATTTCCTAATGATATCCATTCTTTAATCCACATTAAACTAGCTGCTTGGTAATAAAGTTTAAAATTAGGTAAGCCAAAACCACCCCTCGTTTTATCATCTTGTAACAACTTCATTTTTATTCTTGCCTTTTTCCTCTGCCAAATATATTTCAGTATCATTTTATTCAAATCTATAAAAAATTCCTTGTCCAGCTTTAATCGTTTGGAATAAATATAAAATTCTAGGCAAAATGTTCATCTTAATGGTTGCAATTCTCCCAATTAGAGATAGTTGCAAATTTCCCCATTTTTCCAAGTCTTGTCCTATCTGTCACTTAACCTTAATATAGTTATTCTCCAGCGCGCTGCTTGGAGAATCCAAAGTGAGGGTTATTCAACAATCTAGCAGTCAGCACTAAGTGTATGTGTCTTTACATTTGTTCAGACATACCCTCTTTGCTCGTCAGAGGCTCAGTTTTTATTCACTCAGCTAATCAGACTTGTTTTTTCATCTCTGGTGTATAGATGATTGAATAAAATTTTCACGTTGGATTCTCTCCTATTTTTTGACCTTTGGACTGGAATTGACTTTGGCTTGGATTTCGTATTGGATTTGGACTTTGAATTGGATCGTGTTAAGAGGTGTGATTTATCCTTCTTCTCCCTTTTATTTCAACCTCAAAGAGTAAGTCCTCCTGGCTCCCCAGTTTGGCTGCCCATATTCACTTATTATCTACCGAAGCTCTGCCCGGTTCAGAGCACCTTCTTCTGGGTGAGTTTTACTCCCATTCCCCTTTATTGGTATAGGAGCGGCTAAGGAGTTCCTGCCTTGCTCTCAGCGGCACACTCGTGGTTATGGAATTTTTTATTTTGCTGCTTGTGGAGTCCCTGCCCTGCTCTCGGTACATTCCCTCCGAATTATACCAAATTGTGCTGGGGCTACCTTTGAGTAGCTGCGTGCTTCTGATTGACTGTGGGGGTTGCAGGATAGGTGCTGCAGCCATTTATTGCCTTTCGCACTGGACTGCTGGGGAGGCCGCCATTACGTGTGGCGCAGTTTCATTGTTATCAGCCTATTTTCTGCCTGGCAACAGGCCTACATATGCGCAGTTGTCTGCCCAGTTACAATATTTCTGGCTGAGAGGTCTGCACACGCCCAGTTCAATTTCTAGCGCTAATCTGCCCGGGAACAAGCCGCGGCTGCGCAGTAGGCTCCCCAGCCGATGTCCCTGCCTGGTAACAGCGCAGCAATGGTGCACTGAGGCTAATTTTGCATTAATCGCCAGCATAGCAGCTGTGACTGTGCAGGATAGTATATGCTGCAATTGTGGGCCAGGAAAAGCAGCTATATTAAAAGACCTGCTCTAGCACCCTCTGGTGATGAGAAGGCTGTCAGCTGGATTGGTAGCAGCCCTTCTGTGATCCCTTTTTACTCCATCTGACCGCAGCCCTATTCTGGGGTCTGCCTGACTGAGGGTTTCCCCCCCACTGCTGCACAGGTTTTATTGGTAGCCTATGCTGAAAAAAAGAGGGGGGGTAGCTATTTAGCAAAGCCCCTCTGTTACTCATTTTCTTAATTCTGCCCTGTAACAGTCAAATATTTATTATTTTATTTTCATAGGTCTTTATGTGTATATTTCTTTATGCCAGGGATTTTCCTACGTATATCAAGATGTACATTCATACATACATACATATATATTTGTCTGTGTAAGTTTTTACGGGTATATATGTGTGTACAGGTAATATCTCGGGTTTCTTCCCGTGTAATTGTAAACATATCTTTAGAAGGATAGCAGCGACGTTTCGATGAAATCACATTCATCATCTTCTGGCTGATGTTCTCGGTTTGGTGCTTATGGGCAAACTGTGTGATCTTAACTGATGTTTTTCTATGAAAAGAGGCAAAGGTGTATTCTGATTGGTTGACAGTGTTGTTTTATTCTGATTGGCTGATGATGTATTTTGATTGGGTGGAAGCACTGTTGCTGGATTGTGGGTTGATGGATAAGATATTTTGGAAATGGTGGCAACACAGGCTTTTTGATGAACCTTTGATCTATGGTTTATATTTTGTGTTAAGATTCGTCTATTTATGAGAGCAGGTTTCCAAATAGAAGGCAGACGGGAGGTGTCATCGCGTTTATTCATACAATATGGTCTTTTCTCTATTTCAATGGCCTCTCTGATTATTCTGCCATTGAGATGTTCTATTTTTGCAACTGTTTTTGTGTTATTAAAGTTAATATTATGTCGGCTTCCGGTTGGCTCTGCCGTCATTGTTAGACGGTCTCTTTAAGACCGCCAGCCCCGCCGCCCGTAACAGCCGCCTCTATAGCTGAGAGGTGGCTTGAAACACTCCGTTCTTTTACAGAAGTGTGAGTAGAGCCGGCGAGACAAGGTAGAGCCCCCTGCGAAGCCCCCAGATTGCCTTTTTTGCTTCTGGGGAGGAAGCAGGGTGAGGCTCCCTATCCAGCTCGCTGAGGCTCCGGACTCTGGGGACAACTCTGCACCAGCAGAGCCAGACGATGTGTTTAACGCCAGCATTGAAAAACAACAGAAGTCTTCAAACTAAGGGTGAAACCGGGACTTTAAAAACGGAAGTACTTGTGCTAGCCCTGTCAATAATTTCAAGAAGGGAGAAGGAGTGAAAGTTGTGAAAGTTCTGAAAGTAAATTAAAATGGCGCCTGGCTTCAGCAGAGGAAAAAAAAAGCTGAAAGTGAAAGTGGAAATGCCTGTGTGTTCTAACGCATTTTAAAGTATTTAAAGTACTGAAAGTAACAGCGTTTGCTAGAAGAAAAGAGAAAAGCCTTCTTAGAGTGTTTTCTATCTATTTTCTCTCCCTTATAAAGCTGGGGAAGTCTCTAAAGGGATTCTGTGGAAAAGGGGGGAAGATCTCTTTCCTAGAAAGAATAAGACTGTGCAGGGCTTCAAAACAGACTAAGCCAGCTCCCAAAGCAGCAGGGGGGTTTTCCCCTACTCACCAAACAAAAGAGCAGCCAGAGATTCAGACCCAGAGCCAAGAACAGGAGACTGGATTTAAAGATTTGAAAGAATTTATAGCTGTGGCTCTAGGGAACCAAACTGAAGCTATGGAAAAATCTCAACAGGAAATTAAGGAGGTGGTTCAAGAAAAATATGACAAGATGAAATGATATATACTGACAGTTGTTACCAGTCTTTCAGAAGCGGTTGTTGAGATTGATAAAAAATGGGTGAACTTAGTTCAGAATTTGAATCTAAAATGAAGGCAACTGATGATAAAATTTTCAATGTGGACATTAAGACTCAAAGAATTGAAAATGAAGTGACTATGATGCAATTCAGATTTATGGAGTTTGCTTTAAGATTGAGAGGAATAAAGGAAAATAATAGAGAAGATCTGAGAGTGGTTTGTGCTGATGCACTTGCTGTGATGTTAAAGGTTAATCCTGAAGATGTTCTGAGTAAGATTGACAAGGTCTATAGAGTGAATTCTCTTGTGGCGAGGCAAAGGAACCTGCCTAGAGATGTGGTGATTTACTTTACTGACAGAAGAATGAGAAATGATATCCTGCAGAGGTCTTTTCTTTCTACTATCCAAGTGGATGGAAAAGAGATTGGTATCTATAAAGAACTGTCACCTAAGATGCTAAGAGATAGAAAGGATTTTGGATTTTTGGTGACTGAATTGAAGAAACATCAGATCCCTTTTAGGTGGGATGCCCCAGTTGGAATAATACTGAGATATCAAGGTGAGAAATATCGACTAAACACTGTTGAAAAAATGAAACATTTTTATTTCAGTGTCTTTAAAACTGGTGAAGCATCTCCACATTCATCTTCAGTGCTAGCTATAGAGGAGGGTGACAAAGGGAAGGAATTTGAACAAGAGACTGAGGAACAGCTGAAGCAGATGGAGATGGAGGCAATGGAGACTCAGCGAGCAATAGAGGAAAGTCAAGGAGCAATAGGCGGCTCTTCGGAGGAACCATTGTTGGAGTCTTCAGAGGCCAGAAAAGGGCTACCCAGAAGTACAAGAGAGGTGGCATTGGACCTTGAACTACTGTTGCAGGAACCTGTAGACAAGCATATAACTCGAGCAGCCCACAAGCAAATTTTAGACAAATAACAGCAGCAGAGGTCTATCCCACCACAAGATAAGAATGGAGCCAATGGTAAATCACAGAAAACTGATGCCATGGGAGGAGCCAGGCAGAAGACTACCACTCTCAAACAGAAACTTCGGCAAATGCTTTCAACGCTTCATGAGACTACAAATGACAATTAAATTCCTATCTTGGAATGTGAATGGATTGAACTCACCACAGAAAAGAAGGAAAATATTTCATTATTTGAGACAATTTAATAATGATGTTATTTGTTTGCAAGAAACTCAAATTAGAATGCAGGATCAAAAATATTTGATGAATTCTAAATTAGATGCACAATTTATATCTTCAAATTTAGAGAAAAAGAATGGTGTGATGTATATAAATAAAAGATTATCAGCCAAAATTATAGAAGCAGATGATTGTGGAAGATATATAGCAATTGAATTATATACACAGAATGGTCCACTTTTGATGATCGATATTTATGCTCCTAACCAACAACAGGAAAACTTTTATAAATTATTATATTCTAAAATACTGCAGTGGGACTATAGAACTATTTTAATTATGGGAGATTGGAACGGAGTGATAGATATTAAAAAAGACAAGAAGAGTTTGGCAAAATCAGGTGTTAAACTACCACAGACTTTTTTTGACATGAAAGAAGACCTGGAATTGAAAGATGTATGGAGAGTGCACAACCCAAAAGAATTGGACTTTACAGATCGACATAGATCTTTTTCTAGGATTGATTTTATTCTAGTTACAACTGATCAACTTCTAAAAACAAAGAAAACAAAAATATTTCCGAGGACTCTAACTGATCATAGCCCGGTATGGATAGAAATAGAAATTGGAAACAAGGAGAGAAGATCGTGGAGAGTAAATGAAAATTTGTTTAGATATGAAAAGAATATAAATGAACTTAAAAGAAAATATGAAGGAATTTTTTGAAATGAATTTGAACAAGGGTACCCCTATTGAAATTGTTTGGGACGCAAGTAAGCCCTATATGCAAGGGGTACTGATTTATATGAATTCTAAATACAAACTAAATCAACAAAGGAAAAGATCAGAAATAGAAGCAGAAATAAAGAAAAAAGAACAACTACTCATAAAAAATCCAATGGATAAAAAGTTACAAGAAATTATAAAACTTTTGAAAGGCCAATTTCAAATGTTTATAGTGGAACAAGCTGCTTACAAATTGCAAATTGTAACAAATTGTAACAAACTTACAAATTGCAAAACATAACACATTTTGTAATGCTAACAAACCGGGCAGATGGTTGGCCTACACACTGAGGAAACAGCAGAGTTCTCGAATCATTGATACCCTTGAATATGGAGGGAAGGAAGTTTTTCAACAAAATTTAATTAAACAAGCTTTTTTATATTATTATTCTAAATTATATGCTAAAGACTATATAAAGAATGAACTTATCGATAAATATTTAGAAGAAAGTAGACTCACAAAAATTTCCAGAGAGCAAAAGGAAAGAATGAATCAATTAATAACAGTTGAGGAAATTATTTTTGTAATTAAACCACTGAAATCAGCTAAAGCTCCAGGGACGGATGGTTTGACGGCGGTGTATTATAAAACTTTGCAAGCAGAAATGATTAAACATCTTAAAGATTTATTTTGTAGCATACAAAAAGGGGGTAAAATACCCCCTTAATGGAAAGCAGCTTTTATTTCACTGATACCAAAAGAGGAAGGTTCTACAAAACCGAAAAATTTTAGACCAATATCTCTCCTGAATACGGATTATAAAATTTTTGCAAAAGTATTAGCCAACAGGTTAATGCCAGTTATACAAGAGGTGATTCATCATGATCAAGCTGGATTTATAGAAGGCAGATACATGAAGGATAATGTGAGGCAAATCATAGACTTATTGGAACATCTTGAGAAAAGTAAACAGATCCCTGCAGTGCTGGTGTTTTTGGATGTGGAAAAGGCCTTTGATCGAGTCAATTGGAACTTTCTATTAAAGACCTTAACAAAAATGAACTTTGGGGACCAATTTGTTCAGGCGGTCTCAGCAATTTACCAAGAGCAAACAGCACAAATTATTATCAATGGAACTTTAATATATAAACTTTAATATACAAAAAGGAACAAGACAAGGTTGTCCGTTATCCCCATTGTTGTTTATTTTAACTTTAGAAGTCTTGTTGAACTCGATATGGGATTCTAGAACTTTGAATGGAATAGTTATAAGGCAAGAGGATTACAGAACAAGGGCATTTGCAGATGATCTGGTTGTTACCCTAACAAGGCCGATGGAATCAATAATCCAGATGAAAGATATTATAGAAGAATATGATTCGGTATCAGGATTTAGATCGAACGATAGAAAAAACAAGATGATAGTTAAAAATACGTCAGAAGGTCAAAAGAAGGAACTTGAAAGGAAGGCAGGATTTGAAATAGTATCAAAGGTGAAATATCTAGGAGTTTAAGTTGCAACTTTAAATATAAAACTTTTTCAAAATAACTATGAAGTGTTGTGGCGAAAGGTGCAAAAAGATATGGAAACTTGGAAAAAGCTGCAGCTATCCTTACTTGGAAGAATAGCAGCAGTTAAGATGAATGTTCTACCTAGGTTTTTATTCTTGTTTCAAATGATTCCGGTGCTCAAAAGTGATAAACATCTGATGGAATGGCAAAAAGGAGTGAATAAATTTATTTGGAATGAGAAAAAGCCAAGAGTTAAACTGAAAATTATGCAAGATGTTTGTGAAAGGGGTGACCTTAAACTTCCAAACCTACGATTGTATTATGAAGCAGCAGCGTTGACACAAGCGAGTGATTGGTTTGGAATGACAAGGACTGAAATATTGAATATAGAAGGCCACGACTTGGAATTTAGTTGGCACGCATATTTATTTTATGAAAATAAAGTTGATAAAGTGTTCAAGAATCACATACTTAGAAATTCCTTGATGAGAGTGTGGAAGAAGCACCAGCTTAAATTGGATTACAAAATACCTTTGTGGTTGGATCTTGGTAATATTATACGGAATATAGTCACTCGGGGGGATTTTATATAAAGAGATACTTTCTGATGAGGGGGAAAAGGAAATTAAAGTCACTTAACACTGTTGGAAGAAGGGATTGACTTAACTTGGTTACAGTATAATCAACTCCTATTGAGATGGAGGGAAGATCAAAAAACAGGTTTAATGAAGTATGAAGAGGAATTTGTGAGACAGATAAAAGAGAAAGGCCCAATGCATATTAAGAGGGTTTATAATATATTGCTGGAAAGAGACTCTGAAAATGAACTGGTTAAAGACTGTATGATAAAATGGGCACAAAACTTTGCAGAACCAGTTATGATGGAATCATGGGAAAAGATATGGATCCAGAATGTTAAATTTACTCTGTCACAGTATTTGAGGGAAAATTTTTATAAAATGTTTTATAGGTGGCATTTAGATCCTAATAAATTTTCGTGCATGTATCCTAATGTTCAGCCAAAATGTTGGAGATGTGATTGTTTAGATACTACATATTACCATATATGGTGGACTTGCAGGAAAGTGAAGGGTTTTTGGATCAAAATTTGGTGGGTTATGCAAAATGTTTTGAAGAAGAAACTTCAATTTTCTCCACAATCGTTTCTATTGGGTATAGTTAAAGACTTTTCACTGAATGAAACAAAATTGATATTATATATGATTACAGCAGCTAGGTTATTGATTGGTCAATACTGGAAAAAAGATATCTTACCTACTATTGAAGAATGGACTGTAAAAGTGGCCAGTTTTGCAGAAATGGCAAAGATATCAGCATATCTAAAAGACAGGACTCAAGAAACTTTTATGTGGGAATGGAAGAAATGAATAGACTATTTGCAGAACAAATACCAAACTAAGAAGTATCAGATAGTTTTCAGTTGAATGTTGTGTAGAAATTGTTATGTAGAAAATGTTATGTAGAATGTCATGTAGAAAATGTTTTGTAGAGAATGTTATGTAGAAATGTATAGTATATACAGGGTGTAAAGTAATGGGGGGGGGGAATTATGATATGATTTGGATTTTACTTTTCAACATTTGGGATAGACTATGTGTAGAATAAATATAAATTAAGGAAGTATCAGATAGCTACTATTTGAATGTTATGTAGAAACTTTTAGTATTGACAGGGGATAGATTAACGGGGGGGATTTTATGACATGATATGATTTGGATTTCACCTTTTAATATTTAGGGAGTTAAAAATGAATTGTAAATTTTTTTAAGGTTATAAGGGAAGTCATGGGTGGGGAGGGATGGGCTAGGGAGGGTTAGGGAGGGGAAGGTGGGGGGAAAGAGGGGAAAAATTTGTATTTGTAAAACTTTTTCAATAAAAAAAAGTTAATATTATGTCCTGTGGCATTTATGTGTTGTACTAATGATGATGTGTGTTCTTCTGTACTGAGTGTTTATGTTCCTCGATGCGCACACTCATTCTTCCTGCCCCTCAACGTATATTGGACATATGGCGGCGTGGTGTGTTACTGATGGTAGCCTTTGTTACATTGGTCCCAGCTCTTTGCAGGTCATTCACTAGGTCTCCCCGTGGGATTTTTGCTCACCATTCTTGTGATCATTTTGAGATCTTGCGTGAGATCTTGTGTGGAGTGAGATCTTGCGTGGAGCCCCAGATCGAGGGAGATTATCAGTGGTCTTGTTTTTCTTCCATTTTCTAATTATTGCTCCCACAGTAGATTTCTTCATACCAAGCTGCTTGCCTATTGCAGATTTAGTCTTCCCAGCCTGGTGGAGGTCTAGAATTTTATTTCTGGTGTCCTTCGACAGCTCTTTGGTCTTCACCATAGTGGGGTTTGGAGTGTGACTGTTTGAGGTTGTGGACAGGTGTCTTTTATACCGATAAAAGTTCAATCAGGTGCCATTAATACAGGTAATGAGTGGAGGACAGAGGAGCCTCTTAAAAAGAAGTTACAGGTCTGTGAGGGGGCAGTGTTTTACACTGGTTCTCCTCCTACCTCTCAGGCCATACGTAGTTTGTTTGGGCAGGAGCGTCAGAGATCCTCTCCAAGACCCCTCACCTGCGGGGTACTGCAGGGGTTGTTCTCTCCCCCCTGCTTTTCAATATCTACATGAAGCCGCTGGATGAGATCATTTGGTATCTACTAGACCACCTTCTGCCGACGGCCTCCCACCGACACATATGCTCCCATAGAGAGGGGCTCATCAGGGTGCCGTTGCCCAAGAAATGTTGACTGGTGACCCCCAGGGGGAGAGCCTTCTTTCTGGGGGCACCCACCCTCTGGAATGAATTGCCCCCAGGGATACGCATGATCCCCGACTTGGGTACTTTCTGTTGTGTCCTTAAATCCCTACTTTTTCAACAAGCTGAAAAGAATTTGGACTGGGTGTTTTTAATTTTTGGGTTTTAATTTGTAAGGCAAGGGATTTAATTTGTTTTAACTGTTTTTTAAATTTTGTATGTTTCGGTTGTTTTAATGTGGCTGTGCACAGCCCTGAGTCCTTCTGGAGAAGGGTAGTATAGAAATTTAATAAAATATATAAATAAAATAATAAATTCGTAGTTTTGGGATGGGGTATCATCAATACGCCGATGATACCCAACTGTACATCTCCTCCCCGACAAACAATATTAGAAAATGAACAAAGAATTAAAAGCATGGAAACAAAAATAGACCAAGTAGAGATAAAAATGGATACACTGGAGCAGAAATCTCTCCAATCAAATAAAGAACTTTCAGATTCAATAGCAATGTTGGAGTGGGAGAAAGCTTCGTATTTCCTGCATTGCCAATACATAGGTGAGGAGAAAGATGAAGACCTTGGAAAGAAAATGGTGGAAATAGTGTCAGAAATAATACAGAAGGTTGAGACAGAAATAAGAGGACAGATTGATGAAATTTACCAGTAAATACTAATTACAGAAGAAGACATGTATTGGCGAGTTAAGTACATATTAGATTTACAAAGC
The DNA here is from genome assembly GCA_038048745.1 of Coluber constrictor foxii. Taxonomy (NCBI): domain Eukaryota; kingdom Metazoa; phylum Chordata; class Lepidosauria; order Squamata; family Colubridae; genus Coluber; species Coluber constrictor. Next base: position 113,114,026 of record CM075961.1, on the reverse strand, counting down.
GAACAATCAGAGATGAAGTATATAAGAAATCACGAGAAGAAACCTTGACCTACAAGGGTAAATAAATTATAATATTAAAACAAATACCACAAAGGATTAGAAATCAATGTCAACAATACCAATTCTTAACAACCCAGGTGATTAGGTACAAAGTAATGTTTAGGTGGCTGACACAAGAAGGAATTTTAATTACATGGCAAGATAAAAAAAAAAGTAGATACACTAGAGAAGGCAACTGAATTTTACAATCTACATTTCACACAAGAAGAAGAACGGGAAAGTGGATTTCAAAAACGAATGTATCGGATTTGGAAGATGAACCATATGGACTATGACACCAGTGAACAAAGGTTAATGGAACAACGACGTGTAATCCTAAACCACAAATTTTTCATTACAGAAGAATTAATAGCAATAGAAGGGAAAGCAATTAATGATCTGAGTACATCAACAAAGAAGAGTAACATCAAGAATGATTTGCAGACTCAAAATCAAATTGAGAAAGAAGGAGGAAGAGCATACTGAAATGGATGAAGATATAGAACAAGGAAGCACTGAAGAACAAATATCAAAAGATAGTGCTCAATTAGCTGGAAAAATAAAGCATCAAATGGAAGATGCTGAAAGAACACGTTTGCCAAAGCTGAACCAAGTGAACCGGAAAAAATAGAGAAATGTACTAAAAGAGGTCAATGAGGCTGTGCAAACTATTAGAACCACTACATTAGCCAAAACCAACTGATGTATGCAGCAGCCGTCATAACCACCAAAGAACTGGGGTTGAAAGTACAAAAGAACCAAAGAAGCAAGAAGGGAAAGAAGCCTAAGTGGAAAATTCGGTTAGAATTGAAGATCAAAAAATTACATGGAGATTTGAGCAACTTGAAGAACCTAAGGCAAGGTCAGCTAAAGAAGAAGCAGGTGAAAAGCAGCCTGGAAGCAAGATACGATTTGAGGAATAAGGAAATTGCGGTAGTAATTGAAGTGCTGAAGCAGAGGGTTGTCATGGGTAATGAAGAAGAACTAGGTGAAGTTGAAATTAAACAAGGCATTTTCCAGGGTGATTCCCTTTCACCCCTACTTTTTATACTCTCAGTGCTACCACTGACAATCATTTTGAAAAAGCTGAACTGTGGATACGAACTTGCAAAGAAAGGACTGAAAATCTCGCACTTGATATACATGTATGATTTGAAGCTGTTTGGTAAAACAAAAGCTGAACTGAATTTATTAACTGAACACACAAAAGAATTCAGCCAAGACATTGGTATGCAGTTTGGAATTGACAAATGTGCAACAATAGCAACCAAAGCAGGTAAGATCATAGAAGAGGATGGAATAGAACTAGAGAACGAAGAAACGATAAAGGCAGTAAAATCAGAAGAAGGCTACAAGTACTTGGGGATTTTAGAGGCCTCTGACTTAATGCATAATAAAGTCAAGGAAATAACTTCAGCCAAGTACATTCGGTGAATTCGTAAGATATTAATGTCCAAATTGAAACATCATAAAAGCCATAAATACCTGGGCTATACCTGTGATTCGATACTCTGCAGGAATAATTGACTGGACCCAGATGGAGTTAGACAATTTGGACAGAAAAACAAGGAAGCTTATGACAATGAATCATGCCTTGCACCCTAAAAGTGATGTTGACCGATTATATTTACCAAGAGCAGAGGGTGGTTGAGGACTCCTACAAGTAAAGCAGACTGTGGAAGAAGAAAAATGCAGCTTGAATGATTACATCCAGAAAAGTGAAGAATCAGTGATTAAGGAAGTAAATAAAGGAGGCCTTTTAAAGACAACTAAAACAAAAGCAGAATATAAGAAAGAAGTAATTGAGCAGCGAGCTGAAAATTGGAAAAGCAAAGCTCTACATGGCCAATACTTGAACAGTATTGAAGGCAACGGTGACCAGAATCTAACTTGGAAGTGGTTAAGATCAGGAGTATTGAAAAAAGAAACAGAAAGCTTTATTTTGGCAGCTCAAGAACAAGCCCTAGCCACAAACTGCATGAAGGCAAAAATTCAACATGTTACCACCAACAGCAAATGCCGCCTCTGTAATGAAAAAGATGAGACAGTCGACCACCTGATCAGTGGGTGCAGCAAAATTTCACAAACTGACTACCTACCGCGTTGCTAAAATCATTCACTGGAAATTGTGCCAGAAGTTTGGATTTGAGTACAGCAAAAACCACTGGGAACATCAGGTTGAGAAAGTTTTAGAGAATGCGAAACTAAAGATCTTGTGGGACTTTAGGATTCAGACTGACAGGCACTTGGTCCACAACACACCTGATAGAACAGTAGTTGAAAAGAAAAAAATATGGTTCATTGACATTGCAATACCTGGTGATGCACGGATTGAAGATAAGCAGCAAGGAAAAAATCACAAAGTACCGGGACTTGCAAATTGAAGTTGAGCGACTGTGGAAAAAGAAATCATGTGTTGTCCCGATTGTAATTGGAGCCCTTGGAGCAATACCCAAAGGGCTACCCAGCTATTTAGAAATTCTAAATTTACCGGACTTGAACATTTTGACTCTACAAAAAACCACCTTACTCGGAACAGCTTACATCCTCCGACGATACCTTAACAGTTCCTAGGTCCTTGGTTAGGACTCAAGCTGCTGAGCTATTAACCAGCCTCAAAGACTGTGAATCTCACTACAGATTAAATAACAACAACAACAACAATAAGCAAAAGTAAGAATACGGATGGAGACCAGAAACACTAAAAAAAGACCAGCACTGGAAGAGGCAATTAAACTTTTTTCAGTAAATTTAAACGGATTAAATGTACCAAAAAGAAGATTACAAACATTTATAAAATTACGAAAATTGGAAGCAGATGTGATATGTCTTCAAGAGGTATACATCAAAAAAGAACATCAAAAACTGTTAGAAAATCCAAAAATAGGAAAATTATACTCAATGATAAAAAAAAGAAAAGAGGAGTAGCGATATATGTAAAAGAAAGGATAAAATCAAAGTTAGTCTATGCAGACGAAGAAGGTAGAATTGTAATGGTGAAATTAGAAATGGAAGGAAAATAATTATTATTAATAGTAATATATGCTCCTAATAAAAACCAACAAGAATTCTTTAAAAAAATAGACAGCAAAATAATAGATCTGGAATACGAAAATGTTTGTCTAATTGGGGATTATAACGCCATAGTAGATGTTAAAAAAGATTATAAGAAAATTTAAAAAAAGAAACACTACCAAAAATTTTTTTTAATATGGTTTTGGAATTAAAGTTGAGAGGTCATGGAGGGAAACTCATTAAGATGAAAATCAATATACATTCTATTCTTGCCCACACCAATCTTGGTCCAGAATAGATATGGCCTGGATGACTGCAGATATGCGGACTGGTTTAGAAGCAATAGAGGTAGGGGTAAACGAATGGCGGATCATAACCCAATAATTATTAAATGGAACGGACAAAAAAGATTTAGGAGATGTTCAAAGAACCAAAATATATGTAGAGACAAAGAGTACAAACAAATGTTAGCAAATGAGTTGGATTTATTCTTTACAATAGACAAAAAAGAAGGCACATTCTTAGAAAACATTTGGGACATGGCAAAGGCATATATATGAGGATTGATGATTGCGTATATGGGGAGAAAAAATAAGGAAAGGAGACAACAGCAAGAAAAATTATATGATGAGCTAAAGAAAGTAGAATACAAATTACAGGAAGATCCCCAAAACAAAAAAGTAAAAGAGGAAAGGAACATAATCAAACATAAAATAAATCTGATAACTCAAAAAGAAATAGCCCAGAGAATAAAAATGGAAAAACTAAATTATTTTGAATTCACAAACAAAACTGGTAGATGGCTGTGATATAAACTGAAAAAAGAAAAAGATGAAAGAATGATATACCAACTGAAAGATGAGAATGGGGTTTTGCAGTACAGAATGGAAGTTAAAAAGAAAATGATTCAAACATTCTTCTCAAATTTACACCACCAGGAAGAAATAGAGGTAGAAAAAATTAAACAATATATAGAAAGATCAGAAATGAATAAAATCACAGAACAACAAAGAGAAATACTAAATAGATCAATAAATAAATTGGAAATAGAATTGGCACCGAAAAAACAAAAAAATAACAAAACCCCAGGTCCGGATGTGATACCAGTGGAATTATATAAAAATTCACAGGAAATATTGGGAGAAATAATGTTAGAATTATATGATGATGCTCTGGGAAATGCAAAAATCCTGAAAACTTGGACAGAAGTGATAGAAACCATTATTCATGAAGAGGATATGGACCAGCATTTAATACAGAATTACAGACCAATCTTTTTATTTAACGCAGACTATAAGATATTTGCAGCAGTTATAGCCGAAAGAATTAAAAAGTTTTTGAATAATTATATACACCCAGATCAAAATGGATTCGTTCATGGGCGACAAATTAAAAACAACATGAGAATAATAATAAACACATTAGAATTCTACGAAGCACACCCGGAAAAACAAGCCTCACTTGTTTTCCTTGATGCCCAAAAAGCATTTGACAATCTGAATTGGAAATTTTTAATGGAACAACTAAAATTTATGCAATTCAGGACAAAATTTGAAAAAATGATAGGGGAAATTTATACAAAACAAACAGCAAGAGTAATCATGAACGATGATACAACAGAACAATTCAGTATAACAAAAGGGGTAAGACAGAGATGCCCCTATTGTATATATTAACATTGGAGATGCTCCTGAAAAATGTTAGACAGGACCAAGAAATAAAAAAGTCTAAGAATAAAGAATGAAGAATACAAGGTTCAGGCTTTTGCTGATGACATGGTGTTCATTATAGAAGAACCGCAAAAATCAAGACCAAAATTAATTAAGAAATTAGAAGAATTTGGAGAGGTAGCGGGACTTAAGATCAATAAAAATCAATCAAAACTAATAATTAAAAACCTTAACAAGAAACAGGAAAAAGATTTGGAAATCAAGACTCAAATTCAAGTCACCAAGAAAATAAAGTATCTAGGGATCTGGTTAACAGCAAGAGGTTCCTCAATCAAAGAGGATAATTATGACAAAGTAATATTACAGATTAAAAAGGACTTGGATAGTTTGCAGATATCATTATTGGGAAGGATTGCCACCAGTAAAATGAATATTCTACCAAAACTACTATTCCTTTTTCAGGTTATACCAATAAAATTGGGAAAAAGTTCTTTGAAACATTGAACAAAATAATTACCAAATTTGTATGGCAAGGAACGCGACCAAGAATCAAACTTAAATTTCTACAAGATACAAAAGACAGAGGGGGAATAGCACTCCCAGAATGGGAATTATATTATCAAGCTGCTGGCATAACACGGTTAAAGGAATGGATAGAACTAAGAGAATAAGAGAATATTAGAAGGCCATGATCTACCAGTAGGATGGCATGCTTGCCTCTGGAACGGAAAATATAAAATACATAGTTACTTTAAGAAACATATAATAAGAAATGCATTATTACAAATTTGGTTGAAAATTAAAAAACAACACTATACAAAAGTACCAATTTGGCTTTCACCGACAGAAATAATAAAACACCCAAATTTAACAGAATTAAATAAAATAATTAGATACAAAGACATAATAGACCAACAAGGAAAACTGAAATCAAAACAAGAACTGGAATCGGATTTGAACAGAGATAAATATTGGTGGAGTTATATACAAATCCAATCCAAACATAAAGAAGACACAAAAATAGCATGAAATACAAAGAGAACATCATGAATTAGATAAAATTATATTAGGGACAGATGAAAAACTAATTAGCAAGATATACAGATTTTTACTAAACTATAAAATGGAAGAGGAGATAGTGAAATATTCAATGATTAAATGGGCACAGAACTTTTAATTATACAATAGATTTGGAGAAGTGGGAAACAACATGGTAAGTAAATTCAAAATTAACATTATCAGTAGCATACGAGGAAAACCAGTTGAAGATGTTTTATAGATGGCATTTACCACCGACAAGAATCACAAAGATATTCCCAAGCAATGATCCAACATGTTGGAAGTGTAAAAAAACCCCTGGAACCTACTACCATCTACGGTGGACATGCCCAGCGGTGAAAAAATTCTGGACAAATATAAAAAAATGGTTAGAAAAAATAACAGAACAAACAATAGAAAGAAAACCGGAAACATTTTGGTTAGGAATATTTACAAGAACATATACCAAAGAAATAAAATATCTGATTCTACACATCATAACTGCGGCTCGAATAATATATGCACAAAAATGAAAACAGGAAGAAACACCAACGGATGAAGAAATGATAAAAAAAAGTTTTAGAATGTGCTGAGATGGACAAATTAACAAAAGAAAGAAAAAGAAGAGACAGAGTACTATACATTCTCCATTGTGGGTGGAGACAGCAGCCATATGTGGGTTCCGCTCATGTATTCAGATGAAGGACGGAGCCTGTCAATAAAGCTAAATCCTGCCCCTGTTGCTAGGGGCTCCCAGCTTTGCTCAGTCCTTCAGACTGGACAGTTGTGTGGAACTTTCTTCTGTTTGCCTTGCAGCAATTTGTTCTCTTTTTCTTCAAATATTTTGACTTGACAATTGGACTGTTTTTCGACTATTCTCATTTGGATGTCTGTTTTATTCGATAGCTACCCTTCTGGGCGCTTTTACCATTGCCTGTCTCTGCCCCTGGACCGAAAAGGACCCCTTTGGACTGGGTAATGAAAGAGGCTGGTGGAGCCTTGTGCTCCCATTGGGGGGGGGCAGGTGCTGCCGTTTTCATTGGCGCAGCATTCCAAATTGCCTCAGGAGCTTGTTTTTATCAGCTGGTGGAGTTTTCGCACTCCCGAACTGCTACTTGGGCGACCATTTTGGATCAGGCACTGCAGAATCCTCTTAGGGAGATTCACTCTCCCTTTTTACTTGCCACTTGTCTGCTCTAGCCTCCTCAGCTGTTTTTCGGCCCCAGCATTGTTTGACAGGCTCACGGACTGTTCACTTGCAGCTTGTTGGCTGGAGCCGCCCCATTATCGCTGCCGCTTTAATTTCCTCCGCTTGACTAATATTGTGGAGCTTCATGCTCCCGTCGTCGCTGCTGGCGTTTCCGCCATTTTGTGTACCTAACGAACAGTGCAGTTCATTGCAGTGGTTATCTTCGGGCCTCCAGGCTTTTGCCTGTGCCTTTGCTAACTTCGTTCCCTGTAGAGGTGTTGGTGGCTTCATTAATAAGTTGCTCGAGGGACCTATTAATGCCAGAAAGTGCCTACACTTCAGGCAATTAATTTCTCTAAGGCACCTGGGTGTCTGATTACTGTGGCCATACCTCACTTCTGTGACTAGCGGCCATTTTGTGGCGTTATTTGGAGCTGAATTTGAGCGGCCATTTTGTGCAGCCCTATCCTATAGCAGAGGATATTTATCCACCTATAATTTTCCTGTCTGCTACCCATTATTATCTGCAGCCTATCATTCCTAAGGCATTGGCCAAAAGCTAGCACGGTTGCAAGGCCACTATACAACAACAATCTCTGTCCTCCCAAAGGGAGTTGGTGGCCAAGCATCTTCAGGGGGCTGACAATTCTGGCAGATCAGAGCCCAATGATGCCCGGCCACATCATAAGGGCACTTCCTTAGCCCCTTCACATGCTGAGCGATGTAGGGATAAGGTTTTGAGGAAGCTGTGCGCTAAGGCTAGCGATCATCGCTCACCATCTCCATTTGCTGCCAATCTGCCCTCAGAGGCTAGGATCTGTGAGTCTCCTCCTACTCTGGATCAAATTTCACTGCCCTTTGGACATTCAAAGTGTCGACTTGTGTGGCACTGCTCCCAATGATAAGGCGCCTGCAGCCTCTGTTCCTCCTCCTCAGGTTCCACCTAGTGAGTCATCTCCTGTTTCATCTTCTGCTCTGGTTCGTACTTCTTCGGAAGTCGGACCGGCTCGTGACCATACACAGGCTGTGCTTCGCCCTGAGGACATACAAAAAATGATTACAGCAGCTGCACAACAATCATTGGCTGTGCACCTGTTTACCACATGCAGGCACACTGCGACCCGGTCTGTTGCATTGGATCCCTCCGTTTCTCCAGACAGGGAGGATGACGACGATGTTTTGTCAATTGTGGAATCGCAGTCTCCGGCTCCTTCCTGTGTCAGCCATCCTTCAACCCATGGGGATATAGAGCTGCCAGAGCCAGAGTTATCTGAGGATGAAGATCTTCCTCCGGACCAACCTGCCTTTACGAGCCTTTTTCCTCAGTCCCTGTTCAAATCTCTGTTATTTAAGGCTGTGAATACAGCACAGGTCGGGACTTCTACTCAGCCCGAGCCTCCAACAGATGAGGGGATGCTAAATCCCTTATTTGCAGAGCCTCCCAAACCGGTGACAGCCGTGCCCATTCCGCCTCTTTTCCTGGATGTCATCCGGAAACAATGGGCGTCTCCTGCAACTGCTCCTGTACCATCTATTACTGATCGTAAGAACTTCACCGTATTGACGGACTTGTCTTCCCTTCAGGTGCCTACGGTTGATGCCCCGGTCGCAGCGTTGCTGTCTCATTCTTCAGTTCCTGGGGATCCTAGGTCCGAACAGGTCCTCCAAAGGGCTCACCAAGTGGCAGCCTGGGCCATTAGATTGGCTATCACCGCCTCCTTTTTTAACCATTCGATTCTTCTCTGGCTTCGTCAGCTCCAAGACAAGCTTTCTCCCGAGGACGTGAGACTCAAGCAAGACATCAATAAGATTGTTGCAGTTTTCAGCAGATGCAACATTGAATACCGTCCATTTTGCTTCCAAATCACTGGCTTCAACTGTGGCTGCCTGTTGCCTGGTTTGGCTTCGCCATTGGCCGGCTGATGCCAGGCATAAATGGTGTTTGGCTTCGGTCCCTTTTCTGGGGGAAAAATTGTTTGGGGACCCGTTGGAGGCCTTCCTAATAGAGACCAAGGACAAACAGAAGGTATTACCTACAGTTTTCCATAGGGGAGAGTCCCGATACTCATGTTATACTTCTTGTGCCCAATTTCGACCTTCGGACGGGGGTTCGGGATCCTCTCATGGCATGGGTAATTTTGTTCCCAGGCAGAGGGGGTTTCAGGATAGGCCAATGAAGGGCAGATCCTTTATGTCTAGACTGCCATTTCGAGGGGGAGTGGATTATTCCATCTGTTGCCGTCATTAATTGTGCTTCTGGTCCTCCCGTGGGCGGCAGAATGGGCCTTCTCGCCACTGTTTGGGAGTGCAATACTTCAGATTGCTGGGTCTGGGCCTCCATTCAATCTGGGTTGGCTGAATTCATTTCCACCCGTCCTCATCCTTTCTCCGATGTCCACTGTCTGATAGTTCCAAGCGTAGATCCCTTATGGATTTGGCTATCAGTCACCTTCTCAACATTAGGGCCATCCAGTGGGTGCCCAGAGATCAAGTTGGGCAGGGATTCTATTCTTGGGTTTTCCTGGTCCCTAAGTCATTGGGCGGGTGGAGCCCTATCTGGACCTTAGACATTTAAACTGCTTTGTAGTGTATCGAAGGTTCAAAATGCAATCCTTACGAACAATTTTAGATGGCGTTTGATGGGGCAATCTCCTCTGTGGAATTGATTTAACTGAAGCATACCTTCATGTGCCCATTCGACCTTCCCATAGACAGTTCCTCCATTTTTGTTATGCGGGGGCCCTTTTTCAGTACAGGGCCTTGCCCTTTGGGCTTTCCTCTGCTCCCTGTAGTTTCACTAAGATATTGGTAGCTCTAGCAACCTCCCTGAGACTTAACTCTGTTCGTCTCCAGTGTTATCTGGATGACATGCTAATCATGTCTAGTTCTCTGCCACAGGCCTACTCAGACCTTCGCCTCACAATTCAGACCCTTGCTGCCCATGGCTTTTCCATTAACACAGAGAAGAGCCACCTCATTCCTTCCACTAGGATTCTTCACTTGGGGCCTGTCATTGATTCAGCTAAGGGCAGGGTCTATTTGTCACAGAAGCACCAAGATGGATTGAAATCTCTAGTGACTAAGGTCGAGAGGGACAGGCGGGCATCTCCCTTACTTCTGTCCAAATTATTGGGGAAAATAGTCTCAGCCATTTCTATAGTTCCCTGGGTGAGATTACACCTGAGAGACTTTCAGTGGTTTCTTTTGCCGTTGCAGAAGGCAGAGAAGGACATCTCGTCGACAAGAGTTCCATTCCCAGAGAGGTGATTACATCCTGGTGGCATTCCACGGCCATTTCCAAGGGCTGTCTGTTCCTGGACCCTCAGTGGATTGTCGTAACTACCGACACCAGCAAGTTCGGCGGGGGGGGGCACACTGCAATTTCACAGGTCCCTCAAGGCATGTGATCGGCCAACTAAGTGTCTCGTAGCATAAACTGGCTAGAACTTTGAGCCGTTTTTCTCGCTCTTCAGGCATTTTTTCATCTGGTGGCTGGATCCCACGTATTGATACTCACCGACAACATGTCAGCAAAGGCCCACATAAATCGCCAGGGTGGCACCAAGTCCAGGTCTCTGATGCTGGAGCCAAACAACTCTGTCTTTGGGCAGAATACCATTTGTTTTCCTTGAAGGCAGAGAACATTTCGGGGGAGGTGAACGTGCGGGCGGATTGGCTAAGCCACCAGTCGATAGACCATTCGGAATGGTGCCTGCAGCCGCATCTCTTCCAGACATTGGCACGCCAATTCGGCCCTCCTGTTGTGGACCTGTTTACGTCACCCCAAAACGCACAACTCCCCAGGTTTTTCTCCCATTTCCTGTCGCCTCAGGCAGAAGCAGTGGATGCTGTGCGCTTCCCTTGGTCTTTGGGCCTGCTTTACGCATTCCTGCCGGTTCCCCTCATCCCGAGGGTCCTTCGGAAACTTATACTACAATGGGTGGAGGTCATCCTCATAGCCACGCATTGGCCACGGAGGTCGTGGTTCGCAGACCTCATGAACTTGTTGGTGGCTCCTCCCTGGAGGCTCCCGTGCACCACCGATTGCCTCAACCAGGGAATGATACTGCATCCGGACCCTCAGTGGCTGCGACTGACCGCTTGGCGGTTGAGCGGATCGCTCTACAGCGGGACAACGTCCCACCTTCCGTAATTAAGACAATCCAGGCTTCTCGCCGTTCCTCCATGGACCGGATTTATTTGGCCACTTGGCGGACTTTTTGTTCTTGGTGTTCCACCCAGGGTATCTCAGCACTCCAGGCTTCAGTGGTGCAAGTTCTGAAGTTTCTCCAGGCTGGTCTGGACAACACATTACAGAGGCAGGTGGCAGCTATTTCGTCAGTCCTGACTTACAACTCTCTCCCACCCTTGTCTCACCAGCCTCTCATACATCGGTTCCTCTGGCGGGGGGGCAACCAACTTATGTACTCCAGTACTGCATAGGTACCCCATTTGGGACCTTTCACTTGTGCTGAACTCTCTTACAGGAGCACCATACGAACTACTGAGGTTGGCCAGCCTTTGTCTTTTGTCGTGCAAAGTGGCTTTCCTTGTAGCTATAAGTTTGGCACAGCATATTTCGGAGATCGTGGCGCTGTCGATGAGCGATTTGTGTATTTTTCATGTGGACCGGGTTGTCCTTAGACTGAACCCTACCTTTGTACCTAAAATTAACTCTCCCTTTCACTGTTTGCAGGAGTTTGTTCTTCCAGATTTCTGCCTGCGCCTGTCTCATCTGCTGGAACGCCAGTGGCACAAGTTAGATGTCCGGAGGGCTCTTTGGATCTACCTCAAGAGGACAGCGGCTCTCTGTCGGACGGAATCCTTGTTTGTCTCCTTTCTTCCTGCATCTTTAGGGTCCAAAGTGTCCTCTTCGACTATTGGTTGTTGGCTCTGATATACGATCACTACAGCATACGAGCTTCGCTCCTTACCTCCACCTCCACCTGTGGCTGTGACAGCTCACTCTACACGGAGTGCATCAACTTCAGTGGCCTGGGCCATGCAGGCTTTGTTATTAGATCTGCAGGGCGGCTACCTGGACTTCCTCTTCCCCCTTTAGTCATCACTATAAATTAGGTAAATTTGCCTCTGCTGAGGCGGCTTTTGGGTGGAGAGTACTACAAAGTGTACTTGTGGAAAGGGAGTCTTCAGCTCAGACTGTTCCCTCCCAGAGCTTGGGACGCTGAACTTGGGTATGTCCCATGTATGGCTATTGTGTCCACCCACAATGGAGAAGGGGTGTTGGTCCTACCTGACACGCATCTTCTTGTTGGGTCGAGACAGCAGTCAGCCCCACCCTTTGACAGTCTGGACTCTAATTGTTCTTTCCTTTTTTTCCGCACGTTGAGTCTGTCTTCATCCTTCACAAAGCTGGGAGCCCCTAGCAACAGGGGCGGGATTTAGCTTTATTGACAGTCTCAGTCCTTCATCTGAACACATGAGCAGAACCCATGTATAGCTGCTGTCTCCACCCAACAAGAAGGTGCGTATCAGGTAGGACCAATGCCCCATTTGGAACAAATGGTATGGATGGCTTGAGAGCAGAACTAAAGAGTAACATAAATAGGGGAGAATATAAAATGTAAAATTAGTATGCAACAAATATATATATATTTATATATATATCTATAATGTATATATATTAGTTAATTGCTTTAGGGGGAAAAATTAAGCATTAATGGGTTTTTGAGGTATCTGTAACAAATATATAGAAATGTATAAAATTAAGGCTATTAGGGTTAGAAAATATATTGTAATCAATTAAATAAGGGACAATGAAGGAAATGAAATATGAGAGACATGGGAGGGAATTACAGTGGAAAGCAGACCATGAAGAAATGCTTGTTAAAAAGAGGATATATTTATATGTTGTATGTTATGTGTTTGTCTTAATGTGTATTAATAAAACAATAAAAGAAATCCCAGTGGTTCATAGATATCCAACATGGGACCTAACAAAGGTCCTGCGAAGATTAATGGTAGAACCATTCGAACCATTATGCTCCACCAGCTTAAACTTCCTCACCTGGTAGGTGGTTTTCCTTGTGGCAATTACTTCCGCCAGATGAATATCTGAACTAGCAGCCCTGTCCATAAGAGAGGACCTATGTATTTTTCACCCAAATAGAGTAGTGTTATGATTAGATCCCACTTTCCTACCGAAGGTGAACTCCACCTTCCACAGGGCACAGGAGGTAGTACTGCTGGATTTCTGTCATAGGCCAGTACACGAGTTAGGAAAGAAATGGCACTCCTTGGATGTTAGAAGGGCGATACACATCTATCTAAAGAGAACAGCTTCTGTCAGGAAGACAGAATCAATGTTTGTTTCAATTAGGCCAAGCTCATTGGGCAACAAGATTTCACTATCGACAATAGGTCGATGGATTCAAGCATGCATTACTAAAACCTATGAACTGCAGTCGTTGCCACTGCCCGGACGAATGATGTCCCATTCAATGAGGAGTTCAGCTACAATGGCGGTGTGGAATATGCAGGCTTCCATCGAGGACATCTGTAGAGCGGCAACGAGGTCTTCTCCGTCACCATTCATTAGACACTAGAAGCTGGATGCTTTTGCATCAGCAGAGGCAGCCTTTGGCAGAAGAGTACTTCAGAGCAGTAGAAGAAAGCGTGACTAAAGAAATGATTGACTCAGCTTCAATCAAGGAAGTAGAGGAACAACCCATGAATTGTATTGGAAAGCCATTTCATTTTTGGCTAAGTAAGTTGTGGGAGCATGCTTTGATGTCTAGAAAACTTTATATCCTAAAAGTAAATCTGATTCAGAATTCCATTTAAATTGGAAATCATTTATCGATCAAAACTCAATCCATGAATTTGTACCACATCTAAAATTTGAGTGCATCGTGCATAGATTAGGGTGCATGGTGACTCAGCACTTAAGACACTGGGCTGGTCAGCTGGAAAATCCAAGTTTGAGACCCAAGTGCCACACAATGGGGTTAGCTCTCGTCTTCGCATCAGCTCCTGCCAATTTAGCAGTTAGAAAGCATGCAAATATAAATAGATAAATAGGTAGCACTTCAGTGAGAAGATAACGGCTCCATGACATCATGCTGGTGAATGACTGTGGAAATGTCTTCCAACAGTCTTGGTTCAATGACCTTGGTTCAATGACCTTGAAACAAAGATGAGCATCGCCCGCTATAGTTGGCAATGACTAGTGGAGTAAAATCCACAGGAACTCATTTACCTTTTTTATGCGTAGATTCTATATTTCAGTTTTAAGGATTTCTAAATTAGAATATATTTGTCAACCCTGAAGCTGACCTGGCTGAAGACATCTTGGAGCTTCAGTGTTGCCGCACTGGAGCGAGGGAAAGAGAGGAGGGATTAGAGATAACTGGGGTGGTGTAGTCAAAATAAAATACTTTCTCTTGGGAACCATATTCTCACATGGAAGAAGTGATATCACCCCATGTGTTTATGGTTGAGGGGAAAAATTATTTTTAATAAGGTGAAAACCAAGGGGTCTTTCAGAGTTGGTTTACACCAGATATGTACCAATTTGATATTTCCAATAAAGCTATTCTTTGAGGAATTCAACTGCCTTGGAGTTATTGCTTGCAATGGATCTATTATTTGGAACCCTGACAGTATTCTCAGTAATATTGATTAAATTTACTATAGCTGATACTCAGTGAATTATATAATATGTTCAATATCATTCTTGTTATTCATACTTTAACTTAGAATCAGATAATGATTTTTAATCATTAAAGCTATATATAGTAATAATGAATGATGCAATCCTCATAACATTTTAAAATCCTTGTCTATTCACTTATGTTTTACTTTTTAATCTTTCTCCTTTTAGTTTTTATGGTTCTTTATATACCTTATATGTTTGTAAAAATACAAAAACACACACAAAAGGGAAAGAAAGCACATAGTATTGCAAAGTTTGATAGTAGTAATAAATTATTTCATTGAGAAAAAATCAATGCCATAAAAATATAATCATCACTATTTTTGTTGATTAAGATATTGGATCTTAATACTGTAAAGGGTTCTTAAAGGCCCTTGTTAAACTACATCTTTCATTTAGGTTGATGCTTCTGACAGATAATTCTGTTTTAATTGGCTGCTTCAGTTATTGAAAAAGGAAGTCCCCTTGGGCCCTATAATGGAAATTGTTGTTTTCCAAGCTCTATTTAATAATAGTTGCTTTATAATTTACCCGGTAAAAATATACAAGCATAACAAGATTGTTTTTTTCATGAACAATAGTATGTTATCTTCTTTCTTTCTTAGTGATGATGTGATTTACAAATTAGGAAGTTTCTGTAAAATTGAAATTATACACTAAATTTTTGATTGGCAAGATAACACTCAAAAAGAGTTAATAGAAGGAAGCCCCACTTTAAAGGAGATTTGTGTTCAAAAGATGAAAATAATGTTTAAAAGAAAAAAACCTATCTTTAGGGACATTTTGTTTATGTGTTGTGTGTTTTTTGTATGAGAAAAAAAATCAAGGTAGCCACAACCTGATAGTTTAAATCCTTCCTGCTTTTTTATGTGGGATACTTCTGCTCAGCTGGCAATTAAAATGAAATTTGTCTGAGTAGCTTAATTGTTCTCCGATGGAAAGAAACGTCTGTCAGTCTGGGTTATTTCTCCTCATGCAGCATAGGCTGAGTCCACACAACAATTTGCATAGCTCCGCCCTCCTTCCTCCAGTGTTTCGACTCAGCCTAGGCTGCGAGGTTGTGTCTTCCAGCTTAGCTAGCTATTTTAGCTCTTTGTCTCCTAATTTGTTGGCCTTTGAGGTTTTTTCTCGCTGCTAATTGCCTGCAAAGCTCTTCGTGACTAACTTGAGAGCCCTCCGATCATCGCAGCTTGTTAGGGAGACTGCTGAGCCTGCCGGCTGGCAGGGCTCTGCTCCGGCGTTTCTCTCAGCCTTATCGGCTTTCCGATCAGTTTGACGGCTCCCTGCTGCGTTTAACGGCTTGTAGCCGAGCAGCCCGCTTCGCAAGGAGGCTTTTCGTGCGGCGCCAGGATCGCAGTAATAGCCCTTGAGCTAGCGATCGCCGCTTTTCCTATTTTTTTGCTGTTTGCCTGCCTGTTTGCCTCTGACTCTGGCTCCAGCCGTTGAGGCCCTTTCTGCTGTGAGTATCGGCGGTTTATTTTTGGCGCGCTTTCTCGCAGCGGCCATTTTAAAGACAGCGCTTGCCTATTTGTGCACAGTCATGGACAGGCCTTGCCCATCCTCCTCTTCGGGCCGCTCCAAGCCTCCCAAAGACCCCGCTCTGGACGCTACTCTCCAGCCTCCTCCACCCAAAGGGGCCAAATCCAGGCGGGCCCCTGCTTCTTCTAGGGCTGTCCCCCCTCCTTCTAGGGACGAACAGCGGCGCCATAAGGCCATCGAAAAGGTATTTTCCAGGGCTTCGGCCCAAGCTCAAGTGCCAGCACCTTCTCAAGGTATTTTTCCCTCTGCGGCCTCTGACTCTGGGGATGGCCTTTCTGTCAGGGAGCTTTCTCCAGACCGTCCTCCCTCTGCTGGCCCTGCCCTTCCTCCTGGGAGAGAACCTCTGTTCCAAACTGCCTCTGCTGCCCCTTCTGTCCGTGCTC
Source organism: Coluber constrictor foxii (assembly GCA_038048745.1). NCBI lineage: Eukaryota > Metazoa > Chordata > Lepidosauria > Squamata > Colubridae > Coluber > Coluber constrictor. The sequence continues at coordinate 113,097,478 of CM075961.1, read as the reverse complement.
CTTCTCCAACCCCTGCGGGGGTTAGCCAGCCTGATTCTCTGCCTACATCTCAACAGCCCATGCCTATTGAGGTCCTTGTCACCCGGGCCATTAAGGAGGGGTTCTCTCAATGCATGCAACAAGTAGGTCTGCACATGGCCCTTCCTGCTACTCCTCTCCCTTCTCTCCAGAGAGATTCAGAAGAGTTTTCCTCGGATCATGACCAAGGGGACCTAGACCTAGTAGCTGATCGAGCCTCTCTCTCTGAACCTGATGAGGCTCTGGATTTGGCTCTTTCCGATGATGAGGGCTTACTCCCAGACCAGTCACCTTTCATTGGGCTATTCAAGCCACAAATGTTTCGTTCTTTATTATTCAAAGCTATTGCAACCACCCGTTTGGGTGACCTGCCATCTTCTACTGCTACTCCTTCTGCTTCGGATCCAGCTTCTGCTATGTTTGTGGAACCCCAGGTGTCTCCTGAGGTCATTCCTGCTCCTAAACTTTTTCTGGACGTTCTTCAAAGACAATGGTCTGTGCCAGGAGCTGGTCCTAGTCCCAACAACCTCGATCGTCGTCTCTACAACTCTGCTTCTGCTCTGTCGGATCTACTTCAACCTCCTACTGTGGATCCACCCATCGTCGCCCTGACCAATTCCTCTCATCCCACCGGTCCTCCGGAGGATGTCCTTCGCCCTGAAGATAAGCGGGCCGAGAAGGTTCTTGTCAAGGGTCACTTGGCGGCTGTCTGGGCCGTTCGGGCCTCCTCCTCGGCCTCTTTTTTCAATCGGGCAGCCCTTCTCTGGCTCAAGCAACTTCAAGACCGCTTGCCTCGCTCCGATTCCGGGACTCATCAGGACATTAATAAAATTGTAGGAGCGCTGGAGTATTCGGCTGACGCCACCCTCAACGCCACCAGATTTGCCTCCAGGGCCTTGGGAACTTCAGTTGTTTCCCGTCGCCTACTTTGGCTCAGAGGTTGGCAGGCTGACATGCGCAGCAAGTGGCAACTTGCCTCTGCCCCTTATTCAGCGGGCAGCCTCTTCGGCCCTCCTCTTGAGCCTCTTTTGATTGAGACACGTGATAAGCGCAAGATTCTTCCATCTCACCATCGTCGCTCGGAATCTCGCTTTTCCCCGTATCCCCGGAACCAGTCCTTTCGGAACTCAGACTCCTCTTTCTCCCAATCTCGCTCCCAGCGTCCTCCTAATCCACGATCTTCTAACTTCGAACCTCAGGTTAGATCGGGAGCAGGCTTCCCTCCGGGCCGCTCCTTCCGAGGGGGGCGGGGGCGCTTTGGTAGACGTGGTAGATAGGTCCCTAGAGGCTATCCCCATCGGTGGCCGTTTGTCGTTGTTTTATGATCAGTGGCATTCTTCTGTCACTGATTCCTGGGTGCTTTCTACCATCAACTCGGGTCTTTCTCTGGAGTTTTCTTCTCCTCCTCCTTCCCTTTTTGTCTCTTGCCCACTTTCCCGTGATCCTGAACAGCGGGCCTTAATGGATTCCGCCATCAACCACCTCCTGTCTATTAGGGCTATCCAGCGGGTTCCCTCTCACCAACAGGGCCGGGGGTTCTACTCCCGCGTTTTCCTTGTAAAGAAGTCCTCGGGGGGTTGGAGGCCTATCTTAGACCTGAAATCCCTCAACCGATACATTGTGTATCGACGTTTTAAAATGCATACCTTGTTTTCCATTTTGGAATGTCTCCGTCCTGGGGATCTCCTTTCTTCTATTGATTTGACAGATGCCTATCTGCATATTCCTATCCTTCCCGCCCATCGCCAGTATCTCCGTTTTCACTACCAAGGTTCCCATTTTCAATACAGGGCTTTACCCTTTGGCCTTTCCTCCGCCCCCAGGGTTTTTACCAAGGTCTTGGGGGCCTTAGTTGGCCATATTCACTCTCTCCCCATTCGTTTGCAGTTTTATTTAGACAATATTCTTGTTCTATCTTCCTCCCCTTCTTCAGCTCGACGTGATCTGTCTACTGTTCTTTCTATTCTCCAGAGTCATGGGTTTTCTGTTAACTGGGACAAGAGCCACCTTGTTCCATCGACCCGTATTGTTCATTTGGGTGCTGTTATTGATTCTGTTTCTTCCATGGTCTTTCTCTCTCCGGAGCGTCAATCCGACCTCCGATCCTTAGCTGAGCGCTGTAGGCAGGACGGGTCTGCTTCAGCTCTCCGTTTATCTTGCCTTTTGGGTAAAATGGTTTCGACTTTCGGTATTGTCCCCTGGTCTCGCCTTCACAGCCGTCAACTGCAATGGCTTCTGTTGCCTCTTCAACGATCCGGAAGGAGCACCTCCTCGTCCCGCATCCGACTTCCCCCCCAAGTCATCTCATCGCTGAATTGGTGGACATCGAAAGCCATTTCCCGGGGCAGCAATTTCAGGATACGTTCCCATCTTGTTCTTACAACGGATGCCAGTCTGTCGGGCTGGGGGGCCCATCTGTCACATCATCAGGCCCAGGGTCGCTGGACCGCCCAGGACCTTCGTCACAACATCAATTTCCTGGAGCTGCGAGCAGTGCGACTTGCTCTTCTCCACTTCCGTCATCTGGTAGAGGGCAAGGACGTCCTTGTCCTCATGGACAATATCTCCACGAAGGCACATATAAACAAACTGGGCGGCACTCACTCTCGGGCCCTTCTGGCAGAGACCCTCCTCCTGGGCCGTTGGGCCGAGATTCATCTTTCTTCTCTCAGAGCGGCTCATATATCAGGGAAGTCGAACATCCAAGCGGACGCTCTCAGCCACTCTCCAGTGGATCACGGCGAATGGAGTCTCTCTCCCGCTCTATTCCAGGAGATTCTGTCCAGGTTCGGGACCCCGGTCATAGATCTCTTCGCCTCATCGTCCAACCACCTCCTTCCCCGTTACTTCTCCCGCTTCCTGGATCCGCAGGCGGAGGCCACGGATGCTCTTCGCGTCCCTTGGCCATCCGGTCTTCTGTTTGCCTTCCCTCCCCTGCCCCTCATTCCCCGTGTTATCCGGAAGATCCTGGACGAGGAGGCGGAGATCATTCTTGTGGCGCCCCACTGGCCTTGGAGGACCTGGTTCCCAGACCTGCTGTCCTTGTTGGTGGCTCCTCCTTGGCGGGTTCCGCCCTCCTTACTGACGCTCACCCAGGGACCGCTGCTGCATCCGGACCCATCCTGGTTGCACCTAACTGTCTGGAGGCTGAGCGGCAAATCCTGACTTCTGCCCTTGTACCAGCTCCAGTGGCTACCGTCATGCAGGCCGCTCGCCGTCCTTCCACCAAGCGGATTTATGAGGCCACGTGGAAGGTATTCGGTTCCTGGTGCCATCGTTCCTCCGTTCATCCACTGTCTGCCTCGGTGATCCAAGTTCTCTCTTTTCTTCACGAGGGCTTTGAATCGGGACTGTCTCCAAATACTTTGCGTCGCCAGGTGGCTGCCATCGCATCTGTCCTCTCCTGTGGATCTACGAACTCTCTCTCTCATCATCCTTTTGTCCGGGACTTTCTTCGTGGAGCGGTTAATCTCCGCCCTCCAACCATTCATCGCTATCCAACTTGGAGACTGAACAAAGTCCTCAATGCTCTTACTTTGCCTCCATTTGAACCTTTACGTGAAGCTTCCCTTCGTTTTTTGTCATTCAAAGTTGCCTTTTTATTGGCTATTACTTCAGCTTGCCAAATTTCGGAATTAGCTGCCCTTTCTATACGTAGTGACCTTTGTATCTTCCATACAGATAAGGTAGTCCTTCGCTTGGACCCAGCTTTCCTCACAAAGATAAACTCTGTTTTTCACCGGGCACAGGAGTTAGTTCTCCCTACCTTTTGCCCTAAGCCTACTCACTGTTTAGAGCGTTCTTGGCACTCGTTGGACGTTCGCAGAGCCTTGAAGATTTATATCTCCAGGACTGCGCCTTTTCGCAAGACTGAGGCTCTTTTTGTTTCTTTTCAACTGGGGTCTTTGGGCTCCCGGGTCAAGAGTTCCACTATAGGACGGTGGATTAGGGCCACGATTTCCACCGCCTACATCCAACAGCGCCTTCCGGTGCCTCCTCATATTACGGCGCATTCGACCAGGAGCGCGGCTACCTCCGCTGCGTGGGCCACCCAGGCTTCCCTGGAGGAAGTCTGCCGGGCTGCTACATGGACTTCCATCTCGCCATTCATTCGTCACTACCGTGTTGACGCCTTTGCTTCGGCCGATGCTGCATTTGGTCGCCGAGTTCTGCAGGAGGTTCTTCGTCCCTAGGATTTCGGGCCGGACTTTCCCTCCCTCGTGACATGAGGCTTTGGTATGTCCCCAGACTGACAGACGTTTCTTTCCATCGGAGAATGGACGTTGGTCTTACCTGATACGTCCGTTCTCGAATGGAAAGCAACGTCTGTCAGCCCCTCCCTTGGGCTCTGGCCCTCCATGGTCCCCTTCCTGGGAGGGGGGTTTTTTGGTCTAATTGTTTCTCATTTCAGGAAGACACAAAAGTCCGCACCATCAGCTTCGCCGAAACCCTGGTGGAAGGAGGGCGGAGCTATGCAAATTGTTGTGTGGACTCAGCCTATGCTGCATGAGGAGAAATAACCCAAACTGACAGACGTTGCTTTCCATTCGAGAACGGACGTATCAGGTAAGACCAACGTCCATTCTAGCCGGTAGAAATGCTGAGCAGAATGAAACAGGCAGCAGATAATATGTTGGATGATCGCATACATAAGTCAATATTCTTTTTAAAAATTGCAATTTGCTGTTACAATATCACTGTAACACTGGCAAAAGAAACTTGCATGGCTTGGCAAATATGGTGATTATAGATCTGTGACTATTTGTACTTTTCTCATAATCTTATTTTAGTTTTCATTTATGCTAGTAGCTAGTCCACAATGTTTCAAATTTGCAAATGCAAATTTGCAGATTTCAGCAGAATTACAGCTCTATAATATAATTATAAAATAAACTACATTTCAAATTGTACTAGTATTGGCAATTGTGCTGTAAATTTAAAATATTTAAAATAACATTAAAGAATATCTTGGTGGTTTTTAGGAAAAATTAATTGAATATATTTACACTGTCTTTTTATGGTTAGAAATAAGAAAACTAGCTCATCACTTTCAAGTTTTGGTCTGAAACTAAGATTTTTTTAATAATAACTCCAACTTGACAATATTATTTTACTTTGACCTATAATTATTATCTCTCTACTTCTGGTGGGAGGACTACGGTGATGATATTTGATGGATAAAGTTCTTGAGATTGAGAAACAGGAAAAATTTTTCCAGTATAGATGACAGCAGGAACTGATGCAGCTGCCCCTGAAGTTCTATAAATTAGGTAAACAAAGTTTAATTTATTCGGGCTGAGCAGCTTGATATAGATGGTTTGTATATCACATGAAGATTTCAAATTAGACATCTGTTGTTAATATAGACAAAAGTATAAGATGGAAAGGACTTTTGTTCTAGCTGTTCTAGTTTCTTATTGTAACAGATAATCCATTCATAAAATGTGTTGCTTCTAACTTTGATTTAATGTTCTTTGCTTGCATTGCAACAAAACAGAAAGAACATCTTTTGCAAATAAAATCTGTAAAATTTGTAAACTATTATTCTTAATATATTATTTCATTGTATTTATCTAGACAGGAAGACAGGAAGCCAATTCTAGCAGGTTTTTTTGATATGACAAGTATTGAGAACTCTATCTTACTCTTAACCTGTGGGCAGTTAGATGAAGCTGGAATAAAGACACATTATTTTAATAATTTAAAAGAGAAGAGATTTTAGCATAACATTCTGGTTTTCATAACTGGCTTTGTCTATATCATGCTTATCTCAACTGTGTCTATATCTATATGAATTTCCCATGTTTTAATTGACCATACCTAAACACCTTTATGTACATTTCCACATGTAAGATGGCAGATAATTCAGTTCTGTACTGTGTATTGCATTAGATTATATGATCTCTGAAGTAACTTCCCACTATGATTCTATAAAGAGACAAAACTCTTTTCTTTTTTATTTTTAAAAGTGTGTTGGTTCCTATTGACAGCTCTTGAATGAGAATGTAAGATATTAATATCAATTTGTTTTTATTTGAATTGAATTATTTAGTAATTGTCACCAGTGTATTTTTGAATAATATTAGTTTATTGTTATCTAATATTGGCTTAAGGGCGCAGTGGTTCAATCGCTAAGATGCTGAGGTTGTCGATTGAGAGGTCAGAGGTTTGAATCCCTAGTGCCGCCTAACGGGGTGGGCTCCTGTTACTTGTCCCAGCTTCTGCCAACCTAGCAATTCGAAAGCATGTAAAAAATGCAAGTAGAAAAATAGGTACCACCTTTGGTGGGAAGGTAACAGCATTCCGTGCGCCTTTGGTATTTAGTCATGCTGGTCACATGACCACAGAGACATCTTTGGACGGGCTGACTCTTCAGCTTTGAAATGGAGATGAGCACCACCCCCTAGAGTTCGGAATGGCTAGCACATATGTGCGAGGGGAACCTTTACCTTTAATATTGGCTTTGGATATTTTGATTTAAACACTAATTATAATTTTTTTAAAATAAATACTTAAAGAAACACTTTGCTTTAAAAAGTGGTATTTAAAACCATTAAAACACATGTATGGTATTACTTATCTGAACTGGTCCTCTGAGACCATCTGGAGACATATGCTAAAAATTGAAATTTTATGTGCTATGTAAGCGATGTAATATTTGAGGGCATGGGTCAGGAATAGTCATTATCATAGTGCTGGAAGGAAGTTCAACATATTTGCAGAGTAACTTGTCCTCTGATCAAAATGTCATGGGAAAAATAAATCCTAGGGTATTTTGATTTTTTCTTCTTTCTGAATTCTGTCTTAGCTTTTAAATGTACAAATAATACTGACCTGGTAAAAATTGTGTGTAGGTATACTTACATAAATTAGTATACATTTATTCAAGTTTATCCATTTAAGAAGTTCTTTTATAGTCAGAATTAATTCTTCATATATTTCAGATGAATAAATGCACTCTGATACAATTCTTTCTCCAAGAACTGCATTTCCTGTACTTGTATCTTTCAATCCACCAGGACTCCTCAGCCCAGCCCAGTCCCGCTTCCCCAAAAAGGACTCCTGGCTGCACTTACCTCCTCCTCAAAGCTGCTGCTGCTGTGCTGGTTCTCCTTGACCAGGTTGCTCATGGTGTGTGCGGAAGGGCAATGTATGTGGGTCAGAGGGATGCCCACTCCCTCTCCTTGAGTGGAGACCCAGCTTTGTAACCAAAGCGATAGGATGGGAGACCACCAGGAGAGGTCAGGAGGAGACAAGGGGATGGTGAAAGGGCAGCAGGGCTGCTGGTGGCCAAATGCTAAGGCAGAACTTTCCTCAGAGCCTCCACCCTCCCTCTCATTATAATCTCCCTCCTTCCTTCCCCCCTCCCTTCCTTTTTTCCCTTTTTTCTTTTTTCTTCCCTTTTTTTTCTTCCTTTCCCTGTCTCCTTTTTTCTTCTTTGCTCTCTTTCCCTCTTTCCTTCTTTTTTTGGTCTTTCCACTTTCTCCTTTCCTGTCCATTCTTGGATGCTCAGAATGCAAAAGAGGAAACAATTCTTGATGCTTCCTTGCCTTGTGATCAAATGCCACTTTTGCTAGTAGTTTTTGGCTGCTTAAAAGACTAAGAACAAACTAGGCTCAGTTTATCTCGTGCTTGCATTTAGCAGGGTTGTCCACAGACAATGGTACATCAAAGCAGTCAAAATGGTAGCTGTGATAGTTGATCAGAGCCCTTTATTTTTTATGTGCAACAGCTTTAGCGTTTAGGAACAGAGCTAAATTAGTTTTCTATTGTTAATCTTTAAAAAGGCTATCCTGTAGGGACTCTGCATTATCTAATTCAGAGGTCCCTAACCTTTTTGGTACCAAGGACCAGTTTCATGGAAGACAATTTTTCCATGGACCTGTCTGTGTCTGTGATTGAGACAAGTGTACAGTTTAGGAAAGAGGCACAAAGAGAAGTGGTAAAATAAATAGTAAATGGACCCTGCACGGACAAAAATAAATGTGGGATTCGGACTTAAGGCCTGTGTCAGACGTGCCTCCATTCAAAACCCAAGAAAGAAAAACCCCAACTCCATGTTTGTAGAAAAGAGGTACTTTTACTGAATTTGAAATGATAACAACAAAAGAAAGCAAGATCTGAAGCAAAAGGTGCGAAAGTTACATATTGAAAGTATCCTCAAATCCCTCCCCCCCCCAAGGACCCAGGCTGAATGTCCAATCCCCAATCCATATGGTATCATGTATGGTGCATCTTCAGCTGTTTTCGCCTATCTGGTATTCCGGGACAGTTGACCTTGATGGGCATAAACAAGTCCATAAAGTTGCGCAGTAGATCATGAGAGCAGTCCTCCTGTTTTGTTCAAATTCATCCTCGTAAGAATAGTGCAGGGTTTCTTCGTCCACTTTGTCTTGCTGAACAATCGCCTTAGATGCAAACCCTCCTCCTCCTCCTTCATCTGTTTCCATCAAATCTCTCTCCAGCACACTTCCCCTCTCAAAAGCCAATCTCCACCCCCCCCCCCAGTTACTATGGCAGCCAATATAGCTAACAAGCATCAAAGATCTGTGTCAGATCCCTACCATGATACTGCCATTTCTGTGGGGACGGGCCTGGTTCCCTTTATTCGCTTATTGCCCTCTTCCTGCATATCCTGTAATCCCTTAGTTTATAACTTTAGCTCTGACACCTATTTGCCCTATGCTTTGATTTACCTTTGGGAGAATGTGTAAGGGGGAGAGGACCATCTGTTTTGCCTCAGTTCTGAAGCCGCCTGAAAGAAGTGCCTGGGAACCATCCCTTATCTCTTTCCCAGGACGATCGTTTCTACAACATCTTTGCACTTGTGGATTGCCTCATTCAACTTCGGACTGAGGGGAGGTATTTCCAACTCCTTTATCCTAATGGAATTGCTTAAGGGGAACTTAGATCCTGCTTTGCTTTTGTCTTACAATTGCCTTCCTTTTAATAAAAGTTTCCTTTTCAAAAGCTGAAATTTCAATAGTTTGTGTTTTCTTGAAAGGGGAGGGGTTAGGGTTAGGGTTTTCCAGAGGGTAGATTTCACTAGAAAGTGCTTTCTTTTGCTCCATGGGAAAATCAGAATAAAGACATGGAAATGCCTTCACAGGAAGAGGCTTTTGTGTTCTGCTCTGGAAGAAAATTAGAAGACATAATGAAATCTTCACTGGAACAAGTGGTCTACTACTGCTCCAGAAGAAAGCCCCAATCCAAAACCCGATGAACAGAAAGAGGATGAATGACCATCACCTGCACTTTTCAATGGTTCAGCACAGTGTTTCTCTCCCAGATTAGACTTGTGACTTTCTGCTTATAAGAAAATGGGAAGGAAGGTGGGAAAGAAGAGGCAATTCTAACTCAGCCTTCCAGCAAAACGAACTGAAGATCCAGCATATTTTGAGGAAGTGCTGAGAAAACCATTCAAAAGAGAGGGTGGGGGAGCGGGGCAGAGAGAGAGAGTGGGAGAGACAAAGAGAGACAGACAGACAGGCAGTGAAAGAGACCAAACTAACTTGGCACTGCGCAAGCCTTGTAGTCTTGGAAAAGGTACAAATGAGGGATTCCCTTGGAGAGACAGCACTTAAGAGGGGAAAGGTAGCTTCTCCCCTCCCCCATTCCAAGCCAGGCTGGAGCATGCTTGGCTTGGAAACTTGGAGAGTTGCACAAAGAAACGAGTGTGATCCTTGTTGTGGTGCCAGGAGGGGGAGAGGAGGAAAGTGAGGAAAAAGAGGAGGAGGAAGAAGAGATAGGAGGAGGAAGTGCTGAGAAAATCATTAAAAAAAACCCCAAGAGGGACCAAACCAACTCAGCATAGCACAACGCCTCTTTGCAAAGAAAACCAAAGCATGCAGTCACCTCAGCTTGCAAAGGCATGGACAAAGCATTGAAAGTCCTTTAAGAACACACACAACAACCAGGCAGGATGTTGCCAAAACACAGGAGGCATCCTCGAGTATCAAAACAAAAAAAAACAAACTCCTATTGAAATGCAACGGAGCTGAGCAGTCTTGGAAAAGGTGCAAATGAGAGGGATTCCCTTGGAGATGCAGCGATTAAGTTGAAAGGTAATTTCTCCATCGTGTGTGGAGACAGCAGCCAGGAATGGGTAGTTCTCGCCTGTTCAGCTTGAAGGACTGAGACTTGCAAAAGTTGAGCTCCTCCCTTGTTGCTAGGGATCCCCAGCTTTTTCTCAGTTCTTCAGCCTGGACAGTCGTCCCGGGCTTTATTTCTTCCCTTCCTTTTCATAATTGATATTTTTGCCTTTATTGGAATTCGCTATTTTGCTCTTCTTGGACTCTAAGTAGGGTTACAAACTGTGAGTTGTTGAGGACTTGTCCTCCCCTGGATCGTTATCGTTCCCTGCAGCCGTGACTGCTTGGCAGGGGATATTTCCCCCCACCCCCATTTTACTAACTTGATTGCTCTGTTGAGCTAGCAGGTGTTCCGGAGCAGCTTGGATTGCCTTCCAGGGAGTGGGGAGTGCGCTTCAGCGCTGAGTGGAGCTTTGCGCTCCCAGGGTGCGGCTTAGTGGTGAGAAGCCTGGGGTTCATATTGACTGGTGGGCGGCTCATTTGCAACATCAATCAGCCCATCTTGTAAACAAACCGCTGGTGGAGCTTCACGCTCCCATTTTGCCCACCTGCACTTTCTCAAGGGGCGTTTTTGCTGCCATCAGCTGGCATTCAGAGCTACTGTATTTGCCGCATCAGGAGCTTCACACTCCACTATTGCGGACGGCTATCTTTCAGGAGCTCCGTGCTCCATTATTGGTGACTGGCTCTAATTGATTGCAGAAGCTTTGCGCTCCGTTGACTGGCCAGACGTTCATTTGCAGCCTCAGGAGCTTCGAGCTCCATTGTCAGTGATTGACAGCTGCAGGATTGTAAGGAGCTTCGCGCTCTGTTATGACCCGTTGGCTACCATTTTGAGCATGCTCGTTCCTGCATGATCAATGCCATTTTAAATTTATGGACATTGGTGCCCCCTGGCCTATTTTAAGCTGACCTGGGAGCTAGTCCCTAAATTGACCCAGCGGATTCTCCTGGGGCACCTACCTAGCTTGGGGGAGGTGTTTCTTCTCTATTGACTGCAGACAGATCTTGCCCTGAGTTGGTCTTCAGGCTAAGGCGGCCATTTGCCTTCACTGTCAGGCAGCCATTTTGTGGTTACTCTCAGTGCTGTTTGTCAGACACTATCTTGGCAGAGCTTAGTCTCTCTATTGCCCTTAGAATGCCTAAGGTACTTTCTAAGTCCAAACATGGCCAGAAGGCCGGGTCTATTGACCATTCTGATAAAGCAGCTGTGCCTGCCACAAGCAAGAGCTCTCATCCTCATCAGACCCCCCCAGCCTTACCTCGGCTACATCCAGGGATGAGAGGCATGGGGACCAGGCCTTGCACAGGATCTGTAATAAGGCCAGCAAGGATAAGACTCCTACCTTAAGGGAGCCTCCCCATATGCCTTCTTCTGTGTTGGCACCTGACCAGGTCTCTCTGCAGGACTGCCCCATTTTAGTTTCCACTACTACATTGTGGGGACCTTCCTCCCCCTCTTGAGGAGACTACAGTAGTCATCCTGGGTCAAGCTCCTGCCCCTTCTGATATCCCTCTAACACATTGTAGGGAAGGTTTGCTCCCTGATCATCTCCAACAGATTTTTTCCTGGGCCCTACAGATGTCGTTAGATGCTGGATACTTTCAACCGGGAGAAGATCCTTATGTGAGACCTGGGGATTCTGCATCCCCTGCACAAGATATCCAGGATGATCAACATACCTGCACTGAATCGATTTTGTCACACTTCTCACATATGTCTCGCATGGCAACCCTGGACGAGTTGGATCATCTGGAACTTGATCTATCTGAGGATGAGGGTCTCGAGCCGGAACAACTGGCTTTTACCGGCCTTTTCCCACCCGCTGTATTTAAGTCTTTACTCTTTAAAGCATCCCAAACGGTGCAACTAAGCCTACCAGCTGCTGGAGAGGTTACTCCAATGTCCCAAAAGTCATTTAATCCTCTTTTCTCTGAGCCAACTAAACCTGTTGATTCTATTTCAGCTCCTCCACTCTTCCTGGACGTTATTCAGCACCAGTGGACGTCACCTGGATTTGTCCCGGCTCCTTCTTTCCTGAATAAGCGTTTCTTTGATGTAGCTCATGACATGGCTTCCTTGCTCCAGATCCCCACGATTGATGCCCCTATTGCAGCATTATTGCCTCAGACTGCCATCCTGGGCGAACCTGATGACGGTCTTCGGCCTGAGGAACGCTGTTCCGATCAGACTTTCCAATTGGCTTACTTAGGAGCTGCATGGGCAATTAAATCTGCCACCACAGCCTCCTTCTGCAACAGAGCAACATTGCTCTGTTGCAGCCAGCTTCAAGGCAAATTGCCCTTGGGGGACTCCAGACTGCAGCAAGATCTAAATAAAATCATTGCAGCAGTCCACTTTTCTGCAGATGCCACCCTGAACTCTGCCTGCTTCGCTTCAAAGTCGCTGGCTTTAATGGTGGCAGCTCGCCGACTTGTTTGGCTTCGACATTGGCAGGCAGACGCCCGCCACAAGTGTTGCCTGGCATCTTCCCCCTTTACGGGAGGCAATTTGTTTGGCACTTCCTTGGACTCGTTCCTCATAGAGTTGAAAGACAAATGCAAGATATTGCCTTCTTCACTACAAAAATCTGACTCTCGATTCTCTCCCTTTTTCCGCAGGCCTCCTGTGAGGGGATCAGGATCCTTTATACCTAGACAACAGGGGACCCAAGACAGGCCGTACAGAGGTAGAACTCCCCCTGGCAAGTGGCCCTTTCGAGGGGGAGGAAACTGTCCTTTCCGTCGCCAACGATAGCTGCATGTCTGATGGTCCCATCAGTGGCAGGTTAGCTATATTTGCTGACCAATGGGATATTCTCACATCAGACTCTTGGGTCAGGGATACTGTTGAGCCCGTCTGGGACTCGCCATTGCTGGGGGTGGGGGGCTGGAAGATTGGAGCCCCGATCATCCAGGCATTTGGCCTGTGGATTGGTGGGAGTCCTGTGAAGGACGACGCCCTGGCAGTGAGCTGCAGGCACTGGCAGCATCAGAAGACATGCCGTTGACACCCTCTAGTGACGTCAGTGCAGCGCTGATTGTCAGGCCAACGAACAGCTGATGGGGGGCTTGGGTTCTTATGTGCCGGATGATAGTTAATATGGCACAGAGGGTGATAAATAGCACTGCATGGCGACTGCGTGCAGCCCTGACTTTAAACCTGTATTCTGGCCTGTTCTGTTCTTCCGGCTGAGTTGTTGCAGAATGTAAAAGTAAACCTATGGAAATGTTCTTTCGTGGTTTAAGTCGTTTTTCTTTTGCTATTCGGACTGGATGAGGGACGGAGCTGAAAGATACGGTAAGATTTGGTTTATTCCTTGAATTTTTCTCTACCTCTCTGAGTTCCTTTATTTTCTGCCCCATCTCTAAAGACAGGCACAAAAAGGTCCTCATGGACTTGGCCATGAAACACCTACTGGATATTCAGGCCATTGAGCAGGTGCCGGAGGACCAGGTGGGGCAGGGGTTTTATTCCCTGGTTTTTCTGGCCCCCAAATCCTCGGGTGGGTGGAGACCTATTCTGGACCTTAAAAGATTAAGCCGTTATGTGATTTATAAACGGTTTAAAATGCAGTCTCTTCAATCTATCTTGGCTGGCATCAGGAGGGGCGACTTCCTCACTTCTATTGACTTCACTGAGGCTTATTTACATATCCCCATCTTTTCCCCACATTGCAAATACCTGTGGTTTTATTATGCATTATCAGTACCGTGCTTTGCCATTTGGGTTGTCTTCTGCTCCCTGTGCCTTTACTAAAGTACTAGCTGCCTTGGTGGCTCATCTTCAGGCCATTCCTGTCCATGTCCAATGTTACTTGGATGACATTTTAATTCAGTCCTCTTCTGAACAGCATTCCTTAGATGATCTCCAAGTAACTATACATTGTCTTCAACAGCATGGCTTTTTTATTAATATAGCAAAGAGTCAATTGGACCTGTCGACATATTCTGCATTTGGGGGCAGTGATAGATTCCCTGGAAGGTCAGGTCTATCTTTCACAGGAGCGACAGGTTAGCCTTAAAGAACTTGTGATCACAGTTCAGAAGGAGTTTAAGGTTCCCCTGGCCTTACTGTCTACCTTACTGGATAAGATGGTTTCAGCCATCCACATTACCCCTTGGACGAGGGACCTTCAGTGGTTTCTCTTGCCCTTTCAGAAGGCGGGCAAAGGCAATTCCCAAGACAGGGTCTGAGTTCCCCCCAGCGTCAGACAGCCCCTAACCTTGTGGAGGTCTCCAGCCATTTCCAAAGGGCGGCTCTTCCATGAGCCTCACCGTCTCGTATTGACGACAGACGCCAGCCTTTTCAGTTGGGAGGCCCATCTTCAGACGCAGGTCGCTCAGGAATTGTGATCAACGCAGGAACATCAATTCGCTAGAACTGTGTGCAGTTTATTTGGCCCTCAAACACTTCAGCCGACTGGTGACGGACCAACATGTGTTGGTGCTCACCAACAATGTGGCCGCAAAGACCCACATAAACTGTCAGGAGAACACCACATCCAAGGGCCTGATGTCGGAGGCTTCCAGACTGGGTCTATGGGTGGAACGACATCTGCAATCTTTGATGGCGGAACACATCTCAGGGACGGCCAATGTACAAGCGGACTTGCTCAGCCGTCAGACTATTGACCACGCGGAGTGGCAACTTCATCCGTTGATCTTCCAGGACCTGTCGAGCCTTTTTGGTCCTCCAGAGATGGATCTCTTCGCTACCCCAGAGAATGCTCAGCTCCCCCGTTTCTATACTCGCTTTCCAGTTCCTTGGGCAGAGGGAGTGGACTCTCTTCACTGCCATTGGCCGAAGGTGCTGCTTTATGCCTTTCCCCCATTGCCACTCATTCTGCAAGAGGTACAGAAGATTCTGGAGGAGCGGGCGAGGTCATTCTTCTAGCGCCACATTGACCCCGGCGGTCTTGGTTCGCTGACCTCAAATCATTGTTGGTGGCCCCTCCCTGGAGGGTCCCTCAGCCTGTAGACTTGCTCAGCCAGGGGCGTTGCACCACCCGGACCTTTGGGGGCTGCAACTGGGCACTTGTGCGATGCACTTTGAGTAATGACAATATTCCCTCCAGGGTTATCCAGGCCATCCAAGGGTCTTGGAGGCTGTCCACGGACTGCATTCATTCACCACTTGGAGGGCCTTTTGTGCTTGGTGTGACAGTATGGGGGTTTTGGTCTTGCAGGCCTCAATTGTCCATGTCCTGATTTTCTTCAGGATGGGCTTGAGAGGAGACTTTCGCCTAATACTCTACAGAGGCAGGTGGCGGCTTTCTCTACAGTCCTCACTTGTGGGTCCCTTGCCTCCTTGTCCCAGCACCCTCTCATACATACAGTGGGGCAAAAAAGTATTTAGTCAGCCACCAATTGTGCAAGTTCTCCCGCTTCAAAAGATGAGAGAGGCTTGTAATTGACATCATAAGTAGACCTCAACTATGAGAGACAAAATGAGAAAACAAATCCGGACAATCACATTGTCTGATTTGGAAAGAATTTATTTGCAAATTATAGTGACTGGCTAGGTCACTCCAGGACCTTGAAATGCTTCTTACGAAGCCACTCCTTTGTTGCCTGGGCGGTATGTTTGGGATCATTGTCATGCTGAAAGGCCCAATCATGTTTCATCTTCAATGCCCTTGCTGATGGAAGGAGGTTTCCACTCAAAATCTTACGATACATGGCCACATTCATTCTTTCCTGTACACAGATCAGTCGTCCTGGTCCCTTTGCAGAGAAACATCCCAAAGCATGATGTTGCCACCCCCATGCTTCACAGTAGGTATGGTGTTCTTTGGATGCAACTCGGCATTCTCTCTCCTCCAAACACGATGAGTTGTGTTTCTAGCAAACAGTTCTACTTTGGTTTCATCTGACCATATGACATTCTCCCAATCCTCTTCTGGATCATCCAAATGCTCTCTAGCAAACTTCAGATGGGCCCGAACATGTACTGGCTTAAGCAGGGGGACACGTCTGGCACTGCAGGATCTGAGTCCCTGGCGGCGTGGTGTGTTACTGATGATAGCCTTTGTTACGTTGGTCCCAGCTCTCTGCAGGTCATCCACTAGGTCTCTCCGTATGGTTCTGGGATTTTTGCTCACCGTTCTTGGGATCATTTTGACCCCATGGGGTGAGATCTTCCGCTGAGCCCCAGATCGAGGGAGATTATCAGTGGTCTTGTGTGTCTTCCATTTTCTAATTTTTGCTCCCACAGTTGATTTCGTCACACCAAGCTGCTTGCCTATTGCAGATTCAGTCTTCCCAGCCTGGTGCAGGTCTACAATTTTGTTTCCGGCGCAGCATGATACCATGGCCGATGGTATGAAAAGCCGCTGGGAGGTCTAATAGGACCAGGACAGAGGAGTATCCCCTATCCTGAGCCCTCCAGAGATTATCAACCAATGCGACCAATGCCGTTTCCATGCTGTATCCTGTCCTGAAGCCTGACTGGTACAGATCTAGATAGACAGCTTCATTCAGGTGCCAGGGGAGTTGCTGCGCCACTACACTCTCAACAACCTTTGCCACAAAGCGAAGATTGGAGACTGGATGATAGTTCGCTAATACAGCCGGGTCCAGGGAAGGCTTCTTGAGGAGGAGCCTCACCACCGTCTCTTTCAAGGCGGAGGGGAAGAAACCCTCACTCAAAGAAGGATTAATAATCATCTGGAGCCAGCCTTGTGTGACCGCCCAGGAGGCCAGCACCAATCAGGAGGGACATGGGTCTACTAAACATGTGGCAGAGCTCAACCTGCCCAGAATCCTGTCCCCGTCCTCGGGAGTCATAGGGTCAAACTTCTTCCAGATAACACTCTTAAGACCCACCTTTGTCATCCCATCTGAACCCTCCCAATCAGAGTCCAAGCCTTCCTGAATCTGAACGATTTTGTCATCCGGGTATTGAACAAAATCCTCAGCCCTATCCTGCAAGGGTCTTCCCGCGCTCCCACATGAAGTAGGGAGTGGGTCACCCTAAATAGGGCGGCTGGGCAGTTCTCTGCAGACATAATATGAGCAGAAAAATAATTAGATTTTGCTGCTCTTATCGCCACTACATAGATCTTGATATGAGACCTCACCGGTGCTCAGTCAGATTTGGAACGGCTGGCCCTCCAATCACTCTCCAGGCGTCTTTTCCAGTGCTTTATCTCCCTCAGTTCCTCAGAGAACCAGGGAGCCAGTTGGGATTGGCACCGGGTCAGAGGCCGCAAAGGCACAATGCGGTCCAAAGCTCCAGCGGTTGCCTTATCCCAGGCAGCCACAATTTCTTCAGTCAAGTCGTGAGCCAGAGCCTCAGGGAATGGCCCAAGCTCCGTTAGGACCTATCCGGATCCATCAGGTGCCTGGGACAGAACCACTTATATTCCATATGGTAGGATTTTGTAAATACACCATACCATGTTCTTCTATTCTACATGTGCCCACCTGCTCTAAAAAATTGGAGACTTTGGCTCTAGACCCCTATAAATTAAATTGCTGCATTCTGTGTGGAATGTGCAAGCATCCGCATGCTTGGAAGGCATTTTGACCCTTCAGGTATTAGGCTTCCTTGAAAGTACCCAGAATTTTGAATCAAGAACTGATCATAATAAAGCAAAAAGGGGAAGTAGCTGCAAGTGGCCAATTGAATATCATGTGAGTGTTGCACAAATAGTACCGGGAGCTATTGATAGCATTTCCTTGAAGGATCTAAATGAGGCAGGAGATGTCATGCAGATGTTACTGAGAATATTCTTTACCTCTTTATCATTGAAGGTTGTGAAGAAGACTGTCTTTTGGAAAGTATATTGGTGCATTTATACTGAATCCTTTTTACCTTCATATTTTAAGCACATCTACATTCTTTATTGTGGCTGTTTGGTTATATATATATATTAATGCTCTGTTTGTTTGAAGCTAAATTTTCTTGCAAGGTCTCTGAAAACAATTATATAACATCTTTAGGAGAGCTCCCTCAGAATTTTTTCTTCTGTTGAATGCAAACATTTTACTTTCTTGATACAATTTTCTCTTCTCAGTCATTAGCTATAGTAAAAAAAATCATGAGAATCTAATCCGCATATCTTCCAAGCCATTGTTGTTGTTAGTTGAGAAGTTGTGTCTGACCCATCGTGACCCCATGGACAACAGTCCTCCAGGCCTTCCTCTCCTCTACCATCCTCTGGAGTCCATTTAAGCTCACACCTGCTGCTTCAGTGACTCCATCCAGCCCTCAATCTTTACAGCATTAGGCTCTTCTCCAGTGAGTCCTTCCTTCTCATTAGGTGACTAAAATATTTGAGTTTCATCTTCAGTTTCATCTGGCCTTCTAAAGAGCACTCAGGGTTTTTTTTTTTAAAAAAAATTTGATTTATATGCCGCCCTTCTCCGGAGACTCAGGGCGGCTTACATTGCGTTAAGCAATAGCCTTCATACTTTTATATATTTATATTTATACAAAGTCAGCTTATTGCCCCCAACGAACTGGGTCCTCAATTTACCCACCTTATAAAGGATGGAAGGCTGAGTCGACCTTGAGCCTGGCTGGGATTGAACTCGCAAATAATTGCAGGCATCTGGATCTTAAATGATGCCTTTGTAGGAGGCATTACTCCCCTACGCTACTCAGGCTCATCTCCTCTAGGACTGACCAGTTTGATCGCCTTGCAGTCCAAGGGATTCAGAGTCTTGTCCAGCACCATAGTTCAAAGGCCTCAATTCTTTGGCGCTCAGCCTTTCTTATGGTCCAACTTTCACAGCCATACATTGCAACTGGGAAAACTATAGCCTTGACTATATGCACTTTTGTTGGCAGGGTGATGTCTCTGGTTTTTATTACGCTATCTAGATTTGCCATAGCTTTCCACCCCAGGATCAAGCGTCTTTTAATTTCTTGGCTGCAGTCCCCATATGCCGTGATCTTGGAGACCAGGAAAATAAAATCTGTCATTACCTCCATTTCTTTCCCATCTATTTGCCATGAATTGAGAGGGCCGGATGCCATGATTTTAATTTTTTAAAATGTTGAGTTTCAAGCCAATTTTTGCGCTCTCCTTCTTCACCCTCTTCGCTTTCTGCCATTAGAGTGGTATCATCTGTATATCTGAGGTTATTGATATTTCTCCCAGCAATCTTAATTTGAACTTTTGATTCATTTAGCCCTGCCTTTCTCATGATGTACTCTGCATATAAGTTAAATAGGCAGGGCGACAATATACAGTCTTGCCGGACTCCTTTTCCAATTTTGAACCAATCAGTGTTTCCATGTCCAGTTCTCACAGTTGCTTCTTGAACCACATATAGGTTTCTCAAGAGACAAATAAGATGGTCTGGTACTCCCATCTCTTTAAGAACTTGCCACAATTTGTTGTGATCTACACAATCAAAAACTTTAGCACAGTCAATGAAGCAGAAGTAGGTATTTTTCTGGAACTCTCTAGCTTTCTCCATGATCCAGTGTATGTTGGCAATTTGATCTCTGCCTCTTCAAAATCCTGCCTGTTCTTCTAGTAGTTCTCAATCAATATACTGCTGGAGCCTAGCTTAGGCTCCAGCAGTATATGTAGGATTTTAAGCATAACCTTACTAGCATGGGAAATGAGTGTTCAGTTCTTTGGTATTGCCCTTCTTTGGAATTAGAATGTAAACTGACCTTTTCCAATCCTGTGGCCACTGCTGAGTTTTCCAGATTTGCTGGCAAATTGAGTGTAGCATTCTTACTGCATCATCTTTTAAGATTTTGAATAGCTCAGCTGGAATACTGTCACCTCCATTAGCTTTGTTGTTGCTCAGATTTCCTAAGGCCCATTTGACTTCACATTCTAGGATGTCTGGCTTGAGGTCAGTGACCACCCCATCGTGGTTATCAGGGATGTTCAGCTCATTCTTGTATAGTTCTTCTGTGTAATTTTGCCACCTCTTCTTAATCTCTTCTGCCTCTGTTAGGTCTCTGCCATTTTGGTCCTTTATCATACCCATCTTTGCATGAAACGTTCCTTTCATATCTCCAATTTTCTTGAAGAGATCTCTGGTACTCCTTATTCTATTGTTTTCTTCTATTTCTTTTCACTGTTCATTTAAGAATGCATTCTTATGTCTTCTAACAATTCTCTGGAATTCTGCATTCAACTGGGTGTTTCTTTCTCTTTCTCCCTTCCTTCTTTCTTCAACTATTTGCAAAACTTCCTCAGACAATCATTTTGCTTTCTTGCCTTTCTTTTTCTTTGGGATGATTTTAGTACAATGTACATTGTACAATGTTGCAAACCTCTGTCCATAGTTCTTCAGGCACTCTGTCTATCAGACCTAATTTCTTAAATCTATTTGTCACCTCTACTGTATATTCATCAGGGATATGATTTACTTCATACCTGAGTGGCCTAGTGCTTTTCCCTACTTTTTTCAATTTAAGTCTAAATTTTGTAACGAGAAGCTCATGATCTGAGCCACAGTCCACTCCTGGTCTTGTTTTTACTGACTGTATAGAGCTTCTCCATCTTTGGCTGCAGAGCACATAGTCAATCTGATTTCTGTGTTGACCATCTGGAGATGTCCATGTGTAGAGTTGTCTCTTGGGTTGTTGGAAAAGAGTGTTTGCTATGACCATTGTATTATCTTGAATTCTATCAGCCGGTGTCCTGCTTCATTTTGTACTCCAAGGCCAAACTTGCCTGTTATTCTGGTTATCTTTTGGCTTCCTACTTTAGCATTCCAATCCCCCATAATAATAAGG
Source organism: Coluber constrictor foxii (assembly GCA_038048745.1). NCBI lineage: Eukaryota > Metazoa > Chordata > Lepidosauria > Squamata > Colubridae > Coluber > Coluber constrictor. Next base: position 113,076,655 of record CM075961.1, on the reverse strand, counting down.
ACATCATTTTTTGGTGTTAATGCTATAAGGTGCTGTAGGGCTTCATAGAACCGGTCAATTTCATCCTCTTCAGCACCAGTGGTTGGGGCATAGACTTGGATTACTGTGATATTGAATGTTCTCCAGCGAATCGGGAAAGATCATCCAGGACTGGGTATTGCTCTGCTTCTCTGCTTGGAGACAGAGTCAAACTTTCTTGGCCACGCCTACTCCTGTCCGGGCGCTCCCCAGTTCGACTCGGTCTTCCACCAGTTGAGACTGAGAATTGAGACTCACCCATTCTTCGATACCTTTCACAATGTACGACTGACAGCATTTGGATTTTTTTGTTCTGAGCGAGGCTCGGTGATCGCTGGTGAGCGATCGGGGGGATCACCAGTCTGCTAGTATCCCATTTCTACTGGTTTGCATTTCAGCCAAGATCCCTGCTTTTCCCGCACTTAGCGGAGGGGGCATTGCCTGCTAACAGGCAGCCCTGGTATTAGTCTGCACCTGCAGAAGGGGACTCAGTCCGTGCCTAGATTAGTTTAGGCACACTGATTGCAGCCAGCACTTCAGGCACCACAAGGGCTGCGGCAGGTGTGCTCATGACGAGGCAGATTGCCCTACCTGCAGAGCAAGAGGGTGGTCCGTTAGGTGCCATTTCAGCCGCGGCAGAAGTGCTCATTAGGAGCCAGGCTGCCCGAATTGTAATGAGGCAGCAAACTCATTTTACGCCATCTGAGCCCTGGCAGGAGAGCTTGTATGAGCTGAGCTGCCCGTATTGCAATGAAGTGGATGACGTGTCAGTTGCCCTTTTAACTGCAGTGGGAGCACTCATTAAGAGCTTAGCTGCCCAACCCAGACATTAGCAGTTAGCGCGTTAGGTGCTATGGCCACAGTAGGAGTGCTCTTGGCGAGCCAGGCTGCCTGAACTGCGGATGAAGTGGCTAGCACACTAGGCACCATTGCAGCCGTGGCAGGAGCGCTGATTACAAGCCAGGCTGCCCTACTTGAAGCTAGAGAGGTGGCTGCGCTAGGCGCCATTAAGGCCACAGCAGGAGCACTCATGAAGAGCCAGACTGTACGATTTGAGAATGGAGCAGCTGGCGCACTAGACGCCATTGCAGCTGTGGCAGGAGCACTTATGATGAGCCAGGCTGCCCAACTTGAGGATGGAGTGGCAGGTGGGCTAGGTGCCATTACGGCCACTGCAGGATCACTTATAGGAGGCGGACTGTTCAAACTGTGAATGGAGCGGCTGACAGTTAAGTGCCGTTATGACCACAGCAGGCATACTCATAAGAATCATACTGCCGAGATGCGGTTGGAGCGGTTGGCATGCTAGGCGCCATTGCAGCTGTGGCAGGAGCGCTCATATCGAGCCAAGTTGCCCGACTGGCGGATGGAGAGGCTGGCACATTAGACGCTGTTATGGCCAAGGCACGAGTGCTTCTAATAAGCAGGCTGCCATTTTTGTATTTAGCGGCTGGCACGCTAGGCACCAAGTTTCTTGGGCTGCAGCAGGAGCTTAAACTGATGAGGCACCTCATGGCTGCGGCGTAGAGATCTTGATGGGCCAGGCTGCCTGATCCCAAGGGAAGATGTGGCGAAACCACTCACTTCCTCCCTTCGGCTTGTGGAGCGGGGAGCACAGGGAATAGTCATAAGCATGACAGTAGTGTCCTTCAGTCAGAGTGGTTTCAACTGCCTCTGTTGTAACTTGACAGAAGTTCTGAGATTACAGCAGAAGTGTCCGGTTGGGCCCATCTGCCCCATCAAAAAGGTAACAGGGTGGCTTTTTTTTAGTGGTGGCAGAGGTAGAGATCTTAAGCAGCAATTGCCCCAGATCACAGAATACCCGATTGGGTTGCAGTGTCAGTGTTTTAGAGCCCCGCCTTCCTGCCACACCTAACAGTGGGAAAATTTGCCGCCTTAGACACAGCTTCAATTGCCACTGAGTCGCTTGCTGGCTCTAGATCTAGGCAATGGGGGGCAGCATTGCTTCAAGCAAACCGTCCAGTCAAGGACCTACAAGAGCTGAGATTGAAGGTTTTACCAATTTTTTAAAAAAGGGCAATTATAATGATAAAGTGAGAATGCTCCTCAGGGCAGCTTCTGATTGTTTTGCAACCCTTCTCTGGCCATAATTTTGTTTGGCGCAACCTCCTTCTGTCTTTGGACATATGCCACCTGGCAGTTGCCTGCAATAATTGCACCTTTCTCAACGGGCTGTTAGCACTGTTTCCACAAGGACCAATATAACTGTCCCAGGTCTGGTCACCTTTACTCAGCGGTCCCTAAATGTTCATGGCAACATCATGGCACCTGTTCCCTGTGCGTAAGTTCGACTGCACCACTACCACTCCCTTCCGACTGGACTGGAGTAGGGTTGCAGCGGCTGCTGCCCCTCAGATCACTGGTTGGCTCTCGCTGCCCCTCCTCACATCAGAATCTGCAATGTCAGGCTGCTGTGCCCTTTTGGTTTAAGACAGGCATTTCTTTGGGGGGGGGGGTGCTGACCCTGGGGGTGCTAGGTCTGGACTTCCAACCCGCCGTGAATGCATTTGAGTAACCAGCTCCTGGGGAACTGTCTCTGGACTATGACTACAGTAAGACCCCCCTTTTCTGGGTGGCCTTACTCAAGTCCAGAGGTCTTACTTGGACCAGATTATGAGCCTTCTCCCATCCACTTCCCACCCATTCCGGCAAAATGGACCATGATATGTAGGATCTCCAGTTTCTTTCGGGGGTCAGTCAGTCAGCGGGTTGACTGTATACTGCGCATGTTTCGATTCATCTCTGGATTCTGCTCAAATATCTATCTGATGGACAAGGCTCAGTGCTGGTGTCTGCCTGGTGAGCACTTGGCTCCGTTCGGTTGCCCAACCTCCACCCATAACGGCTTGTGCGGTCATAAATGAAGAGGATAACTTTATCAAAGCAACCCTCTCCAATGTGGAATCTGCCAACCTGGTCTGGAGAAGTGGGCGGCATTCTGTAGCCGCAATTCCTGCTGCATGGCAGCACGTGCCGGAGTTGATTATGGGTGGCGATAGTAGTTTAGTGCTTATGCCGACGTCGGGAACGAGGAACTTCCTTGGCAGAGTGTGATACCCAAGTTTTTGGTGGTACACATCCTCCTTTATTTCTGGTAATGCCACTGCTGGGCTGAATGGCTTTTTCTACAAGTTTCCACGTGCTGTTCAGATACTTCATGTGTCATATGTCTCCCCTGTTGGGGGTTCTTTAATTGGGGTTCGTGCCATCTTGGGGCATATCCCAATCCGTGACCCTCCTCTGTACAAGCATGTTCCCGGATTCTAGCCTTGAGATCCGGAACTCAGAATTCCTTGGAAAGGCTCAGGGGACGCCCACGTATCCATTGGGTCTTGGTTACCAGGGCGTATTCCTCTGTTGCCGTATGTTCATGCTTGGCATGGTAGCCTTTGGGTTTCCACAGAGGTGTGTGAATTAGATCATCTTCCAGGTGGCACGAATAGGTAGTTCAGATGATTCCTCAGTGCGGACCCATTTTTCTGCTTTGGATTCCAGGCAGGCGTCGGTACGAGATTACTAGCACTGGGTCCTCTCTGCCTATGAGAGCCAACAAACCTCATAGTCCGGACACAACTACATCAGTCATTTATTGCTTCCTTCATCTAGTTGGCAGATTTCCCTTCGGATTGGAGACAACGTGCCTTCTTCCTTCTTCGGCCATATCTGGTTAGGGCTGCTAACCATGTGCCCAATCGGAAACGGATTAAACATAGGCCTCGGTTTCTTGCCTGAATTGATGATTCAGTAGTTAAGACTGAGCTGGTTGTTCAGTCAGGTCAACAGTTCAGGGGAATCACATCCCTAGTACAGGTCTCCTCCAGGAGCAAGGGATTGGACTGGATGTCCTCCACGGTCCCTCCCAACATGGATACTGCTATTCTTCTACAATGCTTAGGCAATGATATCGGACCAGGGCATTTCGATCTTGCATTCCCCACTTAAATTGCCAGTCTATCAACCTCTGACGCATATGTTTAGGTCTCTTCACTGGTCTGGGGACCATTGGTGCCTCTCTGAGGACCATTGTTCCAGATTCATCACTAGGGTGCACTTGAGTATGGATGCACTGGTTTTCTGTGTGGTTCCCTTTACGTGGCTATGCACAGTCCCTAGTTTCGATGTATTAGATGGTTGTGATTGGTACATGATGGCGCCCTTTCTTTTGTCCATTGTCAGCAATCTTTGAATTGCTGTTTCTGTTTTCAAGTTGATTTTACCTTGCCCCCTCGGAAGATCAGCAACCATTCCGGAGCCTTTGGGAAAGAGTACTCTAACTTATGCTTGCCCTTGCAGTCGAGGCTCGAGTTTGCCGCACCACACTTGAATCATGAGTCCATATTGGGTACAGGCCTCTTTGTCCACTTTACAACCCCACTATTGGTTCACTCTGACTGGTTTGGTCCATGGGATTTCCACTCCCACATTTTCTGTGGCTATGCTCTTGGTTGCCTTGGCACTAGGTGTGCTCTCTTTCAGGGACTGTGCCTTGGGGTCCATGGATGGCCGGCCATGGGGATGCATGGGCGGCCATCCATTCTGACCTTCTTGGCAGATGGGCTCCAGCTGCTTTAGGTCCCTCGGGCCGGACACTGGAGAAAATTTTCTCCAGATTGGATCGGGTCTCTCACTGGCTGTCCAGGTAGAGTTGTCATTCGTCCTTCCCTGTTGAATCTGGCTTTGGCTGCACTGCAGACGACTTTCATCATGTTGGATTTGACTGTTCATCCCGGCAGGTTATCCTTTGTCTTTGTTGTACACCAATGGTCTCGGTACCACTGTCCCACCTCTGTTGGGAGCAGATAGGTCAGGATATTACAGAGACCTGGTTGGCCAGGAAGGGGGGATCCCTCTGGTAGAGTTGTGCCCACCAGGTTTCCATGCATTTCATCAGCCGAGGGCTGAGGGTAGGGATGGGGGTGGTGGTGGCGGTCATTATAAAAAAGGTCTTGATCCTAGGGAGGCCACTGTACCTCGGATGTGAGTCTCTCCTTATGAAGTGGGCCATGGGATGCAGGTGGGATGCTTGCTGATTATGTACCTGGCTCCCTGCCGCGTGTCAGCGGCCCTGCCCGAGCTCCTCAATATGATAGCCAGGGTGGCAGTTGATACCCCCAACCTTTTGGTTATGGGGGATTTCAACCTGCCGTCCATCGGCGAAACATCTGAGATGGCTCGGGAGTTTATGGCCTCCATGACGGCCATGGACCTGACTCAGTTAATTCATGGCCCTACACACATGGGAGGACACACTCTGGACTTGGTTTTTGTCTCTGGGCAGTGGCTGAATGGACTGGATATAGGGGATATAGTTATTGAACTCCTCTCATGGTCAGACCAGTCTCTCCTGAGGCTAGACTTTCTGACCGCTACACCCCACCTCAGGGAGGCAGAACCGACTAGGTGGTTCTGCCCCAGGTGCCTGATGAATCCTGATAGGTTCCAGATGGAACTTGGGCCATTTCTTGAATCTCTGCCTCACGACTTGACTGAAGACCTGGTGGCCATCTGGGATAGGACGGCCGCCAATGTTCTGGACCGAGTCGTGTGTGTGGCCTCTGACCCAGTGCCGAACCTGCCCGGCTCCTTGATTCTCCGGGGAGCTGAGGGAGATGAAGCACTGGAAAAAGATGCCTAGAGAGTGTTTGGAGGGCTAGTCGTTCCGAATCCGACCGAACACTAGTTAGGTCTCATATTAAGACCTATTCAGTGGCGATAAAAGTGGCAAAGCATAATTACTTTTCCGCTCTTATTGCATCGGCAGATAACTGCCTAGCTGCCCTGTTTAGGGTGAACTGCTCCCTCCTTCATCTGGGAGCGCGGGAAGACCCCTTGCAAGGACGAGCTGAGGATTTTGCACAGTATCTGCATGATAAAATTGCTCAGATTCAGGAAGGCTTAGACTCTGACTGGGTAGGTTCTGGCGAGGTGGCTGAGGCGGGTCTTGAGAATGTTATCTGGGATGAGTTTGACCCTGTGACTCCTGAGGACGTGGACAGGATCCTGGGGAGGTTAAATGCAACCACATGTTTATTGGACCTGTGTCCCTCCTGGCTGGTGCTGGCTACCCGGAAGGTTATACGAGGCTGGCAAATTACTGTCCAGTCTCCAACCTTCACTTTGTGGTGAATGTTGTGGCCCCGTCCTCTGAGCCTATCCCTTTGGAGGAAGGAAGCTCTGAGCAGGAGGAAGAGGAGTCAGCCAGATCTCCCAGCCCCCCCCCTCTGGCACCGGCTCAGGTGCCAGCTGAAAGAGAGCCAAGTAGTGGGGAAACAGGTGTCTCAGATGAGAGTGAGGGAGAGACGTCATTCCTGGACGCACGCCAAAGAAGGCGAGACAAAAGAGTATTGCAGCTGCGGCGTATGAGGAAATAGTCCTGAGTCACTGATTGGAGTCATGGGATCAGTGAGTCACTGGACCACACCCAGAAGCCTGTCTATATAAGACAGGCCCGTGAGTCACGAAGTTTGTGACGAACAAAGCTAAACAAACGGAGCAACCTCGTAGTCTTGGAAGCTAGATGAACGGCAAAGCTACGTAGGTGATTTTCTTGTTTGTGTAAACTAATAAAGTCCTTGGCAGATGGTGTGCATATCGCTGCCAAGGTTGAGATAAGAACTGCGGAGTGTGCCAAGTGATTCTTAACCCTCGGCTGGCTGTGTTTTTGTGGGTCTCTGAAGGGGGGGGACAGATCAGTGAAGGTTGTTGAGAGTGTGATTGCGCAACAGCTCCCGCAGTACCTGGATGAAACGGTCTATCTAGATCCATTCCAGTCCAGCTTCAGGCCTGGGTACAGCATGGAAATGGCATTGGTAGATGATCTCTGGAGGGCTCGGGACAGGGGTTGTTCTTCTGTTCTGGTCCTGTTAGATCTCTCAGCAGCTTTTGATACCATCGACCATGGTATCATGCTGCATTGGCTGGAGGGATTGGGAATTGGAGGCACTGTGTTGCGGTGGTTCTCCTCCTATCTCTCCGACTGGTCACAGTCTGTTTTGGCAGGAGGACAGAGTTCGACCTTGAGGCGCCTTGTTTGTAGGGTGCCGCAAGGGTCGGTCCTCTCGCTGCTCCTGTTCAACATTTATGTGAAGCCGCTGGTTGAGATCATCTGTGGTTCTGGGGTGCAGTGCCATCTGTACGCTGATGACACTCAGCTGTACATCTCCACCCTGGACCACCCCAATGATGCCCTCGAAGTGATATCCCAGTGTCTGGAAGCCGTGCAGGTCTGGATGGGGAGAAACAGGCTCCAAGTCAACTGTTCCAAGACAGAGTGGCTGTGGCTGCCGGGGTCCCAATATAGCCAGCTGATGGCTTCACTGGCTATTGGGGGTGAGTCTTTGGCCCCTGCGGAGAGGGCTCACAACTTGGGCGTCCTCCTGGATGCATGGCTGTCTTTAGAAGAGCATATGACAGCAGTGGCCAGGGGGCTTTCTATCAGGTTCGCCTGATACGCCAGTTGCGTCCCTTTCTGGATCGGGACTCCTTATGCATGGTCACTCATGCTCTTGTCATTTCTCGTCTGGACTATTGTAATGCTCTTTACATGGGGCTCACCTTGAGGACCACCCAGAGGCTCCAACTGGTCCAGAATGCAGCCGGGCGGGTGATTATGGGGGCGACCTGGCACTCCCATGTGATACCTCTCCTGCGTGAGCTGCATTGGTTTCCAGTGGTCTTCCAGGTGCCCTTCAAAGTATTGGTTCTCATCTTTAAAGTGCTCCATGCCTTAGGGCCTGAGTATTTACGAGACCACCTTCTGCCACCTATAACCTCCAATATGCTCTCACAGAGCCAATATGCTCTCATAGAGAGGGTTTCCTCAGGGTGCCGTCGGTCAGGCAATGTTGACTGGCGACCCCCAGGGAGAGAGCCTTCTTTGTGGGGGCTTCCACCCTCTGGAATGAGCTACCCCCAGGAATACGACTGATCCCAGACTTCTGTATTTTCCATAAGGTCCTGAAGTCTTTTCTATTTCAGCAAGCCGGGCTGGCTTAGAATGATTTTAATGGATTAATTTTAGCGAGGGGTTTTAAATTTGGAGAAGCCAAAATGGATTTAATTGTGTTTTAAATTATTTTAACTTTCATACTGTTTGTATTTTAAATTATGGCTGTTCACCGCCATGAGTCCATCAGGAGAAGGGCTGTATACAAATTTAATAAATCAAATGAATGAAATGAAATGAAACCTTAGGAAGTGGTATGGCTACAGCTCTTGGGGCAGCCTGCTGGGTCCCTAATGGCTAGGGCTAGGGCTGGTTGCCGTCCAGCTGCTTTTTATTTGTATCCTTTCAGGGGCGTATCTCAGTTCTTCTGCCCGACATGAGGAGGATCCCGATTCACTCTCTCTCCCAGCCAGGGTGTTCTCCTCAGCCCGGGGTCCTTTAGGATTTTCGACCGTGACATGCCCCTGGCTACTTCCAGCCCTATCCGAAGCTGTTGCCGCGATTGTTTGCGAGTCCTTTCCCTATGGAGGAAGGGTGCTCTTCTCGTTTTAGGTCTTCTCCAGTAGTGCTTGGCAGGACCATTGTCTGTGGATGGTTGGTCTTCAGTGGGGAAACCTTTTGCCCGTAGGTGGGGTTCCTGTTTCCAGTGCTACCGGTTTCCAGAATTTCTCTTGGGGGATAATCTTGATGGGGGCACCACCATGGGGGTTGTTTCCCGGCCGCTGTCGTCTGTCACGGAGGTTAGTACAACAGTTTGGCCTCCCTCTGTTCAGCCTCCCACCATTCTTTCAGGGAGTGGACTGCATTTCCTTTGCAGCGCCCTTCGGTGGCAGGTGGTAGGGTTCAGACCAGACTACATCCCTCCCATATGACTAAATGGCTTTGGTAAGTCTCATTCCTGGATGATCTTCCCCGATTCGCTGGAGAATGGGCGTTGGTCCTACCTGATACGCCCTTTCTCAGAGTGAGGGGAAGATCATCCAGCCCCACCCTGTTGGCCGTCTGGTCCGTAGTCCGGGGGAGGGGGCCTTCTATGTGTTTATAGGTGGTGAGTCTCAGCTTCGCTATGCCTTCGTCAAACTGGGGAGCGCCTGGACAGGAATAGGCATGGCCAAGAAAGTTTGACTCGGTCTCCAAGCAGAGAAGCAGAGCAATACCCATTGCTGGATGATCTTTCCCTCATGCTGAGAAAGGGGGTATCAGGTAGGATCAACGCCCAGTTTGCTTTGGATTCAAACTGAGATCATTCTATCTTTTTGGGGATTGTATCCCAGTATTGCTTTTCCTACTCTTTTATTGATTGTGAAGGCTATTCCATTTCTTCTGAGGGATTCTTGCCCATAGTAGTATACCTGATGGTCGTCTGAATTAAATTCACCCATTCTTATAAGTGGGCCCAGAATCTCAGTTGTTGAGTGAACTGGTGGTGCGGTGGTTAAGAATGCAGGATTGCAGGCTAATTCAGCTCGCTGCTAGAAGTTCAGTCCTGACCAGCTCAAGGTTGACTAAGCCTTCCATCCTTCCAAGGTTGGTAAAATGCGGACCCAGATTGTTGGGGCAATAAGCTGACTCTCCAAACAGCTTAGAGTGGGCTGTAAAGCACTGTGAAGTAATATATAGGTTTAAATGCTATTGCTGTTAAGCGAGATACTACATTACTGCTTTGCTCTAAAACTGTAATCCTGGCTCTGCCAGTTGAAATCTGTTCCTTCAGTGCATTAAGGGGTTTCCCTTTTCTTGGCACGCTGGAGGAACAGACCTAAAATCTGACAATAATGTTAGTGAACAGGAGGGAGAGAAAATCTCTCAGTATGCTAGGAGAGTAGATCTCAAATCCAAAATCTCCCCTGCTTGCAACTTGCCCTGCCAGTTCCCCCACTGAGTTTTTGGGGAACCCAGCAGAGAAAATGGTGATCATATGACTGGAGGGGACTTGGCAGCCAGTCGGAAGTGGAACAGATTGCCAGGCACCCAAAATTTGGTTCTGTTACCAAGGTGGTGGAGTTCTGTGTAATATTTTATGATGGCTAGAAGTGCTTTGTAGGCTGTAAAGAAGTAACTCCAAAACTGAACAGTGACTGGTAACAGTCATTAAATGAAGTCGTAAGTTGGAAACTACCTATATTCCATTTAGAAGATAATAAAATTGCTCTCCTTGAATTTGAGGATAGCTTCAGATATTAATGAATTACACTGTCCTTTTTGAAAACCATAGATAATTAGAGAATAAAACAATAATCTAGATAGGAAATGTATCAATTAGAATTGGAATATTTTTCAGGATAGGTAACCCCAAGAGAATTTAGCAGTTACCTGTGACATATAAATAATACAAGAATTACTTTCAAAAACATTCAATACATCACCCTTGGCAATAGTTTTTTAGATTGCTATTTATTGAAACTTCCTTTTATGAAAGAACAAATATGGAAGTTATTTATTTTTATGCTAACATACTTTTTTTGTCAACTTATGAATTGATTTTATAATTTGGGACTTTGGTTTTTCTTCACTTGTATATAATGGTAGTATGGGATTCATCTGCCTTGTGCAGCTTTCTTTTTGGTTTTTATTTTTAGAAATTCTGTCCTCATTCTCATCCTTTCTCTATCTCCCTATTTCTTATTATGAGTGTCACAGGATATTCAGTAGACTTAAAAGAGCTTCAGTTGTGGTGGTAATTAAGCATATGCCTTTGTGTATTACTAAGATGAAAAAAATTAGTATACAAGTATGGAAACCATGAACATAATTCAAATGTAGGGAGATTTTAAAAAGAGGACACTAAAGAAGGACTGACATACATATTTTTATGTGGCTCCTTTCTACTAATGGGAAAGTCACTACATTGGAACTTGTTCCTGAATTAGGAATTTGGTTCATTACTTATAATATGACAAAGAAAGAAAGGAGAATGAAGAGGGAAGGAAAAAGAGGAAAAGGGAAGAAGGAAGGAAGGAAGGATGGATGGATTCCCCCAGCCCTGCCCAGGCCACCACAGGCGTCCTCCGACATGAGCAATGTTGAGCTGGTGATGCCTGCCCTGTCCTGCCCTAGCCCCCCCAAGGTCAACCACAACCCTGATGTGACCCTCAAAGAAATCGAGTTTGACACCCCTGGACTGAGGCATAGAGCTCTAAGAGCCAAAAAGGTTTATGCAAAATCTTAATTGGATAAGGCAGCTTGTTTGTTGTATCTAATGATTGGCTGTAGTTCAAGGCTTTAGAATGCTTTTAAATATCTATTCATGTTTTCCTTGCCCATATTATAACTATTTAGGATTTGTAATTGCAGAAAGAACATCAGTGTCCTCCTGCCCTCCTGTACCTTTTCCAAAAATCTGCTCTGTTAACTTTCCTAATTGTACAGAGCAGATTTTTGCAAAAAAAAAAAAAAAAAAAAAAGCTGGCAAAGGAGGATTTGAGTGTGTGTGTGTGTGTGTGTGTGTAAAATCTATTTCTCTGTTCCATCATGAGGTTGTTAATGTCTTCGAATCTTCATGGTTGTATGTTGTAATTTGAAACAAAGACTGCAGGCTCAAATTCCAGTTCATAGGAAAAACAGTTGAAGAAAATCTCTATGGATAATCCTTGCTTAGTGACTATTCACTTAGTGATTGTTAAAAACCATGGTGACACTGAACAAATAATACTTAAATCTTCTTCCTAAGTTTAAAGTTAAAGTGCTCACATGGTCACAACATCAAATTTCAGGTAGCCTACATACACTTAAACTGCAAGGGTGCTTAAACTCCCCCTTCTACCTAACTCCTCCCAATCTCTGCCCTTTTGGCTACTCTCTGGAAGCAGCATTCCTCACTGGGAGCAGTGGATTTGGGGCTGAAGTAGAGGGATCAGAAACTTCCCAAAGCATGAGAATGATGTGCGCAATTTGGAGAACAGTGGGTTCAGCCTTCTCACAAGGTTTCAAAATGCCACAGAAGTCTTCCAAAGCATTGCAAGAACAACATATACTATTTGGAGAATAATGTGAATCATCTCAGGAAGACAGTCTGGCATGGCTAGCAGCTTTCTCAGTTAGGGCCAGGTTGGATATGCCTCATCAGCAACAGCTGGAAAAGGGGCGAAGGCCCAGTGTGCATGGCAGCGCCTGTGAGGGCAAGGCAGCGGGCATAGCTGTGACTGTGCTGAAATAGCTGTATAGTGGCATTTCTTGGTGACAGTGCTTGAAGTGGCATTCCTTGGTGACAGCGCTACTGAGTCTGAGTAGAGGTTCAGGGCAGAATTGGCTGGCTGAATCTGCTCAGATTCTGCTGCTACTACTGCTAGGAGGAATATTACTGTGCAGGGTGCCAGATTGGCAGAGTTGGGAAAAACAGATGGGTAGGGAAAGTTCAAGAAGAGGAAGTATTTTACCTTCAGACTTGTGGCTGGAAAGGGCCAAGTCAGAAATGGAATAATCAGGATGGCTTTTTTTGCCTAATGACTGATGGAATTCAGTTAATGGCCACAAAATAGACTGCTGGGATTATCATAACTAAGCAATAAGGTCACGTAATATCATGCTTTATTACTGTATCACTTAGCAATGAAAATTCCAAAGTCTGTTACCATTGTAAGTCAAGGAGTATATGTTCTTACTAGAACCTTACTAGAACCTTCTGTATATGTATCAGGTTGGCCTGTGTGTGATATGAATTCAAAAGATATGAATTCAACAGATCCATCATGATTCTTCTATGACAAAAACATAAAATGATAAAAGAGTTCTCTTTTAGGACATAGAGGCCATTGTATTCACTACTATTTTGCTACAATCGTTGACACATCAACACTGGCTCTCCTAAAATATAGCATAATGGGGGATATTGGAATAGAATTTTGCAGCTGGTGTTGGGGGTGCAGGAATCCTAAATTCAAATTTACCCTTAATTATAGAACAGGCTGGGCTTCTTTGGATCAGTTACTCTCTTTCAGTCCAACCTACCTGACTGGATTATTATCTGGTAAATTGGACTGGGGAAAAAAATAAAAGGCTAAATCCCTGTGTAAACTTCCTTCAGCTTCTGAAAAAAAGAAACAAAAACTGAAAAATATAAGTTAGATAAAAACAAAGTAAATAGTATTGATTAAGGTTGACATAAAGAAGATCATGGCAGAAGATCTATGCTAATAGAATTTTGGAGGACAAGGAAACTATAATTGTTGCAACAGGGTGTGACAATACAAGAATTGCCAGGTTTCTGGTTTTTAGGGCTCCTGAAACCCTGCCGAGAAACTCCGCTGCCGGATGGTCCGAACTGGACCACACAGTCTCGTTTTGACTGTGTTAGTGGAGGGCATGTCCTGAGGCTCCCCGGGACATCGTAAGTCCCTGGTTGAGCCAGGAAAGCCCTTTTTTCAGCAGCGTAGCAGCAGCCATCAGGCTGCAGAGGCTGTGGCAACTTCAGAAGGAAGATTGGAACAACAGTGATCAGAATGGTGAGAACTTTTACTTTTCTTTTTCTACTAAGAACACCCTTAGTGCATGGAACAGTGATGGGCAGAAAATGAAGAGAAGCGGCGAACTTATTTTGGATTGATTTTATTTTTCCCAAAGATATTTTAAAAGACTTTAAATTGCCTAATTGTCTTATTTCCGTCTTGGATAACTTGACTGGATTAAAAGCAGGAAAAACAGTATTAGGACATTTTTGAAATTTTTGGAACCTGTGGATTTTGGTTTGCAATATTTGCTGAGTTAATACATCTGGATTGGCACTACTTTTTTATTTTTGGACTATTTTAAAAAAAGTTTTTCTTACTTGCCCCTTTTTTTTCTTTTTCCTTTCCCTTATAAGGATAGGAGAACTAGGGGAGTGTGTAGTGCTGCCACCCACTGGAAGAGAAATTTTGTTGCAAAAGAAAGGAAACATTGTGGTCAAAATAAATACATAGACTGAAGAGTTACTGAATGTTGTTTACACAGGTGCTCTTCTATCTAAGTTGTTAAAGCCTGGGAAATATACTGAAAGGCTCTGATTTTTTTTATTTTACTTTATTTTTTCTTTTCGCTAAGTAATTATTTTAATCCCAGTGAGAAGTGTGGCTTGGAAAAAGACAAAAGGAAAAATTAATCTCTGTAGGTTCTCTGGACATAAAGGATTTGAAGAACTAAATTTTCTGTTGTTGCTTTTGCTTTTTTTTTCTTTCCTTTTTCTTGATTTGTATACAAATTTTGGATTAAGGCATTCAAGAGCCTGAATAATTATTGCTAATCTTTAATTTCTCTCTCTCTCTTTCTCTCTCTTTTTTTTACTTTGGCTTTTTATTTGGAGGAGCATCTCAATTTTTTGTCTCTTCCTATTTTGCTTTTCCCTTCCCTTGAATTAGGGTTTTTTGAAGAACCCGAAGAACTGGAGAAATAATAATAATAATAATAATAATAATAATAATAATAATAATAATAATAATAATAATAATAATAATAATTTACTACTGTTTTTTATTTTCTTTTTTTCCTCTCCCTCCCCTATTTTTTCAATTCTTTGGAATTTAAAGTGAATTTAGCCACTCTAACATGAGCAAAAAAGTAGTGATGGTGGGAGCTGCAGCGACTACACCATCCTCATCACCATCTGGAGACCAACGCTCCATCCAGACAATGTTACAGCAAGAGAAAGAGAGAAAGAGACGACACAAATGATTCTACATACACTTCAAAGAATGGAAAAACAACAACAAAGAATGGAACAGCAACAACAAAGAATGGAGCAACAGTTACTTAAAACAAATGAAAAGGTGGTTAGCATACAACAAACAATGATGAAATATGAAGAAAGACTGGTTAAACTGGAGGAAAAGATGGCCAAAAAGAAGAATAAATGAAGGAAATTGAGAATAGACTTGGAGAGGTCAAACAAGAAACATCTGGTTTAATTGGATGGGAAATGGACAAAGCAGAGTTCTACTTAATATTTCAAAATGTTGCAGAAGAAAAAGGGGAGACCTCCCCGAGATTATGAATATGATTTTAGCTGAGGCCTTAGAAGTACCTAAAGAGAAGATGATGGAAGGAATTGACAAAATTTACTGAGTCTACACAGGATATGCGATGCACAATAAGCTTCCAAGAGAAGTACACATAAAATTTAGTAAGAAATCACTTAAGACACAGATTCTTCAGGCTGCTCGTGACAAGGCTTTGGAATATAAAGAGAAAGAAGTCGCAGTTTTAAGACAAATTCCAAGGAAAGGGAGAGATAAGAAGGAAATATCAATTATTGACCAAAGTCTTGTTGCAAAAAGGGATTAACTACAGAAGGCTGTTTCCAGAGGGAGTAGGTTTAACATGGAACTTCCAAAGATACAGACTAAATACAATTGATAAGGCAAGAGCCTTCTATGAGGAAGTTCTTAAAGAGACGGATAATGATATGGAAGTTGAAATACAAGCAACCCCAGCTCCAATAAAACCTGCTGAAGAGGAATTGATAATGTTGGAAGAAACGGAAGGAGCCGTGGATGGAGTTATGGAATACAAGGACCAACGTAAAGCCAGATCAACTAGAGCAATAAAACCTAACTATATAGTATGAATATGGAAGAAAGGAAATTAATTTCAATAAACATAAATGGACTTAATTCGGCCAATAAAAGAAGCATAGTTTTCCACAAATTAGAAAAATTAAAATTTGATATAATTTGTCTACGGGAAGTGCATATCAAAAAGCAATACGAACGATTACTGATTCAACCAAAACTTGGTCAAACTTTTTTATCATTGGTGCAAACTAAAAAAAGAGGTGTTGCTCTGTATATTAGAAATACATTTATGGCTGAGCAGAAGTATGCTGATCCAGAAGGCAGAATTTTGATGGTGGAATTAATTGATAACAATACAAAATTACTTTTAGTAGCAATATATGGCCTTAACAATAATCAGAGTAACTTCTATAGGAAACTACATAACAAGATAATTGAAATGGAGTATGAGAATGTTTGCATGATGGGGGATTTTAATGGAATTGTAGATGAAAAGCTGGGCTATAAAACAAATAGAACAACAAGATATAGCAGAAAGATATTGCCGAGGACCTTTAAAATGATAGAGAAAATAAACTTGAAAGACACTTGGAGGGAGAGAAATGGGAAAAATAGACAATATACTTTCTACTCTGACAGACATTTATCTTGGTCCAGACTGGATATGATATGGGCAACAATGGAATTGACTTTAAATATTGAACAAGTGAATATAGATACTAATACATAATCCAGTGATTGTCATTTGGAAAGGGCGAAAACGCAGATCTGGATGGACATTGAACAATACAATATTAAAAGAGAAAGATTTTATACAGAAAATGAAACAAGAATTGGACTTTTTTTTCAAGGGGAATAAGAAAGAAACATTGATACAAAACTGTTGGGATACAATGAAAGCCTTTGCCAGAGGATTAATCATTGATTACACACGGAAAAGAAATGTGAAGAAAAGACAAACCCTTAAAATATTGAGAGATGATCATAGAAGTCTCGAAAAAGAACTCCAGAAAGATCCATATAAGAAAGATGTAAAAATTAAAATGGATATTATAAAGCACAAAATGGACCTACTGGAGAAGGAAGAATTAGCGCAAAAAAATAAGAACTGCTAAACAGAATTATTTTGAAAATGTATTTACAATTGAAGCATTTTCATATCCAGTGATGTTTAAAGGGAAACAAATAATAAAATATAAGGACTTACTGGATGAAAAGGGTGAACTTAAATTAAAGCAAGATATAGAAGATCAAGGGTATAAAATGATTGGTTTACATATATGCAAATACTTTCTAGATATCGAGAAGATCTTAAACAAGAAGGGTTTTATAATGTATTGACTAACTTGGGTAAGATTTTGACAGATTCTGATGATTATGTAATTAAAAAGCTATATGGTTATTTGCTAGAAGTTAAATTGGAGGAAGAACAAGTTAAAGAATCAATAGCATGGGGGAAGAATTTTGGTTATGGTATTAATTTAGAGAAATGGCAAAAATTGTAGTCACATAATTATAAAATGACAATGTCTACAGCATATAAGGAGAATTTGTATAAGATGTTTTACAGGTGGCATCTAACCCCATTGAAAATAGCCAGAATGTTCCAGAATAAATCGGAGAAATATTGGAAATGTCGTCAGATCCCAGGATCCTACTACCACATGTGGTGGACATGTGTAGAAGCAAGGAGATATTGGACTAAGATACACACATGGTTGGAAAAAATGATAAAGAGACATATTGATTTTAAACCAGAGATATTCTTATTAGGGATCGTATAATACAATATATAATATATACAATATATTGCAATATTTACAATAAAGAATTGCAATATTTAATAGTGAATCTCTTGACAGCAGTCAGAATTGTATTTGCTAAAAACTGGACAGGAGAAAAGTTACCTAATGATGAAGAAATTATTAAGAAAATGATGGATTGTGCTGAAACGAGCAAATTGACATTTGAAATAAGAAAACAGGAAGATAGACAATATTATTTGATATGGGATTTATTTTATCAATGGATAGAGAATAAGAATTGGAAATAATTATGATATAAAGGAATGTCGAAATTTTTTGAAAATAAGTTAAAATGTTTAGTGATAAATTGAAGAGAGGAGGAGCAGAAAAAATGTCGCTGACTGTTACACTGTTTTTTTTTATTGAAAAAGTTTTACAAATACAAATTTTTCATTCCCCCCCCAATTCCCCCCCCCCATTGACCCTCCCCTCCTACCCCACCCTTGGCTTCCCTTACAAAAAATATTATTCTTATACAATCTACAAATATTAAACCAAAAGAAAAGGTGAAATCCAAATAAGGTAACATATCAAACATTTCTCTCATCTAGTCTACCCCCTACCAATAGTAATTTTTTTCTAAATAACATCCAAATAGTAATAGTAATTATCTGCATTTATCAATCCCCCTTACTACATAATAAAGTTCAAAACATTATTTCCCCCACTTACTCATCCCCAAATTTTAACTATTCCCTAGATAACATATTCTATATAACATTCTATATCATTCTATATCAATATATCAATCTCTATTCCAATTCTTAATTACCTCCAGTTACTTTACCCCCTATATGCTATAACTCTCAACACAATATAACCTTCTTCAACTAAATAGTAGCTGATACTTCTTTGTTTGATATTTATTCTGCACATAATCTATCCATTTCTTCCATTCCCAGACAAAAGTTTCTTGGGTCCTATCTTTTAAATACGCTGAAATCTTTGCCATTTCTGCAAAACTAGCCATCTTCAAAGTCCATTCTTCAATAGTAGGTAAAATGTCTTTTTTCCGGTATTGTCCAATCAGTAACCTAGCTGCAGTAATCATATATAATATCAGTCTTGTTTCACTCGATGAAAAGTCCTTAACTATTAATAAAAACAGTTGTGGAGAAAATTGAAACTTCTTCTTCAAGACATTTTGCATAACCCATCAGAGTTTAATCCAAAAAGCTTTCACTTTTCTACAAGTCCACCGTATATGATAGTATGTAGCATCTGAACAATCACATCTCCAACATCTTGGTTGAACATTAGGATACATACATGACAGTTTCTTAGGATCTAAATGCCATCTATAAAACATTTTATAAAAATTTTCCCTCAAATTCTGTGCCTGAGTAAATTTAACATTATGAACCCATATCTTTTCCCATGTTTCCATCATAACTGGTTCTGCAAAATTTTGTGCCCATTTTATCATACAATCTTTAACCAATTCGCTTTCAGAGTCTCTTTCTAGCAATATATTATAAACTCTTTTAATATGCATCGGCCCTTTCTGTTTTATCTGTATCACCAAATCTTCTTCATGCAACATTAAACCAGTTTTTTGATCTTCTCTCCATCTCGCTTGAAGTTGAAGGTACTGCAACCAAGTTAAATTCGTTCCTTCTTCCAACAGAATATTCAAAGGTTTCAAACTCCATCTGCCCCATCATTAAAAAGTATCTCTTTATATAAAATCCCCCCGAGTGATTTTATATTCCGTATAATGTGCCCAAAATCCAACCACAAAGGTATTTTGTAATCCAATTTAGACTGGTGCTTCTTCCAAACTTTCATCAAAGAATTTCTGAGTATGTGACTTCTAAATACATTGTCCACTTTGTTTTCATAAAATAAGTATGCATGCCAACCAAATTCCAAGTCGTGGCCTTCTATATTTAAAATTTCAGTCCTTGTTGTTCCAAACCAATCACTTGCTTGTGTCAACGCTGTTGCTTCATAATATAGCGGTAGGTTTGGAACATTAAAGCCACCCCTTTCCCAAACATCTTGTATAATTTTCAGTTTTACTCTTGGCTTTTTCTCATTCCAAATAAATTTGTTCAACCCTGATTGCCACTCAGTCAAGTTTTTATCACTTTTGAGCACCGGAATCCTTTGAAACAGAAACAAAAATCTAGGTAGAACGTTCATCTTAACTGCTGCTATTCTGCCAAGTAGAGATAGTTGCAGTTTTTTCCAAGTTTCCAGGTCTTTTTGCACCTTTCACCACAAGACTTCATAATTATTTTGAAAAAGTTTTATATTAGAAGCTGCAACCTGCATTCCTAGATATTTCACCTTTGAAACTATTTCAAAGCCTGCCAACCTTTCAAGTTCCTTCTTTTGAACTTCCGACATATTTTTGACTATCATCTTGTTTTTTTTCTGATTCAGTCTAAATCCTGAGACCGAACCATATTCTTCTATATTATATTTCATCTGGATGATTGATTCCAAAGGTCGTGTTAGGGTAACCACCAGATTGTCTGCAAATGCCCTTGTTCTGTAATCCTTTTGCCTTATAACTATTCCATTCAAAGTGTTCGAATCCCATATTGAGTTCAACAAGACTTCTAAGGTTAAAATAAACAACAGTGGGGATAGCAGACATCCTTGTCTTGTTCCCTTTTGTATATTAAAATTTGTTGTTAAACTCCCATTGATAATAATTTGTGCTGTTTGCTCTTGATAAATTGCTGATATCGCCTGAACAAACTGGTCCCCAAAGTTACACTGTCTTTGATTGTATGGAATGATAATGGTTTTTATATTGTGTTTTGTTTTGTTTTGTTTATTTTAAATAAAAAAAATTCTATAAAAAAAAAGAATTGCCAGGTTTATGAAGTAATCTTCAAACTTCTTAAACACTCTTCCAACTACACTGTTTAGTTATACTATAGCCCATTAGAAATACTGTGAGCAGAAGCTTATCCAAGCAATGACTATTGAAAGAATTTAAATAGTATTCTCAGTACATGAAACTTGATCAGTTGGAGATTGTATTTAATAGGTTAAGGATATTTAAGATTATGTCAAAGTGAGATTCTTGCATAGAGTATTACAAAATGTAAACTATAAATATCTAAGAATTAGTGTGGACTATTATAGGCCCGAGTGTTATTTTTAACGCACAAAACAATAATCTTCTTACTTTATCCAGCTACATTTGGAATGCTTGATAAAAATGAGCTGAGTAATGAGTATGCGTCAACTATCTGAATTACTTAGAAAACTGGTTTGTTTTTAAAATGGACATATTTTTTAAGCTTAGTACAGTAGAACCTCTGGTCACGATCATAATTTGTTCCATAACTTTGGTCGCAACCCAATTTAGCTGTGACCCATATGTAATTTTGGAAAGTTGGCCACGGGGAAAAAAAATGTGATTTTTTTTTTTGGTTGGAACTCAATTTGGTCGTGGTCAGAACCATTCATGATCAGAGGTTCTACTGTATCTAAGTTTTAAATTTGATTTGTATTATTTTTTAGCATAGTTTTAGCAGGTTTATATTCTTGAAGTGAATCCTGGATGGGTAGATGAAACTGATTGATGTAGTTGCACTGGTCCCCTTGTCAGTAGAATTAATATTGATATAGAAACTTGCATCATTAATATTTGTAGTTCCTAGATTCTCTTCTTAGCCTAATTATTTTTGGTTGAAGTTGTGAACAGGTGACCTCCAGAAACTGGCAGAATTCCCAGTTTTTATCCTTCTGAATTTGTTTCTATGTACAGATCTTAAAAAATATCTAGAA
Source organism: Coluber constrictor foxii (assembly GCA_038048745.1). Taxonomy (NCBI): domain Eukaryota; kingdom Metazoa; phylum Chordata; class Lepidosauria; order Squamata; family Colubridae; genus Coluber; species Coluber constrictor. The sequence continues at coordinate 113,055,632 of CM075961.1, read as the reverse complement.
GTAAAAGAGACTATTTTATGCTGTTTTTAGTTGCGTGGGACATTTAGAAAATATACCTTGGGATATATTTTAGAAATGTGTTTTGTTTACTTAAACTTTCCTTTCGTGTATGTTTTACAGATACATCAAGGAAGCCAACAGAGGAAAGCTTGCATTGCCATTCTTTGCCACATAGTCTCCTGCTTTGGCCCTCTGATGGCAGTAGGCACTTTGCTGTGAAACTTGCCAAGCTGGACGCCACAGTTTTGAACGACTATTCTTTGGCAGCTGTTGTGCCCTCTCCTGAGACAACTAATCATGCAATCGTAGCCTGTAGTACAGGCATTCATGAAGAGCACTATGTAAGTGAAGCTGTGGTAAACAATGTGTCAGACTGCAGGGAATACAGAGATGCTGGCACCATTACTGGTAGGTAATAATCTTGACATTTCTGTCTTAGTACTGACAAACCTGCCAATGTCATTTGGGAGAAGTTTGAACCTTTGAGTCCCAAAGAAGTGAATAGAGTCTTTGGTACCATTCATATTTTAGATCTGTGCCCCTTCTGTTGGTTAGGAAAAAGGTATTGAGTGGATCTATGCAGTGGTAAATGCCAATTTGATGCTGTAGAGCAGTGTTTCCCAAACTTGACCCTTTGAAGATGTATGGACTTCAACTCCCAGCATTCCTCAACCAGCCATACTGTCTGGGGAATTCTGGGAGTTGAAATCCATGCACCTTAAAATAGCCAATTTTGGGAAACACTGCTGTAGAAGAAGGGGTTCCATTGGCTTAGAAGGAGCTCCCCATATCAACAGACCATTTCTATATCCAGCTTACCTGGAAAAAAATCACTAAATATCTAATCTTCCCTTTTTAGGCTTAAAGCATACCTTTTTAGGTATAGGAAACATATATTTTCGGTGGCTGTCATTGTTCTCTAGAACAACTTTGCCACAAATATGTGATGGGCCCAAGATTTTAAATGATCTGGCTCTTTCCTCAGTAGTTTGGGTCTAGATGACTAGAGTTCCTTGTTGGTTGCTTTAAATTATTCCATTCAGAATTTTGTTTTGCTCATCTCGGTTATATTTTAGTAATATATATGATTTTTACTTTTTTTTTAATGTTCACTTTTGTTTTACACCATCTTGGTTGATTAGGCGGATATATACATGCTTGAAATAGACAAAGAGGGCAAGACAGAACTAATTATTGTGCTATATTTTGTAGTTATAAAATGCAGCATAATAATTTTTAATCTGACACAAAAATGTCTTCTGCTTATAGTCTTTTCCTTTGACGTAGTGACTAAATTAATAGACCAGTGAAATGCTGTGGATATAGTATACTTAGAATTCAGCAAGGTATTCAACAAGATAGACCACAACTTACTTCTTGTTAAGATAGAAAAAAGTGGGGCAGATAGCATCATCATCAGATTTGTAACTGCCTGACAAACCGTATTCAACAAGTAGTCCTTAATGGGACTACATGGAGGGAAGTAAGCCGTGGGGTAGCATAAAGTCCTGTGTTAGGCCCAATACTCTTCAATATCTTCATAAACGAAGATGAGGGAATAGAAAGGGAACTTATCAAATTTGTAGATGATACTAAGCTGGCAGGAATAGCCAGCTATACCTAGATGATAGGCTCAAGATCTTGAACACTGGGCCCTAACTAACAAAATGAATTTCAATGTAGAGAAAAGTAAAGTCTTGTACTTAGGCAAGAAAAACCAAAAGTACACATATAGATTGAAAAAAAAACAGGCTTAATAGCAGTAACTGTAAGAGGGACCTTGGAGTCTTAGGGGCATGACACATGCGGGTGTGTGTGTGTGTGTGCACACAGGGGGCGGTGCACATGCATGGATCCGCACACACTTTGCATTTTGGGGGTTTGGGCACCTTCCTTCCTTCCTTCCTTCCTGCCTGCCTGCCTGCCTGCCTGCCTGCCTGCCTGCCTGCCTGCTCTGTTATTCTGTTATTATAGTTTAACATATAAAGTTATCCTTATAACCTGAGAACATCTTGTGACCATTTATATTCTAAATAAATTTTAGGTTTAGTTAGAGTAATATAAGCAAAATCTATCATTGGCTAGTATACTCATAGTATAGAATCTACATACATTAGCTTTTAGATTACAAGTTGAAATTACATACTTGGTGTGCAAGAAATAGTGAGAAATTTCAAGAATAGTGATTAGAATGTACTGCTGATTGATAATAATATCTGCAGTGAAAATATTTTAAATCCCATAATCTGTATTAATCAGTATAATGTTGGTAGAATTCATAAGTAAGTGTTTTGTCCTCAAATCAGTCAGTTTTGTTCTCTTGAACTGCAATCAGCAGGCGCCTGATGGATCCTGATAGATTCCGGATGGGGTTTGGGCCATTTCCTGAGACTCTGGCTCACGACTCAACTGAAGACCTGGTGGCCGCCTGGGATAGGATGGCCGCTGGTGCTTTGGATTGAGTCGTGCCTTTGCAGCCTCTGACCCGGTGACGAACCTGCCCAGCTCCTTGATTCTCCGGGGAGCTGAGGGAGCTGAAGCACCGGAAAAGATGCCTAGAGAGTGGTTGGAGGGCTAGTCGTTCCGAATCTGACCGAACACTAGTGATGTCTCATATTAAGACCTACTTAGTGGCAATAAAAGTGGCAAAGTGTAATTACATTTCCGCTCTTATTGCATCGGCAGATAACCGCCCAGCTGCCCTGTTTAGGGTCACCTGCTCCCTTCTCCATCTGGGAGCGCGGTAGGAACCCTAACAAGGGTGAGCTGAGGATTTTGCACAGTATCTGCATGATAAAATTGCTCAAATTTGGTCAGGCTTGGACTCTGACTAGGTAGGTTCCAGCAAGGTGGCTGAGGCGGGTCCTGAGAATGTTATCTGGGATGAGTTTGACCCTATGACTCCTGAGGACGCGGACAGGATGCTGGGGAGCCTGAACGCAACCATACGTTTATTGGACTTGTGTTCGTCCTGGCTGGTGCTGGCTACCCGGGAGGTTACGAGGCTGGCTCCAGAGGATTATAAATGCTTCTTTGAGTGAAGGTTCCTTGCCTCCTGCCTTGAAAAAGGCGGAGGTAAGGCCCGTCCTCAAGAAACCTTCTTTGGACTCGGCTGTTTTGGCAAATTACCGTCCAGTCTCCAACCTTCGTTTTGTGGTGAAGGTTGTTGAGAGTGTGGTGGCGCGACAGCTCCCACAGTACCTGGATGAAACTGTCTATCTAGATCTGTTCCAGTCCAGCTTCACACCTGGGTACAGCATGGAAACGGCATTTGTTGCATTGGTGGATGATCTCTGGAGGGCTCGAGACAGGGGTTGTACCTTTGTTCTGGTCCTCTTAGACCTCTCAGCAGCTTTTGATACCATTGACCTTGGTATCATGCTGTGCCGGCTGGAGGGACTGGGAGTTGGAGGCACCGTGTTACGGTGGTTCTCCTCCTATCTCTCCAACTGGTCGCAGTCTGTGTTGGCAGGGCTGCAGAGTTCGACCTCGAGGCACCTTGTTTGTGGGGTGCCGCAAGGGTCGGTCCTCTCGTCTCTCCTGTTCAACATTTATGTGAAGCCGCTGGTTGAGATCATCTGTGGTTTTGGGGTGCAGTGCCATCTGTACGCTGATGATACTCAGCTGTACATCTCCACCCCAGACCACCCCAATGATGCCCTTGAAGTGATGTCCCAGTGCCTGGAGGCTGTGTGGGTCTGGATGGGGAGGAACATGCTCCGTCTCAGCCCTTCCAAGACTGAGTGGCTGTGGCTGCCGGTGTCCCGATATATCCAGCTGGTGCCATCGCCGGCTATTGGGAGCGAGTTATTGGCCCCCGCGGAGAGGGCACGTAACTTGGGCATCCTCCTGAATGCACAGCTGTCTTTAGAAGAGCATATGACGGCCGTGGCCAGGGGGCTTTTTATCAGGTTCGCCTGATACGCCAGTTGGGCCCCTTTCTGGACCGGGACCTCTTATGCACGGTCACTCATGCCCTTGTCACTTCTCGCCTGGACTACTGTAATGCTCTTTACATGGGGCTTCCCTTGAGTTGCACCTGGAGGCTCCAGCTGGTCCAGAATGCAGTCATGCGTGTGATTATGGGGGTGACATGGTGCTCCCATATAACACCTATCCTGCGCGAGCTGCGCTGGCTTCGGTGGTCTTCCGGGTGCGCTTCATGATATTGATTCTCATCTTTAAAGCGCTCCATGGCTTAGGGCCTGGGTATTTACGAGACCACCTTAAGACATTCATCTGTCTTAAGTTGCTGTTGTTCCATCCTTTGGACTTTTTCATCTGTCTTGGATAGTTGTTGTTCGATCTTAAGCAATAGTTGTTCCATTCTTAATACTGTTTGTAGAATTGTTTGTATTGGCCGTTCTTTATCTTTGTCCTTTTCTTGTTGCAACATTGTCTTGATAGATCTTTGCCCTCCAGATGATAACATGGGTGTAGTTGCAGCAGATCCCACTGTCGCTACTTTTCTACTCATTTTATAATCCAATCAGGTAAAAGAACCAAAGAACAAGAAAAATCCAAAAGAGAAAAAAGAGGGGAAAAAATAATAATCAAATCAAGCTCTTCAGGTTCTTCCAAACCTTAATCCTTTAAGTGTAAAAAAGAAGAAGAAGAAAAAAAAAGAGGATCCAAAAGTAAGAGAAAAAAATAAATAAAAATAAAAGTAAAAATACAAAATACAAAAAGAAATATAACCCCCCCCCCAGAAAAGTCTTCAGGCTCTTGATTACCTTAATCCAATGCTGTTATATCTAAATTTTAAAGGCGAAGGAAGAAAAAAAAAAGGCTCAAAAATATGAGAGCCAAAAAAAAAAAGAATAATAAAAAGAAAGTTCGAAAGTGGGGGTGGAGGGGAGAAAAAAAGGAGGAGAAAGTATAGACTTTCGAATATCCAGAAAGCATACAGAGAGTGATATTTTAATCTGACCACAATATTAAAAGAAAAACAAGTAGAGCAGCTACTTGTTATTAAAAAATTACAAGTAGCAGCTCTAAAGAGAACAGAGGCCTTCTATATTATTTCAAGACTTTTGCTTCCAGTAGTACCAGCCAGAGCACCTGTTTAAACAATACAGATAAGCCACTTCTCCAGCTATTCACAGGTCTTATCAGCCTTGCAGAACAGCCTCTTTATTTTTTTTCTTTATTAAATATTTATAATAAAATTAACACACAAAATAATGGTTGAAAAGCAATATAGGATACGAAACATAAAAACACCTAAACACAGGACTAAAACCAAACAAGAAACAGGACTAACCGAGAGTTAAACTCACTCTCCAATTTATATTAACTAATATCATCCTAGCCAAACATTTCAATGCAATCAGGTTCTTTTTTATTAGCTACAAAACAATTGATCTGCTTTTATCAAAATTGTAAAGAGTTATAAAGCCTAGTAAATGTCTAGTAAGTCTAATTAGACTATCTTATCACCCTTCTCCTAAGTTTAACCTTTTTTTAAGCCAAACAAAACATCTGTCCCAACTTCTATTATATACTGAATATTTCTTGTCTTTTAAGATATACGTTAGCCTGACCATCTCAGCACATCGAAGAATCTTGTTTATTATAAGATGGTCAGGGGGCATATCTGCATCTTTCCACAGTTGAGCAAATGCCATTCTCGCCGCTGTGGAGACATGAACAAATATATACCAATCCTTCTTATCGATGTTGTCCGGTCTTATTCCGAGTAAAGTAGAGGTCTGGACAAAGAGGGAAACTCACACCTGTTATTTCCAACAGCCATTGCTGTATTTTCTCCCAATAGCATCTAGCTGATGGACAGATCCACCACTGATGGAAGAAAATACCCTTAGCCGACCCACATTTCCAACATCTGTCAGAGGATCCTGGGGACATCTTAGCAATTCTGGCAGGGGGAGGTACCAACCATAGATCATTTTGTAAAAATTTTCTTTGAATGGGGAAGAAAGGGTCAGTTTCATAGTTTTGTTCCATACGTTTTGCCATGCATCAAGCTGAATTGTTGTTCCAATATTTATCCCCCAGGCAATCATTGTATCCTTTACAATCTCATTCGCCATAAAATTGGACAGGAGAAGATTGTAAACGTTGGAAATAAATTTCCTTCAGCCACCTAGGATGAGCTTGTCAAACGTTTGTAAATGAAGGGAAATACCATATTCCTGTTTATCCCTAGCGAATCTAGTTTGAATTTTCACATAGGACCACCAGTCTATATCTAATCCTCTAGTTTGGAGATCGGCTCTAGATCTAAGACTCCCAACTTCATCCAACAAGTCACCATAAACCTAGTTTCTCTTTATATTGTGCACAGTCGGAAGGGTCACTGCCTCTAACGGAGACACCCACTTAGGAATCTGTGTGTAAACTTGCTTTTTCACCGTTTCCCAAACCCTTAATAAAATTCCTCTAATATAATGATTAGTGAAATGTTTGGATTGTTTGTCTTTCTGAGATCACAAGAAGGAATGCCATCCCCGTTGCAAATCATATCCTTCAATTGCCAAAATGCACTTTCTTGAGAGGATCACCCAATCTTTTATCCAAACCAGGAATGAGGCTTGATAGTAAAGCTCCCACATAGGGAGCCACAAGCCACCCCTTGTTTTATGGTCTTGCAGCATTTTTCTTTTTATACGGGGTTTTTTACTCTGCCAAATAAATTTGCTTAAAATTTGATCTAATTTCCTAAAAAAATAATAATCCAATCTTGCAGGAGCCGTTTGAAATAAAAAAATCCATTTTGATAAAATGTGGGCTTTTATCGCAGCAATTCTACCCAAAAATGAGATCTGAATATGCCACCATCTCTTCACTTCATTTGCTGTGTCTATTAGTAATTTGGAATAATCGAGCTCCTTGAGAGACGAACATCTATTTGTAAGCCAAATACCTAAGTATTTAAGTTTTTTGACACAATTAATCCCCATTATACTTTGGATCTGTTCTTTTTGGGTACCTAACAATTTTTTTGTTAACATTTTGGTTTTATCCTTATTGAGTTTTAATCCCACTACCTCCCCATATTCATCTAATTTAGTAAGTAATTTTGGTCCCGTAATAAGGGGATCTTCTAATATGAAAGCCAAATCATCGGCAAATACTTGGAGTTTATATTCTTCCCCTTTAACTTTTAAGCCCTTAATTTCTGAATCCTGCCTGATCGTCTTAAGAAGTGGTTTGAGTGTTAAAATAAAAAGCAGCGGTGAAAGAGGGCATCCTTGTCTGGTACCTTTATAAATCTGTATCTCATCTGATAGTGATCCATTAAACAGTAACCTTGCCGACTGTTTAGAATAGATGGCTTGAACTGCCCTTGTAAATTGAGACCCAAAACCCATCACTTCCAATTGTTGTATTATAAAATTCCAGCTGACTCTGTCAAAAGCCTTTTGGGCATCCAGAAAAATCATTACCATTGGCTTATCAGGGTGTGTCTCTCAGTATTCTAAGGCATTCAATACTACCCTTACGTTATCTCTTAGGTGCCTATGAGGTAGGTAACCATTCTGATCTTGGTGGATGAATCGGGACAGGAATACCTGGAGTCTCTCAACTAGTATTGTCAGAAAAATCTTGTAATCCACATTCAGGAGCGAGATTGGCCTATAGTTCTGGATCAGAGTTTTATCTGTATTGGGTTTCAGGATTAGGGAAATGTAGGCTTCTGTCCAGGACCGGGGTATCCTAGAGTGTAATAAAACCTCATTAAATAGATCTTAGATGTACAAACTAAGTGAGTCAAAGACTCCTTTATAAAATTCACTAAGAATCCCATCCGATCCCGGAGTCTTGCTATTAGCTTGTTTCTTGATAGCTACTGCTATTTCCCCAACTGTAATTTCTGCATTTGAAATTTCTTCACAGTAATCTGGAATCATCTCCAATTGTAGATTCTGGAGATAACTCTTGAGTTTATCTTCCTGATGGATTTCTTGGCTATATAGGGAAGTATAAAAGGGCCACCTTTGCTTTTTGCTCTGTAGTACCTACCAAATTTCCCATAGAATCCTGTAAAAATTCAATCGTTCTGGATTCTGCCTCTTTTCTTAATCTGTATGACAACCATCGGACCGGCTTATTAGCATGCTCAAATTGGTTTTGCTGACATTTCCAAATTTTATTTGCCAAGTCATTTTGATCTAGGATAGATAACTCATGCCTAATTAAGTCAATTTTCTCCTTAATCAAATTATTATGCGGATCTAAATGCAGCTTTCCTTCAGCTTTCTCCAATTCAGCCATTAACTCAATCCGTTTGGCCATTTCTTTTCTCCATTTGGTAGCTGTATATTTTATTACCAATCCCCTAATTACTGCTTTATTATTATTATTATTTATTATTTATTGGATTTATATACTGCCCTTCTCCTTGCGGACTCAGGGCGGTGAACAGACGGATAAAAATACAATATACAAAGGTTAAAAATCTTTAAAACCCATATAAACTTTGGCTGACAGTTAAAAACAGTTAAATGTTAAAATACAACAACCCTAAAACACTAAAAATGTTAAAATTCAACGGGGATCAGGCTAGACCGGCAAGCTGGAAGAGATACGTTTTCAGGGCCCGACGAAACGTCCGGAGGTCGGGGATCGTTCTCAGTTCTGGAGGAAGATCATTCCAGAGGGTCGGGGCTGCCACAGAGAAGGCTCTCCCCTGGGGGTCGCCAGCCGGCATTGTCTGGCTGATGGCACCCTGAGGAGGCCCTCTCTGTGGGAGCGAACCGGCCAGTGGGAGGCAATTGGCGGCAGAAGGCGGTCCCGTAAGTACCCTGGTCCTAAGCCATGGAGCGCTTTAAAGGTGATCACCAACACCTTGAAACGCACCCGGAAGTCCACCGGCAACCAATGCAGCTCGCGCAGGAGAGGTGTCACATGGGAGCGCCCCGTCGCTCCCATAATCCCCCGCGCGGCCGCATTCTGCACCAGTTGGAGCCTCCGGGTGCACCCCAAGGGGAGCCCCATGTAGAGAGCATTACAGTAGTCCAGGCGAGAAGTGACGAGCGCCTGAGTGACTGTGCGTAGGGAGTCCCGATCTAGAAAGGGCCGCAACTGGTGTATCAGGCGAACCTGATAAAAAGCCCCCCTGGCCACAGCTGTCGTGTGATCCTCTAAGGACAGCCGTGGATCCAGGAGGGCGCCCAAGTTGCGAACCCTTTCCGTGGGGGCCAAAGATTCACCCCCAATAACCAGCGATGGTGTCAGCTGGCTATATCGGGACGCCGGCAACCACAGCCACTCGGTCTTGGAGGGGTTGAGTCGAAGCCTGTTTCTCCCCATCCAGACCCGCACGGCTTCAAGGCACTGGGACATCACTTCCACGGCATCGTTGGGGTGGTCTGGGGTGGAGATGTACAGCTGAGTATCATCAGCGTACTGATGGAACTCCACCCCAAAACCACGGATGATCTCACCCAGCGGCTTTACATAAATGTTGAACAGGAGGGGCAAGAGGACCGATCCCTGCGGCACCCCACACATTAGGCGCCTCGGGTCGACCGCTGCCCCCCTGTCAACACAGATTGCGACTGGTCGGAAAGATAGGAGGAGAACCACCGCAAAACAGTGCCCCCCACACCCAGTCCCTCCAACCGGCGCAACATGATACCATGGTCGATGGTATCAAAAGCCGCTGAGAGGTCTAACAGCACCAGGATAGAGGAATACCCCCTACCCCGGGCCCTCCAGAGATCATCCACCAACGCGACCAATGCCGTTTCGGTACTGTATCCAGACCTGAAGCCGGACTGGAGTGGGTCTAAATAGACAGCTTCATCCAGGTACCGAGGGAGCTGCCACGCAACCACACTCTCAACAACCTTTGCTAAAAAGGGAAGGTTGGAGACTGGACGATAATTAGCCAAAATAGCCGGGTCCAGGGAGGGCTTCTTGGGGAGGGGCCTCACCACCGCCTCCTTCAAGGCGACCGGTAGGGCACCCTCACTCAAAGAAGCATTTATAATCTCCTGGAGCCAGCCTCGTGTAACCTCCCAGGAGGCCAGCACCAACCAGGAGGGATACGGGTCCAATAAACATGTGGTTGCGTTCAGTCTTCCCAAGGTCCTGTCCACGTCCTCGGGAGCCACAGGATCGAACTCAGCCCAGATAACACTCTCAAGACCTGCCTCAGTCACCCCGCCCGAACTAACCCAGTCAGCGGCCAAGTCATCCCGAATCTGAGTTATTTTATCATCCAGATATTGAACAAAATCCTCAGCACGACCCTGCAAGGGATCCTCCCGCGCTCCCAGATGGAGGAGGGAGCAGGTCACCCTAAACAGGGCGGCTGGGCGATTATCTGATGATGCGATAAGAGCGGTAAAATAATTAAATTTCGCCGCTTTTATCGCCACTAAGTAAGTCTTAATATGAGCTCTTACCAGTGTCAAGTCAGATTCAGAGCGACTGGCCCTCCAACCGCTCTCTAGGCGTCTTCTCCGGCGTTTCATCTCCCTCAGCTCCTCGGTAAACCAAGGAGATAAGTGAGTTCGGCGCCGGGTCAAAGGCCGCAAAGGCACGACATGGTCCAAGGCCCCACTGGCCGCCCTATCCCAGGCCGCCACCAGGTCCTCGGCCGAGTCGCGTGTTAGTGTCTCAGGAAATGGCCCAAGCTCCGTCTGGAACCTATCAGGATCCATCAGGCGCCTGGGGCGGAACCACCTGGTCGGTTCCGCCTCCCTGCGGTGAGGTGTAGCGGTCTGAAAGTCGAGTCGAAGGAGCAAGTGGTCAGTCCATGACAGGGGTTCAACACCTATTTCCCCGATATCAAGACCACTCAACCACTGACCAGAGACAAAAACTAGATCCAGGGTGTGTCCACCAAGGTGGGTCTGGCCCTGAATTACTTGGGTCAGGTCCATGGCCGTCATGGAAGCCATGAACTCCCGAGCTATCTCAGATGTTTCACCGACGGATGGCAGATTGAAGTCCCCCATGACCATAAGCCCGGGGGTCTCAACCGCCACCTCGGCTACAACATTGAGAAGCTCGGGCAGGGTCGTTGCCACGTGGCAGAGAGCCAGGTACGTGACTAACAGACCCATCTGCCCACCACGACCCCACCTCACAAAGATGGACTCACACCCGGCTATCTGAGGTACAGTGGTCTCCCTCGGACCCAGACCTTCCTTAATAATGACCGCTACTCCCCCACCCCTGCCCTGGGCTCTCGGCTGGTGGAATGCAAGGAAACCTGGTGGGCACATCTCCACGAGGGGAACCCCCCCTCGTGGTCCAACCAGGTCTCGGTTATACCGGCCAGGTCCGCACCCCCCTCTTGAAGGAGATCACATATGAGGGGGGCCTTATTGACAAAGGACCTCGCATTGCATAACAGCAGCCGGAGCCTCGGGTCCTGAGACTCTAAACAACCCGGGGAACGGGAATAGCTTGGAGGACCGGGGCACGCAATCGCTCGAAGACAGCGAGTGCGTGCCCCCACCACCTGATATGGTCCCCTGCTCACGCCATATCTGCCCCTCCCACACAGCGTATTTATAGCGCAATCCTCGACAGAGGGCTCAGTGAGAGCCCTCTTACCTCCAGAATCTAGACCCCCCGCGGCCCCAGAAACAGCCGGACCTAACCCTCCCCCCCGTGGGTTCTCCCCCAAACCCATTCCCACCCCCACCCCTGAACCCCTTAAAAATCTACTTAAAAAAGACCTTTAAAAACCCCTCAACCCCCGTTTAGCAATATGCCACCTCTCGGGGTCCCAAAACCCGTCATTAAGGTGGGCCCTCGATAACATAGAGGGCCAAGCCTGCGAGAGGGGGGAATCTCGCAGGGCAAGAAGGCTGGACCTCGAGTACATCTAAACGCAGGAGATGGACAGAATTGTAAGGCATGGCTTGGAATCTGTGATAGTAAACGAAAATGTCCAAAGAACAAGTGTTTGAGTTAATCGGGAGAATCACCGCTACCCTCTCATGGTAGCGGGTAGGAGTCGATACGTTCAGTCCAGCTGTGGGGATATCTGGACCACCCTCTCACTGAGGTCCACCATACAATCAGGTAAGTTGGAAAATCCAGGCCACTCTCTCACAGTGGTCTGGCATATTAGTCCTGCGTGGGAAAAGGCCAATGGGGGACAGGCGGGGGAGGGTGGGGCCAACTCCCCAGGATCAAATGATGTAATAGCGAGCCCCCCCAGTAACACAGTTCAGTCGGTGAATAAAAATCCACCCTGCTGCCATGGGGGCGACCTAGTTGAACCCAACTGGGTCTTCACCTCCTGTTGGGAGCCTCCTCCATAGATGTAATCCCCCGCCAGCCGCCAACAGACCCGCTGAGCTAGCTGAGGCCCCGCTGGCACCGTCAGCGTCGGGGCCGTCAGAAAACAAGTCCTCCTCAGCAGAATCTTCCTTCTCCTCCAGGCGCTCTCCTTTCTCCTCCCAGGCGCCTGCAGTCAGGGAGACAGGCCACTCCAGCGGCCCCGCAGCTCACGACCCCAGAGGCATCCCAGAATACTACGAACACACAGGCCAGCGGGCCTAACAACTGTCCGCCGCCACCGCCGCTCACCACCAAACTCCCGCGGCGTTCTTTCCCGGCTCGGGGCCTCCCGCGGCGTTCTTTCCCGGCTCGCGGCCTCCAAGATCACATGCTGGAGGGCTCCAAACCCTCCAGCGAGACGGCTACACACTCCGCGGGCCGGGTGGGGAGCTGCCGATGGTCCGCAACCACCCCCCCAGACCCCGCTGGCCGCTATCTCCACTCGCCGCCTCTCACCGCTTGCTGCTTGCCTCTTGCCGCTTTGCCACTGCTTGCCGCTGCTCCAAAACCACTCCTGCGGCATCTCTCAGATCTCTCGCGGACGGCAGCAACTCCCGGAAGCCGGTAAAGAATGGAGCACGCTGAGACTTCCGGTGGCGCCTTCCTCGTTGGGCGGCATGCTCTTTATGCCTGCCGGCTTCTCGGCGCGTTAGAGCCGCCGTGCGCTAGGCAGGCGGCTTGAAAGACCTGCTCCTTAACGGAAGGAGCAGGGAGAGCTTCTGGGGGTGAGGTTGAGCCCCCCCGAGCCCCCCCAGGAATTTTTCTTTTGTCCTAGGGAAGGCTCAGAGGGATGGCTCCCTCCATATCCCCGGGGTATGCTCCGCGCCGAGAGAGTCCTCCGCTAATTAGCGGAGCCAGACGCTGGGAGCAACACCACAATTGAAGTGATAATTGAGCAAGCTGAAAAAGAAAGAAGATAAGTTAAAGCAAGTATGGATTTTTTCTACTGATTTTTTACTGATTTTCTGGAGGAGGAAGGAGGGGAAGGGGGAAGGAGAGGAAGAGAAGTGAAAGTCTTTAAGAAAGTGCTTTAAGATGGCGACCGGCTCTGTTTGAAGAAAAGTCAGAGCGGATGGAAATGGAGTCCAGTCCTGAAAGACTTTGAAACAAATACTCTGTTATAGGAAAAGCACTTAAAGGAACAAAGGCTGAGCTAAATAGATTTCTTCAAAAATGAGAGTGGAAAGCGAAAGCAGTGTTTTGTGTTCAGAGACTTTAAAAGAAACATATTTATAACGAGGAGAATTACAGAAACAAAGGTTGATTCAAATAGATTTTTTCGGGTTTTTTTTAATAGAAGCAAGAAGAACCTTTTTGGTGGTTTTTTTAAAAAGTAAAGTAAAGTAAAGCAAGGCAAAGTAAAGTAAAGTAATGTAAAGTAAAGCAAAGATGACTAAAGGAAGGGGGGGGCTCCCCCATGAGCCAGCTGAAGGATAAAGCTGAAATGATTCATTTGTATGGATTGGCAGAGGGGGACTTAAAAGATCTCATAACAACTTCTTTACCGAGTGTTGTTGACAATATAAAAAATTCACAGAAGAATCTTGAGGAGTTGGTTTCTGGAAAGTATGACCAATCAAGTCAAACTATTATCAAAGTAATCTCAGATCTTTCAAGTGTGGTGGTTGAAATGGAGGAGAAAGTGACTGAGATCAGCAGTAAATTTGACTCTCAGATACAAGAAATACAAGAAAAGTTTGTGGAAGCTGAGGTTCGAAATTAGAATATACAGAATAATATCATTATGCTTCAAATTAAAACTATGGAATCAGCGATTAGATTAAGAGATATTAGAGAAAACCAGAGAGAAAACTTAAGAGCAATTTCTGCAAAGGTTTTTGCTGAATTACTAGAGCTAGAAGATGAGATAATTCTTGGCTGTATAGAGAAAGTCTACAGAGTCAACTCACGAGTAGCTAAACAAAGGAATTTGCCCAGAGACATTGTTGTTTACTTTACTGATAAAAGATTGAGAGATGATATCTTACAAAAGTCCTACTCTGCCAGAGTGCAAGTAGAAGTTATACAAATTAATATTTTTAAAGAGTTACCACCGAAGGTCTTAAAGGATAGAAAAGAATTTGCTTTTTTGACTAAGGAAATGAAGAGAAGTAATATCCCATTTAGATGGGACTTACCAGTTGGCATAATTTTTAGATATCATGGTGTGATATATTGTCTGAATACTATTAGAAAAGTGGAACATTTTTATAAAAATACCTTCAAGGGAGCCCCTGAATATGTTAAGAATAAGAAAGAAGAAAGAGAGTCTGCAAAAGGTAAACAGAAGGAAGAGATTCAAAGAATGAATCAAAGAATGTTAAAAGCACAAGGAGTACAAGGCGGTTCTTCAGAGGATTCTATTATGGACCTTTCAGATGGAAAAATTGAACATCCCAGTGAATCTAGAGCAGGAGCACCGGACCTTGAACTGCTGGAGCAAGATTTTTAAAAAAATATTATAATTCGAGACGAACAGCGGCAGAGGTCCAACGCTCCTCAAGAAATGGGTGGTGATGTCGAACAGCAGGAAATAGAAGTCAATGAGGAAACTCAAGTGGTATATACTATTGAGTGTCGTGAAGTCCTTCAGCAGTTACAGCTGTTATCAGAAAGTATTGAAAGTTTTGGAAAAGGTTATAAAATTTTCAAAGTTTATACTGAGTTGGATTCATGGATTATAATGACTTCATCCTGAGTTGGAGACTTATAAAAATTTTATTGTCTTGAATTGGATTTAACATCCTGAGCAAGTTTAACAGATTGCTGCAATAGCAGCAGCGATCTGTGATTACCCTATTATAGGTTTTTTTTTTTTGGAATTTACCATCTAGGAGAAAAGAATGGAAATGAAAACATCTTACAACCAGAAGGAGCGAACAACTAAGGGTGGCAGGATTTGAAAGAGCTTTAAAAGAACATCTGGGAATGCAGTTTCTAGAATTTTCTTTTTTGTTGTTTTTTTTTCAAGGCTTGGAGGAGCTGCATTGGGTTTCTTCTTGTTGAAATAGAATAAGTTAGTTTGAATGATTCTACCTAGAGGAGTGAATATCTTCGTGGTTGGATACTATCTATATAAAGTCACACGGGGGGTTTATGCGGAATGCTTTATTTCGCTGATGGGGACAGATAGAAGACGAAGTTTATTGGAATTGGATATATGTGGAGAAAGAATATTTAACTTCAATCAAGATGAAGAGAAGATTAAAATTCGGATTATGGAAAATTATAATAATATATGCATAATTATATTATATTGTAGGTTTTATGTTTTTGGGTTTTTTTGTGTTCTTTAATTAAGGGGAGTAGTTGGGATCAAATTATTTGATATTATTTGATATGAATATGTAGGTTATATTATCTTTGGGGGATTGAGTTTGGTATATGATTAGTAATGTTAATACTAATGGTTTATACAAAGGTAAAAAAAAATTTTTTTTCTTCTCTCCTTTTTTTAAAATTGGTTTAAATATTATAATGGTTATTATTTTTGGGTGTTTTTCTTACTATAATATTGTTAATTTTAGATAAATATATATATTTATGGGCTTTTTTTCATTTTCTTAATTCTTTTCTTTCTTTCTTTTCTCTTCCTCTCAATTTAGAATTGAATACATAATAGTTTTTGCTTTTCTTTTTGTTATAAATTTTTGCTGTTTTTCTTTTAAAAATGTGTAGCGGAAGTCAGGGGAGGGATGGGGAGGGAAGGGGTGAGGTTGGGGGGAGGTTGGGGGGGATGGGAAGGTGGGGGTGGGGGAGGGGTGAAAAAGGGAAAAACGTTTGTATTGTAAAACTTTTTCAATTAAAAAAAAAAAAGAATGGAGCACGCTGGCGGGCACCAAACCCCTCAACGTGATGGCCTCACACACCACAAGCCGGGCCGGGGGTTGCCGATGTTCCGCAACCCCCCCCCCAGACCCCTAAAATCGCCAGCTGCTGCCCATTCTCACGGCGTTTCAGACATCAGACATCTTGGGCATGCACAATTAAGGAATCTTTGACGATATCCCAAATACTTCGAAGGGAAGTGTCTTTTCCATTACTGGTGGAGACAGCAGCCAGTGTGGGTAGCATCAGCCAATCAGACTAAAGGACTGAGTCTATCAATCTTCCTGAATCCCGCCTCTGTTGCCGGGCAGGCCAGCTTTAGACTCAGTCCTTCAGTCAGGACTGGCGTCTGGGAATCTAGCTCTGCTTAAATTCCTGTTCTTTAGCTATATTTTCTGGCTTCTTCACTAATTGGGATTGTTGACTACGGCTTCTCTTTATCCCCTTGGATTCTGACGTTTGGGCTCTATTGTGAGTTGTTTTAAAATTTTCCTTTGACTGGTGTTGTTGTTACTGAGGCAAAGGGAAGCCTCTGGAACTCTTCCCTCCCCCTGGGGGGGGGCTCCCTTTCTTCTTCGTTTCTTGCTGGCTGTCTGATTTCTCGTTTGGGGGAATTGCCTTTACAACTGGCTAGTCTTCTCCTCAACACTTGCGATTTTAGTCACCTCCACAATGCTTGCGATTTTAGGCTCCCCTGAGCTTGCTGCAGCCATTTTTCGTGCCATTTAAACGGCAGTGGCCATTTTTTTTGTTCGAGCTGCTGGAGGGCCACGGCTTCGTTGAATGGCTGGCGCTTCGTTGGACTACCCCTGGCTGAGTTTGGAGGTTTCCTGCCTGTTGCCTTATAGCTTGCAAGTTACCAACTGAGTGGACTGCCTGTTTGTAGCCTGAAGAGCTGGGAGCTCTTTAACCAATTTGCCCATCGGCCTTCACTTCAAAGCCCGACGAGCAGCTGGGCTCTTAATTGCATGTTGCAGCTTCCTACTGATTGACTGTTTAACCTCTTATTTGCTGGGATTGTGGAGACTGAAGCTCTCCCTCCCTGATATTCTGGGCTGCTTTTAATTCCTGGCTTGCTGGCTATTGCTCTCTATACTACTTTGATTTTTCCAAGGTGTGAGGCAGTCATTTGTGGAGAGTCTGCTCTCCCTGCGCAGTGTTAATTATCTTGGCCAATTAGGAGACTTTGTGGAGTTCTTGTGCCCCCTTGCCTCCTCTCATTTGCATTCTGTGGAAGTTGGCCTAAAATAGACAACATGCCTAAGGCATTGTCATAGACAAAGCACGGAGAAGATTCCGGAGCCACTATTCAGGGACAATCCGATAATTTGTCGGTTACCCGTGACACTGCTACCTGGCCTCCCTTGGCACCACACCTTTCTGCCCAGACTTCACACTGCAAATGTCACAAGCATGGCGGGACTTCCACCAAAGTGGAAAAGCGCCGAGACAAAGTCCTCACTAAAATTTGTGACAAAGCCAGTGCCCGTCTCATTGCCTCTGCTGTGGTGGACCCTATTCCTCCTGGGTCTGTTGAGACCGTTTGTACTCGGCCTGCGACTCCGGACCAAATCTCTCTTCGAGATTGTCCAATTGATATTTCCACTACTGATGTATGGGGGATTGACTCCTCTATTCCCCCTGCTGTTCCACCTGTGGAAGTGACTCAAGTCTCAGCAGTTCCTGCTTCAGTTTCGGCTGTTTCTTCTGACACGAGACCTATCCAGCTGTCTCCGGCTCACCTGCAACAGCTCATTGAGGCTGCAGTGCAAAAAACCTTGGCTGCCGGTTGCCATTGTTCTTCTGCAGCGGGTTCCGTCCGTTCGCTCTCTCCTGAGCGCAGTCATGCCACAGAACAGGTCAGTACCAAGGCTCCTGCATCTCCCTCGATCTCGCAGGCAAGCCATGTTTCATCCATATCTGATGAGGAGGACAATTCTTCTGCTTTATCGGATGATGATAACCTCCCTCCAGACCAACCAGTCATTTCAGGCCTGTTCCCGCAGGCCTTATTTAAATCTCTCCTCTTTAAGGCGGTGAACACTGCCGAGCTGTCTTCTCCTATGGCTCAAACCTCCGCCTCAGATCCTCCTGGGGCTATAGACCCTATGTTTGCTGAACCTGTTAAGCAGGTTCCTACTATTCCTGCTCCTCCCCTCTTCTTGGAAATAGTTTGAAGGATTTGGTTGTTAAGGTCGAGGGATCTCAAAGATCCTCCCCATATGTCCTTTCCCAACTTTTGGGGAAAATGATATCGGCCATAACCATTGTCCCTTGGGTGCAACTTTACGCCTGCGAGCTCCAATGGTTTCTTTTACCTTTACAGAAGGCAGGCAAAGGAACTTCATCCAGGCAGGTCCTGCTCCCTCCAGCAGTTTGCAGATCCCTTCGGTGGCGCTCTCCGGCCCTTGCAGCAGGTTCTCTCTTTCTATAACCTCAGAGGGTGGTGGTGACAACGGATGCCAGTCTCCTTGGTTGGGGGGCTCATTGCCAAGGTCAATTCGCCCAGGGTGTGTGGAACGAGGCGGACTCTCGATGTCTTATCAACTGGCTAGAGCTTCAAGCCATCTTCCTGGCTCTCAAGGCATTTTGTCACCTACTCTCCGGCGCCCATGTCCTTGTGATGATGGACAACGTTACAGCCAAGGCGCATCTGAACAAACTGGGCGGCACCCGATCAAAGTCCCTGTTGTCAGTGGCTCTAAAGATCGGCCTTTGGGCGGAACGTCATCTCGGATCCTTCCGGGCGGAACACATTTTGGGCATTGACAACAGGCAGGCGGATTGGCTAAGCCGACAACAGGTGGACAATGCGGAGTGGTGGCTCCATCCTCAGATATTTCAGAGTCTGGCTCGTCGGTTCGGGATTCCGGTTGTGGACCTCTTTGCGACCCGAGCAAACGCACAGTTGCCTCGCTTTTTCACCCGGTTCCCGGATCCTCAGGCGGAAGCCATCAACACCCTCTGAGTTCCTTGGCCTCAAGGTCTCTTATATGCCTTCCCTCCGGTGTCTCTAATACCGAGAGTGATTCACAAACTCTTGAATGACCGGGCGAAAGTAATCCTCCTGGCCCCTCACTGGCCACGCAGGGCATGGTTTGCAGACTTGATTTCCCTCTCTGTCGCCCCCCCGGCGCATTCCAGTCTCGGCGGACTCTCTGTCATGGGGCATTGCATCATCTAGACCTGGAGTGGCTCAAACTGACCGCTTGGCAGTTGAGTGGCTCTCCTTGAGCTCGGCTAACATTCCGGGCGAAGTTATACAGACAATCCAGGCCTCCCATCACCCTTCAACTAACAGAATCTATTCTGCCACCTGGAGGGCCTTCTGCTCTTGGTGCGACACGAAGGGCGTTCCTTACAGCCTTTGATTGTGGATGTTCTGGTGTTCCTGTAACAGGGGTTCACAGACGGCCTCTTGCCTAACACGCTCCGATGCCAGATTGTGGCCATCTCTTCGGTACTTACCTGCGAGTCACTCTCTTCGTTAGCACAGCATCCTCTAGTCCGGCGCTTCCTTTGCGGTGCTACTAACTTTCACCTCCCTTCTTGCACCGCTATCCGACCTGGGATCTCCCGTTGGTGCTGGAATCCCTTATGGGTCCTCCCTATGAACCTCTATGAACGACATCTCTGCGATTACTGTTGTGTAAAGTCGCTTTCTTAGTGGCTATCACTTCAGCTCGTCGTATTTCGGAGGTGGCTGCACTATCCACCAGGGTGGACCTCTGCATCTTCCACGCTGATCGTGTTGTCCTCCGTCTGGATCCTATCTTTATGCCAAAAAATCAATTCGGTGTTTCATTGCTCTCAAGAACTTATCCTTCCGACTTTCTGCTCACGTCCCTCTCACCCTCGGGAACGTCGTTGGCACACCTTGGACGTCAGACGTGCATTTCTTATCTACATTAAACGCACAGCTACAATTTGACAGTCAGAGGCTTTGTTCATCTCTTTCCTTCCCGTCTCTTTGGGCCTCAAGGTGTCTTCCTCTACTATTGGCCGCTGGATCCGAGAGACTATTGCTTCGGCTTATGATTTCTGTTCCTTGCCATGACCTTCTCATGTGACTGCTCATTCTACGCGCAGCGCAGCTACTTTGGCGGCCTGGGCTACACAGGCTCCTTTGCTGGATATATGTCGAGCGGCCACATGGACATCTCCGGCCCCATTTATCCGCCTTTATAAAATTGACTCCTTTGCCTCTGCGGAGGCAGCTTTTGGTCAGCAGATGTTGCAGAGGGTTGTTGTTAGGGAGGTTGTCTCGGACCAGCCTGGTCCCACCCAGATTTCGGGACAGTAAACTCGGGTATGTCCCACACTGGCTGCTGTCTCCACCAGCAATGGAAAAGGGGCGTTGGTCCTACCTGATCCGCTCCTTTTCGTTGCGTGGAGACAGCAGCCAGACCCTCCCTGTACCAGTCTGGTCTCTCTCTCTCTCTCCTTTCTATTGACCTTACCATTCTGTTGCCTTCTCCCACATGCCGAGTCTGTCATCTCACTCCTTCGCCTAAAGCTGGCCTGCCTGGCAACAGAGGTGGGATTCAGGAAGATTGATAGACTCAGTCCTTTAGTCTGATTGGCTGACGCTACCCACACTGGCTGCTGTCTCCACACAATGAAAAAGAGCGGATCAGGTAGGACCAACGCCCCTTCTCTCTTGTTTTCAGTAAAAAAATGATCTAATTCTTTTTAAATCATATTTATAAATCCCTCATCTTTCATGATCTCAGCCCTCATAGAACATCTCGCTCTTCTAGTGGACCCCTTCCATTTTATTACCAGTGAATGGTGGTCTGCCCATATATTCGTCCCTATTTCAACCAAATTTATATTTTCTTTCAAGTCTGATGTTGATCAGACCATATCTATCCTAGACCACGATCTATGCCTGGGGGAGAAATATGTAAAGTGCTTTTGCATAGAATAGAGGTGTTGCCAAATGTCTCTTAACCCTATTTCTGTTCTTAGGTTATCCCATGTTTTGGGGAGTACCTTTCTATGCCCTTCTTTGTATTTAGGAGAACCCCTTCCTGGATCATAATCAATTGAAGTATCAACAATCACATTGAAGTCACCCACTATGCATACATGCTCTTAATTTAATTCATTAATTTTTTTATGCAAATCTTTAAAGAAACCCATTTGGTTAACATTAGGGGCATATATATTTACTAACAATACTATTTTTTGGCCAATGCTAATCTCTATATCAGTATCCTACTCTCTGTATCTGCATATACTTGATGTTTCATCAGGCCTCTCCGATCGTAAACAACTACTCCCCTTTTCTTTTGGTCGGCCACGGATACATACAACTTCCCCAGTTTGGGATAAATTAAAATCTTAGAATGGTCTTTCCTTATATGGGTTTCCTGTAAACATATACTATCGTAATTATCTTTTTGAAGTTTAGCCCAGACTTTTTTCCTCTTAGTGGGAGCATTCAGGCCATTGATGTTAACGGAGAACAGATGGAGTGCCTCATCCATACCTCTACTTACCTGCATTCTTGAGTTTCTGGGATCTGGTCTCGATTTGGAAGTTTGTTCCTCTTTCTTCTCCAGATTGGGCTGTGCCTTTTGTCATGTCCAATATGCTCTGTGTCTGTTGTTTCCTTGGTTACCCTTCTTGGCTCTTACGTAGGTTATTATTACCTTCACTCTCTTGATCATTAAAATTAATATAGGCCTCCGCGAAGTCCTGCGCTTTCTGTACGGTTTCCAGTCATAACCTCTGCTCTTGCCAGGAAATGTCAGGCCTTCCGGTAGAATCCAATAATAACGTATCCCTTGTTTCCTCAGCCATATTGTCAAAAAATCATATTTCCTCTGAATATCTCATACTCGTCTCGGGAGCTGGGGCAATACTGTAGGTCGATTATCTTTGTAAGTAACAGCTTGGTCACTCGTTTTCCAAAACACTTCATCCCTTAGTGTTTTTCTAGTAAATCGAACATGGATCTCTTTAGGGAGTTTGTTGCGCCAAGCATAACTAGTATATATTTGGAACACATCATCAATATCTCTTAAAATTTATGAGGGGGGTACTGATTTACATGAACTCTAAACATAAGTTAAACCAGCAAAAGAAAAGATTAGAAATGGAAGGAGAGATAAAGAAAAAAGAACAATTACTTATAAAAAATCCGATGGATAAAAAATTACAAGAAATTATAAAACTTTTGAAAGAACCAATGTCAAATGCTTATAGCGGAACAAGCAGCAACTAGTCTACAATTTGCAAAACATAATACATTTAGTAATGCCAACAAACCGGGCAGGTGGCTGACTTATACATTGAGGAAACAGCAGAGCTCTCGCGTTATTGGTAGTATTGAACATGGAGGGAAGGAAGTTTTTCAACAAAATTTAATTAAACAAGCCTTTTTAGATTACTATACTAAACTATATGCCAAAGATCATATACAGAATGAACTTATAGATAAATATTTAGAAGAAAGTAGAGTTACGAAAATTTCTAGAGAACAAAAGAACAGAATGGATCAATTGATAACAGCTGAGGAGTTTATTTTTACAATCAAACAATTGAAAATAGCCAAAGCTCCAGGAATGGATGGCTTAATTTGAGGGAAAATTTTTACAAAATGTTTTATAGGTGGCATTTAGATCCTAAGAAATTGTCATGTATGTATCCTAATGTTCAGCCAAAGTGTTGGAGATGCAATTGTTTAGATGCTACATATTACCATATATGGTGGACTTGCAAGAAAGTGAAGGCCTTTTGTATTAAAATTTGGTGGGTTATGCAAAATGTTTTGAAGAAGAAACTTCAATTTTCTCCTCAATTGTTCTTATTGGGAATAGTTAAGGATTTCTCAGTGAATGAAACAAAACTGATATTATATATGGTCACAGCAGCTAGGTTATTGATTGGTCAATATTGGAAAAAAGAAGTTGTACCTACTATTGAAGAATGGACTTTGAAGATGGCCATTTTTGTAGAAATGGCGAAGATATCAGCATACTTAAAAGATCGGACTCAAGAAACTTTTGTGTGGGAATGGAAGAAATGGATAGACTATGTGCCGAATAAATATCAAACAAAGAAGTATCAGATTGCTTTTAGCTGAATGCTATATAGAAATTCATATATAGGGGGTAGAGTAGAGTTGTTGGGGGGAATTATGACTTGGATTTCATTTTTTAATATTTGGAATAGATAATGTGCAGAATAAATTTCAATTAAGGATGTATCAGATAGCTTTTACTTGAATGTTATTTAGAAATTTTTAGTATAGATGGGCTAGAATAGCTGGGGGGAATTGTATGATATGATAGGATTTGGATTTCACCTTTTAATATTTGGGATGTTAAAAAGAAATTGTAATGTTAAAGTTATAGGGAAGTCAAGGGTGGGGAGGGATGGGTAAGGCAGGGTTAGGGAGGGGAAGGGGGGAAAAGGGGGAAAATTCTATATTTGTAAAACATTTTCAATAAAAAAAATATCTCTTAAAACTTCTGCAAAATCTCTTCCAGTAATTCCTGCAACAATCTCTCCCATTAGTACATCCAAGCACTCACCTTTCTCTTCAGGAACATTCTGAAACCGTAAGAAGTAGCCAGATTGATCCATTTCGAGGAAGATAATCTCTTCCTCGATTTTTTTATTGGCCAAGGCTTGCCGGTGTTCGAGCCGCTCCATCCTAAATGTCACCTTCTCGGTCTTTATCTGAGAAGCTTGAGTCCGTTCCTCGTGATTAGTCAAAGTATTTTGGACCTCTTCAAACTTTGCATGGAGCAGCCTTGTCTCAGTAGTTAACTTTTCGACATTCCTCCTCAGCTCTTCCATGATCTTTGACGTTGAATCTTGGTTTATAATCAATGTCTCCTGTATAGACTGGAGAATATCTTGCGTTGATGGTTTCTTCAGAGTAGCCACGTCTTCAAATGATCTTCGTAGTGTCACAGAGGTGGGGGCTGGGGATAAAGCTGAAGAGATCGTGATTGCCTTCTTCAAGATAGTAGTCATGGTAGCCATTTCGGATATTTCTAAAAAGTCTTTCCAGGCAATCATATAACACCAAATGGTTTCATTGCCTGTTATCAAAGTTAACTCTTGCTTCACTATGTCCAAACCACATTAGAGGTAAATTTACTCACTAATTCCTACTGGCTATCTAATTCCCACTATTTCTAAAAGGAAATAGGAAAGGGGGGGGGAAGGTCCAACTGTAATGAATCTAGGTACAGTTAACAATTTTGGTCACTAGATGGCAGCAAACACCAACTTCTCCAGTTGTCCAGAACTTCTTGCAGTAGAAGCAAATTCAACACTGATGGCTCATGCAAATGGCGTTCTTCGAAACAGAAAATATTAATGCTGAGTCAAAGACAGAAAATTCAAAGGAAGCATAGCACTCATTCATTCAAGGTCCATGGAGAATTGCATTCCCAGACATTAAGTCAAAATTCACAATTCGCCAGTCGTAAGAACAGGATGAAATCAGATCGCAATAATCAGTTATAATCCAAAGTTAATAATCTTCTCAAACTGCCAACCAACTTCATTGCTATCTCGCTCAGTTTAGGCTCTGGGAATAGGAAAGATTTTTAAATTCCACTACCTTGGGGCTTCCAATCGAATCACAGTCTCAAATTACCAAATTGGTCTTTTAGTTTGACTGGGATGAATAGACTTCCTCAAGCATTATAGCCACAGCTTCGGGGCGCCATAGCAGGCATCCTCTCACTGTGCCGATATTGGGGAGGTACTTCAGTCTCTTCACTTTCCGCATGGAGCTGGCAAGCTCCCCTCTTTCCCACCAAGCTTTCCCACTCAGTGGTGGCTTCAAAGAAGCTTCAGTGAAGCCGCCAGGTACAGCGAATGGAGGATCGGCTCAGGAGAAGAGTACCTTGCCTCCTCCGGCTGCTGTGATGTCACAGGAAGTCAGAACAGCCTCTTTATTTTGGCTATACTGTAACTCTGAGCTGCCAACTTGAATAAACGTACAGCCAAAATTTCTCCAGGAGATGGCAATATTGTACACTCCTCTGTCTTTCTTCCAACCTCTAAAGCTCTTTCATTAAAAATTAATAGAAAATTCCCCCCCCCCGAAAAAAAGATTTTAAAAAAATAAGAAAAAGAAAACTTCAATTCAAATATTCCAGCCAATGTTCACTGTTTTTTTTAAAAAAGACAAAGATTGCAAATTCTACTAATCTTTTCCCTTTCAAGTCAGTCCCAGTCTCAATCAATAGCGAAAGTGAAGCAATTAAGTCTTTTAACTAAATAGCCAAATAGGGTAGAATTTTTCTTCTTCTTTAAATTCGCTGCTTATCTCATCTTAAACAAAATCTCCAAAACCATTTGTCTTTAGGGTGTTCTCTGTATTGATTAATAGTTAAAGATTCTCACTTATCCGATCCACTGTCATTTCCTCTCACTCTTCCAGCTGTCCCAACCTCGGCAGCCTTAATGGCTGCTACTCCAACTCCAGAAAAAGAGCTTTCCCTGGATCAATCAGGGGGTTAGCAGTACCCCTGGAATTGTTGGGACGTGCTCTCCGCTACCACAGTCAAAACTAGACTGCGGGGTCCAAGTTGGACCATCTGGAATGGGGGCTGTCGGCGGGAATCTCTGGAACTCAGAAAATCCCGTCCGTGTCACGACGACATCAGCTGACTTCCTCGACATGATATATCTTGAAGGACTCATTGTATGGGGAAAGTGTGTGGGATAACAGATCTATTTAACATCTTGGTGGCATTTTGTACCATGAACTATAGTATACTTCTGAATTGTCTACAAAAATTAGCCACTAGGAGAATTATTTCACAATAATTTGGTTCCAATCTGGGTAAGTAATTTCAGATGCATGTTATGTTTATGTTTATGTTTATGTTTATGTTTATGTTTATGTTTATGTTTATGTTTATGTTTATGTTTATGTTTATGTTTATGTTTATGTTTATGTTTATGTTTATGTTTATTAGATTTATATACCACCCTTCTCCCGAAGGACTCAGGGCAGTGTACAGCCATGATAAAACAATGCACCATACAACATTTAAAACCCATTTAAAACTGAATTAAACAAATTTGGCTCTCTCCATTAAAACCCATACTTTAAAATTCCCCGTCCAAATTTTTTTATTCAGCCAGGCCAGCCTGCTGAAATAACAGGGTCTTAAGGGCCCAGCGAAAGGTACGGAGATCGGGAATCATGCGTATCCCAGGTGGTAGTTCGTTCCAGAGGGCGGGTGCCCCCACAGAGAAGGCACTCCCCCTGGGGGTCGCCAGCCTACATTGGTTTGCCGACAGCACCCTGAGGTGCCCCTCTCTGTGGGAGCGAGTTGGTCGGTGGGAGGCTACTGGTAGCAGAAGGTGGTCCCATAAATATCCGGGCCCTAAGCCATAGAGCGCTTTAAAGGTGGTAACCAACACCTTGAACCGCACCCAGAAGACCACTGGGAGCCACTGCAGCTCACGCAGGAGAGGTGTCACATGGATACATCGAGTCGCACCCATAATCACCCGCCCAACCGCATTCTGGACCAATTGGAGCCTCCGGGTGCCCTTCAAGGGGAGCCCCATGTAGAGAGTGTTGCAGTAGTCCAGACAGGACGTGACGAGGTCATGAGTGACCATGCGCAGGGTGTCCCGGTCCAGAAAGGGACGCAACTGGTATATCAGGTGAACCTGATAAAAAGCCCCCCTGGCCACAGCCATGCATCCAGGAGGACACCCAGATTGCGAGCCCTCTCCAAGGGGGCTAACGTTTCACCCCCAATAGCTAGCGATGGCACCAGCTGGACGCCTGGAGCCATAGCCACTCAGTCTTGGAGGGGTTGAGTCTGAACTTGTTTCTTCCCATCCATATTATGGGATATAAATGTCTAATCTTTTAATTGCTTCAGTCAAGGTTCCATTGGATTCCTCTTCCACACAATATGATCACCTGAAATCATGGTTCCCAAGAAATCCTCCATCAGGTAGCTGAATGACCAAAGACCGGTTGCTCTGACATCTGTAGTTATGAAGATCTTTGAGAGGTTGTGCTGACTCACCTGAAAATTATCACAAATCTGCTGTTAGAACCTTGCAGTTTGCCTACCAAGGAATAGATTGGCAGATGGTACTGTCAATATGGCACTGCACTACATTTTGCAACATCTTGAATTTCCAGGGACCTATGCATGGATCCATTTTGTAGACTTCAGCTCGACATTCAATATCATCATTCCAGAAACCCTTCACTCTAAACTGATTCAGCTAGCTGTGCCTGTCTATACTTGTAGATGGATTACTAGTTTTTGACAGACAGGAAGCAACAAGTGAAATTAGGGAAAATCACATAGAGCACCCAGAAAATTAGTACAGTTGCCATTAGGGTTATGTGCTCCTTCCATTTTTCTTCGCTCTATATACCAATTACTGCTTTGCTAAGGATTCTTCTGTTAAAGTACTGAAGTTTGCAGATGGTAAGCAGTCATTGGACTTATTTGAGACACTGATGAGTCTGCATATAGATGGAGGTTGAACAACAGACCCTGTGATGAAGCTTGAACAATCTGGAACTGAACACACTTAAAACTGTAGAGAGGAGAGTGGATTTTAGGAAAAGCCCTTCTAAATTCAACGGTACAGTTTCAGCAGTAGAATCCTTCAAGTTTTTGGGTTCTATAATCTCCCATGATTTGAAATGGTCACATAACATTAGAACCATCATCAAAAAGCCACAACACAGAATGTTTTTCCTGTGTCAACTTAGGAAGTTCAGACTGCTCCAGAAGCTGTTGATTCAGTTCTACAGAGGAATTACTGAATCCATTGTTTGAACTTCTATAACTGTTTGATTTTGTACATCATCTAAGTAAGTATAGGTACAGACTCCGAAAGACAGCATGCAGAAAAAACAATTGCAACCAGCCTGCCTTCCATAGAAGACTTGTATGCAATAAAAGTATTATTATGGTTTATCGCATAGTCAGCCTGATGTTCAGACTGGGTTTGGCATTTTTGTTAACCTATCAAGTCCTTTCCAAGGACCTGGGAGGGGCAGTTCTGGATGTTTATATGGTGTTACAGATATGGTCACAGTGTAAGCTGTTCTGAGTAAAGCCACCTTTTGCAATTGACTGATGGCAAATTTGTCAATGTCAATGATGTTCAAGTAGTGTTCCAGTTGTTTTGGGATTACACCCAAGGCATTTATTACAATTGATATTACGTTTACTAGCTTTTGCCACATAGTTCTATTTCTATTTGTAGGTCTTCGTATTTTGTTATCTTTTCCAGTTCTTTCTCTTCTATTTTGTTGTCTCCAACTACTGCCAAATCCACTATCTAGACCTGGTTTTTTTGTCTTTCTTATTGACAATTGTTAAGTCTAGGTTGTTATGTGGCAGGTATCTGTTTGTTTGAATTCTAAAGTTCCAGAGCAATTTAGCTTCTTCATTTTCTATGTCTTTCTCTATTTTATGGTTCCACAATTTCTTGCTTACAGACAAATGATATTTCTTGCAGATTTTCCAGTGCACATTGACGCTACTTTGTCATGCTGTTGGTCAGTCTGTGCGAGCTTCTTGCAACAGTTTACCAGGTGGTATACTGTTTCTTCAGCTTATTTGCACAGGTGATACTTACTGTCTGTTGCTATCATCTCCATTCTAGCTTTGTATGTATTTGTTCTTAATGATTGGTCTTGTGTAGCCAGAATTAGTCCCTTGGTTTCTTTCTTCAGCTTTCCTGCTCTTAGCCATAGCAGTTCTTGTTATCTGCTTTCCCTGGTATTTTTTTTAATGTTCTGACCATTGTTCTTCAGATATACTTCCAAAGCCCTTTTTTCTTCTTCAACCATCTGATATACTTGCAACATTCCATACCCACCTATTTCCTTGGTAGATAGAGTCTGTCAACGTTGCTGTGTGGATGAAGTGCATGATTCATTGTCATTATTTTTTTAGCCTTCTTATCTCTGGCTTTTAGTTCTGCTTGAATCCAATCCCCTATTCCAGCTGGGTATTTAATGACTGGAATTGCCCAGGTGTTGATTTCCTTGATAGTATTTCCTTCATTGAATTTGAACTTTAAGATTTCCTTCTTCACTCTCTTGATATATTCACCCCTAATCTTTTTTTTTACTTCAGTGTGCTTGAAGTTGTTACTTGAGGAATACCCAGGTATTTGTAGTAATCACCTTCATCCATACTTTTGAAGTTGTTTTCATAGGGCAGTGTTGGCAAATCTTTTTGGCACTGAGTGCCAAAATGGGAGTGGTTGTGCATGCGCACCGGAAACCAGAAAACCAGATCTTCTGGTTTCCAGCATGCACATGCATGCTGGTCTCCTGGTCGTCTGGTTCTGGCATGCATGCACATGCGAAGACCAGCTGTAAGGTGTGCATGCACCGACTCCACCTTGCTTTCAGGGGTCCTCACGCCTCCCTGCCTGCCCCCCTGCCTACCCCCCTGATCCCTGTCGGGGTGGTGGAACATCCCCACTGACGACCAAGTTCCACAGCCCCGAACAGGAAGAGAAAGTTGGGCAGGAAATGCCACCTCCATTTGCTGGAAAGCTGAAACCCCTTCCTGGCTTTGGAGGTAAGGGGCGTCAGCATTTCTGGGGCTCAGCTTGGGGGGCCAGTAGGCGGGAGAGCTTCACCCCAATGCTGGCCGGGATGAAGCGCCCCCCTCAGCCCACCACTGAGAACAAGCCAGCACAGCCCCCCCTCTTATCCCTTGGCAGCACCTTCCCACTTCCCAGCCGGCCCGGCGCGCCTGTTACCACTTGGTGGCATTTCCATGCTGCACTCTCCTCTGGCCTTCCTGGGGCAACTTGCCTCCCCAATGGCAGGTCCTTCTCCTTTTCCTCCTGGCTCTCCAGCATCCCAGCTGGAAGCAGCAGTTTGATAACTGCTGCTGCCCCCTTGCCCCTCGTGGCAGCAGGAGCAGTGGGTGGGGAGGCTGGCTGCCCAGTCAGCAAATACTGCCCCACTGCCCTGTGCACTCGAGCCAGCCAGGCAAGGTGGGAGGGAAGCCCCGATCCGCCCTTCCTGGCTGGTAGCTCTGCTCCCATTGGTCTTCCGGGTTCTGACTCACTGGTCACCTGGTCTTCATGCATGCAGGAGTACCAGAAACTGAAAGAGCAGTCGTCTGGTGCGCATCCACATGCAAAGACCATCTGGCCAGTGCACATGCACGCACATAAAGATCAGCTGGCTGGTGTGCTGGGACCCGGAAGAGCCATCGGGCGACAGCTCACATGCCCGGAGAGATGGCTGCATGTGCCACTTCTGGCACGGCCTTATGTTTGCCATCACGGTCATAGGGCATCTTGATTCCTTCAGTTTTCACTATTTTTCCCTGTTTGATGGTAAGTGTGGGCACGTTTTTCCTGTCCAAACTCCATTGCGATATTTGGCTGACTATACTGACAGTGTTTAGATGAATTTCTATTTTAGATGGTGTTTTTCCATGCAACTTCAGTTAATCTATATAAAAGTGGTGGATAGTCTGGCAGATGTTTTTGATTTGTTTTTGAAAAAGGAGAGTGTGGGATACAAAGGAGAAAAATAAAAAAAAAGATACTGACTTCTGACTCTTAGTACAGTACAAGATAAAACACTCCAACTTTTTGCTTTTACATATTAATATATAACTAGCCATTTCTATAACAACAAATCTTTCTGATCAACAGAACCAAAGCCAAAGTTTCATTTTTGTTCATTACTGGCACAAAATCCAGACATGATATCCAAATGAAAAAATATTTTCCACTTTAAATAAAATAATTTAACCATTCCTGATTTATCTTCCTTGCTATGGAAATAGTTTGTATTTCAATTTCCACCTAATAATCTTTGTGAACTGTCACCATTTTTATTATGGAATGTTTTTTTCTTTAAAATAACAATAAATTTAGCTGAAAAGTAATTTATTTCTTATTATGGAAAATATAATGAAATTGATATTAGTGATGGAAAAACTTCCCTTATTCTTGTTCTTTCCTACCTATTTTATGTCATGGTTTAGATTTATCAGGCTATGTTAAACATAAATAAACTATTTAAATTAAGATAATATATTATAATGGTATATATATGATATACTAGAAATATATGTATAAAAGATATATTAAGATAAGAAAGAGAAAATGTATTACCTTTTGTGTAAAGGTATACCTAAATCACCAAAAAAATAAAAGCAAATGTAAATTTTGTAATCTGCTCATTCTCTATCAATATCCATTAAAAATTGTACACATATTTTCCCCTCCCTCCTCGCCCCTCCTGCCCCAACCCTCCCCCCCCCGGACTTCCCACAGCAAATACAGGGTATAGCATTTAACAAACATAAAAAAACATACGCTAATTATCTATAGTTTTATCTCCCTCTTGCACTTTAACTCCCCTTGTTCATATCTAAATATAAGTATTTAAACCAATTATTGCTTGAAAGAAAGCGATCCAACTTCGTTCTTGTCCATTCTTGAATGATAAACAAATCTTCTTTCTTCCAGTATTAGGCAATCAAAGCCCAATTACAATTAACCATCACATCTTCATCCCTTACATATATTAACACATTAACAAAATATTTTAACCAATCTCAAATAAAATGTATTGTAAAAACCTTATTTTTACTTTTTACCCCGTAAACTTATATTGATTCTTCCTGGAAACATTCCTTACTTAATAACTTTACATACATTTATTTATCTTATTCTCTACAAATCCACTACGTATAATCAAATACCATCTTCACTATTTAATTTCTATAAAAATATTATAAAAACCTTCCCTCCACCCTTGCACCACTTATATTTTCCTTATAACCCACAAATTTATATTTATTCTTCAACAAAACATTCTTTAATATAACATTAATGTGATTTAAAACAAAGTATAAAGGTTTAAGTAATATCCTTCTTCTAATCCATAAACCTATATTAAATGATCTAAACTGTCCATAACTTTTACATCCATAATATTTTTCTTTTAACCCATCAGCTTATATAAATTCTTCAACAAAGCATTCCTTAAAATATACTTCAAGACAAAAGTGAAAGTTTGATCAGTGGCCCATAACAATTCAAACATAACATTACTTAATATAACTTTTCAAAACAAATCATATCCCTAAATATAAGTAAATCTTTGATTTTGCTATAATATAACTTTTCAGAACAAAACCAATCATATCCTTAAATACAGATATAATCAATCATTTTCACTATTACTATCCTCCCCAACAAGGAGGGTTGTCATTTTTCCATCTCCATTTTTTCCTAACTTTTTTGCGAACCTTCTTCTTCAGTCTTATTCCTCCGCCTTCTTTTATTTTTATAGATTCTTGAATTTTCAACTGAAATTGCTGTATCTTACAATCTTGTTCTCTTCGCAAAGTAGTTCCTTTCAGTAAACATGCCTCTTTAATTGCAATTGAGAATCCATTTTTATAAAAAAATTGTAAAGTTCCACTTCGAATCCTCCTTCTTATGTTAGAAATCCCAACACCTCCTGACAATTTCCCAGTTAGCTGTATCAAAGCCTCTGGAGAAACCTCTTCCAATATTTCTTGGTTACGCTCCTTCAGACCTCTCAGCCTTTCCTTCTTAATTTGAAAGGCATCAATTCCATTTTCCAAAGGCACATTAAACTGGATTGCTTCTCCCACCTCTTCATTCAGCAGCTCACTTTTACTTGGCATCTGAAATACCGATACAATATCTTCCCTTGTATCTTTGTTGCAAATTTGAGTAAAATCCTTCTTGATTCCTTCCACTAACATGGAGGTAAATGATTCTAAAATTTCTTTAAAGAGATCCACAGTCAGTATTTGTGTATTTACTGATGTATATGATGATAAACCTTCATCACTTTCAAAAAAGCCATTTTTTTTCCTTCCCAAAAAAACTTTCCCTTTATACTTTTCCAGCAACTAAATCAATTACTTCAATCCTTAGTGGTATTTTTTAAAAATAATTTTAAAAATCCTTGTCCTTTTAAAATATCCTCTCCTTTAAACAGGAGCTTTCAATATGACATAATACTTTGTATCTAACTTTCATTTCTTCACGCCACGTTAGAATCAAATGCCATCTTACTTTCCCTTTCTCCCATAGAAATTCAGAGGGAGGTAATAGGCTTTTCGGAGTTAAAGTTTAATACTTGCAATTTTAGCTTCTCCTGTGTTTGCTCTGCCATCTTTCAAGTCAAAAATCTCTTGTTTTTTAAAATTGAGTTGCTGGGGTGGTCGTGCATCTAGTTCTGCTTAAAGCAGAAACATCCCGGGTCCGGAGCAATGACAGGCTTTCCGGGGAGCTCTCACCCTTTAATCCCAGGTTAAAAAGAAACCTGGGGCTCTTGGGGAGCTCTACCCACATCCGTCAGCTCTCTTTCCCACCTTCTCCCTGTGAGAAAGTTTTCAAGCCACTAGACAGCTGATTTTCACTGTTCTAGCGGCTCTAACAGAGTCCCGGAGCCACCAGAAGTCCACATAACTTTTTATTAATGTACTTTGATACAGCACTTTGGGAACATCCAACTTCTTTTGCAATTACCTTTTGAGGCTTTCCCTCCTTACGGAGGGTGTCTGTGATGGTTTTCTGCACAACTGTCAGGTCAGCAGTCTTTCCCATGATTGTGATTCCTACTGAACCAGACTGAGAGACCATTTAAAGGCTCAGGAACCCTTTGCAGGTATTATGGCTTGATTAGCTGATTAGAGTAGGACACTTTGAGCCTAGAATATTGAACCTTTTCACAATATTCTAATTTTCTGAGATTGTGAATTTGGAGTTTTCATGAGCTGTATAATCATCAAAATTATGACAAATCAAGGCTTGAACTATCTTGCTTTGCATGTAATGAGTCTATCTCATAAATTAGTTTCACCTTTTAAGGTGCATTACTGAAATAAATGAACTTTTGCACGATATTCTAATTTTTTGAGTTTCACCTGTATATGCTTTCTTTTCATGCACAGCATATTTGCTTTTTCAGCAATTCCATCATCTGTCTGGACAGCATGGGCTATAGAACCAGTGATGGAAAACAAAGGTTTAGTCCTGATATTGCAATTTATTTTGTTTTGTTTTGCTGCAGATGGTGAATATGAAAAACGTATTCTTTCTGCCAGAGAGAAATGGCGCTTAGGGAAGCCTTCCATTCCTTTCTAAATATGATATTTTTATTATATTTCTTTCTGATCAGAGTAAAATTAAGTATACAGTACTACTCCAAGCAAAACTCTGATCTGTCACAACTCACCTATTTTATTTTCTGGGAGTGCTTATCAGGTCGCTATGAAAATCAGAGACATTTCTAAAATTAAAGCTAATTGGTTTTGCAGCATGGCAGCTTCCCATTTAATTTTCTCTAAATTTAAGTGAGGCAGAGATCCTGGCAGGCACCAATTAAAGTATATCAAGGCTTTTTTTTTTTGTAAATTTTCATTTATAAACATTTCTGAAAAACAGTACATTGTTAGAGCATCATTTACAAATAGAACAAAACCAACTCTTTTTGCACAGAAACTAATGGCAATAGATTGGCTAATGTTTTGCACAGAAACTAATGGCAATAGTAATAATATAATAGCAGTAATAATAATATAAGCAAAAAGTTTAAACTAGGTTTCTTCTTAATTTACCTTATTTACATTTTACCAATTACTATGTTTATAATTATATACCTCTTTACTTTCAAGACTTATAATAAATACATTGTTAGATTACAATTAATTATAGCATGACAGCATTACAGCATGATGCAGCATTAAAACTTAAAGTAACAGAACACATATATTGCCTGGACAACTGTTAGGCCCAAATCATATCCTAACAATTAACATTCATAATCTTACTTTTTCTAATTTCTACCTCTTTTCTCTATCCATTCATAAAATTTATTCCATGTCCTATAGTATTCTGAATCTTCTTTATCTTTAATTTTAAAGTTAGTCTTTCCATTTCATCACAGTCCCAAATTTTTCTAATTACAACCTCATCCAGTGGGATGTTCATATTTTTTCAGTATTTAGCATATGTAATCCTTGCTGCCATCAGTATGTGTAACACTAAATATATGGTTGCTTTATCATAATCCTCTGATAGCATACCTAAAAGGCATGTTTCTGGTTTAAATTCAATATTTTGTTCAGTTATCATTTCCAGCCAGTTATGTATGTTCTCCCAATATTTTCTTGCTTTACTGCATGTCCACCACATGTGGTAATAGGTGCCTGGGGTCTGGTTGCATTTCCAGCATTTGGCGGATAGGTTGTTGAACATTTTCACCAGTTTTTCAGGTGGTAAATGCCACCTGTAAAATATCTTATAGAGATTTTCTTTGTATGCCAAGGCCATAGTCAATTTGTAAATTCTGTCCCAAAGTTTTTGCTATTTGTTTAATTCTATATTATAACCGAAATTATAATGCCCAAGCAATCATCGTTTCTTTAATTATTCCTTTCTCCATTTTGTAATTCAGTAAATAATTATAAATTTTTAATAAGTTTTTCATCAGTCCCCAATAAAATTTTGTCAAATGCTGTTGGTTCTTTATTTACACCCCATGTTCTAACATCTTTTTCATAACTTGACTGAATCTGGAAGTATGGCCACTAAGATAGATTACAGCCATCAAGCTAGATTACAGAACCCTTGGTTCTGTAGTTTTTGCCTAGGTTTAAGTTGACCCTTAAGTTACCTCACTTCTGAGGTAAAATAATTTTCATAGAAGTCCGTTGCTTTATCAAGTGAATCTAATCAATGTCTTTTTTCCTGCCAGGTGATTAAAATCCCATCGGGTATCAGCTACCTAAAATTTACATTGTGTCTAATCAATACTGTGGTCAGAAAGTGATACTGTTTTCTGAGCTCTCTTTCTCTCTTAGGGATTTGTTTCAAAACCACCAACTGTTTCCCTTTGTAATTTAGTGGTTCATCTCTCGTCTTATTAAGGATCTCATCTCATATTGAATTTTTCACGAATCTTACATGTACTTCTCTAGGAAGGTCAAATCTTCTTGCGTCGTTTGTGTAGATCCGATTTGTTTCATCCACTTCAGTGGCTATCTCCTGTTTATCTATTCCTAGCGCCTTCGCCAGTAATTTTTTCAACAACTCTAGTAAAACTTCTCCTTTCTCCTGCAAGGTCCCAGGAGTGGTCAAGAATGGGTTGAATCATCTGAGTTGTCTGTTTCTTTTAGCCACGCCTCCTGCCTCCACTTTCCTGCCCCAGTTTCAGCTCATTCTTAACCTGAACAAGACATTTCAAAGCATTCCTGGTCACTTCTGATCTTCAGGATCATGAACTTTATAAAAACTTTTCTCCTTTCCTATTTTTCTGCCTTCCTTTAAGGATTAGAGGTGGTGGCTGGCTTTTAAAGCTGCTGCTTTAAGGACTTTACAATCCTTGAGGGCCCATTTTCCTCGCTGGAGCGAGAGGGAGTCCCTGCCTAGTTTTGGCTAGGCATACTCAGTGACAGGGGCCTCAAGAGAGGCATGGAATCCCTACCCAACGGCTACTGGGCATACATAAAAGCCACAGCCTCAGTGGAGGCCGTTGGAGTCCCTGCTTAGTCTCGGCTAGGCACACTCGGAATTCCCTGCTAGCCTGATTGGCTTTAAGTCCCTGCCTGATCTCTGCTAGGTATACTGATTGCAGGAGGTTTTGGGCTACAGAAGTCTGAAAATAGTTTGTAACGGCTGCATTTTTCAATTTGCAAAATGGAGGGAAGAGCTACTGGGCATAAAGCCAAGAAGCAAGGTTCCAATAATTTGCATCTGGCAACTAATGTTACAGTGCTTCCAGAGGCCACTCCCCTAACTGGGGCCCAAGGGAAGCAAAAACATTCCAAAGCTTCTGAAAAAGATGCCAGCAAAAGACATAAGGCTCTGGAAAAACAATTTCACAGAGCAGAGAAAGATCAATCCCAGGGTACTTCTCGCCCAGCTTCTTCCTCTTCTTCCTCTGAGAGATTGCTGACTAATCAGCCTGTAATTGCTCCACCTTTGTCACCAGAGGGTGCAAGTGAGGCTTCCTTTAACTTGTCTCCTAATACTAATGATTCTCTTGTGCAGGATTCTGTTTTCTGCCCAGCTTCTGCGGCTGCTCCTATTGCTGCTGCTGCTGCAACTCAACATTCAACTTCCCGAAGAGAAATGTTAGCCACCTTCACACCGGCTGCAGCTGATTTGAGACAAGGTGAGATCTATACTTCTGATTTACCTGCTGATCTCAAATTGCTCATTGTGCAAACTGTTTCTCAGGCAATTGCGGATAAATTGAGCCATACTCCAAGGCCTGTAGCCCCTCCAGTTGAGGCTTTCACCAGTCTTCCCCATGGAGAGCATTTGGTAAGAGACCCGTCTTACAGGCAGGAGTCCCAATCGCAGGATGAATTTTCTGATGGCAAAGATTCACTTCTACAAGAAGGGAGTCAAGGATTGGTGGATTTATCAGAGAATGAAGGGTTAACACCCGATGTGCTGGCCTTGTCTGGCCTCTTTCCTCCTGCCATGTTTAAATCTCTTCTGCATAAGGCACATGATGGGATGCCTTGTCCCTAACAGCAGGGATGGGGTTAGACCCCTCTCTCAGTTCACCAGGACCCACAAATCTCAGTGATCTCCTTTTCTTCAAGCCAGCCACTGTACAGGAGGATGTTCCGGCTCCACAGTTGTTCACTGATGTGGTGCAATAACAATGGGCACTACCAGCATCCATCTCAACACCAGGCGGTCTTGACCGTCGGTTTTACCAGCTGGCACCAGCATTGGAAAACCAACTGCTTTTGCCCAAGGCGCAAGATGCACCAGTCCTCAGCCTGGGCAGTTAAGGCTGCATTTGCAGCCTCATTTTTTAATCACACTTCATTACTGTGGTTCCAGCAGATGCAACAGAGGGTTCCACCCAGTGAAAGCAGGCTCCACCAGGACTTGAATAAATTGATTTCAGGAACACAATTTTCTGCAGATGCAACATTAGCTGCGGCTAAGTATGCTTCTCGATCTTTGGTCTCCTCCATCACATCAAGGAGGATGCTCTGACTCCGCAATTGGCAGGCGGATGCCAAGTCGAAATGGTGGTTGGCTTCGGTCCCTTATACAGAGGGGTCCCTCTTCGGGGAGGCTCTGAAGCCTGTATTATTTGTTTGTTTGTTTGTTTGTTTGTGTATTTATTTAAATGAATGAATGAATGAATGAATGAATGA
Source organism: Coluber constrictor foxii (assembly GCA_038048745.1). Lineage (NCBI taxonomy): Eukaryota > Metazoa > Chordata > Lepidosauria > Squamata > Colubridae > Coluber > Coluber constrictor. The sequence goes on along the minus strand of CM075961.1, from coordinate 113,017,350 downwards.
ATGAATGAATGAATTAATTAATTGTATTTTTATGTTGCCTTTCTCCCAAAGGACTCAGGGCGGTGCACAGCCATACTAAAACAATAACAGGACAAAAATTAAAAAACCATTAAAATGATTCAATATCTGGCCGCAATTAAAACTCCAACTAAAAACCATTTAAAAACCCATTTAAAGTTATTGACCCGTCTGATCGGCTTGATAGAACAATAGGGTCTTCAGAGCATGATGGAAGGTGCAGAGGTCAGGGATCTTTCGAATATCCGGGAGCAGTTTGTTCCATAGGGCAGGGGCCCCCAGAGAGAAGGCTCTCCCCCTGGGGGTCACCAGACGACACTGTTTGGCCGACGGCGCCCTGAGGAGGCCTTCTCTGTGAGAGTGTATCAGTCGGTGGGAGGCAATCGGTGGTAGAAGGCAAATATCCAGGTCCTATCAGCCTGTATTACAAGAGCCTGGTGGCGCAGTGGACTAAGTGCTGTTAAAGTAGCACTTAGTTGCCAGCTGCCTGCAATTATTGCAAGTTCAAATCTCACCAGGCTCAAGGTTGACTCAGCCTTCCATCGTTTCGAGGTAGGTGAAATGAGGACCCAGATTGGGGGCAATAAGCTGACTTTGTATAAAAAAGAACACCGCTTAGGGGGGATGAAAGCCCTACTAAGCAGGTATATACAAAACTATGAAGGCTATAGCTTAACGTTGTGATGGTGAACCTATGGCACGGGTGCCACAGGTGGCACACGGAGCCATATCAGTGGGCACGCGAGCGTTGCCGTAGCTCAGCTTCTGCATGCATGTGTGCATCGGCCAGCTGATTTTTGGGTCTTTCGGTCGCACCAGAAGTTTCCGGCCTCCGGGGGAGTGGGAAGGCCGTGTTTGCCCTCCCCAGGCTCCTAGAAAGCCTCTGGAGTCTGGGAAGGGTGAAAAATAGGCCTACCGGTCCCACCGGGCCATCACGTGCTAAAAGCAGGAGGGTGGGCATGCGCACATGTGCAGGACTGGGGCACATTGAATTATGAATGTGGGCACATATGTGGGCAACCTCCCCACCCTCCCCATGCTTTTGACACGTGATGGCAAAAAGGCTAGCCATCCGTGGCTTAACGCATTGTAAATTGCCCTGAGTATCCGGAGAAGGGCAGCGTATAAATCTAACTAATAAATAAATAAATAAATAAATAAGCTGAGAATAAGGACGAGGAACGTCCTGCCATCCTCCCTTAAGAAGGGTGAAAGGCACACGGCTCCTTATTATCGAAGGTCTTCATATCGGCCTGATTCCAGATCTTCTTTTCAACAGTGTCAACCACCTTTTCCTCAACATTCTGACCGCCAAATGGATGGGACAGGGTTTCGCACCCAACCTAGGCAGATCTTCCAGAGCAAATGGCCCTTTAAAGGGCAGGAGATCGTGCTTTTTGTAGACCATGATGACTACATGCCAAGCGCACCCTTGGCCGATTGGCTCTTTTTGCGCCCCAATGGGAGATGATCATGAGCAAGCTCTGGGTCCTCAATACAGCGAGGCTCGGCCTCAGCTTGGACTTCCTCTCCCTTCCTCCGAATCACTTTGTCAGCTGTCCAGTATCCCGAAGCAGTGAAAAAGAAAGTCTCCTTGAAACTGCCATCCAGTATTTGCTGGAAATTCAGACAATCGAGGCAGTTCCGGAGGACCAGAGGGGTCGGGGGATTTACTCCACCCTGTTTATGGTTCCAGAGTCTTCGGGGGGATGGAGAGCAATTCTAAATCTAAAAAAATTAAATATGTATCTGGTTTACAAAAGGTTCAAAATGAATTCCCTAACCACCATCCTAGAGGGAATTGTGGAGGGTGACTTCCTGGCATCGATTGACCTTACGGAGACTTACCTCCATGTGCCAATCCTCCCGGCACATCCTCAGTATCTCTGCTTCTGCTTCAAGCAGTCTCACTACCAATACAGGGCCTTGCCCTTCGGACTAGCCTTGGCCCCCCGGGCCTTCACCAAGATTCTGGCAATGTTAGCTATTTATCTGTGATCAATTCCTATTCATCTACAATGCTGTTTGGATGATATTCTTGTGCAAGCCTTTGAGGAAACCAGGGAGGTGTTGCAGACAACAATCACTGTTTTACGACAGCACGGATTCTCCATGAACTTTCCAAAGAGTCAGCTGGTTCTGGCCACCAGACTCTTACACCTGGGGACAGAAATCAACACCAGACTGGGATGGGTCTTCCTTTCCCAGGACCGCAAGGACAACCTGAAATCCCTGCTGAGACAGGTAAGAGCAGAGCGTCGGGTCCCCATTGCCCTATTAGCACAACTGTTGGGGATGTTTGTGTCATGCATCTTGATAGTGCTTTGGGCTCGGCTGCATGCAAGAACCCTTCACTGGTTACTGCTCCCATACCAACAGTCAGACAACAGCAGCTCTCAGACCAAAGTATATGTTCCCCCAGAGGTGTTGCTCTCTCTCAAATGGCGGATATCTTCAGCACTATCTCTTCCGGGAGCCCAGTCGCATCACAATAACATCAGATGCCAGCCTCTTTGGCTGGGGGATTCATCTTCAGGGCCATATGGCTCGGGGCCGCAGAATCTCAGCGCACTTGACCCACAACATCAATTGGCTGGAGCTCTGGGCAACACACTTTGCCCTTCACCACTTCAAGACCTTAATACAGAGCCAACATGTTTTCATTCTTACTGACAACGTCATGGCCAAGGCACATATAAATGGTCAAGGAGGCACTCATTCCAGGAGTCTCATGACAGAAGCAGAGCTCCTGGGGAGGTGGGCAAAAAAGCATTTGCTTTCCCTCAACGTGGAGTATATCGCAGGGGCGGCAAACAGATGGATTGCCTCAGCTGATCCACAATAGACAAAGCAGAATGGCAGTTACACCCCACGCTCTTCCTGGAACTGACAATCAGATTCGGTCAGCCAGTAGTGGACCTGTTTGCCTCCCAACAAAATGTTCAGCTTCCCAGGTATTTCATTAGATTCCCCTCACAAGGGGCAGAGTGGACCAATGCCTTACACAGCCCTTGGTCAAGCGGCCTACTTAATGCCTTTCCATCTGTTTCGCTGATCCCAGGTGCTGTCAGGAAGGTAATTCGGGAGAGGGCATCATTCCTCCTAGTTGCCCCTCACTGGCCAAGGCGCCCGTGGTTTGCGGACCTGGTGGGCCTCTCAGTCTCCCGGCCCTGGAGGATTCTTTAGGAGTGTATATCACACAGCCAAGGTGCCTTGCAACATCTGGAGCCCCATTGGCTCAACTTAACTGTCTGGCACTTGAGCGGGGACTCCTGAGGAAACATGTGTTCTCTTCCAGGGTCATGGTAACCATCCAGGCCTCTCACAGACCTTCTATGAATCATATTTACAATTCCACATGGGCAGCATTTATCATCCTGATGTGGAGCTAGAGATCTCGACCCCATTTCTGCTAGAGTTTCATATGCTTTAGAATTTTTGCAGGTTGGATTGGACAAAGGTCTGTTCCACAACACGCTCCTCAGGCAGGTTGCAGCACTGTCCACAGTCTTGCGGTGTGGGAAGAGGACATCATTGGCCCATGAACCTATTCTTAGGCAATTTATTAAGGGAGCTGCTAACCTCTGACCTCCGGTGGTCCATCGCTACCCCACATGGGATTTATCTCGAGTTCTTCAGGCCCTTACATTGGCCCCATTTGAACCTTTGCATACCGTGAGCTTTCCACATTTAAGGTGGTGTTTTTGATGGCTATTACCTCCACCAGGCACATTTCTGAACTGGCTGCTCTTTTAATATGTCAGGATTTGTGTATTTTCCATCCTAATAGGGTTGTGCTCTGGATGGATTCATCATTCATCCCTAAGGTGAACTCTAAGTTCCATAGCGCTCAGGAGGTCATTTTACCTGATTTCTGCCCAGGACCTTCCCATATCCTGGAGCGACAATGGCACACCTTAAATGTTAGGAGGGCTCTTAAGGTTTATATTAAGAGAACATCACAGTCTTGCTGGACAGAAGCTCTTTTTGTAACTTTCCATCCCTCATCTACAAGTTCCAAGGTGACCCCATCTACCATAGACCGTTGGCTGCGGGCTTGCATTGCAATGGCCTATCAGGTTCAAGCCTTACCATCCCCTAGGGGGATTATGGCCAATTCAACCCTCAGTGCTGCTACATCAGCAGCATGGGCTATGCAGGCCTCTATTGAGGATATCTACAGAGCCGTCATGTGGGCTTCCCCTTCACCCTTTAGTCGTCATTATAAGATTGATGTCTATCTGACATCATCGTTTGGACAAAGGGTGTTACAACATGTTCTTGGGGAGGCCTCAGGCTCTGGCCAAGCAGCTTGTCTCCCGTGAATAGAGGGATGCTTTGGTAAGTCCCATTCTTGGCCACTACTGAGACCTTGCAGGGGAAGGGGCATTGGTCTTATGCCCTTTCTCTGTGTCGTCCCAGGAGTGGCCAAGCCCCACCCTGCTTCGCTTGGCCTGTGATCTGGGAACTAATGCATAGATGGTTTGAGTTGTCTTTACAGCTACATCCTCGCCGACACTAGGGCAGGAAAGTGGAGGCAGGAGGCATGGCTAAAAGAAACAGACAGCTCAGTCTCAACAGGAAACAGATGATTCAACCCATTCTTGGCCACTCCTGGGACGATGCAGAGAAAGGGCGTATCATGATAAGACCAATGCCCATTCTCTTCTTCTATATTTTGAAACCTTAGATCCGTGATGGCGAACCTATGGCACAGGTGGCATGTGGAGCCATATCTGTGGGCACACAAGCATTGCTCTAGCTGAGCTTCAGCATGCATTCGCACACAGGACAGCTGATTTTTGGGCCTTCCGGGCCCACCAGAAGTCAGGAACAGGCTGTTTCCGGCCTCTAGGGGGGTGGGGGGAGTGGGTGAGGCTGTTTTTGCCCTCCCTAGAAAGGAGGGCGAAAACCCTCTGCAGCCTGGGGAGAGTGAAAAACGGGCCTTCCAATCCCACCGGAAGTTGGGAAATGGCCCATTTCTGGCTTCCAGGGGGTGGTGGGGAAGCCGTTTTCGCCTTCCCCAGACTCCAAGAAAGCCTCTGAAGCTGGGGGTGGATGAAAAACAAGCCTACGGGGCCCACCATGCCATTGCATGCCAAAAGCAGGGGGAATGGGGGGGGTCATACTGTGTGTGTGTGGGCGCATTGAATTATGGGTGTGGGCATGTGCCCATGCAATCCCCACTCCCCCTGCTTTTGGCACCGACAGCAAAAAGGTTAGCCATCACTGCCTTAGATAGCGGTCAGCTTTCTCTGTCTCTAACATTATCATGGTATTTTCTAACTCTTTGTTTGCTTGTATCTGTTTATAATTTATAACATCTACTTTCTTCTCTACTTATTTTGTTTTTTCTTCCTTTTTCTGGATTCTTTGCTCATTTTTTGTTACCATTTGTTGAAAGCTCTCAAGTTTTTCATCCATATTTTGGATTTTCCCCTTCATCTCTCCCGTATTGTTTCTCACTTCCCCTATATCTTTCCTTATTTCATTATGACTTTGGGTCATAGGTAATTATAACACCTGTAGCAATGTTAATATCTCCTCTTGGGTTGAATTAGTTTTCTCCAGATGTAAAACACTTTCAATCAACCTCTGGTTAGAGGGGCTTGAGGACACTGAAGATGATGTGGAAGATGCCTTCTTCCCTATTTTTGTTATATTTAAGATTGATATTTTAGCAATTAGTGTTTTTAGCAGGTAGATATTCCCACCTATCATAGTATTCACTAAAAACATGGGCCAACTCAGGGTTAACCGCCAAAAGTATTCCAATACAATCAATATCTTGCACCTTCAATACACAACAATATAAATAACAAATAACCCCCATATTGAGGTACCAAAATGGAAAAGCAGTATAACAGCTTCCACTTTTCTTCAATCCAATTTCAGTCAGTCTTTCATTTTTCAGAGTCTTAATTATTCAGAAGCTCAGAATCAAACCTGAATCAATTGATTTTAGTAATCCAAAGAAGTCCACAGTAGCTTCAATATAACCTGCAGAGCTCTGCAAAAATCAGCTGTTTTCTGCCAGCCTGGAAGTTCCTAGGGGCCAACTGTCACCTCGAAGGGGTGACAAAGTTGAAAGGGCTCCTGTACAATGCAGGTGGATGGCAGTCCACCTAGCTTGATCTGAGAAATCCTTCTCGACAGGTGGAGAAGATAGCGATTAACGGCCTAACCGAAACTCTGACAGTCAGAATAAACAAGCATGGAAAATAAGCAGAAAACACACAGTGCATTGTATTGAGGTATGGAATGTACAAATTCTACCCTGAATTAAACTAACTCCACTAAAATATCTCTGTTAAGAAGGAAGACTCCAGACGTCAGCGAGATAAGATTTTTTTAAAAAATTTTTTTAACTTTTATATCAATTAACCCAAGTTATTTAAAATCTATCAAAGTTCAATAGTATTTGTCTCCATTGCATTTCCAATTGTGTTTTTTCATAAGGATTTCAAAATGGTACCATCCTTAATTAAGTGTCTGACACCAGATGTTATAACCCCAGAAACATCTTTGTTAAGCCTGAACAGCTCAAACTATTCTTTCTGGTATGTTCCAACTTTGACCAGTAGTTGGCAGCCTTGCTTCTTTTTCCTTTTCACTCTAAAATAAAAGTCCGGAAAAAGAATAGCAAACTGAGAGGGCAGAAAAAAGAAAAGAAAAAAGAAAAGAAACTATAGCCAGAGAAAGTAAACAACAAAAGAAAATCCTCTGAGATAGAGTATCATATCCCCGCTTTCAAAACAAAAAGTAATACTCCGTCCAGTCCAGTCTTTCTCTCAATTTAAAGGTAATTAGTTCTTGCTTCACTTTTCACTTCAGAATGTTGTTACGAGGGGTTAAAGTTTGTCCCAATGAACCGTGAATCTGTTCACATGCAAACGCGCTGGGGCTGAAATGAAACTGACAAAGGAGTCTTGTAAAAATATACTTTACTAAAAACATTAACAAGGGCAAATGTCTTTAAAACACATCAATAACTAAAACTTATCTTCATTAGCTGAAGCCAGGCCGTCTCCTTAAATTCCTCTCCACAATACTGAAACCTCTTAATCCTTTCCAAAAGGAAAAGAAAAAACTAATACAATACTAAGTAGTTTCAGGATCGATACATCATCAAGGCAGTGGGAAGTGGCAGGTAGGCTTCTCAGATGTGATGAGTGAAAGTCCTGTAGAGGGCTTCTGTGAATCAAATCACCTGTAGGTTTGATCCAATCAGCATCGTGGTTTGAAGCTTCTAGCAGAGAAATTCTGCAGCTCCTTCTCTTGGTCGTGGCTTCAGCAGCAGCAGCAGCAACAACAACCACAGCTCAGAGACAACAGCAGATGCTAGCTTGCAGGCATATGCTGGCTTGCATGCTCAGCTCAGCAAAGGCAAGCTCTCTTCTCCCTTCTCTCTGGTTCTGAGCTTCAGCTCTAGCTCAGGCAGTGACTTTGTTCCAGCTCTCTCTCTTTACTCAGCTCTCTGAGTCCAGGCGGCGTGGCTCGGCTTAATCTTCATCTCCATCTGTTTAGCAGGCAACAAGCTCCTACTTATATAGTGAGCCAATGGGCAATTAACTAGGGAGGGGAAGGCTTGTAGTTTACTGCAAAACGGAGATTGGCCTGATTGAGTCTTTGCACTTTGTAACTAATCTCATAGTCACAGCAATCCTGGCAGTACTCTTGACAAATGTGTATTCCGCTTCAATCTTCCACTTGCTGCTTCCAGAGGGAGACAGAATAATAATTCTCTCCCCTCCTTCTTTCTGGAGTCTTCCTTCTTAACAGAGATATTTTAGTGGAGTTAGTTTAATTCAGGGTAGAATTTGTACATTCCATACCTCAATACAATGCACTGTGTGTTTTCTGCTTATTTTCCATGCTTGTTTATTCTGACTGTCAGAGTTTCGGTTAGGCCGTTAATCGCTATCTTCTCCACCTGTCGAGAAGGATTTCTCAGATCAAGCTAGGTGGACTGCCATCCACCTGCATTGTACAGGAGCCCTTTCAACTTTGTCACCCCTTCGAGGTGACAGTTGGCCCCTAGGAACTTCCAGGCTGGCAGAAAACAGCTGATTTTTGCAGAGCTCTGCAGGTTTCAACTGTCACACTCCTGCAACCAGAAGTCCTAAATATACCATTTGTGTTTAATATATTAAAAAGTGGCATGCTTCTTGCTTTTCTAAAAGTTTTCCATCATGAAGTGCATCATGACAGTGCATTATCAATAAATCATGCTAAGAAAGAATTGTCAAAGCATCAAAAACCTCAGAATTGTAACATCGGTTAGTTGTATATCAGTGGAGTTTCCTGTAGTTTGGGATATTTTCCTGAAATTTGCATTATATTGTGACAAAGATAACCCTTTTTTTTTAAAAAAATGGAATTTAAAAAAAATCTTATTATATAGTTGAACTAGTTTATTTGGGCACTATATTATGGGTTCAACCCTCTCCTTGTTACTTGGCACTGCCTTCCTCAGTTTCCTGATAATAGGAGTGGCAATGCTGTCAGTTAAAACAAGATGGATATATCAGTTTCAGATTCCATAGATCCTTATTGGGATGCTGCCATTCTAGTGGAGAGGGGGGCTGGGTGCATTCTTTACTTCATAGCCTTTTTCCTGATGCTTATGTATTATTGGGTACTTTGATTTATCTTGGGAATGTAAGTGGGGAGGGCCATCTGTTTTGTCTCAGTTCCAAAGCCTCCAGCAAGAGATGCATGGGAACGGCTTCTTACCACCTTCTCAGCCTGTGCTTCTCAAAACAACTTGTCACCTTGGATTGGCTTATTTAACATTAGATTGAGAGGAGAGGTTTCTAACAGCTTTATCCTAATTGAATTGGCCAGGAAAATTTAGATCCTGCTTTCTTTGTCCTGCAATCCTCTTCCTTCAATAAAAGGTCCCTTTTGAAGTAGCAATAGCACTTAGACTTATATACAGCTTCACAGTGCTTTCCAGCCCTCTGTTCATGATTTATAGAGTCAGCATATTGCCCCCAACAATCTGGTTCCTTAATTGTTTCTAAGTTTATTGAACGGAGAGGAGAGGCAGACCCTTACATAAAGCAGGATCTGCAAAAGTGATCAACCCAGAGAAGCACTCGCTCTACCGAAGGGACCCTACAAGCCATGTCCAAGCAAAGTGGCAAGCACGGAGAGGGAGAAAGCTGGGGTGAAACCTCTACCACCAACCAGCCAGATGCAAGTTCTGTGTGCCACATCGAAGTCATCAAAGCCATTTTGGAAGACCCCACGAAGCCGAGATAGTTGATCAGAGTAGAGAAGAAAGACAGCTGGGACGGAAAAACCGAAAGGTATCACCCTTGCTTGAGGCGGCCGGCAGCCAAGCTAGAAGCCCTGTGTGACCAGGAAGAACCAGCCAAGGATGATTGACTGAAAAGACATGTCATGCATTTTGTGATGGAGGCTATTGAGAAACTAAGAGCCTGGGGGGAGCCATCGTGAGAGAACAGATGAGGCAGCAGCCAATGGAGCCAGAGCTACCACCCTGGATCCAACAGCTGCAGATCAGGCAGATGGTGCTGTGGGAGCAGCAGCCATCCCAGCAAACCTGCCCTACGCAGTGTCAGCTCCTGCGAATGTCCCAGTCAGCCAATAGTACCATAGCTGGAAAGGAAAAGCATCCCTGTGATTGAAGTATAGTGACCTGCAGCAGTTGGTTTTTTTTCCTGGCACATATTCTCATGTACATGCAGGAGTACAGGCTGGATTTCCAAACCCAGAGCACCTGAGTTTGAGTCGTAACCCTTACCCTGGAAGGAGCAGCAACCTGGTGGATGGTGAGCGTCCACAATGCTGATGCCCCAGAGCTATGCAACTTTGTCCATTTCATGATGGCTCTCCACTGCCATTTCGAGACTCCCCTGACAGATCGAAAAGCATGCGACCACATCAGAACTGTGAAGCAGGGCCACCAGCTAGTGGCTGAATATTTTGAGGAATTCCGAGTCCTCGCCAAGATCTGGCCGGAAGACATCCTGGTGAGCTGGTTTAAGGATGGGCTGAATGATGACATCTACCATGTCTGCCTAGCCTGAGAGGCCCCAAGCCATCTCCACGACAGGTACATCCTGGCCGAAGAGATAGAGATTAGTGTGGCCAGAAACGAGTACCAAGCAGGGAGAACCTAGAAGACATCTCCTCCCTAGGGGAAGCGTTCTCAAATGGCAGATTGCTCTTCAGATAGGGAGGTGGCTGGGACCTCCACTGGCAGGAAGGCATCCTGCAAATGCAAGCATATTTCTCCTGTGTGGTGCTTGGTGAGTCCAAGCAATGGGTTCAATTCATCTGATTGGCCAGATACTGTGTTGCAAAATCTTTGGCCATGCCTGCTCCTTCTGGCTGAGCCTCAGTTTTTTCAACACAGTCGGCCTAAAGAGACATATTCTGAGTTGCTCAACATATTATTATTATTATTATTATTATTATTATTATTATTATTATTATTATTATTATTATTATTATTATTATTATTATTATTATAATTGGTTTGCAAAAACAAAAATTCCTGTTATTTTAAAATTGTGGCTGGAGCAAATGAGTGTGGCGGTTGCCTCGGAGATCGGCCCTGCGATACAGCAGGGACAGCTATTGCTGCGTGATCGGCTCCTGGCATGCGAGGCGATTCAGAAGCAGTGCAGCAGCTGGAAACAGGTTTGGAAGCCGCGCAGAGATCGGAGCAATCCCTTTGATTGCCAGTTAGCTCCATCAGTACCAGCAGACCTTGGACAGCATCTTGGTCCAGGCACCATCATTCAACAGAGCACAAGAAGACCTCAATCTAACGATTCGAACCTTACTCGACCATGGTTTTCTGGTCAATAACAGGAAAAGTCATTGGATTCCTGTCACCAGGATTGTCCATCTAGGTGCCATCAACGACATTGCGCAGGGATGCTGTAATGGTCATAAGTATGAAAAATGGTCATGTCACTTTTTTCAGTGATGATGTAATTTTGAACGGTCACTAAATGAACTATTGTAAATCAAGGACTACCTGTACTTGTTCATCTACTAAAGTGATTTGAACTGCTCCTGGTTCCAACCCAATGATTAAGATTATATTCTGTATGTACTATTTGTAGCGGTTTTGGCCATTAGGAAGAGCCAAAAACAATCCTTTTTATTTATTCTAGCAGTTTTTGTGCAGTCTCTTTGTAAATTGTAATTTGCTTGCCTTTTCTGAGGGCTTTCATATTTTGCCTTTTATTAGTTTTCTTTACCTCAAGATTTCTCTTTTTTCTTCGTTCCTTCATCTCTCTTCCCTTTTTTGTTCCACTTGTCCCCAAAGGTTGTAGTTCTTGTTTTCTCTATTCTCTGAATTCGCTATTCTCCATCCTCTTTGCTCCAAATAATTTCCAGATCAGTAGACATCCAAGATATGAAGAGCAATAGAGATCTACTCAGCAGTAAGTCCTAATCAGCATAGTTTACTCCCAGATAAGTAGATATGGGATTAGAGCTGAAGAAACGAAGAGGCAAGAACTGGATTAGCATTATGAGTGGTATAACAGAATTGCTTAAATTCTTGGCTGGGTAGGTGGCATCTAGACTTTTTGAGACAGTAAAATTATTGTCAAAACAGCATTCCCCCCCCCCCCCCGCCTACTGGGAAGAAATTATTTTACCTAGAAGTGAGATTTGTAGGAATTGTTTGGTTTGCTGATTTGCACGAAAAAGGTATCTTGAGATATTACCTTAATTCATGTTTGCCCCTGGCATTTAGAATACAATTTTATTCTAGACAGCTATTTTTATTTGATTTGGGTGACAACAAGGTTCCTGAACACGATGGCACTAGTTAGTTCCCCTGAATTAATATTAATAGTAAGAGATCTTCAGTGGGAAGGTAAGATTTTCTTCAAAAAATTTTTTTTCTAAACTGCTAATTCTTTGTTAAGATGACTTAATAATTTCTGAAATATTTTTGTTGTATCATTCTCAACTCTTCATGACTTGGTAGACAGAATCGTGTGCTAGTAACAGCTTCTTTGAATTATTGCAAGCGTGTTTGTATCACCAATGATATTTTGTGTTTTATGAAATGACATCAATTTTCCCTCAATTCAGTTTTCCCAGCCATCAGGGTCTCCTTCAGTGACTGTTGCTTGCATAGTGCTTTCAGAATATTTAAGTTTTAACTTCATTATTAGTGTTTCCAATAGACAATCTGGTTTTATTTCATATAATATGAAAAAATATGTTCTCATGACCTTCTATCAAGATATTCTTAATGGTCTTCTCTAATACTACAATTTAATTATATCAACTATTGCAATATTTTGTAATGTAGAAAAGTTAGAATGATATTTATATTTATATTTATACTTATACTATTTATATTTATACTTGTAAATTTATATTGTTTTCAAATAATTATTTGCATTGGATTTTCCAATAATATTCCTGTTTCTGTGCAACAGTATTAAATACTGAAGTGGGAGTAAGCTTTGTGCTGATAAAATAATGTTTTCCTTGTCAAATAACTCAGAACAATCAAAATGTAATAATAATGGAATGATCATAATACCACTATGGCAGATGTTGTAATTGTCATAAGCCTCAGCCTGCATAGTAAGTTCTCAGAACTTATGATAGTCCTAACTCAAAACATCCAGAGGTTTTCTGCCTCTGTTTTAGATATTCTTCAATTATTAATATTCAAATTTTATTAAATATAAAATCCCGTTCAACTTGGATTTTTTTCTGGTATAAATTCTGAATTTAATGGAAACTATCCTTCAGTGAGCATTTTCTAGCAGAGAAAAAGTTATGAACGATAATTGCATTTTAAATACATATTATTAGTTTTGAGAATTAATCTGCTTTAGAACAGTAGCAACCCGGGCAGCCAGATTGGTTTGTCTCATATCATAAAATATGGTGGTTATTATGGCCTAACAGGGCATAGTTTTGTACTTTATTTTTTTTTCTTCACAAGGACATGGCACTTATTGTTTATGTGCAGTATTTGATAATATTAATTCTTTCCAGTTGTTTTTCTGTTGTGAAACTAAAAGATTAGTAAACTAAATGCCACTCATAAAGAAACAATTTGTAAGAAATCTTATCTTCAGTGGATTGGATCTGTTAGTGCTAAGATGCCTTTTTGCAATGGCATTGGATCCCAAAATATATTCTCTTTTTGATAATTTAAATTACAACAATTGCTTTTTCTTCATCCTCATTTTCTTGCAAAGACTAGTACACTAATAGTATTTCTATACTAGAAATCTAAACTGTTTTTCAAGACCGTTCATCTACTTTGGTTTTTTTTTTAAAGAAACAGTCTTAGTTCTTTGGAAGTGCCAAAGGTTAATAACAAAGTGTATATGCCAAATTGACTAAAATTCCTATTATACTCTAAGTGAAAATCATGTGGGAATTTTAATATTCAATTTATGACAATAGTTGGGATCAGAATTTAAGTTACTGCAGTCATAAAGTTAGTAATCATGTGACTGAATCCAACTGTCAGTCCCAGCCCTGCAATGGTACTTGAGGCCACCATTTGTTTGCGGATCACCGTTCCACTGCTGCACGCTTTCACCAATGACCCTTCCTGTGTGCTGGGTTGTCAGCTCCGAGGCATGCCTTTCACTTCAACTCACTAGCCGCATGCTAGATGATTTCAGGGGCATGCACTGAAGCAGTTTCTCCCCATCCATCACTTTAAGGAAAGACGGAGCAGTGTGGAACTAGAGTGACTTGCGATGGATTGGGGAGAGAGAGAGAGGATATGGGTTAATTGGATAATTTAGTGATTGCACTGGGGCGGAGCTGTATGCTGCTTAAAGGGTGATGGGGAGCACGGAGCGTCAGCTCCAACAAAGATTCCTTTCTGTTACACTTTAAGATGGTCAGTTAGTACCGATACCAGGATAAACAAACTTGGTTACTGCTTTTGCATTCTAGGGTTTTCCCCCCCATACTTTATGGAAGCTGACAGCAAGTTAATGACCATTTTTACATGGTCATTAAGTGAATCACACAGTCTTTAAGTGAATCTGGCTTATCTATTGACTTTGCTTATTGGAAGCACTCAGGGAAGGTCACAAATTACAATCAATTGACCAAGTGCCTAAATTGCAATCAGGAAATCATGAGGGTGATATGATGGTAACTTTAAGGACAGATTTTAAATCATTTTTTTCTGAGGCCATTGTAATTTTGAACCATGGGTTAAACATTAGGCATCAGTATTAGGTCATCAGTCCAGGCCTGCCTGTATACATAAAGCTTCAAGAATGATGGAAAAGGACTTCTGGTTGCAACCTTGGCGAGAACAGCTGGAAAATAGTGGACTCTGCTCAGCCGCACGAAAATCCAGCTGAGCCCCACGAAAATCCAGTAACCACTGCCAGGAGACCCTTTGGGGGTCACAGCCATCTTGTAGGGATGGTGAAGGAATGAGAGGCTCTTCGCTGACCATGAGGAGTCAGCAAATTCCTCATTAGGTCCAAAGCAAGCTCTCCCCGAATGGTAGCAGGCCCGGCCGCCATTGGTGGCAGCCACGAAGCCAGGACAATCAGGAACCAAGATTGTGCAGGAGTGGTGTATGGACAGAACATTGAAATTGGGTGAGAGTCATTACTTTAATGACTTGCAATAATAAAAAGAATATAAAAGGAAAACTCCTAAGCTTAAAATAGTGGTGAATTGATATATGGAGGAAAAAAAAAACCCCCCAGAAACAAAAAGGCGAAAAAAAGCCCAAGTGAAATTATAAAAAATACAGACAGCGTGGAAAAAAGACCAAATAATTTGAAAACAACTTTAGGGAGAAATTATTTATTTAAATTTTTAAACCCCTTGGATTTATCCAACAATCAGCTGTTTTTGACAGATTGCTTAGGTTGGATCGGAGCATAAGAGAGCCATCTACTGGAGAAAGAGAAATACTACAACACTATAGCCGCAGTATAGGAATTCCAAAGAAAAGGAACTAATTTGCAAATAACTAAATCTTACTAAAATTAACTATTGGATTATGGATTGGAAAGACTGGAAGAATTTAGTGGACTAACCTGGACAGATTTGGACTTGGACTATTAATGTTATTTAATAGAATATTCTAAGAGGCAAAAGAAGAAAAGTTCAGAAGAAAGAACGAAATAAAAAGGGCCTGGTGGCTCAGCAGACTAAAGCATTGTGATTAACACCAGCTGTCTGCAATTACTGTAAGTTTGAAACTTACCAGGCTCAAGGTTGACTCAGCCTTCCATCCTTTCTAAGGTAGGTAAAATGAGGACCCGGTTTGTGGGGGCAATAAGCTGACTTTGTATAAATATACAAAAGTATGAAGGCTATCGCTTAACGCATTGTAAACTGCCCTGAGTCTCCGGAGAAGGGTGGCATATAAATCAAATTTTTAAAAAAAGTTTAAAATTTGGACAATTGGGGAACTACAGTGGGACAAAAAAGTATTTAGTCAGCCACCAATTGTGCAAGTTCTCCCACTTAAAAAGATGAGAGAGGCCTGTAATTGTCATCATAGGTAGACCTCAACTATGAGAAACAAAGTGAGAAAACAAATCCAGACAATCACATTGTCTGATTTGGAAAGAATTTATTTGCAAATTATGGTGGAAAATAAGTGTTTGGTCAATATCAAAAGTTCATCTCAATACTTAGTTATATATCCTTTGTTGGCAATGACAGAGGTCAAACATTTTCTGTAAGTCTTCACAAGGTTGGCACACACTGTTGCTGGTATATTGGCCCATTCCTCCATGCAGATCTCCTCTAGAGCAGTGATGTTTTGGAGCTGTCGCTGTGCAACATGGACTTTCAACTCCCTCCAAAGGTTTTCTATGGGGTTGAGATCTGGAGACTGGCTAGGCCACTCCAGGACCTTGAAATGCTTCTTACGAAGCCACTCCTTCGTTGCCTGGGCGGTGTGTTTGGGATCATTGTCATGCTGAAAGACCCAGCCACGTTTCATCTTCAATGCCCTTGCTGATGAAAGGAGGTTTGCACTCAAAATTTCACGATACATGGCCCCATTCATTCTTTCCTGTACACGGATCAATTGTCCTGGTCCCTTTGCAGAGAAACAGCCCCAAAGCATGATGTTGCCAACCCCATGCTTCACAGTAAGCACGGTGTTCTTTGGATGCAACTCAGCATTCTCTCTCCTCCAAACATGACGAGTTGTGTTTCTAGCAAACAGTTCTACTTTGGTTTCATCTGACCATATGACATTCTGCCAATCCTCTTCTGGATCATCCAAATGCTCTCTAGCAAACTTCAGACGGGCCCGAACATGTACTGGCTTAAGCAGGGGGACACGTCTGGCACTGCAGGATCTGAGTCCCTGGCGGCGTAGTGTGTTACTAATGGTAACACAAATATGATTGTCTGGATTTGTTTTCTCATTTTGTCTCTCATAGTTGAAGTCTACCTATGATGACAATTACAGGCCTCTCTCATCTTTTTAAGTGGGAGAACTTGCACAATTGGTGGCTGACTAAATATTTTTTTGCCCCACTATATAAGGCTGTAAAGTATTATGAAATAAAATGTGGGGTTTTGGAAATATAACTATGGGATTGATGTAACTTGATTAGATGTTTCTTAAATATTGAGATATTAGAATTATTTTTATTTATTTTTATTTTATTAAATTTATATACCGCCCTACTCTGAAGGACTTAGGGCGGTGAACAGCCAAAAGATAAAATACATATAATACAAACGTTAAAAAACTGTTAAAATACATTAAATGTTTTGGGCCCCAAAACAAATTTAAAACACTCAATTTATAAGACAAATTTAAAAACCATTTAAAAGGGAAAGTTAGGCAAGGCCAGCCTGCTGGAATAAAAATGTTTTGAGAGCATGGCGGAAAGTGCGTAGATCCGGGATCCTCTGTATCTCTGAGGGGAGCTCGTTTCAGATGGTAGGTGCCCCCACAGAGAAGGCTCTCCCCCTGGGGGCCGCCAGTCAACACTGGCCAACGGCACCCTGAGAAGCCCCTCTCTATGGGAGCATACTGGTCGGTGAGAGGCTACCGGTGGCAGAAGGTGGTCTCGTAGATACCCCGGTCCTATGCCATGGAGCGCTCTAAAGGTGGTAACCAAAACCTTGAAGTGCACCCAGAAGACCACCAGGAGCCACTGCAGCTCGCGCAGGAGGGGAGTCAAATGGGAGTACCATGTCACTCCCATAACCACCCGCGCAGCCGCATTCTGGAGCAGCTGGAGCCTCTGGGCTCTGAATAATAGAAGTACAGTTTTTATAAGCTGTATTAAATCACTATAAAATGGAAGAAACATACATACATCAGGACATACATACTTACAATTCCTTATTGGCCAAGTGTGATTGGACACGAAAGGAATTTGTCTTTGGTGCATATGCTCTCAGTGTACATAAAAAGAAAAGATACATTTGTTAAGAATCATAAGGTACAACACATAATGATAGTCATAGGGTACAAATAAGCAATCAATTCATACTAGGAAACTATAAATCATAAGGATACAGCAACAAGTTACAGTCATACAATCATAAGTGGGAGGAGATGGGTGATAGGAATGATGAGAAGATTAATAGTAATAGTAATTCAGACTTAGCGAGGAAATTATTTGTTTAGCAGAGTATTGCCGTTGGAAAAAAACTGTTCTTGTGTCTAGTTGTTCTGGTGTGCAGTGCTTTATAGTGTCGTTTTGAGGATAGGAGTTGAAACAATTTATGTCTAGAATGCGAGGGGTCTGTAAATATTTTCACAGCCCTCTCTTTGACTCGTGCAGTAAACACGTCCTCAATGGAAGGCAGGTTGGTAGGAGTTGTTTTTTCTGCAGTTCTAATTATCTTCTAAAAAATGTGTCTTGTTGGGTTGCAGAACCAAATCAGACAGTTATAGAGGTGCAGATGACAGACTCAATAATTCCTCTGTACAACTATATCAGCAGCTCCTTGGGCAGTTTGAGCTTTCTGAGTTGTTTGTTATGCTTTTTTGATGATGTTTTTGATGTTAGGTGTCCAATTTAGGTCTTGAAATATGATAGAACCTAGAAATTTGAAGGTCTCTACTGTTGATACTGTGTTATCTAGTATTGTAAGAGGTGGTAGTTTGGGAGGTTTCTCCTAAAATCTACCACCATTTCTATGGTTTTGAGTGTGTTCAGTTCCAGATTGTTCTGGTCGCACCACGAGACTAGTTCTTCAACCTCCCGTCTGTATGCGCATTCATCGTTGTCTCGAATGAGACCAATCACTGTTGTATTATCTGCAAACTTCAGTAGTTTAACAGATGGATCGTTTTAGATGCAGTCATTGGTATATAGAGAGAAGAGAAGTGGACAGAGAACACATCCTTGGGGGGCCCTGTGCTAATTTTACAGGTATCCGATGTGATTCTGCTTAGCTTCACCTGCTGCTTCCTGTCTGTTAGGAAGCTTATGATCCACTGATGAATGTGTTCAGTTACGGCTAGTTAGTTTAGTTTAGTTAGACAAATTTCTGGAATGATGATATTGAATGCTGAACTAAAGTCTACAAAGAGGACCCTTACATAGGACTTTTGAGATTCAAGATGTTGTAGAATGTGGTGCAGAGCCATATTAACAGCATCATCTGTCGATTTATTTGCTCGGTATGCAAATTGCAGGGGGTCTAACAGATCTGTGATGGTTTTCAGGTGGGTCATCACTAGCCTTTCAAAGGTTTTCTTAACTACAAAAGCTAGAGTCATTCAGTTGCTTGATGGAGGGCTTCTTTGGCACTGGGATGATAGTAGAGCATTTGAAGCAAGAAGGAACATAGCATATCTCTAAGTGATTAATTGAAGATTTGGGTCAAGATGGGGGCCAATTGGTCAGCACAGATTTTTAAGCAAGAAGGCGTTATCTTGTCTGGGCCTGGTGCTTTTCCTGGCTTTTGCCTGTGAAATAGATCTTGCACTTTCTTTTCTGTGATCACCAGGGGTTGTGAACCCAATGGGATGGGGTCAGTTGTAGGAGGTTTTGCTGTTGTTGGAGACCAGCAAACACTTTTTATACCGAGAATGAAAGTTTCTGGGTCCCTGACTCTTTGCAAAAGTGGATGGGTGCCTGAACCTACATGATATTATAGCACCCAGGAGCGTCCATTCTCAGCATGACAAGCATTTCCAAGCCAATTCTCCTCTCCCCTCCTCAAAGGCAAAAAAACAGCAGCAGAGAGGAAACAGATGTTTGCAAGGTAAGTGAGTCCTTGTGGCAGAAAGGGAGGGAGAAGCATAAGGTATCTTAGTGGGTTGGGGAGGCCTTGAAGGCCTGTTCTATCACTAAGCCCCCCATGGCCTTCTCCACCCTGAGATACTTCATGGGCATATTGGTACTCTTGAATTGTGAACTCTTAGGATAGTATCCCCTCCTTGTGTGTTGCAAACAGCTATTTCTAGTGGGGAAAACAGGACAAAGCAAATGGGGAAAAATATTTTCCTTTGCTATACTTCCAGTCTGAATTAGACCATGGCAGGGTCCCTACAGGAGAGCCCTTTTAAGGATTATGTATTAATAGAAAAGCAACTAACTTATCTCTGTTCTTAAATGCTAATGCTTTTTAAGCACATAAAAAACAGAGGAACACTGATCAACTATCACAGCCACCATTTTGACAGTATTGCTGTACTTTGTATGTGGAGCCCCCCCCCCCCAATGAAATGTAAGCATGGGATAAACTGAGACTGGTTTGTTCTCAGTCTTATAATTAGCCATAAACTACTAGCAAAAGTGGCATTTGATCACAAGGCGAGGAGGCATCGAGAAAGTTTTCCCCTTTTGTCCAAGAAGGACAGGAAAGACAAAGGAAAAGAAGAGGGAAGAAAGCAAGGAAAGAAAAAGAAGGAAGGAGGGAGGGAAGAAGAAAGAAAGGAAAATGAAGAGGGAAGGGAAAAGGAAAGGAAGGAAGGAAGATAATTAGGTGCCCGACCCCCCAAAATGCAATGCATGTGCGGATCCACACATGTGCAGCTTAGCACTTGGTCACCAGCAGCCCTGCTGCCTTTTGCCATCCTCTTGCCCCCTCTTCCTGACCTCTCCTGGTGGTCTCCCATCGTATCACTGAGCATGCTTTGGTTACAAGCCAGGTTTCCTCACAAGGAGAAGGAGTGGGTCTCCCTCTGACCCACACACTTTTCCCTCCCACAGACACCATGAGCAACTTAGCACAGCAGCAGTGGGAGCTGACTGCATCCAGCCCACCCCCCTGAAGTCAACCACAATCCTGATGCGGCCCTCAATGAAATTGAGTTTGACACCCCTGTTTTAGAGTGTGGAATTTAATATTTACTAGAAACCTGTCGCCCATTTGGTTACTTTTCTTTCACATGTAATATATAGGCTTGCACTGTTTTCTCTTCCTCATGACACTCAGGTAAATCCTCCTCTCTTCTCCTCTTCTCTCTCTCTCTATATATATGTCACAGGAAGACACATGAATCTGGGTGTAGCCCGGGTTGGGAAGAGTTGCACAGGGATGCAAGAAAGATGCTGCATGGATTGGGAAGGGCATATAGTGGGTGATGCAGGGGTGCACAAAAGACAGCATGATAAGAACACAGAGAAGTTTAATAAGTTAGGTAGATGAAGGAGACTTACCTGAGCACTTTGGAATCTTCTGTACTGGCTTTCCCATTGTTGACCCTCCTTACCTACTTCCCACAATGAAGTACTTTTTAAAAAACTTATAGGTTGTTGATAGTGAGTTTCAGCAATCACAATCAAGTTTAGATTTGCTACTAGCTTCCCCATTGACCTGTAGGAAACTAGTGGGGAGCTTTATAAATGAAGAACATTGAAGCAAGACAGCCTTGAAGCAGTAACAGTTATGCTGAAATGATCACAACTTCCCGAAATTTTCAGTCTCAGTGGAATAATGGGTACCATATTTTGGACACACACTGTTACCCTATGATGTACTGTTTCTCCCAATTGAAAGTTATAAACAAGCAGACAAAATTATTATAAATTTTGTAAATGCTTTATAAATTATAAATGCTTCTTTGAGCGAGGGTTTTTTGCCTGCTGCCTTGAAAGAGGCGGTGGTGAGGCCCCTCCTCAAGAAGCCTTCTCTGGACCCGGCTGTTTTGGCAAATTTTTGTCCTGTCTCCAACCTTCGCTTCATTGCGAAGGTTGTTGAGGGTGTGGTTGCGCGACAGCTCCCACAGTACCTGGATGAAACCGTCTATCTAGATCCGTGCCAGTCCGGCTTCAGACCTGGGTACAGCATGGAGACGGCATTGGTCGCATTGGTGGATGATTTCTGGAGGGCTCGGGACAGGGGTTGCTCCTCTGTCCTGGTCCTGTTAGATCTCTCAGCGTCTTTTGATACCATCGACCATGGTATCATGCTGCGTCGGTTGGAGGGTTTGGGGGTGGGAGACACCGTGTTGCGGTGGTTCTCCTCCTATCTCTCCGACCAGTCGCAGTCTGTGTTGGCAGGGGGCAGAGGTCGACTTCGAGGCGCCTCATTTGCGGGGTGCTGCAAGGGTCAGTCCTCTCGCTGCTCCTGTTCAACATTTATGTGAAGCCACTGGGCGAGATCATCCGTGGTTTTGGGGTGAGTTGCCAACTGTACGCTGACGATACTCAGCTGTACATCTCCACCCCTGACCACCTCAATGATGCCCTCGAAGTGATGTCCCAGTGCCTTGAAGCCGTGCGGGTCTGGATGGGGAGGAACAGGCTTCGTCTCAACCCTTCCAAGACCGAGTGGCTGTGGATGCCGGTGTCCCAGTATAGCCAGCTGGTGCCATCGCTGGCTATTGGGGGTGAGTCATTGGCCCCCACAGAGGGGGTTCGCAATTTGGGTGTCCTCCTGGACTCACGGATGCCCTTGGAAGGGCATATGGCGGCCGTGACCAGGGGGGTCCTTCTATCAGGTTCGCCTGATGCGCCAGTTCCGTCCCTTTCTGGATCAGGACTCCTTATGCACAGTCACCCATGCACTCGTCACGTCTCGCCTGGATTACTATAACACTCCCTACATGGGGCTCCCCTTGGGGTGCACCCAGAGGCTCCAACTGGTCCAGAATGCGGCCGCGCGGGTGATTATGGGAGCGACAAGGCGCTCCCACGTGACACCTCTCCTGCGCGAGCTGCACTGGCTTCCGGTGGTCTTCCGGGTGCATTTCAAGGTGTTGGTTCTCACCTTTAAAGTGCTCCATGGCATAGGGCTGGGGTATCTGCGAGACCGCCTACTGCTACCGATAACCTCCCACCGGCCAGTACGCTCACACAGAGAGGGCCTCCTCAGGGTGCCATCAGCCAAACAATGTCGGCTGGCGGCCCCCAGGGGGAGAGCCTTCTCTGTGGGGGCACCCGCCCTGTGGAATGAGCTACCTCCTGAAATTTGATTGATCCCGGACCTCCGCGCTTTCCGAAAGGCCCTTAAGACTTACTTATTTCAACAAGCCAGCATAGCTTGATTGGTTTAATGGGGTTTTTAAAATTTTGATATTATCAATTTTTGGGTTTTAAATTGGGTATTTTAACTTGTAGATTTGACATTTTTATATTGAAACGCCAATGATTTAATTTATTTTAAACTTTTTAAATATTTGTACTATATATGTTTTAATTTGGCTGTTCACCGCCCTGAGTCCCCCCAGGGAGAAGGGCGGTATATAAGTTGAAATAATAAATAAATAAATAAATAATAAATAAGTAAATAATAAATAAATAAATAAATAAATAAATAAATAAATAAATAAATAAATAAATAAATAAATAAATAAATAAATAAATAAATGTTTTAGTAGTATATAGGCAGAAGGAAAATTCTGAATTAGTATTGAATTAGTTTGAATTACAGGAAGTCCTTAATCTACAACCACAATTGGAACTAAAATCAACATTTGACCAGACCTGATGTTATAATAATTTTTATTATGTTGGCTTCCGGTGGTGTCTCTGTTGTTGCCGGACGGTCTTTTCATGACCGCTGGCCTCGCCGCGCGTTGGAGCTGCCCTACAGCTGGAAGGTGGCTCAGAAAACCTGCTCTGTAAACGGCAGAGCGGGTAGAGTTAGTGGGATTTGGTAGAGCCCCCTGAGTTGCCCCCAGGACCTTTTTTTTTGTCCTCGGAAGGGCTCAGGGTGATGGCTCCCTTTCTACCTCACAGAAGCTCCGCGCAGCGAGGGACCTCTGCTCCCAGTAGCAGAGCCAGACAACGAGAGTAACGCCACTAGAATGATAGAAATCTACAGTAAGTGACCAATCTGGTGAAACCTGGACTTACTAAAAGGGAAAAAGCAAGTATTTGTCTTTTTAATAATTTTTAAGGGAAAAAGAGATTTAAGAAAATGCCACAGAAAATGGCGACTGGCTTTGCTAGAGAAAATGCCTGAGAAAATGGAGAGTGGAAAGTGAAAGTGAGAGCTAAGCCTGCCTTGAAGTACTTAAAAGAGACATTCTAACAGGATTTAAAAAAAAGAAACAGAATTGGTTTAAATAGAATCCCTTTGCTTTTTTGGGAAAAGTTAAGATTTTGTGGAAGTATGACTCCAAAACAAAAATCAAGGGTGGGCTCCCTTACTTATGAGACAAAGGAAAAAGTAGAAAAGACTCAAATGCAGTTGCAGGGAATTGGAAATGAGGATTTAAAAGACTTTATAACTAGGTCTTGGGGAAGTGTTGTTGAAAAGATAGAAAGCTCACAGAAGCAACTTGAGGAACTGGTACAGGAAAAATATGATAAATTGAATCAAATTATTACTAAAGTAGTTTCTGATCTTTCAAATGCGGTGTTGGAAATGGGGAAGAAAGTGGCTGAAATCAGTTCAGAGCTTGATGCCAAGATGAAAGTCACAGAAGATTTTTTTTTTTTAAAGCTGATGCCAGAAATCAAAAAATTGAAAATGATGTGATGATGCTTCAATTTAAAGCTATGGAGTCTGCGATAAGATTAAGAGGCATAAGAGAGAACAATAGAGAAAATTTAAGAACAGTCTGTGCCAAGGCATTAGCGGCATTACTAAAGTTGGAAGATGATCAACTTCTTAGCTGTATTGAAAAAGTCTACAGGGTGAATTCATGTGTGGCCAGACAAAGGAATCTGCCTAGAGATGTTGTTGTCTATTTTACTGATAGAAGATTGAGAATTGATATTCTGCAAAAGTCCCTTTTCTGCTACTGTGCAGGTAGAAGGTACACAAATTAGTGTTTATAAAGAGCTACCACCTAAGATTTTAAGAGACAGAAAAGATTTTGATTTTTTGGTGAAGGAATTGAAGAGAAGTAAGATTCCATTCAGTTGGTGTAATTTTGAGATATCAAGATGTGAGATATTGTTTAAATACTATTGAAAAAGCAGAACATTTTTATAACAATATTCTTAAGGGAGCTCCCATATCTTCATCCTCATCTATGTTGTTAACCATGGAAGAAGACATTAAGGATAAAGAGTTTGAAAGAGAGACTGAGGAACAATGCAGGCAGATGGGATTAGAAAATCAAAGTTTGTTAGAAGAAAAAGGAGCACTAGATGGTTCTTCAGATGATTTTATTATGGATTTTCCAGACCTGAAAATAAAGCATCCCAGAGATTCAAGAGATGTGGTACTGGACCTTGAGCTGTTGAAGCAAGAACCAAAAGATAAACATATAACTTGAGATGAGAAGCAAATTTCACTAAAGCAGAAGCAGCAGAGGCCCAGTACTCTACAAAAGGAAAAGGGGGATTATGGCAAGCAACAGAAAGCAGAAGTCAAGGGAGGAACTAAACTGAAAACCACTGTTGTGCAACAGAAACTTCTTTGTGAAACTTAAAGGACATTTATGAATAGATTGAATTTTCTATAGAAAGGATTGCAAATATTTTACTAATTGAAATAGTTTAAAAGATAATCACAGCCATACCTGATTTATATACGAAAAAGGATTATAAAATTTTTGCAAAACTCATCTTGAGTTGGATTTAACATTTTGAGAAAGGTAAACAGATCGCTGCAATACATGCAGATGATCTGTGGTTACCCTATTATAGCTTTTTGGAATTAATCATCTAGATGAAGAAAATAAAGATGAAAACATCTTGGAAACCCGAAGGAAGGAAGTGGAAAGGTTGGCAGGATTTGAAAGAGCTTTAAAGGAACATCTGGGAATGCAGCTTGTAGTTCTTATACAAGGCTTGAAAAATTGGGATGAGCTGCATCTGTTCTTCTTTTTCGGTGGTACAGCAGTAGCTAGGTTGAATGTTCTACCTAGAGGATTACAAAATACCTTTGTGGTTGGATTTTACAAATATCCAACCACAGGGGGATTTTTATATGGAGAGATGTTTTTTGCTGATGGGGGCAGCTGGAATATGAAGTTTATAAAAACTATGTTGGAAGATAGTATATTCAACTTCAATCAAGATGAAGAGAAGACTAAAATTTGGATTATTGAGACAGAAAATTATTTGACATAATTGTTACCTATTATATATCATATTTTATTATTATATAATAAGGGGGATTGATTTAGATAAATAATTATTAATATTAGATTAGAGAAATGTTCAATGTTTTTTTTTTTAGCTGATGGGCGCAGTTGGAATATGAAGTTTATAACAACTATGTTGGAAGAAGAAATTGACTTAATTAGGTTACAGTATACTTAACTTTAATTAAGATGAAGAGAAGGCTAAAAATTGGTTTATTGATAAAGAAAATGATTTGACATAGATGCTATATATTATATTTTATTATTATATAATAAGGGGGATTGACTTAGGTAAATAATTATTAATATTGATTAGAGAAAGGTATGACATTTTTTATCTGGGCTTAAATATTATAAGAGTGGTATTGATTGATAAATGAATATTGACGGTTGATAAATGAGGTAAATATTACTATTACTAGTTTTTTTATTATAATATTATTAGTTTTAGGAAAACTTTATTACTTATAGGTTTATTTGTTATATTATTTTTGTTATATGTACTTTTTTTCTTAATTTGTAGCGGAAGCCAAGGGGGGGATGGGGGGGATATGGGATTGGGGGTTGGGGGGGAGTTGGGGGGGGAAGGGGGACGTTGGGGGGAACTGGGGGGGAGAAATGATAAAATTTGTATTGTAAAACTTTTTCAATAAAAATTATTTTTATTATGTTCATTAACTGAGTCGCATGTTCATTAAAGCAAATCCAGCTTCCCCAGACTTCCGGTGGCTCCGCAGGCTTTGCAGACGCTCCTTTGTGGAGTGCTAGCCCCGCGACTTTGTTAGCCGCTAGAACAGCGAAAAATCAGCTGTCTAGTGGCGAAGAACCTTCTCCCCCGGGAAAAGAGGAGCCCTAGAAACATTTCTGGGGCTCGAAAGGTGAGAGCTCCAGAAGCCTGGGAAAGCTCCAAAGCCAGGACGCCTCTGCCTGAAGGCAGAGCAAAACGCCGTGACCGCCCCTACAGCCAAATTGAGACGAATTGAAAATTGAAGCAGGCAGAACAACGAGGAGACTACATAATTGCAAGTAACTATACTTTAATTCCATTGAACATCGCTTCTTTCCGAGCCTACAAAAGCGGGGGGTGAAGTGGAAAGGGAAAAAAATTGGCGCTGGCTTGTTAATTCAAAGAGACAAAAGTGAAAGTTAAGAAAGAAAGTCCTTATTGACTTGTTAATTCATTAACTTCTTTAAGCTACCAGCCCCGCTTAAAATTCCTCTTCTTGGATTTATTTGTGTATTTAAGACTTTGGGACTCAAAGTTTAAAGTCAAAATTTAAAAGACCAGAACTTAAAGTTTATCTTTGGCTTTTTTTTCTCTCTGAATTTTCTCCACTGGCTTTTTGAACTGATTTTGAGACTGTATAATTTTAAAATGGCTTCAAAGCAGATAAAACCTGGGGTGCCTAAAGTAGGGAGTGCGGGAAGTTCTCCTGGCCAGACTACCAGGCTGCAAACTTTATTGCCCCCAGCAGATATACAAGCTCAAACACAACCACAAGTGCAAACAATAACACTTGAAATGTTCCAGGAAGCCATAAAAGAAATGAAAGAAGGATTTAAAGAAGATGTTGCATTTGCATTCAAAGGAGTTTCAGATCAAATGGAAGAAATGAAAGTTATAATTAAGACCAGAAATAAATATATAAGGGAAGATATAGTTGATGCACTTCAGGGACTGGTAAAGCATGTTAATTACATAGAAGATAGAGTTGAAGAAGTTGCCCAAGCTAATGAGACTCTGGACAGTAAACTGGAAGAGACACAAACCAAGATTGAAAAGACAGAAGCAGATGTGATGATGACACAATACAGGGTGATGGAATTTGCTGTGAGAGTGAGAGGCTTGAAAGAAGATTCTCAAGAAAACTTGAAAAAGATTTTTGTGGAGGCCCTGGCCCAGTTTACAGGAGAATCCAGAGGAGAACTTGAATGGCAAATTGACAGGATTTTATCTCGTTAATTCATGGATAGCCAGACAAAGAAAACTACCAAGACATGTTGTAATCTACTTTGTCACTAGAAGGATCAGAAATGAGATTTTACAAGTCTCCTACAAAAACAAGCTACAAGTGGCAGGACAGGAAGTGGCAGTATTTAAAGAAATACCACCTAAAACATTGAAATCTAAGAAAGATTATGCATTTTTGGGAGATGAACTCAGAAGTCGTCAGATACAATACAGATGGGAAGTTCCAGTCAGATTAGTGGTGAATTATGCAGGAGAACGATGCCGCCTTAATATAATTTGGAAAGCAAGAGATTTTTACATTAACATACTAAAGGCTGGATACCCACCATCTGCAGGAGTTAAAAAGGGAAGAGAAGCAATAGAGGGAAAGAAAGAGGATTTGCAGATGCAAGCACAAGGTGGTGCTATGAGTATGCAAGATGAAGTACTGCAATTCTCAAGTGCTGTCCAAGCATGTGACATAGTTGAAAAACCAGAAGAAGTTAAAGAACAAAGACAAACCAGAGCAGTTACCAAATGTAAAGAACAAGAATTAGAAATGCTGCAAGCGCAGGTTTTATTATAAGAAAGTGCGAATACAGGAACAGAAGCTGTGGGAGGGGCGAGACCGAGAAAGAAGTTCCAAGTGGATTACCAATCGGTTCTTGCCAAGCTTCGAGAGTCTGAAGATGGTATCTAGGTTTTTAACCTGGAATGTCAATGGTTTAAATTCACCACAGAAAAGGAAGAAAATATTCCATTATTTGAGACAATTTAAAAATGATATAATATGCTTGCAGGAAACACATACAAGGATGAATGATCAAAAATATTTATTGAATGTAAAACTGGGAACACATTTTGTGGCGTCTGCCCCGGAAAAGAGGAATGGAATAGTGATTTATTTAAAAAGAGACCTGACGGCTAAATTAATTGAAGCAGATCAACAAGGAAGATATTTGGCAATTGAGTTGTTAATAGAAGGAAAAAGAACACTCTTAGTGGGGATATTTGCACCTAATCAACAACAAGAAAAGTTTTACAGGTTGATACTCACAAAACTATTACAATGGGATTATAATTCATGTATTTTGATGGGGGATTGGAATGGAGTAGTAGACCCCAACATTGATAAAAAAAAAGCTTTCACAATTTACTAAAATTCAAGTGAGATTGCCCAAATCTTATTTTGATATGATGGAGGATATGGAACTAAGAGACATTTGGTGGGAATGGAATGATAAAGAACAAGATTTTACATTTTTTTCAGATAGACATCAATCTTTTTCGAGAATTGATTTTATATTAATTACAAATGATTTCTTTTCCAGGGTAAGGAAGACAAAGATTTGTCCCAGAACCTTAATGGATCATAGCCCAGTTTGGATGGAACTGGAGTATGGGGAAAGGCCTAGGAGATCTTAGCATTTAAATGAAAATCTTTTTAGATATGAGAAAAATGTAACAGAGTGTAAAAAATTAATGAAGGAATTTTTTATCTTTAATATGCATAAAGGAACATCTATGGATATGGTATGGGATGCTATTAAAGCATATATGAGAGGAGTTTTGATAAATATGAATAATGCATACAGGCATAGAAAGAAGGAAAAAAGGAGGGAATTAGAAGAAGAGATGAAGAAAAAAGAAAAGGTGTTAACATATAATCTAGGGGACAAGCAAACCAAAGAAGCGATCGCCTTATTACAAGGGCAATTTAACATGATGATTTCAGACCAAGTGGCAACTAATTTACAATATGCTAAACATAATACCTTCTGTAATGCAAATAAACCAGGTAGATGGTTGGCATTTATGTTGAGGAAAAAACAAAAATCTCTTACCATAGAGAAAATAGAATATAAAGGCAAAGAGTTTTATCAACAAACTATGATTAAAAAGGTATTTTTAGAATTTTATACAAGACTGTATACTGCTGACAAAATACAAGGTGTAGATATAGAGAGATACCTGGACAGGCAGAATATTCCGATAGTTACAGAGGAACAAAGAGAACGGCTGAACCAACCAATAAAAGAGGAGGGGATCCTCTTAGCATTTAAGCAGTTAAAAGTTGGTAAGGCTCCTGGTACGGATGGATTAACGGCTGTGTATTATAAATATTTACAACTAGAAATGGTTGTACCTCTTAAAGAATTGTTCAATAGAAAACAATTGGGAGGAGGAGTACCACCCTCATGGAAAACAGCCTTCATCTCATTAATTCCAAAAGAAGATCAAGATTTGACACACCCAAAGAACTATAGACCTATATCATTATTGAATACAGATTACAAGATATTTGTTAAGATATTGGCAAACAGGTTAATGTCAGTAATGCAACAAATGATCCATAGTGATCAATCTGGTTTTATACAAGGGAGGCAAATGAAAAATAATGTAAGACAAATAGTTAATATACTGGAATATCTGGAAAGGAACAACCAAATTCCTCCAGTGCTTATATTTCTAGATGCTGAAAAAGCTTTTGATCGATTGGACTGGCAATTCTTACTGAGAGTGGTGCATAGGATGCAATTTGGAAACCATTTTATGCAATCCATAAAAGCAATATATTAAGAACAGACAGCTCAGATAATTGTCAATGGCAGCTTAACAGAAACTTTTAAAACTGAGAAAGGTATGAGGCAGGGATGCCCCTTATCGCCATTACTATTTATATTAACTTTAGAGCTGTTGTTGAATAAAATACGTAACTTAGATGAGATAGAGGGAATTAAAATCAGACACTATGAATGTAAGGTACGGGCATTTGCAGATGATTTGGTTGAAACCTTAACCCAACCAGCGAAATCAGCAATGGTTTTGATTGGGACAATTAAACAATATGGTCAAGTATCTGGGTTTAAAATAAATGTGGGAAAAACAAAGATGATAGCTAAAAACATGACAATAAACCAAAAAGAAGAGTTACAAAGAGTAATGGGATGTGAAATAGTCAAAAAGTTAAGTATTTAGGTGTTTATGTTGCAACTTCTAATGGGAAATTATATAAGTATAATTATGAGTTGTTATGGCATAAAATGCAAGTTGAAATGGATAAATGGAAAAAACTCCAATTGTCTTTGATAGGCAAAATAGCAGTTATAAAAATGAATATTTTACCTAAGTTTTTATTTCTCTTTCAAATGATACCAATACTTAAAAAGGATGCCAGCTTTATTTATTTATTTATTAGATTTATATACCGCCCTTCTCCTTGCGGACTCAGGGCGGTGGAAGAATGGCAGAAAGGTATTAATAAGTTTGTCTGGGTAGGCAAGAAAGCAAGGGTAAAATTAAAAATAATGCAGGATACACGAGAAAGAGGGGGTTTGAAAATGCCTAATTTAAAGTTATATTATGATGCAGCTGTTTTATCAGCAATTAGTGATTGGATCAATTTAACAAATGGAAGGATTTTGAATATTGAAGAATATGATCTGGTGTATGGTTGGCATGTTTATCTAGTGTATGACAAAAAGGTGGATAGAGCATTTAAGAGTCATATATTGAGGAATGCTTTATTGTGTGTCTGGAAGAAATATCAAAACAAGTTAAATGAAAAGATACCTATATGGACAGTATCCAGGCACACGATAGAGAATATATGTATAGAAAGCAGGCAGGATGTAATTACATATAGAGATATTCTTAATATAGAGGGAGGTATATCAAAATTAAAGTCTTTGAACATGTTGAAAGAGGAAAAAATAATTCAAACCTGGTTTCAGTATGTACAGTTACAAGCCAGATGGAGAAAAGATCAGAAAATTGGTATTACACAAAGCGATGAAAATTTGGATAAAACTAATTAGGGACAAAAGTCAAATGCATATCAAAAGGTTGTATAATATATTGATAGAGATAGACTCGGAAACAGAGATGTTTAAAGATTGTATGATAAAATGGGCGCAAAACTTTGAGCAACCAATAATGATGGAAACATGGGAGAAAATATGGGTAAGAAATGTGAAATTTACACAAGCGCACAACTTAAGGGAGAATTTTAATAAAATGTTTTATAGATAGCATTTAGATCCAAAAAATTATCTTTTATGTATCCGAGTGTACAACCAAAATGTTGGAGATATGACTGTGAGGATGCTACCTATTTTTATATATGGTGGACATGCAAAAAGGTTAAAGTGTTTTGGATAAAAATTTGGTGGATTTTACAAAATATTGTTAAAAAGAGGTTAAAATTTACACCACAGCTGTTTTTGTTGGGTATAGTAACGGACTGTACGGTTATAGAGACTAATTTGATTTTGAATTTAATAACTGCAGCAAGACTGTTGGTGGCACAGTATTGGAAGAAGCAACATTTGCCTACAATCCAAGAATGGACAATAAAAGTAACAAATTTAGCAGAGATGGCAAAAATTTCAGCGTATTTGAAGGAACATTCAAATGAAAAATACCTGAGAAGTATTTTTCTCTAGAGAAGATGGATAGATTATATTCAAAGTAAATACCGGAATAAGAAGTTGCAGATAGGTTATGAATAAATATGAAGATGTTTTTAGGTAACTAAGTTTAGCAGGGTGATTGGGG
Organism: Coluber constrictor foxii; assembly: GCA_038048745.1. NCBI lineage: Eukaryota > Metazoa > Chordata > Lepidosauria > Squamata > Colubridae > Coluber > Coluber constrictor. The sequence goes on along the minus strand of CM075961.1, from coordinate 112,985,392 downwards.
AATTAAAGTAATAGGAGATGTTAAATGTTACAATTAATTAGATTAGGATGGACTATGATTGTTGAATTTTATATCCTGAATTTGTTCTGGGAAGTAGGGTGGGGGGAGATGGGTGGTTGGGATGGGGAAGGGGAGGAGGGAGGGATGGTAGGGATAGGGGAGGGGTGGGAGGAGGAGGGGGGAGGGGTGGGGGAAGTAGGAAAGGGGGGTATATATATGTAAACCTTTTGTAAAACTTCAATAAAAAAAAAGCAAATCCAGCTTCCCCCATCAACTTTGCTCATTGATGCAGTCTGGAAAGATTGCAAATGTAATAACATAATCTTAAAATGCTGCAGCCATCATAAATACAAGTTAATTGCCAACAATCTGAATTTTGATTATGTAACCATTGTAAATCACTTCTTTCAAGGTGGTTGTAACTTTAGGTTGTCTTTAAACAAATAATTGTAAATTGAGAACTATCTGTACCTTCAGCAGAATTTCTAATAATTAATGTAACAAAGCCAATGAGTAAAATATTTTTCCACTGCTTGGTACATCAAAGTTATGATAAAACCTTTCCTTTTTGAGGTATATCTGACTCACATGAGGGTAAGGTTACTAATGACAAAACAGCATTGCTTTGTCATAAAGGATGAAACTGACACTGCCTAACATACTTAGGATAGTCTTGATAAGAGCCATGAATTGGGATAAAGATGCAATTAAGCATGAAAAGGTAAGCATCTTCTTGGGGCATTTTACATTAAAGGTTGATTTATTCAACTCAAAATAGGAGAATATTTATGTTTTTATCCTTTGTGAGTGAAATAGAATGCAAAAATTTAAGAACAAATTTTTTATTTCAGCATAATTGGAAAGCCGTGGTGGCGCAGTGGTTAGAGTGCAGTACTGCAGGCTATTTCTCTTGATTGCCAGCAGTTTGACAGTTCAAATCCCACTGGCTTAAGGTTGACCCAGCCTTCCATCCTTCCAAGGTTAGCAAAATGAGGACCCAGATGGTTGAGGACAATATACTGACTCTGTTAACCTCTTAGAGAGGGCTGTAAAAACACTGTGAAGCGATATATAAGTCTAAGTGCTATTGCTTTTGCTAAAATACAATGTAGTAAGAAAAATGTATGTACAAAGTATACTACAATATGTAAAAAAAATCAAGTTCTGGATTATAATCACCATAATTACCAGCCATCATAGCCAAAGTTGGTTTAATTGGAGTTATAGCCCAGCACACTTGGAAGGCAGCATGTTTCCTGTGTCTAGTTTCCATTCTCAGAACTTTTGTGATGCATTTTATCTTATATATGCTTTCATATCTATGTGGCAAAGAACATTTTGGAGCTTTCCAATATCTTTCTAGGATTCAAAAGATGTTTATTCTGGATGTCTTTTGTTGATGTATTCTCAATCCTAATTTTCAGAAATAATTATTCTTGTAGCTTTCTAGTTTTTAGATATTGATTCTGGGTAGGCTGGAAATATAATTGTAATTTTCAGATCAATAATAATTGGCTTTGATGACCAGGTGTGATTGTTAGTTTTCTTTCCAGCCAAAACCAGATTTGACATTTAGTACTTGTAAAAAAAACCTATTTGATATAAATTTTGGGATGTTTACATTTTAAACAAGTGTTTCATGTTTATTGCTAAGAGAAAACTTAAAAAATTAGCAATTATTACAATTTTTAGTTTTACTACATTGTTTATACTAAAAACAAAGCAGGAAGATTTGTGATCATTAAGAATTAATACAAGGTAATGTAATTGAATGTTTGTACTTTTTCACTGAAGTACTTCAGGTGAACACAGCACTAGATTTCCGGCTGTTTCTAATTTTCATAATAGACTTCTTCATATGAGTCTTATCCAAAGTTTTATATATATATCAGGGTGGATTTGATTTAAATCATGATGTAAATCACTAGTTAAAAGGTTTGATTTAAATTGACTTGATTTAAATCATAATTTTTAAGGAGCAACTGTTATCTCTGTCCCTCAGCAACTCCTCCACTGACTTGCTGTTGACTCACCGGCAGTCCCAATATTGCAGAATATACAGCCTCATGCTACATAACTAAGCTCCATTTCAGGCTGAATAAACTAAATTATTAATTAAATAGAAAACTATCTTTAGATAGTTTTACTCCAAAAGCATTTTATTAAAATAAATTTGATAAAAATAAAACAAATCCAATTTAAATAAAAAAAATCTGATTTAAATAAAAAAACTCTTGATTTTTTTTTAAAAAACATCAATTTTTATCCACCCTGATATATATTATTTGAATTCTAACAGTACACAAAAATAAATTTCTGTGGAAGTAATATATTGCAAGCATGTTTTAATAAAATGTATTTCTTTCTATTTTTTCTAAAGATACTAGAATTTATTGAACAAAGCATTGCTTAGTTGGGTTATACTAAATTACAAATGCACTTTTTAAAAATATAACAGATTTGTGTCTTCCTTTTTTGCCATCCTATTAGATGTGTGCAATAGTACTGATCTTCCCGAAGTTGAAATCATTAGTCTGCTGGAAGAGCAGCTCCCCCATTACAAGCTAAGAGCTGATACAATCTATGGTTATGACCACGACGATTGGCTTCATACTCCTCTTATTTCTCCTGATGCGAACATTGACTTAACAACTGAGCAGATAGAAGAGACATTGAAATACTTCCGTAAGTCCAGATATGTTCATTAGTCAAATAATGCAATTATCTTTGAATGATCTTTTTTCTAGATTCTGTGCAAGTATTATATTATAAGTAGAATCATTTAAAATGTGCCATTATAACATCATTTTGCTGTAAGTGGCATAATTTCCATCTAATTAGAATAATTTGAATGCACCGTATTTTTCAGAGTATAAGTCACACCTTTTTACCCCCAAAAAGAGGGTGAATATCTGGGTGCATCTTATAGTCCGAATGTAGCCCCGTCCACCCGCCAGCCCCCACCCTTCGGACATTTTCATGCAGTTCCAGGTAGCAGGGATCTGGGTTGGGGCACAGCCTGAGGAACAAACTTCTTCGTGACAGTCTGCAGGGGGAATTTGCCTGGCGACTTTAGTGAACAAGGCAGGCCCCACGATGCACAGCTGGTCACCCCTATGGCTGCCCAGCGGGCAGCTCAGGGCAGACAATGGTTGCGATGACTTCACCCCCCACCAAAGCCCTCTCTATGCCCAGGAGCCAAGCCAAGCTGAAAGGGAGCCCCTAAAGTGAAACGTCCCTCCTTTCCAGCCACTGCTGCCCAATGGCCAGATTCCCCAATGCAATTCTTAGAGCCGTATTTCAGGCGGCGGCCAGTTCCCCTGCAATGTGCAGCAGGGAATCAGGAATCATTTTGGATTTGGGGAGGGGATTGCAGTGCTGCCGCCTGAAAATGGTTTTCTTCCCATTGCACATTGCAGAGCTGTGTGCGCTCGTTCTCCTTCTCAGCAGACTCACCTTCTCTTTCCTCCTGGCCAGATCTGCCACTTTAAACATGATGCACTTTTTTTAGCCTCTGCACACCCCATTTTGAAATAGGGAAGGAGATCGTGGGTCTACTGCCTGAAAACGCTTTCCTTTGTAATCAGGATAGATTCCATGCTCTGACCCTCCCCCCAAAACATGTGAGGGTCTCTTCAGGGGAAAGCGAGCAGTCTCTTCAGATCACAGGAGCACCCCGATAAGTTTTCTGGAAAATAACTTCTCAATAATCTATGCCCTCTTTCCCAGTCGAGTCTCTGAAGCACCTCTCACTTGCAGGAGGAGAAGGAGGGCAGCGTAAAGCAGCACAACCTTAAATGCTGGTAGGTAGAGGTAGAATTCTTTTTTTCTTGTTTCCCTCCCCCCAAATTAAGGTGCATCTTATACTCTGAAAAATACAGTAGCTTGTGTATTTCAATGTTTTATTATGTTTTCAGTTTTTGAAAAATAAAATTTAATTACATGGGAAAAGATCTGGGTCCAGAATGTTAAATTTACACAAGCATAGAATTTGAGGGAAAATTTTTATAAGATGTTTTATAGGTGGCATTTAGATCCCAAAAAATTATCATGTATGTATCCAAATGTTCAACCTAAATGTTGGAGGTGTGATTGTTTGGATGCAACATATTTTCATATTTGGTGGACGTGCAGAAAATTGAAAGCATTTTGGATTAAACTTTGGTGGGTTATGCAGAACATTTTGAAGAAGAAGCTTGAATTTTCTCCTCAGTTTTTTTTGCTGGGGATAGTTAAGGGTTGTTCATCAACGGAAACGAGATTAATTTTACATATGATTACCGCAGCTAGACTACTGATTGGTCAATACTGGAAGAAAGATAGTGTACCTACTATAGAGGAATGGATATTGGAGATGTCTAATTTCGCAGAAATGGCTAAGATTTCTGCATACCTAAAAGACAGGACCCATGAAGTTTTTGCTAGGGAGTGGAAGAAATGGGTAGAGTATTTGCAGAATAAATATCAAAGTAAGAAGTTTCAATTAGCATTTGACACATAATTATATCTATTAATTATTTTATATAATTGAATTTATATTTTTATTATGTTATATATTTATATTAACATTTAGATACATTATAATGTTAAAAATAAGTTTATATACTTGATAGATTTGTCGTATATTATCTAATTTTAAAAAGAAATTTATGATGTATTGTTTGAATTTTATATACCTTTTTAAATAACATTACTAAGATTGAATATTGGGAATGATACTTAATGTTAAACATTTATATGATACTTCATTCTAAAATTTATGATGCTCAAAATTAGTTTTATTAGTTTTTTTATATATTTGACATATTTGTTAGATTGCCATGAGTTTTTATAAATGATTTATGTTATTATATATTTGATTAGGGGGGTAAAAGATGTTAGAAGTTTAGATTAATTTTTTATTACTTAAGGTTAAATTTGTTATATTTTTAGCTGGATCTCACCTAATTTTTTTTCTTATGTTGTTTGACGTTGATTGCTATATATGATTGTTTAATAGTGGAAGTCAGGGGGGGAAAGGGGGAGGGATAGGGGGGAAAGGGAGGGGGTAGTTGTTGGGTGGGGGGATTGGGGGGGGGAAGGGGTATAAAAATTGTATTGTAAAACTTTTTCAATAAAAAATAAATAAATAAATAAAATTTAATTATATATACTATCACTGACCTATATGACAAGGTCTAAAATTAAATAATTTCTTCTGGCATTCTTACCTTCCTTGTTTTTATACTTAAAATGTATGATAAGGCTGTGAAAACATTTGAAAGAAATACTTTACAGAGTATTTCTTAGGACTCTGATGGTGAACCTATGGCACACGTGCCACATGGGCATGCAGAGCCCTCTCTGTGGACAAGCTAGTCGTCACCCCAGCCGAGCTCCTCTGCGCATGTGTGTGCTCCTCATGTCAGCCAGCTGGTCTTCGAGTCTCTGCTGCACATGCACGGGGGGTGGGGCGCATGCGGGTGATATAGGCATGCGTCACAGGGCAGTGGGGTGCATACATGGGGGGATGCAGGTTGGTGCAGGAGGCCTCACACAGTATCTCCATACCCCATTTTGGGCCTGGGAAGCCTCCTGCACTAACCTGGAAGACAAAATGGGGTATGGGGCACATACATGGGGGACACATCCACATGCATGGGGGACGGGCACATGCACGGGGGACACATTCACAAGGATGGGTCACATGCGCAGGGGGCGCTTGCGTTGAATTTTGGCCACGCGCACATGCATTCGCATGCACACATGCTTTGGGCACTGTCTTAGCATTAACAAAACCCAGCTCTTTGACATACTCTTTGTAAGGTTTGCATAGCTGTCTCAGTGGGTATCCTTGCCTATCTGTGTATGTATGCACAAACACTACTGTTAAGATGGAGGCAAACAAGTTATGCATGGCACACTAGCAGGCACTTGGTTACAGTTTTTGAAAAATCGGGGCAAATTTTCCAAAGGTTGTAGTTATGTTAAAATTAAAAGTTTTTTACTTGAGCTAACACTCCTTACATCTTATGAAAGAATATTTATGAAAGATATTTTGTTTTCTATTAACACAGTTGACTATTGTTTGGGCATTTTTGCTGGTCTGTGACAGTGATAAAAATTGATTGATTGATTGATTGATTGGGAATTCTCATACAGAGTGTATAAAAATTATCTATTAACTAGCGCATAATGGTAGTCAGGTCAGACTCTTGCAGATAGGGGCACAAGTAATAAATCGTTCATAGCTGGAAATAGATGGTTCTCATCACCTTGCTGATCTAAAGACTCAGAAATAGAAAGAAATTTGTGCCTGATCACACTTGTAAATGGATCATAAGCTTTCTAACAAACAGGAAGCAGAAGGTGAAGCTAGGCAGAATTACATCAGATACCTTTACAATTAGTACAGCTCCCCCCTGCCCCAAGACTGTGTGCTCTTTCCACTTCTCTTCTCTCTATATACCAATGATTGCATCCCAAAGGATCCTTCTGTTAAAGTACTGAAGTTTGCAGATGATACAGTGTTATTGGTCTCATTCAAGATGAAGAATTTGCATACAGATGGGAGGTTGAACAATTAGTTTTGTGGTGCAGCTGGGAGGCTGCTTGCCTGCCTGGCTGGGCAGGCATTCTCCATTGTAGTGGGAACTGCATCCAGGAATGGGTTGTCCTCATCTGCTAGCCAATAGGACTGAGTCTGTCAAAGCTGCGAGGGCACGTCTACACCAACGGTCCCCAGTTTTTGACTCGGTCCTAGCTGAAGACAGACGTGTTTTCAATTAGGTCTTCTATTCCTGGATACTACTGCACTAACTAACAACTTTACCACCAATGTGGCACCTAACTTCTTGTGCCACCAACAATTCCAGCATGAAGAGCTTTTAGCTCGAGCCCACTGAAGGCCATGTTGCGGCATGTCATATCACTGGAGAATGACTGACTGAGTAGCCAAATTGGGGTTGGCCCACAGAGCTGACTCAGGGGCTTTCCGGAGTAGGAACAATGTTCCGAAAATTCCTGGCTTTGCGGAAGCTTCGCACAATTCTAGAAAGCAGGTGAGCCTCAGACTGTCATTTGACAGCTGCTGCAGTGTATATCAGCCTGAATTTGCCAGCCCCTGCCTGATTGCAGGCATACCCCAGAGCTGTTGCAAGCTGCCGCCACAGATCGCAGCCCCATATTTCCCGATCCTCTGCTTGCTTGCAGGCATGCTCATGAGCAGCCAATAGCCAATGATCTCAAGGAATTTTGAGTCGGTTGGCTCGGCAGCAGGTTCAAAATAGAGGAGGCGGCTTCTTCCACCTGCAGGGAGATCACTTCAGCTGGGGAATGCCCTGACAGGGATAGGAGTGCTGGTGAGACCACAGGAATCTCTCTGTCTTGGTTTGCAAGCAGGAGAGCCGCGGCTAGGATTTCTAAAAGATTGAAGGCCTTCACTTTAACAGCAAACGCAGCTGAGCGAAATGCAGCAAGGTGCCAGAAGGATCATGAGGTAACCAAGACACAGAAGGGATCTAGCAGAGGAGAGCCTACGACACTTGGGAAGGACTCTTCCCACCATAATTCACGGCGGTAGTTACTTCTGCCTCAGGAATCTGTCAGCCAGCCTCCACAATCTCTGTCACCAGATGGTGCTGCAGAGCAATTTTTCAGTGATCTGTCCAGCAACAGGAAAATTCTGTATAGCTCCCTCCCAGATGGCTTTTCTGCCATTTCTGCATGGCAACAGCCTGTGAGAAGCAGAGCCTCACCTGCAGAGGCAACCTTTACCCTGACTGCAGCGGGACTCTGCTTGGGATGGGCAGGATAGTAATGTCCCTGCTGGCATGGAAGCCTTAATATCTGAGGCCATTGAGCGAGGCATAGCATCTTTTTTTTACAGAAAAGCCATCGAGCTACTTCAGTCAGATCAGGCCATTCCTTGCCTCTGAATCTGTCTCTTATAGCCCAGGCTTCAGGGGATTTTCTTCCCACACAGGGCCCTCATTCTCCAGTATCCTCCAATCAGTATGCTTCTCAGGAGGATATGGCTAGGGAACTGGAGCTATCGGAGGATGAGGGCTTAACTCCCGACCAGCCAGCGTTTGCTGGTCTGCTCCGCCCAGTGTTGTTCAAATCCTTATTATACAAGACCACAAGCACTGCACGCTTGGCGGACCATTTACCAGCCACAGACCCACCACCAGAAACATCGCGGCCCAGGGGTTTGCTGTTTTCTGATCCTACGGCTGAGGCCAAAGTAGTCTGTTCGCCACAGTTATCTGTGGACATTGTGCAATGGCAGTGGGCTACCCCAGGGGCAGGAACAAATCCCAGCTCCCTGGACAAGAGGTTTTACAACATGGACCCAGGCTTGTCAAGCACATTTCAGGTGCCGATGTTGGGTGGGCCAGTGGTGACATTGGCTGCTCCATCAGTCATGATGGATTCCCCAGAAGATACCTTCTGATCAGAGGACAGACGGGCTGAGCAGTCACTCAAAAAGGCCCACCAGGCAGTTTCTTGGGCTGTGAAGGCTTCCACTGTAGCGTCCTTTTTCAATCGGGTCTCATTGATGTGACTCCAACAATTACAGGACAGAATACCTGTTGCAGATGTGTGGTCTCATCAGGAACTGAACAAGCTGTTTGCCGCCTTTGAATTCTCCACGGACACCATGCTTGGAGTGGCATGGTTTGCTTCAAAGGCCATCGCCTTGGCTGTCACTTCCAGGTGCCTCCTGTGGCTCCGTCAATGGCAGGCAGATCCCAAGCAAAAGTGGAGACTGGCCTCTGCCCCATTCTTCAGGAAATGCCTGTTTGGAGAGTCTGTGGAGCCGCTCATTGTGGAATCGTGGGACAAACGTAAGATCCTTCCATCTCTCTCCCAGCGGGTAGATTCCCATCCTCTGCCATATTTCCACCACCAGGCCTTCTGAGGGTCAGACGGTGGGGTTGGACTGCCTTGGTCTGCCTTTCAGCAGAGGCAGGGCCAACAGTAGGATAGGGCGGGGAGATTCAAGCAGTTTCCCCGTAGACAGCCCTTTCGAGGGGGAGGAAGCCATTCTTTCAGACACCAGAAATAATTGCCTCACTGGCTCTCCCATTGGGGGACACTTGGCTACGTTTGCCAGGCAATGGGAGAGCACTACTACAGATGCATGGGTCCTGGAGACAGTCCGATGCTCTCCTTGGAGTTCCTCTCCACACCTCTGAGGGTTTTTTTTCGCTGCCTGGTTTCAGAGAACAAGGTCAAGTGGGGCCTCATGGAAACCATTATTCAACATCTGTTGGATATCCAAGCGATCCAACTGGTTCCAACCGGTTCCAGAAGGCAAGCAAAGGATGGGATTTTATTTCATCATCTTTGTCATTTCTAAAGCCTTGGGGGGGGGGAGTACAGAACAATTCTGAACCTCAAAAGACTGAACTGCATAATCTATAAGCGGTTCAAGATGCATTCCCTTCAATCCATCTTGGATGGCGTCAGAGAGGGCGACTTCCTTACTTCTACTGAACTAACTGAGGCTTACCTTCATGTCCCCGTTCTTCAGAGTCATAGGCAGTACCTCTGCTTTTATTACACAGACCAGCACTATCAATACAGGGCCTTACCTTTTGGCCTGTCATCAACACCCAGGGCATTTACAAAATTGTTGACGGCCTTGGCGGCACACCTCCGGGCTCTTCCCATGTGGGTCCAGTGCTACCTGGACAACACTGTAATCCAGTCCACCTCTGAATATCAGGCATGTGAGGATCTCAAAATTACCCTCCAGGTGCTACAGGAACATGGGTTTTCCATAAATGTCAACAAGAGCCATTTGACCCCAATTAACGCAGTTGCTGTGTTTAGGAGCAAAGATAGACATCATTGTGGGTAAGGTACATCTCTCCCAGGACCGGCGGGCGAGTATAAGGGAATTGGTGAGTTGGATCAGGCAGGACCGTAGGTGCCCCTGGCCATGCTTTTGCAGCTCCTTGGCAAGATGGTGTCCTGCATTTTGATTGTGCTGTGGGCACACTTATATCCAAGGGCTCTCCAGTGATTCCTCCTCCCTTACCAGAGGGAAGATAGGAGTATTTTCCCATCGAAGGTTAGGTTACCTCCAGGGATAATCTGTTCACTAAAATGGTGGGCTTCGCAGGAAATTTCTAGAGGGTGTTTTTTCAAAGATCCGGAGCATCTAACGGTGACAACAGATGCCAGTCTCTTGGGCTGGAGGGCACATCTCCAAAATAAGATAGCCCAAGGACAGTGGTCACAGGAAGAACTGTGCCATAATATTAACTGGCTGGAACTCAGGACAGTCCATTTGGCCCTGCAACATAGAGATAGTGTTGGGCAGAGCATAGTGTTGGGCAGACATGTCTTAATTCTGACCGACAATGTGGCCACTAAGGTGCACATTAACAGGTGGGGGGAACCCAATCTAGGTCCCTTATGAGAGAAGCTGAGTGATAGATTTGTCACTGAGGGCGGAGCACATTGCAGGGACCTCCAATGTTCAGGCAGATTGGCTCAGCATGGCCACAGTAGACCACGCTGAGTGGCGCCTGCATCCGGCTTTATTTCAGGAGCACTTCAGTGGATGGAGCGCTTTGGACAGCCAGCCATGGATCTCTTTGCCACCCTGGACAAAGCCTACCTGACAAGTTTTTTTGCAAGGTTTGCGGTTCCAGGAGCAGAAGGGGTCAATGCACTTTGTAGCCCTTGGCCAGCAGGACTTCTCTACACCTTTCCCCCTCTTCCCCTCATCCTGAGGGTGGTAAGAAAGATTTTGACGGAATGAGTGGAGGTGATTCTTCTGGCTCTGCACTGACCCCGGTGACCTTGGTTTGCTGACTTAGTAACCCTCTCGCTACTGGCCAGCCCTTGGAGGATACTGCCGGACAGAGTCTCCCTCAGCCAGACGGCCTTGGTCCACCCGGACCTCCAGTGGCTCCAATTGACTGCCTGGCATTTGAGCAGAGGTCTCTGAGCCAGGGCAATTATTCCTCCAAGATAATAGATACCATTCAAGCCTCCAGGAGATCTTCCACAAACAGAATTTATGATGCCACCTGGAAGGCATTTTGCTCCTGGTGCTCCAGGTCAGGTTTGGACCTGACTTCGGTATCTTTGCCCCAGATACTGGAGTTTCTTCAGGTGGGGCTGGACAAGGGGCTATAGCCAAACACGATCCGTCACAAGGTGGCTGCCCTGTCATTGGTCCTTCCTTGCAGTGGACTGGATTCCCTTGCTCAACACCTGACCCTTTGCAAGTTCATCAGGGGTGCAATGAATCTACGGCCTCCGGTGGTTCACCGATACCCGACTTGGGACCTTACTAAGGTACTGCAGGCGCTGACCGAGGCCCCTTTTGAACCACTGAGAGAGACCTCTTTGCGTTTTCTGTTCTGCAAGGTGGCATTCCTGGTGGCCATAATATCGGGCAGGTGGGTATTGGAGTTGGTGGCGCTTTCCATCAGACAGGACCTTTGTTTTCCACCCCAACAGGGTGGTTCTACATTTGGATCCTTCTTTCATTCTGAAAGTAAACTTGTGGTTTCACAGGGCCCAGAAACTTGTTTTACCCAATTTTTGACCCAATCCAGTGCATACGCTAGAACCAAAGTGGCACACGCTAGACGTGAGGAGAGCACTCTGGATATTTATCAAATGGACTTCCTCTTTCAGGAAGACGGAGTCACTTTTTGTGTCATTCCAGCCTGCCTCCTTAGGGGCAAAGGTCACTCTGTCGACCCTGGGCCACTGGATTAGGTGCATATTGCCAAATCATATGACATACAGGCCATTCCATTGCCCAAGGGTATTATGGCACACTCCACGAAGAGTGTGGCTACAAGTGCGGCGTGGGCATCACAAGCCTCTTTGGAAGAGGTTTGCCATGCAGCTACATGGTCTTCCCCGGCCCATTTCATTAAGCACTATAAACTGGACAGCTATGCCTTGGCTGAGGTGGCCTTTGGGAGGCAGGTCTCCAGAGAGTGCATGCAAATGAGGGGACCTCGGACCAGGCTGCAGCCCATCCGTTAGGACAACACTCTTCTTCTCGTTGAGAGGGAACAGCATCCAGCCCCACCCTGATGCCAGACTGGTCCTCAGTCCTTTGGAGGGGCGAAACTTCTGACCGAAACACATCGGGTCTATCTCTCTACCTTCGCCAAAATATGGGGACCATTGGTGTAGATTTGCTCCAATCCGGTTTCAGGCCCGGGCATAGCATGGTAACGGCATTGGTCATGTTGGTGGATAATCTCTGGAGGGCTCAAGATAGGGTTGTTCCTCTATCCTGGTCCTGTTAGATCCCTCAGCAGCTTTTGATACTATCGACCATGGTATCATGCTGCGCTGGTTGGAGGAGGGGTGGGGGGCACCGTCTTACGGTGGTTCTCTCCTATCTCTCTGACTAGTCACAGTCGGTATTGGCAGGGGGGCAGAGGCACCTTGTTTGTGGAGTGCTGCAGGGGTTGGTCCTCTCATCCCTTCTGTTAAACATTTATGTGAAGCCGCTGGGCGAGATCATCCGTGACTTTGGGGTGGAGTTCCATAAGTACACTGATGATACTCAGCTGAACATCCCCACCCCAGGCTATCTCAACGATGCTCTTGAAGTGATGTCCCGGTGCCTAGAGGCTGTGTGGGTCTGGATGAGGAGAAACAGGTTTCGACTCAACCCTTCCAAAACCAAGTGGCTGATCTGTCCCCCCTCTACAGATACCCACAAAAACACAGCCAGTCGAGGGTTAAGAAGCACTTGGCACACTCCACAGTTCTTATCTCAAACTTGGCAGCGATATGCACACCGTCTGCCAAGCGCTTTAATAGTACACCGAAAGAAAAGCACAACAAATATTCAGCAAAGTCTCTGATCAGCTTCAGCTATTAACTCCAATGCCTATCAGATTGAGTATTTGTTCATCACAGAGATCATTACCCCCCCTGTCTATTATATAGTCTCTGGGTGTGGTCCAGTGACTCATTGATCCTGTGACTCCAGTCCAGTGACTCAGGTCTATTCCCTCATGCGTCTCCGCAGCTGCTGTAAGCGTTTATCTCGCCTTCTTTGGCGTGCGTCCAGGAATGACGTCTCTCCCTCACTCTCATCTGAGACACCTGTTTCCCCACTACTTGGCTCTCTTTCAGCTGGCACCTGAGACGGTGCCAGAGGGGGGGGGGCTGGGAGATCTGGCTGGCTCCTCTTCCTCCTGCTCAGAGCTTCCTTCCTCCAATGGGATAGGCTCAGAGGACGGGGCCACAACACTATCCCCCACCGCAGGGCCCTTCCCCCGGGTCTGACGGTCGGGATGGGGTTGGGACGGGAACTGTTCATGGAAAGCCCGCACCAGGTCAGGGGCCTGAACGGCAGACGCGTCCACCCAGGTGAAATCCTCGGCCCCGTACCCTTTCCAAGCGATGAGGTATTGGAAGCACCCCTTCAGCCAACGGGAGTCCCAAATACTGTCCACCTCATACGTCGAGGCATCGTCCTCGTCAGCTGCGGCTGGGGGGGCAGGTGGCGGTGGGCGGCGGAGAAGGCTTGTGGGAGTCTCAGGGACCAGGAGGGACCGATGAAAAATGGGGTGGAGCCGCATGGAGCGGGGTAGAGTCAACCGATAGGCCACCGGGTTGATGACCGCCTCGATAGGGAAGGGACCGATAAAGCGGTGGGCCAGTTTCCTCACCGGCCGTTCCGTGGGGAGGTGTTTCGTGGACAGCCACACCCGATCTCCAACTTCCAGCGGTGGTGTCGCCCGGCGGGCGCGATCGGCGAACCGTTTATAGTCCTCTTTCGCCCGGATCAGCTGCCGCCGCACCAGTTGAGACCCGGGTCTCAGGAACAGGGGAATCCATGATGGTCAACGGAAAAAACCGTGGATGGTACCCGACGTTGGCATGGAACAGTGTCATCTGGGTGGATGTATGTTGGGAGTTGTTAAAAGCGAACTCTGCCAGGGGAAGGTACTCGGCCCAGTTGTCCTGCTGCTAGTTGACAAAACAGCGGAGGTACTGCTCCAGTATGCCAATGACCTCCGTGCCCCCGACAGTCTCCAGATGGTGCGACGACAGGCACACCTGCACCTCCAGCGCAGCCATCAGGCTTTTCCAGAAGTGGGCCGTGAACTGGGCCCCACGGTCCGAAACCACCCGGTCCGGCAGGCCGTGGAGGCGGATGTGTTGCAGGAACAGGCGAGCCGTGGTACGAGCCGAGGGCAGGCCGCGGCACGGGATGAAATGTGCCATCTTCGTGAGCTCATCCACCACCACGAGGATGGTCGTGAACGTAGCGGACAGGGGCAGGTCAGTCAGGAAGTCCATGGAGATGGCTCCCCACGGTCTCTCCGGTGTCGGCAGCGGCTGGAGGAGTCCAGGAGGGGGGCCGGACGCGGCTTTGGCCTGTCGGCACGGCACACAGGACGTCACGTAGGCGTGCACGTCGTGCCGTACCCGAGGCCACCAAAAAGTTTGCGTCACTAGGTTCAAGGTCTTAAAGAAGCCGAAGTGCCCCGCCGCGCTGTTGTCATGGCACTGGTTCATGACGAGGGCTCGGAGCGGACTTGTGGGCACGTACAGCCGACCCCGGTGCCTGAGCAAGCCCTCCTCCACTGTCCATGGGGACGCGGGGCCGACGTCCGCTCTCCGCTGCTGTGACCAGTCGTCCCGTCGCTGCGCTTCCAGCACCTGAGTCCGCAGGTCCACCGGTTCCTGGACCGCGGCCAAGGAGTCCGCTGGCAGCACCGTCCGGGGGGAAAGGGAGTCCTTGGGGCAAAAGTATTCCAGCTTACGGGAGAGCGCGTCCGCCCTCTGGTTGAGGTGGCTCGGAATGTATGTGACGTGGAAGTTGAACCGGGCGAAAAACGACTACCGGATCTGCCGCTGGTTCAAATTCCTGGCCGTGGTGAGGTGCTCCAGGTTCCGATGGTCCATCCGCACTTCCACCTGGTGTCGGGCCCCCTCGAGGTGATGTCGCCAAGCCTCGAACGTGGCCTTGATAGCCAGCAACTCCTTTTCTCAGATGGTGTAGTTGCGCATGGAAGGAGTGAGTTTCCGGGAGTAGTAAGCGCAGGGAAAAAGAGTGCCGCCATCCACCGGAGCCTGTAGCAGCACCACCCCAATCGCCACGTTGGACGCGTCTGTCTCAACCATGAACGGACGGTGTGGATCGGGGTGCCTCAGGACCGACTCCGTGACAAAGGCCTGCTTGAGAACCTCGAAGGCCTGCTGCTGCAGGGGCCCCCACTGGAACGGGAACTTCTTCCGAAGGAGGTGGGTCAACGGCAAGGTCAGGGTGGCAAAGCCCGGGATGAAGGTCCGATAGTAGTTGGCGAATCCCAACAGACGCTGGACGTCCTTCACCCGACGCAGGGGTTCCCAACTGTGCAAGGCCTCCACCTTGTGTGGGTCCATCGCGATGCCCTCGGGGGTGATGATGTGCCCGAGGAACTCTACGGAAGTCTGGAAGAAGTAACATGTCTCCAACTTCGCATAGAGCTGGTGCTCCCACAGGCGCTGCAGGACCTGGCAGACAGGCTGGAGGTGACTTTCCGGGGTCCGGGAATAGATCAAAATGTCATCTAGGTATATCACCACGAACCGATCCAGCATGTCCCGGAACACGTCGTTCATCAAGTGCTGGAACACCGAGGGGGCGTTGGTCAACCCGAACGGCATGACGGTATATTCAAAGTGTCCGTATCGGGTGCCAAATGCCATCTTCCACTCGTCCCCCTCTCGCATCTGCACCAGGTTGTAGGCTCCCTGGAGGTCGAGCTTGGTGAAAATCGAGGCCTCCCGCAACCTCTCCATCAGCTCCGGGATCAGCGGCAGGGGATAGCGATTCCGTACCGTGATGGCATTCAAGCGCCGGTAGTCGCAACACAGGCGCAAGTCCCCCGTCTTCTTTTTCACGAAGAGGACTGGGGCCGAGAGCGGGGAGGTCGAAGGCCGGATGAACCCACGGGCCAAGTTCTTTTCCAGAAAGTCCCGTAAGGCGGCCAGCTCGGGCTCCGACATGGAGTACAGGCGTCCCGAGGGCAGGGGCGCGTTGGGCATCAAGTCCACCGCGCAGTCGTAGGGTCGGTGCGGGGGCAAGCGATCCGCCTCCTTCTCGCTGAACACGTCGGCGAAGGATGTCAGCTCCGGAGGCAAGGAGACGTTTGGGGCGGAGACGTCCTGGCCGGCACAGGTGTGGCGAAGGTGGTCGACACACTGCAGGCTTGGGAACGAGATGGCATTTCTCGACCACGCCACCTTAGGGTTGTGCGCCCAAAGCCAGGCCATCCCCAGGACCAAGGGGAAGTGCAGGTCCGCCGTCACATAAAACTGGATCGCCTCCTCATGGTTCCCAATGGCAAGGCGCAAGGGCTGAGTAGCGAAGTTGATGGGCCCCGCCACAAGTTCCCGCCCATCAATAGTTTCGACTCTCAATGGAGGGTCCACTGGAACCAAGGGAACTTTGTAATGGGCCACAAAGGCCTGGTCCATAAAGTTCGTGGTGGCCCCCAAGTCCACCAGCGTGTGCACCTGGAGCCCCTCCGACCGGTTAGCCAACACCCGGGTGTTCAAAATCAGGTGCCGAGGGGGCTCACAGTCCACAGCCGCCGACTCCGGCGGGGCATGGTCACCTGCCTGACCCAGAGTTTCCCCTAAGCCAGGCCTGACCCGTTTCCCGGCTGGTCACGCCGAGGCTCCGGAACAGGCTTGAGCGGTCCACTCCGCTTCCGGGGACACGAGGCGGCGAAATGTCCAGCCTCGCCGCAATAGAGGCACAACCTCCCTTGGCGTCTCCGCATCCGCTCCTGGGCCGTCAGTTGAGGTCTGGCTGCTCCGAGCTCCATGGGCTCCTCAGCCGTCGCCACAAAACGCGGTACGGTACGGGGCGCTGTCAGTACGAAACGCGGGGGTGCCGGCGCTGTCGGTGGTTCCGGAAGAGCCCTATGGGGCCGTCACCATTGTAGGCGGGTGTCGATGCGCAGGCAGTGGGTCACCAGCGCGTCCAGGGTCTGTGGCGCCTCCACCCGAACCAGCTCGTCCTGCATCTCATCACAGAGGCCGTCCTGGAAGGCATCCTTCAGCGCCGCCTCATTCCAGGCCGAATCCTGGCCTAGTAATCGGAACTCCGCAATATAGTCCTGCAGGGGGCGCTTGCCTTGGCGGAGGTCCTTGATGCGCCTCGCTGCCATCTGCACCCAGAGGGGTTCCTCAAACATGGTGCGCAGGTGTTGCAAAAAGCCTTGATAGTCCAGAAGCAAGGGGCTGTCTTGCAGCAACAGGGGCGTGGCCCATTGGGCGGCAGTGCCAGAGAGGGAGCTGATAATAAAGGCCACCCGAACCCAGTCATCTGGAAAATCCTCCGGCCTCATCGCCATGTACAGCTGGCACTGTCCCAAGAAGGCCGGGAACATCTCCTGCTGCCCAGAAAACTTATCTGGCATGTTCACTGGGCATCTGGGACGGGGGAGGGGAGCAGGTGGAGCTGCTACAAGAGCATTTCCCAAAGCAAGTTGTGCAGTTAGCTGTGCTACTTGCTGTTGCAGAAGTTGATTGGCCTCCAGCATCTGCTGTACCTGCTGCTGCAGCTGTTGGTCCATCTTGAGTTAACGATGGAGTTGGGGTGATGAACAAGATGATCTGTCCCCCCTCTACAGATACCCACAAAAACACAGCCAGTCGAGGGTTAAGAAGCACTTGGCACACTCCACAGTTCTTATCTCAAACTTGGCAGCGATATGCACACCGTCTGCCAAGGACTTTAATAGTACACCGAAAGAAAAGCACAACAAATATTCAGCAAAGTCTCTGATCAGCTTCAGCTATTAACTCCAATGCCTATCCGATTGAGTATTTGTTCATCACAGAGATCATTACCCCCCCCCCACGTCTATTATATAGTCTCTGGGTGTGCTCCAGTGACTCATTGATCCTGTGACTCCAGTCCAGTGACTCAGGTCTATTCCCTCATGCGTCTCCGCAGCTGCTGTAAGCGTTTATCTCGCCTTCTTTGGCGTGCGTCCAGGAATGATGTCTCTCTCTCAGTCTCATCTGAGACACCTGTTTCCCCACTACTTGGCTCTCTTTCAGCTGGCACCTGAGACGGTGCCAGAGGGGGGGGGGCTGGGAGATCTGGCTGGCTCCTCTTCCTCCTGCTCAGAGCTTCCTTCCTCCAATGGGATAGGCTCAGAGGACGGGGCCACAACAGTGGCTGTGGCTTCCGGCATCCCGATATAGCCAGCTGGTGCCATCGCTGGCTATCGGGGGTGAGTTATTGGCCCCCACAGAGAGGGCTCACAACTTGGGCGTCCTCCTGGATGCATGGCTATCTTTAGAAGAGCATATGATGGCCGTGGCCTGGGGAGCTTTTCATCAGGTTCACTTGATTCGCCAGTTGCATCCTGGATCGGGATGAAAGTTGCATTTTTCTGGATCAGACTCCTTACGTACAGTCACCCAGGCACTTGTCACTTCCCGCCTGGACTACTGTAGTACTGTACTACTTCCCACCTGGACTACTGTAATGCTCTTTACATGGGGCTCCCCTTGAGGAGCACCCGAAGGCTCCAACTCATGCAGAGTTCGGCCGCGTGGGGGATTATGGGAGCAGCAGGGCGCTCCCATGTGACACCTCTCCTGCATGAGCTGCACTGGCTTCCGGTGTTGCTTACCACCTTCAAAGCGCTCCATGGCAAAGGGCCTGGGTACTTGTAGGACCTCCTTCTGCCACTCATAGCCTCCCTCTGGCCAGTATGCTCCCACAGAGAGGGACTCCTCAGGGTGCCATCAGCCAGGCAATGTCAGCTGGCGACCCCCAAGGAGAGGACCTTCTCTGTGGCAGCACATGCCCTCTGGAATGGCTTCCCCCGGAGATACGGAGAATACCAGATCTCTGGGATTTTTGCCATGCCCTAAAAACTCTTTTGTTTCATCAAGCTGGGCTGGCGTAAACTCCCCCCCTTTGGATATTTTAAATTGTAATGTGGATTGTTTTAAATTTTGGGCCAAATTTATATAATTCTTTTAATAATTTTAAATTTTGTATTGGAATGTTTTTTATTCTTGGCTGTGCACCGCGCTGAGTCCAGTAGGAGAAGGGCGATATACAAATTTAAATAAATAAATAAATAAATAATAAATAAAATATGCGTGTCCTCGTAGCTTTGAGATACTCAGTTCTATTGGCTAGCAGACCAGGACAAACCCATTCCTGGATGCTGTTCCCACTCAACGAGAAGAAGCGTATCAGGTAAGACCAACACCTCTTCTGTTATTAATCAACCATGAAGCAAAAGTAATCATGATAAGTCTAACTTTGTGACCCTAGTCAATTGCCAGTTTATCTGACTGCTTTACAAGCATAGATTTATGTATCAGTTGCCACACATCTTACAAACTTTTGTTTATCACTGACCTACAACATATATGCATTTTTTGTTTCAATGCAATATCATCTGCTAACCGTATCAACTGTACTTACATGTTTGTAGCCAGATAACTATTTTGTGTTCTATTTATTTTAGCAGTGAAATTTTCTATTACCCAAATTATTTCATCTATTGATTTATTTCCCCCTTGAGTCTTTTCTACTCTCTAGTTTTAAAACTGAGAGTTGTACTTGCTTCGGGATTTGCATATCATAGGTTATCAACACTAAGCAAAAGTTGAGTCTTTGGGACAAATCTAAAAACTAGTTTTCATATTTGATACATTATATTTGTCCCTGAAACAAATATCCAAAATGGAATTGCTTAATAAACTCTGACTCCAAGTCACTTGGGTTTAAATCTGATTTAAACTAACCTCCATGAGTCAGGTATCAAAGATCTACACAACTTTCTTTAGTTGTACCAACCCTATCCTGTTACTACAGTCTGTTAAAACTATACAAATAGTCCTCAACTTACAAACACAATTAGAATTAGAACTTCTGTTACTAATGACTTCAGTCATTAAATGAGTTGTAGCCAATTTTATGACCTATTTTTATTATTATTATTATTATTTCTTATTTATTCAATTTTTATACCGCCCTTCTCCTGAAGGACTCAGGGCGGTGTTCAGCCACAATAAAACAATATAAGATACCAAATTTAAAAGCAATTAAAACAAATTAAATACTTTTGGCCCTTCCGTTAAAAAACCCACAAATTTAAGACACCCTCCATCCAAATTCTTTTTAAGCCGGTGCAACCTGTTGAAATAGCAGAGTCTTAAGGGCACGGCGAAAGGTACGCAGGTCGGGAATCATACGTAGCCCTGGGGGCAGTTCATTCCAGAGGGTGGGTGCCCCACAAAGAAGGCTCTCCCCCTGGGGGTTGCCAGTCTACATTGTTTAACCAACAGCACCCTGAGGAGCAGTGCTGTGGAGTCGGAGTCAAGGAGTCGGAGTCGGAGGAAATTTTGGGTACCTGGAGTCGGAGTCAGAAGTACAAAAAACTGAGGAGTCAGAGTTGGAGTCAGAGCCAGAAGAACAAAAAACTGAAGAGCCAGAGTCAGAGTCGAGGAGTCAGAGTCAGAGTCGAGGAGTCGGAGTCGGAGGAAATTTTGGATACCTGGAGTCGGTGTCGGAGTCGGAAGTACAAAAAACTGAGGAGTTGGAGTTGGAGTCGGAGTCGGAACATTTATCTCCCGGCTCCACAGCCCTGCTGAGGAGTCCCTCTCTATGGGAGCGTGTTGGTCGATGAGAGGCTATTGGTGGCAGAAGGCGATCCCTTAAGTATCCAGATCCTAAATGATGGTGCGCTTTAAAGGTGATAACCAACACCTTGAGCCGCACCCGGAAGACCTCTGGGAGCTAGTGCAGCTCGCACTATGTCATGTTGGTGTGTCGAGTCGCTCCCATAATCACCCACACGGCCACATTCTGGACCAGTTGGAGCCTCCAAGTGCCCTTCAAGGAGAGCCCCATGTAGAGAGTGTTACAGTAGTCCAGACGGGACGTGACAAGGGCGTGAGTGACTGTGTGCAGGGTGTCCTGGTCCAGAAAGTGACGCAATTGGTAAATCAGGCAAACCTGATATAAATCTTCCCTGGCCAGAGCCATCATATGGTCTTCTAAAGACAGCCGTGCATCCAGGAGGACACCCAATTGCAAGCCCTCTCTGTTGGGGCCAAGGTTTCACCCCCAATAGCCAGCGATGGAACCAGCTGGCTGTACCGGGATGCAGGGAGCCATAGCCACTCAGTCTTGGAGGGGTTGAGTCTGTTTCTCCCCATCCAGATCCATACGGCCTCCAGGCATCGAGACATCACGTCAAGGTCATCTTTGGGGAGGTCTGGGGTGGAGATGTACAGCTGACACTTCATCCCGAAACCTCAGTTAATCTCCCCCAGCGGCTTCACATAAATGTTGAACAAAAGGGGCAAGAGGACCGACCCTTGTGGCACCCCACAAATAAGGCGCCTCAAGGTCAGCCTTTGTCCTCTGCCAACACAGACTGCGTTCAACCAGGGAGGAAGGAGGAGAACCACCGCAGCACGGTGCCCCCCACTCCTAAGCGCTCCAGCTGGTACAGCATGATACCATGGTGGATGGTATCAAAAGCTGCTGAGAGGTCCAATAGGACTAGGACAGAGGAGCACCCCCTGTCCCGAGCCCTCCAAAGATCATCAACTAATGCGACCAATGCCATTTCTGTGTGGTATTCTGGCCTGAAGCCCGACTGGAACAGATCTATTTTGCCACAGTTGTTAAGCAAACTGCTATGGTTGTTAACTGAATCCAGTTTCCTACACTAATTTTGCTTGTTGGAAGCCACATGAAGAAGTCACAAATGGCAATCATTTGACCCCAGGACACTGCAACTATCATAAATACATGCTGGTTGCAGGACTTCCAGCTGGACTTCTAGCGCTATCGGAGGCAAGGACTGCAAACTCTGCAGTCCTGCTCCGAGCTCTCCCCTTTGGAGGATTCTAAAAGGAGCCATAGCCAACCTGTAGGGGTGGTGAAGTAAAGGGGGGCACCTTGCAGGTCAAGTAGAGCCACATCTCTCCTCATGACATGGAAAATCCTCCTCATCTGAAGATGAGGAGCAGTGGCAGTCAACATGGCTACCATGAAACTGGGGACAGCCTGAATACCTAAGAGAATGCAGGAATGAAGAGAACAGTGAATTGAGATTGCTGCTGGGTGAGGTGATTCTTTTTTTCCAATGACTCCAAGGAAAAAATTATCAAAATGAAAAAAAAATCATTTTGAGATATCAAAATTAATAATGACTAAGGAATTCAAACAGGAGGAAAATATTTTAAAAGATTTAAAAAGGGAATGGGAGAAACAGGAAGATACCTGGGGAAAGAAGATACCTGGGGAAAAGAGAACAGATAGCTTTAAAACTATACAGTGGGAAAGGGTAGAGAGGGAAGAAAAAGTTAGATTACATAGTCAGAATGCAGATCTAGAAGTAGATGGAGTAAAAACTTAGAAGAATATGGGAGGCAAGTCAAAAAAATTAGACTTAAAGTACTGATGCAGACAAGAGATGATGGATAGAAAAAAGAGAGAAAAAGATCCTCCATGAACATATTTTAACAAAAATGTGTATTAATATTAGAACTATATAGACTGGATAATTAATTGGTATGTAGTGTGACAGACATTAGGATAATATTTTAATAAAAATAGATGTGAAGAGTGAAATATGGGAATTATTAATAAGCATTAAGCATTAATTGGAAAATTAGAGATTGAATGATGGTATTATTAAACACGCATATTATTAAACACGCATCTATATGTTTAAATGATTGTGACTGGTACTAGAAGTGTACATTGAAACACTGGACAAATCTGGAGTGCCTAAACCTGGGAGTGCGGGAAGTTCCCTCGTCCAGGCTGCAAACTTTACTGGCCCCTGCAGATATATAAGCTCACATACAAACATAAGCACAAACATTAACACTTGAAATGTTCCAGGAAGCCATAAAAGAAATGCAGGGGAAACTTAAAGAAGGACGTAAAGAACTTGCATTCAAAGGACTCTCAGCCCAAATGGAAGAAATGAAAGTCATAATTAAGACCCCAAATAAGCATATAAGGGAAAATATTGTTGATGCGCTTCAGGGACTTGTGAAGCATGTTAATTACATAGAAGATAAAGTTGAAGAAGTTAACCAAGCCAATGAGATTCTGGATAGTAAAATGGAAGAGGCACAAACCAAGATTGAAAAGACAGAAGCAGAGGTAATGATGACACAATACAGGGCAATGGAATTTGCTGTGAGTGTGAGAGGTTTGAAAGAAGATTCTCAAGAAAACTTGAAAGAGATTTTTATGGAAGCCCTGGCACAGTTTACAGGAGAGTCCAGGGGGAAACTTCAATAGCAAATTGATAGGATCTATCGTGTTAATTCATGGATAGCCAGACAAAGAAAACTATCAAGAAATATTGTAATTTACTTTGTCACAACAAGGATCAAAAATGAGATTTTACAAGCCTCCTACAAAAATAAGCTACAAGTGGCAGGACAGGAAGTGGCAGTATTTAAAGAAATACCACCTAAAATGTTGAAATCTAAGAAAGATTATGCTTTTTTGGCAGATGAACTTAGAAATTGTCAGATACAATACAGATGGGAGGTTCCAGTTGGATTAGTGGTGAATTATGGAGGAGAAAGATATCGTCTTAACACAATTTGGAAAGCAAGAGATTTTTATACTAACATACTAAAGGCTGGATACCCACCATCTGCAGGAGTCAAAAAGGGAAGAGAAGCAATAGAGGGAAAGAAAGAGGATTTGCAAGCACAAGGGGGTGCTATGAGTATGCAAGATGAAGTACTGCAACTCTCAAGTGCTGTTCAAGTGTGGGACATAATTGAAAAACCAGAAGAAGTTAAAGAACAGACACAAACTAGAGCAGTTACCAAACGTAAAGAATAAGAATTGAAGATGCTGCAAGCGCAGGCTTTAATACAAGAAAGTATGAATACAGATACAGAAGCTGTGGGAGGGGCGAGACCGAAGAAAAAGTTCCAAGTGGACTACCAATCGGTTCTTGCCAAGCTTCGAGAGTCTGAAGGTGGCGTCTAGGTTTTTAACCTGGAATGTCAATGGTTTAAACTCACCACAGAAAAGGAAGAAAATATTCCATTATTTGAGACAATTTAAAAATGATATAATATGCTTGCAGGAAACACATATTAGGATGAATGATCAAAAATATTTAATGAATGCAAAAGACATTTTGTGGCGTCTGCCCCGGAAAAAAAGAATGGAATAGTGATTCATTTGAAAAGAGATTTGACAGCTAAATTAATTGAAGCAGATTAACAAGGAAGATATTTGGCAATTGAGTTGTTAATAGAAGGAAAGAAAACACTTTCAATGGGGATATATGCATCTAATCAACAACAAGAAAAGTTCTATAAATTGATAGACACAAAATTATTACAATGGGATTATAATTCATGTATTTTGATGGGGGACTGGAATGGAGTAGTAGACCCCAATATTGATAAGAAAAAGCTTCAACAATCTACTAAAATGCGAGTGAGGCTGTCCAAATCCTTTTTTGATATGATGGAGGATATAGAATTAAGAGACATTTGGCATGAACCGAATTATAAAATACAAGAATTTAAATTTTTTTTCAGATAGACATCAATCTTTTTCGAGAATTGATTTTATATTAATTACAAATGATTTCTTTTGCAGGGTAAAGAAGACAAAGATTTGTCCCAGAACCTTAATAGATCATAGTCCAGTTTGGATGGAATGGAGTATAAGGGAAGGCCTAGGAGATCTTGGTGTTTAAATGAAAATCTTTTATATATGAAAAAAATGTAACAGTGTAAAAAATTAATGAAGGAATTTTTTGTCTTTGATATGCATAAGGGAACATCTATGGATATGGGATGGGATGCTAGTAAAGCATACATGAGAGGAGTCTTGATAAATATGAATAATGCATATAGACGTAGGAAGAGGGAAAAAAGGAGGGAATTAGAAGAGATTTTAAAAAAGGAACAGGTGTTAACATATAATCCAGAGGACAAGAAAACCAAAGAAATGATCACCTTATTACGAGGACAGTTTATATGTTGATTTCAGACCAAGTAGCAACTAATTTACAATATGCTAAACATAAAATTTTTGTAATGCAAACTAACCAGATAGATGGTTGGCATATATGTTGAGTAAAAGCATATATTTTTATTTTCTCATAACATAGAGAAAATAGAGTATAAAGGAAAAGAGGTTTATCAACAAACTGATTCAAAAGGCATTTTTAGAATTTTATACAAGATTGTATATTGCAGATAAAATAAAAGATGTAGATATAGAGAGATACCTGGGCCGGCAGAATATTCCCATAGTTACAGAGGAACAAAGAGAACGGTTGAACCAGCCAATAACAGAGGAGGGGATCCTCTTAGCAATTAAGCAGTTAAAAGGTGGTAAGACTCCTGGTACGGATGGATTAACGGCTGTGTATTATAAATATTTAGAATTAGAAATGGTTGTACCTCTTAAAGAACTGTTTAATGGAATACAAATGGGAGGAGGGGTGCCACCCTCATGGAGAACAGCCTTTATCTCATTAATTCTAAAAGAAGATCAAGACTTGACACACCCAAAGAATTATAGACCTATATCATTATTGAATACAGATTACAAGATATTTGCCAAGATATTGGCAAACAAGTTAATGTCAGTAATGCAACAAATGATCCATAGTGATCAATCTGGTTTTATACAAGGGAGGCAAATGAAAAATAATGTAAGACAAATAGTTAATATACTGGAATATCTGGAAAGGAACAACCAAATCCTTGCGGTGCTTATATTTCTAGATGCTGAAAAAGGTTCTGATCGATTGGACTGGCAATTCTTACTGAGAGTGGTGCATAGGATGCAATTTGGAAACCATTTTATGCAATCCCTAAAAGCAATATATCAAGAACAGACAGCTCAGATAATTGTCAATGGCAGCTTAACAGAAACTTTTAAAATTGAGAAAGGTACAGGGCAGGGGTGCCCCTTATCGCCACTAATATTTATTTATATTAACTTTTGAGTTGCTGTTGAATAAAATACGTAACTTAGATGAGATAGAGGGAATCAAAATCAGACATTATGAATATAAGGTACGAGCATTCACAGATGATTTAGTTGTAACCTTAACTCAGCCAGTGAATTCAGCAATGGTTTTGATGGAGACAATTAAACAATATGGTCAAGTATCTTGGTTTAAAATAAATGTTGCAAAAATGAAGATGATAGCTAAAAACATGACAATAAATCAAAAAGAAGAATTACAAAGAGTAACGGGATGTGACGTAGTTAAAAAAGTTAAGTATTTAGGTGTTTATGTTGCAACTTCTAATGGGAAATTATATAAGTATAATTATGAGTTGTTATGGCATAAATACAAGTTGAAATGGATAAATGGAAAAAACTCCAATTGTCTTTGATAGGCAGAATAGCAGTTAGAAAAATGAATATTTTACCTAAGTTTTTATTTCTTTTTCAAATGATACCAATACTTAAAAAGGATGCCAACTTGGAAGAGTGGCAGAAAGGTATTAATAAGTTTGTCTGGGTAGGCAAGAAACCAAGGGTAAAATTAAAAATAATGCAGGACACATGAGAAAGAGGGGGTTTGAAAATGCTTAACTTAAAGTTATATTATGATGCAGCTGTTTTATCAGCAATTAGCAATTGGATCAACTTAACAAATGGAAGGATTTTGAATATTGAAGGCTATGATGTGTACGGTTGGCATGCTTACTTAGTGTATGACAAAAAGGTGGATAGAGCATTTAAGAGTCATATACTGAGGAATGTTTTATTGCGTGTCTGAAAGAAATATCAATATAAGTTAAATGAAAAGATACCTGTATGGACAGCATCCAGGCACACGATAGAGAATATAAGTATAGAAAGCAGGCAGAATGTAATTACATATAGAGAAATTCTTTTTTTTTTAATTGAAAAAGTTTTACAAATACAAATTTTTCATTTTTCTCTCCCCCCAACTTCCCCCCCTCCACCCCTTATCCCCCCCATCCCCCCCTGGCTTTCCTTACAAAAGATATTATTTAATACAGCCTACAAATGTTAGACCAAAAAAACAAACAAACGGTGAAATCCAAATAGAATAACATATCAAACATCCCACTATCAATAATAAAAAAAAAATTAAAAAACTAACATCCAAATAATAATAATAATTACGTTCATTTATCAATCCCTCTTAATACATAACAAAATCAAAACCATAATTCACATTCTACAGATATTAAGCAAAAAGAAGGAAAAATCCAAATAAAACATATCAAGCATTTCTCTCCCCCTATCAATAATAAATATTTTACAGTCTGCCAGTATTATCATAATTAAATCAAAGTACAATATATCAAACATTTATCTTATCCAATAATAATTAACTAGCTTTATGAATCCCCCTTAATATATAATAATAAAATGTAATATAATATATAATGAAATCACATATATCAAGTGACATTCTGTATCAATATATCCATCTCTATTCTAAATTTAATTACCTCCACTTACTCTTCCCATTGTATGCTGTAAACCCTCCAGACAATTTAATCTTCTTCAACTAAATACTAACTGATACTTCTTTGTTTGATATTTATTCTGCACATAATCTATCCATTTCTTCCATTCCTTAACAAAAGTTTCTTGAGTCCTATCTTTTAAGTACGCTGAGATCTTTGCCATTTCTGCAAAAACAGCCATCTTCAAGTCCATTCTTCTATGGTAGGTAAAATATCTTTTTTCCAGTATTGCCCAATGAGTAACCTAGCTGCAGTAATCATATATAATATCAGTCTTGTTTCACTCATTGGAAAATCCTTAACTATACCCAATAAAAGCAATTGCGGAGAAAATAGAAGCTTCTTCTTCAAAACATTCTGCATAACTCACCAGAGTTTGATCCAAAAGGCTTTCACTTTTCTGCAGGTCCACCATATATGATAATGCATCTAAACAGTCACATCTCCAACATCTTGGTTGAACATTAGGGTATATGCATGACAATTTCTTAGGATCTAAATGCCACCTATAAAACATTTTATAAAAATTTTCCCTTAAATTATGTGCCTGAATAAATTTAACATTCTGTACCCATATCTTTTCCCATGTTTCCAACAAACTGGTTCTGCAAAATTTTGTGCCCATTTTATCGTACAATCTTTAACCAATTCACTCTCTGAGTCTCTTTCTAGCAATATATTACAAACCCTTTTTATATGCATCGGCCCTTTCTGTTTTATCTGCGTCACCAAGTCTTCATACAACATCAGACCAGTTTTTTGATCTTCTCTCCATCTTGATTGAAGTTGACTATACAGTAACCAAGTTAAATTAATCCCTTCTTCCAACAGAGTTTTTAATGACTTCAAATTCCATCTGCCCCCTTCAATAAAAAGTATTTCTTTATATAAAATCCCCCCAAGTGACTTTATATTCCATATAATGTGCCCAAGATCCAACCACAAAAGTATTTTGTAATCCAATTTAGACTGGTGCTTCTTCCAAACTCTCATCAAAGAGTTTCTGGGTATATGACTTCTAAATACATTGTCCACTTTGTTTTCATAAAATAAGTATGCATGCCAACCAAATTCAAAATTGTGGCCTTCTATATTCAAAATTTCAGTCCTCGTTGTTCCAAACCAATCACTCACTTGTATCAACACTGCTGCTTCATAGTATAACCGTAAGTTTGGAACTTTAAGGCCACCTCTTTCCTGGACGTCTTGTATGATTTTCAGTTTTACTCTTGGCTTTCTCTCATTCCAGATAAATTTGTTCAACCCTGATTGCCACTCAGTCAGGTTTTTATCACTTTTAAGCACCGGAATCATTTGAAACAAAAACAAAAATCTAGGTAGAACGTTCATCTTAAATGCTGCTATTCTGCCAAGTAAAGATAGTTGCAGTTTTTTCCAAATTTCCATATCTTTTTGCACCTTTCACCACAAAACTTCATAATTATTTTGAAAGAGTTTTATATTTGAAGCTGCAACCTGTACTCCTAGATATTTAACCTTTGAGAGTATTTCAAAGCCTGCCAACCTTTCCAGTTCCTTCCTTTGGGCTTCCGACATATTTTTAACTATCATCTTAGTTTTTTTCTGATTCAGTCAGAATCCTGAGACCAAACCATATTCTTCTATATTGTGTTTCATCTGGATGATTGATTCCAAAGGTTGTGTTAGGGTAACCACTAGATCGTCTGCAAATGCCCTTATTCTGTAATCCTTTTGCCTTATAACTATTCCATTCAAAACATTCGAATCCTGTATTGAGTTCAACAAGACTTCTAAAGTTAAAATAAACAACAATGGGGATAGTGGACATCCTTGTCTTGTTCCCTTTTGTATATTAAAATTTGTTGTTAAACATCCGTTAATAATAATTTGTGCTGTTTGCTCTTGATAAATTGCTGATATCGCCTGGACAAACTGGTTCCCAAAGTTCATTTTTGACAAAGTCTTTAATAGAAAATTCCAATTAACCCGATCAAAGGCCTTTTCCGCATCCAAAAAGACCAGCACTGCAGGGATCTGTTTACATTTCTCAAGATATTCCAATAAATCTATGAGTTGTCTCACATTATCCTTCATATATCTGCCCTCTATAAATCCAGCTTGATCATGATGAATCACCTCTTGGATAACTGGCATCAATCTGTTGGCTAATACTTTTGCAAAGATTTTATAATCTGTATTCAAGAGAGATATTGGTCTGAAGTTTTCTGGTTTTGTAGAACCATCCTCCTTAAGTAATGAAATAAAGTCCGTCTTCCATGAGGGGGGTATTTTACCCCCCTGTTGTATACTGCAAAATAAGATGTTCAATCAATTCTGCTTGTAAAGTTTTATAATACACTGCTGTCAAACCATCCATCCCAGGAGCTTTTTCTGTTTTCAGTTGTTTAATTGCAAGTACAATCTCTTCAGAAGTTATTCCTTGATTCATTCTTTCCTTTTGTACACTAGAAATTTTTGTAATTCTAGTTCCTTCTAGGTATTCATCTATAAGCCCATTCTTTATATTATCTTTATGATATAATTTAGAATAATAGTCTAAAAAAGCTTGTTTTATTAAGTTTTGTTGAAAAACTTCTTTTCCTCCATATTCAATAGTATCAATGATACGAGAACATTGCTGTTTTCTCAATGTACCGTATTTTCCGGCGTATAAGACGACTGGGCGTATAAGACGACCCCCAACTTTTCCTGTAAAAATATAGGGTTTGGGCTATACTTGTTGTATAAGACGCCCCCTTTCCAACGCACACCAAATAAAAATTAAAAAACATCAACTGGCTCACCCACAATGTAAAAGCAGCTATGCTAGACCCAAAATGGCCCCTGCAACAAGCAGGGACCTCACACAGCCACAAAAAGCCCCAAAAAACAACTTTTACATTGTGGGTTTACACACACAAAATTCCACATACAGCTTTGTGAGATTTTGTGTGTTTGTATAGTTAGAGTGAAACACTACAGAAACACATTAAATCTCAGAAAGTTGCACACATTTTATTTTTATTTTTATTTATTTTTATTATTTTTATTTTTATTTTTATATGAAAGCTAAATTTAAAACTTCCTAGCCTAAAACTTAGACCTAGCCTTTAAATGGCTAGGTCTAAAAAAGAACAACTAAAAAACCCCCCAATTAACTATTTTTTTTAAAGCTCCCAAAGGGGGAAAAAAACTTATCCGATAGAACAGGGGTCTCCAACCTTGGCAACTTTAAGACTTGTAGACTTCAACTCCCAGAATTCCTCAGCCAGCTTTGCTTTGCTGGCTGAGTAATTCTGGGAGTTGAAGTCCACAAGTTGTTTGCATCAGCAAGCAACTAAATCTCCCTGCCTGCAATCAAGCAGGCAGGGAGATTTAGTTGCTTGCTGATGCAATGGATTGCAGGCAAGGCAAGGCAAGCCCTGCGGCTAGCAGCTAAGGTAAGCAAGCTGGAGGTGGGGGGGATTTTTGCTACGGAGCAATTAGCAGGCAAAAAGTAGCAGCTGGGATGGCCAGCGTTGTGTAAAAGAAAAGTTTTTCCCTTTTACACAGCGCTTGGCCATCCAAGCTCTGGCGATCCCAGCTGCACCAGCGTTGTGTAAAAGGAAAGTTTTTCCCTTTTACAGGGGGCTTGCGTGTAACTCAGCTGATTAGCGGCAACTCAGCAGGCAATTCAGCTTGGCTCCTTAGAGCCATTTAAGGCTCGTCAAAGCCTTTCGGGCTGGTCTGCCTGGTTACAGGAGACTGACACCCGGGGTATAAGACGACCCCCGACTTTTGAGAAGATTTTTTTGTGTTAGAAAGTCGTCTTAAACACCGGAAAATACGGTATATGCCAACTATCTGCCCGGTTTATTAGCATTACAAAATGTGTTATGTTTTGCAAATTGTAAATTAGTTGCCGTTTGTTCAGCTATAAGCATTTGAAATTGATCTTTCAAAAGTTTTATAGGTTCTTGCAATTTATTATCTAGCGGATTTTGAATGTGTAGTTGTTCCTTTTTCTTTATCTCTGATTCCAATTCTGTTCTTTTCCTTTGTTGAATTAACTTATAGTTAGAATTCATATAAATCAAAACACCTCGCATATATGCCTTACTCGCATCCCAAACGATTTCAATGGGTGTGCCCTTATTCAAATTCATTTGAAAAAATTCCTTCATATGTTTTCCAAGTTCAGTTATATTCTTTTCATATCTAAACAAATTCTCATTTAATCTCCAAGATCTTCTCTCTTTCTTCTCCATTTCTATTTCTATCCATATCAGACTATGATCCGTTAAAGTCCTGGGAAATATTTTGGTCTTTGTTGTTTTAGTAAGTAAATCAGGTGTAACCAAAATAAAATCAATCCTAGAAAAAGATCTATGTCGATCTGAGAAAAATGTAAAGTCCAATTCCTTCGGGTTCTGAACTCTCCACACATCTTTTAGTTCCAAGTCCTCTTTCATAGCAAAAAAATCTGTGGTAATTTAACCCCTGATTTTGCCAAACTCTTTTTATCCATTTTGGTGTCAATCACCCCATTCCAATCTCCCATAATCAAAATAGATCTGTAATTCCACTGTAATATTTTAGCATATAATAATTTATAAAAATTTTCCTGCTGTTGGTTGGGGGCGTAGATTCCAATCAAAAGCAATGGATCATTCTGTAAATTTATTTCAATTGCAATATATCTTCCATGATCATCTGTTTCTATAATTTTAGCTGGTATTCTTTTGGAAATATACAACACTACTCCATTCTTTTTTTCCAGGCTTGAAGATAAAAAATGTGCTCCTAATTTAGAATTTATCAAGTATTTTTGGTCCTGAGTTCTAATATGAGTTTCTTGCAAGCACACAACATCATTATTAAATTGTCTCAAATAATGAAATATTTTCCTTCTTTTCTTTGGAGAATTCAGTCCATTCACGTTCCAAGATAGAAATTTAACTGTCATTTAAAGTTTCATGAAGCGAATCAACCATTTGCCGAAGTCTCTGCTCCAGAGCAGTAGTCTTCGGTCTGGCTCCTCCCATGGCTTCAGATTTCTGTGGTTTACCACTGGCCCCTTTCTCTTCTTGTAGTGTACTGGACCTCTGCTGCTTCTGCTTCTCTAACATTTGCTTCTCAGCTGTTCGAGTTATATGTTTATTTTTAGGTTCCTGCAGCAACAGTTCAAGGTCCATTGCCACCTCTCTTGTGCTTCTAAGGAGCTTTTTTTTATTCTCTGGAAACTCAATGAGAGCATCATCTGAAACGTCTCCTACTGCTCCTTGAGTTTCTTCTATTGCTTTTTGAATTTCTAATTCCATCTGCTTGCAATGTTCCTCGGTCTCTCTTTCAGCTTCTTTGTAACACCTTCTTCTATAGTTAACAACATAGATGAGCATGGAGGTGTGGCAGTCCTTTTAAAAATATTGTAGTAAAAATGTTCCTTTTAAATGCACTTTTATGCCCCTTTATTTTTTTCTGTTAATGAAATATTACATTTAGCAACAATACAAAAGAAAAACTTATCTTGGTTTTTCTCTTCATCTTCTTATCCCAATTTTCTCTAACCCTAACCCTAACCCTCATAAATAAATACCCATTAATTATTTATCTGAAAGAAAACTGTATCATCATAAAATGTCCTTTCCGGAAGAGAAGAAGGGACAGTTTGAGCCTAGATACTTTTGGTTCCAAGCCAAAAAATCTAATTATCTTTGGAAAATTCAAAACAAGAAAGGGGGAGGGCAAAGTTGATACATGGCCTGTATCTTGCAGGAAAATATAAGGTTAAGGATGCGTTGAATCCACTGTATGGGGACCAGATAACCTTTTTTGTTCTGCTTCTTTGTCTGATGAGTGATTTCAATAAAGAAATATGCTTATCGCCTACCGCCCAGCCAGCATGGACAAGCAGCCTCCTAGCTAACATGGCCATGCAACCTCACCTCCTGGCCAGCATGGGCAAACAGCTTCCCAGATAGCGCGGGTGTGTGGCCTCCCAGACAGCGTGGTCAAGCAGCCTCCTGGACAGTGCAGACAAGCGGCCTCCTAGTCAGCGTGGGCGAATGGCCTCCCAGGAAGACAGTCAATCGGGAAATGGTTCCCAATGGCCCAGCCTCATCAGCCTGGAAACGAGACCAAGCAAAGCCGCCCCATTTCCTCCACAAAACCAGAAACTGGACGCTGGGGGCAAAGAGGACCCGGGTGGGGGGGCGACAGCAATGAAGTGATGGAGCGCATTACCTGGGGCGGTGTTGGTGCCCAGAGGTGCTTCCTTTGGTGTCCAGAGAGGCTCCTGAGGACATGGAAAGCTCTGCTTGAGGAGCTGCTCAGGAGTCCTGAAACTGCTGTAACTGCCACCTCCAATTTCTAAGCAAACCCCGCTTTCCAGGGCTAATGTGCACCACCACCACCTCAGTCTTGAATAGCACCAGGAACCCAGTCAAAGCCGTTGTTGGATATATTTGTTTCATCCAAGGCAAATGGCTAGGAGGGACAAGGTGTCAAGGTTCCAAGTAATACATCTTTTTCAATGAGAACTCCAAGGCAAGCATATTCCTCAAAAAACATTTTATTGGGACCTATCATATTGGCACAGACTTGGTGGAAAACTAGCTGTAGGTTCCCTCCAGTTTTACACCCAATTAAAAGTAAAACTTTGTTACTTCCCCCCAGAGTCTGCAGTCACACGGTCCAATCAACATGTAGTACAGTTGCTAGGTGACCTCAGTTTCCACCCTTCAATCACCTGCACAAATGTCCTTGATTCCCAGGGGAAAGAATTTTATTTTGGCTATAACACTCCAGCTATCTCTACCCCCCCTCCCCCGGCCCCTTAGCTCCAGGCTGTGTCAGCCCGGAAGCAATGCGAAGAGAAACCTCCTTAGAGAAAAGCTACAAAAAGAAAATGGCCATAGTGAGGCCAGTTTCAGGGGTGTGGCCAGGTGTGGTGCTATTCAGCTGATTCGTCAAACTGCTCAAAAAGTTAGCTACCAGTTTAGCTGAACTGGAGCGAACCAGCTGAATCCCATCACTGAATCTAAGTGAAAAGATTCCTACTTAGAGGAGGGATTAGCAAATGTATATTCTTGCCCAACTCCTTTTTTGAATTTGGATATTGACTCTGTAGTTGAACATTTAATGATTTGGCACACTAATCCTAAAACTGATGATAAAAGTCTTATAGTGCAGATTTATGTGGCAGAATAATTGTTTTCCAAAGTACTTTTAGGTGAATGTTCTGAAAACATTCACTGTCTGAAGATGAATTTTATGCATGATGCATCGAGTCTCCTCAAATCTTTTCATGGAAGAGATTGGTTATTTTGACTTATAAAATAACATATGAAGTTCAGCTCCTGTTATAAAACTTTAGAATTACTGTAGATCAGAGTTCTCCAACCTTTTCAGCTTTGCAGACTAGCTGGGCAGGGGAGAGGGGTTGGTTCCATGCATGTGGAGGGCAAGCACGCATGTGTGCAGCTTCATTTGTACGATTGATGGGCATATGCACTCACCCGTCACTTCTGTGGTTTTGTTCTGAAAGGCTCAAGACCTAGTAGTGGGCTGTGTCCTAGGGCAGTGAAAGCTAACCTTTCTGCCATGGCATGCCAGGAGAGGGAGGGGCGGGGGGTCACGTGCACATGTGCCCACTTGCATGCGCACTCAACCCCCTCCCGCTCCTGGCACATGATGGCCTGGTAGGCCCGTTTTTCTTTCTTACCTGGTTCCAGACCCTCTCTATTTATCTGGGAAGGGCGAAAACAGCCTTTCCCACTCCCTTGGAGGCCCTACAGAGGCTGAAATGGCCTATTTCCCAACTCCCAGTGGGACAGGAAGTGACATTTTTTGCTGTCCCCACCTCCAGAACCTCTCTAAGAGTCTCTAGGAGCCTCTCTAGGAGTCTCTGAAGGATGGGGGCAGCAAAAAAGTCACCTCCTGTCCCACTGGAGTTGGGAAATGGGCCCTTTCAGCCTCCGTAGATCCTCCAAGGGAGTGGGAAAGGCTGTTTTCGCTCTTCCCAGATAAATAGAGAGGATCTGGAGCTACGTAAGAAAGAAAAACAGGCCTTCCCTATCCCACCCCATATCCCTGCCCTCCAGAGGCAGGAAACGGCCTGTTTCCCTACTTCTGGTGGGCCCAGAAGGCCTGAAAATCAGCTGGCCGGTGCACGCATGCGCCCCAGAGCTGAGCTGGCATGCCCACTAATATGGCTCCATATGCCACCTGTGGCACGTGTGCCATAGGTTTGCCATCACGGTCCTAGGGGTTGGGATCCTTGCTTTAGATAGTTGAGAAAACTATCAATGGATATTTGATAGCCAATGCAGAAAATAACTTTAAAAGGCAAATATAATACAATACAGATAGTCCTAAACCTACAACAGTTTGTTTAGTGATCAAATTCCAAGTTAGAGCATCACTAAAATAAGTGGCTTATGACTGTTTTTCACACTTAACCAATGCATCATCACCATGGTCACATGACCAAAAGTTAGACGCTTGGCAACTAGCTCATATTTATGATGGTTACAGTGTCCCAAAGTCATGTTATCAGGGGTGGGTTTTAAAAATTTTTACTACCGGTTCTGTGGGCATGTCTTATTTTGTGGACATGGCTTGGGGAGGGGGTTAATGTGACTGGGTGGGCATGACCAAATATTTTTTTTAACTTTTAAAGGCATTTTTTCTACAACCTTAACAGGTTGCAAAAAAAATTGCTTTTAGAAGCTTCTGACGATCAGGCAAGTCAGCTGGGATCACCAAAAGCTCTTAAAGGGATTTTTTTCCCCTTCAGCTGAAGAGGTTGCAGAAGAATATGCTTTCAGAAGCCTCTGACAATCCCAGCTGAGCCGCACAATCATCAGAGGCTTTTTTTTTAACTTTTAAAAGCATTTTTTCAGCTGAAGAGGTTGTATAAAAAATGCTTTTGAAAGTAAAAAAAAGCCTTTGACGTGGTTGGCGGGGTTAGCGAGCGGCAACTGGCCCAGGAGCCAGTTCGGGGGCATGGCCAGCCAATGTTTTCTGAACTACTAAAAACTTTTACTACCAGTTCTTGCGAACCGGTGCGAACTCACCACTGCATGTTATCACTTGCTCTAAGTCAGGAAGATGCTTGATTTGTGTGAACTTATCAGGAGGAAGTGTAGCATTACAAATCAAAGGCAAGGGTGCTTTTGTCAGTTGCCACGAATATTGCTGTGGAGGTATCCCCCTTATGGCCTTCTTGGAATGCCTTGGAACAGTCATCCATTCTTCTTCCGTTTTGTCCTCATCTTCATCATCGTCATTAGCATCAGCATCCGCGGCTTGCGAAGACGGAACATCAGGGTGAGAAGAACTAGTGGATGGAACGTTTCCTGTGAATCTTGGTCACCAGACTGCATGGCATCAGCAACATCATCTCTAGGAATGATGATCATTCCAAGATCAATGGAATGAATCCTGGACCAATCAGCATCTTCCTCAAAATTGGCAGATTGGGAAATCACTATTACATGTTTAGAGTCAATAAATTTGTTCCATTTTGAGTTATCATCAATACCCATAAATCTCATCCTTTTTGCTGCTGGACCTCCTTTCCTTCTTTGAGCTAAGGGAATATTCACCATAGTGTATGTACCAAAAATATGGAGGTTTTTGAGGTCTGGCTTGTACCCATACAACATGAAAAAAGGAGTCTGATTAATTACACTACTCCAAGTATAGTTGACAATATAGCTTTGCACAGCCTTATTATGCATAGTTTCTTCAAGTCTTAAAGGAGTTTCAGCTATCTCCCTGGGTAAAGAAAACCCAGCCGCTTGTGGAATTTTAGGTTTGGCACCAAGCCTTTCAAATTCCTGGCTTCTTTAGGAATTGCTTGTGAGCATGCAAAATTAGAAGAGGACATCACTGACCTCGGTAACAGCATGTCATCTTCAAGATAAGCAGTTCCAACAGTACCTTCAACATCACCTTCCTCCAGCCTGGTTCCTGAAGCAATCGGTGTTTGAAAAGTTGAAAGCCTGTGTAAAAGCCTTTTCACTTCCTCATGAGAGAGATCAGTGAGATTTATGTCTTCAGCAGACTGTGCTCTGTATTTGAGGGGGTTTTTTTCTTTCTTGACATATTTGCAAAAAGTAATCAGCGTTCTGCAGTCGCTGAAAAAAAAAACCTAATTGCCTAATAGCCTATTCGCTTTTCAGTTGAATAACATCCAAGGAAAACAAAAATAAATCAAACCGTTGTCTGCTACCATTGTTGAAGCGTGAATCAGTCTTGTTCTCCCCCTGGGGAAAATTGTAATTAATTAGAGGTGACTCAAACGTTTTTCCATGGTGTATACTCTCAAAGAAAGAAAACCCAAATGTATTATTCTAAAAAACATATTTTTGTAAAAGTAAAAAAACCTAGCTAACTACATCATACCGGTAGTTTATTTCAGAGACGAACACAGGAAAAGTAAAGCAGGAAGTTAGAAAAAGAATAAATGTAGACATGTGCAGTAGTTCAAAGTAGTTCTTATCTTAGAGATAAGGTTCTCTGGCAAGGTACCGTAATGTTCAGAATGGAAGCTCAGCTGGCAAATACAAATAATGCAGTGACAAACAAAAGGGATGAATATTGATGGGGAAAAGTGCCTAAAGCAGCTGAGGTTGAGTTCCCATGCAGAGGGCTGGAGAAAGCCCCTGAGCAAGCTAGGAAGAGTGGAATGGATGTGGAACTGGGAATAGGCCAGATTCCCAAAAACTCTGATGGAATCCTTAGCGAGATCCATAGAGCAACTGAGGGAGGAATTTGACCAAGCCATCCTTAGTGATGAGGGGCCGTCTTGCCACCCATAAGAGAGGAGGGTTATAATTGAGCCCTTTGAAGTGAGGAAACATAGATGGGAACACAGTCCCCCTTCTCCACCCACAGAAGGAGAATGAGCCCAAGGCTGAAGTCATTGCCTCCCCCATGCAAAAGGCAAGCCACCGAAAGCAGGTGGTGGTCCTGTCTCTACAAACTAGAGCCGAGGGAGACCACAAAACATACTAAGTTCAGGCACACAGGGACCAACATGAGGGAGAAGCAGCGCTGAACAAGCCGCCCCGATTCAGGGAGAAATTTGATGGGGACTCAGACCAGCTGACTCTATTCCTTGACTCAGCTGGAGTCCGTCTAGAGTGCTATGGACACCTCTACCCATCCCACAGAGCCATGGTGAATACCATTGTCAAGGAATTAGAGGGAGAAGCAAAAGAATGGCTAGCAGCTTTCCACAAGAGGAGAGCCCCCTAATCTGCAAGATGTCAATGACTAGAAGTAAAGATTTGAGAAGGTGGAGGAGGATCAGTTTGCAGAGGATGAGCTCCGAAACCTGAAGCAAAGAGGGTGAACCATTAAGGAACACATCTGTGAGTTCAGGAGAGTCGTGGGAAGGCTACCCACTTTGCCGGAACAGCTATTACTTCACTTTTTCAGGACAAGCCTGGATAAGCAAATTGCCCAAGTAACTGCCTATCGGGACATCCTGAATTGACATTGAGTGGTTCTGAATAGCCATAAAAGTTGACAGCGGATTGCATATGAACAACATGAGAAAGCAACCTGACACCAAGGAGAGAGAACAATCAGACAGGACCATCAAGCTGACGGGAGGCCGCAGCACCACAGCCAGCCCCAAGACTATGTCTGCCACGAAGCTAGCTGAAATGCTACAGATGCGAAGGAATAGGCCACATTGCATTGGCATGCACAACCCCAGCTCTGAAACCCAAGCCAGAACCACCATCTAGGGCACAACCAAAATGAGGCCCCAGGTGTATTGCTGACAAGTCCTGAAAAGCTTTCCAGGCTGTTTCCACCCAGCTGAGGGGGGGTGGGGACTCCAGCAAATAACGAAAAATTGCCAGATGCCTATGACAGTAAGTATGAAGGCTAAAACGACCCGATGATGAGTGAACTGATTCACTCCTTCATCTTCCCAATACTCCTCACAGCCCCAAAAACAGGAACCCAGGGTACTTTTCAAGCCCTAATAGATTAGGGCAGCATTAGATGCTTAAGTAACCTAACCATGGTCCTGAAACTGGGGATTAGAGCGAAAAGACTGACCCACCCAATCAGGTTCGATCAGATCAATAGATTTCTATTGGGGGAGCCTATGCCACCCACCTGACTGAACTAGTGAAGCTAGGGTTAGCAAACCACTGGAAGGCAATACGATTCCTAATAGCTCCCAAAATGACAGGCATGGTCATACTGGGGTTCTCCAATAGGTTCTCTGGCTAGACAAATGGGGCCCGACCATCTGGCGGCAAGGGGGCAACCAGAGGCTGAAGATAGCAAGAAGGCTCCAACCCCCTCCACACCCAACCCCCTCCACACCAAACAGGAGCATCATCCACGCAGTAAATCCCCCCCAAAGGCCCCACCTGAACAATTGGCAGCCACCTCTGACAAAACCCTAGAGGCCAAACAGATCCCCAGAGAATATCGGGACCTTGCGGAAGTGTTCAGTGAGGCTGAGTGCTATGCTCTAACCCTCCCTCCCAATTGTGTGATGTACTGTGCCATCAAAATCATCCCTGGGGCTAAACTATCCAAACCCAAACTGTACACCATAATGCCCCCGGAAATGCAAGAAATGCGCAAAACCTAGCAAGGGGATTCATCAATTTAGCCAAGCCAAGGGCCGTAGCCCCAGTCCTATTCAAAGAAAAAAAAGATGGAACCATGAGGTTATGTGTGGTTTTTAGAGCAATAACTGGTGCGTGTACACAACCTATACTCCCTCCCTCTCACGAAGGACATGCTGTCTCACCTAGCTAAGGGAAAAGTCTTTACTAAATTAGCTCAGTAGCATATTACCGAGTCCTCATCAAGGGGGGGGGGAAGCTCCCTAGGGGGCATTCAATTGCCCCCTAGGGAGCTTTCAATTCAAAGTAATCCTTTTGGATTGCAGCCCCCCCCCCCCGGTGGTGTTCA
This sequence comes from Coluber constrictor foxii, assembly GCA_038048745.1. NCBI lineage: Eukaryota > Metazoa > Chordata > Lepidosauria > Squamata > Colubridae > Coluber > Coluber constrictor. Next base: position 112,944,985 of record CM075961.1, on the reverse strand, counting down.
TGCAGTTAATAAACAAAGTGTTGCATGAGCACCTCTATAAGGGGGTCCTTGTCTACCTGGACAACATCCTAATCTACATTGAGACCATGGAGGACCACATACCCCTAGTTTGCCAGGTACTTGAAAAACGTCTGACAGCAAACCTGTACATTAAGCTGTCAAAATGCAAATTTCACTGCACATGGCTAGACTACCGGGGCTACTGAGTGACAAATGAGGGCATAGAGATGAACCCAGCCAAAGTACAAGCCATCCAAGGCTAGCAGCCCCCTTCCACCCACAGACATCTACAAAGCTTCCTAGGATTTGCAAACTTTTACAGGCAATTCATCCCCTCCTTCACAAAGATTGCCGAACCCATGACAGACGTCCTAAAGACAGGGGGCCCAGGGATGAAGCCCCACCCGGGACAACCTCTACAGTGGGACCTAACCTGCCAAAATGCATTCGAAACACTAAAATAACTTTTTGCAAAGGAACCAGTGCTAAAGCATCCTGACCCTGAACAACCCTTTGTTATCCAAGCAGACACCAGCAACGTGGCAGTAGGAGCAGTGCTACTCCAAAGAAATAGCCAAGGAAAACTACAGACCTGCGCCTACACCTCCTGCAAACTCATGGACACAGAGAGGCGTTGGGCTGCATGGGAAAAAGAGGCATTTGTGGTAAGATGGGACCTGCTGACCTGGCACTACCTGCTGGAAGTGGGGGGGTGGGGAGAGAAACCATTTGAAGTCTGGATTGACCACAAAAATCTGGAAGCCCTTAGGACTCCAACTATCACCCAAGCAAGTGCACTGGGCTCAGTAGTTCAATTTAATTCCATGCTAAAACACATCCCGGGGGGAGGAATTTCCTAGCTGATGCCCTCTCCTGCATGCCCTAGTACAAATGCAAACAGGAGGAGGTAGTAGACGTCATTTCCCCCCCTACCCAAACAGCTGCTCAAGGATCACCAGACAACAACACCATGACCGGCAAGATCAACCCACTGATGATCTAACCATGAAACTCAAAACCGATTGCTAGCAGATCTCTGGTTCCATGACAACCAACACATCTTGACAGAAAGGGAAGCCCTAGTGTGGAAGGGCTATGTCCCAGAGTCCCTATGCACCTTGTTAAGGAATTCACAGAGTAACCCTTGAATAGCAAGGGTGTACACATGAAAGCGATTGAGAGTAGATACGAATAAACACAGTCAACACAGAGATACACTGAGTTATGTTTACTTTCAGGAAATAGTAAGGCACAGTCCAATAAACAGTCCAGGTCATACACATATAAAGCAGAAGATGGCAAAACGACAGTCCAGGGATAGTCCAATAACAAGTCCAGTCATCGTAGTCATTCACAATAAACAGTTCTTCTGGATTTGCAAACAGTAGCATACAGAGTTATCAGAAAGCAAGAACAGCAAAGAGAAACAAACCATGTTTCTAGCTCCCTCTTAAGGAGATTGACTACAGAGCTAACCAATCAGGACACAGTATGATGCAATACAGCAGTCTTAAAACTATATTGATGGTTTATATATTGCCAACCCAACAAAGTAGGTAATACTCATTTCCTAACACATCTTAATCCTTCAGAGGAGCCGTGGTGTTAAATCGGTGGGCCATTTTCCTAAAAACTTTATACTTAGCATGGAGGCAATTCTAGTGGCCTGGCATAAAGAAAGACATGGACAGTTAGCTGAAAAGTTGCACCATCTGTGCCGTGATGAAAAAGCGACCAGGAAACCCCCCCGGACTGCTGCAACCAGTGGCAGAGCCAACGAGGCCATGGGAGGAAATCGAAATGGACTTTAAGTGGAGTTGCTAAAGAGCGGGGAGTACGCTATGATCTGGACTGTGATAGACTTCAAACTGTTCCTGAAGCACATCTGCTGCCCGCATGGAGTGTCAGAAAGAATTATCTCAGACAGAGGGGTTCAGTTCACAGCTAAATTCTGGAGGGAGTTCCTGTGGTCCATTGGGTCATCCCAGGATCTTAGCTCAGCCTATCATCCGAGCACCAATGGGGGGCAGAGAGGCTGAATGCCATGGTAGAACAGTACCTGAGGTGTTACGTGCACTATCAGCAGTCCAATTGGGCAGACCTCATGCCTTTCACTGAGGTTGCGTACGATAATATTGTACACAGTAGCACAGGACTAACTCTGTTCAAAGTAGTGAGCGGCATGGACTTCGTCCCAATGCCAGAATATCCAAGGGATCCCCCCTCCTCAGTCAGCTTGACAGACTGGCTGTCAACACTGAAAGCAGCATGGGAAAATGTCAAGAAAATGCTAGCTAAAGCAGTGCAGACCTATAAGAAACAGGCAGACACCCCACAATAGTTATTCCAGCTGTGGGAAAAAGTTTATCTCTCCACAAAATACTTGAAGTTAAAACTCCCCAGCAAGAATCTGGGACCCAAGTTCATGGGGCCATTACCCATAGTGAAGACTATCAACCCAGTCAGGGTGCAATTAAAATTGCCCCGACTGCTAGAGAAGATACATATAGTATTCCATAGCAGCCTTTTAAAACCAGTGGTCAGGTCAACTACCCCATGAGGCCCTGGACTCTGGTCTTGAGCCAAACCACATGCTCAACTTGAGGTGGCACAGGAGACAGCTCCAATACCTAATCAAGTGGACCCCTTATCAGAGGCATCTTTGGTAAAGAGCAGAAACATCCAAGCTGACCGCCTCATAGCTAAATTCCATGAAGACAACCCAACAAAGCCTGAGGAGATCCCACTCCTAAAATCTGTACCTGTACTCAAACTGTTTTTGCATTGCACTGGTTGCCTTCAGGAAACAGTGACAACTCATGAAGCATTTCTGACCTGCTCTCGAGCTGCCATAGGCAGAGGGATGGGGAATCAAACATCGTAACTGCATTGAGGAACTTGCACTTCAGTCAAAACAAAATACATTCCAGCAGGCCACGTCAAGTTCATATCCATGCAGACCCATCATTACCATTATGACCAGAGGGAGGGACCTTCGTTGGAGAATGTGATTGATGACACACCTTGGGGGGAGGGGGAAATGGTCAGATCCCAGATGCTAATTAAGTGAGGTCAGAGTTGGCTTCACTTGGTCCGTGCCGACATGAAGCTCCTAATAAATATCTGGATTTCTTTTGAAGGTTGGCTTGAGGCTCATGATTTAATTAGGGCATTGGTTGGAACCCTGACAGCAAACACTTAACAACTATCTTGATTAGAAACAAAGTTTGGGTTCAGTTGCGGTCATAAGTCGAGGACTAACTGTACAGAATTTTGTTTGTAAATCATGACAGTTGTAAGTAAAGGCAGCCACATGTATGGACCTAATTTTATAATCACTTTTACTATGGTCTTATGTCCAAATCTATTATCCTAAATGAGTGTTTTTGGTGGAAACTGGCAAAAAGGTAACAAAATTTGGTCACATGACCACAGGGCATTGCAGTCAGTGGTTAATGGTATCCAAGTACCTGAAATGCAATAATGTGGGGTGGGGACAGTGCAACATTTTGGGATGGCTAGAAGTGCTTTACTAGTCATAAAGATTATTGTAACTCTTAAACGACCCTTTGTAAGTTGAGGACTGCCTATAGTAAATTTTTAAGAACATATGTATTTGCTGCTTCAACATTGTTACTTCATATTTTAGCAGTGTATAAAATGTATTTACAAAAACAAGTTACAATATATATTGAATTTTTTTGGTGCCCATTTTGTAGCAAATGACTGGATAGTTTTTGACTATTACTTCTATTACAAACAATTTCTTTACACATCTGTTCCTAACGAAAATACATAAACAATTTTCTTAGCAATATTCTTGCTCAAAGGATCTTTGCATCATAATCTGTTTTAACATTGAATAAGTAAGCATTGGTTGTGAAAAACCTTATAATAATTAGTATAAAATCATAAGGGTATGGAGGCTATAGAGAGCTGAACACAACACTATTAATATTAAAGTACTGTACCAGTGGTGGGTTGCACCTGGTTTGCACCGGTTTTCTATAGAACCGGTAGTAAAACCAGTGGGAGACTCCGCCCACTGACCCCGACGTCATCAGAACGCTTCTGCGCATGTGCAGAAGAGTGCACGCACGCATGAGTGAAGAGAGCATGCACGTGCGGCCCCGTTGTGAACCGGTAGTAAAGGTAAGTAGAACCCACTTCATTAAGGCATTTGATAAAGTAGACCATAACCTACTACTTTATAAGATAGAAAAATGTGGTTTAGACCAGGAGTCACCATCTTTCGGACCTCAGGGACCACCAAATTCATAATTTTAAATCCCGCGGACCACTAATATGAATCCAGCGTGCCACTCGCTGAAGCACCTGGACTCCCAGTGACTGGATGGAGTCCTTCAGTCACTCAGTTTGGCTGCCTGTTTCTGCAACCTTAAACACTCAGCCATTTGGATCTGTTTCCCACAGAAAACAAAGCACTGGGATCTCTCATCTTTCTCGCCTCCGCTCTCTTTGTCTATCTGTCTCTCTCTTTCTCTCATCTCTCTCTCTCCCCCTCTCTTTGTTTGTCTGTCTCATCTTTCTCTCTCATCTCTGCCTCTTCCCCCTCTCTCTTTGTCTCTCCCATCTTTGTCTCTCTCTCTCTCTCATCTCTTTCTCCCGCCTCTCTTTGTCACTCTCTTTCATTTCTCCCCCCTCTCTCTTTGTCTGTCTGTTGGTCTCTCTCTTTCTCTCATCTTTCTCTGACTCTCTCATCTCTTTCTCCCCCCTCTCCTTGTCACTCTCTCTCATCTCTCTCCCACCCTCTCTCTCTGTCTGTCAGTCTCTCTCTCATCTCTCTCTGTCTCTCTCTTTCTTTGATCTCTCTCTCTCTCTTTCTCTCATATTCTGATTCTCCGGCGCTCTCTAGGTCTTGCAGGCACTTCTTCGGCCTTTGTTGATGCTGGATGCATCTTGGGGAGATACCTGACCTGCTCTCCTCCCTGAGACACTCACCTGATCTGGCTGCAGCCGATGCTGCTCCGTGTTGTAATAGACTCCAGGAGCAGGAGGGGACATCATCTCCCCTATTGTGAAGTGCGCTAAATTTAATTGTGCTGCAAGAGAAACAGCCAGGCCATGGAGGTGCCAACAGCAGTGGTGGAGAGAAACAGCTGGGTTGGACCAGTGTTTCAGTTGAGAGAAAGTCTTGCATCTCCCCGAGAAACTAAGGTGTGAGAGCACCAACAAGGGTCGGAAGAAAGACCTGCGAGATCCAGAAAGAGATGAAGCTTCGCTCCTGGTCTGGAATATAGAACAATCTCCATCCTTCTTCCCTTCTCCGGCCAGGTGAGTGGTAACTGGGAACGGAGGGTGAGGGGCAGGACCAGCCAGTGGTAGGTTCAGCTGACAGTAAGCCACAGCAGGGGGAAGAAAGAGCCACGGGTGCCAACACCCATTGCTTCGGCCCAACTGCACTGCCACCCACCCACCATTGCACCATTACCTCATTCTGGCCGGCAAGGGCTGCACTACTCCTTGCACATTGCACCTCCTGCAAAGTTGCAAGTTGCATGTAGCTCCCTCTATGGTGGAGATTTCCAGCCCTACCATGAGCTGCCTGGCTGGTCCCATATTCCAGAGTTCTAGTCATAGGACTGGCCATTGGTCATCCTGGAGCGGCTTGGGTGTGCTGTGTGGCCCACCAAAATTTTCTCGCGGACCACTGGTTGATGACCTCTGGGTTAGACATCACCACCAGATGAATTCGTAACTGGCTGACCCACCACATTCAATGTGTAGTTCTTAGTGGAACTGCATCTACATGAAGGGAAATATGCAGTGGGCTCTGTTTTAGGCCCAATACTCTTCAACATCTTCATAAATGATTTGGACAAGGGGATAGATGAAGAACTCATCAAATTTGCAGAAAACACCCAAGCTAGCAGGAATAGTCAACACTCCAGAATATAGGCTTAAGATACAGTAGGATCTTGACACATGGCCGCTATCTAACACAATGAAATTCAATGGTAAAAAAGTAAGGTTTTATATTTAGGCAAGAAAAACAAAATGCACAGGTACAGTATATGTGGTACCTCGCTCATTAGTAGTAACTGTGAGACTGATCTTGGAGTCCTAGTGGACAATTATTTAAATATGAACCAGCAGTGTGCTGCATCTGCCAACACTGTTCTAGACTACTGGAGTGGTCTGTTGTATCTTAAGTGATCACTAACCAACCAGTTATAACTTGAATACTACCTGCAGTGGCATGTGATGGGGCTAAGAAAAGGAAGCTGAAGGAAGGACTTGGAAAGAGAGGGGTGAGCAGGACAATTAAATCTTAAAGATACTAATACAATTTTCTCAATTCCTATATTCAGATATGAAAATCATGTATTAAAAAAAGTCTAGAGTTAGCAAGTGGTCTGGATTAGTAATTTACCTATAATAAATGGCGAAGATTTTGTATTCTAGGAGTTAATATGTGTGTATGCTGAGAAATCATGTTATAGTATGTGATTTAGTTTAAAAAGATTTTGTTAAAAAAATATGCCTAAGAATGATTCACAAAGGCCAAGTGACAGAAGGTAAATATGAATACAAATGTATATAAATTCAATATAATATAAATTATAAATTTATATACAGTTTATAAATATAAATTTAAATATATAAATCCTTCTTATGCCAATATAAATTTCTTGTTAATACCACATTATAGCCCAGTAAGCTCAATTGTTTATAGAAATATGGATGTCACAAGGTTATTTCATATTAATTCTTTGTGGCATCTACACAGTTTTTAAACGTCTGTGTTTTGTAGGTATCTTTCTTAGTGAATATGAACTACTCTTTAAAATCAACTATTTTATTTTAACTGCACTGATTGTGATACAGATTTAAGAATACCTGACTAGATTTTTAAAATTATATAAAGACATTGGATACCAAACTAAAGTATGATTTATCATGACTTCTCTAGATAGGGAAGTTTTAGATGTAAAAAACCGAATATATTTCTACAATCAATAGATGCATACTTGGAAGTGATTTTTATGTAATTGTCTTTCTAGTGTTCCTCAATATAAACTTCCCTCTATATGTAGGTCTTTGGTTATTCGGGTCTTCTCCTGCGTAGAATCCCTCTATATTTATATATGTAATTTTTCTAGTAACGCTAATCTATTAATACTTGTTAAATTCCTATCTCTTTTCTATAAAATCAATACAAGTTTGTGTATTTAACAGGATTTCTGTTTTAGAAAGAATGATGGCAAACAGTATGAAAGAGATCAATGTTTTATATTAAACAAAATGGCTGTGGCTTGCTGCAAACATTTCTGTGCTATAATATAGGTCAGGTGTTTGGAGTGTGGATCATCGGTTTGCAAAATAAGCACATAAGGGCAAGTTATATTAATTTTTCTTCATCAAGAATGTAGATATTTAGATGTTATCATAAGGCAATTGCAGAGGCACTTGCAGAGTTCCATTCATCTAATTTGGACTGTGGTGGTTATATTAGAGCTTCATTTTAACCATATCTTTAATAAATTAACTATGTTTATGCTGTTTAATGTAAGAATATTACTCTTATGGAAATGAAAGGCATTTTTCTGGGTATAGCTCTATTTAGTGAGATAATTCTTTGCTAGCAATGAGAAGCAGCAGTGTATATTTCCACCCTCCATTTCTGCATCTCGTTCAGGACCAGTCAGTCTCCATGGCAACCTACTAAACTGAAAGAGATGTGAAGAGCAGAATGGAAAGGAAATGAGTTAGAAACCCCAAGTGGTGGTGTGTGCCTCCAACATCAGCTTCTAAGCCTTCTGATTGGGTGAGTTTAATTCCCACCCCCACAGCTTCTCTATAGAGATTCTGTATTAGAATAACCTGGTGCAGCAGCTTTAACAGCCTCTCCCCTTTGAAGTTGCATTTTCTTTTAATTTTTAGTTTCTACATTGACTCTCTTTCTTGTAGAGGATGTTTATCATATTGTTAATAATCCCAGAGTTCCTTTTCAACATGGTGATCGGTAAATGCATGCATGCATGGCTGTATTTCACTTGACCTCTGTTATATTCTTGTAAAATCTCTTTCGATGGTGCCTAAGGAGAAGGGAATATGCAGAAATTCATTGAAGCAGATTACTACGAGCTGGACTGGTATTATGAAGAATGTACAGATGGTAATTACATGATTTTGTAATAATTCTGTATTATACTGATCTAAGCTTATCTATCAGTGTAGCAAGAGAACTGGAAGAAATAGCGAAGTGATATTTCAGTTAAAGTAGACAGATTTTAGCATTTCTTGACAGGTTCAAAAGATGTTATAGGGAATTGTAATAAGAGCTTTTGGCTGGTGGGAGTGGCAGCAGAACATGGGTATTAGACAGTCTTCTGGGGAGAAGAAAATTGCTTCTGAAATGCTTACTGTGTATAGCTGCTGGTAGAGCTTATACTTAACATCCATTTCTTTTGCTGAGAAGGGTATATATTTAGAAAATAGGCTAATCATCACATATTAAGGTAAAATGGAAATGCCTGCATCTGTGTCTGTGTGTCTGTGTCTGTGTGTGTCTCTGCCTGTGAATATATAGATAAGGGAGTTAACGTCTCAGTTTGGGATTAAAAACTTTATTGAAGGAAACAGAGCATTTAGCTAAATTACCAGAAGGTTAAATTTGAGGACTCTATCATAATAGCATCTCGCAAATTTTCTTTTTTCTGCCATGTTGGTAATTCTGCTTTCTTGTAAGGCCGAATGTGATCACCAGTCTCATGTGCAAGGAGGAGTAACTAAAACTGTACCACATGTCTTGTGGGAAATTCAAATCTTCCAATTTCACCTCAGAACAGAAACACAAAATGAAAATGCAGAACTCAGAATAATATTTCCTGACATAGTTGTACTCAATTTAAGTATTCCTCTTTATAAATAAGAAAGATGCATTTATAGGGGAGATGCATTTATAAGAGATGTGGCCATTATTAGGAATTTAGCATAAAATATAAATTTTCATGTCAGGATTTAGAAGGATTAAGATAAAATGAAAATAAATATAGAAATGATGCACTGTTTGAATACTCTTCTGAATTTGACACGGTGCTTATTACATGCAAGGATAACAATGGTGACTGACATGTAATTTGAGAAATGGTTATTTAAGATAACCCTTGTTTATGTTATAATTTTCTGCTTTATCATAATGATCTATTTCTGGTTTAATTGAATGAAATAGCACTTTAGGTTGAATGATCCAATGTAGAATATCAAGAAAAAGGCAAGTTTCTATTTCCTTATTTGGCTTTCAATTTCCTAAATTGATTTTCAAGAAGTTTCTAAAATGCACATATAAAAATAATATTGATAGTGAAAAATATTCTGTAGGATTGCCATGTTACTAGTGTTAATCTGATAAATGGACCAAATGTTTATTTCTTGACTAGATTTTTCTTTAACCAACATTCATCAATTTACATTTTTGAATTGTAATTTGGCAAAGATATTTTTTTAAAAACCTGAGATATTAAACATGTTCCACCTAATGCAAAATTTTGGTCACCATAGTATGTCTGTGTATGTGAATGTATCTAGTGCATGGTCAACAAAAAAACAGGGAAGTATGTGCAAATGGTATAAATCTAGCAGAAAAGTCGATATTATTGGTTCTTCTCATGAATAATGCAATTTAGATCTAGGTATATATATATATTCATCTATGTATAATTATGTTGAGGAATTTAATACATTTCTTGCTTGATTTTTTTAAAAATCCATTTTGTAAATGGCCAATGTACATAATAATCAGATCCTAATCCTGCTTTTATGATTTTATTACTATTCACTGTACCTCTTCCACCTTAACTACTCCAACGTTATTTTAATATGTTTCACAAAGCTAATCAGTTGTTTTACCCTATCCCCCAAATCTGATGGCCATTGATTGAAAGTTTGGTTTTGAATTTTTTATGGCTGCATTTGTCAGAAAATGTTCTGGTTTTTATGTCCTTTTCTACAAAACAATAATGCATTTGCCCACCTACATTTAGATGACCTTTGAGAAATTTTACCTGTAGGGATCAATGTTATTCTGATTTTATATTATAAAGAATTTTTTTTCACAACTGCCTCAAACAGTTGTGGGAATCATTGTCTAGTTTGGAAATAAACAATCACCAGTCAAAACTTCAAGAGAAAACAATGGTAGTTTTACTCTTCACTTTGCAAAGCGGGTGGACCATGCACATGCAGGTACAGTGGACACACTCTAAATCATCAATACATTTGCCTTATATTCCCTAGCACCGTTACAGATTTACCTTCCACCTCTTCTTCATTGGCTTAGTAATAATGATGTCACAACCTATCCAAAGTGTCTAAAATGAATACATTATCTCTGCCCCTGATTACATCTCCCACTACTCTAATTCTATCTCCCCTTGCCCTTATTTATGAACTTCCTTTTATGGTCCTAGTTCCTAGGGGTTTTCTGTACTCTTCAATACTGCTTGGCTTTTAGTTAACAAAATTTGAAATGTTTATAAAATGTGAGGTGAATAAAGAATATATAGGTAAAGAAAGAATTGAGAAAATATATAGAATATTAACTGAATTAGAAGAGCAGGCAAAAGGTTTAAAATTAATTTGGGAATCAGATTTAGGAGAAATAAGTGATAATGATTGGAAAAATATTTGGAATAGAAAAGTATATAAGAATATGTCAGTTAGAGTTAATGAAAATGGATATAAAGTGATATGGAGGTGGTACCTAACATGTAAATTAAATCAAATAGACAGTAAATATACAAATATTTGTTGGAGGTGCAAGAAAGAAGTTGGAACATATAAACATATGTGGTGGGATTGTGATAGTGCACAAAAAATATGGGGCATGGTGTTTAGAGAAATTAGAGCACTTTTGAATGTAAATTTAAATATGTCACTGAGAATTGCATTATTGCTGCTGGCAGAAAACAGGATATAAATGAAACAAAAAGGAATTGATTGTAAATTTGATAGTGGCAGCTAGATTAGTGATGATTAAATATTGGGGACGAAATTGGGATATTCAAAGAAATGAGTGGTGTAATGAAATTTGGAGTATGGCAACAAATGATAAATTAACAACAGAAATTAAATTTAAAAAAGGGACGATCAAAGCAAACAATTATAATGAAATATGGGGGGATTTTATAAAATCAATGTTGGTGGAAGACAAAGGGAATAAACCTCAAGAATATACTGTTTATATTATATATTGTTTTGGAGGGGATAAGGGCAGAATTAGAATATATTGTATATCTTTTAGTTGTTATAGAAGAAGAAATATAAGGGAAAAATGGTCCCCAGGGGTGGGGATGCACTGTAATATTTGAATTTTTTCTCTTTTTTCTTGTATTTAGATGTATATGTACCATGTTTGTATTGTTTGTATTATTTGTACTTAAAATTAAAAAAATTAATTTAAAAAAACATTGCTTGGCTTTCTTGTGAAAGAAAACAGAATAGAATGTTAAATAAATTAAATAAGACATTTGCATCCAAGTTTGTCATTGTTTAGTTAGGGTAAGTGTTCAAAATTAGAGTGAACATCAGTGATTATATTATTTTTCTGGTAAAAGAGAGATACCCAGACTTCACGGACCTTTAACAATAAATAATAGCTTAAGCCTGGGAAGAAAAAGGACTGAGTATTGACCATCTAACCAACAGTATAAGAAGTCAAGCAAAGTGAGAACAACAGAGAAGTATTACTTTGTTTATGGAGGCTTCTTGAGTTACTGTATCTCTGTGGAATTTAGTTACTGACACAGAGCAGTGAGGAATGGTTGCAGTCAGAGGAGGTTGTGCCATCCCGGAAATGAAAAGCAAAACAGAAGGAAGGAAGAAAAAGTACATGAAGTCATAACATAGTACATAGTAACATAGGGTTGGTAGTCTTCAACCATCTCAACTTCGGACACATACATATACAGTATTTGTCAAGAAGCGTGTAGCCCCTAAACCATTTGTATCTGTAAATATGTTTTATAATGGAAACAGATTAATAATGAATAAAGTTATGTAAAAGGTTACTCTAGATCAGTTACCAAAGTTGTCTTTACTCAAAGAGAGAGATCTTTGATCTGACATGAATGTAACCACCGTACATAGCTTTTTAAAACAATAATGGTTTTTCCTAGGCACTCCCCTGGGACTTCCAAAATACCATCTTGGAGTCAAATACAAAAAAATGCAAAAGCCTAGGACTGATTCTAAAGTATGTCTGACTATCTTTTGGATGAAAATTTGTCCATTATCTATAATAAAAAAAATCTCAGACATGTTTAATCCTAATTAACTCTGAATTTTCATTCGGAATATATGGGGTGGAAAAAAGTGGAAGGGTAAGGTGCTAAGACAAAAGGAGTATAATAATTTATCATTGGGTTCCTAGATTGAAAATTTATAGCAAACATTCATAACCAATCTTCTCAGCCTGTGAGTAAACCTGAAATAGTACATCATACTCAATTCCCAAATTTCACATTTTCCTGGTTCCAGTTGTTGCCATCTGTTAGCAACCAGTACTATAAAGATTATGCAATAGATTGCAAAAATAATTTCACTGCCTCACTTCAAGGTATAGCATTCTTTGTACCTGTGTTTACTTCCTGGTTCAGTTGCTATGAAACCTATAGGAAACTACCATTTTTGTTTAGAGTAGGGAGGATTATAATTATTTAAAATTTAAATTTAAATAAAAATCTGCTTTAAAGGGACAGAAATTTTAAGTGTTCAATTTTATTATGAGAGACATTCAAAGAAAGAGGATTATAGTTTGATGCTATTTATATTATATGGATAATCTCTAGTATTGAATAAATATTCTTATAATCTTCCTTCTCCCCTATTGTTAGGTATTTTGTCCCATCTTTCATGATGATCAAAGCATTCAGGTTACCCAGCCATATCAGTTGAAGAATGTTAAACAAGAAGATAGATTTCTTTTGTATGGAAATCTCATTTGGTTTGTACTGCAGATATTGGAATGTTTACCCATTTTTGAGCATTATTTTACAAGATCTTACTTAATGATGATTTTTAGCAATGTCACTGAAAGAATCTATGTATTAACATGGAAGTTTTGAATCCAGTTATAACAATGAATGTAAATCCAGAAATTATAAGAACCTTGATTTCTTGGAAGAAGGTATTTTTCCTTGTCTATTATTTTCATAAGAATATATAAAAATCAGTTGTGAGGTAAGTAACACAATATTGAAAGATTAGGGCTATGGTTTTAATGCTTTTGCATAGTAAAATTGAATAATATTTTCAGGTTTCTTTATTTGGTAACTTGCTTTTAAAAGTTCATTCTATCAGTGAAATGCTGTTTCCTTCTCTTACAATACAGGATTAATGTCAGATGTAAGAAAAATATTTATAATTTATATAGATATGTTTAGTGCTAATAGAAAAAATGTCAAAAAGGACCAAAAGCATTGTAATAACCAGCTGCTGTATTCTTTATAGTTTCTTGAGATACAGAAGAAAAAAGAGAAATAAGGGTCTATAGAAACATAACAGAAGGCTTTTTCCCTTGAGATGATGCAAAATGAGATGGAACTTACATTCTTCTTAGAGTACACTTTTTAGTAAGCTCTAATCATTTTGTTGTTGTTGCTTTCCAGCAAAGATATAACAAAAATATGACATGCTCAGTGATATTTCCATAGCAATGTTCTAAGTTGCCATCAGATTTTTTAAAGAGCTACTCTTGAAAGGTTTTTGCCTATGTGCCTACATAACACTGCAAAAGGAGATAATTAAATTCTGTAATGCATAATTGTTTCAGCAAATAACCATCCTGCGGCAAAATTGTTTCCCCAGCTAAAACAAAATAATGATTTGAGAATAACTGCAAAATTTAACTAATTAAGGAACATTACAAAAAGTTTCTAAAGTACTATAATTTGTTTTTCTAATAGCATATAGTGTTTTTAAAAAAGTTATTCTATAGTCTTGCTGTTGTTGGAAATCAATAACTGATAAATAAAAAAAATCTGAACCCCCCCTTTTTCAGTAAAGTTATTTGCAGTTTTTGCTTTGTCTTTCTTATATCTAGTAAATCAGGTCCCTTTCTGATATGTATTAATTCCAGCTGATGAATGAGATGAGTGTTATCTTCCTTGCATATTCTCATGGATTTTTGGCACTTCTTTAAGCTTTGATTGTGCTTTCAGTTCAGTTTGGAAAGATCTGAAGAGCATGCTGCTGGAAGACTCTTGTTCTTTTTCTTTTTGTTCCCCATCTTGTGAATTTCATAACTAATGTTTTCTTCCTATAATTCTTGTAGGGTTTTTTTCTTATTTCTGCACATTAGGTTTCTCCTCTTCCCCTATGATTGCTGCCTCCCTAATTTGTGTGGATAGATTGTTATTACTACATAAAAATTCAATCTTGGAGGTTGAATGTGTTTGATTTTGTATGATAAAATAGAGCTTCTTATGGTTTTGGAAAGAACTTAACTGGTTTTACAGGAAAGAGAGGGCACATTTTTAAAAAGGGGAAATTGGAATTCTAAATTGTCAGGGCTACAGCTTTCCCACCTCCATGAACAAACAAACAAATAAATAAATGCAAAGCTGAGAGAGAAGAAAATAACTCAAGCTGGACAAGTGTAGGAGCCTGTGTAGCATAGGGGGCTAATGCCTCCTACTAAAGGCAGCAATTAACACCAGCAGCCTGTAATTTCTCTGAGTTCAATCCTAGCCAGGCTCAAGGTCAACTCAGCCTTCCATCCTTTCTAAGGTGGGTAAATTGAGGACCCATTTTGTGGGGGCAATAAGCTGACTTTGTATAAATATACAAAAGTATGAAGGCTATTGCTTAACACATTGTAAGCCGCCCTGAGTCTCCGGAGAAGGGCGGCATATAAATCAAATTTAAAAAAAAAAAAGTTGGTTTGCAACTCGTATCTTATTATGAAAATTAACAAATTATGTGAGAGGCCATTAAAATACTTTAAAACAGAATTACTTTAAAACTTTAAAACAGAAAGACAGATAGTCTTTAATTCAGTCATTGATACTGCTTACAAATATATTTGGTTGGTATGTCATATTTTAAAGCAACTTTAACCTGATGTATCTCTAATTGGTTTGATAGAGCCCTTGTTGGCAAACCCATGCTTTTAAGCCTTAAAGCAGGGGTCCTCAAACTTTTTAAATGGGGGGCCAAATCACAGCCCCTCAGACGGCCAGGGGGCAGACTGGGTGTGTGTGGCTAGGAGGTCATGTGACTAGGTGGGCGTGCCCAATTTAGCAGTCCAATTAAACTTTAATTTGTTTTGCTCCTGGTGTGTTTTATTTGCTTTTGTTTGCATGTTGCTCTTTTAGTTGACTTTCCTTTTTACTAGATTGTTTTTTCAGTTGTTTAGTCTAGTGCTTCACTTCAGAAAACTCAGTTTTGCAGCAATTCTTCTCAGCCCCAAGGAGCTGAGAAGATAAGTCTCTCCCCCCCTCTCTTTCTTTCCCTCTTGTGTCTTGTCTCTCTCTTTCCCTCCCTCCCTATCTCTCTCTCTGTCTCTTTCTCTCTCTCTGTCTTCTGGGGGCAGGGAGATAAAAAACGGGGCATGCGGATGCCCAGGAAGGACTCTATGCCCCGTTTTTGGCCTGCAGAGTGCTACTGGAGGCTGGGGAGGCCAAAAACAGATCCATGATTGGCCTCCCCCGCCTCCAGAAGCATTCTGTAGGCCAAAAAGATTAGCCTTACCTTCCAGTTCCAGTCCATGGAATTTGCAAAGATAAGTCCTGTGTTCAGCCAAAAGGTGGGGGGGGGGCAGCCTCATGGTCCTGCGTGAGCTGGTTTAATGGCTTCAGCAGCCCATATGTGGCTCACTGGCCATAGTTTGAGGACCCCTGCCTTAAAGTCTTCAATATTACATTTAGCATCAGTCTATTGAAATCTCTCTTCTTCTTTTTTGCCTACTAATGTTTTAGTATTAAAATAATGTTTGGTTCCTAATCTAAAAAAGTTTTTGTTGAATAGAGCATATTTCTTCTATACACTGCAAATTTTTCCTCAATGACTTGTCAAAGAATCTGAAGAGCCACAAATGAAATTTTTGCCTATGATAGACAGATCTAATATATAAACTGGTGTATAATGTTTGATACAAGAAGTTTTTTGGGCCTAAATGACTCATGCACCTTAGAATCCTGCCCATCTTCCAAGTTGGAATGGCTGTTGGTATTGCCAGAGCAGGTAACCATGTTATCTTCCTAGAAAGAAACCAGTAGACAGTAGGTACAAATAGTCCTTGACTTACAACTGATTGATTAATAAGTATTTAAAGTTACAAGAGACTAGAGCTATTTAGGACCCATTTTTGGGCTTACGACAACCAGCACCCCCTCCCCCACACACAAACATGTGATCACATTTTAAGTATTTGGAACTAACTCACTTTTATGGATATTTGCAGCATCTTGCAGTCACATGATAGCAATTTGTAGGGAAGTTTTGCCATTTTCAGCATTTACTTCTGGTTTTCAGTAAAAATGCCTGTTGGGAAAAGCAGCTTCACTTAACAACTGCTTTGTTCACTTAATGATTATGGTGTTTGCTTACTGACCATGATAAAAAATGGTCATAAATTTGAATTAGTCATGTGATACTTCAACATGATTGCAATGGCTTACGACCGTAATTCTGGGCTCAATTATGGTTATAAGCCAAGGGCTACCTATATTGGCTATAAATTAATTGGCTATTAAATGCTACAGATCATCATAGCTAAATCAGTAAAAAATTTAAGTACCTTTGTTAAGCAAAAATCAAAGTAAAAACTAAATTACTCTGAAATCATGGGAACAGATGTTAGTCAACAATTACAGGTAGTTTTCAATTTACAACCATTTTGACATAGGTATTCACACCCTTTGCAACAACATTTAGCTGAAATTTAGCTCTAGTGCCTCCCATTTCTCTTCATCATTGCTGACATGTTTCTATACCTTGAAAGGAGTTGACCTGTGGTAAATTAAATTGATTGGACATGATTTGGAAAGGCACACACCTCTTTATAGATGGCGTCAGAGCTGAGTGCATTGTTGTGACCTAGGCCCAAGTAGTTATTACCAGACACAATCAGCCCTAAACAGACATATTTTATTAGAACAGCTGAGAATTACTTCATTCTCAGCTTAGTCCAAATTAATTCCAAAACAAGTCCTTCAGAAAAAGTCCTTCGGCCTTATCACAAACCTTTGTCTTCTTTGGCATCCTGCCAAAGGCTTTTCTTGGCAAAGCCCCACGAAGTTCAGAAACGAGATGCCGACAAGAAACAAATGGAGCAACATTGCTTTCCTACAAAGAATCCAAGAGCGGTTGCAGCTCTTTTAAGTCTTATGGGAGGGGCCTATCATCTCCTGGCCTTACTCCTGAAACATCCTTTTTGCTTTAGCTGCTCTTTCCTTCTGGCAGCTCTTCACATGCATGCACTAGCCTAGGAACAGGCTCCTCCTGTTCCTCTGCCTCTCTGCTGTCTGCCTCTGGAGGCTCCAGAGTCCGCGCATTGCTCCCAGATGGCCTTGCCCCCATCTTTGCCTCTAACACAGAGCCCTTGTCCGGGCCTTCCCCTGATTGGCCCATTGTCCTCCCCAGCCTCCTCACTGCCAGGTCCTCAGGCTGCTGGTCGACCACAACACATATACTGTAGCAGAACAAAAGCCATGAGGTCAAAGAAACTGTCTGCAGAACTCAAAGACAGGATTATTGCCAGGCACAGATCTGAGGAAGGTTACAATAAAATGTCTGCTGCACTGAAGGTTCCTAAGAGTACAGTGGCCTCCACAATTCTCAAATGGAAGAAGTTTGGTACAACCAAGACTCTTCCAAGAGCTGATTTCCCAATCAAACTGGGCAATTGGGAGAAGGGCCTTAGTAAGAGAAATGACCAAGAACCCCATGGCCACTCTAACTGACGTCTTAATTGTGTGGAGATGAGACAGAGTTCCAGACGGACAACCATCACTGAAATTCTAATCTTTGGCTAGCTGGTACATATAACTTTCCTCCCATACATGCTAAGTCTTCTTTGAAAAGGCAGAGATTTTTGTGGTTTAGGAACCACTCGTCATTGCTTGCTTAAAGGCTTAGGTGTTGTATTATTGGTGGTTCCTTTTTGTTTGGTTTGTGATCTAGTGATTACTTTAGCTGCAACCTGATTATCCTGATTACTTCAGGCTTTGCACTGTTGTATTGTGGTTTCCTTGATAGGACATCTGCTAAGAAGTTTCCCTCCCCAGGGAGATACTTAAGGGTTAAGTCAAACCGTTTAAAATATTGAGCCCACCTGACTTGTTTTGGGGCAAATTTTCTTGGGGTTTTTAGAGCTTCCAAATTTTTCTGATCAGTCCAGACTTCAAAAGGGATCTTACTTCCCTCTAAGAATTGTCTCAGCATGATGAGTGCCCAGCAGACTGCATAGGCTTCTTTTTCTCAGATAGCCCACCTTTGCTCAGTTTCTGTTAGTTTTTTGGACATGTAGGCACAAGGTTTAGCTGTCCCTGCTCGTTTATTTGCAATAGGACTACCCCTATTGCCACATCACTTGCATCTGCTTGTATTACAAACAGTTTCACTGGGTCTGGGTATTTTCAAACTGGTTCAGCCAAAAAAGCCGCTTGAGTTTCTCAAATGCCACTTGGCATTCCATTGTCTAGTTCAATGACTATTTAAGCTTTGATTTCCCCTCCCCCTTTGTTTTTATGAGGTTGGTTATCGGAAGGGCTATTTGAGCAAAGGCAGGGATAAATTGGCGGGAAAAGTTAGCAAATCCCAAGAAGCTTTGTAGTTGCTTGCATTTGAAGGGCATTTCCCTGTCAATTACTGCTTGGACTTTTTGGGGATCCATTTCTATCCCTTGGTATGAAATGCAGTATCTCAAGTAGTCAATCTTTTCCTAGTGGAATTCACATTTAGAGAGCTTGACATAGCGCTTTGTTGCGAGGAGTTTATTTAGGGCTGCCCTGAGTAATTTTACATGTTCTTCTTTTGTCTGCACATAGATTAAAATGTCCAGGTAATTCAGGACCCTTTTATATAAATGTCCATGGAGCATTTAGTTTATTAATTGCATGAATACAACTGGGGCTCCTTGTAATACAAAAGGATGTACCTTAAATTGGTAGCAGCCCAGTTATGTATTAAATGCTGTTTTCCACTCACCCCCTCCCTTATTCTTATTTGATAGTATACTACTTTTATTTTTATGAAAAAAATTTATGTCATAATCAACATACAAACATCTAGACATATAAACACAACATAATCAGTCATCAAAATATCTCTAATACATCATAACCTGGAAAAAAAATTTTTTGATTTCCCCTCCCATCTCCCTACTCCCCCTCCCGACTTCCCAGAGCAAATACAGGGTAAAACATTTAATAAACACTAATAAAAAACCCACACACTATCTATAGATTTGTCTCTCTCTTGCGCTTTAATTCTCCTTATTCATAACTAAATATGACTGTTCTTATTGAAGGTAATTAATCCCAGTTGATTCTTATCCATTCTTCAGCAATAAGCAAATCTTCATTATACCAATCAGAACCTAGTAACCATTAGTCATCGCATCTTACACTCTTACAAATATTACCACAGTGAAAAAAGAAAGAAAAAAAAATTTCAACTAATCTCCAATAAAATATATTGTTAATCTAATCCATCAACATAAAAGAAAAAAAAGAAAACCTTATACTTTCCATCCTAAAGAACTTATATTAAACAAAAATTTGTCCTACTTATTCTCTTCAAATCCACTAAATAACATTAATGTAATTTAAAAGCCTTAAATATATATTGAGAGATATATTGACCTTAATTTTAACCACCAAAATTTTTCTTTTTAATCTATCCAAAGATAAATAAAGATTTAACCTCCAAGAGTCTTGGTCTTGGAGATTAAATGAAAATTTATTTAGATATGAAGAAAATGTGAAAGAACTTAAAAAACATATGAAGGAGTTTTTTTGTTAACAATATGTATAAAGGTACTTCTATGGAAATGGTTTGGGATGCAAGTAAGGCTTATATGAGGGGAGTGTTGATACATATGAATAATATACACAGACAAAAGCAGATAAAGAAGTGGAAAGATATTGAGGAAGAAATAAAGAAGAAAGAACAATTGTTAATTGATAATTCAGGAGATAAAAGAGTAAAAGAAGCAATAGGTATATTAAGACAGCAATTTAATATGTTAATGGCTGATCAAGTTGCAACTACCTTGCAATATGCTAAACATAATACATTTTGTAATACTAATAAACCAGGTAGATGGTTAGCTTATATGTTAAGGAAAAAGCAAAGATCACCTATTATTAGTAAGATGGAATATAAAGGTAAAGAAGTTTATCAACAAAATTTGATTAAAAAAGCCTTTTTAGAATATTACATGAAATTATATGCAGCAGATTTGATACAAGGTAAAGATATTGATAGATATCTTAGAGAGGTTGATATCCAGGAATTAACTCTGGATCAAAGAGAAGATTTGAATCAACCAATAAATTCTGAAGAGATTACTTTAGCAATTAAACAGTTAAAAATAGGTAAAACAGCGGGAACGGATGGATTGACAGCTATTTATTATAAGAATTTGCAGATGGAAATGGTAGAACCGCTTAGGATGCTTTTTAATAAGATTCAATCTGGGGAAAAAACCCCACCCTCATGGAGAACAGCTTTTATATCATTGATTCCTAAAGAAAAGCAAAACTCTGTTAAACCTGAAAATTTTAGACCTATCTCACTTTTAAATACTGATTATAAGATTTTTACTAAAGTACTGGCAAATAGATTAATGCCAATTATGCAACAAATAATTCACAATGATCAATCAGGGTTTATAAAAGGGAGACATATGAAATATAATTTGAGACAAATAATAAATTTGGTAGAATATTTGGAGAAAAACAATCAGATTTCTGCAGCTTCTTTTTGGATGCAGAGAAAGCTTTTGACAGATTGAATTGGCAATTTTTGTTCAAAGTAATAGATAAAATGCAATTTGGGGAGCAATTTATGAGTTCAATTAAAGCAATATATAGGGAACAAACTGCACAAATAATTATTAATGGAAGTTTAACGGATAGTTTTAAGATAGAAAAGGGAACGCAGCAGGGCTGCCCATTATCTCCCTTATTGTTTGTTTTATCTTTGGAAATTTTGTTGAAAAAGATACGTGAATCTAGAGAACTAAAAGGAATAGTGATTCGACAGCAAGACTATAGATTGAGGGCTTTTGCAGATGATTTAGTTGTTACATTAATGCAACCTATAAATACAGTTTCATATATGTTGGAAATGATAGAACAATATGGTAAAGTTTCGGGATTTAAAATAAATCAACACAAGACTAAGATAGTGACCAAAAATAAGTCTTTTGATCAAAGAGAAGAGCTTCAACAAATATTGGGATTTGAAATAGTTAAAAAGGTTAAATATTTGGGTGTGATTATTGCTGGATCAAATACAAAGCTATTTAAAAATAATTATGAACTTTTATGGCGTAAAGTGCAGAAAGAAATGGAGAATTGGAAAAAGTTACAATTATCCTTACTAGGTAGAATAGCAGCAATTAAAATGAACATATTATCTAAGTTTTTATTTTTGTTTCAAATGATACCAGTGTTGAAGAAGGATGAACAACTGAGGGAATGGCAAAAAGGTCTCAATACCTTTATATGGTCAGGTAAAAAACCTAGAGTTAAATTAAAAATTATACAAGATGCTCGGGAGAGAGGTGGTTTAAAAATGCCAAATTTAAGATTATATTATGAAGCTTCGGTATTAGTTCAGATTAGTGATTGGTTTAATTTAATGGAGGATAGAATTTTGAATCTAGAAGGATGTGATTTACTTTATGGATGGCATTATTGTATGAAAAGAAAGTAGATAAAACTTTTAAAAGCCATATACTTAGAAATACCTTGTTGCGAGTGTGGAAGAAATATCGATATAAATTGGATTACAAAATACCTATTTGGGCAAATCCTAGACATGCAATAGAAAATATAAGTATAGAACAAAAGATGGAAGTGATCACATATAAAGAACTTTTATTTAGAGAAAGGGGTAAATTACAACTTAAATCTCTAGAGATTTTGAAGAAGGAAGGGATAACTTATACCTGGTTTCAATATGGTCAGCTCCAAGTAAGATGGAGGGAGGATCAAAAAATAGGTCTTATGGAAAATGAAGAAAACTTGGTAAAGCAAATTAGGGACCAGGGTATTATGCATATTAAAAGATTATATAATGTATTATTAGAGATAGATTCTGAAACAGAGTTGGTTAAAGACTGTATGATTAAATGGGCTAGAAACTTTCAAGAACC
Organism: Coluber constrictor foxii; assembly: GCA_038048745.1. Classification (NCBI taxonomy): domain Eukaryota; kingdom Metazoa; phylum Chordata; class Lepidosauria; order Squamata; family Colubridae; genus Coluber; species Coluber constrictor. The sequence goes on along the minus strand of CM075961.1, from coordinate 112,922,634 downwards.
AATAATGATGGAAACATGGGAAAAGATTTGGGTCAGAAATATTAAATTTACTCAAGCACAAAATCTTAGAGAAAACTTTTATAAGATGTTTTATAGATGGCATTTAGACCCAAAAAAGTTGTCATGTATGTATTCTAATGTACAAGCTAAATGTTGGCGGTGTGATTGTGAAGATGCAACCTACTTTCATATCTGGTGGACCTGTAAGAAAGTTAAGGCATTTTGGATAAAGATTTGGTGGGTAATGCAAAATATTTTGAAAAAAAAGGTTGGAATTTACACCACAATTGTTTTTATTGGGTATTATAAATGAATGTACATTATTGGGGACCAAGTTGATTTTAAATTTAATAACAGCAGCTAGACTGCTGGTTGCACAATACTGGATGAAAGACTCTTTGCCCACTGTAGAAGAATGGATTGTAAAAGTAATGAACTTAGCTGAGATGGCCAAAATCTCAGCATATTTGAAAGACCATACGCAAGAAAAATTCATTTTGGAGTGGAGGAAATGGATTGATTACATTCGGAATAAATACCATATAAGAAGACATCAAATTGCGTATGAATGAAGAAGAACTATATATATTTTTTATTATTTTGGAGTTAAGATTTTGATGGTGTTTGTAAACTAGAAATTGGATAGGTTAATGATTAGTTTATCTTTTTTGTGGAAAAAGAAAAACCCTGTATTTCACTCTGGGAAGTCTGGGGGGGAGGGGGGGTTGAAGGGGGGGAGGGATGGGGGGTTGAAGGGAGGGGAGGGATTTATATTTTTTTATATTTGTATTTTTATAAAACTTTCAATAAAAATAAATAAATAAATAAATAAATATTTAACCAATAACCTATAACAATTGAAACATAACATTGCTTAAAATAACTTTCCAAAATAAATCACGTCCCTAAATATAAGTAAATCATTCACTTTCACTCCAATATAACTTTTCAGAACAAAACAAATCATATCCAACATACAAATATGGTAATTCTTTTTCACTAGTGTTGTCCTGCCTGACAAGGAGGGATATAAATCTTCCACCTCCATTTTCCCCTGTCCTTTTTATGCGCGTTCTTCTTCTGTCTTATTCCTCCATCTTTTATTATTTTTTCAAACTCTTGAGTATTCAGCTGTAATTTTTGAATCTTGCAGTTTTGTGCAGGTCACAAAATAATTCCTTTTGGAAAACACACCTCTTTAATTAAGATTAAAAGTTCATTTTTATAAAGAAATTGTAATGTCCCATTTCAAATCCTCCTTCATATCTTAAAAGTCCCAATGCCTCTGGCACTTTTCCTTTCATCTGTGTCAAATCCTCTGGATAGATCTCTCTCCGTATCTCCTGGTTGATCTCTTTCAAGTCTGTCAGCTTTCCTTTCTTAATTTGAAAGACATCCATTCCATTTTCTACAGGCGCTTTTATCTGGGTTACTTCTTCCACCTTAAACATTTCAATATTATTTGAAATGTGAGATACCAATACATTGTCTCCCCTTGCATCTTTATTACAAATTTGAGTAGAGATCTTATCAAAACGCCCTTCCAATCTTTCCATTAACGAGGAGGTAAATGATTCTAGCCTTTCTTCCAAAAGATCCACTGTCAGTATTTGTACACTTGCTGAAGTATGTAATAGGAAGCCTTCATCCCCTTCAAAAATCTTTACTACCGCCATTTCCAAAAAAACCCACTTTCCAGCAACTTCTCAACAAAATCAGTGAAATTCTATTTCTCTGTTAAAGAAAAGTAAACTTTTCTTTAGTAAAATACTTGCAAAAAGTTTTCCTTTTTTGTTCTGCCTGCGTTAAAATCAATCCTTGGGGTCAGTTGGTTCGCAGGCGTGGTCGCAGTGCCTTGTTCTGTCAGTGACAGAATCTTCCTGGATCTGGAGCTGCTTTCAGGCATTTGGGGAGCCCTCACCCTCTGCACCCCCAGGATTAATCCTGGAGGTTTTGGGGGGCTCTACCCATGCCTGTGCACTCACTTCCCCCTCTTTGCCCAAGGGGAAAGTTCTAAGCCGCCAAAACAGCTGATTTTCGCTGTTTTGGCGACTTTACAAATCACAGGAGTCGGAGCTCCCAAAAGAGCTGCAGCGGCACCGGTGGTGCCACTGGACGTTTTGATAGTACACTTCTCTCAGGTCTAGCTTTGAAAAGATTTTCCCTTGTGAGAGATGTGCCAACATGTCCTTCATAACAGGGAAGGGGTAAATAATAATAACAACAACAACAACAGCAACAACAACAACAATAATAATAATAATATAATCCCATCCAGCATACCATATGAAACCAACCAACTAATGTATAACACAGCAACCATTATAACTGCAGAACTGGGTTATAAAATGCCCAAAAAGAAACCCACTGGAACACCAAAGTGGAAAATTCGACTTGAAAATAAAATTAAAAAAACTTCGAGGGAATGTCAGCAATCTGAAGTACTTGAAAGAAGGAAAACTAAACAAACAAAAACAAAACAAAAAGCTGAAAAATAAATACAACCTGGAGGAAAATTCAATAATGGAAATCTTAGAAGAACTAAAACAGCGTGTAATAGCAACAGCAAAGAAAATTGAAAGATATGAAGGAGGAAGAAACCAACACCTCTTCTACTGGTCCCTTGATGAAAATCGAGTACAAACATGTTCACCCATGTAAAAAAAGAAAACTTTGAACTTTTGGAAAGAACTGTGGGAAAACCCAATGGAACACAACAAAACTGCCTCCTAGGTCAAAGATATTCAATAACAAACACCACAAAACAAAATGGAAAATATTGTAATAACAACGGACACGGTTGAAAAACAAGCAAAGGAGGTGTAAGGATTATCTCTCCTTCCAATTTAAGAAAGTAAAAACTCTTGAAATGTAATAGTTCAAAAAGATCCTTTTATTAAGCAGAAGTGATAGCCACCCAGTTTAAAGTAAGATCTGAATACCCTTAGGCAAGACAAATAGGATTAAAGCAGTAGAGCCCCTCCTTTTAAATCAGAATGCAGATTTTAGCCAATACACAAGTGTGTAGATGTTTTCTTTACTAGTTTCCCTGAGAACCCAAGCAACCATGCATTCACATCATTATCCTTTAAAGTGAAACAACCCACATGGCTATCATAAACATTCCTCTATGTTAAGAGGATCTCAGGGCTCTTTGGTGCCAGGATATTGGTTGTAAAATATCTGTTGACACAGGCAATGCTATTAAATCAAATCCAAATCTCCCCCTTCTTCCAATTGAATGCAGTATCACTTTTAGGGGTCTGACATGCTACCCTCCTTAGAAAACAAAAGGGTCCACCTGTAAAAAAAACAAATATAAACAAAAAATTCATGATAGTATATTAACACGGTTTGTTAGGATATTGGGAGTGAAATTTTCTCAATAACGTTGGAGCCCTAACATGGTGTTTAGTGACCTATTCGTTGTGGGCTGAGGGTAAATGTTTCCCAGCAACTAAGTGTTGGATTTTCCCTCTGTGCATCCTAGAGTCAAGGATTTCCTTGATTTCAAAGTGTTGTTCACCTTCAATCATGATGGGAACAGGTGGTATAGATGCAGGTGGTCTGAGGGATGAGATTACTTCTCACTTGAGTAAAGTAATGTGGAATACTGTGTGGACTTGCCTGAGTGTTTTTGGAAGGAGTAGTTCAACTGCTACTGGATTGATTCTAGTGATGGGGAAAGGTCCAATGAACTTTGGCCCTAGTTTCTTTGATGGTTGTAATGATTTCAGGAATTATGTAGGTAAGTGTACTCTGTCTTCAACATGAAAAGCTTGTCAGCTTGAATTTTAAAAGCCTCTCTAGCTTCCTTTAAGGCTAATCTGACCATTGGCCATGTGTTTTGCAAATTATCCATCCACTCCTTAAGTGAGAGGATGGTGGGTTCTTTTAAGGGTAGTTCAGGCATGGGGCTGAAATTCTGGCCTGTCGCTATCTAAAAGGGGTAAACCCAGTGCTTGAATGTACAGCATTATTAAACGCAGTTTCAGCAAAAGGCAAAAGTTATCCTGTTGAAAATCAATAAAATATCTTAAATATCGTTCTAGCAGCAAGTAAACCATCTAAAAAGCCCCACTGAACTTAAATCAATACTCAACACAGTTTAACTGTTCCGCAGTGACATCAAAATGAACTTTGGACTTTAAAAATATGCTATTGCTATTAAAAATATGCTATTGCTATTAAAAATATGCTATTGCTATTAAAAATATGCAAATATCCATGAAGCAAGGAAAAATGGAAAAAATAGAAGGAATAGAATTGGGAAATGGAAACATAGTAAAAACATTAGCAAAGAATGATGGCTACAAATACCTAGGCATATTAGAAACAGATAACATCTTGAATGGAAAAGTCAAAGAATCAACTCAAAAGGAGTACATCAGGAGGGTCCGCAAAATATTAAAATCAAAGCGGAATGCTGGAAACCAGTATTGGGTTTGCGCATGCCCAAGATGGCGGTTGTGTCTGAAATGCCGTGAGGAGATGGGCACCGGCTGGCGGTTTTAAGGGATCTGGGGGGGTTGCAGACCATCGGCAACCCACTGTCTGGCTTGCGGAGTATGTGGCTGTCACGTTGGTGGATTTGGTGCCCACCAGCGTGTCCTATGTAATATTGGCCTCCGGGAGTTGCTGCCGCCCGCGCGAGACGCCGCAGGAGTTGGCTGGAGGCGGCAGCAAGCGGCGAGAGCGGCGAGAGGCGGTGATGGGAGATAGCGGCCAGCGGGGTCTGGGGGGTGGTTGCAGACTATCGGCAATCCCCCACCCGGCCCGCGGAATATGTGGCCGTCTCGCTGGTGGGCTTGGAGCTCGCCAGCATGTGATCTATTGAGGCTGCTGCGGGCCGCGAAAGACACCGCGGGAGTTGGTGGTGGTGGCGGACAGCTGCTGAGCCCGCTGGCCCGTGTGTTTGCAGTGGTCTGGGGTGCCTCTGGGGTCGTTGGCTGTGGGGCCGCTGGAGCAGTCTGTCTGCCCGACTGCAGGAGCCCTGGAGGAGAAAGGAGAGCGCCTGGAGGAGAAATAAGATCCTGGTGAGGAGGCTACTTGTTTTTCTGGCGGCCCCGACGCTGATGGTGCCAGCGGGGCCTCAGCTGGCTAGCGGGTCTGCTGGTGGTTGGCGGGGGGTTGTATGTATAGAGGAGGCTCCCAACAGGAGGTTGAAGACCCAAATGGGTCCAACTGGGACGCCCCCCATGGCGATGGTGAGGATTTTCATCCACTGACTGAATTGAGCTACAATCTGGGGGCTTGCCATTACATCATTATATCCTTGTTGGAGTTGGCCCCTCCCCCTCTGCCTGTCCTCCATTGGCTTTTTGATACATCTTGGCTTGTACTGTTATCGATCCGCTAATTTCCGGAGCAGCTTGGAACTCGGCTCTATTATCATCTCCCTCACTGGCGTTACCGGAGAACAAGATAGCTCATGGGAGGACTGATGGAGCCGGCTCCTTCTTCGTTCACCTCTGATGGGGTGTCTCACCTCGCAGGACTAATATGCCAGGCCACTGTGAGAGAGTGGCCTGGACTCTCCAACTTACCTGACTGTATGGCGGACCTCTGTGAGAGGATGGTCCGGACATCCCCGCAGTTGGATTGAACGTAGAGACTCCTACCCGCTACCGTGAGAGGTTAGTGGTGATTCTCCTGACTAACTTGAACCCTTGTTCATTTGGACATTCTTGACTACTATCATAGATTCCGAGCCATGCCTTACCACTCTGTCTATCTCCATTCTGTGCTCAGATGTACTCGAGGTCTAAGCTTCTTGCCCTGCAAGACTCCCCCCTCTCACAGGCTTGGCCCTCTATGTTATTGAGGGTCCACCTTAATGACGGGTTTTGGGACCCCGAGAGATGGCATGTTGCAAAACGGGGATTGAGGGGTTTTTAAAGGTCTTTTTTAATTAGATTTTTAAGGGGTTCAGGGTTGGGGGTGGGAGTGGGTTTGGGGGAGAACCCACGGGGGGGAGGGTCAGGTCCAGCTGTTTATGGTGCCGCGGGGGGTCAAGACTCTGTAGGTAAGAGGGCTCCTACAGAGCCCTCTGTCGAGGGTTTTCCTATTAATACGCTGGGTGGGAGGGGCAGATATGGCGAGAGCAGGGGGCCGTATCATGTTGTGGGGGCGTGCGCTCGCTATATTCGAGCGATCGTGTGCCCCGGTCCCCTTAGCTCTTCCTGTTCCCCAGGTTGTTCAGAGTCTCAGGACCCGAGGCTCCAGCTACTGCTGTACAATGCCAGGTCCGTTGTCAATAAGGCCCCCCTCATATGTGATCTTCTCCAAGAGGCGGGTGCGGACCTGGCTGGTATTACTGAGACCTGGTTGGGCCACGAGGGTGGGGTTCCCCTCGTGGAGATGTGCCCACCAGGTTTCCTTGCATTCCATCAGCCGAGAGCTCAGGGTAGCGGTGGGGGAGTAGTGGTCATTATTAAGGAAGGTCTTGATCCAAGGAAGGCCACTGTACCTCAGATAGCCGGGTGTGAGTCCATCTTTGTGAGGTGGGGTCGTGGTGGGCAGATGGGTCTGTTAATCACGTACCTGGCTCCCTGCCACGTGGCAACGACTCTGCGCAAGTTTCTAAATGTTGTAGCCGAGGTGGCGATTGGTACCCCCAGGCTTATGGTCATGGGGGATTTCAATCTGCCATCTATCGGGGAAACATCTGGGTTAGCTCTGGAGTTCATGGCTTCCATGATGGCCATGGACCTCACCCAGGTAATTCAGGGCCCGACTCACACTGGTGGACACACCCTGGATCTAGTTTTTGTTTCTGGTCAGTGGTTGAGTGGTCTTGATACTGGGGATATAGGTATTGAATCCTTGTCATGGACTGACCACTCGCTCCTTCGACTTGACTTTCTGACAGCTGCACCTCGCCACAGGGAGGCGGAACCGACCAGGTGGAACCGACCAGGTGACCCCAGGCACCTGATGAATCCTGATAGGTTCCAGACGGAGCTTGGGCCATTTCCTGAGACACTGACACACAACTCGGCCGAGGACCTGGTGGCTGCCTGGGATAGGGCGGCCGGCGGGGCCTTGGATCGCATCGTGCCTTTGGGGCGTCTGACCCGGTGCTGAACTCATTTAGCTCCTTGGTTCTCCGAGGAGCTGAGGGAGATGAAGTGCCGGAAAAGACACCTAGAGAGCAGTTGGAGGACCAGCCGATCCGAATCTGACTTGACACTGGTAAGGTCTCATATTAAGACCTACCTAGTATCGATACAAGCGGTGAAATCTAATTATTTTGCCGCTCTTATCGCGTCATCAGATAATTGCCCAGCCACCCTGTTTAGGGTGACCCGCTCCCTCATTTATTTGGGAGCGTGGGATGACCCCTTACAGGGTCGAGCTGAGGATTTTGTTCAATATCTGGATGATAAAATAACTCAGATTCAGGAAGATCTGGCCGCTGACTCTGTTAGTTCAGACGAGATGACTGAGGCAGGTCCTGAGAGGATGTGGACAGGATTCTGGGAAGACTAAACGCGACCACATGTTTATTGGACCCATGTCCCTCCTGGTTGGTGCTGGCTTCCTGAGAGGTTACACGATGCTGGCTCCAGGAGATTATTAACACTTCTTTCAATGAGGGTACCCTACCGGCTGCCTTGAAGGATCCAGCTGTTTTGGCTAATTACCGTCCATTCTCCAACCTTCGCTCCCTTGCGAAAGGTTGTTGAGAGTGTGGTGGCATGGCAGCTCCCCCAGTACCTGGATGAAGCTGTCTATTTAGACTCGCTCCAGTCCAGTTTCAGGTCTGGGTACACCACCGAAACGGCATTGGTCGTGTTCATGGATGATCTCTGGAGGGCTCGGGGTAGGAGATATTCTTCTATCCTGGTCCTATTAGATCTCTCAGCGGTTTTTTTTTTTAATTGAAAAAGTTTTACAATACAGTTTTTGATACCCCTTCCCCCCCCAATCCCACACCCTTCCTTTCCCCCCCTGTCCCTCCCCCTTCCCCCCCCTGACTTCCACTATCAAACAATCATATATAGCAATCAACATCAAACAGCTTTTTAGGTGAGATCCAGCTAAAAATATAACAAATTTAACCTTAAGTAATAAAAAATTAAACTAGACTTATAACATCTATTTCCCCCCTAACCAAATATATAACAACATAAAACGTTTATAAAAACTCATAGCAGTCTAACAAATATAGCAATTATCTTTAAAAAGAGTAATAAAATAACTTTGAGCATCATAAATTTTATATTAAAATATCGTGTAAATGTTTAACATTAACTATAATTCCCAATATTCAATCTTAATAATGTTTCTTAACCAGTCATGTATAACAATCAGCATCAAACAAAATAAGAAAAAAAACATTAAGTAAAATAACAAGTTTGACCTTAAATAGTAAAAAAGTTAAACTAAACTCATAACATCTTTTAAACCCCTAATCAAATACATAATTTATAAAAACTCATGAAAATCTAACAAATATAAATTCTAGCATAAAATATGATATAAATGCAAAAAAAATATATATCAAAAAAAATATATAAAAATATATCAAATTCAAACAGTACATCATCATAAAAATATAAATTCAGTTATGTAACAATATAATTAATAAACATTGTTATAACTCAAATGCTACTTGAAACTTCTTACTTTGATATTTATTCTGCATGTATTCTACCCATTTCTTCCACTCCTTAACAAAAGCTTCATGGGTCCTGTCCTTCAGGTATGCAGAGATCTTAGCCATTTCTGCAAAATTAGACATCTTCAATATCCATTCTATAGTAGGTACACTATCCTTCTTCCAATATTGTCCAATCAGTAATCTGGCTGCAGTAAGCATGTATAAAATTAATCTCGTTTCAGTTGATGAACAACCCTTAACTATTCCCAGCAAAAAAAACTGGGGAGAAAATTCAAGCTTCTTCCTCAAAATGTTCTGCATTACCCACCAAAGTTTAATCCAAAATGCTTTCAATTTTCTGCCAAATATGAAAATAATTTCCACCAAATATGAAAATAAGTTGCATCCAAACAATCACACCTCCAACATTTAGGTTGAACATTTGGATACATACATGATAACTTTTTAGGATCTAAATGCCATCTATAAAACATCTTATAAAAATTTTCCCTCAAATTCTGTGCTTGTGTAAATTTAACATTCTGGACCCAAATCTTTTCCCATGTTTCCAACATTACTAGTTCTGCAAAATTCTGTGCCCATTTTATCATACAATCTTTAACTAATTCACCCTCTGAATCTCTTTCTAACAATAAATTATACACTCGCTTAATATGCATCGGCCCTTTACATTTTATCTGAGTCACCAAATCTTCTTCATGTAACATTAGTCCAATTTTCTGATCTTCTCTCCATCTCGCTTGAAGTTGAAGGTACTGCAACCAAGTTAAATTCGTTCCTTCTTCCAACAGAATATTCAAAGGTTTCAAACTCCATCTGCCCCATCATTAAAAAGTATCTCTTTATATAAAACCCCCCCAAGTGACTTTATATTTGGCATAATCTGCCCAAGATCCAACCACAAAGGTATTTTGTAATCCAATTGAAGCTGGTGCTTCTTCCAAACTCTCATCAAAGCATATCTTAAGATGTGATTGTTAAATACTCTATCTCTCTTGTCTTCATAAAATAAATATGCATGCCATCCAAATTGCAAATCGTGGCCTTCTATATTCAAAATTTCTGTTTTTGTTGTTCCAAACCAATCTCCCACTTGTGTCAACACTGCTGCCTCATAGTATAAACGTAGGTTTGGGACTTTAAGGCCACCTCTTTCACGAGCATCTTGCATAATTTTAAGTTTAACTCTTGGTTTTTTCCCATTCCAAATAAATTTATTTAAACCTGCTTGCCATTCCATCAAAGTCTTATCACTTTTAAGCACCGGAATCATTTGAAATAGAAACAAAAATCTAGGTAGAATGTTCATCTTAATAGCTGCTATTCTACCAAGTAAAGATAGTTGCAGCTTCTTCCAAGTTTCAAGGTCCTTTTGAATCTTATGCCACAATTCCTCATAATTATTTTGAGAAAGTTTTATATTAGATGCTGCAACCTGAACTCCTAGATATTTCACCTTTGTAGCTATTTCAAAGCCTGCCAACCTTTCCAGTTCACTCCTTTGTGGTTCCAACATGTTTTTAACTATCATCTTAGTCTTTTTCTGGTTCAGACTAAAACCTGAGACCAGACCATATTCCTCTATAATGGGCTCGGGGTAGGAGGTATTCTTCTATCCTGGTCCTATTAGATCTCTCAGCGGTTTTTGATACCATCGACCATGGTATCATGTTGCGCCGGTTGGAGGGATTGGGGGTGGGGAGCACTGTTTTGCGGTGTTCCTCCTCCTATCTCTCCAACCGGTTGCAATCTGTGTTGACGGGGGCAGCGGTCGACCCTGAGGCGCCTAGTGTGTGGGGTGCCACAAGGGTCGGTCTTCTCGTCGCTCCTGTTCAACATTTATGTAAAGACGCTGGGTGAGATCATCTGTGGTTTTGGGGTGGAGTTCCATCAGTATGCTGATGATACTCAGCTGTACATCTCCACCCCAGCCATCCAAACAATGCGGTGGAAGTGATGTCCCAATGCCTTGAAGCCGTGCGGGTCTGGATGGGGAGAAACAGGCTTCGACTCAACCCCTCCAAGACCAAGTGACTGTGGCTGCCGGCGTCCCGATATAGCCAACTGATGCCATCGCTGGTTATTGGAGGCAAATCATTAGTCCCTACGGAAAGGGTTCGCAACTTGGGCGTCCTCCTGGACCCACGGCTGACTTTATAGGAGCATACGACGGCCGTGGCCAGGTGGGCTTTTTATCAGGTTCGCCTGATACGCCAGTTGCAACCCTTTCTAGATCGGGACTCCTTACGCACAGTCACTCAAGCACTTGTCGCCTGGACTATTGTAATGCTCTCTATATGGGGCTCCCCTTGGGGTGCATCTGAAGGCTCCAACTGGTGCAGAATGCGGCCGCGCGGGGGATTATGGGAGCAACAGGGCGCTCCCATGTGACACCTCTCCTGTGTGAGCTGCATTGGTTGCCGGTGGATTTCCGGGTGCGCTTCAAGGTGTTGGTAATCACCTTTAAAGCGCTCCATGGCTTAGGACCAGGGTATTTATGGGACCGCCTTCTACCACCAATTGCCTCCCACCGGCCGGTTCGCTCCCACAGAGAGGGCCTCCTTAGGCTGCCGTCAGCCAGACAATGCCAGCTGGCGACCCCCAGGGGGAGAGCCTTCTCTGTGGTAGCTCCTACCCTCTGGAACGACCTTCCTCCAGAGTTGCGAACTATCTCCCACCTCCGGACTTTTCATCGGGTCTTAAAAACATATTTTTACTTTTTCCAGTTAGCTGGACTGGTCTGATCCCATGGTAAATTTTTAGAGTTTGATATTAATTATTAATTGAACTGTTTTAAATTATGGGCCAAATTTTATATTAGTTGCTTTTAAAATTCTTTTAACTTTTGTAAAATCTGTTTGTTTGTTTGTTTGTTTAATTTCTGGCTGTTCACCGCCCTGAGTCCGCAAGGAGAAGGGCGTTATATAAATCTAATAAATGAAATGAAATGAAGTGTATGAGTCGATGGATAAGTAACAAATACTACTGGATGTGTCATGAAGATAATCTTTAGGTCTTCAGTTGATTTTAGGCAGATCAGATCCGTAATCAACTCTATAGGAAGACTAAAACTACTTTTATTCTGTTTGGCTATAATAACAGTTTGATTATTTTGTACCTCCTTCTCCTTAAGCATCAGAGAATTTGGGAGGCATCTATTCTGAATGTTCTTGTTGTAGACTTAAAAATGTTTTAGCCATCTTTGCCTATTAAATGGTTTCTGCATATTTTGAAGTCCATTTCTTTATGTCTGTATAGTGACATCATTATGATGTATTGTGTAGGTAGACCATGAATGTTTATAACCAATCTGCTACTCCACCAGTTATGTTATGGTTTGCTTATTTAGAAATCCTAAAGAACCTTTCCCCAGTTCTGTGCACTACAGATGTAGTTCTCCAGTCCAGCCACGTGGCTGGGATATTTAAGATTTGCAGTTGAATACATTATCATTTTGAGGAAAACATTAAAGCTATGATTCACTGATCATTGAAAAACTTCTTAATAGTTCGTTCATAGTATAATTACTGATTGAACCTTTTTGAAATCTTCCCTAGGTATTTTGTTTGTTTGTTTGTTCATTTGAGTGTGTGTACATTTCTTATGCAAGAAAAGAATTGTTTACCTGGGATTTACTATCAACCCTGGAAAGCAAGAATCACAGGGTCATAGCATTTAATTCTATTATAAATCTCAAAAAGCAGCAAAATTATAGTATTTCATAATGGCAACCCAAACAATTAAGTATAAAGCTGGCATATCTTCCATAGGCATTTACATATAAGATTAAATATTAATATGCAACAAAGGCCTTTTCCACTGAGCAATAGAAATAAAAGAAAGTAACAATGTGGCTTTAGTACTTACTGGCAAAGCTATCTTAGAGGACAATTCTGTGTGAATCACAAAAGAAATAAAACTACAAAATTATAAAACCAAAATCAAAAACCTAGCTGCTCAGTCATTCTCCTCGGACAGAGGTCTGCAATCTTAAACATTCAAAGAGCCATTTGGACCCATTTCCCACAGAAAAGAAAACACCGGGAGCCACAAAACCCTTTCCATGCTTGACTATTTCTTGAGCAAAAGTAGCATATGTAGTTGAATTAAATATTCTGTTTTCTTCAGAAACTTTTCTTGGATTTATCCATGGTTGGGGTTGAAAAGCTCAATAAATTGCGTGCCGGTGAGTGACGCACATTTGTGGTTGTGACACATATTTTGAGTGACAGGGAGCTGCAGCAGAGGGGTGAAAGAGCCACCAGAGCTGCAGGTAGCTGACCCCTGTCTTAGGATGCTCAACAACCATCCACAGACTGCTATCACTCTACTATAGAACCAGGATAAAGAGTCAGATCTTGATGTTTGGTTTGTTAGGATAGGCAGATTCTCTGTTTTTATTAATATGTGCTACTCTATCCTAGGACCAGTTTCATTGGTGAACATTAAAGATAAACATGAACATCACATATATTTTTGTTACATCTAAATTTAGGTAAAATATTTGCAAGTCTTCAGGTGCTGTAAATCCAACATCCTTTAATGTTGCTTTACTGATAACGAGGCAGAGGAACTAGAGATCAAATCGCCTGTTGTGGTTCTCCAGCAGCCTGCAGAACTGACAGTGGAGTCAGACAGTGAGGAGGCTGGGGAGGAACATGGGCCAGTCCTGGAGTCTGGGGAAGGACTGGACGAAGGCTCTGCGTCGGAGGCAGAGATGGGGCCAGGACCATCTGGGAGTGATGTGCGGACTCGGTTGCTTCGAGAGTCAGATGGCAGAGTCAGAGGAACAGGAGGACTCTGTTCCTAGTGTGCACATGCGCAGAGCTGCCAGAAGGCACAAACAGTTAAAACAAAAGGGATGACTTGAGAGTAAGGCCTGGAGATGATTGGCCCCTCCCATATTTATTTTATTTATTTATTTATTTGTTTCAATTTATAAACTGCCCTTCTCCTTGTGGACTCAGGGCGGTGAACAGCCAGAATAAAAACATGGTATACAAAAATTAAGACCAATTAAAAATTATTAAATATTTTCGGCCGACAATTAAAACAATCCAATTTAAAATCAATTTCAGATTTAAAACAGAGGATGGGATCAAGCCAGCCCAGCTAGATGGAACAAATGGGTTTTAAGGTTCCGACGAAAGGTCCGGAGGTCTGATATCCTGCGTAACTCCGGGGGTAGGTCATTCCAGAGGGCGGGCGCTGCCACAAAGAAGGCTCTCCCCCTGGGGGTCGCCAGCCGACACTGTCTGGCCGGCGGCACCCGAAGGATGCCCTCTCTGTGCGAGCGTATTGGCCAGTGGGAGGCTATTGGCGGCAGAAGGCGGTCCCGCAAATACCCAGGTCCTAAGCCATGGAGCGCTTTAAAGGTGGTCACCAACACCTTGAAGCGCACCCGGAACACCATCGGGAGCCAGTGCAGCTTGCGTAGGAGAGGTGTTACATGGGAGCGCCATGTCGCATTCTGGACCAGTTGGAGCCTCCGGGTGCACCCAAGGGGAGCTCCATGTAGAGAGCATTGCAGTAGTCCAGGCGGGAAGTCACGAGAGCATGAGTGACCGTGCGTAGGGAGTCCTGATCCAGAAAGGGACGCAACTGGCGTACCTGATAAAAAGCCCCCCTGGCCACGGCCGTCATGTGTTCTTCTAAAGACAGCCGTGTGTCCAGGAGGACACCCAAGTTGCGAGCCCTCTCCGTGGGGGCCAATGTCTCACCCCCAATAGTCAGTGATGGCATCAGCTGGCTATATCGGGACGCCGACAGCCACAGCCACTTGGTCTTGGAGGGTTTAGTCGGAGCCTGTTTCTCCCCATCCAGACCCACACAGCTTCCAGGCACCGGGACATCACTTCAACAGCATCGTTGGGGTTGCCTGGGGTGGAGATGTACAACTGGGTGTTGTACTGATGGAACTCCACCCCAAAGCCACGGATAATCTCACCCAGCGGCTTTACATAAATGTTGAACAGAAGGGGCGAGAGGACCGACCCCTGCAGCACCCCACAAACAAGGTGCCTTGGAGTCGACCGGTGCCCCCCTGTCAACACAGATTGCGAGCGGTCAGAGAGATAGGAGGAGAACCACCGTAAAATGGTGCCCCCGACCCCAACCCCTCCAACCGGTGCAGCATGATACCATGGTCAATGGTATCAAAAGCCACTGAGAGATCTAATAGGACCAGGATAGAGGAACACCCCCTATCCCGAGCCCTACAGAGATCATCCACCAACTCAACCAATGCCGTTTCCGTGCTGTGCCCAGGCCGGAAGCCGGACTGGAGCGGATCTAGATAGACAGCTTCATCCAGGAACTGGGGAAGCTGCCATGCAACCACACTCTCAACAACCTTCGCAACAAAGCGAAGGTTGGAGACTGGATGGTAATTAGCCAAAATAGCTGGGTCCAGAGAGGGCTTCTTGAGGAGGGGTCTCACCACCGCTTCTTTCAAAGCGGCCAGCAGGACACCCTCACTCAAAGAAGCGTTAACAATCTTCTGGAGCCAGCCTCGTGTAACCTCCCGGGAAGCCAGCACCAACCAGGAGGGACACGGGTCCAATAAACGTGGTTGCATTCAATCGCCCCAGAATCCTGTCCACATCCTCGGGAGCCACAGAATCAAACTCCTCCCAAACCACACTCCCAAGACCTGCCTCATTCATCCCGTCCGGATCTACCCAGTCAGAGGCCAGACCTTCCCAGATCTGAGCGATTTTGTCATACAGATACTGCACAAAATCCTCAGCTCGACCCTGCAAAGGGTCATCCCATGCTCCCGGTTGAAGGAGGGAGCGGGTCACCCTAAACAGGGTGGCTGGGCGATTATCTGATGACACGATAAGAGCGGAAAAATAACTAGACTTTGCCGCTTTTATTGCTACTAGGTAGGTCTTAATATGAGACCTCACCAGTGTTCGGTCAGATTTGGAATGGCTAGTCCTCCAACCGCTCTCCAGGCATCTTTTCCAGCACTTCATCTCCCTCAGCTCCTCAGTAAACCAAGGAGCCGTGTGAGTTCGGCACCGGGTCAGAGGCCGCAAAGGCACGACGCGGTCCAAAGCCCCAGCGGCCACTCTATCCCAGGTGGCTACCAGGTCTTCAGCCGAGTCATGAGCCAGAGTCTCAGGAAATGGCCCAAGCTCCATCTGGAACCTATCAGGTTCCATCAGGCGCCTGGGGTGGAACCACCTGATCGGTTCCGCTTCCCTGCGTTGGGGTGTAGCGGTTAGAAAGTCTAGTCGAAGGAGAGAGTGGTCTGACCATGACAAGGGTTCGATGACTATGTCCCCTATATCAAGGCCACTCGATCACTGACCAAAGACAAAAACTAAGTCCAGGGTGTGTCCGCCCATGTGAGTGGGGGCGTGAATTAACTGAGTCAGGTCCATGGCCGTCATGGAAGCCATGAACTCCCGAGCTACCTCAGACATTTCACCGACAGATGGCAGGTTAAAATCCCCCAAGACCAAAAGTCTGGGGGTATCAACCGCCACCTTGGCTATCACGTTGAGTAGCTCAGGCAGGGCTGTTGCTACGTGGCAGGGAGCCAGGTACATAAGCACCATAAGGCTTAAAAGAGGAGCAAAGGCATGTGGGCACTTTGCAGGAAAGAAACATTGTTAATTCTGTTCCTAGTCGGCATCTCGGTTTGATTCTGGAATCCATGTGGCTTTGTCTAGTGGGTCTTTGGCGGAGTGTCAATGGAGATAAAGGTTGGTGATTATCCCGAAGGACTTCTCCCAACTAATTGAGACTCAACTGTGAATGAACATAATTCACAGCTGTTGCAATAAAAGAGGTTTTTCGGACTAAATGTTTTAATCACTCAGGAAGCCTAAGTCACAACATCGCCAACATACACTGGGTTATGGAGAAAGTTAGGGAGTTCCAGAAAAACATCTGCATCTGCTTCATTGACTATGCTGAAGCCTTTGACTGTATGGATCACAACAAATTGTGGCAAGTTTTTAAAGAGATGGGAGTACCAAACCATCTTATTTGTCTCTTGGGAAACCTATATGCGGGTCAAGAAGCAACAGTGAGAATTGGACACGGAATCACTGATTGGTTCAAAATTAGGAAAGGAGTCCGGCAAGGCTGTATACTGTTGCCCTGCCTATTTAACTTATATGCAGAGCACATGATGAGAAAGGCAGGGCTAGATGAATCAAACATTGGAATTAAGATTGCTGGGAGAAATATCAACAACCTCAGATATGCAGATGATACCACTTTAATGGCAGAAAGTGAAGAGGAACTAAAGAGCCTCTTGATGTAGATGAAGGAGGAGAGTGCAAAAGTTGGCTTGAAACTCAACATTAAGAAAACTAAGATCATGACATCCAGCCCTCTCAATTTCTGGCAAATAGATGAGGAAGAAATGGAGATAGTGACAGATTTTATTTTCCTGGGCTCCAAGATCACCACAGATGGGGACTGCAGCCAAAAAATTAAAAGACGCTTGATCCTGGGGTGGAAAGCTATGGCAAATCTAGACAGTATACTAAAAAGCAGAGACATCACCCTGCCAACGAAAGTGCATATAGTCAAGGCTATGGTTTTTCCAGTTGCAATGTATGGCTGTGAAAGTTGGACCATAAGAAAGACTGAGTGCCACAGAATTGAGGCCTTTGAATTATGGGGACAAGACTCCAAGTCGCTTGGACTGCAAGGCTATCAAACCGGTCAGTCCTAGAGGAGATCAACCCTGACTGTTTTTTAGAAGGCCAGATCTGAAGCTGAAACTCAAATACTTTGGCCACCTAATGAGAAGGAAGGACTCACTGGAGAAGAGCCTAGATTGAGGGCAAAAGAAGAATGGGACAACAGAGAAAGAGGTGGCTGGATGGAGTCACTGAAGCAGTAGGAGTGAGCTTAAATGGACTCCAGAGGATTGTAGAGGACAGAAAGGCCTGGAGGAACATTGTCCATGGGGTCGCGATGGATTGGACACAATTTAGGAACTAACAAAAACAAAAACATATAGTATGTGAATCTCTTGGGGCTAAGGTTTTGGAATCTAAAACTGCAGGTTCTAAATTGTGCGCAACAGGGAACTCGGTGTGATGCCATGGAATATTTTGCTACTTAATAAATGAAACTGTGAGATCATTATGGTGCCCCGAAGCACAGCAGAGCACAATTTGAAAATTGCTATGTGTACCTTGCACCAATAAAGTTTGGGAACCTCTAATCTAAATTATTTTTAAAAAATATTGTATTATTGGAAGAAAAAATCCATCTGGTTCAGTTCCAAGGTGGGAAAAGAGGTGGAAACAACATGAAGGCTGATTAGAAAGAAAGTTTAATGATGAAGCAGTACCACCAGGGTTTGTGGTTCTGGTGCAGCTGACAAAATGGAATTTAGAGTGGGTGGGTTATTATACCTTCTAGATTCCTATGGGGGTCATGTAGGGATTATGTAGGGGTCATAGCTGGCTCTATAAGGCAAAAGAAGAAATGCAAATCCTAGGTGTTTGAGTTAATTTTGTCAACCTTTTGTTTGTTGCTTATCTGAGTTTCTGTCTTGACCCAGTCTTTTTAATGGATTACTGCATTTCTGAAAGCTGGCCTCCTCAGTTTCTGCTTGGGGCAGGGAAATGGGGGCTGGTTTCTGCCTCCCTTAAGATTTTTTTAAATTTCTCCTTTTAGGGGAAATATTTTATCCTGCCTTTTTAATATTTTCCAAAATATTTTTTTCTTCTGGTGGGGAGGCTTACCACAATATACTAAGCTATACTTCCTCTAGGTATATCATTTTGTGGTCAGTCATATGCAAATATTTTGTTTTAGTGGGATAAGATAAAAACTATTGAAGAAGTGAGGTATTCAAAATTTTGTAATATTAAGTTAGAACTCTTAGAATTACTGGGAACACAAGGTGATGTTTTAAATGCTCTATTCAATGTAGTATTGGACTAAGTGGAGCATATTCCATTGAACTTAACATGAATTATATCGATTTATGAATGAACTGATACAGAATTGATTATTTGAAAAAAATAAATTGGTCTTTTCAGTTATATTAGATTTAAATATCTTTTTGTATAGTAGATAATATATTACCTGTTTTATTTCAGTTTTATGTGCTGAACGAGTGGGCCAGATGACTAAAACATACAATGACATTGATGCTGTTACACGTCTTCTTGAGGAAGTAAGTACCCCATGTTCATAAGTATGGTAACATGGTTGTAACACAGTAATCAATGTTTGAATCTTTTCAGGCTTCATGAGATATGCAGGATATTGTAATTAATCACCATGTGTCTGAAGCCTCCTTATAGAGGGATTACTGGAAAACTGTCCATTTCTTAATTCCCAGCATGCAATAGCATTCTTTTATTTACTCAATTCTATTTCCGTTCAATATAATTTGTTACTCTGATGTCCATAAGGCTTAATATTAATAGAACTCTTGATTACAAGCTTTCCTAGAAACATTGCATAGCTGTAATTCTATTGCTAGAATTCAAAACATTTAATTAGAAGATGCAAAACCACTGTTTCTGTTCAAGAGTTTTATTCATAGTTTCTTATTTAAAAAACGCTATCATAAAATTAAAACTATGTTTTGATCTTTCTGAGCATAGTACTGACTTAGGCTTGGGCCTTAAGATTTAATTGCTTCTTGATAGAGGTCAAAGTAGCCACCCTGAGTCTCCGGAGAAAGGCGGCATATATCGTATTTTTGGAGTATAAGACGCACCATTTTACCACCCAAAAGGGGGTGAAAATTTAGGTGCGTCTTATACACCTAATGTAGCCCTGCCCACCCGCTGGCCCCCACCCTTTGGCCTCTGCCTCCCAGCAGTTATCTCCTTGCAAGCAAACAGCAAGAAAAAACAGCCACATTCAGCTTCAGTATAGGCTAATTAGCACAAGTTGATTAGATCAGCCTCCGGACTCTCAGCTGAATTGCTCTCGGCTGTTTTGTGCAGGCTCTTTTGCAAGCTCTTGTTTTGCAAGTTTTTTGCTTGCTGCAAAGAGTGCTGGAGTTTTTTTTTTCCCCAGCTGAAATGAAACTGAAAGTAAAGCAGGCTCTGCTGCAATGTGACAAAATTAGTCAGGGAGAGAGATTTCTTTTTCTTTTTGCTCACCAAAAAAGGTAGGTGCAAACAATGGGAAATTTAGGGCAAAGAGGAGAGTTCAAGATTTTAAAACACAAAAGGAAAAAAGGTCTATTTAAGTAGAGACTTGTAATAATTGAGATGCTACTAATTGCATATTGTGTTGAAAGCAGAAATGGTTAGGTTATGGTTTGGAGGAATGTATGGGGAAAATTATTTGGTTTATTATTATTGGTAAATATAATTAATTGATTTGTAAGAAATTGGATTGCATGGAAATAATTGGAATATTCATGTTCATATTGATTAATATACAAAAGAGATAGTTATAACTAATTGATTTATATAAAAATGTTGAATTTGTATTAACAATTGTAATATTAAATAATTAACCAATGTGAGGATGAATATTTGATTTTGATTTGATTTGATTTTATTAGATTTATATACCGCCCTTCTCCTTGTGGACTCAGGGCGGTGAACAGCCAGATAAAAAACAAGGTACATAAAAGTTAAAATTTTAAAAACAACTAATATAAATTTGGCCGATAGTTAAAACAATTCAATTTAAAATTAATATCAAAACTCTAAAAATTCTAAAAAATTTTATAGGGATCAGGCCAAGCCGGCAAGCTGAAAAAAATATGTTTTTAAGGCCCGAAGAAAAATCCGGAGGTCAGAGATCGTTCGAAACTCTGGAGGAAGGTCGTTCCAGAGGGTGGGAGCTACCACAGAGAAGGCTCTCCCCCTGGGGGTCGCCAACCGACATTGTCTGGCTGACGGCACCCTGAGGAGGCCCTCTCTGTGGGAGCGAACTGGCCGGTGGGAGGCAATTGGTGACAGAAGGCGGTCCCGTAAGTACCTGGTCCTAAGCCATGGAGCGCTTTAAAGGTGATTACCAACACCTTGAAGTGCACCCGGAAGTCCACCGGTAGCCAATGCAGCTCCCACAGGAGAGGTGTCACATGGGAGCGCCCTGTCGCTCCCATAATCCCCCACGCAGCTGCATTCTGCACCAGTTGGAGCCTCCGGGTGCACCCCAAGGGGAGCCCCATGTAAAGAACATTACAATAGTCCAGGTGAGAAGTAACGAGGGCTTGAGTGACTGTGCGTAAGGAGTCCCGATCTAGAAAGGGCCGCAACTGGCTTATCAAGCGAACCTGATAAAAATAGATGACAATGGGAAGGGGTATAATATAGAATAGAAGGGAAAAATAGAATTTGATTAAGATGAGGATGAAGAGTAATAGTGGTTTTTAAAAAAAAATAGATGAGGAATAAATATGGCAAAAAGGAAATATAGAAACTGTAAATTTAATTGAAATGACTAAACACTGTTTAAATTTGTGAACCAGACAAATACTCTGTTCAAAGAAAATACATTGTAATTTTGTATGTGTGCTTGTCTAAAAAATAAAAAAAACTTTAAAAAAACCAACCCTAAAGGTAGGTGCGTCTTATACTCTGAAAAATACAATAACTTGGACTAAATAAATAAATAATAAATAAATAAAGTAGGAAACTATAAACCAATCTAAATCACAGTTATCAGGTTTCTGTTAGAAATTTGTGCCAAGATGATCACTATGTTAAAGGTCCAGCTGGCACCTTTTATCTCCACTAAGAAAATCAACATGCTTGATATAGTGCAACCAATGCTTTGTTTGTGCTCAAATGCATTATTGAATGAATGTTGCCTTAGCTCAATTAAGTATTGGTTGTTGGACTCCAGGCCATCAATATCTCTTGAAAGTGAGAGGACCACACCTATGATTGCACCATGTACATTATAAGAAAATAAATTATATTAAAGCAAGATAAAATTTCTTTCAATTTACATAAAACCTCTTTCAATTTACCGTATTTTCTGGCGTATAAGACGACTTTCTAACACAGGAAAATCTTCTCAAAAGTTGGGGGTCGTCTTATATGCCGGGTGTCGTTCTCCTATAACCAGGCAGACCAGCCCGAAAGGCTCTGACGAGCCTTAAATGGCTCTGAGGAGCCAAGCTGAATTGCCTGCTGAGATGCTGCTAATCAGCTGAGTTACACGCCAGAGCCATGTAAAAGGAAAAGTTTTTTCCTTTTACACTAAGGTGACCAGACATCCCACTTTTGGTGGGACAGTGCCGCTTTTGAATAATTTGTCCCGCGGCGTTTTAAAAAAGTCCTGACTCCATGCTCCAGATCTCCTCCTCCCCCCACTATAAGTCTTTCCCTTGGCCTGTGAGAGAATCATCGCGGCAAGAAAGCAGATTGCCCTCCCTTGCGCCAGCCTGGACATGTGGTTGTTATGCGTGTGGTGGGTGCTGCTGGGCACTCTGGGCGCCGGTGAGTGTCGGTTCTCATTTCTTTTGCTGCTCTTGCCCTTGGCGGCACTGTTCCCCTCCAATTGCTGTACCCCTCGCTTTTCTCGCTCGGCCTTCTGCCTCCTTCCGAGTCCAAAAGGGGGAAAAAAGCTAGCTGATAACCCCGTGCTTTTTACTCTGCGGCGCGGTTCCTTTCCCTGTTTCTGCTTGGCCGTGTCCTGAAGCACCCCGGGGAGGGGAGAGGAGCTGGGTTGTCTTTGGGGCTCCAAGGACGGCAGAGTATGGCTCTTAAAAAAAAATAAAAAAATAAAAAAATAGGAGCAGGAGAGAAGCTGCCTCCTCCCCACCCCCAGGGGCTGGTGAGACTTTGGCTTTCAGTCCTATCCACTGACTGCACCATGAAGCTGAGGTTTTTGGGTTTGATTGGCTGCAGTGTGCCACTGCCTTACACCACACGTCCTCTCCTCTCCCCTCCCTCCCGGTTCCCCCAAGCAAACCCAATTATTTTGACAGGCATAGGGTGCTGAACTCCGGGATTGGCTACCTCTTTTAACACCTGATGCTTCCCATATGCTTCACTTCTGGAGTCCTGCTGCTCCGAATGTGCGGTAGCAGAAGTGACAGCATGCTGGCGGGTGTATGCTGTGTGTGTGGGGGGGGGGCGGGGGTGTTGAATGTGACTCCGGCCTTCGCCCTGCTTTGGAATATGGCGAAGACCTTTCTTTGTGCCACTTTCTCACCTTCTGGTTGATTTGGTTTGCGAGACAGTTCTTGTTTCCCCCATTCCCTCCTTTTAGTTAATGGTTACTGTTGATGGCTGCTGCCCTTGGAAAAATCCAGCTAAAGGATTGTGACAGTTGTAGAAGCCACCGCTTCTTTTTGACGTTAAAACTTCGGAGCACATGTGCACAGCAATTTCCCACACTCTCCAATTTACACGTAGCAAAGGGAGAGTAACCTGGTGGGTGAAAGTAACCAGTATTTCATTTCACCTGGGCCACACCTGGGCCACTGTGGGAAAGAGAGCAGAAAGACTGAATAATCTAGTTCAGCCTTGCAGTATTGCATGTATGAAACAGCATTACCCAGCAACACAGGATGCGACTAATGTAAATCCCCAAACCTTGTCAGATTTCGAGATTAAATGAATCATACAGAGTGACAACATTGCACTAGGATACTTTTAATCAGACTGTTAATGAAGAATTTTGTTGCAAGCAGATTGTTGAGTTGTACAGGTATTATGAAAGCTCAAGTTATGCATTTCACACAGCTCTTCTGTAAAAATGGAAGTAATAAATTGTCTTTGACACCTTCTGGCTTTTTGAGAATAACTAAAATTGGTAAGCATTCTGGGATAATTTTAACATTTACCTTTAAAGATTTATTGACAACTTGGCTTCATTTATTGGACAAATCGGTTTCAGATTCCCAAAACAAACTCGAAAAATTGTATTTCTATCATTTGGAAATGCCAATGAGTCTTTTTTCTTCTACTGAAAGGCTACCACCAGATTGTCACCTTAGGAATTGAACTCCTGAGCTTGGTACTCCTGTCAGATATGTTGAACACAGCTAAGACTACAGTAGTTTGGCCATGGAATCAGTAAATCAGTAGAGTGATGACCTCTACTAGATATATTCAAGCAGAGTCTTTGAGCTATTTCTCTGGGTTGCCTTAAATTTGAGTTTCTGGTCTGAATAGGGGATTGGAGTTGCTGCTGAAATGGATATACAGGTAGTATACACCTTGTTTCCATTGACTTATGACCACAATTGAGCCCAAAATTTCCATTGCTAAGCAAGACATGCGTAAAGTGAGTTTTGCCCCATTTTATGACCTTTCTGTCCTCAGTTGTTAAGTGAATTGCTGCAGTTGTTAAATTAGTAACATGGTTGTTAAGTGAATCTGATGCCCCCATTGATGTTGCTTGTCAGAAGATAGCAAAAAGTAATTTCATGACCCCAGGACACTGCAACTGTCATAAATTCATCCCCGTTGCCAAGCATCTGAATTTTGATCACATTACCATGGGGATGCAGCAACAATGGTCATAAAGGTGAAAATGGTCATAAATCACTTTTTTTAGTGCTGAATGGTCACTAAACAAATGGTTGTAAGTCAAGAACTACTGGTACCAAGTCTATAATTTTACAGTTTCCAAAGTTTCCAAGCAAAACTAATTGTGATAATGGGACTATAGTCCAGTACAATTGGAGAGCACCAGGTGCTGCATGATGCCTCCTCAGATGCCGCCCCCCTCTCCCCGGTCAATGGTGTCCCTCTTTACCAATGTTAAAATCTGGTCACCTTATTTTACACGGCACTGGCGATCCCAGCTGAGTTGCCTGATTAGCAGGCAACTCAGCTGGGATTGCCAGAGCTTGGATGGCCAGCGCCATGTAAAAGGAACAGACTTTCCTTTTACATGCCAGAGCTTGGATGACCAGAGCCATGTAAAAGGAAAAAACTTTCCTTTTACATGGCTCTGGCGATCCCAGCTGCTAATTTTTGCCTGCTAATTGATAGCAAAAATCCCCCCCCCTTCCAGCTTGCTTACCTTAAGCTGCTAGCCGCAACGCTTGCCTTGCTTCACTTGCCTGCAATCCATTGCATCAGCAAGCAACTGAATCTTCCTGCCTGCAATCAAGCAGGCAGGGACTTGTGGACTTCAACTCCCAGAATTACTCAGCCAACAAAGCAAAGCTGGCTGAGGAATTCTGGGAGTTGAAGTCTACAAGTCTTAAAGTTGCAAAAGTTGGAGACCCCTGTTCTATTGGGTAAGTTTTTTTCCCCTTTGGGAGCTTTAAAAAAAAGAGTTAATTGTGTCTAACTACACAATCGCACAAAATCTCACAAAGTTGTATGTGGAACATTTGTGTGAAAGTTGGGTTTTTGAGCTTTTTGTGGCTGTGTGAGGTTCCTGCTTGTTACAGGGGCCATTTGGGGTCTAGCACAGCTGCTTTTACATTGTAGGTGAGCCAGTTGATGTTTTTTAATTTTTATTTGGTGTGCGTTGGAAGAGGGGTCGTTTTATACAGCGAGTAAAGCCCAAACCCTATATTTTAACAGGAAAAGTAAGGGGTCGTCTTATACGCCCAGTCGTCTTATATGCCGGAAAATACGGTACACAAAATTGCCTGCAATCGTCTGCTGATGGATATGTCCATCTAATTTTTTTTCTATTTGAAGTTTGCCAGCACCATCTTCTGAGATTTTTTTTCAATTCCTAGTTAGCCTACAGGTCCTAGTATTCCCTATAAATCTCCCACTAAGTTTTTGAAAAGGTAAATGTTTCTCCTGTCTTGTCGTTTCTGACTCTAGGGGATGGTACTCATCTCCATTTCTTAGCTGAGGGAGATAATGTTGTCTGAAGACATTTCAGTGGTCATGCAGCCAGCATGACTATACACTGAGATGCACAGGAGCCTGTTACTTTCCCATTGAAATTGTACCTATTTTTCTACTCGCATTTTCATGCTTTTGAACTGCTTAGTGGGCAGAGCTGGGGCAATCCTGAATCTTCACTTTTAAGACCAATTCTGATCAGTCAAATGCTATAGCAAATATATACATTTATTTTAAATTAAGTTTAATTATATACAAATTAAATCAAATTTAGTTCCAGCCCTGTTCATTTTTTTTGCTTTAACCTTTTCTAGTTTTTGGAGTATAGATTCCAGCATACCATTCAAAGCCCAAGGGCATTACAGAGATAAAATTACATTGCCAGTGCTTTTCTACTAAGTTTATTCAGAGTCCCAAACTTTGGTGGTCTCTTTAAAAAAAAATTTAAGCATGTTTGAATTATTGGAAATATCCCTTGAATGAAAATACCTATGGAGATTTTCAGTCATCCAGGTCATAGTTGTCCCAGTGGTGTTTTTTTCAAGAGGCAACTGGACTTTCTGGTTTTTCTTTGAAGGCATTTCACTTCTCATCCAAGAAGCTTCTTCAGCTCTGACTGGATGGTGGGGAATGGAAGGATTTATACTCCTTGCAGACAGCTGGTCATTTGCATTCTTTTAGCAGTCATTAAAGTCACCTGTGTCATCAGGGTCACCTGAGTGGTGCAAATTGGCGTGGAGTCTTCTTGGAATTGTTGAAAGGACTGTGTTGTAGATTGGAGATAGATGATATTGTATCCTTCCCCCTCTCCTGAGAGAGGGCTGCTCAATTTTGACATAAATGGTCTTTTTTAACCCCTCTTTCAATCCAGCAATCCTCTATGTCCAAAATATGAACTTTGTTGTCTTCAAGAGTGCCCTGTGTCTTTTAAATGCAAATGGACTGCTGAATCTAGTCCTGATGTGTTTGTTCTCCTGTGTTGTGCCATGCATTTATGAAGTGGTTGTTCCCCCCGCCCCCCCCCCCCAATGTACAGACCTGCACATGGTTCACTGCATTGTACTGCATATACCACATTGCTCAGTTTCTGTCTGGGTGTTTTCCTTAACATTTTTCTTAACTTCTTCCCGTGTCAACAACCACTTCATAAACACATGGTACAACATAGGCACAACAAAAAAAGTACCTTTGGGATAACCTTGAATGAAAAGAACAGCTTCTCATGTTGCTATGTCAAAAATGTTGGTTTATATTCTGTAAGTCTCCTTGAGTTGCCATGAGCAAATAGGCGGCAATATAAATTAAATAAATAAATATGTCTGCCTAACCATTCAGAAGTTCATTTATTAGAAACTTTTCCAGAAATATTTGATTCTTATAGATATTGAAAATAACTGCCACAAAAATATTTATTTATTTGTATCCTGCCTTCATTATTTTTAAAAATAATTCAGGGTGGGGAACATATCTGTCAGCCGGATCTCCAGCATGGGTTTTTCCTTTGATGCATGCTTCTATCGGCTGCCATAGTAACGGGAGGGGACATGGCATTGGGGTTTGGGAAGTAAGCTGATGTGATGAAGGCCCGTGTGAACTAAAAGGGAGGTTTGCTCTCAAGAATTACTGCACTGCCGAATGGAGTTGTTTACACCCATACAAGGCCAATCATCCTAGAACACCAGATGGATGAAAGCACCTGAAGATGTGCTCCACATGACACTGTGTGGAACATGGATTGAATATTCAGCCTGGGTCCCTAGGGGGAGTGATTTGGGAAACTTTCAATATGTAACTTTTGCCCCTTTTGGCTCAGATTTTGCTTTCCTTTTGCTGCTATCATTTCAAACTCAGTAAAAGTACCCCTTCTCTACTTCAATGGATTTGGGTTCTTTCTTGGGTTTTGAACAGAGGTAGGCCTTACATTAAGCAAGATCTGCTTTATCTGCCAACTCAGAGCCCTTGTCTACCAAGGGGGCTGGACACACAATGTCAATGTCAGCTTTGGAAGCCATATTAGGCTGAAAGCTCCAATGCTGCCACCTTTTCATGTGTGGGAATGTAGGAGGGGGAATTTAGGAGAGGGGGTTAGTAGACATAATATCATTCTTCCTATCAATCAAATTCAGGGTGATCCAGCATCTGGAGAAGGAGTGGTCAGGGGGCTGGAACAGATGTTGATTGGAGCATGTAACCGACTGGGTGGAAAAGGGGACTTACTGAAGGAAAACCTGGGCTTTTCAGATTCAGATTTTTCTGTTGTTTCAATGAACAAAGACGCGTAGGCAGGAACAATGGTTCATGGGAAGGCCCCTCAGGAAGGAACCTTGGTGAAAGGCACTCCGACCCCATCCAGAAGGCTCCCTTGTATTGTCCTTTTACAACTGCATGGCAAAACATTTACCTGTTCTTATTGGCTAAAGAAAGCTCGTGAATTCCACGTGGACTCTTCGTGTTTCCCTCATGTCCTTCCTGTAACAGACAATTCCTATGTGCCGGGTCCTCATGCCTTGCATATTTGAGATAAGGTCTCTGCCAGACATCCTGTCTTACTGTCCTGATGAGATTAAGACCATGTGTAAACATTGTTTACTCAGTGTGGTTTGCCAGCCTCTGAGATAACATCATTTCCACATTCTCCAGATGTGCCAGTTTGCCTATTCCAGTAAAGAGAACTTTGGAAAATGCTTCCTTCTGCATCTTTACTTGGAGTTGGGGTTTTTTCTGGAACACTGACATTAACCAGAATTTGAAAAGCCTAGGTTTTCCTTCAGTAAATCAAAGCTCCCAAAACCATCCCCTTTTCCATCCAGTCAGTTACATCCTCCAATCAACATCCGTTCCATCCCGATCCAGCCTCCTGACCATTCCTTCTCCAGATGCTGGATCGCCCTGACCTTGACCAACAGGAAGAATGCTATTATGTCTACTAACCCCCTCTCCTAAATCACCCCTCCTACTTTCCCACACATGAGAATGTGGCAGCATATGGCTTCCAAAGCTGACAGGATTCACAATAAATTTCCTGAGAAACTGAAAGGTCCCCCTGAAAGGGGGAAGAGGGGGGGTTAAGGGGATTGGTGCTAGGTGTTAACCCTTTCTTTTGTATTTTGGAGATGGTTCTTTTTGCAGGGAGGGGACTCCTGTCAGCTTTGGAAGCCATATTAGTCTGGAAGCCCATTCTCATGTGTGGGAAAGTAGGAGGGCGGATTTAGGAGAGGGGGTTAGTAGACATAATAGCATTCTTCCTGTTGGTCAAGGTCAGGGCGATCCAGCATCTGGAGAAGGAGTGGTCAGGGGGCTGGATCGGGATGGAACGGATGTTGATTGGAGGATGTAACTGACTGGATGGAAAAGGGGATGGTTTTGGGAGCTTTGACTTACTGAAGGAAAACCCAGGCTTTTCAGATTCGGGTTTCTCCAGATGTGCCAGTTTGCCTATTCTAGAGAACTTTGGAAAATGCTTGCTTCCGTGTCTTTACATAGAATTGATTTTTTTTCTGGAACGCTGACAGTCAACCCATGAAAGCAACCAGGAAAACTGGGGAGCCCTGGGGTTGACCTTCCCCCAGCCGCACCACTGCTGGGAGGAGACAGAATGGCTGGAGGAGCTGCAACTCGAGGAGAAACCAGTCTGAGGCAGATGGTCACTGGGCATAGGACACATGGAAGACCCAGAGGAGCACCCCCCGGGGGTGACTGTTGCCAGACGCCAGCGGGAGTTGATGCCTTGCAGGAAGCTGACAAAGAGGATCTCCTGACCCATGCCCTGCAACTTCTGCACGAAGCACTCAAGTGTCTGAGAGCTCGGGGGACCCTCACACAGAAGCATGCCCTGCTAATGCGTGAAGAAGCTGGAGAGCAGCAGGGGGAGCCAGCATCTCTGCAACCCCAGCTGTGTTTCGTGTAGCTCAGCAGAGGCCAGCTCTGGCAGCAGCTGTCCAGGCAGGGGGTGGGGGGTAGCCCCAGAGGAACCAAATTCCAAAGGTTCCTCAGCTGGGAGTAAAATACGAAAGGAATCACAAAGCCCTGGGATTCTTTGTAGCTCAAGTCTGGAATAACATGCGGGAGTATGGGGAGGATTTTGCTTTAGAGGCAGCGAAAGTGAGATGTGTTAACATGGCCCTGGAAGGGACCGCAGATTGGATGGTCACCCCTCACAACTATGATGCCCCCCAGCTGAGAGATTACAACCAATTTATGGTGGCGCTCTGCATGCAGTTTGAGGATCCCTTAGCCGAAGCAAGGCTAAGACAAGGATGAAGACCATAAACCAGGAATGGAGGTCATTCACATACCAGCACTGAAAGTCTCAGAGGGCTCCCTGGGAGATGCAGCTTTGATAGAACCTCGTCAGTGTATGCATACACTGCCGAGGTTCTATCAAAGCTGCATCTCCCAGGGAGCCCTCTGAGACTTTCAGTGCTGGTATGTGTTGGCAGCTGAGGTGGAAGTCAATCTGACCAGAGACTGGTACCGGGGAAGCCACAGCTGGAGTAAGCCTTCCCCTCTGCCCCAATAGAGGCCCCGAGAGCTGCCAAAGGCGGGCCAGCAGCCAAACAGAGATCCACAGCATGCTTCAAGTGTGGGAAGGAGGGGCTCCGAGCATCTGATTGCCTCACAAAGCCATGCTCCAAGCTGACAACTGCTGGGGGCAGGAAGCCCGAGAAGCAGCCAGCAAAGCACTGCGAAACAGCGGTGAAAAGGGTGGAGGTCATTGAGTTCACCACTCCTGGAGGAGGTGGGAACTCCAACGAACCCAGAGGAGAGTGAGACCGACTCTGACCCCCTGGTAAGTCAGCCCCCATGACCATGCCAGTGGAGCTGCGGGTGTCTTCATCTGGCGCCCAGGGGAAGATGCTGGCCCTTTTGGAATCTGGCTGCACAAGATGCATGATTAGTCCCAAGGTAGTAGAGAAACAGGGACAGAGATTGAGAACACAGAGTGCCCATAGCATTTTGCCAGCTGGATGGGTCGATAGCTGGGTGAGGCCCAGCTCACTTTGCAACTGAACCAGTGGAGATGTGGGATCATCAAGAGTCGCTGAGTTTCATTGTAGCCCCTGGAATGAAGCGACCCCTCTTGCTTGGATTACCCTTGCTCCGAAAATGGAACCCTCATGTGAACTGGAGGAATCCATTCCACACAGCCGGGAAGAAGGGAAGGCAAAACACCACCCAGAGCCAAGTCTGTGAGAGAGCTAGGAGCTGCAGCGAGTGAGCACCTAGAAGGTGAGGAGAAAATCCCAAAAGAATACTGGGACCTCAGAGAGGCATTCAGTGAGAGGGACTCAGATGTGCTCCCACCCCATTGCCCCATGGACTGCACCATAGAAATCCTCCTGGGGGTGAAACTCCTAAGCCAAAGATTTACTCGATCCTGCGAGAGGTGGAGGAGCTGCAAGCCTTTATTGTCAAAAATCTAAGGTGGAGCTTCGTCCAACAAGCTAGGCCGCGGGTGGCCACCCAAGTGTTTTGTGAGAAAAAGGACACGTCTCTTTGTTTATGCATAGACAATAAAGGTCTGAACGCATTGTGTATGAAGAATGTTTATCCACTAACCCAGGGGTCAGCAATCTGCAGCTCTGGAACCGCATGTGGCTGTTTCATCCATCGGCTGCAGCTCCCTGTTGCCAGTCAGCTCCACAATTGATACGGCTTTTGGTTAGGAGAGGTAGAGGAAAAAGGACACCACATTAGGAGGAGACTCTTTGGTGGGGGAACCAGACTTCCAGTTGGCAGGGGGAAAAGGATGCCGCATTAGGAAGAGACTCTATTGTGTGGGAACTGGACTTCCAGCCGGCTCCAGAATTGAACGAGGGGGGTTCCGGTTAGGATCTTTGTGGCTCTTTGAATGTTTAAGGTTGCTGACCCCTGCGCTAACCCCTAATGAAGGACATGTTGGCTCATCTGGCCAAAGGGAAAAAAACAATACTAAGTTGGACTTGAGAGAAGCTTATTACAGAGTTTGCATTAAGTAGGGAGACTAGTGGAAAACCACTTTCAATTGCCCTTTGGGTTGCTTCCATTTCAGGGTGCCCCTGTTTGGATTGCAAGGGGCACCTGCTGTATTCATGCAATTGATCAATGAGGTACCGCATGAGCATTTGTACAAGGGGGTCCTGGTTTACCTAGATGATATTCTTTTAAAAAAAATAATAAATTTTATTCATAAACACTTTTTAAAAAAAAAAACAGTGCATTGTCAGGGTATACCATTTACAAATAAAAAAGACCAAAAAAGAAGAGTGGTGTTAAACATTCTTATCTACACCGAAACTATGGAAGAACATGTGAAGTTAGTGCACACAGTCTTGGAAAAAGCTCCTGGTTGCTGAACTATATGCCAAATTGTCAAAGTGCAAATTTCACCAGGATAAAATGGACTATTTGGGTTACAGCATATCACATGAGGGGATAGAAATGGATCCTGAGAAGGTGCTGGTGGTCATGGAGTGGGCACTCTCCCCCTCCCCCCCAGAAAGCAGTTGCAAAGCTTTCTGGATGTCATGCCTCTATTGGAGTCTGAATCTGCGGTGGAAGATGAGCTGGAATAAGAACTGACAGCGAGTGAGAGGGCAGCTCCGTTGGCCTTGGAGTAAACTAGGGAAAGGCAGAGTCAATCTAGGCATGGCTGTTCAGAATTAGCAAGCCCTGCAGGTAGGAAGGCGAGACAGAGCTCAGACAAGGAGCAAGAA
The DNA here is from genome assembly GCA_038048745.1 of Coluber constrictor foxii. Lineage (NCBI taxonomy): Eukaryota > Metazoa > Chordata > Lepidosauria > Squamata > Colubridae > Coluber > Coluber constrictor. The sequence continues at coordinate 112,890,583 of CM075961.1, read as the reverse complement.
CCACCCTCTCATGGTGCAAGGGCTAGGATAGTGCAGAGAAGGCGGCATTCTGGGCTAATTATCTGGATCTTCTGCTTCCTGAACTCCTGGCTTGGCTCTCGTTTTGCCAAATACATTTGGGATTTATTGCCATGCAGCCTTGGTGCAGACAGCGCTGGGCTGGACTAATTGGAGCAAAGACTGCTTGAGGTTTGTGTGGGAATTTGTTCTCGCTCTGTTTTAGGACTTGTCAGTAATGTGGGAGCATTTGGAGAGATTTGGAGCAATAAAGGGGTTGTTTGAACTGCCAGCTGTTTGCGTTATCTCTGTGCCATGCCCTGGGTCATCACACTTGGTTTTGCAAACTTTTATAGACAATTCATCCCAGCCTTTGCTAAAATTGTGTTACCCATTACCAACCTCCTAAAAATAAAGGGAGAGGCTAAGCCGTCCCCTAGCCGTCCCCTAAAGTGGACAATCAGAAACTTAAGAAACAAGAACTTTCAGAAACTTAAGTGGCTACTTGCTGTTGAACCCATTCTTAAACATCCTGACAACAGATGTCCCCTTCATAGTCCACGCAGATGTCAGTGATGTGGCTGTCGAGCCCATGCTATTGGAGGCAAACACTGCTGGGGCCTTACAACCCTGCAGTTATACCTCCAGGAAATTAACTGAAATCGAAAGGAGATGGGCAATATGGGAGAAGGAAGCATTTGCTGTGCAATGGGCCCTATTAACTTGGAGGCATTTTCACGAAGGGGCAAAACACCCTTTTGAGATGTGGAAAAACCTGGAACCCCTAAAATGCCCCAAAAACTGTCACCCAAGAAAATTCATTGGTTGCTACACTTTAGCCGTTCTAATTTTTTCTTGTGCTACCTTCCAGGGGGCGGGGAAAGAACTTTATGGCAGATGCTTTATCTAGATTGCCCCAGTACAGTAGTGCTCAACCAGAAGTAATCCGTCCAGTTATCCCCTCCAAGCAACTGGCTGTCCCAATGGTCACCCCGGTGGTCACCAGAGCCCAGGAGAAAGCAGACCTTGACCTTCCCAGTGACTTAAGCAAGGAGCTGAAAGGAGCGCTGAAAAGTGATGACTGGTTCCTGTCCCACTCAAATGAGTCCTCCATACAAGGTGGCCTAGCATGGATTGGCACTAAACTATATGTTCCCACCAGTCTTAGGGGAACTGTGCTGCAACGGATCCATGATTCAAAAACTGCTGGACACTTTGGCTTTGTGAAAACGTTACATCTAGTCAAATGACAGTTCTGGTGGCCCTCATTGAAAAGAGAGTCTCCTGTGTGTGCTTCTGCTAAAAGGCCTCCAGCGAAGCCTGCTGGATTCCTCCAGTGTTGCCAGTCCCAGTGCCCCATGGAAGGAAATATCTATGGCCTTCATTGAATTACCTGAGAGGGGGGGAACACAGTCATTTGGGTGATCACAGACTTATTTTCCATGAGGGTGCACTTCATACCCTACTCCAAGATCCCATCTGGAAATACACTCAGCAGACTATTTATCCAACATGTGTATAGGTTACATGGGGCATTATTTCGGGTAGGGGGGTACAATTCACCTCCCACTTCTGGAGGGAGTTCCTAAAGTTGTTAGGTGCTGCCCAGGGTCTAAGCTCCGCCCACCATCCTTAAACTAACAGGCCCTGTGAACGTGAGTACTAGGGTCTGGAACGGTACCTTAGGTACCATGTAAACTAGCAGCAGGACAATTGGGCTGACTTGCTGCCATTTACAGAAATCGCTTACAATAACTCGATCCATAGTAGTGCTGTCTTCACCCCATTTAAAGTTGCTTCTGGTCAGGATTTCGTACCCATTCAGAACTGCCCCAGATTCCTTCCTTAGTGGAATACATTGAACAGCTTCAATGTACTTGGCCCGTCATCCATAAGGCACTAAAGGAGGCACATCAAGCCCATAAAAGACAGGCTGACAAGAAAAGACCAGAAAGAGTTCCAAGTAGGGGACAGGGTCTTCTTAGGTACAAAGTACTTGCACCCTGGTGGCACAGCAGACTAAAGCACTATTAAGTAACACCAGCTGCAATTACTGCAAGTTCAAATCTCACCAGGCTCAAGGTTGACTCAGCCTTCCATCCTTTCGAGGTAGGTAAAATGAGGACCCAGTTTGTGGGGGCAATAAGCTGACTTTGTATAAAAAAGAACACCGCTTGGGGGGGCGAAAGCTCTACTAAGCAGGTATATACAAAAGTATGAAGGCTATTGCTTAACGCATTGTAAGCTGCCCTGAGTCTCCGGAAAAGGGCAGCATATAAATCGAATCAATAAATAAATCAAAGAAACTGGGGCCCAAGTATGTAGGCCCTTTTCCCATTGTTAGAATTGTCAATCTGATCACAGTATAGTTAGAGCTACCCAAAACCCTTAGGTGAATTCACCCTGTGCTTCATGTTAGCTTGTTAAAGCCTGAGTATGTATCTCCTCTTCGACTAGCCCAACCTGCCCCTCCAATTCACCTCCTCATCAAAGGGGAACAACACTTTGAAGTGAAAGAAATCCTGGATTCCAGGAAATATAGGGGGAAAGTACAGTATTTGGTGGCCTGGAATCCTTTCCCTCCCTCACAATCTGAATGGGTGAACGCTTGAGATGTCTGAGCCCCTAAACTCCTTCAACTGTTTCACGCTAAATATCCTGACTGTCGAGCACAGACAGCACTCAACACCTCACCATAAAACCTAAGCCATGGACGCCGCTTCTGCCCGGGGAAGGGGCTTTTTGCAGGCTTCAGGTATCACGGGTGATGGTGATGGGGTTAGTCACTGCGTCTAGGAGGTCTAAAGCACAGATGGTGGTGGGCAAGTTCTTTGGGGCGCGTGGGAGTAGCAGCAGCAATAATGGAAACGGACCAGCGGTAAAGAGGGTTCCCGGCGAGAATGGAGCCGACGCCATGAGTGACGTCATCACAGCGCGCCCAAATTGTAGGGGCGGGAGATATGAAGGCTTTCAGCTGGCGGCTGTCCGAAAGGCACACCTTCAATTAAGACTCTTATAAGTAGCATCAAGTCAGACGCTCGCTAGCCGCGTCTTTATTTTGTTTCCACATTCTGGTTTTCACGGAAGAGCTGTTGTCACAAATAAAACAAGTTGCTTACCTGCTGAATCGAATGAAGCCTTGTGTGTTTGTGCTCACGCACCAACGGGAAGCCGAGAGGAAGACGCAGCTCCCTTAAAACCGACAGCAGAGAGCGAGAGAGCCGTGAAACGGCTGAAGGCGTTTCTGAGGAAGCGCAACTACTGGAGACGCTGGAGATGGAGGTGGAGGAGGCAGGGGACATGGTGACTGACCTGCCGGTGCCTGCTGAGCAGCCGGTGGTGCGACCCAAGCGTTGGGAGCTGTGGAGAGAGGGAGCTGAAGATTAGGAGTCGCACGGCTTGGGTTCGACCACCCAGAGTGGTGCCAGGCACTGGTGGCACAGCTCAGCATTAACAGGTATACGGGTCCAAACCCCGCCCCATGCAGGAGCCCAGTTCCAAGGCTGGCGGGAATGATAATGGATTGAGGACAAGGATGAGGAATGGAATTATTCCACTGGGCTGGGGATGACCACCATGGACGTCCTTCATAATAGGTTTGGTGAGGCAAGCTTCCGGGATGTGCCCTCCTGGCAACCTTGGGTTCCCAGTGTGGAGCAGAGCAGCACTTGGCAGGGGGGAGCGGCGGTGGGGAGCAGTGGTTCTGACATGCGGTTTCGTATTCCAAGCCCCAAATTCAAGCCAGAGGTGTGGATGAGTAAGACAAAAGGGGAGGAGCGATTAGGGAATATCAGCTCAATCCAGTCATTAGACGGAGACGGGGTTCGTACACCGACAAGAAGTGCCATGCGGCTGGATAGGGAGCGGGGAGGGGAGCCCACAGGGGACTGCCAATAGGACCAGAGTGGGATTAGGAGCAGGTCATCCCTCCCTCGTCAGTTGGATTCCTTACCAATGTAGGGCCCCAGGTTGTGGACCCCCCAGACTCCCTGGGGACTCCCTCCAGTGCAAGCTACTTTTGATGGGACAGCAGAGAAGGTCTAAAGCACAGATGGTGGTGGGCAAGTTCTTTGGGGCGCGTGGGAGTAGCAGCAGTGATAATGGAAACGGACCAGCGGTAAAGAGGGTTCCCGGCGAGAATGGAGCCGACGCCTTGAGTGACGTCATCACAGTGCACCCAAATTGCAGCAGCGGGAGATATGAAGGCTTTCAGCTGACAGCTGTCCGGAAGGCACACCCTCAATTAGGACTCCTATAAGTTGTGTCAAGTCAGACGCTCGCTAGCCGCATCTTTATTTTGTTTCCACATTCCGGTTTTCACAGAAGAGCTGTTGTCACAAATAAAACAAGTTGCTTACCTGCTGAATCGAGTGAAGCCTTGTGTGTTTGTGCTCATGCACCAACGGGAAGCCGAGACTGACAAGCTTTAAGGTTATTTTACTCCCCTGTATAGTAAATTTCTTCTATCCTATCTATTTTGTCTTACGTTTTTTCCTTAGGGCTAACGTTTCTACTGGAGGAGGGTTGAATGTCAGCCAGATCTCCAGCATGGGTTTTTCCTTTGATGCATGCTTGCTATCGGCTGCCATAATAATCGGAGGGGGCATGGCTTTGGGGTTTGGGAAGTAAGCTGGTGTGATGAAGGGCTATGTGAACTAAAAGGGAGGTTTGCTCTCAAGAATTACTGTGGTGCAGAATGGAGTTGTTTACACCCATACAAGACCAACCATCCTAGAACTTCAAATCGACAAAAGCACCTGAAGATGTGCTCCATGTGACACAAAATGTGGATTGGACATTCAGCCTGGGTCCCTGGAGGGAGGGATTTGGGGAAATTTTCATTATATAATTTTCTCCCCTTTTTGCCCAGATTTTGCTTTCCTTTCGCCGCTATCATTTCAAACTCAGTAAAAGTACCTCTTCTCTACTTCAATGGAGTCAGAGGTTTTCTTTTTTGGGTTTTGAACAGAGGCAGGCCTGATAATATCCAACATACTTTCTTCCCCAAACAAAACCCTGTGAGGTGACTTGGGCTGAGAAAGAAGGTCCAAGGTCTCCCAGCTGGCTTTTATGGCTAAGGCAGACTTAGTCTCTCATATGTAATACAGTTTGCTATAAATATAAAACAGACAACTTCTTAAATGGCAAATATTTACCATTTACCCCAGAAGCATTGATCCTCTAAAGCAGCGGTTCTCAACCTGGGGGTCGCGACCCCTTTGGGGGTCGAATGGCCCATTCGCAGGGGTCGCCAAAGCCCTCTCTTGCCCCCCCATGCCTTCACTCATCCTCACCTTCTGCCTCTGCCTCTGTGGGAGGGCTGTGTATCCCAGCGTGCAACGCAGTCCGCCACACATAAGCAAAGAGAGCGGAGAGAGGTTGCCTGCATGTGTGCATGCACGTGGCTGTGAGCGCACGTGACTAGAAAAGATTCTAGTGCAGGAAAAGTCCTGGGGAGTTCAGGGACTCCCCACTGCTGCCACCGCCACCGCCAATGCCTGAAGCGGCAAAAGCCGCATTGAAAATCTTGGTGGGTGAGTTGAGGGATTCCCTGCTGCTGCTGCACCACCGATGCCTGCAGCGACAAAAGCCGTGCAGGAGAAGTTTTGGGGAGTGCCCCCTGAAGCTCCCATTTCAACCCCTGTCTCTGCCTGCCATAGCCTGAAGCTCCTGTTTTGGGTGCAGGAGAAAAAGCAGGAAAGGAAGGGAGAGAGGGAGAGAAAGAGAGAAAGATGAAGGGAGAGAGAGAGAATGAGAGAGAAAGAGAAATAAAAAGAATGAGAATGAGACAGAGAGAGAAAGAGAAAGAGACAAAGAATGAAAGAGAATGAGAGAGAGAGAAAGAGAGAATCAGAATGAGACAGAGAGAAAGAGACAGAATGAAAGAGAGAGAATCAGAGAGAGAGAGACAAAATGAAAGAAAATCAGAGATAGAGAATCAGAATGAGAGAGGGGAAGAGGGGGGGAGAGAAAGTGGGAGAGAGAGGGGAAGAGAAAGAGAAAGAGTGGGAGGAGAGAGAAGGGGGAGAAAGAAAGTATGAGAGAGTGGGGAGAGAGAGAATGAGAGAGAAAGAGTGGGGGAGAGAAAGAGAGGGGAGAGAGAAAGAGTGAAAGAGTGGGGGAGGGAGAAAGAGTGAGGGAGAGAGAGAAAGGGGGAGAGAAAGAAAGGGGGAGAGAAAGAGAGAATGAGAGAGAATGAGAGAAAGAGAGTGAAAGTGGGGGAGAGAGAAAGAAAGGGGAGAGAAAGAGAATGAGAGAGAGTGGGGGAGAGAGAAAGAAAGAGTGAAAGAGTGGGGAAGAGAGAGAAAGGGGGAGAGAAAGATAGAATGAGAGAGAGTGGGGACAGAGAAAGAGAGAACGAGGGAGAGAGTGGGGGAGACAAAAAGAAAGAGTGGGGGAGAGAGAAAGAAAGGGAGAGAAAGAGAGAGAAAGAGTGGGGGAGAGAAAGTGGGGGAGAGAAAGAGAATGAAAGAGTGGGGAGAGAGAAAGAGTGGGGGAGAGAAAGTGGGGGAGAGAAAGAGAATGAAAGAGTGGGGAGAGAGAAAGAGGGGGGGAGAGTAAGAGAAAGGGGGAGAGAGAAAGAATGAGAGAGAGAGTGGGGGAGAGAGAAAGAGAAAGAGGGAGTGGGAAAGAGTGGGAGAGAGAGAGAGAGAGAGGAGGGAGAGTGCCTGAAGGACCCCATCCCGTCACTGGGAGTCCAGGTGCTTCAGCAAGCGGCGCACTGGATTCATATTAGTGGTCCACGGAATTTAAAATTATGAACTTGGTGGTCCCTGAGGTCCAAAAGGTTGGGGACCCCTGGCCTAAGACCATCAGAAAACACATATTTTCAATAGTTTTAGGAATAATTTTATGGTTGGGGATCACCACAACATGAGGAACTGTATTAAAGGGCCGCGGCATTAGGAAGGTTGAGAACCACTGCTCTAAAGCTACTGAAACACTTGATATTCTTCCATGGTTCCTCCAATTCACTTGATGTAAGCCATATTGGGGCATATGGCTTTTACTGTTGCTTGAACATAGCCATTACACTACCTGCACTCCAAACAAAAAGTCTTACAGGATTGTAAGAACTTAATTTCTATTGTTTAATCTTAATTCATTTTCAGTTTTGAGATATTACTTTGCCTGTTGTTATAGGTAGGTATTGAATACAAAGTGTAGGTTTTACACTTTGAACAGTAACTAAAAATATCTAAAAGTTAAGTTTTATTTTTTGGTAAGAGGCCATAAAATTATCAATTTTGTTAAATCTTCTATAAATATAATGATATTTAAGAATTTGTGAATCTGTTTATATTCTACATCCATTTGCCACACAGAAATCTTTAGTTTGGATCATTTTTCTCAATAAATAAATGAACAGATATAATATTTTTTATTCATTTGTGTAATTGTGTTCTCTTTATGTAATTTTGGAAGTGTATATAAAACAGATCATGGTTTAGAGCATATTTGTTCAGAAATACAGAACATTCAAAAGGATTCGCAAACTTAAGCATCTCTACACTCTACAAATTATATACCAAATATAATTTTACAACTCTTGGCTTTAGAAATAAAAGCTATTGAAAGGGTTTTTATTCCTGGCATGAGCTTAAAGCATTCAGTTATGTTTATTGTATAAATTATATTCTTCAAATTAAGTGGGTGACTCCAGCAGAACAAAAAATTAAAGAAAGAGAGATTACAGGCTTATTTCAAAAATAGAGAAAGCAAAACTGATTTTCTAGTTTTTCTCCTGAACACAGATTCAACCTTCTTGCATTTTCCAATGATGGTTATTTCATATGTGAGCCTTAATTCAGACTTCCTTCCTTCCTCCCTCTCTCCCTCCCTCCCTCCCTCCCACAGAAAGAACGGGATTTAGAATTAGCTGCTCGAATTGGCCAGTCATTGCTAAAGAAGAATAAAACCCTTACTGAAAGAAATGAACTTCTTGAAGAACAAGTAGAGCACATCAGGGAAGAGGTAAGAATAGTCACATATGCCTATACACAGAATATTTGCTTGTTCCTGCTTCAAATGAAACCTGTTTGGTTTTATTTGCTGATATATTTTTCCTTGCCTGTTTCATAACAGATTTAAAGGATTCAGATTTAAGCAGATAGTAACAATGGATCCATGAGCTGTTTGATTTTCCAACTTTATTTATTTACTTACTTACTTACTTACTTACTTACTTATTTCCCACTTTATTTTTATAAATACTTCAAGATGACAAACATACCTAATATTATTATTATTATTATTAATTATTAATTAAATTATTATTAATTAAATTTCTATACCGCCCTTCTCCTGGCGGACCCAGGGCGGTGTACAGCCAATTAAAACCAGTACATAAACAATTAAAACCATCCTAAAATCAATATAAATCAGGGCTGAAGGCATAAGAACCGACTAAAAACTCTAAAAAGTTTAAAATTTAAAAAATGTGTAAAAATAATTTAAAAAAGAAGGGATCAGGCAAGTCCGGCGAGTTGAAAAAAGTGCATCTTTAGAGCCCGACGAAAAGTCCGGAGGTCAGCAATAGTCCTCAGTTCTGGAGGCAGATCGTTCCAGAGGGTGGGGGCTACCACAGAGAACGCTCTCCCCCTGGGGGTCGCCAGCCGGCATTGTCTGGCTGACGGCACCCTGAGGAGGCCCTCTCTGTGAGAGCGAACCGGTCGGTGGGAGGCAATTGGTGGCAGAAGGCGGTCCCGTAAGTACCCTGGTCCTAAGCCATGGAGCGCTTTAAAGGTCATTACCAACACCTTGAAACGCACCCGGAAATCAACCGGCAACCAATGCAGCTCACGCAGGAGGGGTGTCACGTGGGAGCGCCCTGTCGCTCCCATAATCCCCCGCGCTGCCGCATTCTGCACCAGCTGAAGCCTCCGGGTGCATCCCAAGGGGAGCCCCATGTAGAGAGCATTACAGTAGTCCAGGCGAGACGTGACAAGCGCCTGAGTGACTGTGCGTAGGGAGTCCCGACCTAGAAAGGGCCGCAACTGGCGTATCAGGCGAACCTGATAAAAAGCCCCCCTGGCCACGGCTGTCGTATGATCCTCTAAAGACAGCCGTGGATCCAGGAGGACGCCCAAGTTGCGCACCCTTTCCGTGGGGGCCAATGATTCGCCCCCAATAACCAACGATGGAGTCAGTTGGCTATATCGGGACGCCGGTAGCCACAGCCACTCGGTCTTGGAGGGGTTGAGTCGAAGCCTGTTTCTCCCCATCCAGACCCGCACAGCTTCGAGGCACTGGGACATCACCTCCACAGCATCATTGGGGTGGTCTGGGGTGGAAATGTACAGCTGAGTGTCATCAGCGTACTGATGGAATTCCACCCCAAAACCACGGATGATCTCACCCAGCGGCTTTACATAAATGTTGAACAGAAGGGGCGAGAGGACCGACCCTTGTGGCACCCCACACACTAGGCGCCTCGGGGTCGACCGCTGCCCCCCTGTCAACACAGATTGCGACTGGTCGGAGAGGTAGGAGGAGAACCACCGAAGGACGGTGCCCCCCACCCCCAATCCCTCCAACCGGCGCAACATGATACCATGGTCGATGGTATCAAAAGCCGCTGAGAGGTCTAACAGCACCAGGATAGAGGAGTACCCCCTACCCCGGGCCCTCCAGAGATCATCCACCAACGCGACCAATGCCGTTTCGGTGCTGTAACCAGACCTGAAGCCGGACTGGAGCGGGTCTAAATAGACAGCTTCATCCAGGTACCGGGGGAGCTGCCATGCCACCACACTCTCAACAACCTTCGCTAAAAAGGGAAGGTTGGAGACTGGACGATAATTTGCCAAAACAGCTGGGTCCAAGGAGGGCTTCTTGAGGAGGGGCCTCACCACCGCCTCCTTCAAGGCGGTCGGTAGGGCACCCTCACTCAGAGAAGCATTTAAAATCTCCTGGAGCCAGCCTCGTGTAACCTCCCGGGAGGCCAGCACCAACCAGGAGGGACACGGGTCCAATAAACATGTGGTAGCGTTCAATCTCCCCAGGATCCTGTCCACGTCCTCGGGAGCCACAGGATCGAACTCGGCCCAGATAACACTCTCAAGACCGGGCTCAGTCACCTCGCCCGAACCAACCCAGTCGGCAGCCAACTCATCCCGAATCTGAGTTATTTTATCATCCAGATATTGCACAAAATCCTCAGCACGTCCCTGCAAGGGATCCTCCCGCGCTCCCAGATGAAGGAGGGAGCGGGTCACCCTAAACAGGGCGGCTGGGCGATTATCTGATGACGCAATAAGGGCGGCGAAATAATTAGATTTCGCCGCTTTTATTGCCACTAAGTAAGTCTTAATATAAGCTCTTACTAGTGTCAAGTCAGAATCGGAGCGACTGGCCCTCCAACCGCTCTCTAGGCGTCTTTTCCGGCGCTTCATCTCCCTCAGCTCCTCGGTGAACCAAGGAGATAAGTGAGTTCGGCGCCGGGTCAGAGGCCGCAAAGGCACGACACGGTCCAAGGCCCCACCGGCCGCCCTATCCCAGGCAGCCACCAGGTCCTCAGCCGAGTCGCGTGTCAGTGTCTCAGGAAATGGCCCAAGCTCCGTCTGGAACCTATCAGGATCCATCAGGCGCCTGGGGCGGAAACACCTAATAGGTTCTGCCTCCCTGCGGTGGGGTGTAGCGGTCAGAAAGTCGAGTCGGAGGAGCGAGTGGTCAGTCCATGACAAGGGTTCCACGCCTATATCCCCAGTGTCAAGACCACCCAACCACTGACCAGAGACAAAAACTAGGTCCAGGGTGTGTCCACCAACGTGAGTCGGGCCCTGAATTACCTGGGTCAGGTCCATGGCCGTCATGGAAGCCATGAACTCCCGAGCCATCTCAGATGTTTCACCGATAGATGGCAGGTTGAAATCCCCCATGACTATAAGCCTGGGAGTAGCAACCGCCACCTCGGCTATAACATTGAGAAGCTCGGGCAGGGTTGTTGCCACGTGGCAGGGAGCCAGGTACGTGACTAACAGACCCATCTGCCCACCAGGGCCCCACCTCACATAGATGGACTCACACCCGGCTATCTGAGGTACAGTGGCCTCCCTCGGACCCAGACCTTCCTTAATAATGACCGCTACTCCCCCACCCCTGCCCTGGGCTCTCGGCTGGTGAAATGCAAGGAAACCCGGTGGGCACATCTCCACGAGGGGGACCCCCCCTCGTGGCCCAACCAGGTCTCGGTGATACCAGCCAGGTCCGCACCCCCCTCTTGAAGAAGATCACATATGAGGGGGGCCTTATTTACAACGGACCTCGCGTTGCACAACAGCAGCCGGAGCCTCGGGTCCTGAGACTCTAGACAACCCGGGGAACGGGAATAGCTCAGGGGACCGGGGCAAGCAATCGCTCGAAGACAGCGAGTGCGTGCCCCCACCACACGATATGGTCCCCTGCTCTCGCCATATCTGCCCCTCCCACATAACGTAGGAATCACACCACCCTCAACCCCTTGCCTCCAGCAACTACACCTCCCGTGGCATCACAGACTGCCAGGCCTGTCCCTTTCCCCTCCGGGTTTCCCCCCAAACCCACACCCTCCCCCACCCCAGAACCCCCTAAAACACCCCTTAAAAAAGCAGTTAAAAAACCCCTCAATCCCCGTTTCGCAGCATGCCACCTCTCGGGGTCCCAAGACCCGTCATTAAGGTAGGCCCTCGATAACGTGGAGGGCCAAACCCGCGAGAGGGGGGGGAATATCTCTTCCTCTTCTTATTTTACCCACAACAACAAACCTGTGAGGTGAGTTGGGCTGAGAGATTTGACTCGCCCAAAGTTGCCCAAATGGCTATCATGTTTAAGCAGGAATGTAAATTGAAACATATGTTCTAAGGGTAAAAAAAAAGAATGTATGTACCAGACTATATTTTACAACCGTATACTTCAGATAAAATATATTCAGACTGCAAATGTTCCAGTCCTTAACCAAATCCATTTTCCCCAATGGGTGTTTTTTTGCCAGAAGCTGGAAGTAAGTACTAGAAACTGGCAAAAAGCATTGCATATTACAATCAAGTCACTGCAGAATACTGCAATGACCACAAAGATGAGCCAGAAGTCAAGTATCCAAAATATGATTGTGTGGCCATCTAACTTCGATAAAGGGTTTTTTAAGTAGCTTTGGAGATATCTGTCATACTTTGACCGGTCATTAAGTCATAAGTTAAGGACTATACACAAATACTTTAACTTTCATTATCTTATAAGTTGCCCAAAGTTGCTCCAATGATGAGATGGGCAGTATATAAATTTAATAAATAAATAGATTTCTCTAGCAATTCCTTGTGTACACTTAATGCTATAAAACAGACATTCTGTTAATATTTCAGTGATGTCAGTTCAAGTACTAGGGCTTTGTGAAATTCGTGATTAAAATGAAAACATCTTTTTAAAAGTAGAGCATAACACAGTCTCTACAGTGCTGCCAATAGCTCTAGGCCTTCAGAAAGTTATGGAGACCATGATAGGGAAGCAAAACAGAGTACTTTGTCCCTTGTTTGTGTGGCAGCCTTGTGGAAGTGGCTGGCATTTTGGACCACCCACAAGTGGACTGCATTAAGGCTGTTAATCAAATGGTTATTCCTTCAGCTGCATAGCCAATTTCAGAATTGTGCCATGCTGCCAAATGACAAAGCAGGGGTGAAATTCACTTATCTTCCCTACCGGTTTGCAAATGTGTGCACACCGTCATCCATGCACGCGTAAAGCCTTCTGTGCATGTGCAGAGACTTTAAATTGTTGCAAAAAAGCGACATCCTGATGTCCACTTGGGTGGGCAGAGCCTCCCACAGCAACCGCTATTGGTTTGCCCCTGTGAATTTCATCCCTGTGACAAAGCAACACATTCCCATGCTATGGAAGGCTTTGGACCTCTTCAAAGGTAAGTGAGGAGTAGTTTATAGTACCAGATGGGGTGGGACTCAGGCATAAGACCAACGGGGAGCTGTTGAGAGATGGAAATGCTTGCAAGAACCTGGTGTGAGGGGGAAAGTCCAGCAAGGAGCAGTTGGGGGAGGGAAAAGACCTCTGGGGACCCAAGTCGTGGAAAGTAGGAGTTGGGGAGGCCCGGGTCAGGTGGGTATGGCCGGCACTAGGTCTCCTCCACTTCTGAAGCACCCTGTGCTTTGCTTAATGATGTGTGTGTGTTCATTAATGGCTGCATCAAGGGGAGCAGTGGATGGGGTGGTTAAGTGAGGCCATTTCATTTAGCAGCTGTTGCAACATACAACCATAATGGGCAGACTCCATTATGGTGAAACTTTGCCTGTCCTTTGCAAAAGTTAAGATGGTGGATAAATGCCCCTCCAGATGTTACTATTAATAGTAAAGTGGTCTGTAGTAAGAGATGCCATGATTTGAGGCAGGGCAACAGTAGAGTTACAGGTTTTCTGTTCCTGTGGTAAAGCAAACATTAAAGAAATCTTTTTAAAGATTTGAGGGTAATTTGGTATTTACAGAAATTTTTGAAGTCTTCTATTAATGTTACTGGGCAAGTATCATACTTTGTTCACCTAATGTAGTTTGAAGAGAGGGATAGATTTGATGATTAGAGTTATTTTGAGGTAAGATGGGCAGCCAATAAAATTTTATCAATAAATAATTAAAATAAAACTGCTGGTGCTTTGTACATAGATATAGGTTCCAACATTGCACTGTAGCGGTATGAAATCTTATATTGTGATTTGTCACCAAATTATGGAAAGTTTCCATTGGTATATATAATCTAAATAGCTACAGCTATACAGGTAGTCCTTGATTGACCAATCACCGAGCAACTATTTTAAGTTATTATCTACTTGAGAAAGGGGACTTATGGCTTTGATCCAAAGTTGCCCCCCACATTCCCATGACAGCATTTCAGGTGCTTGGCAACGTAGCTGCATTTATGACCATTTGAATGTCCCACATTTTACAATGGTTGAAAACTGGAACTTTACAGCAAAGTTCCAGCAAAACTGCACATATAGCAAATGATAGGTTCACATTTACTACCGCTACATTCGCTGAATGACAACTACCAAAACTTGTAAAATTGAGCTAGTGAGGGGAAGGCTCCATTACAATCGTAACTCGGGGATTGCCCATAGATAAAACACAGTGGTGAATTGACTCCTTTGAATGAAAAGTTGTGGCAGCACTCTAAATATGGTCTTAGTATTTAAGATCTAAACTTTTTTCCTGGTGTGGAACAATTTTCTGTTTCTACTTAAAATGTTATCACTTATATGACAGGTATTTTCCCCTTTAATTTGTTCAGGTTTCTCAATTGCGTCATGAGCTGTCAATGAAAGATGAACTTCTTCAGTTTTATACCAGCGCTGCTGAAGAGAGTGAGCCAGATTCCATCTGTTCAACTCCGTAAGTCTAGGATGAAAAAAAGAAATGTTATTTAGGCAATATAAAACTGTTTCAAAGTATGAAATATATAAAGCTCAAAATATTTTTAAAATGTTTGAAACAACTTTATATTTAATATGGGATGCTTCAGAAAATTCTTTGCCCAAAACAGTTTGAAACATTTGTTCTTATATATGTGTGTACTGTCTCCTTAATTACTTTATATATGCCTTACAATATAAAGATTTTTTAAAGATTTTATGACAGTTCTTTTATATAATTTCATATAGTGAGCAGAAATTGATTTTTTTTGCTACTTTATAACTTAAATTTCCACATTAAAGGTGTGTAGAAAAAAAGGAAATGATCCTAAATTGAGTTAATCTACCAAAATTCTATGAAACTCTTGTATTTTAAGCAGTATTATTGTTGAAATGTTATTTTGCAACTCTCTATAGGGATTATAAATAAAAGGGACTATCCATAAATGCTTTAAAATATATTTTTTACTAGATTGAAGAGGAATGAATCATCTTCATCTGTCCAGAATTATTTTCATTTTGATTCTCTTCAAAAGAAGCTGAAGGATCTCGAAGAGGAGAATGTTGTCCTTAGATCAGAGGTAAGCTTCATTGCTTTTTAGAAACTATAAATTTGTTTTCCATTTTCTCTTTATAAATTAGCAGCTTGACAAAAAGACATAAATCATAATTCTTGTAGTCCATAAGTGATCCTTTGATAATACATGTCAACACCCTTATGTTTTCTATTTCTATTTCCACAAGCAACAGTTATAGTTAGGGCAATCAAAATGTTATTGAATAACAGACTGTAGTGATGTGTATTATTTATAATAAAACGATGAGTTTTTTCCCAGGTTTAGAATGGTCTAAATATGTGCTGCATAACAGAGTACATATACTCATACCTGAAATTCTGGAAGAAAAAATACTGAAGAGAAAGAGATTTGTAAAGTATGAGTAGAAGGATAAATCTGAAAAAAAATCTGTCTCCTAGGTATCTAGATATTAAGAATAGATATTTATTGGCAGGGAAGATAAAGAATATACATTGCCAAGAATCTTCTTGTTGTAAGAGCTAGGAGAATAGTCATAATTTGCCTGGGCTGCACTGAATGAAAAGGAATTGTCTTGAACTACATATAAAATACTTAATGATATTAAAATGTTTTAATATTTATGATCTTGTGGGCTGCACTACTAGCTGCCTAAAGTCAGATGCATCCTATAGGCCAGAAATTTGTCACACCTGCTCTAAACAGGTTTGGGCCTCTTGGGCATGATGGGATGGGAAACATGCTGTGGCTTCCAGGGCTCCTACAGCTGTGTGCACGCTGTTGGGCTGGATGGGGACTGAAATGATGTGAGAGATAGGTAAGTGGAGGCATTGAAGTTGCCTCTGTAGTCTTGAGTGCAGGCAGACTTCCAAGCACCTGAATTTTCATCATGAGACTGCAGGGGCCCTGCAGTGGCTGTAACTTTGGGCACAAATTGC
Source organism: Coluber constrictor foxii (assembly GCA_038048745.1). Classification (NCBI taxonomy): domain Eukaryota; kingdom Metazoa; phylum Chordata; class Lepidosauria; order Squamata; family Colubridae; genus Coluber; species Coluber constrictor. The sequence goes on along the minus strand of CM075961.1, from coordinate 112,874,725 downwards.
AAGACACTTCATTCAGCATGTTAATAATTTCAAACCATTACTGAACAAATGATCATAAGTCAAGGACTACTTGGATCATTGCATTGATTGATTGATTGATTGATTGATTTGATTTATATGCCACCCTTCTTTGGAGACTCAGGGTGGCTTACAATGTGTTAAGCATTTATACTTTTGCATATACCTGCTTAGTAGGGCTTTTTGCTCCTCCCCCAAAAGCGGTGTTCTTTTTTATACAAAGTCAGCTTATTGCCCCCACATTCCGGGTCCTCATTTTACCTACCTCAGAAGGATGGAAGGCTGAGTCAAATTTGAGCCTGGTGAGATTCAAACTCGCAGTAATTGCAGGCAGCTGGCAGCTAACTGTTACTTTAACAGCACTTTAGTCCGCTGCTCTACCAAGGCATTGACTGATATTGAGTAATACATTCAATTATTATATATATAATTGTATTATATATATTGTAGGGAACATGTTTTGTTCCTATGGTAAGCTTTAAAATGGTTTGGTCATCATGAAGTCTAGAATAATCATGTCATGATCACTTTGCAAAATTGTATAATTCACTTTACAGAATTAAATCATTTAGTGACTGTTTGAAGTTACAATGGCACTGAACAAAGGGACTTATGACCATTGTTCAGTTACAACTGTTGCAGCAGCCCCGTGTTCACGTGATCAAAATTTGAACACTTGGCAACTGATTCATAGTTATGACAGTTGCAGTATCCTGGAGTCACGTGATCCCCTTTTGCAACCTTCTTGTTAAGGATATTGTTGCTGTAGTAGCAACTAGCAGAGTAAAGTGCACAGAGAAACGTTGCTGAGAGCAATGAGATAAAGATACATGCTAACTGGTGTTATCAAAAGTTTTCTTTATAGTGGAAAATAAACAATCTCGTAGTCTTCTAAACAGTCCAAGTCTTTACCGGTTTACTCCAAAAAGCTTCTTACCAAACAAACAGTAATTGGTTCACTCTGGTTCACAAACCCTGGATGGTAGCAGATCCACCCACACACGCACGCGATGATAGCACAATGGCAGCTTATCATCAACTGAATACATTACAGTACCTTTCTTAAATACGTTGTTAAATTACAACTAATTATAGCATGACTCAGCATTACAGCATGATGCAGCATTAAAACTTAAAGTCACAGAACACATATATTGCCTGGACAATCTGTTAGGCCCAAACCGTATCCTAACATGCTCCCCTTTGGACAGGCCAATATATACAGTTTAGATACAATATATACAGTTTAGATCCTTAATCCATAGCTTTCACAACACGCTTTATGTTTGACAGCACCTTGAGCTTTGGTAAAATTATCAGCAATATTGTCTTCCGACATACAATATTCCAGTTTAACCATGTTGCTTTGAATACTTTGGCGAACGTTCAGATACCGAATGTCAGTATACTTGGATCTAGTTTTAACTGCTAAATTAGTTGCCATTTTTATAGCAGCTTGGTTGTCCTCATGTATTACAACTGGATAATCCATCTTTAAACCAATATCCATCATTAATTGTTTGTAATAAATCAGATCAGTGCATACCAGTGATAGACATGAAAATTCTGCCTCCATAGTAGGTAGACTATGGAGGCAGACTATGTTTTTGACGAATTGATTTCCAGCCAATCGAACAATTGCCTAACATTATAGCTATACCCGATATAGACTTTCTGGTGGTCACATCAGTAGCGAAACTGGCATCAGCATATGCACTCAGTACTAAATCTTGGTTAGGTTCTAGATACAATGCATAATGCATCGTCATTTTTAGATATCTTAGTATACGCTTTGCGGCCTGCCAATGCCTATCAGTTGGTTCTGCATTATACCTTGTTAATTGGTTTACGCTAAATGATATATCCGGTCTCGACCAATTGCTGATATAAGATAGACTACCTATAAGAGACTGGTAGATCTCCTTACTAAATTTAGGACTTTGGATTTCTTCATGGTTAAAATCCTGTGCCATAGGTGTCTTGGCTGGCTTACATAGCTCCATGCCATAACTCTTCAACATTTGACTAATTTTGCTAGATTGAGATATTTTATAACCTCTAGCTGTTTGACTAATATCTAGTCCCAAATAATGCCTGATATTTCCTAAATTTCTGATCTTAAATTTAGTTTGTAACTGGTGAACGATATCTATGGCTTCCTTGTCAGTTTTAGTTATTATAGCTATGTCATCTGTAAACAATAACAAAAATGAAACTAACCCATTACTTTCTCTCTTAAAGAGACATTTATCTGCTACACCTTCATGAAAAACGATCTTGTTTAGCTCTTTAACTATACATTGGTTCCACTCAAACCCTGATTGTTTCAAACCTTAAAGGCTTTTCTTGAGCTTCCAACAATCAGTTTGGTTTTGTGTTTCAACTCCTAAAGGCTTCCTCATATAGATGGTGTGCCTTAATGGAGCATGCAAGTATGCTGTCTCCACATCTATATGGTTAATACTATATTTGTTCTTAGCCGCCCATACCAGCATTGTTCTTAAAGTATTAGCACATAAACTAGGAGCAAGAACCTCATCGAAATCTTTTTCGGTCTGAGAAAAGCCTTGAGCTACAAGGCGAGCTTTATGGGTTACTGTCCCATCTATACTTTTCTTAATTTTGTAAACCCATCTACAACCTATTAATTTCTCACCAGGTGGCAATTTCACGTTTTCATAAACATCTAGATCAATGAATTAATTTCCTTACTCATTGCCTCCTTCCAAGCCTTCTGCTCCTTTTCAGGATAAAGCCTGATATCATCATAACTTGAAGGTTCGATGTTAACTTGGCAAACTACAGTTGCCTTATATCGATCTGGTGGATGCCTTTCCCTAGTAGATCATCTAGGCAATTCAGGACTCATTTCAGATGTTTCACTTTCATCCTCCCCTAAACCTACTTCCTGTTCCTCAACTTTAATAGAGGATTCTACAGTATCTATATCCTCAGGAATCTCATCAGGGATATGCTCTATACTAACAGTATTATTATCATGTCTGAAATCTGCACACTCTAGTTTATCCCATCCTTCGTGCTCTAGGAATTTAGCACTTGCACTACAATAAACACTAGTAGTACCCTGTGCCCAAAATCTAAAAGATCTATGATTTGATTCATAGTCAACGAAAAACATTTTTCTGGCTCTTTGTTGATCCTTTCTTCTAATACTAGATGGAATATGTACCCAAGCTGGGGCTCCAAATGTGTGTAAATAACTAAGATTTGGTTTCCTCCCATGCCATAAGGTGAATGGTATTTCACCTGTAGAGGAATGAACCACGTTGTTTAGCACATGGTTAGCACACATAACAGCCTCGCCCCATAAATTTTCAGGCAAACCAGAATCTGCCAACATAGTTCTAATCATGGCTTGTAATGTTTGACCTCGTCTCTCAATATAGGAATTATGCTGTGGTCTGTAAGGAGCAGATTGTTTATGCTGAATCCCTGCATCCTGCAAAAACTTTTCTAACCTTTGGTTAGTAAATTCTGTACCATTATCGGTCACTAAGCATTTAACTTTAAATTTCTGCTTCCTTTCCACAAAACGCAGCCAGTTTTTTACATGCTGGAATGTTTCAGATTTCGTTTTCATAAGATAACAAAATCCATATCTTGAATAATGGTCTACTATGCTTAGAATATAGCAGGCACCTCCTATACTGGGTTTCTTGGGTCCAATTAGGTCTATAAACACTACCTCTAACGGCTTTGTAGTTTTAAAACCATTAACGGTTTGCTGGTGTAACCCTACTTTTTTGCTGACTACAGGCATTACAGTTCAGATATTTACTACATGCTTGTAGTTTTATCCCTTCCGATAATTGCACTGTCTTCTTTATTGTCCTGAAATTTAAGTGCCCAAGTCTCCGATGTAACAGATGAATACATTCATCATATGGTTTAACATTCTTATACACAGACTTAGACTTAGCCACCAATACTGGGTTCTCCCTTAAAATGAATAAATCATTTTCTAAACTTGCAGTAACAACCTTGCCATCTTTTTCTATAAAACACTTACCATTTTTAAATGTTACTGTAAACCCAAATTGTACCAAAGATTTAACAGATAATAAGTTGAATTTTAAACCAGGAATATATAACATAGGCAATAGTTCATTACTAAATGACCAAAGAGCAACACCCTTTCCAGCTACCTTAACCTTCCAGCCATTTGCTAGTTTAACATGTTGGTTACTCTTCTCCATTTTAACAAAACATTTTCTATTTCTAGTAATAGATTGAGAAGCACCACTATCAACAACCCAACAATCCTGGTTAACATCAGTAGTTGAACTAGATATAGCTAACGTACAACCCTTCTTGGGTCTACTATTGTCCCTAACAGGCATTTCCTTATTTGTACAATACTTAGCTATATGCCCTTTAGCCCCACAAGCAAAACAACGTTTTACAAAATAAGCAGTTGAGTACATTTTATCTTCTTTTGGTTGTTGCACTCTCAACTGATCCCTTTCTTGTCTTTTTTCTTGGTCATGTATTCCAAATGAGCCATCATATCTCCCCCTTTTAGAAGATGTTGTTTAAATAATTTTCGTGTGAGATATATATGAGCACCCACAGAGTCACGAACATATAGTCTCTTCAACTTGGTCCAACACCTAGCAGCAGACTCTTCGCCACAGATATGGACAAGCTGCTGGTCACTCAGTGTCAGTCCAATAATACAAAGAGCTCGTTCATTGTCTCTGTTAAACTTGGCTAATTTCTTGGCATCATCCTCATCAGCAGGATCCCATGCTGTTACATCCAGTGGATTATTAACTATGTCCCACAGTCCTTTTCTACGCAAAAGTAGACTACATTTTGTAGACCAGGATACATAGTTTGTTCCATCCAGCTGGGTTATCATGGAAAAATTTGCTGCTTGTTCTAGTGCCATCTTCACTTAGATTGTTTATCACAAACACAGTTTGTACTACTCACAAACTCAAACTAGCTCTCAGTTTAACTCTGAAAAAATCCTAGTTAATTCCGGTTGGCTCTGGGCCCATAACCAATGTTAAGGATATTGTTGCTGTAGTAGCAACTAGCAGAGTAAAGTGCACAGAGAAACGTTGCTGAGAGCAATGAGATAAAGATACGTGCAAACTGGTGTTATCAAAAGTTTTCTTTATAGTGGAAAATAAACAATCTCGTAGTCTTCTAAACAGTCCAAGTCTTTACCGGTTAACTCCAAAAAGCTTTTTACCAAACAAACAGTAGTTGGTTCACAAACCCCGGATGGTAGCAGATCCACCCACACACGCACGCGATGATAGCACAATGGCAGCTTATCATCAACTGAATACATTACAGTACCTTTCTTAAATACGTTGTTAAATTACAACTAATTATAGCATGACTCAGCATTACAGCATGATGCAGCATTAAAACTTAAAGTCACAGAACACATATATTGCCTGGACAATCTGTTAGGCCCAAATCATATCCTGACACTTCTGACAAGGTCAAGGCAGGTCGGATTCACTTAACAGTGTTACTAACTTAACAACTGCAGTAATTTGCTTATCAAGTGTGGTAAGAGAAATGATAGTGGGGCAAAACTCACTTAACAAATGTTTCACTTTACAACAGAAATGTAGGGTTCAATTGTGGTTGTTAATTAGGCTGTGCAGAAGCTGAAAGGATCTGTTTTTGCTTGCAAGGAGGTAACTGCTGCAAGGCAGAGGCTAAAGTGTGGGGACCATGGGTGGGCGTGGCTACATTCGGTGTATAAGATGCACCTAAATTTTCACCCTCTTTTAGGGGGGGAAAAGATGCATCTTATACTCCGAAAAATATGGTATTTTTTAAAAAATCAAATAGCAGTGCTACAGTAGTAAGATGTTAACTGAGTTTTTCATTTCTTGATATTGTAAACAGGCCTGCCAGCTGAAGACTGAAACCATTACTTATGAAGAGAAAGAACAACAACTTGTAAACGATTGTCTAAAGGAGCTCAGTATGTTTTCTTCTTTGCTTTCTGGCAGAATGGATAATGGGGTTTTGCCTAAGGAAGTGGATTCTATGCCATTTAGTTATGTTTCTTTAAAAAGTGATATGATTAACCTAGTGTAGTTTGCCTGCAATTTATCTGTAGGGAAGGAGAGAAATGGATGAATAGCTGGTTGGAGGGAGTAATGTGACTGGGTGGGTGTGGGCAACTTTTTTTTTTTTTTTACTTTTAAAACGATTTTTTCTACAACCTCTTCAGCCGGGATTGTCAGAGCCTTTTAAAAGCATTTTTTACAATCTCTTTCGCTGAAGAAGTTGTAAAAAAATGCTTTTAAAAGCCTCTGATGATCCCATCTGACTTGCCTGATTGGCTGAGGCTTTTTTTCTTTTAAAAGACTCTGACGATCAGGCAAGTCAGCTGGGATTGTCAGAGACTTTTAAAAACATTTTTTCTACAACCTCTTCAGAAAAAATGCTTTTAAAAGCCTCTGACGATCCCAGCTGAGCCGCCCAATCATCAGAGGCTTTTTTTTTTTACTTTTAAAAGCATTTTTTCGGCTCAAGAGGTTGTAGAAAAAATACTTTTAAAAATAATTTTAAAAAGCCTCTGATGATCGCGCGGCTAAGCTGGGCATGGGGGGGGGGAACAGGGATTTTTGCTACCGGTTCTCCGAACCACGCTCCTCCATCGCTACCTGATTGGGCGATCCGGTCCGAACTGGGAGCATTTCATCCCTGGGCTGGATCCACAAAAAGTTACTCATTCATTCATTAGTTCAATTCATAAAATGTGTCTATTGTCTGCTGAATCCAGAATTACATATTGTAATTTAGGTATGAAATTAGGGATTGTATAAAATATTTTCCAATTGTTGTGTTTTATTTTCTTAACAGACTATAAATAACCAGGATTGACCTTTTTTTGGTATTGTTTTTGTATCCTGAGTATATTTGAAGTAGTTTGGGATTAAGATTCCTTTAAGTTAATTCTTATTTACTTCATTTTTAAAAAATTCGGTGGAATTTTATTTGAAATATCATAAAAAAATCTCATCTCGACCTTCGAACAGCTGCACCCCATCGCAGGGAGGCGGAGCCGGTAAGATGGTTCTGCCCCAGGCACCTGATGGAACCTGACAGGTTCCAGATGGAGCTTGGGCCATTTCCTGAGGCTCTGGTACACACCTCGACTGGAGACCTAGTGGTCACCTGGGATAGAGCGGCCACTGGAGTTCTGGATCAGGTTGTGCCTTTGCGGCCTCTAACCCGGCACCGATCTCATTTGGCTCCTCAGTTTACTGAGGAGCTGAGGGAATTGAAGCGCCGGAAAAAATGCCTAGAGAGTAGTTGGAGGGCCAGTCTTTCTGAATCCGATCATACACTAGTAAGATCTCATATTAGGACTTATCAAGTGGTGATAAAAGCAGCGAAATGTAGCTATTTTGCTGCTCTTATTGCATCATCAGATAACTGCCCGGCCGCCCTGTTTAAGGTGACCCGCTCTCTGCTCCACCAGGAAGCGCAGGAGGACTCCTTGGAGGGTAGAGCCGATGATTTTGTTCAGTATCTGTATGACAAAATCACTCAGATTCGGGAAGATCTGGACTCCGACTGGGTAGTCTCAGGGAGAGGAACTGGGGCAGGTCTTGAGAATGTTATCTGGGATGAGTTTGATCCTGTGACCCCTGAGGACGTGAACAGGATTCTGGGCAGACTGAATGTGACCACTTGTTTATTGGACCCGTGTCCTTCCTGGTTAGTGCTGGCTTCCCGGGAAGTGACACGAGGCTGGCTCCAGGGAATTATAAATGCTTCGTTGGGTAAGGGTGACTTTCCCGCCGCCTTGAAAGAGGCGGTGGTGAGGCCTTTCCTCAAGAAGCCTTCCCTGGACCCGGCAATGTTGGTAAATTATTGTCTGGTCTCCAACCTTCGCTTTGTGGCGAAGGTTGTTGAGAGCGTGGTTGCGCAACACTTCCCCCAGCACCTGGATGAAACAACGTATCTGGATCCATTCCAGTTGGGCTTCAGGCCCGGGTACAGCACGGAAACGGCATTGGTTGCGTTGGTTGATGATTTCTGGAGGGCTTGGGCAGGGGGCGCTCCTCTGTCCTGGTCCTGTTAGATCTCTCAGCGGCTTTTGATACCATCGACCATGGTATCATGCTGCACCGGTTGGAAGAGTTAGTGGTGGGAGGCACTGTGTTGTGATGGTTCTCCTTTCTCTCTGACCTGTCGCAATCTGTGTTGACGGGGGCAGAGGTCGAGCCTGAGACCCCTTATATGCGGGGTGCCACAGGGATCGGTCCTCTCGCCCCTCCTGTTCAACATTTATGTGAAGCCGCTGGGTGAGATCATCCGTGGTTTCGGGTGAAGTACCACCAGTACGCTGATGACACCCAACTGTACATTTCCACCCCGGACCACCCCAACGATGCCCTTGAAGTGATGTCCCAGTGCCTGAAGGCCGTGCAGATCTGGATGGGGAGGAATAGGCTCAAGCTCAACCCGTCCAAGACCGAGTGGCTGTGATTTCCGACGTCCCGGTATAGTCAATTGGCACCATCACTGACTATTGGGGGCAAATCAGTGGCCCCCACGGAGAGGGTACGCAACTTGGGTGTCCTCCTGGATTCACGGCTGTCTTCAGAAGAGCACTTGACGGCCGTGACCGGGAGGATTTTTCATCAGGTTTGCCTGATTCGCCAGTTGTGTCCCTTTCTGGATCGGGACTCCTTACGCACAATCACTCATGCCCTCGTCATTTCCCACCTGGACTACTGTAACGCTCTCTACATGGGGCTCCCCTTGAGGAGCACCCGGAGACTCCAACTGGCGCAGAGTGCGGCCGCGCGGGTGGTGATGGGAGCGACATGGCGTTCCCACATAACACCTCTCCTGCGTGAGCTGCACTGGCTCCCGGTGGAATTCCAGGTGCGCTTCAAGGTCTTGGTCAACACCTTTAAAGCGCTCCATGGCTTAGGACCTGGGTATCTGTGGGACCGCCTACTACCACCAATAGCCTCCCACCAGCCGGTACATCTCATAGAGAGGGGCTCCCCCGGGTGCCATCAGCCAAACAATGTCGACTGGCGGCCCCCAGGGGGAGAGCTTTCTCTGTGGGGGCACCTACTATCTGGAATGAGCTCCCCCTGGAGATACAGAGGATTCCGGATCTGCGCACCTTCCGCCATGCTCTTAAGACCTTTTTATTCCACCAAGCGGGCCTGGCCTAATTTTCTTCCTCTTTTAAATATTTAAATTTTAATCTGTTTTAAATTGATCAGGGTGTTTTAATTTGTCTGGGCCAAACTATTTAATTTGATTTTATCTGGGTTTTTAAATTTTGTATATATGTATTTTTACTGTTGGCTGTTCACCGCCCTGAGTCCTTTGGGAGTAGGGCGGTATATAAATCAAATAAATAAATAAATTAAATAAATAAAAATAAAATTCTGCTCAATCTTTAATTTTATTGTTTTCATGAAAGAGTGATGGTATATTATCCCATTCAATCATTCTATTGTAGGAAAAGATCCTAATAAATAATAGCCTTATAATTAAACATAATTACTTTAGGAACTCAGAAAATACATTCAGCTGAGTGCCCACAATCTTTTGAAGGCAAATGAACAGGCTGATTGAGAAACTAGGGCTAAAATTTAAGCAGGCTACACAAAGTTCCCAGCACAAAAATTGATTGGACTGTTTCAGGAAGGACAAAGCTTCCTGAAACTCTGATTCTTATTTCCCAACTTTTGGTTAGTTAGTAATTGTCTCTTATTTTGTTTGTATGGCTAAGTTGCAGTAATGTTTACTTTATCAGTATTTTTACCCATTACCAGTTCCATGTAATTAATAGTGATTTTGTTATTTCTTTAAGGAGATGCAAATCTTCAGATTGCCAGTATTTCAGAAGAGTTAGCTAAGAAGACTGAAGATGCTTCCCGACAACAGGAAGAAATCACCCATCTTCTCTCTCAGATAGTGGATTTGCAGAAAAAGGCAAAAGCTGTAAGTTGATGATATTTACCCACAATATGATGCAATCTTTTTTATCCCTTACTTTTGGATAAAGTCCTTTAAATAGAGAAATCATGGAATGATGACTGTGTTGTAATGCTTTTGCTGTTGATCCTTTTTCAGTGTACAGTGGAAAATGAAGAACTTGTCCAACATTTGGGAGCAGCTAAAGATGCCCAAAGGCAACTCACAGCAGAAGTGAGTAATAATCAGGATTTAAAAACCGGAAAATGGCTTTTGCCCAGTTACATTTTATTTTCATATCAGAAGAATATTTTTTATTAAAAATTAATATTCAGATGTTTTTGCATTCAAATTTTCTTGATTCCACATAGGGTTAAAAACCTTTACTGTGAGTATGCCATACTGTGTTTGTTTTACCCATATCCCTTTCTTTATATTTTTTTTCTTTCTCTCCCTGACTTTTTATATATGCAGAAAGATTATTTTATTTGGCAGAAAAATACATGGCAATCAACATTCCTTCAGCATGTTAGAAATCCAAGAGGGACAATGGACAGACTCTTTATAGCTCCATATGCTCAACATTCTCCCAGGACCTTGGGGCTATTCTGAGATTCAAAACATCTTTTGCCACTTTTGATATTTTTTTAAGAAACAAGAATATAAACAATAACAGCTGGACATCGTAACAATTATGCAGCTTTAAAGCTCACTCAGTAAGGAGGAATACACAATTTGCCCCAGCTAGCTAAATAACCAGTTTGCACTTTGTATTTCTTGTATCTATCTTTGTAGAAAAGGGAAGAAAAGACCACACCACCAGCTTCTTGCCAAATGTTCTTTTTGCCAATACAAAGAGCCAATGCTTTTGAAATGAATAATAGTATTCAAGGAATGAATAATTGTCTTGGGAACCAACTACTTTATTTAATTGATTTGATGTATATACTGCCTATCTATTTTTCTCCCATTGTTTAGCTATTGCATTTAGTAGCGCAGTAGCACTAAGAATTTGCTTTCTGAACAAGTAGTAATTATGAAAAACATCATCATGTATTGTAGAGGATAGAAAGAATAAGAATCCTTTCATTTATTGTGTTCTTGTAATAATATACAGAAAATCTGTTCCAGTCTTTATGTAGAAAAGAGAATTTTCAAATGAAAATTACTAAAAAAACAAAATGAATATTTATTCTGTGCGGTTTTTAATATGCTTCTCAGAGTCTAAATACAAAATTTTGCTACATTAAGTACTTCAGAAATTTTTGAAAAAAATGCAATTTAATCAGGATAAAGATTGGATTTTTCATGTGTGTGTCTGTGTGTGCATATTATCTGAAAATTATTTCAGTTCAACTGTTGTTTCTAAGATTAATGTATTCAAACATAAAATTATTAAACATAATTTTATATATACACAGAAATGTAAGCTATATTGAAAAAGAACGAGATTTATTTAAAAAGTCAGCATGCCTAGGATTGTGTTACAATTAAAAAGGGAAGGCTCTTCGCCTGACATTAGGTATTTATGCTTCACTCTTAGACATTACTTTTCTTAAAGATTTCTAAACCATGTGTTATATAAATTACGATGTTTCTGAATACAATACGTAAGAATCAAATAATATTTATTGGCAAAGCCTTATAAATTCAGAAGGCAATAAAAAATGGAGAGTCTGTGTGATAAATGTTTTGTCTGTGTAGAACTTATGTCTCTCCATTCTCCACATTTAAGAATAAATATTGCAACATAAAGGCATATATATCCTATATACAGTATTTTTGTGTATATCTGTGTATGCGTGTAAAATCCTTTGATATCAAGTCTGAATGGGGATTATTACACTCATCAATAATGATGCCGTTAGATTAAAATACTGATGTGCTAAAAGTTTTGATGTGCTTTTTAGCATCTGTTCTTCAGTTGGTAAGAAGTAGCTGTGAGAAAGATTGTGTTGTTATTCTGTTTGAAAGGGAAGCCTGCAGTGAATACTTACTTGGCACTTCAAGCAACATGCTGTGATAGCCTGACTGAAATACCTCCAATTGAAATTCAACTGTCAGGCACAGGAAATTAGGAGTTTAGGCAGTTCAAATGAATATATACTGTAGTTTTATCATATGTTAAAACTCCCTACAAGAATTTGAACTACTAATGGTCAAAGCAAATTGGCGGCAGATAAGAATCAATAGTATTCAAGATGGGCTAGACTTAGATCTCTTGTGGGCATGAGAGGACTTGAGACTGATGACATGTTTGACCCCTCCCTAGAGCTCAGCCTAATCATCCCCTACATCAACACTGAATACAGATTATTTGTGGTGGTGACTGGTTAAGGAAGTAATATGTATTACTAGTCACAAAAATTAAAAGATGAGGAGCTACAAAGAGGTTTGTTTGATCAAGAATTAAGTGGGCAACCTGTGACAGTAACCAATGAATTTCACATGGTGAAGTTTGTTGAACTGCTTAAAGACAATCAGCAAAGCACTTAAAGGGAAATTATCAAGCTTGGCATTTCACAAGAAAATGTGAATCATGTGAAGAATTCCTTGCATGCTGACAGCAAAGATAAAAGCATCAATAATTGAAATTTGTCATGCTTTTGAGAAGGAAGGTGAGCAATTTCTTCATAACATTGTGACAGCCAAAAAACATGGTCTCATTATTAAAACCAGATATGAAGCATCAATCCATGGAATACAGGAAGCGTCACTACAAAATAAAAAAATAAAGACAAAGATTTGGCAAGAAAACATTTAATTACAGTTTTCTTTAATGCAAATGGCATGAGCCACATGAATTTTCTTGGACCTGTAGAACTCAGAGTACTACATTTCAGCACTCAAAACTTTGAAATAATAATTAAGCAGAACTTAGAAGCACATTTTTCCCTATAACATGGTAGCATTAGGCTTCATCTCTCATGAATCATTCAAGAAGCAATTGCAAAGTTTAATACTGTCACGTTACCTAATCAACACAAATGCAGACTTGATGCCATATGACTTCCACCTTTCCCCAAAATGAAATAAGTACTTTTGTAGGCATCAATTTGACTGAAATGAGGAAGTGAAAAGGACTTTGAAGACTGGTTGAAGAAACAAAGTGTGGAGTTATTTCATGACAGGTTTAAGTGGCTTTTCCCTTTTGGGCAGTAATGTGTATTGAATATATGGAGAAGTAACATTACAAATAACTTACATTACAAATAACATTACAAGTAACTCATTTCACATATTATGTACCTGTTTTATTTAATAAAATACCCATACTTAAACTAAAATTATGGAGCTGGTGTGATTACTTTTGAGTATTTTTCATTACTTTCAACCCTCATAGGTATTAGGTTTGTTAGATATTAATGCTGTAATTCAAAGCATAATAATACAGGTTTTCTTTCTCCCAATCTATAATCCAAGGGGAAGAGATAATTGAGTTTGTATCAATTGAGCAACAGTTTTAATACCCAATCATCCCAGATATATATTAAACCAAACACAAGTCAACAATTAGTTGCATAATTCATCTATTCAGAATATATTTTCCTTTTATAAAAAGTATTTTTCTTCATTTAAATAAAGGTTACAGTGAAGAAAAACACTTCTAAGTTAATATTTTTATTTTTTCTTTATTGCAGTTACGAGAGCTGGAAGATAAATATGCAGAATGTATGGAAATGCTTCATGAGGCACAAGAAGAATTGAAGAATCTTAGGAATAAGACAATGCCAAATGCTATATCACGCCGTTACCATTCATTAGGCCTTTTTCCAATGGTGAGAAGTCTTATATGAAATAGTTCTCAAAAATTCACTTTGCGCCAACACTTAGTGAAACTTTGATTAACTGAAGAAAATAGTTTTAGGGATTATTTCAATATATATTAAAAGAAGCTTCTGGATTCTTGAGTTGAATCTTTTGTTAGGTAGCAGACAGCTTTTAGTGTAGTACTGAAGTTATATTGTTGCTGTACCTTTGGAATATATTTCTTGATTTATTTAGATGCCTAAAAGAATTGGCACTATGTCATTATCAGGCAATTTTTCTTTAAAATATTCTGATTCATTTCAATTACATAATTTCATAACTTCAAAATAAAATATTGTCAAAAATGAATTTACACATAAGAGGGGAATATGATTTACTATAACTCTGCAGATACAATAGATATTTGAGCCTGTAAAAAGAAATTCATAATTATTTTTAAATTGGTTTATTGAACTATGATTAAAAATTATCAAATAACTGAATATCCAATGTCCAAGATGAATATAAAAAAAGATGCAAAAATACAGATTTAAATTGGTAGTTACAGGCACTCTGCATATACAAATTCTCCATATGTATGAAATATCACATTGTCCTTTATTACTATAAAATCCATCCAAATTTGGTAGAATTTTCCTTCCTGCTTCAATATTCTAACTGTAATTTTTTTGTAATGTAGCAAATGAAAAGATTTTGTAATCCACTTTGTTACAATAGTTGGAGTTTTCTAATGTTGGGCAATTTATTTTATCTATGTTTTAGCTAAAATTAAGTAGATAATTATTTTAAGTATCAGATTCAATCCTGTAAATACAGGTAGATTCAACTTACCATAATGGTTATCCATCCCTTGCTGTCCTGATGTGTTAAACAATTAGGCAGGTGGGAGAGGGAGGCCCTAAGAGGCCCAATATATCCCGGCCCTCACAAAGTTTGCCTTATTCCCTGAGACACCTTGTGCTCCAATCCCACCCTTCAGCATCCTGTCCCCGTCTCCATCCCCCTCCCCCAATTCCTGCATTTCTGATTTATCTCTTTTCACCAGATCCCTGTAGGCCTTTCCCCCCTGTTCCAGGCCTTTAACCCCTCCACCTCTGCCAGGTCCCCACAGTGCTTGGGCCTCATCTCCACCCCCTGTAACCTACTTAAAGATCTCTGCAGATCCTCGAGGAAACAGAACAGATTGCTTCATTGCAGGCCATGTGGCTTTATTCCAGAACTGGCTGCCATTTTCCAAATTCAATGCAGCCACTTGGAAAAAATTGAATTTTCCAAATTCAATGCAGCCACTTGGAAAAAGGCAGCAGTTTCTGGAATTGTGCTGCATAGCTGTACAACAAAATGATTTGTTCTGAATCTCTAAGGCAAGTTTCAGAGATACTTGAAATTTAAGTGAAAAGGAGGGTGTGGGGCCTGTTGGAATGGGAAGCAGGCCCAAGACCAGCAGGGATACAGTGGGGAAGATTGGGGGGGGGAGATAGCCAGGGATTTCTTCCCCCCCCCCATGTTTTATTTATATCACATTCAATTTCCATCAAACAGTGTGTGATCCGGATACTCTTATTTTTAAACAACCATAATCCGGGTGGTCTTCCGGTTGCGCTTCAAGGTGTTGGTGACCACCTTTAAAGCGCTCCATAGCTTAGGGCCTGGGTATTTGCGAGACCGCCTTCTGCCGCCAATAGCCTCCCACCAGCCAGTACGCTCGCACAGAGAGGGCCTCTTCAAGGTGCCATCGGCCAGACAATGTCGGCTGGCGACCCCCAGAGGGAGAGCCTTCTCTGTGGCGGCACCCGCCCTCTGGAATGACCTACCCCCGGAGATATGTAGGATATCAGACCTCCGGACTTTTCGTCGGGCCCTTAAAACCCACTTGTTTCATCTAGCCGGACTGACTTGATCCCATCCTCTGTTTTAAATTGCAACTGATTTTAAATTGGATTGTTTTAATTGTCGGCCGAAATTATTTAATATTTTTAAAAATTGTTTTAGATTTTATATATATCATGTTTTACTTTGGCTGTTCACCCCCTGAGTCCGCAAAGAGAAGGGCGGTTTATAAATTGAATCAAATTGAATTAAATAAATAATCCACATATTTATTGTAGTATTCATCACCATAATATTAATAATATAATAACTATAATACTTAACATTTTTAACAACTTTCACATTAACATTTCCTCTTTTCGTATTTCCTCCTTTCTAATTTCTGTTTTTATTGTCTAGCCATTGATAGAATATATCCCATATCAAAAAATATTCAGTTTCTTCTTTATCCTTTATAGTAAGCGTTAATCTATCCATTTCTGTACATTCTAATATTTTCTTAACTACATTCCCCTCAGACGGAATCTCATCATTTTTCCATTGTTGTGCAAATACAATTCTAGTTGCAGTTAATATATGCAAGACCAGATATATAATATTTTTATCATGTTTTTCTGGTAGAATGCCCAACAAAAATATCTCTAGTTTCAAGTCTATATGTTGCTTTGTCATTTTTTCCAACCAAGTATGTATTTTCATCCAATATTTTTAGCTTTTGGGCATGTCCACCACATATGATAATATGAATCAGGCAATTATACTTCCAACATGTAGCAGATGTCTTTATACATTTTTGCTAATCTTGCCGGTGTAAAATGTCATCTATAAAACATTTTATACACATTTTACTTATATGCAGTTGACATAGTCAGTTTGATATTTCTATCCCATAGTTTCTGCCATTTATCTAATGTTATTGCATATCCAAAGTTTTTAGCCCAGGCAATCATTGTCTCTTTTACCTCTCACTTTCAAGTTTAATACTTAATAGGTAACAATATAGTTTTTTTATCAGTTTGACATCTGTTCCAGTTAGTATCTGGTCTAGTTCTGTTAATTCTTTATTAAAACCATACATTTTAGCATCTTTCTCGTAGCAGGATTGTATCTGCATATGTGGCCACCATGCAATGTCTATCCCTTGGCTACTAAGTTCCTGTTTAGTTTTTAGCTTCCCTTTGTCATTCAAAATATCTTTGTATCTTATGATTTTTTTCCATGTTAATAACATTAGGATGTACCAATGCCTCCATAGTGGAAAGCCAGATTGGTATTTTCAAATAGTGTTGCCCTTTTATCTTAAACCAGACTGATAACAATGCATTCCTAATGTAGTGTTTCTGAAAGTAACTATGTATCTTATTCTTTCCATACCATAAGAAAGTGTGCCAGCTTAGTTGAAGGTCCTGTCCTTCTAGTGTTAATAATCTTGCGTGTCTCAAATTTATCCATACTTTCATCCATGTGAGTACCGAGACCTAGTAGTACAATTCCCAATCTGGTAGTCCAAAGCCCCCTCTCCTTTTTTTAATTCCTCGCTCCTGTTGCGAACCGGTAGTAAAGTTAAGTAGAACCCACCCCTGATTAGGTTCTATTTCTATCTCTTGCACATATGCTTCCAATTCTGATGTCATCCATACCATATCTATTCTGGACCAGGATTTATGCCTATTTGAATAGAATAAATATTGATTTTTCTTAGGATAAGTCTCTCTCCATACATCTTGCATTCCTATTTCCTCCATCATTTAAAAAAAGGTTTTGGAAGTGTTTTCCTGGTTTTTTTACCTATTTTACTACTCATATAGTCAAATTCTGTATCTAAAAGTGTTAAAGTCTCCTACCACGCAAATATTTTCATATTCCAATTCTATAATTTTCTTGTGTAGTTTCCCATAAAACTCATCTTGTTTATTATTAGGTGCATATATCCCTATCAGCAATATCTGTTTTTGGTTTATTATTACCTCCACCATCAGTATTCTCCCCTCTTCATCTGCAAAAATTTGTCTAACCTTTATTGTTTCTTTATTATATAGAGCTACCCAGTGGTGGGATTCAGCCAGTTTGCACCACTTTGGGAGAACCAGTTATTAACTTTCTGAGCAGTTTGGTGAACTGGTTGTTGGAAGAAATCATTAGGGCAGAGAACCAATTGTTAATTTTTTTAATCCCATCACTACCCCTCTTTTCTTTTGCTGTGCTAATGAAGAATATAGTTTTCCTATTTTGGGGTACTCAAATAGCTTACTATCTTGTTTTTTAATGTGAACTTCTTGAAGGCAGATTAAATTTAATTTTAATTTCTCTAATTTATTGAAAGTTCTTTTTCTTTTCATTGGTCAGTGTAGTCCATTTGTATTGATTGATAACAATTTTGTTTCTTCTTCCATTGGTTACTTATAGATAAGTTTGTTGCCCTAGTGGATCTTATTTCTCTCTGTTCTTCCAGTCTTTCCCCTTCTCTTTCCCTTCTCTCTTTTTCCTCTGTGTTGATTCCTTCTTGTTGTGTGTTTCGTATCTAATCTGTGTCTTTTTTTCCTTCCAAATCACCAGTATTCCCTTGAGTATTAGCCATCTGAAGTTTACCTCATATCAATTGTCTTGTCAGAAATTGGTAGTTTTCTTGTGTCTCTTACTCTTCTGGGTATCTGCTTCAAGACTACTATTTCTCTTCCTTTGTATTTCAATGGTGCATCTCTTGCTCTTTGGAGTATCTCTGCTCTCATTGCCTTCTTTGAAAATCTCACGTGTACCTCTCTGGAAAGCTTGTTTCTTCTCGCATAGCTTGTATATACTCTAAATATTTCTTCTATCCATAGCGAGCTTCCTGTTTGTCTATTTCCAACGCCTCTGCCAATAATTCTGCCATTTTCTTCACAAGATCGTCTTCCTTTTCCTCCTCAACATTTTGGAATCTTAAGAAATATTTTGCCTTATCCATCTCCAACATGATTATGGATCGTTTGAGATCATTATCTATCTTAATTAATCTATTCTCCATCTCTTCTACTTTCTTATCGTTTGCTCTGCCTTTTCTTCCACTTTCTGGATCTTGTTCATTTTTAGTAGTTATTTGCTGGATGTTGTCTATTTTAATTTTTTGTTTCATCTTTTGCATCCTATTTGCCATATCCTCTTGACTCTTAGCCATGGCTCCTTGTAGTGATTCCTGTAGTTCTTGAATCATATTTTTCATCTCTGACTGAAAGGCGTTAAATTTTTCATTCTGCAACATGGTGTCTATAGAGCGCTGACTTGCCAGGCTCGATGATGCCGATGATGATGGTGCAGATGATGGAGTTTTCCTCCCTGTTTTACTTGAATTTATGCTACTTGTCATGTTGATAGTTTAAAATAGTCAAATATATGAAATAAGACTTTTCCTTAACATATATGCTAACCATCCACCTGGTTTATTTGCATTGCAAAAAGTATTGTGTTTAGCATATAGCAAGTTAGTTGCGACCTGATCTGACATCAACATGTTAAACTGCCCTCGCAGTAAAGTAATTGCTTCTTTTGTCTTCTTGTCATCTGGGTTGAATATTAGCGCCTGCTCTTTTTTTTTATCTCCTCTTCTAGTTCCCTCCGTTTTTTCCCTGTCTACGTCTGTATGCATTATTCAAATTTATTAAAACACCGCTCATATATGCTTTGCTTGCATCCCAAACCATTTCCATGGGTGTTCCCTTATGCTCATTTAAAACAAAAAATTCCTTCATTAATTTTTTACATTCTGTCACATTTCCCTCATATCTAAATAAATTTTCATTTAGTTGCCAAGACCTCCTGGACCCCTCTCCATATTCCAATTCCATCCACACTGGATTATGATCTGTTAGGGTTCTTGGACATATCTTCTTCTTCTTCACCCTGGAAAGGAAATCATTCATAATTAATGTAAGGTCAATTCTAGAAAAGGATTGGTGCCTATCAGAAAAAAATGTGAAGTCTTGTTCTTTAACATTCTGTTCACACCAAATATCTCTCAGTTCCATATCATCCATCATATCAAAAAAGGATTTAGGTCAGTGGTTCCCAAAGTGGGCGGTACCGCCCCCTGGGGGGGTGCCTTAGGGGAGCGGTAAGAGGCAAGGGGGGAGGCAGGGGATGCTAGAGGCAAAAGGGGGGCAAGAAGGCGCTAAGTGGCAAGGAGGGTGGCCCCCACCCTTTGGCCTGTGCAGTTACCTCCTTGCAACCAAACAGCAAGAAAAAACAACAACTTTCAGTTTCAGCAGCTAATTAGCCCGTTAATTAGATCCACGACTCTCAGCTGATATGCTCTCAGCTGTTTTGCGCATGGATCTGCAGCTTGCTACAAAGAGCTAAATTGCTGGAGCAGATTTTTTTTTTTGCCTTGTGCAATTCAAGCTGAAAACGAAACTGAAAGTCAAGCAGGTTGTTGGCTTTGCTGTTTCCTGCAACGCTGGAATATTAGGCAGAGGCAGATTTCTTTTTCCTCATCAAAAAAGGTAGGTGCAAACAATGGGAAATTTAGGCAAAAGAGGAGAGTTCAAGATTTTAAAACACAAAAGAAAAAAAGCTCTATTTAACTAAGGAATTGTAATAATTGAGATACTAATGATTAAGTTATGGTTTGGAGGAATATATGGGGGAAATTATTTGGTTTATTATTATTGGTAAATATAATTAATTGATTTGTAAGAAATTGGATTGCATGGAAATAATTGGAATATTTATGTTCCTATTGATTAATATACAAAAAAATATTTATATAACTAATGGATTTATATTAAATGTTGAATTTGTATTAAACAACTGTAATATTACATAATTAACCAATGTGAGGATGGATAGATGAATAGATGACAATGGGAAGGGGTATAATATAGAATAAAGGGAGAATTGAATTTAATTAATATTAGAGATGAGGATGAAGGGTAATATTGTTTTTTTAAAAAAAATAGATGAGGAATAAATATGGCAAAAAGGAAATATAGAAATTGTAAATTTAATTGAAATGAGTAAAGACTGTTTAAATTTGTGAACCGGTCAAATACTCTGTTCAAAGAAAATACATTGTATGTTTGTATGTGTGTTTCTAATTATTGCTATTTATTCATATTTGTTCTCTTTTATTCTTTAAAGTTCAACAATTCATTCTTTATCTTAATATATTTATATTTGTTTGGGGTTGCCTTTCTTCCATTTCATCTTTTTTTATTGTACAGCAATCTTTCTCCTCAAACCTACCACCTCTCTCTTTTCTTTCCTTCTTATTTTCTCTTCCCCCCCTCTTCTTCTCCTCCCTATTTCCTCTTCCTTTCTCCTTCTCCTCTCTTCCTCCCTCTCTTACCCTCACTCCTACTCTAATTTCCCTTCCCTTCCTCCCTTCTCTTCCTTCCCTCTCTCCCTCCTTCATCCCTCTCTATTGCTGTATTCATTTTCAATTTTATATTTTCCACTATGGAGTCCAGGCAACCCCGATCTTTCTTTCTTTCATTTATCAAGTATATTTCTCAAAATTTCCCCTCATCTTTTTAATTATTAGCAGTATATTTCATCTTATTCCATTTTTTCTATTGAACCTAGTGTAATCATTTTTATCTTTTTTTTCAATTATTTCCTTTTCAATATTAGCTACTTGTTTCTCTTGTTTCTCTTGCTTCTCATTCATCTTTTCTTTCCTTTTTCTTTTGCAAGCTAACCAATTCTCTGTATCTTTATTCATCTTAAATGCCTCCCTTACTTTTTGAAACATCTCCCTTAATGTCTCATATTCATCCTCACAATTCTCCATATTTTCAATTTTAAAAGGCTAGGATTTTTAAGCTTATTCTTTTCATTTATATATGTGTGTGTGGGGGGGTGCTTTTCAAGGAGCCACAAGTGGGGTTGAGAGCAGAGTCATTCTGACAGTGTCTTTTAAAATTGCTTGGAAGACCCATTTTTTCCCTAACAATAATGATTTGTATACTTTGGAATAAAACATATACCTGGAAAAAGTATTTGCAAAACTTGGTCAGAAGGAAAAGAAAGGCAGGACTGGACTCATTATCAGTAGTTCATTGTTCTCAGTGACTCCCACTGATTCTAAACTCATTTTAAGACTGGGATTGGTGACTACTGAAATTTAAGTATTCAACATTGGTCTCAGAAATCTTTGATTTGAACTTTGATTTGAACTATGGCAAGAAAAATAGTAAAATGGGGCAAAACTCACTTAACCATAATAATTTCTAGATATTTTAAGTGTAGAGAATTCAAGTGTTGAGAATGACCCATTATTTCGTCTCTTTTTCCGCACTAGATATCACTATTTGATTTCTTTTCATTTTATTCAAATAACAATAGAAAACCCAATACGGTTCAGTATGAATTGGCTTTCCAGTCCTTCCTTGATGCATTTTTTTCACATTGGTTATCTAGTTTAAATGCCAAAGAAAAATCAATGATATATTTTTCAGACCTTTGGAGGATCACACTGTCAATTGTTCACAGTGGTCAAGCAAAATTAACAGGTGTGAATTAAGTTTTAGCTAAAAAATGGGAGCTTTAATTCCAGAAGCCCATTCTTTAAACTTGGACTTCTGGAATTAAAAGGCTCTGGATTAAATGGTACTCCAGACCAAAGATGGAGAAGAGTACCTTGCTTTTAGACATGATAATAGCTGTCTAGAAAGGTGAGTTATGAGCTTTCCTAGACAGGGATGCCCTCCCTACAGTCACCTATGCTTTTGTCATCTCTCGTTTGGATTACTTCAATGCCCTCTAAATGGGGCTGCACCGGGAGGCTCCAACTGGTCCAGAATGCAGCTGCATGGGTTGTTATGGGGGCTTCCCGTTACTCCCGTATTACACCTCTCCTGCACGAGCTGCACTGGTTACCGGTGGTCCTTTGGATCTGCTTCAAGGTGCTGGTACTTACCTATAAAGCCCTTCATGGCATGAGCCCAAGGTACTTGCAGGTTCACCTTCTGCCGGCCTCCAACCGCCCAGTGCGCCTACATAGGATTGCCCTCCTCTGGGTCCCATTGGCCAGACATCAGCTGATGGCACCCAGGATGAGGGCGTTCTCTGTGGGCGTACCGATCCTCTGGAATGGTTTACCCACTGGGCTGCAGATGGCCTCCGATCTCCGCTTTTTCCGCGCTGACCTGAAGACATGGCTTTTCCAACAAATTTGCTGATCTGATGGGAGTTTTAACTAATCTTTTGGGGTTTTTAATTTGAGTATTTTAGTTGTAATTTTACTGTTTTATTGTTTTATCTTTGTGAGCTGCCCTAAGCCCCAAGAGAATGGCGGGATATAAGTATAAATAAACTAAACTAAACTAAACTAAACTATTTTGACATCATCAGAAATTTAATTTATTACCTGTTAAAAATGCAAAGACAAAGAGTACAAGGAGCAAATAAAAGACCTCCATGTTGGGGTTGGTTCTGGACCAACTCTTACTTGTGGGACAGAAACCAGCTCTCAGCCCTCTTTGTGACTTCTTGAAAAGCATCCCCCCCGCCCAGCTCCACCACCTGAGGAGGCAGGGGAGGACTGCAGGTTGATCCCAAGGGGGTCTGGGAATGGGTGTGAATTCATCCCACGGCCCTCTCCATGACCTCCTCTGTGAAATTGCTTTCTCCCACTCGCTGGTGGTCAGCAAATTCAAAAGGAACCCCCAGCTGAGAATCACTGCTCTAGATTGGTTGATTCAGGGGATTTCTTTAGTGTTTACTAATAATGTTAGCTATTTTTGTTACAGGGATAGATTTGTATTGGAGCAGCCTGCAGGTCTCCCAAAGGCTCTGTGCACCTTGTTTTTGTTAAAAATGAGTCCGTTTTTCCCAAAAACGGGACATGCGGGGCAAGGCTTCAGGAGGCCAAAGAATGGCTGTATTCTGTGTATTTTACTTTTACTATCTTCCTTAGTGGATCGTGCAAACCGCTATTCCAAACAATGCTATTTATAGGGGGGGGGGTTGCCCCGGTTCTCACCGGTTCCATAGAACCAGTAGTAAAACCAGCAGGAAGCCCCGCCCACCGACCCCGACATCACCAAAACACTTCTGCACATGTGCAGAAGAGCACTTACATGCACGAGTGAAGTGAGCGCGTGCGCATGGCCCCGCTGCAAACCCATAGTAAAGGTAAGTAGAACCCACCCCTGGGTGGGGGGCACTGAAGATGAGTTTGTAGTACCAAGTGGACTGAAAAAGTTTGGGGACCACTGATTTAGGCAATCTTGCTCATGTTTGAATGTTTTGCAAAAGCCCCTTCTTGTCCTTTCTAGTGTCCAATATTCCATTCCAGTCACCCAACATTATAACGATTTATAATCCCATTGTATTAATTTAGTATGCAGCAACTTGTAAAATTTTTCTTGTTGTTGATTGGGTGCATATACTTCCATTAAAAGTATTTTCTTCCCTTCTATTAATAGTTCAATTGCTGTATATCTTCCTTGAGGATCTGCTTCAATTAGTTTAGCCATTAAGTCTTTCCTTAAATATATAACTATGCCATTTTTCTTCTCTGGAGCAGATGCCACAAAATGTGTTCCCAATCTTTCATTTAGCAAATATTTTTGGTCATTTGTTCTAATATGTGTTTCTTGCAAACAAATTACATCATTTTTAAATTGTTTCAAATAGTGAAATGTTTTTTTTTTCTTTTTTGTGGTGAATTTAAACCATTAACATTCCAGGTTAAAAATCTAGTTGCCATCTTTAGCCCCCTGAAGCTTTCGGAGCACCGACTGGAAATCCTCCTGGAATTTCTTCTTCGGTCTTGCCCCCCACCCCCGCCCAGCTTTTGTATTTGTGTTTGTACTTTCTTGAGTACAATCTGAGTTAGTTGCATTTTTAATTCTTGTTCTTTCCGTTTAGTTGCCGCTCGAGTTTGTCTTTGTTCCTTAGCTCCTTCCGTTTTTTCAAATTCCAAAGTTTGAACAGCACCCGAGAGTTGCAGTAATTCTTCTTGGGTACTCAAGGCACCTCCTTGGGCTTGTGCCTGCATACCTTCCTTTCAGGCCTCCCCTGCTTCTTTTCTTCTTCTGGCTCCTGGGGATGGTGGGTATCCAGCCTTTAGTACATTGGTATAAAAATCTCTTGCCTTCCAGACTGTATTAAGACAATATCTTTCTCCTGAATAATTCACCACTAATCTGGCTGGAACCTCTCATCTGTACTGTATCTGGCACTTTCTAAATTTATCAACTAAAAATGCATAATCCTTTCTGGATCTCAACATTTTGGGGGAATTTCCTTCAGTACTGCAACCTTTTGTCCTGCCACTTGTAGCTTGTTTTTATAGGAAGCTTGTAAAATTCCATTTCTTATCCTCCTGGTAACAAAGTAGATTACAATATCTCTTGGTAGTTGTCTCTGTCTAGCAATCCATGAGATAACATGGTAAATTTTGTCTATTTGCCAATCACACTCTGCCTTTGATTCTCCAGTTAACTGAGCAAAAGCTTCTGCAAAGATCTCTTTCAGATTTTCCTGGTTATTTTCTCTCAGGCCTCTTACTCTCAAAGCAAATTCCATCGCTCTGTATTGTGTCATTATAACTTCTGCCTCTGTCTTTTCCATCTTAATTTGAGCCTCGTCCACTTTATTCTCCATGTTCACATTAGACAGATTAATTTCTTCCACCCTTTCCTCCAACGATGCAACATGACCTACCAAAACCTGAAATGCTTCCACAATATCTTCTCTTATTTGTTGGTTTCTGGTTTAGATTAACTCCTTGATTTCAGCCATTTCCTCAGACGCATCTTTAAAAGCAGATGCAATTTTTTCTTCCAAATCAAAAGCTTGTGCCTTAAAAAAACCCTGAAGGGCTTCAAGTGTCAATATTTGAGTATCTGCTGGGGCTATTAAAGACTGCATTTTAGATGATTGAGCTGGTGAACTACCAGCACTCTTAGGAACACCTATTTTTATTTGCTTTGAGGCCATTTCCAAAAGCCTCCACTTTTTCAGCAGCCAGCTCAATAAATCCAGTAAATCCTCTTAATCCCAATTTTTGGTAAATTATATAGCTTATTAGTAAGTCAATACTATATTCTTTAGTCTCAAAATCTTAATTCTTTAAAAGCAAAGTCCGTTAATGTTAAACGGTGCTAACAGCGTTAACAAGCACTTTCCTCTTTAACTTTCACTTTCCACGCCCTTAAACGAGCTAGCGCCATCTTCCTTTCGCCTTTTCCCATTCTTAAGAAACTCAGAAGTAAGCAATACTCAATTAGAGTTAAAGTTTAGTACTTGAAATTGTGATCACTCCTTTCTTTGCTCTGCCTGCTTTTAAGTCCAATTATTATTAAAAAGTTTTTTGCAGTGGTGGTCACGGTGTCTTGTTCTGCATAAAGCAGACACGTCCTGGATCCGGAGCCCTGTCAGGTTTCTGGGGAGCTCTCACCCTCCAAGCCACAGGATTGTTCCTGGAGGTCTTGGGGAGCTCTACCCACACCCGGCTGCTCTCTTTCCCTTTTTTTCCCGAGGGGAAAGTTTCCAAGCTGCTAGACAACTGATTTTCGCTGTTCTAGCAGCTTTAACGAAATCGCGGGGCTAGCGGTCCCAAGGGAGCGACCGCCAACACCTATGGTGCCACTGGATGTCCCTTTCTAAATCCTTTTTAATGTCATTCAAAAGAGGCACATAATTATTTTGAAACAATTTTATATTTGTGTTTCTCAACATAATTCCCAAGTATTTCATCTTTTTCTCAACCTTAAAATCTGACTTTTTAGTTAATATATCACTGTCCTGAGATGACATATTCTTAATCAACATTGTTGTTTTCTGTTCGTTTATTTTAAAAACCTATTAAAGCCCCAGACTCATTTAATTTCTTCATCAAATGTTCTATGTTATTTTTTGGATTTTGCAGGAATATAACCACATCATCAGCAAATGACCTCATTTTATAAGCTTCTTTCTTGATGCTTATACCCATTATTTTCTCATCTTGCCTAATTTCTCTATTCAAAACTTCCAACACCAAGATAAACAGCAGAGAAGACGAGGGACAACCTTGCCTCATACCCTTTTGAATTTCACATGAGTTAGTTAAGTCACCAATAATGACAATTTTTGCTTTCTGTGATGCTTTGACTCCTTGCATAAGATTCTCTCCAAAGTCCATTTCTTCTAGCACTTTAAACATAAAAGCCCAATTTAAATATTAAAGCTGCCTGTTTCTCATTATGATATTGTAAATATTCAATAATGTACAAAAAAGTCCTCGCATTATCTCTTAGCTGTCTTTTTAACAGGAAGTCAGATTGCTCTTCATGTATATATGCTTGTAAAATCTTCTTTCTGCCAAAACTGCAGATAATGAAATTGGTCTGTAATTCTTTGTCTTTCTAACATCTTGACCCTGCTTCAATAGCAACACAATATTAGCTTTCTTCCACATTTGAGTTATCTTTCCCCCCTGTAATATATCTCATTCATTGTATCCTTTAGTAGCTGAAGAAGTTCACCCTCAAAGCACTTATAATATTGGTTTGTAAGGCCATATGGGCCTGGAGCTTTACCTGATTTCATTTTTTTAATTACTTCTGACATCTTGAAGGCAGTTATTGGATCATTCATAAGTTGTCTCTGAGTTTGTGATAATTTAGGTAGCTGTTGTCTTAAAGATATTCATTTATTTTAGACATAACTAACTCCTGTTTTTTATTCAAATTGGAATAGAAGATATGAAAAGACTTTTTGATAAGATCATTATCTGTTATTACATTGCTACTTTCACAGATCTTCTCAGCCATTCTAATTCTTTCCTCTAAGTACCGAAAGCACAGGATTATGATCAAAAAATGATTTAGGTAAAAGAGTATAAACTTTTAAAATTTTATTTGCAAGATTATCAGAAGTCCGTATCATATCAATCCTTGAAAAAGATTTATGTCTTTCTGAAAAAAAAGGTATATTCTTGTTCAGTGCCATTTTTGTGATTCCATGAATCTGTTAGTACTAAATTGTCCCTTATCTCAAAAAAGGTCTTTGGTAATTTACCCTGGGAAGGTTTAATCCCCTTAGTGGATGTTTTATCCAAAGCTGGTATAGTCACTCCATTCCAATCCCTCAATATGAGCCAGTTTTCATACAAAAAGGATAAGAATTGATCCATTAGATATTTTTTAAAAAACACTTTTATTATCATTTGGCCTGTGCACACCAACTACTATTGATTTTATTCCATTAAGTTCAATTTCCACTACTACAAATCTACCATATTCATTTGCTATAAGTAGCTTAGGTTTGAGTTGAGGTTTTATATATAGGACAACTCCATTAATCTTTTTTAAACCAGCAGATATAAATTCCTCCCCATATCATTTGTTTCTTTTTTTATTGAATTTTTTTTTTAAAAAATTACAAACATTTCCCCTTCCCCCTCCCTCCTCCCCTTCCAACCCTCCCCTCCCCAACCCTCCCCCCCCCCTGTTTCCTAGAGCAAAATACAGGGTATAACATTTAACAATCATAAGCTAAAATAAGCTAACTATCTATAGCCTCCTATACCCCTCTTGAACTTTTAACTCCCCTTTTACCAGACTAAATTTAGATACTTTGTAACATCTCTTTGTTCATTCATAAGCTATTTGAAATTTTTTAGTCTGATATTTGGCTTGAATATAATCAATCTATCTTCACCACTCCAACATGTATTTCTCATTTCAATGGTCCTTTAAATACGCTGAAATTTTCGCCATCTCTGCTAAATTTACTACTTTTAATGTCCATTCTTCAATAGATGGTAAGTCTTCCTTCTTCCATACTGCGCCACCAAAAGTCTTGTTGCAGTGATTAAATTCAAAATCAAATTAGTCTCTATAACCATGCAATCTTTTATAATAACTAACAAAAACAACTGTGGAGTAAACTTTATCCTTTTTTTCGAATATTTTTAATAATCCACCATATTTTTATCCAGAATGCTTTAACTTTTTTACAAGTCCACCAAACATGAAAATACGTAGTGTCAACACAATCACATCTCCAACATTTAAATGCCATCTATAAAACATTTTATAAAAGTTCTCTCAAATTTTGAGCTTGCGTAAATTTTACATTTCTTACCCAGATCTTTTCCCATGTTTCCATCATTATTGGTTCCTCAAAGTTTTGTGCCCATTTTATCATACAATCTTTAACTAACTCTGTTTCCGAATCTATTTCTATCAATATATTATACAACCTTTTGCTTCCAGTTGGCGCTTCCATCGTCGCAAGTCGGTCTTTCTAAGACCGCCAGCCCCGCCTCCCGTTAAAGCTGCCTCAACAGCTGAGAGGTGGCTTGGAAAACTCAGTCTTCTTTACAGGAACGTGAGTAGAGCCAGCGAGACAAGGTAGAGCCCCCTGCGAAACCCCCAGACTGTCTTTTTTGCTTTTTGGGGGGAAGCAGGGCGAGGCTCCCTAGTCAGCTCACCGAGGCTCCGGACTACGGGGGCAACTCTGCATAAGTAGAGCCAGATGATGTGATTAACTCCAGCAGTGAAAATCAGCAGAAGCCTTCAGATTAAGCAGGGTGAAACCAGGACTTTAAAAACGCAAGTATTTGTGCTAGCCCTGTCAATAATTTTAAGAAGGAGGAAGGAGTGAAAGTTGTGAAACTAAATCAAAATGGCGATCGGCTTCAGCGGAGAAAAAAAAGCTGAAAACAAAAGTAGAAATGCCTGTGTATTCTAACACACCTAAAGTATCCAAAGTACTTAAAGTAACAGCGCTTGTTAAAAGAAAAGAGAAAACTCCTTTCAGAGTGGTTTTTTTTAAATCTATTTTTTCTCTTTTACACAGCTGGGGAAATTTCTAAAAGGTTTTGGTGGTGGAAACGGGAGAAAGATCTCCTTTTTAGAAAGAATAAGATTGTGCAGAGGCATGGCTTCAAAACAGACTAAGCCAGCTCCTAAAGCTGCAGGGGAGGGGGGGCTCCCCTACTCATCAAACAAAAGAACAGCCAGAGACTCAGATACAGAGCCAAGTACAGGAAACAAGATTTAAAGCTTTGAAAGAATTTATAGCTGTGGCTCTAGGGAACCAATCTGAAGCTATGGAAAAATCTAAATAGGAAATTAAGGAGGTGGTTCAAGAAAAATATGATAAGATGAAGCAAGATATACTTACAGTAGTACTGTTCTTTCAGAAGCTGTGGTTGAGATTGAAAAAAAGTGGGTGAACTCAGTTCAGAATTTGAGTCTAAAATGAGGGCAACTGATGATAAAATTTTTAATGTGGACACCAAGACTCAAAGAATTGAAAATGAAGTGACAATGATGCAATTCAGATTTATGAAGTTTGCTTTAAGATTGAGAGGAATAAAGGAAAATAATAGAGAAGATCGAAGAGTGGTTTGTGCTGATGCACTTGCTGTGGTATTAAAGGTAAATCCTGAAGACATTTTTAGTAAGATAGACAAGATCTACAGAGTGAACTCTCAGGTGGCGAGACAAAGGAACTTGCCTAGAGATATCGTGATTTACTTTACTGATAGAAGAATGAGAAATGATATCCTGCAGAGGTCCTTTCTTACTACTATTCAAGTGGATGGAAAAGAGGTTGGTATCTTCAAAGAATTGCCACCTAAGATGCTAAGAGTTAGAAAAGATTTTGGATTCCTGGTGATTGAACTTAAGAAACATCAGATCCCATTCAGGTGGGATGCCCCGCTTGGAATAATACTAAGATATCAAGGTGAGAGATATCATCTAAATACTGTTGAAAAAGTGGAACATTTTTATTTCAGTGTCTTTAAATCTGGTGCAGCATCTCCACGTTCATCTTCAGTGCTAGCTATAGAGGAGGGTGACAAAAAGAAGGAATTTGAACAAGAGACTGAGGAACAGTTGAAACAGATGGAGATGGAGGCAATGGAGACTCAGCGAGCATTGGAGGAAAGTCAAGGAGCAACAGGCGGCTCCTTGGAGGAACTATTGTTGGAGTTTTCAGAGGCCAAAAAAGAACTACCCAGAAACACAAGAGAAGTGGCATTGGACCTTGAACTACTGTTGCAGGAACCTAAAGACAAGCGCATAACTTGAGCAACCCATAAGAAAATTTTAGACAAGCAACAGCAGCAGAGGTGCTGCCACAAGACAAGAATGGAGCTAATGGAAAGCTACAGAAAACTGAAGCCATGGGAGGAGCTAGACCGAAGACTACCACTCTTGAGCAGAAACTTCGGCAAATGCTTGCAACACTTCGTGAGACTTCAAATGACAATTACATTTCTATCTTGGAATGTGAATGGTTTGAACTCACTACAGAAAAGAAGGAAAATATTTCACTATTTGAGACAATTTAATAATGATGGTATCTGTTTACAGGAAACCCACATCAGAATGCAGGATCAAAAATATTTGATGAATTCTAAATTAGGTGTACAATTTATATCTTCAAACCCAGAAAAAAAGAATGGTGTTGTGATGTATATAAACAAAAGATTATCAGCCAAAATTATAGAAGCAGATGATGGTGGAAGATATATAGCAATTGAATTATATACACAGAATGATCCACTTTTGGTGATTGGAATCTATGCTCCTAACCAACAACAGGAAAGCTTTTATAAACTATTATACTCTAAAATACTGCAATGGGACTATAGATCTATTTTAATTATGGGAGATTGGAATGGTGTGATAGATGTCAAAGTAGACAAAAAGAGTTTAGCAAAATCATGTGCTAGATTACCACAGACTTTTTTTGATATGAAAAAAGATTTGGAATTGAAAAATGTATGGAGAGTGCAGAAGCCTAAAGAACTGGACTTTACATTTTACTCAGATTGACATAGATTTTTTTCTAGGATTGACTTTATTCTAGTTACAGCTGATTTATTGTTAAAGACAAGGAAAACAAAAATATTTCCGAGGACTCTAACTGATCATACCCCGATATGGATAGAAATAGAAATGGGAAAGAAGGAGAGAAGATCCTGGAGATTAAATGAAAATTTGTTTAGATATGAAAAGAACACAATTGAACTTTAAAAACATATGAAAGAATTTTTTGAAATGAATTCGAATAAGGGTACCCCTATTGAAATTGTTTGGGACGCAAGTAAGGCGTATATGCGAGGGGTACTGATTCATATGAATTCTAAACATAAATTAAATCAACAAAGGAAAAGATTAGAAATGGAAGCAGAAATAAAGAAAAAAGAACAATTACTTATAAAAAATCCGATGGATAAAAAGCTACAAGAAATTATAAAACTTCTGAAAGACCAATTTCAAATGTTTATAGCGGAACAAACTGCAACCAATTTACAATTTGCAAAACATAATACATTTTGTAATGCTAATAAACCGGGCAGATGGCTAGCCTATACACTGAGAAAACAGCAGAGTTCTCGACTCATTGATAACATTGAATATGGAGGGAAGGAAGTTTTTCAGCAAAATATAATTAAACAAGCTTTTTTAGATTATTATTCTAACCTATATGCTAAAGATCATATAAAGAATGAGCTTATAGATAAATATTTAGAAGAAAGTAGACTTACAAAAATCTCTAGAGAGCAAAAGGAAAGAATGAATCAATTAATAACAGCTGAGGAGATTGTTTTTGCAATTAAACAATTGAAAGCAGCTAAAGCTCCAGGGACGGATGGTCTAACAGCGGTGTATTATAAAACTCTACAAACAGAGATGATTGAACACCTTAAAGACTTATTTCGTAGCATACAAAAAGGGGGGGAAATACCTCCTTCTTGGAAGACAGCTTTTATTTCATTGATACCAAAAGGGGAAGGTTCTACAAAACCGGAAAATTTCAGACCAATATCTCTCCTGAATACAGAATATAAAATTTTTGCAAAAGTATTAACCAACAGATTAATGCCAGTTATGCAAGAGGTGATTCACCATGATCAAGCTGGATTTATAGAAGGCAGATACATGAAGGAAAATGTGAGGCAAATCATAGATTTATTGGAACATCTTGAGAAAAGTAAACAGATCCCTGCGGTGCTGGTGTTTCTGGATGCGGAAAAGGCCTTTGATCGTGTCAATTGGAACTTTTTATTAAAGACTTTAATAAAAATGAACTTTGGAGATCAGTTTGTCCAGGCGGTTTCTCTGCAAGAGCAAACAGCACAAATGATTATTAATGGAAGTTTAACAACAAATTTTAATATACAAAAAGGAACCAGACAGGGTTGTCCGTTATCTCCACTGTTGTTTATTTTGACTTTAGAAGTCTTGTTGAATTCAATACGGGACTCAAGTACTCTGAACGGAATAGCTATAAAGCAAAAGGATTATAGAACGAGGGCATTTGCAGACAATCTGGTTGTTACCCTAACACGGCCATTGGAATCAATAATCCAGATGAAAGACATTATAGAAGAATATGGTTCGGTATCAGGATTTAGAGTGAATCAGAAAAAAACCAAGATGATAGTTAAAAACATGTCAGAAGGTCAAAAGAACGATCTTGAAAGGTTGGCAGGCATTGAAATAGTTGCAAAGGTGAAATATCTAGGAGTGCAAGTTGCAGCCTCAAATATAAAACTTTTTCAAAATAATTATGAAGTGTTGTGGCGAAAGGTGCAAAACGATATGGAAACTAGGAAAAAGCTGCAACTATCTTTACTTGGGAGAATAGCAGCAGTAAAGATGAACGTTCTACCTAGATTTTTATTTTTGTTTCAAATGATTCCGGTGCTTAAAAGTGATAAAAACTTGATAGACTGGCAAAAAGGAGTGAACAGATTTATTTGGAATGAGAAAAAGCCAAGAGTTAAACTGAAAATTATGCAAGATATTCGTGAAAGAGGTGGCCTGAAAGTTCCAAACTTATGACTATATTATGAAGCAGCAGCGCTGATACAAGCGAGTGATTGGTTTGGAATGACAAGGACTGAGATACTGAATATAGAAGGTCACGATTTGGAATTTGGTTGGCATGCATATTTATTTTATGAAAATAAAGTTAATACAGTATTTAAAAGCCACATACAATTCTCTGATGAGAGTATGGAAGAAGCACCAGCATAAATTGGATTACAAAGTATCTTTGTGGTTGGATCTTGATCACATTATACGGAATATAAATTCACTCGGGGGGATTTTATATAAAGAGATACTTTTTGAAGAAGGGGGCAGATGGAATCTAAAGACATTTAATACTCTGTTGGAAGAAGGGATTAATTTAACTTGGTTACAGTATAGTCAACTTCAATCAAAATGGAGGGAAGATCAAAAAATTGGTTTAATGACGTATGAAGAGGAATTGGTGAGACAGATAAAAGAAAAAGATCCAATGCATATTAAGAGGGTTTATAACATATTGCTGGAAAGAGATTCTGAAAACGAATTGGTTAAAGACTGTATGGTAAAATGGGCACAAAATTTTGCAGAACCGGTTATGATGGAAACATGGGAAAAGATATGGGTCCAGAATGTTAAATTTACTCAGTCACAGAACTTGAGGGAAAACTTTTACAAAATGTTTTATAGGTGGCATTTAGATCCTAAGAAATTGTCATGTATGTATTCTAATGTTCAGCCAAAATGTTGGAGATGTGATTGCTTTGATGCTTCATATTACCATATATGGTGGACTTGCAAGAAAGTGAAGGCTTTTGGGATCAAAATTTGGTGGGTAATGCAAAATGTATTGAAGAAAAAACTTGATATTATATATGATTACAGCAGCTAAGTTATTGATTGGCCAGTATTGGAAGAAGGATATTTTACCCACAATTGAAGAATGGACCTTGAAGGTGGCCAGTTTTGCAGGAATGGCAAAGATATCAGCATATCTAAAAGACAGGACCCAAGATCCTTTCGTGTGGGAATGGAAGAAATGGATAGACTATGTGCAGAATAAATATCAAACTAAGAAGTATCAGATAGCTTGTAGCTGAATGTTAAGTATAAACTGTTATATAGATGTAGAATGTTATATAGAAAATGTTATGTTGTGTTGAAAGTTATAGTATATAGGGTGTAAAGTATTTGGGGGGAATTATGATCTGGATTTTACTTTGTAACATTTGGGATATATTATATGTAGTTTAATTATAAATTAATGAAGTATCAGATAGCTATTATCTGAATGTTATTTAGAAATTTTTAGTACTAACGGGGGTAGAATAGCTGAGGGAACTGTATGGTATGATATGATATGACTTGAATTTCACCTTTTTAATATCTGGGAGAGATAAAAATGTATAGTAATTTTATGATTATATGGGAAGCCTAGGGTGGGGAGGGATGGATTAGGGCGGGTTGGGGAGGGGGAGGGGGGAAATTTGTATTTTGTAAAACTTTTTCAATTTATGTGTGTGTGTGTGTACATATAAATATATATAATACAACCTTTTTATATGCATTTGACTCTGATCCCTAATTTGTTTTACCAAATTTTCCTCATTTTATGTGATAGCAATTTTCTGGTCTTTTTTCCATTTAGCCTGTAACTGTCCATACTGAAACCAGGTTTGAATTACCCTTTCCTCTCTTAATACATTCAAAGGCTTTAACTGTAATACAGCTCTTTCTATGTCAAGAAGCTCTTTATATGTAATTACATCCTGTTTTTGTTGTATACTTATGTTCTCTATCGCATGTCTGGGTACTACCCACGTAGGTATCTTGTCATTTAATTTATATTGATATTTTTTTGCAGACATGTAATAGAGTATTCCTTAATATATGGCTTTTAAAGATCCTATCCAGTGGTGGGATTCAGCCGGTTTGAACTGGTTCGCCCAAACTGGTAGCTAACCATGCCCGGCCACGCCCCTTGCCCCTGCCAGCCACTCGCCTCGGATGAGGCTGATAAGTAATGCCTTTTCTCTTGCCGCACAGCCCTCCCAATCAGCATTTCCCTAAATGAGAAAACTGGCCGGGGTCAGTCCTAGCTTTGCTATCCATCACAGCTAGGAATCTCAAATAAAGCCAAGAATGAATGTTTCTGTTTCAGCCAATCTGAGCGCTAGCTAGGCAGGCGGCCTGCAAACTCAGTGGTCTTCTGAGGAGCTCAGCCAAACTTTTACTCGCTGAGGCACCAGGACTCCTGATGACAGGATGGGGTCCTTTGGGCACTTAGTTTGGCTACCTATTAGCTCCAGCCCCACCCTCCGCCTCAGCAAGTGGCGCGCAAAAATTCGGCTGGGCTCCTCGAAAGGTAGAGTTTGCAGAAGGTCGATTGAGGGGCTGGTTGTAACACAAACATTCATTCTGGGCTTTGAGATTCCTAGTTGCAATGGGCAGCAAAGCTGGGTTTGTCCCTCTGATCCAGCAGCTAGAAAAAGGGGTGGAGAAAAACAGTCCCATTGCCAAGGAAATCGTGGGTTGGAGTGGAGAAGAAATGCAAACTTCAGCCTCCTGATGCGGCGTGGGGCTTTGGGCAAAGGCTGGAGGGAAGGGCCTCTGGCTCGCTCGCACTCTTTCCCTCCCCAGTCTAGGTTGACGCAGGTAGAAGCTCACATTGCCCTTTCCAAGCCTGCTATTGGTGAAGCTGGGTGCTGGTGAGGGCTAGGTTTTTGCTTAGCTTTGTCTGGCTGTCGGGGGGGGGACGGACAGGGGCCTGGGGAGGAAGCCATGTCCCCCTGACAGCTGGACAAAGCTAGGCAAAAAGTCAGTTCTCACCGGCACCCAGCTTCTCCGACAGCAGGCTTGCAAAAGGCAATATGGCTCCGCCTGCAATCAAGCTAAAACGGGGAGAGGGAACACGAGCGAGCACTGAGGAGACTGCGGGAGGAGGGAAGCTAGGCAAAAGGAGAGCAAGGGCATCTTCAGCATCCGGTAGTACATCCACTTTCCCTCAGCCCCTTCTTTCGGAGGGCTCCGATCAGCTCCCCCGCCTCTCTTCTCAACTCATTAGCCAACCTGCCAGCAGGATTTATTGCCTTCCAGGCATTTCCCACCTGAACGGCACGCCACATTTGCCTAAAGCCTAAAGCAGAGAGGGAAGGAGGGTGGGAGAGAGATATCCAATGCAACCTCTCTGTATGTGTGTGTGTGTGTGTGTGTGTGTGAGGGAGAGGGAGAGGGAGAGAGATGTGGCTTCTTGAGGGTGCATTTTGGACAAGTGTCAAGAAAAATGCTAAAAGAGATAGGGTCCCAATGAGTGTCTTAGCCAGTGGTGGGTTCTAATGGTATTACCACTGGTTCACTTCGTACACACACTTTGCGCACAATCTCCCCGAAGTGGGGAGAACCACTTGTCTTAGCTATTTAATTTAGGAATAACAGAATAACAGAGTTTAAAGGGACTTTGGAGATTTTCTAGTCCAGGGGCCCCCAAACTTGGCAGCTTTAAGACTTGTGGACTTCAATTCCCAGAATTCTTCAGCCAGCATGGCTGGCTGAAGAATTCTGGAAGTTGAAGTCCACAAGTCTTAAAGCTGCCAAGTTTGAAGACCTCTGTTCTAGTCCAACCCCCTGTTCAGGCAGGAAAACTGAGAATGCCAAATCTGAGTGGAGGGCCTGGAAAAGGTGTCAGAATAATACTTAGAAGGGACCTTGGAGGGGACCCTGTACCATTTCAGAGAAATGGCTGTCCAGTCTCTTCTTGAAAACCTCCAGTGTTGGAGTGCCCAGAACTTCTGAAGACAAGCAGTTCCACTTGCTAATTGTTTTCACTGTCAGGAAATTTCTCCTTAGTTTTAGGAGAGTTTTAGGAGCTTCTCTCTTTGTTCAGTTTCCATCCATTGCTTCTTGTTTTGCCTTCTGCTGCTTTGGAAAATACATTGCCCCCTTCTTTCTGGCAGCCCCTTAAAAGCCTGTTGCCTATCATGCTCTTGGGCAAAGCATGTGAGCTATTTCCTCCTTTCAGTGGTCCATGAGAGTGCATCTATAGTATGTAGATGTAAATAATAAAGTCAAAAAAAGTGAGCAACATTTTACAGAACTATAGATATGTTGAGGCCGGGGGTGACAAGGAGTGGCTGAGAGGGAAGGGGCTGGGCAAAGCGCCCCTTAACACGAGTGATTTCAAATTGGCCACATCCATCCAATCACATGACCACCCGGTCACACCCACCCAATCACATGGCCACCCAGCCACGCCCACCAAGCCATATCCACCAAGTCACGCCCACAGAACTGGTTGTTAAAAAATTTGAATCCCACCACTGATCCTATCCACCTTCTTATCATATAATAAATAAGCATGCCACCCATATACCAAATCATATCCCTCAATATTCAATCCTCTGTTAAATTAATCCAGTCACTAATTGTTGATAAAACAACTGCTTCATAGTATAATTTTAAATTGGGCATTTTCAAACCTCCTCTTTCACATATATCTTGCATTATTTTAAGTTTTATTCTCGGTCTCTTCCCTGCCCAAACAAAGTTGTTAATACCTTTCTTCCATTCTTCCAAATTTGCATCTTTTTTGAGTATTGGTATCATTTGAAATAGAAATAAAAACTTAGGCAAAACATTCATTTTTACTACTGCTTTCCTTCCCAACAAAGACAATTGTATTTTTTTTCATTTATCCATCTCTCTCTGTATTTTATGCCATAATGGTTCATAATTATACTTATATAATTTCCCATTTGAAGTTGTGATATAGACTCCTATATATTTAACCTTTTTTACTATCTCACATCCTGTTACTCTTTCTAGTTCTTGTTCTCTAGTTTTTGATTTGTAGTCATATTTTTAACTATCATCTTTGTTTTCCCTAGATTTATTTTAAACCCAGATACTTGACCATATTGATTAATTATGTCCATTAAACCTATAGCTGATTTCCCCAGTTGGGTTAAAGTTACAACCAAGTCATCTGCAAATGCTCGTAATCTATATTCATGATTCCTAATCTTAATTTCCTGTACATCATCTGAATCACGTATTCTATTCAGCAATAATTCCAGAGTTAAAATAAACAGTAATGGAGGCAGGGGCACCCCTGTCTTTTTCCTTTTCAATTTTAAAAGATTATGTTAAGATACCATTAACTATAATTTGTGCTGTTTGTTTCTGATATATTGCTTTGATAGATTGTGTAAAATACTCTCCAAACTGCATCTTTTGTAATATTTTCATTAAAAATTGCCAATTCACTCGATCAAATGCTTTCTCCGCGTCCAAGAATATAAGCACTGCAGGGACTTGGTTATTCTTCCCCAAATACTCCAGTATATTAACAATTTGTCTTACATTACTTTTCATTTGTCTCCCACGTATAAAACCAGATTGGTCATTGTGAATCACTTGTTGCATAACTGACATTAACCTATTTGCTAATACTTTAGCAAAGATCTTATAGTCTGTATTAAGTAATGATGTAGGCCTATAGTTTTTTGGCTGATTATGATCTTGATCTTCTTTTGGAATCAAAGAAATGAAAGCTGTTCTCCAAGATGGTGGGATCCATCCTCCAAGTTGTACTTTAATAAGTAATTCCCTAAGAGGTTCTACCATTTCTAGTTGGAAATTTTTATAATAAGCTGCTGTCGGTCCATCTGTGCCAGGGGCTTTACCAACTTTTAACTGCTTAATTACCAGGAGAATTTCCTCCATGGTTATCGGTTGATTCAATCTTTCCCTTTGTTCATCTGTAAGTATAGGAATATTCTCCTTCTCCACATATCTATCTATATCTATGTCTCGTATTGTATCACCAGCATATAGTCTCATATAAAATTCTAAGAAGGCCTTTTTGATCATATTCTGTTGTTACTCTTTCCCTTTATACTTTATTTTCAGTATCTGGATCTGAAATTAGTTTGTGTCTAATCAATAAATCTTCGGCTTTTTCTATAGAATTCAGTCTAAATCTTTGCTCTTGATAAGTAAGTACTGTGTTTCCCTGAAAATAAGCTCTAGCTTGATTTTTATATGTGCTCCTAATATAACTCCTACCTCAAAAGTAAGCTGTAATTAAGACTCTGCCCACTCCGTCCCACCATCTGGTTGTATGAGATGGGGTAAGGCATGTACGTAAAAATCAAACTAGGACGGGGATGTTTAGCTGCCCCATGCGCCCCGCACCTGCTTACTTTATGACTGCTGCAGCCAGGCCTTCCCATGCCTCGACACCTGTCACACTGTTGCCTGATTTCTTCTGCAGCTGCTCACAGTAGGCCGCTAGGCATGTCACGCTGGTGCTACCACATGCGGCTAGAGGCCACATAGCACATCACACTAGTGCCTCCTCTTACAGTAGGACGCCACATGCCATGTCACACCAATGCCACTACTCACAGCATAAGGTCGCATTGTGTCAGTTGCAGCAGGATTATTTGACTTGACAATAGAATCACCATGGTAATTTAACATCAATAATGGGAATTTAATGGGAATTTCAGTTTTTAATGTTCAAATTTTAATTTGGACTGGTTTTATTGTTGTGAGCCGCCCTGAGTCCTCGCGGAGAAGGGCGGCATATAAATTCGATTATAAATAAACTTCTTTATTGGGAGATTTCCTGTTGTTATAAAAATATTTTAGTCTGCAAAGATGCATTGTATCAAAGGTTACATTTGAGCCAGATTGTAGTAGTTATCCTGATGTATAAACTTCTTACTGAAGGAATGAAAGGAGAAATATCCTTTATCAAAGCTATATGTTATTCTTTCAAATTCAACATATCGTTTAAATAATAATAAATAATAAACTTTGTTGTCATTGTATGTGTATACACAGTATACACATACAACGAAATTTACTTAAGGTCCCACACATATAATCCCCAAACACATTTCCACCCACCACAATTCCCCATCTCTAAACCACCCAAACATCCACACAACAAATCAAGTAATACTGTCCAACAGCTCACTGATGGTGGCCCTTTAGTTCATTGTTGAGTGCAATTATAGCTCTGGGATAAAAACTATTCAGAAAATGTGTGTTTTATTCAGAAAATTGTGTTTTAATTGTTCTGTATCTTCTGCCAGAAGGCAACAGTCCAAAAAGATTGTAAGCAGGAATGGGAAGAGTCTCTGAGAATGTTATGCAACTTCCTCAAATAGCGAGATTCGAAGATGTTGTCCAGGGCTGGTAGCTGGAGTCCAATAATATTCTAGGCAGTTTTAATGATTCTATGTAGAGAATTTAGTGAAAACATTTTGCATTGTATTATAAAAAAGCATTTTTGGTGAACCTATCATTGATTTTTACAATTATTTGGCTCTAAAATAGTTTTAGTTTGAATCGCATTTCTGTACTTCTTTATAATATAGTATCAAATTGGGTATGCCCCAACTTCCCTGCTTCTATGGTCTGTTTAAAACCTTTTTTTATTCTTAGTTTTTTTTCTTTTTTCTTTTTTTTTTTTTTGCAAATATTTTTTTATTTTTTCCCAAACTTAAACATAAAATATAATTTTCAAGAGCAAAGTCTTGATCTGGTCAAATACATGGTTACCATGCTTACAATCCTTTAACAAGCTCCATTCACAATTTCCCATTACATCTTTTAGAAGTAAAAAATTCAAAACTTAACAGAACCAATTTTAACATCAATTCTAACAATTCTAACATCTTCATCTAAACAAATCCATTATATCAGTACAAAATAATTTCAAATTCATTTTCACTCATTTTTATATCTTTTATATCAATCCTAGTCATATCTTGTTCTTCTTCGTCTTGTATCTTTTACAATCCATATCCAAATAATTTTTGACAATATTCTAACCTCTTATTCTAAGTGATAACCTTACAGTTTTATCACCATTAATCTTAATTTCAAATCAGTACAATTCCATTTTTATTACACTTTATAAAACAAAACTCTATCTAGTTTTTAATCCTTTGACCCTTATCCTCAAATCTTAATATCTAGGTTTATCAATTTATCTTGATTTCTTTACATATTACACAGGTTCATCACAAAAACATGTTCTATTTAGTCTAATTTCCAACATATTTTCTACCATACCTCCCTCTATTATTTGGCTGTCTTCCAACGTATTCTGTTTGGCTGATTCTCAGCATAATCCCCTCTAAAAACACCCAACTATTTAATTAATTTCAATACAGTCTCCTCCAAGCCAACCATCATTATTGGCTGATTTCCAGCATAATCTCCTCCTAAACTCCCTCCACTGTTTGGCTGATTTCCAGCATACTATGTTTGGCTGATTTCCAGCATAGTCTCCTCCAACTCTCCTCCTATATGTTTGGCTGATTACCAGCATTTTATGGGCTGATTTCCAGCATTTTATAGGCCGATTTCCAGCATATTGTGTTTGGCTGATTTCCAGCATTTTATGGGCTGATTTCCAGCATTTTATAGGCTGATTTCCAGCATATTGTGGCTCATTTCCAGCATATTCTCCTCCAAGGCTCCCACTCTTGTTTGACTGATTTCCAACATAGTCTCCTCCAACTCTCCCATATTTATTAGGCTGATTTACAGCATTTCAGATTAATTTCCAACGTATTTCCTCCAAGTCTTAAACTCTTATCTAGTTGG
The DNA here is from genome assembly GCA_038048745.1 of Coluber constrictor foxii. Taxonomy (NCBI): domain Eukaryota; kingdom Metazoa; phylum Chordata; class Lepidosauria; order Squamata; family Colubridae; genus Coluber; species Coluber constrictor. The sequence goes on along the minus strand of CM075961.1, from coordinate 112,832,789 downwards.
TATCCATCCCTCTTATTTTAAATTCCTTTAAGATATAATTATTTTATATCATTTTCCCATCATACTCTTTCAATTTAAATCTTAATATATTTCATAATAATCATCATTTCCAGCATATATTACATTAATTCACAATTTATTGCTAGTATCTGTGTATCTTATATTTTGTTCAATAAATCCTTATTCATCAATTTAACATTTGTTTGCAAATTAGAATTAAAGCATATTACATCAAACAATATATTTTCTTAAAGTTGACATGCCTCAAAATATACTTTTCTTTATTATTTTTAATTCCCTATATATCATCCTCTATTTTAATTGCCATCTCTTATTTTCTATTTTTATTACTCCAAAAACCTTCCTGTTTTTATCCAAAAATCATATATACCTTTAGGCTTTTAAACTTTACATTTCAGTTAATTACATTTAAATTTATCCACTTTATTTCTTCCTTTTCTTCCTTTTCCTATCTGTCCATAAATGTTCCATTTCAAAGTTCATCTGTTCAAGTTGAGACATTCTGTCCCTTTAAAGCTTTTATAATGTCTATTCCAAGCGTGATGTATCAACTTCTTGTTTTTGGTTGCTGCGCCACACCTAAATTTTGTTTGCTGAGCTTGTTGTTCTCCACTGTTAAACATCCGAAATATTCTTTCTTTCTTCTTTCTTAAAATCATCTGGGACAGAATAGGAATCTCCAAAATCCATATGTCTAATGTTAATTTCAAATAATCCAAAGTAAAAAGCCATTTAAAATGTTTCTTTCCAAACAGAAAGAGAAATCACTTCAGTCTACTTTTCTGCTTAGACACTGCAGAAATAGCAGATGGCTATTTTGTAGCCATCCATCTGTCTATCTTCATTAGCTTCATTTACTTTCAGAGACGTTAGTTCCCAAAGAAACATTTCTCCAATCCACTCCAATTAAAGGCAAAGGCAATTTTCAAAATTATTAATGCCAATTCTTCAAGTCAAATTTACAGAAACAATGTCTAATTCAGATCTTTTTCCATTTTTTTCCCCTTTCAGTCTTTAAGCCCCGCAGCTCAGGAGCCGCTTTTTGCGTTTGGGGTCTTATTTTTAAAAAAATCCTAATAAATGTGTTGTATTGCCTGGGTTGGTGTCACTCACCCGGCTTCGAGATATTTGCTCTTTCTTCTTCCTCCTCCAGCACAATCCTTGTTCCCGGTTGCCGCGGTTTCAGGACAGCCGCCATGGCTGCCGTTCCACTGCCGCCGGTGAGAAGGAAAAACCTCTGGCCCTGAGGAACCTGCCCGTTCCTCTTGTCCACTTGTCTCTGCAAGACAGGGGAGGTCCGAAGACCTATCAGTGGCAGATGGGATTTGGCAAAGCTCCGCGGAGCTCCCCATTTCCCCAGATGTGTCCCTGCGGCTACACCCGGAAGTCCCATTCTTTTTTTTTTTCTTGAAAGCAGAAGCTTTCAAAAAATGCCAATAAGTTAAAATGCATTCTAGGCTTTCCACTGGGAGGCATTGAAATAGAAATTAAGCCTTGCAAGGAATTTCATTTCCACAGCTGTAGTTTGCCTAAAACATTGAAATGTTTTGAATCCCAGTTTTTCATTTCTCTGCTTACTTTTATTCAAGTTAATATATAATTATTAATAAAATTATTAATACTTTAATAACCCCACGAGCACGTGACCAAGATGGCGCTGGAGGTCTTCGGGGGCTGGGCAGGTTGTTCTCACCTCCAACCCGGCTGTTTGAGCTTCCCGCCGGCCAGCTGAGAGCTTTTTCGCTCTCCAGAGTGCCATGGCTAGGAAAGGCTGGCATTTTGTCCATGCCGCAAGGATGTTGGAACCAACGGCGGCGTGATTGGGAACACCAACGGCTGCCGGATTATTGTAATTTACAGTCTTTTTGGCAAGAGCAATGGTTGGGTTGCAATCAGCCCTGGGATGGTGGTGATGGTTGCGTCGGCAGAGGGGAGGTCCTTGTCAGAGCCCTGGGAATCTCCGGATACTTTTGGAGCCTCCATAGCAAGATTTCAGCACCAAGGACACCAGCAGTAGTAACGGCCACAGAGGAGTGCTGTGCTGACTGTTGGGCAACATTTTGAAAACCAGCAGCAGCCTTGGCAGCCCTTAGCAAATGTTGCAGGGATACCTTTTATAGTTCATCATCACAGAATCCCCCCTGGACTACCTTGAAGGGGCAGTTCTCATAATGACCTGTGATCCATATAAGGACCAGTTGAGTTTTTTTTAAAAAAAAACACCATGGCCTGGGGGACTTGGAAGGGTGAGCAGATGATTTTGAATGATAACCCCGGCCGCCTCATGTTACACCTCCCTCCTGGTTCTGGTCTCAGAACACACATCGATCATTAACCACTAACTTATTATTCCACATTAAATAACATCTTCCTTATATGCCATTGCTAATCCATCTCATCTTCTTATAACATCACCACCATCAGGATTCTATAGACTGGCCCTATACCCCATCAACTCTTTCAGTTGGATGGAGAGTTAACATCTAAGATGCGGATATTGCAGGACTCGGGACATTGCTCTATTCACCACCAGAAGGATCAGCACATCAGATTCTATGGCCAGTTATACTCTAGCCAGCCACAGTGAGAGGGTGGTCTTAGTGAATGGTATAAGACTCTTTCAACTGTTGCGAGAGGACTATAAGCTTACTCTACCAACACCTAGATCTACATCTTCCTTCTCTTCTGGGCCTTCAGAATTTATGTCATCTTCTTGGCCATCCTAATCATCACCCCTTGGCCCACCAGATGTACTCAGCAGCCAAGCTTCTTGCTCTGCGAGACTCGCTTCTTCCAAAGGAGCCCAATCTGCTATGATCTAGTTGCAATTTGCAATCTTATGGAGGCTAATGATGACAAATTATATTCTCAGATGAAATCAAATTGTGCCAGAATAGGTACAAGATTGGCTCTATTTTGGGGTAGATGTAAACTAGCCATCAAGATATTTGTATGATGAATAAAAATATAATTAATTTAGATTCTCATGTTACAAATCGGTTAAATTGGCATAGACACAAGTTGCAGATCCTATAGGTGTATCACTGCCTTCCTACTCAGCAGCATCCTTTCTTCAGCTTTTGAACCTGGGTTTTAACTAAGGATGGTAATCTCCTGTCTTTTGGTATTTGGAGGACACTAATTTCCATGTTATGGATACCATGTCAAGTTGAGCCCAAGAATTCATGATTTCTGTGGCAACTATGGGTTTTCCTATTCTGATTTTGGGCCCCATATACATAAGCAAACCCACATTGGATCTTGCCTTTCCTTTGGAGCACTTGCAACACATCTGGAGGGGGATATTACCACCAATCCTTTGCTATGGTCAATTCACTTCTTGGTGCAGATGCAGTTGATTGCCACCCAAACTGATTACCACAGTTCTATGGAACTGGACCTATTTAAATAACCCTCTCCAGGCATATAATGGATGATGCCTCCTGGTGGACACTTAGGGAATTTGCTGAATGGATGAATTCCCTGAAGGTCTACTTTGCTATTGGTATCATTATCTTGTTGTTAGTATTAAGCTTTGATCAAATGTATTTTGGTGATCGTTTCCTTGTTGGGGAAGAATCAAATAAGATAAGGGATTGCTCGGATCAGATGGTATTGCTTGTACAAATGGATGATCTTGGTTGGGATTTGGTCTTTTGAACTGTGTCTTTTGAATCTTAAAACAACCCTCAATACCATCAACAGTGATATCCTGGATTGTTTCAGAGGTTGAGAATTGGGAGCAAAGTATTGTAGTGGTTCTCTTCATTCTTTGATAGTTGTTCCAATCAGCAGAGATTGCACTGATGGTTATTTTCTTGTGGGAGACTGCAAGGATTGATGCTCTCCCACTTCTATTTAACATTTACCATATTTTTCGCACTATAACACACACTGGACCATAAGACACACATTAGATTTAGAGGAGGAAAAGAAGAAAAAAAATCTGCCTCTACCTCCCAGCATCCATCAGGTATTCATCTGGCTAGTGTCCTTGCCTAGTCAGCTTCAACATGTTATTGCAGTCCCATCCCATGGCTCGTCAGGGCTCTGCTCCGTTGCATCCACCATCGGTCAACTGAGCTGAGCTGCTGCTGCCATGAAGGAACACTGGAGCAGCTGATTGGCAGTTGGATCAGCCTCCTGGAATACTGCCAATCAGCTGTTCTAGGTGGCAGGGATTGCCGCTGATTGTCGCCATTTGGCAGTGGCAATTGGCATCGGCAGTTGCGATCATTGCTTAGAACAGTGATTGGGGGTATTCCAGGAGGCCGATCCAACCGCCAATCACCTGATCGGCAGTGAAGGCTCCAGCGTTTCCCGGTGGCAGTGAGCAGTGGCAGCAGTGACAGGTGGCGGTGGTGACAGGTGGCGGTGGTGACAGGCAGCAGCAGCACCCCCTCCCAGCACCAAGTATAAGTAATATAATTCCAAATCAGTTATAATCCAAGTATAGGCCAACAACAAAAGGAAGAGTAAAAGAAAAAAGAGATAAAAGAAATAAAAAAAATGATTTGTAATCCAAATCCAAATCTGAGTCTTGACAATTTATATATCCTTCTTGGGGTTCTTCATTTTCTTCGTCTTTTCTTCAGGTTTTTCAAACCCTAATCCAAATTGTCTCAGGGAGAGGAATTTATAAAATAATAATTTGTAATCCAAATCAGCCCACCAAGTCTCAAAAATACAGTTATCCAATATTTATATCCCAAAAAGAAAGTTCACAGAGCAATCACAAGAAAAAAGAACCAATAGCAGCCACAGAAAAAAAGAAAAAGCCTTATTTCAAAGTGCCAGAGAGTATTTCCTTGGTCTGCTTCTGTTTATTTTGTCTTTTAAGTTCCAAGAGCTACCTATTCCAAAGAAAAAACAGAATTTCCAGTATTCTGCTCTCTATCTTAAATTCTTCAGTCAAAACAACTCCTTCAGTCAAAACAACTCCAAAACAACTCCTTATCAGCTTGGTTCACAGATTCCAAAGGTTACATCTCTTCCTTCCTTATATGTCCTCCAATTTCCATTTTTGCCTGTAGATGGCACTGTTGCTCTGCTTCTCTCTCTTCCTTCCTCTTGTACTATGTTTCAAAGCCAATTGTAAAATGCAATGTTTATAGAAAAAGCAAAGTTCAAATAGTCACTTTTATACTAGCTAATAGTTCCAAATTTAAAAATTAAGATACCCAATCTGGATTTCTGACTTTACTCTTCAAACAGGTCTTTATAAGCCAATTTTTATTTATTTTTTTCCTTTTGGCTCCACCAGCCTTCCTCGCTGCTATTCTTCTGGAGGTGGAAGGGAAAAACCAATTCCACCTCCACCTTTTGAGTTACACTCTCCTCTGCTATTCCCAAGGGGGTTCTTCTTTGAAAAGTTTAAAGAACTAAAAATATTGTATTAAAGGTATCTGACCCAGACTGATCAGACCTTCCTTCCATCTTCACACTCTTGCAGTGACTGTCCCAACTTCGTAGTGGCTTGCAATGGCCGTCTTCCCAGCTGCCAGTTTAGGGAGCTTTCTCCGGATCAGTCAGGGAGTTTGCAGACTCCCTGAGATTGATGGAATGTGCTCCCCTTGTTTATAGCCCCTATGAGGCAATTCAGGCCCAAAATGGACCGCCCGACAGGTGGGATCTTGACGGTCCCATGGGAACTCCCAAGGGACTTGCCATGACGCTAGCCATGCCTCTCTTGTTCCACAGCTCGCCTTGTGGTTATGGAGCAGGCAGCGACCACGGTTTGTACTCCACCAGGCCTGGAGCTCAGGTGTTGCTCAAGCTGCTGCCACGATGAGGCAGAAAACCATGTGGCCTGTATGAATTGGCTCCACCACCCCCCCCCCTGCCTCTACCTGTCTGCTGCTGCTTGAGAAAAGGACGAAAAGGCAGTTAAGATTGTGGGAAGCGCATGCTTATGGTATAAGCAAAGCACAGCCTGTCCCTTTCAAGCAATCAAATGTCTCTGTGTGAGAAAGAATGAGAGCTAGAGAAAAAGAGAAATGATGGAGGAGAGTAACAATAATTGCAGGCAACTCTGTTTGAAAGCATTTCCTCTCCGCTGTTTCTTTTTTTCTTTCTCTCATACACACACACACAAAACACGCACACACACCCAGCCTCTGTGTGAGTGAACCCCACCCAGCCAATTTGAGAAATGGGCTCCCTCTCAGTGCCTCCTCTTCAATATGAAGCCAGTTGGGCTTGGTCCCTGAGCCCAAGTCTCCAGCTCGGCATTTTGTGCACACTCAGGCAGCCCAGCTACTCCCCAAATCCTACTGAGCAAATGTGGGGTGGACAACATGGGGATTGGCACCGAGCCACTGAAGTCCCAGGAACAGGTCAAGCAACCTGTCAACCTGGGATTGGGGGGAGGGGAACCAGCACTGGAGCTCTGAGCAGTGGCCAGTGCAGGCTCTTTGCAGCCATGAAGTGGGATCAGCATGGATGGTTTTTGCTCACAGCATTGCTGGCCAGGATCGGGTCAGAGCCATTGCTGCCACAGGCCAATGTCAGAAGCCCAGAATCAGTGAGCCAGATGTGCCACCACTGCTCGGGAGGCACTGTGAGGGAGCCCATTTCTCATGCTCTTCCAGGCGGCAGCAGCGCATCCAGCTCACCGATTCTGGCCTTCTGATCTCAGCCGACAAGGGAGAGAGAGGGGGGAGATTAATGAGCGACTGGGCATGTGCCTATCAATTGGCTTCCAACACCAGAGAAATCAGGGAAGGGAAACAGCCTGGCTGCTGTTGCCTTTCATTGGGGTGCATGGAGCAAGACGGGGTTCCTCTTGCCATCTGTTCTCCCGCGCCCCTCGCTAAGCATGGCAGGGCTTCCTGCCCGTCACTTAGCCACCTGTCCCCTTTATTCGGAGTGGCAGGTGGGGAGGGGAGAATGGGTATTCCCAACCCCTGTGCTGACTGGCTTCTTCCCATTAGATTTTCTCTGCCTTTTGGCATTGGCCTTCAAAGACAAGGATTTTGTGGGCAGAAAAGCTTGCTCCACCCACCACCACCCAGATGCCCTTCCTTCCTCCAACCCTTCCTTTGCCTACAAGTACCTGATTTCCAGCTCCGTTGCATTTCTCACCATTGTGTGCAGGGAAACAAATTTGTGGGATTACCATAAAAAAAGTTCAATTAATCGATTCTAACTTCTCACAAGAAGATTTTTTTTACAGTAGTCTCACAGACTTTTTGTCCTGCACACCCAGCAGAGAATGGAGCTGGAAAGCAGGTTAGTGAAGAGAAGTGGCTGCCTTGGAGGGATTGGGAGTGTGTGAGGGACCTCTGTGTATTTGTGTATATGTGTGTGAGGGAGAGCACTTCACTGCCAGCCCTCTGAGGTTGGATTGGTGCTCTCTCCCTCTCTTCCCCCCCCCCCCGCCCCACTCGCAGTAGTGGCAGAGCTTCAGTGCCTGGCCAATGGGGAGATTCCTTTTTTTTTTTTGAAAAAAATAATAATTTTTATTTCTTATACAAATAATGTAAATGTACATTCTCTTATACATAACTAATAATACATATATATATATGTTCTTAAAGAGAGCATACAAATAAGACATTTTAATTGCATTTGGGGTTGCTCTTCTACCCTTTCTTTTCCCTCATTCTACAACAAACCTTCTTCTTCTTCCTTTCCCCTCCCTCCATCCTCTCCTCTTCTACTTTCTCCCTCCTCCTCCTCTCCTTCTCTTTCCTACTTCCCCTTCCTTTCCCCCACACCTCCCCTCTTCCCCCCTTCTCTTCTTCTCTCCTACTCCTCTCCCCTGTCCTTTCTTTCCCTCTTTTCCCCTTTCATCCATTCCTCTCTCTTCCTCTCCTCTTCACACCCTCTATTCCTCTCTCCTTTATTTCTTCTTTGTTGTGGAATATATTCCCTCTTTGGTATCTGAGCAACTCCAATATTCTAATAATATATATTTTCTTTTCATTTTTACCCAATCTGTCACTTTTATTATTGTAATTGTACATTTATACTTATACTCTTCTTTTTTTCCCCTCTCCCCCTTTTCCATTTACTCTGGTGTACTCTGGGTTTCTATTTTTCTTTTGTTCTCTTCATCATTTACCTTTCTATTTTCTCTACCATTTATCATTTTTTATTCATATTTCTTTTCTAGCTAGTCATAAAATCTCCATGTCTTGAAATACAACGATTCCTCTCGATCTTTTATTCTTAAAGTTGATCTATTCATTTCCACACAGTCTAAAATCTTTTTTATTACTTCACCTTCTGACGGGATTTTTTCTGTCTTCCAATTTTGCACAAATACAATTCTTATTATATGTATAATTAAATACATATCTTCTTTACTATATCTCTCTGGCAGAATACCCAATAAAAAACCCTCTGGTTTTAGTTCTATAGGTTTATGTAACATTTCCTCCAACCATGTCTGTATTCTAGACCAATAATTTTTTGCTTCTATACATGACCACCACATACGATCCCAACAAATTCAAACATTTCCAACATTTTGCTGATTTATCCTTAAAACATTTTTACTAATCTTTCCGGTGGCATATGCCCCATCTGTAAAACATTTTATATAAATTTTCTTTATACGCAGTTGCCATTGTCAATTTATAATTCCTTTCCCATAGTTGTTGCCATTTCTCTAATTCTATTGCATAACCAAAGTTTTTTGCCCATGTTATCATTGTCTCTTTAACTTCTTCATCTTCTAGTCTAATTTGCAACACATAATTGTACAGTTTTTTAAATCATTTTTTCATCCTTTCCAGTCATTATCTGGGCCAACTCTGATTCCCGCAAATTAAAACCATATTGTTTCAAATCTTTATCATATCTTGATTGTATCTGAAGCTGTGTATACCAATCAGTCCCAATCCTTTGTTTTTCTAAATCTTGCTTCTGTTTTAGTTCTCCCTTTTCTGTTAAAATGATTATTGCTTTTTTCCCTTGCCATATATATTTCCACATCATTTTATTCAAACTCTCAAAGTATTTCTTCTCCAGCTTTATCAGAATTGTTTGAAAGAGAAACAACAGTCTTGGCAATACATTCATTCTTCCCATTAAGAATAATTGTAAACTCTTCCAAGTCTGTTTCAATTTGATTTCTCAATTTATAATAATTATCTTCCTTCACTGTAATACATCTTGAAATTAATTGGCTGCCCAGATATTTCACTTTCTTCACTATTTGAATATCTAGTTTCTCGGTTAGTTGCTTCTTTTGTTTTTCTCTCATTTTTAACTCTCATTTTTGTCTTATCTTTATTTTCAATCCAGCTACTTCTCCATATTCCTCTATTTGCTCAATTAACTTTGTTTCTGTTGGTTCTTCCATAATGAATACTAAATTGTTCGCAAATGCTTGTAGCTTATATTCTTTTTTTTAATTCTCATCCCTTTTATTTCTTTATCTAGTCTTATTTTTCTGTTTACATGTTCCAATGTATCCAATATATTTCTTATATTGTCTCTAATTTATCTTTTAGGCAGAAAACCATTTTGATCTAAGTGTATAAATTCATTTAACAACCTCTTCAATCTTTCCGCCATAATTGATGCAAACATTTTATAAACTGCATTTAATAGTGAAATTGGTTTATCATTATTTGTTGTAAATCTGTTTCTTCTTTTGGTATAAGAGTTATATATGCCTCCATCCATGAATTCGGAACCTTGGCTTCTATTAGTAAACATTACATACTTGTAGCAATGTATTGCTTAATACATCCTGCAGCTTTTTATATAATTCTGCCATCTGGTCCTAGGGTTTTTCCATTCTTCTGCTTTTTAATTCCCTCTATCAATTCCATCATTGATATTCTTTCTTCTAATGCTTTTTTAAATTGTTCTGGTATTTTGGGAGTCTCTACTTTTTCCAAATATTGTTCTATTTTTCCTTCTGGTGTCTGCTCTTGTTGATATAGGTTTTTTTTTGAAAAATCTTATTTTTAAAGCAAAACATAAAACAAATCCATCATCCATTACAAATACAGTGTGTCAGTCGGTTACAAATCTTTTGTGCATCATCCTCCTATTCAAAATGTACTAATTATCTAGTTTCTCATATAAACAAATCAACATCCTCATTTATCATTTATTTAATTATTGCACTGTTGCTTCAAAAAGTTTATTTTCTAATATTTTATTAATCATATTTTTATTAATCATATTTCTAATGTTATTTTCTAATATATTTATAACATTCATATTTTATATTTCATTTCCATGTTTTATTATATAACCATTGATAAAATAAGTCCCATATCTTGTAATATTGTTTATCTTCTTGTTCTCTAATTTCAGATGTCAATTTACTCATTTCAGCACATTCCATGATTTTCTTAATAATTTCATCTTGCGTTGGTATTTTCTCATTTTTCCAATTTTTAGCAAATACAATTTTAGCAGCTGTTAAAACATTCACAATCCAATATCTCACTTCTCTATTGTATGTTTCCGGCACAATCCCTAATAAAAAAATCTCTACCTTAAAGTCTATGTGTTTTTTTGTCATTTTGTCCAACCATGTGTGGATTTTAGTCCAATATCTTTTCGCTTTCACACATGTCCACCACATATGGTAATATGAGCCTGGTATCTGATGACATTTCCAATACTTCTCAGATTTGTTCTTGAACATTCTCACTACTCTTGTCAGGGGTAGATGCCACCTGTAAAACATCTTATACAAATTCTCCTTATATGCTGTTGACATTGTCATTTTATAATTTTGCATCCACAATTTTTGCCATTTCTCTAAATCATAACCAAAATTTTCCCCCATGCAATCATGGTTTCCTTACTTGTTCTTCTTCCAACTTTACCACTAACAAGTAACCATACAATTTTTTAATTATACAGTCATCAGAACCTATTAAAATTTTATCTAAATTAGTCAAATTACTATAGAAACCTTCTGTCTTAGAATTTAGAATGTATATGCATAAACAAAAACCAATCCATTTTTATATCCTGTTCTTCTAATTCTTGCTTCGATTTAAGTCCAATATTGCTTCGATTTTCATTCAATATTTCACTATATCTAACAATTTGTTCCTTTCTAAATGTTATTGAATATGAGAATGCTTCAATAGTAGATAACCAGATTGGAATTTTTAAATAATGTTGTCTTTTAATCTTCTCCCAATTTAATATCAAAGACTCTCAAATAACATGTCTTCTAAAATACTCCTGTGTTTTTGTGCCCTTGTACCATAAGAAAGCATGCCAGTCCAACAACAAGTCATGTCCTTCTAAAGTCAACAACCTAGTATTTCTTAAGGTTAAATGTTCTTTAATCCACATCAAATTTGTTGCTTGATAATATAATTCCCAATCTGGCAATCCAAAACCTCCTCTTATTCTAGCATCTTGCAACAATTTTAGTTTTATCCTCGCCTTTTTACCCTGCCAAATATAGTTTAACACTATTTTATTCAATTCTTCAAAATAATCTTTTCCCAACCTAATTGGAATTGTCTGGAACAGATATAAAATTCTAGGCAATATATTAATCTTAATAGTTGATATCCTCCCTATCAATGATAATTGCAAATTCTGCCATTTAGCCAAATCTGTCACTATCTGTTGTTTAAGCTTGTTGTAGTTATTTTCCTTGAGTGTACTGCATCTTGCTGTCAAATATATCCCCAAATACTTGACCTTGTTCATGACCTGCATCTTTGATACTTCCGCCAATTCTTCTTTTTGTTTTTTTATATATTTTTGTCAAAATCTTCATTTTATCTTTATTTATTTTCAAACCTGCTACCTTTCCAAATTCTCCTATTTCATCTATCAGTTTATTTATTGATTCAAATGGATCTTCCAGAATAAACACCAGGTCAGCTGTGAATGCAATTTATATTCTTCATTTTGAATTTTCATTCCTTTTATTTCTTTTTCATCTCTAATATTTCTGTTCCATACTTCTAATGTTAGCACGAACAACATTGGTGATAGTGGGCAGCCTTGTCTCGTTCCTTTTTGTATTTCAATAGATTCTGTCAATTCTCCATTTATCATTACTTTTGCTGTTTGTTTATGATATATGGCTTCCTCCCAAAGCACATCTGTTTCAGCTATAATAACATAAATCGCTAATTCACATTGTCAGAGGCTTTCTGTGCGTCTAAAAACATCAGAGCCGTTTGCTTTTCAGGATGTGCTTCATACTGTTTCAAAGTGTCCAGAATTAGCCTCAAATTGTCTCTGATCTGCCTTTTTGGCAGAAATCCATTTTGATCTGAATGTATAAAATTATTTAAATATCTTTTAAGTCTTTCTGCCAATATTGTAGTGAAGATTTTATAATTTGAATTTAGCACAGATATAGGCCTATAATTCTTGACTTGTGGGTCAGCATCCTCCTTTGGGATAAGTGTAATATATGCTTCCAACGATGATTTGGGTATTTCCATCTTTAATATTACTTCATTCATAACTTTTAACAATGGAAGACTCAATGATTTCTGTAAAGTCTTATAATATTCCGCAGGCAATCCGTCCGGCCCTGGCGCCTTCCCAATATTTTGTTTTTCAAGTGCTTTGGTCAATTCCATCATCGTTATATTTCCTTCTAGCATCATATCAATATCTTTTGAAATCTGGGGTAGATTCGCCTTGTATAAATATTGTTTAACACTTTCCTCCTCTATATTTTTATTTTCATATATATTTTTTGTAGTAATCTTGTATAATATTTTCTTCCCTTCATTCCCAAACCTAATTTGTCCTTTTTCATCTACTAATTGTGTTATTTTCCTTGATTCTCTCTCTTTTTTCAATTTATATGCTAGCCATCTACCTGGTTTATTAGCATCTTCAAAATAGTTCCATTTAGCACTTCTAATTTTTTGTGCTAGATCTTCTTTTTCTATTAATCCTATTTTATGTTTAATTGTATCCATTTTCATTTTAATATCCTTTTTTTGTGGGAATTTCTGTAGTTCTTTTTTAAGTTCCTTATAGTCATCCTCTAATATTTTGTAAACTTGTCTTTTCTTAATATTTCTTTTCCTTGTATAGTCAGTTATCAGGCCTCTGGCATAAGCTTTCATAGATCCCACAGATTTTGCATTGATGTATCCTCTTTTCTATTTTCTTCAAAGAAAAAAGCCAATTCTTTCTCCATTTTCTGTACAAAATCCTTTTCATTTAATACTGTAGTGTTTAAAGTCCATCTAGACTTTCTCCTTTGTCCTTTCCATCTTACTGTCATTGGATTATGGTTTGCCCAGGTATTAGCTTCTATATCAATTTCTATATTAGAAGTCAATTCCATTGTCATTCATATCATATCTATTCTAGACCATGATAAATATCTGTTAGAATAAAAAGTATATTGTCTATTTTTTACGTTTCTTCCTCTCCATACATCTTTTACATTTATTTCTTCTATCATCTTAAAAAAAAGATTTCAGCAAAATTCTTCTATGTTATTTTGTTGCCTTCTGTGTGTTATAGTCCATTTTCCCATCCACTATGCCATTAAAATCTCCCATCATACAAATATTTTCATAGTCCAGTTCAATTAGTTTCATATGTAATTTTCTATAGAAATCTTCTTGATTGTCATTTGGAGCATATATTGCTATTAAGAGCATTTTTCTGTTATTATCTATTATTTCCATCATCAAAATTCTTCCGTCTTCATCAGCATAATTTTTTCCACTGATATTGTATCTCTAATATATAAAACCACTCCTTTTTTCTTACATCGCAGCAATGAAACAAATAATTTCCATTATTTTGGCTGTTCGAAAAGTTGTTCATGTTGTTTGTTAATATGAACTTCAATAGACAAATTATATCCAACTTTAATTTCTCTAAATTATGAAACACCTTTCTTCTTTTAGTTGCTACATTAAGTCCATTTATGTTCATTGTAATCAATTTTCTCTCTTCCATATTCATACTTTATATGAAAGGTTTGTTGCTCTAGTCGATCTCGGTTCATGTTGTTCTTTATATTCTATAATGTCCCCTACTGCACCTTCTTCCTTTTCAATCATTGCTAGATCTTCCTCTTGTAATTGGAGCGATGACTCTTCCCTTCTTAACTCTACTTCCTTCTCGCTAAGATATTTAGCATAAAATGCTTTGGCTTTATCAATTGAATTGTGCAAACACCAAACCTTCTGGTATCAGCCATCTATAGTTCACACCTTTCTGGAACAATATTTTTGTCAGGAATTAATATTCTCTTCTCATCTCTCTCACTCTTCTTGGTATTTGCTTCAGAACCAATGGGTGTGTGTGTGTGTTAGCTGTCACAAATGTCTCTGACTGTTTCTTCATGGATCAAGGGGGGATCTTCGCTTGTTCGGAAGATCAGTTTTCTCTGGCAACGGTAAGGCAATTTGAGTTTGGGAGAGATTTCGGGCTTGGAATGAGAATCAATCAGGAATCAAGTGAAACTCCCTCCTTTCTGTGGAACTGTGCAACGTGGGATTCTTTAAACACTCCCACCTCCATTTCTGCTTCTCTCCTCACACTGCTTCACAGCTCCCGTGAACAGGCTGGCAGTTTCCTAGATAGGGCTGTCCTGAGGGTGACCAACCTGGAGCAAAAGTAGAAGAAAAAAGGCTATGCTGCACCGAGAAAATGTCAGCGCACAGACACCCTTCTGTTCTGGGGCTTCCGGAGGTTTTTTGCACTTCCTGATCTCCCATGTGGGACAAGTAGAAACGGGGGCTCCCTGCACTTTTTTCAAAAGTCAAGTTCAAGTACCTTCGGCATCTTTAAACTTATGGACTCTTAACTCTCAGAATTCTCAGGGATATTAAAGAATTAGGGCTGAAGCCAAACTGGGTGGGAGTGGGGGAGAAATAACAAAAAACATTCTGTCAGAATGTTCAAATGCACAATAATCCACTTGTAACAGCTGAATTTCTTCTTTTTTTTTTGGCTGTTTTTTTGGCTGTTCTGCCCTGCTGCCCCCTCAAATCTCTCATTATGACTATAGGAGCTCTTGGGGTAGAGCTACCTGTGGACGCAAATTCAAATATTTTCTCCCCCTCCCCCATATTAATGTTGTTTTGCATATTACCTCCCCAGCCCCCACTGATAAACAACAGGATTTGTTGGCCTTTGTTCTAATGATTGGGGGAGGATGCTAGGCTGAGGCTTCAGGAGGTCCTGGAGGGTGGATTCCAAGGAGAATGGAAGAAGTTGGGGCACGCACATCCCCCTCCCTCCCTCCATTAGATAAAATGTACTTTCACTCATAAACTCATCCTTCATTCCAGAGTTATCCAGTTCGGAGATGTGGAGTTAGTTAAGTGGGGGTGGGGTGGAGGTGTCCAAAGAACACCACGTTACGCAGATCCACAGAAAGGATGGAGGTTCACCTGATTGCTGATTGATTCTCATTCCAAGCCCGAAATCTCTCCCAAACTCAAATTGCCTTACGGTTGCCAGAGAAATTGACCTTCCGAGCAAGCAAAAATCCCCCCTTGATCTGTGAAGAAACAGTCAGGAGATGTTTGTGACAGCTGAACCCCTCTCTCCCCCCAGTTTGAGCAAAGCTGCCTCCAAGAAGCATTGTGCACTGTCAGCGAAGGGGCATTACTCACACTGAGACAACCAGAGGTGAGCCCAGCCCCACTGCTCATGGTGGCTCTTTCCACAGGTGGATTTTTTTGTTTTTTGATTTTGACACACTGGATCTCCCCCTGCTTAAATCTACTGTATTTTCTTAGTGGAATTTAGCCAACACACATAGATATCGGTCCTGGAGTTGGCCGGTGAGGCAGCCTGCCCTGAAGGAGGATGGCTATCTCTACCCCTGGAGAGGGAGGCAGGAAGGGCATGGAGAAATAGGAGAGAATGGAGTGAGAATAGGAATGGGATGGGATGGGATGGAATAACAATAACAATAGAATGACGTGGGAATGGGAATGGGTTGGAATGGAATTGAATTCAATGAGGTATCCCAGTGCATTGCCAGGGTTGAAGGGGATCCTGCAGAAGATGCCCCAGGAGAGAGAGAGAGAAAGGTGGAAAGAGAGAGAGAGAGAGACTTACACACACACATACATAGAGAGAGGGGGGGTAGATATAGAGATGATAGATTAGATAGATAGATAGATGGACTGCTAAATTGGCCATACCCACCCAGTCACATGACCACTTAGTCATGCCCACCCAGCCGGTCTGGCCCCCCAACAGTCTGAGGGACTGTGAATTGGCCCCCTGTTTAAAAAGTTTGAGGACCCCTGCCTTAGATAATAGTCAGCTTTATCCATTTCCAGAATTATAGTTTTTTTCCTGATTTTTATTAGCAATTGTAAGTCTATAGTCCATCTCTTCAACTTTTTTCTCTGTTGCTTCTGCTTTTTCTTACATTTGCTGCAATCGTTCATTTTTCCCTATCATCTCTTTAACTTCTTTCAATTCTCCTTCCATTTATTCCACGTTTCCTTCCATTTTTTCCATTCTCCCATCTACCTTATCTAATCTTTTCTTAAGATCTTCCTATATAGTGTGTAGCATATTTTTTAATTCTGTGTTTATTTTCTCTTGCTGTTGTGTGAGTTCTGTTGTCTTTTGCCCTGTAGTACCAGATGCTGTACATAGTGATGGTGATGATAGATTTTGTGTTGTTTTCTTCATCTTGTTTTTTCAAATCGCACTGCCCAATTTATAATCCAAATATTCGATTTCTTCAAATTCAAACTGCCCACTCAGACTCTTCAGGTTCTTGCTTCCCTAATCCACATAGATTTAATCCATGCTCCATACAAGAGGAAAAAAAGGTAGAAAGACTGTATCTGAAAAAACAACATCAAAAAGAATAAAAAGTCAAAAGCAACCAAGATGCCCCAAAAAGGCAAGAATAAAAAAAGAAAAACAAGAGATACAAAATAAAACCACCTCAAAACAAAAATGAAAATTCAAAGCTCATGTACTTGCTCAAAATATCCAACCTGCAATAAAAAGGTAGAAAAAATATTTATAATCTCCTAAAAAGAATTAAAATAGAAAAAATAAAATTCATGCCAATCATAAAAATTTTAAATCCAGAAAGAAGATGCTTCTACCAGAGAGAGAGAGAGAGAGAGGAACAAAAGGAAAAACAGAAAAGAAAAAATAATATTCCAAAATATCACTTCCAAAATCTTCCAAGACTTATAGATTCATCAAGTGAAGGGGAAAAAAAGAACAGCTTTCATTCTTTTCTTTTTTTCTTCTATATCTTTCCCCTTCTGTTACAAAAGACTACTTCTTATCAAAGACTACTTCTTATCAAAATCTTCTTGCCAGTTTCCAAAAACACTGTCCACTCTGATCTGCTCCTTTATTCTCTTTAATTTTTTCTGACACCACTAGATCGCATTCACTTAATATAGTCTTAAAATATCAATTTACTTTTCTTCTTTCAGCATTAAACTCCCAGCTGCAAAAACTTCAAATTTTCAAAATACAGTTCATTAGCCAGAGAAGCCTCTTTTCCCAATCTGCTTCCAATTTCTTAAATTTGTTAAATTACTTTGTCCTCTTTTACCAATTAGTCCTTATTAATGGCTTCTGCTTCTTCGTCACTTTTCCAGAAGTGGGAAGATAGCTTTATTCTGCTCCATCCCCTCTCCTCTTTGCCAGTTCTCTTTAATTTGGATACTTCTAAAAGTTAAGGAGACAAAAAAATTTAAAGGAATCATGTTTCCAAGACCTCACTCTCTCACCCAGATGATCACCTCGCTCTTCTTCCTCTTCTTGTTTGTGGCCACCCCGGCTTTTGACAACTCCGATGGCTGCCTTCCATCACCGCTGGGTCGGAGACTAATGCCGGCGCTTTAGGGAACTTGTGCTTTCCTTATCTGTGCCAATCTGTGCCTCCATTCTTTGCTGTCCCTACAGGACAGCTATGATCCTTGGTATCACTGTACCGCCATGACGCTGGCCACACAACACTGTGTGTTTGTGTGTGTGTGAGGGAGAGCACTTCACTGCTAGCCCTCCGAGGTTGGATCAGCTCTCTCTCCCTATCTCACTCTTTCTCTCCCCCCAGCAGTGGCAGCTTCAGTGCCTGGTCAGTGGGGAGATTCTCAGCCACCCATGCTACTGGCATCGCAAGTGGAGCCGTGCTGCCTGTGCCCCTTCACCTGCTTCCTCCTTTGGGCTGCTGAGTACCAACCTGCACACCTACTCACAGCTGCAGGCACTGGGCTACAGCTACACTAAGCCCGATGCTCTTCGGGCCTTGGTGGGCATTGCAACTCTCATTCTGGCTGAGCATGGACAGCGGTGGGTGAGGTGGCATGGCTCCACCAGTAGCCACTTGTAAAGGGGCCCTGGCAGACTGGCGGCACTCAAGAAGTTTTCTTTTTTTTTTTCAATTTTTATTTATATATACAGACTAAACAAAACAATAAAACAGTAAAACATACAAAACATAAACATATAAACACAAAATCAAATATTTATCCAAATTATTGCAACTGTAGTCTGTAATCTTATTTCATAATTTAACTCCTCCTCATTTGGTCTTTTCCCTTCTATCTATCTTTCTGATTTATTATTGACTTGTATGTGTACTATGTTTTCTTCTTTCTGTATTTGGTAGTTCAATTTACTTCCTGACCCTTTTTCTCTTTTCTCTTTTCCAACCAACAATACCACCTTTTCCATACTAGATAGTAATCATGTTCCTCCCTATTTTGTAGTTCCTTAGTGAGTTTATCTAATTCTGCACATTCCATGGGTTGCTAATTACCCTATCTTCTGTCAGTATCTCACTACTCTTCCAGTATTGTGCGTATAGTATTCGTGCTGCTGTTATCATATGTATAATTAAATATGTTATTTCTTTTTCATATTGTCCGTTTAGTATTCCAAGTAGAAAGGTTTCTGGTCTTATTTCTATCTTTTGCTGTATGGTTTCTTCTATCTGGGATCTAATCATTTGCCAGTATTGTTTTGCCATTGGGCAGGTCCACCACATATGATAGTAAGTGCCTTTATGGAGTTTGCATTTCCAGCATGTTGATGGTGTATTGGGGAACATTTTTGCTAGTCTGGCTGGTGGCAGATGCCACCTAGAACATTTTATAGAGATTTTCTTTGTATGATACAGACATTGTCAACTTATAGTTTATTGTCCATAGTTTTTGCCATTTGTCTAGTTCGATACTGTAGCCGAAATTTTTTGACCAGGTTATCATGTTTTCTTTCACTACCTCTTCTTCTAATTTGTATCCTCGTAGATAATTATAGATTTTTTTAATTAGTTTGTCTTGTGTCCCTTGCAAAATTTTGTCCAATTCAGTTTGACCTTTTTGGAATCCAAATTGAGCCAAATCTTTTTTATATCTTGATTTAATTTGTGCATATGGCCACCAGTCAATGTCTGTACCCATCTCCTTCAGTTCTTGCCTTGTTCTTAGCTCCCCCATGTGGTTTAGCAGCTCTTGGTAGGTTTTCATTTTACTACTGTCCATGGCATTTGGGTAAATCTGGGCTTCCATTGTTGACAGCCATTCCGGGATTTTATTATAATGTACCTTTTTAATACCTTGCCATATTTGATATAATGATTGTCTGATTGTGTGTCTCTGGAAATAATCATGTTTTTTATCTGTGCCTTCCCAGAGGAAGGCATGCCATCCTCGCTGTAGGTCAAATCCTTCCAAACTCAGCAATCTTTGATTTTTTAGATCTATCCATTCCTTTATCCAAATTAATACTGATGCTTTGTAGTAAGATTCCCAGTCGGGTAGTGCCAATCCTCCTCTTTCTCTTGTATCTTGTAAATGTTTTAGTTTGATTCGTGCTTTCTTCCCTTGCCATATGTAGTCAGCTATTAATTTGTTGAAGTCCTTAAAAAAAAATTTCCCTGGTTTTATTGGAATTGCTTGGAATAAGAACAAAATCCGTGGTAGTACATTCATTTTAATTGAAGCGATCCTCCCCAAAAATGATAATTGTAGCTTTTTCCAAATTCCTAGGTCTTTTTTAATTTGTTTTGTTAAATTAAGGCACTCAAGAAGTTTTCAATCTGAGATGATTCAACCTGGCCAGGCGGAAGCATTTCTACAGCGCTGCCAACAGTAGCACTGCCAGGAGAGTGAAGCTACCAGCAGCAGCACAGGCAACTGCTTGGCCATTTAAAGATTTGTGGATTTCAACTTCCAGAATTTCCCACAGCCCCTTCGTCAGTTCTTTCCTCTTTCTGGGTTGGGATAGCTCATGCCCACTAGGGCCATTGGGGTTGGAAGTTCGATCGCACCCCATGAGGGATTCTCCACCCTGGCAGACAGTTGTCTGCGAAAACTGAAATGGACAGCTGGAGGAGGGGAAGGGGAAGAAGGGAACGAGAAAGCATGGACCTTTCTCAGCACAAAGCTTCACAGAAAGCAAATCAAACCGTGATGAGAGGGGGATTTTCCTGTGAGTATGGTTTTTAAAGTTAACATTTCAGAAATGTTACCTGCAGAGGTCTCCTGGTGCAACGCTCTGTTACAGCTTTAGAGCATACCTCCGCCTTTCCTGCATAGGATTGCAAGGCTGGAGGCTTCACCTTGCTCTGATCAGACCCCCCCCCCCCCCATTTCCTTGCCAATCATTCCATCTTTGGGGAGCTCTGAACAGACACACATCCCAAAAATGCTCCCTTCAAAGCCTTCAGCCTGTAAAGATTGCCTCTCCTTCCAACTTAAGAAAGTAAAAACTCTTGAAACGTAGTACTTCAAAAGGAACCTTTTATTAAGCAGAAATGACAACAAAAGATTCAAAGCAACATCTGAATATGCTTAGGCAAGTAGGATTAAAGCAGTAGAGACCCCCCCCTTAAGCCAGAATGCAGATTTTAGCCAATACACAAGTGTGTAGATGTTTTCTTTACCAGCTGTCCTGAGAACCAGATAAGTATGTATTCACATCATTATCTTCCATTATCCTTTAAAGTGAAACAGCCCACATGGCTGCCATGAACATTCCTCAAAGTTGAGATCTCAGGGCA
Organism: Coluber constrictor foxii; assembly: GCA_038048745.1. Classification (NCBI taxonomy): domain Eukaryota; kingdom Metazoa; phylum Chordata; class Lepidosauria; order Squamata; family Colubridae; genus Coluber; species Coluber constrictor. Next base: position 112,811,833 of record CM075961.1, on the reverse strand, counting down.
TTTTGGCGCCAGGATATAGGTTGTAAAATATCTGTTGACACAGGCACTGCTAGTAAATCAAATCCAAGTCTCCCCCTTCTCCCAATTGGATGGCAGTATCACTTTTAGGGATCTGACATGTTACCTTCCTTAGAAAACGAAAGGGTCCACCTGTGAAAAAATATAAACAAAATATTCATGATAGTATATTAACAAGGTTTGTTAGGGTATTGGGAGTGAAATTTTCTCAGTAAGGTTGGAGCCCTAACATGGTGTTTAGCGACCCGTCTGTTTTGGGATGATGATAAATGTTTCCAAGCAACTAAGTATTGGATTTTCCCTCTGTGGATCCTAGAGTCAAGGATTTTCTTGATTTCAAAGTGTTGTTCACCTTCAATCATGATGGGAACAGGTGGTATAGATGCAGGTGTCTGAGAGATGAGATTACCTCTCGTTTGAGTAAACTAATGTGGAATACTGGGTGGACTTGCCTGAGTGTCTTTGAAAGGACTATTTCAACTGCTACTGGGTTGATGACTCTAGTGATAGGGAGGGGTCCAATGAAATTTGGCCCTAGTTTCTTTGATGGCTGTAATGATTTCAGGAATTTTGTACATAAGTGTACTCTATCTCCAACATGGAAAGGTTTGGGTTCGATCCTTTTCCTGTCAGCTTGAATTTTAAAAGCCTCTCTAGCTTCTTTTAAGGCTAACCTAACTACTGGCCATGTGTTTTGCAAATTGTCCATCAACTCCTTAAATGAGGGGATGGTGGGTTCTTCTGTGGGTAGTTCAGGCATGGGGCTAAAATCCTAGGCTGTTGCTATCTAAAAGGGGTAAAACGAACGCTTGAGTGTACAGCATTATTAAATGCAGCTTCAGCAAAAGGCAAAAGTTCGGTCCAGTTATCCTGTTGAAAATTTAATAAAACATTTTGTTCTAGCACTAAATTCAATCTCTCACATGATGGCAGTATCACTTTTAGAGATCTGACACAGCCTTTCAATCCAGTGCAGGGAAGGTGGAGGTATGCTCCAAAGATGTGGCCGAACATTGCACTGGGAGGCCTCTGCAGACAGACAGAATGAGAAGCAGCTCCTGCCCCTTGCTGGCTCAGCTGATCTGCGGGCTGTGATTAAGGGGCCAAGCCTCTACAAGGTGACCGGAGAAGGGCTTCCTCCTGTGCTGGCCATGCCCCCTTCACTAGGGCTTATTTTTGGGGTAGGGCTTATATTACACTCACCCCTAAAAGACAGCCTAAGACTTATTTTTGGGGTATTTTGGGGGAAACACGATAGTTGATGCAGTCTAACAGCATCTATTTGAAAACAAACTCAGAAGGAGCTTAGCAGAAAGAACATTGCCCAAACAACAGGAGAATGAAAGGTCAATTCCAAATTGACAAGGTTATTCTGAAAAACTTCAAGAGAAGGAAGAACAACTTGAATGTATATTGATTACAACTGATTACAAGAAGGATTGATTACAAGAAGGCAATTGGCATTGTACCACATGAATAGATAATCAGGTGCTTAGAAATAATAGGAGTCAATAGAAATATGAGGTTCAATTGCAAATGGTTCAAAGATCAACGGCACAATGTAAGACATAGTTGTTCAACATAGATAGACAATAGATAGAGTGTTAATATCAAGAGAGAATCAAGGAGGCTTACTTTCACGATTGCTTTTGTTGCTGATTATACTGATTCCTTGAGTTGAGTCCGAAATTTCCACAGCTAAGCAAGAAAGTTATTAAGTGAGTTTGTCTCATTTATGACCTTTCTGGTCACAACTGTTAAGAAAATCATTGCAGTTAAATTAGTAACATGGTTATTAAATTAATCTGGCTTCCCCATTAATTTTTCTTGTCAGAAGGTTGCAAAAGATGATCACTTGATCCTGGGACACTGCAACCATCATAAATACATCCCAGTTGCCAAGCATCCTAATTTTGATCAGATAACCATGAGGATGCTGCAACAGTCATAAGTGTGAAAAATGGTCATAAGTCATTTTTTTCAATGCTTTTGTAATTTTGAACTTACAAATGTTTACTAACCAATTTTGTTGCATACATGTTGTACAGGCTATACTATTAAGTCGAGGACTACATGTATAAACAATTCAGGTTATACTTATCAAGCATCAAAAACATCTACCAGGTTATCCCGTCTCCTTTACATGAAAGATCAAAACACATCTGAAATAGAATAACTGTTCAATGCTGGCCCCGCAAGGGCAAAAAACATCCTGATATGTCACATATGGCCCATTACATCATGATACAGCCCACAATGCAGTCGGGTTTGATACTCCTGATCTAGTTAAATGCTGCAAGAAGATTGCACAGACTGACTACAAGCAATGCCATGACAAAGTAGCAACAATGATACACTTGAATACCATTTGCCTACAAGAAATAATCCAGGTTTCCACAAAAAAGACAAAGTATCTTTAGAAAATGAAGAAGGTAAAGTGTCTGGGACTTTAGAATTCAAACAAACAAGCGCTTGACGCAAAATACCCCATAGTTAAAACTGTTGAAAAGTCTGGATAGTGGATGTTGCGCTACCTGGAGACAGCAGAACAGAAGACAACTGGAGAAAATCACAAACACAGAGACCTGCAAATCTCTGTAGAAGTAGAACAAATATGGCAAAATAAATATAAAAACAACTGGAGCACAAATTGAACAACATCAGCATTGACCACACTAGTCAATCGCAAAAGACAATTTTATTAGGAATAGCTTACCATCTTACAATGATACCTTTAACATCAACAAACAACATCTACTTATTACAGGTTCTTGGGAAGGACTCAATAGATAAAAATGCTGACCTGGCAGTGAACCATAATAATGATAATACAAGACAGCTATTTTAGTTCAGTTACTTACTAACTAGAAGCTATTATGTAGAAAATAGTTATGTCCACGTATAAAAGATTTTTCTACTGATGTAATTGTTTGAGTTTTTTAAAAAAAATAATATTGCAGAGTTTGACTAGTGGCTCATTGATTAACTTTTTTATACATATAGTACTTTGTTTGCTGTTATAATTTACTTACTTTCCTTTTCAAAAAAATATTTTTCTAGGGTTAATTATTACCATTATTTGAGACAATCCTTTTTTTCAAAAAGAAGATACAAATTAAGATAAAGCTACATGGTGTTAGAGATCTTTATCATAATACTTTTTTTCCCAAGAATGTCTGTAAATTTTAATATTGAAAAACTTCTAGATTCATTTATTTACATGTAATGTGTGTTTTTGGTGCAGATACTATAGCAGCATCTAGAAATGCTAAATATTCATATATAGAAATATATATGAAATATATATAAAATTGATTCCTTCCTCCCACCTTCTTGTATATTGCAGGAGTGGGGGAGAGAGAGAGAGAATGAGAGAATAATGTGTTCTCATCCCATTTAAAATTGTCTCAACAGGATTCCTTAGCTGCGGAAATTGAAGGATCAATGCGAAAAGAGCTGCATCTGGATGATACTGACTGCTCAGATTCAAAGTAAGACCAATATATTATAATAATTTGTAGAAAAGCTGTATTTAACACTAATAATTAATAACTTTTGTGTACATGTAAAAAATTTTAGACAATCCATTTTAATGATCTTTAAGAATGTCAATTCTTTATTTAAATTATTAAATAAGAAAATGTTGGGAACATTGGAGTATTTATAGGGTATTGCAAGTAGACAGTAGCTTTTTATTTAAGGAGGAAAGATACAATACTTCTCTATTAAAATATAAAAATAACCTTTTTGAGAATAACAAATTTTGAAATGTATCAAGAAAATATCATTAAAATAATAGGGGCATTTCTCTACTTTCTGCAGTGAAAGAAAATATTCTCCCTCCATCCCACCAGATGTTTTGCATGGCAGATGTTGGTAGGCAAATGTCCTTCAGAAATTCTAGACTACAGCTCTTAGTTTACTGATAATATTAGGGCTACTGAGAGTTGTAGTCTAAAACATCTGGAGTCATCAGATACCTATCTACACCATTTTAACTTGGTGCATTGCTATATGTGGTAAAATAGGATTAATATATATTCCATAGCTTGAGCTTACCTTGAACAAGTTTGCAGTAATAAGTACTTTGATGTTGAGTCAACTGAGCTATAATTAAACAAGTATGGGTTTGAGTTTGAGTCTTGCCTGAAATTGGAACCATCTGGAAATCTTTTTATATTGTTTTTTCAACCTCTGAAAGAAAGGCAGTATATATGTGGAAGAAATCAAATCAACAATAAAATAATGACAGCTGGTAGCCAGAATATGGGGGACAGATGTAAATTGTTCAGTACGTTAATCTATGTGGCAGTTTACCATGATTATTAGATTTTTTCCATTCAATCATATTAATCTATATTCTAGCATAATAATTATGAAGGATTTTACATAGCATACATAAATTTCCTGATCCTTATCCATTAACTATTGTTAAACTACATTTAAGTGACAGTTGTAACTTAAATTCTCACAAATCAGTCCTCTTAATTTTGTCCAAAGCCAATAAGAATTACCATATTGTCAGTCATTTTAATATTTTTAGTATAAATTTGTTTACTGAGCTTGTAATACTTTGTTTTAGGACAGCTATTCAGATGACATAACTATTTCTGCAAAATGGGGAAAATATATTAATACCATATTTTATTATGCTCCTCTAACCAGACTTATTTTGCAGAAGTGTGGCATCCCATGTTCCATAGTAGGAACTTCGGATTCAGTTCTTGTTTTCTGTTGGGAGAGAAGAAAGTGTTAACATTTGAGTCTGAAAACTATTACTAGTCAAGTTGGGATATTGTCTAGGCAAGTAAACAGGTCAATTATATTAAAAATAGGCAGCATTTATGAAGAAGATACTGCTATATGCCCCTTCTCTTTTCCAAACATATAAATATTTTTTAATTATAAATGAACTTTAATTTATAATTTAAAAAATTAATTATTTAATTATAAAGAATCTTAAATTTTTTCTTCAGTGTTAAAATGTAACATTCCTATTCTTCTGTAAGAGTGTTTTTAAAATATAAAAGTATTATTGAAGGAATCCCTGCGGATTTTTCTCCAATAGTCATTGCTGATTATAGGGGGCAGTGCTCATCTCCATTTCAAGGCTCATGAGCCAGCTTTGTCCAAAGACATTTCTGCTATGATGTGGCCAGTATGACTTTAAAAAGCATAATTAATTATGATAAAATATAATTGCAGAAAATTTAACAGGCTGTCATAATATGTTGCCTTTCAGATATATATAGAAATTCATGGAATTAGCTGATGAAGGCTTGTTTACATATTTACTATAATGTGGTTTATACATTATTTGGAAGAATACTAACTATATGTGTTTTTGTCAGTCATCACAAGAGAGTGTTTGACACTGTACGAAACATCAATCAGGTAGTAAAGCAGAGATCCCTAACTCCATCTCCAATGAACATCCCAGGATCTAACCAGTCTTCCGCAATGAATTCAATCATTTCTAGCTGTGTCAGCACACCACAATCCAGTTTCTATGGAGGAGAAGTTTCCAATATTGAGCTGGACAATAAGATGAATAGTATCATCCTAGAAACTGAATCCACTGACTCTAGGTTAGTAATGCATGCCTAATTTTTAAGTGAATCCTCTTATGAAAAATAGTTTTGTCCTAATGATTTTCTTCCATTTTCTTCACCTTCTGCTATTATACGGTATTCATTGGTTAGATCAGTTCACTAAACAATATTATCTATATATTTAGAAGAAATCTAAATTTAATTCAAGCTGTTTTTATCATTTTTCATATTGTAATTGAAGATTAATTATGTTTATTTAAAATTATCAGATACTTTAAAAATGTAGACCTATTTTCTTCCATTATATTTGTCTTACAGATCATAAGAGTAATGTATTCCAAGCAAATAATTCTATTTGCTGATATGAAATTAACTTTGAATAATTAAATTTTAATTTCATTCAAGTAATTGATTTATAATTAACAATCACACTGCATTTTCCTAGCATGATGGTTGTTTGAATCAGTTTGTGGATTTGGAATTTTTCTGAGCCATTGAACTATAACTCCCATAGTGATTTCATTATCAATTAAACAAAGCATTATATTTGAAGTACTGCTTAATTAATTAATCAAGAAACTAACAGAGCTGCTTAACTTATTCTTTGCATCAGTCTTCATCCAAAAAGAAATTATAGCCCAACATACCAAAAAACTACTGAAAAAGACAAACCAGAAATAAAAATTAAAATAAGCAAGCACATGGTAATAGAACACCTATCTGACCCTGATGAATATAAATCACCAGGACCTGACAGATTACATCCCAGAGTTCTGAAGGAGCTGGCAGATGTTATCTCAGAACCACTGTACCTGTCAGGTCCCAGATATTTCTACAGGAATGCTGGCATTTTGGTGGGAGGAAGGGGGAGGAATGGAGTGATCTGTATATCAAATTTCTGTTTCTGTTTCCCTGCAATAATGTAGTGTGGGAGGGGTTTTGTTAGCATTGCTTTAAATAGCTGATTTTAAGTGAGAACCTTCAGTTCTTGCCTAGATCTCTTGTTATCACAAACCTTCCAATAAAAGCTCCTTTTGGAAACTGCAGTTTCAAGAGCCTTGCTTTCTTGGGAAGATTGGAGAAGCAAGATCTTACATTTGGCAATAACTGCAAACTGGTCAACCCAGAGAGGTAACAGCCTTACCCTGGGGACCATGCACACCATGTCTGTCCAGGGCAATGACTACAAAGAGACCGAAGACTGGTGGAGAACCCCACCCTCCAAAATTTCAATTGAGGCCCTCAGTGCCTGGGTCGAGGACAACATTGTCTCAAGCACTGCTGCCAAGTCGATGTAGTCCATCGGTATTGGGAAGATGGAAGGCTGGGGTAGCAGAACCAAAGATGTCACCCTCACCCGTGGGAGCCAACGATCTGGTTGGAAGCAGGAGAAGGGAACTTTTATGACGAAGGAGTCCCAGACCGGCCCAACCAACTCCTGAGGGAAGCCATGAACCTCAAGAGGGAGGCCATCCATAGCATGCGGATCCAGAATGCCCAGGCTTGCGCTGCAAGTCAGTTAGGAGTACAAAAGGGGACTACTGATGAATGAAAGGGATCCCCAACCCCAGGGCCATTGGGGGCTACTGATGAACCTATTTCCACCATGGAAGATCTGCCCAGGAGACAATGCAAGGCTTGTGATTCGACAAGACAAGGCTTCCACCCTTAGAATGGAAGGTGCCCCCTTTTGGCATCAAATTCGACAGGAATCCCCAGCAACTGGGATTTTTCCTCACACATATACTGACCTACATGCAGGAGCATGGGAGGGATCTCCCTATAGAAGGCACTAAAGTCAGGGTTGTCACCCTGACTCTAGAAGGATTAGCAGCATGTTGGATGCTGAGCCTCCATAATGCAGATGCACCAGAGCTCTGCAACTTCAACCATTTCATGACAGCCCTGAGATGGAGATTTAGGACTCCTTGGCCAACTGCAAGGCTAGAGACCACATAAGGCACATCAGAGAGGGACACGGTCCAATCACTGAGTACATTGAAGAGTTTCGTGCTATGTAGATTGGCCAGAGGAAATACTCATGAGTTGGTTCATAGATGGCTTAAATGATGACCTGTACAATGCTTGTGATGCCTGCGGAAGCCCCAGTCCACCTGCACAGCTGGCATGTCTTGGCTGAGGAAGTGGAAATTGACAAAGCTTGAAACCAGTACTGCGCAAATTGCTCCTGGAAGAGATTCCCGCAGGAAGGGAGAAGAAAGGAAACCAAACATCATTCTGCCCCGCCGCGCTCAGCCACCTGTTTCCATTACGGGAAGGAAGGTCACCATGCAGACAAGTGCCATATGAGAATGTCTGCCTGAAAGGGAGAGAAGCAGGTCGGAGGGAAATTCTCAAAACATTCCAAAGATATTGCCCTGAAGACCCATGCGGTCATTGAATTCCTGCCAGAATCAGTTATGGTGCGAGGAACTCCGACCCCTCCAGTGGAGGAACCCAGTCAGTCAGAGAGAGACTACAAAGACCCTTTGTGAGGGGTTGTCTAACCCTTTACAACCCCTATGGAACTGTTAATTCTGGTAACAGGGAGAAAAGTGAGACTTAAGGCATTGCTAGATTTGGGGTACACAAGAACCTAATAAGCCCGACTGTGGTCAGGAAACTGGGCATTCAGCTAAGGCTACTAAAAACACCAGTCTCTTTCTGCCAACTTGATGGATCCATTGCAAATGTGCCCTGGCCATATTTGCCACTGAACCACTCAAACTAATGATGGTAAATCACTCCAAAACCATTGTTTTCATTGTGACACTAGGGATGGACTGAGCCCTAGTTCTGAGGCTAACTTGATTAAAGAATTGTAACCCAAGAGTGGACTGGAAAGAGGGGAACCTCCAATTCCCTAATGTTGAATTAATTTGGAATGAGGAACCCCACCAGACTGAAATACCGCAGAGTAGGAGGTAGTTGCAGCTGTGGCGAATGGATCCCTACCGAGCGTCTCCAGGGAATACCAGGATTTGATGGATGTTTTCAATGAAGCAGCCTCAGATGAACCCCCCCCCCCCTCCCCATAGGACTACGGATTGTGCCATCAAGATTTTACTGGGGGCCAAACTAAACCAAAACTTTACACTATGACTCCCCGGGAACTGGATGAATTGCAGCAAGTCATAGACAAAAACCTTGAGTGTGGGTTCATCGAACTGGTGAGACCCAAGGTGGCCACCCCCGTCCTGTTCCAGGAGAAGGACGTCTCATTATGTTTATGTGTGGATTATAGGAATTTAAATGCTATTTGCAAGGAAAATCTTTATCCCCTATGCTTAAGGACATGCTGGCCCATCTGACAAACAGAATTTTTTCTAAACTAGACCTGCAGGAGGCTTATTACCAGATCAGGATCTGAGAAGGGGGCGAATGGAAAACAGTGTTTAATTTTCTGCTAGGATGTTTTCAGTTCAAGGTTGTGCCATTCAGACTCCAAGGGGCTCCCACCATTTTCATGCAGCTAATTAATGAGGTACTGCATGAGCACTTGTATAAGGCTGTTTGGTTTATCTTGATGATATATTGATTTATATTGAAACCAAGACTCAATATGTTAAATTGGTGCAGGAGGTTTTGAAGAAATTAAGGGCAGCTAAGTTGTTTGCCAAACTCTCCAAATGTGATTTTCATCAAGATAAAATAGATTATCTAGGGTACAGAATCTCTCACCAGGGGTTGGAAAGTCCTCGAGTGGGAAACCCCCCCCGTACTCACAAACAATTGCAGAGCTTCCTGGGGTTCGCTAACTTTTACAGGCAGTTTATCCCCTCTTTTGCCCAAATAACATCTGTTAAAAACCAAGGGGGTAGATAAACCAATACCTAGCCAACCACTAAATTGGACTATGGACTGCCAAGCAGTATTTGAAAAACTGAAAAAAACTATTTTCAGCTGAACCAAAAACACCCAGATCCAGAGAAACTATTTCTAATCTAGGCCAATGCCAGTGATGTGGCAGTCGGTGCTGTTTTACTCCAAGAGAATGAAGAAAACAAATTACAACCATGTGTATACACCTCTAGGAAGTTAATTGAAATTGAACAGAGATGAGCAATATGGGAAAAGGAGGCTTTTGCAGTTAGGTGGGCACCCTTTACTTGGAGACATTTCTTGAAAGGAAGTAAAATACCTTTCCAAATATGGACCAACCACAAGAACTTGGAAGCACTCAAAACCCCACGGAAAATCTCTCCAAAAGAAGTCTGATACTTCCAACACTTTGAAGTATTTACTGGGAGGGGAAAACTTTTTGGCAGATGCCTTGTCCAGACTACCGCAATACAACAGTGTCAAGGCAGAAGTAATTAAACCCATGATCCCAACTTCTCAATTAGCAGCTAAGGTCGTCACACACTCTCAGGCGAAGAATGATCTCTCCACCTTAGACAATGCCACCAACACAGTTTTCAAAAAAGCCTTAGAAACGGATGAGCGTTTTAGTGCCAATAAACATAGTTGCAATAATAAAAGAGGGGTTAGCTTGGGTGGGAAATAAGCTGTATGTCCCAGCCAGGAACTTGTCAAAACTCCAAATTAGCTGGTCACTTTGGTTTTGTAAAAACATTACATTTACTGAAATGGCAATTATGGTGGCCCTCATTAAAAAGGACATATAAAGTTATGTAGCAAACTGCCCCATTTGCGTTGCCGCTAAATGCAGGCTGGTGGCTGACTCTTCATATTACCACATGGGATGGACATGTCCGAAAGCTAAAAAAAAAAAAATACTGGCCTAATACATGGTTAGAAAAAATGATAAAGGAACATATTTCTGTTGGGCATCATACCAGGCAAATACAGTAAAAGCAATGCATATTTAATAATGCATGTGTTAACAGCGGCCAGAATCGTGTTTGCACAACATTGGAAGGGCGAGGAAATCCCCACAGAAGAAAAGATAATAACAAAAATTTTAGAATGTGCAAACTAACATTTGAAATAAAAGAAAAGGAAGAAACTGAATATTTTGAGGTATGGGATCTGTTTTATCAATGGTTAAATAAGAGAAATAGGAGTTAGAATTTCTAAAACTACAAGAAATAGATTAATTTTATTATTAGAGTTTATTACTGTAACTTATCAATTTTGATTAATTCTGATTAGTATTAACAATAACAATTACAATTGTTAAACAATTGAGCAAGACCTGGCTCAAAAACAGTAACTCTGAGCGGGATCTTGGAGTCCTACTGGATGATCATTTGAATATGAGCCAACAATGTGCAGCAGCCAAAAAAAGCTAATACAATCCTGGGTTGTATAAACAGAGGCATACAATCAAAATTACGTGAAATATTAGTACCGCTTTACAAAACCCAAGTAAGGTCATACCTGGAATACTCTAATCAATTCTGGTGACCATACTACAAAAAAGATGGTGAGACTTTGGAAAAAGTTCAAAGAAGAACAACTAAGATGATCAAAGGCCTGGACATTAAACCATATGAAGAACAGCTACAGATTTTGGGTCTAGCTAGCCGCTAGTCTAAAGAAAAAAAGAATTAGGGGTGACATGATAGCAGTATTCCAGTATTTAAGGGACTGCCACAAAGAAGAGAAGGTCAAATTGTTCTCCAAAGCACCAGAGGGCAGGATAAGAAATAATGGTTGGAAACTGTTAAAAAAGAGAAGCAACCTGGAAATAAAGGAGAAACTTCCTAACTGTAAAGACAATTAACCAGTGGACAGCTTGCTTTCAGAAATTGTGGGCGCTCCATCACTCGAGGTTTTTAAGAAGAGACTGAACAGTCACTTGTCTGAGATGGTATAGGTTCTCCTGTTTCAGCAGGGGGCTAGACTAGAAGACCTCCAAGATCCCTTCCAATTCTGTTCTGGCTATTCTAAATTCTAAAATTAATCCGACATATGCGGTATCCAAACTGATTTTTTTTCCTAAAGAAAATATGACCACATTTTTCTAAATAAATACCATCATATTTTAATTAAAATAGGTGCTATTGGGTTGATAATTCCTTTTTCACTAATTATTCACTACTATATAAGCTCTCATTATTTCTGTTATTAGGGAGAATTAAGGAAAAAAACATTATTGGTGATACTGAAGATTACAGAAAATAATAACTTACTATTTATGGTTGTAGTGCAGACCTGCACAAATCATCAGGGGAAAGGGCCACACTGATAACTTAAAAATCCTCAGGGACCACAGATACTAGAAGTATGTGCCAGTCAGCTGTTTGGCTAGCAGAGTGGCAGAAGAGCTATAGCTGGCGGCAGTAGTTCAAAATTTGCTACTTTTTTTAAAATATGGGCATAAGTCTGCTTGAAGGGCTATATATTGTATATATGATACTGCATTTATTAAAACTATATTTATTAAATCAGCTATATTTCTGTTTCATGGTGCATATTAGTTTTCTTTAAATTAGTAGCATGTGCATAATACATTAACCAGTGAGGTAAAGAACATTCCTGTTTACATCTATACCCCTACTAAACTATCTAGTTATTTCTCAGATTGAAAGTGTATATTCTATTGATTGAACTGAACTTTTTAAATAAATATATATATATTCTTACTTTCCTATTGTCGCCTATATTAATGTGTGATTGCTCTTTGTTTTAGAGATGAAGAGAAGAACAAGAAACCAGGAACACCAGGAACACCGGGTTCTTGTGACCTGGAAAAAGCCCTTCGAAGGTTGTCCCTTCGGAGGGAGAATTACCTGTCAGAAAGGAGGTTTTTTGAAGAAGAACAGGAAAGAAAGTTGAGAGAATTAGCAGAGAAGGGGGAACTTCATAGTGGGTCCATTACTCCAACAGAGAGTATTATGTCATTTAGAACACACTCCGGGTTTTCTGAATTTACTGGCCATTCAGGAATATCTATCAGCAGTCGTTCATACCTCCCAGAGAAGCTTCAGATTGTGAAGCCCTTAGAAGGTGATAATAAAGTTCCTCGGCATTTATCTGTTCTCCTTTGTGACTATTTGTGATCCCTTCTCCATCAGCAGGAAAGAGGAAATTTTTGTAATATATACTCACTTTACTTTAGAGGTAGCTGTCCTCGTTGTTGGTTTGAACTCTTCTGAGGACAGGAATTACGCTTTTTAAAAAAAGTAATATATGCTATGTTTCTAATATATTCAGTAGAATATTTATAGTTTTTAGGGATTCATCTTGAATTCCTGTATTAATTTAGATATTCCTCTGTCATTCAAACAGTGAGGAATTGTAAATCTAAGTTTCATTGACATGAAGAACAATTATATGGTGACAGTGCATTGAATTTCAACATTATAGGACTATTTCCTTTCATGCACTTCTGTGCAAACTAAACAGTTTCTACATTGCAGTGTTACAGTCTGAAAGTGGTCCTTAATTTGTTGCAACAAATTCGAGGTAGCATTCACTTCAAAAGCTCAAGTCGCTTTGCCTTGATCTGGCAGGCCACTTGCTTCACCAGAAATAGGCCTCCATGAAGCCCACATACAGACAGGGATGAAATGTAAAATTTGTTACTACTGGTTCTGTGGATGTGGCTTGGTGAGGTATGACTGGGTGGGCGTGGCCAACTTTTTTTTTTAATTTTAACTCTTCAAAGCATTTTTTCTGCAAATACAAAAAATGCTTTGAAAAGCCTCTGCCAATCAGGAACACAGCTGGGAAAGCATTTTTTTAACCACCTCTGCCATTGAAGAGGTTGCAGAAAAAATTGCTTTAAAAGTCTCTCTGACGATCAACTGGGATCGTCAAAAAGACTTTTAAAGCATTTTTTTCCACAACCTCTTCTGGTGAAGAGGTGGTTTAAAAAATGCTTTGAAAAGGCTCTGATTGTTAGAGCCTTTTCAAAGCATTTTTAATCACCTCTTCCGCTGAAGAGGTTGCAGAAAAATTGCTTTGAAAACCCAGCTGAGCCGTGCGGCTGTTTTATTTTACTTTTAAAAGCATTTTTTCGGCGGAAGAAGTTGTAGAAAAAATGCTTTTAAAAGTTAAAAAAAGCGCCTCTGATGATCGTGTGGCTCAGCTGGGCATGGTGGGCAGGGGGGGACAGGAATTTTTGCTACTGGTTCTCTGAACCACCCGCTGCTATCGCTACCGGATCAGGCGATCCGGTAGCGATAGCAGCGGGTGGTTCAGAGAACCAGTAGCAATCAGGCGATCCGGTTCGAACCGGGAGCATTTCACCCCTGATACAGACCCTCCTTTTAGTATTAGGATGTCATTTCAAATGGGTGTTTTTCTTTCATCATCTGAATAAAAAAAAATCTGCAGCCAGATTACTCTATACTCCAGCACACAGCATTTCATTTATTAAAATGTAGGATTATGATAACATACATTCTCTTTTTCAAAAAAATTGACCCATGCATAAAAAATGTTGCAATAAATGTCACCCAAATACTTAATTTTGGGTTTGGGTTACATTTTTGGAGTTTATAATATGAATCTAACAAATCCACTTTTTCTTTTTATCTGTAATCTATTTTAATTTTTTGGAATTTGCATCAGAATTGGAAGATTCCCCCAACACAATTGAACCAATATACATTTTTGGCATTTTGGCTTTTGCAGAGTGCTTATTAAACAAATTAAAGTATTTTAGAGAAGAAATAGATAATCAACTTTCATCTATTGATTATTAGTATTGTATAGGTTTCTGTCATCCAGTTTGTTTTCTTCAATAAACTTTCAGTCTCCATTTTCTCTGTTTCTCCTGATTTAGCTTTTTGTGTGTGTATGTGTGTATGAAACTTTTTCTTCTTGCATTTTGTGTTAGTGATCATCTTTAAAATTTTACCATATATCTCTTATGCAGGAGATAATTTCAGAATCCTTATATTTTTTTAAAAGAATGATTTATTTAAATAATTGTTTATGAAATTTTGAAACCAACTTGGGGAATAGACACAGTACATGTATTTCTATCTGCTATCTAGCTATTCTCTATTTTTCACTTTGCCTATTTTGTTAAAAATATATAATTCAAATGCACATAATTTCATTACAGCATTTTATTAAATCATTTCCAATTATAGATTAGTAATAGCAGTTAATTTATATATTATTTATTACTATTTAATTTATAATGGAAATTAAGTTATTTATTACATATTAAGAATAAAATAGAGGAGAGAGGAGAGGGATAATACACACACACACACACACACACACACACAATGTATGTTTAGATTATCCAGAGAAACATATCCTCTCCTGTCATATCCTACCCTGTCCTCTCCTCTCCTAGCTTTCATTTTAGGTTATATCTCTGCATAATGGGTCCTGGTGCATGTATGGTAGACCTCTGCTTCTGTGGATCTGTTACTTAGTGCCTGTTTTTGCGCTGCTATGATCAATGCCTCAGTGTTGTCTTTTAGTCTGGAGTGAGCAAAAGGCAAGCAACTAAATTTTTTTGTTTTTGGTAAAATCAGAATTTGGTAAATCAGGAGGTAGGTCCAATCCATAAGAATATTCCATATTATTCTTGGTCTAGTAGTTAAGGCACAGGATTACTCTTGGTCTAGTGGTCAAACCAGGATCCTGGGAGTTTTAATTCTCCCTTAGGCATGAAATGATCTCGGTGACTTTGGGCAATCTCTCTCAGCCCCATTCATCTCAAAACATTGTTTTTGTGGAAAATAGATGGAGGAAGGAATATTAGGTATCTTCACTGCCTTGAGTTATTTATATAAAAAAATAAGGGTGGAATATTTTTTAAATGCGTAAAACTGACATTTTTATTTTATTTTCTAGAAACGATGCTTTTCTCCCTTCTGTCCATTTTATCTAGCTAAGTTAGCCTAGAAGTTGAGGAATAGAACTTTTCAATGTCCTTTCTCATCCCCTTTCCTGTCTATATTAAAATGGCAGAAATATCACTGAGTTTTTAAAACTCAGTTTAATTTTAAAAAATTTTAACTCAAACTCATGTTCTTTGGAAAGACAATTTGTCAATGTCTTTCTATGTAGGGTTAATAATCATTTTTATTACATTGAAGTAAATTGGATTTATTTCTTAGTCAACATATCAGAATCATTGATTGAGATGGTCATCATAGTAATTGAACAAGCAAACAAATAAAGGATGCATTGTGAATTTGGTCTGAGGGAGCAAATGTATGCCTTAAAGCAGTCTTGCCTCCTGATGATTGCCTGGCCAAATCCCTGCAGGTAAGTTTTCAGAAGTGGATTACCGTTCCCTGCTTCCTAGAGCTGAGAGAAAGTGATTGGACCAAGTTCACCCAGTTGAGTTCGTGGAACTCACTATCCCCTAGTTTCTAGCCTTGTACCTTAACTAGTACACCAAACTAAATTGCCTTAATCAGAATTATGTCTTCTCAAAAACACTACTGCTATTTTGTCCCTAGTAACAAAAATGATATAAAACAATGTTTGATACTTGCAAACTGAAGCTACATTTTTATGAAATTTCCCACTAGGGTGATTTCTTGCAGAACAGTTGGTTTGAAACAGTTGTGATGCTTCATCATCAATTAAGATGCAACTACATATAATGAGGATTATAGGCAGTCTGTCCATAATTCAAATTTCCAAACTGACCTGTTTGTTCTGTTGTTTTCCAAGGTTCTGCCACACTGCATCATTGGCAACAGCTTGCTCAGCCTCATCTAGGAGGCATCCTAGATCCAAGGCCTGGGGTTGTTACTAAGGGCTTCCGCACTCTTGATCTTGATCTGGATGAAGTGTATTGCCTTAATGATTTTGAAGAAGATGAGTCAGGTGAAATTACATACAAAGGCTTAACTACCTCAACACCGATTCAGCACACAGAGACCTCAGGTGAGAGGTCTCAGGCATGAGTTACTGTTGCAGACAGCAAGAATTACCCAAATCACTCTCAGGCTTTCCCAGAGGAGATGCAGGAACCTGCAACTGACAATGAGGGGTCTGGTGAGGGAAGTCCAGCACAACTGCCATGTTTGCAGGATGTTGATAATTGGGCCATTCTTACATCTCTCCAGAGCAGCACCAATAATATTGCTTCATGTTTAACTTCACAACAGTGTATACAAGAATTAGCAGCCAGTTTCTGAAATGTGATTTCTAACTATTACTGGAGGGGGTGGGGATTCATCCCAAAAGAAGTGCATAATCACTACTTTCTTCTTCAGTTTGATAAGAGAAGGCTGTTAAAAGGATGCAATTCATTTGGGTTTTCAGAAAAAAGAAACCAGTTCTTTTGGTTCTGGGTTTGTAATTTATTTATTTTATTTTTTAAAAAAGTATACATTTATATTGTGTGTGAACAGAGTTGGTTCTGGGTATCATCCATATTAATCGAATTAACAATAACAGTATTGGTAACCTCTATCACATTTCTCAAATTTAAGTAATCCTCATTATATTGTTCAAACATACATATTCATAATATGCCTAACTCTTCATCTTTATCCCTACCTTCGTCTATATCTTTCTTGTTCTATCTAAACATTTCTCTGTCATATATGAACAAATTTAACGAAGTTTCATTTATATTAATCCAATTCATGCTAACATTGTTAATAATTATCACATTTATCAAATTTATATAATCATCATATTATTTATACATATCTTCTTTAGTACTTCAATTCTTATCCATTTTTTCATATTAATCCAATTCACAATAAAAGTATGAACAAATTTAACCAAATATTCATGTTGATCCAATTCACATTAACATTATTAATTATCTCTATCACATTAATCAGATTTATATAATCCCATTGTTTAAATATACATTAGAAAATATACCAAACATCTGTAATCTTCTAACCCATTGTTTTTGCTCATTTTATAAACAATTTATGTTTTAATATTTCCCATATCTAATTTTATTTCTGCCTCTCTAGCTACTTTAATATTTAAAGGGGAATTTTTTTTACCCATCATTTCTTCTCTTTTTTAGTGCTTCAATTCTTATCCATTTTTTAATTCAGCTCCCACACTCCTCATTTTTATCTCTATTTTCATCTATCTCTTTTTTGTTCACTCTAAACATTTCTCCCAGTAGAATCTTGTACTACCAATTCTCCCAATTATCTGCCCTTATCCTAATCACCTTATCAAAAGTGTCTTCCTGCCTCTCCAATTGTTGATTTATCTGTTTTGTTTTCTTCAGTATTTCTTCCTTTGTCAGCTGATTTGTCAGTCCCCTTTTTTCGCTCCAGTCTTTGGTTTATTTGTTGATGTGGCCAATCCTTCTCTTCTTTTCGCTCCTTTTGCTTGTCCTTTATCTGGTTTTCCTCTTCATCAAGATGTTGCTTTATTTGCTGATTTTTCTGATCTATATTTTTTCCAGTTCGTGTTCTGTTTGTTGACTTAAGTGGTCCATTTCATCCAATCTTTCTGTTGCTTCCACCAGTTCAAATACATATTGGTTTTTGTTTTTCATTCTTTGCAAAGCTCCACTGTTTGATCCATACCATCAATTAAGTTCAAAATATTTTGGACCCCTAAAGGCCATCTTATTAAGAAATTCTCTCATTTCCAGAGCTGCTCCTTCACTTCCAGCCATAACAACAATAAAAGTAGGATAAACAATCATGTCTCAATAGAATCCAGCATCCATAGAGTCCAAGATCTTGGGAGTATGTTTTGATAAATAAGACTCTCCTCTCCAATTCTCACACTGCCTTCTTTCCAGCAGATATTTATTTCACTCAATCTCCATTTCTTTCGAAGCAAAATCAGTTATCCAGATGGGTCAATCCCAGCATTTACTCAATACTCTGTTAGTCCAAAATATTTTCCAAATTCTTTTAGTCTACTCTGTATTTTTAGTCTTTTATTCAAGCTTTCCAGGTTCCCTGCAAGTTTCCAGGAGTCTAGGAGTCATTTTTCCTTCCATCAGTAGATGGCGCTCTCAACTTATTTTTCAACATAAATCTCTATTTACAAAAAATATTTTCCGCCACTTGCAAAGTTATATTTAGTCTCTTCTCTAAGATTTTTTCTTATCCTTGGGATAACTTTAAAGAAAAAAGAATCATCTCACCCAGCAACACAGTCTCTGTTCACTGCTCTCTTCACTCCTGCACTGTCTTGGATATTCTGGCTGGCCCCTGCTTCATGGCAGCCAGAAAAGCCAGTTCTTTTGGTTCTGGGTTTGCACGAATAGTTTACAGTTTTGCAGATTGCCATTCTTTTGGGATTTGTGTTGTAATGCTTATATTTAATGTTTATCTAAAGACAAAGTAATAGAGAGTGGGTGGCAGAATTTCAGCATTATATGTAATAAGAGTTCCTTGAAATCAACCACTTTGATTCTTAGGATAAAATTATATACTAGCTTAAATGGTGTAAGTTTTTAAAAACTATATTTGATAACTGGGGGGAGACTGATCAATATCCAGGTCATTTGGACCACAGAGGAGCAAAAAGGTATAAACTGCTAAGACTTCATATATCAGTTCTTTCCTGCTAATTTGTTGCCTTAATTTTACCAAATATAGCAAATGAAAGGCAGCATAGCTGAACACCTGGGGTTTTCCCCCCAAATCTTTGCATTGACATATTGATGACAAAAAATGAATTCTAAAGACACAGAGCTCGAATGTATATATTGTTTTTAAGCTTTTTCAAATGAGCTTTCTAAAAGTAGTTATTTCCCAATGTCTCAATATTTTGAGGGCACTGAAATTCAGCACTTCAATATAATTTACAATAGTACATAACATCGTCATAAACTTAGCTCCATAGTAACATCCTGGACTATTCCATAGCCACTGAGAAAGGGGTTCAGGTAAGACAACGCCCCTTTTCTTATATCTCCTCCTTCCTAACTTCTGTTTCTGTTCTCTAGCCATTGATACAATACCTCCCACATCTGAAAATACTCAGTATCTTCTCTGTCCTTAATGATAAATGTTAATTGGTACATTTCTGCACATTCCATTATTTTCTGAATTACCCTTTCTTCTGACAGGATCTCCTCATTCTTCCATTGTTGCGCAAATACAATCCTATCCATAGTCAATACATGTAAAATCAAACATAGTCTTTTTGTCATATTTTTCTGGTAGGATGCCTAACAAAAATGTCTCTGGTCTCAGTTCAGTATGTTTCTCTGTCATTTTTTCCAACCAGGTATGCATTTTTGACTGGTATTTTTTAGTTTTGGGACACATCCACTACATGTGGTAATATGTAGTGTTTGGTTACATTTCCAACATTTTGCTGATTTGTCTTTATACATTTTAGCCAGCCTTGCCAGTGCAAAGTGACATCTGTAAAACATTTTATACAAATTTTCCTTATAAGCGATAGACATTGTCATTTTTACATTCCTATCCCATAGTTTCTGCCATTTATTGCTTATTGCGTGGCCAAAGTTTTTAACCCAAGCGAACATTGTTTCCTTTATCTGCTCACTTTCTAATTTGATGCTCAATAAGTAACCATATAATTTTTTTTATCAATTTCCCATCTGTTCCAGTTATTATCTGGTCTAATTCTGTTGGTTCTTTATTAAAGCCATACATTTTTGCATCTTTCTCATAATGTAATTGTGGCCACCTTGCAATTTCTATTCCTTGCCTACTAAGTTCCTGTTTAGTTTTTAATTCCACTTCATCATTCAAAATGTAATTGTATCTTACATTTTTTTCCATATCGACAATATTAGGGTGTTTCAAATAGAATTTTCAAATAGTGCTGTTCCTTTATTTTAAGCCAAATAGATAGCAGTGCGTTTCTAACATAATGTCTCTGGAAATAACTATGCATTGTGTTCTTCTCATACTAAAGGAAGGTGTGCCAATCTAATTGGAGATCATGCCCTTCTAACATTAATAGTCTTATATGTCTCAGAGAGATCCAGTCTTTCATCCACATGAGCACCAAGGGCTGGTAATATAATTCCCAATCTGGCAGTCCAAATTCCCTTTTTTTCTTGGTTTCCTTCAACATTTTCATACCTATTCTAGCTTTTTTCCCTCACCAAATAAATCTTAATACTGTTTTGTTTAATTCCTTAAACTATTTTTTCTCCAATTTTATTGGTATAATCTGAAATAGATATAGAATTCTTGGCAAGATATTCATTGTTATGGTTGCTATTCTTCCTGACAATGAAAGTTGTAGGTCCTTACACTTCTCCAAATCCTGTTTAATTTGCCTCAATAATTTCATATAGTTATCCTCTTTAATTGTTGCACATTTCGCTGTTAATTGTACACCTAAGTATTTCACTTTTTAAACTATCTGTATGTTAATTCTTTCCATTAACCTTCTTTTTTGTATGTCTGTGACATTCCTAACTAAAATCTTTGTCTTATCTTTATTTATTTTCAGTCCCGCTACTTCCCCATACTCATCTATTTTTTTAATAAGCTTCAGTCCAGTCTCTAAGGGATCTTCTAATATAAAAACTAGATCGTAAGCAAATGCCTGTAGTTTATAATGTTCTTTTTTTATTTCTATTCCTATTATTTCTTCGTCTTTTTGAATATTTCTAGTTAACACTTCACTCGTCAATATAAATAGTAATGGGGACAGTGGACATCCCTGTCTTGAGCATTTCTTTATGTCAAAATTCTCAGTCATGTCTCCGTTGACTATCACCCTTGCTGATTGTTTACTGTAAATTGCTCTGATCATATTAATAAATTTCTCCCGAAAGTCCATATATTCTAATTGCCAACATAAATTGCCAATTAACATTATCAAAAGCTTTCTGTGCATCTAAGAACAATGGGGCCATTTGTTTTCCTGAGTGTGTCTCATAATATTCCAGTGTGTTTAACATAATTCCCATATTTTTAATCTGTCTTTTTGGTAGGAATCCATTCTGATCTGGATGTATAAAGTAATTTAAATATCTTTTAAGCCTTTCTGCTATTATTGAGGGGTATATTTTGTAGTTTGCATTCAATAAGGATATTGGCCTGTAGTTCTTTATGTATGATAGGTCTGAGTCAGCTTTCAGAATAAGGGTAATATTTGCCTCCATCCATGAGTTCGATATTTTTGCTTCTAGTAATACTTCAATGTAGACTTCCACCATCACTGGGCTTAGTACCTCTTCTAGCTTTTTATAAAATTCTGCTGGTAGACCATCCAGCTCTGATGTTTTATTATTTTTCTGTCTCTTAATCGTTTCAGTCACTTCAAACATAGTTTAACACATCTTTAACTATATCCTGGGAAGATCAGATGTTCCAAATGTTCCAAATATTGTTGTATTTTTTTTCCACAATTTCCTCCTTATTATATAGTTTCTCATATTATTGTTTTATAATAGCTTTTTTTCTTCTCATTTTGATAATGAAGTGTGCCTTTCTCAGCGCTTAGACAATGTATCAGGCTTTTTCCCCTCACTTTTTTATATTTTTTTCCTTTGTAACATGAGAATATATAGAATTTTAAAATTGAGGAGGTGACTTGTTTAAGATGACATACTTTATGGTCTGTTTAGCTTTGCATTGTACAGTTGCATCCTATAGCAATTTGTAAATACAAATTTGGATCTATGTTCTACAATCTGTTTCATTGAAATACCACAAAAATAATCTATTTATCTTATATTCAGCTATTCTGATAGTTTTATTAATTGATTGATTTAATTGCTATCTAGTAGGGCAGGAGGTGTTTTGTTTCTGTTTCAGATGGAGTTGGAAAATAAATGCTGCAGATGGGCAATAGTGGATCCATAGTAATTATGCTGGATGCAAAAATAATACATAATAAGTGATCCAAAGCCTGTATATGAACCTCTAGATTATCAATTCATTTAAAGGGGAAATTATAGTCAGCTCTTTCAATCAAAGGATGATAATCAGGTATGAGTGTACTAGGTCCTGCCTTAGTTAAAGAAGAGAATTCTGGATATTCTGTATTAAAATCTTACCTCATAACAGATGTTTGGAAGTGTTTCATAGCTTGAACAAAGATATCTAAAGACATCTGAAAAACAGCTATTAATGTCCACCAGGTTAGAAAAGATTATAATACTATTCCTAAAGGGTTTAAACTTGACCAATCCACTGTCAGCCAGATTGTGTACAAATGGAGGCAATTCAATAGTTACCCATAGTTACCCTCCCCAGAGTAATGGTATAAAATATTCTGTCTCAAAGAACCCAGGATAATATCTAAGGAACTAAAAGCTTCTCTTATACATAGAATGTCAGTTTTTATGAGAATAGCATAAGAATAATACTGAACAGCAATAGTATGCATGGCACGGTTGCAAGGAGAAGGCCACTACTCTCCATTAAAAGATCATTGCTGCCCATCTATAGTTTGCAAAAGACCATATGGATAAGACTGAAGGCTCTTGGAAGAATTCTCTTTGGCAAAAGGCACATCCTCCATTCTAGCATAAGAACTTTAACCCATCTGTGAAATGTAGAGCAATATCATCAAACTTGTTGGATGAGAAACGAAACATCTTTAAAGAAAAACAAGGAAGTCCAGCTATTGAAAAAGCACCTTTGGGACAACCAGATCTGGATGACTGAGAATCTCCAAAGACAAAGAGTAGTTAAAGCAGAGGAAAGTTATTTTGGAATAATCAAATTAAAGACCTTAGTTCCTAGAGAAATGTAGGAGGAATTGAAATGGGCAGTTCATGTGAGGAAGTCCATCAACATCCCTAATTTGAAGCTGCTCTGAAAGGAGGAATGGGCTCAAATTCCTGCAAGCTGATATGTAGGATGGATCAACAGTTACACTGAAAAGAAAAGTTCACATAGTTTTGCCACACATAAATATATAGCTTTGGATCATTTTCCTCAATAAATTGATGAACAAATATAATGTTTTTGACTCACTTGTTTAATTGGGTTCTCTTTATCTAGTTTTAGGACTTGCTTGGAAAAATGATTGTGTTTTAGGTCATATTTACACAGAAATATTACAAATTCAAAAAGGTTCATAAACATACTTCCTGTTAGTGGCCATCCTAAAGCATTCATATCTACTGAGAGTCCTTACAGTAAGGACTGCCCTTGTAAAACGAAAGATGTTACTACAAGACTCTTCTCATAGATATCAGTATATCAGAGGAGGTAGGTAATAAATAGATTTAGAAATATTGGATATTTATTGCACAGATCACAAGTAAAGTATATCACTTTTCCATCTGTTAGTTTGAGAATATAAAAGTTCTTTTAATATATAAATGCAAATAATGTTCTCTCTTTTTAATGTAGTACATCATCCTGGGAAGTGCATGTCACAAACCAACTCGACATTTACTTTTACCACTTGCCGTATTCTACATCCTTCCAACGAGCTCACACGAGTCACACCAAGGTAAGGGTTTTCAGAGAGGTGTTTTAGTTTCTAAAAGTGCAGAAATATTGAGTATAGTCAAATAAGCAAGAAGAGTTTAATAATTGTGTTTGACACTGTCTCAATTTAATTTATATGTATGCAACCATCCAGAATCTGTAAGTTTGTTTTAGTTGATGTACACCTGGTACAAGTAAAAAAAATTAGGATGTCACTCTTTTAATCCATGATGTTCTAACCAACACATTTAAAAACAAATATTCCTATGCCATTGCAATTTTCATTGGCAGAGAAATAGAAAATGCCTCTTTCCCACCCTTGTTCACACCCTCTTGCTACTTCTGTTACCTCTTCTTTTCTGGCTGCCCTCCTGTTGCCTCATGTCCCTATTTGCAGGACGAAAACTGCAAATTCTCTGAACACACTCCCTGATGCATGTTTGAACAACTGCCATAATTGCATACATATATATGAGGAACTGGACCAATCAGATACTGCTTTTTGGTATACTTTTTAGGGTAGAAGAGACTTATGACCTCTCCTGTTTTGCTGCTCAGGGGATCTCACTAATTTTGTGCAATAGAGCCAAAGAGAGGGCCTGATTGGTTTACCTTTCTGCCAACTCTCCCACTTTAGAAGCAGCAGTAAAGCCAATGGATATATTTTAGAACAAAAATGTAATATCTGAAATCTTCTCTCTGAAAATACATATCAGTATAATGAAATAGAGCTAATGATGAATTTTCAGAATTCATACTAAAAATAATTTAAAAGGTAAAAATGCTCCATAAAAGCTTGTGAGCAGTACTTATGAAAATAGAATGGTGCACCAATCCCCCTGACCTTCTTAATGCCGTAGGAGGCACAGGTGGGTCCTACTCACCTTTATTACCAGTTTGCAATGGGAGCGCGCATGCACTTATTGTCAATTATGACATCCAGGCAATTGGGTGGAGCCTCCCGTCGCTTTTACTACTGGTTCTAAAGAACCGGACAGAACCGGGAGCAATCCACCACTGACAGGAGGTTATCAGATGATGCTGAAATATCACTGAAAGAGGTGTGCTTTGCTATTTTTTTCACCTTTCAGGAGAGTTAAAGAATGAAAATGGAAGCATAAATGCTTTATTTTTATTTTATTTATTAAATTTTTATGCCACCCATCTCCCCTATAAGATGATTCTGCGCAACTGTTCCTAACAATATACTCCCTTTATATTCTTAAACAACCCTCTCCCAAATTCAGCCAGTATTGCTGAACCTAAGCAGCAAAATCTCAGCATGCTGAGAAGATACAAATGGAATGCTGGAAGGATACACATGAGTACAAATTTGGGTTTCTTACTTTTGTCCTGTTTATTAAAACAGAAGCATGTTCCTTGTAACATTCACTATTAAATGGAGATGTATTACTAATTTTAATTCATTTTTATACTCTGATAGGTTTGTAGTTGATGGTCATCTGAATTGTTATTATTATTTCTGTATTATTAATTCAGAACCACAATATTATCATGCAACTGCTAGAGAAGAGAATCTCCTTAAACTATGAATGATGCTTCTTCACAGGTCATGTGAGGAAGACGATGAAACAGCTTTATGTCACCTTATGCTGAGAGGAGATGTAGGGCACACAATATGACCAGCGTGACAGGGGGTGAGCAGCACAGTCAGCAGCCTCTATGCTGGCGGAGTCTCATAAAAGGAATGCTAGTATTCGTGGCATCAGCTAACTTGAAGACTTCTTATCAATCTCATTCTCCCCCGTTCCATTTTAACATTAACATAAAGTGACCTAACAAAAATTCTAAATTTCATAGTGCTGATTTTGTAGAACCTAACAATAATTGAAGATGCAATGGAAGGTCTTCATTTTCTTTTCTTTTTAGAAAATATTCTGGATATTTCTTCTTCATTGAATCCAATGGTGAAATGTAAAATTTATTACTACCAGTTATGTGCGCGTGGCTTGGTGGTGGTGGTGGTGGTGGTAATGTGACTGGGTGGGCTTGGCCAACTTTTTTTTTTTAACTTTTCAGCCAAAGAGGTTGTAGGAAAAATGCTTTTAAAAGGCTCTGACAATCCCAGGTGAGTTGCCTGATTGTCAGAGGCTTTTGTTTTCTTTTAAAAGCATTTTTTTTTTTTGCTTTTAAAAGAAAAAAAAATCCTCTGACAATCAGGCAACTCAGCTGGGATCATCAGAGCCTTTTAAAAACATTTTTTCTACAACCTCTTCAGCCGAAGCAGTTGTAAAAAAATGCTTTTAAAAGGCCCTGATGATCCCAGCTGAGCCGCGCAATCATCAGAGGCTTTTTTTTTACTTTTAAAAGCATTTCTTTGGCCAAAAAAAATGCTTTTAAAAGTTAAAAAAAAGTTTTTTAAAAAAACCTCTGATGATTGCGCGGCTCAGCTGGGCATGGGGGAGGGCAGGGATTTTTGCTATCGGTTCTCCGAACCACCCACCACCATTGCTATCAGATCGGGCAATCCAATCCGAACAGGGAGCATTTCACCCCTGCTTGAATATCTCTTCCTCACTAGGTATTGCATATTAGTAAAGGGACTGTAATCAATCAAGAGAATACGTAGTATCTTCCCTGCTGTTTACAGGTAATGCTTGATTTAAAACTATAACAGAGCGTGCCTATTACAGTTGTAAATCATAGTGGTCATTAAGCAAGGTGCCCATGTGATCACCTCATGTGATCCTTGCTATAATCCCTGTTCTTTTCATTGTAGTCACTAAGCAGAGCATGGAGTGCCTCAGGAGTGGTAAAAGCTCTGAGTGGCCTTGTCCAGGCCCTTACTGCAGCACCTCTCCATCTCATACATGGCATTGCCCTGTTCCAAAAATGAGTGCCATTTTGTCAGTGGCCACAATTCATTGGCACCTCTTTCTGGGTTAGCACCACACAACTTCTGTGTAAAAAGGCTGTTTGGAGACTTGGTTGCTTCCTAAAGAAGATCTATGGAAAAAATAAGTGGATTAAGTTCTGATGGAGGATGGGGAGGAGCATGTAGAATCCAGCGGAGCAGGAAGCAGACCAGAGAAGATAGGTGAAGAGCTCCTGCAGCATTCCTGTGGTGGTCGTAAGAGCGTGGGGATTGCCAAGTGCCAAAATTTTGTTAATGTGACCATGTGGATGCTGCAGGGCTGTAATTCTGGACAGGGATTGTAAATCCCTGTTAATTAGTTAATTAGTTAATTAATTAGTTAATTTCTCCTTGAAATAATATGCAAGCAAATTCTTTTTCATCAAATTGAGTAAAAACAGCAAAAATTCAGGATTTTTCTGCACTTTCTCTACTTTAGTCTCTTGTAGTTTAAGGAGATCTTTCAAGTATAAACTTGAAAATTAATTAGCAGTGCCTTTTTTTCTTCTTTGTTTTTTAGGTATGAAAACCTATTAGCTGATTTATAAATGTACTATTACCAAAAGAGTACAGTGATGGGAAGAGTTTCTTAGCAGGAGCTTTTGTTAATTCTAAAGATTCATTGTATAGTCTACACAAGTTGGGATTTTTTTTATGTCTAGGCAAGTAGTAATTTCAGTAGTTGCTCAGGCCTATGATTTTTGAATGTGCACATACTCAGAGTCACAAAGAATAAAAGCTTTTTATTTCTACCAGGATTTGCTAGTAGCTGTGTGGGGTCAGTTTGTATACAAAAGCCTGCTTCAGGAACAGTAAAAGTTAAAGGCAAGATGAAAACTAGGTGGCAATTATAGTATTTCTACAACAAATTCAAACAAGTATGTACAATTGCATAATATTCATGCTCTCATATATATATGCCCATGCAACCAAAGATCTTTTAATTTTATTTATTTTATGCCACTATTTCATAAATCATCGTATCTAACCACATTTCACAATGGTGTATCATTTATTATGATTTAGCATAGTCTGATTTTCGACAACATAACAAAGCAATCACACTTTTCTATTTTGAGAGTATCTGGTATAAAGAAAACTGCTTCCCTTTTCCACTTTTCTCCAAAAGTTGCACAGTGGTGCAGTGAATCATTTACAACTGCTCTCACAGGAGAATCGAATGAAGTATCCTTTCAGAAATATCAGCCATGAGGCTTGATTGTATTGACAACTACAGTTGGAATTATCTACCAAGAATTAGCAGAGGAAAATGTGCAGTTTGATTGAGAATAATATGTGGTGGCTTTGTTTTTGTCACCCAAATTCTGCATACTCTGTGACTCACAAAACCAATTCACCATGCTTATGAGCATCAGTGCCAGTTCCCATGACTCATCACTTTGTTTTGAAAACTTCCTCAGATACATCATTACAGATTACAGATGAATTGAACCCTCCCTCCATACTGACATGGCTAAAACATAGTGAGGAAACTCAAAACCATCCCATGATATCAATGTCATGGCAGCAGCAGTCTATAAATACTGTCATTCTAAATCTAGCGTTTTTTATAAGACCAGCACCTGTGAGTTTTATTTTGATGGATAGTATATTCTATAACACAATTGAATATTAAGCCAGGATTTTTTATACCATATTACAGGTAGTCCTTGACTTAGAACTAAAATTGAGTCCAAAATTTCCATTGCTAAAAAAGTAAGTTCTGCCCCATTTTATGATATTTCTTGCCACAATTAAATAACTTTGTGGAATAGTCACATGGTTGTTAAATTAATCTGGCTTCTCCAGGGATGGGTTCTAAAATTTTTTACTACCGGTTCTGTGGGCGTGGCTTATTTTGTGGGTGTGGCTTCATGGTCATGTGACAATTATTTAGGATTTAGCAGAGGTACTGGTCTACCAGGCTTTTAACTGCTTGCAGAGCTGTACCAATCTACCCATTTATTTTTTGCAGGCATGGTCTACCCATTTATTTTTGCAGGCACTGATCTACTCATGTATTTTTGCAGGCACTGGTCTACTCATTTGTTTTTGCAGACACTGGTCTACTCATTTGTTTTCTTTTAACACTGATCAGCTGTAGGGCGACCCTTTGAAGCCCCACGGCAAGAGTTTAAACAGTTTTTTTCCTCTAGCCATCAGCTGGAACTCAGGAGGCAGCAATAGATTAGGGATGGGGCCAAATAAAAGGTAAGAATAATGTGGGGAGGTGGAGGGGCGGGGGGACAGAACCAGTTCAATGACATCATATCGTCACCACTACTGGCTTGGGAGAACCGGGCTGAACCGGGAGGAACCCACCACTGGGCTTCTCCATTGACTTTGCTCGTCAAGAGGTCACAAAAAGAGATCACATGGCCCCGGGACACTGCAATCATAAATAAATGCCAGTTGCTAAATGCCCGAATATTTATTATAGGAATACCACAATGATTGTAAATGTGAAAAATGGTAATAAATCACTTTTTCAGTGCCATTGTAACTTTAAACGATCATTAAATGAATGGTTGTAAATCTAGGACTATTTGTATGCTGCATAAGCCATTATAATTTGATACATATATAAATCTAAACCATAATGGTTGGGTTTAACATCAATGTCCTCTCACAAATTATAAATATATGGTTTAGTCCAAAATGCAAACAGTTGCCTGTACATACCTGACTCTGTGTTACAAGTTATATCTTGTAATCCTTTGCTATTTTTAAAGTGCATTTATAATTTAGTTTTTAATTGGAATACACAGAACTGCTTTTTCAATGGAATCTGACTTCTTTTCATGAGCTAGATTAACTCATAATCTAGATTCCTAGATTATAGATGCTAGCAGAACCAAGAATTCTGCTAATAGGTATACTGTGTCCCCATGTTTAGATGGTTTCTTCTGCCCTCATGAAGGCAACTGGTAAAGGTGATAATTTTGCACCTAAATATGGCAGCTCAGTTTTTATACATAACTATTATGAATTAAGAGGATCGGCTGCCAGAAATCATTATTTATTTTATTTTAATTTGATTTATATGCCGCCCTTCTCCGGAGACTCAGGGCGGCTT
This sequence comes from Coluber constrictor foxii, assembly GCA_038048745.1. Taxonomy (NCBI): domain Eukaryota; kingdom Metazoa; phylum Chordata; class Lepidosauria; order Squamata; family Colubridae; genus Coluber; species Coluber constrictor. The sequence goes on along the minus strand of CM075961.1, from coordinate 112,782,100 downwards.
ACAATGCGTTAAGCAATAGCCTTCATACTTTTGTATATTTATACAAAGTCAGCTTATTGCCCCCACAAACTGGGTCCTCAATTTACCCACCTTAGAAAGGATGGAAGGCTGAGTCGACCTTGAGCCTGCCTGGGATTGAACTCAGAGAAATTACAGGCAGCTGGTGTTAATTGCTGCCTTTAGTAGGAGGCATTAGCCCTCTACGCTACACAGGCTCCTTCTTTATAACTGAAGCAAATCATTTAGTGACTTAAATTATTATGCATAGAATATTTTATCCTGTTAAACATTAACTACATATTGTAGGTAACTTGACAAAAACTGGGAGTACTTTCACATTGAAATCTCCATTTGACTTACATAAGGATTAATTTATTTACATCTTGAGTATCACAGAAATGGTTAATTATATTATCAGTCACTGCTATTCAAACTCCAGTAGTTTTTTATTTGTAGGGTGCTTTCCACAGGTTAATAACAAATGTTTCATATACAGATAAAATTGCCTCTGTCTGCCTATCTGTCTGTGCCTGCCTGCCTGCCTGCCTGCCTGCCTGCCTGCCTGCCTGCCTGCCTGCCTGCCTGCCTGCCTGCCTGCCTGCCTATCTATCTATCTATCTATCTATCTATCTATCTATCTATCTATCTATCTATCTATCTATCATCTTTCTGTTTCTAGATCCATCTATCAATTATTTTATTATCCAAGATAAATCCTCACCAGTGGACTTAATATCAAAAAGTTTAAATTTAATTAGATTTTTTTTTTGTTACTTTGGGGATATGGCCCCATTTGTAATTTACTGGGTAGACAGAATTTGGCTTCTTTTCTTTTACATTGAATCCATTCTGAAGAATTATGTGATTCATAAGATTCAAGATATTAGAAAGGTTTACATTTCATTCTGTGGGAGAGAAGAATTGCTATGTTACTCTTATCCCAAAGGCACTTTTTCAAAAGGCAACTGGACTTTCTGTATTTTTTCTCTTGAAGACATTTCACTTCTCATTCAAAAATCATCTTCAGTTCTGACTGAATATGAACACTGAAGAAATGTCTTCAAGAGAACAACACAGAAAGTCCAGTTGCCTTTGAAAAAGTGCCTTTAGGACAACCATGACCTAGCTGATTGAGAATCTTCATGAACCATGTTGCTCTTATCATCACTTTTATTGGAATGTACTGGTGATATAAATCTCATTATATTATACTTCAAAGAAAAATAAATCAGGAGTGTTGAGAAAGGAAAACAAATTATTGTAACTGGAATAATAAAACAAATCTCTAGATACCCTGCACGCAGCTTAAAGTGTGCTTTGTTTGCATTATTTAATAAAACTTATTTCTGATTGGCATTTTCTGACTTACTGCATGAATTTGTTTTGAAAAAAATGAAAAGTAAATATGTTGGTTCTGATTTGAGACAAATGCCCACTAAGTACAAGTTTCGACTTTCACCATAACATGAACTTTCTTTTTATTATATTTATGGAGAAAATCATTCTCAAAGTTATATAATGTATATTAAAAAATTGAGCACTTGTAACTTCTAGGACTAAAATACTTCTTTTTTAAATTTGTAGAGTTCAAAACACAATTCAGCCCTTTTCATCTTTATATTCAGGCTTTCCTTATATTTTTTGAAAATTATGTGTGAAATAAGTGAATAAATTAATTAATTTATTAATAAATAAATTGATGAAATAAATGAATGAAAAGAAAGAAATACTAAATCTCCTAATAGACATTGCTATCATATGACCTCACTTTCTCTTGCTCCAAGCCATCTCATGGATTTGCTGCTGTGAGGGGAAGGAAGTGAAAATGTTATTTAGAATATCTTGAATTGATTAAGATAAAAGCTGAATGGTTATTTATTATTTACAGAGGAGTATATCCATTCTTCATACGTTCAGTATGTTACCACCCCACACTGAGATAAAATGTGTGCAATTCTAGTCTAAACTTTGCTATATTAATAGTGCTTAATCATGTGCACAAAAAATTAAATTGTACTTTTTAGGATCATACTATGGGTGTGGCCTATTTGAATGGAGCTTATATTTAAGAAGACCTTTTTGATACAATAGATTTTATGTTTTGTAAGATTTTCTTTAAGCATCATTTTTATTTCAGCTGGTAAGTGGTGCTTCCATGTGCCTCATTAGTTGATTATTGTGAAGCAGAAACCAATTTAAACTTAATTATTTGCTATAACTGGGATATGCTTATCATATCTATCCTTTCCTATTAGCCAAAAGGAGTTCAAAGAACCTAATAGAGTGAATTGAATTCAAAGTGTGCCTGAAAATGGCTATTGAGAAGTTATTGCTTAAAGAATATGAGATAAAACAGAGTTTTTTTAGTAATAGGTTTTCTATACTGTTCATTAATATTAATATCTGCAAAGACATTGACTTAAGCTTTGCTTTTTCCTTAGCCTTAATGCAGCACCTACTCCAGCTTGTAGCAATGTTGGCAATTTGAAAGGCACTCCGGTGGCCACCCCATGTACTCCTCGGCGCCTGAGTTTGGTAGAATCCTTCACTAATGTTCGGGAATCCACAACTACAATGAGTACATCCTTAGGACTTGTATGGCTACTCAAGGAACGTGGGATATCAGCAGCAGTGTATAACCCACAAAGTTGGGACAGAGTGGGCAGGAACACTCTTCTGAGCACATATTCTCCAAGAATGACTGCCATTCCCTCCACTCCTCCAAACTCACCTATGCAGACACCTTCTTCTTCCCCACCATCTTTTGAGTTCAAATGTTCCAGTCCTCCTTATGACAACTTCCTGGCTTCCAAACCAGCTAGTTCAATTCTGAAGGAAGTAAGAGACAAAAAAAATATCAGAAACAGTGAGAGTCAAACTGATGTATCTGTCTCCAACCTTAACCTAGTGGACAAAGTAAAAAGGTTTGGAATTGCCAAGGTAGTACGTTCAGGGGAAACACAAGCTGTTAAATTAACTGATAAACAAGGACCTCTTTTCTGTGGATCACAAAAGTCTGGAGGCCTGCTGCCTGAGAGTTTGCCTTTGGGTTGCCCTGCTGTGACAACTGCTGTTGGAGGCATTCAGTTGAACACTGGCATTAGAAGGAATCAAAGTTTCCCAACTATGGTTGGTTCGAGCATGCAGATGAAAGGTTCATCAACTTTAACCCCTGGAATCCTAATAGGAGGAAAACTTCCCAAGCAAACTAGCTTACGATAAATGGCTTAATATATCTTAAGCTCCTCCTTCAAACACTTTTTTCTTCCATTTGTTATTGAGTTTGACAAATCAACTTTGTGCCTAATTGGAGAAAGTGTAAAATTTATATAGAATGTAAATATGTATTACATGTATTATAGATGAATCAGGTCACTGTTTTGAACATGTAACATGCTAAAATTTTGAAAAGCTGTTTTGTTTTTCTTTGCACTGAAAAAAGTGGTCCTTGCACAGGGAAAAAGAATGATCAATTCTCTAGCTAGCCTAACTTGACATGGCAACAGGATCATTTTGCAAGGATTACTGATCATGCTGTCAGAATTGCAAGATTTCAGGATGGATAGTGAATTCTATGAGGAGTCTTCATTTTTCATGAAGTGTTTATCATAGCAGTAGCTTAACATTTTGACCATTTTCTTTGGCCTTTGTAGTAAGGAGGGAACATTGTACTTCAGGGGTCATAATTCTAACTGACTTGATTTTTCCCTTATGAAATAAACTTGAAATAATACATATTGAGAAGCAATGCTAAGCGTGCTCCATGCCTCTACTGTTTTGTAACATGACCATATTCTATATTACTTTTTTCAAAGCTGCACTGGTTATAAAGTGAAAAGTATTTAAATAAACTTTTACTGCAGACACAGAAAAATCATGATGACATATCCAAAATGAAAGTAATACCCTTAGAATTATTCTTTGCTTCAATGTTAAAACTACTAAAATAAATATCTCTTTCCTTGGGAGCCAAAGTTATTGAATGAGTTGATAGTAGGCCTCTTTAAAAATCAAATTTAAATCTGTAATACAAAAAACGCCAAAATAGCAAGTGTTAAAGTAAAAGGAATGACATTTGCAGTCACTTCCCACGTCTCTAGCTTTTGAGTTACTGAAAGTTAATAGTTTTATAAACAAAATATAAAACATGATTAGTTTAACTCACCCTTTCTAACAAGGATATAAGTACAAAAATAGGGAGTAACAGTTCTAATTTTTGTCCTAAGATTTTAATGGAAAGCTTTAGATTTTAAATGTTTATTTTCTCAAGGATGATGACTTTTTGTTATCCTAACTTATAGTTGGCTCAGTAATCCAGAATCAAAATCTGATTTCTAATTATTTGTTACTAATTACAAACAAATCACTATGTTCTCCTGCATTTGGAGACAACAGAAAAATTCTGCTTGACTAAAAAGCATAAACCTGTATTTCTTACTTTTCAACTGTGTTGCATGGTTTATGATTCCAAGTCTCATTCAGATAATGTTTAAAGCAGTCCAGCATGTAGAAATGGGGGGAAGGGGATAACTTAAAACAGAATGGAGTACAAAGGAACTCCACAATCTAAGAGACTTGTGTCATGGGATGTCTCTTCGTTTTTGAGGAGGTTATATAGGAAGCTCACAGAAATGATTATGTAAATCACAGATATTTTAGAGTTATTTGGAAGAAATTGGTATATTTAGGTTGTATGAATGCACGTGTTTTTTGTCTTTAAAAAAAATCAGTTTCTGTTTATTTAATGCCAGTGCATCAGTTTCCACATAATTGCTATATATTTCAGTTCTGTCAGACTTTTAATTAAAATACCACTGTATTAGATGAACTATGGTGTGTGTGTGTACATGCCTACACACCTACATAAACACACACATACACACTTGGTGGATCATTCAGTTCAGTACTACAATGAGCAATGAGCATGTAGATTTAGAAGAATGAAAGAGGATAGTACATGCCATCATTTTTTGCATGTGTTTTCAGACTTCTATTTATTTCACATATTGTTCTTGGCTCTATTTTCCCTTTGTATGTGTGCATTTAATTGCAAAAATGAGACATCTTTTTATCTGGATGTATCTTAAAGAGAACTAATAAATTGATAATTTTAAATAAATGAAAAAAATCATGAATGTCTGGAGTACTTTTCATGTATTCTGAGCCCATAATACGATTGGTGAATTAAAAGAAATAAAAGCAAGTAAATCAGGAAACTTTCTTATTATTTATGGAATAAAAATTTTAAATGGGACAGGGCTGTTATTTATCACTTTTACTCATAGAAAACAGCCAATCATGGGAAGATGAATTAGTGCAGTTCCCAAACATTTCCAGCTTTGCAGACTTGTAGGTGAGAATCTGTACGCGCACACTCACTGGCTATTTCCACAGCCTGGTTGCAATCCTCACAGGTTGAGTACCCCTGAAGTAGTATATTAAATAATATATTTTTCTTTAGAATGAAATGTCTAATTAATAAAGGTTCTATTGTGAATTATCCGTATTTCCTCCTTTTGCTTTCTGAGTACTTTTTCTAATGTCAAAAAATTACAGAAGAATAATAGAATTTAGCTATCAGATAACTAAAAGTGATACTGCCATTCAGTTGGGAGAAGGGGGAGACTTGGATTTGATTTACTAGCATTGCCTGTGTCAAAAGATATTTCACAACCTATATCCTGGCGCCAAAGAGCACTGAGATCCCCTTAGCGTTGAGGAATGTTTATGACAGCCATGTGGGCAGTTTCACTTTAAAGGATAAAGGAGAAACGATGTGAATACATACTTATCTGGTTCTCAAGGCAGCTGGTAAAGAAAACAACTTCATACTTGTGTATTGGCTAAAATCTGCATTCTGGTTTAAGGGAGGGGTCTCTACTGCTTTAATCCTACTTGTCTTGTCTGAGGGTATTCAGACATTGCTTTGAATCCATTACTGTCACTTCTGCTTAATAAAAGGGTCCTTTTGAAATACTATGTTTCAAGAGTTTTTATTTCTTAAGTTGGGAGGCGAGACAATCCTTACAGGAAGCAACGTCTGCAAAACAGTCAATCCAGAGAAGCAATTTTCACTCTACTGAAGGGACCTTGCAAACCATGTCCAAATGAAGCAGAGAACTGGGAGAAGCTGAATGCTGGGGGGGAGACATCAACCACCACCCAGTCGTATGCCTGTTTCGTACACTCCATCGGAGAGGATGAGGTAACCCTGGAGAATCCTGAAAAGCCATGCTGGTCAATTGGCATCAGGAAAAAAGATAGCTGGGATGAGAGAACCAGAAGGGTTACCCTCAGCCGTGGCAGTCAAAAACCTGGGTGGAAACTGGAACTAGAAACCCTCGCTGACCAGGGGGATCTATCCAAAGCACCACTGAGGGAGGATTGTCTGAAGAGGTATATAACCCAATTGGTGATGGAAACTGGAAAATCTCAACATCCGAGGGGAGTAGGACAACAACCACAGAGCGCTAAAAGGGCAGCAGTCACAGATGATGCCAGGGGAGGCACCCCCTTCTGGAGCCCATCTATCGAGCAGATGGCACAGCAGCAGCAGGAGAAGACCCAGCAAACTCTCTCTTCCAGGCAGCATGCACACTGGCACCCATTCCCAACCAGCCCTAAATCCCGCAATTGGAAAGAGAAACTCCCTCCCTTGGGATGAAGTTTGATGGGGATTGTCAGCCTCTGCTTTTTCATTGCTTGCTTGCTCAGCTGCCATTGTAACAGTGGGAGATGGGAGCTGTTTGAATACGCCCATGATGCTAAAATCGCTGGGCATTTTGGTTTTGTGAAGACACTACACTTAGTTAAACGACCATTCTGGTGGTCAGCACTGAAGAAAGACATAAAAGCATATGTGGCGAGCTACCCCATATGTGCTTCAGCAAAGAGGCCTCTTGGGAAACCACCTGGGCTGCTTCAAAGTGTTGCCAGGCTGGGAGCCCCATGGAAGGAATTCTCTATGGATTTTATTGTTGAATTCCCTGAAAGTGGAGGGAATACAGTCATTTGGGTGATTACTGATTTGTTTTCTAAACAAGTACATTTTATCCCATGTCCCAAGATCCCTTCAGCTAAAACTCTTGCAAAGTTGTTTGTCCAACATGTGTACAGATTACATGGGGCTCCAGAATGAATAATTTCGGACAGAGGGGTCCAGTTCACCTCCCACTTTTGGAAAGAGTTCCTAGGGTTGTTAGGCTCCACCCAGGGGTTAAGCTCCATCCACCACCCACAGACCAATGGAGCCTGTGAGAGAACTAACTCGGTGTTAGAACAATACCTTAGATGTTTCATAAACTATCAGCAAGATAACTGGGCGGACTTGCTGCCATTTGCAGAGGTCGCCTATAATAACTCTATACACAGCAATACTGGTTTACCCCCTTTAAGGTAGCCTCCAGCCAAGAGTTTGTGGAGTTAGCTCAGGAGAACCCACAGATACCTTCTTCGGCTGAATGAATTGAACATCTACGTGGTACTTGGTCAGTAACACATAAGGCCTGGATGAGGCTTATCAGGCTCACAAAGTCCAAGCTGATAAGAAAAGACTTCAGGGTTGGGATTATAAAAAAGAGATAAGGTTTTCCTTTCCACCAAGTACTTGCAAACTACCCAAAAGTCGAAAAAACTTAGGCCCAAATACATGGGTCCTTTTCTTATTGTCCACATAGTTAACCCAGTTACAGTGCAATTAGAGTTGCCCGAAACCTTGTGAAGTTCATCCGGTGTTTCATGTCAGCCTGCTGAAACCATAGCATTCATCCCCTTTGCGTCTGGACCAAGAACCTCCTCCTGTCCCCATACTTGTTGAAGGGGAACAGCATTTTGAAGTCAAAGAAATATTGGATTCCAGGAAACATCGCAGTAAAGTGCAATACTTGGTGGCTTGGAGACATTTCCCGTTAGCTCAGGCTGAATAGGTAAATAAGCGAGATGTTCGGGCTCCAAAACAGCTGCAATTAGTTTATTCCAAATATCCTGATAAACCTTAATCTTGGTGCTATAGTCATGTTCCTGGTTTTGTAATTATCTATTTTCCCTTATTCTGTTTTTGTAGGAATAATGTCTCTTCTGCAGGAGGGCCGAATGTCAGCTTCCACTTTTTCAGTGCTTGCTTGCTCGGCTGCCATTGTAATGGGAGGAGGGGGGAGCTGTTTGAATGGGAGGGGGAAGTGAGCTGGTGGAGAAGAGAAGAGAAAGTTTTCTTTAGCATTTTCTTTGAAGCAGATAACTACTCAAGATCAACCGTTGTGGCAAACCAGAAGGATGGCAGCATCAGATGCTGCACCCCACATGACCCCTGGGGGGAATGTGGATTGGATAATCCTGACTGGATGATTGAGAAAAGGGTTTTAGGGATGCTTTCTATATGTAATTTTCGTGCCTAATGCCTCAGACCTTGCTTTTCTTTGGTTGCATTCAGTTCATACTCAGTAAAAGTACCTTTCTCTATGAAAATGGAGTCGGGGTTTTTCTTTCTTGAGTACTGAAAGGAGGCACACCTGACAGGGATCCACAGCAATTAGGATTCTTTGTGGCACACATTCTCACCTACATGCAAGAGTATGGGCATGATTTCCAAATGAAGGATCCCAAGTGCGAGTTGTGACCCTAGCCCTAGAGGGTACCACTACCAGATGGATGGTGACCCTGCATAACACAATACACCAGAACTGCAGGATTTTGATCATTTCATGATGGCCCTATGGCAACGGTTTGAGGACTCCCTTGCAGATCACAAAGCACATGACCGCATTAAGGTGGCGAGGCAGAGGCGGTGGCCAGTAGCAGACTATACTGAAGAATTCTGGGACCTCATGTGTCGTGTGACCTGGCCAGAGGATATTTTGGTGAGCTGTTTCAAGGATGGGCTGAGTGATGATCTATACAATGCCTGTGTGGCCCAAGGCACACCAAATCAACTATAAAAGTGGTACATCACCGCTGAAGAAGCCAAGATTGATATGGCCAGAAATCAGTACTGAGCGGGGTGAGCATGGAAGAAATCCCCACCCCAATGGAAGCAACAGCCCCTCAAACTGCAAACCACATTTTCTCTGAAATCCGCAGCCTGTTTCAAGTGTGGAAAAGAGGGGTATCATGCTGCAGAGTGTTGTTCACAAACATCTGCCCAGAACCACCAACCGGGGGGGGGGCTTGCAAAACCTGGGTAGCATGGGAAGGCGACTGCCCTGAGGAGCAGGGAGATCGTAGCATCTCAGGAAACCCTGGCATCTCAGCAGGAGGAATCACACTCATTCAGAAGTGATCCAGAAGATGAACCACTGCTAAGCAGACCAATTAAACCACTTACCCTCCCCTTAAGACTATTTATCCCAAACTAGGACAGGGAGATAAATATCTCCACTCTAGTGGATTCAGGGTGCACCCGTTGTTTGATCAGCCCAACCCTTCTTTTGCTACCGAGCTTATACATTAGAAGCCACAAGGAAATACTTACATTTATAGTGGCACCAGGCATGGAGTGGCCGTCAGTTTTGGGCCTTGCATGGCTGAAAAAATGGAACCCCAAAATCAATTGGAAGCAAGGCATCATAAAATTTCAGATGCACGTGACTTTTGCCAAGAATCCACATAAAGAAACTGAGGGGGCAGAGAACTGATAAACAGCCATGCCTAGTCACGCTATGCCAATTAGAATACAAGGATTTGGCTGAAGTTTTTAGCGAAAAAGCCTCAGATGAACTCCCTCTCCACCGTGCCACTGACTGTACGATAGAAATCTTACCCAGCGCTAAACTCCCTATACTCAAGATGTACAGCATGTCCCTGAGGGAGTTGGAAGAGCTGAGAACATTTATTGAGAAAAACCTAGCAAGGAGTTTCATTGAGCCAGCCCTACCAAAAATCACAGCTCCAGTGTTATTTAGAGGGAAAAAAAGATGGCTCAAACTGTCTGTGTTGATTTTAGAAATTTGAATATGATCAGTGTGGAGAACATGTACCCCTCCCCCTTATTAAAGATATGCGAGTACACCTTGCTAAAGGGAAAAAAATTTCAAAGCTGGACGTAAGGGAGGCTTACTACCATGTCAGAATTAAGGAGGGGGATGAGTGGAAAATGGCATTTAACACCCCCCCCCCCTCGGGTGCTACCAATTCAAGGTTCTCCCCTTTGGGTTACAAGGAGCCCCTACAGTGTTTATGCAATTAATAAATGAAGTGCTACATCAGCATATGTATAAGGGGGTCCTGGTCCAGGGATGGGTTCTAAAATTTTTTACTACTGGTTCTGTGGGTGTGGCTTATTTTGTGGGTGTGGCATGATGGTCATGTGACAATTCCTTAGCAGAGGTACTGGTCTACCAGGCTTTTAATTGCTTGCAGAGCTATACCTGTCTACCCATTTATTTTTGCAGGCACTGGTCTACCCATGTATTTTTGCAGGCATCTGTCTACCCATTTATTTTTGCAGGCATCGGTCTACTCATTTGTTTTTTGAGGCACTGGTCTACCACCAAACTGCCTTTTACCACTGATCAGCTATAAGGCAGCCCCTTGAAGCCCCCCGGCAAGAGTTTAAACAGTATTTTTTCTTATAGCCCATCAGCTGGGACTCAGGAGGCAGCAATAGATTGGGGGTGGGGCCAAATAAAAGGTAAGAATAACATGGGGGGCCAGGGGGGAGAACCGGTTTGTTGATGTCATATCGTCACTGCTACCGGCTTGGCGGAACCGGGAGGAGCCCACCACTGTTCTGGGCTACTTGGACAACATTTTAATAAATACTGAGAACAAAGCAGAACATGTAAAACGAGCCATGGCTGTTTTAAACAAACTCCGCTCTGCCAAACTTTATGCTAAACTTCCCAAATGTGAATTCCACTAAGAGAAGATTGACTATTTGGGGTACCGCATTTCACACCAGGGGTTTGAGATGGATCCTCTAAAACTGCAGGCTGTACTTGATTGGAACCCTCCATGCACGCGTAAATAGTTACAGAGCTTTCTGAATTTTGCCAAAGTTACCACCAGTTTATCCCCGCTTTCATTCAGATTGCTCTCCCGATTACCAAGCTCTTAAAAACAAAGGGGGGGGGGGCAACCCTAAATCGAAGCAGCCTTTGAATTGGACTATGGAATGCCAAGTGGCATTTGAAAAACTTAAACGGCTGTTCTCAGCAGAACCAATTCTAAAACATCCAGACATGGAGAAACCATTTGTCAAACAAACAGATGCCAGCGATGTGGCAATAGGAGTGGTCCTGCTTCAGAAAAATGACAACCATGCACTTACACATCCAAAACGTTGAATGAGACCGAGCTAAGATGGGTCATTTGGGAGAAAGAGGCTTATGCAGTTTGTTGGGCACTGTTAACCTGGAGGCATTTCCTAGAAGGGAGGAAGACCGCTTTTGAAGTCTGGACTGATCATAAAAATTTAGAAGCCCTAAGGAAACTCTCCCCAAAACAAGTACAATGGGCTCAGTACTTTAAATGGTTTGATTTTCCTCTAAAATACCTCCCCGGGGGGAAAAACTTTCTGGCAGATGCGCTATCCAGAAAACCGCAATAAAATAGTGCAAAGTCAGACATATTCAAAATCATAGTACAAAACAATCAACCAGCTGCCAAAGTAGTCACCAGATCCCAGGCAAAACAAGAGACATTGACGGGCAATGACACCACCCAAAATTTTAAACAAGATTTGGCCACTGATGAATGGTTTTTGAACAACAAATCCAGGGCATTTTTGGACTTACTTGGTACTGGCCAGGGGTTAAGCTCAGGTTATCATCTGCAAACTAATGGAAATTTTGAAATTTTGAACTCAGTATTAGAACAATATTTAAGATATTTTATTAATTTTCAACAGGATAACTGGACCGAACTTTTGCCTTTTGCTGAAGTTGTGTTTAATAATGCTGTCCATTCAAGCAATGGTTTTACTCCTTTTAGAGTAGTGACAGGCTAGGATTTCAGCCCCATACCTGAACTACCCACAGAAGAACCCACCATCCCTCACTTAAGGAGTGGATGGATAATTTTCAAAACACATGGCCAGTGATTAGACTAGCTTTAAAGGAGACTAGAGAAGCCTTTAAATTCAAGCTGACAAGAAAAGGATGGAACCCAAACCTTTTCATATTGGAGACAGAGTATACTTATCTACAAAATTCCTGATATCATTACAACCTTCGAAACAACTAGGGCCAAAATTCATTGGACCTTTCCCCATTACTAGAATCATCAATCCAGTAGCAGTTGAACTACTCCTTCCATAGACACTCAGGCAAGTTCACCCAGTATTCCATATTAGTTTACTCAAGCGAGAAGTAATCTCATCCCTCAGAACACCTGCATCTGCACCACCTGTTCCCATCATGATTGAAGGTGAACAACACTTTGAAATCAAGGAAATCCTTGACTCTAGGATCCACAGAGGGAAAATCCAATACTTAGTTGCTTGGGAACATTTACTATCAGCACACAATGAACGTGGATAAACACCATGTTAGGGCTCCAATCTTACTGAGAAAATTTCACTCCCAATATCCTAACACACCTTGTTAATATACTGTCATGAAATCTTGTGTATATTTTGTTTTTTTCAGGTGGACCCTTTTGCTTTCTAAGGAGGGTAGCATGTCAGATCCCTAAAAGTGATACTGCCATTCAATTGGAGGAACGGGGACACTTGGATTCAATTCCCTAGCATTGCCTGTGTCAACAGATACTTTACAACCTATATCCAAAGAGCCCTGAGCTCTCCTTTACATGCAGGAATTTTTATAATAGCCATGTGGGTTGTCTCACTTTAAAATATAATGGTGGGAATGCATGTTTGTTCGGATTCTCAGAGGAAATAGTAAAGAAAATATCTTCACACTTGTCTATTGGCTAAAATCTGCATTCTGACTTAAAGGGAGGGGTCTTTACCAATTTAATCCTACTGCTTTGCCTAAGGGTATTGAGATCTTGCTTTAGCTGGATGGCTGTCACTTCTGCTTAATAAAAGAATCCTTTTGAACAACCACATTTCAAGAGTTTGTACTTTCTTAAGTTGGAAGGAGAGGTGATCCTTACACCCAGGACCCTGGATAGCGATCCCCATCTGAGGTTCATGAGTTGTTTCTTTTTAAAAACAGATCCAGATTAATGTCAAGCCTCCAAGTAACATGTCCCCAATAATAATAGTCAAAGCAGCCATATTCCAACAGTCTTTTTATTAAGAACATATCAAATCAATGCAATTCCAGATCTGGCCAGCCTCTTGAATAACACACAATATATACATATTAAAAGTTAGAAACATCCTCTCCAAAATCACTTTCTCCAATCATTTCACAGTCCATCAGTCCAGTGACTCCAAACTCCACGTTCCACCATCTCCAGGCACTTTCACTGTTCTCATGGGAAAGAATGCTGTTTCAGGAAGTTTAATCATAAGAAAGACGCCCAATAAGCCATCATTACAAATATATATCTACATATGACAGGAACAGGAAATACCTCACAGGAGCAGCTGAAGGCAGCTCCTTGAGAGGCAAGGAATGCATCTCAGACTAATCCTGCCAACACAGCAGACATAACCACTGTAACATCTTCCCTTTTCATATTAATACAACTATCACATATTAAAACATTATAAAACCTTGTTAAACCTTATAACATTATAAAACATTGTGCAACATCAAAGTTCTTATGCAAGCAACTATAACATCTTCCCTTTTCATATTAACACAACTATCACATAATAAAACAATCTAAAACATTGTTAAAAAGTTCAATTGTAAAAGGGAACTATATCAACACAAATTGAGTCTGTCAGATTGTAAAAAGAACAATATCAACACTTTCTACAAATTAAATCTGTCAGGTGGTCGCAAACATTGGCTGCTACAAGTGACGACTGGCCCTCTTGCACCAACTGGTTCTCTTTGCACTAGGGGCTTCTCTGATCTCACTGGGACCTCTGGGCTCTTCTCACCACTTACTGGAGTGTCTGGCACTTGACTGCTATCAGGTATACCCACTTGGTCCGAGCTCTCATCAACATTAAACTGAGGCTCCATTCCTGTACATTCTTCATTGTCCGTGGGTAAGTGCGGTGTGGTAATACCAGATACATCTGGCCTATCCACAGGATATGTAAAGTCTGGCCGCTCAGTTACACGCGGTGATACAAAGTTCCTTCAACGTCCACTAAATAGGAATGTGGAGCCATTTGTAAGCAGCTACCCATTTTCCAGCAGCCTGTTCAATCTCCAGGCAGTGGTTTCATCCGAATCCATTCCCTAATCTTCAATTCTGACAAATCTCTAGCTGAGTTGTCATATCTTGCCTTGACCACTTGCCTCTTCAGCCATAACTTTTCTGGAACCCCTTGTATCACCGAGGGCTCAAGCAGCTTGTCGGCCACTGGTAGTGATGTCTTTAGTCTCCTTGCCATTAGTCTCTGTGCTGGACTACTGTCAATGCCCTCAGATGGGGTATTTCTCTAATGTAGAATAGCTTTCCATGGATCTTTACCTTCACTGTGAGCTTTCCTGCATAGATTCTTAGCGATCTTCACAGTGGATTCAGCTTTACTGTTAGCTTGCGGATGACCTTGGTCACATGCTTGAACTCCCTCTCAGCAGCAAACTTCCTAAATTGTAACCATGTAAACTGAGGCCCATTATCAGAGATCACTTTATCTTGTTGGCCATAATATGCAAACTGAGTCTTGCATCTCTTAATGGCAGTCTCAACCAAACAGTCCGTAAGGGGTTCAATTTCCCAAAAATCAGAATAATGATCAACTAATATTAGATACTCTTTTCCTGCATAATTGAACAAATCCATACTAATAATCTGCCAAGGATGTGATGGTATCTCATGTGATATCATGGTTTCTTTTTGTTGCAAATGTGCATATTCATTACAGGTGGAACAATTGCTAACAAAGTCCTTGATTTTGCCTTGCTTGTAAGGCCAGTAAAGCGTGTTGTGGGCTTGTCAATAGCATACCTCTCTGCCAATATGGCTTGAGTGTATGCACAATAGCATCTCTGTTCAGTGACCTAGGCTCTATGACTCTTGGGCCCTTGTACAAGATCCCATTTTGTACGCGATCTCATCTCTAAAAGACCAATATTTCCTCACTATTGCTGGAACTGCCTCCTTCTCATCTGGCCACCTGCTCATAATGATAGCTTTCAGTGCCTGTAAAGCTACATCTGTATGTGTGTGCTGCCTAAACTGACATAGTCACTGATTTGTGACATTAAGATAGTCTGCTTGATTAACTTCAGCAAAAAAAGTTTGTTCCTGTTGCAACCAGCAGACTGTTTGATGCTCATGTTCTCCCCCATTGTAGCCCTACTCAGGGTATCACTAATATATAATTCACGTCCTGGCTTGTAGACAACATTGAGGTTGTAATTCTGCAAACTAAACATCGTGCGCTGCAGCCATTTAGGAGCACACAAAAGGGGCTTCTTGAATATGGCTATTAGCGGCTTGTGATCAGTCTCAGCTGTGATTGTATCCTGGCCATAAAGATAATGATGGAAATGCTGGCAGGCAAATACAATACTTAAGCATTCCTTTTCAATTTGAGCATAATTCAACTTGGCAGAAGAGAGTGCTCTAGATGCATATGCAATCAGCTGACCTTCTTGCAATAGGCAACATCCTAGGCCATTTTTGCTCAAGTCACTTTGGATGGTAACAGTCAACAATAATATTTTAACACTGGAGCAATAGTGACCAAGCTTTTTATCTCCTGTACTGCGTGATCATGCTTGGGAAGCCAATGCCAAACTGCATCTTTGACCAGAAGGCATCTCAATGGCTAACACACCTCCGATAAGTGCAGCAGGAATTTTGCTAAATAGGTAATAAATCTGATAAATCTCTGTGCTGATTTAACATCAGCAGGCGATGACAAAGAGTACTTTAAGCTATCTCCTTTTACCCCATGGGGTCCAGAACATAGTCATGTAACTATTCATTTCATCCAGTTTACACTGCAAGAAGGCATCTCTAGCATCAACAAGCATAAAAAACTGTGCTTTGGCTAGTTTGTGCAAATCATCATCAATTGTTGGCATTAAATAATGTGACCGTTTCAGGGCCATATTCAGAAACTTGGGATCAATGCAAATTCTATCCAGCTGTCTACAATTATTGCAAGTTCAAGGCTCAAGGTTGACTCAGCCTTCCATTCTTTCTAAGGTAGGTAAATTGAGAACCCAGTTTGTGGGGGCCATAAGCTGACTTTGTATAAAAATATACAAAAGTATGAAGGCTGCTTAACGCATTGTAAGCCACCCTGAGTCTCTGGAGAAGGGCGGCATATAAATCTAATTTAAAAAAAAATTCTAATCTTCTCTGGCCTCCTAATAACAACCATGTTGCTTATCCAATCTGAGGACTCAGTTACTGACATAATATGCCCTTCCGCCTTGTACTTATCCAGTTGTGCTTTAACCTGCTGCTTAACAGCTATAGACACATTGCATGGTGCACTTTCTACTGGGGAAATAGTAGGGTCAAATTCAAAATGAAACCTCCCCTGGAACAGATACTATAGGGCCCTCAAACACCTCCCGGTATACTTGGAGGATATGCTGTTTTGTCAATGACCCCACCGGAGATTTGGGGGGGGGGTAACTCACAACATTGTGTAGCTCAGCCAGAATGGTAAACTGCATCAACCTCAAGTGCTCACATGTTGATCCTGACAATAAATGTTTCTCATCAGCTTCCACAATCTCAAATTCAAGTTTGTAAATATCTTCACATATGCTGCATTCTGTTTGAAATAGGCCCACTGAGTTCATTAGTTCTCCTGAATATAACTTCAATTTAGTACTGCTAGGCTGAAGAAATATCTTGGGTGCCAGTTTCTTTTTCTTTTTTCTTTTTAAATAATTTTTATTCGGCATTTACATCTTTAATATCTTTGTTACATTTTAACAACTTTCCAATACTGGCATCTTTGATAATATCTATTTTGTTTTTTGAACAACTATATAAGTATTTTATATAATACTTACTAATTCACATATTCACTACAATATATACATACCTATTACACATTGATTATTTCGTTCCTCTATAATATCTTCTCTTACATTTATGCATTTAAACATTGATTTTAGATTCTTTCTCCAGCCAGCTATACCATCTATTCCATGTTTAAATAGTTTCCTCTCGGTCTTTAAGTTCCATTGTTAATTTATCTGCTTCTTTACATTCTAGCACCTTCTTTATAATCATCGTATTTGATAGAGCAAATAGTTGTTTCCAATTTTGTGCAAATGAAATTCTGGCAGCTGTATGTGGTGGATGTGCCCCATCACAAGGAAGTATTGGTGTCAAATTCAAAAATGATTGGAAGAAATTACTAACCCAAAAATAGATTTGAAACCTGAATTATTTTTATTAGGAATACTGGACCTGAAAATGAATAAAAACCTTCAATACATTATATTGCACATACTAACCACATTTAGTAAAAAACACATCACATTTGCAAAAAATTGGAAACAAAAAAATATACGGTCAGCCGAAACTGTAATTAAAAAAATTCTAGAATGCGCAGAGATAGATAAAATGACTATGGAGTTGAAAGAGAGAGAGGATTTGGACTATTATGAAATATGGAATAAAATGTAACATTGGCTCAAAAAAAGAAATCCGAATCGATGTCGCAGGACCATCATGAAACAGTCGAAATCCCACAGTTCTGGTGTATTGGCATTATGTAGGGTCACCATCCATCTGACTGCAGCACCCTCTAGGGCAGTGGTTCCCAAAGTGGGTGGTACCACCACCTGGGGGGCAGTGGGATGTCTTAGGGGGGCGGTAAGAGGCAAGGGGGGTGGCAGGGGGGCACTAGAGCAAAAGGGGGCAGCAGGGGGCCGCTAAGTGGCAAGGAGGGTGGCCCCCACCCTTTGGCCTGTGCAGTTACCTCCTTGCAAGCAAACAGTAACAAAAAACAACTTCTTTCAGCTTCATCATAGGCTAATTAGCCATTGATTAGATCCGTGACTCTCAGCTGATTTACTGTCAGATGTTTTGCGCAGAGATCTGCAGCTTGCTACAAAGAGCTAAATTGCCGGAGCAGATTTTTTTCCCCCTCCTTATGCAATTCAAGCTGAAAATGAAACCGAAAGTAAAACAGGTTGTTGCAGCTGTTCGCTGCCACGTAGGAAAATTAGGCAGAGGCAGTTTTATTTTCTTTTTCCTCATCAAAAAAGGTACAATGGGTGTAAACAATGGGAAATTTAGGGCAAAAGAGGAGAGTTCAAGATTTTAAAATACAAAAGAAAAAAAAGCTCTAACTAGGGAATTGTAATAATTGAGATACTATTGTATATTGTGTTGAAAGCAGAAATGGTTAAGTTGTGGTTTAGAGGAATATATGGGGAAATTATTTGGTTTATTATTATTGGTAAATATAATTAATTGATCTGTAATAAATTGGATTGCATGGAAATAATTGAAATATTTATTTTCATATTGATTAATATACAAAAAAGGTTATATAATTGATTTATATTAAAATGTTGAATTTGTATTAAACAACTGTAATATTACATAATTAACCAATGTGAGGATGGATATAAAAACAGATGACAATGGGAAGGGGTATAATATAGAATAGAAGGAAAAATTGAATTTGATTAATATTAGAGATGAGGATGAAGGGTAATATTGTTTTTTTAAAAAATAGATGAGGAATAAATATGGCAAAAAGGAAATATAGAAATTGTAAATTTAATTGAAATGACTAAACACTGTGATATGGTGATGGATCTAACCCAATAACTCACAAGACAAAGTAATATCTTCTGGGAATTCTTTTATTCAGGCCTGGATTGATCCTTGGCCTATTCATCTAACAGCAACTGATCTTATGTCTTTCTCTTACAGGTACACATGTGGAACTGCTGGATGACCTCATGGTGGGACCTCTTATACCCAGGGGGAGGAGTCAGAGGTAAGGTGGAATTGTGGGAATGATGGGATATGTGGTTATGTTAACCCTTGCAGAACTGTAAGGGGTTGTGATACGAATGGGTTAGACATTTAATTTGACAAAAACCCCTCTAAATGTCTAACTGATGGCAGGTACATGGTATTTACATACACACATGTTACATACATAAAATTACATGATTTACATATAGACACATATTTTTGACATGAAGTATGTGTGTTGTTTGTGAGGTAAAGGTTTGGTGAGTATATCTGCTGTTTGCTCTTGAGTGTCACAGTGTATGGGCTTAATAAAACCAATCTCTGAGAATTGTCTAACATGTTTACACTTAATATTGATGTGCCTTGATCATTGTCCAATGGCATCAGCCTTTGATATTTCTATGGCTGCTTTATTATCCTCATGAATAATTATTGGGTATGATGGTTCAGTCCAAATATCACTGAGTAAGTCATCAAACCATATTAGATTATTTGCGGCCTTAGAAAAGCAGACTAATTCTGCCTCGGTGGTAGAGGTGGCTATTAGTTTTTGTTTCCCTGTGTACCAATGTATAGGGCTATTGTTGAGGAAAAGTATATACCCAGAAGTGCTTTTCCTACTTTTGATATCTCCTGCCCAGTCAGCATCTGCATAATAGGTTAATTTTGGTTTTGTGGATAGGTCTGGTTCAAGGCATAAGTGGGCATTAATACTGTATTTTAGGTATCTGAGTAACCTTTTGATGGCACCCCAGTGTAGAGGTGTAGGTGTACATTTATTCATGTGTCTGAATAGTAGCGATGTCTACCAGCAATGTCTAAAGCGATCTTGTCCAATTAGCTATGTACAGTAGTGACCCTATGGTAGACCTGTACAGCTTGTTGTCAATGAAAGGTTCAGCTTCATTATACATATTTTTTAGAAAATGTGGTTGCATGGGGGTCTCGCTGGGTTTTGCCTCTGACATATTACATTTTGATAATAGTTCTATGATTTTTTCTTTTTGTGAGAGTTGGAAATCTTTGTCAGTTTTGGTCACTTGAACCCCTAAGTATTTGTCTATTTTCCCTAGTGATTTTAATGAGAAATGATTCCCTAATTCAGCGGCAAACTTGTCACATTTGGTTTTTTGCTTCCCTATGTATAATATATCATCCACATAGACAAGGATGCCTTCAAATGAATTTTTTTCTCTCTTTATGAAGAAGCTTTTATCTGCTGAAGTGGTGGTGAAGCCCATAGAGTTAAGGACTTTGGCTAGACAATCGTACCACTTTTTGTCTGACGGCTTGAGTCCATTTAAACTTTTATTCAGAAGCCATGTGTTGTTTTTTCCTTTATTGTATCCTGGTGGGGCTTTGACATAAATTTCCTTATCCAATTAAAGGTATGCAGTTTGCACATCGAATTGAAATACTTCCAGTCCCAGGATGGTGGCTACTACTAGGGCACTCTTGACATTCTCAGCCCTGACCGTGGGTCAGTAGGTGTCTGTGTAGTCCTCTGGGTACTTCTGAGCGAAGCCTTGTGTGACTAGCCTCGCTTTGTACAGTACTTTTTTTTAAAATTAGATTTATATGCCGTCCTTCTCCAAAGACTCATGGCAACTTACAATGTGTTAAGCAATAAGTTTTCTAGTGTCTTGACCCTGAATACCCACTTGGTCCCTATTTATGGTACTTGAGATGGTGAGTATACTTGCAGATCCCTAAGGCTCTCCATTTCCCTTTCCATGGCTTGTTTCCATTTTTCTTTCTCTTCCTGGGGAAGGTTGAGTATCTCTTCATAGGAACTGGGTATGATATTGTCTGTATGTATAGACATGACATAATCCTCAAGTCTCTTTGGTATTTTGTTCCTATTTGCTCTGACTGGTCTGTCAGGAGGTGTGTCTGTTTCATGCAGGTACTCGGCTTCTTTTTTTGTGAGGCTATCCAAGTTCAAAGTGGGATGCCCTTCCTTCCATTCCTTGGCCCTTAGTTTGTGGTGTTTGGGCTTGTGTGTTTTGTTTTCCTTTGCTTTTTCAGTGATTGGTTCCTGATCCTTTTGTTTACGTGATTGCGTATCCCCACCAAGAAAAATGTCATTGGAATGAAGCCTTGACCAATTTGAATGTTCATGAAAGTCCGCAGATCTACACACAATAAACTTGTTATTGCAATCCACAAACCTGAAAACTTTTGTTCCTGGTTCATACCCCATGAATCTTAGTCTTTTGGATATCTTTTCTCCTTTCTTTCTCAATTGTCTGGAGATATGAACGTCCACCGGGACACAAAATATATGCAGGTGAGCTAGGTTAGGTTTCCTCTTATACAGTATCTCATATGGGGTTTTATTAATTGAACTTGACCACAATCTGTTCAATGTATAGTTGGAGTAATGCAATGCCTCTGACCAAAATGATTGGCCCATCCCTGTGTCTTCTAGGACACATCTCACCATTGTTTAGAGCATGCCATTTTTATGTTCTATGACTCCATTTTGAAAGGGGGGAAAAGGTGAAGAAGTGAAATGCAATATGCCCCTCTCCCTTAACCATTTTGTAAAGTCTCTGGCCATGAATTCTGTACCTCGGTCAGTCATTATCTGCTTGATTTTGGTGCCATGTTGCAGTTCCACTCTTTTATACAATTCTTTAAATTTTTGGAATGCTTCATTTTTATGTCTGAGTGAATATACATAACCATATCTACTGTATTTGTTCACAATGGTTAGAAAGAATCTTTTTCTATACCTAATGGATGGCTTCAGTGGCCCTATTAGGTCCACGTGTACTAATTGAAAGATAGAGTCAGTAGTCCACTCTGATTTCTTAGGCCTCGTTTTGACTTTAATTTTTGAGCACTTACAAACAGAACACTCTAAATAATTCTCATAATTTTTTACTTTTAAACGCTCGGTACATTCCAACATTTTCTTAACAACTGGGAAACTGATATGCCCTAGCCTTCTATGGAGAAGATGGGCACAATTATCATGGATGGGCTTTCCCATAGATACCGTATTTTTACCTGGTGACTTACAATTGGTTTCCCTCTGGTGTATCCCTCCTGTTTCTGTGTTTCTCTTTTTCTTGTTGACATTTTAATATAAATCAATTATATAACCTTTTTTGTATATTAATCAAATTAAGTATTTAACATAGACACATAAATTTAAAGACATCAAAAGTAAGCAAGTGTATGAAACTTTGAGAAAATGTAAAACAAAGAGTGAAAATGACAAGCACTGGCACAACAACTGTAAGTAAGATAAACAAGAAAATAACTTCAAACCAGAGATCCCTTACAACATCTCCTCTGCAGCAAAGATCAATTGACATCATGTTAGGAGCAGAAAAAGAAAAGATATCCTCCACTTTTAATATGCAAAACATTCAATCAGTGTTAGCAATGATACAGAAAGGAATGAATAAAACACAAGAATCTATTGCAAATAATCATGAAGAAACAAGAAGAAAACATGAGGATCTGGGAGAAATAAAGGACAATATTAAGAGAATGATGACAAGATAGAAAAATACAGCAGAATATTGTGAAAAATGAACAAAGGATTCAAACGATGCAAGTAAAAATGGAACCAACGGATAAGAAGATAGAAATGCTGGAACAAAACCAAAGGTCAATCAATAGAGAATTGGAAGAGTTGATTACATATTTGGAGATAGAGAAGACGTCCTTCTACCTCAGGTTCCAGAATATAGTGGAAAGTAGAGATGAAGACTTAGGAGAGGTAATGGCAGGAATCCTAGCAGAAGCAACTCAGAGAGATAAAGAAGATATCCATAGGGATATTGATGAGATTTACAGAGTGCATACAAATTATGCTCGCAGGCACAAACTGCCAAAGGAGGTACATATCAGATTCACCAAGAAAACTATAAAAGAGGACATTTATAAGAAGATGAGAGATAAGCCAGTCTTATATAAGGGAAAAGAGATAATAACACTCAAGCAGATTCCAAGAAGAGTAAGGGAGCAGAGGAAAAATTATAATTTCCTAACATCACAATTAAACAAATACAAAATAATGTTCCGCTGGCTGATACTGGAAGGTATATTAGTTTCCTGGCAAGAGAAGAAATATAGAATTGATACTTTGGAAAAAGAACCAGGAGTTCTTTGATCATCATTTTGTGCTGGAAGAGGATCAGGAAAGTAGAGAAGAACCAGAGAATAAGAATCAGGAGGAACATTTCACAGAAGAAATGGAAAAAGAACAAGAAGAAAAAAGAAGATTGAAAAGAGAAAGAATGGAAAGAGAGGCAGTGAGGGAAAAAACACAAATAATAGCAAGAAACACAAGAAGACTAAGGACAACAAATAGATAAGAATAAGAATGGAACGGGAAATAAAAATGATTTCAATTAATATAAAAGGACTAAATGTTCCAGCCAAGAGAACCACACATTTACAAAATTACAAAAATTGGAGATGGATATTATAAATTTACAGGAAGTTCACATTGAGAAACACCATCAAAAAATATTAGAGAATCAAAGATTAGGAAAGCTATATACTTCACTAACAGAACAAAAAAAGAGAGGTATTGCAGTATACATTAAGAAACACTTGAAAACAAAACAAATATACATGGATGAAGATGGAAGGGTCCTGATGATTGAGATACAAACAGAATCAAGAATAATATTATTGATATCAATCTATGCACCAAACGGAAACCAAAATAAATTTTTCAAAAAAATACACAATATAGTTAAAGATTTGGAATATGAGAATATTATTGGAGACTTTAATGCAATCACAGACATGGAAAAAGACTACCAGAGTAATAAGAAGAACAAAACTAAGAAAAAGACACTTCCGAACACATTTAAAGATATGGCACAGGAATTACAGCTACAGGATGCATGGAGGGAGGTGAATAAAGAAAAAAAAAACATTCAACACCCAATGGATGAAATCCTACTTGAAATTTTTAACGACACACTTTTAAAAGCTACAATTCCCAAATCTTGGACTGAAGCTATCATCACACTCATTCCAAAAGAAGAAACAGACCAAACAAAAATTAAAAACTATCAGAAAGGATAAAGAAATAAAAGGATTGCGAATCAAAAAAGAGAAATATAAACTCCAAGCCTTCGCTGACGATGTGGTCTTTATTTTAGAACAACCAGCATCAACAGGAACTAGATTGTTAGCAAAAATAGAAGAGTATGGAAGAGTGGCTGGACTTAAAATAAATAAATAAAAAACAAAGACATTAATGAAGAAGCTTACAAATCAACAAGAGAAAGAATTAAAAGATAAATTGGGAATACAAATAATAAAAAAGGTAAAATATTTAGGAATCTGGCTTACTAACAAAGGATCATCAATTAGAGAAGACAATTATGATAAATTGACAAGACAGATAAAAAAGGATTTAGAAATGTGGAGTAAGTTGCAATTATCATTCATAGGAAAGATTGCATCGATTAAAATGAATGTATTACCCAGAAATCTATATTTGTTCCAAGTGATCCTGATAAGGTCTGGGAAAGATTTCTTCAAAGATTTTAATAAAATGATTACAAACTACATTTGGCAGGGGAAGAAAACAAGGATCAAAATAAAGCATCTACAAGATAAACGAGAGAATGGAGGATTAGGACTACTGGATTAGGAAACGTACTACAAAGCTGCATCATTGATTTGGATAAAAGATTGGATAGAACTCAAAAATAAAAAATATTAACATTAGAGGGTTTTGACTTACAAAGAGGCTGGCACACATTTCTGTGGGAGGGAAGAGACAAACAACATAGATACTTTCAAAGGCATATTATTAGAGAATCACTGTTCAAAACTTGGCAAGAAGTAAAAAAAAGTACACTATGACAAAATTCCAGAATGGCTATCGATCATGGAGGCACAGATTTACCCCAATGCTATGAATATGGACAAAATGAAAACACATAAAGATTTGGTAAATAGCAAAGGGGAATTAAAATCAAGAGAACAATTAAAAGAACAGGGTACAGACATTGACTGGTGTCCATATTTACAGATAAAATCCTGGTATAAGACAAATTTGGTACAATTCGGATTCCAAAAAGATCCATATGAATTAGACAAAATTTTACAAGGGACAGATGATAAATTGATAACCAAAACCTATAATTATTTACTAAGAATTAAATTAGAAGAAGTGGTCAAAGAAAATACGATAATTTGGGCAAAAAAAATTGGATATAACATTGAATTGGAAAAATGAGAGATGAGAGAAGCTGAAATGGGAGCTTCTTGCAGCCTTCCACGGGGCTGGGGCTGTGATCTCCCTTCCTCCCTCATGTTCCTTCCTTCCTTACCTACCCTAAGAAGTCCCGGAGGCCGTGAGCCTCTGCCATTTGGCTGCCGCACCTCCCCCAGAGCCCTACAGCCCCTGTAATCTTGCATGCTGGCAGGTTTTTGCCTGCCACTCAATTGGCTGGTGGCCAACTATCCCATGTGGCCAAAGGGCTGGGACAAAGTATTTCAGCAAAAGGACTGGGCTGAAGGGCATGGGGCGGAGGGGCAGAGGCCCATTGGCCAAGGCGAATGACTAGGGAGGGCCAGTCAACGAGAAAAGCTGGAGGTAAATGGGCAGAGGCGGAACCCTGGAGGAGAAGGAGGCATGGCCAAGGGTAGGAGCTTGAAAGTCCTAGATCCAACAAAGGAGGGGTGATGAAAGCATTTCAGAAAGGATCCTGCCTAGTTTTGGGGACAATAAAAGAATGGAATGGGAACAATACTTTCAGACTTGCAAGAATTTGCTGATGTAACCTTAGAATAGAGATAAAGCTCATACTGCTGGGTGTGTTTTCTCTTCTGGACTTCCTTGCAGGACTGGAAGTATCTGCACTATCTTCAATACATGCTCTGGGCACTGTAGGAAATGACTAGCTAGTCTTATTTGAGTTAATGCAAAGTTTTAAAAAACCTTAAAATATTTAACAGTATAACATTATTTTCAGATTTAAAATAATGAGCTAATTCCTTCTAGTCATAGGAATATATCCTTATGCTGAATTATCTGATCATGAGGAGAGAAAGACATGTAATTTTGCATTGCAAAGCAAATACAGAGCCACAAAGCAAGGAAAAATCTGTTTATTCTAGTACGAACAATTTTATTCTAGTATGAACAATTTTATCAGAATTTTCACATTTACAGCACAGAATCAAATAACTAGAGGCCATAACATGCCTTGAAAATTATTTGACTAAATTTTTAATGTAGTGGCACAATGTCAACAATGTCATAGTTCAAATTAACAAATGGGCCATGTGTTAAATTGCAAACATTTTTTAGACAGGGATAGCAATATTTGCAATGATAAAATTATTAAGAAATGAATACAATACTTCTGATATATCCACATTCTTGAAAATTCTATATATGTTTGCAAAATATATATTGTATAGTTTTACAGACAAATTTACATCAAATACATATATTTTAAACACCAATTTATAAAGGATGCCAACATTTTTTTGTATAGAAAATCATATTTCTGTACAAGGACTTGATTTTCATTTCTTTTAAGCAAAATTGTGCAATTTTTAAGAGGAATATTCATATTCTTCAGCACTGCGACGTCCAAAATCCATCCAGCCCATGTAGTCTCTATCCCTTATTCTGTGGGTAGGGTCAAAATTCTCTAACCCCATCACAGAGACCTTTCCAGTAGAACCTAAATATTGGACAGCAAGATACAAATAAGCAGACTCATTTTTAATAATATGAATTATATGATATCTTAAACCAATTGTAGAATATTAAATGTTGTAAAATCCTGTGATGCTGAACATGATCATCCAGGATCATATGAAACCTGCATTTTTCCTTCTGCTAACATTGATTGTGATATAACACTAATTTTAGTCAGTTTAAACATTTTAAAGTTAATAGTTTTATTGATAGACAGTAGACAGTAAAATAGCTGTTGCATGTGCATAGTTACAGTGCCAGAGGATGTGTTTTTTGCAAAGCATCATTAGAAAACATATTAGCAAAATCCATTATAAAATAAAATTAAAAGACAGAATCAAGATGCACTGGTAACTGTCTGGATAATTTTAAAAATTTAGTCTCCCAGTAGTAGCAACAATGGACATATTGATTATCTTATCATCTCTACTACATCCACAAAAAAAGAAAAGAAAAGAAAACGAGGAAGATATCATATATCAAATCATATTGAAAATTAAAAAAACAGTTTGAGATTGTACTTGTAAGCTTGGTTCTGGTGCTGATCAAAAAATTCATGGCTAAATATATAGCACCTTTTCCTTTAAAACTTTATTAGCCCAGCTTGAATCATTATTTTGTCACTGTCTCTTACTAGTTTGATATCAGGTTTGAAATTGACACACAGAGACAAAAACAAACGAACAGACAGACAAAGAACAGATTCAGAAACATTGATGTCTGTCCATCCTGATCCTCAAGTAACCCATTAAACCTATATAAAGACATATTGGTTTACTGCCATCCAGCTGGAATTTTATCTGAGGAGGCAATGTACAGATCTCTTGTCAAGGTTGAAAAAAAATAGGACAGATCTGTTCATCTGCTGCCTGATTGGTTTTTTTTAAAAAAAAACTACCAGTATTAATTCAATTTAATAAATGAGCATTTGCTTTCAAAATTTCTTCCTTTGGAGGAAAAGGAAAAGAACATTTATTTCTGAGAAATTGTCTTGAAATGGGAGATAGTTGAAGGGTAAATGTGAATAACCTAGAATGATCTCTCCTCTGATCTGCAACCTCCCTGGCTCTCTAATAAAATAACTCCTTCCACCTGGCTCTTTAGTAGCTGCTGTGATTGATAAGAATGATTGCCCTGAAGAAATTAGCAGAGAATGTTTCTTTCCCAAGTGACAGATATAATAACAGTAACAGAATTGGAAGGGACCTTGGAGTTCATCTAGCCCAACCCCCTGCTCATGCAGGAGACCTGTACTAGGGATTCAAACTGCCAAACTGCTGACCTTTCTGATTGACAAGTTCAGTGTCTTAACCACTGAGCCACCTAGTCAGGTTATTATTAATCCAATTTCTTTCAAACATTAGAAAACTTCAAAAGGTCATTGTATGCTTTATTCCATGTTGGATTTCATTCCCTAGTCATAATCAGCTAATTCAGAAAATAGTCTAGGAATGGGCAATCTATAGTCTTCTAGATGTTGATGGATTGCACTCTTCTTCCTCTTGAACTTTGATCATTCTGCCTAGAATTTAGGAGTCCAGATCAGTGCTGGGTTGCTACCGGTTCGCCCTGGCTCAGGTGAACTGGTAGCGGCGGTAGCAGGAGGCTCTGCCCACCCACCCAGACGCTTCTGCGCATGTTCAGAAGCATTGTGAGCACATGTGAGCGCATGCTCGCCCATAAGTGAACCGGTAAGTGACAGGTTTTGAAACCTGTCCCTGGACCAGATGTTAATAAAGTTGGCAGAGAATAACTTCAATCTCTGTAAGAAGATTTTTTGGTAA
Organism: Coluber constrictor foxii; assembly: GCA_038048745.1. Taxonomy (NCBI): domain Eukaryota; kingdom Metazoa; phylum Chordata; class Lepidosauria; order Squamata; family Colubridae; genus Coluber; species Coluber constrictor. The sequence continues at coordinate 112,753,675 of CM075961.1, read as the reverse complement.
TCACTTTAATTATTCAATACTACCTTTATCTTTGATTAATTTATCAAAGCACTATTTTTAACTATATTATTTAGTCACCAAGGCTTACCAAATGCTTGCTGCCACAGAGATACTGAAATGCAGATTCAGTATGACGTATGTTCTAAAGGACATGTTCTAGAAGCATGTCAGGCACTTTAGTACAGAGCAAATGATTAAAAAGAAAACACAAGGCAGCTACTGAGAGGAAAATTGCCTGAAGCAAAAAATAAATAAATAATAATCCTAGATTACGAAATGTTTGCTCTAAAATCAAATTGCGCACTCCTGTTTTATCCTTCACCTACTTTGACTCCTATAATCTCCTTTTTTGATGTTGTAAACAAGTGTGAGTGAAACAGCTTCAAGAAACCTGGGAGTAATTTAACCTGCAATTGAGAAGGTATTTATTTGAAAAAAGTTCAACCAAATAGAGTTAATAACAATTCAATTTGTTTTCAATTGCAGTTTTGGATATATGGCTTTTCCACCGTCACCCTTTCTCCAACAGGGAGCCATCTTGCTCCAAGAAAGATATCCTCCTTGGAGCAGGATGGGCTCCCACTTGGAGAAGGGGTGAGGGTGGAAAATCCTTTTGTACTTTGGGGTTTTAAAGGCCAGTTTGGCAAAAAGTGATAGATTATTCAGCCTTTTATGAATTGTGGTTCTACAGTGCTTTCAACTGCTAACAAAGATTATTTTGAACAGAATTATCTCTACAATCAATTGCTCCCCACAAAAATAAATAAATAGTTCTTTTGTAATAAAGATTTAAGATCCCAGTACATGCATTTGTATGTCTGACAGATTCCTCTGACCAGAAAAGTCCCCCCCAAGAATTAAGGATTCAACTATACATAAAATGGTTTTAATGGGAAATTCTAATCCATTACAGTTCTGGCTTCCTAACTTATTGCCCTTTAGATATTTTAGATTAAGCAAGCATTACAATTCTCAAATATATTTAATAATATTGACTGAGAATTACTGAAGTTCTAGTTCTAACTTGTATGAAGAATGTGGGGTAGAGGAAGATTGCCCATTTTATGACATTAATTTGATATATTTTCATTGTACCAATTATATATGTACCAATCTTACCTTATGACAAGTCATTATTTGATAATAAATATTTTGAGTGAATATCAACAATGGAACACACATTATTTTAGACAACAATAAAAAGACTCCAAGCAGGCATACATTTAAATATGAGAATTAATCATTTAAATCAGGCGATATATATGGGCAATCAGGATGAAAATTAGGGCATACAGATCTTTACACGAGTAACCTAACACTACTTGAAGGCTTGATGCTTGCATCCCAGACTCACAAATCCAGCCTCTACTAAATCTCTACTGACTATGTAAGGAAGAGATATTTTTATAAAATATTCTAAATCTTGATCGTCTGTGTCATATTTATTTCTCCTCCTCTTTAGAAGGTAATTGATGCCGCTGTATGAATTGAACGAAGTTATCCAACTGATGATTCAGAAAAGATTGCAAAGTTCATTTAACTGGATTGGTGGAACATAGAATTCTCTTGACAAAAAACTCTTAGGCAAGTTAAAGCCTTATTCTGTTGCCTCTGTGGAATTAAGATCCACAAGTGTGTCCCAGCCTTTAGTATTTAGATGGAAGCAAACAACACATGCAGAGTTTACTGCGAGTTTACTATTTTCATGTAAACACCTAAAATTACACCTTTCAGAATGAGGAGCTAGCACACACTGCTATTTCCTTTTAGCTCTTCTTCCATAATGAGCTTTTTCCCCTTCCTTCTTTTTTCCTTCTTGCCATTAACTCATTTATCCTTCCCTAGTTATTCTCTGCTAATATGGAGGCCTACAGAAGATAAATGACAACACATCTCTCATTATATCACACAAATTGGGGGGGGGGGGGAGGATCAATCACATCATGACTGATGCATCAATCTTGTCATGATTTGGGATTCAAATTACATCATCCATGCCATTTGCCTGAGGATATTATGGTATGTCGTAAGTACTTATAGCAGATACTAATGCTTGCTTTCCTTCCTTCCTCTTTGTAAAAAAATGAAAGATTAAAGAAAAGAATTTAAGGATTGTAATTTGATAACAGTTCTGCTTCCTAATCTATTTCATATGGACCCCTCACTGCTAGCCTTGCAATCAGTTTCCATAAATGGCTCTAAAGGCTTGCAGCCTTGACAATAATCTCTTTCTTATTCATTTCTGTGTCTTCAGGTATGGGGAGTTATACCACTATATGAAAACTTCTCATTTCTTTGCTATATCTGCTGAAAGGGATTTACAATGATATTTCTGGATAATTAGGGTAGTCACATTGGGAGAATGAAACTGAGAAAGATGTGATGATATGTGGAAGAAAAGGGAGTTTTACAGTAATTCCTGTATGCATTTGAAGAAGACTCATCTAAGCAAATTCCCAATGTTAGCTTAGAATGTTGATATGTATTATCTCAACACCTTTAGATGATGCCAGCTTGAGAAAAATTGCATAACTGTGTTGATTGCTAATAAAAGACAATTTTAATGTCTTTGCCACATTCCCAAGCTAGTGTATTCCAGAGTTGTTGAAAGGCCACATTGTGTGGGAATGATTAATAATGCTGGCCTTTCCTCTCTCACATGTCTGACAGAATGAGATCACTCTAACTTCAGTTTGAAACTATTTATGTATTGAATTTTGAAAAGGGATTTCTTTAAAACCAATGAATGCCTGGAGCAGAAAATGGTAAAAAGGAATACCTCTTCGGGTTTGCTGGAGATATTTGGCTAACAGAGCTCCAAGGTTAGCCTTTTGGTCAATGCTGCCATCTACCAGCTGGACAGATTTCCCTGAGGTTGGAATACGGACATGTCGGTGATTTTCTACCAAGCTCTGCTCGAGATTTGTCATTGCATGGTGAGATCCAGATGTCTGTTGTCCCAAGGAGTTCAGGGACAACATAACCAGGAACAAGAAGATGCAAATCCCACTATACATAGCTAAACAGGAATAAGAAGGAATAGTCATATTCAGATTTGCAAAGATAGTGCTTTTAAAATACACTAAAATATTTCAGTACTTTTGTGCTTGTTCTTTATCAGTGCATCCAATTTATAAACATTGCCTTATACATTACATTTCCATATGGTTTAGCAGTGTAACATTACACTTCTTTTTTCATAATTTTTATGGAATTCTCTGCTCCAATTCTAAATCCACAAATGCAGATGGAAGTTACCATATGAAAAATATAGCTCTTAGAGTGTAATGCTTATTAGATAGTTAATAAGGAATATAATTAAAAGTGGAGGGTGGGCTTTAAAAGGTGTGTCCTAATCATGATTTCACTTTATTATAAATCTGTGGGAGAAAGAAATTAAATTTGAATATTAGTGCTTAACTTGATATATTTGTAGGATATACTGCAATATAGCAAACAATTCTTAGGTATCAAAATACAATCAATCTCTAGCTAAATGTATATAAGATCTATTATTTTAGTGGAAGAATACTTTGTTTACCTTTAAGTCATTAAAGGTCTTTAAATTTTAAGTCTTTCACAAGTTTTATACATAATATATCATAATTATATACATATTCTGTGGTCAGCATTTACTTTTAAGATAAAAGTAATACAGAGCCAACTTTTTGTTCTGTGTTCAATACTTCCCATAACCAAACCTTAGAAGTTAAAAATTTATGATGATGATGTTTCTTTTAGACCACAATCAAATATAGAAATGCATAGATAAAAATCCAAATGATGTAATTGAAAGACTGTAAATAATTAAGGCTTTATCTATTCATAGACCGAAGAATAACAACTACTCTTGGTGCAAGATGATTTGTATTTGAGCATAGGATTCACTGCACTGAAAAATAAGGTTGTAATCCATTGTTCCCTGACAGTATACTTTAGAATGCTAATGAAAAAGTTTTTCCTATCCTAACATGTAGCAAGCAATTTCATAACTTCCTTTCCAAAAATCATATATTGTTGCCCATAAATGTTATGAATGAGCTAAGTACCAAATTGGTCAAGATTAAGAGATGTTTGTTAAGCAGTCTTTCTCAATTTTGAATACTGCAGAAGATTTCATTTGCAACACTACGGAGAGAAATTCAGATGGCATAAATTGTATAAAGATGCTAGTCACCCTCTCCTGTTCTATTTTCCCCTGCTAAAAGAGTCTTACAAAATCTTCCTCTCTTACCTTCAAATCAAGTGCAGGTAGATCTGCTGACTAGCCAGGATAAGAAATGGTCTCCAGAATGTAGCAAAGCCATTCATAGTTTCTCCTTAAATAGTCTGGTTAAGTGCTTCAGAGGCTGTCATTTGTTTGCACAGATCTGACGCAACTACTGGAGCACCATTCACTTTCCTGTGGAGTTTGAGTGTTGAATGTGGTAGTGGAGGGGTAGAACAGAAAATCTCCAACTGGGGTGGGGGACAGGGATGGGGATGGGATAATTTCTGCTGTTTAATCACATCCACAGCATTGTTATACTTCTTTGATACTCTCTTCTGCTTTATAGAGACTTTGGAAGCAACTCATGTGTTATGTGCAAGCAATGAAATTCAAGCAGGGAATAACTTTGAAGTCCATGACTCAATTTAGCAAAATGTTCTTACAAAATAGACATTAATTTAGACTGCACATGGTATGCATGTGATCTGCATGATAAAATTAGAGTGGTACATCCAAATTCACATAGATTTTCCATACTGTAATCTTAAACAGTTTCAATTGAAACAATAACCTACTAGAATTTTAGGACCCCATTTAGTTCACCGTGAATGGCTGCTGATACTGGATTACAGGTAATCCTTGATTTATGACCACAATTTAGTTCAAAATTTGTGATGTTAAGTGAGACATTTATTGAGTTTTACCCCATTTTATGACTTTTCTTGCCACCGTTGTTAAGCGAATCATTGCAGTTGATAAATTAGTAACCCAGTTAAGTGAAGCTGGCTTCCCTATTGACTTCACTTGTCAGAAGATCATAAAATGTGATCACATGACCTTGGGGCACAACAAAAGTCAAAAATATGAACCAGATCCAGAGGAATTTATGGACGGAATCCATAGTTAGCTATAACTTAGATATAGACTTACATATTTCAACTGATTTTGAGTTGAACCTGAATTCTATTCTATATTACCCATCACACTCTAAATATTTTGCATTTTTTGGATGAGAAACTTAAATGCTTTTAGAATAAAATATTGAGACCAGCAGGACAGTCATTTCCCATTCTTGTGACTTAAACATGTAAAGTGAGGGTTAGTATTTTTAGGTGGAAGCAGCGACCATTGAAATCAATAGTAATTTCTAAATGAGATACTATTCTGACCCAGTTTTTGATCATTAGCCAAGAATCTTTTATATTTTAAGAAAGAATGTTTTTATTCTCAGCCCCCCACCCAAAGTTGATATATGTAAATATGCGTTTATTGTGGACAAAAATAATAAATGAAAATGAGCAAGTTGGATCATGTCAACACACTGACTGGAAAAGACAATATTTTGTAAAATAATAATGATTAGAATTTTGCTCACATAATTTGTCCTTCTAGATGTGTACCAGCTAAGGAACTCCTTGGACTGGGGAATAGTGAAATGTACTAGGTTGGTTGTGTTGGTTGACAGTAATAGAAACAAACAATAAACTGGACTCAAGCTGGAAAACAGGTAAAAATGGCATTAGGAAACCAATCTTTTGGTTCAAATTGCAATCCTCTACTTCTAGGAAGGCGAACCTGGAGGCAAGACAGTGCTCATATTAAGACAATCAGATCTCTCTTCTACCAAGTTTGATGACTAATAATCTTACCATGGAAAAGGTATTAGCCACAAATAAGATGATGCATATTTTTTGTGGTATTTTGATTAAAAATTCAATAGTCAGCTTATCCAAAGATGAGCATGTACATGAGTATATATGGGATATATGAGTACTTGAAAAATCTATTAATGTATATATTCATCTGTAAGTCCATCAATGGATAAGTCAGACCCAAATATGGTGGTGCATTTTAGCACTTAAAATTTGCAGCTTAACTGCAAGCATGATTTTCATGATTTCTCTTGCTTTGCTCCAGTTCTGCTTAAAATCCTTTTCTAATCAGTACCATGGACAGAAGAAAAAGCTCATAATACAGGTCTCTTAAAATTTTAAATTTTAAGTTCTGAAGGTATTCTGGAACATTTACAACAAGAGAACTGTAGTGTAAAATGAGAAATAAGCGTTCTGCGCCTCACAGAATTGAAAGAACATATGCCATAGCATAGGACAGACGATTCATCCTATTGCTTTATCTCTGAGTGGCTTGGAATCACTGAGTATATTTCAATGCTCTTGCAGCATAGGGGAAGTACCTGAGGACTGGAAAAGAGCTTATATGGTACTAATCTTCAACCGGGAAAAAATAGATCCAAGAAATTATAGCCAATCAGCTTGACATCAATACCTGGGAAAATCCTTGAAAAGATAATCAAGTGGAGGATTCGTGAGCACTTAGAAATCAGATGAAATGATTACTAGAAGCCAGCATAGGTTTGTTAAAAACAGATCATGCCAGACAAATCATATATCCTTCTTTGACAAAAAGACTAAGTTGGTGGACCAGTGATATGCTGTGGATACAGTATACCTGGACTTCAGTAAAATGGCTGACAAAGTAACCACAACCTACTTCTTGATAAGATAGAAAACTGTGAGATAGACAGCATTACCTTGAGATGGATTCTCAATTGACTGACCAACCACACCCTCACAGCATGTAGTCTTTAATGAAACTGCATCTACATAGAATGAAGTATGCAGTGGGGTATCTCAAGGTTCTGTTTTGGGTCCAATGCTCTTCAACATCTTCATAAAAGATCTAGACAAGGAGATAGAAGGGGAACTAAGCAAATTTACAGATCATTACAAGTTGGGAGAAGTTTCTAACACTTTGGAAGAGTGAAGATTAAGAAGGATCTTGGCAAAGTTGAGGATTGGGGTCCATTCCACAAGATACAGTTCAGTGATGAGAAAAGTAAGGTCCTGTATGTAGTCAGGAAAAACCAAATGGATAGGTACAAAATAGGTGGTATCTGACTCAAGAGTAATAACTATGAGAGAGAGGTAGGTGTTCTAGTGGACATTTAAATATGAACCAGCAACATACTGGCAAAAAAAGTCAATTCAGTCTTGGAATGCATCAACAGAGGGATAGCATCAAGGTCATGAGAAGTGATAAGGCTGCTTTATATGGCACAAATGAGACCATATTTGGAATACTGTGTATAGTTCTGATCACTATGATAAAAAAAGACATTGAGAGCCCAGAAAGTGGTGCAGAGAAGAGAGCAAAGCTGGTTTAAAAAGTCCTGGAGACTAAATTGTATGATGAATGGTTGAGGGAGCTAGATATGTCTAACTTATCCAAGAGAATGATAATTTGAGAAACTGATACAAAGAAGAGGGAATTAACTTATTCTCCAAAGCACTGAAGGGCAGTACAAGAAGTAAAGAATGGAAGCTTGTTAAAGAGAGATCTGACTTTGAAGTAAGAACAAATTTTCTGACAATGAGAACAATTAATCAATTTTATAATAAATTGTCAAAAATATCTGATTCCTAACTGGATAACAGTGATGGCAAGAAATGACTCTATAACTTTATTTAGTATTGAATTATATTATGGAGATGAAGAAAGGTTAAACTGACTGGTGGCAAATTTGTGTATTCAACAACTGTGAGTTCCATTCATTCAATTATTAGAAATTCATTCTGGACTCAGGATACTTTAATTCAAAATAAGTAGAGCTTGGAAGTAGCAAAATTAATCTTTCTATCTTAAAGAAAATCATACAAAGTTCCGTTTAAACAATTTGTGCTCTGAAGAGCTGTGTTTTTTCTTCTTCTATGTTTCCTTTTCCTGATCATTAAAAAATGTGAAAGTCCCAGGTATTGAAATGTAGGCATATAAATCTTCTCTATCAAGCTAGGACCCCTAAAACTTTTTAAATTGGATGTTTTACCTATAGCGGATAGGAACGCATTTGGTCATATGGTCACAGATAAAAGGATTATCCCTAAGTGCTTGAATAATAAAACAAGGATCAGGACCACTACTTGCTTTGTGTTCTTTTGATAACAGCAATGTTTTTATAATACTTTATATAAAAGGTCATAAAAATAAAATCTACAAACAACAGCTGTGTGGAAGATAAGCAAAGTTCTCTGGGGAATATTTAACTAAACTGCATTTCTAACAGAAGGTATATAACAGCAAGTACACAGAGTTATTGGTAAGCAGCACTTTAAAAATAATCAATTTCTAAGGGGACAGATGATAAATGGATCATCTTTCCCCATAGGAAAGGTGGATAAAGAAGGCAATGAAACCAAAGAAAAGCAATGAAACATTTAGCTCAGATGTATAACAGATTAAGTTCAATGTGCCGAATCAACATTATTTTGCATTAATAAAAATATGCTTTAATCAAGAAATTTTTTTCAAGTAATACAAGGGAGGTCAATTCTAATATGTTGTTGCATATATTTAGTGTATATGTAAAGTCTGCCATTTCTAAGAAAATTCCTCATGTTGGGGGAAAAAAAGCCATGGCAGAAATTCATACTACGCTCAGTTACTTGAATAACAAAACAGGTGAGCCCATTACGTGGTTCTACAATCAGATGTACATACTATATTTGTAATCCTGTGTAGTATCTTGATTCTCTTTACAAGGTGAACATTAAACAACTATTTTTGTAATAAAAAGGTTGCATAAATCCATTTTTGTTGCCAAATAGAAGTATGTAGGACAATTAAGCCTTTGAGAATAAACTAGATGATGGAGCTCGGGCAAAACACAGCACAATGACTAATCAGATTTTTGCAGTTTTCCTATAACTTTAATCCTTCACACAATTTGATATTTTTGCAACTCATGTGAATCACATGTTATTTGTTAAATATAATGCAACATAGTTAGCATTCAATCAGTCACTAAAGGGAAATCCGATTAATTATAAACATATAATATAGATATATAAATTATAGACAGAAATGATGAATCAAAGCAAGTAGGAGGAAAAACATTTTTTTCTAGCAGCTGGAATATTTATAAATATTATAAATAAAATTATAATACTTATATATAATGACTATATAATTAAATTATATGCAATGAAACTAAATCCCTCATGCAGAGATTTTTATATACATGATGAGCTTTATATTGGTTCATATGTTATAAAAATCAGACTAGTGCAAGCAATGATATATCCTGTTGACAATCTATGGATGTGAAAGTTTAATTTTGGAGAAGCAGGATGGGAGAATACTATTGACACTTTTGAATTTGGTGTCAGAAGGACTCCTAAGAATACTATAGATATTCAAATAAAATAAAATAAATAAATGGATCATCCAATAAATTAATCCAGAATTTTCACTTGAGGCAAAATGACCAGGCTCAAATTGTCCTGCTTTGGACATATTACATAAAAATCTACTTCTGTAGAGAAATCTATTTCTGTTGGAAAGGCACAGGAAAGAGAAGACAAGGGTGACCAGCAGTAAGATGGATAGACTCCGTAACAGTGGCAACAGGGAGCCTGAGTGGCGTAGGAGGCTAATGCCTCCTACTAAGGCAGCATTTAACATCCAGCTGCCTGCAATTACTGCGAGTTCAATTCTCACCAGGCCCAAGGTCGACTCAGTCTTCCATCCTTTCTAAAGTGGGTAAATTGAGGACCCAGTTTGTGGGGGCAATAAGCTGACTTTGTATAAATATACAAAAGTATGAAGGCTATTGCTTAACACATTGTAAGCCGCCCTGAGTCTCCGGAGAAGGGCGGCATATAAATCAAATTAAAAAAAAAAACAGGTGCACCATTTGAAGATCTAAGAACTAGGTTAGGGACAAATGTGCTTACTAACAGTGGACAAAAACTGGGTGGCACATGATTAGTCAATGATATCATTCTTACCACTTTTAGGTAAATAGCATTACCTAAACATAGGTAACATTCAAGCTGCTATAAAAAGAGCAGAGTATTTACCCTATCTTCATCCTTCCTCTTTTTATATGCACAAAAAGATATAAATATATATGTGGCATCAAAAGGAGGCAAATGTTGAAAGCCATTTGATAATCTACTGTTGTAAGGACTGAAATGGTATGAGAATACGTATGCAGCCATCTTTTTTCAACCAATTATATGATTAATCTGGGATACATTTAATTGTCTATAAAATTCATTCCAACATGATTTAGAAATCATACTTCATGTACAAATTATCTTTGTTGGTAGAATTATATTTTTCTAACACTAAAATTGTGTGGACTAGATGCCATATTCCTATGCTGGACCCTGCCAAAGAAAAAGAATGGAAAGGAAGATGAACCAAGTGCAAATGCATTAAAAAAAAACATCTTGCCTGGAAAGTCATTTTGTACTATTTGTACTCCTGTCATAACTTTCATTGGCATCCTTCAGTCTCAAGAGACTATGGTATCGTGCTCTGGAAAGAGGTCCTAAAACAGCATCTAGTGTGACTAAAAAGATCAATTCAAGAGTGGCCATCCCTTCCACACTGAGGGCAGATACATTCTGTCCCCTGCCCAGCTTCCAGATTTTGCTGGTTCCAGGACTGCCTCTTTTCCTCAGCCTGCCGAACAAGTGTCTCTTCAAATTGGAGAAGGCCATGCTGTGTCGTGAGCCTCCAAGCTGAATAATTGGAGGTCAAGGTTTCCCAGTTGTTAATGTCCATTCCCAGGGCCTTTAGGTCCTCTTGCAGGTATCCTTATATTGCAGCTGTGGTCTCCCTCTGAGGCGCTTTCCCTGCACTAATTTTCTATACAGGAGATCTTTCAAAATCCAACCATCAGCCATTCTCACAACATGCCCCAGCCAGCATAGACATCACTATCTCAATAGTGTATACATGCTAGAAATTCCAGCACATTCCAAGACTGCGCTATTTGGAACTTTGTCCTGCCAGGTGATGCCAAGAATTTGTTGGAGACAGTGCATATGAAAAGTGTTCAACTTTCTCTCCTGCAGTGCATAGAGGGTCCAAGACTCACTATAGTACAAGAGTGTGCTCAGGATGCAGGCTCTATAGAACTGGAACTTTGTATGTTCTGTCAGCTTCTTATTAAGCCATACTCTCTTTGTAAGTCTGGAAAATGTGGTGGCCGCTTTACCAATATGTTTATTCAGCTCAGTATCTAAAGAGAGAGTGTCAGAGATAGTTGAGCCAAGGTACACAAAGTCATGGATGACCTCCAGTTCTTGTACAGAGATTGTAATACAGGGAGGTGAAACCACGTCCTGACCCATGACTTGTGTTTTTTTCAGGCTGATTGTTAGTCCAAAGTCTTGGCCGGCCTTGCTAAAACTGTCCATAAGTTGTTGAAGGTCTTCAGCAGAGTGAGCAGTGATAGCAGCATCAACAGCGAAGAGGAAATCCCATAAGCATTTCAGCTGGACTTTAGACTTTGCTCTCAATCTAGAGAGATTAAAGAGTTTTCTGTCTGATCTGGTCCGGAGGTAAATACCCTTTGTTGCAATTCCAAAAGCATGTTTCAGCATGACAGCAAAAAAGATCCCAAATAAAGTTGGTGCAAGGACACAGCCCTGCTTTACTCCACTTCGAATATCAAAGGAATATGAAGTTAAGCCATCAAAAACTACAGTGCCCTTCATTTCTTCATGAAAGGACCTGATGATGTTGTGGAGCTGAAGTGGACATCCAATCTTGGGGAGAATTTTATAAAGGCCATCCCTGCTAACCAAGTCAAAAGCATTCGTAAGATCTATGAGGCTACGAAAAGTGGCTGTCTTTGTTCCCTGCATTTTTCCTGCAACTGTTTAAGAGAAAATACTATGTCAGTAGTGGTCCTGTTGCCTCGAAATCCACACTGGGATAGACTCTCTCTGCAAGCACCTGGAGTCTCTTCAGTCTCTTCAGTAGGGAAGCAGCTTCCCTACAACACTAAAAAGAGAGATGCCATGTAGTTGTTACAGTCACCCCTGTTACTTTTGTTCTTGTACAGTGTGACGATATTTGAATCCTTCATGTCCTGGGATACTCCACCTTCCTTCCAACAAAGCTGTCTTCATGCAGTTCAGTGGAGATGTTCTCTTTGCAGCACTTCAGAACTTCGGCAGGAATGTTATCTTTTCCGGGTGCCTTGCCAGAGGCAAGGGAGTCCAGGGCCGCATTCAGTTCTAAAGTTGGTTCACTGTCAAGCTCCTCCAAGACAGGCAGGCACTCAATGTTATTTAATGCTTCTTCAGTTACCACATTTTCTCTGGAATATAACTCAGAATAGTGCTACACCCAGCATGCCATCTGCTGTGCTCGGTCCTGGATAACCTCACCTGCAGCAGACTTCAGAGGGGCAGATTTCTTCTGTGTTGGACCTAAGGCCTGCTTGATGCCATCATACATCCCCTAGATGTTGTCTGTGTCAGCTGCTATCTGGATCCAAGAGCAAAGCTGAAGCCAATAATCGTTATTTCCTGGCGGTCTGTTTGACTTTGCTATGAGCAGCTCGCAGAACCTGTAGGTTGCACTCACTAGAACAGGCTTTATATGCAATTAGAGCTTTCCTTTTTTTCCTCGATGGCTGGTGTCAACTCCTCCAAATGAGCTTCAAACCAATCTCCTGTCTTTCTTATTTCCTTACCAAATACTGACAAGGCAGTGTTATAAACAGCATTCTTGAAATATTCCCATTGTTCAGATGCATTTACTTCAGCTGGGCCTGGGAGAGTTTCCTTGAGTGCTTGCGCAAATTCCTCCACTTTGCCTTGATTGCGGGTCTTGTTGATGTCAATTTGTGGTCTTCCTTCCTTCTTTGAGTGATGCAATCTCTTTGTTTGCAGTTTTATTCTGCTGCACACCAAGGAGTGGTCTGTATCACAATCAGCACCCGGATAGCTGCATGTGATTGTAATATTGGGGAGGTTAGAGCACCAGGTAAGAATCAAGTCGAGCTGGTGCCAATGCTTCAATCTTGGATGTCTCCAAGAGACTCTGTGTTGAGGCTTTGTTTTAAGGTATGTATTGCTAACACAAAGACCATAGTAGCAGCAAAACTCCAGTGGTTGTTGGCCATTTTTGCTCATCTTTCCAACGCTGAACTGACCTAAACAAGTGGGCCAAGAACTATAATCAGTTCCAACTCTGGCATTAAAATCGCCAAGGATAAACAGTGGTTCTTTCTCAGGGATTTTCTTGATAGTAGCAGCCAGATCATCGTAGAATTTGTCTTTGGATTCTACTGAAGATGATAATGTCAGAATATATGCGCTAATATGAGTAACCAGCCCTGCTGATGAATGGAGCTGCAAGGACAGAATTTTTTCACTTCCTGCAGCAGGTGGAATAATGAATCCTAGTAGGGTGTTTCTGACCACAAAGCCAACCCCATATTTCCTAGACTCATTTGATGGTTTTCCCTGCCGAAGAATGAGACGTTTTTCTCCTTAATAGATCCCGAGTCTAACAGTCTTGTCTCTTGAAGGGCAATGATGTCCATCTGCAGTCTGCTCAACTCCATGTCAATGGCAGTTGTCTTACGTACACCATCTATCTCTTGTAAATTGTCAGAAAGGCTGGGGGTCATTGTCCGAACATTCCAGGTGCCTAACTTTAGGGCTAAAGTTTTCTTTTGTTTGTTGCATGGTGCAAAGTTATTGATCTGCTTGTTCGCTTTGACCCTAAACCCCAAGCACCCTGTGAGATTAACAGACTGTGGTAGGGCAGCACCTTAGGTGGGCAGTAGCTACCCAATGAGGTACAGTGACCTCTCCCACTGACAAAAGTGGCCCCTGGCATCACGCTCTACGCCAATCAAGCTAAGACTTATAACCGGTAACTGCCACTTCCCATGTTGTTTCAATGCTGTATGTAAAGCTGGGGTGTCCTCTCCAGAGCACGAGGCCTGGGTAGATTAATATGGAGGATAGACTGTTACCCAAGCAGCAGACCTCTCCTCTCCACGTTGCTGAAATAGTCCAATGGAATGGCAAAGCCGACATGATTAGTTTCAGCTGTGTCGCAAGAGTTACTAGTTACAAGAACATCTTTGTTTCTATATACTTAGCTAACAATGGAATATTGTATTTGAGACCAAATCTTTTTTTTTCCATACAAAAGTTTTATTTTTATGATCAAACATACAAACAAAACATAATCAATCATTGAGTATATCTTCTAATACATCTTTTATATCTTCTTCTTCTTCTTACTTCTCTATTAATACATTTACCTATCTTTTTTATTTTATTAAAAATCATAAAACAATTTAATCACCAACCCCCCTCAACCCCCCCTCCTTCTACCCCCCCTGACTTCCTAGGGCAAAAACAGGATATAACATTTAGCAAACCTAAGATATCATATACTAATTTACTACAAAATTCAAAAATCCCTCCCAATCTTTAACTCCCCTTTTAAAATTCTTCAACATTCCTTCTATAAATTCTCTCATCACATTTTACATTTATTACTATAGTCCTTTCCGTACCTTCTATTTCAGCATTCCTCCCTAATATAATTCTAAATTAAACATTTATCCTCTTTAATCCTTCATAAACCACTTGCCAATTTCTAAAAAAAGAAAAAAATTTCTAAATTAAACATGTAAAACTTTCTTTAAAGCATATCTTTAGAATAGTATTTTTAACCATTAGATTAAGTAACATCAAACATAAACATTTCATCATATATGCCTTTTAAAAATTCTATAATCTCAAGTTAAACATTTTAAAATTTCTTAATACTTCCTCATATTTCAATAAGATATTCTTCATAATCTAAATTTCCAGACTTTTAAAAAAGGAAAAACTATCCATTAAATTTTAGGTTAACCGCTTTAAAACTGCAATACATTTAATTAAACCTTTTGCTTCAATAAAACATTGTTTAAAAAATAACCTTAAAAATACTACATAAGTTTCAAAACTTTCAAGAAGCTATCCCATAAATTTTGGGTTAACCATTTTAATACCTCCCCTTAGAGAGCTATCCATTTTTAGTTAAACATTTTAATTAGGCATCGGTAGTCTTCCAAATATTCCTTCAAAATGTTAATCTCACATTCTTCCTTTCTTTCTATATTTTTTCCAGTCCTTCTTCTTCAATAACACTTTCTTCTTTGGCATTGCTCGTCTCCCTGCTTTTATTTTCAAAAATTTTTGAGCTTGGATTTGAAGTTGGTATATCTTAGAAATTCGTTCTCCTTTCAAAATTATTTCCTTCACTTTGAAACCCCCATCTCTGCTCTTCCTGCTTATATAATCAGCCACTTCATTCTTTAAAAATTGGCTCTGCTTGTAAAGCCAAGAGTTGTCAAAATATTTTTCAATCTGCAATGATAAATCTCCTTGATACTTTTCAGTTAATTGTATGGAAGCCTCCACCAAAACCTCTGTTTCCAGTGTGCTAGACTCCATCTTAATCCTGTCAGCCTCTTCTTTGTCCTCCAAAATCATGTTAGCCTGCTTGATTTCTTCCTCTTTTCCAGCCAGCAAATACTTCAATTTGCAATCTTGGATAATTCTTTTAACTGAATGCAGTATCTCAGAAGTAAAATCATTTAAAAGTTCTTTGAAAGCCTTTACAGTCACAAATTTTGTGAATCATATCCTCCTTCCTTAATGGCAGCCATATTTCAGTTTTAACTTTATATTTGTTCAGCTATCAGAACAGTGAGTCCAATTATTTTCCACACACTTTAACAATGTACATTAATTGAAGTCCATGCCATAGTCTTTTCCATTCCACTTCCACTTTAAATCTTTTCCTTTTTCTTCTCTATGTAATCCAACACCTTTAACAATGTAGCAGGCGTTAACAAGCACTTTCACTAATAAGTTTCATTTTCTTCTTCAGCACCATATTTTCCCCCTTTTTGAATGGAGTTAAAGCATTATACTTGCATATTCTGCTCTCCTGATTCCGCTCTGCCAGCATCCAGAATTGAAGTTTCTTTAAATCTTTAGGAAAAAGTCTTTAAATCTTTAATCTTGTGCTGCTGGTGTGGTCACGATGCCCCGTTCTGCCTAAGGCAGATACCTCCCGGATCCAGAGCACTGAAGGGCTTCCAGGGAGCTCTCACCCTGCAACCCCCAGGCTAAAAAAAAAAAAAAAAACAAAGCCTGGGGATCTAGGGGAGCTCTACCCAAACCCTTCTGCTCTTCTCTCCCCCTTTTCCCCAGGGGAGAGCCGCTAGACAGCTGATTTTCGCTGTTCTAGCGGCTAATGGAATCTCGGGGCTGGAGCTCCAAAAGGAGCTCCATCGGCGTTCTCGGAGCCACAGGAAGTCCGTATTTGAGACCAAATCTTGAAACAACTGTCCAACTGAAGTTTTTAAAGACTTTATATCTGCTACAAGAAACTCAATATGGAAACTTCTCAGGTACAAATTCTGCTCAGAAAACTACCGTACTTGTCCAACAAAAGTTATTAAAGAGTTTATTGTCATCTGCTCCAGAAAATTCAATATGGAAACTTCACAAGTACAAATTCTGTTTGGAAAACTGCCATTCTTGTCAACAAAGTCAATTTGTCTATTTCTAACATTATTTCACCATGAGTTTCCTGGGCTTATCTAACTTGACTAAGTAAAGTCATTCAATATAACAATGATTTGCAAAAGTCCTGACCTGCAATTTCTGAATCAGCCTAGGAATTTGAATGACATTTTTAAAAGCTGGAATGTAGACAGTAATGACAGTCATGAAAGGGGTAAAAAAGTCACAATAGTCTATAGATTTCAATAGTTCCATCTTAAGAAGGAGAAAACAATTCAAAGAATTTACCAAAAGATGACTAATGTTCTGAAGTAATCTTCCACAGTTAAGTCTCCTCCAAATATGCTGGACGTCAAAGAGCATGTTGACTGGGAATCAGAAACTGAAGTACAACAAACCAAAAATGCATATGCTTTACATTATAGCTTGACTTTGTGCTTTATATTTCCAAAAATGTGTTGTATACAACAATTATTAAATTAATTTGAGCTGACATTTTGTAAAAATTATTTTAAAATGAGAAATTCATCAGGAGGATAATGATTTCTTGAACAACTAAGAAACCCTCCAGTTTTTAAAACTGTTTTAAACAGTTGTCATGTAATCTAATATACCCCCATGTAACTATTTAAGTTACCAAGTTCCTTCCTTAGAGATATTATGGAGGAATATGGGTAACTCTTTGAAATGTAAAGACAAGAAAGTGAAACCCTGGTTAAGCCAGTAAAATTTTGGTATGTCAAGGAAGTCTATCAAGCACCCCTAGTTCAAAATGCAGATTGCAAAAATCTGGATAATCTCTAAATAACAACAGAAAAAGGTAGCATTCTAATTTTTGCTATCATTTCATGGTTTAGGGGTAAAATTGCACACAAGCTCATAAAGGGTACATTTGGAGTGAGCTACTGTAAAACAGAACTACAAAACCAGATTATTCTGAGCTATTTTCATGTAGGCATTCTCCCTTATAAGGAAGCATTTTGGGACTTCTCTATCTTCTGATATTTAATATGGTGGTAGTAGCATTCTCATGTGCTTGAGTTCAAAGTCCTGGGGAAAACATTTAAGCTTTTTAAAAAAATAAATTTTATTAATTTTTTATTAATTACATTTCTTAGTGCTTAACGAACATCATGTTGTCTGGGTATTTAATTTGCTTAGCAATACAGATTCTATTCTTAATTTTCACCACTTTTTTCCCAACCACTGGTAAAATAAGTTCCATGTTTGATAATATTCTGTGTCTTCTTTCTATTTAATTTTCAATGTAAGTCTATCAATTTCTGTGCAATCTAGAATCTTCGTCTTGTGGTGTTTCTTCATTTTCCCAATATTGTGCAAGGATAATCCTCACTGCTATTAAGATATGTAATATTAAATACATACTTTTCTTATCCAATTTTCCTAATATCATCTCTAATAAAAACAGTTCAGGTTTAAAATCTACATGTTTCCCTAATATCTTTCCTAGCCATCTGTGCATTTTTGGCCAATTTTGTTTCTTTAACACAAGCCCACCACATATGTGCCTATGTTTTTATTACATTTCCAACATTTGCTAGACATATTTTTAAACATTTTAGCTAACCTAGCAGGTGGTAAATGCCATCTATAAAACATTTTATATAAATTTTCTTTATAAGAAGTTGTCATTGTTAATCTATAGTTGCTTTCTCATAAATTTTGCCATTTCTCCAGTTCTATGTTATAGCCAAAGTTTTTTCCGTATTCTACCATTGTGTCTATTATTTGTTCATCCTCCATTTTTAAATTTAGTAAGAAGTTATGTAGGTTCTTAATTAGTTTTTCATCAGAGTTCAATGGTGTCTTATCAAACAGTTTGTCCTTTATAAAAGCCATATCTATAGCTTTTTCATATCTATATCATATCTAGATTGTATTAGCAATTGAGGCCACCATGATAGTGTAATGTCCTGGTCTTCAAGCTCTTGTTTCAATTTTAATTTCCCTTCAGTGTCCAAAATGTCTTTATATATCACAATTTTTTCAAACGTCACCAGATTTGGCTATGTGAAGGCTTCCATTGTTGAGAGCCATTCTGGGATTTTCAAGTATATTTTAGGTTTTATTTTGTTCCCATACAGATATTAGTGAGTTTCTTATATAGCAATTTTGAAAGTATCTATGGATTTTATTCTTCTCATACCATAGGAAGGCATGCCATCCTAATTGTATATCATGTCCTTCTAAGTATAACAGTCTTTTGTGCCTCAGGGTTATCCATTCTTTTAACCATGTTATCACACATATAAAATAAAAACCAATCTGGTAGTCCAAACTTTCCATTTTCTTTAGATTCTTGTAGCATTTTCAATTTTATTCTCGCTTTTTTTCCTTGCAAATAAATTTCAAAGTCAATTTGTTCAAATCATCAGAGAATTTCTTTTCAATTTTTACAGATACTGTGTGAGGGATCTCACGAAGAATGATGGTTCGTTAAGGGCGCTTCCAAGAAAAGTCAGCACGCAAGGATGCAATTAAGTTAAATCTTTATTTAGGAATAAAGTAGGTAAAATGAGTTCCCAGGAATGGAGGCATCCATGCCTGGATTGAGCCTGTGGGCCAGTCCCATAGGAGAGTAGAACAAGAGCAGGGGGGAGCAGCCCCTGTGTAGAGGTTCTTATAGGGGTCCCTGGCTCCTCCATTACCAAGGTGTGTGAGAGGGCCGGAGGGCCATTAACTTTCACCAATGGGGCTGCAGGGGCCAGAGCCCCTTGACCCACTAGTGGGATCAAAAGTCCCTCTTTGCTCCCATCTGGTGGCCTTTTAAGAAACTGCCATGGCTGGCACAAAACACCTAACAATTCCCCTTCTTGCCAGACAATGACAGGTACCAGAGAATGTATGTGAGAGGGTGAGCAGGTGTCATAGACATGTACAGGTTTACAGGACCAAAGACAAATGCTTACACAGAAGGGCACAGTTTTTGTAAACAGGTCAGCTAACTGGTCAGTTATGTTATAATGTTTGATGTGTACAAACCCCATTCTGGCAAGTTGCCTGACATTCTTGTAATGGATGTCTATGTGGAGGGACCTAGAGCCCACTGCGTATGCCCCCGAGATCCCAATTGCGGCCTGAATTTGGAGGAGCAGAGTAGGAGGTGCCCAGATGCTTGTTACCAGAGCATTGAACCAAATTAAGTCATTTGCTGTGTCTGATAGGCTGGCATATTTATTTATTTATTTATTTATTTATTTATTTATTTATTTATTTATTTATTTATTTATTTATTTATTTATTTATTTATTTATTTATTTATTTATTTATTTATTTATGTGACTTATATGCCGCCATTCTCTCCAAGGACTCAGGGCGGCTTACAAAAACAATCATGAATACAAATCACAATAAACACAATTAAAACACATTAAAATCCATTAAAATCATTCTAAAAAGGCTATATAACCCCACGATCGTAATGTTCTTTAAACAGCCATGTCTTTAATTCCCGGCGGAAGGAGAGGAGGTTGGGGCCATCCTGAGGTTGGTGGGAAGACTATTCCAGAGGGTCGGGGCTCCGACAGAGAAAGCTGTCCCCCTGGGGGCCGCCAGCCGACATTGCTTGGCTGACGGCACCCAGAGGAGGCCCACTCTATGGGAGTGCACTGGACGGTGGGAGGAAGACAGGAGGTGGTCCTGTAAGTACCCTGGGCCTAAGTCATGTAGGGCTTTATAGGTTAAAACCAGCACCTTGAAATGAACCCGGAGAACAACCGGTAGCCAGTGCAGCCCGTGCAGGAGAAGTGTAACACGGGAGTAACAAGAAGCCCCCATAACTACCTGCACGGCCGCATTCTGGACTAAATGGATTCTCTGGATATGTCCCAAGGGCAGCCCCATGTAGAGGGCGTTACAGTAATCCAACCGAGAAGTAACCAGGGCATGGGTGACCGTGGTGAGGGCATCTCAGTCCAAAAAAGGGCGCAACTGGTGTACAAGACGTACTTGCGCCAAGGCCCCCTGGTTACGGCCGTCAGATGGTCATTCAACGATAGCCGAGAATCCAGGAGGACACCCAGATTGCAAACTCTATCAGATGGGGTGATAATCTCCCCACCGATCACTAGAGATGGTATCTCAGGATCCCGAGATGTCGGCACCCACAGCCACTCCGTCTTGGAGGGATTCAGTCTGAGCCTGTTCTTACCCATCCAAACCTGCACCGCCTCCAAGCAGTAGGACATCACGGAAAGGGCATCCCCAGGGTGGCCCGGGGTAGAGATGTAAAGCTGGGTATCATCTGCATATTGGTGATACCTTACCCCGAAGCCACGAATGATCTCACCCAGCGGCTTCATATAGATGTTAAAGAGCAAGGGGGAGAGAACCGATCCCTGAGGCACCCCACAAGTGAGAGGCCTCTTTGAGGATCCCTGACCCCCCGCCAATACATACTGCAAGTGGCCTGAGAGATAGGAGGAGAACCACTGCAACACAGTGCCTCCTATCTCCAACCCCCTGAGTCGCTGCAGTAGGATACCATGGTCGATGGTATCAAAAGCCGCCAGGAGGTCAAGGAGGACCAGAATGGAGGAACAACCCCCATCATGGGCCCACCAGAGATCATTCACTAGGGCAACCAATGCCGTTTCCATGCTGTGGCCACACCTGAAGCCAGACTGGTAAGGATCAAGGTAGTCCATTTCCTCCAGGAAATGAGGGAATTGCTGTGCCACCACAGTCTCAACAACCTTCGCTAAAAAGCGAAAGTTGGAGACAGGACGGCAGTTGTTAAGTGAGTCTGGATCCAGGTTAGGCTTCTTAAGGAGGGGTCGTACCACCACCTCTTTTAACGAGGCAGGGACAAAACCCTCCCTCAACGAAGCATTGACAACTGCCTGGATCCAGTCTCCAGTCACCTCTCTGGCTGCAGAAACGAGCCAGGAGGGACACGGGTCGAGAACACACGTGGAGGCCCCCAGCCAACCCATAATCCTGTCCACTTCATCCAACGAAACAGGCTCAAACTCCTCCCAGAAAATTTCACCAAGACTAGCCCCAGTCTCCTCAGTGGATTCTGTCCAGTCAGAGTCCAACTCGGTCCGGATCCGAGCGATTTTATCTTGCAGATTTTATCTTGCAAAATCCTCAGCACGACCCTGCAAGGGGTCCTCCCTCACTCCCTGGTTTAGAAGCGAGCGGGTTACCCTAAACAGGGCGGCTGGGCAGTTTTCTGCAGATGCAATAAGAGCAGTGAAATATTGGCGTTTCGCTGCTTCTATCGCCACAAGATAAGACCTAATAAAGGTTCTTAACTGTGTTTGGTCGGATTCAGCCCGAGAGGACCTCCAACCACCCTCCAGGGGTCTTTTCCGATGCTTCATTTCCCTGAGCTCCATGGTAAACCATGGAGCCACTTGGGATCTGCACCGGATCAGAGGCCGCATAGGCGCGATTCGATCCAGGGCCCCCATCGCAGCCTGCTCCCAGGCTGCCACTAGGGTCTCAGATGAATCATGGGTTAAGGAGGCGGGAAATGACCCAAGCTCCGTCAGGAACCTTTCAGTTTCCATCAGGCACCTGGGGTGGAACCAGCGCACCGGTTCCGCCACCCAGCGATGGGGTAAGGCGATAGGAAAGTCAAGCCTAAGGAGGGAATGATCGGTCCATGACAGGGGTTAATAGACAAAGCCCCCACCCCCGATCATTTATCCACTGCCCAGAGAGAAAAATCAGGTCAAGTGTGTTTCCTCCATTATGAGTTGGGGCCTGTACAATCTGAGTCAGGTCCATGGCCGCCATGGAGGTCATGAACTCCCGCACCAGCTCAGATGTCTCCCCGGCCAAGGGTAGGTTGAAATCTCCAACAACCAGGAGGTTGGGGAGTTCCACCGCCAACTCGGCCAAGACATCTAGCAGTGCGGGCAGGGCTGAGGCTACGCAGCTGGGTGATAGGTACACAACCAACAAACCCAACTGAACTCCAGGATCCCACTTCAGAAGGAGTCATTCACACCCGCCTATCTGAGGGACAGTGACCTCCCTAGGACTGAGCCTTTCCTTGATCACTACCGCCACTCCCACGCCTCTCCCCTGGAGTCGAGGCTGATGACTTACCTGAAAACCTGGGGGACACAAATCAGGGAGGGGGACACCTCCCCCCGTCCCAAGCCAGGTTTCGGTGATACAAACAAGGTCTGCATCCTCCTCGTCAATTAAATCCCGGACGAGGATATTCTTTCTCGGCTGTGGAGCAAGAAACAAATTTTTGCTACCTAACATGCCAATGGATAGGACAGCCATTTTGCAGTATGAGGAAACCAGAGGTGCTCCATCTACTCTTGGTGTCACCAGCCCAGTCTGCATCTGAGTAAACAGAGAGCTGGGCTGGCTTCCCCTTCTCTGGCTCCAGCATAAGGAGGTACTCCAGCATAAGGAGGGCATCAGCTGTGCCCCTGAGGTACCTAAGTACTCTCTTGACAGCTTTCCAGTGGAATTCCTTTGGGTTTTCCATGTGCCTGGACAATAGATTTACAGCTAAAGCTATGTCAGCCCTGCTCCAATTGCTAATGTATAGCAAGGAGCCAATCACAGATCTATATAATTTGTTGCCTGTGAAGCCAGGGCTGTCTTTGTGATCATGGCCGTAGTAATCACTTTGTATGGGGCTACGCGTTGGATTAGACTCCACCGTTTTGCATTTGGCCAACAATTCTTCAATTTTTTCTTTCTGGGATAATGCAAATCCCTTTTTAGTTGCCAAGATATGCACACCCAGATACCTGTCAACGCATCCCAAGGACTTCAGGGCCGTGGCAAATTCGTCACACCTTTCCTTGCCAGGCCCTATGTATAGGAGGTCATCCACATAAACCAACACCCGTTCTGTATCACCTTTGGTGTCACATGTAAAAATGCACTCATCTGCATGAGATGCCCTGAAGCCAATTCGCTCTAAACCCTTTTTGAGGCAGTCGTACCAGAGTTTCCCCGGACAATCGGAGAATAGGTCTCTATGTAGTCCTCCATGTAGCATTGGGCGAACCCCTGTGCTACCAAGTGGGCCTTGTACAGGTAGCTGCCATTGGCAAGTGGTTTGGCTTTGAAAACCCACCTTGTGCCAATGACCTTCTTGTCCTTGGGTGGTTGCCCGGGGGTGAAGACCTTGAGTTTTCTCAGGGTTTCCATCTCCTGTTCCATCATGAGCTGCCACTTCTGTTCTTGAATGGGCAGCTCCTGGATGTCAGGGAAAGTCTTTGGGGTGACCACGACGCTGTTGATGGACATGATGTGCCCAATGTCAATTCTCATAGGTGGGACCCCCTTGTTGGACCGCTTTGACCTTCTGACTTCCTGCCACTCACCACTCTTTTCCTCTGCGGGTTGCTCACTGACTGGCTGTTCACGACCGGGATGAGGAGGCCCTCGATCCCAGGTGTTAGGCATCATGGGCCTCTGAAGCATCGCTGGAGGTGAAGAGTCAGGTGAAGATGGCATGTCTTCCCCTTCAGGACTGGATGGCTCATCCTCCTCATCTGGACCAGGTAGGCTGACCTCTTCATCCTGTTCCTCTCTCTCATCGGTGGCAGGGTCTGTGGTTGTCTCATGTGGTGTCGTGGTTGGTGCAGCCTTGCTGGGCCGGTTGATGTATGGGCCCAGATCATTTGAGTAAATCTGGGCTCAATTGGAGTCCTCTTCGAAGGAGGCAGATTGGGAAGTCACAGTCCCCTTCTCCCAGGAATCGGTAGGCCTTGGAGCCAGGAGCATAGCCCAAGAACCTCAGTCTCTGGGAAACAGATCTCCCCTTCTTCCGCAGCTGCTTGGGGATGTGCACTCAAGCATAGGAGCCAAACACACACAAGTGTCCCAAACTTGGCTTCCTACCGTGGACCAGAAAATATGAGGTCTGGCTCACAATGCTGCTCCAGGTGCGGTTCAGGGTGTAATAGCTGTAGTGTACCGCCTCTGCCCAGTACGATTTCACAATCCCAGCATCCGCATTCAGGCTGCGCACCATGGTCTGCAGAATGCTGTTATGTTTTTCTGACATGCCGTTCTGTGCAGGGATAAAAGGCGCTGTACGAAAATGGTGTATGTCCTTATGTCTTACCCAGTCTTGAAACTTTTGGGACATGAATTCAGCCCCACGGTCACTCTGCAGCTGCGTGATCTTCGTCTTGTGCTGGATTTCGATGTAGTCATCAACAGCAGTGAAGAAATACCACCTCTTCCCTAGGGATGGTGTAAATGGCCAAACCAAATCAACATGTATTAATTGATAAGGGTATTGGGTCTTACACTGTGACACCTTAGGTATTGGGACAGACTTCCTCTTTGCCTTCTTACATATGGCACAGTCCAGGTGTTTCTGGAGGTGAATCCCCTCAGCGAATTCCCCCATCTTTTTAACCACTGGGAAGCTTGCATGGCCTAACCTCTGATGTAAGAGGTGGGCACATTTAGTATGGAGCGGCTTTTCCACTGACACCCCCTTGGCTCTGGTTGGCTTGGGCCGTGCTGGCACCTTAGGCCCTTTTTTGGGCTTCTCTGCCTTAGGTGCCTGCTGAGGCTCCATTTTCTTGCCTGCATTGGCTTTGGAAGGCTGTGGGGCTGGTTGAGGCAGTGTGGGCACAACTGCCTCAGTCTTGTGCATCTTTGATAGCCTAGGAGCTGGCTGTGGAGCCTTTCTCTCTCTCTGTGCGCAGACCCCTTCTGAGGTGGCACCCTGTGAGCTGTCTCCTGTGGCTGGGTACTCGGGGGAGAAATATAGCAAACCATTTATAATGGTAACACTCCCAATGACCCTCTTGTCTTGAGTGATGAGACCTCCCCCTTTGCAAAACAATACCTCCACCCATCCATTATCACATAGCTTGGTTATGCTTAACAGGATATTGGCTATAGAGGGAGCATGTAATACACCTTCGACATTGCCCAGCCCTGGTACAGAGACAGTACCCTCCCCAACAACCAAAGCATTGTTACCATTTGCAACCTTAACGGAGAAGTTAATTCTCCTTAACCTCTTAAAGCCTTGCCTCAAGTTAGCAATGTGAGATGAAGCCCCAGAGTCCAGTAACCAGAGGCCATTAGGGCCATTAGCCTTTGTGGTGGGGGTGAAATAGCTAGTATACACAAAATTGCCCTTGGCACCACCTTTGCCCCCACCAGGCCCTCTTCTCTGCCCCTTGCCTCTTCCTTGATTGGAGCCATGCTTAGGTCCTTGCTGGTAATGGGGGCAGTCCTTCTTCAGATGCTCCTCAGAGCCACAGATGAAACACTTGGGTAGAGCATTAACCTGCTCTGAATGCTGGTGCCTTCTGTTGATGTGATGAGTTGTGGCCCTGGTGTACTCTCCTGCATCTCTACGCTTCCTGTCTTCCTTATTGAGCCTCCCTGTGGGGTAGGACAGAGTCATGGCTTCCTTCCTGGTTCCCTCTAGTGAGACAATAAAATTGCCCAACTTTTGTCCAGGGATGCCAGGATAACAGCGAGCATATTGGTCTCAGTCATGAGGTAGTCCCTGAGGACCAGCTCTGCCCTGAGTGCCTTCAACTTTCCCAGATGCTCAGCCATGCTAGCCCCAAATTTTAGCTTGGTATTATAGAATTCCGATGTAAGCCTTGTGGTGGAGCCCAAGCTATCACTATTAAATAGGCTATATAGCAACCCCCAAATTTCACCAACTGTGAGCCCATCTGGAATTCTAGGGTACAATTTAGCATCCAGTGAGCTCAGTAGAGTCGTATAGGCTCTCCTGTGGTACCACTCTTCTTGAGGTCCCCAAGGGAAAGGTGGGGGGGGGGTCTAGAACCATTTCTAGGATCCCTTCTTTCAAGAGACATATCTGTAACTCTTTGTTCCATATATTGAAGTTGTCACCCCCCAGATGTAATTTTTCAAAATTATTTGGAAGTATTGACACAGCTGGGGTAGAAAATGTTGATCCCATTTGCTGTCCATGGTATCTTTGCCTGGGTCCCATTGAAGCGAATGGGAGAGGGATCTTCCTGCCAAAAGCTCCGGGTCCCTGGGGTCCCCCAGGGTGGCTGGCACCATGTTGGGGAGCCTCTTGGGCACTGGGGAAGGGCTTACCCTCTGTCCAGAGGCCCCCTGTGCTAGTGTCCCACATGGCTTGGCTCCAGGTGTCCCTCGGGCTGCTAGAAGCATTCGGAGCAGCTCTCTGCATTCCTCACCAGTGAGCTGGTCCACGCTGGGGGTGGCCAGGTCTCTGGCTGCATCCTCAGTGTCCTGGCAGTCCTGGGTGGACTGCTGGCCTTTCATGCCTTCCTCTGTGGCTTGCAACTGCAGGGAAGCATGTGAAGGGGCCCCTTGTGTTCCGCTGGATCCTCTGGGGGCATATAGATCATCTGTACCCTCCTCTGGGTCAAAGCTAGCTTCAGGGACTGGAAGCAGGGCTGCCAATCTTGCTTGGAGACTCCTGGTCATAATCGGGGAAATCCTATCATCCATCTCTGAGGGGTTCTTGTTGCAACCTCCTGGCATTTTGCTTCTGATGGCTTGGAAGCATTGCCTCAAACCATCCTCTGCTATCACTTTGTGAGAGATCTCACAAAGAATGATGGTTCATTGAGGGCGCTTCCAAGAAAAGTCAGCACACAAGGATGCAATTAAGTTAAATCTTTATTTAGGAATAAAATAGGTAAAATGAGTTCCCAGGTATGGAGGCATCCATGCCTGGATTGAGCCCATGGGTCAGTCCCATAGGAGAGTAGAACAAGAGCAGGGGGGAACAGCCCCTGTGCAGGGGTTCTTATAGGGGTCCCTGGCTCCTCCCTTACCAAGGTTGTGAGGGGGCCGGAGGGCCATTAACTTTCCCCAATGAAGCTGCAGGGAGTCCCTCTTTGCTCCCATCTGGTGGCCTTTTAAGAAATTGCCATAGCTGGCACAAAACATCTAACATACTATTTGAAACAGAAAGAGCAGTTTTGGTAGGATATTCATTTTTATTGTGGCAATCCTTCTTCATGTTAATAAATATAGGTTTTTCCATTTTTCCAAATCTAATTTTATTTACTTAAGTAATTTTATATAATTGCCTTTGTTTATCATTGCAAATCTTGCTGTTAAGTATATTCCCAAATATTTAGCTTTCTTAACTATTTGAAAGTCCACTTTTTCTGCCAGATTTTCTTTTTGGTTTTGTGTAAGGTTTTTAACTATAACTTTAGTTTTTTCTCTGTTTATTTTCAGTCCTGCTACCTCTCCAAACTCCTGTCAGGCTTGCCTCTGTTCAAAGCTCAAGAAAGAAAAAATCCAACTCCATGTTTGTAGAGAAAGGTACTTTTACTGAGTATGAATGAATGCAGTGAAAGAAAAGCAAATTCTGAGGCAATAGGCACAAAAAATACATAATGTAAGCGTCCCACAGATCCCTCCCTCCACAGTCCCAAGGCAAATGTCCAATCCACATCTCCCCAAGGTGTTGTGAGGGGTACTTTTTTAGACGGCCCCATTTATCTGATATGTCAGAATGGTTGACCTTGGCAGTTATCAGTTCTCTCTGCAGATGCTAAAAAGATAGCACGGATTCCTGTCCCTTTTTTGAGACATCTCCACCAGCTCATTTTCTCCCCTCCCAAATACCATCAATACCTCTTCCCTCCCATTACAATGGCAGCCGAAAGCAAGCAAGCAGCATGAGGCTGACATTCGGCCCTCCTGCAGAAGAGACATTAGTCCTAGGAAAAAAACAAATGGAAATAGACAGAGTAGAATGAAATGATAAAATATTTAACACACATATAATACAAATAAATCCCAACTTATTAAGGTTTATCAAGATATTTACTGTGAAATTTTTGTAAAAGTTTAGGAGCTCTAACATCTTGCTTATTCACCCATTCTGATTGAGAAGAAGGGAAATGTTTCCAGGCCACCAAGTACTGTACTCTACCCCTGTTTCCTGGAATCAAGGATTTCTTTGACTTCAAAATGTTGCTCCCCTTCAATGAGAAGTGGGACCGGAGCGGGGGTCAAGTCCAGACAAATTGAGGAGGAATGGACAGGTTTCAGCAGACTCACATGGAACACTGGGTGGATTCTCTGGAGGATTTGGGGTAGTTCCAATTGTACAGTGACCGACTTTAAGATTCTCACAATGGGAAACGTTCCAATGTATTTAGGCCCAAGTTTTTTTGACTTTTGGGTAGTTTGTAAATACTTAGTAGAGAGGAAAACCCTATCACCAACTTGGTAGTCCTTTGGTGTAGCCCGTTTCTTATCTGCCTGTTTCTTATGGGCTCTATGAGCCTCATCTAACACCTTGTGTGCTACAGGCCAGGTAACCTGTAACTGTTCAATCCAATCTACCAAGGATGGAATTTGTGGCTTTCCCTGTGGTAACACCAGGATAGGCACAAAATCCTGACCTGACATTACTTTGAATGGTGAAAACCCAGTACTGCTACGTACGGAGTTATTATAAGCCACTTCTGCAAACAGTAGTAGATCTGCCCAGTTATCCTGCTGATAATTTACATAACACCTGAGGTACTGTGCCAACACCAAAGTAGTCCCTTCATAAGCCCCATTAGTCTGAGGATGGTGGGTGGAGCTTAACCCTTGGGCAGAGCCTAACAACCTCAGGAATTCCCTCCAAAAGTGGGAGGTGAATTGAACCTCTCTATCAGAAATAATTCATTCTAGAACCCTGTATAATCTATAAACATGTTGAATAAACAATTTAGCCAATGTTCTTGTTGAGGGAATTTTTGAACAGGGTACAAAATGTACTTATTTGGAGAACAAGTCTGTAATCACCCAAATGACTGTATTTCCATTACTTTCAGGTAGTTTGACAATAAAATCCATGGATATCTCCTTCCACAGAGCCCCCAGTCTGGCCACCATCTGGAGTAACCCAGGTGGCTTCTCTGGCAGTCTCTTTGCCGAAGCACATATCGGGCAGCTAGCGACATATCCCCAATATCCGTCTGTAGGGAGGGCTACCAAAATTGTCTTTTGGCCAAATGTAGAGTAATAACAAACCCAAAATGTCTGGCCACTTTGGCATCATGGGACTGTTGTAACACTACCCTCCTCATACTGGCTGGGACATACAACTTGGCCCCCACCCATGCAAGACCATCACAAACAGTACACTCACTGCTGTGACAGGTGAACCAGTCATCAGTTTGTAGCACTTCTTTTAAGTGCTCTGTTAAACTAGTGGGTAAGTCCAGTTCTCCTCTTGTCTGGGCTCTAGTAATGACAGGAGCTACCAGCTACTTTGAAGGGATAACTGGGCAGATCACCTGTAGACATGCACCATTGTATTAAGGCAGACATGAAAGGGCATCGGCCATAAAGTTCTTTCCTCCTGGTAGGTATCACAAGAAGCAATTGAAGTGCTGTGCCCACTGGACCTGTTTTGGCAGCAATTTCCGAGGGGTTTTTAGGGCTTCCAAATTTTTATGGTCTGTCCACACCTCAAAAGGGTGTTTTGCTCTTTCAAAGAAATGCCTCCAGATTAGCAAGGCCCAGCGGACAGCAAAAGCTTCCTTCTCCCAAATTGCCCATCTCCATTCAGTCTCAGACAGTTTGCGGGAGGTATAAGCACAGGGTTGTAGAAAGCCATCAACATCTGCTTGAAGTAACACCACTCTGATAGCTATTTCACTTGCATGACAAAAGGGGGCTCCATGTCAGGGTGCTTCAGGACCGGCTCAGTGGCAAACAATTGCTTTAGTTTCTCAAAAGCCGCCTGACAGTCCATGGTCCATTCGAGTGGCTTACTGGGCTTTGGCCTGGCTTTCCCCCTTTGTTTTCAGGAGGTTGGTAATGGGCAAAGCAATCTGGGCAAATGTTGGAATAAACTGCTGATAGAAGTTAGCAAAGCCCAAGAAGCTTTGTAGCTGCTTGCAAGTGCAGGGGGATGCCCACTCCAGGACTGCCTGGACTTTCTCCGGATCCATCTCTATCCCCTCATGAGATATGCGGTAATCCAAATAGTCAATCTTACTCTGATGGAATTCACATTTCAACAATTTAGTTCAACTGCTGTGAGTTTTTTTCAGAACGGATTGCACCAGTTTCATGTGTTCATCCATGGTCTCTGTGTAGATGAGGTTGTCATCAATGTAGACCAGGACCCCCTTGTAAAGATGCTCATGTAACACCTCATTGATTAATTGCATCAACACTGCTGGGGGCCCCTGTAGCCCAAAGGGGAGCACCCTAAATTGAAAGCAACTCAAGGGCTATTGGAAGAAGTTTTCCACTCATCCCCCTCCTTAATCTGGACCCTGTAATAACCCTCTCTCAAATCCAGCTTAGTGAAGATCTTCCCATTTGCCAGGTGAGCTAGCATATCTTTCATAAGGGATAGTGGGTAGACATTTTCCATGCAAATCGCTTTCAAATTCTTATAGCTGACACATAAGCTATAAGAGAAGAGAGCATCTTTCTTTTCCTGAAACAACATCAGGGCAGCCACACATGGCCTCGCCAGTTGTATGAAGCCCCGTTTTAGGTTTTTATCAATAAAGTTCCGCAGCTCCAGCAGCTTGTTCCCTCTCTGGCTGAACTCATGACCTCAGATTTTGCTTAATGTCAGGCTTGCCTCCATTCAAAGCTCAAGAAAGAAAAAGCCCAACTCCATGTTTGTAGAGAAAGGTACTTTTACTAATTATGAACTGAATGCAGTGAAAGAAAAGCAAATTCTGAGACAATAGGCACGAAAATTACATATTGTAAGAGTCCCCCAGATCCCTCCCCCCACAGTCCCAAGGCAAATGTCCAATCCACATCTCCCTGAGGTGTCATGTGGGGAACTTCTTTAGGCGGCCCCATCTATCTGATATGCCGGAATGGTTGACCTTGGCAGTTATCAATTCTCTCTGCAGCTGCTAAAAAGACAGCACGGATTCCTCTCCCTTTTTTGAGACATCTCCACCAGCTAACTACCCCCTTCTCAAATACCATCAATACCTCTCCCCTCCCATTACAATGTTAGCTGCAAGCAAGCAAGCAGCATGAGGCTGACAACTCCTCTCTCTCTTTCAATAGTTTTGGAATTGTCTCTTAGCAGTTCTTCTACAATAAATACCAAATCATCTGCAAATGCTTGTAATTTATACTCCTCTCTTATCTCCATTCCTTTAATTTCTGGATTTTGTCTGATATTCCTGTTCAAGACTTCCAAAGTCAATATAAATAATAAAGGATATAGCAGACATCGTTGTCTTGTTCCTTTTTTTATATGAAAATTCTCTGTATAGTCCCCATTTACAATTATTTTAGTTTTTTGGATATAATATATCTTCTTAATTACATTTATGAATTCTTCCCCAAAGTCTCTACAGTTTAGTTGATGTATCATAAATTGCCATCTTACATTATTAAAAGCCACCTGGGTATCTAAGAAGATTAGTGCCATTTGTTTTCCTGGATGTGTTTCATAGTATTCTAATGTTATAAAATAATCCTTAAATTGTGCTTTATTTATCTTTTTGGTAAGAAACCATTTTGATCTGGGTGGATAAATTCAGTAAAAAAGATTTCAGTCTCTCTGCTATTATTGAAATAAAAATTTTGTAGTTCACATTTTATAAAGATATTAGTCTATAATTTTTTTATCTGTGTCGGGTCTACATCTGCATTGGGTTTAACCATTGTGGTGGCACAATGGTTAGAATGCAGTACTGAAGGCAACTTCTGCTGACTGCCAACTGACTACGATTTGGCAGATTGAATCTCACCAGGCTCAAGGTTGAGTTATCCTTCCATCTTTCCTATGTACATAAAATGAGGACCCAAAATTGTTGGGGAGGGGGCAATATGCTGACTCTGTAAACTGCTTAGAAAGGGCTATAAAAAGCACTGTGAAGCGGTATATGTCTAAATGCTACTGCTACTGCTATTAGCGTAATATTCATTTCTATCCATGTATTTGGTAATTTGGCTTCTGATAATAGGCTACAAACTTCCTTCAGTGACAAGCTTAACGTGTCTGAAAAACATTTATAGAATTCTGCCAATAGTCGATCTGGGCCTGGAGTTTTATCATTTTTCTGTCTTTTTATTGCTTCTATTAGCTCCTACATTATTACTTTTCCATTTAGTATAGTTTTAAAATTGTCTGGGACTTTGGGTAGATTGGCTTCTTCCAAATATTGTATTTTTTCCATAGATTTCTTTTCTGTGTCATATAACTTTTCATAATATTCTTTAACTAGTTTTTTAATTGACTCATTTTGAAATTGTATGTGTCCCTGGTCATCTAGCAATTTATTTATCACCTTTTTCTCTTTTTCTTTTTTAAATTTATACGTCAGCCATCTTCCTGGTTTATTTGCATTCTCAAAAAGATTTGTTTTGCCCTTTTGGCTTGTTGAGCTATTTCTTCTATTAAATTCAATTTGTGTTTAATTATCTCCATTTGTCTTTTAAGCATTTTTTTTGGTGGATCTCTTTGAAGTTCTAACTCCAATTTCTTATACTCTTATAGTCCAATATGCTTTGGCTGTATCCCATACATTCTGGAATGAGGTATCTTCCCTTTTATTTTCTTTAAAGAAAAAATCCATTTCCTTTGCTGCAGGTTCTGTAATATCTGTCTCTCTTAATATGGCTTGGTTCAACGTCCACCTAAGATTCTTCTTTACTCTTCTCCAAGTCAATTTTACTGGATTGTGGTCCGCCCGAACACTAGGTTCTATCTTCACCTCAAGTATATCAGTTCTTATTTCAGGGGACATCCATCTCTTATCAATTCTAGACTATGATTTGTGTCTACTTGAAAAAAAATGTGTATTGACTTTTTTTTGAGTTTATTTCTCTCCAGACATCTTGTAAACCAATTTCTTCTATCATTTTGAAAAATGTCTTAGGTGATCTCTTTCTTCCTTTCTTCCCTATTTTAGTACTTTTATAATCTAGTATTTCATCCATAATTGCATTGAAGTCTCCTAGGAGACAAATATTTTGATATTCCATTTCCGGTATTTTCTTATGTAATGCTTAGTAAAAAAATTTCTTGCTTATTATTTAATGTGCATATTGCTATTATCAAAATCTTTTTTTGGTTAGTTATTATTCCCACCATCAAAATTCTTCCTTCT
Organism: Coluber constrictor foxii; assembly: GCA_038048745.1. NCBI lineage: Eukaryota > Metazoa > Chordata > Lepidosauria > Squamata > Colubridae > Coluber > Coluber constrictor. The sequence goes on along the minus strand of CM075961.1, from coordinate 112,720,052 downwards.
TCATCTGAGTATATCTGTTTAGAATCCATTAGGTTTTTTAAATATATAAGGCTACTCTTTTTAAAAATTTATATGCCAACCATCTTCCTGGTTTATTGGCTTTTTTGAAAAAGTTTTGTTTTATACTCTTAATTTTGCATGCTAATTCTCCTTTTTCCCGTAGGATCAGTTTGTGTTTTATTATTTCCATTTGGTTTTTGAGCTTCTTTTCTGCAATTCCAGTTCCAATCTGTTGTATTCTCCCTCCAGTGTTTTTTGATATTGTTTCTTTTCTTTATTTTTCCTTCCTGTATAAGAAATAGCTAGTCCTCGGAAGTATACCTTTGCTGTATCCCATAAGTTTTGTAGTGAGGTCTCTTCTTTTCTATTTTATTTAAAAAAGAATGTCATTTCTTTTTCTATTGTTTGTATGAATTCCTTGTCTTTAATATGAATTGATTCAACATCCATTTTAATTTTTTCTTGTATCCTTTCCATTTAATCCTGACTGAATTGTGGTCTGCCCATGTATTTGGTTCTATTTCTATTTCCTGTCTATTGGTACTTAGTTCTTATTGGTATATTGTATATTGGTACTTAGTTATCCATGCCATGTCTAATCCTTGATCAGGATTGATGACTATTCAAGTAGTATGTATAGTGATTTTTCTCTGGGTTCCTTTCTCTCCATATATCTTGGATGTTCATTTCCTCCACCAGTTTAAAGAATGATTTTGGTAAAATTTTCCTTGCCTTTTTATATATTTTACTGCTTCTGTAATCTAGCTTTACATCTGTGATTGCATTAAAATCTCCTATTAAGTAAATGTTTTTATAGAGAAAGTCTTGGTCCAAGGGAGGCCACTGTTCCTCAGACGGATGTGAGTCCCTCCTTCTGAAGTGGAGTCATAGGGTGCAGATGGGCTTGCTGCTTACGTACCTGGCTCCCTGCCACATGATGGTGGCCTTGCCCGAATTACTCAATGTTATAGCTGTGGTCGCAGTTGACACCCCTACTCCCCTTTAATCTGCCATCTGCTGGTGAGGCATCTGAGGTGGCTCGGGAGTTCATGGCTTCCATGATGGCCATGGACCTGACCCAGCTACTCACACAGGGGGAAACACACTGGACCTGGTTTTTGTCTCTGGTCAGTGGTTGAGTGATCTTGAGATAGAGGTTATAGTGATCAAGCCCTTGTCATGGTCGGATCACTCCCTCCTTTGCTTTGACCTTCAAACTGCCACACCCTGCCACAGGGAGGCAGAACTGGTGAGGTAGTTCTGCCCCAGGCACCTGATGGATCTGGATAGGTTCTAGATGGAGCTTGAGCCATTTCCTGAGGCTCTGGCTCATGGCTCGGCTGAGGACCTGGTGGCCACCTGGGATAGGACGGCACTGGAGCTTTGGAATGGGTTATGCCTTTGCGGCCTCTGACATGGCGCCAGTCTCATCTGGCTCCTTGGTTCACCGAGGAGCTGAGGGAGATGACGTACTGGAAAAAACACCTGGAGAACAGTTGGGGGGCCAGCCGTACTGAATCTGACTGAACACTGGTAAGGTCTCATATTAAGACCTACCTGGTGGAAATAAAAGTGGCGAAGTATAACTATTTTGCCACTTTAATTGCATCATCAGATAATCTCCCAGCTGCCCTGATTAGGGTGACCTGCTCCCTGCTCCACCAGGAAGCACAGGAGGACCCCTTGGAGGGTAGAGCCGAGGACTTTGTACAGTATCTGTATGACAAAATTGCTCAGATTCTGGAACACCTGGACTCCGACTGGATAGATTCAGGGGGGAGGACGGAGGCAGGTCTTGTGAGTATTATCTGGGAAGAGTTTGATTCTGTGACGCCTGAAGACATGGACAGGATACTGGGCAGACTGAGCGCAGCCACATGTTTATTGGACCTGTGTCCCTCCTGGCTGGTGCTGGCCTCTTGGGAGGTTATGTGAGGCTGGCTCCAGGGGATTATAAATGCTTCTCTGAGTGAGGGTGTCTTCCCCGCCATCTTGAAAGAGGTGGTGGTGAGGCCTCTCCTCAAGAAGCCTTCCCTGGACCCGGCAGTGTTGGCAAATTATCATCCAGTCTCCAACCTTCACTTCATTGTGAAGATTGTTGAGAGTGTGGTAGTGCAACAGCTCCCTCAGTACCTGGATGAATCATCATATCTAGATATGTTCCAGTCGGGCTTCAGGCCTGGGTACAGCTCAGAAACGGCATTGGTTGCATTGGTTGATGATCTCTGGAGGGCTCAGGACAAGAGTTGTTCCTCTGTCCTGGTCCTATTAGACCTCTCAGTGGCTTTTGATACCATCGACCATGGTATGCTGCACCGGTTAGAAGAGTTAGGGGTGGGGGGCACCATTCTATGGTGGTTCTTCTCCTTTCTCTCTGACCAGTTGCAGTCTGTGTTGACAGGGGGGCAGAGGTTGACCCTGAAGCCCCTTGTATGTGGGGCGCCATAAGGGTCACTCCTCTCGCCCCTTCTGTTCAACATTTATGTGAAGCCACTGGGTGAGATCATCCATAGTTTCAGGGTGAAATACCACCAGTATGCTGATGACAGTCAGCTGTACATCTCCACCCTGGACCACCCCAATGATGCCCTTGCCGTGATGTCCCGGTGTCTGGAGGCTGTGCAGAACTGGATGGGGAGAAAAAGACTCAGGTTCAACCCATCTAAGACCGAGTGGCTGTGGTTTCCGACGTCCCGATATAGTCAGTTGGTGCCATCACCGACTATTGGGGGCGAGTCATTGGCCCCCACAGAGAGGGCTTGCAACTTGGGTGTCCTCCTGGACTCACGGCTGTCTTTGGAGGAGCACTTGATGGCTGTGGCCAGGGGGACTTTTCATCAGGTCCGCCTGATTCACCAGTTGCGTCCCTTTCTGGATCGGAACTCATTTAGTACGGTCACTCATGCTCTCATTACTTCCTGCTTGGACTACTGCAATGTTCTCTACATGGGGCTCCCCTTGAAGAGCACCCAGAGGCTCCAGCTGGTCTAGAATGCGGCCGCGCAGGTGGTTATGGGAGCAACATGGCACTCCCATGTGACCCCCCTCCTGCGCAAGCTGCACTGTCTCCTGGTGGTCTTCTGGGTGTGCTTCAAGGTTTTGGTTGCCACCTTTAGAGTGCTCCATGGCATCGACTGGGGTATCTACGAGACCACCTTCTGCCACCAATAACCTCTCATCGACCAGTATGCTCCCATAGAGAGGGGCTTCTTAGGGTGACGACAGCCAAACAGTGTTGACTGGCAGCCCCCAGGGGGAGAGCCTTCTCTGTGGGAGCACCTCCCCCCAGAGATACGGAGGATCCTGGATCTGTGCACTTTTCATCGTGCTCTCAAAACATTTTTATTCCAGCAGGCTGGCCTGGCCTAACTCTCCCTTTTAAATTTTTTAAATTGTTTTTCATCTGTTTTATAAATTGGGTGTTTTTTAAATTTGTTTTTGGGTCAAAACATTTAATAATTTTAATAGGTTTTTAACGTTTGTATTGTCTGTATTTTATCTTGGCTGTTCACTGCTCTGAGTCCTTCGGGAGTAGGGTGGTATACTAATTTGGCAAATAAATAAATAAATAAACAAACAAACAAACAAACAAACAAACAAACAATCCAATTCTGCAATTTTCTCCTGGAGTTTCCCATAAAAATCTTCTTGCTTGTTGTTTGGTGCATAAATTATTGTCAAAAGTATCTGTTTGTGTTTTATCGTTACTTCCACCATTAATATTCTCCCTTCTTCATCTGCATATATAGATTTGTTTCTTTGTATAGATTGTTTCTTTGATGTATAAGACCACTCCCCTTTTCTTTTGTTGTGCCAGTGAGAAATATAGTTTCCCAATTTTGGGGTATTCTAAGAGTTTATTGTATTGTCTTTTGATATGTACTTCTTGTAAGCAAATTGTATTTAAGTCCATTTTTTGCAATTTTGTAAAAAATATTCTCCTTTTCATGGGAGAGTTTAGTCCATTAATGTTAATTGATAGTAAGTTTGTTTCTTATTTCATTGTGTCACTTATAAGTGGGTTTTGCCCAGGGATGAAATCTAAAATTTGTTATTACCGATTCTGTGGGCATAGCTTCATGTGGGTGTGTGTGTGTAAAGTGACTGGGTGGGCATGGCCAATTTTTTTAACTTTTAAAAGCCTTTTTTCTACAACCTTAAGAGGTTATAGAAAAACCTCTACAAGGCTTTTAGAAGTCTCTGACAACCTCAGCTGAAGAGGTTGTAGAAAAAATGCTTTTAAAAGTCTCTGATGATCCCAGCTGAGCTGGCAATCATCAGAGGCTTTTTTTTTTACTTTTAAAGAGCATTTTTTCAGCTGAAGAGGTTGTAGAAAAAATGTTTTTAAAAGAAAAAAAAAGCCTCTGATGATCGCGTGGTTCAGCTGGCATGCGGGGGGGGGGGTGTAGGGATTTTTGTTACTGGTTCTCTGAGCTGCACAGCACCATCTCTACCAGATCGGGCGATCTGGTCCAAATCAGGAGCATTTCACCCCTGGTTTTGCCATTCTAGTTGCTCTTGTTTCTCTCTGCTCCTTTATTATTCCTTCTCGTTCTGCTTGTCTCTTTTGTTCAACTTCACTTCCTTCTTGTTCCTTAGTCAATAATTCCACTTGTCCTCTGTTTTCTACTTCCTCTCTTCTTGTTTGTTGCTCCTGTGGTGTAAAGTAATAGTTGTAGAATTCATATGCACTATCTAGGGAGTCCAGGCTGTGTCTTCTATCATTCCAGGTAACCAAAATTCCCTCTGGTATCAACCATTTAAAGTTTACTTGGTGTTTGATCAACTGTCCTGTCATAAACTGATACTGCTTCCACAGATCTCTAACTCTTCTGGGTACTTGTTTTAACAGCACAATCTCTCTTCCTTTATATTTCAGGTATTCCTCCTTTATTTTTTTTAAAGAATTTCTGCTCTTATTGTTTTTTCCATAAATCTTACATGTACTTCCCTTGGGTGTTTGTTCTTTTTAGCATAGCTAGTGTGGATTCTAAACACTTCATCTATCTCTGCCCTCATCTCATGTGTTATATTTGTAATATTTGAGCCAAATGGTGTTTGAGCCAAGAGGTCCTCAGCTATATTTTCTTCTTTTCCTTCATTGATATTTTGAAACCTCAAGAAGTGTTCAGCTTTTCCATTTGCAACTGGATTACCATCCCTTTGAGTTCTTTATTGGCCTGTGTTAGTCTCTGATTAATTTCCTCCATTTTTTTCCCTGCTTGTTCTGATTTTTCTTCAATTATTTTAATCTTCTTTTATTTAATCTTTTCTTAACATTTGTTGAAAAGTGCCTAGTTTTTCATTCATACTTTGCATTTTTCCATTGATCTCTCCCACCTCAGTTCTCATCTCACCTATCTCAGTCCTTATTTCAGAATGGTTCTTGGTTATGACTTCTTGTAATGATTGGAACAATGTTTGAGTCTCTTTTTGAATGATATTCATTTTTTCCTGTTGAATAAAGCTTTCTATTGACCTTTGATGTTGCTGATGATGGGGCAGATGATGGTGCCGATCTAGTTTTTTTCCCTAATTTAGATAGATTTGAATTTGACATTTTGAACTTTATCAATATATCAACAATTTTATATAAAGTGCCCCACCACCCTTCAAATTTCTCCCATATTCTCCACTCGTTCTTCATGCCCTTTTTAATATTAACCAGTAATGTTCTTTCCCCCACAATTTTTTCCCTCCCTTTCAATCCTCAACTAATTTCACCATTTTTAAACTTAATTTTAACTCTAAATTCCACACAGATTATGTCTAAAATGTCCAAATAGTCTCTTGAGTCATTTATTCTTCTTATGGGAAATGATATTTGTAATCTGCTAGGCCCACAAAACAACAACAACAACAACAAAAAACCAAAACCCAGTAGTTGCATGTCTCCTCTGTTCAGCAGTTCAAAGTGTCTCCAATTAGCTTCAAGTTAAATCCACATTTCACTCTGTCCAGTGTATTTATAATCCATAAAGAGTCAGATGATCTCAATGACAAGTTTTTATGTCTTCCCCATCTGTTTCTAAGTATCCAGTGAAAGCAGTTTGCAGATGTTAATTCCACAGTGCAACACCCAATAAGTTTTTTCAGCTCAGTTCAGCTCCAAGGAACTCAAGCCTTTTGTATTGCATCAGACTATTCAAAATCTTCTCCCTGTGGTTGACCAGTTCCACCAGCAGATGGCATCCTTACTTTCTTTCTCCACTTTCACCTGAATCCACTTCAAACATTCACTTCTGCAAAGTTCTTTTAGATTACAATATATACTAAGTATAAAAAAATACCTTAAGTATCCAAAAACCTAGCAAGATATCCACAAGTTCCACCTGGAACTCCAACCTGTTAACTCCAACCTATTTCTACCAAATGCTTTTTTCTCCTTCTTTTGAATCTGTCAGCTACTCATGCATTTAGTTGCTGGCATTCCAGAGAGGTGAATAAAGACCACCTCCTCTCTTTTAGAGTCTCATTCTCAGAAAGATGTCAATTTCTGGGGTAAATTCCTCAACAGGAATCGGAAATTATGAATAGCTCATGCAGATCACACACGCTGTTTTCCACTCATCTCCTTTATTGCTCTTTCATTGGTCTGGCCAGCTTAATAGTAGTCTTTTTCCCCCATCAGGATGAGAGGTTTTCTGGGATCAAACAGTGAGTTTGCAGACTTGCTGCGATCGGCGAAACGTCCCCCTTCCCCAATTGGACCCAAGCCACCACTTCTCCAAGTGGCTTGGGTCCAATTGAATCCAATTGACCTCCTGTCAGGTAGAAAATGTCAGTTTAGCAAAGAGCCCTGTGAAGGCTCACCATTCTTGCTGTGACATCAGCTCCATCTTCATTTTCTTTAAAAAAAGCAAAAGAAAAAAAACCAGATACTAAGTTTGATAGATGAGAAAGGTACATTACAACATCAAAATGACAGCAAAAAAATATTTCAGAACTACTAAGAAAATCTGTATGATCAAGAGGAACTATCAGAGGATAAAATAAAACAATATCTAGAAGAGGCTGGGTTACTGAAAGTCCCTGAAGAAATAATATCTACACTAAATGAAAGGATAACAATGTTTGAATGAACAGAGGCAATTAAGAAGAAGAATAAAACTCCAAGACCAGATGGCTTACTGGCAGAATTCTATAAACAATTATGAGACCCCCTAGGACTGGTACTACTGGAAATTTATGATGAACTCTTACTAAAAGCTAAGATACCAAAATTCTGGATGGAAGCAAATATCACCCTCATCCTAAAAGATTTATAGCAGATTAAAAACTATAGACCCATTTCACTTTTAAATGTGGACTATAAAATTTATACTTCAATAATAGCTGAAAGATTGAAGAGATTCCTGAATGAATTTATACATTCAGACCAGAATGAATTCCTGCCAAATAGACAAATCAAAATAATTCTGAGAAAAATGAGAATAATTCTGAATAGTCAGCCTCTATGATGCTTGCTTGCTATCGGCTGCCATAGTAATGGAGGGGGGAAGATGGCATTTGGTTGGGAATTGAGCTGGAGAGAGATGCTCTGTATGAACGAAAAGGGAGGATTGCTCTCATGATCTACTGCACAGCTGAATGGACTTGTTTATATCCAATCAAGATCAACCATACTGCAATATCAGATGGGTGAAAATTCCTGAAGATGTGCCCCACCTGATACCATATGGGTTGGGGATTGGACATTCAGCCTGGGTCCTTGAGGGGAGAGATTTGGGGATACCTTCAATATGTAACTTTCACACCTTTTGCTTTAGATCTTACTTTTCTTTCATTGCTATCATTTCAAACTCAATAAAAATACCTTTTCTCTACAAACATGAAGTCATAGGTTTGCTTTCTTAGGTTTTGAACAGAGGCATGCTTGACATTTAGCAAGATTGCTAAATGTCAAGCTGCTTTATTAGCCAACCCAGAGATCAATTCTACCATGGGGAGTGAGCAAAGAATGTCTAACCAGGGCGGCGATCAAAAGGACATGGGAACCACGGGGTTGACCCCCCCCCAGTCCCACCATGGTTGGGAGAAGGATGAGTGGTTGTCAGAGTTGCAACTTGAAGAGAAACTGGTCTGAGCCAAATAGTCATTGGGCATAGGATGAATGGAAATTCCGGAGGAGCTCCCCCCTGGAATAACTGCTGTCAGATGCTGGCATGGAGAGGCTGCCTGGCAGAAAGCTGACAAAGAAGACCTCCTGCTGACTCATCTCCTGCACAAAGCTCTTGGAAGTTGGAAAGCACAGGAAAGGTATGCCCTGCCTGTGCGTGAAGAGGTTGGGGAAGCAGTAGAGGGAGCAGAACCTCTGTAAACCCAGAAGTAATTCCTATAGCTCAGCCAGGGACAGCACAAGCAGCTGCCATAGCCCAACCCCCCCCCCCCGGAGGCACCAAATTCCAAAGGTTCCTCAGCTGGGAATAAAATACAGAGGGATCCCAAAGCTCTTGAATTCTTCTTAGCCCAAGTTTGGAATCACATGCAGGAGTATGGGGGGATTTTGCTTCGGAAGCAGCCAAAGTGAGGTGTCACCATGGCCCTGGTAGGGACTGCAGCCAAGTGGATAGTTACCCTTCACAATGATGATGCTCCCCAGCTAAGGGTTTATGATGGCCCTCTGAGCATGTTTCGGGCCACATTACCAAAACCCAAAATGTACTCCATGACACCTGCAGAAATGACCAAGCTGAGAAAGTACATTGATATCAATTTAGCCTCTGTTATTGTGAAGTTTTGGAAAAAGTTTCTGAGATCCATTGGGTCATCCCAGGGGCTTAGCTCAGCTTTCCATCCAGCTACCAACGGATCTGCAGAACGATCTAACACAACAGTGGAACAATACATTAGGTGTTATGTAAACTATCAATAAGAAAACTGGGCGGATTTATTGCCATTTGCAGAAATGACTTACAATAATGCAGTACACAGTAGTACTGGGTTGACTCCCTTTCGAATAACTACTGGCATGGATTTTGTCCCTATGTCTGAATTACCTAGAAAGCCACCAACTTCCTTGTCCCTAACAGAATGGATAATGTCACCTATGATGGTACAGGGGGAGACTCATTATGAAGTCAAGAAGATTCTTGATTCTAGATTACAATGGATCAATTGCAGGATTCAGTACTCTGGAAAGGATATCTGTTGTCAGAAGCTATGTGGTTAAAGAGTTGGGATGTGAAAGTTGACAGACTAGTAAAACAGTTTCATGATAAATTCCCGGATAAGCCAAAGGGTCCTCCAGGAAGGGGGGCGGGGAGGAGGTTAAGAAGTTTTGTGAACAATGTGTTAACCCCTTTTTTGTGTTTTCTCTGTTTTATTCTCTAGGGTATGTTTTTCCCTTCAAGGGGAGGGGGGGGGACACACGCCTGTCAGCTTTGGAAGCCATATTAACATCCGAAGCGTCCATGCTGCCACCTCTTTGCACTTGGGAAAGTAGGATGGGGAATTTGATAGAGCAATTTTTGTTAGACATAATAGCATTCTTCTTTTCGGTCAAGGTCATGGTGCTACTGCCTCTGGAGAAGGAGCGGTTGCAGAGATATCTCAAGTTGGAACAGATGGTGATTGGGCCATGTAATGGACTGATGGATGCAGGGGCTGGATATGGGGTTTTGATTTATTGAGGGAAAACCCAGAACTCTTAGATTTGGGTTTTCCCAGATGTGCCAGTATACCCATTCCAATAAATGAAGATTTTGAGATGAAGATTGTCTTAGAGTTTTTAATTGGAGCTGGGTCATTCTGGAACGCTGACAGATGTCCTTATCATCATGGGGGATTGGAATGCTAAAGTAGGAAGCCAAAAGATAACCAGAATAACAGGAAAATTTGGCCTTGGAGTACAAAATGAAGCAGACTGATAGAATTTTGTCAAGAGAATTTGATGGTTATAGCAAACACTCTTTTCCAAAACCCCAAAAGTCACATGGACATCACCAAATGGTCAACACAGAAATCAGATTTATCTACGTGCTCTGGAACCAAAATTGGAGAATCTCTATAAAGTCAGTAAAAATAAGACCAGGAGCTGACTGTGACTCAGATCATGAGATTCTTGTTACAAAATTTAGGCTTAAATTGACGAAAGTAGGGAAAAGCACTAGGCCACTAAGGTATGAACTAAATTATATCTCTGATATACAGTAGAGGTGATAAATAGATTTAAGGAATTAAATCTGATAGTCAAAGTGCCTGAAGAATTAAGGACAGATATTCGCAACAAAAGGTAGCAACTAAAACCATCTCAAAGAAAAAGAAAGACAAGAAAGCAAAATGGTTGTCTGAGAAAGCTTTGCAAATAGCTGAGGAAAGAAGGGAAGCAAAAGGCATGGGAGAATGAGAAAGTTACATCCAGTTGAATGCAGCATTCCAGAAAACAGCTAGAAGGGATAAGAATGCATTCTTAAATGAACAATGCAAAGCAATAGAAGAGAATAATAGAACAGGGAGGACCAGATATCTCTTCAAGAAAATTGGAGCTATGAAGAGAATGTTTCATGCAAAGATAGGCATGGTAAAAGACGAAAATGGCAGAGACCTAACAGAGGCAGAAAAGATTAAGAAGAGGTGGCAAAATTACACAGAAGAACTGTTCAAGAACAAGCTTAACATTCCTGATAACCATGATGGGGTGGTCACTGACTTCGAGCCAGATATCCTATAATGTGAAGTCTAATGGGCCTTAGGAAATCTGAGCAACAACAAAGCTAGTGGAGGGGACAGTATCCCAGCTGAGCTATTCAAAATCTTAAAAGACGATGCAGTAAAGGTGCTACACTCAATTTGCCAGCAAATTTGGAAAACTCAGCAGTGGCCACAAGATTGGAAAAGGTCAGTTTACATTCCAATTCCAAAGAAAGGCAATGCCAAAGAATGTTCAAAATATCACATCATTGCACTCATTTCACATACTAGTAAAATTATGCTTAAAATCCTACAAGCTAGGCTCCAGCAGTATGTCGATCAAGAACTACCAGAAGTACAGGCAGGATTTTGGAGAGGCAGAGGAACTAAAGATCAAATTGCCAACATACACTGGATCATGGAGAAAGCTAGGGAGTTCCAGAAAAACATCTACTTCTGCTTCATTGACTATGCTAAAATCTTTGATTGTGTGGATCACAACAAATTGTGGCAAGTTCTTAAAGAGATGGGAGTACCAGACATTCTTATTTGTCTCTTGAGAAACCTATATGCGGGTCAAGAAGCAACAGTGAGAACTGGACACGGAACCACTGATTGGTTCAAAATTAAGAAAGGAGTCAGACAAGGCTGTACACTGTCGCCCTGCCTATTTAATTTATATGCAGAGCACATCATGAGAAAGGCAGGGCTACATGAATCAAAAGTTGGAATTAAGATTGCCAGGAGAAATATCAACAACCTCAGATATGTAGAAGATACCACTCTAATTATAGAAAGTGAAGAGGAACTAAAGAGCCTCTTGATGCAGGTGGAGAAAGAGAGTGCAAAAGTTGACTTGAAACTCAACATTAAGAAAACTAAGCTCATGGCATCCAGCCCTCTCAATTCCTGGCAAATAAATGGGGAAGAAATGGAGGTAGTGACAGATTTTATTTTCCTGGGCTCCAAGATCACTGCAGATGGGGACTGCAGCCAAGAAATTAAAAGGCACTTGCTCCTGTGGAGGAAAGCTATGGCAAATCTGGACAGCATACTAAAAAGCAGAGATATTACCCTGCCAAAAAAAATGTGTATAGTCTGTTCAAGCGTGATGTATCAACTTCCGGTCTTTAGTTGCTGTGCCACACCTAAATTTTGTTTGTTGAGCCATTGTTAAACATCCAAAATATTCTTTCTTTCTTCTTTCTTAAAAATCATCTGGGACAGAATAGGAATCTCCGAAATCCATGTGTCTAATGTTAATTTCAAATAATCCAAAATAAAAAGCCATTTAAAATGTTTCTTTTCCAAAAAGAAAGAGAAATCTCTTCAATCCACTTTCCTGCTTAGTTACTGCAGACTCCATGGTTATTTTGTAGCCATCCATCTGTCTATCTTCATTAGCTTCATTTACTTTCAGAGGCATTAGCTCCCAAAAAAACATTTCTCCAATCCACTCCAATTAAAGGCAAAGTCAATTTTCAAAATTATTAATGCCAATTCTTCCAAGTCAAATTTACAAAAACGAAGTCTAATTCGGGACTTTTTCCATTTTTCCCCCTTTCAGTCTTTAAGCCCCGCAGCTCAGCAGCCGCTTTTTGCGTTTGGGGTCTTATTTTTTTTAAAAATCCTAATAAATGTGTTGTATTGCCTGGGTTGGTGTCACTCACCCGGCTTTGAGATATTTGCTCTTTCTTCTTCTTCCTCCAGCACAATCCTTGTTCCCGGTTGCTGCGGTTTCAGGACAGCCTCCATGGCTGCCATTCCACTCCACTGTGTGAAGGAAAAGCCTCCGGCCCTGAGGAACCTGCCCATTCCTCTCAGCTGCCCAAGGGGTTTCTTCTTGTCCCCCTGTCCCTGCAAGACAGGGGAGGTCCAAAGACCTGTCAGCAGCAGCTTGGCAGATGGGATTTAGCAAAGCTCCGCGGAGCTCGTTATTTCCCCATCTGTGTCCCTGTGGCGCCAACCGGAAGACTCTGGACTGTAAGGCAATCAAACCAGTCAGTCTAGAGACTACCAACCCTGACTGCTATTTAGAAGGCCAGATCCTGAAGATGAAACTCAAATACTTTGGTAACCTAATGAGAAAGAAGGACTCACTGGAGAAGAGCCTAATGCTGGGAATGATTGAGGGCAATAGAAAAAGGGGACAACAGAGAATGGAGTCACTGAAGCAGTAGGCATGAGCTTAAATGGACTCCAGAGAATGGTAGAAGACAGGAAGGCCTGGAGGAATGTTGTCCATTGGACACGACTTCACAACTAACAACAACAAAGTTTTTTCCAGTTGTCCAAATCTATTTTGTTTGCTGGATTACCTTGTTATAATTATCTTCTTTAATCGATGAACATCTTGCTGTTAGCCAGATTCCCAAATATTTGACTTTTTTTTATCATCTGCATGCCCATTTTTTCCTTTCAATTCATTTTTCTGTTTGTTGGTAAGATTTTTTTGTTATTATCTTTGTCTTATCCTTATTTATTTTAAGTCCTGCCACTGTGCCAAATTCTTGTATTTTCTGAACTAGTTTGGGTCCTGTTTCCAATGGTTCCTCTATGATAAATACCAAATCGTCCGCAAATGCTTGTACTTTATGTTGTTCCTTTTTTATTTTCAGGCCTTTTATTTCTTGGTCTTGTCTAATCTTTCCAAGTAACACTTCTAAAGTTAAGATAAATAACAAAGGCGATAGGGGACATCCTTGTCTTACACCTTTAGTTATGTTGAACTTTCTGTTGTTTCTCTGTTTATTATTGCCATTTGGTTAGAATATATTGTTTGAACCATCCTAACAAATTTCTCCCCAAAGTTCATATTTTTTAATTGTAAAATCATAAACTGCCAGCTCAGATTGTTGAATGCCTTTTGCATGTCTAGAAAGATCAGTGCTAATTGTTTCCTGGGTTGTGCATTGTAATATTCCAAGACATTCATAATAATTCTCATATTGTTTTTCAACTGTCTTTTTGGTAAAAACTCATTTTGGTCCGGATGAATAAATTCATTTAACAATCTTTTTAGTCTTGTTGAGATTATGGAGGCAAATATTTTATAGTCAACATTTAGTAGTGATGTAGGCCTATATATATTTTTTTGAAAATTTTTACTTTTTAAACAAAACATAAAACAAATCCATCATCCATTACAATTGCAAACAGTGTTTCAGTTGGTACAAATCTTTTGTGCTTCATCCCCATATTCAGAATTTACTAATTATCTAATTTCTCATATTGTCAAACAAATCAACATCCTCATTTATCATTTATTTAACTATGGCTTTGTCACTTCAAAAAATATTTTCAAATATTTATAACATTCATTTCATGTTTCATATTTCATTTCCATGTTTTATTATCTAGCCATTGATAAAATAAATCCCATATCTTGTAGTATTGTTTTATCTTCTTGTTCTCTAATTTCAAATGTCAATTTACTCATTTCAGCACATTCCATGATTTTCTTAATAATTTCATCTTGCATTGGTATATTCTCATTTTTCCAGTTTTTAGCAAACACAATTCTAGCAGCTGTTAAAACATTCACAATCAAATATCTCAATTCTCTAGTGTATATTTCTGGCACAATCCCTAATAAAAAAAATCTCTGATTTAAAGTCTATGTGTTTTTTTGTCTTTTTTTCCAACCATGTGTAGATTTTAGTCCACTATCTTTTAGCTTCTACACATGTCCACCACATATGGTAATTTGAGCCTGGTATCTGATGACATTTCCAACACTTCTTGGATTTGTTCTTGAACATTCTCACTATTCTTGTCAGGGGTAGATACCACCTCTAAAACATCTTATACAAATTCTCTTTATATGCTGTTAACATTGTCATTTTATAATTTTGCATCCACAATTTTTGCCATTTCTCTAAATCAATTCCATAACCAAAATTCCCCCCATGCAATCATTGTTTCTTTAACTTGTTCTTCTTCCAATTTTACCTCTAATAAATAACCATACAATTTTTTAATTACATAGTCATCAGAACCTGTTAAAATTTTATCTAAGTTAGTCAAATTACTGTAAAAGCCCTCTGTCTTAGAATCTTTATCGTATCTAGAATATATTTGCATATATGAAAACCAGTCCATCTTTATATCCTGTTCTTCTAAATCTTGCTTCGATTTAAGTTCACCCTTTTCATTCAATAATCCACTATATCTAACAATTTGTTCCTTTCTAAATGTTATTGAATGTGAGAATGCTTCAATAGTAGATAACCAGACTGGAATTTTTAAATAATGTTGTCTTTTAATCTTCTCCCAATTTAATAGCAAAGACTCTCGTATAACATGTCGTCTAAAATACCCCTGTGTTTTTGTGTCCTTGTACCATAAAAAAGCATGCTAGCTAAACAACAAGTCATGTCCTTCTAAAGTCAACAACCTAATATTTCTTAACATTATCCATTCTTTGATCCATATCAAATTAGTTGCATGATAATATAGTTCCCAGTCTGGCAAACCAAAACCTCCTCTTATTCTAGCATCTTGCAGCAGTTTTAATTTTATCCTCGCCTTTTTACCCTGCCAAATATATTTTAACACTTTTTTATTCAAATCTTCAAAGTAATCTTTTCCCAACCTAATTGGAATTGTCTGGAACAAATATAAAAATTCTAGGCAATATATTCATCTTAATAGTTGATATCCTCCCTATCAATGATAATTGCAAATTCTCCCAATTAGCCAAATCTGTCACTATCTGTTGTAGTTGTTTAGTTTAGTTTAGTTTAGTTTAGTTTAGTTTAGTTTAGTTTAGCTTAGCTTAGCTTAGCTTAGCTTAGCTTAGCTTAGCTTAGCTTAGCTTAGCTTAGCCTAGCCTAGCCTAGCCTAGCCTAGCTTAGCTTAGCTTAGCTTAGCTTAGCTTAGCTTAGCTTAGCTTAGCTTAGCTTAGCTTAGCTTAGCTTAGCTTAGCTTAGCTTAGTTTAGTTTAGTTTAGTTTAGTTTACTCCCGAAGGACTCAGGGCGTTGAACAGCCAGATATAAAACACATAAAATACAAAATTTAAAAGCAGAATAAAATCAAATTAAATAATTTGGCCCAAGACTGATTTAAAACACCCAATACTTTAAAACAGATCAAGATATACATTTTAAAAAGATAAAAAGGGGAGAGATTTAGGCCAGGCCAGCCTGATGGAATAAAAAAGTCTTGAGAGTGTGATGGAAGGTATGCAGATCGGGGATCATCTTATCTCCAGGGAGAGTTCATTCCAGATAGTGGGTGCCCCCACAGAGAAGGCTCTCTCCCTGGGGGTCACCAGTTGACATTGTTTGGCTGACGGCACCCAGAGGAGCCCCTCTATGAAAGCGTACCGGCCGGTGGGAGGTTATTGGTGGTAGCACGCTGTCCCGTAAATAGCCAGGTCCTAAGCCATGGAGTGCTCTAAAGGTGGTAATCAAAACCTTGAAGTGCACCCAGAAGACCACTGAGTGTCAACTTGCAAAGCTTTCAAGTTGCCATGAGCAGGAGGGAGGGAGAATTGATAGAGCTGATTGACTAACTGAAGTTACATTCCATACATTCTTCATGACCGCAATCAGAGGGAGGGTGTTGAATTTCACAGCCAGCCAAAGTGGGTAATTGGAGAATGTGATTTATGACATGGCCAGGGAGGAGGGGAGAGACAGGGTAACAGGGAAACGTAAATCTACGTGGGATTAGTTCTAACTGCATCTGAATATTGCCGGAATGGTGCTTCTAATAAATGTATTTCTTTTGAAGTTTGGCTCATAGCTCATGAATTAATTAGGGCATCGTTCGGAAACTTCACACCGGGAGCTAGTGCAGCTCACGCAGGACAGGTGTTACATGGGAACACCACATCGCTCCCATAACCATCTGCATGGCCACACTCTTTGCCAATTGGAGCCTCTGAGTGCTCCTCAAGGGGAGCCCCATGTAGAAAGTGTTCCAATAGTCCAGGCGGGAAGTGATGAGGGCATGAGTGACTGTGTGTAAGGAGTCCTGATCCAGAAAGGGATGCAACTGGCAGATCAGGCGAACCTGATGAAAAAGCCTCCTGGTCACGGCTGTCATGTGCTCTTCTAAAGACAGCCCAAAGGAGGACACCCAGGAGGACGCCCAAATTGCGAGCCCTCTCCGTGGGGGCCAGTGATTCACCCCAATAGTCAGTGATGGTGCCAACTGACTATATTGGGATGCCGAAAACCAAAGCCACTCTGTCTTGGATGGGTTGAGCTTGAGCCTGTTTCTCCCCAACCAGATCCGCATCGCCTCCAGGCACCGGGACATTGCTTCAAGGGCATCATTGAGGTGGTCTGGGGTGGAGATGTACAGCTGAGTGTCATCAGCATACTGGTGGTACTTCACCCTGAAACCACAGATGATCTCGCCCAGTAGCTTTACATAAATGTTGAACAAAAGGGGTGAGAGGACCGATCCTTGTGGCACCCCACATATAGGTGCCTCAGGGTTGACCTCTGCCCCGCTGCCAACACAGACTACAACCAGTTGGAGAGAAAGGAGGAGAACCACTGCAACACGGTGCTTCCCATCCCCAACTCTTCCAGCTGGTGCAGCATGATACCATGGTTGATGGCATCAAAAGCTGCTGAGAGTTCTAATAGGACCAGGACAGAGGAGAACCCCTGTCCGGAGCCCTCCAGAGATCATCATCCAACGTGACCAATGACATTTCCATGCTGTACCCAGGCCTGAAGCCCGTGTCAGCACTCCAAGCCGCATTCACTCTAGTGCTGACATAAGAAGGAGAAGAAGGGCATCTGGAAAGAGATGTTTTGACTTTTCACCTACTTATTTTCACTGGAGATAATATCCCCTAAGAGATGGGATGGGAGTGGGGAAATTCTTTTGAGCTGGAGCGGGTAGATTAAGGAAAGAGTGATTTGGAAGATGGCCAATGAAACCAGAGAAGTGGAGACAGGAAGGGAGGGGTTCGTGCCGGGAAGTCAGTGTTAGCTACATGGAGTCAGAAGATGGAATGTCATGCTCAATAAATGAAAGATTTTCAGCAAAGATTCTGTTTGAAATGCAATTTATTTGAGATGACCTCAAAACCTGACAGATAGCCAACACTCCTTTCTAAGCCAAACTAGCTGACCTCCAGATCTCCAACTCTCTCCCAGATGTATGGAGTGAGTGGAGAAGCAGTCTGTATGTCATGGCAGATAACAAGCTGTCTGAAGAGAAATTACTTCAGGCAACTGGCCAGTCAACTGGCCAGTCGTGATTCCAGCCAGTTTGTATATTACGGTGTCTCAACCCCTCCCTCCTCTGGCAAAGCTTCAAAATGGTCAAGGTCAGACGATCGTGCCACAAACCCAGAAGAAAAGAGATGAGTATTGGTGGGCTTTGCCAAAATCCACAGAGGCTGAGTTCACCTTCCCGAACGCTTGAGGAAAGGGGAAACCTCTGAGTGAATTGGAGAGGGCAGACTGGCTGTGGGACTGGCAGCAAGCCAGGCACAAAAAAGCTGCAGGGAAGCCACTTGAGGGCCCATAGACGAGTTGAAGGAGGAATTTGACCGTGCCATGATTTGGGAGGAGGGGCCATCATGCAGGCCAAAGGAGAAGGGGGAGCCTGCTGAACTGAGAGACCATAGACTGAGACACAGCCCTCTCCCCCAATGGCAGAAGGAGGGGAAGCTCAAAGGTGCATCCATGGGTCCGCCCCCACACACACAGCAAGGAGAGCAGCCTAGGCCAGGCATCACCTCCCTGCCCTCGCATGAGAGATGAGGAAGAGAACCAGGGGCACTGAGGGCAGACTCACAGAGCTCTGCAGTGGGAGGAGAGATCAGTGAGGGAGGAACCATCCCGGTTCAGAGGAAAGTTCGATGGTGATCCAGACCAGCTGGCGCAATTCCTCGACACAGCTGAGATCTACATCGAGCACTATGGACACCTCTACCCATTCCTCAGAGCCCTAGTCAGTGCCATTTCAGAAGGGTTGGAGGGAGAAGCAAGGAGGTGGTCAGCAACCCTCTACAAGAACAGGGCCCCCTGTAAAGCTGGGGAAGACAGGAAAAGGAGGAAGATTTTCTTTTTTTCAAAGACTTAAATTCTGTTCAGGCATGGCTTCAAAGAAAGTGGGGGGGGGAATCCCCCACACATCAAACAAAAGAAAAGTCAGCCACGCCATCAGTACCAGCCCAGAGACAGTCACAAGGTAGTGGGATGGAGGATTTGAAAACTTTCATATTTGATATACACAAATCCCTGGGAGAGCTTTTTGGAAAAATGAGTAAAATGGATGAAATGATGGTGAAAAATCAAAAAGAAATGTTGGATAGGTTGGAAGAAAAAACAGATAAATTAAGCCAGGATGTTTCTACTGTGGCTATTGCTTTTACAGATGCTTTGCTGGCGGTTGAGAAAAAAGTTGATGATTTAAATCTTGAAGTGGTGACTAATAAAAAGGCAGTAAATGACCAGTTTTTTAAAGTGGAGATTAAGAGTCAAAGGCTAGAGGAGGAGATTACAATGTTACAATTTCGGAATATGGAGTTCGTCATAAGACTGAGAGGCTTAAGGGAAGATAACAGAGAAAATTTAAGGGCAGCTTGCATGGACATATTGGTTAAGATCTTAAAAGTTGATCCAGAGGTGATTGATAAAAAAGTTGACAAGCTATACAGAGTTAATTCGCGTGTGGCGAGACAAAGAAATTTGCCAAGAGTTGTTGTGATTTACTTTACTGATAGAAGATTGAGAAATGATATTTTGCAAAGTTCTTTCCACACCACTGTCCATCATGATGGGAATCCAATTGGGATTTATAAAGAGCTGCCACCTAAGATGTTAAGAGATCGGAAAGATTTTGGTTTTTTGGTAAATGAATTAAAAAGGCGTCAGATTCCATTTAGATGGGATGCTCCAGTTGGTATTATATTGAGATATGAAGGTGTGAGATACCACCTTAACTCTGTGGAAAAAGCAGAACATTTTTTCAACAATGTTCTTAAAAAAGTCCCAACACCCCCACGTTCATCTACATTGTTATCTATTGAAGAAATTTCTAAAGAGAAGGATATTGTTGAGGGGACTCAAGAACTGATCCAGCAAAAAGAATTACAGGAAATTTTAGAGATAGCAAGGGAGGAGACTTTGGGAGCAGCAGGAGGTCTCTCAGAGGATCTTTTTGCAGAATTTTCAGAGGGAAAATCAAAACAGTCTAGAGCTACAAGAGAAGTGGAGCCGGACCTCGACTTGCTGTTGCAAGAACCGAAAGATCAACGTATAACTCGGGCACAGAGAAGCAAAGATTAGAGAAACAAAGTCAGCAGAGAACCAGGATGTCACAGGAGGAGAATGGTGCAAATGGAAAGAAACTATACTCTGAAGCAGTGGGAGGGGCGAGACCGAAGATATCCACAGTTGAGCAGAATCTTAGGCGAGCCCTCAAAGGGCTTCAGTCATCCCCAAAATGACATTAAGATTTTTATCATGGAATGTGAATGGTTTAAATTCACCACAGAAAAGAAGGAAAATATTTCATTAATTGAAGCAATATAAAAATGATGTTGTTTGTCTGCAGGAAACTCATATTAGAACCCAGGACCAAAATTTTTTGATAAATTCAAAACTTGGCTAACATTTTATATCTGCTAACTTTGCGAAAAGGAATGGATTAGTCTTGTATATTTCTAAAAGAATATCAGCTAAACTGATAGAAGCGGATGATGAAGGAAGATATATTGCAGTTGAAATAAATGTTCAGAATGCTTCGATGCTTCTTATTGGGATTTACGCCCCAAACCAGCAGCAGGAAATTTTTTATAAATTATTGAATACTAAAATATTGCAGTGGAACTACAAGTCTTTTGTTATTATGGGTGATTGGAATGGTGTGATTGATACAAATCTTGATAAAAAGACATTGGCCAAGAAGGGGAATAAATTACCACAAACATTTTTTGCATTGAAAGAAGAATTGGAATTAAAAGTTGTATGGAGAATTCATCATCCGAAGGAGTTGGATTTTACCTTTTTTTCTGATAGATATAAATCCTTTTCAAGAATTGATTTTATGTTGGTTACTCCTGATTTATTATCTAAAGTGGCTAGAACAAATATATTTCCTAGAACTCTAACGGATCATAGTTTGGTATGGCTGGAGATGGACTTTGGCAAGAGGGAGAGAAGATCTTGGCGAATGAACGAGAACTTATTTAGACATGAAAACAATATTATGCATCTTAAAAAACATGTTAAGGAATTTTTTGATCTTAACTTGAATAAAGGCACATCTATAGAGACTGTAGGGGATGCAAGTAAGGCTTATATGAGGGGTGTACTGATTCACATGAATTCTAAATACAGAATAATACGACAGAAATCAAGAGTAGAATTGGAGACTGAGATAAAAGAGAAAGAGCAATTGCTTATTAAAAATCCGACCGATATTACAGTTAACGATAAAACTTTTGAAAGATCAATTTCAAATACTGATGGCTGATCAGACAGCAACTAATCTGCAATACGCTAAACATAACACTTTTTGTAACGCTAACAAACCTGGCAGATGGTTGGCTTATACTCTGAGAAAACAACAAAGTTCTCGTATAATAAATACTATTGAGCATAAAGGGAAACAAGTGTCTCAACAGAACTTAATACATCAAGCTTTTTTAGATTATTATTCTAAATTGTACCAAGCAGATAACATTAAAAAGGATTTTATTGATGATTATCTGCAGAAGATGAGAGTTACAAAAATTTCAAGTACACAAAGTGATAGACTGAACCGACCTATAACATCTGAAGAGATTTTATTTGCAATAAAACAACTGAAATTATCTAAAGCTCCTGGGACAGATGGTTTGACAGCAGTATATTATAAGACTTTACAAGCGGAATTGGTTGAGCATCTTAAGGATTTGTTTTGTAATATTCAGCAGGGGGGTAAAATACCTCCCTCGTGGAAGACGGCTTTTATTTCATTGATACCTAAAGAAGAAGAATCTGTAAAACCAGAAAATTTTAGACCAATATCTCTCCTGAATACGGATTACAAAATCTATGCTAAAGTATTAGCCAACAGACTGATGCCATGATTCATGACGTGATTCATGAAGACCAAGCAGGTTTTATAGAAGGTAGATACATGAAGGACAATGTCAGGCAACTCATAGATTTATTGGAATATCTTGAGAAAAATAAACAAACTTCTGCGGTGCTGGTGTTTTTGGATGCGGAGAAGGCCTTTGATCGAGTCAATTGGGATTTTATAAAAAAGACTTTGCACAAAATGGATTTTGGGGAACAGTTTATACAAGCGATTTCGGCAATTTATCAAGAACAAACGGCACAAATTATTATTAACGGCAGTTTAACCACCAATTTCAACATACAGAAAGGAACAAGACAAGGCTGTCCATTATCCCCATTACTGTTTATTCTGACTTTGGAAGTGCTGTTGAATGTTCTATGGGACTCGGACAATCTGAATGGAATATTTGTAAGGCAAAAAGATTACAGAACAAAGGCATTCGCAGATGATCTGGTTGTTACCCTAACACGACCTTTGGAATCAATCATACAGATGAAAAACATTATAGAGGAATATGGTCTGGTTTCAGGTTTCAGCCTGAACCAGAAAAAGACTAAGATGATAGTTAAAAATATGTTGGAACCACAAAGGAATGAACTTGAAAGGTTGGCAGGCTTTGAAATAGCTACAAAGGTGAAATATCTAGGAGTTCAAGTTGCAGCATCCAATATAAAACTTAGAAAGAACAGGGCCCCCCAACTGCAAGACGCAGATGGGTTCTTACAACTGCTATGAGCCCAGTTCAAGGAGGCAAAGGAAGACCCCTATGTGGAGGACGAGCTCAGAAACCTAATGCAAAAAGGGAGGCCATCAAAGAGCATATCTGTGAATTCAGAAGAGTCATTGGGACCTTACCTCCCTTACCAGAGTGACTATCGGTATATTTCTTCAGAACAAGCCTAGATAAGCAAATTGCCCAAGTGACCGCTTATCGGGAAATCCCGAACTGACTCTCCGAATGGTTCTGAATAGCAATGCAAGTTGAGAGAGGGCTGTGTGCCAACAACATGTTAAAGCAACCAGATGCCAAGGAGAGAGGCCAACCGGACCAGGGACTACACTGTAGACAAGGAACTACAGCACCATGGCCTACCCAGAGGCCAGTCATCCCACGAAGCCAGCTGAGGTGCTACAGATGGCACCTGGCAGCAGCATCTGGAACCCCAAGGCCGAGGCCAAACCCACCACTCAAGGCATGACCAGAACGAGGGCCCAAGCGCATCACGAATGCACCACAAAAACTCCCCTGGGTACAGAGGTCTTCCCCCACCTGACGGAAACAAGGGGAATCCCAGATGATGGAAATCAATCCCCCAAATCGTATGACAGCAAGGACGATGGTGAAGACGACCCAATGGTGAGTGGACCCATCTACCCTTTTCTCTTCTCCATATTCCTAACGGCCCAAAAACAGGGACTCAAGGAACTTTTCAAGCCCTAATAGATTTGGGCTGCATGAGGTGCCTGATTAATGTACCCACAGTCCTAAAATTGGGGATCTGAGCTAAAAAGCTCAACCACCCAATTTGATTTGAGCAAGTTGATGGATCCCTAGTAGGGGGGACTTAAGCCACACACTTGACCGAGCCAGTGAAGCTGGAGCTAGCAGATCACTGGGAAATGATTCGATTCATAATAGCCTCCAAAATGACAGATCCAGTCATACTGGGACTCTCTTGGCTAGACAAGTGGGGCCCAATCATCTGGTGGCAAGAGGGAACCCACAAATTGAGGATAGCAAAGGACTCCCAACCCCTGCTGCTCCAACCAGGGGAGGTGCCCCACACACAAGGGCCCCAATCCCGCCTAACCAAAAGAAGTCACCACCGTCACAAGGGTCCCTCTCTAAGGGTACAGCAGAGCAACTGGTGGCCGCATCCAACAGCTCCATGAAACAGAACAGATCCCAAAGGAGTACCAAGACCTTGCAGAGGTATTTAGCGAGGCCAAGTGTGATGTTCTACCCCCTCACCGCAAGGCTGATTGCGCCATCGAGATCATCCCTGGGACAAAACTACCTAAACCTAAACCTAAATTGTATGCCATGACGCCCCGTGAAATGCAAGAAATGCAAAACTACATAGACAAGAACCTGCAAAGGGGTTTCATTGAGCCAGCCAAACCATAGGTTGCGGCACCGGTCCTCCTCAAAGAAAAGACAGCTCTATGCACCTGGTGGTTGATTTTAGAGGTATCAACACGGTCTGCGTACACAATTTATATCCCCTTCCCCTCATGAAAGACATGCTAGCCCACCTGGCCAAAGGAAAAGTTTTCCCCAAACTAGACCTCCGTGAAGCCTACTACCGGGTACGCATCAGGGAAGGAGATGAATGGAAAACAGCATTCAACTGCCCCCTAGGAAGTTTCCAATTTAAGGTGATGCCATTTGGACTGCAGGGAGCCCCGGCAGTGTTCATGCAGTTGATAAATGAGGTTTTGCATGAGCACCTCTATAAGGGGGTCCTTGTCTACCTAGATGACATTCTCATTTACATGGAAACCATAGACGAACACATACCCCTCGTCTGCCAATTGCTGGAAAAACTGCTGAGGGTGAACTTATATGTCAAACTATCAAAATGCAGATTCCACCAGTCATGGCTAGACTACTTGGGCTACCAAGTGTCAAACGAGGGGATAGAAATGGACCCAGCCAAAGTACAATCAGTCCTAAACTGGCAACCCCCTCGCACCTGCAGACAACTGCAAAGCTTCCTGAGGTTCGTGAACTTCTACAGACAATTCATCCCCTCTTTTGCAAGAATTGCCAAACCTCTGATGGATCTCCTAAAAACAGGGAGTCCAGCAACGAAACCCCACCCAGGATAACCTCTACAGTGGACCTGGCCTGCCAATGAGCATTTGAAACACTAAAAGAAATGTTTGCAAAAGAACCAGTCTTAAAGCATCCTGACCCCGAACAACCCTTCATCATCCAAGCAGATGCCTGCGATGTGGCAGTGGGGGCTGTGCTACTCCAAAAGAACAGCCAAGGAAATCTACAACCTTGTGTCTACACATCCCACAAACTCACCAACACAGAGAGACGATGGGTGGCATGGGAAAAGGAAGTGTTCACAGTGAGATGGGCACTGTTGACCTGGCAACACCTGCTAGAAGGAGGCCAGAGACCTTTTGAAGTTTGGACTGACCATAAAAATCTGGAAGCCCTCAGGACCCCAGGGAAGTTGTTGCCCAGTGGGCTCAATACTTCAATCATTTCAACTTCAAGTTGAAGCACATCCCAGGGGGGAAGAACTTTCTGGTTGATGCCCTCTCCCAAATGCTCCAATACAACAGTGAGTGGGAGCAGGTGGTGAATGCCATCATCCCCTCTGCCCAAGGAGTGGGTCAAGTAGTCACCAGACAGCAACGTCATGACCAGCATGGCCAACCAGCAAGTGAAGTAATGACAAGACTCAAGACAGAAACATTGGCGGACCCCTGGTTTCGAGACAATCAACATCTCTTGACAAAAAGGGATGACCTAGCATGGAAGGGGACAAAACTCTATGTCCCAGAGACTCTACGCACCCTGATCCTCAAGAGGAGCCATGACATTAAACCAGCGGGGCATTTCAGCTTCCTAAAGACTCTGCACTTAGTGTGAAGATAGTTCTGGTGGCCCCACATGAGAAGAGACGTAGACAGTTATGTAAAAAGTTGTATCATCTATGCCACAATGGAAACCTGACCAGGATGACCTCCCAGGCTGCTGCAGCCAGTAGCTGAACCAACAAGACCATGGGAGGAGTTTGCAATGGACTTCATAGTAGAACTGCCGAGAAGTGGTGGAAACACAGTGGTCTGGACTGTAATAGACTTATTCTCCAAACAGGCACATTTCATACCCTGTAGTGGGCTACCCTCAGCCTACCAGTTGTCCAAACTGTTCCTGAAACACATCTACTGCCTGCATGGAGTGCCCAGAAGAATCATCTCCGATCGAGGTGTCCCATTCACAGCGAAATTCTGGAGGGAATTCCTATGGTCCATAGGGTCATCCCAAGGCCTCAGCTCAGCATTTCACCTGAGCACCAATGGGGGAGCGGAGAGACTGAATGCCATGATAGAGCAATACCTAAGATGCTATGTCGATTACCAACAGTCTAATTGGGCGGACCTCCTATCTTTTCCGGAGGTCGCGTATAATAATGCTGTCCACAGTAGCACCGGACTAACCCCATTTAAGATAGTGAGTGGTATGGACTTCGTCCCCATGCCAGAGTACCCAAGAGAGCCACCTTCCTCAGTCAGTTTGATTGATTGGATGGAAATGTTGAAAGAAACCTGGGAGAACATCAAGAAGGCATTAGCCAAGGCAGCACAATCCTATAAGAAACAAGCAGATAAGCACTGAATTCCCCAAAGACCATTCCTAGTGGGAGAGAAGGTCTACCTCTCCACCAAGTATTTGAGACTCAGACTCCCGAGCAGGAAACTGGGCCCAAAATTTATAGGACCATTCCCTATAGTAAAAGTAATCAACCTGGTTACAGTACAACTGCAGCTGCCCTAACTACTAGGGAGGATACACCCGGTTTTCCACAGTAGCCTCCTGAAACCTGCCATGGGGTCAACTTTAAGGCCAGTGCCACATGACCCCCAGGCTCCCTGGTCATTGGGGGCCACACTCACTATGAGGTACAGCGAATTCTCAATTCAAGGTGGCACAGGGGACACCTCCAATAATTAATCAAGTGGAAGGGTTACTCCTTGTCAGAGGCTTCCTGGGTGAAAAGCAGAAACATCCAAGTTGACCGCCTTATAGCCAAATTCCATGCAGATCACCCGGGCAAGGCGGGAGAAGCGGGATACGTACCCCTGGACAGGGTAACGGTACTTAACTTGTTGTTTGTCTTACACAGGCCACCCTGAAAAAAATGAAGTGGGAGGGGCCGGATGTCAGCACTCCAAGTCGCATTCACTCTAGTGCTGACATAAGAAGGAGAAGAAGGGCATCTGGAAAGAGACGTTTTGACTTTTCACCTACTTATTTTCCCTGGAGATAATATCCCCTAGGAGATGGGATGGGAGGAGGGAAATTCCTTTGAGCTGGAGCAGGTAGATTAGGGAAAGAGTGATTTGGAAGATGGTCAATGAGACTGGAGGAGTGGAGACAGGAAGGGAGGGGTTCGTGCTGGGAAGTCAGTGTTGGCTACACGGAGTCAGAAGATGGAATGTTGTGCTCAATAAATGAAAGATTTTCAGCAAAGATTCTGTTTGAAATGCAATTTATTTGAGACGACCTCGAAACCTGACAGCCTGACTGGAATGGATCCAGATACATCGTTTCATCCAGGTGCTGGGGGAGCTGTTGCGCAACCACACTCTCAACAACCTTCGCCACAAAACGAAAGTTGGAGACCGGACGGTAATTAGCCAATACTGCTGGGTCCAGGGAAGGCTTCTTGAGGAGAGGCCCCGCCACCATGAAAGACACCCTCACCCAATGAAGCATTTATAACCCCCTGGAGCCAGCCTTGTGTCACCTCTTGGGAAGCCAGCACTAACCAGGAGGGATACCAGTCCAACAAACATGTGGTCGCGTTCTGTCTACCCAGAATCCTGTCCATGTCATTGGGAGCCACAGGATCAAACTCATCCCAGATAACATTCTCAGGACCTGCCTTAGTCATCCCCCCTGGAACTACCCAGTCGGAGTCCAGGTCTTCCCAAATCTGAGTGATTTTGTCATACAGATACTGAACAAAATCCTTGGCTCTACTCTCCAAAGGGTCCTCCTGCACTCCCTGGTGGAGCA
The DNA here is from genome assembly GCA_038048745.1 of Coluber constrictor foxii. Lineage (NCBI taxonomy): Eukaryota > Metazoa > Chordata > Lepidosauria > Squamata > Colubridae > Coluber > Coluber constrictor. The sequence continues at coordinate 112,692,606 of CM075961.1, read as the reverse complement.
GGGAGCAGGTCACCCTAAACAGGGTGGCCGGGCGATTATCTGATGATGCAATAAGAGCAGCAATATAAGTACATTTTGCTCCTTTTATCGCCACTAGGTAATTCTTAATATGAGATCTTACAAGTGTCTGGTCGGATTCAGAAAGACTGGCCCTCCAACTACTCTCTAGGTGTTTTTTCCGGTGCTTTATCTCCCTTAGCTCCTTGGTAAACCAAGGAGCCAGATGAGATCAGCGCCGGGCCAGAGGCCGCAAAGGCACGACCCCGTCCAGAGCTCCAGCAGCTGCCCTATCCCAGGCGGCCACTAGGTCTCCAGTCGAGGTGTGCACCAAAACCTCAGGGATTGGCCCAAACTCCATCTGAAACCTATCAGACTCCATCAGGTGCCTGGGGCAGGGTGCAGTGGTTTGAAGATCAAGGTGAAGGAGAGAGAGATCTGACCATGACAAGGGCTCGATGACTATATCCCCTATCTCGAGATCGCTCAACCACTGTCCAGAGACAAAATCCAAGTCCAGCGTGTTTCCCCCCATGTGCGTAGGGCCATTAATTAGTTGGGTCAGGTCCATAGCCATCATAGAAACCATGAACTCCCGAGCCACCTCAGACATCTCACTCATGGATGGCAAGTTAAAATCCCTCATGACCATAAGTCTGGGGGTATCAACCGCCACTGTGGTGATAATGTTGAGTAGCTTGGGCAGGGCTGCTGCCACGTGGCAGGGAGCCAGGTACATGATCAGCAAACCCATCTGTACCCCACGACCCCACTTCACAAGGAAGGACTCACAGCTGGCCATCTGAGGAACAGTGGCCTCCCTTGGCCTAAGATCTTCTTTAATGATAACCACTACCCTTCCACCCCTGCCCTGAGGCCTCAGCTGATGGAATGCATGGAAACCTGGTGGGCACATTTCTACAAGGGGGACCCCCCCCTCCGGGCCCAACCAGGTCTCAGTAATCTGCCAGGTCCACTCCCTCCTCCTTAAATTTATTGTAATTATTCTCCTTAAGTGTACTGCATCTTGCTGTCAAATATATCCCCAAGTACCTAACCTTGTTCATGACCTGCATCTTTGATACATCTGCCAATTCTTCTTTTTGTTTTTTAATATATTTTTGGCAAAATCTTCATTTTATCTGTATTTATTTTCAAACTTGCTACTTTTCCAAATTCTCCTATTTTGTCTATCAAATTATTTATTGATTCAAATGGATCTTCAAGAATAAACACCAGGTTAACAGTGAATACTTCAATTTATATTCTTTGTTTTGAATTTTCATTCCTTTTATTTCTTTTTCATCTCTAATATTTCTATTTAAGACTTCTAGTGTTAACACGAACAACAGAGGTGACAGTGGACAACATTGTCTCATTGTATTTCAATAGATTCTGTCAATTCTCCATTTATTATTTTTGCAGTTTGTTTATGATATATGGCTTCTATGGCTTGAATAAATTTCCTCCCAAAGCGCATCTATTTCAGCTGTAATAGCATAAATTGCCAATTTACATTGTCAAAGGCTTTCTGTGCATCTAAAAATATTAAAGCCATTTGCTTCTCTGGATGTGCCTCATAGTATTCCAAAGTGTCCAGAATTACCCTCAAATTATCTCTAATCTGTCTTTTTGGCAGAAATCCATTTTGATCAGAATGTATAAAATTATTTAAGTCTCTTTTAAGTCTTTCTGCCAATATTGTAGTGAAGATTTTGTAATCTGAATTTAGCAGGGATATAGGCCTATAATTCTTGATTTGTTGTGGGTCAGTATCCTCCTTTGGGACAAGTGTGATATATGCTTCTGACCATGATTTGGGTATTTCCATCTTTGACATTACTTCATTCATAACTTCTAGCAACGGAAAACTCAATGATTCCTGTAAAGTCTTATAATATTCCGCTGGCAGTCCGTCCGGGCCTGGTGCCTTCCCAGTCTTTTGTTTTTTAAGTGCTTTAGTTAATTTCATCATTGTTATGTTTCTTTCTAGCATCATCTCAGTATCTTTAGAAATCGCCTTGTGTAAATATCGTTTAACACTTTCCTCCTCTATATTTTCTTATTCATATAATTTTTTAAAATAATCTTGTATAATATTTTTCTTTTCTTCATTCCCAAATCTAATTTGTCCTTGGTCATCCACTAATTGTATTATTTTCCTTGATTCTCTCTCTTTTTTCAATTTATATGCTAGCCATCTACCTGGTTTATTGGCATCTTCAAAATAATTCTGTTTAGCACTTCTAATTTTTTGTGCTAAGTCTTCTTTTTCTATTAATCCCATTTTATGTATAGTTGTATCCATTTTCATTTTAATATCCTTTTTTGTGGGAACTTCTGTAGTTCTTTTTCAAATTTCTTATAATCATCCTCTAATGTTTCATAAATTTGCCTTTTCTTAATATTTCTTTTCCTTGTATAGTCAATTATCAGGCCTCTAGCATAAGCTTTCATAGTATTCCAAAGATTTTGCATTGATGTATCCTCTTTTCTTTTCTTTCTTTCTTTCTTTCTTTCTTTCTTTCTTTCTTTCTTTCTTTCTTTCTTTCTTTCTTTCTTTCTTTCTTTCTTTCTTTCTTTCTTTCTTTCTTTCTTTCTTTCTTTCTTTCTTTCTTTCTTTCTATTTATAAACCGCCCTTCTCCTTGCGGACTCAGGGCAGTGAACAGCCCGGATAAAACATGATATACAAAAATTAAAACAATTTAAAAATATTAAATATTTTTGGCCGACAATTAAAGCAGTCCAATTTAAAATCAGTTCCAATTTAAAACAGAGGATGGGATCAAGCCAGCCTGGCTAGATGAAACAAGTGGGTTTTAAGGGCCTGATGAAAAGTCCGGAGGTCTGATATCCTGCGTATCTCCGGGGGTAGGTCATTCCAGAGGGCAGGTGCCACCACAGAGAAGGCTGTGGCTCTCCCCCTGGGGGTCACCAGCCAACATTGTCTGGCCGACAGCACCCTGAGAAGGCCCTCTCTGTGTGAGCGCACTGGACGGTGGGAGGCTATTGGTGGCAGAAGGCGGTCTCGCAAATACCCAGGCCCTAAGCCATGGAGCGCTTTAAAGGTGGTCACCAACATCTTGAAGCGCACCCGGAAGATCACCGGGAGCCAGTGCAGCTCATGCAGGAGAGGTGTCACATTTGACAAAGAAAGCCAATTCCTTCTCCATTTTCTATACAAAATCCTTTTCTTTTAATACTTTATAGTTTAAAGTCCATCTAGACCTTCTCCTTTGTCCTTTCCATCTCACTGTCATTGGGTTATGGTGTGCCCAGGTACTAGCTTCTATGTCAATTTCTTCTATATTAGAAGTCAATTCCATTGTCATCCATATCATATCTATTCTAGACCATGATAAATGTCTGTTAGAATAAAAAGCATATTGTCTATTTTTTGCATTTCTTTCTCTCCATGCATCTTTTAAATTTGTTTCCTCTATCACCTTAAAAAAGGATTTCGGTAGAATTTTTCTACTTTGCTTTGTTGCCTTCTGTGTTTTATAGTCCATTTTCCCATCTACTATGCCATTAAAATCTCCCATCATGCAGATGTTTTCATCATCCAATTCAATTAGTTTCATATGTAATTTTCTATAAAAATCTTCTTGATTGTCATTTGGAGCATGTATTGCTATTAAAAGTATTTTCCTATTATTATCTATTATTTCCACCATCAAAATTCTTCCATCTGCATAAATTTTTTCCGCTGGTATTGTGTCTCTAATATATAAAACTACTCCTTTTTTCTTACATTGCGGCAATGAAGCAAATAATTTCCCTAATTTTGACTGTACCAATATTTGTTCATGTTGTTTTTTAATATGCACAAATTATGTCCAACTTTAATTTCTCTAATTTGTGGAATACCTGTCTTCTTTTAATAACCAAATTAAATCCATTTATGTTCATTGTGATCAATTTTTTTGTTCCATATTCATATTTTATATGAAGGATTTATTGCTCTAGTAATGATCTCGGTTCTCATTGTTCTTTATATTCTACAATGCCCTCTGTTGCACCTTCTTTCTTTTCAGTCATTGCTGTGGATTCCTCTTGACGTTCCATCAGTGACTCTTCCCTTCTTGTCTCTACTTCTTTCTCTCTAAGGTATTCAGCATAAAATGCTTTGGCTTTATCAATTGAGTCCAATTTATATCTTTGCAATTGCCATGTAAACACCCTCTGGTATCAAAAAGGTATTCACACCTTTCTGAAGCAATATTTTCATCAAGAATTGATACTCTCTTCTCATCTTCTCAGTATTTGCTTCAGAACCACAATTTCCTTGTCTTTGTATTTCAATGTTTTCTCTTTTGTAATCTGCAATATTTGTGTTTTGATTGATTTCTCGGTGGATTTTATATGAACTTCTCTTGGTAGCTTATTTCTTTTTTTTTTAATTGAAAAAGTTTTACATTACAGTTTATTTTTAAAACCCCTTCCCCACCCCACCCCCCTACCACCCTCACCCTCTCCCCCCTATCCCTCCCCAATCCCCCCCTTGACTTCCGCTATTAAACAAACATTAACAGTCAATATTTAACAACTTTTTAAGGTGAGATCCAACTAAGAAAAGGCTATCACCTTATTTTATAAGTAATAAAGAAATTTTCTTTTAAACCAATATGTAACAACATAAATCAAATATAAAAAACTCTTAACTCTTAACAATCTATTTAAAAAAAGTCTAATAAAATAATTTTAAGCATAACAAGATTTAAATTGAATTATCATATAAGTAATAAAAATATATAACATTAACTATAATTCCCACTATACCATATATCAAAATCAAAATCAAACAATATTTAGTAGGTTTCTCTTTAAAATTAGGTCTAAATATTAAAAATATAAATTCAATTACATAAAATATAATAAGAATTAGAAATTATCAAATTCAATACATTTCTCTTTTGGTTTAATTCTAAATATAAAAAATATAAATTCATTTAAGTGCTAATTGAAACTTCTTACTTTGGTATTTATTCTTCATGTACTCTACCCATTTTGCCCACTCCTTAGCAAAAACTTCATGGGTCCTTTCTTTTAGGTATGCAGAAATTTTAGCCATCTCTACAAAGTTAGACATCTTCAGTACCCACTCCTCTATTGTAGGTACGTTGTCCTTCTTCCAGTATTGACCAATCAGTAATCTAGCTGCAGTAATCATGTGTAGAATTAGTCTAGTGTCAATTACTGAACAACCCTTAACTATTCCCAACAAAAAAAAACTGAGGAGAAAACTCAAGCTTTCTCTTCAAAATATTCTGCATTACTCACCAAAGTTTAATCCAAAATGCTTTCAATTTTCTGCACGTCCACCAAATATGGAAATATGTTGCATCCAAACAATCACACCTCCAACATTTAGGTTGAACATTTGGATACATACATGATAACTTTTTAGGATCTAAATGCCACCTGTAAAACATCTTATAAAAATTTTCCCTCAAGTTCTGTGCTTGTGTAAATTTAACATTCTGGACCCAAATCTTCTCCCATGCTTCCAACATTACTGGTTCTGCAAAATTCTGTGCCCATTTTATCATACAATCTTTAACTAATTCACCCTCTGAGTCTCTTTCTAACAATAAATTATACACTCGTTTAATATGCATCGGCCCTTTGCATTTTATCTGAGTCACCAAATCTTCTTCATGTAACATTAGTCCAATTTTCTGATCTTCTCTCCATCTTGCTTGAAGTTGAAAATACTGCAACCAGGTTAAGTTCACTCCTTCTTCCAACAGGATATTCAAAGGTTTCAAACTCCATCTGCCCCCATCATTAAAAAGTATCTCTTTATAAAACAACCCCCCGAGTGACTTTATATTTGGCATAGTATGCCCAAGATCCAACCACAAAGGTACTTTGTAATCCAATTGAAGCTGGTGCTTCTTCCAAACTCTCATCAAAGCATGTCTTAAAATATGATTATTAAATACACTGTCTCTCTTTTCTTCATAAAGTAGATATGCGTGCCATCCAAATTGCAAGTCATGGCCTTCTATATTCAAAATTTCTGTTTTAGTTGTTCCAATCCAATCTCCAACTTGTGTCAGCACTGCGGCCTCATAGTATAGATGTAGATTTGGAACTTTAAGGCCACCTCTTTCACGAACATCTTGCATAATTTTAAGTTTGACTCTTGTTTTTTTCCCATTCCAGATAAATTTATTTAAACCTGCTTGCCATTCCATCAAAAACTTATCCTTTTTAAGCACCGGAATCATTTGAAACAAAAACAAAAATCTAGGTAGAACATTCATCTTAACAGCTGCTATTCTACCAAGCAAAGATAGTTGCAGCTTCTTCCATATTTCAAGGTCCTTTTGAATCTTATGCCAAAGTTCCTCATAATTATTTTGAAAGAGTTTTTTATTAGATGCTGCAACATGAACCCCTAGATATTTCACCTTTATAGCTATTTCAAAGCCTGCCACCCTTTCAAGTTCCTTCCTTTGTGGTTCCAACATATTTTTAACTATCATCTTAGTCTTTTTCTGGTTCAGGCTGAAACCTGAAACCAGACCATATTCCTCTATGATGTTTTTCATCTAGATGATTGATTCCAAAGGTCGTGTTAGGGTAACAACCAGATCATCTGCGAATGCCTTTGTTCTGTAATCTTTTTGCCTTACAACTATTCCATTCAGATTGTCCGAGTCCCATAGAACATTCAACAGCACTTCCAAAGTCAGAATAAACAGTAATGGGGATAATGGACAGCCTTGTCTTGTTCCTTTTTGTATGTTAAAATTGGGAGTTAAACTGCCATTGATAATAATTTGTGCCGTCTGTTCCTGATAGATTGCTGAAATCGCTTGTATAAACTGTTCCCCAAAATCCATTTTGTGCAAAGTCTTTTTTAGAAAATCCCAGTTGACTCGATCAAAGGCCTTCTCCGCATCCAAAAACACCAGCACCGCAGAAGTCTGTTTATTTTTCTCAAGATATTCCAACAAATCTATGAGTTGCCTAACATTGTCTTTCATGTGTCTGCCTTCTATAAAACCTGCTTGGTCTTCATGAATCACCTCTTGAATAACTGGCATCAATCTGTTGGCTAATACTTTAGCATAAATTTTATAATCTGTATTCAGGAGAGATATTGGTCTAAAATTTTCAGGTTTTACAGATTCTTCTTCTTTAGGTATCAGTGAGATAAAAGCCGTCTTCCATGAGTGGGGTATTTTACCCCCCCCGCTGAATATTACAAAACAAATCCTTAAGATGCTCAACCAATTCCACTTGTAAAGTCTTATAATATACTGCTGTCAAACCATCTGTCCCAGAAGCTTTAGATACTTTCAATTGTTTTATTGCAAATAAGATCTCCTCCGATGTTATAGGTCGATTCAGCCTATCGCTTTGTGTACTTGAAATTGTTGTAACTCTCATCTTCTGCAGATATTCATCAATAAAATCCTTTTAATTTTATCAGCTTGGTACAATTTAGAATAATAAGCTAGAAAGGCTTGGTATATTAAGTTCTGTTGATGCACTTGCTTCCCTTTATACTCAATAGTGTTTATTATACGAGAACTTTGTTGTTTCCTCAAAGTATATGCCAACCATCTGCCTGGTTTATTAGCGTTGCAAAAAGTATTATGTTTAGCGTACTGCAGATTAGTTGCTGTTTGATCAGCCATCAATATTTGAAATTGATCTTTCAAGAGTTTTATCGTTAATTGTACCTTCTCATCAATCGGATTCTTAATAAGCAATTGCTCTTTCTCCTTTATCTCTGTCTCCAATTCTATTCTTGACTTCTGACGTGTTAATTTGTATTTAGAGTTCATGTGAATCAGCACACCCCTCATATAAGCCTTGCATGCATCCCATACAATGTCAATCGGTGTACCTTTGTTCAAGTTAATATCAAAAAATTCTTTAACATATTTCTTAAGGTCCATAACGTTCTTTTCATATCTAAATAAATTTTCATTCATACGCCAAGATCTCCTTTCTCTTTTACCCAAATTTATCTCCATCCACACTGGACTATGATCCGTCAACGTTCTGGGAAATATTTTTGTCTTAGTCACTATAGTAAGTAAGTCAGTTGTAACCAGCATAAAGTCAATTGTCGAAAAAGATTTATGTCTATCAGAAAAAAAGGTAAAATCCAATTCCTTGGGATGATGAATTCTCCATACGTCCTTCAAATCCAATTCTTCTTTCAATGCAAAAAAAGTCGATGGTAGCTTGTTCCCTTTCTTGGCCGTCGTCTTTTTATCAAGCGTTGCATCAATCACCCCGTTCCAGTCACCCATAATTAAAAAGGACTTATAATTCCACTGCAATATTTTATTATTCAACAATTTGTAGAAAGTTTCCTGCTGCTGGTTCGGGGCATAAATGCCAATTAGAAGTATCAAAACATTCTGTATGTTTATTTCCACTGCAATATATCTCCCCTCATCATCCGCCTTTATCAGTTTAGCTGGTATTCTTTTGGAAATATAAAAAACAAGTCCATTCCTTTTCACGGAACTAGAAGATATAAAATGTGATCCAAGTTTTGAAGTTAAAATTTTTTGGTCCTGGGTTCTAATATGAGTTTCTTGCAAACAAACAACATCATTTTTATATTGCTTCAAATAATGAAATATTTTCCTTCTCTTCTGTGGTGAGTTCAAACCATTCACATTCCATGATAAAAATCTAAGTGTCATTCTGAAAATGAGTGAAGCCCTTTGAGCATTTGACGAAGACTCTCTCCAACAGCCGATGTCTTCGATCTCGCCCCTCCCACAGCTTCAGAGTGTGATTTTTTCCCTTTTGTGCCATTCTCTTCCTGTGGTATCTTTACCCCCTGATGTTTCTCTAATCTTTGCTTTTCTGCAGCTCGGGTTATACGTTGATCTTTTGGTTCTTGCATCAATAAATCCAGATCAGGCTCCACCTCTCTTGTAGCTCTAGATTGCTTTGGCTTAGCCTCCAGAAGTTCTATTAATGAATCCTCTGAAAAACCTCCTACAGCACCTAGAATTTCCTCCCTTGCTGCGTCTTGAATTACCTGGCCTTCTTTTAACAAAATTACTTCTTGACTCCCCTCCTCAGGCACCTTCCCAACTGAGATATCTTCAATAGGTAAAAGTGTAGATGAACGTGGTGATATTGAAATTTTTTTAAGAACATTGTTATAAAATTGTTCCGCCTTTTCCACCGAATTGATATATCTTACATCATCATGTCGCAAAATGATACCAACAGGTGCGTCCCATCTAAATGGGATCTGTCGCTTTTTCAACTCATTTACAAGAAAACCAAAATCTTTCTGGTCTCTTAACATTTTTGGTGGCAGCTCTTTGTAAACACCAATTTGGTTACCATCATGTTGAGCAGTTGTATGGAAAGAGCTTTGCAAAATATCATTTCTCAATCTTCTCTCAGTGAAGTAGATCACCACGTCTCTTGGCAAATTCCTCAATCTCGCAATACGTGAGTTGACTCTATACAGCTTATCAATTCTGTTAGCAATCACATCAGGTTCAACTTTTAAAATCCTGGCCAAAACTTCCACACAAGTTGCCCTTAAGTTCTCTCTATTATTCTCTCTTAAACCTCTCAGTCTTATGGCATATTCCATATTCCGAAATTGTAACATTGTGATCTCCTCTTCAAGCCTCTGGTTCTGCGCCACCACCTTAAACATCTGCTCCTTTGCGTCCTTCTTATTAGCTTCTGCTTCAGAATTTAAGTCTTCCACTTTTTTCTCAACTGCCAGTAGGGCGTCCGTGAGAACTGTAGCTACTTTAGTTACACTCTGATGTAATCCTTCAGTTTTTTCCTCCACCAACTCCTTCACTTCCCCCACCATTTCCTTCATTTCTCTTTGATTTTTCCCCATTCTTTCATCCATTTTACTCATTTTTCCAGAGAGCTCTCCCAAGGATTTGTGTATATTTAATATAAATGCTTTCAAATCCTCTGTCTCGCTGTCCTGTGCCTGTTTTGAAGCTGAAGCTAGCTTTTCCTTTGTCTGATGTGTGGGGGAATCCCCCCCGCTTTCTTTGAAGCCATGCCTGAACAAGATTTAAGTCTTTAAAAAGCAGAAAATAATCTTCCTCCTTTTCCTGTCCTCAGTTTTACAGAAAAGAAGTCCAATCCTTAATATTTTACAATTAGAAGAAACTGTAAAACTTGTAAATAGAGTCAATACAAGTACAGGCAGGCACTTTCGCTTTCTTGGTGCGCTTTCTCCTTTCACTAGCTCAGCATTAATCCGCCATTTTCAAACACCTTCACACAGAGACAGCTTATTTTCCAAAGTTAAAAAAAGTCCATTTAAAATAGATATAACTTTATAAAAAGTTCCAGGTCTCACGAAATTCGTAATATTTCATTTTGAAGTATGTTCTATCAGTTGGTGTTGCCTCCTCCATCTCGCTCTGTCTTGCAGAAGTCCCACGCCGCTCGGAGATTCAGCAGCTTGAAAGGGGAGCCCAAACACGGAGCGCTTGCCAGGGCTTAAAAATCCACCCTGGCAGCGCTTCTGGGGCTCAACCCAAAGCTGCCCCCTCTAGCCCCCCCTTAGTTCCAAAGGGGAGCTTTCCGAGCCACTTTTAGATCGTTAAAGCAGCTCTACAGGTGGCGGGGGCGGCGACCGATCGAACGAGCCGCCCGGCGACGGAGGGAACGCCAACTGGAAGTCCTTGGTAGCTTATTTCTCATTGCATATCTTGTGTATACTCAAAATATCTCTATATCATCCATCATTTTTCTTTAGTAATTTCTAATGCTTCTGCTAAAATTCCAATCATTTTTTCTGCCAAGTTTTTTCCTTTTTCTTCTCCTACATTTTGAAATCTTAAGTAAAATTCTGATTTATCCATCCCCCATCCTATTCCACTCTTATCTCCTTCAACCTCATCCAATCTACTATCCATATCTCTATTTTTTTTGTCTCTTTGTTCCTCCTTTTCTTCAATTTTTTGGAGTCTGTCCTCATATTTCTTCATCATTTGTTGTATATTCTCCACTTTTCATCTGTTTTTCCTGTTCTTTGTTCAATTTTTTCTGCTCTCTGTTCAATAATCTCTATTCTTGATTGCATATGTTGTATTCCTTGCAAAATCATCTGCATTGGCTCATCCTTTTCCTTCTTTTTTTCCTTCTCCTTTTCTTGTTGTAACATCATCTGTATTGATTGTTGTCCCCCTGATGGTGAAGAAGAAGGAGTCAATGTAGAGGAATTAATAGCCATTGCCTTTTTACTCATGGTTAAAATGTTCAATCAATCAATCTTCAGGTTCTTCTACACCTTAATCCGTTTTTATGGAGAACAGATATTATCCCAAATAACAATAAGATGAAGGAAAAGCCAAGAAAAAGAAAAAAAGGATGAAGAAAAAGAACAAAAAATTTTGAAAAAGTCTTCAGGCTCTTGTATGCCTTAATCCAATTGAGTAGAAGAATGTTAACCAAATTAGCAGACTCCAGTCAAAACAAAGGGGGGGGGGAAAGGGGGGGAGGAAGAAAAGGAAAAAAGGGAGAGAAAATTTCTTCAGACTCTTGTATATCTTATTCCATTTCCAAAATAAAAAAAATCAAAAGATAAAGGGAGAAAAGACAAACACAACTAAAATCTATATGTATATCAAAAATTTAAAAATCTTCCAAAAGAAAAAAAAACAATCCAGTTTAATATAGTTAAGGGGTGGGGATGGGGGGAGAGTGGAGAAATAGAAGTATAATACCAGGAAAAGGAAGAAAAAAAAGAAAAAAAATCTTTCTGTTTAAAGGGAAAATCCATAACTGTGTAGTATCCAAAAGTTTCTTTTGTAGGTCTCACCTAATATTTACAGCTCTCTTTCCAGAGTCACTGCAACCTTCCTCTTTTCAATCTCAGCCAACAATTGTTTCCCAGAAGAGCACCTGAATAAACAATCCTGCAAACAGTCTTTGATGCTCTTCTTACTATCTTATCAATAAGTAGGCTCGGAGTCCTTGAAAAGTAACACAGTTGCTATTTTCTTTTGCCAGTACAAAAAAAAAAATTAAAAAAATACAGTGTTCCAATCCACTAGATGGCAATGATTCTTATTTCCTCCACTTTCTCTCTATGCCCAATAAACAATAATAAATAAATAAATAAATAAAAATGGAGAGAAAAGAAAATCAGCAAGGCTAAACCAAAATAGTATAAAACTAAAAAGGCACTAAAATTTAGCAATTAAGCAAATAAAAAGGAAATCACCAGTCCAATCCAGTCCAGCCCAATTAAAAAAATTAAAATCCTCCATAGACATCCACCATTAAAAATAAATTGCAAAATAGGAAAAACTAACTTAAACTCAGGCTCAATTCCGCCACTTCTTCTGTCTTCAATTTTAATTATCTTTTCACCCAAGGGTGATCTTAGTTAGTCTATTTTGAAAAGTCTCTCGCCAAGCCGACACACTTCTTTCAATCTCTTCCATTCCGGAGCTGTCCCAACTTCAGCAGCTTAATGGCTACCTCTTCACCACCAGCAAAAAGGGCTTCTCTTGGATCAACCAGGGACTTTGTGATGTCCATGGAATTGACAGGATGTGCCCTCCACTATCACCATCTCTACAGGATAGTGAGGTCCAAACCGGACTGTCCAGCAGTGGAGATATCAACGATATCACATCTATATGAAGCTGTTTGGGAAGATCATCCGCTGATGATACCCAGCTTTTACCCAAACCAGCCCAGTGATGCCCTCAATGTGAGATCCTGCTGCCTAGAAGTGGTACGGCCCTGGATTGGGAGAAACAGGCTCCGATTCAATCCTGCCAAGACCGGCATCTTAGTCTGAGCAAGATATTCCATTGTTGACCATTGGGGGAGAGGTATTAACCCCTATGGATAGGGCTCACAACTTGGGTGTCCTCCTGGATTCACGGTTGTCTCTGGAAGATCATGTAGCGACCGTGACCAGGGGGACATTTGCCCAGGTTTGCCTTGTGCACCAGTTGTGGCCTTACTTGGACCAAGATGCCCTACGCATGGTTACTCATGATCTGGTCACCTCCCGTCTTGACTACTGCAATGCTCTCTACCTAGGGCTGCCCTTGAAAACCACTCAAAGGTTTCAGCTGGTGCAGAATGCGGTCATGTGGGTTGTGATGGGAGCGTTCCGACACTCCCACGTTACACCCCTCCTGCGAGACCTGCATTGGTTACCGGTTGCCCTTCGGGTGAGGTTCAAGGTGCTGGTTATTACCTACAAAGCCCTTCATGGCTTTGTAGGTAATAATAAATATTTGTCAGACCCCCTGCAGCCAGTGACAATCCCCAATCACCTGGTACTTTCCCACAGACAGGGCCTCCTCAGGGTGCCGTCGGCCAGACAGTGTTGGCTGGCAACCCCCAGGGGGAGAGCTTTCTCTGTGGGTGCACCCACCCTCTGGAACCAACTTCCAGCAGCACCCTGAGGAGTCCCTCTCTATGAGAGCATACTGGCTGGTGGGAGGCTATTGGTGGCAGAAGGAGATCTTGTAAATACCCAGTTCCTAAGCCATGGAGCGCTTTAAAGGTGATGACCAACACCTTGAATTGCATCCAGAAGACCACTGGGAGCCAGTGCAGCTTGTGCAGGAGAGGTGTTTCATGGGTGCATCGTGTTGCCCTCATAATCATCTGTGCGGCTGCATTCTGGACCAGTTGGAGCCTTGGTGTGCTCTTCAAGGGGAGCCCCATGTAGAGAGCATTACAATAGTCCAAACGGGAGGTGGCGAGAGCATGAGTGACTGTGTGCAAGGCATCCTGGACCAGAAAGGGACTGGTAAATCAGGCAAACCTGATAGAAAGGCCCCCTGGGCACGGCCGTCATATGGTCTTCTAAAGACAGTTGTGTATCCAGGAGGACACCCAGATTGTGAGCCCTCTCTGTGGGGGCCAGTCTCACCCCCAATAATTAGCGATGGAACCAGCTGATTATACCGGGATACCGGGAGCCACAGCCACTCGGTCTTGGATAGGTTGAGTCTGAGCTTGTTTCTCCCCATCCAGATCTGCACAGCCTCCAGACATCGGGGCATCACATCAAGGGCATCATTGGGGTGGTTCGGGATGGAGATGTACAGCTGGGTATCACCAGCATACTGATGGACCCTCACCTCGAAACCACAGATGATGTCACCCAGTGACTTCACATAAATGTGTGTTTTTTTTAAAAAAAAAATTTATTTTTTTAAGAAATAAAACATAAAATAACATCTTTTTGGAGCAAGAGTTTGGCCCAGTATAACATAGATATAAATCCCAATTCCCTCCATTAACGTCTTAAAATAAACAGAAAATCACTGGGGAAAAAAAGAAAGTAAAACCCCAAATCTAAACCCAATTTTTATCATTCAATCTAATATCTCATTCTAATATTTAATTTTCTGATATATAATCACCCTAACTCTTAAACTTCACATCCAAACAGCATTTATAATATTCATTTAGCATTTTAACAATCAGTATTTCATATAATTCCCATACTTCAAAGACTCAAATCAAGTCAATATTTCTTTCGAAACACATCTAATAACCAATGTAAAATATTTCATTCCTCTCTAAAAAACTGTTTAAAATCAATATCTATTCATCAAAAGTATCTTCTTCATTCTTCCTAGTTTTATTTTTAGCTGGATTGCAGCTTAGTTAGCTGGTTTCCTGGGATGCTTATCTCCACTCCTAACCTTATTTGTTGGCTGGATCACAGTTACTTTTAACTGCTTCCAACATTTTGTCCTCAACTCCTCCTAGGTTTATTTTTAGCTGGATATCAACTTTTCAGCTGCTCTCCAGGGATGCTTACCTCCACTCCTAACCTATATTTCGCTGGGTCACAGTTTAGTTTTAACTGCTCCCCAATATATCCTCCTTTTTAAAATTTTTGGCTGGATCACAGCATAATAAGCTGCTTTCCAGGGATGCTTCCTCCATTCCTTACCTTATATTTAACTGGTTCACAGTTTAGCTCTAACTGCTCTCCAAAATTGCCTTTTCCACTCCTCCTAAATTTACTTTTAGCTGGATTACACCTTAATTCACTATTTTCCAGGGCTGCTTACCTCCGCTCCTTACCTTATAGTTAACTAGTTCACAGTTTGGCTTTAACTGCTCTCCAGCATTGCCTCCTATACTACTCCTAGGTTTATTTTTAGCTGGTTCACAGCATAAATCTATGAACAAGTCTTATTGTTATTCAGAAGTTCATTCCCATTTTTTGCATGTTATAAAAAAACCCCACAAAAACCCACATTTTAAACATCTTTCAAATCCATTTTCTATAATCCTTAAAACACTTATTAATATTTTTTGAAAATTCTTTCAAAGTATTCAGATTATTTCTATAATGGCATTTCTTGCTTTAAAAATAAACATGTATAAATAGTTCTTAACAATATTGAAAAACTTCATTCACATTGTCTTATTTTCTATAAAGAACAATATTTTTAACCATTTTAAAAAGACAGTTCCCTATAATTGTTAGATCTATCAACATTTCTCATTAGTAAGCAAAGATTCATTCTTAATCTTCATATTTCTTATAGCTTACGACATTTTAAACCACTTTTTAGATCAATTTTCAAAACAAAAGCAAAAAAAGGTTTCTTTCAAAATATCCATTTTTTCTATAATAATATCCCTCACTTTAAAGATCATCATCTGCAAATAGTTCTCAGTAATATTCAATTATCCACATTCCCTTACTACTCTAAAAAACAATATTTTTAGCCAAAGAAATAAAAGTATAACAAAAATTGTCACAAGAAAAAATTTGCAAGAAAAAAAGGGAAGAAGAAGCAAAAAGAAAGGAATGAGTTAGAAAAATAATACAAAACAAAAAAACAAAACAAAAAAGGGAGAGAAAAAGAAGTAATAAAAGTAAAAGGAAAGAGAGAGAGGAGAGAGGAACTCACTTCCTTACATTGTTTAAAAATCAATTACATAAAAAGTATTTACATCCATTTAAATCAAACTGAAGTGTTTCTTTCCTTCTGCCCAAACTCTTTCTTCTTTCTTCTTTTTTCCTCCTTTCCAGTTCCAGTATCCATAAAGTTACAGAGGCTAACAAATTTAATTCTTTTGTATTCCATATATGGTATCATCATGTCCTCTCCTAGGGCAACGCCCTCCTTCTTCAACACCATCAATCAGCAGATTTAACTGTTCCAAATAACTTCTTCCTTCCAGCTGTCCATAAATAGTTCAAACACAAATTAAGTATATCCAAATCAAACCTCCTTAGTTCTTCCTCAATATACTCTAGTTTGAAGAATAAGCGATTAAGTTTCTTCTTTAACCAGCAAAAAAATACAGTTTGCAGTTTCCCCTTTCACTTCTGTTAACAAGTGTCCATGTTAAAGTCCCTGTTGAACAGTAGGGGCAAGAGGACCGACCCTTGTGGTACCCCACAGACAAGGTGCCTCGAGGTCAACCTCTGTCCCCCTGCCAACACACTGCGTATGGCCAGAGAGGAAGGAAGAGAGCCACCGCAGCACGGGGGCCCCCTATTCCTAACCCCTCCAACTGGCGCAGCAGGATACCATGTTCGACGGTCTCAAAAGCCATTGAGAGATCTAATAGGACCAGGACAGAGGAACAACCCCTGTCCCAAGCCCTCCAGAGATCATCAACCAACGCGACCACTGCTGTTTCCGTGCTGTATCCCGGTCTGAAGCCCAACTGGTATGGATCTAGATAGACAGTTTCATCCAGGTACCAGGAAAGTTGTTGCGCCACCACACTCTCAACGACCTTTGCCACAAAGTGGAGGTTGGAGACTGGATGATAATTCGCTAATACAGCCAGATCCAGGGAAGGCTTCTTGAGGAGGGGCCTCACCACCGCCTCTTTCAAGGTGGTGGGGAAGAAACCCTCACTCAAAGAAGCATTTATAATTCCCTGAAGCCAGCCTTGTGTAACCTCCCAGGAGGCCAACACCAACCAGGAGGGACACGGGTCCAATAAGCATGTGGCAGCACTAAGCCTACCCAGAGTCCTGCCAATGTCCTCAGGAGTCACAAGGTCAAACTCCTCCCAGATAATACTCTCAGGATCCACCTCCATCACTCCCTCTGAACCTACCCAATTGGAGTCCAGGCCTTCCCGAATCTGAGCAATTTTGTCATGCAGGAATTGCACAAAATCCTCAGCCTGCCCTGCAAGGGATCTTCCCGTGTTCCCAGCTGAAGAAAGGAGCAGGTCACTCTAAACAGAGTGACTGGGCAGTTCTCTGAAGACACAATAAGAGTAGAAAAATAATTTGATTTTGCCACTTTTATTGCCACTACGTAGGTCTTAATATAAAACCTCACCAGTGTTCGGTCAGATTCAGATCGGCTGGCCCTCTAATTGCTCTCCAGGTGTCTTTTCCGGTGCTTCATCTCTCTCAGCCTTTGCCTCTTTTCATAGAAAAACATCAGTTAAGATCACACAGTTTGCCCATAAGCACCAAACCGAGAACATCAGCCAGAAGATGATGAATGTGATTTCATTGAAACGTCACTGCTATCCTTCTAAAGATATGCTTACAATTACACGGGAAGAAATCCGAGATATTACCTGTACACACACACACACACACACACACACACACACACACACACACACACACAATGTGCTACAATTCTGTCAATGAAACAGCAGGAAGGTTCTTGTCTTCAGTTTCAGAAACAATCAAGTATATACACAGCTGGAAGAATCAAAAGATAGTATGAGAGCCAAATAATGTTTCTGTTGTATTTTAGTATTGCATAAGCTCATGCTGCAATTTTTGATCCCCCTGATACAATTTTGTAAAAAAAACCCTCCAAATATGTGACTCTCAAATACTTCAATCACCTGGAACAGGAGTGTCCACAGGATGGTATAAAAACATCCATTAAGATGGCAGCTGCAGCTTCCAGTTGACGTCATGGTGAGATCAGGCCCGAGGAGCGGGTCTCTGTGCTCTCATGCTGAGTTCTCCCCATTGGTGGGTTCTGAAAAGAGCCAAAGCTGCCCTGTAGGGCCAGTGAAGCAAAGAGGGGTGCCCTGTCAGGTTGCGGAGAGTTGCCACTCTCTTGTCTGACTGGTGTTCTTTTTCTGTTTCAGCCACAGTGAGGAGAAGAGGCAGCTGAAAGATGGCTGCCATGAAGCTGGAACAACTGAGGAACAACTAAGACTGGTGCTAGAGTGAAGTAGGTGAACAGTGACTGGAACTGGGTGAGAGGATTCCTTCTTACTTAAAACCTAACCCCAAGGAACAATTTAGAAGTATCTGCTCAGAATTGCTTGTTAAAACAGCAATTAAGCATTCTGAGAAAAATACCAGACTGGAAGGAAAAGACCTAAAGAGAGAAAAATAATAAATTTCTAAAAATACAAAAAATTTGACTTAAACTGGGAAGATTGGTAATGGGAAGGCATTTTAAAACACTGAGATTATTTATTTTAAAAACTTATTCTGCTTCTACAATTAAATTACAATTAAAATTATGAGCAAAATAACTAAAATTAGACTGACTAAGTGACAACACTGAAATTTAAGTTGAGAGTGCCACCTGCTGAAGAAAGAAAAATATATGTCTGGGAATACTTATATGAAGGATTGCGAACATATTTACTGGGTTATATCTAACTACCCCATGACTACTGAAGACTCAAATATGAGAACAAGAAAGTTATTTAATTAAAGTGAGTCCTGAATGTTATGATAGATAACAGGGATCTGCAACTTTAAACACTCAAAGAGCCATTTGGACCCATTTCCCACAGAAAAGGAATCACTGGGTGCCACAAAACCTGGGGGCATGGCCAACTCAACATCACTCACACCCACCCAGTCACATGACATCCTCCCAACCATGCTTACCCAGGTTTTGTGGCTCCTGGTGTTTTCTGTGGGAAACAGGTATCTCTCTCTGTGTGTGTCTCTCTTTTTTTGTCTCTCTCTGTCTCTCCCTCTCCCTCCCTCCTTCCCTCCCTCCCTCCCCCCTCTCTCTGTCTCATGTGTGTGTGTGTGTGCCATCTGTTTTGTCTCAGCTCAGATGGAAAGAGCAAGCAGCATCTAAGAACAACTTCTTATCATCTTCTCAGCTTGAAGTTCTCACAATAACTTCACACCTGTGGATTGGCTCACCTCAGACTGGACAGAGGGGAGGGGTTTATACAACTTTTAACCTGAGCAGGAACTTCAGATCCTGCCTACTCTTCTTGTTATCACTACACCAGGGGTCTGCAACCTTAAACACTCAAAGAGACATTAGGCAACTGAGTATTTTGACCATAT
This sequence comes from Coluber constrictor foxii, assembly GCA_038048745.1. Taxonomy (NCBI): domain Eukaryota; kingdom Metazoa; phylum Chordata; class Lepidosauria; order Squamata; family Colubridae; genus Coluber; species Coluber constrictor. The sequence goes on along the minus strand of CM075961.1, from coordinate 112,673,362 downwards.
CATTTTTGTGTGCATATTTTCCACCTCCAAGCTGTATAAACTTAAATGCTTAGTTAGTGGATATAAGCAGATCAGGTGATGTGTATTTGTGTACTGAGGGAGGGTGTGACTTAAGGAAATCAACACCCTATATCAACATATGCATAATTATTAGGCAACTGAGTATTGGTCTGCCTATTCTCCTTGCTATCACTATCAAAAGTCTCCTTGCTATCACTATTCAAAAGTTCCTTTTGAAATGCTGCTTGTTTCAAGAGTTCTGCTTTCTTGGGAGGATAGGAGAGGCAAGTCCTTACATTAGGCAGGATCTGCAAAATGATTAACCTGGAGAAGCTTTGCTCTATCGAGGGAACCTGGCAAAAAATGTCTGATCAGGGCAGTGAGCATAGAGAAGCTGAGTGTCAGCCTCTCAACTTGCATTTCATTCAGGGCTGACATAGTAAAGAGGGGGTTAAATTCCTGTGGGATTAGTAAGAGAGACTGCCGTAGAATGATTTAGATAATGACTAATAAGGATAAGGAAGCAAGCCAGGAATTTGGAGCAGAGGTCATTTCCTGACTGCATATGAGTCCGTGAAGACGTTGTTCTAACAAATAAAAGTTTTTTTTCTTTATTATCAAAATGTGAGAGGCATTTTATTTCTTTAGACAACTCATACTCGGAAAGACAGTCAGGAAATGTAAAAACTAAAAAAAATGCTCTCTTCAAAACCTTTTCTTCTAAAAATATTTATGCATTCCTAAGCTACTCCACGCCGACATTGGCAGACCTTCAGATGTCGCCATAACAACCTTATCAGAGGCCATGGAAGAAAGCCAACTCCACTGGAGGTTTGCCTCAGAAAAGGAAAAAATTATGATGCCTTTTGCTGGACTCCCATCAACTGGCAGGTAAGGGGGGGGAAGGTTCTATGGCTCTCCAAATGGCAGCATAGCCCCCCCCCACACACACACAAGAAAAAAAAAGATGAGAGAAGAAAGCTCCAAAATGCACTCAGGGCTTCCCTCCCTGCTCAGCAAGCGACCCAGCCCAGCCACGGCATCACTCCCCTGCACCCAAATGGGAGATGATGAAGAAGCCCAAGGGCACCGTGGACAGGCTCACAGACCCCCGCAATGGGAGGAGTGGCCACTGAGGGTGGAACCACCCTGATTCAGAGGGAAATTTAATGGGGATCCGGACCTGCTAGCTCAATTTCTCGATGCAGCTGAGATTTACATCGAGCGCTACGCACACCTTTACCCTTTCCCCAGGGCCCTGGTCAGTGCCATCGCAGAAGGTCTGGAGGGAGAAGCAAGGAGCTGGTCAGCGGCCCAGTACAAATACAGGGCCCCCCAACTGCAAGATGCAGATGGTTTCTTACAACTGCTACGAGCCCGCTTCGAAGAAACAGGGGACGATCCCTATGTAGAAGATGAGCTCAGGCACCTAATGCAGAGGGGGAAGCCTATCCAAGAACATATCCGTGAGTTCAGAAAAGTTGTTGGGACTTTATCTCCTTTGCCTGAATGACTGCTAGTATACTTCTTTAGAACAAACTTAGATAAGCAAATTGCCCAAGTGACCGCTTATCAAGATATTCCGAACCGACTGTCCGACTGGTTCCGGATAACGACGCAAGTCAAGAGAGGGCTACATGCCAACAACATGCTAAAACAACCACAGGCAAAAGAGAAAACCCAGCTGGACCAGGAACCATCTACCAGACCAGAAACTACAGTATCACGGGCCACCCAGAGGCCATCCACCCCACGGAGTCCACTGAGGTGCTACAGATGTGGGGGAGTTGGGCATTTGGCAGCAGCGTGTGGAACCCTGGGGCCAAAAACAGAGCCCCTGGCCAAGGCACGACTGGAATGAGGACCCAGGCACACCACCAAGGCACCATTAAGACTTTCCCCGACTGCAGAAGTTTTTGCCCATCTGACTGAAAATAGGGGGAGCTCCGAGGATGCGAATTGACCCCCCTAACTGTATGATGGCGATGACAATGGTGAAAGTGACCCAATGGTGAGCGTACCCATCCACCCTTTTCTTTTCCCCATACGTCTAACAGCCCCAAAAACAGGTACCCAAGGGACTTTCCAAGCCCTAGTAGATTCAGGTTGCACCAGGTGCCTGATTAACCTACCCACAGTCCTAAAACTGGGGATCCGGGCTAAAAGGCTCAGCCACCCAATCCGTTTTCAGCAAGTTGATGGATCCCTACTAGGGGGGACGGATGCCACACATTTGACCGAGCTGGTGAAGCTGGAGCTAGCGGATCACTGGGAAATGATTCGGTTCATAATAGCCCCCAAGATGACCAACCCAGTCATACTGGGACTCTCCTGGCTGGACAAGTGGGGCCCCACCATCTGGTGGCAAGAAGGGACCTGCAGACTGAGGATAGCAAGGGGACCCCACCCCCTGCCACCACAACCAGAGAAAATGGCCCCTCCTCCCACCCAGGGGGTCCAACCCCTCCCTCTAGAGGGACAAAAGACGCCTCCAACACAGGTGCCCAACCCGCCCTGTAAAGGGACAACAGAGCAACTGGCGGCCACCTCCAGCACCTCCCACGGCCCGGACCAGATCCCAAAAGAGTACCAAGACTTGGCAGAAGTATTTAGCGAGACCGAGTGTGACATACTACCACCCCACTGTGATGCCGATTGCACTATTGAAATCATCCCTGGTTCGAAACTACCAAAACCTAAATTGTACGCCATGACACCTCGTGAAATGCAAGAACTGTGAAACTACATAGACAAGAACCTACAAAGGGGTTTTATCGAACCAGCCAAACCACGGGTAGCGGCACCAGTTTTCTTCAGGGAGAAGAAAGACGGCTCCATGCGTCTGGTGGTCGATTTTCGTGGGATAAACTGTATCTCCGTGCACAACTTATACCCCCTCCCCCTCATGAAAGACATGCTAGCTCACTTGGCCAAAGGGAAAGTTTTTACCAAACTAGACCTTCGTGAAGCCTACTACCGCATACGCATCAAGGAAGGAGACGAGTGGAAGACAGCATCTAACTGCCCCCTAGGAAGTTTTCAATTTAAAGTGATGCCTTTCGGACTACAGGGAGCACTGGCGCTGTTCATGCAACTGATAAATGAAGTTTTACATGATCACCTTTATAAGGGGGTCCTCGTCTACCTGGACAACATTTTCATTTACACAGAAACCATAGACGAACACATACCCCTCGTCCGCCAGGTGCTTGAAAAACTGCTGAAAGCGAATCTCTATGTCAAACTGTCGAAATGCGAGTTCCACCAGTCATGGCTAGATTACTTAGGCTACCGAGTGTCCAATGAGGGGATAGAAATGGACCCAGCCAAAGTACAATCGGTCCTTGACTGGCGACCCCCACGCATCCGCAGATAACTGCAAAGCTTCTTTGGGTTCGCGAACTTTTACAGACAATTTATCCCCTCTTTTGCAAAAATTGCCAAACCTCTAACCGACCTCCTAAAAACAGGGAGTCTAGCAACAAAACCTCGCCCAGGACAGCCTCTACAGTGGAGCCCGGCCTGCCTACAAGCCTTCGAAACACTAAAAGAAATGTTTGCAAAAGAACCAGTCTTGAAACATCCTGACCCCAACCAGTCTTTTGTCATCCAAACAGATGCCAGCGACGTGGCAGTGGGAGCAGTTCTACTCCAAAAGAACAGCCAAGGGAACCTTCAGCCCTATGCTTACACTTCCCGCAAATTCACCGACATAGAGAAACGCTGGGCAGCATGGGAAAAGGAAGCATTTGCAGTGAGGTGGGTGCTGTTCACCTGGCGACATCTGCTAGAAGGAAACCAGACACCATTCGAGGTTTGGACTGACCATAAAAACCTGGAGGCCCTTAGGACCCCACGAAAATTATCACCCAGACAAGTCCGATGGGCCCAATACTTCAATCGGTTCAACTTCGAGCTGAAACACATCCCAGGGGGGAAGAATTTTCTGGCCGATGCCCTCTCCCGAATGCCCCAGTACAACAGTGAACGGGAGCAGGTGGTGAATGCCATCATCCCCTCGCCTCAAGGAGTGGGTCAAGTAACCACCAGACGCCAGCATTGTGACCAGCAGGGCCAACCAGCGGGTGACCTGACGACACGGCTCAAAACAGAGACATTGGCGGACCCCTGGTTCTGAGACAGTCAGCATCTTTTGACAAGGAGGAACGACATAGCATGGAAAGGGACGAAACTTTACGTCCCAGAAACTCTACGCACCCTAGTCCTCAAAAGGAGCCATGACATTAGACCAGCAGGTCATTTCGGTTTTCTAAAGACTCTGCACTTAGTACGAAGACAATTTTGGTGGCCTCACATGAGGAAAGACATGGACAGCTATGTGAAGAGCTGCACCATCTGTGCCACGATGAAAAACTGACCAGGAAAACCTCCTGGGTTACTGCAGCCAGTTGCTGAACCAACAAGACCATGGGAGGAGATTGCAATGGACTTTATAGTAGAGCTGCCGAAGAGTGGCAGCTCTACTATAAACACAGTAGAGTGGAAACACAGTGATCTGGACCGTAATAGACTTATTCTCCAAACAGGCACATTTCATACCCCGTAGTGGGCTACCCTCAGCCTGCCAATTGGCCAAGCTGTTTGTGAAACACATCTACCGCTTGCATGGAATACCCAGAAGAATCATCTCCAACTGAGGTGTCCAGTTCACAGTGAAATTTTGGAGGGAATTCCTACGATCCATAGGATCATCCCAAGGTCTCAGCTCAGCATTTCACCCGAGCACCAATGGCGGGGCGGAGAGACTGAATGCCATGATAGAGCAGTACTTGAGGTGCTATGTAGACTACCAACAGTCGAACTGGGCGGACCTCCTATCTTTTGTGGAGGTCGCGTACAACAATGCTGTCCACAGTAGTACAGGACTAACCCCATTCAAGGTAGTGAGCGGTATGGATTTTGTCCCCATGCCAGAATATCCCAGGGAACCCCCTTCTTCAGTCAGTTTGAACGATTGGATGACGATGCTAAGAGAATCCTGGGAGAACGTCAAAAAGGCATTAGACAAGGCGGCACAGGCTTATAAGAAGCAAGCAGATAAGCACTGAGCCCCTCAAAGACCGTTCTGAGTAGGAGAGAAGGTCTACCTCTCCACCAAGTACTTGAGACTCAAACTCCCGACTAGGAAATTGGGCCCGAAATTTATAGGACCATTTCCTATAGTAAAAATAATCAACCCGGTCATGGTACAATTGCAGTTGCCCCGGTTACTAGGAAAGATACACCCCGTTTTTCACAGTAGTCTTCTGAAGCCTGTGGTGGGGTCAACTTTAAGGCTGGTGCCACGTGATCCTCCAGGGCCCTTGATCATTGGGGGCCAAACTCATTATGAAGTACAGCGAATTCTCGATTCGAGGTGGCACAGAGGCCACCTCCAATACTTAATTAAGTGGAAGGGTTACCCATCATCAGAAGCATCATGGGTGAAGAGCATGAACATTCAAGCTGACCGCTTTATAGCTAAATTCCATGCAGATCACCCAGACAGGCCGGGAGGGGGTAGGACACAGTCCCAGACGGGATAATGGTATTAGACCTGTTGTTTTATCTTGTGCAAGTTTTGCTGAAGAATGAAGGGAGAGGGGCCGGATGTCAGCCTCTCAACTTGCATTTCATTCAGGGTTGACATAGTAAAAAGGGGGTTAAATTCCTGTGGGATTAGTAAGAGAGACTGCCGTGGAATGATTTAGATAATGACCAATAAGGATAAGGAAGCAAGCCAGGAAAGGGAGGGAATTTGGAGCAGAGGTCATTTCCTGACTGCATATGAGTCCATGAAGACGTTGTTCTAACAAATAAAAGTTTTTTTTCTTTATTATCAAAATGTGAGAGGCATTTTATTTCTTTAGACAACTCGTACTCGGACACTGAGTACTGTAAGGGGAAATAATGGGAACCCACTATTAGGACAGTAAAATTTGGGGGGACTGAGATGGGTTCAATATTGATATTAATTGGCTGATGCAAGTATAAAGGAAAATTTAGTATCAACAAGTGCATGTGATGAAACGGTAGCTGACATGAACATCATAGTTGTTCATTTCAACCATATGTTGAAATGTGGGAGGCTAAGGCTGAGGGAAAAGAGGAAGTGTGTACAGGTAAAAATAATCATGTTGTAACATTGTGGTTAAAGGAATGCAAAACTGCCCCTGTCGCTAGGAGAGTATGAACAGATCTCAAAAGTCACATAATTTGTGGTTTTAAGATATAAAAGAGAAAGATGAATAATAGGACGTTGCCAATCAGCCTGAAGCTGTCCCATTTGACTGCTTGTCTGATTGACCCTCACTGCAATGTGATTAATTTGGTTTGATTTTATTTGGTTTGGCTAAGTGAGTGGATGCATCTTAAAAACATAAGACTATTGGCACTAGAAGGTCATGACCTACAGACAGGGTGGCATGCTATTCTAGGGGAGGAAAAACATTTAGCCCATCAGTACTTCCAGAGGCATTATATTAGGAGAACACTGTTGGATATTCGGAAAAAAATAAAAAGAAATAATTATATGGAAATACCCAATTGGGTGTCAACATTAGAAATGTGCACACATCCAAATTTGACAAAACGAGGGGGAGCTGTCACCTATAAAGATATTTTGAATGAGAAAGGAGAATTAAAAGCGAGAAATACTTTAAAGGAAGAAGGAATCAAATTGGAATGGTGGGTATATCTCCAAATTCAGTCTAAATTTAGCAAAAATAAAAAGGAATGGGGCATGAAACAGGAATCATCAGAATTAGATAAAATTTTATTTAGCAGGGAAGGCAAGACCATAAGTAAACTATATCGATATTTATTAGAACAAGATATGATTGAGGAACAGGTGAAAGAAACAATGATAATTTGGTCTAAATATTTTGGGCACAATATTGATTTGGACAATTGGCAAAGTTTATGGGGGAAAAATTTAAAAATCACACTAGCAACTTCCTACAAGGAAAACCTCTATAAAATGTTCTATAGGTGACACCTCCCCCCCCACAAGATTAGCACAAATGAATAAGGGGAAATTCTCAATATGCTGGAAGTGTGGAGAGACCGTTGGGAATTACTACCACATGTGGTGGGAATGCCCAAAGGTGCAAAAATTTTGGAATTTACTGAAGAACTGGTTGGAAGAAATTTTGCTAATAGATATAGAGGTCAAACCAGAATTTTTCTTATTGGGAATTAAGGAAAGAAAATATAAGAAAGATACAGATTATTTATAACTGCATATAGTCACAGTGGCATGAATAGACTTCGCTCAAAAATGGAAAGAGAAAGAGAAAGATATTCCAACTGAAGAGGAAATATTACTGAAAATTTTTAACTGCACAGAAACGGACAGACTCACTTTGGAACTCAAGGATAAAAGTGAAACTAAGTACTACAAAATCTGGGAACAATTTTATGATTGGATAGATAACAAGAGCCAAGACAAATGTATAGTGTTAGAACAAAAATATAGATGTTATTATAGATAAATGTATGTTTAAGAGATAAATAAATATACAGGAATAAGGGGAAAAGTATTAATATCATATTATGCTTAAATAGTGAACATAGCTTAAGAACTATGTTTATATGAGTACTAATATTATTGTAAAGTGACGGAAGATGTATGGAATCAGTGATGTCATATCTATGTCCAATATTTTTTAAATTTTGTATTATTAATAAAAAACTTTTTATAAAAAAATGTAAGTGATTGATATTTGCTATGCTTTAAATTCTAATAAACCTCTGAATCCTAAAGTGAGACTTTTGTTGGTGTGCTGTCTTTTCAATTGTTATTAAGTGCAGCTATGCTCATAATTAGATTTGTTCCCCTGACAGAACTGGGGGGAAACCTCCACTATGATGCAGACTGACACAACCGCCGGAGGCTGGAGGGAGATACCAGTTGCCCTGGAAAAACCCATGAAGGTGGGATGGTCCATTGGCATGGGGAAGAAGGAGAACTGGGGAGGAAGGACCAAGGGAATCATCCGCGTTCTCACAAAGTAGTCAGCAGCACAGCTGGAGGTGCAAGCTGGAAGCCCTGTCTGACAATAATGACTTGGATGAGAAACTGGAATGAGGGAACTGCCTCATGAAGCATGCCATGTGCTTTGTACTAGAGGCTTTCCAGAACTTAAAGACCTGAGATGCCATGGGTCGCCTGGATGGGACCATTGAAAGGCACAGCAAAACTAACAGAGGAAGACTGGCCTCTCCCACCCTGGGATGTCTGCAAATGCCGCTGGGCAGATGGACACTACCCCTGCCAATTCCCCTCACCATGAATGTCTGTAGATCTGGAGTTGGGAGACCCCCTCCCCCAGTTGGAATGAAAAGTACCCCCCTGGGCATCAAGTTCAATGGGGACCCCAAGCAACTGGGGTTCTTCCTTGCCCACAATCTTAGTTACATGCAGGAATATGGGCAAGATTTCCCAACCCAGGGGGTCAGAGTCAGGGTCATCACCCTGGCTCTGGAGGGAGTTGCTGTCAAGCGGATGGTGACCCTCCATAACATGAATGCCCATGAGTTCTAGAACTTCAATCAATTCATGAAGACCCTCAGATCAGGGGTGAAATTCAGGAGGTTCTGGAGAACTGGTAGTAGAAATTTTGAGTAGTTTGGAGAACCAGCAAATACCACCTCTGGCTGGCCCCAAAGTGGGGTGGGAATGGAGATTTTGCAGTATACTTCCCCTGATATGTCCACCAAGCTAGGCCCACCAAGGTACACCACATCCACCAAGCCATGCCCACAGAACTGGTAGTAAAAGACTTTGAATTCCACCACTATGGAGGTTTGAAGATCCCTTGGCCAACTGTAAGGCCAGGGATCACATTAAGACCTTGAGGCAGGGTCACCACCTGGTGGCCAAGTACACAGTTCTGAGACCTGGCTTGCCGCATGGACTAGCAAGAAGACATCCTTGTGAGCTGTTTCAAGGATGTCCTGAATGAAGACCTCTACCACGCTTGCGTCTCCTGTGGGGCCTGAATCATCTCTGTGACTGGTACATCCTTGCGGAAGAGATGGAGATTGACCAAGCAAGATACTAGTACCAGTCCAGCTGAGTTTGGAAGTCTTGCTTCCCCATCCAATGGGAAGCAAGATGCCATTAGGCCACAAGCAGCACCACTGCATTCAACCACCTGCTTCAAATGCGGAAGAGAAGGCCACCGAGTCATTGAATGTTGAATGAAAACCCTGGCAAAGAAATGAGATTATCCACCCAGGGGAAAGCCAAGCAAAGCCACACAGTGCACCAGAGACATCGCTCTGAAGAGTGGTGGGGTTGTAAAATTCTGTCTCTCCTCGAAATCTAGAGGGGGAACCCTGACTCCATCCAAAGAACGCCCTGGGCTATCCAACAGTGATCTCAAAGATGATTCCTTGGTAAGTGGGTCAATCAAGCTGGTCAGCCTGCCCCTAGAACTATTAATCCCCAGTTCAGGGGGGAATGTCAATCTGAGGGCTTTGCTAGATTCAGGGTACACCAGATGCTTAATAAACCCAGGCCTGGTGAGGAAACTGGGGGTCTGCCTGAAGAGATTAAAGAAGCAATTGCATTCTGTCACCCATTGTGGGCAGAGTCCCAGCCACCTTTGCCACCAAGCCCCTGGAGCTGGCCATGGGGAGCCACATTGAGACTTTAGTTTTTAAGTGGCACCCAGGATGGAATGGCCCTTTGTTTTAGGGCTGACATGGCTGAATCAATGGAACCCATGGGTGAACTGGAAAGGGAGACTTCTGAAATTCCCAAGAGGGGAACCAGCTCCCTGCTGTGGCAGGCATGCATGGGGAGATGGGCCAAATAAAGAGGAGGCTCACTCAAAGGGTGATCTGCTTCAGAGCACTCCCTGAAAGTATTGAGATCTATCTGAGATGTTCAGCAATGTAGGCTCAGATAAGCTTCCTCCCCAGTGGTCCTGGAGCTGCCAAAGCCAAAACTGTATTCCATGACTTCCAGGAAATTAGAGGAGTTACGTGCTGTCACAGATAAGAACCTAGCCTGGGGTTTCATCCAATCAGCTGGCCCAAAGTAGCTGATCTGGTGTTGTTCTGGGATAAAAAAGATGGGTCTTTTCACTAATGCATGGATTATAAGGGTCTGAATGCAGAGTGTGTGGAAAATGTGTACCCTCTCCCCCTCATAAAAGACATGCTAACCCATCTATCCAAGGGGGAAAAATTCTAAGTTGGACCTAATGGGGGCTTATTACAGAGTCAGAATTAAAAAGGGGGACAATTGGAAAACCACATTTAACTGCTCGTTGGGATGTTTCCAGTTTAATGTACTCCCTTTTGGATCACAGGGGACCCCTGCCATGTTAATCCAGCTGATAAATGAGGTGCTCCATGAATACCTTTACAAAGGGGTTTTGGTGTATCTTAATGACATAGTAATATACAGTTTTAAATCATTTTATTTTATTATTTTGTATTAAAATACAAAGAAGTGAAGCAAAAATTGGAAATTAAGGGAAGAAAAGGGAGAGGGGGAAAAGGGCGTGTGAGATACAAGGGGAAAGAGAAAAAGAAAGAAAAAGAGGCATTGACTTCCAGCTCTTCTTAGCACAGTACAAGATAAACAAATTCCAACCTCAACTTTTTGCTTTTATACATTAATATATAACTAGCCATTCCTATAAGACCAAATCTTTCTAATCAACAAAACCAAGGCCAAAGTTTCATTTTTTCCCTTACAAGCATGAATTCTAGAAGTATATCCAAATAAGAACATATTTTCCTCTTTGAATTAAATAATCAGTTTAACCATTCCTGCTTTATCTTCTTTGCTATGGAAATAATGTGTATTTCTATTTGCACATAGTAATCTTTGTGAATTTTTAGGCATGTGTGTGACTTACAGGCCTTTCTTTTTTATCACAAGATCCTCAACCTTGTTAATGTCCTTAAAGAAAAAGCCCCAAATTCATCTTTTTTCTCGATGTTTTTCTTTCAATTGTGTTGACAGGTTTACATTTGAACCTTAGTAGTGAAAGTTAATATCAGGTCCTTCCAAAACTGTGATAAATTCCTCTGAATTTTCAGCTATTTGTGAAGTGATCAAAAATACTTGACAAATGCTAGATTGGGGACACATTTTGTAGCAGCTGCACCGGAGAAGAAAAATTGAATAGTTATATATATTAGAAAGGACTTAACAGCTAATCTAATTGAAGCAGATACACAAGGAAGGTATATAGCAATTGAGTTATTAATAGAAGGAAAGAAAGTTCTTTTAATGGGGCTTTATGCACCAAATCAACAACAACAGAAATTCTACAAATTTTTGCATACAAGGCTTGTACAAATGGAATATACATCATGTATACTGATGGGTGACTGGAACGGGGTAATTGATACCAAGAAAGATAAGAAAAGAACAGTGCCAAATGCACATACACGGGCTAAACTACCCCAATCTTTTTTTGATATGGTGGATGATATGGAATTAAGAGACATATGGCATGAAAGAAATTCTGATGAGTAAGATTTTACTTTTTTCTCTGATAGACACCAATCCTTTTCAAGAATTGATTTCATTTTAATTACTAATGATTTTCTTTCCAGGGTTAAGAAGACCAAGATTTGTCCAAGGACTTTGTCAAATCATAATCCGGTATGGATGGAGTTAGAGGTTGGAGAAAAACCCAGGAGGTCTTGGAGGCTGAACGAAAACTTGTTTAGATATGAGGCAAATGTAAATGAATGTAAAAAATTAATGAAGGAGGTTTTTGAACTGAATATGAACAAGGGTACATCTATGGAAATGGTTTGGGATGCAAGTAAAGCATACATGAGGGGAGTGTTAATGAATTTAAATAATGTATATAGGCAAAAACAGGGGAGAAAACGGAGGAAATTGGAGGAGGAAATAAAAAATAAAGAACAGGCATTAGTAAAGAAACCAGATGATAAGAAGTTAAAAGAGGCGATTACAATAGTGAGAGGACAGTTTAGTATGTTAATGTCAGACCAGGTGGCAACAAACTTGCAATATGCTAAGCATAATACTTTTTGTAACGCAAATAAACCAGGCAGATGGTTAGCATACATATTAAGGAAGCAACAAAAATTACGTAAGGTAGATAAAATACAATATAATGGTAAACAGGTATATCACCAGACTATGATTAAAAAAGCCTTTTTAGATTTTTACACAAAGCTTTATGCTGGTGATAATATAAGGGCACTGATATAGATAGATTTTTGCAGAAGAAGAATATCTCTGTAATTAATGAGGAACAAAGAGCAAGATTGAATTCAATGATAACTACAGAAGAAATTCTCCTTGCAATTAACTAATTGAAAAGTGGAAAGGTTCCGGGAACAGACGGTTTGACTTTGGCATATTATAAAAATCTCCAACTTGAAATGGTGGAACCATTCAAAGAATTGTTTGTCAAAATACAAATGGGAGGAGAGGTCCCACCATCTTGGAGAACAGCTTTTATATCTTTGATTCCGAAGGAAGATCATGATCATACTCAACCAAAGAATTATAGGCCTATATCTTTACTTAATACAGATTACAAGATTTTTGCAAAAATTTTAGCAAATAGGTTAATGTCAGTTTTGCAAGGTATGATTAATTATGATCAAACTGGGTTTATACAAGGTAGACAAATGAAAAGCAATGTAAGACAAATAGTTAACATATTGGAATATTTGGGAAGGAACAACCAGGTCCCTGCAGTGCTCATGTTTTTGAATGCAAAGAAGGCGTTTGATAGTTTGAATTGGAAATTTTTAGAGAAGGTTATTCAAAAGATGCAACTAGGGGAGTATTTTATAAAATCAATTCAAGTGATACATCAGAAACAAACAGCACAAATAATAGTGAATGGAAATTTGACTGAAACATTTAAAATTGAAAAAGGTACAAGAGAGGGATGTCCCCTGTCTCCATTGCTGTTTATTTTAACTTTGGAAGTATTGTTGAACAAAAAAATAACCAATACAGAGCAGAGGTGGGCAGTGTGGGTGAAAGAAGCCTATGCTGTCTGCTGGGCTCTCCTCTCACGGCACCATTTCCTAGAGGGGAACAAGATTCCATTCCAGGTGTGGACTGACCATAAGTACCTGAAAACTCTCAAGACCTTGAGGAAACTGTCCCCTAAGCAAGTGCACTGGGCCCAATACTTCCAGCATTTCAACTTCACCTTCTGCTACCTGCGGGGGGGGGGGGGGGGGACTTTCTGGCTGATGCTTTGTTGAAACTGCCACAATACAAATAGCAGATAGCCAGATATAGTCAAATCCCCTCCTTGTTTCTTTTCCTCTTTTCCTTACATGCTTAAAACTCATTTAAAATTAATTTATTCAGTCAGGCCTGCTTGATGGAACAATAGAGTCTTCAGAGCACAACGGAAGGCACGGAGGTCGGGGATCCTTCTTATATCCAGGGGCAGTTCATTCCATAGGACAGGAGTCCCCACAGAGAAGGCTCTCCCACGGGGGTCACCAGCTGACATTGTTTGGTTGACAGCACCCTGAGGAGGCCCTCTCTGTGAGAGCGTATCGGACAGCGGGAGACATTCGGTGGTAGAAGGCGATCTTGTAGGTATCCTGGTCCTAAGCCATGGAGTACTTTGAAGATGGTGACTAGCACCTTGAAACGCACCCGGAAGACCACTGGGAGCCAGTGCAGCTTGTGCAAGAGAGGTGTTACACGGGAGCGACGAGTAGCTCCCATAACCACTCACGCGGCCACATTCTGGACCAATTGGAGCCTCCGGGTGCTCCTCAAGGGGAACCTCATGTAGAGAGCATTATATTAGTCTAGACGGGAAGTGACAAGGGCATGAGTGACTGTGCGTAAGGCATCCTGATCCAGAAAGGAACGCAACTGGGAAATCAGGGGAATCTGATAGAAAGTCCCCCTGGCCACGGCCATCATATGATCGTCTAAAGACAGCCATGTATCCAGGAGGACACCCAAGTTGTGAACCCTCTCTGAGGGGGGCAAGATCTCATCCCCAATAGCCAGTGAAGGTATCAGCTGGCTATATCAGGATGCCAAAAACCATAGCCACTCGGTCTTGAAGGGGTTGAGTCTGAGCCTGTTCCTCCCCATCCAGATCCACACGGCCTCCAGGCAACAGGACATCACTTCAAGGGCATCATTGGGGTGGTCCGGGATAGAAATGTACAACTGCATGTCATCTGCATACAGTTGACACTTCACCCCAAAACCATGGATGATCTCACCCAGCGGCTTCACATAAATGTTGAATAGGAGGGGCAAGAAGACTGACCCTTGTGGTGTCAGAGCAGCAATCAGTCCTGTTACCTTGCGTGGGGTAATTGCCCTCATTCTGAGTTGGATCGTGGCTTTTATCCTTCTGCATACTTTGATCAATAAAACCGAAGAAACATTCTCTAATTAAACACATATTTATTGTAAGAAAATAAAGATATCTCACTATCTAAATTAGATTACATGTTGGCAAAGAATCCCCAGCCTGACCTTAGCTGGCTGGAGAACAAAGGAAAGTTTTTAGAAGAAGCACAAAGGAATGCATGACATGCGCAGTAGGTGCTGATAAGAAATATAACTATGGTAAGTCTGACAGTCCAGAAATAATAGCTCTGCTGGTAAATATAAAAACGCAGTGACACCCCTTCTTTTGCCAGTTGAGCGAACATCAGGTATATCATCAGATAAGGCACATCTTACGCAGATACTCGTGTTGAGCTGCTGGAAGTGGTTTGTTGAGCATGTCTGCAATCTGATCATGTGTAGATACATACTGCAATTTTACAAAACCTTGTTTCACTAATTGTTTGATATTTCTATAATGGATGTCAATGTGTCTGGACCTAGAACCTGTGAAATGTGATTCAGAAATATAAAGCACTGATTCATTGTCTTCCATCACTGTGATTGGTCAGATCGGACGTGTCCAGATATCTGTGACCAAAGCATCAAACCACGTTAGAGAATTATATGCATCTGAAACACAAGCATATTCAGCTTCAGTAGATGAACAAGAAACAAAATTCTGTTTACGCACTTGCCAATAAACAGGACATCCATTTAAGAACATCATATAACCAAAAGTACTTTTTCGTGATTTCTTATCACTTGCCCAATCAGAATCTGCATAACAACTTAATTCTGCATAACAAGTGTGTGTTGGTTCTAACAATAACTTCATTGTTTAGTATGCTTTAGGTATTTCAATAATTTCTTAATACATGACCAATGCAACTGTTTTGCCTTACCTAAGTGTCAAGATAAGAGATTAACACTGAGTGCAATGTCTGGTCTTGTCCAACTACTAATGTATAACAGTGATCCAATAACTGAACGATAAAGTGTTTGATCCTCGAACTCAGGATTTGGTTCATGTGTCAAGTTGTGAAAATCTGTTTGCATGGGTGTCTTTGTTGTGTTAGCATCCTTCATGTTGCAATGATGTAAAACTTGTTCAATTTTATCTTCTTGTGAAAGACTAAACCCCTTCTGTGTTTTTTCAATCTGAACACCTAAATAAGTGCTAATGTGACCTAAAGATTTCAATGTGAAGTATTTCGGCAAAGCTTTGGCAAAAATTTCACTCATCTGCTTATTTGGACCAATATAAACAATATCATCAACATAAACAAGAGCTATCTCATATGCATTGTTAGATCTTTTTGTGAACACGCACTCATCAGTTTCGGACTTAATAAAGCCCATTGAATTTAGTTTGTCAGTAAGACATAAGTACCACATTAAACCAGACTGTTTCAGACCATAAAGAGTTTTGTTTAGAAACCAGGTATCCCCTTCTTGCTGTCAGAATCCTGGAGGACCTCTCACGTAGATTTCTTCATCTAGGTCAGCATGTAGATAAGCGGTGTCAACATCAAACTGGAAAAGTTCTAAACCAAGGATAGTTGCAGTGGCTAAAGCAATTTTTACACTTTCAATTCTGACTGTTGGTGAGTAGGTATTTGTGTAGTCCTCAGGATAACGTTGAGTGAAACCCTGAACTACAAGTCTGGCCTTGTACAATGACTCACCATTTGGCTTCTTTTTGATTCTGTAGATCCATCGAGTGCCAATGACCTTTTTCTTTGCTGGAGGTTTTGTAGGCGTAAACACCTTCAGTTTCTTTAGACTGTCCATTTCAGCCTGCATTGCATCATACCACTTCTCTTGCTCTGAATCAGGAAGATGTTTGATTTGTGTGAAGTTATCAGGAGGAAGTGTAACATTACAAATCAAAGGCAAGGGTGCTTTTGTCAGTTGCCATGAATATCGCTGTGGAGGCGCTCCGAGGCACTCTCTTGGAACGCCTCGGAACAGTTGTCCATTCTCCTTCCGTTTCATCCTCATCTTCATCATCGTCGCTAGCATCAGCATCTGCGGCTTGCGAAGACAGAACATCATGTTTGGAAGAACTGGTGGGTGGAACATTTGCCTGTGAATCTTGATCATCAGGCTGCATGGCATCAGTAATATCATCTTTAGGAAAATAAACTCCAGGATCATTGGAATGAATCCTGAACCAGTCAACATCTTCCTCAAAATTAGCAGATTGGGAAGTCACTAGTCTACAATTAGAGTCAATAAATTTGCTCCATTTTGAATTGTCATCAAAACCCATCAATCTCAGTCTCTTTGGACCTCCTTTCCTTCTTTGATCTAAGGGAATGTTCACCATGGCATATGAACCAAAAATACGGCGGTTCTTGAGATCTGGCTTGTAACCATACATCATGAAGAAAGGAGTTTGATTTATCGCACTACTCCAAGTACGGTTGATGATGTAATTTGCATATTTAAGAGCTTCACCCCAGTATGGGTTACTGAGGTTGGTGTCTTCTAAAAGACAACGCATCATGGTTTGAAGGACCCCCTATCTCCTCTCTGCGACTCCATTATGAGCGGGAGTGTAAGGAGCCGAAGTTTGATGAAGAATTCCATTCTTATGCATCCAGTCCTGGAAATGCTGAGACATGAACTCGGCACCACGATCACTCTGGATTCTGGCAATGCTCACTCCGTGTTGGGTAGAGACGAGGGCTGCAAAGTCTTTAAAGATCTGAAAGGTCTCAGATTTTTCTCTCATTGGATATACATATCCATATCTAGAATAATTATCAACAATTGTTAAAAAATATTTTCTACCACCAATTGTTGGTGGAAAAGGACCAACTATGTCAGTGTGTATCAAATCAAAAATGCGTGTTGACAGGCGTGTAGCACGTTTTGGAATGGCTGCTGTTTGGATTTGGCTTTCTTGCAGACAGCACAATCCAGAAACACCTTACACCTTACACCCCTTTAGATCCAAACCTTTTGCAAATTCTGGCATTTTTCTAAGAACCCGGAAGCTGGCATGTCCCAATCTTCTATGCCACTTATGGATGCACCTGGAATGCAAAGGTTTACCAGTTAGTGAATTTTCAACATTAACATTTTTATGAGGAACCTCAGGCTTGCTCTGAACAACCTGTTTCCCAATTTTCTTTGTGTTGGCTTTAGGAGCCTTTGGAGTAGCAACAGGATCTCTCACTGGGACATCTCTCTCTGGGCCTGTGCCCTCCTCTTTTGGAGTTTGTATACTTGCCTGTGCTTGCGGTTTAGATTTTGATTTTAAGTAATAGACACCACCAATTAACATGGTTTCAGCAACAATATCTCCATCTTTAACTATGTAACTTGCTTTCTCGAGGTGGTGAACCTGGAACTTTAACACTCTAGACAAGTGAGCCTGACTAAGCAAACTACTAGTTGCTGCTGGTATGTAATAAACATCAGGAATGAATGCATCAAGCTCTTCAACATAAACAGTTCCTTTTCCTTTGACCTGACAAGGATGATTGGAAAAAGAATAAAGTTCACGTAGTTCAGGTTCAGGCTCGTGCATCTCTGTGAAAAGTTCTTTTCTGTAAGTAACGTGGAAAGCTGCAACACTGTCCAAAGTCCACAAAAGCCGTCTGTCGTACTCTGGATGAGGTTGTGGATCATTGGTTAAAGCCAATGTGGTGAGTGGAGCTTGCGAATCATGCCTTGGACCATGACGACCTTGTCTACCGCCTCTGCCTCTGCCTCTGGAGTCTGTTCCTCTGGGCTTATACATGACGGGAGCTGGAACTCATTGGGGAAAATCCCGGGTGGCATGTCCCACACGGTTGCAGATGATGCATCTTGGCATCCTAGGCGTCGGAAGGAACACCTAGCTTGAGCTCTTGATGCGGGTGGTCCTCTCAAATGTGATGTGGCTAACATCAGTGCTTCTTCTTCAATTAAGAGTCTGCACACATTGTCCACTGTGCATTGAGCAGTAGGCACTTGGTTAATCTTTGTAATGGCATCTTTCCATTCATAGTTCAAAGAGTTAATGATGATGCTGATCATTTGAATATCTTCAATAGGATAGCCACTTTCTCTTAATTCTTTCCTCATATCTTTCAGTTTGGTCAAATGTCCTCCAATTTGTTCACCAGATTTCAATTTCGAACCATGGAATTCAGACATGAGCAAACATGACGACTCAATTGAGACAGGCCTGTAGCAATTTTCCAATTGGACCCAAATTTGTTGGGCTGTTGCATCAGGCGAAAAAGTAACCTGCAGTTCAGTATCCATGGACATCAATAATGTTGTGCAGGCTTTAGTCTCAAAGTCTCTTATTTGAGGCATCCATGGTTGGGCAGGAGGGTTAAACACCATATGATGGGTGCCTTCTCTGCATAGCAAAAGTCCAACCTCACTGACCCAGGCCTTGTAATTCTGCCCTTACATCTTTAATTTTGACTCACCAGCCAGTGGAGCAACAGAGTATGCCTGTTGAGGAATAGGCATTTGAGGTGCTGGCTGTGGAGGTAAAGGTACTTGTTGTGCTGGAGGTGGACCAGGGGCTGGCCCTGGTTGTACAGCTGGAGGCATGTGTGCCTGAGCTTGTAGCTGTGGCATTTGAGCTGCAATATTAAAATGACTTGCTGGAAATGCAGTCATTTGCCTTTGCTGCATTAAGCATTGTTGTGCTCCATCTAAAAAGACACCAGCACCACCAGGGGGTGCTGAAAATTGAGCCTGTGGAGACACTTGTGGCATTGCAGTCTGAATCTCTGAGTGAGGTAAGGACATATTTGACAAAGTCTGTTGCAATGCCTGTAATCACTCTCTCAAATCTTGATGCATTTCAGCTTTCTCTTGTAAATTACTTTGACCGGCAGATGATGCTGCAACTTTAGTTGTAGGCAGCTCAGATAATCTTTCTGCCTGCATGGCATTTGTAATTTGAGAAAATTATGGCAAATGTGACGTGTGCACAACTCTGTGTTCTGATTTGCCTGACACAATATCCACCAGGGGGTGTGTCTTTGGCTCTGGGGGAGGAGAAGGCAATATGGTGTTTTTTGAGATTTCATGAATGCGGGATTCTCTTTTATCTGGCTCAAGCCTAGATAAAGCCATTTTTGCCTCGGATAGCTCACGTTCAAAAATTTCTATCTGGTCATGATAGTTTCTTATAGCTTGCTCATGAGGAGTGACTCTGAAGATTTGAGAGGGATAATAAAATGTTTCTCTTTCTGCGTGGGAGGAAAAAGGCTTTGCCGTTTGTGGGATTTTTGGCTTGGCCCCAAACATTTCAAAATCAGAAGGCTCTAGGAATACAGTTTGAGAGCATGCATAATTAGAAGGGGGAGTTACTGACCTCGGTTGTAGTGCTTTGCCTTCAAAAGCAGCTCCTGTATTATTTTTCTCCTGAAGCTTCATTAAGAGTATTTTCTCTGATTCTTCTGCTACTCTCACGGTTTCTTCTTCTTCCAGCTGGATGACTGATGCCAGTGGGTCGAAAGAGATCAAATCATTTGTAGAGAGTACTTTAAGTTTCATTTGTTCTTCTGCTTTTAGCTGAGGGGCAGATGCCAGAGGCTGAAATCTTGAAGATGTTTCTATTTCATCCTCATCTGAAGAGGATAAAGCTTTGGGCTTCATTCTGCCCTTTTCTTTCCTTTTTCCTTTTTTCTTCTTTCTCAGCATCTTAGAATTTAATTATTTAGTGTTCCGCAGTCACTAAATAAACTATCTGTCTAATTAGCCAGACGGTCATGATCAAAAGTAATAAACCAGGAAAAGCCATAAATCAATCATCCTCTGCTACCATTGTCAGAGCGGCAATCAGTCCCGTTACCTTGAGTGGGGTAATTGCCCTCATTCTGAATTGGATCGTGGCTTTTATCCTTCTGCATACTTTGATCAATAAAACTGAAGAAACATTCTCTAATTAAACTCATATTTATTGTAAGAAAATAAAGACATCTCACTATCTAAATTAGATTACATGTTGGCAAAGAGTCCCCAGCCTGACCTTAGCTGGCTGGAGAACAAAGGAAAGTTTTTAGAAGAAGTACAAAGGAATGCATGACATGCGCAGTAGGTGCTGATAAGAAATATAACTACAGTAAGTCTGACAGTCCAGAAATAATAGCTCTGCTGGTAAATATAAAAGTGCAGTGACATGCGGCACCCCACAAGGTGCCTCAAGGTTGACCTCTGCCCCCCGTCAACACAGACTGTGTATGGTCAGAAAGAAAGGAGGAGAATCACTGCATCATGGTGCCTCCCACTCCCAACCCCCCCAACCGACGCAGCATGATGCATGATCAATGGTATCAAAAGCCACTGAGAGATTGGGGAGGACCAGGACTGAGGAGCAATCCCTGTCCCCAGCCCTCCAGAGATCATCAACCAATGCGATCAATGCCGTTTCCATGCTGAATCCTGCCCTGAAGCCCGACCGGCATGGATCCAGATAGACAGCTTCATCCAGGTAGTGAGGGAGCTGTCGCACCACCACATGCTCAACAACCTTCACCACGAAGTGAAGGTTGGAGACCGGATGGTAATTAGCTAATACAGCCATCATAATACATACATCAATAATATTGTGCAGGCTTTAGTCTCTAATTCTCTTATTGCAGGCGTCCATGGTTGGGCAGGAGGGTTAAACACCATATGATGGTGCCTTCTCTACATAGCAAAAGTCCAGCCTCACTGACTCAGGCCTTGTAATTCTGTCCTGACATCTTTAATTTTGACTCACCAGCCAATGGAGCAACAGAGTACACCTGTTGAAGGATGTGCATTTGAAATGCTGGTTGTGCTGGTAAAAATACTTGTTGTGCTGGAGGTGGACCAGGAACTGGTCCTGGTTGTATGGCTGGAAACAAGTGTGCATACATTTGTGGCTGCTGTGTTCCAGCTGCGACTTGTGTTTGAGCTTGGAGCTGTGGCATTTGAGCTGCAATATTAACATGGCCTGCTGGAGATGCAGTCATTTACCTTTGCTGCATTAAGCGTTGTTGTGCTCCATCTAAAAAGATACCAGCACCACCAGGGGGTGCTGACAATTGAGTCCATGGAGACAGTTGTGGTATTGCAGTCTGAATATCTGAGTGAATTAAGGACATTTCTGATAAAGTTCAGTGCAATACCTGTAATTGCTCCTGGAATTTGCAATGCATTTCAGCTTTCTCTAGTAAATTACTTTCGCCAGCAGATGGTGGTACAACTTTAGTTTTAGGCAGCTCAGATAATTTTTCTGTCTTTGTGGCATGGTGTGTAATTTGAGGAGAGAGGACATCATGTGACAATTGTGACGTGTACACAGCTCTCTGTTCTGATTTGCCTGACAAAAAATCCACCAGGGGGTGTATCTTTGGCTCCGAAGGAGAAGCCAAGATGGGGTTTTCAGGACTCTCTCTTATCTAGCTCAAACATAGATAAAGCTGTTTTTGCCTGGGATAGCTCACATTCAAAAATTTCTATTTGATCACAATACTCTTTACAGCTTGTTCATCTTAGAGCTTTGCGGAGGATAATAAATTGTTTATCTCTCTGCGTGGGGGGAAAAATGCTCTGCCATTTGTGGAAACTTTGGCCTTGCACCAAGCGTCAAAAGGTTCTTGGAGGACCGTTTGGGAGCATGCATAATTAGAAGGGGCATCACTGACCTCTGTCGTAGCACGTCACCTTCAAAAGCAGCTGTTCCATTTTCTTCCTCCTGAAGTTTCTGTAAGAGCATTTCATTCGTTTCTCCTCCCACGGCTTCTTCTTCTTCCAGCCAGGTGGCTGAAGCGAGTGGGTCGAAAAAGTCAAATCATTTGTAGAGAGTATGCTGAGTTTCGTTTTCCTTTTTTTCTTCTTTTTTGGCATCTTAGAAGTTAATTAATTAGTGTTCTGCAGTCACTAAATCAATCATCTATCTAATTAGATAGATAGACGGTCATAATCAAAAGTAGCAAGCAAGGAAAAAAGCCATAAATAACCATCCTCCTGCTACTATTGTCAGAGTGGCAATCAGCCCCATTCCCATCCTGGGGTAATTGCCCTGATTAGAGGTGGATCATGGTATTTTCCTTCAAGTATACTTTGTAAGAAAATAAACTGAGATATATTCTTATGAAAAACTCATATTTATTGTAAAGAAATAAAAACAATCTTACTATCTAAATTAGGTTACATTTTGGCAGCTTTCCCGGCTACCTCCTGGCAGTCAAACAAAGAAAAGTTAGAGAAGAAGAAAGGAATGTGGAGATGCGCAGTAGCTTACTGATAAGGGTCTGGCAAGCTACAGTGAGTCTTAAGGTCCAAAAAAGAAAAGCTCAGCTGGTAAATACAAAACACAGTGACAGAGAATGCCTGAAATACCCCATCCCATTACTGGGAGTCCAGGCACTTCAGCAAGCAGCACACTGGATTTGTATTAGTGGTCTACGGGATTTAAAATTATGAACTTGGTGGTCCCTGAGGTCCAAAAAGTTGGGGACCCCTGGACTAGATGACCTCCAAGGTCCCTTCCAACTCTGTTACTGTTATTATTTGTATAAGTAATTATATAAGTACAATTGTACTTATTTGTATAAGTAATTCCAAATATCCCTCCTCCTACTATTTTCCCCACCACAGTCCTGTGAGGTAGGCTGGGCTGAGAGAAGGAATGACTGGCCCAAAATCAGCCAGTCAGTTGTTAACTCACTAAGCCATTTCTGAACTTTCCTGCATTGTGAAAAAGAGAGCTATCTGCAGCCAGTTTTGTTTAGAAGTGCGTCCACCTGTCTTGAAAAAGCAGAAAAATTGTAAGTGTAGGACTGTGCATTGCCAAGGTAGACAGGGATGCATTTATCTGCAATTCTTTAAACAAAAAATGGCCTTTTCTGGGGAAGAAAGGCAGCAGCATAATCCCAGGAAGCTACATAATACCAGGGGGAAAATGCAGCTGCCTTAAAGAATTGCAAACAGATGCAGCATTCCTTCTCTGTGCTTTCCAAAATATATATATTTTTGCATTTGAATCCAAAATGCAGTGGTACAGTATAAGAGGACAAGTAAGAATATACAATTAAGAAATGTTATTTGAAATAGGTGCATTGTAAATTTATCTGTGGCAAGTCTTCCCAGCCACTGTTTTGTAAACCATTTACAACAATAAATATGCATCAGAATCTAAATATATGGTTCCAAATTTAAGTAACATTTATGGCTGCTTATTTTGTTTCTACTACTAGTAAAGAAATGAGTGAGAAGTCATTATTTTTATAATTATTCTTGAAGTAGTGTGTGTGTATAAAAGGCAGCACTGATCACTGATCATAACAGCACAAGAACAGGCACTAAGCACCAGATCTATAGGAGCAGGAAGCGGTAGTCTACCACAGTAGATAGAACCCAAGGTGTAGATCAGTGTCTCTCAACTGAAAGATGTATGGACTTTAACTCTGAGAATTCTCCAGCCAGTCATCAAGTTTCCACAGTTTCCACAGAGTTCCCACAGAAGATTCCTGAGAATAATCGAGCTAAGAATCTGTGGGAGTTCTGGGTCCAGAGGGACAGGCATTAGATAATCAACCAGACATTGTAGTAGTAGACAAATTAACAAAGATCAGAAGAGCTCAGAAGGCCAGGCAAACGGGGAAAGGCAAGGCAAGGCACCCCTCGACATGAGTGATGTCAAGTTGGCCACACCCACCCAATCACACGCCCACCCAGCCACTCCCACTGTGTTATATAACCACCAAGCCATGCCCACAGAGCCAGTTGTTAAAAAAATTGAATCCCACCACTGGTAAGGACTCATGAGGATATACCATTGACAATGGCATGATTCCTTTATAACTTACAATTGTCTCACAACAAAGTCAGTTTAAGCCTTATTCAATCCTATTTCTATAGCTTATCCCTGAACTTGTCCAACCTGAATCCTCATGTTTAGAATCAGGGTCTCATATTGCTTTAAGTTGGGAAGATAAGAAAAAGAATCACACATGCCATGCATGCAAAACAGATTTTTATTATTCTGTGCAAAATTAATTCAAATAGTTTTTTAGTATTTCCACAGCGTTCTACTATAATCTAGCAATTATATAGTTACTTAATGTTAAAAATTAATAAGGCAGGCTTCATTCATATATATAGTGCAGCACAGAAATATCTTTAAATCTTTAAAATTTTAGTAGCTGGATTTCTTTGTGTGTTTTGGGGTAGAGATGATGGAAAACTAAAACATTTCTCATTGCAAAGGGTTTTAGGATCCTATGAAATAAAGGTTTCCAGCTACCATATTGCTCTAATGCAGAAATCTATGCTAAGAAAGATAATAAAAGGATCAGAATTAAAAGGCAATGGCCATAATAGTTACACTTGAGCTGTAATGTGTGCTGTAAAATTGTGTGCACGATTATCAGGCAAGCTATATTTTGGAGGATTAATTTTATTATTTAACAACTGCAATGCTCTCAGTCAATCCAAAATGTTAATAAACTTCAAACCTGAATATTTAAGAAAGTAAAAGTGAGGTTATGGGTTTCTTAGGAGACTATCTATATGTGCACAATTATTGGGCAATTATTAGTGTGCAGAATTATTATGCAACTAAATGAAAAATGAAAAATTTCCCATCTTACTCATTTATTTTCATCTGTTAAAGTGAGAATGATAAACAAACAACTCAAAATTTATAAATGAACATTTTTGATGGTTCAAAAAATAATCAGTGACCAATATAGCCACCCTTCTTTTCAATAACTGTCATGAGTCTTCCATTCACAGAGTCCGTCAGTTTCTTGATCTGTTGATCATTTTTTTGTGCAGCAGCAACCACAGCCTACCAGACACTGTTCAGAGAGGTGTACTGTTTTCCTTCACCATAAATCTCTCATTTAAGAAGGGCTCAAGAGTTCTCAATAGGGTTTAGATCAGGTGAGGAAGAGGGCCATGTCTTTATTCTTTCATCTTTAAGGCTTTTATTGGCTAGCCACACAGTAGAGTACTTCAATGAATACGATGGATAAAAATCTGCATAAAAATCATGGTCTTCTTGAAAGATGCAGACTTTTCCCTATTCCCGTGATGGCTAACCTTTTTGCCATCGCATGCCAGGAGGGGGGGGGGCGGAGGAGTTTTGCGCTCATGCCCACACCCATAATTATATGCGCCCAGCCCTGAGCATGCATATGCAACCCCCTCCCCCCCACTCCTGGCACATGATGGGTCAGTGGGCCTGTTTTTCTTTCCCACCTGGCTCCAGATCCTCTCTGTGCATCTGGAGAGGGTGAAAACAGCCTTTCCCACTCCTTCGGAGACCCTCTGGAGGTCTGAAATGGACCATTTCCCAACTCCCAGTGGGACAGAACATGATGTTTTTTGCTCTCCCCAGCCTCCAGAGCCTTTCTAGGAGTACTTCTGGGCACTTCAAGTAGGTTGCAGTTCTGAAATATGACAGCACTGGAGGATAATGGGTTCCTGGTATCTTCATATTTGATTCTTCTGATATTTTTGGCAGTTAAGGTGTATCTTTTTTTCTGAACACATTTCTTGCAATCCTATTGACTATTTGCAACAAAACATTTGATGGTTCTGTGATCACACCCCCAATATCTTAGCAATTTGAAGAGTGCTGCATCCCTCTGAAAGACTTTTTACAATTTTTGACTTTTCACAGTCAGTTAAATCTGTCAGTTCCAAATAAAACATAAATTTTAGCATCCTTTTCATAGCTAGATTGTATTTGCAACTGTGTATACCGTTCCATATCAATCACCTGCTTTTCCAAGGCACTTCTTCTGGCCCTTGTTGGTGCTGCCTGCACTTGGTCACTCAGGCAGATGCATGACTTCCTCTCCATTGGCCTGGCCCAGCTGCAGCTGATGCTCTGCATCATAATGGGCTCCAGGAGAAGGAGGGGACACCGTTTCTCCCATTGTGAAGTGGTAAATTTAACTGTGTTGCGCAAGGTGCTATGAGAGCAGCGGGCAGGCTATGGAGGTGGCAAAAGAAGTGACATCGGCTGCAGCCAGGCCAAGCTTTTACAATTATGCACATGCTCGAAGATGGCTCATGGATGATCCTCCAATGCCATGGGGAAATGAAATGGCTTTTGTGGATTTGTGGAAGGGCCGAATGCTAGCTTCAAGACCTGGCCCAGCAAGACGAACATGAGGTCAGTCCTTTGAAGAGCTTTTTAACTCTCTAGAACATCCTGGTGGCCGACTGGAGCCAAGGAATGCTGTGGAGAAGCTGAGGAACATTACGAAGCTCTGGTGGCACCGCTGGGAGATTTGATCGCGGCCAGGGCAGTGTCGGCCACCTCGGCATCCCCTCAGCTATGGCCAGAATGGTGGTGGGAGAGCGGCGGCGATGGTGGCTTGCTACAGCATCGCTGCCCCCCCCCGAAAGCTCACAGCTGCCAGCAGAGGTGGTGGCACTGGTCGTGGTGGCGGCAGTGGTGAGTGAAATGGCAGCTGCTGGGGATAACGCCAAGAGGAATGGTGCTGCCCTGGCAGAATTCTTCATTTTTTTTTTACTTTTTTCTAATTTTTTGACCTTTGGTTTATTGTCAGCTGTGGAGGGGAGGGCAGCCGGTGCAGGCTGATTAACCTGGAACAGCCCGGTTGGTGGCCACTCCAAAGATCTGGGTTTTAAGGGAGGCCGGAAGATCTGGTTGAAACTGGTGGGACTGGGAAGGGCTGGTTGATGGTATGGGACTGGCCTGCCATCCTGGTCCATCTCCCCCCTCCCCCCCCCACAACCCAGTTGTGGGTGTGGCAGGGGTCACTACCATCCGGACTGGATCCTGCCTGCATTTGGACTCATCTCCCCCTGGACACTATCACAGCTGACCCCTGGTCCCGGCTATATCATATGTACCATCTGCATCTGCATTTGTACCATCTGAATCTGCAATGCCTTGCTGTGAGGAGAGGTTCCAGCCAGGGCGCGGGCACCAAGGGAGTCAATTCTTGTTGCTGCTGCCTACCGGATAAGATTCCATCTGCTGATACCAGTCGCCATGAGAGGGCGACTAGGTTATTGCTACTCCAGGGGAAGCAGCCTGAGACTCCTCTTCACTGCCGTGAGAGACAATGGAGCCCGGTTTGACCCATGCCGGAATGGCGGACCCTCCCTCTAGGACCTTGTTGTTTAGACTATCACCTTTGAATTCCCGGCCTTAGTCGTTTTCCCAGGCTGATTTGGGATGTATTCACCATGTATTCTTTGTGCTGCAAGATTCCCCCTTCTCACAGGCCTGGCCCTCTACATTAGCGAGGGCCTACCTTAATGATGGCTTTTGGGACCCCGAGAGTTGGCATGCGGAAAGGAGGAGGGTGAGGGTTTTTTTAAAGAGGGCTTTTAATGAATTTTTAGGGGGTTCAAAGGAGGGTGTGAGTGGGGATAAGAATGGACCTGGGGGGGGGTCCATGGAGTTTTGGAATGGCAGAGTGAGTCTGAGGGTCATGGCAGGAGGAGAGGGGGAGAGGGTTTAGAAAGGCTGCCGCGGGAAGAGGTGAAGGGCCATTCCATCAGCACAGTGGATGGGAGAGGCAGATATGCTGGGCGCAGGGGGCCTATCATGTTCGGGGAGTATGCACCTGCTAGTTGCGAGCGGTGGCATGCTCCGATCCCCATGGCACTTCCTGTAACCCTGGTTGCGCAGAGCCTCAGGGCCCGAGCCTTCAGTTGATGTTGTGCAATGTCAGGTCTGCTGTAACTAAAGCCCTCCTCGTTCATGATGTAATTCAGGAGGGGGGTGCAGACCTGGCGGGGATTATGGAAACTGGTTGGGCTTCCCCTCATTGAGATGTACCCACCAGGTTTCCATGCATTTCATCAGCCGAGAGCCCAGGGGAGGGGCAGAGGGATAGTGGTGATTAATAAGGAAGGTCTGGATCCGAGGGTGCCACTGTTCCTCAGGTAGCTGGTTGTGAGTCCCTCCTTGTGAAGTGGGTCACAGGGTGCAGATGGGCCTGCTGATCACGTACCTGGCTCCCTGCCACATGGCAGCAGCCCTGCCTGAGCTGCTCAATGTAATAGCCAGGGTGGCTGTGGATACTCCCAGACTTACGGTCATGGGGGATTTCAATCTGCCATCTGTCAGTGAAACGTCAGAAGCAGCTTGGGAGTTCATGGCTTCCATGACAGCCATGGACCTGACCCAGTTAGTTCATGACCCCACCCACATCGGGGGACACACACTGGACTTGGTTTTCATCTCTGGTCAGTGGCTGAATGATCTTGATTTAGGGGAGTTAGTCATTAATCCCTTGTCATGGACAGATCATTCACTCCTTCAGTTAGATTTTCGGGCCGCTTCCCTTTGTCACAGGGAGATGGAACTGACCAGATGGTTCCATCACAGGTGCCTGATGGACCCGGATAGATTCCTGATGGAGCTTGGGCCATTCCCAGAGGCTTTGGCTCACGACTCAGCTGAAGAACTAGTACCCGCATGGGACAGGGTGGCTGCTGGAGTTTTGGACCTCATCGGGCTTTTGCAGCTTCTGACCCAGTACCGATCTGAATTAGTGCCTTGGTTCTGCGAGGAGCTGAGGGAGATGAAGTGCTGGAAAAGATGCCTAGATAGTGATTGGAGGGCCAGCCACACCGAATCTGACCAGACACTGGTGAGGTCTTATATCAAGACCTACCTAGTGGCAATAAGAGTGGCGAAATCTAACTATTTCTGCTCTTATTGCATCTTCAGAGAACTGCCCAGCCTCCCTGTTTAGGATGACCCGCTCTCTACTGCAGGTGGGAGCGCGGGGTGATCCCTTGCAGGGTAGAGCTGAGGATTTTGTGCAATATCTGCATGATAAAATCACTCAGATTCGAGACGGTCTGGACTCCGACTGGGTAGCCTCAGATGGGATGATAGAGTCGGATCTTGAGAGTCTTATCTGGGAAGAGTTTGACCCTGTGGCTCCCAGGGACATGAACAGGATTTTGGGGAGACTTGATGCTACCACATGTTTATTGGACCCATGTCCCTCCTGGTTTGTACTGGCCTCCCAGGAGGTTACACGAGGCTGGTTTCAGGGGATTATTGATGTTTCTTTGAGTGAGGGTGTCTTCCCAGCCACCTTGAAAAAGGCGGTGGTGAGGCCCCTCCTCAAGAAGTCTTCCCTGGACCTGGCTGTATTAGCTAATTACCATCCGGTTTCCAACCTTCGCTTCGTGGTGAAGGTTGTTGAGCATGTGGTGGTGCAACAGCTCCCTCACTACCTGGATGAAGCTGTCTATCTTAATTGGTGTTTATATAAATTGTATGGTTAAATTTAGGGAAATAATTGGGAAACTGTATTAAATAGCATTATTTAATACTGTATTAAATAGCATTATTTGAATTAAGAATTATGTTTAAATGTTAAATTGTTACATTTTAAAGATTAGAAATAAATTTAAATTTGATAAAATAAAAATGGAATAAAGATTTAATGAGCATTACGTGAAGTAATAAATAAATGTAAGGAAGTTTTAGAACTGGAAATAATTTTGAAATATAAACATGTTTGAACTGTATTGTTAATAAGGATTTAGAGTAAGAATTGTGAAATGTATTATGAGGTATTAATTGAATTAAGATTTAAGGTGGGTTAACAGAAGGTAAATATGAGTAAACTTTTTCTAAGATGGTATTAGTTGAAATATGTGATTTAAGATTAAGAAATAAGTGTTATGGCAAAATAAATATATAAATTTTTTCTAAAGATGACAAAAAATTGTACAAATTGATGACCGGATCAAAGCTCTGTTCCGAAAAGATATAATTTGTATGTTTGGAAAAAAATAATAAAATAAAATAAACTTTTTGCAAAAAAAAGAGACCGAGGTGCATGGAGCACCAAAAAAGGCTGGAAGAAACAGCCTCGATATCCAGCAAGCGACAAAGCTTTGCTCCCTCTGGTATGTGGAGCGAATCTCCATCCCTTGCCCTTCTCTTGCCAGGCAAGGAGCGAGTGGGAAGGGAGGGTGAGGGGCAGGGACAGCCACTGGTGGGTTCAGCCAACAGGAAGCTATAGCAGGGGGAAGAAACAGCCTGAAGTTGCTGCCATCTGTTGCTTCAGCCCGCCTGCACTTCTTGCACCATTACCTCATTACGGCCAGCGAGGGCTGCGCTGCAAAGTTGCAAGTTGACCAAATCTCCCTCTACAGTGGAGATTTACAGCCTCACCATGAGCTATCTGGCCAGTCTCATATTCCAGAGCTCTAGTCACAGTGTTATGGAATGAAGTGACCAAGCAACACTCCTGGGTCAGTCAGAGAGAGAGTTTATTGCGCAAGACTCAAAGCCATATTTGCCAATCTTGGCTCTGAGTAAAGTCTCCATGCTTGTATGACACATTATATACTTTTCTAAACAAAGGATTCTGCTAACACAGCAACTTTTCCATATATGGTTAACATACATTTGTCATTTTTAATTGTCATTTTCCTAATTATTAAAGTTTTACATTATCTCTATTCAACACTCATAATTCTTCTTGTAATTTGGCTGAAGTACAATTTCTTCTTGTTGAAGGACAAGTTTTAGCCCATATGGATGTCCATGACCTAATCACCTTTAGCCATCTGTCTTCTGACAAGTTAGGGATGCTCCTTTCTTCTGACAAGTTAGGGGGGGCCTCTTTAGAGTGTCAAAGGAAATTACATGTTAGCTTTGTATTCTCTGCAGCTGCACATATTTCTTGTCTTCAGAATATGGTTGCTTTTAGAATAGCTTTTTAGAATATAGTGAATAAGTATCCAGTAATCATCCAAACGGTCCCCACTCTACATTATCCCCCCCTTTGGAAGTTTGTTTATTAATATTTTTAATATATAAACTTCCATTATTTGTATACTAAATTCCAATAAACAAATCTACCTTATATAGAATCTAACAAAATATAATAATAAAAGTAAAGGATAAGTAGTTCTTGATTGTTATTACTCTCTCTATTCTTGGGGAGATTCTCTCCACCTTTCTATAGGCCTCATATTCTCATATGGGTCTGTCTTCAAAGGCATTAGAGCTAAACTGATGATCGATGAGAGTTTTCATTAAAACTAACTTCTTTTCAGATTGCAGTTCCTTTACCCTCTAAAGGATTTATACAAGAAAATAAAAATCTAGACCTGCTTCAGCACATATTAACAAAAATAACATTTGTTTTATCCTGCCGGGTCCAGGCAACCAAGAAAACCACATATCTGCTGTCTGTATTCTGTGGCTTATTTTGGAAGCCCTATCCTGCAATTCATTAGCACCTTCCTTGACCACACCTGATTTCCTTTCTCAGCTGTCAGGAGGTCTAAGGCACATCAGTTTTGTAAAATTACTGTTGCCAAGGAATCTATCTGATCTTGGACTTTGACCAAGGTTCCAACAATCTGGTTCAAGCTCTCTTGAAGCTCTTCCGACAATTGCTGAAACTGTATTACAGAGTGTGTCAGACCACCTACACCTGTTCCAAGTGTAGTCCCAATTCCCATGATTGCTAATAGTGGGATCAATATTGAGTCCCTCTTCTGAACATGTCCCATAAGGGGAACAGGGATAGTGTTCCTCCAGTGACAACACCTATTTTAAGAAAATGTACATGTTCTTGTCCAGTTTGTTGGCAAACATAAATGTGCATTCTTTCCACACAAAAAGAACACTCCACTTTCTTCTATGCATACTCCTATGTTCATAGAGAAAGCATGACTCTTACGATGGTCTTCATTAGTCCAGACCCCTAGAATCCCTGCCACCTGCCAGTGGTTGCAATGGGATTTCTAGTGAAGGGTCCTTTTGTTTATCTCTGAGAATTGGTACTTCAAAAAGGATACATAAACCTGATTTGATCTTAAAGTTTAGCCAAACTGGAAACTGTGGAGGCTGAAATCGTTTTGGACAGCTTTCAAAGGACATATTCCATCTTCCCCACTTTCCTTTCTTAAAGCTCATTTCTGATGGTGTTAAGCCAGTAACCTTTTGTCGAAATAGGTGGTGGGCAGAGGGAAACATATCCTTTGTTAATTTCATATCCATCAAATATATCTTAGGGCCAAAGTATATTTTTGACTGACATTGTTCTTCTGTCATGGATCCTACAGGCCTACCAAGTTTCTGGTTGGCTTTCTCTTTATACATAGAAAAGGTGTTCCTATGAGGTAGCTATTAGGCCTGCAATAGGAAAATGGCTTTTACCTAGTCTTTTGAATGCCTCATAAAAATCTCCTTGTATGGTGAGACAGGTACTTTATCTCTGCTATCCCCTTCAAGGATAATTGTAGCCTTTGCTCTAACCCAGAGTTGTGGTTTAACAGGCATAGCATGATAAGATGCAGGGTCAGCAGATAAACATAACCAACATCTTTGACCTAGGGTAGGGTTATATTGATTAACAAGTTCTTGACTTAATTCCAGGATTCTGGATATGTAGTCTGCTTTATGCAATTGTTGTAGAGGCCCATTTTCCTTATCTATCCCCCCCTTTGCAGGGAATTTTAATATCGGAACCTTAGGTTGTGGAGTCACCTTAGGTCTAAAGTAATGACCCCGTGCATAGACAATGCGTTTTTGACGGGAGCATACTTGACCTAAAGTGTCTCTACTAATGTTCCTGATATGGTTACATGAGAGTCCTGTTATGAATAATGTCTAAAGCCATAAACAAATCCTAATAACCTATGGTGTAAAACTCACTAGTCAGGAATAGAGTCAGTGGTACATGATGATTGGGAACTAGTAGTAGGAAGAAAATCCTAGGTGTACCACAAAACCATTCCTTATACATGTAAAACAAGAGTAAAAGTAGGGCTAGGATAGCAAGTACCCACAGAATCCACACCCACACCCAACCTATGTCTAACGTTAGTATGTGTAAGAATGCATTACATTACAGTGAATAAGATATATCTACAGTGTGAAGGTTGTCTTCATCCTTACTGATCTTCAGCCGTGCGCTGGGAACCAGCTTCCGGGGTGGTTCAGCAAGGCGGACGTTCACCACCGTGCGTAGAGAGTCCGTTGCTGGTAGGACTTAGCAAGATGTATTCTTGAATGTTAGCACCAATGGTTTGTCAGTGTTTGTTACCTGGTATGTGACTGGATCACTCTGGTCTGCCGGTGTCAATCTCGTCCAATGGATCCAAGATCTTTTTTCTAAAGTCTTAAAAGGCACTATTACAAAATCCAACACATCTGGCAGAATTTGCAATGGAATCTAATCAGTTGCAGTCCTCTGCAGTTGGGAAACAGCATAGGCAACTACTTAGTCCTAAAAAAGAAAAATACAAACATAGTCCAGGTGATGAAGAACGCTATTGCCACTGGTTACTACTCGCCAGTCGAATGGTTCCTTTGGATCCGCAATGTCAATAGAGTTCCTTGGTGATATTCCACCTTCCACTCCTGTGGGGCTGGCACGGGCCCTTTCACTTGGAGTTTAACTTCCTTCCAGCTCAACACCCAATCATCGTGGTGGAAGTTGTGGTCTGGAAACTCCAAAAGTGGCATCTGGGCTAAGAGTCCTTGTTTCCTAAGAACTTCAAAATATCTGGACAGTTTATATACATGTTGTTTCAATACTATGTCTCTGGTTTCCAGGTAATCAATGCATATGCTTCCTGACATGAAAGCTATACCAAACAATAATTCATATGATGGTATTCCAATATTCTTTCTAGGTTGGATCTAAGTAAACTCTTGATACTTCTGTTGTTGTAGCATTACTGCAGGGAAGGCGTTAACCCCCCTTATGAGGCGGTCCACTATGACCAATAAATATTGTACTCTCCCCCTTCTTGGTAATTTTGTAAAATGCATTTGAGTACATTGAAATGATTATAAAGCTGGTGATCTCCACCCATCTGATCACCCATTTGATGTTTTCTGACAACTTGTTTATTCGCCTCTTTTCACAAATTAAACATTTGTCTATAATTTGCTATAGGATATATTCCAATATCACCACAGCATTTTAAAAGTTCATTTACAATAGCTTGAATTCCCCAATGATTTCACCCTTAGTTTGCTAAATGTATGCATTACCCCAAATGAATGCTTGGAATCTGTTTATGTTTCCTCCCAAGATGCATAGAGATTGATTTAGTGCATACACTTCACAAGTTTAAGCAGACCAATTTTGAGGCAAACCCCTTGCTTCCAGGATCTCTTAAGTGTGTCCATTTATAATAAAAATTGCTTGTTCTTGTTCCAGGGGGTGTACCTCCAAATCTGGTCTTATTTTTATTTTTATTTTGTAAATCAATTACTTTAGCACAATAATATTTTAATCCAAACTGATCCATTAATCTAGTGTTGGCTAAGAACTGTGCTGGATTCAAATTGTGATCTGTAATTAAAATTAAGTCAGTCTGCAGCATTAAAATAGCTTCATATTTAGATGGGGTGCTCACAATAAGGGCTTCCCCAAAGGTCAATTTCCCACTTAATTGGACCAGTAGCAGCAATTGCTTGAATACATACTGGCCATCCCCTTGTTACTGGGTCCATTATGTTTGACAGGAACGCCACGGGTTTCTTTTGTCCTGTCCAGTCCTAAGCCAACACCTCTTTGTGCAAATCCATATACTGTGTTTAAAAGAGATGGAAGGGCTTTTCCAAATTTGGTAAACTTAATATAGAAGCCTTGGTTAAAGCTTGTTTCAAATTTTCAAAGCTTCCTCTTTTTTTTGTGCCCCTCCCATTTCAAATTCCAAAGTCCAGATTCAATTAATTTTGCATACAGGGGTTTGGTAAGATCAGTATTCCCATCAACCCAAACCTCAGTATCTCCTTAGTTCTTGCTTGATTTCAGGTAGAGGTTGTAATGCCACCTCTTCTATTCTATCAGGAATGATGTTCTATTTCCTTCACTTAATTAAGTGTATTCTAATGCTTTGTTCATTCATTTTGATTTCAGTTAATTTAAAAAAATACTACTTTCTTCTGTTGGTCCTAATATTAAATTCATCAAGAGCTCTCTGTGTAATCCAAAAAGGAGTCACCCATCGCCACTAGTACTGACTTTCATCTTCTGCCATCAAATTGTACACTTACGCTTCCCTTCTTTGGATCGGGCACCCTTTCTTTGCCTACCGAAGGTCCCACATGATTCCAAAAACAAATCCCAAATCTTTCTGTTTATCGGTTCCACCCTCTAACTCCCATTTCTAGCTTCCAAGTCCGCACAAGTCTATGCAAACCAACTTTAAAGACAACTTTTCTGGATTACACTAAAACTTCCTTTCTCTCTTTGTTGGAAAATATAGGAAACACAAAAGAGTAGTGAAATTCCTCAAAAAGAAATAAGCAAAAAACGCAGGCAGAGATCCAGCCCCCACCTTAAAGAAAAAAAAAATACCCAATAAGGAAAAGAAAACAAATCAAAGTAATTAGAATTTTCAAAACAATCACACACAAATCAAAGACTTTAAAGAGTCACAGAGAAAATCAAAAGACGTTTTAGGATATAAAAAGGTTACTCTTGCAGTCCAAACAGGCTAGCTTCGGAAAGCTATGCTTGCATTTGTCATGTCGCCTTCCTATAAACAATAAACTACTTCTGCTCCCAACCACCTTGAAGCAATTTCCTAGCCGGGAGCTTTTGAACCCCAGAAAGGAAAGGCTTTCCCTTCCTTCCCAACTTTCTTAACTTCCTATATTGTAAGGAGAATAGCTGCAAAAGTAAAACAATTTAAATGAAATATTTTAGATCAATGCTCCAAAGCATATTTGTATCAAACTTTAGGGTCAATCTCTGCTTTCAATAAAATGCAAGTCAGATTCAGAAAATCTTTCAAAATCATTTCTTTTATATAGGTTTAATTAAATATTTGAAACCTCAAGAATTAGCAGAAAAATAAAATCAAAATTGTTTTCAGAGCAGAAGAGAAAAGCTTTTATATGCAAATGGAACAGTGAGAGGGGGGGGGGCGGGAGGCTGCAGCTGATCCCCCACTAGCCCTCCCTTCTCAGACAGATTAAGAGAAAAGGAAAAATTTTTAAAGCAAGCGGAGAAGCCGTACTCCCTTAAACAAACTGTATTCCGAGTCAAAAACAGTGAAGCTACAAAGGCAGGTATCAGATAGCCTTACCCCGCCTTTCTCAGGCTATTTCAGCAGAGAGAAAAAAATGGTGAAAAGAACAAAAACCCGCAGCCCACCCTTTTCCTGCTTTTTGCAAAGGAAGCGGGGGGGGGGTCCGGAATACAGGGAGAGGAAAAAAAATGGTTAAACTGCATAGGATTCTTATCTCCTTTCGCCTCTTCAGCATCCGTTCAACAACACACAGACATTCACAGGGCACAGAATCAATCATTCCTTATGAGCTTTTAGGACACCTCGCATACACACTCACATTTATGCTGCAATCAAACTGTGTACACCACACCCATGCAAAAATTTTATTTTATGCAAACCAATAATTAAAATGATGTAAAGGAGCTCTATTTTTCATTCTCTCAGCAGATCTGGAAATGCCCACATACATACACATACACAAACATACCATTAAACATTTCCAAATCTGTGGAGGGAAGTTGTTTGTTTTAATTTTACTTCCTTGGCTAGCCTATAGTTTATTCTTAAAGGAGTGGGGGAACTCAGAGAGCAGTTAAATCATAATTATGATTGTGGGCCCAAACTACTCTCCGTTTCCCACATCTCCAAGTCAAGATGTTCAATTAATAGACATGTCATAATTAATTCAATTCTTATTCAATTCTACACACTATCATTATAAATGCACATCAATAAAAAATAAAAGTTCAACAGAAATCACATCAAAGCAATCAATTCAGCTTGTTTTCCCCTTTAGACAGGCTTTACTTTTTTTTTATTACCTGCTAAACCCCTGTGGGAAGAACAATAAAACAATTTCCTTTCGTTTCTTAGTTCCTTCAGAGCTTCTTAGCTGAAAAATGGTGATTTATCAGAATGCCTGCGACACTGCGGCAGTTCCCTTCTGTTCACACATTTTTTAACTTCTTACTTTTCATTCTGTGTACTTTAACTTTTTCAAGTTCTCTACTACACAGTCCTAACATGAGACTCTAACTCATGACTGAAGACTTAAGGCCACTCCTTGTCTTCCAGGAAATTGATCAATTCTTCCTCTTCCACTACTTAATAGTGGGCACCCTTGTTAAAAGAAACTAAAATTCCCTGATTTATACTTACCTGCAGGCTTGCTTTTCTTTTTTGAAATTTTTCTGTTGGGGTCTCTGTCTGATTGACCTTTGTGGGTCCTTGACTGGTCTGTTTCGCTGGTGGGTTTACGGCACCTCCTCACCGGAAGATTCCTGAGACTGCAATTGAGTCCTTGTAGCTGGCTTAATGGATGTTCCGCTTGGGAAGGAGCCGATCCCACCAGGGCAGCCGTCACAGTAGTCGCCTCTGCGGTGCCAGAATTGTTATGGAATGAAGTGACCAAGCAACACTCCTGGGTCAGTCAGAGAGAGAGTTTATTGCGCAAGACTCAAAGCCATATTTGCCAATCTTGGCTCTGAGTAAAGTCTCCATGCTTGTATGACACATTATATACTTTTCTAAACAAAGGATTCTGCTAACACAGCAACTTTTCCATATATGGTTAACATACATTTGTCATTTTTAATTGTCATTTTCCTAATTATTAAAGTTTTACATTATCTCTATCCAACACTCATAATTCTTCTTGTAATTTGGCTGAAGTACAATTTCTTCTTGTTGAAGGACAAGTTTTAGCCCATATGGATGTCCATGACCTAACCACCTTTAGCCATCTGTCTTCTGACAAGTTAGGGATGCTCCTTTCTTCTGACAAGTTAGGGGGGCCTCTTTAGAGTGTCAAAGGAAATTACATGTTGGCTTTGTATTCTCTGCAGCTGCACATATTTCTTGTCTTCAGAATATGGTTGCTTTTAGAATAGCTTTTTAGAATATAGTGAATAAGTATCCAGTAATCATCCAAATGGTCCCCACTCTACATTAACAGGACTGGCCATTGCTGATCCTGGAGCAGCTCCTCCACTCAAGTGTGCTGCGGACCATCAACATTTTCTTGTAGATCACCAGTGTTCTGCGGACCACTGATTGGTGACCACTTATCTAGTCCAACTCCCTACTCCTACAGGAGACCTATACTAGGGATTTGAACCACTGAATTGCTGACCTTTCTGATTGACAACCTTAGCTTCTTGGCCACTGAGCACTTAGCCAGGCTCAATAGAATATAAATATAAATAAATGATGGAATATAAATAAAGAAATAAATGATTTTTCTGGAAGATGGTGTTTTGCTTTGTGGCAAGTCAGCTTCCCATTTTTTAAAAAAAGTTTAAACATATTTTGAAGAATATATAAATACAGGTGGAGTAGATAAATTGGCAAGCAACTAGCAAGGTATGTACAGGAATACAATGGCCCTCTGGGTGGTACAAATGGGGACCCTAGGCCTCAGATAATTGGTAGAGCATATAAATCAGTCATTAAATCACCATTCTCTGTCTTCTTTTTTAATACTGCAAATCCACCCTTCTCAGAGGACCCTTTCTGCAAATTTAGAAAGCCTATCAAAAGAATCAACATGAACAGTTTGTAGGAAAAATTATAACATGAGCTTATTTAAATAATTGGAAAGTAATTGTGTGGAAACAGGGTCCAATATTTCATAAAGCATTGTTGTCAAAAATAATTATTTTCAGTTTTAAGGTATTTCTAACATACTGCTATTAAATATCTTTTGTTCTCAGTCACTAAAAGTGAATACTTCCTAAAGTTTCCAAGAGTTTAATTCCAATACTTAAAATCTACAGGGTCACTAGAAGTTGCCATATAATCCATTCCAACACCACAAATGTGCAGGGCTTTCTCCTCAAAAGTCCCTCATATTATTTTCTAATCTATTTTTAAAAAATTAGGTTTAGATTTAGGTTTGGGTTTTATTTGATTTATATACTGCCCTACTCCCGAAAGGACTCAGGCCGGTGAACAGGCAAAAGATAAAATACATAAAATACAAAATTTAAAAGCAGAATAAAATCGAATTAAAACAATTTGGCTCAACTCAGATTTAAAACCCCAGTAATTAAGAACAAATTAAAATTTACATTTTAAAAAAGGGAAAAAAAGGGAAAGGTTAGGCCAGGCCAGCCTGATGGAATAAAAAGGTTTTAAGAGCACGGCGGAAGGTGTGCAGATCCGGGATCCTCTGTATCTCTTACGGGAGCTCATTCCAGATAGTAGGTGCCCCCACAGAGAAGGCTCTCCCCTTGGGGGCCACCAGTCGACATTATTTGGCCAATGGCACCCAGAGGAGCCCCTCTCTGGGAGGGCATACCGGCCAGTGGGAGGCTGTTTGTGGCAACAGGTGGTCCCATAGATAACCAGGTTCTAAGCCATGGAGCGCTCTAAAGGTGGTAACCAAAACCTTGAAGCGCACCCGGAAGACCACCAGGAGCCAGTGCAGCTCGCGCAGAAGAGGTGTTACATGGGAGCAACATGTCGCTCCCATAACTATCCGCGCGGCCGCACTCTGTGCCAGTTGGAGCCTCCAGGTGCTCCTCAAGGGGAGCCCCATGTAGAGACCATTACAGTAGTCCAGGCAGGAAGTGACAAGGGCATGAGTCGTGGGCCACATCTGTCATTGGGCGGGCTTGCGCCGGTCTGCAGGCGCCCTAGTGGCAGGAGAGTGCCTGGAGGAGGAGAAGAACTCGGCGTGGAGGCATGGAGGCGGTCTGGAAGTGGTCTGGAGTTGACCCCGATGGTTCCAGTGGCGTGGAGATGACACCGACGGCTCCAGCGACTCCAGCGGGGCCCCAGTTGCCATCAGGCCTATGGACCTATTGGAGGCTGGTGGGGGTTTTTTCCTTGGGGGGCCTCCATGAGAGGGTGAATATCCGGCTGATGGAGCTGTCCCTTCCCCCCCCCATCCCGCTTGTCCTCCGCTGGCCCTCGAACTATGTCCACTCCTCCGCTATCTGCCCGCTATTCTCCGGAGCGGTGCTTCAAACTTTGGCTTTCTCCATCATTCCGCTGGCTGGCCATACTGGAGGACAGGCCAGCTCATGGGAGGACTTGTGGAGCCGGTTCTTTTTGTCATCTACCCTGAGGGGGTGCCACACCTGCAGGATGAATCCGCCGGGCCACGGTGAGAGAGTGGCCTTGGACTTTCTAACCTACCTGCTTCTTATGGTTGGACCACCGTGAGAGGGTGGTCTGGACATCCCCTCAGTTGGACAGAACGCAGAGACTCCTAGCCGCTACTGTGAGAGGGTAGTGGCGTTTCTCCTGACTGACCTGGTCCTGCTTCAGGACATTCTGAACTATCATTATGGACCTATGCCATGCCTTCCATTTTCTTTGCCCATATTTGCATCGGATGTACCCTAGGTCTATGCTTCTTGCCCTGCGAGATTCCCCCCTCTCGCAGGTTTGGCCCTCTATGTTATCGAGGGCCTACCTTAATGACGGGTTTTGGGACCCCGAGAGGTGGCATGTCGCAAAACAGGGATTGAGGGGTTTTTAAAGTTCTTTTTAAGGGGTCTTTTAGGGGGTTCTGGGGTGGGGGAGGGTGCGGGTTTGTGGGGAAACCCGGGGGGCGAAAGGGACAGGCCCGGCAGTCTGTGATGCCATAGGGGGTTTAGTTTCTGGAGGCAAAAGGGCTCTCTCTTATTGAGCCCTCTGTTGAGGGTTGTGTGATAAATACGCTGTGTGGGAGGGGCAGATATGGCGAGAGCAGAGGACCATATCGTGTGGTGGGGGCATGCACTCGCTGTCCTCGAGCAATTGGTTGCCCCGGTCCCCTGAGCTACTCCCGTTCCCTGGGTTGTTTAGAGTCTCAGGACCTAGGGCTCCGGCTGTTGTTATGCAACGCGAGGTCCAATGTAAATAAGGCCCCCCTCATATGTGACCTTCTTCAAGAGGGGGGTGCAGACCTGGCCGGTATTACCGAGACCTGGTTGGGCCACGAGGGGGGGGGTTCCCCTCGTGGAGATGTGCCCACCAGGTTTCCTTGCATTCCACCAGCCGAGAGCCCAGGGCAGGGGTGGGGGAGTAGCGGTCATTATTAAGGAAGGTCTGGGTCCGAGGGAGGCCACTGTACCTCAAATAGCCGGGTGTGAGTCCATCTTTGTGAGGTGGGGTCCTGATGGGCAGATGGGTCTGTTAGTCACATACCTGGCTCCCTGCCACGTGGCAACAACCCTGCCCGAGCTTCTCAATGTTATAGCCGAGGTGGCGGTTGATACCCCCAAGCTTAT
Source organism: Coluber constrictor foxii (assembly GCA_038048745.1). NCBI lineage: Eukaryota > Metazoa > Chordata > Lepidosauria > Squamata > Colubridae > Coluber > Coluber constrictor. The sequence continues at coordinate 112,631,860 of CM075961.1, read as the reverse complement.
GGTCATGGGGGATTTCAATCTGCCATCTATCGGTGAAACATCTGAGATGGCTCAGGAGTTCATGGCTTCCATGACGGCCATGGACCTGACCCAGGTAATTCAGGGCCCGACTCACATTGGTGGACACACCCTGGACTTGGTTTTTGTCTCTGGTCAGTGGTTGAGTGGTCTTGATATTGGGGATATAGGAGTGGAACCCTTGTCATGGACTGACCACTCGCTCCTTCGACTCGACTTTCTGACCACTGCACCTCACCGCAGGGAGGCGAAACTGACTAGGTGGTTCTGCCCCAGGCGCCTGATGGATCCTGATAGATTCCAGACGGAGCTTGGGCCATTTCCTGAGACACTGACATGCGACTCGGCTGAGGACCTGGTGGCTGCCTGGGATAGGGCGGCCGGTGGGGCCTTGGACCGCGTCGTGCCTTTGCAGCTTCTGACCCGGCGCCGAACTCACTTATCTCCTTAGTTCACCAAGGAGCTGAGGGAGATGAAACGCCGGAAAAGATGCCTAGAGAGCGGTTGGAAGGCCAGTCACTCTGAATCTGACTTGACACTAGTAAGAGCTCATATTAAGACTTACATAGTGGCAATAAAAGCGGCGAAATCTAATTATTTCGCCGCTCTTATCACGTCATCAGATAATCGCCCAGCCACCCTGTTTAGGGTGACCCGCTCCCTCCTCCATCTGGGAGCGTGGGAGGATCCCTTGCAGGGACGTGCTGAGGACTTTGTTCAATATCTGGATGATAAAATAACTCAGATTCGGGATGATTTGGCCACTGACTGGGTTAGTTCAGGCGAGGTGACTGAGCCCGGTCTTGAGAGTGTTATCTGGGCTGAGTTCGATCCTGTGGCTCCCGAGGATGTGGACAGGATTCTGGGAAGACTGAACGCAACCACATGTTTATTGGACCCTGGTTGGTGCTGGCCTTCCGGGAGGTTACACGAGGCTGGCTCCAGGAGATTATAAACGCTTCTTTGAGTGAGGGTGCCCTACCGACTGCCTAGAAGGAGGCGGTGGTGAGGCCCCTCCTCAAGAAGCCCTCCCTGGACCCATATCCCTGGACCCGATAATTTTAGCAAATTATCGTCCAGTCTCCAACCTTCCCTTTCTAGCAAAGGTTGTTGAGAGTGTGCTGGCGTGGCAGCTCTCCTGGTACCTGGATGAAACTGTCTATTTAGACCCGCTCCAGTCCGGCTTCAGGTCTGGATACAGCACCGAAATGGCATTGGTCGCTTTGGTGGATGATCTCTGGAGGGCCCGGGGTAGGGGGTACTCCTCTATCCTGGTGTTGTTAGACCTCTCAGCAGTTTTTGATACCATCGACCATGGTATCATGTTGCGCTGGTTGGAAGGATTGGGGGTGGGGGGCACCGTTTTACGGTGGTTCTCCTCCTACCTCTCCGACCGGTCGCAATCTGTGTTGACAGGGGGGCAGCGGTCGACCCCGAGGTGCCTAGTGTGTGGGGTGCCACAAGGGTCAGTCCCCTTGCCCCTTCTGTTCAACATTTATGTAAAGCCGCTGGGTGAGATCATCCGTGGTTTTGGGGTGGAATTCCATCAGTACGCTGATGATACTCAGCTGTACATCTCCACCCCAGACCACCCCAACGATGCCATGGAAGTGATGTCCCAGTGCCTTGAAGCTGTGCGGGTCTGGATGGGGAGAAACAGGCTTCGACTCAAGCCCTCCAAGACCGAGTGGCTGTGGCTGCTGGCGTCCCGATATAGCCAACTGACTCCATCGTTGGTTATTGGGGGCGAATCATTGGCCCCCACAGAAAGGGTGCACAACTTGAGCATCCTCCTGGACCCACGGCTGTCTTTAGAGGATCATACGACAGCTGTGGCCAGGGGGCTTTCTATCAGGTTCGCCTGATACGCCAGTTACGGCCCTTTCTAGATCGGGACTCCCTACGCACAGTCACTCAGGCGCTCGTCACGTCTCGCTTGGACTACTGCAATGCTCTCTACATGGGGCTCCCCTTGGGATGCACCCGGAGGCTCCAACTGGTACAGAATGCGGCCGCGCGGGGGATTATGGGAGCGATGGGGCGCTCCCATGTGACACCTCTCCTGCGTGAGCTGCATTGGTTGCCGGTGGACTTCTGGGTGCGTTTCAAGGTGTTGGTAATCACCTTTAAAGCGCTCCATGGCTTAGGACCAGGGTACTTACGGGACCGCCTTCTGCCACCAATTGCCTCCCACTGGCCGGTTCGCTCCCACGGAGAGGGCCTCCTCAGGGTGCCGTCAGCCAGACAATGCCGGCTGGCGACCCCCAGAGGGAGAGCCTTCTCTGTGGTAGCCCCCACCCTCTGGAACGATCTTCCTCCATAACTGAGAATGATCGCCGACCTCTGGACTTTTCGTCGGGCTTTGAAGATCTGTGCTGTATTGTATAGAGAGCTATTTTCTGTCTCCAGATATGTTATTGATTGATAGCTTGGGTGCCATGAAATCAGTGCCAACTCTAAGTAACCAACAGATAGATTGTCTACAAGAGAATTTATTCTCAATCTGATTCTTCAGGTCTTTCAACCATCTTCCAGCAACTATTTCTATTATAATTGAATCCATCTGCCTTATTGCAGGTTGTCATCTTCTTTTCCCCTCCATGTTTTTCAGCATTGTAGATTTCTTCAGAAAGCTAGGTATTTGCATAATGTTTCCAATGTATAGCTTGAGCCACGCCATTCATGTTTCAAGAACTTCTGGTAAATTTGTAAGAACTTCTAGTCCATTTGTTTATTTTCTTGATTATCAGTAATATTCTCAACAGCATTTTCTTCTCTTTCCTTTTTGAGAGATTTCCTTTTAAGAGGAATATAAAAGTGGCCACCCTAAACTGTAAACCTCAGTAGAATTTCCAGAAAGTCCAATTCTTGCAATTTATGGGAATTTATTGTAAAATAAGATGAAGCTCATAATTAGGGCATGCTTCTTTTTTTATAGAGTTTTAATATTTTTGTACACTATACTCTAATTGTTAAATTATCTTTATTTTTTCAACAGTATTTCAGTCAAAAGGGGCACTCCACTGCAGATTGTTGTTCAATCAATTAGAGAAATATTATTTTATTCCAAGTCTTGAATTTTCTGCTTCCTGCTATAGTCTTATATAGATGGATTAGTGATATTGACCCATTTCAATAAGCAGATGGAAATCAATGATTCCTGCATATTAATTGTTAGGAATCAATTTCAGTTTAGTCTTTAATCTGGCATGGTCAACAAACTCTTTGGCCATGATGCATTTGGCTAATCTATAAACTCTATGTGGGAAATGCATTAATGTTTTCATATTTAAAATAATGTGGGTGTTTAATATACCATTACAAATTTTATCAAGTGCATCTCTGTACTTCAGACCATCCATCCTGAAGATGGTGTAAATGGAAATTAATGTTCATTAAATTTATGACCTGCTTCTAGTATCAAATGCCATATGCCTCTAAAAGCCAATTGCTGTAGAACATCAGGTTGCATCTAGCACCCTTTCAACCTCCTGGTCTGAATTAAAGAAAACTAGGACTGTCTCCACACCATTGAGTTATAGTGTCATTTAGTCATGAAAATAGGCTTTGTATTCCACAGTGATAATTGAATGATGTATACTTTTTTTACATGGAGAGTCTCTAAATTAATAATTAAACTGATGCAGCAATATTCTTACAAATGAATGGAGAAAATTACTTGAAATGAAAAAAAACTTAGAATATAAATAACATCAAATAACATCAAAAACATGTTCTTTTTTTTAAAGAGAAAGATAGTTCTAATGTATTGTTTCAATAGTTTCATTTAATGTTGTAGAACTGTTTATAGAAGTTCTCCCTAGACTTGGGATCTTTCAGTTGAGTGGTTTCAATTCATTTAATTTTTAGCCATAGCAAACTGAAAAGTTCTAGAATTTGAAGACCACATAGTGCAGGTTGGCCACAGATTGTGTGAAGTGTGTTATTTTACTGTGATTTATTAAAAGCCCCTTAGCTGGCTTTGCAAAGTATATTAACCCTCAAGTAATGAACTACACACTACCATAGCTGGATTCATGCAGCATGTCAACCCAAACTTAAAAACATAGAACTATAACTCAGTTCCAATTTTTACCATCTGATAGTCTCCAGATTTCATGGAATAACAATTCCCAAAATTCACAGACAGCAGAGCCACATTCTGAAAACTGAACTCCCAATACATTTGGAGGCTATCCATAATAATAATAGAACAATGTTACTGCCCCAACCAAAAATATGTCCCTAAATATGCTAAGGCAAAGATTGTTAGGATTTCTTAATCCTTCTCTTGGACATTTTTCCTCACCTGATTAAAAGTTATGCCTTAAGTGAAGATTCAAGAAAACAGATCTTTATAAAAAAAACTTATACAGTTTCATAAAGTTAAGACCAATAATTGCAGAATCAGTTTTTCGGAGGTCAAAGATTTTTGCATTAGACTTAAAAACAGATCATCAATGAATTCTAAAATTTGTGTAGAAGTTCAAAATTGAAGAAGATATTGCATTGATGTTACTGTAGTACAGTTAATAATGGCAATGCATTTTAAATACTTTCTCTCTGTGTGTGTATATATGTATGTATGTATGTCTCTCTGTGTGTGCATGTGGTATGGTATGTGTTTGTGAAAGGTAACAAAATCTTTAAACATGCTGAGATCTATTTTAGTACTTCAGACCTTTGAGTTATATGAAATACTATATTAAATTTCTTTTGTAAATAAAGAAACATATCATATATGATTTGTTTTAATTCTACTATCATTATATTTATTTCTTAGATTGAGATGAACATTACTTGCCTCATGAGCTCAGCTAAATTCAATAGAGGTTACTCAAGAAGTTAAATGGGCATCTCAGTGGACAGACATATCAGGTGATATACTTTCCTTCTCCCTGATCAGGGTAGCTGAAGGCAAACAGTTCACTTCAATTTTGTGATATGGGAAAAAGAAAAAATATCGCAGAAATTTATCCAAATTTTTATTTACAGATTAAAATTAAGAAACTAACAAATCCAGTAATAATACATATTTGTATATGTTTATAGCCTTAAAAAACTTTCAGACTTCGAGTTTCCTAAACTGATATTGCATCTGATCATAGAAACATGATTTTTCAAGCTCTTTTTTCAAGTATTCAGTACTCATTGAGGTTCAGGGGACCTGTCAACCTCCACTCCAGATCGTAGTTCTTGCTTCCCTCATCGAGCACTTGGGCAATTGGGCACTCTGGCAGCCGAGGTCCTCCTGCTCCCGGTAGAGTTCCTGAATGGCCGGTTATTCGATGTGGACTTTAGAACAGACACCCACCTGGTGCATGATCTCTGCCACCACTTCCTCCACTTGCTGGACCACCAAGATGGTCAGCAGGCTTTCTAAAGCCCCTCCACAAGCTCTGCAGGTGCCCATGGCTTCTCAGGCTTTTTCTTCCATCTTCCCCGAGTCTTCCTGATGCCCAGGTAGACCAGGTAAGCAGCCGGGGCTCAGGACCCCAGATAGCAGGTCCAGTTGGAGCTTGAGATTTAGCAGAGTCAGTTTAATGTTAGGGTTCCAAGTAATGGACCCATACTAAACAAAACTCCAAGACAGATGAATTCCTCAAAGAATAGCTTTATTGGATATATCATATTGGCACAAATGTAGTGAAAACCAACTCTGAAGGGTCCCGCAGTTTTCACCTAGTTAAAAGGAAAACAATTTCCCTCAACCCCAAACAATCAGTCACGTGGTCCAATCAAGGCACAGTCTGGTGACCCAGTGACATCACTCTTCCTTCCTCCAGCCAGGTGTGAGAATATTCTTGGTTCCCAAGAGAAAGTATTTTATTATCACTACACAACTCCAGCTATCTCTAATCCCTCCACCCTATCCCTCAGCTCTAGTGTGGCAGCACTGAAGCTCCAAGATGACTTTATCCAGGCCAGCTTCAGAGTTGACAGTAATTTGTAAAGTATTGATTTCAAAATTTTAACAGTGATTCTGGCACGTGGGCTGCACTTAGATGACATTACCATCGAAAGCAGGTTCTTTGCAGTCTTATTTCATAAACCTCAGGAATATTGAAAGCAGGAGACTGTGAGTTCTAGTCTCAGCTTGGGTACAAAGAGGGACCTTGGGCTGGTCACTTGGTGTCAGGGCTAGAGAGGAGGAAATGGTAAACTATCTCTAAAATCTAAGGAAACTGTAGGGACTGTCCAGATGTTGACTGTCCAGTCAACACTGACTTGAAAGTATTCAATTACTTTCCCCACTCACATCAGAGAAAGAAGAAAGGACTATCAATTGGGGTCTCAGGGGATACAGAAAAGATATTTGATATATTGACTTCAAAATTTTATGAATAAGTTTTAGTCAAATGTAGATTTCCTCTTGTTTTCAGGATAGTTCATTGAACTCACCAAGCATGTCCTCTTATTTAATATTGGCCTGTTTTACCAAGCAGTGAAATACCATTCTGGACATAAACATTATTATATGCTGAATATGTATTATGTTTTATTGATAAGAATAAATATTACATGCTAAAAAACATTAATATAGTACAATAATTGATAAATTCACCAGCCTGTCATTTGTTCATTTAATTGAAGTAAATCTTATACATGTCTGTAGGCTCTAATACACCAATGAAAAATTTAAGGGCATTCTTTCAAATATTTTCCAATAATTATACCAAGAAAAATGCTTCTATATCTCGATATAAATATTTCAAACTATCTGTATTAGATTAATAATGATATAAATACTTAACAATCATAGTGGATATATGGGGAATGATATAAAGAAATATCATATATATATATATATATATATATATATATATATATATATATATATATATATATATATATATATATATATATATATATATATATATTTGCTGATTTTTCTATGTTAAAAACATAGAAAATAGCTTGTCGGCTATATTACACTGTCTGGATGGCCCATGAGATTGGGCTGAAAGGCAAAAAAATTGGAGATTTGTGATATCTCCTCCATTAGTGGAGATCCAGGATGACTTACAAAAACATACAAATAAACCTACCTGGAAATGAGCTGGTAATTGGATAAGAGCCTGTGGCCTGAGGGTTAAATCAACTGCCTTACAAGCAGACAGCCCAGGTTCAAATCCCAGTAAAGGGTATGACTGTCTGACGAGAGCCAATAAGCTCGAAATAGATCTATAACAGCCTCCCTTATTTATAATTATCAGCAAAAATATTTAAAAAAAAATATAGAAAATAGCTTGTCGGCTATATTACACTGTCTGGATGGCCCATGAGATTGGGCTGAAAGGCAAAAAAATTGGAGATTTGTGATATCTCCTCCATTAGTGGAGATCCAGGATGACTTACAAAAACATACAAATAAACCTACCTGGAAATGAGCTGGTAATTGGATAAGAGCCTGTGGCCTGAGGGTTAAATCAACTGCCTTACAAGCAGACAGCCCAGGTTCAAATCCCAGTAAAGGGTATGACTGTCTGACGAGAGCCAATAAGCTCGAAATAGATCTATAACAGCCTCCCTTATTTATAATTATCAGCAAAAATATTAAAAAAAAAATATAGAAAATAGCTTGTCGGCTATATTACACTGTCTGGATGGCCCATGAGATTGGGCTGAAAGGCAAAAAAATTGGAGATTTGTGATATCTCCTCCATTAGTGGAGATCCAGGATGACTTACAAAAACATACAAATAAACCTACCTGGAAATGAGCTGGTAATTGGATAAGAGCCTGTGGCCTGAGGGTTAAATCAACTGCCTTACAAGCAGACAGCCCAGGTTCAAATCCCAGTAAAGGGTATGACTGTCTGACGAGAGCCAATAAGCTCGAAATAGATCTATAACAGCCTCCCTTATTTATAATTATCAGCAAAAATATTAAAAAAAAAAATAGAAAATAGCTTGTCGGCTATATTACACTGTCTGGATGGCCCATGAGATTGGGCTGAAAGGCAAAAAATTGGAGATTTGTGATATCTCCTCCATTAGTGGAGATCCAGGATGACTTACAAAAACATACAAATAAACCTACCTGGAAATGAGCTGGTAATTGGATAAGAGCCTGTGGCCTGAGGGTTAAATCAACTGCCTTACAAGCAGACAGCCCAGGTTCAAATCCCAGTAAAGGGTATGACTGTCTGACGAGAGCCAATAAGCTCGAAATAGATCTATAACAGCCTCCCTTATTTATAATTATCAGCAAAAATATTAAAAAAAAAATATAGAAAATAGCTTGTCGGCTATATTACACTGTCTGGATGGCCCATGAGATTGGGCTGAAAGGCAAAAAAATTGGAGATTTGTGATATCTCCTCCATTAGTGGAGATCCAGGATGACTTACAAAAACATACAAATATATATATATATATATGTTTTCTGAGGTTTTCGCGGGTGTTTGTATGTAGGTCTTTGGTTATTCGGGTCTTCTCCCGCGTAGAATTGGAAGTATCTTGGCGACGTTTCGACGAAGTCTCATTCGTCATCTTCAGGCTGGTGTTCTCAGCTTCGTTCTTCCAGGAGCAATGTGAGATTGCAGCTGACCCTTCCTTTTAACTACTAGTGGGGGTGTAAGCTGATTGGGTGGGAGCTTGTCTGTGTTCTGATTGGGTGGAGGTGTGTTCTGATTGGTTAGGGGCTTGGCTGTGCTCTGATTGGATAGGGGGTTGGTTGTGCTCTGATTGGCTGGGGGGGTGTTCTGTTTGGGTGGGGGCTTGGTTGTGCTCAGTTTAGTCTGAGTTGCAGGAGGATTTGAGCTGGTGAGCTGCGTTGTTGTTGTTTGGCTTCGGGTTTGTGGTCTTGGGGGCTTTTCATGGAGGGTGTTGGTCTGATTCCTGTATGGATTGGAGGGGTTAAAAGTGGCTAATGATGCAGCTGCGGTCTGCATGAACAAACAAGACGATACCTCCCGCCTGCCAGCCATTTGGAAACCCGCCCTTATTGACAAACGAGTCAATAAACCCACCCTTATTGACCCGCCCTTATTGACAAACGAGTCCCTAACACGATGAATGACACCAGACCCACACTCACAAGAGCCACACAGGATGTCACCACCACACATCCACGCAGAAAGCAGACTCAAACCCGCACTGATAATGAGGCACCACCAAGGACCAGAAGCCAGACCGCAGCTGCATCATTAGCCACTTTTAACCCCTCCAATCCATACAGGAATCAGACCAAAACTAGTCTGATTCTAGCCCAGAAACTAGTGGAAGTGATGACTGAACTAGGGCTGCAGAAAAATCTTGGTTTATGTAGGAAAAACCTGACTAAAGAAAAATACACATAAATCCTACAAAAAAGTAAGAAAATAAATAGTGTACCTTTACAGGGAGGATACATGAGATGTGGGTGTGGCTTACTGATGAAGGCTAACGAGCCAGAAATAGATCTATATAAGTCTCGCAATGGGCAGCATAGGGCCTGCTGGCTGTCAGAAGAAAAAAAGCCCAGAAACTAGTGGATGTGACTTCACTGAACTAGGGCTGCAGAAAAATCTTGGTTTACGTAGGAAAAACCTGGCTAAAGAAAAATACATACATACATACATACATACATACATACATACATACATACATACATACATACTTCTTTATGCCAGGATTTTCCTACGTAAATCAAGATGTTTCACAGCCATAGTACAGTGAAATCTCATTCACCAGTTTCTAGGCTTTCTCAAACATTAAAGCAGCATTTTGCTGTCTGTTTGGAGATTTGGGGCGAGGTGGGGCGAGGGAATGGCGACTGGTTCGGGGGCATGGCCAGCCAGTGATTGCTATCAGTTCGGTGACCCAGGCCAAATGTCCGAACCAGTCGGATGTTACCCCTGGTGTACTTCCAAGAGGCAAGATGCAAGCTTGGCGCTGATTTTTTTACTGCCTTTCTGGGGGCACATGATTTTTCTTAAATCTGGATGATTTCCTTAGGATATCTTGTGAAGTAAATGAGACCAGCTGGTATCTTTAAGTGGTGCTAATGGATCTAAGGATTACTTCTCCTTGGTGTGAAAAGGTACTTTGGCAGTTCACTGAGCACAGGAATCTCCTATCTATGGGGATTCTTCAATCATACAACTTGGGAGCTTCAGTCCCAACTCTTCAATGTGCAGCCCTTGGGCTTTGCTACTCTGCAGTGGAATACAGGTACTGTGTACCTGAATGGATAAACAGCTCACATACAGGACTTATTGATGTTCAATTTAACCATAGGATGAGGCTAATTACCGGGTGCATAAAATCTCCACCTAGTTACTGGTTACCAGTTCTTAGTCACGTACTTCCCCCATATTTACGACGACAAGAAGCTCTCATCCAGGAGTATAGTAAGATTCTGTTAAATTCCTCTCTACCCATACATGGATACATTCCTGATCTCTTAAGATGCCCATTAAAGTCAAGAAATCCACCACTCTTGACAGCACTTAAGTTGATGACCGATCATCAGAACACCACACAAAAATGGATGGAAGTGTGGAGTAGCTATTCCCCCCAAGATATCTCTGATATCAATCCAAATAGTATACCTCCAGGATTTAACCTACCCCAACACATATGGGTGACCTATAACAGAATTAGAACAACTCATGGTGTGTGTGCTGACTCCTTGTATAAATGGGGAAAGATACCTTCAGCACAATGTGATTGCGGGGCCCCTTGACAGACTATCCAGCATATAGTGAGGGAATGCTCTAACAGAAGGTATCCAGGAGATTCTAGGGACTTCCTCTGCATAACAATGGCAGCTACTGACTGGATCTCCAAACTCAACATTAAATTCTGAAATGTTATTTCTGTTTTCCTTTTAGGTTTTCTTACTGCTTTTTAAAAAATTGTTTTAATTGTTTTTAACCTGTAAAAACGAAGTGTTTTAATACTGTGTGTGACCAGCCATTCGCTAAATAAATAAATAAAATCATACAGGTCATGGCTGTCCAAAGGTGTTTTTTTTCAAGAGGCAACTGGACTTTCTTGGTTTCCAGAAAGTCCAGCTGCCTCTTGAAAAAGCACCTTTGGGACAGCAGTCTCTTGCATTACTTCAGAGTGGCCAAGGCACATGATTGCTCACTGATAGTAAGGTTTGTTTTAAAAAAGGAGGTAGAGGTATGGATCCTCAATTCGTTTTAATTTTCTTTCATGATAATAAGACTTCATAATATGGCATCAGGCTTGAAGTTTATTTAGATATCTGTGGCATGTACTAATTTTATTGTGATCCTGACAAGCTTGGGAGGCTTTAACCTGGGTCCCCGATATAATTTGTTAATTTGTCTGTTTAGTTCGGCATTTTGTAGCCCTTTCTGGGCCCTTTCTCTCCACTTTCTGGAGAGCTTAAATGACCTCTCTGCTAAAGGGTTTCACTTTTTGAGCAAGAAGTGGCTGCTGATAGTTATTGTTGCATTTTAACTATTTTGCTCTGGTCCCCTGCTTGATTTATAACTCTGGGTTGCAGGTATTGCTGATGAAAAGGAGGGCATTCAGACAATGGTTAAGTTTCCATGATGGTTGTGACAATCATTGATCTTCAGTGTGTATTCCCCCATTTCTAATCTAATGATTGGTATTTAGGGCAGCTTTTTGCAAGCAAATAAGCTTTTTATATTTTGGTACACGTAATCCTGACTATTCAGTGGCCATTCAAAGTTACAATGGCACTGAAAAATGTGACTTATGACCCTTTTTCACACTTATGACTGTTGCAGCATCCCCCAGTCATGAGAGGCTGGACTGTAAGCTCTGGCATGCTGGCTGGCATGGAGCTGCCATTCAGTGGGGAGCCACTGCCCTGAAGCCTCCAGCCAACCACCAGCCCAGCTACCACCCCAGAACCAGTCCAGGAGCCACCAGGACACCAGGATTCGCCAGTGGTCCTGTTTCTCGGGCATATGCTAAATCATTTTGATCACTACGGCCAGTTATACATGTCCCAATGGGATATGGTCATGGCAGTGGTGTCAATCATGGATGGGGAAGCCAGCCAGCCAGCCACACCCCAGCAGTCTGGTCTTCCCCTACTCAGGTGCCTCCTGCGGCATTCACAGAGAGGGCTCTGCCTGCAAGGCCGGCTATGACATGCTTCCATTGTGGGCGGCCAGGACACAGAACAGCAGACTGTTCTGACAAAGGTCCCAAGGCATCCCTGGGCCCTACTAGTATACCGAAAAAGTATCTGAGCCACTCCAGAGAAGTCCAGGCCCAATCAACCCCAGTAGAAGAGATATCCACTCCAATCAACAGCACTGACACCAGCAAGAGTGATGGGGAGGCCAATCCAATGGTTCGTATGGCCATGAAATCCTTTGTAGTACAGGTGATATTGGAGGCCAGCCAGTGCCAGAAATGCAACACCCTCATTGACTCCACATGTACCCGGTGCTCATGAGTGCAGTGGTCACCTCTGACCTGGGACTGGGGCTACAGAGGTTAGCTCAGCCAGTTCGGTTTCAGCAGATGGACAGGTCTTTGTTGGGAGGTCAACCAGCCATGCACGTTACCAAGAAATTGGTGTTGGAGCTAGGCTAACATAGAGAAGTCTTACAGGTTCTTAGTGGTCTAGCCTGGTTGGACAAATGGGGCCCTACGATATGATGGGGGGGGGGTTGTTGACATCTAAGGATAGGATTAGGACCCAATCTGCCACTCCATGAGGGCCTACCTCACGCTCCAGAGACTGTGAGTGACAAGGGGAGCACTTTTATCCAGTGTAAAGCTGGAAGGGAGCCTACTTTCCCTAGAAAATACACTAACTTGTGGGATGTCTTTAGCAAGAGGGAGTGCAACATTTTACCGCTTCACCATCCCACTGATTGTTGAATAGAAATCATCCCCGAGGCATCGTTCCCTAAACCAAAAATGTATACAATGACTCCCCAGGACCTAGCCGAGATGAGAATCTATATTGAGAAAAACCTGAGGAGGGACTTCATTCAGCCAGCGAGGTCCCAGGTGGCAGCACCCGTTTTGTTTAGGGAGAACAAGGACAGCGGGTTGTGTTTGTTTGTTGATTTTAGAGAAATTAACATTGTCTGTGTGAAACATCTGTATCCCCTCTCTCATAATGGCCTGGCTGTCAGAAGGTTGGTATTTCACCAAACTGGACCTCCGGGAGGCATATTACAGGGTCAGGATCAAGGCTGGGGACAAGTGGAAAATGTCCCCATTTAATTGTCTCCTAGGGAGTTACCCATTTTGGGTGATGCCCTTTGGACTGCAGGGTGCAACAGCAGTGTTCATGCAGTTCATTAACGAGGTTCTGCATGGAGGAACTGGAAGCATCGTGGCAATGCTGGCTGGGAAATAGTGAAGTTCCAATGGGCTTCGTGAAAACCCAGCTAGACAAACCGTTGTCGGGGGGTCTTCAGACCGGATCCATCTTGGAGGGACGAGGGAGAGAGAGAGGCATTTTGAAAAGATCAAAGAGGAGCAGGCAAGCTCCTTGGAAGATCAGAGACAGCTCTTTGATCTGACAGTGGGGAAGGCGGCCATTATGTCCACTACAAGATGGGGCAACCAGATTAAGATGTGAGCAGGAGTGGATAATGAACAGAGTATTGTTACCGGGTGAGTAATTGGCCTACTCACAGGTAAGAAGAAAAACTTTTAAAAGCTTGAAAGCAGTCCCAATGACTAATTAGCAGTTAATTGGCACTCGGGAATTTAAGTGAAGGAACAAAAGGAATTTTAAAACTAAAACTAAAGCTTTAAAAGGAACCTTTCACTGGGATTTAAAACTGGGTTTGGATGAAATTAAAATAAGACAAGAAAAAAGGAGATAGAGAAGTATTCTTTAAACAACAAAAGGATTTAATTTGGAGAAGAGGAAATAATCATTTTTGTGGATTTACAAAGGGATATTTGGTGGCTGCAAGATTTGTGAATTGGAGAGAGACATCTGCTGGTGGAAAGAAACTATCATAGTAATTATATTTATATCATCGTGAGAAAATTCTAGAAGTACTGTACGATGTTTTTTATATAACTATATAACTAGAACTAGAACAAAGCGGGAAGAACAAAGACTGAAATTGGAATGGCTTAAAGGAACATTTGAATTGGCTACTACCTGGAAAGAGAAAAAAGAAAAAAGAGACACTACATGGACTTTGAATATGAATTATATGTAAAGGAATAATAAATTTAAAAATCCTTGCCTTTTAAATTGATAACATGGAGAATTGGGAAGGAAATAAATGAAAATAAAAATACAGATGATTACACTGAGATTAACAGTGACAGAATAAAAAAGACGATTACACTGGGATTAACAGTGACAGAATAAAAAGTTTGATTACACTGGGATTAACAGTGAAAGAATTAAAAAGATGATTACACTGGGATTAACAGTAATAGAATAAAGAAGATGATACACTGGGATTAACAATGACAAACTAAAAAAGCTGATTTAGCAATGGGCAAGAAAAAGGAGGAGAAGAAGGCAAGGAAATGGGAGAAAGGGAGGAAAGTGTCAAGAAATGGAATTGTGGAGAAATTAAAAGAAAATAGGAGATAGTTAAAGGAATTTAAAAGATGAATATGCTAATCGAAGAAAAGGATGTTAACTTTAGAAATCATACGTAAAAAGCAATTTAGGAGGAAGATACAGATTATTGTAAAAGGGATATAAGTAAAGATAAAATGAAATGTGAGTATGTAAAAAAGAAGAAATACACTATTTGATGTAAAATAGATCAGTAGATGCAATGTGAAAGACAGAATAGACTATATATTTTATTGTTGGAAGATGTACAAATTCGAGAGAAATATTAGTAACAAAAGAATTAATTGAAATTAAGGGGAAAATTTAAATGTAAAATGGAATAAAATGGAAATGTTAATAAATGATGCAAGAAAGAATACAACAATACATGTAAGAAATAAAATAGAAGAAAGATATTGTTAAGGGTTGGAAGGTTATACTAATAAAGGAATTAATATAAAAATGGAATAAGTTGAAATACATTGTTAATAATTAAAAGATAAGGAGAATGTTGAGAAAATAAACAAAAGACAAGTTGGAGTTGCCTGGACACCATAGTGGAAAATAGAAAGTTGAAAATAGATACAGCAATAGAGAGAGATGAAAAAGGAGTAGAGGGATGGAAGGGAGGAAGAAGGAGAGAGAGGAATGGGAAGAAAGGAAAGAGGGGAGGAAGGAAGGGAGGAGAAATAAGAGGAGGAGAGAGGGTTAGAAAGGAAGAAAGAGAGGAGGAGAGAGAGAAAGAAAGGGGAAGTAGAGAAGGAGTAGAAGAAGAGGGAAGAAGAAAGTAGAAAGGAAAGAAGGGAGGGAGGGAGAGATTGAGAAGAAAGATTGCTGTACAATAAAAAAAGATAAAATGGAAGAAAGGCAACCCCAAACATGCATAATGTACTAGGACAGTGATGGCTAACCTTTTTGCTGTCACGTACCAAAAGCAGGGTGGAGCATGGGGGGAGTGGGTGTGGGTGCCCACATCCAAAATTCAATGCGCCCCGCCCTCTCATGCATGCGCATGTGACCCCCTCACACTCCCCCCTGCTTTTGACACATAATGGCACAGTGGGTCCAGTAGGCCTGTTTTTCCCCCTCCGCAGGCTTCAAAACTTTCTAGGAGCCTGGGGAGGGCAAAAACAGCCTTCCCCATCCCCCCCGGAAGGCCTGAAAATCAGTTGGCTGGTGTGCGCAGGCACGCTGGAACGGACCTATGGCAACACTCGCGTGCCCACCAATATAGCTCCGCGTGCCATCTGTGGCACCCATGCCATAGGTTCATCATCATGGTACTAGGATAAAGAATGAGTTATTAAAAAATAAAAAAGAATAAATGAGTTAAAACGGAAAAATTAGAATTTGAGGGCAAATTAAGATGTTGTTTATATAAATAAGCACAGAAATTTTAAGACATGATTAAAAAATGGAAAGAAAGTTTGGCAAAAATTGTAACTGAGTAAAATGTACTTGAATATGTTAAATTGTATAAGTTATGATATGGCCAATACTCCGTTCATAAAATATGAGGGCGAAAATGGGGGGGGGGGGAATAAAATTTAATTTTAAAAAATGAGGTTCTGCATGAACAGTTGTATAAGGGGGTGCTTGTCTATTTAAACAACATTCTCATATACACCCAAACCATGAAGGAACATGTTCAGCTGGTGCAGCAAATGCTCTGCAAGCTTTTGAATGCACAGTTCTCCATCAAGCTCTCAAAGTGTGAATTTCAGAAAACAACCTTAGACTACCTTGGGTAATGTAATGGACCCCACTAAGGTCAAGGAGGTCTTGGACTGGCAAGCTCCCAAAACATGAAAACAGCTGCAAAGCTTTTTGGGGTTTGCTAATTTCTACCGCCAGTTCAAACCATCCTTTGCCCAAATAGCACTTCTGCTAACCAACCTGTTAAGAACCAAACACTTAACTAAAATGCCCCATCCTGGGTATCCAATCCTATGGACAACTGATTCCCAACAGGCATTCGAACAGTTAAAGTCCCTGTTTGCAAAGGAGCCAGTGCTAAAGCACCCGGACACTTCGTATTGCAGGTGGATGCCAGTGAGATGGCAGTGGGTGCAGTGCTCCTACAGGTTAAGGAGGAGGAGGCCCTACAACAGTGTAGCTTTTTAAAGCCATATTATGCTGAAATTTAGAGCCATATTATGCCGGACAGCTTCCATGCTGTCACCTTCTCATGTGTGGGAAAGTAGGAGGGGGGATTTAGGAGCCTTGGTGGAGCAGTGGATTAAAGCGCTGTTAAATAGCAGTTAGCTGCCAGCTGCCAGCTGCCTGAGATTACTGTGAGTTCAAATCTAACCAGGCTCAAGGTTGAGTCAGCCTTCCATCCTTCCGAGGTAGGCAAAATGAGGATCAGATTGTGGGAGCAATAAGCTGATTTTGTATAAAAAAGAACACTGCTTAGGGGGGGGCCAAAAGCCCTACTAAGCAAGTATATACAAAAAGTATGAAGGCTATTACTTAATGCATTGTAAGCCGCCTGAGTCTCCAGAGAAGGGCGGCATATAAATCAAACCTATTATTATTATTATTATTATTATTATTATTATTATTATTATTATTATTATTATTATTATTATTATTATTGGTTAATCTGTAGTGAGATTCACAGTCTTTGAGGCTGGTTAATAGCTCAGCAGCTCGAGTCCTAACCAAGGACCTAGGAACTGTTAAGATATCGTCGGAGGATGTAAGCTGTTCCGAGTAAGGTGGTTTTTTGCAGAGTCAAAATGTTCAAGTCCGGTAAATTTAGAATTTCTAAATAGCGGGGTAGCTCTTTGGGTATTGCTCCAAGGGCTCCAATTACAATCGGAACAACACATGATTTCTTTTTCCATAGTCGCTCAACTTCGATTTGCAAGTCCCGGTACTTTGTGATTTTTTCTTGCTGCTTATCTTCAATCCGTGCATCACCAGGTATTGCAATGTCAATGAACCATACTTTTTTCTTTTCAACTACCGTTATGTCAGGTGTGTTGTGGACCAAGTGCCTGTCAGTCTGAATCCTAAAGTCCCACAAGATCTTGAGTTTCTCATTCTCTAGAACTTTCTCAACCTGATGTTCCCAGTGGTTTTTGCTGTACTCAAATCCAAACTTCTGGCACAATTTCCAGTGAATGATTTTAGCAACACGGTTATGGCGTTGTAGGTAGTCGGTTTGTGAAATTTTGCTGCATCCACTGATCAGGTGGTCGACTGTCTCATCTTTCTCATTACAGAGGCGGCATTTGCTGTTGGTGGTAACATGTTGAATTTTTGCCTTCATGCAGTTTGTGGCTAGGGCTTGTTCTTGAGCTGCCAAAATAAAGCTTTCTGTTTCTTTTTTCAGTACTCCTGATCTTAACCAGTTCCAAGTTAGTTTCTGGTCATCTTTGCCTTCAATACTTTTCAAGTATTGGCCATGCAGAGCTTTGCTTTTCCAATTTTCAGCTCGCTGCTCAATTACTCCTTTCTTATATTCTGCTTTTGTTTTAGTTGTCTTTAAAAGGCCTCCTTTATTTACTTCCTTAATCATTGGTTCTTCACTTTTCTGGATGTAATCATTCAAGCTGCATTTTTCTTCTTCCACAGTCTGCTTTACTTGTAGGAGTCCTCGACCACCCTCTGCTCTTGGTAAATATAATCGGTCAACATCACTTTTAGGGTGCAAGGCATGATTCATTGTCATAAGCTTCCTTGTTTTTCTGTCCAAATTGTCTAACTCCATCTGGGTCCAGTCAATTATTCCTGCAGAGTATCGAATCACAGGTATAGCCCAGGTATTTATGGCTTTTATGATGTTTCCTCCACTTAGTTTGGACATTAATATCTTACGAATT
The DNA here is from genome assembly GCA_038048745.1 of Coluber constrictor foxii. NCBI lineage: Eukaryota > Metazoa > Chordata > Lepidosauria > Squamata > Colubridae > Coluber > Coluber constrictor. The sequence goes on along the minus strand of CM075961.1, from coordinate 112,613,525 downwards.
CGCCGAATGTACTTGGCTGAAGTTATTTCCTTGACTTTATTATGCATTAAGTCAGAGGCCTCTAAAATCCCCAAGTACTTGTAGCCTTCTTCTGATTTTACTGCCTTTATCGTTTCTTCATTCTCTAGTTCTATTCCATCCTCTTCTATGATCTTACCTGCTTTGGTTGCTATTGTTGCACATTTGTCAATTCCAAACTGCATACCAATGTCTTGGCTAAATTCTTTTGTGTGTTCAGTTAATAAATTCAGTTCAGCTTTTGTTTTACCAAAGAGCTTCAAATCATCCATGTACATCAAGTGCGAGATTTTCAGTCCTTTCTTTGCAAGTTCGTATCCACAGCTCAGATTTTTCAGAATGATTGTCAGTGGTAGCATTGAGAGTATAAAAAGTAGGGGGGAAAGGGAATCGCCCTGGAAAATGCCTTGTTTAATTTCAACTTCACCTAGTTCTTCTTCATTAGCCATAAGTTTTGTTTTCCAGAGGTTCATTGAAGATTCCATGAATTTTTGTATGTTTCTGCTGATGCCAAAGATTTCCAGGCATTTCTTGATCCAGCTATGGGGAACTGAATCAAATGCTTTCTTATAGTCTATCCAAGCCATGAACAGGTTGGTTCGTCTTTTCTTTGAGTTCTTTAGGATTAGCTTGTCAATCAGCAATTGATCCTTTGTTCCTCTTGAGTTTTTGCAGCATCCTTTCTGTTCTACAGGAAGCAAGTTATTTCTTTCCAGGTATCCATAGATTTGGTTTGCAATGATACCAGTAAGAAGCTTGTATGTTGTTGGCAAACAGGTGATTGGCCTATAGTTTCCAGGGTCCTTTCCTTTTTCTTTATCTTTTTGGATCAAAAATGTTCTTCCAGTTGTCATCCATTCATCATTTTCAGGTGTTTTTAGGACCTGGTTCATCTGGGTTGCCAATCTTTTGTGCACACTTGTAAGTGCCTTTAACCAGAAGCCATGTAGCTCATCTGGCCCAGGTGCACTCCAGTTCTTCACTTTTCTTGACTGTCTTTGCACCATTGCTTTTGTTATTTTCATGTCTTCCATTTTATGCACTTTAATAGAGTCTTCAACCTGTTTGATCCATTTTGCATTTCTGTTATGCTTCTTGTTGTTTTCCCACAAATTCTTCCAGAATTTCAGAGCTTTCTCTTTATCAGGCTTTTCATTTGTTGTTATTCCTTCTCTATTTTCTAAGCTCTTATAAAACTGGTGCTGATTTGCTCTGAATTGTGAGTTTTCTTTGAACTGAGTTACTCGGTTTTCATACTTTTTAATCTTTTCGGCGATGGCAACAACCCTCTGCTTCAGCTCTTCAATTACTACCGCAATCTCCTTATTCCTCAGATCGTATCTTGCTTCCAGGCTGCTTTTGACCTGCTTGTTCTTTAACTGACCTTGCCTTAGGTTCTTCAAGTTGCTCAAATCTCCACGTAATTTTTTTATCTTCAGTTCTAACCGAATTTTCCACTTAGGCTTCCCCTTCTTGCCTCTTTGGTTCTTTTGTATTTTCAACCCCAGTTCTTTGGTGGTTATGACGGCTGCTGCATACATCAGTTGGTTTGTTTCGGCTAATGTAGTGGTTCTAATAGTTTGCACAGCCTCATTGACCTTTTTTAGTACATTTCTTAATTCTTTCCGGTTCACTTGGTTCAGTTTTGGCAAACGTGTTCTTTCAGCATCTTCCATTTGATGCTTTATTTTTCCAGCTAATTGAGCACTATCTTTTGGTATTTGTTCTTCAGTGCTTCCTTGTTCTATATCTTCATCCATTTCAGTATCCTCTTCCTCCCTTTCTTTCTCAATTTGCTTTTGAGTCTGCAAATCATTCTTGATGTTACTCTTCTTTGTTGATGTACTCAGACCATTAGTTGCTTTCTCTTCTATTGCTATTAATTCTTCTGTAGTGAAAAATTTGTGGTTTAGGATTACACGTCGTTGGTCCATTAACCTTTGTTCACTGGTGTCACAGTCCGTATGGTTCATCTTCCAAATCCGATACATTCGTTTTTGAAATCCACGTTTTCTGGCTTAGACTGATAGTAAGCTTCCATAATAAAGGTGTTTTCTTCCTTAGTCCAGATTTTTCGCTTTTGGGGTTTTTCTTCCAGTAGCTTGTCAGCTCCATGCCCTGGTTGCCTAGCAGAGGGAGCTGAGCCCTGTAGCTCATTTTTCGTAGAATGCCCAGGAGCCATAGCATCCAACGGAACCCTTGTTAATCCGGGCGACGGTTCAGCCGGCATAAATTTCATTTTTTTTGTATTCACCATGTTTGAATGGGTTGTGGAGCAGATTTTGTCTGGCCCTTCACCTAAGATCTGTCTGATATGGTTGCACCTGTTCAGCATAGCTCTTAGGATCATTAGAGCACGCAAGCCCCTCCACCACGACAAGGTAGAGCTCCTCGGAGGGGATTATTATTATTATTATTATTATTATTATTATTATTATTATTATTATTATTATTATTATCTAGTAGAGGGGTTGTTGGTAGACAAAATAGCATTCTTCCTGTCAGTCAAGGTCAGGGCGATCCGACATCTGGAGGAGGAATGGTCAGAGTGCTGAGTCAAGATGGGATGGATGTTGATTGGAGCATGTGATTAACTGAGGAGTTAGGGGATGGTTTGGGGGTTTTTGATTTATTAAGGGAAACCCCGGATCTTTCAGATTCGGATTTTCCCAGATGTGCCAGTATCTATTCTAGTAAAGAGAACTTTGGGAAATGCTTGCTTCCACGTCTTTATTTGGGGTTGGGGTTTTCTGGAATGCTGACAGTGTATACACATCATGGAAATTAAATGGCACTGAGTGCAATTGGCCCATCTGGGAGAAGGAGGCATTTGTGGTTTGGTGGGCTATGTTGATATGGCACTTGTTGAAGGGTGGGTATCCCCTTTGAGGTCTGGATGGACCACAAGAACTTAGAGGCCCTCCAGTCCCCATGTAGACTTCCCAAAAACAGGTATGATGGGCGCTGTCTTTCCAGAGGTTCAATTTCCGGTTGAAATACATCCCATGGGGGGAAAACGACTTAGCGGATGCATTGTCTAGAAAACCACAATATGGCAGTTGGCGAGAGGAGATAGTCCAGGCAAAAATTCCTGCCAAGTCAGCCCAACCAACCTCAGACCCAGCCACTGTAGCAACTCCACTGAGCTGTTTTGATGAGGACATACCCCGGGCTATCCAGGAAGCCCTTGCCACTGATCCATGGTTCCAAGGGAACCAAACATGGCTAACACAGAGGCAGGACTTTGCCTGATTACTGTTACTGGTTCCAAGCAGTATGTGCCCAGTAATGTGCAGTTGAGCATGCCACGACATTTGTCAAGTCGGTCATTTCTAAAGACCTTACATCTGATGAGCTGACAGTTCTGGTGGCCACACATGAGGACATAAAGGAGTATGTGTGTAGCTGTGCTGTATGTAGCACCATGAAAGCCCGGCCTGGGAAGCCTCCTGGTCTCTTACAGCCAGTAGCAGATCCAACCCAACCATGGCAACAGATAGCCATGGACTTCATTGTTAATTTACCGGAGACTCAGGGGAATACTGTCATATAGATGGTTATCGATCTATTCTTCAAGCAGGCACACTTCATTGCCTGCTTCAACCTACTGTCCACTAGGAAGTCAGGTCTATGGTATTCCTCAAAGGATAATCTCAGATAGGGTAGTACAGTTCACTGCCAAGTTCTGGCAGCAATTCTTAGAGAAGGTAGGGTGCAGACAGGGCCTAAGCTCCACATTCCATCCAGTCACCAACGGGGCGGTTTAGAGAGCCAACACAATGGTGGAGAGTTACCTGCGTTGTTACGTGAACCATCAACAAACAGATTGAGCTGACCTACTCCTTTTCGCAGAGATGGTGTACAACAATGCAGTACACAGCAGTACCAACTTCACCCTGTTCAGGGTGGCTACTGGAAGGGAGTATGTGCCAATACCCGAATGCCCCCAAGACACCACGGAAGAGCCAGGTGTGTGTGAATGGATGGCCCAAATGCAACAGGTATAGAAAACTATCATGAAGGCTTTGCAGTACACAGCTGAAAGGTATAAGAGGCAGGCCAAAAAAATCCGGAGGCCCCAGGCCCCTTTCTACATAGGTCAATGAGTATTCCTTTCCACCAAATACTTGAAGTTACGCCTCCCATGTAATAAATTAGGTTCAAAGTACATTGGGCCCTTCCCTGTGATGAGGGTGATCAACCCTGTTGTGGTGCAGCTCCAACTATCCCGTCTGTTGGGGAAAACACACCCTGTCTTCCACCGCAGCCTACCTCACCCACCCACTTTTCCCCCCTCAGGAAACCAAACCCTCTGCCACCCCCACCGCTCATGGTGGATGGTGACCAATACTACAAAGTGAAAGAGGTACTAGATGCCCAGTGGCACAGGAGAAGGATCCTGCGGAAATGATATCCCCTCTCTGAAGCTTCATGGGTACCCGAGAGGAATGTACCAGCTCCGTAGCTGGTTGCTAGGTTTCAATGGACACATCCTGGGAAGCCAGGTAGAACTGCATCCCAACCACCGTCTACTCATCATGTTCTTTCCATTCCAGATGCCATCTCCATAGTAGAGAGGGCCACATATCAGCTCCGACGTGCTGGCCAGCCTGGCGCTGCCATTCAGTGGGGAGTTGCTGCCCTGAAGCCTCTGGCCAGCTGCCAGCCCAGCTGCCACCCCAGAACCAGCCCAGGAGCCACCAGGACACCAGGATCCACCAACCCTACCGCCACACTGAATCTCACCTTTTCAGTGGCAGAGCTTCAGCTGAGACACCTGGAAGAGGCTGCCATGCCGGGAGGAAGCTGTGCAACCACCAAACAGCTGAGAGGCGGTTGTGTGGTGATGATGTAATCAAGGATGGTGTGGCAGCAATTGAGAGGTAGCCATCACTCTCCCAAACCATCCTGGATCTCCTTTGAGGCCTGGCCATTCTGGTGAGGACCAGTCCTCCCTTAAGGACCCCATTAGGACTGAGGGCTAAGGAAGCTGGACTTGAAAGCAGATGGATAATGGCTTCTTCTCACTTCCAGATCAAACCAAGTTTGTGTTTGGTTGTGTTCCTTTCTTCAGGTGAAGTGCCCCTCGATGTGAGTGACATCAAGTTGGTCATGCCCACATAGTCACATATGAATCCAGCCATGCCTACCCAGCTGGTCATTATGGTAGAGAACCGGTTGTTAAAGTATTTGAATCCATCACTGCCCCATCAGATGATTTTCTGTCATCTTTATCCAAGAGGGTCCATGCTACTGAAAACAGGGCTTCAGGGGGAGGGGGAGGGGAGATGACAGATGCAATAAGAGTGGAGAATTATTGACATTTTACCATCTTTACAGTCACACAATAGGCCTTAATAGCAATTCTGACATGTGTGCAGTTGAGTTTCTCCTTTGTTGAGCACCAGCAATGTTCTAGACATTTCTTTTCTCATTATCTTCTCATTTTTTCATCATCTTCCCCCCCCCCTCCACTTCCTCCATAAACCAAGGGAATGCTGGAATCTCCAAGAGGCTCAGCTATCTCCTGATTTCAAGCAACACAAAATGCTTCAAATGAGCTGTGCAGCAGACTTAGGTCTCTCTGACTCCATCAGTCATTGGGTTATTACTTACTGACCAAAGTAATAGGTCCAACAACCCTGCAGTGGGTAGTGCCTCTAAAGAACTCCAAAGAAATCAGGGAGTGCTGTGAGCAAAGGGAGATCAAAAGCTCCTCCAATTTCAGAGCCCCACCTCTCCCTCCTTCCTCCTCTCTTTGAATAAATAAGTTGGGATAGCAAACATACCAGTCGCTCCCTGTCATCCTCTCCCCCTGCCCTCCTCAACCAACCTCACAGGATTGTTGAGAAAAATAGGAGAAGGGATATTAAAAAGGTGGCATAAGGGTTTTAAGGGTTTTAGGGATTTTAATAAGGGTGCTTTGTTTTCTTTTTTAATTTGGCTTTTAAAGTGATTGGGGAGGGGGGGAGGCCATGATACCTGCTGGGTGGCTGGGGGGGCCCTCAGGGTCATTGGCAGTCTAGGCCAGGAGAGGGCCGTGGCAGGGCTGGAGTGGGTTTGGGGTCCCCTGGGACTCCGAGGGAGGGGATGGGTGCTTTGATCCCAGTGGTGATTGGAATGGCGGCAGATGGAAGAATGGAAGGCCATATCGGAATTTGGGAGCGCACCCCTGCTGTCTTCAAGCAGTGGCTTGTTCCAACCCTCCAGGTTCTACCTGCCTCCCTGGGAGTTTGAGAGATAGGGTCCCTGGGCTCAGGTTGGTTTATTTTAATGCCAGGTCCATGTTTAACAAAGCTCCCCTCATCTGTGAATTGATCGAGGAGGAAAATGCGGATCTGGCTTGCATTATGGAACCTGGCTGGGCTTGGAGGGAGTGTCCCTCTGACCAAACTTTGCCCGCCAGGTTTTTGGGTGCTACACCAGCCGAGAGCCAAGGGCAGGGGTGGGGGTGGTAGTTGTTATTAGAGAAGCCCAGGCTCCGTGGGAGGTCCCTGTTCCGCAGATAGATGAGTGTGAGTCCCTCCTCATAAGATGGGGCCTACAGGGGCAGTTGGGCCTATTGATTACGTACCTATCACCCAGCTGTGTATCAACAGCTCTGCCCAGACTGCTCGATGTCGTATCGGGCTGGTGGTTGAGTTTCCCAGACTTATTGTGCTGGGGGACTTCAATCTGCCTTCTCTGGGTGGGACATTGGGAGCGGCCCAGGAGTTCATGGCTTCCACATGGGGGGGACACATGCCCAATCTTGTTTTTATCTCGGAACAGTGGCGTGCAGAGCTCGGTGGGGGAATGCCAGTCATTTACCCCCTGTCATGGACCGATCACTATCTCCTCCAGCTGGGCTTCCACTATGACACACACACACACACCCAACCGCTGGTCTGTGGGACCGACCACCTGGTTCCGCCCCAGGTGCCTGATGGACCCTGAGCGGTTCCAGATGGATATCTATCTCTCTTTCCCACGCCCCAGTCGAGGCTCTGGTGGATGCCTGGGAATGGGTGGCATCTGGGGCCCTCGACCGTGTTGTGCCTTTGCGGCCTCTGACCCGGTGCAGATCCTGGTTGGCCCCTTGGTTTACTAAGGAGCGCCAGGAGATGAAGCAGTGGAGAGGCCTAGAAAGTTGTTGGAGGTCCAGCCATTCCGAATCTGACCGTGCACAGTTAAGAACCTTCACAGGGTCTTACCTAGTAGAGATGGAGGCGGCGAAGTGTTTTTACTTCTCTGCCCCCATCGCATCTGCAGATAATCACCTGGCCCCCCTGTTCAGGGTGTCACACTCCCTTCTGAATTGGGGAGTGGGGGATGACCCTTTGCTGGGTCAGACCGAGGAGTATAATCAGCATCTGCTGGACAAGACCGCTCAGATTCGCAATGATTTGGACTCTGACTGGGCAGGGTCAGGTGGGGGGGACACGACGGGTCTTGTCATCTGGGAGGAGTTCGATCCTGTGACCCCTGATGAAGTGGACAAGATCATGGGGAAGCTGAGTGCTACCATGTTTGATGGACCCGTGTCCCTCCTGGCTTGTTTATGCAGCCTGGGAGGTTACGCGTGACTGGATCTGGGCAGTGGTTACTGCATCCTTAGGCAAGGGTAGCTTCCCCGCCACCTTGAAGGAGGCGATGATGAGATCCCTCCTCAAGAAACCTGCCTTGGATTCAGCCATTTTGAACAACTTTCATCCTGTCTCCAACCTTCGCTTTATTGCAAAGGTTGTTGAGAGCATGGTGGCACGGCAGTTCCCGTTGGCCCTGAAGGACAGAATAGCTTGATCCATACCAGTCTGTTTTCAGGCCCGGATACAGCACGGAGATGGCATTGGTCGCACTGGTGGATGATCTCCAGAGGGTACGGGACAAAGGATATTCCTCTGTCCTGGTCCTATTAGATCTCTCGGTGGCCTTTAATACCATCGACCATGGTATCCTGCTGCAACACCTCAAGGGGTTGGGGGCACTGTTCTATGGTGGTTCTCCTCCTACCTCTTGGAGTGCTCACAGGCGGTATTGGCAAGGGAGCAGAGGTCGACCCCAAGGCCCCTCACTTGTGGGGTGCCCCAGGGATTGGTGCTCTCTCCTGTTCTGTTCAACATCTATATGAAGCCGCTGGGGGATGTCATCTGTGGTTTCGGGGTGAGATATCATCAGCATACTGATGATAGCTTTTTATATCCATCCCAAACCAGCCCAGTGATGCCCTCGACGTGATGTCCCGGTGCCTGGAAGTGGTACGGACCTGGATGGGGAGAAAAGGCTTCGGCTCAACCCTGCCAAGATCGAGTGGCTGTGGGTACCAGCATCTCAGCTCAAAGAAGATATTCCATCTCTGGTTATAGGGGATGAAGTGTTACCCCCTGTAGACAGGGCGCGTAACCTGGGCACCCTCCTGGATTCACGGTTAAATTTGGAAGATCATGTTATGATCGTGACCAGGGGGGCATTTGCTCAGGTTTGCCTGGTGCGCTAGTTGCGCCCTTATTTGGACTGAGATGCCCTATGCATGGTCACTCATGCGCTCGTCACCTCCTGTATTGACATGGGGCTGCCCTTGAAGACCATTTGGAGGCTTCATCTGGTGTAAATGTGGCCACGCGGGTAGTGATGGGAGTGTCCTGACACTCCCATGTTACACCTCTCCTGCGTGACTTGCATTGGTTGCCGGTTACCCTCTGGGTGAGATTCAAGGTGCTGGTGATCACGTATAAAGCCCTACATGGCTTAGGCCCGGGATACTTGGCAGACCATCTGCAGCCAGCAACAGCTTCCCATCGCCCAGTGTGCTCTCACAGGGAGGGCCTACTCAGGGTGCCATCAGTCAGACAGTGTCGGCTGGCAACCCCCAGTGAGAGAGCTTTCTCTGTAGGTGCACCCACCCTTTGGAATCAACTCCCTCTGGAGCTCCGGGTGGCCCTCAACCTTCGCTCCTTCCACCGTGGGCTGAAAACGTGGCTATTTCATCTAGCCGCCCTAGACTGATGGGTTTTTAATAGAACTTAATGGGGGTTTATTGGATTTTTGTCAATTTTATCATGGAGTTTGTTTTTAATGGTTCGTTCATTTTGTTTATTGTTGTGAGCCTCCCTGAGTCCTGTGGAGATAGAGCGGCATATAAGTCCAATTAATAAATAATAATAAATAAATATTATGCATGTTTACCTCTTTAAATTATTTCTAAAAATAATAAAATTGCAATATAAATAAGTACTATGCAAGATGAAATATCTGTCTAACTTGTAGCACTGTAGTAAGCAGGAAAAATGCCACAGATGTTCACACATTATATTTGAGCTGGCAATGAAATGTTATTGAATGCAGGACATAGCATTCTCAGCTGGCATAAAGCAGACACATTAGTCACATCCTAGTTGGCATGGCATTGGGGAAAACAGTGCTAGCCTATTTAGCTAGCTAGCCAAAATAATAGATGTCATTTGCCAAATTTTATTCTTCAGAAGTTAATGTTGCCTCATATTTAACATCATCCCAGTATTGTTACCTATGAGAGCAGGTACTCTTATTCATTATATAAATTATGCACAAAGGCCTCCATAATATGACGGTATAGGCCAGTGAGGGCTAATCTTTTCTGGACTGAGTGCCCAAAGTGTGTTCATTGTGTGTTTACCAGATATCTACAAAAACTTTCTTTTCATAAGACTTTTCTGAATATAGGGGATAGTGAGTATAAAAATTTATTTTACATGATAGTGAAATAATTTTGTAGCTCCCAGAATTACAGACATATAGCACAAAGAGTCAAAGGTAAGTCTTTAAAATCAACTTAAAATCACCCCAGGCCACCCCAATGATGCCATTGAAGTGATGTCCCGGTGTCTGGAAGCTGTGCGGGTCTGGATGGGGAGAAACAGGCTCCGACTAAACCCCTCCAAGACTGAGTGGCTGTGGCTGCTGGCGTCCCGATATAGCCAGTTGACGCCATCACTGACTATTGGGGGTGAGACATTGGCCCCTACGGAGAGGGCTCGCAACTTGGGCGTCCTCCTGGACGCACGGCTGTCTTTAGAAGAACACATGACAGCCATGGCCAGGGGGGCTTTTTATCAGGTTCGCCTGATATGCCAGTTGCGTCCCTTTCTAGATCGAGACTCCCTACGCACAGTCACCCATGCTCTCATGACTTCCCGCCTGGACTACTGTAACGCTCTCTACATGGGGCTCCCCTTGGGGTGCACCCGGAGGCTCCAACTGGTCCAGAATGCGGCCGCGCGGGGAATTATGGGAGCGACGTGATGCTCCCACGTGACACCTCTCCTGCGCGAGCTGCACTGGCTCCTGGTGGTCTTCCGGGTGTGCTTCAAGGTGTTGGTGACCACCTTTAAAGCGCTCCAAGACTTAGGACCTGGGTACTTGCGGGATCGCCTTCTGCTGCCAATAGCCTCCCACCAGCCAGTACGCTCATACAGAGAGGTCCTCCTCTGGGTGCCGTCAGCCAGACAGTGTCGGCTGGCGACCCCCAGGGGGAGAGCCTTCTTTGTGGCAGCGCCCGCCCTCTGGAATGACCTACCCCCGGAGATACGCAGGATTCCAGATCTCCGGACCTTTCATCGGGCCCTTAAAACCCATTTATTCCATCTAGCTGGGCTAGCTTGATCCCATCCTCCGTTTTTAAATTTGACATTGATTTTAAATTGGGTTGTTTTAATTCTTGGCTGAATAATATTTAATAATTTTTAATTGTTTTTAACTTTTGTATACCATGTTTTATTCTGGCTGTTCACTGTCCTGAGTCCGCAAGGAGAAGGGCGGATTATAAATTGAAATAATAAATAATAATTAAAAATGATACATGAATCATTTTCAGCAAACTTTAGAGACTAACTAAAGTTAGTACCCAAAGTTAGTAGTTAGTAACTAAAGTTAGTAATACTGTACAATTTGTTAATTGTACAAATAATATTTTGAATTATACTTATTATTTTATAATATTAGAGATTATTAAAAATATTATAAAATAATCTTATTTTATACCTCATCTTCCTTTCATTTCAGTGTCTTGTAAGTTCAGAGACAATGACTTTTCCAAGGACCCTCAAGGAGACATACAAAAGTCCTGATATAACAAATCATTGACTGTTTTCTATCCTTTAAAATAATCATAGAGATCCATGTAATTCAATTTTGCCAACCAAGTACTGTACCTTCCACAGTTACAAATCCCATAATGTCTCAGAAAAAAAATCTGCAAAACTATGAGCTATGTGCCCATAGTCCAACACATTTGAAGGATACTAATTTGGGAAGGTTGCCAAAATGCATGTGTGTACATAGAGTAGAGAGATCTTACTTTTAATTCATGATGCAGGTCAAATTGAAATAAAATGTGATTTAGTTAATATGTCTAGAGTACACGGTAGCTTGCAGTACCTATGCAGAACCACTTGCTGTCTTGCACATACATTACTTTCAAAATTAACTAACTTTTAAGATAGCTCTCAATGCCAAATTACAAACATACTTATAGAGAGGCAATCCCTTCAAGGGAATTTTTCACCTTATTAAAGAATTTTAGCAGTGGTGGAATTCAAGTAATTTAACAACCAGATCTCTGCCCTAATTATTTCTTCCAACAACCAGTTTGCCAAACTGCTCAGAAAGTTAACAACCGGTTCTCCTGAAATGGTGCGAACTAGCTAAATCCCATCACTAAATTTTACTTCTAGAGTGAGAGAAAATGTTTTGCTATTTAGTGTTCAGCCGAAGATTTAATGAAAACAAGAAGCAATATAACCTCTAAATCAGTCAAATTACAATGGATAGATGAAATTGCTTTTATAAATTGTTTCATATCATTAGAGGGCAAATTGATTACTCAGTTCCTCTCTTTTTCCTTTCTCCCATTCCAATTTTTTTTTCTAAGAGGAAAAAGTAAATGTAAAGGCACAATACTTTTAATGCCTTTTTGAATCTCTCCAGAGAACAACATTGCTCATGAAGCTTAAAGAAGATATTGTTCCAGTTCTGGTCACTTTGAAGAGAAAAGCTAGTTTTCTGAAAAAAGCTAGTTCAAATCAGAATTTAAATAGAAGTCTCTAAGAATAAGAAGTACAATATGGACTTTATTTCCTAGGAAAGCATACAGGAAATACACAAACAACGAAACAAAAAACATCCCAATCCTCTATATGGTACTATTATATTGCAAAATACGTTTGATCCACTTGAGATTCCCTTCCAAATCTCTGAGTCACAGATGCATGAAAATCTATTTCAACAATCAAATTTGTTATATTAAAACCAAGACCTTCCTGGAAATGGAATTCTAATCTTTCAATTTGTAGAAGAAATAGCTTCTAATGGAGTATACTTCTAACTGAAGTAGGGATGTTATCTTCTTCTGTTATCTCTTTCTCTCTGAGGGATATGGCACTTCTCATTAATAGAAATATGTATTTTCTGAAAGGATTGTTCTGTTTCTAACAAGCAAGGACAACTTTTTTTTACTACTTAATCAGCTTCTTCAAAAGTTGTGGAAAATGTGGCTCAATTGAGATAGTAAAATAGTTATAATTTTGAACAAAAAGAAATACAGTTATTTCATTTCTTCACAAAATGTAGCTATTTTGGACGTTTGAGAAAGAAAATAGAATTTTTCAAAAAGAAAAAAAAGTACTGAATAAAAGAGAAAAAAGAGAACCTTGAAGGGGCATTTTGAGTCTAGGTGTAGGTAGCAATTACAGATTAACAGAGTTAGAAGGGATCTTGTAGGTTATCTAGTCCAACCTTTACCCAAGCAGGAGACCCTACACCATTTCTGACAAATGCAATGGACGCTATGTAGCCGGTTCACCAAACTCTATAAAAAATTAGCTACCAGTTCTACTGAACCAATGTGAACTGGCTGAATCACATCACTGGATTGGCTCAAGATTTCTGCATAAGGCAGGGCTAGAACTCACAATCTCCCAGTTTTTAGGCTGATGCCTTACACACTACAGTGGACTGAATCTCTCGGCTTCATAGTACTAAAAGCATAAATTTATTTTACTCTCTTTTCACAACAGCTTTCTTTTCTTCTTTTCTTTTCTTTTCTTCCTTTCTTTCTTACACACACAAAGACCAATCAGCCTAACATCAATACCCAGGAAGATACTGGAAATGATAATAAAAAAGCAGATCTGCCAACATCTAGAAATGGGTAAAATAATAACTAGAAGTCAGCATGAGTTTGTTGACAGATCATGCCAAACCAATCTTATTTCATTCATCAACATAGTGACTAAATTAGTGGACCAGCAAAATACTGTGGACATGGTACATTTAGACTTCAGCAAGGCATTCGACAAAGTCATTCAATATCTTCATCAATGTCTTAGACGAGGGAATAGAAGCCTTGCCTTAGTAAGACCACACATAGAATACTACATCCAGTTTTGGTCACCACACTATAAAAAAGATGTTGAGACCTTAGAGAGAGTGCAGAGAAGAGCTACAAAGATGATTAGGAGATGAGGCTAAAACATATGCATTTTACATACTTTTACACTGAAAGACAAGCGAGCCTCGCCATGTCCCCCTGATGCAGCTCTTCAGTAAAGTGCAGTGGGTCTCCCTCCCTCCTCACCGCCAGCATTGTCCTTACCTTCTAGATCATCTGCGTATTCAGCATGTCCATCATCCCAACAGAGCCAGCACATTGGTAAGGCTCACAGCAAGTGATCCTTGGTGGAGATGCAGCCACTGCTCTGGGGCTGAGAGGGGTGATGGTGATGGTGCTCTGGGAGAGCAGATGGATGTCCTGGTGCTGCACATATGGTGCACATATGCAGCAGCCCCAGGACATCTGCCTGCCCTCTCAAGGCACCACCACCACCATTCGCTTTTATTTTGCAGCAGGAGAAGGAAGAAAACAAATGGCGGCGGTGCAGCGGTGCTCTTGGAGAGCCGGCAGATGTCCCAGGGCTGCACTGGGTCATCCGCCTGCCTTCCCAGAGCATCATTGCTGCTGCCACTGCCCCTCTCAGCCCCAGCGCAGTGGCTGCATCTCCACCAAGGGTGGGGCAACCAAGCGGCAACCGGTTCAGGGGCGTGACCAGCCAGCAGTAGCTACTGGTTTGGCGACCCAGGCCAAAAGTCTGCTACCGATCTCCCGAACCAGTTTGAACTGGTCAGATTTCACCCTTGGCCCAAAGTGTCAATATTTTGTGTGGCCACCATTTTTTCCAGCATTGCCTTAGCGCTGGCATAGAGTTCACCAGAGGTTCACAGGTTGTCACTGGAGTCCTCTTCTATTCCTTCATGATGACATCACAGAGCTAGTGGATGTTAGAGACCTTGTATGAAGTTTCTGAAAAATGCTCTAATTAATTTATGATCCACAAGCCAAACTTCAAAAGAATTACAGTCATTTATTAGGAGCACCATTTTGACAATATTCGGATGGGGTTAGAATTAATCCCATGTAGATTTACATTTCCCTATGATCCTGTCTCTCCCCTCCTCCCTGGCCATGTCATAAATCACATTCTCCAATTAACCACTTTGGCTGGCTGTGAAATCCAAAACTCTACTACTGATTGTGGTAAGAAAGCATCTGTGGAATGTAGTTTCAGTTAGGGAAATCAATCAGCTCCATCAGTTCTCCCTCCCTCCTGCTCATGGCAACTTGAAAGCTTTGAAAGTTGACACCTTGCACACCTCCACCTTCCGTTTCAGGATGCCCCACAGATGCTCAATAGGGTTTTGGTCTGGAGACATGCTTGGCCAGTGCATCACCTTTACCCTCAGCTTCTTTAGCAAGGCAATGGTCGTTCAGGAGATGTGTTTGGGGTTGTTATCATACTGGAATACTGCCCTGGGGCCCAATCTCTGAAGGGAGGGGATCATGCTCTGCTTCAGTATGTCATAGAACATGTTGACATTCATGGTTCCCTCAATGAACTGTAGCTTCCCAGTGCTGGCAGCACTCATGCAGCCCCAGACCATGACATTTCCACCACCATGCTTGATTGTAGGCAAGACAAAGGAGTCTTTGTACTCCTCACCTGGTTGCCACCCCACCCACTTGACACCATTTGAACCAAATAAGTTTATCTTGGACTCATCGGACCAAAGGACTTGGTTCCAGAAATCCATGCCCTTAGTTTGCTTGTCTACAGCAAACTGTTTGCAGGCTTTCTTGTGCATTATCTTTAGAAGATGCTTCCTTTTGGGACGATAACCCTGCAGACCAATTTGATGCAGTGTGTGGCGTATGGTCTGAGCACTGACAAGCTGACACTCCACCCCTTCAACCTCTGCAGCAATGCTGGCAGCACTCATACATCTATTTCCCAAAGCCAACCTCTGGATATGACGCTGAGTACAG
Source organism: Coluber constrictor foxii (assembly GCA_038048745.1). NCBI lineage: Eukaryota > Metazoa > Chordata > Lepidosauria > Squamata > Colubridae > Coluber > Coluber constrictor. Next base: position 112,598,173 of record CM075961.1, on the reverse strand, counting down.
GCACTCAACTTCTTTAGTCAACCATGGCGAGGCCTGTTCTTTTTTTTTTTTAACTTTTTTTTTCAACATATTTAAATGTATAGTCTTTTATTCATCCTTATACATTGTTTATTCATCTTATTCTTTAACTTCTATTAGCTAATTAATAAATTATTCGGGTCTGCTCTTTTACCATTTCTTTCCTTTGTTTTACACAACCTTTCCTTTTTCTCTTCCCTTCTTTCACTTTACTTTCCTCATTCCTCCTCTCCATTTCTTTTCTACTTCCTCTCCTCTTCTCCTCTCCTCTCTTCTTCCTCCCTTCTTACCTTCTTTCCTACTCTTCTTTCCCCTTCCTTCTTCCTCTCTTTTTCCCATTCTTTTTTCTTCTCTTCTCTTTTCATGTCCCAACTCCCGTACTTTCCCCTCTCTACTCCTCCCCTCTTTCCCATTCCCTTGTTGTTTCCTTTTTAAATTCAATATAGGATGGTATTCGAGCAGACCCAATTTCTATTTACATACATCTTCATTTCAAATTTCTTTTTTACTTTACAATTATTCCTCTTCTAATATTCCTGTACATTATTAATCAATCCATGTATTATCTGGGTATAACTTTTGTGCCATCAACTTCAAAGTTTGTCATCATTTCTTAACATATATATTTATCCTTCTTTTTTTTCATTTAATTTTAACATACTACAACATATTCATCTCAAAATTCTTGTCTTTACCATGTTTATTGTCTATACTCACTTTCTATCCATTGATAAAATTTCCCCCAAATGTTGTAGTATTCAGATTCTGTTTTCCCTTTAATTGGCATTTCCAACATTTAGCTGATTTATCTTTAAACATCTTTGCCAATATCTCTGGTGGCATGTGCCATTCATAGAACATTTTATACAAGTTCTCTTTATATGCTGTGGCCATTGTTAATTTATAATTTATTTCCCATAGTTGTTGCCATTTATCTAGCTCAATCGTATAGCCAAACTTTTTTGCCCATGCTATCATTGTTCATTTAACTTGTTCTTCTACCAATTTCACTTCCAGTAAATAACTATACAATATTCTAATCATTTTTTCCTCAGTTCCTGTGAGTATCTCATCCAATATTGTCATTTCCAAATAAAAACCAGATAATTTTGCATCTTTTTCATATCTTGATTGTATTTGCAGCTGGGTATACCACTCCATTTCAATCTCTTGTTTCTCTAATTCTTGTTTCATTTTCAATTCCCCTGTTGCTGATAAGATATCTTTGTATCTTATAATTTTTTCTCATATTCGTAAGATTTGGATGTACAAATGTTTCCATTGTTGAAAGCCATACTGGTATTTTCAAATAATGTTTTTCTCTAATTCTTTCCCATGCTAATAAGAATACATTCCTCACATAATGACTTTGAAAATAACTATGCATCTTATTCTTCCCATACCATAAAAAAGTGTGCCAGCCTAATTGTAAATCGTGTCCCTCCAAAGTTCATAGTCATATTTCTCAACACAATCCATTCTTTTATTCAAGATAATACTGCTGCCTGATTATTTATTTATTTATTTATTTATTAGATTTATATACCGCCCTTCTCCTTACGGACTCAGGGCGGTGAACAGCCAAATAAAAAACAGTACATAAAATTTAAAAATTATAAAACCCATATAAACTTTGGCTGAAAATTAAAAACAAATAAATATTAAAATACAACCACCCTACAACTCTAAAAATTTTTAAAAATTCAACAGGGATCAGGCTAGACCGGCAAGCTGGAAAAGATAAGTTTTTAGGGCCCGACGAAAAGTCCGGAGGTTGGAAATTGTTCTCAGTTCTGGAGGAAGATCATTCCAGAGGGTAGGGGCGCCACAGAGAAGGCTTTCCCCCTGGGGGTCGCCAGCCGGCATTGTCTGGCTGACGGCACCCCGAGGAGGCTCTCTCTGTGGGAGCGAACCAGCCGGTGGGAGGCAATTGGCGGCAGAAGGCAGTCCCGTAAGTATCCTGGTCCTAAGCCATGGAGCGCTTTAAAGGTGATTACCAACATCTTGAAACGCACCCGGAAGTCCACCGGCAACCAATGCAGCTCGCGCAGGAGAGGTGTCACGTGGGAGCACCCCGTCGCTCCCATAATCCCCCGCGCAGCCGCATTCTGCACCAGTTGGAGCCTCCGGGTGCACCCCAAGGGGAGCCCCATGTAGAGAGCATTGCAGTAGTTCCCAATTTGGTAATCCAAAACCTCCTCTTAATCTTGCATCCTGTAATATTTTCATGCTAATTCTCACTTTTTGCCCCGCCATATAAATTTCAATATTATTTTATTCAAATTTTCAAAGTATTTATTTTCCATTTTTATTGGTATTGTCTGAAATTAAAACAGCAGCCTAGGTAATATATTCATCTTAATTACTGCTATTCTTTCCATTAATGATAGTTGCAGTTTTCCCCATTTTCCCAAATCTGTTTCGATCTGATTTTTCAGCCTGAAATAATTTTCTTCTTTAATCGTTGCACACTTTGCTGTTAATTGTATTCTCAAATACCTTACTTTTTTAGTAATCTGAATTTCTAGTTTCTCCATTAATTCTCTTTTCTGTTTCTCTGTAATATGTTTCACCATAATATATTCACTGTAATATATTCACTGTAATATTCAAACAATATCTTTGTTTTATCTTTATTAATTTTCAATCCTGCCACTTCTTCATATACCTCTATTTGTTCTATTAATTTGGGGTCCTACTTCTAATGGTTCCTCTAGTATAAACATTAAATCATCAGTAAATGCTTGTAATTTATACTCCTCTTTTTTAATTTGTGTCTCCTTTATCTCTTTATTTTGTCTTATATTTCTAGTTAATTTCTCTAGAGTCAACACAAATAACAATGGGGATAGAGGACATCCTTGTCTTGTTCCTTTCATAATATTAACTTTCTCCGTCATATCTCCATTTATTATTACTTTTGCAAATTGTTTACTGTAAATTGTCTCAATCATCTTTATAAATCCCCCCCCCCAATCTATAATCTATAGTTGTTTTATCATGAATTTCCAATTCACATTATCAAAAGCTTTTTGTGCATCTAAAAACATCAATGCCATTTCTTTTTCTGGATATGCTTCATAGTATTCTAAAATATTCAAAATCATTCTCATATTGTCTCTAATTTGTCTCTTTGGTAAAGAGCCATTTTGGTCTACATGTACAAACTCATTTAACAACTTCTTCAATCTATTCACCTTTATTGATGCAAATATTTTGTAGTCTGTATTTAACAAAGATACCGGTCTATAGTTCTTAACTTGTTGTAAGTCTGTATCCTCCTTCGGTATAAGCGTAATATCCACCTCCCTCCATGAATCAGGTATTTTTGCATTCACTAAAAGATCATTAAATACTTCCAGCATCATATTACTAAGTACATCCTGAAATGTTTTATACAGTTCTGCTAATAATCCATCTGGACCTGATGTTTTGCCATTTTTTTTGTTTTTGAAGCCTTCTATCACTTCCATCATCATTATCCTTCTCTCTAAAGCTTCCTTATACTCTTCTAGTATTTGTGGTAAATTAGACTTTTCTAAATATTGCATAATCTTCTCTTATGATATTATGTCTTGCTCATAGAGTTTCTTATAGGATTTCTGTACCACTTTTTTCTTTTCCTCATTTTGATAACATAGTTGTCCTTTTTCATCTATTTGATTAATTAATTTCTTCTCCTTCTCCTTTTTCATTTTATATGCCATCCACCTACCTAGCTTACTTGCATTTTCAAAAAAGTTTTGTTTAGACATCTTTATTTTATAGGCCAAATCTTCTTTTTCAATTAAATTCATTTCATGTTTTTTCAAATCCATTTGATTTTTGATCCTCTCACTTTGTGTATTTTTTTGTAATTCCCTCTCCAATTTCTTGTATTCTTCTTTTAGTTTTTTCTGTGCTTGTCATTTTTTTATTTCTTTTTCCCACATGTCATTGCCAATCCTCAAATGTATGCTTTTACTGTATCCCACACATTTTGTAGTGAAGTATCTTCCTTTCTGTTTTCCTTAAAAAAGAAACCCAATTCTTTCTCTACAGATTGTTAAAAATCTTTTTCATTTAATATTGTCTGATTCAATGTCCATCTTAATCTCTTTCTTTGTCCCTTTCATGTATTTATAATCAGGTTATATCCGCCCAAATACTTGTTTCAATACTTATGTCCTGTACATTAGCCAATAAATCATTTGTCATCCACATCGTGTCTATTCTGGACCATGGCTTATGTCTATTTGAGTAGAAAGTATACTGTTTTTCTTTCAGATGCCTTTCTCTCCAAACATCTTTGATACCTATTTCGTCTACCATTGTGAAGAAGGCTTTTGGGAGCATTTTTCTGGGTTTCTTGTTAACTTTTGTCATCTTATAGTCCCAGTCTACTTCTCTAATCGCGTTGAAATCTCCCATTATACAAATATTATTATACTCATATTCTATTATTTTCTTGTGACATTTTCCATAGAATTCTTCTTGTTTATCATTTGATGCATATATCACCACCAACAATATTTGTTTATTGTTCATTATTACTTCCACCATTAAAATCCTCCCTTCTTCATCCGCATATATTTGTTTGGGATCTAATTTCTTTTTGATGTATAATACTTCACCTCTTTTACTTTGATGTATCAATGCAGTAAACAAATTCCCCAATTTTGGGTACTCTAATCGTTTTTTGTTTTTAATTTTTAATTTCTCCAATTTATTAAAAGTCCTTTTCCTTTTTATCTGACTTAAGCCATTAATATTTATTGATATTGCTTTTATTTCTTCTTCCATTTTTTAGTTATTACTAGTTTTTATTGATCTTGTCGTTCTTATCTCTCTTTGATCCTTAGGTTCTTTTGCTCTTGCCCCCTCTCTCATTGCCTTTTCTTCTTGCTCTTTTGTCATCTTTTTTTGATCTTCTTTTTCTTTCACCGCTTCATCTTGGACTTTAGTTTCTTTTTTCTCTCTTAATCTTTGCTCTTCTTGGGGCCCCAAGTATTGGTTATAAAATAATTCTGCTTTCTCTATCGTATCCAGTCTATATCCTTGTGCTTGCCAGTAAACCTTTATTCCTTCCGGTATTAACCATCTAAAATTTACTCCTTTTTGTGTTAAAGGTTTTGTCAAAAATTGGTATTCTTTCCTCAAATTTCTCACTCTTCTGGGTAACTATTTCAACACTACAATCTCTTTATCTTTGTATTTTATAGGTGTATTTCTTGCTACCTGTAATATTTCTGATTTTATTGCTTTCCTGGTAAATCTTACCTGCACTTCTCTTGGCAGTTTATTTCTCATTGCATATTGTGTATGAAATCTATATATCTCATCAATCCCATTTAATATCTTTTCCTTGGTCTCTTCCATCACTTCTGCCAGTATCTCCACCACCACTTCTGCCAAGTTTTCTCCCTTCTCTTCTGCTATATTTTGGAATCTTAGTACTCTGCTCTGTCCATTTTGAGAGAGATAATTGTTTTTTCCTGGTTTCTATCAGCAATTGTGAGTCTGTCATCCATTTCTTCCACTTTTTTTTCTGTTGAGTCTGCCTTTTGCTCCATTTTCTTTATCCTTTCTTCATTCTTACCCATCATCACCTTCAATTCTTTAAGCTCTCCTTCCACCTTTTCCATCCTTTCTTTAAAGTCATCATGGAAAACCTGTATCATATTTTTTAGTTCCAGTTGCATGGCCATGGTATCCAATGTCCTTTGTACTGCAGGGCTTGAACTTGGTGTTATGGAGGGTAACTGTGTTGTTGCCTTCTTTATCTTGTCCTGCCTTGTACACTGTGATCAAGTGAGTTTGTAATCCATTGCTATTTTAAATTGTAATCCAAATAGCTAATCCACTCCATTGGATGAATTTAATTAATCAAAATTAATCAAAATCAAAAAGTTCAATCACTCCCCAAAAACACATCACCTACAATCAAAAGAAAAAAAGAAGAAAAAGAAGAAAAGAAAAGAAAAGAAAAAGAGGAGGAAAAAACAACCAAAAACAAAACCCAAAACTTCTGTTTCTTCAGGTTCTTCTTACCTTAATCCAATTTTTATTTATCATCAGAATTCCCACATTCAAAAAAACCTACCAGTCAAAAAAGGGTAAAAAAAAGGTGAAGAAAAAAGAGAATACAAAAAGTTAATCCAGTCGATGAAGATAAATCAAGGAAAATAAAAATAAAGGAAAAATAGAAAAAATCACTGAAAATATTCAAAGAGTGATACAATCCTAAATCCAGAGCAGGAAAGAAAAAAAAAATCAAGAATTCAACAAAAAAGAGAAAAAAAATAAGAAAAAGATATCCAAAAAAAGTAAAAAATCAAAAAATCAAGGAGCAAGGACAAAGTCTACTTTGAGAGGAAAAAAAATCCCCGACAAAGCTATTTATATTGTTTTGATTGTCTTGTTCTTATTTTTGCTTCAAAAGTGTCAAAAGGTTCACTTTTTTATGTTTCTGTTAAAGCTAAAAGTCTTAATACACAACTGTTTGCCAGACACAGCTGTTTCTTATTAGGCCAAGCCTACAATCTCAAGGCCAGTCTTCTCAGTCAATTTATTTGAAACAATGTCTTTTAGTTTGTATCTCTAGATGGCGCTACCAAACACTTTCACTCAGAAAAATAAGAAAATAGAAAAAAAATAGAAAAAAAATTATAACTAAAGTTCCTTCAATAATTTCCACTCAGTCTCGTTTTTTAATATAGGTCCACAGATCTACAATTTGCAAATACTCAATCTGGCTTCTTATTCTTATTTTCTTGCTTTCCAAAGCAAATTTGTTACATCTTTTAATTCATTTCTTCCCCTTAAGCCAATCCACTTTCTTTGACACTAAACAGCTGAAGGTGGAGAGCTGACACATGCCCCACTCTCCCCTCTTCTCTTTGCACTCTTCACTTTCCTTCAAAATACTGCCTGGGGTTGACAAAAAGGAATTCAAATCACCAAAAAAAAATGGCTTCTCGCCCAGATGATTAAATGTCCATCTCTTCTCTGCTTACACTGTCACTGTCCCGACTTTGTTGCGGCTTCAATGACCGCTTTCTCAATCATCTGGTTGAAAGGCTATTTCTGGCTAACCAGGGAATTACATTTTCCCTGCGTTAGCCAGTCCATGCCTTTCTTTCTCACTGTCCCTCCAAGACAGTTTTTAGTCAATAAAGACCCCCAAACAATCTCGATCTCAACGTTTTTTTGGGAGCATATGAGAAAAGCATTGTGCTGTCATGACATTGGCCACACCTCCTTGACATTGGCCACGCCTCTAACGAGGCCTGTTCTGAGTGGAACCTGTCCTGTTAAATGGTCTTGGCCACTGTGCTGCAGCTCAGTTTCAGGGTCTTGGCAATCTTCTAATAGCTTAGGCCATCTTTATGTAGAGCAACAATTTGTTTTTCAAGATCCTCAGAGAGTTCATTGCCACGAGGTGCCATGTTGAGCTTACAGTGACCAGTATAGTGAGAGTGATAATACCAAATTTATTTATTTTTATTAAAAAGTTTTATAACAATACAAAATATATATAAAAAAACATTCCCTCCCTCTCAACACCCCCCCTCCTCCTCCCTCCCCCTCCCCCCCAACTTCCCAGAGTAAAATACAGGGTATTAAAAAGAAAAGAAAAACAATAATCATCTACATTAATCTATCAAACCTCCAGTTTACAAACCACCCTCTGTAATCTTAACTCCAGTATAATTAACAATACATTTCTATGATTCTTCTTCGTTCATACGCAATTTGATGTCTTCTTATTTGATACTTATTCCGAATGTAATCAATCCATTTCTGCCACTCCAAAATGTATTTTTCCTGCGTATGGTCTTTCAAATATGCCAAGATTTTTGCCATTTCAGCTAAGTTCATTACTTTTAAAGTCCATTCTTCTACAGTGGGCAAAGAGTCTTTCTTCCAATATTGCACAAGCAGCAGTCTAGCTGCTGTTATTAAATTTAAGATAATACCAAATTTAAAACACCAGCTCCCCCTTCACATCCAAAACCTTGTACCACTAATGAGTCACATAATACAAGGGAGGGGAAATGGCTACTTGAACACCATTTGAACATTTTCACTTAGGGTATAATCCAGGGGTGAAATCTAAATTTCTTTGCTACCTGTTCTGTGGGCATGGCTTGGTGAGGCGTGCTTGATGGTCATATGACTGGGTGGGCATGGCCAGTTTGACATCATTCACATCACTCTGATGTGCATGGGGTGCTTGGAGAGCAAGCAAGCAAGAGAGCTCTCCAACCTCTGTTTTGGGTGTGTGTATGTGTGTGTGTGTGTGAGAGAGAGAGAGAGGGAGGGAGGGATCTGAAGCCAAGGCACCCAAACTTCTGAAAGCGGCGGGGCAGCTTCTGAGCAGCCAGCTCCACCTGACCTACTCCCTGAGTCTCGCCATTCTCCTGCTCCCCCCCCCACCCCTACTCAAGCAGCGGCTTCCCTGCTCAGCCCCAACAAGCTATGCAAGCAGACAAGCAGAGGTAGCAAGCGTACACCATGCTGTGGGAAAAATGAGAGGTCCTGTTGTCCCACAGAGCCTGTCACTTCAGATCTGGGTGCCTTGACTTCAGATCGCTCCGTCCCTCCCTCCCTCACACACATATACACACACACACACACATCCCCCAACCCAGCCAAAGCAAACAGCAAGTAGATGGAGGGTCCGGGACCTCGGAATTATATGCTATGCCAAAACCTATCATTTCTCTCTCCCAGATCCTTGGAAGGACTCAATAAGTGGATAAAATTCTAAATCCAGTCTAACTAACTGGCTGACTAGTGAATATTCATAGTGTCATGACTGCCTTGCACTTTCAACTATGTTCCACTTTGCTCAAAGCTTGACAAAGAAAAGGGAGGGGTGTAATGGAATGCAAGGGTGAGGGGAATGGCATCAAAGCATTGTCAGTTCTTGTGAGATATTGCTCCCACCTCAAGGACATCCCGAGCAGATGTCCCAGGGTGGCTGGCTGGTTCCCATAACAAAATGAACAGAAGTGATTGGTGGATGTAATTGGACTGTGGGCCCATAGGGAAAAGGAGAATTAACTATGCTTGCTTTGTGCAAGAAACTCAGAGCAGGTTTTGCTTCTTCTGTGCCAATGTGTTTATTCAATAAAGTTTATACTCTTGGTAAAATAATGTTTTTTTTACTGGATTCATCAACTGGACAGTTGACACACATAAATACAAACAAAACCACAAAGTAATGCCCAGTTTTTTTAAAAAAAGCAACATGATAAATGATGATAGGATAAAATGGTATAGTTCAGTTAAAATTATCAATATGACTTTCAAAAATAAAAGCTAAGCCCAAAACCTTCTTTTGGCAATAGCAACAGAGGTAAACTTGGCAACCTTCTTCAGTAAAAAGTTTGAAAATAGGAAGTGGCATATTTTTTCTTCCGCCATATATGCTAATTCAAACCATCCTGGGTCTGGATACAATACTTTACTGTGTTCCATATATTGTCTAACTCAAATCTGTTCTTGCTTTAGTTCTAGAAAAACCCTGAAATATCAAGACTGGTGTATTGCAAGGGAAGAAGAGAAACTTCCCTGAGTTTCTGAGTACTGCATAATCACAATTTAATATCTTCTTGAATTTTATTTCTGCTTTGTAGGGATTAACTATCCTACCACTGCTTCATCTAAATCATTATTAACACCATTAAGTAATACAAAACTCTGTACAGAATTTTATGATACTACCATCATGTGGGAAGACAGCTACCAAAAACTGAGAATAGGAGTGGGCATGCTGCCACCTCCCCCCCCCCAGGGTGAGGCTTAGCCACCAAAGCCCCCAACAACCCCAAACCAGGCAAGGTGGTAGCAGCCACTGTGGAGGAACTACTGAGCTGCCCCCCAGATGCCCAAGGAATATAGGGACCTGGCAGACACATTTAGCAAGCATGAATGCAATGCCTTGCCCCACTTCCACCATTCCATCATCTGCACAATAGAATTCGTGCCAGGGGCTAAGCTGCCCAAGCCGAAGATGTATTCCATGACCAACAGGGAAATGGAGGAGCTGAGGAAATACATCGACACCAATTTGGCAAGGGGCTTCATCCAGTCCACCAAATCTAGGGTTGCAGCCCCAGTGTTGTTTAAGGAAAATAAAGATGGAGGGGTGAGGCTCTGCATAGATTTCCATGGAATTAATGCCATATGTATAGAAAACACCTACCCCCTACCTCTAATGAAAGACATGACAAGGCACCTGGAGAAGGGCAAGATATTCACCAAACTAGACCTAAGAGAAGAGTATTACCGGGTGCGGATCAAAGAGGGAGACAAAGGAAACTGCCCATTAGGCAGCTTTCAGTTTAAAGTCATGCCATTCGGACTACAGGGAGCCCCCACTGTTTTCATGCAGCTGATCAACGAAGTGCTGCATGAGCACCTATATAAGGGGGTCTTAGTCCCTCTGAACTACATTCTCATATTCACTGAGATGGTGGAGGAGCATATCAGCTTAGTGCGACAGATCTTGAAAAAAACCCTAGCAGTGAAGCTATATGCGAAGCTGTCAAAATGTGAATTCCTCAAGACTTCCCTAGACTACCTGGGTTACCAAGTGTCAAATGAGGGAATTGAGATGGACCCAGGAAAGGTAAAAGCAATGCTGGACTGGCAGCCTCCATGCACCTGCAAGCAACTTCAGAGTTTCCTGGGTTTTGCCAACTTTTACAGACAGTTCATCCCAGCCTTTGCTGAGGTGGCTTTGCCCCTGATGGAACTGCTAAAAATGGAAGGAGCCGCTCCAAAGCCTTGGCCTAACCAATCACTGTCTTGGTCCTTTGATTGGCAGCAAGCATTCAAGAAGTTGAAAAGGCTCTTCATGGAAGAACCAATCCTTCAGCACCCCAACCCCAAGCAGCCTTTTGTTGTTCAAACCGATGCTAGTGATGTGGCCATAGCAGCAGTACTCGTGCAGCAAAACCTCCAGGGCCAGTTCCAACCCTGTGCATAAGTGTCCAAAAAACTCACAGACACCAAGAGATGGTGGGCAGTGTGGGAGAAAGAAGCCTACACCATTAGATGGTCTCTCCTCTCTTGGCAACAGTTTCTTGTAAATGGTAAGGTACCATTTGAGGTTTGGATTGATCACAAAAACCTTGAGGCTGTAAAGTACTCCCAAAAACTCTCTCCCAAACAAGTCCGCTGGGTGCAGTACTTTAAGCGGTTCAACTTTGAGCTGAAATACTGTACATCCTGGGGGGGGGGGGGGTGGAGAACTTGTTTATGGATGCCTTGTCAAGAAAGTTGCAGTTTAATAGCTGCCAGGAGGAGGTAGTTCACATGTGAATGCCATGGTGGAGCAGTACTTGAGTGTTATATGGACTACCAGCAATCCAACTGGGAAGACTTGCTGCCTTTTGCAGAGGTGATTTACAACAATGCAATGCACTGGGTTATCCCCTTTCCAAGTCACCAGCGGGATGGAATTTGTCCCCATGCCCAAGCTACCCAGGGAGCCAGCCTCGTCCATGACCTGGCAGAGTGGATGGAATTGCTAAAGCTGGGTTGGGAAAATACAAAGCGAGCTCTAGCGGAAGCGGCAAAGTCATATAAAAAGCAGGCAGACAAGTGCTGCTCCCCCAGCCTCCCTTCTGGGTGAGAGATTTGCCTTATTTTGATCTTTGAAGAGGCTTAATGGAAGCTAAGTAAAAGATTATCCTAAACCAAGGATAATTAGCTATCTATTCAGCCTTCTATTTGAAAAACAAGACTCCTACCAAATTAAGCTTGTTAATCTCTTCAAAATCTGTGTATCAATTTATCTTCTAATTTCTCTAAAACAGAGCATTTCTGAAAATGATAGAAATTTTTCATTTCTCTATTGAAAGCTAGAGGGATTTGCCCAGAAAAAAAAGAGTGTGTGTGTCTAAAACAAACCTGGATGTAAGGGAGAGAGCAGAATGGGCATGTACAGATAACTTCTGATCTTCTGTTGAGCATCCCAGGAAGCCCATATATTTTATTTATTTGTTTTTTATTACATGTATTGCTGCCTATCTCACCATGGCGTTTACAGTGGGGCAAAAAAGTATTTAGTCAGCCACCAACTGTGCAAGTTCTCCCACTTAAAAAGATGAGAGGCCTGTAATTGACATCATAGGTAGACCTCAACTATGAGAGACAAAATGAGAAAACAAATCCAGACAATCACACTGTTTGATTTGGAAAGAATTTATTTGCAAATTATGGTGGAAAATAAGTATTTGGTCAATATCAAAAGTTCATCTCAATACTTTGTTATATATCCTTTGTTGGCAATGACAGAGGTCAAATGTTTTCTTCACAAGGTTGGCACACACTGTTGCTGGTATGTTGGCCCATTCCTCCATGCAGATCTCCTCTAGAGCAGTGATGTTTTGAGGCTGTCGCTGGGCAACACGGACTTTCAACTCCCTCCAAAGGTTTTCTATGGGGTTGAGATCTGGAGATTGGCTAGGCCACTCCAGGACCTTGAAATGCTTCTTATGAAGCCACTCCTTCGTTGCCCGGGTGGTGTGTTTGGGATCATTGTCATGCTGAAAGATCCAGCCATGTTTCATCTTCAATGCCCTTGCTGACGGAAGGAGGTTTGCACTCAAAATCTCATGATACATGGCCCCATTCATTCTTTCCTGTACATGGATCAGTCGTCTTGGTCTCTTTGCAGAGAAACAGCCCCAAAGCATGATGTTGCCACACCCATGCTTCACAGTAGGTATGGTGTTCTTTGGATGCAACTCAGCATTCTGTCTCCTCCAAACATGATGAGTTGTGTTTCTACCAAACAGTTCTACTTTGGTTTCATCTGACCATATGACATTCTCCCAGTCCTCTTCTGGATCATCCAAATGCTCTCTAGCAAACTTCAGACAGGACGGACATGTACTGGCTTAAGCAGGGGGACACATCTGGCACTGCAGGATGTGAGTCCCTGGCGATGTAGTGTGTTACTGATGATAGCCTTTGTTACGTTGGTCCCAGCTCTCTGCAGGTCATTCACTAAGTCCCCCCCCCCCGTGTGGTTCTGGGATTTTTGCTCACCATTCTTGTGATCATTTTGACCCCGCAGGGTGAGTTCTTGTGTAGAGCCCCAGATCAAGGGAATTATCAGTGGTCTTGTATGTCTACCATTTTCTAATTATTGCTCCCACAGTTGATTTCTTCACACCAAGCTGCTTGCCTATTGCAGATTCAGTCTTCCCAGCCTGGTGCAGGTCTACAATTTTGTTTCTGGTGTCCTTCGACAGCTCTTTGGTCTTCACCATAGTGGAGTTTGGAGTGTGACTGTTTGAGGTTGTGGACAGGTGTCTTTTATACTGATAACAAGTTCAAACAGGTGCCATTAATACAGGTAATGAGTGGAGGACAGAGGAGCCTTTTAAAGAAGAAGTCACAGATCTATGAGAGCCAGAAATCTTGCTTGTTTGTAGGTGACCAAATACTTACTTTCCACCATAATTTGCAAATAAATTCTTTCCAAATCAGACAATGTGATTGTCTGGATTTGTTTTCTCATTTTGTCTCTCATAGTTGAGGTCTACCTATGATGTCAATTACAGGCCTCTCTCATCTTTTTAAGTGGGAGAACTTACACAATTGGTGGCTGACTAAATAGTTTTTTGCCCCACTGTATGGCTTAGTCAGGCAGTCCAAGGTAACTAACTAATAGAAGTAGATCTCAAGGTCACAAAATCAATCAAGGTCACTCTTCCAGAGATTGTTGAGGCCATTAGGAGATTTATCTAGGCCCTCAGTGTCACCTGAATAAAGCAATGAAGCAATGTTCTCATTCCATACATTGTAGGATTATCTGAAAAGCTAAAGAATATTTTCAACCAACACAATATACATACTCACTTTAAATCCAAAAATACACTAAAGCAGAAGCTTGTTCACTCAAGGATAAAACACACAGACACAAACTGAGCAATCTGATATATCCAGTACTATACAGTAAAACATACAGATTTGTACATTGGAGGAACAAAACAATCCTTTCACAAAAGCATGGCACAGCATAGGAGAACAAATCCATCAAGACAAGATTCAGGAATCCATCTGCATTTGAAAGACAAAGGTCACTCCTTTGAAGACAGCAAAGTCCATATTCTGGACAAAGAGGACCGCTGGTTTGAAAGAAAGATCAAAGAGGCCATCTACATTAAGATTGAACAGCCCTCTCTCAATAGAAGTAAATGATACAACACCTATTTCCTGTTTACAACGCGGTCCTTTCAGCAGTTCCAAGAAGGTTCCACACCCATTTGTACTATTCAGGTGATCTGAGAGCACAGATAAATCTCCAAGTGTCTCAACAACTTTCAGAAAGCATGCTAACAATCAGATGATTGCAAGGAATATAAATCCTTCCACCTTCCACCATTCAGGCAGAACTGAAGAAGGTTCTTGGATGAGAAGTGAAACGTCTTCAAGAAAAAACAAAGTTGGACTTCCGGTTTGGTGTCGCGGCCAGACATTTGGGGAAATAGCGGGCTTTGATGAGTCCCGTGAAACCCCCGGTTGCCGAACCACCACTGATGAGTCTTCGGACCGGAACCGTCCTGCAGGGATGGGGGAAAAGAGGGGTACCTTGAATGACCAAGAGGAACAGGCAGAGGGAACCCTCTATGAGTTGGTGGCAGGGGGAGGCAGCCATGGCAGCTGCCACGAAGCTGTGACAACCAGGCTAACAAAAGTGCTGGAGGAAAGCTGAGTGAAACGGAGCTTTTTGAAGCTGGGTGAGTGACAACAAACCCAGGCTCACAACAATGTCTGGGGCAATTTTATTATTTAGAAGACCCCTAGCCTAAAATAGCAGCTGTGCAACAAAGGGGCTTTGGAAAGTTTTAAATTGCAATCTTAAAGAGACAAAGACCTGAGAAACAACTAATATTTGAACAGAACTAAGGGAATTAATTATTGAGATATGGTAAAAAGACTGGATACATTAAAATTTGAATTGGATTCTAAAAAAAAAAGATTGGATACTTTTAAAATTAAAAGAAGAATTGCACAAAATGGATACTTGCATGACTAAGGGAAAATGTAAATTGTAGAGAGATACCATCTGGTTTAAAAAGGAATTTTGTAATTTTTCTTGTTATGGAAAACTCTGAGCTCTACAGATAAAAGCCGTGGGATTTTGAGGAGGAGTTTTTTCCCTGTCTGCAGGCAGCTGGATTTTGGTGAAAAGAAAAGGAAACTATAATGGAACTCCTATAGTTGAAACAACAATAACTAAAAAATTGGTGCAGGAACAAAAGAAGGATTAAGCACAGGCTCAAGAGAGGGAGATTTGATGTATTATATCCGGAATAAAAATAAGAAAAAGATCTAATATGATTTAAGGAGGACAAAACTGAAAACTTTGAAAATGGAAGGAAGATATGTTTGCAGGCGAGGAAATGAAGAAGTAAGATAAACATGACTGGAAAAAGAAAAAAGAAGATTTAAACAATGTGATTTAAAATAAAATAATGTAAAGGTGGATTGTAATAATAAAAAGGAGGTTTTTTTATAGAAATTAAGAACGTTAAATGTAAATTCCTTGTGAAAGGAATTTACAAATATATTTAAAGGTATGTTGGAAGCAAGAACCATGTTTCAATGTTAAATTGTTATGAAAAAGAATAAGGATAAATATGATTAATTAAAAATGTTAAAAGGAATTTATAAATATATTTAAAGGTATGATTTAAGCAAGAACCATGTCTCAATGTTAAATTATCATGGAAAAGAATAAGGATAAATATGATTATCTGAAAATAAGTAATGCATAGATAGATGGAAACAACAAAGAAAGGATTAAGAAGGGATCAATAGTTAAACCAACTATGACTATGCTGTGTTTAACAGCCAAAAAATAAAAATAGATATGCTGTGTAACAGCCAAAACAAAAATGAATATGCTGTGTAACGGCCAAAAAATAAAAATGAGTATATTGTGTTTAACAGCCAAATAAAAATGATTATGCTGTGTAACAGCCAAAATAAAAATGGATATGCTGTGTAGGACTTCCGGTTTGGTATCATGGCAATGCAGTCAGTGAAATAGTGGAGCTCTATTGAGCCCCACAAAAACCCCGACTGGCAAACCGCCGCTGACAGGTCTGTGGACCTATCCTGTCCTGAAGTGACAAGGGAAAGAGAGGGACCCCTTGGGCAGCAGAGAGGAAGGGGTAAGTTCCTTGGATGCCGGAGACAACCCTCTGAGTCAGTGGCGGGGGACGGCAGCCATGGCAGCTGACGTGAGACTGCGACAAATTGGGACAAGCAATGCACAGGAGGAAGAAAGGACGATGTGCTTTGGAGCCAGGTGAGTGACACCAACCCAGGTGACAAACAACATGTAAATATTTACAAATAAGACCCCCAGCCTCACCTAATGGCTGAAAATCTAAGGGGCTTGAATATTTTGCAAAATAAGGAAAGGGGTTAAAGACCCTTTACTGATTGATTGGAATGAATTATTTATTAACCAAATCGAGCTGGATATTCAAACTTTCTTGTTAAAACTGAAATGGACTAAACTTTTGGAAAAGAGAAAAGCAATAATTAAGGATTTGCCATCTTTAAAAGCCAGACAAAGAGATTAAATGGATTGCTTCATAAATGTTTCAAAATGAAGCTGTGACTAAGTGAAAGTGTTGATTGTGGAAACTTGTTTTTTCCTGAAAAGAATCTATTTGACTCGTTATATATTGTGGATTACTTTGAAAAGGACTATGGTTTTTTGAACTTTGGAGACTTCTATTCTGTCTTCTAATGGTTTTACAAAGAAAGAAGAAACAAAATGACTAATAAACTTTTAATTAACTGGCGTAGCAACAAAAGGTTTGGCGCAGGAACGGAGGTGGAGAAGCAGAGGAACTGAAGTGAAAACTCACTTCGCTCGTGTATGCACACGCTCTTCTGCACATGTGCAGAAGTGTTTTGGTGATGTCGGGGTCGGTGGGCGGGGTCTCCTGCTGGTTTTACTACCGGTTCTATAGAACCGGTGAGAACCGGGGCAACCCACCACTGCCCCCATCCCTACCACCTATAAATAGCATTGTTTGGAATAGCTGTTTGCACGACTCACTAAAGAAGATAGTAACAGTAAAATACACAGAATACAGCCATTCTTTGGCCTCCTGAAGCCTTGCCCCGTATGTCCCATTTTTGGGAAAAACGGACTCATTTTTCGCAAAAACAGGGTGCGCAGAGCCTTTGGGAGACCTGCAGGCTGCTCCAATACAAATCTATCCCTGTAACAAAAATAGCTAACATTATTAGTTAACACTAAAGAAATCTGCTGAATCAACCAATCTAGAGCAGTGATTCTCAGCTGGAGTTCCTTTTGAATTTGCTGACCACCAGCAAGAAAGCAATTTCACAGAGGAGGTGATGGAGAGCGCTGTGGGATGAATTCACACCCATTCCCAGAACCCCTTGGGATCAACCTGCAGTCCCCCACTGCCTCCTCAGCAGTGGAGCTGGGGGGGGGATGCTTTTCAAGAAGTCACAAGGAGGGCTGAGAGCTGGTTTCTGTCCCACAAGTAAGATTTGGTCCAGAACTAACCCCAACATGGAGGAATTTTATTTGCTCCTTGTACTCCTTGTCTTTGCATTTTAACAGGTAATAAATTAAATTTCTGATGATGTCAAAATAGTTTAGTTTAGTTTAGTTTATTTATACTTATATAACGCCCTTCTCCTGAAGGACTTGGGGCAGCTCACAAAGATAAAACAATAAAACAGTAAAATTACGACTAAAATACTCAAATTAAAAACCCCAAAAGATTAGTTAAAACTCCCATCAGATCAGCAAATTTGTTGGAAAAGCCATGTCTTCAGGTCAGTGCAGAAAGAGTGGAGGTCAGAGGCCATCCGGAGCCCAGTGGGTAAACCATTCCAGAGGGTCAGTGCACCTACAGAGAACACCCTCATCCTGGGCGCCATCAGCTGACATTGTCTGGCCGATGGGACCTGGAGGAGGGCAATCCAAACGAGAGATGACGAGAGCATAGGTGACTGTACAGAGGGCATTCTTGTCTAGGAAAGCTCATAACTCACCTACCTAGACAGCAAGACCACACTAGCAGTCGTGGAAACGGCGGCTGGAGTTAGGGCGGCTACCTAAAGGCCAGTACTCCCTGCAGGAGATGGCGTGGGGCAATTGGCAGTACCTTCGATGTGTTTTCTTCTGGGCAGCTAAAGGGTTTGGACCATGGGGGAAGGGCTGCCCTGGTGTACCCAGAGACCTCCATGGTGAACTGGAGGGGACAAAATCGGGGAGCATTACCACCAACTGGAATTTGAATTGGATGGGGGGTTGAAAAATGACTATGGACATTTTGCTATTTGTATTGGCCCCCCCTTCCTCTTCTGACCAAGTTTAGGCCTTTGGCCTTATTTCGGTCACTGCTACTCCGTCTATCCTGGTCTGCTGAGTTACTCCCACTTCCCCCAGTTTTCATCAAGTTTTCATCAAGCCCTCTCTGATATTCTACTGCTGCAGGACTCTCCTCCGCACAAAATCCTTCCAGGAGCCGGATTGGGCTCCCTGACTTCTATCTGTATGGGGAACTAGATCAGGGTACATAAGTCTGGAGGAAACCGGTGTATGACTGTTTTCACTACCGGGTTTCCATCAGTCCTTTGGATTATTTAAATTGGGTCGGCCTCATGAGAGGATGGCTGGGCCAAGAAACTGCTGGCAGCCGAATAACATGTATCTCTCCCCTGCCCCCCATTGCTGTGAGAGGGCAATGGAATCAGTCTGTTTGTACCTGGACAGTCTGTTTGTACCTGGACTGGAACTTTTCCCTTGTGGATTATGATATCTCGATGGTCTTCTGATCATGGACCTTGGTCTATTCTCACCCCTCAAATGAACGGATGTATTCAGTGTTTGAGCTCCTCGCCCTATGAGACTCCCCCTTCTCGCAGGTTTGGCCCTCTACTTTATCGAGGGCTATCTCAATGATGGACTTTGGAGTCCTGAGAGATGGCATGCTGCAAAAAGAGGGCTATGGGTTTTTTAGGGAAGTTTTAAAAAAAGATTTTAAGGGATTCTGGGAGGGGGGTGGACTGTGTGGGTCTGGGGGAGAACCCGCGGGGGAGGGTGCCGAGTCCAGCTGAGGAGCATGGCATGGGGAGTGCGGATCCTGGGGTCAAGGAGGGGGTTAGAGCGTGTGGTGCTGATGGTTATGACATCAATACTGTAGGTGGGAGGGGCAGATATGGCGGGAGTAGATATGTGAGCTTATTTACAAGGTGGGTGCGGACCTGGTGAGTCATCAATGAGGGTCTTGGTCCGAGGGAAGCCATTGTTCCTCAGATGGCCAGATGTGAGTCCCTCCTTGTGAAATGGGGTCATGGGGTGCAGATGGATTTGCTGGTCACATACCTGGCTCCCTGCCACATGGCAGCAGCCCTGCCCAACAACCTGCAGTCCTCCCCTGCCTCCTCAGGTGGTGGAGCTGTGGGGGGATGCTTTTCAAGAAGTCACAAGGAGGGCTGAGAACTGGTTTCTGTCCCACAAGTAAGATTTGGTCCAGAACCAACCCCAATATGGAGGTCTTTTATTTGCTCCTTGTACCCCTTGTCTTTGCATTTTTAACAGGTAATAAATTAAATTTCTGATGATGTCAAAATAGTTTAGTTTAGTTTAGTTTATTTATACTTATATGCTGCCCTTCTCCTGAAGGACTCGGGGCAGCTCACAAAGATAAAACAATAAAACAGTAAAATTAAGACTAAAATACTCAAATTAAAAACCCCAAAAGATTAGTTAAAACTCCCATCAGATCAGCAAATTTGTTGGAAAAGCCATGTCTTCAGGTCAGCGCAGAAAGAGTGGAGGTCGGAGGCCATCCAGAGCCTGGTGGGTAAACCATTCCAGAGGGTCAGTGCACCCACAGAGAACACCCTCATCCTGGGCACCATCAGCCGACATTGTCTGGCCGATGGGACCCGGAGGAGGGCAATCCTATGTGAGCGCACTGGGCGGTTGGGGGCAGGCAGAAGGTGATCCTGCAAGTACCCCGGGCCCATGCCATGAAGGGCTTTATAGGTAAGTACCAGCACTTTGAAGCAGATCCAAAGGACCACCGGTAACCAGTGCAGCTCGCACAGGAGGTGTAATACAGGAGTAATAGGAAGCCCCCACAACAACCCGCGTGGCTGCATTCTGGACCAGTTGGAGCCTCCAGGTGCCATGTAGAGGTCATTGCAGTAATCCAAATGAGAGATGACGAGAGCATAGGTGACTGCACAGAGGGCATCCCTGTCTAGGAAAGCTCATAACTCACCTTCCTAGACAGCTATTATCATGTCTAAAGGCAAGATACTCTTCTCCATCTTTTGTCTGGAGTACCATTTAATCCAGAGCCTTTTAATTCCAGACGTCCAAGTTTAAAGAATGGACTTCTGGAATTAAAGCTCCCATTTTTTAGCTAAAACTTAATTCACACCTGTTAATTTTGCTTGAGCACTGTGAACAATTGACAGTGTGATCCTCCAAAGGTCTGAAAAATATATCATTGATTTTTCTTTGGCATTTAAACTAGATAACCAATGTGAAAAAATGCATCAAGGAAGGACTGGAAAGCCAATTCATATTGAACTGTATTGGGTTTTCTGTTGTTATTTGAATAAAATGAAAAGAAATCAAATAATGGTACCTAGTGTGGAAAAAGAGATGAAATAATGGGTCATTCTCAACACTTGAATTCTCTATGCTTAAAATATCTAGAAATTATTATGGTTAAGTGAGTTTTGCCCCATTTTACCATTTTTCTTGCCATAGTTCAAATCAAAGTTCAAATCAAAGATTTCTGAGACCAATGTTGAATACTTAAATTTCAGTAGTCACCAATCCCAGTCTTAAAATGAGTTTAGAATAAGTGGGAGTCACTGAGAACAATGAACTAACTAGCTACTGATAATGAGTCAAGTCTTGCCTTTCTTTTCCTTCTGTCCAAGTTTTGCAAATACTTTTTCCAGGTATATGTTTTATTCCAAAGTATACAAACCATTATTATTAGGGAAAAAATTGTTCTTCCAAGCATTTTTAAAAGACACTGTCAGAATGACTGTGCTCTCAGCCCCCTTTGTGGCTTCTTTAAAAGCACCCCCCCACACACACACACACATATGTAAATGGAAAGAATAAGCTTAAAAATCCTAGCCTTTTAAAATTGAAAATATGGAGAATTGGAAGGATGAATATGAGACATTAAGGGAGATGTTTCACAAAGTAAGAGAGGCATTTAAGATAAATAAAGAAGCAGAGAATTGGTTAGCTTGCAAAAAAAAGAAAGAAAGAGAAAGGTAAATGAGAAGCAAGAGAAACAAGGAGCTAATATTGAAAAGGAAATAATTGAAAAAAAGATAAAGACGATTACACTAGGTTCAATAGAAAAAAATGGAATAAGATGAAATATACTACTAATAATTAAAAAGATGAGGGGAAATTTTGAGAAATATACTTGATAAATGAAAGAAAGAAAGACCGGGGTTGCCTGGACGCCATAGTGGAAAATATAAAATTGAAAATGAATACATCAATAGAGAGGGATGAAGGAAGGAGAGAGAGGGAAGGAAGAGACGGGAGGAAGGGAAGGGAAATTAGAGTAGGAGTGAGGGGAAGAGAGGGAGGAAGAGAGGAGGAGAAGGAGAAAGGAAGAGGAAGTAGGGAGGAGAAGAAGGGGGGAAGAGAAAATAAGAACGGAAGAAAAGAGAGAGGTAGTAGGTTTGAGGAGAAAGATTGCTGAACAATAAAAAAGATGAAATGGAAGAAAGGCAACCCCAAACAATTATAAAGATATAAAGATAAAAATGAATTGTTGAACTTTAAAGAATAAAAGAGAACAGATATGAATAAATAGCAATAATTAGAAACACACATACAAACATACAATGTATTTTCTTTGAACAGAGTATTTGGCCTGTTCACAAATTGAAACAGTGTTTAGTCATTTTAATTAAATTTACAATTTCTATATTTCCTTTTTGCCATATTTATTCATCTATTTTTTTTAAAAAAACAATATTACCCTTCATCCTCATCTCTAATATTAATCAAATTCAATTTTCCCTTCTATTCTATATTATACCCATTGTCATCTATTTTTATATCCATCCTCACATTGGTTAATTATGTAATATTACAGTTGTTTAATACAAATTCAACATTTTAATATAAATCAATTAGTTATATAACTATCTTTTTCGTATATTAATCAATATGAACATAAATATTCCAATTATTTCCATGCAATCCAATTTCTTATAAATCAATTAGTTATATTTACCAATAATAATAAACCAAATAATTTCGCCATATATTCCTCCAAACCACAACTTAACCAGAAGAAATCTGCCTCTCTCTAATTTTCCAACGTTGCAGCAAACAACAAAACCAACAACCTGCTTTACTTTTGGTTTCGCTTTCAGCTTGAATTGCACAAGGAGAAAAAAAATCTGCTCCAGCAATTTAGCTCTTTGTAGCAAGCTGCAGATCCATGCACAAAAGAGCTGAGAGCAAATCAGTTGAGAGTCGGATCTAATCAAAGGACTAATTAGCCTACCCTGAAGCTGAAAGTTGTTTTTTCTTGCTATTTGCTTGCAAGGAGGTAATTGCACAGGCCAAAGGGTGGGATCCACCCTCCTTGCCACTTAGTGCTCCCCTGCCACCCCCTTTTGCCTCTAGCGCCCTCCTGCTGCCCCCTTGCCTCTTACTGCCCCCCTAGGGCACCCCACCGCCCCCAGGGGGCGGTACCGCCCACTTTGGGAACCACTGGTTTAAATAGTTCAAAGTTTAAGTGAGCTTTAAATAAAAACAAGAAGTGCTTATGTTATAATAAAGATAGAAAATTTAAAATAAAAGATAATTAAAATAGAAGTGGGAAGTTAAGGTGATTAAAAGTCATATTTTCATAAAAGCATAATTTGATGTAACATGTTTTAGTTTTAATTTGATAACAAAGTGGTGGATGATAATTATGATCAATTGTTAATGATTACAGATGATATACTAAGGTACACAGATGGAAGTCATAACTGAGATTGAATTTAACAAATGTTGGAAGTGATTAATATTAAGAAAAAGATGGGGATACACCCTGGAAGAGTATAGTTGAAAACAGTGGATTAATAGACAACATATTGAAAAAGAAAATTTTAAAATAAGTTAGTAGAATAGTAATTGGAAATATGGAGGAGAATATTGCTGAAAACTCAGCCAAAATATGTTATGCTGGGAATCAGCCAAACAATAGGTGGAGTGATGGAGGAGAATGAGGAGAATACATTGAAAAATAATTATTAGTAAGGGGTGAAAAAGAAAACGTTGGACGATAATTAAAATGAAATGGAAAACTGCATATCCGATGTTAATAGAAATGTTATTTTATGTATGTATATAAACTCAATAAAGTATATTTTTTAAAAAATGAAATGGAAAATTTTGAGATGTCTGTGTAAAACTTTAAGATTAAAAGATAGGATGAAATGGGTCTATAAAATGAGAAAAATAGAAAGAAATTTTGATTAATAAATTGAAATAACAAATTGAGTTGTATACATTTGTAAATTAAGATTTGTGGTGATAAAATTGTAAGGTAAATATATAGATAAATAGATTAGACTGTTTTTGTGTTCAATGCTGATGTTAAAAGGAGCAATGGAAAAAAATTTAGACAGAGCGGTATTGAATTTTGATTTATGATTGAATTTATAACTGAATATAAAAATGAGCTTTGCTTTAGTAGGAGATTAAGATGTATGATGAGATAATAGAAAAATTTAAATTAAGATGTTGGAATTTATGTTAAAAATATCTGTCTTCATTTGTCAAACTAGTATACTCATTTGTGACCGGTCCAAGACTTGCTTCTTGAGAAAAAAAAAAAATTATGTTTATGTTGGGAAAAAAGAATACCAAAAAAAATGGATATGCTGTGTAATGGCTAAGAAATAAAAAGAGTATGCTGTGTTTAATAGCCAAAAACAAAGTGATACTGTATTAAATAGCTAAGAAATAAAAATGATTGGTTTAACAAAGATAAAGATAAAAATGCTGGGTTTTATAGCAAAAGTAAAATGAGGTGGGATAGCCAAAATAAGGAGGAGTATGTTGAGATTAATAGTTAAAACGAAATGAATAAATCAGGTTTAATAACAGAAATAAAGATTATAAACGTTGAGTTCCATAGTAAAAATGATTGTTGGAATTAAATATTTTATGAATGTTTATAATAATTGTATGATTTATACTTTGAAAATATATCCATCTAAGCAAAGATGGATGAGAGAAAAAGGAATGATAATTGGTTAGGATTTAAGATTTAAGTAACGGGTTTTGGGGGGATAATGGCATAGTTAAGTAGACAAATTTGAGGGAAATAATTGAGTAAAATATTAAGTTGTGTTAATTGAAAATTAAGATTTGTTAGTGATTTGTATTAATTTGTGACCGGATCAAAAGCTATGTTTTGAAAAGATGTGTTTTATGTTTATGTTTTAAAAAATAAAATAAATAAATAAATAAAACTTTATAAAAAAAAAGAAAAAAGAAAGTCAATGCGTTTTGAAAAAGCACCTTTGGGACAATCATGACCTGAATGACTGAGAATCTCCATAGACGTTAATCATAGATGTTTTCTTTAAAAGCTCCTTTGTTAATACGTTGTGGTAAATAAAGCAAGTTATTATTTCATGGGTGCCAATAGAAATTGGAAGTGAAAAGAAAAGAACGTTTTTGGCTATGTGCATAGGGACTATTCAGAGGGCGGAAAAAAGTCATTTCTGACTGGTCCTTGCACTTTTGACCAGTCCTCGCACTTATGACCATCCTCACATTTAGGCCCGTTGCGGCATTCTTAACAACCGTGTCAGTCATTTCACCACTTCTCTTCACCACGGTGACAAGATAGGGCGCAAAATGTAAAATGTGAGGATAGTCATAAGTTCAAAGATTGGTCAAAAGTGCGAGGACCGGTCAAAAATAACTTTTTCAGCCTTCTGACTAGTCCATAAGCACATAGGGATTACTCAGAGGGCTGAAAAAAGTCATTTCTGACTGGTCCTCGCACTTTTGACCGGTCCTCACACTTATGACCATCCTCACATTTATGCCCGTGCAGCATTCTTAACAACCATGTCATTATTTCACAACTGCTTCTCTACACTATGGTGATAAGATAGGGCAAAAAACGTAAAAAGTAAGGACAGTTGTAAGTTTGAGGACTGGTCAAAAGTGCAAGGACCAGTCAAAAATAACTTTTTCAGCCCTCTGAGTACTCCATATGCACAAAAGGACTACCCAGAGGGCTGAAAAAAGTGATTTCTGACAGGTCCTTGCACTTTTGACCAGTCTTCACACTTATGACTAGTCATCATTTATGCCCATTGTAGCATTCTTAACAAGAATGCTTCTCTTCACCATGGTGACAAGATAGGGCAAAAACATAAAACGCACTTTTTATCGTGAGGACAGTCATAAGTTCGAGGACTGGTCAAAAGTTCGAGGACCAGTCAAAAATAACTTTTTCAGCCCTCTGAGTAGTCCATATGCATAAAAGGATACAGCAATAGAGAGGGACAAAGGAAGGGAAGGGAAATTAGAGTAGGAGTGAGGGGAAGAGAGGAAGGAAGAGAGGAGGAGAAGGAGAAAGGAAGAGGAAGTACTGTGGAGAATAAGAGGGGAGGAAAGAAACAGTAAGAAAGAAAGAAAAGAGAGAAGTGGTAGGTTTGAGGAGAAAGATTGCTGTACAATAAAAAAGATGAAAGGGAAGAAAGCCAACCCCAAACAAATATAAAGATATTAAGAATGAATTGTTAAACTTTAAAGAATAAAAGAGAACAAATATGAATAAAGAGCAATAATTAGAAACACACATACAAACATACAATGTGTTTTCTTTTAATAGAGTATTTGGCCAGTTCACAAATTTAAACAGTGTTTAGTCATTTCAATTAAATTTACAATTTCTATATTTTCTTTTTGCCATATTTATTCCTCATCTATTCTTTAAAAAAACCAATATTACCCTTCATCCTCATCTCTAATCTTAATCAAATTCAATTTTTCCCTTCTATATTATACTCCTTCCCATTGTCATCTATTTTTATATCCATCCTCACATTGTTTAATTATGTACTATTACAGTTGTTTAATACAAATTCAACATTTTAATATAAATCAATTAGTTATATAACTATTTTTTTGTATATTAATCAATATGAACATGAATGTTCCAATTATTTCCATGCAATCCAATTTCTTACAAATCAATTAATTATATTTACTAATAATAACAAACCAAATATTTTCCCCCATATATTCCTCCAAACCACAACTTAACCATTTCTGCTTTCAACATAATATACAATTAATAGTATCTCAATTATTACAATTCCCTAGTTAAATAAAGCTTTTTTTCTTTTGTGTTTTAAAATCTTGAACTCTCCTCTTTTGCCATTTGCCATAAATTTCCCATTGTTTGCACCTACCTTTTTTGATGAGGAAAAAGAAAAGAAATCTGCCTTTCCAACTTTGCAAGCAAACAGCAAAGCCAATAACCTGCTTTACTTTCGCTTTCGTTTTCAACTTGAATTGCACAAGGAGAAAAAAAATCTGCTCCAGGACTCTTTGCACCTAGCAAAAGACCCCTATGCAAAACAGCTGAGAGCAAATCAGCTGAGACTCCGAGGCCGATCTAATCAACATAGGTAATTAACCTATGCTGAAGTTGAAAGGGGCTTTTTTTCTATTTCTATGAGTCTACTCATTTCTTTTGACACTGATCAGCTGTAGTGTGGCCCTTTGAAGCCCGGCGGCAAGAGTTTAAAC
Organism: Coluber constrictor foxii; assembly: GCA_038048745.1. NCBI lineage: Eukaryota > Metazoa > Chordata > Lepidosauria > Squamata > Colubridae > Coluber > Coluber constrictor. The sequence goes on along the minus strand of CM075961.1, from coordinate 112,571,310 downwards.
AGTTTTTTTCCCCTCTAGCCATCAGCTGGGACTCAGGAGGCAGCAATAGATTGGGAGTGGGCGGGGAAAGGAACCGGCGAAAATCAGGACTTTTTTAAAACGCTGCGAGACGCGGGACAAATTGTTAAAAATCGGGACTGTCCTGCCAAAAGCGGACGTCTGGTCACCTTACACAATTGCCTACCCCTGGCTAGGGGGTAGGCTGGCGCCGCGTGAGTGGGAGGCAGGGCGGGGCGAGGGGCGGGCGAGCCAGCAATTTAACAAACGGTTTGGTGTGCTGCGAGGCCAATAAAATTACAAAAAAACACCGAACCATTTGTTAAATTGCTGGCTTGCCCACCCCTCACCCACCACTATATATTGGCAATAAATAGTGGTGCAGAGGGGCGAGGCAAGGGGCGGGGTGAGCCAGCAATTTAACAAAGGGTTCGGCCGAACCCCCTAGAACTGGCAGAATCCCACCACTGTAGAGATGTGTTATGTTCCTGATTCTCAAGAAATCTTCCATCAAGGAGCTGAATGACTACAGACCGGTTGCTCTGACATCTATAGTTATGAAGACCTTTGAGAGATTAGTGCTGACCCACCTGAAAATCATCATAGATCTGCTGTTAGAACTCTTGCAGTTGGTCTACTGAGCAATAGATTGGCAGATGATACTGGCATTGCATTACATTTTGCAACAGCTTGAATCTCTGGGGTCCTATTCATAAGTTCTTTTTGTAGATCTCAGCTCGGCATTCAATATCATCATTCCAGAAATTCTTCACTCTAAACTGATTCAACTAGCTGTGCCTGACCATACTTGTAGGTGGATTATTCGCTTTTTGACAGACGGGAAGCAACAAGTGAAGCTAGGGAAAATCACACCAAGTACCCTACCAATTAGCACAGGCCATGTGGTCTCTCAATTGCTCTTCTCTTTCTATAGTCATTGGTCTCATTCGAGACAGTGATGACTCTGAATATAGATGGGAGGTTGAACAACTGGCCCTGTGGTGCTGCCAGAACAATCTGGAACTGAAAGTGCTTACAACTGTAGACATAAGAATGGATTTTAAGAGAAGCCCTTCTATTCTACCATACCTTACTATATTTGAAAGCACAGTATCAGCAGTAGAATCCTTCATATTTTGGGGTTCTATAATCTCCCAGGATTTGAAATGGACTCCTAACATTAGAACCATCATTAGAAAAGCACAACATAGAATGTTCTTCCTATGTCAACTCAAGAGGTTCAGACTGCCCCAGGAGTTGTTGATACAGTTCTACAGAGGAATTATTCTACTTCTATAACTGTTTGGTTTGGTACAACAATCAGATAGGACAGATACAGACTTTAAAGGTTAGTTAGGACTCCAGAAAAAACAATTACACCAGCCTGCCTTGGTGGTGACTCCCCTGGATGATTCTACAGGTATCTCTCTAGATGTCAACTCAGGGGAGGATGAACAGGTTCTTGGCATGTTAGGAGCTGAGTTAATTGACGGCTCTGAGCAGCTGTCTGAAGGGATTTGGCTGAGGGCCAGGTGGGGGAAAGCATGCAGATGCAGATGGTCAGTGAGGAGGAGGAGGATGAACTGCCTTCTGCTCTTAATCCAAGAAGACATAGGGCAAAGAAAAGGCATGAGTGGAACAGTGGCAACCTTGTTTCTGATGAATAGGAGTTTTATGATTGGCCATACCCTTGGCAATACCTCAGGGAGAATGCCAAGTCATGCCCTTCAAATTTCAGAACTGCCCATTAGCTCCAAAAGAGAGAAAAGGCCTCTGTCATAGATCAATGACAGATAATTTGTGAGATGTTAAAATAGGCAAGGACAGAGAACAGTTCTCTGCTTTTTTCTCTGTATACCAATGACTGCATCTCTTGGGATCCCCTGGGGATATATGTGTGTAAAGACAATCTAAAAATCTTAAACAATTTTTTCAACATAGTCTTCTCCTAAGTCTCTGTCTTTCTTCCATTACCCAAAATTTATTTTTTTTCTGGTCAAGAAGAAAAACATGTTGATTCTACTCTTTCAATGTACCATGCTATCAGACATTAAGCAGCAACATCTCACTATATTGTGGCTCTGTAAACAGTTCAAACGCTGGAGAAATTGGAAAAACTTGTATAATAAAAGGCGAGAGATTTAATACAGGTGTCACCAACCTTTTGGACCTCAGGGACCACTAAATTCATAATTTCAAATCCCATGGACCACTAATATGATCTGCCTATTGACCGGCTGGGTGGGCATGACTAGGTTGTTGAGTGACTGGATGGGCATGGTCAACTCAATGTCACTCACTGTCAGCCTCCGCTTTTCCCTGCTTTGGCTGCCATAGTACCGGGGGGAGGGGGAAGTTAGGTTGGGTTATAAGAGTGCTGGAGGAAGGAATCGAAAGTGACACTTAAGACTTATTGCTATATCTTTGAAGCTGCTATCAGGTCAACGGACATGGCATTCCTGATTGATGACACTGCCAGATGTGTGCTTCCACCTGACCCCTGGGAGACTTTTGGATTGGATGATTTACGTTGGACAGTGGGAGGGGATGCTTTCTACCTGTAACTTTCGTGCTTTTTGCCTCAGATTTTGCTTTTACTTGTTGCAATCGCTTCATTTTCTAGTAAAAGTACCTTACTCTTGTTGTGGCTCTGTAGCCTGAGCGTGTGTCATCAGCAGGAGAGGACTCTGAGAGTGAGGGAGAGGAGTTGGCAAGGCCTCCTTCTCCAGGACCCTCGTCTCTGGCAATGACTCAGAGGACACCGAAGGGCAAGAGATAGGCCCAGAGCCAAGCACGTCCCCCAGCCACAGGTGGACAGTGATGAGGGTAATGCGTTTTGGCTGGACTCTCGCCAGTGTCGCAGAGACAGACGTGCACAACAGAGGAAAAGGCGTGCCCGTGATTAGCTGACTCATTGGACCACACCCCACAGGCTATAAAAGAGAATGAGTTAAGCCTTCAACTCTGTGATGGACAAAACTAGTAAATCCCTTGGAGTCTTCAGATTTATTCCTGCATTTTGGCTTCAGCTATTATTTCTGGACAATTGTGGTGTGTATTTTCTGCTAAGTTGATAAAGGTCTTGGCAAGCAGCTGCTGGGATTGCTGCCAAGCGTCTTATCGGACTAATTGGTTGCCTGCCAGTTTATTTAACCCCCAACTGTCTGAGTGTGTGTCTGTTTGTGTGGGGTGGACAGAACATCTTGTCCGTCACCCCAAAAGTTAACCCATCATTTACCACGATGGACCCACAGCTGCAGCAGCTGTTACAACAGTTACAAGCTGATAATCAACTCCTGCAGCAGCAGGTCAGCCAGTTGACTGCGCAACTGGCTGGGGGGAATGCTCCTGCAGCTGTTCCTCCTCCCTCTCCTCCTCTTCGGAAAAGCCCTATCAATGTGCCTGATAAGTTCTCTGGGCAGCAGGAGATGTTCCTGACTTTCATGGGACAATGCCAGCTGTTTATGGCAATGAGGCCGGAGGATTTTCCGGATGACCGGGCTCAGGTGGCATTTGTTATCAACCTCCTCTCTGGCAATGCCGCCCAATGGGCCACGCCTCTGTTGCTGCAGGATAGCCCCTTGTTGGCAGACTATCAGGGCTTTTGGCAACATCTGAGGGTGATGTACGAGGACCCCCTGAAGACCCAGACAGCAGCCAAGTACATCAAAGACCTCCGTCAAGGGAAGCACCCCCTGCAGGAATATGTGGCTGAATTTTGGCTTCTGGGCCAGGACTCTGACTGGAACGATGCAGCATTGAGGGACGCTTTCCAGGAAGGCCTCTCCAATGACCTGCAGGACGAGCTGGTTCGCGTGGAGGCGCCCCAGACCCTCGACGCCTTCGTAACGCAGTGTCTGCGCATTGACGCCCGCTTTCAATGGCACAAGCCCCGTCGGCCTGACCAGGAACTCCCGACCGTTTCTGCACCCCCGCGTCCCGCACCGACAGCATCCCAGGTGGCTACTACGAACTTTATGGACCAGGGCTTTGTGGCCCATTTTGCGGTCCCCTTGATTCCAGTGGACACTCCATTGAGGGTCGAGACTATTGATGGGCAGGAACTTGTAGCGGGGCCCATTAAGTTCGCGACTCAGCCTTTGCACATCGCCATTGGGGCTCACGAGGAGGCCATTCAATTCTATGTGATGGCGGACCTGCATTTCCCGCTGGTCTTGGGAATGGCCTGGCTTCTGGCCCACGATCCGCAGGTGGCCTGGTTGAGGAACGCCATCTCCTTCCCGAGCCTGCAGTGTGTTGACCATATCCGCCACACCTGTGCCGGCCAGGACGTGTCCACCCCTGCTGTCTCCTTGCCTCCTGAGCTGACGCCCTTCGCCTACGTCTTCAGTGAAAAGGAGGCGGACCACTTACCCTCACATCGACCCTATGACTGCCCAGTAGACCTGATCCCCAATGTGCCCCTGCCCACAGGACGACTGTACTCGATGCCTGAGCCCGAGTTGGCTGCCCTACGGGACTTCCTAGACAAAAACTTGGCCCGAGGGTTCATCCGGCTTTCATCTTCCCCTCTTTCGGCCCCAGTCCTCTTTGTGAAGAAGAAGATGGGGGAACTACGCCTTTGCTGCAACTACCGGTGGTTAATCGCCATCACTGTGTGGAATCGCTACCCCCTGCCACTCATCCCAGAGATGATGGAGAGATTGCGGGAGGCCTCGATTTTCACCAAGCTCGACCTCTGGGGAGCCTATAACCTGGTGATGCGGACTTTTTGGTGGCCTCGGGTACGGCACGACGTGCACACGTACGTGACGTGCGTGCTGTGCCGACAGGCCAAAGCCGTGTCAGTCCCACTGCCTGGACTTCTCCAGCTGCTGCTGACACCGGAGAGACCCTGGGGAGCCATTCTCTATGGACTTCCTGACAGACCTTCCACCATCTGCCACATTCACCACCGTCCTCGTGGTGGTGGACATGCTAAACAAAGATGGCACACTTTATTCCGTGCCGTGGACTCCATCGGCCCGCACCACAGCCTGATTATTCCTGCAGCACATTTTCCGCCTCCACGGCCTGCCGGACAAAGTGGTTCCGACTGCAGGGCCCAATTCACGGCCCGCTTCTGGAAAAGTCTGATGGCCGTGTTGGAGGTGCAGATGTGTCTGTCATTGGCGCACCATCCGGAGACTGACGGGGGGATGGAGAAGGTCATCGGCATCCTGGAGCAGTACCTCCACTGCTATGTCAATCAGCAGCAGGACAACTGGGCCGAGTAAACTTCCCCTGGCGGAGTTTGCCTTCAACAACTTCCAACACACCTCCACCCAGATGACCCCGTTCCATGCCAACATGGGATACCTTCCATGGCTGTTCCCTCTGTCCCTCTTGGATTCCCCTGTTCCTGAGACCCAGTACTTCCTCTCGGAGCTGCAAGCAGTGCAGCAGCTGGTACATCGTCAGCTGATCCGAGTGAAGGAGGACTATAAGCGGGTCACCGACCACCCTCGATGGGCCATGCCGCCACTGGAAGTTGGGGATTGGGTGTGGCTGTCCATGAAACACCTCCCCATGGACCGGCCGACGAAGAAGCTCGACCACCATTTCATCAGGCCCTTCCTTCTTGAGGCAGTCATCAGCCTGGTGGCCTACAGGTTGACCCTGCCACGGTCTATGCGGCTCCACCCTGTTTTCCATCAGTTCCTTCTGGTCCCTGAGGCTCCACCGTGCCACCTCTGACGCCTGACACCTGCTCCCCCGACCACAGTCGCCGAGGACGGCTCCATGACGTACAAGGTGGACAGCATCCGGGACTCCCATTGGCTGAAGATTTGCAGAGTTGGTACTTAGTAGCTGAGGACGTGGAGATTGATCTAGCCTGAAGCCGACTCCCAGGAGGTCATGCAGGGAAGCCATCATCCTCCTACTACCACAAAGGAGCGCTAAAGATGGCCGGGGAATGAGCGGAGTTCAAACCCAAGTCGAAGCCTTTCATGTGCTTCAAGTGCGGCAAGGAAGGTAACCGGGCTACCTTCTCCAAATGCTTCTCCAAACCAGTGCCAAAATCTACCAGCTCGGGGCCTAAGAAGATGGACAAAGTGCCCACAAAGGTTTGTGAACCTGCTCTGAAAGTGGAAGTCGTTGAGTTCACTCCCCGAAACCAGGGTGAGTTGAGAACTCCAACCACCATGGATGACAGCGAGACAGACTCCGACTCCAATGACCTGGTGAGTCACACTGAGGGCCCCATGCTCATCCCCGTAGAAATAAGGGTGCCATCCACAGGGACACATGCGCAGAAGCTAGCTATCAGGATTTCGGTTTCATTCTCTAGAATAAAGTTAATTTCCAAACATCAAACTTTAAGAAATATTTTCTTTATTGAGCAATGCAGCCGTGCCTGGCAACCATGCAGACAGTACTGGCCCCTCTATCCAAAACCCTCCTATTCCTTTCCCATTCTCTGCTCCCCATTGGCTGTCTTCCAGATCATTCTCCTTTTCTCTGTCTCTTCAGCACACAGGAATGTCACCCCTCCCCTGCGTCTCCCAGGAGACCGAATTCACCGAAAGGCTTTTCTAGGTGAAATGTCAAACTTTTTTCTCATTGCTTCTATGTCAGCTCTGGAACATTGACACTAGCCCTATTAGACTCTGGGTGCACCAGGTGCATAATCAGCCCGAAAGTGGTGGAGAATATGGGCCTGAGACTAAAAACGTTGAAAAGGCCCATTGCGTTCTGTCAGCTAGATGGATCAATGGCAGGAAGGGGCCCTACCAGTTTTGTAACTGAACCCATTGAGATGCAATTAGGGGATCACGTAGAGACCCTCAGTTTTATTGTGGCCCCTAGCATGAAACGACCCCTCATATTTGGGCTGCCCTGGCTATGTAAATGGAACCCGCAGGTCAACTGGAAGACGGGGGTTTTGCGCATTCGCCCTAGAAATCTGAGACTTGAGACGGAAGAACCCCCCCCCCTTGAGGATGGATGGGAGCACGAAGAGGCGGAGATGGCAATAGACCACATTGAAGGGGAGGAGAAGATTCCAAAGGAGTATTGGGATCTCCGTGAAGTTTTTAATGAAAGGGCCTCGGATTAGCTGCCCCCCCCCCCAGAGCTACAGACTGTACCATTGAAATACTCTCCAGGATAAAGCTCCCTAAGCCAAAAATCTACCCCATTACCCCTCGAGAGCTGGGGGAATTACAAAACTTCATTGACAAAAACCTAGAACGGTGATTTATCCAACCAGCTAGGCCACAGGTGGCAGCGCCAGTATTGTTTCAGGAAAAGAAAGATGGCTCCTTTTGTTTGGTAGTTGATTATAGGAACTGAAATACCATTTGCATGGAAAATGTCTACCCTCTGCCACTCATGAAGGACATGCTAGCCCACCTAGGAAAGGGAAAAGTCTTCACCAAACTTGACTTACGAGAGGCATACTACAGAGTGCAAATTAAGGAAGAGGATGAATGGAAAACAGTGTTTAACTGTCCACTGGGATGTTTCCAGTTTTGAGTGCTCCCTTTTGGACTACAAGGAGCCCCTGCTGTGTTCATGCAATTGATCAACGAAGTTCTGCATGAGCATTTGTATAAGGGGGTGCTCGTTTATTTGGATGACATTTTTATCTACTCTGAGAACATGGATGACCATATGAAATTGGTGCGTACTGTCCTGAAAAAACTCAGGGCTGCTGAACTGTATGCCAAGCTCTCCAAGTGCAAATTCCACCAAAGCAGAATTGACTATCTTGGGTATCACATCTCGCATGAGGGAATAGAAATGGACCCTGGAAAAGTCTGGGCTGTATTGGAATGGACCATGCCATGCACCCACAAGCAATTACAGAATTGTTTAGGATTTGCTAACTTTTATAAACAGTTCATCCCCTCGTTCGCCAAAATCATGCTGCCAATAATGAATCTCCGAAAACAAAAGGTGAAGTAAAGCCAAAGCCCTCCCGAGCCCTTGAATGGACTATGGACTATCAGGAGGCATTCGAAAAGTTGAAAAGGTTGTTTGCTGCTGAACCACTCCTCAAACATCCGGACATGGAAGAGCTTTTTGTAGTACAGGCAGATGCTAGCGACAAAGCAGTAGGGGCAGTACTTCTGCAAAAGAATGTGGATGGGAATTTACAGCCCTGTGCCTATACATCCCGAAAATTGTCAGAGATTGAAAGAAGATGGACCATATGGGAGAAGGAAGCTTTTGCTGTACGCTGGGCACTGTTAACGTAGAGTCAATTTCTTGAGGGAGTTAAGCATCCTTTTGAAAACACCACGTAAGCTGTCACCAAAGCAAGTTCGCTGGGTACTTCAACCATTTTAATTTCACTTTATGCTACCTTCCTGGTGAGAAGAACTTCATGGCGGATGCACTTTCCAGATTGCCTCAATACAACAGTACCAAGGAGGAAGTGGTTTGCCCGATCGTCCCTTTGACCCAAGTGACTATCAGAGCGCAGGCGAGGGGCGATCCAAGCCTATCGGGCAATTTGCTTCAGAAATTACAAGAAACTCTAAAAACTGACAAGTGGTTCCGAACCCACTCAAATGAATGTACAGTTCATGATGGACTAGCTTGGATTGGAGCTAAATTATATGTTCCTGCCAGTCTGAGAGTAACAGTTTTGCAGCACGCTCATGACACCAAGGTGGCAGGACACTTTGGATTTGTCAAGACTTTACATCTTGTTAAAAGACAATTCTGGTGGCCCATACTCAAAAAAGGACCTAGAGGCATATGTAGCTAGCTGCCCAGTGTGTGCCTCAGCTAAGAGACTTCCGGGGAAGTCACTGGGTCTACTTCAGAGTGTAGCCAGGCCCAATTCCCCTTGGAAAGAGATATCCATGGATTTTATTATAGTCCTGCCAGATAGTGGGGGGGTGCACAGTCATATGGGCAGTAACAGATCTGTTTTCCAAACAAGTGCATTTCATCCCATGTCCTAAAATCCCTTTAGCTAAAACTGTTGCTAAAATGTTTATTCAGCATGTATACAGGTTACATGGTGCTCCAAAATGTATAATCTCGGACGGGGGGGGTACAATTCACCTCCAACTTTTGGAGAGAGTTCCTGATGTTGATAGGCTCCGCCCAGGGGTCAAGCTCCACCCACCACCCCCAGACAAATGGAGTTTGTGAAAGAACCAATTCCGTGTTAGAATAGTATCTCAGATGTTATATAAATTATCAGCAAGATAACTGGATGTACCTATTGCCATTTGCCATTTGCGGAGGTGGCGTATAATAACTCCATACATAGCAGCACAGGGTTCACTCCATTGAAAGTGGCTTATGGCCAAGATTTTATGCCAATCCCAGAGCTACCTCAGGATAACCCACAGAACCCTTCTTTGATTGAGTGGATCGAACAATTACAAGGGACTTGGGCAGTAACCCGAAAAGCTCTAGATGAAGCACATCAAGCACATAAAACCCAAGCCGACAAAAAGAGGTGCCCCACACAGGTTTATCAAGTGGGAGACATGATTTACCTTTCTACCAAATATTTACAAACCCCCCAAAATCAAAGAAGCTTGGGCCCAAGTATGTAGGGCCTTTCCCAATTATTCGAATCATTAATCCAGTCACGGTTGAATTGGAATTGCCAAAGAATTTGCAATGAATTCACCCCGTGTTTCATGTTAGCTTACTGAAACTGGAACATTTGTCCAAGAACCTCTTCCCGTCCCCATACTGATTGAAGGGGAACAACATTTTGAGGTTAAGGTGATCTTGGATTCCAGGAAGCATCACGGTAAAGTGCAGTATCTGGTAGCCTGTAAACATTTCCCATTATCTAAAGCTGAATGGGTGAACAAATGTGATGTGCAGGCGCCTAAGAAAGTGCAGTTATTTCACACCAAATATCCTGATAAACCCTAATGTCTATACATCTGTTTTGTATGTCATATTACCTCCTTTCTCCTCTCTTTCAGGAATAAGGGGTTCTTCTCTTCTGAAGGGGGGCCGAATGTCAGCTTCCGCTTTTCCCTGCTTTGGCTGCCATAGTAACGGGGGGAGGGGGAAGTTAGGTTGGGTTATAGGAGTGCTGGAGGAAGGAATCCAAAGTGACACTTAAGACTTATTGCTGTATCTTTGAAGCTGCTATCAGGTCAACGGCCACGGCATTCCTGATTGATGACATTGCCAGATGTGTGCTTCCACCTGACCCTTGGGAGACCTTTGGATTGGATGATTTACATTGGACAGTGGGAGGGGATGCTTTCTATCTGTAACTTTCATGCTTTTTGCCTCAGATTCTGCTTTTCCTTGGTTGCAATCACTTCATTTTCTAGTAAAAGTACCTTATTCTATATTCAATGGATTCTGGGTCATTCTTTCCTGGACTTTGAAGGAAGCATACCTGACACTCACATTGAGGGGTGCCTCTATGGCCTCTACTCGCCCCTCCCCTCGCCCCTCCCCTCCCAGCCACCATGAGGAAGAATTGGCAAATTGGATCTAATCCAGAAGGAGGCTCAGAAGAAGCACCTCACTAAGGACTATGAGCATAAGCTTTCCAAACAGAGGGAAGACCTGCAAGAATACAAGGTCAGGTACTGGTGCCTGGAGGCTCAGTGGGTGAGATGGTCAGCAAGTTCCAGGCCATGATGCAGTCCCACTGGAACATCACCCTCTGGCTCTTTGCCACCAGTGGCATTTCCCTCCAGCCTTTGCCCAAATCCCAGCATCAGGAGGATGAAGCAGACCTCAAATTGGAATTTCTGCCCCCCTCCGACCCACACAAAAAGACTCCAAAGGGGGATACTCTCTGCAGCAGCACAAACATTCATTGCACGTATCCAGCCCAGGGGCCATAGTTTGAGGATCTCTGATTTAGTGTAATATAAAAAATGCAAATAATTTTTCTGTGGACCACCAAAATTTTCTCACAGACCAGCAGTGGTCCACGGACCACCAGTTGCTGACCACTGATCTAATATATATCTTTTTAAAGAAAATCTTCCATTTTATTCTACTCAGAAAACTTTCATGTAAGGAAAGAATCAATTTTCATTCCCATTTTTCATTTTTCGTTCTTACATGCTGTTTTATCCTCAGAAATCACTGCATCCAAGAGGTGGCAGCATTCACTTTATTTCACAGCAAAAGTAATAATAATCACCAAGGTCTGCTTTTAGTTGGGATTGTTGAGATCTATTATTATGCACATGTTATGGAACTAGGTGTCAAGATTTCGATTTCATCCTCTAAAATAAAGTTAATTTCCAAGCATCAAACTTTAGGAAATATTCTCTTTATTGAGCGATGCAGCCGTGCCCGACAACCATGCAGACAGTACTGGCCCCTCTATCCAAAACCCTCCTATTCCTTTCCCATTCACTGCTCCCCATTGGCTGTCTTCCAGATCACTCTCTTCTTATCTGTCTCTTCAGCACACAGGAATGTCACCCCACCCATACATCTCCCAGGAGACTGAATTCACCGAAAAGCTTTTCTAGGTGAAATGTCAAACTTTTTCCCTCATTGCTTCTATGTCAGCATTGGAACACTGACATCCAGCCCCTCTCCCTTCATTCTCTCAACGAGGCCTGTGCAAGAGAAACAACAGGGTTAGTGCTGTCACCCTGTCTGAGGAGGTGTTCCACACCCTCCTGCCTTGCCCGGGTGATCTGCATGGAACTTAGCTATGAGCCGATCAGCTTGGATGTTGGTGCTCTTCACCCAGGAAGCTTCTGACAAAGAGTAACCCTTCCACTTAACTAAGTATTGGAGGTGGCCTCTGTGCCACCTCAAATCGAGAATTCGCTGTACTTCATAGTGAGTTTGGCCCCCAATGATCAAGGGCCCTGGGGGATCATGTGGCACTTAAAGTTGACCCCACCACAGGCTTCAGAAGACTACTGTGAAAAACAGGGTGTAACTTTCCTAGTAACCGGGGCAACTGCAATTGTACCGTAACCGGGTTGATTATTTTTACTATAGGAAATGGTCCTATAAATTTTGGGCCCAATTTCCTAGTCGGGAGTTTGAGTCTCAAATACGTGGTGGAGAGGTAGACCTTCTCTCCTACTCGGAACGGTCTTTGAGGGGCTCGGTGCTTATCTGCTTGCTTCTTATAAGCCTGTGCCGCCTTGTCTAATGTCTTCTTGACATTCTCCCAGGATTCTCTTAACATCGCCATCCAATCGTTCAAGCTGACTGAAGAAGGGGGTTCCCTGGAATACTCTGGCATGGGGACAAAATCCATACCGCTCACTACCTTGAGTGGGGTTAGTCCTGTACTACTGTGGACAGCATTGTTATACATGACCTCCACAAAAGATAGGAGGTCCGCCCAGTTCGACTGTTGGTAGTCTACGTAGCACCTCAAATACTGCTCTATCATAGCATTCAGTCTCTCTGCCCCCCCATTGGTGCTCGGGTGAAATGCTGAGCTGAGACCTTGGGATGATCCTATGGATCGTAGGAATTCCCTCCAAAATTTCGCTGTGAACTGGACACCTCGGTCAGAGATGATTCTTCTGGGTACTCCATGCAGGCGGTAGATGTGTTTCACAAACAGCTTTGCCAATTGGCGGGCTGAGGGTAGCCCGCTACAGGGTATGAAATGCGCCTGTTTGGAAAATAAGTCTATTATAGTCCAGATCACCATGTTTCCGCCGCTCCTGGGTAGCTCGACTATGAAGTCCATAGCAATCTCCTCCCATGGCCTTGACAGTTCAGCTACTGGCTGCAGCAGTCCGGGGGGTCTTCCTGGTCGGGTTTTCATCGTGGTACAGATGGTACAACTTTTTACATAACTATCTATGTCTTTTCTCATGTGTGGCCACCAAAACTGTCTCCGTGCTAAATGCAGTCTTTAGGAACCCAAAATTTCCCTCTGGCTTAACGTCATGGCTCCTCTTAAGGACCAGGGTGCGTAGCGTCTCTGGGATGTAAAGTTTTGTTCCTTTCCAGGCTAGGTCATCCCTTTTTGTCAAGAGATGTTGATTGTCTCGGAACCAGGGGTCTGTCAATGTTTCTGCCTTGAGCTTTGTCATTAGATCACTCGCTGGTTGGCCCTGCTGATCATGATGCTGCCATCTGGCCCACTCCTTGGGCAGAGGGGATGATGGCATTCACCACCTGCTCTCATTCACTGTTGCATTGAGGTATTTGGGAGAGGGCATCGGCCAGAAAGTTTTTCCCCCCTGGGATGTGCTTCAGCTCGAAGTTGAAACGATTGAAGTATTGGGCCCACTGGACCTGTCTGGGTGATAACTTCCTTGGAGTTTTGAGGGCCTCCAAGTTTTTATGGTCGTCCAAACTTCAAACGGTGTTCAGCCTCCTTCCAGCAGATGTCACCACGTTAACAGTGGCCATCTCACTGCGAACGCTTCCTTTTCCCACACTGCCCATCGTCTCTCTGTGTCGGTGAGTTTGCGGGATGTGTAGGCACAGGATTGTAAGTTCTCTTGGCTGTTTTTTTGGAGTAGGACCGCCCCCACTGCCACGTCGCTGGCATCGGCTTGGATGACGAAGGGTTGTTCGGGGTTGGGGTGCTTTAAGATCGGTTCTTTTGCAAACATTTCTTTTACTGTCTCAAATGCGTGTTGGCAGGCCGGGTCCCACTGTAGAGATTGACCCAGGCAGGGTTTTGTTGCCGGACTCCCTGTTTTTAAGATGTCCGTTAGAGGTTTGGCAATTCTCGCAAAAGAGGGGATGAATTGCCTGTAGAAGTTTGCGAACCCCAGGAAGCTTTGCAGTTGTCTTCAGGTGCGAGGGGGGCGCCAGTCTAGGACTGATTGTACTTTGGCTGGGTCCATTTCTATCCCCTCATTTGACACTCGGTAGCCCAAGTAATCCAACTGTGCCTGGTGGAACTTGCATTTCGATAGTTTGACATAAAGGTCCGCCTTCAGCAGTTTCTCGAGCACTTTGCGGACGAGGGGTATGTGTTCGTCTATGGTTTCTGTGTAAATGAGAATGTCATCCAGGTAGACAGGACCCGCTTGTAAAGGTGGTCGTGAAGCACCTCATTTATAAGTTGCATGAATACCACCAGCGCCCCCTTTTGGACTAAGGCATTACCTTAAATTGGAAGCTTCCTAAGGGGCAGTTGAATGCTGTCTTCCACTCATCTCCTTCCCTGATGAGTATCCAGTAGTAGGCTTCGCGGAGGTCTAGTTTGGTGAAAACCTTTCCTTTGGCCAGGTGGGCTAAGATGTCTTTCATGAGGGGAAGGGGATATAAATTGCATATGCAGACTCCATTGATACCTCGAAAGTCAACCACTAGAGGCATGGAACCGTCTTTCTTCTCTCTGACTTGCATTTCCCGGGGTGTCGTAGCATACAACTTAGGTTTAGGTAGTTTCGTCCCTGGGATCATTTCAATGGCGCAATCGGTCTCACGGTGGGATGGTAGAACATTACAATCGGTCTCGCTAAATACTTCTGCAAGGTCTTGATATTCTTTTGGGATCTGCTTTGTGTCATGGGGGCTGTCAGATGAGGCCGTCAGTTGTTTAGTTGTACTCTTGATCAGGGGCGTTGGGGTTGAGGGTGTTTTTTGTCCTCCTGGTGGGAGGGGCTGGGGCCTCTGTGTGGGAGGTGTCCTCTCTGGCTGGGGCGGCAGGGGGTGAGGCCCTCTTGCTATTCTCAGTCTGCGGGTCCCCTCCTGCCACCAGATAGTTGGGCCCCACTTGTCCAGCCAGGAGAGTCCCAGTATGACTGGGTTGGTCATCTTGGGGGCTATTATAAAATGAATCATCTCCCAGTGATCTGCTAGCTCCAGTTTCACTGGCTCGGTTAAATGTGTGGCCCGCGCCCCACCTACTAAGGATCCATCAACTTGCTCAAATCAGATCGGGTGGCTGAGCTTTTTTTCTTGTATTCCTAGTTTTTGGACCGTGGGTAGTTGATCAGGCACCTCGTGCAGCCTGAATTTATTAGGGCTTGGAAAACCCCTTGGGTCCCTGTTTTTGGGGCTGTTAGGCGTACAAGGAATAGGAAAGGGTGGATGGGTCCACTCACCATTGGGTCGTCTTCTCCATCGTCATCGCTGTCATACGGTTCGGGAGGCTGATTCGCATCATCTGGGTTCTCCCTTGCTTTGGTCAAGTGAGCGAAGACTTCTGAACCGGGGGGGGGACCTTCGTGGTGTGTTGGTGGCGTGCCTAGGTCCTCGTTCCTGCTGTGTCTTTTCCATTGGCTCTGGTCTCAGACTTGGGGTTCCACATGCCATTGCCAAATGGCCAACTCCTCCACATCTGTAGCATCTCAGCAGACTCCGGGTGGCAGGTGGTCTCTGGGTGGCCCGTGGTGCTGTAGTTCCTCGTCTGGTAGACGGTTCCTGGTCTAGCTGGGCTTTCTCCTTTGCCTGTGGTTGCTTTAGCATGTCATTGGCCCTTAGCCCTCTCTCAACTTGTATTGCTATCCGGAACCAGTCAGTGAGTCGGTTCGGAATATCACGATAAGCGGTCACTTGGGCGATTTGTTTATCTAAGCTCGTTCTAAAGAAGTATACTAGCAGTCATTCCGGCAAAGGAGGTAAAGTCCCAACAACTTTCCTGAACTCACAGATATGCTCTTGGATGGGCTTCCCTCTCTGCATTAGTTTTCTAAGCTCATCTTCTACATAGGGGTCCTCCCCTGTTTCTTCAAAACGGGCTCGCAGCAGTTGTAAGAAGCCATCTGCATTTTGTTGTTGGGCGGCCCTGTTTTTGTACAGGGTCCCTGACCAGCTCCTTGCCTCTCCCTCCCGCCCTTCTGCGATGGCACTGACTAGGGCCCTGGGGAACGGGTAAAGGTGTGCATAGCGCTCGATGTAAATCTCAGCTGCATCGAGGAATTGCGCTAGCTGGTCTGGATTCCCATCAAATTTCCCTCTAAACTCTGCCCTCGGTGGCCCCTCCTCCCATTGCGGGTCTCTCTGAACCTGCCCATAATGTCGTTGGAATTCTTCATCATCTCTCAATCGGAGGGTGATGCCCTATGCAAGCTGGTGGGCTTGCTGGGGGGAGGAGGAATCCATGAATGCCTGCCGGGGCTATCTCTCCTTCTGGTGTAGGAGGGGGGAGGACTGCGCTCCTGTCTATGGTGACTCAGTTCAGTGGGCTGGGCTGGCCTCCCCCTCTCCTTGAGCCTGCAGGACAGCTCCTCCCCCAGTCGGACAGCACAGTCAAACTCTTCCTTCAACTTATCCATGGGGCTTTCGAATGGCTGCTTTGAAGCTTTCGCCTGTCTGGCCTGCTGCCAGTCCCATATCCAATCCACCCTCGCTAATTCACTTAGAGGCTTGCTCTTATCTTTCCCGCCTGGAAAAGGGAACTCCATTTCTGCCAACTTTGGCAAAGCCCACAAAGGTTCATTTTTCTTCTTGGCTGGCAGCTTTGCTGGAGGAGGGAGGGGTTGAGCCCCCTTTGCATCCACGTTTGCTTCTAGTGCAGATGCCTGAAGTAAACTTTCAGTGGAGAGTTGGCTTTCAGCCATGGTTTCCGGGCTCTCTCTCCACTGTGTCCAGACTTCTGGCAAAGAACCAGAGCTCTCGAGGCCGGCCAGATTGGCTCGGAGAGGGAAAGGGGAAAAAAAAGATGAGTACTGTCTGTCTGTCAAGATTTCAATTTCATCCTCTAAAATAAAGTTAATTTCCAAGCATCAAACTTTAGGAAATATTCTCTTTATTGAGCGATGCAGCTGTGCCCGACAACCATGCAGACAATACTGGCCCCTCTATCCAAAACCCACCTATTCCTTTCCCATTCACTGCTCCCCATTGGCTGTCTTCCAGATCACTCTCTTCTTATCTGTCTCTTCAGCACACAGGAATGTCACCCCTCCCATATATCTCCCAGGAGACTGAATTCACCAAAAAGCTTTTCTAGGTGAAATGTCAAACTTTTTCCCTCATTGCTTCTATGTCAGCATTGGAACACTGACACTAGGTCTAGTTCATTATTTCTTTAAAGGTGAAATCTGATACAGCTAATCAATCTTTATACATCAAAATTAACTAAAGGAAGTTCTTAGCCCTTTTCAATAGATAAAAGATAAAGAGGAACAGACAGTGCCCGTTTTGTCTGGTACCTTCACCCTAGTTCTGCTCCAGTAGAGACTTTTGATAGTTAGGAATGCAAAACTGTACATGGATAATTTGCTTTTAACTTCCCGGCTTGCCCAAAATATTTCACATTTAAATCAAAGGCAACATCCTACAGTCTCCATCCCGTTCCAATTCACTCTGCACTATAAAAAAAATTGAAATCAATATTTTGATTGACACACACACAGACACAAAACAATAATGTTTATGGGGAAATTATTATTACACTAAATTTTGGTCAAATCATGTCAAAACCAGACATTTTTAATGATTTGAGAGCAAAAGTGAATTAAATAATTTGTCCCAGGCATGGTGATGGTGATGATGATAGTATTGGTGGTTTTCTACTTTATTATGTGATTTGCCTGTTACATATTACTTAAAAGAGCCTTCTGCATTGGGTAGTTTCAGACTTCACTCCTAGAATGCCTTAGATAGTCTGGGTTTTTCTGGCAATGCTGCCCCTGAAATCATATATCTGAAAGGTTATGGTAGTCTGGTTTAAATTCTCTGGCCAAATTATATCCACCAATTTATTCTTGTTTGGCTAGGAATAGTCATGATATAATCCCAGTCATGTTAACTACTCATTATTCTGCTGTGGTGGTGGTGGTTGTGATGTGGCATTTCCCCATTGCAATCTCCACTGTTTAAATGAAAATTGGTTCATAGCCCATTCTTCACTTCCATCTTGCCTCTATCTAGATCCGCCTCACCGACTTCTTGCTTTGGTGCAATTAGATTCTCAGAAGCTGGTTTATAGAATAGATTTTTTTTATTGGCCAAGTGTGATTGGACACACAAGGAATTTGTCTTGGTGCATATGCTCTCAGTATACCACGCCCCCCCCCCCCTTCCTGGCACCCGATGGCAAAAAGGTTAATCATCACTGTCTTATATCTATAAATTTAAGGACTAAATTTTAAATTATATCTATAAGCAAATTTAAGGATTACATTTTAATTCTAATCATTCAAACTTAATCCATTAAAAACAACATATTAAACAATATTAAACTTTAACAAATGTTCATCTCTTTTCAATTTTAAAACTGTAGTTTATCACTTTCTGTATTTTATCACTAAAAAAATCTTAAAAGCTTTATCACTGTCATAGTCAAGACAAACCCATGTGTTGTGTTGTGTACCTATATATAACTTATATCTATTTGAGAATTACATTGTTTTTTTATTTGTAAATAATTAATAAAGATCTATTTTTTTTAACAAAAAGACAAACCCATTAAAATTTCTTAGGAAAAGATCATATACAGTTTAGCCTTAATCAAATAAGATAACTTTTCAAACCTTTTTTGTCCTTTAAAGATCTTGATATTTATTCTTTTTATTTCTAAATCCAAAGTAAGAAAACTGTCTAAATCACTCTTCTGAGTTATAATCTAATTTACTCTTCTGGTTTATTATTTGTGTATCCCTTAAAATCTCAGCCAGTTTAATTTGTACATCTCCTATAGCATCTTTTTTTCAATATCATTCTTATATTCTGTCAAGTTTAAATTCATAGCAGCCTGATGTTAAATTATATCCACTTTTATATTTACTTTTAGGTCTTTTCTAAAGAAAAAGTGCTGGATACATTGAAGCCAAATATATCCTTGAATTCTTCCAGAGTTAAAATGGTTCCATTTTGTATTAGTGGGTTATCTCCTTTAATTATAATGCTGAATTCTTTTGAGTTGCCTCCAGTAACCCACATTCAAGGACCCCTCTTATTATATTTTTCTTTCTTCAGAACATTTTCTCAGGAAGAAATTTCTTACACTTAAAGTCAACATCTTTGTATATATTTTATATGATTTTAAACAAACTACATAAA
This sequence comes from Coluber constrictor foxii, assembly GCA_038048745.1. Classification (NCBI taxonomy): domain Eukaryota; kingdom Metazoa; phylum Chordata; class Lepidosauria; order Squamata; family Colubridae; genus Coluber; species Coluber constrictor. Next base: position 112,552,458 of record CM075961.1, on the reverse strand, counting down.
ATATTTTTATATTTTTCAAAGTTTTCTTTCCAGAAAGCCTGGCCTTTTAAAATGTTTCAAAAATTAACATTCTGATCATCCTTTTGCTGCTTATTTCCAATTAAAAAATATTTAAGTTTTAAACTTATATAAGTATTTTTTCGCTATGGATTGAAGAAAAAATACCAAATGCAATAAAACTTGTCCTTCTGAAGGTTTTTAATATCCAAAAAAGTAATTTACAGGCAATTTCCAATGAAAATGATTAAAAGGGGAAGTGGACAAAACCAGCATCCTATCTGAAGGCTCCAAATTATAGCTTGAGCAAAGCTGACTCTTTGGCTCCCAGTTATAAAAACCTGCTGTTTTATGGTCTCACCACAAGGGGTGCTTGGCCAATCCCAAATCCTTACCTTCAACTGGACAGGAATTAAGAGAGCTGGATTTTTTCACTGACCCACAATCATCGCTCTGCAAAGCCATCTTTAGTTCACTAATGTTTGACTTGAACAACAGTGTTTACAGTGAAATAAGAACATAGTGAAGAGCCTTGCTTGTTTATTATCTCTGAATATTAAAATAGCCAGTTCTATTATGAGGATCCTTAGTGTTCTCTCTTGGTTATTTTCTTGCAGACATTTCATTACCCAAGCTAAGTAACATCATCCATGCTCGTCTAACACTGTTGCCTAGCACTTGCATTGATGATGTTACCTAGTTTGGCAATGAAACATCTGAAAGAAAACCATCAAGTTCAGAGAGCACCCCTCTCAGAGTTGAAATGACCCCTCATTTCAACCCTGAGCTACAAATATTATCCTTTATTGGTACCAATTCTATTATATAATCTGTACTAATATCAATTCTATAATAAACGAATATAATATAATAAATTATCTGTTTTATTATTCAATGTCCTGTTCCTCATAGAAGCTAACTATGCATCAGTAATTTTCCACTTCTCATTGAGTGTGGGCCAGCGGTCGGGAATGGGTTAACTCTCATCTGATGTCCATGGACCAAGTCTGCAAGCTGTTAAGCTCCTTCTCTTCCTCTTACTTCCCAGCTTTCAGACTCGGTCTGATTTGGACTTGAAACAACTTGCTGAGCTGCCCATTTCTAACCGTTTTAGCTCCCAAATTGGTTGAGTTTGCCTCTAATTGCTCCCTTGTTGCTAGGTTGAGCTTGCCAGCGTGAAGGGCTTCGTGCCTGAGCCTGCTGAAGACTATGTGGTGGTGCATCAGGGTTGGGGGCTCCCAAAACTGGTTGAGCCCCCCCCCCATAACAGCGTGAAGGGCTCATGCCTGATCCCACTGAGGTCCTTTGAAGAGCACAGCAGCCTCCCAGCATTCCTGTTAGCAGGCTCCATTTTGGAATAGAAGGTTTGTCTTCTTTTTTTTTATTGAAAAGTTTTACAAACAAAGAAAACAACATTTTCTCCCCCCCCTACAATCCCCCCTTCCCTCCCCCCCACTCCCCTACCCTTCCCCCCTCCTCCCTCCCCCCTCCCCGACTTCCCAGAGCAAAATACAGGGTATTAAAGGAAAACACAATCATAAGCTAAATTAACCTAACTATCCTTAAACTAACAAATCCCCCCCCCTGAAACCTTAACTCCCTTACAGATAACACAATATATCTTTACATTCATTCATACGCAATTTGATATCTTCGCATCTGCTACTTGTTTTGAAGTCTATCCATTTTCTCCACTCCAAGATATATTTTTCTTGCTTATGATCTTTCAAGTATGCTGAGATTTTCGCCATTTCAGCTAAATTTGTTACTTTCAATGTCCATTCTTCTATAGTAGGCAAAGAGTCTTTCTTCCAGTATTGTGCTGATATTAAGTTTAAAATCAATTTAGTCTCTAATACTGTACAATCAGTTGTTATACCCAATAAAAACAATTGTGGAGTAAATTTCAACCTCCTTTTCAAAATATTCTGCATTACCCACCAAATTTTTATCCAAAATGCTTTGATCTTCTTACAAGTCCACCATATATGATAATAAGTTGCATCGTCACAACCACATCTCCAACATTTGGCTTGCACATTTGGGTACATACATGACAATTTCTTAGGATCTAAATGCCATCTATAGAACATTTTATTAAAATTTTCTCTTAAGTTTTGTGCTTGCATAAATTTAACATTTCTAACCCAAATCTTTTCCCATCATTATTGGTTTCTGAAAGTTTTGTGCCCATTTTATCATACAATCCTTGAACAATTCCATTTCTGAATCTATTTCCAATAATGCATTATACAACCTTTTAATATGCATTGGACTCTGGTCCCTGGTCTGTTTTACCAAATTTTCCTCATTTTGCATGACACCAATTTTTTGGTCTTCCCTCCATCTAGCTTGGAGCTGACCATACTGAAACCAAGTATAAATTATCCCTTCATTACCGCTACAGATTTCAATTGCAGATTCCCCCTTTCCTTAAAAAGAAGCTCCTTATAAGTAAGCACCTCCATTTTTTGTTCTATACTTATATTTTCTATTGCATGTCTAGGATTTGCCCATATAGGTATCTTCTAGTTTAACTTATATTGGTACTTTTTCCAAACCCTTAACAAAGCATTCCTAAATATATGACTTTTAAAAATCTTATCCACTTTCTTTTCATATAATAGATAAGCATGCCATCCATATAACAAATCATATCCTTCTATATTTAATATTCTTTCTTCAATTAAATTAAACCAATCACTAATTTGCACTAACATAGATGTGTCATAATACAGTCTTAGATTAGGTATATTCAAACCCCCTCTCTCACGAACATCCTGCATAATTTTCAATTTTACTCCAGGTTTTTTCCCAGACCAAATAAAAGTATTAACTCCTTTCTGCCATCCCTTCAAATTTCCATCTTTCTTAAGCACTGGTATCATTTGAAACAAAAATAAGAACTTGGGAAATACATTCATTTTTATTGCTGCTATTCTTCCCTATAGAGATAGTTGCAATTTTTGTCAATTTTCCATATCTCTCTGCACTTTTTGCCAAAGAACTTCATGATTATTTTTAAATAACTTCGTATTTGAAGCTGCAACATTTATTCCTAAATATTTAACCTTTTTAACTATTTCAAACCCCGTTATTCTTCCTAATTCTTCTCTTTGAAGTACAGACATATTTTTAGTTATTATCTTAGTTTTATATTGATTTACTTTAAATCCAGAAACCTTACCATATTGTTCTAATATATCCAACATATATATAACTGTTTTTATAGGTTGAGTTAAAGTAACAACCAAGTCATCTGCAAACGCTCTCAATCTATAGTCCTGTTATCTAATTACTATTCCTTTCAATTTATCAGATTCACGTATCTTATTCAATAAGACTTCTAAAGATAAAATAAATAACAATGGTGATAGAGGACAACCCCGCCTTGTTCCTTTCTCAATCTTAAAGCGATCTGTTAGGCCTCCATTGACAATTATTTGTCCTGATTGTTCTGGATATATTGCTCTAATTGATTGTACAAACTGCTCTCCAAATTGCATTTTCTCTATTATTTTGAACAAAAATTGCCAATTCAATCGATCAAATGCCTTCTCTGCATCCAAAAAAAAAAAAAAAAAGCGCTGCAGGGACTTGGTTATTTCTTTCCAAATATTCCAGTAAGTCTATAACTTGTCTCACATTATATTTCATTTGTCTCCCTTTTATAAATCCTGATTGATCATTATGAATTATTTGTTGCATTACTGGCATTAATCTATTTGCCAATACCTTACCAAAAATTTTATAATCAGTATTCAAAAATGAAATTGATCTGAAACTTTCTGGCTTAACACAATTCTGCTCATCTTTTGGAATCAGTGAAACAAAAGCTTTTCTCCAGGAAGGTGGGATTTCTCCCCCTAATTGAATCTTACAAAATAAGATTCTAAGTGGTTCTACCATTTCAAGCTGCAAATTCTTATAATAAACAGCTGTCAATCCATCTGTTCCTGATGTTTTACCTAATTTTAATTGTTTAATTGCTGCACTAATCTCTTCAGAGGTTATTGGTTGATTCAAACCTTCCCTTTGTTCTAAGATTAATTCAAGAGTATTATCCTCCTTTAAATATCTATCAATATCTAAACCTTGTATTAAATCTCCTGCGTACAGTTTTGTATAATATTCTAGAAAAGCTTTTTTAATCATATTTTGTTGATAAACTTCCTTACCTCTAAATTCTATCTTACTGATACCTCGTGATTTTTGTTTCTTCCTTAATACATAAGCTAACCATCTGCCCGGTTTATTGGCATTGTAAAATGTATTATGTTTAGCATATTGCAAAGTAGTTGCCACCTGGTCAGCCATTAACATATTAAACTGAGTCCGCAAGGAGAAGGGCGGTATACAAATCTAAACAAATAAAATAAATAAATAAATAAATAAACTGCCCTCACAATATATTTATTGTTTCTTTTACTTTTTTATCTCCTGGATTACATATTAATAATTGTTCTTTCTTTTTTATTTCCTCCTCAATCTCTTTCCGCCTCTTTATTTGCTTTAATCTATGTCTATTATTCATATATATTAAAATTCCCCTCATATAGGCCTTACTTGCATCCCATACCATTTCCATAGAGGTACCCTTATGCATGTTATTAACAAAAAATTCTTTCATTTGTTTTTTAAGTTCATTCACATTTTCTTCATATCTAAATAAATTTTCATTCAATCTCCAGGATCTCCTTTCCCCCCTCTCCTGTTCCAATTCCAACCAAACCAGACTATGATCAGCTAAAGTCCTTGGACATATCTTCATCTTCTTTACCCTAGAAAGAAAATCATTTGTAATCAGTATAAAATCAATCCTGGAAAAAGATTGATATCTATCCAAAAAAAAAGTAAAATCTCTTTCGTCTACATTCCGTTCTCTCCAGATATCCCTCAGGTCTAAATCTTCCATTATATCAAAAAAGGACTTAGGTAATTTTGCACATGTAGAAACTTTAGATGTACTCTTCTTATCTTTCAAAGTATCTATTACTCCATTCCAATCACCCATTAATATAAATGATTTATAGTCCCAGTGTATTATTTTGGAATGTAAAAATTTATAAAAATTATCTTGTTGGTTTGGCGCATATATTCCAATTAAAAGCATTTTTCCATTTTGAGTTAATAGTTCTATTGCTGTATATCTTCATTGAGCATCTGCCTCAATTAAATTAGCCATTAATCCGTTCTTTACGTAAATAACTATTTCATTCTTCTTCTCTGGAGCTGATGCCACAAAATGAGTCCCTATTCTTGAGTTTATTAAATATTTTTGATCTGATAATTTAATGTGTGTTTCTTGTAGGCAAATAACATCATTCTTAAATTGTTTCAAATAATGAAATATTTTCTTTCTCTTCTGTGGTGAATTTAAACCATTGACATTCCAAAATAAAAACTTAGTTGCCATCCTTGGCACATCATAGCATCATGAGCATTTGCTGAATTTCTTCTTCCATCTAACTCTTCAGCCTGGCCCCTCCCACTGCTTCTGTTTTTTGAGATTCTTGAGTTGAATCTTGGACTTGTTGCACTTTTGGTTGTTGTTGTTGTTTAAAAGTTGATCGTGTCATACGCTGTTCCTTTGGTTCCTCTGTCTCAAGCACTGGTCCTTCTATACTCTTTAGTGGAAAAGGAAGATCTTCTTGCACTTTTCCTCCAGTTGCCACTTCAGTATAAGTTTGTAACTGTTTTCCATTTTTCTCATGTTGTGGTATCTCTTTTTCTTTTTTGCCCCCCCCCCCCAGGTGGGTCGTCATCTCATCATGCTTTTTTGCAACAACATCCTTAACTTGCTTTATTTCTTCCTCAAATTTCTCCAGTTTCCCTTCTATAATTGTTGTTTGGTTATTCATAGCTTCTTTTATGAATTCTTTAAGATCTCTAATGGGAGTCTCCTGATTTTTTGACTCAGCCGGAAGTTGAGTCTTCTGTGTCACAACTAAAACTATTGGAGAACCCGCCCCCCCCCCTATTTTTGGGATTACTGGTTTAGTTTGCTTGGAAGCCATCTTAATTCCTTCTTTCTTAAAGAAAATCTTTTTTCCTTCCCCTCCCCCACCCTTTACAGGCACAAAGTCACAAAAGCAGCTTTCAGGGGTTTAAATTGGTTGATTTTTAAGGCAAAATGATCTTTCCTCCACCTAGTTCTCTATTTCCAGCAGCTTCAAATCAGTTCAATACACAAAAAGTCTCAGCAAACACTTTCGTTACTAGCTTTCACTTTCATAATTTCAACAGAGACACCATTGAGCACTAACTTCCTCTCAATTGGCTTCAGTTAAAAACAATGTAGCTTGGAATTAAGCGTAGATACTTTCTTGCCTGCATTCCTGCTTCTGCTCCGTCTGCTCTTGGATTCTTTTAAACTTCTTATTGACTGCAGAGGTGGTCGCGATGTCTGGCTCTGCATAAGCAGAGTCATCCCGGCTTCGGAGCTTCATTGGGTTGAACGGGGAGCTTACCCTTCAAGCCCTGGAATCGCTCCAAGGGGCTTTTTTTTTAATTGAAAAAGTTTTACATACAAAATTTTTCCATTTTTTCTCCCCCCCCAATCCCCCCTCCCCCCTGCCTCCCCCACCCCCACCCCATTTCCCCCCCATCCCCCCTTGACTTCCACTACAAGTTAAAAAAAAGAAAAAAAACAAGTACATATAACAAAATAATATAACAAATAAACCTATAAGTATAAAATTTTCCCAAAATTAACTATATTATAATAAAAAACCTAATAACAATAGCATTACTAATTTTATACCAAAATCAATCCCCCTAATAATAAAATATAATAAATCACATCCATATCCATATCCGTATCAATATCAAATAATTTTGTCCCAGCTACACCCATCAACTAAAAAAACAGATTATCAATCAGTACCATACTTATAATATTTAAACCCAATTTTAAAAAATCATACCTTTCTCTAATCCATTGATATTAATATTACTAATTATATACCAAAATCAATCCCCTAATAATAAAATATAATAACTCACCTCCATATCCAAATCAACTAATTTTATCCCAACTAGGCCCATCAACTATTAAACAAAAACATAAAACATTTCTCTATTCTAATAAAATATCATATATGATTATACATATACAATTATAATTATACAATTATATCCAAAAATTTTCTATCTCAATAATCCATGTTTCAATCTTCTCTTCATCTTGATTGAAGTTTATCCAACATAGCTCTAATAAGCTTCGTATTCCTGCTGCCTCCATCAGCAATAAACATTTCTCCATATAAAAATCCCCCCAAGTGACTTTATCAAATAGATTTTCTATCTCAATAACCAAATTTTCATCTTCTCTTCATCTTAATCTTGATTAAAGTTGGACAACTATCTTCTGAGACAATATGTATAAACTAGTTCTTATTCTTATTCAAGCTGCCCCCATCAGCAACAAACATCTCTTCATACATAAATCCCCCCGAGTGACTTAGTATTTGTAAAATCCAACCATGAAGGTATCTTGTAAACCTCTAGGTAGATCAGTCAACCTGACTCCTGATGTATCCGTTAAAAGAAAAAAACAAATGCAGCTTATACAAGCTGCACTCCCAGATGTTCCTTTAAAACTCTTTCAAATCCTGCCAACCTTTCCGCCTCTTTCCTTCGGGTTTGCAAGATGTTTTCATCTTCAAGCTCCTCATCTAGATAATTAATTCCAATAAAATTATAATAGGGTAATCACAGATCCTCTGCTTATTTTGCAGTGATCTGTTTAACTTTCTCAAGATGTCAAATCCAAATCAGGATGAGTTTGTAACAAATTTTAAGTCCAATATCATATGAAAATTAAATATAACAATGGTTATCTTCCAAACTATTTCAAATAATCCTTTATGTAATAGATTCCATCTATTCAGAATTAACCTTTAGTGTTCACCATGCGGTTCCATCGAAAGACACATTTTCGGCTGCAGTTCAGTTTCAGTGGTTTTCAATTTCTTTCCTCCCTTGACTTGTAATTTCTGTTGCTTCTCCTCCTCATACTTTTCCACTTGTGGAATACTGGGCCTCTGCTGTCTCAAAAATATTTGTTTTTCATCTTGATTCAACAGTTCAAGGCCCGGTACCACTTCTCTTGAATCTCTGGAATGCTTTGTTTTCAAATCTGGATATTCCATAATATAGTCATCTAGAAAACCACCTAACTCTCCTTTTTCTTCTAACACACTTTGCTTATTTTGATTTTGTAGTTCCATCTGCACACATTGTTCCTCAACCTCTCTTTCAGACTCTTTATCTTGCTTGTCTTCTTCCATAGATGACAACATAGCAGAAGATAAAAGTATGGGGGCTCCCTTAAGAATGTTATTATAAAAATGTTCAGCTTTTTCAACGGTATTTAAACAATATCTCACATCTTGATAACTCAAAATTACACCAACTGGTACGTCCCATCTAAATGGAATCTTTCTTCTGTGCAATTCCTTCACCAGAAATCCAAAATCTTTTCTGTATCTCAAAATCCTAGATGGCAACTCTTTATAGACCCAGATTTGTAGACCTTTTACCCTTAAAGTAGCTGAATAAGATTTTTGTAAAATATCATTTCTTAATCTTCTATCAGTGAAATAGACAACAACATCTCTGGGTAGATTCTTCTGTCTGGCAACACGTGAATTAACCCTGTAGACTTTTTGAATACAGCCAAGAATTTGGTCAATTTCCAAATTTAAAAAAGCAGCTAATGCCTTAGCACAAAGTATTCTCAAATTTTCTCTGTTATTCTCTCTTATACCTCTTAATCTCAAAGCAGACTCCATAGCTTTAAATTGAAGCAGCATCACATCATTCTGGATTTCCTGATTTTTGGCATCAGCTTCCACAAATTTTTCCTGTAAATCTTTCATCTTGGAATCAAACTTTCTATTGATTTGAGTTATTTTTTTCCCTATTTCCGTCACCACAGTTGAAAAGGCAATAACTACTGTAGTGATAATTTGGTTCAATCCATCATGTTTTCCCTGTACCAGCTCTTCAAGATTCTTCTGTGAGTTTTCTATCTTCTCAGCAATACTTCCTAGAGACCTAATTATAAAGTCTTTTAAGTCCTCATTTGCAGTTCCCTGCAAGTGCTTTGGAATCATTTCTACTTTTTCCTTTGTCTGACTTGTGAGGGAGCCCTCACTTGCCTTTTGTTTAGGAGTCATACTTCCAAAAAAATTCTAACTTTTCTCAAAAAAAACAAAAAGGGTCTTGTTTAAATCAATTTGTTTCCTTTTCCCTGCTAGGATGTTTCTTTTAAAATACATTGGCACTGGCTAAGTTCTTACTTTCATTTTCCACTCTCCATTTTCTCAAACATTTTCCGAGCAAAGCCAGTCGCCATTTTCAAAACACTTTCTCCAATCTCTCTTCTTCTTCCTCTTCTCATTTCTAAGAATTAATAAAAGACAATACTTGCATTTTTCCTCCAGGTTTGACCAGCTTGCTTTTTTGTAGCTTTCAATTGATCTGTGGTGTTGCTCACGACGTCTGGCTCTGCTGCTAGAAGCAGCAGAGATTCCTCGCAGCTTCTCTGGGGGTGAATAGGGAGCCGTCATCCTGAGCCCTCTCCAGGACAAGAAAAGAGTCCTGGGGGCAATTCAGGGGGATCTACCGCACCCTCAGTAGCTCTCCCCGCTCTTCTGACTGAAGAGCAGGGTTTATGAGCCGCCTGCCAGCTGGGAGGTGGCTCTTTCACACGCGGCGAAGCCGGCAGTCATAAAGCGACTGCCGACATTGACGGAGGCGCCACCGGAAGTCGCTCCAAGGGGCTTTTTGGACAGCTCTACCCCCCCCCCAACTGCTCTCCTCTCCTCCTTCTCCTGAAGGAGAGATTTTGAAGCCGTCAGACAGCGCAAAACGGCTTCACGAAAACACGGGGCTGACGGTCTGCAAAGACCGTCTGCAACGCCCTGCAGTGTCAACCGGAAGTCAGAAGGTTTGTCTTCATCGGCTACCTTTGCGCTCTTATCACTGAGCAACGAGTGCGGCAGGAACAGCCTCCCAGCATTGCTGGTTGCAGGTTCCAAATTATTCTGAGGGGTCGGTCTCGAGCCGACTACTGCCAAGGGCCACTAAGGTTGGCAGCATCTCTGTTAGTTGACAGAGCCTCAGAGCGGCATCTCCTGGGGTTTCCCATATGCCAGACTCCTTCGGACAGGATCGGAGACTTCCGGATCCATTAGTTGGCAGAGCCAACCGGAGCAACATCTGGAATTGGCCTCAAAGTCCTGGGCAATCTCCCTGACACAGTACCTTAGTTGTGTAGGGAATAACGCGACAGCCTTATTTCGAGCGGTGTGCCTCCAAGCCTCTGCCTTGCACTTGACACGCCTGTCCGTCATTTTAAATTGGCCACATGGGCTTTAGCAGCCTAACCGCTGTCGTTTTAGGTTCAAAATGGCCAACCGACAAGCTAAGGCTTCCAAGTGGGCTGCACAGGAGGGCAAGTTACCAGGGTCCTCGCAATCTGACCCCTCCAAGTGAACCAAGAAGTCACACACTTCTACCAGGGAGGCAAAGGCTAATGCAGCCCAGGTCAAAGAGGAGCTTAGGCTTCATCAGGCCATTGAACGCTCAATTCAAAAAGCCCTCAAGGAGGCTGTAGTCAAAGACCATCCAATCCAGACAGATCCTGCAACCCCCCTTTTAGGGAATATGGGGGCTCCTGTAGTTTCCACACCTGCCTTGTCCTCGGATGGGGATCCCACGGCAATGTCTGCTGTTTGGCCTGCAATCGGAGCCTTCTCCTCCCAGGGCACCATCACCCCTGCCACCACCAGCACCAGAGATGGCTACTACTTCCCAGATTTCAAGGGTACACAAGACAGGTCCCCTCATCTCCCCAGATTTGGTCAATAATATTCAGGAGGCCATTCAGAAGGGTGTTCAATTAGAGCTCCAATGCAAGGCCTCTTCCTGGGTTTCGGGTTCAGACTGTTCCCAGGTAGACATTGAAGGATCACACTTGTCAGATGCTCAGGCTCCAGCTTGCGCCAGGGCCCCCTCTGTTGCCTCGTCAGGCCAGGATTCCTTACCATGGGAGGACTAATTAGAGACCTGGATCTGTCGGATGATGAAGCTCTTTCCCCAGACCAGCCTTCATTTGTGGGGTTGTTCAAACCTCAGCTCTTTAGGTCCCTTCTGCACAAGGCCAAGGCAACCACCCGCCTGGGCCTTGCCCGCCTGGGCCCAACACAGGGGAAGAGGTTGCACATATAGTTCCCTTGTTTGAGGAACCCACCTTTGAGGCGGAGAAAATCCTGGGCCCCAAATTATTTTGGGATGTATTACAGAGGCAATGGTCCTCTCCAGCTTCAGGATCCAATCCTAACACTTTAGATAAGCGTCTCTACAATTTGGCCCCAGACGTATCCTCTTTACTGCAGGTTCCATCAGTTGACCCCACATTAGTGGCCCTATAGGCCCCTTCTAATTTAACAGGTCTGGAGGACAATCAGCTTGAGCATTCGCTTGTGAAGGCCCATCAGGCCACTGTTTGGTCCGTCAAGTCGGTCATGGCCGCTTCTTTGTTTAATCGGGCCTCTATTCTCTGGCTACGTCAGCTCCAGGACCAGATTCCCATATTGGACACCTGTTCTCAACAGGACATCAATAAGGTCTTGGCCGCGTTGGAATATTCAGCTGACGCCACTTTGAACATATCACGTTTCGCGGCCAAGGCTATAGGCTCCACAGTGGTGGCCCGCCGCTTGCTCTGGCTCTGCCAATGGCAGGCGGATGCTAAGTCCAAATGGTGTTTGGCCACTTCTCCCTTTGAGGGCACTAATCTCTTCGGGGCCCCACTGGAGCCACTGTTGTTTGAATCTAGGGATAAACGCTGCATCTTGCCAAACATGTCCCATACATCGGAACAACGTACGTCTTCTTCCTTTCGTCCCTTTCGGGGTTCGGAGGGAGCTGGGCTGGCTAAATAATGAATTTTAATGGGTGTTTTAGTTCTTGAGTTTTTCAATATAGGGCCAAATTATTTAATATGTTTTAAACTGTTTTTAAATTTTGTGATATATGTTGTTTACTGTGGCTGTGCACCACCCTGAGTCCCTCGGGAGAAGGGCGCTATAAAAATTTACATAATAAATAATAATAAATAAATATTCAGGGCCTAGATCCCAGAGACATTTTCCTTCCCAGACACGACCTCAGGATTGTCAAGGTCCCTCGGCTCAAAAAAGACAATTCAAACGTCCCTTTCAGGGCATCCGAGGTCATTCCCTTCCACCGATCCTGTTGACTGCATGTCCATCCCTCCCATTGGGAGCCGCCCGGCTCTCTTTGTCAACCAATGGAAGGCAATCACCTCAGATGCTTGGGTCAGGGAAATGATCAGGTGGGGCCTCTCCCTGGAATTCCTCTCCACACACACCCCGACTAGTTTCTCCAATGCCCTCTCTCGCGGGATCGGTCGACCCAGCTCTTGGTGGCATCGGCCATTCAACACCTTCTAAATATTTGGGCCATCGAGCTGGTGCCACAGGAGCAGCACAGACAAGGATTTTATTCCCACCTGTTCATGATTCAGAAACCCCCGGAGGGATGGAGAACAATCCTCGATCTCAAGTCTTTGAACTGCTGGATAGTTTACCAACAGTTCAAGATGTAGTTCCTCCAGTCCATCTTGGATGGCATCAGAGTCGGGGATTTCCTCACGTCAGTTGACTTGATGGAGGCTTATCTCCCTGTCCCCATTCACCCAGCCTTTCGCAAGTTTCTCAGATTTTGTCATGCGAGCCACCTTTACCAGTACCGTTCTCTCCCTTTCGGTCTCTCCTCGGTTCCCTGAGTGTTTACCAAATTGATGACCACGCTAGCGGGCCACCTCTGAACACTGCCAATCAGGATCCAGTTCTATTTGGATGACCTCCTCATCCAGTCAAGTTCAGATCGCCTAGCGCACCAAGACCTGGACACCATCCTCCGGGTCTTGAAGGCTCACGAATTTTCCATCAAGTTGGCCAAGAACCAGGTGGTTCTGATGACTTGCATTCAACATCTCAGAACAATCATAGATATGGTCGAGAGCAGGGTCTATCTTTCTCAGGACCACCTATCCAGCCTGGGGGCCCTGGTCAGGTCAGTCACATCAAGGAGATCCATCTCCCTGGCATCACTGTCCCAACTCCTCAGAAAGATGGTCTCCTGCATAGGCATAGTATCTTGGACTCGTCTCCACTGCAGGGACCTTCAGTGGTTACTGCTCCTGTATCAGAAACACCAGCTAGCATCCTCCCACTAGACGGTCCAGCTGTCCCCCAAAGTCCAACTCTCCCTTCATTGGTGGACTTCAGCCACCATGCTCAAGGAGAGGGAGTTCAGAGAACCTCGTTGTATGGTCTTGTCTATGGATGCCAGCCTTCAGGGTGGGGGGACTCACCTAGCATCATCCATGGCACAGGCCATTGGACCCAGGCTGACCTGGGTCACAATATCAATTGGTTGATATTGGTTGGAGCTGCGGGCCATCCATCTGGCCCTCTGGGTGTTTCAGGACAAGATTCAGGACAGACATGTCTTAATCCGGACAGACGTGGCCGCCAATATGAACCACCTGGGGGGGGGGACCCGCTCTCACCTCCTCATGCAGGAGGCCAATTTACAGAAGACTTGTTCTCTTGTCTCAATTATTGAAATTTTAGTCTTATTTCTACTTTAACAAAGGAGCTTCTTCCCCACCCACTCTTGTTTTTTGATTTGGCTACTCACTGTTGCCAGCAGATTTGGTCATGGCAGACCAAGCTTTATCCTCAAATATAGTGCAGCCTGACAGCCCTCCCCAAGATAGCAGGGCCAAAAAGCCTGCTCATAGAGCCTTGGTGGTACAGTGGACTAAGTGCTGTTATGTAGCACTTAGCCGCCAGCTGCCTGCAATTAGTGCAAGTATATTTTATTTTTTTATTTTATTTTATATTTTAATTTTAATTTTAATGTTTATACCGCCTTTCTCCCGAAGGACTCAGGGCGGTGTACAGCCATAGTAAAACACATATAACACAAAAATTAAAACTATTTAAAAAGTATTCAATGATATGGCCCTATTTCTTTAAAAAAAAACCATGACTAAAAAATACCCCATTAAAAATTCATTATTCTGTCAGACCAGCTTGTTGAAATAATAAAGTCTTAAGGGGATGGCGGAAGGTACAAAGGTCGGGGATCATACGTATCTCCGGGGACTATTCATTCCATAGGGCATGAGCCCCCACAGAGAAGGCTCTCCCCCTGGGGATCACCAGTCGACATAATTTGACCGATGGCACCCTGAGGAGGCCCTCTCTGTGGGAGCGTATCGGCTGGTGGGAGGCTATTGGTGGCAGAAGGCAATCCCGTAAATATCCAGGTCCTAAGCCATGGAGTGCTTTAAAGGTGGTAACCAGCACCTTGAATCTCACTTGGAAGACCACCGGGAGCCAGTGCAGCTTGTGCAGGAGAGGTGTTACATGGGTGCATCAAGTTGCACCCATAATCACCTGTGCAGCCTCATTCTGGACCAGTTGGAGCCTCCGGGTACTCTTCAAGGGGAGCCCCATGTAGAGAGCATTGCAGTAGTCCAGACTGGAAATGATGAGGGCATGAGTGACTGTGCACAGGGCGTCCTGGTTCAGAAAGGGACGCAACAGGTAGATCAGGCAAACCTGATAAAAAGCCCCCAGCATGTATGTGTGTGCCAGCCAGCTGATTTTTGGGTCTTCTGGGCCCACTGGAAGCAGGGAAACAGGCTGTTTCCTGCCTTCTGAGGGCCTCAGGGGGTGGTAGAGAAGTCCCATTTTTTCTCTCCCCAGCCTCCAGAGCATTTCTAGGAGCCTGGGGAGGTCGAAAACAGCCTCCCCCCCCTGGAGGCCCTCCAGAGGCCAGAAATGGCCCATTTGCCTGGGGAAAGAGAAAAACGGGCCTACTGGGCCCACCATGCCATTGCATGCCAGGAATGGGGGAAGGGGGAAGGGGGGGTCATGCATGCATGCACGGAGCCCATAGAATTATGGGTGTGGGCACACATGCACGCGACACCCATCCTCGCTCCTGGCATGCGATGGCAAAAAGGTTAGCCATCGCTGTCCTAGAAGTATGACCCCAGAGGCCACTTTCACACCAATGGCAGCAGGCCTATACTCAGGAGAAGAGCAGGGTAGCGCCCTGTCCCTGGACATTCAAATGTTTATTGCGGAGACAATCTCTAAGGCCATGACATCTGGCTTCCAAAAGGGAGGTTATTTTCCCTCAATGTCTGCCAGCCTACAACTGTAGTTTCTGCCTGCCCTGGATCTGGGACCAGGTTCTCCTTCTCAGCAAGATTCCACACATAGTGCAGATTCTTTGTAGGGAGAGGATGATATGGGAGATCCAGAGTTCTTGGAAGACGAAGGGCTGTTGTTAGATAAACTGGCCTTCACCAGCCTCTTCCAGCCTTCCGTTTTCAAATCCTTGCTTCATAAAGCTAAGGTGTCAACTAATTTGGGAGTTTCTGAGGCTCCTGCAGTCCAATCCCAGAGGGTGCATCACCCGCATGAGGAGTTGTTCGCCGTCTCATCACCCGAACAAGAGTTTATTCCGTACCTACAGCTTTTTGCTGAGGTGATTCAAAAGCAATGGAGTCAACCAGCTCCATGCCTGCGCCTAGCAGCCATGACAAAAAACTTTACTTTACGGCTCCGGACCTAGACGGGATATTGCAGTTTCCCGCTACAGACACTCCTGTTGCCAATCTAGCATCTTCCTCTGTTTTCTCCAATTACATTGTGGAACTGTTAAAGATGGAGGATAGGAAAGCAGAGGTGTCATGTAGAAAGATTCATCAGGTGGCCACTTGGGCCATTAAGGCCGCAACATTGGCCTCCTTTTTCAACCGCACATCTTTTTTTTTAATTGAAAAAGTTTTACAAATACAAGTTTTTCCCCCACCCTTCCCCTCCCTAACCCTCCCTGACCCTTCCCTCCCCACCCTTGACTTCCCTTATAACCTTAAAATTACAATTCATTTTTAACTCCCCAGGTATTAAAAGGTGAAATCATATCATGTCATACAATTCCCCCCATCTATTCTACCCCCTGTCTATACTAAAAATTTCTACATAACAAAATAAGCTATCTGATGCTTTATTAATTAATATTTATTTATATATCTACACATTGTCTATCCCAAATATTAAAAAGTCCAAATCATATCATAATTCCCCCAACTACTCTACTCTACACCCTGTATATACTATAAATTTCTACATAACATTCAACTAAAAACGATCTGATACTTCTTTGTTTGATATTTATTCTGCACATAATCTATCCATTTCTTCCATTCCCACACAAACGTTTTTTGAGTCCAGTCTTTTAAATATGCTGATATTTTTGCCATTTCTGCAAAACTGGCCACCTTCAAAGTTCATTCTTCAATAGTAGGTAAAATAACTTTTTTCCAATATTGACCAATCAATAACCTAGCTGCTGTAATCATATATAATATCAGTTTTGTTTCATTCAATGAAAAGTCCTTAACTATACCCAATAAAAATAATTGTGGGGAAAATTGAAGTTTCTTCAAAACATTTTGCATAACCCACCAAATTTTGATCCAAAAAGCCTTCACTTTTTTGCAAGTCCACCATATATAGTAATATGTAGCATTTAAACAATCACATCTCCAACATTTTGGCTGAACATTAGGATACATGCATGACAATTTCTTAGGATCTAAATGCCACCTATAGAACATTTTATAAAAATTTTCCCTCAAGTTCTGTGACTGAGTAAATTTAACATTCTGGACCCATATTTTTCCCATGTTTCCATCATAACTGGTTCTGCAAGTTTTGTGCCCATTTTATCATACAGTCTTTAAGCAATTCATTTTCAGAGTCTCTTTCCAACAAATATTATAAACCCTCAACAAATATTATAAACCCTCTTAATATGCATTGGGCCTTTCTCTTTTATCTGTCTTACCAATTCCTCTTCATACATCATTAAACCAGTTTTTTTTATCTTCCCTCCATCTCAATTGAAGTTGGTTATACTGTAACCAGGTTAAGTTAATCCCTTCTTCCAACAGAGTGTTGAATGTCTTTAATTTCCATCTACCCCCATCATCAAAAAGTATCTCTTTATATAGAGATATAGAGAAGGAGAGAAGATCATGGAGACTGAATGAGAATTTGTTTAGATATGAGAAGAATATATCTGAACTTAAAAAACATGTGAAGGAATTTTTTCAAATGAATCTGAATAAGGGTACACCTATTGAAGTTGTTTGGGACGCAAGCAAGGCATATATGAGAGGTGTACTGATTTATATGAACTCTAAGCATAAGTCAGTTCAACAAAAGATAAGAACAGAATTGGAGTTAGAAATAAAGAAAAAAGAACAACTACATATAAAGAATCCGACTGATGAGAAACTACAGGAAACTATAAAACTTCTGAAAGATCTATTTCAAATGCTTATGGCTGAACAAACGGCAACTAATTTGCAATTTGCGAAGCATAACACTTTTTGTAATGCTAATAAGCCAGGTAGATGGTTGGCCTATACTTTGAGAAAACAACAAACTTTTGAATATTGAACTATATATACTATTGAATATAAAGGTAAACAAGTTTTTCAACAGAGTTTAATACATCAAGCTTTTCTAGATTATTATTCTAACCTATATCATAAAGATAATATAAAGAATGAGCTTATTGATGAATATCTTGAGAAGAGAAGAGTTACAAAAATTTCAAGAGAACAAAAGGAAAGAATGAATTATGTAATAACTTCTGAAGAGATCTCGTTTGCAATAAAACAACTGAAAATAGCAAAAGCTCCAGGGGTGGATGGCTTGACAGCAGTATATTACAAAACCTTACAAGCAGAACTGATTGAACGTCTTAAGGATTTATTCTGTAGTATACAACAGGGTGTAAAATACCCCCATCATGGAAGACAGCCTTTATTTCACTGATATCAAAGGAGGATGGTTCTACAAAACCAGAAAATTTCAGACCAATATCTCTCTTGAATACGGATTATAAAATCTTTGCAAAAGTATTAGCCAACAGATTGATGCCAGTTATCCAAGAGGCGATTCATCATGATCAAGCTGGATTTATAGAGGGCAGATATATGAAGGATAATGTGAGGAAACTCATAGGCTGATTGGAATATCTTGAGAAAAATAAACAGATCTCTGCAGTGCTGGTGTTTTTGGATGTGGAAAAGGCCTTTGATCGAGTTAACTGGGATTTTCTAAAAAAGACTTTGCTTAAAATGGACTTTGGGGATCAGTTTATACATGCAATTTCAGCAATTTATCAAGAACAGACAGCACAAATTGTTATTAATGGGAGTTTAACGACTAATTTTAATATACAAAAAGGAACAAGACAAGGTTGTCTGCTGTTGTTTATTTTAACTTTAGAAGTTTTGTTGAACTCAATACGGGACTCGAATAATTTGAATGGAATAGTTATAAGGCAAAAGAACTATAGAACGAAAGCATTTGCAGATGATCTGGTTGTTACCCTAACATGACCTTTGGAATCAATCATCCATATGAAAAACACTATAGAAGAATATGGTTTGGTTTCAGGATTTAGATTAAACCAGAAAAAGACTAAGATGATAGTTAAAAACATGTTGGAACCACAAAAGAGTGAACTGGAAAGGTTTGCAGGTTTTGAAATAGTTTCAAAGGTGAAATATCTAGGAGTCCAGGTTGCAGTTTCTAATATAAAACTTTTTCAAAACAACTATGAAGTTTTGTGGCGTAAGATTCAAAAAGATTTGGAAATTTGGAAAAAACTGCAACTATCTTTACTTGGCAGAATAGCAGCAGTTAAGATGAACGTTCTACCTAGATTTCTGTTTTTGTTTCAAATGATTCCGGTGCTTAAAAGTGATAAAATCTTGGCTGAATGGCAATCAGGACTAAACAAATTTATCTGGAATGAGAAAAAACCAAGAGTTAAATTCAAAATAATGCAAGATGTTCGTGAAAGAGGTGGCCTTAAAGTTCCAAACTTACGTTTATATTATGAAGCAGCAGTGTTGATGCAAGTGGGTGATTGGTTTGGAACAACAAAGACTGAAATTTTGAATATAGAAGGCCATGATTTGGACTTTGGTTGGCATGCATACTTATTTTACGAAGATAAGTTGGATAACGTATTTAAAAGTCATATATTGAGACATGCTCTGATGAGAGTTTGGAAGAAGCACCAGCTTAAATTGGATTACAAAATACCTTTGTGGTTGGATCATGGGCAAACAATGCGGAATATAAAGTCACTCGGGAGGATTTTATACAAAGAGATGCTTTTCAATGATGGGGGCAGTTGGAGTCTGAAACCTTTGAAAACTCTGTTGGAAGAAGGGAGGAATTTAACTTGGTTGCAGTATTCTCAACTTCAATCGAGATAGTGAGAAGATCAAAAAATTGGTTTAATGCTGCATGAAGAAGATTTGGTGACACAGATAAAACGGAAAGGGCCGATGCATATCAAAAGGGTTTATAACTTACTGTTAGAAAAAGATTCAGAGAACGAATTAGTTAAAGATTGTATGATAAAGTGGGCACAAAACTTTGCAGAACCAGTCATGTTGGAGACATGGGAGAATATTTTGGTCCAGAATGTTAAATTTACTCAAGCACAGAATCTGCGGGAAAATTTTTATAAAATGTTTTATAGATGGCATTTGGACCCCAAAAAACTGTCATGTATGTATCCAAATGTTCAACCTAAATGTTGGAGGTGTGATTGTTTGGATGCTACATATTTTCATATTTGGTGGACTTGTAGAAAAGTGAAAGCTTTTTGGATTAAACTTTGGTGGGTTATGCAGAATGTTTTAAAAAAGAAGCTTCAATTTTCCCCGCAATTGTTTTTGTTGGGTATAGTTAAGGATTGTTCATCGAGTGAAACGAGATTGATTTTATATATGATTATTGCAGCTAGATTACTGATTGGACAATATTGGAAAAAAGATAGTGTACCTACTATAGAAGAATGGACATTGAAGATGGCTAACTTTGCAGAAATGGCAAAGATTTCTGCATATTTAAAAGACAGGACCCAAGAAGCTTTTGTTAAGGAGTGAAAGAAATGGGTGGATTATGTGCAGAACAAATATCAAACTAAGAAGTATCAATTAGTATTTGACTGATAATTACTTTTACTATATTTATTATATCAATATGTAGAAAAGTTTTAATGTTAAAAATATTTGAAATTATTAGTATAGTATATATGTGATAGAAGGATTTTACTTTATATATATTTACTATATTGTTATTTAGAAAATTTTTAATGCTAAAAATAAGTTTATGCATATGTTTTACTGTATATATTTGATAGAATAACTTTATATATATCTATTATGCTGTTATCTAGAAAAATTTTAATGTTAAAAATACTTGATAAGTTTATATATATGTTTTACGGTTAGCATATATTTGATAGAATAATTTTACTTTATTCAATGTTAAAATTTAAGATATGTTATCTGGATTTCACCTATATTTTTGTTTAATATTGATAGACATGTAAGAATAATATTTTTTTAGTGAAGGAAGCCAAGGGAGAATAATATTTTTTTAGTGAAGGAAGCCAAGGGAGGAAGGGAGGGGAGGGAAGGGAAGGGAAGGAGGGGGGGTGGGAGGGGGGAAAATGGGGGGGGGATGATAAAATTGTATTGTAAAACTTTTTCAATAAAAAAAAGTATCTCTTTATATAAAATCCCCCCAAGTGACTTTATATTCTGTATAATATGACCAAGAACCAACCACAAAGGTATTTTGTAATCCAATTTAAGATGGTGCTTCTTCCATACTCTCATCAAAGAGTTTCTGAGTATGTGACTCTTGAACACTTTATCAACTTTATTTTCATAAAATAAATATGCATATATTTATCAATGATATATTTAACATATATTTGCAAATATCCAAATTCCAAGTCATGGCCTTCTATATTCAATATTTCAGTCCTTGTCATTCCAAACCAATCACTCGCTTGTGTCAACGCTGCTGCTTCATAATACAATCGTAGGTTTGAAAGTTTGAGACCACCCCTTTCACGAACATCTTGCATAATTTTCAGTTTGACTCTAGGCTTTTTCTCATTCCAAATAAATTTATTCACTCCTTTTTGCCATTCCATCAGATGTTTATCACTTTTAAGCACCGGAATCATTTGAAACAATAATAAAAATCTAGGTAGAACATTCATCTTAACTGCTGCTATTCTTCCAAGTAAAGATAGCTGCAGCTTTTTCCAAGTTTCCATATCTTTTTGCACCTTTTGCCACAGTACTTCATAATTATTTTGAAAAAGTTTTATATTCGAAGCTGCAACTTGAACTCCTAGATATTTCATCTTTGGTACTATCTCAAATCCTGCCATCCTTTCGAGTTCCTTCTTTTGACCTTCTGACATATTTTTAACTATCATCTTGGTTTTTTTCTGATTCAGTCTAAATCCTGATACCATACCATATTCTTCTATAATGTCTTTCATCTGAATTATTGATTCCATCGGCCGTGTTAGGGTAGCAACCAGATCATCTGCAAATGCCCTTGTTCTGTAATCCTCTTGCCTTATAGCTATTCCATTCAAAGTACTCGAATCCCATATTGAATTCAGCAAGACTTCTAACGTTAAAATAAATAACAGTGGGGATAACGGACAACCTTGTTTTGTTCCTTTTTGTATATTAAAGTTTGTTGTTAAACTTCCATTAATGATAATTTGTGCTATTTGCTCTTGATAAATTGCTGAAACCGCCTGAACAAACTGGTCCCCAAAGTTCATTTTTGTTAAAGTCTTTAGTGGAAAATTCCAATTGACTCAATCAAAGGCCTTTTCCGCATCCAAAAACACCAGCACTGCAGGGATCTGTTTACTTTTCTCAAGATGTTCCAATAAGTCTATGATTTGCCTCACATTATCCTTCATATACCTGCCTTCTATAAATCCAGCTTGATCATGATGAATCACCTCTTGCATAACTGGCATTAATCTGTTGGCTAATACTTTTGCAAAAATTTTATAATCCGTATTCAGGAGAGATATTGGTCTAAAATTTTTCGGTTTTGTAGAACCTTCCTCTTTTGGTATTAATGAAATAAAAGCTGTCTTCCATGAAGGGGGTATTTTACCCCCTTTTTGTATGCTACAAAATAAATCTTTTAAGATGTTCAATCATTTCTGCTTGTAAAGTTTTATAATACACTGCTGTTAAGCCATCCGTCCCTGGAGCTTTAGCTGTTTCAATTGTTTAATTGCGAAAATAATCTCCTCAACTGTTATTAATTGATTCATTCTTTCCTTTTTCTCTCTGGAAATTTTTGTGACTCTACTTTCTTCTAAGTATTTATCTATAAGTTCATTCTTAATATGGTCTTTAGCATATAGTTTAGTATAATAATCTAAAAAGGCTTGTTTGATTAAATTTTGTTGAAAAACTTCCTTCTCTCCATATTCAATGGTACCAATGACTCAAGAACTCTGCTGTTTCCTCAATGTGTAGGCCAACCATCTGCCTGATTTATTAGCATTACAAAATGTGTTATGTTTTGCAAATTTTAGATTAGTTGCAGCTTGTTCTGCTATAAGCATTTGAAATTGGTCTTTCAAAAGTTTTATAATTTCTTGTAATTTTTTATCCATCGGATTTTTTATAAGTAATTGTTCTTTTTTCTTTATTTCTGCTTCCATTTCTAATCTTTTCCTTTGTTGATTTAATTTGTGTTTAGAGTTCATATAAATCAGTACCCCTCGCATATACGCCTTACTCGCATCCCAAACAATTTAAATAGGGGTACCCTTATTCAAATTCATTTCAAAAATTCCTTCATATGTTTTTTAAGTTCACTTATATTCTTTTCATATCTAAACAAGTTTTTGTTTACTCTCCACGATCTTCTCTCCTTCTTTCCCATTTCTATTTCTATCCATACCGGGCTATGATCAGTTAGAGTCCTCAGAAATATTTTTGTTTTCTTTGTTTTTAAAAGTAGGTCAGCTGTAACTAAAATAAAATCAATCCTGGAAAAAGATCTATGTCGATCTGAAAAAAATGTAAAATCCAATTCTTTGGGGTTCTGCACTCTCCATACATCTTTCAATTCCAGGTCTTCTTTCATATCAAAAAAAGTCTGTGGTAATTTAACACATGATTTTGCCAAACTCTTCTTGTCTTTTTTAATATCTATCACTCCGTTCCAATCTCCCATAAGTAAAATAGATCTATAATCCCATTGCAGTATTTTAGAATATAATAATTTATAAAAGTTTTCCTGTTGTTGATTAGGAGCATAAATTCCAATCACCAGAAGTGGACCATTCTGTGTATATAATTCAATTGCTATATATCTTCTGCAATCATCTGCTTCTATAATTTTGGCTGATAATCTTTTATTTATATAAATCACAACACCATTCTTTTTCTCTAAAGTTGAAGCTATAAATTGTGCACCTAATTTAGAATTAGTCAAATATTTTTGATCCTGCATTCTAATATGAGTTTCTTGCAGACAAATAACGTTGTTGTTAAATTGTCTCAAATAGTGAAATATTTTCCTCCTTTTCTGTGGTGAGTTCAATCCATTCACATTCCAAGATAGAAATTTAATTGTCATTTGTAGTCTCGTGAAGCGTTGAAAGCATTTGCCGAAGTTTCTGTTCCAGAGTGGTAGTCTTCGGCCTGGCTCCTCCCATGGCTTCAGTTTTCTGTGATTTAGCATTGGCACCCTTCTTATCTTGTGGTGGGATAAACCTCTGCTGCTGTTGCTTGTCTAAAATTTGCTTGTGGGCTGCTCAAGTTATACGCTGATCTTTAGGTTCCTGCAACAGTTCAAGGTCCAATGCCACCTCCCTTGTACTTCTGGGTAGCCCTTTTCTGGCCTCTGAAAAATCCAACAATGGTTCATCCGAAGAGCCGCCTGTTGCTCCTTGACTTTCCTCTATTGCTCGTTGAGTTTCCATTGCCTCCAACTCCATCTGCTTCTGCTATTCCTCAGTCTCTTGTTCAAATTCCTTCTCTTTATCACCCTCCTCTATAGCTAGCACTGAAGATGTACATGGAGATGCTTCACCAGTTTTAAAAACACTGAAATAAAATTGTTCCGCTTTTTCAACAGTATATTTAGTCGGTATCTCTCACCTTGATACCTTGGTATTATTCCAACTGGGGCATCCCACCTAAATGGGATCTGATGTTTCTTCAATTCAGTCACCAGGAATCTAAAATCCTTTCTATCTCTTAGCATCTTAGGCGGCAAATCTTTATAGATACCAATCTCTTTTCCATCTACTTGAATAGTAGAAAGAAAAGACCTCTGCAAGATATCATTTCTCATTCTTCTGTCAGTAAAGTAAATCACCATATCTCTAGGCAAATTCCTTTGCCTCGCCACCCAAGAATTCACTCTGTAGACCTTGTCAATCTTGCACAGAACATCTTCAGGGTTTACCTTTAACATCACAGCGAGTGCATCAGCACAAACATTCTCAAATCCTCTCTATTATTTTCCTTTATTCCTCTCAGTCTTAAAGCAAACTCCATAAATCTAAGTTGCATCATAGTCACTTCATTTTCAATCCTTTGAGTCTTGTTGTCCACATTCGAAATTTTATTGTCAGCTGCCCTCATTTTAGATTCAAATTCTGAACTAAGTTCACCCACTTTCTTATCAATCTCAGCAACCGCTTCTGAGAGACCAGTAACAACTGTCAGTATATCTTGCTTCATCTTGTCATATTTTTCTTGAACCACCTCCTTAATTTCCTGTTGAGATTTTTCCATAGCTTCAGTTTGGTTCTCTAGAGCCACAACTATAAATTCTTTCAGATCTTTAAATTCAGTCTCCTGTTCTTGGCTCTGAATCTGAGTCTCTGACTGCTCTTTTGTTTGGTGGGTAGGGGAACCCCCCCTGCAGCTTTGGGAGCTGGCTTAGTCTGTTTTGAAGCCATGGTTTTGCACAGTCTTATTCTTTCTAAGAAAGAGGTCTTCCTCCCTTTCCCACCACAGAGTTCTTTTAAAGACTTCCCCAGCTTTATAAAGGAGAGAGAATAGATGAAAAACACTCTAAGAAGACTTTTCTCTTTTCTTCTAGCAAACGCTGTTACTTTAAGTACTTTAAAGTGCGTTGGAATACACAGGCATTTCCACTTTCACTTTCAGCTTTTTCCCTCCACTGAAGCCGGATGCCATTTTAATTTACTTTCACTACTTTCACTCCTTCTCCCTTCTTGATATTATTGACAGGGCTAGCACAAATACTTGCGTTTTTAAAGTCCCGATTTCACCCTGCTTCATTTGAAAGCTTCTGTTGTTTTTCAATGCTGGCGTTAATCACGTCGTCTGGCTCTGCTTATGCAGAGTTGTCCCCGGAGTCCGGAGCCTTGGCGAGGTGGATAGGGAGCCTCATCCTGCTTCCTCCCCAGAAGCAAAAAAGACAATCTGGGGGCTTCGCAGGGGGCTCTACCTTGTCTCGCTGGCTCTACTCGCGTTTCTGTAAAAAAAAAAAAGGAGTTTTTCAAGCCGCCTCTCAGCTGTAGAGGCGGCTCTTACGGGCGATGGGGCTGGTGGTCTTAAAGAGACCATCCAGCGACGACAGCAGCGCCAACCAGAAGCTCAACCGCACATCTTGATATGGCTTCGCCATTTACAGGAGAGGATACCACCTGATAATACGCAATCAAGATATTAATAAATTGGTGGCAGCCACCAAATATTCCGCTGACGCATCCTTGGACGCGGTGAAATTTGCTTTGTGGACCCTGGGATCAGCCGTGACTTCCCGCCAATTTGTATGGCTTCACCATTGGGAAGCAGATATGAAATTGAAGTGGAAGCTAGCATCGGCCCCGTACAAGGGATCTAAACTTTTTGAGGAACCATTAGACCCTTTTCTTATTGAAAACAAGGACAAACAGAAGGTGCTACTATCAGCTTATCGGAGGACAGAGCATAGGTATTTACCTTACTCACAGCAACAGCCCTTTTGGATTGAATCCAGCCCCAGTGGGTCCTATTTCCAACAACCTTACGCCCAGGGGTTTGACAGGTCAGCAGATAGGTCTACCTTCCGGGACAGGGGTAGACGTCAACCTCCGGCCAAACCGCCGTTTTGTGGGACCGGAAAAAAGACCTTTCAGGCATGGCAAATGACTTCCTGCTCACCTCTCCCATTGGTGGCAGACTACAGCAATTTTACTGTCAATGGGAATCATTTACAGCTGATGCTTGGGTTCTCCAAACAGTGGGTTTCAGCCTCACCTTGGAATTCCACTCCAGCCCTCTGAACCGTTTCATCCAATATCCAGTTTCATGCCTTCCGATAAAGTCAGCAATGATGGAGGTAGAGATGCAACATCTGTTGAAATCAGGGCCATCGAACCAGTGCCAAAACATCAAAAACACATGGGGTTTTACTCCATTCTATTATTGGTGCCCAAAAGTTCCAGGGGCTGGAGAGGGATCTTGAATCTCAAGCAACTCAACACATTCATTCTGTACCAGCAATTCAAAATGCAATTGCTCAAGGATATTTTGGGATGCATTAGGAGGGGCGATTTCTTCACATCAGTGGACCTCAAGGAGGCCTACCTACACGTCCCAGTCCATCCACAATATCAAGAGTACCTGCAGTTTGCGTATAACAACCAGCATTTCACCAGCCCCTAGGACATTTACTAAATTGTTAGCAGCAGTGGTGGCAATGGTCCGATTGATTCCAGTACACATACTCTGCTACTTGGATGACATTTTAATCCTGTCCTCCTCCTAGGTGCAAGCCACAAAGAACTTAGGGTCAGTGATTCATACACTACAACAGCATGGTTTTTCTCTAAACCTGCAAAAGTCTCATCTGAGGCTTACCACCCGCATACTTCATCTCGGGGCCGTCATAGACTCTATCGGAGGCCAGGTTTACCAACAACACAGCATCAAGACATTGATATCACAAATTGTCTCAACGGGTAATTGCCTTGCTTTTTCTGTCTCAGTTGCTTGGGAAAATGATCTCATGTATTTCAATTGTGCCCTGGGCAAGACAGCATGCTCGTCCGCTACAATGGTACTTGCTACCATTCTAGAGAATAGGATGCAGCAACCCAGGCCAAGGTGGTACTTCCATCACAAGTACGTTTATCCCTCCAATGGTGGATATCTCCAGCACTTTAGAAGGGGTGTGTGTTCCAGGAGCCCAACCGCATCACAGTGACATTGGATGTGAACCTTTTCGGCTGGGGGGCTCATCTGCTTTCTCAGGTGGCTCAAGAACAATGGTCTCCAGCAGAGCTGAAGAACAGCATCAACTGGATGGAGTTGAGGGCTGTACGTCTTGGTCTCCACACCTTTTGGGCCACAATCACAGGTCAACATGTTCTGATCTTATTAGGCAGTGTTGCCACGAAATCACATATAAATCGAGAAGGAGACACATCCTCTAATGGCAGACACGGAGAGGCTGATGAGCTGGGCAGAGAGATACACACTTCCCCTGAAGGAGGAACACATCTCTGGCTCATCCAATGTTCAAGCTGATTGCTTGAGCAGGACAAACTGGATCCATCGGAATGATGTCTTCATCCGAAGATATTTCAGGAGATCTCCCAGAGATTTGGTCTACCAATCATAGACCTGTTTGCCTGGCTGGAAAACACACAACTTCTGTGGTTTTTTTCTCGGTTTCTGAGCCCGGAGATGTAAGGATGCAACGCGCTCAGAAGCACATGCCTTGGGGACTGCTATATTCATTTCCTCCACTCCCACTAATCCTGAGGGTTATTCACAAGCTGTTAGACAAAAGAGCAGAGTTGCTGCTGATTGCTCCCCATTGGCCATGATGTTCCTGGTATGCCAACCTGGTGAGCCTCTCCATGTACCAACCCTGGAGGATTCCCCAGGACAGGATTTCTTTCAGCCAGTGGGTCGTTTTCCATCTGGAGCCTCAATGGCTCCAGTTGACCATCTAGCATTTGAAAGAACCCTCCTGAGGAAAGATAATATTTCAGGGAAGGTGATACAGACTATACAGGCTTCCAGGAATGCATCGACAAACCGGATTTATGACACTTCTTGATGATCCTTCTGTCTGTGGTGTTCCAAGGAACACGTCGATCCTATATCAGCATCAGTACCTGAGGTCTTTGAATTCCTGCAAACGGATCTGGACAAAGGGTTGGCCCCCAATACCCTTCGCTGGCAGGTTGCAGCCTTGTCTACTGTACTTACCTGTGACTCTCACTGTATTCTCTCTCACCATCCAAGGATTTGCAGTTTCCTTCAGGGGACTACCAATCTCCGACTACATGTAGTCCTTCGCTACCCGACATGGGACGTTTCCTTGATCCTTCAAGCCCTTATGGCTTCACCCTTTGAGCCAATGGGTTCCATCAGCCTCAGGTTCCTGACCCTCAAGGTCGCCCTTCTCTTAGCAATTACATCTGCCAGGAGGATATCTGAATTGGTGGCCTTGTCCGAACGAAAGGACCTCTGTATTTTCCATTCAAACAGCATTGTACTGTGGCTAGATCCCTCCTTTCTGCCCAAAGTGAACTCCTGGTTTCACCGGGCCCAGGAGTTCATTTTGCCAGATTTCTGTCCAGCTCCTAAACATCCACTGGAGGAAAGATGGCACACCTTGGATGTTAGGAGGGCCCTCCACAGGTACATTAAAAGGACGGCTTCCTTTCGAAGGTTGAAGCTCTTTTTGTGTCTTTTCACCCCTTGTCAATGGGCAGGGAAGTTTCGTCTGCTATGGTGAGCTGTTGGTTGAAGGTGTGTATTGCAAAAGCATATGAGCTCAAGGCTCAGCCTTTACTGGGATAAATTTTGTCCCACTGTACTCGGAGCGCTGCCACTATGGCAGCTTAGGCTACACAGGCTTCTGTCAGCAACCTTTGTAGGACAGCCACCTGGTTGTCATTGTCACTATTTATAAGACATTACAAATTGGACCACTATGCCTCGCCTGAGGCAACCTTTGGACGACAGGTGTTGCAGAGTGTTCACTCCACCCAGGGCCCAGGGTCAGTCAGTCTCCTGCCCAGTGTCCTTGAGCTTGGGTATCTCCCACACTTGGATTATCCAAGCAACGCACTGGAAAACGGATATTATCTTACCTGAATGTCCATTTTCGGTGCACTGCGCAGATAATCCAACCTGCCCTTTCGGCTTCCTGCCCGGCATCCCAGGGTGGGTTATTTCTACTTCCTTTTTAGATGCACTGGATGACTATGCCTTCATGAAATAAACTGAAGCTCAGCCAAGCAGAGGAGGCTAGGTCAATAACCAAAAAGAAAAAAGAAAAAAAACTACACTCGGTCTCTGGCAAATAGATGAAAGTTAACCCACACTTGGATTATCTGTGCAGCACACCAAAAATGGACGTTCGGGTAAGACAACGTCTGTTCCCAGCTGGAACACCCCACAGACATTGAGAAGAAATGGATACAGAAGCCAGCTGCTGGAAAGTAGAATTCTTTTAATGTAGGAAGGCAAGAAGCAAAAAGTGACACAGCTCGAGCATTCTTGGTTTGCAAGCAGCTTTGGGAGTGTGAATCTTGGCCTTTTATGTTTAATTTAATTTAATTTTTAATAAAGAGCCTCAGATAGCTCGACGGGCTAGATAGCCTGTTATTAACACCCAGCTGTCTGCAATTATGCGAGTTCGAGGCTCAAGGTTGACTCAGCCTTCCATCCTTTCTAAGGTGGGTAAATTGAGGACCCAGTTTGTGGGGGCAATAAGCTGACTTTGTATAAATATACAAAAGTATGAAGGCTGTTGCTTAACGCATTGTAAGCCGCCCTGAGTCTCCGGAGAAGGGCAGCATATAAATCTAATTTAAAAAAATAAATTCCCTTTGAAGCTCCTGTAGCTTGATGGGTTTTGTTGTATTTCTGATTGCCCTGGATTTTGTTTTCCTGTTTTTCTGGGTTAATCCTGTTCCTGGGCCTTTGTGTTTTCTTGTCCTAAAGTAGGGAGTCAGCAACCTTAAACACTCGAAAGAGCCATTTGGATCTGTTTCCCACAGAAAAGACAACACTGGAAGCCACAAAACCTGAATGGGAATTACCAACTCGATGTCACTCACTCCCACCCAGTCACATCACCCCCAGCCACCCCCAGCCATGTCTCATCCCTCCCCTCCCAGCCACCCCCCCTAGCCATCCCTTGTCACACTCGACCTCGCCTCCCACGTCAAAGGCCTCAACAATGTCTGTCTCTCTCTCTCTCTCTCTCTCTCTCTCTCTCTCTCTCTCTCTCTCTCTCTCTCTCTCTCTCTCTCTCTCTCTCTCTCTCTTCTGATTCTCTGGCACCTCATCTCCAGCTGGGTCTCGCTGCTCAGTCTCGACTTTCAAAGGAGGTGAAAAACAATAAAGTTTTAAATTGGAGTGGATTGGACAACATTTGTACTGGGTATCATCTGGAAATAAAAAAGAGACTATATGGACTTAAATCTTATGTTAAAATATCAATAATTTTTTTAACTGATAATATGGAATCTTGGATCTGTAAAGAATTAATTGAGATGCTTAAAATGCGTGTAAATCAATAAAAGGCAATAAAAAGTTAGAAACTTTGTTAGAACATACAAATCAGGAAAAAGAGAATATAAATGAGAAGCAAGAAAATAATATTGAAGGAAAAGGAATTGAAGGTAAAAAGTCAGATGATTACACTGGGATTTACAGTGGCAAAAAAAGAATGGATAGGGGGAAATATTTTCCAAAAAAGAATCAATCAAAGGGAAGAGAAGGAAATGGAAAAAAATTAGGTAAAAGCTTGGGGAGAACTATGTGAGTAATAGACTCAAAAGTTAGAGAAAGGATTCAGAAGAAAAAATACAATAAATATAAAAAGAAAAAAAGAAAAAGAAGATAAGAGAATGGGATGAAGGGAGGAAATTATTAAGAAGTGGAATTTTGGAGAGACCAAGAGAAAATGGTTAAAAGAGGAAGAATAGTGGAAAGGAGGAAGGGAAATAAGGTATATATTAGTAGACTTAAGGGAACTGTATTAACATTAGTAATTGTGAATGTAAGAAGTAAATATGATGATGTATATTGTGTATTGTAAAATGGAACAGCAGATGAAATATGAAGGTAATTTGGTTCAATTATGAAAATAACTGAAATCAAGAGACAAAATTGAAATGTAAAAAAGTGGGGCAGGGTCGCATTGTCACTCCACATTGTAATGGGCTCCAGGAGAAGGAGGGGATCCCGTCTCCCCCATTGTGAAGCATGCTAAATTTCACTGTGTTGCACAAGGCGTTGTGAGAGCAGCGGGCAGGCCATGGAGGTGGCAACAGCTCCGAACCCAAAGTGTCAAGGGCTGCCTTGAGCGCAAATGTACCGTGATGAAGGTGGAATGCTGTTGCCATGCAAAGGCAAGTACAGGGACTCTTCGCTCCTACTCTGGAATATGGAGCGAGTCTCCATCCCCTGCCATTGCCCTTACCTTCTCAGGCCAGGTGAAGAGTGACTGGGAGGGGAGGGGCCAGCCAGTGGTGAGATCAGCCGACAGGGAGCCACAGCAGAAACCTGAAAGAGCCGCATGTGGCTCCAGAGCCGCGGGTTGCCAACCCGTCCTAAGGGTTAATCCCATCAGGGGCAGGAAAAAGGGAGTTCTGCTTTTTGCCTTGGTAAGTTATTTTTAGCCTGATTCCCCTTACCTTAATGGCTCTATTTACGTGTTTCTGTTATCAGCTCTGTTACTTTTGTAATTGCAGGGCTGCTCTGAGTTTTTCTTTCAGCTGGTGCTTCTTGGTTTTCTTAAAGGGGGAAGGGCTGGCTTGAGCCTCTTGGTACTGTTTTCTGAGGTTTCTAGTGCTTTGAGGTTTTGGCACCGCCCTTTTGGGGTGTACTTCCCACATTGTCATCTTGTTTATTTTCTTGTAGATCAGCGGTTCTCAATTTGGCCCATTTTGTCGAATGGCCCTTTCACAGGGATCGCCAAAGCCCTATCTCACCCCCCCCGGTTGCTGTTCGTTTACCCCGCCCACTCCCAATCTATTGCTGCCTCCTAAATCCCAGCTGATGGCTAGAGGGAAAAAAACTGTTTAAATTCTTCCCACGGGGCTTCAAAAGACCGCCCTACAGCTGATCAGTGTTAAAAGAAAACAAATGAGTAGACCGGTGCCTGCAAAAATAGAAAAAACAGCCCCTTTCAGCTTCAGCATAGGTTAATTACCATAAATTGATTTGATCAGTCTCCCGAATCTCAGCTGATTTGCTCTCAGCTGTTTTGCCCAGGGCTGTTGCTAGCTAACTGCAAAGAGGTAAATTGCTGGAGCAGATTTTTTTCCCCCTAGCTAAAAGGGAACTGAAAGTAAAGCAGAATCTTTGCTGCAAAGTGACAAAATGGGGCAGAGATTTCTTTTTCTTTTTCCTCACCAAAAATGGTAGGTGCAAAACTGCAAACAATGGGAAATTTAGGGCAAAAGAGGAGAGTTCAAGATTTTAAAACACAAAAGAAAAAAAGCTCTATTTAATTAGGGAATTGAGATTCTATTAATAGTAATAATTGAGATACTATTAATTGTATATTGTGTTGAAAGCAGAAATGGTTAAGTTGTGGTTTGGAGGAATATATGGGGGAAATTATTTGGTTTATTATTATTGGTAAATATAATATAATTGATTTGTAAGAAATTGGATTGCATGGAAATAATTGGAATATTCATGTTCATATTGATTAATATACAAAAAAGATAGTTATATAACTAATTGATTTATATTAAATGTTGAATTTGTATTAAACAACTGTGTTACATAATTACATAATTAACCAATGTGAGGATGGATATAAAAATAGATGACAATGCATAGGGGTATAATATAGAATAGAAGGGAAAAATTGAATTTGATTAAGATTAGAGATGAGGATGAAGGGTAATATTGGTTTTTTTTAAAAATAGATGTAGAATAAATATGGCAAAAAGGAAATATAGAAATTGTAAATTTAATTGAAATGACTAAACACTGTTTAAATTTGTGAACCGACCAAATACTCTGTTCAAAGAAAAGACATGGTATGTCTGTATGTGTTTCTAATTATTGCTATTTATTCATATTTGTTCTCTTTTATTCTTTAAAGTTTAAGCATTCATTATCTTAATATCTTTATATTTGTTTGGGGTTGGTTTTCTTCCCTTTCATCTCTTTTATTGTACAGCAATCTTTCTGCTCAAACTTACCACCTCTCTCTTTTCTTTCCTTCTAACTTTCTCTTCCCCCCTTCTTCTCCTCCCTACTTCCTCTTCCTTTCTCCTTCTCCTCCTCTCTTCCTCCCTATTTTACCCTCACTCCTACTCTAATTTCCCTTCCCTTCCTTCATCCCTCTCTATTGCTGTATCCTTTTATGCATATGGACTACTCAGAGGGCTGAAAAAGTTATTTTTGACTGGTCCTCACACTTTTGACCAGTCCTCGAACTTACGATTGTCCTCACATTTTACGTTTTTGCCCTATCTTGTCACCATGGTGAAGAGAAGCAGTTGTGAAATGAGTGACACAGTTGTTAAGAATGCTACAATGGGCATAAATGATGACCGATCATAAGTGCGAAGACCGGTCAAAGTGTGAGGACCTGTCAGAAATCACTTTCTTCAGCCCTCTGGGCAGTCTTTTATGCTGCATCGGCATAAATGTGAGGATGGTCATAAGTGTGCGGACCAGTCAAAAGTGCGAGGACCTGTCAGAAATGATTTTTTTCAGCCCTCTGAATAGTCCCTATACACATAGCCATGGCCACCCAGTCACATGACCAGCTAGCCATGCCCACCCAGTCACATGACCTCCAAGCCACGCCCACAAAATAAACTATGCCCACAGAATCGGTAGTAAAAAATTACAGTTATGAAGTAGCAACGAAAATAATTTTATGGTTGGGGGTCACAACATGAGGAACTGTATTAAAGGGTTGCAGCATTAGGAAGGTTGAGAACCACTGTTGTAGATGTTTCATTACCCAAGCTAAGTAACATCATCTGTGCTAATCTAGCACTTTTTTCTAGACTAGTACTGATGATGTTATCTAGTTTGGTAATGAAATATGAAAACAGTCAAGTTTAGAGAGCACCAAGGGCCCCACAGCTAAGTCCTAAACTACAAATATTATCTTCTGTATGCTGGTGCCACTAGCTAATCTTCTATGGATTGAGTTGCTCATGAAGTTTAGCTAATCTGGCAGAAAATATCATATACATTCCCTGAAGACATTTTGGCCCATCTGCTTGTTACATAAGCAGAAAGGTTAAACACTCAGCGGGAAATTAGAGACAACAGAGAAAGCATCTGAACTCCATAGCAATATTGCTGAATATAATTCAGGCTAACCAAATGGCTAATTTCACATGGATAGCTTCAACAAAATAAATATCTTTTTCTAGAAAAATACACCATAGATTTTTTTTCCTCCACAAATTCTTAAAGTTTTGTTGTTATCCACAAAGTATGTTATCCTTGCTTTCCGCTCTCCACCATCCATCTTTTTGTTATCATATTGATATATTTTCTTTGTATTCATTCATTGTTGATTTTATGTTTCTATTATTTTACTTCTGTTTACATTTTTTAAATTTATTCCTTTTTATTATACAGTGGGACAAAAAAGTATTTAGTCAGCCACCAATTGTGCAAGTTCCCCCACTTAAAAAGATGAGAGAGGCCTGTAATTTACGTCATAAGTAAACCTCAACTGTGAGAGACAAAAACAAATCCAGACAATCACATTGTCTGATTTGGAAAGAATTTATTTGCAAATTATGGTGGAAAGTAAGTATTTGGTCACCTACAAACAAACAAAATTTCTGGCTCTCACAGACCTGTAATTTCTTCTTTAAGAGGCTCCTCTGTCCTCCACTCATTACCTGTATTAATGGCACCTGTTTGAACTTGTTATCAATATAAAAGACACCTGTCCACAACTTCAAACAGTCACACTCCAAACTCCACTATGGTGAAGACCAAAGAGCTGTCGAAGGACACCAGAAAGAAAATTGTAGACTTGCACCAGGCTGGGAAGACTAAATCTGCAATAGGCAAGCAGCTTGGTGTGAAGAAATCAACTGTGGGAGCAATAATTAGAAAATGGAAGACATACAAGACCACTGATAATCTCCCTTGATCTGGGGCTCCATGCAAGATCTCACCCCGTGGGGTCAAAATGATCACAAGAACAGTGAGCAAAAATCCCAGAACTGATTTGGGGACTTGCCAGGAAACCTGAAACTGCCCTCACCGACGATATCTGCTGGGGCGGTAATGACTACCTCTTCGAGAGGCCTTAGCTAAGGCCAGTGACAGCTTGCAACGTCATCAGAGGGAATCTAAAAACTATTAACCCCTGGAGTGCCTTGAGTGCCCTG
The DNA here is from genome assembly GCA_038048745.1 of Coluber constrictor foxii. NCBI lineage: Eukaryota > Metazoa > Chordata > Lepidosauria > Squamata > Colubridae > Coluber > Coluber constrictor. The sequence continues at coordinate 112,517,070 of CM075961.1, read as the reverse complement.
AATCACGCAAGATGTTTAGACCCTTGCTGGAATTGGGAGACATCATTATAATCTAAAGTCTGGAGCCTGGCAATATATGCAGAGGACTATTCAATATGCCAAGAGTGGGAGAGGCCAGAGGTTGACAGAAGACTACCTACCTGGTCACCTTGGAGGCCTCCCCCACCTTTCTCAAGTCTCTGCCTCGGCTAGTCCCTAACCCAGCTGCCTTCAGCTTATACATTACCACCTTAATTTGACACTGACCTGGCTGCCTCCAGACTATACTTTCACCACCTAGACTACCTTCCCTCTTTATATACAGCTACCCCCCCCCCCCCCGCTATGGAGATACTATCATTCTACCTTCACTGTTTGGCTTTATTTCCAACTGAGCCACCCTCTTGTCATATGTTCTCTGGGCGGCTACTAACATGGATGCTGAGGGAGTTTCGAATTACTGACATCATGGAGCAGACAGAACAACAAATTTATTACGATCATCTCATTCAGAATGAGCCACCTTGAGAGGATGACTAGATTTTTATCCTCTGTCCATCCTGAGAAAGCACTAAACTCCTTCCCCCGGCTGTAAGAGGGCAAGAGAGACCAGTTTCTTACCCACACTGAATTTATTACTCGTCTGCCTCAAGACTCTTACATCAGACTGTGGACCAGACCCAAATGCTATACCCATCTGACTTACTAGATGTATTTGGCAACCGAACTCTAGGCATTGCGAGACTCCCCCCTCTCACAAATTTGGCCCTCACATTATCGAGGGCCTATCTTGATGACGGATTTTGGAATCCCGAGAGGTGGCATGGTGCTAAGAGGGGATTAAGGGCTTTCTTATCTAATTTTCTAATCAAAATTTTAAGGGCTTCTGAAAGAGGGGTGGGTATAAACAGGGTGGATCATGTGGATTTGGGGGGCAATCCACAGAGGGAGGGATTAGCAAATAATTTTCCAAAAGTGAAGCCAAAGTCAACACAAAATTACATCATAGGAAACTCGGAACTGGGAATAGGCAGACTTAATACTGGCATGGAAATGGGCTATTCCATCAAGGTTATGGTTGGGAGGGGCAGATATGGTGGGAACAGGAGGCCGCATCATATCAGGGGGGTACGCACCTACTATCTTCAAGTGGTAGCGTGCTCTGACCTCCAAAGCTCTTCTCGTTCCTTGGGTTGCTCAAGGTCTCAGAGCCCGAGTCTTAGGCTGATGTTATGCAACACCAGGTCCGCGGTCAACAAAGCCCCCCTCATTTGTGACCTAATTAAGGAAGGGAAAGCAGACCTGGCAGGTATTACAGAGACCTGGTTGGGCAATGAAGTGGCGGGTCCCCCTCGTAGAAATGTGCCCATCAGGTTTCAGCGCATTCCATCAGCCAAGGACTCGGGGCAGGGGTGGAGGTGTGGCGGTCATTATAAAGGAAAGTCTTGACCCTAAGGAAGTCACTGTCCCTCAGACAACTGGATGCGAGTCCCTCCTCATGAAGGGGGGTTATGGGTTACAGATGGGCCTGTTGATTGTGTACCTGGCTCCCTGTCACGTATCAGCAGCCCTGCCTGAACTCAACGTAATAGCTGACGTGGCAGTTGAGTCTCTTAAACTACTGGTTATGGGAGATTTCAACCTGCCATCCATTGGTGAAACATCTGAAGGGGCTCAGGAGTTTATGGCTTTCATGACGGCCATGGACCTGACCCAATTAGTTCATGGCCCTACTCATATGGGGGGACACACTCTGGATTTGATCTTTATCTCTGACCAATGGCTGAATGGTCTAGATATAGGGGATATAGTCATCGAACCCTTGTCATGGTCAGACCACTCTCTCCTTAAGCTTGACCTTCTAACCGCTTCAACCCATCGCAAGGAGGCGGAATCAATTAAATGGTTCCGCCCCAGGTGCCTGACGGATCCTGATAGAGCTTGGGCCATTTCCTGAGACCTTGGCTCATGACTCGGCTGAAGACCTAGTGGCATCCTGGGATAGGATGGCCACTGGTGCTTTATGCCTTTGCGGCCTTCGTGCCTTTGTGGCCTCTGACCCGGCATCGAATCTACCCAGCTCCTTGGTTCTCTGATGAGCTGAGGGGGATGAAACGCCAGAAAAGACACCTAGAGAGCAGTTGGAGGACCAGCCGTTCTGAATCCAACGGAACACTAGTGAGAACTTATATTAAGACCTACTTAATGGTGATAAAAGCAGCAAAATGTAACTATTTTCCCGTTCTTATTGCATCGGCAGATAATCGCCCAGCTGCCTTGTTTAGGGTTACCCGCTCTCTACTCCAGCTAAGAACCCGGGAAGACCCTCTGCAAGGACGAGCTGAGGATTTTGCACAATATCTGCACAATAAAATTGCTCAGATTAGGGAAGGCTTGGACTCTAGCTGGGTTAATTCGGATGAAATGACGAGGGCAGATCTTGAGGACATTATCTGGGATGAGTTTGATACTGTGACTCCTGAGGACGTGGACAGGTTACTGGGGAAGCTGAATGCAACCACATGTTTATTGGACCCGTGCCCTTCCTGGCTAGTGCTGGCTACTCGGGAGGTTACATGTAGCTGGCTCCAGAGAATTATTAACCCTTCTCTGAGCGAGAGATTCTTACCTCCCGCCTTGAAAGAGGTGGTGGTGAGACCCCTCCTTAAGAAGCCCTCTCTGGATCCGGCTGTTTTAGCAAAGTACCGTCCAGTCTCCAACCTTCACTTTTTAGCGAAGGTAGTCAAAAGTGTGGTGGCACGACACTTCCACAGTTCCTGGATGAAGCTGTCTATCTAGACTTGTTCCAGTCCGGCTTCAGGCCTGGATACAGCACAGAAACAGCACTGGTCGCGTTGGTTGATGATCTCTGGAGGGATCGGGATACGGGATGTTCCTCTTTCCTGGTCCTATTAGATCTCTCAGCGGCTTTTGATACCATTGATCATGGTATCATGCTGCACCGGTTGGAGGGGCTGGGAGTAAGAGGCACCGTATTACGGTGGTTCTCGTCCTACATCTCTGTCAGGTCGCAGTCAGTGTTGACAGGTGGACAGAGATCAACCTTGAGGCCCCTTACTTGCAGGGTGCCACAGGGGTCTGTCCTCTCGCCTCTTCTCTTCAACATTTATGTGAAGCCGTTGGGGGAGATCATCTGTGGTTTTGGGGTGCGATGTCATCTGTACGCTGATGACACTCAGCTGTACATCTCCACCACAAACCATCCCAATGATGCCCTTGAAGTGATGTCCCGGTGCCTTGAGGCCGTATGGGTCTGGATGGGGAGAAACAGGCTTCGACTCAACCCTTCCAAGACTGAATGGCTGTGGCTGCCAGTGTCCCGGTACAGCCAGTTAGTCCCATCACTAACTATTGGGGATGAGTCATTGACCCCTGCAGAGAAAGCTCGCAATTTAGGCATCCTCCTGGATGCCCGACTGTCTTTAGAAGATCATATAACAGCCGTGGCCAGAGGAGCTTTCTATCAGGTTTGCCTGATTCACCAATTGCGTCCCTTTCTAGACCGGGACTCATTATGCAGTCACTCAAGCCCTCGTCATTTCTCGACTTGACTACTGCAATGCTGTCTATATGGGGCTCCCCTTGAAGTCCACCCAGAAGCTCCAACTGGTCCAGAATGCAGCCGCATGTGTAATTATGGGAGCAACATGGCGCTCACATGTAACACCTCTTCTACGCGAGCAGCACTGGCTTCCGGTGGCTTTCCGAGTGCGCTGCAAAGTGTTGGTTCTTACCTTTAAAGTGCTCTATGGCTTAGGTACTTACAAGACTACCTGCTGCAACCGATAACCTCCCACCAACCAATACGCTCTCACAGAGTAGGCCTATTCATAGTACTATCATTAAACAATGTCGTCTAGTAGTTCCAAGGGAGAGAGCCTTCTCTGTGGGGGCACCTACTTTTTGGAACAAAATACCCCCTGGAATACGAATAATCCCAGATCTTCGCACTTTCCGACGTGCCCTGAAGACCTTTCTGTTTCAACAAGCAGGGCTAGCATAAACATCTGAATTCTATGCCAAGGTCTTAGCAGATACACTAAATTGACTCAATTTATTACTTACTGTTTATATAAAAAAAAAATTATATGTATATGAAATCCTATTTTGTTCACCGCCCTGAGTCCTTCAGGCGGTATAGAAATTAATTAATTAAATAAATAAATAAAACAAATTATTGAGATGAACTTCTGATATTGACCAAATACTTATTTTCCACCATAATTTGCAAATAAATTCTTTCCAAATCAGACTATGTGATTGTCTGGATTTGTTTTCTCATTTTGTCTCTCATAATTGAGGTCTACCTGATGTCAATTACAGGCCTCTCTCATCTTTTTAAGTGGGAGAACTTGCACAATTGGTGGCTGACTAAATACTTTTTTGCGCCACTGTACATTTTGCAGATTCACTGTAGTTGCTTCTTGAGATTAAGAAAGTAGCTAAGAAACTTAAATCTAATACCTTTGATTGGTAGAAAAAACACACTTTAAATTTTAATACACCATCTAGTGACACTCAAATAGACCAACCGCACAAATACTGTAATTCCACCTTTGAAGATTCTCCACATTCTTTTCTTACAAAATCTACAGCTCCCAAATGAGACTATTGATTTTGAGAGGTTTATATGGGAAGATTGTGTTCATTTAAATCAGAAGTTTCTTCAGTCAATTGAACACCAAGAATATCACCTCTTCCATTGGTTATGCTACATCACAACTATTAGAATTAGAATAGAATAGAGCTGGAAGACATCTTGGAGGTCTTCTAATTCAGCTCAAGCAGAACCAATATCATCTCAGACAAATGACTGTCCAGTTTCTTCTTAAAAACTTTCAGTGATGGCGTGCCCACGATTTCTGGAGGCAAGCTGTTCCACTGGTTAATTGTCCTGTTAGGAAATTTCTCCTTAATTCCAGGGTGCTTCTCTGTTTTATTAGTTTCCAACCATTATTTCTTGCCTGCCCTCTGGTGCTTTGGAGAATAATTTGACCTCTTCTTTGTGGCAGCCCCTCAAATACTGGAATACTGCTATCATGATACCCGTAATTCTTCTTTTCTTTAGACTAGCCAGACCCCAATTCTGAAGCTGTTCTTCATATGGTTTAGTCTCCAGGCCTTTTCTTAGTTGCTCTTTTTTGAACTTTTTCCAGTCTCAACATCTTTTTTGATGACCAAAATTGGTTGCAGTAATCTAGGTGTGGTTTTACTAGGGTTTTGTAAAGTGGAACTAACACTTCATGTGAACTTGATTCTATGCTTCTGTTTATACAACCCAGGATTTTACTAATTTTTTTGGCGGTGGCTGCTCATTGCTGGCTCATATTCAAATGATCATCCACTAGGATTCCAAGGTCCTTTCCATAGTTACTGTTTTTGAGCCTAATCTGTACTTATACCTTTGATTTTTCCTTCCTAAATGTAAAGCTTTACTTTTCTCCACATTAAAATTCATTTAGTTGGATAGCAATAGCACTTAAGACTTATATACCGCTTTACAGCCCTAAGAGGCTTACAGAGTCTGCATATTGCCTTCAGCAATTTGGGTCCTCATTTTACCTACCCCGGAAGGATGGCTTAGTCAACCTTGAGCCATGTGAGATTTGAACTGCCAAATTGCAGGCAGCTGGCAGACAACAGAGTGCAGTACTGCACTCTAACCACTGAGCCACCATGGTTTTCTTTTTTTAATTTGATTTATATGCCACCCTTCTCTGGAGACTCAGGGCAGCTTACAATGCGTTAAACAATAGGTTCACGATAGGGCCCATTGTTCAAGTCTGTCAACATTTTTGGATCCCAAGTTTGTCTTCTGAAGTGTTGACTATTCTTGCCAGTTTAGTATCATCTGCAAATTTGATGAGTTCCCCTTCTATTCCCTCATCTAAGTCATTTATAAAGATATTGAAGAGTACTGGCCTAAGACAGAGCCTTGTGGTACCTCACTGCTTCTCTCCATGTGGATGTAGTACCATTAAGGATTATTTGTTGAATAGTTTGTCAGCCAGCTACAAATCCATCTGGTGGTGATGCTGTCTATTCCACATTTTTCTAGCTTACCAAGAAGTAGATTGTGGTCTACTTTGTCAATCCTTACTGAAATCTAAGTATACTATGTTCACAGCATTTCATTGGTCTAATTTAGTGGCTTTATCAAAGAATGAAATAAAATTGGTTTGGTTTGATCTGTTTTTAACATGCTGGTTACTAGTTATAACTTTATTTGCTTCTATTTGTTCACAGATCTTTTCCAGGATCTTCCCAGGTATTGCTGTTAGACTGATTGGTCTGTAGTTTCCTGGGTCTGCTTCCTCCCCCCCTTTTTTTTGAAGAAGGGAACCACATCAGCCCTTTTCCAATCCTTGGGTACTTCCCCTGTGCTCCAGTATTTTTGAAAGATTTGGTACAATGTTTCTGAGATAAATCTGCCACCTGGGATGTAATCTGTCAGGTCCCAGTGATTTATATCCATCAGGGTGAGATAGGTGTTCTCTTATCATGTTCTTGCTTATTTTAATTTTGATTTCTGGTTTGTCTTTTAAAGTAGCTTTTTTGGGCTATAATTTATAATAAAGACTGATGCAAAGAATGAGCTAAGCATTCTGCTTTCTCCCTTATTCTCCCATATTATGTCACTCTGGATCTTAGAAACTGATTTTTAAAAAAATCAAGTGTAGCCTCCTAATCATGGAAATGCCCAATCTTACAGCATAGAAGATATGGCACACCTTCATCTTTAACTCTTCTTCCACACATTTATTATATAGACATTATATCTAAAACCTAGACCTCAGTTTTAACAATTCCCAATACTGATTTAAACTTCTTGGCCAATTATATTTTCAAAATGGGAATGGAGATAATATAGCATTTTTTTTTAAATCTGGAGGGTTCTAAAAATACACAGTCTTCCAATAAAAAAATGGAAAGATGAAAGATCTGAGTCAATTTCCAATGAAGCACTGGAAAACCTCAAAGGAAATGGTGTTCAGAGCAACAATTTAAAATATGCTGATGATACAGTTTGCTTGCCAGTAAGCTTGAAGACCTTCAGCTCTTCATCAACAGCTTCAGAAATATCTGAAAAATATGGCTTGAAGCTTAAAACCTTAAAAACCAAGATAATGGTTGTCAGCAAATAACCCATTAATTTACCACTGATACATTTGAAGGAATACCACTAGAAAAAGTTGAAAGGATCACGTACCTCAACTTTAATTTACATGAAAGCTGAGACATGATCAAGACAAGAACAGAGAAAGCTCAAATAGCATTCTTCAAAATGAAAAAGGTCTTCTGCCGTCACGTCATTAGCCGTGAAATGAAAAACTGAAAATCAGGCTTGTCAGATGTTACATCTTTTCTATTCTGCTCTACGGAGTAGAGTTGGTCTCTGACAGAAAATCACTTGAAGAAACTAGAAGCATTTGATTTACAGACAGCTGTTACATATAAACTGGGTTAACAAAATCAGAAATGAGGTAGTGATAAGCCACCTGGGAAAGCAAAGGGAAATCATTAAAGCCATTAAAAAGTGGAAGTTAGAATATTTTGGACATGTGATGCAACACCCAGAAAAATACAGCATCCTTCATTTAATCCTCCAGGGAAAGATTGAAGGCAAACAAGGTCCAGGCAGAAGAACATCATGGTTTCAAAACCTAAGGGACTCAGCAGCACGTTTTCAGGCTGTTTCAAAAATAGGATTGCCTACATGATCGCCAACGTCTGATGATGGATATGGCAGAAGAAGGTGAAGGTGAAGGTGGTGGTGGTGGTGGTGGAGGAGGAGGAGAAGGAGGAGGAGGAGAAGAAGAAAGATCTGAAGAGTCATCAGCAGATTATTTTCCCAGAGATTGACAGAATATGATCTAGCAGATCAAGAATTCAACTTGGAACATATGATTTCCTTTTGACTTTGGACTCATCGGACAAATATTCAACTAGACACATATGGCCCGCGAATCATCAGTTTGACATCTCTGAATTAGATCATTCATCCACTGGTTGTTTAGGATGCAGGCCTTTTTCTTCAAGCAAATATCTTCTATACCAGACGTTCTATCACATTTCTTAAGAATAAGACTAACAATCCAAATTTATTGATATGGTATCAGTAGCAAAAATAACAGAGAAGTTTTGTTAGACATATGATATGCTTGCAGTAGTTGTCTGAAATATGGATATGCAAAAGCATCTGATGCTAACTATTCCAAGTGTAAGACTCATACATACATACATACATGCGCACACACAATGCAGAACTGTTGTTTATTTATAGTGAGAATTTTGTAAAGCCTCACATCAAAATGGTTTGAGTTCTTGTACACCCTATCTGGGAATGAATTCATAGCAAGCCCCAGCAATGCAACATTTCTTCGGTATTAATTAGACTCAATATAATTCTCACACAACATACAAGGAATAGCTAATAGTTTCTATTTGACTACTAAGTAATATTGAAAACTTGAAATATTGAAAATGGTTAAGATAAGAGAGTTTATTTAAGCTGCAACACACATGGTTTTAATACATTTAATTCAGATGAAAAATAATACAATGAACAACCAGCAGTAAAACATTTCCATTAGAAATGCATTAAAATTCTTAAGCACTTCTTGTTATCATCTTACTGCAGTTTTCTTATGTGTTTCTAATCTACAACCCATCTATAATCATGCAAAAGCAAATCAGCTTGAATGGGAAGTCCATTTACTATAAAGAATCATATTTCACAGAGTACCCCACTTGGTAAAACAAAATTAGAGTTCTTCAGGTACGTACACACATTTCAGAAGCCGTGAACTTTCAGTTGTTCTTCCTTAACAATGCCAACCTACAGAAAATATACAAACATCAATAAGCTCTTGGGAGTTAGGACTAGAAATGTCACATAAAATAAATTCATATATTAATTATGTACAATGATGAGCAGCTGAGATTGGTACATAATTACATGTAACAGCAGTTTTCAATTTACAAGTCAAGCTAGAGAACCCTCAAATGCTTCCTTAAAACTTCCCACAATAAAATCTTAACTGTTCAAACATAGGGTATCAACTGTGACATTTAGAAAAGCAAATGTTAGAGGCATGAAGTTACACTAAAATCCTAAAGGAAAAAAATTCAAGTGTGGAAAACACTCAAAAATATCATAAAAGCCCAATCCAACACAGTACAAGTAAAAAAAAAAAAACCCCAAGAAATCCAAGTAGAAACCAGCATGGTTTCATAAAGATCTCTTCAATAAGCTGAAAGACAAAAAGGATAAGTACAAAAAATGGAAAGAGAGAGACATAACTAAAACAGAATATCAGCAGATAGCCTGAACCTGTAAAGACAAAGTCAGAAAAGCAAAGGCTCAGAATGAACAAAGACTTGCAACAAAAGTCAAAGATAAATTCTTCAATATATTAATAACAAGAATAAAGTCAAGGAAATAGTAGACTCGCTAAAATTACCAGCTGTCTGCAAGAAGTATAAATCCTTCCATTCCCCACTATCCAGTCAGAGTGAATAAGCTTCTTGGGAGAGAAGTGAAATGTCTTCAAAGAAAAAACAGAAAGTTCAGTTGCCTCTTGAAAAAAGCATCTTTGGGACAACTATGACCTGGATGACTGAGAATTTCCATAGACATTCATCACTAGAAGTTTTTAAGAAGAGACTGGACACTTGTCTGAAATGGTATAGGATCTCCTGCTTGAGGCTGGACTAGAAGGCCTCCAAGGTCCTTTCCAGCTCTATTCCGATTCTGATTCACTCTTCCATTTAGCCTCATGATTCAGCTCTTTATCGATTTAAAGAAGACAATAAAGCTCATAGTTGGCAGAGTGACTCACGAAATTCTATTTTGTTATCAGACTCAAAAACTATTTTCAAGTATTTGTTTAACTTAAATGAGTTATGTGCATTTTAATATTTGAGTCAGCTGTATGTATTGAAAGAGTTGTAATATCTCATCACTCACCTCTAAAAGGAACTGGCAAATGTTCTTCCTCTGGTCACCCTGCAACTGGATAACTTCCCCGTATTCAGGATGTTCAATCACAGTACCATTACAAGCAAATTTCTGCAGAAAAACATAGCTATATTCAGTGGCAACAGTCTGTTTTTCAGGTACTTGATGTTATTTCCATTATAGGTAATCCTTAACTTATGTAGAAAGTTAGCACCCTCCCATCTCCTAGAATGAAATATTCTAGAAAGTATTTAAAAAGGTAGAATATTAAACATGTTTTTAAAGACAAAGCAGCTCCCTCCCTCTCCCCACTTCAGCTCCAGGGTGATGGGACTTCACCCTCAGGACATGATAGGATTAGCTTCATTACCTCATCACCCAGCAAGATTCAACCAAGCCTGGGACTCAAGACAACCTACAAAATTACCCCTGCATAGCCCCATGGGAATCTGATCAACAATCAGAATACATTTCTTACACAGGAACAGGAAACTCCAAGGCAGGGCCCAAGAGAGGGTATAAATCAGTGGTGAAATCCAATTTTTTTTACTACCGGTTTTGTGGGCGTGGCTTAGTGAGCATGATGTGGCTTGGTGGGCCTGGCAGGGGAAGGATATTGCAAAATCTCCATTCCCATCACACTCCAGGGAAAGGATACTGCAAAATCTCCATTCCCACTCACTCTGGGGCCAGCCAGAGGTGGTATTTGCTGGTTCTCCGAACTACTCAAAATTTCCGCTACCAGTTCTCTGAATTGCTAAATATTTCCACTACTAGTTCTCCAGAATCTGTCAGAACCTGCTGGATTTCACCCCTGGTATAAATCTCTCACTCTCTCTCACCCAGGTGCTCGATCGCACGGCATCTCAAGGCCTGTGGTCCTGTCCACCATTAAACCATTTTTCCAAACACCTTCCGTGTTTCCAGTATCTTTCTCCCCACTTGGAACTGAACCCAGATGGATATTTCTTCCAATAATTTGGCACCGAGATGGGACTCCAAGCTAACCTGGGCTCGAGAAACGAGAGCTTGCAGGGGGCCAATCTGGTGTCTGCAATGGAGAGCAAAATCTAGCTTCTTCTCTCTGCTGTAAGTGCAGCATTAGGATTCCACCTTGGCATATTTGCGGCGCAAGGAGCCCTCGTTTCCTGCCGCTTGGGACTCAGAGCGGTAAACAACAAAATCTGGTTCGGGGAGCAGCTGGATTTTGCTTTCCATTATGGATGCCAGATCGGCCCTCTGCAAGCTCTTGTCTCTCAAGGAGCCCGACCAAAGATTCCCACACCACTTCAGGGAGTCCTCCTCAAGAGATGAGAGCTTGCAGGGGGCTGATCTGGCATCTGCAATGGAGAGCAAAATCTGGCTGCTCCCCGGACTAGTCACCATTTACTGCTCTGAGTCCCAAGCGGCAGGAGATGAAGGCTGGCGCAGATATACCAAGGCAAATCCTCATGCCGCGCAAGTAGTTCAAGTAGTGCTTCACTCCCACACTTCTTCCGGCCCTTGGTGCTCCGCTCACCTCGGTCTCTCAGAGATGCTTGACTTCCTCTCAGCCCCAAGACATGGCTGGGGCTGAGAGGACTTCCTCTCATCTCATGGCTGGCCCATGAGATGAGAGAGAGAAAGAATGAAAGAGAGAAAGAGAAAGAATCAATGAGACAGAGAGAGAAAGAGACAAAGAATGAAAGAGAGAAAGACAGAATGAAAGAGAATCAGAATCAAAGAGAGAATAAGAGAGAGAGACTAAATGAAAGAGAATCAGAGAGAGACAGAGATGAGGGCTGCCTTGTGCCGCAAATATACCAAGGCGGAATCCTGATGCTGCACTTACAGCAGAAAGAAGAAGCCAGATTTTGCTCTCCATTGCAGACACCAGATCGCCCCCCCTGCAAGCTCTCATCTTTCAAGGAGCCCAACCAAAGTTTCCCGCACCACTTCAGGGAGCACTCCTTTCAAGAGACGAGAGCTTGCAGGAGGCCGATCTGATGTCCGCAATGGAAAACAAAATCTGGTTGCTCCCCAGACCAGACACCATTTACTGCTCCAAATCCCAAACAACAGGAGAGGAGGGCTGTCTTGCGCCACTAGCTGTCTTAGGCGACCCCTGTGAAAGGGTTGTTCGACCCCCAAAGGGGTTGCGACCCACAGGTTAAGAACCACTGGTTTTGAGTGTTGAGTAACCTCTAAGTCCAGAAAAGCATGGGAGTTATGTTTATGCCTGTGTGTGTGAGTGAGGGGATCCTTCTCCCAATCACAGATGGATCTTGCTTCCTCTGTGTGTTCTACCAAGAAAGCCTGGAAAGTATAGGAAGTCAGCCTAAAGCACAGGACCTTCTGTTAGGGAAAGGAGAGAGAGAGTGGAGCAGTGGAGTCCTCCTGGACCCCTTTTTGGTCTGCAAACCAAGAGTGGAGTTCCCTCAGAGGAGGGGTCCTTACTCTGCAGAGGGAAGCAGAGTCCTCCCAGGCTCTTTTTGGTCTAAAAACTGAGATGGGGGCAAGGCGTTCACTAGGAAGCCCAAGATTCGCTGGGACCTGGCAGGGCCAAATTGAATCCCTACATCGGAAAGGGATACATAGGATATTCTAGCTCGGGGGTTCGCAACCCATGGCTCTGGAGCTACATGCAGCTCTTTGGGGCCTCTGCTGTGGCTCCCTGTGCTATCACTGGCTGGCCCCACCTGTCGCCCTCCCCTCCCTCGCCTGATCTGGGAAGGTAAGGGAGACGGCGGGGGATGGAGAAGCAGCCGAACCTGATTCTCCAGCGCCTCACTCTTGTGGAGCTTCTTCTGGCCCTTGCTGGTGCTGGGCGTGGCTTAGTCACTTGGGGAGATGCGCAACTGCTCTCCGCCCCAAGACACTGGCCTGGCCAAAACCGACGTCGGGCTTGTTAACACAAGGGCTGGCGGGGTGGGAATGGGATCTGGGAGGATGGGACGTTGGAAAGGGGGACAGGCGGGCAGCACCCAGCCACAGCTTTAGGAGGTTCAGGGCAGTGGGAAAAGGGAGCTGGCCCCACTGAACCTCACATGCCCATCCCGGGGGTCAGGCTCAGAGAAAGCCCTCGCCAAAGACGCTTCCCCATCAGCCAATCTTTTCCCCTCTCTCTATGTGCATCTCTCTCTCATTCTTCTCTGTCTCTGTGTTTCTTCTCTCTCTCTCAGAAAGCCAAGCCAGCAAGCTCTCCTTGGGGCACTTCGCTACTTTTTATTTCTTCTTTGTGGAAATCTGGCCTGGCTAAGGAACTATCATCAGACATGGCGGAGGCTTCCCTTTCGGCGACCGTCCTCCTCCCCCCTCCTTCTCGTGGCCCCCTGGCCAGCTGTGGGTGCACACATGCAGGGAGACCCTCCTCAAGCAAGTGCCAAAGCACAGCAAAGGCGTGTGCAGGGCAGCTGGCCACTCACTTAAGGAGGGTCTTAACAGGATGTGGCTTCTCTCCTGCATTAAGGCTCTGGCCATCGCCTTGCCATGTCATCCTCCTGGCAATTCTTTGGCCAAGCGCAGAGGGTGCAAGCTCCAGCCCGAAGCGGCAGGAAGTGAAGGCTGCCTTATGCACAAATGTGACACGAAGGCAGGTACGGAGCTGCTTCGCTCCTGCACTAAGGCTCTGGCGACTTTCCTCCTCCTCCTGTGACCCCATGGCTGGTTGTGGCGAGGCCGGGAGGGTGCATACGTAAGGGGAGACCTTAAGCAAGCAGCCGGCCGCCCCCCCGCTTGCTGGCTTGGCTCAGCCGCAGCTTTCCAAGAGAGAGAGAGACACACACACACTCACATGCACAGATACAGAGAGAGGGGAAGAGAGAGGGGGAAGAGAGAGGGGGAGAGAGATACAAAGGGGGAGAAAGACAGAGAGAGGGGGGAGACAGGGAAAGATAGGGAGAGGGACACAGAGAGAGGCACAGTGATAAAGAGAGATGCAGGAAGAGATGGGGAGAGAGGGGGGAGTGGGAGAGGGAGAAGGGCAGAGAGATACAGAGGTGGGAGAGACATTGAGAAAGAAAGAATAGTTTTGTAGCTTGGTAGGCATGGGTAGGGGGTCATGTGACTGGGTGGGAGTGAGTGACATCCAGTTGACCACACCCACTCAGATTTTGTGGGGTTCTTTTTCTGTGGGAAATGGGTCCAAATGGCTCTTTGAGTGTTGCAAACCCCTGCTCTAGCTCAAGGGTAAGAGTAAGAGTAGGCTCCCCAGGAGAAGACTTGCTTGACGCCTGGGACAAAAAGAGGTACTTGCCTGTCGAGGTGAGCATGACATAGGAAAAAAAAAGAGGTTGTGTAAGAAATGGGCTTTGCTCAGGGATGAAGCTGGAAAACCAATCTGGCTAAATAAAGATACTTAAAAGAAAAGGGAAATATATAAATAGAAATATTGGGGTTTTTATGTTTTGTTTTTCTTTCTCTTCCTCTCTGTCTTCCATGCAACCATGTGGTATGTTTGTTAAGATTTGTGCCTTCCCTTATTTAACTGCGATTTATGGTGGGAATGACCAGTGTGCGTAAACCTGAGTGTTCTGTTTTCCTCTCTTTTTCTCCTTGTTTTTGCATATGTGTGTATGTCAAAGTCTCTACATGCCCTTGAGGTAATTGTAACTATAAAATATCTCCAATCTAAAAGTCAAAAATTTTAAATTGCTACAAAAAAAATTAAAAGCACTAAAAGAAAATGCCCTCACCCAGTTTAGTCTGGCCAGCTAAAAAGGGTGAAGAACACCAAGTTCAATTTTCTTTCCTCTCTGTACTTTTAAGAAAAGCCCAAGTTTATTTATTTATTTATTTTTAAATTAGATTTATATGCTGCCCTTCTCCGGAGACTCAGGGCAGCTTACAATGAGTTAAGCAATAGCCTTCATACTTTTGTATATTTTTTATACAGTGAGCTTATTGCCCCCACAAACTGGGTCTTCAATTTACCTACCTTAGAAAGGATGGAAGGCTGAGTCAACCTTGAGCCTGGTGAGTTTCGAACTTGCAATAATTGCAGAGAGCTGAATGTTAATAACAGGCTTTTTTAGTCTGTTGAGCTATCCAGGCTATCCAGGCTCCAAGTTTAAGAAGGAATGTTTTAAGTTCACTTACAGGAAAAAAAATCATTCTTGCATTTACTGTGTTTAACCAACCCTTGGAAATGGACAGCCTGTAGTTATTTAAAGGAAAGCTATGGCTGTGAAGAATTTTGGGACTTGTGCTTCCTTGAAACCTGACTGGAAGCTCACAGAAAATGGTATCTAACATTTGAAAATAATTGGCATAGAAAACTGGATACTGTAAATTTCTTTCCAGAACTTGTGCCCTGGCTGCTAGACTTTCATGGTTGAAAGCTCTCCTTTTGGGAGCCATTAAAGGAATCCTTTTCTGCTGCCTCTATCAATGCCTTACCCTTTGCACCAGAAAAATTAAAAGCACCCATCAAGTCTCCCTGATCAGATCAATTTCTAACCTTGGGCCAGAAAAAGTGTCTAACCCACACTTTTATGGTCCAAACAGGGGTCTGTAGAAAGTTAGCACCTACTCATCTCCTACAAGAATGAAATATTCTAGGAAATATTAAAAAGGCAGAATATTATATGTCCCTGGATGAGAAAAGGAGAAACATGTTTTTAAAAACAAAGCAGCTCCCTGCGGTTCCCTCGCACCCCCCCCCCCATCCCATTTCAGCTCCAGGGTAATGGGATTAAGACCTTCACCCTCAGGATATGATAGGATTAGTTTCATTACCTCATCACCCAGCAAGGTTCAACCAAGCCTGGGATTCAAGACAACCTAAAAATGTTGCCCCTATGCATGGCCCCATGGGAGTCTGACAAACAATCAGAATACATTTCTTACATAGGAACAGGAAACTCCAAGGCAGGGCCCAAGAGAAGGGATAAATCTCTTACTCTCTTTCACCCATGTGCTCGATTGCATAGGACCTCAAACCATGTGGTCCTGTCCACCATTAAACCATCTTTTCAAACAGCTTCCATGTTTCTGGTGTCTTTCTCCCCACTTAAAGCTGAACCCAGATGGATATTTCTTCCAACACTTACAACTATAATTGAGTCTGCAATTATGATTTTAATGATTAAACAGGTCATCATTTGACTACACCCAATTTTATGAGGTTTTTTGTAGTGATTATTAAGCGAATGTGGCACCTACAAAGTGAATGCATGTTAGTTAAGCAAACACCTCAATCATTAAGTCAACCCATTCTCCATTATGGAGATTTTTTTTTTTTGCAGTTTTCAGCAAAAACAAACACTGCAATAAACTGCAGTGACATGCTGCAAATCAATGTAAATGTGGGATGATTGTCAAGTGCCCAAAATATGGTCACATACCTCAGGGATACAGGTGAGCAGTGACTGCCAGAACCCTGAATATGGGAGGCCTGAACTAGATTAAAGTGCAAATGATTTATATTTAAGAAAATAAAAGCATAGATATTACATTTTAAAACTAAATAATAATAATAATTTAGTCAATAACAACCAAAACTTTGATCTCCTGATTTAAGAGGAAGTTCTATACAAGTTTACTGTCTCAGTTTATAATAGCAAAGATTGCCCGGTACTCTTGTGGAGCAAGTTGAGTAGAAGTACCATTTTCTTTTGCAATATTTCTAAGCATGAGTTAGAGATCTTAATCATTTCCAAATGTGGCAGTTTTAAGAGACTCAATGAAATCAATTTTATCACCATTTGAAAAGAGTTTTCAAAAATCAATTGGAAGTCAATTGT
This sequence comes from Coluber constrictor foxii, assembly GCA_038048745.1. Taxonomy (NCBI): domain Eukaryota; kingdom Metazoa; phylum Chordata; class Lepidosauria; order Squamata; family Colubridae; genus Coluber; species Coluber constrictor. Next base: position 112,500,387 of record CM075961.1, on the reverse strand, counting down.
TTCTTTAAAAAATTAGCATCTGCTTTTACTAGCTGAAATAAAAAAATATTATATTGGCATAACACAATTTCAGAACTATCATAGCACTTTAAGAATATCTATATAAATGAATGTATACATATAAAAATGTATGTGCATTCAGTTTGGACATTCTTAGCTCAAACATTTCAAAATCCAAAAAACACCAAGTCTACCTTTTTGAATGCTTTCACAAGCTTCTTTTTGTCATAGTCATCAGCAATTCCCTGAACAGTCGTTAATGTTTTTCTGCCGTTCCGTTGCTGAATCCTTATATGGATGTAGTCTTCAGTCCCTGCCGGGAGTAAGTTGTCACCCTTAGTTGCATCAGCAAAGGGGTCTGAAAAGGGGAAATTCATGTAATGAAAATGAATCTTTCATTGAATATATTTTCTAAATAAAGTTTATCAGTATCCTAAAATTCTTTAACATTTTCTATCTAAATGGAGATCTAATTGTACCTCAACAAGGATTTTGATGGAATTTGAATTCTTTAGTCTGTATTTGTTGTACATATTTAGTACATATTTAGTAGCTGGTACTCCATGATTTAATACCAAGGTATGATTAAATTTTTTGCAGAAGTTCTGCTCATTTCCCAGTGATGCTTCTTAAATACAAGAATGATTCAGAAGTTAAAATTGCTTTGCTGTGTTTATAATCTGTGTAATATTTGATCTCAGGAGTAAATTGGAGATTGGAAATTTCCTGGGATATAGCAATTAATTGGCTGCTTGGAAGCTGTTTCTCTACTTTGATTTGATTGTACCATAAGGCTCAGTCCTGGTCTTAGTTTGTTCAATGTGTTTGTAAGAGATAAAACAGAAGAATTGCTAGGTAAGAGTTGTCTTTTTGCTGATGACACAAATGTGTGTAATAAAGAGTGATGGGGGGGGGGGTATTTGTAAGATGGAAAACGATTTGGTATTGCTGGGAAATTGGTAAAAAATGTGGAAACTACAATTCAATGTTTCTCAATATAAGATCATGATTCACTTGAAGAAAAAGAATCCTCTGGCAGAGTATGGTATTGTGGATACAGTGTTAAACAGAATAACAGAAGAAAAGGATTTAGGTATGTTCAGAACAGTAAACAGACAGCTGTAATGGCAAACAAAATTCTGGGGTACATCACTAGAAGGATCACTACCAGGAAAAAGGAGATCTTAATCATGCTACCTAGGGCTTTAGTCAGACCCCATTTGGAACAGTATTCAGTTCTGGAAACCTCATTTTAAAAAAGATATTGATAAGACTGAATCCAGAGACAGGTAACAAAAATGATATTGATAGAGACTGGAGGAACTGAATATGCACAGCACGGTGGACAGAAGGGAAAGTGGGGGGGGGGACATGATTGATTTACACCCTTTACATTAAGGGTGAAAATAAGGTTCTAGAAGGCAGTATTTTCAATATTAAGCAAAAATCAAGATCACAGAGGCATTGCTTGACAGAAGAGAAATTCAAAAGTAATGTTAGAAAGTATTACTTCACAAAAAGAATAGTGGAAGCTTGGAACAAATTTCCAGTGGAGGGAGTGAATTAATCATCAGTAACTAAGTTTAAACATGCTTGGGATAAACACATATCCACCATCCAACAAATATGTAAAAAGTAAAATAAATAAATGAAAATGAAACCCAAAAAACTCAAAGGGCAGACCACTAGGTCTTTTTCTGCCATCCATTTTTTGTTTCTATTATATGGAATGTAATAGAATTAAATTATGATACTGTAATTCAAGCGAGAATAGATAAGAAGAGACTACCACCCTAGAAGGAAATCAAACCAAGTTTTTCAAATTTTCTACAGGTAGAAAATAATTAACAAATTAAGTTGTAAAAATGACATAGAAAGACCTAGAATTTAAATCAGAAATGCTTACAATAGAAAAAAGAGTGATATGCAGCACTGAGGGCATGATAGAATTATAGACTGTAAAAATGCAAACAAGATCTGGCAACCAAGTTTGTAAGTCAAATAGTTTTCAAGAAGGCTAAACAAAGCCATTTTAAAAATATAGACATCAGATTTTATCCATGTATAGGGTACAATTATTGTTTCAGCTAACAGTATGATTTGTTGGGGCAAATACACACATTTAAGAAAAAGTAAGTGGCATTCATTGATTTATTTCAATCTATCATTAAAACTTAATATCAAAAGAATACTCAAAAAGATTACTTAAATTCTTAATTAACGTTTTAATTAACAGATAAGCAGAAGTATTTCAGTCACCTAACATTTGGAATCGGGGAAGAGCGGGAAAAGCTTGGCATCCTCTCCCTAAGGCAGGAAAGAGCTTTCGGGACCTCCTGCCTTCTCTTTATATACTTCTCTATTTTTCAACTAACACATTTTGGAGACTAGCGATCTACGCTTAACATTAAACTTGTAGGGCTACAAAAGAAGCGTTGTTCCTTATTTTCAATCCCGTGCCCGAGTCAAGCATTGGATGATTAAACACTGGTTTATCGTGCTAAACCAGCGGTGACTGACGTGGGAAAAGAGGAGGAGGAAGAGACCAATCTAATAGCAGCCCACTATGACAGTAGACAGGAAGCGGAGAAAGGGGCGTAAAACATAAATAGGATTGGGGGAGGAAAGGCCAAACCGTGAAAAACCGCAGGTTTTTTTTGCCGATACGGCCTCTATCACTGAGCCTAGAGACAAAAGGAGCCCCGTTTCTTACCGAAGGATTGCAGGTTCTGGATAGCGGACATGCGCTTCTGTGGCTGGGCGCTGTACGGGGGGAAAAGGCCGCGGCTGGGTTTGCCCAAGACTTTCTCAAAGTTCAGCAGTGGGTGGAACGTAAAGAAAAATGCAAACAAACAGCGAAACCTGGAGGGCAGAGAAGACCCGGGTAGGGGTGGGGGTGGGGGGAATGAGGTGGCGTCTGCAACAGCAACAGCAACGCTAGCTCACAAAATGGCCGGGGCTTCTTATTTCAGCTCTCGTTTTACCTAGGTAGCGCACGTGATGGTAATAGGCTTCCCATGGAATCTTGGGAAATGATGTCCTGGTAAAGAATCTCAAAGCCAACTTTGGACAAAGAACTACAACTTGCGAAAGCGTGACAAATTTTCGAAGCACAATCACCTATTACTCGGAAACTATACTATGCTTGCTTGATTTAGGTTTAGCATCAGTTTGAATATTTTTTGTAGTTTTGCATGTTGAATAAAAATGTGGTTTATTCAGTCGTGGCTAAAGCAAAATTAGTTAATTAGCAGAATTACCCAACATCCTTTTAGAACACAAAGCCAATATTGCAGTTACTTTCAAAGTTACAGAGCCATATAAGAGCCCTTCCACTCACCCAGTTGCCGTGTTTCCCTGAAAATAAAACCCTGTCTCATATTTTTTTGAACCCTGAAATAAGCGCTTGGCTTTATTGCCATGTGCTCAAAAGCCCCATTGGATTTATTATCAGGGGATGTCTTCTTTTGGGGAAAAACTGTAGTTGTTCAGCTGACCCAGAACTGAACTACTGAATGTCACTTCGCTTCTGCAAATAAAAGCCTCCTTCTGAGCAGCTGGCTTCAGCTCTTCAATTTCAAACTTTTTTGTTTTTGTTTTCCTTCTCTGAGCAATCTCCCAGCGGGAAAGTGAGCTCCAATAATCTTTTTCTTCTGGCAAAATTAAGTGAATCATGCAATCATTAAGTAAATCTGGCTTCCCCTATTAACTTTGCTTGTCAGCCAGGAAAGTTCATTAAATGGCTTTCAGATGACTCCAGGATGCTGCACTGTCCTAAATATATGCTGGTTGCCAAGTGCCCAAATTTTGATTAGATGACCATAGGGATGCTGTGATCAACATAACTGCGAGAAACAATTGTAAGTCACTTTTGAATGTCATTGCCATGTTCCAGTATGAGTTCTTCATAGTATGATTGAGCTCTTTGCTGAAAAATTCTTGGATGCTGCTCCATCAGTACAATGTTTTTTCTGCTAACCTCAGAGCTTAAAAATATGAAGTTGGTCTGCAATGAACTAAATATATTTTGCATTGTTACACGCATTAGTCAACATGTATTTCCAAATTTCCAAATTTCATCCTTACGCAGAACAGAACTGTTATGTTGTTGCTGTTTAGGGCGGGAATTTCAAATCAGGGGTTGTTTCTGATTGGTCGCTGGCCAGCAGCCAAAGTGTATATAAGAAAGGCTGCTGCCAGCATTCTTTTGCTAGAGTCTCACCATACCATAAAGAGCTGTTGTCACTAGCCTGTCTGTGCTGCTTCGTTATTGCCCAGCCACTTTATTTGGCGACGAAGGTGGGATAGCACACAGAAGGCTCCAAAAAGAGCTTGCAATTCGAGGTGGTGCCCACCGGGACCGCAGACTTCAGCCATGGCCGCGTACGTGCCACCGACTCCCTTCAATCCAGCAAGGAAAAAATGGGGGGTCCTACATGACCCGATTCGAGTGCTCGCTCGAGGCAAGCGATATGCACGGGCTCTCAGCGAACCGTAAACGAGCCCTGTTCCTGAGCCATTGTGGACCCGACGTCTTCGAGATGGCTAAATCACTGTGTGAGCTGTGGGACACACTCCAAGCGACTCTCAGGGCGCACTATGCCCCTGCACCCTCCAAATTCGTGCAGCAATACCAACTATGGCAAAGAATACAGAAAGAAGGGGAGCTGGTGACTGCCTATGTAGCAGTGCTCCGCAGGGCCGCGACCCACTGCGACTACCACGACTTAGACGACGCACTGCTCGAGCAGTTAATTTGCGGCATACGAGACACCCGGCTTCAGAGAAGATTGCTCGCAAAGCCGGGGCTGACTCTCGCCAGTGCCTTAGACGAAGCTAGGGCACATGAAGCTTCAACAAAGGCGTCGGAGGCTTTACAGCATCCTCAGCCTGAGAAAAGCGGGTCTAAAGCGGTCCCAGTTCACCGCAAGGAGACCAGAACAAGTTCAGAAGAAGAGTCAGACGAGGATGTCTTCCGAACGGACAAAAAGAAAGGCAAAACAAGCCGCCGTAAAGAGAGTTGCCTGAGCTGCGGTGGCCAGCATGAAAGACAGGATTGCAAATATCGCGAGGCCATTTGCAGACGTTGCGAGAAGAGAGGTCACTTAGCGCGAGTATGCCGGGCGCAGCTTCCGTGTTTTCCAAGGTCACGCGAGTCGACCAACCAATCAGAGCCACCGCCACGTTCGAAACAGCCAATCCAACACAAGGGCGCCGAAAAACACCGCGAAATTCAAACCTACAGAACACGAGTCGGCCAAGCCAGCACAACAACCGAAGAGAAAGTCTTCACCACCGTCAAGATCAATGGCAAACCCTGCAGCATGGAGATCGCCACCGGATTGGCACTCTCCATCATGTCGTGGGCTACGCTACAGTCCCTGCTACTGGGCTATCGAAAAAGCCAGCTCTCCAAACAACGCGTCCGTCTACTTGACTACCAGGGGAACCGCATTCCAGTAGAAGGCATCAACACCTTCAACATTTCCTACGGCGAGTTCGAAGAAAAGCTTCCACTAACGATCGTGAGAGACCCGCTACCCAGCCTCCTGGGTCTACGCTGGTTCCGAGCCCTCGGAATGGGCTTCACAGGGGTCCACAGCCTCAACGGATCATCGTTGAAAGAACAAGTCCTACACGAATCCCGGGACATTTTTGAAGATAGCTTGGGCAAGTACGTGGGGACCCCGATTTCATTTAATTTAGACCCAGGGGTTGCCCCAATTAGACTTAAAGCAAGGAGGGTCCCCTTCGCGCTGAAACCAAAGATTGATGCAGAGCTAGATAAACTTATCAGCCAGGGCATTTTGGTGCCAGTTGACCACACGAGATGGGAGACCCCAATAGTGACCCCACTTAAGGCCAATGGTTCCATAAGAATTTGCGCTGATTACAAATGTTCCATCAACAAGGCCTTGCAGCAAAGCGCTTATCCGGTTTGGGTAGTTCACCACTTACTGCATTCCCTAGGCTCAGGGAAAATATTTGCAAAGCTAGATCTGGCACAAGCCTATCAACAGCTGCCAGTTGACGACGCTACAGCAGAGGCGCAAACAATAGTGACTCATAGAGGGGCTTTTAAATGTACACGATTACAATTCGGTGTCAGCATAGCCCCTGGCCTGTTTCAGTGTACAATGGAGCGCCTTCTACAAGGCCTCCCCGGAGTCGTCCCGTATTTCGATGACATCTTAATTAGCAGCCAAAACGAAAAGCAACTGGCAGAACGAATCAGGTCGACCCTAACGAGATTCCGGGAAGCCGGACTAAAATTAAAAAAGTCAAAATGTAAGATTGGGGTCCCATCCGTTGAGTTTCTAGGTTACAGGATCAATGGGTCGGGAATCCATCCCACCGAGAGTAAAGTAAGGGCTATTAAAAGTGCCCCTACACCCAAAACCAAGACTGAGCTACAAGCGTTTTTGGGCCTTTTGAACTTTTATACAATGTTCTTAAAAGACAAGGCCACGATTGCAGAACCTCTGCACAGACTGTTAGGAAAAAACATTCCGTGGGTTTGGGGAAAAAGAGAAGCGGCAGCCTTTAACGCAGTAAAAAAGCTTCTCTCCGAAGATAGCTTCCTGATGCAATATAGCTCTGAACTACCATTGGTCTTAGTTTGCGACGCTTCTCCATTTGGCGTCGGCACTGTGCTCAGCCATAGACTTCCGAATGGCCTAGAAGTGCCAATAGCTTACTACTCCCGGACTCTGTCATGCGCAGAGTGTAATTACAGTCAACTCGATAGGGAAGCCCTAGCCGCCATCGCTGGGGTTAAAAAGTTTCACGAATACCTTTTTGGTCGCTCTTTCGACCTAGTTACTGACCACCAGCCCTTACTGGGCCTCCTTGCCGGGGACAGACCCACTCCTGCTACATTGTCGCCAAGAATGACTAGGTGGTCCATTTTTTTGGCCGCATATTCTTATAGGCTTATTCACCGCCCTGGAAAGGCAATGGGCCATGCAGACGCTCTCAGCCAGTGCCCCCTGCCTGACATTTTAGACAACCTGACTCCCGAAGCCCCAATCCTCTTGTTGGACGCTGTGCCGCCGGGTCCCCTGTCCTCGGCTGAGGTTGCCAAGGCTTCCAGGAGAGATTCGACCATTCGGACTGTCATGGGCTGGGTCCTCTGGGGCTGGCCTACTCAAATTGACTCTACTGTGTATAAATCTTTCTGTACAAAGAAAAATGAACTGTCAATGTTGGGGGGATGTTTACTGCGTGGTGATCGGGTTGTTGTGCCTGAATGTTTACGCTTTAGAGTGTTGGAAATGTTGCATGTGGGTCACCCGGGCATGGTTAGAATGAAGGGCCTTGCCCGTAGTTAGAATGAAGGGCCTTGCCCGTGTGGTGGCCACAGTTAGATCAGGACATTGCTGAGTGGGTGGGGAAGTGCAGGCCCTGCCAGGAATCTTGCCCAGATCCCCCGGTCGCCCCAGTCAGGGAGTGGGAGAAACCCAAAGGCCCATGGGGGAGGCTACACATAGATTTCGCTGGACCATTCCATGGCCATTCATTCCTGATTGTAGTAGATGCCTTTTCAAAATGGCTCGAAGTTTTCTTAATGCCTTCAACCACATCGGAGGCTGTAATTAGAGTCCTCTGCTGCCTTTTCGCCACGCATGGCCTTCCGGACACATTGGTCTCGGATAACGGCCCACAATTCACCTCAGTCCAATTTGAGAGTTACCTTGCCGAGCTGGGCATCCGGCATGCCCTTTTGGCCCCTTTTCATCTGGCCTCTAATGGTCAGGCCGAACGATTTGTTAGAACTACCAAAGAAGCCTTGTCCAGGCTAGAATCTGGGGACTGGCAGGCCAAGATTGACCAATTCTTGGCAGTACAGCATGCCATCCCATGTACGGCCACTGGTCAGAGTCCAGCCGAACTCCTAATGGGACGAAAGCTGAGGTGCGTTCTGGATCGATTGCATCCAAACTATTCCAAGGACAGTTTTAAGGGAGAAGAGGGAGGCCTCAGACAATGCCCCATTGGTACCCCAGTCCATGCCAGGAATTATCCCACTGGTCCCCTGTGGGTAGAGGGCATTGTAACAGGAATTTCTGGGCCCAAATCTTACATGGTCAATATTGGTCAAGGGAGAATGTGGAGGCATCACATTGACCAACTAAGATGCAGAGTAGTCAGTGAGAGTATCGAAAATGAATGCAAACCGGGCCCTAACTACAAAGGTCCATCCAACACAGCTACCTCAAGCCCGAGTGAGCCGGAGTTCTTATCTGGCAAGCCGGAGTTCCAGCGCTGCCTCGGCGAACCACTCCTCCCAGCTGGAGAAAGTCACACCTCCGAGAAAATTCCAGAGGTTCCATTGGCGGAGCCAGGAGAGACGGGAGATCCCTCCGACTGGCTCAATGCCCCACCTGCAACTGAACTGCGCAGGTCAACTAGGGCTAAGTCACGCCCAGCGCATTTGCGCGACTACGTATGCAAAAATGTAAATAGTTTTAGTAATGTGCATTCTGGGAGGGGAGGGGTGTTATGTTGTTGCTGTTTAGAGCGGGAATTTCAAATCAGGGGTTGTTTCTGATTGGTCGCTGGCTAGCAGCCAAAGTGTATATAAGAAAGGCTGCTGCCAGCATTCTTTTGCTGGAGTCTCACCATACAATAAAGAGCTGTTGTCACTAGCCTGTCTGTGCTGCTTCGTTATTGCCCAGCCACTTCAAGAACTGTGGGTAATAGTAATATAACAATATTATATTTATTTTTATTTATTGAATTGTATATGTTATCACCATAATGATAATGACATGACTATTAATGATGTGAACAATTTGTTTAGTAAACATTTTCTATAAATCTGAGAAAAGCTAGGAGTTCTCTCTGGCAAGGTAGAAAATTAGATTATTTCAAGGATGCATGAAAGTCAGCTCGATCCAAAGGGAAGGCTGAAAACATGCAACTTTTAATTGTATTAATTACAGTGATTTGTCGATTACCTACCTTGGAGGGAAAAAAATGACAGGCAGGCCATTTTGTCCCTGCTGATTGACAGTGATGACAGTTATCATTCAGGTCACAAAGAGAGTTGATCCCTGCTTCAGTTCAGATCTTAAATTTCTTCGTTTAATACAGTGAAATATTAGCAACTATGTCATATCCTTTCACTCTGAAATCTTTCATATGTATTTATTTCCATTGTTACAGCAAAAAGAAAGATACCAGGCCAAGCTCTTCAATGCAGGAAAGAATTTATTGTGCACGGTTCAAACCGCCCGAAGGCAAACAAAAGTTTGAACCCCGAAGGGTTCTTCGTGACCAATATTTATACCATTCAACTACATATACATATCAGAGAACTTTACTTCTAACATGTAAAAATGAACCTTCATCAATTTGCAAGAATCAAAGAGGAGAGGAAATAATAAACACCCCCTGACACCTTCATGTTCTCTGGTAAGTGTCTCAAGACAAAACATAAGAAGATAAGGGACACGAAGATGTCTCAAGGGCAATAAAGGAAGCAGCATTTGTTATCTGGGGATATACATGACATTTGGGGTGCAATAAACAGTGAATTTCAGGATGCATTTTTTTGGGTCAAGACACCCTTACAGATAAGTACCTTCGTCAAATGCCTTCGTCAATCCAGCAACCTTTTATGGCCCAAAGAGGAAAGTTAGCCAGGGCCAAAATATTAAGTCCCTAATATTTGAGGTTCAATCCAATATCAGAATTTGGGCTGCCTTATATCCCCCCTTTGTGACTCCTCTGATTTATCCAGAAGAGTCACACATTCAGCTTCCTCTCCTGGCTGGAGCCGTTCATATTCCCACATAGCCATTACCTGAGCAGTTGTCTTTCGTTCCACCAGCAAGGATAGACTTTTGGATATAGCTTTAACAAAAATAGGCAGGACACAGGGGAGAAAAATACAGCCTGCAGCTATCAAGCCAACAAGGCCAACAATGGCTTGAAGACCGGGTAATTTTGGTCACCATCCCGAAAACATGTCTTCCCAATTCAGACCTCTCCAGGTTTGGACGGGTACATGAGCTATTTTAACCATTTTATCTGTGATTTCCTTAATAACCTTCCCGCTTTCATCTATCTCTATACAGCAGTTAGTCAAATTAAACTTTCCACATACCCCTCCTTCTTTAGCTAAGAGATAGTCTAAACCTAATCTATTCTGCATAATATACATCCTTGATTTAACACTTTCCCTGGCTAATTGAGTAAGCCCTTTTACAGTCTCATTGGTGATTATTTCAACTACGGCTTGCAGACGAATTAAATGGTTCAGCATGTACACGGGGGTACGATAGCTATACATGCCATCTTCCGCCCATGTAGCAGATCTATAAACTTCTATAATTCGTTCTGCAGGCCATTCTTCGTTTTCCCAACGGTGGTGGTTACCTCCTATTCTAACTTTACCTATAGCTGATGTATCCACATGCCTTCTCCGTCGTTGATTCCCTACCTCATCGTACACTGGCACACCTAAAACCTGTCATGTTTTAAGAGGAAGCAAAAAGAATCCTGGTCTGATGATCCCCAGGACACAAGCTCCACACCAATTCTTAGGTAGATACCCATATGCCATTTTGCCACAAATCCAATACAGTCCATCAGGAGCCATCCATCCAAGGGTTTGATTATCCAGATCCCATAAAAAGGCTAATCCATTTATTTCAAACAGAGCTGTTTCATCAATACCCTCTGTGACATTGCTTCCTGACCACCATATCTTGCGCTCCCATTTTCCTGTGCATATGAGGTTTCCTACCTGTTTGCATCCAGGTCAAGTCTTCCTTTGGAAACATACATTTCCTACTAAACTTGTGGTGAGTGTCCAGTCTCCATCTTTTCCTTTATTATATGAAAGGTTACCCAGCCGATCCATCTCTAATACTTTGGAATAATTCAACTCCTGGGCTTCCCATGGCCATTTTTCTCCCATGTTAGTTCCTCCACATACAAAACAATTTGATACATTTAGAATATGGGCCATATCTTCTGCCAATTTGACAAAGGTATTTGTTACATGACTAGGAATTTCAGGTACATTTAATTTTTCCATTTCCAGATAATATGACCAGAACAATCCTTTCGTGTCGTGGGTTGCCCTAGTAATTGTGGTAACCTGCCATCTAAGGGTTACCAGGGGATCTCTGCCCTTAGCATTTATTCCTAATCCATACTCCTCCCTCCATGTTTGTGTAGGGGTGCAGGTAATTTTTATAGGATTGCATTTATTTTGTTGATAGTCACTACTTGCTACCCCATTTTCCAGTCTACATTTCTGTGTACCTCCCGGCTGATCTCCAGACCATATGACTGCACAAGACCAATATGGACAGTAACTGTATGTATCTCGATCGCTACATTCTCCCTGTTTTCTACACATATATTTCTTTTCTAACATATAACTCCTTTTCCATTCTAAAGTTCCACACGTAACCTTCCACACCTCACAATTGCGATTAATAGCGAAACAAGCATCGAATGACAATTCTACTTGACTGCCTAACTTTCTAAATTCTGTTCTACTCATTAATTCCTCCCTCCCACATACTGTTGTGTATATTGCCATTTCATAAGTAGTTCTCTGTTTGGCCTCTGCCGGATTATAACATTGTACCTTCTTGTTCAACTTACACATGTGGTATATGGTGTCATTTACTTGGCACGTTGTAGGAGCATGTTCCTGACACCCCTCAGGTTTTTGAGTATGATAGACCAAAGTTTCTGAAACCTTCATTCCCTGCAATGTTGTGTGGATACATGGGCTACAGTTCTCCTGACTTGTTAACTGCAGTGTTGGAATTTCTAAGTCACTTTGTATTCCTATCACCCACACACTCATCCATATCCACCCAAATCCAACAATCTCCGTTCTTGGCATCCTCCCGGTCCCTTTGTTCCCTACACCAACATTCCCTCAATATAGCTTCAATCATGGGGCTAGGTTTAAGAGTATAATAAAATCCCTCGGTATCTATTACCAGGTAATGTATTAACACGTCTTCTATAATTTTCACGTCACACTCTATCTTACAGCTTATACATAAAACACAATCAATACAGTGAGAACAACAACAACACTCACACCCACAGTTACAAAACCAACACATTGAAGGAGTATCCTCTTTTCTGTTCCATTGGACCAACAGGCAGCTTCCAGTGTATTCGAAGCTGGGACTTCTTTTATTTGTGGGAGATTCACGCTATTCCGCCCCGTGGGTTAGAGAGGAGAACGACTGAGAAATCAAATGTCTTTGGTTTGCCACAAAGCCTCTGCTTATATCTGTAAAACACAATGATCAGTAGAGCTAATCCCACAATTACCCACAGTGCCCACACCCACGGTTCGTCCCACATAGGTCCACAACAGAATTCAATTTTCCGGTCAGAATCTGGATTCTGGAACAAGTCAGGGGTGCGTTTCTTCCTTTATTTGGCTTGCAGCAGGTCACCGCAGCAGGTACACAGCAAAGTAACCTATTATGGAGAATACAAAAGCTTTCTTTAAGCATGTTTAAATGTCAGTTTTGTTGGCTGTTGTTTGTCCACGGACACTTTCCAGCCTGTATCCGCTGCTGCCTTGACTCACGTCCAATGGATCCATGATTTTGATTCTGCAATCTTAATAGCAAGCGGAGAAGTCATAATAACAACAAAAGGTCCTTTCCATCATCCTTCTAGCGGCTCTTTCTTCCAGTGCTTCACCCACACTTGGTCCCCAGGTTTAAATGGGTGACAATGAATTACTAGTCTAGGGGGTACTTGTTCCATCACATATCGTTGGAGTTTCTCAACTTGCTTATTAAGTTCTTGTACCAGCTCCATATTCCAAACCCCCCCTTTGTGTCCCAGTCAGGCCACCTGGCCAAATTCCTCCGCAGCAATCCTGGTGGACGTCCAAACATTAACTCAAATGGGGATAGTTTATGTTGGCCTCTAGGCGAGTTTCTGATCGCATATAAAGCCAATGGTAAAGCATCCGGCCATTTTAAATGACTATCTATACAAATCTTAGTTATTCTTTCTTTTAAAGTTTGATGCATCCTTTCAGCCGACACTCCCGATTCAGGATGGAATGAACTGTGAAATCTCCATTTTATCCCCACTGCCATGGCTACTGCCTGATTAATATGATGAATAAACTCAGGCCCATTGTCTGAAGATATATGACTTGGGATTCCAAACCTGGGGATTATCTCTTTCAGTAACACCCGGGCTATTTCCCGAGCTTGCTTAGTCTTAGTTGGAAAGGCTTCCAGCTACCCAGTATACATATTTATTATAACTAACATCACCTTAAACAAACCGCATCTAGGCATATCAGTAAAATCCATCATAACATATTCCATGGGGATGTATGACCGTGGTATTGCACCAGGGGGCAGTAGCGGTCCTTGTCTTGGATTAACCTTTGCACAAGTGATGCATCTTGCAACCGTTCCTGTCACAATCCCCACAAGTCCATTAATGTAATAATCCCTGCCTAGGGCTTGCTCCAAAGCTGCTTTTCCCATGTGTGTGGTTTCATGGGCTAACCGAGCCAATGTCCATGCTATTGAGGATGGTACAAAAACCCTTCCATCTGGTAACACATACCACCCATCTTTAATTTGAGCTTTCAAATCTGTCACTGCTTTCACACTTTCCTGCTGTGAGTATGTTGGTTTAAGCTCGGAGGGCAAATCCATGGCTACGCAAATAGATAAATCTGGCAAGGGCTCACTCCGTTTTGCCGCTTCCCTAGCCTCCACATCGGCTGCTCTGTTTCCCAATGTCACCTTATCCTCACCCCTTTGATGTCCCTTACAATGCATCACTGCCACTGCCTTTGGATTGTTAACAGCCTCAATTAAATGACTGATGAGATGTCCATGCAAAATATATTTCCCTGCTGAATCTCTGAACCCTCTCTCTTTATACACAGCCCCATGTGCATGCAATGTGAGAAAGGCATACTTGCTATCCGTTCAGACGTTCAATGTTTCTCCCTTGGCCCTTTCTAAAGCCCGTATCAATGCCCATAGTTCAGCTACCTAAGCATTATGTCCACCCCCCAATGGATCACTTTCCACCACTTTCTCATAATCTACAATAGCATATCCTGCTACTCGCCTCCCATCTATAACATAACTTGACTCATCCGTATACCAATTAAGTTGTGCATTGGGCAACGGAATATCCGTTAAATCAGGTCGAGTGGAATAAACTTTCTCCAATACTTGCAAACAATCATGCTCAGAAACAGTCTTTGTAGGCAGCAAAGTTGCGGGATTTAACCGGTTAGACACTACCAAACGTACCTGTGGATTTTCAATCATAATTGCCTGATATTTTGCCAACCTTTGTCCACTAATCCATAAATGTCCCTTAGTGTCCAATATAGACTGAACCACATGAGGGGAATGCACAATTATGGGACAAGAAAAAGTGAGTTTATTACAATCCTGAATCAATTCTGCAATTGTAGCCAGTACCTTCAAACAATGAGGCCAACCTTTGGCCACTCCATCCAACTGTTTTGACAGATAAGCTACAGGCTGTTGCCAGCTTCCCAAAAGCTGAGTACCCCCAAAGCAATGTTTCTACTAGTGTCTACGTATAGATTAAAAGGCTTCCTTAAATTTGGTAAAGCCAAAGCTGGGGCCCGAGTCAGTGCTAGTTTAATGTCCTTAAAAGCCTTCTTCTGTTCCCCTCCCCACTCAAGGGGTTCTACATTAGCTCCTCTGGTGGCAGCATACAAGGGTGCTGCCATCAAAGCAAAATTGGGGATCCAGATACGGCAAAAACCAGCTAATCCTAAAAATCTCCTTAATTGTCTTTTTGTTCAGGGTTCTGCCAGCATCAGGACCGCCCTTTTCCACTCTGGCCCTAAAGCTCGACTACCCTTCTCAATATCGTATCCCAAATATCTAACCTTTCTCTGCACCAACTGAGCTTTTTTCCGTGATATTCGATAACCACATTCTAATAACAAATCTAACAACATCTTAGTATTATCCCAACATAAATCTTCTGTCAATCCTGTGATCAAAACATCATCCACATACTGTAATATAGGGTCTCCAGATTGTCGAGACACATAATACTGTAAGTCTTTAGCTAACACTGTTCCAAACAATATGGGGGAGTTCTTAAATCCCTGAGGCAGCCAAGTCCAAGTATATTGCATTTTTGTTCCTGTATGAGGATTCTCCCACTCAAAAGCAAACAGTGGCTGGCTTACGGGGTGAATAGGAATTGTAAAGAAGGCATCCTTTAAATCAATAACAGAAAACCATTCAGCCCGGGATGGAATTAAACTTAACAGGGTGTATGGATTCGACACAGCTGGGTGTAAGGTGACCGTCCGGTCATTAACAAATCTTAAGTCTTGTGCCGGCCGGTAAGACCCATCTGACTTTTTAATTGGGATAATTGGAGTGTTCCAGGGGGACTGGATAGGTATTAAAACCCCCGCTTCCAAATATCTCTGAATGCTTTTATAAATAGCGCAAATCGCTTCCCAAGAAACGGGACGCTGCCTTATACTCACAGGCACCGCTCCAGGTTTTAGTTCCACCACCACTGGGGGGTGGTGAGCTGCAAAACCCATCGGGTTATCCTCCGCCTATAATCCCGGCACCTCAAACAACTTCCACTTCTCATCTTTTTCCCTCTCTGCAACCTGCCTCCCCACCATCAACCTCCAAGTTTTCTCCGGAGAGTGTCTTATGGTCACCCTTTGGTGACCCTCATCGAATGAAATGGTTGCCCCTAATTTGCTAAGCAGATCCCTGCCTAACAATGGAATAGGGCATTCAGGAATATACAAGAATTCATGCTGTATTTCAGCTCCCTTAAAATCACACACCACTGGTTTCAAAACTTGTCGCCCTGATACCCCCTGGACTTGAATTTTATGGGCTCTGGGAGCCGCAATCTGCTTATTAACCACTGATCTTCCTGCTCCCGTATCTACCAAAAACGTAGTTCACCGACCCCTTATTTTCAATGTAACCAATGGCTCAGGCGGGGGGACTTCCAAGCCTGGTCCCCATCAATCCGACCAATTCATATCTGCTAATCCGATACTTTCCACCTCTTGCTGTCTCATGCCCTCTCCAAATCCTCTACCAAATCCTCGACTTGATCTTACCTGTCTGAACCCTCTACTCAAGCCTCCCCTCTGTCCTCGTTCTCCCCTTCTCCCAGAGAACTGTCCCCGCATCCCTGACCCAAAATCCGGTCTTCTCATACCTCTACCTCTCGCCATCCATCTTGGGCATTCTCTCTGCCAATGTCCTTCCCCTTTACAGTAAGCACATTGATTAGGATCCAGAGGAAAGTTCTGGGCCGCACCCCCTTGCATCCCACTCTGCAGCGCTACTGCCAACAACTCAGCCTTTTTATTCATCTGTGCCTCCTGCTCCTTCTTCTCCACCTTATCCCTATTCGCATATACCTTTCTTGCGATCTTCAACAATTCACTCGTGTTCTTTCCCAAAGCTTCTTCTAACTTTTGCAACTTCCTTCTAATATCCTCATAACTCTATGCAATAAACCTTTCATTCAGCATCCTCATATTATCACCTTCTCTAGGATTCACTTGAGTATACAACTCATATGCCTCAATTAATCTTTGGAGGAAACTCTCCGGACTTTCATCTGCTTTTTGAATGACCAGAGACGGCTTTGACATATTCAATGGGGGTTTTCCTGCCTGTCTGAGAGCTTGCACTACCAAATTCTGGTAATCCTTCAATTTAGTCATATCATCCTGTTCTCTAGGATTCCATCCCGGATCTGTCTCCGGGGATCGTCGTGCTACCTCCGGTTGAATATTATCCTCATGAGGAAGATTCGCTTTCACACATTTTCTAACAGCCGCCTTCCACCTCTCTCTCTCTTCTGGTGACAGCAACGTATTCAATAACTGTTGTATATCCTGCCACGTTGGATTATGTGTCTGCATAATAGTTTGAAACAAATCTGCCAGTGGTAAATGGCACATACTGAAAAAGGGGTCTGTATCCCTCTTGTCCCTGTGGATTCATTATTATCTGATCCACTTGATGTAAAGGTGCTACGAAATCTTGCTTAGCAGCCTAACTTAGCTGTAGCCGCACGAGTTTTCATGCCCCCTTGGTCTTCTCCACCTCCAGCCCCCAAATCATCATCATCATCATCATCCTCTCCCTCACTCTTACTACTATCTTTAGGCGAATAACTTTTCTTAACTTTTGGCTTCGCCTCAGGATCACTCATACGCCTCTGATTTCCTCCTCCACTTCTCCCGGCAGCCCCTAGCTGTTGCTGAGCCCCGGGCTGCTGTTGTTGTGCGGGCGGCCACGCTGGGGCGTAAGGGGGTGGTCTAACCAAATCCTCTGGCTCTTCGGCTAATACCTTTCTATGGCTGATATATTCTTCATTTTCTGCCCCCGGTATCTTCCCTTGCTTACACCGCAACCCTCTACTTTTCCTGCCTGCTCTAGATACACACATTTCCGCTTGGCATTGCAACAAATCATTAGCTTTCTCTGTTAAAGCCCTTGCCCATTGATCAATATAGGGAAATTGATCAGGATATTTATCCTGATTTACTACTAACACCCCCCACAGTTTATCCACTATTCTTTTCCTAAAAGACCCCTGGGGGGGCAGCCGGTCCCCATTTGTGGCCACACATTTTTGCACAGAAATTTTAATCGGTCTTTCGACCCTTTCGGATATGAGGGGTTGCAAAAATAATTATTAAAACCTTTTAACATGCATGCCAATGGAGTGTTGGGCATGCTTTGACCCCCCCCCCATCCTAATACACTGCCGTCGACTCGTAGCCCCGGAACTCACAGTCACTAACGAGAACTGCGGCGGCTTACCCAACCCACACAACCTGACACGGACTTCGTTAGGGTCACCGCCCCGAGTCCAAGGGATGGATCAGATCCCTTCTTCTGTCTACAAATGAGACAGGTACAACACTTTTACTATATACTTGCCTGAGACGTCTCTACTTCCCACCTTCCTGGCCAGGAATTTGTTCAGACCTCCGTTCCTGCACTGCAGGGTTCTTGGACTCGATCAGAGCACCATCGGTTCCACAGGACTGCCACTGCCGTCTCCCGGAGATATACCCCCGTGGCGCCTGGAGAATGTTCGGAAGCGACTTCCCGATGGTTCCGAGGGGGTCGAATGGCCCTCAGCGAAATATCGCCTTGTACCTGGTCCTGCCACGGGGGCTGTTACAGCAAAAAGAAAGCTGTTACAGCAAAAAGAAAGATACCAGGCCAAGCTCTTCAATGCAGGAAAGAATTTATTGTGCACGGTTCAAACTGCCCGAAGGCAAACAAAAGTTTGAACCCCGAAGGGTTCTTCGTGACCAATATTTATACCATTCAACTACATATACATATCAGAGAACTTTACT
Organism: Coluber constrictor foxii; assembly: GCA_038048745.1. NCBI lineage: Eukaryota > Metazoa > Chordata > Lepidosauria > Squamata > Colubridae > Coluber > Coluber constrictor. The sequence goes on along the minus strand of CM075961.1, from coordinate 112,481,990 downwards.
TCTAACATGTAAAAACTAACCTTCATCAATTTGCAAGAATCAAAGAGGAGAGGAAATAATAAACACCCCCTGACACCTTCATGTTCTCTGGTAAGTGTCTCAAGACAAAACATAAGAAGATAAGGGACAGGAAGACTCCTCAAGGGCAATAAAGGAAGCAGCATTTGTTATCTGGGGATATACATGACATTTGGGGTACAATAAACAGTGAATTACAGGATGCATTTGTTTTGGGTCAAGACACCCTTTACAGATAAGTACCTTTGTCAAATACCTTCGTCAATCCAGCAACCTTTTATGGCCGAGGAGAGGAAAGTTAGCCAGGGCCAAAATATTAAGTCCCTAATATTTGAGGTTCAATCCAATATCAGAATTTGGGCTGCCTTACCATAGTGAAATTATAGTTGGAACATTGATTCAGGTACCCGTCAATGTTTTTACATTTGATTTTTGAAGTACAAAGGATAATGTTTTAAAGTGTAGAAGAGAAAAAACATGAAGCATGTATGATACTGACTAAGTCATATTCAGAAAACAAGGTTATAAGTTTTGAAGGAGGTTCATATTTCATGAGTCAATTAATTAGCTAAATATCAGGAACAAAAACCAATACATGCAATCTGTATGGAATCTCAATCATGTATTCCACCAAATATGAATAATTTGTAAGGTACAGAAGTTAAAGATTGTAATCTTCCCCAAGTTGACAGCTTTCTGATATTCAAGCATCACAACCTGTATGTGAATATGAATTCAGGTTGCATGAAGTATGTATGTACAGATGAGGCCCTGGGGATCAGAGGAAGGATCATATGTGGAGATAGGATCCAGGTATGGATGGAATGGACATGACAGAGGAATATGAATTTTGATAAAACATTTTCTCTTGTCTTCATTTCTTTGCCTTAACAATTAAGAGCTTTGCTCCTTCCTGTCCTCTCTCACTGCAGAAGGTGGGGGTCGCAAGGGAGTGGGGGTGCTGTCTCAGACAAAGACTTAAAACTGCTTTTACTTTTCTTTGCGGAAGGAGAGTCGCAGGGAGTGGGGGTGCTGCCTTGAGCTGCTCTGCAATAGGAAGTGGGCGGGGCTGCACATTCATAGCGAGGCAGAAGTTAGCACCCTATCTGTTAGAAAACCACTAGCCAGGATATTAGATGCAAGAATAACTCATTTATAAGAAAACTCCAAAAACCACATAGCTGGCACACTTTGCAAGTTGCCTGTGACCTGGGGTAAAAAACAGGTGATGCGACATTTAGCCATTTAGCATAACAAGAGTAAGGGTTTAGAGTGCTGAAATCCAAAAAATCAATATTATCTGTTATGCATGCATTATTAGGGGAAGGGCAAAGGGGAACACAACCACCCCTTGACTATAAAAATTGCTGTAAACTTCTAATCTGGGCCCTTGGTTAGCTTTCAAACCAGGGTCTTTATATCTTGCTACCAAATACAAGTATAATTCTGTATCGCACCTTGTGTTTGATGACTAATTGGCTTCGACACCAAGCCAGGGCCCAGTTTTGGGAACAACAATTACACTTATTCAGATTATAGAAAAGTTACTGTAAGAGGTGGTCAAAACTACCTACTAATCCAGAAATCAGGAGCTAGGATATACGGAAAAGACTACATTGGGAGTAGAAGAAAGTCATCTAAGCAAAAATAGGAAGTAATCCAGGATAATTGAATGAAACTATTGGATAAACAGGATCATCACAGGGCTTATTTCACTACTACAAAGATGTTCCTGCTTGTATTTCTATAACTGCAACCTATAGTCGCAGTTCACAAATGTGTCATGTAAAATGTCTAACCCACACTTTCCCCTATTCATCTATGGTCCAGCAAGGGTTAACACCACCACACAATCCATCACTCCCTTAACCCCACCTTACCTTTTACTCCTGCCCCTGGGTATATAAGAATGCTCACATGGGCACCAGGTCAGTTCCAGCCATATTCCTGTGAAGAAAGGACAAAGGTCAGTTACAAGCGTATGCTAAGGCCTAAGCCATATTGTATGCTTACAAATAAATAAGCTACAACAACTATTATTTTGCATTGAGAGTTATTGGGCTAGATCCCACAATCTAACAAAATGGTAGCAGAGAATGGTTGCCCATAACTCCAAGCCATGTCTGAACAAGCTGCACATTCAACAAAGAAGAACAGAATAAACACTAGAGCTTTTACCAGACAGATGGCAGCGCAACTAACACCTACCGGAGCCGTACCAAAGGTCACTCCAACTGAAAACGTGCAGGCCATCGACCTGAGCACACCAACCAAGGGTGAGAAACAGTGAGAAAGAGAAAATGATGAACGTGGAGATGCATTACCAGAGAGTAATGACCTCAGACTAGCCATACTAAAAATAATGGAAACACCTGCCATCAACGAGGACCTTGTTGCGAATCTCCAGAGCCTACTAGAAAGACGTGGAGCAGCGACCAAAGGACTGGAATCAATCCAAGAAGTCACCACCCCAGTAAGAGAGGAGCCATCTCTACCAGGCATGCCAGAAGCAGCCAAATCTACTTTTGTGCCCATTTTATGGTGGCCATCTTTAAACAACCAGCAGCCAATGGGAGGCCTGGATTCAAACCTCTTGATGCAAACTAGCCCCAAACTCAAAACAAATAAGGGGCCATCTAAAAATAATGAAGAAAAACGGAATCAAGTCACTAGGAGCTCGCCTACCGAGCTCGAAATAGAAAAGGCCATTGAGACCCTCGTAGTGGCATTTGGCCCCGCTTACAAGCTGCCAGCACTTCCTCCGAACCCCGAAAGGATACCCGAGGTCCAAAGAAGTACCCAATCATCCACCGACACCGAGACACTGAGTGTGACACACCAGAGGAATGCGACACCAGCCACCAACATGCCTCAACCACCCGACACCTACACACCAGCCCCATGGCGCGATGCGAACCCACCAACCACTTCACTACTGGCACAAGACCCGAGGCCCAGGGGCCAAGCGAACCGCTCACCAGCACTGCAGCCTCCGCCGGGCTTCCCAGCCCAGCCCAGCCCACAACCAACATCTACAGACCGGAGCCAATCATCGCACCCGTCGACCAGCTGACCTTCTGGAGGCTCCATCCAGCAACTGCGAGCTCCCCAGGCCTCCTGCCGACGCTCAATGATGATCCCACAGCTCAGGACCAGTACTGGACCTTCACTGCCCAGCTCCGAGCTCCCAGGGGTGAGTCTGACTTTCCCTTGGCAGGGCTGGGCCTAGCTTCAGGAGCCGCAGCCGCGAGCTCCTCATCCAATGACTTCCAGCAGAAAATGAGCTTCGTGCATGCTCAGTCTTTGCCTGATGAAAGTGAAGGAAAAAAAAAATGACTGCCTGTTTTTTCAACCTGACTGCAAGTATACCAACTCCTTTCTGTGAGTTCCCACACATTCAGGACCATGGATAGCTATCTTTTGTAAGTAATAATTTCACAATTCAGGGACTTTACCCAATAATTTCCCCAAACTTCAATTAGATGGGAAAAATCTCCTAGAGTGGAGCCAACAACTCCAAATAGTATTTATGAGGGAAAATGTACTTTTTGTAATATCCAAACCACCCAAGAAATCATGGTCCTTTGAAATTGACTGTATACACCATAAAGCATTTTGTTTGTTGTTAGCAAGTATCTCACCCACCATATACCCCAGTATAGGCAGTCACCTGACTGTGTATGAAGTTATGCAGAAACTTTATGGCTTATTCTACAGCAGGAGCAGAGCCACCACCACAAGAATATCAAGAGACTTTCACTCTGCCAGACTCAGGTCAGGTGTGTCCATGAGTGAGCATTTACTAAAAATCAATGCCACCAGGGCTGAATTGCTACAGAGAGGGGAGACCATCACAGAGGAAAGCATGATGAGTATAATCATAAACTCACTAGATCCCCACTGGGACAATTTTGTCACACAATTAGACAGCTTCAGCATAGGGCACATGTCATTAGATACCCTCACCAACCGTTTGATTGCTGAGGATAATTTAAGAAGGGACCGTCACCTATCCAGAAGAGATCTCAGACCAACCAAAAGTGTTGAGTTTCAGGACAGAATAAATAGCATCCCAGAATGCTTCTCATGTGGTTCCAGGAACGATTTCAAAAGGGACTGCCCCAGAGACAGGGTACAATGAACCTAGGGAGAGGCCTGAATCTGGGAGAAGGTACCAGGGAAGACACTCACTGGACCGCAATCCCACCAAGGAACAAGGACACGGATGGTCCCCCAACCCCAGACGAGGTAGAGAGCACAGAGACAGCTCTCAGGACAGCAACACGGAGTCCATATGTGGCCTAGTCTCCTAGTCCCCGTTTCAGGTACGGGGAATCAACTCTCAGTCAAGAAGAAAAAGAGAATATATGACTCATAGACTCAGGAGCCACCAATCACATGGCATACAATGCCAAATTATTCACCTCCTTCACTGAGGTAAACTTTGAAATAAAGGTAGCCAACCAGAGCAACGCCAGAATAATGGGAAAAGGGAGTGTACACATCCCAGGGATAGGATGTGTACACCTATCCCTGTTTGTACCTGAAATACCATACAACGTATTAGCCACCATAAAGTTAACTCGGGACACTGACATCAAGGTGGTATTCAGGGAAGATAGGGTATACATGTCCAGTAATGGAGAAAACATCAGAGAAGTAACAGTGCTTGGTGGTCTATCATACTTCATACCGAACAAAGGTGACCAAAAGTGTGTAAATGTAAATATAACCAATGAGGAAAGGGAGAATGGAGAAACAGAGGGGGTCAACCAGGAGACACCAGATGTAAATCACCCAGGGAAGACACAATTTCCATGGGGAAACCCGTTCATGACAATTGTGCTCACCTCCTCCATAGGAGACTAGGCCACATTGGGTTCCCGATTGTGAAAAAAATGTTTGAATGTACTGAAGGTTTGAAAGTAAAGAGTTGTGAAAACTATCTTGAGTGCTCTGACTGTAAATGCTCTAAAATCAGGGTTAAGCCAAGGCCAAAAAATTGGGGTGAACCACCGACTCCACCTTTCAATTAATATAGATGGATCTAGTAGGCCCACTCAAACCTTCTATCAGGTACAAGGAGAGGTTTTTCCTAACAATTGTGGATAACTTTAGCCACTATGGTTTTGTATACACACTTAAGGCATTCCAGAGGTTCAAGGAATTTTATAAGAGGGTAGAGGTACAACATAATGCTAAGATCAAACAGATAATGACAGACTGTGGTTCAGAGTTCTTGTCCAGAGACTTTTTTAAATGGTTAAAGGAACACGGCATACTGCATTTCACCTCCTCCCCATTTTCAGCCTTCCAGAACGGTGTGTCAGAACACAAAAATGGCGCCTCCAAACCATGATGAGATGCATTTTGGAAGATGCAGGGATGAGCCAAGCCTTCTTGTCAGAAGTTCTCCATTATTCAAATTACACCTTAAACAGGCTATGGTCCAGCGTAATTAACAAAACACCATATGAGATGATGTACAAAAGAAAGCCCAACCTAAACCATCTGGTGTTTGGTGTCCCAGCAGATGTCCATATACCCAGGCAGTTAAGAAGAAAAGGAGACAAGGTCTCCAAGAGACTAAGATTCATGGGGTATGAACCAGGGACAAAAGGCTACAGATTTATAGACAGCAACAACAAATTCATGGTGTCACGGTCTGCAGATTTTCATGAACACTCCAACTGGTCAAAATTACATTCAAATGACATTTTCTTGGGGGGGAACATACCCAAGTGCAGACAGAGAGAAAGGGACCAGAACGCAGACAAAACCAGTGAACTCAGAACCCATAGATCCAAACACCATGGTGTCGAGATTGGAGAATGGAAGGAAGGACACCCCACACTCAGTCTTTTTTTTTTATTGAAAAAGTTTTACAATACAAATTTTATCATTTCTCCCCCCCACTTCCCCCCTACCCCCCTAATCCCCCCAGCTCCCCCTAACCCCCCAATCCCATATAACTTCCCCCCTTGGCTTCCACTACAAATTTTAAAAAAATCTTTACCTTACTTATATTAAACTAAAAAAAATATAGTGAAACTTTTAATAGTATAATTAAAAAAAACTAATAATAATAATATTTACCTCATTTATCAACCATTAATACTCAATTGTCCATCAATACTACTGTTATGATATTTAAACCCCACTACAAAATGTCAACATTTCTCTAATCTAATATTAATTACCTAAATCAATCCCCCTAAATATAATATATAACATCCATATAAAATAATTTTCTGTATCAAGCAACCAATTTTTGATCTTTTTCTTCATCTTAATTAAAATTAAGTATATTCCAAGTACCCCCATCAACAAAAAAACATCAAACATTTCTCTAATCTAATATTAATAATTATTTACCTAAATCAATCCCCCTTGCTGTATACTAATAAAATATAATATATCATATATAACAATTATATCTAATAATTTTCTATCTTAGTAATCCAAATTTTAATCTTCTCTTCATAAATATATCGAACATATTTTTTATAAACTTCATATTCTTTCAGAATATGTAACAATTATATCAAATAATTTTCTATCTCAGTAGTCCAAATTTTTGTCTTCTCTTCATCTTGATTGAAGTTAAATAACTATCTTCCAACATAGTTTTTATAAACTTCTTATTCCAGCTGCCCCCATCAGCAACAAACATCTCTCCATATATAAATCCCCCCGAGTGACTTTATATTTATAAAATCCAACCACAAAGGTATTTTGGATTCCTCTAGGTAGATCATTCAACCTGGCTCCTGCTGTATCAGTTAAAAAGAAAAACAAATGCAGCTCATACAAGCTGCATTCCCAGATGTTCCTTTAAAACTCTTTCAAATCCTGCCAGCCTTTCCACTTCCTTCCTTCGGGTTTCCAAGATGTTTTCATCTTTATTTTCTTCATCTAGACAATTGATTCCAATAAATTATAATAGGGTAACCACAGATCCTCTGTATGTGTTGCAGTGATCTGTTTACCTTTCTCAAAATGTCAAATCCAACTCAGGATGAGTTTTGCAAAAATTTTATAATCCATTTATGTATATAAATCAGGTATGGCCGTGATTATCTTTTAAACTATTTCAAATAGTAAAATATTTGCCATCCTTTCTGTAGAGAATTCAATCTATTCATAAATATCCTTTAAATTTCACGAATCGACTCAAGCAATTGACGCAATTTCCATTGCACAGCAGTTTCAGTGGTTTTCAGGTTATTTCCTCCCTTAACTTCTGCTTTCTGTTGCTTGCCATCATCCCGCTTTTCCATTTGTGGAGTACTGGGCCTCTGCTGTTTCTGCTTTAATAATATTTGTTTCTCATCTCGAATTATATGTTTATCTTTCAATTCTTGCTTCAACAGTTCAAGGTCCAGCACCACATCTCTTGAATCTCTGGGATGCTTTATTTTCATATCTGGAAAGTCCATAATAAAATCATCTGAAAAACCACCTAATGCTCCTTTTTCTTCTGACACACTTTGGTTATTTTGATTTTCTAATTCCATCTGCATACATTGTTCCTCAGTCTCTCTTTCAGACTCTTTATCCTTAATGTCTTCTTCCATAATTGACAACATAGATGAGAATGAAAATATGGGGGCTCCCTTAAGAATGTTATTATAAAAATGTTCTGCTTTTTCAATAGTATTTAAACAATATCTCACATCTTGATATCTCAAAATTACACCAAGTGGTACATCCCATCTGAAAGGAATCTCTCTTCAATTCCTTCACCAGAAATCCAAAATCTTTTCTGTATCTTAAAATCTTGGATGGCAACTCTTTGTAAACACTAATTTGTATACCTTCTACCTTCAGAGTAGCAGAATAAGACTTTTGCAAAATATCATTTCTCAATCTTCTATCAGTAAAAGAGACAACGACATCTTGGGCAGATTCCTTTGTCTAGCCACACGTGAGTTCACCCTATAGACTTTTTCAATACAACCAAGAATTTGATCATCTTCCAAATTTAATAATGCCGCTAATACCTTAGCACAAAGTGTTCTTAAATTTTCTCTATTATTCTCTCTTATACCTCTTAGTCTTAAGGCAGATTCCATAGCTTTAAATTGAAGCATCATCACATCATTTTCAATTTTTTGATTTTTGGCATCAGCTTCAGAAAATTTTTCTTCTGTGTCTTTCATCTTGGAATCAAGCTTTGTACTAATTTCAGCCACTTTCTTCCCCATTTCCACCACCGCATTTGAAAGATCAGAAACTACTTTAGTAATAATTTGATTCAATTTATCATATTTTCCCTGTACCAGCTCCTCAAGATACTTCTGTGAGCTTTCTATCTTCTCAACAACACTTCCCAAAGACCTGGTTATAAAATCTTTTAAGTCCTCATTTCCAGTTCCCTGCAGCTGCATTTGAATCTTTTCTGCTTTTTCCTTTGTCTGACAAGTAAGGGAGCCCCCCCTTGATTTTTGTTTAGGAGTCATGCTTCACAAAATCTTAACTTTTCCCAGAAAAACAAAGAAGCTCTGTTTAGATCAATTTTGTTTCTTTTTAGAATCCTGCTAGAATGTTTCTTTTAAGTACTTCAGCGCAGGCTAAGCTCTCACTTTCACTTTCCACTCTCCATTTTCTCAGGCATTTTCCAAGCAAAGCCAGTCGCCATTTTCCAAGACATTTTCTTAAATCTCTTTTTCCCTTAAGAATTAATAAAAAAAAACAATACTTGCTTTTTTCCCTTTTTAGTAAATCCAAGTTTTACCAGATTGCTTGCTTGCTGTAAATTTCAATCATTCTAGTGGCGTTGCTCACGTCATCTGGCTCTGCTGTTGTAAGCAGAGGTCCCTCCCTGCGCGGAGCTTCTGTTGGGTGAATAGGGAGCCATCACCCTGAGCCCTCCCCAGGACAAAAAACAAGTCCTGGGGGCAACTCAGGGGGCTTTACTGAACCCCACTTGCTCTACCCACTCTTCCGTTCAAAGAGCGGGTTTTCCGAGCCGCCTGCCAGCTGTGAGGCGGCTCCAATGCGCGGCGAGGCCGGCGGTCATGGAAAGACCGTCCGGCAACAACGGAGACACCACTGGAAGCCACCCCACACTCAGTCTTGACAAACTCAAAGATAAAGAAGTCAAATGCCTACATGAGACAGACACACTACCTGACAGACTGGTCAAAAGAAACAGAAACAAATTTACCGAAAAGATTCGAGGACTACATCATCTCCATACAGACGAACAATGCTACTCCCAGCTCATATAAGGAAATACTAAAACTTCCCCAAAAAGAAAGAGAAAAATGGGAACAAGCCATGGCAAGGGAGATGAGCCTCAAGGACCTAGAAGTATACACACCAGCCAGGGTACCGAAAAACAAAAAACCAATTGGGACCAAGTGGGTATACAAAATCAAAACCCTAGAGGATAATAAGACACTATACAAAGCAAGACTGGTTGCCCAACGTTTTCCTCAAAAATACCCAGACAACTACACAGACACCTATTCCCCCACAGTCAGGGCCGAGAGTGTCAAGAGCACCCTAGTAATAGCTTCCATCCTGGGGCTAGGGGTATATCAATTCAATGTACAAACAGCATACCTGCATGCTGAACTAGACAAAAGAATTTATGTCAAGGTCCCACCGGGAATAGATGATAGAAAAGGTAACACATGGCTCTTAAACAAAAGTCTATACAATCTCAAGCAGTCCACCAAAGCCCTCAAATCAATGGGCTTTATAGCCACAACAGCAGATAAATGCTTCTTCATAAAAAGAGAAAATGACTCAGTTGAAAGTGTCCTTGTTTATGTAGATGACATATTATAAATAGGGAAATAGAAGTCCAAATGCGATAGCTTTGCCACAGAACTAAGGAAACATTTTTCACTCAAATCACTAGGGACAGTGGAAAAATACGTAGGAGTCCACATAATTAAAACAGATAAAGGTTTCCGACTCTCCCAAAAGTAGAAGATTGTAGAGCTGCTACACAGATGTAACATGTCAGAAGCCAAACCCAGCGAAATCCCCATGCAACCGGATTTCCTAAAGAATATGTATAATAAAGTGGAGCCATTCACAGATAACAAATTGTACAGGTCCACCATAGGCTCACTGCTATACATAGCTAAGTGAACAAGGCCCGATATTGCATTAGCAGTCAACCTATTGTCCAGGCATGCCAGTCAACCCACAACCTACCACTGGGATGCCATCAAAAAATTACTCAAATATTTAAAATACAGTGCTGCTGCCTACCTATTCCTCAAACCTGACATATCCACGGAACCCAAACTATTGTGCTACACAGATGCTGATTGGGCAGAGACATCAAGAGCAGGAAAAGTACTTCTGGGTACATCTTCTTCCTCAACAACAGCCCCATACACTGGTATACAGAAACAGAAACTAGTGGCCACATCCACCACTGAGGCTGAGTTTGTTTGCATGTCCAAAGCCGCCAACAACCTAATCTGGTTCGATGACCTACTCAACGACATTTGGACAGAACCGTCATATCCCATAGTTATCCATGAAGACAACAAATATCAAAAACCAATGCTGTTGGACAAAGGTCACGCCACATAGACAAAATGTAAACACATCAGGCAACTCTCAGAGATCGGTTTCATCAAGGCCATCCATTGCGACACCGAGGAACAAACAGCGGATATCCTCACCAAGCCATTACAGCACAAACAGACGCATATTAAAAATTATGTCAAAATTATGTATATACATGTAATCATATATGTATGTGTATATTTATGTAGAAACTATAGACCCACCAGTATTTAGACATTTAGAGGGGGGTTTGTCACATAAAATGTCTAACCAACACTTGCCCCTATTCATCTATGGTCCAGCAAGGGTTAACACCACCACACAACCCATCACTCCCTTAACCCCACCTTACCTTTTACTCCTTGTCTTGGGTATATAAGAATTCCCACATGGGCACCAGGTCAATTCCAGCCATATACCTGTGAAGAAAGGACAAAGGTCAGTTACAAGCATATGCAAAGGCCTAAGCCATATTGTATGCTTACAAATAAATAAGCTGCAACAACTATTATTTTGTATTGAGAGTTATTGGGCTAGATCCCACAATCTAACAAAATCTACAAGATTTGAACAGAACTGCATTCTAATCAAAATGGGTCAGTATTATTTTAATTTTTAATTTTATTTTCTAGAGCAAAATAACTGAAGTAACCTTTCAAACTTCCTTGTGCCATTTCTTGAGAAATGAACATTTTAAAATACATTACATAAGACATGAAACAATAATATGGTAAAGTTAAGCAGTTCATTCTTACATCCTGTTTCACAGAAGACAGCTTGAACCATCTCATTTTGCTGAGCTGGTGTAAAGAGAGTGGGATTTGTGGAAAGAAAAATGGCCTTCAATGTGCTAGACGGAAATTTCTTAGGGGACCCTGGGGATACTTGGGATAGGGATAAAATGATGCAGATTTGAAAGCAATCTCCCTGCCCATAAAAGACAGGGAAAATTCCAGTGTTTTAATGTATGATGAGGAATATATGCAATAGAAATGTAGGAAGATAATGTCTTCATTTTGGAAGAATCTATTATATCTTCCTGATTGTCTAGGCCAGCCATTGGATCACTGCTTTGGCACTTTGGCGCCATCAGCAGTGGTGGGTTTCAACTGGTGTCACCACTGGTTTGCTTCATGCAATGCTCCGTGCAAGCGCATTTTATTTCAGAACAGCTGAGGCACGGTAATCCACTCTGCCATGCCTATCAGCTGGGCTAAAAATGAGCAAATATAGGCAGGTATAGCACAGGGGCAGGTGGGCGGGCCCAGCTGACAGTTGGAGTGAATCATTTCTCTCCAGGGGTGAAATCCAGCAGGTTCTGACAGGTTCTGGAGAACTGGTAGTGGAAATTTTGAGCAGTTCAGAGAACCGGCAAATACTACCTCTGGCTGGCCAAAGAATGGGGTGGGAATGGAGATTTTGCAATATCCTTTCTCCAGAAGTGGGAAGGGAATGGGGATTTTGTAGTATCCTTTCCCTAGAGTGGGGTGGGATTGGAGATTTTGCAGTATCCTTCCCCTGCCACACCCACCAAGCAACGCCCACCAAACCACACCACGCCCACCAAGCCACACCCACAGAACCGGTAGTAAAAAAATGGATTTCACTACTGGTTCGCTCTTACCTCACAATCGCCGCTACCGGCTCGCCTGAACTGGGGAGAACCAGTAGCAACCCACCACTGACCATCAGCATCCAATGTTAAAGGTAAGGAAACTGGTAACTATTATTAAAACATTTGCCCAGAAAACCGGAAGCATCTCGGCAAGACTGGCTGGAAAATAGCGTGCTGTGATGAGCCTCATGAAAATCCAGCCAGACAAATTGCTGTTGGGGGGATCTTTAGACCAGAACCGACTTGTAGGGATGGTGAAGGAGAGGCACCTCGGACGACCAAGAGGAAGAGGCAAGTTCCTTGAAGAGTCGGAGGCAGCTCTTTGAACTGGCAGCGGGGGTGGCGGACATTAAAACGACTGCTCTGAAGCTGAGACAACTGGATTAAGATTTTGTGCAAGAGCAATATTTGAACGGAGTATTGGTACTGGTTGAGTGATTGGCCAATTCACAGGTAAAAACGGAATTTTTTAAAATCTTAAAAGAACTCCTGGCGTGGAAATAAGCGGCTAATTGGCACTTGGGAATTTTAATGGTGGGAGATGAACAAAGAGGAAGTTAAAGGACTAAAGCCCAAAAAAGAAAACTTTCTACCTGAACTTAAAATTGGACTTGGAGAAATTAAAAATAATACAGGAAAAAGTAAACTGAGGGAAAGTACTCTTTAATGAAGATTTGAATTATTTGTGATAGTTTTGATATTGGAGGGAAGAACAAAGAGGAAGTTAAAATATCAAAGCACAAGAAAGGAAGTTTTGCTGTTGGATTTAAAACGGAATTTGGAGAAATTAAAAACAATAAAAGGAAAAGAAATTGAAGAGAAAGTATTTTTATGTGGATTTAAAACATTTTATAGATGTGTTACTTTGTTGTCTTGAGAGAGAGACATCTGCTGGTAGAAAGAAAACACTACAATGATTGCTTTGAAAATGGAAGGAACAGCAATGACCTTGACTACCATGAGGAACTTTAAGGAGTATTTGTTTATTTTTAAACAGCTGGGTCTTGATTTTGAAAGGAGGTGAAAAATAACAAAGCTTTAAATTGGAGTGGACTGGATAAATTTAAAATTAACTATGGCATCCTTTTATAAAGAGAATATTTATAAGGTGGTTTATAGATGGCACCTATCTCCACCAAGGTTAGCTAAAATGTTCCCCGGGACATCTCCACAGTGCTGGAAATGTGGGCATAGCATTGGAACCTACTTCCACCAATGGTGGACATGTCCACTGGCAGCTAAATATTGGATGAAAACACGATGATGGTTGCTTGAAATTACACACTGTAGAACTGAACTGAAACCTGAAACCTTTCTGCTGGGGGTTAGACCCGCAAATATTGGATTGACTAAATGGTATCTGATGCTGCACATAATCACTGCAGGGAGACTGGCATTCACACAAGAATGGAATAATGAGGATTTACCAACGGACTCAAAAATAATTTATAAAATCATGGAATGTGCGGACTTACAACAGACTTACAAAACTGATTAAGGCTAAAAGAGACTCAGATTTTTATAGTAGTTGGAACATGTAGTATGATTGGATCCAGAAACAATGGGAGAGAGATAAAGGATGATGTTAGATTATAATTATAGATGATGGTATAATAATGGTAATCAATAACTATTGGAAATGTAAATTTGTACATAAGAATATGTAAATAGTTTCTATTTTTACTTTCTGATTATTAGTTGATATACATGGATATTTTGGTGATGTTACACCGTGATAGAAAAACTATTATACATTTTTAAAAAAATTTAGAAAAAGAAAAAGAAAATGGAAGAAACAGCAATGACTTTGACTACTGTGAGGAACTTTAAGAAGTATTTGTTTCTTTTTCAACAGCTGGGTCTTGACGCTGAAAGGAGGTGAAAAATAACAAAGCTTTAAATGGGAGTGGAGTGGATAAATATTTGAACTGGATATTATTTAGAGATTAAAAAAGATACAACATAGACTTGAATCTTAATTAAACATAAATTAAAATATAATTTTTTTTTAATTGACAATATGGAGCGTTGGGAGTATGAGGAATTAATGGAGATGCTTAAACATATGTGTGAAACATTTAAGGGTAATAAAGAAACAGAAACCTGGTTAGAATATACAAAAAAGGAAAAATGAGAATATAAATGAGAAGCAAGAATATAATGTTGAAGGGGAAATAATTGAAGATAAAAAGATAGATAATTGCACTGGGATTGACAGTGAAAAAAAAAAGAATGGATAGGGGGAGTATCTCCCAAAAAAGAAGGGAAGAGAAGGAAATGGGAAAAGATGGGTAAAAACAGGGGGAGAATTATGAGAGTAACAGTCTTAAAAGTTAGAGAAAGGATTCAGGGGAAAAGATACAATAAATATAAAAAGAAAAAAAAGAAGATAAGAGAATGGGATAAAGGGAGAAAAATATTAAGTAGAATTTTGGAGAGACCAAAAGAAAAGGGTTAAAAGGGGAAGAATAATGGAGAGAAGGAAGGGAACTAAAGCATATATTAGTTGATTTAAGAGAACTGTGTTAATAGTAGAAATTGTACATAAGGAGCAAACAAGATGAAGTATATTGTTTATTGTAAAATGGATCAGCAGATGTAATATGAAATGTAATCTGGTTTAACTATGAAAATAATTGAAATTAAGATATAAAATTGAAATGTTAAAAAGTATGATGGGGACTTTGAAAAAATATGTTGCAAATGATGAAATAAAATAATTGATTGATGTTGGAATAAGAAATTAGGAATTAAGAGTGGGTAGTGATTACTTATCAAAAATTAAGAAGAGAAAAACATTAGATTTTTCTAATGAGAAAAAAACATTAGATTTTTCTAATGAGAGAAAATAGTTAATATTAATTACTGTAGGTAAGAAGCAAATATGATACATATTGTTTAATGTAAAATGGATTAGCCAATGAAGTGGTAAATTGGCTTTAAAACAAGAGATAAAATTGAAATGTTAAAAAGTGTGATTGGGATTTAGAAAAAATATGTTGTAAATGATGAAATAAAATAATTAATTGATGTTAAAATAAGAATTAGGAATTAAGGAAAATAAGAGGTGGAAAGTTAATTAAGTTAAAAGGTTTCAATGTAAGAATGGAATAAGATGAAAAACATTGTTAATAACAAAAAAATGTGATGGGGATTTTGAGAAACGTATTTAATAAATGGAAAAAAAATCAGGATTGCTCAGATACTATTTTAGAAAATATTGAATTGAAAATGAAATCAACAACGGAGAGAGAATGGAAAGAGGAGTAGAGGGATAGATAGGAGGGGGAAAGAGAGGAAGGAGAGAGGAACAAAAGGCAGGGGAAAGGAGGGGAGGAAAGGGAGGGAGGGAAAACAAGAGTAGGAAAGGAGGTCAGAAAGGGAGAAAGAAAGGAGGAGTAGGGGAAAGCAAGGGGAAAGAGAGAAGGGGAAGGAGACGAGGAAAGAAGAAAGTAGAAAAGGATAGAAGAAGGAAGGGAAGGGAAAGAGAGGAGAAGGAGGAGAAGGATTATTGTAAAATAAGGGAGATAGAATGGTAAAAGGGCAACCCTGAGTATACTCAAATTTGTTAGGATGAAGAATGAACTAATATGAAACTTAAAAGAGAATATGTATGATTAACAATGGATAAGATAAGGCAATTAATTGAAATACTGTTAAGAAATTAGGATTTGAAGGGTGGATGGTGATACTGTTTATATAATAAGTATAGAAAAAGATAAAAAAGTAGGGAAAAAGAATATTTCGGCAGAAATTGAAATATGTACATTGTATTTGGAGTTGACAAGTTGTATAAGATATGATTCAGTCAATACTCTGTTCATAATATATGTATGTCAAAGAAAAAATCAACAAAACTTGTTTTTTTTAAAAAAAAATGCCTAGTACAAATTGCCTCACATTTCCAGAAGCAACTAGATGCATGGATAAATATGTATGTTTGTGATCTTTGAAATGAACTGAATTGGTCAAAATTCTTGTGCTGTTACCTTCCCTTCCCTTAATATATTTAAGAATAGCTCAGAGAGACTTCTTTTCTTGGTTGCATCTTTCCAGGTTAGTTTTTTGCTGCAGAGTTTTGATCATCAAGTTGTGCAGTTTGATTTTCTTGATTTTTTATTTTCTCAGAGAGATGCATGGTGTCCTCTGAGATGTCCTTTTGTATGGACATCTGCTTGAATTTGCAACAATGCTGGGACCAATAATGCAGTGAGTTCTGAGCAGCAACCATAGTTAGTAGCAGTTGCTCTCTCTCCCATAAACGGGAGTGGGTGCACTAGGCTAGATTTGGTTCAAGATTTAAATGACAAGGAATGACACTTGACACTAGTCCCCCCCAAATAAGAAAGTGTAAGGTTTTTGAGTTCAGTTCAGAATCTGATAAGTCCAATGAAACTCTGAATATGAAACTATTGATAATCAGCTTTATTATCTGCAGAAAGCAAAAGTGGGCGACCCTTTTTAGTCTCCCACCTAAAACAACAGGCAGAGAGAAAAACAGGTACGCGCGTGCACAAAAAAAACTTTTCCAAACTTCTTATAGTTCACACAGCTTGCATAGATCGTCATTGCTATAGAAACATTATTTCATATCATGCAAACCTCATGATTTTTCTCAGTGCTCTGAAAACAATGGACCTTAGAAGAGGAAATACATTTTTTCTGGCATATAACTCAGAGCTATTTTAGCATTATTATCTCTCTTTAGGTTGTTGAGAATACACATTTTAAGTTACAGCAAGAAGAACCCACATTTTACATTTCAAAAGAGGTTACTTTAGCAACTTGGCAATTTGCCTAGAGACTTTATCTATGCAGTTTGCCAATTAGGTTCCAATGGAGCTCAGCTTCAGCAGGGAATCAAAGGTCAAGTTAGACACCTGCTGTATATGCTCTAATCCAGCGATTCCCAAAGTGGACGGTACCGCCCCCTGGGGAAGAAGCACTTAAGAAACAAAAAAATGGAAAGACACCAGGACCAGATGGTTTGCCTGTGGAATATTATAGGACATTATAAGAATCTCTATGTCTTCCATTTTTGGATGTTATGAATGAAGTTATGATAAATAAAACAATACCTCTGAGGCTTATATCACACTGATTCACAAAGAAGATACAGACCCACAACAAATTAAAAATTATAGGCCTATATCCCTGCTAAATTCAGACTAAAATTTTTGCCTCAATACTGGCAGAAAGACTTAAGAGATATTTGAATAATTTTATACATTCAGATCAAAATGGATTTCTTCCAAAAAGACAAATTAGAGACAATATAAGAATAATTTTGAATACTCTAGAATATTATGAAAAACAAATGGCTTTGATATTTCTAGATACACAAAAAGTATTTGACAATGTGAATTGGTGATTTATGACACTACAAATGGAAGAGATGGGCTTCGGAAGAAAATTTATCCAGGCAATTGAAGTGATATATTCGAAACAGACGGCAAAGGTAATGATTAATGGAGAATTGACTGATTCCATTGAAATAGAAAAAGGCACTGAACAAGGATGTCCTTTATCCCCATTGCTGTTTATATTGACTTTGGAAGTGTTGAATAGAAATGTTAGAGAAGAAAAAGAGATAAAAGGAATGAAAATTAGAAAAGAAGAATATAAATTACAAGCCTTTGCTGATGACCTGGTCTTTATTATTGAGGAACCCTTAACATCAGTAAATAAATCGACAGAAAAAATAGGAGAATTTGGGGAGGTTGATGGTTTGAAAATTAATAAAGAAACACAAGATAATGACTAAAAATACGTTAAAAAAACAAAAAGAAGACTTGAGGGAGATTTCAAAGATGCAGGTCACAAATAAGGTAAAAGTTTTTTGGGATTCAATTAACAACAAGATGCAGTTCTCTTAAAGAAAATAATTACAATAAGCTTAAGCAACAGATAGGACAAGACTTGGTGAAATGGGGGAATTTGCAGTTTTCTTTGATTGGAAGAATTGCAACTATTAAGATGAATATTTTTCCTAGAATCTTATATCTTTTTCAGACAATTCCTATAAAGCTTGATAAGGGATTCTTTGCAGTTTTAAATAAAATGGTTTTGAAATATATTTGGCAGGGAAAGAAGGTAAGAATAAAACTCAAATTGTTACAATGTTATGGGTAAATGCCATCCCTGCCCTTTCCTCTTTCCCCAGCCTGGCACCACAAGGGTTAAACCACACACCTCAGTCCTCCTCCCACTCCCATGAACCACTCTTACCTGTAACTACGCCTCCAGGGTACTTAAGCCCGATCCAATGTGCTCCTCTTGTTGTTGTTCCAGAACCTGCAGAGGTAAACATCTGTAAATAAACTATGCTATAATACAATTGATAAGTGTCTTCACAATTATTGGGTCATCCATCACTCCTCACTCACAAGATGGTAGCAGAGGATGGTTCTGTGACCCAGTAACCAGAAGATATGCCCAGACGTGACCACCCAAAAGAAAACAGAAAGAAACCGTTTACCAGGTTGGAGTAGAAAAGGATGGAAGAGAAATAATGGGCAACAAATGGCAACCTCCCAGCAGGACCGCCCGAGACAAACGGAAAGGCGACAGACTCCGAGACCGACTCAACGGATGATGAGAGGGGCACCGAAAACCTAGATGAAAGAGAAAACCACAACCTGGGCATCAGCAAGCTCAGGCGCGAGCTGCTGAGCCTGCTCGGATCATCCGCTGCCGATGAAGAGTTCATGGCCAGCAGCAGCAAACTTATCGGCAGCGACCGAGGACTTGCGACGGAGCAGAAAGACGATCGCCCGGTAAGAGAGCCCCCGACCATGCTTACTGACCAATACACAAGAGAAGATGCTGCATTCAGTTTTGAATGGCAGCCATCTTGGACCACGTGTCCCACTATAATGGCCGACCGCCAGCCAATCAAAGACGAGCATTCAAAATGGCTGGCGGCAAAACAAAAAAAACCCAAAAATGCGAGAAATGGGGGGATCCCAAGGAGAGGGGTGAAGAACCGGGGACAGGGGACTCCCCAACCGAGCAGCAGGTGGAGGAGGCCATGAAGATCGTCACCGCCGCCTTCGGGCCCAAGACCGAAATGGCTGGAAAAACCCCCGAAGCACTGAAAGAGACCAGAGGCAGAGGGAGGGGGCTGCCCAACACCTGGCCAGGGAACGCGGGCGCTGCTGGAAGACCATTGGGACCGCTGCACTCCCCGGCACACCACCACTACCCACTGCTGAGACCACGGACGCCAGACTGCGAGCGCCAAGACTGCCATTCGCCGCCGCCGTGAACTTACCTGAGGAGGATAAATCTTCATCCGGAGGAAGAGAGGACCTCACCGGACCACTGCTGGACTTCAGGGCTATGGACAGAGCTCCACACGACCGGAGGAGGCCTTCCAGCCAGAGCAGACGCAGCAAGCACCTCCCTCGACGAGTCCATGGCCGGAATGACTCTCGCGCATGCGCAGAGCCACCTGTGGACAGAAAAAGAAAAAAAAATGCAGGGAGGGATTTTTGAATTACCAAACAGCATACCCATGCCATTCTGTGAGTTCCCAAGCCTCCAGCACCAGACTCCTAATGTAAGTAACAAGGACAATGGTGCTGGGAACTTACCTAGTGACTTCCCTAAGCTTAAACTAGATGGGACAAATTTGCTGGAATGGTACCAGCATCTCCAAGTGGCATTTTTAAGGGAAAATGTATTGATTTTCATGACTAACCCCCCAAGTAGACCCTGGACTCTTGAGCAAGACTGCTTACATCACAAGGCTTTCTGTATACTAATTTCTAGCATTTCCCCATCTATGTACCTGGGTATAGGGCAGCACATGACAGTGTCAGAGATAACCCAAAAAATGTTTAGACTATTCTATAATGAGAGTGTGGCTGCCACCAGCAGAATTTCAAAGGACTTCTACTCTGCCAGAATGAAGCCAGGGGTCTCCATGGGGGAACACCTAATGGGGTTAAGTGCCACCAGGGCAGAGCTACAACTAAGGGGGGAGGTTGTGTCCGAGCAAACAATGAAAAGCATTGTCATCAACTCGTTAGACCCCTCATGGGAAACATTCATATCTCACTTAGATACCACAAACCTAAGCTACCTATCCACTGAAGGTCTGTTTAATAAACTGATAACCGAAGACAACATGAGAAGAGATAGACAACACTCACACAGGGAACACAAACACACTAGGAAGGTGGCCTTCCAAGACAGGCCATCAGAGCCTACAGAGTGCTACATCTGCGGGTCCAGAGGACACTATAAGCGAGACTGCCCCCGGAACCACAGAGAGAGGGACAGGCATGAACACAGGTACAGATACCACGACAGACAATCACCAGAAGGCAGGCACAGGCGCAGGGACTCACCTACCTCCAGGGAATGGAGAGGAAGCAGGGATGGCTCCAGGGACAGCAGGAACGGGTCATCGTACAGGGTAGGGAGGTGCACTCAAACACTCACACCAGAGAAGTGTGGCACACTATGGCTCATTAACTCTGGGGCAACTAACCACACCACATGTGACAGAAAACTACTATCATCATTCAAGGAAGAGAATTTCCTGATCAGGGTGGCCAATCAGAGTGAAGTACAAGTGACAGGGAAAGGTGAGGTAACACTACCAGGGTTAGGAAAAATAAAGGGGGTGCTATTGGTCCCCGAGATACCCCATAACATAGTGACGGCACTGAAGCTCAGTAAAGAACTAGGGATAGAGGTATCACTCAAGGATGGGGACATAACCATGAACAAGGGAGGTAAGGCAATAGGGAAAATGACAATCAAGAGGGGGTTACCCTACCTACACACAACACGCATGAACACACCCACACCCAGTATCAATGCCAATACAGACACAGACAGCAACAAGGAACATGACGCACACAGACATAGCCCACAACACTCAAAGAAAATAGACACAGGCAAACCCGCACACGAGGACTGCACACACTCACTGCATTGCAGACTAGGGCACGCAAGCTTTCCTGTACTGCAAAAAATGTTGGAATGTAGCGAAGGTATTACAATAAAGAACTGTAAAGCCTACCTCGACTGCTCGGTGTGTAAGTGCTCCAAGCTTAAAACTGCGCCCAGACCTAAGAAGGCAACCCGCACTGCTAAGCACCCTTTTGACCTAGTGCACATGGACCTAGTGTGCCCCCTGAGGCCATCCATAAAACACGGGAAGAGGTTCTTCCTTACCATAGTTGATGATTATAGCTGCTATGGTTTCGTCTACACCCTAAGACATAAGAGTGAAACGTTTCAAAGGTTTAAGGACTTCTACAAAAGGGTAGAAGTACAGAATAACGCTAGGGTAAAACAGATAATGACCAACAGGGGCTCAGAGTTCCTGTCAGGTGAATTCTCACAATGGCTGAGGTCAAAAGGGCATCATACACTTCACTTCCTCTCCGTTCTCAGCATTCCAGAACGGGGTCGCAGAACGAAGGAACTCCACCCTACAGACAATGTTTAGGTGCGCCCTAGAAGACTCCCAACTCAGCCAACACTTTTGGGCAGAGGCGCTAGCATACTCTAACTACACTCTTAACAGGGTATGGTCCAGCGTGCTAGGCAAAACTCCCTACGAAATGATATATGGGAAGAAGCCCCAGATAGCCCACCTGCATATCTTTGGGGTCACTGCTGATGTGCACATCCCGAAGCAGCTACGTCAAAAGGGGGACAAAGTGTCTAGGCGGTTAAGGTTCATGGGCTATGAGCTGGGGACAAAGGGGTTCAAATTCATCGACAGCAATAATTGTTTCATTGTGTCCAGAACAGCCAGTTTCCACGAGCAGGCGAACTGGTCCAGGATACACCTGAACGAGATCTACCCCCATCAAGAGACAACAACTGACACCCAAGTACAACCTGGGCGAGACACGCACACCAGCATGTCAAAGAGCAGAAGCAAGCCCAAGGAGATCAAGATAGGTGAGTGGAAAGAGAGCCACCCAAAACTCAATATAGACTCACTCACACAGAAAGAAGCCAAGTACCTGCATGATATCGAGTCAACACCCACGAGACCAGTCAGGGCCACCAGGAACCAGATGCTCAAGAGACTGGATGACTACGTATTCCACATGCACTCCAGCCCCGTCACCCCAAGCTCCTACAACGAGGTGACCAAGCTACCTACCGAGGAGAGACTAAGATGGGAAGCCACCATGGAGAAGGAGATGGACAGCCTCAGAGAACTAAATGTGTTCACTCCGACCAAGACCCCAGAAGGAAAGAACGCCATTGGAACCAAGTGGGTGTTCAAGGTTAAGACCCTGGAGGACGGTGGGACCCTGTACAAAGCACGACTAGTCGCCCAAGGGTTTGCACAGAAGTACCCAGAGGACTATATGGACACCTACTCCCCCACTGTGAGGGCAGAGAGTGTCAAAAGCGCCCTGGTCATTGCAACTATCCTAGACCGCCTACCTGCACGCCAACCTGGACAAGGGGATATATGTCAGGGCCCCACCCAGCAAAGACACCTCGAGAGGGGAGACCTGGCTGCTCAACAAGAGCCTGTATGGATTAAAGCAGTCAGGAAAACATTGGTACGAGTGCCTGCTCAACACGCTTGAATCACTAGGATTCAAGGCCACATCCGCTGAAAACTGTTTCTTCGTAAGGAAGACCAGCAAGCTCCCCGAATTCATACTCGTCTACGTAGACGACATACTTTACATGGGCAAGCAGAAGAGTGAGTGTGACGCCTTCGCCAGCAAATTAAGTGAGCAATTCTCACTGAAATCCCTAGGAAACATAAGCAAATACCTGGGGGTGCAAATAAGCAAAACAGACAAAGGATTCAGGCTAACTCAAAGGGAGAAAATTTCCGAACTTCTCCACAAATGCAACATGGCAGAGGCAAAACCCTGTGACACACCCATGCAGGTGGACTTCCTGAAAAATATGTACGGTGAATTCCCCGAGTTCAAAAACAACACACTGTACAGGTCCACCATCGGCTCGTTGCTGTACATTGCAAACTGGACCCGGCCTGACATCGCCCTGCCCGTTAACCTACTCTCCAGACACGTGAGTAAGCCCACAGTCTACCACTGGGAAGCAGTCAAGAGGGTGCTCCGTTACCTCAAGTATAGTTCTGAAGCTTGCCTGCTGTTGGAACCCAAGATCTCCAAACAATCATCTCTCACTTGCTACGCGGACGCTGACTGGGCCAGGGACACGAAGAGCAGGAAGAGCACATCGGGCTACGTGCTCTTCCTGAACGACAGCCCAGTGCACTGGTACACCGGAAAACAAGTGCTGGTCGCCACGTCCACAACAGAAGCGGACTACATATGCCTCTCAAAGGCTGCCAACAACTTAGTCTGGTTCGATGACCTCCTCTCCAACATCTGGGCCGAGCCTCTCTACCCCATCACCATCTATGAGGACAACATAGACTTTTGTGTACTGGTTTTTTATTCAGCTGTTCACCGCCCTGAGTCCGCAAGGAGAAGGGCGGTATATAAGTCTAAATAAATAAATAAATAAACAAACAAGGCAGCCATCGAAATATCTATGGCAGATGCAGTAAGTCAAAGATCTAGACATATTGACATAAAACACAAACACATGAGGGAACTCTCCAAGATAGGCTTCATAAACACCACACACTGCGACACAAAGGAACAGACCGCTTCGATCCTCACAAAACCACTCCAATCTAGACAGCACTCATACCTCACAACCAAGCTAGGTGTACTCCTCAACCACGTAGATGCACCAGGAGGTACCCATTCACAGGTCAGGCATTTACAGGGGGATTTGTTAAGGGTAAATGCCATCCCTGCCCTTTCCTCTTTCCCCAGCCTGGCACCACAAGGGTTAAACCACACACCTCAGTCCTCCTCCCACTCCCATGAACCACTCTTACCTGTAACCATGCCTCCAGGGTACTTAAGCCCCATCCGGTGTGCTCCTCTTGTTGTTGTTCCAGAACATGCAGAGGTAAACATCTGTAAATAAACTATGCTATAATACAATCGATAAGTGTCTTCGCAATTATTGGGTCATCCATCGCTCCTCACTCACATACAAGAGGCTAAAATGAGGGGTGGTTTTGGTTTACCAAATTTTGAATTATACTACCAAGCTGTTTGTTTAATGTGGATTAAAGGAAGGGTAACATTGAAAAACACTAGATTATTGAATTTGGAGGGATATGATTTGTTGATGGGGTGGCACGCCTTCTTATGGTATAGGGCAGTGGTTCCCAAAGTGGGTGGTACCGCCCCCTGGGGGGCGGTGGGGTGCCTTAGGGGGGCTGTAAGAGGCAAGGGGTGGCGGCAGGAGAGCACTAGAGGCAAAAGGGAGTGGCAGGGGGCCCTAAGTGGCAAGGAGGGTGGCCCCCACCCTTTGGCCTGTGCAGTTACCTCCTTGCAAGCAAACAGCAAGAAAAAACAACAACTTTCAGCGTCAGCATAGGCTAATTAGCCCATTGATTAGATCCGTGACTCTCAGCTGTTTTGTGCATGGATCTGCAGCTTGCTACAAAGAGCTAAACTGCTGGAGCAGATTTTTTTTTCTCCTTGTGCAATTCAAGCTGAAAACAAAACCGAAAGTAAAGCAGGTTGTTGGCTTTGCTGTTTGCTGCAACATTGGAAAATTAGGCAGAGGCAGATTTATTTTCTTTTTCCTCATCAAAAAAGGTAGATGCAAACAATGGGAAATTTAGGCAAAAGAGGAGAGTTCAAGATTTTAAAACACAAAAGAAAAAAAAGCTCTATTTAACTAGGGAATTGTAATAATTGAGATACTATTTTATATTGTGTTGAAAGCAGAAATTTTGGAGGAATATATGGGGGAAATTATTTGGTTTATTTTTATTGGTAAATATAACCAATTGATTGGTAAGAAATTGAATTGCATGGAAATAATTGGAATATTTATGTTCATATTGACTAATATACAAAAAAGATAGTTATATAACTAATTGATTTATATTAAAATGTTGAATTTGTATTAACCAATTGTAATATTACATAATTAACCAATGTGAGGATGGATATAAAAATAGATGACAATGGGAAGGGGTATAATATAGAATAGAAGGAAAAATTGAATTTGATTAATATTAGAGACGAGGATGAAGGGTAATATTGTTTTTTTTAAAAAAAAAGTAGATGAGGAATAAATAAGGCAAAAAGAAAATATAGAAATTGTAAATTTAATTGAAATAACTAAACACTGTTTAAATTTGTGAACAGGCCAAATACTCTGTTCAAAGAAAAGACATGGTATGTTTGTATGTGTGTTTCTAATTATTGCTATTTATTCATATCTGTTCTCTTTTATTCTTTAAAGTTCAACAATTCATACTTTATCTTAATATCTTTATATTTGTTTGGGGTTGCCTTTCTTCCCTTTCATCTTTTTTTATTGTACAACAATCTTTCTCCTCAAACCTACCACCTCTCTCTTTTCTTTCCTTCTTATTTTCTCTTCCCCCTCTTCTCCTCCCTACTTCCTCTTCCTTTCTCCTTCTCCTCCTCTCTTCCTCTCTCTCTTCCCCTCACTCCTACTCTAATTTCCCTTCCCTTCCTCCCTTCTCTTCCTTCCCTCTCTCTCCTTCCTTCATCCTTCTCTATTGCTGTATTCATTTTCAATTTTGTATTTTCCACTATGGAGTCCAGGCAACCCCGGTCTTTCTTTCTTTCATTTATCAAGTATGTTTCTCAAAATTTCCCTTCATCTTTTTAATTATTAGCAGTATATTTCATCTTATTCCATTTTTTTCTATTGAACCTACGGTAATCATCTTTATCTTTTTTTTCAATTATTTCCTTTTCAATATTAGCTCCTGGTTTCTCTTGCTTCTCATTTATCTTTTCTTTTTCTTTCTTTCTTTTTTTTTTGCAAGCTAACCAATTCTCTGCTTCTTTATTTATCTTAAATGCCTTCCTTCCTTTTTGAGACATCTCCCTTAGTGTCTCATATTCATCCTCCCAATTCTCCATATTTTCAATTTTAAAAGGCTAGGATTTTTAAGTGTATTCTTTTCATTTACATATGTGTGTGTGTGGGGGGGGTACTTTTAAAGGAGCCACAAGGGAGGCTGAGAGCAGAGTCATTCTGACAGTGTCTTTTAAAATTGCTTGGAAGACCCATTTTTTCCCCCCTAATAATAATGGTTTGTATACTTTGGAATAAAACATATACCTGGAAAAAGTATTTGCAAAACTTGGACAGAAGGAAAAGAAAGGCAGGACTGGAGTCATTATCAGTAGCTAGTTAGTTCATTGTTCTCAGTGACTCCCACTGATTCTAAACTCATTTTAAGACTGGGATTGGTGACTACTGAAATTTAAGTATTCGACTATGAATCACACCCGGAGAAACAGGCTGCATTGGTTTTCCTTGATGCCCAAAAAGCTTTTGACAACCAAAATTGGAAATTTATGATCAGACAATTACAAAATATGCAAATTGGGGGAAAATTAGGGAAAATTATAGAAGACATCTATACTAACCAATCAGCAAAGATAATTATGAATGATGATGTAACAGATACATTTAATATAACAAAAGGAGTTAGACAAGGTTGCCCACTTTCCCCCTTATTGTATGTTCTATCATTGGAAATACTGCTGAAAAAAATCAGAGAAGATCAAGAAATTGAAGGTTTAAAGATCAATAAAGAAGAATACAAAGCCCAGGCCTTTGCTGATGATTTAGTGTTTATAATAGAAAATCTTATGGAATCTATACCCAATTTGTTTCAAAAAATAGAAGAATTCTGAGAAGTGGCCAGATTAAAAAATCAATAAAACCAAATCAAAACTAATTGTAAAAAATTTAACAAAAAATCAAGAAAAAGAATTGTCTGATAGTATATAAATTCAAACAACGAAAAAAATAAAATATCTAGGAATCTGGTTGTCCACGAGAACATCAGCAATAAAAGAAAATAATTATGATAAATTAATAGAACAAACAAGGAAAGACTTAGAAAAATGGGAAAATCTACACATCTCATTCCTAGGAAGAATTTCAGCCATTAAAATGTCTATACTAACTAAATTTTTATATCTGTTTCAGGTTACCCCAATAAAAATAGATAAATCGTTCTTTGAATAAAATAACATCTAAATTTATATGGCAAGGGAAAAGGCCACAAATAAAATTTAAGTTGCTCCAAGATACAAAAGATAGAGGAGGAGCTGCACTCCCAGATTGGGAGACATACTAATAAGCAGCAATACTATCGTGGGTTAAAGACGGGATAGAATTAAAGAATTCTACAATTTTAACAATTGAGGGACACAAACTTCAAATTGGCTGGCACTTTTTCATGTGGGATGAAAAACACAAAACGCGTTCATACTTTAAAAAACACACAATAAGAAACTCATTACTACAAATTTGGCTTAAAATAAAAAAACATTATATGAAAATGCCAAGTTGGTTATCGCCAATAGAATCAATTAGACACCCAAATTTAACAGATAAGAGAAAAATAATTATATATAAAGATTTAATCGACTATCAAGGTAAACTAAAAACAAAACAACAATTGGATATAGAATTAGACAGAGAAATAGATTGGTGGACTTATACTCAAATACAATCTAAATACAGAGAACATATAAAAACATATGAAATTAATAAACAAAAGCAAGAAATAGATAAAATTATACTAGACTCAGAAAGCAAATTAATTACCAGAATCTATAAATTTCTTTTATGTTATAAAATGGAAGAAGTGATAGTCAAGGAAACGATGATAAAATGGGTTCAAAACATTAAACATACAATACCTTTGGAAAAATGGGAAAAATTTTGGCAAATAAATATAAAATTAACAAGAGCAGTGGCGTATAAGGAAAATCAACTTAAAATGTTTTATAGATGGCACATGTCTCCAACTAGACTGGCAAAAATACAGCCTAAAAGCAGCCCAATGTGCTGGAAATGTAAGAAGACCCAAGGAACCTTCTATCATTTATGGTGGACATGCTCGGCAGCAAAGAAATTTTGGTCTAATATTAAAAAATGGTTGGAACAAATAACAGAAACCCAGATAGATAAAGAACCAGAAACATTTTTACTAGGAATTTTCAATAAAACATACCCTAATGATATCAAATATCTCACAATTCACATACTAACAGCTGCAAGAATAATTTATGCAAAAAATTGGAAGCAAGAAAGAACGCCAAATGAAACAGAATTAATAGAAAAAATTCTAGAATGCGCTGAAATGGATAGGTTAACCAAAGAAATACAAGAAAGAGAAGAATCAGACTATTACAAAATATGGAACAATTGATATAATTGGTTAAAAACTAGAAATAAACAAAAAATATAGGAGGAAATATTGCCGGTATAAAAAAATGCTATTAGATAAAGGAGAGGTGAAGAAACGTATCATAAGCAAAATATCACTTTGAAATAATGCTTAAGAAGGGAACATAATCCTTTTCTTTTTGTTTATATGTTCTATAAATGTTTGTTGTGTGTATGTTATGTTTTTTTTAATATTTATACTCTAATAAAAATTTACTTTAAAAAAAAAGAAATTTAAGTATTCAACATTGGTCTCAGAAATCTTTGATTTGAACTATCAAATCTCTGATTCGAACTTTGATTTGAACTATAGCAAGAAAAATCGTAAAATGGGCAAAACTCATTTAATCATAATAATTTCTAGATATTTTAAGTGTAGAGAATTCAAGTGTTGAGAATGACCAATTATTTCGTATCTTTTTCCACACTAGGTACCACTATTTGATTTCTTTTCATTTTATTCAAATAACAACAGAAAACCCAATATGGTTCAATATGAATTGGCTTTCCAGTCCTTCCTTGATGCATTTTTTCACATTGGTTATCTAATTTAAATGCCAAAGAAAAATCAATGATATATTTTTCAGACCTTTGGAGGATCACACTGTCAATTGTTCACAGTGCTCAAGCAAAATTAACAGATGTGAATTAAATTTTAGCTAAAAAATGGGAGCTTTAATTCCAGAAGTCCATTCTTTAAACTTGGACTTCCGGAATTAAAAGGCTCTGGATTAAATGGTACTTCAGACAAAAGATGGAGAAGAGTATCTTGTCTTTAGACATGATAATTTATTTTATTTTATTTTAATTTTATTGAATTTATATACCGCCTTACTCCCAAAGGACTCAGGGCGGTGAACAGCCAAAGATAAAAATGCAATTTACAAAAGTTAAAAACCCATTAAAAATATATCAAATAATTTGGCCCAAGAAAGAATTTAAAAAGATCCAATTTACATAAAACTTAAAAAACATTTAAAATTGGAGAGTCAGGCCAGATCAGCCTGCTGGAATAAAAATGTTTTGAGGGCGCCGCGGAAAGTGCGCAAATCTGGGCTCCTCCGTATCTCCGGTGGGAGCTCATTCCAAATGGCAGATGCTCCCCCAGAGAAGGCTCTCCCCCTGGGGGCCGCCAGTCGACACTGTTTGGCCAATGACACCATGAGGAGCCCCTCTCTATGGGAGCGTACTGGTCGGTGAGAGGCCACTGGTGGCAGAAGGCAGTCTCATAAGTACCCTGGCCCTAAGCCATGGAGCGCTCTAAAGATGGTAACCAAAACCTTGAAGCACACCCAGAAGACCACCGGGAGCCAGTGCAGCTCGCGCAGGAGGGGGGTCACATGGGAGCACCCCGTTGCTCCCATAACCACCCATGCGGCCGCATTCTGAACCAGCTGGAGCCTCCGGGTGCTCCTCAAGGGGAGCCCCATGTAGAGAGCATTACAGTAGTCCAGGCATGAGGTAACGAGGGCATGAGTGACCATACGTAACAAGTCCCGATCCAGAAAGGGACACAACTGGAGAATCAGGCGGACCTGATAAAAAGTCCTCCCGGCCACAGCTGTCAGATGCCCTTCTAAAGACAGCTGTGAGTCCAGGAGGACACCCAAGTTGCAAGCCGTATCCGTGGGGGCCAACAACTCGCCCCCACTAGTCAGTGATGGCACCAACTGACTATATTGGGATGTCAGAAACCACAGCCACTCAGTCTTGGATGGGTTGAGTCTGAGTCTGTTTCCCCCCATCCAGATCCGCACAGCCTCCAGGCACCGGGACATCACTTCAAGGGCATCATTGGGATGGTCCAGGGTGGAGATGTACAGCTGAGTGTTATCAGCATACTGATGGTACTTCACTCCAAAACCATGGATGATCTCACCCAGTGGCTTCACATAAATGTTGAACAGAAGGGGCGAGAGGACCAACCCTTGTAGCACCCCACATGTAAGGGGCCTCGGGGTCGACCTCTGCCACCCTGTCAACACAGACTGCAACCGGTCAAAGAGAAAGGAGGAGAACCACCACAACACCATGCCTCCCACCCCCAACCCTTCCAACTGGTGCAGCATGATGCCATGGTCAATGGTATCAAAAGCTGCTGAGAGATCTAACAGGACCAGGACAGAGGAACAAGCCCTGTTCCGAGCCCTCCAGAGATCATCAACCAATGCGACCAATGCTGTTTCCATGCTGTACCCAGGCCTGAAGCCTGACTGGAACGGATCTAGATAGGCCGCTTCATCCAGGTACTGAGGCAGCTGTCGTGCAACCACACTCTCAACAACCTTCACAACAAAGCGAAGGTTGGAGACTAGATGATAATTAGCCAACACTGTCAGGTCCAGGGAAGGCTTCTTGAGGAGAGGCCTCACCACTGCCTCTTTCAAGGCAGCGGGGAAAAGACCCTCACTCAAGGAAGCATTTATAATCCCCTGGAGCCATCCATGTGTAACCTCCTGAGAGTCCAGCACCAACCAGGAGGGATACGGGTCCAATAAATATGTGGCCACACTCAGTCTGCCCAGTACCCTGTCCACGCCTTTGGGAGTCACAGGATCAAACTCTTCTGAAATAATATTCTTAAGACCTGCCTCCATCACACCCCCTGGTTCTACCCAGAGTCCAGGTGTTCCCGAATCTGAGAGATTTTGTCATACAGATATTATACAAAATCCTCAGCCCTACCCTCCAAGGGGTCCTCCCGTGCCCCCTGGTGGAGCAGGGAGTGGGTCACCCTAAACAGGGCGGCTGACCGATTATCTGATGATGCAATAAGAGCGGAAAAATAATTACTTTTCTCAGCTTTTATCGCCACCAGGTAGGACTTAATATAAGACCTTACCAGTGTTCGGTCAGATTCAGAACAACTAGCTCTCCAACTGCTTTCAATGTGTCTTTTCCGGTGCCTCATCTCCCTCAACTCCTGGGTAAACCAAGGAGCCCAGTGGGACCGGCACTGGGTCAGAGGCTGCAAAGGCACAACCCAGTCCAAAGCTCCAGTGGCTGCCCTACCCCAGGCGGCCACTAAGTCTTCAGCCGAGCCATGTGCCAGAGCCTCAGGAAGTGGCCCAAGCTCCGTCTGGAACCTATAAGGATCCATCAGTCGCCTGGGGTGGAACCACCTCATCGGTTCCACCTCCCTGCAGCAGGGTGTGGTGGTTCAAAGGTCTAAGTGAAGGAGGAAGTGATCTGACCATGACAAAGGCTCGATTGCTATATCCCCTATCTCAAGATCACACAACCACTGGCCAGAGGCAAAAATCAGGTCCAGCGTGTTTCCCCCTGTGTGAGTAGGGGGAATTAACTGGTTCATGGAAGCCATGAACTCCCGGGCCGCCTCAGATGCCTCACCGACAGATGGCAGGTTAAAATCCCCCATGACCATAAGCCTGGGGGCCTCAACCACCACCGTGGCTATAATGTCGAGCATCTCGGGCAGGGCTGCTACCATGTGGCAGGGAGCCAGGTACATGACCAGCAAGCCCATCTGCACCCCATGACCCCACTTCACAAGGAGGGACTCACATCCGGCCATCTGAGGAACAGTGGCCTCCCTCGGACCAAGATCCTCATTGATGACAATTGCCACCCCTACCCCTCTCCTGTGACTTGGCTGATGAAATGCACGAAAAGGCACATATCAACAAGAGGGACTCCCCTCTCCTGGCCCAACAAGGTCTCCGTAATACCCACCAGGTCCGCCCCCCCTCCTGAATAAGCTCACAAATGAGGGGGGCTTTATTTGCCATGGACCTGGCATTGCACAGCATCAGCCAAAGGCCCAGGACCTGAGGGTCTGTGCAACCTGGGGAACAAGAGGAGCATTGGAGGCCGGAGCACGCCACCGCTTGGAGACAGCGAGCACGCACTCCCACAACATGATATGACCTCCTACTCCTGCCATATCTGCCCCTCCCACCTACAGTATCAATGTCATAGCCATCAGCACCACATGCTCTAACCCCCTCCTTGACCCCAGGACCCGCACTCCCCATGCCACGCTCCTCAGCTGGACTCGGCACCCTCCCCCACGGGTTCTCCCCCAGACCTACACAGTTCACCCCCTCCCAGAATCCTTTAAAATCTTTTTGCAGCATGCCATCTCTCAGAACTCCAAAGTCCATCATCGATATAGGCCCTCGAAAGACTAGAGGGCCAAACCTGTGAGAGGGGGGAGTCTTGCAGAGTGAGGAGTTCAAACACTGAATACATCCGTTCATTTGAGGGGTGAGAATAGTTCAAGGTCCATCATCGGGAGACCACCGAGATATCATAATCCACAAGGGAAAAGTTCCAGTCCAGGTACAAACAGACTGACTCCATTGCCCTCTCACAGCAATGAGGGGGAGGGGAGATACACGTTATTCAGCTGCTGGCAGTTTTTTGGCCCAGCCATTCTCTCACGAGGCCAATTTAAACCATACACTGGTTCCTCCAGACTTGTGTACCCTGATCTAGTTCCCCATACGGCTTCTGGAAGGATTTTGTGCAGAGGAGAGTCCTGCAGCAGTAGAATATCAGAGAGGGCTTGATGAAAACTTGATGAAAACTGGGAGAAGTGGGAGTAACTCAGCAGACCAGGATAGACAGGGTAGCAGTGACCGAAATAAAGCCAAAGGCCTAAACTTGGTCAGAAGAGGAAAGGGGGGGGCAATACAAATAGCAAAATGTCCATAATCATTTTCCAACCCCCCATCCACTTCAACTTCCAGTTGGTGGTAATGCTCCCCAATTATGTCCCCTCCAGTTCACCATGGAGGTCTCTGGGTACACCAGGGCAGCCCTTCCCCCATGGTCCAAACCCTTTAGCCGCTCAGAAGAAAACACATTGAAGGTACTGCCAATTGTCCCACGCCATCTCCTGCAGGGACTACTGGCCTTTAGGTAGTCCCCCTAACTCCAGCCACCGTTTCCCTGACCGCCAGCACGGTCTAGCTGTCTAGAAAAGTGAGTTATGAGCTTTCCTAGACAGGGATGCCCTCCGTACAGTCACCTATGCTCTCGTCATTTCTCGTTTGGTTTACTGCAATGACCTCTACATGGGGCTGCACCCGGAGGCTCCAACTGATCCAGAATGCAGCCGCGCTGTCAACCTCGCTAGTTTTGCTTTGCCACTTCGGTTGTCATAGAAACGGAGGGAGGGGGTTTATGCTCACGCGGGCTTTCTAAATTCTGAGAAATGAAACCTTCCTTAAGCTGTTATCAGTCCAACGGACACTGCATTCCTGGATGCTGACACGGCCAGACGTCTGCTCCCACCTGACCTCTGGAAGACCTGTGGATTGGATGATTTATGGTGCACAAGGGAGGGGGATGCTTTCTAATTGTAACTTTCGCGCGTTTTGCTTCAGAATCCTGCTTTCTATGGTTGCGTTCAGTTCATATCTAGTAAAAGTACCAGTTATCCTATCTAATGGAGTCTGGGTCCTCCTTTCCTGGATATTAAAGGAAGCATACCTGACAATAAGCAGGATTCTCATCACAGCCATCCCGGATCACACCAAGGGGGCTGAAAAACTACAGAATGTCTGATCAGGGAAGTGATACAGAACAGATGGGGGCATATGGTTCGGCAATGTCTTCATACCAGCAACCCGAAGAGGCTGCGATGTGGATGGAGAATTTATAGCTGAAGGAGCCGAGGGAAGAACCAGCCCGATGGTCGACAGGGGTCGGAAGGTTGCCGGACCTGAGAAAGACCCCCCGTGGAGTAACAACCTCCAGACCCCGAAAAGGAGAAGGCCTGTGGCTGCAGGAGCAGAAGGAACGCCTCAAAATGGAGCAAGCCCTTCAGTTCATTCGTGAGATTGATGAAAGCCGTAAAGCCCGTGAGTCTTATGCATACCCTGGGGGGGGGGGGGAAGAAGAAGACTCTAAAATAGATCCTGAGGAAGGAGTTTGTGGGGGAGAGGAAGAGAGAGCTGACGAAGATACATCCCAGGCATTGGGTGGTCAAATGAGGGATGCAGCAGTCCAGGGGCCCCCAGCCTTACAGGCCCCACCCCGCAGACGGAAAAAACCTAAAATTCCCCCCCTTCCTGGAAAGTATGATGGGAACCCAAAAACTTTGGGATTTTTCTTAACCCAAGTGTGGAATCACATGCAAGACTGGGGCGAAGACTATTCGTCAGATGCAGCCCGAGTGAGATGTGTCATCAGTGCTTTAGAGGGGGTGGCAGCCGAGTGGATGGTGGTACTCCACAATAACAATTCCCCCCTGCTGCGGAATTACAACCAGTTTATGGCGGCCCTTAGGAGGCGTTTCGAGGACCACCTAGCTGAGCGGAAGGCGAGGCTCCGCATGAAAAGCATTCAGCAAGGCCGGAGATCAGTGGCGGAATACACCCAAGAATTTCGGGAGCTAGCGCCATACATGACAGGGTGGTCAGAGGTAGCCTTGCTGGAAGGGTTCAAAGACGGGCTGAATGATGAAATCTACCACGACTGTAGAGCACGGGGGGTTCCCGAAGATCTGGACAGTTGGTACATAGCAGCTGAGGATGCAGAAATTGAGATAAGCCATAGCCGACTACGGAGGGGGCGTGCCGGGGAACCCTCATTCTCCTACCACCGCAAGGAAGCCCCAAAGATGGCTGGGGGAAGGCCAGAAACCAAACCCAAGCCGAAGCCTTTCACTTGTTTTAAGTGCGGCATGGAAGGACACCGGGCCGCTGAGTGTCCCTCCAAGCCAGTGCCAAAACCTGCCAGCAGAGCACCAAAGAAGATGGACAAAACACCAGCAAACATTCGTGAAGTCGCGCTGGAGGGGGAAGTCATAGAGTTCGCTCCCCGGACCAAGGGGGAGTTGGGAACTCCGACCAACGCGGACGACAGCGAGACCGACTCCGACTCCGATGATCTGGTGAGTCACACTGAGGGGCCCCTACTCATCCCCATAGAACTTAAAGTACCATCCACAGGGGCCCATGCACAGGGGCCCATGCACAGATGCCAGCCTTATTAGACTCTGGGTGCACCAGGTGCATTATCAGCCCGAAAGTAGTAGAAAAGATGGGCCTGGGACTGAGGGAGCTGAAAAGGCCTATTGCATTCTGCCAGCTAGATGGCAGGCGGGACCCTAACTAGTTCCATAACGGAACCCATTGAAATGAAATTAGGGGACCACGTAGAGACTCTCAGTTTTGTGGTGGCCCCTAGCATGGAACGACCCCTCATTCTCGGCTTGCCCTGGCTACGGAAATGGAACCCGCGAATTAACTGGAAAACGGGGGTTCTGCGCATTCGTACTAGTAAGCCACCGCCTAAAGGGGAGGAGGCCCCCCTTGAAAACAGAGAGGGCCCTGAAGAAGCGGAGGTGGCAGTAGACCACATAGAAGGGGAGGAGAAAATTCCAGAAGAGTATTGGGATCTCCGTGAAGATTTTAGCGAGAAGGCCTCGGATGTGCTACCCCCCCACAGGGCTACAGACTGTGCTATTGAGATACTCCCGGGAGTGAAGCTCCCTAAGCCAAAGATTTATCCTATGACCCCTCGTGAACTGGGGGAACTACGAAATTTTATTGACAAAAACCTAGAACAGGGCTTCATCCAACCAGCCAGACCGCGAGTGGCCGCACCAGTTTTATTTAGAGAAAAGAAAGATGGTTCCTTTCGTTTGGTAGTTGACTATAGAAACCTAAACGCGATTTGCGTGGAAAACGTCTACCCCTTACCCCTCATGAAGGACATGTTGGCTCACTTAGGGAAGGGGAAGATTTTTACCAAATTGGATTTACGGGAGGCTTATTACAGGGTGCGCATCAAGGAAGGGGATGAATGGAAAACTGCATTTAACTGTCCGCTGGGGTGTTTCCAGTTCCGAGTGCTCCCATTTGGACTACAAGGGGCTCCTGCAGTATTCATGCAATTAATCAATGAAATTTTGCATGAGCATTTGTATAAGGGGGTGCTCGTTTATTTGGATGACATTCTTATCTACTCTGACAACATGGCCGACCATGTAAGATTAGTACGCACCGTCCTGAAAAAACTTAGGGCTGCTGAACTGTATGCAAAGCTTTCTAAATGTGAGTTCCACCAAACCAAAATTGACTATCTTGGCTATCGCATCTCCCCGGAGGGAATAGAAATGGACCCTGCAAAGGTTCAGGCGGTGTTAGAATGGACAGCACCACGCACCCGCAAGCAGTTGCAGAGTTTTTTAGGATTTGCTAACTTTTATCGACAGTTCATCCCCTCGTTTGCCAAAATCGCATTGCCAATAACTAATCTCCTGAAAACCAAGGGTGAAGAAAAACCAAAACCCTCCAAACCTCTGGAATGGACTATGGACTGTCAGGCCGCATTCGAAAAACTGAAACGGCTATTTGCTGCTGAACCAGTCCTTAAGCACCCAGATATGGATGAACCTTTCGTGGTACAGGCAGATGCCAGTGATGTCGCAGTAGGGGCTGTACTTTTGCAAAAGAATTTTGCGGATGCAAAATTACAGCCTTGTGCCTACACGTCCTGGAAACTATCCGAAACCGAAAGGAGATGGGCCATATTGGAAAAGGAGGCTTTCGCCGTACGCTGGGCACTTCTAACCTGGAGGCACTTTCTCGAAGGAGCTAAACATCCTTTTGAAGTTTGGACTGATCATAAAAATCTTGAAGCTTTGAAAACCCCACGTAAGCTATCGCCAAAACAAGTGCGCTGGGCCCAACACTTCAACCATTTTAATTTCACTTTGCGCTACCTTCCTGGCGGGAAGAATTTCATGGCAGATGCTTTGTCCAGATTGCCTCAATACAACAGCACCAGGGAGGAAGTTGTCCGACCAATTGTCCCGTCAGCCCAACTGGCGGCACCAGTGACTACCCGAGCACAGTCGAAAAGTGACCCGAGTCTGTCGGGTGATTTGCTCCAGCAACTAAAAGAGACTTTAAAAACCGATGAGTGGTTCCAAGCCCACTCAAACGAATGTACACTTCGTGATGGGCTAGCTTGGGTTGGAGCCAAATTGTATGTCCCAGCTAATTTACGAGTAACTGTTTTGCAACAAGCCCATGACTCCAAGATGGCGGGACACTTCAGATTTGTCAAAACTTTACATCTCGTCAAAAGACAGTTTTGGTGGCCCGCGCTCAAAAAGGACACAGAGGCATATGTCGCGAGCTGTCCAGTATGTGCCTCAGCTAAGAGACCTCCCGGGAAGACACCTGGTCTCCTCCAAAATGTGGCCAGACCCACTGCTCCTTGGAAGGAAATATCCATGGACTTCATTGTAGACCTTCCCGAAAGTGGGGGTTGCACAGTTATATGGGTAGTAACTGATCTGTTTTCCAAACAGGTGCATTTTATCCCATGCACTAAAATCCCATCAGCAAAAACCCTTGCTAAAATGTTCATTCAACATGTATATAGGCTACATGGAGCACCAAAACGTATAATTTCAGACAGGGGAGTGCAGTTCACCTCCAGCTTTTGGAGAGAGTTCCTAATGTTGATAGGCTCCGCCCAGGGACTAAGCTCTGCCCACCACCCCCAGACCAATGGGGCCTGTGAAAGAACCAATGGCATGCTAGAACAATATTTGAGATGTTATATAAACTACCAACAAGACAACTGGGTGGAACTGCTGCCTTTCGCAGAAGTGGCATATAATAATTCCGTTCATAGCAGCACAGGTTTCACTCCTTTCAAGGTGGCTTCTGGGCAAGAGTTTGTGCCAATCCCAGAGTTACCTCATGATGACCCACAAAACCCTTCTCTGATTGAGTGGATTGATCAACTACGAGCGACTTGGGCAGTGACTCGCAAAGCGTTAGATGAGGCTCACCAAGCTCATAAAGTCCAAGCCGACAAAAGGAGATGCCCTGCACATGTTTATCAAGTGGGGGACATGGTTTATCTGTCGACCAAGTATTTGCAAACTCCGCAGAAATCAAAAAAGCTTGGTCCTAAGTATGTGGGCCCTTTCCCTGTTACTCGGATAATTAACCCAGTCACGGTTGAATTAGATTTACCCAAGAACTTGCGACGAATTCACCCAGTGTTCCATGTCAGTTTACTGAAACTGGAACAATCATCCTCTCTACGTCCATCCAAGGAACCTCCTCCTGTTCCCATCCTCATTGAAGGGGAACAACACTTTGAAGTAAAAGAGATTTTGGACTCTAGAAAACATCATGGGAAAGTACAGTATCTCGTAGCCTGGAAGCACTTCCCGTTATCACAAGCTGAGTGGGTGAATAAACGTGATGTTAGGGCACCTAGAAAAGTACAGCTGTTTCATACTAAATACCCTGATAAACCTTGAGTCATGAGAAGTATAGAATGTTGTGATATTACCTCTCCTTTTCTCTGTTTCAGGATTAGAAGCTGTCTCTTCTGAAGAGGGGCCGAATGTCAACCTCGCTAGTTTTGCTTTGCCGCTTCGGTTGTCATAGAAACGGAGGGAGGGGGTTTATGCTCACGCGGGCTTTCTAAATTCTGAGAAACGAAACCTTCCTTAAGCTGTAATCAGTCCAACGGACACTGCATTCCTGGATGCTGACACGGCCAGACGTCTGCTCCCACCTGACCTCTGGAAGACCTGTGGATTGGATGATTTATGGTGCACAAGGGAGGGGGATGCTTTCTAATTGTAACTTTCACGCGTTTTGCTTCAGAATCCTGCTTTCTATGGTTGCGTTCAGTTCATATCTAGTAAAAGTACCAGTTATCCTATCTAATGGAGTCTGGGTCCTCCTTTCCTGGATATTAAAGGAAGCATACCTGACACGCGCGGGTTGTTACGGGGGTTTCCCATTACTCCCATATTATACCTCTACTGTGTGAGCTGCACTGGTTACCGGTGGTCCTTTGGATCCTCTTCAAGGTGCTGGTACTTACCTATAAAGCCCTTCATGGCATGAGCGTGGGGTACTTGCAGGATCACCTTCTGCCTGCCTCCAACTGCCCAGAGCGCTCACATAGGATTGCCCTCCTCTGGGTCCCATCGTCCAGACAATGTCAGCTGATGAGGGCGCACTGACCCTCTGGAATGGTTTACCCACTGGGCTCCGGATCGCCTCTGACCTACGCTCTTTCTACACTGACCTGAAGATATGGCTTTTCCAACAAATTTGTTGATCTGATGGGAGTTTTAACTAATCTTTTGGGGTTTTTAATTTGAGTATTTTAGTCATAATTTTACTGATTTATTGTTTTATCTTTGTGAGCTGTCCCAAGTCCTTCAGGAGAAGGGCGGCATATAAGTATAAATAAACTAAACCAAACTAAACTATTTTGACATCATCAGAAATTTACTTTATTACCTGTTAAAAATGCAAAGACAAGGAGTACAAGGAGCAAATAAAAGACCTCCATCTTGGGGTTGGTTCTGGACCAAATCTTACTTGTGGGACAGAAACCAGCTCTCAGCCCTCCTTGTGACTTCTTGAAAAGCATCCCCCCCCCAGCTCCACTGCTGAGGAGGCAGGGGAAGACTGCAGGATCCCAAGGGGGTCTGGGAATGGATGTGAATTCATCTCACGGCCCTCTCCATCACCTCCTCTGTGAAATTGCTTTCTCCCACTCGCTGGTGGTCAGCAAATTCAAAAGGAACCCCCAGCTGAGAATCACTGCTCTAGATTGGTTGATTCAGGATATTTCTTTAGTGTTAACTAATAGTGTTAGCTATTTTTGTTACAGGGATAGATTTGTATTGGAGCAGCCTGCAGGCCTCCCAAAGGCTCTGCACACCCTGTTTTTGCGAAAAATGAGTCCGTTTTTCCCGAAAATGGGACATGCGGGGCAAGGCTTCAGGAGGCCAAAGAATGGCTGTGTTCTGTGTATTTTACTGTTACTATCTTCCTTAGTGGGTCGTGCAAACCACTATTCCAAACAATGCTATTTATAGGGGGTGGGGGTGGGGGCAGTGGTGGGTTGCCCCGGTTCTCACTGGTTCTACTTCTGGTATAGAACCGGTAGTAAAACCAGCAGGAGGCCCCGTCCACTGACCCCGACATCACCAAAACACTTCTGCACATGGGCAGAAGAGCGCGTGCAGGCACGAGCGAAGTGAGTGCGTGCGTGTGGCCCCACTGCAAACCCGTAGTAAAGGTAAGTAGAACCCACTCCTGGGTGGGGGGCACTGAGGATGAGTTTGTAGTACAAGGGGATGGTAGACTGAAAAAGTTTGGGAACACTGGTATAAAGGAACTAAAATTTAGGGGTATTTTAGAAGACACCAGATACGTGAAGCTCTGTTTTTGACAAGGAAGAGGATTAAAAAATATCATTATATGAAGATTCCAGTCTGGGTATCTACAATTGAAGCTTTTTCTTATCCAGTGGTATTTAGAGGGGAACAAATTGTTAGATATAGTGAAATATTGGAAAAATTGAAAAATTGAAACAAGATTTAGAAGATCAGGGAATTAAGATGGATTGGTTAGGGTTGGTATACATGCAAATACTTTCCGGATATCGAGAAGATTTTAAACAAGAAGGTATTCATAGTGTTTTGACTGGTTTAGGCAAGATATTAATGGGTTCTGATGACCATGTAATAAAAAAGTTATAAGGGTATTTATTGAAGTAAAATTGGATGAAGAACAAGTTAAAGAATCAATGGGGGAAAAATTTTGGTTATAATATTGATTTAGATAAATGGCAAAAATTGCCAATAATTACCTAATTATAAAATGACAATATCGACAGCATGTAAAGAGAATTTGTACAAAATGTTTTACAGGTGGCATTTACCCCCGACGAGGATAGCTAGAATGTTCAAGAATAAATCAGAGAAATGTTGGAAGTGTCATCAAACTCCAGGATCTTATTACCATATGTGGTGGACATGCGTGGAAGCAAAGAGATTTTGGACTAAGATACATACGTGGTTAGAAAAAATGACAAAGAGACATATTGACTTCAAACCAGATATATTTTTATTGGAGATCTTACCAGAGGCATTTAATAAAGAATTGCAATACTTGATTGTGAATATTTTAACAGCGGCTAGAATTGTATTTGCCAAAAACTGGAAAGGAGAGAAGATAATTACTGATGAAGAAATTATTAAGAAAATGTTGGACTGTGCTGAAATGAGTAGATTGACATTTGAAATAAGAACAGGAAGATAAACAATATTATTTGATATGGGAGATATTTTATCAATGGTTTGACAAAAAAGTATGGAGATGAGATAGCATATATAAAATGAAACTTTGATGAAATGTTTAAATATCTATCTTCTGTTCATTTGAAGAATAATTGTTATATGATGAGATTTGGAAAATTGTAAGCACGAAATGATTTTAACTGATCGAGATGCTGTCTATAATTGTTTGTAAGGATGATATTTTTAAGCTGTTTTTTATTTTAATTTAAAATAAAACTTTTTTTTTTAAAAAAAAGAGCACTCCCAGGGCCCTTGCCCCTGGTGACTTTGTGACCACCAACGATGGAGGACTCCACTGTGAGAGGACCAGAACGCCCTGGCTACATTGAGGCACTAAAGGTTTAGGAGGTGGGAAAGGGGAAGACCAATGTGGTGGTGGTGGTGAGTGTAATTTTATTAGGGGAGGAGATGGGGAGTGTTGCGTAAATGGAAGAATGAGACGGAGAAATTCCTGTTAGAAGTTTGCTCTGAAATGAGTGAGGAGGAATGATCTGTATTTCTGTCTCCCCGAGAGGGGAACAACTGTTGACTTCTGAAGTGACAGATGGAAAGTGTTTATTGAATATTCTGGGGGAGTTCAGGTCCTAGTCCGACATACAAGGAGGAAAAGAAGCTAGCCTCGATTCCAACGGAAAGGAGCTGGGAAACTCCTTAAGGACAATGGGAAATAGGCA
Source organism: Coluber constrictor foxii (assembly GCA_038048745.1). NCBI lineage: Eukaryota > Metazoa > Chordata > Lepidosauria > Squamata > Colubridae > Coluber > Coluber constrictor. The sequence goes on along the minus strand of CM075961.1, from coordinate 112,439,749 downwards.
AGGTATAGGAATTGTTGATCTGGCCACCTTAAAAAAACATGCACTCCTTTAGAATATGTTTTTACTAACTGGAAAGCATTAAAACCCGGGTGACTATTAAGATAAGCTTTAGTAAAAGCAAGCTCCAAACCTTTTGCAGCACTATCTGGCCCACATACATTCTTGGTCCACAATCTCTGCCATGGCCAAAAGAAGGTTCAATGAATATAGAAGAAATTAAAGCCTTAACTGACTATCTCAATGCTCAAGGAAAATTAGAGGAAGAATTATATGTGGGTTTCTTCCTTAATTTGGCACTAAGACAAGATATTTTGAAACAATGTCATCTTAAACCTGCCAGACTTTTGCCATCTAAAGTCTGTTCTGTTCGGAATGAGGTGGAAGAAGAAAAATCTGTGCTAGAAGAGATTTTTGAAGATCAACCAGAGGAAGAATTTCCACCCACTTACAATCCAGAGATAAACAGTCTTCCTGTTCCAGAAGCATTATTTCCAGTCTCTCCACCTCAGTCCAGTGAGGAAGCAACAGACACCAATAAAAAGGATGGGAATTGTTAAGCCCTTCTCACACTAGAAGAGGAATGCTTTATGGAGGACTTGATTTATGGAGGTCATTTACAGCCCTGTTGATGGCCCCTTTAAGAGAATTACCAATGGGGATGTGCATATGTTCATATTCTGTTTAACACAAGTGATCTGTTTAATTGGCAAAGGGGAATGTCCTCATATAGAGTAGCCCCTCATTCATATGTAGAACTGGTTCAGAGAATTGTGGCAACCTACAGACCAACGGTGTCCGACCTGCATACTTTGCTTGCTGCCTTCTTGGGCCCAGAAGACAAACAGCAAGTTTTGGAGACTGCAGAAAAATATTATAAAGCCAAAAGGGCAACCATTAACAATCCTCTGTAAGGGCGCTGGCTTCAGGTTGCAGATTTATTGTCTCCAACCTTTGAAATTAATGCCAATGACCCTATAGGCATGGAAGTTCTGAGGGAGGCTCAGGAAGCTCAAGAAAGGGTCAGGGTCTCGAGAAAACTTTGTCCCACAAAATGACTTTTGTGGGACAAAGTGCCCCTGATATCAGGAAGAAACTCCAAAGATTGGATGCCTCACTGTCACGTGTAAATGTGCTCTCCCTACCTGGGAGAGCACTCCCCACTGACCTGGCACCCCAAGGGTTAACTCTCCCAGATAAACCCATCGCTCCCTCCCCTAGTTACTCCTTACCTGAAGCTCCGCCCCCAGAGTATTTAGGGTTGTCCCACGTAGATCCTGCATGCAGTCCCTGATGACACCTGTAAATGAACAGATGTGCATCAATAAAGGAAACTCTGGATGAATCATTATCGTTGTCTTTGTAAGTTATTGGGTCCAACCTTGATCCTTGATAACAGAATGGTAGCAGAGGATGGTTGGATGACCCAGTGACCAGAAGACAGGCTAGGAAAACAACACCCATCTGAAGAAAGAAGAAAACCCCACACCAGATCTGATATGAGGAAGATGGAGGAACAATACTATGCGAGCGACCCCCTGCCTGCAGAAGCACCAGAGAAAGGCAGAGAAGACCCTGACCCTGAAATCTATTCATCCGATGAAGACCAGGGGTCCGAAGGACAAAACGAGAGGGAGATCGGACATCCGGACACCAGCAAGCTCAGATGCGACTTGCTGAGCTTGCTGGGATCACCCACAGCTGACGAAGAACTCGTGGCCGGCATCAGCGAGCTGATCTGGATCCAGGAAGTGGCCAGGAGCAACCGCGGACACAAAGCAGGACAGCCGGACCCACACCCGGTAAGAAAGCCACCCCCAGCCGAACACTTTACCGAGGAAAAGGGAGCCAGTGCCGCGCTGAGTTTTGAATGGTGGCCATCTTGGAACACATGGCCAACAAAGATGGCTTACCGCCTACCTATTAAAATAGAAGATCCAAGATGGCCGACTCAAAAAGGGCGCGAACCCCCAGAATTCAAAAATGAGGGCAGCTCCGAAGAGGAGGAAGAAGGATCGGGGCCCAAAGACTCGCCAACGGAGCGGCAGGTGGAGCAAGCCATAAGAACGCTCACCGCCACCTTCGGGCCGAAAATAAAAATAACAACCCCCCCCGAGGCATTCAAAGGGGCGAGAGGAAGAGGGAGAGGGATCCCCTACACCCAATTGAGGAGCGCGAGCACCAGTGGGGACCCACTGATGCCACAGCACCCCCCAATGATCGAGCACCACCCCTCACCAAAGCAGACGCCAGACCAATGAGTACGGGACCGATACTCACCACCACCACCGCTGTGAGCACGACCGAGAGGCGAAAATCTTCACCATGGGGAGAGAGGGACTTCTCCGGACCACCGCTGGATGAGGAGAGCCGAGCCGGAGGCCTGCACGACTGGGAGAGGCCTTTTCGACGGAGCTACAGCAGCAGGAACCTTCCCCGGCAAAGCCATGGCTGGAATGAGCTTCGCACATGCGCGGAACCACCTGTGGACAAGAGCAGAAAAAAAAATGCAAGAAGGGATTTTTAAATTGCCTACAAGCGTTCCTGTGCCATACTGCGGCTTCCTGCATGTCAAGCACCATGGACAGCAGCCTGCAGTAAGTAACCTGAATAGTAACACAGGGAATCTGCCTAATGACTTTCCAAAACTAAAAATGGAGGGATCAAATTTAATGGAGTGGTACCAACAACTCCAAGTTATTCTTTTAAAAGAAAATATGCTGTTTTTTGTTACTGACCCTCCAGAGAAACCCTGGACTTTTGAGATGGACTGTTTACAACCACAGGGCATTTTACTTATTGATCTCTAGCATTTCACCACACATATATCACAGCATAGAGCATTATTTAACTGTATCTGAGATAACACAAAAAATGTTTGGGTACTTCTATAGCGAGAGCGTGGCCACCATCACAAAAATTTCCAAAGATTTCTACTCTGCTAGGATCAAACCCGGGGTCTCCATGGGGGAACACTTATTGGAACTAAACGCAACCAGGGCAGAACTATATCTAAGGGGGGAGGTTGTTTCAGAGCAGACAATGAAGAGCATAATACTCAACTCACTAGGCCCAGCCTAGTGAGTTGACATATGCCTATCAATAGACATATGCCCTGAACTCAGGGTATCTAGGTGCGTAATGAATGTGTATTCATTACGCACCTAGATACCCTGAGTCTAGGGCATATGTCTATTGATAGTCTCTCCAATAAACTAATAGCGGAGGACAACCTTAGGAAGAGTCGCCAAACCACACACAGGGATCAAAGGCACTCAAAGAGCATTTAATGACACCACAAAGGACCTCATAGAATGCTACAACTGCGGGTCCAGGGGGCACTACAGGCGAGACTGCCCCAGAAACCACAGAGAGAGGAACAGACACGAATACTGCAGTAGACACCCTGAAAGGCATACACAAGACAGCAGACTCAGGCACAGGGACTCACCAAAACCCTGGGAAAGAAGAGGGAATAGAGAGAGCTCAAGAGAAAGCCGAAAAGGTTCGTTATGTAGAGTAGGGGAGCATGCACAGGAAACCCCACAAGCCAACAAACTAGATAAAGAGGAATCCTGGTGGCTCATTGACTCCGGAGCCACCAACCACACCACATATGACAAAAGGCTACTCTCCTCATTCACAAGGGAGGACTACCTGATCAAAGTAGCCAACCAAAATGAGGTGAAGGTAACTGGGAAGGGCAACATGACCCTCCCAAACATAGGCAAAATAGAGGGGGTATTACTAGTCCCTGAAATACCCCATAACATCCTGGCATCACTAAAGCTTAGCAAGGAAGCGGGGATTGAGATCAATTTCAAAGAGGGAGGAGTCACCATGGTCAGAGACAACAAGAGCATAGGAAAGATCACAATCAAGGGGGGATTACCCTACTTACATGCATTCAAGACAGGCACACCCTGCATAAACACCAACAAAGAAGTAGGGGTAGGGGAAGACAAAACCAATGACAATGAGAAACGAGAGCAAGGGCACTTACACTCATAAGGGGGGCGCGCAAGGCTCAGGGAAAGTCAGCATAGGCAAACCCTTGATTACTGCGCCCATCTTTTACATCGCAGGTTAGGGCACACCAGCTTCCCCATCATACAGAAAGTAACGAGTTCTACCAAGAGAATCAAAATAAAAAACTATGAAACCTACCTTGACTGTTCAATGTGTAAGTGCTCAAAACTTAAGGTAGCCCCCAGACCAAAAAAGGCAACTCGCACCACTAACCACATATTCGATATGGTACACATGAACCTCGTGGGGCCCCTGAAGCCGTCCATAAAATACAGCAAAAGATTTTTCCTAACTATAGTGGATGACTACAGTCGTTACGGCTTCGTGTATACATTGAGACGCAAAGAGTGAGACATACCAAAAATTCAGGGAGTTCTACAAATGAGTAGAGGTGCAACACAATACAAGAATAAAAAAGATAATGACAGACAGGGGATCAGAATTCCTATCAGGGGACTTCTCATACTGGTAAAGGTCAAAGGGCATCTACATTTTACATCTTTGCCATTCTCTGCATTTCAGAATGGCATAGTAGAACGAAAAAATTCCACCCTTCAGACCATGATGAGATGCGCCCTAGAGGACACAGGACTCAGTCAGCACTTCTGGTCCGAGGCCCTAGTGTACTCTAACTATACACTTAACAGATTATGGTCTAGCGTGATAGATAAAACACCATACGAGGTCATGTACCCTGGTCCAGCTTTCTTGCCCTGCGAGATTCCCCCCTCTCGCAGGCTTGGCCCTCTATGTTATCGAGGGCCCACCTTAATGATGGGTTTTGGGACCCCGAGAGGTGGCATGTCGCTAAACGGGGATTGAGGGGTTTTTTAAGGTCTTTTTAAAGTAGATTTTTAAGGGGTTCAGGGGTGGGGGTGGGAGTGGGTTTGGGGGAGAACCCACGGGGGGGGGGTTAGGTCCGGCTGTTTCTGGGGCCGCGGGGGGTCTAGTTTCTGGAGGCAAGAGGGCTCTCACTGAGCCCTCTGTCGAGGGCTGCGCTATTAATATGCTGTGTGGGAGGGGCAGATATGGCATGAGCAGGGGACCATATCAGGTGGTGGGGGCATGCACTCGCTGTCTTCGAGCGATTGCGTGCCCCGGTCCCCCGAGCTATTCCCGTTCCCCGGGTTGTTTAGAGTCTCAGGACCCGAGGCTCCGGCTGCTGTTATGCAATGCGAGGTCCGTTGTCAATAAGGCCCCCCTCATATGTGATCTCCTTCAAGAGGGGGGTGCGGACCTGGCCGGTATAACCGAGACCTGGTTGGGCCACGAGGGAGGGGTTCCTCTCGTGGAGATGTGCCCACCAGGTTTCCTTGCATTCCACCAGCCGAGAGCCCAGTGGGGGAGTGGCGGTCATTATTAAGGAAGGTCTGGGTCCAAGGGAGACCACTGTACCTCAGATAGCCGGGTGTGAGTCCATCTTTGTGAGATGGGGTCGTGGTGGGCAGATGGGTCTGTTAGTCATGTACCTGGCTCCCTGCCACGTGGCAACGACCCTGCCTGAGCTTCTCAATATTGTAGCCGAGGTGGCGGTTGAGACCCCCGGGCTTATGGTCATGGGGGACTTCAATCTGCCATCCATCAGTGAAACATCTGAGATAGCTCGGGAGTTCATGGCTTCCATGACGGCCATGGACCTGACCCAAGTAATTCAGGGCCCGACCCACATTGGTGGACACACCCTGGATCTAGTTTTTGTCTCTGGTCAGTGTTTGAGTGGTCTTGATATCGGGGATATAGGTGTTGAACCCCTGTCATGGACTGACCACTCGCTCCTTCGACTCAACTTTCAGACCGCTACACCTCACCGCAGGGAGGCGGAACCGACCAGATGGTTCCGCCCCAGGCGCCTGATGGATCCTGATAGGTTCCAGACGGAGCTTGGGCCATTTCCTGAGACACTAACACGCGACTCGGCCGAGGACCTGGTGGCGGCCTGGGATAGGGCGGCCAGTGGGGCCTTGGACCGTGTCGTGCCTTTGCGGCCTCTGACCCGGCGCCAAGCTCACTTATCTCCTAGGTTTACCGAGGAGCTGAGGGAGATGAAACGCCGGAGAAGACGCCTAGAGAGCGGTTGGAGGGCCAGTCGCTCTGAATCTGACTTGACACTGGTAAGAGCTCATATTAAGACTTACTTAGTGGCGATAAAAGCGGCGAAATTTAATTATTTTACCGCTCTTATCGCATCATCAGATAATCGCCCAGCCGCCCTGTTTAGGGTGACCCGCTCCCTCCTCCATCTGGGAGCACGGGAGGATCCCTTGCAGGGTCGTGCTGAGGATTTTGTTCACTATCTGGATGATAAAATAACTCAGATTCGGGATGACTTGGCCGCTGACTGGGTTAGTTCGGGCGGGGTGACTGAGGCAGGTCTTGAGAGTGTTATCTGGGCTGAGTTCGATCCTGTGGCTCCCGAGGACGTGGACAGGACCTTGGGAAGACTGAACGCAACCACATGTTTATTGGACCCGTGTCCCTCCTGGTTGGTGCTGGCCTCCCGGGAGGTGACACGAGGCTGGCTCCAGGAGATTATAAACGCTTCTTTGAGTGAGGGTGCCCTACTGGTCGCCTTGAAGGAGGCGGTGGTGAGGCCCTTCCTCAAGAAGCCCTCCCTGGACCCGGCTATTTTGGCTAATTATCGTCCAGTCTCCAACCTTCCCTTTTTAGCGAAGGTTGTTGAGAGTGTGGTTGCGTGGCAGCTCCCTCGGTACCTGGATGAAGCTGTCTATTTAGACCCGCTCCAGTCCGGCTTCAGGTCTGGATACAGCACCGAAACGGCATTGGTCGCGTTGGTGGATGATCTCTGGAGGGCCCGGGGTAGGGGGTACTCCTCTATCCTGGTGCTCTTAGACCTCTCAGCGGCTTTTGATACCATCGACCATGGTATCATGTTGCGCCGGTTGGAGGGACTGGGTGTGGGGGGCACCGTTTTGCGGTGGTTCTCCTCCTATCTCTCCGACCGGTCGCAATCTGTGTTGACAGGGGGGCAGCGGTCGACCCCGAGGCGCCTAGTGTGTGGGGTGCCGCAGGGATCGGTCCTCTCGCCCCTCCTGTTCAACATTTATGTAAAGCCGCTGGGTGAGATCATCCATGGTTTTGGAGTGGAGTTCCATCAGTACGCTGATGATACTCAGCTGTACATCTCCACCCCAGACCACCCCAACGATACCGTGGAAGTGATGTCCCAGTGCCTTGAAGCCGTGCGGGTCTGGATGGGGAGAAACAGGCTTCGACTCAACCCCTCCAAGACTGAGTGGCTGTGGCTGCCGGTGTCCCGATATAGCCAGCTGACACCATCGCTGGTTATTGGGGGTGAATCTTTGGCCCCCACGGAAAGGGTTCGCAACTTGGGTGTCCTCCTGGATCCACGGCTGTCCTTAGAGGATCACACGACAGCTGTGGCCAGGGGGGCTTTTTATCAGGTTCACCTGATACGCCAGTTGCGGCCCTTTCTAGATCGGGACTCCCTACGCACAGTCACTCAGGTGCTCGTCACTTCTCGCCTGGACTACTGTAATGCTCTCTACATGGGGCTCCCCTTGGGGTGCACCCGGAGGCTCCAACTGGTGCAGAATGCGGCCGCGCGGGGGATTATGGGAGCGACGGGGCGCTCCCATGTGACACCTCTCCTGAGCGAGCTGCATTGGTTGCCGGTGGACTTCAGGGTGCGTTTCAAGGTGTTGGTGATCACCTTTAAAGCGCTCTATGGCTTAGGACCAGGGTACTTACGGGACCGCCTTCTGCCGCCAATTGCCTCCCACCGGCCGGTTCGCTCCCACAGAGAGGGCCTCCTCAGGGTGCTGTCAGCCAGACAATGCCGGCTGGCGACCCCCAGGGGGAGAGCCTTCTCTGTGGCAGCCCCTACCCTCTGGAATGATCTTCCTCCAGAACTGAGAATGGTCCCCGACCTCCGGACGTTTCGTTGCGCCCTGAAAACGTATATCTTCCAGCTTGCCGGTCTAGCCTGATCCCCGTTGAATTTTAACATTTTTAGTGTTTTAGGGTTGTTGTATTTTAAATATTTAATTGTTTTTAACTGTCAGCCAAAGTTTATATGGGTTTTAAAGATTTTTAACTTTTGTATATTGTATTTTTATCTGGCTGTTCACCGCCCTGAGTCCGCAAGGAGAAGGGCAGTATATAAATCCAAATAATAATAATAATAATAATAATAATAATAATAATAATAATAATAATAATAATAATAATGTACAATAAGAAACCACAAATCTCACAGTTACACATATTTGGAGTCACCGCAGACATGCACATCCCCAAGCAGTTACGCCAAAAGGGGGACAAGGTGTCAAAAAGATTAAGGTTCATGGACTATGAGCCAGGCACCAAGGGATTCAGGTTCATCGATAATAACAATAGGTTCATCATATCAAGAACAGCTACATTTCACGAGCAGGCAAACTGGTTCAGGATACACTTAAATGAGTTACAACACAGAGTAGAAGTCAGTCATGATAACCAAGGCCAAGGCACACCAAACACATCAGCCAACACACAACCAGGGAGAGACAAGCCCAAACCACAGGGAGTTAGATCCACAGAATGGAAGGCAGGTCACCCCAAGTTGAAGGTAGATTCACTCACTCACAAGGAGGCAAGATATTTACATGACACGGAGTCCACACCTGGTAGGCCAGTTAGGGCTAGCAGGAACCAGATGCCCAAGAGACTCGAGGACTACGTAATGCACCTGCAACCCAGCTCCATCATGCCAGACTCCTATGAGGAAGTAATCAGGCTACCCCAAGAAGAGAGATTGAAATGGGAAGCTGCTATGAAGAAGGAGATGGACAGCCTTAAGGAATTAAAAGTATACACACCAGCAAAGGTACCAGAGGGCAAGGCACCCATAGGGACGAAGTGGATATTCAAGGTCAAGACACTAGAGGGTGATAAGAACATGTACAAGGCAAGATTAGTTGCCCAAGGGTTCGCCCAAAGGTACCCTGAGGACTACACTGACACCTATTCCCAACCGTGAGAATGGAAAGTGTCAAGAGAGCCCTTGTCATTGCATCCATCCTAGGCCTAGAGGTGCATCAGTTTGATGTCCAGACTGTGTACTTACACGCCAGGCTGGACAAAGAGATCTACGTCAAGGCTCCACCCAGCAAGGACACTAGCAAAGGAGACACCTGGCTTCTCAACGAGAGCCTATACGGGCTAAAACAATCTGGAAAGCAATGGTCCGAGTGCCTAGTCCGAGTACTAGAATCACTAGGCTTCAAGGCAATCCCAGCCGACAAATGCTTCTTTACCAGGAAGAACAATGAAAGCATAGAATATGTACTCGTCTACGTGGACGATATACTCTACATCGGCAGACACAAGAACGACTGTGATATATTTGCAAACAAGTTAAGCGAGCACTTCTCCCTAAAGTCATTGGGAAACATAAACAAATACCTTGGAGTACAAATCAACAAGACACCCAAGGGATTTCTACTGTCTCAAAAGGAGAAGATCACAGAGCTCCCACATAAGTGCAACATGGTCAAAGCCAAGCCAAGCGACACGCCCATGCAAGCGGATTTCCTGAAGAACATGTATGATGAGGCCCCACAGTTCCAAGACAACACACTATATAGGTCCACCATCGGTTCCCTCCTGTACATCACCAATTGGACCCAGGCAGACCCGTGAACCTGTTGTCCAGACACGTGGGCAATCCCACAGCATACCACTGGGAAGCTGTCAAGAGGGTACTCAGATACCTGAAACACAGCGCAGATGCCTGCCTACAGTTAGAGCCCAACACAACCAAAGAACCCACTCTCACCTGTTACGCTGATGCTGACTGGGCCGGGGATGTAAAAAGCAGAAAGAGTACCTCTGGGTACATATTCTTCCTAAATAACAGCCTTGTGTACTGGTACACCAGCAAGCAGAACCTAGTGGCCACTTCCACCACTGAGGCCAAGTATATATGCCTGTCCAAAGCTGTAACCAACTTAACATGGTTCGACGAACTACTTACCAATATCTGGGCAGAGCCAAAACACCCTATACACATCTACGAAGACAACAAGGCCGCCATCGAGATATCCATGGCAGACGCAGTAGGTCAAAGATTATTATTATTATTATTATTATTATTTATTAGATTTCTATACCGCCCTTCTCCCAAAGGACTCAGGGCGGTGAACAGATTAAGATACATGTAAATATATTTCATAAACAGTAAATAATAAATTAAGTCAACTTGGTGTATCTACTAAGACCTTGGCATAGAATTTTGATGTTTATGCTAGCCCTGCTTGTTGAAATAGAAAGGTCTTCAGGGCACGTCGGAAAGTGCGAAGATCTGGGATTATTCGTATTCCAGGTGGTATTTTGTTCCAAAGCATAGGTGCCCCCACAGAGAAGGCCCTCTCCCTTGGAACCACCAGACGACATTGTTTTAATGATGGTACCATGAGTAGGCCTACTCTGTGAGAACGTATTGGTTGGTGGGAGGTTATCGGTTGCAGCAGGTGGTCTCGTAAGTACTCAGGTCCTAAGCCATGGAGCACTTTAAAGGTAAGAACCAACACCTTGAAGCGCACTCGGAAGGCCACCGGAAGCCAGTGCAGCTCACGTAGAAGAGGTGTTACATGCGAGCACCATGTTGCTCCCATAATTACTCGCGCAGCTGCATTCTGGACCAGTTGGAGCTTCCGGGTGCACTTCAAGGGGAGGCCCATGTAGAGAGCATTGCAGTAGTCAAGTCGGGAAATGACGAGGGCTTGAGTGACTGTGCGTAATGAGTCTCGGTCTAGAAAGGGACGCAATTGGCGAATCAGGCGAACCTGATAGAAAGCTCCTCTGGCCACGGCTGTTATATGATCTTCTAAAGACAGTCGTGCATCCAGGAGGATGCCTAAATTGCGAGCTTTCTCTGTGGGGGTCAATGACTCATCCCCAATAGTTAGTGATGGGACTAACTGGCTGTACCGGGACGCCGGTAGCCACAGCCACTCAGTCTTGGAAGGGTTGAGTCAGAGCCTGTTTCTCCCCATCCAGACCCGTACAGCCTCAAGGCACCGGGATATCACTTCAAGGGCATCATTGGGGTGGTTTGTGGTGGAGATGTACAGCTGAGTGTCATCAGCATACAGATGACATTGCACCCCAAAATCACGGATGATCTCCCCCAACGGCTTCACATAAATGTTGAACAGGAGAGGCGAGAGGACCGACCCCTGTGGCACCCCGCAAGTAAGGGGCCTCGTGGTCGATCTCTGTCCACCTGTCAACACTGACTGCGATCTGTCAGAGAGGTAGGACGAGAACCATCGTAATACGGTGCCTCCCATTCCCAGCCCCTCCAACCGGTGCAGCATGATACCGTGATCAATGGTATCAAAAGCCGCTGAGAGATCTAATAGGACCAGGATAGAGGAACATCCCTTATCCCGAGCCCTCCAGAGATCATCAACCAATGCGACCAATGCTGTTTCTGTGCTGTATCCAGGCCTGAAGCCGGACTGGAACGAGTCTAGGTAGACAGCTTCATCTAGGTACTGTGGGAGCTGTCGTGCCACCACACTTTCAACAACCTTTGCTAAAAAGCGAAGGTTGGAGACTGGATGGTAGTTTGCTAAAACAGCCGGATCCAGAGAGGGCTTCTTAAGGAGAGGTCTCACCACCGCCTCTTTCAAGGCGGGAGGTAAGAATCCCTCGCTCAGAGAAGCATTAATAATTCTCTGGAGCCAGCTACGTGTAACCTCCCGGGTAGCCAGCACTAGCCAGGAAGGGCACAGGTCCAATAAACATGTGGTCGCATTCAGCTTCCCCAGTAACCTGTCCACGTCCTCAGGAGTCACAGTATCAAACTCATCCCAGATAATGTTCTCAAGATCTGCCCTCATAATTTCATCCGAATTAACCCAGTTAGAGTCCAAGCCTTCCCGAATCTGAGCGATTTTATCCTGCAGATATTGTGCAAAATCCTCAGCTCGTCCTTGCAGAGGATCTTCCCAGGCTCTTAGCTGGAGTAGAGAGCGGGTAACCCTAAACAAGGCGGCTGGGCGATTATCTGCCGATGCAATAAGAGCGGAAAAATAGTTACATTTTGCCACTTTTATCGCCACTAAGTAGGTCTTAATGTAAGATCTCACTAGTGTTCGGTCGGATTCAGAATGGCTGGTCCTCCATCTGCTCTCTAGGCGTCTTTTCCGGCGTTTCATCCCCCTCAGCTCATCAGAGAACCAAGGAGCTGGGTAGGTTCGACGCTGAGTCAGAGGCCACAAAGGCACGACCCGGTCTAAAGCACCAGCGGCCATCCTATCCCAGGACGCCACTAGGTCTTCAGCCGAGTCATGAGCCAAGGTCTCAGGAAATGGCCCAAGCTCCATCCGGAACCTATAAGGATCCATCAAGCGCCTGGGGTGGAACCATTTAATTGATTCCGCCTCCCTGCAGTGGGTTGTAGTGGTCAGAAGGTCAAGCTTAAGGAGAGAATGGTCTGACCATGACAAGGGTTCAATGACTATATCCCCTATATCTAGACCATTCAGCCACTGGTCAGAGATAAAGATCAAATCCAGAGTGTGTCCTCCCGTGTGAGTAGGGCCATTAACTAATTGGGTCAGGTCCATGGCTGTCATGGAAGCCATAAACTCCCGAACCCCTTCAGACGTTTCACCAATGGATGGCAGGTTGAAATCTCCCATAATCAGTAGCTTAGGAGTCTCAACTGCCACCTCGGCTATTACGTTGAGGAGCTCAGGCAGGGCTGCTGATACGTGGCAGGGAGCCAGGTATGCAATCAACAGGCCCATCTGTAACCCATAACCCCACTTCACAAGGAGGGACTCACATCCGGTTGTCTGAGGGACAGTGACTTCCCTAGGGTCAAGACCTTCCTTTATAATGACTGTCACACCTCCACCCCTGCCTCGAGTTCTTGGCTGATGGAATGCGCAGAAACCTGGTGGGCACATTTCTACGAGGGGGACCCCCCCTTCATTGCCCAACCAGGTCTCTGTAATACCTGCCAGGTCCGCTTTCCCCTCTTGAATTAGGTCACAAATGAGGGGGGCTTTGTTAGCCACAGACCTGGCGTTGCATAACATCAGCCTAAGACTCGGGCTCAGAGACCTTGAGCAACCCAAGGAACGAGAAGAGCTTTGGAGGTCGGAGCACGCCACCGCTTGAAGATAGTGGGTGCGAACCCCCCTGACATGATGTGGCCTCCTGCTCCCATCATATCTGCCCCTCCCAACCAAAACCTTGATGGAACAGCCCATTTCCATGCCAGTATTAAGTCTGCCTGTTCCCAGTTTCGAGTTTCCTATGTAATTTTGTGTTGACTTTGGCTTCACTTTTGGAAAATTATTTACTAATCCCTCCCTCTGTGGATTGCCCCCCAAATCCACATGATCCAACCTGTTTATGCCCACCCCCCTTTCAGAAGCCATTAAAATCTTGGTTAGAAAATTAGATAAGAAAGCCCTTAATCCCCTCTTAGCACCATGCCACCTCTCGGGATTCCAAAATCCGTCATCAAGGTAGGCCCTCGATAATGTGGAGGGCCAAATTTGCGAGAGGGGGGAGTCTCGCAATGCCAAGAGTTCGGTCGCCAAATACATCTAGTAAGTCAGATGGGTACAGCATTTGGGTCTGGTCCAATAGTTTGATGTCAGAGTCTTGAGGCAGTCGAGTGATAAATTCAGCGTGGGTAAGAAACTGGTCTCCCTTGCCCTCTCACGGCAGGGGGAAGGAGTTTAGTGCAGTCTCAGGATAAGCAGAGGATAAAAATCTAGTCATCCTCTAACGGCGGCTCGTTCTGAATAAGATGGTCGTAATAAGTTTGTTGTTCTGTCTGCTCAATGATGTCAGTAATTCGAAACTCCCTCAGCATCCACATTAGTAGCTGCCCAGACAACGTATGACAAGAGGGTGGCTCAGTTGGAAATAAAGCCAAACAGTGAAGGTAGAATGATAATAGCTCCATGGGGGTGTGGGGGTAGATGTATATATAAAGAGGGAAGGTTGTCTAGGTGGTGAAAGTATAGTCTGGAGGCAGCGAGGTCAGTGTCAAAATCAAGGTGGTAATGTATAAGCTGGAGGTGGCTGGGTTAGGGACTAGCCGATGGAGAGAATTGAGAAAGGTGGGGGAGGCCTCCAAGGTGACCAGGTAGATAGTCTTTTGTCAACCTCTGGCCTCTCCTACTCTCAGCATATTGAATAGTCCTTTGCATATATTGCCAGGCTCCAGACTTTAAATTATAATGATGTCTTCCAATTCCAGCAAGGGTCTAAACACCTTGTGTGATTCAGGGCACTCAAGGCACTCCAGGGGTTAATAGTTTTTAGATTCCCTCTGATGACCTTGCAAGCTGTCACTGGCCTTAGCTCAGGCCTCTCAAAGAGGTAGTCATTCAGGTTCAGGTTGCCCTGAACTTGAAGAGGTAGTCATTCAGCTTCAGGTTTCCCAGCAAGTCCCCAAACCAATTCGGAGCCCCCAGGGTGTCTAGGGCTCGACAGAGACTGCCATGGTGCCATTTGTCGCCGCCGCCTGCTGCCATTGTCGTTCCAACTGCTGTTGCTTTAAGAATGGAGGAACTGATGTAACTGCCATTAACGGAACTGCTAGAGTTAGCCTCCCATGGTGCCTTCACATGCCAATATATGCCCAGCTCCGATGATCCAGAGGGTGAGAGAAACCTCGTTGAGCTGGGAAAAGGTTCCCCTAGTTGATGTTGGGGCTGAAGGGAGTTAAATCAGCCCCAGTGGACCTCCAAATGACCCAAAGCCGCCCCATCATCAGACAGAGATTAGGCGAGAGCTGCCATCTTGGCGCATGCACAGAGTTCTCTAGATCTAGACACATCGACATCAAACACAAACACGTAAGGCAGTTTCACAAAACAGGATTCATCAAGACCATACACTGTGACACTGAGAATTAAACAGCTGACATACTCACAAAACCACTCCAAACAAAAAACACACATAGCTCACATCTAGGTTCTGTGTCCTCCTTAAAGGCCCACAACAACTAGGAAACACCCCCCCCCCAGGGATGGGCATTTAGAGGGGGATTTGTCACATGTAAATGCCCTACCTGGGAGAGCACTCCCCACTGACCTGGCACCCCAAGGGTTAACTCTCCCAGATAAACCCATCACCCCCTCCCCTAGTTACTCCTTACCTGAAGCTCCGCCCTCAGAGTATTTAGGGTTGTCCCACGTAGATCCTGCGTGCAGTCCCTGATGATACCTGTAAATGAACAGATGTGCATCAATAAAGGATGAATCATTATCGTTGTCTTTGTAAGTTATTGGGTCCAACCTCGATCCTTGGTAACACTCACCTATCCAAAATTTGGAACTCCTGAGTCACACAGCTTTTACAGTCTACTCCCAATGTGAGTAAAAAGAGGAAGAAAAGGAAGATAAAAAGATGAAGAAGCAGGCCACCCTTCTAGCAGTGGCATTACAGTCCCAAACTGAGAGGACCTCCAAATCAATATTTTGGGAGTTTGAAGAAAAACCAATGTGCCCAATGCAGACAGATGGGACATTGGAAGAATGAGTGTCCACTAAATCACCAAAATCCTCAACCCAATAGACAATTCCAACAGTGATGGCCTCCATCCCAGCCATTCCCAAGCCTTCCCCAGGTCGGATAATGTTGTTAAAGGATGACCTTTGTGCTTAAAAGCAGTTGCAGCTACAGCTGTCCTGATTGCAGAATCACAGAAAATCATTCTTGGAGCCCCTCTCCATGTTTTCACACCCCATGCAGTTCAGACTCTATTAGAACAAAAACTTCCCACTTGGGCAACATCCAGTAGGATTTCCCAATATGTAAGTACTATAGTGGAGCAAGAAAATGTTCAATTATTCAGATGCCAACTTTTAAATCCTGCTACCCTTTTACTATGGCCTGAAGAAGACATAACCCATGATTGCTTAGATATGTTAGAATGCATCACAGGTTCCAAATGTGATCTAAAGACTGAGCCATTGATGGATGAATATTGGTACTCTGGACGGATAGCTCGTCCTTTATGAAAGATGGAAAAAGATATACAGGATTAACAGTAGTGACGGAAGATGGACCATTGCTTCAGAGACGGCTCCCTTCACACATGTCTGCACAAGCAGCTGAACTAATGGCTCTCATAGAAGTATGTTATTTAGCTGAAGGCCAATGAGTGACTATTTATACTGATAGCTGATATGCATTTTTAGCTGCACATACTCATGCCACCTTATGGCAAACTTGAGGCTATGTAGGAGCTAATGGAAAAGCTTTAAAGATGAAACCCCTTCTGGAAGATTTGATGGAAGCTATCCACCTATCTAAAGCCATTGCAATCGTCCATTGCTGTGGACATCAAACTGACTCCGGTCCAGTCTCTAGGGCAATAAGGCAATGGACAATTGGGCTAAACAGGCTGCCACGGGCCCAAAGACAACAACCTGTGCAGTTGCATTAATTCCAGAAGAACCCATTGATTACCTTCATCTCTTGTACAATGGTAGAAACAAGTTAGAAGCAGATGGTCAGTGGAAAGATGACTGGTAGATAATAAAATACAACTGCCTAGCCAATACCAGATCAAAACTTGGCCAATAGTGAGACATATCAACCAGGCAATTCATGCAGGTCCAAAAGTAATGAAGAGATGATTAGAAAGGAGGATTGAAAATGTGAGAAGGTTGTATAAGGTAGTAATAGATCAGTGTGAGATATGTCAGAAGAATTACTCCACAGGAGGAGCCCCACAGCCACCCAAAAGGCTAAAGAAGTTGTCAAGATCATGATAAAAATAATTATCCCTAGATTCGGAGTACATTTTACATTCCAAGTAGATCAGGGAGTGAGAAATACTTAGAAATTAATTGGAACCTTCATTCAGCCTACAGAGCAGTGGTGGGTTTCTACTGGTTTGCCCTGGTTGGGTGAATTGGTTGTGGTGGCAGCGGGAGGTTCTGCTCACCTGCCCGGACATCATCATGGATGCTCTGCACATGCGCAGAAGTGCCATGGGTGAGTGAAGCAAATGCACGCACACACACACTCACAGTTTCAAACAAGTAGCAAAGGTAAATGGAATCCACTACTGCTACAGAGACCAAGCTTCGGCGCTCATACACGTTTTAATCAAACATTAAAGACCCATTTAACCAAGTTATGTCAGGAGACTTATTTGCCTTGGCCACAGGTCTTGCCCATTGCTTTAACCAGAATCAGGGCATTACCTCGAGGACAGAGGAAACTGTCACCCTTTGAAATGCTATATGGTAGACCTTTCTCATCCCAGTCAATACCAAGGGATGAGGGAGAGACACATATAACACAATATTTGCAAAAATGGTTCTATTTTGTATTTCTCAACAAGTGCAAGACGCCTTGCCACCAGTAAAAACAGTGCCACCATGTGTCCATCCTGGAGAGTGGGTTCGAGTAAAGGAACTCTTCCCGAGTGCAACAAGTGCCAAGCGGTCCAACACTCAGCAGGTTCTTCTCAGCACAATCATGGTGGCTAAAGTTGAAGGCATCAAAGCTTGGGCCCACATTTCCAGAATAAAGAAGATTCCACCACCCCAGTGGAAGTGTAAACCCATCACTGATCTGAAACTATGTTTGCAACAAACTCCAGCTTCATCTGCAGACCTTTTTGATGACCTAGTGTCTTGACTACTTGCTGTTCACTTTTATAGCAATTTCCTTTTCACTTTGGATTATTGCTGCCTGATGAAAATTGCTGCATTTCAAAAAGAAAGCTGTGTGTGATTAGAACCACAGTGAACTTCACTACTCTCTCCTACTAGACCGAAGTGCTTGACTATTTGATGTGTCCACTGCCACCTCCTGCTCATGTTATTCCTTTTCCACAAGAGGCATTGCCAACTCTATTTGTTATTGAGGATTCTATTTCTCATGATGTCTTGGCATCAGATGAGGAATATGACAGCAAGGACTACGAACTATAGCTCCAGCTCTTTCCACCTGAAAAAGATTCTGATGATTCTGAGTTTGAAATTGATTTTCCTCACTCTTGAGGCAGATAACAACTCATCCTGTCAAGAGTGTATAAAAACCGACTTCCGGTTGGGTTCTCTCCGTCGCCGGGCGGCTCGTTGAATCGGTCACCGCCCCCGCCGCCTGTAGAGCCGCTTTTTCGATTCAAAAGCGGCTCGGAACGCTCCCCCTTGGAAATTAAGGGGGAGTTAGAGTGGGCAGCTTTAGGTAGAGCCCCAGAAGCGCTGCCAGGGTGTTTTCTTTGCCTTGGCAAGCGCTTCGTGTTTGGGCTCCCTCTTCAAGCTGCCGATCCTCCGAGCGGCGTGGGATCTCTGCAGGACAGAGCGAGGTGGAGAAGGCAACTCCAACGATCACAATATATTTCCAATGAAATAGAGTGAATTTGGTGAGATTTGAATTTTTTATGATCTTATAGCTATCTTAAATGGACTTTTTTTAACTTTAAAAGGCAAGCTGTCCCTGTGGGAAAGTGTTTTAAAATGGCGGATCAAAGCTGAGCTAATGAAAGGAGAAAGTGAAGTAAGAAAGTGAAAGTCTGCCTGCCTGTAACTATAAAGACTTTATTTATAAGTTTTACAAGTGCTTTTTAACTGCAAAATACAAAGTATTGGACTCCTTTTCTGTAAAACTGAGGATAGGGAAAGGAGGAAGATTTTTCTCTGTTTTTTAAAGTTTCAAATCTTGTTCAGGCATGGCTTCAAAGAAAGCGGGGGGGGGATTCCCCCACACATCAGACAAAGGAGAAGCCAGTCTCAGCTTCAAAGCAGCCACAGGGCAGCGAATTAGAGGACTTGAAAGCATGTATATTAAATATGCACAAATCCTTGGGAGAGCTCTCTGGAAAAATGAATAAAATGGATGAAAGGATGGGGAAAAATCAAAGAGAAATGAAGGAAATGGTGGGGGAAGTCAAGGAGTTAGTGGAAGAAAAAACTGATGGATTACATCAGAGTGTTGCTAAAGTAGCCACAGCTCTCACAGACGCCCTACTGGCAGTTGAGAAAAAAGTAGAAGACCTAAACACGGAAGTGGCAGCTAATAAGAAGGAAGCAAAGGAACAGATGTTCAAGGTGGTGGCTCAGAATCAGCGTCTGGAGGATGAGATTACAATGGTACAATATCGGAATATGGAATATGCTATAAGATTGAGGGGTCTGTGTGAGAATAATAGAGAGAACCTAAGGGCAACATGTGTGGAAGTTTTGGCCAGGATTTTAAAATGTGAACCTGATGTGATTGCCAACAGAATTGACAAGCTGTATAGAGTTAACTCACATATAGCGAAACAGAGAAATTTGCCAAGAGATGTAGTGATTTATTTCACTGAGAGAAGACTGAGGAATGATATTTTGCTTAGCTCGTTCCATATGACTGTTCAACATGAGGGTAATCAGATTGGTGTGTACAAAGAGCTGCCACCAAAAATGCTAAGAGAAAGGAAAGATTTTGGTTTTCTTGTAAATGAGTTGAAAAAGCGTCAGATTCCATTTAGATGGGATGCTCCTGTTGGTATCATTTTGCGGCATGAGGATGTGAGATATCGTATTAATTCTGTGGAAAAGGCGGAACAATTTTACAACAATGTTCTTAAAAAAAATTCAACACCACCTCTCTCATCTACACTTTTGCCTATTGAAGACATCTCAGTTGAAAAGAGGCCTGAAGAGGGGAATCAAGAAGTAATTCTGTTAAAAGAAGGACAGGCATTTCAAGAAGCAGTAAGGGAGGAAACTCTAGGTGCTGTAGGAGGTTTTGCAGAGGATTCGCTAATAGAACTTTTGGAAGCCAAACCAAAGCAACCTAGAGCTACAAGAGAGGTGGAGCCTGATTTGGATTTATTGATGCAAGAACCAAAAGATCAGCGCATAACCCGAGCCGCAGAAAAGCAAAGATTAGAGAAATATCAGGGGCCAAAGCCACAACAGGAAGAGAATGGTACAAAAGGGAAAAAATCACACTCTGAAGCTATGGGAGGAGCTAGACCGAAGACATCTGCTGTTGGAGAGAGTCTTCGTCAAATGCTTAAAGGGCTTCATTCATTTTCAGAATGACACTTAGATTTTTATCATGGAACGTCAACGGTCTGAACTCACCTCAGAAAAGAAGAAAAATATTTCATTATTTGAAGCAATATAAAAATGATGTTGTTTGCTTGCAAGAAACTCATATTAGATCCCAGGATCAAAAATTTTTAATTTCAAAACTTGGATCATATTTTATATCTTCTAGTTCCGTGAAAAGGAATGGACTTGTTTTTTATATTTCTAACAGAATACCAGCTAAATTGATAGAGGCGGATGAGGATGGGAGATATCTTGCTGTTGAAATAGATATACAGAATGTCTTGATACTTTTAATTGGCATTTACGCCCCGAACCAGCAGGAGGAAATTTTTTATAAATTGTTGCATAACAAAATATTGCAGTGGAATTATAAGTCTTTTGTGATTATGGGTGACTGGAATGGGGTGATTGATGCAACGTTTGATAAAAAGACGACAGCTAAGAAAGGGAATAAGTTACCACTGACTTTCTTTGCGTTGAAAGAAGAAATGGATTTGAAGGATGTATGGAGAATTCATCATCCTAAGGAATTGGACTTTACTTTTTTTTCTGACAGACATAAATCTTTTTCAAGAATTGATTTTATGCTGGTTACTACTGATTTACTTACTATTGCGACTAGGACAAAAAATTTTCCTAGAACATTGATGGATCATAGTCCGGTGTGGATGGAGATAAATTTGGGTAAAAGAGAAAGGAGATCTTGGCGTATGAATGAAAATCTATTTAGATATGAAAAGAATACTACGGATCTTAAGAAACATGTTAAAGAATTTTTTGATGTTAATCTAAACAAAGGTACACTGATTGAGATAGTATGGGATGCAAGCAAGGCCTATATGAGGGGTGTACTGATTCATATGAATTCTAAATATAGATCTATACGTCAGAAGTCAAGAATAGAATTGGAGACAGAGATAAAGGAGAAAGAGCAATTGTTGATTAAAAACCCAACTGATGAGAAGGTACAACTAACGATAAAACTCTTGAAAGATCAATTCCAAATATTGATGGCTGACCAAACAGCAACCAATCTGCAGTACGCTAAACACAACACCTTTTGTAATGCTAATAAACCTGGCAGATGGCTGGCTTATACGTTAAGGAAACAACAAAGTTCTCGTATAATAAATACTATTGAGTTTAATGGGAAACAAGTGTATCAACAGAATTTAATACACCAAGCTTTTTTAGCTTATTATTCTAAATTGTATCAAGTTGACAAAATTAAAGAGGACTTTATTGATGATTATCTGCAGAAAATGAGAGTTACAAAAATTTCAAATACACAAAGTGATAGATTGAACCGACCTATAACATCGGAAGAGATTTTATATGCAATAAAACAACTGAAAGTATCCAAAGCTCCTGGGACAGATGGCCTGACAGCAGTATATTATAAGACTTTACAAATGGAACTGGTTGAGCATCTCAAGGATTTGTTTTGTAATATTCAGCGGGGGGGGGGGGGGGTAAAATACCCCCCTCATGAAAGACAGCTTTCATCTCACTGATACCTAAAGAAGAAGAATCTGTAAAACCTGAAAATTTTCGACCAATATCTCTCCT
Source organism: Coluber constrictor foxii (assembly GCA_038048745.1). Lineage (NCBI taxonomy): Eukaryota > Metazoa > Chordata > Lepidosauria > Squamata > Colubridae > Coluber > Coluber constrictor. The sequence continues at coordinate 112,418,093 of CM075961.1, read as the reverse complement.
GAATACGGATTACAAGATTTATGCTAAAGTATTAGCCAACAGATTGATGCCAGTTATTCAAGATGTGATTCATGAAGACCAAGCAGGTTTTATAGAAGGTAGATACATGAAGGACAATGTTAGGCAACTCATAGATTTGCTGGAATATCTTGAGAAAAAGAAGCAAACTTCTGCGGTGTTGGTGTTTTTGGATGCGGAGAAGGCCTTTGATCGAGTCAATGGGGACTTTCTAAAAAAGACTTTGTACAAAATGGACTTTGGAGAGCAATTTATACAAGCGATTTCTGCAATTTATCAGGAACAGACGGCACAAATTATTATTAATGGTACTTTAACTACCACTTTTAATATACAGAAAGGAACAAGACAAGGCTGTCCATTATCTCCATTATTGTTTATTTTGACGTTAGAAGTGTTGTTGAACGCTCTACGTGACTCGGACAAAATGAATGGAATAGTTGTAAGGCAAAAAGATTACAGAACAAAGGCATTCGCAGATGATCTGGTTGTTACCCTAACACGACCTTTGGAATCAATCATCCAGATGAAAAATATTATAGAGGAATATGGTCTGGTTTCAAGTTTCAGCCTGAACCAGAGAAAGACCAAGATGATAGTCAAAAATATGTTGGAACCACAAAGGAAGGAACTTGAAAGGGTGGCAGGCTTTGAAATAGCTATGAAGGTGAAATATCTAGGGGTACAAGTTGCAGCATCCAATAGAAAACTTATTCAAAATAATTATGAAGAACTCTGGCATAAGATTCAAAAGGATCTTGAAAAATGGAAGAAGCTGCAACTGTCTTTGCTTGGTAGAATAGCAGTTGTCAAGATGAATGTTCTACCTAGATTTCTGTTTTTGTTTCAAATGATTCCGGTGCTTAAAAATGACAAGTTTTTGATGGAATGGCAAGCAGGTTTAAATAAATTTATTTGGAATGGGAAAAAACCAAGAGTCAAACTTAAAATTATGCAAGATGTTCGTGAAAGAGGTGGCCTTAAAGTTCCCAATCTACGTTTATATTATGAGGCCGCAGTCTTGATACAAGTTGGAGATTGGATTGGCACAACTAAAATAGAAATCTTGAATATAGAAGGCCACGATTTGCAATATGGATGGCATGCATATCTACTTTATGAAGAAAAGAGAGACAGTGTATTTAACAGTCATATTTTAAGACATGCTTTGATGAGAGTTTGGAAGAAGCACCAACTCCAATTCGATTACAAAATACCTTTGTGGTTGGATCTTGGGCAGATTTTGCCAAATATTAAGTCACTCGGGGGGTTGTTATATAAAGAGATACTTTTTAATGATGGGGGCAGATGGAGTTTGAAACTTTTGAACATTCTGTTGGAACAAGGAGTGAACTTAACTTGGTTGCAGTATTTTCAACTTCAAGCAAGATGGAGAGAAGATCAGAAAACTGGACTAATGCTACATGAAGAAGACTTGGTGACCCAGATAAAATGTAAAGGGCCGATGCATATTAAACGTGTGTATAATTTATTGTTAGAGAGAGATTCAGAGGGTGAATTAGTTAAAGATTGCATGATAAAATGGGCACAGAATTTTGAAGAACCAGTAATGTTGGAAACCTGGGAGAAGATTTGGGTCCAGAATGTTAAATTTACACAAGCACAGAATTTGAGGGAAAATTTTTATAAGATGTTTTATAGGTGGCATTTTGACCCTAAAAAGTTATCATGTATGTATCCAAATGTTCAACCTAAATGTTGGAGGTGTGATTGTTTGGATGCAACATATTTTCATATTTGGTGGACGTGCAGAAAATTGAAAGCATTTTGGATCAAACTTTGGTGGGTAATGCAGAACATTTTGAAGAGGAAGCTCGAGTTTTCACCTCAGTTTTTTTTGTTGGGAATAGTTAAAGGTTGCTCATCAACTGATACTAGATTGATTTTACACATGATTACTGCAGCTAGATTACTGATTGGCCAAAATTGGAAGAAGGGTAAAGTACCCACGATAGAGGAGTGGGTATTGAAGATGTCTAATTTTGTAGAGATGGCTAAAATCTCTGCATATTTAAAAGATAAGACCCATGAAGTTTTTGCTAAGGAGTGGGAGAAATGGATAGAATATATGAAGTATAAATATCAAAGTAAGAAGTTTCAATTAGCACTTAATTGAATTTATATTTTTTGTACTTAAGTAATTTAAAAGAAAAATGTATTGAATTTGGTAATTTCTAATTTTATTTTATGTTATGTGATTGAATTTATATTTTTAACCTTTAGTCATAGTATAAAGAGAAATGTATTAAGTATGCAATATTAAGTATTGTTTGATTTTGATTATGATATATGGAATAGGGGGAAGTATAGTTAATGTTATATATTATTATTACTTATAAGATATTTTAAGTTAAATGTTTAAAATTATTTTATTAGATCTTTTTTTTAAAAAAATAGATTGTTAAGAGTTAAGATTTTTCATATTTGATTATATATTGTTTTAAAAGTAATTTTTCCTTTTTTTATTATTATTATTATTATATATAAAATAATGTTATAGTCTTTTATTAGTTGGATCTCACCTTGAAAAGTGGTTAAATATGGATTGTTAATGTTTGTTTAATAGCAGAAGTCAAGGGGGGGATTGGGGAGGGAGGGGGGTGGGGTTAGGGGGGGGAAGGGGTTTTTTTATAAATAAATTGTAATGTAAAACTTTTTCAATAAAAAAAAGGAGTGTATAAAAACCACTCGTTCAGGAGTTAAAATCACTAAAAATCTGGTTTACCATTCAGATTACACCTGTCAGGGAATAAAATCCACCTGCACACATGACCAGGTACAATATTCCACCTGTTCCAAAGGTGGCCAAGTGGTGTGTCACACTCCACAGGGAGTAAGGTTCACCGCTAAGGGATGGGTGTATGCATTTGTGGGAGGAAATAATCATTATATCCAACAGTTAGCTTATAACCACACTAAATATGGCTATTTGGTATGATGTTTGTAACCCTTAATTTGATGGCTAAAACTAATACTAAAATGATGACTGCTGTTTACCAAAATAGATTGGCTCTAGATTACCTTCTAGCCAAAGGAGGAGGAATCTGTGGAAAATTTAATCTAACCAATTGTTGTATCCAGATAGATGATAATAGAAAAGCAATTGTAGAAATCACATACCGTATGAGGAAGCTTGCCCACACTCCTGTTCAAACCTAGAATGGAATCTTAGACACTTCCGGATGGTTTGAGGGAATGTTTGGAGATTGGAAGAGAATTTTATTCCTCATAGCTCTGGCCTTCGGAGGATTGATGATATTACCTTGTTTGATTCCTGTAATAAGATCAGTTGTTACTAGCACAATTTCTGGAATAACAGTTGTGACTTTGGGAAGACAGGACAAGCCTGCCAAAGTTCTTACTTTGATACCAGTACCCAAGCAATATTTGCCATTGTTCCATCAATAGGAAGCATTCTATTGCCTTAAAAAGGGAAGATATGAAAGGGTTCCTGAAAGGATTAGAGCAGTGGTTCCAAAACTTTTTCAGTCCACTGCCCCCTTGGTACTGCAAACTCATCCTCAGTGCCCCCCACCCAGGGATGGGTTCTACTTACCTTTACTACGGGTTTGCAGCGGGGCCACACGCATGCACTCACTTCACTCGTGCGTGCACACGCTCTTCTGCACATGTGCAGAAGTGTTTTGGTGATGTCGGGGTCGGTGGGTGGGGCCTCCTGCTGGTTTTACTACCGGTTCTATAGAACCGGTGAGAACCGGGGCAACCCACCATTGCCCCCACTCCTACCCCATATAAATAGCATTGTTTGGAATAGCGGTTTGCATGACCCACTAAGGAAGATAGTAACAATAAAATAGACAGAATATAGCCATTCTTTGGCCTCCTGAAACCTTGCCCCGCATGTCCCATTTTCGGGAAAAACGGACTCATTTTTCGCAAAAACAGGGTGCGCAGAGCCTTTGGGAGGCCTGCAGGCTGCTCCAATACAAATCTATCCCTGTAACAAAAATAGCTAACACTATTAGTTAACACTAAAGAAATATCCTGAATCAACCAATCTAGAGCAGTGATTCTCAGCTGGGGGTTCCTTTTGAATTTGCTGACCACCAGTGAGTGGGAGAAAGCAATTTCACAGAGGAGGTGATGGAGAGCGCCGTGGGATGAATTCACACCCATTCCCACAACCCCTTGGGATCAACCTGCAGTCCCCCCCGCCTCCTCAGCAGTGGAGCTGGGGGGGGGATGCTTTTCAAGAAGTCACAAGGAGGGCTGAGAGCTGGTTTCTGTCCCACAAGTAAGATTTGGTCCAGAACTAACCCCAACATGGAGGACTTTTATTTGCTCCTTGTACTCCTTGTCTTTGCATTCTTAACAGGTAATAAATTCAATTTCTGATGTCAAAATAGTTTAGTTTAGTTTAGTTTATTTATACTTATATGCCGCCCTTCTCCTGAAGGACTTGGGGCAGCTCACAAAGATAAAACAATAAAACAGTAAAATTACAACTAAAATACTCAAATTAAAAATCCCAAAAGATTAGTTAAAACTCCCATCAGATCAGCAAATTTGTTGGAAAAGCCATGTCTTCAGGTCAGTGCAGAAAGAGTGGAGGTCAGAGGCCATCCGGAGCCCAGTGGGTAAACCATTCCAGAGGGTCAGTGCACCCACAGGGAACGCCCTCATCCTGGGCACCATCAGCTGACATTGTCTGGCTGATGGGATCTGAAGGAGGGCAATCCAAACGAGAGATGACGAGAGCATAGGTGACTGTACGGAGGGCATCCCTGTCTAGGAAAGCTCATAACTCACCTATCTAGTCAGCAAGACCGCACTGGCGGTCGCGGAAACGGCGGCTGGAGTTAGGGCGGCTATCTAAAGGCCAGTAGTCCCTGCAGGAGATGGCGTGGGGCAATTGGCAGTACCTTCGATGTGTTTTCTTCTGGGCAGCTAAAGGGTTTGGACCATGGGGGAAGGGTTGCCCTGGTGTACCCAGAGACCTTCATGGTGAACTGGAGGGGACAAAATCGGGGAGCATTACCACCAACTGGAATTTGAATTGGATGGGGGGTTGGAAAATGACTATGGACATTTTGCTGTTTGTATTGCCCCCCCCCTTCCTCTTCTGACCAAGTTTAGGCCTTTGGCCTTATTTCGGTCACTGCTACCCCATCTATCCTGGTCTGCTGATTTACTCCCACTTCCCCCAGTTTTCATCAAGTTTTCATCAAGTCCTCTCTGATATTCTACTGCTGCAGGACTCTCCTCCGCACAAAATCCTTCCAGGAGCCGGATTGGGCTCCCTGACTTCTACCTGTATGGGGAACTAGATCGGGGTACACAAGTCTGGAGGGAACCGGTGTATGACTGTTTTCACTACCGGGTTTCCATCAGTCCTTTGGATTATTTAAATTGGGTCGGCCTCATGAGAGGATGGCTGGGCCAAGAAACTGCTGGCAGCTGAATAACGTGTATCTCTCCCCCGCCCCCCATTGCTGTGAGAGGGCAATGGAATCAGTCTGTTTGTACCTGGACAGTCTGTTTGTACCTGGACTGGAACTTTTCCCTTGTGGATTATGATATCTCGATGGTCTTCCGATCATGGACCTTGGTCTATTCTCACCCCTCAAATAAACGGATGTATTCAGTATTTGAGCTCCTTGCCCTATGAGACTCCCCCTTCTCGCAGGTTCTATCGAGGCTATCTTGATGATGGACTTTGAAGTCCTGGGAGATGGCATGCTGCAAAAAGAGGGCTATGGGTTTTTTTAGGGAAGTTTTAAAAAAAGATTTTAAGGGATTCTGGGAGGGGGGTGGGCTGTGTGGTTCTGGGGGAGAATGTGCGGGAGAGGGTGCCGAGTCCAGCTGAGGAGCACGGCATGGAGAGTGCGGGTCCTGGGGTCAAGGAGCGGGTTAGAGCATGTGGTGCTGATGGCTATGACATCAATACTGTAGGTGGGAGGGGCAGATATGGCGGGAGTAGATATGTGAGCTTATTTACAAGGTGGGCGCGGACCTGGTGAGTCATCAATGAGAGTCTTGGTCTGAAGGAGGCCATTGTTCCTCAGATGGCCAGATGTGAGTCCCTCCTTGTGAAATGGGGTCATGGGGTGCAGATGGACTTGCTGGTCACGTACCTGGCTCCCTGCTACATGGCAGCAGCCCTGCCCGAGCTGTTGACATGGGGGCAGAGGTCGACCCCGTGGCCCCTTACATGTGGGGTGCCACAAGGGTCGGTCCGCTTGCCCCTTCTGTTCAACATTTATGTGAAGCCACTGGGCAAGATCATCCGTGGTTTGGGGGTGAAGTACCACCAGTACGCTGATGACACTCAGCTGTACATCTCCACCCTGGACCACCCCAATGATGCCCTTGAAGTGATGTCCTGGTGCCTGGAGGCTGTGTGGATCTGGATGGGGAAAAACAGACTCAGACTCAACCCATCCAAGACTGAGTGGCTGTGGTTTCTGACATCCCAATATAGTCAGTTGGTGCCATCATTGTCTATTGGGGCGAGTTGTTGGCCCCCACAGATAGCGCTCGCAACTTGGGCTTCTGGACTCACAGCTGTCTTTAGAAGGGCATCTGACAGCTGTGCCCGGGAGGACTTTTTATCAGGTCCGCCTGATTCGCCAGTTGTGTCCCTTTCTGGATCAGGACTCATTACGTACGGTCACTCATGCCCTCGTTACCTCATGCCTGGACTACTGTAATGCTCTCTACATGGGGCTCCCCTTGAGGAGCACCCGGAGGCTCCAGCTGGTCCAGAATGCAGCTGTATGGGTGGTTATGGGAGCAACGGGGTGCTCCCATGTGACCCCCCTCCTGCGTGAGCTGCACTGGCTCCTGGTGGTCTTCCGGGTGTGCTTCAAGGTTTTGGTTACCATCTTTAGAGCGCTCCATGGTTTAGGCCAGGGTACTTACGAGACTGCCTTCTGCCACTAGTGGCCTCTCACCGACCAGTACGGTCCCATTGAGAAGGGCTCCTCAGGGTGCCGTCGGCCAAACAGTGTTGATTGGCAGCCCCCAGGGGGAGAGCCTTCTCTGTGGGAGCACCTGCCATTTGGAATGAGCTCCCACCGGAGATACGGAGGAGCCCAGATTTGCGTACTTTCCGCCGTGCCCTCAAAACATTTTTATTCCAGCAGTCTGGCCTGACTCTCCCTTTTAAATGTTTTTTAAGTTTTATGTAAATTGGATTTTAAAAAATTCGTTCTTGGGCCAAATTATTTAATATATTTTTAATGGGTTTTTAACTTTTGTAAATTGCATTTTTATCTTTGGCTGTTCACCGCCCTGAGTCCTTTGGGAGTAAGGCGGTATATAAATTCAAGAAAATAAAAATAAAATAAAATAAATTATCATGTCTAAAGACAAGATACTCTTCTCCATCTTTTGTCTGGAGTACCATTTAATCCAGAGCCTTTTAATTTCAGAAGACCAAGTTTAAAGAATGGACTTCTGGAATTAAAGCTCCCATTTTTTAGCTAAAATTTAATTCACATCTGTTAATGTGCTTGAGCACTGTGAACAATTGACAGTGTGATCCTCCAAAGGTCTGAAAAATATATCATTGATTTTTCTTTGGCATTTAAATTAGATAACCAATGTGAAAAAATGCATCAAGGAAGGACTGGAAAGCCAATTCATATTGAACTGTATTGGGTTTTCTGTTGTTATTTGAATAAAATGAAAAGAAATCAAATAGTGGTACCTAGTGTGGAAAAAAAGACGAAATAATGGGTCATTCTCAACACTTGAATTCTCTACACTTAAAATATCTAGAAATTATTATGGTTAAGTGAGTTTTGCCCATTTTACGATTTTTCTTGCCATAATTCAAATCAAAGTTCAAATCAGAGATTTGATAGTTCAAATCAAAGATTTCTGAGACCAATGTTGAATACTTAAATTTCTTTTTTTTAAAGTAAATTTTTATTACAGTATAAATATTAAAAAAAACATAACATACACACAACAAACATTTATAGAACATATAAACAAAAAGAAAAGGATTATGTTCCCTTCTTAAGCATTATTTCAAAGTGATATTTTGCTTATAATACGTTTCTTCACCTCTCCTTTATCTAATAGCATTTTTTTATACCGGTAATATTTCCCCCTATATTTTTTGTTTATTTCTAGTTTTTAACCAATTATACCAATTGTTCTATATTTTGTAATAGTCTGATTCTTCTCTTTCTTGTATTTCTTTGGTTAACCTATCCATTTCAGTGCATTCTAGAATTTTTTCTATTAATTCTGTTTCATTTGGCGTTCTTTCTTGCTTCCAATTTTTTGCATAAATTATTCTTGCAGCTGTTAGTATGTGAATTGTGAGATATTTGATATCATTAGGGTACGTTTTATTGAAAATTCCTAGTAAAAATGTTTCTGGTTCTTTATCTATCTGGGTTTCTGTTATTTGTTCCAACCATTTTTTAATATTAGACCAAAATTTCTTTGCTGCCGAGCATGTCCACTATAAATGATAGAAGGTTCCTTGTGTCTTCTTACACTTCCAGCAGATTGGGCTGCTTTTAGGCTGTATTTTTGCCAGTCTAGTTGGAGACATGTGCCATCTATAAAACATTTTAAGTTGATTTTCCTTATACGCCACTGCTCTTGTTAATTTTATTTATTTATTATTTATTTATTATTGTGATTTATATGCCGCCATTCTCCCTGAGGTCTCAGGGTGGCTTACATACAAACAATCATCAATACAAATCACAGTAAACAATTAAAAAATTAAAAACCTCATTAATACCATTCTAAAAATTATAAGATGATATTATTGTTAAAACAGCCACGTCTTTAGTCTGCAGCGAAAGGAGAGGAGATCGCGGGCCATCCTGAGCTCAATGGGCAAACTATTCCAGAGGGTCGGGGCTCTGTCAGAGAACGCTCTCCCCTTGGGGCCGCCAGCCAACATTGTTGGCTTGGATCAATTTGGGGCCCAATAATGTACGAAGACACGCTGGATTATTCATCAAGAACAAGTCTTTATTTATTTACATCTGCTTTGTTACAGGTATCATCAGGAACAACTGTGGCAACAACAGGGGAAGACCTTAAATACCCAGGAGGTGGAGTTACAGGTAATGGGAGGGGGAAGAAGGAGGGGTTAGGTTTATTTAGACTGGTTAACTCTTGGCATGCCAAGGTACAATGCTGAACATGCCTAGGGAGAACATTTACTCGTAACAAATCCCCCTCTAAATGCTTATCCCTGGGACTGACAGTCTCAACCTGATTAATGTCCATGGGTAGGACACAGAGTTTGGAAGTAAGGTATGAGTGCTGCTTAACTGGTAAAGGCTTTGTGAGTATATCTGCTGTTTGATGCTCGGTGTCACAGTGTGTAATGGTAACGAAACCTGATTCGTGAAGTTGTCTTACGTGTTTGTTCTTGATGTCAATATGCCTTGACCTATGGCCTACAGCATCTGATGTGGAAATTTCTATTGCTGCCTTGTTATCTTCATAAATTTGGATGGGATGTATGGGTTCGGTCCAGATGTTAATCAGCAGTTCATCGAACCAAACGAGATTGTTTATAGCCTTAGATAAACAAATGTACTCTGCCTCAGTGGTGGAGGTGGCTACTAGGTTTTGCTTTCCGGTATACCAATATACTGGGCAATCATTTAAGAAGAGAACGTACCCAGAAGTACTTTTCCTACTTTTGGTGTCGCCTGCCCAATCAGCATCAGCGTAGCAGTGGAGGAGAGGTTTCTTACTGGCATTGGGTTCTAATTTGAGACAGCTATTGATGCTGTACTTTAGATACCTAAGTATTCTTTTTATTGCTTCCCAATGAAATACTGTGGGGTTGGCTACGTGCCTTGAGAGTAGGTTCACGGGCAGGGCAATATCCGGTCGTGTCCAGTTAGCAATGTACAACAAGGAGCCTATTGTGGATCTGTACAAGGTGTTTTCTGGGAATTGCGGTGAATCATTGTACACATTTTTTTGAAAATCTGCTAACATGGCACCTGACATATTACATTTAACAAGAAGCTCGCTGATTTTTTCTTTTTGGCTTAGAAGGAAGCCCTTGGGTGATCTGGTAACGTGTACCCCAAGGTATTTGTTGATACCCCCCAATGATTTGAGAGAGAAATGTTTGCCCAATTCACTTGCGAAGGCATTGCAGTCCTCTTTGTTCTTACTTATGAATAATATATCATCCACATATATGAGGACATACTCCATGCCCCCGTTGTTTTTCTTGGTGAAGAGACAGTTATCGGCTAGGGTAGCCTTGAACCCCATAGATTCCAATACTTTAACCAGACAATCATACCACTGTTTACCCGACTGTTTAAGTCCGTATAGACTCTTATTTAGTAACCAGGTGTCGCCCTTGGTAGTGTCTTTACTAGGTGGAGCCCTCACGTAAATTTCTTTGTCTAATTTGGCATGTAGGTAGGCTGTTTGTATATCATATTGCTGCACTTCAAGGCCTAGGGTGGCTGCGATGACCAGTGCGCTTTTGACACTCTCGGGCCTTACAGTTGGTGAGTATGTTTCTGTGTAATCATCGGGGAATCTTTGGGCGAATCCCTGTGCTACGAGCCTGGCCTTGTATAGATTCTGGCCCCCCTCTAAAGTCTTTACTTTAAAGACCCATTTTGTCCCAATGGCAGTCTTACCCTCCGGTACCTTAGATGGTGTGTATATGCTTACCTCCCTAAGACTGTTCATTTCTTTTTCCATTGCGGCTTCCCATTTTTGTCTTCCTTCCAATGGCAACTTTGTTATTTCGCTATATGTCTCAGGGGTAACGGGTTCTGTCTGTAAGTGCATGACGTAATCATCGAACCTTTTTGGTTTCTGGTTCCTATTGTTTCTGACTGGCCTACCTTGCAGGGTCTCCGCGTCGTGCATGTATTTTGCTTCTTTGTTAGTGAGCGAATCTACTTTCTGTTTGGGTTGGAGTGATTTTTGTGTGTAGTTGTTTTGTGGGTGTTCAATATTGTCTGGTTTCTGCTGGCTGTTCCCTACCTGGTGATGTAACTCATTGAGGTGTATTTTTGAGCAATTAGCCTGTTCGTGAAATGTGGCAGTTCTGGAGATGATGAATTTGTTGTTACTGTCTATGAACCTGTATCCTTTTGTGCCTGTCTCATAACCCATGAATCTAAGGCGTTTTGATATTTTGTCTCCCTTTCTACGCAGTTGTTTGGGTATATGCACGTCTGCTGTGACTCCAAAGATGTGGAGATGGAATATCCTTGGCTTTCTATTGTACATCACCTCGTAAGGTGTCATGTTTAGCACACTGGACCAGAGTCTGTTGATCGTGTAATTTGAATAAACCAGGGCTTCGGCCCAGAAGTGTTGGCCAAGCCCAGCGTCCTCTAGGACACACCTCATCATCATCTGCAGCGCTGAGTTTTTGCGTTCTGCGACGCCATTCTGGAATGGTGAAAATGGCGATGACTTAAAGTGCAGGACGCCCTTTGACCTCAGCCAACGGGAGAAGTCGTTAGATAAGAACTCTGATCCCCTGTCAGTCATGATTTTCTTGATTTTTGTGTTGTGTTGTGTTTCCACACACTTATAGAATTCCTTAAATTTTTGGTAGGTCTCACTTTTGTGTTTTAGGGTGTACACAAAGCCGTAGCGGCTGTAGTTGTCCATTATAGTTAAGAAGAACCTCTTACCATACTTTATGGAAGGCCTAAGTGGGCCTACGAGGTCCATGTGTACCATCTCGAATATGTGGTCCGTTGAGCGTGTGGCCTTTTTGGGTTTGGGGGCTACCTTTAGTTTAGAGCACTTACATATAGAGCAGTCCAAATAAGTTTCGCAGTTTTTTATTCTTGAGCCCTCAGTACAGTCATTAACTCTTTGAACAACAGGGAAGCTAGTGTGTCCTAACCTGCGGTGCAGCAGGTGTGCGCACTCATCATGGAGCAGCTTCCCTATATTAACCTTATCTTTGTCTTGCGTGCCTTCCTTGCGGGGTTGGGTACCCTCCCCCTCTTGTTCTTTGTTGTCCTTGGTGTCTTCCTTGGTTTTGGTCTTGTCTACGTAAAGGAAGGGTAGGCCCCCTCTAATTGTGATTTTTCCTATGATTGTGTTTCCTTTGGTCATGGTGATTCCCCCCTCTTTAATGCTAATTTCTATTCCTGCCTCCTTGCTGAGTTTCAAGGAGGCGAGTATATTGTGGGGTATCTCTGGTACCAACAACACTCCTTCTAGTTTTCCTAATCTGGGGAGGATTACGTTACCTTTCCCTGTCACTCTCACGTCATTCTGATTAGCCACTTTGATTAAGTAATTCTCCTCTGTGAAAGAAGAGAGGAGTCCCCTTTCACATGTGGTGTGATTGGTGGCCCCTGAGTCAATGAGCCACCAGGACCCATTTTTGTTTGTCTTGCTACTCTGTGTGGCTCCTCCTACTCTGCATAGGGATCCGTCTCTGCTATCCCTAGAGTTGTCTCTGCCTTCTTTCTTCTCCCAGGGCCTGGGTGAATCCTTTCGTCTTGCCCTGCTGTCATGGTGGCGCCTATCTGTGTGCCTTTCACGTGGTTCATGTTTGTATCTGTCCCTGTACCCTTTGGTGCAATCACGTTTGTAGTGGCCTCTTCGCCCGCAGTTATAGCACTCGGGGGAGTCTCGGGTGGTGTCAGTGAAGGCCACTCTTCGTGTTTGTTTATGCTCTCTGTGGGTCACCTGGTGTTCCTTTCTGTGATTGTCCTCTGCTATGAGTAGATTAGATAGGCTGTCTATGGTCATGTGGCCTAGGCTAAGTATGTTGAGTTGTGTTAGGAATGTTCGCCAGGAGGGGTCTAGTGAGTTGAGGATGATACTCTTCATGGTCTGCTCTGACACAATTTCTCCCCTTAGTTGCAATTCCGCCCTAGTTGCATTTAATTCCATTAAATGCTCTCCCATTGACACCCCTGGTTTAATCCTAGCTGAATAGAAGTCCTTGGAAATTTTAGTTGTAGTGGCTACACTATCGCTATAAAAGTAACCAAATATTTTCTGAACAACATCATGTACAGTCAAATCATTCTCAATGCTGTAATAAATTGTGGGTGATATGCTGGAGATAAGGAGGCAAAATGCCTTGTGGTGCATGCAGTCCATTTCAAATGTCCATGGTGTATCAGGTGGGTCAGTTATAAAAAACATCATATTTTCTTTTAGAAATAAAACTTGGAGTTGTTGATACCACTCCATTAGGTTTGAACCCTGCATTTTTAAAATTGGAAACCCATTTGGTAAGTTCCCTGTGTTATTTTGTGTATTACTCACAGGTGTGTGTTGCTGTCCATGGTACTTGACACGCTGGAAATAGCAGAGCGGCTCAGGAACGCTGGTAGGTAGTTTAAAAATCCCTCCTTGCATTTTTTTTTTCTCTTTTGATCCACAGGAGCTTCTGCGCATGCGCGGCATTCATTTCGGCTGGGACTTCGTCGAGGAAGGACCTCTTCGTCTCCGCTCCGGCTTGGCAGTCTGTATGAGATGGGAAGGCCTCTGCTCCGGCTCCAGATGTCCAGCGGCAGTCAAGGAAGGCTGTCCTCTCTGCTGGGCGGCTCCTGGTCTCTCTCTGCAGCGGCGGCGGTGGCAGTGAGTATTCTCTCCATTCGATTCCTTCCGGCAGGCGCGGCTTGGGAGTGGGGTGGCGTGTCGCGACCGGGGGCGCTGCGGCGTCGGTGGGTCCCCAGCGGTGTCCGCGTCCCTTGGTGAACAGCTGGAGGGTCTTCTCTTCTCTCCTTTGGATTTTTTAGCGTTTTTTGGAGACCCCTTTAAAATTTTTATTTTTGCCCCGAAGGCGGCGGTGAGCGTTTTTATCACTTCTTCCACCGCCTGATTGTTGGGAATGTCCTCGGGGGGTGATTCCTCACTTTCTTCCGAGGAATCATCATTATTTTGTAGTTTTTGGGGTTCGGGTATTTCATTGGTTGGCGGATCTGCATATTCTAATTTGGTTTTTTGCAGGTCGGCCATCTTTTTTGGCCACGTGTTCAAAGATGGCCGCCAGTCTTGATTTTGCGCGGGAATCCCCCCCTCAGCCTTTGGAGAATAACAGTTTTGGGGGGGTTTTCTTACCGGGCTTGTGTCCGGTCGTCCCGTTTGTTGTCTTTGGGTCCTCCTGGCCTCGTTCTGGCTTTGGATGAGGTAGCTGATGCCGGCCAGGAGGTCTTCGTTGGTTGCAGGGGTTTCTAGCAGGCTCATCATTTCTCTCCTGAGTCTGCTGATTTCTTCTTGTTGGGTTTTTTCTTCGTTTAGGTCTTTTTGCCCCTGTTCATCATCCGATGAATATTCTTCGGGGGTGTTTTCTTTTTCTTCTTCCGAAGTCATTGGCGTCGCCATGTCTTCAATTGGATTTTGTTGTTTTTCCCGCCTTTTGGTCTCTGACCTCGTTTGCGGTCTTTTTGGCATGTCTTCTGATTATTGGGTTGCCCAACCATCGACTGCTACCATTTTGTTGGCTTGGATCAATTTGGGGCCCAATAATGTACGAAGACACGCTGGATTATTCATCAAGAACAAGTCTTTATTTATTTACATCTGCTTTGTTACAGGTATCATCAGGAACAACTGTGGCAACAATAGGGGAAGACCTTAAATACCCAGGAGGTGGAGTTACAGGTAATGGGAGGGGGAAGAAGGAGGGGTTAGGTTTATTTAGACTGGTTAACTCTTGGCATGCCAAGGTACAATGCTGAACATGCCCAGGGAGAACATTTACTCGTAACAAACATTGTTTGGCCGACGGCACCCAGAGGAGGCCCACTTTGTGGGAACACACCGGACGATGGGAGGAAAGCAAGAGATGGTCCTGTAAGTACCCCAGGCCTAATCCATGTAGGGCTTTATAGGTAAGCACCAGCACTTTGAAACGGACCGGAGAGCAACTGGTAGCCAGTTCAGCTCGCACAGGAGAGGTGTGACATGGGAGTAACGAGGAGCACCCATAACTACCCACGCGGCCGCATTCTGAACTAACTGGAGTCTCCAGATGCATCCCAAGGACAGCCCTATGTTACAGTAATCCAACCGAGAAGTAACAAGGGCATGAGTGACTGTGGCGAGGGCATCTCGGTCCAGGAAAGGGCGCAATTGGTGCACAAGATGTACTTGTGCAAAGCCCCCCCCAGTTACGGCTGTCAGATGCTCATTCAAGGATAGCCGAGAATCCAGGAGGACACCCAGATTGCGAACCCTATCGGATGGGGTAAGAGTCTCCCCACCGATCACTGACAATGGTTTCTCTAGATCCCGAGATGCCGGCACCCACAGCCACTCAGTCTTGGAAGGGTTCAGTCTGAGCCTGTTCTTACCCATTCAAACCCGTATCGCCTCCAGGCGGTGGGACATCACAGAAAGGGCATCCCCAGGGTGGCCCAGGGTGGAGATCTAAAGCTGGGTATTATCCACATATTGGTGATACCTCATCCCAAAACCACAAATGATCTCACTCAGTGGCTTCATGTAGATGTTAAAGAGCAGGGGGGAGAGAACTGATCCCTGAGGCACCCCAAAAGTGGGAGGCCTCTGGGAGGATCTCTGACCCCCCGCCGATACAAACTGCGAGCTGCCCGAGAGGTAAGAGGAGAGCCACTGCAACACAATGCCTCCTATCCCCAACCCCCTGAGTTGCTGCAGTAAGATACCATGGTTGATGGTATCGAAAGCTGCTGAGAGGTCAAGAAGGACCAGGATGGAGGAGCAACCCCCATCACGGGCCTGCCAGAGATCATTCACTACGGCGACCAATGCCATTTCCATGCTGTTACCATGCCTGAAGCCAGATTGATAGGAATCCAGATAGTCCGTTTCCTCCAGGAAATGAGGGAATTGCTGTGCCACCATGATCTTGACAACCTTCGCTAAGAAGCAGAGGTTGGAGACAGGATGGTAGTTGTTAAGGGAGTCCAGATCCAGGTTAGGCTTCTTAAGGAGAGGTCGTACCACTGCCTCTTTGAGTATAGCGGAGACAAAACCCTCCCTCAGCGAGGCATTAACAATTGCCTGGATTCAGTCTCCGGTCACCTCTCTGGCTGCAGAAACAAGCCAGGAGGGACACAGGTCCAATACACACATGGAAGCCCCCAGCTGACCCATAATCCTGTCCACTTCATTCAACGAAACAGGCTGAAACTCATCCCAGAAGACTTCACCAAGACTAGCCCCGGTCTCCTCTGTGAATTCTGCCCAGTCGGAGTAGAACTCGGTCCGGATTCAAGCGATTTTATCTTGCAGAAACTGTGCAAAATCCTCAGTTCGATCCTGCAAGGGGTCATCCCTCGCTTCCTGGTTCAGGAGGGAGCGGGTTACCCTAAACAGGGTGGCTGGGAGGTTTTCTGCAGATGCAATGAGAGCAGCGAAATATTGACATTTCGCTGCTTCCATCGCCACAAGGTAAGACCTAATATAGGTTCTTAACTGTGTTCGGTCGGATTCAGATCGGGAGGATCTCCAACCACCCTTCAGGTGTGTTTTCCGACGCTTCATTTCCCTGAGCTCCATGGTGAACCATGGAGCCACCCGGGATCTGTGCCAGATCAGAGGCCGCATAGGTGCGATTTGATCCAGGGCCCCTACCGCAGCCTGCTCCCAGGCCGCCACTAGGGCCTCGGGGGAATCGTGGGTTAAGGAGGTGGGAAATGACTCAAGCTCCATCAGGAACCTTTTGGGTTTCATCTGGCGCCTGGGGCGGAACCAACTCACCGGTTCCACAACCCAGCAGTGAGGTATGGTGATAGGAAAGTCTAGCCTAAAGAGGGAATGATCGGTCCATGACAGGGGGTTGATGGATAAAGACTCCTCCCCCCGATCATTTATCCACTGCCCAGAGAGAAAAATCAGGTCGAGTGTGAGTCCTCCTTTATGAGTTGGGGCCTGCACAATCTGAGTTAGGTCCATGGCCGTCATGGAGGCCATGAACTCCCGCACCAACTCAGATGTCTCCCCAGCCGAGGGCAGGTTGAAATCTCCGACAACCAGGAGGTTGGGGAGTTCTACCGCCAACTCGGCCAAGACATCTAGTAGTGCGGGCAGGGCTGAGGCTACGCAGCTGGGTGATAGGTACGTAACCAACAGACCCGAATGAACTCCAGGATCCCACTTCAAAAGGAGCGCTTCACACCTGCCTATCTGAGGGACAGTGACCTCCCTAGGACTAAGACTCTCTCTAATCACTACTGCCACTCCCCCACCCCTCCACTGGAGTCGTGGCTGATGCAGTACCTGAAAACCTGGGGGACATAAATCGGAGAGGGGAACACCTCCCTCTGTCCCAAGCCAGGTTTCGGTGATGCAAGTCAGGTCCGCATCCTCCTCATCAATTAAATTCCAGACGAGGAGGGCCTTGTTCACCATGGACCTGGCATTCAGGTACAACAGCCAGAGTCCAGGAGATCACACTCCGTCCCCACCGGGGGAACAGGATGGGTGAAGCGGGCTGGAGAGCCGCACCACCTGAACAAAGCGGTGGGGCTCTCCAAACCTCCTCCTCCCAACACCTCTGCCCCTCCCCATCATCACAGGGATTGGAAGACCCTCTCTCCATCGAGCCTCTACATTCCCTCCCCCTCCTTCCCCCCGCAGTCACCTGACGGGCCTGATTTCTGATCGGAAAGAGCTGCCCCGGGTCATCTCTCACCACCCACCAACCCGGTCCCCTTAAAATTTGATGTAAAACCCTAGTTAAAAAAACCCTCAGACCATGCTTAGAGGCATGCCACCTCTCGGGGTCCCAAAACCCATCCTTGAGGTAGGCATTTGATAAAACAGAAGGCGACATCTGCGAGAGTGGGGCATCTTGCAGAGCAAGAAGGTCCACCGACGTATAGGCCAGATTAAAACATATGAGGTAGGTGAAAATGACGCAGCACCCAAGATGGTAAATGGAGAAGAGAAGGGGCACATACAATATAATCAGAAGATGAAACACGGGACAAGAAAAACCATCACTCCCTCACAGTGATGGAAGAGTCAAGAGTCTGTTCTTCAGAACAGTCAAAAGTCTGCTATGAATAAATCCACTGGAACCCACTGCAACCATCCTCTCACGATGGCTGGCGGGAAACCGCCAGCTGAGTCATAGTTCAGTTCCAGTGGTAACGAAGCAGCAGTAATCTTCCAAGACTCTCAGTCTCCCAGTCTGAGGCCCGCCATCTCCCACGAACATTCCAAGTCTGACAATGACGACAAATAGGAGAAGGAATATGGCAAGATTGTCAATAAGGAGAGCACAGGCATAATAAGGAGGAGGATGTCATAAAAGCCCCAAAACAGCTGGAGGTGACAAATGGATAGGGCCGAAACAAAGCCCAGTAATATCAGGGGAGGGCCTCAACAATGAGGAGGGGGACGGAGACCCCAGGGAAGAGGACAGATGGACTCCCCCTCCAGTCTACTCCCACCCTCGATCTTCGCACTTCACTCACCCTGAATCTATTCCGGACCATACACGCAAATTAATTGCCCAGTTCTCAAAGTCCACACACCCTTTGAGGGACTGTAAAATTCCAGCAGAAAAGTTCGCTGGGCGGCAGTCCCAGATATCTTCAGCAAAAGGGGGGCACCATAGACATGGTCACAGTAAAACGCCGTCACTGAAGCCTCTCCCAGCTGATCCCCCAGGGGGCCCAAACCACTCCCCATGGCCCCGGATTGCTGGATGTGGCTCCAATGGAATCAGGGACAGCACTACACAGCACAGATCGATCACAGCACTCCATCGCTGAGGCACTGTTTCCGTGGCCACAGATGCCCTCCAAAACGGTGCTCAGATGATGCAATCTCCCGAGGAAGCCGATTCACAGTCTCAGATAGTCCGAAGCCATCATAGATCGTCCATGAGCCTGGTCATATAGAGGAAAATTCCTCTCCACACTTTTCAAAGGCTCCTACTTCAAAGCCACCAAGAACACCTGAATCAACAATGCAGATAAATACTATCTCAGATGTTCCCTTCACTTGTGCTAAACAAACTGATGCTCAGAGCCACTTCGTTATTATTTTGGCTACAATGTATCCTTCAGCTTTCTGCCTGGATACACATTGCAAGAAAATTTCTTCTCTTATTTTCTTTTCCCCAGCAGATGGCAGCACTTTCACTCTCTTAGCTTTCCTACATTAAAAATCCAAATCTTCTTTATTAAAAGTTACTCAGAAAAAAGAACAAAAAAGAAGGAAAAGTTAAAGTAAAAAAGAAAGGCTTCATAATAAATCAATCCCAAATCAGACTAAATTGTTTCTTTAAATAAAGGACAGTCCCAAAAAACAATATCTTCCTCTCTTTCAGTCCAGTCTCGGTCTTCAAAAGCAATTAGTTTAAAATCCTTTCAATCAGCAATCGGGTTTCAAATAGTCTATTCCAAAGTAAAACTCTTTAGTTAATCACCCAAGCACTCCTCTCATTAGGGTGAATTTTATGAATTAAAGTAAGGCTCTCTCACCACATCGGGTAGCTGTCATTCCTCTTTCTTCCTCCAAAGCTGTCCCAGCCTTGGTAGCCACAATGGCTGCTTCCCCGCTGCTGGAAAAAGGGCTTTTCTGGATCAATCAGGGACTTTGTGATGTCCCTGAGATTGACAGAAGGTGCCCTCCACTACCACAGTCAAAAGTAGACTGTGAGGTCCTGACTGGACCATCTAATAGTGGGGCTATCGGCGGCAATTTTGGGAGCCCCAAAATCACCTGTCCGTTTCACTGCGACGTCAACTTCCCAGCCCTGGGAGCGCTCTTGACATCGAGATCCTCCAGGTCCAGTTTCCTTTGGGAGATAACAAAAATGCTCTCTGTCAGTCCAAAATTGACAATGGCTCGTGGGGCTCAATGGGAGTTGCCCCAAGGGAATGTTGCCCTCGAGATCAGATGCCCCACGTTTTGGGCACCAGGAAAATATGTAATTCAGCTCAGATTCTGATAAATCCAATGAAACTGTGAACATGAGGCTACTGATAATCAGCTTTATTTTCTGCAAAAAGCAAAACTGGCGACCCTTTTTAGTTTCCCACCTAAAAAAGCAGGCAGAGAGAAAAACAGGTGCGCACATACACACACAAAACTTAGGCACCTTCTGTATATGCTCTAATCCTTTCAGGGACCCTTTCAAAAGAATCTGGGAGAGCCATGAGCCATGAGCCAGAATAGCTAGGAAGCAGACAATTCTGTATGTGGAAGGTTCCAGATTCTTCCCATTGTCCACAAAGATATCAAACCATCATTGCAGATGGGAAGATTGTCTCTTTTTGTTACTAGAAATCTAGCTTTGAAGCTTTATTTACATGAAAAAATTGTGAAGATAACAGGCTAATATGGCCAAGCAAAAACAACTTGTTAATTTTCTTCTTAACAGAAAGAGGTCTAAAATGTCAGTGGTAGTCCTATTTTATTTCTGAAGTTTACTGTACATAATAATAATGATGCTAACAAAACACCCTGCATTTCTATCTATCCTGCACTTTTATTTATGAAGTTTTTAAGAATTTCCCAGTTTCCTCACAGCAGAATTAAATATTGTGCTACAAAATATTACCTGAATGGGGCAGCATATTCTTCTATATCTAAAATCCTTTGCACTAACATTAATTTAGTTTGATTTGGCCCCAAAGTCTGAATAGCATAACTCAGTTCCCTTTGAACTTCTTTTACCCTGGAAGATTTGAAATTATTCACCATTATTATTTGGACCAACTGATATAAAAAGATTTAGCCAAAGACTGGATTCAAATTTACTGCTTCCTGCTGAACTATCACACTTGGGACACAATGGAGATAAGGAGATGCGTCTTCAAAATTTAGTCTGGAGAGTAGTCATGCTTTCTATGATTTTATCTGAGTCCTGTATGAACAGTTATGATTAGATTATAGCTTCAAACAGCTTTACTAAAGGAGGTATAAACTAAGAACTTTGACCAATATAATAAACTTAGATGGTTGATTTCTGTGCATTTTGGAATCCATAATAAACCAGGTTATCATCCTGGCTTCCAGAAGCTTGAAAAACTAACCCTAAATATTGAAATATCTGGCATGTTCAATGGTATGTCCACCTAACTGTAAGAATATCTGTTTCAGGCAAATAGAAAAAGAAAAGATCCTGATCTTGGCAAAATTTATTTTTAATTCCTCCTCGCTGCAGTAACTGATAAATGATCCCAAAACCTTTTTAAGACCTATAGAAATCGAGGAATTGCTCTGAACCTAATGTGTTGTCCATCAAAATATTTTCAAATTTAACCCAATGATGAATTTTCCATTAGTTTGATTTCCCAAAGTAATTGAGCAGTCATTAGCAGAATTGTCTCTTTTGTCTTTGTCTTTCTTTTTATTGGTATTATAATAAATTCAAGTCCATAGTAATCTTGGCAGAGTGATCTGCCTTCCAAAACTGCTTGGAATCTATGCTGGTGAAAAAAAAATTGTGAGAAAATACTTAAGAAGGAATCAGCTAGAAGAATGTAAATATTGTCCTGGTTTTACAATAGATTTCCTGATCTTGTTTCTAGGCATAGTTCAAACTGTTAGATCCCTAAAGGAATGTGCCTTTCAAATAAACTTCCCTAGATATTAAGATTCAAGTGTCAAATCCTTTTCCAAGTTTTTACCATCAGAAATAATATGGATTGTCAATGAAGACAGAACTTATTTATTATTTATTCTACATTTTCTGATTTCTTTTTCAGAAAGTCATGGCAGCAGGTGTATTTGTTGTACCTCAGGAACACCTTTATTTGTCAAAGTGTCTTGGTCTATTACTTTTATATTTATAGGTAGGAATATAATTTCTGTTCTATTTTATTTTTTTAGGTTGTCTCTTTTATATTGTTATTAGCTGCTCCAAGAAAAGCTATAAAATGCTTAAATGTATTAGCATTTAATTATTTAATATAAGACTATTTATCAACTATTAGATGGAAGCAAATGCAGCATGAGATATGACTTTCAGTATAACTACGAATAAATCCACAAAACTGAAGAATACTTAGAAATTTCAGAGTTTCTGAGGTTTCATCCTCTGATGTGAGGACTTAAAATAACTTGCATCATAGCTAAAAGCTAACAAGAGGACTCCAACATATACTTTATCAACAGCTTTCCTGCTGATCACTTGTAAGATGGCAGTTCTAGAAGATAAGTGCCTTTATAGTATTTCATTGTGGCTCATTAATGCAGGTGATGTGTCTTCAGTCATTCCCTTTTTCCTTCCCTCTTTTCAGAGTTACAATATAAAGAGCTTAGCTGTGGTGTGAGGTTGATCACCTGTAGAGAAGTCCCCCAGAGGAAACAAGATAAGGGTGGCTTGGAAGGGAATGAAGGACTTTTGCTTTTTTGGAGTCTGTCCTGAGGAGTGGAATAAGTATAAGCTAATAAAGGAAAGGGTTCACTACTATACAATGACTACAAAAGGATAGGAAAAAAAGGATAAAAATTAGTTAACAGTCTAAAGTTAAATTTTGGTGATGTTGTAATATTCAGATTGTTGCAATATTTACCAAGTTATCAGGTTCTCACTTCTTTGGTGAAATGAATACTTGCTTCCTATTCTCTTTCTCAGGTGTGTATTGCAGCCAAATGGTCCAAAGACTTATGTAAGATGTTAGTGTGTAAAAAGAATTGTTTGACATTGTTTTATTATGTTTAAGGTTGTTCTTCCTTCCTGCCTACCCTTAATGGAGATCTGAAGCCATGTAATTTAATTTTTTATACATATTTCTGGGTAATTGAAACTTTCTTGTGTTAATTAAGAATCTAATTGGAATATTATTTTGGCCTATATTTGTGTTATCAGTCACTTTCCTGTGTCATTTGCAACTTTATCTTAGAGAGACAGAGACAGCCAGAAAAACAGACAGACATACATAGATATATTTGGAAACAGGCATTTAGTTAGTGCCCCGTCAGTGGTGGGATTCAAATTTTTAAACAATTGGTTCTGTGGGAGTGGCTTATTTGGGGGTGTGGCTCGGTGGTCATGTGACTGGGTGGCCATGGCTACATGCATAGGAACTACTCAGAGGGCTGAAAAAAGTGATTTCTGACTGGTCTTTACACTTTTTACCAGTCCTCACACTTACAACCATCTTCACATTTATGCCCGTTGCAGCATTCTTAACAACCGTGTCACTCATTTCACAACTGCGATATTGTCAACTGTGGTGACAATATAGGGCACAAAACATAAAATGTGAGGATAGTTGTAAGTGTGAGGACCAGTTAAAAGTGCGAGGACTGGTCAAAAATAATTTTTTTAGCCCTCTGAGTAGTCCCTGTGCAAACAGGGGCTACCCAGAGGATTGAAAAAAGTGATTTCTGACCAGTCCTCACACTTTTGACTGGTCCTCGTACTTATGACCAATCGTCATGCCCATTACAGCATTCTTAACAACCATATCACTCACTTCAAAACTGCAGTGCTTCATGTGACCGGGTGGACATGTCCAACCCAACATCGCTTCTTTGCCCTAATGACAGTTAGCTTGCAAAGGTCGTAAGTGTGAAAAATAGTCATACGCCACTTTTTTCAGTGCCATTGTAACTTTGAATGGTCAAAGTTGTTTGAATGTTGTAAATCAAGGATTACCTATACAAAAATACAAAAAGCTTCTTTGCTTGCAAAAAGCTGCCCTAAATACCAATGATTAGATTAGAAATACCTGCAAACTGGAGTTACAAATCAGGCAGAGTGCCAGAGCATATTGAGGAATTAAAATAGTTGAAATAACTATCAGCAGCCAACTCTAGCAGAGAGATCATTTAAGCTCTCCAGAATGAAGCAAAGGAGCAAACACAGTAGCTGTTGCTTGTTAAACCAATTACCAGAACAAATAGACACAGGAACTAGCCAGATTTCTGAAGCTACTTCTTTTCTGGAACAGAGATTAACATTTTCCCTTCCAAACAAAGCTGAATAGGGAAAATTATCCCATCAATAAACACAGGATTAAACATCACCAAGCACAGAATTAAAAATCAGCTTTAGGCCAAAAGTCAGGAAGGGTATGTAAGCTCACATTTGAATGTCAATCTTTCTAGCTAGCCAAGAAGCCTTGCTAAATGTCACTCATCTTGGTTCCTTGTCATTAAAATCTTCTTTCCAGCATCTCTGCTTCGTTATTCAATTATTTCTTTAAAGTGCTGATCATTGCATCCCAGCTGGAAGAACTCCAGCAGTGAAGTATTTCCTCCTAACAGCAGTGTAAAAAGCTTAAAACAACACTTCCCCTTTAAGAAAGTCAAGCAAAGAAAAAAGAAACTCCAGAGAAGCTCCAGAGGCAACAGTAAGGCTAGGTGTACTGCCAAAAATTTATTAAGGGAGAGGCAGTTTCTCTAAGCAGGGCAATAAAGATTAGGCTAGAAACAACACCAGAATGTTGTAATTCCTTACAAGATTAACCTTGTAAAGTGAAAAAACAAAACAAAAGGAGATTTCTTTTAAAAGTGGTTCTCCAAACTGCTTAGAAAGTTAACAACCGGTTCTAGTGAACTGGTGCGAACCAGTAGAATCCCACCCCTATGCCCAGTACCTAAAGTAAGTTTATTCTCACTGTTTGCCATTAAAAACAGTTGGGTCTCCTGAAAAGTCAGTTCTGGAGAATATGATTCTGTGTTATCATTTGATACTTGTAAACAAAAATTAATGCACCAGCTTGAATAAACAAGTAAAAAGAAATGTTATAAACATTTCAATGGCTAGCAATCAGAAAGTTTTTTCAGCAGCTAAGGCTAAAATCTTATTGGCATATATACAAAAAATAGGATCATTGAGCTTATTAGAATTAGATAGCCATGCATAGGAGTAAGGAGATTGAAGCATAATAGACATTCATCTATTCTGACAAAAGATTGGACATAGAGAAGGTCCAGAAAAGAAATTGCATCTTTGTCTTCTCCAGGACAATCCCAAGTGGAATGAAAAGTTTATTCTGTGACCATTTACATGACATATTACTATATTTCACTTATACTCTATACATTCTAACTAAATTCAATCCTACTTTATCTAAAAGATATTTCTATTCTCAATCCATTTATACCACTTCTCCCATATTATATAATATTCCAAATCCATTAATCCTTTCAGCTCAAGTGTCATCTTGTCCATTTCAGTGCAGTCCAAGACTTTTTTTATTATTAAGTCTTCCGAAGGTATATTTGTGTTTCTCCAGCACTGAGCAAAGGCTAGTCTTGCCACCATTATTATATGTAGAATAATGTACATTGTTTTGTTTTGTTTTGTTTTTTTGTATTTCTTTCCTCAGAAGAAACAGTTCCGGAGTGTATTCTACTTGGACCCCAATTAATCCCTGTAACCAGTTTTGTATTTTTTTCCCAATATTTGTTCGATTCTGGGCATAACCACCATGCATGAAAGAAAGTACCCTGCTTTTGTCCACATTTCCAACAATTTTGGGTTAAATTTGGATATATCTTTGCCAATCTTGAAGGTGACATATACCAGCGATAAAACATTTAGTATTGATTTTCTTTATATTTTGCTGATTTTGTTATTTTATAATTTCTGTTCCAAATTCTTCCCAATCCTCTAATTCGACGTTATGCCCTGCATTTTTTTGCCCAAGCTACCATCGATCCCTTCACTAGGTCCTCGGGTCAAATTCAAATAAATAATTATAAAATTTAGTTATCAATTTTTCATCCAGGCCAATCAATAATTTGTCTAATTTTTGTGGGACCAGTTCAATTCCATATCTTTTAAGTATCATGACTTTAATTGCAAATAAAGCCACCAATCTATATTTATTCCCTGTTTTTCTAAATCTTGTCTACTTTTTAAATTTTCTTGACAATCTAAAATGTCTTTGTATTTGGCCATTTTATTTATATCCATAGTCTTGGGATGTATCATTGCCTCCATTGTCGACACCCATCCAGGCATTTTCATATAATGTTTTTTCTTGATTTTTTGCCATATTTGCATTAATGCTTCTTGTACTTTATGATGAAAAAAATATGAATGTGTTTTATTTTCATTATCCCATAGGAAGGCATGCCACCCTTTTTGTAAATTGTGTCCTTCCAGTGTGAGTAATCTTTTACTTCTCAAATTAATCCACTCCTTAATCCAGACTAAGATTGCTGCTTTATAATAGAGTCACCAATCTGGAAGCCCAAGGCCACCTCTGCTTCTGCTATCCTGGAGTTAGTTAGTTTTATTCTCACTTTTTTGCCTGTCCATATAAATTTTGTTGTAATTTGGTTCAAATCTGTGAAAAATTTCTTATCTAGTTTTATGGCTTTGGTTTGAAAGAGGTAAAGCAATTTCGGGAGAATATTCATTTTAATAGTAGCAATTCGGCCTAATATAGATAATTGTAATGTACCCCATCTTTCCAAGTCCAATTTTATTTGTTGCACTAATTTTACATAATTATCTTCTTTAATTGAGGAACACCTCGCTGTCAACCATATTCCTAAATATTTATTTTTTTTCGTGCTCTATAGTCCCAATTCTTTCTCTAATTCTTTTTCTTGTTGTGGTATCATAGTTTTGACTATCATTTTTGTTTTTGTTTTGTTAATTTTAAGACCTGACACTTCTCCAAATTTTTCTATCTCCCTTATTAAAATGTGTCCTGTCTCTTTTTGATCTTCGCTAAAGAACACCAAGTCGTCTGCAAACGCTTTTAGTTTATATTCTTCCTTTCTAATTTTAGTTCTCTTGATTTCTGAGTTTGCCCTAATTTTCCTTCAATAAATATTTTGACTCTAAAGTCAAAATAAAAAGCTGAGGTGACAGAGGGCATCCTTGGTGAACTTTTTTTATTTCAAATGGTCTTGTAATTTCTCCATTTATTATTATATTTGCTTTTTGAGAAGAATAAATTGTTTCAATTATCTGTTCAAATTTTTCTCCAAATTTCATTTCTTTAATTTGTTTTATCATATACTTCCAATTTAAATTGTCAAAAGCTTTCTGCGCATCCAGAAAGACAAGAGGCACTTGTCTCTCTAGATGGGTCTCGTAATACTTTAGTATGTTTGTAACTGTTTTTGTATTGTCTTGAATTTGTCTCAATTGGAGAAAGCCATTTTGATCAGAGTGGATAATTTCATTTAATATTTTTTATCATCCTTCCTGCTATGACGGTCATAAATATCTTGTAATCTACATTCAAAAGAGTAATTGGTCTATAATTTTGAATTTGATTTGCAGCAGTACCTTCCTTCTTGATCACTGTGATATATGCCTCTCTCCACGAGACGGGCAGTTTTGCTTCCAGTAATACTTCATTGTACAATTCTAAAAGAATTGGTTCTAATATTTCCCCCATTTTTTGTAGAATTCTCCTGACAAACCATCTGGTTCTGGTGACTTTTTTTTTTTTTAATCTTTGGATCGCCTCTTTCAACTCTACCAATGTAATTTCTCTATTTAACTTCAGCCTCATCTCTTCCCCCAATATGGGCATACCTTCCTCTTTTAAATAGTCGCTTATTTTTCCCATAACCACTTCCGCTTGATTATACCAGTTCTTGAATATTCTAATGTAATATATTAAATTTCTTCCTTATTGTTTCCCTGTCTCATCCTGTAGTTGGTGTATTATCCTACTTTTTCTTCTTTTTTTAGTTTGTACGCCCAGGTTTGTTTGCGTTTTCAAGTTGATATTGCCTCGCATATCTGACATTTTTAACATGATCTGTTTGTTCTATTAAATCTAGTTTATGTTTAACTAATGTTAGCTCTTCCCTAAGTTGTACATCATCTGGCCTTAATTGAGGTTTTTTTCTAAATATTATACTTCTTTCAACAGTACATCGTGTTGTTTCCACCTTCTCTTATTCTTCATTGATGTATATGCTATTGTTATCCCTCTTGTAAATGCTTTTATTGTGTCCCATAAATTCTGCAATGAGGTATGTTGTTTTTTATTAACTTCAAGGAATAAAGTCAATTCTTTCTTCATCTTCTGTATATATTTGTCTTCTTAAAGTATTTGCGGGTTCAGATTCCATCTCCTATTTTTTTCTTTTTTTACCTTTCCAAATTATTCTCGAGAGTTTATGACCTGCCCAAACATTCGGGAGCATCTCTATATTTTCAATCTCTTTAGTTATTTCTCTATTTGCCCACATCATATCAATTCTCGAAAAGGATTCATGCGGTTTGAGTAGAAAGTAATTTTCTTTTCTTTGAGATTTAATAATCTCCACGCATCTATCAAATTTAGTTCTTCAACCATGTCAAAGAAAGTTTTTGGTAATACATTCCTTTTGTTTTGTTTTTATTACAAACATAATCATTTTTTCTGTCCACTATTCCATCGTAATCACCCACTATGCACCCACTATACATATTCCATATGTAATCACCCACTATTTTATAAACTACCTCAATAATCTTTTCATATGTTTTCTTATAAAATTGCCTTTGCTTTTTATTGGGGGCATATATATTAACTTCGGATCCTCATAAATTACCTTGGCTTTTATTTCTTTCTTAATATATACCACTACTCCTCTTTTTTTTTCTCTGCCAGTGCTGCAAACAAAT
Organism: Coluber constrictor foxii; assembly: GCA_038048745.1. Lineage (NCBI taxonomy): Eukaryota > Metazoa > Chordata > Lepidosauria > Squamata > Colubridae > Coluber > Coluber constrictor. The sequence continues at coordinate 112,389,598 of CM075961.1, read as the reverse complement.
TTCCCAATTTATTGTATTCCAAATACTTCTGATCTTGCTTTTTAATATGTACCAATTTTTTCCAGAGTATAAAACGCACCGGAGTATAAGACGCACCCATCTTTTTTGGTGAGGAAAAGAAGAAAAAGAAATCTCCCTCTGTCTCTGCCTCTGAGCAATTTTGTCTTGTTGCAGCAAACAGCCTGCTTTACTTTCATTTTTGTTTTCAGCATAGATTGATTAGCACAAGGGGGAAAAAAAATCTGCTCCAGCAATGTAGCTCTTTACAGCAAGCAGCAGAGCCCTACACAAAACAGCTGAAACCAAATCAGCTGAAAGTCGGGAGGCCGATCTAATCAACTTGTGCTAATTAGGCTGTGTTGAAGCTGAAAGGAGCTGTTTTTTCTTGCTGTTTGCTTGCAAGGAGGTAACTGCTGTGAGGCAGAGGCCAAAAGGTGGGGGCCAGTGGGTGGGTGGGGCTACATTCAGTGTATGAGACGCACCTAAATTTTCACCTCCTTTTAAGGAGTGAAAAATACAGTACCTCCTGGAGACATATAATATCTACATTCTGTTTAGCTAATTTTTTGAATATTTTTTTCCTTTTCACCCAGTCGTTTAATACGTTCACATTTATTGATAATAATTGGGCTTATTTTTCCATTTTCGTAATTATTTGTCAATCTCTGATTTCTAGCTGTTCTGGTGATTCTTTGTTGTCTAGTCCTAGTACTCCTTTCATCTCGGTTTTCTTTTATTGCCTTTGAACTTCCTTCTGTTTCTTCAGCAGTTTGTGGGGGCAATAAACTGACTTTGTATAAAATGTACAAAAGTATGAAGGCTATTGCTTAACGCATTGTAAGCTGCCCTGAGTCTCCAGAGAAGGGCGGCATATAAATCTAATTTTTTTTAAAAAGTCTCTTTGTCACCAACTTACGCTGATGTCGCTCTGCTTTCTCTTATTATGTATCCTTGCTTGCCTTACCCAGATGCCAATCTCCCTAAATCAATCTTTCAAAGCTCTGTCTGGTCTTATTCTCCTCTCCAGGATTTCTTTTTGCCTCTTGAATTCTCCCTTTTTGCTTGTTCATTTCCTATCTTAAATCCTCTCCTTCGAGCCTCCAATGATCATATCAATTGTCAAAATGTGGATTAAAAAATAGATTCCTCCTTTCACCTTTTCTTACTTCTTCGTCTTCCTCTGTTGTCATACACTCTCCTGCTCTCACTCTTCCATTTATATTCTTATATCAGTCTTTCTTTTTTAACTCCCCTCACTCGGCAATTGATTTTAATGAGTCACAGCTCAGCTCTTTTAGTCGCCGCTAGTTCTCTACCAGAGCTTCTTTCAGTTTTGCCAGGGAAAAAAAGTTTAGAATTACTCACTTTGACAGTTCCAATCTCTACAAGTAAGGGAGTTCCTCGTAAGCATGAATGGATACAGTCTACTAAAAATCTTTTCTCTTACAATCCTTTTGTGAGTTGTCATGCTCACCACCTCACTGACCTCCAGGCTTCCCCTCAGTTTTGCACGGCTCTCCAAGCACAGCACTCCTTTGAAGGGTCTCCGAATACGAAAAAATCAGAGGTAAAGGACAAAGTTCATCCTTTTCCCCTGGCAGCACCACTGGAAGTCCCCAGTTATGCACAAACTTTCTTCTTTTTGTATTTTAATTGTTGAAAATCAATACAATATTAATTAAAGAAAGAAAGAAAGAAAAGTTTATTCTGTTTTACCTTGCCATTATATTTCCATTTAGAGAATGCTTGGATTCCAGTAGAATCTCTTTTCAACATTGATACGTTCTTCAGCACTAGAGGACAACAAACAAGTTTCTGAAATGTAGAACAAATGGTCCTCTATCATGTGATTGCCTCTGCTTATTGACTAGTTCGGGTGTTGGCAATCCATGGCCCTGGGGCCGCATGCAGCTCTTTCACCCCTCTACTGTGGCTCCCTGTGGCCCTGTCACAGCAGAGGCATGAAAGAGCTGTCGCGTCATGGCAGTGGCGATAGCTGAAGCCTTAGTGTGAAGTGAAGCGCCCCTGCACTTGCCTTTGCACGGCAACAGCATTCCGCCTTCATTATGGTACATTTGATGTTGCTGCCAGCAAAGCTGGGAAAGAACAGCATGGGTGGATCTTGTGGGATGGGGCCATCCCCCAAGTCTGGCCTTCCTCCTCCCTCATCGGCAGGGCCAAGACAAAGAATGGGGTGGGGAAGCACTCCCCTCCCCTGGCCGAGCACTGAGCACAAAAGCCGAAGGGGGGGGGGGACTGGTCCAGCAGAAGCATCCCCATTGGCGAGTTGGATGGTGAAGAGGCCTGGCCAGGCTCTTGCAGCAGGACACTGTTTGGCACCTCAAGACACGAGCTACCGCCTTTGAAATGCAGCACGTCTTTGAGGAAGCCAGGCAGCGATGACTGGGGCTGAGGGGGAAGGGGAGTTGTCAGGGCTGCTCCCCCCCTCCTCAGCAAGCTGGGCCTGGAGGAGCGTGGAGAGCTGTAGGCTGAACACTGGAGGTCAGAAGGCACATTCTGATGTTGCCCCAACATGCGTTTCCATCTTGCACTCTTCTGTCCTGAAGTGGGATTGACTGGGGGATGGGTAGGTACCCAGGAAGGGTAGGGGGCTTGGAGCAGAAGCCTGGCTGGCTTTCCTTTTGGCATGGAGCAGGGGAAAGACTCAATAAAAATCCAATTTCCTCCAATAAATGGGGAAAATAAATGCTTGGCAGTCCAGAAAGGAGAGTGGGGCCTGTTTGTCGGATCGGAGAGGAAATCAGTCGAAATCTGGGTGGGATGCTATTCAGAGAGGGATCTGCCTGGGTCTCTTCTTCCCTGCCCCTTAGATTCCCCCCTCCCGGCTTTCTTCCCTAGCCTCGTTTTAAGGGGAGGGGGAAGCAAGGAAGGACAATAGTTGCTAAAAGGCTGCGAGGGGGGAGCAGATAGAGAATCCCCTCCACGATATTGACGGAAATCAATCTTTCTTTCTTTCTTTCTTTCTTTCTTTCTTTCTTTCTTTCTTTCTTTCTTTCTTTCTTTCTTTCTTTCTTTCTTTCTTTCTTTCTTTCTCTTAATGCTTCTAGAACTGATTCATCACCATGTGGACTCTTCCATTTGGATTTCATCCATATCCTTGATCTAACTTCTCAAAGTTTATCAGTTTATATTTTAATGTTAATTCTATCAATCGGTTTTACTTCATGTCAAAGAAACTCCTTTAAACATCAGGTTGACAGCAGAAGTGAGTAGCAACTTTCTGACTTTTTAACGGAAAGTTTTTATTTGCTGCAGACTCTACCCTTGATTTTTCTTCTCCTTACTCTAGCATCAAGCATTATGAAGAAAGTCACATGGAATTTAAAAAGACTTTAAACTGAACATAATTCCAAGGACATGTCCATGCTGCTTTTTTGTTATCAGGATGGAAGTGGTGGCCATTGTCTTCTTCCAGAATGATTTCCCTCTTCCCAATCCTGCCTAAAATCTGATTACTGTATTTTTTTGGAGTATAAGACTCTCTGGACTATAAAACACAACTTCCTATTTTGGGGAGGAAAACAAGATATACACTAGTGCATGGATATGTAAATATGAAATAATATGAAATTTTACCAGTTTGGAACTGTTTTAAGTTTTTTTCTTTCCATAGATTGATATTGTAATCAGAATCAGTAAATTATTCAACATGCAATCTGTTAGATGTAAAGCTTTTTTCCCCTCTCTTTATTTTCCTTCAGGTAACATTTTAATTAAGTTAGTGAAATCCTTTTAAAATTCTAACTAATTGTTGATTCTAGACAGAAATTTTACAACAAAAGGACACAAAGAAGAAAATGAGTCTCATAAAATACTCACAATAACTTTGCCTCTGTCTCCCAGCAATTTTCCTTGCAGCAAACAGCCTGCTTTAGTTTCATTTTCAGCCTGATTAGCACAAGAAAAAAAATTCTGCCTCCCAGCAATTTGCCAGCTTGCAGGAGGTCCGCATGGCAATAGGCAATGGCAATCCCTGCAGCCTGAAACAGCTGAGGGTTGGGAGGCCGATCCAACCGACAATCAACTACTTATGCTAATTAGGCTGTGCTGAAGCTGAAACAAGCTGTTTGCTGCTTGCTGCAAGGAGGTAAATTGCTGGGAGGCAGAGGCCAAAGGGTGGGGGCCAGCGGGTGAGTGAGGCTACATTTGGACTATAAGATGCACCCAGATTTTTCACCCTTTTTTTGGGAATGGGAAATTTAGGCAAAAGAGGAGAGTTCAAGATTTTAAAACACAAAAGAAAAAAAGCTTTATTTAACTAGGGAATTGTAATAATTGAGATGCTATTGTATATTGTGTTGAAAGCAGAAATGGTTAAGTCGTGATTTGGAGAAATATATGGGGGAAATTTTTTGGTTTATTATTATTGGTAAATATAATTAATTGATTTGTAAGAAATTGGATTGCATGGAAATAATTGGAATATTTATGTTCATATTGATTAATATACAAAAAAGATAGTTATATAACTAATTGATTTATATTAAAATGTTGAATTTGTATTAAACAACTGTAATATTACATAATTAACCAATGTGAGGATGGATATAAAAATAGATGATGATGGGAAGGGGTATAATATGGAATAGAATGGAAAATTGAATTTGATTAATATTAGAGATGAAGATGAAGGGTAATGTTGTTTTTAAAAAAAACAGATAAGGAATAAATATGGCAAAAAGGAAATATAGAAATTGTAAATTTAATTGAAATGACTAAACACAGTTTAAATTTGTGAACCGGCCAAATACTCTGTTCAAAGAAAATACATTGTATGTTTGTATGTGTGTTTCTAATTATTGCTATTTATTCATATTTGATCTCTTTTATTCTTTAAAGTTCAACCATTCATTCTTTATCTTAATATCTTTATATTTGTTTGGGGTTGCCTTTCTTCCATTTCATCTATTTTTATTATTTTATTAAGTTTTAGCTAAAAAAATGGAACTTTAATTCCAGAAGTCCATTCTTTAAACTTGGACTTCTGGAATTAAAAGGCTCTGGATTAAATGGTACTCCAGACAAAAGATGGAGAAGAATATCTTGCTTTTAGACATGATAATAGCTGTCTAGAAAGGTGAGTTATGAGCTATTTTGACATTATCAGAAATTTAATTTATTACCTGTTAAAAATGCAAAGACAAGGAGTACAAGGAGCAAATAAAAGACCTTTATGTTGGAGTTGGTTCTGGACCAAATCTTACTTGTCGGACAGAAACCAGCTCTCAGCCCTCCTTGTGACTTCTTGAAAAACATCCCACCCCACCCGTCCACCGCCTGAGGAAGCAGGGGAGGACTGCAGGTTGATCCCAAGGGGGTCTGGGAATGGGCGTGAATTCATCCCACAGCGCTCTCCATCCCCTCCTCTGTGAAATTGCTTTCTCCTACTCGCTGGTGGTCAGCAAATTCAAAAGGAACCCCCAGCTGAGAATCACTGTTCTAGATTGGTTGATTCAGGGGATTTCTTTAGTGTTAACTAATAGTGTTAGCTATTTTTGTTACAGGGATAGATTTGTATTGGAGCAGCCTGCAGGCCTCCCAAAGGCTCTGCGCACCCTGTTTTTGCGAAAAATAGGACATGCGGGGCAAGGTTTCAGGAGGCCAAAAAATGGCTATATTCTGTGTATTTTACTGTTACTATCTTCCTTAATGGGTCATGCAAACTGCCATTCCAAACAATGCTATTTATATGGGGTGGGAATGGGAGCAGTGGTGGGTTGCCCCGGTTCTTACCAGTTCTATAGAACCGGTAGTAAAACTGGCAGGAGGCCCCACCCACCGACCCCAACATCACCAAAAGTGCATCACCAGAAGTGCACATGCATGCGCAAGCGAAGTGAGCACATGCGCATGGCCCCACTGCAAAATGATAATAAAGGTAAGTGGAACCCACCCCTGGGGGGGTACTGAGGATGAGTTTGTAGTACCAAGGGGGCAGTGGGTTGAAAAAGTTTGGGAACCACTGACTTAATGTTATGACAAACCCTGAAAAAGCTAATTACAATCCAGATTTGAAGTTCTGACTTCCTTTCCCCACAGTCGTGTGAATGCATATTGGGCAGTCAGTAACCAGCACACATTTACAGCTATTGCAGTCATGTGACTATTTGAAATGTTTTTGTAGGAAACTGGCATTTAATTCCAATTTTGGACATAAAACAAAAAGTGAACAATGGGTTTGCTTAATGACTGTGGCATTTGCTTTACAACCACATTTAATGATCACCTAAAAGATAGTAAGATTGGTCACAGTCATGTGATGTTGTGTAATGATCCTCATTACTTACAACCAAAATTGTGGGTTCTCGAGCCAAATGATTCGACTGACATGTGGCGGGTCTGAGAGACGCAAGCATCTTGTCCATATCCTCTGCTGTCAGAAACTGATCTAAAAAAAGATGATTACACAGATGCTTTTGACATCTTCAAATATTGTTTTAATTATGGTAGCATGGTCTGCACAGGTACGATTTTCTCCTTCAAATATATAGAAATTTTTTATAAAAAATAGTGGAGAGTTCAAGTACTCTCACTACCATATCATATATGCAGCATCGTTTTTTTTTTATACTTGGTTGTATTTGCTTTCAGATTTATGCTGCTGGTGGTCTAGCTGCCTTATGGCTGGTTTTGATTTGAGAAACTCTAGCAATTAGATAGCATTTCAATCTTCATATCAGAAGAGGGTCTTTAGCAGTGATTATGTTAACTTTTTCCATTTTTTTCTATGGATTTAGAAAGGTATAGTACCTATACCTTAGAATAGGTAGTCCTTTAATATTCACTGAGGTTATACTGCACATGAATTAATGTAATACATTAATTCAAATAGATACTTGGGAGAGTGGCATATGACCCATGCTTCTTGCAGAATGCCAGACTGCAGAATCTAAAATATATTTATCTATACCAATTGCTTGTGTTGCACCTGCAATTGTGGCTGCTTTAATTTTATGTCTTTGCAGATAATTACTTTAATGTTAGTTCATTTACGGTTGGGGTTTATATGAATCTTACATGAAATGCATATGTGGGTCACCATGTATGAGTTGCGTGGCATATTTAATACATAAATAAAACTTTAAGTAGTGGCTCAGTCAATATCAGACTTTTATATTGTGTTAAGGTGATATGGACAACCAGAATTTAGAAAAAGATGAACATTTCTGAAAATATTAAGGTTCATATGAATATAATGATGAACTCATACTTTCTAGTCTTTGGATCAATACAGAAGAGATAGGAGTAGCTCTCAACCATAATTAAGAAGCATCACAGTTTTGTAAGTTTATTGTTGTAAGTTTCTATATAGCAGGACTTCTAAATATGTTAGTAATGTCAAGATAATTCCACTTTTTAAATAACAACTAATGAGTTCTAAAGTATATCAGCTAGTTGTACAATTACAGGTAGTCCTCGACTTATGACCATAACTGAACCCAAAATTTCTGTTGCTGTTGTTAAGTGAGTTTTGCTCCATTTTACTACCTTTCTTGCTGCAGTTGTTAAGTGAATCACTGAGGTTAAATTAGTCACACAGTTGTTAAATGAATCTGGTTTCCCCATTGACTTTGCTTTGTCAGAAGGTTGCAGAAAGTCATTAGATAACGTGGGACTATGCAACTGTCATAAATATGAGTCAGTTGCCAAGCATTTACATTTTGATCATATGATCATCGGGATGCTGCACTAAGTGTGAAAAACTATCATGTCACGTTTTTCACTACTATTGTAACTTTGAACAGTCACTAAATAAAGTGTTTTAAGTGGAGGATTACTTGTATTTTGCAAATATATAATTAACTCAATACCTTAGTTAATCTACCTTAGTTAATTTCAGCTCAATATACCTTAGTTAATTTCAGAGCTATAACAATTTCTTCCCTAGTACTATTAGAAGAAAATATTCTGTTCTGTAAATCAAACTATGATATCCATGACAATTAGTAAAAATTAGAGATTGGGATTCTATTATGAAGTAAGTGGTAGTTAGTTTAACGACAAATCTAATATCTCTGTGTTTGAAGCCCTTTACCCTTTGTAAGACTGAAAGTGTGTATGTTCCTTTATATATTGAATGTCTCTTAAAAACTAAAGTCACCAATGAACACAATACCATTTTCACAATGACTGTTAATTGCTTGAAGCATTAATATAATCATCTTTATTCACTACTTTGAATTTCAGATCCCGAGATCAATTCTTTTTGGTATGTGGGCCGTGGAGTTTGACCAATTGGTCAATTTGGGAAGAGGCAACTGAAATTTGGACAAAAGAGGTTGAGGCCTGTGAGTTGCAGTTCAGCTCTGATACTCAGTGCTCTACAGGAACAGAAAGCAGCACAACTTGATTAATGGTCACTTTGAGTCTTCTTAATGGAAAGAAAAAAATCACAGTTGCTTTTCTCTATTGAAATACCACCTCTTTTCTTCTGGCTTCTTAGTTGCAAGCTATTGCATACACAAATCACAAAGGGTTTAATTTCAAAACTTTGTAATTAAAGCTAAAAAGATATTCTATTTCTAAACTATATAACTAATTGGAGTAGGAGGAAAGAAATAAAAAACATTTTTGCTTCTTAAGGATGTGATCCAATTTCAAGAATCTTGTGAACTTACTTCTCTGGTCATTAGCAATAGCAGGTACGTATTTGGCAAATGGATGGGTTGCATGCTGTACTCAGGACCCTATTTGAGTACTGAGGGAAACATGGATTCAGTCCAACATCTTAATGCTTCAACCTGGTGAATGATTATTATTACCATTTAAAATATAAGAAGGAGCGCATAATAAAGTATTAGATTCATAAGATTTAACTTTAGAGAACCCATTTGTTTATACAATAGAAGATCACAGTTGTAACTCATATTAATTTGGGAAATCTCCCAGTGATTATAGCTCAGTTTATAAATTATTGGAAAAAGTTATAGATAATATATGCTACAATTTGTTTTATGCTTAAGTTTGTAATTAAAAATGAAATAAATAAACCTGATAAAATAGTCACAAATGTGATATTTTTTATTTTTTAGGCTTGTTACAAATATTGACATATAAAGTAACAGAGTTTAGGTACAGATTCAATCTGTGTAAAAACTTTACAGAAATGAAATCTATACAAGAGTTTCATTTAATTATTTTTTAGGCTTAAATAAGATGAAAAGAATGCTTTTTTATATTGTTTTCTGGGAAATTTAAATTCATGGATCCTGGATTTAGTAAAGAAATAAGTGGGAGTGAATAACATGACATGTTCGAAAAGCAGGATCCAAAAGCAAACTAATTAGGAGCTTATTGTTTAATTCTACTCAACATGACAAATGAGGGATGATTTATTGCCTCAAAATAAGAGTAAAATGTTTGGCAAACCAGCTAATCTTTTTAAACATCCCTTTGATAGTGATGTTCTACCTTTGGAGAAACAAGCTGGTCATATTGGGAAAGTTCCAGAGAAAAATGGATTACAAACACTCAATTTGAGGGAGCTTCAGTTTAGATGAATACCTTAATTTACATGCAGTATGTTTTATACTCTTCAGACAGATTGCTCAGTTTATTTGCAACCTCTTCATCATGTATTGCATTGGACAGTGTAGAAAGAATACATGGAAAAATCAAGCTTTCACTGCATCAACCTGCAGCCTAAATATATGATTGATATGATTTTGTGTATCGTTGGTAAGAACTATCAGAGTTTTGGGGCGGGACAATGAATGGGTAAAATATTCTGGTGTATATCTGAAAATGTTCCTATGTTAATATGGTCATCCAGCATATGAAGGAATAGGTACATAGAATGGATACAAAGGATAATCAAATCTTTATGTAAGTCTAATAAATTATTTATATTTCTAAACACTGAGCATTGAACCAGAAAATATGTAAATATCATGGGCTCAAAAACCTGTTTTGCATAAATCATTTGTTTTTCTCTTTTATCATTTCTGCTGACAAGAATGCAGATAACAACAAGACAAGCATTAACTTCAATTCAGACTGAATCATACTGTCTTAATTTGTTCTGACATTAAACTATTTTTCTTTATAAAAAAGAATAATCTAAATGTAAACATTAATACTAAGGATTGAAACCAGATCATGACAGAATAATTATTTTATATTGTAACATACACATTTTATAATTTTTTTAAAATAGTAAGATAATTCTTTGCACATTTGGCACAATTAAAGTTTGTAAAAACTGAAATGATATACATTGAGAGAGGGTTCCCCCCCCTTTTTTTGCAATGCCTAAACAGGAAACATTTTTCTCAAAAAAGACTGAATAATTAAATTTTAAACACAATAGTTGCTTTTCATGCCTCTTATGGAAAACATTCTATTCCATACTCATTTTGTTTATACCACATTAACAGAAAAGGGCCAATATATCATCTATTAAAATTAATCATGTTGGATTCAACATTACATACTAACATTACATACACAATATTAGCTATAAGTGTAATTGGATAAATATGTAAACCACCTGCCATTTCATTCAATTAACATAAATCCGCAGAAATTAGGAGTCCATCTTGCACACAAATACTGAAAAAAATGTGGATTGAAAGTGAGTAATTTACAATAATATAGGAGCCTAATTTTGCTGAGGAACATTTACTAGATTATATATATATGGATATCTGTATATTGTAGACAAAATCCTGCCATCAGATTAATTGTCTGACAAAAGATAAATAACAGTTGCATGCCTGCATATGACATCATTTTGTCTGAGAAAAAGAAAAACCAAACAACCAAATATTAATAGAAGACAAGCGATAAGGAATGTACAACAAAATTAATGGAACTATAATTGGTGCAGTTCTATGGTTGTATAATAATGTCCTACGCTTGTTATAGTCAGAAGTAGCTCCAATTAAAATCTGCAGGGCCAATTTCTAGATATTGTGTTTAGTACTGCTGGCCAAATCTGTTTTTAAAGATGTTTCAAAAGCGGTGAAGATATGGATTTTTTCTAGCTAATTCATGCTTTCTGGATGATATGAATGTTTTAAAGTGTTAATTGCTGTGCTATTTATATAAATTCTTATGAAAACAGAGCACAAAAGTGCAATCAGGTAGACATCATGACTGACTCTAAACTATACATGGAAGCTATTTCTAATATTCTCAATTGTTAATTCTGCAACTAATAAGATATAAATGAGTGGCCAGTTTTAGTGATACCAGCTAACCTGGGAATTAATGAAATGTCTCACTAGTCTACATTTTGGGAATTGAAGATACTTAAGCCAATCCATTTCTTGAAATAATTTTTGTAAACGCTGAGCTTCCAAATCTATTTTTACAAGCTTTGATATAAACCAAAGAGCCAATATTGAAGAAGTTTCTATAACTGGAGGTGGAATAATGTATATTGATTTAAAACATGCCTTTTGGAATAGATTTTAAAATGCTAGATTTGGAGTTCTAACAGTTTAGATTAGAATTTACCTCAAGTGGGAATACAGCTGGATCTGCAACTGGCTTCACTATTTTTTGAGGATGGAAGAGATTTCAATTAATTTGGATGAAAGTATATTTAATCAGCAAGTACATTTGTCTACTGATATGAAGGGCATTTGTATAATGACTAGTAGAATATGCCATAGTGGAATGTAGGTAGAAATTAAAAATGGGAAATGTTTTCCTTCCTATGCTTTCAATCTCCTTTCTGGTCACCCTGCCCCACAGTTTATTTCTGGATTACCAGTTATTCCTGGAATTCTTATTGTTCTAATAATGTCATGCATTACTGTGAACATCTGAATAATAAAATCCCAGGAACTATGTATCACAGAATAGAATAGAATTTAATATTTTCTTTTACCTTTAAATGAGGCAATGATTAACATTAATTGAAGAACTGAGAATAAAACAAAAATGCAGACTGTATCTAAAGGTAACATACTTTAGTACAATTAACAGTGTGAATAAAAGTGCATCTTAAAACATGAAGCCTTGAAACTTGGTGTACTTCCTGGAGTCTCTTTAGAACTTTAAGGCAGAGTTTTGATGAGGAGACCACAATAGTGACGACTTGAACATCTTGAATATCTTTCTCAGCGAGATATCCAAACAAAGCCCTATTACTGAGACATTGTAGATTGTTGAGAATCATTTATTTTTTTTACTGGATGTATATAATGGCTGTTATATAAAGGCACTCTAGTGTGCAGCCCTAGGCAGTGTGTCATTGGCAGTAGAATTTTGTAATTCTAATACATTACAGAAGAGTCTATAGTTGATTCCTAAAATAGAAAAGATATGAAGAAATATTTAATAAAGCAATAAAAATGTGGAAGATCTTTTTAAAAGACATTTGCAAAGAAGATTGGCCAGCCTTTTGGGTATTTTCTTTGTTTTTGTCATATTTATATAGTATCAGGCCTTTCCTGAAAGATTTTCCTCTAAAGAGATTTAGAACCTCTTAGATCAGTGATGGTTAATCTTTTTGCCATTGCGTTTCAAAAGTGGGGGAGCGTGGTGGGGTCACACGCACACATGCCCACATCCATAATTCTAGGCCTGTTTTCGCTCAATCCAGGCTCCAGAGCCTTGGGGAGGGTGAAAACGGCTTTCTCCACTCCCACAGAGGCCCTCCAGAGGCTGGAAACAGTGTGTTTCCTAACTTCTGGTGGGCTCAGAAGGCCTGAAAATCAGCTGGCCGGCGCACGCATGGGTGCCGGAGCTGAGCTTGTGTGCCCATCGATATGCTCCACGTGCCACCTCTGGCACCCGTGCCATAGGTTCGCCATCACGGTCTTAGACTCTGGTTCTGGTTCTTCCAGAAGACTCTGGAAGAAAATCTTGAAGACAAATAGGAAGCATCCTATTAGAATACCTTATCTGGTTAACCCCAAGAGATGTCCTAGAAGAAATCTGTTCTACGTACAGTGATGTATTTTCTTTTTGATTCAGTGTTGTTCGGTCACTGTGAGCCCTACATGAAATGCCATTGGAAGATCTAGATTTAGGCAGCCATCTAGCAAATGAAATGCCAAGAACATTATTGAAATTTAGAATAACAAAAGTTGGAAGAGATCTTGTAGGTTATCTAGTCCAATCTCCTGTCCAAGCAGGAGACCCTACACCATGGGTCCTCAAACTTTTTGAACAGGGGACCACTTCAGGGTCCCTCAGACTGTTGGGGGGGCCGGACTGGCTAGGTGGGTGTGGCAGGGAGGTGCATATGGCCGGATGAGTGTGGCTAGGTGGTCATGTGACTGGGTGGGCGTGGCTAGGTTGCCATATGACTGGGTGGGTGTGGCTGGGTGGGCTCGGCCAATTTAGCAATCTATTAAATAATACACACAAATGAAACTTTAATTTGTTTTCCTCTTGGTTAGTGTTTTATTTCCTTTTTTTGACTTTTCTTTTTACTAAGTTATTTTTTAAGTTGTTTACAAGTCTAGTGGTCCACTTCAGAAAACTCAGGTTTGCAGCAATTTTTCTCAGCCATCTCTCTCTCTCCCTCTCCCTCTCTCTCCTAGAAGAGCAAATGGGGGTGGGGAAGACAAACCTTGCTGAAGCCCATTCCATTCCATTCGCGCTCTCCCTCCCATCTCTCTGTCAGGAAAGAGATGGCTCCTACAAGAGCAAATGGGGGTGAGGAAGAGAAACTTTGCTGAATCTCATTCCATGCACATCGCGGCAATCTCAATCTGCTTTTGGAATCTCGCTGGCCGGAGCTTCCTCCACACCTGCCAAACCCATGCAACAGGATCGGGCAAGGGCTCTGCACATCTGGCAGGCAGAATTGGACCAGGCAGAGTGCTACATCCACTCCATTGGATGTAGCAAGGAATTGGAGTGGATGTAGCAAGGGAGCTCCAAGTCGGGGGCTCAGCAGCACTGATCTGCTGGCCAGCCAGCCCTTCCCGCCTTCCTGTCCAATGGCGGAGGCAGCTGTCCTCCTTCAGGCAGCTGAGTGGGAGAAAGACAGGCAGCCAAGTGGTGGGGGGGAGAGAAGGCGGTGGCTGTTGCTGTATCCACTCCACTCCCTAGCTCGCTCGCATCTCACCACCACTTTGTCAACAGGTGCATGAGCTCGGAATGGAGATTCAGTGGAGTGGGGGTGGGGCTGCAAGGCAGAAGGCTGCCTTAAGTCCAGGGAAGGGATTGCAGCCTCGGGACTCCCATGGAGCCCCGAGGCCACATGGGATGTCCCAGCCACATGGGATGGAGCAGGCATGTGATTCATATCATGTGCCTCACCTGCCCTGCCCCTCTGCCTGCTGCCAATGCAAGTACTGCCGCTACTATCCGACCCACAATCCCTGTCTTAGGAATGCATAAATATTTTTAGAAGAAAAGTTTTTGAAGAGAGCATTTTTTTAGTTTTTTTATTTCCTGACTGTCTGTCCGAGTTCGAGTTGTCTAAAGAAATAAAATGCCTCTCACATTTTGATAATAAAGAAAAAAAAAACTTTTATTTGTTAGAACAACGTCTTCACGGATTCATATGCAGTCAGGAAATGACCTCTGCTCCAAATTCCCTTCCTTTCCTGGCTTGCTTCCTTATCCTTATAGGTCATTATCTAAATCATTCTACCGCCTCTCTTACTAATCCCACAGGAATTTAACCCCCTCTTTACTATGTCAGCCCTGAATGAAATGCAAGTTTAGAGGCTGACAGCTACCTTGCCTGTTTCTTGGAGGGCCAGGTACGGAATCCCTGCTGCCAGACAGGGACCTTGCAGTCCCTGGCTGTCCCCCAGGCCCTCCTGCAGCTGCAGCAAATGAGGCACCTCTTCCCTGGGCCCCTGTAAGCCAGGAAAAGCCAGCCATGCTGAATTGTGCTGAATCCCACCACTGTGTGGGCCGGATACATTGTGTCAGCGGGCCGTACCCGGCCCATGGGCTGTAGTTTGAGGACCCCTGCCCTACACCATTTCTGACAGATGGCAGTCCAATGTCTTCTTTAAAACTTCCAGTGATTAAGCTCCCACAACTTCTGAAGGCAAGCTGTTCCATTGGTTGATTGTTCTGTCAGAAAATGTCGTCTTATTTCTAGGTTGAGTCTCTCCTTGATTAGTTTCCATCCATTATTCCTTGTCTGCCTCAGATGCTTTGAAAAATAAATTGACTCCCTCCTCTCTGTGTCAGCCCTCAAGTATTGGAACACTGCTATCCTGTCTCCCCTGGTCCTTCTCTTCACTAGACTAGCCATGCTCAGTTCCTGCAATCATTCTTCATATGTCTTTACTTCCAGTTCTTTAGTCATCTTTGATGCTCTTCTCTGCACTCTTTCTAGGGTCTCAACATCTTTTTTATAATATGATGACCAAAACTGGATGCAGTATTTTAGGTGTGGTATTACCAAGGCTTTATAGAGTGGTATTAGTACCTTACTTGATCTTGATCCCTCTCTTAATGCAGCTTACATTTGCACTGGCTTTTTTTGGCTGCCACTGGACACTGTTGGCTCATATGTAATTGATTGTCCACTAACATTCCTCTCACAGTTACTGCTATTAAGCCTGGTTTATCCAAATCTATATTTGTACTTTTGTTTTCTCTTGTCTAAGTATAAGACTTACTTATACTTAGACAAGAGTATAAGAATGTAGTCTTTTCTCTACATTCTCTTCAATGTAGAGAAAAGACTATTACTTTTCTCTACATTGAATTTCATTTTGTTAGATAGGGCCCAATGTTCAAGTCTGTCAAGATCCATCTGTATCTTGAGCCTATCATCATGTTGGCCAGCTTAATATCATTTGCAAATTTCTCAGCTTATGTACTATTTATGTTGGAGTTATTGTGTTAATGAAATTGGAGATCCATCATTGTGGCTTGCTGATTGCTCATTGCCAAATTGTTTTAGAGTTTTTAAAGTTTGCTGTAATTTATAATACTGTTCCTTGGATTGTTCTGGTTTTATCTAGTATATTCTATGCTTTGACTTTGTGTTAATGAAATTGGAGCCCCTTCATTGGGACTTGCTGATTGCTCATTGCCAAACTGTTTCAGTATTTTTTAGGCTTGCTATCATTTATAATACTGTTCCTTGGATTGTTCTGATTTCATCTAGTATATTTTATGCTTTGACTTTGATCCATATACTAGTTAATTCAAGCTATGCAAAGAATAGGTGTTGAAAACAGAAGCATAACTAAACTTAAAAATAATACTGAAAACCACAAAGATGAAATAATATTTCATCCACTATTCATTCACTATATCTTTTCTCCCAACAAGGGAACCAAAATGTCACTTAGGTATATAATTTACCAATTTCATGATATCCTGCTATTTGATTGATGTGTCTCAAAATGACTCATGTAAAACAATATTTTAATGGATTTTTCAGTTTAATTCAATATGATTTGCTGATAAAATTTGCACCAAATTGGATAATATGAAAATTATATTTCCTCTAACTATGCTTATTGTTTAATTATTCAACTTTTATATTGAATAGAGCTGTAAGTTTTCCAGGACAGCATATCAGAATGGAATTTGTCATTACTCCATTTATAAAGAATGGGCTGAACAGATTATTTGAGATGACTGGATATCATATAAAAGATTTTTGTAACATTTTTTTCTTACTAATCTCTTTTCTCCTAATATCTGGGAATGAATGTTAAACTTTTATTTAATACTTACCATCAAATCCTTGGCAATGATATTTTTTTCTTTTTTTGTTCTTTGTGTCAGAGATCCTTGAAGTATGAAATTCCTATTAAATGTTCTAATAGAAGAAACTGAAGATGCATCCATGTTTTCAGCTGAAAAACATTTGTCAGCTTCTTTCACAATTACATTTGCATTCAAACATATGGATAGTGGAGGCAAAATATGTAACTGCTAGGCTTGACTAGAAGGCTTTAAATGTTTTGGTCTTACTGTTCATTTGACATTTTTCTTGTTTAGATGTTTCTGATTATATATTAAGATGAAAAGCTGCACAAATAGCAGCTTCTACTATGAACAAAAATGGGGGGGCAGGGGGGTTAAGAATAATAGTAGCTTTTCTAATCATGCAATTGTTCAATCTAAAATAAAAACATGTTTATATGTTTTTACATAGGACAAACATTTTAAATTACACAACTATTAAATGTATGTCTTTAATAAATACTTTTCTCCTTTGCTTCAAACTCTAAACAGTATTTTCCTTCTTCTGACACTTATGCTAAAATACTGGTATTATTGCTGTTCTTTGTATTAGTGAACATTCACTAATGAATGCTACATCAGCATTTATATAAGGGGGTCCTGGTCTACTTGGACGACATTTTAATTTATACTGAGACCAAAGCAGAACATGTAAAACTAATCAGGGCAGTTTTAAACAAACTCCGCTCTGCCAAACCTTAGGCTAAACTTTCCAAATGTGAACTCCACCAAGAGAAGGTTGACTATTTGGGGTACCGCATTTCACACCAGGGGGTTGAGATGGATCCCCTAAAAGTGCAGGCTGTACTCAATTGAAACCCTCCACGCACCCATAAACAGTTACAGAGCTTCCTGGATTCTGCCAACTTTTACCGCCTGTTTATCTCTGCTTTCACTCAGATTGCCCTCCCCATCACCAAGCTCTTAAAAACGAAGGGGGAGGACAACCCTAAACCAAAGCAGCCATTGAATTGGACTATGGAATGCCAGGCAGCATTTGAAAAACCTAAACGGCTGTTCTTGGCCAAACCAATTCTAAAACACCCAGACACGGAGAAACCATTTATCATACAAGCAGATGCCAGCGATGTAGCAATAGTAGCGGTCCTGCTTCAGAAGAATGAACAAGACCAACTACAACCCTGCGCTTACACATCCAAAAAGTTGAATGAGACTGAGCAAAGATGGGCCATTTGGGAGAAAGAGGCTTATGCAGTTCGTTGAGCATTGTTAACCTGGAGGCACTTCCTAGAAGGTAGTAAGACTCCTTTTGAAGTCTGAACTGATCACAAAAATCTAGAAACCCTAAAGACCCCAAGGAAACTCTCCCCAAAAAAGTTTGATAGGCTCAGTACTTTAAACAGTTTGATTTTACTCTAAAATATCTCCTGGGAGGAAAAAACTTTCTGGTGGATGCGCTATCCAGAAAACCGCAATACAATAGTGCAAAGCCAGATGTAATCAAACCCATAGTACAAAACAATCAACTGGCTGCCAAAACAGTCACCAGATCCCAGGCAAAACAAGAGACATTGACGGGCAATGACACCACCCAAAATTTTAAACGCATTGGCCACTGATTAATGGTTTTTGAACAACAAATCCAGCTGTCTGATGAAAGAAGACTTGGCTTGGGGGGGGGGGAGTTGTAAGTTCCTGACAGCCAAAGATTATGCTTAATGGTAAGGTGCCATGACTCCAAATTAGCTGGACATTTTGGGTTTGTGAAAACTTTACACCTGATTAAAAGACAGTTTTGGTGGCCATTGCTGAAAAAGGACATAGAAAGCTATGTAGCTAGCTGCCACATTTGTGCAGCAGCAAAAAGACGTCAGGGGAAATCCCCAGGCATTTTTGCTTGGACGTGCCGGGGGAGGCCAATGGAGGCATGAATGAAGCATTGAAGAGGCAGATCCGCCACCCCGGGAGCTTCATTTCGGCCTGCAATGGGCCGGGGTAGGCCTGCAGAGGCCCGAATGGAGCATTGGAGCGGCAGATTTACCCCTCAGAAGCTCCATCTCAGTTGGCAATCTGCCAGGCAAGGCTTGGGGAGGCCTGAATGGTACTGCAGAGGGTTGCATGTGGTTGAGAGGCTGGAGAGGAGACTGTTTGCTAAATCTTCACCGGGTAAGTCACCTGGCGTGACAGGTTGGGTGGATGGGGGAGAAGTTTGGGGAGCACGCGGTCCAAACAGAGCTTCTGAGGGGCAGATTCGCCCCCCCCCGGAAGCTCCATTTTGGCTGGCAATGTTTAGAACAAATGTTGCAGAGCCTCTGCGGTTGTTTGAAAGGTCAAACAACTGCTGTGGTGCTTTAAGATTCATAGTTTCAGGACTTGTTCACAAACAGTAAGGGTCACTTATCACGTAACTTCGAATGTTCGTTAAGGGAACACTCATAACCTGGGATTACCTGTATGGAATTGGAGGCTGATATTATTTGGTCAGAATTAACAGTATATGATGGAAATAAATCATGCATGAAAATAAATGTAATGCTAAGTGAATGTTTTAATATAGGAAAAGGAAAAAAGACAAATTTAATCCAAAATTTTGTTGTGGTAGTTGTTGAGTAATGTATGAAGTTTCTTGTGTTAATACTTTCTCCTGATTGTGTAGGGAAAATAGGAATCTCTAGTGCTTTATTCCATTGCTTATCAAATTGATTTATCCTCTATACAAAAATTAATTGTAGGGAGTTTTATGTGAAAACATTTAATAATCAGGTGTAAATGAAAATGCTGCAGGTCCAGCTGCAGTATCAATAGATGTCTTAATTGCAAATGCTGCCACTGAGCTGACCAAATAATATTTTGTCTTTTAAAGTGATAAATTGATTTTGCTGCATTTTCAAAAATGTTGTAGTTAATGTATATCAGATTTCTGCATCAAATGTATATTGATGTACAAAACACATTCATTTAGCCAAAGTGTAAGGTTTACAAACTGCAATTTATCAAGACAGAGATAGCCTTATATATTTTATTTGGGTTTAAAGTTATTATATGAGAAATATATGGGTTAAAAACTCCAAGAAGGGTAATATAGTGATCTCCTATCCTTCTCAACCTGCCTTGAAGAAGTATTTCATAAACTAGATTGGGCAAAAAATGTAATAAAAATCAATGGTGCTTATTTAAATTACTTAAGATTTGCAGATGGTATTCTCTTCTCACAAGACTCAGAAAAGCTATGAAGACACATAAAAGAGCTGCACAAAGCAGGAGAAGCATTTGGTTCAAAAATAAATCTGAAAAAGAGCCAGGTTAAGTTTAATAAATTCACACAAGAAAGAAAATATTTTATATCTGGAGGAGAACTAGACATACCGTTTCCCTGAAAATAAGACCCTGTCTTATATTTTTTTGAACCCTGAAATAAGCGCTTGGCCTTATTGCCATGCATTCAAAAGCCCGATTGGGCTTATTATCAGGGGATGTCTTATTTTGGGGAAAACAGGGTAGTAGACCATTACATATACTTTGGCCAACAGAACTCAATGGAAGGTGAGACAATAAAGGAAATTGAATGGTGTGTTAAATGTGATTGGCAGGCATTCAGCAAGCTAACTATAATTTTCAAGAACAACCTCCCCCTATGGCTGAAGAGAAAAGTTTTTGATCATATGCTAACATATGCTGGTGAAACAATTGATACAAAAGTTATGAGTGGTGCAAAGAGCCATGGAAAGTTACATGCTTGGCATTACAAGACAAAATATCAAGACCTGCATATGGATTAGAGAACAGATGAAAATACATGAGAGTATATTCAAGAGGGTAAAAGAATTGAAATGGAAATGGGCTGGTGACATTGCAAGAAGAACTGATGGCAGATGGAGCAAGGCAGTCATAGAATGGATCTCACTTGATAAAAAGCATGCACGAAAGAGACCTAAAAAAAGATGGATTGATGACATCAACAAGTATTGCAGGCCCAATTTGCAAAGGAAAGCTCAGGACCATATTGGTTGGAAACATGCTGAAGAGGCCTTCATCCTGCAGTGGATAGACAGTGCCTAAAATGATGAAGATAATGATGATGAAATGCAAAACTGATAATTGCTTAATATGTTTATATGTTTTCTAACACATTATTTTCATCTTTATTTCAGAGCATCTAACATAGTTTTAGTATAATTTTTGACTATTCCTATTTTGATCATACTACTCACAATAGCCTGACTATATCTGCTGAATGAAAATGAGGTTTTTATCATTGTTATTGTTACCTTTCATTGGTGGAGCTGGAAGTTTTCGTCTCTGTTGTCTGGATGTGTCTATTGTATGGATCTATAGGAAAAATGCCTTTATTAATGACTATAGGTTAATCCAGAATATTTATCCCAAAATATTTATTTAGTGCATATAGGTAAAATGCTATAATACAGTAAGATCAAAGTTTTCAAATTAATTGATATATTAATTTTAAAATATTTTGGTTTAAATAAAATATATGTTGAAAATCTTAGAACTGCATTTATATTGTTACAATTTACTTAACTTTCTATTATTTTCTGTTAGCTTTAGTTTGTTTTTCTTCTGTGTATATTCCCCAAGTAAAGAGTGGGAAATAAGCAGAGCGACTAGTAACCCTAAATGGAAGTATATTTCCCATTCTATATTTTGTGTATATTTTACTTGGGGACTCATATGCATTCAATTGCACAAGATTGCCAGGCATACAGAAACCTACTTTAATTCACAGGTTTTTCCTTATAGTTGTAACTAGTGGCAGGTACTTTTCCTCACCTGACTTGTCTGGTAATCACGTCTTCTTGTCAAATGAACATATGGAGCCACATTCAAGCCTGCTACTGAAAGGGCTGAAATTCTGCTCTCAATATCTGAAATCTTAAAAGAATTAAACATTTTAAAAAGAGAATGAAAGTTAAGTGATGAAGAAGTGCAGATTTCTGAACTGTACATGATTAACTGCAGTGACACCTATTTGAACTAAATCGTTTAAACTCCATTTTCTTTTTCTTTCTGGAGTCTTAATATTACTCAGTAATATTTATCTATGTAAAGCATATATTTTTCCTTTACATATATATCTATGAACAATAGATTTATATCTGGAGTTTAAGTATCAAGCATATGCAAGTTATGAAGTCCATGCAGTAAATAGCTTGTTGTCAATATTACCTGAATCTCTGCATGGTGAACTTGTGCTGCAGCTGTTGCCACTTGGTCCTCTAGATCAGCTAGTTCAGCTTCTGCAGTAAAGGTATTAATTTTACGAGCTGCATCCTCAAGATCATTTAGCTGACTCTCCAGGCCATACACACTGCCAGCTGCCAGATAGACCTAAATAGACCATGTACCACTATCGAGTTATACCTTCAGATTTGTGGAATCTTGTAAAGCATTAAAGTTTTTAAGTTCCAACTCAAACAATGCATATATATTATTTAATTACTCTTAATGAAGTGCTGTATAAAATATGACTATCCTAAGAATGTTCCCACTTATATGTTGACCATTTTAAATATTGGAACACAAGAATACAATATTATGAAGAAAGGGGACAAAGCAAAGAACATGGCTTCTAGATAAATAAAAGAGAAAGCAGAGATTTAATGTGACATGGTTCCAAAGGAAAACAAGAACAAAGGAAAAGGATAAATGGAGAAATGTTATACAGGAACCAATAAATTAATAAACCTGGGATATAATTGTGAGGGATTTTCAATTTGTAAATAGAGAAACTAAATGAATTTTTAAAACTGATATAAGATGTGAAATAGAGAGATAGATAGATGTGCATCATTGTGATATCAAATTGCATGATTTCTTATCTATTTTTGAACAAATGTTTTAGATGAGGCAGACATTAAGGAGAATCTACTTATGATCAGATTTGAGCTTCCCTAAAAGTCATTTTAGTTGATAATTCCAAATGAAGTGCTCCCATTTTCTACAAAATTAATCACTCTTAGTACTTTCAAAACATTCAATGGCATGAATAGTTATATACATACAGTTACATATCTGCCACTCTTACATTTTCTTCCAATGTTGTGAGCTGCCCATCAAGCTGGATAAGGTTTGTGCCTAATGGGAATTCTCTGTTCCCCCTTTCATATGTTTCTGCTGGGAAATCACATAATTTTGTGGATTCTGCAATTAATTCTTCTGTTGCATTGATTACTTTTAGGACTTCAGTAGATATGTTGCAGAGAGAGGCTGCAGAACATTTCTGTTTTAAAGATAAAGAATGGATACTAGAAAAAAATGCTAGTTTAGAAAAACTACGTTGTTTTATTTTGGATGTCTCTGGATGGATGGACAGACAGATTTATAGACAGACAGATTTATAGACAGACAGATTTATAGACAGACAGACAGACAGACGACAGACAGACAGACAGACAGACAAGAGGCCCAAAGGAAGCTACTGTTTTGATAGGTCATCTTGCCTACTGTAGTCTTTTGGGGGGGGGGGGTTGTCTCATTTTATATATATATTACATTCTACAGAATGATCCTGAGTGTGATGTGGTCACAGAGAGTATTGGATTAGAAGTCAGAAGATCAAGTCTGCTTTCCCATATGGAAGGTCATGGCAATTTCGGACAGTCTCAGCCTAACTTACCTCACAGGATTGTTGTGAGGGAGAAAAGGGGGAATGAGAGCTATGATTTCATGAGAAAAATTAGAATATTTTAAAAAACCCCTTTTCACTCTTATGGGTCAAATGTGTCTTCCTCAATCTCAGATCCAGATTCCAGAAGCCTGGAAATCTGAGGATTCTGTTTAATATCTTAGCTGTTCCTAACAATGCACTCTTCTGGACAGAGAGCTCTGATATTGTTTCTGGTATATGTTGGGCCACTCTCTCCATATCAGTGGTGAAATGTAAAATTAATTACTACCGGTTCTGTGGGCGTGGTTTGACGGGGGTAATGTGACTGAGTGAGCATGGCCATCTTTTTTTTTTAACTTTTAAAAGCATTTTTTCTACAACTTCTTCGGCTGAAGAGATTGTAAAAAAAATGATTTTAAAAGGCTCTGACAATCCCAGCTGAGTTGCCTGATCGTCAGAGGCTTTTGTTTTCTTTTAAAAGCATTTTAAAATGCCGAAGAGGTTTTTAGAAAAAATGCTTTTAAAAGTAAAAGAAAAGCCTCTAATGATCGCACAGTTCAGCTGGGCATGGAGGGGTGGGCAGGAATTTTTGCTACCGGTTCTCCGAACCACCTACTACCATCGCTACAGGATCAAGCGATCTGGTCCAAATGGGGAGTATTTCACCACTGCTCCATATATGTATAAACATGTACACACATACACACACACACAGAGGTTACATGCAGTTATGTATGCAGGTTAATATTTTATTCGAAAGGACATTACAGAATTTTTAAACTAGTATTGAACATTTGTTTTCATAAAGGAATTATGAAAAAAGAAACAATTATTTAATAGTATCTGCATAAGAAAACTGATAATTACTGAATTCAGAGAGCATGCAGGGCCCAAATCATTTTGGGCTCTGCATGCTTAAAATATTTGATTTATTTTCATTCAATTGTATTTGCCATAAGGCCTATAGGGCCTTCTGACAATGATAATGCATAATAAAAACAAAACAATATAGATTCAAAAGAATAATACAAATTGTAAAATGTGTTTCAACTTCATTAGTTTCCCATTACTTTCTTTCCAAAAAACTGTACTCTATAATCCCCTAAATTTTTCATTACACAGAAGTGAAGTATACATTCATATCAATATACTGTCTGCCTAAATGGATTGTTCATCCTAAACAAAGATGTTTAGGAAGAATGATGCAATAATAATAATAACAACAATAACAATAAAAACAACAACAATGATAATAATGATGATGATGTTGATGATGATGATGATACCTTAATAACGATACTTTAACAGTTCCTAGGTCCTTGGTTAGGACTCGAGCTGCTGAGCTATTAACCAGCCTCACAGGCTGTGAATCTCACTAAAGATTAACTAATAATAATAATAATAATAATAATAATAATAATAATAATAATAATAATAATAATAATAATAATAATAAAAACCAGCACAGAACCAAGCAACTATCGCCCAATTACTTGTCTGCCAACAACGTTCAAACTTTTTACAAGAATACTAGCAAATTCAGTATTCAATCATCTGATGGAAAAGAGTTTGTATCCAGTAAAACAAAAAGGAAATTATAAAAAATCAAGAACAACAAAAGATCAGCTACTCATTGACAAAATGGTACTAAAAATGCAAAACGAAGAAAAATGAATTTAAATATGGCATGGATTGATTACAAGAAGGGATTTGACTCATTAACCCACAGCTGGATTAACACCTGTCTAGAAAACTTTGGAATCAGCAAAAATATTTGTACATTTTTGAAAGCAAATATGCAAAAATGGAAAACAGTTCTAACAGCAAATGGAAAGAACATTGGTGAAGTCAACATCAGATGAGGAATCTTCCAGAGGGACACACTTTCACCACTACTGTTCAACATCACATTAATTACATTGACAATAATCCTACGAAACACAAAACTGGAATAGCAAATCACAAGCCAACATGGCAAAATAAACCATCTACTTATACATGGATGTCTTTAAAATGTATGCAAAAAGCCCCACTGAACTTAAATCAATACTCATCACAGTTCAACTGTTCAGCAGTGACATCAAAATGAACTTTGGACTTGAAAAATGTGCTATATTATCCATGAAGCAAGGAAAAATGGAAAAGAATAGAAGGAATAGAACTGAGAAATGGAAACATAGTAAAAGCATTAGCAAAGGATGATGGTTATAAATGCCTAGGCATATTGGAAGCAGATAACATCTTGATTGGAAAAGTCAAAGAGTCAATGTGAAAGGAATACATCAGGAGGGTCCGCAAAATATTAAAATCAAAGCTGAATGCTGGAAACATAATTAAAGCAATTAATATGTGGGCAGTTCCAGTGATACACTACTCAGCTGGAATCATCAACTGGACTTTGGCTGACCTGGAAAACTTGGACCGGAAAACACGCAAACTTCTGAATATGTACCATGTTTTACATCCACGAAGTGACATTGACAGGTTGTACCTGCCAAGAAAAATAGGGGGCAGAGGACTAATGCAAATCCATCAAACTGTAAAAGAAGAAAAATGAAGTTTGAAGGATTATGTGAACCAAAGTATTGAGAAATTGCTGCAGGCTGTGAAAATGGAGAACATTATAAAAACAACAGAAACAAAGACAGAATATAAGGAAAAACAGCTGGATGACAGATTAAATAGATGGAAAACTAAAGCTTTGCATGGACAGCACTTGAAAAACATTGAAGGAAAATGTGATGACAACTTTACAAGGGCATGGCTTAAAATGGGAACCATCAAGAAAGAAACGGAAGGTTTAATACTCACTGCTCAAGAACAAGCACTACAAACTAATGCCATGAAAGCAAAGATACAAAAATCCACCGACAATCCAAACTGCCGACTTTGCAACAGCAAAGTTGAAACTGTTTCACATTTAATATGTGAATGCAGCAAAATCGCACAAACTGATTACAAAGCTAGACACGACCAAGTTGCTAAATTAGTTCACTGGTCTTTATTTAAAAAATACGACTTTCCTGTATCCAAAAAGTCATGGGAACATAAAGTGGAAAAAGTTATAGAAAATGAGAAGGTGAAGATCTTGTGGAACTTTCAAATACAGACAGATTGTCACTTGGAACACAACACGCCAGATATCACAGTTGTTGAAAACTGAAACGTACAATTTACTGACATCGCGGTACCAGGAGATGCCAGAGTTGAAGAAAAAGAACTGGAAAAAATAATGAAATATCGTGACCTGGCCATCGAAACTACACATCTAGTTTCAAAACACACATGGATGAAACATGTAACAGTGATACCCATTGTCATCGGGGCACTTGGTACCATGTCCAAGAATTTTATAACATACATTAGCAAATTGCAGCTTCCTGCAACAACACCAGCGGAACTACAAAAAACTGTGATACTTGGAACATCATACATCTTAAGAACATACTTGGTTGATACCTAGGATGCTAGTAGCAACCCGTATCAACCATTAGCACCAGTCAATGGTATTTGTGATGCATTTTTGAAAGTTCAGTTGACTGAGTTTCACATTTAATAAGTAAAGATAATAATAACAATAACAACAACAACAACAACAACAACAACCCCTCCGAGAAGCTCTACCTTGTCCTGGTGGAGGGGCTTGCATGCTCAGTGATCCTAAGGGCTATGCTGAACAGGTGCAACCATATCAGACAGATCTTAGGAGAAGGGCAGACAAAATTTGCTCCACAAGCCATTCAAATATGGTGAATATGAAAAAGAATGAAATTTATGCCGGTTGAACAGTTGCCTGGATTAACAAGGGTTCCGTTTGATGGTATCGCTCCTGTCATTCTACGCAAAATGAGTTACAGGGCTCAGCTCCCTCTGCTAGGCAACCAGGGCATGGAGCTGACAAACTACTGGAAGAAAAACCCAAAAAGCGAAAAATCTGGACTAGGAAAGAAAACAGCTCTATTATGGAAGTTTACTATCAGTCTGAGCCAGCAAAACGTGGATTTCAAAAACAAATGTATCAGATTTGGAAGATGAACCATACGGACTGTGACACCAGTGAACAAAGGTTAATGGACCAACGACGTGTAATCCTAAACCACAAATTTTTCATTACAGAAGAATTAATAGCAATAGAAGAGAAAGCAATGTATTTATTTATTTATTTTATTTATTAGTTCGATTTATATGCCGCCCTTCTCCGGAGACTCAGGGCGGCTTACAATGCATTTAATGGTCTGAGTACATCAACAAAGAAGAGTAACATCAAGAATGATTTGCAGACTCAAAAGGAAACTGAGGAAGAAAGGGAGGAATAGGATACTGAAATGGATGAAGATAAAGAACAAGGAAGCACTGAAGAACAAATACCAACAGATAGTGCTCAATTAGCTGGAAAAATAAAGCATCAAATGGAAGATGCTGAAAGAACACATTTGCCAAAGCTGAACCAAGTGAACCGGAAAGAATTGAGAAATGTACTAAAAAAGGTCAATGAGGCTGTGCAAACTATTCAAACCACTACATTAGCCGAAACAAACCAACTGATGTATGCAGCAGCCGTCACAACTACCAAAATATAAAAGAACCAAAGAGGCAAGAAGGGGAAGCTTAAGTGGAAAATTGAGTTAGAATTGAAGATCAAAAAATTATATGGAGATTTGAGCAACGTGAAGAACCTAAGGCAAAGTCAGCTAAAGAACAAGAAGGTCAAAAGCAGCCTGGAAGCAAGATACAATCTGAGGAATAAGGAGATTGCGGTAGTAATTGAAGAGCTGAAGCAGAGGGTTGTTGCCATCGCTGAAAAGATTAAAAGGTATGAAAACCGAGTAACTCAGTTCAAGGAAAACTCACAGTTCAGAGCAAATCAGCACCAGTTTTATGAGAGCTTAGAAAATGGAGACGGAGTAACAACAAATGAAAAGCCTGATAAAGAGAAAGCTCTGAAATTCTGGAAGTATTTGTGGGAAAACAACAAGAAGCACAACAGAAATGCAAAATGGATCAAATAGGTTGAGGACTCTATTAAAGTGCATAAAATGGAAGACGTGAAAATAACAAAAGCAATTGGTGCAAAGACAGTTAAGAAAAGTGAAGAACTGGAGTGCACTTGGACCAGATGAGCTGCATGGCTTCTGGTTAAAGGCACTTATAAGTGTGTACAAAAGATTGGCAATCCAGATGAACCAGATCCTAAGAACACCTGAAAATGATGAATGGATGACAACTGGAAGGACATTTTTGATCCAAAAAGATAAAGAAAAAGGAAAGGACCGTGGAAACTATAGGCCAATCACCTGTTTGTCAACAACATACAAGCTTCTTACTGGTATCATTGCAAACCAAATCTATGGATACCTCAAAAGAAATAACTTGCTTCCTGTAGAACAGAAAGGATGCTGCAAAAACTCAAGAGGAACAAAGGATCAATTGCTGATTGACAAGCTAATCCTAAAGAAATCAAAGAAAAGATGAACCAACCTGTTCATGGCTTGGATAGACTATAAGAAAGTGTTTGATTCAGTTCCCCATAGCTGGATCAAGAAATGCCTGGAAATCTTTAGCATCAGCAGCAACATACAAAAATTCATGGCATCTTCAATGAACCTCTGGAAAATGAAACTTATGGCTAATGAAGAAGAACTGGGTGAAGTTGAAATTAAATGAGGCATTTTCCAGGGCGATTCCCTTTCACCCCTAGTTTTTATACTCTCAATGCTACTACTGACAATCATTTTGAAGAAGATGAACTGTGGATAAGAACTTGCAAAGAAAGGACTGAAAATCTCGCACTTGAGGTACATGGATGATTTGAAGCTGTTTGGTAAAACAAAAGCTGAACTGAATTTATTAATTGAAACCACAAAAGAATTCAGCCAAGACATTGGTATGCAGTTTGGAATTGACAAATGTGCAACAATAGCAACCAAAGCAGGTAAGATCATAGAAGAGGATGGAATAGAACTAGAGAATGAAGAAACGATAAAGGCAGTAAAATCAGAAGAAGGCTACAAGTACTTGGGGATTTTAGAGGCCTCTGACTTAATGCATAATAAAGTCAAGGAATTAACTTCAGCCAAGTACATTCGGCAAATTTGTAAGATACTAATGTCCAAATTGAGTGGAGGAAACATCATAAAAGCCATAAATACCTGGGCTATACCTGTGATTCGATACTCTGCAGGAATAATTGACTGGACCCAGATGGAGTTAGACAATTTGGACAGAAAAACAAGGAAGCTTATGATAATGAATCATGCCTTGCAACCTAAAAGTGATGTTGACCGATTATATTTACCAAGAGCAGAGGGTGGTCAAGGACTCCTACAAGTAATGCAGACTGTGGAAGAAGAAAAATGCAGCTTGAATGTTACATCCAGAAAAGTGAAGAACCAATGATTAAGGAAGTAAATAAAGGAGGCCTTTTAAAGATAACTAAAACAAAAGCAGAATATAAGAAAGAAGTAATTGAGCAGTGAGCTGAAAATTGGAAAAGCAAAGGTCTGCATGGCCAATACTTGAAAAATATTGAAGGCAAAGCTGACCAGAAACTAACTTGGAACTGGTTAAGATCAGGAGTACTGAAAAAAGAAACAGAAAGCTTTATTTTGGCAGCTCAAGAACAAGCCCTAGCCACAAACTGCATGAAGGCAAACATTCAACATGTTGCCACCAACAGCAAATGCCGCCTCTGCAATGAGAAAAATGAGACAGTCGACCACCTGATCAGTGGGTGCAGCAAAATTTCACAAACTGACTACCTACAACGCCATGACCGTGTTGCTAAGATCATTCACTGGAAATTGTGCCAGAAGTTTGGATTTGAGTACAGCAAAAACCACTGGAAACATCAGGTTGAGAAAGTTTTAGAGAATGAGAAACTCAAGTTTTTGTGGGACTTTAGGATTCAGACTGACAGGCACTTAGTCCACAACACCTGACATAACAATAGTTGAAAAGAAAAAAGAATGGTTCATTGACATTGCAATCCCTGGTGATGCATGGATTGAAGATAAGCAGCAAGAAAAATCACAAAGTACCGGGACTTGCAAATCAAAGTTGAGCGACTGTGGAAAAAGAAATTGTGTGTTGCCCCAATTGTAATTGGAGCCCTTGGAGCAATACCCAAAGGGCTACCCCGCTATTTAGAAATTATAAATTTACCGGACTTGAACATTTTGACTTTACAAAAAACCACCTTACTCGGAACAGCTTCCATCCTCCGACGATACCTTAACAGTTCCTAGGTCCTTGGTTAGGACTTGAGCTACTGAGCTATTAACCAGCCTCAAAGACTGTGAATCTCATTACAGATTAACCAATAATAATAATGGCAAACTTCTTTCAGCAGCAATGACACACCTATGAGGATGGAAGATTGGGATATACCTAGCTGTAAAATCCAAAAATGGGTGGCTGGTCCAATTAGAGAGAAGATCCCACCACAGCACTGCTCATCCCTTGGTTTCTAGTTTTATTTTACTTCCTGTTAATTTTAATGCTTTTATATTTGGGTTTTTATTGTATTGTAACCTACCCAAAGTCACTTTGCATAGTGAGATGGGCAACATATAAATTTAATAAATAAATAAATAAATAAAATAAAAACAATTAAACTTCAATCCAATTTTGAGCATTAAAAAGTAATGTTTTTCACAATGTACTCCCAAAATGCAGCCCTAATATTTGGCTGTTCATGATTACTGTCCATGGAGGATGCCATTCAATTAGTTCACTAGATTTTCAAATAATGTTCAGGTTAGAAAAGTACACTGCTTATTTCACTTCATTTAGATTCAAAGTAATATACAGTCCCGAGTGGCAGCACTTGGGTGATTTCACCTGAGCTCAAAAACACAGTCTAAATCATAATCCTAGTTAGTCTTGAATGAGAGATTTCCAAGGACTGTGGTAGCACAGTGGTTAGAATGCAGTACTGCAGGGCTAACTCACTGCTCACTCCAGGAATTCAATTCTGAGCAGCTCAAAGTTGATTCATCCTTCCAAGGTCGGTAAAATGAGGTCCCAGATTGTTAGGGGCAAGATGCAGATTCTGTAAACCACTTAAAGTGGGATGTAAAGCACTGTAAAGTGGTATAGAGGTCTAAACGCTATTGCTATAGCCTACACTGGAAAGCCATATAAACGTCTGGGAAGATGGGAATGGTAAATCATTACCATACTGCTGGTAAGAAAACTACATGAATTCAAGAATCATTTCACAAGAACTTAAGTTTGACAAAGGAGACAATGTTATTGAATGACAATACATGTTTCAAGCAAATATATGATATGTTCTTAAGTTCCTATTATTAAGAGCAGTATCACAAGGGCATCTATGTGTTGGTGAATTGTTTAAAAAGGCAAGAGAGTGGCCACAACTTCATGGTTAAAGCAATCATCTTGGCTTTTTAAACTCTTAAAAGGCCCCTGCACTATTATTTGTTAGCATAGTGTTATATTTTTATTAAAAGTACTTTTTATTGTTTTAAAAGTACTCTCTGTTATATGGATTAACTGTGAAGAAAATGGATCCCTATGGATAAGGAAAATAACAGTAGAAGCAGCATATTAGAAATAATAAGACATTCCATGTTTTAGCCAAATATTATAGTGATAATTGAACTAGGTAGGCAACTTTTCTTTTTAAAAGCTGGGTGGCACCTGCTTGAATTACAATATACTTCTGTACAACTCATGGTTTCCATATTTTGCATTTACTTTTATGAATGCCATTTAGTAGGAAAAATACCAATAATACTAAAGGAAGAAAGCAATTCTGCTGTATTGATGGGCTGGGGAAAAGGATTGCCTTTACATTTATTGAGTTAATTAAAAAACCCTCAAAAGCTGCTTTAAAATATTCTCACTGACAGTTTGATCAATCTTTAAAGATGTCTCCAATCTGCATTGTCACTTTTTAAGGTAAGCTGCTCTTGAAAGCTATTTATTAAAGCTTAGACCTTTATGCCTTGGCACAACACAGGAATTCAAACCCATCAGAACAAGATTCAGCAGTCCATCTGCATTTGAAAGACAAAGGTCACTCTTTTGAAGACAGCAAAGTCCACTTTCTGGATAGAGTGGACCATGAGTTTGAAAGAGGGGTAAAAGAGGTCACAATTTACAATTTACAGTTACAATTGAACAGCCTTCAGAGGGGGAGGAATATGATACTATCTATCTCCTGTCTACATTACAGATTCAAGAAAATTCCACACTCATTTGCATTCTAATTCAGGTAACCCCGAGGCTCAGATAAACCCCCAAGCGGCCTCAAAGTCTCCCAGAGAGAATACTAACAACCAGTTGACTGCAAAGAAATACGATCATTCCACCCACACACCCCACCCCCCATCAGAACTAATCCTCCCATTCTCTCCACACCATCCAATCAGAACTGATGAAGCTTCTTGGATGAGAAGTAAAATGTCTTCTTCCTCAAGGAAAAAAGATAGCCAAGTTGCCTTTTAAAAAAGCATCTTTGTGACATTCTGGGTAATGGTTCTTCATTAGTGCTAGGTGGAAATGACTAATCAAGGGAAAGAAACAAGTGAAATTTGTGCATGTAGCTGGAAATTAATCTATCATCTTTAAAAAAGTTGATATACTTGGTATAGTTTCTGCAGATATAGTATAATCCTATAGATTCCATTCCATTAGAAATATGAATTCCAGGAAACTTTTGGAATGTTATTATTTATATGAAATTTCATTTTATGCCAAGTAAATGCTATGTAAAAGATGGAATCACCTATATTTCTCATGTTCAATTTTGAAGTGAATTGTACATGCATAACAAAATGCTGTCTGCAGAAACAGGATTATCTGGCCTAATTAAAGAGACTTTGGAAGAATGATTTTAAAAAGTTATAGGATCTCTTCAGCAGCAGCAGCACGAAGTGTGGGAATGGGAAACAGGGATAGGAAATGACTGGCGAAGCCACACTATGGCCTACACATAGTTTCCCTGTAGCAACTATTTAGTTTCCCAATAATTTCACATTATATTGTTGCAATTGAGTAACACAGCTAATTATTGTGTGTCTCATGTTGTAGTTGTTCAAGGATTTTACAGGTGGGAAAGACAGCAGTTTTCCCTTCACAGGCTTCTACTTCCCACACTTCAATTCCTCAAGGAATAAGATAGAAAAGGACTCAAGTTATTTGCTAACTATACAGACAAAAAGTATTAACTACCTTTTCAAATTCTTCTTGGAGGCATTTGCTATTGCTTTCTGAAGCTAAGCCTGATTTCTGGTTCTCATTTGCTATTCTTGACTCTGATGTCTCTTCCTCTGAAGTTTCTCTATTTTTAATTTTTATTGATAAATCAGATAACCTTGCCTTCATCCTTTCTTCCATAGAGGGTGCTTTACTTTGTTGATGTTGATCGGCACAGCTGATGTCAAATTTTGATAAATCATCAAATACCTTAAATAATTAAAAACAAAAAGCAAAGAATTAAATCAATATATCTAAAAAAGAAAAGAGTTAAATCTGTTATAAAGAACTATTTATGACATGAGAGCAATGCAGTAACATTCTGATAATTGCAACATAATGAATATATAAGGAAAAAATAACTTTCAATATCAAATAGCATTCAATTTTGTAAAGATTAAATAATCTCAGCCCTATGTTTGATTTTGCAATTTAGTTTTTAAGATCATTATGATATCTTTCACATCCAAGTCATCAGGACAGAACACAAACATTTTATTAGGATTTTTAATACAATCAGATTATTTCTCTGGCTCACTTCTCTCCTTCATCAGCCTTGAGAAAGATTGCTTTACTAGCCTTCACTATGTTCCTAGCTGAGCTTTACATTGGATCGGCATGCCTGTAGCAACTGCAGAGAAAAGGAATGATAAGTGGACCTAGGCATGATGGGCAAAGAGAAAGGCATGGGGGGGGGAGGCCCAACTTCTTGGGTTGGTGGTAGATGAGAAAGATAAGTCAGGCTTTTCAGGAGTGATTGTAAGAAGGTAGGAGGCCCACACACCAATGGGTCCAGCTGGCTGAAACCTTGTGGCACATGGCAGATTTTGACAGACAAGTGGATCTAGCCACTTGAGACCTTCCGAGAGTTGGGGAGTGGGGAGGAAGAAGACCAGGCCACTTGGGAGTAAAGGGGGAGGAAGAAGGCTTGTGTGCTGATGAGACTAGTCAGTCAAGGCATTCAATTGGTGACAAGTTTCCATGTGTCAGTTGACCTAGCTGGTGGAGGCTCCCAGCCCACAGTGTGAGGGAGAGATGCAGCATTCCTACTGTTGTAAGAGTGAGCATGCTGCCAAGCACCTAAAATTTCATTACATGACTGCAGGGGTGCTACAATACTCTGGGCATGGAATTCTGGGCAGCGGTCCTAAGTCCTTTAATTCATCTTAAATTTGAATGATCATGAGTAGAAGATTAAATGTACTAGATATTTAGTTATATACTATGTTACATGTATCGTTTTCAGATTATAAAAATGGGACAGAAAACATTTTTAATTCTCACTGCTGAGAAGTAACATAAATATGCACAGGAAAGCTGAACAGGAAATTAATCTTTTTTTCTATTGGCAGGATATAAATAAAAGAAAAATAAATAATGATGAAATCAGAGAAAAAATTGAAGCAAATCTTGCCAAGGAAAAATTAATCTATTTACACAAGCCTTTTCTTTTTTTATAACCCTGAGCTACAAATATTCTACAAATACAAATACAGGAAGATGCTGGAAATGGATGATAATTTTCATGACAATAGCAAAGGCAATGATTAATATCCATGGGAGAAGGCAATGGTAAACCTCTGCTTCAGTTGGTGATCAACAGAAAAAAGTCTGCAAAACAGTTTCCTACAGATATTTGCACTGAAATGTAATTCAGACATAAGAAGCAACACGACAGACTAAAATGTGGCTGATTATTTTTAAAATATTTTTTTAAATGCTGTGCAAAATAGCTCTAGTCATGTACTCTATACTGCCAGCTGCCAGAAGTTTGGCAGTTTGAATCTCACTGGCTCAAGGTTGACAGCCTTCCATTCTTCCAAGGTTGGTAAAATGAGAACCCAGATTGTTGGGGGCAAGATGCTGATTCTGTAAACTGCTTAGAGAGGGCTGTAAAGCACTGTGAAGCAGTATATACGTCTAAATGCTATTGCTATATAGTCAGCTATGTAAGTGACCTTTTTTACTTCCATGTGATTTTGGCTATCACATTCCAGAAAAATATTTTTTCCCCAAAGTTTGTTTCATAATATAGCAATGCAATTTGGATATGTGAATTTACGACAGGATCACAACAAATAATTTTAGCAGAAAAACAATTGAACCGGAATCAGAAAAATCATGATCATAACTACTTGAAGCGTGTGTAATACATAGTACCAAGTCCTATTCAGTGACAAAGTGTCAGATTAGATCAGTTAATTCAATGCCCAATTGTCAATAGCAACATACATATATTCATACAGTTAATGGACCAATGATAATTAATAGAGCTTTCCATGACTGGCTGTGCTTAGGTTACTGTGTCTATGTAATACAGCAAAGATTTTATCACCTGCTCCCCCCCCCCCTTTTTTTTGGCAGGCTATAAACTGTAATCACCAAACTTTGATTACCTGATGTGTACCCAAGTTGTTAGGTGGTTTTGTGTAATTTTTGCTTTTGCATAAATCTTCAGAGAGGACATTACATTTTCCCCATCTTCTTGATGTCTTTTCAAAGTCATGATAGGTTTTTTCATTTTCACTACTATCTGAACAGTTTAAACCGATAGCCTGTGGATTAAAATTCACATCCAATTCTTCATTCAGCTCTGCTTTTCCCTCTCTGTATTTATTGTTACAAATCTCTTTATGTATTCCTAAGAGGCTAGATGCTATAGTCTCCCTTAAAGAATCGACAGGTGATATTTCTGAATCAGAGTATTCTGTCTCAATAGTAAACCCCTTAGGTGACAGAGAAGTCATAGACTGGTATAATTCATTTCCATAACTCCATTCAGCATTGTGCTGAGCTTCAAAGTAATTTGAAAGCTCCTGAGGCCTCTGCTGTAGCTTGTTCAAAGTCATATTCCAGTCACCGTTATCTTCACTATCTGAGCCCATCTCATCATAAGCAGATACAATACTGGATTCTTCCTCCAAAGCTTTGAACACTTGGCTCTTAGGTTTGGCAAGCATTCGAGGACAAGGCAAAATGGCATTTTGCAAGGCTACCCAATTTCCATCTGTACTTTGCAAAACAGGAGGAAAATCTAAGGAAATATAAAAAAAAAAACTCCAGTATCATTATTATTGAATTTTATTGATCTAAATGCATTCTTAATTAGCTATTTTTTCAATTACTACAAAATTTTGGTTGTTTTATATTTTATAAATTTTAAGAGAATAATGAAGTTCATATGAATTTGTATCACATATGATAAAGTACTGTGAAGATGATTAATCACAATTTGATCTGATGAATTTGAAATGGGGCCAGATTTTAATAACTATTTTAAAGGTTTACAAAACAATGGACATTTTGTTTTGCAATCCAAACATAGTATTGGATAGATAAAAAATGTGATAAATACATCATTATTTATTAATATTATTAAGAATTTCTTTAAAACCCAAGGGTAGTTTCAATGTGTATTTTAGAATTCCTGAAAACCTAAATATTTTTAAACATCTTGTATTTTCCTTGCAACTAGTACTGCTGACAATGAAAAAGTCTAACAATTTGGCACTACATGGCAATTCAATGCAAAGATGGGAACATCTTACTCTTTGTTATTAATCCAGACAGATTAACAGCCACCAACTATTTCTAGTGAAGAACTCCATTTGTTGGATTGAGCAAGAGTCTTGCTATTGATGTATTTATTATATCATCTAGTATCCTTTCATTAGAATAATAATAATAATAATAATAATAATAATAATAATAATAATAATAATAATAATAATAAGTTAATCTGTAGTGAGATTCACAGTCTTTGAGGCTGGTTAATAGCTCAGCAGCTCGAGTCCTAACCAAGGACCTAGGAACTGTTAAGATATCGTCGGAGGATGTAAGCTGTTCCGAGTAAGGTGGTTTTTTGTAGAGTCAAAATGTTCAAGTCCGGTAAATTTAGAATTTCTAAATAGCGGGGTAGCCCTTTGGGTATTGCTCCAAGGGCTCCAATTACAATTGGAACAACACATGATTTCTTTTTCCATAGTCGCTCAACTTCGATTTGCAAGTCCCGGTACTTTGTGATTTTTTCTTGCTGCTTATCTTCAATCCGTGCATCACCAGGGATTGCAATGTCAATGAACCATACTTTTTTCTTTTCAACTACCGTTATGTCAGGTGTGTTGTGGACCAAGTGCCTGTCAGTCTGAATCCTAAAGTCCCACAAGATCTTGAGTTTTTCATTCTCTAGAACTTTCTCAACCTGATGTTCCCAGTGATTTTTGCTGTACTCAAATCCAAACTTCTGGCACAATTTCCAGTGAATGATCTTAGCAACACGGTCTTGGCATTGTAGGTAGTCGGTTTGTGAAATTTTGCTGCATCCACTGATCAGGTGGTGGATGCAGCAAAATTTCACAAACCGACTACCTTTATTTATTATTATTATTATTATTATTATTATTATTATTATTATTATTATTATTATTATTATTATTATTATTATTATTATTATTATTATTATTATTATTTGTTATTATTTAATTTATATACTGCCCTTCTCCTGAAGGACTCAGGGCAGTGCACAGCCAACAATAAAACAAACCCAATACAAAATTTAAAAGCAATTTTAAAAATATATTAAACAATTTGGCCCTAATCATTAAAAAATAAACCCCAATTAAAAATCATGTTTAGTCCAGCCCAGCTTGTTGGAACAATAGCGTCTTGAGGGCACGGCAAAAGATGCGTAGGTCAGGGATCATCCGTATCTCCAGAGGCAATTCATTCCAGAGGGCAGGTGCCCCCACAGAGAAAGCTCTCCCCCTGGGGGCTGCCAGTCGACACTATTTGACCGACGGCATCCCGAGGAGTCCCTCTCTGTAGGAGCATATTGGCCAGTGGGAGGCTTTCGGCAGCAGAAGGTGGTCTCGTAAGTACCTGGGTCCTAAGCCATGGAGTGCTTTGAAGTTGGTCACCACCATCTTGAATCGCACCCAGAAGACCACCGGAAGCCAGTGCAGCTCGCGCAGGAAGGGTGTTACATGGGTGCGCCGAGTCGCTCCCATAATTGCCTGCACGGCCGCATTCTGGACCAGTTGGAGCCTTCAAGTGCTCTTCAAGGGGAACCCCATGTAGAGAGCATTACAGTAGTCCAAACAGGAAGTGACAAGAGCATAAGTGATCATGTGCAAGGAGTCCCGATCCAGAAAGGGGCGCAACTGGTGAATCAGGTGAACCCGATAAAAAGTCCCCCTGGCCACAGTCATCACATGCTCTTCTAGCAACAGCCACACATCCAGGAAGACACCCAGGTTTCGGGCCCTCTCTGTGGGGGCCAAGATCTCACCCCCAATAGTCAGTTTTGGAGACAGCTGGCTATACCGGGATGCCAGAAACCACAGCCACTCAGCCTTGAAGGGGTTGAGTCTGAGGCTGTTTCTTCCCATCCAGATCCGCATGGCCTCCAGACACCAGGATATCACGTCAAGTGCATCATTGGGATGGTCCGGGGTGGAGATGTACAGGTGAGTATCATCAGTGTACTGATGAAACTCCACCCCAAAACCACGGATGATCTTACCCAGTGGCTTCACATAAATGCTGAACAAAAGGGGTGAGAGGACTGACCCTTGCGGCACCCCACAAACAAGGTGCCTCAAGGTTGACCTCTGACCCCCTGCCAACACAGACTGCATACGGTCAGAGAGGAAGGAAGAGAACCACCACAACACGATGCCTCCTACACCTAACCCCTCCAACCGGTGCAGCATGATACCATGGTTGATGGTATCAAAAGCTGCTGAGAGGTCTAATAGGACCAGGACAGAAGAACAACCCCTGTCCCAGGTCCTCCAAAGATCATCCACCAATGCGACCAATGCCATTTCTGTGCTGTACCCCGGTCTGAAGCCCGACTGGAATGGATCCAGATAGACAGCTTCATCCAGGTACTGGGGAAGTTGTCATGCCACCATACTCTCAACAACCTTCGCCACAAAGCGAAGGTTGGAGACTGGATGATAGTTCACTAATACAGCTAGGTCCAAGGAAGGCTTCTTGAGGAGGGGGTCTCACCACTGCCTCTTTCAAGGCAGAGGGGAAGAAGCCCTCACTCAAAGAAGCATTAATAATCCCCTGGAGCCAGCCTTGTGTAACTGCCCGGGAGGTCAGCACCAACCAGGAGGGATACGGGTCCAATAAATATGTGGCAGCGCTAAGTCTACCCAGAATCCTGTCCATGTCCTTGGGAGCCACAGAGTCAAACTCCTCCCAGATAACACTCTCAAGACTCTCAGGACTCTCAAGACCTACTTCAGGACTCTTTTCGCTCCCCAAGTTGTCCAGAATTATGGCGTCCGGGCCTGAGGTTGATGTTGTGTAATGCCAGGTCCGTGGTTAATAAGGCCCCCCTCATTTGCGATCTTATTCAAGAGGGGGGTGCGGACCTGGCAGGTATTACGGAGACCTGGTTGGGCCAGGGGGGGGGTTCCCCTCGTGGAGATGTGCCCGCGAGGCTTCCGTGCATTTCATCGGCCAAGGGCCCAGGCAGGGGTGGGGGGGTGGCGGTCATTATAAGGGAAAGTCTTGATCCAAGGGAGACCACTGTACCTCAGATAGCCGGAGGTGAGTCGCTCCTGGTGAAGTGGGGCCATGGTGTGCAGGTGGGTTTGCTGATCGCGTACCTGGCTCCCTGCCACGTGACAGCGGCCCTGCCCGAGCTTCTCAACGTTATTGCCGAGGTGGCGGTTGACACCCCCAGGCTTTTGGTCATGGGGGATTTCAACCTGCCGTCTGTCGATGAGGCGTCTGGGTTGGCTCGGGAGTTTATGGCTTCCATGACAGTCATGGACCTGACACAATTAATTCTTGGCCCTACTCACACAGGCGGACACACTCTGGACTTGGTTTTTGTCTCTGGTCAGTGGTTGAATGGCCTAGATGTTGGGGATATAGTGATCGAACCCCTGTCATGGTCGGACCATTCTCTCCTGAGGCTAGACTTTCTAACCGCCAAACCCCACCTCAGGGAGGCGGAACCGATTAGGTGGTTCTGCCCCAGGCACCTGATGGATCCTGATAGGTTTCAGAGGGAGCTTGGGCCAATGCCCGAAACTCTGGCTCACGATTT
This sequence comes from Coluber constrictor foxii, assembly GCA_038048745.1. Taxonomy (NCBI): domain Eukaryota; kingdom Metazoa; phylum Chordata; class Lepidosauria; order Squamata; family Colubridae; genus Coluber; species Coluber constrictor. The sequence continues at coordinate 112,349,069 of CM075961.1, read as the reverse complement.
GGCCGAGGACCTGGTGGCCGGCTGGGATAGGGCGGCCGCCGGTGCCCTGGACCGAGTCGTGCCTTTGCGGCCTTTGACCCGGCACCGAATCTGCCTGGCTCCTTGGTTTTCTGAGGAGTTGAGGGAGATTAAGCGTCGGAAAAGACGCCTAGAGAGTGGTTGGAGGGCGAGTCGATCTGAATCCGACCGAACACTAGCTAGGTCCCATGTTAGGACCTATTTGGTGGCGATAAAAGCGGCAAAGCATAATTACTTTTCCGCTCTTATTGCATCGGCAGATAATCGCCCAGCCGCGCTCCCTCCTACATCAGGGAGCGCAGGAGGACCTCTTGCAAGGGCGGGCTGAGGATTTTGCACAGTATCTGCACGATAAAGTCGTTCAGATTCGGGAAGGCTTGGACTCTGACTGGGTAGATTCCGGCGAGGTGACTGAGGCTGGTCATGAGAACATTATCTGGGATGAGTTCGATCCTGTGACTTCTGAGGACGTGGACAGGACTTTGAGGAGTCTAAACGCAATCACATGTTTATTGGACCCGTGTCCTTCCTGGCTGGTACTGGTCACTCAGGAAGTTACACGAGGCTGGCTCCAGAGAATTATAAATGCTTCTTTGAGTGAGGGTTTCTTGCCTGCGCCTTGAAAGAGGCGGTGGTGAGGCCCCTCCTCAAGAAGCCTTCTCTGGACCCGGCTGTTTTGGCAAATTTTGGTCCTGTCTCCAACCTTCGCTTTATTGCAAAGGTTGTTGAGAGTGTGGTTGCGCGACAGCTCCCACAGTACCTGGATGAAACCATCTATCTAGATCCGTGCCAGTCCGGTTTCAGACCTGGGTACAGCACGGAGACGGCATTGGTCGCATTGGTGGATGATCTCTGGAGGGCTCGGGACAGGGGTTGTTCCTCTGTCCTGGTCCTGTTAGATCTCTCAGCGGCTTTTGATACCATCGACCATGGTATCATGCTGCGTCGGTTGGGGGGTTTGGGGGTGGGAGGCACCGTGCTGCGGTGGTTCTCCTCCTATCTCTCTGACCAATCGCAGTCTGTGTTGGCAGGGGGGCAGAGGTCGACCTCGAGGTGCCTCGTTTGCGGGGTGCCACAAGGATCGGTCCTCTTGCCGTTCCTGTTCAACATTTATGTGAAGCCGCTGGGTGAGATCATCCATGGTTTTGGGGTGAGTTGCCAACTGTACACTGATGATACTCAGCTGTACATCTCCACCCCTGACCACCCCAATGATGCCCTCGAAGTAATGTCCCAGTGCCTTGAAGCCGTGCGGGTCTGGATGGGGAGGAACAGGCTTCGTCTCAACCCTTCCAAGACCGAGTGGCTGTGGATGCCGGCGTCCTGGTATAGCCAGCTGGTGCCATCGCTGGCTATTGGGGGTGAGTCATTGGCCCCCACAGAGGGGGCTCGCAACTTGGGTGTCCTCCTGGATTCACAGCTGTCCTTGGAAGGGCACATGGTGGCCGTGGCCAGGGGGGCCTTTTATCAGGTTTGCCTGATGTGCCAATTGCGCCCCTTTCTGGATCGGGACTCCATGTGCACAGTCACTCATGCACTCGTCACATCTCGCCTGGACTACTGTAACGCTCTCTACATGGGGCTCCCCTTGGGGTGCACCCAGAGGCTCCAAGTGGTCCAGAATGCGGCCGCGCGGGTGACACCTCTCCTGCGCGAGCTGCATTGGCTTCCGGTGGTCTTCCGGGTGCGCTTCAAGGTGTTCGTTTTGACCTTTAAAGCGCTCCATGGCAGGGGACCGGGGTTTTTGCGGGACTGCCTGCTGCTACCGATAACCTCCCACCGGCCAGTACGCTCACACAGAGAGGGCCTTCTCAGGGTGCCATCAGCCAAGCAATGTCGGCTGGTGGCCCCCAGGGGGAGAGCCTTCTCTGTGGGGGCATCCGCCCTATGGAACGAGCTGCCTCCTGAAATTCGTTTGATCCCGGACCTCCGCGCTTTCCGAAAGGCCCTTAAGACTTATTTATTCAACAAGCCGGCCTTGCTTGCTTGATTTTAATGGGGTTTTAAAATTTTTGGTACTATTAATCTCTGGGGTTTTAAATTGGGTATTTTAACGGGGTTTGAGACTTTTATTTTGGAACGCCAATCGATTTAATCTAATTTTAAATCCTTTTAATATTTGTATTTTATGTGTTTTAATTTGGTTGTTCACCGCCCTGAGTCCCCCTCCCGGGGAGAAGGGCGGTATATAAATTGAAATAAATAAATAAATAAATACCTCCATCACCCCATCTGATCCTACCCAATTGGAGTCCAGGCCTTCCCTAATCTGAGTGATTTTTTCATGCAGATATTGCACAAAATCCTCAGCCCTACCCTGCAAGGAGTCCTCCTGAGCTCCCAGATGAAGTAGGGAGCAGGTCACCCTAAACAGGTCAGCTGGGTGGTTATCTGCAGATGCAACAAGAGCAGAAAAATAATTAGATTTTGCCACTCTTATCGCCACTCGGTAGGTCTTAATATGAGACCTCACTAGTGTCCGGTCAGATTCGGAACGGCTTGCCCTCCAATCGCTCTCCAGGCCTCTTTTACAGTGCTTCATCTCCCTCAGCTCCTCGGAGAACCAAGGAGCCAATTAAGTTTGGCACTGGGTCAGAGGCCGCAAAGGCAAGACGCCATCTAAAGCTCCAGCGGCTGCCCTATCCCAGGAGGCCACTAGTTCTTCAGTCGAATCGTGAGCCAGAGCCTCAGGGAATGGCCCAAGCTCCATCAGGAACCTATCAGGATCCATTAGGCACCTGGGAGGTGATGGTCTCCCTGCAGTGGAGGGTAGCGGCTCAAAAGTCTAGTTGAAGGAGTGAGTGATCTGACCATGACAAGGGCTTGATGGCTATATCCCCTATTTCTAGATCATGCAGCCACTGACCAGAGACAAAAATCAAGTCCAGAGTGTGAACTCCCATGTGAGTACCGCCTTGAACTAACTGGGTCAGGTCCATGGCCGTCATGGAAGCCATGAACTCCCGGGCTGCCTCTGACATTTTGCCAACAGATGGCAAGTTGAAATCTCCCATACCATAAGTCTAAGGGTATCAACCGCCATCCCGGCTATTATTCTGTTGAGCAGCTGGGGCAGGGCTGATGCTATCTGGCAGGGAGCCAGGTATTCAGTCAGCAAACCCATCTGGACCCCCCAACCCCACTTCACAAAGAGGGACTCATATCCGGCTATCTGAGGTACAGTGGCCTCCCTCGGAGAAAGATCTTCCTTAATAATAGCCGCCACCCCCCATCCCTACCCTGGCCCTTGGCTGATGGAATGCACGGTAGCCTGGTGGGCACATTTCAATGAGGGGAACCCCCTTCGCAGCCCAACCAAGTCTCTGTAATACCCGCCAGGTCAACTTCCCCCTTTTGAATAAGATCACAAATGAGGGGGGCTTTAGTTATCACAGACCTGGCGTTGCATCAGCCAAAGGCCCAGGCCCTGAGGATCTGTACAACTTGGGGAACGAGAAACACACTGGGGACCGGAGTGCGCAATTGCTCATAGACAGCGAGTGGCACTCCCACAACATGATATGGCCCCTTGCTACCGCCATATCTGTCCCTCCCACCCACTGTTCTGATTGAGCAGCCCAATTAGAACAGTGGGAGCTTGGGATTTCACAAATACTGTAGAAGAAGGTGGCTGCTTTGAATATAAACTTAGTCATATGTAGAGAAATCAGTTGAAATTAATGTCATCTATGACTAACTGTTCCATTTATTGCAATTGATTTATATTATGCACAACTGAATCAACATGAGAATTTTAGGGAATAGGATGCTATACTTGATCTTAAATGCAAAAAAGCAAAGTTTTAAAATTCTTGAAAATTAAAGCTATAATGTTTATATATAAAATCTTAAGTAGGCTTCTATGGGTAGCCTCAATTTATGACAGATTGCTTAACATTTACTTTCTGGCAAAAAATGCCCATTGTATACAATGGGATCACTTAATGACCACAGCTTTCAATTAATGACTGTGGCATTTGCCATATGATCATCATATCCATTTAATGAGGGCCACATGTTATAAATGTCATAAAATTGGATTTGTCATATGATCCACTAAGAACTGGCATGCCTACTGACCTGTAATTCTGGGCTCGGTTATGGTTGTAAGTCCAGGCCTACCTGTATGCACATTTAATTACGCAAAACTATTTTATTTTTGAGTTAGTGAAAGCATTGATTCCCTACTATTTAGTATATTCCTGGGATACAAAATACTTTTCTAAACAGCATCTAATTATCAATGAAATTTATATAACTGCAATTGCTTTTTGAAAGCATTTTTTTCTAAAGTTTAAACAATCAAATGCCATTAAATGTGACTAAGAAATCTGTTGGGATATCAGCTTTGGTAATATATTTAATAAAACAGCCATTTATCCTCAAGAGGAGCTGCTTAATTTAAAAGTATTGAAAAATACCTCAGGAGGCAATTGTTCATGCCAAACATTTGAAATGTTTTTCCAAGACAATTTTTAAAAATAAATTATTACAGCTTAACAAGTTAAGTTTGCACATACATCAACCACATACACTACAGGTCCATTTATCTCTCACAAAACAGAACCATAAATTATATTCTAAGATTTCAGGGTAAAAAGCACAGAAATAATAGCTGAACAATAAAAACAAAACAGATACAACTTCATGCATCCAGGAAGAGGATTAACTCATCTAGAATCAGTTTTTGGTATTAATGTCTACAGGAGGATGTATTTATGCGAATGGATTCTGCAGAAGTTCTAGTTACTGAGGCCTTGTCGAGAGCAATGCAAGGCTTAATTCTGGTAACAATAATACATTTTGATGAAAAGAATGATCACAGCTTTACATTAGAACCAAGCCTTTTTGTTTGCAAATTTCGTGACAGGTTATAAATAATACAAAGTTATTCATTGTTAATCAATTAATAACAAAACATATATTCCAATGGCTCAGCAGAGAGCTTCTGAATATTCTAAATGTATATTCTTGGAATATACATGGACAGCATTTTTACAGAAATGCTGTCCATTGTTTTCAAAATTTAATAGCTATTTTAAAAAGCAAATGACAAAGCAGTAACCATTCTCAGTCTGCAGATTGTTGATCTGCCTGATTCCTTCTTCTTTCCTCCATTCTAAAAGAACATGAAAAAAATAGCTATTTTTTCTTTGCACAGCCAAGAAATATCATACGTATTACAGGCCTTTATGTGGTTCATTTAATTGGTCCACACTCTTCCAGCTGGGAAATGTAGACAGCTTGTGCTTTTGTTTCTTGATTTGGCCTTTTGATTCCCTCAAGGTAGATTCAAACACTGATGATGTGAGAATTGAGTCTTGGGCTGTAGCTTCATTAGTCAGTGAAAATGCAGACTGGGATCTCTGTTAAAAAAATGTATAACTTTAGGAAATGCAAGCTTGGACAGGAGCCATTTTCTTAAGTTGCACAAAAAAATGGAAAGCATGACATATCCATCAACCAATGATATAGACTGTTTTCTCCTTAACCTATTACCTTAATCAGTGACTGTTTCCCCTTTTATATATCCTTTTTCCCTATTGAAATTATATCTTTTACATGATCACTAGGAAGGGAGACTGCCCTTTTTTTTACTTATATGTTAAGCTATTCTGAAAGCCTTTCTGATAGTAGAATTATATTTTAAAAATCAAATTAAATGAACATTGGGAATATTAATTAACAGAATAACATTCCAACATTATTTTAATGCATGTAATTATTAATTATATATATTGTAATCTACTAAGAAATTCTCTCATGCATAGCCACAATAATGCAATTATAAAATATCCATAATACAAACTTAAAACATCTAACATTTTATAATAATTAAAATTTTAAAAAAGCTTAAAACATTACAGCAGAACCATCCAAGAAAATATTACAGTATAAATCACACAAAGAATATCTACCGCTGACCCACAAAGACACACTTGAAGAATGACACCTTCACAAGTTTTCAAATTACCATAATACAGCTAGTCCTCAACTTACAACTACAATTGAGCCCAAAATTTATGTTAAGTGAAGATTTGTTAAGTGAGTTTTACCCCATTTTACCACATTTCTCACAGAATCTGACTTCCCTATTGACTTTGTTTGTCAAAAGGTTGCAAAAAGTAATCACATGACCCCGGACAATGCAATAGTCATAAGTATGAACCAGTTGCCAAGTATCTGATTTTTTAAATATATAATTTTATTTATGTTTTTTCTTTAACATATATGACTGCTTAGTGAACGGTATGTATTGTGTGGTTCAGTTTACTTCATACACAATACTAATAACAATAATACTGTTTAGGTATACATAATAATCTTTCAACTTCTAACATTTACGTATACATTGTAATTATAATGTATTATATTATGTGGCAGTATACTTTTCCCAATTTCTACTTTCTACCTCTTTTTTCTAACCCCTAATAAAGCAATTCCCATATTGAAAGGTATTATGTATTTATTCATCAACTCTTGCCCTTTTTAGTATTTCAACTCATGTTAACTTTTGGACAAATCTCCCATGCTCCTCCTTTGGGATCTTTTATCTCCTTACATCACTCACCTTTAGTCTAATTCTTTCATTTGCCTCCACATCTGTCTCTTGCTGTCGAATCTCTAGAGCACCTATCAGTAAATCTTGTCAGCTTTGGAAGCCATATTAGCACCAGAAGCTTCCACGCTGCCAACTCCATGTGCCTGGAAAAGTAGGAGGGGGGGATTTCGGAGAATGACTATAGTTGGACATAATAGAATTCTTCCCTTCGGTCAAGGTCATGGTGTTTATGAATCTAGAGGAGGAGTGGTTTCAGGATGGTTCACGTTGGGACGGATATGATTGGACCATATGATAGACTGATGGGTGAAGGGGCTGGATTTGGGGTTTTGATTTACTGAGTGAAAACCTGGAACCCTCAAATTCGGGTTTTCCCAGATGTGCCAGTATACCTACTCTAATAAAATGGAACTTTGAGAAATGCCTGCTTTGGAGTTTTTACTTGGAGTTGAGGACTTTCTGGAATGGTGACATTAAACCAAATCCCTAAAATGAATAATGGTACCCTGAAAGGGGGCTGTCCGGGCTACTGAGCCCCAGCATCAACTTGAACCTTGGGTGGTGTGAAGACTCAGTGAAGATAGAGGAGAAAGAGGAGATCACAGAAGGAGCTGTGGGGACTGATACCGGAAGACTTATCAAGAAGGCTGGGCGCGTGGCCCAAGGAGTCGGATTCCTGGAAAAGCTGCCAGTCTGATCTGAATTCAGAAAAAGGACAGGCGGAAGAACTGCCTGAATCTTGCACCACATCCAGCCCAATGAAGTTGCCCCAAGAGCCAGAATGGAGGGATGTGACAGCTTTGGGATCAGGGTATTCCCAAGACTGGAACTTTTGCCTGTCTCAAAGCCAATCATTAACAGGCTCCCTGAGGTTTGAATGGATGGAAATGGGAAGTTATGCCCCCACTACACAGCATTCTCAAGTGAGATGTAGCTTAACGCAACCCACTTTCACTTTTCCTGATCCAGGACCTGGTGGAGGAATTAGCAGCCAGCAGGCACCTTTCTACCCAAACAGGGCTGATAGGAGGAGTGGCTCCACACAGCCAAGCAAAGCAGCATTTGGGAGACAGAAAACGCAGCCAGCATGGGGACCGCCAAACCCCCCTGCTGCCCCCCTCACCAGCCTGCTTTTGCGCTGCCCCCTGCAAAATGCATCCCCCCAGGCTGGGGATTCTATGCCAGCCAGAGGTGGGTCCAGTGCCAGTGGTTGCCAACACCTTCTGCTCCAATTTTCCAGGGATCCCCATGAGCTAAACTTGCTCCAACGATCCCAGCACATCAGTGGGGGATAATCCAGCAGCTGGTTGGAACTACCCCCCTCTGCAGCCCAACAAACAGAGCAACAGCTGGCCCCTGTCCCTGCAATCCAGCAGCCGGCTGGAGTTCTGCTGCAGATTCCAGCATAGGTGCCTGTACCCACTCCACTGCCAACTGGGGTGCACCAGCAGCTCCCAGCCCCGCTCCTCGTCACCTGGCCCAATCCACCTGCAAGACCATCTCCACCCCATTTTAGGGCCACCTTCAATGGTAAATCTTCCAAACTGACTTACTTCCTCAGCCAAATCTGGGCCCATATAGATCAGTATGGGTAACAACATGAAACTGATCGTGACCTAGTATCCACAATTTCAGAGGGTATGAATGAAGGAGACACTTCAGACTGGATAACCCAACTGCACAACAAGGGAGTGGCTGAACTAAATGATGCTGAAGGGTTTCTTGAGCTGCTCCGGGTCCAATTTGATGACCCTGACCTGATCAATGAGAGCGAAGCCACAATAAAAGATATGAAGCAAGGTAATTGACCCATAAAAGACTTTGTATGGGACTTTAGATGGATCGCAGGGAAGCTTGTCCATTGGCCAGACCTCATACTCCTACACTATTTTAAAGAAGCCATTGACCAAGAAGTCAGGAAAGCATGTGGCATCCGAGGGGTGCCAGAGTGACTGCAGGACTGGTATACCATGTCCGTAGCTCTGGATAGCTCTCCCCCTCCGCAAAGCCTCAGCAGAGAAGCCGCCTCCGAGAATTCTGGCTAGACGTCCACTTTCAAAGCCTGCTGAAGTCCCTCCCACACAGCCTGCAGGGCTGATTAAATGCTATCATTGTGGACAAACAGGTCATCAAGCTTCTGAGTGCTTGGCCTCTGCACCAGTTCCACAACAACACCAGGCCATGGCCACCCAAGGCAGAAGGACTCCAAGAAAGCCCCTGGATACTAACCGATTTGCCAGACAAGCTGTAAAGGTTCCCCTCCCCATTGAAGAGAGCAAGGAACCTCCGGCCAAAGAAGCCCCTCCTGATGAGGCTAGCAGAGAAGACAACCCAATGGTGAGTTCACCCATCCTCTCTTTTTCAATTAAAGTGAAACTGGTGGTGCCAGAGACTGGTGAGCAAGGAGAAGTACCAGCAATAATAGATACAGGCTATACCAGATGTTTAATTGGACTTCCAATTGTTGAACAATTGAGAAAAACAAAAGCCTTAAAGCACCCAAATAAGTTTGAACAGGTGGATGGGACATTAACTGGGGGAGTCTCAGCCACCCAAATCACTGAACTGGTTAGATTGGAATTTGGGAGTTATTGTGAGTTTATATGATTTATAGTAGTGCCTAAGATGTTAGAATCTGTCATATTGGGCCCTGCTTGGCTTGACAAGTGGGCCCCCACCATCAAATGGGAGGATGGACACTGGAAAAATATAATTGGCATCAGCCCACTGCCCCCCATCCCTCCTCCCAAGAGACTGCCAAACTATGGAAACCAATTACCAGAAGCTGCATCAGCCACTTCAGACTGTCCTCAGGTGAGCCCCAGATTCCCAAGGAATATAAAGACCTGGCTGAGGCATTTAGTGAGGAGGAATGTAATATCCTTCCCCCTCATCAAGCCACTGACTATGCCATTGAATTAGAACCTGGGGCCAAGTTGCCAAAACCCAGAATGTACTCCATGACACCTGCAGAAATGACCAAATTGAGGAAGTACATCAATACCAACTTGGCCAGAGGATTCATTGAGACTGCAAAATCTAAAGTGGCAGCCCCCTCTTGTTTAAAGAGAAGGAAGATGGGGGGGGGGCACTAAGATTATGTGTTGATTTTCAAAACATCAATGCTGTTTGCATACAAAACACCTACCCCTACCCCTAATGAAAGACTTGTTGAACCACTTATCAAAAGGCAAAATCTTCACCAAGCTAGAACTTTTTTTAAACAAGTTTTATTGATTTTTCTTTCACGTACATATTTTATGAAGAGAGAAGACTGAATCATATCTTATACAACTTGTCAGATCCAAATACAATTTACATATTTTAATTTCTGGCAAAATATTCTTTTTCCCTACTTTTTATCTTACCTTAATATCTTCTATTATTATATAAACAGTATCACCATTCACCATTTAAATCCTAACTTCTTAACATAATTTCAATTAATTATCTTACCTTATCCATTGTTAACCATACACATTCTCTTTTAATTTTCATATTAGTTCATTCTTCATCATAATAAGTTTGAATATACTCGGGGTTGCCCTTCTACCATTCCATCTCACTTATTTTACAACAACCCTTCTTCTCCTTCTCCTCTTTTTCCCTTCCCACCCTTCTTCTATCCTTTTCTCTTCTTTCCTTCTTTCCTTCCCCTTCTCTATTTCCTCTTCCTTTCCTCCACTCCTCCTTTCTTCCTCCCTTTCTGACCTTCTCTCCTACTTTTGTTTTCCCTCCCTCCCTGACTTTCCCTCCTTTTCCCTTTATTTTATTCCTCTCTCCCTCCTCTCTTCTCCCCTGTCTATCCCTTTACTCCTCTTTCCATTCTCTCTCCATTCTTGTATTCATTTTCAATTCAATATTTTCCAAAATGGTATCTGAGCAACCCCAATTTTTTCTCCATTTATTTGAATATGTTTCTCAAAATACCCATCACATTTTTTGGTTATTAACAATGTATTTCAACTTATTCCATTCTTACATTAAAACCTTTTAACTTAATTAACTTTCCACCTCTTATTTTCCTTAATTCCTAGTTTCTTTTTTTTTAAGTTTCTTATTTTATAGACAAACATACAATACATAATCATTCATTCAGTGTATCATCTGAGTATATCTTTTGTGTTTTCTTCCTACTCCTCCACTATTTATCATATCATTTATTATAGTATTTCTCCCACATTTCTTTCTTTTCTATTAATACATTTATCTATCTTCTTTCTCTTCTTTCTTCATTACTTATTTCATTACATTACCATATAAATATCTCTACTCTAACCAATTATAAAATTGTCCCCATACCTTAAAATATTCCAATTCCTCTCTTTCTTTAATTATCAAAGTCAATCTATTAATTTCTGCACAATCCAATGTTTTCTTAATTACTTTTTCCTCTGTAGGGATTTTCTCTGTTCTCTATCTTTGCGCAAATACTATCCTCGCTGCAGTTATAACATGTATAATCAAATATGTATTTCTTTACTAAATTTCTCTGGTAAGATACCCATTAGGAACAGTTCAGGTTTTAAATCCATATGTTGTTGTATTATTCTAAATGATACATCTAACCATGATTTAATTTTAATCCAATAATTTCTCGCTTCTGGACATGTCCACCACATATGATAATACAATCCTGGTGTCTGATGATATTTCCAACATTTATCTGATTTATCTTTAAATATTTTTGCCAATTTTTCAGGTGGCATGTGCCATCTATAAAACATTTTACATTGATTCTCCTTATATGCTGTGGACATTGTTAATTTATAATTCCTTTCACATAGCTGCTGCCATTTATCTAACTCAATTGAGTATCCAAATTTTTTTACCCAGACTATCAGTTTCTTTTACCTATTCTTCTTCTAATTTAATACTAAGTAGGTAATTATATGTTTTTAATTCCTAATTTCTTATTCCAACATCAATCAGCTATTTTATTTCATTATTTACAGCATATTTTTTCAAAGTCCCCATCACGCTTTTTAACATTTCAGTTTTATATCTTAATTTCAGTTATTTTCATAGTTAAACGAGATTACATTTCATATTACATCTGCTGATCCATTTTACGATATACAATATACTTCATCTTGTTTGCTTCTTACATACAATTTCTATACAAGTTTGCTTCTTAGATACAATATACTTCCACTTCTTAATATTTTTCTCCCATTATCTTATCTTCCTCTACTTTTTATACTTATTGTATGTTTTTTCCACTGTCAATCCTAGTGTAATTATCTTTTTAGCTTCAATTATTTTCCCTTCAACATTGTATTCTTGCTTCTCATTTATATTCTTTTTCCTTTTTTGTGCATTCTAATGAGGCTTCTGCTTCTTTATTAACTTTGAATGCTTCACACACATTTTAAAGCATCTCCATTAATTCCTCATACTCTCCATGCTCCATATTGTGAATTCCATTTTTTAAAATATTTTAATTTATATTTAATTAAGATTCAAGTCCATATAGTCTGTCAGATCCTTAAGAGTGATACTGCCTATCAATTGGGAGAAGGGGGAAGCTTGGATTCGATTTAATAGCATTACCTGTTTCAATAGATATTTTACAACCTATCCTGGCACCAGAGAGCTCTGAGATCCTCTTAACCTGGAAGAATGTTTATGATAGCCAAGTGGGTTGTTTCATTTTAAAGGATAACAATGTGAATGCATGTTGGGGTTCTCAGGGAAACTATAAAGAAAACATCTTCACACTTGTGTATTGGCTAAAATTTGCATTCTGATTTAAAGGGAGAGGTCTCCACCTCTTTAATCCTACTGTTTTGCCTGTTTTGCTTTGATTTGGTTGTTTTCACTCCTGCTTATAAAAGGTTTTGAATGACCACGTTTCAAGAGTTTTTACTTTCTTAAGTTGGAAGGAGAGGCAATCATTACATAGTCTCTTTTTTAAAATTTCCAAATAATATCCAATTCAAATATTTATCTAGTCCACTCCAATGTTAAAGCTTTGTTATTTTCCACCTCCTTTCAAAGTCAAGACATAGCTGTTTAAAAAGAAACAAATACTCCTTAAAGTTCCTCACGGTAGTCAAAGTCATTGCTGTTCATTCAATTTTCAAAGCAATTGTTCTAGTGTTTTCTTTCCACCAGCAGTTGTCTCTCTCCAATTCACAAATCTCAAGACAACAAAGTAACACATTTACAAAAATGTTTTAAATTCACATAGAAAGTTCATTCTCTTCAATTTTTTTCTTTTATTGTTTTTAATTTCTCCAAATTCCGTTTTAAATCCAATTGTAAAATTTCCTTTCTTGTGCTTTAATATTTTAGCTTCCTTTGTTCTTCCTTCCAATATCAAAACAAATAATTTAAATCTTCATTAAAGAATGCTTTCCCTCATTTTTCTTTTTCCTGTATTATTTTTAATTTTTCCAAATCCAATTTTAAGTCCAGGTAGAAAGTTTTCTTTTTTGAGCTTGAATCCTCTTTGTTCTTCTCTCTCCAATTAAAATTCCCAAGTTCCAATTAGTCGCTTATTTCTGTGTCAGGACCTCTTTTCAGATTTTTAAAAATTCCTTCTTTACCTGTGAGTTGGCCAATCACTCACCCAATACCAATACTTCATTCAAACATTGCTCCTGCACAAAATCTTAGTCTGGTTGCACCAGCTTCAGAACATTTGGTTTAATGGCTGCCACCCCTGCTGCCGGTTCAAAGAGCTGCTTCCGACTCTTCGAGGAACTTGCCTGTTCCTCTTGGTCATCCGAGGCACCTCTACATCTTCACTGTCCCTACAAAACAGTTCAGATCCGAAGACCCCCTGATAGCGGTTTGTCTGGCTGGATTTTCACGAGGCTCATCTATTTTCCAGCCAGTCTTGCTGCAACGCTTCCAGTCCTCTAATCAAGCTAGATCTAAAGGAAGCCTACTGAGTCTGCATATAGGAGGGGGATGAATGGAAAACATTCGTCCCCCTCCTATATGCCCGCTAGGCAGCTTCCAATTCAGAGTCATGCCTTTTGGGCTTCAAGGGGCCCCTGCAGTGTTCATGCAGCTGATCAATGAGGTTCTGCATGAGCACATGTAAGGGATCCTGGTTTACCTTGATGACATCCTTATATTTAGTGAGAACATGGAAGAACACATCAAACTAGTCAGATAGGTGCTGAAAACACTCCTAGCAGCCAAACTTCATGTGAAGCTGTCAAAATGCGAGTTCCATAAGGCGTCCCTGGACTACCTGGGTTACCAGATATCCAATCAAGGGATCCTAATGGACCCAGGAAAGGTGAAGGCTGTGCTAGACTGGCAACCCACATGAACATGTAAGCAACTTCAGAGCTTCCTGGGGTTTGTAAATTTTTAGACAATTCATCCCTTCTTTTACCGAGTTTGTGCTCCCTTTAATGGAATTACTAAAAACTGGTCCATCTCCAACCAAGCCAAAACCTAGCCAGCCCCTATCTTGGGCAATGGACTGTCACAAATCCTTTGAACAGTTAAAATTGCGGTTTGCAGCAGAACCGATCCTCCAACACCTTGACCCAGACAAACCCTTCATAGTCCAAGCTGATGCCAGTGATATAGTGGTTGCAGCCATCCTACTGCAGAGGAACACAGAAAATGAATTAATGCCTTGTGCTTATGTGTCCAAAAAACTAAAGGATACGGAACGCAGGTGGGTGGTGTGGGAGAAGGAAGCATTTATTTATTTATTAAATTTTTATAGCACCCTTCTCCGAAGGACTCAGGGCGGTGTACAGCCAAAGTAAAACAACATGAATACAAAATTTAAAAGCAATTTAAAACAAATTTAACATTTTGGCACCCCAGTTAAAACCCACAAATTAAAACACCCAATCCAAATTCTTATTAAGCCAGTCCAGCCTTTTGGGGTGGAATGGGCTCTCCTATCCTGGAGACACTTCCTAGAGAGGGTTAAGGAGCCTTTCGAGGTATGGACTGATCATAAAAACCTCAAGGCGCTCGGAAGCTTTCCGCCAAGCAGGTTCACTGGGCTCAGTATTTTAAATGCTTTAACTACAAGCTAAAATACATCCCTGGGGGTGGGGGTGGGGAGAAACCTACTGGCCAATGCATTGTCCAGGAAACCCCAATTTGACAGCCAACGAGAAGAGATAGTACATGCCATGATCTACGAGGCTCAGCCATCTGCACACCAGGGCACAAACCAGACTCCATTCTGATTTCCCCGAAGACAAGTTGACAGTGGAGCTAAAAGCTGCGCTATCAGATGATGCCTGGTTCAAAGTTCAATCGGACTTAATGTTGCAGGAGGGACTAGCTTGGAAAGGGGGTATGATTTATGTGCCTCGCTCCATGAGACTGTTAATGCTGAAACGTAGCCATGACTCCCAACTAGGGGGGCACTTTGGATTCTTAAAAACCCTCTACTTGGTTAGGAGGCAGTTCTGGTGGCCAAAGATGAAAACCGACATAGTCGAATTGCCAGAAAGTGGAGGAAACATGGTGATTTGGACTGTCATTGATTTGTTCTCCAAACAAGCACACTTCACTGCCTGTAACAGGCTAGCATCTACCAAAAAGCTGCTGAAACTTTTCGTGAAGCACATCTATAGGTTACATGGAGGCCCTCAGAGAATAATAACAGATCAAGGGGTCCAATTTACTGCTAAATTCTGGTAAGGAATGGTTGCAGGGATGGCTCATGCTGGGATCGATGATGACCATGTGACAGACTGATGGGTGAAGGGGCTGGATTTGGGGTTTTGATTTACTGAGGGAAAATCTGGAACCCTCAGATTCAGGTTTTCCCAGATGTGCCAGTATATCTACTCTAATAAAATGGAGCTTTGAAAAATGCCTGCTTCAGAGTTTTTACTTGGAGTTGGAGACTTTCTGGAATGCCGACAACTCTTTCATCACTTCAGGGAGATCTTTCTCTCTATCCACTTCTATATTTTGACCTCTTGAAGAATCTACTTGCTCTATTTCAGGAATCTTTATTATCTTTTCTGTCTCTCTATACAAACAGTATGGACTTTGGCTTGGGAACCATATAAGATACCCACTATAGGCTTGGGAACCTAGGATAAGCTGCCCAATTGTCAGCTTGGGAACCGGATAGATACCCACACAAGGCTTTGGAACCTTGAGGAAGAAACCAAACTACAGGCTTGGGATCCTGAATCAAGAAACCCACCCATGGCTGGAATTGCACAGCTATCTGGCTTGCCCCATATGGCGATGGGGCATGCCAGAACTGGTAGTGATAATGTCACCATGACCAATGCAATATAATAGTTGTAATGATGTCCATATATAAAGACAAAACAATAATAGAATGCATGTGATGTTGCCATAGCAACATTCTCAACTTTGTCCCTATTTTTAGGGCTTTATATGTCAGCAACAAAAACCAACCCTACTTTTTTAGGGGGGTTGAAACATGCTCTTTCTAATGAGAATGATTTAACAGAGTTTCCAGAAGCTGAAAATACCCTATTTTTGGCATTTTTACAAAAAACATTAACTTTACACTCAATTTGTAAACAATTGGAAAGCAGTAGAATGAAATTTTATATTCAAAAACCTTGTGTTGCTAAGTTTTTATGCACAAAGTTTCATGTTTCTCATACCTTTCTTTCTAGAGATATAAAAAAGCCAAACTTCAACCTTTTTTTCAAGCCACACTATTTTTGGCCAACTTTGCTCCAAAATATCTAGATGGAGATCACTCATGAAAATGTTTTTATTATTTTGTTTAATAGAACACAAAAAGTTGTACAAGATGGCCAAGTTTTGTTTCTTTGAATAAAATATTGCTGGAGATATTATGTCTCAAAGTTGCTGGAACCTAAGAGTCATACTATAGGAGGGTGTGGTATGGGGTCACACAAATGACGATATCTCTGCAAGTATTGCATCAGCACATGTAGCACTTTACCAATGTTCATTGGGGACATGTGTGCATGTTCACAAGAAATTTCATCAAAATCTGTGATGGTTGACCAGGGCATTTTTCTGAAATCAGGTCACTTCACATGGAATGACCCTATTGCAGGTGCATTATAAAATATTTAACTTATTTTAAAGGAAAGGAATCAATTGTTTACATCTTCAGCAAATTAAACAAAAAGCTACAGTTTTATTTATCCATAAATTCTTCTTTCTCTTGTTCTTTTCTTTAAATTGTTGGTGGCAATGGCAAACTAAATCAGCAGATGGCAGCAGAACTAAATTATAATTCTTACTGATTTGTATCTCTGGGCCAAACATGGCACAGTAAATTTAAAACTAAGAACATGAGAAAAAAATAAGATGGTTTGGCAGATAACAAACAGAATAAAGCAAGCATAAAAATTTAAAGTTAGCGTTCTGCATAGTCCATTAAGGAAGGCAAATACAAAAAAGACCAGGGATTTGGAATGTTGTTCTAAAAACTTTATATTCAGATCCATCATCCATCCAAATTTCTGATAAATTTTCTTTACAGGTAGTCCTCGACTTACAACAGTTCATTTAGTGACCATTCAAAATTACAACGACACTGAAAAAAGTGACTTATGACCATTTTTCACATTTATGACCATTGCAGCATCCCTGTGTCTCATGATGTACATTCAGATGCTTGACAACTGATTCATAATTATGACTTTGCAGTGTCTTGGGGTCATGTGACCATATTTTGCAATCTTCTGACAAGCAAAGTCAATAGGAAAGAGATTCACTTAACATTGTGTTACTAATTTAACAACTGGAGTGATTCACTTAACAAATGGGGTAAGAAAAATTGTAAAATTGGGCAAAACTCACTTAACAAATTTAACAATATATATTTATACTCACTTAACCAGCATAAATCCTGTGCTCAATTGTGGCCCTAAGTCAAGTACTTGTATTGTCTAGTACCTATGTGATCGTGAAGACAGAATTCACACAGCTGCAAAGATTTTTTTTTTGAAAAAAATATATTTTTCATCAACATATTTAAATGTACAGTCTTTTATCCATCCTTATACGTTGTTCGTTCATCTTATTCTTTAACTTCTATTAGCTAATTAATGAATTTTTCCGGTCTGCTCTTTTACCATTTCCTTCATTTTATTACCACCTTTCCTTTTTCTCTTCCCTTCTTTCTCCTTTTTTCTTTCTACTTTCCTCATTCCTCATTCCTCCTCTCCTTTCCTTTTCTACTTCCTCTCCTCTCTTCTTCCTCCCCTTCTTACCCTCTCTCCTACTCTTCTTTCCCCTTCCTTCTTCCTCTCCTTTTCCCATTTTTCTTTTCTTTTCTTCTCATCTCCCAACTCCCCTACCTTCCCCTCTCTACTCCTCCCCTCTTTCCCATTCCCTTGTTGTTTCCTTTTTTAATTCAATCTTAAAATGGTATTCGAACAGACCCAATTTCTATTTACGTACATCTTCATTTCAAATTTCTTTTTAAATTTAAATTTAAATTTTCTACTTTACAATTATTCCTCTTCTAATATTCCTTTATTAATCAATCCATGTATCATCTGGGTATAACTTTTGTGCCATCATCTTCAGTTTATCATCATTTCTTAACAAATATATTTATCCTTCCTTTTTTTCATTTAAGTTTAACATAGTACAACATATTCATCTCAAAGTTCTTGTCTTTACCATGTTTATTGTCTATACTCACTTTCTATCCATTGATAAAATTTCCGCCAAATGTTGTAATACTATGATTCTGTTTTTTCTTTAATTGCCAATGTCAACCTATTCATTTCTGCACATTCCAATATTTTCTTAATTATCTCTCCCTTTGTAAGGATTTTTTCTGCTTTCCACTTTTGTGCAAATATCATTCTTGCCACCATTATAACATGTATTATCAAGTATATATGTTCTTTACTATACTTCTCTGAAAAAATACCCAACAGGAACAGTACTGGTTTTAAATCAATATGTTGCTGTATCATTTTCTCTAACCATATTCTAATTCTTGCCCAGTATTTTCTCCTTCTGGACATAACCACCACATATGATAATATGATCCTGGTATAGCTGCAAAGATTTCTGAGAAGAAATAAGACTGCAAAAAGCATTGAAAGAGGTATTTTCAAATTTAGTAGCTTACCCATAATGCATATGACCTATGACTCCTTTGAAAAGTCAGCATGTTCTGTTTTGGGAACATAGCAGATGTCACACTTCTGTTACTCATGAACTGTGGCCTTTCAAAGCCAGCTTCTACTTGCTCAGTCTTGACTGTTGGCTTCCTTGTAATCTGTAGAAAGTTGAAAATGAAACTATATGTATACTAATAAATATATATTTCATAATAAATCATTACCACTAATTTAGAATGGTTCCATTAAGATTTGAAACATATATCTTAAAGTTGTCTTTTTAATTTTTGCTCTAGCTCTTGAAAGCTTTTTATTACCACTATCTAAATTTACATACAAAAAGTATATTATAATGCATTGGGTAGTGATTACTATGTTTTTTAAATGATAAAGTACAATAATACATGGATTATCATTCTCATGTATGTGAAATTTGACATGTGAAATATAAAGAAAAGACTTAAAGCACTAATGGTTGCTGATATGCAGCAATTGTAAAATATTATTCATTAAAACAGATATGATAGCATTTTATATAAGTCATAGACATATTAGTGTTTTTGAAAGTATTTCAAATCAAATCTTTTTTAAAAATAGTTTTTATTAAACATTTTTCACCTTTAAAAACAAAAAACAAAAACAGAAAAAAGCAGAAAAAACAAGACAAACATAATTATGTAGAATCGTTTTACAGCCTTCCGTATCAGCATATATGTTCTGTTTTTATAATTCACTCTTCTACATTGCCTTCCTATCAGTTATAACAACTATAATGATATAATAACAACTATAACAATACTAGTTACTCATATCTACATTATACTTACATTATAATCAGTAATTTAAATTTAATAATAATTGGTAACTTTGGTTAATATTTAATCAATACTAATTTAAAACTCCTATTTCTTGTTTTGGCTTCTGTTTTCTAGCCACTCATACATTCTATTCCAAACTTTATAATAATCCAATTGTTCTCTTTCTTTTTACTCCATGGTCATTTTGTCCATTTCTGCACACTCAAGTATCTTTCTGATTAGTATTTCATTTGAGAGTATATTAGTCTGTTTCCAATTTTGCGTGAAGGTGATCCTAGCAGCAGTTAGTATGTGCAATGTTATATATTGAAAACTTTTATCCATTTTCGGATCTAATATTCCTAGTAAAAACAATTCCGGTTTTTGTTTTTTCTTTTGTTCCATAATTTCTTCCAGCCATTTCTTGATTTTGCACCAGTATTTCCTTGTAATGGGGCATGTCTACCACATATGGTAAAATGTTCTTGACTTGTAACTGCATCTCCAACATTCAGGGGATAGATTTGGCAACATTTTGGCCAATCTCGCAGGGGGCAAATGCCATCTATAAAACATTTTGTAGAGATTTTCTTTGTAGGCTATTGCCATCATACATTTATAGTTTCTTTCCCATAATTTATCCCATTGTTCTAGCTCTATATTATGACCGAAATTTCTGGCCCAATTAATCACTGTCTCCTTTACTGTCTCTTCCTTCATTTTGTATCTTAAAAGGAAATTTTATATTTTAGTGATTATCCCCCCCCCCGTTCCTTGTAGTAATTTATCCACTTCCAATTGTTTCTCATGAATACCATATTGTTCCCAATCTTTCTTGAATCTTGTCTTAATTTGTAAATAAATTCCTTGTGTTTTCAAATTCTGGACCGATTTTAATTCTCCTTTTTCATCTAAAAATGCTGCGTAACTCACCATTTTATTAAGATCTGTGGTATTCGGATAAATCATTGCCTCCATCACTGATAACCAAATGGGATTTTCATATAATGGTTCTTTTTAATTTTTTCCCAAATCTTTAACATGGCATCTCTTACTATGTGCCTCTGGAAATATGAATGGGGGTTATTCTTCCCCTCCCAGAGGAAACCATGCCAGCTGATTTGGAGATCGTGGCCTTCTATCGTTAGTATCCTTTTATTTTTCATTTGAATCCAGTCCTTGAGCCATTTCAAGGCTGCCGCCTGATAGTAAAGCTCCCAGTCTGGGAGATCAAAATTACGTTTATTTCTGCTGTCTTATAGAAGTTTAATACGTGGTTTTTTTCCCTGACCAGATAAATTTGGATACCGTTTTGTTTAGTTGTTCAAAAATTTTTTTTCTAATTTTATTGGTATTGTTTAAAAGAGATAAAATAATTTGGGTAGTATATTCACTTTAACTGTTGAGATTCTGCCAATTGGTGATTTTTTTAAAAAAATTGATTTATATGCCGCCCTTCTCCGGAGACTCAGGGCAGCTTACAATGCATTAAGCAATAGCCTTAATACTTTTGTATATTTATACAAAGTCATCTTATTGCTCCCACAATCTGGGTCCTCATTTGATCTACCTCAGAAAGGATGGAAGTCTGAGTCAACCTTGAGCCTGGTGAGATTCGAATTTACAGTAATTTCAGGCAGCTGAATGTTAATAACAGGCTATTAGTCTGAATGTTAATAACAGACTATTAGTCTGCGGCGCCACCAGGCTCTTTTGTGTAGTTTAGTCCAATTGTCCAAATCTTTTTGTATTTGTTGTAGCAGTTTATTGTAGTTGTCTTCTTTTATCGTAATGCATTTTGCTGATAACCATATTCCCAAGTATCTAACTTTCTTGGCTCTCGAGATTCCCAGTTTCTTCTCCAGTTCTTTATTTTGTCGATTGGTTATGTTCTTGGTTAATATTTTAGTTTTCTCTTCATTTATTTTAAGCCCTGCCACTTTGCTGAATTGGTTTATATCTTGTAATAATATTTGCTCAGTTTCTAAAGGTTCTTCTATTATAAATGCCAGATCATCCGCAAAGGCCAGCACTTTATATTCCCCTGTTTTGATTTCTAGTCCCTTTATTTTCTGATTTTGTCTAATTTGTAACAATAATGTCTCCGTTGAGAGGATGAATCACAGAGGGAATAGGGGGCATCCCTGTCTTATCCCTTTAGTTATGTTGAAGCCTTCTGTTTGTTCTCCATTTAATATTATTTTTGCCATCTGGTTAGAATATATTGCTTTGATAATTCCAATAAATTTCTCTCTGAAATTCATTACTGCTAACTGATTGATAAGAAAATCCCAATTTAGGTTATCAAACACTTTTTGTGCATCTATGAATATAAATGCTGCTTGTTTTTCTGGATGTGCCTCATAGTATTCTAATACATTCATTATAGTTCGTATATTGTTTTTTATGTTTATGTTCTACCTATTGAGTAAAAATCCATTTTGGTCCGGGTGTATGATTTCGTTTAGTATATTTTTAATTCTTTCCACCATTATTGCCATAAATATTTTATAATCAGTATTTAACAGCGAGATTGGCCTATAGTTTTGGATCTTTTGTTTCTCGATGTTATCTTTGGGAATAAGTGTTATTAGTGCCTCCATCCAAGATTTTGGTATCTTAGCTTGTTCTAATGCTTCATTGTATGTTTCTAATAATAAGTTCTCTAATGGTTTTTGAATTTCTTTATAAAATTCTGCTGGAATTCAATCTGGGTCCAGAGGTTTTTTGTTTTTTTTTGGATTGCTCTCTTCAACTCTAGCATCATTATTCTCTCATTTAGTATTTCCTTTGTTACGTCCAATAGAGTTGGGAGATTCCTCTCTTGTAAGTATCGTTTGATGTCCTCCTCTTCTATTTTCTCTCGAGTATACAGGTTTGAAAATATCTTCCCCCCTTCTGGTAGTGTATCGTCCATTCTTCATCCTCTAATTGCTGTATTAATTTATTTTCTTTTTCTTTTTTTAATTTGTAGGCCAGCCATCTCCCTGGTTTATTGGCATTTTTTAAATAGTTTTGTCTAATTGATCTAATTTTTGGGCCACTTCTTCTTGTGTAATTAAATGTAATCTATGTTTGATTATGTCTTTTTCTTCTTTGATTTCCTGGTTTTGGGTTTCTTTCTGCATTTTTTATTCTAATTTCTCTAGTTTCCCCTGGAGCTTTGTTTTATTGTTTTATTGTTTTTGTTTCTTTTTTGTTTTTGTTTATTCATATTGTATACACTATTGTTATGCCCCGCACATAGGCTCTGTTTGCGTTCCATTAATTTTGAGTGGTTGTATGTTCATTCCAATTTTCCCTTAGGAAAAACACTAGGTTTTTTCCTACATATTGGACATAATTCTTTTCTTCCACAACCCTCTAGTTCATGGTCCATTTCCCTTTCCTTTTTGCTTCTTCTTTCCATTTAACTATTAATGGGTTGTGGTCCGCTCAGATATTTGGTGCTATTTCTATTTCTGCTATATTTTTCTCCATTTCCAGGTCCATTCACACCATGTCAATCCTGGGTTGGAAGGGTTGGAAAATAAAGTATATTGGTTCTTCTGCGGGTTGCCTTCTCTCCATACATCTTTTAGGTTTAATTCTTGGGTCAAAAAATGTGTTTGGTAATGTTCTCCTTTAATGATTTTTTTTTCTGCCTATTTTATCTTTCTTTGGATTTACCAGAGCATTAAACATACTAGTAAACATACATTGTCCAACTCTAATTCTGCTATCTGTTTGTGTAATTTACTGTAGTATTTTTTATGATTTGTATTTGGTGCATATATGACTGTGATTAATACTCTTTTTTTATTGATACTTCAATTAATAATGTTGTTCCCTCTTCATCTGCATATACTGTTTAGATTTCAGCCATTCCTTTATGTATACTGGAATTCCCCTTTTCTTTGTTTCAGCCAAGACTAGATATAGTTTTCCTAGCTTGGGAGATTCCAGGATACCACCTTTTTCCTTTTTTGATGTGAACCTCATGTAGGCATGTGATGTCCATATTTTGTTTTTGGAATTTAGAAATTGATTGTCTTCTCTTTTTTTTATTGAAAAAGTTTTACAATACAAAGTTTTTCCATTTCCCCCCCAAGCCCCCCTTCCCCCCAAATCTCACCCACCCCAGCCCCCCCAACCCCCCCTTCCCCCCAAACCTCCCCCCACCCCAGCCCTACTTCCCCCCCATCCCCCCTTGACTTCCGCTACAAATTAAAAAAACAAATACATATAACAAAATAATATAATAAACCTATAAATAATAAAATTTTCCTAAAATTAACAATATTATAATAAAAGAACTAATAATAATAAAATTTGCCTCATTAATCAACCATCAACCATCAATATTCATTTATCAATCAATACTATACTTGTAATATTTAAACCCAATTAAAAGATATCATACCTTTCTCTAATCCATTGATATTAATATTACTAATTATATACCAAAATCAATCCCCCTAATAATAAAATATAATAAATCACATCCATATCCATATCCAATAATTTTATCCCAGCTAGGCCCATCAACTAATAAACAAAAACATTAAACATTTCTCTATTCTAATAAAATATCATATATAATTATACATATATAATTATAATTATACAATTATATCCAAAAATTTTCTATCTCAATAATCCATGTTTCAATCTTCTCTTCATCTTGATTGAGGTTAAATATCTAACACAGTTCTAATAAGCTTTGTATTCCTGCTGCCTCCATCAGCAAAAAGCATTTCTCCATATAGAAATCCCCCCGAGTGACTTTATCAAATAAATTTTCTATCCCAGTAATCAGATTTTCATCTTCTCTTCATCTTAATCTTGATTAAATTTGGACAACTATCTTCTAACACAATATTTATAAACTAGTTCTTATTCTTATTCGATGCCCCCATCAGCAACAAACATCTCTTCATGTATAAACCCCCGAGTGATTTAGTATTTGTAAAATCCAACCACAAAGGTATCTTGTAATCCTCTAGGTAGATCATTCAACCTGGCTCCTAATGTATCCGTTAAAAGAAAAACAAATGCAGCTTATACAAGCTGCACTCCTAGACGTTCCTTTAAAACTCTTTCAAATCCTGCCAACCTTTCCACCTCCTTCCTTCGGGTTTCCAAGATATTTTCATCTTCAATTTCCTCATCTAGATAATTAATTCCAATAAAGTTATAATAGGGTAATCACAGATCCTCTGCATATTTTGCAGTGATCTATTTAACTTTCTCAAGATGTCAAATCCAAATCAGGATGAGTTTTGTAACAAATTTTAAGTCCAGTATCATATAAGAATTAAATATAACAATAGTTATCTTCCAAACTATTTCAAATAATCCTTTATGTAATGGATCCCATCTATTCAGAAATAACCTTTAGGATTCACCATGTGATTCCATCCAAAAACACATTTTCGGCTGAAGTTCAGTTTCAGTGGTTTTCAATTTCTTTCCTCCCTTGACTTGTAGTTTCTGTTGCTTCTCTTCATCATACTTTTCCACTTGTGGAATACTGGGCCTCTGCTGTCTCAGTAATATTTGTTTTTCATCTTGCTTCAACAGTTCAAGGCCCGGTACCACTTCTCTTGAATCTCTGGAATGCTTTGTTTTCAAATCTGGATATTCCATAATATGATAATCTAGAAAACCACCTAACGCTCCTTTTTCTTCTAACACACTTCGATTATTTTGATTTGGTAATTCCATCTGCGCACATTGTTCCTCAACCTCTCTTTCAGACTCTTTATCTTGCTTGTCTTCTTCCATACATGACAACATAGCAGAAGATAAAAGTATGGGGGCTCCCTTAAGAATGTTATTATAAAAATGTTCAGCTTTTTCAACGGTATTTAAACAATATCTCACATCTTGATAAGTCAAAATTACACCAACTGGTACGTCCCATCTAAATGGAATCTTTCTTCTGTGCAATTCCTTCACCAAAAATCCAAAATCTTTTCTGTATTGCAAAATCCTAGATGGTAACTCTTTATAGACCCTAATTTGTAGACCTTTTACCCTTAAAGTAGCTGAATAAGATTTTTGTAAAATATCATTTCTTAATCTTCTATCAGTAAAATAGACAACAACATCTCTGTCTGACAACACGTGAATTGACCCTGTAAACTTTTTGAATACAGCCAAGGATTTGGTCATCTTCCAAATCCATCTTGGCTTTAAAAATGCCGCTAATGCCTTAGCACAAAGTGTTCTCAAATTTTCTCTGTTATTCTCTCTTATACCTCTTAATCTCGAAGCAAACTCCATAGCTTTAAATTGAAGCATCATCACATCATTCTGAATTTCCTGATTTTTGGCATCAGCTTCAACAAATTTTTCCTGTAAATCTTTCATCTTGGAATCAAACTTTCTACTGATTTCAGCCATTTTCTTCCCTATTTTCATCACTGCAGTTGAGAAAGCAGAAACTACTTCAAAAATAGTTTGGTTCAATTCATCATATTTTCCCTGTACCAGCTCTTCAAGATTCTTCTGTGAACTTTCTATCTTCTCAGCAATACTTCCTAAAGACCTAGTTATAAAGTCTTTTAAGTCCTCATTTGCAGTTCCCTGCAAGTGCTTTTGAATCATTTCTACTTTTTCCTTTGTCTGACTTGTAAGGGAGCCCCCCTTGCCTTTTGTTTAGGAGTCATACTTCCAAGAAAGTTCTAACTTTTCTCAAAACAAACAAACAAACAAACAAAAAGGTCCTATTTAAATCAATTTTATTTCCTTTTCCCTGCTAGGATGTTTCTTTTAAAATACTTAGGCGCTGGCTAAGCTCTTACTTTCACTTTCCACTCTCCATTTTCTCAAACATTTTCCGAGCAAAGCCAGTCGCCATTTTCAAAACACTTTCTCCAATCTCTTCTTCTTCCTCTTCTCATTTCTAAAAATTAATAAAAAACAATACTTGCATTTTTCCTCCTCTAATCAATCCAGGTTTCATCAGCTTGCTTTTTTGTAGATTTCAATCAATCTGTGGTGTTGCTCACAACATGTAGCTCTGCTGCTGGGAGCAGCAGAGATCCCTCGCAGCGTGGAGCTTCTCTGGGGGTGAATAGGGAGCCATTGTCCTGAGCCCTCTCCAGGACAAAAAGAAAGTCCTGGGGGCAAATCAGGGGGCTCTACCGCACCCCCAGTAGCTCAACCTGCTCTTCTGACTGAAGAGCGGGGTTTTCGAGCCGCCTGCCTGCTGTGAGGCGGCTCTTTCACGCGCGGCGAGGCCGGCAGACATAAAACGACCAATGACGATGGAGGCGCCACCGGAAGTCGATTGTCTTCTTTTTATAGGTGAGTTTAGTCCATTTATATTAACCAATATTATTTTCACTTCTTCCTCCATTCTATTACTTGTTTGTCACCCTTGTTCCTCTCCTTGGTTTTATTTCTCTTTGGTTTCTTGTCCTCGCTTCTTCTCTTTCCTAGTCTTCCGTATCCGTCCTCTCTCTCACTTCTTGGTCTGGTTCTTTTTCCTCTGTCTATTACTCCTCTTGGCTTTTAATTTCTAACTGCTGTCTGATTCTTCCCCTATGTAATGTTCATAAAATTCCTGGGCTTTATCTATGGTGTCAACTCTTACTTTCTTATCTTGCCAAGATATTAGCATTCCTTCAGGTATCAAACAACAGAACATTATTTTATTTTTTATTAATTGTGAGGAGAGAAATTGATAGTTCCTTCTTTGCTCTCTAATTCTCTTCGGTAACTGAGGGTTATGACTTCTTTTCCTTTATAGATCAACTGGTCGTCTCTTGTTCTTATGTAGATTTCATCTCTAACGGCTTTTTTTGGGCAAATCTTACATATATTTCGCTGGGTAATCTATGTCATCAAGCATAACTGGTATGCACTCTGTATATTTCATCAATGTTGTTCTGCAGTTCACATTTATCCATTTGCAATGAGTCCGCTAATAATTCCGTCATGCGTTTTGGTAGATCCTCTTCTTTAGTCTCTATTATGTTTTGGAATCTCAGGTTAAATGAGGATCTTTCCAATTCTAGATAGGTTATTGTCTCCTCCAGATCTCTGTTTGCTGCTGTCAATCTTTCTTTCATTGCTTTCAGTTTCTTTTCAGTTTGTTCTGTTCTTGCTTCTACCATTTTTATCTTCCGCTCATTTTTAGCTATTGTTTCCTGAATCTTCCCCATTCTATCGTCCAATTTCTTTGTATCTTCTTTCACTTCACCTAGTTCACCTTTAATTTCCTCATGGTTGTTGTTTATTGATTCTTATATTTTCATTATAACCTCCTGAATCGTATTTAATGTGGCTTGCATGTTTTGTAGGGTTAGTACAGATCCTGGTTTTTCGCTGTTTGACATGTCTATTGTTGACTTCTGATCTGCTGGAGAAGCTATCTTTGGCATTGTTTTCTTTACAGTTTTGGTAACTGTAGAGATGTTTGACATCTTTAGCTTTTTGAAGAGATTATTCCACAATACCATAGCTTTCTAATCTTTCACTCTAATAGGTCTTTTCCTAGTTACTGCCCCTGCTTATATCCCTTTTTGTAACTGATAATTAACAATAGTAATGTAATGTAATTCACTGATTAGGTCCAACAATTAATATCAATTTTCTATGTTCAGTTATTTAAGTCACTGTTATAAATTATTATATTTATAATTATTATTGTTATAAATTTAATATGAATTGTCCTGATACCTGGATGAAGCTGTCTATCTGGATCTGTGCCAGTTGGATTTCAGGGCGGGTTACAGCACGGAAATGGCAATGATCGTGTTGGTTGATGAACTCTGGAGGGCTCAGGACAGGGGATATTCCTCAGTCCTGATCCTCCTTGATCTCTCAGCGGCTTTTGATACCATCGATCATGGTATCATGCTGCGTCAGTTAGGGGGATTAGGAGTGGGAGGCACCGTGATGCGGTGGTTCTCCTCCTTTCTCACTGACCGTACGCAGTCTGTGTTGACGGGGGGACAGAGGTTGACCTCAAGGCATCTCACTTGTGGGGTGCCGCAATGGTCGGTCCTCTCGCCTCTCTTGTTCAACATTTATGTGAAGCCGTTGAGCGAGATCATCCATGGTTTTGGGGTGAAATGTCAACTGTATGCCAATGACATGCAGTTGTACATTTCTACCCCGAACCACCCCAATGATGCCCTTGCTGTGATGTCCCGTTGCCTGGCAGCCGTACGGATCTGGATGGGGAGAAACAGGCTCAGACTCAACCCTTCCAAGACAGAGTGGCTGTGGCTTCCGGCGCCCCGATATAGCCAACTGGTACCATCACTGGCTATTGGGGATGAGACCTTGCCCCCCTCAGAGAGGGCTCGCAACTTGGGCGTCCTCCTGGATGCACAGCTGTCCTTAGACGATCATATGACGGCTGTGGCCAGGGGGGCTTTTTATCAGGTTTGCCTGATTTCCCAGTTGCGTCCCTTTCTGGATCGAGACGCCTTACGCACAGTCACTCATGCCCTTGTCACTTCCTGTCTGGACTACTGTAACACTCTCTATATGGGGCTCCCCTTGAGGAGCACCCGGAGGCTCCAACTGGTCCAGAATGCAGCCGTGTGAGTGGTTATGAGAGCAACTCGTCGCTCCCGGGTAACTCCCCTCTTGTGAGAGCTGCACTGGCTCCCAGTGGTCTTCTGGGTGCGTTTCGAGGTGCTAGTCACCATCTTCAAAGCGCTCCATGGCTTAGGACAGGGATATCTACAGGACTGCCTTCTGCCACTGAATATCTCCCACCACCCGATACACTCTCACAGAGAGGGCCTCCTCAGGGTGCCGTCAGCCAGACAATGTCGGCAAGCAGCCCCAGGGGGAGAGCCTTCTCTGTGGGAGCTCCTGCCTTATGGAATGAACTGCCCCCAGACATAAGAAAGATTCCCGACCTTCGTGCCTTCCGTGCCAGAGTCGGGCTCTGAAGACTCTGTTGTTTCACCAAGCCGGCCTGATCGAATAGATTAATTTTAATGGGTTTTAAATTGGTTTTAACAGGGTTTTAATAAGGGGTTTTAAATTATGGCCAAATAGCTTTAACTTATTTTAGTAGTTTTAATTTTTGTGTGGACTGTTTTTAATATGGCTGTGAACAGCCCTGAGTCCTTCGGGAGAAGGGCGGTATAGAAATGCAATAGACTGAAACTGAAACTGAAACTGAACTGTATTAAAAGGAAAGAAAAAAGAAATAAATATATATAGTTTATTGAATAATCTATTACAGGTTTTTTGCTATACAAATCTATATTAAACATATAAAATGTAAATATATATAAAATATTAAAATGTTAAAGCTAAAGATTCTATATAAATATCACAGTAATATCTTTAGATTATATAAAAGTATTTAAACTATAAAAAGTATTTGACTAATCACTATACAAAGCTGATTATAGCTGAGTCCAATCACCAAAGTTCTTTATTCCTCAATCTCTCTACTTCCTTTGCAACTTCCTTTGCAACTTCCCTGTTCTCCGCTTTCAAGATGACAGCTTCCCTCAATTTGCACAGTCACTGTCCCCTTTCTTCATTTTTCTCCATCTCTGTCACTAAGATGACCCTTTCTTTTCTTCTTTTTCCAGTCTGTTCACCACCTACACAAACCTTCAACATGTATCCCACAACTTCAGTCTCAGAGATCTATATTATTTTCCAACACAATAGTTGTTCAAATCACCACTCACAATCACTTTCACTCTCTACCGATTCTGTGCTGATTCTGTCTTCTTTCTTTTTCTGTTCCCACCCCTAAGGCACTGCTCTTCCCACTTTGGAGATTCATTTGATTACTCATTTGTAGATTCCACAAACTTAAAGAAATAACGACTTCTGGTTGGCGCCGCTGTCATCGTCAGATGGTCTTCTTATGACCGCCAGCCCCGCCGCCCGTAAAGAGTCGCCTCTACAGCTGAGAGGCGGCTTGAAAAACTCCGAGTTTTTTTGAGGAAACGTGAGGAAAGCCGGCGAGACCAGGTAGAGCCCCCTGTGAAGCCCTCAGATTGTCTTTTTTGCTTCTGGGGAGGAAGCAGGGTGAGGCTCCCTATCCAGCTCGCCAAGGCTCCGGACCCCGGGGACAACTCTGCACTCAGCAGAGCTAGACGACGCAATCAACTTCAACAGAGAAAAATAACCGAACTTCTTAAACAAGCTGGGTGAAATCAGGACTTTAAACTAAAAACACAAATATTAATGTTAGCCTAGTCAATAAACTTAAGATCGGAGAAGGAGTGAAAGTAAATTAAAATGGCGTCTGGCTTCAGTGGAGGGAAAAAAAGCTGAAAGCAAAAGTGGAAATGCCTATGTGTTTCAACGCCTATTGAAGTATTTAAAGCAATAGCGCTTGTTCGAAGAAAAGAGAAAAGTTTTTTTAAAGTGATCCCAATCTGTTTTTTGTTTTTTTTGCTTTTAAAAACTTGACTGAAGCTGGGGAAGTTTTTAAAAGGACTGTGTGGAGGAAAAGGGGGGAAGACCTCTTTCCTAGAAAGAATAAGACTGCATAATACAATGGCTTCTAAGCAGACTAAGCCAGCTCCTAAAGCTGCAGGGGGGGGGGAGGCTCCCCTACTCACCAAACAAAAGAGCAGTCAGAGACACAGACTCAGAGCCAAGAACAGGAGATAGGTTTTAAGGATTTGAAGAAATTGAAGGAATTTATTGCTGAGGCTCTGATGAACCAAACTATAGTTATGGACCAAAATTTGAAAAGTCTCAGCAGGAAATTAAGGAGGTTGTTCAAGAAAAGTATGACAAGATGAAGCGAGATATACTGACAGTTGTTACTGGTCTGTCAGAAGTGGTTGTTGAGATTGACAAAAAAGTGGTTGAACTCACCTCAGAATCTGAATCTAAAATGAGGGAAGCTGACAATAAAATTTCTAATGTGGATAATAAAACTCAAAGAATTGAAAATGAAGTAACTATGATGCAATTCAGATTTATGGAATTTGCTTTAAGACTGAGAGGAATAAAAGAAAATAACAGAGAGGATTTGAGAATGGTTTGTGCTGATGCCCTTGCTGTGATGCTAAAGGTTAACCCTGAAGATGTTCTGTGTAAGATTGACAAGGTCTACAGAGTGGATTCTCAGGTGGCAAGACAAAGGAACTTGCCTAGAGATATGGTGATCTACTTTACAGATAGAAGAATGAGAAATGATATCTTGCAAAAGTCTTTTGTTTCTATTGTTCAAGTGGATGGAAAGGAGATTGGGATTTACAAAGAATTGCCGTCTAAGATGTTAAGAGATAGAAAGGATTTTGGATTTTTGGTGACTGAGCTGAAGAAACAATAGATTCCATTTAGATGGGATGTGATCTGTCCCCCCCCTTCAGAGACCCACAAAAACACAGCCAGCCGAGGGTTAAGAATCACTTGGCACACTCCACAGTTCTTATCTCAACCTTGGCAGCGATATGCACACCGTCTGCCAAGGACTTTATTAGTTTACACAAACAAGAAAATCACCTACGTAGCTTTGCCGTTCATCTAGCTTCCAAGACTACGAGGTTGCTACGTTTGTTTTGCTTTGTTCGTCACAAACTTCTTGACCCACCGTTCTTATATAGAGAGGCTCTGGGTGTGGTCCAGTGACTCACTGATCCTGTGACTCCAATCAGTGACTCAGGTCTATTTCCTCATACGCCGCAGCTGCAGTAATCTTTTCTCTCGCCTTCTTTGGCGTGCGTCCAGGAATGACGTCTCTCCCTCACTCTCATCTGAGACACCTGTTTCCCCACTACTTGGCTCTCTTTCAGCTGGCACCTGAGACGGTGCCAGAGGGGGGGGGGCTGGGAGATCTGGCTGGCTCCTCTTCCTCCTGCTCAGAGCTTCCTTCCTCCAATGGGATAGGCTCAGAGGACGGGGCCACAACAGGATGCCCCAGTTGGTATAATACTGAGATACCAAGGAGAGAGATACTGATTAAATACTGAAGAAAAAGCGGAAGAATTTTGCTTCAGAGTTCTTAAAACTGGTGCAGCATCTCCACGTGCAACTTCAGTGTTAGCTATAGAGGAGGGTGTCACAGAGAAGGAACCTGAACAAGAGTTTGAGGAACAGTGGAAGCAGATGGAGCTGGAGACAATGGAAACTCAAAGAGCAATAGCAGAAATCCAAGGAGCAGTAAGGGGCTCTTTGGAAGAACCATTGCTGGATTTTTTTGAGGCCAGAAAAGGGCCACCCAGATGCACAAGAGAGGTGGCACTGGACCTCGAATTGTTGTTGCAAGAACCTAAAGATCAGCGCATAACTCGAGCAGCTCACAAACAAATACTAGACAAGCAACAGCAGCAGAGGTCTATTCCACCACAAGATAAGAAGGTTGCCAATGGTAAACCACAGAAACCTGAAGCCATGGGAGGAGCCAGGCCGAAGACTACCACTCTGGAACAGAAACTTCAGCAAATGCTCTTAACGCTTCGCGAGACTACAAATGACAATTAAATTCCTATTCTGGAATGTGAATGGATGGAACTCACCACAGAAAAGAAGGAAAATATTTCATTATCTGAGACAATTTAACAATGATGTTATCTGTTTACAAGAAACTCATATCAGAATACAGGATCAAAAATATTTGATGAACTCTAAACTAGGTGCACAATTTATAGCCTCAAATTCAGAGAAAAAGAATGGTGTCGTGATTTACATAAATAAAAGATGATTAGCCAAAATTGTAGAAGCAGATGATTGTGGAAGATATATAGCAATTGAATTACACACACAGAGTGGCCTACTTTGGGTGATTGGAATTTATGCTCCCAACCAGCAACAAGAAAACTTTTATAAATTATTACATTCTAAAATATTGCAATGGGATTATAGATCTATTCTACTTATGGGCGACTGAAATGGAGTAATAGATATTAAAAAAGACAAGAAGAGTTTGGCAAAACCATGTGTTAAATTACCACAGACTTTTTTTGATATGAAAGAAAACTTTGAATTGAAAGATGTATGGAGAGTGCAGAACCCAAAAGATTTGGATTTTACCTTTTTTTCAGATCGACATAGATCCTTCTCTAGGATCGATTTTATCTTAGTTACAGCTGATCTACTTTTAAAAACAAAGAAAACAAAGATATTTCTGAGGACTTTAACTGACCATAGCCCGGTATGGACAGAAATGGAAATGGGAAAAAAAGAGAGAAGATCATGGAGAGTAAATGAAAATTTGTTCAGATATGAAAAGAATGTAAATGAACTTAAAAAACAAATGAAAGAATTTTTTGAATTAAATTTGAAAAAAGGTACCCCATGAAATCATTTGGGATGCGAGTAAGGCCTATATGCGGGGGGTACTGATTTATATGAACTCCAAACATAAGTTAAATCAGCAAAAGAAAAGATTAGAAATGGAAGGAGAGATAAAGAAAAAAGAACAATTACTTATAAAAAATCCGATGGATAAAAAATTACAAGAAATTATAAAACTTCTGAAAGACCAATTTCAAATGCTTATAGCGGAACAAGCAGCAACTAATCTACAATTTGCAAAACATAATACATTTAGTAATGCCAACAAACCGGGCAGGTGGCTGGCCTATACACTGAGGAAACAGCAGAACTCTCGTGTTATTGGCAGTATTGAGCATGGAAGGAAGGAGGTTTTTCAACAAAGTCTAATTAAAGAAGCCTTTTTAGATTATTATACTAAACTTTATGCCAAAGATCATATACAGAATGAATTTATAGATAAATACTTAGAAAAGAGGAGAGTCATGATAATCTCTAGGGAGCAAAAGGAAAGAATGAACCAACTAATAACAGCTGAGGAGATTATTTTTGCAATTAAACAATTGAAAACAGCCAAAGCTCCAGGGACGGATGGCTTAACAGTGGTGTATTATAAAACTTTACAAGCAGAAATGATTGAACATCTTAAAGACTTATTTTGTAGTATACAAAAAGGGGGTAAAATACCCCCTTCTTGGAAAGCAGCTTTTATTTCATTGATACCAAAAGAGGAAGGTTCTATAAAACCGGAAAATTTTAGGCTAATCTCTCTCCTGAATACGGATTATAAAATTTTTGCAAAAGTATTAGCCAACAGATTAATGCCAGTTAGGCAGATATATGAAGGATAATGTGAGGCAAATTATAGACTTATTGGAACATCTTGAGAAGAGTAAGCAGATCCCTGCAGTGCTGGTGTTTTTGGATACAGAAAAGGCCTTTGATTGAGTCAATTGGAATTTTCTATTAAAGACTTTAACAAAAATGGACTTTGGGGATCAGTTTGTTCAGGTTTCAGCAATTTATCAAGAGCAAACAGCACAAATTATCATTAATAGAAGCTTAACTACAAACTTTTGTATTGAAAAAGGAACAAGACAAGGTTGTCCGTTATCCCCATTGTTGTTTATTTTAACCTTAGAAGTCTTGTTGAATACAATACGGGATTCGAGTACTTTAAATGGAATAGCTATAAGGCAAGAGGATTACAGAACAAGGGCATTTGCAGATGATCTGGTTGTTACCCTAACACGGCCGATGGAACCAATAATCCAGATGAAAGACATTATAGAAGAATATGGTATGGTATCAGGATTTAGACTGAATCAGAAAAAAACCAAGATGATAGTTAAAAACATGTCAGAAAGTCAAAAGAAGGAACTTGAAAGGATGGCAGGATTTGAAATAGTACCAAAGGTGAAATATCTAGGAGTTCAAGTTGCAGCCTCGAATATAAAACTTTTTCAAAATAATTATGAAGTGTTGTGGCGAAAGGTGCAAAAAGATATAGAAACATGGAAAAAGCTGCAGCTATCTTTACTTGGAAGAATAGCAGCAGTTAAGAAGAATGTTCCACCTAGATTTTTATTTTTGTTTCAAATGATTCTGGTGCTTAAAAGTGATAAACATCTTATAGACTGGCAAAAAGGTGTGAATAAGTTTGTTTGGAATGATAAAAAACCAAGAGTCAAACTGAAAATTATGCAAGATGTTTGTGAAAGGGGTGGCTTAAACTTCCAAATCTACGATTGTATTATGAAGCAGCAGCATTGACACAAGCAAGTGATTGGTTTGGAATGACAAGGTCTGAAATATTGAATATAGAAGGCCACGATTTGGAATTCGGTTGGCATGCATATTTATTCTATGAAAATAAAATTGATAAAGTATTCAAGACTCACATACTCAGAAACTCTTTGATGAGAGTATGGAAGAAGCACCAGTTTAAATTGGATTACAAAATACCTTTGTGGTTGGATCTTGGTCATATTACATGGAATATAAATATTAAGTCACTCGGGGGGATTTTATATAAAGAGGTACTTTTTAATGATGGGGTAGATGGCAATTAAAGACATTAAACACTCTGTTGGATGAAGGGATTAATCTAACTTGGCTACAGTATAATCAACTTCAATTGAGATGGAGGGAAGATCAAAAAACTGGTCTGATGTTGTATGAAGAGGAATCGGTAAGACAGATAAAAGAGAAAGGTCCAATGCATATTAAGAGGATTTATAGTATTTTGTTAGAAAGAGATTCTGAAAATGAACTGGTTAAAGACTGTATGATAAAATGGGCGCAAAACTTTGCAGAACCAGTTATGATGGAAACATGGGAAAAGATATGGGTTCAGAATGTTAAATTTACACAGTCACAGAATTTGAGGGAAAATTTTTATAAAATGCTTTATAGGTGGCATTTAGATCCTAAGAAGCTGTGGTGTATGTATCCTAATGTTCAGCCAAAATGTTGGAGGTGTGATTGTTTAGATGCCACATATTACCATATATATGGTGGACCTGCAAGAAAGTGAAGGCTTTTTGAATTAAAATTTGGTGGGTTATGCAAAACATTTTGAAGAAAAAACTCCAATTTTCTCCTCAATTATTTTTACTGGGTATAGTTAAGGATTTTTCTGTGACTGAAACAAAATTGATATTATATATGGTTATAGCAGCTAGGTTACTGATTGGTCAATATTGGAAAAAAGATGTTTTGCCTACTTTTGAAGAATGGACTTTGAAGGTGGCCAATTTTGCAGAAATGGCAAAGATATCAGCATACTTAAAAGACCGGACTCAAGAAACTTTTGTGTGGGAATGGAAGAAATGGATAGA
Organism: Coluber constrictor foxii; assembly: GCA_038048745.1. Classification (NCBI taxonomy): domain Eukaryota; kingdom Metazoa; phylum Chordata; class Lepidosauria; order Squamata; family Colubridae; genus Coluber; species Coluber constrictor. The sequence continues at coordinate 112,312,600 of CM075961.1, read as the reverse complement.
TTATGTGCAGAATAAATATCAAACAAGGAAGTATCAGATAGCTTTTAGTTGAATGTTGTACGGAAATTTATAGTATAGACAGGGGGCAGATTAATGGGGGGAATTGCATGATATGATATGTTATGATTTGGATTTCACCTTGGGAAGTCAAGAGGGGGAGGGGAGGATTAGGGAGGAGAAGGGGGGGGGAAATTGGAAAAAATTAAATTTGTAAAACTTTTTCAATAAAAAAAAAGAAATAACTTGGTATCTCACTTTATTTTGGCATTCTCCACCGATACTTCTTGCTGTTTTTCACATTTTGCTTCCTCCACCATTCAATCAGGCCATCACACCTCCGGACCTAGCCATGATAGCTGGTTCTCTTCCATGCCGGATTTCAGGGATTCCACCCTCCGCAACGGGAAAATTGCTCTTTTCCCCGTCACCTCTGGATTATCCCCTCTATTGCTGACCTCTCCAAAGTCTAATTTTGCTGTTGCCGACCTCCAGGCACGAAAAATCAGACAGAAAGAGCAGAGTCCCGTTCTCCTGTACCGCACGACCGTGCGGTACAGGAGAAGTCCCTCAAATCAGGAAGTCCCTCAAATCAAATCTTTGTTATGGTCATATACCAGCATTAAGTATGGATATTTTGTCTGGTCTAAAAGCCATATCATATTTTAATCAGAATATGACAAACATTTTGTCCAAAGTTTCACTTGTTATAATATAAATTTGTTTAAAATACAAATTATCAAAAAGAGAAATATTCCTGTTTAGAATGTTAATAGGTTTCTTTGAAATTTCTAATTAATGCTTTGTTAAATCTGGTAAAGAGTTTGGATAATGATTTTAAATCAATGCCTGGAGAAAAAGAAGGCAAAAATTCAAAATGAGTTCTGATAGAAACAAGAAAGAAAAATGTGATTTGCTGTCAGCAATGAATAGTTAAATTTGTTATATCAACAATAGAAAAAACAGCTTGTTTCTCTCTTTTTCAATTTTGTATAAAATCAGAAGTCTTCAGAGCAGAGAGAGAACACACATGCAATTTGAAGATGCTGTTTCAAATCAAGAAGAATATAATTTAAAATGAAACCATAAATTCATCACTTCATTTGGTGCAATTGCAGAAGATTATTATATTTCAAAGCATTAGTGATATATTTTTATTTTCCCTTCATATTAAGGTAAGTCTAAAGTCTATAGCTCATTCTGAACCTGCTTATTTCATTCTTGCTAAAAAAAAAAGGGCATGGAGCATTCTTCAAACAAGCTACACTCCCTTATCAGGATTTTGACTCCTATCCTAGAGTTATCTAGTCAAGGTGAGGTTTTGCAATCTTTTGATCAAGGATGCAAGGCCATGAAAGTTTTGTGCCAAATTGCTTATTAAGATGGAGTCTCTGCAAAGACTTGAGCACTCAATGCTGTGCACCAAAGGCCTTGGAGTATCTTTGCTGCATGAAATAAAGCTCCCCGCAGCTAAAGAGAGATCATCTTATTGGTACCTTGCTTTTTTGTGTTTCTGTTTAATTTACTTGTTACAGCTAAACAATAATGTTTAAATTCTCCTTACCCATTAGTGTGTTCATTGTTTATGGATTCTCAAAAAGAGAGAAGAACCACAAGAAATTGGATCCAAATTAATAAAAAATAAATAGAGGATTATGTGAAGTTGCAGGATTGAAAATAAATAAAGAAAACTAAAATACTAGTTAAAAATCTTACAGTTAAACAGAAAAAAGATTTAATGAAGACAGAAATTCAGATACTTAAGAAAGTGAAATATCTAGGAATTCAATTAATAGCAAGATGTGTAACTATTAAAGAAGATATTTACATTAAATTAAATAGATTGTTAGTTTAAATTTTTAAAAAAAACAAGTATAGCAGAGTTGGAAGGGACCTTGGAGGTTTTCTAGTCCAACCTCCTGCTTAGGTAGGAAACTCTACATCACTTCAGACAAATAGTTATCCAATCTCTTCTTAAAATCTTCCAGTGTTGGAGCATTCACAACTTTTGGAGGCAAGTTGTTCCACTGATTAATTGTTCTAATTGTCAGGAAATTTCTCCTTAGTTCTAGGCTGCTTCTCTCCCTGATTACTTTCCATCCATTGCTTCTTGTCCTGCCTTCAGGTGCTTTCGAGAATAGCTTGACTCCCTCTTCTTTGTGGCAGCCCCTGAGATATTGGAATATTGCTATCATGTCACTCTAGTCCTTTTCATTAATCTAGACATACCTAGTTCCTGCAGCCGTTCTTCAAATGTTTTAGCCTCCAGTCACCTAACAAAAAGCATCTTTGCTGCTCTTCTCTGCACTCTTTCTAGAATCTCCACGTCTTTTTTACATCATGGTGACCAAAACTGGATGCAGGATTCTAAGGGTGGTCTTATCAAGGCATTATAAAGTGGCATTAACATTTCATGTGATCTTGATTCTATCCCTTTGTTTATGCAGTCTAGAACCGTGTTGGCTTTTTTGGCAGCTGCTGTACATTGCTGGCTCATATTTAAATGGTTGTCCAATAGGACTCCAAGATCCCTCTCACAGTTACTATTATTGAGCAAGATACCACAAATACTACCTGTGCATTTTGTTTTTCTTGCCTAAATTTAGAACCTTACTTTTTTCACCATTGAATTTCATTTTGTTAGATAGCACCCAATGTTCAAGTCTGTTAAGATCCTTCTGTATCTTAAACCTGTCTTTGGGAGTGTTGGCTATTCCTGCCAGCTTGGTGTCGTCTGCAAATTTGATGAGTTCCCCATCTATCCCCTCATCCAAATTATTCATGAAGATGTTGAAGAGTACTGGGCCTAAAACAGAGTCTTGGGGTACCCCACTGTATACTTCCCTCCATGTAGATGCAGTTCCATTGAGGACTACATGTTGATTGTGGTTGGTCACCAGTTATGAATCCATCTGCTGATGATGCTGTCTAACCCACATTTTTCTATTTTACCTAGTAGCAGGTTATGGTCCACTTTATCAAATGCCTTACTGAAGTCCAAGTAAATTATATTGACAGAATTCCTTTGGTCTACTAATTTTGTCACTTTGCCAAATTACTGCGACAAATCAAATTAGACTTGAAGAAGTGGAAAAATCTACAACTACCTTTGATAGGAAGAATAGCTACTATAAAAATGAATATTTTGCTGAGATTACTATATTTGTTCCAAACAATACTGATAAAACTGGGGGAAAAATATTTTGAGGAATTAAATAAAGTAATGTCAAAATATATTTGGCAAGGGAAAAAGAGCAAGAATAGGTCTGAAAATGTTACAAGATTCCAAAAACAAAGGGGGTTTTGGGTTGCCAGATTGGGGGTTGTATTATCAGGCTTCTTGTACTTACATGGGTGAAAGAATGGATAAATGTTAGAAATGCATTACTGTTATTTTGGACAAAAATCAAAGAAAAACATTATTTGAAAATACCAGTCTGGCTCTCCACGATGGAGTCACTAATACATCTGAATGTTGTTAACACAGAAAACATTACAAGATATAAGGACATTTTGAATGAAAAAGGGGAACTTAAAATTAAGCAAGAACTGAATAGTCAAGGGATTGATTTGGCAGGGTGGCCATATGTGCAAATATAATCAACATATGAGAAAGATGCTAAAATGTATGGTTTTTATAAAGAACCAACAGAACTGGATCAGATATTAACAGGGACAGATGAAAAACTAATTTAAAAAATTTATAACTACCTATTGAACATTAAAATGGAAGAAGAGCAAATAAAGGAAACAATGATAGTATGGGCCAAAATTTTTGGTTATACTATAGTTAGATAAACGGCAGAAATTGTGGGATAAGAATTATAAATTAACAATTTCAACTGCATACAAAGAAAGTTTATATAAAATGTTTTATAGATGGCATTTTCCACCAGCAAGATTGGCAAAGATGTTTAAGGATATGTTTGCTAAGCGTTGGAAATGTAATCAGATACCGGATTTGCCCTATCACATGTGGTGGATATGCCCAAAGGCAAAAAATATATACATGGTTAGAAAAAATAGTAAAGCAATACATAAATCTAAAACCAGAAATATTTTTGTTGGGTATTCTACCAGAAAAATATAATAAAGGGAATACATATTTAATTTTACATGTGTTAACTGCAGCTAGAATTGTGTTTGCAGAACCATGGAAAAATGAAGAGATCCCTACAGATGAAAATGTTATAAAAAAATTAGAATGTGCAGAAATGGATAGACTAACATTCAAAATGAAGGAGAAGGGAAGAAACTGAATACTTTTTAACATGGGATTTGTTATATCAAGGGCTAACTAGCAGAAACAGAAGTTAGAAACTTAAAAGCATAAAGAAATGATTAACTATAGTTTTATTAAGATTTATTAAAATGGCTAAGTAAATATTATTATTATTATTAGGTTATCATTAATGATATGTTATGAATGTTTATCATTGTTCTATAATTATAATTATTATTATATACTATTTCTCAAAAACAACTGTACTCAGACAACATGCTGTTCATAAAAACATCGAATTTTTATGTTTAATATTAATTTTTTAAAAATAAAAAACAGTTTTGGCCACTTTTGGCAAAGTACTTCATTAGAGCAAAAATATCAACTTAAAGCTGGAAATTCTTGCATAAATCAAAACGCTCTGTAGTTCTCTACTAGGAAATGTGATTAAAAATATTGTGATCATACAATTTGTAATAAATTATGTAAAATGCAAATTAATATTAAAAAGACTCATACATTATTTGTCTTAATGATAAATTCATCTAAACAATGCAACCCTTGTGTCATACCTTCTGGACAATGGTGGTAGCAAGTTCTTCTATCAGTTCTTCTTTATGATCTTGCAAATAACAAGCTTCATACTGTTTGTCCTCAAAAAGATATGTAGGTTAAGTATGAATACTCAGAAATTTCAAAATTTTAAAATGTGCATAATGGTTTAAAAACACTATAAACAAATTCCATTTTGCAAAATTAATACAAGGGATCTGCTTAATAGTTCAGTGTTTGTATGTGCGTGTGTGTCAGATTCCTAAAAGTGATACTGCCATTCAGTTGGGAGAAAGGGGGGGGGGCTTGGATTCGATTTATTAGCATTGCCTGCGTCAACGGATATTTTACAACCTATATCCGGGTGCCTCAGCTCCCTGAGATCGTTTTACTTTTGGGGAATGTTTATGACAGCCATGTGGGCTGTTTCACTTTAAAGGATACGGAAGATAGCAATGGGAATGCATGCTTATCTAGTTCTCAGGGCAGCTGGTAAAGAAAACATCTTCACCCTTGTGTATTGGCTAAAATCTGCATTCTGGCTAAAGGGAGGGGTCTCTACTGCTTTAATCCTACTTGTTTTGCCTAAGGGTACTCAGATGCTGGTTTGAATCCATTGCTGTCACTTCTGATTAATAAAAGGTTCCTTTTGAAATACTCTGTTTCAAGTGTTTTTCACTTTCTTAAGTCAGAGGGAGAGGCAATCCTTACAGTGTGTTTATCAGTCTGAAACATTCCAGGATTTGTCCACCTGTCTATGGCCACATTGGCAGGAGATAGGGCATGCATGTATACATATTTGTGTATAAATGCATACATAAAAATTGATTTGTTTTTGAATCATACATTATTTGGAAAGACTCTGCTTATGTACTAATTATTGAACGCTCTACCAAGGAAACTCCAGCTGGTCTTCCTGATGTCTTCTTTTAATGATAATTGAACACTTATCTGTTCAACCAAATATTTCAGGAATAGCAATTATTTTTTAAAATAAAATCTACTTTTGATTTTTGTATGTCTTGTAGAATGGGTAATATATTGCCTGTTTTTACTTGTGGATACTTTGGAGAAAGAATGCAGAAAAATAAATATTGCTGCTGTAATAATAAAGAGGAGGGAAATGGTGTATGAATGATTAATATGATAAAATAATTAAAAATGAAAAGGAGTATAATAAAATAATGGAATAAAATAAACTAGTAATATTGGCCTGTAAATTTACTGCCTTTTCTAATTGAGCAAGAAATGCATACTACTAGAAGGAATATTTTACTTATTAAATGGAAAAAAAATCTTTCTTACCAAGCTGTGACTGTATGTCCCAGCCTTGGAAATAGCTTCATCTATTACTTCTTCTGCAACATGCAAGGCTACAGCAACAGTGCTTAACATGCTATGTCCTAAGCAAGGAAGGAAAAAGTACTCATGACATTTATACAAGAGAAAATATAATTGAAATAGAAATGAACCCACAACTGCTTTCCCAAAAAAGGGATCTCCCATCAACAATTCATTGCTGCAGACCAGGTAAAGCTTTTTCCTTTTAGTATTATACAATATTCAAGGTTGACTCAGCTTTCCATCCTTCCGAGGTAGGTAAAATGAGGACCCAGATTGTGGGGGCAATAAGCTGACTTTGTATAAAAAAAGAACACCGCTTTGGGCGGGGGGCAAAAGCCCTACTAAGCAGGTATATACAAAAGTATGAAGGCTATTGCTTAACGCATTGTAAGCCGCCCTGGGTCTCCAGAGAAAGGCGGCATATAAATCAATCAATCAATCAATCTTTCTTCTAGTCAATGAATGCCACTAGGTTAGACAGCAAGGGAAACTCCTGGGACATTTTTTTTACCAAGAATATAACTTTACTGAAGATTTCATGTGGTTACAAAAGTAGAAAAGCCAGTTCTAAGGATTCACTTGAAAACAGCATAGGAACAGCATTCCTTTTCCCTCTGGATCTCCCATTCATTTGCACTATATTTTGGGAGCAATCTGTGTGCCTCAGACTTCCTCAGCTGAGTGATCTAGAGGTGTTGGATCTATCTCAGGATTTCAGTCAGCACACTTGCACCCCAAATTTCCTTCCCAAACCTCCCTTACATTCCAATGTCTTCTGACCCCCACCCCCCTCGTTTGGTAAGTGGGGCTTTGTAGAAAGTCAACCATGACAGTTTTTGCCCAAAGAAAATCTTTTTATTTTTAACACAACAAATATAGAAATCCTTTTAGTTATAATTAGATGCTAACTAGATTACAAAACAGTGTGTGAATACATTGCCATTAAAAACAATGATATTAAAAGCTCAGTAAAGCAAATTTCATCCATCAAAAATGTTTTCAATGTTCATTCAAAAATATTGAATGCTATAAATAGCACTTGCAACATAATTCATTCTAGAGGGTTCTTCTTCTTCTGCCATATCTATCATTGGATGTCGGCGATCGTGTTGGTGATCCTATTTTTATCAGCAGCCACACAAAAAAGTGCTCCTGAGTTTTGTCCAAACCAGTCCCTTAGATTTTGAAGCCATGTTCTTCTGCCTGGACTTTCTTTGCCTTCAATCTTTTCTTGGAGGATTAAGTGAATGCCGTATTTTTCCGGGTGTCTCATCACATGTCCAAAATATTATAATTTTCGCTTTTTAATGGTTTTGATTTTTCCCTTGGTTTTCCCAGGCGGCCTATCACCTCCTCATTTCTGATTTTATCAACCCAGCTTATATGTAACAGACGTCTGTAAATCCACATTTCAAATGCTTCTAGTCTCTTCAAGTGGCTTTTTGTTAGAGACCAATTCTCTACTCCATAGAGCAGGATAGAAAAGAACCAAGTACACAAAAGTACACAAATCTAATGTCAAGGTTCCAACTAACCAAGCCAAGCCAAGCAAATCAGGACTCTGAGGCCAGATGATCCCTCAATCTTTTTTATTGGGTAAACCATATCAGCACACTTGGCTGAAAACCAACTCTGAATCTTTCTTGCAATTTCAGCATAATTAAAATCAGTAAGCACCACTTCCCCCCAGTGTCACTGGTCACGTTGGCCAATCAGATAAATTAGCGGGCTCCTCAAGCACTCTTCACTTTCTCCCTCCATCACCTGGGAGAAGACCTTGATTCTCATGAGAAAGTTCAATGTTGTGTCTAGCAATGCATTCCAATCTCCCCCCTCCCATATATTGTGGCAATGATGAACCAGGAAAGTGGCTTGTAGCAGGTTCAGTTCAGCGTTGACAGTCAGCTCCCCCTAGTGGGCATGGAACATTTGGAAAACATCGATATAAACTGTTTAATCTTGCTTCTATCCACCCCTTCCATCCACAAGTGCTTCCTTCGGTTTGTGGGGGTTCTTTTCATGGAATTTTCTAATTAACCTTTCTGACTTCATTTCATTACTCTTCACTCAGGTAGCATCTGATAAGAGGGTACCCTTTCCATTGCACTAAGTATTGTAGCCTCTCTTTGTGTAATCTAGAGTCTTAGAGGTTTTTTTTTCACTTCATAATGAAGTGAAAAAAAACCCTTCCACCATGATTGGATCCAGAGCACCATGTTCGACTGGCCAGAGTGCTGATCTCTTTACCGGTATCAATAAGCTAATGAGGAAAACTGGATGCACTCTCCCTAACAGGCATGGAAGTTTTAGTTCTACTGTGACCAGGTTGATGATTTTTACAATGGAGAAAAGTCCTATAAATTTGGGACCCAATTTTCTACATGGCAATTTACCTGGTGGAGTGGTAAACTTTCTCTCCTATGTGAAATGGCCTTTGGGGGGAACGTCTCTTATCTGTCTGTTCCTTTTGTGTTTCTGCGGTTTTGGCTAGCGCCTTCTTCACACTTCCCCAAGTGCTTTGTAGTGAGCCCACCCACTCTGTTAAGCTAACTGGGGAGGGGGGTTCTTGGGGAAGCTCTGGGATGGGAATGAACTCTACCCATAGCTACCTTAAAAGGAGTGAGTCCTGTGCTGCTGTGGACTGCATTATTATACACCACTTCAGCAAGCGGCAATAGGTCTGTCCAATTAGCTTGCTGGTGTTAACATAACACCTCAAATACTGCTTTATCATTGCGTCCGCACATCCCACTGCCCTAGTTGTTCTCAGATGAAAAACTGAGCTGAGGACCCAATCAGTCTTACAAACTCCCTCTAAAATTTTGCCGTGAACTGGACCGCTTGATGATTTGCCTTGGAACTGATGATTTGCCTTGGAACTCCATGTAGCCAGTAGATATATTTCAGGAACAGTTTAGCCAGTTTCTGAGATGAGAGGAGATCAGAGCATGCTAAAAAATGAGATTGCTTGGAAAAAAGAGCAATTACAGTCCAAATTATGGTGTGTTCCCCCTGCCCTTTCCAGGAGTTCTACTATAAAGTCCATTGTGATCTCTTCCCAGGGTTGTGACAGCTCGATCACTTGCCTCTTTTTCATGGCCACGCATATGGCACAGCTTTTTATGTAACTCTCAATGTCTTTTTTCATTCCCAGCCACCAGAATTGTTTCCTGGTCAGGTGCCATATTTTCAGGAATCTGGCTTGTTTAAAATGGCCAGCTTGTTTAGCATTGTGACTTTTATGTAGCACTTGAATCCAAGGAGTGCTGTGAATGTACAACTTAGACTCCTTCCATGTCAGCTCCTCTCTGAGAGTTAGGAGCTGGCAGCTGTCCTTCAGCCAGGGGTCAGATTTTAACTCAACTTCTGGGTGAACTTCCCCCCAGCTGTTCTGATGCTTTCTGGGTTTGTCATTTTGTAGTGGCTTGTGCTGCCTTTTGTATGAGAGGGATGATGGTGTTGATCACTTCTTTCCTGTTGCTCTTGTACTGAGCATTCAGGGCAGGGTGTTTGCTAGGAAATTTCCCCAGGTATGTACTTTAGTGTGAAATCTAAACAGTTAAAGTACTATGCCCATCAAACTTGCTTGGACAAAAGTTTCCAAGGGGTTCTAAGTGCCTCCAAATTTTTGTGATCAGTCCAGACCTGAAACAGCACTTTACTCCCGTTGAGAAAGTGGCGCTCGGTTATTAGGGTCCATCGGACAGTGAACACCTTCTTTTCCCACACTGCCTATCACCTTTTTAAGGTCTGTGAGTTTTCTGGAGGTGTAGGAACAAGGTTGCAGATTTCCATCTTGATTCTTCTGGAGGAGCATTGCCCCCTATGGCTATATTACTGGCATCTGCTTGGATGACTAATAGTTCCTTGGGGTTCAGATGCTTAAGGACCGGTTCCTCTGCAAACAGCTGCTTGAGCGCCTCGAATGGTCTCTGGCAGCCATAGTCCATTCTAGCAGCTGATCAGGTCAAGGCTTGGGGGATCCCTTCCCCATTTTCAGCAGTTAGGTGATTGGCAGGGCTATCTTGGAAAAAGAGGGAATGAATTGCTGGTAAAAAATTGCAAAGCCTAGGAAGCTCTGCAGCCGCTTGCGGGTTTGAGGGGGTTGCCATTCCAAGATGGCCTTCACTTTTCCTGGGTCCATCTCTATCCCCTCACTTGATGTTCAGTACCCTATGTAGTCTAGGCGGGTTTTGTGGAATACACATTTTGACAGCTTTATATAGAGGTTTGCTGCTAAGTGTTGAGTACTTGGCAAACTAACTTGACATGCTTTTCCATTATCTCGGTGAAAATGAAAATGTTGTCTAAGTACAGTAGGCCCCCCTTGTACAGGTGATCATGCAGCATCTCATTAATCAGTTGCATGAATACGGCTGGGGCCCCTTGGAGTCCAAATGGCATCACTTTAAATTGGAAGTCCCTAAAGGGCAGTTGAACACGATCTTCCATTCATCCCCATCTTTGATACGTACTCGATAGTACGCCTCCCTCAGGTCTAATTTGGTGAAGATTTTCCATTTCACCAGGTGAGCCAGCAAGTCTTTCATGGGGGTGGGGGGGTTGAATACATGTTTTCTACAGGTACGGTAGTAATTCCCCTAAAGTCTATGCATAATCTCATAGTTCCATCTTTCTTTTCTTAAAACAGTACTGGGGCCACTACGCAGAACTTGGTGGGTTGGATGAATCCCCTGGCTAGGTCTATGTACTATGTACTCTCTCAGTTCCTTCATCTCCCTTGGAGTAACCCATTTTGGGTTTGGGGAGATTTGCTCCTGGTAAGATCTCAATTGCACAGTCAGTGGAGCAGTGGGGGGCTGGGGGTGGGTAGCACATAACATTCCTTTTCACTGAACACATCTGGTATTCCCTGGGGATTGGCTGAGTGCCCAGTGGGGTTTCTGATGTCACCTTTAGCAACTCTTTGTTGTTTTGGATAGGGGCTTGCCGGGCAGCCCCTCCCCTGGGATTGCTTTGGGGAAGGGAAGGTCCTCTTCCTCCATCCCTCTTTCCATCAGATCATTGGGCCCCATTTGTCCAGCCAGGAAAGCCCTAGGATCACTTCCTCTGTCATCTTTGGGACTATTATAAAACGGATGATCTCCTGGTGTTTGCCCATCTCTAGCCACACTGACTCAGTTAGGTGTGTTGCAGGGATCCTCCTATCAGTGACCCATCGACCTGCTCAAATCTCATGGCCTGGGGCAGTTTCCACACACAGATTCCCAGTCTTAGCATCTTTGGCAGGCTGATTAAGCAACAGGTGCAGCCTGAATCTATCAGGGCATCCACCACGCCTTGTACCCCTGACTTGGGCACCACATTTTTTGCGGGGATGGCGAACAGAAGGATGGCCTCACCTACCATCGGGTCACATTTGCCTTCGTCCTTACTATCATAGGGCGCAGGTTGTTGGCCTTTCTTGGCTGGAGTTCCCTTTTCTTCGCTTGAGGGAGAGGCGACTTCTACGGTTTGGTTTAGTTTTACTTGGCCCCTCCTCTGCAGTTTCTTTGGCTTGGTTGTGGTTGGCGGATTGCTCTTTGGTTGGGGTGCAGGTGCTAAGCACTTGGCTGCCCAGTGGCCCTGCTGGCTGCACCTGAAGCACTTGATGGATATTCGGGGCATGGCAGGAGGGGATCTCATGGCCGTGGGTGTAGTTGACATCATCCAAATTGGTGCCTCCCATGACTCCGTTCTGTTTCGCCTTGGATGCTCCCTTCCGTTTACACTGTTTCAGCTCAAGGTCCTGCAGAATTGCTATCCAGTACCAGTCCTGGATCCACTCGGGGACTCCTTGGTAGATGCAGGCCTGGAGCAGCTCCCAGTCAAGCCCCTCTTTGCAGTGGTAGACCAGCAATCAGTCTGGCCAATGTCTCAATTTTCCAGCCACTCTACAGAATTCTCAGACATATTCCTTTGCTGGTTGGCCCCTTTGCTTCACTTCTTGAATCTCTGATTTAGCCTGTAGGGCTTGGGATTCATCTTCAAATCTGGTCCTCAGTTCCTCCATGAAAACATCGATATTCCCCAGTTCTGGTGCGTACTCATCGTGGAGTCCAGTCACCCACTTTGTGGCTTCCCCCTCCATGTTTGCAGCCACAGCATTCACCATCACCACCTCCAATGGGTAGTCTGGGGCATAATGGTGCAGGTAGGCCCACATCTGGTTGAGAAAGAATGCCAATTTCTTTGGATCCCCATCAAATGTGGCTTTCATCTGTGGCAAGTCCACAGGTAGTGGAGGAGGGAGGAGGTGCCCAGAGGTTCCCATGCACCAGGGAACCATTCTTGCATTGGGTAATAGGGCCACAGTAGATAACCCAACCACCCAGGTGGGCCCGTGGCTGGGCTCCAGGGCTCACAGCACACTGCTGTTGGGGAGGAGGACTCCGCCTTGGGGTAGGGCTCATCACTCCTTGCTGCCATGGGGGACTGCGTCTCAGAACTGGGCTCACCACTCTTGCTGGCCCAGGAGGAGAGCTTGTTGTCATCGGGATCAGACTTGGGCTTTGGAGAGTTGAGGCCAGTGGGACAAACAGGTTGTCGGCACTGTCGGTGCTCCAGGGCAATGCATCAGCTCCACACCTTGGATTTCCATGTGATCAAATCTCATCCTCAGCTGTTCAACTGATGGGTTATGAAGGGCAGCCAGGTACTTCCATTCCACTGCCCTCTTTGCTTTCCATCTCGGGAACAAGTTGGTTGGTGACCTAGGGGACTTCAAGGGGAATTCCACTTCAGCAGCTTTTGGCATCCTTCTATGAAAGCTCTCCTTCTGCATAGTAAAGTTCTATTGTGGCTATGGCATCCTCTCAAACCGCTTGCCGCTCCATCTGCTCCACTCAGACCTTCAGTCTAGTGGTTGGGGTGGACACGCCATCCCCCACCTGACCAGCCGGCCCTACAATCCCCACTAGGACTTCCCTGGGATTGGCCATGGTCTCTCCCTTCTTTTCCATCTCAAAATTTTCCCTGAGTCGTCTTCTTCCTCCCAGAGCTGCTGCCAGCACTCAGGACCACAGGCGCTGTCCCTTCTTCAGGGCAGAATTTAGCAGAGTTGGTTTAATGTCAAGGTAACTAACCCAAGCAAATCAGGACCCCCTCAAACAACTTCTTTATTGGGTAAACCATATCGGCATACTTGGTTGAAAACCAATCCTGAATCTTTCTTGCGGTTTGAGCATAATTAAAATCAGTAATCATCTCATCCCTCCAGCGTCACTAGTCACGTTGGTCAATCAGATAAATTGGCGGGGATCCTGAAGGACTCTTCTTCTCCCTCCATCACCTGGGAGGTGACCTTGGTTATCATGAGAAAGTTCAATGTTGTGTCTACCATGTTTTCCCCAAAATAAACCCTGTCTTATATTTTTTTGAACCCTGAAATAAGTGCTTGGCCTTATTGCCATATGCCTTATTGCCATATGCTCAAATTGGGCTTATTATCAGGTGATGTCTTATTTTGGGGGAAACAGGGTAGCAACGCATTCCACCCCCCCCCCCCCCAAATCCCATACAGTGTGGCAACAATGAACCAGGAAAATGGCCTCTAGCGTGTTCAGTTCAGCATTGACATCTATTCTTATTCAGTGCACAAACTTACTATGCTTTCATAGGAAAAAAGTGAGATATGGTGAAAAGAAAAAATTGTATAAGAATATAAACGTTTTTTCTTTTTTTAAATTTGATTTATATGCCGCCCTTCTCCGGAGACTCAGGGCAGCTTACAATGCATTAAGCAATAGCCTTCATACTTTTGTATATTTATACAAAGTCAGCTTATTGCCCCCACAAACTGGGTCCTCATTTTACCTACCTTAGAAAGGATGGAAGGCTGAGTCAACCTTTAGCCTGGTGAGATTCGAACTTACAGTAATTGCAGACAGCTGGTATTAATCACACGGCTTTAGTCTGCTGAGCCATCGGGCCCGTTTTAAGTTATTGCCACTATTGCCACTAATGACATATATTAATCCCATGTTATTTCACTACAATTCAAATATTTCATTTACAGATAAAAATAACAGTAAAATTTAAACATCATTACCCTCTGTCTGTTTGTAGAAAACTGAATCACTGTTACATTTGCTTTCTCCATTTACTGTGGTTCCTTCATAAAAACGTTCTACTTCTGGAAAAGAAAAGAAAAAATACTTTCCAATTTATCAATATATAACATCTAGATAGAAGGGTTCTCTTTAGAACTGACCTGTAATTACCACACCATCATTCCACATGTGTTGCATCTCACCTCCTACAATTCCCACTGTGTTTCATTGAAATTAAGACCTCTCTGGATAATAAGCCCAATCGGGCTTTTCAGCGCATGCATTAAAATAAGCCCCCCACCCACCAAATAACCCTCCCACCAACTACTTACACGCATGTGCAGCCGGTCCCACCAGTTCCCCTAGTTCCATGATGGTGAACCTATGGCACATGTGCCACAGGTGGCCCGTGGAGCTATATTGGTGGGCACATGAGCATTAGCCCTAGCTCAGCCCCAGCGCGCACATCTGATTTTCGGGCCTCCCAGGCCCACCAGCAAACAGGCTGTTTCTGGCCTACGGGGGACGGGGAAGGCTCCTAGAAAGCCTCTGGAGCCCAGGGAGGGCAAAAAATGGGATTTCTGGTCTCACCAGAAAGCAGTAAATGGGCCGTTTCTGGCCTTCTTGGAGCCTGGGGAGGGCGAAAAATGGCTTATTGGGCCCACCATGCCATCATGTGCCAAAAGCGGGGGGAGTGTGGAGGGTTGCATGTGTATGCATGGGGCACATTGAATTATGGATATGGGCACATGTGCACATGACCCCCCGCTCCCCCCGCTTTTGGCATGCGATGGCAAAAAGATTAGCCATCACTGCCCTAGTTGCTTGCTGTGCAAACAACACGAGCTGAGGAGGCGAGGCTGGGGGGTGGGGGAAGGTGGAGAACATGCCCTCTCCTCCCTGTTCTTCATGCCAGCCAGCTGACCACGACTGCCCTAACATGTCCCACCACCTCATGGAGCAGGACTCTGCAAGGCTTGTTGTGCTGTTGCACACATGAACTGCAGCACCGCCACGAACTTCATCATACCAGCACAACTGGCATCCTGCCACTCGTGGCTGTGCCAGTATGTCGAACTCGCAGGTCTGCCATTCATGCATGCAATGGTACAAGCCTTGCAGAGTCCTGCTACACAAGACGGTGCCGGCAGTGTGATGAGTCTCACAAAGATTCATTTCTGACAGGTGGGGTAAAGAGAAGCGAGATGCATGGCTCCCCTTTCTGTCTCTTCTATCCCCCTTCCACCAGGCATGGTAGGGCTCCTGCCCCTTGCTTAGCCACCTGCCTCCTTTAGAGATGCAATTTAAGGGTGGCAAGTGGAGCAGGCGAGAAGCGCATCTTACCTTTCCAGCTCAGTGGTGTTCCTTGCCGTTATGTCTAGGGAAACACGTTGTAAAAGAAAACTTCTTGCAAGTGCAAGAAGTTTGATTGAACTCATGAGAAGGGGGTTTTATTACAACATGTTTCCCTGGACACAACAGCGAGGAATGCCATGGAGCTTGAAAGGTAAGACGCCTGTCCCGCTTCTCGCCCGCCCCACTTGCCACTCTCAAATTGCATCCCTAAAGGGGATTACACTGGGGCTTATTCAACTAATGAACTAAATAGCCTGATCAAGGTGGTGAGAGAGGGACCTGGAATTACAATCTGGGGATGATGACTTCTCTCCCCCCTCAACTATCCCTCTCCCCTTTATTAGATCTAGTGCTATTACGACCCTCTGCATTATCTTGCAATCTTAGACCAATCTGCAGCTTCATTTAGCCACCTATCCCCCAAGATTATCCTGTATATTCAATCCCAGGTACTTGTCCAGTGGCTCCACTTTATTATTATTTCTAATCTAATCCTTGGCCATCGCTGATATCAGGACTGAAAGAGATACATACATCGAGAGTCTTGGATTATGGAGAGATAGACCACCTTCTCTTTGTCAGTATGACTCTGATTTAGTTGTTGTGAGAGGGCAACCCTTTGAGACCTCTACCCACCTCCTTTGGATGGTCTTACTACAATCACAAGACTTCCTATCGTTGTGAGAGGATGATGTTCCCGATGTATTGACATTTGTAACATATTGGTCTTCCTTTAACATCTATTCCCTCCCTATTTATATTACCTGTCTTAACCATCTCTTACACTCTTAGAAGAAAATGGTCCTTTATCTCCTTCAACTCGCCCCTAACTTTGATGTATTCAACTGCGGAGCTCCTTGCACTGCGAGATTCCCCCCTCTCACATGTATGGCCCTCACAATTATCGAGGGCCACTCTTGAGGACGGGTTTTGGAACCCCGAGAGGTGGTTTGCAAAAAACCGACAGCTTTGGGGTTTTTTAGATAAATTTTAAAATTCTAATTTACCCCTCTACCAGGGGTCCTGGTACAGATTGTGGGAATGGATCTGGGGGGATCCATAAATCCACTGAATGGGGTAATGGGTCTGATGATCATGGGGGTGAGGACGGGGACAGAGATGTAACTAGGATGCAGGGGGATGAAACAATGGGCATTAGTATAGTAAGTGGGAGGGGCAGATATGACGGCAGCAGGGGGCCATATTATGTTTCGGGAGTGCGCACTCAATGTTTACGTGCGTTTGCGCACTCCGACCCCCAAAGCATCGCTTGTTTCCCGGATTGTTCAGAGCCTCAGTCCCTGAGTCTACGGCTGATGTTGTGTAATGCCAGGTCAGTGGTAAATAAGGCTCCCCTCATTCACGATCTTATTGCGGAGAGGGGTACTGACCTGGCAGGGATCACGGAGACCTGGCTAGGCCAAGAGGGAGGAGTTCCCCTTGTGGAAATGTGCCTGCCAGGTTTCCGTGCATTTCATCAGCCAAGGCCTCAGGGAAGGGGTGGGGGAGTGGCAGCAATTATTAGAAAAGTCTTTGCCCAAGGGAGGCCACTGTTCCTCAGATAGCTGGATGTGAATCCCTCCTTGTGAAATGGGGTCAGGGGATACAGATGGGCCTACTGATTACGTACCTGGCTCCCTGCCTCATAACGGCGGCCCTGACTGAGCTGCTCGATGTTATAGCCAGTGTGGCGGTGGAAACCCCCAGACTTATTGTTATGGGGGATTTTAACCTTCCAACTCCTGGTGAAATGTCGGAGTCAGCTCATGGTTTCCATGGTTTCCATGGAGGCTATGGACCCGACCCAGGTAGTTAAGGGCCCCACCCACTTGAGGAATCACACTCTGGACTTGATTTTTGTCTCGGACCAGTGGCTGAATGATCTTAAAATAGGGGATATAGACATCAAGCCCTTGTCATGGTCTGATCATTCTCTCCTTCACATGGAGTTTCAAGTCACTTCCACCCACTGCAGGGAGACCGAACCGACCAAATGGTTCTGTCCCAGGCGCCTGATGGACCCCGAGAGGTTCCTGACGGAGCTTGGGCCATTTCCTGAGACTCTGGCTCACGACTCGACTGAGGACCTAGTGGTCGCCTGGGACAGGGCGGCTACTGGGACCTTGGACCATGTCGTGCCTTTGCGACCTCTAACCCGATGCCGATCTCGACTAGCTCCTTGGTTTTCTGAGGAGCTGAGAGAGATGAAGCATCGGAAAAGATGCCCGGAGAGCGATTGGAGGACAAGCCGATCTGAATCTGACCGAACACAGGTGAGATCTTATATTAAGACCTACCTAGTGGCGATAAAAGCAGCGAAGTCTAGCTACTTCTCCGCTCTTATTGCATCTGCAGAGAACTGCCCAGTCACACTGTTTAGGGTGACCCGTTCCCTACTTCAGGTGGGGATGCGGGAAGATCCCTTACAGGGGCGAGCTGAGGTTTTTGTGCAATTCCTGCATGATAAAGTCGCTCAGATTCGGGATGGCCTGGACTCCGATTGCATAGATCCAGGGGAGGAGACGGGGTAGGTCTTGAGAACGTTATCTGGGAAGAGTTTGACTCTGTAGCTCCTGAGGACGTGGACAGGATTCTGGGAAAGCTTAACGCTGCCACATGTTTATTGGACCCGTGTCCCTCTTGGTTGGTACTGGCCTCCCGGGAGGTTACACGAGGCTGGCTCCAGGGGATTATAAATGCTTCTCTGAGTGAGGGTTTCTTTCCCGCCGCCTTGAAAGAGGCGGCTGTAAAGCCCCTCCTCAAGAAGTCTTCCCTGGACTCGGCTTTATTATCAAACTATCGTCCAGTCTCCAATCTTCGCTTCGTTGTGAAGGTTGTGGAGAGTGTGGTGGTGCGACAACTATCCCGATACCTGGATGAAGATGTCTATCTGGATCCATTCCAGTTGGGCTTCAGGTCACGATACAGCACGGAAATGGCATTGGTCGCATTGGTTGATGATCTCTGGAGGGCCCAGGACAGAGGTTGCTTCTCTATCCTGGTCCTATTAGATCTCTGAGCGGCTTTTGATACCATCAACCATGGTATCCTACTGCACTGGCTGGAGAGGTTAGGAATAGGGGGCACTGTGCTTCGGTGGTTCTCCTCCTTTCTCTCTGACCGTTCGCAGTTTGTGTTGGCAGGGGGGCAGAGGCACCTTATCTGTGGGGTGCTGCAAGGGTCGGTCCTCTCACCCCTTCTATTCAACATTTATGTAAAACCGCTAGGCGAGATCATCCATGGTTTCGGGGTGAATGTTCATCAGTATGCTGATGACACTCAGCTATACATCTCCACCCCAGACCACACCAACGATGCCCTTACTGTGATGTCCCGTTGCCTGGAAGCTGTACGGATCTGGATGGGAAGAAACAAACTCAGACTCAACCCCTCCGAGACTGAGTGGCTGTGGCTTCCAGCGTCCCGGTATAGTCAGCTGGTACCATCACTGACAATTGGGGATGAGACCTTGCTCCCCACAGAGAGGGTCTGCAATTTGGGTGTCCTCCTGGACTCATGGCTATCTTTAGAAGACCATTTGACGGCCGTGGCCAGGGGGGCCTTTTATCAGGTTCTCCTGATCCGCCAGTTGTGTCCCTTTCTGGATCGGGATGCCTTGCGCACAGTCACTCATGTCCTAGTCACCACTCTACATGGGGCTCCCCTTGAAAAGCACCCGGAGGCTCCAACTGGTCCAGAATGTAGCCGCGCGGGTGATTATGGGTGCATCTCGTTACGCCCATGTAACACCTCTCTTATGCGAGCTGCACTGGCTCCCAGTGGTCTTCCTGGTGCGATTCAAGGTGTTAGTTATCACCTTTAAAGCGCTCCATGGCTTAGGACCTGGGTACTTCTGAGACCGTCTTTTGCCACCAATAGCCTCCCACCGACCAGTTCGTTCTCACAGGGAGGGACTACTCAGGGTACCATCAGTCAAATTGTGCTGACTGGTGACTCCCAGGGGGAGGGGCTTCTCTGTAAGGGCTCCAACCCTTTGGAATGAACTGCCCCCTGATATACGAAACATCCCTAATCTCCGTGCTTTCCACTGTGCCCTCAAGACCCTGATGTTCAATCAGGCAGGGCTAAATATGTTAACTGGGAATGATTAAAATATTATCTAATTCTGGATTTTATTTAATTTGGGCTAAACTATGTTATAATTTTAATTATCAATTTTATGATGTTTATGCATCTTTTATTTTTTCTTGACTGTACACCACCTTGAGTCCTGCGGGAGAAAGGCGGTATAGAAATATAATAAATAAAATAAATAAATAAATAAATAAAATAAAGGGGTGGGTGGCTAAGCAAGGGGAAGGAGCCCTGCTATGCCCAGTGAGTGGGGAGGGGGGGGGGAAGAAGAGATGGCAAGGGAGCCACATTTCACTCCACATGTCTCGGTTCTCCCCTGCCCCACCTGTAAGAAATGAGTCTTTGTGACACTCATTGCGCCACCACCACCTCATGGAGCAGGACTGCAAGACTTGTGCTGTTGCACACACAAACGGCACAACTGTTGTGAGGTTTGACATATTGGTTACTGGTGCAGCCGCAAGTGGCAGGACGCCAGTTGTGCCGGTTTGATGAAGCTCACATTGGTGCTGCAATTCATGTGTGCAATGGCACAACAAGCCTTGCAGAGTCCTGCTCCACGAGGCAGCAGCGGCGGGTCTTGTCAGGGCAGCAGCGGCCAGCTGCTCGGCCAGCGTGAAGAACAGGGAGGGGAGGTGCAGCAATGATGGAACATTCAGTCCCACACTTGCCACTTCCTCTACCCCCAAAATAATAAGAACACCCCCCCCTCCGAATAATAAGGTCAAGCCCTTATTTTGGGGTTCAAAAGAAAATAAGACCCTTTCTTATTTTTGGGGAAACATGGTAGCTAATATGATTGCCTGGCAATTCTGGAAAATGAATGCTAATACACACAGAAAAAACAGTTTAGGAATGCCTGATGTAATTCTAATATCACCTAAAGGGACAGCATTAAACCCAACCCTTCAAGAAAAAGGTATAAATCTCTGTAATTTCTTCAGAAAAATATCATGAATAAAGACAAATCTCACCATTCGGTCCATCAAGGATTAAATATTGTTGACTGAAGTAAAAGATAGAACATGAATTTAAGAAAAAGGAATTGCACAAAAATGCTTGACATAATTAAAGGTCATACTTTCAATCAAAGTGGGATGTTTAATCACTCTTCTTCCACTTGAATGGAAGAAGTAGACATTATTAATATTGTCTTGCTCTGGGAAGAATTAAAAAGGAAACAGATCATAGTTGGTAATAAAAGAGAAACTCTCTCACACAAATCAGAAAAGTAAATGAAGCCTTGGTCTGAAAGGATTGCTTCATGGGCACATAAACTGAATTACTAAGTGTCTCCAACATATTTGATGAAAAAGGAAAATACACTTTGCAACCAAAATGCAATCTTGCTTAGCTCTTGGTTTATTTTTCTTTCTCCCTTGTTTCTTAAAATGGCCAATGAGACATTTTCTGACTCACAGTTCTTTACCCAAAACATTGTGACTGACAGTGGTTAAATTGCAACTATTTGTGAAGTCTGCCAATACAAATTATTCAGTGGAGAAATGTAAAATTTGTTACTATCAGTTCTGTGGGGGTGGCTTGGTGGGGGGAGTAATCTGACTGGGTGGGTGTGGCCAACTTTTTTTTTTTAAATCGAAGAGGTTGTAAAAAAAATGCTTTTAAAAAGCTCTGATGATCCCAGCTGAGTTGCCTGATTGTCAAAGCCTTTTAAAAGCATTCTTTCTACAACCTCTTTGGCCAAAAAGGTTGTAAAAAAATGCTTTTAAAAGGCTCTGATGATCCCAACTGAGCTGCGCAATCAGCAGAAGAAAAAATGCTTTTAAAAGTAAAAAAAAAAAGAGCCTCCGATGATTGGGGGGGGGCAGGGATTTTTGCTACCGGTTCTCCGAACCACCCGTCACCATCGGGCGTTCCAGTCCGAACCAGGAGCATTTCACCCCTGAAATTATTGCATATATAAATGGGAAACAGCTCAATAAAAACAGAATATTACAAGTGAGAAATTCCAGGAACTATTTGTGATTAAGAAAATAATATACGTTCTATTATGTATAACCATCAATTTATGTCAGTGAATATGTGTATACATATACTTGTATATTTATATATCTATGACTATAATTACTGAATTCTAATCTGTACCCTAACTAAAATATTTTAAAATTAGAATTATAAAGTATTAATTGATGTTTAAAAACAAGGCATCTCCAAGAACTGAACATGAGTTTCTGCATTTATTTTCCAGGTAGTCCTCGACTTACAAATTACAATGGCACTGAAAAAAAGTGATTTATGACCATTTTTCCACACTTATGACCACTGCAACATCCCCATGGTCACATGATCAAAATTCAGGTGCTTGGCAACTGACTCATTTTTATAACAATTGCAGTGTCCAGGGGTCATGTGATTACTTTTTGCGACATTCTGACAAGCAAAGTCAATGGGGAAGCCATATTCAACAACCATGTTACTAATTTAACAACTGCAATGTTTCATTTAACAACTATGGCAAAAAAAGTCATAAAATGGGGCAAAACATTTAACAAATGCCTCACTTAGCAACATAAATTTTGGGTTCAATTGTAGATGTAAGTTGAGGAGAGCTGAGGTGGCGTAGTGGTTAGTAAAGCAATACTGCGGATTACTTGTGTTGACTGCCGTCTGATTGCAATTTGGCAGTTCACATCTCATCAGGCTCAAGGTTGGTGAAAATGAGACACAGATTGTTGTGGGCAATATGCCGACTATATAAACCGCTTAGAGAGGACTGTAAAACACTGCGAAGCAGTATATAAGTCTAAGTGCTATTGTTACTTATATCTTGCACTTCCAGAGCAATATTATTTGCATGATGACACAAAATGTCAACCTCTTCATATACAATGCTTGGCTCTCTTTTTCCTGAGATACAATAATAACAGTGATCATTGCACTATAGGTAAATTTTTTGCTCCATATTTATATGAGTATTCATGGTAGAGAAATTCTTATCTCTTGTTATTTTTCTCTCTACCTAGTATGTCACCGCAAGTTCCAGTTTCCAAGCGATGTTGTCTATATAAATTCTTCAGAACTTTAGCACTTCCAAAACGCTTGAAGCGACTTTTCACATTATTGTAATACCATTCCAGGGATTGAGCTCTTAGAAGTCTAAGGGAAAAAAAAAAGAAATTTCAGAAATCTTAGAATTATTAAAATAACTGTATCATAGTAGCAATTCTTTCAAAGCAATTTGCATTTTTGAATATTTTCAGGAAGGCTGTGTTTGGTTGAAAGTAAGTAGGATGAAAGACATAGTATTTTATTTTTATTTTGTAATTTGCTTTTCTGTAGTTCTAATTTTCAAGCTGAATACATTTTTATGGTTATATAGACAACATTATAGGTTTAAGGCAATTAATTATGATAATAATTGAAGTTGTATAAAATGATGTAGACTGGAATGGGTATTAAAATTCCCATATTCCTTATATGTAGTTATATGAGACAAAATGGAAGACCTGTATTCTGAGTATGCAAATGCTATTTATATAGGAAAAGCAATAAGTATGATTGTGTATCTTATCTCATAAATTTGTGTAGAAGGACTTTAAAGGGAAATGCTAGCTAGCACTCCTCGTTTGAAATAAACAGCAAGAACAGATATCCCTTTACTCATTATAGAAATGGTATTCGCAAACTTTTAAAAATACAGCATATGGTAGTATCTTGCATGGAATTAGGTGTAAAGATGCAAAGATGAGAGGTGAAATTAGCATGCCTAATTAATAAAATTCTTCATCTTAATGATGAAATTGGTATGGGATCTTCTGATCTTTTCTCAATTACACAATAAGTATGATGGCCTATTCAGAGATGGAAAGAGTTTGTCTATTTCACTTCTACTGCTCTGAATCTGTGTGAAGGGATCTTCTCCAACCTGATGTTTGCAGATTATGAGACTAGAACTCCCAGAATTCCCAGATGACGAATGGAATCTAAGAATTCTCAGAGTTCCAATGTATCTATAAAGCGTCATGATACTAGTGAAGATTAAACTAGACTGAATGACCATTGAACAATTTCAATGTGTGTGTGTGTGTGTGTGCGCGCGCGTGTGCGTGTGCGTGTGTGTGCATGTGTGTGTGCGTGAAATAGAGAGGGAGGGAGGGAAAGAGAAGAGTAAGAAATCTAATGGAAAAGAAGGCAGTTTTATCATGAGCAGATATGAGTGTACATATAATCTGTAGTCATTCTGAAAAGGAGCAAGATACGTTTTTCTTTAGATCTAATTCAAATATGATCAATTTATTAACAGTACCTGCCACTAGGGAAATATGATGGAGGTTCACTCATTGCTTGTCCCTGGTGTAAATAAAATGTGTGCTTTAGAATATTTGAACAGCAGTGCCAATTTCTTCCTTCCTCTATTAGCACATCCATGGATACGAAAGCAAGATGTACTGTATATCAGTCTCCCAATGCAGCAGTTCATGACAAAAATAATAATCATACTATTCAAATGATATAAAACATGCTTTTTCTCAAGATAGTTTTATAAAGGAAAAAATAGTTTATCAAATAGATTGTGGAAAAGAATTATTCATATGACTCTCTCTCTAGATTTCTACACATGAATATAATTAAAAGTTGCCTAAAGCAATAATGTTTATATTCTGATATGTGACACCTCAACCATAGATTATGTATTTATCTTTAAATCAAAAACATATTTTATGTGATAGTATCAAAAATCCCAAATAATGGCAGATGATGATAAATTAATACAATAATTTTGAATGGGATAGGACAGCTGAGCTCTTGAAAAGAAAAAAAACCCCACAAACATCTTTATATATCTATTTAGACATTAAATCCTGCATCTTCATTTTTTATTAACTTCCACTTTCACCATGATGGATATTATGGCTTTGGGGAACATTATGAACCAAAGAAGACATGAGGAATGACAGGCTTTTAGAATAAAGATATGCATGAGTTTGTTCCAGAACAGCATTAACTGTATTCAGCCCAAATAGACATATTCTCTTAAATCTACCAACATTTTAGGATTTATATTTTAATAATATGCAATCACATAATACTAAAAGTCCATCTATCTGAAATATACAACTCTCTAGGGTACAACTGTTTTATGGTAAATAATCAGTTAACTATAGATTAAAATACATTTCAGACAATGGTCAAGAAATTATATGATTTTTAAAAATTATTAATTTACCATATAGGAAACTCCTCTAGCCCTAAGGACAGCAAGTGAATGCATGGTCAGAAACAAAACAATACACAAAACAGATTATTCAGGAAACTGAAAAAGACTTGTTTTTCTTTTTCTCTTATGTACACCCACATACTGTACATATAAATGCATAAGCACTCTTAGAAAACTTCCATTTTTCCTTATGTTGCATATTATGTTCAGCATACATTTAAGTATGATAGCTTAATTTTAAGTTACATAGCTAATTTCAGTGCATTTTCTATATAGGCCCTTTTTCTGATATTTTCAGATGCACTTCATTAAGCTTCTGATAATGTTCAAATGTCAGACATTTTGTCTATATGTTGATTTAGAGAAATCTATATTCTCCTGAACAGATAACAATAATTATTTCACAATCATTTAGCCTCTTAACATACTGAGAAATCACAATATTCTTTCTGCATATGAGATTTGAAGGAAAGAAAGATCACCTATTCCCAAAACAATAATTTACACAATAGATTATCCATTCAAAAAGAAAAGGAAACGATTGTCTTATTTTAGAAACTTTAATGTTCATCTACAGTTCCAAAAGTATAGATAATATATTGTGCAAATATAATCTTGCTATGCACTTAGATTTTTAAAAAACTTCCATTTCAAAAAAATCTAGGTGGAAGTATTTCCTTCAATTTAATAATATCTCAATCAGTGGTAATTCTTTCTCTTTAAACACCTTCTATATTGCACTTTATCCTGACAGTTGCTCCATTCTCTCCCTTGCAAGTCCTTCTACTTTCCCACATGAGAGGATTTCTTTCCAACTTTAAAGAACACTACTGTCAGCACTTCAAGCTGCATTTACTCTAGTGCTGACATAAAAAGGAGAAGCGGAGGTGTCTGGAAAGGGACGGTTGACTTTTCACCTACTTATTTTCCCTGGAGATAATATCCCTAGGAGATGGGATGGGAGGGGGAAATTCCTTTGAGCTGGAGAGGTAGATTAGGGGTAGAGTGACTTGGAAGATGGCCAATGAGTGCAGAGGAGTGGGGGAAGGAAAGGGAGGATTTTTGGGTCGGAATTCAGTGTTGGCTACGATGAGTCGGAGCTAGAATGTCGTGCTTAATAAATGAGAGTTTTTTCAAAAAAAGGTGGCGCCTCCGTTGTTGTCGGCAGTCGCTTCATGACCGCCGGCCTCCCGGCGCATGAAAGAGCTGCCTTACAGCTGGCAGGCGGCTCAAAAACCCCGCTCTTCAATCGAAAGAGTGGGTAGAGCTACTGGGGGTGTGGTAGAGCCCCCTGAATTGCCCCCAGGACTTTTTCTTTGTCCTGGAGAGGGCTCAAGGTGATGGCTCCCTATTCACCCCCAGAGAAGCTCTGCGCGGAGAGGGATCTCTGCTGCTTTTAGCAGCGGAGCCAGACGTCGTGAGCAACACCACGATTGATTGAAACTTAAACAAGCTGAATATGGAGTACTCAAAAAGGAAAAATGCAAGTATTGTTTTTTATTAATTTTCTAGAAGGAAAAAAGAAAAAAGAGAGCGACTAGAGAAAGTGCTTTGAAAATGGCGACTGGCTTTGCTCGGAGAAAATGGAGAGTGGAAAGTGAAACTCAGAGCTTAGCCAGTGCCGAAGTATTTTAAAAGAGACATTCTAGTAGGGAAAAGAAATAAAGATTGATTTAAACAGAATTTTTCTGTTTTTTGAAAAAAGAAGAATTTCTCTGTTTTTCTGGAAAAACAAAAGTCAAAACCCTTTTTTCTTAGAAGTATGACTCCTAAACCAAAATCAAGGGGGGGCTCCCTTACAACTCAGATAAAGGAGAAAGCAGAAATGACTCAAATGTATTTGCAGGGAACTGCAAATGAGGATTTAAAAGATTTTATAACCAGGTCCCTAGGAAGTGTTGTTGAGAAGATAAAAAGCTCACAGAAGAATCTTGAGGAGCTGGTACAGGGAAAATATGACCAATTGAATCAAACCATCACCAAAGTAGTTTCTGATCTTTCAAGTGCGGTGGTGGAAATGGGGAGGAAAGTGACTGAAATCAGTAGTAAGTTTGATTCCCAGATGAAAGAAATACAAGAAAAATTTGTGGAAGCTGATGCTAAAAACCAGATTATAGAGAATGATGTGATGATGCTTCAAATTAAAGCTATGGAATCAGCAATTAGATTAAGAGGCATAAGAGAAAATAAGAGAGAAAATTTAAGAACAGTTTGTGCAAAGGCTTTTGCGGCATTATTAAAGTTGGAAGATGAGATAATTCTTGGTTGCATGGAGAAAGTTTATAGGGTCAACTCACGTGTAGCTAAACAAAGGAATTTGCCTAGAGACGTTGTTGTCTACTTTACCGATAGAAGATTGAGAGATGATATTTTACAAAAATCCTACTCTGCTATTGTGCAGGTAGAAGGTATACAAATTAGTGTTTTTAAAGAGTTACCACCTAAGATATTAAAGGACAGAAAAGATTTTGATTTTTTGGTCAAGGAATTGAAGAGAAGTAATATCCCATTTAGATGCAAGCAGATGGAAGAAATTCAAAGTGTGTCAAAAGAAAAAGGAGCACCAGGTGGTTGTTCAGAGGATTCTATTACGGATTTTTCAGATGTGAAAATAAAGCATCCCAGAGATTCAAGAGGGGTAGTACTGGATCTTCAACTGTCGAAACAAGGATCAAAAAATAAATTTATAACTCGAGATGAGGAACAGCAGAGGTCCAGTACTTTACAAAAGAAGGGGGGTGATGCTAAGCAACAGGAAGTTGAAGCTAAGGAAGAAATTCAACTGGAAACCACTGATGTGCTACAGAAGGAGATTTGTGAAATGTTCAAATCTCTTGCAGAAAGGTGTGAAAAAATCTGATTAACTGTACAGTATAAAAGATAATTTTGACTATATTTGATTTATATACGGAAATGGATTATAAATTTTTTACAAAGTTTATCCTGACTTGGATTTATATTTGATTTATACATCAAAATGGATTATAAATTTTTTTTACAAAGTTTATCCTGAGTTGGATTTAACATCCTGAGAAAGGTAAACAGATTGCTGCAATATATGTAGACGATCTGTAGTTACCCTATTATAGTGTGTTTTTTTTGGAATTAATTATCCAGAAGAAGAAAATAAAGATGAAAACATCTTGGGAACCCAAAGGAAGGAAGTGGAAAGGGTGACAAGATTTGAAAGAGTTTTAAGAGTTCTGGGAATGCAGCTTGTAGGTTTTTTTTATATATGTAAGGCTTGGAAATTTAGGAGGAGCTGCATTTGTTTTTGTTTTTTTTTTAGGTGGTACAGCATTAGCTAGTCTGAATGTTCTACCTAGAGGATTACAAAATACCTTCGCGGTTGGATATTACCAATATAAAATCAGTCGGGGGGATTTCTATATGGAGAGATGTTTTTTGCTGATGGGGGCAGCTGGAAGATGAAGCTTATTAGAATTATGTTGGAAGAAAGTATATTTAACTTCAATCAAGATGAAGAGAAGATTGAAACATGGATTATTGAGACAGAAATTTTTTTGGATATAATTGTATAATTATAATCATTTTTTTTAAAATTTGATTTATATGCCGCCCTTCTCCGGAGACTCAGGGCGGCTTACAATGCGTTAAGCAATAGCCTTCATACTTTTGTATATTTATACAAAGTCAGCTTATTGCCCCCACAAACTGGGTCATATATTATATTTTATTAGAATAGAGATATGTTTTATGTTTCTGTTTTTTAGTTGAGGGGTGTAATTGGGATAAGATTATTTGATATGGATATGGATGTGATATATTATATTTTATAAGGGGGATTGATTTTGGTATATAATTAGTAATGTTAATATCAATGGGTTAGAGAAAGGCATGATATCTTTTAATTGGGTTTAAATATTATAAGTATGTTATTGATTGATAAATGAATATTGATGGTTGATGGTTGATGGTTGATTAATGAGGTAAATTTTATTATTATTAGTTCTTTTTATTACAATATTGTTAATTTTAGGAAAATTTTATTACTTATAGGTTTACTTGTTATATTATTTTGTTATATGTACTTGTTTTTTTTCTTTAATTTTTTCTTCTTTATTTTTTTCTATAATTGTAGAGGAAGTCAAGGGGGGATGGGGGGAAACGGGGTTGGGGTGGAGGGAGGTAGCGGGGAGGGGGGGTTGAGGGGGAAATGAAAAAATGTTGTGTTGTAAAACTTTTTCAAAAAAAAAGAGAGAGTTTTTTCATCAAAGACTTTGTTTGAAATGCAATTTATTTGAGACAACCTCGAAACCTGACAACTACTACACTCATAAAATAGCTTTTTGACTTTTTCTGGTGTGAATACATCATTATTCCCCCTCATGTATTACTACCTTGTCGTAAGAAAAGGGGCTTGCATAGCTCAATGAAGCTATGAGCTATGCCGTGCAGAGCCACCCTAGACGAGCAGGTTCATAGCAGAGAGCTCTGACAAAACATGATCCACTGGAGAAGGAAATGGCAACCTATTCCAGTATCTTTGCCATGAAAACTCCATGGACAGTACTAAAAGGCAAAAAGATATGACACTGGAAGATAAGACCCTCAGATTGAAAGGTGTCCAATATGTTACTGGGGAAGAGCAGAGGGCTAGTGATTGGGCCAAAGCCGAAAGGATGCTCAGCTGTGGATATATCTGGTGGTGAAAGGAAAGTCTGATGCTGTAAAGATCTATTCTCCATAGGAATCTAGAATGTAAGATCCATGAATCAAGGCAAGCTGGACATGGTCAAACAAGAGATGACAAGACTGAACATCGACATCTTAGGAATCAGCGAACTAAAATGGCTTTGGAGTACAAAATGAAGCAGGGCACAAGTTGATAGAATTTTGTCAAGAGAATACTATGATCATAGCAAACACACTTTTCCAACAACCCAAGAGACAATTCTACACATGGACATCACCAGACAGTCAACACAGAAATCAGATTGACTATGTGTTCTGCAGCCAAAGATGGAGCACTCTATACCAGTGTTGGTGAACCTTTTTCTTGGCCTGCCGGAAGTGTGTATGTGTGCATGCAACAACTTGTGTGCCACCAGCGGGGAGGCAAGCTGCCCCAGGAGGACTGGAGGGGAGTACAGCTCCTCACTCATGGATCCACTGATGTGGAAGTGGTCGCAGAAAGTGGTAAGTGCGTGAGGCAGGAAGCGGTCATGCTCTCTGGCTGGAGAGGGTTGCACATTCACTCCAGCAAAGGGGCGGGGGCAGGCTGTGGCCATTCTTGCCAGCTAAGAGACAGGCTGCTCCCACAGACTACCCCTGCCGTCTCTCTCCAAAGTTCCTCACAGCAGAGGCAGTGTTGCTTACCCGCTGAAAATGCAGCCCTGGGTGCTGTTTCTGCCGCTTCTCCAATCACTCAGAGCCCTGCGTAATAGTGTTGCAGCTTGCTTGAAGTAGCTGCAGTTTAGACTTCCCCACCTCTTCCTCCATCTTCTCCTCCTTGAGTTGGAGCCTCGCGGTGTGACCGAAGCTGAGGACGGGTGGGATAGTAGCTACATGGATCCCCTCCAGGGCGGCGTGTGTCCCCTGCACTGCAATGATGCTTTGCCAAGACAAGCAGAGTTTCAGGCTGCTCCTGGAGCAGCCAGGAGAAGGAGAAGCTGCCAGCGGGGAGGCGAGCTGCCCCAGGAGGACCAGAGGAGAGTGCAGCTTTTCACTCATGGAGATCTACCAGTGGGGAAGTGGTCGCAGTAAGAGGTGCAGTCATGCTCCCTGGCCAGAGAGGGTTACACAAACCTTTGCTGGAGTGAATGTGCAACTCACTCCGGCCAGGGAGCACAGCCGCTTCCTGCCTCGTACACTTCTTACTGCTTTCTGCGACCACTTCCCCGTCGGTGGATCTCCATGAGTGAGGAGCTTAGCTCTCCTCTAGTCTTCCCTGCTTGTGGCTTCTCCTCCTGTCCGCTCCAGGAGCAGTCTGTCTGTTACCCAGTGAAAACGGCCTGCCACTACAGTCTGCCCCCACCTTCTCTGCCCTTGCAGTTGCTCTTGGTGCTGCCGGAGAAGCGACAGCACGAGAACCACTTTTGCTGGGGGCAAGGAGGAGGCAGGGGCAGGAGCAGTAGGCTGGGGCTTCCCTCCCTCCCCCCGGAGGCCTGGGGCTATGCCAGAAGTCTGCTCGGGTGGAGACATAGGGAAGCCCCGGACTGCCCATCCTTGCCACCACTGCCTCCTTTCCCTTGGCGGCAGTGGTTCTCTCACAGATGCTTCCCTGGCAGTGGCAGGAGCAGCTGGCAGGGGAGAGGGGATGGTGGCAGGTTGCAGCAGCAGAAAGTTCGTGCCGGCTAAGAGGTAACGTCTTCCTCCTGCCAGCCTCAAGCTCAGCTCCAAGCAGTGTCCAGCCAGTCATACCTGGCCTTCCCCTGCGGCAGCCCACGTGGATCCCAGGCAGTGCAACTTCGAGGCCTTTCCTAATGGTGGCAGTGACAAGGCAGGCAGGCAGCCGGGTGCATGGGAGCGACTGGCAGCAGTGCTCCTGGCTGGCAAAGGGCTGCATGCGGGCAATGACGGCATGGCGGTGCGCGTGTGCACTAAAATGTTAAGGCCAGCTGATCATCGCACACGCATGCGCACCAATAACCAGCTGGCTGGTGCGCATGTGTGCCCTGGAAACCCAGAAGAAGAATGGGTGATGCCATACGTGCCAGGTGACATGGCTCTGCATGCCACTTCTGGCATGTGTGCCATAGGTTCACCAACACAGCTCTATACAGTCAGTAAAAACAAGACCAGGAGCAGATTGTGGCTCAGATCATGAGCTTCTGGTTGCAAAATTTAGACTTAAATTGAAGAAAGAAGGGAAAAGCACTAGGGCATTCAGGTATGAACTAAATCAAATCCCTGATGAATATACAGTAGAGATGACAAATAGATTTAAGGAATTAGATCTGAAAGGCAGAGTGCCTCAAGAAATATGGATGGAGGTTCACAACATTGTACAAGAAGTAGCAACTAAAACCATTGCAAAGAAAAAGAAAGACAAGAAAGCAAAATGGCTGTCCGAGGAAGCTTTGCAAATAGCTGAGGAAAGAAGGGAAGCGAAAGGTAAGGGAGAAATCGAAAGATACACCCAATTAAATGCAGAATTCCAAAGAATAGCTAGAAGAGATAATAATGCCTTCTTAAATAAACAATGCACAGAAATAGAAGAAAACAATAGAATATGGAGGACGAGAGATCTCTTCAAAAAAATTGGAGATATGAAGGGAACGTTTCATGCAAAGATGGGTATGATAAAGGATCAAAATGGCAGGCACCTAACAGAGGCAGAAGAGATTAAGAAGAGGTGGCAAAATTACACAGAAGAACTACAAAAATGAGTTTTACATCCTGTTAACCAGATGGGGTGGTCACTTACCTTGAGCCAGACATCCTAGAATGTGAAGTCAAATGAATCTTAGGAAAACTAAGCAATTCAGAGCAAATTTGAGTATTCCAGCTGAGCTATTCAAAATCTTAAAAGATGATGCAGTAAAAGTGCTACACTCAATTTGCCAGCAAATTTGGAAAACTCAGCAGTGGCCAAAGGATTGGAAAAGGTCAGTTTACATTCTAATTCCACAGAAAGGCAATGCCAAAGAATGTTCAAACCATCGCACCATTGCACTCATTTCACATGCTAGTAAAGTTATGCTGAAAATCCTACAGGCTATGTTCCAGCAGTATGTGGATCAAGAATTACCAGAAGTACAGGCAGGATTTAGAAGAGGCAGAGGAACTAGAAAGCAAATTGCCAACATATGCTGGATCGTGGAGAAAGCTAGGGAGTTCCAGAAAAACATCTACTTCTGCATCATTGACTATACTAAAGCCTTTGATTGTGTGGATCACAACAAATTGTGGCAAATTCTTAAAGAGATGCGAGTACCAGACCATCTTATTTGTCTCTTGAGAAACCTTATTTGTCTCTTGAGAAATATGCGGGTTTCTATAAGCTATAAGCAACAATAGGAACTGGACATGGAACCACTATTTGGTTCAAAATTGGGAAAGGAGTCCGGCAAGGCTGTATACTGTCACCCTGCCTATTTAACTTATATGCAGAGCACATCAGGAAGATAAATCTATCTCAGCATCGGAGACTTCTGGTTGGCGCCACAGGGACACAGACAGGGAAATGGTGAGCTCCGTGGAGCCCTGCCAAAACCCCGTCTGCCAAGCTGCCGCCGACAGGTCTTTGGACCTCCCCTGTCTTGAAGGGACAGGGGGATAAGAAGGGACCCCTTGGGTGGCCAAAAAGAATGGGCAGGTTCCTCAGGGCCGGAGGCTTTCCCTTCATGCCAGCAGCAATGGAACGACAGCCATGGCAGCTGTCCCGAAACCACAGCAACCAGAACAAAAGGATGTGCAGGAGGAGAAGCGGAGAGCGGAGCAGGGAGTTTGAAAGCCGGGTGAGTGGGAACGGGCAGTTCTGCCCAGGCGGGAACTGCCTGTAAACTCTGGATTATAAAAAGTGTGTCTCAGCCTTAACAGTGGCTGAGAACTATTGGGGCAAAAAGACTCAAAGAAATGCTGCAAGGAAAAGACCTGTTGATGGATAGCGTTGAATAGTGACTTTTTGGAAATGATTTTTTTACAGATTTGACTTTTTTCTTTTTTTTTCTTTTTCTTCTTTTTTGTGGCTAAATGAGAATGGATTATGTTTGAGAGAGAAGAAAGAGAAGAGGAAATAAACATGCTTTTTAAAGCAAAGACAAAAGACAAACGGGAATGGAGAAAATGGCTGACAGCTGAGAAGTGAAAGTGTAAATTCCAGACTGCTTTTACTGATTGAAAGACTGCCTGAAAGAGAAACTTAGTTGGTTGTTACTTAAAGTGGATTATATTGAGAAAAAAATCAGAAGGCTTGACTTTGGATATATAATCTGTTTATTGGAGGATTTATTGAAGATCAGAAAGTAGAAGCTAAATGGAATAATGAAAACTGAACTAATAAGCATGGCAACAGAGAAAAAGAGTGTGGCAACAAAAGAAGGACATGATGATACTATATATGAAATAGCCAACTTGGAACTAATTTTATAGAATTTATAACTTTCATGACGTTGAAATTGAAAAGAAACATATTTAGACAGATTGGAGAAAAAAATGGACTATATTATGTAACAAGATAACAAAATAGTTTTGGCAACCCTTGATTGCTGCTGCAGGGATAAATTTCCATAACTACCACCACAGAACACCACACCCCCCCACCCCGGACTGTTATAGGATACTTATTTTCTACTGAAGGGGCGGTTCCCATAATGACATCTGATTTTTAAAAACCAGTTGAGATTAAAAAAAACAACACGATGGCTTGAAAAGGCGAGCGGACGATTTTAGAATTATAATCTCAGCCACCTCATATCAAACACACTCCCCTCATCTGGTCTCAGAAGATACATCTATTGTTGACCATCTAACTGATTATCCCACAGCAAATACATCTTCCTAGTATTCCATTGCTAATACATCTCATCTTCTTATAACATCACCACCAACAGGATCATATAAACCAGCCTTATACTTCATCAACTCTTTCAGTTGGACGGAGAGTTTAACAGCTAGGATACAGATATTGCAAGAGTCGGTACATCGCTCTTCATCACCAGATGGATTGGCACATCAGACCATTTTCCCCCCAGCCAGCCACTGTGAGAGGGTGGCCTTGACATTATTTCCTTGGTGTTCTTGAATAACATAAGACTCCTCCTACTGTTATTGAGGACAATATAGCATCTTCTACCAACAGCAAAACTTACATCTTTCTTCTCTCCAGGACTTTCAGAACTTATGACATCTTCTTGGCCATTTAATGATCATCCCTTTGTCACTGGATGTACTCAGCGGCTAAGCTTCTTGCTCTGCAAGACTCTCCCCTCTCACAGATCTTGCCCTTATCCAATATTTTAAAGATTTCAAAAAAGAGGGCAGATGGGAGTGGGGTGGGTCATGTGGATTTGGGGGTCAATCCAGAGGGATGGGTTAAAATATGATTTTTTAAAGAGGATGCCAGATCCAGCATAGAGTTATACCATAGGATGTGCGGATCTGAGAATGGATCTGAGAATACCTGTATTGAAAGAGATTGTTCCATCAAGGTCATGGTTGAGAGGGGCAGATACGGTGGGGGCAGGGGGCCACATCATGTTAGGGGAGCACGCAACCACTGTCTTCAAGTGGTGTCATGCTCTGACCCCCAAAGCTCTTCTCATTCCCTGGGTTGTTCAGAGTCTCAGAGCCCGAGCCTTAGCCTGATGTTATGCAATGTCAGCTCCGTGGCTAACAAAGCCCCCCTCATTTGTGAACTAATTCAAGAGGGGAGAGCAGACCTGGAGGGCATTACAGAGACCTAACTGGGCCATGAAGGGGAAGTCCCCCTCATAGAGATGTGCCCACCAGGTTTCCGCGCATTCCATCAGCCAAGGGCTCAGGGTAGAGGTGGAGGGGTGGCGGTTATTATAAAGGAGAGTCTTGATCCTAGGGAAGCCACTGTTCCTCAGACAGCCGGATGTGAGTCCCTCCTTGTGAAGTGGGGCCATGGGTTACAGATGGGCCTGCTGACTGCGTACCTGGCTCCCTGCCACGTAGCAGCAGCCCTGCCTGAGCTCCTTAATATAATAGCCGGGGTGGCGGTTGAGACTCCTAGGCTTCTTGTCATGGGAGATTTCAATCTGCCATCCATCGGTGAAACATCTGAGGTAGCTCAGGAGTTCATGGTTCCATGATGGCCATGGACCTGACCCAGTTAGTTCATGGCCCTACTCACACGGGAGGACACACTCTGGACTTGATTTTTGTATCTGACCAGTGGCTGAATGGCCTTGATATAGGGGATATAGTCATCAAACCCTTGTCATGGTTAGACCATTCTCTCCTTAGGCTTGACATTCTGTCCGCTACACCCCACTGCAGAGAGGCAGAACCAATTAAATGGTTCCGCCTCAGATGCCTGATGGATCCTGACAGATTCCAGATGGAGCATTTCCTGAGACTCTAGCTCCAACTCGATTGAAGACCTGGCGGCAACCTGGGATAGAATGGCCTCTGGTGCCTTGGATCGAGTTGTGCCTTTGCGGCCTCTGACCTGGCGTCGAAGTTGCCCGGCTCTTTGGTTTTCCAAGGAGTTGAGGGTGATGAAATGCCGGAAAAGACGCCTAGAGAGTAGTTGGAGAGCCAGTCGTTCTGAATCTGACCGAACACTAGTGAGGTCATATATTAAGACCTACTTAGTGGTGATAGCAGCGGCAAAATATAACTATTTTTCCACTATTATTGCATCGGCAGATAATCACCCAGCCACCCTGTTTAGGGTGACCCGCTCCCTCCTCCATCTAGGAGCACGGGAAGACCCCTTACAAGGTTGAGCTGAGGATTTTGTACAATATCTACACAATAAAATCGCTCAGATTCGGGGAGACTTGGACTCTGACTGGATAAGTTCAGACGAAGTGATGGAGGCGAGTCTTGAGGATGTTATTTGGGATGAGTTTGACCCTGTGACCCCTGAAGATGTGGACAGGTTACTGGGGAAGTTGAACACAACCACATGTTTAAGGACCCGTGTCCCTCCTGGTTGGTACTGGCTTCCTGAGAGGTTACACGAGGCTGGCTCCAGAAGATAATAAACACTTCTCTGTGTGAGGGTTTCTTGCCTTCCGCCTTGAAAGAGGCGGTGGTGAGGCCTCTCCTCAAGAAACCCTCTCTGGATCTGGCTGTTCTAGCAAACTACTGTCCTGTCTCCAACCTTCGCTTTGTGGCAAAGGTTGTTGAGAGTTTGGTGGCGCAGCAACTCCCGCAGTACTTGGATGAAACTGTCTATTTAGATCCGTTCCAGTCTGGCTTCAGACCTGGTTACAGCACTGAAATGGCATTGGTCACATTGGTTGATGATCTCTGGAGAGCTTGAGATAGGAGTTGCTCCTCTATCCTGGTTTTATTAGATCTCTCAGCGGCTTTTGACACCATTGACCATGGTATCTTGCTGCACTGGCTGGAGGGGCTGGGGGTGGGAGGCACTGTTTTACGGTGGTTCTCTTTCTATCTCTCTGACCGGTCACAGATTGTGTTGGCAGGAGGGCAGAGGTCGACTTCAAGATACCTTATTTGTGGGGTGCCGCAGGGTCCTCTCACCTCTTCTGTTCAACATTTATGTGAAGCCGCTGGGTGAGCTCATCCGTGGTTTGGGAGTGCAGTGCCATCTTTATGCTGATGATACTCAGCTGTACATCTCCACCCCAGACCACCCCAATGATGCCCTTGCAGTGATGTCCCGGTGCCTTGAAGCCGTGCGGATCTGGATGGGGAAAAACAGGCTCCGACTCAACCCTTCCAAGACTGAATGGCTGTGGATGCCGGCGTCCTGATATAGCCAGCTGATACCATCGCTGACTATTAGTGGCGAGTCATTGGCCCCTACGGAGAGGGCTCGCAACTTGGGTGTCCTCCTGGACACACAGCTGTCTTTAGAAGAGCATATGATAGCCATGGCCAGGGAAGCTTTCTATCGGGTTCGTCTGATTCGCCAGTTGCGGCCCTTTCTAGATTGGGACTCCTTACGCACAGTCACTCATGCCCTCATCACTTCCTGTCTGGACTACTGTAATGCTGTCTACATGGGGCTCCCCTTGAGGTGCACGCGGAGGCTCCAACTGGTCCAGAATGCAGCTGCGCGGGTGATATTGGGAGTGACATGGCGCTCACATGTAACACCTCTCCTACACGAGCTGCACTGGCTTCCACTGGTCTTCCGGGTGTGCTTCAAGGTGTTGGTTCTTACCTTCAAAGTGCTCCATGGCTTAGGACCTGGGTACCTATGAGACCACCTTCTGTAACCGATAACCTCCCACCAACCAGCAAGCTCCCACAGGGTGGGCCTCCTCAGGGTGCCGTCACTAAAGCAATGTCGACTAGTGGTTCCCAGAGAAAGAGCCTTTTCTGTGGGGCCACCTACCCTTTGGAACAGGTTACCCCCAGGGATACGAATGATCCCAGATCTTCGTACTTTCTGTCATGCACTTAAGACCTTTCTGTTTCACCAACCCGGTCTGGCATAAATCTCTTCTAATTGTTCTAAATCTTTATGCTGAAGATTCTTAACTGATGAGCCAAACTGGCTTAATTATCTTATATTCACATTTTATATGTATGTTATTTTAACTGTTCACCGCCCTGAGTCCTTCGGGAGAAGGGCGGTATAAAAATTAAATAAATAAATAAAAAAATATCATAGTTTAATTTAAAGGAATGTAATAGTGTCTGGATGTTTGATGTTTAAATGTTAGGAGATACTTTCCTTCTTCTCTTTGTTCTTTCTCTATTTCTTTCTTTTTCTTATTTTCTCTTTTGTTTTTCCCCTCTCTATTTGTTCTAAATTTTTAAAATCTCTTTTGTTATATTTCTATTCTCTTTCCTTTCTTTATTTTTGCTTTTTTTCTTCTCTTTTCTTATCCTAATTATTATTGATACTCTCTCTCTTTTTTCACTATTATTTTTACTGAAGTTGACCTTACAAATATACAATTAATTTGATTAGAAAATAAGAGTACAAATGACTGACAAACATGATTTCTGGATGTTTTAATGCCTTTTAAAATTTGGAATCTTTAATAAGCTTTACTTACAGCCTTAATGATTTAGAAGAAAATGTTTTTCAAGGTGTTGGATATTAAAAAGAACTATTTACAGATTTAACAATGATAGAAAATTGATTTTAAAGTGACTTGAAATATTGTTACTTATAGAAAATAAAATATAAGCATGGAATGGGAGAAAGTCTAGGAGAGAACAGGAATTAAGAGATTTGTTGATATACATTTTTATTTTAAATTAGTAAAAGATACCGAGGAGAATGGAACGGAAAATAAATATGGGTAATACATTGTGAATTAATTTAAAATTAAATAACTGAATAGCTGGATGATAATTAAAATAATGCTATGAACCAGTTAAACAAATGAAGTTAGGAGTGGAGGGAAGCATGATTCTGGAGAACAGTGAAAGCAAAGCTGTGGTCCAGTCTTACAAATAACGTAGGAGTGGAGGAAAGCATCATACTGGAGAACAGTTAAAGCAAAGCTGGGAACCAGTTAAAAATAAAAATAAGAGTTAGGAGTGGAGGAAAGCACGTGCTAGAAAACAGTTAAAGTAAAGCTGTGAACCAGCCAATAAATAGGTTAGGAGTGGAGGAAAGCATACGCTGGGTAACAGTTAAAGCAAAACTGTGAACTAGCCAAAAAATAAAAAGTTAGGAGTGGAGGAAAATATATCTGGAAATCAACTGAAATAAAGTTGTGAACCAGTTAAAAATAGAGGTTGGAGTGGAAAGCACTGCTGGAAAGCAACTATTTGAGTTGCGAACCAGTTACATAATAGATTTAGGAGGAGTGAAGGAGATAACGTTGGTGTGCAGTTAAAAGTATACTGTGAACCAGTCTATATAAGTAGGGTTAGGAGTGGAGAAAAGCATCGCTGGAAAGCAACTGATTAAGATGTGAACCATTCAAAAAATAAATCTAGGAGGAAGTGGAAGAAATAATATTGGAGAATAGTTAAGCCAAACTGTGAACCAGTTAAACAAATAGAGATAGAAGTGGTGGAAAACACTGCTGGGAAATAGCTATTGGAAATGTTTGATTTTATGACTCCAAGAGAGGAGAAAATATTTTTTGTTAAGATCATGGATTTGAGTTGCTATTTAAGAAGAGGTAAAATATAGATTTGATATAATGGGTTTTAGGAATGAGAAATATATATGAAATATTGATTGTTAAAATGACAAAGATTTAAGGGTGTTTATTTGGAAATAATTTGGAAATAATTGTTTAGAATTTTGGGTGATATAGTAGAATGATAAATGTTTAGAATAAGTTTTTTTTCTTTTTCTTGTTTTTTTAAAGATGTTAATGGATAAAATTTGGAACAAAATTGGTTGAGAGAATGTGAGCATTTGTACTTATTTTATACCGGATCAAATCCTTGCTCTAAAAAGATGTATTTTATGTTTTATGTTTTAAAAAAATTAAAAAAAACTTTTTTTAAAAAAATCTATCTCACCATCTACTTCTGTCCTACTATTGCAGCACCATTGAGAGTGTCCTGACATATGGCATTCTTGCATGGTATGGGAGTGGCTCTGTAGCGTACAAAAAAGCTCTATAGAGAATCATTAAAACTGCCCAGAATATTATTGGACTCCAGCTACCAGCCCTGGATAACATCTTCGAATCTCGCTGTTTGAGGAAGTTGCATAACATTCTCAGAGACTCTTCCAATCCTGCTTACAATCTTTTTGGACTGTTGCCTTCTGGCAGAAGATACAGAACAATTAAAACTCGGACCACATGTTTTCTGAATAGTTTTTATCCCAGAGCTATAATTGCACTCAACAATGAAATAAAGGGCCACCATCAATGAACTGTTGGACAGTATTATTTGGTCTGTTGTGTGGATGTTTGGGTGGTTTAGGGGTGGGGAACTGTGGTGGGAATGTGTTTGGGGATTATGTGTGTGGGACCTGGTCTTTGGGTGTCAAGTATATTGCGTTGTTCTGTGTATACTGTGTATACTGTGTATATACATACAATGACAATAAAGTTTATTTATTTTATTTATCATAAGAAAGGCAGGGCTAGTTGAATCAAAAGTTGGAGTTGCCAGAAGAAATATCAACAACCTCAGATATGCAGATGATACCACTCTAATGGCAGAAAGTGAAGAGGAACTAAAGAGCCTCTTGATGTGGGTGAAGAAGAAGAGTGTAAATGTTGGCTTGAAATTCAACATTAAGAAAACTAAGATCATTGCATCCAGTCCTTTCAATTTGTGCCAAATAGATGGGGAGGAAATGGAGGTAGTGACAGATTTTATTTTCCTGGGCTCTTAAAAGACGTTTGCTCCTGGAGCGGAAAGCTATGACAGCATACTAAAAAGCAGAGACATCAGCCTGCAACAAAAGTGACTATAGTCAAAGCTATGGTTTTCCCAGTTCCAATATATGGCTGTGAAAGTTGGAGCATAAGAAAGGCTGAGCACCAAAGAATTGAGGCCTTTGAACTATGGTGCTGGAGAAGATTCCTGAAAGTCCCTTGAAACTCAAATACTTTGGCCACCTAATGAGAAGGAAGGACTCATTGGAGAAGAGCGTAATGCTGGGAAAGACTGAGGGCAAAAGAACGGGATGACAGAGAATGTGGTGGCTGGATGGAGTCACTGAAGCAGTAGGTGAGAGCTTAAATGGACTCCAGAGGATGGTACAGGGCAGGAAGGTCTGGAGGAACGCTGCCCATGGGATCATGATGGGTCAGACACAACTTTGCAACTAACAACAACACTATTAATTATTCAAAGCCCTAATCCCAAAGCAGATTGTTTACATGAAAGTACCTTTTCAATTAAATTCAATTACTAAATTATTTTTAAAATAAATATTTTGATTTAGTGATTATATATGATGCAATATATCAGTATGTCTATCAGTACTGACAAATGGATTGAATATAGAATTCATTTAGGAAGTCAGGCTAAAATGGTGAACAGAAATATTGAAAAAATAGAGAAATGATAGAGAAAATATGATAAAATAATTTCTAGATATCTCCAGGGGTGGGATTCTACCAGTTTGCACTAGTTCGCTAGCACTGGTTGTTAACTTTCTAAGCAGTTCAGAGAACTGGTTGTTAGAAGAAATCTCCTTTTGTTTTTTTTCCACTTTACAGAGTTAATCCTGTAAGGAATTACAATATTTTGGTGTTGTTTCTAGCCTAATCTTTATTGCCCTGCTTACAGAAACTTCTTCTCCATTAACCCGTATTACATTCTTAGCAGTATGTCTAGACTTACTGTCGCCTCTGGAGCTCCTCCAGAGGTTTTTTTTCTTCTTTGCTTGACTTTCTTAAAGGGGAAAGGTTGTTTTAAGCTTTTTACACTGCTATTGGGAGAAATCTGGCTAGTTCCTGTGTCTATTTGTTCTGGTAATTGCAACAGCTACTGTGTTTGCTCCTTTGCTTCATTCTGGAGAGCTTAAATGACCGCTCTGCTAAATGGTTTCACTTTATGGACAAGAGTTGGCTGCTGACAGTTATCACTGCATTTTAACTATTTTAATTCCTCAAGGTGCTCTGGCACTCTGCCTGATTTCTAACTCTGGCTTGTAGGTATTTCTAATCTAATGATTGGTATTTAGGGTAGCTTTTTGTATGCAAAGAAGCTTTTTGTATTTTTGTACAGATATCCTTGACTTACAAGTTCATTTAGTGACCATTCGAAGTTACATATTTAACTCACATTTATTAAAGCACTGTGATGGGCTTTTGGAAATAATATTGAAACCAATAAGAAAAGTATGCTTATCTCCC
Organism: Coluber constrictor foxii; assembly: GCA_038048745.1. Taxonomy (NCBI): domain Eukaryota; kingdom Metazoa; phylum Chordata; class Lepidosauria; order Squamata; family Colubridae; genus Coluber; species Coluber constrictor. The sequence continues at coordinate 112,270,435 of CM075961.1, read as the reverse complement.
CTGCATTTTTAGAGAAGCCTTTTATTATATAAACATATGACAAACACATTTAATAACTCCTAATTTAACACTGCTACTACTATTATTCCAATCATGTTGGGAGCATTGAAGTAGTTCTGGATTGAAAAGATTGAATGGTGACACATCCAAACTCACATTTCCCTTTTGTAATTGCAGACCAGGTGTGATTCAGAGTTTGAAATTCCATGATAAGAAAAAATAAATAAACTTTAAAAATGCTTAGAGTGTAAAAATACACATACATACATACACATACATTATATACACATACTGTATAGGTAACTAAATATGAATCTGTAAATAAAATTATCAAAGTAACTAGAATCAATTTGATGACTTTTCTGAAAATCTCAGGTGCCTGTCAACTAAAAAAAGGAGAGTATTTTCTTCTTTTGAATGACTATTTGTCTATTGTGTAAAAAGAGCAAAATGCAGAGCGGAATAGGATATAACATGGAAGGATTGCAGCATTTATCATCTAAATGCCTACCTAGTCTGAAAGAAAGTAAAACAAAACTTCAGATTGCTCTGCCCTCATTCTCTTTGCAATAAAAAGAAAAGTAGAGACTCTGTCAGGCTTTCAAGATCCAGATAGTATATCTTATAACAATATACTTATATCAAGTCCTATAACATTTTTTTCCTGATCTAATCTACCTCATAGGGCTGATAAATTTAGCATTATATTGTTGAGATTGGTGAGATACCTGCCAAACTCTTCCTTCCCATTCATCAATCAATTCATTTGTTCCCAGGATTCCATTGTGAAAGGATACTTATCCATTGTTGCAGAATGTAAATCTCAGAGACACAATCTATGTAGCCAGTTATTGATTCCAAGACCCTGTTTTTTATTCTTTTGCCATGTCTAATAATTATAAGAACCTTTTTATCTACATTATTTACTGGAATGTTTTTTCAAATGTTTCTTCTGGGCTTATAATTCATACCCACATAAAAGAAGAAAATGCAATCATTAGTAAATTTGAATAGTCTTGGGATTACATTATGGATATAGGCATTTGAAAGATAATACACTTCTCACAATGACATAACCTATCTGCAAACAATTGCCTTGGTTCCTCTCAGCAGGATACTCAGCACCATGACATACCAATTTTTCAAGACGGCTCTTAGGTTACTTCAGCGTATTTTATTTTATTTTTATTTATTCATTTTATTTTGTCGAGTACATATTAGATAATATATGTAAGTATAAGCATAAATTGAATACATAAAATGAATACAATTAAAGGGAACATTAAGACAGGGACGGTAGGCAGGCTGATGCTCTTCTGCATGCCCCTTACAGACCTCTTAGGAATGGGATGAGGTCAACAGTAGACAAACTTAGGTTAAAATTTGGGGGGTTTGGGGATGAGACTACGGAGTCTGGTAGTGCATTCCAGGCATTAACAACTCTGTTGCTAAAGTCATATTTTCCACAATCAAGTTTGGAGCAGTTCACTTTAAGTTTGTATCTGTTATGTGCTCGTGTATTGTGATTGAAGCTAAAGTAGTCATTGACAGGTAGCAGATGATTTTATGAGCTATGCTTAGATCATACTGAAGCTGGCGTAGTTCTAAATTTTCTAAACCCAGAATTTCAAGTCTGGTGGCATAGGGTATTTTGTTACGAGCAAAGGAGTGGAGGACTCTTCTTGTGAAATATTTCTGGACATGCTCAATTTTATTAATGTCTGATATGCAGTGTGGGTTCCAGGCAGATGAGCTGTATTCAAGAATTGGTCTAGCAGACTTCCGATGGCACTGCCGGTGCTGCAGCAGCTCTTTTGGGAGCTCCGACACCCGGGATCTGTAAAGCCACTAGAACAGCAAAAATCAGCTGTTTTGGCAGTGCGGAACTTTCCCTTCGGGAGAAGAGGGGGAAGCGAGCAGAAAGGCGTGGGTAGAGCTCCCCAATAACTCCGAGGATTAATCCTAGGGTGCAGAGGGTGAGAGCTCCCCAAGTGCCTGAAGAAGCCCCATATCCGGGAAGTTTCTGTCATTGACAGAACAAGGCGCCGCGACCACTCCTGTGAACTAAAAGATTTCAATGTTTTGACTGGATGCAGGCAGAGCAAAGACAGGAGAAACGGCAATAACTGCAAGTATTAATACTTTAATTCCAAAAATTACCACTTTCTTCAAGAAACGAGAGAAAATTAACAAAGATGGCGCTGGCTGGTCTGAGAGTGAGAAAATGAAAGTTAAAAGAAGAAAGTGATCGTTAACACTAGTTAACACTGGTTAAGGTTGTTAACACCTTAAGACTTTGTTGAACAAAACTGAGGTTTGCAAGTTTAAGGAAATAGGACTAATTGGCTGATGAATTGCAACATATCTATTAAGGACTGAGAATAAGAATTTTGTTGGCTTTGTTGTGCTGAGGCTGGGGAAAAGTGAAACCTGGAAATGGCGGCAAAGCAAGTAAAGCCTGGGGTGGTTAAGAGTGCTGTGACATTCCCAGCTCAGACTTCAAGAATTCAGTCTTTGGGCTTCCACCGGCACCGCAGGCATCGCTGACGGTCTTCTTTTAGACCGCCACTGTCCTGACAGTGCAAAACAGTTGTCTGACGGCTTTGCAGCCTCCTCTTCGGGAGAAGAAGGAGAGCAGAGTAATTTCCTGAGGGTAGAGCCACCAAAAAAGCCCCTGGGATTAATTCCAGGGGCTGGAAAGGTGGGCTCCCCATTCAGGGAAACGGAATTCCAGATTCGGAGCGCTGCTGCAAATGCAGAAATAGGTGCCGTGACCGGCTCTGCAAGCAAACTGAAAGTTTTAATGAGTCCAAAGGCAGATGGAGTGAAAGCAGGAGTACTGGCAAGAAGGTTTCAAAGCTTAACTCTGGATTACTTTGTTGCTAATGAAGTCAATTGAGAGAGGAAGTGATCAATCAAGAGTGTCCTTGCTGTGACTCTGAGAAGTGGAAGTGAGTACTGAAAAAGTTTGCTGAGATTTTTATTTGCATTTTAAATTGGAAACAAGCTGCTGGAAAGAGAGAACTTGGGGAGAAAGATTATTTTTGCTTTAAAAGCAGCAATTTAAACTTGTTTAGAGCTGGTTTTAGTGACTTTTGAGACTTCATATCTGCAAAGGGGGGTGAAGAGAAAAAAAGATTCTTTTGAAACAAAGAAATTAAGATGGCTTCTAAACAGACTAAACCAGCAGTTCCAAAAATAGGAGGGGGTTCTCCTATAGTTTCCATTGTGACACAAAAGGCTCAACTTCCGGTTATATCACAAAATAAGGAGGACTCCATGAAAGAAGTTAAAGAAACAAGCTATGAATACTCAAACAACAATGATAGAGGAAAAATTAGAGGAGAAACTAGGGAAATTTGAGGATGAAATAAAAGAAATTAGGGATGTTATTGCAAAAAAGCATTATGATATAAGAGAAGACATTCTGCTGGCTGTTTCAGGCTTGTCTAAATATCTTGTTCAGCTGGATGAAAGAGTGGAAGAAATTAATGAGGCTACTCTAAACCTAGAGTCTAAAATGGGTGAAATCATAACTAAATCTGAGAGGCTGGAAAATGAAATAACCATGATGTTTGTCTTGAGAATGAGAGGATTGAAAGAGAATGGTCGGGAAAATTTAAGACAGATGTGCAGAAATTATTGCATCATTGGCTGGATTAAAAAAGGAGGATGTAATTAATCAAATTGACAAAACTTACAGAGTTAATTCATGGATTGCAAAAAATAAAAATTTGCCAAGAGATGTAGTGATTTATTTTATAGACAGAAGAATTAGAAATGATGTTTTGCAAGCCTCCTATAACAACAAGGTACAGGTGTCTGGACAAGATATTAAGATACTGAAAGAGATTCCTCCCAAAATGTTAAGAGATAGAAAGGACTTTGGTTTCCTAGTGGATGAACTGAGAAGACAACAAATAATGTACAGGTGGGATGCACTAACAGGCATAATAGTGACTTATGGTGGGGAAAGATACCATTTGAATACTGTCTGGAAAGCAAGAGATTTCTATTATAATATACTAAAGGTTGGACAGCCACCTGAGGAGAGTAAAAAGGGAATTGAAAAAGAAAAGCAGCAGATGCAAACATATGCAGAGGCGGTGGCTGGAGAACCTAAGATGCAAGATGACCTGGCTCAATTGGATCTAGCCTCACCTCCTTTTCCCTTAAGGAAATTAGAGGGAGCAGAGTTTGATTCATCAAAGACGGAGGAACCGAGAGAACAACGAGAACAACGTGTGACAAGATCAACTTTTAAACAATAACAACAACACCTGACTCAAAAAACAGAAGCGGGGGGGGGGGGCAAGACCGAAGACCAAGGTGAAGGAGGATCTTCAGGAAATGCTCTTTAAGCTTCAAGGCAGCAAAAATGCCAACTAAGTTCTTATCCTGGAATGTCAATGGTTTAAATTCACCACAAAAGAGAAAGATAGTTAAAAAGGTTAAATATCTGGGAGTGATTGTTGCTGGGTCAAATACGAAGTTATTTAAAAATAACTATGAGGTTTTATGGCAAAAAGTGCAGAGAGAAATGGAAAATTGGAAAAAATTACAGTTATCTCTATTAGGAAGAATAGCAGCAATAAAAATGAATGTATTACCTAAATTTTTATTTTTATTTCAAATGATACCGGTGCTGAAGAAAGATGAAAATTTGAGGGAATGGCAGAAAGGAGTTAATACCTTTATATGGTCAGGGAAAAAACCTAGAGTTAAATAAAAATTATACAGGATGTTCAGGAGAGAGGTGGTTCGAAAATGCCCAACCTAAGATTGTATTATGAAGCATCTGTGTTAGTACAAATTAGTGACTGGTTTAATTTGACCGAGGAAAGAATTTTAAATGTAGAAGGATATGATTTATTATATGGATGGCATGCCGATTTGTTATATGAAAAGAAAGTAGATAAAGTTTTTAAAGGTCATATACTTAGAAATGCTTTGTTGAGAGTTTGGAAGAAATATCAATATATGTTAAATTATAAGATACCTATCTGGGCAAATCCCAGACATGCAATAGAAAATATAAGCATAGAACAAAAGATGGAAGTGATTACTTATAAAGAACTCCTGTTTAATGAAAGGGGCAAACTACAACTTAACCCACTAGAGGCACTGAAGGAGGAAGGGATAATTTATACTTGGTTTCAATATGGTCAACCTCAAGCAAGATGGAGGGAGGATAAAAAAATTGGTCTTATGGAAAATGAAGAAAACTTGGTAAAACAAATTAGAGATCAGAGTACTATACATATTAAAAGGTTATATAATGTATTATTAGAGATAGATTCAGAAACAGAATTGGTTAAAGATTGTATGATTAAATGGGCGAGAAACTTCCAGCAACCAATAATGATGGAAACATGGGAAAAGATCTGGGTTAGAAATGTTAAATTTACCCAAGCACAAAATTTAAGAGAAAACTTTTACAAGATGTTTTATAGATGGTACTTAGATCCAAAAAAACTGTCATGTATGTATCCTAATGTACAAGCCAAATGCTGGAGATGTGATTGTGAAGATGCAACTTACTTTCATATATGGTGGACTTGTAAGAAAATCAAAGCATTCTGGATAAACATTTGGTGGGTAATGCAGAATATTTTGAAAAAGAGGTTGAAATTTACCCCACAAATTTTTTTATTGGGTATTACAAATGATCGTACAGTAGTAGAGATGAAATTGCTTTTAAATTTAATAACAGCAGCCAGATTGCTGGTTGCACAATATTGGAAGAAAGACTCTTTACCTACTGTAGAAGAATGGACTTTAAAAGTAATAAATTTAGCCGAAATGGCAAAAATCTCGGCATATTTGAAAGATCGTACGCAGGAAAAATATATTTTGGAGTGGTCAAAATGGATCAATTATGTCCGGAATAAGTATCAAATAAGAAGACATCAAATTGAGTATGAATGAAACAGAAGTAAAGAAATGTTGTGTTAACTATATTGGAGTTAAGATTCTGGGGGGGGGGGGGGGTTGTTAACTTGAGGATAGTTAGACCAATTTAGATGATCTCTGTTTTTTTTTTAATACCCTGTATTTTGCTCTGGGAAGTTGGGGAAGGGAGGGGGAGGGAAGAGGAGGGGGGGTGTTGGGAGGGGGGGATGTTTTTTTTTACTTTGTATTATTATAAAACTTTTCAATAAAAAAAAAGAATTCAGTCTTTGGCACACACCCCCAGCCCCCATAGAATCACAAGCTCTAACTTTAGAAGCTCTGGAGGGGGCACTGAAGAAACTGATAATTTTGAAGAAAAACTTATAATTCGTTTAGAAGGAAAATTAAAAGAGGTGTATGATGAACTTGAAGATATTAAAGAAACAATTCAGACAAACAATGATGAGATAAGGGAAGACATAGTGGAAGCTTTTAAAGGAGTGTGGGGCAAGACAGGGGGAAAAAGAAACAATACAGGCTCAAGCTCAAGGAGGTGCACTGACCACTCAAGAACAATTGTTGCAAATTACAGAGGATATACAATTATTGGATTTATTTGAAAAAATTGAAGAACCTAAAGACCAAAGACAGACACGAGCAGCAACCAAAAGTAAAGAAGAGCTAAAGAAACAACAAAGCCAGATGATAACTCAAGAAATGGCATCTATAAACACAGAAGCTGGGGGAGGAGCTAGACCTAAGAAAAAATTCCTTGAAGATTTTAAGGAGGTTCTTCAGAAGCTTTTCAGAGCTAAAGATGGCAATTAAATTTTTGACCTGGAACGTTAATCGATTAAATTCACCACAAAAGAGAAAAAAGATATTTCATTATTTGAAACAATTTAAAAATGATGTAATTTGCTTGCAAGAAACACATATAAGGATAAATGATCAAAAATATTTGATAAATGCTAGATTGGGAACACATTTTGTAGCAGCCACACCTGAGGAAAAAAATGGAATAGTTATATATATTAGAAGTGATTTAATGGCCAAATTAATTGAAGCAGACACACAAGGGAGGTACATGGCAATTGAATTATTAATAGAAAGGAAGAAAGGCCTATTAATGGGAATATATGCACCAAATCAAGAACAAGAGAAATTTTATAAATTTTTGCATACAAAGTTAGTACAAATGGATTACAAGTCATGTATAATGATGGGCGATTGGAATGGGGTATTCGATACCAGGAAGGATAAGAAGAAAATTATGCCAAACTCTCATACATGGGCTAAACTCCCCCAATCTTTTTTTGACATGGTTGATGATATGGAACTGAGAGATATATGGCGTGAAAGAAATGTTGATGAACAAGATTTTACTTTTTTTTCTGATAGACACCAATCTTTTTCTAGAATTGATTTCATCTTAACTACTAATGATTTTCTTTCTAGGGTTAAGAAAACCAAGATCTGTCCAGGAACATTATCAGATCACAGCCTGGTATGAATGGAATTGGAGGCTGGAGAAAGATCTAGGAGGTCTTGGAGATTGAACGAGAATTTATTTCGATATGAGGAAATGTGAATGAATGTAAAAAATTGATGAAGGAATTTTTAAAATTAAATATGCATAAGGGTACAGCTATGGAAATGGTCTGGGATGCAAGTAAAGCATATTTGAGAGGAGTGTTAATAAATTTAAATAATGTACATAGGCTAAAACAGGGGAAAAAGCGGAGGGAATTGGAGGAGGAAATAAAAAAGAAGGAACAGGCACTAATAGGCAAACCAGATGATAAGAATATAAAAGAAGCTATTACAATATTACGAGGGCAGTTTAATATGTTGATGTCAGACCAAGTGGCAACAAATCTGCAATATGCTAAGCATAACACTTTTTGTAATGCAAATAAACCAGGAAGATGGTTAACATATGTGTTAAGGAAAAAACAAAAATTACGTACAATAGAAAAAATAGAATATAAAGGTAGAGTGGTGTACCAACAGAGCATGATTTAAAAAGCCTTTCTAGATTTTTACATTAAGCTTTATGCTGGTGATAAAATACAAGGTATTGACATAGATAGACTTTTGAAGAAGGAGAATATCCCTATAATTACTGATGAACAAAGGGAAAGATTGAATTCAATGATTACTACTGAGGAAGTTCTCCTTGCAATTAAACAACTGAAAAGTGAAAAGGCTCCTGGAACAGATGGTCTGACATCTGCGTATTACAAAATCTCCAATTAGAAATGGTGGAACCACTTAAGGAGTTATTTGTTAAAATACAAACGGGAGGAGAGGTACTGCCATCCTGGAGAACAGCCTTTATATCTTTGATTCCGAAAGAAGACCAGGATCATACTCAGCCAAAGAATTATAGACCTATATCATTGCTTAACACAGATTATAAGACTTTTTGCAAAAAATCTTAGCAAATAGATTAATGTCAGTTATGCAACAAGTGATTCACAAACTGGGTTCATACAAGGCAGACAAATGAAAGGCAATGTAAGGCAAATAGTTAATATACTGGAATATTTGGAAAGAACAACCAGGTCCTTGCAGTGCTTATGTTTTTGGACGCAGAGAAGGCGTTTGATTGATTGAGTTGGCAGTTTTTAGAGAAGGTAGTTCAAAAGATGCAAATAGGGGAGTATTTTATAAAATCAATTCAAGCAATATACCAGAGACAAACAGCACAAATAATAGTGAACGGTAATTTAACTGAAATATTTAAAATTGAAAAAGGAACAAGACAAGGGTGTCCCTTGTCACCATTGTTCTTTGTTTTGATTTTGGAAGTGTTGTTGAATAAAATACGGGGGGCAGATAATGTACAGGGCATTAAGATTAGACAACAAGACTACAGACTACGAGCATTTGCAGACAATGTGGTTGTAACTTTCACCCAACCAGTGAAATCAGCTGTAAGTCTAATGGATATAGTTAGGCAATATGGTCAAGTTTCAGGATTTAAAATAAATGTAGGAAAAACAAAGATGTTAACCAAGAATACGATTAAAAAAGAAAGAGAAGAGTTGGAAAAAGTAACTGGCTGTGAGATAATGAAGAAGATTAAATATTTAGGAATTTATACTGCGACATCAAACGGGAAGCTATACAAACATAATTATGAAGTGCTATGGTATAAAATACAGACAGAGTTAGATAAGTGGAAAAAATTACAATTATCATTGCTGGGAAGGATAGCAGCGGTTAAAATGAATGTTTTGCCCAAGTTTTTATTTCTTTTTCAAGTGATACCAATACTTTAAAAAGATGTAAATTTGGAAGAATGGCAGAAAGGCATTAATAAGTTTATTTGGGTGGGAAAGAAACCAAGAGTCAAATTAAAAATAATGCAGGATACACGTGAAAGAGGTTTGAAAATGCCTAATTTAAAATTATATTATGAAGCAGCTGTCTTATTGGCTCTTAGTGATTGGATTAACCTAACAGAAGAAAGTATATTGAATATCGAGGGTTACGACTTGATATATGGCTGGCATGTTTATTTGGTTTATGACAAAAAAGTGGATAGGACTTTTAAAAGCCATATATTAAGAAATGCTCTTTTGCGTGTCTGGAAAAAAATCAATATGAATTAAATGATAAGATACCTCTGTCGACAGTTCCCAGACACGTGATAGAGAACATAATCATAGAGCAAAGGCAGGATACAATTACTTATAAAGAATTATTGATCATAGAAAAGAATGTGTTATAATTAAAATCCTTGAATATATTAAGAGAGGAAAGGGCAATTCAAACATGGTTCCAGTATGTACAGTTGCAGAATAGGTGGAAAAAAGATCAAAAAATTGGTATTGCACAAAGTGAAGAGCATTTGATACAACAGATTAGAGATCAGAGGCCAATGCATATAAAAAGATTGTATAACATACTGATAGAAATTGATTCAGAGACAGAGTTAATCAAAGATTGTATGATAAAATGGGCACAAAATTTTGAAGAGTCAGTAATGATGGAAACTTGGGAAATGATTTGGGTTAGAAATGTAAAATTTACGCAAGCACAAAACTTATGAGAGAATTTTTATAAAATATTTTATAGATGGCATTTGGATCCAAAGAAATTAGCCTGTATGTATCCGAACTTACAACCTAAATGTTGGAGATGTGACTGTCTTGATGCTACTTATTTTCATATTTGGTGGACATGCAAAAAAGTTAAAGTATTTTGGATAAAAATATGGTGAATTATACAGAACGTTTTGAAAAAACGGATAAAATTTACTCCACAGTTGTTTTTGTTAGGTATTGTACAAAACTGTACGGTAATAGAAACTAATTTGATTTTGAATTTAATAACTGCAGCAAGACTTCTGGTGGCGCAGTACTGGAAGAAGGAAGACCTACCATCTATTGAAGAATGGACATTAAAAGTAACGAACTTAGCACAAATGGCTAAAATTTCAGCATATTTAAAAGACCATTCAAATGAAAAATTTAGGTTGGAATGGAAAAGATGGATAGAATATATTCAAGGCAAATACAAGACAAAAAAATTACAAATGGCTTTTGAATAAATAATGGGTTAAGAGAGTTTTATAAAGTATTTAACGTTAGACTAGTAAAAGGGAGTTAAAAGTTCAAGAGGGTGATAGGATACTATAGATTATTAGTTTATATTAGCTTATGATTGTTAAATGTGATACCCTGTATTTTGCTTTGGGAAGTGGGGGGGAGGGTTTAGGGAGGGTAAGGGGGGAAGGGGAAATATATGTAAAACTTTTTTAAAAAATTTCAATTAAAAAAAAAGAATTGGTCTAGCAAATGTTTTGTGTGCTCTGGTTAGTAGTGCAATATTACCGGAGAAAAAGCTACGCAAGATTAGGTTTACAACCCCTAATGCCTTTTTGAGATGTTGTTACAGTGGGCTTTGGCACTTAGATCATTTGATACTCCATAGTCCTTGACAGAGTGAGGATCTTCTACAAGGTCATAACCACTTAGTTTGTATTTAGTGTTCTGATTCTTTTTGCCAATGTATAAGACAGAGCATTTGTTGGTTGAATTTTGGAGTTGCCAATTGTTTGGCAATTCTTTGTGCCAATTCTGACACAAAGTCAAGGTCTTTTTGAAGGGTAGCAGCATTGTTGTTAGGGTTAAATAGTTTAACATCATCAGCGAAGAGAACAGTTACTAATAATATGATCACCAAGTTCATTTATGTATAGTATGAAGACTGTTGGTCCTAGAATGCTTCCTTGGGCGACACTGCTATTAACAAGTGCAGGATTTGATAGGGCGCTCCCTATTTTGACCACTTGTTGTCTGTTTGACAGAAATGCAGTTATCCAAATGTTCAGAGATGCCATAGGATTTTAGTTTTAGAAGTAGTTTGTCATGTACCACTGAATCAAAGGCTTTACAGAAGTCTATGTAAATTGCATCTATTGTTTTACCCTGATAAGATTTGTAGTTCATATATTTTTGCAGTGTAGAAGTTGTATATTACAGGATAATTTTTTTCTGAAACCAAATTGTTTATTTGAGAGTAGGTTGTTGTTTCTAGGCGAAGGGTAATGGATTGGTTGAAGATTGATTCCATCTTTGCAGCATAAAGAACTCAAATTCTTGCACAGTATTATTTTAATAATCAAAGGGCTGTGGATAGTTTTTTTAGTAGGAAAGATGATATTGATTAATGAGCTTCACTGGGAGTGAACATCCCTTGATCTACTTGCTTCTTTGGATTACATGGTACCATATGTTTCCATTCTGCTAGGGGTTTTTTTTCTATTGTCAATACTTGTTTTTATGTAGAAAACTTTAAGAACCTCACATATTTCCTGCTATGTTTTGATTCTGGAACTCCTCCTTAATAGAATAGAATAGAATTCTTTATTAGCCAAGTGTGATTGGAAACACAAGGAATTTGTCTTGGTACATATGCTCTGGGAGTACATAAAAAAAAAGATACATTCGTCAAGAATCATAAGGTACAACACTTAATAATAATCATAGGGAGACAGTCAATATAAATCTTAAGGATACCAGCAACAACGTTACAGTCATACAGTCGTAAGTGGGAGGAGATAGGTGATAGGAACGATGAGAAGATTAATAGTAATGCAGACTTAGTAACTAGCTTGACAGTGTTGAGGGAATTATTTTTTAGCAGAGTGATGGCGTTCAGGGAAAAACTATTCTTGTGTCTAGTTGTTCTGGTGTGCAATGCTCTATAGCGTCGTTTTGAGGGTAGGAGTTGAAACAGTTTATATCCATGATGCGAGGGGTCTGTAAATATTTTCACAGCCCTCTTTTTGACTCGTGCAGTATACAGGTCCTCAATGAAAGGCAGGTTGGTAGTAATTGTTTTTTCTGCAGTTCTAATTATCCTCTGAAGTCTGTGTCTGTCTTGTTGTGTTGCAGAACCAAACCAGACAGTTATAGCAATGCAGATGACAGACTCAATAATTCCTCTATAGAACTGTATCAGCAGCTCCTTGGGCAGTTTGAGCTTTCTGAGTTGGTGGAAAGAACATTCTTTGTTGTGCATTTTTGATGACGTTTTTTATTTATTTATTTATTTATTTATTCAATTTCTATACCGCCCTTCTCCCGAAGGACTCAGGGCGGTGAACAGTTAAAATGACATACATATGAATATAAATAATTAAGCTAGTTTGGCTCAACAGTAAAGAAAGTTTTTGATGTTAGGTGTCCATTTTAGGTCTTGAGGTAGAACCTAGAAATTTGAGGATCTCTACTGTTGATACTGTGTTGTCTAGTATTGTAAGAAATGGTAATATGGGAGGATTTTTCCTAAAGTCTACTACCATTTCTTGGGTTTTGAGTGTGTTCAGTTCCAGATGGTTCTGGTCGCACCACAAAGCTAATTGTTCAACCTCCCATCTGTATGCGGATTCATCATTGTCTTAAATTAGACCGATCACTGTTGTGTTATCTGTGAACTTCAGTAGTTTAACAGATGGATTGTTTGAGATGCAGTCATTGGTATATAGAGAGAAGAAAAGTGGAGAGAGCACACAGCCTTGTGGCGGCCTTGTACTAATTGTACAGGTATCTGATGTGATTCTTCTTAGCTTCATCTGCTGCTTTCTGTCTGTTAGGAAGCTTATGATCCACTTACAAGTGTGTTCGGGTACCACTAGCTGACTTAGCTTAGTTAGAAGAATATCTGGAATGATGGTGTTGAATACTGAACTAAAGTCTACAAAGAGGACCCTTGTGTAGGTATTTCAACATTTTACTACAACAGACTGGCATCTTAGCCCCATTCTAGGGGCTCAATTCTGCTGTCAATTAACTCATAAAATTCAAAAAAACCTTAAGAATCAGCTCCTGTGAAATGTTCCTAGCCAGCTCCAGTTATACTACTACTGTATATTGTTTGTAATGCAAACAATACACAGCAGAAAATTCTGACAATTTACTTTTCCCTATCCTCTTTACGTTTTGGTGCTTGATAATTGTTGCCAACTCTCCCTCTCTTATGGAGTAAACTTCGATTTCCTAAAACCATGACACTGAATATAGAATATAAAATATACAATAATAGAATTGGAAGGGACCTTGGAGTCTTCTAGTCCAACCCCCTGCTTAGGCAGGAAACCATTTCAGACAAATAGTTATCCAATCTCTTCTTAAAAACTTCCAGTGTTGGAGCATTCACAACTTCTGGAGGTAAATCAACTGATTAATTGTTCTAACTGTCAGGAAATTTCTCCTTTGTTCTAGATTGCTTCTCTCCTTGATTAGTTTCCACTTGGCTTCTTGTCCTGCCCTCAGATGCTTTGGAGAATAGCTTGACTTCCTCTTTTTTGTGGCAGCCCCTGAGATATTGGAACACTGCTATCATGTCACCCTTACTCCTTATTTCATTAAACTAGACATACCCAATTCTAGCAAGCTTTATATGTTTTAGCCTCCGATCCCCTAATCATCTTTGTTGCTCTTCTCTGCACTCTTTCTAGAGTGTCTACATCTTTTTTACATTGTGGCGAGTAAAACTGGATACAGTATTGCAAATATAGCCTTACCAGGGCATTATAAAGTGGTATTAACACTTCATGTGATCTTGATTCTATCCCTCTGTGTTAAGAATTGAATAGATGGGCACAAAGACCAATCAGGAGTCAGTAGCTAGAGCGGGAAAATTAAGTGCACATCAGTAGCTGAAGCCGTGGACAGCTCCAGTTTTAAAAGGGGTTCGCATTGCCATTGCTGTTACTGAAGCTGAATAAAGCTGCTGAACTGATGGATGTGTCCTCTGTCTGCACCCACTACTCAACCCTGATGATGAGGTCAGGATTTCAGAAGACCATAGGACACTAGGCTGCACAGACTCTCCATGTGGCAATCAACAGCCATTGAAACTACAACAGGCCAATACAAGATGTCTTCAATAATTCTTCCCCCGCCATTGAACCTGATGGGAGAAGATTGGGATTCCTATATAGAACATTTCCACATGTTCCTGGAAGCTAGCAATCTTTTGAGCCTTTCTGAACAAAGGAAAAGAGTGTTGTTCTGCACACACTGCGGAGCTGCCATTGCGGAGCCGCCATTTTTAAAATGGCAAAAGTCCTAGCATCTCCAGCAGAATTGAGAACCATGACCTGCCCAGCGCTACAAGGAATCCTGAGGCATACTACGCTCCCCAAGCCTCATCCGTCATGAAATGACACAAATTCAAAGGGAGAGAGAGTCCATTAGTGAGTTCGTCATGACCCTGCACGAGATAGCCACCGCCTGTAAATTCTCCAACCTGGACCAAGCAATGAGAGATCAGTTGGTATTGGGACTGCAAGATCTCACCCTACAAAGCCGATTGCTTGCGAAACCAAGAATAACATTCCAAGAAGCCATGGAGGAAGCGACTGCGACCGAAGCGTCACAAAAGTCCGCAGCCATGATGAAAAAGATGAATAAGGGGCCGCAAGCAAAGGAAGATTCCACAGTGCACTATGAGGATGTGGAGACCGAATCCAAGGACGGAGACGAGGATGAAGTACATCATCTCTGTTCGGAACAGAAAGGGAGACACCAAGAAAAAAGAAATTTTGGTGTGCTGGATGAGAGGGAAACCATCCGCGGATCGAGTGTAGATTCAGAGATACAATCTGTCAGCGCTGCGACCGGAAAGGACACATTGCAAGAGCCTACAGAGCATCACAACCAGTTTCCCGCAGAACCAGACAATCCAGCCCTCTGCCACAAGCCAGGGGTTTCCAAACAAGCAACAGGAAACAACCATTCAGAAGAAACTGCCAAAATGAGGCCCACTGCTCAGAGAGAGGGGAAACACACCAGACCATAATAGTTGGCCACTCGAGCGTGGGAAAAGCAAAAAAGATGGCGGCGACCATTTCAATCAAAGAGAGACCATGCCAGATGGAGGTTGACTCAGGATCCTACCTTTCCATGGTCTCCTGGACAACCGTCAAACAACTAGTATCCAGAATCACAGCCAGTGCACTCAAGCCGCAGAGACTCACACTTAAGGACTACCAATGAAACCAAATTCTAGTAATGGGAATTGGTTATTTCAATGTAGAGTTCAAAGAATTCAGAGGACAACTACCCTAAATCATAGTAGACCAGGCAGGCCTAGCCTACTGGGGTTGGAATGGTTTGAGTCTCTGGGTCTGGCAGTGACGGGGATCAACCAAGCCAAAGACAACAGCTGGGAAGAAGAACTCCTAAAGGATTTTGCAGACGTCTTCAATGGAAAACTAGGCAAGTATAAGGAGATCCCCATCTCATTTAACCTAGATCCCCAAGTTACCCCTGTCCGAATAAAGCCTACAGCCCCAAATTGATGAACAACTGGATAAACTCGTTGCCCAAGGGATTTTAGAGCTGACAGACCATGCCAAGTGGAAGACACCGATAGTAACTACCACAAAGCCAGATGGGCCAGTGCATTTGTGTGGTAACTATAAAAGTACCCTGAATAAGGCTTTACAGCAAAGTGCATACCCCATACCCATCACTGCATTCCCAGGGTAGAGGAAAAATATTCGCAAAACTCGATTTGGCTCAGGCATACCAACAGTTCAACAGCTGCCAGTTGATGACATCGTAGCAGAGGCACAAATGATAGTTACACAGAAGGGAGCATTCAAATGCAGGTGATTGTAGTTTGGGGTAAGCATGGCCATGGGGCTGTTCCAGAGCCTCATGGAGTACCTCCTACAGGGAATGAAGGAGTCATTCCCTATTTCAGTGATGTCCTAATATCAGCCATTAGTCAGGAACAACTGTAGCAATGACTAAGGGCAGTATTAACTCAATTCCAAGAAGTGGGGTTGAAAGTTAAAAAAAAGTCAAATGCCAGTTAGCAGTGGAAAAGGTTGAATTTTTGGGATACCTGTTTGATGATTCCAGAATATGACCTACCATGGGCAAGCTAAAAGCAATTCGAGAAGACCCAACCCCAACCAATAGAACTGAACTGCAGGCATTCCTGGGGTTACTAAATTTCTACAACATTTTCCTACTGCAGAAAGCCAAGATTGCTGAACCTTTACACCATCTACTGGACAAAAAGACGGACTGGACTTTGGAACGCAAGGAAGCAAATGCTTTCGAACAAATCAAAAGACTGCTAACATCAGACAGCATCCTAGTGCAGAATAGTGAAACATTACCAGTGAGACTAACCTGTGACGCGTCGCCATTTGGAATAGGAGCAATCTTAAGCCATTGCATGGCCAAAGGAAGAGAAGCCCCCCATTGCTTTCTACTCTTGGACCCTATCCAAACTGGAAAGGAATTACAGTCAGCTCGACAAAGAAACACTAGCTGCAGTGGCTGGAATCAAAAAATTCCATGAATATCTCTACGAGAGGAAGTTCGAGCTGATAACAGACCATAAACCACTCCTGGAAATCATCACGAGAGATAGATCTACACCTCACGTGTTATCTCCACAAATGCTGAGATAGACAGAATTCCTCACCGCTTATAATTACCAGCTATTATACAAACCGGGAAAAGACGATTGATCACGCAGATGCCCTCAGCAGATGCCCACTGCCAGAACTGGTGGAAGACCCAGCATCATACACAACCACGTTGTTGATAGAGACTCTCGTGAACACACAGATCACAGCCACAGACTTCGCAAGAGCAACAGGAAGAGACAGGATTTTGGCATGGGTTTTGAATTGGGTATGGAAAGGGTGGCCAGAGAACACCCTCTCAATCCCAATAGCTCAGTCTGTAGTGTCTTGAAGACTGAGCTATCGGGATTGAGAAGGCGTTTGTTGTGGGGAGATAGAGTTATCATTCCAAAAATGTTGAGAAATGATATTCTGGAAATGTTACACAAGGGACACCAAGGGGTAGTTAAAATGAAGCTGTTAGCTAGAAGTTATGTCTGGTGGCAAGGAATGGACAAGGAAATAGAAAAATGGGTAGCCACATGCACATCCTAGCAAGAATCTTGGCCGACACCACACACAGCACCCACACACAATTGAGAAAGCCCTAAGACACCATGGTCAGGCATATAAATTGATTTTGCGGGACCCTGCCAGAGAAACACATTTTTAATCACATTTTTAATCGATGCATACTCTAAATGGCTAGAAGTAAATTTCATGTCATTGACAACAACAGAAGCGGTCATCTGAGTCCTATGGAGACTGTTTGCAACACATGGGTTGCCATGCACAGAAGTCCTGCAGAAGTCCCGCATTGTAAGCCGCCCTGAGTCTCTGGAGAAGGACGGCATATAAATGAAAAAAAAATTGATGGAGAGGAAGCTGAGATCCAATTTAGACAAACTATACCCCCAATACAACACAGAAAAACCAGTATAGTCCACTAGTAAATATAGACAGTTCCAAGTGGGGGATAAGGTGTATGCAAAGAATTTCAGTGCAAACCTCCTATGGGTTCCAGTGAAAATAATCCAGATCACAGGCTTGTTATCATACAGAATAGAAACAGAGGACGGCCAAGAGTGGAAAAAACACATAGACCAACTCAAACCCGAATAGAGTTGGTGGGCACTTATCTGATGTCCAAAATGAGTTCCAGAAGTCAGAGACAGTCCGCCATCCAGCAGGGGAATGAAGAAATAAATATCCAAAAAGATATCCAAAAAGACTTGGATTTGATTTACTAGCATGGCCTGTGTCATCAGACGTTTTACAACCTATATCCTGGTGCCAGGAATTTATACATTAGCCATGTGGGTTGTCTCACTAAAGGATAGTGGTGGGAATGCATGTTTATTCAGGTTCTCAAAGGAAATGGTAAAGAAAATATCTTCACACATTTGTATTAGTTAAAATCTGCATTCTGACAAAAAGGGAGGGGTCTCTACCACCTTAATCCTACTGCTTTGCCTAAGGGTATTCAGATTGTGCTTTAGCTGGATAGCTTTCACTTCTGCTTAATAAAAGAATCCTTTTGAACAACTATGTTTCAAGAGTTCGTACTTTGTTAGGTTGGAAGGAGAGGCGATCCTTACAGAAAGCACAATCTGCAAAACGATCAACCCAGAGAAGCAATCTTCGTTCTACTGAGGGGACCTTGCAAATCATGTCTGAACGAAGCAGAGGGCTGGGAGAAACCGATTGCTGGGGAGAGACAGGAACCACCACCCAGTCGGATGCTTGCCTCGTGCACCCCATCGGAGAGGATGAGTTGACCCTGGGGAATCCGGAAAAGCCCCGCTTGTTGAAAGAACCAGAGGAGTCACCCTCAACCATGGCAACCGAAAACCGGGGTGGAAACTGGAACTAGAAGCCCTTGCTGACCAGGGGGGACTGACCGAAGCACCCCTGAGGGAGGACTATCTGAACAGACATATAACCCAATTGGTGATGGAAACTCTGGAAAATCTCAACATCCGAAGGAAGCCAGGACAACAACCAAAGGGCAGCAGTTGTGGATGATGCTACGGGAGTCAACCTCCCTCTGGAGCCTGCCTATCAAGCAGGGGGCGCAGCAGCAGGGGGAGAGGACCCAGCAAACCGTTCCCCCCAGGCAGCACACACACCGGCACCCATTCCCAACCAACCCCAGGCTCCTCAACTGGAAAGAGAAACTCCCCCCCTTCGGGTGAAGTTTGATGGGAATCCGCAACAATTAGGATTCTTTGTGCTAACCTAAATGCAAGATTATGGGCGTGATTTCCAAACCCAAGGCTCTCCAGTACGAGTGGTAACCCTAGCCCTAGAGGGTGCTGTGGCCAGGTGGATGGTGACCCTGCATAACGCTAATGCAGCAGAACTGCGGGATTTCGACCATTTCATGATGACCCTACATCGTCAATTTGAGGACCCACTGGCAGACTGCAAAGCACACGACCGCATTAAGGTGGTGAAGCAGGGGTGATGGCCAGTAGCAGAGTATACTGAAGAATTCCGGGACCTCGTGTGCCGGGTGCACTGGCCGGAAGATATTTTGGTGAGCTGTTTCAAGGACGGGCTGAGTGATGACCTATACAACGCCTGTGTGGCCCGAGGGGCACCGAATGACCTATGTGAATGGTATGTCACCGCTGAAGAAGCTGAGATCGATATGGCAAGAAACCAGTATCAAGCGGGGCGAGCATGGAAGAAATCCTCACCCCAATGGAAGCACCCCTCAAACCACAAACCACATTCTCTCCAAGATTTTCAGCCTGTTTCAAGTGCGGAAAAGAAGGGCACCGAGCTGCAGAGTGTCGTTTCATAAACACCCGCCCGGAATCACCCACCAGAGGAGGGTCCTGCAAAACCGGGTCGGCATGGGAAGGAGACTGCTCTGGGAAGCAGGCAGACCATAGAAGTTCCATCCCCTCCTCTCATTGGAAAGGAAATCCTGGCATCTGAACAGGAGGAAACACACTCATTCAGAAGTGATCCAGATGATGAACCACTGGTAAGCAAACCGACTGAACCTCTTACCCTCCCCTTAAGACTATTCATCCCAATCCAAGACAGGGAGATAAGCACCTCCGCTTTAGTGGATTCAGGGTGCACCCGTTGTTTGATCAGCCCAACCTTAGTAGGGAGGTTAGGGATTAACATAAAAAAGCTGAAAACTCCCATTGCTTTCTGCCAACTAGATGGGTCAATAGCAGGAGGGGAGCCAGCTTCTCTAGCCACCGAGCCTCTACATATAGGCATCGGAAGCCACGAGGAAAAGCTTACCTTTATTGTGGCACCTGGCATGGAATGGCTGTAGTTTCTGGGCCTTGCATGGCTAAAAGAATGGAACCCACAAATCAATTTATATTGATTTATAGCATTTATATAAGGGGATTCTTGTCTATTTGGATGACATTTTAATCTATACCGAGACCAAAGCAGAACATGTGAAAATATTCAGGGCAGTTTTAAACAAACTCTGTGCTGCCAAACTTTATGCCAAACTTTCCAAATGTGAATTCCATCAAGAGAAGACTATTTGGGGTACCGCATTTCCCACCAGGGGGTTGAGATGGATCTTTTGAAAGTGCAGGCTGTACTTGATTGGGACCCTTCATGCACATGTAAACAGTTACAAAGCTTCTTGGGGTTTGCCAACTTCTACTGCCAGTTTATCCCTGCGTTTGCTCAGATTGCCCTCCCCATCACCAAGTTCTTAAAAACAAAGGGGGAGGACAACCCTAAACCAAAGCAACCATTGAACTGGACTATGGAATGCCAGGCAGCATTTGAAAAACTTAAACAGCTGTTCTCAGCAGAACCAATTCTAAAACACCCAGACATGGAGAAACCGTTTGTCATACAAGCAGATGCCAGTGATGTGGCAATAGGAGTGGTATTACTTCAGAAGAATGAGCAAGACCAACTACAACTCTGCACTTACACATCCAAAAAGTTGAATGAGACTGAGCAAAGGTGGGCTATTTGAGAGAAAGAGGCTTATGCAGTTCGTTGGGCTTTGTTGACCTGGCGGCACTTCCTAGAAGGTAGTAAGACTCCTTTTGAAGTCTGGACTGATCACAAAAATCTAGAAGCCCTAAAGACCCCAAGGAAATACTCCCCAAAACAAGTATGATAGGCTCAGTATCAGTACCTTTAAGTGGTTTGATTTTACTCTAAAATACCTCCTGGGGGGGAAAAACTTTCTGGCGGATGTGCTATCCAGAAAGCCGCAATACAATAGTGCAAAGCCAGACCTAATCAAACCCATAGTACAAAACAATCAACTAGCTGCCAAAATAGTCACCAGATCCCAGGCAAAACAAGAGAAATTGACGGGCAATGACACCACCCAAACTTTTAAACAAGCATTGACCACTGATGAATGGTTTTTGAACAACAAATCCAGCTGTCTGATGAAAGAAGACTTGGCTTGGGTAGGTGGGAAATTGTATGTCCCTGCAAGCCAAAGACTATTCTTAATGGAACGGTGCCATGACTCCAAATTAGCTGGATATTTTGGGTTTGTGAAAACTTTACACCTGATTAAAAGACCATTTTGGTGGCCATCACTAAAAAAGGACATAGAAAGCTATGTAGCTAGCTGCCCCATTCGTGCAGCAGCAAAAAGACGCCAGGGGAAATCCCCAGGTCTATTGCAGAAGGTAGCTGAACCCTCAGCGCCTTGGAGAGAGATTGCTATGGATTGCATTGTGGAATTGCCAAACAGTGAGGGAAATACTGTTATTTGGGTTGTGACAGACCTATTTTCAAAACAGGCACATTTTATACCCTGTCAAAAGATCCCAACTGCTTAAAGTTTAGCCAAATTATTCCTAATACACATTTATCAACTTCATGGTGTTCCACAAAGAATCATCTCCGACAGAGGGGCTCAATTCACCCCCAACTTTTGGAGGGCGTTTTTGGGCTGACTTGGTACTGGACAGGGGTTGAGCACATCCTTTCATCCTTGTACTAATGGTAATTCTGAAATTTTGAACTCCGTGCTAGAACAATATTTAAGATGTTTCATTAATTTTCAACAGGATAACTGGCCTGAACTTTTGCCTTCTGCTGAAGTTGCGTTTAATAATGCTGTACATTCAAGCACTGGTTTTACCCCTTTTAGAGTAGCAACAGGCCAGGATTTCAGTCCCTTGCCTGAACTACCCACAGAAGAACCCACCATCCCCTCACTTAAGGAATGGATAGATAATTTGCAAAACACATGGCCAGTGGTACGATTAGTCTTACAGGAAGACTAGAGAAGCTTTTAAGATTCAAGCTGACAAGAAATGGATGGAACCCAAATCTATCTACAAAATTCTTGAAATCATTACAACCTTCAAAGAAACTAGGGCCAAAGTTCATTGGACCTTTCCCCATCACTAGAATCATCAATCCAGTAGCAGTTGAACTACTCCTTCCAAAGACACTCAGGCAGATCCACCCAGTATTCCATATCAATTTACTCAAACGAGAAGTAATCTCATCCCTCAGACCACCTGCATCTACATCACCCATGCCCATCATGATTGAAGGTGAACAACACTTTGAAATCAAGGAAATCCTTGACTCTAGGATACACAGAGGGAAAGTCCAATACTTAGTTGCTTGGAAACATTTACCACCAGCACACAATGAGTGGGTCGCTAAACACCATGTTAGGGCTCCAACCTTACTGAGAAAAATTCACTCCCAACACCCTAACAAACCTTGTTGATATGCTATCATGAAATCTTGAACTCTTGTGTATATTTGTTTTTTTACAGGTGGATCCTTTTGTTTTCTAAGGAGAGTAGCATGTCAGATCCCAAAAAATGTGATACCATTCAAGTGGAGAAGGGGGAGGCTTGGATTTGATTTACTAGCATGGCCTGTGTCATCAGATGTTTTACAACCTATATCCTGGCACCAGGAATTTATATAATAGCCATATAGGTTGTCTCACTAAAGGATAGTGGTGGGAATGCATGTTTATTCGGGTTCTCAAAGAAAATGGTAAAGAAAACATCTTCACACATGTGTATTGGTTAAAACCTGCATTCTGACAAAAAGGGAGGGGTCTCTACCACCTTAATCTTACTGCTTTGCCTAAGGGTATTCAGATTGTGCTTTAGCTGGATGGCTTTCACTTCTGCTTAATAAAAGAATCCTTTTGAACAACTATGTTTCAAGAGTTCGTACTTTCTTAGGTTGGAAGGAGAAGCAATCCTTACACCCAGGAGTGCCCATGGGAGAGACACAGAACCCAACCACTCGCTGCAAAATCACCGAGTCAACTGAACTGTGCAGGTCAAGTCATGCCCAAAAGCAACCCGTCTAATTGCGTGATTACATTGTCTGAAAAGAACCTCATTGGTCGGTCCCAGCCAAGAGGGGAGGGGTGTTAAGTATTGAATAGATGGACAAAGGGACCAATCAGGATCCAGTAGCTAGAACAGGAAAATTTAGCGCACATCAGTGGCTGAAGCCACAGACAGCTCCGGTTTAAAAAGGGCTGCCGCGACTCGCATTGCCATTGCTGAATATTGGAGCTGAATAAAACTGCTGGAAGTGTCCTGTGTCCTCTGTCTGCACCCACTACTCAACACTCTGTTTATGCAGCCTAGAACCGTGTTGGCTTTTTTGGCAAGTGCTGCACATTGCTGGCTCATATTTAAGTGATTGTCCACTAGGACTCCAAGATCCGTCTCACAGTTACTACTATTGAGAGAGGTACCACAAATACTGTACCTATTTTGTTTTTCTTGCCTAAATGTAGAACCTTACTTTTTCACCATTGAATTTCATTTTGTTAGATAGCACCCAATGATCAAGTGTGTCAAGGTACTGAGTTGTCATCTCATCAAACCATTTTGAAAATAAAACCCAATTAAATAAACAATTTCCTTCATGAAGAAAGCAAAGTCTTCCAACCAATTTATATGCTTTTCCAAAGAATCAATATCCAACCGCACCATAAGAAATTTCTGGAATACTGAATTTGTCTCTTCATGTGACATTCAACTTAATGAATTAATAGTGGAGAAAAAGAAGTCAGAAGCATCAGCTTAAGTCATGTCACAATAAAAACTCACCTAGTTTGCTGACACATGTTGCAGAGCCACACTTTCTCTTTCTTCTGATAAAAGCTGCAGTTCTTGCAGATGTTGTATTTGCAGTCTTGGCACTGTCGTTTAGTATTGATCAGAAAATTAAATGGGGAGCAGCAACGCATGCAACAATGCTCATTAAATCTCTCATGCTTGGAAAGGATGCTGCACTTGTTACCCTCTTCATCAAGCTTCTGTTTCATTTCACTGGAATTCCCAAAGAAAGGAAGGAAATGAAAACATAATTAAAATAACACTGTATTTAAAAGGAAGTGTCACTCTATTGCCTGAGCAAAATTCAACAAAATAAAATGACTTTCTCTCCACTAGCTTTTCCCAGAATAGGCTTATGCCTACTTCCCACCTCTTCAATACTAGACATTTCTTAAATTTCTATTTCTTATTTCTTATTAAAAATATAAAAAACCACTAAACCATATTTTTCTCCTTTTTGTCCTCCTCCTTTTCTTATACTTCTTTCCTTATACATCAAATTCTTTTTAAAAAAAAACTTTATTGTTAAAAAAAAAAGCTGGACATGAAAGAACTGTCTTGGCGATATCTCTGCCATACAAAATATAACTAATTGTATTATATCCTAAGTTTCTTATATCTTCAATATGCATTACTACTTACTAATTCTATACACATACTTCACTTCTTTTACATATTTACAGATACATACCATATTACCTGTATTTTCCGGCGGATAAGACGACTGGGCATATAAGACGACCCTCCTCAGAGCCATTTAAGGTTCGTCAGAGCCTTATGGGCTGGTCTGCCTGGTTACAGGAGAATGAGACCCGGCGTATAAAACGACCCCCGACTTTTGAGAAGATTTTTGTATGTTAGAAAGTAGTCTTATACGCAGGAAAATACAGTACATATATTGCATCTTGTTTCAATCTATACCTCCTTGTTCTTATCTGTTCCGATTTCCATTCTTTAGGTCTAACCATTGATAAAATTTATTCCAAATCTCATAGTATTCTGTCTCTTCTTTATTTTTCAATTCTAACGTCAGTCTATCATATTCTGCACATTCAAGTATTTTATTATTTCCAATTCTTTTGGTATGTTTTCACTCTTCCATAGTTGGGCGTAAACTATTCTTGCTGCTGTTATGATATGCAGTGTTAGATACGTTAACCCTTTACTTAAATCTTCTTTTATAATTCCTAATAGAAATAGTTCTGGATTGAATCCCACTGTCTGTCCCTTCATTCCTTCTAACCACATTTGGATCCTTTGCCAATATTCTTTTGCTTTTCTACATGTCCACTATAAGTGGTAATAGGTACCTGGTATTTGATCACATTTCCAGCATTTAGGTGATAAATTTTTATACATTTTGGCTAACCTAGCTGGTGGTAGGTGCCACCTGTAACACATTTTATATAGATTCTCTTTGTATGATGTGGCCGAAGTTAGCTTCCTGTTTCTTTCCCACAATTTTCCCACTTTTCCAATTTGATATTGTACCCAAAGTTCTTTGCTCATACCACCATCATCCCTTTAACACATTCTTCCTCCATTTTGTATTCTAATAAAAATTTATATATTGCTTTAATCACTTTCTCCTCTGTCCCAATAAAAGTTTATCTAATATCATTAAATTTTTGTGGATCCCCTATGTTTTCATATCTTTCATATAACTTGACTGAATTTATGAATATGACCATCATTCCAATTCTAACATTTGTTCTTTTAGCTGCCGTCTCCATTTTAATCTCCCCTGTTCATCTAATATATCTCTATATGTCACAATTTTTCCCCAGTTGATAAGATTTTGATATACCACCACTTCTAGAATGGAAAGCCAGATCGGTATTTTCTTATAGTTCTGTTTTTTTTTATTTTGTTCCATATCTCCAATAATGCCTGTCATATGTGATGTCTTTGGAAGTATTGATGTGCCTTATATCTTTCATACCAGAGGATTGCATGCCATCCTGCTTGAATGTGATGACCTTCTAATGTTAATAATCTTTTGTTTCTTAGGATTATCCATTCTTTGACCTAGGTGATCATGGCTGCTTGATAATATAGTTCACAATCGGGCAAACCAAAGCCTCCTCTTTGGCCTCCTGAAGCAGTTTCAATTTAATTCTTGACTTTTTCCCCTGCCATATAAATTTCAACACAATTTTGTTCAAATTATCAAAATACTCTCTCTCTAATTTTATAGGTATATTTTGGAATAAGAAGATTAATTTTGGCAGAACATTAATTTTAATAGTTGCTATTCTACCCATCAAGGATGTTTCCCATCTCTCCAAGTCTGCTTTAATAATAATAAACTTGTTTTTTTCCGTAACTAAATTGCAATTTTGTTGGATAGGGCTCAGTATTCGGAGGACTTTTGGAGCCGGTTCCTTAATATTATCCACCCTGAGGGGGTGTTGTATTTTTAGGACAGTATGACCGGACCTCTGTGAGAGAGTGGCCCTGCCTTGTTCCAACTTACTGGACCTTTGCAACGAACCACAGTGAGAGGGTGGTTTGACACCCCCCAGCAGAACTGGGCAGAACTTAATGACTCTATTGCTACTGTGGGAGGGTAGCGAGGACCCTCCTGATCGACTTGCCCGCTCCTGGACATTGTTTTATCACTGCGGAAGCCATGTTTTTATCGTCCTCTATGTTTTTGTTTTTTTTTTGTATATTGTTCCGGATGTATTCAAGGTCCACGCTTCTTGCCCTGCGAGATTCCCCCCTCTCGCAGGCCTGGTCCTCCACACTATCGAGGGCCTACCTTAATGACGGGTCTTGGGACCCCGAGAGGTGGCATGTGGCAAAAAGGGGGTTGAGAGGGTTTTTAAATTCATTTTTAAGAATTTTAAGGGGCTCCGGGGTGGGGGTGGGAGAGGGTTTGGGGGGGAACCCAAATGGGAAAAGGACAGGCTTGGTATTGGGTGTTATGGAGGGTGTAGACTCTGGAGGTAAGAGGGCTCCTAGAGAGTCCCTGTCGAGGGTTGGGCTATAGAAACATTGTGTGGGAGGGGCAGATATGGCGTGAGCGGGGGACCATATCATGTGATGGGGGCACGCACTCGCTGTCTTCGAGCGATCGTGTGCCCCAGTCCACGGAGCTATTCCCGTTCCCCAGGTTGTTCGGAGTCTCAGGACCCGAGGCTCCGGTTGCTGTTATGCAATGCCAGGTCCGTTGTAAATAAGGCCCCCCTCATCTGTGACCTCCTTCAAGAAGGGGGTGCAGACCTGGCCGGTATTACTGAGACCTGGTTGGGCCACGAGGGTGGGGTTACCCCTCGTAGAGATGTGCCCACCAGGTTTCCTTGCATTTCACCAGCCGAGAGCTCAGGGCAGGGGTGGGGGAGTAGCGGTCATTATTAAGGAAAGTCTGGATCCGAGGGAGGCCACTGTTCCTCAGATAGCCGGGTGAGAGTCCATCTTTGTGAGGTGGGGTCCTGGTGGGCAGATGGGTTTGTTAGTCGCGTACCTGGCTCCCTGCCGCGTGGCAACGACCCTGCCCGAGCTTCTCAATGTTGTAGCCGATGTGGTGATTGGCACCCCCAGGCTTATGGTCATGGGGGATTTCAATCTGCCATCTATCGGCGAAACATCTGAGATAGCTCGGGAGTTCATGGCTTCCATGACGGCCATGGACCTGACCCAGGTAATTCAGGGCCCAACTCACATTGGTGGACACACCCTGGATCTAGTGTTTGTCTCTGGGCAGTGGTTGAGTGGTCTTGATATTGGGGATATAGGCTTAGAACCCTTGTCATGGACTGACCACTCGCTCCTCTGGCTCGACTTTCTGACCGCTGCACCCCACCGCAGGGAGGCGGAACCGACCAGGTGGTTCCGCCCCAGGCGCCTGATGGATCCTGATAGGTTCCAGACGGAGCTTGGGCCATTTCCTGAGACACTGACACGCGACTCGGCCGAGGACCTGGTGGCTGCCTGGAATAGGGCGGCCGGTGGGGCCTTGGACCGTGTCGTGCCTTTGCGGCCTCTGACCCGGTGCCGAACACACTTAGCTCCTTGGTTCACCGAGGAGCTGAGGGAGATGAAGCGCCAGAAAAGACACCTAGAGAGTGGTTGGAGGGCCAGCCGCTCTGAATCTGACTTGACGCTAGTAAGAGCTCATATTAAGACTTACATAGTGGCGATAAAAGCGGCCAAGTCTAATTACTTTGCCGCTCTTATCGCATCATCAGATAATCGCCCAGCCGCCCTGTTTAGGGTGACCCGCTCCCTCCTCCATTCGGGAGCGCGGGAGGATCCCTTACAGGGACGTGCTGAGGATTTTGTTCAATATCTGGATGATAAAATAACTCAGATTCGGGACGACCTGGCCGCTGACTGGGTTGGTTCAGGCGGGGTGACTGAGCCAGGTCTTGAAAGTGTTATCTGGGCTGAGTTCGATCCTGTGGCTCCCGAGGACGTGGACAGGATTCTGGGAAGACTGAACGCAACCACATGTTTACTGGACCCGTGTCCCTCCTGGTTGGTGCTGGCCTCCCGGGAGGTTACACGAGGCTGGCTCCAGGAGATTATAAACGCTTCTCTGAGTGAGGGTGTCCTCCCGCCTGCCTTGAAGGAGGCGGTGGTGAGGCCCCTCCTCAAGAAGCCCTCCCTGGACCCAGCTGTTTTAGCTAATTACCGTCCTGTCTCCAACCTTCCCTTCCTGGCGAAGGTTGTTGAGAGTGTGGTTGCGTGGCAGCTCCCCCGATACCTGGATGAAGCTGTCTATTTAGACCCGTTCCAGTCCGGCTTCAGGTCTGGGTACAGCACCGAAACGGCATTGGTCGCGTTGGTGGATGATCTCTGGAGGGCCCGGGGTAGGGGGTACTCCTCTATCCTGGTGCTGTTAGACCTCTCAGTGGCTTTTGATACCATCGACCATGGTATCATATTGCGCCGGTTGGAGGGACTGGGGGTGGGGGGCACCGTTTTACGGTGGTTCTCCTCCTACCTCTCCGACCGGTCGCAATCTGTGTTGACAGGGGGGGCAGCGGTCGACCCCGAGGCGCCTGGCATGTGGGGTGCCACAAGGGTCGGTCCTCTCGCCCCTCCTATTCAACATTTATGTAAAGCCGCTGGGTGAGATCATCCGTGGTTTTGGGGTGGAGTTCCATCAGTACGCTGATGATACTCAGCTGTACATCTCCACCCCAGACCACCCCAACGATGCCGTGGAAGTGATGTCCCAGTGCCTTGAAGCTGTGCGGGTCTGGATGGGGAGAAACAGGCTTCGACTCAACCCCTCCAAGACCGAGTGGCTGTGGCTGCCGGCGTCCCGATATAGCCAGCTGACTCCATCGCTTGTTATTGGGGGCGAGTCATTGGCCCCCACGGAAAGGGTTCGCAACTTGGGCGTCCTCCTGGACTCGCGGCTGTCTTTAGAGGATCATACGACAGCCGTGGCCAGGGGGGCTTTTTATCAGGTCCGCCTGATTCGCCAGCTGCGACCCTTTCTAGATCGGGACTCCCTACGCACGGTCACTCATGCTCTTGTCACTTCCCGTCTGGACTACTGTAATGCTCTCTACATGGGGCTCCCCTTGGGGTGCACCCGGAGGCTCCAACTGGTGCAGAATGCGGCCGCGCGGGGGATTATGGGAGCGACTGGACGCTCCCACGTGACACCTCTCCTGCGCGAGCTGCATTGGCTGCCGGTGGACTTTCAGGTGCGTTTCAAGGTGTTGGTAATCACCTTTAAAGCGCTCCATGGCTTAGGGCCAGGGTACTTACGGGACCGCCTTCTGCCGCCAATTGCCTCCCACCGGCCGGTTCGCTCCCACAGAGAGGGCCTCCTCAGGGTGCCGTCAGCCAGACAATGCCGGCTGGCGACCCCCAGGGGGAGAGCCTTCTCTGTGGCAGCACCCACCCTCTGGAATGATCTGCCTCCAGAGTTAAGAACAATCTCTGACCTCCCAACCTTCCAGCGGGCTTTAAAAACCCATCTCTTTCAGCTCGCCGGCTTAGCCTGATTCCTATAGTATTTTATCATTTTAGAGTTTTATTTTAATATGAAGTTAGTTTTAAATCTATGGCCACTTGTATTATTATTTTATGAAATTTTAACTTTTGTATGTCTGTTTTTTAATTGGCTGTACACCGCCCTGAGTCCGCAAGGAGAAGGGCGGTATATAAATCTAAATAAAGTAAAGTAAAATAAAGTAAAGTAAAGTATTCAGTAGATCTTGAGTCTATCTTTTAAAGTATTGGCTATCTCTCCCAGCTTGGTTCATCTGCAATTTTTTTATTGAAAAAGTTTTACAATACAGTTTTAATATCCCTTCCCCCCACTCCTCCCACCCCAACAACCACCCCCTCCCATCCCCCCTCACCCCCCTTCCCCCCCCAACTTCCACTATCAAACAATTATATGTTACAATCCACAACCAACAACTTTTTTTAGGTGAGATCTAGCTAACAATATAACAAATTTAAACTTAAATAGTACAAAAAAATATTCTAAACTTATAACATCTATAACATCATAACATCTATTACCCCCCTAGCCAAATATATAACCACATGAATCATTTATAAAAAACTCATAAAAAGTCTCGCATACTGAATATAACACTTATCTAAAACAAGTAATAAAATAATTTTGAGCATCTTAAACATCTTAAATTTAAGATTAAAATATCATATAAATGTTTAACATTAACTATAATTCTCAAAATTTACTCTTAATAATATTTCTTAACCATTCAAATATAAAAATCAACTTTAAGCAGGTTAAGCAAAATGGCATAAAGTAAAGTAACAAATTTAACCATTTATAATAGAAAAAAATTAAACAAAACTCATAGCATCTTTTGGTTTTAAAAAAATATGAAAATATATCAAATTCAAACAATACATCATCATAAAAATATAAATTCAGTTATGTAATTAATAGACATTATTATAACTCAAGTGCTACTTGAAACTTCTTGCTTTGATATTTATTCTGCATGTATACTACCCATTTCTTCCACTCCTTAATAAAAGCTTCATGGGTCCTATCTTTCAGGTATGCAGAAATCTTAGCCATTTCTGCAAAATTAGACATCTTCAATATCCATTCCTCTATAGTAGGTACACTATCCTTCTTCCAGTATTGTCCAATCAGTAATCTAGCTGCAGTAAGCATGTATAAAATTAATCTCGTTTCAGTTAATGAACTGCCCTTAACTATTCCCAGCAAAAAAAACTGAGGAGAAAATTCAAGCTTCTTCCTCAAAATGTTCTGCATTACCCACCAAAGTTTAATCCAAAATGCTTTCAATTTTCTGCACGTCCACCAAATATGAAAATATGTTGCATCCAAACAATCACACCTCCAACATTTAGGTTGAACATTTGGATACATACATGATAGCTGTTTAGGATCTAGATGCCATCTATAAAACATCTTATAAAAATTTTCCCTCAAGTTCTGTGCTTGTGTAAATTTAACATTCTGGACCCAAATCTTTTCCCATGTTTCCAACATCACTGGCTCTGCAAAATTCTGTGCCCATTTTATCAGACAGTCTTTAACTAATTCACCCTCTGAATCCCTTTCTAACAGTAAATTATACACTCACTTAATGTGCATTGGTCCTTTACATTTTATCTGAGTCACCAAATCTTCTTCATGTAACATTAGTCCAATTTTCTGATCTTCTCTCCATCTCGCTTGAAGTTGAAGGTACTGCAACCAAGTTAAATTCATTCCTTCTTCCAACAGAATATTCAAAGGTTTCAAACTCCATCTGCCCCCATCATTAAAAAGTATCTCTTTGTATAACAACCCCCCGAGTGACTTTATATTTGGCATAATCTGCCCAAGATCCAACCACAAAGGTATTTTGTAATCCAATTGAAGCTGGTGCTTCTTCCAAACTCTCATCAAAGCATGTCTTAAGATATGACTGTTGAAAACTCTATCTCTCTTATCTTCATAAAGTAAATATGCATGCCATCCAAGTTGCAAATCGTGGCCTTCTATATTCAAAATTTCTGTTTTTGTTGTTCCAATCCAATCTCCCACTTGTGTCAACACTGCAGCCTCATAATATAGACGTAGGTTTGGAACTTTAAGGCCACCTCTTTCACGAGCATCTTGCATAATTTTAAGTTTAACTCTCGGTTTTTTCCCATTCCAAATAAATTTATTTAAACCTGCTTGCCATTCCAACAAAGACTTATCACTTTTAAGCACCGGAATCATTTGAAATAAAAACAAAAATCTAGGTAGAATGTTCATCTTAACAGCTGCTATTCTACCAAGCAGAGATAGTTGCAGCTTCTTCCACGTTTCAAGGTCCTTTTGAATCTTATGCCACAATTCCTCATAATTATTTTGAAAAAGTTTTATATTGGATGCTGCAACTTGAACTCCTAGATATTTCACCTTTGTAGCTATTTCAAAGCCTGCCAACCTTTCAAATTCATTCCTTTGTGGTTCCAACATATTTTTAACTATCATCTTAGTCTTTTTCTGGTTCAGGGTAAAACCTGTAACCAGACCATATTCCTCTATAATGTTTTTCATCTGTATGATTGTTTCCAAAGGTTGTGTTAGGGTAACAACCAGATCATCTGCGAATGCCTTTGTTCTGTAATCTTTTTGCCTTACAACTATTCCATTCAGATTGTCCAAGTCCCGTAGAGCATTCAACAACACTTCTAGAGACAAGATAAACAATAGTGGAGATAATGGGCAACCTTGTCTAGTTCCTTTCTGTATGTTGAAATTAGTGGTTAAACTACCGTTGATAATAATTTGTGCCGTTTGTTCTTGATAAATTGCCGAGATCGCTTGTATAAACTGATCCCCAAAATCCATTTTATGCAAAGTCTTTTTTAGAAAATCCCAATTGACTCGATCAAAGGCCTTCTCCGCATCCGAAAACACCAGCACCGCAGAAGTCTGTTTATTTTTCTCAAGATATTCCAATAAGTCTATGAGTTGCCTAACATTGTCCTTCATGTATCTACCTTCTATAAAACCTGCTTGGTCTTCATGAATCACATCTTGAATAACTGGCATCAATCTGTTGGCTAATACTTTAGCATAAATTTTGTAATCCGTATTCAGGAGAGATATTGGTCTAAAATTTTCTGGTTTTTCAGATTCTTCTTCTTTAGGTATCAATGAGATAAAAGCCGTCTTCCAAGAGGGGGGTATTTTACCCCCCTGCTGAATGTTGCAAAACAAGTCCTTAAGATGCTCAACCAATTCCGCTTGTAAAGTCTTATAATATACTGCTGTTAAACCATCTGTCCCAGGAGCTTTGGATAATTTCAGTTGTTTTATTGCAAATAAAATCTCTTCAGATGATATAGGTCGATTCAATCTATCACTTTGTATATGTTGTGGCCCCGTCCTCTGAGCCTATCCCTTTGGAGGAAGGAAGCTCTGAGCAGGAGGAAGAGGAGCCAGCCAGATCTCCCAGCCCCCCCCCCCCCCGCTGGCACCGGCTCAGATGCCAGCTGAAAGAGAGCCAAGTAGTGGGGAAACAGGTGTCTCAGATGAGAGTGACGGAGAGACGTCATTCCTGGACGCACGCCAAAGAAGGCGAGACAAAAGAGTACTGCAGCTGCGGCGTATGAGGAAATAGTCCTGAGTCACTGATTGGAGTCACAGGATCAGTGAGTCACTGGACCACACCCAGAAGCCTGTCTATATAAGACAGGCCAGTGGGTCACGAAGTTTGTGACGAACAAAGCTAAACAAACGTAGCAACCTCGTAGTCTTGGAAGCTAGATGAACGGCAAAGCTACGTAGGTGATTTTCTTGTTTGTGTAAACTAATAAAGTCCTTGGCAGATGGTGTGCATATCGCTGCCAAGGTTGAGATAAGAACTGCGGAGTGTGCCAAGTGATTCTTAACCCTCGGCTGGCTGTGTTTTTGTGGGTCTCTGAAGGGGGGGGGACAGATCAGTATACTTGAAATTTTTGTAACTCACATCTTCTCCAAATAATCATCAATAAAATCCTTTTTAATGTTATCAGCTTGGTACAATTTAGAATAAGAATCTAAAAAAGCTTGATGTATTGAGTTCTGTTGAGACACTTGTTTCCCTTTGTACTCAATGGTATTTATAATACGAGAACTTTGTTGTTTTCTCAAAGTATAGGCCAACCATCTACCAGGTTTATTAGCATTGCAAAAAGTGTTGTGTTTGGCATATTGCAAATTAGTTGCCGTCTGATCAGCCATCAGTATTTGAAATTGATCTTTCAGAAGTTTTATCGTTAACTGTAATTTCTCATCAGTCGGATTTTTAATAAGCAATTGCTCTTTCTCCTTTATTTCTATCTCCAATTCTATTCTTGACTTCTGTCGTATTGATCTATATTTAGAATTCATGTGAATAAGTACACCCCTCATATAAGCCTTACTTGCATCCCATACAGTCTCGATAGGTGTACCCTTATTCAAATTGATATGAAAAAAATCCTTAACATGTTTTTTAAGATGCATAATATTCTTTTCATGTCTATATAAGTTCTCATTCATTCGCCAAGATCTTCTCTCCCTCTTGCCAAAGTCCATCTCCAGCCATACCAAACTATGATCCGTTAAAGTTCTAGGAAATATTTTTGTTTTAATCAGTTTAGACAATAAATCAGGAGTGACCAGCATAAAATCAATTCTTGAGAAGGATTTGTGTCTGTCAGAAAAAAAGGTAAAATCCAACTCCTTCGGATGATGAATTCTCCATACATCTTTCAATTCCAATTCTTCCTTCAATGCAAAAAAAGTTTGTGGTAATTTATTCCCCTTCTTGGCCAACGTCTTTTTATCAAGATTTGTATCAATCACACCATTCCAATCACCCATAATCAAAAAAGATTTGTAATTCCACTGCAATATTTTGTTATTCAATAATTTATAAAAAATTTCCTGCTGCTGGTTTGGGGCGTAGATCCCGATGAGAAGCATCGAAACGTTCTGTATATTTATTTCAACTGCAATATATCTTCCTTCATCATCCGCTTCTATCAGTTTAGCTGGTATTCTTTTAGAAATATACAAAACTAATCCATTCCTTTTCGCAGAATTAGAAGATATAAAATGTGAGCCAAGTTTTAAAATTGTCAAGAATTTTTGGTCCTGGGTTCTGATATGAGTTTCCTGCAAGCAAACAACATCATTTTTATATTGCTTCAAATAATGAAATATTTTCCTTCTTTTCTGTGGTGAATTTAAACCATTCACATTCCATGATAAAAATCTTAGTGTCATTTTGGGGATGATTGAAGCCCTTTTAGGGCTTGCCGAAGACTCTGCTCAACTGCAGATATCTTCGGTCTCGCCCCTCCCACTGCTTCAGAGTATAATTTCTTTCCATTTGCACCATTCTCTTCCTGTGGAATCCTGGGCCTCTGTTGATTTTGCTTCTCTAATCTTTGCTTCTCTGCTGCACGAGTTATACGTTGATCTTTCGGTTCTTGCAACAACAAATCGAGGTCTGGCTCCACTTCTCTTGCAGCTCTGGACTGCTTTGATTTTCCCTCTGGAAATTCTATAAAGAGATCCTCTGAGAGACCACCTCCTGCTCCCAGAGTCTCTTCCCTTGCTATTTCTAGAATTTCCTGTGGTTCTTTTTGCTGAATTATTTCTTGAATCCCCTCATCAAGATCCTTCTCTTTAGAGATTTCTTCAAGAGATAGAAATGTAGATGAACGTGGGGGTGTTGGGACTTTTTAAAGAACATTGTTGTAAAAATGTTCTGCTTTTTCCACGGAATTAAGGCGATATCTCACATCTTCGTATCTCAGGATAATGCCAACAGGAGCATCCCATCTAAATGGAATCTGATGCCTTTTTAATTCATTTGCCAAAAAGCCAAAATCTTTCCGATCTCTTAACATCTTAGGTGGCAGCTCTTTGTAAATACCAATTAAATTCCCATCATGGTGAACAGTGGTGTGAAAAGAACTTTGCAAGATATCATTTCTCAATCTTCTATCAGTAAAGTAAATTACAACATCTCTTGGCAAATTTCTTTGTCTCGCCACACGCGAATTAACTCTGTATAACTTGTCAACTTTTTTATCAATCACATCTGAGTCAGCTTTTAAAATCTTAGCTAATATGTCCACACAAGCTGCCCTTAGGTTTTCTCTATTATTTTCCCTTAAGCCTCTCAGTCTTATGGCGAACTCCATATTCCGAAATTGTAACGTTGTAATCTCATCCTCTAGCCTTTGACTCTTAATCTCCACTTTAAAAATCTGATCATTTGCTGCCTTTTTGTTAGCTACCACTTCAAGATTTAAATCATCAACTTTTTTCTCAACCGCCAGCAAAGCATCTGTAAAAGCAGTAGCCACAGTAGAAACATCCTGGCTTAACTTATCGGTTTTTCCTCCACCAAATCCATCATTTCTTTTTGATTTATTCCCATCCTTTCCTCCATTTTACTCATTTTTCCAGAAAGCTCTCCCAGAGATTTATGTATGTCAAGTATAAAAGTTTTCAGATCCTCACTGCCCACTGCCCACTGCCTTGTGACTGCCTCTGGGCTGGTACTGATGGCATGGCTGACTTTTCTTTTGTTCGATGTGTGGGGGAATCCCCCCCCCGCTTTCTTTGAAGCCATGCCTGAACAGGATTTAAGTCTTTGAAAAAAAGAAAATCTTCCTCCTTTTCCTGTCTTCCCCAGCTTTACAGAAAAGGAATCAAATCATCAGGACTTTCCAGTTAAAAATCTTACTAATACAGTCAGTTAAAATTACAGGCAGGCTTAAACAAACTGTTGCACTTTCACTTTTCCCTTTCACTTGCTCCGCTTTAGTCAGCCGCCATTTTCAATCACTTTCACACAGAGACAGCTCAGTTTCAAAGTTGAGAAAAATCCTTAAGTATAGTTAAAATTCTGAAGAAATAATCCAGATCTCACCAAATCCTTTGCTGATTAGAAGAATGTGTATTGTAGCAAGTGGAGTTGCTCTCGTCGTCTCGCTCCATTCAAAACGGAGATCCCTCGCCGCTTGGAGTTCCAGCAGCCTGAATAGGGAGACCTTTCACAGAACGCTTACCAGGGCGAAGGAAAAGCCCGGAAGTTCGGTTCATCTGCAATTTTGATGAGTATCTAAACATCTATGAAGATGTTGAAGAATACTGAGTCTAAGACAGAAGCTTGGGGAATACCCCACTGCATGTTTCCCTCCTTGTTCTATTAAGGGCTGGTCAGCAAGTTACAAATCAATTTAGTGGTGATGTTGACTAATCTAATGCACATATTCTTTTTTTAAATACTTTATTGGTTTTATTATTAGAAAAACATCAAATCTCTATTAAAATCAGATGTGCAGTATTTATACATATTTACAGAAAATATATATCTAAACTCTTAATTGCAAGAAATAAATATACCCTGAAATCATGATTTTGCCCTGTTATTTAACCATTTGTACCACTTTTCCCATACTACATGGCATTTTGATTTCTCATCATTATTTAGCTCGTACGTTAATTTTGACATTTCTGCGCACTCTAAAATTTTATTTATTAATATTTCCTCTGGTGGCAAGGTTTTATCTTTCCAAAATTTCATGTAAACTAATCTGGCCGCTGTTGTTATATGGATTATAAATTGAATTTTTTCTTTAGTAAACCCATCCCTGATTATTCCCAAAATAAATATTTCGGGGGATAAATCTAGTTCATCTTCCATTATTTCCCGCAACCAATTTTGGATTCTAGACCAAAACGTTTTTGTCTTTGGGCAGGTCCACCACATATGATAGAAGGTGCCAACTTCCTTACCACACTTCCAACAAATTGCTGATGCATTAGAGAACATTTTAGCTAATCTGGCGGGCGCTAGATGCCACCTGCGGAGCATCTTATAATGGTTTTCCCTGTATGTTGCCGCTTTAGTCATTTTATAGTTTCTGTTCCAAGCCTCTTCCCAGTCGTTGAAATTTAATCTATATCTTTTCCCCAAATATTTAATTGGTTTTTGGCTATCTCCTTTGCCCTGTCCTCATCTAATAAAAGATTATATATTTTTGCTAACATTTTCTTTTCTGCCCCCATCATAATTTTGTCTAGGTTTCTGTACTTTGCTTCTGTGCCGTATTGATCCTTGTCTTTCTGATACCTTGAGTTTATCTGTAAATAATTCCACCAATCTAGGTTAAAGCCTTGGTCTCTCAGTGTGTGCAGAGATTTAAATTCCCATTTTCGTCTAATATGTCCTTGCATGTACCAAATTTTTGCATATCTCGTCTATTTGGGAAGGTCAGGGCCTCCATAATAGAAAGCCAATTGGGTATTTTAACATAAAACCGCTGCCTAATTTTCTCCCACGTTTGTAACAAAGACTCCCTTACTTTATGTTTGTGGAAATAGGATTTCTTCTTGTTTCTTGGGTCCCACAAGTAAGCGTGCCACTCTTTTTGTAGATTGTGACCTTCTAAGGTCAGGATTCTCATATTTTGCAGTGTGACCCACTCCTTAATCCAAACTAATTTAGCTGCCTTATAGTATGCTTCCCAATCTGGGAGTCCAAAGCCACCCATATTTCTTTTCCCCTGCAGTATCTTGTACGAGATCCTCACCCTTTTTCCCTTCCATAGAAAATTCCTAACACTTTTATTCAAATCTAAAAAATTTTTTTTATCTAAACTCACCAGTATACTTTGGTATAAAAATATAATTTTACGGAGAATATTCATCTTAATTGCTGCTATTTTGCCTGTAAAAGACAATTTTAGTTTCTTCCATCTATCTAAATCCTGATGTATTTTTTGTAGTAGTGGAGTGTAATTATCTTCTTTTAGTGATGAATACCTCGAGGTTATCCATATTCCTAAGTACTTTGTTTTCTTCACTACCTGGAGACCTAAAGATTCTTCCAACTCTTTCTTGTGTGCTTCTGTTACGTTGTTTGTTATTATTTTGGTTTTTGTTTTATTCAGTTTAAAGCCAGCTACTTCTCCATAATTCCCTATTTCCTGTAGTAGTTTTGGGCCAGTTTTTAAGGGGTCTTCTACTATTAGAGCCACATCATCTGCAAAAGCTTGCATTTTGAAAATTTCTTTCCTGATATTTAGGCCTTTAATTTCTTTATTGGATCTAATCTTCCTAAGTAACACTTCTAATGCCAAAATAAAAAGTAGAGGGGATAGGGGGCATCCCTGCCTTACTCCCTTTCGGATCTGGAATGTTCGAGTCTTATCTCCATTTATTAGAATACTCGCCCTCTGTTTGTGATAAATATTTTCGATCATTTTTCTAAAATTTGCCCCAAATCCCATTATATTAATTTGACCATAAAGCTCCAATTCAGGTGATCGAACCCCTTTTGGGCGTCCATAAACACTAGCGCCAACTGCTTTTCTGGATGTTGCTCATAATACTCTAAAACGTAATTCTACTTCGATTCCTCTTCTAACATACATTACAGCCCCCCCTTTTTTCTCTGCTAGGGACATAAATACTTTGCCGAATTTAGTATATTCTAGATAATTGGCATCTTCTTTTTTTTATGTGGACCTCTTGTAAGCATATTATATCAGGATTTTGTTTTACTAATCTTGAAAGTATTAGCTTCCTCTTTTTATGATCATTTAAGCCGTTGACATTTAGAGATACAAATTTCATACCATTCATTCCTAGTACTTATGTCTAGCTCCTAGTTCTTATTTGCTTTTAAAGTTACTGCTCTTACTGGTCTGGGTTTTTTCCCCCTTGTCTTCTTCTTCTCTCTTCTTCTCCTCTTCTATGTCTTCCTTTGTGCTTTATTCTTGTGAAGTTTCTTCTTCTGTATTTGCCGTTTCGATTTCCTCTTTACTATTTTGCTCCTCTTCCCCTCCGCTTAGCTGGTCTAGGAAATCTTGTGCTGCACTTAAGCTGTCAATTTTAATTTTCCTTCCCTGCCATGAGATTAGCATCCCCTCTGGCAGGAGCCATCTAAATAATATACTTCTTCTATTCAACTGGACCGTCAGAAATCTATAATTCTTCCTCACTTCCCTCACTCTTCTTGGTACTTGTTTTAAAATTATCACCTCTTTCCCTCTGTATGTGATTTGTTCCTCTCTCACTATGTTATATAAAATATCACTCACTTTTTTTTCTTGCGAACCTCACATGAACCTCCCTAGGGAGCCTGTTCCTCCTCGCGTAATTTGTTTGCCCTCTGTAGATGTTGTTGAGCTCTCTAATGATTTCCTTCTTGTCCTGCTGGAGAGGTTCCGCAATCAATTCGGCCATCTTATCTCCCAGGTCTTCTTCTTTATCTCTAGTGATATTTTGAAAGTGGCCTTGTCCATTTCTAATTGTATCAATGAGTCCTCGATTTCCTTGTTCTGTGTTGTGAGGGTTTGGTCTACCATATCCAATTTCTTTTCATTTTGTTCGATTCTTTGTTCTGCTTTTTGAATTCTTCTTTCGTTGTTGGCAATTGAAGCTTGGATCTCGTTCATCTTTGAGTCTAGCACATGAATGTCCATCTTTAATTCAGAGTGGTTATTTAACAGTTTATCCTGCATTGCTAACATAGTTTCTTGAACTAATGACAGTGATGACTGTACAGTTTGCAATGTTGGAGTTGTTGGAGGTTTATCTATTTTCTGCAAGCCTTCTAATGACTTCTGAGTAGCTGGGGACAACATCGTTAAAGTGGGATTGGAGGGTACTTTTTTCCCCATTTTCAGGATTGTTGATGTCAAACTTGCCATTTCTTTCAGGATTAAGTTTTGTTCTCTTAATTTTTTTTCAATATTTCTCCAAATAATCATTCAGTGGCTCTTGCCACTGTTGTCTGCTATTTGCTACTTCTTGGAGTGCAAATTAAATTGCTTGCTTTATTAAGTTTGAGAGATCTATTAGCCCTTTACTCTCAGGCTGTCAATCTAGTGCTTCTTATGCCCTTCAAAGGCACCTTGAATCAATTATCTGTAAATTTGTATCTCTATGTTGAAAATTAGGGAAATACAGACACTTAACCAGCCCCTGGCATAGAATAAATATTAGGGATTAATTCAAAACCTCTTGTCTTCTGCCCTCTAATATCTTATATCACTCTGGCCTTACGGTTATTATCTAGAACTATGTTTAT
Source organism: Coluber constrictor foxii (assembly GCA_038048745.1). NCBI lineage: Eukaryota > Metazoa > Chordata > Lepidosauria > Squamata > Colubridae > Coluber > Coluber constrictor. Next base: position 112,229,537 of record CM075961.1, on the reverse strand, counting down.
AAACTATTCCTTAAATTCCTATCCTTAATCTTCTTTAATTAATCCCAATGACTTATTAATATAATTAATTCACTTAACAAGTAACACTGTAAAACAGTATAACTATTACCTCTTGTATACTTTTAAATCCACACATAAATTTAAATTTTATCCAAAAAAATTACTTGATCCTATCCTTAATCGATTAATTAATTGATTAAATAAAACAATAATTAATAATTATTTGGGGTAGATAGTTGAATTAGTGTTCTCAAACTTATACAATAAGCTACAAAAAATTAAATTCCTAAGAGATTATGTTAAGTTTAATAGATAATTAATTAATTACAAAAATAATTGATTAGTCGGTTAAGTTAATCACAGAAAAAAACCAATTAAGTATAAGTATAAATAGGTAAATGCCTAATAAAATATGTAAATACTATGCTATCTAATAAATGCTATAAATATGAATATATATACAAACATATTATAGATATATTATAGATAGATAATAATTAGATACTATTAATGCACAAAGTTTGTAAATAAAAACGTCTTGAGAGTTGATTAATTTGATAAATTACCAATTAATAGCAGATCTCTGAGTACTGATTAGACAGATTTTCAGTTGTTGTCAAAAGAAGAGGAAGTATATGTCTATAGATATATCAATTCATTAGCAGTATCAAGAAAAATTCTTCCAAGTTCCTTAATAATCAGTCTCCACGATTTTCCAAATCTCCTTTCAAGTCAGATATTTAACACTGTCACTGTTCTCTATGATTTCCCAGTGCTACATTGTCCGAGGCCAGCCTCTCCAGTTGTCTCCTGTCTAATCCTTATGATGGCTGCACTTCCTGTTCTCTGTGTCTTTCCCGTCTCTTTCAAGCTTCACACTCTCCAGCCAATCTGTCAAACAGTCAGTTAAAAATTTTCTTAAATCTTGTCTCTTATACTCTTATACTTCCCTGGCCACCAAATCTCTTCTCGTGCCAAAGCTCCCAATGATTGTTTCCTCCTCTCTGCTGGCTCGTCGGGTTCTCTCATAACCGCTCCACTCTTCCGATCCAGTCGCCGCACACTCCCTTCTCAGTCCTTTATGCCCGACTCCACCAGCTCCTTCCTCCGATATCCCTAGAAGTGGCAATCCAAGTTTAACACTGCAACATCCGATCACTGATCTCCAATCTCCCGTCTTGTTGCTGGTTACCGCCGCTTCGTGTCTGCCATTAGCTGGCGGACTCACGCATGCTAGGTTGACAGAGCTGCCCGGTCTTGCAAAAAGTGATTGTGTCAGAGAGTGTTTTCAGGATCGCTGTGGCCACTTGATCGGCTACAAACTGTACGGACTTTGATCAAGCCATCTCCGGTCTGCAATTAACTGCAAGCCTTCCCCGCCCTAGTTAATTGCAGGTTAGCTTACTATATAAGCATGGACCTTTCTCATTGCTAGTTGGGCCTAGACACAGTTTTAGGCCTAAATGCAGACCTGTGCTGAGGTACCTGGATGCAGACTTGGAAGAAAGGAGAAGAACTCTGCTGGGAAGCCCCGACGCCTGCAGCAGAGATAGCAGCGGAGAAGAAGCTGTGTTACTCCCACATAGCTATCTTGCAGCTGTGTGCTGAGATAGCCGGGAGCCTTTTGAAGTTTTACCTTCGGCTTGCTTTTTGCTTTGAAGCACGCAAGCCAACATTTGAACATTTGCTGCTACATTGGAGGGATAGGCTGGACAGTTTCCCTGCCAGGAGCTTCAAGCCACATTTGCTGTTTGGATTGCTTTTACAGGCGACTTTTACTTGAAGCCCGTGCTGCTGCCCTTCTACCAACTCGATGATGTATCGACACCGAAGCCATTCAATGTTTTGTTAGTTTTTCCCAAGGACTGGTTTCGGTATTGTGGAGAGGAATTTAGGGAGACGGCCTGGCTTCATTTAACCAGGATAAGACCTAGTTATTAATGTGCTTTTTTAAAGATACAGTGTTTTTTAAAAGTTTTGTAGTAAAGTATATTTTTATACAAGACTCCTCTGCTAGTCTTATTTCAGTCCTAGTGTGTTTGCTTGTGTGCTGGTTCACGATTCGGGGGCAAACCTCCCCCTATCCCAACAGATTGCACTTCACTTTTTCACTCTCCTGACTCACTCTATTATCCGTGAAGCTCTCCGGTCTCCGTGCCCCCATAGGGGTCCCCAAAACATGGTGATTAGCAGTGATGAGGAGCGGTGATCACTCACTCACCAACTTATCGCCGCGTGTCACCAAGCGGAAGTCCCTAATGCACATATTTTTATCTTACCAAATAGTAGGTTGTGATTTACTTTGTCAAATGCCTTAATGAACTAACAATATTTCTTTTTTCTCTACAATCTTCTTTTTGTACAAGTGAGGGAAAACCTGCAGTTGCTATGATCAGTGAAAGAAGTTTAGGAAACATTAGCCCTAATGGGTCAGGGAGTTGGTAGGAGATCTACTGCATAGTGCAAGTAATCCTTGAGTAATACCCATTACTGTAGAAAATTACGGTGTTAAATGAACCACATCATTAATGACCCTCCCATTCCTGCTGTCCGCAATGAATTCATTAAATTCATTAAATAAATGCACGGCTCTTTAAGTGCACCTGACCATTGTACACTGAGGGCCTAGTACAGGAACAAATCCACCTGCCACAGGGCTTTCCAAGCTATCCCCTCCCCCAAGTTATCCCATGCCCCACTTAGGTGGTCTATAGCCACTTGGGCCTCCTCTGCCCCTCACAATCACTCAACTTATCCTGTGATTATCTGCAGATCTCAGGAAGTGGGAAAAGAGAAGGAAACAGGCCTTTCTTGGTAGACTACATGAGAGAATTCAACAAGCAGCATCTGCCAATAATCCATTCTCCCCCACCCCTCTGACAGAACTAGCTCAGATTTCAAAACACGGAGTTTTTCTGCATGGATGCTTTGCGGTGAAATAAATGTTGTACCTCAAGACCAAACTGTACTTTTAGAACAGTTAGACAAACCTTGCATAAGACACTGTAGTATTAATGTTTTATTTTTAAAAATCCTTTCTCTGTCCTGTTGTATGTTTCAAAGTACTATGAAATAAGTAACACTTGAGTAAGTAAATTTAAGAACACAGTCTAAAGAGAATAACTACATATTAAATTCTCCCAATTTAACTGTTTTGAAACTTCTGAATTACTGCGATGGGTTCAACTCCACATGCAGCAATGGAAACTCATAGATGACTAGACACTCTTAATTTGGCTTGCCTTACACAGTTATTCATGAATAAAATGGAGAGAAATCTTCACATAATCTACCATTCACTTCTAGTGGAATTGTGTAATAGGCAGCTAGCATATAATTTTTAAAAGTATCAACAAATCCATTGGCTATAATAAAAAAGTAAAATGTATAAAATTTAATTGAAATTTGAAACAGAGTAAGAACAGATTAAAGAACATATAATAAAGTAGGCTAAAATTTTGACAGATAGACCAATGGGAAAATAAATGAGCAAAAGGGTTGAACTTTATGTTAGGATTTTAAAAGAGTTTTTTTTAAAAAAATACTATATCTTTCATATTAAACATCATGCCAAAGAAACTATCTGGAATGTGAGCAATGAAGGGCCTTTTTAGCAAGTTGGTGGACATGTGTAAAAGCTTTAAAAAACTCAATTCAAACATACTCAGTACATTGATACAGAATGTTTTAAAGATTAATGTTCAAATGAAGTCAGAATGTTTCCTTTCAGGATTAATGGATAAAGAGTTAGAAAAAAAATCCACAAGATTATTTCAATATATGGCTCTGCACTACATCCTACAACATCTTGAATCTCCAAAGACCCACGCAAGGGTACTCTTTGTAGATTTTAGTTCAGCATTCAACACCATCATTCCAGACATTCTTTTAACTAAGCTAAACCAGCTGGTGGTACCTGAACACATTTGTAAGTAGATCATAAGCTTCCTAACAGACATGAAGCTAAGCAGAATCACATCAGATACCTGTACAATTAGCACAGCCCCCCCTCCCCCAAGGTTGCCTGCTCTCTCTTCTCTTCTCTCTATATACCAATGACTGCATCTCAAACAATCCATCTGTTAAACTTCTGAAGTTTGCAGATGACACAACAGTGATCGGTCTCATTCAAGACAATGATGAATCTGCATACAGAGCTTGAACTAGCCTCGTGGTGCGACCAGAACTATCTGGAACTGAACACACTCAAAATCATAGAAATGGTTTGTAGAAAAAAATGCTTTTAAAAGTAAAAAAAAAATAAAGCCTCTGATGATCCTGCGGCTCGGCTGGGCATGGGGGGGGGCAGGGATTTTTGCTACCGGTTCTCTGAACCATGCGTCACCATCACTACCAGATCTGGTGATCCGGTCTGAATCGGCAGCATTTCACCCCTGTTCTGCTGGCCAAAATGGGCCGGGGGGGGGGAGAAGAGGTATTTTTGGTCTGTCTTTGGCTCCTACAACAGTCTGGTGGCCAAAAACAGGCCATGGGGGTCATTTTTGGCCACCCACAGCCCCCTACAGCAGCCTGATGGCCAAAAATGGGCCGGGGAGGGAGTTCAGCCTGGTTTTTGCCTTTTTTTAGCCCCCACGACCTCCTACAGCAGCCTGGTGACCAAAAACGGGCTGTGAGGGGGAGCATTTTATATGTTTGTTTCTCGGCCCCATGCACTCTATCTACCTTCCGGTTGCCTGCTTTACACATGATTCCTGGTTTCATCCAGTTTAAAAATATGGAACAAGCTTAATCCAAAGAGTTTGCTCACTTATCTGTCGCTGTAATTTAATTTGTGTGGTTTTGATTTACAACTGGATTGTGTTATCTCCCCCATAATGGTTTGTAAACAATATAGTGAGCCTAAAAACTTAAAATACAGAACATGATTGAATTGGATGGAAGTATGCACAAACTATAAGATTATTTTTTAATGCACTGTGTAATGTGAAAACGTCCATTGGTTATTTCTAAATTGTGATTTACTGTGTAAAGGAGATTTGGCTGAATTTAAAGAACACACACAGTCAAACACACAGAGCCCCAGTTTGTGGGGGTAATAAGCTGACTTTGTATAAAATATAAATATACAAAAGTATGAAGGCTATTGCTTAACGCATTGTAAACCGCCCTGAGTCTCCGGAGAAGGGCGGCATATAAATCAAATTTAAAAAAAAAATCAAATCATATTATGACTGGATAGTGTGCAAATCTGGGAGATAGAAGGCAGCTTTTGTCAGGTATGCATAAAACTCAGTGAAGTCAGTGAGATTTAATTGTGTATCCAGTTGTAGTCCAAATTGACTTGGAAATGTTTCCAGACTGCATGTATATTTTCTGAATCTTAGACATTTAGCAATATATTGTGATGATTTTGTTGTGTTGTACAGTGTTCCTCTTTAAAATGGATATTTGGAATAAAATTTTAATATTTTCAAAGAACTCTACTAATAATGAAAAATGGGAGGGTCAGCTAAAGTATTCTACATAGAGTTAGTTAATATTTCAAAGGATAGGTAAAAGGGAAATCTGACTTCATATTGCCCAAGCAATATCAAAGAGTGTACAATTTTGTTATTTGGGGATGGAGAAATGCTATAAAGGGTGGGGATAATTGCCATGATGCATCTCCATGGGATTTTGTGGGTTCGTGCCAAAGTTCAAGGAGGTTTCGGATGGACCTAAATAACCTCAGAGGGGTGATGAAATAAAAGAGCACACTCCGTCAATCTCAGAGAGTCAGCAATCTCCCTGATTGATCCAGAGAAGGCTCTCAATCCAGCAGGAAGAAGAAGACAGCCATTACATGCCTGAAAAAAGCTGTGACAGCGAGCCGATGAAGACAGCACGAAAGACTAAGGAACAGTGTGAATGATCTGGGTGAGAGATTTCTAACTTCTATTGAGAAACAAGTCTCCTGTAAATTAACTGGGTGAAAGTGGGACCCAAAAAGGAAGAGGTGAAATCGTTTTCCTTCCACCTCCCAAGAAAAGTGGCGAGCAAGCCTTAAAACTGGAAGAAAGAGAAGAGAACTTTTTAAAAGAGCGAAAGAACCTTGAAACTAGGAAACTGGACTGGGGACCTAAAATATAATATTGACTAACTTGGAAGCTTTCGAGGACTATAAAATTTGGACTTTGAGAACCTTTTTTGAAAAACTTGGACTGGATAATTCTTTCTTTTTATCTATCTATCATCTATCTATCTATCTATCTATCTATCATCTAAAAGGATGGATGGATGGATGGATGGATGGATGGATGGATGGATGGATGGATGGATGGATGGATGGATGGATGGATGTTCAAGCATAACTCTGGAATGCCTTGAGCAATTTTGACCAAACTTGACACACAGATGACTTACCCTCCGGAGACAAACACTCTGGGGGTAAGACACTCCTGGGGTATTTGTTTGTGTGTGTCTGTGCATTCCAGTATAACTCTGGAAAGCCTGGGCCTTTAAGGAGAGCAAGTGCGGCGTCCTAGAGTGACATTTGTTTGTGATGTCATGGGAGGGGGGAAGAGACCCTGATTAGGCTAGTACATCAATAGGCCTATGAAGGGAGCCTGATTAAGGCAGTACAGAGGCCTTTGATAGACCATGCTCCCTCACAGTGAACCTTTAAGGCCTAGGTCTCCCTCACACAGTAGACCTATGAAGACAGCCTGATTAGGCCCGTATAGAGGCCTTTGATTGACCGTGCTCCCTCACACAGTGGGCCTTTACGGCATAGGCCTCCATCACACAGTAGGCCTATGAAGGGAGCCCAATTAGACCTGTACAGCAGTAGGGCTATGAAGGGAGCCTGATTAGGCCATTTCAGAGGCCTTTGATTGACTGTGTTCCCTCACACAGTGGGCCTATGAAGCAAAGGGAGCCTGATTAGGCCAGTATAGAGGACTTTGAGCACGCCACAGCCTAACCAGATTGTCTGCCCTGCACCTCACAGCTTTGGCCCATTTTCCAGGACCGTCCTTCGCCCCAGTTCATCACATGAAGGATGGGACCACACCAACTGAGATGAAACAGTCCACAAAGGAGACTAACCTATTTCAGCAGGGGTGGAGGAGGTGAAGCATGGCCCAGCTCAGAGATTTATGTTCCAGTTCCAGTTCCAGTCCCAGAAATTGTAAAACAGATGGTGGCACAGGTAGGGGGTGGGATGGAGAAGGGAGAGGACATGGGAGTAGGCAAAAGGAAGGCCCCTCTCAATGGCTCTGTGTCAGACAAATGCTTCGATGTCTATAAATCAGTGGTGGGTTGCTCCCGGTTCTCACCGGTTCGCAAGAACCAGTAGTAAAAAAATTTAATAGTTCAGGGAACCGGTAATAAGATTAGCTGGCCACACCCCCGAAACGGTTCCTGGCCCAGTCGCTGTTCACTCACCCTGCCCACTCCCAATCTATTGCTGCCTCCTGAGTCCCAGATGATGGCAAGGAAAAAAACTGTTTAAACTCTTGCCACAGGGCTTCAAACGGCCGCCCTACAGCTGATCAGTGTTAAAAGAAAACAAATGAGTAGACTGATGCCTGCAAAAATAGAAAAAACAGCCCCTTTCAGCTTCAGCATAGGTAAATTACCACAAGTTGATTAGATCGGCCTCCCGACTCTCAGCTGATTTGCTCTCAGCTGTTTTGCTCAGGGCTCTGTTGCTACCTGCAGAGTGCTGGAGCAGATTTTTCCCCCTAGCTATGGTGAAAAAGCAAAACTGAAAGTAAAGCAGGATCTTTGCTGCAACGTGACAAAATGAGGCAGAGAGAGATTTCTTTTTCTTTTTCCTCACCAAAAAAGGTAGGTGCAAAACTGCAAACAATGGGAAATTTAGGGCAAAAGAGGAGAGTTCAAGATTTTAAAACACAAAAGAAAAAAAGCTCTATTTAACAAGGGAAATGTAATAATTGAAATACTATTCATTGTATATTGTGTTGAAAGCAGAAATGGTTAAATTGTGGTTTGGAGGAATATATGGGGAAAATTATTTGGTTTATTATTATTGGTAAATATAATTAATTGATTTGTAAGAAATTGGATTGCACGGAAATAATTGGAATATTCATGTTCATATTGATTAATATACAAAAAAGATAGTTATATAACTAATTGATTTATATTAAAATGTTGAATTTGTATTAAACAACTGTAATATTACATACTTAACCAATGTGAGGATGGATATAAAAATAGATGACAATGGGAAGGGGTATAATATAGAATAGAAGGGAAAAATTGAATTTGATTAAGATTAGAGATGAGGATGAAGGGTAATGCTTTTTTAAAAAATAGATGAGAAATAAATATGGCAAAAAGGAAATATAGAAATTGTAAATTTAATTGAAATGACTAAACACAGTTTAAATTTGTGAACAGGTCAAATACTCTGTTCAAAGAAAATACGTTGTATGTTTGTATGTGTGTTTCTAATTATTCCTATTTATTCCTATTTGTTCTCTTTTATTCTTTAAAGTTTAACAATTCATTCTTTATCTTAATATCTTTATATTTGTTTGGGGTTGGCTTTCTTCCCTTTCATCTTTTTTATTGTACAGCAATCTTTCTCCTCAAACCTACCACCTCTCTCTTTTCTTTCCTTCTTACTTTCTCTTCCCTCCTCTTCTTCTCCTCCCTACTTCCTCTTCCTTTCTCCTTCTCCTCCTCTCTTCCTCCCTCTCTTACCCTCCCTCTTACTCTAATTTCCCTTGCCTTCCTTCATCCCTCTCTATTGCTGTATCCTTTTATGCACATGGACTACTCAGAGGGCTGAAAAAGTTATTTTTGACTGGTCTTCACACTTTTGAACAGTCCTCGAACTTACGACTGTCCTCACATTTTAGTATTTGCCCTATCTTGTCAGCATGGTGAAGAGAAGCAGTTGTGAAATGAGTGACACAGTTGTTAAGAATGCTACAATGGGCATAAATGATGACCAGTCATAAGTGCGAAGACCGGTCAAAAATGCGAGGACCTGTCAGAAATCACCTTTTTTCAGGCCTCTGGGTAGTCCTTTTGTGCATATAGACTACTCAGAGGGCTGAAAAGTTGTTTTTGACTGGTCTTCACACTTTTGACCAGTCCTCGAACTTACAACTGTCCTCAGATTTTACGTTTTTTGCCCTATCTTATCACCATGGTGAAGAGAAGCAGTTGTGAAATGTGTGAAATGGTTGATAAGAATGCTGCACAGGCATAAATGTGAGGATGGTCATAAGTATAAGGACCAGTCAAAAGTGCGAGGACCTGTCAGAAATGACTTTTTTCAGCACTCTGAGTAGTCCCTATACAAATAGCCATGGCCACCTGGTCACATGACCAGCTAGCCCCGCCCACCCAGTCACATGACCTCCAAGCCATGCCCACAAAATAAGCCATGCTCACAGAACCAGTAGTAAAATTTTACAACCCACCCCTGCTATAAATACTTGCGCAGCACTGGGTTATCAGCTAGTATAAAATAAAAAGGAAGAAAAGGGAGAGAAGCAGAGCAACAGTGACACCTTCAGGAAGAAGGAAATGTTGAGAGGTGCAAGTGAGAAAGGAAAAGAAAATATAACCTTGACAGGCTAAAGAAGACAAAGACTGGCTATTAAAACAAATAACACCTGCACCAATAAGCTGTTCATGCTAGATAGCTGATTCAGAGAGTGAAACACAGACTTTTTAAAATAGTGCAGCTCTTAGAACTTAAGTGGAAACTAAACAGATAAAGTGAATAGAAGCTGAGATCAGCAAAATATTTTCCTTTTCTTTTACTTTCTGTTCTGTGAACTCTCCCTTTGAAGATATAAGACAGTTAGTTGAATTCTGGGGCTTGGTGGGCCTATGTGGATTACAAACTTAGTAAAGAGAAGAAGAGAATACTTTTTGAAGAATGAAGGGGCTAATAATCTAACTCTTGGATTACAATTTATATTTTTGCCTTCTTCTTGGATTATAATTAACAATCTCACTTCTTTTTTGTGGATTATAATTACACTCCTCTGGGATCACAATTTTTAAAAACTGACTTTTTTGGAGATTGAAGATAAGAAGGAAGAAGGAAAAAGGGATACTCTAACATTGAATACTCTGACTCCTGAATAGCTTTGGAAAAGGGGAAATTGGAAGGAAACAGTGAAGTTAGCAGTCAATACTAGGGCTGTAGAGATATTGTAGTTATTAATTTCAATAATTGGTTTAAAATTAGTAAAGCATCTCAAAATGAAGAAAACTAATCTGCGCCACTCTTAGCATCAGTAGCAGCAGCAGCAGCAGCATCTAGTCCAGCAGGTCAAAGGTCATTGGATATTATGTTGCAGCAAGAGAAAATGAATGTGATGCAGTCAGAGATTAAAGTTATGATTCCAGCCATGCATGAAGACATTAAGAATAGGAAAAGTAGAGGACAAAATAGAGACTCTTCAATGAATAATGACTAAAAATGAACAACACATTCAGAAAGTAGAACAGAGAAAAGAGTGGAAGAGGTTGATAACAGATTTACCCTGGCAGACAAAAGTAATGAGAAAGCAATAATATCACTTGAGATGGATAAGGCTGATTATTATTTGCGGTTTCAGAATATTGAGGATGAAAATGGAGAAAACCTGGCTGAAATAATGGCAGAGCTGCTGGCAAATGCTTTAGAAATGACCACAGAAAAAGTGCTTGCTGAGATGGACAAAAATTTAGAATCTACTCTAGATATTTGACAAGAAACAGACTTCCTAGAGAGGTACATGTGAGATTCATTAAAAAAGCAATAAAAACAGAGATACTACAAAGAGTTAGAGATGACCTTTTAAAATACAAAGGGAAAGAAATAGTAGATTTCTTTCTTCTGGGGATCCTAAAACAGATCCCTAGAAAAGTAAGAGATAGAAAAAAGGAATATCAATTTCTGACAATTTATTAAAAATTGAGTAAATTTTAGCTGGATGATACCGGAGGGAATACTGATGACCTGGATGGAGCAAAGACTTAGATTGGATTAAACAGAAAAAGCAGAACAATTTTTATGAACTTTTTTTAAAATAAATTTTTATTTATTAGAACAATTTTATGATCATTATTTTGGATTACAAGAAGAAAAGAGAGTAAGGAAGATATGAAAGGTAAAAAATAATTAAGAAAGATAATTATTATAAACTGATGCAACAAATTAAGGCAGATCTGAAGAAATAGAAAAATTTGCAATTATCATTAATAGGAAGAATAGCTACAATTAAAATAAATATATTACTGAGACTACTATACCTATTTCAAACAATTCCGATAAAATTGGGGGAAAAAATACTTTGAAGAACTCAATAAAGTAATATTAAAATATATCTGGCAAGGGAAAAAGCAAGAATAAGCTTTAAAATGCTGCAGGATTTGAGAAATAGACTGAATTGGGAATTGTATTATCAGGCTGTGGTACTCACATGAGTCACAGAATCGATTATATTGAGGCAGACTTTGGAGGGGCATGATTTGCAATTAGGCTGGCATGCCTTCTTGTGTAATGGGAAAAATAAAATACATGGTTACTTTCAAAGACATTATATTAGGAATGCATTAGTGTTAATGTGGGAGAAGATTAGAAAACATTACTTGAGGATACCAGTTTGGCTTTCAACAATGGAAGCACTAATTCACCCAACTGTTACTAACATGGAAAATATTGTTGGGTACAAAGATATTTTGAATAAAAAGGGGGAACCCAAAACTAAACAAGAATTGAGCAATCAAGGGATTGATATGGCATGGTACTCACAAGTGCAGATAAATTCTAGATACAAGAAAAATGTTAAACTATATGGTTTTTATAACAAAATAACAGAATAAGACAAGCTATTAACAGGGACAGAAGAAAAATTGATAAAGAAAACATACAGCTATTTATTAGGCATGAAATTGGAAAAACAAATGTCAGGGTTCCGACGGATGCAGGAGACAATGATAGTATGGGCAAAAAACTTTGGTTATGCAAATATATTGGTTAGATAAATGGCAGAAACTGTGGGATAGGAACTATAAATTAACAATGTCAACTGCACACAAAGAAAATTTATATAAGGTGTTTTATAGATGGCATTTTGTGCCAGCAAGGTTGGCAAAGATGTTTAAGAATAAATCGGCCAAATGCTGGAAGTGCCACCAGATACCCAGGTCATATTATCATATGTGGTAGACATCCTCAAAAGGAAAAAATAATCGGACAAAAATACATATGTGGCTGGAAAAAATTATAAAACAGCATATTGATTTAAAACCAGAAATATTCTTGATGGAAATTTTACCTGAAATATATAGTAAGGGGAATGCATATTTAATTATTCATATATTAGCTGCAGCTAGAATTCTATTTGCACAGAATTGGAAAAGTGAAGAGATCCCCACAGATGAGAATGTGATCAGGAAAATATTAGAATGTGTAGAAATGAATAGACTAATGCTAGCAATTAAGGAGAAAGAACAAACTGAATGTTGCATGACATGGGACTTATTTTATCAATGATTAGATAACAAAAGAAACAAAAGAAAAAGGTTATGAAATAAAGAAGATATGAGCTGAAGTGGCGCAGTGGGTAGAGTGCAGCATTGCAGGCTACTTCAGCTAACTGCTAGCTGCAGTTCGGCAGTTCAGATCTCACGGGCTCAAGGTTGACTCAGCCTTCTACCCTTCTGAGGTCGGTAAAATGAGGACCCAGATTGTTGGGGACAATATGTTGACTCTGTAAACTGCCTAGAGAAGGCTGTAAAAGCACTATGAAGTGGTATATAAATCTAAATGCTATTGCTATGTTAAGAGAAAGAATATTATGATTATTATGATTAATATTATCATTTTAATATTACAGAATTAATGTTAATGTAATGAATATAATTGTAAATAGGGCTTACCTGAACGCCCGTTCTCTTGAGCAGGGGGGCCAGCAGTCAGGAATGGGTTAACTCTGCCATCTGTCCCAGACTGAGTCTGCAATTTGTTAAGCTTGTCCTCTTCCTCCTGCTTCCCAGATTTTCGACAAAGGAGATGCAGCAGACTGGCGAGCTGAGCTGAAAAGACACCATTAGTAGCCTCCCCATGGCAAGGACCGGGAGAGCAAGGGTGGGACTGACTGCTGGCCCCCTGCTCAGCAGAACGGGCGTTCAGGTAAGACAATACCATTTCTACTGGAATGTAGGGCCATCAGTCAGGAATGGGACATGCCAAAGCATACCTATTATTGGTCAGGAGCTGACCAGGCCGAAGCCACCACCACCGAATGGGCCTGTTGTAAAACCAGACGGCCAAAGGCCACCTCCACTGATGCGTAGACTTCCAACTTATAATGGCGGATAAATGGGGAAGGTGATGACCAGGTGGCTGCCTGACAAATGTCCTCCAAGGAGGCCTGAGTGGACCAAGCCGCTGAAGTAGAAGCGCTACGGGTCGAGTGGGCAGTGATCTGCCATGGAACTGTCAAGGCCTGTACATCATAAGCCATGGCAATAATAACCCAAAGCCAGCGACCTATGGTGGAGGAAGTGACCTTATGGCCCAAGGAGGCCCGGCTGGAAGGCCATGAAGAGACTCTCCAACCGCCAAATAGACAGGCAATCTGTTTAAGGTAAATACGGAGAGTCCTACAGACACCTAAGGTACGCAAAGTAGGTTCAAAATGATGAGCCGGATTGGGACAAACGTTGGGGAGCACCAATTCCTGCACCCTGTGGAAAAGGATATTGACCTTTGGGATGAACATGGGGTCCAAACGCAGGGTCACCCGGTCACTATGGAAAATACAGAGGTCTGGTCTCGTGTAGAGAGCAGCTAACTCTGAGACCCGGCGGGCCAAAGTGATGGCAACCAAGAAGGCCACCTTATAGGAAAGGAAGTGTTGGCTCATCTCCCGCAGGGACTCAAAGGGGCCCCGAGTGAGTGCATTGAACACTTTAGGGAGGTCCCAGGTGGGGTACCGATGAAGGGCTGGAGGGCGAAGAGTCATGGCCCCCCTGAGGACTTGTTGGATAAGGGGGAGCCTGGAGAGGGACCCCATGAACCCAAATGAGAGAACAGACAAGAGGGAAGCTACTTGTCATCGCAGGGTGTTGGGAGACAAACCTGACACCAAGCCGGCCTGCAAGAACTCCAGGATATGTTCCATGGATGCCTCAGTGGGGACCAGGTTCCATCTGGCACACCAGCCACAGAAAGAGGACCAGGTAGAATTGTAAATACAGCTGGTGGAGGCACGTCTCAATGCTTGCAACATAGCTATGACCCCAGGAGAAAGGTTACGGCCCCATAAGATCTGCCGCTCAACCATCATCTGGTCAGCTTGAGCCATCCGACGTCTGGGGGAAACAGAGACCCCTAGCTGACGGTCAGCTGTCCCGGGGGAACTGTTAGGGGGGCACCAATAAGGCCACCAGGTTTGTGAACCAGGGACAATGAGGCCAATGAGGGAATGATCAAAATCAGCTCCACTACCTCGTCTAGCATCTTCCGGATGACCTTGGAGATGATTGCCAGGGGTGGAAAGGCATAAAGAAGATCCGAGGGCCAAGGGCTCCGCAGTGCATCCACGCCCTCTGCCCCCAGTGTCGGGAAGCGAGAAAAGAATCTGTCCATCTGGCTGTTGGTGTTGAAGGTGAAGAGATCGACTGCCAGGACGCCAAACCGAAAGGCAATGTCGTTGAAGATGGAGGGATGGAGGTGCCACTCCCCGTGGTCCACCGTGGTCTGACTGAGAAGATCTGCTTGCCTGTTTGCTGTCCCAGAAATGTGAGAGGCCCGGATGGACCTCAAGTTCTTCTCCACCCAGAGGCCCAAGACCTCTGCTTCCTTCATCAGATGCCAGGAGTGGGTGCCCCCCAAGCGGTTCATGTGAGCCTTTGTGGCAACACTGTCTGTTCAAACCAGAACATGGCGGTCCTGCACCATGTTTAGGAAGGCCCTCCTGACCCTGGGCAAAGTCCGAGCCTAGATGGACTCCCCAGCCATAAAGACTGAAGTCTGTCATTAGGACCAGGCATTGAGATTCTTTGCACAGAGCTGCAGGGAAGCCGAATCAATTGGGCGGAGGAGCTCTTATGAAGTCATTGATAGAGAAGGAGCCACTGCAGGGTCCTGCAGTGGAGATGTGCCCATGGTACAATGCCGATGTATGACACTACCTTCCCAAGGAGTTGGGAAAGCAGCTGGATTGGAATGGGTCGGCCCAATGCAACCCTCCTGGCCCGTGACCGCAAGCTGGTCAGGCACTCCTAGGAAAGATAGACCTTGCTCTGGACCGTATCTATCACCGCCCCGAGGTGCTGAATGTGGGTCATCAGAACCAGGTGGCTCTTGGCCATGTTGATGGAAAACCCGTGCTGCGCAGGACTCGAATGGTGGTTTCTAGTTCCTGCTGCGCTAATTGCTCCAAACTGGACTGGATAAGGAGATCGTCCAGATAGAACTGAATCTTTACTGGTACAGTACGGAGGTGGTTGGCTAGCACCACCATCAATTTGGTAAAGGGAGAGCCCTGTACTGGTAGTGATGAGCCGCATGGCAGAAACAGAGGAATTTGCGATAGGCAAATGTGATGAATGGGAACGTGGAGATAGGCCTCTGTCAGGTCGATCGACGTGAGGCATCCCTATCCTTGATGGTCTTTAATATGGTCTGCAGGGATTGCATTTTGAACCGTCGATACACAATTCAACGATTCAACGACTTGAGATTGAGAATAGCTCTCCGCCCACCCCCCCGAGGATTTCTGAATGATGAACAGGCGAGAATAAAAGCCCAGTCCATGCTGTTCCGATAGAACTGACTCTATGGCCTGAATTTCCAGAAGGTGATTGATTGCCGATTCCACTAGGAGCCTCTGTGACAGATCCCAAGAAAGCAGGCATTGTGGAAATCAAGTTGGGGGTGGTGGAGAGGAATTCTAGGGAGAGGCCTGACTTGACTATCTCCCTGATCCAAGCGTCTGAGGTGGACGCTTCCCATTGGCTGACAAAAAGTGCCAGGCGGCCTCTGATGGGAGGGTCAGAAAAGCAGTCAATGGGACCTGTGAAAGGGACGCCCCCCCCAAAAGGGTCTATGGTTTTGGCCTCTTTGACCGAACCTGCCCAGTCTGTTCTGTGATCTATCCTGGCGAGGGGAAAAGTATCTCTGAGCCCTGGAGCCAAAAAAGCCACAGGCTGAGCCCTAAAGGGGGGAAAGGAAGAAGACGGGCGGGGATCCACCCCCCTGGACAAGGAGGGGAAGATCTTACATTTATCCTTGGGTTCAATGAGAAGAGGTTCAAGAGGAGCTCTGAAGAGCTTGTCCCCCAAGTACGGGGAGGACGCCAACAGCTATTTATTTTTGGCATCCGCCTGCCATTGGCAAAGCCAAAGAAGGCAGCAGGATGTGATATTAGAGACAATAACCTTGGTGGTGAACCTGGAGGCATTCAAGGTGGTGTCCGCCGGGTACTCTAGGGTGGCCACAATCTTATTTACATCCTGGTGGGCCTTGGTACTTGACACCGGCAAGCGGTCCTGCAGTTGTTTGATCCACATGAGAGTGCCCCTATTAAAGAAGGAAGCGGCTGATGAAGCTCTAATGGCCCAAGCCGCTGCCTGATGGGCTTTGGTCAGAGAGTGCTCTAACCTCTTGTCCTCAGGCTGGGGACAAGTGCTCTAACCTCTTGTCCTTCATCAGGAGGGCCCATGAGAACAGCCGAAGTTGTGAGAGAGACTACTGGGGGATTCACCAAGGGAATCTGCAAAATAGAGGAAATGTCAGAAGCCATATTATACAGACGTCTGTCCAATGCATTAGGATTAGGCCCGGAAACTAGGGCTGACCACTGTCACATGACAACGTCCTTGAACATCTTTGAGCTGGGGATTTCCTCCATCTCGAATGCAGGCTCCTTGAACAAAGAAACTGAAGGGCCAGCATCGTCACCAGCCGGGCCTGGCTTGGGCTGAGGAAGGCCTAGTCAGGTGGTGAGTTTGGCCTTGTGAAGGAGGGATCGGAAGACTTGAGGCTTGAACAACCGCCAAATGATGGCTGATCTGGATCCTCATCATCTGATAACCCAGGTTCCCCAAGGTCCTCTCCTGCTGTAGAATCCTGACTAGTAAAAGCCCTAGCATAGTTCTGGTCCTGGGCTGGTCCAGATCCACCAAACCTTGCAAGAGTAGAAGGGACCCTGTGCACTAGATTGTTCTGTTACCCACGAGTTGGTTCTGCGCTGCATCTCAGCAGCAATGCCCTGCTGGACAGCTTCCTGAATAAAGGCAGCTAAGTCATGGGCGGTGGAGGGTTGAACCCCAGCACCCTGGGGGGGGGGCAGCCCATGAAAGGGGAGCCTCTGAAGGTAACTGGGGCACAGCTGGGTTCTGAGCAATAACTTGGTCAGCCTGGGCAGGCTGGGTGGATTGATCCCCCTGGACAGTGGGAGCAACCTGGATGGGCAGGCCGGGTGATGACTGAAGAAGGCCAAAAAGTCTGGCGCTAGCCTCCACCTGCCCTGGACAGGAAGAGGCAGGATCCCTATCAGGGGACCAGGCAGGAGGGGGAGCCTGAGTAACAGGAATAATAGAGGTGCCCTGGTCCACCAAAGGTGCTGGAGCCGAGGAAGGGATCACAGGAGAGGAGTGACCTTTTCAATAACCTTCTCCAGGGCCTTGTGCCTCTTAAGCTCCTCCTTTTCCCAAACCTTAGAGGCCTTTGAGGGCCTGGATGCCTTAGATGAGGAAGCCTTGCTCCGTTTGGAAGACCCAGGTTCCCCTGAGGCCGGACTTACAACACCAGGAGCAAAATGCTCGCTGGGTACTATAGCATCATAAATTCTTTTTTTTTTTATTGAAAAAGTTTTACAAATACATATTTTCCCCCTTTCCCCCCCTTCCCCTCCCCAACCCTCCCTGACCCATCCCTCCCCACCCTCGGCTTCCCTTATAACCTTAAAATTACAATTCATTTTTAACTCCCCAAATATTAAAAGGTGAAATCCGAATCATATCATATCATACAATTCCCCCCAGCTATTCTACCCCCTGTCTATACTAAAAATTTCTACATAACATTCAAGTAAAAGCTATCTGATACTTTCTTGATTGATATTTATTCTACACATAATCTATTTCAAATATTAAAAAGTGAAATCCAAATCATATCATAATTCCCCCCAACTACTTTACACCCTGTATATACTATAAATTTCTACATAACATTTAGCTAAAAGCAATCTGATACTTCTTTGTTTGATATTTATTCTGCACATAGTCTATCCATTTCTTCCATTCCCACACAAAAGTTTCTTAAGTCCTGTCTTTTAAATATGCTGATATCTTTGCCATTTCTGCAAAACTGGCCACCTTCAAAGTCCATTCTTCAATAGTAGACATAACGTCTTTTTTCCAATATTGACCAATCAATAACCTAGCTGCTGTAATCATATATAATATCAGTTTTGTGTCAGTCAATGAAGAATCCTTAACTATGCCCAGTAAAAACAATTGAGGAGAAAATTGGAGTTTTTTCTTCAAGACATTTTGCATTACCCACCAAACTTTTATCCAAAAATTTATCCATCTAAGCAGTCACATCTCCAACATTGTGGCTGAACATTAGGATACATCCATGACAATTTCTTAGGATCTAAATGCCACCTATAAAATATTTTATAAAAATTTTCCCTCAAATTCTGTGACTGTGTAAATTTAACATTCTGGACCCATATCTTTTCCCATGTTTCCATCATAACTGGTTCTGCAAAGTTTTGCACCCACTTTATCATACAGTCTTTAACCAATTCATTTTCAGTCTCTCTCTAACAAAATATTATAGACCCTCTTAATATGCATTGGGCCTTTCTCTTTTATCTGTCTTACCAATTCCTCTTCGTACAACATCAAACCAGTTTTTTGATCTTCCCTCCATCTTAATTGAAGTTAATTGTATTGTAGCCAAGTTAGATTAATCCCTTCTTCGAACAGAGTGTTTAATGTCTTTAATTGCCATCTACCCCATCATTAAAAAGTACCTCTTTATATAAAATCCCCCCGAGTGACTTAATATTTATATGCCGTATGATATGACCAATATCCAACCACAAAGGTATTTTATAATCCAATTTGAACTGGTGCTTCTTCCATACTCTCATCAAAGAGTTTCTGAGTATGTGAGTCTTGAATACTTTATCAATTTTATTTTCATAGAATAAATATGCATGCCAACCGAATTCCAAATCGTGGCCTTCTATATTCAATATTTCAGACCTCGTCGTTCCAAACCAATCACTTGCTTGCGTCAATGCTGCTGCTTCATAATACAATCGTAGATTTGGAAGTTTAAGGCCACCCCTTTCACAAACATCTTGCATAATTTTCAGTTTGACTCTTGGTTTTTTATCATTCCAAACAAACTTATTCACACCTTTTTGCCAGTCTATAAGATGTTTATCACTTTTAAGCACCAGAATCATTTGAAACAAAAATAAAAATCTAGGTGGAACATTCTTCTTAACTGCTGCTATTCTTCCAAGTAAAGATAGCTGCAGCTTTTTCTAGGTCTCCATATCTTTTTGCACCTTTTGCCACAACACTTCATAATTATTTTGAAAAAGTTTTATATTCGAAGCTACAACTTGAACTCCTAGATATTTCACCTTTGGTACTATTTCAAATCCTGCAATCCTTTCAAGTTCCTTCTTTTGACCTTCTGACATGTTTTTAACTATCATCTTGGTTTTTTTCTGATTCAATCTAAATCCTGATACCATACCATATTCTTCTATAATGTCTTTCATCTGGATTATTGATTCCATCGGCCGTGTTAGGGTAACAACCAGATCATCTGCAAATGCCCTATTTCTATAGTCCTCTTGCCTTATAGCTATTCCATTTAAGGTACTCGAATCCCGTATTGTATTCAACAAGACTTCTAAAGTTAAAATAAAGAACAATGGGGATAACGGACAACCTTGTCTTGTTCCTTTTTCAATACAAAAATTTGTAGTTAAACTTCCATTAATAATAATTTGTGCTGTTTGCTCTTGATAAATTGCTGAAACCGCCTGCACAAACTGGTCCCCAAAATCCATTTTTGTTAAAGTCTTTAATAGAAAGTTCCAATTGACTCGATCAAAGGCCTCTTCCGCATCCAAAAACACCAGGACTGCAGGGATCTGTTTACTCTTCTCAAGATGTTCCAATAAATCTATAATTTGCCTCACATTGTCCTTCATATATCTGCCTTCTATAAATCCAGCTTGATCATGGTGAATCACCTCTTGCATAACTGGCATTAATCTGTTGGCTAATACTTTTGCAAAAATTTTATAATCCGTATTCAGGAGAGATATTGGCCTAAAATTTTCCGGTTTTGTAGAACCTTCCTCTTTTGGTATCAGTGAAACAAAGGCTGCTTTCCACGAAGGGGGTATTTTATTCCCTTTTTGTATGCTACAAAATAAGTCTTTAAAGTGTTTAATCATTTCTGCTTGTAAAGTCTTATAATACACTGCTGTTAAACCATCCATCCCTGGGGCTTTAGCTGTTTTCAATTGTTTGATTGCAAAAATAATCTCCTCAGCTGTTATTAATTGATTCATTTTATCCTTTTGTTCTCTAGAAATTTTCTTGACTCTACTTTCTTCTAAATATTTATCTATAAGTTCATTCTGTATATGATCTTTGGCATATAGTTTAGTATAGTAATCTAAAAAGGCTTGTTTAATTAAATTTTGTGGAAAAACTTCCTTCCCTCCATGTTCAATACTACCAATAACGCGAGAGCTCTGCTGTTTCCTCAGTGTATAAGCCAGCCACCTGCCCGGTTTATTGGCATTACTAAATGTATTATGTTTAGCAAATTGTAGATTGGTTGCTGCTTGTTCCGCTATAAGCATTTCAAATTGGTCTTTCAGAAGTTTTATAATTTCTTGTAATTTTTTATCCATCGGATTTTTTATAAGTAATTGTTCTTTTTTCTTTATCTCTCCTTCCATTTCTAATCTTTTCTTTTGCTGATTTAACTTATGTTTGGAGCTCATATAAATCAGTACCCCCCACATATACGCCTTATTCACATCCCAAACGATTTCAATAGGGGTACCCTTATTCAAGTTCATTTCAAAAAATTATTTCATTTGTTTTTTAAGTTCATTTACATTCTTTTCGTATCTGAGCAAATTTTCACTTACTCTCCATGATCTTCTCTCAATCTTTCCCATTTCCATTTCTATCCATACCAGGCTATGGTTAGTTAAAGTCCTTGGAAATATCTTTGTTTTCTTTATTTTTGAAAGTAGATCAGCTGTAACTAAAATGAAATCAATCCTGGAGAAGGATCTGTGTCGATTTGAAAAGAAAGTAAAATCCAATTCTTTTGAGTTCTGCACTCTCCATACATCTTTCAATTCAAAGTCTTCTTTCATATCAAAGAAAGTCTGTGGTAATTTAACACATGATTTTTCCAAATTCTTCTTATCTTTTTTAATATCTATTACTCCATTCCAGTCGCCCATAAGTAAAATAAATCTATAATCCTATTGCAATATTTTAGAATGTAATAGTTTATAAAAATTCTCTTTTTGCTGGTTAGGAGCATAAATTCCAATCATCAAAAGTGGGCCATTCTGTGTATGTAATTCAATTGCTATATATCTTCCACAATCATCTGCTTCTATAATTTTGGCTAATAATCTTTTATTTATGTAAATCACAACACCATTCTTTTTCTCTGTGTTTGAGGTTATGAATTGTGCACCTAATTTAGAGTTCATCAAGTATTTTTGATCCTGTATTCTGATATGAGTTTCTTGCAAACAGATGACATCATTGTTAAATTGTCTCAAATAATGAAATATTATCCTTCTTTTCTGTGGTGAATTCAATCCGTTCACATTCCAAGATAGAAATTTAATTGTCATTTGTAGTCTCGCGAAGCGTTAAAAGCATTTGCTGAAGTTTCTGTTCCAGAATGGTAGTCTTCGGCCTGGCTCCTCCCATGGCTTCAGTTTTCTGTGGTTTAGCATTGGCACCCTTCTTATCTTGTGGTGGGATAGACCTCTGCTGCTGTTGCTTGTCTAAGATTTGCTTGTGAGTTGCTTGAGTTATACGCTGCTCTTTAGGTTCTTGCAACAACAATTCAAGATCCAATGCCACCTCTCTTGTACTTTTGGGTGGCCCTTTTCTAGCCTCAGAAAAATCCAGCAATGGCTCATCCAAAGAGCCCCTTATTGCTCCTTGAATTTCCGCTATTGCTCTTTGAGTTTCCATTGCCTCCAGCTCCATCTGTTTCCGCTGTTCCTCGGACTCTTGTTCAAATTCCTTCTCTGTGATACCCTCCTCTATAGCTAACACTGAGGATGTACGTGGAGATGCTGGGCCAGTTTTAAGAACTCTAAAATAAAATTCTTCCGCTTTTTCCACAGTATTTAATCGGTATCTCTCTCCTTGGTATCTCAGTATTATACCAACTGGGGCATCCCATCTAAATGGAATCTGTTGTTTCTTCAGCTCCATCTCCAAAAATCCAAAAATTTTTCTATCTCTTAACATCTTAGGCGGCAATTCTTTATAAATCCCAATCTCCTTTCCATCCACTTGAACAATAGAAACAAAAGACTTTTGCAAGATATCATTTCTCATTCTTCTATCTGTAAAGTAGATCACCACATCTCTAGGCAAGTTCCTTTGTCTTGCCACCCGAGAATTCACTCTGTAGACCTTGTCAATCTTGCACAAAACATCTTCAGGGTTAACCTTTAGCATCACAGCAAGGGCATCAGCACAAACCACTCTCAAATCCTCTCTGTTGTTTTCTTTTATTCCTCTCAGTCTTAAAGCAAATTCCATAAATCTGAATTGCATCATAGTTACTTCATTTTCAATTCTTTGAGTTTTATTGTCCACATTAGCAATTTTATTATCAGCTTCCCTCATTTTAGATTCAAATTTTGAACTGAGTTCAACCACTTTTTTATCAATCTCAACAACCACTTCTTACAAACTAGTAACAACTGTCAATATATCTCTTTTCATCTTATCATACTTTTCTTGAACCACCTCTTTAATTTCTTGCTGGGACTTTTCAAATCTCTGCTGGGACTTTTCAAATTTTTGATCCATTGCTTCAGTTTGGTTCATCAAAGCCCCAGCAATAAATTCCTTCAAATCCTTAAATCCAGTCTCCTTTTCTTGGCTCTGAATCTGTATCTCTGACTGCTCTTTTGTTTGGTGAGTAGGGGAACACCCCACCCCCTGCAGCTTTAGGAGCTGGTTTGGTCTGCTTTGAAGCCATATTTCTACGCAGTCTTATTTTTTCTAAGAAAGAGGTCTTCCCCCCTTTTCCACCACAGAGTCCTTTTAAAAACTTCCCCAGCTTCAATCAGATTTGTAGTGGAGATAGAACAAATTGAAATCACTTTAAAAAAAACTTTTCTCTTTTCTTCTAACAAGCGCTGTTGCTTTAAATACTTTAATACACATTGAAAGACACAGGCATTTCCACTTTCGCTTTCAGCTTTTTTCCTCCGCTGAAGCCAGACGCCATTTTAATTAAATTTCACTCTTTCTCCATTCTTAAGCTTATTGACAAGGCTAGCATAAATACTTGCATTTTTAGTTAAAAAATCCCAGTTTCACCCTGCTTGATTTAAAGGATTCAGTTATTTTCCTCTGCTGAGGCTGGTCGCGTCGTCCAGCTCTGCTGAGAGCAGAGTTGTCCCCGGAGCCTTGGCAAGCTGAATAGGGAGCCTCACCCTGCTTCCTCCCCAGAAGCAAAAAAGACAGTCTGGGGGCTTCGCAGGGGGCTCTACCTGGTCTTGCCGGCTCTCCTCACGTTTCCTCAGGAATACGGAGTTTTTCAAGCCGCCTCTCAGCTGTAGAGGTGGCTCTTTACAGGCGGCAGGGCTGGCGGTCCCGAAGAGACAGCCAGCGATGATGGCGGCGCCAACCGGAAGCTTGTAGCATCATAAATTCTGTTTGTAGAGGCCTCCAGGAGGCCTAGATGGTATCAATGACCTCGGGGGGACAGTTGTCCTGGCTCAGAGCCCTCCGCTCAAACGCAAGGCGGTCAAGTGGAATCACTGAGGGTCCGAGTGGACCACTACCCCTTGGCTGAGGGAGACTCTGTCCGGTGGTATTCTCCAAGGCCTGGCCCCTGAAAGGGCACCAAGTTGGCAAACCAAGGCCACCGCGGCCAGTGTGGTGCCAGCAGGATCACCTCTGCACGTTCTGCCAAGATCTTCCATACCACCCTCGGGACGAGGGGAAGAGGTGGAAAGGCATAGAGCAGTTTTGCCGGGCAAGGACTGCAAAATGCAACTTTGTCCACCCCCGGAATCGCAAACCTTGTGAAGGATCTGTCCAGGTGAACGTTGTACAGAATGGTGAAGAAGTCCACTATCGGCTACCCAAAGCATTCCGTCAGCTCCTGAAACAGATCTGGGTGCAGGCGCCACTCTGCGTGGTCGATTGTAGCCCTGCTGAACCAATCAGCCTTAACACTGGCCATCCCTGCAATGTGCTCTGCCCACAATGATATCTGGAGCTGCTCTGCCCAAAGACAAAGCAGGTCAGCCTCTTCCATAAGGGCCCTGGACTGGTACCCCCTTGTCTATTAATGTGAGCCTTGGTGGTCACGTTATCAGTGAGGAACAAAAGGTGCCTGCTTGCCATTAGATCTTGGAACTCCCTGAGGGCCAGGTGGACAGCCCTGAGCTCCAAGCTCCAGTTAATGTTGTGGGCCAAATCTGCCTGGGACTACCTGCCCTGGGCTACCCTATCCTGCAGATGGGCTCCCCAACCATAGAGAGTGGCATCAGTTGTAACTGTTAAGCAGTTCATCTTCCAAAATATACTACCAATAGTCAAGGCCGGGGAAAGCCACCACCCCAGGGAATGCAATGCGGTTGGAGGCAATCTAACCTTGTGTAGAGAGGTACTGGTACCTGCCCTCTGATAAGGAAGGAGAAACCACTGTATGGTCCTGGCATGCAAATGGGCCCATGGTACAATTGATATGCAGGATATCATCTTGCCCAGCAGACGTGAAAGTGTCGCCAGGGACACCGAACGTGCTCCCTTGACCTGATGAACCAAATCAATTAGACTCGCTCTACGATCTTGGGAAAGATATACCTTGCATTCAATAGTATCAATCTCCGTCCCTAGATGCAGCAACTGGGTGGTAGGAATCAAATGACTTTTTGTTAGGTTAATAGAGAACCCGTGCTCCTGAAGCACCTGCATGGTGACCCTGAGGTCTGCACCCGCCAACTCAGAAGCGGATTGGACAGGATGTCATCCAGATAGCACTGGATGCGCATGGGATGAACCTGCAAGTAAGCAGCTAAGACTACCAATACCTTCATGAAACCCTAGGCGCTGACAACAGGCCAAAGGCAAGGCCTGATATTGATAGTGCCAGCCTGCATAGCAGAAATGGAGGTATTTCCTATGAGCTGAAAAAATGGGGATATGCAAATAAGTCTCAGTGAGGTCAATTGAGGTGAGGAAGTCGCCCTCCCTGACGCCGTCCAAAATGGACTTAAGAGAATGCATCTTGAACCATCTCTAAATAACATATTCGTTCAGTCGTTTGAAGTCCAGAATTGCCCTATACCTGCCCGAAGCTTTTGGAATTACAAAGAGGATGGAATAAAACCCCATCCCTCGCTCGACCTCTGGAACAGGTTGAACAGCATTAATATCCAACAGGTGATGGATAGCAGTTTCCATGAGGCCCCGTTTGACCAGATTACCCGAAACCAGGCAAGAGATGAGAAACCTCGGGGGGGGGGGGGGGGTAGAGAGAAACTCCAAGGAGAGGCCCGAGAGGATCGTCCCCAGAACTCATGGATCTGTCATGACACCCTCCCAGTGCCTGGCAAAATAGGCCAGGTGTCCATAATGCAATTATCGCTGGCACTGGTAAGGACAGCTCCCTGCCCCTCGAAAGGGCCACCTAGGTGGGAATTGCTTGAACTTCCCTGCCCTATCTTGAGATTGACCTGCCTAGATTGGAACGGGCACTGCACCCTAGCTGAGCCAAACTCCCCATCAGAACCCTGGAAGGGCTGCTTTCTGAAATACGGAGAAGGGTGTGAATCCGTCCGTCGGGAAAGGGAAGGGAGGACCTTACGTTTGTCTTTAGTTTCCATGAGCAGCGGCTCCAGCGACTCTCTAAATAGCTGCTTCCCTGAGAATGGGGCCACTTCTGCTTGGCATCTGCCTGCCACTGATGGAGCCAGAGGAGCCTCCTGGAAGCCACAGATGAAATGATGGCCTTTGAGGCGAACCTCGCTGCTCCAAGCATTGTGTCTGCTGAAAACTCAAGAGCGGCCGACAACTTATTTAAGTCTTGATGAGTACGCACATCTGGTATGGGAATTCTGTCCTGCAACTGTCGGAGCCACAATAATGAGGCCCAATTAAAAAATGAGGCAGCCATAGAGGCCTTCACGGCCCATGCTACTGACTGGTGGGCCTTTTTAAGGGAGTGCTCAGTACGTCTGTTCTCTGACTGGAGAGCCTCTTCAGGCACATCTGTCATGACAGATGGAGTCACCAAGGCCACGACAGGCCCATCCACAGTTGGCATCTCAAGTGCCTGAGACAAATCAGAGGCCATATTAAAGTACTGTCTATCAAGGGAGCTGGGGGTTGGTCCCACTCCCGGGATGGTCCGCTGGCAACGTAGCACATCTGTGAATAGTGGGGGAGCCTGAACCACCTCAGCCTCTGCCTTAGGCTCAGAAAACAAAGAGTCACTATGCTGTCCAGATCCAGAAGCCAGATCCATTGCTGGCAGGTGCCCTGCCAGTCTGACAGTGCTCGAGGCCTTATATAGTTGAGGCCGGAAAAGGCCAACAAAGGAGAGCTGCTCAGTAGATAAGACCTCATCTTCTGAAAGGTCAAGCTCCCTGTCCACCTCCTCAAAGGAGCCTTCCTGATTTGAGGACCCAGGGAATAGGAACCTTGGGAATGAATCACCTCATCTGAAGCCTGGCCCCTGATGGTTATCTGCGAGGCCACTGAATAGTCAGAGTAATGGGAAGCCTCATGCTAACTGTGGCTGCGCTGTAAACCAGCAGCAATCTCCCTCTCAATAGCTTGAGAAATGATGGCCTCCATATTAGATGGGAGTTGGCCTTGCTGCTTCTCCCCTGAACTAGTCCCTGGTAACACAGGCAGCCTCTGGATAAGAGGATCTATGCCTGATAGGCTGTTGCCATGCCACTTGGGCAGGGAGAGACCCAAATAGAGCTGGCCTGTTGCCAGGCAGATTACCAGTCAGAAACTGTTCAGGAGCGCCATCTGGTGACAGAGGCTGCAAAAACTGGCTGTCATCCCCAGGGGATAAGTACTCCTCCTGAAAATGGCAGGAATCCCCAGAAGCCTGACACTGGAAAACTCCATTTGAGCTAGTAGACGCCCTGGCAATCTGCTTTTCAAGTGCCTTCTGGCGTCTGGCAGCATCCTTTTCAGTTGCTTTAGATGGCTTTGCGGCTTTCCTGGATCTCTTAGAGAGCTTAGCCACCACCTTCTGACTAGCTGACCTGGATTCAGAGGCTAAAGCCCCTTTAGCTACCTTCTTGAGCCCCTCAGACAACTCCAGCGACGCTCTTTGAAAAACAGGCTCTCTGCTGACAGCAGGAGCCGCACCTGCCATTTTATGATCCACCACTGAACAGCTGGGATCAAAGGCAGTCTCGCCGTGGCAGCTTCCAAGTGTATCCGCAAGCAAGCAGAGGCTTGGGAATCGGGCTCCTGGTTTCTAGCGACCAAATGGGGTGAAGAGAGTGTGTCCGAATCGGACAGGGACTCTATCTTCTGGCGGCAGCTGTCTTTTGACAGCTCAGGCTTCGCTGACAGCCTGGCTGTCCTTCAGCTCAAAAGCAGAGCACGAAGATTCCTGCTGAGCCGGAATGCAATCGAGCCTCTGTCCAGGCTCTGGGTCAGCGCTGCGAGCAAGCTCAAATTGGCTGCCCTGTCAGGACCACCGGCCGGTAGCCTGACTGCTGCCACACAGCCTTCAGCGAGCTCATGCTAGGAGCAATTTGTGCTGGAACTTGTCAAGGAAATTCCAAAAAAAAAAAAAAGACAAATTGCCCCTTCAAAAAGGTGAAGGAGAAAAATAAGAAAAACAAGAAATCCAACAACACCAAGCATTCAGGAATGGAAGACCAATGAAGACATGTCTGTCCACAGCCAGGACTGAGTCAAAAGCTGGGGGCTGTTGGTGTAGGCGTGTCCTCGCAGCTTTGACAGTCTCAGTCCCATTGGCTGGTGAACGAGGACAACCCATTCCTGGATGCTGCCCCCACTACAATGGAGAACATCACATACCAGGAATAGCATATTAAGATGGACTTATGCAGTGATGGGATTCAAAAATGTTTACTACTGGTTCTGTGGGTGTGGCTTGGTGAGTGCGGTGTGGTGGGCTTGACAGGGGAAGGATACTGCAAAATCCCAATTCCCTCCCCATCTCACTAACCTGCTCTGGGAAGGAATCAAAATCCCCCCTCTTCATTTCCCCAAATAAAATATTACTCATAAAAAAAGGCTCCCAGAAAAGCAAGGAAAAATCAAGCTGCTAACAAGGAACCTGCCTGATATTCATTCCACATTCCGGTCAGCTGCATAGAGGAAACTTTGTAAGAAGAAAACAGCTACTGGTGCTTAGAGATAATAGAAATGGAAGCCAGAAGTTTGGCTCCATTTACAAGCAGGCAGAAAACTCATTCAAGACAAGATATTTCACAATGGAAATCTCCCAAACCTTTTTAGAAACACAAAGCCCATGTTGCACAAATCCCAAAACTTCAAAAACATAGAACCATCTCTTATCCAGTTTGTTGTTCAGCCGACCCAGAAACGAACTGCTGAATGTCATTTCGCTTCTGCAAGCAAAACCTCCTTCCAGCAGCTGCTTCTTGGCTTATCAATTTAAAGCAACAGCGTCTTTTTTTTTTTTACTTCTTCTTTGCCAAGTGATTTCCTAGTGAGAAGCGAGTCCTGATTTTTTCCTTCTAGCCAACCAGTTGGGAAGCTTCTTGGCTTCTCAATTTAAAGCGACGGTGTCGTCGTTTTTTCTTCTTTGTCAAGTGAGCCTAATTTTTTCCTTCTAGCTGATCAGGGAGGCAGCAAATAGATGGGGGTGGGGCCAGGCAGAGATGATATTTACCGGTTCTCCGAACTACTCAAAATTTCCACTACCGGTTCGCAAGAACCGGAGAGAACCAGTAGCAACCCCCCATTGATACTAATGGGGAAATACAATAAAAGAATTCAATATTTAACGTTACATGTAATAATAGTGGCTAGAATTATGTATACACAAAATTGGAAAAATGGAAGTATACCTAAAGATGAAATGGTAATAAAGAAAATATTAGAATGTGCCAAAATGGACAGGTTAATGATGGAAATTAAAGACAAAGAAGAAACAGAGTATTATTTAATATGGGACTTATGGTATAATTGGCTAGATAGTAGATGCAAAGAATTATGTTATAACCATGGAAACAATAGATATAAGTATGTTGTGTAATATTTATTTTATTTATTTATTATATTTCTATACTTTTTTTTCCCAAGGACTATACTGTATAAATAAGAGAAAAATGGTTGTAATTAGGATGTATAACATCATGTATATTTTAAAATGTGCTGATACAACCAGTATATCGCTGTTGCAAAATTGAAATTGTGATAAAAAATGATGTACAATAGAATTTTTTTAAAAAAATGAAACAAAATATGTGTGCATAAAACTTGTTTATTTGATGCCAATTTGCAAACCTTAGAACCTGTATTTTACTGGATTGTTTTAGTAAGCGTCTAAAAAGAATTTAACTTACAATGCAGTATGTTCAGAGAATAAAACAGGATGGATAACAACAAATAAACAATTTTCTAATTTCTAAATAATATATTTGCCTTAATACTTACTTCAGTCGGTCTTCTTCTTTTTTGCGGAGGGTAAAATCTCGTTGGACCACTTGAATAAGATGTTCAGCTTCATCATCAGTCAGGTCAGACAAGTCCAGCTTTCTTCTCATATTTAGTTATCTTCAGTGAACTCTGTTAACAAAAGTATCTAAACCCCTGAGACCAAGAGAAGGATGGAAAACAGAAAACAATGCAATTAGTGTATTTTTAAAAACTTTGATAATTATTTAATTTTATGTTGTTCAGGAATGAAGACAATAACAAAATATAATTCACATATTAGTGAATTGTGCTTAGAACAATTTTAATTTCAGACCTATATCAACTAAGATGTTAGTTATATGATTAATTGTATTAATATATTTTGCAGAAATTGAAATATGTATTACTTAAAGAGGTGAAAGAAAACTGTAAAATAGAATTTAAAATCTGCATAGCAAGAACAAATAGGTACAGGTAGTGCTCAATTTACAACAATTCATTTAGTGACCATTCAAAGTTACAATGGCACTGAAATATGTGATCTATGACCGTTTTTCACATGACCATGGCAGCATTGCCAAGGTCATGTGATCACAATTGGATGCTTGGTAACTAGTTCATATTTATGATAGCTGCAGTATTTCAAGGTTATATGATTATCCTTTATTACTCTCTGACAAGCAAAATCAAGGGAGAAACCATATTCATGTATCAACCATGTTATTGACTTAACAATTGCAGTGATTCACTTAACAAATATGGCAAGAAAGGTGGTAAAATAGGTCAAAACAACTGTCTCACTTGGTAACAAAAATTTGGGGCTCAACTTTGGTTGTAAATCAAAGACTACTTGTACTCATTTCATTCTCTTACAACACAATGTTTTTTTTTACAAATTTTCTCTTTGTATTGAATGTATCCATGAGCACCAATAGAAGTCAGAAGATACGATGAAAATTCCTTAATTTCACAACACATGAATAGAATTAATCATAGTTTAACTAAGAAAGTTCAAAAACACTAGGGAAATAATGAAAGTTTGGCATTCAGACAATCCAGCTCTCAACAAGCACAGAGATAAACAATATTTACATACCATTCAAAAGAGATAATCAAAAGGCCAAAAGTAAACCAAAAGATCAAAAACACTTCTTAGCCAGCAATTAACACTCAGAGAAACAAAGATTAACATCCAGATTAATATTAGCCAACAATCAAATATTAAAAAAACTATACACTCAGGCAAACAAGCTAACAATATAGAACAGCCTACACTGTACACTGACAGAGCAATCCACTAGTATGTAAAAAGATATCAAACACCACTCAAAACTAGCACTGATGATGTTATTTAGTTGTGTAATGAAACACATAGAAAGAAACAACCAAGCTTCAGAGAGCATCAAGGACCCTACATACTTTCTTCTCTTCTCTTCTCCTCTTAAATGTAGCTTAAATTGGAGTTTGAGGAGAACAGTATGCAAAGAGAAGTTTGAAAAGGAAAAATTGACACCAACATCAGCTTTTTTAAACACCCCCCCCATACACACACACTTATTCTGTTTAACAATAAATTATGGCATTTCAAGCTGACTGAATGCTCTTCCAACCATTCTCCTCCAACCATTCTCCTCCAACCAGCATTCTTTGAATACAAACAAGAATTATTTGAAAGAATCAGGAATTAGATTCTAATATTCAGATCTCAATGTGGTGGGACGTTATTATTATTTGGGCAGCACATTCAGTTATGTAATTTTCTTCTCACCCATACATACATTTACAACTCTATTCAGTTTTGAACTGAAGTAACAGCTGAGAGATATTTTCAAAACACTTTGTTTATAATATATTTTCAAATGATAATGTAACTTTTAAATTCTCATTCAGGATTCCAGCCAGCTTTTCCAACTATATGTCACTCTGATTGATTTCTCAATGTTGTTTTCCTACACCGAAATATCAGCATTTCTTCATCATTGTACACATGTTAAGTGTTCAAAATATGCCTGGAGTGCAATACAGATTTGATTACACAATAATTTCTTCTTGGAAAATTATTATTAGCGTACAGAATATAGTACAATTGCAAAATTATCTTCAGATTCCAGGGATCTAGAAAAAGTATCACATGTGCAACTGACAAAGCTATCAACTACAGTGATATAGAAACAAGAAGAAATTTGTTAAAAGATTCAACATTATATTCTGCAAATTAAGTACTGTGTTTCCCTGAAAATACGACCTACTCAGAAAGTAAGTCCTAGCTTGATTTTTACACATGCACCCAATATAAACCCTACGCCCAAAATAAGTAATAATTAAGACCCCACCCACTCCAGGGTGCATGGGTAAAAATTAAGCTAGGGTGGTGGTGCTGGAGCTGCCCTTCTACTTACCTTTGGATAATTGCAGCCAGGCCTCACACCTCAGCCCATCTCTTCTGCAGCCAGCAAGGCTTTCCTGAATGCCTCTGTAGCTGATAACAGAGCTCTGGATCGATCTGGAGCTCTGTTATCAGCTACAGAGGCCTTTCCTAAAGACCTCTCTAACATGCATACATTTATGGTTCATTCTGCTCCTGTTACAGATGCCTGATATGCGCTCACTTTAGGAGCCTCCTTGCCTAACGCAAAACAGCTGATCTGCAGGGGTGATCCTGCCACCAGCTCCAAGAAGCATGGCTGCAAGAAGCAAGGCAACTCCTAAAGCGAGTGCAGATCAACTGTTTCGCGTTAGGCAAAGTGCATGAGGCGGGGAGCAGCTCACCTGCACTCTCCCTTCATACAGGAAAAAAATGGGGCGGGGGTGTAATAATACCTCCCCAAAAATAAGACCTGGTACCTTTTTTATGGTCCAAAAAATATAAGACCAGGTCTTATTTTTGGGGAAAGACAGGTATAAACTATGATTTCTCTCAAAAACTAAGGAATCTCAGCTTATCTTTCCTGAAGGAAATAGTTCAGATTTGTCCAAGCAAAAATAATATAGGCAATTATATACAAGATACTAAGCACTTGGCTGAAAATATTTCCCAAATAAAATTCCAAAAACGCTTAGTGATAAATTTGCATAAACAGAGAGATTTTGAAAGAGAAATCTCAGTCATTGATTTATTAAAGCAATTGCAGGATTATACCACCAATTTGACAGAGAAAATCTAAAACAATTAGTCCCTTTTAATAATTTAAACAATACAGCCAAAAGATGAACAGAAGTAAGAGAAAATATAATAAGGTCTTTGGACTACCAGTCATTTAGAAGCAATTGTATCCATTTGGGAAAATAAGAGTAACATTAAAGCTGTTTCAAAGAATATATATACATTTCAGCCAAAATTATAGACAAGCAGCTGGGTCTTCTATAGGACACTGTCCTTTCTCCCATAGAATGTCTATGTTGGGAATATATAAAAAATGTAAGAAATTAAAATATCATTTACATTTGATGACATTCAGTTGACCTTAATGGCAACTCCTTATGGGAAAGTATATGAGTCTTTTTAGTATTTAACAAAATGAAGAGAAGAATTGAAGCTTTCTGTGAAAAGTAATTCTACTCTCAGAACATGAAAGGGAGTACTAAAACAAAACACTTTTTTAACCAAATCTTTGATGTCATCATTCAGTAACTATCTACAGGAAGTAAATTTCTCAAAGATTAAAAGCATCTTCATTCATTAGAGCACAGGTTTCCTCTTTCCACAATTGGTCAAATATTCATCAAACTCATGTAAGAAACTTTTCAGATCCTTCAAACATAAGGTGAATAAAATAGCAGTGCTCATAACCTTCTTGCTAGGCTCAAAGTGACTGGCCCAAAATCAACCTGGTTTTGTTTTTAAAGCAGAACTAGAATTTGTGATCTCCATGTTTCTAACCTGGTGCCACAATCTAGAAGTATTTCTTACACTCTTTCTTACACTCTTATATCTAATTTGAAAGTATTTACACTGATCAGGGCTTCAATAAGCTATACTACATCTTAGCTCAATAGGTACATTCTACCATTTTTTAAATTTATCCCTAGGAGTAGAATTAAAGGCTGCCTTCAAATCTATGAATCTTCCTAGAGTTTACCCTATTCAGAGAGCTTTCAGGGCAGCCATGCTGCTCTTACAGAAAGCACAATTGCTTTAAAAAGGAATGGCTCACACAATGTCCTTTGTAAAGTATCGTTTTCTAATGTTTTGCACAACCATACTATGCTCAACTATATATCTTAGTACAGTTACTAAAATATCCATATCAAATATGATTATTTCATGATTTTTATTTATTTCCAAAGCAATACTGCATTTCATATATCTTACTGTTTTCCAATCCCATTTTCTCTTTCTCTAAATGCTTTGGTAGGACTACAAGTCTCGTATGATAAAGGAACTGCTGGGTTTTCACAAGGCTGCAATTATGCTAATTTAGAACTGATAAACACACATGCCACTATTCTAATAACTTTTATCTTAGCAGTTCTATTTCCATATTTCCCTGTCTTTAAAGCATTTTCATTCCCTTTCTTCATTCCAGTAGTAAGTGTTAAGATGTTTAAGGTACCACAATACTTTTTAATAAATATTAAAATATTATCAAATCTAAATTAAATATTATAAATGTTTAAATTAATGACTTTCATCCACTTTTTCACCAGTAAAATATACTATATAATTTTGTATTTGCTTAAGATAAGTAATCTCAGAATTATGATTCCATTAGGAAGACTTAATTTATATTTCTCATTTTATTTAATATTATTCACTATTGATTAAAAATTTAACCATCTTTTTAGATTTCCTATTCTGTACTTTTTTTGAAAATATCTATGCATTTGTGACTATATCAAACTATAACCTGATTTTATTGGGAAAGCATTAACTATCATTTGAATAGAATCTATTCTGATGTCTTGGCGAAAATGTTTGGGTTGCAAAATAAGCACTGGGGCTTATTTTGGGGGGGATGTCTTGTTTTCCCCCATATACAGCAGGCAGCGAATGTATGGAAGTGGGGCAGGATGATGTTTGGTACAAACAATGGGGTGTAGCCTGCATATGGGGTAAGATGCAGAACTTCGAAGTAAGGCAGCAACTGGGCCAAACTTGGAGCTTGGGGTTGGACCAACTATGACAGAGTTTGGGCAGGGGGGACTGTTGACTTTCCTGTGCCAGGCCAGGCCCTCAATATCAGGGCAGCTGTCTTGGGCGGGGACAGGAAGGGTGCCAATGCAGAGGCGGCCAGGCTTATGCTCCTCTGGGCAAAGCAGGGGGGCTTTGCACCAGGGACGCTGAGGGGCCACCTCTCTGGCCCAGCGGCAGCAGCCTAGGATAGAAGCCCTGGAGGGTCAGGGAAGACACTGAAGCAAGTGGGTGTCCTGTCTGCATTGCCTGTGCCAGCTCACCCTTCCCCACCAGAGCCGGAGTGTTGCTGCACTTCAGCAGATGCCAGCATTGCCCTCTGGCGGGCCTGGGGTAGCTGCTGGAGATGGGCCTGTTTCAACACCTGGAGCCCTTGGAGGGTTCCCTTGTCACAAGTTGAGGTGCGACAGGTGGGCGGGATGGAGCTGTACATGCACCCTAGACCTGCACACCTCAGGGCTCCTGCAGCGAGACTACTCCCCACTTGGTGACCTTTCCCCATCTCTTCCCTTTCACTCCCCTCCTGAGCCGGACTGTCATGCTATGGAGGATGGGCAGGGGAAGCTCGGTCCCCTTAACCAGCTCCCTTCTGCCATTTTAGAGCCAGATGGGAGTGATAGCAAAAGGCCTCTGTTGCCACTGCGCATCTGCCACATCCACTGCTGTAGGGTCTTTCTTGAGTCCCTGCCCCCCCCCGCCTGCTGATCACCTGTCCAGCAGCAGCTGCCACCATCTTCTTCCCATTCGCCACCTGCATTGATGGTTTCAATGGAAGTAGCTCTCATAGGCTCTCTGCATCATCCCTGGGCTGGTGGTTTCGGTCCCTGGCCCCCTTTGCAGCTCTTCCCACACAGCCACAGGAGAATTGGTGGCTGGAGTGATAGCAGCACAGAGCACACCACAGGCGCATCAATCTGGAGCTTGTTTCTCAGCTGCAGAAGCCTTTCCTATGTGGGGCTTTCCTGTGCGGCGCTGTCGGTATCACCACTCCAAGGTGAGTCAGTGGAAGACCCCACCTGAAAATAAAACCTGGTGCCTTTTTTTGGTGGCAAAATAATATAAGACTGAGTCTTATTTTCGGGGTGACACAGTAGTTTGTCTTTTACAGTAGGTTTTTTGGTACGTTGGGCTATAATTTCTTTTTGTGTGAAGACTAATGCAAAGAATTAATTAAGCAGCTCTGCTTTATCCCTACTGCCTGCTTCTTCTTTGCCATCTTCCCTCTTTAGTAGACCTACTGTTTCCTTGACTTTTTCTTGTTATTAATATATTGAAAGAAACTTTTAAAATTATTTTTGATTTTTGTTGCAAGTCTTGGTTCATTCTGAGCCTTTACTTTCCTGACTTCATCTTTGCACATTCTGGTTACCTGCTGATAACTAACCTCTTATGTATTCCTCTTTCCACTTTTTGTACTTGTCTTTTTTATCTTTGAGTCTGTCAGAGATCTTTGTGCAGCCATGCTTTTTTCTTCATGAATTTCTTGTTTTTTTCTTTTTCAGTGGTATTGTTCTGGACTGGGCTTTTATGGTCACATTTTTCAGAGTTTCCCATGCTTCTTGAATTGTTTTCTCCTTTAGGATTTTCATCCATAGAACCTTTCCTAGGCTCTATCTGAGTTTGTTAAAGTCAGCTCTTTTAAAGTTTAAAACATTGGATTATTTTCTATTGTTTATGTTTGCATTATATTGAATTCCGGCAACTTTTATTCTTATCACTTATCACTTCTTATAACTTCTTCTCTGTTAGTAAGAATTAGGTCCAGTATAACTTTACTTTTAGTTCCTTCCTCTAACTTTTGGATGACAAGTTGTTAGCTAGGTTGGTTAGGAATCTGTTTGATCTCCCACTCGCTGCAGAGTTTGTCTCTCAGCTGATTATCTGGATAATTAAAATCTCCTATTATTACTGTGGTATGCTTCCTAGATACATTTGTTAACTGGTTGGCAAGAGATGTCTATTTCTATTTTTTTAATTTGTATTCATCCATCAGTACATTTCAGTCATGGGTTTCATCCCATCAGGTTTCTGTAATGGCAACTATGTCATACCTATCCTCATTTGCCGAATATGAAATGGGCAGAATACTCTATGGTATGAATACTAGTACATGTTTCTTTTGATTCCCTTGTCTAGCAAGACAAAAACTATGAGGATGGATTTGATAGGTAGTAAATCAGGGGTGAAATCCAGCAGGTTCTGACAGGTTCTGGAGAACTGGTAGTGGAAATTTTGAGCAGTTCGGAGAACCGGTAGCGGAAATTTTGAGTTGTTCGAGAACCGGCAAATACTACCTCTGGCTGGCCCCAGAGAGGAGTGGGAATGGGGATTTTGCAGTATCCTTCCCCTGGAGTGGGATGGGAATGGAGATTTTGCAGTATCTTCCCCTGTCACACCCACCAAGCCACACCCACAGAACCAGTAGTAAAAAAATTTCGATTTCACCACTGTAGTAACTGCTTCTTTAACATGGAATGAGATGCTATTGACTTTAAAATTGGCAGCCATAGTCCAATTTTTGAAAAAGCTATTTTCAATAAACAGAGAATTAATGCCAGATCCAAATTTCTCTTTTGAGGAAACAACATATTTTGATCTGGTGAATGATCTCCATTAAGGCCTAGAAGATGGGAGACTTTTAATGCTAACATCCATGGGATCCTACCCAACCATTCATGGGTACTGGGAGTTCAGCAGACCATTTTACAATTCCTTAATGGGCAGTTCTCCTTTGGGTGGGTGGAATTGTGGAGCCTACCTGGTAAGTCCCAAAACTCAGCATTCTACACTGCATCAATATCTGTTTGAAACTGTTAGCAAAATCATTTGTTAACTCTTGATGGGGTATCATTAATGTTTTTAGGGGTGAACTATACCCCTGAACTATATGTATCACTACTCCAGATCAACCTGGAGATACAATATCTAAATTCATATTCAGAGTCGTGAAGGTTTGAATGCATACGAACAAGCTAAAATTAGATTCCTACAAGATTTAGATTTTAATTTTTGCAAAAAATACCTTGGCTCATAAACAATTATTGTTAGCTGTAGGGTTAGGTATGATTGCCCTCTTCCTGAAGGACCAAGTCTGATTCCTGCTGGTAGAAATTATGGCCAGGGAGATTTCTCCAACTCAGGCTCATATATCAGCTTACCTAGATCATAATAGTAAATGTTTGCATTCATGATAGCAACATATTCTATATAGTGTTGTCTTTGAAGACAAATTGGAAGTTATTGAAAGTGTAGCTAACACAATGTTAGTAAGATCCATTATGTGAACACATAGTATATAATTTTATATTTTAGCAAAAAGGCATCCAATGTAAGATGCTTTTTGACTGATAAAAACCAATATGACTTGACTCCAGGATAATTTCCAAGTACAATGTGTGCTAATAAAATGAAGTTTATGGTCCCACACTCATAGTCCAAAGAACCAACTTCAGTGATGCAGAGGACATCCTCTCTCAAGATCTCTGGAAACTGGATGACTACTTCAAAAAATGGTGCCTCCAACCAAGCCTAACAAGAACAGAAGTAGCCACATTCCACCTCAGCAATAGATATTGAAATAGAAATTACCAGCCTTCAGTGAAAATTATTACAATGTAATAATTTTTATTTATTTAACATTAAAATTATTCAACTAATTAAATTCAACTAATTAAATTTATTAAATTTATTTATTTAACAATGTAATAATGTAATTATTACAATGTAATGGACGTTGTCCTACCTGAATGTCCCTTTTATGCTCGCTGCGACGACAATCCTACTCCTGGGTTCTTAGCAGTGTGATTGGATTTACTGAGTGCCAATAAATTCCTCTGCAGCTCTGGCTCCACCCACTTTGTCCTTGCTCTGTCAGTCTTTTTCACAAAGTAGATGCAGATAATAATTCGCTACCATTCCAGCCTCTCTGTCCATCAGGAGAATCATCATAATACTCTAGTAGTCTCACTGCAGAAGGAAACATGAAGCAGAAAAAGAGACCCCACCATGGTAGGGAATGGATGGCCCAAGGGAGGGCCAGATTGTTGTCGCAGCGAGCATAAAAGGGACGTTCAGGTAGGACAACATCCATTTTCCTGACTCGCTGTGACGACAATCCTACTCCTGGGATATGCCCAAGTCCTTAATTGTGGGAGGGGGCCAAATCCATTTGCCGACCATGAGGAGCTATTACTGATTGTAACACACGCCTGCCAAATGAAGCATCAGCAGAAGCAAAGGCATCTAAATGGTAGTGACGAACAAAAGAAGTAATTGATGACCAAGTGGCCGCTCTACATATTTCATCTATGGTAGCCTGGGTAGCCCATGCCGCAGAAGTTGCAACACTACGGGTAAAATGTGGTAAAATACCCCCTGGGACTGAACTGTTTTGCAATTCATAAGCTTTAGAAATGCAAGCCTTAAGGCAGCGTCCCACTGTAGTGGAGGAGACTTTCTGTCCCATGGAAGATGGCAAAAAGGACACAAACAATGCTTCTGTTTTCCTAAATGAAGCAGTACACTTAATATAACATCTAAGTGTTCTACAGACATTTAATGTATGCCACCTTTCCTCAAGAGGATGGTGAGGGTCCGGACAAAAATTTGGAAGTACTATCTCTTGAGCCCTGTGGAATTTTGAATTCACTTTAGTCAAAAATGCTGGGTCCAACCTAAGGACGACTCAATCTGGAAAAATGATACAGCAGTTTGGCTGAATAGTGTAGCCATCTCAGATATTCTTCGGGCCAAAGTTACCGCTAGAAGAAAGGCTGTCTTTAATGACAAGTATCGCAATGAAGTGGAAGCTAAAGGTTCAAATGGTTCTGATGTTAAGGATTGCAAAACTAATGTAAAATCCCATGTGGGACAATGGTGGACCACAGGCGGTGACATATTTATGGCTCCTCGCAAAAAGGCTTTGATTTTCAGATCCCAAGAAAGAAGGTGGTGACCATCCCTGGACAGGACAGTGGCTAAAGCCGCAACCTGATGGCGAAGTGTAGAAGGCAATAAACCTTTGTCCAAGCCCGATTGCAGAAATTGTAGTATTTCCGAGATAGCAGCAGACATAGGATCGACATGCTCGGAAACACACCACCTAGTGAAAATCCTCCAAGACGCATTGTAAATGCGGACCGTTGAAGGCCGCCAGGCCGCTTGAATAGTAGAGATGACACTTGAAGGAATATTATCTCTCTTTAAGATGATCCGTTCAAGCACCAGATGGTCAACTTGAGCCAACCTGGGTCTGGATGTTGAATGACCCCTTGAGTCAGAACAATTTTGTCTTGGGGAATATGCCAAGGAGGTGCCACTGACAGATCTTTCAGGTCGGCAAACCATGCCCTCCGGGGCCAATAAGGTGCCACCAGGAGCAGATTCGCTTGTTCCTGCAACAACTTCTGAATGACCTGTGGAATAATTGGAATCGGAGGAAATGCATATAGCAGTCCTTTCGGCCATGGAGAGCGAAGGGCATCGTGACCTTCTGCGGCAGAAGACGGAAACCGGGTGAAGTATCTTGGAAGGTGAGTATTGTGAGGCGTCGCGAATAGGTCGACTATCGGAGGTCCGAATAAGAGAATGATTTTCTGAAACAGACGGAGTGTTAGTCGCCATTCGGATGGATCCAAGCGTTCCCTGCTAAGATAGTCTGCTTGGATGTTGTTGCTTCCGGAGATATGCTCCGCTTTCAGTAATAGGATGTACCTCTCTGCCCAAGCCATCAACAGTTCCGTCTCTGCCATCAGGTCCCTGGAGCGTGTGCCCCCTTGTCGGTTGACATGGGCCTTCGTGGCCATGTTGTCAGTTAGAATAAGCACATGTTTGTTGAGAACATGTGGAAGAAACTGCAGTAACACTAGTCAGACTGCCCGAAGCTCCAATTGATACTGTGTCTGAGCTCCAGCTGTGACCAAGTCCCCTGTGCAATATGCGAGTCCAGGTGGGTACCCCACCCATAAAGGCTGGCATCTGTCGTTATGGTGATACATTCTGTCTCCAGAAAAACAGTCCCTTTCTGCATAGCTGAGGACTTCCACCAATGAAGTGACTTCTTCACCCGGGCAGGAACAATGACTTTGTCCAGCGTGTCTGCGCGTCCCATCTGCTGAAAGGGGAGAAGGAATCACTGCAGGTGGCGAGAATGGTGGCAGGCCCACGGCACTATCTGTATGCATGAAATGAATTTTCCCAAAAGTTGGGACAGCATTAGGATGGGAACCGATGGTTGATCCAGTACTTGTGCAACAAGTTCCCGTATACTGGACTAACGATCCGATGACAGGAATACCAGACCTTGAAGAGAGTCTATGACCGACCCCAGATGCAGAATACATGAGGTTGGAACCAATTGGCTCTTGGGAATATTGAGAACGAAGCCGTGAGATTGTAGAATTTGAAGCACAGGTTGTCTGTCCTGGGCAGCCTGGTTGAGAGATGTTGACGGAATCAAAATATCATCCAGATAACAGACCATATGGATGGAGCGTTCCCGTACCAATGCCGTCAAGACTGCCAGAATTTTCATGAACATCCAAGCCACCGACGACAGTCCAAATGGCATGGCCTTGTATTGAAAATGGCGTTCTTCAAATGCGAAGTGGAGATATTGTCTGTGATCTGGATGAATGGGCACGTGAAGAGATACCTCTTTGATGTCTACAGATTGCATCAAGTCCCTGCATCGAATGCATGACAAAATCAAGCAGAGGGAGTGCATTTTGAAGCGTCGATATAAGATGTATTAGTTCAGTTCTTTGAGGTTGAGTATCCCTCTCCAATCGCCCAAGCGTTTTGGGACAAGAAACAGAACTGAATAGAAACTGGTTTGTATCTGATTGTCCGGAACCGGCTCTATGGCCTTTATGTCCAATAAATGTTGTATTTCTAGTGTCATGAGATGTCGCTTCTGGTGACTGTCTGATCAAGGACATTGAAGAAAATGAGATGGAGGGGGGGAGTGAATTCCAACTTGAGGCCCCAAGTGATTGTGTGGAGGATCCAGGCATCCGTGGAAGTTGTTTCCCACTGATGGTAAAATGCCTGGAGCCTGCCCCACACTGTAAGGGATGACAGAGAGTCATTTCCCGTGATGGAAGGATCTCACACCAATGCCCTGGAATGGTCTTCTGAAGCTGGTCTGATGTCTTCCCCGGTCTCGAAAGGTGGAGCAGTTGGAAGATGTGAAATATCTCTGGCCAGAGTAGGTATTGAAATAGGACCCACTGGGTCTGGGTCCTGCTCGAAAGGGCTGCCGTCCATAAGGTGAACTGCGACGATCCGGTCTCCGATAAGATGTAGGGAGGACCTTGCTCTTATCACGGCCCTCTACCAGAACAGGGTCCAGGGTGGCTCCAAAAAGCGAAGGGGCAGAAGTAAGCCTCCAGTTTGACTTCATGTTAGCCCGCCAATGACGAAGCCACAACATACGACGAGAGATGACACTAGAAGCCAGTGCGCGAGATGCAAACTTCACCGCATCTAACGCAGCATCCGCGGAATATTCAGTGGCAGCTATTAGTTTAGTAACATCTTGATAAATTCTGGCTTCTTCTGTGGGCAACCTCTCACGCAACTGGCAAAGCCAGATGAGCGCTGCCCTATTAAAAAAGGAAGCAGAAGTAGCTGCTCGAATGGCCCATGCTGCTGCTTGATGTGTTTTCCTACACGACATCTCAGCATGCTTGTCTTCCATTTTCAGTCCATCGCCCATTTTGCCTGCCAGAATTGAGAAAGAGAGAGGCTCACAACTGGCTCATCTACCAAAGGCAATTGCAGCAACGCATCCAATTCGGGGGCAGTGCAATACATACGCTTGTCATGGCCAGTAGGGCCAGAAATTGATCCTGGACGTTCCCAGGGACGTTGAATAACCCGAGCAAATAAATCTGGAAATGGAAGATAATCATACTCAGGCTGGGGCAATTTGAATAATGAGTGAGTAGGATCAGATTGATCCTGCAGTGAGACAGCTGGGTCAATCCCCTTGCCCATATTAGTAGCCGCCTTCGCCTTGTGTAATAGAGATTTAAACAATGCGGGCCAAAACAGCCCAGGAAATGCTGGCTTATGAGACAGCTCTTTGTCATCTTCAGATAAATCAAACTCGTCCAGATATTCGTCCTCTATTTCTGGATTTTCTATGTAACTGTGGACTGGAACAGCCGAGGAAGTTGAAGGCTGAACTACTATGGAAGAAGGTGGTGCCCTTGGCCCCAAAAAGGACCTGTTCATCAGTATATTTTGTTGTAAATTTGCCTGCAAAAAACTGGCAAATACCTGTGACTGCATAGATTGGAAATCAGTTATTTGGCCCAAGGCAATTCCTCTCATATCAGGAGGGTTGGGAGTTAACACTGCAGAAATAACCTCAGGGGCCACATAGGGTGGCTGAGAAGACCACAAAGTAGGTTGTTCTGACTGACCCTGGCCAGCAACAAGATTATGGCCCTGAGGGATCAGAATTATGTCCCCTTGTGGCAAGCCACCATATTTGCCTCAGCAGGAAGCAGAACCTGTTGTACGGGGGGGGGGGGGGACAGACGGTTGATTAGCTTCTGGTGAAGTGGACATGGCAGGTAATTGTGTTGTCTGTTTGGAACGTTTGGCTTTATTAAACTGCCGTTCCAAAGCTTGGTGCCTTCGAAAGGCCATCTTATCCATTGCCAAGTCCTGTGTGGTATCTTTAGCAGGGACAGGTCCCACTACACCCCTAGTTTTGGCCTTCTGCTTCCCAGTAGGTTTGAGAGAAGGGGCCCTGGGTGGGGGAACCTCTTGTTCAATGTCCGAAGACAAGGGAGACTCCGCCATAACTGAGAAACAAGGCCACTGAGAAATAAAGCAAAGGAAAGGTCACTTCCCTGAATCTGAAGCGTTGAACACCAGCAGATAAGAAGGGTAGATCAGGCATGCCCGACACCTGTCACAGGCTGCTTCACTTCTGTGGCGCTGGAACAGGAATTCAGGTCATTCTTGGCAGAGAGAGCACCGTTGAAATGGCGGCTGATTTTAAAGCCTGATAAAATGACGGGCACTTTTTAAGCCAGATGCCTCTGAGCCTCAGCTGTTATGAAATCGTTACTCGTTAACCACCAAGAAAAAAAGGGCTAGCAGCAATGCTGCCAATCAACGTAGTGCAAACATTGACAATTAACTCA
This sequence comes from Coluber constrictor foxii, assembly GCA_038048745.1. Lineage (NCBI taxonomy): Eukaryota > Metazoa > Chordata > Lepidosauria > Squamata > Colubridae > Coluber > Coluber constrictor. Next base: position 112,185,365 of record CM075961.1, on the reverse strand, counting down.
TGCAGCAATAGTCGCTAATATCGTAATGCGAAAATGGGCGTGTGTCAGCTGAGGCGGGAATGCTCAACCGCCCTGAAGCAATCACACCAATCAACAGGGTATGCCAGAAATGGTGGTGACCCTGGAGCTTTTTAAGGTAACAAAGGCGGCAATTAGCTTTGACAGAATCCACAACCGTCTTCAACAGGGTATGCCTTTAAATGACAGTGACCCTGGAGGCTCTGAAGTTGTCAGGCGAGGTAATTCAAGCAGGTGGGAGTCCACAACCACTGCAAATCACTTTCACTATCAACCGGGTATGTCTTTAAGAACAGGGACCCTGGATTTGCTCTAAGATGACAGCCAGACAACTAGCACCAGCGGAATCCTCCACCGCCATCAAGCGCTTTCACAATCAACAGGGTATGTTAGTTTAAATAACAGGGACCCCAGAGCCACTAAATTAATAGGACAGGTTGCGAAGACAAGGGCAGTTATGCCAGCAAGCCGGGAACCAGCTCTCTCGCCACGGCCAGGAAACAGTGAGGCAGATGATGTTAACTGTCAAACCTCAAAATGTCTGCTCGGCAAAATTATTAGAACGTAAAAAGCGGTTACCGCTCTGGAGCCCCAAGCGCTAACTCACATAAGCAGCTCTCCATCTCTCTCACGTTGCGCAGTTAACCAATGTAATCCAAATTAAGGAAAAAAGGGGAAATCCAATGTTTGGATAAACCTTCAGAAATACGTAATTTACAGCAACAGCAAAGCATTCAGTCTATCCCAATCCAATGAGTGAAAAAGACTGATGGAGCAAGGACAAACGGGGTGGAGCCAGAGCTGCAGAGGAATTTATTTGCACTTAGTAAATCCAATCACACTGCTAAGAACCCAGGAGTAGGATTGTCATCGCAGTGAGTTAGGAAAATAATGTAATTATTACAATGTAATAATTTTCCAAAGTCTCTGGGGCAACACTGGACAGATCACTAATCTTCCAACAACATCTGAAAAAAAAACAGCTACAAAATTGAAAAGCCACAAATATTTACTGAACAGATTGGCTGGAAATCTTTGAGTGCTGCTGCTAACACTCTATGAACAGCAGCTTTGGCTTTGGTTTATACCACAACTGAATATTGTGCCAGCATATGACTTAACAGCACCCATACCCAAATCATCTGTCTACTGCTGTCAGCCGCTAGCTAGTCCTGGCCAGAAAATCAATTCCACAGGAAGGTGTTAAAATTTAAGGAATTATATTGTTAGAAGGTACAAGACTCTGTAACAGTTTCTATCCAGACCAGAGACTAAACCTTGACTGTGCATGACCTTAGAAATCCCAGATTATAAAATCCCCTGGGGGGCGGGGGGGCGGAAGGGGAGGGGGGGGGAGAAGGGAGAGGGAGAGAGAAAAGAGATTCCTATAACTTGGAACCATAACACAAGGTCAACATCAAGGCCCAGAAAGAGGATGAAACTGGCCAAAGATGGACAGCCACTCAGGTAAAACATTCATTTCAGGATACCAGCTATTACATTTATTAATAAACAAAAGACCCCTTCTCTGACTGCCACCTCCAGCTGCAATGTAAATTATGCAGAAAGCCAACCGATACAGTAAATGAGTGGAAAACCCCACAAGGTCAGCATGGTGCCTAAACATCAAGCACCCCATTTTAGCCATTCAGCTAATTACAATTTCCAGTAATTCCTAGTTCCATTCCAAGTAACTAGGTGTTCTATGGAGGAGCAAGCCTAGATTAAAACTCAGAACATCTCTTCTAATGAAGGCTAAAATTATTCATATTGAGATTGGCTATAATAACAGAAATTTCCAAATCTGATTTGTTACCTCCTCCCTTTACTTATATTTCAGTGAATTAGAAATGTGTCTGCCTGAGCTGCTGTTTCATTATATTATCCTGTTCTGGACTTCAAAAATGTTTCAGCCCCTTTTGCCCCCTTATTTCCACCAATGTCATCTTCTGTATTCTTTACAGTTGAGTAAGGACTGTTAGGTTTCTTGGTAAGTCTTTTCTGAAGAATTCCCAATCAGTTCAACAGTTTGCTGTGGTTTAAAGTTATTCTCATATCTATGTGATGCTTGTGTCATCCAGTACCCTGGTTCTCAAATTATCTACTTTCCAGTCATTGAGAAAAGTTCTCTTGCTTGAGCTTTCAAAACAGCAGACTGAAGCTTGATCAAAGTGATCCAGAAGAAAGGTAGTGTTTTCTCATGAAAAATATCTATGCAAACGTTTACTCTGAAATGCTGAAGGAAATAATAACCTGCAGGACTCCAAGTGACCCACTGCAGGATTTATCTCATTATGGTCCATTGCCAATGTTAGCAAACCTTTTCGGCACTGAGTGCCAAAATGGAACATGTGTGCGTGCATGCATACCGGAAACCGGAAAAGCAGATGATCTTCTGGTTTCTGGCACATGCAAAGACCAGCTGTCTGGTGTGCATGTGCTGGCTCTGCCTGGCCTTTCAGGAGTCCTCCCTGCCTGCCCCCTACCCACCCCCTGGTAGGGTTGCAGGACATCCCCACTGACGACCTGATTCTGCAGCCCCAGAGAGGGAGAGAAAGTTAGGTGGGGAATGCCGTTTCCCTCTGCTGGAAAGCCGGAGCTCCTTTCTGGGCTTGGAGGTAAGAGTGTCGGCATTCCCCAGGCTTGGCTTAGGGGGCCAGCAGGCGGGAGAGCTTAACCCTAACTCTGGCTGGGATGAAGCGCCCACCTCAGCCCACCATCAAGAACAAGCCAGTGCAGCCCCACCTCTTATCCCTTGGCAGCGCCTTCTCGCTTCCTGGCTGGTCCAACACGACTCTTACCCCCAGCAGTGTCTCCATTCTGCACTCTTCTCTGGCCGTTCTGGGGCAGCTTGCCTCCCGAATGGCAGCTCCTGGATGCTCCAGCATCCCGGCTGGAAGCGGCAGCACGAGAACCGAAGCGACCCCCTCGCCCCTAATGGGGACAGGAGCAGCGGGCAGGACGGGCAGCAGCCCAGCCAGCAAACACTACTCCCAAGTAGGGTCCTAAGGGTCCCAAGTAAAGAAGAGTCTGAGGTTAGAAGTTCCTCAAAGTTCCATTTTATTAGAGATATCATATTGGCACATCTGGGAAAACCCGAATCTGAAAGCTTCCAGGTTTTCCCCACCCAAAAGAAAGTCCTTCCCTGGCACCCACATATCCATCACATGGTGCAATCAATGCACCATCCCAATTGGAGATGCCTCCCAGTCAAGCCACTCCAAGTGCAGGCCGAATAACCTTGACTCTCAGAGAAAGGAATGTTACTATGGCTAGATATCTCCACCATTCCATGCAATCCCCCCTTCCAGTTTCCCACAGCACTAAATGTGGCAGCCCTGAAGATCCAAAAAAGAAAAGAAAAGAAAGATGGCCTCCAGGGCTGACAGCACTGCTGCCCCATGCACCCAGGAGCTCCAGACCGCAGATGCATATCAGTGCTGCAGGCTGGAGGGCAGGGGCTGCACAAGAAGCACACTCAGGCAGGGAGTAAAGAAAGCCCTGGCCTGCCCATCCTGGCTGGCAGCTCTGCTCCTCTTGCTCTTCTGGTTCACACACACCGGCCAGCTGGGTCTTCATATGTGTGGGGGTGCCAAAAACCAAAAAAGCAGCTGCCCAATGCACATGTGTGCAACAGGAAGACGATCTTCCCGTTTCTGACATGTGCATGTGCATTGCCCAACTGGTCTTTTTGTGTGGATGCACACCAGAAACTGGAGGACCAGATGGCCAGCATGTATGCATACGTAGGAAATCAGAAAATTATATTCCTGGCATGCGCATGCACACTGGATGGCTGCTCTTTCAGTTTCTGGTGCTCCCACATGCGTGAAGAAGGCGGTCCCGTAAGTACCCTGGTCCTAAGCCATGGAGCGCTTTAAAGGTGATCACCAACACCTTGAAACGCACCCGGAAGTCCACCGGCAACCAATGCAGCTCACGCAGGAGAGGTGTCACATGGGAGCGACGGGGACACATAATCCCCCGCGCGGCCGCATTCTGCACCAGTTGGAGCCTCTGGGTGCACCCCAAGGGGAGCCCCATGTAGAGAGCATTGCAGTAGTCCAGGCGAGATGTGATGAGCGCCTGAGTGACTGTGCGTAGGGAGACCTGATCTAGAAAGGGCCGCAACTGGCGTATCAGGTGAACCTGATAGAAAGCCCCCCTGGCCACAGCTGTCGTATGATCCTCTAAAGACAACCGTGAGTCCAGGAGGACGCCCAAGTTGTGCACCTTTTCCGTGGGGGCCAATGGTTCGCCCCCAATAACCAGCAATGGTGTCAGCTGGCTATATTGGGACGCCGGCAGCCACAGCCACTCGGTCTTGGAGGGGTTGAGTCGAAGCCTGTTTCTCTCCATCCAGACCCGCACGGCTTCAAGGCACTGGGACATCACTTCCACAGCATCATTGGGGTGGTCTGGGGTGGAGATGTACAGCTGAGTATCGTCAGCGTACTGATGGAACTCCACCCCAAAACCACGGATGATCTCACCCAGCGGCTTTACATAAATGTTGAACAGGAGGGGCGAGAGGACCGACCCTTGTGGCACCCCACACACTAGGCACCTCAGGGTCGACCGCTGCCCCCTGTCAACACAGATTGCGACCGGTCGGAGAGGTAGGAGGAGAACCACCGTAAAACAGTGCCCCCCACACCCAGCCCCCCCAACCGGCGCAACATGATACCATGGTCGATGGTATCAAAAGCCGCTGAGAGGTCTAACAACACCAGGATAGAGGAATACCCCCTACCCCGGGCCGTCCAGAGATCATCCCCCAACGCGACCAATGCCATTTCGGTGCTGTATCCAGACCTGAAGCCGGACTGGAGAGGGTCTAAATAGATAGCTTCATCCAGGTACCGGGGGAGCTGCCACACAACCACACTCTCAACAACCTTCGCTAAAAAGGGAAGATTGGAGACTGGACGATAATTAGCCAAAACAGCTGGGTCCAGGGAGGGCTTCTTGAGGAGGGGCCTCACCACCGCCTCCTTCAAGGCGGCCGGTAGGGCACCCTCACTCAAAGAAGCATTTATAATCTCCTGGAGCCAGCCTCGTGTAACCTCCCGGGAGGCCAGCACCAGCCAGGAGGGACATGGGTCCAATAAACATGTGGTTGCGTTCAGTCTTCCCAGAATCCTGTCCACGTCCTCGGGAGCCACAGGATCGAACTCAGCCCAGGTAACACTCTCAAGACCTGCCTCAGTCCCCCCGCCTGAACTAACCCAGTCAGCAGCCAAATCATCCCGAATCTGAGTTATTTTATCATCCAGATATTGAAGAAAGTCCTCAGCACGACCCTGCAAGAGATCCTCCCGCATTCCCAGATGGAGGAGGGAGCGGGTCACCCTAAACAGGGCGGCTGGGCGATTATCTGATGACGCGAAAAGAGCGGCGAAATAATTAGGTTTCACCGCTTTTATCGCCACTAAGTGAGTCTTAATATGAGCTCTTACTAGTGTCAAGTCAGATTCAGAGCGACTGGCCCTCCAACCGCTCTCTAGGCATCTTTTCCGGCTCTTCATCTCTCTCAGCTCCTCGGTAAAGCAAAGAGATAAGTGAGTTCGGCGCCGGGTCAGAGGCCGCAAAGACACGACGCGGTCCAAGGCCCCGCTGGCCGCCCTATCCCAGGCAGCCACCAGGTCCTCGGCCGAGTCGTGTGTCAGTGTCTCAGGAAATGGCCCAAGCTCCTCTGGAACCTATCAGGATCCATCAGGCGCCTGGGGCGGAACCACCTGGTCGGTTCTGCCTCCCTGCGACAAGGTGCAGCGGTCAGTAAGTCAAGTCAAAGGAGGGAGTGGTCAGTCCATGACAAGGGTTCAATACCTATATCCCCAGTATCAAGACCACTCAACCACTGACCAGAGACAAAAACTAGATCCAGGGTGTGTCCACCAGTGTGAGTCGGGCCCTGAATTACCTGGGTCAGGGCCATCATGGAAGCCATGAACTCCCGAGCTAACCCAGATGTTTCCCCGATAGATGGCAGATTGAAATCCCCCATTACCATAAGCCTGGGGGTACCAATCGCCACCTCGGCTACATTTAGAAGCTCGGGCAGGGTCGTTGCCACATGGCAGGGAGCCAGGTACATGACTAACAGACCCATCTGCCCACCACAACACCACCTCACAAAGATGGACTCACACCCGGCTATCTGAGGTACAGTGGCCTCCCTCGGATCAAGACCTTCCTTAATAATGACCGCTACTCCCCCACCCCTCCCCTGAGCTCTCAGCTGATGGAATGCAAGGAAACCTGGTGGGCACATCTCCATGAGGGGAACCCCACCCTCGTGGCCCAACCAGGTCTCCGTAATACCAGCCAGGTCTGCACCCTCCTCTTGAAGAAGATAACATATGAGGGGGGCCTTATTGACAACGGACCTGGCATTGCACAGCAGTAGCCGGAGCTCAGGTCCTGAGACGCTGAACAACCTGGGGAACAGGAGGAGCTAAGGGGACCGGGGCACGCGATCGCTTGAAGATAGCGAGCGCGCGCTCCCACAACATGATACGGCCCTCTGCTCTCACCATATCTGCCCCTCCCACCCAGCGTATTAATAGGAAAGCCCTCGACAGAGGGCTCTGTAGGAGCCCTCTTACCTCCAGAGTCTTGACCCCCTGCGGCACCATAAACAGCCGGACCCTCCCCTCCCCCCTGTGGGTTCTCCCCCAAACCCACTCCCACCCCCACCCCTGAACCCCTTAAAAATCTAATTAAAAAAGACCTTAAAAAACCCCTCAATCCCCGTTTTGCAACATGCCACCTCTCGGGATCCCAAAACCCGTCATTAAGGTGGGCCCTCGATAACATAGAGGGCCAAGCCTGTGAGAGGGGGGAGTCTCACAATGCAAGAAGCTTAGACCTCGAGTACATCTGAGCACAGAATGGAGATAGACGGAGTGGTAAGGCAGAGTCTATGATAGTAGTCAGGAATGTCCAAAAGAACAAGGGTTCAAGTTAGTCAGGAGAATCCCCACTACCCTCTCACGGAAGTGGGTAGGAGTCTCTACGTTCAATCCAATTGCGGGGATGTCCGGACCACCCTCTCACAGAGGTCCGCCATACAGTCAGGTAAGTTGGAGAGTCCAGGCCACTCTCTCACAGTGGCCTGGCATATTAGTCCTGCGAGGTGAGACACCCCATCAGAGGTGAACGAAGAAGGAGCCGGCTCCATCAGTCCTCCCGTGAGCTATCTTGTTCTCCGGTAACGCCAGCGAGCGAGATGATAATAGGGCCGAGTTCCAAGCTGCTCCGGAAATTAGCGGATCGATAACAGTAACAAGCCAAGATGTATCAAAAAGCCAATGGAGGACAGGTGGAGGGGGAGGGGCCAACTCCAACAAGGATATAATGATGTAATGGCGAGCCCCCAGATTGTAGCTCAATTCAGTCGGTGGATGAAAATCCTCACCACCGCCATGGGGGGCGTCCCAGTTGGACCCATTTGGGTCTTCAACCTCCTGTTGGGAGCCTCCTCTATATATACAACCCCCCGCCAGCCACCAGCAGACCCGCTAGCCAGCTGAGGCCCCACTGGCACCGTCAGCATCAGGGCCGCCAGAAAAACAAGTAGCCTCCTCACCAGGATCTTATTTCTCCTCCAGGCGCTCTCCTTTCTCCTCCAGGGAGCCTGCAGTCGAGCGGACAGACCGCTCCAGCAGCCCCGCAGCCAACGACCCCAGAGGCGCCCCAGACCACTGCAAACACATGGGCCAGCAGGCCCAGCAGCTCCACCGCCACCGCCACCGCCGCCAACTCCCGTGGCATCTTTCGCGGCCCGCAGCAGCCTCAATAGATCACATGCTGGTGAGCTCCAAGCCCACCAGCGAGACGGCCACATATTCCGCGGGCCGGGTGGGGGGTTGCCGATAGTCTGCAACCACCCCCCCAGACCCCACTTGCCGCTATCTCCCATCGCCGCCTCTCGCCGCTCTCGCCGCTTGCAGCCACCTCCAGCCAATTCCTGTGGCGTCTCTTGTGTCCCTCGCGGGCGGCAGCAACTCTCAGAGGCCGATATTACATAGGACACGCTGGTGGGCACCAAACCCACCAACATGACAGCCACATACTCCGCAAGCCGGACAGGAGGGGGGAGCGGAGCTGGCAGGTATTACAGAGACCTGTTGGGCCAAGAGGGGGGGTCCCCCTCGTTGAAATGTGCCCACCTGGTTTCCATGCATTTCATCAGCTGAGGTCACAGAGTAAGGACGGGGGTTGGCGATTGTTATAAAAGAAGGTCTTGCTTCAAGGGAGGCCACTATTCCTCAGATTGTCAGAAGTGAGTCCCTCCTGGTGAAGTGGGGTCATGGGGTAGAGGTGGGCTTGCTGATCACATACCTGGCTCCCTGCCACGTGGCAGCAGCCCTGCCTGAACTGCTCAACGTGTTAGCCAGGGTGGCAGTTGATACCCCTAGGCTTATCGTCATGGGGGATTTTAACCTGCTGTCCATCGGTGAAGCATCTGAGGCAGCGCAAGAGTTCATGGCTTTCATAATGGCTATGGACCTGACCCACTTAGTGCATGGCCCTACTCACACGGGAGGAAACACCCTGGACCTGGTTTTTATCTCTGGTCAGTAGCTGAATGATCTTGATATAGGGGATATAGTGATTGAACCCTTGTCATGGTCGGATCGTTCCCTCCTTCGCTTTGACCTTCAAACCGCTACACCCCACTGCAGGGAGGCAAAACCGGTGAGGTGGTTCTGCCCCAGGTGCCTGATGGACCTGGATCAGTTCCAGATGGAGCTTGGGCCATTTCCTGAGGTTCTGTCTCACGGCTTGGCCGAAGACCTCTTAGCCACCTGGGATAGGGTGGCCACTGGGGCTTTGGATCGGGTCATGCCTTTGCGGCCTCTGACTCGGCACCGATCTGGCCTCGCTCCCGTTTTACCAAGGAGCTGAGGGAGATGAAGCGCCGAAAAAGACATCTGGAGAGTGGTTGGAGGGCCAGTCTTTCTGAATCTGACCGAACACTGGTAAGGTCTCATATTAAGACCTACCTAGTGGCGATAAAAGCAGCAAAATGTAACTATCTTTCCGCTCTTATTGCATCATCAGATAACCGCCCGGCTGCCCTGTTTAGGGTGACCCGCTCCCTGCTCCTTCAGGAAGCACAGGAGGACCCCTTGAAGTGCAGAGCCAAGGATTTTGTACAATATCTGTATGACAAAATCGCTCAGATTCAGGAACACTTGGACTCTGACAGGGCAGTTTCAGGGGGGATGACTGAGACAGGCCTTGAGAATGTTATCTGGGAAGAGTTTGACTCTGTGACTCCCAAAGATGTGGACAGGATACTGGGCAGACTGAGCATGGCCATATGTATATTGGACCCATGTCCCTCCTGATTGGTGCTGGCCTCTCGGGAGGTTACACGAGGCTGGCTCCAGGGGATTATAAATGCTTGAATGAGGGTGTCTTTCCTGCTGCCTTGAAAGAAGCGATGGTGAAGCCTCTCCTCAAGAAGCCTTCCCTGGACCCAGCAGTGTTGGCTAATTACCATCCAATCTCCAACCTTCGCTTTGTGGCGAAGGTCGTTGACAGTGTGGTTGTGCGACAGCTCCCTCAGTACCTGGATGAATCGGCTTATCTGGATCCATTCCAGTCAGCCTGCGTACAGCTTGGAAACGGCATTGGTCACATTGGTTGATGATCTCTGGAGGGCTCAGGATAGGGGCTGCTCCTCTGTCCTGGCCCTATTAGACCTCTCAGCGGCTTTTGATACCATCGACCATAGTATCATGCTGCACTGATTGGAAGAGTTAGGGGTGAGGGGCACCATGTTGCAGTGGTTCTCCTCCTTTTTCTCCGATTGGTCGCAGTATGTGTTGGCAGGGGGCAGAGATCAACTCCGAGGCCCCTTGTATGTGGGGTGCTGCAAGGGTTGGTCCTCTCACCCCTTCTGTTCAACATTTATGTGAAGCCACTGGGTGAGCATCCATGGTTTCGGGGTGAAGTACCACCAGTACGCTGATGACACTCAGCTGTACATCTCCACCCCAGACCACCCCAATGATGCTCTTGAAGTGATGTCCCAGTGCCTGGAGGCTGTATGAATCTGGATGAGGAGGAAGAGACTCAGGCTCATTCCATCCAAGACCGAGTGGCTGTGGTTTCCGACATCCCAATATAGTCAGATGGTGCCATCACTGACTATCGGAGGCGAGTCATTGGCCCCCTCGGAGAGGGCTTGCAACTTGGGTGTCCTCCTGGATTCACAGCTGTCTTTAGAAGAGCACGTGATGGCTGTGGCCGGGACGGCGTTTTCTCAGGTTCTCCTGATTCGCCAGTTGTGTCCCTTTCTAGATCGGGACTCGTTAAATACAGTCACTCATGCATTTGTCACTTCCCGCCTGGATTACTGCAATGCTCTCTACGTGGGGCTCCCCTTGAGGAGCACCCGGAGGCTCCAGTTAGTCCAGAATGCGGCCACTCCCATGTGACCCCCCTCCTGCACGAGCTGCACTGGCTGCCAGTGGTCTTCCGGGTGCATTTCAAGGTTTTGGTTACCACCTTTAGAGTGCTCCATGGCTTAGGACTGGGGTATTTATGGGACCGCCTTCTGATACCAGTGGCCTCCCACCAACCAGTACACTCCCATAGAGAGGGCTCCTCAGGGTGCCATCAGTCAAACAGTGCCGACTGGCAGCCCCCAGGGGGAGAGCCTTCTCTGTGGGGGCACCTGCCCTTTGGAACGAGCTCCTCCCAGAGATATGAAGGATCCTGGATCTGCGCACTTTCCGCCAAGCCCTCAAAACATTCCTATTCCAGCAGGCTGGCCTGGCCTAACTTCTCTTTTACACTGCTTTTAAATTTTAATTTGTCTAAATTGGGGTGTTTTAATTTGTCTTTGGGGCTAAAGTATTTAATATATTTTAAATGATTATTTTAATGTTTGTATTATATGGATTTTTATCTTTTGATTGTTCACTCCCCTGAGTCCTTTGAGAGTAGAGCGGTATATAAAATAATAATAAATAATAAAATAAATAAATAAATAAATAAATAAATAAATAAATAAATAAATAAACTTGATTGGTCTCACCCTTAGGAAGTTTCTCCTTAGTCCAACTCTCAATAAAATAGCACTGTTCCGGACTTCGGGTTTGGTACCACCATCTTCCTTAATAAATTCTTTAAGATCTCTAAAGGAAGCCTCCTGACTCTGTGGATCCACCGGAAGCTGAATTTTCTGTATTACTACAGAAACTGTTGCAGAGCCTGCTTTTCTTCTTCGTGAAAAGAACGAGAGAAGAGCTGGTGAGGGTGGGTAGAGCCCCTCCAAAAGCCCTCTGGACAACACCAGGGGCTTGGAGGAGGGAACTCCCTGTTTAGCCCACAGAAAGCTCCAGATCTGGGACGCCTCTGTTTTTACAGAGCTAGGCATCGCGACCAACTCTGTAACCAAGAAGCAACCAAGAAGCAGATTTAATGAGAGCAAGAGCAGACAGAGTAGGAGCAGGAGCCCAAACTGTTGCAAGTATCGTTGCTTAACTCTGGGAATACAGTGTTGCTAATTGTATCTAAATGACTGGGAGGCTGGAAGAAATGGCACCTTTGTTGTGAAAGTGAAAGTGAGAAACAAAAGTGCCTTTTAAAAAAAAAATTGATTTATATGCCGCCCTTCTCCGGAAACTCAGGGCGGCTTATAGTGCATTAAGCAATAGCCTTCATACTTTTGTATATATTTATACAAAGTCAGCTTATTGCCCCCACAATTGGGTCCTCAATTGACCCACATTAGAAAGGATGGAACGCTGAGTCGACCTTGAGCGTGGCTAGGATTGAACTCGCAGAATTACAGGCAGCTGGATGTTAATTGCTGCGTTTAGTAGGAGGCATTAGCCCCCTACACTACTCAGGCTCAATGTAAGAGTATTAAGAGTATTGCACTTTAAAAGTGTCTTAAAGCTTCAAGAAATTAAGAAGCTGCTGGAGAAATGTCTATTTGAACTATTTTGACCTGGAAAAAATAATCTATACATTTTTGGAAGCTTTTTAAGAGACTTTGTGGTTGTGAAGAGGAAAAAAAGATTCCCTTTTAAAATGGCTGCTAAACAACTAAAGTCAGGAATTCCTAAAGCTGGAGCAGGCTCTCCAACAGTTTCTGTAGTAACACAGAAAGTTCAGCTTCTGGTGGATCCACAGAGTCAGGAGGCTTCCTTTAGAGATCTTAAAGAATTTATTAAGGAAGCCTTGAATAATCAAACTGCAGTTATGAATAATCAAACAGCAATTATGGAAGAGAAACTTCAAAAATTTGAGGAGGACATAAAGGAAATTAAGAATGAGGTTGAGGTTAAGCATGATGAAATAAGAGATGACATTATACTGGCAGTTTCAGGACTATCAAAACATCTCATTAAGCTAGATGAGAGAGTGGAAGAAATTAACGAAGCTAATTTGAATTTGGAAGGAAAAGTTGGAGAGATAATGACTAAAACAGAGAAGGTGGAAGATGAACTGGTTACGTTACAAGATAGATCCCTGGAATCTGCTTTGAGGCTGAGAGGGTTGAAAGAAAATAGTCGGGAAAACTTAAGGGATATTTGTACTGCAGCCATAGCAGAGATCATTAAAGAAAGAGTGGAAGATGTGGCAATTCGTATTGACAAAATTTACAGAGTGAACTCCTGGATAGCAAAACAAAGGCAGTTACCAAGAGATGTGGTGATATATTTTTCAGACAGGAGGATTAGAAATGACATCTTGCAGGCTTCGTACAATAACAAGTTTCAGGTGGATGGAAAAGAATTACTGTTTCTTAAAGAGATCCCTCCCAAAATGTTAAGAAGCAGAAAGAACTTTGATTTTCTGGTAAATGAATTGAGAAAACAGCAAATGCAGTACAGATGAGATGTTCCAGCTGGCTTAATAGTGATTTATTGTGGAGAGAGATACCGTTTAAATACAGTTTGAAAAGCAAAAGATTTTTATGTCAATGTTCTGAAGGCTGGATACCCACCCTCACCTGGGGCGGGGGGGGGAGGAGAAAATGGACATGCTGCAAGAAGAGTAAGATGGAAAGCAGGTACAAACTTATGCTAAAGTGGCAACTGGAGGAATTATTATGGAAGAAGAACTGTTGCAATTTGGGGGTCCATCTCCCACTCTGGAGGTATCTAAGAAGCTAGAGGAACCAAAAGAACAACGCTTGACACTATCAACTTATAAACAACAACAAAAACTACAACAAACTCAAGATTTAGTTCAAGAGGAAAAAAAAAAACAGAAGCAGTGGGAGGGGCCAGGCTGAAGAGTAAGATGGAGGAGGATATTCAGCGCATGCTCATGAAGCTTCGAGGGGCCAAAAATGGCAACTAAATTTCTATCCTGGAATGTTAATGGCCTAAATTTACCACAAAAAAGAAAGAAAGTATTTCAGTATTTGAAACAATTTAATAACGATGTTATTTGTCTTCAGGAAACACACATTTAGACTTTTGGACCAAAAATATTTGATAAATTCAAGATTAGGTACGCACTTTTTTGCATCATCACCAGAAAAGAAAAATGGAATAGTTATATATTTAAAGAAAAGACTATTAGCTAATTTAATAGAGTCAGATGAGCAAGGAAGATATATTACAATTGAATTACTAATTCAGAATGTGAAAATGCTTTTAAATGGAATTTATGCACCTAATCAACAACAAGGTAACTTTTTTAAATTTTTACATGCCAAAATAATACAATGTGGCTATAAATCTCTAATACTAATGGGTGACTGGAATGGAGTAATGGACACTTTGAGAGATAAAAAAAGCTTAACAAACATTTCTACACGTGCAAAATTACCCAAATCTTTTTTTGATATGATGGAAGATATGGAATTGAGAGATATTTGGAGAGAACAAAATGTTAAAGAAAGAGATTTTACCTTTTTTTCTGATAGGCATCTATCTTTTTCAAGGATTGACTTTATACTAACCACAAATGATTTTTTTTCTAGGGTAAAGAAGACAAAGATTTATCCAAGAGCTTTAACTGACCATAGTCCTGTTTGGGTGGAATTTGAACAGGAGAGGGGAGAAAGGAGGTCTTGGAATTTAAATGAGAATTTATTTAGATATGAAGAAAATGTGATTGATCTTAAAAAACAAATGAAAATTTTTTTTGTTATTAATATGCATAAGGGTACTTCTATGGAAATGGTATGGGATGCAAGCAAGGCCTATATGAGGGGGATTTTAATACACATGAATAAGAAACATAGAATAAAACAACAAAAAAAAGCGGAAAGAGATAGAGGAGGAAATAAAAAAGAAAGAACAATTACTTATATCTAATCCAGGAGACAAAAAAGTAAAGGAAGCAATAAAAATATTAAAAGAGCAATTTAATATGTTAATGGCTGATCAGGTGGCAACTAGCTTACAATATGCTAAACATAAAACATTTTGCAATGCTAATAAACCAGGCAGGTGGTTGGCTTATATGTTGAGGAAAAAACAGAAATCACGAGTAATTACTAAGATAGAATTCAGAGGTAAAGAGGTTTATCAACTGAATTTGATTAAGCTTTTTTGGATTTTTATAAAAAGTTGTATGCTAGTGAACTAGTACAAGGTATAGCTATAGATAGATATCTAAGAGAGAGGAATATTTCTGAGTTAACATTAGAACAGAGGGAAGGATTGAATCATCCTATATCATCTGAGGAGATTATTGCAGCAATTAAACAATTAAAAACAGGTAAGGCTCCGGGAACAGATGGATTAACAGCTGTTTATTATAAGAATTTACAGGCTGAAATGGTGGAACCGCTTAGAGTTTTAATTTGTTATATACAAACAAGGGGAGAAGTCCCACCCTCTTGGAGAACAGCTTTTGTTTCACTGATCCCGAAGGAAGAACAGAACTGTATTAAACCTGAGAATTACAGGCCAATCTCACTTTTGAATATTGATTATAAAGTTTTTACCAAGATATTAGCAAATAGATTAATGCCAGTTATGCAGCAAGTAGTTCATAATGACCAATCTGGGTTTATAAAAGGGAGACAAATGAAATATAATGTTAGACAAATTATAAATTTACTCGAATATTTGGAAAAGAATAACCAAGTTTTAGCAGCACTTATATTTGTGGATGCAGAAAAGGCACTTGATCGCTTGAATTGGCAATTTCTGTTGAAGTTAATAGAAAAAATGCATTTTGGAGAGTATTTTATACAATCAATTAGAGCAATATATCAGAAACAAACAGCATAAATAATAGTTAATGGAGATTTAACGGAAGTTTTTAAAATTGAGAAAGGAACAAGGCAGGGCTGTCCTTTATCTCCATTGCTGTTTATTGAAAAAGTTTTACAATACAATTTTTATCCCCATTTCCCCCCATTGCTGTTTATTTTAACCCTAGAGGTTTTATTGAATAAGATACGTGATTCTGACAAACTAAAAGGAATTGTAATCAGACAGCAAGATTATAAATTAAGTGCTTTTGTAGATGATTTGGTTTTCACTTTAACCCAACCCAGTGAATCAGCTTCTTATATATTGAATATAATAGTCAATATGGAAAGGTATCTGGATTCAAAGTAAACCAACATAAGATGAAGATGATAACTAAAAATATGTCTATATCTCAAGTAGCTGATTTAGGGAGTGTAACGGGATTTGAAACAGTTAAAAAGGTTAGATACTTAGGAGTAAATATTTCAGCCTCAAATACAAAATTATATAAAAACAATTATGAGGTTCTTTGGTATAAGGTACAGAAAGAAATGGATAATTGGAAAAAGTTACAATTATCTTTATTGGGGAGAATAGCAGCAATAAAAATGAATGTGTTACCTAGGTTTCTATTTTTGTTTCAAATGATACCAGTGCTTAAGAAAGATGGGAATTTGAAGGAGTGGCAGAAAGGGGTTAACACTTTTATTTGGGGGGGGGGGGAACCAAGAGTAGAACTAAAAATTATACAAGATGTACGGGAGAGAGGAGGACTTAAAATGCCCAATTTAAGATTGTATTATGAAGCATCGGTTTTATCACAAATTAGTGACTGGTTTAATTTAACTAAAGAGAGAACTTTAAATATTGAAGGATATGATTTGTTATATGGATGGCATGCCTATTTGTTATATGAAAAAAAAGTGGATAAGGTGTTTAAAGGTCATATACTTAGAAATGCTTTGCTGAAGGTTTGGAAGAAATATCAATATAAGCTAAGTTATAAGATACCTATATGGGCTAATCCTAGACATGCAGTAGAAAATATAAGTATAGAACAAAAACAGGAGGTGGCTACTTACAAAGAGCTTGTTATTATGGAAAGGGGCAAATTGCAATTGAAATCTTTGAATGTACTGAAAGAAGAAGGGATAATTTATACTTGGTTTCAGTATAGTCAGCTCCAAGCAAGGCGGAGGGAAGATCAAAAAACTGGTGTTATGCAAAATGAGGAAAATTTGGTAAAACAGATTAGAGATCAAAGCCAAATGCATATTAAAAGGTTGTATAATGTATTATTGGAAATAGATTTGGAAACAGAATTGGTTAAAGATTGTATGATAAAGTGGGCACAAAACTTTCAGGAACCAGTGATGAGAGAAACATGGGAAAAGATCTGGGTTTACACAAGCACAAAACATAAGAGAAAATTTTTATAAAATGTTTTATAGATGGCATTTGGATCCTAAGAAATTATCATGTATGTATCCAAATATACAAGCTAAATGTTGGAGATGTAATTGTGATGATGCAACTTATTTCCATGTATGGTGGACTTGTAAGAAAATCAAAGCATTTTGGATAAAAATTTGGTGGGTGATGAAGAATATTTTTTTTAAAAAGGTTGAAATTTACTCCGCAATTGTTTTTATTGGGTATAATTACGGACTGTACATTAATAGAGGCTAAATTGATTTTAAACCTAATATCAGCAGCTAAACTGTTGGTAGCGCAATACTGGAAGAAGGATTCTTTGCCTACTATAAAAGAATGGACATTGAAAATTACAAATCTAGCAGAAATGGTGAAAATATCAGCGTATTTGAAGGATTATACACAAGAAAGATACATATTGGAATGGAGAAGATGGATTGATTATATTCAAAATAAATATCAGACAAGAAAATTTCACCTAGCTTATGAATGAGGGTCAAATTCTAGAAATGTTATGTTATCTATAGGGGAGTTAAGGTGTCAGGGGATGATTTGTAGACTAGGGATATTTAGGTTATTTTAGCTTATGATTGTTAATTGCAATACCCTGTATTTTGCTCTGGGAAGTCTGGGGGGGTGGGGGGGAATGGGGGGAGGGAAAATGGGTGGGGGGAATCTCTCTGATGAAGCAGTGAAAAGAATTTTACAGAAGCTTTCAACTTTTCAAACTCCACTTGCTTCAGCAACCAGGCTCAAGGAAGGTGCTGTTGGGGGAGCTGTTCTTGAAGACGATGACGTGCTACCAAGGTCAGTGACGCTCTCTTCTGATTTTACATGCTCTCAACCAATTCCTAAAGAATTTCCTAAAGAAGCCCAGGAAATTGAAAGGCTTGGTGCCAAACCTAAAGCTCCACAAGCGGCTGGGCATTCCTTTCCCAAAGAGATAGACGAAATTCATTATTCTCCTCTTAGCCCTGAACAAACCCAGCATGAGAAGGCTGTGCTACGCTATCTTGATCAAATAGAGATTCTAGAACATGGGCTGCACCAGGCGAAAGCTTTTGCCTCATTGTTTAAGCCAGATAAGAAGGACTCTAGTGTTTTTCAAATTCCTGAGTCCTCCATTTTGCCTTCTTCTTCGAAGCCAAAACCACTCCCACAGGAGGGTTTCACATCAGGCGAATCAGAACAGAAAGCTGTGTCTACATCACTATTGACTCGTGATATTGTACCTTCTCAGATTGCACATGACACTGCAAAAGTAGCAGAGTTTTCTGCGATGTCTAAAACTAAAGTTGCAGCACCATCTGCTGGTGAAAGTAATTTACAAGATAAAGCTGAATTATTATATCAGCTGCAAGAGCAGTTACAAGAATTACAGCAAACTTTTTCAATGATGTCTATAAATAAATAATTTCTTCAGACTGCATCACCACCTGTACCTCCACAGACTCAATTTTTAGCACCCCCTGGTGATGCTGGTGATGTTTTTCCTATTTTAGATGGAGTACAGCAACGCTTAATGGAGCAAATGCAGGTGCCAGCGGCTCCAGCAGGCCATGTTAATATTGCAGTTCAAGCACCAGTGGCAGCTGCAATACAGCAGCCGCACATTCCAATACAGCAGCCTCAGGTTCAAGTACAAGCACCACAAATACCACAAGCATTTTTACCTGCACGGCCAGCACCTCAAATGCATGTTCCTCAACAAGCATCTTCTATTGTTCCACTGGCTGGTGATTCAAAATTAAAGTGGTCAGGACAAAATTATAAGGCAAGGGTCAGTGAGGTTGGACTTTTGCTCCGTAGAGAAGGTACCCATTGCAAGGTAATTAATCCTCCTGACCAACCATGGGCTCCTGAAATAAGAGATTTAGATACTAAAGCATACACAATATTATTGATGTCCATGGATACTGAACTGTAGGTTACTTTTCCACCTGATGCAAATGCCCAACAAATTTGGGTCCAATTAGGAACATGCTATCAGCCCGTTTCAACTGAATCTACATGTTTGCTCTTGTCTGAGTTCCATGGTTTGAAATTAAAACCTGGCGAATATATTGGAGAACATTTAACTAAAATGAAAGGAATGATAAAAGAATTGGGCGAAAAAGGCTATCTTATTGATGATTTTCAAATGATCAGCATTATTATTAACTCTGAAGTATGAATGGAAAGATGTCATTACAAAGGTTAATCAAGTGCCTATTGCTCAATGCACAGTGGATCATGTATGCAGAATTTTAACTGAAGAAGAGGCACTTATGCTAGCCACGCCACATTTGAGAGGACCACCTGCATCAAGAGCTCCAATGAGGCCCCCCTTCCGAAGAAGAGCCTACGTTTCAAGGATGCCACGATGCTACATCTGTAATTGTATGGGACACGCCACCCGGTTTTGTCCCCAACTATTTCCAGCTCCCATCACATACCAGCCCAGAGGAACAGACTCCAGAGGAGGCAGAGGCGGAAGACAAGGTTGTCATGATCCCAGGCGTGATCCGCAAGCTCCACTCACCACATTGGCTTTAACCAACGATCCACAACCTCGTCCAGAGTATGACAGACGACTTCTGTGGACTTCGGATAGTGGTGCAGCATTGCATGTTACCTACAGAAAGGAGCTTTAAACAGAGATGCACAAGCCTGAACCTGAACTACATGAACTCCATTCTTTCTCAAATCATCCTTGTTAGGTCACAGGAAAAAGAACTGTTTATTTTGAAGAGCTCAATGCATTCATTCCTGATGCTTATTATATACCAACAGCAAATAGAGGGTGAGGTGTTGCCCCCTGTTGAAAGGTCGTGAAATTTAGGCGTACTCATGGATTCACGGTTGATTTTGGAAGTTCATGTTGTGACCGTGACCAGGGGGGCATTTGCACAGATTCGTGCACCAATTGTACCCCTACCTGGACCATGATGACCTCTGTACAGTCATTCATGTGCTCGTGACCTCCCGGATCGACTACTGCAATGCTTTTTACATGGGGCTGCCCCACTCAGAGGCTTCAGCTGGTACAGAATGCTGCCGTACAAGTTGTGATGGGAGTATCCCGACACTCTCATGTTACACCCCTCCTGTGCAACCTACATTGGCTATCGGTTGCCCTCTGGGTGAGATTCAAGGTGCTGGTTATCACCTATAAAGCTCTACATGGCTTACGCCTGAGGTACCTGATGGACCATCTGCGGCCAGCGACAGTTCCCCATTGCCCAGTGCATTCCCACAGGGAGGGCCTCCTTGGAGTGCCGTTGGCCAGGCAGTGTTGACTGGCGACTCCTAGAGAATGGGCGTTGGTCTTACCTGATACGCCCTTTCTCGATGACGCGCCCACAGCAGTCAGGCATGGGAGTGGCAGGTCTGTCATCCTATGTGACTGAGCCAACTGAACTTTAGTTCCGCCCCCTTTCCTCCTCTATCCAGTTTGGAGGCGAGATCGTTCAGTTGACTGACGTGTCTGTAGAGAGAAAGAAACAAGGTAAAAGGTCCTCCCACCCCTGCTGAACCCAAGGACGGCCGAAAGGGCGGGGCTGACTGCTGTGGGCACATCATCGAGAAAGGGCGTATCAGGTAAGACCAACGCCCATTCTCCGATCTAGCGCCCACAGCAGTCAGGCATGGGACATACCAAAGCTTGGTGTCTCCAAGGGTGAGAGAGGCCGGACTTGCTGTAGGACCCTCCTTCCGAAAGCTGCGTCCGCGGAAGCATAGGAATCCAGGCGGTAATGCCTGATAAACGGAGTCATTGACGACCACGTAGCCGCCCAGCAGATGCCCGCTAATGGGGCCTGAGTTGACCACGCAGCTGAGGTGGAGGCACTTCTGGTGGAGTGTGCAGTGACATTACGAGGTGGAGGCAACGATAGTGACTCGTAGGCCATGGCAATAGTGGCTCTGAGCCAACGTCCTATCGTAGTCAAGGAGACTCGAGAGCCCATGGAGGAGGGTTGGAAGGAGATGAAAAGGGATTCCGACCTCCGGAATGAAGAAGTCCGTGACAGGTAAATTCACAGGGCCCTGCGGACGTCCAGTTTATGCCACACCGACTCTTGATGACAATGAGGAGAGCAACAGAAATTCGGGAGGATGAGCTCCTGAGCTCTGTGAAATAATGAATTAACCTTCGGGATGAAGGATGGGTCTAACCGGAGGACCACTCTGTCCGAATGGAAAACGCAAAGGTCAGCTCGAACCGACAAGGCGGCGAGTTCCGAAATCCTGCGGGCAGAGGTAATTGCAACAAGAAATGAAACCTTGAAAGACAAAAATTTCAGGCTAACCGTCCTCAATGGTTCGAATGGCGTCAAGGCACGCAGAACCTTATTCAGATCCCAGGATGGGAAACGATGTACCGTGGGGGGACGTAGGTTCGTTGTGACCCTCAAGAAGGACCGGATGAGGGGTTCATTGGCCAATGAAACAGGAGAACCACATGCGAGGATAGATGAAAGGGCGGTCACCTGCCGACGAAGAGTGTTTGGTGCCAGGCCTGACACAAACCTGTCGCGGAGGAAATCGATGAGCTGAGCTGTTGTTACGTGAAGAGGCACTATGTTACGTCCGGAACACCAATTAGAGAAGGACTTCCAAGTCGATTCATAAATGCGCTGGGTCGACGGACGTCGAGCAGCTTAAATGATTGCGATAGTGTCTTGCAAAATAGAAGCACAGGTCAGGAGGACCCGCTCAGCCTCCAGGCGGTCAGTTGATAGGACTGCGGATCCGGGTGTTGAAGAGGGCCTTGGATCAGGACGGGCTGTTCGAAGGGGATCCTCCAATGAGGGGCAACCGACAGGGATAAGAGGTCGGGAAACCAAGGGTGCCGAGGCCAATGGGGGGCCAGCAGCACCACCTCCGCCTGTTCGAGAATTACCTTGCGAACTACCTTGGAGATGAGGGGCAAGGGGGGGAAGGCATAAAGAAGCTGACCCCTCGGCCATGGGCAGCGGAGAGCATCCACCCCTTCCGCTCCTGGAGAGGGGAACCTGGTGAAGTAGCGGGGCAGCTGGTGATTGGAGGCCGAGGCGAAGAGGTCCACCGAGGGAATGCCGAACAGGTCGGTCAATGTCTTGAACAATCGAGGATGCAAGCTCCATTCTGACGGATCGGTCCGTTGGCAGCTGAGGAAGTCCGCCCGCACGTTGTTCTCCCCCGAGATGTGCTCCGCTTTGATCGTTGAAAGATTCTTCTCCGCCCAGAGGCATAAACGGAGCGCTTCCGCCTGGAGGGCTCGGGAGTGGGTCCCACCCTGCCTGTTTACATGCACCTTGGCAGTAACATTGTCTGTTAGGACCAGAATGTCCTGACCCAGAACATGAGGCTCAAATTCCAGGAGCGCAAGGTAGATGGCGCAAAGCTCCAGGAGGTTTATGTTTAGCTGTTGCTCCGGAGGAGACCAAAGACCCTGAGCCGTGTGTTCCCCCAGGTGGGCACCCCAGCCTGAGAGGCTGGCGTCCGTGGTGAGTACTAGTCTGTTGATCACTCCGAAGAAGGAGCCCCGGGACATGGCATACGGAGTCCACCAACTGAGAGAGTTTAGGAGGGAGGAGGGCAAGGGAATCCTTGCTGACGAGGTGGCTCGCCTGGCCCGTTGGAAAGGGAGTAAGAGCCACTGCAGATCCCTGCTGTGGAGGCGAGACCAGGGGACAATATCGTACGCGGAAACCTGAAGAGAGGTGGAATCAATAATCGCCCCAAGGTGTTGAAGACAGGTAGAAGGAGACAAATGGCTCTTACGCCAGTTGATTGAAAAACCGTGTCTTTGTAGGATGTCAATGACAGATGAAAGATCCCGATTGGCCTGGGATTGGGATTGAGAGAGTATGAGAATATTGTCTAAGTAAAATAAAGTGCGAATCAGGATGGAAGCTATATGAGCCATGAGAGCGGCCATGACCTTGGTAAACACACGTGGGGCAGAAGAGAGGCCAAATGGGAGGGCTGCATACTGAAAATGTTTACCATTGTAAGAAAAACGTAAAAACTTTCGGTGGGCAGGGAGGATTGAAATATGAAGGTAAGCCTCAGTTAGGTCTATGGAAGACATAAATTTCGAATGCAGAGCAAAATCGTATGCAAGGACTGCATCTTAAACCGATGGTAAACGATATACTTGTTGAGGGATTTTAAGTCAAGGACCGCCCTCCAACCACCCGAGGCTTTGGGGACAAGAAATAAGCGGGAGTAAAAGCCACGTCCCTTGCAGTTAAAAGGGACAGGCTCAATAGCCCTGATGGCTAACAGATGTTGGATGGCGTCAGAAACCCGAGCCTGCTTAACGGGGTCGAGCGATACAGGGCAAGGGAGATAATGATTAGGAGGGAGGGAGATAAATTCCAGGGAAAGGCCGAATTTGATGGTATTCCTGACCCAGAGGTCAGAAACTGAAGAATCCCAAAAATCGGCAAAGAAGGTTAAACGACCGCCGATTAGGGACTCAGGGAGGTTATTAACGGCCTCTTCTAAATGGTCTACCCCTACCCCCCCTCCCTAGAGGGGCACCTAGAAGGGAAATAGGGGCCCTGTCTGACCTGGGTGTCTCGTTGAGGAGGTCTGGAGGAGAACGCTCGTTGAGGGCGATGCTGCGAGAAACCGGGTTCAGAGGCTCGAAAGGAGGAAGGTCGAAAGGAGCCTTGGCGACGATACTCAGATCTTCTGGATATGGACGGAAGGATCTTACGGTGGTCTCTGGTTTCAACAAGTAGCGGATCCAAGTGCTCTCCAAACAGTTTAGCACCTGTGTAGGGCGAAGAAGCAAGATGCCATTTATTTCGTGCATCAGCTTGCCAGTTCCGCAACCAGAGTAGGCGTCTCGAGGTGATGGAAGCTCCGATGGCTTTGGCAGAAAATCGAGCCGCGTTTAGAGTGGCGTCAGCAGAATATTCCAGAGCTCCTAGGATCTTATTAATATCCTGGTGTGAGCGTAGGTCAGAAGATGGAATCCTGTCTTGGAGCTGACGCAGCCACAAAATGGTGGCCCTGTTGAAGAATGATGTGGCCGACGACGCCTGTACTGCCCATGCAGATGCTTGATGGCCTTTAATCAAGGTTCTCTCAGCCTTCCTGTCCTCGGGCTTCAGGTACTCCTCAGATAGTAGGAGGTGTGTTGGAAAGCAAGGAGACCACAGGGGGATCCACTGAGGGGACCTGTAGGAGGCTGGAGTAATCCTGAGCCATAGTGTAGAACTTCCTGTCCAGATTGTTCAGAATAGGTCCCGAACTTGGTGTTGACCATTGTCGTTTAAGTACCTCTGTGAACAACTTCGGTGCAGGAACGATATCCGCCTGGACGGACGGCTCCTGAAAAAGAGCCAAGGCTGGGTCTACATTCCCAGGGAGGGAATCAGAACCCGGAGGCAGAGTAGGGCAGCCTATCTTGGTGGTAATTCGAGCCTTGTGGAGAAGAGAACGAAACATGTGAGGCTTGAACAAGCCCACAAAGGCAGGCTGGTCCGGCTCGAGACCCTCGTCCTCCAATAGTTCGTCGGGAGGAATTTCGCCTTCAGATAGAGAATCCGGGCTGACAGAGTCACGGTCATAAGGTTCCTCCCTGATATCCTCCCTGTAGTCATGCCCCCTATGACCTTGAGGGACATTGAGAGGTGCTGAAGAGGGCGTAGGGCGTTGTTGAAGGCCCTGAGCAATTCCATGCTTAATAGCCTCAGAAATGAGATCAGCCAAAGGGCGCTGCATCTCTGGAGGTAAATGAGGCATTTGTAGGATCCCTTGATGTTCAGAGGAAGTTGAAGGGTGGACCTGAGCTTCTTGGACAGGCTCAGGATTCTGGGGGTGTGGGTCCTGAGAGACAGCCGGAAAAACCGAAGCTACTTCCTCCGAAGGGATAGTCTCTCCAGATAGAGACCTATCAGGGGAAAGGGAGGTTGCTGAATGACGAGAAGCCGAATCAGACTCCGAAGTGATCATGGGGGTAGCGGAAGGTTGTGTGGCCTTGGATTGGGCCCTGTGGAAGGCCTTCTCCATGGCCTTGTGGCGACGGTTCTCATCCCTGGAAGAACCCTTGGAGGAAGGGATGCATTTAGAACTAGTAGTCGTCACTTTAGCCCTATGAGAAGAGGATGATCCTTCCCCAGGGTCCTCCTGTCTACCTCTCTTTCTCTTAGATCTAGAACGGGAAGGGTGAGCAGGTAGATCCGCCATCTTGAGGAGCTAATACAGTAGGAGGAATGGGGCTGCAATAGGAGTACTGGTGACCCAAGCTCTTTAAAAGGGTCCCAGTGCCTGCTAATGTAGTATGGTAGTGAAGGCAGGGGTCCCTGCAGTCTCGCTGGCCTTTTGGCTTAAGCGCAAGGGAGAAAGGGCTTCAAATGAGGTCAAGTGTTTGACGTGGCTCGAAATGGCTCTGTGGGCCGGCGCTCAGACGCGCGCTGAGGAGAGGCGGCAAACAAAATGGCGCAGAATCAAACTTCGCGCCTAATCGCCACTTAGGTGGTCTGAGGAGAGGCGGTTGAGGGCGCGGTTGTAGAGAGGCGAAATTAGGCTGGCGCGCCTCTCTGCTGACATTCGGGAGGATATTTAAACCAATCGGTAATGAAGCAGCCGTAGTAGCGCGGAAATAATCCTCGCGCCTCTCAGCTGTTTGTTGGGAGGTTTTTTTGACAGCTCCGACAGAAAAAGCGGCCGGAGAAGCACAGAAACAAGTCTCACGCTTCTCAGCTGGTCTAAAGATCAGCGAGCCGGCAAGGAAATGGGCGACGGAGTCAAGCTCCCCTGACTCGTGCGCCCTAATGAGAGAAACTGCCAGGAGGCAGTTCTTGCCATTTGAAACGGCCTTCGGCGGATTCTGGCAGTGCCCTTCTCGCCGGGAAGAGTTTAATTAAATTGAAATAGGACAAATTAGAGTAAAAAAGAGTAAAATACGTTCACCACACAGGAGACAGCCACAGACAGGTCTGGTCCTGAGCGAACCGAGCCGACAAACTGGATAGAGGAGGAAAGGGGGCGGAACTAAAGTTCAGTTGGCTCGGTCACACAGGATGACAGACCTGCCATTCCCATGCCTGACTGCTGTGGGCGCTAGATCGGAGAACAGGCTTTCTCTGTGGATGCACCTACTTTATGGAATCAACTCCCCCTGGAGCTCCAGGTGGTCCCTGACTTGCACTCCTTCCGCTGTGAACTTAAGACATGGTTATTTCACCAGGCCGGATGGGACTGAAGGGGTTTTTTAAGGGGAATTTTAATAGTCTTAACATTTAAATATTATTTGCTTGTTTTATTGCTGTGAGCCGCCCTGAGTCCTTGTCAGAGAGAGGACGGCATATAAGCTTAATTAATAAATAATAATAATAAATAGTAGTTTACTTAGTCAGAGCCACTTGTCCAGAGTATCAAAGTTCCAGGTCCACCACCTCGAAAAAGCAAGTTATATAGTTAAAAATGGAGATATTGTTCCTGAAACCATGTTAATTGGTGATGTTTATTACATAAAGCCAAAGTCTAAACTGCAAGCACAGGCAAGTATACAAACTCCAAAACAGGAGAGCACAGGCCCAGAGAGAGATGTTCCAGAGAGAGATCCTGTTGCTACTCCAAAGGCTCCTAAAGCCAACAAAAATAAAATTAAGAAGCAGGTTGCTCAAAGCAAGCCTGAGGTCCCTGATAAAACCAACAGTGTCAAAAATTCACTAAATGATAACCCTTTGCATTATAGGTGTATCGATAAGTGGCATAGAAGATTGGGGCATGCCAGTTTCCGTGTTCTTAGGAAGATGCTGGAATTCACAAGAGGTTTAGATCTAAAGAGGTGTAAGGTGTTTTTGGATTGTGCTGTCTGCAAAAAATCCAACTCCAAAGCAGCAGCCAATCCAAAACGTGCTACACACCTGTCAACACGCATTTTTGATTTGGTACACAATGACATAGTGGGTCCTTTCTACCAACACTTGGTGGTAAAAAATATTTTCTAGCAATTGTGTTTATTATTATTATTATTATTATTATTATTGAAAAGTTTTAAAAATTTTATACATATTTTCCCCTCCCTCCTACCCCCTCCTGCACCAACCCTCCCCCCCCCCCGGACTTCCCAGAGCAAATACAGGATATAGCATTTAACAAACATTAAAAAAAAGCTAATTATCTATAGTTTTATCTCCCTCTTGCACTTTAAGTCCTCTTGTTCATATCTAAATATAACTATTTAAACCAATTATTGCTTGAAAGTAAGCGATCCAACTTTGTTCTTGTCCATTCTTCAATGGTAAACAAATCTTCTTTCTTCCAGTATTAGACAATCAAAGCCCAATTACAATTAACCATCACATCTCCAACCCTTACACATTATTAACACATTAACACATATTAACACATTAACAAAATATTTTAATCAATCTCAAATAAAATGTATTGTAAAAACCTTATTTTTACTTTTTACCCCATAAACTTATATTGATTCTTCCTGGAAACATTCCTTACTTAATAACTTTACATAAATTTATTTATCTTATTCTCTACAAATCCACTACGTATAATCAAATACCATCTTCACTATTTAATTTCTATAAAAATATTATAAAAACCTTCCCTCCACCCTTGCACCACTTATATTTTCTTTAAAACCCACAAATGTATATTTATTCTTCAACAAAACATTCTTTAATATAACATTAATGTGATTTAAAACAAAGTATAAAGGTTTAAGTAATATCCTTCTTCTAACCCATAAACTTATATTAAATGATTTACGCTGTCCGTAACTTTTATGTCCATAATATTTTTGTTTTAACCCATCAGCTTATATAAATTCTTTAACAAAGCATTCCTTAAAATATACTTTAAGAAAAAAGTGAAAGTTTGGTCAGTGGCCCATAACAATTCAAACATAACATTACTTAATATAACTTTTCAAAACAAATCAAATCCCTAAATATAACTAAATCCTTGATTTTGCTATAACTTTTCAGAACAAAACCAATCATATCCCTAAATACAGATATAATCAATCATTTTCACTATTACTATTACTATCCTCCCCAATAAGGAGGATTGTCATTTTTCTATCTCCATTTTTTCCTAACTTTTTTGCGAACCTTCTTCTTCAGTCTTATTCCTCCGCCTTCTTTTATTTTTATAGATTCTTGAATTTTCAACTGAAATTGCTATATCTTACAATCTTGTTCTCTTCACAAAGTAGTTCCTTTCAGTAAACACGCCTCTTTAACTGCAATTGAGAATCCATTTTTATTAAGAAACTCTAAAGTTCCACTTCGAATTCTCCTTCTTATGTTAGAAATCCCAACACCTCCTGACAATTTCCCAGTTAGCTGTATCAAAGCCCCTGGAGAAACCTCTCCCAGTATTTCTTGGTTACGCTCCTTCAGACCTCTCAGCCTTTTCTTCTTAATTTGAAAGGCATCCATTCCATTTTCCAAAGGCACGTTAAACTGGATTGCTTCTCTCACCTCTTCATTCGACAGCTCACCGTTACTTGGCATCTGAAATACCCATACATTATCTTCACTTGTATCTTTGTTGCAAATTTGAGTAAAATCCTTCTTGATTCCTTCCACTAATGTGGAGGTAATTGATTCTAAAATTTCTTTAAAGAGATCCACAGTCAGTATTCATGTATTTACTGATGTATATGATGGTAAACCTTCATCACTTTCAAAAAAGTCAGCACTTTTTCCCCTCCCCAATAAACTTTCCCTTTATACTTTTCCCGCAACTAAATCAATTATTCTAATCCTTAGGTGGTATTTTTTTAAAAAAAATAATTTTTAAAATCCTTGTCCTTTTATAATATCTTTTTCTTTTAAACAGGGGCTTTCAACATGACATAATACTTTGTATCTAACTTTCATTTCTTCATGCCCCATTAGAATCAAATGCCATCTTACTTTCTCTTTCTCCCATAGAAATTCAGAGGGAGGTAATAGGCTTTTCAGAGTTAAAGTTTAATACTTGCAATTTCAGTTTCTCCTGTGTTTGCTCTGTCAGCTTTCAAGTCAGAAATCTCTTGTTTTTTAAAATTGAGTTGCTGGGGTGGTTGCAGCATCTAGTTCTGCTTAAAGCAGAAACATCCCGGAGCAATGACGGGCTTTCCGGGGAGCTCTCACCCTTTAATCCCCAGGTTAAAAAGAAACCTGGGGCTCTTGGAGAGCTCTACCCACACAAGTCAGCTCTCTTTCCCACCTTCTCCCAGTGGGAAAGTTTTCAAGCCACTAGACAGCTGACTTTTGCTGTTCTAGTGGCTCTAACAGTCCCAGAGTTGGCGCTCACAAAGGGATGTCCTTTGGCGCTGGCGGAGCCACCAGAAATCTTCCTACCAATTGTTGATAATTACTCTAGATATGGATATGTATTTTCTATGAAAGAAAAATCTGAGACCTTTCAGATCTTTAAAGACTTTGCCGCTCTTGTTTATACCCAAAACAAAGTTAGCATCGCCAGAATTCAAAGTGATCGTGGTGCTGAATTCATGTCTCAGCGGTTCCAGGACTGGATGCATAAAAACAGAATTCTTCATCAAACCTCAGCTCCTTATACTCCAGCTGAGAATGGGGTGGTAGAAAGGCGAATCATGATGCAATTTTCTCCTAGAAGATGCCAACCTCAGTATCCCATACTGTGGTGAAGCTATTAAATATACAAATTATATTGTCATCCGTACGTGGAGTAGTGTAATAAATCAGATCCTTTCGTCATGTTGCATGGGTATAAGCCCGACCTCAAACAGCTCCTTATTTTTGGTTCATACGCTATGGTAAACATTCCCATACTTCAAAGAAAGAAAGGCGATCCAGCAGCAAAGAGGATGAGATTTATGGGAATTGATGATAACTCAAAGTGGAACAAACTTATTGACTCCACACATGTAATAGTGATTTCCCAATCCGCCAATTTTGAGGAAGATGCTGGCTGGTCCAGGATTCATTCCAATGATCCCGGGGTTTATTTTCCTGGAGATGCTGCTGCTGATGCCTCGCAGCCTGATGATCAAGATTCACAGACAAATGTTCGATCCACTAGTTCTTCTCAACCTGATGTTCCGTCTTCACAAGCTGTGGATGCTGACGCTAGCAACGATGATGAAGACGAGGACGAAACAGAAGAAGAACGGACGGCTGTTTCGAGGCGTTCCAAAAGGGTCACAAAGGGGATCCCTCCAGAGTGATATTCGTGGCAACTGACAAAAGCACCCTTGCCTTTGATTTGTACTGTTATACTTCCTCCTGATAAGTTCACACAAATCAAGCATCTTCCTGACTCAGAGCACGAGAAGTGGTATGAGGCAATGCAACCCTCCAACAAACAAAAAAGTCATTGGCACTCAATGGGTCTACAGAATCAAAAAGAAGCCAAATGGTGAGTCATTGTACAAGGCCAGATTTGTCACCCAGGGTTTCGCTCAACGTTATCCTGAGGACTACACAAATACCTACTCACCGACAGTCCAGACTGAAAGTGTAAAAATTGCTTTAGCCACCACTACTATCCTTGGTTTAAAAGCTTTCCAGTTCAATGTTGACACGGCTTATCTACATGCTGACCTAGATGAGATCTACGTAAAAGGTCCTCTAGGGTTCCGACAGCAAGAAGGGGATATCTGGTTTCTACACAAAAGTCTTTATGGTCTGAAACAGTCTGGTTTAATGCGGTACTTATGTCTTACTGACAAACTAAATTCAATGGGCTTTATTAAGTCCGAAACTGAAGTGTGTTTACAAAAAGATCTGTTCTTGTTTATGTTGATGATATTGTTTAAATTGGTCCAAATAAGCAGATGAATGAGAATTTTGCTAAATCTTTGCAGAAATATTTCACATTGAAATCTTTAGGTTATGTTAACACTTATTTAGTGTTCAGGTTGTCAAAACTCAGAAGGGGTTTAGTCTTTCACAAGAGGATAAAATTGAGCAAATATTACATCACTGCAACGTGAAAGATACTAATACAGTACATATACCCATGCAAACAGATTTTCACAACTTGGCACATGAACCAAGTCTTGAGTTCAAGGATCAAACACTTTATCGTTCAATTATTGGGTCACTGTTGTATATTAGTAGTTGGACTAGATCCGACATTGCACTTAGTGTTAATCTGTTGTCCCGACACTTAGGTAAGGCAAGACAGTTTCATTGGAAATGTGTTAAGAAATTATTGAAATACCTAAAGCACACTAAAAATATGAGGTTTTTGTTAGAACCGTCACATACTGATCATGCAGAATTATGTTGTTATGCAGATTCTGATTGGGCGAGTGATAAGAAATCACGTAAAAGTACCTCAGGTTATATGATGTTCTTAAATGGATGTCCTGTTTATTGGAATGTGCGAAAACAGAATTTTGTTTCTTGTTCATCTACTGAGGCTGAATATGCTTGTGTTTCAGATGCATGTAATTCTCTAAAGTGGTTTGATGCTTTGGTCACAGATATCTGGACACACCTGATTCGACCGATCACTGTGATGGAAAACAATGAATCTGTGGTTTATATTTCTGAATCATGTTTCACGGGTTCTAGGTCCAGACACATTGACATCCATTATAAAAATATAAAACAGTTAGTGAAACAAGGTTTTGTAAAATTGCAGTATGTGCCTACACATGATCAGATTGCTGATATGCTCAACAAATCGCTTCCAGCAGCTCAGCACAAGTATCTGCGTAAGAAGATGTGCCTTACCTGATGGCTATACCTGATGTCTGCTCAACTGACAAAGAAGGGGTTGTCACTGTGTTATGTGTTTGTTAGCTGAGCGTCCGTTCTGAGCGTTACGGTAGCCTGCCAGAGAATTTTATCACGTATCTACAGCAACAGAGATAAGACTAGTCTTGTGAAAACTTTTGAGCTAAAAAGGGGGAAGAAGAAACAAAGCTGGATCAAGCTCAAGGGGGTGCACTGACTAATCAACAACAATTATTGCAAATTACGGAGGATGTTCAATTATTGGATTTATTTGAAAAAGTGGAAGAACCTAAAGACCAAAGACAGATACAGGCGGCAACTAAACGTAAAGAAGAACTGAAGAAACAACAGATGTCAACCCAAGAAATTGCACCTACTAATACAGAAGCTGTGGGAGGAGCTAGACCTAAGAAACTCCATCAGGATTTCGAAAAGGTTCTCCAGAAGCTTTCAGGAGCCAAAGATGGCAATTAAATTCTTGACCTGGAATGTTAATGGATTAAACTCACCACAAAAGAGGAGGAAGATATTTCATTATTTGAAACAATTTAAAAATGATGCAATTTGCTTGCAAGAAACTCATATAAGGACAAATGATCAAAAATATTTGATAAATGCTAGATTGGGGACACATTTTGTAGCAGCTGCACCGGCGAAGAAAAATGGAATAGTTATATATATTAGAGAGGACTTAATAGCTAATTTAATTGAAGTGGATACACAAGGAAGGTATATAGCAATTGAGTTATTAAAAGAAGGGAAGAAAGTGTTTTTAATGGGACTTTATGCACCAAACTAACGAGAAATTCTACAAATTTTTGCATACAAGGCTAGTACAAATGGATTATACATCATGTATATTGATGGGTGATTGGAATGGGGTAATTGATACCAAAAAAGACAAGAAAAGAACAGTGCCAAATGTACATACACGGGCTAAATTACCCCAATCTGTTTTTGATATGGTGGATGATATGGAGTTAAGAGACATATGGCGTGAAAGAAATTCTGACGAGCAAGATTTTGCTTTTTTCTCTGATAGACACCAATCTTTTTCGAGAATTGATTTTATTTTAATTACTAACAATTTTCTTTCCAGGGTTAAGACCACCAAGATTTGCCCAAGGATTTTGTCAGATCATAATCGGTATGGATGGAGCTAGAGGTTGGAGAAAAATCCAGGAGGTCTTGGAGGTTGAACGAAAACTTGTTTAGATACGAGGCAAATGTAAATGAATGTAAAAAATTAATGAAGAAGTTTTTTGAATTAAATATGAACAAAGGTACATCTATGGAAATGGTTTGGGATACAAGTAAAACATACATGAGGGGAGTGTTAATGAATTTAAATAATGTATATAGGCAAAAACAGGGGAGAAAACGGAGGGAATTGGAGGAGGAAATAAAAAATAAAGAACAGGCACTAGTTAAGAAACCAGATGACAAGAATTTAAAAGAGGTGATTACAATATTGAGAGGGCAGTTCAATATGTTGATGTCAGACCAGGTGGCAACAAACCTGCAATATGCTAAGCATAATACTTTTTGCAACGCAATAAACCAGGTAGATGGCTAGCGTATATATTAAGGAAGAAACAAAAATCACGTACGGTAGATAAAATACAATATAAAGGTAAACAGGTATATCAACAGACTATGATTAAAAAAGCCTTTTTAGATTTTTACACAAAGCTCTATGCTGGTGATAATATACAGGGCACTGATATAGATAGATTTTTACAGAAGGAAAATATCTCTGTAATCAATGAGGAACAAAGAGCAAGATTGAACTCAATGGTGACTACAGAGGAGTCCTTGCAATTAACCAATTGAATGGTTAATGGCTACTCCTTGCAATTAACCAATTGAAAAGTGGAAAGGCTCAGAGAACAGACAGTTTGACTTTGGCATATTATAAAAATCTCCAACTTGAAATGGTGGAACCGCTTAAAGAATTGTTTGTTAGAATACAAATGGGAGGAGAGGTTCCACCATCTTGGAGAACAGCCTTCATATCTTTGATTCCGAAGGAAGATCATGATCATACTCAGCCAAAAAATTATAGGCCTATATCTTTACTTAACATAGATTATAAGATTTTTGCAAAAATTTTAGCAAATAGGTTAATGTCAGTTATGCAAGGGGTGATTAATCATGACCAAACTGGGTTTATACAAGGTAGACAAATGAAAAGCAATATAAGACAAATAGTTAACATATTGGAATATTTGGGAAGGAATAACCAGGTCCCTGCAGTGCTCATGTTTTTGAATGCAGAGAAGGCATTTGATCGTTTGAATTGGAAATTTTTAGAGAAGATAATACAAAAGATGCAACTAGGGGAGTACTTTATAAAATCAATTCAAGCAATATATCAGAAACAAACAGCACAAATAATAGTGAATGGAAATTTGACTGAAGCATTTAAAATTGAAAAAGGTACAAGACAGGGATGTCCCCTGTCTCCATTGTTGTTTATTCTAACTTTGGAAGTATTGTTGAACAAAATACGGGGGGCAGATAGTTTAGAAGGTATTAAGATTAGACAACAAGATTATAGAGTTCGAGCATTTGCAGACGACGTGGTTGTAATCTTAACTCAACCAGTTAAATCAGTTATGACTTTAATGGATATAGTCGAACAGTATGGTCAAGTTTCAGGATTTAAAATAAATGTAGGGAAAACTAAGATGTTCACCAAGAATATGACTATAAAGGACAGACAAGAGTTGGAGAGAGTAACGGGCTGTGAGATAGTGAAGAAGGTTAAATACTTAGGAGTTTATATTGCAATGTCAAATGGGAAGCTATATAAATATAATTATGAAGTGTTATGGCATAAAATACAGATAGATTTAGAAAAATGGAAAAAATTACGATTGTCATTGTTGGGTAGGATTGCGGCAGTTAAAATGAGTGTTTTGCCTAAATTTTTATTTTTGTTTCAAATGATACCAATATTTTAAAAAGATGCAAATTTGGAAGATTGGCAGAAAGCTATTAATAAGTTTATATGGGCTGGCAAGAAACCAAGAGTTAAGTTAAGAATAATGCAAGATACTCGTGAAAGAGGAGGCTTGAAAATACCAAATTTGAAATTGTATTATGAAGCAGCTGTTTTAGCGGCTATCAGTGATTGGATTAATCTAACAGAAGAAAGGATCTTGAATATTGAAGGTTATAACTTGATATATGGCTGGCATGCTTACTTGATTTATGGTAAAAAGGTGGATAGGACTTTTAAAAGCCATATATTAAGGAATGCTTTATTGCGTGTCTGGAAAAAATATCAATATAAATTAAATGACAAGATACCTTTGTGGACAGTTCCCAGAGATGCAATTGAGAATATAAGTATAGAGCAAAGACAAGATATAGTTACCTACAAACAATTATTGATTATAGACAAGAGTGTATATCAGTTAAAGTCCTTGAATACAGTAAGAGAGGAAAGGTTAATTCAAACCTGGTTTCAATATGTACAGTTCCAGAATAGGTGGAAAAAAGACCAAAAAATTGGAATTGCACATAGTGAAGAGCATTTGATACAACAGATTAGAGACCAGAGGCCAATGCATATAAAAAGATTATATAGTGTACTGATAGAAATTGACTCAGAGACAGAGTTGGTTAAAAATTGCATGATAAGATGGACACAAAATTTTGAAGAACCAGTAATGATGGAAACTTGGGAAATGATTTGGGTGAGAAATATAAAATTTACACAAGCACAAAATTTACGAGAAAATTTTTATAAGATGTTTTACAGATGGCATATGGATCCAAAAAAATTGGCTTGTATGTATCCTACCTTGCAACCTAAGTGTTGGACATGTGACTGTGTTGACGCTACTTATTTTCATATCTGGTGGACGTGTAAAAAAGTTAAAGCATTTTGGATAAAAATATGGTGGATTGTACATAATGTTTTGAAAAAATGAATAGCTGTTTTTGTTAGGTATTATACAAAACTGTACGGTAATAGAAATTAAATTGATGTTGAATCTAATAACTGCAGTGAGACTTCTGGTGGCGCAGTATTGGAAGAAGGAAGAACTACCATCTATTGAAGAATGGACATTAAAAGTAATGAATTTAGCAGAAATGGCAAAAATTTCAGCATATTTAAAAGACCATTCAAATGAGAAATTTAGGTTAGAATGGAAAAGATGGATAGAATATATTCAAGGCAAATATAAGACTAGAAAATTACAATTAATTTTTTGAACAGGGAATGGGTTATAGAGTGTTATAAAGTATATTAGGTTAGATTAGTTAAGGGGAGTTAAAAGTTTAAGAGGATGATGAGAAACTTTAGATTACTAGCTTAAATTAGTTTGATTATTTAATGTGATACTCTGTATTTTGCTTTGGGAAGGGAGGATTGGGGTGGGGTTAGGGAGGAATTGGGGGAATGGGTGGGGGGAAGGGGAAATATATGTAAAAATGCTTGTTAAAAATTTTCAATAAAAAAAAATAACCCAGGTAGTCTAGCCGTGCGTGGTAGAACTCGCATTTTGACAGCTTGACATACAAGTTGGCTACCAGAAGTTTTTCCAGTACCTGGTGGACAAGGGGTATGTGGTCCTCCATGGTCTCAATGTAAATTAGGATGTCATCTAGGTAGACAAGAACCCCCTTGTAGAGGTGCTCATGCAGCACCTCATTTATTAATTGCATGAACACCACTGGGGCTCTCTGCAGTCCGAAAGGCATCACATTGAATTGGAACCTCCCTAGGGACAGTTGAATGCTGTTTTCCATTCGTCTCCCTCCCTGATGCGTACTTGGTAGTATGCTTCTCTGAGGTCTAGTTTGGTGAAGACTTTTCCTTTGGCCAGGTGAGATAGCATGTCCTTCATGAGGGGGGGGGATATAGGTTGTGTACACACACCACATTGATACCTCGAAAGTCGACACACAATCTCATAGTCCCATCTTTTTTTTTCTTTGAAGAGGACTGGTGCTGTGACCCGTGGTTTGGCTGGCTCGATGAACCCCCTTTCTAGGTTTTTGTCTATGTAGTTTTGCATTTCTTGCATTTCCCGAAACAACCCAATGGTGAGGGGACCAGTCCACCCTTTCATTTTCTCAATACGCCACACAGCCCCAAAAACAGGGACCCTGGGGGCCTTTCAAGCCCTGACAGACTCAGGCTGCACTAGATGCTTGATCAACCTAACCACAGTCCTGAAACTGGGGATCAGAGCAAAAAGACTGACCCACCCAATCCGGTTCAAACAGGTTGATGGGTCCCTAATGGGTGGAGCCTATGCCACTCACCTGACCAAACCAGTGAGGCTAGAGCTAGTGGATCACTGGGAAGTAATTCAATTCGTAATAGCCCCCAAAATGACAGATCTAGTCATATTGGGACTCTCCTGGCTACACAAGTGGAGACCAACCATCTGGTGGCAAGGGGGCAGACTGAGAATAGCAAGGGGGCCCCAACCCCTCCCACACCAGCGAGCAGAAATACCACCCATGCAGGGAACCCTCCAAAAGAGCACATCAGAACAACTGGCAGCCACATCCAACAAAATCCCAGAGACCGAACAGATCCCAAGGGAATATCAGGACCTTACAGAAGTATTCAGCGAGGCCGAGTGCAACGTCCTGCCGCCCCACCACGAGGCAGATTGCGCCATTGAAATCATCCCTGGGGCAAAACTACCCAAGCCCAAGCTGTATGCCATGACGCCTCGGGAAATGCAAGAAATGCTCAACTACTGAAATATTTAAAACATCATCCAGAGAAGAAGAATGCTAAAAAGAAAAAGTGTCTTGGGACACTCTTTTGGTCAATGGACCAGAAAACTGGAACAATAGAAGTTAAAAGGTTTATTTGTCTGAGGAACATTTGCCAATCCAGGTTCCCTATCAGTTCTGTAGGTTATAAAGAATGTTAACATGCAAAGATTAATTTTGCAATGTTTTTTATTAAAACTGGATAGGAAAATATCAATAGCCCTGGTAATTAATGACACAGAGAATGTTTACATGCTAGATATTGAGCTCATATTATATCATGATATGATACTAGCCTTTAGGAAGAAAAGTTAATCTGCAAGAAAGAAAATAAGTAAAAAAGAAATTGCTTTGTTAGACTATGCTTGATTTTAAAAGGATGCAAACTGTTCAAACAGAAGAACACAAACTAATTAGTACGATAGATAGTGGATAATGAATGTATCTATTGTGAGGATGAGAATTATTGAAAAATGAACCTGGCTATATATTAACAGTATGTTAGTACCCACTTTATTATGTGAAAGTAAGAATTTGGTATGTGATGAGAAACATAAAATTAAATTGACTATAATGGAGATGCTATAATTAAGAAGTTATTTGGGGTAAAGGAAGAAGAGATGGGTTCAAGAAATAATCAGTACTATTGGACTATAACTGAATACAAGAGTTAGTGATCAATTTAAAGAAGTATGTTGAAATGGTTTAATCATATATGGAAAATTAATGTGCTTTGATTCACAAACAATGATGGAAGAGTCAATATGTAATGAACCAGAAAAAGACTGAGTAAATTTTATTTGTATGGAGTTAAAAGATTCACTAGAGAAGTGAAATACTTAAAGAACAGAAAACAGAATAAAACATTACACGGGCTTGGTGGAAACAAGAACAATTTGTAAATATAGGAAGGTGTTTAGAGATATACTAAATGGTGGTGTGGGAAGTACACCCCAAAAGGACAATGCCAGGAACCATTAAAGCAGTGCCAAAAGACTTAAAACAGCCCTTCCCCCTTTAAGAAATTCAAACCCCAAAGCAAAAGCACCATCTGAAAGAAAAACCCAAGAGCAGCCAAAAGCCATTAATGACTGTTATAAAAGTAACAAAGCTGACCACAGAAACACTTAAGTAGAACAATAAAAATAAGCAGGACGAAGCTAAAAATAACTCATCAAGGCAAAACCAGAACCCTCTTTTCCTGCCTCCTGACAGGATTAAGCCCCAGGATAGGAAAGACAAAGGTCCTAGGACCAGGATTAACCCATTAAGGCAGGAAGACAAAAAACTCAGGACAATCACCAAAACATATCAAACTACAGAAGGTTCAAAGGGAAAATAGGTAGAAAATAGAATTCTTTATTGGCCAAGTGGTATTGGACACACAAGGAATTTGTCTTGCTGCATACGCTCTCAGTGTACATAAAAGAAAACATAATAAACCTATTACACACAATCCCAAACTACTTGCAAGCCAGGAACACTCGAGCTGTGTCATTACTTCTTCTTGTC
Organism: Coluber constrictor foxii; assembly: GCA_038048745.1. Classification (NCBI taxonomy): domain Eukaryota; kingdom Metazoa; phylum Chordata; class Lepidosauria; order Squamata; family Colubridae; genus Coluber; species Coluber constrictor. The sequence continues at coordinate 112,146,802 of CM075961.1, read as the reverse complement.
TTCTGAATTAAAGGAGTCCGCTTTCTGGAAGCTTGCTTCTGAGTCATATATATATATATATAAACAAACTTTATTTAATATAAACAGATAAAAAATTTTACAAAACATTCTTAACTCTAAAAACGAAAATACAATTCTATATTACCTATATTCTAATATTAATTAACAAAATTGTCTATCTATGATATTTAAACATATAACTATATATATACATTAATCTTAATTTGCTGTTGACAATGTAAATTTATTATCTTTAATTTCTTAGTGTATTTGACATCTGTTTCTTTTCCCCTTGTCTATCGATCCATTCATACCATCTCTTCCATATTTGGTAATACTGTGAGTCTTCCTTGTTATTTAGTTTTAAAGTTAATCTATCCATTTCTGCACATCTAAATATTTTTTGAATTATTTGTTCTTCTGTTGGCAACTGTTCTAATTTCCAAGATTGGGCTAGGGTTAGTCTTGCTGCCATAATTATGTGTAATGTAATGTATTTTATTTCTTTTTTGCTATCTTTTTTAAGTATGCCTAGTAAAAAAAATTCAGGTTTTAGGTCAATCTCTTCTTCTGTGATTTCTGTTATCCATTTTCTGATTTTCATCCAGAATTTTTTTATTTTTGGGCAGAGCCACCAGAGGTGATAAAATGTTCCCGGTGATTGTCTGCATTTCCAACATGTCGGGTTACAATTTGGATACATTTTTGTTAATCTAGCTGGGGCTAGGTGCCATCTATACCACATCTTGTAGTGGTTCTCTTTGAATGTTGCTGCCTTTGTTATTCTACAATTATTTTTCCAAAGCATTTCCCATTCTTCTAATTTTATATTCCTTCCAATATTCCTAGCCCAGGCTATCATTTGGCCTTTGACTATGTTTTCTGCCAAATCGAACTCAAGTAGATATTTGTAAATCTTTGAAATTAATTTTCCCTCTTGGGTTTCTAGTAGTTTATCTAATTGATTGGGTTTTATATCGACTCCTCCTTCTTCACTATCTTTTTTATATCTAGTTTGTATTAACAAATACGGCCACCAGTCTATTTCTATACCCAGGTCCCTAAGCTCTTGGCGGGATTTGAGTCTCACATTTATATCTAGAATTTCTTTATATCTTATTATTTTTTGCGTAGTTGATGTGTTGGGATACATTACATTGGGGTGTGTTGTTGCCTCTAGTGTAGATAGCCAGCCTGGGACTTTTATGTAGTGCTTACATTTGATTTCCAACCAAGTAGTAATTAAAGAATTTCTTATTATATGGTTTTTAAAATGTTTGTATGTTTTATTTCCAATGTTCCATAAATAAGCGTGCCAGCCTTTTAATAGATCATGATCTTCCAATTTCAATACTCTTTGGTTATCCAAATTAACCCAGTCCTTAATCCATATTATACTTGCCGCTCTGTAGTATTTTTCCCAGGCTGGTAGGCCAAAGCCTCCTCTTGTTCTATCGTCTTGTAGTGTTTTTAAATTTATCCTCGGTTTTTTCCCCTCCCATATAAATTTTGCTATTAATTTATTCAGATTTGTGAAAAAAAATATTCTAATTTAATCGGGATGGTTTGAAACAGGTAGAGGATCCTTGGGAGTATATTCATCTTTATCGCCACTATTCGTCCTAATAACGATAGCTTTAGATTCTCCCATCTCTCTAGATCTTTTTTAATTTGTTGTATTAATTCTCCATAGTTATTGTCTTTGATTGCTATATTTCTAGTTGTCAAATTTATACCTAGGTATTTTATCTTTTTTACTACTTGCAGTCCTGATTGTTGTTCCAGTTTTTCTATTTGTTTTGTATTTAGATTTTTGGTTAACATTTTGGTCTTATTTTTGTTAATTTTTAACCCTGCCACCTTGCCAAATTTCTCAATTTCCTCCATCAATTTTAATTGTGTTTCTAATGGGTCTTCTATGAAGAATACAAGGTCATCAGCAAAAGCTTGGACCTTCTATTCTTCTCCTTTTACTTTAAGTCCTTTTATATTTTTGTTTAATCTAATTCTCCTAAGCAAATTTTCCAAGGTTAAAATAAAAAGCAGGGGCGAGAGTGGACATCCTTGTCTTACTCCTCTACCTATTTCAAAATAATTTGTTAATTCCCCATTAACTAATGCCTTCTGATTTGTATATTTGTCTGATTTGTCTTGCCTTCTGATTTGTATATATTGTAGATATTATCTTTCCAAATTTCTCGCCAAATTCCATATTTTTTATTTGTTGTGTCATGAATTTCCAATTGACTCGATCGAATGATTTTTGTGCATCCAGAAAAACAAGAGCTGCTTGTTTCTCTGGATGCACCTCGTAGTATTCTATTATGTTTATCACCATTCTTAAATTATTTTTAATTTGTCTTGTCAGCAAGAATCTGTTCTGATCTGAATGTATTTTGTTATTTAATATTATTTTTAATCTATTCGCTATTAAATTCATTAAAAAATTATAATCTGTCTTTAATAGTGAAATCAGCCTATAATTACTAATTTGTGTTGTATCTGTCCCTTCTTTGTGAATTAATGAAATATATGCCTCTTTCCAAGATTCTGGTATTTTTGCTTCTTTTCATGCCTCATTGTACACCTCTATTAATATCCCATTTAATGATGTTCTTAATTCTTTATATAGTTCTATTGGTAGTCTGTCTGTTCCCAGAGTTTTATTGTTTTTTTGTTTCCTAATAGTTTCCTGTAATTCTTCCATTGTAATCTCCCTATTTAACATCTTTTTTTCCTCCTCCGTTATCATGGACATTTCCTCCTTTTTTAAGTATTGGTCTATTTCTTCTACTTCCACCTTTTCTTGCTTATATAGATTTTGAAAAAATTGAATTGCTATCTCTTTCTTTTTTTCTGGGCTCTGATGTAATTTTCCTTCATTATCTTGCAGTTGATGGATTATTCTTTTTTCCCTTTCCTTTCTTAATTTATACGCCATCCACCTTCCTGGTTTATTTGCCTGTTCAAATTGATTTTGTTTTGTGAATTTTAATGCATTGACGTATTTTTCTTGTTTCAGTATATTTTGTTTGTGTTTGGCGGCCGCCCAGTTAATTCTCGTCTGTTCATCTCCCGGTCTTTCCTGTAATTTCTCTTCGCAATTTTTAATCTCACTGTAAATTTTGTATATTCTTTTTCCCTCTCCTTTTTCTTTTTACTATTATAAGCTAATGTTATTCCTCTGATATATGCTTTTGTTGTGTCCCACAAATTTTGTAAAGATGTTTGGCTTTTATTATTATCTTTGAAGAACCATTTCAGTTCTTCCTCTATTCTTTTAATATATTCTTTTTCTTTCATTACTTGCGTATTCATCATCCATCTACCTTTCCCTTTTCTCCATCCTCTCCATTCTATTATTAATGGATTATGGTCAGCCCATTCATTTGCCCCTATTTCTACTGATTGAATTTCTTGTATTAAGGTCTTCATAGCCCATATCATATCAATCCTTGACCAAGATTTGTGAGGATTGGAGTAGTATGTATATTCTTCCTCTTTGGGATTATATAATCGCCAGACATCTACTAAATTTAGTTGTTCTATGAGGGATAAAAATGTTTTCGGGAACAAATTTTTCTAATTTTTTTTTATATTCTGATTACTTCTATAATCTTTTTTGATATCTACAATGGCATTAAAATCGCCCAATAAGCATACATTCTCTATATTTTGTTCTATTATTCTTTCATGTAAGTTTTGATAGAATTCTTTTTGTTGACCATTTGGTGCATATATCACAACTAATAACACATTTTTACCTTTAAGATTAACTTCAATCATCACAACTCTTCCTGTACTATCTACATATTTCAGTTTGCTTTCTATTTCTTCTTTAACATAAACTGCTATTCCTTTTTTCTTCTCATCAGCTAGTGATATGTGTAATTTGCCTAGTTTTTTACATTGTAAATACTTTTCTTCATGTTTTTGTATGTGAATTTCTTGAAGGCATATTATATCTGCTTTTTGTTTAATTGGTTTTCTAAATGTTTGATTTCTTTTAACAGGAGAGTTGAGCCCATTTATATTTATTGATATGATTTTCAAATTTTTGTCCATTTTTAAAATTTAGTCCTTTTTCTTTTTATTCCTTTACTTCCTGTCCTTTTTTTTTGCTTGTTCTTGTGCTCTTGTCGTTACTCCTTTTTCTTCTTCTTCTTGAATTTCCCCTTCCTCCTCTTTTTCCTTCTCTTTGTTGTTCTCTTCACGTAGGGTTCTTTGATCTTCTTGATGTTGTTTGGTCCCTTCTCCTTGGCTCCTCTCCTCTGTCATCTATTCCTTCTTGTTCCATGATCTGATCATATAAGTTTTGAGCTTTTTCTATCGTATCCACTTTTATCTTCCTCCCCTTCCACGCAGCTAGTACTCCTTCTGGCATTAACCATTGAAATAGTATTTGTTTTTTATTTAATAATACTGTGAGGAATCCATAATCTTTCCTCCACTCTCTGATCCTTTTGGGTATTTGTTTTAATGTTATTATTTCTTTTTGTTTATAATATATTGGTTCTTCTTTGGCTATTTTAAAAATAATATCTCCAACCTTCTTCCTTACAACGCGTACATGGACTTATCTTGGGAGCCTATATTGCCTTGCATAATTAGTGTTTACTCTAAACACTTTGTCTATTTCATTGATGATTTTGTCCTTCTCTCTTTCCAAAATCTCTGCAATTATTTCGGCCATTGTTTGTGTTAAGTCCTCATCTCTTTTCTCCCATATGTTTTGGAACCGTAGGTAAAATGATGCTCTTTCCATTTCCAATTGTGCTACGGTACTTTCAAGTTCTTTATTAAGGCCGGTCATTTTTACTTCTAGCAGCTCTATTTCCTTTTCTGTTCGTTCTGACTTTTCTTCTATGGCTGTAATCCTTTGATCATTTTTTGAAATCATCTCCTGAATAGAGTCCATTTTCCCATCTAATTTCTGAATATCTTTTTTGACCGAGTTTTTAATTTCATCTAGGTCTCTCCTAGTTTCCTCGTGATTTTTGAACATACATTCTTGCATTTTTTGCATGGTCTCTTGTATTGTTGTTAATGTAGTCTGTACCGTCTGTATGTTTATGGTCAGGGTTTGTTTTTCAGTTGGGAAAATTGTTTCTACATTTTTTTGCGTCGCTGGAGATGCCATTAGTCCTATTGATGTAGGAGTAACCTTCTTCCCTGTCTTTACCGTAGTTACTGTAGTTGATGACATTTCTTTCAAGATTTTATACTGTTTTTTCTAGAATTCTGTCTACCTTTTCCCAAATTAACATCCGTTTCTCAATCAAATCAAAACTCTTATTTTCCCTTATACTATTGCTATACTATTGTTGTTATAATTTTAAATAAGGTTAAATAGCTTCTATTTCAATCACTCCTCTGCTAAATATCTTCTTATATTCAAGAGTTTAACCACAATCTATATTGCCTTACTAATTTTCCTTATATCTCTATTGTTCTGTTATTTTAATTAATTATCAGTTCAATTGATTATACTATACAAAGCTATAAACTCCTTAAATCCTATAAAAGTCTATCTTTTGAAATATACCCTATATAACTACGTAATAATATTCTATCACTAAGAAAATTACTTAATTTTTCTATTAAATGTTTCCAATGATTTGATCTCACTCAAAACATAAAAATCAAATTAGGTTCAATATTACAATATTTAAATAATACTAATTTCAATATATATGTCTATTAATTAATACTATTTAAGGTAAATTAATCTTCTAAAAAATATTAATATAGCTAAAGGTAAATTAATTCAAAGATAACTACTTATAAACAGATTACTGTAATTTTAATTACACAATAGGAGTATTAGTGGTTATTATATTTAGAATATATGAAAAATGTCTATAGTATATAAATATGTAATAAGAGTATAAATATATATAGATTTCCTTTTAAAAATTAATTACATAGGATTTACTGTTCTTTCTACAGATTTCGTTTTTGTAATTTTGTAGTTCATCAAGGTCCACTAATATTTATTTCACTCTTCTTATGATTAGAAAGCAAAAAAAAAAAAAAAGTCAAGAATGGCAGTCGTTTTACAATTGCTTTATATCCCCAATTTAGTTGTTGTCTATATTATTTTTCTCCATTGGTGTAGCTTAATCCAGAAAGAAAAAAATCAGCGTCCTGCTTCCTATCCTTCTCCCTCCGAAATTTATTCCTCCTAGATGTATTCTCTTTCAAGTCTCTTTGAAGAATAGGAACTATCATGCCAGGTTTCACTGAGTCACTTCTCTCCCCTTGTTATTAGCCGCCTGTACCTTTCCAAGTCTCTCGGTCTCTCTGCTACTCCTCCGGACTCTAGGGTTGATCTCCTCCTCGCAGAAATCGTCAATAAAATTATTTTAAATTTTTGTCCTCCTGCTCACCTCGATTTTTCACCCCGTGCTCACTCTTTTGCTTTCTGCTTTAAAAATTTGAAGCGATGAGTCTCTGGTCTGACCAACTTGGCCGTCTTCTTCCCGCGTCCAGAATAAGGGCTCTTCCCGGTGCGGTGGGAGACCGCACCTCCCCACACCGCCTCCTCTGAAGTATCCCTCTTTCTATTAGTCCACCCCAGGACCGATCTCTCCCGCTACGGGGCCCAAAACGCTGAAAAATTGACACGGAGTATGGAGCGCTCCTTTTCCGTGCCATCTCAACCCATGCCTCAACCGGAAGTCCTAGCTTGCTTCTGAGTCTATTTCTTCTCAGGATCTGTGGCATGTCCCAGCTGGGAAAAGAACCAAGGAGATTTCTTCCAACAGTGGCAAATTGTTTTCATTTTCTCATGGCTGTAATTGCTTAATCTTTCTTATGTAGTCAATTTTTAAAGAAGTTTCATCAATAAAACTTATAATTTAAATCCATCTCCCTATCACAGAAATGGTTAACCTTTTCCGGACCGAGTGCCCAAAGCTCTTACTTAAATTACTTTGCTGAACAATCTTAATGTGCTTTATTACTTCTTCTTTTCCTCTTTTGGTGATTTCTACATTTTTCTCACAAATATGTAAATGTGCAGTATAGCAATAGCACTTAGACTTATATACAGGTTCACAGTACTTTACAGCCCTCTCTAAACAATTTACAGAGTTATCATATTTCCCCCAATAATCTGGGTCCTCATTTTATCGGCCTCAGAAGGATGGAAGGCTGGCTGGAAACCGGAAGTGTTGCGATGAGACTGGTTGGAAAAATAGTGGGCTCCGATGAGCTTGGAGAAAATCCAGCCGAACAAACCATTATCAGGGACTCTTCGGACCAGAGCTGTCCTATAGGGATGGTGAAGAAGGAGAGGCATCTAAGACGACCAAGAGGAACAAGTAAATTCCTCGATAGGTCAGAGACAGCTCTTCAGACCGGCAGCGGGGGTAGCGGCAATTGTAAAATGACCACTCTGAAGCTGGAGCAACTGGAATAAGTTTTTGTGCAGGAGCGGTGTTTGAACGAAGTGATGGAACTGGGTGAGTGATTGGCCAACTCACAGATAAAAGAAAATTTTGAATTGAAACATTAAAAGGTGTCCCGGAGCTGAAATGAGCAGCTAATTGACATTTGGGAAATTCTATGAAAGGAGAAGAACAACGAGGAGGCTAAAATACTAAAGCCCAAGAAAATTTTTTGTAACTATAATTGGATTTGGAGAAACTAAAATTATTAAAAGAAAAGAACCCGAGGAAAAGTATTTTTTATGTGGATTCAAATATTTTTGACGGCTTTGACATTGAGTTGGTTTGAGAATATTGTGGATTTGAGAGAGACATCTGCTGGTGGAAAGAGGGTACTGCAATATTTGTTGGAAGATAGAAGAGAAAGTATAGCTGTGACCTTGACTACTAAAAGATAATTTGGAAACTGTGGAAACTTTTAAGAAGTATCTGTCTTTCTATATTGCTTGGTTTCGATTCTCAATGGCTGTGGAAGATAACAAAGCTTTAACTTGGAGTGGACTGGACAAATACTTGGATTGGTCATAAAAGGAGACTATATTGATTTTAAATTTTAATCAAATGTAACATAATTCAAAACGGTTAACAATTTCTTAAATTGGCAACATGGAGTCTTGGATGTGTGAGGAATTAATTGAGATGTAAAAATATGCATAAATCACTAAAGAGTAATAAAAAGTCATAAAATTTGCTAGAACACATAGAACAGGAAATAGGGGAGAAGGTGGTAAAAGAGAGAATGAGTGTTGGTACTCACCTGATACGCCCCTTCTCTAGCAGGCGGGCACGGCAGTCAGGATGGGAGGTGACCGGTACGAGTTGATTAGGACTGAGTCTGCTGAAAGCCGCCTCTTCGCTATGACAGGCAGTTTGGAGATGAGGGCGTATTAGCAGACTGACGTGTCTAGAAGGAATAAAAGGACATCATTAGAAGAACCCCCCTCCCTGCCCAGTGCTATAGACTGGGGATGGCCCAGAAGGAAGGGCTGAGTGCCATGCCCGCCTGCTAGAGAAGGGGCGTATCAGGTGAGTACCAACGCCCGTTCTCCGAAGGCGGGAACGGCAGTCAGGATGGGACATGCCAAAGTCCAGTGTCCTGTCGGGAGGGAGGGAGAAGGCCGGCCTCGAAGCTCGGAGACCTGATGTACGCCCTGAAGGACCCTCCTGCTGAATGCTGTATCTGCTGAGGCATAAGTATCCAGACGGTAGTGTCAAATGAAGGGGATAGGTGAGACCCACGTAGCAGCTCGGCAGATTTCCTGCACGGGAGCCTGAGTAGACTAGGCCATGGACGTCACGGTGCTTCTGTTGGAGTGGGCTGTGATGTTGCGAGGAATCGGAAGGGACTGTGACTCGTAGGCTGAGGAAATGCAGGCCCTTATTCCAGCGGCCCAAGGTAGGAGCCAAGATCCTGGATCCCAAGGATGATGGAAGGAAGGAAACAAATAATGAGTCCGTGCATCTGAATGTAGAGGTATGAGAAATGCAGATCTTTATAGCCCGTCGCACATCTAGTGTGTGCCATAGTTTCTCCAAATGATGGCGGGGTCGTGGACAAAAGTCTGGGAGTATTAACTCCTGGGCCCTGTGGAATAGAGAATTGACCTTCGGAATGAAGGAAGGGTCCACTCGGAGAATGATCCTGTCTGGATAGATGATGCAGAGCTCCTTGCAAATCGATAAAGAGTCCATCGCCAAAATATGGCGGGCAGACGTGACCACAACGAGTAAGGCTACGTTCAAAGAAAGAAATCGTAGGGAAACTTCTCGTAATGGCTCAAAGGGAGGCTTCGTAAGTGACAACAAGACCTTAGGGAGATCCCATGAGAGAAACCGATGCACCGTTGGAGGGCAAAGATTGGTGGCACCATGAAAGTACTGCCTAATTAGGGGATTTCTCGAAATTGGGTCCTTCGAACCGCAGGAGAGAACTGAAGACAGGGCAGCTACTTGACAACGGAGTGTATTAAGTGAAAGGCCAGATAAAAAACCTTCTTGAAGGAACTCTAAGACATGACCCACAGATGCCGATGTAGGCAATATGTGATGCTTTCAACACCAAGCCAAGAAAGCGCGCCAGGTCACCTCATAAATTCTCGTATTGAATCTCTCCTGGATGCCTGAATTATGGTAATCACCCCTGAGGAAAGAGGACTTTCCATCAGACAGAACCGCTCAGCCTCCAGGCGGTTAGGTGGAACCATTGAGGATCTGGATGACAGAGAGGGGCCTAGAGGAGGACGATCCGGTCGTCGGGAATCTACCATGGTTGCTGTACCGAGAGTGATAGCAGGTCCGCAAACCAGGGATGTCGACTCCAAAAGGGCGGCAGAAGAATCAATTCCGCCTTCTCCTGTAGCAGCTTTCTGATGACGCTGGGAATTAGAGGAATTCGTGGAAAGGCATACATGAGGAGATCAGAGGGTCAACTGGTGCAAAGGGCATCCACCGCCTCTTCCCCTGGAGTGGGAAACCTGGTAAAGAATCTTGGGAGTTGGTGGTTGGTTCCTGAGGTGAACAGGTCTATTGCCGGCCGGCCGAACCAGACAGTCAGCTCCCGGAAGAGATCTGGGTGAAGACTCCACTCGGCTGGGTCGATGAAAGACCTGCTGAGAGAATCGGTTGTCCGATTCTCTATCCCTGAGATGTGTGCCACCTTGATGGAGTTCAGATTGGCTTCTGCCCAGGTTCCTAGCTTGTGGGACTCATTCATTAGAGCTTTTGAGCAAGTTCCCCCGAACCTGTTTAGGTGGGCCTTGGCCGAGACATTGTCGGTCAGGATGAGGATGTCCTGACCCCGGACCAGGCGATGGAAGCTCTGCAGTGCAAGAAAGATGGCCCAAAGCTCCAGCACGTTGATGTTCATCCTAGTTTTGCGGGGCGACCATTGGCCCTGTGCCAGGTGGGACTCCAAGTGAGTGCCCTACCCCAACAGGCTGGCATCTGTTGTCAAAATTAGACGACGGGGCTCTCGAAACTTGTTGCCCTTGTATATTGCGTCTGAAGTCCACCAGGACAGGGACTGGAGTATACAAGGGGTCAAGATCACTCTTGTTGTTGAGGAACTTCTGCAGGAGCATTGGAAGGGTAGGAGGAACCATTGCAGGTCCCTGCAATGCAGATGGGACCATGGCATGATGCCAAAGGTCGACACCATTTTGTCGAGCAGACAAGAGAAGGTGAGAAGAGAGGTTGAGCGTTGTCATTGTACTCGAGCAGTTAAAGCAATTAGACTGGAAATGCGGTCTGGGGAGAGGAAGACCTCTGAGCTGACCGTATCAATTATAGCACCGAGGTATTGGAGTCGAGTGGCAGGAGTAAGATGGCTTTTGTCCCCGTTAACGGAAAAACCATGTTCCTGCAACACTCGTAGAGTTACTTCTATATCCCTTTGAGCTTGAAGTGGAGAACGTGACAAAATAAGAATATCGTCAAGGTAAAATAAAATCCTAATGGGGATGCTGCTAAGATGCACCATAAGGGCAGCCATAATCTTAATAAAAACCCTTGGGGCCGAAGACAATCCAAAGGGGAGGGCCCGGTACTGAAAATGCTTCCCATCATAACAAAAACGGAGGAATTGACGGTGTTCCAGAAGGATGGGAACATGCAGATACGCTTCTGTTAAATCAATTGAGGCTAACAGGTCCCCTTCCTGTATAGAGAGCAATATGGTTTGAAGGGATTACATTTTGAACCGGCGATAAACTATATGCCGGTTCAAGGATTTGAGGTCCAGTATGGGGCGCCAATCCCCCGAAGGTTTCTGGACTAAAAACAACCTGGAGTAAAAACCCCTTTCCAAATTCCGACCTGGGAACCGGTTGAATGGCTCAGGAATGTAGATGTTTAATTGCCGCTTCAACCCTAGCCCTTTTGTCCCTGTTAAGGGAGACAGGGCAAAGCAAAAACAACTGAGGAGGGTTGGATTTAAATTCAAGGGGAAGACCAAACTTAATAACATTCTTAAGCCAATTGTCAGAAATCGTAGAACCCCATTTGGAAAAGGGCTAGATGCCCCCCAATCACCGAAGGGTGAGGTAAATTAACAAGCCCTTCTGAATGGACAGCCCCGCCCCCCATGAGGGGTCCATCTGGGAGGATAACGGGGACCCTGTCTAACCTGGCTATCCTGTGGGGCAGGACCCCTGGGTTGATAGGGGCATTGATATCACTGCTGGTAGTAGTTGCCATCGGAGGGGCGAAAGGAGGAAGTACAAAAGGAACCTGTCACTCTGGAATCCGATCGTCGGGATAGAGAAGGTAACACTTTACAGTGATCCCAGGTTTCTGTTAGCAAGGGTTCCAGAGGGGCCCCAAATACTTAACCCCGGAATAGGGCGATGATGCGAGACATTACTTATTGTGGATGTCGGCCTGCCAATTCTTTAGCCAAAGCAAGCGGCGAGAGGTGACTGTTGCTCCAATGTCCTTAGCTGAAAATCGTGCAGCATTTAAAGTGGCATCTGCCGAAAACTCCACTGCAGCCAGGATCTTATTTAAATCCTAGTGTGAACGAACATCTGAAGCTGGGATGCGGCCCTGTAGCTGTTTAATCCAAAGGATGGAGGCTCTGTTAAAAAATGAGGAGGAGGCCTGCACTGACCGCTGAGGAGGCCTGCACTGACCAAGCCGAAACCTGATGCCCCTTAATAAAAGATCTCTCTGCTTTTCTTTCTTCCCGCTGAAGAGACTCCTCTAGAGGACCCGAAGTAGAGGAGGGTGAGGAGAGGGCCACCATTGGCACATCAACTGACGGGATTTGCAGCAGACTAGAATATTCCTGTGCCAGATTATAAAACCTTTTGTCTAGAGAATTTGGTGCAGGCCTAGAAGTTGGGAACTTCCACTGTCGTTGCAAAATGTCAGAAAACAATTTTGGGGCAGGAACTGTTTCAGTAAAGGTAGAAGGTTCCTCAAACAAGGCAGCCGTGGGATCAGAAGGCCCGGAGATATCTTTGGGTTTAGTAGCAGGGATTCCTAACCGTGTGGTGGTCTGTGCCTTATTCAATAGAGACCTGAACATTTGAGGGTGGAATAAACTCACAAATGAGGGCTGATCAGGCTCTAGGCCTTCATCCTCAGACAAATCCTGGTCAATTATAACTCCTTCCTCCACTGAACCTGACCCTAGGCTATCTCTAGATGGAGAAGCAGCCGGTTCTTGAAGCTGAGCACGTTCCTCTAAAGGTTGAGACCTCACTGAGAGGGCCTGGTCATTAAGATATTCTGAAACACAAGAAGAAGACCTCTCTCTTAGACCATGAGCAATTCCGTCGGACAGACTCCGAAATTAGTTGGGCCAAAGCAGGAGTAATTGACAGGTTTGGGTCAGTTGATGCAGGATTTTGAGGCAATTCAGGCCTCTGGGGAGTAGGCCTTTCTTTCTGAAGCAATTGCTGTTGATGACCCAGCTCCAGTCTCAGAAAATACATTGGCCGCCTCAGGCTCTAACATATTGTCCCCTTGCAAGGAGATATCAGGTGATGGGGGGGGCAGATTAGCCTCCTGGGCCCCCATGTCCTTTAAGGGTAAGGTTGTTGGTGGCAAGGTGGTAGATACCCTCGTATCTTCCTCAGGAACAGTGGCTGCCTTGCTAAAGGCACACTCCATCGCCTTGTGGCAACGCTCCTCATCCTTGGTGTACTTAGAGGTAGAAGAGGAGCTTTTCCCTGATGGTCTAGTCGGGGTTTGCCCTTTAGGCTTTTTGCTGTGTTGAGTTCTCGAGGATCCCTCCCCGGGATCAGATTCATGTGGCCTTTTTCCCTTGCTCTTTTGAGAGTGGGAAACCTGTTTAGAAATGGCGTCCACCATTAACTTTGCCCCCAAAATATCCGCCAGCACTAATTAGGCTGCCGAAAACAAGTAAAATGGAACCGCCACTCACTGCGCTGTCAGGAGGCTGCGGGGAAGCCAATTAGTCAAGCCAAGGTGAAAATCCAATGATCGCTAGCCTCTCGGTTTCACAGCGATCTGAAATGGCACGGAATGCCCTTCATGCCTCTCAGCTGCAAGGCAGAGCCCAATTAGCAGCGTTAACAGGAGCCGAAAGTCAGGCCGATTTTAGAACCGATAGGAGAGCTGTCAGAGTAGATTAGCAGGCTCTCATGCATAAATGGGTCTGCCGGCCGGCAGCCCTACCGCCGGTCTTCAGCAGAGTCAAGTAATTCGCCCTTCATGCTGGGAGATCAATTTAAAGCAGCAAGAGGAATTTTTCCTTTGGAAGAATGAAAGACATGTCTGTCCCACTTGACCGAGTCGAAAAACTGCCTGTCATAGCGAGGAGGCAGAGCTTAAGGCTTTCAGCAGACTTGGTCCTAATCAACTCGTACTGGTCACCTCCCATCCTGACTGCCGTTCCCGCCTTAGGAGAATGAGCAGCAAGAAAATAATATTGAAGTAAAAGGAATTGAATGCAAAAAGCAATTAGATGATTTCACTGAGGTGTACAGTGCAAAAAAAGAGAGGATGGGAGGAACATCTCCCAAAAAAGAATCAATCAAAGGGTACAGAGAGAAATAGTGGAAAGAGATTAGGAGAAAGCTTGGGGAGAACTACTCGAATAATATATCTATAGGTGAGAAAAAGGATTCAGAAGAAAAAATATTATTGCTATTGCTTAACACATTGTAAGCCGCCCTGAGTCTCTGGAGAAGGGCGGCATATAAATCAAACCAATAAATAAATTTTAAAAAATTATAAATATAAAAAAAAAGAAGTTAAGAGAATGGGATAAAAGGAGAAAACTATCAAGAAGTGGAATTTTGGAGAGACCAAGAGAAAATGGTTAAAGAAGGGAAGATTAGTGGAAAGGAGGAAGGGAAATGAGGTACATACTAGTAAATTTAAGGGAACTGTATTAATATTATTAATTGTGAATGGTCAATTAAGTCAAAGGGTTTTAATGTAAGATTTGAATATGATGATGTATATTGCTTATAGTAAAATGGAATAGCAGATAAAATGTGAAATGGCAATTTGGTTTAATTTTGAAGACAATTTAAATTAAGAGATAAAGAGAAATGTTAAAAAGTGGGATGAAGATTTTGAGAAATATATTCTGTAATGGAGAAATAAGATAATTAATTGATGTTATTGTAAGAGATCAGGAATTAAGGGTGGATAGTGATATTGTTTATGTATTATGTATTAAGAAGAAATTAAGATAAAGAAGTGTGGAAAAAGAATATTATGGCTGAAATTAGAAACATGTAAAATGAACTTGGGGGAAAAAGAATAATATGGCAGCAGCTGAAATAACAAGATATGGTGGTTATATCACAATTAATTTGTGATAAAGAATTATATAAAAGAGATGAATATGGAAAAATGGGAAGACTGGAATAGATTATAAAGTTTAATATATATATAAGATGTATAAGATGTGACCCGGTCAACACTCTGTTCATAAAATATGTATAATGAAAGAAAAATTCTAATAAAACTTGTTTACCAAAAAAAAAAAGGATAGCAGGCTGAGTCAACCTTGAGCCTGGCGAGATTCGAACTGCTAAATTGCAGTCAGCTGGCAGTCAGCATAAGTAGCTTGCAGTACTGCATTCTAACCACTGTGCCATAAGGAGAAAAAAAACCACAGATACAACCATTAATATAAATAATAAGCTACCGCCTCTATCCTCAAACTTGTAGTAATTGATATTGTCAGAAGTATGTATGAGAAGGACAGAAGGCAAGCCTTCAAAAATCCTGGCAGGAAAAATATTCTAAAAGGGTAGCACATTTATACAGAAACTTCAATTTGTCTCCAATATTAAATGCAATCATCTCACTCACAAGTTCATATTTAGGAATAAATTGAAGTAAAGTATCTAATAACGGCAGCAAGACTGTTAGTGGCACAATATTGGAAGAAAGAAGATTCACTTACTATAGAAGAATGGATATTAAAAGTATCGAACTTAGCAGAAATGACAAAAATCTCAGCATATTTGAAAGACCAATCACAAGAAAGATATATTGTGGACTAGAAAAGATGGATTGATTATATTCAAAGCAAATATGGGACTAAAAAGTTTTCAAGTAATACATGAATGAATATTTGGATTTAAGATATGTTATTATTTAGCTATATAAATAGGGAGTTAAAGTGAAAAAGAGATGAAAAGAGTCTATAAATAGTTAGTATATGTTAGATTAAGATTGCTAAATGAAATACCCTGTATTTCGCTCCGGGAAGTCGGGGGGGGGAAGGGGGAGGGGAGGGAGGGAAATTGGGAGGGAGGTGGGGCTCAAAACTTGGTTAAAATGTTTGTAAAAACTTTTCAATTAAAAAAAAGTCTCTATTGGCCATATAGGTTAGCATACAGGAGGAGATGGAGACTGTAAAATAGAGTATGGTTAAGCAAAGAGATGTAGCCCATTATACTACACATGAGGAAAAGGAAGAAAAAATCTTATCCAAGCCAATGTTTTTTTCTGCCTAGTCTATCCATTCTAGAAAGAACAAGTAGATAAAAATCATGAGCATCCATGTCCATGACAAACTCTCATTCTCTGATATGTACTGTATCAGGAAAAGGAAGGAGAAATATTAGTAGTAGTAGAAATGAAAACAAAGAGCTACTTTAATATATATCATTCATATTTCAATATAGAAAGCCTAAAATTGTACAGACGTTGTAGAATTAGGTGCGGTGGCACAGTGGTTAGAGTGCAGTACTGCAGGCTACTTCTGCTGATCACCAGCTGCCAGCAATTTGGCAGATCGAATCTCACTAGTCTCAAGGCAGACTCAGCCTTCCATCCCTCCGAGGTCGGTAAAATGAGGGCCTAGATTGTTGGGGAAAATATGCTGACTCTATAAACCGCTTAGAGAGGGAGGTAAAGCACTATGAAGCGGTATATAAGTCTAAGTGCTATTGCTATTGCTATTATTTTTTTACATCAATGTTATTGTTTCTAGGCTCTGAATAGAAAGGTCATAATACAATCATAGTTGTTATACATTAATAGTTTGCACATACTTCTTTTTGAGAATAGCAAGTACAACTGAAATTAAAGTATTCTATCACGATTCTATCATGACTGTATTGCTATCAACCAGATTTTGCCAATATCAGGAAAATAACAAAATGTTCTGACCTAGACTTCCTCAGAAAGCATGAAGCAAAGTCTTAATCCCAGTAAAACCACTTTTATTAACATGATTGTGAATTCCATTCATTCACAGTCAACAAGGCTTTGACAAACAGTCTTTCAGAGGAATGTTTATCAACCCCCCCCCATCTCACTTGGAACGCTGCCAGAGAACCAATTTCCACATGCAGAGCAAGGCCAAACTTGGTACCGAGTCTATTAGTCACAAACAGAACTTTCCAATCTTGAAACGAGATGAACTAATTGCTTCCTGCAAAAGCCCACATCCCGTTCGCTCCTCTTTTATGTCCTATGGCAGCGGCCAATCATCTCCAAGGTGCAGCCTTACTCCCAAGTCTACCCTGCTTTCTTAATTGTTCTTGTCTTCTGGCAGCTCTGCGCATGCACACACTGGGAACGGGCTCCAGCTGTTCCTCTGCCTTGCTGCTAATTCCCTGCTTTTGACGCAGAGCCCTCATCCAAGCTTTCCCCAGCCCCCAGGACTGGCCCAAGTTCCTCCCCAACCTTCTCACTGTCCAACTCTGCCACCAGCTCTGCTGGCCGCCAGCAGGCCATAACACAAAATTCTAAGAATATATATTTAAAAGACAGTGCTTGGACCCTTCTATATTTTTATTACTTTAATCATTATTAAATATTTAATCTTCAGTTCAATTCACAATCTGGGACTGGTAAAACTGAGGGCCTAAGAGTTGTTAAGATAGCATATGAGTATATAGGCAGTTCTGAGTAAGGTAGATTTGAGGTTTTGGGGAGGGGGGTTGGTTGGTGGGGGGGGGGTTTGTTTATTTTTGGCAAAGTCAGGACATTTAGGTCTAATAAGCTCAAAATTTCCATGTATTTAGCAGCCCTTTGGATATTGCTCCAAGGGCTCTTATTGATTTCTTCTTCCACAATCACAACCCTAACTTCAATTTGCAAATCATAATATTTGTTATTTTTCTAGCTGTTTTTCTTCAATTTGTGCATCCCATTATTGCAATAACAATAACCAGACTTTTTACTTTTTTCTTAGTATTTTAATATTGTTGTTATTTACATAAAACTGTGTGATAACAGAACTGAAATAAAATTATATCACTATCACCAGCAAACAAAACAGATTAAATGTTTTACACCATATACTGCTGTACAGAATTATAGCTGTTTCTTTAAAGTGATTTATTCTTGTCCTGTATTTTATAAGCAAAATAAAAATTGAAAGTAATGTTGAATATTAAAACAGGAAAGCATGCTGTCAAAATAAAAAAAACATTACAAAATGAAAGAATTCTATGGGAGGAGGTTAGATCAAAGATGCTAAATCCCAGTGAAGATCCTAATTGTTTGGAACTGTTCCAGTTATAGTACTTGAGGGTTTTTAAGTAAAGACACCAGGTTCCTTCATGAAGAATTCTTTCTGCAGAGATGTTTATTCCCTCTGAGGATTTGGGTCCATAAAAATATATTAACAACCTTTATTAGTGACTGGTTTTTTTATTATTCATGGTACTAGTGACTGGTTTTTATTATTCATATGTCTTTTGGATATACGTTTATAACATAGATGTTATAACAAATGACCTCTCAAATGCAATATGTATATAACCTATAAGACCTCTCAAATCCATAAGACCTCTCAAATGCAATATGTATATGTCCCTATTGTGATTACTATCACTGCAACATCTACTGCAGTCACTACTGCAACATCTAATTAAGTTTATATTAAGTGCAACCTAAGAGAAACTTGCAAAGCCATATACAAGAGACTAATACAAGTAGAAAATAAGCATAAAATTAGCAGCAACACCAGCAGGATGAAGAACAGTAAGATATGGTAAATATTACTGATTTGACAAAAATGTTACATATATCCAAGGTTAATTTTATAGCCTGGCAAGTAATGTCAATACAAATCTGATAGAGGGTAGCTGTGATCATTATCTGTGACCTTCCCTTCCAGCTTCACAAATGGAAAATCAACAGGGAAGCCCAAAAGATTGGTCACAGGTTGTTCTAGTAAGTCTCCTACTTGCCTTCTTGCACACCAAGCAAGGCTCGTCTTTGTAGGTTTCCCTACTATGCTCAAACATATATATCCCATACCCTCCCACACATATTCACAGCTATTCACCAATGTGCATGACCTTTCCCCAACTCCCTCTCCCTCAACTTGCCTGAGCTGGATGTTCCAGGGCCGGGGGGGCCCTGGAACATCCAATAGTCATCCAATAGTATGACTGTGGTCCTTATCTGGGACCCCTACTGCTTTTTGCTTAATAACGCATGCAACTTTTGGTTACCATAGCAATGAAGACCATCTGGATTGCTGTTGCAGTGCTGCTTTGTGTGATGTCAGATTTTACAACTATCACTTAGCAATAGCTATTCCAGTCCCAATTGCCATTGTAACTCAGGGTCTACCTATATATCCATATATAGGTATCCACATATAGGAGACCAGAAGTTGACGTCGCGGCGAAACAGATATTCCCGCTGCTAGACGGTCCAACCAGGATCCCACAGTCTAGTTTTGACTGTGGTAGTGGAGGGCTCCTTCTGTCGATCTCAGGGACATCACAAAGTCCCTGATTGAGCCAGAAAACCCCTTTTTGGGGTTGGCAGCGGGGAAGCAGCCATTGTGGCTGCCAAGGCTGGGACAGCTTCGGAAGAAGAAAGAGGAATGACAGCTACCCGATGCAGTGAGAGAGCCTTACTTTAATTCATAAAATTCACCCTAATGAGAGGAGTACTTGGGTGATTAACTAAAGAAAGTTAAGCAGCAAGTTTTACTTTGGAATAGACTATTTGAAATCCGATTGCTGATTGAAAGGATTTAAACTAATTGCTTTTGAAGACCGAGACTGGACTGAAAGAGAAAGAGAGGAAGATACTTGTTTTTTGGGACTGTGCTTTTTTAAAAGAAAAAATTAGTCTGATTTGGGATTGATTCATTATGAAGTCTTTCTTTTTGACTTTAACTTTTCCTTCTTTTTTGTTCTTTTTTCTAAGTAACTTTTAATAAAGAAGATTTGGATTTTTAATGTAGGAAAGCTAAGAGAGTGAAAGTGCTGCCATCTGTTGGGGAAAAGAAGAAATTTTGTTGCAATGTGTATCCAGGCAGAAAGCTGAAGGATACATTGTAGCCAAAATAATAACAAAGTGGCTCTGAGCATCAGTTTGTTTAGCACAAGTGAAGAGAACATCTAAGATAGTATTTATCTGCATTGTTGATTCAGGTGTTCTTGGTGGCTTTGAAATAGGAGCCTTGGAAAAGTGTGGAGGGGAATTTCCCTCTGTATTTTCCTCTTACCATTATTTTTTGGGGGGTAGCCACCATTATTTTTTCTCTTTGAGGCTTGTATGAGAGAGAACTCTCTGTATGCTTTCTGGTATAAACATGGGTGAAAGATCTTCTTTATTTTGAGATTTTTTAAGAATTGAATTGGATTAAGGCATTCAAGAGCCGGAAAGGGGGGGGGGTTCCCTTTTCCTTTCCTTTCTGGATTTTCTTGTTTTTCCCTATATTGTTCCCTATTGTGGATTTTTTTTATTTTGGACTTTTATATTTTTATTATTTATCTTTTTTTTTCTTTCTCTTTTTGATATTTTGTTTTTTTTTAGTTGAATTTTTTTTTAAAAAATTTACATACATTTCTCCTTCCCCCTCTCCCCCCCCTTCCCCCCTTCACCTCCCCAACACCCCCCACCACCACTTCCCAGAGCAAAATACAGGGTATAACATTTAACAATCCTAAACTAATATAAGATAATAATCTATAGTCTCTTATCACCCTCTTGAACTTTTAACTCCCTTTTACTAACCTAACTTTAAATACTTTATAAACTCTTTATTCGTTCTTTATTCATAAACTATTTGTAATTTTTTAGTCTGATATTTGCCTTGAATATACTGTATCCATCTTTTCCATTCCAATATACATTTTTCATTTGAATGACCTTTTAGATATGCTGAAATTTTTGCCATCTCTGCTAAATTTACTACTTTTAATGTCCATTCTTCAATAGATGGTAGATATTCCTTCTTCCAGTACTGCGCCACCAAAAGTCTTGCTGCAGTTATTAAGTTCAAAATCAAATTAGTTTCTGTAACCGTAGTCTTTTATAATACTAACAAAAATAACTGTGGAGTAAATTTTATCCATTTTTTAAAAATACTTTGAATAATCCACCATATTTTTATCCAAAATGCTTTAACTTTTTTACAGGTTCACCAAACATGAAAGTAAGTAGCATCAACACAATCACATCTCCAACATTTAGGTTGTAAATTTGAATACATACAAGCTAATTTTTTCGGATCCAGATGCCATCTATAAAACATTTTATAAAAATTCTCTGATTTTGAGCTTGTGTAAATTTTACATTTCTTACCCAAATCATTTCCCAAGTTTCCATCATTATTGGCTCTTCAAAATTTTGTGCCCATTTTATCATAGTCTTTAACTAACTCTGTCTCCGAATCAATTTCTATCAATATGTTATACCTTTTTATATGCATTGGCCTCTGATCTCTAATCTGTTTTATCAAATATTCTTCATTTTGTGTAATACCAATTTTCTGATCTTTTTTCCATCTGTTCTGTAGCTGTACATACTGAAACCATGTTTGAAGTACCCTTTCCTCTCTTAGCATATTCAAAGGCTTTAACTGTAATACATTCCTTTCTGTAATCAAAAGTTCTTTGTATATAATTACATCCTGTCTTTGTTCTAAACTTATATTCTCTATTGCATGTCTGGGCACTACACACATGGGTATCTTATCATTCAGTTTATATTGATATTTTTTCCAAACCTGCAAAAGAGCATTCCTTAATATATGGCTTTTAAAAGTCTTGCTCACTTTCTTATCATAAACTAAATAAGCATGCCATCCATATATCAAATCATACCCCTCAATTTTCAATATTCTTTCTTCTGTTAAATTAATCCAATCACTAATTGCCAATAGAACAATTGCTTCACAGTACAATTTTAAATTAGGCATTTTCAAACCTCCTCTTTCACATATATACTGTATTATTTTTAATTTAACTCTCAGTCTCTTCCCAGCCCAAACAAACTTATTAATGCCTTTCTGCCATTCCTCCAAATTTGCATCTTTTTTAAGTATTGGTATCATTTGGAAAAGAAATAAAAACTTAGGCAAAATATTCATTTTAACTATAGCTATTCTTCCCAACAAAGATCATTGTAATTTTTTCCATTTATCCATATCTATCTGTATTTTATGCCATAACACTTCATAATTATACTTGTATAGTTTCCTATTTGTTACTGCAATATAGACTCCTAAGAACCTTCTTCACTATCTCACAACCTGTTACTCTTTCCAATTCTTCTTTTTGATTTGTAGTCATATTCTTAGTTATCATCTTTGTTTTCCCTACATTTATTTTAAATCCTGATACTTGACCATTTTGCTTAACTATGTCATTTAAACCTATAGCTGAATTTACTGGTTGGATTAAAGTTACAACCAAGTCATCTGCAAATGCTTGTAATCTGTAGTCCTGTTGCCTAATCTTAATACCCTGTATATTATCTGCACCATGTATTTTATTCAACAATACTTCCAGCATTAAAATAACAATAGTGGAGACAAGGGGTACCCTTGTCTTGTTCCTTTTTCCATTTTAAATTTCTGTTAAACTACCATTAGCTATTATTTGTGCTGTTTGTTTCTGATATATTGCTTTAATTGATTTTATAAAATACTCTCCCAGCTGCATCTTTTGAGTTACCTTTTCTAAAAAAAGCCAATTCAATCAATCAAACGCTTTCTCTGCATCCAAAAACATGAGCACTGCAGGGACCTGGTTGTTCTTCCCCAGATATTCCAATATATTAACAAATTGTCTTACATTACTTTTCATTTGTTGCCCTTGTATAAAACCAGTTTGATCATTATGAATCACTTGTTGCATAACTGACATTAATCTATTTGCTAAATTTTTTGCAAAAATCTTATAATCTATGTTAAGTAATGATATAGGTCTATAATTTTTAGGCTGGCTATGATCTTGATCTTCTTTTGGAATCAAAGAAATAAAAGCTGTTCTCCAAGATGGTGGTGCCTCTCCTCCCCTTTGTATTTTTATAAATAATTCCTTAAGTGGTTCCACCATTTCTAGTTGAAGATTTTTATAATATGCTGCTGCCAGTCCATCTGTTCCAGGGGCCTTTCCACTTTTCAATTGTTTAATTGCCAGGAGAATTTCCTCAGTAGTTATCAATAAATTCAATCTTTCCCTTTGCTCATCAGTTATTATAGAGATATTCTTCTTCTGCAAAAAAACTATCTATATTAATACCTTGTATGTTGTCACCAACATACAACCTCGTGTAAAAATCTAGAAATGCTTTTTTAATCATATTCTGTTGGTATACCTCTTTGCCTTTATACTCTATTTTTTCTATTGTACAAGATTTTTGTTTTTTCCTTAACATATATGCTAACCACCTGCCAGGTTTATTTGCATTGCAAAAAGTATTATGTCTAGCATACTGCAAATTCGTTGCCACTTGATCTGCCATCAACATATTAAACTGTCCTCGCAGTATTGTAATAGCTTCTTTTATATTCTTATCATCTGGTTTACCTACTAACGCCTATTCTTTCTTTTTTATTTTCTCTTCCAATTCTTTCCGTTTCTTCCCGTTTACGCCTATATACATTATTTAAATTTATTAAAACTCCTCTCATATATGCTTTACTTGCATCCCAAACCATTTCCATAGGTGTAGCCTTATGCATATTTAATTCAAAAAATTCCTTCCTTAACTTTTTACATTCATTCACATTTGCCTCATATCGAAATAAATTCTCATTTAATCTCTAGGACCTCCTAGGTCCTTCTCCAGAGTCTAATTCCATCCATAGCAGATTATGAGCTGTTAACATTCTTGGACAAATCTTCATTTTCTTCACCCTAGAAAGAAAATCATTTGTAATTAAGATAAAATCAATTCTAGAAAAAGATTGGTGCCTATCAGAAAAAAATATAAAATCTTGTTCATTAAAATTTCGTTCGCGCCATATATCTCTCAGCTCCATATCATCCACCATATCAAAAAAAGGATTTGGGCAATTTAGCCTGTGTTTGGGAATTTTGCAAAAGTGTCTTTTTATCCTTCTTGGTATCCAGTACTCCATTCCAGTCACCCATCATTATGCATGATTTATAATCCATTTGTGCTAGCTTTGTTTGCAAATGTTTGTAAAATTTTTCTTGTTGTTCATTGGGTGCATATATTCCCATTAAAAGTACTTTCTTCCCTTCTATTAATAGTTCAATTGCTATATATCTTCCTTGTGTATCTGCTTCAATTAATTTTGCCATCAGATCAGATCTTATATATATAACTATTCCGTTTTTCTTCTCAGGTGCAGCTGCTACAAAATGTGTTCCCAATCTAGCATTTATCAAATATTTTTGATCAGTTATTCTTATGTGTGTCTCTTGCAAACAAATTACATCATTTTAAAACTGTTTCAAATAATGAAATATCTTCTTCCTCTTTTGTGGTGAGTTTAATCCATTAACATTCCAGGTCAAAAATTTATTTGCCATCTTTGGCTCCTGAAAGCTTCTGGAAAACTGACTGGAACTCTTCATAGAATTTCCTCTTCGGTCTAGCTCCTCCCACTGCTTCCGTATTTGTAGCTACTGTTTCTTGACTCATCATCTGACTTTGTTGTTTCTTTAATTCTTTTTCCAGCTCGAGTCTGTCTTTGTTCTTTAGGGTCTTCCATTTTTTCAAATAAATCCAATAGTTGAACATCCTCTGATACTTGCAGCAATTCTTCTTGAGTATTCAAAACACCTCCTTGGGCTTGAGCCTGTGTTACTTCTTATTCTCCCTTTCTGGTCTCCCCTGCCTTTTTCTTTCTTCTAGCATCTGGAGATGGAGGATTTCCAGCCTTCAGTATGGTAGTGTAAAAATCTCCTGCCTTCCAAACTGAATTAAGATGGTATCTCTCACCTAAATAATGCACCACAAATCCGTCTGGAGCTTCCCATCTGTACTGTAATTGACGATTTCTAAGTTCATCAGCTAAAAAGGTTAGTGTCTGGACCTCAGCTTTTTGGGGGGATTTCCTTCATTACTGCAACCGCCTGTCCTGCCACTTGAAGTTTCTTTTTGTAGGAGGCTTGTAAAATTCCATTTCTTAACCTTCTTGTTACAAAGTAAATCACAATATCTCTTGGTAATTGTCTCTGACTTGCAATCCATGAATTAACGCGAAAGATCTTGTCTATCTGCCAGGCGCATTCTACTTTGGATTCTCCAGTAAATTGAGCAAGGGCTTCCGTAAAAATCTCCCTGAGATTTTCCTGATTGTTTTCTTTCAGACCTCTAATCCTCACTGCCCATTCCATTGCTTTGTATTGTGTCATTACAAGTTCAGCTTCTGCTTTGTCCATTCTAGTCTGAGCCTCCCCCAATCTAGCCTCCACATTCAAATTATGCTGATCAATTTCATCAACTCTTTCCTCTAGAGATGTAACATAGCCCCACACTCCCTTGAAAGCGTCAACAATATCTTCTCTCATTACTTTGTTTTGGTTTTGAATTGTGTCTTTGATATCACTCAGCTCTTCAGACACTTCTTTTATTTTTCCTTCTAAACGGAGTGTAATTTTTTCTTCTAGATCAGTGGATAATTTTTCAAAGCTCCTTCAAGAACTTCTAGAGTTAAAGCTTGTGTATCTGGGGGGCGGGGCTAACAAGGACTGCATTCTCAAGGTTTGAACTGGGGAAGACCCAGCACTTTTAACCACAGCAGGTTTTATTTGTTTCGCAGCCATTTCCCAATTGCACTTTCCAGCAGCCTCACAACAAAGCCAGTAAATTTCTTATTCTCACTCTTTAATAGGTATTGCAATTTGTTGATAACTTAGTCTTTTTTGGCTTGCAAACTTCAATTTCTCCAGCAAAGTCTTAAAACAGTATTAACAATTTTAACAAGAGTTAACAGGCGTTAACAAGCACTTTCCCTTTAAATTTCGGTTTCATGCCCTTAAGCAATCAGCGCCATTTTCTTTGAACTTTCTCCCGTCTCCACACTGAAGGCAGTATTAGTCTATTAGAGTTAAAGTTTAGTACTTGCAATTATGAATTCTCCTGTCTTTGCTCTGCCTGCTTCTGATTCCAATTGTTATGAACAATTTTGCTTGCAGGGGTGGTCACAACACCTTGTTCTGTTTAAAACAGAAACATTCCGGATCCAGAGCTTCTCACTCAGATGCTTGGGGAGCTCTCACTCTCCACACCCCAGGATCATTCCTGGAAGTCTTGGGGAGCTCTACCCAAATCTGACAGCTCACTTTCCCCCCTTCTCCCAGGGGGAAAGTTTCCAAGCTGCTAGACAGCTGATTTTTGCTGTTCTATTGACTTCACAGTGTCGCAGGGGTTAGCGCTCCCGAGAGAGCTGCTGCTGGCGTCGGCGGTACCACAGGAGATATTTTGTTTTTATATGATTTTTTTTTCTTTCTTTCTCATCTTTTTTCAATGAAATTCTAGTTGGATTAGGGTTTAGAAGAACCTGAAGACTTGGTTTTTTTTCTTTTCTTTTTCTTTTTCCATATTTGCTTTTTTACTTTTTTGGCTTTTCTTTTTCTGTCTTCCCCCTTTTTTTGGTCTCCCTTTTTATTTATTTTTTTATTTTTTTGGCCTTTGACCTTTACACCAGTGGATTATAATAAAATGAGTAAAAAAGCTGCCACAGTTGGAGCTCCAACCACACCCTCTGCATCTCCATCTGGAGGACAATGTACGATCCAGGCTATGCTCCAACAAGCAAAAGAGAAAAAAGCCTTGCTACAAGCATTTTGAGTACAGTTCAAAGGATGGAACAACAATTACTTAAGACAGATGAGAATGTCCAAAGGATGGAACAGCAACTAATAAAGACAGACAAAAAAGTGGTCAGCATTCAACAGGCAATGTCAACATTCAAAGGAAGATTACAAGAGCTGGAGAAGAAGGATGACCAAAAGGGGGGAAAATGAAAGATTTTGAAAGAAGTAGAAAGCGAAAGGAGTGGGGTAGTCAAACTCGAAATGGATAAAGCGGAATTCTATCTTAGATTTCAAAATGTGCAGGAGGAGAAAGGAGAAAACCTTGCGGATGTCATGATTCCTATGCTTGCTGATGCTTTGGAGATATCCAGAGAGATGACATATGGAGTGGACGAGATCTATTGAGTTCACACTAGATACGCAATGCGTAATAAATTACCAAGAGAAATCCACAAAAGATTTACTAAGAAATTGATTAAAGCAACAATTCTTTAAGTGGCGAGAGAAAAAACATTGAAATTTAAGGAGAAAGAAGTGGTGGTCTTGAAACAAATACCAAGGAAAGTGAGAGATATTAGAAAAGAGTATAAATTTCTGACCAAGATACTAATTCAAAAGGGTGTTAATTTTAGATGGCTGATACCAGAAGGGCTGATCTTAACATGGCAGCTTCAAAGATACAGACTAGATACAATTGACAAAGCGAGAGCCTTCTATGAAGATTTTCTAAAGGAAAAGGACGTGGCAATGGAAATAGAAACACAAGTTGTACTGATGTCTACAAAACCTATAGAAGAGGAAATGGTAATGATTGATCCAATGGAGGGCACTGTTGGTGGGACTGTGGAATTTAAAGAACAACAGGAAGTAAGATCAACTAGAGCAACAAAACCTACATATAAAATATGAATATGGATGCAACACAATTAATTTCAATAAATATAAATGGACTTAATTCGGCTGTGAAAAGAAGAAAGGTTTTCCATAAATTAGAGAAGCTAAAATGTGATATAATTTGTTTGCAGGAAATGCATATTAAAAAGCAATACGAACACTTATTGGCACAACCTAAACTTGGAAGAATTTTTTCATCATTATCGCAAAATAAAAAGAGAGGCGTTGTTCTCTATATTAAACATTTTAAAAAACAGAACAAATATATACAGATTCAGAGGGCAGAGTTTTGATGGTGGAGATAATGGATAATAACATGAAGATACTCCTAGTTGCAATATATGCGCCAAATAATAATCAAAGCGATTTTTATCAAAAGTTACCTATGAAAATAATTGAAATGGACTATGATAATATATGTATAATGGGAGATTTTAATGGAATAGTAGATTAAAAACTGGATTATAAAACAACAAAAACAGGAGGATATAATAGAAAAACACTGCCAAATTCTTCCTTTAAAATGATAGAGGAAACAAATTTGAAAGACATATGGAGAGTCAGAAATGGGAAGAATAGACAATACATTTTTTACTCAAACGGACATTCATCTTGGTCCAGATTAGATATGATATGGACAACAATGGACTTGATTCCAAAAATTGAGCAGGCGGAAATAGATACCAATCTGTGGGCTGATCACAATCCAGTGATAGTTACCTGGAAAGGCCAAAAAAGGAAAGCTAGATGGACCTTGAATCATACAATTTTAAAAGAAAAAGAATTCGTACAGAAAATGCAGAGAATTGGGGTTTTTCTTTAAGGAGAATAAAAAGGAAGATACATCGATACAAAACCGTTGGGATACAATGAAGGCTTATGCTAGAGGTATAATAATAGACTATACAAAGAAAAGGAATGTGAAAAAAAGACAAACTTTTATAATATTAATGGATGAATCTAAGAGATTTGAAAAGGAACTCCAGAAAGATCCAGATAAGAAAGGTGTAAAAATGAAAATGGACATGTTGAAACATAAAATGGACTTACTAGAGAAGGAAGAACTAGCCCAAAAAATAAGAAGTGCTAAACAGAACTACTTTGAAAATGCAAATAAACCAGGAAGATGGCTGGCATATAAATTGAAAAAAGAAAGGGAAATAATAATAATAATAATAATAATAATAATAATAATAATAATAATAATAATAATAATAATAATAATAATAATAATAATAATAATAATGCAATTGGCTGATGATCAAGGACAAAGTAAATTTGGAAATAAAGAGATGGGGGAAATAATACAAGAATATTACAGGCAGCTTTATAAGAGAGTTGGTTGAAAATGGGAAAGTCAAAAAATATTTACAGAATGCAAAATTACCTTTGATTCCCAAGGATATTGAAGAAATGCTATATGGGTATATAACGATGATGGAATTAACAGAAGCACTTAAGTAACAAAAAAATGGAAAGACACAGGACCAGATGATTTGCCTGTGGAATATTATAGGACATTACAAGAATCTGTATGCCTTCCGCTTTTGGATGTTATGAATGAAGTCATGATAAATAAAACAATATCCCAATCACACTGATTTACAAAGAACCCACAACAAATTAAAAACTATAGCCTATATCCCTGCTAAATTCAGACTATAACATTTTTGCTTCAATACTGGCAGAAAGACTTGAGATATTTGAATAATTTTATACATTCAGATCAAAATGGATTTCTTCCAAAAAGACAAATTAGAGACAATATAAGAATAATTCTGAATACTCTAGAATATTATGAAGCGCATCCTGAAAAACAAATGGCTTTGATATTTCTAGATGTACAAAAAGCATTTGACAATGTGAATTGGCGATTTATGACACTACAAATGGAAGAGATGGGCTTCGGAAGAAAATTTATCCAGGCAATTGAAGCAGACGGCAAAGGTAATGATTAATGGAGAATTGACTGATTCTATTGAAATAGAAAAAGGCACTCGACAAGGATGTTCTTTATCCTCCATTGCTGTTTATATTGATAAAAGGAATGAAAATTAGAAAAGAAGAATATAAATTACAAGCCTTTGCTGATGACCTGGTCTTTATTGTTGAGGAATCCTTAACATCAATAAATAAATCGACAGAAAAAATAGGAGAATTTGGGGAGGTTGCTGAAAATTTGAAAATTAATAAAGAAAAGACGAAGATAATGACTAAAAATATGTTAAAAAAACAAGAAGAAGACTTGAGTGAGATTTCAAAGATGCAGGTCACAAATAAGGTAAAGTATTTGGGGATTCAATTAACAAGAGGATACAATTCTCTTAAAGAAAATAATTACAATAAGCTTAAGCAACAGATAGGACAAGACTTGGTGAAATGGGGGAATTTGCAGTTTTCTTTGATTGGAAGAATTGTAACTATTAAGATGAATATTTTACCTAGAATCTTATATCTTTTTCAGACAATTCCTATAAAGCTCGATAAGGGATTCTTTGCAGATTTAAATAAAATGGTTTTGAAATATATTTGGCAGGGAAAGAAGGCAAGAATAAAACTCAAATTGTTACAAGATGCTAAAATGAGGGGTGGTTATGGTTTACCGAATTTTGAATTATACTACCAAGCGGTTTGTTTAATGTGGATTAAAGAATGGGTAACGTTGAAAACACTAGATTATTGAATTTGGAGAGACATGATTTGTTGATGGGATGGCACGCCTTCTTATGGTATAAAGGAACTAAAATTCAGGGCTATTTTAGGAGACACCAGATACGTGAAGCTCTGTTTTTGAGATGGGAGAGGATTTAAAAATATCATTATATGAAGATTCCAGTCTGGGTATCTACAATTGAAGCTTTTTCTTATCCAGTGGTATTTAGTGGGGAACAAATCGTTAGATATAGCGAAATATTGGATGAAAAGGGTGAACTTAAATTGAAACAAGATTTAGAAGATCAGGGAATTAAGATGGATTGGTTTTCATACATGCAAATACTTTCCAGATATCGAGAAGATTTTAAACAAAAAGGTATTCATAGTGTTTTGATTGGTTTAGACAAGATATTAATGGGTTCTGATGACCACGTAATTAAAAAGTTATATGGGTATTTACTTGAAGTAAAATTGGAAGAAGAACAAGTTAAAGAATCAACGATAGCATGGGGGGAAAATTTTGGTTATAATACAATGTACAGAACTATTCTGTCATATTTGTTACGTTGAATATAGCATTTATCTTATGATTTGCACTAAACAAAAGCTTTCATTATATTCTATAGCCTCTCAAACCTAAAATGTAAGATTGCACCAAAATAAATAAGAAACCTTAATTGCTAATAATCCACAGAGGTATAAATATTTTAACTGAGTGGAAATCAGATATTTTCTATTAGCCAGAACAATTTTTTTTCACAAAATGATACTAATAAAAAATGTGGCAAACTTAGGATATGGTCAAAAATTTAATGTTTTACTGTTTTACCTAGTTCAAGGGATGTCAAACTCATGGCCTGTGAATCAGATGTGCCATATGCTGGCCACGCTCATCCCTGATTTAATGAAGGGGGAAAATGTTGCAATATGTCACATGATGACATGCCATCGTGAGTTTGACACCCCTGACCTAGATCATAAATTTTCATCTGACACCAATATTTCTTGATATACTCCAATGTTTAATTTAGGACAAGGAACAGTATTTTTATATTTAAATTACTTTATACATTCATTCAATTCATTTATTTAGATACTGTATGTTTAAATCCCTCAGCATGTATTTAATGAACCACAGTTGCAATTTAAAGTATTTTGCTACAGTATTCCAATTTGGTTTTAATAATTTAAGAATACACAAATATAACAATAGTAGCTGACACAAATCAAATTTTTCTAAGTTGTCATTTTCTTAAACTACAAATGTATAATTATAAAAACAAGCAAGCCAAGCAGTCACTTGCCCTTTGTGTATAAACTATCTGAAAATTCCCAGATTTTATTTCTTTATTTTAGTTATTAATTTTTATTCCATCCCCCTCCCTTATAAGGTGATTCTGAGCAGCTTACAAGCTATAAAAGAAGTGGGGGGAAATTAAAATATTAAAACATTTTAAGATTTTAAGATTTAAAATAAGATGACTCATAATAAAGAGATGAATGAACAGTCAGCCAACCCCAATAGTGAGTGTCCCGCTCGGGTCTCCAGGTCAACCAACAAAGTCAAGTTTTAATACCCCTCTGGAAGGCCAGAAACAGTTCTCACCTCTGATAGTAGAGTGTTCCACTACAATGGGGCCACAATGGAAAAGGTTCTTCTTCTTGTACCTGTGTGCTGGAATTCCTTAATAGGCCTCTTCTACTGGTGTGAGTAGGGCGGGCTAGTCCCATCGGGAAGAGTTGGCTCCTGAGATATCCAGGACCCATTCCATGTTGGGCTTTATGTCATGTAACAACAACCAGCACCATGAATTGGGTATGGAAGCAAATTGGTTACCAATGCAGTTCGTGCAGTAATAGTGTTATATAAGCAGCCCTAGGGACTCCCAGGATTGTGATGTGCCACTGTATTCTGCACTAGCTGCAGCTTCTAAATACTCTAAAGCAGGGGTGTCAAGCTTGCAGCCCGCAGGCCAGATGCTTCATATGCTGGCCCCACCCGGTTTAGTGAAGGGGAAAAGTCCTGATATGTCACGTGCTGCCATGACAATGTGAGTTTGACACCCCTGCTCTAAAGGGTAGCACCTATAGAGCATGTTGCAATAATTAAGACATGAATGACAATGCATAGGACCAGGTAAGATCCAGGTAAGAGTGCAAATGGTTCACAACATAGCCACCACGACTGCCACTACTGTTTGAGAGTTCAACCCTTCCTTTATTTCTGCCATGGTGATGATTTAATGCTTTGTCTTACTCACTTATTTCTTTACCTCTCCTGGACTGGTATGTATGTGAAACTGTCTAGCTTCACATACATACTTTTTAATACCATTTTTTCTGTTATGTGGACTAAAAGGGGAAAGTGGGAAATCCTTGTCAATTTCAACTGGTCTAAGAAAAAGAAAGTTCTATTATAGGTCTTTAGTAAATTTAACTTTTTAAAATTTCAGCTTTTTATTTTTCTACCATTTTAGAAAAATGGCACTGAAGGCCAGTGACCAAAGCCGAGTAGTCATTCCCACCATAGGTTGCCATAATTAATCAGAGTGGATAGTTTTAGTTACAAGGAATTGAAGCACAACATACAAAGTGGACAGTGCAGATTGAGCTAGCACAAATTGGAAAACATTTTAACACAGCTGCAACATGGACAGAATTAGTTAATGGTTGGGAGGAGTAAAGGACAATCTTTTGTGTTCTTTCATGAAATGATATTCACACTGATGTAAACTAGAAATATGGATCTTCTTTGTAATATTTTTAAGGTGCTATAAGCAAAAAACATTATTTTTAATATTAGATTATTTAACAATAATCTAATATTATTAGATTTCACTGTATCCATGGGTGCTTAGCATAAATTATTTGTACTCAAATGTTTCCATAAATTTGCAAGCTCAAACAGCTGGCAACTAATTTAGTCTGATTAGTTCATAAATGTAAATTAATAAGATGACTGGCCAGGCCCAGCTACATTAATGGTTAAATTAAATCAGATAAAAGAAAAAAGAAAAAGCCAAAGCAGAGTTGTTGAACATTTTGCTGCCTATTATATAATACCTTCTTACAAATTAAATTGAATGCCATCATAAAGTCAAGTTTACTATGCCCTCAGGTGTACTTGAAGTTATGTTCATGTAAATCTCCTTACACTTATGTAAGTCTATGGATAAAAACAGCAATAAAAAGTACTAATAACCAATCACTGTAATTTTAACTAAAATTATTGCACTGACTTCTAAACTAGAAGAGATGTTAAGAACTACAACCTAAGCACACAATTAACATAATGTAAGTTAACTTAATTCTACTGGTATTTACTTAAAAATCCATTACTATGCTTCTTTCTTTAAAAAAGCTATAACCCTTTCTAGTGCTATCACTTTCTGCGAACCTTAAGAATCTATGATATTAACAACTCAATTCACTGCATAAATCTTAATTCATTTGAATCAGTAATAAGCATATAATTCTAATTATAGTTTCAATTTATTACAACCATTGGATGTATCTGTAAAGACTGTTTTGGAAAGACATGAATTCCATAAAGAAATAAAGAATTTGTGAAATTATATATTAAATGTATAACATTATTTTCTTCTAGTCACCCTGTTATGGAATTATATCAGAGCTAGAAATACCTTCTTTGCAAGACATACCTTAGACCTATAAAGGAAATGCTGCTTGCAGTTCTGTAAGACATATTTCAGCAGAATCTAAGTGGCAATTGCATCAAAATCATTCTCCAAATACAGACATTTCCACCTTTCCCTGCATTAGCCGCTGCAATAAAGGAGACTGGTAGAGAGCAGAGGGGTGGATGGTTGTCCATGCTCACCCTCAGCATAATGCAAGAAAGATGCAGCAAAATGGAAGCTATCCAATAACTTATCTGATTTTTTAGCTCCACCAACCCCCGTTCCAGTACATTCCCCCTTTTCTTCAGCAAAGTGGTCCAAAGCTGAAGATAAAAGCTGGTTCAACAATTCCTTAAAATCTCCCTCTGTGTCCCCTGCCCACAAGACTAAGCAGTGGTGGACCATCTTGAGCTGCTTGTCATTTTCAGGCAGCTAAACTCATATCAGGGGAAGAAGGGGAGAACTCCTCTAACCTTTGGAGTTGTCTGCACCAGTCCAGTACTTCCAATATCCGACACCAAGAGCAGGAGGAGAATCCAAATTAAAATATCTAGAGTATAAAGCAAGCGTCTCAAGGTGACTGGTCAGATAAAAGAGCCGGTTGCGCCTTCCTTTATGTTAGCATGGCAGCTGTCACAGAAAGGGACAGTTCTTGAATTTTTCCTGGGTTTGATCAGAATCTTCTTTGGTAGCAAGCGCCTATCACCACTGAATTAAAGGAAACGTGATAGCCACAGGCGACCATATGCCTCCGTCTTGAGACTGTCTCTTTCACCCCCTTCCGCAGTCCTCACAGACTTAGCTCCTGCTATTGCTGACACCTGGCCGGGGGACCAGGCGGCCAATCAGAAAACAGCGGCAGTTCCAAAGGGAGGGGTGCGTTTTGAGAACCAGGAATAAGCCGAATAGAACGCGCACGCTACCTTTCAGGCTTTGTCCAAGCAAGCCGCGAAGCTCTTGATATTTTCTCCAAATAGGGATGGAAGAAAGAACACGCAGGCGTCAAACAACGTCCGCGTGCACTAGAAATAACAAGGGATAACCGCTCCCTCCCCCATGGCGCGTACATTATACCTACTGCTAGACGATTGGTGAGGAAGAAGAGCTTCGCGAGGGAGATTCGACTGTTGACCGGAGCTGAAGGGATTTCAAGGAGGGGGAACGATTGCTTGGTGCATATCGTATCCTTAAGCAGCGGAAGGAATGGGCGGGGCTTTAAGTTAAAAGAACCCTGCCTCGAATTGAAACCTCAGTTTAAATTTGAACGCTCTGGTCTGGAATGTGGGGAGTTCTTAAGGCAGGGAGAAAAATGAGCCAAAAGCCATTCTGAAAGGAAAATCTATCTGGTTCAGTTCCAAGCTGAGAGAAAAACGTTGGAAGCAGTAACAAGAGTTGGAAGAGACCTTGGAGGTCATCTAATCCAGCCCCCTGATCATGCAGGAGATCTGTTTTAGACATTCCAACTGCCAACTGACACCAAACTCAGTGTCTTAGGTACTGAGGAACCTAATCAGGCTAACATTTTCATTTCATTTTCATTTATTTCAATTTATATACAGCCCTTCTCCCCGGGAGGGGGAATCAGAGTGGTGAACAACCAAATTTAAAACACATATAATACAAACATTAAAAGAATTTTAAAATTGAATTAAATCATTGGCGTTCCAAATAAAAGTCTCAACCCCATTAAAATACCCAATTTAAAACCCCTGAAAATCAATCGAAAAATTTTGTTAAAACCCCATTAAAATCAATCAAGCAAGGCCGGCTTGTTGGAATAAATAGGTCTTGAGGGCCTTTCGGAAAGTGCAGAGGTCTGGGATCAAACGAATTTCTGGAGGCAGCTTGTTCCATAGGGTGGGTGCCCCCACAGAGAAGGCTCTCCCCCTGGGGGCCACCAGCCGACATTGCTTGGCTGACGGCACCCTGAGAAGGCCCTCTCTGTGTGAGCGTACTGGCCGGTGGGAGGTTATCAGTAGCAGCAGGCGGTCCCGCAGGTACCCCGGTCCCATGCCATGGAGCGCTTTAAAGGTCAAAACCAACACCTTGAAGCGCACCCGAAAGACCACTGGAAGCCAGTGCAGCTCACGCAGGAGAGGTGTCACATGGGAGCGCCCTGTCGCTCCCATAATCACCCGCGCGGCCGCATTCTGGACCAGTTGGAGCCTCCGGGTGCACCCCAAGGGGAGCCCCATGTAGAGAGCGTTACAGTAGTCCAGGCGAGACGTGACGAGTGCATGAGTGACTGCACATGGAGTCCCGATCCAGAAAGGGGCGCAACTGGCACATCAAGCGAACCTGATAAAAGGCCCCCCTGGCCACGGCTGCCATATGCCCTTCCAAGGACAGCCGTGAATCCAGGAGGACACCCAAGTTGCGAGCCCCCTCTGTGGGGGCCAATGACTCACCCCCAATAGCCAGCGATGGCACCAGCTGGCTATACCGGGACGCCGGCATCCACAGCCACTCGGTCTTGGAAGGGTTGAGACGAAGCCTGTTCCTCCCCATCCAGACCCGCACGGCTTCAAGGCACTGGGACATCACTTCGAGGGCATCATTGGGGTGGTCCGGGGTGGAGATGTACAGCTGAGTGTCATCAGCGTACAGTTGGCAACTCACCCCAAAACCATGGATGATCTCACCCAGCGGCTTCACATAAATGTTGAACAGGAGCAGCGAGAGGACCGACCCTTGTGGCACCCCGCAAACGAGGCGCCTCGAGGTCGACCTCTGCCCCCCTGCCAACACAGACTGCGATCGGTTGGAGAGATAGGAGGAGAACCACCGTAGCACGGTGCCTCCCACCCTCAAACCCCCCAACCGACGCAGCATGATACCATGGTCGATGGTATCAAAAGCCGCTGAGAGATCTAACAGGACCAGGACAGAGGAGCAACCCCTGTCCCGAGCCCTCCAGAGATCATCCACCAATGCGACCAATGCCGTCTCCGTGCTGTACCCAGGTCTGAAACCGGACTGGCACGGATCTAGATAGACGGTTTCATCCAGGTACTGTGGGAGCTGGCACGCAACCACACTCTCAACAACCTTCGCAATAAAGCGAAGGTTGGCGACAGGACGAAAATTTGCCAAAACAGCCGGGTCCAGAGAAGGCTTCTTGAGGAGGGGCCTCACCACCGCCTCTTTCAAGGCGGCAGGCAAGAAACCCTCACTCAAGGAAGCATTTATAATCCCCTGGAGCCAGCCTCGTGTAACTTCCCGAGTGGCCAGTACCAGCCAGGAAGGACACGGGTCCAATAAACATCCTCAAAGTCCTGTCCACGTCCTCGGAAGTCACAGGATCGAACTCATCCCAGATAACGTTCTCAAGACCAGCCTCAGTCACCTCGCCGGAATCTACCCAGTCAGAGTCCAAGCCTTCCCGAATCTGAGCGACTTTATCGTGCAGATACTGTGCAAAATCCTCAGCCCACCCCTGCAAGAGGTCCTCCTGCGCTCCCTGATGTAGTAGGGAGCAGGTCACTCTAAACAAGGCGGCTGGGCGGTTATCTGCCGATGCAATAAGAGCGGAAAAGTAATTACGCTTTGCCGCTTTTATCGCCACCAAATAGGTCCTAAGATGGGACCTAGCTAGTGTTCGGTCGGATTCAGATCGACTCACCCTCCAACCACTCTCTAGGAGTCTTTTCCGGCGCTTCATCTCCCTCAACTCCTCAGAGAACCAAGGAGCCGGGCAGATTCAGTGCCGGGTCAGAGGCCGCAAAGGCACGACTCGGTCCAGGGCACTGGCGGCCGCCCTATCCCAGGCGGCCACCAGGTCCTCGGCCGAGTCGTGAGCCAGAGTTTCGGGCATTTGTCCAAGCTCCCTCTGGAACCCATCAGGGTCCATCAGGCGCCTGGGGCGGAACCACCTAATCGGTTCCGCCTCCCTGCGGCAGGGTTCGGTGGTCAGAAAGTCTAGCCTCAGGAGAGAATGGTCCGACCATGACAGGGGTTCAATAACTATATCCCCTACATCTAGGTCATTCAACCACTGACCAGAGACAAAAACCAGGTCCAGAGTGTGTCCTCCTGTGTGAGTGGGGCCAAGAATTAATTCTGTCAGGTCCATGGCTGTCATGGAAGCCATAAACTCCCGAGCCAACCCAGATGCCTCACCGACAGACGGCAGGTTGAAATCCCCCATGACCAAGAGCCTGGGGGTATCAACCGCCAACTCGGCAATAACATTGAGAAGCTCGGGCAGGGCCGCTGTCACGTGGCAGGGAGCCAGGTACGCAATCAGCAAGCCCACCCGCACACCATGGCCCCACTTCACCAGGAGCGACTCACATCCGGCTATCTGAGGTACAGTAGTCTCCCTTGGATCCAGACTTTCCCTTATAATGACCGCTACCCCCCCACCCCTGCCCTGGGCCCTTGGCCGATGAAATGCTCGGAAACCTGGTGGGCATAACTCTACGAGGGGGACCCCCCCTCTTGGCCCAACCAGGTCTCCGTAATACCTGCCAGGTCCGCACCCCCCTCTTGAATAAGATCACAAATGAGGGGGGCCTTATTAACCACGGACCTGGCATTACACAACATCAACCTCAGGCCCGGACGCCGTAACTCTGAACAACTCGGGGAGCGAGAAGAGTCTTGAGGGCCAAGGCATGCCACCACTTGAAGACAGCGGCTACGTGCCCCCAATACATGATACGGCCCCCTGCTCCCGCCATATCTGCCCCTCCCAACCATGGCTCTGATGGAATTACCCTCCTTACCTTCTGCAGTGAGCTCCTCCTCACCCCGTTCCCCGCCTCCCGTTTCAGGCCCCTGTGACGAGCCCGGCCTATCACCCTCCCTCCCCTCCCCCCTCCCCCATCCCCCTAAAAGGTTAGACAAGAACAATTTTAAAAAACCCCGCAACCCCCTCTTTGCGGCATGCCACCTAAACTTTCATAAACATGAAAGTTTATTGGAAAAATGGTTTATTGAACAGAAGTGTTGTAGAAAGTGGAGACTGAACAACATTCCTGGGTCAGCCAGAGACAGAAGGAAAAAGAAGACATATCACCAGATCTTTAAAAAAGAGAATGGCAGCTCAAATAACACCTACAGAAATCAACACAAAAGAAAACTTGCTGAAGACCTAGTGGCGTCCTGGGATAGGATGGCCGCTGGTGCTTTAGACCGGGTCGTGCCTTTGCGGCCTCTGACTCGGCGTCGAACCTACCCAGCTCCTTGGTTCTCTGATGAGCTGAGGGGGATGAAACGCCGGAAAAGACGCCTAGAGAGCAGGTGGAGGACCAGCCATTCTGAATCCGACCGAACACTAGTGAGATCTTACATTAAGACCTACTTAGTGGCGATAAAAGTGGCAAAATGTAACTATTTTTCCGCTCTTATTGCATCAGCAGATAATCGCCCAGCCGCCTTGTTTAGGGTTACCCGCTCTCTACTCCAGCTGAGAGCCCGGGAAGATCCTCTGCAAGGACGAGCTGAGGATTTTGCACAATATCTGCAGGATAAAATCGCTCAGATTCGGGAAGGCTTGGACTCTAACTGGGTTAATTCGGATGAAATGATGAGGGCAGATCTTGAGAACATTATCTGGGATGAGTTTGATACTGTGACTCCTGAGGACGTGGACAGGTTACTGGGGAAGCTGAATGCGACCACATGTTTATTGGACCCGTGCCCTTCCTGGCTAGTGCTGGCTACCCGGGAGGTTACACGTAGCTGGCTCCAGAGAATTATTAATGCTTCTCTGAGCGAGGGATTCTTACCTCCCGCCTTGAAAGAGGCGGTGGTGAGACCTCTCCTTAAGAAGCCCTCTCTGGATCCGGCTGTTTTAGCAAACTACCGTCCAGTCTCCAACCTTCGCTTTTTAGCAAAGGTTGTTGAAAGTGTGGTGGCACGACAGCTCCCACAGTACCTGGATGAAGCTGTCTATCTAGACTCGTTCCAGTCCGGCTTCAGGCCTGGATACAGCACAGAAACAGCATTGGTCGCATTGGTTGATGATCTCTGGAAGGCTCGGGATAAGGGATGTTCCTCTATCCTGGTCCTATTAGATCTCTCAGCGGCTTTTGATACCATTGATCACGGTATCATGCTGCACCGGTTGGAGGGGCTGGGAATGGGAGGCACCGTATTACGATGGTTCTCGTCCTACCTCTCTGACAGGTCGCAGTCAGTGTTGACAGGTGGACAGAGATCGACCACGAGGCCCCTTACTTGCGGGGTGCCACAGGGGTCGGTCCTCTCGCCTCTCCTGTTCAACATTTATGTGAAGCCGTTGGGGGAGATCATCTGTGGTTTTGGGGTGCAATGTCATCTGTATGCTGATGACACTCAGCTGTACATCTCCACCACAAACCACCCCAATGATGCCCTTGAAGTGATGTCCCGGTGCCTTGAAGCCGTACAGGTCTGGATGGGGAGAAACAGGCTCCGACTCAACCCTTCCAAGACTGAGTGGCTGTGGCTACCGGCGTCCCGGTACAGCCAGTTAGTCCCATCACTAACTATTGGGGATGAGTCATTGACCCCCACAGAGAAAGCTCGCAATTTAGGCATCCTCCTGGATGCACGACTGTCTTTAGAAGATCATATAACAGCCGTGGCCAGAGGAGCTTTCTATCAGGTTCACCTGATTCGCCAATTGCGTCCCTTTCTAGACCGAGACTCATTACGCACAGTCACTCAAGCCCTCGTCATTTCCCGACTTGACTACTGCAATGCTCTCTACATGGGGCTCCCCTTGAAGTGCACCCGGAAGCTCCAACTGATCCAGAATGCAGCTGCGCGAGTAATTATAGGAGCAACATGGTGCTCGCATGTAACACCTCTTCTACGCGAGCTGCACTGGCTTCCGGTGGCCTTCCGAGTGCGCTTCAAGGTGTTGGTTCTTACCTTTAAAGTGCTCCATGGCTTAGGACCTGAGTACTTACGAGACCACCTGCTGCAACCGATAACCTCCCACCAACCAATACGCTCTCACAGAGTAGGCCTACTCATGGTACCATCATTAAAACAATGTCATCTGGTGATTCCAAGGGAGAGGGCCTTCTCTGTGGGGGCACCTATGCTTTGGAACAAAATACCACCTGGAATACGAATAATCCCAGATCTTTGCACTTTCCGACGTGCCCTGAAGACCTTTCTATTTCAACAAGCAGGGCTAGCATAAACATCAAAATTCTATGCCAAGGTCTTAGTAGATACACCAAGTTGACTTAATTTATTATTTACTGTTTATGAAATATATTTACATGTATCTTAATCTGTTCACCGCCCTGAGTCCTTTGGGAGAAGGGCGGTATAGAAATCTAATAAATAATAATAATAATAATAATAATAATAATAATAATAATAATAATAATAATAATAATAATAATAATAATAATAATAAAACACTAAAAAAGGTGAGCAGCTACCCATCCTAAACGATTTGCCAAATTTTGAAGAACAGCAAACTGAAATTTTGAAATTCAAATTTTGAATTTCAACTGAAATTGAATATAAAATCACCGCCACTGAAAGAGAAGACAATATAAAAAAGAGAATGATTAATAGAAAACACGCCGAATGATCAAAATCTGCTTGCGAAACTCCGCAACCTCTTGGAAGACCACGGAGCAGCAACAGATGAGGAAGAAACAGAATGCAGTCAAAATGAAGAAAACAAGATACGAAAACAGAATACAGACTATTTTCCTACTGAAAAAGCCCACGAAGAGTTCGCGCCCTTTTCATGGTGGCCATCTTGTGCAGCAAGCCCATTAAAGGTGGCCGACCAACTACCAATAGGATTCATAGGTTCGAATCTTAAGGCGGGAAACAAGGTCTACAATAGAAACACCAACCTGACGCTAAAAACAAATGAAGGATTCCCTAAAAATGAATCACCTAACACACCTTCCGCACTAGAAATAGATAATGCCATGTGACTACTAACCATGGTATATGGAACAAAACTCAAACTACCAACAAACACAGAAAGTTTCGCTAAACCTAACTACAATCAACACAATTCAAAATCAACCTACCTAGAAAATGAAGATGACTGCAAGAGAGCCTATGAGCCATCACCCACCGAAGATCACTACCCGACGCTCACGCCAGCCACACAAGAATGAAGAAATAGAAAATATTCAAACAGGCTTCCGGTTGGCGTCTCCGTTGTTGCCGGACGGTCTTTTCATGACTGCTCTTTAAACGGAAGAGCTGGTAGAGTAGTGGGGTTTGGTAGAGCCCCCTGAGTTGCCCCCAGGACTTTTTTTTTGTCTTGGGAAGGGCTCAGGGTGATGGCTTCCTTTCTACCTCACTGAAGCTCCGTGCAGAGGGACCTCTGCTCGCAGCAGCAGAGCCAGATGAGAGCAACGCCACTAAAATGATAGAGATTTACAGTGAGCAACCTGGTGAAACCTGGACTTTCTAAAGGGGAAAAAAGCAAGTATTTGTCTTTTTAATAATTTTTAAGGAAAAAAGAGATTTAAGAAAATGCCTCAGAAAATGGCGACTGGCTTTGCTCGAGAAATGCCTGAGAAAATGGAGAGTGGAAAGTGAAAGTGAGAGCTAAGCCTGCTTCGAAGTACCTAAAAGAATCATTCTAACAGGATTTTTAAAAAAAGAAACAAAATTGATTTAAATAGAATCCCTTTGTTTTTTGGGGAAAGTTAAGATTTTGTGAAGCATGACTCCTAAACAAAAATCAAGGGGGGGCTCCCTTACTTGTCAGACAAAGGAAAAATTAGAAAAGACTCAAATGCAGTTGCAGGGAATTGGAAATGAGGATTTAAAGGACTTTATAACCAAGTCTTTGGGAAGTGTTGTTGAAAAGATAGAAAGCTCACAGAAGCAACTTGAGGAACTGGTACAGGAAAAATATGACAAATTGAACCAAATTATTACTAAAGTAGTTTCTGATCTTTCAAATGCAGTGTTGGAAATGGGGGAAAAAATGGCTGAAATCAGTACAGAGGTTGATTCCAAGATGAAAGTTACAGAAGAAAAAATTTTTAAAGCTGATGCCAGAAATCAAAAAATTGAAAATGACAAATTGAACCAAATTATTACTAAAGTAGTTTCTGATCTTTCAAATGCGGTGGTGGAAATGGGGAAAAAAATGGCTGAAATCAGTACAGAGGTTGATTCCAAGATGAAAGTTACAGAAGAAAAAAATTTTAAAGCTGATGCCAGAAATCAAAAAATTGAAAATGATGTGATGATGCTTCAATTTAAAGCTATGGAATCTGCGATAAGATTAAGAGGCATAAGAGAGAACAATATAGAAAATTTAAGAACACTCTGTGCCAAGGCATTAGCGGTATTACTAAAGTTGGAAGATGATCAAATCCTTAGCTGTATTGAAAAAGCTTATAGGGTGAACTCACGTGTGGCCAGACAAAGGAATCTGCCTAGAGATGTTGTTGTCTATTTTACTGATAGAAGATTGAGAAATGATATTTTGCAAAAGTCTTATTCTGCTACTGTGCAGGTAGAAGGTAAACAAATTAGTGTTTATAAAGAGCTACCACCTAAGATTCTAAGAGACAGAAAAGATTTTGGATTTTTGGTGAAGGAATTGAAGAGAAGTAAGATTCCATTCAGATGGGATGTACCAGTTAGTGTAATTCTGAGATATCAAGATGTGAGATATTGTTTAAATACTATTGAAAAAGCAGAACATTTTTATAACAATATTTTTAAGGGAGCCCCCATATCTTCATCCTCATCCATGTTGTTGACCATGGAAGAAGGCATTAAGGCTAAAGAGTTTGAAAGAGAGACTGAGGAACAATGCAGGCAGATGGAATTAGAAACTCAAAGTGCATTAGAAGAAAAAGGAGCAGTAGGTGGTTTTTCAGATGATTTTATTATGGATCTTCCAGACCTGAAAATAAAGCATCCCAGAGATTCAAGAGAGGTGGTACTGGACCTTGAACTGTCGAAGCAAAAACTGAAAGATAAACACATAACTCGAGATGAGAAGCAAATTTTATTAAAGCAAAAGCAGCAGAGGCCCAGTACTTCACAAGAGGAAAAGGGGGATGATGGCAAGCAACAGAAAGCAGAAGCCAAGGGAGGAACTAAACTGAAAACCACTGTTATGCAACAGAAACTTCAT
This sequence comes from Coluber constrictor foxii, assembly GCA_038048745.1. NCBI lineage: Eukaryota > Metazoa > Chordata > Lepidosauria > Squamata > Colubridae > Coluber > Coluber constrictor. The sequence continues at coordinate 112,103,154 of CM075961.1, read as the reverse complement.
CAATTACTTGATTCGCTTTGTGAAACCTAAAGGATATTTATGAATGGATTGAATTCTCTACAGAAAGGATGGCAAATATTTTACTAACTGAAATAGTTTAAAAGACAATCTTGATTATATTTGATCTATATATGAAAATGGATTATAAAATTTTTGCAAAACTTATCCTGAGTTGGATTTAACATTTTGAGAAAGGTAAACAGATTGCTGCAGTACAGTTTTTGAGTGTCTGCAGAGGATCTGTGGTTACTCTATTATAGCTTTTTGGAACTAATCATCTAGATGAAGAAAATAAAGATGAAAACATGTTGGAAACCCGAAGGAAGGAAGTGGAAAGGATGGCAGGATTTGAAAGAGTTTTAAAGGAACATCTGGGAATGCTTGTAGTCCTTATTTAAAAATTGGGAAGAGCTGCATCTGTTTTTCTTTTTATTTGGTATAGCAGTAGCTAGGTTGAACGTTCTACCTAGAGGATTGCAAAATACCTTTGTGGTTGGATCTTACAAATATAAAGTCACTCGGGGATTTCTATATGGAGAGATGTTTTTTGCTAATTGGGGCAGCTGGAATATGAAGTTTATAAAAACTATGTTGGAAGATAGCATATTCAACTTCAACCAAGATGAAGAGAAGACTAAAATTTGGATTATTGAGATAGAAAATTATTTGACATAATTGTTACATATTATATATTATATTTTATTATTATATAATAAGGGGGATTGACTTAGGTAAATAATTATTAATATTAGATTAGAGAAATGTTTGATGTTTTTTTGCTGATGGGGCAGTTGGAATATACTTAACTTCAATCAAGATGAAGAGAAGATTAAAAATTGGTTTATTGATACAGAAAATTATTTGACATAGATGCTATATATTATATTTTATTATTATATAATAATGGGGATTGACTTAGGTAAATAATTATTAATATTAGATTAGAGAAATGCTTGACATTTTTTATTTGGGTTTAAATATTATAAGAGTTGTATTGATTGATAAATGAGTATTGATGGTTGATAAATGAGGTAAATATTACTATTACTAGTTTTTTACTATAATAGTTTTAGGAAAACTTTATTACTTATAGGTTTATCTGTTATATTATTTTTCAGATTTCACTGCACTTTTTCTAGTTTAACATAAGTAATTTGTGTGAAGGTAAAGAATTTTTTTTAATTTGTAGTGGAAGCCAAGGGGGGGATGGGGGGGATATGGGGTTGGGGGTTGGGGGGGAGTTGGGGGGGACGAGGGAAGGTTGGCGGGAGAAATGATAAAATTTGTATTGTAAAACTTTTTCAATAAAAAAAAAAGAAATAGAAAATATTACTCACCAACCAGAAGGCAGCACTATAGGCAATCTGCCTATCTAGATGATGACAATCCGGATTGGGACCCATGCTGCCGCTGTGTCGAAGAGCAGAGTCGCCGGAACCTCCGAGAGGACTTCGCAGGCCGCCGGTGCTGCGAGGACGCCACGGCGACGAGAACCTTCTCCCAGACAACTGTCAACTACCTAAGACCTCCAAGGATCAAGTTCAAGGAGCAGCCAGCCGAATGGGACCTTCCTCAGAAAGCTGCAGGCAACAGATCCTCTCTCGGTGAAAAAATGGTTTATTACAAACCATGATTAGATGTGTGTTAGATGATGCTGGTTTAGGATAGATTTTCTGGGACAAAGCACTCACTTATTCAAATTACACCATAAATAGATTGTGGTCCAGTGTAATTGGTAAAACACCATATGAGGCATTGTATAACAGAAAAACTAAAATTGGTCATTTACATATATTTGGTGTCACTGCTGATGTCTATGTCCCAAAACAATTAAGACACAAAGGTGAGAAAGTGTCAAAAAGGTTATGATTCATGGGATATGAATCAGGAACTAAAGTGTATCGATTTATAGATAAAAATAACTGATTTGTCATATCTAGGACAGCCATATTTCATGAACACGCTAATTGGTCTAAAATACATCTTAATGAAATTTATTTCAAAACAGAAAATACAACAGACACTCATAAAGAATGCAAGTCACTCACAATTAAACCCAAAACAGAAAAAATTAAGAAACCCATACATCAAAGAATAAACACTAACGGATAGAAAAGGGATCATCCAATCATACAAGTAGATACTTTGAAGAAAAAGAAGCAAAATACGTGCATGATGCAGATTCATACCCAAATAGGCCAATTAGAATCAATAGAAACGTAAAACCCAAAAAATTAGAAGACTATGTACTATCCATCAATGCCAATAAAATCTCACCAAACACATATGAGGAAATATTAAAATTAGCACAAAGTGAGAGAGAACACTGGGAACAAGCAATGAAAAAAAGAAATGGATAGTTTAAAAGAATTGAACGTACATATCCCTGCAAAAACACCAGCAGGTAAAACAGCCATAGATACCAGATGGATTTTTAAAATTAAAGAATTAGAGAATGACAAATTTTTATATAAAGCCAGGTTAGTAGCCCAGGGATTCGCACAAAGGTTCCCAGATGATTATGTAGATACATATTCACCCACAGTTCGATCAGAAAGTGTCAGGAGCGTATTTGTGATTGCATCAATTCTGAACTTAGATGTATACCAGTTTGATGTTCAAACTGTGTACTTACATGCAAATCTTGACAAGGAAATTTATGTGAGAGCACCCCCTGGGAAGGACATTCAAAAAGGAGAAACATAGTTGTTAAATAAGAGTTGATACAGGTTGAAACAATCTGGAAAAAGATGGTACGAATGTTTGTCAAAAATACTTAAGGAAATGGGTTTCTCAGCCACTTCTGCAGACTTATGTTTCTTTATCAGAAAAGCAAACAACTCTCCAGAGTACGTACTTATTTATGTGGATGACATTTTATATTTTGGACAACACAAACAAAGATGTGATGAGTTCGCAGAAAAATTAAATAAACACTTTACTTTGAAGGCCTTAGGGAAAGTAAATAAATACCTAGGCGTTCAGATTGACAAAACTAAAGGCGGATTTAAATTATCTCGAAAAGAAAAAATATTAGAATTACTAGAAAGATGTAACATGATGAATTCAAAACTATGTGAGTCTCCCATGCAGACTGATTTTACAAAAAACATGAACAACAAAGGTGATCCCTTCAAAGACAACACTTTATACAGATCTGTCATTGGATCATTATTATACATCTCTAATTGGACCAGACCAGATATTACTCTTGCTGTAAATCTTCTATCTAGACATGTAAGCAATCCAAATTCTTATCATTGGGAAGGGATCAAAAGGATTCTCAGATATTTAAAATTCAGTGTTGATGCTTGTTTACATTTAGAACCTATCCATTCTGAAAAACCCATTTTAACAAGCTATGCTGATGCTGATTGGGCTGGGGACACAATAAGTAGAAAAAGTACATCTGGGTATGTTTTTCTTATAAATAATTGTCCTGTTCATTGGTATACTGGTAAGCAAAATTTAATCGCAACATCTACAGCTGAAGCTGAATATATTTGTTTATCTAAAGCAGCCAACAATCTAACTTGGTTTGATGATTTGTTATCTAACATTTGGACTGAGCCTATTTATCCCATAGTAATTCATGAAGATAATAAAGCTGCCATAAATATCACAACATCTAAAGCTATAGGCCAAAGATCGTGTCATATAGATATAAAGTATAAACATGTTAGACAACTATCTCATATAGGTTTTATTAAAGCAGTACATTGCGAAACTAATGAACAAATTGCAGACATTTTAACTAAGCCTCTACCAATCAGACGACATTCAAGGCTTAATGTATATATTCAGAGTCCAATGTATCAATAATAGTTGGGCATTTTAGAGGGGGATTTGTTGCAGATGAAAATACCCAACTGTATGTAAATAAATGTGTACAGATATGTAAGGGTTAATCTTCAAGCATACCCAATGTTCCTCCCATTAACTCCTCCTTACCTTTGCCCCGCCTCCAGAGTATATATGCTGATGTGCTCTGCTGTTCTTTGTCTTTGCCTGATGTTCTCCTGTAAATAGAAAGGAACAAATAAATATGATTAAACTGTCTTAACTTGAGTACTGTTTATTGGGCCTGCACTATGGAAAATAAGCAACAGCTTATTGCGCAGTTTCACAACCAGATTTGTATCTGCAATTCTGAACAAGGAAGAATTCTGATACAACTGTTTTTATACATATCCAAGACAAAGGATTCTGCTAGCACAGCAAGTTTCCCATATATGGTTAACATACATTATAATTGACACTTTTTAATTACTAAATTCCTACATTAATTTATAGTACATGAGATAATCTTAATTAAATATCCTCCTCAATTCTGTGACTGCTGAGGCGTAGATCCATGGCCGCTTCATATGAATTTCCTTCCAACCGTGACAGCTTTGGTTTCTCAGAAGTTATGTATTAGCAAAACTGGAATTTAGCTGACTTGGTGAAATCTCCAAACAAGCATATTTCTTCCTTATAATAATGTGAATAGAGAAGGTCCTCCAGTGTTCATATAGCTGACCCTATACCATTCATATCATTCACATACATCATTCCTCCCTCTGGAAGTTTTTCTATGCAGAAACTTCCACTACTCCCTACATGTTCAATTCTCTAGTAGATAACATTCTATACTTTTTAATAAATAAAGCAAATATATAATATCTAGCAAAATATGACTAACCTAGGCAAAGGATAGGTATTTCATGATCTTCACTCCCCTAATCCTTGGAGGTACTCTCTCCATCCTTTTCCAGATACAATTTCTACATATGTGTCTGCATCAGAGTCTTTAATTTCATTAAAGGAGTTGGAGCTGACCTGATGATCAAGGAGGCACTCCATCAAAACTAACTCCTTTTCAGATTGCATTTCCTTCACCGCTCCCATTGATAGCTGCTGGAGCAGAGGAATTATACAAGGAATAAAAGCTAGGCCTGCCACAGCACATATCAACAAGAATAACATTTGTTTAATCCAGCCAGATCCAGGCAACCAAGAAAACCACATGTCAGTTATTTGTAACCTCTGACTTATCTTGGAAGCCCTATCCTGTAATTCCTTGGCAACTTCTTCTGATGGACATTGTTCTTCTGTCAGGGATCCTACAGGCCTACCAGGTTTCTGATGTCTCTTTACACACAGAGAGGATGTACCTATGATTTCTACACCAGTGGCTATAGGGCCTGCTATTGGAAGGTGGCTTATCCCCAGTCTTTTGAATGCATCATAAAAATATCCTTGCAACTTTGATGTTGCTGCTTTGTGTCTAATATCCTTTTTAAGAACTAGGGTAGCTTTTGTCCTTTCCCAGAGATCTTGCTCAACTAGGACAGCATGATAAGATGAAGGACTAGCAGACAAACACAACCAGCAGTTTTGACCCAAGGCAGAATCAGACTGATTAATGAGGCTTTGACCTAATTCCAGTATCCTTGACAGGTAATTCCCTTTTTTCAATTGTTGCAGGGGTCCGTTCTCCCTTTCTATTCCCCCCTTTACCGGGATTGTCAAAAGCTTGACCCCAGATCTAGGAATTGGTTTAGATCTAAGGTACCCACCCCACCTTCTGATGCCACATCATTGGCGGGAGTGGACCTGACCCAAAGTGTCCCCACTCAGTGTCCTGATGCTGCTCGATCCCCTGGGATTCTTGACATCTTCAAATCCTTCCGCAGGGACAAGGGGGATTTCTTGGACGCATACATAACATTGGGAACTACTGTTCAAGATAGTATCACTCACTAGACCCTTATTTACATCAGGAAGTGGGGCAGGGGTAGGTGTAAGTTGGGAAAGGGGAACAAAGCAGTCTTAGGTATCCCACAGAACCAGGTCCTATGTAGGGAATACAGTATCCACAGTCCTAGAACTAGAATAACAGCGGCCCAAAGTCCCCACTCCCAAATTTCCTCAAAAATCAATATCTCTAGTTTGGCACTGGCTTCTCTCACAATTAATGAGGTTAGATTGAGCGCCAACCCTTCTGGATTGGGGTTGATACCAAAAGAGTAGGCGTCCAACACAACAAATTACAGTTAAGACAATGAAATTCACTATGCCTAAAATTACTAAGCTTAGACTACATATGCTAACATTCCTTAATATTTGGCCATATTTCTAATACATCTTACAAATGGAATATTGTCTTCCTCTGTTCCAGCCGTGCACTGGGAACCAGCTTCCGGGGTGGTTAAGCAAGGCTGATGATCACCACCATGCGTTGAGAGTCCGTTGCTCAGCAGGGTGTATTCTTCTTGAACTTCAGCACCAATGGCTTGTCAGTTTTTGTTTCCTGGTATATGACCGGATCACTCTGGTCTGCGGGCTTCAGTCTTGTCCAATGGACCCAAGATCTTCCTTCTAAGGTCTTAAAAGCACAATTACAAAACCAATACATCTGGGAGAGCGCACAATGGAATCTGATCAGTTGTAGTCCTCTTCAGTTGGGGAAACAGCATAAGCAACCACACAGTCCTAAGAAAGAAAAATAGAAAAATAGTCCAGATGATGAAAAATGCTATTCCCACTGGTTACTGCCCACCAGTCCATTCGGTTCTTTGGATCGTCAACTTCAATGGATCTCCTTGGTGAGATTCCACCTTCCACTCCTTTGGGGCTGGCATGGGCCCTTTCACTTGGGGTTTAACTTCCTTCCAGCTCCAGATCAACACCCAATTATCATGGTGGAATTTGTGGACTGGAAACTCCAAAGGTGGTGTTTGGGCTAATAGTCCTTGTTTCCTAAGAACTTCAAAATATCTGGACAGTTTATACAAATATTGTTTCAATACTTTGTCTCTGGTTTCCAGGGAATCAATGCATATGCTTCCTGGAGTGAAAGTTACTCCAAATAACAATTCATATGATGATATTCCAATTTTCTTTCTAGGTTGGGTCTAACTAAAAGCTTGACACTTCTGTTGCAATAGCATTACTGCAGGGAAAAGCTTCAACCCACCCTGTGAGGTGGTCCACTATGACCAATAAATATTTTACTCTCCCCACTTTTGGTAATTCTGTAAAATCCACTTGAATACATTGAAATGGTCTTAAAGCTGGTGGTCTCCCACCCATCTGTTGTTTCCTGACAGCTTGTTTATTCGCCTTTTTGCAAATCAAACATTTGTTTATAATTGATTCTGCTAAAGGATATATTCCAATACAACCATAGCATTTTAAAAGTTCATCTACAATAGTTTGAATTCCCCAATGACTCCACCCATATTTTGCCAAATGTATGCACTATCCCAAATGCATACTTGGAATCTGCCTATTTTTTCTTCCAAGATGCATAGAGCTTGATTTAGTGCATACAATTCACAGGTTTGAGCAGACCAATTTCAAGGCAACCCTCCTGTTTCCAGGATCCCTTTAGTGTGTCCATTTATAATAGCATATCCGTTTTCCCGTACTCCCTCCTCCATCCTAGAGAAACCATCTATAAAAATTGCTTCTCCTTTCTCCAGGGGGTGTTCCTCCAAATCAGGTCTTATTTTCATTTGTAAATCAATTACTTCAGCACAATAATGTTTTAATCCATACTGATGCATTGATCTGCTATTGGCTAAGAACTGTGCTGGATTCAAATTGTGATCTGTGGTTAAAATCAAGTCTGTCTGCTACATTAAAATTGCTTCATATTTTAGAATTCTGGAATCAGTTAACCACCACCCCGCTTTTTGCTGAAGGATGGCTCTGACTTGAAGTGGGGTGCTCACAATAAGGGCTTTCCCAAAGATCAATTTCCTACTTTCTTGAACTAATATTGTAGTAGCTGCAATTGCTTGACTACATCCTGGCCATTGCCTTATTACTGGGTCCATTATTTTTGACAGGAATGCCACAGGTTTCTTGAGATGGAATGGCTTTTCCAAATTTGGTAAACTTAATACAGGAGCCTTGGTTAAAGCTTGTTTCAAATTTTCAAAGCTTCCTCTTTCATGCTCCTCCCATTTCAAACTCCAAGGTTCAGATTCAATTAATTTTGCATATAGGGTTTTGATAAGATCAGCATACCCATCAATCCAGAGTCTGCAATGTCCAACCAAACCTAAGAATTTCCTTAGTTCTTGCTTGTTTTTAGGTAGAGGTTGAGATGCCACCCCTTCTATTCTATCAGGAGTGATTTTCCTACTCCCTTCACTAATTAAGTGTACTCTAATGCTTTGTCCACTTAATCTGATCTCTGTCAATTAAAAACACCACTTCCTCTTCCTTAGGTTGCACTACTAAATTTATCAAGGGCTCTCTGTGGAACCAAAAAAGGAATCACCCAACATCACTAGTACTGACTTTCATCTTCTGCCATCATACACTTACACTTACGCCTCCCTTCTTTGGATCGGGCAATCTTTAACTGCCTGTATCACCACCACTTCCGCCCATTATCACTTGGTTCCACCCTCCCATTCCTTTCTTCCTTCCCCGTCTGAAGGTTTCCTATGATTCAAAAACAAATCACACACCTTGTCCCTTCCATCGGTTCTACTTTCTTTAACTCTTTCTTCTTATAACACTAAACATTCAATTCCTCGTATCACTGCCATCCTGGCTTCCAAGTCAGCACAAGTCGGTGCAGCCCAACTTAAAGGCAACTTTCTGGCTTCCACTAAAACTTCCTCTCTCCCTTCTACTATTGTAACCCATGTCTGTAACAATTTCTAAAAGGGCAACAACTTATGCTGCTAACAATGCTATATGATGGAGCACCTAAGCATTCAAAATGCACACAGACATAAAGACATTTTTTTTGTTTTAAATGGAGGTAAGAAGACTAGCTTCAAAAATAAAACAAACAATTTAAATGAAGTATTTTGGATCAATGCTTTGAAATATATTTGGATCAAACTTTAGTGTCAATCTCTGCCTTTATTAAAATGCAAGTCAGATTCAGAAAATCTTTCAAAATCATTTCTTTTATATAGGTTTAATTAAATATTTTAAACCTCAAAAATTTCCAGAAAAAAATAAAATCAAAATTGTATTCAGAGCAGAAAAGAAAATATATCTGCATAGCTTTTATATGCAGATGAAAGAGACCAAAACAGTGGGAGGCAAGGCTGCATGAGCAGGTCACCCATTTTCCCCTCCTTTCTCAGACAGGCTAAGAGAAAGGGGGAAAAAATGCTTAAAGCAAGCAGAAAAGCCTCATTCCCCCCTTCACTCAGAATTCTTTCAACAGAATAACACTCTCTGCATTTCTGTCTAGCTTCAACAACTCACAGACATTTTCCACAAATTTCTATTTATTTCACAACAGCAGCAACAACAAAACCTTGCAACTTACTGTTTCTTTATACAAAAGGGAATCAAAGTGCATTTACACTTTTCAACTCAACACACTTATTCTCAACACACTCACATTTGCGCTGCAATCAAACTGCTTGTGTACACCAATTTCGCATGCAAAAATCCCATTTCATGCAAACCAATCATTATAGATGCACATCACTATCTTTCTGTTGGTCTTACTTTTCTCTTTCATCAAACACACTCTTACACATTCCATCCTAACAGGGAGACTCAAACTCCCAACAGGAGACTTGAACTCCTCTAACAGGGAGACTCGAACTCCCAACAGGAGACTTGAGCTCCTTACTGGAGACTTTCAGGATGATGCCTTGTCTCCTAGGAGGGTGATCGGGCCCCCTCTTCCACCACAAACTCACTGGGCTTCCCTTAACAGGGAGACTCAAACTCCCAACAGGAGACTTGAACTCCTGACTGCAGGCGTTTTCCTCTTGGACTTTTGTTGACATCTCTGGGTCTTGCTGACCTTGAGGATTCTTGACTGGTCTGCTTCTCCAGCGAGTTCATGGCACCTCCTCACCGAAAGATTCTGTAGACTTCAATGGAGTCCTAGTGGCCAGCCGATGGACTTTCCTTGGGAAGGCATTCGTTCTCATTGGGGCAGCCATCAGGCAGATCAATGGTCTTTGTTCCTCCATCCCTTTGTGGTCTCCAGAAAATGTTGTAGAAAGTGGAGACTGAACAACATTCCTGGGTCAGCCAGGGACAGCTTATTGCGCAGTTTCACAACCAGATTTGTATCTGCAATTCTGAACAAGGAAGAGTTCTGATATAACTGTTTTTATACATATCCAAGACAAAGGATTCTGCTAGCACAGCAAGTTTCCCATATATGGTTAACATACATTATAATTGACACTTTTTAATTACTAAATTCCTGCATTAATTTATAGTACATGAGATAATCTTAGCTAAACATCCTCCTCAATTCTGTGACTGCTGAGGCGTAGATCCATGGCCGCTTCATATGAATTTCCTTCCAACCGTGACAGCTTTGGTCTCTCAGAAATTATGTATTAACAAAACTGGAATTTAGCTGACTTGGTGAAATGTCCAAACAAGCTTATTTCTTTCTTATAATAATGTGAATAGAGAAGGTCTTCCAATGATCATATAGCTGACCTTATACCATTCATATCATTCACATACATTAGAACCACGAAGATAATTCTGGGTCAGCTGAACAAAATGGGGTTGAGAGTGGGTGGGTTTTAAACATTCTTTGGGCTTTGTATTTGATCTTCCTGTTCCAGTGCAAAGACATGTCCTTTAATATTCTATTAGCTTTTATCAGATTCCTATGGGGTATCGGTAATGAAGGGATCATCGCTGGCTCTATAGGCAAAAGAGGAAATGCAAATCCTAGATGTTTAAATTAATCTGGTCAGCCTCTGGTTTATTGTTTAAGTGAACTCCCAGGTTTGTGACTTTGAAATTTGGACTGCTCTGAGGGTGCAATGAAGGGGCTTGTGTTCTGAAAGGGTATTGGGAAATTCCTATTGTGACTTAATGGCTTTCATCCTGTGTTGGATCTTGGGTGAGGGGCTGCTTTCTAATCCTACCATCAGCCAAGGAGTTTCAAAATATCCTGTTTTGAATGGATTTTTGCCTGCAGTATTTGCTTTGCCTATGAATAGAGCTATCTAGATACTTGTCTTCCTCTTTAACAAGCTCTTTATCTCTTAAGTGTTGGCACCTGCTGTGGGCTATTAAGAAAGACTTGGAGGCTGCTTTCTGTCTTTAAGAGCATGTTTCTCCATTTCACCTTTAGGAAATATAAAATTCTGCCTTTTTAATATTTCCCGATGTTAGAAGAATTATCCTTCTGGGTTCAGTTCCAAGAGGGGAAAAAAGACACTGGAAACATGGAGACTGCTTGGAAAGATGGTTTAATGGTGGACAGGATCACATGGTTTGAGTTTCTGAATAGAAAAGGGCCGAGATGCAGTGAGTCCCCAGGTTGTATGCCCTCTCTGGCTTTGAACTTCCTGGGGCCCTGAAAGAGTATCCTGATTGGTTGTCAGACTCCCAGGGGGTGGGGGTCTTAGCTAGCCTTGCTGGCTGATGTAACCTTCCCAGGTGCCATGGGGTGAGTTTCTGTTACTAGATGGGTCCTATTGTGTTGCAGATGGTGGCTGATTGAAAAAGATGGGAAGGAATTGAGTTTCTGCCTCTGGCCCATTGACAAAGGGTGGTGGGAGGCAAGAAGGTGGGAGCTGCTTCATCTTTAAAACATGCTTCTCCATTTCTCATCCAGGGAAACATAATATTCTGCCTTTTTAATATTTCTTAAAATACTTCATTCTTCTAGGAAAGGGGTGGGTGCTAACTTCCTACAATCCCTCCTTTTTTTTTCTTTCAAAACATGAGTTTTGAAACATGTTCTTGGCAAAAGATTAAAATTGATCAGGTCAGGGAGGCTTGATGGGTGCTTTTAATTGTTCTGATGCAAAGGGGAAGGCATTGATACAGGCAACAGAAAAGGATTCCTTCAGTGGTTCCAACCTTTCAACCAGCTTTTAACCATGAAGGTCTAGCAGCCAGGAGAAAAGTTCTGGTAAGAATTTTACATAAAATAAGAATTTTATGCCAATTAATTTCAGATTTCAGATATTACTTTCTGTGAGTTTCCAGTCAGGTTTCAAGCAAGCACACATCCCAAAATGTTTCATAGCCATGGTTTTCCTTTAAGTTACAGGCTGCCCATTTCCAAGGGTTGGTTACTGAACCTGCTCTAGATCTTACTTTAGTGCATCCAGGATTTGTGAGTCCAAATTGAGGTTAGCTGGTGTGCAATCCAGGCATTTTTTTTTTTTAGTATTATTACACACAATGAGTACTGGGACTTCTACTCATGAGACCACCAGCGCAACATATCTTGCTTTACTGGGCAACTGGGTAGCATCATTTGTGAGTCAGGATCAGGGCTTGGGTTTTGGATATCACTTTTTCTGCTATCTCTTCAAGTGAGGGAATTGCCTGAGCGGGATTGCTCCTTCCCCCATGGAATTAACAGGGAGATATGATTCCTTGGGCTTTTAGTGCCACAGAGCAAAAAATCAACCTAGGATAAGCTTTGTGAGGAGATAAGTGAAGGAAATAGTTTCAGTCTAATTCTGAATGGTGTGTACATGTGTATGCAGCTACTCTTATAATACAGGCAATACAAACATTTTGGACAAATTTCCCTCCCACCAGACAGACATCTGAGGTGTTCAGAACTTGCTGTGCCAGCCACTCTCAAATACAATCCTTACATGAGTACATTAGACTGATTACTATATAAATAAGACAAGAAAAAAAAACCTTACAGTGAATCTCCCCCTCCCCCCCCCATAGTCTTTCCAGCTGTCATCTGGGGATTGAAAAGAGTCTTTTAGTCTTTACTTGTACATCTCAGGGTCTTTTTTTCATATCTGGGTGATGTGCTTGGTGGTAAGGCTGGTCAATCAGGCTTGGGAAAGTCTGCTCCACTCCGGTTGCTGTGATCATTTTCAGTGGAGGCTGGATTCAAACCCAATTCCTGGCTCAAACAGATAGAAGGTCTCCTCTGGAGGCAGCATTTAGATCAATGTGCTCTGCTTTCACAGGTTGGGGAGTCATTTGTGCAGGCTGAAAAGACATTAGAACAGGATCCCCTCCCCCCTTTAATGGGTAATGTTCCCAAGAAAGGCATTGTAACAGGATTAGAGATTTGGGGTGGGGGGTAAATAGCTTGCAGGCAGAGTTTGAAAAGAAACAACAACACATCAGTATTGCAGTTACTAAACAGATAATGCAGTTTCAACAAAATGGGGACACAACAGATAAGAAAAAACTGGATTCATCTGCTTCAGGAAAGAGATGAACAGGTAAACCCATTTAAACACATACAGTAAATGCAAAGCTGATTTTTTCCCCCTTGTAAATGAACTTAAGATGTTTCCTCATAAACTTGAGTTGTTACTTTAAGATACAGAGAGGGAAGGAGAAAAAAAATAGAAATAAAATGAAAAATTCTCTTTACTCTGTTCTTGTGGACCAGACAAACACAAGGCAAAGGCTCTTTCTTTCGTTTTGTGCTCTCTCCCCCATTTTTCATTGCTTCAACCTTCTCTCTCTCTCTCTCTCTCTCTCTAACAGTTTCAAATTCTTGTCTCTAGAGATCAGATACATTTTACATTTACAATTACCTCGGCGCACAAAGACTTAGACATATAAAAACAAGGAGGACAAAGAGAGAAAAGCAGAACTCTGAGATTTACACACACACTGATCATTCCCGCCATAAATCTCAGTTAAATTAGGGAAGGCACAAATCAAACATACCACGTGGTTGCATAGAAGACAGAGAGACAAACAAAACAATCAAAACCCCCAACATTGCTGAGCTGGTAGCTCAGCAGACTAAAAGCATTGTGATTAATACCAGCTGTCTGCAATTACTATAAGTTCGAATCTTACCAGGCACAAGGTTGACTCAGCCTTCCATCCTTTCTAAGGTAGGTAAATTGAGGACCCAGTTTGTGGGGGCAATAAGCTGACTTTGTATAAATATATACTCAGGAGCCTGAGTAGCATAGGAGAGTAATGCCTCCTACAAAGGCAGCATTTAAGATCCAGCTGCTGCAATTACTTGTGAGTTCAATCCCAGGCAGGCTCAAGGTCGACTCAGCCTTCCATCATTTATAAGGTAGGTAAATTGAGGACCCAGTTTGTTGGGGGCAATAAGCTGACTTTGTATAAATATAAATATAAATATACAAAAGTATGAAGGCTATTGCTTAACGCATTGTAAGCCGCCCTGAGTCTCCGGAGAAGGGCGGCATATAAATCAAATCAAAAATAAATATATATATATATACAAAAGTATGAAGGCTATTGCTTAACACATTGTAAGCCACCCTGAGTCTCCAAGGAAGGGCGGCACATAAATCAAATTTTAAAAAACATTCCTATATATTCATTTCCCTTTTCCTTTAAGTACCTTTATTTAGCCAAATTTGTCTCCCGGTGTTATCTCTTAGCAGAGCCAATTTTTTACACAATTTTCTCATTTTTTTTCTCATTCCAGCTAAGACTGGCACCTGCTTGGCATCCCAGGCCTCAAGCAATGCTTCCAGGGAGTTACCTGCCACCCGCGAGCTACCGCTTCCCATGACCCTTGAAATGTAAGGTTCACTTTGGCTTAGCCGGGCGGGTCGCCGTCAGTTTTCAGAAAGAAAAAGATTCTGGGAAGGACTTTGATTTCCTCACAAAGTATGTACCCCTTCCTACTGAAGGAATTCGCCTGGATTTTGAATCAAAAAGGTAATCCGGGAGGACCTACTGCCCCCTGCAGTGGTATTGGCACCTTCCTACTCAATACACATACACTGGGGCTGCTTTCTTGGAATACACCGGGGACTACCTTTATTTTTATTGCTCTTTTCACTTTTGCTCAATGTTCGCTGGGCTTCTGTTCCCTTTAAACACAAAGTCCCAAATTCGGCAAACCCCCCCTTGCTTTCTGTATCCTACTGGTCATGGCTCGATGGAGCTAGCGGTAGGCAGAGGTGCGGCTAGAGGTCACACAAAGAGGTGGAATCAGACTGTAGTCTGGGTGGAATCCCACACACACACTTCCTCCTTCCCTAACAGAAGGTCCTGTGCTCTAGCAAAACCCCCATGCTCTCCAGACTGTTGGTCTTTCTGCAGTTAGGAAATGCATAGAGGAAACAAGATCCAGCTGTGATTGGGAGAAGGGCCTTCAGTCACACACATACAGGCATACACACATTTCCCATGCTTTAAAATTAAATTTTACATGTACTCCCCTTCTTTCTAAGCAGCTTTTGAGTTCAACACTCAAAACCCCTTTAAAACCTGATTCCAAATGGCCAAGGTCCATGAAACTTACCCACAGACTCAGTGGGTCTGTTGCTAGCAAGGGAGGCTTACTAGCAACAGGCATTGGTTAGGTTAGCTTGGAGTCCCATCTGAGGGGGCCAAATAGTTAGAAGAATTATCCTTCTGGGTTCAGTTCCAAGTGGGGAAAGAAGTCACTGGAAACATGGAGACTGCTTGGAAAGATGGTTTAATGGTGGATAGGATCACATGGTTTGAGTTCCTGAATAGAAAAGGGCCAAGATGCAGCGAGTCCCCAGGTTGTATGCCCTCTCTGGCTTTGAACTTCCTGGGGCCCTGAAAGAGTATCCTGATTGGTTGTCAGACTCCCAGGGGGTGGGGGTCTTAGCTAGCCTTGCTGGCTGATGTAATCTTCCCAGGTGCCATGTGGTGAGTTTCTGTTGCTAGATGGGTCCTATTGTGTTGCAGATGATGGTTCATTGACAAAGATGGGAGGGAATTGAGTTTCTGCCTCTGGCCCATTGACAAGGGGTGGGGGGGGTAAGAAGGTGGGAGCTGCTTCGTCTTTAAAACATGCTTCTCCATTTCTCATCCAGGGAAACGTAATATTCTGCCTTTTTAATATTTCCTAAAATATTTCATTCTTCTAGGAAAGTTGTGGGTGCTAACTTCCTACACCGAAATATTTCATTCAGCCACAGAGCTACAACTACAATGAAGGTGTTTACAAAAGGTTTACTTTACAAACATTTGCATGTAGTACTGAGCTCCTGCATTTCTGTTTTCAAAAACAGAAGACAATAAAGTATAAAAATAGTAATAAGCCATATTTTCTATGTGGAAAAAGAAATGTCTCTGTAGCGCCACAATACGTGGCAGGGATTACAGAGACATGGTTGGGCCAAGAGTGGGGGGGTTTCCCCTCATAGAGATGTGCCTGCCAGGTTTCCATGCATTTTATCGGCTAAGGGCCAGGGCAGGGGTGGTGGTGGTGGTGCTTATTATAAAGGAAGGTCTTGATCTGAGGGAGGCCACTGTACCTCAGATAGCCGTATGTGAGTCTCTCCTGGTAAAGTGAGGCCATGGGATGCAGGTGGGCCTGCTGATCATGTACCTGGCTCCTTGCCACATGACAGTGGCCCTACCCAAGCTCCTCAACGTTATTACCGGAGTGGTGGTTGATACCCCCAGACTTTTGATTATGGGGGATTTCAACCTGCCGTCTGCAGGTGAGGTGTCTGGGTTAGCTCAGGAGTTCATGGCTTCCATGACAGCCATGGAACTGACACAACTAATTCTTGGCCCTACTCATGCAGGAGGACACACTCTGGATTTGGTTTTTGTCTCTGGTCAGTGGTTGAATGGCCTGGATGTAGGTGATACAGTTATTGAACACCTGCCATGATCGGAACATTCTCTCCTGAGGCTGGACTTTCTGATCGCCATACCCCACTGCAGGGAGGCAGAACCGATCAGATGGTTCCACCCCAGGCGCCTGATGGATCCTGATAGGTTCCAGAGGGAGCTTGGGCCAGTTCCTGAAACCCTGGCTCACGACTTGGCTGAAGACCTGGTGGCCACCTGGGATAGGACAGCCGCTGGCGCTCTGGACTGAGTCGTGCTTTGTGGCCTCTAGCCTGGCACCGAACCTGCCTGGCTCCTTGGTTCTCCAAGGAACTGAGGAAGATGAAGCGCTGGAAAAGACATCTAGAGAGTGGTTGGAGGGCCAGTTGTTCCAAATCCGACCGAACACTAGTTACGTCTCATATTAGGACCTACTTAGTAGCGATAAAAGCGGCAAAGTGTAATTACTTTTCTGCTCTTATTGCATCAGCAGATAATCGCCCAGCTGCCTTGTTTAGAGTGACCAGCTCCCTCCTACAGGGAGCATGGGAGGACCCCTTGCAAAGGCAGGCTGAGGATTTTGCACAGTATCTGCACGATAAAATCACTCAGATTCGGGAAGGCTTGGACTCTGACTGGGTAGATTCTGGTGAGGTGACTGAGGCTGGTCTTGAGAACATTACCTGGGAGGAGTTCGATTCTGTGACTCCTGAGGATGTGGACAGGATACTGGGGAGGTTAAAAGCAACCACATGTTTATTGGACTGGTATTGGCCACCAGGGAGGTTACATGAGGCTGGCTCCAGAGGATTATAAATGCTTCTTTGAGAGAGGGTTTCTTGCCTCCCACCTTGGAAGAGGCGGTGGTGAGGCCCCTCCTCAAGAAGCCTTCTCTGGACCCGGCTGTTTTGGCAAATTACTGTCTGGTGTCCAACCTTCGCTTTATTATGAAGGTTGTTGAGTGTGGTTGCGTGACAGCTCCCGCAGTACCTGGATGAAACCATCTATCTAGAGCTGTGCCAGTCCGGCTTCAGACCTGGGTACAGCACAGAGATGGCATTGGTGGATAATCTCTGGAGGGCTCAGGACAGGGGTTGTTCCTCTGTTCTGGTCCTGTTAGATCTCTCAGCGGCTTTTGATACCATTGACCATGGTATCATACTGTGCCGGCTGGAGGGATTGGGGGTAGGAGGCACTATGTTGCGGTGGTTCTCCTATCTCTCCGACCGGTCGCAATCCGTGTTGGCAGAGGGGCAGAGGTCGACCTCGAAGGGCCTTGTTTGTGGGGTGCCGCAAGAGTCAGTCCTCTCGCTGCTCCTGTTCAACATTTATGTGAAGCCGCTGGGTGAGATCATCCGTGGTTTTGGGGTGCGCTGTCATCTGTATGCTCATGATACTCAGCTGTACATCTCCACCCCTGACCACTCCAATGATGCCCTCAAAGTGATGTCCCAGTGTCTGGAGGCCGTGCGGGTCTGGATGGGGAGGAACAGGCTTTGACTCAGCCCCTCCAAGGCCGAGTGGCTGTGGATGCCGGTGTCCCGATATAGCCAGTTGGTGCCATCGCTGGCTATTGGGGGTGAGTCATTGATCCCCACAGAGGGGGCTCGCTGTTGTGGCCCCGTCCTCTGAGCCTATCCCTTTGGAGGAAGGCAGCTCTGAGCAGGAGGAAGAGGAGCCAGCCAGATCTCCCAGCCCTCCCCCTCTGGCACCGGCTCAGGTGCCAGCTGAAAGAGAGCCAAGTAGTGGGGAAACAGGTGTCTCAGATGAGAGTGAGGGAGAGACGTCATTCCTGGACGCACGCCAAAGAAGGCGAGAGAAAAGGGTACTGCAGCTGCGGCGTATGAGGAAATCCTGAGTCATTGGATTGGAGTCACGGGATCAATGACTCACTGGACCACACCCAGAAGCATATGTATATAAGACAGTACGGTGGGTCACGAAGTTCGTGACGAACAAAGCTAAACAAACGGAGCAACCTCATAGTCTTGGAAGCTAGATGAACGGCAAAGCTACGTAGGAGATTTTCTTGTTTGTGTAAACCAATAAAGTCCTTGGCAGACGGTGTGCATATCGCTGCCAAGGTTGAGATAAGAACTGCGGAGTGTGCCAAGTGATTATTAACCCTCGGCTGGCTGTGTTTTTGTGGGTCTCTGAAGGGGGGGGACAGATCACTCGCAACTTGGGAGTTCTCCTGGACACATGGCTGTCTTTAGAAGAGCATATGACAGCTGTGGCCAGGGGGGCCTTCTATCAGGTTCGCCTGATGTGCCAGTTGCGCTCCTTTCTGGATTGGGACTCCTTATGCACATTCATCCATGCCCTCATCACGTCTTGCCTGGACTACTACTACTGTAACACTCTCTATATGGGGCTCCCCTTGAGGAGCACTAGGAGGCTCCAACTGATCCAGAATGCGGCTGCGCAGGTGATTATGGGAGTGACATGGCGCTCCCACGTAACACCTCTCCTGCACAAGCTGCACTGGCTCCCGGTGGTCTTCCGGGTGCACTTCAAGGTGTTGGTTCTCACCTTTAAAGCGCTCCATGGCTTAGGGCTAGGGTACTTGCAAGACCGCCTGCTGCTACTGATAACCTCCCACCAATATGCTCTCACAGAGAGAGCTTCCTCAGGGTGCCGTTGGTCAAGCAATGTCGGCTGGCAGTCCCCAGGGTGAGAGCCTTCTCTGTGGGGGCACCCGCCCTGTGGAATGAGCTATCTCCTGGAATATGACTGATCCCTGACCTCTGGCCCTTCCATAAGGCCCTAAAGACTTATTTATTCCACCAAGCTGGCCTAGCCAGAATGGTTTTTAAATGGGAATTATTAATTTTATAAATTTGGGGTTTTAAATTGGGTGGCCGCTGATTTAATTTATTTTTAGCTTTATTAACTTTTGTATTATATGTATTTTAAATTTTGGCTGTTCACCGC
This sequence comes from Coluber constrictor foxii, assembly GCA_038048745.1. Classification (NCBI taxonomy): domain Eukaryota; kingdom Metazoa; phylum Chordata; class Lepidosauria; order Squamata; family Colubridae; genus Coluber; species Coluber constrictor. The sequence goes on along the minus strand of CM075961.1, from coordinate 112,083,738 downwards.
CCTAAGTCCCATTTGGAGAAGGGCGGTATACAAATCTAATAAATAAATAAATAAATAAATAAATAAATAAATAAATAAATAAATAAATAAATAAATAAATAAATAAATAAATAAATAAATAAATAAATAAATAAGTAAATAAATAAGTAAATAAATAAATATATTCATATGGAGGTCAGCTTATCAGAAAGAGAAAAAAGGCTGCTGTTATTATTCTGTTAAAGATTTAGCATTTTTTATTTGTGCTGCAATATTTTCAGATAAATAACACTTTTTGTGAAATAAGTTAAATTTATAAATTCATTGAGAAATTATTGGTAAATTTATAAATTCATTGAGAAATTAATCTTTAAGCATTAATAATACATCAACTTTATAAAAACGCTAAGAATATCAAGATACACTCACATTTAATCAGACTACCTTAGAAATGTATGATGGCCATTGCTGCCTTGATGTCATTCTGAAAATGATTGTACTGTCATAACTGTCAGAAATATTATCTGCCATACTAGTTTGTTTAAAACCAATCTTCTCATAATGTGGCATATTCTGAAACATTATGGGCATGTATCCAAAGTTATCCTTAACCAGGATGACTAGATCCATCTACCTATTCATTTTATCAAGTCATAAAAAAAAAAAAAACCAGACACAGTATTCCCTGTATCCTTAGTTTACTGCATGCATATTCTCAAGTCTCTGCAATGACATGAAAATCTTGGTCTTGATACTAAATAGTCTTTAAGGCAGGTGTGAAATGCTATCAGTTTGGGCTGGTTCACCCGAGCCAGTAGTAAAAAAATGCTTTTAAAAGGTAAAAAAAAGGTTCCGACGATCGCGCAGCACAGTTGTGATTGTCGGAGCCCTTTTTTTACCTTTTAAAGGCATTTTTTTACTACCAGCTCGGGCGAATAGGTAGTAAAAAATGCTTTTAAAAAGTTTTTTAAAAGGTTCCGGCGCGCGCCACAGCTGATCACCTTACCCATGCTGTTGTACTTACCTTCCCAAGCCTCCTTTTGACTTGCACTGTGCGTATGCGTGCGCAGCTTGTGTTTGGTGTGCACTGTGCATGCGCACGCACAGCACATATTTGGGGCATGCCATGCACGCACGGCCAGCAAACCGGTTGTCACCGCCTCTGCTTTCTCTGCTTTGGTTGTCATAGTAATGGGGGAGGGCGGTAGCTAGCTGGGCTATCTATGATGCTGACCAGGAAACGAAACCGATTCTTAAGCTGCTATCTGGTAACAGACACCACATTCCAGATTGATGACACTGCCAGACGTGTGCTCCCACCTGACCTCTGGAAGACCTTTGGATTAGATGATTTATAGTGGACAATGGGAGGGGATGCTTTCTATCTGTAACTTTCGCGCTTTTTGCCTCAGAATCCTGCTTTTCATGGTTGTGTTCACTTTATATCTAGTAAAAGTACCATACTTTATTTTATAATAAAGTCTGGGTTTTCCTTTCCTGGATACTGGAGGAAGCATACTTGACATTAAGCAGGATTCTCATCCTCAGCCATCCTGGACAACACTGAGGGGGCTGAAATTCACAGAATGTCTGATCAAGAAAGTGATTTAGATCAGATGGGGGCATATGGCTCAGCAATGACTTCATGCCAGCCGGGGGAAGAGGCCGTGGTGTGGATGGAGAATTTACAGCTGAGAGAGGAGCCAAACGAAGCCTGATGGTTGAAGGGAGTAGGAAGGTTACTGGACCTGGGGAGGACCCCCTCCCCCCCGGAGTAACCAGCTCTAGACCCCAAAAAGGGGAGGCAGTGTGGCTGCAAGAGAAAAGGGAAAGCCTCATGATGGCACAAGCACTACAACTCATCCATGATGTTGAAGAAAGCCAAAAAAACCGTGAGTTTTATGCAACCCCTGCAGGGAAGGGAAGACAATACTCCAAGGTAAATCCAGAGGAAGGGGCTTGTGGGGGAGAGGAAGAGGGAGCTGGTGAAGATACATCCCAGGCTTTGGGTGGCCAAGTGAGGGATGCAGCAGTCCAGGAACACCCAGCCTTTCAGGCCCCACCCCGCAGATGCAAGAAACTGAAAATCCCCCCCGCCTGGAAAATATGGAGGAGACCCAAAAACCCTGGGGCTTTTCTTAATCCAAGTGTGGAATCACATGCAAGACTGGGGGGAGGACTACCTATTGGATGCAGCACAAGTGAGGTGTGTCACTAGTGCCTTAGAGGGAGTGGCAGCTGAATGGATGGTGGTCCTCCACAACAACAATTCCCCCCTGTTGCATAATTACAACCTGTTCATGGCAGCTCTTAGGAGGTGGTTTGAGGATCACCTAGCTGAGCAGAAGGCGAGACTCCGAATGAAGGGTATCCAGCAGGGCCGGAGATCGGTAGCGGAATACAACCAAGAGTTTCAGGAGCTGGCACCATACATGACAGGGTGGTCAGAAACAGCTCTGCTGGAGAGTTTCAAAGACGGACTGAATGAGGAAATCTACAAAGACTGTAGAGCACGGGGGAAGATTTGCACAGTTGGTACATAGTAGCTGAGGATGCAGAAATCGAGATAGTCTGAAATTGACTCCGAAGAGGATGTGCTGGGGAGTCTTCATCCGCCTACTAGCACAAGGAAACCCCAAAGATGGCCAGGGGGGAGGGCGGAGTCCAAACCCAAGCCGAAGCCCTTCACGTGTTTCAAGTGTGGCATGGAAGGTCACCGGGCTACTGAGTGTTCCTCCAAGCCAGTGCCAAAACCTACCAGCAGAGGGCCTAAGAAGATGGACAAAGCATCCACAAAAGTTCGTGAAACCACGCTGGAAGAGGAAGTTGTTGAGCTCGCTGCCTGGGCCAAGGGTGAGTTGGGAACTCTGACCGACGCAGATGACAGAGAGACCGACTCCAACTCCAATGATCTGGTGCGTCACACTGATGGCCCCATGCTCATCCCTGTAAAATTAAGGGTGCCGTCCACAGGGGCCCACGCACAGATGCCAGCCTTATTAGACTCTGGGTGCACCAGATGCATTATCAGCCCGAAAGTAGTAGAGGAGATGGGCCTGAGACTGAAAGCATTGAAAAGGCCTATTGTCAGCTAGATGGATCGATGGTGGGGGGGGGGGCAACCAATTTTGTAACCGAACCCATTGAAATGAAATTAGGGGACCATGTAGAGACTCTCAGTTTTATTGTGGCCCCTAGCATTGAACGACCCCTTATACTTGGCCTGCCCTGGTTACGTAAATGGAACCCGCGAGTTAATTGGAAAACAGGGGTTTTGTGCATTTGTGCTAGGAACCCACCACTAGAGAGGGAAGAACCCCCCCTTGAGGGCAGAGAGGAGCCCGAAGAAGCAGAGATGGCAATAGACCACATTGAAGGGGAGAAGAAAATTCCGAAGGAGTATTGGGATTTCCGTGAAGTCTTTAGTGAGAAGGCCTTGGATGTACTACACCCCCCCCCCCACAGGGCTACGGACTGTACCATTGAGATACTCCCTGGAGTAAAGCTTCCTAAGCCAAAAATTTACCCAATGACACCCCCCCGTGACCTGGGGGAATTACGAAATTTCATTGACAAAAACCTAGAACAGGGTTTCATCCAACCAGCTAGGCCACAGGTGGCCGCACCAGTTCTGTTCCGGGAAAAGAAAGATGGCTACTTTCATCTAGTAGTTGATTATCGGAATTTAAATGCTATTTGCGTGGAAAATGTCTACCCCTACCCCTCATGAAGGACATGTTAGCCCACCTAGGGAAGGGAAAAGTCTTCACCAAACTAGACTTATGGAAAGCTTACTACAGAGTGCAAATTAAGGAGGGGGATGAATGGAAAACTGCATTTAACTGCCCGCTAGGATGTTTCCAGTTCCGAGTACTCCCTTTTGGACTACAAGGAGCTCCTGCGGTATTCATGCAATTGATCAACGAAGTTTTGCATGAGCATTTGTACAAAGGGTGCTGGTTTATTTGGATGACATTCTCATCTACTCTGCGAACATGGATGACCACCTGAAATTAGTGCACACCATGCTGAAAAAACTCAGGGCTGCTGAACTGTATGCCAAACTTTCTAAGTGCGAATTCCACCAGAGCAAGATTGACTATCTTGGATATTGCATCTCACATGAGGGAATAGAAATGGACCCTGGGAAGGTTCGGGCGATATTGGAATGGACTGCGCCACGCACCCGCAAGCAATTACAAAGTTTCTTGGGGTTTGCTAACTTTTATCAACAGTTCATCCCCTCGTTCACCAAAATCGCACTGCCAATAACTAATCTCCTGAAAACAAAAGGTGAAATAAAACCAAAACCCTCCCAAGCTCTTGAATGGATTATGGACTGCCAGGCAGCATTCGAAAAGTTGAAACGGCTGTTTGCTGCCGAACCAGTCCTCAAACACCTAGACATGGATGAACCTTTTGTAGTACAGGCAGATGCCAGTGATGTAACAGTAGGAGCCGTACTTCTGCAAAAGAATGCAGATGGAAAATTACAACCCTGTGCCTACACATCCCGAAAACTCTCAGAAACTGAAAGGAGATGGGCCATATGGGAGAAAGAAGCTTTTGCTGTATGCTGGGCACTTCTAACTTGGAGACAATTTCTCGAGGGAGCTAAGCATCCTTTTGAAGTACGGACTGATCATAAGAACCTTGAGGCTTTAAAAAACCCCTGTAAGTTGTCACCAAAACAAGTTTGCTGGGCCCAACATTTCAACCATTTTAATTTCACCTTGCGCTACCTCCCTGGTGGGAAAAACTTCATGGCAGATGCTCTGTCCAGATTGCCTCAATACAACAGCACCAGGGAGGAAGTTGTTCGTCCCATCGTCCCTTCAACCCAACTGGCGGCACCAGTGACTACCAGAGCACAGTTGAAGAGCGACCCAAGCCTCTCGGGTGATTTACTCCAGAAATTACAAGAGACTTTGAAAACCGATGAGTGGTTCCAAGCCCACTCAAATGAATGCACACTTCGTGATGGACTAGCTTGGATTGGAGCTAAATTATATGTTCCAGCCAGCCTAAGAGTAACAGTTTTGCAGCACGCTCATGACTCCAAAGTGGCGGGGCACTTTTGATTTGTCAAAACCCTACATCTTGTCAAAAGACAGTTCTGGTGGCCTGCACTCAAAAAGGACACAGAGGCATATGTAGCGAGCTGTCCAGTGTGTGCCTCAGCTAAGAGACTCCCGGGGAAGTCACCTGGTCTACTCCAAAGTGTTGCCAGACCCACTGCCCCTTGGAAGGAAATATCCATGGATTTTATTGTAGATCTTCCAGATAGTGGGGGGTGCACAGTCATATGGGTAGTGACTGATTTATTTTCCAAACAAGTGCATTTTATCCCATGTCCCAAGGTCCCATCAGCAAAAACCCTTGCTAAAATGTTTATTCAACATGTGTATAGGCTACATGGGGCTCTGAAACGTATAATTTCAGACAGGGGAGTACAATTCACCTCCAACTTTTGGAAAGAGTTCTTGATGCTGGTAGGCTCTGCCCAGGGGTTAAGCTCCGCCCACCACCCCCAGACCAATGGGGCTTGTGAAAAAACCAATTCCGTGTTAGAACAGTATCTGAGGTGTTATATAAATTACCAGCAAGATAACTGGGTAGATTTACTGCCATTTGCAGATGTGGCATATAATAATTCCATACATAGCAGCACAGGGTTCACTCCATTCAAGGTGGCTTCTGGCCAAGAATTTATGCCAATCCCAGAGCTACCTCAAAATAACCCACAGAATCCTTCTTTGATTGAGTGGATCGAACAGTTACGAGGGACTTGGGCAGTAACCCAAAAAGCTTTAGATGAAGCTCACCAAACACATAAAACCCAAGCCGACAAAAAGAAGTGCCCTGCATATGTTTATAAAGTGGGGGATATAGTTTATCTCTCTACCAAATATTTACAAACTCCTCAAAAATCAAAAAAGCTTGGGCCAAAGTATGTGGGGCCTTTCCCCATTACTCAGATCATTAACCCAGTAACAGTTGAATTAGAATTACCAAAGAATTTGCGATGAATTCATCCAGTGTTTCATGTTAGCTTACTAAAACTGGAACATTCGTCCCCTCTACGTCCAGCCAAGGAATCTCCTCCAGTTCCCATACTCATTGAAGGGGAGCAACATTTTGAGGTTAAGGAGATCTTGGATTCTAGAAAACATCACAGTAAAGTGCAGTATCTGGTGGCCTGGAAACATTTCCCACTATCACAAGCTGAATGGGTGAATAAACGTGATGTTCAAACACCTAAAAAAGTGCAATTGTTTCACACCAAATACCCTGATAAACCTTAGGTAGTGATGGGTTTTTAATTGTTGTGATGTTACCTCTTTCCCTCTCTGTTTCAGGACTCGAGCTCATCTCTTCTGAAGGGGGGCCAAATGTCAGCCTCCGCTTTCTCTGCTTTGGCTGTCATAGTAATGAAGGGAGGGGGGGTAGCTAGCTGGGCTATCTATGATGCTGACCAGGAAACGAAACCGATTCTTAAGCTGCTATCTGGTAATGGACACCACATTCCAGATTGATGACACTGCCAGACGTGTGCTCCCACCTGACCTCTGGAAGACCTTTGGATTGGATGATTTGTGGTGGACAATGGGAGGGGATGCTTTCTATCTGTAACTTTCGCGCTTTTTGCCTCAGAATCCTGCTTTTCATGGTTGCGTTCACTTTATATCTAGTAAAAGTACCATACTTTATTTTATAATGAAGTCTGAGTTTTCCTTTCCTGGATACTGAAGGAAGCATATTTGACACCGGTAGTAAACTGATTCAGATTTCACCACTGCTTTAAGAGTATAGGAATTTTGGCAATATCCCTTTCTGACCTTTGGTATGTAAAATACCAGGTTACTTGAGATGTCTGATGACACATTTCCTTATGCAATAGAAATATCAGAAAAGTATATTCTGTACCCCAAATGTATTCTTTGCAACTATAAAGGTTACACATCTTGTAGTCAAGAACTAGAACAGATATCCACTATCATTTTTGATTATGATCAATTTCCTAAATAGCTGCTGAACATTCTCCTGTTTTAACCAAACAGCTATATATCCTCATCATTGAGATCAAGTTTCAAGAATGTTTTTAGTCTGGGATGTCAATATTCTTGGAAATAATCAGCTTTGTTTTTCTTATGGTACCAAGTCCATTTCTTCATTCACCATGCAAAATTCTTCCTAAATTCTACACGTTTTCTGTAATAGGTAAAGCTTAAGAACATAGAACAGTAGAGCAGTTACATCAAAGAAATAACCAGACACCAATTGGTGGACAGTTTTATTATCCTATGTCACCCAATTATTAAAACTTAATGTTTTATAACATTATTTTTATTGCAGTAAACTATTAAACTTACGAATGCTTAGTCGATATAAGCAAATCAGGTGATGTGTATGTGTGTATTGAGGGAGGGTGTGGCCTAAAAACCCTATATCAAGGTGTGGAAAATTATTAGGCAGCTGCTTTTCTTTAGATAAATCATCAATAGATCAAATAACTGCCAGACTCCATGAATGGAAGACTTATGAATGTTATTGAAAAGAAGAGTGGCTATATTGGTCACTGATTTTTTTTTAATGTCACAAATGTTTATTTGTACATTTTGAGTTGTTTGTTTATTCTCACTTTAACAGGTGCAGTTAAATGAGTGAGATGGGCAAATTTTCATTTTTCTTTTAGTTGCATAATAATTCTGCATACTAATAGTTGCCCAATAATTGTGCACACATAGATATTCTCCTAAGAAAGCCAAAACCTATTACTTTCTTAAATATTCAGGTTTGAGATTCATTAGCATTTTGGATTGACTGAGAGCACTGTAGCTGTTCAGTAATAAAATTAATCCTCACAAATACAATTTGCCTAATAATTGTGCAATAGTTCAAAATATTGTTGACATACTTAACATTTACATTTGATCATTTCTATTCTGCTATATCTCATTTTTGTATGATTGAATATTGTCCATAAGGAAAAGTTACTTAATCTACAAACTTTGCCTTTGTCACTCAGTTATTTTTTCCAATGAAAAATCATACAAACATCTTTAAAGAAGACAACCCAGATACAGGTTTCTTACTTCAAAGAAAATAAAAGAAATGTTTTTGTAGGATATATTTTAAATGCCCCCAAATGTTCATCATGTATATCAATTATATAAAATACTTCTCTTTTACAGTATATATGTGCATGTGTGCACATTGATGTTTATGTACAGAAAAAACTTCAATAAGATTAAAAAATTCTTCGTTAATCTCAATAGAATTTGGCTTATTTAAAAATAACAAGCACAGAAATGGGCTTGAATTGGAACTGGAAGTAAACTGGCAACCAATGCAGCTAGCAAAAGGAGGAATAGACATGTTCCTCTATGAGTGCACATGCCTGCCTGAAATGCTCATTATGTACCAAATGAAACTTACATATAGTCTTCAAGAACAATGTAGAATGCATTGTAGTAGTCCAATCTGGAGGTAATCAGGGCACGAGTAACTATAAATTGGACTTGCTGATTTAGGAATGGGGTGAAACTGACTCACCAGCTGAAGCTATGCAAAGGCTTTCCTATCTACAGTTGCTTTAGGCAGGAATCATGAGTTTAGGAGGACTCCCAGATTGTGCATTAAGTCTGTCTGGGGAAATCTGCAATCCTATCCAGCACCAAAGATATCAGGTTGATGGGCCCTATTACACAAAGCTATTCAATTTGGCAGGGTTCAACAGAAGGATATTGTTCCCCATCCAGACGCTCACAGCCTCCAGACACCAGGATAAGACATAATATCACTGAAATCACCAGTAGAAATAAATTGGGTATCATCACCAAAACAATGATATCTCACCCCATGGCAGCAAATAGAGGCTTAGAGGCTCACTTAGAGGCTTTAAGTAGATGTTAAGGAGAGGAGAAAACACATTGCACATTGTGGGGGGGGGGGTCACTGATGGAACTTCTATTCTCCAATCAAGAGTGACTGGAATAAGCCCTGAAGGAAGGAGGCAAACCAGCATAACACTGTGCCACACAGGACATACAATCCTCTAAACTGATCCACAAGGATACTGTGTTTGATGATATTGAAAGCCCCCAAGAGGTCAAGTAGGGCAAGGATGGATGCTTTATCATGCCAGAGGTGATACAAAAATGTGACTACTGCTGTTTCTATCCCATACCCAGTCTGAATCCTGACTGAAACGATCTTGATAATCCACATCTTGCAAGGCTGTTTGAAGCACATCTAATTTCCCCCAACACCTTCTTACTCGCACTGCTTTTTTGCCTCTGGTCATTCTATTTCTCTAAGTAAGGAAATATTTCTGGAATGATTTATTATTTATTTAACATAGGGCATTACAGTGTTAGAGAAATCTACACATGCTAGATATACAATGTGGTCCTGACAGCCTAGAATGCTAGTTCATCATGTTCAGCACTTATGCGCCCATCCTTAGTTCATCACAGGGAGTGAACTAGCTTTACACCAGCTGACTAGCGGTGGTTAGGTTGCTGGCTCTTCTGGGCTCCTGCACTGGTCTTGCCTCATTCCATCTCAAGCCGCGATGCCTCACAGCTGTATCTAGCGCCAGCTTCCCTCTCTGCATACACAAACACAGCTAGAGGTCATGCCATCTCTGAAATGATGACCCAACAGGTTACTGTTTCTATACTTTAATATCATATGTTGATTCCAACAATTCCCAGAAACTTCACTTAGTGTCCTGAATCCAGGGTGCTAGATACTGTGCAAATTCTCAAGTCATTTTACCTGTTCTTGCAAACTTATGATACAAATTAGTCTAATTTGCCATTCACCATTCATCTTGTACCATGTTTCCCCAAAAATAGGACATGTCCCAAAAATAAGCCCCCCCTCTCACACACACATGCAAGCACAGGTCCCTCACCCCCCCAACCCTCCTAAGGCAGCCATATTCCTGCAAATTCCTGCGTCCCCCACCCCTTTTGCCACCTGTGGTACTGACCATAGACCTCAAGTGCCTGCTCCTACGCCATGGTGGCTTGCCCGCTCTTGCCCCTGCACCCAGGTGCCACATCCACATAGCCTGCACTTCTGAATACCCGCAACAGCAGCCCCAGCATAAGCATCACTGCCTCAGGGCTTCCTTCACAGGGCGGCCACTGGTGGCTAAGCTTAGCTGCAGGCAAGGAGCATTGGCCATTCTAGGCCAGCTGAACTGTGTGTTGGTGCTGCCCTTGGCACAGCTGCCTGGCATCTCAGTGCCAGGTATCTGGAAAGAGTAAACTGGACCTTCAGGCTTGCCAGCAGGTGCCCCGGTCAGTCAGTGCTCAGGCAATCAGAGTGGAGAGGAGCAGGGGGGAGGGGAGGCCTCAGTCCACCATCACCATAGTGTGGGAAGCACACTCCTAGAGCAGCCGCTGCCTTGGCTGGGGTTTGGAAGCCACAGAGTCAGAGTTTGGGAGAGAGAGAAAAAAGAGTTCTGCTGCTTCTGCTTTTGGCTGCATGGAAAGGAAAGCAGCAGAAGTCTTTCTTTCTCTCCCCCAAACTCTGACTCTGTGGCTTCCAAACTCCAGCTAGGGCAGTGGCCGCTCTGGGAGTGTGCTTCCCACACCATGGTGACAGCTGGAGCTGGAGCTTCAGAGAGCTGGCCCAGGCCATGACTTCCATGCAGATGCTGGTGGTGGGCGCCGGCGGCATTGGCAATGAGCTCAAGGACCTGGTGATCACCGGCTTCACTCACATTGACATGATGAGGCCTGGGAAGTGTGTGAACAGGGGGTGGGGACAGGAACTTGTGCAGCTTGGTGCCTTCGGCTGCTTGCCTTCTACACACACACCCTGCGAGAGGGGAGGGGCTTGATGACACACGAAGGGAATCTCTGTGTGCCGGACTCCCGGGTGTGAGTGCGCAGGCCGCCTGGGGCCTCCTGCACCCCCATAATAACAACCCTGATAATAAGGCCAAGCTCTTATTTCGGGGTTCAAAAGAAAAAAAGACCCTGTCTTATTTTCAGGGAAACATGGTATAATCCATTCAATCTATTTTAAATAAAAGAATAAAAAGCACTACCAATCTAATAATGGGAATATATTAATGAACAATGAACATCGTTGATATTAATGTAATTGAAAATGTCATCATATGCACAGTTGTTCTTCAGTTGCTATCCATAGAACTACTACTACTGCAAAATCCCAGTACTCTGGCACCAAAAAATGTAGAAATTGTAATTTATTCATGGTGTCTTTCAATTGGCTACCTGTTTTTAAATGTTCACAGTCCATTAGACTTTTCTGCAAATTTGTTATGCTTAAAAGTCTGTCCCGAATTGATGGTTTTCTACAAAGTTTATATTTTTGAAGGTTTCTGAAGTCCATCAACTTTTCTTTCCTATGGACCCTTTCCCTTTGTAAGCAGTTCAAATGCTTTCATTGATCTTGTCACCAGTTTTTCAGCCTTTATGATGTCTGTATTGCTTGCTTGCAGTGCAGTTGAACGAAGTGAGATTTCTTCCAGAATATCAATCATCAATGCCAAATCATTTAAAAAATATTTATTTCCCAGACGGGCAGCCATGCCTGGGTATTTTGCATTCACATGAAAATACTGATGTAGCACTGGATAAGCATGCCACACAGCTATGGTTGCCCTTAAACTACAGGCAGCTCTTCTTGGTCCAAAAACTCTACCAATCTTTACAATGTTAATGTCAAGTTCTTTGGATATTTCATCAAGTTCAGTTCAGTTCTTAGTGGATTGCTGAAAAATAGAAAATAATCAATAAATATTTTTAAATGATTTATTTGCTTTAGTTCCTTTATGGCATCATCTAAAGCAAGTTGGAGGCGATGGTTCAAGCAGTGCCATATGATGATGTTTGGAAACTCTTTTGCTCTTCTAGTGCTCACTCCAGATTTTCTCTCAATCATAACACTGGCACTGCCACCAGCAAAACATTATTACATTTTTTGTAGGTGGTTCTGGGTAAACCCAACTTTATGTTGGGTTATATTTTTATATCTAGAAATATAAAAGCAGCTAAAACGTCCTAAATTTTAAATAGCTATTTCCTTTAAAAAAAATCTTTTAAAAAACCCCAATTATTTCTTTTAAAGCAAAAAAACAACCCACTTACTTACCCAATTGAAGGCACAAGGCAGGCAGATTCAGTTGCTCACCAATGAGATGGATGCATGCTGCAGGTGAAGGAAGGAAGGTGTTCTGCGACCAGCGGCTTGGTATTCGGTCCAAAGAGAGAAGGTAAGCAAGCTGAAGGCTGGGGGAAAAGTGGGTAGTTAGCTAGGCGGCTTAGGCATGCCAAGCAGGTGAGCCTGGGGACCTGGGGGGCTGGCATGCTAGGCTAAAGCTGATCCCCAGCAGCTGCACAAACTAAGTGAGCCTGGGGATGGGGGGGGCACGCTAGGCCCCAACTGGCAATGCTTACCTCTTTGAGTGAGTGGGTGTTGGTAAGGCAACTGAGCAAGTGGGCATTGGTGAAGTGAGTAGCTGGGCTATGTGGCAAAGGAGAACTGGTATAAGCCGAGGGTGGGGTGAGTGGGCTGGAAGTGCCAAGTGGCTGGAAGTGCCAAGCGGCCAGAAGTGGGCGACCAGATGGGTGTGGGTTGGGCCATGAAGGATGATTGCTACCAATTTGGCAAAGCAATGCCAATCATCCCTACCAGTTCACCCGAACCAGTAGGATTTCACCCCTGCCTTGGCTTCATTCAAGGCTTTGCAGACGATTGGGCAAATGGTTTGCAAATGACAGATCCACTGTTTCAAGGAGGATATATCTGGCTCATGTGAGGGTAACTCAGGCATAGCATTGCATTAAATTCTTGCCCTGTGGCCACTCTGAAAGGGGTAAAACCTGTGCTAGCATGAACTTCATTATTATAGGCCACTTCTACAAAAGGCAGTTGTTCAGTCAAGTTGTCCTGCTAGTAATTAATAAAACAGCACAGGTATTGTTCCAGAACTGAGTTTGTTCATTCAATGGCCCCTTTGTCTGCGGATGATGACTAGAACAAAGTCCCTGCTCCATACCAAGTAGATTCAAAAAAGCTTTCCAGAGCTTGGACGTGAATTGGACCCCCCTGTCTGAAATAATACGTCATAGGGCCCCATGCAAGCCATATATGTGGACCAAAAGCTCCCTATGGCTAACATAGGGATCTTTTGGCATGGGATAAAATGAACCTGTTTTGAGAAAAGATCCATGACAACTTAGATTACTGTGTTTCCAGAAGTCTTGGGCAATTCAACAATGAAATCATGGAGATCTTTCTCCATGGTACTAAAGCATCGGCCACCAGCTGCAGTAGATGGGTTTTCCCCCTGCCTGTGTATAGCAGCAGCGCAACTGGGGCAGCTTGCTACATAATATTCTATGTCCTTTTTTAATGAGGACCACCAGAATTGTTATTTCAGTAAATGTAATGTTTTTACAAAACCAAAGTGACCAGCTAATTTGCAATTGTGACAAGCTTGCATAGTTTTCAGCCTTTCCCTAGCTGGGACATACAGCTTATTTCACACCCAAGCTAACCCCTCTTTTATTATGCAAGCATATTTATTGGCACTAAACCACTCATCCATTCTAAGACTTTTTTGAAATCTGTGGTGGTGGCATTGTCCAAGGTGGAGGGGTTCTACGCTTGAGAGCCTGTGACTATCTTAGTTGTTAATTGGAAGGTTGGGATCATGGGCTTAATTACCTTGATACTGCCTTGAGTGCCTTAATACTATTGCATTGCGGTAGTCGGGACAAGGCATCTGCCAAACAATTTTTCCCTCCCAGTAAATACTTCAAAGTGAAATTAAATCATTGGAAGTACTGTGCCCACTGGACTTGTTTTGGAGACATTTTCCATGGGGTTTTGAGTGCTCCTAGGTTCAGAACCATACTTGAAAAGATATTTTACTTCCTTCTAAGAAATGTCTCCAAGTTAGGAGTGCACACCTAACTGCAAAAACCTCATTTTCCTATATTCCCCATCTCTTTTCATCTGTGAAAAGGGGAGGGCTGCCAGGGGACTGCCGTATCGTGTTTGCAGTAGCGCCTCTTGGTTTTATTTTATTTTATCAATTTTTAGTATTCCAATTGGATCCTTTTTTATTTAACTAATATGTTTTGGAGGAGATAACAGTGTAGACCATAATACTGACAAAAGTTTTTGTCTTTGCTGGGGACAAATAAGGCATGGGAAAAAGAAAGTATTGTGCCACCCAGGATCTCTCCCACCAGTGAGAACTGCAAAACAACCAAGAATTGCAGCACTTTGCTGGCAAGAGATCTCTAAGTAAAACTATCCCCCCCCCTCCATTTCCAACAATCTTGAAAGGTTAGAATGGGACCAGCTACTAGACTTTCCTGATCTGGGGTGGGGGGGGGAGCAAACTGACAGCTCGCTGTTCTCACAAACAACTAGTCCAGTCACATCCTCTATGGAGTCTGAGATAAAGGCTAAAAAGGCTAAGAACAACAAGCAAATTCAGAGTATTGAGAGCTTACCATAGAAAATACAACAGAGTTTATGGCAAAGCAATGCCTTCTCATAGCACAAACAGTTGTTTCAATATTTGAACAACTATCATTTTTCAGAGTATAAGACACACCAGAGTATAAGACACAGCTTAGTTTTTGGGGAGGAAAATGGGGGGAGGGGAAATCTGCCTACCAGGTATTCCTTTGGCTAGCATCCATAGTCTGGTCAGCTTCAGCACATTAGTTTACTGGTTTTTTTATCCCCTGCTTGGGGATAAAAAACAGCTTATACGGCACAGCTGAGAGGAAGCAGCAATGAAAAAAGGAGATAAAGCATGGGAGGAGATCACTTCATTTGGCTAGCACCTAGTTAGGACTGAAAAACTTTTAAAGAACAGCTGAGAGTCAGAGAAAAGCATAGAGATCACGTCACTCACTAGCATCTTGTTAAAGCACAGCGGAGAGTCAAGGGAGCAGGCAAAGCTGGAAAGATTGCTTGCTAGTGCCTCATTAGTGCCTCGTTAGGGCTGAAAAAAAGCTTTGAAAAAGCTACATTCAGAATATAAGATGCACCCAAATTTTCAGCCTCTTTTAGGGGTGAAAAGGTGCATCACCCTACTCCAAAAAGTACGGTAATAGCCATTCATATGGATATAGCTGTTTTTCTTCAAGCACAATATTGGGTTCCATGCACCCCACTAAAGTCCTTACAGCAGACTTGGTTAAATCCCATACTCAGATTAAGGAAGAGGAAAAAGCAAAGAGCCAGGGAAACAGTTAAAGGACCTGCTAAAAAGTGGCAGCCCACTCAGAAAAACAGGACTTCTCCAGACAAGGAAACGAGAGGAGGATATATTAATAGACAAGCTTCACTGGAAGCCAGTAAAGCATCTTCCCTCCAATTACATCAATCACATCACTATGGTGATGGGATGGACCATCTTCTCATTTGACCTTGTGATTCTGGTCTGGTTGCCATAAGAGGGCGACCTTTGAGACTTTTTCCCATCATTGAATGGACTTATTATAACCACAAGACTTCCCATCGCCGTGAGAGGGCAATGATGTTCCGATGTTCTGATATTTTTTAGCATATTGTCTTCTCTTTAACACCTTTTCCTCCCTTATTTAATCTACCTGTTTATAATCATCTCTAACACCCCTTAGAAGAAAATGGCCCTTCATCACTTTCAGCTCGTTGTTATTTTTTTTATTAAAATTTTTTAATAAGTTTTAAAAGTGTTTCCCCATCCCACCTCCCTCCTCTCTCCCCACCCCACCCCATCCCTCCCCACCCCAAACCCTCTCCCCCCTACTTCCCAGAGCAAAATACAGGGTTGGCATTTAACAATCATAATCTAAGGGTCTTCCGGTGGCACCGCCTGCGCCACAGCAGCTGGTTTGGGAGCTCCGACCCCCAGTGAAAATCAGCTGTTCCAGTGGCTTGGAACTTTCCCCTTGGGTAAAGAGGGGAAAGTGAGTAAATAGGCATGGGTAGAGCTCCCCAGGACTCCCCAGGAGGAAGAGAGCTCCCCAAAAGCCTAAAGAAGCTCTGGACCTGAGCAAGCCTCTGTCATTGACAGAACAAGGCGCTGTGACCACCCCCGTGGACCTAATGAATTCAATGTTTTGACTGGACACAGGCAGAGCAAAGACAGGAGAACTGGCAATAATTGCAAGTATTACTATTTTTAATTCTAAAACTATTACTTCCTTCAAGAAGCGAGAGAAAGTTAATAAAGATGGTGTTGGCCGGTTTTAGACTTTGAAAATGAAACTTAAAAGAAGAAAGTGATTGTTAATGCTCATTAACACTTGTTAAGGCTGTTAACATTTCAAGACTTTGTTGAATGGAGTTGAGGCTTGCAAGCTTAAAGAAATAAGACTAATTTGCTGATGAATTGCTACAACCACTAAAATAAGAAAATAAGAACTTTGCTGGCTTTGTTGGGGAGAGGCTGGGGGAAAGTGAAACCTGGAAATGGTGGCTAGACAAGTAAAGCCTGGGTGGTTAAGAGTGCTGGATCATCTCCAGCTCAGATTTCAAAAATTCAGTCTTAGGCACACACACACACACACACACACACACACACACACACACACACACACACACACACACATCCCAGCCCCCACAGAACCACAAGCTTTAACTTTGAAAGTTTTGGAGAGGGCACCGAAAAAATTGTCTGATAATTTGGAAGAAAAAATCACAATTACTATTAAAAAAAACGTATAGAAGAGCTAAAGAAACAACAGATGATAACTCAAGAAATGGCATCTATCAATACAGAAGCTGTGGGAGGAGCTAGACCTAAGAAAAAATTTCATCAAGATTTTCAGAAGGTTCTCCAGAAGCTTTCAGGAGCTAAAAATGGCAATTAAATTTTTGACCTGGAATGTCAATGGAATGAATTCACGACAAAAGAGGAGAAAGATATTTCATTATTTGAAACAATTTAAAAATGATGTAATTTGTTTGCAAGAGACTCATATAAAGACAAATGATCAAAAATATTTGATAAATGCTAGATTGGAGACACATTTTGTAGCAGCTGCACCAGAGAAGAAAAATGGAATAGTTATATATATTAGAAATGATTTAATGGCCAAATTAATTGAAGCAGATAAACAAGGAAGGTATATAGCAATTGAATTACTAATAGAAGGGAAGAAAGTCCTTTTAATGGGAATATATGCACCAATCAACAAGAGAAATTTTATAAATTTTTGCATACAAAATTAGCACAAATGGATTATACATCATGTATAATGATGGGTGATTGGAATGGGGTACTCGATACTAAGAAGGATAAGAAGAAAATGGTGTCAAATTCACATACATGGGCTAAACTCCCCCAATCCTTTTTCGACATGGCGGAAGACATGGAATTGAGAGATATATGGCGAGAAAGAAATTTTGATGAACAAGATTTTACTTTTTTTTCTGACAGACACCAATCTTTTTCTAGAATTGATTTTATCTTAATTTCTAATGATTTTCTTTCTAGGGTTAAGAAAACCAAGATTTGTCCAAGAATATTATCAGACCACAGCCCGGTATGGATGGAGCTAGAGGTTGGAGAAAAATCCAGGAGGTCTTGGAGGCTGAATGAAAATCTGTTTCGATATGAGGCAAATGTGAATGAATGTAAAAAATTAATGGAATTAATGCATAAGGGTACATCTATGGAAATGGTTTGGGATGCAAGTAAAGCATATATGAGGGGAGTGTTAATAAATTTAAACAATGTATATAGGCAAAAACAGAGAAAAAACAGAGGGAATTGGAGGAGGAAATAAAAAAGAAGGAACAGGCACTAATAGGGAAACCAGATGATAAGAATATAAAAGAGGTTATTACAATATTGAGAGGGCAGTTCAATATGTTGATGTCAGACCAAGTGGCAACAAATTTGCAATATGCTAAGCATAACACTTTTTGTAATGCAAATAAACCATATACGTTAAGGAAGAAACAAAAATCACGTACAGTAGAAAAAAATACAATATAAAGGTAAAGAGGTATACCAACAGAGCATGATTAAAAAGGCTTTTTTAGATTTTTACATGAAGCTTTATGTTGGTGATAAAATACAGGGTAGTGATATAGATAGATTATTGCAGAAGGAGAATATCCTTATAATTACTGATGAACAAAGAGGAAGATTGAATTCAATGATAACTACGGAGGAAATTCTCCTTGCAATTAAACAATTGAAAAGTGGAAATTTATGGTTTTCCTTCTTCCAGTACTGCGCCACCAAAAGTCTTGCTGCAGTTATTAGATTTAAAATCAAATTAGTCTGTATAACCATACAATCTGTAATTATACCCAGCAAGAAAAACTGTGGAGTAAACTTTATCTTCTTTTTAAGAATATTTTGGATAATCCACCATATTTTTATCCAAAATGCTTCAACATTTTTACAAGTCCACCATATATGAAAATAAGTGGCATAATCACAATCACATCTCCAACTTTTAAATTGCAAGTTTGGATACATGCAGGCTAGCTTTTTAGGATCTAGATGCCATCTATAAAACATTTTATAAACATTTTCTCTCAAATTTTGAGCTTGCATAAATTTTACATTTCTAACCCATATTTTTTCCCACATTTCCATCATTATTGGTTCCTCAATATTTTGTGCCCATTTTATCATACAATCTTTAACTAACTCCCTTTCTGAATCTATTTCTATCAATGTATTATACAACTTTTTTATATTCATTTGACTCTCATTTCTAATTTGTTTTACCAAGTTTTCCTCATTTTGTGTGATACTAATTTTCTGATCCTTTTTCCATCTGGCCTGTAACTGTCCATACTGAAACCAAGTTTGAATTATCCTTTCTTCTTTTAATACCTTCAAAGACTTTAATTGTAATGTACCTCTTTCTGAATTAGGAAGCTCTTTATATGTAGTTACATCTTGTTTTTGTTCTATACTTATATTCTCTATCGCATGTCTGGATACTGCCCATATAGGTATCTTATTCTTTAATTTATATTGATACTTTTTCCAGACACGCAATAAAGCATTCCTTAATATATGACTTTTAAAAGTCTTATCTACCTTCTTGTCATATAATAAGTAGGCATGCCAACCGTATACCAAGTCATATCCCTCAATATTCAAAACTCTTTCTTCTGTTAAATTAATCCAGTCACTAATTGCTGGTAGGGCAGCTGCTTCATAATATAATTTTAAATTGGGCATTTTCAGACCTCCTCTTTCACGTATATCTTGCATTATTTTTAATTTTATTCTCAGTCTTTTCCCTGACCAAACAAAGTTATTAATACCCTTCTGCCATTCCCCCAAATTTGCATCCTTTTTGAGTATTCGTATCATTTGAAAGAGAAATAAAAATTTAGGCAAAACATTCATTTTTACTACTGCTATTCTTCCCAACAAAGTCAGTTGTAATTTTTTCCAGTTATCCGTCTCTTTCTGTATTTTATGCCATAACAGTTCATAATTATACTTATATAATTTCACATTTGAAGTTGTAATATAAACCCCTAAATATTTAACCTTTTTTACTATCTCAAATCCTGTTACTCTTTCTAATTCTTCCTTTTTATTTATAGTCATATTTTTAGTTATTATCTTTGTTTTCCCTATATTTATTTTAAATCCAGATACTTGACCACATTGATTAATTATGTCCATTAAGCCTATAGCTGATTGCACTGATTGGGTTAAAGTTGCAACCAAGTCATCTGCAAATGCTCATAATCTGTAATCATAATGCCTAATTTTAATTCCCTGTATTTTATCTGACTCATGTATTTTGTTCAACAAAAATTCCAAATTTAAGATAAACAATAATGGAGACAGGGGACGCCCCTGTCTTGTTCCTTTTTCAATTTTAAATGTTTCTGTTAAACTGCCATTGATTATTATTTGTGCTGTTTGTTTCTGGTATATTGCCTTAATAGATTGTGTAAAATACTCTCCAAACTGCATCTTTTGTATTATTTTCAGTAAAAATTGCCAATTCAATCCATCAAATGCTTTCTCCATATCCAAAAATATAAGCACTACAGGGACTTGGTTATTCTTCCCCAAATACTCCAATATATTAACAATTTGTCTTACATTACTTTTCATTTGCCTCCCATTTATAAATCCAGATTGGTCATTGTGAATCATTTGTTGTATAACTAACATTAACTTATTTGCTAATATTTTAACAAAAATCTGTATTAAGTAACGATGTGAGCCTGTAGTTTTTTGGCTGACTATGGTCTTGATCCTCCTTTGAAATCAAAGAAATAAAAGCTGTTCTCCAAGATGGGGGTACCTCTCCTCCAATTTGTATTTTATTAAATAATTCCTTAAGAGGTTCCATTATTTCTAATTGCAATTTTTTATAATAAACAGCTGTCAATCCATCTGTTCCAGGAGCCTTACCAACTTTTAACTGCTTAATTGCCAAGAGAATTTTCTTGGAAGTTCTCCAAGGAAATTCTTATTGATTCAATCTTTCCCTTTGCTCGTCTGTAACTATAAGAATATTCTCCTTCTGTACCTATCTATCTATATCTGTACCTTGAATTTTGTCACCAGCAAACAAACTTGTATAAAATTCTAGAAATTCTTTTTAAATCATATTTTGTTGATACACCTCTTTACTTTTATACTCTATTTTCTCTATAGTACGAGACTTTTGTTTTTTCCTTAACATGTATGTTAATCATCTACCTGGTTTATTCACATTGCAAAAAGTGTTATGTTTAGCATCTTGCAAATTAGCTGCAACCTGATCTGACATCAACATATTAAACTGCCCTCGCAATAAAATTATTGCTTCTTTAATTTTCTTATCATCTGGATTCAATATTAATGCCTGCTCTTTTTTATTTCCACTTCTAATTCCATCTGTTTTTTCCCCTGTCTACGTCTGTATGCATTATTCAGATGTATTAAAACATCTCTCATGTATGCTTTGCTTGCGTCCCAAACCATTTCCATAGATGTACCCTTATGCATATTCAAAACAAAAAATTATTTCATTAATTTTTTGCATTTTTTCACATTTTTCTTATATCTAAATAAATTTTCATTTAACTGCCAAGACCTCCTGAAACTCTTTCCATATTCCAATTCCATCCAAACCGTATTGTGATATGTTAAAGTTCTTGGACATATCTTCGTCTTCTTTACCCTAGAGAGAAAATCATTAGTAATTAATATGAAATCAATTCTAGAAAAGGATTGGTGACTGTCAGAAAAAAATGTAAAATCCTGTTCTTTAACATTCCGTTCACACCAAATATCTCTCAACTCCATATCATCCATCATATCAAAAAAAGATTTAGCGCAGGTTTGGATGTTTTGCAAAAGCCCTTTTTTGTCTTTTTTGGGGTCCAATACTCCACTCCAGTCACCCAACAATATATACAATGTATAATCCCATTGTATTAATTTGGAAAGCAGAAGCTTATAAAATTTTCTTGTTGTTGATTAGGTGCATATTCCAGTTAAAAGTATTTCTTCCCTTCTATTGATAACTCAATTGCTATGTATCTTCCTTGAGCATCTACTTCAATTAATTTAGCCTTTAAGTCTTTCCTTAAATATATAACTATACAATTTTTTTTCTCTGGAGCAGATGCAACAAAGTGTGTTCCCAATCTTCCATTTATCAAATATTTTTGGTCTTTTGTTCTGATATGTGTTTCTTGCAAACAAATTACATCATTTTTAAGCTGTTTCAGATAATGAAATATTTCCTTCCTCTTTTGCAATGAGTTTAAGCCATTAACATTCCAAGTTAAGAATCCAGTTGCCATTCTTGGCCCCCTGAAGCTTTTGGAGTGCCAGATGAAAATCCTTCTGGATTTTCTTCTTCGGCCTTGCCCCTCCCACAGCTTCTGTATTTGTAGTTTCTTGAGTTGTTATCTGAGTTTGTTGTGTCTTTAATTCTTGTTCTTTATGTTTGGTTGCTGCTTGAGTTTGTCTTTGATCCTTTGGTCCTTCTATTTTTTCAAGTAATTCCAAAGCTTGAACAGTACTTGAAAGTTGCAGTAAATCTTCTGAAGTAATAGAGGCCCCTCCTTGAGCTTGTGCCTGCATGCCTTCCTTCTCCCCTTTTCTTGCCTCCTCTGCTTCTTTTCTTCTTTTAACTCCTGGGGATGGTGGGCATCCAGCCTTTAGTACATTGATGTAGAAATCTCTTGCCTTTCAAACTGTATTAAGATGATATCTTTCTCCTGAATGATTTACCACTAGTCCAACTGGAACCTCCCACCTATACTGCATCTGGCGATTTCTAAATTCTTCAACAAGAAATGCATAATCCTTTCTAGATCTCAACATTTTGTGGAGAATTTCTTTCAGCACTAGGACCTCCTGTCCTGCCACTTGAAGTTTATTTTTAAAAGAAGCTTGTAAAATTCCATTTTTTGCTTTCCTAGTAATAAAGTAAATTACAATATTTCTTGGTAATTGTCTCTGTCTGGCAATCCACAAGTTGATATGATAAATTTTGTTTATTTGCCAGTCACACTCTGCCCTTGAATTTCCAGTTAGCTGGGCAAAAGCTTCTGCAAAAATCTCTCTCAAGTTCTCTAGATTGTTTTCTCTCCGGCCTCTTATTCTCAGAGCAAACTCCATTGCTTTGTATTGTATCATTGTAACTTCTGCATCTGTCTTTTCCATCTTAGTTTGAACTTCACCCACTTGTTCTCCAAATTCACATTGGACTGATTAATTTCTTCTACCCTTTCCTCCAACGATTCAACATGACCTGCCAGACCCTGAAGCTCCAAAACAATATCTTCTCTTAGTTCTTTATTTTGAGTTTGGATTATCTCCTTAATTTCAGCCATCTCCTCAGACACGTCTTTAATTTTTTCCTCAAAAACAGATGTGATTTTTCCTTCTCGTTCTTTTTTTTTTCAAGGACCCTAGCAGATCCCATTTACTTTTTAAAAAATTTTTTAAAAATATTTTATTAAGTTTTTAATTAAAGACAAAAGACAAAACCACACCCAGTGTATAATACAAAATAGGGAGAAGTGGAGGAATTTTTTCTTCGTCTTCAGGTCTTCCAAAATTCTCTTTACATTGGCACTGGCATTATTTCTTCCAAGTTCCCGATTGCATAGTCTACAAATGGTTGTCATATCCTCCAACATATATTTTCTTTCAATAGTCCTTTTTTGAATTTTATATCACATGTTAACTTATCATTAAGAGCAATTTTCCAAACTTCTCTGAACCATTCATTTAGTTTGTATTCAATATTCAATTTCCAGTACCTTACAATCACAATTCGTTCCATAATGACCTATATCTTTACAAGCTCTCTTTCATCAACTGTTAACACCTTGTCATTCAACTTTAATATGAAGATGGTATCTACTCCCAACTTTACCTTCTTTTTAATTATTTTACTAGATTCTTCTTCTATTCGTAACCAAAACTTCTTTACTTTACAACATCCATACCACATGTGGATGTCCCATTCTCCACTTTACATCTCCAACATAACTTCCTAGCACTTTTATTCATTTTATATAATCTTATTGGGGACAGGTACCATTTCCTGATAACTTTATAGCTATGCTCCTTTGTTCTTATCGATAAGGTCCTCATTATTCTACTATTCCAATTCAAAAACCATTCCTGTTCTGTAATATCTGTTTCTAAGTCTTTTGCCCAATTATCTTTCATCACCATTTGTAAATTACTATCTAAATTAATAATTTTATATACCTTACTAACCAATCCCTTCATTCCAATTTCTTCCATTCCTAATTGGGATGCTATTTCTTCAAATTCCATTTTTAACCTTTCTACCTTCATTCTATCCTTATATTTCTTATTCCAATTATTAACCTGTATCTTCTCCCACCAATTCAATTTCCACTTTTCATATATTTCCTCTTTTTTAAAATCATCTCTTACCACATTTATCCATTCTTTTATTCCTTCCAGATTTTCCTCTTTTAACATCCGTTTCCTCTCCCTATTTAGATTTATAGGAAAATCCCCATCTTCCAAATTCCCCAATTGTGATCTGTCTGGGATCAATTTTCTGTCAAATTTACTCCATGTTTTCAACAAACTATTTAACAAATCGTTTCTAACTTTAATTTTTTCCACTATATTCTCCATAAAATATATTCTTCCCCACTTTTCAATTTCTCCCAACTCCAATTTTCCCCATAATTCGTTTCGACCAACAATTATTTTAACTAGAGTCCTCACTTGAAAGGATCTATAATAATTAATCAATTTAGGTATCCCAAGACCTCTTTCCTTTTGATTTTGATACCTTAATTTTTTAACTATCCTAGACCTTTTATCACCATTACAAAATTTGTCAATCTTCTTTTGATATTATTCCATATCCTTTTCAGAGATATATATTGGGAGCATTTCAAATAGGAAATTGAATTTCGGTAATAACATCATTTTACTTAATACCACTCTCCCAAACCAAGAGAAATTTAATTTCTTATAATTCCCAATTTTCTCATCGATTTCTCTTATCAGTCTATCATAATTCAACTTTTTCATTTCATTTATCTTTGTTGATAATATTATTCCTAAATATCTTATATTTTCTTTAACTTTTATTCCGAATTGATTTTTAAATTTCTCTTTTCCTTTTTTTATATCTCAATTTAATAGCATTTCTGATTTAGCCCAATTTATAGATAATCCAGTAAGCTCTTCAAATTCCTCTAAATGCATCTTAATCTTTTCAATATCTTTTTCTGGATTTTTCATTACAATCAGGGTGTCATCAGCATACAAATTAATTTTACCACCTTTATATCCAATAATATCTTCGTCTTCTTCTATTTTTGCTGCTAAGATCTCGATAGCTAATAAAAACAATACTGGGGATAAAGGACACCCTTGTCTTGTACCCGCTTCCAGAATTATCTCTTTTGTTAAAATCCCATTCACTTTTACTCTGGCAACCCCCTTTTGATATAATTTTGAAATGACTTGAGTAAATTTATCTCCAAATCCATAAGCCTTAATCAATTCTATAATCGTTTCCCATTGAATTGAATCAAACGCTTTAAATATATCCAATGCCAATATTCCTATTCTATCCTTATTATATTCTGCAATATTTATAATATTCAAAACTCTCCTAACTATATCTGACATATATCTACCTTTCACAAAACCTACTTGATTACCATTTATATATTTGTCTATAAAGCTATTTAATCTATTTGCTAAAATAGCTGTAAATATTTTTGCATCCTGATTTATTAGGGAAATAGGTCTATAAGATTCTTCCAATTCTAAATCTTTTCCTGGTTTGGGAATCAAAGAAATCAGTGATCTATTCCAAGACACTGGAATATCCGCACAATGCAAAATTTTGTTATACAATTTTTCTAATTTTGGCACTATTATGCCTTTAAATTCCTTATAAAATTCTGCCGGCAACCCATCCTCACCTGGTGACTTCCCCAATTTTAATTTTTGGATTGTTTCTATAATTTCTTGCTGGGTTATACTTCCCTCCATTTTTTCCTTATATTCCATTTCTATTTTTCTATGTTCATATTTTTTAAAATAGTCCTTCAATTTCTTACTATCTATTTCCTTTTTAGAGTAAAGTTTTTGAAAAAAATTTCTAACAATCTCACATTTATCTTTTTTCTTATTGCATCTTTTACCTTTTTCATCTATTAATATTCCAATTTCTCTTCTACATTTTTTATCTTTAGCCATCCTTGCCAGTAATTTAGAGTTCTTATTACCAAATTCAAAAATTTCTCTTTTCTAATACATTAAATTCTTTTTAACAGCTTCAAAATCTGCTTATCTTTTAATTGTCTCAATTCTTCCCCAATTTTTTTATTTTTAGTTCTTAAAAATTCATTTTCTAATTCTTGTGCTCTTTTCCCTTCCATTTCCATTTTTTAAAATAATCTTTATATTTTTACATGACATTTTTATACTTTCACCCCGAAAAATTGCCTTCATTGTATCTCATACCACATTATAATTCACTTCATCATTATCACTCCATTTCCAATTTTCCTCCCAAAATTTCAATCATTCTTTTTTTGTATTCTTCATTTTTATACAATTTAGCATCATACCTCCAATTATTTTCTTTTTTCTCAGTGTATACATTCAACTCAATAATTACATTTGCATGATCTGATTCTTTAAATATCCCTACATCAACTTTTCCAACTCTGTTAAGTAAATCTCTTGACACCATAATATAATCAATCCTTGAATATGTATTATATACCTTAGAATAGAAAGTATAAACCCTTTCTTGACCTTTAATTTCCCGTCATGTATCAAATATTCCATTTTCTATCATTCATTTATCTGATATACTCATTTGAACATTATCACCATACTGGGCTACATTAGTAGTATCATATTTACTTCGAATAAGATTGAAGTCACCCACCACAATCAGTCTACCCTTACTTTCTTTCCGCAGTATTTTTGATATTCTCATCAGGAATTCATTTTGTTTTTCATTAGGTGCGTAGATATTAACCAATGTTACAGTTTCTTCATTAATATTACCAACAATTATCAAATATCTATCTTTGGAGTCCACTACACTTTTTAATTTTTCAAACTGAACTCTACTTGAAATTAAAGTTGCAACCCCTCTCGATATTGAGGTTCCAAATGCTTTCTCATAAAACTGTATTCCTTTTATATACAACTTATTTGAGTCCTCAGACTTTTGATGAGTCTCTTGCAAAAAGATTATATCAGGTGACTCCCTTCCCATTTTTAATTCCAAGCATTTTCTTTTAATTTGATTCCCAGTGCCTTTAACATTCCATGACATAATTTTAATCACACCCATCATTATATTCAATATTTTCCATTTCTTTCTTCTCCTCCCTACTGTGAATCTCTCCCCAACCCACCACCAATAACAAATTAAAAGAAAAAAACCAGTATTTCTTCTTCCCCCATTGCCTTTATTCAATTCCAGCTGCCTTGTCTTCCAAGAATGGGGGAGAGGGAATGTGTCTATCAATCCAGCCATCTCTAGCTCCAGGCATTATTCTTATGCTTCTTTTCTTTCTATTACTCTATTACTTCTTTTCCGCACTCAGATCCATCACTTGAGCCGGGCCCAGAACCAAGTTAATCTTCCATCTCACTTTCTTCACCAACATTTTCTCCTCCATTTTCTCTACTTTTTTTTGAAAATCCAACCACTCTTTTGTTGGTTTTCTTTTACATTGTAATTTAACTTTAAGTTCTCTTAAGGCCCTCTCCAGCTGCAGCTCCTTGTTCCTTATCCAGATTTAATTCCTTCCTCATTCCATATCCACCAATCTGAAGCAATTCAGCTTTCATACTAATAACATCATCTTCTTTCTCAATCAGCCCAAGTTTATGCAAATAATCAACAGGATCAATTTTAATATCAATTGTATGCATTCTTCTTTTATAAAAAAATTTTTAATTGTTGTGGGAATCTCCAATTATATTTAATGCCTTTATTTCTCAATAATTTTGTAATTAGCTTTAAAGTGTGCCTCCATATACATTCCTCCCGAGAAATATCCTGGTAAACCTCTATCTTGTTCCCTTCTATTTGAAGAATCTTATCTCCATCCTCTCTAATTTTTGACATCACTTTCAATTTATCGTTTATACTTGCAAATTTAATCAGGACGTTTCTCTTCTTTCCTTTATTACATCTCATTCCAATTCTGAAGACCCTTATTAAATCCTCCACCATCATCATCTTGTCCATTCCAATTGAGTTTAGCCAGTCCAGTACTCTCTTTCGTATATTATCCACAGTTTGTTCAGAAATTCCTCGTATGACCAGATTGGCTTTCCTTACTCCTTCCTCCAATAGGCATAATCTCTTATCTTGTTGACAATATTTATAAACGAGAACCCCGATTTTTCCATCCATTTTTTAGTATGTATTTGCAATTGATCAATGTTTTCTTTTATCATAACTGTCTCTGCTGCATATTTTGCAAAGTTAGCATTAATTTTACCCATACATTTTTTATATGTTTCTACATTTTGAATTTTAATCTGTTCCAATTGTTCAGCTCTTTCTTTCTTTTCCTCCTCCATTCTTTTATTTAATCGTTCATCCATTATGTTTAATCTTTCAGTAATTTTATTGAGAGCCAATACTATTTGTGCTATATCAGTTGCCATCTGGGCTGAAGATTTTATACTCATATGATCAATAATCAATAGTCAATAATCAAATTTTATTTGCTTAGAGGGTCTAACAAGGGACCATGTGCTGCTTTCCAATTTCATATAAAAAGTCCGAGATGGCTTAAAGTATTGGAAAAAGAAAATCTGAGATTCCAAATCACTTTCATCCACTTTTACCACAATCTTTACAAAAAAAAGAGAAATTTTTATCTTATTTTTAATTCCCCAGTCGTGTAATATTTCTGTTCAACCCTCCGATGGCAGCATCCACTAAAAAACAGAATCCAGTCTCTCCTATGACTTCCTTCTGTATCCAATCACAATCAGCTTATTACAACATGCTATCATCGCCTTCACTTTTAACTTTATCACCATTTCTACTTGCAAGTCATTGTATAAATAATAAATTTCAACAATTTATCTTCCCTTCTTCCACCTAATCTTTCTTTTTTTTGATTTTAAAAACAAACCTTTATTAAGACTTAAAAAAACACACACATTTAAAACACACAAATTCTTAATCAAACAAAAGAAGAAAGATAGACAAGAAAAAAAAGCCAAAAGACAAAAGACAAATGTACTTATACCATTAGTTCGTTACAAATATTAACTAATTTCTATATCTTTTTTCAATATATACATATATACATTGTTCCAACTATATTCATCTGACAGTGCTATTTTTGATTGTAGTCAATTCCTTCAAAATTCCATCTTACTCACTTTTCCTCTTCCTCTGTTTTGTCCATTGATACCATTTGTTCCATATAATATAATAGTCTGAGTCCTCCTTATCTTTTAATTGTAAAGTTAATTTGTCCATTTCTGCACAAGCAAATATTTTCTGTATTACTTCCTGTTCTGTTGGCATGCGATCACATTTCCACAATTGTGCTAATGATAACCTAGCCGCCGTAATTATATGTAAAATTAAATACTTGATATCTTTCCTAATGTTTCCTTTGATCATGCCTAATAGGAAAACCTCAGGTTCTAATTCAATTTCGTGTTTTGTTATTTCTGTTATCCATGTTTTTATTTTGCTCCAAAATTTCTTAACTACTGGGCAGAGCCACCAAACATGATAAAAAGTCCCCTGCATTTTTTTACATTTCGAACAAGTTGGATTTACATTTGGAAACATTTTAGCTAATCTTACAGGGGCCAGATACCACCGATACCACATTTTATAATGATTTTCTTTGTAGGCTACCGATTTTGTCATCTTATAATTGCTTTCCCATACCCTTTCCCATTCCTCTAATTGTATATTATGCCCTATATTCCTCGCCCACGCTATCATCTGACCTTTGACCAGTTCTTCTGCCAAATCATATTCCAATAAATATCTGTAGATTTTTGAGATCAGTTTTGCTTCTTTAGATTCTAGTAATTTATCCAATTGATTTGGTTTTATGTCAATTCCTTCTTCCTCCTGGTCTTTTCTGTATCTTGTCTTAATCTGTGAATAGGGCCACCAATCTATTATTATTCCTTGACATAAAGTTCTTCTCTTGATTTCAATTGTCCCTGTACATCTAATATTTCTCTATATCTTAAAATTTTATGCTTCGTTAATGTATTCAGGTGGGTTATTGCCTCTATTGTTGATAGCCAACCAGGTATTTTCATATAATGTTTAGATTTAATCTGTTGCCATATATTTATTAAGGATTTTCTGATACTATGATTATTGAAATGTTTGTATATTTTATTTCTGGGGCTCCATATAAAGGCATGCCATCCCTTGAATAGATCGTGTCCTTCCAGATTCAAAAGTCTTGGATTATCTAAGGTTATCCATTCCTTGATCCATGATAAACATGCCGCCTTATAATATTTTTCCCATGCCAGGAACCCAAATCCACCCCTCATTTTATCATCTTGTAATATCTTTAATTTTATTCTTGGTTTTTTCCCCTCCCACACAAATTTAGTAGTTATTTTATCCAGATTGGTAAAAAATTTCTTATCTAATTTTATTGGAATCGTTTGGAATAGATAAAGGAGTCTTGGAAGTATATTTGGTTTTATCGCCGCTATTCTCCCCAACAAAGTTAAATTCAATTTCCCCCATTTATTTAAATCTTCCCTTATTTTCTGAACTAAAGGTTCATAATTATTTTCTTTTATTGTCACAGTTTTAGTTGTCAAATTTATCCCTAAGTATTTTACTTTTTTAGTTAGCTGTAATCCTGAGTCTTTTGATAGTTTATCTACTTGTTTAACTGTCATATTTTTGTCATCATTTTCGTCTTTTCTTTATTAATTTTTAATCCTGCTACTTTTCCGAATTTCTCGATTTCTTCTATTAATTTGGGGGTTGTTTCTATTGGGTTTTCTATGAAGAAGACAAGGTCGTCTGCAAACGTTTGGACCTTGTATTCCTCTTTTTTAATCTTTAGTCCTAATATTTCCTCATTTGCCCTAATTCTAATTAACAAGTTTTCTAAGGTTAGAATAAACAATAAAGGCAATAATGGGCATCCCTGTCTTACTCCTTTATCTATTCCAAAAAATTTTGTTTGTTCCCCGTTTACCAGGATGCTTGCCTTTTGATTTTGATATATTGATGCTATCATTTTTGTGAATTTATCTCCAAAATTCATATTTTGAAATTGGTGTATCATAAATGTCCAATTTACTTGGTCAAAAGCCTTCTGTGCATCCAGAAAGATCAGTGCCGCCTGTCTCTCTGGATGCACTTCATAATATTCTAGAACATCTATTACTATTCTTAAATTGTTTTGGATTTGTCTGGAAGACAAAAAACCATTTTGATCCTGATGTATTTTATTCTGTATTACTTTTTTCATCCTATTAGCAATTATACTCTTAAAAATTTTGTAATCAGTATTTAACAAAGAAATTGGTCTATAGTTTTTTATTAGTGTGGTATCTGCTCCTTCTTTAGGTATTAAGGAAATGTACGCTTCTTTCCACGTGTTTGGTAGCTTAGCCTCCATCAGAGCTTCATTGTATACCTCTAATAGAATTCCCGTTAGTGATTCATCAAATGTTTTATAAAACTCCATTGGCAACCCATCCGTCCCAGGGGTTTTATTTTTTTTTTTTTTTGTCTCGTCAGGGCTTCTCTTAATTCCCCTATAGCAATCTCCTTATTTAATAGGTCCTTTTCTTCCTCCGTTAACATTTTCAATCCTTTCTCTTTTAAATATAGTTCAATTTCCTCCTCTGTTACTATTTCTTTTTCATAAAGTTTTTGATAGTATTGGACTATTATCTCTTTTTTCTTCTCTAAACTATATTGAATCTTCCCCTCTTCGTCCTGTATTTTCTGAATTGCCCTTTTTTCTCTTTCTTTCCGGAGCCTATATGCCATCCATCTCCCTAGCTTATTTGCATTTTCAAAATAATTTTGCCTTATATATTTTAATGACCTTACATATTTCTCTTGTTCCAATATATTAATTTTATGTTTTGCTGCTATCCAATTTATTCTTATTTGTTCGTTCCCTGGGGTCCTTTGTAATTTAACTTCCAAGTTTTGTACCTCTTCTTGTAATTTATTATATTCTTTCTCTCTCTCTTTTTTCCGTTTTACATTGTAAGCTATTGTGAGCCCTCTTATATATGCCTTGGTTGTGTTCCATAAATTTTGTAGGGATGTTTGTTGTTTTGTATTTTCCTTATAAAAGAGCTCTAACTCTTTTTCTATATATTTCTTATATTCTTTTTCTTTTAGAACCTGTGTATTCATTGTCCATCTATTATTTTTCCTTTTTTTTCCCTCCCACATTATCATTATTGGGTTGTGATCTGCCCAATTATTTGGTAATATTTGTACATTTTCTATTTCCATCATTAACACTTTGGTTACCCATGCCCTGTCTAACCTTGACCAAGACCTGTGTGGATTCGAATAATATGTAAAGCCTTCAGTTTCAGGGTTGTAAAATCTCCAACTATCTGTCAAATTTAATTCTTCCACCATATCCATAAAAGTTTTGGGCAATAGGTTTTTCTTATTTTTATTTTTCCGACTACTTTTATAATCTTTTCTTACATCCACAATAGCGTTAAGATCTCCAATTAAACATACATTTTCCATTTGTTGATCGATAATTTCCTGATGCACTTTTTTATAGAATTCTGATTGCCTACTATTTGGGGCATATACTACTACCAATAATATGTTTTTAAAATCCAATTTTAACTCTATCATCACTATTCTACCTTCCAAATCTACATATCTTACTTCACTATCTATTCCTTCTTTAATGTATACCAACACTCCTCTTTTTTTCTCTTCTGCCAATGATGAATATAATTTACCTAGTTTTTTGTATTGTGCATATTTTATATCTTGTTTTTTTATGTGTACCTCTTGAAGACACACAATATCTGGTTTTTGTTTCACTATTTTTTAAAAAATTTGGTGTCTTTTGGATGGTGAATTGAGGCCGTTCACATTTAATGATAGAATTTTTAGACTTTGTTCCATGTTTTACTAACTCTCTTGTTTTTTCTTCTTTGCTTCTTCCTGTTCTCTTTTTTTCCCCCTTGTTTGTATTCCCTCTTCTTCCTGGATCTCTCCTTCCTCTTCTCCTTCTCCTTGTTGTAGAGTTCCTTCACGTTCTTGCCTCTGTTTCCCTTTGGCATTCCGACCTCCCTCTTCTCTGCTGTTATTTGTTGTCTCAGTACCCATCATTTGATCATATAGTTCTCTTGCTTTACTTAGGGTATCTATTTTTATTTTCTTTCCCTGCCACGTTACCAGCATTCCTTCTGATGTTATCCATCTAAAAAGTATTTGTATTTTATTTAGCAATGTGGCCAAAAACCAATAGTCTTTGCGAAGGTCTCTTATTCTTTTTGGAACTTGTTTCAAAGTAATTATCTCTTTGTTCCTATAAGACATAGGTTCATCCTTTGTTATCTTGTAGACTATATCTCTCACCTTCCTTCTCACAAATCTGATGTGTACCTCTCGTGGGAGTCTATTATGTCTAGCGTAGTTAGTGTGGGCCCGATATACTTCATCTAATTCATTTATTATTTCTTCTCTTTCTCTTTCTAGAGCTATTGCTATCATCTCCGCCATTAGCATTGTTAAATCTTCTTCTCTTTCCTCCACCACATTTTGGAAGCGCAAATAAGATGCTGCTTTTTCCATTTCCAATTGCGCCACTGTGTTCTCCATTTCCTTTTTGAGTCCCATCATTTTTGTATCCAAAGCTCCCAACTTTTCTTCTGTCAATTCAGTTTTTTGTTCTATTGCTTTTATCCTTTGGTCGTTCTTTTTAATGATTTCTTGTAGCAGGTCTATTTTCCCATCTATCTTCTGAATATCATTTTTAACCTCTCTCTTTATTTCATCCATGTCTTTTCTTGATTCCTCATGATTCCTGGTCATACATTCTTGCATTTTGACCATAGTTTCCTGTATTGTCATGAGCGTGGCCTGCACTGTTGGCATATTTGGTGTTGTGGGCTGCTTCTCTGCTGCAAACATTCCTTCCAAAGTCTTCTGTGTCACCGGGGATGCCAATGTTCCTGTCAATATTGATATCGCTTTCTTCCCTGTCTTCAAGGTTGTTGTAGTGGTGCTAGTCATCTCTTCCAATATTCTATATTGTTCCGTTATTATTTTGTCAATTTTCTCCCAATTCACCATCCAAATTCCTTATAAATTATTTCTTCCCTTTTCTCCAATATTGTTCAATTTTCTATTTTCCCCCTTCCAAATTACTAATTTCCTTTAATCACCTTCTCAGGGGGGGGGGGGAAGAGACTACTGTCAATTAAATTCTTAATTAATCACTCACTTAATCAATTAATTAGTTCTATAGATTTCTTGATAAAATATATAAATATATAATTAATGCACTCAAATATTCAAGAAAAACAAAAAAAGGGAATTAGTTAATCAATCAGTTCTTAATCCTTAATCCTTAATACTAAGATACTAAGATATTTTATACTTAATTTTTCAATGTATAATTATTGTAATGGTTAATAGTGAATATTACTAATAAAGTTATATAATATCCAAAAAAAGAAAGAAAAAGAAAAAAAAGAAAGAATAATATTTCTAAAATATTTAACTATTTCTCAATAATTAATTATAAATCTCTACTTATGCCATAAAGTTTAAGAATTTATGTAAAATTTAGAAAATTTAGAAAGCAGGTAGAAATAGTAGGTAAAAGAAGAATATCGCTGTAATTAATAATTATTAATATAATTAATAAGTTATGATAAGTTACTATTAATAATACTCTTATATTTAAATAACAAAATCAAAGTCAAGACAAAAAGACAGAAAAAAAGAAAAAAAAGCCAGCAAAAAATGATAAAAGTCAGTCTATATATTTACAATGTTCTGTAGATCTTGCTTGTTATGTTTTAAATGGAGAGAGAGTGTTCGTTTTGTATTGCCAGTGTTTTCCGAGTTCAATATGGTGATCTTAAAACTGCACAGTCACCTATAAGCACTTCTCTTTTGCCAAACTACCTCTTTCCTTCCGTTAGAGCAGCTAAAAAGGAGTTGCAAATATTGTCCGATCTTCCTCTTAATCTTTTATTTAAGTCCACTTTTTCTCCACCTTTATTATTCAGTTGTTTAAATGTTTCTAGTCCCCTCCATTTCTCTCTGTTCCATTCTCTTCCAGTTTGCTCACCTCTTCGCTTGCCGCTCGTTTGCACTTTGAGCCTTCCTTTCACTCGCTGCCCCTCTGGAAAAAATTCTCTGGTCTTTTCACAATCGTGCCAAAATAATCCAAGCAACTTTCCTGCTTTCTGCCCGATCTCAAAAATTCTCGCACTGTACTCACTCCTCTGCTCCCGAAGGTCTCAATCGGAGCATCTGATCTCTGGGCCAGCTGTACACACCGCACCGCTGGTTTCTTCTAAGCCTGGATTAAGGGGTCTTCTTGGTGCAGCGGGGGATCGCACCTCTCCCCGCCTCCTCTGAAGTTTCCCCTCTTTATTGCTGGTCTCTCCGGGACCAGCCTTTGCCGAAACGGCGCCAAAAAGGCTTAGAAATCCGACACTGGAAAGAGAGCGATTCTCTCCGTGTCACCACGATCCTACGTCCCCGCCGGAAGTCGTTTTCTGGCTTCTCTCCACCTAATCTTTCATTTCTACTTTTTTCCAGGCAGAGGAGTTTTATTTACTGATCAAAGTTTCAAAAGTTTCAAAAATTCCTCATTTAAGTCTTCATCCTTTCTTTTTTTTCCCCTCGAGTGTTTTAACAACCACTATTGGAGTGCTTGATATAATTCCAAACTTTACTTACTCCTTGAGTGTTACAAACTCCGCAACTCTGCAGGACTGATCCCTTGGCTTAAAACTATCGTTATCACCTCTTTAATGTCTTCAGACTGCCGGTTATGGGTTTGTCTCAATCCCCTTTCCCCATTCCCCCTCCAGGTGGTTAAACCCCCTGGAGAGTTTGCAGGGTTTCTGGGAACCGAGACGCAATCCAAACCATTCCTTAAAAACAGAACGCTCTCTGCTCACATTTAAACTTCTTCTCAAGTTTTCTTTTACCATGCTATTTCAAGTTCTTCATCGCTTTCACTTTACTATGCCGGAGCGAGACATTAAAGATGTTACTACGCTGGCATCAGGCCACACCCCCATGATTTTTCCTTCTAAAGCAGAGGCTTGCACCTTTAAAGCCTCCTGGAGGGCTTCAGGTGTCAATATTTATGTATCCGCTGGGGCTAGCAAAGACTGCATTTTAGATGGTTGAGCTGGTGAGCCCCCAGCACTTTTAGAAATGCCAAATTTCATTTGCTTTGAGGCCATTTTCTAATTTTCAAATTGCACTTTTCAACAGCCAAATCACTAAGTCCACAAAGTCCACTTAATTCTCAATCCTTGGTAAATATAATCTGTTAATAAATCAGTACTGTATTCTTTAATCTTGAAGTCTTAATTCTTTTAAAGTTAAGTCCATTAATTTTAGAGGGTGCTAACGATGTTAATAAGCACTTTCCTCTTAACTTTCAGTTTTCCACACCCTTCAACATTCCAGCATCATCTTCTTTTCCCTTTTTCCCCCCCTCTTAATAATTTCAGAAGGAAGTAATTCTCGATCAGAGTTAAAGTTTGGTACTTGCAATTACAATCACTCCTGTCTTTGCTCTGCCTGCTTTCGAATATGATGTTTATTGAAGAGTTGTTTGCAGGGGTGGTCACGGCATCTTATTCTGCATAAAGCAGAAGCATCCCGGATCCGGAGCTCTGTCAGGCTTCTAGGGAGCTCTCACCCTTCGAGCCCCAGAATTAATCCTGGGGGTCTTGGGGAGCTCTACCTTTACCTGGCTGCTCACCTTCCCCTCTTTTCCCAAGGGGAAAGTATCCAAACTACTAGACAGCTGATTTGCACTATTCTAGCAGTTTTAACGCGATCGCAGGGCTGGTGTTCCCAAAGGAACGTTTTCCAATGCCTGCAGTGCTACCGGAAGTCCCCAGCTCGTTGTTATTCATTTATGTATTCAACTGTGGCGCTCCTTGCACTGCAAGATTCCCCCCTCTCGCAGGTTTGGCCCTACCAATTATTGAGGGCCGCCCTTGAGGACGGGTTTTGGGATCCTGAGAGGTGGTATGCGAAAAACCGGCGGCTTTGGGGTTTTTAAAATAGATTCTTAACTTCTATTTTAAGGGGTTCCAGGAGGGATTGTAGGAATGGATATGGGGGGATCCATATAGCCACTGAAGGGGGTTGTGGGTCTGGTGGCCACGGTGGAGAGGATGGGGATAGAAATCTGACCGGGGTGCAGGGGGATGAAAGGCTGGGCATTAGTACAGGAAGTGGGAGAGGCAGATATGATGGTCGCAGGGAGCCATATCATGTTTTGGGAGTGCGCACTCGCTGTCTGCGAGCGATTGCGCACTCTGGCTCCCAATGCGTTACTTGCTTCCCAGGTTGCACAGAGTCTCAGACCCCAGGTCTATGGCTGATGTTGTGTAATGCCAGGTCAGTGGTAAATAAAGCCCCCCTCATTCATGATCTTATTTCGGAGGGGGGTGCCGACCTGGCAGGGATTACGGAGACCTGGTTGGGCCAGGAGGGAGGGGTTCCCCTCATGGAGATGTGCCCACCAGGTTTTCATGCATTCCATCAGCTGAGAGCTTGGGGAAGGGGTGAGGGGATAGTGGCAATTATTAGGGAAAGCCTTTGTCCAAGGGAGGCCGCTGTTCCTCAGATAGCCGGATGTGAGTCCCTTTTTGTGAAGTGGGGTCATGGGGTGCAGATGGGCCTGCTGACTATGTACCTGGCTCCCTGCCACATGATGGCCCTGCCTGAGCTGCTCAATGTTATAGCCAGGGTGGCAGTTGATATCCCCAGACTTATTGTTATGGGGGATTTTAACCTGCCATCCACCAATGAAATGTCGGAGGCAGCTCGGGAGTTCATGGCTTCCATGACGGCCATGGACTTGACCCAGGTAGTTCAAGGCCCCACTCACACAGGGGGACACACTCTGGACTTGATTTTTGTCTCTGGTCAGTGGTTGAATGATCTAGGAATAGAGGATCTAGACATTAACCCCTTGTCATGGTCTGATCATTCTCTTCTTCACATGGACTTTGAGCCACTTCCTCCCACCGCAGGGAGATGGAGCCAATCAAGTGGTTCCGTCCCAAGTTCCTGATGGACCCTGAGAGGTTCCTGATGGATCTTGGGCCATTCCTTGAGACTCTGGCTCACGACTCGACTGAGGACCTGGTGGCCGCCTGGGACAGGGCGGCAGCCAGAGCCTTGGACCGTGTCATGCCTTTGCGGCCTCTGCCGATCTCAATTGGCTCCTTGGTTTTCCAAGGAGGTACGAGAGATGAAGCGTCAGAAAAGACACCTGGGGAGTGATTGGAAGACGAGCCGATCTGACCTAACACTGGTGAAGTCTTATATCAAGACCTACCTAGTGGCGATAGAAGCGGCAAAATCTATCTATTTTTGCACTCTTATCGCATCTGCAGAGAACCGCCCAGCTGCTCTGTTTAGGGTGACTCGCTCCCTACTCCAGGTGGGAGTGCGGGAAGATCCCTTGTAGGGTTGGGCTGAGGACTTTGTCCAATTCCTGCATGATAAAGTTGCTCAGATTTGGGAAGGTCTGGCCTCCAACTGGGTGGATCCAGGGGAGGAGATGGGGATAGGTCTTGAGAATATTACCTAGGAAGAGTTTAACCCTGTGGCTCCCAAGGACATGGACAGGATTCTGGGAAGGCTTAGCGCTGCCATATGTTTATTGGACCCGTGTCCCTCCTGGTTAGTAATGGCCTCCCGGGAGGTTTCATGAGGCTGGCTCCAGAGAATTTTAAATGCTTCTCTGAGTGAGGGTGTCTTTTCTGCCACCTTGAAAGAGGAGGTGGTGAAGCCCCTCCTCAAGAAGGTCTCCCTGGACCTAGCTGTATTAGCTAATTATCATCCAGTCTCCAACCTTCGCTTTGTTGCGAAGGTTGTTGAAAGTGTGGTGGCGCGACAACTACCTCAGTACCTGGATGAAGCTGTCTATCTGGATCCGTATCAGCCGGGCTTCAGGCTGGGATACAGCATGGGAACGGCATTGGTCGCATTGGTTGATGATCTCTAGAGGGCTCGGGATAGGGGTTGTTCCTCTGTCCTGGTCCTATTAGATCTCTCAGCGGCTTTTGATACCATTGACCATGGTATCATGTTGCACCGTCTGGAGGGGTTAGGAATAGGGGACATTGTGTTGCGGTGGTTCTCCTCCTTCCTCTTTGACCATTCGCAGTTTGTGTTGGCAGGAGGGCAGAGGTCGACCTCAAGGTGCCTTGTTTGTGGGGTGCCGCAAGGGTCTGTCCTCTTGCCCCTCTATTCAACATTTATGGGAAGCCACTGGACGAGATCATCCGTACATCAGTACACTGATGACATGCAGCTGTACATCTCCACCCTGAACCACCCCAATGATGCCCTTAACATGATGTCCCAGTGCCTGGAGGCCGTATGGATATGGATGTGGAGAAACAGGCTCAGACTCAACCCGTCCAAGACCAAGTGGCTGTGGCTTCCGGCATCCCGGTATAGTCAGCTGGTGCCATTGCTGACTATTGGGGATGAGATCTTACCCCCCACAGAGAGGGCTCACAATCTGGGTGTCCTCCTGGACTCACGGCTGATTTTAGAAGATCATATGATGGCCGTGGCCAGGGGGGTCTTTTATCAGGTTCACCTGATCCGCCACTTGTGTCCCTTTCTGGACCGGAATGCCTTATGCACGGTCACTCATGCCCTCGTCACCTCCCATCTGGACTATTGTAATGCTCTCTACATGGGGCTCCCCTTGAAGAGCACCCAGAGGCTCCAACTGGTCCAGAATACGGCCGTGCGGGTGATTATGGGCGCAGCTCATTGCACTCATGTGACACCTGTCCTGCGCGAGTTGGTTTCCGGTGGTCTTCCAGGTGCAATTCAAGGTGTTGGTCACCACTTTTAAAGCACTTCATGGCTTAGGACCTGGGTATTTGAAAGACTGTCTTCTGCCACCAATAGCCTCCCACCGACCAGTTCGCTGTCACAAAGAGGGTCTCCTAAGGGTGCCATCAGTCAAACTATGGTGATCCCCAGCAGGAGAGCCTTCTCTGTGAGGGCTCCAGCCCTGTGGAATGAATTGCCCCCAGATATACATAACATCCCAACCTTCGGGCTTTCCGCCATGCCCTCAAAACCCTGATGTTCCAACAGGCAGAGCTAAACAGTTAAATGATTTTTAAATTTGTTATTTTAATTTTGGGTTTTATTCTATTCAGCCAAACTGTGTAATAATTTGAAACTGTAATTTCATCAATGTTTGTATGTTTGTATTTTTATCTTGGCTGTACACTGCCCTGAGTCCTTCGGGAGAAGGGCGGTATAGAAATATAAATAATAAATAAATAAATAAATAAATAAATAAATAAATAAATAAATAAATAAATAAATAAATAACTGACTACAAACACAATAGATTGCTCTTAGAATCCATATGAATAGACTTAATTACAGATGTTGGAATACCAAAAGTGCTATAGTAAATTCCCTAAGCCAGCTTCTTCACTGCCACTTGGGGCAGATTGATCTCCATGCTGCTGAGTGGCTTCTGATGCCCCAGATTGGAAGCAGATATTCTTGTCTTTCAAACAGCCCAGCATTCTGCTGATGCTATTTAAGATGAAGGCACATTTAGCCTCCTTTCAAATCTTTCCCATCAGAGTCTTCTGTGAGGAAATGGTTAAACCCTTAATTGTTAACATGCAAGCTCCCAAGGTTGCTGTCTCTTCCTCATTTTCAGCCTTGGCCGCTTATAGATCTGGTCTCCCCAATAATTGAACCTCTTACTTCTCCCTCAGAGTGCAAGCGATTGCATGAATATGAGATCATGGAAAACAGAAGCCAAGATCCATAGGGGCCATTAGAGGTCCCAGTAGAAATGGAGATGCTATCATCCTTTTGTGAATATCCTATGATAACTTTCAGCACCAAACTAAGAGATTGACAGAGGACCCACATCAGTGCCATCATCTCAAAGCTGAATGAATAACTCCTAATAACACCTAATAACTCCTTGCCCTACCCTTAGAGAAGAGGCACTGGAATGGCAAGCTCTGTTAGCTGGTGCTAAAATCTCTTACTCTGAACAAGTTCCTCAGGAGTCTACAAAGGACGTAGATGGGACTCCCCCCTTTTAGTGAAGGCCAGTTTTGTGCGTGATGACACAATCCATTGCAACAACCCTACAACTTCCCTTTGTATAAATCAAATTTCCTAATGAGCTGCAAAAGACAACCCTCTTTCCCTTATAACCTGGAATATAGCAGGTTGGACTGTTCCATCAAAAGACCAACTCTTTTTTGACTATATCACAATTTGACATCCTCTTCTTACAGAAAGCCTGGGCCTCCAAAGAGATATAGTTAGATGGTTATTGGGCTAACTCTATCCTGGCTGTCCCAAGAAAGGTGGGTGGGAGAGCTAAAGGGGGCATTGTGACATTAGTTACATCCGTGCAATTTAAATGTGTATCACTGCCACCTTTTCAGCCATGGGTAGTGATTACTTTACTCTTAATTAAACAGGTGGAGATTTTGCTTTTAATATCTATATTCCTTCACTTAATAAGAATAATTTCATCAACAAGATTGGGACAGCAAAGAAGATTTTATCCTTGGCTGCTCAGACAAATACCCCACAGCAGCAATAATTATAGGGGGAGACTTAAAAGCTAGGATGGGTCCAAACGATCAAGCATTATTTAATCAATTTAAGATCCATTATAATGAGAATGTACTAGGAGAACCTCTCCATTCCAGACAATTTAAAGATCCTAAAGCAAATCGGGCAGGTTTGTGTATAAGACAGATGACTGTACATTTGGACCTTTAAATCCTTAATGGTTCCACATGGGGTGACTACTCAGCAGAATATACTTATCGGGGAACACTTATCGGTGACTACCCAGCAGAATATACTTATCGAGGAAGAAAATCCACAGTTCATTACTGGATATATCTTACGACCTCCTGAAGTTCTTACAGAAGATGGAGTTAGACTTGCAACTGGAAAGTGATCACGATTCAATAATCCTTACTCTTACATTACACCAGAAATTTTTTAAAGGCTGGCTCAATCTACCTATCCATTTTAGAGAGCCAAAATATCCAGGTAAAAATTAAATGGACTGAGAAAAATTAAAAGGAAGTTACTAAATGGATGTTAGTGCCAGAAACCATAGAACTATGTACATCTCTATTAAGAAATAAGTTTGAAGGAACATACTTAGAGGTGTTTTAAACCTTAATTTCAAATTAGAAATCGGTTCTCACTAACAGAATACTAGTTCACTCCAAAAAGTTGGTTTTAAAGAATACAAAATGGTTTGATAGAGATTGCATGCAACTGAAAAGGATATATAACAGAGAGTACAGAAAAAGTAAAAACACTCCTTCTGTGGATCACACTCACTACTTAAAGCAGTTGAAGGCACAATATAAGACCCTCCTAAAAGAAAAGAACAGTGCAGCTCTGAAGGAGTCTTGGCATAGATTAATTGCATCAGTCAAGACAAAAAAATACATCCCTTTTTTGGTACATCACCAGAGGATTGGGGAAATCCCCTGTACCCCCAACTAATCAGGCACCGATTTATGCCTGGGAAATATTTTTTAGAGAGCTATATACAGACTCCAACTATGTAACTAAGGAGAGCCAGATTAATTTGGACCAAACTCCTTACTGGCCCCCTGTTATACCAGAAGAGATATCCTGGTTGATTGGAGCCCTCAAGGCTATTAAGGCACCTGGTGCTGATAATGTCCTGCCAGAAATAATCAAAAAGAACGCCAGTTGGTGGGCTCCACTTTTAGCATCTCTATTTACATTTATAGATAAAATGGGCCATATGTCAGGAGATTGGGGATTAGCAATTATTATACCAATTTATAAAAAAGGTAATAGAAATGACCCAGGCAATTATAGACACATTAGTCTTCTGTTGTTATTATTATTATTATTATTATTATTATTATTATTATTATTATTATTATTATTATTATTATTATTATTATTATTATTATTATTATTATTATTATTATTATTATTGTTGTTGTTGTTGTTATTAG
This sequence comes from Coluber constrictor foxii, assembly GCA_038048745.1. Classification (NCBI taxonomy): domain Eukaryota; kingdom Metazoa; phylum Chordata; class Lepidosauria; order Squamata; family Colubridae; genus Coluber; species Coluber constrictor. The sequence continues at coordinate 112,041,008 of CM075961.1, read as the reverse complement.
TTAATCGGTAGTGAGATTCACAGTCTTTGAGGCTGGTTAATAGCTCAGCAGCTCGAGTCCTAACCAAGGACCTAGGAAGTGTTAAGATATCGTCGGAGGATGTAAGCTGTTCTGAGTAAGGTGGTTTTTTGTAGAGTCAAAATGTTCAAGTCCAGTAAATTTAGAATTTCTAAATAGTGGGGTAGCCCTTTGGGTATTGCTCCAAGGGCTCCAATTACAATTGGAACAACACATGATTTCTTTTTCCATAGGTGCTCAACTTCAATTTGCAAGTCCCGGTATTTTGTGATTTTTTCTTGCTGCTTATCTTCAATCCGTGCATCACCAGGTATTGCAATGTCAATGAACCATACTTTTTTCTTTTCAACCATCGTTATGTCAGATGTGTTGTGGACCAAGTGCCTGTCAGTCTGAATCCTAAAGTCCCACAAGATCTTGAGTTTCTCATTCTCTAGAACTTTCTCAACTTGATGTTCCCAGTGGTTTTTGCTGTACTCAAATCCAAACTTCTGGCACAATTTCCAGTGAATGATCTTAGCAACACGGTCATGGCGTTGTAGGTAGTCGGTTTGTGAAATTTTGCTGCATCCACTGATCAGGTGGTCGACTGTCTCATCTTTCTCATTACAGAGGCGGCATTTGCTGTTGCTGGTAACGTTGAATTTTTGCCTTCATGCAGTTTGTGGCTAGGGCTTGTTCTTGAGCTGCCAAAATAAAGCTTTCTGTTTCTTTTTTCAGTACTCCTGATCTTAACCAGTTCCAAGTTAGTTTCTGGTCACCTTTGCCTTCAATACTTTTCAAGTATTGGCCATGCAGAGCTTTGCTTTTCCAATTTTCAGCTCGCTGCTCAATTACTTCTTTCTTATATTCTGCTTTTGTTTTAGTTGTCTTTAAAAGGCCTCCTTTATTTACTTCCTTAATCATTGGTTCTTCACTTTTCTGGATGTAATCATTCAAGCTGCATTTTTCTTCTTCCACAGTCTGCTTTACTTGTAGGAGTCCTCGACCACCCTCTGCTCTTGATAAATATAATCGATCAACATCACTTTTAGGGTGCAAGGCATGATTCATTGTCATAAGCTTCCTTGTTTTTCTGTCCAAATTGTCTAACTCCATCTGGGTCCAGTCAATTATTCCTGCAGAGTATCGAATCACAGGTATAGCCCAGGTATTTATGGCTTTTATGATGTTTCCTCCACTCAGTTTGGACATTAATATCTTACGAATTCGCCGAATGTACTTGGCTGAAGTTATTTCCTTGACTTTATTATGCATTAAGTCAGAGGCCTCTAAAATCCCCAAGTACTTGTAGCCTTCTTCTGATTTTACTGCCTTTATCGTTTCTTCATTCTCTAGTTCTATTCCATCCTCTTCTATGATCTTACCTGCTTTGGTTGCTATTGTTGCACATTTGTCAATTCCAAACTGCATACCAATGTCTTGGCTGAATTCTTTTGTGTGTTCAGTTAATAAATTCAGTTCAGCTTTTGTTTTACCAAACAGCTTCAAATCATCCATGTACATCAAGTGCGAGATTTTCAGTCCTTTCTTTGCAAGTTCGTATCCACAGCTTAGATTTTTCAAAATGATTGTCAGTGGTAGCATTGAGAGTATAAAAAGTAGGGGTGAAAGGGAATCGCCCTGGAAAATGCCTTGTTTAATTTCAACTTCACCTAGTTCTTCTTCATTAGCCATAAGTTTTGTTTTCCAGAGGTTCATTGAAGATTCCATGAATTTTTGTATGTTTCTGCTGATGCCAAAGATTTCCAGGCATTTCTTGATCCAGCTATGGGGAACTGAATCAAACACTTTCTTATAGTCTATCCAAGCCATGAACAGGTTGGTTCGTCTTTTCTTTGAGTTCTTTAGGATTAGCTTGTCAATCAACAATTGATTCTTTGTTCCTCTTGAGTTTTTGCAGCATCCTTTCTGTTCTACAGGAAGCAAGTTATTTCTTTCCAGGTATCTATAGATTTGGTTTGCAATGATACCAGTAAGAAGCTTGGATGTTGTTGGCAAACAGATGATTGGCCTATAGTTTCCATGGTCCTTTCCTTTTTCTTTATCTTTTTGGAACAAAAATGTTCTTCCAGTTGTCATCCATTCATCATTTTCAGGTGTTCTTAGGATCTGGTTCATCTGGATTGCCAATCTTTTGTACACACTTATAAGTGCCTTTAACCAGGAGCCATGCAGCTCATCTGGTCCAAGTGCACTCCAGTTCTTCACTTTTCTTGACTGTCTTTGCACCATTGCTTTTGTTATTTTCATGTCTTCCATTTTATGCACTTTAATAGAGTCCTCAACCTGTTTGATCCATTTTGCATTTCTGTTATGCTTCTTGTTGTTTTCCCACAAATTCTTCCAGAATTTCAGAGCTTTCTCTTTATCAGGCTTTTCAATTGTTGTTATTCCTTCTCTATTTTCTAAGCTCTTATAAAACTGGTGCTGATTTGCTCTGAACTGTGAGTTTTTTTTTAACTGAGTTACTCGGTTTTCATACCTTTTAATCTTTTCGGCGATGGCAACAACCCTCTGCTTCAGCTCTTCAATTACTACCGCAATCTCCTTATTCCTCAGATCGTATCTTGCTTCCAGGCTGCTTTTGACCTGCTTGTTCTTTAACTGACCTTGCCTTAGGTTCTTCAAGTTGCTCAAATCTCCACGTAATTTTTTTATCTTCAATTCTAACCGAATTTTCCACTTAAGCTTCCCCTTCTAGCCTCTTTGGTTCTTTTGTATTTTCAACCCCAGTTCTTTGGTGGTTATGACGGCTGCTGCATACATCAGTTGGTTTGTTTCGGCTAATGTAGTGGTTCTAATAGTTTGCACAGCCTCATTGACCTTTTTTAGTACATTTCTCAATTCTTTCCGGTTCACTTGGTTCAGTTTTGGCAAACGTGTTCTTTCAGCATCTTCCATTTGATGCTTTATTTTTCTAGCTAATTGAGCACTATCTTTTGGTATTTGTTCTTCAGTGCTTCCTTGTTCTATATCTTCATCCATTTCAGTATCCTCTTCCTCCCTTTCTTTCTCAATTTGCTTTTGAGTCTGCAAATCATTCTTGATGTTACTCTTCTTTGTTGATGTACTTAGACCATTAGTTGCTTTCTCTTCTATTGCTATTAATTCGTCTGTAGTGAAAAATTTGTGGTTTAGGATTACACGTCGTTGGTCCATTAACCTTTGTTCACTGGTGTCACAGTCCGTGTGGTTCATCTTCCAAATCCGATACATTCATTTTTGAAATCCACGTTTTGCTGGCTTAGACTGATAGTAAGCTTCCATAATAAAGGTGTTTTCTTCCTTAGTCCAGATTTTTCGCTTTTGGGGTTTTTCTTCCAGTAGCTTGTCAGCTCCATGACCTGGTTGCCTAGCAGAGGGAGCTGAGCCCTGTAGCTCATTTTTCGTAGAATGCCCAGGAGCCATAGCATCCAACGGAACCCTTGTTAATCCGGGCGACGGTTCAGCCGGCATAAATTTCATTTTTTTCATATTCACCATGTTTGAATGGGTTGTGGAGCAGATTTTGTCTGGCCCTTCACCTAAGATCTGTCTGATATGGTTGCACCTGTTAGCATAGCTCTTAGGATCATTAGAGCACGCAAGCCCCTCCACCACGACAAGGTAGAGCTCCTCGGAGGGGTTATTATTATTATTATTATTATTATTATTATTATTATTATTATTATTATTATTATTATTATTATTATTTATTAGATTTATAAACCACCCTACTCCTGGGGGACTCAGGGCGGTGTACAGCCATAAATAAAACATTTAAATACAAAAGTTTAAAATAGAATAAAATGAATTAAATAATTTGGCTGATAATTAAAACCCCAATAATTTAAAACAAATTAAAATCCATAATTAAAAGGAGAAAATAACTTAGGTCAGGCCGGCTTGTTGGAATAAATAGGTCTTGAGCACGCGACGGAAGGTGCGCAGGTCCAGGATCCTCTGTATATCCGGGGGGAGCTCGTTCCAGATGGTAGGTGCTCCCACAGAGAAGGCTCTCCCCCTGGGGGCCGCCAGCCGGCATTGTTTGGCCGACGGCACCCGGAGGAGCCCCTCTCTATGGGAGCTTACAGGCCGGTGGGAGGCTATTGGTGGTAGCAGGCGGTCCCGTAAATAACCAGGTCCTAAGCCATGGAGCGCTTGAAAGGTGATAACCAAAACCTTGAAGTGCACTCGGAAGACCACCGGGAGCCAGTGAAGCTCGCGCAGGAGGGGTGTTACATGGGAGTGCCACATTGCTCCCATAACCACCCGTGCGGCTGCATTCTGCACCAGTTGGAGCCTCCAAGTGCTCCTCAAGGGGAGCCCCATGTAGAGAGCGTTACAATAGTCCAGACGGGAGGTGACGAGGGCGTGAGTGACTGTGTGTAAAGAGTCCCGATCTAGAAAGGGATGCAACTGGCGAATCAGGTGAACCTGATGAAAAATCCTCCCAGTCACGGCCGTCAGGTGCTCTTCTAAAGACACCCGTGAGTCCAGGAGGACGCCCAAGTTGCGAGCCCTTTCCATGGGGGCCAATGATTCACCCCCAATAGTCAGCGATGGCACCAGCTGACTATATCGGGACATTGGAAACCACAGCCACTCGGTCTTGGATGGGTTGAGCCTGAGCCTGTTCCTCCCCATCCAGTTCCGTACGGCCTCCAGGCACTGGGACATCACCTCAAGGGCATCGTTGGGGTGGTCTGGGGTGGAGATGTACAGCTGAGTGTCATCAGCGTACTGATGGTACTTCACCCCGAAACCACGGATGATCTCACTCAGCGGCTTCACATAAATGTTGAACAGAAGGGACGAGAGGACCGATCCTTGTGGCACCCCGCATATAAGGGGCCTCGGGGTCGACCTCTGCCCCCCTGTCAACACAGACTGTGACCGGTCGGAGAGGAAGGAGGAGAACCACTGTAATACAGTGCCTCCCACCCCCAACTCTACCAACCGGTGCAGCATGATACCATGGTCAATGGTATCAAAAGCTGCTGAGAGATCTAACAGGACCAGGACAGAGGAGCACCCCCTGTCCCGAGCCCTCCAGAGATCATCAACCAACGCGACCAATGCCGTTTCAGTGCTGTACCCAGGCCTGAAGCCCAACTGAAATGGATCCAGATACGTCATTTCCTCCAGGTGCTGGGGGAGCTGTCGCGCAACCACACTCTCAACAGCCTTCGCCACAAAGCGAAGGTTGGAGACTGGATGGTAATTAGCCAATACTGCCGGGTCCAGGGAGGGTCTCTTGAGAAGAGGTCTCACCACCGCCTCTTTCAAGGCGGCAGGAAAGACACCCTCACCCAATGAAGCCCTTATAATCCCCTGGAGCCAGCCTCGTGTCACCTTCCGGGAAGCCAGCACTAACCAGGAGGGGCACAGGTCCAACAAACATGTGGTTGCATTCAGTCTACCCAGAATCCTGTCCATGTCCTCAGGGGTCACAGGATCAAACTCATCCCAGATAACATTCTCAGGACCTGCCTCCATCATCCCGGCTGGATCTATCCAGTCGGAGTCCAGCTTATCCCGAATCTGAGTGATTTTATCATGCAGATACTGAACAAAATCCTCGGCTCTTCCCTCCAAGGGGTCCTCCCGCGCTTCCTGGTGGAACAGGGAGCGGGTCATCTTAAACAGGGCAGCCAGGCGGTTATTTGATGATGCAATAAGAGCAGCAAAGTGAGCACACTTTGCTGCTTTTATCGCCACTAGGTAATTCTTAATATGAGATCTTACTAGTGTCCTGTCAGATTCAGCATGGCTAGTCCTCCAACTACTCTCTAGGCGTCTTTTCCGGTGCTTCATCTCCCTGAGCTCCTCGGTAAACCAAGGAGCCAGGTAAGATCGGCACCGGGTCAGAGGCCGCAAAGGCACGACTCGGTCCAGAGCTCCAGCGGCCACCCTATCCCAGGCGGCCACTAGGTCTCCAGTCGAGGCATGAGCCAGAACCTCAGGAATTGGCCCAAGCTCCGTCTGGAACCTGTCAGGTTCCATCAGGTGCCTGGGGCGGTACCATCTTGTCGGTTCCGCCTCCCTGCGGTGGGGTACAGCGGTTCGAAGGTCAAGGCAAAGGAGAGAGTGATCCGACCATGACAAGGGCTCAGTGACTATATCCCCTATCTCAAGACCACTCAGCCACTGTCCAGAGACAAAAACCAGGTCCAGCGTGTTTCCCCCCACGTGTGTAGGGCCATGAATTAACTGGGGCAGGTCCATAGCCGTCATGGAAGCCATGAACTCTCGAGCCACTTCAGACGTCTCACCCACGGACGGCAAGTTGAAATCCCCCATGACCATAAGCCTGGGGGTATCAACCGCCACCGCGGCGATAACGTTGAGCAGCTCGGGCAGGGCTGTTGCCACATGGCAGGGAGCCAGGTACATGATCAGCAAGCCGATCTGAACCCCATGGCCCCACTTCACAAGGAGGGACTCACAGCCGGCGGTCTGAGGAACAGTGGCCTCCCTCGGCCTAAGGCCTTCTCTTATAACAACCGCTACTCCCCCACCCCTCCCCTGAGATCTCGGCTGATGGAATGCATGGAAGCCTGGTGGGCACATTTCTACCAGAGGAACCCCTCCCTCCGGGCCCAACCAGGTCTCCATAATACCCGCCAGGTCCGCTCCCCCCTCCTGAATAAGATCACCAATGAGGGGGGCTTTGTTTACTGCAGACCTGGTGTTGCATAACATCAGCCGGAGGCCCGGGCCCTGAAGGTCTGTGCTACCTTGAGAACGAGTAGACCGTTGGGGACCGGAGCACGCTACCGCTTGGAGACAGCGGGGACGCGCTCCCTTAACATGATATGGCCCCCTACTCCTGCCATATCTGCCCCTCCCACTCACAGTACCGATGGTAACGACACAGTCTGGACAAGCTCGACCCTCTCCCTCATCCCCGGATCCTCCATCCCCCCCGCCACGCATTGCAACCAGGCCCTCCCCTCCCCTCGGTGGGTTATCCCCCAAACCCACAACACTAGATCCAATCCTACCCTCCCCCCCCACACCTACTCCCAGGTCCCCTTAAAATCTTCCTTAAAAATTTTGATAAAAAATCCCTCAACCCCCTCTTCGCTACATGCCATCTCTCGGGGTTCCAAAACCCGTCATCAAGATAGGCCCTTGATAAAGTGGAGGGCCAAACCTGTGAGAGGGTGGAGTCTCACAGTGCAAGAAGGTCAGCTGTACAATACATAATAAACCCAAGGCTCCGAGATGGTGGTGATATATGGCTTGGGGGTCCATCATGCTGGAATAGAAAAGAGGGAAAGTAGTCCCTGGGTGAGACTAAGAATCCAGAAATAGTCTCAAAGAGTCCCCACAGTTCTCCCATAACTGTGGGCAGGAGCCACAACATGTCGACTCAATCAGGGGCAGGTCTCTAAAACAGCCGCCCTCTCACAGCGGATTGGCCATAACTGGTCATAAAACAGATGGAACAGCCCACTGATGAGGAAATGTAGTACTGAACCCGCTCCTTCAGTATATCCCCCAAGGTAATCTCTCTCTCCGTGGTGAGCAAACAATGTTAGTTGATGTTATAAGTCATAAGTCATAAATTATGCCAAACGGAGGTCCAGTGACTGGTCAGTCCACGTCAGCTCTTGCATATGGTAAAGAAGTAAAGATGGATATGGCCCAAGGTCGCCTCCAATCAAAGTTAGCCAGACAGGGTAGGAGTGACCTCCTCAGGCCTATATAGGCCAGAAGCGAGGAGGGTGGGAGTATGGGGGGGGGTAGAAAAAAGGGGGGGTCTACGAGGCCACAGGGAAACATCCCTCTCTTTGCCTCTCGGCCCCCCCACCCCCACCCCCGTAAACTCTCCATTCCACAGGTCTTCTTCTGGTCCATTTCCTACCCCTTTTTAGCCCACCTTTAATCCACAGGGGGGCCTCATGACCCACCAAAAGCCCGTCATGGTCTTGGTAAAATATGCTAAGTACATGAGAGGAGCCTCCCTTTGCCAAATCTTCTGCCTAGCTGCCAGCAGTCCCTATGCCAGGAGGGGGGAGGGACTCCGCTCAAGCCGCTGCCAAATGCCGCCGAGGCCACCGCCCTCGATTTCACCAACGGCGCCCGTGTTCACGCCGCTCCAGCTGCCTCCAACACCTACACTATAAACTTTAGAATTGGCTAATTTCAGGGGAGATAATCAAAGATGAACAAGCTGGCTTTAGAGAAGGAAGATCAATGGTGGATCATCTCTTGGTACTTCACAATCTGATTTAAAAATACACTTATTAAAAAAATCCTCTCTTTTTGTGGCCTTCCTTGATTTTAAGTAGGCCTTCAATTCAATATCTAGGAACACCCTCTGGGAGAAATTAAAATGCACTACTATCGATAAATGCCTCCTTTTCCTCATAGGGCCTGGTGGGTCAGCAGACTAAAAGCATTGTGATTAACACCAGCTGGCCATTCTCGCTGGTGGCAAATGCCATCTATAAAACATTTTGTACAAAATTTCTTTATAAGCAGCTGACATTGTTAGCTTGTCTCTCCCATAATCTATCCTATTGATCCAGATAAATATTATGTCCAAAATTGCTTGCTCAACTAATCATTGTTTCTTTGACAGTTTCTTGTCAAAATATTGTCAATCTTGTCAAAACAATACATTTTGGTAAACATTTTTTCCCTGAATCCTAATAATATCAAGTTCCAATTGTTCTCTATATATGGCAAATTGTTCCTTATCTTTTTAATATTTTGTTCTGATCTGTAAATTTAGCCACCAATCTATTTTTATTCCTTGTTTTCTTTGGAACTTTAAGTTTCCAATTTCATCTAATAGTTCCAAGTATCTTACTATTTTATTTAAGTCCAATAGATTGGGATAGATTATGGCCTCCATCATTGATATCCAAACTGGAACTTTCATATAATTATTTTTCTTTATAACATCCCAAATATTGATCAAAGCATTTTGTACTAGATGTTTCAGGATGTATGTATCCGTCTTACTTTTCCCCTCCCAAAGGAACACATGCCATCACAATTGAAGGTCATGGCCTTCCAGTATTAAAATTCTCTTATTTCTCAGTTGGAGCCAATCTTTTAGCCAAGTTATTGTGGCTGCCTGATAATATAGTTCCCAATCTGGTAGGCTGAAGCCTCCTTGGTTCTGGAGTCCAGCAGAAGTTGATGTTTTATTCGGGTTTCTTCCCCCTGCCAAATAAATTTACCTATCATTATATTTAAGTGTTCGAAAAACTGTTTCCCTAGCCTAATTGGTATCGATTGAAATAGAAATAGCAATTTAGGTAATATATTCATCTTTATTACGGCTATTCTACCTATTAAAGATAGCTGTAATTTAGCCCAGATGTCTAAGTCTTTTTGTATTTATTGTGTTAATTTGTCATAATTATCTTCTTTTATTATAGCTAATTACTGGGTGCATAAAATCTACACCTAGTTACTGGTTACCAGTTCTTAGTCACATACTCCCCCCACACTTACGACGACAAGAAGCTCTCATTCGGGAGTATAGTAAGATCCTGTTAAATTCTTCTCTACCCATACATGTATATATTCCTGATCTCCTAAGATGTCGATTAAAGTCAAGAAATCCACCAATCTTGACAGCGCGTAAGTTGATGGCCGATCATCAGAACACCACACAAAAGTGGATGGAGGCATGTTCCCCCCAAGATGTCTCCGAGCATATCAGTCCTAGTAGTATACCTCCAGGATTTAGCCTACCCCATCACATATGGGTGACATATAATAGAATTAGAACAATTCATGGTGTGTGTGCTGACTCCTTGTATAAATGGGGAAAGACACCTTCAGCACAATGTGATTGTGGGGCTCCTCGACAGACTATCCAGCAAATAGTGAGGGAATGCCCTAACAGAAAGTATCTAGGAGACTCTAGGGACTTCCTCTGCATAACTATGGCAGCTACTGACTGAATCTCCAAACTCAACATTAAATTTTGAAATGCTATTTCTGTTTTTCTTTTAGGTTTTCTTACTGCTTTTTAATTGTTTTTTTATTGTTTTTAATCTGTAAAAATGAAGTGTTTTAATATTGTGTGTGACCAGCCATACGCTAAATAAATAAATCAATCAATTATAGTGTAAGGATCGCCTCTCCTTCCAACCTAAGAAAGTACGAACTCTTGAAACGTAGTTGTTCAAAAGGATTCTTTTATTAAGCAGAAGTGAAAGCCATTCAGGTAAAGCACAATCTTAGGCAAAGCAGTAGGATTAAAGTGGTAGAGACCCTCCCTTTAAGTCAGAATGCAGATTTTAGCCAATACACAAGTGTGAGACATTTTCTTTACTATTTCTTTTGAGAAACAAACATGAATTCCCACCACTACCCTTTAAAGTGAGACAATCCACATGGCTATCATATAAATTCCTGCATATAATGCAGGAATTTATATGGATAAATTCCTATCCATATAAAGTTCCCTTCTCAGGCCATTTGGCGCCAGGATATAGGTTGTAAAATATCTGATGACACAGGCCATGCTAGTAAATCAAATCCAAGTCTCCCCCTTCTCCACTTGAATGGCAGTATCACATTTTTTTTGGATCTGACATGCTACCCTCCTTAGAAAACAAAAGGGTCTACTTGTAAAAAAAAACAAATATACACAAGATTTCAAGATTTCATGATAGCATATCAACAAGGTTTGTTAGGGTGTTGGGAGTGAAATTTTCTCCACAAGATTGGAGCCCTAACATGGTGTTTAGTGACCCATTCTTTGTGTGCTGATGGTAAATGTTTCCAAGAACTAAGTATTGGACATTCCCTCTGTGTACCCTAGAGTCAAGGATTTTCTTGATTTCAAAGTGTTGTTCACCTTCAGTCATGATGGGCACAGGTGGAGTAGATGCAGGTGGTCTGAGGGATGAGATTACTTCTCATTTGAGTAAACTGATATGGAATACTGGGTGGATCTGCCTGAGTGTCTTTTGAAGGAGTAGTTCAACTGCTATTGGATTGATGATTCTAGTGATGGGGAAAGGTCCAATGAACTTTGGCCCTAGTTTCTTTGAATGTTGTAATGATTTCAAGAATTTTGTAGATAAATTTACTCTGTTTCCAATATGAAAAGGTTTGGGTTCCATCCATCAGCTTGAATCTTAAAAGCTTCTCTAGCTTCCTGTAAGGCTAATCTAACCACTGGCCATGTGTTTTGCAAATTATCTATCCACTCCTTAAGTGAGTGGATGGCGGGTTCTTCTGTGGGTAGTTTAGGCATGGGACTGAAATCCTGGCCTGTTACTACTCTAAAAGGGGTAAAACCAGTGCTTGAATGTACAGCATTATTAAACGCAACTTCAGCAAAAGGCAAAAGTTCAGTCCAGTTATCCTGTTGAAAATTAATGAAACATCTTAAATATTGTTTTAGCACCGAATTCAAAATTTCAGAATTACCATTAGTACAAGGATGTAAGGATGTGCTCAACCCCTGTCCAGTACCAAGTAAACCCAATAATGTCCTCCAAAAGTTGGAGGTGAATTGAGCCCCTCTGTCAGAGATGATCCTTTGTGGAGCACCATGAAGTCGATAAATGTGTATTAGGAATAATTTGGCTAAACTTTTAACAGTTGGGATCTTCTGGCAGGGTATAAAATGTGCCTGTTTTGAAAATAGCTCTGTCACAACCCAAATAACAGTATTTCCCTCACTGTTTGACAATTCCACAATGAAATCCATAGCAATCTCTCTCCAAGGCGCTGAGGGTTCAGCTACCTTCTGCAATAGACCTGGGGATTTCCCCTGGCATCTTTTTGCTGCTGCACAAATGGGGCAGCAAGCTACATAGCTTTCTATGCCCTTTTTTAGTGATGGCCACCAAAACTGTCTTTTAATCAGGTGTAAAGTTTTCACAAACCCAAAATGTCCAGCTAATTTGGAGTCATGGCACCATTCCATTAAGCATAGTCTTTGGCTTGCAGGGACATACAACTTCCCACCCACCCACCCACCCAAGCCAAGTCTTCTTTCATCAGACAGCTGGATTTGTTGTTCAAAAACCATTCATCAGTGGTCAATGCTTGTTTAAAAGTTTGGGTGGTGTCATTGTCCGTCAATGTTTCTTGTTTAGCCTGGGATCTGGTGACTACTTTAGTGGCTAGTTGATTGTTTTGTACTATAGGTTTGATTATGCCTGGCTTTGCACTATTTTATTGCGGTTTTCTGGATAGCGCATCCGCTAGAAAGTCCCCCCCCCCGGGAGGTATTTTAGAGTAAAATCAAACCATTTAAAGTACTGAGCCCATCGTACTTGTTTTGGGGAGAGTTTCCTTGGGGTCTTTAGGGCTTCTAGATTTTTATGATCAGTCCAGACTTCAAAAGGGGTCTTACTGCCTTAAAGTTCCAAACCTACATTTATATTATGAAGCTGCAGTGTTGATGTAAGTGGGTGACTGGTTTGGAACAACAAAAACTGAAATTTTGAATATAGAAGGCCATGATTTGGACTTTGGTTGGCATGCATACTTATTCTACGAAGACAAGTTGGACAACGTATTTAAAAGTCATATATTGAGATATGCTTTGATAAGAGTTTGGAAGAAGCACCAGCTTAAATTGGATTACAAAATACGTTTGTGGTTGGATCTTGGGCAGATCATGCAGAATATAAAGTCACTCGGGGGGATTTTATACAAAGAGATGCTTGTTAATGATGGGGGCAGATGGAGTTTGAAATCTTTGAAAACTCTGTTGGAAGAAGGGAGGAATTTAACATGGTTGCAGTATTCCCAACTTCAATCAAGATGGAGAGAAGATCAGAAAATTGGGTTAATGTTACATGAAGAAGATTTGGTGACTCAGATAAAACAGAAAGGGCCGATGCACATCAAGAGGGTGTATAATTTACTGTTAGAAAGAGATTCAGAGAGCAAATTAGTTAAAGATTGTATGATAAAGTGGGCACAAAATTTTGCAGAACCAGTTATGTTGGAAACATGGGAAAAGATATGGGTGCAGAATATTAAATTTACTCAAGCACAGAATTTGCGGGAAAATTTCTATAAAATGTTTCATAGATGGCATTTAGATCCCAAGAAATTGTATTTACAATTGATACAATTGAACAATTGTATCCAAATGTTCAACCTAAATGTTGGAGGTGTGATTGTTTGGATGCTACATATTTTCATATTTGGTGGACTTGTAGAAAAGTGAAAGCATTTTGGATTAAACTTTGGTGGGTTATGCAGAATGTTTTGAAAAAGAGGCTTCAATTTTCTCCGCAATTGTTTTTGTTAGGTATAGTTAAGGATTGTTCACCGAGGGAAACGAGATTGATTTTATATATGATTACTGCAGCTAGGTTATTGATTGGACAATATTGGAAAAAAGAGAGTGTACCTACTATAGAGGAATGGACATTGAAGATGGCTAATTTCGCGGAAATGGCAAAGATTTCTGCATATTTAAAAGATAGGACCTATGAAGCCTTTGTTAGGGAGTGGAAAAAATGGGTAGACTATGTGCAGAACAAATATCAAACTAAGAAGTTCCAATTAGTATTTGATTCATAATTATTATTATTAATAATAATAATAATAATATATCTTATTATTACTATTTTATTATATTTATATTTACATAATAAGTAGAAAAGTTTTAATGTTAAAATATTTGAAATTACTAGTATAGCATATATGTTAAAAATAAGTTTATTGTTAGCATATATCTTATAGTATAATTTTATATATATTTATTATATTGTTATATATTTACTATATCACTATTTAGAAAAACTATAATGTTAAGTTTATACATACTTGTTATATTGCTATCTAGAAAAATCCTAATGTCAAGATATTTGATAGATTAATTTTACCTTATTCAATGTTAAAATTTATGATATGTTATCTAGATTTCACCTATATTTTTTGCTTATTGATATATAAGATTAATGTTTTATTAGTAAAGGAAGCCTAGGGAGGGAAGGGAGGGGAGGGAAGGGAAGGGGGGGGTCGCTGGGAGGCAGGGAAAGGGGGGGGGAATGGGAAAAAAATTGTATTGTAAAACTTTTTCAAAAAAAAAAAAAGATTAGGAGGAGGCATGGCCAATGTTGCAGCGACAGGTCCTTTAAGGTCCTGTTGCTATCTCTGCAGTTCAGGGGTCCTAAGTGACCTAAGTCATCCTGTAGGGTGACAAACAAGAAGAGCACAGACTGATCAGCATAGGGGAATCACAAACACTCTGGCTGAACCAGAAGAAGCTCCTCAAACCAGACTGCTCTGAAAACAACCATAGAAGTCACTAGGAAGCTGGGGCAGCTGCAATGAAGGAGAAAGAAAGAAAAACAGTGTGAGACATCGAGGTGAGAGAGAGACTGATTTTTTATAAAAGACTTTTCTCTTTGAATTCACCTGGAAATTAAATAAGAATAGACTGGCTGAGAGTGAGGAGTGAGAGAGGGTATGCATTCGCTCTCACATCTGGTAATCTGGCAGTGGAGAAGAGAAGGAAAAGCCTTTTTCTTATATTTTTTTCTTTGTGATTGAGAAAAGAAAAGTAATTCCTTAAAAATAAGAAATTGGGACTAAATGAATTAATGATTGAATCCCATTCTATTCAAATGTTGGAATGGTGGTAATTGACAAAACGAAACTTTGAAGATCGTTCTTAAAAAGTTTAAAAGATTGAAAGTACTGTGTTCTATTGAAAGCTAATTTGCAGTGCCATCTAGTGGCAGAAGGGAAAAAGATTTTGACTTGGAAGAAATTTTGACTATAGTTGACCTTGACATTTTGGTAGACTGATAAAGAACACAGATGTGCAAGAGAGAAGATTGGATTTTGGACTTTCCTTTTGGCTTTTAATCTTTTAACATTATTATTCACTGACTGTTGATTGCTTTGAAGTTCCTTGTTTTGATCTTTGCTGGTGGATGAAAGGCACTCTATTTTGTGTTTTATGTTTTCTATTTTTTTAGGGACTTCTTTTATACCTTTAAAAAAAACAGAACTAGATTGACAAGAAATTGGATTAAGACTGGAAGAGTCAGAAGAAAACTTTTCCTTTTTGGTTGTTTAGATTTGTATTTTTATCTTTTACTTTTGGCAGTTGAATTTTTTCTCTTTTTTCTTCTTCTTTTCTCTCTCTGTTGGGGTTATTTGGAAATTTGATTTTTGAGGAAGGTAGTTGATTGGAATTTTTGTTTTTTAATTTTTGTATTTAATTTTTATTTTTTTGCTAATCAAACCATTGGGGACAATTAGGCACTTGGATTATAAATATGAAGAAATTTACATCACATCTACATTCAACAGCAAGTCCCTCATCAACAGAAACACAGAAAACGTTGGAGATGATGGAATTTAGAAATTTTATATAACCGCTTCATGATGACTTAAAACAGGAAATAAAAGAAATGAAAGCCATGATTGGGAAAAATGAAGAGAGAATCCAGAAAGTAGAAGAAAAAGTAAAGAAAGTAGAAGAAATGACAGAAAATAAAGTTGAGGAATTAGAAGAAAAATTGGTATCAACTGAAAAGACAATTATTCTGTTGGAGATGGAGCATTCTGAGTTTTACTTAAGATTTCAAAAT
This sequence comes from Coluber constrictor foxii, assembly GCA_038048745.1. Taxonomy (NCBI): domain Eukaryota; kingdom Metazoa; phylum Chordata; class Lepidosauria; order Squamata; family Colubridae; genus Coluber; species Coluber constrictor. The sequence goes on along the minus strand of CM075961.1, from coordinate 112,025,454 downwards.
ATAGAGGAAGAAAAAGGAGAAAATTTACCTGAGATGATTGCTGAGATATTATTAGAAGTCTTGGAACAATCCAAGGAAAATATCTTAAATGAGATTGATGAAGCCTTCAGAGTATACACAGGATATGCAATGAGGAACATACTACCAAGAGAAGTACATGTAAGATTTACGAAGAAGGCAGTGAAAACAGAGATATTTAAACCAGCAAGAAATACAGCACTGAAACACAAAGATAAAGAAATTGTGGTATTAAGATGAATACCTAGAAGAGTTAGAGAACTGAAGAGAGAATATCAGTTTCTAATGAAGTTACTAATACTCAAGGAGTGAGTTTTAGATGGTTAATACCGGAAGGAATTTTGGTGACATGACAAGAACAAAAACATAGACTTGACTCCATTGAAAAAGCAAAATTATTTTATCAACAATTTTGTGGACCACTAGAAGATGATTTGGGAGCAGTTGGAGAGACAAAGCAAAAAAATGAAGAGAAAGACAAAGATGAAAAAGCAAAGGAAGAAAGAGCCCTAAGAAAAGGATCGAGATCCAAGGATTCAATGGAACAAAGCAAGAGAAGGGTGATGAAGTCAAAAAGTAGTAACAAATAAAACATGAAAGAAGAAATTAAAGCAATATTTTAAATGTAAATGGACTGAATACAACAATAAAAAGAAATAGACCTTTATCTAAATTAAATAGCTTGAAGATGGACATTATATGCCTACAAGAAGTACATATTAGAAAACAACATTTAAAATTATCACAATATCCAAAGTTAGGAGTTCTATTTACATCAGGGATACAACAAAGCAAAAGAGGAGTAGCATTGTATATCAAAGAAAAATTAAAATCTAAATTACTTTTTGAGGATGAAGATGGCAGGATTCTGATGATTGAAATAAAAATGAAGTGTAAACAAATACTTTTGAAAGCAATATATGCACCAAATGAAAAACAAGAAGAATTTTATTGTAGATTACAGAGAAAAATTTTAGAACTGGACTGTCAGGTATGCTTCCTTTGAAATCCAGGAAAGAATGACCCAGACTCCATTGAATATAAAGCATGGTACTTTTACTAGAAATGAAGTGACCGCAACCAAGGAAAAGCAGAATCTAAGGCAAAAAGCACGAAAGTTACAGATAGAAATCATCCCCTCCCACTGTCCACCGTAAATCATCCAATCCAAAGGTCAGGTGGGAGCAGACATCTGGCAGTGTCATCAATCAGGAATGCTATGGCCGTTGACCTGATAACAGCTTCAAAGGTGCAGCAATAAGTCTTAAGATTCACTTTTGTTTTCCTCCTCCAGCATACATCCCAATACATACCCCAGCTAGCTTTCCCCTCCCTCCATTACTATGGCAGCCAAAGCAGAGAAAAGCAGGGGCTGACATTCGGCCCCCCCTTCAGAAGAGAAGAAGCTCTAGTCCTGAAAAAGAGGAGAAAGGAGGTAATACCACAGACAAAACAATTGAATTAGAATCTAAGGTTTATCAGGATATTTGATGTGAAACAATTATAATTTCTTAGGCGCCCGAACATCATATTTGTTCACCCATTCAGCTTGGATAATGGGAAATGTTTCCAGGCTACTAGATACTGCACTTTCCGTGATGTTTTCTGGAATCCAAGATCTCCTTAACCTCAAAATGTTATTCCCCTTCAATCAGTATGGGCACTGGCAGAGGTTCTTGCACCAGACGTAAAGGGGACGAATGTCCTGGTTTCAGTAAGATAAAATGAAACACGGGGTGAATTCGTCACAAATTCTTTGGCAATTCCAATTCAACCGTGACTGGGTTAATGATTTGAATAATGGGGAAAGGCCCTACATACTTGGACCCAAACTTCTTTGATTTTTGAGGGGTTTATAAATATTTGGTAGAAAGATAAACCATGTCCCCCACTTTATAAGCATGTGCGGGGCACCTCTTTTTGTCAGCTTGGGTTGTATGAGCTTGGTGAGTTTTATCTAGAGCTTTTCGGGTTACTGCCCAAGTCTCTCGTAACTGTTTGATCCACTCAATCAAAGGAGGGTTCTGTGGGTTATCTTGAGGTAGCTCTGGAATTGGCACAAACTCTTGGCCAGAAGCCACCTTGAACAGAGTGAACCCTGTGTTGCTATGTATGGAGTTATTATATGCCACCTCCACAAATGGCAGTAAATCCACCAATTATCTTGCTGATAATTTATACAACATCTCAGATACTGTTCTAACATGGAATTGGTTCTCTCACAAGCTCCATTTGTCTGGGGGTGGTGGGAGGAGTTTAACCCCTTGGCAGAGCCTATCAACATCAGGAACTCTTTCCAAAAGTTGGATATGAATTGTCCCCCCCCCCCATCTGAGATTAAATGTTTCAGAGCACCATGTAACTTATACACATGTTGAATAAACATTTTGGCAAGGGTTTTAGCTGAAGGGATCATATGACATAGGATGAAATGCACTTGTTTGGAAAACAAGTCAGTTACTGCCCATATGACTGTGCACCCCCCACTATCTGGCAGGTCTACAATAAAATCCATGGATATCTCTTTCCAAGGGGCATTGGGTCTGGCTACCCTTTGAAGTAGACCGGGTGACTTCCCCGGAGGTCTCTTAGCTGAGGTACATACTGGGCAGCTAGCTACATATGCCTCTATGTCCTTTTTGAGTGCAGGCCACTAGAATTGTCTTTTAACAAGATGTAAAGTTTTGACAAATTCAAAGTGTCCTGCCACTTTGGCGTCATGAGCATGCTGCAAAACTGTTACTCTCAGACTGGCTGGAACATATAATTTAGCTCCAATCCAAGCTAGTCCATCATGAAGTGTACATTCATTTCAGTGGGTTCAGAACCACTCGTCAATTTTGAGAGCTTCTTGTAGTTTCTGAAGCAAATTGCCCGATAGACTTGGATCACCCCTCCCCTGCGCTCTGGTAGTCACTGGTGCCACCAGTTGGGTCAAAGGGACGATCAGCCGAACCATTTCCTCCTTGGTACTGTTGTATTGAGGCAGTCTGAAAAGTGTGTCCACCATGAAATTCTTCCCACCAGGAAGGTAGTGTAAGGTGAAATTAAAACGGTTGAAGTGCTGGGCCCAGCGAACTTGTTTTGGTGACAGCTTATGCAGTGTTTTCAAAGCCTCCAGGTTTTAATGGTCAGTCCACACTTCAAAAGGATGTTTAGCTCCCTCAAGAAATTGTCTCCATGTTAACAGTGCCCAGCATACAGCAAAAGCTTCCTTCTCCCATATGGCCCATCTTTTTTCAGTCTCTGACAATTTTCAGGATGTATAGGCACAGGGCTGTAAATTCCCATCTGCATTCTTTTGCAGAAGCAGTGCCCCTACTGCTACATCGCTAGTGTCTGCTTGTACCGCAAAAAGCTCTTCCATGTCCGGATGTTTAAGGACTGGTTCAGCAGCAAACAACCTTTTCAACTTTTCGAACGCTGCCTGACAGTCCAGTCTATTCAAGGGCTCTGGAGGGTTTTGGCTTTACTTCACCTTTCGTTTTCAGAAGATTCGTTATTGGCAGTGCGATTTTTGCGAAAGAGGGGATGAACTGTCTGTAAAGTTAGCAAATTCCAAGAAATTTTGTGATTGCTTGTGGGTACATGGCGTGGTCCATTCCAATACAGCCTGGACTTTTCCAGGGTCCATTTCTATTCCCTCATGTGAGATGAGGGAACCAAGATAGTCAATTTTGCTTTGATGGAATTTGCACTTGGAGAGCTTGGCGTACAATTCAGTCACCCTGAGTTTTTTCAGGACAGTACGCAACAATTTCACGTGGTCATCCATGTTCTCAGAGTAGATAAGAATGTCATCCAAATAAACCAGCACCCCCTTATACAAATGTTCATGCAGAACTTTGTTGATCAATTGCATAAACACAGCAGGGGCTCCTTGTAATCCAAAAGGGAGCACTTGAAACTGGAAACATCCCAGTGGGCAGTTAAATGCTGTTTTCTATTCATCCCCTTCCTTAATCTGCACTCTGTAGTATGCTTCTCGCATATCAAGTTTGGTGAAGATCTTCCCCTTTCCTAGATGGGCTAGCATGTCCTTCATGAGAGGCAGGGGGTAGACATTTTCCACGCAAATGGCATTGAGATTCCTATAATCAACTACCAAATGAAAGGAGCCATCTTTCTTTTCCTGGAACAGTACCGGCGCTGCCACCCATGGTCTAGCTGGTTGGATAAATCCCCGTTCTAGGTTTTTGTCAATGAAGTTTCATAATTCCTCCAGTTCTCGAGGGGTCATAGGGTAGATTTTTGGTTTAGGGAGCTTTACTCGAGGGAGAATTTCAAAGGTACAGTCAGTAGCTCGGGGTGGGGGTGGGGGGACAGCACATCCAAGGCCCATTTGCTAAAAACTTCTCAGAGATCCCAGTACTCCTTTGGAATCTTCTCCTCCCCTTCAATGTAGTCTATTGCAACCTCCACCTCTTCATGCTCCACCCCATCCCCAAGGGGGGGGGGGTTCTTCCCTCTCTAGTCTCGGGTTTCTAGCGATAATACACAAAACCCCCATCTTCCAGTTAACACACAGGTTCCATTTACGGAGCCAGGGCAGTCCAAGTATGAGGGGTCGTTCCATGCTAGGGGCCACAATAAAACTGAGAGTCTCTACGTGTTCCCCCAATTGCATCTCAATAGGTTCAGTCACAAAATTGGTTGGGCCCCCTCCTGCCATCGATCCATCTAGCTGACAGAATGCAATGAGTCTTTTTAACGTTTTTAGTCTCAGGCCCATCTTCTCCACCGCTTTCAGGCTGATTATGCACCTGGTGCACCCAGAGTCTAATAGGGCTAGCATCTGCGCATATGCCCCTGTGGACGGCACCCTTATTTCTACAGGAATGAGCACGGGGCCCTCAGTGTGACTCACCAGATCCTCGAAGTCAGAGTCTGTCTCGCTGTCACCTGCGGTGGTCAGATTTCTCAACTCACCCTGGTTTCGGGGAGTGAACTCAATGACTTCCCCTTTCAGAGTGGCTTCACAGACTTTTGTGGGCACTGTGTCTGTCTTCTTAGGCCCCAAGTCAATAGATTTTGGCACTGGCTTGGAGAAACACTCAGCAGCCCGGTGACCTTCCTTGCCACACTTGAAGCATGTAAAGGGCTTCGGCTTGGGTTTGAACTCGGGCCTCCCCTCAGCCATCTTAGCTGCTCCTTTGCGGTAGTGGGGAGATGACGGTTCCCCAGCATGCCTTCCTCGGAGTTGGCTTCGGGCTATCTCAATTTTCATGTCCTCAGCTACTATGTACCAGCTCTGTAGATCTTCAGGGACTCCCCGTGCTCTACAGTCCTTGTAGTCATTTTCATTCAGTCCATCCTTGAAACTCTCCAGTAGGGCCGCTTCTGACCACCCTGTCATGAAAAGTGCCAGCTCGTGAAACTCTTGGGTGTATTCTGGTACCGTGATTCCACACTTGGGTTAAGAAGAGCCTCAAGGTTTTTGGGTCTCCTCCATATTTTCTGGTCAGAGTGGGAATTTTGGGTTTCTTGCATCTGCGGGGTGGGGCCTGTATGGCTGGGGGTCCCTGGGCTGCTGCATCCCTCGCTTGGGCACCTGAGATGTATCTTCACCAGCTCCCTCTTCCTCTCCCCCATAAACACCCTCCTCTGGATTCACTTTGGGATATTCTCCTCCCTTCCCCGCAGGGGGTGCATAAAAGTCACGGTTTTTCCAGCTTTCTTCAACATCATGGAGAAGTTGCATTGCTTGAGCCATCATGAGGCTTTCCTTTTGCTCTTGCAGTCACATGACCTCTTCCCTATGGGGTCTGGAGCTGGTTCCTCGCCAGGTCCAGCAACTTTCCTACTCCCCTCAACCATCTGGCTTCCTCTGGCTCCTCTCTCAGCTGTAAGTTCTCCATCCACATCACAGACTCTTCTCCCGGTTGACATGAAGTCATCGCCAAGCCAGAACCTCTCATCTTATCTAAATTACTTTCTTGATCAGACATCCTGTGATTTTCAGCCTCCTTGGTGTTTGTCCGGGATGGCTGAGAGAGAGATTCTGCTTAATGTCAGGTATGCTTCCTTCAAAATCCAGGAAAGAATGACCCAGACTCCATTGAATATAAAGCATGGTACTTTTACTAGAAATGAAGTGAACGCAATCAAGGAAAAAGCAGAATCTAAGGCAAAATGTGCAAAAGTTACAGATAGAAAGCATCCCCTCCCACTATCCACTATAAATCATCCAATCCAAAGGTCTTCCAGAGGTAAGGTGGGAGCAGACATCATCAATCAGGAATGCTGTGGCTGTTGACCCGATAGCAGCTTCAAAGGTGCAGCAATAAGTCTTAAAATTCACTTTTGTTTTCCTCCTCCAGCATACATCCCCCAATACATACCCCAACTAGCTTCCCCCCTCCCTCCATTACTATGGCAGCCAAAGCAGAGAAAAGTGGAGGCTGACATGGACTATGAATATGTATGTATAATGGATGATTTTAATGCTGTAACAAATATGGATCTGGACTATAAAACAATGAAGGCAAATAAAAAATCCAGAAGAATATTGCCGAAATCTTTTTTTACAATGATAGAAGAGTTGAGTATTGAAGATATTTGGGGACAAAAACACTTGAAAGAAAACCAATATACTTTCTATTCAAATAGACATTTATTGTGGTCAAGGATATGGATGTCTACAGAATTTACAGATAATATACAAGAAGTAAATATTGGTTCAAATATTTGGGCAGACCATAGCCCAATGACAATATTATGGAAAGGAAAGAAGAGAAAGACTAGATGGACTTTGAATGTAACAATATTAAATGAAAAAGACTTTCAGCAGTTTATGGAAAAAGAACTACAATTTTTCTTTAAAATAAATAAGAAAGAAGATAAATCACTTCAGAATGTATGGAATATAATGAAAGCTTATATTAGAGGTTTGGCAATAACATATTTGGGAAAAAAGAATAAAAAGAAAAGGCAAAAACAGATAAAATTGGAAGAGTATAAAAACTTAGAGAAAGAATTCCAAAAAGATATCCAAAATAAAAAAAAATTAAGAAGATGGAAGTGAAAAAACATGAAATGCATCTAAATGAACAGGAATCATTAGCAAATAAATTAAGAGCATCTAAACAGAATTTTTTTGAAAATGCAAACAAACCAGGCAGGTGGTTAGAATAAATTAAAAAAAGAGAAGGAGAAGAAAAATGCTTAACCCATTGTAAGCCGCCCTGAGTCTCCGGAGAAGGGTGGCATATAAATCTAATTTAAAAATAAAATAAAATACAATAAAATATTTACAAGATGAAGAGGGAAAATTGCACTATAGAAATGAAGAAAAGAAGATAGTAATTCAAACATATAATGAAAAACTCTCTTCCCAAGAAAAGATTTCAGAGGACAAGATAATAAAATATTTGGAAAAATCAGATTTATCTAAAATACCAGAACAATATAAGGGAATGCTAGAGGAAAGAATAACGATGATGGAATTAACAGAAGTGATAAAAGGACAAAAAAATGGGAAAGCACCAGGGCTGGATGGGTTACCAGCTAAACCAGAGGTGAGATGCTCCCGGTTCGGACTGGATCACCTGATCCAGTAGCGATGGGGGTTCGGAGAACCAGTAGCAAAAATCCCTGCTCCCCCGCACATGCCCAGCTCAGCCGCATGATCATCAGAGGTTTTGTTTTTCTTTTAAAAGCATTTTTTCTACAACCTCTTCTGATGAAGAAATGCTTTTAAAAGTAAAAAAAAAAAGCCTCTGATGATCGCGTGGCTCAACTGGGATCATCAGAGGCTTTTTAAAGCATTTTTTCTGCAATCTTTTGGCCAAAGAGGTGGTAAAAAAATGCTTTGAAAAGTCTCTGACGATCCCAATTGAGTTGCCTGATCGCCAGAGAGGTATTTTTTAAAAAGCCTCTCTGACGATCCCAGCTGAGTTGCCTGATCGGCAGAGACTTTTCAAAGTATTAGAAATTTTTTTAAATAATGTTGTCTTTTGATATTCTCCCAATTTATTAACAAAGAGTCTCGAATAATAACATGTCTTCTAAAATACCCCTGTGTTTTTGTGCCCTTGTACCATAAGAAAACATGCCAGCCCAACAGCAAGTCATGTCCTTTTAAAATCAACAACCTAGTATTTCTTAACGTTATCCATTCTTTAATCCACATCAAATTAGTTGCTTGATAATACAGTTCCCAATCCGGCAAACCAAAACCTCCTCTTATTCTAGCATCTTGCAACAATTTTAATTTTATCCTCATCTTTTTACCCTGCCAAATATATTTTAACACTATTCTATTCAATTCTTCAAAATAATCTTTCCTCAACCTGATTGGAATTGTCTGGAACAAATATAAAATTATAGGCAATATATTCATCTTAATAGTTGATATCCTTCCTATCAATGATAATTGCAAATTCTCCCATTTAGCCAAGTCTGTCACTATCTGTTGCTTAAGTTTGTTGTAATTATTTTCCTTCAGTGTACTACATCTTGCTGTCAAATATATCCCCAGGTACTTAACCTTGTTCGTGACCTGCATCTTTGATACCTCCGCCAATTCTTCTTTTTGTTTTTTAATATATTTTTTGTCAAAATCTTCGTTTTATCTTTATTTACAAGATATCTTTATCTTTATTTTCAAAACTGCTATCTTTCCAAATTCTCCTATTTTGTCTATCAATTTGTTTATTGATTCAAATGGATCTTCCAAAATAAATACCAGATCATCAGCAGATGCTTGCAATTTATTTTCTTCATTTTGAATTTTCATTCCTTTTATTTCTTTTTCATCTCTAATATTTCTGTTTAGTACTTCTAATGTTAACACAAACAACAGTGGTGACAGTGGACAGCCTTGTCTTGTTCCTTTTTATATTTCAATAGATTCTGTCAATTCTCCTTTTATCATTATTTTAGCTGTTTGTTTATGATATATAGCTTCGATGGCTTGAATAAATTTCCTCCCAAAGCCCATTTGTTTCAACTGTAATAGCATAAATTGCCAATTCACATTGTCAAAAGCTTTCTGTGCATCTAAAAACATCAAAGCCATTTGCTTTTCAGGATGTGCCTCATAGTATTCCAAAGTGTCCAGAATTATCCTTAAATTATCTCTAATCTGCCTTTTTGGCAGAAATCCATTTTGATGAGAGTGTGTAAAATTATTTAAATATCTTTTGAGTCTTTCTGCCAAAATTGTAGCGAAGATTTTATAATCTGAATTTAGCAGGGATATAGGCCTATAATTCTTGACTTGTGGGGCAGCATCCTCCTCTGGGACATTACTTCATTCATAATGTCTAACAATGGAAGACTCAGTGATTCCTATAAGGTCTTATAGTATTCCGCTAGCAGTCCGTCTGGGCCTGGTACCTTTTCAGTCTTTTGTTTTTAAGTGCTTCAGTCAATTCCACCATCATTATATTTCCTTCTAACATAATCTCAATATCTTTAGAAATCTGGGGTAGATTCGCCTTGTGTAAATATTATTTAACACTTTCCTCCACTATATTTTCTTTTTCATATAATTTTTAATAATAACCTTGTATAATATTTTTCTTCTCTTCATTCCCAAATCTAATTTGTCCTTGTTCATCTACTAATTGTGTTATTTTCCTTGATTCTCTCTCTTTCTTCAATTTATATATTAACCATCTATCTGGTTTATTGGCATCTTCAAAATAGTTCTGTTGGCACTTCTAATTTTTTGTGCTAACTCTTCTTTTTCTATTAATCCCATTTTATGTTAGTTGTACCCATTTTCATTTTTATATCCTTTTTTGTGGGAATTTCTGTAGTTCTTTTTCAAATTCCTTGTAATCCACATCAATGTTTTATAAATTTGCTTTTTCTTAATATTTCTTTTCCTTGTATAGTCAATTATCAGGCCTCTTGCATAAGCTTTCGTAGTATCCCACAGATTTTGCATTGATGTATCCTCTTTTCTATTTTCTTTGAAAAAGAAAGCCAATTCTTTCTCCATTTTCTCTACAAAATCCTTTTCTTTTAGTACTATTATATTTTTTAAAAAAATTGATTTATTTGCCGCCCTTCTCTGGAGACTCAGGGCAGTCTACAATACGTTAAGCAATAGCCTTCATACTTTTGTATATTTTATACAAAGTCAGCTTATTGCCCCCACAAACTGGGTCCTCAATTTACCTACCTTAGAAAGAATGGAAGGCAGAGTCAATCTTGAGCCTGGTGAGATTCGAACTTACAGTAATTGCAGACAGCTGGAGTTAATTACAATGCATTAGTCTGCTGAGCTATCCAGGCTTTAAAGTCCATCTAGACAGTCTCCTTTGTCCTTTCCATCTTATTGTCTGCCCAGGTATTAGCTTCTATGTCAATTTCTTCTATATTAGAAATCAATTCGACTGTTCTTTCCTCCCCCCCCATTAGGCCTAGGCCTAGTACGGCCACTCAGCATGAATTTGCAGCTTTTTGATCGGCCTGCAGCCTTTACTTAACCATCTTGTCCTTCTGGGTTATCCTGATTGTTTAATCTTATCTTACTCCATCTGGCTGCTCCACCTTGCTTTTTTGACCTAAACCTCAGCTTTCGCTAGTGCCTCCCGCCCATGTCAAACCCATAAGCTTACTGCAACAAGTTGGACCTATTAAGAAACCAGCACCGTGGCACTAAAGTGCCAAACCTATTTAGCAGAAAGAGACAGTTGGAAAATAATTGAAGATTCAAAACAAAGTTCTAGATTTCATGCATTTCAGACCTTATCTAGCACTCACCTGAATAAGTTATTTGTTTCTCAAGACTGCTTCCATATATCCTTACTTACTCCCAGATTCTCTCTCTGCTACTTCAGAGAGAAGCAGCCAGGTTAAATGCTACTTCTCTCTTGTGCAACGTTTTTCAAATGGGATCCTAAGTGATGTGCTGCAAAAGATGCTCTCACTCTCCCAGCAAGAGCGGAGGCAGAGAGAAGAAGCAGCTGCTGATCCAGAGAGCACATGGATTTGCTCAACGTGTTCTCCAGCAACTTGTTTTGTCTCCATGGCTCTCTTGCTGGGAGAGTGAAAGCGTCTTTTGCACCACAGCACTTTGGCTCCTGTAATTTCTATCTGGAAAACCAGGCAGAGAGAGAGAAGCAGATACTTACAGGAGCCAAAGTGCAGTGCTGTGAAAGACATTCTCACTCTCCCAGCAAGTACAGAGGCAAAGAGAAGAAGCAGCTGCTGACCCAGAGAGCACATGGAGCCACTCCACGTGTTCTCTGGCGACATGTCTTCTCTCCACCACTCTCTTGCTGGGAGAGTGAGAGTGTCCTTTGCAGCACAGCATTTGGGAGTTGCTCCTGAAGATAAACTGGAGGCTGGGGGGATAGTGGCTTAGTTAGCTAGGCCTGCCTGGGATGGAGCCGAGCTGGCTTCTCCAGCCAGGTGAGCCCAGGGATGATGGGGGGGGGGCTGCGGCAAGCTAGGCCACAGCCAGCGCAGTCTAGAATGGAGCCGAGCTGGCGGCTTCACCAGCCACACAAGCCTGGGGAGTCAGGGATGGGGGGGGGTGCAACCACCTACAGGGACAGATGGGGGGGCTAGCATGACTTGCAGGCTGTAGGCAGGAGGAGGCAGCTCAGTTGGGGCACAGGCACCACATGGGAAGCAGGAAACAGCCGCAGAGCAGAGACTATGTGCATGCGTGAGTGCCACACAGAGTGTGCTATGCCACCAGGGAGTTGAGGAGTGACTGGGCAGGGCAAGTGGCCAAGCGGGATGAGTGGGTGGATAGGTGGGGTGAGTGGCAACTGGGCGGGTCGGCAGGGAAGGAGCCAGCCAGAATGATATTTGCTGGTTCAGTGAACCAGTTAAATTTTTTGCTACTGGTTCGTCTGAACTGGTCTGAACTGGCTGAATGCCACCACTGGTTGGGTGGTCACATGACTGGGTGGGCATGGAAAACTTAACCTGGCCCACTCAACATTGATCACATTGAGGGGCACGTGTGATGGGCCAGATTAAGTCTGGGAAGGGTGATCCAGGATGAGTGCCAAAGCCTTGTGGGGGGAGGGGCAACAGAGGGGAGAGTGTCAGAGGGGGTCAAATGGTGCTGCAACATGGTGGGGGCAATCAAACTGCTCATTAAGTTTTAGGCTGAAGTCCAGGCTCAGAGGCAATGTCAGTGGGGAGAGGTCATAATGGGAAGCCCCTCTTAGTAATCTAAACTAGATGTTAAAGAACATAGATAGGCTGGGGAGAATCCTAAAGGGCTAAGTCTTCTAGTGCTACTATATGGGAATGGTTAACAAAGTTCAAAATCACCTTCAAGGAATAGTCATTAATACTAAATATCACTCTGAAATGCTCAAAATGCCTAAAGTGGGCCTTTCTAGAGAAGGCATTCCATAATCGGAATGCCAGCACTGGAAATGTTTTTTCTTTAGTAGTCAGTCTGTGAAAGTACACTAAAGATCTTAAATCCATTCTGTAAATTTAAAAGAAAGAAATCCTTCATGTAATCTGCCACCAACTGTTTTGGCTTTAGCGTATTAAAGCCAGTAGTTTAAATGTGTCACAATACCAGACTATAAGTTTCTTTCTTCAATTGCATATGCCTTCCCTTAAGCCTTCTAATGACTGTAAGCAGCTACCAACCTTGACCTATTTTTGTTTTGTGTTCATATTCAAGAGTACAAAAAGAGTTTTTGCTATCCAATATCTAGACAGAAAGGCTGTGAAAGGAATGGCAATAACTTGTATTCACCATCATCAATCAGAAATATGTTTATGGATCTGAATTGTCCAACATCAAGGCCTGAGAGATTTAAGGAAAAAGAGAGATTGGAGAGGAGGAAGAGAACTTTTTCAGAGTATATCAGTAATTACATTCTTTTTGTTTAAAAGAGTTCAACTGGAAAGAATATTTATATTTTAACAAATAGAAAGCGCTGCTTTCCTTCAGACACCACTACATTAAGGTAAATCCTAACACTGAACTAATCCCACCACTAATCCCTATCCCAGTGATGGGTTTCCCCAGTTTGGACCAGTTTGCAAGAAGTGGTAGTATAACTGGCAAGAGGCCCTGCCCATTGCCCCGGATATCGTGCGCAAAAGCAAGATGCGCAAGAGAGCAAAGCTCGTGTGCATGATCCCATTGTGAACCAGTAGTAAAGGTTAATAGAACCCACCCCTGACCTATCCTATTACTTATCCTAAAGGTACCTATCCAGAACTTTGGGAAACTAGCTTAGAGTGAATTAAAGATTGGAATAGGAAAAGGGAAAGGGAAGAAAAGAACAGGATTTTGGTTCAACACATGAAACATGGTCATGATCTTGTCAGATCCTAGATATTTATACAGGGACGCTGGCATTTTGGTGGGAGGAAGGGGGAGGAATGGATTGATCTGTATATGAAGTTTCTGTTTCTGTTTCCTGCATTATTATGCTAATCTCTTTTTTTTCCAATTTTTATTTATATATACAGACTAAACAAAACAATAAAATAGTAAAACAAACTAAATAAAACAGTAAAACATACAAAATATAAACATATAAACACAAAATCAAATATTTATCCAAATTATTGCAACTGTAGTCTGTAATTTTATTTCATAATTTAACTCCTCCTTATTTGGTCTTTCCCTTCTATCTATCTTTCTGGTTTATTATTGACTTGTATGTGTACTATGTTTTCCTCTTTCTGTATTTGGTAGTTCAATTTACTTCCTGACCCTTTTTCTCTTTTCTCTTTTCCAACCAACAATACCACCTTTTCCATACTAGATAGTAATCATGTTCCTCCCTATTTTGTAGTTCCTTAGTGAGTTTATCTAATTCTGCACATTCCATGGTTTTGCTAATTACCCTATCTTCTGTCAGTGTCTCACTACTCTTCCAGTATTGTGCGTATAGTATTCGTGCTGCTATTATCATATGTATAATTAAATATGTTATTTCTTTTTCATATTGTCCGTTTAGTATTCCAAGTAGAAACGTTTCTGGTCTTATTTCTATCTTTTGCTGTAAGGTTTCTTCTATCTGGGATCTAATCATTTGCCAGTATTGTTTTGCCATTGGGCAGGTGCACCACATATGATAGTAAGTGCCTTTATGGAGTTTGCATTTCCAGCATGTTGATGGTGTATTGGGGAACATTCTTGCTAATCTGGCTGGTAGCAGATGCCACCTATAGAACATTTTGTAGAGATTTTCTTTGTATGGTACAGACATTGTCAACTTATAGTTTATTGTCCATAGTTTTTGCCATTTATCTAGTTCGATACTGTAGCTGAAATTTTTTGACCAGGTTATCATGTTTTCTTTCACTACCTCTTCTTCTAATTTATATCCTCGTAGATAATTATAGATTGTTTTAATTAGTTTGTCTTGTGTCCCTTGCAAAATTTTGTCCAATTCAGTTTGACCTTTTTGGAATCCAAATTGAGCCAAATCTTTTTTATATCTTGATTTAATTTGTGCATATGGCCACCAGTCAATGTCTGTACCCATCTCCTTCAGTTCTTGCCTTGTTCTTAGTTCCCCCATGTGGTTTAGCAGCTCTTGGTAGGTTTTCATTTTACTACTGTCCATGGCGTTTGGGTAAATCTGGGCTTCCATTGTTGACAGGCATTCCGGGATTTTATTATAATGTATAATAATATATCAAACATGGCAAGGTATTTTTTAATACCTTGCCATGTTTGATATAATGATTGTCTGATTGTGTGTCTCTGGAAATAATCATGTTTTTTATCTGTGACTTCCCAGAGGAAGGCATGCCATCCTTGCTGTAGGTCAAATCCTTCCAGACTCAGCAATCTTTGATTTTTTAGATCCATCCATTCCTTTATCCAAATTAATACTGATGCTTTGTAGTAAGATTCCCAGTCAGGTAGTGCCAATCCTCCTCTTTCTCTTGTATCTTGTAAATGCTTTAGTTTGATTCGTGCTTTCTTCCCTTGCCATATGTAGTCAGCTATTAATTTGTTGAAGTCCTTAAAAAAAAATTTCCCTGGTTTTATTGGAATTGCTTGGAATAAGAATAAAATCCGTGGTAGTACATTCATTTTAATTGAAGCGATCCTCCCCAAGAATGATAATTGTAGCTTTTTCCAAATTCCTAGGTCTTTTTTAATTTGTTTTGTTAATTTATCATAATTATCTTCTCTTATTGAAGAGCTTTTATTAGTCAGCCGTATTCCTAGGTATTTTACTTTCTTCGTAGTTTGTATGCCTAATTTATCTTCTAATTGTTTTTCTTGTTGATTGGTGAGGTTCTTTGTTAATATCTTTGTTTTTTGTTTGTTGATTTTGAGACCGGTTACTTTCCCATATTTCTCTATTCTGTTTAGCAACTTGGCGCCAGATATAGTTGGTTGTTCTATAATGAATACAATATCATCAGCGAAGGCTTGGAGTTTGTATATTTCTCGTTTGGCTTTTAGACCTATTATTTCGTTGTCTCATCTGACTTCCTTTAAGAGGGTTTCCAAGGCCAGTATGAATAATAGGGGTGATAGGGGGCAGCCTTGTCTCACTCCTTTTGATATTGGAAATTTTTCTGTTAAGTCGCCGTTAATTGTTATTCTCGCTGTCTGTACCGAATAGATTCTTTTTATCATCTTTATAAATTTTTCTCCGAATTTCATAGCTTCCAATTGTAGAGTGAGGAATTTCCAGTTAAGGTTATCGAATGCCTTTTGTGCGTCTAAGAAAATTAAGGCTGATTGTTTGTCTACATTCATTTCATAATATTCAAGTACATCAATTATTAGCCTAATGTTATTTTTTAGTTGTCTCCTTGGAATGAAACCATTTTGATCCGGGTGTATGTAATCTTCAATTATTTTCTTGATTCTTTCTGTGATAATTGATGTAAACAATTTATAGTCCACATTCAACAAAGATATTGGTCTATAATTTTGGATATCTGCGTGATCTGTTTCTTCTTTGGGTATTAATGTAATAATAGCCTCTGTCCAGGAATTCGGAATTTTGGCTTCCATAATTGCATCATTAAATACTTCAAGCAGGGTTTCATCCACATTAAGGTAAATCCTAACACTGAACTAATCCCACCACTAATCCCTATCCCAGTGATGGGTTTTCCCCAGTTTGGACCAGTTTGCAAGAAGTGGTAGTATAACTGGCAAGAGGCCCTGCCCATTGCCCCGGATATCGTGCGCAAAAGCAAGATGCGCAAGAGAACAAAGCTCGTGTGCATGATCCCATTGTGAACCAGTAGTAAAGGTTAATAGAACCCACCCCTGACCTATCCTATTACTTATCCTAAAGGTACCTATCCAGAACTTTGGGAAACTAGCTTAGAGTGAATTAAAGATTGGAATAGGAAAAGGGAAAGGGAAGAAAAGAACAGGATTTTGGTTCAACACATGAAACATGGTCATGATCTTGTCAGATCCTAGATATTTATACAGGGACGCTGGCATTTTGGTGGGAGGAAGGGGGAGGAATGGATTGATCTGTATATGAAGTTTCTGTTTCTGTTTCCTGCATTATTATGCTAATCTCTATATGAAGATTCTGTTTCTTGCATTACTGTGCTAATCTCTATATGAAGTTTCTGTTTCCCTGCAATGATGTAGTGTGGGAGGGGTTTGATTATCATTGCTTTAAATAGCTGGTTTTAAGTGAGAAGCTTCAGTTCTTGCCTAGATCTCTTGTTATTACAAACCTTTCAATAAAAGCTCTTTTTGGAACAACTGCAGTTTCAAGAGTGCTGCTTTTTTGGGAAGATTGGAGAGGCAAGACTTTACATTAGGCAAGAACTGCAAACTGGTCAACCCAGAGAGGTAAAAGCCCTACTGTGGGGACTGTGCACACCATGTTTGCCCAGGGCAGTGACAACAAAGAGGCTGAAGACTGGGAGAGAACCCCATCCCCCAAAAATCTCAATTGGGACCCTCAATGCCTGAGTCGAGGAGAACATTGCCTCAACCAATGGATGGAAGATGGAAGGCTGGGGTGGCAGAACCAAAGATGTCTCCCTCACCCATGGGAGCCAATGACATGGTTGGAAGCAGGAGATGGGAGACCTTTACAACAATGATGAACTGGAAGGAACCCCAGATCGGCCTAACCAACTCCTGAGGGAAGCCATGAACCTCATGAGGGAGGCCATCCATGGCATGTGGATCCAGGATGCCCAGGCTTGCACTGCAGGCCAGTTAGGAGTACAAAAGGGGACTACCAATGAACAAAAGGAATCCCCAACCCCAGCCCTGAGATGGAGGACCCCCTAGCTGACTGCAAGGCTAGGAGCACTGTTCAGTCACCAAGTACATTGAAGAGTTTTGTGATCTGACTTGCCATGTAGATTGGCCAGAGGAAATATTCATGAGTTGGTTCAAAGATGGCTTAAACGATGACCTGTACGCCTGCATTTCCTGTGGAGCCTGTACAGCTGGTGTGTCTTGACTGAGGAAGTGGAAATCGACCAAGCTCAGAACCAGTACCATGTAAATTGCTCCTGGAAGAGAGTCCCACTGGAAGAGAGAAGGGAGGAAACGAAACCTCACTCTGCCCTGCCATGCTCAGATGCCTGCTTCCATTGTGGGAAGGAAGGCCACTGCACAAATGAGTGCCATGTGAGAATGTCCATCCGAAAGGGAGAGAAGCAGGTCAGAGGAAAACCCTCAAAGCCACAACCATGTTCCAAAGATATCACCATGAAGACCCACATGGTCATTGAGTTCCCACCAGAATCAATTACGTTGTGAGGAAATATGACCCCTCTGGTAGAGGAACCCCGTCAGTCAGAGAGTGATTACAAAGACACTTTGCTGAGTGGAGTTGTCAAACCCTTTACAATCCCTATAGAATTGTTAATTCTGGTAACTGGGAGAAAAGTGAGACTTAAAGGATTGCTAGATTTGGGGTGCATGAGAAACCTAATAAGCCCAACTCTGGTCAGGGAACTGGGCTTTCAACTAAGGCCACGAAACCCCCCAGTCTCATTCTGCCAACTTGATGGGTCCATTGCAGGGGGTGCCCCGGCAACTTTTGCCACTGAACCACTCGGACCAGAGATCTTACAATATGGTTCTTTTCAATCACAATGCAAAGACTTTAAGTTTGATATCTGTCAACTTATATCAGGAAGAATTGTTTAATGTTTTGCTTCCAAAACTTTTACTATCTGCTTACACGCAAAACAATGCAGAAATATTGGTTTCCTGAGCTTCGGTTTGTCCATGCGAATGTCATAGACTGTTTCAGTGTTTACAAATATCACCGTAAAACAAATAAGAATTTAACTAGTTAAACTCCAAATCGCCAGTTCTCACTGCCAGATAAACGGTGAAGAGAAAGTGACTGGAGCAGAAACTCAAAACTGACAGTGATAGCACAATTTTGACTGGCAGCGGAGATGAGCAAAAGCAAGGAAATATTGTGAAAAGGTTGTGGAGTATAAATTTTTGAAATTTGAAATAAATCAGCTATGAAGAAGAGAAGGTGTATAACTAGATCTCTGACTATACTGAAAGATAGTGTGAAAGTGCGACCTAAGAAAACCACGGGTGGAGAGACTAGCGTGCAGCAGAAATTCCAAGTAAATGAACAGTGCGAAAAAGTTGTGATACAGTGCGAAAAATTTCTGATATAATATTGAACTTGATAAATGGGAAAAAATATGGAAAGTAAATACCAAACTGATAATGTCTGTACCCTACAGGGAAAATACTTATAAAATGTTCTACAGATGGCATCACACCCCAGAACGTTTGGCAAAGATGTTCCCCAACACCACACAGGAATATTGGAAATGCGAACTACACAAAGGGACTTATTACCACATGTGGTGGTCATACCAAAAAACAATTTGGAAAACAATTCAAAAACAATTAGAAGTAATTACCACCCAAAAAGTGCCATTGAAACCTGAAACATACTTATTAGGAATACTAACAAATCACTAAGAAAAGGATATACAATATTTGATAATCCATATACTGACAGCAGCAAGAATCATATTTGCGCAAATGTGGAAATTAGAAGAAAGCCATTGGAGGACAAAATAATACAAAAAGTAATAGAATGCACAGAAATGGACAAGTTCACTAAAGAAATTCAAGAAAAGGAAGACACAGAATACTGCCTAATTTGGCAACAATGGTATGACTGATTAGAGAGAAGGAAAATGAAATAAAAAATAATTAGCAGGATAGAAAGGGAGTACCAACCAAGGAAACAAAAATTAAGAAATAAAATATTGTTATATAATGAAAGATGTAATTATATATATAAGGAAATATAGAATACTGAGGTAATTCTTTTTCCCTTTAATGTTCAAATTGTAAGACTTGACTTAAATGTAGTTTGTTTATGTTGTGTATTGTATGTATGTATGTTTTCGTTTGTCTAATTTTATTTCAATAAAAATAAAAAAAAGAATTTAACTAGTTAAGTAATGTGTACAAGCAATAAAACTCAGGGATCACCAAGGACTCTGAACTGTTAATGTAGTATGTAAGTAAGAATATACAAGGTCTGTAAATGTAAAAATATGCAGACTTGTATGTCATATTCTGTTGTTTAATGTATCATTTTCAATTTAAATTTCAATTTCTGCAATTTTTTGCAGTCTTAGACCAGAAACAAATAAAAGCATTATATATACACTTAAGACTTCTAGTTTAAAATAATAAATGACATCTAAATCTATAATAAAATCCAGTGTCCATTTTACATGGACTGAGTATACAATTATTGCAATCCCTAAACTGTGAGGCCCATTGTGGGTTCAGTGCATTTCATATTTAATAGGCAAAAATATCTGCTCCATTTTTATCATACTTTTCACACAGAAATCTAATTATGATAAACGAGAAGAATATAAAGCAGTGCAAGGGTTAGCCACAGTTGTTATATACATCTCTATGGTGAAGAAGACAGGTATTTGCAATGAATCTCCAGTGCTGCTGCGCAGAATCTGGCCACTTGTGCTATAGTTTTGGCCTGTTCATCCTTAAGCAGCCACTGAAGATAGGTAGTGTCAGCGCAGCCAGGATACCTTGCAGTTATTGGCAGAATATGTTTTTTCCTAATCTCCATATAAAAGGAACATCTACAGAGCATGTGACCCACAATCTCCACCTCTCCTGAACCGCAGTGACAGAGTCTTTCTGTGAATGGTATTCTTTTATATTTGCCATACAGAACATATCAATGTATCATTGAAATATATAATTTGCCCAGCTTTGTAATTTCTAGTCTGTGAGATAATCTATTATCTATTGGATCTTCATTTCATGTTTAATAGGCAGTCTAAAATATCTGCTCCATTTTTATCATACTTTTCACACAGAAATCTAATTATGATAAACGAGAAGAATATAAATTTAGATTTTTTTCAATCATGAAGAGAATAAGCAACTGCTGTGCCAATCAAACTGCACCCATGCATTCAGACATATCCTATCAATGGTAAAATGGTAAATGAAATCCATTGATTTAACAGGTATGCATTTTCACTCACCCTGAACTGATCTCATTCACAGAGTGTCTAAGATTTCATTCAAGTCAATTTGTATGCTCATTTGGTAAACTCATCAAGGGGAAAAATCCTTTTTTAAAAAAACAAATATGTGACTTTGTATTCAACCTATTGGAAAACCCAGATTTGACATTGTTTGAAATGTGATGTTTCCAAAGTTTGGATTTTTTCCCACACATGCTCAGGCATGAAGATAGTTTGTTAATTCCTCAAATATTTGGTTTGTGGAGTGCTTTCTTAACAGGATTTCATTATGCTGCTGACTACATAAAATTGCTTCACCCTTAATAATGATCAAATATGAGCATTTCTATTGTTTGGATATTTATTTAGTTTTGCAACTGGTTCTTATTTGTAATGCACTATACCATTTTAATTATTAGTAGTTAATATATATACTTTAAATAAATGAATAAGATCTTGAATGCGATCAGTGCTTGTGGTCTTTCGGGATACTTCTGTGTCAATGCTCTCATCTGGGTTGTGGCTGATTTGCACATCCAGGAAGGCTAGTTTGTTATTGGCTTCCTCTTCCATCATGAATTGGATATCCAGGTATATGGAATTGAGGATTCCCATAAGATTTATTATTGACAACAGAACCGAGAAACCCCCAAACCCCTAGCACGGATAACCTCATCCACCTATTAAAATTTTGCCTCAAAACATATTTCACGTTTAATAACCAAATGTATGAACAAACGAAGGGCACACCGATGGGATCACCAATCTCGGGGGTTATTGCAGAGGCAGTCTTCCAGCGGTTAGAGCAGGAAGCGATGAAAACATACAAACCCAAGTTTTGGGCACGCTATGTCAATGACACATTCACCATCATCAAACAAACGGATAGAACCAGGTGTCAAAATTTCAGTTTCATCCTCAAAATAAAGTTAATTTCCAAGCATCAAACTTTAGAAAATATTCTCTTTATTGAGCAATGCAGCCGTGCCCGACAACCATGCAGACAGTACTGGCCCCTCCATCCAAAACCCCTCCTATTCCTTCCCCATTCACTGCTCTCCATTGGCTGTCTTCCAGATCATTCTCTCTTATCTGTCTCTTCAGCACACAGGAATGTCACCCCTCCCATACATCTCCCAAGAGACTGAATTCACCGAAAGCTTTTCTAGGTGAAATGTCAAACTTTTTTCCTCATTGCTTCTATGTCAGTATTGGAACACTGACACCAGGTTTATGGGAATCCTCAATTCCATATACCCGGATATCCAATTCATGATGGAAGAGGAGGCCAAGAACAAACTAGCCTTCCTGGATGTGCAAATCAGCCGCAACCCAGATGGGAGCATCGACACAGAAGTATCCCGAAAGACCACAAGCACTGATCGCATTTTGCACAACGAGAGCAATCACCCTAATGCACACAAAGTCAGCTGCATTCAGACATTATTCAGCAGGAGAGATACCCATTGCAGCACATGGAGAGCCAAAGCAAAAGAACGTGCACAACTTTACTGGATCTGCACTCTCTATGGCTATTCAAGGGATTTTATTCAGCGATGTATCACATCCAGGGCCCGGCAGCCCATTGAGGGTGCAAGCGGAACATCAACGTGGAGAGTGCTCCCATACATACAGGGGGTGTCCGAAACTGCTGCATGCATCCTTGCATCACATGGGGTTAAAGTGGCACACAGACCTGACCAAATACTGAGGAAGAGAGTAATGCGCCCGAAAGAAGCTCTACTGAAGGAGGAGACTTCCTCAATAATCTATCGTATTAACTGCAGCAATTGTGCAGGTCATTACATAGGGGAAACATCAAAACAACTGAAAACTAGGGTGTATGAGCACAAACTAGTGGTCAGACGCAAGGAACGGCGCTCCCAGATTTGGATGCATATGGAGGAACATGGTCATGAGTTCAACTTCCAAGAGACCGAAGTCGTTGCCCACGATGGAACAAAAGGAGGACGCCTCTTGAAAGAAGCCTGGTTCTCTAACAACAACTCCCTCAATAGACATACTGACATACCACCAGCATACCAGGCTTTACGGCACCAGGAAGGACTTAAGGAGGACCGATCACTAAGTCTGAATGGGGATTGTGGATAAATCTCCTCCTTTAGGCATAAAGATTGGCCCAATGAAGGTGTGACAAACCCTGACAGAGGGCAAGAGAGTATGTTAGGGAAGCAGCAGAATGAGAGAGACAGGGAGGGTGAGGAAGAACAACGCAGACCTAACACAAGATCATGGGCAAAACAAATGGGTTTAGAGGAGGCAACGTGTGTGCCTAAAAGGGAAAGGCATAACAATGAGGGAGAGGGAGCTAGGAGAAATATCTTCAAAGCAATGCCTGATAGTCCTGTGTTACCTCCCAGGGAGAGAAAGTGGCAATACACAATGGGGAAAGATGTAGGAGAAAGCGTATTGTCATCTGTCAGCATGACTAAGGCAGAAAATAAGAAAATTACAGGGGGGGAAGGAAGGGTATGGGCCGGTTACACGCGCAATGACCAAATTGATCAGCATTACATAAAAGCAAGCATCCCTTCAATGGGGATTTTATACTCTGACAAAGTTGGTAGGGGCCGACGAAAGCTTAGCATAAGTTTTAAATAAATTTTTTAACTTTTTTAAAAGTTCCGGATATCATGATGTCTATCGCTTCTTTTATAACTATACCTGGAACTCGCATTTTTAGGATAATTCTTTATATATATATTTATATATATGAGGGAAAAGGGGGTTGTTCAAAATAGAGTAAAAACTCTAAATAGAAAATAGCATTAGAAGATTGGAATTAAAATCCAAAGATTAAAGGATTTAAGGATTAAAAAATAACAAATAGATAATAATTATAAGACAAAGGTCTTAAGACTCATTAAATTGAATTGAATTGTAATAGGTTAGAGTGTTCTGTAAATTTGTCCTTTTGTGAAATTGTGGAGGAATCCTATAAGAAATTAAGAAATGTCAACAACAACAATAACAAAAACTGGGCAAAAATGTATCAACCGAAACCTTGATACCCTCTCCCTCAACCCAGTGCTCGATTGAAAGTATGCTGGGAAAAGAAAAAGATGGAACCAACGATGAGCACTATGCAGGCCATGTTACAAACGATACAAGAGACTTTAATGAAATCTCAAGAAAAGATGGCAGATCATCAAGAGGAAGCTAGAAATTTCCACAAAGAAATTAAAGATGAAAAAGGAGAATTAAAAGAAGATCTAAAGTGTATGAAGGAGAAGATGGAGAATATAAAGCAAACAGTAGTAGAGAACGAGCAGAAAGTCAAAAAAATAGAATCTAAAGTAGACTTATTGGACTTGAAACTAGAAATGGCAGAGCAGGATGCTCAACAAGCAAATAAAAATTTGTCCGACTCTATCGCATTTTTAGAAATGGAGAAAGCTTTTTACGTTTTCAAAATGTGGTGGAAGAGAAAGAAGAGGATTTGGAAGGGAAGATGAGTGAAATAATATCTAATTGATACAAAGAGACAAAGAGGAGGTAATATATTTGATAGATGAAATATTCCAAGTACATAACAATTATATTAGAAGACATCGATTGGCACGAGAAGTTCATATTAGGTTCAGTTAAAAAGCAATGAGAGATGCAATATATAAAAAATCCAGAGAAGAAACAGTATCTTACAAAGGGAAAGAGATTATTATATTAAAGCAAATCCCACAGAGAATATGAGATCAAAGAAAACAATATTATCAGCTGACATCCCAATTAATACAACATAAAGTGATGTTCCGATGGATTATGCTGGAAGGAATTCTTATTATGTGGCAAGATAAAAAATTCAAAATTGACTCAGTAGAAAAAGCACAGGAGTTTTACAAAAACTATTTGGAAGATGAACAAGACAGTAAGGATGAACTAGAAAGTAAAAGCCAAGAAGAGGAACAAGAAGAAATAGAAAGAGAGAAAGAATCAAAGAAAGCCCGAGAAAAAGAATGAGAAGAAAGAGAAGGAGCAAGAGGAAGAGTTAAGAGAGAGACAAGAAATACAAAAGAACAAGTACAGTAAGGGATGGAAGAAGCAACATCATTATTCTCTGTAAATATCAACGGTTTAAATGTACAGAAGAAAAGAACACAAACATTTTCAAAACTAAAGAAGTTAGACACAGATATTATTTGCTTACAAGAAATTCATATAAAAAAAGGCTTTCAAAAATTATTGGAAAATAAGAAAGTAGGGAAACTATATGTGTCTTTATCCCAACCAAAAAAAAAAGGGAATAGCAGTATACGTAAAAGAAAGAATAAAATCAGAATTAAACTATGCAGATGATGAAGGCAGAATTTTGATGGTCAGACTAGATACTGAATCTAAACAATTTTTATTAGTTGTGATTTATGCTCCAAATTCAAATCAGCAAGATTATTATAAAAAATTACATAATAAAATAGTAGAAGAGGAGATAAAAACATTTGCATAATAGGAGACTATAATGCTATAGTGGATAGTAAAAAAGATTATTATAGTGAGAAGAAAACTAAAAAAAAGAAAGAAATATTACCAAAAAAGTCTTTTAATATGACACAAGAATTAGGTTTAAAAGATAGCTGGAGAAAAATGAATAAGGAAGAGAGGCAATATACTTATTATTCACATCCACACCAGT
The DNA here is from genome assembly GCA_038048745.1 of Coluber constrictor foxii. Taxonomy (NCBI): domain Eukaryota; kingdom Metazoa; phylum Chordata; class Lepidosauria; order Squamata; family Colubridae; genus Coluber; species Coluber constrictor. Next base: position 112,000,379 of record CM075961.1, on the reverse strand, counting down.
CTTGGTCCAGGATTGACATGGCCTGGATTTCAATACAACTGCAATTAGAAATGGAAAAAATAGATATTGGAATGAACAAATGGGCAGACCATAACCCTATAATAATTAATTGGAAGGGACAAAAAAGATATAAAGGTGGACTCTAAATCAATAGGTATGCAAGGAGAAAGAATATAAATTGCGAATGGAAAAAGAAATAGAGATCTTTCTGAGTGTAAATAAAAAAAGAAAATACTTTATCTCAAAATCTCTGGGACACTCTAAAAGCTTATATTAGAGGGGTCTTGATTGCATATATTGCGAAGAAAAAGAGAGAGAAAAAATTACAACAAAACAAACTACAGGAAGAACTCCAAAAATTAGAAGAAAAACTATATAAAGACCCCCAAAACAAGAAAATCAAAGAAGAAAGAAGGATAATTAAACATAAATTAAATTTGATTACACAGGAAGAATTAGCCTGGAAAATAAAGATAGCGAAGCAGAATTATTCCGAGCATGCAAATAAAATAAGTAGGTGGCTAGCCTACAAATTGAAAAAAGAAAAGGATAAAAGAACAATACAATGCCTGAAAGATGAAGAAGGGACAATCTGATATAGAAAAGAAGATAAAAAATCAATAATTTATAATTTTTTCTCTAAATTATACACACAAGACAAAAAAGAAGAATCCGAAATTAAAAATATTTGGAGGAAATAGATGTTTGTAAATTGACAGATGAACAAAAAGAAATACTGAATAGACCAATTTCTGAAACTGAATTTGGGATGGCTATAAAAAGACAAATAATAATAATAATAAGACTCCAGGCCCCGATGGACTACCGATTGAATTATATAAGAATACAATAAAACAGATAGGAGGGCTAATGTTAGATATATTTAATGAGGTACTGCAGGAGACAAATATTCCGAAATCATGGTCAGAGGCATTAATTATGCTTATACCAAGGAAGATTCAGACCAACAACTAATACAAAATTACAGGCCTATCTCTCTATTGAATTCTGATTATAAAACATTTATGTCAATAATTGGGGAAAGATTAAAAATGATTCTGAATAAGCATATTCATCCGGATCAAACTGGATTTCTATTAGGGCGCCAAATTAAAAATAATACATGTACGATAGTTGACATATTAGATATTATAAAATACACTCGGAGAAGCAAAATTCACTCGTTTTCCTTGATGTACAAAAAACTTTCGACAATCTGAATTGGAAATTTATGACAAATCTGATAAAGAAAAAGGAATTATACTATAAAAATATACTCAAAACAAACAACAAAAGTAATGTTCAATCAAGTCACAACAGAGGGATTTGAGATAACGAAGGAAGTAAGACAAGGTTGCCCTCTTTCCCCACTTCTCTTTATCTTATCACTGGAACCACTCTTAAATAACATTAGGGAAGATCAAGAAATTAAAGGTTTGAGAATCAAGAATGAGGATTATAAAATTCAAGCCTACACAGATGATATGGTTTTTATAATTGAAGATCCACTAGAATCAGCCCCTAAATTGATCAGGAAAATAGAAAAATTTGGTGCAGTGGTAGGTTTAAAAATAAATAAAAATAAATCCAAATTATTAACTAAAATTTTTACAAAAGAACAGGAGATAGAATTAGAAAAGGCTATGGATATACAAACCACCAAAAAAATAAAATATTTGAGAATTTGGCTAATTGCAAGAAGTTCATCAATCAAAAAAGAAAATTATGATAAACTGGTTAGGCAAATTGAGAGGGATTTAGAAAATTGGACAAAGCTGCAAATTTCATGGACAGGAAGAGTGGCAGCAATAAAAATGAGTATCTTGCCTAAAATCTTATTCCTCTTCCAGGTTATACTGATTAGAATGGGAATTTTTTTTTGATGTATTAAATAGAATGACCACAAAATTTACTTGGCAAGGGAAGAAAGCCAGAATTAGATTAAAAGTACTACAGGACATAAGAGACAGAGGAGGAATAGCTTTCCTGGATTGGAGACCTATTACCAAGCAGCTGGTTTAGTCTGGATAAAGGAGTGGATAGAATTAGAAAATAAAAGACTCCTAATATTAGAGGGACACGACCTTCATGTAGGGTGGCACGCATTTCTATGGTGGGGGGGGGGGGGAGAAACAGAGCAGTCATGGATACTTTAAAAGACATGTAATTAGGAACTCACTTTTAACAATTTGGAATAAAATTAAGAAACATCACTATATAGGAGTACCGCCCTGCATCTCCCCAGAAGAAATATTAACACACCCAAATTTAGTAGACTGGTCCAAAATTATCAGATATAAGGATATTGTGAATAAGGGGGGAACTCTAAAAACAAAACATGAATTGGAACAGGATTTAGGTAGGGAAATACAATGGTAGTCATACCTACAAATAAGATCAAAATATATTGAGGAGAGGAAAAATGATCAAATTAGGATAGAATCTGACCTTGATAAAATTCTGTTAAAGAATGAACAAAAACTAATTAGTAAAATATACAAATTTCTGTTACGGTATAAAATGGAAGAGGAAACTGTGAAAGAGACGATGGGCCCAAAATTTTAATTATCCAATAGAGTTGGAAGAGTGGGAGAAGATGTGGAAAACAAATATGAAATAAACAATCTCAACTGCATACAAGGAAAACCAGATGAAAATGTTTCACAGATGGCACCTTCCACCAGCAAGAATAGCAAAAATGTTCCCCAGCAACTCTCCAAAATGCTGGAAGTGTAAGATTAGTTATGGAACTTTTTATTACCAATGGTGGACATGCCCGGTGGCAAAAATTTTTTGGAAGAAAATTAAAAACTGGATTGAAGAAATAATCCAGAATTTAATAGAAGGGAAGCCTGAACAGTTTTTATTAGGGATGTCAATAGAAAATTATTCTAAAGAAACACAGTATCTCATACTACATATATTGATTGCAGCATGTATTATGTATGTGCAATATTGGAAGAAAGAAGAATCACCACCAGATAAGGATATAATTAAAAAGATTTTGGAATGCACAGAACTGGATAAATTAACTAAAGAAATTCAGGGGAAAGAGGACACCAAATATTTTAAAGTGTGGAATAATTGGTATGAATGGCTGAAAAATAAGGAAATAAATTAAAGGAATGAAGAAGGGAAAGAAGAAAATGTGATAGATCAATTAATAGGTTAGTAGAATTGAAATATAATAGGAGAAAAAGGCTGAATGTTAACATAATATCTGTAAATATTAATATATAGTAAGAAATGGATCACTGTTAAGTAGCTGTAAAAGAAAGTAAGATTTTTGTATATGTTGTATGTCTATGTATGTCTTTTTAACTATGTTTAAAATAAAAAAAGAAAAAGAAGAATGAATATGATAAGAGCCTATTTTAGAACTTTCCTATTGGTAAGAATGACAAAATATACTTATTTCTCCATTCTTATTTTATTTTTTGAGTGATGGCTGGCAGATTCTTGATGATTCAGTCCCACCTGCATCAATGGGGACCTGGAGAACATGTGCAGGATCACTCTGAGGATTATTCTCAGATAAAATCTTGATAAAATATTCACTTCACTCCAGTGGTGAAATCCAATTTTGTTTTACTACCGGTTCCGTGGGCATGGCTTGGTGGGTGTGGTGTGGCTTGGTGGGCATGGCTTGGTGTGTGTGGCAGGGGAAGGATACTGCAAAATCCCCTTTCCCTCCCCACTCCTGAGGGAAGTATACTGCAAAATCTCCATTCCCACCCCACTCTGGAGCCAGCAAGAGATGGTATTTGACAGTTCTCTGAACTACTCAAAATTTCCACTATCAGTATTGTTTGGTTATTTTAGGTAAACTGATTTTTCTAGATATTTTGTTATCTCTTCCTCCAAAATTTTCTCTTGATAATAAAGTTTTTCATAATATTTTTGAATTATTATCTTTTCTTCATTTCTATAGTGTAATTTTCCCTCTTCATCTTGTAAATGTTTTACTATTTTCTTCTCCTTCTTTTTTTTTATATGCTAACCATCTTCCTGGTTTATTTGCATTTTCAAAAAAGTTCTGTTTAGATGCTCTTAATTTATTTGCTAAGAATTCTTGTTCATTTAAATTTATTTCGTGTTTTTTCAGTTCCATTTGCTTCTTAATTGTTTTATTTTGAGTATCTTTTTGGAGCTCTTTCTCTAAACTCTTATAATTCTCTTCTAATTGTTTCTGTTTTTGTCTTTTCCTTTTATTTTTTCCCCCAAATATGTTATTGCCAAACCCCTAATAAAAGTTTTCATCATCCCATACATTCTGAAGTGATGTAACTCCATTTTTATTTGTTTTAAAGAAAAACTCTAATTATTTTTCCATAAACTGTTGAAAGTCCTTTTTATTTAATATTGTTGCATTCAAAGTCCATCTTGTCTTTTTCTTTTGTCCTTTCCATATTATTGTCATTGGATTATGATCTGCCCAAATATTTAAACCAATGTATACTTCTTGTATATTATCCATAAGTTCTCTTGACATCCTTATCATATCTATACTTGACCATAATGAATGTCTATTTGAATAAAAGGTGTATTGTTTTTCTTTCAACTGTTTTTGTCTCCAAATATTTTGAATATTCAATTCTTCTATCATTGTAAAAAAGGATTTCGGCAACCGAACAATACAAGGGAATGTTAGAAGAAAAAATAACAATGGTGGAATTAACAGAAGCGATTAAAAGACAAAAAAAATGGGAAGGTACCAGGATCGGATGATCTACCAGCAGAACTATATAAATCATTATAAGAAGTGATGAGTAATGTAATGCTGGAATTATTTAATGAACTTCTAATGAAAGCAAGAATGCCAGATTCATAGAAAGAGGCCTATGTAACACTCATACCTAAAGACGCTGATTCACATCTGATAAAAAAATATAGACTGATTTCGTTATCAAATGTGGATAATAAGATTTTTGCTTCAATAATGGTGAATAGGTTAAAAAGACTATTAAATGAATTTATTCATATGGATCAAAATGGTTTTTTACCTAAGAGACAAATCAGAGATAATATGAAAATAATTCTAAATATGTTGGAATATTATGAGACACATTCAGAAAAACAAATGGCGATGATATTTTTAAATGCTCAAAAAGCTTTTGATAACGTGAATTGGAAATTCATGATAGAACAATTGCAGATAATGGATTTTGGGGAGAGATTTAAAAGTACTATAAAAACAATTTATGATAGACAATCTTCTAAGATAATGATGAATGGAGAAATGACAGAAAATGTTAGTATTACGAAGGGTATAAGACAAGGATGTCCCTTATCCCCGTTGCTGTTTATTTTGACCTTCGAAGTTTTAAATAGAAATATTAGGCAAAATGAAGAGATAAAGGGGATGAAAATAAAAAAAGAAGAGTACAAATTGCAAGCTTTTGCCGATGATTTAGTATTCATCTTGGAAGAATGTCAAACAAAGGTCCTAAATTATTAGAACAAATAGAGAGTTATGGAAAGGTCTCTGGCCTAAAAATAAACAAAGAAAAAATGAAAATTTTGGTGAAAAATATTACAGAAAAACAAAAAAGAGAGATAAAAGAGAAATTAGATATACAAGTCATGAAAAAAGTTAAATATTTAGGACTATACTTAACGTCAAGATGTGCAACAATAAAAGAGGATAATTATTAAAAATTAAAAGAACAAATTGAGAAAGACTTGGAGAAATGAAAAAACCTTTAACTGTCTTTTATGGGAAGGGTTGCAATAATAAAGATGAACATATTACCAAAACTCTTATTTCTATTCCAGAAATAAAAATTGAAAAGACTTATTTTCAACATCTTAATAAGATAATTGTTGCATTTGTTCCCAGAGGCTGAAGATGAAATAAAGGAACACATTCCTGGATGGTAGAATCAACAGCCTTTTATTAAGCATCAGACATGATCCATATAGTTTCTTAGTTTCTCAGTTCTCACCTACTATGTGTGTTATTTCATTATTGGTTAACAAATCTCCAAGGTACAGTAATTGGTCAGTAATTACATCATTGGTTTTCATGGGAATATGCATGTATTCACACACAATGAAAGAATCAAATGTTATACATTCAAGCAGCAAATGTTACAGGTTATACATTGTTTCACCCTGTGTCCTTGTACATGCTTGAGAACACTGCTCTCTGATGAGAATTGTTTGCAATTACATGTAGCCGCAGTTACAAAAACCATACAGATGAATACTGTAATAACCCTACATTTTCTCACTTTTTGTTTTTAATGAAGAGAAAAGAGATTTTTCAAGAGCACGCAATTCAATTAAATTCAAAGTAGATGCAGGAGGCTTACGAAACATTGCAAAAAATGAAGGAATACATTGCATAGAGCAACACAAGCTTATAAGTAATGCAATTACAAGCACACCATATAAAAATGATTGTTTTAACCAAGAAATATCAGGTAACCAATTAGTTAGCCAAGCAAAAGGAGAAAATTCTTTATGTACATTATTTTCCATAGAAACTTGTAAATTAGCTAATTCATCTTCAATTGTTTTAGTAAGTGAATGAAAATGCACAGCACAAGCATGTTGACCAACCAAGGTAAAAAATCCACCTTGATGAGCTAACAAATAGTCTATAGCAAAGCGTTGTTGAATCAAATCTTGATTTAATTCTTCAATTTCATTCTGCAAATCTCAAATAATTGTAGCAGTAGCTTTAATAGATGTCTCCAATCGATATGTGAGTCCTAAAATAGAATGTCTATTTTCTTGAACTATTATTCCTGGGTACAATCCCAAAGTAATAATTCCAGTTATAGCTCCAGCTAATGCACGTCCAAAAGTAGGCAATGAAGAAAATTGAGTATCAATAATGACTTCATCAGAACATGTTGGTCCTATGATTGCACGTCTTCTTCTTCGAGTTGATAAACTACCAGGAACACCTATTTGTACAGGTAAAGACAAATATCCAATGGCAGCACATTGATAGTTCTGAGGGTGTGCATTAGTTGCATATTTATCAAAGAAAAACCACATAGTAGGATCTTTTAATTGCCATCCAGCACAGATTGATCCATTTGATCCAGTATTAGAAGAATCCTGAGTTTTAAAAATAGGAAAATTATCAGGATACATATCAGGTATAATATTATGACCTTGTGATGTTTTATTAATAGTCCCCCATAACCAATATTTCTGAATACAATAACTATAATTCCCTACTTTATCTAAAATACGTTTAGCTTTCGGGTAATCAGACCATGTATTAAACCAATTATGATGAGCATAACAACAAAAACATAAACCTGTAGTAAACTGATTGATCCAAATATAATTCCATTTGACTAAATTTAATTCATGTGGAGGAGTAGAAAATAACCAAGAAGAAGAAATATGTTGAAGTTGCGAAACAATGAAAGCAGAATAATTAATTAGATTAGGAATAAAAGCAACTTGACCAAGAGCCATAGGAGGTTCATAATATAAAGTTATGTTGCGACCATGAATCAAAAACATATATTGAGCATGACGAATCCAAAGATTAGGACTAAGAGGAAAAGTAGGAGTTGTCTCAGAATTAGTAGAAACTGAAGAGAGAAAACAAAAGAACAAACAATACATAAGAAAAAAGGATTTTTTCGATTGGTGTTGAGCGTCAATGTGATCCCAAGTCAGGATTGGAGGATGTTGTATCCTTGGAGTCATCATTCATTTTTCCATGATAAGGACGAACACATCGGCCTGGAATCCACACAGCTTGTTTTGTTTGCAGATCTTCAACTGCAGCGTAACCATGACCCCAGGTTATAAGTTTAGTAGGTCCATGCCAGGCAGGATCAGGAAGTTGACGATAGAGTGCCAAAGGTCGTGAAACAGGATTCTGAATATGAAAATGTAAATTAACTGGAATGTCTGAAAAAGAATCTAAAAATGTTAAATAATTCCATGTATAAAGAGCAATAGATATCAAATTTTGAATCTTTCACAAATTTTATGGGCCAGATTCAGTTTTTATTAATTTAGTTAATGTAGCTCTGAATGTACGATGAGCTCGCTCAATTATAGCTTGCCCTTGAGAGTAGTAAGGAATTCCATGTATCAATTGAATGTTCCATTGTTGACAGAAAAAAGTAAAGTCCTTACTAGTATATGCTGGACCATTGTCAGTTTTTAATTGAATTGGTCGTCCCATGACAGAAAAAATAGAAAGACAATGAGATATTGCATCAAAAGTGTGCTCATGTCTAGCAGCAGTGACCCATAAAAAATGAGAATGTGTATCAATGGTTGCATGTAAGTAAGTGTACGGTTTAAAGGTAGCAAATTGTGTGACATCCATTTGCCAAATTTGGTTGCTTTTGTTCCATGAGGATTTACTCCCATAGGAAAAGGAACAGCAAATTGTTGACAAGAAGTACAACCTCGAACAATATCACGAGCTTGAGAAAGAGGAACAGAAAATTGCTTAGCCAAAGATTTAGCATTTTGATGAAAATATGAATGACTAGCTACAGGATCAGAAAAAAGAGTTGTGACATCTTTTAGAGTTTCATCAGCTTGTCAATTTCCTTCTGTCAAAGAATTTTGAAAAGAAGTAATGGCTCCTAATGTGCTCAATATATAAAGGAAAGACATGTTCTTCCAAAACATATTTTAAAAATAAAAATAAAGACAAAAGATTAACATCCTCTGAATTTATTGAGAAACTGCACAATAAGCATAAGGAAGAGATTGCATTGTAAGAAAGACATATTTTGTATCAACAATTAAGTTAATAGGCTGATCAGAAAACAATCTCAAAGCCAAGATAATAGCTGCCAACTCAGAACATTGTGCAGATGTTTGAACAGAAGTGAATTTAGAAATCCATTGTTGAGCATCCATCCAAACCACAACACCATGAGTAGGTAGGTGGTCCATCTGTGAAAACTGTTAAAGCTTCAGGAAGAGGAGAACGAGTAAAAATAGAAGAAAATGAAAGATTTAATGTATTTGTAATAACTATTCTAGGATCTTTAGGTAAAGAATACTTAATATCACCAAGATATTGAGAAAAAGCAATTTGATATGAATCAGAAACAGTCATTAAATGTTCATATTCAAGTTTAGTACGAGTGAAAGCAATACCATCCAAATCATGACCTATTAATTGCAAAGATCTTCGTCGTGCTTTCATAATCAACTCTTCCAAAGCTTGCTGATAAGAGAAAATATTTCTAGGGGGAAAAGCAGACAAATTCAACCATTCATGAATATGAATCACTTTTTCATCTAAAAGAGAATAAAGACAACCAGTAGGTAGAGGTGAAGTAGGAAGAATTGCTAACCATAATTTCTTAGTTATAGAAACAATTCTATCAACATATCTCATTTTAAGTTTATTTAGAATGTCCTGGAGACATTTCTGTTGCGAAGCAGTAAGAGACATCAAATCTCCAGGTTGCTTGTTAGAACCTTTTAATAAAGGAAAAAGAGGTAACATTTCTCCTGTAGAAATTTGAAAATATGGACGAGCCCAATTGATTGTTCCTAAAAGTTTTTGCCATTGAACCAAAGTATATAAAGATTGCACTTTAAGTTCAGGTAAGATAGGAATGGAAGAAGATTGTAAAACTTGAACTCCTAAATATGAATAAGGTTCAATGCATTGTATTTTTTCAGGAGCTATGAAAAGCCCTCTGCTGGCTACAATAGTAGTCAATGTTTGTAGCACTTGTTCTTCATCAAGATCTGGACCTGCTATTAAGATATCATCCATATAATGATAAACTAAATAAGAAGGAAATTGATCACGAAAAGCTTGCAAGGCTTGATTTACAAAATATTGACAAATAGTAGGAGAATTGAGCATACCTTGTGGTAAAACACACCAATGATATCTTTTTCTGGGTTGGCTATTGTTTAAAACATGCACAGTGAAAGCAAATTTTTCCATTGCACAGGCCATTGTAAAAGGGAGATGACAGTAACATCGGCACCTGTGTCTAACAAACCTTGAAAAGGTTGCTTATTAAGATATAAAGTAAGAAGTGGCCTAAAAGAATTAATAGACAGAAGAAGTCCTAGAGAAGTAAGAGTTGAACCAAATCCAGAATTACTACGTTGTCCAGTACCTGGGTTAGATACCTTATAGGGAAGAAAAAGAAATCATGCTAAAGAAGATCTTTTAGGAAGGAATTGTGGAATATTAACCCAAATTTGTATAAGAATCACTCCAGTGTAGTCAGAATCAATCAACACCAGTAGATGGTGTGAAACCACAATCTTTCTGAAAATGACCTGATTTTCCACATTTGAAACAATTCCCCACAGGCTTAATTTCATAATCAGAAATAGCTTTCTTTAACTCCCTTAAAATTTGAAATCGCAAACCTTCCCATTCTGCTATCTGTTGTCCAGCTTGAGGTCCTTGTTGATATTGCACTGGACAGACTGACAACGATTCAGCTAACTCTTCTCCAGAAATATTAACATCTGTCTTACATTCTCCATCATCTTTTGAAAAGAAGACTTTGGAACAATATTAGAAGGAAACTTTTGTTCAATGTCAGAAGAAGCAGAAGGAGCAGAAGGTAGTAATGCAGACTCAGAAGAAAGTATTACAGGCTTAGCCTCAGAAGACAAAACTTCCTTTTCAGACAACCGAGGATATATCACAGTAGTAGAAGGTGGGGTGTAGTGAGGTGTTAAAAGAGAAAGCTTCTCTTCCTTCTGACCAAACATTTCTACAGCATGTCTACATAAATGCCAAGCCTGCAAAATATCTATCTCAGCTCTCGGCTCAGAATGCAAAACCTTGCCAATTCTTTCCCAAACTAACAATTTTAAAGAACCCCTTTCAGGGTAGAATGAACAAGTTAAGGCAATTTCTCGTACCAGCCGACAAAGAGCTTTCTGTGAAACAGAAAGTTCAGACTTCTTAAGAAGATAAGCCAATTCCTCCACATGCTTTCTTTGACCCTTACAGAAACCTTTTAAGAGATACGGTTGAGAAGCCCAAAGGCTGACGGTGCACCTGTCCTTGCCGGACAAAGTATGGATCCCTGTTCCGGGCACCAAATGTTGCATTTGTTCCCGGAGGCTGAAGATGAAATAAAGGAACACATTCCCAGACGGTAGAATCAAAAGCATTTTATTAAGCATCAGACATGATTTATATAGTTTCTTAGTTTCTCAGTGCTCACCTACTATGTGTGTTATTTCATTATTGGTTAACAAATCTCCAAGATACAGTAATTGGTCAGTAATTACATCATTGGTTTTCATGGGAATATGCATGTATTCACACACAATGAAAGAATCAAATCTTATACATTCAAAGCAGCAAATGTTACAGATTATACATTGTTTCACCCTGTGTCCTTGTATATGCTTGAGAACACTGCTCTCTGATGAAAATTGCTGAAGTTTGCAATTACGTGTAGCCACAGTTACAAAAACCATACAGATGAACACTGTAATAACCCTACAATAATAAAGAAATTTATATGGCAAGGGGAAAGAGAAAGAATAAGTGTAAAATTGTTACAAGATACGAGACTACGTGGAGGATTTGGACTGTTGAATTGGGAATTATATTACCAGGCAGCAGCATTGACTGGGATGAAGGAATGGGTTGAATTAAGAAATACAGGTGAAACTCAAAAAATTAGAATATCATGCAAAAGTTCATTTATTTCAATAATGCAACTTAAAAGGTGAAACTAATATATGAGATACTCATTACATGCAAAGCGAGATAGTTCAAGCCTTGATTTGTCATAATTTTGATGATTATGTCTTACAGCTCATGAAAACCCCAAATTCACAATCTCAGAAAATTAGAATATTACATGAAATCAATAAACAAGGATTGTATATAGAACAGTATCGGACCTCTGAAAAGTATAAGCATGCATATGTACTCAGTACTTGGTTTGGGCCCTTTTGCATCAATTACTGCCTCAGTGTGGTGTGGCATGGATGGTATCAGCCTGTGGCACTGCTGAGATGTTATGGAAGATCAGGATGCTTCAGTAGTGGCCTTCAGCTCTTCTGCATTGTTCGGTCTCATGTCTCTTATCTTCCTCTTTGCAATGCCCCATAGCTTCTCTATGGGGTTCAGGTCAGGCGAGTTTGCTGGCCAATCAAGCACAGTAATCCCATGGTCATTGAACCAGGTTTTGGTAGTTTTGGCAGTATGGGCAGGTGCCAAATCCTGCTGGAAAATGAAATCAGCATCCCCATAAAGCTCATCTGTGGAAGGAAGCATGAAGTGCTCCAAAATCTCCTGGTAGATAGCTGCATTGACCCTGGACTTAATGAAGCACAGTAGACCAACACCAGCAGATGACATGGCTCCCCAAATCAACACAGACTATGGAAACTTCTCACTGGACTTCAAGCAACTTGCAGTGTGTGCCTCTCCATTCTTCCACCAGACTCTGGGTCCTTGGTTTCCAAATGAGATGCAAAAGTTGCTCTCATCAGAAAAGAGGACTTTGGACCACTGAGCAACAGACCAGTTCTTTTTGTCTTTAGCCCAGGTAAGATGCTTCCGATGTTGTTTGTTGTTCAGGAGCGGCTTGACAAAAGGAATACTACATTTGAAGCCCATGTCCAGGATCCATCTGTGTGTGGCAGCTGTTGATGCACTGACTTCAGCCTCAGTCCACTCCTTGTGAAAGTCCCCAACACTTTTGAAAGGCCTTTTCCTAACAATCCTCTCCAGGCTGCTGTCATCCCTGCTGCTTGTGCACCTTTTTCTTCCACACTTTTCCCTTCCACATAACTTTCTATTAATGTGCTTTAATACAGCCCTTTTGGAACATCCAATTTCTTTTGCAATTACCTTTTGAAGCTTTCCCGCCTTATGGAGGGTATCAATGATGGTTTTCTGCACAACTATCAGGTCAGCAGTCTTTCCCATGATTGTGATTCCTACTGAACCAGACTGAGAGACCATTTAAAGGCTCAGGAATCCTTTGCAGGTGTTATGGCTTAATTAGCTGATTAGATCCTTTGTAGGTGTTATGTCTTAATTAGCTGATTGGGACACTTTGAGCCTAGAATATTGAACCTTTTCACGATATTCTAATTTTCTGAGATTGTGAATTTGGGGTTTTCATGAGCTGTAAGACATAATCATCAAAATTATGACAAATCAAGGCTTGAACTAGCTCGCTTTGCATGTAATGAGTCTATCTCATATATTAGTTTCACCTTTTAAATTGCATTACTGAAATAAATGAACTTTTGCACGATATTCTAATTTTTCGAGTTTCAGCTGTATAAGACTATTAACATTGGAAAGTCATGATTTACAATTGGAATGGCATGCATTCTTATGATATGGTAGAAGTAAGATACGCACATACTTTCATAGACATTATATAAGGAACGCATTGTTATTAGTATAGGAGAAGATTAGAGATAAATACTATGTGAAAATACCAATATGGTTATCAAAAATGGAAGCTTTAATACATCCAAATATTTTTAATTTTAGAAATATTGTTAGATACAAGGAGTTATTAACAGATAAGGGGGAATTGAAGGGGAAACGAGAACTGGAAGAACAGGGAATTGAGATGAATTGGTATACGCACATACAAATACAAACAAGATATGAAAAAGATGCTAAATTATATGGTTTTTACTTAGAAAAGACAGAGTTGGATAGGATACTCACAGGAACAGAGGACAAATTAATTTTAAAAAATTATAATTTTTTACTTAGTTTTGAGTTAGAGGAAGAACAAGTAAAGGAAACAATGATAGCTTGGGCAAACAATTTTGGATATTCAATTGATTTAGACAAATGGCAACAGTTATGGGAAAGGAATTACAAGCTAACAATGTCTACTGCATATAAAGAAAACCAATATAAAATATTTTACAGATGGCATATGACCCCTGAGAAACCGGCAAAAATGTTCAAAGATAAATCAGCTAAATGTTGGAAATGTCACCATTTACCAAGATCTTATTATCATATCTGGTGGACATGTCCAGAAGCTAAAAACTATTGGAATAAAATTAAGACATGGCTGGAAGAAATGACATAACAATATATTGATTTAAAACCAGAGCTGTTTCTACTGGGTATCCTTCCAGAGAAAATTAGCAATGAAAATATTTATTTGATTATACATGTAATAACAGCTGCGAGGATTGTTTTTGCACAAAATTGGAAAGCGGAGAAAATACCTTTGGTAGAAGTAATTAATTTTTTTTAGACTGTGCAGAAATGAATAGATTAAATGAATAGATTAATTTGATGATTAAAGAAAGAGAGGATTTAAGATATGGGATCAATTTTACCATTGGTTAGAAAAGAGATATAGATAAGCAAACTAATAGTTATGTAAGAAAATGGTAGAGTTATGTAAGAAAATGGTATAATTAGAATATTGGACTTTTTGGAGAAAACTCCAAAATATTGGACTTTTGGAGAAATCTATTTGTAATAGATTTGGTGAAAATGAGGACAGAAGAAACAACAACAACAAAAAGATGAAGTCATGGAGAAAACATTGAGATGTCGCATGGAAGGAATGATTAATGTATTAAATGTTTCTTTGTGTGTAAAATAAAATTTTTTAAAAAAAATTCCGCTACCGGTTCTCCGAACTGCTCAAAATTTTTGGTACTAGTTCTCCAGAACCTATCAAAGCTTGCTGGATTTCACCCCTGCTTCATTCTAGGACTATATCTGGGCAGGTTTATTGGAGACAATTGGAGGATAGTCATCTGGTGTTATTTGAGAAGAGTTTGAACATGCTAGTCTTGAAGAAATAGTGTCTTTGATGCTGTAGATATGTTCACCTGTGTTTTAGATTTATGTTCTTGCTGGTTCATTAAAGCCTTTAGGAGGGGCCATGTGGATGGATCTATGTAATGGCTGTTTCGTTATGACAGGAGTTTGTTATAAGACAGTGGCTCATTTTCTTGCCAATAAATCTTCATTGGAACCTTTTAATATGACTAGCTTTAATTCAATCTCCAATCTTCCTTTTTTAGGGAAGATTGAGAAACTGGTTGCCCTACACTCCAGAGGATCTTGGAGGAAGTAGACTATCTAGGCCCATTTTAGTATGAGTCATTGAAGAGCTCTGTTTGTACTAGTAGATGAACTCTGAGATAATTAAGAGCCATTACTTGATCATATCATTTCCTTACACTACTATTGAAATATAAATCAAATACTTAGCAGAAGTATTACAAATCAGAAGTAAGGTTGATTCCTCCTACATTGTTGTTCAACTCCTTTAATGGTACTTGACTAGTACCATCAATTACTGAAAACCTAATACACTTACCCCAAAATTAATCTTGACAGGAATCAAAATATTGGCATTGGAACCTTTCTCAAGCAAGGATTACTGATATAGAATATAGGCTGAATCAATGTAACCCAAGGATTAATTAGGTAAAGCCCTGAGTTAACGAGAAATGAAGAAAAGAAAGGCAACCTTATCTGATTAAATATTAAGCAGCATGGTGGTTTTGTTTCCAGCATTTAGTTACACTTTATCTGATAACCTAGCTAAAGGCATTTAAAAACTAAAAACAAAATATGTGAGAAAGCACTTATGCCTGGAGGTTGAGGTTTTTGGTTTTTTTTAGAGTAATAAGACAAATTGAAAAGCAGCTCCCTCAAACAAGCATCATCACAATATAATGCATTCAGATACATCGCTAAAGCTCTATGAATTGTTCGTGCTCTCTGTGCTAGTCTGGCTTTTACATAAGTAATTGTTTAAGTTCATAGTTGCACATTACTAATTTATGTCATCCATGCTGCAAATTCAGAAAACAGAAACAAAACAAAACCAACAACAAAAAGAAAAACTAAATCACTCTATTTCATTTTTACTCAATTACTCTAAAGGAAAAATAATAAAGTAGAGCAGCCACTTATCTATTTTGAAAAAATTTAAAAAAGAAAACAGTTTAAAGAATATATGATAAAATGAACTAAGAATTTTGATTATAATATACAGATGGATCAATGGGAAAATGTATGGTTTAAAAAGTTGACATTTACATTGTATTGTATTATATTGATCTCAGAGAATTTTTACAAAATAATGTATCATTGGTGCCCAATAACAATAGTAATAGCACTTAGATTTATCATGTTTCCCTGAAAATAAGACCCTGTCTTATATTTTTTTGAACCCCGAAATAAGTGGTTGGCCTTATTGCCATGCACTCAAAAGCCCGATTGGGCTTATTATCAGGGGATGTCTTATTTTGCTGGAAACAGGGTATATATTGCTTCAGAGTGCTTTATAGCCCTCTCTAAGCAATTTACAGAATCAGCATATTGCCCCCAACAATCTGGGTCCCCATTTTACTGACCTTGGAAGGATGGAATGCTGAGTCAATCTTGAGCCTGTCAGAATCGAACTCCTGGCAATAAGCAATGAATTAACCTGCAATATTGCATTCTAGCCACCATGTCACCACAATGCCAGAGAAATTATCTAGAATATATAAAGGCACTTACATATATATGTTGGTATTGTGAATAACATGAAGGAATAGTTGATCATGCTTGGTGGACAAGTAAAAAAGTCAAACAATTTTGGATCTAAATATATACTTTGGTACAAATGATTTTAAAGATCAATATTCAATTGAAGCTAGAGCTTTTCCTTTCAGTGTTAATGGCAAATAGAAAAAAGCTATGGAAGATTATTTCAATAAATGATCATAGCAATGACATTACTATATGGATACAGATGGAAAGATTCAATACTACCCACTATGGAACAACATTTGGTGAAATTGACAGGTTTTGCTGAAACAGGTAACTTATTTGATTAAAGAAAAGACATTATCTACATGTATTGCTGACTGGAAATATCTTACAGACTTTGTGTAAAAATGAAAAAAATGAATTTGTAACTTATGGTTTGGAAGATTAGATAGGATGGATTATAGAAAGAATAGTAATATGATGTAACTTGAAAAAAGAGGTTTAAATATATTTGAATTATAACTACAAAGACGAAAATTGAAAACCACTTCCTTATACTTTTTTCTAATTTTTTTTGCACCTTTTGCTTTTTTATTTTCTTTTTTCTTCCTTTACATTAATTTGTGTTGGCTTTTACTTTCTTTAAAAATTCTATTAAAATTAAATATAAAAAAGAACAAAAGCAGGACATCATTTGAAAGGAGAACAATCACACCTGTCCTGCTCTAAATAGATTTAACATTCATAAGGTCTTTAACACAACTCTAACATTTAAGGGAATAAATTAAGGTTATGTCCTGGCTTCTCTTTTGTTTAACATTTATATGAATTATCTTTTTAATCATATATATAGAAGCTAGATATATATGAAACTTGGAGGAAAATTCAATCTCCATATATAATGGAAACACTATCTATGAAAAAGGAGCAAGGTTTCAACTGCCAATCACAGCTGCTATTTTGACACTGTTGTAGGAAAGAGACTGGCTGAGAGAGAAAAAAGTCAAATGAGGAATTAGTCTGGAATACCTATGCAGACACAAGATGGTGAAGTCCAATTCTCCCTGAATGCTAATTGAACCATATCTAGTCTTAACACAATCACTCCAAGCACACATGGAAATAAATGACTAGTTTTTCTTTTTCTTTCTTTTTCTTTTTTCCCTTAATTACTTGCATAGGGATTATTCTTTATACTATTTATGTTGTTTGTATTTTTTGTTATGGATTGCACCAGTAAGACTAAAACCAATTTTGTTATATATATGATGTACAATAACAATAAAGGCTATACTATACTATACTATACTATACTATACTATACTATACTATACTATACTATACTATACTATACTATACTATACTATACTATACTATACTATACTATACTATACTATACTATACTATACTATACTATACTATACTATACTATACTATACTATACTATACTATACTATACCCAGGTACAAACTGTCAGTCAAGATTCCTGTTTATAGCTTTGGCAATAAAAAGATAATTGAACTTTTTGCACATGGATATGGCTTTTCATGTTTGACAGTTGCTGACATCACCACCTGAAACCCATTGTTCTTTGAACCGATGCCTTTCAAAAATCTGAAACCTATATCTAAATAGAATCTGTAGTCAACACAGCCACCCACCCTGATTAGAAATTTTGATAGTTGAAATACACCACCATGTTGGAGAAACTCTTTAAACTGATGAAAAGAAATTAAAAACATTAGTAGTAACCTTTTTAAAATACCTCCCATACCCTCTACAACACTGGTATCAAACTCACCGTGTC
The DNA here is from genome assembly GCA_038048745.1 of Coluber constrictor foxii. NCBI lineage: Eukaryota > Metazoa > Chordata > Lepidosauria > Squamata > Colubridae > Coluber > Coluber constrictor. The sequence goes on along the minus strand of CM075961.1, from coordinate 111,982,134 downwards.
ACGATGCCTGCGCATGGCTCATCTGGCCCATGAGCTGCCAGTTAGACACCCCTGCTGTACAACAAAAGCTATGTAGAAAGTTAGACTCATGTTTTTTGAAGAATAAGGCACTGTGTGTGTATTCCAGTGGCGGGTTGCCCCCAGTTCAGACCAGTTCGTAAGAACCGGTAGTAAAACCAGTGGGAGGCTCCGCCCACTGACTTGGACGTCATCAGGAAGTTTCTCAGTGTGCGTGGTCCCATTGCAAACCAGTAGTAAAGATAAGTAGAACCCACTCCTGGTGTCTTCACCTAAGTTCTCTCCAAAGGGCTTTCCTTCATGTTTAAATAATGTAGTGCAATACAATGCCAACAGGTGCTTTCTGTGTTGAAAACGGATCAGAGCTCAAAGTAGTTGGATGGGATTGAACTGAATTGGTTCCATGAATCACTCTTATGCCTGCAGCATGGAAGCTGAAGCAACTGTGCAATTCAAGAATAATGTTAGAAGAAACCAATAGTTTCAGATTCACAAATAGACTTGCTTTATGCATAATAATAAGAAGCTAAAGAAAAAAGCATAAGCAAGGGCATAGTTTTAAGTAGTGGATAAAACTAATAACTGAAACGGCTGTTGTTTTTAAAAGGGAACATCCATCATGGTAAAGAAGAAAAGTGAATTACAGATCATTATGGAAGATGGTTTGTATGCTCTCCAGTATTTAGCAAGTCAGTGTATCTTGTATTTAGCATCTTAGAAGAAAACTAATTGGCACTTATTTCATGTTCAATTTTTCAAACAACTTATTGGTATTACTACACAGAGAAACTTGATTAAGTGCAGATTTTTAGAAATAAAATAAAAACGGAACATACATTTTAAAATTCAGTTCAGGCCAAAGATGACGAAAAAGCTGCTTTTTCTCCTAAGAATAATGTACTATTAAGATAATAACAAATGTGATGCTTGCTTTTGCTTTTCAGTTGGGATGGAGATTGATGGACAAGTGGAGAGTGACACAGAAAGTGAAGGTAAATAAAATATGAATACCTGCTAACTTTTGAAAGCTTATGTTAAGAATGTATTTTCCTGAGAATGCATGCAATGCATATAAATTGCACTCACTAAGCATTGTTCAAATTCCTGAAATAAAAAAATATTGCAACTCTTTTACAGCTTTTGCTTGAACACTGCCCATCAGGGAAATCTGACAATTTCCTAAGAGCAGCTGATACCAACAGACCTCTGAAATATTTAGTTTTTCCTCACACTGAACAAAGACTACAAAAAACCATCTTATAGTTCATCTGATGAACTATAAAATGGAATCAAAAAGTTTGAGATTTTAGTATCCGTTTTCTGCCATCTAGTAGCTATCTGTATTTTTGCATATGGCAACTTTGACTTTAATCTTTCAGTTTGTGAATTGTTAAATTGATATTAGAAAGAGAAGCAGAAGAACAGAGCTGCAATTTTTCAGAAAATTTATTCAATATAATAGCCCATTATATTTTTTTCACTTTTAGTTATTTTTCTCCAATTTAAAAAGCAAAATAAAATATTATTCTCTCCTTATGCATTAAATATGTATTTCTAATGTATATATCTTATGTATCTATATAATTATCTAATGTATTTCAGGATATAACTCTTAAATCATTATCAATGCCTAGAGAATCACTATTATATTTATAAATTACACAAAAAAGGGGGGATGGATTCAGACATATGAGTAATTTAAATTCTTTTGATTTCAAAAGTTCTAAGTAGCAGTAAGTCTGGATTTTGCAGAGGACTATATTTTAAAAAGATAGTAGTCATTATATATTTTTAAGAAATGTTTGCATTTGTCTAGGGAAAGGCAATATTCTCAATAACTTCAAACTCTTCAGGTTTTTTTTAAAGTAAAACACTTTTTAAAACACAGATTATGAGTATGAAGAAGAGGAGGAAGAAAAAGTAGCCCCCCAAAAGAATATAAAGGAAATTGTCAAGGAAAACCGAAAAGAGAGTTATCAGAAAGACACTGATGATGAAAATGAAGAGCTAGCAGTATCCAGGAGGAAGAAATCAAATAAAAAGAAAAAACAGAAAGCATATAATGATGATAAAGAAAACAAAGAGGAGGAAACAATAAAAGGGAAGGAAAAGAAAGACAAAAAGCAAAAAGAGACTGAAAAAAAGAAAGCAAAAGGAAAGGACAAGAAAAAGAAAGAAAACATAGATAAAAGGTATGACATTTTCATTTTCCCAGATGAAAAATCCAGAGATTTGTTCTTAATAGTTAGTATTTTATATATGAGTACAATGGGAAAATAATATATTTCTTATTCATTTCACTGATTGACAAATTACTGGTTTCTACTGTCATCAAAATGCATCAAAATACTACGCAATGAGACTCAGTGAAAGAGATGTAATTATGTTCTATGTTTGAGCAATCTGATGCAAATCAAACAGCTCATCTGAGAGTTATTAGGGTAGTTTCTGTTTTTTCTCCCAGAGTAGATCTCTGAAACTTGAAACTATTTGTGGAGTTCTAGACTGCATCAAATCACCATGGAAGTGCATTAACATAGCTTTAATCCCAGAAATTCATGTTTAAGCATAATTTGAAAGTTATGTGCTGTGACTTACATGGAGCTCCATTTGTGCATTCTGACCAATGTTCTCTCTCATAAATAAATATTGTTGGGCTATAGCAAGAGTATGCAGATATTCCAATCCCATAAATTCCAATCCTTAGACATTATAGGAAGAAAGCAGTGGTGGGATTCAGCTGGTTTGCACCGGTTCATTAGAACCGGTGAATAACAGTTTGTTCAGTTTGGCGAACTGGCTGAAGCCTTGCCCCTCCCCTCCCTGCCAGTCTTCCCTTTGCCCGGCCTCTCCTTGCTAGGCTTCTGGACTCATACTTTGGGTGAGAGTAAGGGACTATTGACAGCCTGCTTCCCCTTCCTTCCTTATGCTGTGCCTGTAAACCCTGAAGTTGGCCAAACTGTGGATCATCTCCTTTTTGGCAGTTTTTTCTAGGGAGGTTTCTCTTCATGCTTCAGGGCTGACACAGCCTGGAGTGAAGGGGACAGGGAGGGGGGTGTAGAGATAGCTAGGGTGTTATAGCCTAAATAAAATTCTTTCCCCTGGGAATCAAGGACATTGGTGCAGGTGTTTGAAAGGTGGAGACTGAGGTCACCTAGCAACTGGCCTTTATACTGATTGGATCATGTGACTGGAGATTCTGGAGTTTTTATTTTTAATTGAGCCACTTTTCTACCGAGAACATGCTAATTTGAAATGTCCCAATAAAAGTTTCTTTGAAGAATTTGCCTGTCTCAGAGTTCTTATTGAATGGGATGTATTACTTGGAACCTTGATATTAAACCAGTTCTCTAAACTCTAAGGCTCTAAACTGGAGTTGCTGTCCAGGGTCCTGAGCTCCAGCCACTCCCAGGCAGTGAGAAAGACACAGGAAAGATGGAGGAAGAAATCAGAGAAGCACCAAGCACCAGTGGTGTCTTCAGGGGAATCATGGAGAGGGATTCTCAGAGACAGATGTGGGAGAGACCAATCTCATCCACAAGGGAAGTGAGAAAACAATCCTGGAGTGGAGGTCAATGGGATCCCTGTGTTAGGATATGATTTGGGCCTAACAGTTGTCCAGGCAATATATGTGTTCTGTGACTTTACGTTTTAATGCTGCATCATGCTGTAATGCTGAGTCATGCCATAATTAGGTGTAATTTAGCAACGTATTTAAGAAAGGTACTGTAATGTATTCAGTTGATGATAAGCTGCCATTGTGCTATCATCACGTGCGTGCATGTGTGGGTGGATCTGCTATCATCCGGGGTTTGTGTATCAGAGTGAACCAACTACTGTTTGTTTGCTTTTTGGATTTAACCGGTAAAGACTTGGACTGTTTAGAAGACCTACTTCCTGTTCCTCAACCTTAATAGAGGATTCTTGGCAAACTACAGTTGCCTTATATCGATCTGGTGGATGCCTTTCCCTAGTAGATCTTCTAGGTCAGCCACAACTGCTGCTGGCAAGAAACGTGCCCTCCGGTTGGACATATTACCATGGACAGGGCTTGGTCCAGGTCCAGGCCCAGTGGATCCCAGTACCACCGGTCATATCACAACCATTGGCTGTGCCGCTGCCACTGGCCATTTCACAACTACCACTGCTGCAACCCTGAGAAGAAGCCCCACCATGCTTTCAAGCGGTGTTTGATGGGAGTCTGGACAAATTGGCTTTCTTCCTAAACCAAGTGTGGGTGCACATTGACTGCTATGGGGACTGCTATCAAGATGACCAAGAAATTGTTTCCACCCTTACTGACAATCTGGAGGGGGAAGCGTCGGAATGGGTGACCCAGCTTCACAATGAGGGGGTTCTTGAACTAGAAACCATTGATGACTTCCTGCAGGAATTAAGAAGCCAATTCGGGGACGTATCCCACTGGTAAGAGGCAGAAAAAGAAATTGAGAATAAGATAGAGAAGCTGCCTGGCTAAGGAATACGTCCAGGAATTCTGAAGAGCTACTGGGAAGCTGAGACAGTGCCCGGAACTGATGCTGGTCCATTACATTAAAGAATGTCTGGACAACGAACTGCTCCAAATCTGCCTTTGCCAGGGAGTCCCAGATCGCATCCACAACTGGTATCGGATGGCTGGGCTATGGACTTAGAACTATGGCAGCATCAGAAAGAGACTCCAGAGAGTAACCCTAAGAGACAACTGGGATGGTTAGCCAGCCCATGCCTTGTTGGGATGGGGGGAGGTTTGCCCCCGAATCATGAACCAGCACACAAGCAAACACACTAGGACTGAAATAAGGCTAGCAGAGGAGTTTTGTATAAAAATATACTTTACTAAAAAACCTTTAAAAAACACTGTATCTTTAAAAAAGCACATTAATAACAAAGTCTTATCTTGGTTAAATGAAGCCAGGCCGACTCCCTAAATTCCTCTCCACAATACCGAAACCAGTCCTTGGGAAAAACTAACAAGATATAAAACAGCTTTGGTATCGATACATCATCGAGGTGGTAGAAGGATAGCAGTGTGGACTTCAAAATAAAAGTCACCTGTAAAAAGCAATCCAAACAGCAAATGTGGCTTGAAGCTCCTGGCAGGGAAACTGTCCAGCGTATCCCTCCGATCGTGGCAGCAAATGTTCAAATGTTGGCTTGCGTGCTTCAACGCAAGCAAAAGGCAAGCCAAAGGTAGAAACTTCAAAAGGCTCCCGGCTATCTCAGCACACAGCTGCAAGATAGCTATGTGGGAGTAACACAGCTTCTCGGCTTCTTCTCTGCTGCTATCTCTGCTGCAGGCATCAGGGCTTCCCAGCAGAGTTCTCCTCCCTTCTTTCAGGTCTGCATCCAGGTGCCTCAACACCGGCTCTGCATCTAGGCCTAAACAGCATCTAGGCCCGACTAGCAAGGAGAAAGGTCTGTGCTTATGTGGTAAGCTAACCTGCAATTAACTAGGGCGGGGAAGGCTTGCAGTTAATTGCAGACCGGAGATGGCTTGATTAAGTCCATACAGTTTGTAGCTGATCAAGTGGCCACAGCAATCCTGAAAACACTTGCTGACAATCCACTTCTCTGTGGCTATTTGATTAGATAATAATCATGCATATATCATTGGGTACATATACACGTCAATGGTTAGTACACTTTACATAGCCATTGATATTTTGCCCAGGAGATAATGATGTTGTTCATGAGGCAGCGGTTTAGTGAACACATCCACCACCTGTTCCCTAGTTTCACAATAAACGGTTTTAATGAAACCTGTTTTCACAAATTGTCTGACATACTTACACTTGATGTCAATATGGCGCGATCTCTGTCCTATAGCATCGGCCTCAGATATGTTAACGGCAGCCATGTTATCCTCATAGCTATTTATAAGATACATAGGCTCCCTCCATAAACTCACCAAAAGATCATCAAACCAAACTAGATTATTAGAGGCTTTGGATAAACTCACGTACTCAGCTTCCGCTGTGGAAGTTGCAATTAATTTTTGCTTGCCAGAGTACCAATACACGGGACTACTATTCAGATATACAATGTAACCCGAGGTACTTTTTCTAGATCTAACATCCTCTGTCCAATCGGCATCCGAATAACAACACAACTTTAGTTCTCCAGATATCTCTGGCTCCAACAACAATGAGTAATGCACAGTACCTTTTAAATACCTTAGGACTCTTTTGATCCAGTTCCAATGGTACTGTGTGGGATGTTCCGAATGTCTAGACAACACATTCATGGTCAGACTAATATCTGGCCTAGTCCAATTCTCAATGTACAACAGCGACCCAATCACGGATTTATAAAGGGTCTTATTCTCAAACTCCATACTCTCATTGTACATGCTCTTAAGGAAATCTGTTGCCATAGGGGTGTCACATGGTTTCGCTTCGACCATGTTGCATTTTTTAAGTAACTCTAGCATCTTGTCTTGCTGAGAGAGTCAAAACCCCTTCTCAGTTTTAGCAAATTGCACCCCTAAGAATTTGCTGACCCGGCCTAGTGGTTTTAACGCAAAATTCTTGCTTAGGCTATCTGAGAACTCCTTGTACCTGTCCTCAGACTTGCAGATGTACAAAATGTCATCTATGTACAACAAGATGGTTTCCTTAATGCCCTGATGGTCCTTAATGAACACACATTCATCAGCCGATGATGGTATATAACCCATCTGTCTTAAACTTTTTGTGAGACACTCATACCAATGCTTACCAGATTGTTTTAAGCCATATAGACTCTTGTTCAACAACCACACATCATCTTCCCGATGGCTTACTCCCTGAGGAATCCTACATAGAGCTCTTTGTCTAATTGGGCGTGCAAATAAGCAGTTTGCATATCAAATTGATACACTTTTTCACCCCGCATGGTAGCAATAGTGAGAGCCATTTTTACGCTCTCAGGGCACACTGTAGGTGAGAAGGTATCCTCATAATCGTCAGGGAATCTGTGCGAGAATCCCTGCACAATTAATCTCGCCTTATATACAAAACCACCATTCTCAATAGGCTCCTTTTTATAAAGCCACCTGGTGCCGATCACCCTCTTATCCTTGGGCAACCTTTTTGGTGCAAATATGTCTAGTTTCTTAAGGCTGTCTAATTCCGTATCCATGGTGGCAAGCCATTTCTGCCCTTTGTAATTAGGCAAGGCCAGCACATCCTCATATTTCTGAGGTGTGGCCGAAATTTGGTTGACCGAGGTGATGAAGTCATCATATCTCTTAGGTTTGTTGCCTCTGGTAGATCTAACTGGTCTGTCTCTAGGCGCATCGTCCGCATCAGAATCCTCTGATGGGTCATCTTCCTCGTGATCTACATTGCGCGTCACTAAAGCTGGGTACCTATCCTTCCAGGTCACCCCCATCTTATGCTTTAGTATCCCTCTCAAGGGTGCATGGGATGCATGCTCCTCAGAACTAGATGTATCCCTATTGTCATGTAGGTCCTCTGATACATCCTCCGCCTGGCTGTCAGAACTACGGGAAGGGTTCTGAGTGAGGATCTCATTTGCATGGATCTTGCTCCAATTAGCCCATTCATGAAAGGTGGCAGACCTCAATATAACCAGCTTCCCATTTGGGTAGGCAAACCTATATGCCTTGGAGCCCTGCTCGTAACCGACGAACCTCAGCCTAACTAAGGTTCTATCTCCTTTCCTCCTGAGCTCCTTCGGGACATGAACATCAGCCATCACCCCCAAAATGTGGAGGTGTGCCAACCTAGGCTTATGGCCGTATAGCACCTCATATGGGGTCTTCTGCACCATGCTAGACCACACTCAATAAGGGTGTAGTTTGCATAATTAACTGCTTCCGCCCAGTATGCAAAATCTAGTTCGGCATCCTCTCGGGTGCACCGCATCATCATCTGCAGTACGCCGCTACGATGTTCCACGATGTTACTTCGAAATGCGGAGTGAGGCGCAGTGCGTGAATATATTATGCCCTTATTCCTCAACCAGTTGAAGAACTGACTAGAATTATATTCAGTCCCCGTGTTGGTTAAGATCTTCCTAACCCTGACTCTGTACTGGTTTTCGACCAGACTACAAAACTCCTTAAACCTAGTCAGTGTTTCGTTTTTAGACGTTAAGAGAAAAACGAACCCAAACCTGGTATGGTCGTCAACTATGGTAAGGAAGTATTGTCTCTTACCAATGGAGGGTGCGAGTGGACCTACCACATCCATATGGACAAGCTGGAACACATGTTTGGAATTCCGCTGAGGCTCCTGGGGTGCAGGTTTCCCTTTCGACTTTGTACTCCTGCAAATTGAACAGTCTAGAAACGTGTTGCAATCATTGATCTTGGTACCAATTCGGCTACCTTTTTCACTACAGGAAAACTCACATAACCTAAACTGCGATGCATTAGGTGAGCACATTCATTATGCAACGGTTCACCTACAGAAATTGCATTAGCTTTTTCAGGTTTCCTATTATTTGACTCTAAATTAAAACTCACAAACTTTTTATTTTTATTATTAACTCTACAACTATCATTACAGGACTTCCTCTGTTGAAAGTCTTGATGCTCACCACCCAGTTCTAGCTGGGGTTCATTATTACTACCAGCTGAGATAGTGTAATTGCTAGCACTAGATGCCTGAGGATTTGCATTGGGGGAATAGTAAGGCAAACCACCTATCTTCAACACCTCTCCAATCACACATTTGTTATTTGTGATTACAGCTGTTCCTTTAGAAAACAGAATCTCTATTCTAGGATTCTCATATATCCTTATTATGCTTAGCAAATTATGGTCTATCTCAGGTACATACAATACATCATTAATTTCTCCTATCCCAGGAATATAAACATCTCCAATGCCAACAACATTCACCTTTTTACCGTTAGCAACTTTAACCATGGATTTATGCCTTCTCATATTAACAAACAATCTTCGGTCACTTACAGCATGGTTACTAGCCCCACTATCCATTAACCATAGTTGCTCACGCTGTTCCCTCGTGAGTTCTGATTCAATGGTTTCTACTATATTTACAAAACTGTCATTGAACCTGAGATTGTTCCTTTTGTTGCCTCTATTTGGCCATTTACCCCTTCTCTGGTTAGGAACATCTCCACTTGGTTTTCTGCCTTGAGGGAATGACCTCCTTTTACACTTACTACCAGAAGGTGTCTTTAAACAGGACCTGGCATTTACATTTTGCGTGCAGTCCCTTCTGTAATGTTCTCTGGAATCAGTTGAAACATTTTCCAATAGCATATGCTCTATCTGAACTATTGGGCTTTCTCAAGAGTTTTTCTTTCTTGTGGAAAGATGCCCTATATTTTCACAAATTATCTTCCACTATTAATTTACCAGATAACACTTCTAGAGGTAAATTGTTGTAGTTTACATTATCCAATTGAGATATAAAGTTATCCCAGCTAGGATCAAGGGAATTGATTATAACAGTTATGAGAGTTTGTTCAGACACTGTTTCCCCTCTCAACATCAACTCTTCCCTTAACCTATTTAACTCACATAAGTGTTCATTAATATCTACTCCTGCCTTCAATCTTGCAGGATTAAACTCTCTGTAAATTCTGTTAGTGGCATGGGAGCTTTTAGAACAAAATAACTTATGCAATTTTGACCAAACTTCCGTAACAGTCAGGTTGTGAGGTAACAAGGTCAATTGACATCAATAGGATACAAAAGGCCTTAGGATGTAAAAGGTCAACTTCCAAGGACCATGGTCTAGGTGGGGGTTTTAACAACAACGATAAAACATTTTCTTTCATTAAAATGACTTGAATACTCTTAACCCATTCCTTAAAATTTCCTCCACCCACACTTAAACTCTTAAAATTAGGAAGAACCTGTACATTGTTAAACATAGAAACAGACATTAATTGATGTTCAAGGTGTGGTCTGTCCTGGAATGGGCAATAAGGCATTGGAATGGAAGCACACAACACAGTGTCTTCCAACTGGCATTCCAACAATTGTTCCTCCCCAATGGGAGGGATTGAAATCTCGCGTTGTGCAGATCCAAAGCTTGTTCTGGTTTGATTACAAAGGTTTGAGGGTCCTCTTTGATGCTCCTCTCTAGGAAGTTTTGGACGTGCTCCTAGGTTCCCGTCTCCAGTTGAGACAGCCTCTGGAATTGCCCTGGATGTCAGTGTTGTCATGGATGGGTACGTGCTGCTTGTGGCATGCGCTGAATTGGTCACAGACATCGGAGGTGTCTGCAGCTACTGGCATGTGCAGCTACTGTTCGTTGAGCCGATGGCGCCTGCGAACTATCACCTAAAATGGTTGTTAGCATTTCTATTGCATTCACAACCTTACGCTCAACATAAGAGTCTCTTGAGTTTTTAGTTGGAGTCATTGATGTCATCAAGGAAGCTAGAATTCTTATAGCCTGATTTATAATGGTTTCAACAGCAGGTGGCACTGTATTAACTTGGCCATGCTGGTTTAACGAAGAAGCAGGGACATTCAAATCAGGCAGTCTATTATCCCCCATTCTCAACTTAGAATCCACAATAGGGGTTTTGGAAAAGGATTGAAAGTCTTTTACCGGTCCTGTGTTTTCTGGAACTTCAATCCTATTTCCTTTAGCTGTCATCATGGCTGGATTCATCAGCAACTTGCTAAAATCAGCAATCGGGTTTTCACTTGTTATTGGCAAACCTAAAGCTCGAAGGATTGCCTTCCTGAGTTCATCATCCACCTCTAAGTTTGGATTCAAGGCCTGAAGTGGCGTTCTTCTGTTCTCTACTTCCTCAGGTGATGATGGTTTACTCACTGCCTTAGGCATTTCAAAAACTAAGGCTTCTGCTCCAAAACCTATAGCTCTACTACACTCTTGGTCAATTAGAGTTTGGGGTTTTTCAGCCAAAACTAATTTGGCCTGAGCCCCAGATGGTCCACCTTGTGACTCCATGCTTTTCACTGCAGCCCTAGTCAACATCTGTTTTTCCTGACTCAATTGTATTGCAGACATTTCAGTCTAGCATATTGCCATGTGCGCATGGGTTCGCTAAACCATCCTCTGCTACCAACTGTCCAGGTCCAGGCCCAGTGGATCCCAGTACCACGGGTCACATCATGACCATTGGCTGTGCCGTTGCCATGGCTGTTTCACAACTACCACTGCTGCAACCCTGAGAAGAAGCCCCACCGTGCTTTCAAGCAGTGTTTGATGGGAGTCTGGACAAATTGGCTTTCTTCCTAAACCAAGTGTGGGTGCACATTGACTGCTATGGGGACTGCTATCAAGATGATGAAGAAATTGTCTCCACCCTCACTGACAATCTGGAGGGGGAAGTGTCGGAATGGGTGACCCAGCTTCAGAATGAGGGGGTTCTTGAACTAGAAACCATTGATGACTTCCTGCAGGAATTAAGAAGCCAATTCGGGGACGTATCCCACTGGTAAGAGGCAGAAAAAGAAATTGAGAATAAGACAGAGAAGCTGCCTGGCTAAGGAATACGTCCAGGAATTCTGAAGAGCTACTGGGAAGCTGAGACAGTGCCCGGAACTGATACTGGTCCATTACTTTAAAGAATGTCTGGACAATGAACTACTCCAAATCTGCTTTTGCCGGGGAGTCCCAGATCACATCCACAACTGGTATCGGATGGCTGGGCTATGGACTTAGAACTATGGCAGCATCAGAAGGAGACTCCAGAGAGTAACCCCAAGAGACAACTGGGATGGTTAGCCAGCCCATGCCTGGTGGAGGAGCCCCTTAGAGGGGTCTCCACAATTCCCTAAAATGCTTCTGGTGTGGACAACAATGCCACCAAGTGTCCAAGTGCGCGGTCCCAGCCCCATGGGTTGGGAATGAGAGGCCAAACCTGTTCCTCAAAGCCAAAAAGACCACAGCAGAAACTGCAGAAAAGAAGAAGTTCACCCAGCAAGCTGTTGAGGTCTCTCTCCTACACCAATAAAGGGAAAAGAGAACTCCAACCCCTGAAGTCCCACCACTGGTTACCAATGACAGCAGTAATGATAGTGAGGATGACCCAATGGTAAGTGAAGCTATCCATCCTTTCACACTTAAATCAAAATTGGTGGTGCCAGACATGGGACACCAAGGGGAGGTAATCTTGTTTAAAAAAAAGAAAGAGGGGTTGATGAGGCTCTGCATGGACTTTAGAGGAATAAATGTAGTATGCATGGGGAACACCTACCTGCTGCCACTAATGAAAGACATGCTGTCCCACCTGGCCAAGGGGAAGGTGTTCACCAAACTAGACCTGCAGGAGGCATACTACTGAGTCCAAATTTGAGAAGGAGACAAATGGAAAACTGCTTCCAACTGTCCACTGGGCAGCTTCCAGTTTAAAGTAATGCCATTTGGGTTACATGGGCCCCTGCTGTCTTCATGCAGTTGATCAATAAAGTAATGCATGAGCACCTATACAAGTGAGCCCTTATAGATTTGGACGACATTCTTATATTCACTGAAACAATGGAGGAGCATGTGAAGCTAGTGTGCCAAGTCCTGAAAAAGCTGCTTGCAGTGAAGCTATACATCAAGCTGTCAAAATGTGAGTTCCACAAGACCGCTCTGGACTACTAGGCCCATCAAAAGTCAGAGCTGTACTAAACTGGCAGCCCCCTCACACTCACAGACAACTTCAAAGCTTCCTAGATTTTGCCAACTTCTATAGGCACTTCATCCCTTCCTTCACCAAAATAGCCTTGCCCATGATAGAACTATTAAAGACTGGGGGGGGGGGGAATCAAAAATCCCATCCCGACCAACCCTTCCTGGACATTGGACTGTCAGTGGGTGATTGAGACACTAAAAAGGCTGTTCGGTGAGGAACCAACCCTCAAACACCCTGATCCTGACTAGCCTTTTTTTCCCCATCATATTTTTTTTTAATTTATACATATCATTATGTGGATGGTGTGATGTTTGAGTATCATACATTTTAATACAGATAAACATATTCATAATTATTACATTCCATTTTCCTTATTCCATATTATTTACCTCTATCTTTTACACAAAATTTTTATTTTCATATAAATATTGACAAGTATGCAATAACATCTAAATCAGTAGTTCCCAAACTTTTTCAGTCCACTGCCCCCTTGGTACTACAAACTCATCCTCAGTGCCCCCTCCCCCACCTAGGGATGGGTTCTGCTTACCTTTACTACTGGTTTGCAGCAGGGCCACGCGTGCACACTCACTTCGCTCGCGTATGCACACACTCTTCTGCACATGTGCAGAAGCATTTTGGTGATGTTGGGGTCAGTGGGCGGGGGCCTCTTGCCAGTTTTACTGCTGGTTCCTTTTAAAATTGAAAATATGGAGAATTGGGAGGATGAATATGAGAAACTAAGGTAGATGTTTCAAAAAGATGTTTAATTCTCCTATTTCATCTTTAATTTCTTTGTGAAACCTTCTAACTTCCTCTTGATGATCTGCCATCTTTTCTTGAGATTTCATTAGGGTCTCTTGTATCATTTGTAACACGGCCTGCATAGTACTCATCGTTGGTTCCATCTTATCTCTTTCTTTTCCCAGCATACTTTCAATCAAGCGCTGGGTTGAAGGGGAGGGCATCAAAGTTGGGGTTGATACATTTTTTTCACAGTTTTTGTTATTGTTATTGCCATTTCTAAATTTCTTTTCAGATTCCACCACAATTTCATAAAAAGACAAATTTACAGAACACTCTAACCTATTACAATTCAATTCAATTTAACTAGTTTTAAGACCTTTCTCTTATAATTATTATCTAATTTTTGTTCTTAAATCCTTAAATCCTTTAATCCTTAAATTTTAATTCCAATTTTCTAATGGTATTTTCTATTTAGCGTTTTTACTCTATTTTAAACAACTCCTTTCCCATATACATATATTCCCTTTCCTCTCAATTCTTTTTCTTCTGTATAACAATAAAACCTTTTCAGCAAAGCCAAATACCCCCTTCTCCAGATGCACTTACAATTTCAAAAATAGTTCAAAAGTACTACTCAAACCAATATTCTAGCCAATGTTCAGATCTTTAAAGGCAGATTTCTTTAAAGTTTTTTCTTTCCCTTTTTTTATTAAGATTGTCTTCTTCCAGTTCTTCCACACCTTATTGCATCAGCTCACTCTTTTCTCTCCACGATCAGTCCGTCCCTCTTCTCAGTTTAAGACCAATTTACATTCCATTGTCTTTTTGATAATTATAAATCCACAGAGTTCGCTTATCTATTTTTAATTCTCCATCCACACTTTTCTTCCCAATGTTCTCTGTCCAGCTACAGCAATTTGATCAATTGAAGAAAGGAAAGTTCTCAGCTTTTGTTTTTAAACTTACTCTTTTTCTATCTCCGGTCGCAGTTCCTCTACAATATTTCTGGTTGTTAGTTTGTATCTTCTCTGTTGCTTCCACTTTCACTGCTTCTGCCGTCTGCTACTGTCTCCATTTGATCCACACCTTTTAAGTGTGTTCTCTCTCAATTGCTGCTTCTCTGCTCCTCGCATCTCTCTTCTCGTAAAAACTTTTTTAAGTGTCACTTTTTCTTTCTTTCTCCTCAGCTTTCAAACAATCACTGCTGCTGATATCACTTTCTGCTTCCTCACTAAGACGGCCGTCATCGCTCCTGATCTGCCTTAAAGGCAAATTTTTCCCTGCAGGATTTAAGCGGTCTGGCTTTCCATCTCCAGGGCGGTAGCGTCTCGCCTGAGAAACAAAACCTTCTCCTTTAATACCCCAGACCCTCCGAGCCTGGAATCATCCTAAAAAGGGCTCCAAAACAGGAATAAGATGGGCTTTTGGGAGCTGTCAAAGGCACCCTCACCCACTCTGTGAGACATCACCGCCAGAACAAAATTTTTATTTTCATATAAATATTAACAAGTATGCAATAACATTTAAACCAGTGGTTCCCAAACTTTTTCAGTCCATCACCACCTTGGTACTACAAACTCATCCTCAGTGCCCCCCCCCCCACACCTAGGGGTGGATTCTACTTACCTTTACTACCAGTTTGCAGTGGGACCACGTGCACTGTACAATAAAAAAAGATGAAATTCTATAGAACCAGTGAGAACCAGGGCAACCCACTACTGCCCCCACCCCCACCCCTTATAAATAGCATTGTTTGGAATAGCAGTTTGCACAACCCACTAAGGAAGATAGTAACAGTAAAATACATGGAATACAGCCATTTTTTGGCCTCCTGAAACCTTGCCCCATTTTCATTTTGCAAAAAATGGACCTGTTTTTCGCAAGAACAGGGTGCGCAGAGCCTTTGGGAGGCCTGCAGGCTGCTCCAATACAAGTCTATCCCTGTAACAAAAATAGCTAACACTATTAGTTAACACTAAAAAAAAATCCCCTGAATCAACCAATCTAGAGCAGTGATTCTCAGCTGGGGGTTCCTTTTGAATTTGTTGACCACCAGCAAGTGGGAGAAAGCAATTTCACAGAGGAGGGGATGGAGAGGGCTGTGGGATGAATTCACACCCATTCCCAGATCCCCTTGGGATCAACCTGCAGTCCTCCCCTGCCTCCTCAGGTGGTAGAGCTGGTGTGGGGGTGCTTTTCAAGAAGTCACAAGGAAGGCTGAGAGCTGGTTTCTGTCCCACAAGTAAAATTTGGTCCAGAACCAACCCTAACATGAAGGTCTTTTATTTGCTCCTTGTACTTCTTGTCTTTGCATTTTAAATAGGTAATAAATTAAATTTCTGATGATGTCAAAATAGCTCATAACTCACCTTTCTAGACAGCTATTATCATATCTAAAAGCAAGATACTCTTCTGCATCTTTTGTCTGGAGTACCATATAATCCAGAGCCCTTTAATTGCAGAAGCCCAAGTTTTAAGAATGGACTTCTGGAATTAAAGCTCCCATTTTTTAGCTAAAACTTAATTCACACCTGTTAATTTTGCTTGAGCACTGTGAACAATTGACAGTATGATCCTCCAAAGGTCTGAAAAATATATCATTGATTTTTCTTTGGCATTTAAACTAGATAACCAATGTGAAAAAATGCATCAAGGAAGGACTGGAAAGCCAATTCATACTGAACCATATTGGGTTTTCTGTCATTATTGTTACAAGTAAATCTTCTCCCTGGGCATGTCCTGCTCAGTAACTTGGTATGCCAAGGGTTAACCAGCACAAGAGAACCTAACCCCACCTTCACGCCCTTCCCATTACCTGTAGCTCCACCTCCCGGGTATTTAAGGTCTTCCCCTGTTGTTGTTGCTCCAGTTGTTCCTGATGATATCTGCAAAGAAACAAATGTACATGAATGAATAAAGACTCACCTTGAGGAACAAACCGAGCGTGTCTTCGTATATTATTGGGGCCCAAATCGATCCTAACTAACAAAATGGTAGCAGTCGATGGTTGGGCAACCCAATAATCAGAAGACATGCCAAAGAAACCTCAAACAAGGTCAGAGACCAAAAGGAGAGAAAAACAACGAAAACCAACTGAAGACATGGCAACGCCAATAACTTCAGAGGAAGAAAAAGAAAACACCCCCGAAGAATATTCATCGGACGATGAAAGGGGGCAAAAGGACATAAATGAAGAAAAAATCCAACGGAGGGAAATCAGCAGACTCAGAAGAGGAATGATGAGCCTGCTAGAAACCCCTACCACCGACGAAGACCTCCTGGCCGGGATCAGCTACCTCATCCAAAGCCAGAACGAGGCCAGGAGGACTCAAGGACGACAAACAGGGCGACCGGACACAAGCCCGGTAAGAAAAACCCCCCAGAACTGTTATTTTCCAAAGGCTGAGGGGGGGATTCCCGCCCAAAATCAAGACTGGCGGCCATCTTGGAACACGTGGCCAAAAAAGATGGCCGACCTCCAAAAAGACGAATTAGCATATGCTAATCCGCCAACCAATGAGGTGCCCGAACCCCGAAAACCCCAAAATAATGATGATTCCTCGGAAGAAAGTGAGGAATCACCCCCCGAGGACATCCCCGACGATCAAGCGGTGGAAGAGGCGATAAGAACGCTCACCGCCGCCTTCGGGACAAAAATAAAAATTTTAAAGGGGCCCCAAAAAAATGCTAAAAAAACCAAAGGGGACAAGAGAAGACCTCCCAGCTGTTTACCAAGGGGCGCGGACACCGCTGGGGACCCACCGATGCCGCAGCACCCCCCGGTAGCGATACGCCACCCCACTCCCAAGCCGCGACTACCGGAACGGACCGAATGGCGAGAATACTCACCGCCGCCGCCGCCGCTGCAGAGAGAGACCTGGAGCCGCCCAGCTGAGAGGACAGCCTTCCTCGACCGCCGCTGGACACCCGGAGCCGGACCGGAGGCCTTACCATCTTGGACGGACAGCCTGGCCGGAGCAGAGATGAAGAGGTCCTTCCACGACGAAGTCTCAGCCGGAATGAACGCCGCGCATGCGCAGGAGCTCCTGTGGACAAAAAAAGAAAAAAAAATGCAAGGAGGGATTTTTAAATTACCTTCAAGCGTTCCTGAACCACTCTGCTTTTTCCAGCATGCCAAGTACCATGGACAGCAACACCCACCTGTGAGTAATACACAAACCAACACGAAGAGTGGCCTTCACTGACACCACCCGAGACTCCCCCGAGTGCTATAACTGCGGGCGAAAAGGCCACTACAAACGAGACTGCACCAGGGGGCACAGGGACAGATATAAACACGAACCACGCGAAAGGCACACAGACAAGCGTCACCATGACAACAGGGCCAGGCGAAGGGACTCCCCCAGACCCTGGGAGAAGAAAGAAAGCAGAGACAACTCCAGGGATAGCAAAGACGGGTCCCTATGCAGAGTAGGAGGAGCCACACAAAGTAACAAGACCTACCAAAATGGGTCCTGGTGGCTCATCGACTCAGGGGCCACCAATCACACCACGTGTGAGAGAGGACTCCTCTCCTCCTTCACCGAGGAGGACTACCTAATCAAAGTGGCCAATCAAAACGACGTGAGGGTGACAGGAAAAGGAAACGTAACCCTCCCCAAATTAGGGAAACTAGAAGGAGTGTTGTTAGTACCCGAGATACCCCACAACATCCTCGCCTCCTTGAAACTCAGCAAGGAGGCAGGGATAGAAATTAACATCAAGGAGGGGGGAATCACCATGACCAAGGGAAGTATAACCATAGGGAAAATCACAATTAAAGGGGGCCTGCCCTTCCTCTACATAGACAAGACTAACGCCAAAGAAGACACCGAGGGTAGCAAAGGGCAAGAGGGGGAGGGTACCCAACCACGCAAGGAAGACAAGCAAGGTAGGGAAAAGGTTAGCATAGGGAAGCCGCTCCATGATGAGTGCGCACACCTGCTGCACCGCAGGTTAGGACACGCTAGCTTCCCTGTTGTTCAAAGGGCTAATGACTGTACTGAGGGCTCAAGAATAAAGAATTGTGAAACTTATTTGGACTGCTCTGTATGCAAACGCTCTAAGCTAAAAGTAGCCCCCAAACCCAAAAAGGCCACACGCTCAACAAATCAATTATTCGAAATGGTACACATGGACCTCGTAGGCCCCCTCAGGCCTTCCGTAAAGTATGGCAAGAGGTTCTTCTTAACCATAGTAGACGACTACAGTCGCTACGGCTTCGTGTACACACTGAAACACAAAAGTGAAACCTACCAAAAATTCAAGGAATTCTATAAGCGTGTGGAGACACAACACAATACAAAAATCAAGAAAATCATGACAGACAGGGGATCAGAGTTCTTATCCAATGACTTCTCCCGCTGGCTGAGGTCAAAGGGCGTGCTGCACTTTAAGTCGTCTCCTTTCTCGCCATTCCAGAATGGCGTGGCAGAACGCAAGAACTCAGCACTCCAAACAATGGTGAGGTGCGTCCTCGAGGACGCTGGGCTTGGCCAACACTTCTGGGCCGAAGCCCTGGTTTATTCTAATTACACGATTAACAGACTTTGGTCGAGCGTACTAAACATGACCCCTTACGAGGTGATGTACAATAGAAAGCCAAAGATATCCCATCTCCACATCTTTGGGGTCACGGCAGACGTGCACATACCCAAGCAGCTCCGTAGGAAGGGAGACAAGATTTCAAAACGCCTTAGGTTCATGGGTTATGAGACAGGCACGAAAGGATATAGGTTCATAGACAGTGACAACAAATTCATCATCTCCAGAACGGCCACATTCCACGAACAGGCCAATTGGTCAAAAATACACCTCAATGAATTGCATCACCAGGTAGAAAACAGCCAGCAGAAAACAGACCAAATTAATCACCCACAAAACAACCACACCCAAAGGTCACTCCAACCCAAACACAAGGTAGATTCGCTCACCCATAAAGAGGCAAAATACATGCACGACGCGGAGACCCTGCAAGGTAGGCCAGTCAGAAACAATAGGAACCAAAAACCAAAAAGGTTCGATGACTACGTCATGCACCTGCAGACAGAACCCATTACCCCAGAAACATACAGCGACATAACAAAATTACCATTAGAGGAAAGGCAAAAGTGGGAAGCAGCGATGGAGAAAGAAATGAGCAGCCTTAGGGAGCTGAGCGTATACACACCATCCAAGGTACCAGAGGGTAAGACCACCATCGGGACAAAGTGGGTCTTTAAGGTAAAGACTCTAGAGGGGGGCCAGAATCTATACAAGGCCAGACTCGTAGCACAGGGATTCGCCCAAAGATTCCCCGATGACTACACAGAAACGTACTCACCAACAGTAAGGCCAGAAAGTGTCAAAAGCGCGCTGGTCATTGCAGCCGCCCTGGGTCTTGAGGTGCAACAGTATGATATACAGACAGCCTACCTACATGCTAAGTTAGACAAAGAAATTTACGTAAGGGCTCCTCCTGGTAAAGACACCACCAAGGGCGAAACCTGGTTACTAAACAAGAGCTTGTATGGGCTTAAGCAGTCGGGTAAACAATGGTATGACTGTCTGGTTAAAGTATTAGAATCTATGGGGTTCAAGGCCACCATAGCTGATAACTGCCTCTTCACCAAGGAGAGCAGTAGAGGCAAGGAGTATGTCCTCATATATGTGGATGATATTTTGTTTATAAGTAAGAACAAAGGGGATTGCGATGCCTTTGCAAATGAATTAGGCAAACATTTTTCACTCAAGTCACTAGGGGGCATCAACAAATACCTTGGGGTACACGTTACTAGATCACCCAAGGGCTTCCTGCTAAGCCAAAAAGAAAAAATAAGCGAGCTCCTTGCCAAATGTAACATGTCAAATGCCAAACCTTGTGAAACTCCCATGTCAACAGACTTTCAAAAAAACGTGCACAGTGACTCACCACAGTTCCCAGAGAACACCTTGTACAGATCCACGATAGGTTCTCTGTTATACATTGCTAACTGGACACGGCCGGACATTGCTCTGCCCGTGAACCTGCTCTCGAGGCACGTAGCCAACCCCACAGTGTTTCATTGGGAGGCAATAAAAAGAATACTCAGGTACCTAAAGTATAGCATTAATAGCTGCCTCAAATTAGAGCCCAATACCAATGAGAAACCTCTCCTACACTGCTACGCAGACGCTGATTGGGCAGGCGACACCAAAAGCAGGAAAAGTACCTCAGGGTATGTCCTCTTCCTAAATGATTGCCCAGTATATTGGTACACTGGAAAGCAAAACCTTGTGGCCACCTCCACCACTGAGGCAGAGTACATCTGCCTGTCTAAAGCCATAAACAATCTAGTTTGGTTCGATGAACCGCTGACATACTCACTAAACCCTTATCCGTTAAACAACACTCATATCTTACTTCCAAACTATGTGTCATACCCATAAACATTAGCCAGGTCGAAACTGTCAGCCCCAGGGATAAGGATTTAGAGGGGGATTTGTTACAAGTAAATCTTCTCCCTGGGCATGTCCTGCTCAGTAACTTGGTATGCCAAGGGTTAACCAGCACAAGAGAACCTAACCCCACCTTCACGCCCTTCCCATTACCTGTAGCTCCACCTCCCGGGTATTTAAGGTCTTCCCCTGTTGTTGTTGCTCCAGTTGTTCCTGATGATATCTGCAAAGAAACAAATGTACATGAATGAATAAAGACTCACCTTGAGGAACAAACCGAGCGTGTCTTCGTATATTATTGGGGCCCAAATCGATCCTAACTAACAATTATCTGAATAAAATGAAAAGAAATCAAATAGTGGTACCTAGTGCAGAAAAAGAGACAAAATAATGGGTCATTCTCAACACTTGAATTCTCTACACTTAAAATATCTAGAAATTATTATGGTTAAGTGAGTTTTGCCCCATTTTACGATTTTTTTTGCCATAGTTCAAATCAAAGATTTCTGAGACCAATGTTGAATACTTAAATTTCAGTAATCACCAATCCCAGTCTTAAAATGAGTTTAGAATCAGTGGGAGTCACTAATAACAATGAACTAACTAGCTACTGATAATGAGTCCAGTCCTGCCGTTCTTTTCCTGCTGTCCAAGTTTTGCAAATACTTTTTCCAGGTATATGTTTTATTCCAAAGTATACAAACCATTATTGTTAGGGGAAAAAATGGGTCTTCCAAGCAATTTTAAGAGACAGTGTCAGAATGACTCTGCTCTCAGCCTCCCTTGTAGCTCCTTGAAAAGTACCCCCCTCCCCAACACACATATGTAAATGAAAAGAATAAGCTTAAAAATCTTAGCCTTTTAAAATTGAAAATATGGAGAATTGGGAGGATGAATATGAGACACTAAGGGAGATGTTTCAAAAAGTAAGAGAGGGATTTAAGATAAATCAAGAAGCAGATAATTGATTAGCTTGCAAAAAAAAGAAAGAGAAAAGATAAATGAGAAGCAAGAGAAACGAGCTAATATTGAAAAGGAAATAATTAAAAAAAGATAAAGATGATTACACTGGGTTCAATAGTAAAAATGGAATAAGATGAAATATACTACTAATAATTAAAAAGATGAGGGGAAATTTTGAGAAATATACTTGATAAATGAAAGAAAGACCGGGGTTGCCTGTATTCCATAGTGGAAAATATAAAATTGAAAATGAATACAGCAATAGAGAGGGATGAAGGAAGGAGAAGAGAGATGGAAGAAGGAAGGAGAGAGAGGGAAGGAAGAGAAGGGAGGAAGGAAAGAATGGGAAATTAGAGTAGGAGTGAGGGTAAGAGAGAGAGGAAGAGAGGAGGAGAAGGAGAAAGGAAGTAGGGAGGAGAAGAAGAGTGGGGGAAGAGAAAGTAAGAAGGAAAGAAAAGAGAGAGGTGGTAAGTTTGAGGAGAAAGATTGCTGTACAATAAAAAAAGATGAAATGGAAGAAAGGCAACCCCAAACAAATATAAAGATATTAAGATAAAGAATGAATTGTTGAACTTTAAAGAATAAAAGAGAACAAATATCAATAAATATCAATAATTAGAAACACACATACAAACATACAATGTATTTTCTTTGAACAGAGTATTTGGCCGGTTCACAAATTTAAATAGTGTTTAGTCATTTCAATTACATTTACAATTTCTATATTTCCTTTTTGCCATATTTATTCCTCATCTATTTTTTTTTAAAAAACAATATTATCCTTCAACCTCATCTCTAATATTAATCAAATTCAATTTTCCCTTCTTTTCTATATTATACCCCTTCCCATTGTCATCTATTTTTATATCCATCCTCACATTGGTTAATTATGTAATATTACAGTTGTTTAATACAAATGCAACATTTTAACATAAATCTGTTTTCAAACAAGTTTTATTTCATTATCAACTATATAAACAAATAGTCAATCTTCAAATTATAACTTCTAATACATCAAGACATAAAATAGTTCTTTGAAGTTTTTCCCACCCCTCCTACCCCCTCCTACCCCAATCCCATCCCCCCAGGCTTCCCAGAGCAAATACAGGGTAAAACATTTATTAAACCCAAAAAAGAAAACACCACACACTATCTATAAATTTGTCTCCCTCTTGCACTTTAACTCTCCTAATTCATATCTAAATATAATTGTTCTTGTTTGAAAGTAGTTAGTCCCGCTTGATTCTTATCTGATCTTCGAGAATGAGCAGATCTTCTTTATTCCAATCAAAACCTAATAACAGTTAGCCATCGCATCTCCCACCCTTACATATGTTACCACAGTAAAAATTATATACTTCAACTAGGCTCCAATAAAGTATATTGTAAAAAATCGTATACTTTTCATCCTATAAACTTATATTAAATATAAATTTATTCAACTTTTTCTCTTCAAAGCCACTAGATAACATTAACATAATTTAAAACAAAATATAAAAGTTTTGATAATATCCTTCTTGAAACCCTTGAGTTTATATTGAGAGATCTATACTGACCTTGATTTTAACATCCACAAAATATTCCTTTTCATTCATCAACTTTTATAGATTTAATTAAAAAAAAACACTGTTCAAAATATACTTCCAATCATAAGTAAAAATTTAACCAGTAATCTATAATAATTCCCACATCACATTACTTAAAATAAATTTCCAAAATAAATCCTGTCCCTAAATATAAGTGAATCATTCATTTTCTCTCAAATATAACTTTTCAAAGCAAAACAAGTCATGTCCCTTAATACGAATAAGGTAAGTCTTTTCAACCAGTATTATCCTCCCCACCAAGGAGGAGTAGAATTCTTCCACCTCCATTTTCCCCTGGCTTTCTTATGAACCTTCTTCTTGAGTCTTATTCCTCCATCTTTTTTTATTTTTACGAACTGTTGAATTTTCGGCTGTAATTTTTGAATCTTGCAGTCTTGTACAATTTGGAAAATAATTCCTATTGGTAAGCACACATCTTTAACTAAGATTGAAAGTCCATTTTTGTAAAAAAAATTATAGTGTTCCATTTTGAATCCTTCTTCTTGTCTTAAAAATCCCAACGCGTCCTGTCCCTTTTCCTTTCAGTTGTGTCAGAACCTCCGAATAGATCTCTCTCCATGTCTCCTGGTTATACTCCTTCAAGCCTGTCAGCTTTCCGTTCTTAATTTGAAAAACATCCACTCAATTCTCCATAGGCACATTGATCTGAGTTACTTCATCCTCCTCTTGATCCAGCATCCCAATATTATATGACATCTGTGATACCAATATAGTAGCTCCCCTTGTATCTTTGTTACAAATTTGAGTAAAAATCTTCTCAAAACGCCCTTCCAATCTTTCCATTAACGAGGTAAATGATTCTAGCCTTTCTTCAAAAAGATCCACTGTGTTAAAGTTTGTGATAATAAGCCTTCATCCCTCTCAGAAATCTTTACCACCGCCATTTAAAAAAAAAAAAAAAACTTTTCCAGCAGCCTCACAACAAAGTCAATAAAATTCTTATTCTCAGTCTCCAGCAGATATTACCATTTAATAGTCAATAGTTCCTATTTTCTTGGGCTGCAAACCTTATTTTTCACTTCATTCAGCAAAGCCTTAAAATACTGACAGCTTTAACAACTTTAATGAGCGCTAACGAGCATTAACGATCCCTCTGTTCTTTAGCTTTCGTTTCCACTCAGCGCCATTTTATTTCTTTTGAAAACTTTCTCTGCCCTCTGGAAGGAAGTAGTATTTGTTGGAGTTAAAGTAAAATAAAATACTTGCAAAAATCCTCCTGTTTTGCTCTGCCTGCTTAAAATAATTCCTTGGAGTAAATTGGATCGCAGGGATGGTCGCGACGCCTTGTTCTTCCAGTGACAGAATCATCCCGGATCTGGAGCTGCTTCAGGCGCTTGGGGAGCCCTACTCATGCCTGTGCACTCGCTTCACCCTCTTTGCCCAAGGGGAAAGTTCCGAGCCACCAGAACAGTTGGTTTCCGCTGTTTTGGCGGCTTTACAGATCACCGGAGTTGGAGCTCCCAAAAGAGCTGCTGCGGCGCCGGCGGTGCCAATGGAAGTTTTAATATAAATTTTAATTTACATTTTAATATAAATCAATTAGTTATATAACTATCTTTTTTGTATATTAATCAATATGAACATAAATATTCCGATTATTTCCATGCAATCCAATTTCTTACCAATCAATTAATTATATTTACCAATAATAATAAACCAAATAATTTCCCCCATATATTCCTCCAAACCACAACTTAACCATTTCTGCTTTCAACACAATATACAATAGTATCTCAATTATTACAATTCCCTAGTTAAATAGAGCTTTTTTTCTTTTGTGTTTTAAAATCTTGAACTCTCCTCTTTTGCTCTAAATTTCCCATTGTTTGCACCTACCTTTTTTGATGAGGAAAAAGAAAAGAAATCTGCCTCTTTCTAATTTTTGAACATTGTAGCTAACAGCAAAGCCAACAACCTGCTTTACTTTCGGTTTCGGTTTCAGCTTGAATTGCTCAAGGAGAAAAAAAAAATTGCTCCAGCAATTTAGCTCTTTGTAGCAAGCAGCAGATCAATGCACAAAACAGCTGAAGCAAATCAGCTGAGAGTCGGGGATCTAATCAATGGGCTAATTAGCCTATGCTGAAGCTGAAAGTTGTTTTTTCTTGCTGTTTGCTTGCAAGGAGGTAACTGCACAGGCCAAAGGGTGGGGGCCACCCTCCTTGCCACTTAGCAACCCCCCTGCCACCCCCTTTTGCCTCTAGTGTCCCCCTTCCACCCCCTTGCCTCTTACTGCTCCCCTAAGGCATCCCACCATCCCCCAGGGGGCGGTACCACCCACTTTGGGAACCACTGATCTAAACCGATATGCTTTATTATTTTTTTAAATAATTTTTATTGAGTATTTTACATTTTAAAACCAAACATACAATAGCAAAAGAAATCAAGAGACAAAAACAAAAAACAAAAAACACACATACATTAAAATACAATACTAACAGCAGATATATACAATTTTACAACTTTCTGCATCGTCTTTACTCTTAGTTTTTATCCTTCCACTCCTTCTCTTTATTTTTAAAATATTCATAATTAACTGTTTTGTTAGCAGGACCATTATTTACATTTATGTCCAGTATGTTAATATCTAATTTCACTTTATATTCTTATTTCTTAATTTGATTTCTGTTTTCCAACCATGTATAAAACCTGTTCCACACTTTATAATAATCTGAGTCTTCTCTTTCTTTGATCTCCATCGTTAGTTTATCCATTTTGGCGCATTCAAGGATTTTCTTTATTATTGTTTCTTCTGATGGTGGATTGGTTGACTTCCACATTTGCGCTAGAGTAATTCTGGCTACCGTTAGAATATGCAATATAATATAATAGAGACTTTTTTCCATTTTTCTAACAATCATTCCTAGGAGGAATATCTCTGGTTTAAATCTTTTGGAGAGTAATCTCTTCCAACCACCCTTTAATTTTATACCAAAATTTCCTTACCTTAGGGCACATCCACTACATATGGTAGTATGTCCCTAGTTTGTGACCACATCTCCAACATTGGGGTGATAAATTGGGGTACATTTCTAAACCGATATGCTTTAATGCCCCCTGTATTATCTTTTGTTATAATTTCAATAGTATAACCCTCAAGTAGAAAAAATACGAAATTGCCCCATTGTGTTTTCTTTTCTCTGGTACACCATATTTCACCCAATTTTACAACAACAATCATCTCCTTTCCTCTTCTTTCCTCTCCCTCTCTTCCCTTCTCTCCTTTCTTTCTCTCTACTTCCCTCCTTCCTTCTCCTCTTTTTTCCTCTCCTTCCTTCTCTCCTTCTCTCCTTCTTCTCTCCCCTCTCTATCTCCCCTCTCTTTTTCTCTGCTTCCCTCTCCTCTTTCTACTCTTCTCCTCCTCTCCACTTCCCTCTCTCCTTTCCCCTCTCTACCATTACTGTTTCTCCCCTCTTCTCTTACTGCCTTCCACTCCCCTCCATTTCCCTCTCTCTTTTCATTGTTGTATATAATATTCCCAATACATAAAGGATATGGTGTATTTTCCAATTAATACCATGTTTCCCCCAAAATAGGACACGTCCTGAAAATAAGGCCAAGCCTGATTTTGGGGGTGGGCCTAAATATATTTCCTCTCCCCAAAATAAGCCCCCTCTCTCACACACACATGCTCACACATGTCCCTCACACCCCCAACCCTCCCAAGGCATCCACATCCCTGTGAACTCCTGTGCCCCCTGACCCTTCTGCCGCCTTTGGCACTGACCATAGACCTCCAGCACCTGCTCCTGCACCATGGTGGTGGTCCACCCACTCTTGCCTAGGCACTAAGTCTGCATAGCTCACACTACTGAGCACCTGCCACAGCAGCCTCCCTGGGGCTTCCTTGGCAGGGCGGCCACTGGCAGCAGAGAGGCTTCCATGCACGGGGGGTAGTTGCAAAGGTGCATCCCACAGCTGGATGCAGATCTTTGCGGGGATTGCTGAGGTGCTGCAGGTGTTGCTGCTGCCACCACTGCTGCCTGCGAAGGCCCAGCGTCCCTCTGCAGCCAAGCTCAGCCACAGGCGAGGAGCATTGGCCATGGCTGGGCCATCCAAGCTGTGTCTGTCAAGGCTGCCCTTGGCATGGGTGCCCAGCGTCTCGTTGCTGGGCACCTGGAAAGAGTAAAATGGACCTGCGATTGGAGTGGAGAGGAGCAGGGGGGAAGGGGAGGCCTCCGGCAACCATCACCATAGAGTGGGAAGCACAATCCCAGAGAGGCAGTTGCCCTGGCTGGGGTTTGGAAACTGCAGATGCAGTTTGGGAGAGAGAAAGAAAGACTTCTGCTGTTTCTGCTTTTGGCTGCATGCAAGGAAAGCAGCAGAAGCAGCAGAACTCTTTCTTTCTCTCCCCCAAACTCTGCCTCTGTGGCTTCCAAAACCCAGCTAGGGCAGCAGCTGCTCTGGAAGTGTGCTTCCCATTCTATGGTGATGGTTGGAACTGGAGCCTGCAGGGAGAGCTGGCCCAGGCCATGGCTTCTGGGTGGATGCTGGTGGTGGGTGCTGGCAACATTGGCTATGAGCTCAAGGACCTGATGCTCATCAGCTTCTCCTAAGGCAAGTGTGTGTGTGTGGTGGGGGGGACAGGCACTTGCGCAGCTTGGTGCCGTTGGGCTCCTCACGTTCTACACACTCACACATCATGGGAGGGGAGGGGCTTGATGGCAGCACTCAAAGGGAACCTCTCTCTGCCAGACTCCCTGCTGTGAGTGTGCAGGATGCCCAGGGCCTCCTGCACCCCCAAAATAATAAGACCCCCAATAATAAGGCCAAGCCCTTATTTCAGGGTTCAAAAGAAAATAAGACCCTGTCTTATTTTTGGGAAAACATGGTATCTCTTTCAACTATAACTATACAATTTCTTAAAGTTACATTCAAAAATAAAAGAAACAGACTTAATCATTTAAATGTGTTATTGATAATAATCATAATCATAATATCATCATAATATAGATTTATCTTCATGTTAATATTTTTAAACACATCATCATTCTAATCATATATATACATATATACATATATACATATATACATATATACATACATACATACATACATACATACATACATACATACATATGCAACTACAATATTATTCTTTTAAATACTAACATCACTTCATTGATCAAACAGCATACCTTCTGAATACCAGTTTCTTACATCCTAACATTCAAGCTTACCACCATTTTCATTCTTTGTGTCTATTTTTCATGTTTCTTTTCCTAATTTATTTGACTTTGTGATACATTGCTTTACACCCTTCCATTCTAAACTTCTAGTAATATTCCCCCCTCCACATTATTATATTCAAGGACATGATACCCTGTTTTGTTATTCATATTCCCTTTATTTAACTCTTACTCTCTGTATATTTTAAAGTTTGTTAATACACCTAAATATATCTACTTTCACATTACCTACATAATAGTCATTTTTTATTAAAAAGTTTTACAACAAAAAAATTCCCCCCCAATATTCCCCCCACCCTCTTTCCCTCCCCCCACCTCCACAACCCTCCCCCCCCATCCCCCCTCCCCCCCCAGACTTCCCAGAGCAAAATACAGGGTATTGCAATTAACAATCATAAGCTAAAATAAGCTAACTATCCTTAGTCTACAAATCATCCCCTGAAACCTTAACTCCACTAGAGATAACATGATATTTCTAGAATTTAACATTCATTCATAAGCTAATTGATATTTTCTTGTCTGACACTTATTTTGAATATATTCAATCCATCTTCTCCATTCCAGTATGTATCTTTCTTGTGTATAGTCCTTCAAATACGCTGATACTTTTGCCATTTCTGCTAAATTTGTAACTTTCAATGTCCATTCTTCTATAGTAGGCAAAGAATCCTTCTTCCAGTATTGCGCTACCAGCAGCCTAGCTGCTGATATTAAATTTAAGATCAATTTAGTCTCTTAATGTACAGTCCATAGTTATACCCAGTAAAAACAATTGCGGAGTAAATTTCAACCTTTTAAAAAAAATATTCTGCATCACCCACCAAATTTTTATCCAAAATGCTTTGATTTTCTTACAAGTCCACCATATATAATAATAAGTTGCATCATCACAATTACATCTCCAACATTTAGCTTGTAAATTTGGATACATGCATGATAATTTCTTAGAGTCCAAATGCCATCTATAAAACATTTTATAAAAGTTTTCTCTTAAATTTTGTGCTTGTGTAAATTTAACATTTCTAACCCAGATCTTTTCCCATGTTTCTATCATCACTGGTTCCTGAAAGTTTTGTGCCCACTTTATCATACAATCTTTGACCAATTCCGTTTCTGAGTCTATTTCCAATAATACATTATACAGCCTTTTAATATGCATTTGGCTTTGAACTCTAATCTGTTTTACCAAATTTTCCTCATTTTGCATAACACCAATTTTTGATCTTCCCTCCATCTAGCTTGAAGCTGACTATACTGAAACCAAGTATAAATTATCCCTTCTTCTTTCAATACATTTAAAGATTCCAATTGCAATTTGCCCCTTTCCATAATAAGAAGCTCTTTATAAGCAATCACCTCCTGTTTTTGTTCTATACTTATATTTTCTATTGCATGTCTAGGATTTGCCCATATAGGTATAGTTTAACTTATATTAGTATTTCTTCCAAATCCTCAACAGAGCATTTCTAAGTATATGACCTTTAAACATCTTATCCACTTTTTTTTCATATAACAAATAAGCATGCCATCCATATAACAAATCATATCCTTCTATATTTAACATTCTCTCTTCAGTTAAATTAAACCAGTCACTAATTTGTGATAAAACCGATGCTTCATAATACAATCTTAAATTGGGCATTTTAAGACCTCCTCTCTCCCATACATCCTGTATAATTTTTAACTTTATTCTTGGTTCCCTTCCCAAATAAAAATATTGACCCCTTTCTGCCACTCCTTCAAATTCCCATCTTTCTTAAGCACTGGTATCATTTGAAACAAAAATAGAAACCTAGGTAACACATTCATTTTTATTGCTGCTATTCTCCCCAATAGAGATAGTTGTAACTTTTTCCAATTATCCAATTCTTTCTGTACTTTATGCCAAAGAACCTCATAATTATTTTTATATAATTTCATATTTGAAGCTGCAATATTTACTCCTAAGTATCTAACCTTTTTAACTATTTCAAACTCTGTTAAAGTTCCTAAGTCTTCTCTTTGAGATATAGACATATTTTTAGTTATCATCTTCATCCTATATTGGTTGATTTTAAATTCAGATACCTTACCATATTGACCTATTATGTCAAACATATAAGGAGCCAATTCAACGGGTTGAGATAAAGTGAAAACCAAGTCATCTGCAAAGGCTCTTAGTCTATAATCTTGCTGTCTGATTACAATTCCTTTTATTTTGTCAGAATCACGTATCTTGTTCAGTAAAACCTCTAAAGTTAGAATAAACAGCAGTGGAGATAAAGGACAACCCTGCCTTGTTCCTTTCTCAATTTTATAAACTTCCATTAAACCTCCATTAACTATTATTTGTGCTGTTTGTTCCTGATATATTGCTCTAATTGATTGGGTAAAATACTCTCCAAAATGCATTTTTTCTATTATCTTCAACAGGAATTGCCAGTTCAAACTATCAAATGCCTTTTCCGCATCCACAAATATGAGTGCTGCTGAGACTTGGTTGTTGTTTTCCAAGTATTCCAATAAATTTATAATTTGTCTCATGTTATATTTCATTTGTCTCCCTTTTATAAACCCTGATTGGTCATTATGAACTACTTGCTGCATAACTGGCATTAATCTATTTGCCAATATCTTGGCAAAAACTTTATAATCAATATTCAAAAGTGAAATTGGCCTAAAATTCTCAGGTTTAATACAATTCTGTTCTTCCTTCAGGATCGGTGAAACAAAAGCTGTTCTCCAAGAGGGTGGGACTTCTCCCCTTGTTTGTATTTTACAAAATAAAACTCTAAGCAGTTCCACCATTTCAGCCTGTAAATTCTTATAATAAACAGCTATTAATCCATCTGTTCCTGGAGCCTTGCCTATTTTTAATTGTTTAATTGCTGCAATAATCTCCTCAGAAGATATTGGTTGATTCAATCCTTCCCTCTGTTCTAACTTTAATTCAGAAATATTCCCCTCTTTTAGATATCTATCTATAGCTATACCTTGTACTAGTTCACTAGCATACAACTTTTTATAAAAATCTAAAAAGGCGTTTTTTTTATTGAAAAAGTTTTACAATACAATTTTTATCCCCCTTTCCCCCCACCAATCCCCCCACCCAACTACCACCCCCTCCCTTTCCCTCCCTTTCCCGCCCCCCTCCCCCCGACTTCCTTTGCTAACCAAACATCATATATATCAATCCACATCAAGCAAAGAAATAGGTGAGATCCAGATAAAATATTATAAATTTAACATTAAGTAATAAAAAATTAATCTAAACTTCTAACACCCTCTTTTACCCGCTAACTTCAAATATATAGTAACCATAAATCATTTGTAAAAACTTACAGAAGTATAACAAATATAACAAATATAACAAATATATAAAAACTAAATTTGAGCATCATCATTTTTCTAGATAATAATATAGTATATATATATATATATATATATATATATATATATATATATATATATATATATATATATATATATATATATAACTTTAAATATCATTCCAAATATTTAATCTAAATAATGTTATATAAGAAAATATAAAATCCAGATAATACATCATAAATTTTAACATTGGATAAAATAAAGCTAGTCTATCAGGTATATAAACTTGTTTTTGACATTATAATTTATCTAAATATTAATATAGTAAATATAAATATATAACATAATAACAATATAATTTCAAATATTTAATAAAATAATTATAATAAAAATAATTATGAATCAAATACTAGTTGAAACTTATTAATTTGATATTTGTTCCACACATACTCTACCCATTTCTTCCAGTCCCTAACAAAGGCTTCATGGGTCCTGTCTTTTAGGTATGCAGAAATCTTAGCCATTTCTGCAAAATTAGCTATCTTCAATATCCATTCCTCTATAGTAGGTACACTATCTTTTTTCCAGTATTGACCAATCAGAAGTCTAGCTGCAGTGATCATATATAAGATCAATCTCGTTTCACTCGGTGAGCAATCCTTAACTATCCCCAACAAAAAAAGCTGCGGAGAAAATTGAAGCTTCTTTTTCAAAACATTCTGCATAACCCACCAAAGTTTAATCCAAAATGCTTTCAGTTTTCTACATGTCCACCAAATATGAAAATATGTTGCATCCAAACAATCACACCTCCAACATTTAGGTTGAACATTTGGATACATACATGATAGTTTTTTGGGATCTAAATGCCATCTATAAAACATCTTATAAAAGTTTTCCCTCAGGTTCTGTGCTTGTGTAAATTTAACATTCTGGGCCCAGATCTTTTCCCATGTTTCCAACATTACCGGTTCTGCAAAATTTTGTGCCCACTTTATCATACAATCTTTAACTAATTCACCCTCTGAATCTCTTTCTAACAATAAATTATACACCCGCTTAATATGCATCGGCCCTTTACATTTTATCTGAGTCACCAAATCTTCTTCATGTAGCATTAATCTGATTTTCTGGTCTTCTCTCCATCTCACTTGAAGTTGAAGGTACTGCAACCAAGTTAAATTCGTCCCTTCTTCCAACAGAATTTTCAAAGGTTTCAAACTCCATCTGCCCCCATCATTAAAAAGCATCTCTTTGTATAAAATCCCCCCGAGTGACTTTATATTCGGCATAATCTGCCCAAGATCCAACCACAAAGGTATTTTATAATCCAATTTAAGCTGGTGCTT
The DNA here is from genome assembly GCA_038048745.1 of Coluber constrictor foxii. Classification (NCBI taxonomy): domain Eukaryota; kingdom Metazoa; phylum Chordata; class Lepidosauria; order Squamata; family Colubridae; genus Coluber; species Coluber constrictor. The sequence continues at coordinate 111,948,957 of CM075961.1, read as the reverse complement.
CTTCCAAACTCTTATCAAGGCATGTCTCAAAATATGACTTTTAAATACCCTATCCAACTTGTCTTCATAGAATAAATATGCATGCCAACCAAAATCCAAGTCATGGCCTTCTATATTCAAAATTTCTATTTTCGTTGTACCAAACCAATCGCCCACTTGTGTCAAGACAGCAGCCTCATAGTATAAACGTAAGTTTGGAACTTTAAGGCGACCTCTTTCACGAACATCTTGCATTATTTTGAGTTTAACTCTTGGTTTTTTTCCATTCCAAATAAATTTGTTTAGACCTGCTTGCCATTCCATCAATATCTTATCACTTTTGAGCACCGGAATCATTTGAAACAAAAACAGAAATCTAGGTAGAACGTTCATCTTAATAGCTGCTATTCTGCCAAGTAAAGATAGTTGCAGTTTCTTCCAAATTTCAAGGTCCTTTTGAATCTTATGCCACAATTCCTCATAATTATTTTGAAAAAGTTTTATATTAGAAGCTGCAACCTGAACTCCTAGATATTTCACCTTTGTAGCTATTTCAAAGCCTGCCAACCTTTCCAATTCACTCCTTTGTGGTTCCAACATATTTTTAACTATCATCTTAGTCTTTTTCTGGTTCAGACTAAAACCTGAAACCAAACCATATTTCTCTATGATGTTTTTCATCTGGATGATTGATTCCAAAGGTCGTGTTAGGGTAACAACAAGATCATCTGCGAATACTTTTGTTCTGTAATCTTTTTGCCTTACAACTATTCCATTCAGATTGTTAGAGTCCCATAGAGAATTCAACAACACTTCTAAAGTTAAAATAAACAACAATGGGGATAGCGGGCAACCTTGTCTAGTTCCTTTCTGTATATGAAAATTGGTAGTTAAACTCCCGTTAATAACAATTTGTGCAGTCTGTTCTTGGTAAATTGCTGAAATCGCTTGTACAAACTGGTCCCCAAAATCCATTTTATGCAAAGTCTTTTTTAGAAAATCCCAGTTGACTCGATCAAAGGCCTTTTCCGCATCCAAAAACACCAGCACCGCAGAGATCTGTTTATTTTTTTCAAGATATTCCAATAAATCTATAAGTTGCCTCACATTGTCCTTCATATGTCTGCCTTCTATAAAACGTGCTTGATCATCGTGAATCACCTCTTGGATATCTGGCATCAATCTGTTGGCTAAAACTTTTGCAAAACTTTTGTAATCCGTATTCAGGAGAGATATTGGTCTAAAATTTTCTGGTTTTGTAGAACCCTCTTCCTTTGGTATCAGTGAAATAAAGGCTGTCTTCCATGAGGGGGTATTTTGCCCCCCTGCTGTATACTACAAAACAAGTCCTTAAGATGCTCAACCAATTCTGATTGTAAAGTTTTATAATATACTGCTGTCAAACCATCCGTCCCAGGAGCTTTAGCTAGTTTCAGTTGTTTTATTGCAAATATAATCTCTTCATACGTTATAAGTTGATTCAGTCTATCCTTTTGTTCACTTGAAATTTTTGTGACTCTCTACTTATCAAGATATTCATCAATAACATCCTTTTTAATATTGTCCGCATGATATAATTTAGAGTAATAATCTAAAAAAGCTTGATGTATTAAACTGTTGAAAAATGTGTTTGCCTTTGTGCTCAATAGTATCAATTATACGAGAACTTTGTTGCTTTCTCAATGTGTAGGCCAACCATCTACCAGGTTTATTAGCATTACAAAAAGTATTATGTCTAGCAAATTGTAAATTAGTTGCCGTCTGATCAGCCATCAGTATTTGAAATTGATCTTTCAGAAGTTTTATAGTTTGCTGTAGTTTCTCATCAGATGGATTTTTTATATGCAATTGTTCTTTTTCCTTTATTTCTGACTCCAGTTCTGTTCTTATCTTTTGTCGTGTTGACCTATACTTAGAATTCATATAAATCAGTACACCTCTCATATAAGCCTTACTTGCATCCCAAACGATTTCAATAGGTGTACCCTTATTCAAATTCATTTGGAAAAATTCCTTAACATGTTTTTTAAGGTCCAAAATATTCTTCTCGTATCTAAATAAATTCTCATTCATTCTCCAACATCTTCTCTCCCTCTTACCAAAGTCCATCTCCGTCCATACCGGACTATGATCTGTTAAAGTTCTAGGAAATATTTTGGTCTTAACCACTTTAGTAAGTAAATCAGAAGTAACCAGCATAAAATCAATGCTAGAGAAAGATTTATGTCTGTCAGAAAAAAATGTAAAATCCAATTCCTTCGGATGGTGAATTCTCCATACATCCTTCAATTCTAATTCTTCTTTCAATGCAAAGAACGTCTGTGGTAATTTATTCCCCCTCTTAGCCAAAGTCTTCTTATCAAGAGTTGTATCAATCACACCATTCCAATCTCCCATAATCAGAAAAGACTTATAATTCCACTGCAATATTTTAGTGTTCAATAATTTATAAAAAATTTCCTGCTGTTGGTTTGGGGCGTAAATTCCAATGAGAAGCATCGGAACATTCTGTATATTTATTTCAACTGCAATATATCTTTCTTCATCATCCGTTTCTACCAGTTTAGCTGGTATTCTTTTAGAAATATACAAAACTATTCCATTCCTTTTCATGGAACTAGAAGATATAAAATGTAGTCCAAGTTTTGGATTTGTCAAAAATTTTTGGTCCTGGGTTCTAATGTGAGTTTCTTGCAAATAGACAACATCATTTTTATACTGCTTCAAATAATGAAATATTTTCCTTCTTTTCTGTGGCGAATTCAAACCATTCACATTCCATGATAAAAATCTAACTGTCATTTGGGGATTCTTGAAGCGTTTTGAGCATTTGCCTAAGACCCTGTTCAACAGCAGAGGTCTTTGGTCTCGCTCCTCCCACTGCTTCAGATTTCTGTGTCTTCCCATTTGCTCCCTTCTCCTCTTGTAGCATCATGGACCTCTGCTGCTTCTGTTTCTCTAGTCTTTGCTTCTCTGCTGCACGAGTTATACGTTGATCTTTCAGTTCTTGTGACAACAATTCAAGGTCCAGATCCACCTCTCTTGTAACTCTAGGATGATTTGTTTTAGGCTCTGGGAGATCTGCAAAAAAATCCTCTGAGAAACCACCTAAGTTCTTCCCTTGCTATTTCTTGAATTGCCTGTCGTTCTTTTTGCCTAATAAGTTCTTGAATCCCCTCTTCAAAATCCTTGTCTTTAGAAATTTCTTCCACAGATAAAAGTGTGGATGAACATGGGGGTGTTGAAATTTTTTTAAGAACATTATGATAGAAATATTCTGCTTTTTCCACCGAGTTGATGCGATATCTTACATCCTCATATCTCAAAATAATGCCAACAGGAGCATCCCATCTAAATGGAATCTGGCGCTTTTTCAATTCATTTACCAAAAAACCATAGTCTTTTCGATCTCTTAACATCTTGGGTGGTAACTCTTTAAAAACCCCAATTTGGCTACCCTCATGTTGAACAGTGGTGTGGAAAGAGTTTTGCAAAATTTCATTTCTCAGCCTTCTATCAGTAAAATAAATCACAACATCTCTAGGCAAATTCCTTTGTCTTGCCACACGAGAATTAACCCTGTAGATCTTATCAATTCTATTGCCAATTAACTCAGGTTCAATTTTTAAAATCTTAGCCAATACTTCCACACAAGCTGCCCTCAAATTCTCTCTGTTATTTTCTCTTAGACCTCTCAGTCTTAAAGCGAACTCCATAGTCCGAAATTGCATCATCGTGATTTCATCTTCTAACCTCTGATTCTTCACCTCAACTTTAAAAATTTTCTCATTTGCATCCTTCTTGTTAGATTACACTTCAAGATTTAAATCATCCACTTTTTTCTCCACCACCAACAAGGCATCTGTAAAAGAAGCAGCTACTTTGGTTACATTCTGATTTAACTTGTCACTTTTTTCCTTAACCCACTCCTTCATTTCCATTTGGTTTTTTTCCATCCTTTCATCCAGTTTATTTATTTTTCCAGTAAGCTCTCCTAATGACTTAGTTAAATTAGCTATAAAAGCTTTCAAATCCTCATTCCCACTTTCTTGAATTTGACTCTGAGCCTGTGCTTGTGGCTTAGCTGACTTTTCCTTTGTCTGGTGTGTGGGGGAATCTCCCCCTTCTTTTGAAGCCATGCCAGAACAGGATCTTAATCTCTGAAAAAAAGAAAATCTTCCTCCTTTTCCTGTCCTCCCCAGTTTTGCAGAAAAGGAATCAAATCACTTATATTTCCAATTTAAATTCTTGCAAGTATGTTTCTTTCAGTTACTGGCAGGCAAACTGTTAATTAGCACTTTCTCTTTTCACTTTCACTTCCTCCATTTTAATCAGCCGCCATTTTCCAGACACTTTCACTCAGAGACTTAAATTGAGGATTTTAAAAAATCTTTAAAAATACTTAGCTTCTTAAAAGAAAATCCAGATCTCACCAGGTTCTTTAGTTACAGAGGAACTGTAGATTATAATAGGTGGAGTTGCTCTCGTCGTCTCGCTCTGTCTGAAGACAGAGATCCCTCGCCGATCGGAGCTTCGGTGGGCTGGAAAGGGAGCCCTCATACAGAACACCTTCCAGGGCAAAGAGAAGACCCTGGCAATGATTCTGGGGGCTCAACCTATCCCCACTGGTTCTGTCCTCCCTTCCAACCCAAAGGGAGGATTTTCAAGCCGCTTGCGGATCGCAAAGCGGCTCTAACAATCGGCGAAGCTGGCGGCCATAAAAAAAGCCGCCCAGCGACGACAAGGACGCCACCGGAAGCCTAAAAAGGCTTTTTTAATCAGATTCTGTTGATAAACTTCCTTACTTCTAAATTCTATCTTAGTAATTACTCATGATTTCTGTTTTTTCTTCAACATGTAGGCCAACCACCTACCTGATTTATTAGCATTGCAAAATGTATTATGTTTAGCATATTGTAAGCTAGTTGCCACTTGATCAGCCATTAACATATTAAATTGCTCTTTTAATATTTTTATTGCTTCCTTTACTTTTTTGTCTCCTGGATTAAATATAAGTAATTGTTCTTCCTTTTTTATTTCCTCCTCTATCTCTTCCCGCTTCTTTTATTGTTTTATTCTATATTTCTTGTTCATGTGTATTAAAATTCCCCTCATGTAGGCCTTACTTGCATCCCATATCATTTCCATAGGAGTACCCTTATACATATTAATAGCAAAAAATTCTTTCATTTGTTTTTTAAGCTCATTCACATTTTCTTCATATCTAAATAAATTCTCATTTAAATTCCAAGACCTCCTTTCTCCCCTCTCCTGTTCAAATTCCACCCAAACCGGACTATGGTGGGTTAAAGTTCTTGGACAAATCTTTGCCTTCGTCTTTATCCTAGAAAGGAAATCATTTGTAGTTACCGTATTTTCCGGCGTATAAGACGACCCCTGACTTTTCCTGTAAAAATATAGGGTTTGGGCTATACTTGCTGTATAAGACGACTTCTCTTCCAATGGACACCAAATAAAAATTAAAAAACATCAACTGGCTCACCCACAATGTAAAAGCAGCTGTGCTAGACCCAAAATGGCCCCTGCAACAAGCAGGAACCTCACACAGCCACAAAAAGCCCAAAAACCCCCAACTTTCACACTTTACACACACAAAATTCCACATACAGCTTTGTGAGATTTTATGCATTTGTGTAGTTAGAATGAAACACTACAGAAACACACTAAATCTCAGAAAGCTGCACAAATATTATTTTTTATTTTTATTATTTTTATTATTATTTATTTTTATTTTTATTTTATGAAAGCTAAATTTAAAACTTCCTAGCCTAAAACTTAGACCTAGCCTTTAAATGGCTAGGTCTAAAAAAGAACAACTAAAAAAACCCAATTAACTATTTTTTTAAAGCTCCCAAAGGGGGAAAAAACCTTACCCAATAGAACAGGGGTCTCCAACCTTGGCAACTTTAAGACTTGTAGACTTCAACTCCCAGAATTCCTCAGCCAGCTTTGCTTTGCTGGCTGAGTAATTCTGGGAGTTGAAGTCCACAACTCCCTGCCTGCTTGATTGCAGGCAGGGAGATTTAGTTGCTTGCTGATGCAATGGATTGCAGGCAAGGCAAGGCAAGCATTGCGGCTAGCAGCTAAGGTAAGCAAGCTGGGGAGGTGGGGGGAATTTTGCTACGTACCAATTAGCAGGCAAAAATTAGCAGCTGGGATGGCCAGCGTTGTGTAAAAGGAAAGTTTTTCCCTTTTACACAGCGCTTGGCCATCCAGGCTCTGGCTATCCCAGCTGAGTTGCCTGCTAATCAGGCAACTTAGCTGGGATGGCGAGTGTTGTGTAAAAGGAAAGTTTTTCCCTTTTACACAGCGCTTGGCCATCCAGGCTCTGGCTATCCCAGCTGAGTTGCCTGCTAATCAGGCAACTCAGCTGGGATGGTAAGCTTTGTGTAAAAGGAAAGTTTTTCCCTTTTACCCGGGGCTTGCGTGTAACTCAGCTGATTAGCGGCAACTCAGCAGGCAATTCAGCTTGGCTCCTTAGAGCCATTTAAGGCTCGTCAAAGCCTTTCGGGATGGTCTGCCTGGTTACAGGAGACCAACACCGGGCGTATAAGACGACCCCCGACTTTTGAGAAGATTTTTGTGTCTTAGAAAGTCATCTTATACGCCGGAAAATACGGTAGTATAAAATCAATCCTGGAAAAAGATTGATGCCTGTCAGAAAAAAAAGTAAAATCTCTTTCCTCAGCATTTTGTTCTCTCCAAATATCTCTCAATTCCATATCTTCCATCATATCAAAAAAGGATTTGGGTAATTTTGCATGTGTTGAAATCTTTGTTAAACTTTTTTTATCTCTCAAAGTGTCCATTACTCCATTCCAATCACCCATTAGTATAAAAGATTTATAGCCCCATTGTATTATTTTGGCATGTAAAAATTTATAAAAATTATCTTGTCATTGATTAGGTGCATAAATTCCAATTAAAAGCATTTTTGCATTCTGAGTTAATAATTCAATTGCAATATATCTTCCTTGAGCATCTGTCTCTATTAAATTAGCTGGTAGTCCTTTCTTTACATATATAACTATTCCATTTTTCTTCTCTGGTGACGATGCAACAAAGTGTGTACCTAATCTTGAATTTATCAAATATTTTTGGTCCAAAAGTCTAATGTGTGTTTCCTGAAGACAAATAACATCGTTATTAAATTGTTTCAAATAATGAAATACTTTCTTTCTTTTTTGTGGTGAGTTTAAGCCATTAACATTCTAGGATAAAAATTTAGTTGCCATCCTTTGCCCCTCAAAGCTTCATGAGCATACGCTGAATATCCTCCTCCATCTTACTCTTCAGCCTGGCCCCTCCCACTGCTTCTGGTTTTTTTTTCGTCTTGAGGTAAATCTTGAGTTTGTTGTACTTTTTGTTGTTGTTGTTTGTAAGTTGATCGTGTCAGGCATTGTTCTTTTGGTTCCTCTAGCTTCTTAGGTGCCTCAAAAGTAGGAGGTGGACCCCCAAATTGCACCAGTTCTTCTTTCATAATAATTCCTCCAGCTGCCACTTCAGCATAAGTTTGTACCTGCTTTCCATCTTTCTCTTGTTGCAACATATCCATTTTCTTTTTACATCCCCCCCCCAGGTGAGGGTGGGTATCCAGCCTTCAGAACATTGATATAAAAATCTTTTGCTTTCCAGACTGAATTTAAATGGTGTCTTTCTCCATGATAAGTCACCATTAAGCCAGTTGGAACATGCCATCTGTACTGCAGTTGCTGTTTTCTCAGTTCATTTACCAGGAAACCAAAGTCCTTTCTGTTTCTTAGCATTTTAGGAGGGATCTCTTTAAGAATCAGTAATTCTTTTCCATCCACCTGAACCTTGTTATTGTAAGAAGCCTGTAAAATATCATTTCTAATCCTCCTGTCTGTAAAATAAATCACCACATCTCTTGGTAATTGCCTTTGTCTTGCTATCCAGGAATTAACTCTGTAGATTTTGTCAATACAAATTGCCACATCCTCCACTCTTTCTTTAATAATCTCTGCTATAGCTTCAGCACAAATGTCCTTTAAGTTTTCCCGGCTATTTTCTTTCAGCCCTCTCAATCTCAAAGCAAATTCCATAGATCTATATTGTAATGTAACCAATTCATCTTCCACCTTCTCTGTTTTAGTCATGATCTCTCTAACTTTATCTTCCAAATTCAAATTAGCTTCATTAATTTCTTCTACTCTCTCATCTAGCTGGATGAGATGTTTTGATAATCCTGAAACTGCCAGTATGATGTCATCTCTTATTTCATTGTGTTTAACCTCAACCACATTCTTAATTGCCTTTATATCCTCCTCAAATTTTTTGAGATTCCCTTCCATAATTACTGTTTGATTATTCATAGCTGCAGTTTGATTATTCATGGCTTCTTTTATAAATTCTTTAAGATCTCTAAAGGAAGCCTCCTGACTCTGTGAATCCACCAGAAGCTGAACTTTCTGTGTTACTACTGAGACTGTTGAAGAGCCTCCTCTACTTTTAGAAATTCCTGGCTTCGCCTGTTTAGAAGCCATTTTTAAAAGGGAATCTTTTTTCCTCTTCACAGCCACAAAGTCTCTTAAACAGCTTCCAAAAATTTATAGATTATTTTTTATAAGTCAAAATAGTCCAAATAGTCCTTTCTCCAACAGCTTCTTAATTTCCTGCAGCTTTAAGCCACTTTTAAAGCACAAAACTCTCAATAGGCACTTTTGTTTCTCACTTTCACTTTCACAACAAAGGCGCCATATCTTCCAGCCTCCCACTCAATTAGATACAATTAGAAACAATGTAATCCCGGAGTTAAGCACTGATACTTGCAACAGTTTGGTCTCCTGCTCCCGTTCTGTCTGCTCTTGCTCTCATTAGATCTGTTTCTCATTTGCAGAATTGGTCACGATGTCTAGCTCTGTAAAAACAGAGTCGTCCTGGATCTGGAGCTTCCAGTGAGGTAAACGGGGAGCTCCCACCTCCAAGACTCTGAAATTATCCAGAGAGCTTTTGGGGGGGGCTCTACCCACCCTCACCAGCTCTTCTCTCCTTCTTCTCCCAAAGGAGAGGTTTTTCAGCTGCTTGACAGCTGTTCTGCGCTGTCAAAGCGGCTTTTACATAATAGCAGGGCTGACGGTCCGAAAAGACCGAACACGACGATGGCGATGCCAACCGGAAGTCCACAATAGTCATTTTTTATACACTTTTAATAATACCATCATTCAACCCCTCATTTCCAATTAATAATGAATTCTCATTCATAATTTTCCAGTTTCATATCTATTTGTGGTAATGTTTTTTTTAATTAAAATTTTTTTACAGATACAAACATTTTTTCCCATTTTCCACCCCTTCCCCCCTAACCCTCCCTATCCCTACCCCCCCTTGACTTCCCAAGGTGAAATCCAAATCAAATCATATCACACCATACAGTTCCCCCCAACTAATCTACCCACTGTCTTAACTATAAATTTCTACATGGCATTCAACTAAAAGCTATCTGATACTTTCTTGTTTGATATTTATTCTGCACATATTCTATCCATTTCTTCCATTCCCACACAAAAGTTTCTTGAGTCCAGTCCTTTAAATATGCTGATATCTTTGCCATTTCTGCAAAACTGGCCACCTTCAATAGTAGGCAAAACATCTTTTTTCCAATATTGACCAATCAATAACCTAGCTGTTGTAATCATATATAATATCAATTTTGTTTCAGTCACTGAAAATTTCTTAACTATACCCAGTAAAAATAATTGAGGAGAAAATTGAAGTCTTTTATTCAAAACGTTTTGCATAACCCACCAAATTTTAATCCAAAAGGCCTTCACTTTCTTGCAAGTCCACCATATATGATAATATGTAGCATCTAAACAATCACATCTCCAACATTTTGGCTGAACATTAGGATACATGCACGACAATTTCTTAGGATCTAAATGCCACCTGTAAAACATTTTATAAAAGTTTTCCCTCAAGTTCTGTGACTGTGTAAATTTAACATTCTGAACCCATATTTTTTCCCATGTTTCCATCATAACTGGTTCTGCAAAGTTTTGCACCCATTTTATCATACAGTCTTTAACCAGCTCATTTTCAGAATCTCTTTCTAACAAAATATTATAAATCCTCTTAATATGCGTTGAACCTTTCTCTTTTATCTGTCTTACCAATTCCTCTTCGTGCAACATTAAACCAGTTTTTTGATCCATCTCAATTGAATCTCAATTGAAGTTGATTATACTGTAGCCAAGTTAGATTAATCCCTTCTTTCAACAGAGTATTTAATGTCTTTAATTGCCATCTACCCCATCATTAAAAAGTACCTCTTTATATAAAATCCCCCCGAGTGACTTTATATTTATATTCCATGTAATATGACCAAGATCCAACCACAAAGGTATTTTGTAATCCAATTTAAGCTGGTGCTTCTTCCATACTCTCATCAAAGAGTTTCTGAGTATATGACTCTTGAATACTTTATCAACTATATTTTCATAAAATAAATATGCATACCAACCAAATTCCAAATCATGGCTTTCTATATTCAGTATTTCTGTCCTTGTCATTCCAAACCAATCACTCGCTTGTGTCAATGCAGCTGCTTCATAATACAATCGTAGATTTGGAAGTTTAAGGCCACCCCTTTCACAAACATCTTGCATAATTTTCATTTTAACTCTTGGCTTTTTCTCATTCCAGATAAACTTATTCACCTTTTTGCCATTCCATTAGATGTTTATCACTTTTAAGCACCGGAATCATTTGGAACAAAAATAAAAATCTAAGTAGAACATTCATCTTAACTGCTGCTATTCTTCCAAGTAAAGATAGCTGCAGCTTTTTCCAAGTTTCCATATCTTTTTGCACCTTTCGCCACAACACTTCATAATTATTTTGAAAAAGTTTTATATTTGAGGCTGCAACATGAACTCCTAGATATTTCACCTTTGCTACTATTTCAAATCCTGCCATCCTTTCGAGTTCCTTCTTTTGACCTTCTGACATATTTTTAACTATCATCTTGGTTTTTCTCTGATTCAGTGTAAATCCTGATATCATACCATATTCTTCTATAATGTCTTTCATTTGGATTATTGATTCCATCAGCCATGTTAGGGTAACAACCAGATCATCTGCAAATTTGAACAAGCTGGGCTGGCTTAACTTCCTTTATTTTGGGTTTTTAAATTTTTATAATTATAATTGGATTTTTAAACTGTTGAGCCGAATTATTTAATTTGTTTTAATGATTTTTTAACTTTTGTATTTATTGTATCTTATTCTGGCTGTTCATCATCCTGAGTCTCGTCTGGGAGTAGGGCGGTATATAAATTTAATCAATCAATCAATCAATAAAATAAATAAATGCCCTTGTTCTGTAATCCTCTTGCCTTATAGCTATTCCATTTAAAGTACTCGAATCCCATATTGTATTCAACAAAACTTCTAAAGTTAAAATAAACAACAATGGGGATAACGGACAACCTTGTCTTGTTCCTTTTTCAATACAAAAGGTTGTAGTTAAACTTCCATTAATGATAATTTTTACTGTTTGCTCTTGATAAATTGCTGAAACTGCCTGAACAAACTGGTCCCCAAAGTCCATTTTTGTTAAAGTCTTTAATAGAAAGTTCCAATTAACTCGATCAAAGGCTTTTTCCGCATCCAAAAACACCAGCACCGCAGGGATCTGTTTACTGTTCTCAAGATGTTCCAATAAATCTATAATTTGCCTCACATTATCCTTCATATATCTGCCTTCTATAAATCCAGCTTGATCATGATGAATCACCTCTTGCATAACTGGCATTAATCTGTTGGCTAATACTTTTGCAAAAATGTTATAATCCGTATTCAGGAGAGATATTGGCCTAAAATTTTCCGGTTTTGTAGAACCTTCCTTTTTTGGTATCAATGAAACAAAGGCTGCTTTCCATGAGGGGGGTATTTTACCACCTTTTTGTATACTACAAAATAAGTCTTTAAGATGTTCAATCATTTCTACTTGTAAAGTTTTATAATACACCGCTGTTAAGCCATCCGTCCCTGGAGCTTTGGCTGTTTTCAATTGTTCGATTGCAAAAATAATCTCCTCGACTGTTATAAATTGATTCATTCTTTCCTTTTGCTCCTTAGAGATTTTTACAACTCTCCTCTCTTCTAAATATTTATCTATAAGTTCACTCTGTATATGATCTTTATCATATAATTTAGTATAATAATCTAAAAAGGCTTCTTTGATTAGACTTTGTTGAAAAACTTCCTTCCCTCCGTGCTCAATACTGCCAATAACACGAGAGTACTGCTGTTTCCTCAGTGTATAAGTCAGCCACCTGCCCGGTTTGTTAGCATTACTAAATGTATTATATTTTGCAAATTGTAGATTAGTTGCTGCTTGTTCCGCTATAAGCATTTGAAATTGGTCCTTCAAAGGTTTTATGATTTCCTGTAATTTTTTGTCCATCCGATTTTTAATAAGTAATTGTTCTTTTTTCTTTATCTCTCCTTCCATTTCTAATCTTTTCCTATGCTGATTTAACTTATGTTTAGAATTCATATGAATCAGTACCCCCCGCATATATGCCTTACTCGCATCCCAAACGATTTCAATAGGGGTGCCCTTATTAAAATTCATTTCAAAAAATTCTTTCATTTGTTTTTTAAGTTCATTTACATTCTTTTCATATCTGAACAGGTTTTCATTTACTCTCCATGATCTTCTCTCATTCTTTCCCATTTCCATTTCTATCCATACTGGGCTATGGTCAGTTAGAGTCCTCGGAAATATCTTTGTTTTCTTTGTTTTTAAAAGTAAGTCAGCTGTAACTAAAATAAAATCAATCCTGGAGAAGGATCTATGTCGGTCTGAAAAAAAATGTAAAGTCCAATTCTTTTGGGTTCTGCACTCTCCATACATCTTTCAGCTCAAAATCTTCTTTCATATCAAAAAAAGTCTGTGGTAATTTAACACATAATTTTGCCAAACTCTTCTTAGCTTTTTTAATATCTATTACTCCATTCCAAACTCCCATAAGTAGAATAGATCTATAATCCCATTGCAATATTTTAGAATGTATTAATTTATAAAAGTTTTCTTTTTGCTGGTTGGGAGCATAAATTCCAATCACTAAAAGTGGGCCATTCTGTGTATGTAGCTCGATTGCTATATATCATCCACAATCATCTGCTTCTATAATTTTGGCTAATAATCTTTTATTTATGTACATCACAACACCATTCTTTTTCTCTGAATTTGAAGCTATAAATTGTGCACCTAGTTTAGAATTCAGCAAATATTTTTGATCCTGTATTCTAATGTGGGTTTCTTGCAAACAGATAACATCATTGTTAAATTGTCTCAGATAATGAAATATTTTCCTTCTTTTCTGTGGTGAGTTCAATCCATTCACATCCCAAGATAGAAATTTAATTGTCATTTGTAGTCTCACGAAGCGATAAGAGCATTTGCTGAAGTTTCTGTTCCAGAGTGGTAGTCTTCAGCCTGGCTCCTCCCATGGCTTCAGGTTTCTGTGATTTACCATTGGCAACCTTCTTATCTTGTGGTGGAATAGACCTCTGCTGCTGTTGTTTGTCTAGGATTTGCTTGTGAGCTGCTCGAGTTATACACTGATCTTTAGGTTCCTGCAACAACAAGTCGAGGTCCATTGCCACCTCTCTTGTATTTCTGGGTGGCCCTTTTCTAGTCTCAGAAAAATCCAGCAATGGTTCATCCAAAGAGCCCCTTATTGCTCTTTGAATTTCCTCTATTGCACATTGAATTTCCATTGCCTCCAACTCCATCTGTTTCCGCTGTTCCTGAGACTCTTGTTCAAATTCCTTCTCTATAACACCCTCCTCTATAGCTAACACTGAAGATGTACCTGGAGATGCTGCACCAGTTTTAAGAACTCTGAATTAAAATTCTTCTGCCTTTTCCACAGTATTTAATCAGTATCTCTCTCCTTGGTATCTCAGTATTATACCAACTGGGGCATCCCATCTAAATGGAATCTGTTGTTTCTTCAACTCAATCACCAAAAATCCAAAATCCTTTCTGTCTCTTAACATCTTAGGTGGCAATTCCTTGTAAATCCCAATCTCCTTTCCATCCACTTGAACAGTAGAGACAAAAGACTTTTGCAAGATATCATTTCTCATTCTTCTATCTGTAAAGTAGATCACCACATCTCTAGGCAAGTTCCTTTGGCTTGCCACCCGAGAGTTCACTCTGTAAACCTTGTCAATCTTGCACAGGACATCTTCAGGGTTAATCTTTAACATCACAGCTAGGGCAGCAGCACAAACCACTCTCAGATTCTCTCTTATTTTCTTTTATTCCTCTCAGTCTTAGAGCAAATTCCATTAATCTGAATTGCATCATAGTCACATAGTTCAATTATTTGAGTTTTATTATCCATATTGGAAATTTTATTGTCAGCTTCCCTCATTTTAGATTCAAATTCTGAACTGAGTTCAACCACTTTTTTATCGATTTCAACAACCGCTTCTGACAAACCAGTGACAACTGTCAATATATCTTGCTTCATCTTGTCATACTTTTCTTGAACCATCTCTTTAATTTCCTGCTGAGACTTATCAAATTTCTGCTGACACTTTTCAAATTTCTGGTCCATTACTTCAATATGGTTCCTCAGAGCCACAGCAATAAATTCCTTCAAATCCTTAAATCCAATCTCCTGTTTTTGGCTCCAAATCTGAGTCTCTGACTGCTCTTTTGTTTGATGAGTAGGGGAGCCCCCCCCTGCAGCTTTGGGAGCTGGCTTAGCCTGCTTAGAAGCCATAGTACTACACAGTCATATTCTTTCTAGAAAAGAGGTCATCCCCCCTTTTCCACCACAGAGTGCTTTTAAAAACTTCCCCCGCTTCAATCAGATTTGTAGTGGAGATAGAACAAATTGAAATCACTTTAAAAAAACTTTTCTCGGCTTCCGGTTGGCGCCGTGATCCTTGTTGATGACCTCTTTTTAGGTCGCCGTCTTTGAACTCCGTTAAACCACCTCCGACAGCGAAAAACAGCTGTCTGGCAGTTTTGCAGACCCCTCTTCGGGAAAAGAAGAGGGGCAGAGAAGTTTCCAGCAGGTAGAGCTGCCAAAAAAGCCCCTGGGATCAAGTTCAGGGGCTTGAAAGGTGGGCTCCCCAGGGAAACGTCTCCGGATTCAAAGCGCTGCTGCATAAGCAGCATTAGATGGTCACGACCAGCTCTGCTAGCAAACTGACAGTTTAAGTGATTTCTGCAGCAGAGTGGAAGCAGGAGAGCTTGCAACAAAGTTACAGAGCTTAACTCCTGTGTACTTCGGGTTGAATGAGCCTAATTGAAAGAGGAAGTATCCAATTAAGAGTATCTGGACTGTGCTGAGAAGAGAAAGTGAGTACTGAAAAGGGTTTTTTTTCTACTTTTAAAGAGAAAGTAAGCTGCCAGAAGAGAGGAACTTGGGAAAGACATTGAAAGCAGCAATTTAAAATAATTTGGACTGAATTTGGTGACATTTAAGGCTAAGTAATTGCAAAGTGGAGAGAAGAGGAAACAAGTTTCTTTGAAATTAAAATGGCTTCTAAACAAACCAAGCCAAAACTGGCTTTCTACTGCGACACAGAAGACTCAGCTTCCGGGGGAGGTATCAAGCAAAGAGGACTTTATGAGTGAGCTTAAGGAGTTTATAACACAAATTACGATTGCCCAAACAGCTAAAATAGAAGAGAGAATGGTGAAATTTGAGGAGGATTTAAAAGATGTAAAAGAAATCAGAAATGAAATTAAAAAGACTGTTGAAGAGAAACATGATGAAATAAGAGAAGATATTTTGCTGGCTGTCTCTGGTTTGTCCAAACTTCTTGTGCAGCTTGATGAAAGAGTGGAAGAAATCAATGAGGTTACTCAAGATATGGAGGGTAAAATGGGAGAATTCCAGACCAAATCGGAGAGGATGGACGGTGATATTACTATGATGCAATACAGGTCAATGGAGTTCGCCCTGAGACTGAGAGGGTTGTAAGAGAATGGACGGGAGAACTTAAGAGAAAAATGTGCTGAAATGATTGCCTCAGTGGCTGGAATGAAGAAGGATGAAATAATTGGTCACTTGGATAAAGTCTACAGAGTTAACTCATGGATTGCAAGAAATAGAAATTTGCCAAGAGATGTTGTGATTTATTTTACTGAGAAAAGAATTAGAAATGATGTATTGCAAGCCTCTTACAACAATAAAGTAAAGGTGTCTGGACAGGAAATTAAGGTGCTGAAAGAGATCCCTCCTAAAATGCTCAGAGACAGAAAGAATTTTGGTTTTTTAGTGGATGAGTTAAGAAGACAACAAATAGTGTACAGATGGGATGTACCAGTAGGCATAATAGTGGATTATGCTGGAGAGAGGTACCAACTGAATACCGTTGAGAAAGCAAGAGAATTTTATCGTAGTGTACTGAAAGTGGAACACCCCCCTAAAGATGATAAAAAAGCAGAAAAAGGAAAGCAACAGTCTTTAACATATGCTGAGGCAGTGGTCGGAGAATCTAAGAATCAAGATGACCAGAACCAATCGGACTCAGCATCACTTCCTTTTCCTTTAAGTCAATTGGAAAGACCACTGGAATTTGCAAAACTGGAGGAACCAAGAGCACAATGTGTGACAAGATCAACTACTAAACAACAACAACAACAATAACTGGATACAAAATCAGAAGCTGTGGGGGGGGGGCAAGACCGAAGATCAAGGTGAAAGAAGATCTTCAAAATATGCTCTATACGCTTCAGTCTCGTAAAGATGCCAGTTAAATTTTTGTCTTGGAATGTCAATGGTTTGAATTCACTACAAAAGAGAAAGAAAATATATCATTATTTGAAACAATTTAATAACAACATTGTATGCTTACAAGAGACACATATTAAATCAACAGATCAGAAATACTTAATTAATTCCAAATTAGGGACTCATTTTGTGGCATCATCTTTGGAAAAGAGAAATGGAATAGTGGTATATATAAAAAAGAACTTAACAGCAAATTTGATAGAGGCGGATGATCAAGGAAGATATATAGCAATTGAAGTGAGGACTTAAAATGGAATAATGCTTTTGATTGGAATTTATGCACCGAACCAGCAACAAGAAAATTTTTATAAATTTTTACATACCAAAATATCGCAATGGGATTATAAATCAATTATTTTGATGGGTGATTGGAATGGAGTAATTGATATTTCTAAGGATAAGAAGACTATATCTAAAGTTGCTTTGCGTGCCAAATTACCCAAAACTTTTTTTGAAATTATGGATGATTTAGAATTAAGGGATGTTTGGAGAGAATGGAATCCAGATGAAAAAGACTTTACCTTTTTTTCTGATAGACATCAATCCTTTTCTAGGATTGATTTTGTATTGTTAACATCTGATTTCCTTTCTAGGGTGAAGAAAGTCAAGATATTCCCAAGGATTCTAGCTGATCATAGCCCAGTTTGATTGGAATTAGAACAGGAGAGAAAAGAAAGGAGGTCTTGGAGATTAAATGAAAATTTATTTAGATATGAAGAAAATGTTAAAGAACTTAAAAAATATACGAAGGAGTTTTTTGTTAACAATATGTATAAAGGTACTTCTATGGAAATGGTTTGGGATGCAAGTAAGGCTTATATGAGGGAAGTGTTGATATATATGAATAATAAATATAGACAAAAGCAGACAAAGAAACGGAAGGATATTGAGGAAGAAATAAAGAAGAAAGAACAATTGTTAATAGATAAACCAGAAGATAAAAGAGTAAAAGAAGCAATAGGTATATTAAGACAGCAATTTAATATGTTAATGGCTGATCAAGTTGCAACTACCTTACAATATGCTAAACATAACACATTTTGTAATGCTAATAAACCAGGTAGATGGTTAGCTTATATGTTAAGGAAAAAGCAAAGATCACGTATTATTGGTAAGATGGAATATAAAGGTAAAGAAGTTTATCAACAAAATTTGATTAAAAAAGCCTTTTTAGAATATTATACAAAATTATATGCAGGAGACTTGATACAAGGTAAAGATATAGATAGATATCTTAGAGAGGTTGATATCCAGGAATTAACTTTGGATCAAACAGAAGGTTTGAATCAATCAATAAATTCTGAAGAGATTATTTTAGCAATCAAACAGTTAAAAGTAGGTAAAACACTAGGAACGGATGGGTTGACAGCTATTTACTATAAGAACTTGCAGATGGAAATGGTGGAACCACTTAGGATGCTTTTTAATAAAATTCAATCTGGGGGAGAAACCCCACCTTCATGGAAAACAGCTTTTTTTTTTTTTTTTTTTTAAATTTGATTTATATGCCGCCCTTCTCCGGAGACTCAGGGCGGCTTACAATGCGTTAAGCAACAGCCTTCATCCTTTTGTATATTTTATACAAAGTCTGCTTATTGCCCCCAACAAACTGGGTCCTCAATTTACCCACCTTAGAAAGGATGGAAGGCTGAGTCGACCTTGAGCCTGCCTGGGATTGAACTCAGAGAAATTACAGGCAGCTGGTGTTAATTGCTGCCTTTTAGTAGGAGGCATTAGCCCTCTACGCTATACAGGCTCCTTTTATATCATTGATTCCTAAAGAAGACCAAAACTGTGTTAAACCTGAAAATTTTAGACCTATCTCACTTTTAAATACTGATTATAAGATTTTTACCAAAGTATTGGCAAATAGATTAATGCCAATCATGCAACAAATAATTCACAATGATCAATCAGGGTTTATAAAGGGAAGATATTTGAAATACAATTTGAGACAAATAATAAATTTGGTTGAATATTTGGAGAAAAATAATCAGATTCCTGCAGCATTTTTCTTTTTGGATGCAGAGAAAGCTTTTGATAGATTGAATTGGCAATTTTTATTCAAAATAATAGATAAAATGCAATTTGGGGAGCAGTTTATGAGTTCAATTAAAGCAATATATAGGGAACAAACTGCACAAATAATTATTAATGGAAGTTTAATGGATAGTTTTAAGATAGAAAAGGGAACGCGGCAGGGTTGTCCATTATCCCCCTTATTGTTTGTTTTATCTTTGGAAATTTTGTTGAAAAAGATACGTGAATCTAAAGAACTAAAAGGAATAGTGATTCGACAGCAAGATTATAGATTGAGGGCCTTTGCAGATAATTTAGTTGTTACATTAACGCAACCTATAGATACAGTTTCATATATGTTGGAATTGATAGAACAATATGGTAAAGTCTCGGGATTTAAAATAAATCAGCATAAGACTAAGATAGTGACTAAAAATATATCTTTTAATCAAAGAGAAGAGCTTCAACAAATATTGGGATTTGAAATAGTTAAAAAGGTTAAATATTTGGGTGTGTTTATTGCTGGATCAAATACAAAGTTATTTAAAAACAATTATGAAGTTTTATGGCGAAAGGTGCAGAAAGAAATGGAGAATTGGAAAAAGTTACAATTATCTTTATTAGGTAGAATAGCAGCAGTTAAAATGAATGTATTACCTAAGTTTTTATTTTTGTTTCAAATGATACCGGTGTTGAAGAAGGATGAACAACTGAGGGAATGGCAGAAAGGTCTTAATACTTTTATATGGTCAGGTAAAAAACCTAGAGTTAAATTAAAAATTATACAAGATGCTCGGGAGAGAGGTGGTTTAAAAATGCCAAATTTAAGATTATATTATGAAGCTTCGGTATTAGTTCAGATTAGTGATTGGTTTAATTTAACAGAGGATAGAATTTTGAATCTAGAAGGATATGATTTACTTTATGGATGGCATGCTTATTTACTGTATGAAAAGAAAGTGGATAAAAATTTTAAAAGCCATATGCTTAGAAATGCCTTGTTGCGAGTGTGGAAGAAATATCAATATAAATTGGATTATAAAATACCTATTTGGGCAAATCCCAGACATGCAATAGAAAATATAAGTATAGAACAAAAGATGGAGGTGATCACATATAAAGAACTTTTATTTAGAGAAAGGGGCAAATTACAACTTAAACCCTTAGAGGTTTTGAAGAAGGAAGGGATAATTTATACCTGGTTTCAATATGGTCAGCTTCAAGCAAGGTGGAGGGAGGATCAAAAAACAGGTCTTATGGAAAATGAAGAAAATTTGGTAAGGCAAATTAGGGACCAGGGTATTATGCATATTAAAAGATTATATAATGTATTATTAGAGATAGACTCTGAAACAGAGTTGGTTAAAGACTGTATGATTAAATGGGCTAGAAATTTTCAAGAACCAATAATGATGGAGACATGGGAAAAGATCTGGGTCAGAAATGTTAAATTTACCCAAGCACAAAATCTTAGCGAAAACTTTTATAAGATGTTTTATAGATGGCATTTAGACCCAAAAAAGTTGTCATGTATGTATTCTAATGTACAGGCTAAATGTTGCCGGTGTGACTGTGAAGATGCAACTTATTTTCATATTTGGTGGACCTGTAAGAAGGTTAAAGCATTTTGGATAAAGATTTGGTGGGTAATGCAAAATATTTTGAAAAAAAGGTTGGAATTTACACCACAATTGTTTTTATTGGGTATTATAAATGAATGTACATTATTGGAGACTAAGTTGATTTTAAATTTAATAATAGCAGCCAGATTGTTGGTTGCACAACACTGGAAAAAAGACTCTTTGCCCACAGTAGAAGAATGGATTGTAAAAGTAATGAACTTAGCTGAGATGGCTAAAATCTCAGCATATTTGAAGGATCATATGCAAGAAAAATTCATTTTGGAGTGGAGGAAATGGATTGACTATATTCGGAACAAATATCATATAAGAAGACATCAAATTGCGTATGAATGAAGAAGAACTATAGTGTTGTAATTTTCTTATTAGATTGGAGTTAGGATTTTGATGGTGTTTGTAAACTAGAAATTGGATAGGTTAATGATTGGTTTATTTTTTTTTTGTCGAAGAAGAAAAACCCTGTATTTCACTCTGGGAAGTTGGGGGGGGAGGGGGGGCTGAAGGGGGGGAGGGATGGGGGGTTGAAGGGGGGGAGGGGGGTTTATATATTTTTTATGTTTGTATTTTTATAAAATTTTCAATAAAAAAAAACTTTTCTCTTTTCTTCTAACAAGCGCTGTTGCTTTAAATACATTAATACACATTGAAAGACACAGGCATTTCCACTTTTGCTTTCAGCTTTTTTTCTCCGCTGAAGCCAGATGGCATTTTAATTCACTTTCACTCCTTCTCCATTCTTAAGTTTAGTGACAGGGCTAGCAATAATACTTGCGTTTTTGGTTTAAAGTCCCGATTTCACCCTGCTTGATTTAGAGGATTCAGTTGTTTTTCTCTGCTAAAGTTGGTCGCGTCGTCTAGCTCTGCTGAATGCAGAGTTGTCCCCGGAGTCCAGAGCCTCGGTGAGGTGGATAGGGAGCCTCACCCTGCTTCCTCCCCAGAAGCAAAAAAGACAGTCTGGGGGCTTCGCAGGGAGCTCTATCTGATCTCGCCGGCTCTCCTCATGTTTCTTCGCAAAAACAGAGTTTTTCGAGCCGCCTCTCAGCTGTAGAGGCAGCTCTTTATGGGTGGCGGGGCTGGCGGTCACAAGAGGACCGTCTAACGATGATGGCGGTGCCAACCAGAAGCTTTTGGGGGCGGCTCTACCCACCCTCACCAGCTCTTCTCTCCTTCTCCCAAAGGAGAGGTTTTTCAGTTGCTTGACAGCTGTTCTGTGCTGTCAAAGTGGCTTTTACAGAATCGCAGGGCTGGCGGCCCGAAAAGACCATCCACGACGACGGCGATGCCAAACGCAAGTCCACAATAGTCATTTTTTAAATACACTTTTAAGTTTAAGTTTAAGTTTTATTAGATTTATATACCGCCCTTCTCCTTACGGACTCAGGGCGGTGCGCAGCCAAATTAAAAAGCAAGTACACAAAAGTTAAAATTTCATAAAACAACAAATATAAACAGCCGTAAATTAAAACAATTAATTTAAAAGATAATAAAAAACTCTAAAAATAATAAAATATTTGACAGGAATCAGGCTAAGCTGGCAAGCTGGAAAAGATGTGTTTTTAAAGCCCGCCGGAAAGTCGGGAGGTCAGAAATTGTTCTTAACTCTGGAGGAAGGTCGTTCCAGAGGGTAGGAGCTGCCACAGAGAAGGCTCTCCCCCTGGGGGTTGCCAGCCGGCATTGTCTGGCTGACGGCACCCTGAGGAGGCCCTCTCTGTGGGAGCGAACCGGCCGGTGGGAGGCAATTGGTGGCAGAAGGCGGTCCCGTAAGTACTCTGGTCCTAAGCCATGGAGCGCTTTAAAGGTGATTACCAACACCTTGAAATGCACCCGGTAGTCCACCGGTAGCCAATGCAGCTCGTGCAGGAGAGGTGTCACATGGGAGCGCCCAGTCGCTCCCATAATCCCCCATGCGGCCGCATTTTGCACCAGTTGGAGCCTCCGGGTGCACCCCAAGGGGAGCCCCATGTAGAGAGCATTACAGTAGTCCAGGCGAGAAGTGACGAGAGCCTGAATGGCCGTGCATAGGGAGTCCCGATCTAGAAAGGGCCACAACTGGCGTATCAGGCGAACCTGATAGAAAGCCCCCCTGGCCACAGCTGTCGTGTGATCCTCTAAAGACAGCCGTGGATCCAGGAGGAGGCCCAAGTTGCGCACCCTTTCCGTGGGGGCCAATGATTTGCCCCCAATAACCAGCGATGGTGTCAGCTGGCTATATCGGGACGCCGGCAGCCACAGCCACTCAGTCTTGGAGGGGTTGAGTCGAAGCCTGTTTCTCCCCATCCAGACCCGCATGGCTTCAAGGCACTGGGACATCACTTCCACGGCATCGTTGGGTGGTCTGGGGTGGAAATGTACAGCTGAGTATCATCAGCGTACTGATGGAACTCCACCCCAAAACCACGTATGATCTCACCCAGTGGCTTTACATAAATGTTGAACAAGAGGGGCGAGAGGACCGACCCTTGTGGCACCCCACACACTAGGTGCCTCGGGGTCGACCGCTGCCCCCCTGTCAACATGGATTGCGACCGGTCAGAGAGGTAGGAGGAGAACCACTGCAAAACGGTGCCCCCCACCTCCAATCCCCCCAACTGGCGCAACATGATACTATGGTCGATGGTATCAAAAGCCACTGAGTGGTCTAACAACACCAGGATAGAGGAGTACCACCTACCCCGGGCCCTCCAGAGATCATCCACCAACGCGACCAATGCCGTTTCGGTGCTGTATCCAGACCTGAAGCCGGACTGGAGTGGGTCTAAATAGACAGCTTCATCCAGGTACCAGGGGAGCTGCCACACCACCACACTCTCAACAACCTTCGCCAAGAAGCAAAGGTTGGAGACAGGACAATAATTAGCCAAAACAGCTGGGTCCAGGGAGGGCTTCTTGAGGAGGGGCCTCACCACCACCTCCTTCAAGACAGCCGGTAGGTAATAATACCATCATTCAACCCCTCATTTCCAATTAATAATGAATTCTCATTCATAATTTTCCAGTTTCATATCTATTTGTGGTAATATTTATCCTAATATTAATTTATATTAAATACCTAATTGTCCAGCCTATATCATTATAATATTAATACAATTATTTTTTTTATTTTTAATTAGATTTATATGCCGCCCTTCTCCGGAGACTCAGGGCAGCTTACAATGCATTAAGGAATAGCTTTCATACTTTTGTATATTTATAGAAAGTCAGCTTATTGCCCCCACAAACTGGGTCCTCAATTTACCTACCTTAGAAAGGAAGGAAGGCTGAGTCAACCTTGAGCCTCGAACTCGCATAACTGCAGACAGCTGGGTGTTAATAATAGGCTATCTAGCCCATCGAGCTATCTAAGGCTCCTTTATTAGCCTATAATCATGACATAGCTATAACTCTTTTTCTCCCCTTAACCACTATCTCTTATCCACATCCCATCCTTTAATCCTACCTTTTTTTTACTTGTCCGCCCTGTTTTCCTCCTAAGTCTTTTATTCCATCTACTTTGAAGTTTATATTCTGAATTCATAATTTATTTTTTTCTCTTTTCCCACTGTTTAATTTGAAAACTTTCTGCTCTAAATCCTATCGTTTCCCTCTTTCTGTTCCTCCCATTTCTTTTTAAAATCTTTTAAAATATTTTCCCCCTGTTTTAATTCATCAATTCTTATTAATTTTAATAGTGTCTCCTCTTGTTATCTTCTTTTTGCTGTTTTCTTATTATTGAAAAGTTTTAATAAATTTTACAAATGTTTCTCCTTCCCCCTCCCTCCTCCCCCCCAACCTTCCCCCCCCCAACCCTCCCTCCCCCCAACTTCCCAGAGCAAAATACAGGGTATAGCATTTGACAATCGTATGCTAACATAAGCTAATTAACTATAGCCTCCTATCTCCCTTTTCTACTTTAACTCCCCTTTTATTAGACTAAATTTAGGTAAATTATAACATTTCTTAGTTCATTCATAAGCTAATTGAAATTTTTTAGTCCGATATTTGTTTTGAATGTAGTCACTCCATTCCAACATATATTTCTCATTCAAATGGTCCTTCGAATATGCTGAAATTTTGGCCATCTCTGCTAAATTTCCTACTTTTAACGGCCATTCTTGAATAGTAGGCAAATCTTCCTTCTTCCAATACTGTGCCACCAACCATCTTGCTGCCATTATTAAGTTCAGATTCAAATTAGTCTCTATAACTGTACAATCTGTAATTATACATAACAAGAACAACTGTGGAGTAAACTTTATCTTCTTTTTAAGGATATTTTGGATAATCTACCATATTTTTATCCAAAATGCTTTAACTTTTTTACAAGTCCACCATACATGATAATGCGTAGCGTCAATACAATCACATTTCTTACCCAGATCTTTTCCCATGTTTCCATCATTATTGGTTCCTCAAAGTTTTGTGCCCATTTTATCATACAATCTTTAACTAACTTTGTTTCTGAATCTATTTCTATCAATATATTATACAACCTTTTTATATGCATTTGACTCTGATCCCTAATTTGTTTTACCAAATTTTCCTCATTTTGTGTGATACCAATTTTCCATCTAGCCTGTAACTGTCCATACTGAAACCAGGTTTGAATTACCCTTTCCTCTCTTAATACATTCATAGGCTTTAACTGTAATACACCTCTTTCTATGTCAAGAAGCTCTTTATATATAATTAAATCCTGTTTTTGTTCTATACTTATGTTCTCTATTCCGTGTCTGGGTACTACCCATGTAGGTATCTTGTCATTTAATTTATATTGATATTTTTTCCAGATACGTAATAGAGCATTCCTTAATATATGGCTTTTAAAGACCCTATCCACCTTCTTATCATATATTAAATAGGCATGCCACCCATATATCAAATCATATCCCTCAATATTCAATATTCTATCCTCTGTTAAGTTAATCCAATCACTAATTGTTGATAAAACAACTGCTTTATAATATAATTTTAAATTGGGCATTTTCAAACCTCCTCTTTCACGTATATCTTCACTATTATTTTAAGATTTATTCTCGGTCTCTTCCCTGCCCAAACAAAGTTGTTAATACCTTTCTGTCATTCTTCCAAATTTGCATCTTTTTTGAGTATTGGTATCATTTGACATAGAAATAAAAACTTAGGCAAAACATTCATTTTTACTACTGCTATCCTTCCCAACAAAGACAATTGTAATTTTTTTCCATTTATCCATCTCTGTCTGTATTTTATGCCATAATAGTTCATAATTATACTTATATAATTTCCCATTTGATGTTGTGATATAGACACCTAAATATTTAACCTTTTTTACTATCTCATATCCTGTTACACTTTCTACTCTTCTTTTTGATTTGTAGTCATATTTTTAACTATCATCTTTGTTTTCCCTGAATTTATTTTAAACCCAGATACTTGACCATATTGATTAATTATGTCCATTAAACCTATAGCTGATTTCCCCGGTTGGGTTAAAGTTATAACCAAGTCATCTGCAAATGCCCGTAATCTATATTCATGATGCCTAATCTTAATTCCCTGTACATCATCTGAATCATGTATTCTATTCAGCAATAATTCCAGAGTTAAAATAAACAATAATGGACACAGGGGACCCTGTCTTGTTCCTTTTTCAATTTTAAAAGATTCTGTTAAGCTACCATTAACTATAATTTGTGCTGTTTGTTTCTGATATATTGCTTTGATAGATTGTGTAAAATACTCTCCAAACTGCATCTTTTGTATTATTTTCATTAAAAATTGCCAATTCACTTGATCAAATGCTTTCTCCGCGTCCAAGAATATAAGCACTGCAGGGAGTTGGTTATTCTTCCCGAAATACTCCAGTATATTAACAATTTGTCTTATATTACTTTTCATTTGACTCCCATGTACAAAACCTGATTGGTCATTGTGAATCACTTGTTGCATAACTGACATTAACCTGTTTGCTAATATTTTAGCAAAGATCTTATAGTCTGTATTAAGTAATGATATAGGCCTATAATTTTTTGGCTGACTAGGATCTTGATCTTCTTTCAGAATCAAAGAAATGAAAGCTGTTCTCCAAGATGGTGGGATCTGTCCTCCAAGTTGTATTTTAATAAGTAATCCCCTAAGAGGTTCTACCATTTCTAGTTGGAAATTTTTATAATAAGCTGCTGTCGGTCCATCTGTGCCAGGGGCTTTACCAACTGCTTAACTGCTTAATTACCAGGAGAATTTCCTCGGTGGTTATCAGTTGATTCAATCTTTCCCTTTGTTCATCTGTAAATATAGGAATATTCTCCTTCTCCAAATATCTATCTATATCTATGTATTGTATTGTATCACCAGCATATAGTCTCGTATAAACTTCTAAGAAGGCCTTTTTGATCATATTCTATTGATACACTTCTTTCCCTTTATACTCTATTTTCTCTATGGTATGAGACTTTTGTTTTTTCCTTAACATGTATGCTAACCATCTACCTGATTTATTTGCATTGCAAAAAGTATTGTGTTTAGCATTTAGCAAATTAGTTGCTACCTGATCTGATATCAACATATTAAATTGCACTTGCAGTAAAGTAATTGCTTCTTTTATCTTCTTATCATCTGGGTTAGATATTAGTTCCTGCTCTTTTTTATTTTCTTTTCTAATTGCCTCCATTTCCCCCCCTGTCTACGTCTGTGTGCATTATTCAAATTTATTAGAACACCTCTCATATATGCTTTACTTGCATCCCAAACCATTTCCATGGGTGATTCCTTGTACATATTTAAAACAAAATATTCTTTCAATAGTTTTTTACATTCTGTCACATTTCCCTCATATCTAAATAAATTTTCATTTAACCTCCAAGACCTCCTAGACCCCTCTCCATATTCCAATTCCATCCACACTATGATCTGTTAGAGTTATCAGGCATATCTTTTTCTTCTTCACCCTGGGAAGAAAATCATTCGTAATTAATATAAAATCAGTTCTAGAGAAGGATTGGTGCCTATCGGGAAAAAAAATGTAAAATCTTGCTCTTTAACATTCTGTTCACGCTAGATATCTCTCAGCTCCATATCATCCATCATGTCAAAAAAAGATTTAGGCAGTCTTGCACGTGTTTGAGTATTTTGCAAAAGTCCCTTCTTGTCTTTCTTAGTATCCAATACTACATTCCAATCACACAATAATATGCATGATCTATAATCCCATTGTGTTAATTTAGTATGCAGCAATTTGTAAAAATTTTCTTGTTGTTGATTGGGAGCATATACTCCCGTTAAAAGTATTTTCTTTCCTTCTATTAATAGCTCAATTGTAATATATCTTCCTTGAGGGTCTGCTTCAATTAATTTAGCCTTTAAGTCTTTCCTTAAATATATAACTATGCCATTTTTCTTCTCCGGGGCAGATGCCACAAAATGTGTTCCCAATCTTGCATTTATCAAATATTTTTGGTCATTTGTTCTAATATTTGTTTCTTGCAAACAAATTACAAATTACAAATAAAAAAATGTTTCAAATAGTGAAACATTTTTTTCCTTTTTTGTGGTGAATTTAAACCATTAACATTCCAGGTTAAAAATTTAATTGTCATCTTTAGCCCCTCAAAGCTTTTGAAGCACAACCTGGAAGTCTTGCTGGAATTTCTTCTTCAGTCTGCCCCCCCCCCCAGCTTCTGTATTTGTATTTATAGTTTCTTGGGTTATTATCTGAGTTTGTTGCTTTTTAAATTCTTGTTCTTTGCGTTTAGTTGCCGCTCGAGTTTGTCTTTGTTCCATAACTCCTTCTGTCTCCTCAAATAAATCCAAGGCTTGAACAGCACCCAAAAGTTGAATTAAATCTTCTTGTGTACTTAAAACACCTCTTTGGGCTTGTGCCTGGGTAGCTTCCTTTCTAACCTCCCCTGTTTCTTTCCTTCTTCTAGCTCCTGGAGATGGTTAGTGCATTACTGTAAAAATCTCTTGCCTTCCAAACTGAGTTAAGACGATAACTTTCTCCTGACTAACTCACCACCAATTCAGCTGGAGCCTCCCATCTGTACTGTATCTGATGATTTCTAAGTTCATCAACTAGGAATGCATAGTCCTTTCTGGATCTCAACATTTTAGGGGGAATTTCCTTTTCAGCTTCCTGAGTGAAAAGTTGGAAGATAAGACAGATAGATTGATTAAGCAATTTCATGATAAGTATCCCCATCAGCCAAAGGGCCCTCCTGGGAGGGGAGGGAGGCTTAGAGACCCCCCCAATTAATTTCTCTGTGATTGAGAGATCTCTTTCTTGCAGGAAATTTTCTTCAATTGAAGGGAGGCAGCCTGTCAACCGTGAAGTTGGCCGAACTGTGGCCATATTATTTTTGGTAGTGTTCTCTACGGAGGTTTCTCTTCTCACTGCTTCAGTGTTGACACAACCTAGAATGAAGGGGCCAGGGAGGGGATGTAGAGATAGCTGGGGTGTTGTAGCCTAAATAAAATTCTTTCCCCTGGAAATCAAAGACATTGGTACAGATGTTTGGAAGGTGGAGACTGAGGTCACCTAGCAACTGAACTGTATGCTGATTGGACCGTGTGACTGGAGACTCTGAGGGGGAAGTGACAAAGTTTTATTTTTAATTGGATATAAAACAGGTAGGAACATAGAGTCAGTTTTCCACTGAGAACGTGCCAATTTGATATACCAATAAAATGTTCTTTGAGAAATTTGCCTGACTCTGAGTTCTTATTGAATGGGATGTATTACTTGGAACCTTGACAGCACCCAAGAGAGTTGCCTTCTCACACTTTTCTATCTGGCCAGACTGAGGCCATTTCAGCATTTTGGTGCTCCTCTAGCTGGCCCTTCCCACCCCCTCCAAGCAAGCCATGTCCACGCAGGCAAAACCCCAAGGCAGCTCTAAGGCGCCCGAGGGGAGGAAGCATGGAGAGAGAGCATCTTGGCAACTGGACTCAGGGAAGCTCGGGGCTTTGTTGTGAAAAGTCCCATACTTCTAGGAAGACCTCTTCCCCATTGTCAGGTGTGCCTCCTTTTAGTATTCAAGAAAGAAAAACCCTGACTCCATTTTCATAGAAAATGATACTTTTACTGAGTATGAACTGAATGCAACCAAAGAAAAGCAAGGTCTGAAGCAAAAGGCGCGAAAACTACATATAGAAAGTATCCTCAAAACCCTTCCCCCAACTGTCCAGCATAAATCATCCATTCCACAATTCCCCCAGGGGTCATGTGGGGTGCAACATCAGGTGATGCCATGCTCCTGCTTTGCCAGGCAGTCGACCTTGAGTTGTTATCAGCTTTAAAGAAAACACTGAAGAAAAGTTCCTCTTCTCTTCTCCACCAGCTCACTTCCCCTCTCCCAAGAATTTCAATAGCTCCCCCCTCCCCCTGTTTCATGGCAGCCGAGCAAGCAACCAAAGAGCATGGACTTTTCGCGATGAGGCCCTGAGCTCCCTTGCAGTTTGTTCTGCTGTTGGAGAATGGGCTGCAGTGGCCCTACCTTGGATTATGCCAGATTCTTGCAGTCATCCATGTCGGGATTGCTCCCCCCCCTTCAGGTTCTTTTTGTGTGAGTCGGAGGGGGGCAGAAATTAGGGTCTT
The DNA here is from genome assembly GCA_038048745.1 of Coluber constrictor foxii. Classification (NCBI taxonomy): domain Eukaryota; kingdom Metazoa; phylum Chordata; class Lepidosauria; order Squamata; family Colubridae; genus Coluber; species Coluber constrictor. The sequence goes on along the minus strand of CM075961.1, from coordinate 111,918,958 downwards.
CTTCAGCCTTCTGGCATGGGGTTTGGGCGGAAGCTGGAGGGAAGTGCCACTGGTGGTGAAGAGCTGGAGGGCCTCATTCCCAGTGTGACTGTATCATGGCCTGGAACTGACTGACCATCTTGGCCCACTGAGACTCCAGGCACCAGCATCTGGCCTTGTACTCCCACAGGTCTTCCCTCTGCTTGGAAAGCCTATGTTCATAGTCCTCAGTGAGGAGCCACCTTCTCAGGCAGATCCAATTTGAACTGAACCAGTTGTTCTGCCAACTCTTTCTCATAGTGGCAATGGACCTTTGACACATTATAACAGAGATCAGTAGCAGAGTACACACAAGCGTTCCGCGAGCTGGCTCCTTTCATGAGAGGGTGATCAGAGGTGGCCCTGTTAGAAAACTATAATGATTGATTGAATGAGGACATTTACAAAGATTGCAGAGCATGGGGGGGTCCACAAAGATCTTCAGAGCTGATATGTGGTAGCAGTGGATGTGGAGATAGACCTGGCCAGATCCATAGTGGTGCACCTGGGATCAGTCATCCTCTTTCGACAAGGGGGCACTCAATAAAGCAGTGGGAAAGACAGAGCCCAAACCCAAGCCAAAATATTTCATGTGTTTCAAATGTGGAAAGGAAGGACATTGAGCTGCTGAGTGCTTTTCCAAGCCGGTGCCAAAATCAACTGGCCCCGGAGGGAAGAAGGCTGACAAAGCACCCGCAAAAGCCCATGAGCCTGCCCTGAAAGGAGAAGTTGTTGAATTCGGTCCCCGGAAACAGGGTGAGTTGGGACCTCCAACCATCACGGACGACAGCAACGCTGACACCAAGTCCGACAACGATGACCTGGTGAGTCACAATGGAGGCCCCATGATCATCCCCATAGAACTAAGGGTGCCATCCACCGGGGCTCGCAGGCAGATGCCAGCCCTCCTAGACTCTGGATGCACTAGGTGCATAATCAGCCCAAAGGTGGTGGAGAAGATGGGCCTAAGACTAAAAACATTGAGAAGGCCCATTGCTTTCTGTCAGTTAGATGGATCAGTGGCAGGAGGGGCCCAGCCGGCTTTGTGACTGAGCCCATTGAGATGCAGTTGTGGGATCATCTAGAGACTCTTAGTTTCATTGTGGCCCCTGGCATGGAGCAGCCCCTCATACTTGGACTACCTTGGCTCTGTAAATGGAACCTGCGTGTAAATTGGAACACGGGAGTTTTGTGCATTCACTCCGAGAAACCAGGAAAAGACAGGAAAGAACCCCTTTAGGAGGAAGGAGGGGATACAAGGATGCGGAAACAGCAATAGATCACATAGAGGGGGAGGAGAAGATTCCAAAGGAATATTGGGACCTCTGGGAGGTTTTAAGCAAGAAGGCCTTGGATGTGTTATCTCCCCATAGACTGAAAGACTGTACCATTGAAATACTTCCTGGAGTGAAGCTGCCTAAACCAAAAATTTACCCCATAATCCCTCAGGAGCTGGGGGAACTATGGAACTTTATTGACAAAAACCTAGAATGGGGTTTTATCCAACCAGCCCAGCTGAGGGTGGCAGCACCAGTAATGTTCCGGGAGAAGAAAGATGGGTCTTTTCATCCAGTGGTTGACTACAAAAACTTGAATGCCATCTGCATAGAAAATGTCTACTCCCTGCCAATTTTGAAGGACATACTGGCCCACCTAGGCAAGGGGAAAATCTTCACCAAGCTTCACTTATGAGAGGCTTACTACAGAGTTCGAATTAAGGAAGGAGATGAGTGGAAAACAGCTTTTAACTGCCTGCTGGGATGTTTCCAGTTTAGGGTGCTCCCTTTCAGACTAGCGTGCTGGAGGTGGAAGGAAAGGGGAAACGAAAGCGAAACTTAACTGCAGTCCTATGCCTTTGAAGCTGCTATCGAGTCAACGGTCTTGACATTTCAGATTAATGACACTGCCAGACATGTGATTCCACCTTTGGATTGGATGATTTACGCTGGACAGTGGGAGGGGATGCTTTCTATATGTGATTTTCACGCCTATTGCCTCAGATCTTGCTTTCCTTGGCTGCAATCAGTTCTATTTTAGTAAAAGTACCTTTATCCATGAAAAATGGAGTTGGGGTCATTCTTTCCTAAAATCTGAATGGAGGCATGCCTGACATCTGTTTAACCAATTGGTTCCTCTTCTTCCTCACCTCATCTCAATATAAATTTTATATCCATCTAATCATTCCACTGAATCTAATGAAATGAGCTGAAACTCACAAAAGCTTATGCTGTTTAATAAAGTTTGTTAGAGTGAAAAAAAATTGCTACCAAACTGCTTATGTATCTGAAGCATGTTTCCTGTGAACAACCTTCAGGCCTGTGTTGAGCTGCTGATTACTGCCCATGTTACAGCCTGTTAAATTGCACAGAAACAGAAGAACAGGACTGGGACCTGTGGCCCAAGAGTTGCCCATATCCAGGGCAAGATATCCTTTCACAGAAGTATCAGCAGCTGATATTTTCAACTATTTTGTTCCAAATAATATTGTGTTAAATTGAATTTGTAGGGCTTGTAGTATGTATTGATGATTATTTGTATCAGCGATATTAGTCACAGGCATTTGAGGGATGCAAAACTTGGGAGTGACAAAGGAATCCTAAGTACAAAGAGACATGATAAAGCTATTAATATGCTGAGAAGCTACTGATCCTTGGCTCAGTGGTGGGATTCTGCTGGTTCTAAGCTGTTCAGCCGAACCGTTTATTAAATTGCTGGCTCGCCCGCCCCTCGCCCTGCCCCGCCTCCCACCCATGCAGCACCAGCCTACCCTAGCCCATCCAGTCACTGGGGGAGACCATGGTGGCACAGCAATTCCCTCATTTCCTGGACAGCAGCGGCCTACCTACCCCGGTTGTATCACCTTGCCCTGCAGCCAGCCCAAATCCCATTATTGTGTTGGCTGCAGTCTTTTCAAGTAATTTGGTACAGCATGGGTTTGGAACAGTAGCAGGATTCAATTTTTTTTTTAATTGAAAAAGTTTTACAATACAAAAAATTTTTCATTCCCCCCCAACCCCCACCTCCCAGCCCCTCCCGCTACCTCCCTCTACCCCAACCCCTTCCCTCCCCATCCCCCCCTGACTTCCGCTACAAATTTTAAAAGAAAAAAGTTTAAAACAAGAAAAAAAAATTATTAAGTATTCAAATTCTAAATTGAAGAAATTCCGAAAGAAGAAAAAAGAAAGAAAAAAAAGAAAAAGAAAAAACAAACAAAAGAAACCCAATACCTATAACCAAAAAGTATAACAATAGACCTATAAATATTAATGTGTTTCTAAAGTTAACAATGTTATAATAAAAAAACCCAATAATAATAACCATTGTAATATTCAGACCAATTTAAAAAATATTATACCTTTCTGAAATCCATTAATATTAACATTACTAATCATATACCAAACTCGATCCCCCTTATAATAAAATATAATATATCACCTGCATATCCATATCAAATAATTTTATCCCAACTACACCCCTTAACTAAAAAACAAAAACATAAAACATGCAGTATAATATATATAATTATGCTTATATAATTATAATCATACAATTATATCCCCAAAAAATTTTTTTTCTATCTCCATAATCCAAATTTCAATCTTCTCTTCATCTTAATTGAAGTTAAATATACTTTCTCCCACATAAATCCAATTCCAATAAGCTTCGTCTTCCAGCTGCCCCATCAGCAAAATAAAACATTTCTCCACACAAACCCCCCGAGTGACTTTATATAAATAATATCCAACCACGAAGGTATTCACTCCTCTAAGTAGAATCATTCAAACTAGCTTATACTGTACCACCTAAAAGAAAGAAAAAACCAATGCAGCTCCTCTTAAGATTCAAACCTTGAAGAAAAAAACAAACAAACTAGAAACTGCATTCCCAGATGTTCCTTTAAAGCTCTTTCAAATCCTGTCGCCCTTTGCAATTCATTCCTTCGGGTTGTGAGATGTTTTCATTTTCATTCTCTTTTCCTGATGATGAATTCCAAAAAAAACTATAATAGGGTAACCACAGATCGCTGCTACTATTGCAGCAATCTGTTGACCTTACTCAGGATGTTAAATCCAATTCAGGATAAACTTTGTAGTAAAATTTTTATAATCCATTTTAATATATAAGTCTAATATCAGTCCGACTCAGGATGAACTTTTAAAAAATTGTTATACATCTCCAAAATTTTAACAACTATCTGCAATAGCTCGAATCCTCAAAATAGACATCATAGAAAATTTTTATAATCCATTTTAATATGTAAGTCAAATATAAATCCAACTCAGTATAAACTTTAAAAAATTTATAACTTGTTTCCAAATCTTTCAATGCTTTCTGTTATAATATCAAACAGTTCACGATACTCCTTAAATTTGTCATCAGTGGTTTCCAGTCAAGTTTCCTCATTAACTTCTAGTTCCTGTTGATTAGCATCACCCCCCCATTTCTTGAGGAGCGCTGGGCCTCTGCTGCTGCTCATCTCGAATTGTAATTTTATTTTTTAAATCTTGCTCCAGCAGTTCAAGGTCCGGTACTCCCCCTCTAGGGTCACTGGGATGCTCAATTTTCTCGTCTGAAAAATCCATAATAGAATCCTCTGGACAACCACCTAGTGCTCCTTTTTCTTTTAACACACTTTGAATTTCTTCCTTCTGTTTGCATTTTGTAGACTCTCTTTTTTGTTTTTTATTCTTAACAAGTTCTGGGGCTCCCTTAAAAATATTTTTGTAAAAATATTCTGCTTTTTCAATGGTATTCAAACAATGTCTCACACCATGGTATCTAAAAATTATACCAACTGGTAAATCCCATCTAAATGGGATATTACTTCTCTTCAATTCCTTAACCAAAAAAGCAAAATCTTTTCTGTCCTTTAGAACCTTCGGTGGTAGCTCTTTAAAAATACTAATTTGTATACCTTCTACCTGCACTCTGGCAGAGTAAGACTTTTGTAAAATATCATCTCTCAATCTTCTATCAATAAAATAAACAACAACATCTCTAGGCAAATTCCTTTGTTCAGCTATACGTGAGTTGATTCTGTAGACTTTCTGTATACAACCAAGAATTAGCTCATCTTCTAGCTTTAATAATTCCGCAAAGGCCTTTGCACAAATTGTTCTTAAGTTTTCTCTCTTGTTTTCTCTTATACCTCTTCACATTTCACAACTGCTTCTCTTCACTATGGTGACAAGATAGGGCACAAAACGTAAAATGTGAGGACAGTCGTAAGTGTGAAGACTGGTCAAAAGTGCGAGGACTGATCAAAAATAACATTTTCAGCCCTCTGAGTAGTCCATATGCACATAGGGACTACCCAGAGGGCTGAAAAAAGTGGTTTCTGACCGGTCCTCGCACTTATGACTGCTCATCATTTATGCCCATTGCAGCATTCTTAACAACCATATCAGTCATTTCACAACTGCAGTGCTTCATGTGACCGGGTGGCCATGGCCAGGTGGTCATGTGGCATCGCTTCTTTGCCCTAATGACAGTTTGCTGCAATGGTCATAAGTATGAAAAACGGTCATAAGTCACTTTTTCCAGTACCATTGTAACTATTGTAAATCAAGGATTACCTGTACAAAAATACAAAAAGCTTCTTTGCTTGCAAAAAGCTGCCCTAAATACCAATCATTAGATTAGAAATACCTGCAAACTGGAGTTACAAATCAGGGAGGGTGCCAGAGTACCTTGAGGAATTAAAATAGTTAAAATGCAATGATAACTATCAGCAGCCAAGTGAAACTCTTTAGCAGAGTAATCATTTAAGCTCTCCAGAATGAAGTAAAGGAGCAAACAGAGTATCTGTTGCTTGTTAAACCAATTATCAGAATAAATTTCCAAAGCTGCTTCTTTTCAGGAACAGAGATTAACATTTTTCCTTCCAACAAAGCCGAGTAGGGAAAATTGTCTCATCACTAAACACAGGATTAAACATTACCAAGCACAGAATTAAACTTCACCAAAAACTAGTTTTAGACCAAAAGTCAGAAAGGGTATGTAAACTCACATTTGAATGTCAATCTTTCTAGCTAGCCAAGAAGTCTTGCTAAATGTCACTCATCTTGATTCCTTGTCATTAAAAGCTTCTGCTTGATTATTCAATTATTTCTTCAAAATGCTGATCATTGCACCCTGGCTGGAAGAACTTCAACAGGGGAGTATTTCCTCCCAACAGCTGTGTAAAAAACTTAAAACAACCCTTCCCCTTTAAGAAAGTCAAGCAAAAAAAAAAACCCCCTCTGAGAACCTCAGCAACCGGAAGCAACAGTAAGTCTAGGCATACTGCTGGAGAGGCAGTTTCTATAAACAGGGCAATAAAGATTAGGCTAGGAAACAACACTGAATGTTGTAATTCCTTACGGGATTAACCCTTAAAAGTGGAAAAAGACAAAAGGAGATTTCTTTTAACAACCAGTTCTCTGAACTACTTAACTACCGATTCTACCGAACCGGTGCAAACCAGTAGAATCCCACCACTGCTTGTTCCTAAAATTATCCATTAAATTCTACATCATATAGGTGTTCAACCTTTTGGCTTGCCTGAACCACATTGAGTGAATTGTCTTGGGCTACATATAAAATATATAATATAGTTAATGTATATTAATCTTATAATAATGTTAAATGTTTACAATCTTGTGGGGTCACATTATTAATTTTTCAGGACTGTGGGTTAGACATGCCTGCTGTAGTTCTTCAGATGAATAACTTGCATCCCCACTAGTAGAATATGCTATTTCTTTTAATGACCTTTCTCTCTGAAACTTTAATTTTCTTTATAACACATTAACTTTCTATTGGACAAATTATAGACATCTAATACATAAGCTAATATGTACATACTCTTGAATACATACTAGTTGGAAGTTTCAAATGATACAAAACAGGACAGACAGTTATGGAGACCCTTCAGGTGGCCTATACGTTTGCTGTTATGAGTGCTGCATTGGTTGCCCATCTGCTTTCAGGTTCAATTCAAATGTTGTAAGAGCCTTTTCAGTTCTGCCCTTTGGAATATTATCCTGCTGGAGGTGGAATAAGGCCCCACCCTCCTGGCCTTCAGGAAGAGTATTAAAACATGAGCCTAATATACTAGCCCATGTTTTAATATACTATTTAAACTATATTATACTATATTATATTCCTAATATAGTGCTCTATAGTGGGAATAACTGATGGGGTAGAGGGAAGATCCTTAATGCCATGTCCACTGTCCTCTTGGTTTCTAGCCTTTATTTAATAATTCTAAATTATAATTGTTTTTCATGATCTTTTTATCATTTTTAAGCTGCTCAGAAGCACTGTGACAATAGATGGGCAGCATGCAAACTTAATAAATGATAAATAAGCTAATCTTCCACACCTATTTAATATCTAATACTATACTTTCATTAGAATACCAACAAAACAAACAAACAATTGAGGTTTGGTTCAAAATGTCAAATGTTAGCAAACTATTTAAAAACCTTGTTTTTTTAATTTAACAGGTGCATATAATAGGTTGAGAATATATAATGCAATTTCATACAATATTTTTAAGGATTAGTTAATGTAATTGTGTGAACTTGGATTTGATTTGATTTTGGGTTTTTACTCCTAGTTACCCCTCTTCCACTCCAAACTATTCAGATGATGAATCTCTCTCTGAAGAGGAACTGGACAAGCTAAAGGAACAGGTAGAAGAAAAGAAAAAACTCATATCTATCATACGAAACAAACCCTGGCGCATGGCAAAGAGATTAACTGTGCTAAGGTATAATATCTTGGTGATTATTGTTCACATGACCTCTAGGTCTATAGGCATAAGTTTATGTTGCCATTCCATTCCACCTTCCACAAATATTATTTTCTGTGGCTGTTGGCTGAACTTCTTGAGCATCCTAGTCCTAGTAAAAAGGTTTTGCCTCATGATTGGCTTAAAAGAAAGATTTGTTTTTTACCTATGTAACTAGAAAACAGATGACAATTCTTGGCTGATTTTATGCATTAATTTAAAATATAAACCTGAATGATTAGACTGGCTGTCATTCTCTGCCCTTTTTTATTGTTGTGCTTTTTTTCATCAGAATCAAATGATTACTTTTTCAGCACTTTCATTTGTTAATGTTTGTAAGACTTTAGATAAAACATATTGCAATGATTACTCATCTGCCATATTTATTTAAGAGAATGATTAAATATGTCTGAAATGAACATGCCCTTCTCACAAACCCTAGGTCAACTCTAGACTATTATAATGTGTTTTACATGGGGCTGACCTTGAAAAATATTTGGAAATTTCTGTTAGTTCACAATGCAGTGGCCTGAACAGTTTTGCACAAATCTAGGCTTACATACAGTATGTCTCACCTCTTCTGCATGGCTACCAATCCACTTCAAATACCATTCATGGTGCTGGTTATATCCTTTAAAGGTCTGGGATAAGGCTATTTGAAGGATTGCGTCTCCCCTATTATAACCACCTGCCAGGATGGAAAGGCAAGGCAAATTACAGGGCTGATTGATGTCCATCTGATAGGCCCATGAGAAAAAGATCCTCTTCTTGGTGGTGATCCTTCTTCCTCTTGAGGCAAGTTGGCCTCCACTTTGTTGTTTTTCTGAAAGACATAGAAGAGAAGAGAAGAGAAGAGAAGAGAAGAGAAGAGAAGAGAAGAGAAGAGAAGAGAAGAGAAGAGAAGAGAAGAGAAGAGAATGAGACATTGGAGGTCTTCTAGTCCAACCCACTGCTCAAGCAGGAGAACCTATACTATCTCAGACAAGTGTCTGTCTAGTCTCCTTAAAAACCTCCAGTTATGGAGCGCCCACAGTTTCTGGAGGCAACCTGTTCCACTGGTTAATTGTCCTCACTGTTAGGAAGTTTCTCCTTAATTCCAGGTTGCTTCTCTTTTATTAGTTTCTAACCATTATTTCTTGTCCTGCCCTCTGGTGCTTTGGAGAATAATTTGACCCCCCTCTTCTTTGTGGCAGCCCCTCAAATACTGGAATACTGCTATCATGATACCCGTAATTCTTCTTTTCTTTAGACTAGCCAGACCCAAAATCTGAAACCATTCTTCATATGGTTTAGTCTCCAGGCCTTTGGTCCTCGTAGTTGCTCTTCTCTGATTTTTTTCCAAAGTCTCAACATCTTTTTTGTAGTATGGTGACCAAAACTGATTTCAGTATTCCAGGTGTGGTTTATTAGGGTTTTCTAGAGTGGCACTAATACTTCACATGATCTATGCTTGTTTATATAACCCAGGGTTGTATAGCTTTTTGGGTTGCTACTGCACATTGCCAGGTCTCTCTTAATCTGTACTTATACCTTTGATTTTTCCTGCCTAAATGTAAAGCTTTGCTTTTCTCCACATTAAAATTCATTTTGTTGGATAGGGTCCATTGTTCAAATGGAGGTCAAGATCCTTTTGGATCCCGAGCTTGTCTTCTGGGGTGTTGGCTATTCCTACTAGTTTAGTATCATCTGCAAATTTGATGAGTTCCCCTTCTATTCCCTCATCTATGTCATTTATAAAGATACTGAAGAGTATGGGCCTAAGACAGAACCTTGTGGTACCCCACTGCTTACTTTTCTCCATGTGGATGTAGGGACTACTCATTGAGTACAGTTTGTCAGCCAGCTACAAATACATCTGTTGGTGATGTTGTCTATTCCACATTTTTATAGTTTATCAAGAAGTAAATTGTGGTCTATTTTGTTAAATGCCTTACTGAAATCTAAGTATACTATACTAAGTCCACAGCGTTTTGCTGGTCTACTAATTTAGTCACTTTATCAAAGAATGAAATAAGATTGGTTTGGCATGATCTCTTTTTAACAGACCCATGCTATTTATAACTTTATTTGCTTTTAATTGTTCGCAGATCTGTTTTTATTATCTTTTCCAGGATCTTCTCAGATACTGAAGTTAGATTGATTGGTCTGTAGTTTCTTGGATCTGTTTTTTCCCCTTTCTTGAAGATGGGAACCACATCAGCCCTTTTTCAATCCTCAGGTACTTCCACTGTGCTCCAGGATTTTTGAAAGATTTGGTACAATAGTTCTAAGATAACATCTGCCAGCTTCTTCAGAACTCTGGGATGCAATCTGTCTGTCATAGATGCCTTGATTCAATTCCCAGGAAAGAAAAATCCTTGGCTCCATAGCCAAGGAAACCATAGCCAAGGAAGCTGTGGCCTCCGGAGGGTAGCCGAAGAAATATGGGCTGCCTTAGGACCCTGTGGCAATCTGTGGTACTGGTAGGAGGCCTCTGCTGTGTTAGTAGGGGTGTCTCTGAGGCTGCCGCTGAAGTTGCTGCAGCCACCGCCGCAGACGTTGCTGGACTTTCGCTGAGCCACACTGGGAAGACCTCGTAGCTTCTTCTCATTCCTAGACCACCATTGACTCTATATGTGATCTTCTGGCAGCTGGAGAAGTGGAGTTGGGGATGGGTTGGAGAGGTTGGCTCCTTACTTTGCTTATCTGGGCGCATCTTCTGACTCAGGATTGCCCTTTACTGCCCTTGGGCACACCACTTTGCCCTCCTCCAGGAGATACCAGGGATGATGTTGCTGGACTGATGGAACCTGCCTGTCCTAGTGGAAGGACTGGGACATTAGAACACCCAACATGGCAGTGTGCGAGAGAGGCTCATGAGACTTCGACCTATGGATTCCCCCCATTGCAGAGAGGGCAATGGGGGAGGGCTATGGTTTCATCACTTCAGTATTGTCTCCCTGGACTTTGTCATCAATTGTGTAACCCCCCCTTTTGGGTTGTCTCTGACCATGTGACTTATACGGCAGTTGAACTATATGCCCTGAGTGGGGCCCCCCTCTCTCAGGGCTGGCCATCCAGACTATCAAAAAATTTCCTTAATGACAGATTTTGGAATCCCGAGAGGTGGCATTGAAGGTGACAGAAAATTAGGAGTTTTTTAGAGTGTCTTTTTATTTGCTGTTTTAGGGGTAAGGTGGTATTTGTATGACCAGGGTGGGTTTGGGGGGTAACCCACCAGGGTCTGGGCCAGCCCAGATGGAGGGATGCGGCATTGGGGGTGCAGGGTTGGATGTCAGGGGGGCTGGATTCCATACTAACGAGGGCTGCTCAATTAGAACAGTGGGTGGGAGGGGCAGATATGGTGGTAGCAGGGGACCATATCATGTTGTGGGAGTGCACACTTACTGTTTTGTGAGCGATTGTGGACTCCGGTCCCCAATGTGTTTCTCGTTTCCCAAGTTGTACAGATCCTCAGGGCCTGGGCCTTTGGCTGATGCAACGCCAGGTCTGTGATAACTAAAGCCCCCCTCATTTGTGATCTTATTCAAGAGGGGGGAGTTGACCTGGTGGGTATTATGGAGACTTGATTGGGCTGCGAAAGAGGGGTTCTCCTTGTTGAAATGTGCCCACCAGGCTACCGCACATTCCATTGGCCAAGGGCCCAGGGTAGGGGCGGTGGGGTGGCGGCTATTATTAAAGAAGATCTTCGTCTGAGGGAGGCCACTGCACCTCAGATAGCCGGATGTGAGTCCCTTTTTGTGAAGTGGGGTCGGGGGGTCCAGATGGGCTTGCTGACTGCATACCTGGCTTCCTACCACGTAGTGGCAGCCCTGCCCAAGCTGCTCAACGTAATAGCCAGGGTGGTGGTTGAGACCCCTAGATTTATGGTCATGGGAGATTTCAACTTGTCATCTGTCGGCGAAATGTCAGAGGCAGTCCGGGAGTTCATGGCTTCCATGACGGCCATGGACCTGACACAGTTAGTTCAAGGCCCTACTCACATGGGGGGTCACACTCTGGACTTGATTTTTGTCTCTGATCCCCCACCGATACAAAGTGTGAGTGGCCCGAGAGGTAGGAGGAGAACTACTGCAACACAGTGCCTCCTATCCCCAACCCCCTGAGTCACTGCAGTAAGATACCATGGTTGATGGTATTGAAAGCTGCTGACAGATCAAGAAGGACTAGGATGGAGGAACAACCCCCATCACGGGCCCGCCAGAGATCATTCATTAGGGTGACCAATGCCATTTCTGTGCTGTAACCGCGCCTGAAGCCAGTTTGGTAGAGATCCAGGTAGTCTGTTTCCTCTAGGAAATGAGGGAATTGCCATGCCACCACGGTCTCAACAACCTTCGCTAAGAAGAGAAGGTTGGAGACAGGACGGTAGTTGTTAAGTGAGTCTGGATCCAGGTTAGGCTTCTTAAGGAGAGGTCATACCACTGCCTCTTTTAGTAAAGCGAGGACAAAACCCTCCCTCAGCGAGGTGTTAACAACTGCCTGGATCCAGTCTCCGGTCACCTCTCTGGCTGCAGAGACAAGCCAGGAGGGAAACAGGTCCAAAACACACATGGAGGCCCCCAGCCGACCCATAATCCTGTCCACTTCATCCAATGAAACAGGCTCAAACTCAGCCCAGAAGACTTCATCAAGACTAGCCCCGGTCTCCTCAGTGGATTCTGCCCAGTCAGAGTCCAACTCAGTCCAAATTCGAGTGATTTTATCTTGCAGAAACTGTGCAAAATCCTCAGCTCAACCCTTCAAGGGGTCATCCCTCGCTCCCTGGTTCAGGAGGGAGCAGGTTACCCTAAACAGGGCAGCTGGGCGGTTTTCTGCAGATGCAATGAGAACAGCAAAATATTGATGTTTCGCTGCTTCCATCGCCACAACGTAAGACCTAATATAGGTTCTTAACTGTGTTCGGTTGAATTCAGATCGGGAGGACCTCCAACCACTCTCCAGGCATCTTTTCCAATGCTTCATTTCCCATGAAGCATTGGAAAAGATGAACCATGGAGCCACCCGGGATCTGCGCCGGATCAGAGGCCGCAGATCCTGGGTGGCTACATGCGCAATTTGATCCAGGGCCCCTACCGCAGCCTGCTCCCAGGCTGCCACTAGGGCCTCGGAGGCATCGTGGGTTAAGGTGGTGGGAAATGACCCAAGCTCCATCAGGAAACTTTTGGGTTCCATCTGGTGCCTGGGGTGGAGCTAACTCACCAGTTCTGCAACCCAGTGAAGGGGTAAGGTGGTAGGAAAGTCTAGCCTAAGGAGGGAATGATTGGTCCATGACAGGGGGTTAATGGATAAAGACCCCTCCCCCCAATCATTTATTCACTACCCAGAGAGAAAAATCAGGTCGAGTGTGTGTCCTCCTTTATGAGTTGGGGCCTGTACAATCTGAGTTAGGTCCATGGCTGCCATGGAGGCCATGAACTCCTGCACCAACTCAGATGTCTCCCCAGCCAAGGGCAGGTTGAAATCTCTGACAACCAAAAGGTTGGGGAGTTCCACCGCCAACTCAGCCAAGACATCTAGTAGTGCGGGCAGGGCTGAGGCTATGCAGCTGAGTGATAGGTACGTAACCAACAGACCCAACTGAACTCCAAGATCCCACTTCAAAAGGAGCGATTCACACCCGCCTATCTGAGGGACAGTGACCTCCCTAGGACTGAGACTTTCCTTAATCACTACCGCCACTCCCCTGCCCCTCCCCTGGAGTCATGGCTGATAGAGTACCTGAAAACCTGGGGGACATAAATTGGAGAGGGGGACACCTCCCTCCATCCCAAGCCAGGTTTCGGTGATGCAAGCCAGGTCCGCATTCTCCTCGTCAATTAAATCCCGGACGAGGAGGGTCCTGTTCACCACGGACCTGGCATTTAGGTACAACAGCCAGAGTCCAGGGGACCACACTCCATCCCCAATGGGGGAACAGGATAGGTGAAGGGAGCTGGAGAGTCGCACCGCCTGAACAAAGCGGTGGGGCTCTCAAGCCTCCTCCTCCCAACACCTCTGCCCCTCCCAACCATCACAGGGATTGGAAGATTCTCTCTCCAATGAACCTCTATATTCCCTCCCCTTCCCCCCTTCCCCCCACAGCCACCTGATGGGCCTAATTTCTGATCGGAAGGAGCAGCCCCTGGCTCATCTTTCACTACCCACCTCCCCGATCACCTTAAAATTTGATGTAAAACCCTAGTTAAAAAGCCCCTCAGACCATGCTTAGAGGCATGCCACCTCTCGGGGTCCCAAAACCCATCCTTGAGGCCTTAGATAAAGCAGAAGGCCAAGTCTATGAGAGGGGGGCATCTCGCAGAACAAGAAGGTCCACCGATGTATAGGCCAAATTAAAACATATGAGGTAGGCAAAAATGACGCAGCACCGAAGATGGTAAATGAAGAAGAAGAGAAGGGGCACATACAATGTAATCAGAAGATGGAACACGGGACAAGAAAAACCATCGCTCCCTCACAGCGATGAAGAGTCAAGAGTCTGTTCTGTAGAACAGGCAAAGGTCTGCTACAAATAAATCCACCAGCACCCACTGCAACCATCCTCTCACGATGGCTGGTGGGAAGCTGCCAGCAGGGTCATAGTTCAGTACCAGGGTAGAGAAGCAGCAGTAATCTTCCGAGACTTTCAGTCTCCCAGTCTGAGGCCCGCCATCTCTCACAAACATTCCAAGTCCGATGATGATGACAAATAGGAGGGGGAATATGGCAAGATCATCAAGGAGAGCACAGGGATCACAGGCAGCATGATAAAGAGGATGATGTCAAAAGTCCATGAACAGCTGAAGATAACAAATGGATAGGGCCGAAACATGGGCCGGTAGTATCAGAGAAGGACCTCAATAATGAGGAGGGGGAGGGAGACCCCAGGGGAGAGGATAGATGGACATTTCCTACTCCCCCTCCGGTCTGCTCCCAACCCCGATCTTCCCACTTCACTCACCCTGAACCTGTTCCGGACCATACAGGAAAAAATCAATTGCCCAGTTCTCAAAGGCCACATACCCATTAAGGGACTGTAAAAATCCCAGCAAGAAAATTCACTGGGCAGCAGTCCCAGCTGCCAGCAGTCCCAGATAGCTTCAGTGGAGGGGGGTCACCAAAAACATGGGCCAGGTTAAACGCCATCCCTGAGGCCTCTCCCAGCTGATCCCCTGGGGGGCCAAACCGCTCCCCATGGATCCAGATCGCTGGATGTGGCTTCGATGGAATCAGGACAGCACCACACAACGCAGATCAATCACAGCACTCCATAGCTGAGGCGCTGTTTCCGAGGCCATAGCTGCCCTCCAGAACAGCGCTCAGATGATGCAATCTCCAAAGAAAAGTCGATTCACAGCCTCAGATTGTCCGGAGCCATCATGGCTAGTCCGTGAGCCTGTTTTGATCCAGGAATGGCTCATTCTGGTTGGCAAAAGCTCAGAGTGTCAGGAGGGCAGTCAGAGATGGAAAATATGACCCTCCCAATGCTGAAAAGTCATCATTTTCACCCACCAATCGTTGGCCGAAACTCAGGGAGCCACCATCTTGTGCATGCACAGGTCTACATGATCTAGAAATAGGGGATATAGCCATCAAGCCCTTGTCATGGTCAGATCACTCACTTCTTCAATTAGACTTTCGAGCTGCTACCCTCTGCCACAGGGAGACGGAACCGATCAGGTGGTTCCGTCCCAGGCATCTGATGGATCCTGTTAGGTTCCTAATGGAGCTTGGGCCATTCCCTGAGGCTCTGGCTCACAACTAGACTGAAGAACTAGTGGCCGCCTGGGATAGGGCAGCCACTGGAGCTTTAGATCGCGTCGTGCCTTTGCGGCCTCTGACCCAGTGCCAAACACAATTGGCTCCTTGGTTCTCTCAGGAGCTGAGGGAGCTGAAGTGCTGGAAAAGATGCCTGGAAAGCGATTGGAGGGCAAGCCGTTCTGAATCTGACCGGACACTGGTGAGGTCTCATATTAAGACCTACCTAGTGGCGATAAAAGCAGCAAAATCTAATTATTTTTCTTGTTGCATCTGCAGATAACCGCCCAGCCGCCCTGTTTAGGGTGACCCACTCCCTACTTTATCTGGGAGCTCAGGAGGACCCCTTGGAGGGTAGAGTTGAGGATTTTGTGCAATATCTGTATGACAAAATCATTCAGATTAGGGAAGGCCTGGACTCTGATTGGATAGGATCAGATGGGGTAATGGAGGTAGCTCTTGAGAGTGTTATCTGGGAGGAGTTTGACCCTGTGGCTCCTGAGGACGTGGACAGGATTCTGGGTAGACTTAGTGCTGCCACATGTTTATTGGACCCGTGTCCCTCCTGGTTGGTGCTGGCCTCCTGGGCAGTTACACAAGGCTGGCTCCAGGGGATTATTAATGCTTCTTTGAGTGAGAGCTTCTTTCCCTCCACCTTGAAAGAGGCAGTGGTGAGGCCCTTCCTCAAGAAGCCTTCCTTGGACTCAGCTGTATTAGCGAAATATTGTCCAGTCCCCAATCTTCACTTTGTGACGAAGGTTGTTGAGAGTGTGGTGGAGCGACAACTTCCCCAGTACCTGGATGAAGCTATCTGGATCCATTCCAGTCATGCTTCAGACTGGGGTACAGCACAAAAACAGCATTGGTCTCATTGGTGGATGATCTTTAGAGGGCCCGGGACAGAAGTTGTTCCTCTATCCTGGTCCTATTAGACCTCTCAGCAGCTTTTGATACCATCGATCATGGTATCATGCTGTGCCGGTTGGAGGAGCTAGGTGTAGGGAGCACCGTGTTGCGGTCATTCTCCTCCTTCCTCTCTGACCGTACGCAGTCTGTGTTGGCAGGGAGTCGGAGATCGACTTCAAGGCACCTTGTTTGTGGGGTGCCACAAGGGTTGGTCCTCTCACCTCTTTTGTTCAACATTTATGTGAAGCCGCTGGGTGAGATCATCCGTGGTTTCAGGGTGCAGTTTCATCAGTATGCTGATGATACTTAGCTGTACATCTCCACCCCGGACCATCCCAATGATGCACTTGACGTGATGTCCCAGTGTCTGGAGGCCGTGCAGATCTGGATGGGGAGAAACAGACTTAGACTCAATCCCTGCAAGACTGAGTGGCTGTGGTTTCCGGCATCCCGGTATAGCCAGCTGGCTCCAACGCTGACTATTGGGGGTTGGACCTTGGCCCCCACAGAGAGGTCCCGCAACTTGGGTGTCCTCCTGGATGTCCGGCTATCGCTAGAAGAGCATGTGACAGCTGTGGCCAGGGGGGCTTTTTATCAGGTTCGCCTGATTCACCAGTTGTGCCCCTTTCTGGACTGGGACTCCTTGCACACGAACACTCATGCCGTCGTCACTTCTCATCTGGATTACTATAATACTCTCTATATGGGGCTCCCCTTGAACAGCACTCAGAGGCTCCAGCTGGTCCAGAATGCAGCCGCGTGGGTGATTATGGGAGCGACTTGGCGCACCCATGTAACACCCTTCCTGCACGAGGTGCACTGGCTTCTGGTGGTCTTCCAGGTGCGATTCAAGGTGGTGGTGACCATCTTCAAAGCGCTCTATGGCTTAGGACCCAGGTACTTATGAGACTGCCTTCTGCTGCCGATAGCCTCCCACTGGCCAATATACTCCCACAGAGAGGGACTCCTCAGGGTGCCATCAAACAGTGTTGACTGGCGGCCCCCAGGAGGAGAGCCTTCTCTGTGGGGGCATCTGCCCTCTGGAATGAATTACCCCCAGAGATACGGATGATCCCTGACCTATGCACCTTTCACCGTGCCCTCAAGATGCTATTGTTCCAACAAGTTGGGCTGGCCTAAACATGATTTTAATTGGGGTTTATTTTTTTAACAATTAGGGTCAAATTGTTTAACATGTTTTTAAAATTGCTTTTAAATTTTGTATTGGATATGTTTTATTGTTGGCTGTGCACCGCCCTGAGTCCTTCAGGAGAAGGGCGGTATAGAAATTTAATTAATATCATCATCATCATCATCATCATCATCATCATCATCATCATAGCAAACTATTAGAACCACTACATTAGCCGAAACAAACCAACTGATGTATGCAGCAGCCGTCATAACCACCAAAGAACTGGGGTTGAAAATACAAAAGAACCAAAGAGGCAAGAAGGGGAAGCCTAAGTGGAAAATTCGGTTAGAATTGAAGATAAAAAAATTACGTGGAGATTTGAGCAACTTGAAGAACCTAAGACAAGGTCAGTTAAAGAACAAGCAGGTCAAAAGCAGCCTGGAAGCAAGATACGATCTGAGGAATAAGGAGATTGCGGTAGTAATTGAAGAGCTGAAGCAGAGGGTTGTTGCCATCGCTGAAAAGATTAAAAGGTATGAAAACCGAGTAACTCAGTTCAAGGAAAACTCACAGTTCAGAGCAAATCAGCACCAGTTTTATGAGAGCTTAGAAAATGGAGACGGAGTAACAACAAATGAAAAGCCTGATAAAGAGAAAGCTCTGAAATTCTGGAAGAATTTATGGGAAAACAACAAGAAGCATAACAGAAATGTAAAATGGATAAAACAGGTTGAGGACTCTATTAAAGTGCATAAAATGGAAGACATGAAAATAACAAAAGCAATGGTGCAAAGAAAGTCAAGAAAAGTGAAGAACTGGAGTGCACCTGGACCAGATGAGCTGCATGGCTTCTGGTTAAAGGCACTTACAAGTGTGCACAAAAGATTGGCAACCCAGATGAACCAGGTCCTAAAAACACCTGAAAATAATGAATGGATGACAACTGGAAGGACATTTTTGATCCAAAAAGATAAAGAAAAAGGAAAGGACCCTGGAAACTATAGGCCAATCACCTGTTTGTCAACAACATACAAGCTTCTTACTGGTATCATTGCAAACCAAATCTATGGATACCTCAAAAGAAATAACTTGCTTCCTGTAGAACAGAAAGGATGCTGCAAAAACTCAAGAGGAACAAAGGATCAATTGCTGATTGACAAGCTAATCCTAAAGAACTCAAAGAAAAGACGAATCTACCTGTTTGTGGCTTGGATAGACTATAAGAAAGCATTTGATTCAGTTCCCCATAGCTGGATCAAGAAATGCCTGGAAATCTTTGGCATCAACGGAAACATACAAAAATTCATGGAATCTACCCTACTTGAAGATTAAATGGAGTTCTTGATCACCAAAAGATTCAGGAAGTGCCTTTACCTGTCCTAAGTGAAAGCAATGGATAATTGAACCCAGCAGGGGTGGGATCCTATCGGCTCAACAACCAGTTCGCTGAGTGTGCACTTCGCACTCTCTCTCTCGCTTCGCTTGTGCCTGCGCCAGATACACACTGTCACACATGCACAGTTTCCTTAAAATTGAGCTTTTGCATTGCAAACAAGGAAAGAAGCATGGAAAACAGCTGAGGAGGCCCAATTCAATCTGCCATGCCTGAGCAGCTGGGCTTCTGGAAAACAAAACTTATGGCTAATGAAGAACTAGGTGAAGTTGAAATTAAACAAGGCATTTTCCAGGGTGATTCCCTTTCACCCCTACTTTTTATACTCTCAATGCTACCACTGACAATCATTTTGAAAAAGCTGAACTGTGGATATGAACTTGCAAAGAAAGGACTGAAAATCTCTCACTTGATGTACATGGATGATTTGAAGCTGTTTGGTAAAACAAAAGCTGAACTGAATTTATTAATTGAACACACAAAAGAATTCAGCCAAGACATTGGTATGCAGTTTGGAATTGACAAATGTGCAACAATAGCAACCAAAGCAGGTAAGATATAGAAGAGGATGGAATAGAACTAGAGAATGAAGAAACGATAAAGGCAGTAAAATCAGAAGAAGGCTACAAGTACTTGGGGATTTTAGAGGCCTCTGACTTAATGCATAATAAAGTCAAGGAAATAACTTCAGCCAAGTACATTCGGCAAATTTGTAAGATATTAATGTCCAAATTGAGCGGAAGAAACCATAAGAGCCATAAATACCTGGGCTATACCTGTGATTCGATACTCTGCAGGAATAATTGACTGGACCCAGATGGAGTTAGACAATTTGGACAGAAAAACAAGGAAGCTTATGACAATGAATCATGCCTTGCACCCTAAAAGTGATGTTGACCAATTATATTTACAAAGAGCAGAGAGTGGTCGAGGACTCCTACAAGTAAAGCAGACTGTGGAAGAAGAAAAATGCAGCTTGAATGATTACATCCAGAAACGTGAAGAACCAATGATTAAGGAAGTAAATAAAGGAGGCCTTTTAAAGACAACTAAAACAAAAGCAGAATATAAGAAAGAAGTAATTGAGCAGTGAGCTGAAAATTGGAAAAGCAAAGCTCTGCATGGCCAATACTTGAAAAGTATTGAAGACAAAGCTGACCAGAAACTAACTTGGAACTGGTTAAGATCAGGAGTACTGAAAAAAGAAACAGAAAGCTTTGTTTTGGCAGCTCAAGAACAAGCCACAAACTGCATGAAGGCAAAAATTCAACATGTTACCACCAACAGCAAATGCCGCCTCTGTAATGAGAAAGATGAGACAGTTGACCACCCGATCAGTGGGTGCAGCAAAATTTCACAAACCGACTACCTACAACGCCATGACCGCATTGCTAAGATCATTCACTGGAAATTGTGCCAGAAGTTTGGATTTGAGTACAGCAAATACCACTGGGAACATCAGGTTGAGAAAGTTTTAGAGAATGAGAAACTCAAGATCTTGTGGGACTTTAGGATTCAAACTGACAGGCACTTGGTCCATAACACACCTGACATAACGGTAGTTGAAGAGAAAAAAGTATGGTTCATTGACATTGCAATACCTGGTGATGCACGGATTGAAGATAAGCAGCAAGAAAAAATCACAAAGTACCGGGATTTGCAAATTGAAGTAGAGCGACTATGGAAAAAGAAATCATGTGTTGTTCCAATTGTAATTGGAGCCCTTGGAGCAATACCCAAAGGGCTACCCCACTATTTAGAAATTCTAAATTTACCGGACTTGAACATTTTGACTCTACAAAAAACCACCTTACTCAGAACAGCTTACATCCTCCGACGATACCTTAACAGTTCCTAGGTCCTTGGTTAGGACTCGAGCTGCTGAGCTATTAACCAGCCTCAAAGACTGTGAATCTCACTACAGATTAAATAATAATAATAATAATAATAATAATAATAATAATAATAATAATAATAATAATAATAATAATAAAAATACTTTTACTAAGAACAAACTGAATCAAATGGTTTCAAGCAAGCTCTGAGGCACAAGAGCAGGAAATAACATAGATAAAGATATAGTATATAGCACAGCCCCCTTGTAGCTAGGCAACCAGAGGCCACTGTATTCCAGAGCCAACTGAGAGCATGGCCTTTAAGCAGGAGTAAAATGCTCCTGATTCAGACCGGATCACCTGATCTGGTAGTGATGGCGTGGGTGGTTCCAAGAACCAGTAGCAAAAATCCCTCCCCCACCCCATGCCCAGCTGAGCCACGCGATCATCAGAGGCTGTTTTTTTTACTTTTAAAAGCATTTTTTCTACAACTTCTTCGACCAAAAAAATGCTTTTAAAAGTTAAAAAAAAACAGCAACAAACCTCTGATGATCGCGTGGCTCAGCTGGTATCGTCAGAGGCTTTTCAAAGCATTTTTTTCTGCAACCCCTTCGGCCAAAGAGGTTGTAGGGGGAAAAAAGCCTTTAAAAGCCTCTGGCGATCCCAGCTGACTTGCCTGATTGTCAGAAGCTTCTAAAAGCATTTTTTTCTGCAACCTCTTACGGTTGTAGTACTTTTTAAAAAATGCTTTTAAAAGTAAAAGAAAAAAGTTGGCCATGCCCACCCAGTCACATTACCCCCCCATCAAGCCACGCCCCCAGAACTGGTAGTAAGAAATTTTAGATTTCACCGCTGCCTTGAAGCTAACCACAGTTGCAAAACTGCGATGTAAATTCTCTACAGTTCTCCCACCCCCTTATTTTTTGGCAGCAAGCATAAAGCTAGCTGACATTCAGCCCTCCCCTCCCCCCGTAACATAGGCATTTGCCATACAAAATTTACAATTACAACATATATTACATCACCCCAAATTGGTTATCTCTTCAGGGTTAGTTGGGGTATTTTCTACGGAAAGTCTGGAGGAGTTTAGGTGTCCAGATATGTTTAGCATCCATTCGGACTGTGCAGGGGAAAAGTGTTTCCAAGAAATGAGAAACTCCCTCCCTCTATCTTTTCTGGAATCTAGAATTTCTTTAACTTCAAAATGTTGCTCCCCTTCAATCAGAGTGAGTGCAGGAGGAGTGTCAAGTGCAGGGTGAAGGGGTGATACAATTTTAGGTTTCAACAAGCTGCAATGAAATACAGGGTGAATACACTTTAGGTTCTAAGGCAATTCCAATTGCACAGTGACAGGGTTAATTACTTTAACAATTGGGAATGGACCCATGTATTTAGGATCAAGTTTCTTAAATGGCTGGGTGGACAGTAAGTACTTCATGGAGAGGTAAATTCTGTCACTTACTTGAAAATCCTTTGGTTTTGTGCATTTTTTATCAGCTTGTTTCTTATGTGCCTGATGTGCCTCTTCCAGTGCCTTATGGGCAACTGGCCAAGTGTTCTGCAGTTGGGCTATCCACTCCACTAAGGGAGGATACATGTGATTTCTCTTGAGGCAGTTCTGGAATAGTTCCAAAGTTCTGCCTGGAGGTCACCTTACTGTGCTACTATGCACAGAATTGCTATATGCTACCTGTGCAAAAGGCAAAAGGTCAGCCCAATTGTCCTATTGGTAATTAATGTAGCATCTGGGGTACTGTTTCAGATCTTCATTAGTTCTCTCACAGGCCCCATTAGTTTGGGAGTCATGGGAGGAGCTTAAGCCCTAGGCAGTTCCCAACAGCTTCAAGAATTTCTGCCAAAACTGTGATATAGATCTATCAGAATTAATGCACTCAGGTGCACCATGCAACCTATACACGTGTTGTACAAGGAGTTTAACTAACATCTTTGCAGAGGGAATCTTTGGGCAGGTGCACTTTTTTCAAAATCAGTAACAATCCAAATAAGAGTATTCTCCCCATTTTCAGGCAGTTCCACAATAAAGTCCATAAATATTTCTTTCCAGGATGCCTGGGAAGGCATAGCCACATTCTGTAAAAGCTTCTTTTAAAAGATATTTTTCCACAGCGCAAACTGGACAGCTGGCCACATAGCTTTCAATGTCTTTCTTCAATGAAGGCCACCAAAACTCCCTCTTAAGCAAGTGCAGGGGTTTTACAAATCCAAAATGTCCTGCTGACTTAGAGTCATGGGTGCTTTCTAACATAGTGTGTCTCATACTTGAGGGCATGTATAATTTGGCCCCAATCCAATCCAGTCCATCATGCATGATGCAGTCATTTTTGTGAGTAGTAAGCCATTCATCAACTTTTAGTGCTTCTTTGAGCTTCTTACACCATTCATTTAGAAACTCAGACTCCCCCTTCTTATGAGCTCTAGTGGTTACCCGAGCTGCTAGCTGCTTGAAGGGGATAACAGATCTGACCACTTTGACTTTAATGCCATTGTATAGGGGCAATCTAGACAAAGTATCTGCCATAACACACACACCCCGGAACATAATGCTGGGTGAAGTTGAAATGATTAAAGTGTTGAGCCCAACAGATTTGTTTAGGGGATAGCTTGCACGGAGTTTTCAAGGCTTCCAGATTTTTATAGTCAGTCCATACTCAAATGGCATCCTTGCCCCTTCCAGGAAATGCTGCCAAGTGAATAGGGCCCACCACACTGCATACGCCTCCTTCTCCCATATCACCCACCTTTGTTCAGTCTTGGTGAGTTTCTTAGAAGTGTATGTACATGGTTCTGGCAAACCCCAGACATTTCTCTGCAAAACACTGTCCCCACAGGTACATCACTTGCATTGGCTTGAATTACAAATGGGGCATCTGGATTGGGGTGCTTCAGCATGGGTTCTGCTGTGAACAGTCATTTGAGCTTTTCAAATGCTGCTTTGCACTCCATGGTCCACGTAATCTCATCTTGGTGAAATTCACACTTCGAAAGTTTTGTATATAGTTCAGCAGCTTGGAGCCTTTTTAGGACTGCCCACACCAATTTCACATGTCCCTCCCTCATTTCAGTGTATATTAAAATATCATCCAACACTCCCTTGTACAAAAAATCATGCAGCATCTCAATGATCAGTTGCATAAACACTACCGGGTTTGGGGGGGCGGGCCTGTAAGCCAAAAGAGAGCACCCGGAACTTGAAACATCCCAGGGGGCAATTAAATGCTGTTTTCCATTCATTGTTCTCCTTGATTCGCACCCAGTAGTAAGCTTCCAGCAAGTCTAACTTAGTGAAGATTTGTCCTTTTGCTAGATGCATCAATGTGTTCTTCATCAGTGACAATGGGTAGACATTTTCTACACACACCGCGTTTAGCCCTCTATAATCAATGCATAGACAAAGAGCTCCATCCCACTTGGAGTGGATGTAGTGAGGAAGCCCCAAGACAGAGACTCAGCATTGCTGATCTGCTGGCCAGCCAGCCCTTTCTGCCTCCCTCTCCAGTGGCGGAAACGTGGTTGTCCTCTTTCAGGCAGCCGAGCGGGAGAAGGATGGGCAGCCAAGTAGAGGGGGGGAAAGGCGGTGGCTGTTGCTATGTCCACTCCCTAGCTCGCTCGCGTCTCACCAGCCCCACTTTGTCAACAGGCACACTAGCTCGGAACGAAGATGCATTGGGTGGGGTGGAGGACTGCAAGGCAGAAGGCAGCCTTAAGTCCAGGGAAGGGACTGCAGCCATGGGGTTCTGTTTGAAGGAGCTGCATCACTCGGGCAGCACCCTGAAAACACTGTGGAGCTGCTGCCTTACAGGACAGGGCGGGGTGCTGCTCTCCCTGCCAAACAGCCCAAGTGAAGGAGGCACATCATCAGGGATCTCTACCCCTGGTAGTTCCTGGGTAGCAACTGCCACCACCTGGCAGACTTGTGTAGCCCGAAGGAGGTGAAGAGGCCAGTTAGAAAGATGCTTTCCTCTCGTGCACCACAGAGGCTGTCAGTAACTTGCACAGGTCCATTAGGCTGCAGCCACTGT
This sequence comes from Coluber constrictor foxii, assembly GCA_038048745.1. Classification (NCBI taxonomy): domain Eukaryota; kingdom Metazoa; phylum Chordata; class Lepidosauria; order Squamata; family Colubridae; genus Coluber; species Coluber constrictor. The sequence goes on along the minus strand of CM075961.1, from coordinate 111,894,117 downwards.
GAGTAGGAAAAGCCAGATCCCCATCGGAGCCCTGGCTCCCCAGGCCCAGCAGAGATGCGGAGGAAGGAACACAATCCCAGCTGTGCTTGGATGGCCATAGCGGCTATGGGGATTGAGCTTTCCCCACTCGGGTTGGTCACCTTTTGCCTGCTGGGAATGGGCATTTTTTTACCACTTCTAATCTGCCTTTCCAGCTGGCTGCTTTGCCTTGGTGATGGCACTGGCCTAATGGACCTGAGCGAGCTCCACAGCACTCTCAGGCGCTGCCCAAGTGACACAGCTCCTCCTGCAGTCCCTTCCTTGGACTGAAGGTAGCCTTCTGCCTTGCAGCCCACCCCCACCCCCGCTGCATCTCCATTCCAAGCTTGTGTGCCTGTTGGCAAAGTGGGACTGGTGAGAGGTGAGTGAGCTAGGGAATGGGTGCTGCAACAGCTGCTGCCTTCTCCCTCTCCCCCACCTTCACTTGGCTGCCTGCTCCTGATGGAGGACAGCTGTCTCTGCCACTGGAGAGAAAGGGTTGCAGCCAAATTCCAGGAAGGCTTGTGAGTAGCCAGGCTTCCTTCTGCATGAACAGGTGAGTCAGCAGGGTGTCCCCCAAACCAGTGCCTGAGGCTCAAAGGTTCTCTTCCTCCAGCCTTGGGGTGAGCGCTGCTTCCTACTCCATCCCCCTGTGATGCTTCAGGGAAGCCCGGCTGGGCACCACGTGTTCTGTCTGGCAGCAGATGGGGAAATGCTGCGCTTTCCTCCATTTCCTGCAGGGTCTGATGGCAAAGCACCTCTCTTGTGCACTCACTACTGCAGTCGGGTGCGCAAGGGGAACACGCTTCATGCACAGGCCAAGGGCAAGACCCGTGAGGGGGCCAGGAGATGACCAGCAACCTGATCTCCAACCACAAGCCAAAAGAGATACAAGGTAGTAGGGAGCAGCCACCCCACACCCTCCTCACCTTGTCTTCCTCCGCAGTGGGAGCAGTAGCCAAAGACAGAGGCACAGGGGAGAGAAATGTGGTCCCATGGGCTGGATGCATTGGACAATCATGGGCTTGTTCCAGCCACATCAGATGGAGTAGGCGTGTGATCTGCATCACATGCCTCACTCACCCCTGCCCCTCTGCCTGCTGCCGATGCAAGTGCTGCCGCCACCTTGCCTGTTTCTTAGAGGGCCAGCTGCAGAGTCCCTGCTGCCAGACAGGGACCTTGCAGTCCCTGGCCATCCCCCATGTCCTCTGGCAGCTGCAGCAGGTGAGGCACCTCTTCTCCAGGCCCCCGTCAGCCAGGAAAAGCCAGCCATGTGAGGAGTGAGTGGGAGTGCCAGGGCGTGGGCAGGGCAGGGCAGGGCAGGGGCTGAATCCCACTACTGCGTGGGTCAGATACATTGTGTTGGCAGACCGTACCCAGCCTAGGGGCTGTAGTTTGAGAATGCCTGGGTTAGACCATGAATCAGAGTTTTTATTTCATTTATTTATTTATTTTGTCAAATTTATTTGCTGCAGCTGAGGATTGCCACTGCAATCCTCAGCAGCAGAATTAGCTCTGTGAGTTCAACCCCAGTACTTTTAATATTTGCAATATACCAGGGTGGATTTCATTTAAATCATGATTTAAATCACTAGTCAGTAAGGCTTGATTTAAATCATAGTTTTCTACATAAACTATGTATAACATACATAAACTAAACTATAATTCTTGCTTGTTTCACTTTAATATGCAAGTAAATGAAGATTTTTAGAATAACAACTTTTCATATTAGTTTTTTTATCCCCAGTTTAATAGGTTAATCATTCATATTTGGACAACTTTTCTGTTGTACTTAGGAAGGAGTAAAATAATCATTACCTTAATAATAACAATTTAAATAGATTTATTCAACTGAAACAATAACATTACAGCATATGTTATTTGCTTAAACAAACATCCATGTTTGTTAACTAATTTGGCTAAACAAAATATATATATTTTAAGAAACAGACTGTCAGCCCATCCTACACATGAAAAACTTAAATACTGTTCTCTGTCGCTCACTCGTCATCTTCATTTTCTTCTTTGTTCATAATCTGGAAAAGAAAAACAAGCTTTCCTGCTTTATCGGGTCCCAAATGATTTCTCAATTTAGAATGAATGAGTCCAAAGGAAGAGAATATTCTTTCGACACCTGCAGAAGAAGCTACTGCTGTTAAAAGTGAAATCATTACTTGAATAGTCTCTAAATCCAAGTGCTTAAGTGACTTCCACCAGTTCACTGGAGTGACTTTCTTTAAAATATCTTCAGCAAACATATATTTCTTGAATGGTTCCCCCTTAGATTTGAAGTTTATTATAATTGGCATTACAGATGGATGATTGCTGGATACCCATGTAATAGCTAACTCCTCTTCCTCAGCAGCTGTGTGTGCATTTCCTGATGTCATTCATTCATTTATTCATTTATTAGATTTGTATACCGCCCTTCTCCTTACGGACTCAGGGCAGTGAACAGCCAAAATAAAAATTCAATACACAAAAGTTAAAAATTAAAACACATATACAGTAGGCTGAAAATTAAAACCAAATCAATATTAAAATGCAGCGACGCTACAAACATTAAAAATATTTAAAATTTGAAAAAAAATTTTTATCAGTTGTTTGTGCAAGGAAGACTTTCCCTTCTTCTGTTGTTATACAAGCACATACAATAGGATCATTGTGGACATTACTCCACCCATCAATACTTAGGTTAACAATTCTACCCTCCAGAGCTGTTGCACATTGCTCCATTTCTCTGTCATACATTTTATCCAGCAGTTTTCCTGCAACATCTGCTCTGCTGGGTGGACTGTATCCTGGTCTCAGTGACTGAACCATACTAATGAAATGTGGGTTCTCAGTTCGTTGCATAAACAAACTGGGCAATTTTTTTCTAATCTGCTAGTTTTTATCACAAACTTATTTATGGTGGTTCCAGGAGGGAAGGGTTTTTTCTTTCTTTTAGGTGATAGTGATATGTGGCTGTGGATGTCTGATGATGATGATGCTAATGAAGCACTATCCTGGATGGATAGTGTCATGCTCAAACATGACAGTTCAAGGCAGTCTTTAGAAATATGATTCAATAAAAATGTTTATCAACCTGAAGATCCTGCCTGTTCAAATGTGTTTCTTTGGTCATCTTCATCACAGCACTTCTCATGATGTTGCCTCATTCGGGCCACCAGGCCTTGTATTTCTTTGTTGCAGTGTTTGCAGTTTGCACGCATGCCTGCCTTACCGATAGGTAAAGGAACTTCATTAAAATATTGCCAAACTGGGTCTCTTTTATGGCCTGCTGCCATTATAAGTTTTTTCCTCCAAGGAAAGAATGTGATAAACTTCAGGTCATACACCCAAAAAGATCCAAAGACTTGTCTGTCTGTGGCTGTGCAGTATTGTGCTCAGAAAGTTTCACTTTCATTTTGTACTGCTTGTCTGCTTGCCCCTTCCTCCTCATACTTAGTTTCACTTTCTTCTTGTGCAGATCTATTCCACCCCAAGCAATCAGAAAAATATTGTTTCTATTCTGTTCACTGAACTTCTTGAAACTTAGCACAGAAGGAGTTGATTCTGTATTCATAGGTTTGTAGAACAATAGGATTAAGGTCTTTTTCTCAACTCTGTTCATGTTATAACATTTTTGCTGTGAAGAAGAGGCATGTGATCTCTGCTGAGTCAAATTCAGTTTTGAGAACTTCAAAAGTAAACCAAGCATCTGTGATAATACCTTGTAGGCAGAGAAACTGCCCAATAATCTTACAAAAACCTCTGGAAGAGCATGACATTGTGAATGGATTAATGGAATTTATTTACCAAAAAAATTAAACATATACAACCTTATTCTACATAATTAAAAAAACTAATCTTTATTTCATGATGGAATAACCTTTGGATGGTAATATATTTTCCTCAAAAAGCATTTTATTTTAAAAAATCCAATTTAAATCAAAAAGTCCAATTTAAATTTTTAAAAAATCTGATTTTTTTGATTTTTAAAAAAAATCATTGATTTTTATCCACCCTGCAATATACTGTATTGTGATTAATGTCAGAGTAAATTTTAGAAGTCATTTAGACCAACTATCTCTGGTGGACAGGTATAGATCATATTATGATAGATAAATATAATCTTTTTCAATTATTTTTTTTTTTACTTAGGGAGGCTCAAGATTTTGTAGAAAAATTTGAAGGTGCTTTGGGAAAGGGAAAAGGAAAAAAGTTATATGCATATAAGATGGTGTTGACAAAGGTAAGTGATCAGTATTATTTATAAGATGTTTATACTATTGAAATATAGAAGTCTGTACAACTTATATTAAAAGTAAAAATACTGACATAAATTTCAAAACCTAAAACTCAATGTTTGGCAGGCAGTAAATCTGAAAACTAACTTAGATAGATGCATCTCTATCACTGCATTCCCTCATTCATTCTAAACACTTTAAAATCTACTCTTCTCCCCAACTTGTTAACAAAAGAACTGGCAGTTGTGGGCAGAGTACAAAGAGTGTTAATACTAAATAAAACAAAGAACAGGGAAGAACCACAAGTTGTCCTTTCCCTCCCCCTCCCCCCCCCCCATTTAATTATGTTGTTAATAAATATTTTTAGCAGGAGCATTTTCTGCAAGAAAACAACCTTTTAAAAACTTGAATATTTCTGACAATCATTTCTTTGCCCTGACATAAGAGAAAGGAGGAAATTGTATTACTTTTTACAAGCTGAATAACAGACATCAAGTAATACTTTTTTTGGCCCTCCATATACAAATTGGATGTGAGGCAAAAGCTGTTTCTTTTTTTAATTATTATTATTATTAAATTTTTATTGAAATATATAAGGATACTTTCAACAGTTTTTGGTTTAGCGGTGTTCATAAATATATACAGATTATATACATGGTGTTCCATATTTATTTGATTATTATTGATAGTTGCAGCCTCTCTTATTTTATCTTTTACTTTTTTCTTCCATCCACTTATGCCACATTTCCCACACTGTATAATATTCCGAATTCTCTTTTTCATTTATCACATATGTTAACTTATTCATCTCAGCGCATTCTAATATTTTTCTAATTACATGTTCTTCCGGTGGTAGTCCTTTCTCTTTCCAATACTGTGCATATATTATTCTGGCTGCTGTTATGACATATATAGTTAGGTACCTCTTTTTTTTCTCATATGCCCTTTTCAGTATTCCCAGGAGAAAGGTTTCGGGTTCCAAATCGATATTTTCCTCTATCATTTCTTGAATCCATCTTCGAATCATTTTCCAAAATTTCGTCGTTTCGGGGCATGTCCACCACATATGGTAGAAAGTGCCTTGATGGTGACTGCATTTCCAACAGTTTGGGCTCGTGTTGGGGTAAATGTTTGCCCCTAGTAGGAGCTAAATGCCACCTGTATAGCATCTTATATTGATTTTCTTTATAAGCTACTGCCCTTGTCAGTTTAAGATTGCTGTTCCAAATTGTTTCCCATTCATTTAAGTTTATACTGTGTCCAATATTTTTAGCTCATGCAATCATTTGGTCTTTGACTACCTCTTCTACCCTATCATATTTGAGCAAATAGTTATATAATTTGGCTAATAATTTATTTTCGGTTCCCATCCATATCTTCTCAAATCCATTGGCTCCTGTTTCTATACCAAACTCCTCCTTGTCCATTTGGTATCGGGACTTTATTTGTACATACAGCCACCAATCAGTATGCTTTGTTCTTTTAACACCTCATTCGTTTTAAGGTTCCCACCACCATCTATGAATATCCATATATTTGAGCATTTTCCCAATTTCTAATGCATTAGGATATATTATGGCCTCCAAATGGCCCGCCATTTCGGGACTTTTGTATATTGCTTTTGCCTTATTTCCCTCCAAGTCTGCATTAGTGTGTCTCTTATTTTATGTCTGTGGAAATGTGTTCTTGTCCTTTTGCCTGTGTCCCATAGGTAGGTATGCCAGCCCTTCTGCAGGTCATGCCCTTCCAAAGCCAAAATTGTTTTGTTTTCCAAGGTAGCCCATTCCCTTAGCCACACCAAATTGGCTGCTTTATAGTATACTTCCCATATTGGGAGTCCAAATCCGCCCTTATTCCTTTTACCTTGTAGTGTTCGGATCGCAATCCTAGGTTTTTTCCCTCCCCAGATGATTTTCCTGATGATGGTGTTCAATTCTAAAAAGAATTTTTTATCTAGGTTGATTGGTGTAGTTTGGAACAGATATAACAGCTTAGGCAGGACACTCAAGCTGTTTCTTTTCCCATTATTTTCAAAAATATGGCAAAATCAAAATGCTAGAGAAATGTACCATGTGTCAGGCATGCCTCCTTTCAGATTTCAGGAAAGAATGACCCTGACTCCATTTTCATAGATAGAGGTACTTTTACTGAAATTGAACTGAATGCAGCCAAGGAAAGCAAGATCAGAGGCAATAGGCGTGAAAATCGTTTATAGAAAGCATCCCCTCCCACTGTCCAGCATAAATCATCCAATCCAAAGGTCCTCCAGAGGTCAGGTGGAATCACACGTCTGGCAGTGTCATCAATCTGGAATTTCAGGACTGTTGACTCGATAGCAGCTTCAAAGGCACAGGATTGCAGCTAAGTTTCACTTTTATTTCCCCTTTCCTCCCACCTCCAGCACGCTTCCCCATATAGCAACTTCCTAGCTCCCCCTCCCCCCATTACCATGGCAGGAAGTTAGAAAGAAAGAAAGAATGTAGACATGTGCAGTAGCTCAAAAATCACAAGACAGTCTTATCTTTTGTTGATAAAAGTTCTCTGGCAAGCTACAGTAATGTTCAGAATGAAAGCTCAGCTGGCAAATACAAATAACGCAGTGACAACCCTTTCTTTGTCAGTTGAGCAGACATCAGGTATAGCCATCAATTAAAGCACATCTTCTTACACAGATACTCATGCTGAGCTGCTGGAAGCGATTTGTTGAGCATATCAGCAATCTGATCATGTGTAGACACATACTGCAATTTTACAAAACCTTGTTTCACTAACTGTTTGATATTTTTATAACGAATGTCAATGTGTCTGGACCTAGAACCCATGAAATGTGAATTAGAAATATAAACCACAGATTCATTGTCTTCCATTGTCTAACCATGTTAGAGAATTATATGCATCTGAAACACAAGCATATTAAGCTTCAGTAGATGAACAAGAAATAAAATTCTGTTTTCGCACATGCCAGTAAACAGGACATCCATTTAAGAACATCATATAACCTGAAGTACTTTTACGTGATTTCTTTTCACTCGCCCAATCAGAATCTGCATAACAACATAATTGTGCATGATCAGTATGTGTTGGTGCTTTAGGTATTTCAATAATTTCTTAACACATGTCCACTGAAATTGTTTTGCCTTACCTATGTATCAAGACAAGAGATTAACACTAAGTGCTATGTCGGGTCTAGTCCAACTACTAATATAAAACAGTGACCCGATAACTGAACGATAAAGTGTTTGATCCTCAAATTCAGGACTTGATGTGCTAAGTTGTGAAAATCTGTTTGCATGGTATGCATTCTGTATTAGCATCTTTCATATTGCAATGATGCAAAATTTGTTCAATTTTATCCTCTTGTGAAAGACTAAACCCCTTCTGTGTTTTGACAATCTGAAAACCTAAATAATTGTTAACATGACCTAAAGATTTCAATGTGAAATATCTCTGCAAAGCTTTTGCAAAATTCTCACTCATCTGCTTATTTGGACTAATATAAACAATATAATTAACATAAACAAGAACTATCTTATATCTATTATCAGATCTTTTTGTGAACATGCATTCATCAGTTTTGGACTTAATAAAGCCCACTAAATTTAGTTTGTCAGTAAGACATAAGTACCACATTAAACCAGACTGTTTCAGACCATAAAAACTTTTGTTTAGAAACCAGGTATCCCCTTCTTGCTGTCAGAACCCTGGAGGACCTTTTATGTAGATCTCCTCATCTAGGTCAGCATGTAGATAAGCCGTGTCAACATTGAACTTAAAAAGCTTCTAAACCAAGGATAGTTGCAGTGATTAAAGCAATTTTTACACTTTCAGTCTGGACTGTCAGTGAGTAGGTATTTGTGTAGTCCTCAGGATAACGTTGAGCAAAACCCTGAGCTACAAGTCTGGCCTTGTACAATGACTCACCATTTGGCTTCTTTTTGATTCTGTAGACCTATCAAGTGCCAATGACTTTTTTGTTTGCTGGAGGTTTTGCAGGCGTAAACATCTTAAGTTTTTTTAGACTGCCAATTTCAGCCTGCATTGCCTCATACCACTTCTCTTGCTCTGAGTCAGGAAGGTGCTTGATTTGTGTGAACTTATCAGGAGAAAATGTAACATTACAAATCAAAGGCAAGGGTGTTTTTGTCAGTTGCCACAAATATCGCTGTGGAGGGATCCCCTTTGTGACCCTCTTGGAACGTCTCGGAACAGTTGTCCATTCTTCTTCCATTTCGTCCTTGTCTTCATTATTGTCACTAGCGTCAGCATCTGTGGCTTGCGAAGACAGAACATCAGGTTGAGAAGAACTAGTGGATGGAACATTTGCCTGTGAATCTTGGTCATCAGGCTGCACAGCATCAGCAACATCATCTTTAGGAAAATAAACTCCAGGATCATTGGAATGAATCCTGGACCAGTCAGTAATCTTCCTCAAAATTAGCAGATTGGGAAATCATTATTACATGTTTAGAATCAATAAATTTGCTCCACTTTGAGTTGTCATCAATACCCATAAATCTCATCCTCTTTGCTGCTGGACCTCCTTTTCTTCTTTGAGCTAAGGGAATGTTCGCCATAGCGTATGAACCAAAAATATGGAGGTTCTTGAGATCTGGCTTGTACCCATACAACATGAAGAAAGGAGCCTGATTTATTACACCGCTCCAAGTATGGTTGACAATATAATTTGCATATTTAGTAGCTTCACTCCAGTATGGGTTACTGAGGTTGGCGTCTTCTAGGAGACAATGCATCATGGTTTGCAGGATCCCTTGTCGCCTTTCTACCACCATGTTATGAGCTGGCGTGAAAGGGGCTGAGGTCTGATGAAGAATTCCATTCTTACGCATCCAGTCCTGGAACCTCTGAGGCATGAATTCAGCACCACGATCCCTTTGAATTCTGGCAATGCTTACTCCGTGTTAGGTATAAACAAGAGCGGCAAAGTCTTTAAAGATCTGAAAGGTCTCAGATTTTTCTTTCATAGGATATATATATCCATATCTAGAATAATTATCAACAATTGCTAGAAAATATTTTTTACCACCAAGTGTTGGCTTGAAAGGACCTACAATGTCAGTGTATACCAAATCAAAAATGCGTGTTGACAGGCATGTAGCACGTTTTGGAATGGCTGCTGCTTTGGATTTAGCCTTTTTGCAGACAGCACAATCCAAAAACACCTTACACCCCTTTAGATCCAAACCTTTTGTGAACTCCGGCATTTTCCTAAGAACATGGAAACTGGCATGCCCCAATCTTCTGTGCCACTTCTGAATACACCTGTAATGCAAAGGTTTACCAGTTAGTGAATTTTCAACATTAACAGTTTTATGAGGAACCTCAGGCTTGCTTTGAGCAACCTGTTTCCTAATTTTCTTTTTGTTGGCTTTAGGAGCCTTTGGAGTAGCAACAGGATCTCTCACTGGAACATCTCTCTCTGGGCCTGTGCTCTCCTCTTTTGGAGTTTGTATACTTGCCTGTGCTTGCGGTTTAGACTTTGGCTTTATGTAACAAACACCATCAATTAACATGGTTTCAGCAACAATGAAACCATTTTTAACTATATAACTTTCTTTTTTTAGGTGGTGGACCTAGAACTTTAATATTCTAGACAAGTAACTCTGACTAAGCAAACTACTATTTGCTGTTGGTATGTAATTAACATCAGGAATGAATGCATTGAGCTCTTCAACATAAACAGTTCCTTTTCCTCTGACCTGACAAGGATGATTGGAAAAAGAATAAAGTTCATGTAGTTCAGGTTCAGGATCATGCATCTCTGTAAAAAGTTCTTTTCTGTAAGTAACATGCATAAGAGTCCCACTTATCTGGCTTAGGTATAGAAACAAACGCTTTTGCCTTGTGCAGCTCATGTTCTAAAAACTCTATTTGATGCTGCACCTCAATCCAAAGTCCACAGAAGTTGTCTGTCATATTCTGGATATGGTTGTGGATCATTGGTTAAAGCCAATGTGGCGAGTGAAGCTTGTGGATCACGCCTGGGACCACAACAACCTTATCTTCTGCCTCTGCCTCTTCTGGAGTCTGTTCCTCTGGGCTGGTACATGACGGGAGCTGTAAATTGTTGGGGACAATCCTGGGTGGCATGTCCCACACGATTACAGATGTAGAATCTTGGCATCCTTGGAATGTAGGCTCTCCTTGGAAGGGACGCCTCGCTGGAGCTCTTGATGTGGGTGGTCCTCTCAAATGTGGCATGGCCATCATAAATGCCTCTTCTTCGGTTAAAATTCTGCATACATCATCCACTGTGCATTGAGCAATGGGCACTTGATTAATCTTTGTAATGGCATCTTTCCATTCATAATTCAATGAGTTAATAATAATGCTTGATCATTGACAATCATCAATATTATAGCCTCTTTTGTCCAAATCCTTTCTCATTCCTTTCATTTTAGTTAAATGTTCTCCAATATATTTACCGGCTTTTAATCTCAAACCATGGAACTCAGACAAGAGCAAACATGTAGATTCAATTGAAACAGGATGGTAGCATGTTTCTAATTGGGCCCAAATTTGTTGGGCAGTTGCATCAGGTGGAAAAGTAACCTGCAGTTCAGTATTCATGGACATCAATAATGTTGTGCATGCTTTAGTATCTAAGTCTCTTATTTCAGGAGCCCATGGCTGGTCAGGAGGATTAAACACCATTCAATGGGTACCTTCTCTATGGAGTAAAAGTCCAACCTCACTGACCCATGCTTTATAATTTTGTCCTGAACACTTTAATTTTGAATCACCAGCCAGTGGAATAATAGAGGATGCCTGTTGAGGAATGTACACCTGAGGTACTGGCTGTGGAAGTAAAGGCACTTGTGGTTGAAGCTGAGGTTGCTGTACTTGCACCTGTGGCTGCTGTACTCAAACCTGTGGTTGCTGTAATCAAACCTTCGGTTGCTTTACTCTGGCTGCCACTTCTGCTGAGCTGCCATATTAATATGGCCTGCTGGAGGGACTGGCATTTGTCTTTCTGCATTAAGTGTTGTTGTGCCACATCTAAATTAGGAATTTGGGCAAAAAAAAAAACCCCATCAGCACCATCAGGGGGTGCTAACAGTTGAGCCTGTGGAGATACATGTGGCGTTGCAGCCTGCAGACTTGATTGAAAAAACTTGATGTAATTTTCCTAATTGCTGTTGCATTGTAGAATGCATTTTAGCTTTATCTTGTAAATTACTTTCGCCAGCCGGTGGTACCACAACATTAGTTTCGGGCATTGCAGAAAATTTTTCTTCTCTATCAACATCATATGAAATCTGAGAAGGGACAACATCACTAGACACATGTGACGTGTACATAGCTCTCTGTTCTGATTTGCCTGACACAAAACCCTCCTGGGGGAATGGTTTTGGCTTTGAAGGAGAAGGCAAAATGGAGGACTCAGGAATTTGAAAAAGATGAGAGTCCCACATATCTGGCTTAAGTATAGAAACAAATGCTTTTGCCTTGTGCAGCTCATGTTCCAAAAACTCTATTTGATCAATATAGCTTTGCATAGGAGAATAATGAGTTTCACCTATCTCTATGGGTAAAGAAAACCCAGTCGCTTGTGGAATTTTAGGTTTGGCACCAAGACTTTCAAATTCCTGGGCTTTTGTAAAGAATTCTTTAGTAATTAGCTGGGTGCTTGAAGAAACATAAGAGGGTGTCACTGACCTCAGCATGTCTTCTTTGGGATAAGCTGTCCCAACAGCACCTCCAACATCATCTTCCTCCAGTCTGCTTGCAGAAGTGAGGGCTGTTTGAAGAGCTGAAAGCTTGTGTAAAATTCTTTTCACTTCATCATCAGAGAGATCAGAGAGATTTATGTCTTCAGCAGACTGTGCTCTCGTGTTTGGGTTTATTTTTCTTTCTTGGCATATTTGCAATAAATAATCAGCATTCCGCAGTCACTGAAAAACTAATTGCCTAATAGCCTATTTGCTTATCAGTTGAGCAATGGCCAAGGAAAACAAAATAAATCAGACCAAACTCTGCTACTATTGTTGAAGTGTGAATCAGTCTTGTTCCTCCCCCCCCCGGGGAAACTGTAATTAATTAGAGGTGAATGGATCTTGTTTTCCATGGTGTATACTCTCAAAGAAAGAAAACCCGAAGTAAATATTCTAAGAAACATTTTATTGTGAAAGTAAAAAAAACCTAGCTAACTACATCTTATTGGCAATTTATCACACAGAGATGGACAAAAGGAAAAAAAGTAAATCAGGAAGTTAGAAAGAAAGAAAGAATGTAGACATGCGCAGTAGCTCAAAAATCACAAGACAGTCTTATCTTTTATTGATAAAAGTTCTCTGGCAGCTACCATAATGTTCAGAATGGAAGCTCAACTGGCAAATACAAATAATGCAGTGACAGAGATAGTCAATTTTGTCTTGGTGGAATTCACACTTTGAGAGTTTGGCATATAGTTCAGCACTCCTGAGTAATTTCAGGATAGTCCACACCAATTTCACATGGTCGTCCATGTTCTCGGTATAGATAAGGATGTCATCCAAGTAGACCAGCACCCTCTTGTATAAGTGTTCATGCAGTATTTCATTGATTAATTGCAAGAACACAGAAGGGGCTCCTTGTACTCTGAAAGGGAGCACTCTAAACTGGAAACATCCCAGCGGGCAGTTAAAAGCCATTTTCCATTCATCCCCTTCCTTAATTCGAACTCGGTAGTAAGCCTCTCATAAGTCAAGCTTGGAGAAGATTTTCCCCTTGCCTAGATGGGCCAGCATGTCCTTCAAAAGCGGCAGGGGGTAGACATTTTCTATGCAAATGGCATTCAGATTTTTGTAGTCAACAACAAGGCAAAAGGACCCATCTTTCTTCTCCTGGAACAGTACTGGTGCTGCCACCCTCGGCCTGGCTGGTTGGATAAAACCCCATTTTAGGTTTTTGTCAATAAAGTTCCATAGTTCCCTCAGCTCCCGAGGGGTAATGGGGTAAATTTTTGGCTTAGGGAGTTTTACTCCAGGACGTATTTCAATGGTACAGTCCATTGGTCTGTGGGGAGGTAACACATCAGAGGCCTTTTCGCTGAAAACCTCCCGAAGGTCCCAATATTCCTTTGGAATCTTCTCCCCCCCCCCATGTGGTCTATTGCTGTTTCCATCTCCTCGTATTCCCCTCCGTCCTACCAAAGGGGTTCTTTCCTGTCTTTTCCTGGTTTCTTGGAGTGAATGTGCAAAACTCCCATCCTCCAATTTACTTGTGGGTTCCATTTACGGAGCCAGGGTAGTCCAAGTATGAGGGGCCTCTCCATGCCAGGGGCCACAATGAAGCTAAGAGTTTCTAGATGATCCCACAACTGCATTTCAATGAGTTCAGTCACAAAGCTGGCTGGGCCCCCTCCTGCCACTGATCCATCTAACTGACAGAAAGCAATTGGCCTTCTCAATGTTTTAGCCTTAGGCCCATCTTTTCCACCACTTTTGGGCTGATTATGCACCTTGTGCATCCAGAATCTAGAAGGGCTGGCATCTGCCCATGAGCCCTGGTGGATGGCACCCTTAATTCTATGGGGATGATCATGGGGCCCCCACTGTGACTCACCCGGTCATCGTCCTCAGACTTGGTATCAGCCTTGCTGTTGTCCGTGATGGTTGGAGTTCCCAACTCACCCTGTTTCTGGGGAGCGAACTCAATGACTTCTCCTTTCAAGGCAGGCTCATGGGCTTTTGCGGGTGCTTTGTCAGCCTTTTTCCTTCTATGGCTGGTCGATTTTGTCATTAGCTTGGAGAAATACTCAGCCACTCAGTGTCCTTCCTTTCCACATTTGAAACAAGCAAAGGATTTTGGCTTGGGTTTGGGCTCTCTCTTCCCCAATGCTGGTTTTGGCACCCCCTTGCAGAAAGAGGAGGATGACTGATCCCAGGCGCAGCCACCATAGATCTGGCATTGAGCCAGATCGATCTCCACATCTGCTGCTACCACGTACCAGCTCTACAATCTTTGTAAATGTCCTCATTCAATCCATCTTTACAGTTTTCTAATAGGGCCAACTCTGACCACCCTCTCATGAAAGGAGCCAGTTTACGGAACTCTTAAGTGTACTCTGCCACTGATCTCCAGCCCTGCTGAATGCCCTTCATTCTGCTTCTTTCCTTCCGCTTAGCTAGGGGGTCCTCAAAGCGCATTCTAAGGGCTCCCATAAAGATGTTGTAATTTCTCAGCAGGGGGGAGTTGTTATTGTGAAGGCCCATCATCCACTTGGCTGCCACTCCCTCTAGGGCATTTGTAATGCACCTCACTTGTGCCGCATCCGACAGATAATCCTCCCCCTAGTCCTGCATGTGGTTCCACACTTGGGTTAAAAAAAATCCCAAATTCTTCAGCTCTCCTCTGAACTTGTGTAGTAGGGGGGAAATCTTTGGCTTTCTTCATCTCTGGGGAGGAGCCTGCATTGGTCCCGCTGATGGATGATCTTTGGAGGGCTTGGAACAGGGGATTATCCTCAGTTCTGGTCCTCTTGGATTTTTCTGCGGCCTTTGATACCATCAACCATGGTTCCCTGCTGCGACAGCTTGAGGGACTCAGAGTGGGAGGCACCATTCTATGGTGGTTCTCCTCCTATCTCTCGGGCCGCACACAAGCGGTGTTGGCAGCGGGGCAGAGGTCGGCTATGAGGTCACTCACTTGTGGGGTGTCTCAGGGATTGGTCCTCTCACCTCTCCTGTTCAACATCTATATGAAACCACTTGGGAAGATCATCCATAGTTTTGGGGTGTGGTATCATCAATAGGCTGATGATACCCAGCTTTTTATATCCATTCCAAACCAGCCCAGTGATGCCCTCGATGTGATGTCCTGCTGCTTGGAAGCGGTACGGACCTGGATGCGGAGGAACAGGCTTTGAATCAACCCAGCCAAGACCGAGTGGCTGTGGGTACCGGCATCTGGGTCTGATTGAGATATTCCATCGTTGACCATCGGGGTTGAGGTGTTACCCCCTGTGGATAGGACTCGCAACTTGGGTGTCCTCCTGGATTCACGGTTGTCTCTGGAAGATCATGTGACGACCATGACCGGGGGGCATTCACCCAGGTTTTCCTGGTGTGCCAGTTGCAGCCTTACTTGGACCAAGATGCCCTACCCACTGTTACTCATGCACTGGTCACCTCCCGTCTTGACTACTGCAACACTCTCTACCTAGGGTTGCCCTTGAAAACCACTCAAAGGTTTCAGCTGGTGCAAAATGCTGCTGCACGGGTTGTGATGGGAGTGTTCCAACACTCCCATGTTACACCCCTCCTGTGTGATCTCCATTGGTTATTGGTTGCCCTTCGGGTGAGGTTCAAGGTGCTGGTTATCACCTACAAAGCCCTTCATGGCCTAGGCCTGGGATATTTGTTGGACCTCCTGCAACCAGCAACAATCCCCAATCGCCTGGTGCGTTCCCACAGATAAGATCTCCTCAGGGTGCCATCAGTCAGACAGTGTCGGCTGGTGACCCTCAGGGGGAGAGCTTTCTTTGTGGGCGCACCCACCCTCTGGAACCAACTTTCTTTGGAGCTCCAGATGGCTCCTGACCTTTGCTCCTTTCGCCATGATTTGAAGACCTGGTTGTTTCACAGTTTGGACTGAAGGGGATTTCTTAATTAATTTTAATTGTTTTACATTCAAATTTTTAAATTTCACTGTTTTAATGAGGGATTATGCATTTTATTGTTGTGAGCCACCTGAATCCTTGGAAATAGGGTGGCATATAAATTGCATAAATAAATTGCATAAATAAATTGAATAAATAAATAAATAAATAAATAAATAAATAAATAAATAAATAATTGTTGGGGGCCCCTGGACTGCTGCATCTCTCATCTGAGTTTCAGAGGCTTGAGATATTCCTTCCCCAGCTTGCTCTTCCTCTCCCCAACAAGCATCCATCTCTGGGTCTTCCCCGGGGTGGTTTCCTCCCTTCCCATTTGGGTAAATATACCTCTCCCGAGCCCGATGGCTTTCTTCGGCATCTCTGAGAAATTGCATAGCTTGGGCAACCATGAGGCTTTCTTTCTGCTCTTGCATCCATGCCAATTCTCTTCTTTGAGGTCTGGCACTTGTTACTCCTTGGGGGACCTTTCCAAGTCCAGTAGCCTCCCCACTCCAGTCGACCATCTGGCTTGCTCTGGCTTCTCTCCCAGTCATAATTTTATTTATTATTTATTTATATATTTGGGTTATATGCCACCCTATCTCACAATAATAAAACACAAGCCACAATACAAAATAAAACCTAAAATCTAAAAATTAAAAATTAAAAAATTAACCCTTAAAACCCCCTCAGTCCAGGTCAAGGGATTTAAAAAGCCAAGTTTTTAATTCATGGCGAAAGGTGCGAAGGTCAGGCGCTAATCGGAGCTCCAAAGGAAGTTGATTCCAGAAGGTGGGCGCACCCATCGAGAAGGGGGCCCTCTACCCCTGGGGGCTGCCAGCCGACATTGTCCAGCTGACGCCCTGAGTAGGCCCTCTCTATGGGCACAGACCGGGCGATGGGATATCATTGCTGGCTATAGGGGATCCGCCAAATATCATGGGCCTAAGCCATGTAGGGCTTTATAGGTCATTACCAGCACATTGAATCTCACCCAGAGGGCAACCGGTAACCAATGCAAGCCGCGCAGGAGGGGTGTAACATGGGAGTATCGGGATTCTCCCATCACAATCTGCACAGCTGCATTTTGCACCAGCTGAAGCCTCTGAGTGGCCCTCAATGGCAGCCCTCGGGAGAGCATTACAGTAGTCAATACGTGAAGTGACTAGCGTGTGAGAAACTGTGTGTAGGGCATCTCAGTCCAAGTAGGGATGCAACTGACACACCAGACGTATCTGGGCGAATGCCCCCCTGGTCATGGTCATTATATGATCTTCTAAGCTCACCGTGAATCCAGGAGGACACCCAAGTTGTGCACCCTGTCTACAGGGGGTAAAACTTCACCCCCTAGAGTCAGCCATGGAACTTCTATGAACCGAGATGCTGGTACCCACAGCCACTCAGTCTTGGTCGGGTTGAGCTGAAGTCTGTTTCTATCCATCCAGACCCGCACCATTTCCAGGGACCGAGCCATCACGTCGAGGGCATCACTGGGTTGGTTTGGGGTGGATATAAAAAGCTGAGTATCATCAGCGTACTGATGATATCTCACCCCAAAACCACAGATGATCTCCTCTAGTGACTTCAGATAAATGTTGAACAGGAGGGGTGAGAGGACTGACCCCTGGGGCACCCTGCATGTGAGGGGCCTCAAGGTAGATCTCTGCCCCCCTGCCAACACCGCTTGCATTCGACCCAAGAGATAGGAAGAGACCCACCGTAAAACAGTGTCTCCCAATCCCAGCCCCTCGAGGCGATGCAGCAAGATACTGTGGCCAACGGTATCAAATGCTGCCGAAAGATCCAATAGGACCAGAACAGAGGAATAACCCCTGTCCCGGGCCCTCCAGAGATCATCCACCAGCGCGACCAATGCTGTCTCTGTGCTGTACCCAGGCCTGAAACCCGATTGGTACGGGTCGAGGTAATCCACTTCATCCAGGGAGCTGACATGCCACCACATTCTCGACAACCTTCACTAGAAAGCGAAGGTTGGAGACTGGACGAAAATGACTTAAAACCGCCAGATCCAAGGACGACTTCTTGTGGAGGGGCCTCACCACTGCCTCCTTCAAGGCGGTTGGGAAGATTCCCTCCCTCAAAGAAGCCATTATCACCACCTGGATCCAGCCACGTGTCACCTCCCGGGCTGAATAAACTGGCCAGGAGGGACATGGGTCCAGCACACAGGTGGCTGCACTCAGCTTCCTCATTATCTTGTCCACTTCAACTGGGGTAAAAGTCAAACTCTTCCCAAAGCACAAGACTCACTGTCTCACCCCGTCTGACTCTGTCCAGTCGGAGTCGAAGCCGTCCCAAATCTGAGCGATTTTGTCTATCAGGTGCTGACCAAACTCTCGGCTTATCCCTGTAAAGCATCTTCCCTCACCCTCTGATTTAAGAGGGAGTGGGACACCCTGAACAGGGCTACCAGGCAATTCTCTGTGGACGCGATGACATCAGTGAAGTAGCGGCGCTTTGCCACCGCCCACTCCACCAGGTAGGCCCCTTTGGCCAACCTTAACTGAAATCGGTCAGATTCGGAACGACCTGCTCTCCAATGGCTCTCTAGGCCTCGTCTACACCATTTCATCCACCGGAGCTCCTCAGTAAACCAAGGAGCCAGCCGGGATCTGCGTCATGTCAGAGGGTACATAGGAATGACCCGGTCCAGAGCCCTGGCAGCTGCCTCTTCCCAGGCTTCCATCAGGATCATGTCCAGGGAGTGGGAGAGAGGGGGGGATCACCCCAAGCTCCGTCTGGAACCTCTCCGGGTCCATCAGGCACCTGGGGCGGAACCAGATGGTCGGTTCCGCCTCCCAGTAAGGAGGGGTGGCATAACGGAAGCCTAGCTGAAGGAGATAGTGGTCAGTCCATGACAGGGGATAAATAGAAGGCGATCCCCCACCAAATTCTACTCGCCACTGCTCCGAGACAAAAACAAGATTAGCTGTGTGCCCCCCCCCATGAGTTGGGCCCTGAATAATCTGAGTCAGGTCCGTAATTGCCATGGAAGCCATGAACTCCTGAGTCACCCCTGACACCCCACCCAGTGATGGCAGATTGAAGTCCCCCAGAATCATAAGTCTGGGAAACTCCACCATCAGCCCCGAGAAGATGTTGAGTAGCCTGGGCAGGGCTGTTGATATGCAGCTGGGACACAGGTACGCAATCAACAGGCCCAACTGGCCATACGGGCCCCACCTCATGAGGAGGGTCTCACATCCGTCTACCTTAGGAGCAGTGACCTCCCACGGACTAAGGACCTCCCTAATAACTACCACCACCACCCCTACCCTACCCTGGGCCCTTGGCTCATGCAGCACTCAGAAGCCTGGTGGGCACAATTCAGTCAGAGGGACACCCCCCTCTGAGCCCAACCAGGTTTCCATAATGCAAGCCGGGTCTTCGGTTTCCTCCTCAATCAAGTCACGAATGAGGGGAGCTTTATTGACCACAGACCTAGCATTAAAATAGACCAGCCTAAACCCAGTGGCCCTGTCTCTCAAACCCCTAGGAGGTTGGATAGAACCTGGAGGGTTGGAGCGCACCACCGCTCAGAGATAGCAGGGGCAGGCTCCCAAAAACTGATATGACCCTCTGTTCGTCCACCAACTGCCATTCCCAATCACAACCGGTATCTGAAATCCCACCCTCATCCCTGGTGCACCTGAATGACCCAGCACCTCACCAAAACTTCCGCCACCTCCCCATAACCTGGACTGGCAACAACCCAGCAGAGCTGCCCCAACAGCCAGCCAGATGTCGAAACCCACTCCCCTCCCCAAACCCCTTAAAAATCTAGCTAAAAACAATGTAACGACCCCTTACCAAAACCCTTAAAGCCCTCATGCCACCTCTTGGGATCCCAGGACCTGTCATTAAGGCAGATCTTTGCCAGGCCAACAGGCCATTCCAAGGAAAGGGGGGCATCCCTCAGAGCAACCAAGTGCGCTCTTGCTTATGTTCATAACACCATCCCTGAACCTCAAGGCACAAAGGACTGCCCATGAAGATTGGGGTGTATCAAGCTGGTCCATCCCAGGAGACAGGAACCTCCATTCCAGGGTGTCCTCCCACAACACTTGTGAATGATAGGAGATGACAATCCTCACCATCCTCTCACCACAGCGGGTTCCTGAGTCCAACTGGGGTCACCCGAGGTGGGAACCTTCAGTCAATGTTGCCCTCTCACCATAACATGACCCGGTTCCGATAATAAACAAAGTCCACAGCCACCCTCTCACAGCTGCGGCAGCCTTCTCCTCTGGGGATGGCCAGTCCAGAGCTGCAGTGGAAAAGTCCGGGCATATAGATGGTTCATTCCAAGTCATGCGGATGTGGTGGAGATATATCCTGGGATGAAAATACTGGAGATAACAAACCAGGGCCAGGCAAGCCCTCAGTCGCCCAAGTCCACTAACACACCATGTCCAACACAACCGATACCGGTCCTCTGACAAATCCACAGGGCAAATGCGGGGGGGGGGTTAAACCAGTAAGCAAGAACCACAAGGTCAAAAGTGCTAGCTCCACCACAACCACCCAATCCCAGATCTCAACCCTCAGTGCAGTGATGGTGAAAAAGAGGGGGGGAGGGGAAGGGCAGCTGTGAAACAACAAAGCAAGGCCCCCCAACGTAAAGCATATCCAGGGGCTCCCAGTTCGAGTCAGTCAGGCAACTCTCACCCGCCTAGCCAATCCAGGGGAGAACCATGGTTGCCATACTGCAGGCAGGGCTCCTGCTCTTCTACCCACTCACCAGGTCCAACAATGGAGTCCAAACAATCCAGGTCACCCAACCTCACCAGCCTGGGGTCTTAACTCCATGGGGAAGCTTCTACCTCACCGCAATGCTTCCTCCATTGTCACCTGGTTGTATTCGCCAGCAAGCCCCCTCCTCTCAAAGCTGTCTTTGCTGGCAAGCCTCCCTCCGCTCGCTGGCAGGTCTCCCTCTGCATGCCCAAGCAGCCAGCTGGCCTGCCATGAAACTGAAAATGCACTCGAGCAATCCCAGCACTGAGCAGGCTCTAACAGAACCACCCTGCAGCCTCTGAAGATATGACCAAGGCCCCCAGACTCTCCAAGTCTTCCTAAGCAGCCCATACTGGGGTCAGTGTCAGAAGACCCCAGGAGACCCCCATCTTTGCCAGAAAACTCCCCAGCCTTCGCGGGACTTAGCAAGGTGTGGCAGCCACCTTAGGCAGGAAGGATTTTTAATTTTGCCATCCATTCCGAATTATTCCCACCCATCCCAAGATGGAGGGAAGAAATTGTAGAGCCAGCAGCTCCCATCTGGTCCTGATCACTGTCTTGATCAGACATTGTTTTGGTTCAGCCCGCTCTGTGGTTATCCGGGATGGCTGTAAAAGTGAAAGCTTGCTTAATGTCAGGTGTGCCTCCTTTCAGATTTCAGGAAAGAATGACCCCGACTCCATTTCATAGATAAAGGTACTTTTACTGAAATTGAACCGAATGCAGCCAAGGAAAGCAAAATCTGAGGCAATATGTAAGGATCGCCTCTACTTCCAACCTAAGAAAGTATGAACTCTTGAAACGTAGTTGTTCAAAAGGATTCTTTTATTAAGCAGAAGTGAAAGCCATCCAGCTAAAGCACAATCTGAATACCCTTAGGCAAAGCAGTAGGATTAAAGTGGTAGAGACCCCTCCCTTTAAATCAGAATGTGGGTTTTAACCAATACACATGTGTGAAGATGTTTTCTTTACCATTTCCTTTGAGAACCCGAATAAACATGCATTCCCACCACTATCCTTTAAAATAAGACAACCCACATGGCTATCATATAAATTCCTGGCACCAGGATATAGATTGTAAAACATCTGATGACACAGGCCATGCTAGTAAATCAAATCCAAGTCTCCCCCTTCTCCACTTGAATGGCAGTATCACATTTTTGGGGATCTGACAAAATAGGCATGAAAATCACATATAGAAAGCAGCCCCTCCCACCGTCCAGCGTAAATCATCCAATCCAAAGGTCCTCCAGACGTCAGGTGGAATCACATGTCTGGCAGTGTCATCAAACTGGAATGTCAGGACCGTTGACTCGATAGCAGCTTCAAAGGCACAGGACTGCAGCTAAGTTTTGCTTTCATTTCCCCTTTCCTCCTATCTCCAGCACGCTTCCCTATGTAGCAACTTCCTACCTCCCCCTTCCCCCATTACCATGGCAGCTGACAAGCAAGTATTGAAAGAGTGGAGGCTGACACCATGTCAGCAAGATAAAAGCAACATCTTCCAGTGGTGATGTCGTGCTGTGGTGCGAAGAACAGAAGCTCCGTTTCCTGTGTTGGATTTCTGCAATCAGGGGCCGTGGAAGGTGAAGTTTTTTCCTGGAGAGAGAAACAATAGAAGGAGGAAGTCTCTGAAGCAGCGAGGAAAGGTGCAGTTTCCCACAGTGCTAGGAAGAGAACCTCCAACCCAACCTGGAAGAAGCCTACCTTAATGGCAGACTTGGAGGCGTGACATGCTGCCCAAAGAAAAGGGAAGCAAGGAGAGAAGACAGTACAGCAGGCATAACACATGCAGTGGATTTAACCGAGGTTGGAAAACCAGCGAAGAAGCAGCCGGAGGAGCGATTAAAAATACAGAGTGAGTCTCCAATAGAGAAAGACCATTTTGAACAATTGGTGGAATTCTGGCATTGGGAGCAGTATAATGAGCAGAAGAGAACAATAAACAGTTAAAAGGTGAAGGCGAAGGCAGCAGAGTTTCAGTCTGTGAGATAAATAAGGAACTACAAACAAGGAACAGTATTTTGGATTTTGAACTTCAGAAACTTGTGCTCCAATGGAGAAACAAAAGGCTTACACTCGAAGAAAGTGACTGTGCAGACAGAGAGAGACTGACCTCGTAAGACGGAAGCTGATGCGACAGTGAATATAACGGGATTAATAATATTCAAACACTCAAACACTTTTACTTTTTCTTTGTGCTCTTTTCAATTTTTTTAGCTTAATATTAAAACAATGAAAATGGAATTGTGGGAAGTAATATGGAGAAGAAAAAAGAAATCACACAAGAATTCTTTGAGAGGCTTTATAGACAGAAAGACACAGAACAGGGGAAAATAAGTGATTACTTGAAGGAAGGGATTGGGTTTTCATTGATGGAATAAGAAAGGGAAACATTGAATAAGGAGACAACAGTATTAGAAATTAAAGAATCAATTTGAAAACAAAAAAGTAACAAGACCCCAGGACCAGATGGGTTGCCAAGGAAAATTTAAAAACACTTAGAGATTTGGTAGAATTATTATTATGTAATGAAGCCCTGAAGGAAGCAAAGTATGTATTAGTATATTAGTATATAATGAAGCCCTGAAGGAAGCAAAGTCATCAGAATCATGGAAGGAGGCATATATTACCTTGATCCCTAAAGAAGGCACAGACAAAAACAAATCAAGAATTATAGACCAATCTCACTCTTAAATTTGGATTACAAAATATTTATGAACATTATGGCGGAACAGATAAAAAAAATACTAAATGATAAGATACACACAGACCAAAATGGATTTCTTCCTAAAAGACAAATTAGAAACAATGCCAGAATAGTAATTAATATACTGGAATATTACGAGGTGCATCCAGAAAGACAAGTTGCCCTTGTCTTCCTGGATGCACAAAAAGCCTTCAATAATGTGAATTGGGAATTTATGATTCAACAAATTAAAGCTATGAAATTCAGAGAGAAATGTGAAAATATGATTGAATCTAGCTATTCCAGGCAAAAGGCAAAGGTAATAATAAATGGGGAGACTATAAATTCGTTTAAGATAATGAAAAGAGTTAGACAGGGTTGTCCTCAGTACTTCTGCTCTTTATCCTGACCTTTGAGATATTATTACAGAGAATTAGACAGAAAATGGAAATAAAAGGAACCAAAATTAAACAGGAAGAATTTAAAGTGCAGACATTTGCAGATGATATGATATTTGTTATAGAAGACACATTGGAATCTGGACTAATACAACTGCAAGAGATAGAGAAATATGGGGGGGAGGGGTGTTTGCAGGCCTTAAAATTAACGAAGAAAAAACTAAAATGTTAGCTAAGAATTTAACGGAAAAACAAAAAGAAGAACTTGAGGAAAGAATGGAACTTCAAAAAAGTGAAATATTTAGGTATTTGGTTAAGAGCAAGATGTTCAGCATTAAAAAATGATAATTATACAAAACTAATACAACAAATAAGGAAAGACTTAGAAAGATGGGGGAAATTATAATTGTCACTATTTTTTTTATTTATATACTATTATACTATTAAGGAAAATCGCAACAATTAAAGTGAACATTTTGCCAAAACTATTCTGTTTATTCCAAATAATTCCGATAAAATAGGATAAGAATTTATTTAAAGAGTTAAACAAAACAATTATAAAGTTCATATGGGTAGGAAAAAAGGTGAGGATGAAATTAATCTCACTTCAAGATAGAAGAAGCAGAGGTGGTTTTGAACTCCCTGCATGGGAAACTTATTACAAAGCAGCGAGTTTGGTTTGGGTTAGAGAATGGATTAATTTAAAGAATAGGAGAATTTTAACACTGGAAGGAAGGGCATGATCTCCAGATGGTGTGGCATGCCTTCATATGGAACACCAGAAATAAGAAACATTCACATTCATACTTCTATAGACATACACTTCGAGATTTACTGATACAGACTTGGGAGGGAATTAGGAAGAGATATTATCTCAAAATACCAGGCTGGTTATCAACTATGGAGGCAATGATCTACCCTAACACATTAGATATTGGTAAAATGGTAAAATACAATGAAATTTTGGATAATGGAGGAAGATTAAAATCTAACCAAGAATTAAAGGAACAGGGAATAATCATAGATTGGTGGCTGTATCTTCAATTGCAATCTAGATACAGAAAAGATTTAGAGGAATTTGGATTTGAACCGAAATTTACACAATTAGATAACTTATTAATAGGCCTGTAAGAGAAATTGTTATCTAAATTATATAATTATTTATTAAATTTTGACTTAGAAGAAGAAATTGTAAAGGGATCAATGATAGCATGGGCAAAAAATATTGGGCACAACATTGAGTTAGAAAAATAGGGGAAAAAATTGGGAAAAAAGCTATACATTAACAAAATCTGCCGCCTATAAGGAAAACCAATATAAAATATTCTATAGGTGGCATTTAGCCCCAATAAGACTCACAGAAATGTACCCCAACCTAAAACCTAATTGCTGGAAATGCAACCAAGTACAAGGTACCTACTTCCATATATGCCCAGAAGTTAAAAAATTTTGGATTAAAATACAAAAATGGGTAAAAGAAATTACTCACTGTAAGATAGAATTTAAACCTGAACTGTTTCTTCTGGGGATTATTAAAGGAGATTACCCAAAAAGGATAAAATATTTAAACATTCATATAGCTACAGCAGCTAGAATTGTACTTGAGTAAGCCTAGAAAATGCCTACTATACCAACAGACACTGCAATAATCCAGAAAAGTTTCGAATGTGCAGAAATGAACAAACTTACTTTAGAATTAAATAATAAGGAAGACTCGGAATACTATTTAACTTGGGGAAAATTGGTATCAATGGATAGAAATTAAAAATAAGGAATGTGTAGAATTAAATAAGATATAAAATGTGTTTAAATATGTTGATTAAGTAGGGATATGTGGGAATAGATTAAGAAAGTTGAGAATTACATACTGTCAGAAAGACGTTGAATTGTATAATTATTATAGATGTATTTTTGTCATTTTAACTTGTATTTTTGGATTTTAAATGTTAATTAAAGGTTTATATATGTAAAAAAAGCAGCCCTCCAGAAAGACAATTACATCCTCAGTGCAACCACTGTTCTGTAGGAGAGAGAATGAATATGGGTTCGTGTGGCAGAACAACCTCTAAATCAACCAAAGCCAAGTCCAGCCACAAAAACTGGAGAACTCATCCACTATTGGCTATGTGATCTATTATCAAAGGATCTGGTGCAAATTTTACAGTGCCAGCTTTGGGACATCCTAAAGAGAAGTTTAGATTCCTTTTATAAGGAATAGAACTGGCCTATGTTGAAGAGCTGAAGAATTAAGAATTAAAGAATTAATACTTATTACTATTATAGTTCAATAAACAGTCAGGAAGAATTTTAGATTGCATTTTGGTATTTTTAATCCCATTGGGTTTTTTACAAGTACCTTGATAGGCAGCAGTATTGAGTTCCACTTACCTTTGCTACTAGTTTGGAACTGTGAGCGTGCGCTCACGCTTGCTTAACCCACTCGCAGAGTTGTTGCGCATGCGCAGAGCATCCATGATGACATCAGAGCTGGCGGGCAGAGCCTCCCACTGCCACCACTACCAGTTCGCCCAAATCGGGGCGAACTGGTAGAAACCCACCACTCATAGGCAGATGTTGTATAATGGTATTATAAGAATCATAGCAGGATGTATGCTGTGCCAAATAAAGCTGCCATTTTGCAATTGACTGGTGGTGATTTTTTCAATGCAAATGGTGTTTAAGTCATGCCCCAGTGGTTTTAGAATTTCACCTAAGGCATCTATTACTATTGGTATTATCTTTGCTTCCCCCCCCCCCGATCATCTATTTGCTGTGTGTTTTTCTCTGCTTCTTTTTCTTCTGTCCTGCTGTCTCTATATACTGCCACATCACTCTCCAAACATTTTTGTCTTTCTTATCTAAAGTTGTTAAATATGTAGCTGTCAGGTATGCTTCCTTCAGTATCCAGGAAAGGAAAACCCAGACTTCATCATAAAATAAAGTGTGGTACTTTTACTAGATATAAAGTGAACGCAACCATGGAAAGCAGGATTCTGAGGCAAAAAGCGCGAAAGTTACATATAGAAAGCATCCCCTCCCAATGTCCACCGTAAATCATCCAATCCAAAGGTCTCCCAGAGGTCAGGTGGGAGCACATGTCTGGCCGTGTCATCATCTAGGAATGCAGTGTCCGTTGGCCTGATAACAGCTTAAGAATCAGTTTCGTTTCCTAAGTCCATCCATAGCCCAACTACCTACCCCCCCCCATTACTATGACAGCCAAAGCAGGGAAAGGTGGAGGCTGACATTTGGCCCCTCTTCAGAAGAGATGACCTCTAGTCCTGAAACAGAGAGGAAAAGAGGTAATATCACAACAATTAATAACTATCATTACTTAAGGTTTATCAAGGTATTTGGTGTGAAACAATTGCACTTTTTTAGGTGCCCGAACATCACGTTTATTCACCCATTCAGCTTTTGATAACGGGAAATGTTTCCAGGCCACCAGATACTGCACTTTACCATGATGTTTTCTAGAGTCCAAAATTTCCTTAACTTCAAAATGTTGTTCCCCTTCAATGAGTATGGGAACGGGAGGAGGGTCTTTGGCTGGAGGTAGAGGGGATGAATGTTCCAGTTTCAGTAAGCTAACATGAAACACTGGATTAATCTGTCGCAAATTCTTTGGTAAATCTAATTCAACTGTTACTGGGTTAATGATCCGAATAATGGGGAAAGGCCCCACATACTTAGGCCCAAGCTTTTTTGATTTTTGAGGAGTTTGCAAATATTTGGTAGAAAGATAAACCATGTCTCCCACTTCATAAACATGTGCAGGGCACCTCCTCTTGTCGGCTTGGGTTTTATGAGCTTGGTGAGCGTCATCTAAAGCTTTTCAGGTTACTGCCCAAGTCCCTCGTAACTGTTCGATCCACTCAATCAGAGAAGGATTTTGTGGGTTATTTTGAGATAGCTCTGGGATTGGCACAAATTCCTGGCCAGAAGCCACCTTGAACAGAGTGAATGCTGTGCTGCTATGTATGGAATTATTATATGCCACCTCTGCAAATGGCAGCAAATCTACCCAGTTATCTTGCTGGTAATTTATATACACCTCAGATACTGTTCTAACATGGAATTAGTTTTTTCACAGGCCCCATTGGTCTGGGGGTGATGGGCAGAGCTTAACCCCTGGGCGGAGCCTATCAGCATCAGGAACTCTTTCCAAAAGTTGGAGGTGAATTGTATTCACCTGTCTGAAATTATACGTTTCGGAGCCCCATGTAACCTATACACATGTTGAATGAACATTTTAGCAAGGTCTTTTGCTGATGGGATCTTAGAACATGGGATAAAATGCACCTGTTTGGAAAACAAATCAGTCACTACCCATATAACTGTGCACCCCCCACTTTCTGGAAGGTCTACAATAAAATCCATGGATATTTCCTTCCAAGGGGCAGTAGGTCTGGCTACACTTTGGAATAGACCAGGTGACTTCCCCGGAGGTCTCTTAACTGAGGCACACACTGGACAGCTCGCTACATATGCTTCTGTGTCCTTTTTGAGTGCAGGCCACCAGAACTGTCTTTTGACAAGATGTAAGGTTTTGACAAAACCAAAGTGCCCCGCCACTTTGGAGTCATGAGTGTGCTGCAGAACTGGCTGGAACATATAATTTAGCTCCAATCCAACCTTGACCATCACGAAGTGTGCATTCATTTGAGTGGCCTTGAAACCACTCATCGGTTTTCAAAGTCTCTTGTAATTTCTGGAGCAAATCTCCTGAGAGGCTTGGGTCGCTCTTCGACTATGCTCGGGTAGTCACTGGTGCCGCCAGTTGGGTTGAAGGAACAATTGGATGAACCACCTCCTCCCTGGTGCTGTTGTATTGAGGCAATCTGGACAGAGCATCTGCCATGAAGTTCTTCCCACCAGGGAGGTAGCGCAAGGTGAAATTAAAACAGTTGAAGTGTTAGGCCCAGCAAACTTGTTTTGGCGACAACTTACATGGGGTTTTTAAAGCTTCGAGGTTTTTATGATCAGTCCATACTTCAAAAGGATGCTTAGCTCCTTTGAGAAATTGTCTCCAAGTTAGAAGTGCCCAGCGTACAGCAAAAGCTTCTTTCTCCCATATGGCCCATCTCCTTTCAGTTTCTGACAGTTTCCGGGACGTGTAGGCACAGGGCTGTAATTTTCCATCTGCATTCTTTTGCAGAAGTACGGCTCCTACTGCTACGTCACTGGCATCTGCCTGTACTACAAAAGGTTCATCCATGTCTGGGTGTTTGAGGACTGGTTCGGCAGCAAACAGCCGTTTCAACTTTTCGAATGCTGCCTGGCAGTCCATAGTCCATTCAAGAGCTCTGGAGGGTTTTGATTTTTCTTCACCTTTTGTTTTCAGAAGATTAGTTATTGGCAGTGCGATTTTGGCGAACGAGGGGATGAACTGTCGATAAAAGTTAGCAAACCCCAAGAAACTTTGTAATTGCTTGCGGGTGTGTGGCACTGTCCATTCCAATACCACACGAACCTTCCCAGGGTCCATTTCTATTCCCTCCTAGGAGATGTGATATCCAAGATAGTCAATTTTGCTTTGGTGGAATTCGTACTTAGAAAGTTTTGGATACAGTTCAGCAGCCCTGAGTTTTTTCAGGACTGTGCGCACTAATTTCACGTGGTCGGCCATGTTCTCAGATGAGAATGTCATCCGAATAAACCAGCACCCCTTGTACAAATGCTCATGCAAAACTCCGTTGATCAATTGCATGAATACCGCAGGAGCTCCTTGTAGTCCAAAAGAGAGTACTTGGAACTGGAAATATCCCAGCGGGCAGTTAAATGCAGTTTTCCATTCATCCCCCTCCTTAATTTGCACTCTGTAGTAAGCTTCCCGTAAGTCCAGTTTGGTGAAAACTTTTCCCTTCCCTAAGTGAGCTAGCATGTCCTTCATGAGGGGTAAGGGGTAGACATTTTCCACGCAAATAGCGTTTAAGTTCCTATAATCAACTACTACACAAAATGAACCATCTTTCTTTTCCTGGAACAGAACTGGCATGGCCACCTGTGGTCTAGCTGGTTGGATGAAGCCCCGTTCTAGGTTTTTGTTAATGAAATTTTGTAATTCCCCCAGCTCATGGGGGGTCATTGGGTAAATTTTTGGCTTAGGGAGCTTTACTCCAGGGAGTACCTCAATGGTACAGTCCGTAGCCCTGTGCAGGGGTAGCACATCCGAGGCCTTCTCACTAAAGACTTCACGGAGATCCCAATACTCCTTCGGAATTTTCTTTTCCCCTTGAATGTGGTCTATTGCCATCTCTGCTTCTTCATGCTCCTCTCCGGCCTCAAGGGGGGGGGTCTTCCCTCTCTAGTGGTGGATTCCTAGTGCAAATGCGCAAAACCCCCATTTTCCAATTAACTTGCGGGTCCTATTTATGTAACCAGGGCAGGCCAAGTATAAGGGGTCATTCCATGCTAGGGGCCACAATAAAACTGAGAGTCTCTACGTGGTCCCCTAATTTCATTTCAATGGGTTCAGTTACAAAATTGGTTGCCCCCCCCCCCCGCCATCAATCCATCTAACTGACAAAACGCAATAGGCCTTTTCAATGCTTTCAGTCTTAGGCCCATCTTCTCTACTACTTTCGGGATGATAATGCATCTGGTGCACCCAGAGTCTAATAAAGCTGGCATCTGTGCGTGGGCCCCTGTGGACGGCACCCTTAATTCTATGGGGATGAGCATGGGGCCCTCAGTGTGACTCACCAGATCATCGGAGTTGGAGTCGGTCTCGCTGTTGTCCGCGTCGGTCAGAGTTCCCAACTCACCCTTGGCCCGAGGAGCGAACTCAACGACTTCCCCTTCCAGTGTGATTTCACGAACTTTTGTGGATGCTTTGTCCATCTTCTTAGGCCCTCTGCTGGTAGGTTTTGGCACTGGCTTGGAGGAGCACTCAGCAGCCCGGTGACCTTCCATGCCATACTTGAAACACATGAAGGCTTGGGTTTGGACTCCACCCTCCCCACGGCCATCTTTGGGGCTTCCTTGCAGTAGTAGGAGGATGAAGGCTCCCCAGCACACCCTCTTCGGAGTCGACTTTGGGCTATCTCGATTTCCGCATTCTCAGCTACGATGTACCAACTATGCAAATCTTCAGGGACCCCCCGTGCTCTACAGTCTTTGTAGATTTCCTCATTCAGTCTGTCTTTGAAACTCTCCAGCAGAGCCGCTTCTGACCACCCTGTCATGTATGGTGCCAGCTCCTGAAACTCTTGGGTGTATTCCGCTACCAATTTCCGGCCCTGCTGGATACCCTTCATTCAGAGTCTCGCCTTCCGCTCAGCTAGGTGGTCCTCAAACCGCCTCCTAAGAGCTGCCATGAACAGGTTGTAATTACACAGCAGGGGGGAATTGTTATTGTGGAGGACCACCATCTATTCAGCTGCCATGTCCTCTAAGGCACTAGTGACACACCTCACTCAAGCTGCATCCAACAGGTAGTCCTCCCCCCAGTCTTGCATGTGATTCCACACTTGGGTTAAGAAAAGCCCCAGGGTTTTCGGGTCTCCTCCATATTTTCCAGGCAGGGGGGGAATTTTTGATTTCTTGCGCCTGCAAGGCTGGGGGACTGCTGCATCCCTCGCTTGACCACCCAAAGCCTGGTATGTATCTTTGCCAGCTCCCTCTTCCTCTCCCCCACAAGCCCCTTCCTCTGGATTTACTTCTCCCCAGGTCCGGCAACCTTCCTACTCCCTTCGATCATCGGGCTTTGTCTGGCTCCTCTCTCAGCTGTAAATTCTCCATCCACTCCACGGTCTCTTCCCCCGGCTGGCATGAAGTCATTGCTGAGCCATATGCCCCCATCTGATCTAAATCACTTTCTTGATCAGACATTCTGTGAATTTCAGCCTCCTCGGTGTTGTCCGGGATGATTGAGGAAGAGAATCCTGCTTAATGTCAGGTATGCTTCCTTCAGTATCCAGGAAAGGAAAACCCAGACTTCATCATAAAATAAATTGTGGTACTTTTACTAGATATAAAGTGAACACAACCATGGAAAGCAGGATTCTGAGGCAAAAAGCGCGAAAGTTACATATAGAAAGCATCCCCTCCCAATGTCCACCGTAAATCATCCAATCCAAAGGTCTCCCAGAGGTTAGGTGGGAGCACACGTCTGGCCGTGTCATCATCCAGGAATGCAGTGTCCGTTGGCCTGATAACAGCTTAAGAATCGGTTTCGTTTCCTAGGTTCATCCATAGCCCAGCTACCTACGCCCCCTCTCTCCACTACTATGACAGCCAAAGCAGGGAAAGATGGAGGCTGACAGTAGCTGATGTTTGTAAAAATTCTGAAGTCTCAGAATACTTTAGCTTCTTTATATTCTATGACTCTTTTGGGGTTCCATCTGCATGCAAATGTTATTTCTTGCAAATCTTCCAATGTACTGTAGGAAGTTAGCATCCATCCCTCTCCTAGAAGAATCAAATATTTTAGGAAATATTAAAAAGACAGAATATGTTTCCCTGGATGAGAAATGGAGAAACATGTTTTAAAGACAAAGAAGCTCCAACCTTCCTGCTTCCCCCCCACCCCCGCCACCCTTGTTAATGGGCCAAAGGCAGAAACCCAATTCCCCCCCTTTTGACAATGGACCATCATCTGCAACACGATAGCACCCATCTAATAAAAAAATCACACATGGCACCTGGGATGATTACATCAGCCAGCAAGCTAGCTAAGACCCCCACCCCCTGGGAGTCTGACAACCAATCAGGATACTCTTCCTGTGCCCCAGGAAGTTCAGAGCCCAGAGAGGGCATAAAACCAAGGCACACTCAGCATCTTGTCCCTTTTCTGTTTAGGAACTTAAATCATGTGATCCTGTCCACCATTAAATCATCTTTCCAAACAGTCTCCATGTTTCCAGTGTCTGTTTCCCCACTTGGAGCTGAACCAGAAGGATATTTCTTCCGATAGTACCATAGTTGTTATGTCATTATTTGTGGTCCATCTGTGTGATCTTCTTATAGCAGCTAACTAAGTGGTCCACGTTTTCTTCAGCTTTTTAGCAGAAGCAATAATGGCTTCTCAATTCTGGCTTTGTATTTATTTGTTTTTAAGATTTGTTTTTGTGCATCCAGAATTAGTCCTGTCTCTTTTTTCAACTTTCCTACTTTTAGCCATTACCGGGTCTTATTATCTGTTTTGCCTGCTTTTAAAAATATATATATATATTATTTTTACCAAATAATAAATTATATTAAATTAATGCGCGAATAGTGTTACACCTGTGCGTCATACATTCTAATACAAATAAAACTAGTAAAATTCATCATAGTTATTACATTCAATCAATTTATATATTTCTAATAATGATACACAATTATAATAAGTTGCGATCTTTCATTGTTCAATTATTTCATGTTTTCTCTTATTGTTACTTTATTTTATTATATAAAAGTGTTTACAGTAACATTCCCCTTTCTCTTATTTCTATCACTTATTCTAACTTTTAATCATGTCACCTTTTATTGAAAAAACATTTTATTTCTATCCTACCTGGCTTCTAGTTGTGTCACCTACCTGAAACAAAGGGGGGGGGGGAGAAGAGAGATAGAGAAAAAGAAAAGCAAATTAGAACAACAAAGAAAAGAAATGATTTATCCATCATTTCTTGCCCACTTCAATACTGTGGTTGCTATGCTTTTTTTAAATTTGCCTCCCACCTTCCTCTCTAGGATCTTTATCTCTATTATCTCTATCTGTAACTGCTTCTTGACTATTCAGTCTAGGTATTTCTTACCTCTACCCTCTTCCACTGCCTAGTTTCCAAAATTTCTGCCCAAGCTCCCTTCCAGATATATCTTCCAACTCTCTTATTACATTTTCCCCCTGGTTTAATTCATCAATCACTGTTATTTTCATTGTTGTTGCCTCCTTATCTTCTTCTTCCTTCATTTTTTCTGTTGACTCCTCCCTTTCCTGAGCACCCTGATCTTTACTCATCATCCCTCATATGGCTTTTTCCATTTTTTCCATGATCTCCTTAAATCCTTTCTCGTGATGACTTTGTGTTTTGAAAAAGTAACACCATCTCCTTCAAACTTTCACTCATTTCCTCCTTAAAATGCATCTTATTTTATTTTTTAAAAATTCAACTTTTGTCCAATGGTCCAAAAAATATTTATTCAATCCTTGAGTTGCCCTTCAAAAAGTACACTAGTCCCAGTTATTTATATCCCATAGGTTAACAATCAGTTCCATTTAGATAATCCTAGAGGTTACCAAAAGCCTCTTTGCACCTACTAGTTCAATCTTCTAGTATAACATTCAGAGGTCCCTTTAGTTAGAAAACTTCCTTATTTTTATACTTGGCTCTCCAATAGTCCAGTAGTCATAGGGTGGTTAAAAATAATCCAATAAATATTTTCACACCCCTTCATATAGGCATTTCCGGACTTGTAATTTTCCCTTCTGTCAGCAGATGGAACTCTCAGTTTAAATTTCAATATCGCTACAATTCCAGCATTCTTTTAATTATAGAAGAATTATAAAAGCAGAATAAGTTTGTAAATAAATGATTCCAGCATTTTAAAATGCCTTCTCAATACCACGTCTTCCCAGTTTAAGAGTCCAATTTTCTGTATATTTCAAAATTTCAAAGTTTATTATTTTCTCTCCTGAACCCTTCACTTCCAGTCTGGTGGCTTCTCAGAATGCCTAAACACCACTTTAACAGATAATTCTGAGCAGATAGTTCTAAATTGTTCTTTGGGATTGAATTTAAAATGAAAGAAAATTCTCTCCCCCAGTTCCACTCACTGTTCACCTACTTTGCTCCAGCACCAGTCTTAGATGTTTATCGGCTGTCCCAGCTTTGTGGAAGCCATCTTTACACTGCCTCTTCTTCTTGCCATGGCTGAGAGGGAGAAAGAATCCCAGGGCCAACAGGAGAGCTGTGACTCTCTTCAACTTCTCAGGGTGCCCCTCTTTGCTTCACCACCTCTACAGGGCGGCTTTGGCTCTTCTTGGAGTCCACGAACATGGAGAAGTCAGAACAGGGACCTTGGAGAACCATTCCCTGTGTCTGTATCACCAGGACATCAACTGGAAGCTCCTGTCTGCTATTTTTTTTAATGCATTGGCAATGTAATATTTTGTCTAGACATGCCTCTTTTCATTGGGTCTTTCTTGTAGACCAGTTTTGCATCTACAAAATGTTAAGCACTGTTAAGCACTTCATGATGCACTAACTTCAGTACATCTTCTTCATATTCATATTTGTTTTCTTCTACAACTGTCTATGTGTACTTATTCCAGACTCACCTATTTTCCTTGATAAGTATTATACAGTCTGTCAGTAACACTGCATGAATGAAGGGCATGATTAATTGTCATTATTTTTTTAGTCTTCCTATCCAAGGCTTTTAGTTTTGTTTGTCTCCAGTCCACTATTCCAGCTGTGTATCTAATGACTAGAACTGCCCAGGTACTAGTTACTTTGATAATATTTTCTCCACTGAGTTTGGACTTTTAAGACTTCTTCACTCTCACCTTTGTCTTTACTTCAGTGTGCTTGATGTTGTCAGCTTGAAGGATGCTCAGATATTTGTAATAATCATCTTCAACCAACTCTTGATTTTATTTCCATAGGGCATCTTGATTCCTTCAGTTTCCACTATTTTTGCTCTTGCTGAGTGTGGTACATTCGATTTCTGATGGGGGTTTTCCATACAACTTCAGTTCATCCATCTGAAAGAGATCAGATAGCCTGGCAAATGTTTTTGATGTTTCATAGCCATCATCTGATTTGTTCGGTGTTATTGACAGAAGAATCAGTGCAATGATAAGCAGTAATGATGATAATGGGTCTCCTTAAAAGATTATTAATGTTAACCTCTCACCGTCTATCACAATTGAATTACCAGAACTATTAATTGTTACTTGTAATGTACACAGCATTTTATCAAGGCCATCAGCAGCCACCCCTGTGTTGTTTCTTGAGAAAAAGGATAGGTCTTTTCATTTATGCAGGGACTATAAAGAACTTAATGTGGTATTTGTGGAGAATGTTTACCTGTTGCCCCTAATAAAGGACATGATGGTTCATCTGGCCAAAGAAAAAATGTTTACTAAGCTGGACTTAAGAGAAGCTTATTACAGAGTCTACATTAATGAGGGAGATGAGTGGGACCTCCAGTTTGGCATCATGGCGGTACGGTCGATGGATAGTGGAGCTCCGCGAATTCCAACTGATTCTTCATTGTTGGGAGCCCTAAGGGGCTAAAGTCACCCTGAAGTCACATGACATTATGAGGGATGTGGATTGGACATTCAGCCTAGATCCCTGGAGGAAGGGATTTGGAGAAACTTTCGACCTGCAATTTCGTGCTTTTTGAATCAGACCTTGTGTTGTTTTCACCACTATCATTTCAAACTCAGTAAAAGTACCTATCAGGTATGCTTCCTTCAAAGTCCAGGAAAGAATGACCCAAACTCCATTGTATATAGAGAAAGGTACTTTTACTAGAAAGTGAACTGATTGCAACCAAGGAAAAGCAGAATCTGAGGCAAAAGCGTAAAAATTATAGATAGAAAGCATCTCCTCCCACTGTCCAATATAAATCGTCCAATCCAAAGGCACACATCTGGCAGTGTCAATCAGGAATGCCGTGGCCGTTGACCCAATAGCAGCTTCAAAGGTGCGACAGTATGTCTTAGGTATCACTTTTGATTCTCTCTCTCCAGCACACTTATAACTCAAAACTAGGTCCCTCCTCCCCCATTACCATAGCAGCCAAGGCAGCAACAGGTGGAGGCTGACATTTGGCTCCCCTCCAGAAGAGAAGAAACCCTTATTCCTGAAGGAGAGGAGAAAGGAGGTAACACCACAATACAATGTACATATATAGAAATTAGGGTTTATCAGGATATTTGGTGTGAAACAACTGTACTTTCTTAGGCGCCCGGACATCATGTTTGTTCACCCATTCAGCTTTAGATAATGGGAAATGTCTCCAGGCCACCAGATATTGCACTTTACTGTGATGCTTCCTGGAATCCAAGATCTCCTTAACCTCAAAATGTTGTTCCTCTTCAATCAGTATGGGGACAGGAGGAGGTTCTTGGTCCGGACGTAAAGGGGATGAATGTTCCGGTTTCAGCAAGCTGACATGAAACACTAGGTGAATTCATCACAATTTTTTTGGAAATTCCAGTTCAACCATAACTGGATTAATGACTTGAGTAATTGGGAAAGGGCCCACATACTTCGGTCCTTTGATTTTAAGTGGGGTGGGGTTGTAAATATTTGGTAGAAAGGTAAACCATGTCCCCCACTTTAAAAGCCTGTGCAAGGCACCTCTTTTTGTCCGCTTGGGCTTAATGTGTTCAATGTGCTTCATCTAGAGCTTTTCGGGTTACTGCCCAACTCCCTCGTAACTGTTTGATCCAATCAATCAAAGAGGGGTTCTGTGGGTTATCTTGAGGTAGCTCTGGGATTGGCACAAACTCTTGGTCAGAAGCCACTTGAATGGAGTGAACCCTGTGCTGCTATGTATGGAGTTATTATATGCCAACTCTGCAAATAGCAATAAGTCCGCCCAGTTATCTTGCTGATAATTTATATAACATCTCAAATACTGTTCTAACACGGAATTGGTTCTCTCACAAGCCCCATTTGCCTGGGGATGGTGGGTGGAGCTTAACCCCTGGGCAGAGCCTATCAACATCAGGAAATGCACTTGTTTGGAAAACAAATCAGTTACTGCCCATATGATTATGCACCCCCCACTATCCAGCAGGTCTATAATAAAATCCATGGATATCTCTTTCCAAGGGGCATTTGGCCTTGCTGCACTCTGAAGTAGATCAGGTGGCTTCCCCAGAGGTCTCTTAGCTGAGGCACACACTGGGCAGCTAGCTACATATGCCTCTATGTCTTCTTTGAGTGCGGGCCACCAGAATTGTCTTTTAACAAGATGTAGAGTTTTGACAAATCCAAAGTGTCCTGCCACCTTGGCGTCATGAGCATGCTGCAACACTGTTACTCTCAAACTGGCAGTAACATAGAATTAGGCTCTAGCCCAAGCTAGTCCATCATGAAGTGTACATTCATTTGAGTGGGTTTGAAACCACTCATCAGTTTTCAGAGCTTCTTGTAGTTTCTGAAGCAAATCACCCGATAGGGCTGGATCGCCCCTCGCCTGCGCTCTGGTCATCACTGGTGCTGCCAGTTGGATCAAAAAGACAATCAGGCGAACCACTTCCTCCTTGGTACTGTTGTATTGAGGCAATCTGGAAAGTGCATCCGCCATGAAATTCTTCCCACCAGGAAGATAGTGTAGAGTGAAATTAAAATGGTTGAAGTGCTGGGCCCAGCGAACTTGCTTTGGTGACAGTTTACGTGGTGTTTTCAAAGCCTCCAGGGTTTTATGGTCAGTCCACACTTCAAAAGGATGCTTAGCTCCTTCAAGAAATTGTCTCCACGTTAACAGTGTCCAGCTTATTGCAAAAGCTTCCTTCTCCCATATGGCCCAGCTCCTTTTGGTCTCTGACAATTTACAGGATGTATAGGTGCAGGACTGTAATTTCCCTTCTGCATTTTTTGGCAGAAGTACTGCTCCTACTGCTACGTCACTAGCGTCAGCCTGTACCACAAAAGACTCTTCCATGTCTGGATTTTTAAGGACTGGTTCAGCAGCAAACAACCATTTCAACTTTTTGGATGCCACCTGACAGTCCATAGTCCATTCAAGGGCCCGGGAGGGCTTTGGTTTTACTTCACCTTTTGTTTTCAGGAGATTTGTTATAGGCAGTGTGATTTTTGCGAATGAGAGGATGAACTGTTTATAGAAGTTAGCAAATCCCAGGAAATTCTGTAGTTCTTTGCAGGTGCATGGAGAGGCCCACTCCAATATACCCCGGACTTTTCCAGGGTCCATCACTATTCCCTCATGTGATATGTGATGTCCAAGATAGTCAATTTTGCTTTGGTGGAATTCGCACTTGGAGAGCTTGGCATACAGTTCAGCGGACCTGAGTTTTTTCAGGTTCCTATAATCAACTACCAAACAAAAGGAGCCATCTTTCTTTTCCCGGAACAGTACCGCCACCACCACCTTTGGTCTGGCTGGTTGGATAAAACCCCATTCTAGGTTTTTGTCAATGAACTTTCATAATTCCCCCAGTTCTCGAGGGGTCATGGAGTAGATTTTTGGCTTAGGGTGCTTTACCCCAGGGAATATTTCAATGGTACAGTCCGTAGCTCTGTGGTGGGCAGCACATCCGAGGCTCTTTCACTAAAAACTTCTCGGAGATCCCAATACTCCTTTGGAATCTTCTCCTTCCATTCAATGTGGTCTATTGCCACCTCCGCCCCTTCATGTTCCACTCCATCCTCAAGTGGGGGTTCTTCCCCCTCTAGTCTTGGGTTTCTAGCATGAATGCGCAAAAACCCTATCTTCCAGTTAACACATGAGTTCCATCTATAGAGCCAGGGCAGTCCAAGTATGAGGGGTTGTTCCATGCCAGGGGCCACAATAAAACTGAGAGTCTCTACGTGATCCCCCAATTGCATCTCAATGGGTTCAGTCACAAAGCTGGCTGGGCCCCCTCCTGCTATCAATCTATCTAGTTGACAGATCACAATGAGCCTTCTTGACGTTTTTAGTCTCAAGCCCATTTCTCCACCACTTTCGGGCTGATTATGCACCTGGTGCCCCCAGAGTCTAATAGGGCTAGCATCTGCACATGTGCCCCTGTGGGTGGCACCCTTATTTCTATGGAGATAAGCATGGGGCCCTCAGTGTAACTCACCAGATTGTGGGAGTTGGACTCTGTCTTGCTGTCATCTGCAGTGGTTGGAGTTCCCAACTCACCC
Organism: Coluber constrictor foxii; assembly: GCA_038048745.1. NCBI lineage: Eukaryota > Metazoa > Chordata > Lepidosauria > Squamata > Colubridae > Coluber > Coluber constrictor. The sequence goes on along the minus strand of CM075961.1, from coordinate 111,854,605 downwards.
TGATTTCAGGGAGCAAACTTAACGACTTCCCTTTCAGAGTGATTTTGTGAACTTTTGTGGGTGCTTTGTCAGTCTTCTTAGGCCCCAAGCCGGTAGATTTTGGCACTGGCAAAATTGGAGAAGCACTCAGCGGCCCAATGACCTTCCTTGCCACACTTGAAGCATGTGAAGGACTTCAACTTGAATTTGAACTCTTCTCTCCCTCTGGCTGTCTTTGGCGCTCCTTTGCGGTAGTAGTAGTAGGATGACAGATCCCCTGCACGTACCTCAGAGTCGGCTTTGGACCAGATCGATCTCCACATCCTCAGCTACTACGCACTAACTTTGCAACTCAGCTACAATGCACTAACTTTGCAAATTTTCAGGGACCCTCGTGCTCTACAGGCTTTGTAGACGTCTTCATTCAGGCCATCCTTGAAGCTCTCCAGTAGGGCTGCTTCTGACCACCCTGTCTTAAAAGGTGCCAGCTCGTGAAACTCTTGGGTGTATTCTGCCACCAATCTCCGGCCCTGCTGGATACCCTTCACTCGGAGTCTCGCCTTTTGCTCAGCTAGGTGGTCTTCAAACCACCTCCTTAGAGCCCCCATGAACAGTTTGTAGTTTTTTAGCAAGGGGGAGTTGTTATTGTGGAAGACCACCATCCATTCACTGCCATTCCCTTTAAGGCATTTGTGACGTATCTCACTCACACCACATCTGATAAGTAGTCCTCCCCTAGTCCTGCACGTGGTTCCACACTTGGTTCAAGAAAAGCCCCAAAGTCTTCAGATTCCATCGATATTTTTCGGTTGGGGGGGATTTTTTATTTTTATTTTTTTGGTCTGCGGGGTGGGGCCTGCAAGACTGGGGGTCCCTGGGCTGTTGCATCCCTCGCTTGGGCACCAGAAGCCTGAGATGTTTCTTCCCCAGCTTCCTCTTCCTCTCCCCCACAAGCCTGGTCTACTTGGACGACATTTTAATCTATACCGAGATGAAAGCAGAATATGTAAAACTAGTAAGGGCAGTTTTAAACAAACTCCGCTCTGCCAAACTTTATTTATTTATTTATTTATTTATTTATTTATTTATTTATTTATTATTTTAATTTGATTTATATGCCACCCTTCTCCGGAGACTCAGGGCGGCTTACAATGCGTTAAGCAATAGCCTTCATACTTTTGTATATATATTTATACAAAGTCAGCTTATTGCCCCCACAAACTGGGTCCTCAATTTACCCACCTTAGAAAGGATGGAAGGCTGAGTCGACCTTGAGCCTGCCTGGGATTGAACTCAGAGAAATTACAGGCAGCTGGTGTTAATTGCTGCCTTTAGTAGGAGGCATTAGCCCTCTACGCTACACAGTTTATGCTAAACTGTCCAAATGTGAAGTCCACCAAGAGAAGATTGACTGTTTAGGATACCACATTTCACACCAGGGGGTTGAGATGGATCCTCTAAAAGTGCAGGCTGTACTTGATTGGGACCCTCCATGCACATGGAAACAGTTACAGAGCTTCCTGGGTTTTGACAACTTTTACTGCCAGTTTATCCCTGCTTTTGCTCAGATTGCCCTCCTCATCACCAAGCTCTTAAAAATGAAGGGGGAGGACAACCTTAAACCAAAGCAGCATTGAACTGGACTATGGAATGCTAGGTAGCATTTGAAAAACTTAAAATGGCTGTTCTTGGCAGAACAAATTCTAAAACACCCAGACACAGAGAAACCATTTGTCATACAAGCACATGCCAGCGATATGGCAATAGAAGTGGTCCTGCTTCAGAAGAATGAGCAAGACCAACTACAACCATGTGCTTACACATCCAAAAAGTTGAATGAGACGGAACAAAGGTGGGCCATTGGGGAGAAAGAGATTAAGCAGTTCATTGGGCATTATTAACCTGGAGACACTTCCTAGAAGGCAGTAAGACCCCTTTTGAAGTCCGGACTGATCATAAAAATCTAGAAACCCTACAGACCCCAAGGAAACTCTCCCCAAAACAGGTACGATGGGCTCTATCAGACATATGCTTCCACCTGACTCCTGGGAGACCTTTGGATTGGATGATTTACATTGGACAGTGGAAAGAGATGATTTCTATCTGTAATTTTTGCGCTTTTGTCTCAAATTCTGCTTTTCCTGGTTGCGATCACTTCATTTTCCAGTAAAAGTACCTTTCTTAGAGTTGGGGTCATTCTTTCTTGGACTTTGAAGGAAGCATACCTAACATCATGAAATGGTCAAAATCCCGTAATTCTGGTGCATTGGTGTAATGCAGGGTTGCCATCCATCTGGCAGTGGCACCCTTTAGGACTAGTTTGGAAATCATGTCTGTACTCTTGCACATAGGTTAGCACATGTGCCACGAAGAATCCTAATTGTTGCAGATTTCCATCAAACTTCACCCCAAGGGAAGGAGTTTCTCTTTCCAGTTGCAGGACTCGGAGCTGGTTGGGAATGGGCGCTAGTTTGCATGCAGTCTGGGGGGGGAGGGTTTGCTGGATTTTCTCCTGCTGCTGCTGTGCCACCTGCACAGTAGGTAGGCTCCAGAAGGGGGTTGCCTTCTGTGGCATCATCTGCGACTGCTGCCCTTTCCACGCCCTTTGGTTCTTGTCCTGAGTCCCTTTGGATGTTGAGATTTTCCAAAGTTTCCATCACCAATTGGGTTATATGCCTCTTCAGGTAATCCTCCCTCAGTGGTGCTTCAGTCAGTCCACCCTGGTCAGCAAGGGCTTCTAGTTCCAGTTTCCACCCCAGTTTTTGGATGCCACAGCTGTGGGTGATTCCTCTGGTTCTCTCATCCCAGCTATCTTTCTTCCCGATGCCAATTGACCAGCGGAACTTTTTCAGGATTCTCCAGGGTTACCTCATCCTCTCCGATGGGATGTATGACACTGGCATCTGACGGGTGGTGGTTGCTGTCTCCCCCCAGCAATCGGTTTCTCCCAGTTCTCTGCTTTGTTCAGACATGGTTTGCAAGGTCCCCTCAGTAGAGCGAAGATGGATTCTCTGGGTTGATCATTTTGCAGATCGTGTTTTGTGTAAGGATTGCCTCTCCTTCCAAAGTAAGAAAGCACGAACTCTTGAAACATGATTGTTCAAAAGGATTCTTTTATTAAGCAGAAGTGAAAGCCATCCAGTTAAAGCCCTTAGACAAGACAAGTAGGATTAAAGCAATAGAGACCCTCTCTTTAAGTCAGAATGTAGATTTTAGCCAATACACCAGTGTGAAGATGCTTTCTTTCCCAGTTTCCCTTAGGACCTGAACAAACATCATTCCCACTGTTACCCTTTGAAATGAAACAACCCACATGGCTATCATAAAAATTCCTCTAGGTAAAGAGGATCTCAGGGCTCTTTGGCACCAGGATATATGTTGTAAAATATCTGTTGACACAGGCAATGCTCGTAAATTAAATCCAAGTCTCCCCCTTCCTCCAATTGAATGTCAGTATCACTTTCGGGATCTGACAAAATTGTTGTTTTCTGTTTTCTGTTTTGACAAGGCAAGATGCCAATTAACAACATTCTTTTCCCCCATTTGAGTTATACAATTCTCTCTTTTTTTGCAAAAAGTTTTTTTTATTTTTTTCCCAAACATACAAATTACATCTTTTCAGAACAGAGCATTGATCCGGTCATCAAGTTGTTCAATTTTTAGTCATTTTAAACAAAATTTTATCTATTCTATTTTGCCATAACACTTATTTCTTAATCTTAAATCACATATTCAACTAATACCATCTTTAAAAAATGAATACATATTTACTTAATCAAAACAATACCCTTCTATTAACCTACCTTAAATCTTAATTCAAATAATAACTCATAATACATTTAAGTACAGTTCAAACATTGTATTTCATGATACTCATTAAATCCTTATTCCATTATTACTTTATCAAATTTAAATCTTATCTTTAATCTTAAATATATAGCAATTTAACATTTAAACAAAATTCTTAATTCAAATAATGCTATTTAATGCAATTTCCCAATTATCCCAAATTCTATCTATTAAACCATACCATTTATATAACACCAATTAAGAAATTTTTGTTTATAAATCATAATCATATATTGTTTCAATTTTCTTTTCTTTTTTACTTAAGTAAAAAATGTTCAAATTATTACAATTGTTATACATATTTAAGCAATATCCCAATTATTGTAGTATCAATTTTCTAATTTAACTTTTTCTTTTATCCTTCCACTGTTAATCCCAGTGTACTCATCTTTATTACACTGTTAATCCTAGTATGATCCTCTTTATTTTTCTCACTGCTAATCCCAATTTTATCGTCTTTGTTCCACTGTTAATCCCAGTGTAATCATTTTGTTCCACTGTTAATCCCAGCGTAATCATCTTTAAACTTTTGTAAATATATTATTAAAAGTATTCAAATTATAACAATTGTTATAAGTATTTAAACAATATCCCAATTATTATAACCATCAATTTTCTCAAGTAGTACCTTTTAACATCTTAATAAAAATTGGTTCATTATGTCCATTGCTATATTTTCTTTTAATTTAGTCTAATTTACCTATATTTTAGCTTCATCCCTATTTCATTTCTAAATGTCTGTAACATATTTCTTCTCATATTTATTAATCTCAGTATAGTCATTTTATAAATCCAGGTCCTGGACTTTTTTAATTTTCTTAATATTTTCTAACCTTATATTCTCTTATCATTCACAATTAATCCCCATGTAATCATTATTGTATTATTGTTAATCTCAATATAATCATGATTATGTTATTGTTAATCTCAATATAATCTCTAGAGACCTCTTTTATTATTATTACTATTCACATGTTCAATTATTTATTCACATTTAATCACAATGTCTCTATCTTGTTTATTTTCCATTTCTATGTGTTATTTCTCCATCGACATTTTCTTGTCCACTCGTGTATACTCCATTTCAATTTTTATATCCTCGACTTTTGATCCTTTATGCAATATTATAGTTATTTCTCTTATTTCCATTCTCCAAGTCAAATAATTATTCCAATACAAGTTCCATTGTGTTCCTTTCTATTTCTTTTTTTTTTATTCCTCCAAAAGACTACCGACCTGGTCACCTTGGAGGCCTCCCCCACCTTTCTCAATTCTCTGCCTCAGCCAGTCCCTAACCCAGCTGCCTCCAGCTTATACATTACCACCTTGATTTGACACTGACCTGGCTGCCTCCAGACTATACTTTCACCACCTAGACTACCCTCCCTCTTTATATACAGCTACCCACCCATGGAGATACTATCATTCTACCTTCACTGTTTGGTTTTATTTCTAACTGAGCCACCCTCTTGTCATATGTTGTCTGGGCAGCTACTAATGTGGATGCTGAGGGAGTTTCAAATTACATCAGGGAACAGACAGAACAACAAATTTATTACGATCATCTCATTCAGAACGAGCCACCTTGAGAGGATGACTAGATTTTTATCCTCTGTCCATCCTGAGATAGCACTAAACTCCTTCCCCCTGCTGTAAGAGGGCAAGAGAGACCAGTTTCTTACCCACACTGAATTTATTACTCGTCTGCCTCAAGACTCTTACATCAGACTGTGGACCAGACCCAAATGCTATACCCATCTGACTTACTAGATGTATTTGGCGACCAAACTTTTGGCATTGCAAGACTCCCCCCTCTCGCAAATTTGGTCCTCCACATTATCGAGGGCCTACCTTGATGACAGATTTTGGAATCCCGAGACGTGGCACAGTGCTAAGTGGGGATTAAGGGCTTTCTTATCTAATTTTCTAACCAAAATTTTAAAGGCTTCTGAAAGAGGGGTGGGTATAAACAGGGTGGATCATGTGGATTTGGAGGGAGGGATTAGCAAATAATTTTCCAAAAGTGAAGCCAAAGTCAACACAAAATTACATCATAGGAAACTCGGAACTGGGAATAGGCAGACTTAATACTGGCATGGAAATGGGCTGTTCCATCAAGGTTATGGTTGGGAGGGGCAGATATGGTGGGAGCACGAGGCCACATCATGTCAGGGGGATATGCACCCACTATCTTCAAGCAATGGCATGCTCCAACCTCCAAAGCTCTTCTCATTCCTTGGATTGCTCAAGGTCTCAGAGCCTGAGTCTTAGGCTGATGTTATGCAATGCCAGGTCCGCGGTTAACAAAGCCTCCCTCATTTGTGACCTAATTCAGGAAGGGAAAACAGACCTGGCAGGTATTACAGAGACCTGGTTGGGCAATGAAGGGGGGGGGTCTCCCTTGTAGAAATGTGCCCACCAGGTTTCAGCGCATTCCATCAGCCAAGGACTCGGGGCAGGGATGGAGGTGTGGTGGTCATTATAAAGGAAGGTCTTGACCCTAGGAAAGTCACTGTCCCTCAAACAACCAGATGTGAGTCCCTCCTTGTGAAGTGGGGGTATGGGTTACAGATGGGCCTGTTGATTGCATACCTGGCTCCCTGCCACGTATCAGCAGCCCTGCTTGAACTCCTCAACGTAATAGCTGAGGTGGCAGTTGAGACTCCTAAACTACTGGTTATGGGAGATTTCAACCTGCCATCCATTGGTGAAACATCTGAAGGGGCTCAGGAGTTTATGGCTTCCATGACGGCCATGGACCTGACCCAATTAGTTCATGGCCCTACTCACACAGGGGGACACACTCTGGATTTGATCTTTATCTCTGACCAGTGGCTGAATGGTCTAGATATAGGGGATATAGTCATCGAACCCTTGTCATGGACAGACCATTCTCTCCTTAAGAGACCTTCTGACCGCTTCAACCCACTGCAGGGAGGTGGAATCAATTAAATGGTTCTGCCCCAGGCGCCTGATGGATCCTGATAGGTTTCGGATGGAACTTGGGCCATTTCCTGAGACCTTGGCTCATGACTCAGCTGAAGACCTAGTGGCATCCTGGGATAGGATGGCCACTGGTGCTTTAGACCGGGTTGTGCCTTTGCGGCCTCTGACCTGGCGTCGAACCTACCCAGCTCCTTGGTTCTCTGATGAGCTGAGGGGGATGAAACACCGGAAAAGACACCTAGAGAGCAGTTGGAGAACCAGCCATTCCGAATCCGACCGAACACTAGTGAGATCTTATATTAAGACCTACTTAGTGGCGATAAAAGCAGCAAAATGTAACTATTTTTCCACTCTTATTGCATCAACAGATAATTGCCCAGCCGCCTTGTTTAGGGTTACCTGCTCTCTACTCCAGCTGAGAACTCAGGAAGACCCTCTGCAAGGACGAGCTGAGGATTTTGCACAATATCTGCATGATAAAACCGCTCAGATTCAGGAAGGCTTGGACTCTAACTGGGTTAATTTGGATGAAATGATGAGGGAAGATCTTGAGGACATTATCTGGGATGAGTTTGATACTGTGATACTGTGACTCCTGACATGGACAGGTTACTAGGGAAGCTGAATGCAACCACATGTTTATTGGACCTGTGCCCTTCCTGGCTAGTGCTGGCTTCTTGGGAGGTTACACATAGTTGGCTCCAGAGAATTATTAACACTTTTTAAAAAAAATTTGATTTATATGCCGCCCTTCTCCGGAGACTCAGGGGAGCTTCAAATGCGTTAAGCAAACTGCACAGGATTCTCATCTCCTTTCGCCTCTTCAGCATCCATTCAACAACACACAGACATTCACAGGGCACTGCACTTTTATCACTCCTTATGAGCTTTGGGACATCTCACACACACACTCACATTTGTGCTGCAATCAAACTGTGTACACCACTCCCCATGCAAAAATCTTACTTTATGCAAACCAATGGTTTAAAATGATATAAAGGAGCTCCATTTTCTAAATTTTTTTCATCCTCTTAGCAGGTTTGGAAATGATTACATACATACACATACACATACATACCATTAAACATTTCCAGATCTGTGGAGGGAGGTTGTTTGTTTTAATTTTATTTCTTTGGGCAGCCTATAGCTTATTCTTAAAGGAGTGGGGGAACTCAGAGAGCAGTTAAATCATAATTATGATTGTGGGCCCAAACTACTCTTCGTTTCCCACATCTCCCAGTCAAGATGGTCAATTAATAGACATGTCATAATTAATTCAATTTTATTCAATTCTACACACTATTATTATAAATGCACATCAACAAAACAAAATAATTTTCAACAGGAATCACATCAAAGCAAGCAATTCAAATTGTTTTCCCATTTACACAGGCTTTACTTTTTTATTACCTGCTAAACCCCTGGGTGGGAAGAACAATAAAACAATTTCCTTTCTTTTCTTAGTTCCTTTAGAGCTTCTTAGCTCCCTTAAAAATGGTGATTTATCAGAATGCCTACGACACTGCAGCAGTTCCCTTCTGTTATCACACATTTTTTTTAACTTCTCACTTTTTATTCTGTGTACTTTTAACTTTTATCAAGTTCTCTACTACACAAACCTTAACCAGGAGAATTAAAAGACGCACCTTTTTTCTCCTCAGGAAAATCGATCAAATTTCCCTCTTCTGTTCCCAAAAATGGACAGGTCCCCTTTAAATTAATACTTGCCTGTTTTCTGGTGCTCCGCGGAGTTTTCTGAGTCTAGTCTGCCCTTTTTCTGGGTTCTTGGCTGAACTGCGTTCTCCAGCGAGGACACGAGCATCCATTCAGTGAAGACTTTTGAAGACTGCAAAGGAGTCTGAATTAGCCGGCTTAAATCTTCCCCTGGAAAGATGCCGCTTCTCGCCAGTGCAGCCCGCCTGAAAATAATAATTTCTGCCTCCTAAAGTCCCATCTGCCGGGTGCCAAAATTGTTATGGAAGAAAGGATATAAGAGACATCCCAAAGAGCAGCTAGAGTCAGGTTTATTTTGCAAAATAGATTCAGAATCAGAGTTATATCTGAAAGTTCTGAATGAAGAGTCCATCTTTACACAACGCCTTTTTATACAGTTTGGAACAAAGGATTCTTGCCATCACAGTAACTTTCCATACATTGACATTTCTTAATTATTACTGTTTTACATCGTCCTTGCCAAACAATCATAATTTTTCTGTAAATCACTAGAGCATAAGTTCAAATTATCTTCTTGTTGAAGGACAAGTTTTAGCCCATATGGGTATCCATGACCTAACCACCTCTAGCTATATGTCTTTTAGGTTTGTTCCTTTCTTCTGACAAGTTAGGGGGCCTCTTTAGAGTGTTAAAGGAAATTACATGTTGGCTTTGTATTCTCTGCAGCTGCACATATTTCTTGTCTTCAGAATATGGTTGCTTTTAGAATATCTTTTAGAATATAGTGAATATATAAAGTTAGAATATAGTGAATATATAAAGTTATCCAAAGGTCATATATCCGGTTCTACTTTAGTCATGTTCTCTATATAGTACTGCTATAGTACTGCTATTAAAGAGCAATCAGGAGTTACAGCTGGTCCAGAATTCTACAGCATCAGCATTTTTTGGTATTTCTTGTTATGCCTGTGTAACACCACTGACTCTTACTATACTTGTGGGTGTGATTCAATGTGCTGGTCATTATCTATAAAGCCATCTATGCAGTGGTGGGTTTCAGTCAGTTCACACCACTTCGGGAGAACCAGTTGTTAATTTTCTGAGCAGTTTGATGAGCTGATTGTTGGAAGAAATCATTAGGGCAGATAACCGGTTGTTAAATTATTTGAATCCCACCACTGCATCTATGGCATAGCACCATCTTTCCCTTATTGTTTCTGCCCACGCCATCAAATTTAGTAGAGAGGGTATTATCCAGTGGTGAAATATAAAATTAGTTACTATCGGTTCTGTGGGCGTGGCTTGGTGTGTGTGTGTGGGGGGGATAATGTGACTGGCCAACTGGGCATGGCCAACTTTTTTTTTTTAGTTTTACTTTTAAAAGTGTTTAAAAATGCTTTTAAAAGCCTCTGATGATCAGGCAACTCAGCTAGGATCATCAGAGGCTTTTTTTTTTTTTACTTTGAAAAGCATTTTTTTGGCCGAAGAGGTTGTAGAAAAAATGCTTTTAAAATTTTAAAAAACCCAGCCTCTGATGATCACGCGTCTCAGCTGGGCATGGGGAAAGCACAGGGATTTTTGCTACCGGTTTTCCAAACCACCGGCTGCCATCACTACTGGATTGGCCGATCCAGTGCGAACCGGAAGCATTTTTAAAAAATTTGATTTATATGCCACCCTTCTCCAGAAACTCAGGGCGGCTTACAATGCGTTAAGCAATAGCCTTCATACTTTTGTATATTTATACAAAGTCAGCTTATTGCCCCCACAAACTGGGTTCTCAATTTACCCACCTTAGAAAGGATGGAAGGCTGAGTCGACCTTGAGCCTGCCTAGAATTGAACTCACAGAAATTACAGGAAGCTGGTGTTAATTGCTGCCTTTAGTAGGAGGCATTAGCCCCCTACACTACACAGGCTCCTTACTTCTCTGAGGGAGGGATTCTTACCTCCCGCCTTGAGAGAGGCAGTGGTGAGACCCCTCCTTAAGAAGCCCTCTCTGGATCTGGCTGTTTTAGCAAACTACCGTCCAGTCTCCAACCTTTACTTTTTAGCGAAGGTTGTCAAAAGTGTGGTGGCACGACAGCTACCACAGTACCTGGATGAAGCTGTCTATCTAGACTTGTTCCCGTCGCTTCAGGCCTGGATACAGCACAGAAACAGTATTGGCCGCGTTGGTTGATGATCTCTGGAGGGCTCGGGATAAGGGATGTTCCTCTATCCTGTCCTATTAGATCTCTCAGTGACTTTTGATACCATTGATCATGGTATCATGCTGCGCCGGTTGGAGGGGCTGGGAGTGGGAGGCACTGTATTACGGTGGTTCTCATCCTACATCTCCGACAGGTCACAGTCAGTGTTGACAGATGGACAGAGATCGACTTCGAGGCCCCTTACTTGCGGGGTGCCACAGGGATCGGTCCTCTCGCCTCTCCTGTTCAACATTTATGTGAAGCCGTTGGGGTAGATCATCCGTGGTTTTGGGGTGCGATGTCATCTGTACGCTGATGACACTCAGCTGTACATCTCCACCACAAACCACCCCAATGATGCCCTTGAAGTGATGTCCTGGTGCCTTGATGCCGTGCGGGTCTGGATGGGGAGAAACAGGCTTTGACTCAATCCTTCCAAGACTGAGTGGCTGTGGCTGCTGGCATCCTGGCATAGTCCCATCACTAACTATTGGGAATGAGTCATTGACCCCCGCAGAGAAAGCTCGCAATTTAGGCATCCTCCTGGATGCATGATTGTCTTTAGAAGATCATATAACAGCTGTGGCCACAGCAGCTTTCTATTAGGTTCACCTGATTCCCCAATTGTGTCCCTTTCTAGACCGGGACTCATTACGCACAGTCACTCAAGCCCTCGTCATTTCCCGACTTGATTACTGCAATGCTCTCTACATGGGGCTCCCCTTGAAGTGCACCCAGAAGCTCCAACTGGTCCAGAATGCGGCTGCGCGAGTAATTATGGGAGCAACATGACGCTCACATGTAACACCTCTTCTATGCGAGCTGCACTGGCTTCTGGTGGCCTTCCGGGTGCGCTTCAAGGTGTTAGTTCTTACCTTTAAAATGCTCCATGGCTTAGGACCCGAGTACTTACAAGACCACCTGCTGCAACTGATAACTTCCCACCAACCAATACACTCTCACAGAGTAGGCTTACTCATAGTACCATCATTAAAACAATGTTGTCTAGTAGTTCCAAGGGAGAGAGCCTTCTCTGTGGAGGCTCCTACTCTTTGGAAAAAAATACCCCCTGGAATATGAATAATCCCAGATCTTCATACTTTCCAATGTGCCCTGAAGACCTTTCTGTTTCAACAAGCAGGGCTAGCATAAACATCTAAATTCTATGCCAAGGTCTTAGCAGATACATTAAGTTGACGCAATTTATTACTTACTGTTTAAAAAAAAATTATATGTATATGAAATCCTATTCTGTTCACCACCCTGAGTCCTTCGGGAGAAGGGCGGTATAGAAATTCAATAAATAAATAAATAATAAAAGTGAAACCTCTTGTAGACAAGAAAATCCTCCTCCACAAATTCTCACGGTTGTTATCTGTAAAGTTCACAATTTTCCAAAACAAAGAACCAAGTTGCAATGTTTCTTTTTATTCCAGATGGTGTCTTTGCAATCCACAATTTCTTATTGCTTAGCAAATATTCATTTTGTTGCAATTACATCACAATCTTACTTAGCTTCTCTTTTACTTTTTCTTTTTCAGTTTAAAAATATCAAATCATATTTAAAGTCCAGTCCAAATTAAAATAGCTCTTCTCACTTCTTTTTCCCCCTTTAATTTATACATCACTTTTTTTCTCTCTTTTTAAAGCTTCTTATCCATTATTTTTGTTTTTCTTGAAATTTAAAAAAGAAAAGGGGAAAAAAGGATCTCTTTATTTCTTTCCAATCCTTTGACCATATCTAATTGTTTAAAGTTTCCAAATAGTTTGTTCAAAAATCAGTTTTCCATTGGGTTTTTATCTCTTCAAAGTTACATTTCAAAATCTTCTTTGCCCCTGTGTTCCTTAGCCACTATTACACATTAGAGGTCTTATAATTTTAAGATGTTTTTCTTGTTGTTATTCAAGCCTGAGTTGGCTGTCACTCACCTGGCTTCAAAAAGACTCCATTCTGTTTCTTTCTTCTCTCCAGCTCTACACTTAGTCCGATTGTCCCAGCTTCATGGCTGCACCCCCCCCCCCCAACTCACAGAGAGTTCCCTGACTTTCGAGGAACTTGCCTATTCCTCTCGATTTCTGAGGCGCATCTCTTTCTTCCCCATCCCTACAGGATGCTTCCGGTCTGAAGACCATCGGCAGTAGTTCGGCAGCTGGGGTTTTCATGGCGCTCATTGGAGCCCACTATTTCCCCGACTGTCTTGCTGCGACGTCAAACCGGAAGAAGACTGAGTTGTACAATTCTTAAAGAAGCTCTCCCTTGTATGGGTACAGAAAAATAACAAAATCTTACGTAACTACTGAACTATCATTCTCTGTAAGCTGTGCAACATTCACATTTAAATGGTATTCTTGGAAAAACACAGAAAACATTTCCTTTCTTTCTTTACATTAACCTTGAATAAAAGTTTTGTTTTGCTTTGTTTCTTTTCAGAAATGGGTCAAATTTAAGAGAGATTTTGATAATTTTAAGACACAATGTATACCTTGGGAAATGAAGATAAAAGAAGTTGAAAGTAAGTTAACATTTATCTACTTAACCTACATGTCTGAATATTATTCTCAACTCATAACACAAAACATGTCCTCCTTCACAAAATGTATAAATTGTTTTCAATATTATTCACAAATCAGTATTTAAGTAAAATATTTTATTACATTAAATATAGTGATTACCATCATTAAGGCATTAGTATTATCTTTATCTTCATGTTCAGCCTTGACCTCTCATACTACAAGGAAGGAAAATGGTAATATTCACCTAGAAACTAGTTGCAAAATAATGAATATCTTCATACAAATAATCTGTTTTCTCATTATGAATATACTGTCATTTCACTACGGTGTTTGCAGAATTCTCTCAACTCTTTTTTTTAATCACTTTTTCCAACTAATAAATTCTATTAAAACACATACACTATCATAAACTGCAGTTCACTTCATCATATGAAATAGACAGAGTAAGTACTCATTTTCTTGCCTATCCATATAATTGGAGCCATCATGGGAACTTTCGTAAGCCTGTAAATCATAAACACTTAATTTTGAAGTTTTTTAAAAGCAGTCTACTTTCTCTTTGTTGTTTGGGAAAAATCTTCTTGAGTTATCCACTGATATGTTTATATTCACAAAATGTCTACCTGATTTCATTCATTCATACATGCTCAGAGGTGGGTTTCAGCAGGTTCTGACCAGTTCTGGGGAACCAGTAGCAGAAATTTTGAGTAGTTTGGAGAACCAGTAGTAAAAATTCTGACTGGCTCCACTCCCATCTATTCTCTGCCTCCCAAATCCCAGCTGATCAGGAGGAAATGGGGATGTTGCAGTAACCTTCCCCTGAATTTGGGAGGAAATGGAGATTTTACATCCTTCCCCTGCCACGCCCACCAAGCCATGCCATGCCCACCAAACCACACCCACAGAACCAATAGTAAAAAAATTTGAAACCCACCACTGTACATACTCCTACATATTACAGAGTATCTCTTTTGAAGAACTCCTCAGCCCTATTATGATATATTGCAGAAAGCCTAAGTTATATTTGGGAAATATATCTTCCCCAAGATATATGATGGAAAGGGAAAGTAATTAAAATCTTCCAGCAAAGAATGAAAATTATATTTCTTTATGGCAATTATTTAGATTTGCTTAGCATGTCAATCTTAGAAACCATTGGAAATCTTTTTGGAACTGATCTATAAAGAAAGGTGCAAATAATAATAGTGGAAAAATGTTAGCAGATCAAAGACATAATAAATGATATTGTGGGAAAGATAGGACTATGAGGGGAAAAAAACTCAAAAAACCTTGCTTTGATTCTGCATGAGATAAGAGGACATTGATATATTTTCAAAATAGTGCTTTGATACTCTTCAACAATAAAATAGAGTTCCAGGAATTTTGCAAAAACTGTTTCTTGACAAGGCTTTCCTCGAAGGGCTGACATAGTCCTACCGTCAACTGAGACATCCTAGATATTTTAGGGGGGACATATAAAAGTTGATGAAGGGGGGACATATAAAATTTGACAAACACTGTTTGAGGCAGTTAGAAAATGTAAAGTAATCTGGAAGAAATTATAAATCTGATTGATTTAGATTCAGACATTTGCTTCTTCCTCTTCCTCCAAAATAATTTTGGAGAAAGAACTGAATGCATACAGCAAATACTCATATTTAAATTGATAATCCATTACAAATCCATCCTGTTCTCTGGACAATTCAATTTCAAGAACTTTTCTAATGGAAGCTTATTTATTTTTAAGGTCATTTTGGTTCTTCAGTGGCATCTTATTTTATATTTCTGCGATGGATGTATGGCCTAAACCTGGTTCTGTTTGGCTTAATATTTGGACTAGTTATAATTCCAGAGGTAAGTATAAATAGTTAATCTGAGAAGTGTAGTTAACTACAGTATAAATAGAGTTAATACGTTTATCATTCCATGCAACTTTAATTTTACACCTAAATTATTGGGAAAAATAATTTCTTTATCATGCTAGTTATTTTTACTGCATTGATTGCCTATTTGCCAATACGTATGGCTGGTTTATAATGTCCAACATACAAAATAAAAATTTAAAAATAATCCTCTCCCTCCCAATTTTAAAAGCTAACCCTGCTAAGGAAGAAAATAAAACCAGTTATGTTACATATCATCTTAGTCCAGAACTGTGAGAAGAAAAAATAGTAACTTTTCATCTCTGTGTGTACATATATCAGAATAAATACCTCGTAAAACAATGTAAAATTATCCTTTACTGAAAATCAGAGCTAGAGCTTTAACAATATTTTATGTAGAGAGGGAAAAGGATTGAAAGAGGAAGGGGAATCAGAGGGATTATTCAATTCTAAACACATCTAAACAGAAACCCATCTAATTTACTGCCTGGTGAAAGTGGTAAAGATCCTTGAAATGGTAAAATGATTTAAATTAAAAAGTGGATCCTTTCACAATATTTGCTCCAAAAGTACAGGAACACATTCCTTTGATCAGATCACCTTTAACTCTAACTGGAGAAGGTTCATATTAAAAGCCAAGTGAAATGTTATATAAGCCAGCACCATATTGTTTCTCCATATAGTGTATGCTCCAATATGGCTAGATAATACAGCATATAACCATGATGGCGAACGTATGGCATGCGTGCTACAGGTGGCATGCAGTGCCCTCTCTGTGGGCACGTGAGCCGTCACCTCAGTTCAGTTCTGCTGCGCATGCATGCGCACCTCCTGCTGGCCCCTGGTCACACGTCTCTGCCACTTATGCAGGGGCCATGGGCATACAGGGGGCACATGTGCATGCATGGGGGTGGGGCGTATGCATGGGGCCCGCACACGCATTGCATTATGGGGGCTCAGGACCGCGCACTTTGGGCACTCGATCCGGAAAAGGTTAGCCATCACTGATATATAACATGAAATTGGGCATATTGAACCAGAATAGCATCATGCTATTGTCTTTTAAAACATAGTCTTCAGTTCCCCTGAAGTCCCATGATGTCTGGGCAATATAATGACTGAAGTTAAGATATATAGAGGATATCAGATTGTGAAAGGTGACCTAGAATATCATTACCTTTTTTCTCCAAATACCATCAGGCATTCCTATTTAAATAAGTGTATATGATGCCAAGGTATGTGTAAATTAACCCTAAAAGCTAAGTTATGGATTTCATTTCTCAGCTTTAAATTAAATATATACATTAGCACTTGCCACCAATTACATTATTTAAGATTGATATGTTACAGGCAACAATTTCCTATCTCTGTTGGGTTCTAGGTGTTCGCTGAGCTTGGCTTGCCTCTTGTAAATATTTAATGATTTAACTAGTTAATACAATCAACATTTTTACATGAGAGAGTGAGTTTTTCTGCTTTTTTTCGTGGATTGTCTTTGGTGAGCCAAGCTATATCACTTGAATGCAAACTAGGTTCAACAGTGACTTTTAGACATTTAGTTGAATGTCCTGGCTCAGTGAACCTTCTGATCTTGGGTGCATTAACTGTTCAAAATTGGAAGGAATATACATCTCCTTGTGTTTCTTCTTTTTGCAGAGCATGAATATCTTTAGCATTCTTTCTTTTCAACATGGCTCAGCTATTTTTAATGGAGCATACATACATATCTATACATTACACGTGCATCATACTGAGCTCCTCTTGCCATCTTGTGGTTATCATTTGCCTGTTTCTTTCTTTTCAGTCCTTACATACATTTTCTCACACACATATATTGCTACAGTAATTATGATACAAACTTTGGGTTTCAATATTAAAAGAGTTCTCTCCAAGCTTGAATAATTGACCCAACTTGATCTTCATTTTTCACAGAATACTACATAGAGAAATGAATACAATGCTTTTAGTGCATTCAAAAGGAAATAATCCATGAAGTTTCTGCAAAAAGAGCTTTTCTGTCTGCCAAAAATAAATGAAATCCACATTTCTGCTTATGTAATATGTTATTTAAGGTGAAGTGGAACAGTTTAAAACCATTGCATATTTGTGAACATTGTTATTATCAATATTTTACTTCCAAAAATGAAAAACAGGACTGATAAAAACCATGCAAAAAAATATATTAGTATAACAATCCATAATGAAAGTATGCTATAAAGGAAAAAACAGATGAAAAAAAATCCTGTTATCATATCTATTCTAATAGGTGGGAAAGAATTCTATATATTTTAAATATTTAATCCCCAACTGATGTTCCACCTAGTTTTTCTCCCATTAGATCATTTATCATACCTTTGATAACAGATTTTTTGTAAATATTAGCATCAGCACTTTTTAATTAAAAGGTTGAAACCTAGCAGATACTTTCCCCAATTTTCAACCATTTTCAATATTCAATTCTAACTGTTGCTTCCTGGGTTATCATACCAATTCTTCCACCACCCAGCTGGTTGTTGGGTTTCTGCGCACATGCATGGGGGGGGCACAAGTCGGGGCCCTGTACACATGTGCAGGGGGTGGGGTGCATGCATCGGTAGCGCGCATACTTGTGGGGATGGGGGTGGGTGGGGGGCAGGCACACATGTGTGAGGGTGGGGTATGCATGCATGTAGGGGATGCATGCCAGGGGTGGGGCACACTCATGAGGGCCACGTGCATGTTGCATTTGGGGGGTTTGCATGCATGCATGCATGCTTTGGGCACTTGGTCCGGAAAAGGTTAGCCATCACTGTTCTAGGGTGTTAGCTATTCCTGCCAGCTTAGTATCATCTGCAAATTTGGCAAGTTCCCCTTCTATTCCCTCATCTAAGTCGTTTATGAAGATATTGAAGAGTACTGGGCTAAGACGGAACCTTATGGCATCCCACTGCTTACTTCCCTCCATGTAGACTTAGACCCATTAAAGTCTACTCATTGAGAACAGTTTGTCAGCTAGTTGCGAATCCATTTGTTGGTGATGCTATCTATCCCACTTTTTTCTAGCTTACCACGAATTAGGTTGTGGTCTACTTTGTTGAATGCTTTTCTGAAGTCTAGGTATATTAGGTCCACAGTATTTTGCTGGTCTACTAATTTAGTCATTATGTTGAAGAATGAAATAAGATTAGTTTGGCATGATCTGTTTTTAACAAACCCATGCTAACTGCTAATTATTATTTTGTTCCTACCGTGTTTCCCCGAAAATAAGACTGTGTCTTATATGTTTTTGAACCCTGAAATAAGTACTTGGCCTTATTGCCATGTGCTCAAAAGCCCGATTGGGCTTATTATCAGGGAATGTTTTATTTTGGGGAAAACAGGGTAGATGTTGGCAGACCTGTTTTTTTACTATCTTTTCCAATATCTTCCTGGGTATTGATGTTAGGCTGATTGGTCTGTAGTTTCTTGGATCAGTTTTTTTTTTCCTTTTTTGAAGCTGGGAACCACATCAGCTCTTTTCCGGTCCTCTGTAGTTCCCCGGTGCTCCGGGAGTTTTGAAAAATGTGGTACAGTGGTTCTGAGATGATCTCTGCCAGCTCCTTTAGAATTCTGGGATGTAATCCATCAGGTCCCGGTGATTTGTGTTCATCAAAATCAGACAGGTGTTCTCTTACTATTTTTTTGCTTATTTTAACTTTTATTTTAGTCTTTTTGCAACTCCTAAGTTTTTCCATTATCAATTGGTTAATAGTACGATCTAAGATACCTCTGCTTCTTCTGAATCCATCTTCTGAATACATCTGGCAGTTGAAGTCTGTATTACAAACTCTTATCTGCATGCGATGCATGTGCAATTATATGGTTAAGCATTATTTAGCACTTTTCCTTTTTGATACTGGAATAGAAATGAGTATTTTCCAATCTTTTTTATAATTTCTGTGTCCTTATCTGCTTATAAACTGAAGTAGAGTTTTATTCTGTTATTAATAGGTGAGAAATTTTTAGCACTTCACAAAGCATTAAAAATAATTTTGTTATAGATGTTAATGGGTATGCCATATGAAAGTATACCTAGAAAAATTGTACCCAGGGCTGAACAATCCACTGCTATGGATTTCTCTGTTCTTTGGGATTTTGAGGTAGGTACTTCTTGCATTTTTGGCTAATCGTAGTTCCTCAATCTTTTATGACTAAGGGAATGGGCTAAGCAAAAAAGATTAAATTTAAGCATAACAAATGAAATGTTACATGGCACAATATTGTTACAAAATGTGTGTGTGTGTGTGTGTGTGTGTGTGTGTGTGTGTATGTATGTATGTATATATGTATGTATGTATGTATGTCTTTGGTTATTCGGGTTTTCTCCCACATAAAATTGTAAGTGTCTGACATGCTTCTAGGAAGCACGAAGCCGAAAACACCAGCCTGAAGATGACGAATAAGACTTCGTCAAAAGTCGCCAAGACACTTCCAATTTTATGCAGGAGAAAACCCGAATAACCAAAAACCTACATACAAACACCCGGAAAACCTCAGAAAATATATATATGTAGGTCTTTGGTTATTCAGGTCTTCTCCCATGTAAAATTGGAAGTGTCTTGGCGGCATTTCAACAAAGTCTTATTTGCCACCTTCAGGCTGGTGTTTTCGGCTTCGTGCTTCTAGGAGCAATATGTGATCGCAGCTGTTTCTTCCTTTTAACTGCTAGTGGGGGTGTGAACTGATTGAATGGGAGGTTGACTGTGTTCTGATTGGGTGGAGGTGTGTTCTGATTGGTTGGGGGCTTGGCTGTGCTCTGATTGGATGGAGGGTTGGCTGTGCTCTGATTGGATGGGGTGTGTTCTGTTTGGGTGGGGGCTTGGTTGTGCTCAGGTTAGTCTGAGTTGCAGGGGGATTTGAGCTGGTGAGCTGCATTGCTGTTGTTTGGCTTCATGCTTGTATTTGTGCCATATCTTCATGGTGGGTGTCAGTCTGCTTCATGTATGGATTGGAGGGGTTTAAAGAGGCTAATGATGCAGCTGCAGTCTGGCTTCTGGTCCATGGTCATGCCTCAACATCAGTGTGGGTTTGAGTCTGCTTTCTGCGTGGATGTGTGGTAGTGACATCCTGTGTGACCCTCGTGAGTGTGGGTCTAGTGTCATTCCTCATGTCAGGGACTCGTTTGTCAATAAGGGCAGGTTTCCAAATGGCTGGTAGGCGGGAGATATCATCTCATTTATTCATGCTGTGTGGGCATTTTTCTATCTCAATGGCTTCTCTGATTATTAGTGTTCAGTTTTGGCGATAGTTCTGGTCTTTTTAAAGTCAATTTCATGTCCTGTGGCTTTAAGGTGTTGGATCAGGGAAGAAGTTGGTTCCTCTTTTCTGACTTCGTGGTCCTAGAAGCATGAAGCCGAGAACACCAGCCTGAAGATGACGAATGAGACTTCGTCGAAACGTCGCCAAGACACTTGCAATTTTACGCGGGAGAAGACCCGAATGACCAAAGACAGACAGACAGACAGACAGACAGACAGACAGACATATAAATAGAAATGTACAATGACATAAAGCCTGGTTCAGTTTTCATTCTCCTTTGTTAGAGGAATATTGTTTGGGAATGGAAGAGCAGATTATGTATGAATGACACATACGCTGCTTTGTGAATTTGGATTATGTGATTTGGAATTTGTTTGATGTGGAGCAATATATAGAGCACTGAGACACAAGATTCAGTGACTATAGAAACCAAAGACGAAAACCTCCTAGAATGCATATACCCTGTTTCCCCCCAAAATAAGATATCCCCTGATAATAAGCCCAATTGGGCTTTTGAGTGCATGGCAATAAGGCCAAGCGCTTATTTCAGGGTTCAAAAAAAGATTCTTATCCTTTTTTGAACACTGTCTTGTCTTATTTTCAGTAGGTCAGTAGGTCAATATAAAAGAAAAAAAAGAATGACATGGCCTTAGGTGTATACTAAAGGTCACAAATCAAGCAGAAAAAAATAGATGTCCTTTTTGCTAACCAACTAACAAATATATGTAGGAAACAATAGTAATGGGGGACTTCAATTATCCTGACATCAATTGAAAAACTAATTTCGCACTAAGTGAGAAATCAAATAGGTTCCTAATCAACCTAGCTGACAACTTTGTTGTCCAAAGGGTAGAGGAAGGAAATAGAGAGGCAGCCATTCAGGACTCAATTATTATGAATAGAGAAGAAGTGATAGAGAGAGTTAAAACTGCAAGAAACCTGGGTGAGAGTGACCATGTCATACTAGAATTCAACATACTGCAAATATAAGCAATAGAACATAATGATATCAGAGTCCTAGATTTTAAGAGTTGATTTTAACAAACTCAGAGAGAACTTGAGAAAGATTCCTTAGATGAAAATCCTAAATAGAATAGGGTAGGGTAGGTAGGGCAGGGCAGGGTAGGGTGGAGTGGAACGGAACGGAACGGAACAGAACAGAACAGAACAGAACAGAACAGAACAGAACAGAACAGAACAGAACAGAACAGAATAGCATGGTTGGAAGGGACCTTGGAGGTCTTCTAGTCCAACCCCCTGCTTAGGCAGGAAACCCTACACCACTTCAGACAAATAGTTATCTAATCTCTTCTTAAATACTTCCAGTGCTGGAGCATTTACAACTTCTAGTGGCAAGTTGTTCCACTGATTAATTGTTCTAACTGTCAGAAAATTTCTCCTTCGTTCTAAGTTGCTTCTCTCTTTGATTAGTTTCCACCCATTGCTTCTTGTTCTACCTTCATGTTCTATCTTCATGTGCATTGGAGAATAGTTTGGCTTCCTAATCTTTGTAGCAACCCCTGAGATATCAGAACACTGCTATCATATCACTCCTAATTCTTCTTCTCATAAGACTAGACATATCCAGTTCCAGCAACCATTCTTCATGTTTTTTCCAGGGGTGAAATCTAAAAGTTTTCCCTATCGGTTCTGTGGGCATGGCTTGGGGGTGTGGGATGTCCTGTGACTAAGTGGGCATGACCAACTCAATGACACTCACAGCCACACCCACTCAATCACAAGACCCCCCACACACACAGCCACGCCCACAGAACCCGGTAGGAAAACATTTTAAATTTCTATTCTGCTGCCCGCTCACCACTCGCTCTCCCTTCGCTTTGGGTCAAGGGCTGGGGCCCAGAGACGTGCCATTCACCGAAACCCCAGAGCTGCCGCCTGCTCACCACCTGCCTCAACCAGTTTGGTGAATGCACCATTCCCCAACTCCAGCTTTGCTGTGGAGCTGCCGCCCACTTGCCCTTCACTACGCGGCGTGTCCTACTCCTTACCTTTTTCCCACGGCTGGCTGCCTGAAAGTTACCAGAGCTGCTCTCCTGGAATGTGCCGCCATTGCTGCCCTGATCCACGAGCCGGCTGCGCAAGTGCACACCCAACCTGCCACTGATGAATGAATGAAATAAATGGTGTGATCAAAAAGATATTCAACCTAGAAATAAGGTTGAAAAGAAATTTTCTGACAGTGAGAACAATCAACTAATGGAACAGTTTGCCTTCGAAAGTTGTGGGAGCTTTATCACTGGAGGCTTTCAAGAAGAGATTGGACTGCCATTTGTCAGAAATGCTTAGGGTCTCCTGCTTGGTGGGAGTTGGACTAGATGACCTACAAGATCCCTTCCAACTCTATTAATCTGTTAAAACTAATAAACACATATGTGTGAATCCAATCGTAAGAACTGTTTATAGAAACTCTAATACCCAATAGACTATATATTAGCATTTTATAATAATCCCTATCCCATAGTATTACTTCTGCAGGTTCACAAAGTTAGCCTATCTGCAAATGCATTGAAGATCAGCACAATATATTTCATGGAGTATATATCATTAAAATTAGATTCAACTGTGAAAAAGATGAATAGTCAGTAATTTTGATCCCAGTATGCCCAGCTTCAGGTAGCATAGATGAGTTAGACTTCAAGTTAATTAATTTTTTTCAGTAAATCAGTTATACAGACAGGTTTAATTTTAGCTGAAGACATTTATTTTGAAAGAATGTTCTGGAGGCTATAATTTTCATTTTTTGCTGGCACTGGAAAAACCCAGAGAAATAGTGGTAAGACATTTCAAGATCACCAAGCTAATAAGAATATTTAATGATAATAATAAATTCTTAGTCTTAGATAGAAAAATTAGGATGTTCTTATTGTTTATTTTATTTTTGCATTTGCATTTGCAGCATGACAGTGAAAGAACAGATCTAAACATTGCTACAGAAAATGTGCTAAAATGATTGTAAGCACAGAACAGAATGTAGGAGTATACAGTATACTCTAGTATACTTTAGAAAAGCAGAAACAGTGCTCTCATGACACAGCTATGGCAACATAATTTGAGGAAACTATTACTTTGAAAAGATGTTTGTTTGAAAGTTGCTTTTAAAATGGATACCTTTACTAAATCTAGCTGCCAAATCTGAATATTAAAAAGTAATATTTATTGAATTCAGAGTTTTTTAAATAAATATATTGAAAATTATGCTAAAATTGATATTTATATAGAATATACTTGACAGACTTCAATAATCAGAATTTTAAAATGAATCTGGTTGGTCCTCAACCAGCCATTCATAATGGAATAAGCTTAGATTTTAAACCTATATCAGTGGACATCTGATATATTCCTTTCCTCTTTTCAGGGCTATATTAAATATTCAGCAATTTTCTATGGCTACTACAACAATCAAAGGACAATTGGTTGGTTAAAGTACAGGCTACCAATGGCATATTTCATGGTTGGTGTCATCGGCGTGTATGGCTATAGTTTGATGGTTGTAATAAGATCGTAAGTTCTATTTGTTCTTTGTGTAACTCCACCCTGTATAATCTAATCTGAAGCAACCATATCTCTTTCAGACTAAATAGAAGGAAATAGGCAAAGATGCACACAGTAGTGTATTAACCATTAAGCTTAGGGCACCAGGCCCAAAGGGGGTACCACAAAGTTGAAAAAGAAAAAAAACAATGAAGATTTGTACAGTATGTACAAAGGAGGGGGGCACCAAGATTTTTCAGTGTTTAGGGCACAGTGAGCCTTAATCCGCCACTGGATGCACATCTTCAGGATATTGATCTTGTTTTGGCATCAATAACTTTATTTCACTATCCCAGAATATACAAGCCAGATACACCAAACTGCCCATTTATTCTATCTTAATCATAAAGTCCAAGAAATTGGAGAATGCCAGTTTAATATGAGATTACATGGTATATTAGTATGGCATTTATTCAAATGCTTCACAGTGTAAGTGAAACATTTGTTCGTTTGTTCATTTATTCATTCATTCATTCATTCAGTGTGTCCTTAATTAGTGATAAAGATTTTAAAACTAATTATGGAATTTTAACAGTGATATTTTTAAAAAGGTAATTTTCTCATTCAGAGACAGCCTAAAGCAGCAGAGAAAGCACAGAAATTGCTGCAAAAAAATCTGTGCATAAGAGAGATATCTGGTGGCTAAAAAGGCTACATACTATTCCACCTGCAGGATGGCCCGGAATGCCCATGAAGACACAGGGGATGGAGAAGATGAGAACTGCATTTTTAGCTGGAAAATGTTCACTAGCTGGGACTACCTTATAGGCAATCCAGAGACAGCAGATAACAAGTTTGCTTCCATCACAACTAGCTTCAAGGTACCCTCCAGGCAAAATGCAAACACCTCTGTCACATTGCAACTTTGGCAAAATGTCAAAGAAGAAAATATACATATTGTACACAACAACTGAATCCTCATATCCAGCATTTTATCAGAAGATATACAGTTTTTTCTTAACACTGTAACTACTCGTGCTTGTCTTGTGCTGTACTTGTGTTGTAACTACTTGTCTTCATTAGAAGGTCTCGTTGATAGTATCGTTGCTCTGTATAGTTAATATTGAGGTCCCATGTGACACATTACAAGCAACTCATGTTGCTTGCTTTTTTACAATACAGGTTTATAATGTTTCAATTCAATATTCTCATCAAACATAAACAAACTTTTAAAATATATGATAATGGAATTGCTGTAGATTTTAAGGCTAATTACAGGATTTTTTTATCTTTAACTTTAAATGGAGATGCACTTCCAGTCAGAGTTGTTGTGCAATTTGGAGGTCTTCCGGGACCTTCTCAGCTCTTGCTCAAAGCACAGATGGCAGCTTTGATTTGCATTTATTTGCCTTGTGCACTAATTGCACCCATTCCTGTGCCAGGTGGTAACTCAGTCATGCAGTTTGGATTATTGTCATGTTATGGAAGAAAGGATATAAGAGACATCCCAAAGAGCAGCTAGAGTCAGGTTTATTTTGCAAAATAGATTCAGAATCAGAGTTGTATCTGAAAGTTCTGAATGAAGAGTCCATCTTTACACAACGCCTTTTTATACAGTTTGGAACAAAGGATTCTTACCATCACAGTAACTTTCCATGCATTGACATTTCTTAATTATTACTGTTTTACATCATCCTTGCCAAACAATCATAATTCTTCTGTAAATCACTGGAGCATAAGTTCAAATTATCTTCTTGTTGAAGGACAAGTTTTAGCCCATATGGGTATCCATGACCTAACCACCTCTAGCTATATGTCTTTTAGGTTTGTTCCTTTCTTCTGACAAGTTAGGGGGCCTCTTTAGAGTGTTAAAGGAAATTACATGTTGGCTTTGTATTCTCTGCAGCTGCACATATTTCTTGTCTTCAGAATATGGTTGCTTTTAGAATATCTTTTAGAATATAGTGAATATATAAAGTTATCCAAAGGTCATATATCCGGTTCTACTTTATCCCCCCCTTTGGAAGTTTGTTTATTAATATTTTTAATATATAAACTTCCACTATTTGTATACTAGGTTCCAATAAACAAATCTACCATATATAGAATCTAACAAAATATAATAATAAAAGTAAAGGATAGGTAGTTCTTGATTGTTATTACTCTCTCGATTCTTGGGGAGATTCTCTCCACCTTTCTACAGGTCCCATTTTCTCATATGGGTGTGCCTCAGAATTTCTAAGTTCTTCCATAGGATAGGAACCAAGTTGATTAAGAAATTGTTCTGTTAAAGCTAGTTCCTTTTCAATTTGTATCTCCTTTACTGCTCTGATTGAGAGATGTCTGAGTATTGGGATTACACATGGAATGAACGCTAGACCAGCTATTGCACATATCAAAAAATATCATTTGTTTTATCCTGCCGGATCCAGGCAACCAAGAAAACCACATATCTGCTGTCTGTAACCTGTGGCTTATTTTGGAAGCCCTATCCTGCAATTCATTAGCACCTTCCTTGACCACACCTGATTTCCTTTCTCAGCTGTCAGGTGGTCTAAGGAACATCAGTTTTGTAAAATTACTGTTGCCAAGGAATCTATCTGGATCTTGGACTTTGACCAATTCCAGCAATCTGGTTCAAGCTCTCTTAAAGTTCTTCTGACAATTGCTGAAACTATATTATAGAGTGTGTCAGACCACCTACACCTGTTCCAAGTGTAGTCCCAATTCCCATGATTGCTAATAGTGGGATCAATATTTGGACCCTCTTCTGAACATGTCCTATAAGGGGAACAGGGATAGTGTTCCTCCAGTGACAACACCTATTTTTGGAAAAAGGTGGACTAATGTACATGTTCTTGTCCAGTTTGCTGGCAAACATAAATGTGCATTCTTTCCACACAAAAAGAACACTCCTTTTTCCTCTATGCATACTCCTATGTTCATAGAGAAAGCATGACTCTTACGATGGTCTTCATTAGTCCAGACCCCTAGAGTCCCTGCCACCTGCCAGTGGTTGCAATGGGATTTCTAATGAAGGGTCCTTTTCTTTATCTGAGAATTGGTCCTTCAAAAAGGATACATAAACCTGATTTGATCTTAAAGTTTAGCCAAACTGGAAACCGTGGAGGCTGAAATGGTCTTGGATAGCTTTCAAAGGATATATTCCATCCTCCCTACTTATTTTTGTTAAAGGTCAGTCCTGGTGGTGCTGAGAAAGTGACCTTTTGTCGAAATAGGTGGTGGGCAGAGGGAAACATATCCTTTCTTAATTTCATATCCGTCAAGTACATCTTAGGGCCTAAGTATATTTCTGATGGGCATTGTTCTTCTGTCAGGGATCCTACAGGCCTACCAAGTTTCTGGTGTCTCTTTACACACAGAGAAGGCATTCCTATGAGGTCTATGCCTGTAGCTATTGGGCCTGTAATAGGAAGACGGCTTTTACCCAGTCTTTTGAATGCCTCATAAAAATCTCCTTGTATCGGTGAGACAGGTACTTTATCTCTGCTATCCCCTTCAAGGATAATTGTAGCCTTTGTTCTAACCCAGAGTTGTGGTTTGACAGGAACAGCATAATAAGATGCAGGGGCAGCAGATAAACATAACCAACATCTTTGACCTAGGGTAGGATTATATTGATTAACAAGTTCTTGACTTAATTCCAGGATTCTGGATATGTAGTCTGCTTTATGCAATTATTGTAGAGGCCCATTTTCCTTATCTATCCCCCCCCCCCCTTTGCAGGGAATGTTAGGAACCTTAGGTTGTGGAGTTGTCTTAGGTCTAAAGTAATGAACCCGTGCATAGACAATGTGTTTTTGACGGGTGCGTACTTGACCTAAAATGTCTCTACTAATGTTCATGATATGGCTACATGAGATCCTGTTATGAACAATGTCTAAAGCCATAAACAAAGCATGATCACCTATGGTATAAAACTCACTAGTCAGGAATAGAGTCAGTGGTACATGATGATTGGGAAGTAACAGTAGGAAGAAATCCTAGGTGTACCACAAAACCATTCCTTATATATGTAAAACAAGAGTAAAAGTAGGGCTAGGATAGAAATTACCCAGAGAATCCACACCCACAACCAACCTATTTCTAACATTACTATGTGTAAGAATGCATTACATTACAGTGAATAAGATATATCTACAGTGTCAAGGCTGTCTTCATCCTGACTGATCTTCAGCTGTGTGCTGGGAACCAGCTTCCGGAGTGGTTCAGCAAGGCGGATGTTCACCACTGTGCATAGGGAGTCCATTGCCGGTAGGACTTAGCAAGGTGTATTCTCCTTGGATTTCAGCACCAATGGTTTGTCAGTGTTTGTTACCTGGTATGTGACCGGATCACTCTGGTCTGTGGGTTTCAATCTCATCCAATGGATCCAAGATCTTCTTTCTAAAGCCTTAAAAGGCACTATTACAAAACCCAACACATCTGGGAGAATTTGCAATGGAATCTAATCAGTTGGAGTCCTCTGCAGTTGGGAAACAGCATAGGCAACTACTTAGTCCTAAAAAAAGAAAAATACAAACATAGTCCAGGTGATGAATAATGCTATTGCCACTGGTTACTACCCGCCAGTCGATTGGTTCCTTTGGATCATCAATGTCAATAGGTTTCCTTGGTGAGATTCCACCTTCCACTCCTTTGGGGCTGGCACGGGCCCTTTCACTTGGAATTTAACTTCCTTCCAGCTCCGGCTCAACACCCAATCTTCGTGGTGGAAGTTGTGGACTGGAAACTCCAAAAGTGGCATCTGGGCTAAGAGTCCTTGTTTCCTAAGAATTTCAAAATATCTGGACAGTTTATATACATGTTGTTTCAATACTATGTTTCCAGGTAATCAATGCATATGCTTCCTACACCAAACAACAATACATCTGATGGTATTCTAATATTCTTTTTAGGTTGGATCTAAGTCTCATGACACTTCTGTTGTTGTAGCATTACTGCAGGGAAGGCGTTAACCCACCCTGTGAGGCGGTCCACTATGACCAATAAATATTGTATTCTCCCCTTCTTGGTAATTTTGTAAAATTCACTTGAGTACATTGAAATGATCTTAAAGCTGGTGATCTCCACCCATCTGATCACCCATCTGATGTTTTCTGACAGCTTGTTTATGCGCCTCTTTTCACAAATTAAACATTTGTCTATAATTTGCTAAAGGATATATTCCAATATCACCACAGCTTTTTAAAAGTTCATTTACAATAGCTTGAATTCCCCAATGATTTCACCCATAGTTTGCTAAATGTATGCATTATCCCAAATGCATGCTTGGAATCTGTTTATGTTTCCTCCCAAGATGCACAGAGATTGATTTAGTGCATACACTTCACAGATATGAGCAGACCAATTTTGAGGCAAACCCCTTGCTTCCAGGATCTCTTAAGTGTGTCCATTTATAATAAAAATTGCTTGTTCTTGTTCCAGGGGGTGTACCTTCAAATCTGGTCTTATTTTTATTTATTATTATTATTTATTATTATTATTAATAATTATTTTATTTTATTTATTTTTGTAAATCAATTACTTTAGCACAATAATGTTTTAATCCAAACTGATCCATTAATCTAGTGTTGACTAAGAACTGTGCTGGATTCAAATTGTGATCTGTAATTAAAATTAAGTCAATCTGCTGCATTAAAATTGCTTCATATTTTAGATGGGGTGCTCACAATAAGGGCTTCCCCAAAGGTCAATTTCCCACTTTATTGAACCAGTAGCAGCAATTGCTTGAATATATACTGGCCATCCCCTTATTACTGGGTCCATTATTTTGGACAGGAATGCCACGGGTTTCTTTTTGTCCTGTGCAGTCCTGAGCCAACACCTCGTTGTGTAATTCCATTTACTGTGTTTAAAAGAGATAGAAGGTCTTTTCCAAATTTGGTAAACTTAATACAGAAGCCTTGGTTAAAGCTTGTTTCAAATTTTCAAAGCTTCCTCTTTTGTGCCCCTCCCATTTCAAATTCCAAAGTCCAGATTCAATTAATTTTGCATACAAGGGTTTGGTAAGATCAGTATTCCCATCAACCCAAACCTCAGTATTTCCTTAGTTCTTGCTTGATTTCAGGTAGAGGTTGAAATGCCACCTCTTCTATTCTATCAGGAGAGATGTTCTATTTCCTTCACTTAATTAAGTGTATGCTAATGCTTTGTTCACTCATTTTGATTTCAGTTAATTTAAAAAAATACTACTTTCTTCTTTAGGTCCTAATATTAAATTTATCAAGAGCTTTCTGTGTAATCCAAAAAGGAGTCACCCATCACCACTAGTACTGACTTTCATCTTCTTCCATCAAATTGTACACTTACGCTTCTCTTCTTTGGATCGGGCACCCTTTATTTGCCTTCCGAAGGTCCCACATGATCCCAAAAACAAATCCCAAATCTTTCTGTTTATCGGTTCCACCCTCTAACTCCCATTTCTAGCTTCCAAATCCACACAAATCTATGCAAACCAACTTTAAGGGCACTTTCTGGATAACACTAAAACTTCCTTTCTCTCTTTGTTGGAAAATATAAGAAACACAAAAGAGTAGTGAAATTCCTCAAAAAGAAATAAGCAAAAACCGCAGACAGAGATCCAGCCCCCACCTTAAAGAAAAAAAATACCCAACAAGGAAAAGAAATCAAATCAAAGTAATTAGAATTTTTAAAACAATCACACACAAATCAAAGGAATTTCAAAAGACTTTAAAGAGTCACAGAGAAAATCAAAAGACATTTTAGGATATAAAAAAGTTATTCTTGCAGTCTAAACAGGCTAGCTTCGGAAAGCTGTGCTTGCATTTGTCATGTCGCCTTCCTATAAACAATAAAACTGCTTCTGCTCTCAAGCAGCCACCCCCAACCATTTCCAAGCAATGTCCTATCTGGGAGTTTTTGAACCCCAGAAGAGAAAGCTTTGCCTCTCAGAAATCCTCAAAGGAAAAGCTTTCCCCTCTTTCCCAACTTTCTTAACTTCCTATATTGTAAGGAGAATAGCTGCAAAAGTAAAACAATTTAAATGAAGTATTTTAGATCAATGCTCTGAAGCATATTTGTATCAAACTTTAGGGTCAATCTCTGCTTTTAATAAAATGCAAGTCAGATTCAGAAAATCTTTCAAAATCATTTCTTTTATATAGGTTTAATTTAATATTTGAAACCACAAAAATTACCAGAAAAATAAAATCAAAATTGTTTTCAGAGCAGAAAAGAAAAGCTTTTATATGCAAATGGAACAGTGAGAGAGAGAGAGAGAGAGAGAGAGACACTACAGCCGATTCCCCCACTTGCCCTCCCTTCTCAGACAGAGGAAGAGAAAAGGAGAAAAAAATTTAAAAGCAAGCAAAGAAGCTACCCTCCCTTAAACAAACTGTATTCCGAGTCAAAAACAGTGAAGCTACAAAGGTAGGTATCAGATAGCACCCTTTACCACGCCTTTCTCAGGCTGTTTCAGCAGAGAGAAAAATGGTGAAAAGAACAAAAACCCGCAGCCCACCCTTTTCTGCTTTTCTCAAAGGAAGGGGGTGGGGTTCGGAATAAAGGGAGAGGGGAAAAAATGGTTAAACTGCACAGGATTCTCATCTCCTTTCGCCTCTTCAGCATCCATTCAACAACACACAGACATTCACAGGGCACTGCACTTTTATCACTCCTTATGAGCTTTGGGACATCTCACACACACACTCACATTTGTGCTGCAATCAAACTGTGTACACCACTCCCCATGCAAAAATCTTACTTTATGCAAACCAATGATTTAAAATGATATAAAGGAGCTCCATTTTCTAAATTTTTTTCATCCTCTTAGCAGGTTTGGAAATGATTACATACATACACATACACATACACATACACATACATACCATTAAACGTTTCCAGATCTGTGGAGGGAGGTTGTTTGTTTTAATTTTATTTCCTTGGGCAGCCTATAGCTTATTCTTAAAGGAGTGGGGGAACTCAGAGAGCAGTTAAATCATAATTATGATTGTGGGCCCAAACTACTCTCCGTTTCCCACATCTCCCAGTCAAGATGGTCAATTAATAGACATGTCATAATTAATTCAATTTTATTCAATTCTACACACTATTATTATAAATGCACATCAACAAAACAAAATAATTTTCAACAGGAATCACATCAAAGCAAGCAATTCAAATTGTTTTCCCATTTACACAGGCTTTACTTTTTTATTACCTGCTAAACCCCTGGGTGGGAAGAACAATAAAACAATTTCCTTTCTTTTCTTAGTTCCTTTAGAGCTTCTTAGCTCCCTTAAAAATGGTGATTTATCAGAATGCCTACGACACTGCAGCAGTTCCCTTCTGTTCACACATTTTTTAACTTCTTACTTTTTATTCTGTGTACTTTTAACTTTTATCAAGTTCTCTACTACACAAACCTTAACCAGGAGAATTAAAAGACGCACCTTTTTTCTCCTCAGGAAAATCGATCAAATTTCCCTCTTCTGTTCCCAAAAATGGACAGGTCCCCTTTAAATTAATACTTGCCTGTTTTCTGGTGCTCCGCGGAGTTTTCTGAGTCTAGTCTGCCCTTTTTCTGGGTTCTTGGCTGAACTGCGTTCTCCAGCGAGGACACGAGCATCCATTCAGTGAAGACTTTTGAAGACTGCAAAGGAGTCTGAATTAGCCGGCTTAAATCTTCCCCTGGAAAGATGCCGCTTCTCGCCAGTGCAGCCCGCCTGAAAATAATAATTTCTGCCTCCTAAAGTCCCGTCTGCCGGGTGCCAAAATTGTTATGGAAGAAAGGATATAAGAGACATCCCAAAGAGCAGCTAGAGTCAGGTTTATTTTGCAAAATAGATTCAGAATCAGAGTTATATCTGAAAGTTCTGAATGAAGAGTCCATCTTTACACAACGCCTTTTTATACAGTTTGGAACAAAGGATTCTTGCCATCACAGTAACTTTCCATACATTGACATTTCTTAATTATTACTGTTTTACATCGTCCTTGCCAAACAATCATAATTCTTCTGTAAATCACTAGAGCATAAGTTCAAATTATCTTCTTGTTGAAGGACAAGTTTTAGCCCATATGGGTATCCATGACCTAACCACCTCTAGCTATATGTCTTTTAGGTTTGTTCCTTTCTTCTGACAAGTTAGGGGGCCTCTTTAGAGTGTTAAAGGAAATTACATGTTGGCTTTGTATTCTCTGCAGCTGCACATATTTCTTGTCTTCAGAATATGGTTGCTTTTAGAATATCTTTTAGAATATAGTGAATATATAAAGTTAGAATATAGTGAATATATAAAGTTATCCAAAGGTCATATATCCGGTTCTACTTTAGTCATGTTCTCTATAAAGTACTGCTATAGTACTGCTATTAAAGAGCAATCAGGAGTTACAGCTGGTCCAGAATTCTACAGCATCAGCATTTTTTGGTATTTCTTGTTATGCCTGTGTAACACCACTGACTCTTACTATACTTGTGGGTGTGATTCAATGTGCTGGTCATTATCTATAAAGCCATCTATGCAGTGGTGGGTTTCAGTCAGTTCACACCACTTCGGGAGAACCAGTTGTTAATTTTCTGAGCAGTTTGATGAGCTGATTGTTGGAAGAAATCATTAGGGCAGATAACCGGTTGTTAAATTATTTGAATCCCACCACTGCATCTATGGCATAGCACCATCTTTCCCTTATTGTTTCTGCCCACGCCATCAAATTTAGTACAGAGGGTATTATCCAGTGGTGAAATGTAAAATTAGTTACTATCGGTTCTGTGGGCGTGGCTTGGTGTGTGTGTGGGGGGGGGGGATAATGTGACTGGGTGGGCATGGCCAACTTTTTTTTTTTAGTTTTACTTTTAAAAGTGTTTAAAAATGCTTTTAAAAGCCTCTGATGATCAGGCTACTCAGCTAGGATAATCAGAGGCTTTTTTTTTTAACTTTTAAAAGCATTTTTTCGGCCGAAGAGGTTGTAGAAAAAAT
Organism: Coluber constrictor foxii; assembly: GCA_038048745.1. Lineage (NCBI taxonomy): Eukaryota > Metazoa > Chordata > Lepidosauria > Squamata > Colubridae > Coluber > Coluber constrictor. The sequence goes on along the minus strand of CM075961.1, from coordinate 111,820,838 downwards.
GCTTTTAAAATTTAAAAAAACCCAGCCTCTGATGATCACGCGGCTCAGCTGGGCATGGGGAAAGCACAGGGATTTTTGCTACCGGTTTTCCAAACCACCGGCCGCCATCACCACTGGATCGGGCGATCCAGTTCGAACCGGAAGCATTTTTTAAAAATTTGATTTATATGCCACCCTTCTCCAGAAACTCAGGGCGGCTTACAATGCATTAAGCAATAGCCTTCATACTTTTGTATATTTATACAAAGTCAGCTTATTGCCCCCACAAACTGGGTCCTCAATTTACCCACCTTAGGAAGGATGGAAGACTGAGTCGACCTTGAGCCTGGCTAGGATTGAACTCGCAGTAATTGCAGGCAGCTGGATGTTAACTACTGCCTTAGTAGGAGGCATTAGCCTCCTACGCCACTCAGGCTCTTATTTCACCCCTGGTATTATCCAGGTTCGTTCTATTAGACAATGTTATCTTGTTGGAGCATGGAATCATGCCTTATCAGTGGTAGCACCTTTCCTATGGAATAACACTCTTGCAAAATCAAGAAGATCTAGAAATTAAGTAATGTGGATTTTAGGAGGAAGGAGTTGCTCAAGTTTCATCCTCATCTCTTTTCTAAAGGAGAAACATATATATAGGTAGATACAAGAACCAGATCCAGCAATCTTCACTTTCTTTTGTTCATTTGTAATCAAAATAATCAAACTCAGTTTTTTATATCACTATATTCATCTGCATTATAAGATTGTAACAAGAAAGCAGCCATAGATTATAAAAGCTAGCTTTTTATAGCTGATTATAAAAACCATTTAAATGATTATAAAAAGTATTATCATCCAGTTGATATATAAAAAACACACATTCATTTGCAAAACAAATTTGCAAAACAGTTGTGATTTTTCGACAAAGGATCCTCTATTTCATAATACAATATATATTGTATTATATTCATATACAATCGGCTGCAATCCTACATGCACATCCTAAAAATTTGTATGTCTGAATATGATGCGAATTGTTTTTTGTAACAGTTGCATAGGCTACACTCTGAATAATTATTCCCATTGTTTCTTACGTCTATTAAGGAGTCAATTGTGGATGAGCAAGAAAGCAACAAAGATGAAAACATTCATCTAAGAAGGTTTCTGAGGGTTCTGGCCAATGTTCTTATAATATGTTGCTTATGTGGAAGTGGCTACCTCATTTATTTTGTTGTGAAACGATCCCAGGCCTTTTCAAAAATGCAAAACATCGGCTGGTATGAAAGAAACGAAGTAAGACAACAATGTTTTTAGACATTTGTATAGTACTGGCATTTCTTATGTTGCCCTCTTCAGACAAAACAGGGCAGTCCAATCTCTTTTCAATTGAATCTGCCTGTCTGGGCATGTGATCCAGGAGAAATGAAGATGTTATTAATATTAAATTCACTCTCATTCTGATCTTCATTTTTCAGCATGGACAGAATTTTGGAGCAGATGTTGCAGGACAGATTATGGATACAATAATAAAACCCACTTTCACTTTTATATAAGAGTGTCTGTAGGGCATGGTCATTAAAGTCAAGATGATGGCTGCAGTGGTATAAATAAAGTTTCTTATACTACAGGCAGAGTTTTGGTAATCCTTTGTAGCCATGATCTCCCATCTTTTAACTTTTGCTAGCCCTGCGATAATCCATTTAAGTGAAGAGTTCCCAAGATTCTCAATCAGCAGCAGGATGTACTTAGCTGATCCCATTGTGACAAAAGTTCTCCCTTTTTTGGCAGGTTGAAATTGTTATGTCACTACTTGGAATGTTTTGCCCTCCACTGTTTGAAACTATTGCAGCCTTAGAAGATTATCATCCTCGTATTGGGCTGAAATGGCAACTGGGACGCATTTTTGCACTTTTCCTGGGGAATCTATATACATTCTTACTGGCCTTAATGGATGACGTCAAGGAAAAGGTGAAGAATGTAAAAGTACCTGCACTAGTGTCAGTCTTGTCTTTTATATAATGGTGCCCCATATTTTGTGACTCACTATTAGTTTTTACTTTTTAAACTGCTTTAATAGGAGAAAAAGAATTATGAAATCTGAGTGCACAAAAGAGCGATTTGGAAAACCTTACTTTGGATTTATGAAACGAATGTACAATAATGGAAACTCTTTCTTAGAAGAGTAAAGAGGAATTTTTCAAGCTGCTCCTTGAAAGATACAAAGAGATAGAGATAAGAAATCAGTTTATGGGATACTACTTGATGGAATTAAAGATTAAGCTTTTTAAAAATGAAAAGAAGATTCATTACATGAATCTGTTTGATAAGGGTTAAATATATATGATGTAGCTTCTGGTAGCTGTTAATGGAAGTTCTTTTTGATCCAGATTGTATGTCAAAACTTTAAATATTCATTTATGATTTCTCCAGCAAAAAAGACAGATTTCTTCTGCCTTATTTGTTAAAGAAAATAATAAGTTTGGATTATAAAATTGAATGTTTTTATTAGAATTAAAATATATAGATCAATATTTCTGATAACTCTTAGCAGACTTTTGCTGATTAGGACAATGATTTTTTCTTGTTTGTTTTGTAATTTGTCTATTGATAAGATATGAGATAATGTGTTTCTCCAAAAATAAGAGATCCAGTCTTATTTTCTTTGGGCCACAAAATAAGCCCTTGGGCTTATTTTCAGGGAGGTCTTATTTCTTGATGTGCAGGAGGTAGTGAGCACAGGGGCCAATGGGAGTGGGAGCTCAGCTACTGCTGGCCCTGCCTTCTCCGTCCCACTGTCCACTTGCCTGCGGCCACAATGGGCCAATCTTTTGGCACACCTCAGCCTCCACTTGCCTTATTTGCTGGCCCAGCTGCTGCTGGGACACTTCTCAGCCATGGCAGATGCCGTGCTGGTTGCTAAACGGCTGCCCAGCCACTCTTTGCCCTCCTGGGTGGGTGGGTGGAGGCCTGGGCATTCCAACAGCTTGGCCCCAATTGAGGTTACCCAGAGTGGAGCCCGCAGCTTGGTGCTTGTGAGGATCTCAAGGAGGAAAGCCCCTTTACACAACCCAGCCTCTCCTTCAGCTGGGCAGGAAGCCCCCTCTCACCATGCAACTGGCTGGTTGAGAATCAGGCAGTCTTGGGAACCTGGAGCCTGGATAGCAGCAGACTAATGCATTGTAATTTAACTCCAGCTGTCTGCAATTAGTAAGATCGAATCTCACCAGGCTCAAGGTTGACTCAGCCTTCCATCCTTTCTAAGGTAGATAAATTGAGGACCCAGTTTGTGGGGGCAATAAGCTGACTTTGTAAAAATATACAAAAGTATGAAGGCTATTGCTTAACGCATTGTAAGCCGCCCTGAGTCTCCAGAGAAGAGCGGCATATAAATCAAATTTTTTAAAAAAACCCATCCCCTAGCTGGAAGGTGTCTCCTTTGGGCTGCTGAGCACCAGCCTGCATGCCTACTTGGGGCTTCAGACACCGGGCTATAACCTTGGTCCTGGTGGGTACTGCAGCTCTCCTGCCAGCTGGCTCCAGCTAGAGGTAGTGATAGCTGCTGGGTAACAACTGGAGCTTGGCGGTGGGCTTGGCTGAACAGAAGGTGAAGCAGCTGCAGAGACATTGCAGGTGACCAGAGTCAGCCCCATGTTTGTCTTGCACAGCTGGCATGAGAACTGCAGTGGCGGCCAGGGCCAGGGCCCAAAGAACACCTGGCTCAGCATAGCTGTAGCCCAGCACCTGCAGCACCAAGTAGGCATGAAGGCAAGCGCTCAGCAGCCCAAACACTTGACAATGCAGGCCAGCACCTATCGGGTGCCTAAACAATTTTCATCCACTTGTCTCCCTCTGGGTGAAAAGTGCACAGCAGTTCAAGGATCAAATGGATCGTGTGTGTGTGTGTGTGTGTGTGTGTGTGTGTGTGTGTTAGAGAGAGAGAGGGAGGGAGGGAAGGAGGGAGGGGGAGAGAGAGAGAGAGAGAGAGAGAGAGAGAGAGAGAGAGAGAGAGAGAGAGAGAGAGAGAGAGAGAGAGAGAGAGAGAGAGAGATGGTAGAGAGGAACCAGGTAAGGAGACCAAGCCTCCCCTGCCCAGAAGTGACTTGCAGCCTCTCACAGTAACGAGAATTGCAAGTAATTCTGGAAGATTATGGAAAGTTCATGCTTACAGTAAAAATGCAGCTGTCCCTTTCAAACAATCGAGTGTGTGTGTGTGTGTGTGTGTGTGTGAGAGAGAGAGAGAGAGAGAGAGAGAGAGGGAGGGAGGGAGGGAGGGAGGGAGGGAGGGAGAGAGAGATGGTGGAGGGGAACTGGGTAAGGGGACTGAGCCTTCCCCGCCGAGAAGCAATGTACAGCCTCTCGCAGTAATGAGAATTGCAAGCAATTCTGGAAGATTGTGGGAAGCAGGTGCTTACGACAGAAACAAAGTGCAAACTGTCCCTTTCAAGTGATCAAATGTCTGTGTGTGTGTAAGAGAGAGAGAGAGAAAGAGAGAAAGAGAAACTGCAAAAAGGAAACCCTTCCAAACAGCATTGCCTACATTTGTCATTACTCCCCTCTGCTGTTTCTCTCTCTCTCTCTCTCTCTCTCTCTCTCTCTCTCTCTCTCTCTCTCTCTCTCTCTCTCTCTCTCTCTCTCTCTCTCTCTCTCTCTCCTCTCTCTCTCTAACACACACATACACACACACACACACACACACACACACACTGCTTGAAAGGGACAGGCTGCACTTTGCTTCTACCATAAACACACACTTCCCACAATCTTCCAGAATTGCCTGCAATAGAGGCTGCATGTTGCAAAGAAGAACGAAGAAGAATGAAGCAAGGCAGTGTTCAAAGGGTGTACAAAGCAAGGCAGAGCTGCCCCATGTGCCCTACCCCGGCTTATCTGAGGGCCCTTCAGCCAGGCCATCCATGCCAAACCCTCATCCCTCCCCAGGACAGCCACCTCCCTTCACTAACCAGCTTTCCAACTCCATTCTCCACTGCATGCAGGGCAACAAAAGTAGCCAGTGGGACTATGGTAAAAAAATGGTTCAGACTTTCCAACTTCTCACAAAAAAACTTGTGCCTTGCTTCATCCTCCATCCCCCACCACCTCACTACATTCTTCTTCATTCTTCACCACTTCTTCCTGCTCACCGTTGTAATGGAGCAGGAGGCTGAGCAAAGCACTGGTGTGGCAGCCGCAAAGCAAGTTGTTGGGGCTGGAGGATCAAGCAAGGTGGGGGATGCAGAGCTTCCCCCCATGCCCCACACTGACTTACTTGAGCACCCCACAGCCAGTACATCAACATCCTGACAATTACCTCATCTTGCAGCGGCTCCAGCAGCCCCGTCTGAGCCCCCATGTATGTCCCTCAGCCTCCTACTCTGTTGTGGTGGTGAGCAAGGCGAAGTGGACTGGTGGCCATGCAGTACTCTGCAAGGCTCATTTTGCTGGTGGAGTCACTTGGGGCAAAACACCGTGAGGTTTGCTGTGAGGATCATGTCTGGACACCATGTGGTGCATTGTGCCATTGCACACATGAGCATCTCCAGCAGCGTGATGAGCGCCATGAGTGGTGATGAGGTAAGCGGGTGCAGGGAGCATGGGGCATCTCCACCCCACCCTAACTTGATTTTTACACCTGCACCTCACCCCACCTCATACAGCCAGACAGTGGGCAGATAGTGGGCAGGGCTTAACTAGGCCTTATTTTTGGGGTAGTGCTTAATTAGGCACAAGCATGAAAATTGGGCTAGGACTTGTTTTTGGGTAGGTTGTATTTTTGGGGAAACACAGTATGGGAAGAAGATATTATTTTTAACCGAAGTAGTGCAGAAATTAGCTAAATTGCTTATATTTATCTCTAAGGAAGGGGAAGTCATCTTTATATAGCTTTTCTTCTGTTTTCCTTTATTTTTTCTTTTTCAATTTCTTCTTATATTTTTCTTAATTTGTTTTAGTTTTTTTCTTTTTTTTAATATACTTTATTAGTTTTAAAAAAACAAAGAAAAAATACAAAATATTTCCAATATTGTCAGAAGTACAGTGTCTATACATATTTATCAAATATACCGCAGTTATATTTCACGTTTCAGATACAAGAATACAAATATACCTACTCTCACATTTCCTTCCTATTATAAAGCCACTCATACCATCTACCCCATACTGCATATGTTTGGACTTTTCGCCATTATTTAGCTCATTCGTTAAATGGGACACTTCCGCACACTCTAAAATCTTATAGATTACGTTTTCCTCTGAAGGAGAAGTTTTGTCCTTCCATGACTTTGCGTATACTAGTCGAGCTGCCGTGGTGATGTGGATTATAAGTTGAATTTTTTCTTTAGCCATCCTCTCCCTAATTATACCCAAAAGAAAAATTTCAGGGGCTAGGTCTAATTCTTTTTCAATTATCTCCCTCAACCAGACCCGAATTTTTGGAAAAATCAAAACTTTTTTGATATTTGGCAGGACCACCACATGTGAAAGAAGGTGCCTACTTCTTTACCACATTTCCAACAAGTAGCTGAGACGCTGGGAATCATTTTTGCTAGTCTTGCTGGCGCTAGGTGCCATCTGTGGAGCATCTTATACTGGTTTTCCCTATACGTTGCCGCTTTTGTCATTTGATAATTCCTATTCCAGGCTTCTTCCCATTCATTAAAATTTATGCTATATCCTATATTTTTTTCCCAAACATTCAATTGGTTTCTAGCTATAGCCTCTGCCCTATCTTCATCTATTAACAGGTTGTATAGTCTAGCAAGCATTTTCTTTTCTTGATCCAATAAAATTTTGTCTAGGCTTCTATATTTGAGTTCAATGCTGAATTGATTTCTATCCTTCTTGTACCTAGAATTAATCTGCAAATAGTTCCACCAGTCTATGTTGAGACCTTGATCTCTTAATATATTTAAAGATTTAAGATTGCCGTTTCCATCTAATACTTCTTTATATGTGGCAAACATTTGGGTATCTCGCCTATTTGGGTCAAATAGAGCCTCCATAATGGAGAGCCAATTTGGTACTTTAACATAAAATCGCTGCTTAATTTCTTCCCATGTTTGGATCAAAGTCTCCCTCACTTTATGTCGATGAAAGAGGGAATTTTTCTTATTTCTGGAGTCCCATAAGTGGGCATGCCATCCTTCTTGCAGATCATGCCCTTCTAAGATCAGAATTCTTCTATTTTGTAATGTGACCCATTCCTTGATCCAGACTAATTTGGCTGCCTTTTGATATGTCTTCCAGTCCGGGAGACCAAAACTGCCCATATTTCTTTTCCCTTGTAGAATCTTATATGAAATCCTAGACTTTTTCCCTTCCCATAAAAAAAGCCTCATACTTTTATTTAGTTCTAAAAAGAATTTTTTATCTAATTTCACTGGAATATTTTGGAATAAAAATAATATTTTAGGGAGAATATTCATTTTAATTGCAGCAATTTTACCTATAAGAGACAATTTTAACCTTTTCCATCTCTCCAAGTCTTGTTGTATTCTTTGTAATAATGGGGTATAATTATTTTCTATTAATGATGAGTACTGAGAGGTTAGCCATACACCCAAATACTTTATTTTTTTTCACTACCTGGATACCTAGCAATGTTTCTAGCTCTATTTATGTACTTCTGTCATATTCTTCGCTATTATCTTAGTTTTGGTTTTGTTAAGTTTGAAGCCTGCAACTTTACCATAATTCTCTAATTCTTGCAAAACTTTTGGGCCAGTCTCTAGTGGGTCTTCTACAATTAACACCACATTGTCTGCGAAGGCCTGCGCTTTAAAGATTTCTTTCCTTATCTTAAGTCCTTTAATTTTATTATTGGCTCTAATCTTCCTAAGTAGGACCTCTAACGCCAAAATAAAAAGTAAGGGGGATAAGGGACACCCTTGTCTTACACCTTTTTGAATTTGAAATGCTCGAGTCTTGTCCCCATTTATTAAGATATTTGCCTTCTATATATCATATATATATGATATATATATCATATATCATATATATATATCATATATCATATATCTGATATATAATATATATTCTCAATCATCTTCCTGAAATTGGTCCCAAAACCCATTAAATTAATTTGGTTAACCATGAAGCTCCAATTTAAATTATCGAACGCCTTTTGGGCGTCCACAAAAACTAGCGCCAGCTGTTTATCTGAATGTTGTTCATAATATTCTATAACATTTAATACCGTTCTCAAATTATTTCGGATTTGTCTTCCAGTAGGAATCCGTTCTGGTCTTTATGAATCCAGAGATTTAAAATATTTTTCATTCTTTCCGCTATGATAGACATAAAAAGTTTATAATCAGAGTTCAATAAAGAAATTGGCCTATAATTTGCTATGTATTTCGAATCGGCACCTTCCTTCAGTATGAGAGTGATGTGCGCTTCCCTCCATGTATCTGGGATACTTATACCTGCCAATACCTCATTAAAAGTCTCTAACAATTCTAATTTTAGTGGTTCATCTAATTTTGAGTAAATTTCTCCTGGTAATCCATCAGGGCCTGGAGTTTTATTCTTTTTAATTTGAGAGAGAGCGGTTTCAAGTTCCTGTATTGAGATCTGTCTATTTAGCATTTTTTTTCTTTGTATTTGTAAATTTTAATTCAAATATTTTTTTAAAAAAAGGTATGATCATATATCTACCACATTTGTTGTGATGGCCATACATAGTTTTTGCTGAAGATGTTAATACTCCTGAGCATCCCAGAAGAAGCCATTTTCCACCAATATAAAATTTAGTTGAGTTCCAGGTGATCTCAAAAGAATTTATGTTTTCATTATTGTTACTATATGCGGAATCCTGTTAAAGCCCCAAAATTCAGTTTAAACAACTAACATTCTTGTAATACATTTTTTCTTACTTAACCTTATTGCATTCATTAACAAGCACAAGATAATTGATATTCAAAAATTCAAACCATCCAAAATAAAATTGACAATGTCAAGATAGTTAAGAAAAGTGCATATAGAGAAATATTTTGGCTAAACAATAATATTAAATCAGAATATGCTGAAGGTTTGCTCAGGCTACATGTATACAACAAAAAGAAATTAAAATTAGCAATTTGGATAATTTAATCTTGGAATTGCAGTATAAAATACAAATACACAGAAACACACACACACACACATCACACACACATATATGAAACAATAAAATTATACAAAATTGGCTTTTTTTCCTCTTGCAGCTGACTGAAGAAGGTGTGATCAGGAACATCACACATTGGACTATCCTAACCTTCCATAACTCATCTTCAAGGAATGGAAGTGCTCTTATTCCACCTCCAATGGATCCAGCTGATGTGCCTCGAGGACCTTGCTGGGAAACAACTGTGGGAATAGTAAATAAATAAAAGCAACTGTGTTGTATAGTACTTCAGAGAATGTTCTGATGCAGTCAAATTAATAGCAAATACAGTCCATACACTTAAGAATCATTTAATAGATTATGAAAACAATTATCAGACTAAAATAACTCTATTACAAAAGCTAAAGGAATAAGATAAATGATCAAACATTCCTCTAACATACCATATTTTCCGGCGTATAAGACGACTTTTTAACAAAGAAAAATCTTTTCAAAACTCAGGGGTCATCTTATACACCAGGTATACCTCACCATGCTTCTCCAGCACACGCCCTCCCTTGCCGCTCGGGCTATGCTGCCCGCCCGTCAGTCAGTCCATTCCCGTCCCGCCAGGTGCTGTACTTGCAGAGGAAGACCGAGACGGTGCTGCTCTAGTCAATGGCGCAACAGCTGAGGGGCCCCTTGGTTCATGTAGTTCCATGTCCTGCCCCGCCCACCCGCCTGCCTTCCCCTCTGGCTTTCAATTGCTCAAACAAATCAAATTGGTGTGGCCTCCCTTCCTCGGCCGCTTTCTCCAGTGGGGATGTCATAGCACCGGCGGTCCAATAGATGGAGACGACGTCAGCAGCCTATCCGAGGCCGCCTCCATTCAAAAGCGGAATTGTTGCTCCAGTCTTTCTCTGGATCTCAGAGCCTGAAGATGCTCGGAGGTTGACAGGCAGGCAAGGCGGGGTGGGGAAGAGTGGCCCGCCTTGCCTGCCTGTCAACCTCCGAGCGCCTTCGGGCTCTGAGATCCAGAGAAAGACTGGAGCAACAATTCCGCTTTTGAATGGAGGCGGCCTCGGATAGGCTGCTGACGTCGTCTCCATCCATTGGACCACCGGTGCTATGACATCCCCACTGGAGAAAGCGGCCGAGGAAGGGAGGCCACACCAATTTGATTTGTTTGAGCAATTGAAAGCCAGAGGGGAAGGCAGGCGGGTGGGCGGGGCAGGACATGGAACTACATGAACCAAGGGGCCCCTCAGCTGTTGCGCCATTGACTAGAGCAGCACCATCTCGGTCTTTCTCTGCAGGTACAGCACCTGGCAGGACGAGAATGGACTGACTGACGGGGGGGCAGCATAGCCCGAGCGGCAAGGGGGGGCATGTACTGGAGAAGCATGGCGAGGCAAGTAGCCTTGCCCCGGCGGCTGGGAACGATGGGGCTTTTCGTCCTTCACCCCCAGAAGCAAAGGAGAAAGGCAGAGGGTAGAGAGAGCGGTCATTCGAGGGCTGCCTCTGCCTCCGGCTGCTTGCGGAAACCTGGTGCGGAAGGGAAAGGCGGCTCTGTATCTTGCAAGACCCGTCCCCACCCTCCCATCCTGTTTGAATCTGGCCTCCCTCCTCCCAAGGAGGGAGATGGAGGGCTAGGCTGGGCTGAAACAGAGGAGAAAGAGCGGAGGGGGGCTCACCCGCCTGCCTTTCCCCAAGATCTCTCCATTCGGGAGACGGGACGTGCAAATTGTAAAAGCCGCTCCTTCCCAATTGGCGGCAGGCGCCTAGGCTCTGGCAGCAGAGCCGCTTCGACCTCTCGCCGGGAGGGTCTTGTCAGCATCCCTTTGGCTCTTCCCCTCCCTCTCATCCCAGTCCCAGGGAGGGAGGGAGGGAAGGGGGGGTGGCCGAGAGAGACGGGTAGTAGTGGGGGAACAGAAGGGAAGGGCACCAGGACTCACGGCGCTTTGATTTGGATTCAGGCACCGCTGCTGGGAAAAGCGGCGGCTGTTCTTCTTGTTTGGGTCTCTTTTGCAAAAAAAAACAAAAAACAAAAAACAAAACACCAAGCGTGGGAGCCCTTCCAAGTAGCTTTGAGTTCCTTTTTGTTTCTGGAAATGGCAGCTGTTCTATTGTCTTGAGACCTGCAGGGGCGGAGGGGGGAGAACGAGCTTTCCCCACCGTCCCAGGCATCCACGTGGATGCTCCGACTTTCGCCATCACTGGGGGGTCACTGGTTCGCCATCACTGGGGGTCTGGTAGCACTCCAGTAGCGTCATTGGTCAGCGCAGGCACAGCTTCCCGAATCTGAGTTGCCTGTGCTGACTGATGATGCTACAGGAGTGCCAACAACATTGAGGGCCTATCTCGTCAAGGCTGCATGGCTGACAAAAAAACCTGATATGAAATAGCCCTCTTGCTGCTACACATGGCAAGCCTGGCTCCTAGGTATCTGTACCAGTTCTGTTAAGTCCTCAGAGTTACGTCCTACCCACAGTCATCACTGTTGCCATCCTACTCTAATTGGCTAAGACTCTTCTCCAAATAGAACTTGTTCATACAGTGCAGCACCAGTACATACAGTATAGTATACAAATGTCTAACAGTCAAGACATGGCTTCACCAGCAAGTCATGGCTTCACCAGCAAGAAGAAAGAAATATGAAGCCAGTTTTAAACTTAAAGTTGTAAACTTTGCCATGGAACATAACAACTGTGCTGCTGCAAGACAATATAGAGTTACAGAAAAGATGCTTCGGGACTGGAAAGCAAATGTAAAAGCATTAGAGAGTATGCCAAGGGGTAAGTGTGCATTAAGAAGAGGCACCCCACATTGGCCAGAACTCGAAAAACATGTAGCAGACATGGTGAATGAGCATCGCCAAAACGGTTATATAGTGACACGAAATAAAATACGTGTGTTTGCACTTCAGTGGGCCAAATCTAACCCAGATCACAGCAACAGATTTAAGGCCATTGTATCCTGGTATACTAGATTCTTGGAACAGCATAATTTGGTACTGAGGCAAAAGACAAAAATTGCACAAAAATTACCTGCAGATCTTGATGCCAAAATAAATAGTTTCCATCGATACGTAATACAACAGCGCAAGAAACATGACTATGCGTTAAATAGTATCGGAAATATGGATGAAACTCCAATGAATTTTGATATGATTGGAAATAAAACTGTCCATCCAAAAGGTGAAAAAACAATTTTAATTAAAACAACAGGACATGAGATGTCTAGTTTTACAGTGGTACTAGCATGCACAGCTGATGGCTCCAAACTGAGACCAATGATTATTTTTAAAAGAAAAACAATGCCAAAACTCAAGTTCCCTGTTGGTTGTTTTGTATATGTGAATGAAAAAGGCTGGATGGATGAAGAGGGGGTAAAGCTATGGCTTGATAATGTATGGAGCAGGTGACCAGGTAGACTTATTCAAAAATGTAGTCTACTGGTGTGGGATTGTTCAAGGCTCATTTATCTCCCAACACCAAGCAAAGGCTTGCAAGAATAAAGACAGATGCGGCAGTTATTCCTGCAGGATTGACATCATTGGTACAGCCACTGGATGTGTGCCTAAACAAGCCATTTAAAGATCGCATTCGAGAACAGTGGAATGAGTGGATGGTTAGCGGCAAAAAGTCATTCACAAAAGGAGGAAACATGCGTGCTCCACAGTTGGATGTTTTGTGCAAGTTTGTCATAAAAGCCTGGAATGATATTGATGCAGAAACAGTAATCAAGGCTTTCAAGAAATGTGGCATATCAAATTCATTAGATGGTATGGAGGACGACTACTTGTGGCAAGATGAACAGGAAGCCGAAGCTGAGACCACATCATCAGATACAGAATTAGATCCATATAATGACTGCCTTACAAATGTATCAAAAGATATCATTGATGCAATTATGATATCAGATGATGAACAGTAGGATGTTCATCATCTGATGTCCAGTCCATTTTTGGAGTTTTGTGTGACATTATTTCCAATTTGCTTTTTTTCCCTCCCTTTTGGGGATTTGTTCCAATACACACAAAGGGAAGCATTTGAATTAAAATTACCATATTGAAATCAAATCTGATGTTTTTTAAGTTTTATTTGGTGTGCGTTGGAAGAGGGGTCGTCTTATACGGCGAGTATAGCCCAAATCCTATATTTTAACAAGAAAAGTAGGGAGTCGTCTTATACACCCAGTCGTCTTATACGCCGGAAAATACAGTACCTTTTCCATCTTTACACTATATTTACATGAGTATATATATTGTAGATATATAAAGACATCACATAATTAAAGGCACCTCATACATCTAGACCTCTTCTATGTGTACATCTGCCATGTTACATCCTATCAAAACAGCCAGTTCCTGCTGTTTTCTTTTAAACTGGAAATATTCTATTATAGGTACAGTCTTTCTTACTGTCTCCCTCTCCCCCCCCCCCCTCTCCTGCCTCCATGCAAAACCCAAGAAAGAAAACCCCTGACTATTTTACTATTGAAGTAGAAAAGAGGTACTTTTACTGAGTTTGAAATGATAACTGCAAAAGGAAAGCAAGATCTGATCCAAAAAGTGTGAAAGTTACATATTGAAAGTTTCCCCAAATCCCTCCCCACAGGGACCCAGGTTGAATGTCCAATCTACATCCTGCATAGTGTCATGTGGAACACTTCTTCAGGTACTTTCGTCCATCTGGAGTTCTAGGATGGCTAGCCTTGACTGAATGTAAACAACTCCATTCAGCAGTGCAGTAATTCTTGAGAGCAAACCTCTCTTTTAGTTCATGTGGGCCTTCATCACACCAGCTCACTTCCCAAACCCCAATGCCATGCTCCACTCCCCACCCCCTCATCACTATGGCAGCCAATAGCAAACATGCAACATGCTGGAGATCCAGCTGACTCTGTCTATCTCCATCCCTCCCTCCCTTCCTCTCTCCCTCCCTTCCCTCCCCTTCCCTCTGTGTGTGTGTGTGTGTGTGTTAGCATTTAGTCAAATTCAGGCATGCACAGGAACTAGATAGCCATCTAGTAATATAAGGATTTATAATTCATAATAGTTTCTTGACAGCAGTATGAAAAGTATTTTTCTCCAAATTATAATTTTGATCTGAAGTCAATCTTTGATTTCAACATATATGTTTTGTTTTGTTTTGTTTTGTTTTGTTTTGTTTTGTTTGTTTTTGCTTTTTTGGTATGGTTAACCAATTTGATTATGGTGTAAGGATACATTTTCACTGAAAGGGAAAGCAATAACTTCAGCAATAACTAAAAGGAAAAGCAAGTTGCCTATCAATATTTTGGGGTTAACCTAATTAGTCCATCCCTAAAATAGGCATCCATCTCACTTCCATTCCATTAAAAATTCAACCTCCTACATATTTCCTCAAGCAGTTTGAAAGCAGGTTTTTGTTGGTCAAGGCTGGAACACTTTATTTTGTGACTAAGTAGTCTTGTAAACCATGACTTCACAGAGGAAGGAGCAACCCCTTAACTGAGGTAATAGGTGTCCTACTACAGTGTTTCTTAAACTGATCTCCTGGAGGTCCCCCAAGATCCCCTCATGGGTCTATGAAAACATAATAGAGATTGTGTAAAAATGGAATGGAATGAACATGGGCAACCAGCTTAGAAGTCACTGAGCAAAGCCCTGTGTTAGGAGCTGCCCATACTCGACTGCTTAGGAAAAGCAGGTCCTCCCAAACCCTTTTTGTTCCAAAAACTGATGGCTGTGTTCCCTACAAAAGGAAGTGCCCAGTTTATGTAAAAGAAAGAATAAATTCAGAACTAGTTTATGCAGACGAGGATGGCAGAATTTTGATGATAAAATTAAATACGGAATATAAACAAATCTTATTGTAGTACTATATGCCCCAAATAAAAATCAACAGGAATATTACAAAAAATTACAAAACAGAATAGTGGAACAAGAGATAGAAAATGTGTGTATGATAGGAGACTATAACGCTATAGTTGACAGTAAAAGAGATTATTACAGTAATAAGAATTTTTTTTTTAAAAGGAAACACTTCCTAAGGAGTTTTTTAACATGGTACTAGAACTAAATTTAAGGGATACGTGGAAAGAAATTAACAAAGAAGAAAAACAATATACACATTATTCCCACCCACACCAATCCTGGTCCAGGATAGATATGGCCTGGATGACAACACAACTACAGTTAGACTTAGAAAAAATAGTTATAGGAACAAATGAATGGGCTGACCATAACCCAATAATTATTCAATGGAAAGGACAGAAAAGATATAAGAGATGGACCCTGAATCAATCCATACGTAAAGAGAAAGAGCCTCAGATAGCTCAACTGGCTGAATAGCCTGTTATTAACATCCAGCTGTCTGCAATTACACCAGTTCAAGGCTCAAGGTTGACTCAGCCTTCCATCCTTTCTAAGGTAGGTAAATTGAGGACCCAGTTTGTGGGGGCAATAAGCTGACTTTGTATAAAAAATATACAAAAATATGAAGGCTATTGCTTAACGCCTTGTAAGCCACCCTGAGTCTCCGGAGAAGGGCGGCATATAAATCTAATTAAAAAAAGAAAAGAATATAAGCAATTTTTAGAAAAAGAATTAGAGATCTTCCAAAGAATAAATAAGAAAGAAGACATGTTGACTCAAAATTTATGGGACACACTAAAAACATACATTAGGGGATTGACAATTACATATATGGTAAAGAAAAGAAAAAAGAAAAAAATCCCAACAAAATAATTTACAGGAAGAACTTAAAAAATTAGAAGGAATTTTACAGAAAGACCCTCAAAATAAGAAAGTAAAAGAGGACTGGAAAATGGCTAAACACAAACTAAATTTGATAACCCAAGAAGAAATTGCTATGAAAATAAAGATGGCAAAACAAAACTATTTTGAACATGCAAACAAAGTGAGCAGATGGTTAGCCTATAAATTAAAAAAGGAAAAGAATAAAAGAATGATACAATGTCTGAAAGATGAAGAAGGGAAAACTCAATACAAAAAAGAAGATAAGAAAAGAATAATTCAATCATTTTTCTCCAAACTATACACACAGGAAGAAACATTAGAATCAGAAATTAAAACCTATTTAGAGGAAACAAATGTATGTAAGCTTACGGAAGAACAGAAAGACGCAATAAATCGACCAATCTCTGAAACAGAACTCGAATTTGCAATAAAAAGACCAAAAAGCAATAAAACGCCAGGACCAGATGGAATACCAGTTGAACTATATAGGATAATACAAAAACAGACAGGAGGATTATTGCTTGAAATATATAATGAAGCACTACAACAATCAAACATTCCCGAAACATGGACAGAAGCATTAATCACACTTATACACAAGGAAGATTCAGACCAGCAATTAGTGCAAAATTATAGGGCTATTTCACTATTAAACTCCAATTATAAAATATATATGTCAATCATTGCTGCAAGGTTAAAGACAATTCTAGAAAAGTTTATACATTTGGACCAAAATGGTTTTCTGCCTGGGTGACAAATTAAAAATAATATACGGATTATAATTGACATTCTAGAGTTCTATGAAGCCCATCCAGAGAAACAGGTTTCACTGGTTTTCCTTGATGCCCAAAAGGCCTTTGACAATTTGAATTGAAGATATATGATACAACAAATTAAAAAATGGAATTTGGATCAAAATTTGAAAAAATGATTTAAAAAATTTACTCAAAACAAACTGCAAGGGTAATTATTAATCAGGATATGACTGATAAATTTGAGATTACTAAATGTGTGAGACAAGGCTGTCCACTTTCCCCACTTCTCTTTATTCTATCATTGGAGCCACTCTTAACAAAAATCAGGGAAGATTGGGAGATTAAAGGACTGAAGATAAAAAATGAAGAGTATAAATTGCAAGCCTTTGCTGATGATTTGATGTTTGTAATCCAGGAACCTCTACAATCAGGCCTCAAATTGATTAAAAAAATAGAGGATTCAGTGTAGTGGCAGGTCTAAAAATTAATAAAAAGAAATCTAAATTGTTAACAAAAAATCTTACAAAAAAACAAGAGACAGAACTAGAGAACATTACAGATATTCAGAAAACAAGGCAAATGAAGTATTTCGGGATTTGGTTAACAGCAAGAGGTTCCTCAATTAAAAAAGATAATTACGATAAATTAATACTGAAAATTGGGAAAGACTTGGAAAGTTGGAAGAACCTTCACATTTCATGGATGGGAACAGTGGTGACAATAAAAATGAATATTCTGCCCAAAATCCTGTTCCTCTTCCAGGTTATACCAATAAAAATAGAAAAACGTTTTTTTGATTTATTAAATAGATTGATTGCAAAGTTTATTTGGCAAGGGAGAAAACCCAGAATTAAATTAAAAACCCTACAAGACACTAGAGAGAGGAGGCGTAGCCCTGCTGGATTGGGAGACCTATTATTAAGCAGCATGCCTGACCTGGATAAAGGAATGGATAGAGTTGGAAAATAAAAGAACCTTAATAATCAAGGGTCATGTTTCACAGGTAGGAAGGCATGCATTTCTATGGGGTAAAAAACTTAAATCACATGGATATTTTAAAAGACATATAATTAGGAACTCATTGTTATTAATTTGGAACAAAATTAAAAAACAACACTATACGAGAATACCAAATTGGATCTCGCCCAACGAAACATTAAATTATCCAAACTTATTAGATTGGACCAAAATAATTAGATATAGGGATATATTAAACGAATTGGGAAAACTAAAAACAAAACAAGAATTAGAGCAGGACTTGAATAGGGAAGTTGAATGGTGGACGTACTTGCAAATCAGATCAAAATATACAGATACAATTGGAACAAAATGAACTAGACAAAATTATATATGGAAAGGATCAAAAACTAATTAGCAAAATAGATAAGTTTTTATTGCAGTATAAAATGGAAGAGGAAACAGTGAACAGTAACTATGATTAAATGAGCAAGAAATTTTAATCATACGATAGAATTAGAGAAGTGGGAAAGGATGTGGAAAATAAATGTGAAATTGACAATATCAACGGCATACACGGAAAACCAGATGAAAATGTTTCATAGATGGCATCTTCCACCAGCGAGAATAGCAAAGATGTTCCCTGATAATTCACCTAAATGCTGGAAATGTAAGAATAACCATGGAACATACTATCACCTCTGGTGGACCTGTCCGATGGCAAAGCAATTTGGGGCCAAAGTTAAAAAGCTTATAGAGGAGGTAATACAGGAAGCAATAAAGGGAGAACCAGAGCAATATTTACTAGGGATCCCAATAGAAAATTATACAAAAGATATACAATATTTAACATTACATATATTAACAGCAGCTCGCATAATATATGTGCAGAATTGGAAGAAGGAATGTTCACCAACAGAAGAGGACTTAATTTAAAAAATCCTTGAATGCACAGAGATGGACAAGTTAACAAAGGAAATTAATGAAAGAGAGGATACGGAGTTTTATAGAGTGTGGCACAGATGGTACAATTGGTGGGAGAAAAGGAAAAATGAAAAAAAAGGAGTAAAACAAAAAAAGAAGGAAAGGGGGAAAAGGAGATTCTGTTGCAGATCAATCTATAGTATAGTCGATATAAAGGAAGTTAGGTTGTTTAAGCAGATTAATGAAAAAGTTAGAATATATAATAATAACAAAGGATCACCTTAAATGAGCTGATAACAACAGAAAAATAATATGTATATAAGTGTTGTATGTTTTGTATTTTGTGCTTATTTTAATGTGTTTAAAATAAAATACTTTTTTATATTTTAAAAAAAAGAAGGTGCCCATGCTCTATGAGGGAACAAGAATCCTTCTGGATATTTTTTTATAAATATTTTATTTGTTTTTAAACATCTTAAACATAAAATATATTTTAAAAGCTAAGGTTTGGTCCGGTATTAGATAAGTACAATTGCCCACACTTCTTTAATCAATTTGATTCCAAATTTCATCCGTTTACATCTTTAAAAAGAAAAAGAAAAAACATCAAATCACCAATTTTTTATCATACAATCTAACATCTTATTCTAAACATTTGGCATTCTATTGTATCACCATAAATCTTAAATCACAAATAAACACAGCTCCTTTTTATACACAATCTTTCATTTCCAAATAAACACTATTCTAATTTTTTTCCATTTTATCAATCAGAATTCCATATATATTCCTTAATCTTAAAACCCATTTCATCAAATCTATATTTTAACCACTATTGATTTACGTCTAATTTCTTGTCATGAAATACACTTCTCATTTTACATAAAATCACCTCAGAATCATTTCACATTATCATTATATCCACGTTTCCATCCATAATTTTATCTAATTCCCAATCTATTTTATTTTGGCTGATTTCCAGTATATTCTCCATTACTCCTAAATCTGTTATTTAGCTGGTTCACAATTAAATTAGTTATTTTCCAGCATATTCTCCTTGACTCCTCTCGCTGATTCCCAGCATATTCTCCTCCACTCCTGAATCTATTATTTAGCTGGTTCACAGCAAGCTGTTTTCCAGTTTAATCTCCTCCATTTCTCCTGCTGATTACCAGCATGCTTTCCTCCACTCCTAACCCTACTTATTTGGCTGGTTCACAGCATTTTAATTTAGCTGTTCTCCAGCATAGTATCCTCCACTCCTTCCACTGATTACCAGCATAATCTCCTCCACTCCTAAATCTGTTATTTGGCTGGTTCACAGCATTTTAATTTAGCTGTTCTCCAGCATAGTATTCTCCACTCCTTTACCAGCATAATCTCTTCCTCAATCTATTGTCACTGATTACCAGCATTCTTTCCTCCACTCCTACATCTATTATTATAAATGTTTTATTTTAGCTGGTTCACAGCATATTACATAGGTTGCCTTTTCAACATATTCTCCTCCATATCTCCCACCAATTTGAATAGAAACGTGTTACAACAAATATCTTCTCACATATTCTCTCCTGGATTATAAATTTCCTTAAATTTCCTTAACTTCATCCCATTTCATATTTATCCTTATTTTTCTATGAAAGCAACATTTTTATCCACCTTGAAGTCAATTTTCTGTAATTATTAAATCTATAAATAACTCCTGTTCATATTCAAAATTCATTTAAATATTTGAAGCATCCTATTCTCTTTTAATCATTTATATTCTTGTTTCATGACCAGATTGATATATGTATATCTAAATAGTCAAATGGAATGGAAATAAAAAGTAAAAAAGCAGGAAACAAGAAAGAGAGGAAAGAAAAAGGTAACAAAGAGGAAAAGAAAAAAAGAAAAGAAAAGAGAAAGAGAAAAAGGGAGGAAAAAAACACCTCCTATTAATATTCAAGCTTCATGCAAAATTTTAAACATTACAATTCCATTTTTAATCAGGATATTTTATTTTTCTTATCTCACAACCAACTGTATTCAATTTTTCTCCTTCCTCTTCTGTCCAAAACTGTTCCTTTTCAAGTTCAATATTGTCAAAATTAAGAACTCTTAAACTCTATTTAACAACTGCAGTACTGAGGGTTTTTTTTCTCAAACTCTGCCTGCAAGTTATCTAGCCACCCCCACTCCACCTCTCCATCTCTTATCCTCTAACAATGCCTTTTCTGGGAGGGTCACCCACAAAGGGGGGGGCTGTTCTCATATTTTTCAGCCCTGCACAGACAACTCCACAAAACAGATCACACTGACCCGGATGCTGCCTCCAGAAGAGACCCTCCATCCATTCAAATCAAGGAACTGGATTTGGATCCAGTCACCAAAAGAACCATCCCAGCAATCAGAATGGAGCAGACTTTCCCAAGCCTGACTGACTGGCCTTATCACCATGCCAAGCCTAACACCACTCAGCAGACATGAAAGAGAAGACCCTGAGATGGATCAGTGAAGACTAAATTCCTAGAAGACAGCTGGAAGACTGTTGGGGGAGGGAGGAAAGGTTTTCTTTCTTTCTTTCTTTCTTTCTTTCTTTCTTTCTTTCTTTCTTTCTTTCTTTCTTTCTTTCTTTCTTTCTTTCTTTCCTTCCTTCCTTCCTTCCTTCCTTCTTTCATTCATTCACATTTTAATTAGACAGTTAAGCAGATTCATGGAAGGATGGCATTTGGAATGGTTGGCACAGCAAGTCCTGAACATCTTGGATGTCCAGGGGGGAGGGAAATTTGTCTAGGATATTTGTGTTGCCTGTCTTGTAGAAGTAGCTGCATACACACACAGAGAGAGGGAGAGAGACACCATTTAGAATCAGACTGTGGTTATCCCCTTCACCCACCTCCACATGAAGTTTCTCCTAGGTTGGTATTTCCTCTATGGCACTAAAGCCCAAGCAATCATATCTCCCTGCCAATTCCATGGGGGAAGGGGCATGCTTTCTCAGGCAATTCTCTCACTGAAGAGGTAACAGAAAAGAGATCACCAAATCCTAAACCCTGATTGTGACTCACAAATCACTCGCCCCTCCTGTTCAACATTTATGTAAAGCCGCTGGGTGAGATCATCCGTGGTTTTGGGGGGGAGTTCCATCAGTACGCTGATGATACTCAGCTGTACATTTCCACCCCAGACCACCCCAACGATGCCATGGAAGTGATGTCCCAGTGCCTTGAAGCCGTGCGGGTCTCGATGGGGAGAAACAGGCTTCGACTCAACCCCTCCAAGACCGAGTGGCTGTGGCTGCCGGCGTCCCGATATAGCCAGCTGACTCCATCGCTGGTTATTGGGGGCGAATCATTGGCCCCCACGGAAAGGGTTCGCAACTTGGGCGTCCTCCTGGATTCATGGCTGTCTTTAGAGGATCACACGACAGCCGTGGCCAGGGGAGCTTTCTATCAGGTTCGCCTGATACGCCAGCTGCGGCCCTTTCTAGATCGGGACTCCCTACGCACAGTCACTCAGGCTCTCGTCACTTCCTGCCTGGACTACTGCAATGCTCTCTACATGGGGCTCCCCTTGGGGTGCACCCAGAGGCTCCAACTGGTACAGAATGCAGCCGCATGGGGGATTATGGGAGCGACGGGGTGCTCCCACGTGACACCTCTCCTGCGTGAGCTGCATTGGTTGCCGGTGGACTTCCGGGTGCGTTTCAAGGTGTTGGTTATCACCTTTAAAGCGCTTCATGGCTTAGGGCCAGGGTACTTACGGGACTGCCTTCTGCCACCAATTGCCTCCCACCGGCCGGTTCGCTCCCACAGAGAGGGCCTCCTCAGGGTGCCGTCAGCCAGACAATGCCGGCTGGCGACCCCCAGGGGGAGAGCCTTCTCTGTGGCAGCACCTACCCTCTGGAATGATCTGCCTCCAGAGTTAAGAACAATTTCTGACCTCCTGACTTTCTGGCGGGCTTTAAAAACTCATCTTTTTCAGCTTGCCGGCTTAGCCTGATTCCTGTAAATATTTTATCACTTTTAGAGTTTTATTATCTTTTAATTGAACTAGTTTTATTCTACGGCTATTTATATTTGTTCTTTTACGAAATTTTTTAACTTTTGTGTATTTGTTTTTTAAATTGGCTGTGCACCACCCTGAGTCCGTAAGGAGAAGGGCGGTATATAAATCTAATAAATAAATAAATGTATTAGTTGCATTTCTATGCTGCCCAACTCCCTAGGGCAGTGATGGCTAACCTTTTTGCCATCACGTGCCAAAAGCTGGGGGAGTTTGAGTTTGAGTTTATTTGGATTTATATACCGCCCTTCTCCTTGTGGAGTGTGGGGTGGTCGCGCATGCATGTGCCCATACCCATAATTCTATGTGCCCTACCCCCCCATATGCATGTGTGCATGACCCCCCCATGCTCCCCCCACTTTTGGCATGTGATGGCAAGGTGGGCCTGGTAGCCCTGTTTTTTGCCCTCCCCAGGCTCCAGAGGCTTTCTAGGAGCCTGGGGAGGGCAAAAACAGCCTTCCCCACCTCCCTGGAGATCCTCTGGAGGCCAGAAATGGCCTATTTGCTGACTTCCATTGGGCCCAGAAGCCCCAAAAATCATCTGGCATGCACTGGAGCTGAACTAGGGCAATGCTCTAGTGCCCACCAATATGGCTCCGTGTGCCACCTGTGGCACGTGTGCCATAGGTTCGCCATCAGGGACTCTGGGGACTCTGGGCAGCTTACAGCAAAAAAACCAATGTGAACAATATCCCGTAAAAAATTTGTAAAAGAACATTAAAAATCCATACACTCCATTCCATGGCTGGGTCTTGCAAGATTGCCGTAGCGAGATCAACAGCCCCAGGCCTGCTGGAAAAGCCAGGTCTTCACCACTTTCTGGAAGGCCACTAGGGTGGGGGTGGTCTGGACCTCAGGAGGTAATTGGTTCCAGAGAACTGGGGCAGCCACAGAAAAGACCCTCTCTCGTGGGCCCATCAACCAACATTGTTTAGCTGACGGGATCCAGAGGAGACCAACTCTGTAGGATCTTACCGGTCTATGGGAGCTATATAGTAGAAGGCGGTCTCGAAGATAGCCTGGCCTTGAGCCATGTAGGGCTTTAAAGGTAATAACCAACACCTTGAATTGCATCTGGAAACCAATAGGGAGCCAGTGCAACTCGCAGAGAATTGGTGTAACGTGGGTGTATCTTGGTGCACCCACAATAGCTCATGCAGCTGCATTCTGGACCAACTGTAGTCTCCAAACACTTTTCAAGGATAGCCCCATGTAGCGCGCATTGCAATAATCCAACCATCAGGTGACAAGGGCATGAGTGACTGTGAGGAGAGCCTCCTGATCCAAGTAGGGTCGCAATTGGTGCACCAGGCAAACCTGTGCAAAGGTCCCCCTAGCCACAGCTGTCAGATGTTGTTCCAATCTTAGTTGTGAGTTTAGGAGGACACCCAGATTGCGATCCCATTCTGAGGGGGACAATTTCTCTTCCCCCCCCCCCCAGGACCAAGGATGGACAATCAACACAGTCTTTAGGAGGCAATACTCACAGCCATTTGGTCTTGTCTGGGTTAAGTCTGAGCCTGCTGACTCGCATCCAGACCCTCACAGCCTCCAGACAAAAGTACATCATGTCCACTGTCTCATTGAACTGACGGGGGTGTGTGGAAATGTACAGCTGGGTATCATCAGCGTATTGCTGATATCCCACCCCATATCGTTGGATGATTTCACCCAGCAGCTTCATGTAGATGTTAAATAGGAGGGGAGAGAGGACCGAGCCCTGAGGTACACCACAAACAAGGGGCCTAGGAGTTGACCTCTGTCCTCCTACCAATACCAACTGTGACCGACCAGAGAGATTGGAGGAGAATGACTGCAACACAGTGCCTCCCACTCCCAACTCCCTTAGGTGTCCCAGAAGGATACCATGGTCAATAGTATTGAAAGCTGCTGAGAGGTCAAGCAGCACCAAGATAGAGGAATGAGCAGCACCAAGATAGAGGAATGACCCCCATCTCGGGCTCCCCAGAAATCATCCATCAGTGTGACCAAGACAGTTTCTGTGCTGTAGCCAGGCCTGAAGCCAGACTGAAAAGGGTCCAGATAATCTGTTTCATCCAATGACCACAGGAACTGAAGTGCCATCGCTTTCTCTACAACCTTTCCCAAAAGTTCTTTAATTCTGCTGGGCCCAGGGAAGGCTTCTTGAGGAGGGGCCTTACAACTGCCTCCTTTAATGGTTGCAGGAAGGACCCCTCCCTCAAGGACACATTAACCAAAGCTTGGAGCCAGCCTTGTGTCACCTCCCTGCTGGCCAAAACCAGCCAGGAGGGGCACAGGTCCAATAAACAAGTGAACAAACTCATTGCACCTACAGCCTTGTCCACTTCCTCAGGAGTAACTGGCTCAAACTCCTCCCACACAATAGGACTAAGACCCGCCCCCATCATCTTGATTGGTATTGCCCAATCAGAGTCCAGTCCATCCAAATCTGAGCGACTTTATCTGACAGAAGTTGCACAAACTCCTCAGCTCTACCCTGAAAGAGTTCCTCCACTCCCCCTGCATTAAGGAGGGAGTGAGTCACCCTAAATAGGGCAGCTGGGCAAGAATCAGCGGATGCAATAAGTGCGGAAAAATGTGAACATTTTGCCGCTCTTATCACCACTAAATAAGTCCTAATAAAGACTCTCAAGAGTGTTTGGTCAGATTCGGATTTACTGGTCTTCCAGCATCGCTCTAGACATCTCTTCTGGTGCTTCATCTCCCGGAGCTCCTCAGTAAACCAGGGAGCTTTCCTGGATCCACTGCTATTGAGAGGCCGCAAAGGCACAATCCAGTCCAATGCCCAGACACCGCCCTATTCCAGGCAGCTACCAGGGTCTCAGCTGGACTGTGGACAAGGGAGTCAGGTATCTCCCCAAGCTCCTCAAGCTCCCCAAGTTCCCCAAGTTCTGAAGCCCTTCAGGGTCCATTAGGCATCTGGGGTGGAACCACTTAATCAGCTTCACCTCCCTGTGACAGAGGAGTGGCATCTTAAAGCCCAACCTCAACAGGAAATGTTGAGCTGACCATGACAAGGGAAAAACCTCTATACCCCTTACTCCAGATCCTCTCTCTACTGCCTCGAGAGAAACACCAGGTCGAGCATGTGTCCCCCCCTCATGGGACAGACTCTGAACTACTTAGGTCAGGTCCATGGTTGTCATTGAAGCCATGAACTCCTGAGCCACATCTGAGGATTCATCAAGTGATGGCAGGTTGAAGTCCCCCAGTACCATAAGCCTGGGGAACTCTACTGCCAACCCGG
Source organism: Coluber constrictor foxii (assembly GCA_038048745.1). Classification (NCBI taxonomy): domain Eukaryota; kingdom Metazoa; phylum Chordata; class Lepidosauria; order Squamata; family Colubridae; genus Coluber; species Coluber constrictor. The sequence goes on along the minus strand of CM075961.1, from coordinate 111,795,105 downwards.
CTGTTGCCTCTAGTAGCACAGAAAGGGCTGTTGTCACACAGCTGGGAGGCAGGTACGTCAATAACAAGCCCAACTGAACCCATGAGTCCAACTTCAAGAGGAGGGACTCACACCCAACAATCTCCGGGACAGGGATCCTGCAAGGAAAGACTCTTCCGGACAATAGCTGCCACTCCTCACCCCTTCCCTGAAGTCATTGCTGATGCAATATCTGAAACCCTTCTGGGCACATCTCTGAGAGGGGCACACACACCCTCCCGGCCCAGCCATGTCTCAGTTATACATGCCAGGTCAGCCCCCTCCTCCAAGATTAAGTCTCAAACGAGGGGAACCTTGTTAACAATAGACCTGGCATTAAACAGCAGCAGCCTGAGGCCAGGGCCCTGACATCCCAAGTCACCAGGTATATGAGGTGAGGCCGGTGAACCAAAACAAAAGGGGCTGGAACAAGTAATCACTTTGAGGCAGTGAATCCTAGTTCCCCGAGAGCAGCCTACCCGTTACCTCCCGCCATATCTACCTCTCCCAGTCATAACCGCAATGTTCCGGCTCTCAATCCCCCCCAGAGATCCTCTTCCCCACCTCTCCCCCACCTCCCTAGCAGGCAAGGCACCCCACTCATACTGAACCGGGGGTCATATCTAAGCCCCCATCTGCTTCTGCTTACACACACAGCAGAGGGGACTCCCCTTCCTGCCCCTGGCTCCCTCATTCTCCCTAGTTCCAACCATTCCAAACCCACTCCTTCCATTCTAATAATTTAGGTTTCAATCTATCCCAAACCATTCACACATACAGACACGTGCACCCTCCCAAGATAAAATTAATATATCAAACAAATGATGCAGCACTTACCTTAAGTGACTGAAAAGTGATGAAATGCTAGAACCCTGCATATATTTATTTACTTATTTCTCCCTAAATAAGATAGGGTAAAGGTAGATGGATTAAAAAAATGAAGCAATAATGAAAAAGAAAACAATCATGCTTCATTTGGAATAAATAGCTTCCTGAAAAGTCTTGTCTAAATGCTAAAATATAATATACTATAAAAGGACTGGAAAGAAAGGACTTCTTTTTAAGGTGATGGCTTTGTTTGTCTAAATCAAGGGTTTCAAACTCAAGGCCTGCAGGCCAGATGTAGCTGTGGGGTGCTTAAATCTGGCCAATGGGGCCACCCTGAAAACAGGGAAGGACTGGCCTACAATGCCTCTGCTCCATTTTTGGAGCTCCATTTTCACTGGCAGAGGATTGCAGGAGGCCTTTGCAGCCGAAAATGCAGATTGTGAGGGCCACACGCAACCCTCCTGAGCTCTGTTTTTGCCGGCAGAGGGTTGCAGGAAGCCGTTGCAGCCAAAAAAGGAGCTTGGGAGTCTGTTTTCATTGGCAGAGCATTCAGGCCACCACAGGCACCCCTTTACTATCAGTTCGCAGCAGGGTCGCACAAGCGCTCGCTTTGCTCACGTGCGTGCGCATTCTTCTGCGCATGTGCAGAAGCATTTTGATGACATTGGGGTTGGTGGGCAGAGCCTCCCACCAGTTTTACTACTGGTTCTATAGAACTGGTGTGAACCCAGGGGCAATCCACCACTGCCTTGTATAGTATTTTCCAATTTTCCATAATCTCCTTAAATCCTTTCTCCATAATGTCTTTTGTGTTTTGAAAAAGTAATACCATCTCCTTCAAAATTCCATTCATTTCTTCTTTATAAAGCATTTTATTTTGTTTTAAGGGCATTAGCTTTTGTCCAGCAGTCCAAAAACTATTTGTTCAGTCCTTAAATTACCCCTCAAGGAATGTACTATTTCCAGTTCTTTATATCCCATAGGTAATCAGTCAGTTCCATTTAGTTAATCCCAGAGATTATCAAAAGCCTCTTTACATCCCCTTTACAGGTTCAATTTTCTAGCATAACATTCAGAGATCCTTTAATTAAATAACTTCCTTATTTTCAGTATATATCTCCAGTAGTCATAGGGTAGTTAAAGATAATCCAATAGATATTTTCACAGTCCTTCATATGAATATTCCCAGGTTTGTAGTTTTTCCTTTTGTCAGCAGGTGGCACTCTCAGTTTAACTTTCCGTCTTAACACTAGTCAAGTGTTAGTTGTAAAACAGTTATAAAAGCAGAATAGGTTTTGTAAGTAAATGATTCCCGCATTTTAAAATGCCTTCCCAGGGACTTCCAGTGGCTCCGCAGGCGTCGCGGTCACTCCTTTGAGGAGCGCTAGCCCTGCGATTTTTTCAGCTCTAGAACAGTAAAAATCAGCTGTCTACTGGCGAAGAAACTTCCCCCTTGGGAGAAGAGGGGGAAGAGAGCAGCCAGGTGCAGGTAGAGCTCCCCAAAAAGCCCTAGAAACAATTCTGGGGCTTAAAGGGTGAGAGCTCCCCAGGAACCTGGCGAAGCTCCGAATCCGGGATGTGGCTGCCTGAAGGTAGAACAAGATGCCACGACCATCTCTGCAAGCAATCTTGTAACAGCATTGAAATTCAAAGCAGAACAAAGACAGGAGACTATAACTGCAAGTATTTTGCTTTAATTCCATTTGGAAACTGTTTCTTTTTGAGTCTTTAAGAGCAGGGAAAGTTGAAGGAAAGGGGAAAAAAGATGGCACTGGTTTGTTAAGGCTGAGAAGAGGAAAGTCAAAGTCAAAGAAGAAAGTCCTTGTTAACTTGTTAATTTGTTAAAGCTGTCAGCCCCGCTTAATTCTTATGGGTTTACTTGCAAAGAATTAAGACTTTGGGATTCAAGAACAGGATTTAAAGATTAAAGATCAGAATTAAAAGTACTTTTTGACTTTTGGTTTACTGGGCTGGTTGCTAGATTGTGTAACCCTGAAATGGCTTCAAAGCAAGTAAAACCTGATGTGACAAAATGTGCTGGGAGAGCGGGAAGTTCCCCTGCCCAAACCACCAGATTGCAATCTTTGCTGGCCCCAGCAGATATACAAACTCAAGCACAAATGCAAACGCAAATATTAACACCTGAAATGCTCCAGGGAGCTTTAAAGGAACTGCAGGGGAAAATTAAAGAAGAAATCACATTTGCATTCAAAGAGATGTCTGAGGAAATGGCAGAAATGAAGGAGATAATTTTTTTTTAACCCAATCTTTTTTTATTGAAAATTTTATAAAAATACAAACATAAAAAATATATAAACCCCCCCTCCCCCCCTTCAACCCCCCCATTCTTCCCCCCTTCAGCCCCCCCTCCCCCCCCCCCCAACTTCCCAGAGTGAAATACAGGGTTTTTCTTCTTCGACAAAAAAAAATAAACCAATCATTAACCTATCCAATTTCTAGTTTACAAACACCATCAAAATCCTAACTCCAATCTAATAAGAAAATTACAACTCTATAGTTCTTCTTCATTCATACGCAATTTGATGTCTTCTTATATGATATTTGTTCCGAATATAGTCAGTCCATTTCCTCCACTCCAAAATGAATTTTTCTTGCGTATGATCCTTCAAATATGCTGAGATTTTAGCCATCTCAGCTAAGTTCATTACTTTTACAATCCATTCTTCTGCTGTGGGCAAAGAGTCTTTTTTCCAGTGTTGTGCAACCAACAATCTGGCTGCTGTTATTAAATTTAAAATCAACTTGGTCTCCAATAATGTACATTCATTTATAATACCCAATAAAAACAATTGTGGTGTAAATTCCAACCTTTTTTTCAAAATATTTTGCATTACCCACCAAATCTTTATCCAAAATGCTTTAACCTTCTTACAGGTCCACCAAATATGAAAATAAGTTGCATCTTCACAGTCACACCGCCAACATTTAGCTTGTACATTAGAATACATACATGACAACTTTTTTGGGTCTAAATGCCATCTATAAAACATCTTATAAAAGTTTTCTCTAAGATTTTGTGCTTGGGTAAATTTAACATTTCTGACCCAGATCTTTTCCCATGTCTCCATCATTATTGGTTCTTGAAAATTTCTAGCCCATTTAATCATACAGTCTTTAACCAACTCTGTTTCAGAGTCTATCTCTAATAATACATTATATAATCTTTTAATATGCATAATACCCTGGTCCCTAATTTGCTTTACCAAATTTTCTTCATTTTCCATAAGACCTGTTTTTTGATCCTCCCTCCACTTTGCTTGAAGCTGACCATATTGAAACCAGGTATAAATTATCCCTTCCTTCTTCAAAACCTCTAAGGGTTTAAGTTGTAATTTGCCCCTTTCTCTAAATAAAAGTTCTTTATATGTGATCACCTCCATCTTTTGTTCTATACTTATATTTTCTATTGCATGTCTGGGATTTGCCCAAATAGGTATTTTATAATCCAATTTATATTGATATTTCTTCCACACTCGCAACAAGGCATTTCTAAGCATATGGCTTTTAAAAATTTTATCCACTTTCTTTTCATACAGTAAATAAGCATGCCATCCATAAAGTAAATCATATCCTTCTAGATTCAAAATTCTATCCTCTGTTAAATTAAACCAATCACTAATCTGAACTAATACCGAAGCTTCATAATATAATCTTAAATTTGGCATTTTTAAACCACCTCTCTCCCGAGCATCTTGTATAATTTTTAATTTAACTCTAGGTTTTTTACCTGACCATATAAAAGTATTAAGACCTTTTTGCCATTCCCTCAGTGGTTCATCCTTCTTCAACACCGGTATCATTTGACACAAAAATAAAAACTTAGGTAATACATTCATTTTAATTGCTGCTATTCTACCTAATAAAGATAATTGTAACTTTTTCCAATTCTTCATTTCTTTCTGCACCTTTCGCCATAAAACTTCATAATTGTTTTTAAATAACTTTGTATTTGATCCAGCAATAAACACACCCAAATATTTAACCTTTTTAACTATTTCAAATCCCGATATTTGTTGAAGCTCTTCTCTTTGATTAAAAGACATATTTTTAGTCACTATCTTAGTCTTATGTTGATTTATTTTAAATCCTGAGATTTAAATATAATCTAAATATAATTATAATCAGTATTTAAAAGTGAGATAGGTCTAAAATTTTCAGGTTTAACACAGTTTTGGTCTTCTTTAGGAATCAATGATATAAAAGCTGTTTTCCATGAGGGTGGGGTTTCTCCCCCAGACTGAATTTTATTAAAAAGCATCCTAAGCGGTTCCACCATTTCCATCTGCAAGTTCTTATAGTAAATAGCTGTCAATCCATCCGTTCCCGGTGTTTTACCTACTTTTAACTGTTTGATTGCTAAGATAATCTCTTCAGAATTTATTGGTTGATTCAAACCTTCTGTTTGATCCAAATTCCTGGATATCAACCTCTCTAAGATATCTATCTATATCTTTACCTTGTATCAAGTCTCCTGCATATAATTTTGTATAATATTCTAAAAAGGCTTTTTTAATCAAATTTTGTTGATAAACTTCTTTATCTTTATATTCCATCTTACCAATAATACGTGATCTTTGCTTTTTCCTTAACATATAAGCTAACCATCTACCTGGTTTATTAGCATTACAAAATGTATTATGTTTAGCATATTGTAAGATAGTTGCAACTTGATCAGCCATTAACATATTAAATTGCTGTCTTAATATACCTATTGCTTCTTTTACTCTTTTATCTTCTGGTTTATCTATTAACAATTGTTCTTTCTTCTTTATTTCTTCCTCAATATCCTTCCGTTTCTTTGTCTGCTTTTGTCTATATTTATTATTCATATATATCAACACTTCCCTCATATAAGCCTTACTTGCATCCCAAACCATTTCCATAGAAGTACCTTTATACATATTGTTAACAAAAAACTCCTTCATATATTTTTTAAGTTCTTTAACATTTTCTTCATATCTAAATAAATTTTCATTTAATCTCCAAGACCTCCTTTCTTTTCTCTCCTGTTCTAATTCCAACCAAACTGGGCTATGATTAGCTAGAATCCTTGGGAATATCTTGACTTTCTTCACCCTAGAAAGGAAATCAGATGTTAACAATATAAAATCAATCCTAGAAAAGGATTGATGTCTATCAGAAAAAAAGGTAAAATCTTTTTCATCTGGATTCCATTCTCTCCAAACATCCCTTAATTCTAAATCATCCATAATTTCAAAAAAAGTTTTGGGTAATTTGGCACGTGAAGCAACTTTAGATATAGTCTTCTTATCCTTAGAAATATCAATTACTCCATTCCAATCACCCATCAAAATAATTGATTTATAATCCCATTGCGATATTTTGGTATGTAAAAATTTATAAAAATTTTCTTGTTGCTGGTTTGGTGCATAAATTCCAATCAAAAGCATTATTCCATTTTGAGTCCTCACTTCAATTGCTATATATCTTCCTTGATCATCCGCCTCTATCAAATTTGCTGTTAAGTTCTTTTTTATATATACCACTATTCCATTTCTCTTTTCCAAAGATGATGCCACAAAATGAGTCCCTAATTTGGAATTAATTAAGTATTTCTGATCTGTTGATTTAATATGTGTCTCTTGTAAGCATACAATGTCGTTATTAAATTGTTTCAAATAATGATATATTTTCTTTCTCTTTTGTAGTGAATTCAAACCATTGACATTCCAAGACAAAAATTTAACTGGCATCTTTACGAGACTGAAGCGTATAGAGCATATTTTGAAGATCTTCTTTCACCTTGATCTTTGGTCTTGCCCCCCCCAGCTTCTGATTTTGTATCCAGTTATTGTTGTTGTTGTTGTTTAGTAGTTGATCTTGTCACACGTTGTGCTCTTGGTTCCTCCAGTTTTGCAAATTCCAGTGGTCTTTCCAATTGACTTAAAGGAAAAGGAAGTGATGCTGAGTCCGATTGGTTCTGGTCATCTTGATTCTTAGATTCTCCGACCACTGCCTCAGCATATGTTAAAGACTGTTGCTTTCCTTTTTCTGCTTTTTTTATCATCTTTAGGGGGGTGTTCCACTTTCAGTACACTACGATAAAATTATCTTGCTTTCTCAACGGTATTCAGTTGGTACCTCTCTCCAGCATAATCCACTATTATGCCTACTGGTACATCCCATCTGTACACTATTTGTTGTCTTCTTAACTCATCCACTAAAAAACCAAAATTCTTTCTGTCTCTGAGCATTTTAGGAGGGATCTCTTTCAGCACCTTAATTTCCTGTCCAGACACCTGTACTTTATTGTTGTAAGAGGCTTGCAATACATCATTTCTAATTCTTTTCTCAGTAAAATAAATCACAACATCTCTTGGCAAATTTCTATTTCTTGCAATCCATGAGTTAACTCTGTAGACTTTATCCAAGTGACCAATTATTTCATCCTTCTTCATTCCAGCCACTGAGGCAATCACTTCAGCACATTTTTCTCTTAAGTTCTCCCGTCCATTCTCTTACAACCCTCTCAGTCTCAGGGCAAACTCCATTGACCTGTATTGCATCATAGTAATATCACCATCCATCCTCTCCGATTTGGTCTGGAATTCTCCCATTTTACCCTCCAAATCTTGAGTAACCTCACTGATTTCTTCCACTCTTTCATCAAGCTGCACAAGAAGTTTGGACAAACCAGAGACAGCCAGCAAAATATCTTCTCTTATTTCATCATGTTTCTCTTCAACAGTCTTTTTAATTTCATTTCTGATTTCTTTTACATCTTTTAAATCCTCCTCAAATTTCACCATTCTCTCTTCTATTTTAGCTGTTTGGGCAATCGTAATTTGTGTTATAAACTCCTTAAGCTCACTCGTAAAGTCCTCTTTGCTTGATACCTCCCCCGGAAGCTGAGTCTTCTGTGTCGCAGTAGAAACTGAAGGAGAAGCCCCTCCTGTTTTGGCTGATGCTGGCTTGGTTTGTTTAGAAGCCATTTTAATTTCAAAGAAACTTTTTTCCTCTTCACCCCACTTTGCAATTACTTAGCCTTAAATGTCACCAAATTCAGTCCAAATTATTTTAAATTGCTGCTTTCAATGTCTTTCCCAAGTTCCTCTCTTCTGGCAGCTTACTTTCTCTTTAAAAGTAGAAAAAAGAACCCTTTTCAGTACTCACTTTCTCTTCTCAGCACAGTCCAGATACTCTTAATTGGATACTTTCTCTTTCAATTAGGCTCATTCAACCCGAAGTACACAGGAGTTAAGCTCTATAACTTTGTTGCAAGCTCTCCTGCTTCCACTCCGTCTGCTGCAGAAATCATTTAAACTGTCAGTTTGCTAGCAGAGCTGGTCATGACCATCTAATGCTGCTTATGCAGCAGCGCTTTGAATCCGGAGACGTTTCCCTGGGGAGCCCACCTTTCAATCCCCTGAACTTGATCCCAGGGGCTTTTTTGGCGGCTCTACCTGCCGGAAACTTCTCTGCCCCTCTTCTTTTCCTGAAGAGGGGTCTGCAAAACTGCCAGACAGCTGTTTTTCATTGTCGGAGGTGGTTTAATGGAGTTCAAAGCCGGCGACCTAAAAAGAGGTCGTCAACGAGGATCGCGGCGCCAACCAGAAGTCAAATGAAGGAGATAATTAAAACCCTAAACAAGCAAATAAGAGAGGATATTGTTGATGCATTCCAGGGACTGGTTGGTCATGTTAATTCGTTAGAGGAAAAGGTTGATGAGATTAACCAAGCTAATGAGAATTTGGAGAAAAAAGTGGAAGAGGCACAAATCAAGATTGATAAGACAGAAGCAGACATAATGATGACACAGTATAGGGTGATGGAATTTGCTTTGAGAGTGAGAGAACTGAAAGAAAATTCTCAAGAAAATTTGAAAGAGATTTTTGTAGAAGCCCTGGCACAGTTTATTGGAGACACCAGAGCAGAATATGACTGGCAGATTGACAAGATCTATCACGTGAATTCATGAATTGCTAGACAAAGACAGCTACCAAGAGATATTGTGATTTATTTTGTTACCAGAAAGATGAGAAATGGGATTTTACAAGCTTGTCATAAAAATAAGTTGATGTCAGCCTCTCAAGTTGCATTTCATTCAGGGCTGACATAGTAAAGGGGGGGTTAAATTACTGTAGTAGAATGATTTAGAAAATGACCAATAAGGATAAGGGAGCAAGCCAGGAAAGGTAGGGAATTCGGAGCAGAGGTCATTTCCTGGCTGCATATGAGTTTGTGAGGACGTTGTTCTAATAAATAAATGTGTTTTTTTTTTTTTTGATAATAATAATTTTTATTAGAACAACGTCCTCATGAACTCATATGCAGCCAGGAAATGACTTCTGCTCCAAATTCCTTCCCTTTCCTGGCTTGCTCCCTTATCCTTATTGGTCATTTTCTAAATCATTCTACTACAGTAATTTAACCCCCCCCCCCTTTACTATGTCAGCCCTGAATGAAATGCAACTTGAGAGGCTGACAGTTACAAGTGGCAGGACAGAAGGTTGCAGTATTTAAGGAAATTCCGACTAAAATGTTGAAAGCCAAGAAGGAATATGCATTCCTAGTAGATGAACTCAGAAATTTCCAGATACAGTATAGATGGGAGGTTCCAGCTGGACTAGTGGTGAATTATGCAGGAGAATGGTATTGTCTTAATACAATTTGGAAGGCAAGAGATTTTTATGCCAATACACTAAAGGCTGGATACCCACCACCCTCAGGAACTAGAAAAGGGAGAGAAGCAGCAGAGGGGAAGAAGGAAGGTATGCAAACACAAGCCCAAGGAAGTGCTATGAGTATGCAAGAAGAGTTATTGCAACTCTCAGGTGATGTACAAGCTTGGGAGCTATCTTAAAAAATAGAAGATGTTAAAGAACAAAGACAAACTCGAGCAGCAACCAAGCAGAAGGAGCAAGAACTGAAGATGCAACAAACTCAGACACTAACACAAGAAAGTACAAGTACAAATACAGAAGCTGTGGGAGGGGCAAGACCGAAGAAGAAGTTCCAGGTGGACTTTCAATCGATGCTCGAAAATCTTCAGGACCCTAAAGATGGCCTCTAGGTTTCTAACCTGGAATGTCAATGGTTTAAATTCACCTTAAAAAAGGAAGAAAATATTTCTCTACTTGAAACAGTTCAGAAATGATGTAATTTGTTTGCAAGAGACACATTCGGATAAACGATCAAAAATATTTGATGAATGCGAAATTGGGTACACATTTTGTGGTGTCTCCCCCAGAGAAGAAAAACAGAATAGTGATGTATTTAAGAAAAGACTTGATAGCTAAATTAATTGAAGCAGATCAACAAGGAAGATATCTAGCAATTGAATTATTAATAGAAGGATAGAAAACTCTGTTAGTGGGTGTATATGCACCCAATCAACAACAAGAAAAATTTTACAAGTTGTTGCATACAAAATTATTACAATGGGATTATAATTCATGTATTTTGTTGGGTGATTGGAATGAAGTATTGAATCCTACATTGGTCAAGAAAAGACTTTTGCAAACTATTAAAACACGAGCAAGACTGCCTAAATCTTTTTTTGATATGATGGAGGATATGGAACTGAGAGATATTTGGTGGGAAAAGAACATCAAAGAACAAGATTTTACATTTTTTTCAGCTAGACATCAATCCTTTTCGAGAATAGATTTTATATTAATCACAAATGATTTTCTTTCCAGGGTGAAGAAGACAAAGATTTGTCCCAGAACCATAACGGATCACAGTCTGGTGTGGATGGAATTGGAGAAGGGTCTAGGACCGTGATGGTGAACCTATGGCACGGGTGCCACAGATGGCATGCGGAGCCATATCAGTGGGCATGCAAGCTCAGCTCTGACATGCATGCGTGCGCCAGCCACCTGATTTTTGGGCCTTTCTGGCCTCCAGAAGGCCTCTGGGGGGGAGGCTGTTTTTTGCCCTCCCCAGGCTCCTAGAAAGGCTCTGGAGCCTGGGGAGAGCAAAAAACGGGCCTATTGGGCCATCACGGACCAAAAGTGGGGGGGGGGAATGGAGGGGTGCATAGAATTATGGATGTGGGCATGCATGCATGCGACCCCACCACACTCCCCCCGCTTTTGGCATGCAATGGCAAAAAGCTTAGCCATCACTGATCTAGGAGATCTTGGCATTTAAATGAAAGTCTTTTTAGATATGAGAAAAATGTGATAGAATGTAGAAAATTAATGAAGGATTTTTTTGTTTTAAATATGCATAAGGGAACATCTATGGAAATGGTATGGGATGCTAGTAAAGCATATATGAGTGGCGTTTTGATTAACTTAAATAATGCATACAGACGTAGACAAAGGGAAAAAAGGAGGGAGCTAGAAGAAGAGATAAAGAAAAAAGAACAGGTGTTAATACACAATCCAGAGGACAAGAAAACTAAAGAAGCGGTTACTTTATAACAAGGGCAGTTTAATATGTTGATTTCAGATCAAGTGGCAACTGATTTGCAATATGCTAAACATAATATTTTTTGTAATGCAAATAAGCCAGGTAGGTGGCTAGCATATATGTTGAGGAAAAAACAGAAATCCCATATTATAGAGAAAATAAATTATAAAGGAAAAGAGGTTTATCAAGAGAATATGATTAAAAAGGCTTTTTTAGAATTTTATACAAGTTTGTATACTGAAGATAAAATACAAGGTGTAGATATAGATAGATATTTGGATAAGGAGAATATTCCTATGGTTTTGGAGGAACAAAGGGAAAGGTTGAATCAACCAATAGTAGAGGAGGAAATTCTCCTGGCAATTAAACAGTTAAAAGTTGATAAAGCTCCTGGTACAGATGGATCAACGGCTGTGTATTATAAACACTTACAATTGGAAATGGTTGAATCCCTTAAGGAATTATGTAGCAAAATACAATTGGGAGGAGGGGTACCACCATCATGGAGAACAGCCTTTATTTCCCTAATCCCGAAAGAAGACCAAGATCATACACATCCAAAGAATTATAGGCCTATATCATTACTTAATACAGATTATTAGATTTTTGCCAAGATACTAGCAAACAGGTTAATGTCGGTAATGCAGCAAATGATTCATAGTGATTAATCTGGTTTTATACAAGGGAGACAAATGAAAAACAATGTAAGACAAATTGTTAATATGTTGGAGTATTTTGAAAGGAACAACCAAATCCCTGTGGTGCTCATATTTTTGGATGCTGAAAAAGCTTTTGATCGAGTGAATTGGCAGTTTTTATTGAAAATGGTGCAGAGGATGCAATTTGGGGACTATTTTACACAATCTATTAAGGCAATATATCAGGAACAGACAGTTCAAATAATAATTAATGGTAGTTTAACAGAAAACTTTAAAATTGAAAAAGGAACAAGACAGGGGTGTCCTTTATCCCCATTATTGTTTATATTAACTTTGGAATTGTTGCTGAATAAAATACGTAATTCAGAGAAGATAAAGGGAATTGAAATTAGACATTATGATTATAAAGTGCGAGCATTTGCAGATGATTTGGTTGTAACCTTAACCCAACCAGTGAAATCAGCCATAGGTTTGATGGAGATAATTAATCAGTATGGTCAAATATTGAGGTTCAAAATAAATATTGGGAAAACAAAGATGATAGTTAAAAATATGATAACAAATCAAAAAGAAGAATTAGAAAGAGTAACGGGATGTGAAATAGTGAAAAGGGTTATTTAGGAGTTTATATTGCAACATCAAATGGGAAATTATGTAAGTATAATTATGAATTGTTATGGCACAAAATACAGGTAGAGTTGGAAAACTGGAAAAAATTACAATTGTCTTTGTTGGGTAGAATAGCAGTAGTAAAAATGAATGTCTTACCTAAATTTTTATTTCTTTTTCAAATGATACCAATACTTAAAAAGGATGCTAATTTGGAAGAATGGCAGAAAGGTATTAATAAATTTGTTTGGGCAGGGAAGAAATCAAGGGTAAAATTAAAAATAATGCAGGATACACAAGAAAGAGGAGGCTTGAAAACGTCCAATTTAAAATTATATTATAAAGCAGCTGTTTTATCAGCAATTAGTGATTGGACTAATTTAACAAATGAAAGGATCCTGAATATTGAAGGATATGATTTGGTATATGGTTGGCATGCCTACTTAGTGTATGACAAAAAGGTGGACAGGATATTTAAAAGTCATATATTGAGGAATGCTTTATTGCGTGTCTGGAAGAAATATCAATATAAATTAAATGGCAAGATACCCATATGGACTGTACCCAGGCACGCAATAGAGAATATAGAAAAAAGACAGGATGTAATTACATATAAAGAAATTCTTAATAAAGAGGAAGGTATATTAAAATTAAAACCTTTGAATGTATTAAAAGAGGAAAAGATAATTCAAACTTGGTTCCAGTATGTACAATTACAAGCCAGATGGAGAAGAAATCAGGAAATTGGTATCATACAAAGTGATGAAGATTTGGTAAAACAAATCAGAGACCAAAGTCAAATGCATTTTAAAAGGTTGTATAATATACTAATAGAAATAGACTCGGAAACAGAGTTAGTTAAAGATTGCATGATAAAATGGGCACAAAACTTTGAACAACCAATAATTTTATTTATTTATTTATTTATTATATTTCTATACCGCCTTTCTCCCGCAGGACTCAAGGCGGTGTACAGTCAAGAAAAAATAAAAGATACATAAACATCATAAAATTGATAATTAAAATTATAGCATAGTTTAGCCCAAATAAATAAAACCCAGTATTATATAATATTTTAATCATTCCCAGTTAACATGTTTAGCCCTGCCTGATTGAACATCAGGGTCTTGAGGGCACAGCGGAAAGCACGGAGATTAGCGATGTTTCGTATATCAGGGGGCAGTTCATTCCAAAGGGTTGGAGCCCTTACAGAGAAGGCCCTCCCCCTGGGAGTCGCCAGTCAGCACAATTTGACTGACGGTACCCTGAGTAGTCCCTCCCTGTGAGAACGAACTGGTCGGTGGGAGGCTATTGGTGGCAAAAGACGGTCTCGTAAGTACCCAGGCCCTAAGCCATGGAGCGCTTTAAAGGTGATAACTAAATCTTGAATCGCACCCGGATGATGGAAACATAATATTGGAATAATGATGGAAACCTGGGAAAAATATGGGTTAGAAATGTCAAATTTACGCAAGCGCAAAATTTAAGAGAGAACTTTTACAAAATGTTTTATAGATGGCATTTAGATCCCAAAAAATTATCTTGTATGTATCCAAATTTACAATCTAAATATTGGAGATGTGATTGTGATGATGCTACATATTTTCATGTATGGTGGACATGTAAAAAGGTTAAAGCATTCTGGATAAAAATATGGTGGATTATTCAAAATATTCTTAAAAAGAGGATAAAATTTACTCCACAGCTGTTTCTGTTAGGAATAGTTATGGACTGTATGGTTATAGAGACTAATTTGATTTTGAACTTAATAACTGCAGCAAGATTTGTTGGTGGTGCAGTACTGGAAGAAGCAAGATTTGCCTACTATTTAAGGATGGACATTAAAAGTAACAAATCTAGCAGAGATGGCAAAAATTTCAGCATATTTGAAAGATCATTCAAATGAAAAATATGTGAGGGAATGGAGAAGATGGATAGACTATATTCAAAGTAAATATTGGATTAAAAAATTTCAAATAGTTTATGAATAAATAGAAAGATATTATTAGGTAATTAAATTTAATATGGTGTATGGGGAATTAAAGTACTAGAGAGATGTAAAATGTTATAGTTTATTAGATTATGATGGATTATGATTGTTGAATGTTATACCCTGTATTTTGTTCTGGGAAGTAGGGAGGGGAGGTGGGTGGGAGGGAAAGGGTTGGGGAGGAGGGAGGGTAGCAGGGGAAGGGTTGGGGAGGGAGAAAGGCAGGGGGGAATATATATGTAAACTTTTTTTTAAATTTCTCAATAATAAACAAAAAATGCCTTCCCAGTACTACATCTTCCCAGGTTAAGAATCCAATTTTCTGTGTGGTTCAAAATTTATTATTTTTCTCTCCTCTGCCTTTCACTTCTGGTCTGGTATTTTCTCGGAATGCTCAGATGCTGCTTTAACAAGTAATTCTGAGCAAATAGTTCTAAAACATTCCTTGGGGTTAAATTTAAAGCAAAGGAAATCCTCTCCCCCAGTTCCAGTCATTGTTCACCTACTGGTTGCTCCAGCACCAGCCTTTTTTTTTTCTTTGTAAATATTTTTATTGTAGTTTTTCTTTTCCAAAACTCTAATACATATTCAAATAGACAATGTCATTTTTATATACTTTGGATTAACAATTCACATAAAATCTATATTATATACATATATACATCCTCAGCTTCCTTATAAATATTACCTATTTATATCCACCTATACCATTTTTCCCAAACTGCATAATATTCCAAATTCTCTTTTTCTTTTAGTTCTAAAGTTAATTTATTCATTTTGGCACATTCAAATATTTTTTGAATACTCAATCCCTCTGGGGGTAAGTTATGTTCTTTCCAATATTGCGTGAATGCAATTCTTGCTGCTGTTAGTATATGCAGGATCAGATATCTTATTTTTTTTTTATCAAATTTGATTTTTAATATTCTCAGGAGAAATGTTTCTGGATTTAACTCAGTTTGGCAATTTGTTAAATCTTGTAGCCAATCTCATATTTTGGTCTTTTATACTTTTTCGCTTTGGGGCATAACCACCAAGCATGAAAGAAGGTACCTTGGTGTTGGTTGCATTTCCAGCACTTGGGGCTTAGATTTGGGTAGATTTTGGCCAGCCTTGCTGGAGCTAAGTGCCAACAATATAGCATTTTATACTGATTTTCCTTAGAGGCCACTGATTTTGTTAATGTATCATTTTTATTCCAAATAGTTTCCCAATCATCTAGATTTATGTTATACCCTACATTTTTCGCCCATGCGATCATCGGTTCTTTTACCACCTCCTCTGCTCTATGAAATTCTAATTAATAATTGTATAATTTAGATATTAATTTTCTCTTGGGGCCAATCAGCAATTTATCTAATTGTCTTGGTTCCAAATCTATTCTATATTCTTCCCTATCTTTTTTGTATCTGGATTGTAGTTGTAAGTATGGCCACCAGTCAATGGATATTCCTTGTTCTTTTAATACCTGCTTACTTTTAAGCTTTCCCTGTTTATCTAAGATTTCTGTGTATCTAGGCATTTTACTAATGTATAATGTGTTGGGCTGGATCATAGCTTTCATGGTAGATAGCTAATCGGGAATTTTCATATGTTTCTTCTTTATATCTTCCCAAATTCATATCAATAAATCTCTTATTTTATGTCTGTAAAAGTATGAATGTATCCTATTCCCTTTGTCCCACATAAAAACATGCCACCCCTTTTGTAAATAGTGTCCTTCCAGAATTAAGATTCTTCTATTCCTTAAATTGACCCAATCCCTTATCCAAACTAAAGTAGCTGCTTTGTGGTATACTTCCCATGCCAGGACCCCTACTTCTACTGTCTTGGAGAAAGCATAATTTTATCCTTGCCTTTTTTCCAGACCAGACAAATTTGGTAATAATTTTATTAAGTTCCATGAAAAATTTTCTATCTAATGGGATGGGGATTGTTTGAAATAAGTATAATAGTTTAGGTAGGATATTCATCTTAATAGTCGCTATCCTACCTAAAAGCGATATTTATAATGTTTCCACTTTTCCAAATCTTTCTTAATTTGTTGGATCAGCATCATATAGTTATCCTCCTTTAGCGAGGAACACCTTGCTGTTTACCATATCCCTAAGTATTTAATTTTCTTAACAATTTGTAAGTTCCTTTCTCTTTCTAATTCTAATTGAGTTGTTGTTAGGTTTTTAACTATCATTTTGTTTTTTTCTTTATTAATTTTAAGTCCTGATACTTCCCCATATGTTTCTATTTCCCATATTAGCATGGGGCCAGATTCCAGAGGTTCCTCAATAATAAATACCATATCATCGGCAAAGGCCTGTGCTTTGTACTCTTCTTTTTTAATTTTCATTCCCTTTATCTCTTGATTTGCTCTAATTCTATTTAATAATATTTCTAAAGTTAAAATGAAAAGCAGCAGTGACAATGGGCACCCTTGTCGTACCCCTTTAGTTATCTGAAATATATGAGTAATATCCCCATTTACTATTACCCTTGCCTTTTGTGATTTGTAAATTACCTCTATCATATTCTCAAATTTGGTTCCCAGTTTCATTTGTCTAATTTGCCTAATTATAAATTACCAATTTAAGTTGTCAAAAGCTTTTTGGGCATCCAGAAAGACTAGTGCCATTTGTTTCTCTGGATGAGCTTCGTAGTATTCCAGGATGTCTACAATTATTCTCATATTTTCTCTTATTTGTCTATTAGGGAGAAAACCATTTTGGTCGGGGTGTATAATCTTATTCAATATTTTCTTTAGCCATTCTGCTATTATGTTCATAAATATTTTATAATCTGTGTTCAGGAGGGATATTGGTCTATAATTTCTAATTTGACTCTTAGGTGTACCTTCTTTCGAGATTAAGGTGATATATGCCTCCCTCCATGATTCTGGTATTTTCCCTTCATATAATGCATCATTACAAAGTTCTAATAATGCTGGTTCTATAATTTCACTCAATTTTTTATAGACTTCCCCTGGGAGACCATCCGGCCCTGGTGTCTTGTTATTTTTAAGCCTTGAAATTGCCCTTCTCAGTTCTTCTGATGTTATTTCTTTATTTAACAATTCTCTTTTTTCCTCCTCTAATGGTATGATCCCTTCTTCCAGTAAATAATTATCGATTTTGTCCTTTGGTATTTCCTCTTGTTTGTAAAGATCCCCATAATAATCTTGCACTATTTTCTTTTTTTCTTCTTCATTGTTTTGTGTAATCCCCATCTCGTCCACTAGTTCAGTGGTTCCCAAAGTGGGTGGTACTGCCCCCTGGGGGGCAGTGAGATGATTTAAGGGGTGCTAAGAGGCATGGGGGACAGCAAGGGGGCACTAGGGGGCAATGGGGGCGGCAGAGAAGCACTGGAAGTGAGCTTGTGCAGCATTCCTCTTCTGGGTTCGCAACCTGAAGCTCAGATCATCAGACTAGCTAACCTGTGTGCATGCGTGCACCAGAAACTGAAAGATTGTTTCCTGGCGCGTGCATGCCCACTGGACAGCTCCTTTTACCACATGTGGGAGGCTGAACTATTGGATGCTTTCTTATTGCTCTCATTGCTTGCTATTGGTCGCTGCTTGCTCGAACCACCCGGCCCAGGCCCAGCTGCTCTGCTCCTCACCTGATTGACTGCTGTTGCCTTCCTAATTTTTGATAAATTGCAGGTGGGCTGCAATGGGGGGAAGGGACTGGGGAGGCGCATGCCTGGCTCACCGGTGCCATTCCATGCTGTCCAGGAAGAAGGGCTGAGGAGGAGGGGAGTCTTGGGGGCATGCCTGGTTGGCTGCTGCCAGTGCTGTGCTGTGCTGTGCTGCACAGGATCAAGGAGGGCTGTGGGGGGGGGTGAGGCCTGGGGAGGGCAGCAGGTCTGGCTTGCCACTGGCAGAGCCGTGCTGCCCAGGATCAAGGTAGGCTGTCACAGGGGGGGGGGGAGCAGGCCTAGCTGTCTGTCTGGACGCATACAAGCCATCTCAGGAAGGCCTCTGGTGACATCAGGAAAAGTGGCAAAGCTCCCTATTTCACCTAATGCCTCTTCCTTACCATGGTAAGGGCTGGGGTGCAAAACATCAGCAACTGTTGCACTTCTGCCTGCACTGCTTGCTTGGAGCTGGTTTGGAAAGGGAAAAAACACAGTCAAATTACGTGGGACATGCTCCACCCAAATCCCTCTAAATCCCTAAGGTAGCCTCCCTATGGTAGCCTCCCTGCTGAAAAGTACTTCTCGCTTCTCCTCTACTTGCATGCTGTTACAGGCTCTGCACCCAGGTAGCGGCCAGTGGCCCCAGGTAGCAGTGTCTTGTTGGTCTTGGAGGATGCAACAACATGCAGGTAGAGAAGCGGGAAGTGCTTTTCATGCCCCAGCTCATTCACTACAAGAAAGAGCGGGCGCTCAGAAGAGTGGGCTCCGTTTGGGTGGGCAGTCACTTTTGGGTTGTGTAGTTCAGCAAGGAGGCTATCGAAGGGAGACCCATTTGGAGGGATCTGCATGGGGCATGTCCCGCCTAATTCAGCTGTGTTTTTTTTTTCCTTTCCAAACGAGCTCCAAGCAAGTGGTGCAGGCAGTGGCTCAAGAGCTATTGAAGTTTGTGCATCGCTTGCTTGGAGCTGATCTGGAAAGGAAAAAAACCACAGCCGAATTAGGCAGGATATGCCCCGAATGAGCTGGGGGTGTGAAAAGCACTTCCCGCTTCTCTACTGTATACTGTTACCAGCTTTGCAGCCCTCCAAGACCAACAAGATGCTGTTCCTCAGGGTCACCAGCTGCTATCTGGGTGCAGAGCTGGTAACAGAATGCAGGCAGAAGAGAAGCAGGAAAGCTTTTCAGTGGGGAGGCTACCGTAGAGAGATCCGTTTGGAGGGATCTGGGTGGGGTATGTCTTGCCTAATTCTGCTGCATTTTTTCCCTTTCCAAACCAGCTCCAAGCAAGCGGTGCAGATGGCAGCGCAGGAGCTTTTGAAGTTTGCGCACTGCAGCCTGTACCCTTACAATGATAAGAAAGAGGCATTCTGAGAAATTGGGAGCTTTGCTGCAGGCCCCGATGTCACCAGAGGCCTTCCTGGGGTGGCTAGTATATGGCCAGTCAGCCCTGCCACCCCCCTGCCAAGGATCCAGGTGGGCTGCTGTGGGGGGGGGGAAGCTGTTGCCATCGCCATTGCCACCATCGTTCCACCTGGAAAGACAGGGCGAGTATCAGTAAGAGTTGGAAGGGACCTTGGAGGTCATCTAGCAACCCCCTTTCTCACGCAGGAGGACTCTACTAGGGATGCGAACCACCTTTTAATTCTAGATACCTGCAGGCCACCCCGCCTCCTGAGGTGTTGGCGTGTGTGGGGGGAATACTTTTCAAGAAGCCACAAGGGGGGCTGACAGCAGAGTCATTCTGACAGTGTCTTTTAAAATTGCTTGGAAGAGCATTTTTTCCCTAACAATAATGGTTTGTATACTGTGGAATAAAACATATACCTGGAAAAGTACTTGCAAAACTTGGACAGAAGGGAAAAAAAGGCTGGACTGGACTCATTATCAGTAGCTAGTAGTTCATTATTATCTTATTAAGGCTAAATCTATCATCTCTACATTTATTTCAAAGTTAATTCTATTCAAGTGCAATATAGGCCATCGCGAGCTATACCAATTTCCAAGCTTGTCCAAGCTAGAAGAGAAAGGTGGGATACAAGATGATCTGCAAGTTTTTTGTGACCATTGGACATGCTGCATATAGATATGTCTGAGCGATATCAGGATCTTCTTTTGATGGAAATTCCAGATTGGATGATAAATCCATTTTGAGATACTGAGGAACATGGGGTAGTGGAGGAACAACTAATAGAGCTGCAAAATGACATTGAGCTGAAGCCAAAGTTTAAGAAATCGTACCAAGAGTTTTGGTTACAGAAGGAAATTTCTGATCGCTATCCTGCACTATGGACAATGGTTAAGAAGCTCCCCGTTGCATTTCCAACATCATATTTGGTGGAACGTGGTTTCAGTGTGGTCATCCAACTTCTCTCCAAGCAAAAAAATCGACTCCAGATTACTGAACGTGGTGATTTAAGACTCCTGCTAAGTGACTTAAAACCAGACATTGGAAAACTGGTATCACTTCATCAAGCCCATCCATCACATTAAGAATTTACTGAACAGTGAAGTAGTTACTAAATTTTACTGAGTTTATTAAGTTAGTAGTTACTAAGGTTCTTGATAAATAACTATCAAACTTTGAAAACCTGGTATAACTGGATCATATTCAACAATTTTGTTGAATTAACAAAAGATTTTTAAATTGGATTTTGAATAAATGTGCAATTAATTGTTACAGTTTTGAATTTTACTGTTACTATCTTCCTTAGTGGGTCATGCAAACAGCTATTCAGAACAATGCTATTTATAGGGGTGTGGGGCACTGAGGATGAGTTTGTAGCACCAAGACGGTGGTGGACTGAAAAAGTTTGGGAACCACTGCTCTAGTTGTTGAATAATCCATCCTTCTTTCTCTTTTTTCAATGTGTAAGACAGGCACCTTCTGGTTTTGTTAGCATGTTCAAAATAAAATTGTTTGGAATATTTTAAGTTCTTTGCTTTCTCCTCTTGATCTAATAAATTTAATTTGTGACTCACCAGGATCAAGTTCTCTTTAACGAATTCATCTCCTGGTTTTATTTGGAGTCACTTCTCCAGATTTCCAATTTCTTCCAATAGGGTGTCAGAGCGGCAATCAGCCCCGTTACCTTGTGTGGGGTAATTGCCCTCATTTTGAGTTGGATCGTGGCTTTTATCCTGTTGCATACTTTGATCAATAAGACCGAAGAAACATCTTCTAAGTAAACTCATATTTATTATAAGAAAATAAAAACATCTCACTATCTAAAATAGATTACATGTTGGCAAAGAAATCTCCAGCCTGACCTTAGCTTGCTGGAGAACAAAGGAAAGTTTCTAGAAGAAGTACAAAAGAATGCAATGACATGCGTAGTAGGTGCTGTAGGTGCTGATAAGGAATATAACTATGGTAAGTCTGATAGTCCAGAAATATTAGCTCTGCTGGTAAATATAAAAACGCAGTGACACCCCTTCTTTTGCCAGTTGAGCGAACATCAGGTACATCATCAGATAAGGCACATCTTCTTACGCAGATACTCATGTTGAGCTGCTGGAAGCGGTTTGTTGAGCATGTCTGCAATCTGATCATGTGTAGATACATACTGCAATTTTACAAAACCTTGTTTCACTAATTGTTTGATATTTCTATAACGGATGTCAATGTGTCTGGACCTAGAACCTGTGAAATGTGATTCAGAAATATAAACCACCGATTCATTGTCTTCCATCACTGTGATTGGTTGGATCGGACGTGTCCAGATATCTGTGATCAAAGCATCAAACCACGTTAGAGAATTACATGCATCTGAAACACAAGCATATTCAGCTTCAGTAGAAGAACAAGAAACAAAATTCTGTTTACGCACTTGCCAATAAACAGGACATCCATTTAAGAACATCATATAACCAGAAGTACTTTTACGTGATTTCTTGTCACTTGCCCAATCAGAATCTGCATAACAACTTAATTCTGCATAATCAGTGTGTGTTGGTTCTAACAATAACTTCATGTGTTTAGTGTGCTTTACGTATTTCAGTAATTTCTTAATACACGACCAATGAAACTGTTTTGCCTTACCTACGTGTCGAGACAAGAGATTAACACTGAGTGCAATGTCTGGTCTTGTCCAACTACTAATGTATAACAGTGATCCAATAACTGAACGATAAAGTGTTTGATCCTCGAACTCAGGACTTGGTTCATGTGTCAAGTTGTGAAAATCTGTTTGCATGGGTGTCTTTGTTGTGTTAGCATCCTTCATGTTGCAATGATGCAAAACTTGTTCAATTTTATCTTTTTGTGAAAGACTAAACCCCTTCTGTGTTTTTTCAATCTGAACACCTAAATAAGTGCTAATATGACCTAAAGATTTCAATGTGAAGTATTTCTGCAAAGCTTTGGCAAAAATCTCACTCATCTGCTTATTTGGACCAATGTAAACAATGTCATCAACATAAACAAGAACTATCTCATATGCATTGTTAGATCTTTTTGTGAACACGCACTCATCAGTTTCGGACTTAATAAAGCCCATTGAATTTAGTTTATCAATTAAACATAAGTACCACATTAAACCAGACTGTTTCAGACCATAAAGACTTTTGTTTAGGAACCAGGTATCCCCTTCTTGCTGTCGGAATCCTGGAGGACCTCTCACGTAGATTTCTTCATCTAGGTCAGCATGTAGATAAGCAGTGTCAACATCAAACTGGAAAACTTCTAAACCAAGGATAGTTGCAGTGGCTAAAGCAATTTTTACACTTTCAGTTCTGACTGTCGGTGAGTAGGTATTTGTGTAGTCCTCAGGATAACGTTGAGCGAAACCCTGAGCTACAAGTCTGGCCTTGTATAATGACTCACCATTTGGTTTCTTTTTGATTCTGTAGACCCATCGAGTGCCAATGACCTTTTTCTTTGCTGGAGGTTTTGCAGGTGTAAACACCTTAAGTTTCTTTAGACTGTCCATTTCAGCTTGCATTGCGTCATACCACTTCTCTTGCTCTGAATCAGGAAGATGTTTGATTTGTGTGAAGTTATCGGGAGGAAGTGTAACATTACAAATTAAAGGAAAGGGTGCTTTTGTCAGTTGCCACGAATATCGCTGTGGAGGGATTCCCTTTGTGGCTCTCTTAGAACGCCTCGGAACAGTTGTCCATTCTTCTTCCGTTTCGTCCTCATCTTCATCATCGTCGCTAGCATCAGCATCCACGGCTTGCGAAGACGGAACATCATGTTGGGAAGAACTGGTGGGTGGAATATTTGCCTGTGAATTTGATCATCAGGCTGCATGGCATCGGTAACTTCATCTTTAGGAAAATAAACTCCAGGATCATTGGAATGAATCCTGGACCAGTCAGCATCTTCCTCAAAATTAGCAGATTGGGAAGTCACTAGTCTATAATTAGAGTCAATAAATTTGCTCCATTTTGAATTGTCATCAAAACCCATAAATCTCAGTCTCTTTGCTGCTGGACCTCCTTTCCTTCTTTGATCTAAGGGAATGTTCACCATGGCGTATGAACCAAAAATACGGAGGTTCTTGAGATCTGGCTTGTAGCCATACATCATGAAGAAAGGAGTTTGATTTATCGCACTACTCCAAGTACGGTTGATGATGTAATTTGCATATTTAAGAGCTTCACCCCAGTATGGGTTACTGAGGTTGGCGTCTTCTAAAAGACAACGCATCATGGTTTGCAGGACCCCCTGTCTTCTCTCTACGACTCCATTATGAGGAGGAGTATAAGGAGCTGAAGTCTGATGAAGAATTCCATTCTTACGCATCCAGTCCTGGAAACGCTGAGACATGAACTCGGCACCACGATCACTCTGGATTCTGGCGATGTTTACTCCGTGTTGGGTAGAGACGAGGGCTGCAAAGTCTTTAAAGATCTGAAAGGTCTCGGATTTTTCTCTCATTGGATATACATATCCATATCTAGAATAATTATCAACAATTGTTAAAAAATATTTTCTACCACCAATTGTTGGCGGAAATGGACCAACTATGTCAGTGTGTACCAAATCAAAAATGCGTGTTGACAGGCGTGTAGCGCGTTTTGGAATGGCTGCTGCTTTGGATTTGGCTTTCTTGCAGACAGCACAATCCAGAAACACCTTACACCCCTTTAGATCCAAACCTTTTGCGAACTCCGGCATTTTCCTAAGAACCCGGAAGCTGGCATGTCCCAATCTTCTATGCCACTTATGGATGCACCTGGAATGCAAAGGTTTACCAGTTAGTGAATTTTCAACATTAACAGTTTTATGAGGAACCTCAGGCTTGCTCTGAGCAACCTGTTTCTCAATTTTCTTTTTGTTGGCTTTAGGAGCCTTCGGAGTAGCAACAGGATCTCTCACTGGGACGTCTCTCTCTGGGCCTGTGCTCTCCTTTTTTGGAATTTGTATACTTGCCTGTGCTTGCGGTTTAGATTTTGGTTTTAAGTAATAAACACCACCAATTAACATGGTTTCAGCAACAATATCTCCATCTTTAACTATGTAACTTGCTTTCTCAAGGTGGTGAACCTGGAACTTTAAAACTCTAGACAAGTGAGCCTGACTAAGCAAACTAAAAGTTGCTGTCGGTATGTAGCAGACATCAGGAATGAATGCATTGAGCTCTTCAACATAAACAGTTCCTTTTCCTTTGACCTGACAAGGATGATTGGAAAAAGAATAAAGTTCACGTAGTTCAGGTTCAGGCTCGTGCATCTCTGTGAAAAGTTCTTTTCTGTAAGTAACATGGAAAGCTGCACCACTGTCCAAAGTCCACAAAAGCCGTCTGTCGTACTCTGGATGAGGTTGTGGATCGTTGGTTAAAGCCAATGTGGCGAGTGGAGCTTGCGAATCACGCCTTGGACCACGACGACCTTGTCTACCGCCTCTGCCTCTGCCTCTGGAGTCTGTTCCTCTGGGCTGGTACGTGACGGGAGCTGGAACTCGTTGGGGACAATTCCGGGTTGCATGTCCTACACGGTTGCAGATGTTGCATCTTGGCATCCTTGGAGCGTAGGCCCTTCCTCGGAAGGGAGGCCTAGCTGGAGCTCTTGATGTGGGTGGTCCTCTCAAATGTGGTGTGGCTAACATCAGTGCCTCCTCTTCAATTAAGAGTCTGCACACATTGTCCACTGTGCGTTGAGCAATAGGGACTTGGTTAATCTTTGTAATGGCATCTTTCCATTCATAGTTCAAAGAGTTAATGATAATGCTAATCATTTGAATATCTTCAATAAGATAGCCCCGTTCTCTCAATTCTTTCCTCATACCTTTAAGTTTGGTCAAATGTCCTCCAATTTGTTCACCAGGTTTCAGTTTTGAACCATGGAATTCAGACATGAGCAAACATGAAGACTCAATTGAGACAGGCCTGTAGCAATTTTCCAATTGGACCCAAATTTGTTGGGCTGTTGCATCAGGCGGAAAAGTAACCTGCAGTTCAGTATCCATGGACATCAACAATGTTGTGCAGGCTTTAGTCTCTAAGTCTCTTATTTCAGGTGTCCATGGTTGGGCAGGAGGGTTAAACACCATATGATGTGTGCCTTCTCTGCGTAACAAAAGTCCAACCTCACTGACCCAGGCCTTGTAATTCTGCCCTGACATCTTTAATTTTGACTCACCAGCCAGTGGAGCAACAGAGTATGCCTGTTGAAGAATAGGCATTTGAGTTGCTGGCTGTGGGGGCAAAGGCACTTGTTGTGCTGGAGGTGGACCAGGGGCTGGCCCTGGTTGTACAGCTGGAGGCACGTGTGCATGAGCTTGTAGCTGTGGCATTTGAGCTGCAATATTAAAATGACCTGCTGGAGATGCAGTCATTTGCCTTTGCTGCATTAAGCGTTGTGTTCCATCTAAAAAGACCCCAGCACCACCAGGGGGTGCTGAAAAATGAGCCTGTGGAGACACTTGTGGCATTGCAGTTTGCAGGCTTGATTCAGTTAGTTTTACTTCTCTATCCACATCATGTGAAATCTGAGAAGAGACAACTTTACTAGGCACATGTGACGTGTACACAACTCTCTGTTCTGATTTGCCTGACACAATATCCACCAGGGGGTGTGGCTTTGGCTCTGAGGGAGAAGAAGGCAAAATGGCGGTTTTTGAGATTTCATGAATGTGGGATTCTCTCTTATCTGGCTCAAGCCTAGATAAAGCCATTTTTGCTTCGGATAGCTCACGTTCAAAAATTTCTATCTGGTCACGATAGTTTCTTATAGCTTGCTCATGAGGAGTGACCTTGACGGTTTGAGAGGGATAATAAAATGTTTCTCCCTCTGCGTGGGAGGAAAAAGGCTTTGCCGTTTGTGGAAATTTTGGCTTGGCCTCAAGCATTTCAAAATCAGAAGTTTGAGAGCATGCATAAGTAGAAGGTTGAGTTACTGACCTCGGTCGTAGTATTTCGCTTTCAAAAGCAGCTTTTCTGTTATTTTCTTCCTGAAGCTTCATTAAGAGCATTTTTTCTGATTCTTCTGCTTCTCCCACGGTTTCTTTTTCTTCTAGCTGGATGACTGGTGCCAGTGGATCGAAAG
The DNA here is from genome assembly GCA_038048745.1 of Coluber constrictor foxii. Taxonomy (NCBI): domain Eukaryota; kingdom Metazoa; phylum Chordata; class Lepidosauria; order Squamata; family Colubridae; genus Coluber; species Coluber constrictor. The sequence continues at coordinate 111,768,480 of CM075961.1, read as the reverse complement.
AGATCAAATCATTTGTAGAGAGAACTCTAAGTTTCGTTTGTTCTTCTCCTGCTTCTAACAGTTTGCCCTTTTCCTTCATTTTCCCTTTTTTCTTCTTTCTCGGCATCTTAGAAGTTAATTGTTTAGTGTTCCGCAGTCACTAAATCAACTATCTGTCTAATTAGCCTAGACGGTCATGATCAAAAATAACAAGTCAGGAATAGCCATAAATCAACCATCCTCCTGCTACCATTGTCAGTGTGGCAATGAGCCCCGTTACCTTGTGTGGGGTAATTGCCCTCATTTTGAGTTGGATCGTGGCTTTTATCCTGTTGCATACTTTGATCAATAAGACCGAAGAAACATCTTCTAAGTAAACTCATATTTATTATAAGAAAATAAAAACATCTCACTATCTAAAATAGATTACATGTTGGCAAAGAAATCTCCAGCCTGACCTTAGCTTGCTGGAGAACAAAGGAAAGTTTCTAGAAGAAGTACAAAAGAATGCAATGACATGCGTAGTAGGTGCTGTAGGTGCTGATAAGGAATATAACTATGGTAAGTCTGATAGTCCAGAAATATTAGCTCTGCTGGTAAATATAAAAACGCAGTGACAATGCTGTTTCCATTTTTCCTTATTTTTCTTTGCATTGAAAGCTATTGTTATTCCCCTTATAAGGCCTGCATGGTATCCCATAAATTTATTAAGGAAGTATGGTGTTTTTTATTTTCTTTAAAAAATAATCTCAATTCCCTCGTTATCCTTTCAATATATTCCGTTTCCTTTAAAATTTGGGAGTTTAACATCCATCTTTTACATCTTTTGGGGGGGCCTCTCCATATTATTTCTAGGGGATTGTGGTCTGCCCACGTATTTGGGGAAATCTCAATTTTTCCTATTTCTAGACCTAATTTCCAATTCAACCAAACCATATTAATTCTGGACCAGGATACATGGGGATTGGAGTAAAATGTGTATTTATTTTCTTTTGGATGCAAAGTTCTCCACATATCTATCAAATTTAATTCATCTGTCATAGTGGCTTTGGGGTGAAGTACCAACAGTACACTGATGACACCCAGCTGTACATCTCCACCTCTGGCCACCCCAACGATGCCCTTGAAGTGATGTCCCGGTGCCTGGAGGCTGTGCGGATCTGGATGGGGAGGAACAGGCTCAAGCTCAACCTTTCCAAGACTGAGTGGCTGTGGTTCCCGGCATCCCGATATAGTCAGTTGACTCCATCACTTTTGGGGGTGACTATTGGGGGTGACTATTGGGGGTGAGTCTTTGGCCCCCTCGGAGAGGGCTCACAGTCTGGGAGTCCTCCTGGATACGCAGCTGTCCTTGGAGGAACATCTGACGGCTGTTGCCAGGGGGACCTTTTGTCAGGTTCACCTGATATGCCAGTTGCAGCCCTTTCTTGATCAGGATTCCCTATGCACAGTCACTCACACCCTTGTCACTTCTCGCCTGGACTACTGCAACACTCTCTACATGGGGTTCCCCTTGAGGAGTACCTGGAGGCTCCAACTGGTCCAGAATGCGGCTGCGCGGGTAGTTACAGGAGCTGCATGGTGCTCCCATATAACACCACTCCTGCATGAGCTGCACTGGCTCCCAGTGGTCTTCCAGGTCCGCTTCAAGGTGTTGGTTATCACCTTTAAAGCACTCCATGGCATAGGACCTAGATATCTTCGAGACCACCTGCTGCCATTGACAACCTCCCATCGACCTGTGCACTCCCACAGAGAGGGCCTCCTCGGGGTGCCATTAGCCAAACAATGTAGGCTGGTGACCCCCAGGGGGAGGGCCTTCTCTGTGGGAGCACCTACCCTCTGGAACCAACTGCCCCCAGAGATAAGGAAAATCCAAGACCTCGGTGCCTTCCACCGTGCCCTTAAAACTTTCTTTTTTCAGCAAGCTGGGCTGGCCTAACACTTTTTTAAATGTTTTAAAATTGTTTTGTCAGTGTTTTTTACTTATCGGCCAAATTTATATATATCTTTTTAATCGTATTTTAATGTTTGCAGTTTATGTTTTTACTTTGGCTGTACACCGCCCTGAGTCCTCAGGGGGAAGGGTGGTATATAAATTTGATATAAAATAAAAATAAAATAAATATTTTCCAATAAAAGTTTTTTATTTTCATAATCAAGCATACAAACATACAAACAAGTAAACATATAAACAATACATATTCAATCCACAAAATATAATATCTAATACATTTTATGTCATCTTCTTATCATCATTTTTACTTCTCTATTATTACTTCTACCTGTCTTTTATTATATTAAAAATCACAAAACAAAATTCCACCCCCATTACCCTCCCTCCCACCCACCCCCGACTTCCCAGAACAAAAACAGGATATAACATCTAACAAACCTAAGCTAACATATACTACCTTACTGTAAATTCCAAAAAAAAAAAAATCCACACAATCTTTAACTCCCCTATTTGACTTTCTTCAAATTACATTTATATTACATTTATAAATTCTCTCATAACATCAACTTAGAGGAAAAAATAATAAAAGGAAAAATATTTTTTCTTTAAAGCCTGTCCTTGAAACAACATTATTACCATTAAACTAAATATCCTCTTACATAAACATTCCTTCATGTATAAACTTTAAAGATACAATAAGTTTTAAAAAATTATCCAGTTTTAATTAAACCTTACCCCTCAATACATATGAACCTTTTGAAAATTCTATTGTGTCATCTGAAACATTTAAAATTTCTTAACATATCAACCTTTTTTTTAAAAAAAATTCTGTTATATCATTTTAAACATTAAAATCTCTTAATAGACCTTTAATTTCAGTAACATATCAGCCAAATATAATCCTAAAAGTTCTATATTAATTCCAAAGCTTTCAATAAAATATCACTTAGATTTTTAGTTGATCATTTTAGTAATGCAATATCTCTAAAAAATTATCCCCTATTAATTAAATATTTGTATCAAACATCCAAAATCTACCAAGTATAACCTTCAAGAAATACATCACACATTCTTCCTTTCTTTCTACATTTCTTCCAATCTTTCTTTTTAAATAATACTTTCTTCTTGTTAGGCATGGCTTGTCCCCCTGCTTTTATTATCAAAAAATTTTGAGATTGAAGTTGCAACTGATGTCTCTTAAAAATCCAGTCCCCTTTCAAAATTGTTTCTTTCACTTTAAAACTCCCATCTCTATTTTTCTTTCTTGTAAAATCAGTCAGTTCATTCTCAAAAAGTTGACTCTGTCCATAAAAACAAGAATTTTCATATTTAACAGTCTGCAGTAATGAATTTTTTAAATATTCTCCAACTGGTTGTGTGGAAGCCTCCACCATAACTTCTGTTTCCAGAATACTAGACTCCATTTCTCTGACTGCTTCTTCTTTGTTCTCCAAAATCACGTTTAACTGTATGATTTCTTCCTCTTTCACAGCCAGTAGAGCCTTATGATGTTCCAACTTCTACTCCTGGATAGCATTTTTAACTGTACCCCTTCTGTCCAAAATAAAAAGATCCAAATTGTCTTGCAAGTCCTTTAAAGTCACAATTTGTGTTTTTGCTGACTCACCCCCTTTCCTTGGTAGCAGCCATACTTCAATTTTTGTTTTATATTTATTCAACTGTGAAGTCAAAGTCCAATTATTTTCCACTATCTTCAAAAATTTATATTGGTTGAAATCCCCATCATAATCTTCTCTTCCACTTCGCCTTTAAATCTACTTCTTGTTATATAGTCCAGTAGCTTTAACAATGTAGCAGGGGCTGACAAGCACTTTCACTTAGCGCTATCTTCTCCTTCTCTTTTCATATGGAGTTAAAGCTGGTACTTGCCTACTTCAAATTCCGCTGTCCCAATTTCGCTAAGCCAGCATCCAGAATTCAATTTTCTTAAAATCTTTGAAAAAAATTCTTCAAATCTTTATTCCTATGCTGCTGGTGTGGTTGCGAGGCCCTGTTCTGCCAAGCCAGGCAGACACGCCCCTAATCTGGAGCACTGAGAGGTTTCCAGGGAGTTCTCTCCCTCCAACCCCCAGGCTTTAAAAAGAAGAAAGCCTAGGGATTTGGGGGAGCTCTACCTAAGTCCCTCTGCTCTTCTCTCCCCCCTTTTCCAAGGGGGAGAATTTTTGCCGCTAGACAGCCGATTTATGCTGTCCTAGCAGCTTTTACAGATTTCGGGGCTGGAGCTCCAAAAAGGAGCTCCAAAAAGGAGCTCCATCGGCAAATCACGGAGCCACCAGAAGTCCAAAATAAAATAAATATTGAAGAAAGTTTTGGGTAGTACATTTCTTTTCTTCTTATTATTTTTATCATTGGCATAGTATCCACTATCCCGTTATATTCACCCACAATATATGTATTCCTATAGCCTGTCATAATTATCTTTTCATGTAGCTTCTTATAATATTCCCCCTAATTTTTATTAGACACGTAAATAACTACCAACAAAATAGGTGCAAGCCCTCTCTTTATTTCCATCATTAAAGTTCTTCCTTTTAAATCTGCATGAATTTGGTTGGCTTTTATTCTTTCCTTATTATATATTACCACCCCTCTCTTCTTCTTCTCTGCTAAAGCTGTAAACAGTTTCCCTAGTTTATTGTATTCCAAGTATTTTTCATCCTGCTTTCGGATATGTACCTCCTGGAGGCATACTATATTTGCTTTTTGTTTAATTAACTTTGTAGATATTTGTCTTCTTTTTGCCACTGCATTTAATCCATTAACATTTATCAATATAAACTTCAAATCTTCCATTCATTGGTCTGTTTCCTGAGGATTACTATCTATTAGCCCTTGTAACTCTTTGAGTTCTTGTTTTACTACCTCTTATTTCTTTGTTTTCTTTTTCTTCCTTATTTCTCTTTTCCCAGGCTCCTTCTTTAGTTTCTGGATGCTATATCGGTTCTTCTTCCTGGCTTATGGTCTCCACCTCCTCCTTACTGCTCTGCTCCTTTTCGTTTCCCATCAGTTGATCAAAGAAGTCTTGTGCCATCACTAAATTATCTATTTTTATCTTCTTACCTTTCCAAGAAATGAGCATCCCTTCTCGAAGTATCCACCTGAACATAATATTTCTTTTATTCAATTGTATGGCCAAAAAACTATAGTCTTTACACTGCTCTAGAACCCTTCTAGGAACCTGTTTCAAAGTGATGATTTCCTTCCCCTTATAGATCATAGGTTCTTCTCGGGTTATGTTGTATATTATATCACAGATTCTCTTTCAGACAAGCCTAATATGGACCTCTCTGAGTAGTTTATGGTGTCTAGCATAGTTTGTTTGGATTTGATATACTTCGTCTAATTAATTCATAATGTCTTGTTTGTCCCTCTGTAAGGATTCTGCTATAATCTCTGCCATTATCTGTCCTAAATCTTCATCTTTTGTCTCTATCACATTTTGGAATCTTAGATAGAAAGATGCTCTGTCCATTTCCAATTGGAATACTGAGTCCTCAAGACTTTGTTTAGTGCCATCATCTTCTGATCTACCAGATCTAATTTTATTTTTTTTCGGTTTGTTCAGCTTTGGCTTCTACTATCTTTATTTTTTGTTTGTTCTTATGAATTGCTTCCTGGATTGAATTCATTTTACTATCTAGTTTTTGGATATCAAGTTTCATTTCACCATGATTGTTAGACATTGTTTCTTGCATCTTTACCATTGTTTCCTGAATCAGTTTCAAGGTGGTTTGCATTGTTTGCATGCTTGGGACCGCGTTATTCTTTTCCACTTTTGATAACCCCTCTGTCAACTGTTGATTTAAAGGGGAAGCCATTGTTATCATTGGGTTTAATGCTGTTTTTTTTCCTGCCTTTAAGGTTGTTGTTGTAAGATTATCTTTCAATACTTTACTTTGTTCTCCCAATATTTTATAGATGTTTTTCCACACTATCATCAACCAATTACTGTCTATTTATTGTTATTGTTGTTGTTGTGTTTTTCCCTATCTTCTTTTCCCCTCCTTATATTACTAATTATTAAATACTGTTTAGTCACTTTCGTTTTTGCTAAAAACAACTGAAAACAACTATCTCTAGTTCTTAATTCAATTTAACAAATTATTCAGCATATATAGCAACTATCAAAAAGATATATAACTATAAATATACAAATATACAGATACAGATGAATAGCAGTACTAGTGCTCTATATTAATTAATCAGATTATCTTAACTCAATAAACAAATATATATAATACATACATACATACATACATACATACATACATACATACATACATATATATATATATATATATATATATATATATATATATCTTTGGTTATTCGGGTCTTCTCCCGCGTAAAATTGGAAGTATCTTGGCGACGTTTCGACGAAGTCTCATTCGTCATCTTCAGGCTGGTGTTCTCGGCTTCATGCTTCCAGGAGCAAGAAGAATGAGACTTCGTCGAAACGTCGCCAAGATACTTCCAATTTTACGCGGGAGAAGACCCGAATAACCAAAGACCTACATACAAACACTCACGAAAACCTCAGAAAACAAATGTGTGTGTGTGTGTGTGTGTGTGTGTGTGTATATATATATATATATATATATATATATATATATATATATATATATATATATATATATATATATATATATATATATATATATAGGAATCAAGATTAGAAATTAGGGTTGAGATAGGTATTGGGAATCAATTAAATACATATCTCAGATTAGTTCAAAGTTATAGTTATCAATTTGTACAAAATTAAGCAAGTTGATTATAACTATAATTTATAATTGTCAATATACAGTAAATCCACAAAATCTATAATATCTATATCTAATATCTATAAAAAATAATTTAACTCTTTATGAAGTAGGAGTTTTATCAATAATATCACCACCTAAAATTAAATAAGATAATTAATACCAGATATAGGAATATTTAAATCTTCTTAGTTGATCTGCTGTTGTTCAATTATTCAGTAAAAACTATAGATATACACTTAAGTGTACATGTAGTTTTTACTGAATAATTTATATCTTCTCTTGATTACAGCTCTCAGCTCTTCCCAGATCTCTTTTACTCTGGTATGTAAATAATATATAATATTATGTCTTTTCTATAGTTTCTTAGATCTGCTTTCCCCCACTTTCCCCAACCTTCACTTTTATTCTGCCTCAATTTCCTTTGAATCTTCTGTTCAGAAGTTCATATATAACAGAGAGTTTTTTCCTTTTCTTTCTTTTTTCTGGCTCAAGTACTTGTCCAATCAAGCTTCTCTTGCTGTTAATTCACAACAATGTCAGCCCTCACTTCTTCTCCTTTCCTTTCCTGTTGCATTGCTATGCCAAGTCTCTCTCTTTCTTCACTTTCTCTTTCCTTTAATTCTCAGTTCTCACCAGATATTCACCATCTTGCTGAACCTTCACAATCTTCCTCTTTTTGCCACCTTAATGATTAACTGTGTTCTGCTGACTCATTTCCCCTCCGCCAAATTGCCATGCTCTCTCTCTCCACTGGGATTATTCTAACCAGAAAAGGCAGGCTTCATTTTTCAAAATGATCGTTAATCTTGTGGTTTTTGAAATAATCACATGAAATGACACCATCTCCTGTAAAAAAATCTTCTCCTCCCTGTACTCACTGGCTCATTGCAGCCTCAGGCCCACCATAGCAAGCTGCCAGACACTTTCATGTTGGTTTGACAGGGGTGTCTGTTCATGCAGCAAGTGATAGCCCTTCACTTCACCACACTCCAGACTTCCCCTCTAATCCGCAATGTCCTCCAGGCTTTTTGTGCCTTGAAGGGTCCCCAAAACATGAAAAAAATTGAGGTCAGAGAACAGAGACCATTCTCTTCCCACTGCACTGCTGCAATATTGCCACTGGAAGCCTGCTCCAGCACCAATCTTAATTGTTCCTCAGTTGTCCCAGCTTTGCAGCAGCCATCTTTAGCTGCCTCTTCTTCTTCTTCTTGCTGTGGCTGAGAGGGTAAAAGAACCTTAGGCAGACAGGAGAGCTGTGACTCTCCTCGACTTCACAGGGTGCCCCTCTTTACTTCACCGACCCTACAGGGTGGTTTTGGCTCCTCTCGGATCCCACAAATAGGGAGAAGTCAACACAATGAATGCGGAAACCCATTCACTGTGTCTGAAATTGCCGTGACATCAACCAGGAGTCTTCCAATTTAGAGCCTTAATAAGCACAGCTTAGAAGCATTTTAAGTCCAAATATGGTGCATTTCATTTGGAAAGTAGGCTAATGGGGTCATCTAATTGTGGCCTTCATCATTGTAGTGAGATATTCTCTATTTCCATTCATTTATAGTTTTCTGACATTTTCTTCTACACACTGGCTTTTACAAAATTATTGGTTTCCTTATAGGTTGCCATGCCACTCTGTTGTAAGAAAAAGCCTTTAATAAAACATGTTGGGAGTTGGGAACAGACTGAAGTTGATTGGTGTGGTATTTTGATTTGTGATTTAGTGCTCCCAGTCAGTATTATTACTACAAAGTTGGTTACACAATAAGTCATATGTTTAGATTGGATTTGGGATTTTTATCCACCTGTTAAGTTCTTCCCTGGAATAGGCAAATGATGTTGTTTGATAGTGTTAAAGGTATCATCACAATATTTAAGCTGTTCCAAATAAAGCTGTCTTTTGCAATGGACTAATGGTAATTCTCCTCCTTCTCCTCCCCCTCCCCCTCCCCCTCCTCTACTATTTCCCCCAATTTTTATTCATTTTTATTCTCTCAGGCTTTCTTGTTTCTACCCTAACAAATTTATTCCATGTGAAATATAAATTTCCATGTGAAATTTTAGGTAAGTGCTAAATAAATTGTTCTCAATTTTTGTTCTGTTGCAGGAATTTGTGAGGCTTACAGTATCTGATATTCTTGTGACATTTGTAACGATCCTAGTGGGAGATTTTCTTCGGGCTTGTTTTGTCAGATTTGTAAACTACTGCTGGTGCTGGGATCTCGAGGCTGGATTCGTAAGTCAACTCTTTGCAGAGGAAGCACAGGATTCAACTTAGAATAGACTTAATCAAATGCTTTAAGCTGACTTTTTATATTTTTTTGTCTTCTGGTGAAATCTACAGGAAGTATGTTACATAATTCAGCAGAAGCAACATCCCTTACCTTTCCCTTCTCAACTCATTAAGATGGCTAGTAACATTTTAAAAACTAAACTGTAACTCTTTTAAAAAGATAAAATAAGAATTTTAAAATATGCAAATATTAAAATGTTGATTATACAAATACAATGCAAATCACAAAATGGTAGTGTAAAATATTCATTGGCTTAATGATTATGCAGATAGGATTAGAAAATCTATGCTGTGGGTGCTTTTATCTATCATCTATCTAATTATCTATTTATCATTTATTAGATTTATATCCTATCTTTTGTACAGGAATATAAATTGGCATACTCTCTACTCCTATCAGTCTCCACAATGGCAACTTATATGGTTGAAAGGACACAGATATATCAACTGGCCCAAAACCACCAGTGAGCTTCTGTAGCTAAAGATGGACTAAAACTTGCATTTCCCTGCTCTTCATCCAATATCTGAACCATTTTAGCATACTTGCCCCCTTTTGTTACAGTTGATCCCCAGTTAACATTCCTAACATCTCTACTTACAGGGTCTTATAAAACAGTGCTATAAAGCAGTGGTCACCAACCAGTGGTCCATGGACCACTGGTGGTCCGTGAGAAAATTTTGGTGGTCTGCAGAAAAATTATTTGCATTTTTTATATTGCACTAAATACTATTTATCTTTGTAAAACATTCATATTAGTGGTCCGCGGGATTTAAAATTATGAATTTAATGGTCCCTGAGGTCCGAAAGGTTGGTGACTCCTGCTATAAAGGATATCATATCAGGTTTTGGGGAAAGTTGAATAAGGCTTATTAGCATTTACATCATATTTCTTGTTTTCTCAACAGCCCTCATATGGAGAGTTTGATATTAGTGGTAATGTGCTAGGTTTGGTCTTCAATCAAGGAATGATCTGGTAAGATACTCTAGCGTGTTAATATTGTTAGCCAGAGAAAATGGTATCAGTATTTGTTACATTTTCACTGAACTGAGGGAAAATTGCTATGTATTCCATTTTTGTACTTCTTCACAGGTGCTGGAATATTCCATGTTTTTTAAACACATTTTAAGTATAACTAGGACATCTTACAGAATTTTGTGGGGTTTTTTTTCATTTGAATTAATCTTCTTTCAGAAGCTGTAGGACCTCATGGGATATCAATATGCATATCAAATTGTTTCCTTTCAAGAAAACATATCAAGTTTTCATGGGTTGCATAACTGCCATGAAGCTGATTTATTTATATTATTCCCCCACACTGAAGTGTGGTAAATTTCATTTTAATTCTATTTTTATTGGTTAGGAAGAAAGTAGGAGATATCTTCTATATTTATATCTTCTTCACTGTATAGATCATTACACATTAAGATTTAGATTTTCATTCACTTTTCCCTTTTAACTTGGAAGACAAGTTAGAAGAGACATCCACAGAAATCAAGGAATCCTAACAAACTTATCAGTAACTTTTGAAATCAATGATCATTGTATCCTTCTGGTCTGCCAGAACTGAATATCAAGGAGCACTGCCTTAAATTGATTTTGCTCCTACTTGACATACTTTTTCCAGAAGGTAATTTGTATCATTGCTTTGTAATGACTAGGTGATGGCAATTCTGAGACTTCAATGTTATTTCCCATACTATTTACAGTCTAGAAATAATCCCTGTGGTAGAACATAGATGAGGCAATAAATGTTCTGAACCAACAACTGGAACCCCCCCCCCCCCCCAGTAAATTCATGGTCTCTGGCAAATTCACAGTGCTAACTGCATTGATTCACTCACTTACTATATAATTGTATTTAGGGAGTGGCCCTATTTGTCTCTTTCATAGTACTTTATAGAATGGCAACAATGTCAGATCATAGGTAAGACTATTGAATAAGTTAATGAAGGTTGTTTTCCTTTTCTGCCACTGCTCAATGGACTGATAAGAAAGCATACTTTTGCAGTCCAAAAAGCATTTTAATAAAAATTGACATTATAATGAAGGCACTATATAGGTAAAGACCTATATTTTGATTCATTATATCTAGTTCATATGCATTATGGTTATCTTTTTGAAAGCAGGCAGTATCTGTCATCATAAAAATATTTTTTAATATTTCTCTTTCCCCTCTATCCTCCTCTTCATGCTTCCCCCCCCCCCCAATCTTATAGGATGGGATCCTTTTATGCCCCAGGACTTGTGGGGATCAACGTACTACGTTTATTAATCTCCATGTATTTCCAGACCTGGGCTGTTATGAGCAGCAATGTCCCCCATGAACGAGTGTTCAAAGCTTCTAAATCCAATAATTTTTACATGGGACTCTTGCTGTTGATTTTGTTCCTTAGTGTGTTACCAGTTGCATATACCATAATGTCTCTGCCTCCTTCCTTTGACTGTGGACCATTCAGGTACTGAAATAATTTCTTCCTGATTCTTTTACTTGTTTGTTATTTTTCAATGAGAAGCCAAACTCTCAGGAAAAAGGACAAATTATGCAAATATAAATTTATATAAATTCCATACACTCCAGTAGCAATTATAAGAAATATTAGTGAAATATTTATGTAGCTATCTAAATCGATTAATCAAATTTTTACATTGTGTTTTCACCAATTTCTGTTGGGTTGTTGAAGTGAAATTGTTGCACTTCTAAAGTATTTATTTATTTGCTTGTTTGTTTATCTATCTATCCATATCCCACTTTTATTATTTTTACAAATAATTCAAATTGGTTAATATACCCAACACATCCTTCTCTTTTTTCTCTACAACATCCCTGTGACTTGACTTGGAATGAGAAAGAATGACTGGCCCAAGGCCCATGGCTTTCATGGCTAAGGCAGGATTAGAACTCCCATTTTCTAGCCTGGTGCCTTCGCTATTAGACCTCGCAGTACTGGGTTAGACTGCCAGTAATATTTGCCTGCCTGTCTTCTTCCCTTTATAGGCTATGCAAATCCTTGTGCAGCAAGATGTTCAGGATAAGAAACATCTTTTTGGGGGGAAGGGAATCAAGTCTCTGAAGGATATAGCACTGTCTCCACATTTTGGCAGGTATATTGTAGGGAGTTCAAGTAATTCCAACAGGGAATTAAGTGAGGAATCTATATTTCTGATAGCAGTTGCTTTCCTGAAGTGACAATTTTTACGGATAAATTTGGGAATCACTTATTTAGAGATAGATGCATGCATATTGTATTGTAGGAAAAGAAAATGATAAGAAAAAAGAATTGAAAATCCAAAAACTTTGAATAATATAGTTTAAGCTTACTTAGTGACTGCAGACCCCTTCATGGATTACTGCCTTGTCGTGGTGAAGGGGCTTGCATAGCTCAATGAAGCTATGAGCTATGCCATGCAGGGCCACCCAGTATGGACAGGTCATAGCAGAGAGCTCTGACAAAATATGATCCTGGAGAAGAAAATGGCAACCCACTCCAGTATTTTTGCCATGAAAACCCTATGGACAGTACCAAAAGGGAAAAAGATATGATGCCAGAAGTTGAGCCCCTCAGGTCAGAAGGTGTCCAAAATGCTACTGGGGAAGAGCAGAGGGCTAGTACTAGTAGCGGTAGAAAGAGTGAAGTGACTGGGCCAAAGCCGAAAGGATGCTCAGCTATAGATGTATCTGGTGGTGAAAGGAAAGTCCGATGCTGTAAAGATCTATTCTCCATAGAAACCTGGAATGTAAAATCCATGAATCAAGGCAAACTGGACGTGGTCAAACAAGAGATGACAAGACTGAACATCAACATCTTAGGAATCAGCAAACTAAAATGGACAGGAATGGACAGGAATTAGATGACCATCAGGTATACTACGAATCCCTCAGAAGAAATGAAGTAGCTTTCATAGTCAATAAAAGAGTAGGAAAAGCAATACTGAGATAAAATCCCCAAAATGACAGAATTATCTCAGTTTGATTCCAAGGCAAACAATTCAATATCACAGTAGTCCAAGTCTATGCCCCAACCACTGGTGCTGAAGAGGATTCTAAACAAAATTCTATCAGCCTGTGCCCTGCTTCATTTTGTACTCCAAGACCAAACTTGCCTGTTATTCCGCTTATCTTTTGGCTTCCTACTTTAGCATTCCAATCACCCATGATGATAAAGACATCATTTTTGGTGATAATTCTATAAGGTGCTGAAGAGTAGATATGCAGATGATACCACTCTAATGGCAGAAAGTGAAGAGGAACTAAAAAGTCTCTTAATGTGGGTGAAGAAGGAGAGTGCAAAAGTTGGCTTGAAACTCAAAATTAAGAAAACTAAAATCATGGCATCCAGCCCTCTCAATTCTTGGCAAATAGATGGGGAAGAAATTGAGGTAGTGACAGATTTTATTTTCCTGGGCTCCAAGATCACTGCAGATGAGGACTGCAGTCAAGAAATTAAAATATGCTTGCTCCTGGGGAGGAAAGCTATGGCAAATCTAGCTAGTTTACTAAAAAGCAGAGACATCACTCTGCCAACAAAAGAGCATATAGTCAAGGCTATGGTTTTTCCAGTTGCAATGTATGGCTGTGAAAGTTGGACCATAAGAAAGGCTAAGCGTCAAAGAATTGAGGCCTTTGAACTATGGTGCTGGAGAAGACTCCTGCGAGTCCCTTGGACTGCAAGGTGATCAAACCAGTCAATCCTAGAGGAGATCAACCCTGACTCCTCTTTAGAAGGCCAGCTCCTGAAGATGAAACTCAATACTTTGGCCACCTAATGAAAAGGAAGGACTCACTGGAGAAGAGCCTAATGCTGGGAACGATTGAAGGCAAAAGAAGAAGGGGACGACAGAGAATGAGGTGGCTGGATGGAGTCACTGAAGCAGTCGGTGTGAGCTTAAATGGATTCCGGGGGGTAGTAGAGGACAGGAAGGCCTGGAGGAACGTTGTCCATGGGGTTGCAAGGGGTCAGGCATGATTTCACGACTAACAACAACAACAAGTGACTGCAAAACAAATTATTGGTGGATCAGACAGAACATCTGGTTTTGTAAAGAAGAAATGTTATTTTGAACAAGAGCATTGCTATGTGGCAATGTTTAAGTTAAAAAGCAAAAAATATAATGGTTCAACATATAGCCAAAACTACCGGGATGAGTTATAAAAATAAAAGTATTTTTTCAAACATTTCATTATTTGAAACTTCCTTATTCAGTCACAATAAATTATCATGAATGTAGACAGCAGAAAAATAATAGAAGCTGAATTGATCAGAGCCAGGACTACTGTATTAATAAGAGTTTTGTACTTCCATTGTGAGTCAGTTTCTCTCAAATGGATCTGTAGGCCAGATTAATATGCCAGTGACCTCTAATTTGATTTAATAACTCTTTCATGCTGCACCGCAGATACTGACTCAGTCTGGGTCCAGCTCAGAACAAACTGTTCTTTTGATTTTTGTTTGTTTGTTTGTTTGTTTGTTTGTTAATAAGGAACATAGCAGCAATATATTTTGATGAAGGAAGGATTGTATTAAATTTCTTTGGATTATATTAGATATGTTTTTGATCTTTAAAATTTAAAATTTTAAAATTAAAATTAGAACATATCTCCACCTGAAACCATATATTGTCTGTTCCGTTAAAAAAAGTTGATGGCATATAATCAATTAGTAACTTTATGAAACATTAAATTCTTATTCCATATTTACATTGGCATCCTTCAGTCTCAAGAGACTATAATATCATGCTCTGGAAAGAGGTCCTAAAACAGCATCAAGTGTCACTAAAAAGGCCAATTTGAGAGCAATCTCTTCCCCACTGAGAGCAAGTTCTTGTGCAGAGATTGTAATATAAGGAAGTAAATCCACGTCCTGACCCATGACTTGTGTTTTTTTCAGGCTGATTGTTAGTCCAAAGTCTTGGCAGGCCTTGCTAAAACTGTCCATAAATTGTTGAAGGTCTTCAGCAGAGTGAGCAATGACGGCATCATCATCAGTGAAGAGGAAATCCCATAAGCATTTCAGCTGGACTTTAGACTTTGCTCTCAATCTAGAGAGATTAAAAAGTTTTCCATCTGATCTGGTCCGGAGGTAAATACTCTCTTTTGCAGTTTCAAAAGCATGTTTCAACATGACAGGAGAAAAGATCCCAAATAAGGTTGGCATGAGGACACAGACCGGCTTCACTCCACTTCGAACATTAAAGGAATCTGAAGTTAAACCATCAAAAACTACAGTGTCTTTCATTTCCTCATGAAAGGACCTGATGATGTTGAGGAGCTGATGTGGACATCCAATCTTGGGGAGAATTTTATAAAGGCCATCCCTACTAACCAAGTCAAAAGCCTTTGTAAGATCTATGAAGGCTACAAAAAGTGGCTGTCTTTGTTCCCTGCATTTCTCCTGAAACTGTCTAAGGGAAAATACCATGTCAATAGTGGACCTGTTGGCTCGAAATCCACAATGTGATTCTGGATAGACTCTCTACAAGCACCTGGAGCCTCTTCAGTACGACACGGGCAAGCAGCTTCCCTACAACACTAAGAAAAGAGATGCCACGGTAATTGTTACAGTCACCCGTCACCTTTGTTCTTGTATAGTGTGACAATATGTGCATCCTTCATGTCCTGTGGTACTCCACCTTCCCTCCAACAAAAACAGAAGATTTCATGCAGTTCAGTGAGGATGTTCTCTTTGCAGCACTTCAGAACTTCGGCAGGAATGTTATCTTTCCTGGGTGCCTTGCCAGAGGCAAGGGAGTCCAGGCCGCATTTAGTTCTTCTAAAGTTGGTTCACTGTCAAGCTCCTCCAAGACAGGCAGGCATTCAATGTTATTTAATGCTTCTTCAGTTACCACATTTTCTCTGGAATATAACTCAGAGTAGTGCTGCACCCAGCGTACCATCTGCTGTGCTCGGTCCTGGATAACCTCATCTGTAGCAGACTTCAGAGGGGCAGATTTCTTCTGTGTTGGACCTAAGGCCTGCTTGATGCCATCATACATCCCCTTGATGTTGCCTGTGTCAGCTGCTAACTGGATTCAAGAACAAAGTTGCAGCTAATAATCATTAGCACATCTCCTGGCGGTCTGTTGGACTTTGCTACAAGCAGCTCACAGAACCTGTAGGTTGCAGTCACTGGAACAGACTTTATATGCAATTAGAGCTCTCCTTTTTTCCTCAATGGCTGGCGTCAACTCCTCCAAATGGGCTTCAAACCAATCTGCTCTCTTTCTGATACCCTTACCAAATACTGACAAGACAATGTTATAAACAGCATTCTTGAAATATTCCCATCGTTCAGATGCATTTACTTCAGCTGGGCCTGGGAGAGTTTCCTTGAGTGCTTGTGCAAATTCCTCCACTTTGCCGATTGGGGTCTTGTTGATGTCAATTCATGGTCTTCCTTCCTTCTTCATGTGATGCAATCTCTTTGTTTGCAGTTTTATTCTGCTGCACACCAAGGAGTGGTCTGTATCGTAATCAGCACCCTGATAGCTGTGTGTGATTGTAATATTGGGGAGATTGGAGTGTCTGTTTGAGTGAGTGAATCATGTGACTGCAAGGATGAAAGTTCTCCAGCTCTTCTCATGGGTAAATCTGCTTGTTTTTAGGGGGAAGGGAAGTGTGTGTTTGAGTGAGTGAATCATGTGACTGCAGGGAGGAAGGTGCTCCATTTCACCTCATGAATGAATCTGCTTGTTTCTAGGGGGAGGGGAGAATGGCTGTTTGATTGAGTGTAAGTGGGAAGTCTTGTTAGTTGTGTGCATGGAAAACCCAGTTAGATGATGTCCATTAGCCTTGGAAGGCAACTTATGTAGGAGAAGAAAAACTCCGATCTCAAACCTCCACTGCCTTGTGGCTATACCCATCTATGGGAAAGTCTTCAGGAGCCAACCTCGAGGCAAAACCTGGAACCGGAGTCCTGGAGTGAGGAGGAGTGCTAGATGAGTAATACCTCTCTAAAAAAACCTTGGTCCACTGGCCCAGCTTGTAGAACCTCATAAGGGCCCTTTTCCAGGGTTACAGGAGAAGATGGTCAACTGTTTTGAAGGCGGAAGAGGGCTTTATGCCCCAACAGCAGATAAAACGGCAGAACCATCTTCTAGGAGAAGGAAAACTCTGATTACAAACCTCCACTGCCTTCTGGCTATATTTACTACTGGAAAATGCTTCAGGAGTCAACCTCAAGGCAAAATCCGGAGCCAGAGTCCTGGAAGCAGTTTGTGACTGTTTACAATCACATTCTGGTAACTCCTGCAATGCAGCTGGAACTAATCATATCGGCTTTGCCATTCTATTGGACTATTTCAGCGATGTGGAGGGAGGGGGAATCTGTTGCTTGGGTAACAGTCTATCCTCCATATTAATATACCCAGGCCTCGTGCTCTGGAGAGGACACTCCAGCTTTGCCTACAGCATTGAAACAACACGGGAAGTGGCAGGTACCAATTATAAGTCTTTGCTTGATTGGCATAGAGCGTGATGCACGGGGCCACTTTCATCAGTGGGAAAGGTCATTGTACCTCATAGAGCAGCTACCACCCACCTTAAGCTGGGCAGCCCCCAGCCAGTAAGGTGCTGTCCCTCCATGATCTGTTAACCTCACAGGGTCTGTGGGGTTTAGGGTCAAAGCCGACAAGCAGATCAATAACTTTGCACCATGCAATAAATATAAGAAAACTTTAGCCCTAAAGTTGGGCACCTGGAATGTTCAGACAATGACCCCCGGTCTTTCTGACAATTTACAAGAGATAAATGGTGTACATAAAACAGCTGCCATTGGCATGGAGTTGAGCAGACTGCAGATGGACATCATTGCCCTTCAAGAGATAAGACTGTTAGACTCGGGATCTATTAAGGAGAAAAACTTTTCGTTCTTCTGGCAGGGAAAACCATCGAACAGGTCTAGGAAATATGGAGTTGGCTTCACGATCAGAAACACCCTACTAGGATCCATTACTCCACCTGCTACAGAAAGTGAAAGAATTCTGTCCTTGCAGCTCCACTCATCAGCAGGGCTGGTTACTCTTTTTAGCGCATATGCGCTGACATTATCATCTTCAGTAGAATCCAAAGACAAATTCTGTGACGATCTGGCTGCTACTATCAAGAAAATCCCTGAGAAAGAACCACTGTTTATGCTTGGCGATTTTAATGCCAGAGTTGGAGCTGATTATTGTTCTTGGCCTACTTGTTTAGGTCAGTTCGGCATTGGAAAGATGAATGAAAATGGCCAATGACTGCTGAAATTTTGCTGCTACTATGGTCTTTACGTTAGCAATACATACTTTAAAACAAAGCCTCAACACAGTCTCTTGGAGACATCCA
The DNA here is from genome assembly GCA_038048745.1 of Coluber constrictor foxii. NCBI lineage: Eukaryota > Metazoa > Chordata > Lepidosauria > Squamata > Colubridae > Coluber > Coluber constrictor. The sequence continues at coordinate 111,750,149 of CM075961.1, read as the reverse complement.
AGATCGAAGCATTGGCACCAGCTCGACTTGATTCTTACCAGGCACTCCAACCTCCCCAATATTGCTGCATATTAAATGATTGGTAATAACATACAATCAGATCTTCACATCCTGACTTTTCAGTTGTATTGGGACTACAACTTCCAGAATTATATTTGATACAAATGCTGACTGGAAAGTCTAACAACTATAGTAAGAATACACATGAATGATAAGTTGGAGAAAAATATGATGTTGTATTTATTGTTGTTTAAATCCAGCTTATACTGAGCATTAACAATAACATAAATTCAGAATTAAGCAGTTTCCCATACAGGTAGTCCTCGATTTACAAACATAATTGAGCCCAAAATTTATGTTGCTAAGTGAGACATATACTGAGTTTTGCCTCAGTTTACAACTTTTCTTATCACAGTTGCACCACAAAATCACTGCAATTGTTAAGTTAGTAACACAATTGTTAAGTGAATCTGGCTTCCCCACTGATTTGCTTGTCAGAAGGTTGCAAAAGGTGATCACATGACCCCAATCATAACCGCAACCATCATAAATATGAGTCAGTTGACAAGCATTCGGATTTTGATTGCATAACCACTGGTTGCTGCAATAGTCGTAAGTGTGAAAAACAGTCATAAGTCACTTTTTTCAGTGCCGTACCTTTGAATGGTCATTAAATGAATTGTTGTAAATTGAGGATTACCTGTAATATCAATTTTTTAAAAGAACGTATTTTGCTGTTGTTTTCAAAATAATGTGTCATGAGATTGTTATTATTCATTTTAATGTATCTTAAATTTGCAAATTCCAAAAAAAGAGAAGAGAAATATATTCAACTACCAGTATTTCTTTAAAAATAACCAATTGAAGCTGTTCAAGTAGTATATTCTGAAAATGTGTTGCATGAAGACTTTTTGTACGTCCTCTCTGAAGTTCAATTCCTATCATTATACAGTCCTGTCCATTTATTTATTTCTTCTTCCAGTGGAAAAAAGAAAATGTATGATGTCATCCAAGAGACTATTGAATACGATTTCCCACCTCTTGTAGCCAAAATCTTAGGTTATTTGGCAAATCCAGGACTAATTATAACTGCAGTGTTGCTTATGATGTAAGTTGCATTGGCTGAGATTTTGGGGTGGGGGAATTGGAATCTTGTATATAAGAATATACTAATAGGTTATCAATTAAAATTTGTCATGAGTTTTAAAAAATATGTGCTGCATATGACAGCAAATAAAGTAAAATCCTTGTAAATGGATTATGCAACTTTCCAAAACTCTTAATCTGCCAACTCCCAAATCCCTCTTTATGAATCCATTATACAAATTGTTGCTTCCAGTGCGATTAGCAAATCAATTAGTGATTTATCTACATTTAGTACTGACTACATTCTTGAGATGAGAATCTTAGGAATATATTGTTCCCATTCTCTTGAATTGGATTGTGAATGAATTTGGTTCATTATCTGATAGTTCTATTTAATTTTACAATAGATGCGTTATTTATAACAATTCTAGTAATTATTGAAATAAAACTAGATTTAGAATCTAACCTAGCATTTAAAATGAACTTTCAAATAGTTAATGATTTCTCATACAACCCCTCTGAGGAGAGTTTATGAGCAGGGTTTATTTTTTTAAGATAACCAGGTTAGCTTAAACAAAGTGGGGGTGCTTGTAAAGTGATTTCACTTTGCCTGGACAACTTCACAGTGAATCTTATAGTACCATTGCTTTTGTCTGAACCAGCAATCAAGAACACTTGAAAACTCATTCCTATTTTGCATGGGCTTTAGTCTAGGGTATGTAAAAATAGCGAAATTCCCCAGGTTTAGCATCTGCCAACAAGTGATTTTCAGGTAGTATATAGCTATGTGTATTCATCACTGAGTCTGTACAAGTTTACGGATTAGTTAACATCAGTGTCTTTATCTAGTATTTAAAACTATTAACTTTTCATCATGGAAAAGTTTTTTTTTAGGTGGAAGAACTTCGTAGTTAAAAGTAAACCTAAGTCAAGGAATTGTTATAGCAGTTTTTATCTTATATCATAACCTCTTAAAAAGCAGCTTCTTTCTGATCCAACTCTGATTGCAATGAAATATTGATTTTATTCATGACAGTAGCACAGATTTCATTATCATATAAGATTCTGGATATCACAAAGTTTGAGAATCCCTCTGTATTTTAGTATTTTTTAAAAATCCTGTAAGATATTTCAGAGATTTTTTTTTAATTTTTAATTTGATTTTACAGTCTTGCCATATATTACCTGAATGCTGTGGCTGAAGGATACAAACATGCCAATGCAGAGTTGAAAAAGAAAATGCAAATGGTATTTAGATTTGTTTAGATTTCATGTTAAATGTAAAAATAATCACATTTGGATTTAGACAGCTATTTCATTTTTTCCAACAATATAGTTAAAAAAGTCATGTGTTCATTCATATCCTGCAGCATCATATTCTAATTAATTTCTTGTTAAAATCACAGCAGTTCCTCCAAAAATGACTTTTTAAAAAGATGTAATACATTCATACATGAATATTTAATATCTATAAAAGATTGTGTTTTATTTTTAATAGGCTTATTTTATACATGAATCCTGGGTTATTTTTTATCACACTGAACATATAAATCTACTTAGGACCAAGACATTTAGAGTAGAGCAGGGGTAAAATTCACTTACCTTCTGTATCGGTTTGCCAATATGCGTGTGCTGTGCGCTCGCTTGCTCCACTCACGTGCGCCATCATCTGCACATGCACAAAGCCTTCTGCGCATACGCAGAGGCTTAAAATGTTACAAAAAAGAGATGTCATGACGTCCGCGTGGGTGAGCGGAGCCTCCTGCAGCCATTGCTACTAGATAGAACCGGCTGGATTTCACCCCTGGAGTAAACTTTGTATTTGAGATTGATATGTAACCTACCATTTAAACATTGACCAAATGAAAGCCTATGGTTCTATATAGTAATATGACTATTAAACAATTGTGAATGAATGGAAAAATCTCTACATTTTATTGTGCTCACTATTGTTTCTTATTTTAATATTTCTATAGACAAAATGGGAAAGAAAAATACAAGTTGAAACTCAAATAAATGTTCAAATTACAATACATCTAGAATACATTTCATATGATTATGTATTCTAGGACATGGCTGGAATTAAATGTCAAAGGTGCCAAATTAAATATCAAATGGACAGAGAGGATTTTTCTCAAATGCCATATTTTTCGGAGTATAAAATGCACCAGAGTATAAGACCTAGCTTAGTTTTTGAGGAAGAAAATAGGGGGGGAAAATCTACCTACCAGTTATTCATCTGGCTAGCATCCTTAGCCTGATCAGCTTCAGCACATTCGTTTGCTGGTTTTGAGTGTGTGCGCTTTTTATCCCCTGCTTGGGGATAAAAAGAGCTTCTAAAGCACAGCTGAGAGGGAGCAGCAATGAGAAAAGCAGGCAAAGCTGGGAAGATATCTTCACTCGCTAGCACCTCATTAGGGCTGAAAAAAAGCTTTTAAAGCACAGCTGAGAGTCATCGCTTCACTCACTAGTGCCTCATTTGTGCTGGAAAAAGGCTTCTAAAGCATAGCTGAGAGTTGGAGGGAGCAGGCAAAGCTCAGAAGATCGCTTTACTTGCCAGCACCTCATTAGGGCTGAAAAAAAGCTTCGAAAAAGCTATATTCAGCGTATAAGACGCACCCAAATTTTCAGCCTCTTTTAAGAGGGGAGAAGTGCATCTTATACTCTGAAAAATACAGTACTCCTTCCTACTTCCTCATATCATGTTAGATTGTCCTGTTTTAGTCTGAGTATTTTCAAAATTATAATATAAATTATAACTTCAGACTGATTGAATGACAGATCAAAGATAAATTCAGTTACAGCTCCATTTCAGCTGTAGGCGCCAAGAGACTTTGAGTCTTACCACAGACATGAAAGCTGGCTGGGTAACTTTCAGCCAACTTGCCTTACAGGGTGGTGGTTGTAGGGAAAATAGGAAGAAAGAATATTAGATATGTTCAACATTTTGAGTTATTTATAAAAAAAAATATCTATTGTTAGTTTTGTTCTGATTTTAAATTGCATTATCCACATAGAAGTTTCATCTTAAGTCTCAATTTTGACTAAATTAGATGTTACAATTCTTCTTTCCAGATGAATTGGGTATCTCATGACATGTTTTTATTTGTACAGCAACGTGAAGATGATAAAAATAAGAATAAACTTTCTGCCAATTCTGCAATGCAAGAACTAGAAGACTTGCCTATTCCATATGCAAAAAACATAGAAGGACCCAATGCAGTTAAAGGTAAAGATAGTGTCCAGAGTTCATACATATATTGCTTTGGGTGAGTTTCTATAATAGGACAACTTTAGTTCCTCTACCATTTGCAGAGTGTTGTCCTCCATAAATAAAAGACCAAATGTACCATTGTTTAATCTCAAGGTCATCCTACATACCTAATAGATAGCCATCACAATGGTCAAATAGCTTTTCAATTAATTACTCTAAGCCAGTTTAGTTTAATCAATAATCAACATTTAATATTATGCCATGGTTTACAGCTTGTCTTGTAAGGTTCAGTGAAATACTCTAAATCAGAGTAGACTGAAGGTTATTAAACTTTAATCAAAGTAAAAGTTGCCTTGCGGTACCATATTTGATTTGCAAACATTCAGAAGGCATCAGACACCATATATAGAAAATTATAATTCTTCACTGCCACCTAGTGATCACTTTTTATCTCAGTTTTATTAACTATAATACTGACAATTTTGGTGCAATAATGCCTTTTCTTTTAAACCAGATAAGCCTGTGTCACCAAGCTTTAAAAATCATTCTGCAGAGAAAAAGACAAATTCAAATCCTGAGAAAGGAATACTGTTGTCATCCTCACCTTCTGTGATGACCCAGCCATTTACTACAAAAAGAGGTGTGCCTTTCTCTAGTCAACTAAAATCACAATCTTATCCAAGGCGGCCTTATCCAGGAATTGGAGGCGGGAAACCTAGTAATGATAACATAGAAGTAGTAATGATATCTACTAGATCATGAGCATAATGGTACTTAATGAACTTGGTTATTTTACAAAATTGTTCTACTGTTTAGAAATTTAAGAGCTTCAACTATCTTGGAAGGCGATGAAAGGTTCCTATTCAGAGATGCAATGTTTTTGCCAAACTCCAAAGTTCACTGGTTTTTCCTTATATACCTTCATTTATTTCTATCTGGCACACAAATAAAGTTTACCTAAACTGTAACACAATATCTAATTAGAGATGGCAGCCTGGAAGGGAAAAAGTCCAGACTTAGCAGTATTGACAGGACTCCATGTATCTAGAATCTACAATCATAACTATAAAACAGTTTTAAAAGTAAGAAACAAAGTTTTGACAAAGATGTAAAGATTAATTACACCCAATCCCATCCTAGCACGGCAATAAGGAGGTATATGGCTTGTCTTTTCTCCCTTCCAAATGGGAGCTGGCAGGTAGAACTTTATCGGAGTTGACTCCGTCTCTGGTAACCGAGCAACCAATAATTTTTGAATGCTCCCTTTTATTTCCATTCGGTAGAAAAGCTTTCCATAGCAAGCTTACATGTGTTTGTAATTCTTGTTGACATGGAAAATACATTATATACATTGGAATTTTAAATAAAATTTCGTAATATCAAATATATTTTCAATTTCTAATCATAATTGGAAACAAAAGCTTTTTTCACATGTGCAATAGTAGCATTTCTTTCAATTCACTCTTGCAATTTTCCTTGCTTTTGTAAAGGATTGTTTTCTATATTATAGCACATCTCTATAGTATATAGCATCTATGACTCGTTTACAGTATATCTGTTCAGAGCTGCAAAACAGGGAATTGGGGAATAATTGATAGTAAAATCATAATAGTTTAGAGCAGACCTGGGCATATTATGGTCCCTGGGCCACATCTCTGTCATGAGATCAATTGGAAATTAGAAATCAAATTTCCCACCCACAAAACTTGCAAAAATGAGCAAAAACTATTCATCGATGTGTTGGAAGTGTAAGGTATTGCCTGGGAGCTTTTATCATATGTGGTGGAAATGCCCAAAAGCTAAAAAAAATGGTAATAGATAAAACAATGTCTAGAAGAGATATTAATACAAAATATAGAATTAAAACTGGAATTCTTTTTATTGGGCATTATGAAGGACAAATATAAAAAGGGTACATTATCTAATGCTACATATACTAACAGCAGCAAGATTGACCTTTGCACAAAAATGAGGAAATAGAGACCCCCAAAGATGATTAGCTAAAATATTAACTTGTGCAGAAATAAGACAGGTTGACTTTGGAATTCAAGGATAAGAGTGAAAGAGTATTATGAAATCTGGAATAAAATTTATTATTTGATGGAGAGGAGGAATGCCGGCTAAAGGATTATTGAGGAGTTGAATGTTTAGAAATTTCTGTTAGTTTTCTGTGATAAAACAGGAATAACTTGGTATTGATGTAACCTTCATAGATAAAAGAACTTGTGTTGAAATGTGATAAAGTAGTATAAATTTGTATAGCGATAATGAAGTATATCTGTTGTAAAACGTGATGAAAATGTCTAAACTGGAGAAGTCAAACCATGTCCAATGTCTTTAATTTGTATTAAGATTTTTTTTAAAAAAAATAGAAATAAAATTTATAATTATTCTAAATTTTCTAAAAGTGTCGCAGGGGGCAGGAAAAGCAGCAGAGTCCAGCTGGCTTGACAGTCACCATGCTCCTTCAGTCAGCTGACAGAAACTGGAGAGCAAAGTGAAAAAGTGCTTTATGCTGCACCAAGTTTGCCCCTGTCTGAGTTCCTCATATGGCCTCTTGAGAAAATTGCCCACTCCAGTTTAGAGCATGGCTGTCCAACTTTTTAGCTTGCCTGGGCCAGAGTTAAGAGGAATTCTCTGGGCCACATATAAAATACATATAATAGTTAAATATATAAATAACGATCTTTTTATATTTTGTATTATCTTGTGGGGCTGCAAGGAGCCTGCAGCTTGGTCATGCCTGATTTAGAGGTTATGAAGCTTAAAACTATTTCCAATGCTATTTAAAGTTATATTATCAATCTAACAGCAACTATTGTTATTAGTTTAGAAAATATAATTTTGGAGAACTTGTATATCTTTTTTCTTCCATAAATAGCTTTTGTCCAAAAGGACTGCCTGTCTGTGTCCATCTCTCTTGAATGCAAGTTAATTAATATCACCTTAAGGCTAGCTAGAATAAACATGGCAAGCAAAGTAATGTATTGTGATTTTTAGAAAGGCATGCAAGTGGTGTTATGTTCAAAAACAAAACCATTCAAAATACTGAAAGCTTTGCTGTAGTATTTTGTTCTAACAGCAATAAAACTGTTGGAATGTGTTTTGCTTTGAGTTCAGAACATTCATAATATCCTGTTTTCTATCACTGTGTACTTAGAATTAGGACACCTGAAACAGCTTAAGATTTGTTCAGAGATCATAACAAATGTTTTGTTCTGATATTAAATGAATTCTACACATAAAATATTCTGTAAACCTCAGAAAACCTTTTAGCCAAATAGCTATCACAAGTTTACAGAAATCCAAGATTAACCAAAACACAGTCTAAAAATCCTATTCTAAAGTCAACTATTAAATGCTTTACTTTATCTGAAACATAACAAGGGTGAGAGGGCAAAATATTTTCCTTGTTCTCAAACTATTTTAAAACATGGCATTTTAAAAAAAAAGTAATGTGTCTTTCTCAGCTAGTCTGGCTCACAGAATGTTATTTGAATGTCAGATAAAATTAACCCTTTTAACATGTGATTCAAAACATTTTTAAAAATACAACCCCCCTTTGGCACTATTCTACATGAGACTTTAATGACAAATCATCTTTAATTAGCTTGACTGGTTTAGCATCATTGTGAAGTGTGAATTTCAAACACTTGTGTAATATAGAAGAATTTGAGATGCTCAGCCAGCAAGCCTTTACAGAGGCCCCATATTAAGGCTTGCCCATTCACAAACCTCTTAACCTTTCTTCTGTATCAAAGGAGAAAAAAAGCATTCCTTTTTCTCAGCATAGAAAAGGTATCAAAAACTAATAATAGAATTTAGGGAATAAAAACATTTTTCTTTAAATCCTGCAACTTGACATGCTATTTGCTTTTGGGATGGATGTGGCTTAGCAAATCTTAGTGGCTGCTGTGATGCCATTTCTGATATTACAGCAGTAGCTGTCAACTTCTTGGCTCTGGCTTTCCCAGGTGAACATCCCTACCTCAACCTTCCATATACTAAGGGCTGATCCTGCATAATTTCCCAGATCAACAAAAATGTAAGAAAACAACAAACAAATCTTAGTTAACAAGGAAGATATTTTATTCTTCTATTGTAATTCTTGAATTGCTATTGCTTAATCAGGACCATTCTGTGGCAGTACCAACCCACTCAGTAGCCTGAGCTGTGGGAGCTGCAGACCAGTCTTCAGTGGCAGTTTGTGAACTCCAGTCCTCTGAAAAAGACATAAAATCACACTGGGTTTTGAAAAATGTAAGTAACTTCCTCAATTTTCATTACCATATTTTGAGATCATTCTCCAGTGATTAGCAATTGAATTCCCAAATACAAATCTTGGAAATTTGTATTACAAATATTTGCACAGAAATGAACAGAATCAAAGCCATTTCAATTAAGTACAATTGAAGTCAATGCAGGAACAGAGCATTTCAAATGGCCCACTTTCATGTGAATCAAGCTGATCTAAGGGATGACTTTGATTTCAGACATAAACCCCATGAACTGGAAGGATCTTCATGCATCCTGAATTAAACAGACTTTCGTGAAATAGGAATACCTCAGAAACACTCAAAATGGCATCTGATTTGAAGGATTTAATTCAAATAAGTGCCAATCCGCTTCCTCTCCCAAACAACATAGTATAGAAATTGCTTGGTGTGGTCTTCAGGAAAAGAGGATATTCCACAGGTCCTTGGAACAGTGTGCTCCTATGTCGGTTAATGTAAAATATTTCTAGTAGAGAACTTCAATGGATAAGGCCACCTAATTCAGCTTCCTTTTTTAAACTCCTCTTCCAGCAAGTGTCTCTCCCACCCCCCCACCCCCAAATGTAGAGGCAAACTGATTTGTTCCACATTTTAGATGATGGTATTACTTCTGAAACAGTAAAACCTGTGCTATACCAGAGTAGCAATTTGAAATTAAAATTTCCAGCATAATATAAATGGAAACATTTTAAAAACTATCAAGAGGCAACTGGAAAAGGAGAATAATGAAATCTAACTGAATAGATTAATGGAGAATGAGAACGGATGTCTGAGCTGTGTGTGTCCATGTTTTAGATACCGGCTTCTACCACTTCTTTCTCAAACTTTGCATTTCGTGAATCTACCTCCTCAAAATGGGAATTGGTTTATCAACTGTAAAAAAATCATAACTTAAATTACTGCATATGATACATTGTCCACTCAGCATTCTTTTCAATTACATTCTACTTACCAGTGGGGTAAGGCTGAATTGGGACAGAAGGCACTTGCACCCCTTCAGACCAATCAGACACCTCCGGTTGTGGAGGTGCAGTGAATTCAGGGGCAGGTGCTGTCCATTCACCCTGGAACTCCTCCTTGGTAACTGCCTTATCAGCTGCAGCCTGTTCTTCTTTTTCAATCTGAACAGGAGGCAAATCAAGTTACAACTATAAAGTTTTCTGGGTAGCATCAAAACCTTTTCTAAGCCTAGTTTGAAAATGAGTGATTTAGTACAAACTTGTACTGTGCGCTGAGTTTTCTGTATTTAAACAAAGTATCTCCTTGATGCATTTACTTTAATACTTCCTTTTTCAGGATTGTGTTATCAGACCATACATTGTAGAAAACAAAGTCATATTACTAATGCAAAACCACTTATTTCAATAAGAAAGTAATTATAAATCTCAAATATATATTACCTCTTCAGGATCTCGGTAGAAATAGAGATCAGGCATAACTTCCCATGGATGTTCACGGGAAATGGTGCCACGCATTCGCAGGACTTCCCGAGCCAACATCCACCACATCAGACCAACTGAGTGGGCTCCCTAAACATTTGTTAGATATTGTCAATTACATTTTCAACACACTCATTTAAGTTCATGAATAACTATTTAACTAAGTCTAAATAAAAGGATCATGCTGTTAAACAATTCAGGAAGAAAACAAAATATAGCTTAACTAACCCGGCTTGATTTCTTCAGCTAACAATTGACTGTTATAAATATGTAGCAAGAATCACTATCAAACCCCATTCATTGAATCCAAGAGGTTCTTATGGTGTTAGCGAAGACTCGCAGAAGCTGATGTAGCACACTTCCTACACTCAGAAGTTCTTTGGATAGAAACCATTCTGAGTTCTAACAAGCGTGCATATATTTCCTTCCCTCCCAAAATGTTTACATCCTGAAAACAAAATTTATATCCGACCTACTTAAAAATGTTTTGCACAACCATAGCTAGAAGTGCTTTTTGAAAAAAACATAAATGTACTGGAGGACATAGTACCTTGTTGTTGCAGGGAATAGCAATATCCACATAACGTAGGGGAGAATCTGTATTACACAAAGCAATGGTAGGAATGTTTACATAAGATGCTTCAGTCAGCGGCTGATGATCAGCCCTTGGATCAGTGACCACCAAAAGGCGGGGTTCACGAAAAGCAGCCTGGATCTGATTGGTAAATGTGCCAGGAGTGAACCGGCCAGCAATTGGAGTTGCACCAGTAGCTGCAGCAAATTTCAAAACAGCACGCTACACGGGGAGATAAAATAACAAAATGGATTATATGTTTCTAATGAACACCCCCAAAATCAATAAAGCAATTAATTTTGCAAGTACAACCAAGACTGAATTGAGAATGTCATTTTGAAGCACCAGACACAAATATATTTGACTTCTTTTGTCAAGTTTGACTTAAAAGAAAGTTTAGTTCATATTACTTGTTCTTAGATGGTTTCTAATAGGACATACAATTTTCATCTTCTGGCCAAGTGTATCCATACCTGCCCAGTATTCCTGGAGGAGATAACACTGACATCTGCTGGGTTCTCAATAGCTACAATGGCACGGGCTGCTAAGAGCAGTTTTTCCCAGGTTCTCTTCAGATTGATGATGTAAATACCTCAATAAAAAGATGTAGGATTTTCAATCAAATATGGGAATGCTCAAGAAAATGCATAAAATCCAGCCCTCATCTATCATTGTCTTCAAAAATCTGGAATGTGGCAGCAACTACTATCAAACCCCAGTCATAAAGAAATACTCTACTGGTGTTAGCGAAAATCCTGCCAGAATTTACTCTAGCACACTTCCGACACTCAAGAGTTAATTGGCCAGAAACTGGCCTCAGCTCCAAGTTTTAATAGTGTGCAGTTAAAACACATGCCAACCTGCTTACTCTATGTAAGGTCTCACTTGATTTCAGTAATAATAGAGCTCCATGAAAATATCAGCACCATATAAGGAGAAATAGACTCTTGTGCCACTTTTTTAAAAGGCCTGTGAATTGGGAAGAAAAGGGTATTTCAGTTCATGAATTCTATAAAAATTAGTTTTGGAATTGAGAGAAACTAGGCTAAATTAAACATAAAAAGGCCCACCTGAAATGAAGCCTTTTTAAACTCTGGAACAATGAAAAAAACTCAGATGGGGAAATATACTGTATGTACCAACTTGGAATTTATAAATTCTGACAGAAAACCCCATTATTGTGCATAATGATGATTTTGACATCACTAACATAAAGTGAAGTCTATAATTAACAATTTTTTTAAAAAATCCAATTTTTACCATCACTTTTTCTTTTATATATATATTGTTCCATCTGAAAATCTAGATTGGTGCCTCCCAAATGGGTTCCCGCAGCAAGGAATTTGAGGACATCTTCCTCCTTCATCTGTAGAACATCAAGGCCTCCAGACATTGTGAAAGTTTCCTTTAAAAGCAACGACAGGAAACCTAGAACATAAATCAGGATGGTTATTTTAATATGTTTTAATCAGTTCTGTCCAACTATAAAATGGAAGTAATAACAATCTATCACTGTCACTATAGAGATAACTGTAACTATAAATCAGTTTATAAAGTAAGAATCAATAAACTTAAAATGGTTGTTCTAATGTTTCCAACTTGGATTAAGAAAAATATTCCAGTAACTACATTGTAATCTGAAAAAAACCCCATTACTATAGCAATCAAATGACATTTAAACAAATACATATATCAACTTACTCAGAAGACCCTGAGTAGTTTTAATGAGAAAGCTATACAAGGAAGTTTACTTGAATGCTTCAAAATTTGGAAGAAACGCTTTGGCCATAGCACATGAGCACAGTAGCTGTTACTCATTTAACATATACATCTTCAGCATTTTACAGGGGCCTGAAGTTATCCCTGTACCATTTTAATGAATTATTTTTAATTCTTATAAGTCAAACTGATTCTGCTAAGATGAAAATATGAACATCAGTACTTAAGGTTTTCCTTTTAAGAAAAGGAAGCTTTTCTGAAAACGATCCAAAGGTCATGCACTGGAAAACCTCAATCCATGCATCATTCTCTCCTTTATATTATTTGAGATAACTTTTAATAGCTGAAAAAGAGCAATATTGAGTTGCAATGTTAAAAGTCTGGGCTACATATGGAACTAACGAAGCAAAGACCAGTATGTTTTGCATTTGTATGTACATCAAAAACCTAACCAAATTAATAATATGGCCTCGCATCCTACTAATTACCAGTGCCTTTGTTTCAATTTTGAACTCGAGTAAATATGTGACAGCGCTCGATTTGGTGTTTCAAAAGCGTCGTTAGCGCCAGGATGGCCGAGGTCGTTTTCCAAGGCGGGAGGCCTGAAACGTGGGGCATCCCAGCCATTTCGGCAACCCAAAGCAGAGGCAACTGCCTCTTCCCAACGCCGCCGCTTCCCACCGCCCAGCCACTTTACGTGGCCCAAGGGAGCACAATGCCACAACACGCGTTACACGACTCACAAGATGACAACGCCGTATGAAGGATTGCTTCTCTGAGCTCGAAGAGAAAGAGGGCCGCGATGACTGATCACGAATATATATATCCTGCCTGCCCACCAATCACAAAGCCTTTCCCCGGAAAGGAAGTGACGTTACTTGCTTTCCTTTCGCGCGAGAACAGAACTCACGATAATTTCCGTTGTTTTCTGAGTACCGTCACAGGGAGGGGAAATGATATCAATGTAACGAACGACGGGGAGCTAATTGCCTATCTTAGTGTTATTCAAACTTGGCAACCCGAAGATGTTAACCGTGGCTGGCAGCGAGATTCTGGGAGTCCGCACTTCTTAATTCCAAAAACACTGTTTTGCGAATTCTGACAGCAAAATGCCTGAGGAGCTTTTTAAAAAGTGACTGGACTGGATGTTACTAATACGACTTTCCCTTTAAAAGTTTCACCATTCAGTTGGACTGTCTGTTCTTTGCCATCGTTATTCTCACACTGACTTAACGTGTATTATTTCTCGATCTGCCCCCACATTAGATCAGGCTCAGCAGAAATTGAATTGCGGGTCACCACCGCAATTCTTGAATTAAAGTGTTATCTCAAGGGTGATTTCTAACCAAAGAAAATTGCTTAGAACACTTTTCTGTCCCTGCTTAACCAATTATTCTAAAACAAAAGATGGTTTTTAAACGAAAAATATATTCTTTTACATTTGCTAATATAGTCAGGACACTGACTACCAATGATTTTGTGCAGCTTACAATTAAAAACTAAAAAAAATCAAAAGTAGGAAACTGAGCAAAATGAACAAAAAGCCATGGATTATGTACCCAGTACACATTTGCCTAAATCTTGGAAGAATTTATTTATTAGGTTTTTGTCCCATATTTATTACCTTTTTAGTAAATCATAGCCATGTATTGAGCAGCTTGATACTTGTGTATAATATTACTGTATTGGGTTTAAATTTTCTGGTGCCAGTGATCTAGACAATATTATACCACATTGCGGTTCTTTAGCTCTTCCTAAGGACTGAAATCTTCCCAAGAACCCTAGGATGTTGTAATGTATTGGCATAGTGTATGTACTGATAACAGTGCGGTTTTTGTATTTAACAGATAAATATGTTGTCAGTGCACAGATTCTATAAATGATTTTCAGAGTTTTTTGATACAATACCCAGTGCTCAGTAGTGGGTTTCAATTTAGTTTGCTACTGGCTCGCTTGTGCCTTCCACCACCGCCAGTGCATTGCAATCACTGGGACCACTATGTTTATGCCATAATTTTTCAGCTTTGAATTTCAGATCTTTATATATATGTGATTCCAATACTTTGCATTCTACTATCCATTGGTATTGCCACATCAGTTCTCCACGTCTTCTTGTCAAGCACAGTTAAATCTGGCATGTTATGAACCAAGACTATCAGTTTGTATCTGGAAATACAATATTTTAACCTGATTATTTTCTTTTTTAACTCTGTTCCCACCAATTTTGAATCATATTGGCCACTGTTATTTTGTTTATAATCAACTTGTGAGATCTTCTTGTCCAAGTATGTGTTCTACTGTTCCTTCTGCTTTTTCCACAACCTGCACTTTGAATCATTTGATTTTTCAGTTCTGACCTTGTTTGCATTGGTTCAATTGGTTTGCTCTTGAGAAGTCAAAATCAAGATTTTAGTTTCTTTAATGTTTCAGTGGTCATTGCCAGATTTTCCTTACCCACTTTCACCTCCATCTTTTTAGAAATTGACCATGTAATGTGGGGTGTCAAACTCAGTTTCAGTGAGGGCTTGTGGTTGACCTCAGGGGGCCAGGGTGGGCATGGCTGGGGTGGGTGTGGCCTTTTCGACATCACTCATGGCTGGGGGCACTTGTGGCACCGGAATCGCCCCCCCCAACCAGGCCCTCAGGCCCCGGATACCTTAGGAGGTGAAGAAGGAGATATGGCCGGCTATATTACCCAGCATTACCATACTATAACTTGTCCCAGTTCCTTTGGACTATCATGAACCTGAGACCAGTTTTACTTCCCATCCAAGGCCTTGTAGATATACATGACAGCCAACCTTCTGGCACTGTGAGACTCCCCCCTCACGCAGGCCTGGCCCTCCACACTATCGAGGGCCTACCTTGATGAAAGGTTTTGGAACCCCGAGAGGTGGCATGTTGCAAAGAGGGGGTTGAGGTTTTTTTTAATTATGTTCTTAAGCAAATTTTTAAGGGGTGCTGGGAGGGGGGAGGATTGTTCTAAGATTGGACCTGGGGGCGGGTCCACATAGCTACAGGACAGCACAGTAGGTCTGATGGTCATGGCAGAGGGGGCGGGAAGGGGAGTCTGGCTAGGGTCCCCGGGGGTGAGGGTGAGGGTAGTTTGATCAGCATTGTGAGTGGGAGGGGCAGATATGGCAGTAGCAGGGGGCCAAATCAGGTTATGGGAGTGTGCACTTTCTGTTTACGAGCGATTGTGCACTCCGGCCCCCAATGCGATTCTCATTCTCCGGGTTGTACAGAACCTCAGGGCCTGGGCCTCTGGCTGATGCTCTGCAATGCCAGGTCTGTGATTAACAAAGCCCCCTCATTTATGATCTTGTTCAGGAGGGGGGGCAGACCTGGCAGGGATTACGGAGACCTGGTTGGGTCAGGAGGGGGGGTTCCCCTTGGTGAAATATGCCCACCAGGCTTCCGTGCATTCCATCGGCCAAGGGCTCAAGGGAGGGGCACGGGAGGGGCTGCTATTGTTAAGGAAAGTCTTTGTCCGAGGGAGGCCACTGTTCCTCAGATAGCCAGATGTGAGTCCCTCCTTATGAAGTGGGGTCGTGGGGTGCAGATGGGCTTGCTAACTGCGTATCTGGCTCCCTGCCACGTAGCGGTAGCCCTGCCTGAGCTGCTCGCCATAATAGCCGGGGTGACGGTGGATACTCCCAGATTTATGGTCATGGGAGATTTCAACCTGCCATCCGTCAGTGAAACATCAGAGACAGTTCAGGAGTTCATGGCTTTCATTACGGCCATGGACCTGACCCAGTTAGTTCAAGGCCTTACGTAGACAGGGGGGGGGGGTCACATTCTGGACTTGATTTTTGTCTCTGGTGAGTGGTTGAATGATCTAGAAATAGAGGAGTTAGTTATCAAGCCCTTGTCATGGTCAGATCATTCACTTTTTCAATTAGACTTTCAAGCCGCTTCCTTCCGCCACGGGGAGACGGAAGCACTGACCAGGTGGTTCCATCCCAGGTGCCTGATGGATCCTGATAGGTTCCTAATGGAGCTTGGGTCATTCCCTGAGGCTCTGGCTCATGACTCGACTGAAAAACTGGTGGCCGCCTGGGAAAGAGCGGTCGCTGGAGTTTTGGACCGAGTCATGCCTTTGCAGCCTCTGACCCGCTGTTGATTCCATCTGACTCCCTGGTTTTCAGAGAAGCTGAGGGAGATGAAGCGCCAGAAAAGACACCTGGGAGAGTGATTGGAGGGCCAGCCATTCTGAATCCAACCGAACACTGGTGAGGTCTCACATTAAGACCTACCTAGTGGCGATAAAAGCGGCAAAATCTAATTATTTTTCCACTCTTATTGCATCTGCAGAGAACCTCCCAGCTGCCCTGTTTAGGGTGACCCGCTCCCTTCTCCACATGGGAGCACAGGAAGACCCTTTGCAGGATAGGGCTGAAGATTTTGTGCAATTCCTGCATGACAAAATCAACATCACTCAGATTCGGGAAGGTCTGGACTCTGATTGGATGGTTTCAGAGGGGGTTGAGCTCTGCCACATGTTTATTGGATCCAGGTCCCTCCTGGTTGGTGCTGGCCTCCCGGGCGGTCACACGAGGCTGGCTCCAGATGATTATTAAAGCTTCTTTGAGTGAGGGTCTCCTCCCCCCACCTTGAAAGAGGTGGTGATGGGGCCCCTCCTCAAGAAGCCTTCTCTGGACCCGGCTGTATTAGCAAACTATCGTCCAGTCTCCAACCTTGGCTTTGTGGTGAAGGTTGTTGAGAGTGTGATGGCGCAACAGCTCCCCTAGTACCTCGATGAAGCTGTCTATCTAGATCCATTCCAGTCGGGCTTCAGGCTGGGATACAGCATGGAAATGGCATTGGTCGCATTGGTTGATGATCTCTGGAGGGCTTGGGACATGGGGTACTCTGTTCTAGTCCTATTGGACCTCTCAGTGGCTTTTGATACGATTGAACATGGTATCATACTGCATCAACTGGAGGGGTTCGGAGTGGGGGGCACCCTGCTGCTGTGGTTCTCCTCCTTCCTCTCCGGTCAGACGCAGTCTGTGTTGGCAGGAGGACAGAGGTCAACCTCAAGGCGCCTTATTTGTGGGGTGCCGCAAGGGTCGGTCCTCTCACCCCTTCTGTTCAACATTTATGTGAAGCAGCTGGGAGAGATCATCTGTGGTTTTGGGGTGAAGTGTCATCTGTACACTGATGATACTCAACTGTACATCTCCACCCCAGACCACCCCAATGATGCCCTTGACATAATGTCCCAATGTCTGGAGGCCGTGAGGATCTGGATGGGGAGAAACAGACTCAGACTCAACCCCTTCAAGACTGAGTGGCTATGGCTCCCGGCATCCCGGTATAGCCAGCTGGTTCCATCACTGACTATTGAGGTGAGACTTTGGCCCCCTCAGAGAGGGCTCACAATCTGGGTGTCCTCCTAGATGCATGGCTGTCTTTAGATGATCATATGATGGCTGTGGCCAGGTTTTTTTTTAATCAGGTTCATCAGATTTACCAGTTGTGTTCCTTTCTGGACAGGGACACCCTGCGCACAATCACTCATGCCCTTGTGACATCCCGTCTGGATTACTATAACACTCTCTACATGGGGCTCCCCTTGAAGAGCACCCAGAGGCTTCAACTGGTCCAGAATGCGGCCGCATGGGTGATTATGGGAGCGACTCAATGCACCCATGTGACATCTCTCCTGCACAAGCTGCATTGGCTCCCGGTGGTCTTCCGGGTGCAATTCAAGGTGCTGGTTACCATCTTCAAAGTGCTCCATGGCTTAGGACCCGGATACTTACGGGATCGCCTTCTGCCACCGATGACCTCCCACCGACCAACACACTACCACAGAGAGGGACTCCTCAGGGTGCTGTCAATTAAACAATGTAGACTGGCAACCCCCAGGGGGAGAGCATTCTCTGTGGGAGCACCCGCCCTCTGGAATGAACTGCCCCCGGGGATATTATGATTCCCGACCTGCGTACCTTTCGCAGTGCCCTGAAGACGCTGTTATTCCAACAGGCTGGACTGGCTCAACAAGAAATTGGGATGGGGTGTTTTAAATTTGTGGGTTTTTAATTTAATGGCCAAAATATTTAATTTGTTTTTTAAATTGTTTTAAATTTTGTATTTATACTTGTTTATGATGGTGTACACCACCCTGAGTCCTTCAGGAGAAGGGCAGTATAGAAATTTAATAAATGAAATAATAAATGAAATGCCCAAAGAGCATTTAAAAGCGGTCTTCCATTCGTCTCCCTCCTTTATGCAAACACAGTAGTAGGCTTCTCTTAAATCTAGCTTGGTAAAGATTTTTCCTTTCGGTAGGTGGGATTTAGTAAGTCTTTCATCAGTGGGAGAGGGTACGTATTTTGTATGCAAATGCAGTTTATAGCACGAAAGTGAATACATAAGCATAAGGTACCATCTTTTTTTTCTTTAAACAGTACTGGGGCGGCCATGCTAGATTTTGCAGGCTCGATGACCCCTCTGGCTAGGTTGGTGCCACTGCACTTTCTCAATTCAGTCTTCTCAGCAGCTGTCATGGAATACATTCTAGGCTTTGGCAGTTTAGCCGCTGGTTGTAATTTGATGGTGCAGTCTGTGGGCCAGTGGGGGGGGGGGGGAGTAGATTACATTCCTCCTCGCTGAAAGCTTCCACTAAGTACACATATACCTTAGGGATTTGGTGTTGGCCTGGAGGCTTGTCTGAACAAGCTGCTGCTAATTCTGGTTGCTGGTTATTTTGGGTAGGTTCGTGGTTGGGGGGAGGGCAAAGGGGTGTTGGGCCAACCCCTATCTAGACTTTTCGATATCCACCTTCCCATATGATGGTGGGACCCCATTTATCTAGCTAAGCCAGGCCTAGTATGATAGATTCTGACATCTTTGGGGTTACTATAAATTGTATGAGTTCATGATATTTCCCCATTTCTAATCTAATCAGTTCAGTAACATGAGGGGATGGAACCCCCCACACACATACACACAATTAGAGTGCCATCAACCTGGTAAAATTTAATCGGTTGTTTTAAGGGTGTTGTTTTGATGCCCAACTGTTCTACAACTTTAAGGCCAATTAGACATCTGGTGCAGCCCGTGTCTATTACTGCTGGGAGTTTTGTTTCTTTCCCTGTTTCTGACAGGACTAGTTTTATTTCAATTGAGAAAAAGGTGATGGGTGCACTCGCCTTTGGATCTTCATCCCTGCTGGGCACATCGGGAGGCGCTCCTGAGCCGGAGGGTCTCCCCTCTCTGCAGTGGGGAGGGAAATTTCCATGGCTTGTTTGGCGAATCAGTTGGTGTCTGGGATTTTCTTTGGAGCCCTCCTCCCTCGCGCAGCTGTGGTGGGTCGTTGTTGTGGATCTGGGGCAGGGGCCAAGCATTCAGAAGCTCGATGGCCTGTTTGTCCACAGCAATAGCATTTAACCACCACCCCCCTTGTGGAGGGGAGGTGAGATATGCAGGTTTGGAAATGGGCTTTTTTGGTAACCCCCTACGAGGTGGCTCCTGAGGTAGTGTTTGGCTGGTGGGGGTGTACTTCTCTGTTCAGAGCAATGGACATGGTACTCCCCGGATCCCACAGGCTTTTCTGACTTCTGGGTTGATGGCTTCCTTGAAGTAGTGCAGGAGTATGTGATCAGGCCAATGGCTCAGTGTGCCTGCGACTCACCTAAAGTCCCAGACAAAGTCTTTCATTGGTCAATTACCTTGCTTCATGAGTTTTAGCATGGCTTCATTTTTGTTTATGCGGTCTGAGTCATCAAAACGGGACCGTAGCAGTGAGATAAAGCCTTTGATATCATAAAGTTCAATAGCACCTTCATCGTGTAGCTGGGCTATTCATTCAGAGGCCTCCCCCTCATTCATGCCATCTGAGATTGCCGACACCAAGTCCCATTCTGCTTCATATTGGTCACCGTACTGATCAACATGAGCCCAGACCCTGCTGAGGAAGTAAGCTAGCTTGGCTGGCGTTCCATCAAAAGTTGCTCTGAAGCGGGGTGGTGTGGGCCATGCGGGGGGGGAGCGCCGGCTGCAGGTGGTTGGGGGAGGGGGGCTGCTTGCTGAGCTGCTTGATGCTCTGGAGGGGGGGCATTGCAACCGGCTGTTGGATTGATCCCCTCTGTGATGCCCCTGGTTGTTGCATTCCAGCAGGTTGATGTGAAGGTAGCTGGGTTGGAGGGGGGGCGGGCAACAGCATCAGCTGTGGGGGAGAGGGGGGCTGCTTGCTGAGCTGTTTGCTGCAGTGGAGGAAAAGACATTCCAGCCGGCTGCTGGATTAGCACCCCCTGTGGTGCCAGGATTGTTGAGGCATAAGAGGGGCCCAGGGGGATCCCTGGGAGCTTGGGACCGATGGTGCGGGATACCACTGGCACTGGATTCATCCCTGGCCTGGGTAAAAAACCCAACTAGGTGATATGCTCCCTGCAGGAGATAATGATAGCACAGGCTGGCGAGAGGCCCCAAAAAGGGGGGTTTTGGAATCCCACTGCTGCTGGACGGCCATGGTGCATCGATCCTTCCAATTCGCTCTTGGCCAGGTGGGAGGGGGCTGTGCTCCACTAATCCCCCCTCCAGCCCAGGGAAAATGAAAGTAGGTTGTGCTAGCCGCCATCTCATCTCAAGGGGCTTTGAAGAGGGTGCATAACTCCCCACTTCCATCTGTTCAAAGCAGTCAGGAAGTCCAGGCAAGGACTGGCTACGCATTGGGTGTGGCCGGTCCCAGTCCCGGGAATCCCCGGAGTGGCCCCCATCCTCCAGTCACTCTCATGCAGCGACTTCAAATCCCCTCCTGAAGCTGGGTCGGATTGGCCATGAAGTGGACACACACACACACATGATCAGATATGATTCCCTTTGGAACTGCATGCAGTCAGTAAATGTGCTTCAGGAACAGCTTCACCAGTTTGTGGCCTGAACAGGTAATGAAGTGAGCCTGTTTGGGAAAAAAAAAATCAATCATTCTCCAAATTATGGTGTTTTCTCCACTTTCTGGGGGTTCCATGATAAAATCCATTGCTATTTTCTCCCAAGGTTGTGATGGCTCAGCTACTTGTTGTAAAAGCCCCGGGGGCTTTCCAGGCCTTTTTTTCATTGCTGCACATATTGTACAGCTCTTTACATAGCTTTCAATGTCTTTTTTCATTGCAGGCCACCAAAATTCTTACCAGATGCCATGTCTTTAGAAATCCAAAGTGATCGGCTTGCTTGGCGTCATGGCTTCTTTGAAGAACTTGGGCCCGGAGGGTGCCAACCTGTCCCAGGAGGTTAGGAGTTGTTTGTTCTCCCTGAACCAGGGGTCGGTTTGCATCTCGGTTCTGAGTTTGTGGATTAACTGTCTTCCCTCCTCCCCCGGCTCACTCAATCATCTCTGAGTCTGTTGCCTTGTGGTGACTTGCACTATCTTCTGAGGGAAGGGAATGATAGTGTTGACCAGTTCTTCACACTTATACTTCATGCTCTTGTACTAGGGCATTTGGGACAAGGCATCTGCTAGGAAATTCTTCCCTCTGGGAATGTATTTTAATGTGACGTCGAACCGGTTAAAGTACTGTGCCCATTGAACTTGCTTGGGAAAGAGTTTCTGAGGGGTCCTAAGATTTTTATGATCAGCCCATACTTCAAACGGCACTTGGCTCCCTTTTAGGAAGTGCCACTAGGTTAATAGTGTCCAATGGACCATGAAGGTCACCTTCTGCCACACTGCTCACCTTTGTTCAGAGTCAGTGAGTTTTCTGGAGATATAGGCACATGATTGAAGGTTCCCCTCTTTGTTCCTATGAAGAAGGATGGCCTCCACAGCTACATCACTAGCGTCTGCCTGAATGATGAACGGTTGTTTGGAGTTAGGATGTTTTAGGATTGGTTCCTCCACGAATAGCTGCCTGAGCTTCTCAAATGCCCCCTGGCATGCCACAGTCTACTCCAGCAGTTGGCTGGGCCACGGTTCTCTCCCCCCCCTTTCCCTGTCTTTAGCAGTTTGGTGATTGGCAGGGCTGTTTTGGCAAAGAAGGGGATGAACTATTGGTAGAAGTTTGCAAATGCGAAAAAGATCTGCAATTGCTTGAGGATTTGAGAGGGTTGTGACTCCAGGATCGCTTTTACTTTTCCTGGGTCCATTTCTACCTTCTCACTCGATACTCAATAGCCTAGGTCCCTGGTGGCGAACCTATGGCATGCATGCCAGAGGTGGCACACAGAGCCCTCTCTGTAGGCACATACACTGTCATCCCAGCAGAGATGAAATGCTGCTGGATGTGCACTGAAACAAGTGATGGTTTCACTTGGCTCTGATTGGTGGATGCGGCTTTGTTTGTGCCTCCTGTTTAAGTTGATAGACAGATGGGGCCTGTTTGCAAATGCTCCCTGCTCCTTTCCTTCTGTTTTAAAAAACTCTCCCCAGCCTTTCATTTTTTCCACCCCCCATTCCCTCTGATAGTTGTCATTTGCTTGCCTTCTTTCAAAAATTACACAGATACACAAGCAAATAACCTGTGTGTTGATGAGACCTAATTGCAAAGAATGGGGTGGGGGGTGTAAAACTAGACTAGAGGAATCTTGCATACTGCTCTCTATCTCTGCAGCAATAATGGATGCTTGGTCCCCTCAGTGTGTTCTTTTCCTGTGGCAGGATTGTCTCGGATCATGTGCAGAGTGCCTTCACCATTCAATGCCTCCCCCCCTAAGGTTCAGACTAGGATTAGGACTTTCAAATCAATCCCTGCAAATTTTCAGCCCTAACCAGAGCCCTCACCATTTTCAGCCCTCACCAGAAAGGAGAAGATTCTTTAGCTTTGTCCTTCTTCGGTCTGGCTCCCTCCTGCCCTCCTTTGCCTCAGTGACCCTTCACCCTCACCCGGCTTCCCTGCCTCATTCCCACAAGGACTGCTCCCTGTCTCCTGTTGGGAGCCAGCCTGATCTCCCTTCTAGGGCCAGCCAAGCTCTGCTGCTCCTCTTACCCTCCCCCTCCCACACCAGTGGTAGCAGCAGGTAAAGGAAGGTCGGCTGCCCTGGGACTTTGGCAGGGTGCCCGGAAAAGGTCTGGCCTGGGGAGGGGAGGGCAGTGGGGGAATCCTGCAGATGCTGACACCTTCCCTTGCCAGAAGAGCGAACCCAGTGCAGGGATGGGGACAGTAGAGGCATCACGGGGGTGGTGTGGAGTGTGTGTGTGCAAGAGAGAGAGAGGGAGGGAGGGAGGGAGGGAGGGAGGGAGGGAAAAAAAGAGAGAGAGAGAGAAAGACAGGGAGGGAAAGAGAGAGGGAAGGAGGGAAAGAGAAAGAGAGAGAAGAACAGAAAGACGGGGGAGGGAAAGAGTGGGAGGGAGGGAAAGAAAGAGAGGGAGGGAAAGAGAGAGAAAGAGAGAGGGAGGGAGGGAAAGAAAGGGAGGGAGGGAAAGAGGGAAAGAGAAAAGGAGGGAGAGAAAGAGAGGGAGGGAAGGAAAGAGAGAGAAAGAAAGGAAAGAAATAGCAACCAAGAGAGGAGGTGGGATGGAAAGAGAGAAAGAGAGGGAGGGAGGGAGAAAGTGAGATGAAGGGAAAGAGAGAGGAGGGAAAGAGAGAGAGGGAGGAAAGAGAGAAATTATATTACAAAAGTTTTTCTTTTTTATTGTTGCTAAACATATTTCAAAAGCAGAAAAAAATGAAGAGGCATAAAAATGCATTTATCACATTTTTCTTAGAACAATTATTTGAACTCTGCCTTGTTTATCATTATTTTAGGTAGTAAAACCTCAGGTTAAATTGCCTAATTTTACCTAAATTGCTAATTCAGGTTAAATTGCCATGTTGACACTCTGCTATAAATAAGTGGGTTTGGCATTGCAGTTTGGGCACTCAGTCTCTAAAAGGTTTGCCATCACTGACCTAGGTAGTTGAGGTGGGTCTTATGGAACTTTCATCTGGACAACTTAGCATATAAATTTGCAGCCAGAAGCTTTCTCAGTACCTGGTGGATCCATTTGATGTGCTCCTCCATTGTTTTGGTGAAGATGAGATTGTCATCTAAGTACATTAGGATCCCTTAAACAGATGCTCATACAGCACCTTGTTGATGAGTTGCATGAACACTGCAGGGATCCCTTGGAGCCTGAATGGCATTACTTTGAATTAGAAACTCCCTACAGGGCAATTAAATGCAGTTTTCCATTTGTCCCCCTCTTTGATCCTCACTCTGTAGTATGACTCCTTCAGGTCTAGCTTCCCCTTTGCCAAGTGGGCCAACATGTCCTTCATTAGGTGGAGGAGATACATATTCTCCACATGCACACCGTTTATCCCCCTAAAAATCAACACACAGTCTCATTGTCCTGTCTTTTTTCTCCTTGAATAGTATGGGAGCAGCCACATGGGATTTCACTGGTTGGATGAAATTTCTGGCTAGGTTTTTGTTGATGTACTCCTTCAGCTCCTTCATTTCCTTTGGGGTCATGGAGTACATTTTTGGTTTGGGGTGTTTTGCACCTAGCAGGATCTCAATCACAATTGGTTGGGCGGTGGGGGCGGGGGGTAGCACATCACATTCTTCCTCACCGAACACCTCTGCTAGGTCCGGTATTTTGGGGGGATTAGCTGGGCCCCTGGTGGTTGCTCTGATGCGGCTTTCAGGAACTCGTTTTCTTTAGTTCCTGCTCAGTGCTGGACAGCTCCTCCCTCCCAGCTGTTTGAGGAGGGAGAGGACCTCTTCCCAGTTTCATTTTCCTCTCTTTCCCTTCCCACCAGATCATCAGGCCCCAGTTGTCTAGCCAGGACAGTCCCCAGAATTACTGCCTTGGTCACAAATCAGATAATGTCCCAACATTGGGCCAACCCTAGCTGCACTGGCTCAGTGAGGTATGTTGCAGGAGAACCTTCTATCAGTGATCCATTGACCTGCTCAAATCTCATGACTTGGGCCTTGGGGCAGTCTTCTCACTTGTATCCCTAGTTTCAGCACTGTCAATAGGCTAATTAGGCACCAGATGCAGCCTGAGTCTATTAGGATACCTCTCCCTGAACTCCTGACTTTGGCATCATGATCTTAGCGGGGATGGCAAAAGGGCAGATGGCTTCACTTACCATTGGATCACCTTTGCTGTCATAGGAGGCAGGCTGCTGGTCTCTCTCAGCTGGAGTTCCCTCTCCCTTGTTTGAGGGGAAGAAGACCTTGATGGCCTGGCATGCCAAGCTTGACTTCTCCCAGCCCTTCCACAATGGCTTTTTTGGCTTAGTCCTAAGGCATCTGTCACAGCTTGAACAGTCCAGACAGTATTAAGTGGATCTGCAGCCTTCAATCTGGAATGATGAGGTCAGGTTCTGGAACGAAGTACTAGTGTGGATGAACGGTAGCATTTGAAAAAAAATTCATATATGCTTTCACATAGCCCAGGCTGGTGCAATCCAACAGGCGAAGCTTCATGCAAATATTTAACAAGAAAAAAAATTACAGTAGACAACTGTTCCACACAAAATACTGAACACAATCTTCAATTTGGTGTGGATCAGTAAACAAGTAAAAAGGAAAAGAAAACTCAAGAGAGCAAACAAGTGCACTATGTAATGTGAGACATTTTCATCTTCAACTGAACAAATCCTGCATAGCCAGAAAGTCTCATTAAAAAAAAATTGAGATCTAACCATGTCAACTTCATAGAAAGTAGACATGCTAGCAGCAAACCCTAAATGATTCAGAAACAATTATTAGCATGTCCATAGGGCCTCCCTGTGTTACAGTATAAAATTTCCATTTTGTACTGTCATTAGATCATTAGATTATCAGCATTATAGCATTTTATAAGGAGTATGAAGCTCAATGGGTTTTACTCATTCAGTTTCCTTTTGCACCATCAAATCTTTAATGAATTACTTTGCATGAATTATGTTTCAAAATCTACTTTTGGGGAAAGATAAAAACCTAGCTGAGGACATTCTTTCAGAAAATACTCTAGAGCAGACATGTCAAACTGAAGGCCCGCAGGCCAAATCCAGCCTGCAAATTGCTTAAATCTGCCGCCCCCTCTCCCATGAGCCTGGATTACTTGCCTCTAGTTGAGGATTTTGTTGGGGTGCTCAAAGGCCGCCCCAACTTTATTCTAGAATGTTGGGATTGGAAAGTGGAGGGGCAGACTTGCATTTGTAGTACCAGTTGTGCCTGCTGGGAAGCATCTTGCTCCCCCCCTCCAGCAGTTACCTGCTTCAGAGCCTTCCTGACCATTATGCCCCATTGTTATGGAATGAAGTGACCAAGCAACACTCCTGGGTCAATCAGAGAGAGAGTTTATTACGCAAGACTCATAAGCCAGGTTCCAATCTAGGCTTAGAGTAAAGTCTCCATGCTTGTATGACACATTATATACTTTTCTAAACAAAGGATTCTGCTAACACAGCAACTTTTCCATATATGGTTAACATACATTTGTCATTTTTAATTGTCATTTTCTTAATTATTAAAAGTTTTACATTATCTATCCAACACTCATAATTCTTCTTGTATTTTGGCTGAAGTACAAATTTCTTCTTGTTGAAGGACAAGTTTTAGCTCATATGGATGCCCATGACCTAACCACCTTTAGCCATCTGTCTTCTGACAAACTAGGGATACTCCTTTCTTCTGACAGGCCATGGGGGCCTCGTTAGAGCATCAAAGGAAATTGTATCTTGGCTTTTGTATTCTCTGCAGCTGCACATATTTCTCGTCTTCAGAATATAGTTGCTTTTAGAATATATTTTATAAAGAATATATAAAGGTATCCAAAGATCATCTATCCTGACCCACATTATCCCCCCCTGTGGAAGTTGTTTATTAATATTTTTAATACATAAACTTCCATTATTTGTATACTAAGTTCCAATAAACAAATCTACCTTATATAG
Source organism: Coluber constrictor foxii (assembly GCA_038048745.1). Classification (NCBI taxonomy): domain Eukaryota; kingdom Metazoa; phylum Chordata; class Lepidosauria; order Squamata; family Colubridae; genus Coluber; species Coluber constrictor. The sequence goes on along the minus strand of CM075961.1, from coordinate 111,723,021 downwards.
AATCTAACAAAATATAATAATAAAAGTAAAGGATAAGTAGTTCTTGATTGTTATTACTCTCTCTATTCTTGGGGAGATTCTCTCCACCTTTCTATAGGCCCTATGTTCTCATATGGGTCTGTCTCAGAATCTTTATGTTCTTCAAAGGCATTAGAGCTAAACTGATGATCGATGAGAGTTTTCATTAAAACTAACTTCTTTTCAGATTGCAGTTCCTTTACTCTCTAAAGGATTTATACAAGAAAATAAAATCTAGACCTGCTTCAGTACTTATTAACAACATTTGTTTCATCCTGCCGGATCCAGGCAACCAAGAAAACCACATATCTGCTGTCTGTATTCTGTGGCTTATTTTGGAAGCCCTATCCTGCAGTTCATTAGCACCTTCCTTGACCACACCTGATTTCCTTTCTCAGCTGTCAGGAGGTCTAAGGCACATCAGTTTTGTAAAATTACTGTTGCAAAGGAATCTATCTGATCTTGGACTTTGACCAAAGTTCCAACAATCTGGTTCAAGCTCTCTTGAAGCTCTTCCGACAATTGCTGAAACTGTATTACAGAGTGTGTCAGACCACCTACACCTGTTCCAAGTGTAGTTCCAATTCCCATGATTGCTAATAGTGGGATCAATATTGAGTCCCTCTTCTGAACATGTCCCATAAGGGGAACAAGGATAGTATGTTCCTCCAGTGACAACACCTATTTTAAGAAAATGTACATGTTCTTATTCAGTTTGTTGGCAAACAGAAATGTGCACTTTTCCACACAAAAAGAACACTTCTTTTTCCTCTATGCATACTCCTATGTTCATAGAGAAAGCATGACTCTTACGATGGTCTTCATTAGTCCAGACCCCTAGAGTCCCTGCCACCTGCCAGTGGTTGCAATGGGATTTCTAATGAAGGGTCCTTTTGTTTATCTCTGAGAATTGGTACTTCAAAAAGGATACATAAACCTGATTTGATCTTAAAGTTTAGCCAAAGTGGAAACTGTGGAGGCTGAAATCGTTTTGGACAGCTTCAAAGGACATATTCCATCCTTCCCCACTTTCCTTTCTTAAAGCTCATTTCTGATGGTGTTAAGCCAGTAACCTTTTGTCGAAATAAGTGGTGGGAAGAGGGAAACATATCCTTTGTTAATTTCATATCCATCAAATATATCTTAGGGCCAAAGTATATTTTTGATTGACATTGTTTTTCTGTCAGGATCCTACAGGCCTACCAAGTTTCTGGTTGGCCTTCTCTTTATACACAGAAAAGGTATTCCTATGAGGTAGCTATTAGGCCTGCAATAGGAAAATGGCTTTTACCCAGTCTTTTGAATGCCTCATAAAAATCTCCTTGTATCGGTGAGACAGGTGCTTTAACTCTGCTATCCCCTTCAAGGATAATTGTAGCCTTTGTTCTAACCCAGAGTTGTGATTTAACAGGCATAGCATGATAAGATGCAGGGTCAGCAGATAAACATAACCAACATCTTTGACTTAGGGTAGGATTATATTGATTAACAAGTTCTTGACTTAATTCCAGGATTCTGGATATATAGTCTGCTTTATGCAATTGTTGTCGAGGCCCATTTTTCTTATCTATCCCCCCCTGAGCAGGGTATGTTAATCTCGGAACCTTAGGTTGTGGAGTCATCTTAGGTCTAAAGTAACGACCCCGTGCATAGACAATGCGTTTGTGACAGGAGCATACTTGACCTAAAGTGTCTCTACTAATGTTCATGATATAGTTACATGAGAGTCCTGTTATGAATAATGTCTAAAGCCATAAACAAATCCTAATAACCTATGGTGTAAAACTCACTAGTCAGGAATAGAGTCAGTGGTACATGATGATAGAGAAGTAGCAGTAGGAAGAAAATCCTAGGTGTACCACAAAACCTATCCTTATATATGTAAAACAAGAGTAAAAGTAGGGCTAGGAGAGCAAGTACCCACAGAATCCACACCCACACCCAACCTATGTCTAACATTACTATGTGTAAGAATGCATTACATTACAATGAATAGGATATATCTACAGTGTGAAGGTTGTCTTCATCCTTACTGATCTTCAGCCGTGCGCTGGGAACCAGCTTCCGGAGTGGTTCAGCAAGGCGGACGTTCACCACCGTGCGTAGAGAGTCCATTGCCGGTAGGACTTAGCAAGGTGTATTCTTGAATGTTAGCACCAATGGTTTGTCAGTGTTTGTTACCTGGTATGTGACCGGATCACTCTGGTCTGCAAGTGTCAATCTCGTCCAATGGATCCAAGATCTTCTTTCTAAAGTCTTAAAAGGCACTATTACAAAATCCAACACATCTGGCAGAATTTGCAATGGAATCTAATCAGTTGCAGTCCTCTGCAGTTGGGAAACAGCATAGGCAACTACTTAGTCCTAAAAAGAAAAATACAAACATAGTCCAGGTGGTGAAGAACGCTATTGCCACTGGTTACTACTCGCCAGTCAGTTGGTTCCTTTGGATCCGCAATGTCAATAGATTTCCTTGGTGAGATTCCACCTTCCACTCCTGTGGGGCTGGCACGGGCCCTTTCACTTGGAGTTTAACTTCCTTCCAGCTCAACACCCAATCATCGTGGTGGAAGTTGTGATCTGGAAACTCCAAAAGTGGCATCTGGGCTAAGAGTCCTTGTTTCCTAAGAACTTCAAAATAACTGGACAGTGTATATACATGTTGTTTCAATACTATGTTTCTGGTTTCCAGGTAATCAATGCATATGCTTCCTGGCATGAAAGCTATACCAAACAATAATACATCTGATGGTATTCTAATATTCTTTCTAGGTTGGATCTAAGTAAACTTTTGACACTTCTGTTGTTGTAGCATTACTGCAGGGAAGGCGTTAACTCCCCTTATGAGGCGGTTTACTATGACCAATAAATATTGTACTCTCCCCCTTCTTGGTAATTTTGTAAAATTCACTTGAGTACATTGAAATGATCTTAAAGCTGGTGATCTCCACCCATCTGATCACCCATTTGATGTTTTCTGACAGCTTCTTTATTCGCCTTTTGTCACAAATTAAACATTTGTCTATAATTTGCTATAGGATATATTCCAATATCACCACAGCATTTTAAAAGTTCATTTACAATAACTTGAATTCCCCAATGATGTCACCCATAGTTTGCTAAATGTATGCATTATCCCAAATGCATGCTTGGAATCTGTTTATGTTTCCTCCCAAGATGCATAGAGATTGATTTAGTGCATACACTTCACAAGTTTAAGCAGACCAATTTTGAGGCAAACCCCTTGCTTCCAGGATCTCTAAAGTGTTTCCATTTATAATAAAAATTGCTTGTTCTTGTTCCAGGGGGTGTACCTCCAAATCTAGTCTTATTTTTATTTTTATTTTTATTTTGTATTTTAGTTTATTTTGTAAATCAATTACTTTAGCACAATAATGTTGTAATCCAAACTGATCCATTAATCTAGTGTTGGCTAAGAACTGTGCTGGATTCAAATTGTGATCTGTAATCAAAATTAAGTTAATGCAGTCTGCTGCATTAAAATAGCTTCATATTTTAGATGGGGTGCTCACAATAAGGGCTTCCCCAAAGGTCAATTTCCCACTTAATTGGACCAGTAGCAGCAATTGCTTGAATACATAGTGGCCATCCCCTTGTTACTGGGTCCATTATGTTTGACAGGAATGCCACGGGTTTCTTTTGTCCTGTCCAGTCCTGAGCCAACACCTCTTTGTGCAAATCCATATACTGTGTTTAAAAGAGATGGAAGGGCTTTTCCAAATTTGGTAAACTTAATATGGAAGCCTTGGTTAGAGCTTGTTTCAAATTTTCAAAGCTTCCTCTTTTGTACCCCTCCCATTTCAAATTCCAAAGTCCAGATTCAATTAATTTTGCATACAGGGGTTTGGTAAGATCAGTATTCCCATCAACCCAAACCTCAGGATCTCCTTAGTTCTTGCTTGATTTCAGGTAGAGGTTGTAATGCCACCTCTTCTATTCTATCAGGAATGATGTTCTATTTCCTTCACTTAATTAAGTGTATTCTAATGCTTTGTTCATTCATTTTGTTTTCAGTTAATTTAAAAAATATTACTTTCTTCTGTTGATCCTAATATTAAATTCATCAAGAGCTCTCTGTGTAATCCAAAAAGGAGTCACCCATCGCCACTAGTACTGACTTTCATCTTCTGCCATCAAATTGTACACTTACGCTTCCTTTCTTTGGATCGGGCACCCTGTCTTTGCCTACCGAAGGTCCCACATGATTCCAAAAACAAATCCCAAATCTTTCTGTTTATCGGTTCCACCCTCTAACTCCCATTTCTGGCTTCCAAATCCGCACAAGTCTATGCAAACCCAACTTTAAAGACAACTTTTCTGAATTACACTAAAACTTCCTTTCTCTCTTTGTTGGAAAATATAGGAAACACAAAAGAGTAGTGAAATTCCTCAAAAAGAAATAAGCAAAAAACGCAGGCAGAGATCCAGCCCCCACCTTAAAGAAAAAAATATCCAATAAGGAAAAGAAAACAAATCAAAGTAATTAGAATTTTCAAAACAATCACACACAAATCAAAGACTTTAAAGAGTCACAGAGAAAATCAAAAGACATTTTAGGATATAAAAAGGTTACTCTTGCAGTCCAAACAGGCTAGCTTCGGAAAGCTATGCTTGCATTTGTCATGTCACCTTCCTATAAACAATAAACTACTTCTGCTACCAACCACCTTGAAGAAATTTCCTAGCCGAGAGCTTTTGAACCCCAGAAAGGAAACGCTTTCCCTTCCTTCCCAACTTTCTTAACTTCCTATATTGTAAGGAGAATAGCTGCAAAAGTAAAACAATTGAAATGAAGTATTTTAGATCAATGCTCTGAAGCATATTTGTATCAAACTTTAGGGTCAATCTCTGCTTTCAATAAAATGCAAGTCAGATTCAGAAAATTTTTCAAAATCATTTCTTTTATATAGGTTTAATTAAATATTTGAAACCTCAAGAATTAGCAGAGAAATAAAATCAAAATTGTTTTCAGAGCAGAAAAGAAAAGCTTTCATATGCAAATGGAACAATGAGAGAGAGAGAGATGGGGGGGGAAAGAGAGAGTGAGAGGCTGCAGCCGATCCCCCACTAGCCCTCCCTTCTCAGACAGATTAAGAGAAAAGGAAAAAGTTTTTAAAGCAAGCAGAGAAGCCATACTCCCTTAAAGAAACTGTATTCCCAGTCAAAAACAGTGAAGCTACAAAGGCAGATATCAGATAGCCTTATCCTGCCTTTCTCAGGCTGGTTCAGCAGAGAGAAAAAATGGTGAAAAGAACAAAAGCCCACAGCCCACCCTTTTCTGCTTTTCGCAAAGGAGGCGGGGGGGGGGGGGTCCGGAATACAGGGAGAGGAAAAAAAATGGTTAAACTGCATAGGATTCTTATCTCCTTTCGCCTCTTCAGCATTCGTTCAACAACACACAGACATTCACAGGGCACAGAATCAATCATTCCTTATGAGCTTTTAGGACACCTCGCATACACACTCACATTTATTCTGCAATCAAACTGTGTACACCACACCCATGCAAAAATTTTATTTTATGCAAACCAATAATTAAAATGATGTAAAGGAGCTCAATTTTTCTAAATAGGTTTGGAAATGCCTACATACATACACATACACATACATACCTTTAAACATTTCCAAATCTGTGGAGGGAAGTTGTTTGTTTTAATTTTACTTCCTTGGCTAGCCTATAGTTTATTCTTAAAGGAGTGGGGGAACTCAGAGAGCAGTTAAATCATAATTATGATTGTGGGCCCAAACTACTCTCCGTTTCCCACATCTCCAAGTCAAGATGTTTAATTAATAGACATGTCATAATTAATTCAATTCTTATTCAATTCTACACACTATCATTATAAATGCATATCAATAAAACAAAATAATTTTCAACAGAAATCACATCAAAGCAATCAATTTAACTTGTTTTCCCTTTTAGACAGGCTTTACTTTTTTATTACCTGCTAAACCCCTGTGGGAAGAACAATAAAACAATTTCCTTTTGTTTCTTAGTTCCTTCAGAGCTTCTTAGCTTAAAAATGGTGATTTATCAGAATGCCTACGACACTGCGGCAGGTCCCTTCTGTTCACACATTTTTTAACTTCTTACTTTTCATTCTGTGTACTTTAACTTTTTCAAGTCCTTTACTACACAGTCCTAACATGAGACTCGAACTCATGACTTGAAGACTTAGGCCCCTCCTTGTCTTCTAGGAAGTTGATCAGACCCCCTCATCCACTAATTAATAGTGGGCACCCTTGTTAAAAGAAACTAAAATTCCCTGATTTATACTTACCTGCAAGCTTGCTTTTCTTTTTGAAAATTTTTCTGTTGGGGTCTCTGTCTGATTGACCTTTGTGGGTCCTTGACTGGTCTGTTTCGCTGGTGGGTTTACGGCACCTCCTCACCGGAAGATTCCTGAGACTGCAATTGAGTCCTTGTAGCCGGCTTAATGGATGTTCCGTTTGGGAAGGAGCCGATCCCACCAGGGCAGCCGTCACTGTAGTCGCCTCTGCGGTGCCAGAATTGTTATGGAATGAAGTGACCAAGCAACACTCCTGGGTCAATCAGAGAGAGAGTTTATTACGCAAGACTCATAAGCCAGGTTCCAATCTAGGCTTAGAGTAAAGTCTCCATGCTTGTATGACACATTATATACTTTTCTAAACAAAGGATTCTGCTAACACAGCAACTTTTCCATATATGGTTAACATACATTTGTCATTTTTAATTGTCATTTTCTTAATTATTAAAAGTTTTACATTATCTATCCAACACTCATAATTCTTCTTGTATTTTGGCTGAAGTACAAATTTCTTCTTGTTGAAGGACAAGTTTTAGCTCATATGGATGCCCATGACCTAACCACCTTTAGCCATCTGTCTTCTGACAAACTAGGGATACTCCTTTCTTCTGACAGGCCATGGGGGCCTCGTTAGAGCATCAAAGGAAATTGTATCTTGGCTTTTGTATTCTCTGCAGCTGCACATATTTCTCGTCTTCAGAATATAGTTGCTTTTAGAATATATTTTATAAAGAATATATAAAGGTATCCAAAGATCATCTATCCTGACCCACATTACCATGGGAGGGGAGGGGACCCAAATCAGCCACGCCCACACAGCCACATGCACCCAGTCACACCCATCCAGATCCCACTACTGGCCCATTGAGGGCAACCATAATGCTGATGCCGCCCTCAATAAAATTGAGTTTGGCACCCCTGCTCTAGAGAACAGAAAGCAGTATTGACACTAGCAAGTATCCACTCTCTTCTAGAGCCAGTGGCCTTTTTTTATAAATATAGTTTTCAGCACACATGGTGTATTCTTTGGTTATAGTAAATGTCCAAAGATAGTGATAGGAATGTGTAATCAAATGTGACTGTTAACTCTAATTAATGAAGTTCTTGCATGATTCTTTTATTAATATCCCTTCATTATTTTCAAGCATATATTACTGATTATAGTATAAACTTCAGAAAGCAGATCTTGGTTTATATACTCAGATTACAATGAGTATGAACTTCTTAAAATAAATCACAGCAATAAATCTGTGTCAAAAATACATAATAGCTATGCAGATGTACGCAGAAGTTAAAATTTTATTAAAATCAGAGACCAACAGGAATCAATTTAGGCAACTAATACAGGAGCTGTATCATAAAACATTTTAATGTGAATAACTCACATCTACAAAATAATAACAAAAAACCCCCAATGTACAAAAACTCATCACTGTAATAATTTCTGAAAGGAGAGCAAGTTGTGCTGCTAAAAAAGAAAACTACCATAGGATACCTTGAGTCAAGTACCTTGACTCCAAAATATTCAAAACCAGTGTGTCCCGCACACAGACATAAAGACATGAAGAAGAAAAATAAAGAGAGCAACTTCAAAAAGAATCTTAATGAGGTATTCTGAACCAATGCACTAAAATATATGTCGGTATGCAAATAAGCCACCGGGCTATTGCAAAGGCTAAAGTTATGTATCAAACTTTTGTATCAATTCTCTGCTTTTAATGAAAATTAAGTCAGATTCCGATTCCATTCAGATGGAAGTAAATTCTTATTAAATAGGTTAAAAACATTTACAAATCTAAGCAAAACAATTCAGAGTCATTTCCTTTGGTTGATGCATAGGTTTAACTAAGCATATTAAACCTCAAAGACTTCCAGAAAAAAAAATCAAAATTATATTCCAATGTCAAGTTTTTTTATCCTTTTCCTCATGTCTCATTGGTTTGCAAATAACATTTCTTGTTCAATTTCCTATCTCTAGTAATACAATTATTGCTACTACTTCCTTGCCCCCTCTTCTGAGCTGAATACAGAATACTTGGCTACTTATTCCAACTGCCTTGTTGAAAATTGACTTTCCTTAAATTTTTTTTTAACTGAATTCCACTCACTTGAAGATGGACATCTCAGCTCATTTCCCAACTTGTATTTTAATGATCAGAGCAGAAAATGCTGTGTTTCCCCAAAAATAAGACCCTGTTTTATATTTTTTGAACCCCAAAATAAGAGCTTGGCCTTATTATCGGGGTTTTTAAAAATTATTTTGGGAGTGCAGGAGACAGCGAGCATGGCCACCTCATGGTTTCTGCTGTATTGTGCAGCTGTGGCAGTGCAACTCAGCTGCTCGTCAGCTGTTCGCTGGGGCAACTAAAGGTGGGAATCTCCCCAGCATTCTTGGCAGTTGCCCGCCTCCCATCCATCCATCCATCCCCCTTGCCTGCAAACTCCTGCCCCACTCCCACCTCTCTGCTGGGCAACCCCCGGCAGCCCCAGACGCCCAAAGCCTGCGCCCACCCGGCTCCCTTTTCCATAGCACCTGGCTCTCTATCGAGGGGGGTGGCATGTGATGTGGGGGAGAAGCAAGATGCATGGAGCGAGACGAGATTTGCTCCTCTTGCCGTCTCTTCTCCCTCCCTTGCCAGGGGCCAGGGAGACACAAGACACGTGTCTTACCTGCCTTGCAGCTCTGTTGCATGTCTCACTGTGGTCTGCAGGCAAACATGTAGGGTAAAACCAAACTTCTCGCAAGTTCAAGAAGTTTGATCTCACAAGGTTTTTTTTACCCTACATGTTTGCCTGAAGACAACGGCAAGACATGTAATGGAGCTGAATGGCAGATAAGACAGCTCCACACATCCCAGTGGTACTGTAACAGCAGCCTGACTTCTGCCCTTTCCTGCCATCTCTTTGTCGAGGGGGATGGCATGTAGGGCAGGGGAGAAGCGAGATGTGTGGAGCGTGATGGGGCTCTTCTTGTAGTCTCTTCTCCCCTCTCGCTGGGCATGGCAAGGCTTCCTACCCCGCCCAAATTGGATGCAATTTGGGGATGGCAGGTGGGGAGGGATGGGGCTGGGGAGACACGAGACGTGTGTCTTACCTGCCTTGCAGCTCTGTCACGTGTCTCGTCATTGTCTGCAGGCAAACATGTTGTAGGGTAAAACCAAACTTCTCGTGAGTTCAAGAAGTTTGATTGAACTCATGAGGTTTCTTTTACCCTACAACGTGTTTGCCTGCAGATAATGGCAAGACACGTGATGGAGCTACAAAGTAGGTAAGACATATTTCATGTCTCCCCAGCACCACCCCTCCCCACTTGCCACCCCCAAATTGCATCCAATTTGGGCAGAGGCAGGAAGCCCTGCCATGCCCAGCAACAGGGGGATAAGGTATAGCAAGAAGAGTGAGCCCTGTCTCACTCCATGCATCTTGCGTCTCCCCCACCCCCCTCAATAAAGAGCCAGGCACTGTGGAAAAGGGAGCCAGGCAGGCATGGGCTTTGGGCAGGAGTTTGCAAGTGATCGCTTCCCCTTTGCCTTCTCTCCCAAAAGCGCTCCTCCGGCGCAGCCACTTCTGCAGCAGGAGACTCGCACCTCGCGCCAGCCTTCTGAAAGGTACCATAGCAGCAGCTATCCACAATTTGTTAACCCTTATTTTGTCGCGACCCACGTGGCTTAGTACGGTCGGGATGAAATAAGAGTAAAAAAATTGTGGATAGCTGCTGCTACAGTACCCTTTGGGAGGCCGCCGCGAGGCACATGGGGCGCATCGCTTGGCCTCCTGCTGCAGAAGTGGCTGCAATCAATAGCAAAAATGGCCATGCTTGCTAGAGGGCTTATTTTTGGGGGAGGGCGTATATTTACGCCCACCCCAAAAATTAGGCTTGGCCTTATTTTGGGGACATGTCCTATTTTCAGGGAAACACAGTATATCTGCATAGCTTCCTATATGCAGACCAAAAACAGTACAAACCAAAACTGCAAAAGCAACTATCAGATGTCATATTTATTCCACCTTTCTCAGGCAAGAGCTCAATGTCCCAACTTAGCAGAGGGAAAAAAATGGTTAAAGTGAACAGAAAAATTGCACATACACCCTTTCCTTCTTCTCTCTTTCTCCAAGCAAACCAATTATTGTAATTATTTCAGGGAGCTTTTCACAAGCCATTGTCCAAATCTTTTTTTTAAATAACTTGTACTGTTATTAGAGGGTCTTATCCTCCCTCCAGGTATTGGAAATGACTCATACCAACCCATATACACACATACCGGTACCATTAAATAACATTTCCAGACCTGTGGATTGTGGGCCGTAACCGCTGCCTACCTGTTTCCCACAACTTTAAACCCAAGCTGAGAAGCCTACTTAATTTGCTGGCTGGCTAAACATGTCACAATTTTTGTTTTGTTTTGTTTTGTTTTGAGCTGCAGCTGCAGCTGCAGCTGCAGCTGCTCAATTAGATCTTTGTAGAGGATACTTCTTATTTCCAGGAACATTATTATTATTTCCTGCAGGGTGCCATCTCTCCCAATAATTAATAGCATCTTTCCTGAGGGAGGGCGTGGCTGGCATCAGGTGATACGGTGTGGATTCTGAAGCTCCAGAAGAACACCAATATCCCAGCCAATTTTGGGGATCCCTAGGGATCATAGCTGTCTTGTACAGACAGTGAAGAAAGAAGATGCAGGCTGGCATGGATAGGAAAAGAGCAAGTTCCCTGAAGTGCCGGCATTAGTCTTCGACCCATTGGTGAAGGAAGGCAGCCATGGAGCTGTCGAAAGCCAGAGCAGCTACGATCAGAAAGAGGAAGTGCAGGAGTGGTGATTGAACAGAGTATTGTTATTGGATGAGTGATTGGCCAACTCACAGGTAAGATGAGAATAAATGAGAAAGATTGGAGTTGCCTGGACACCATAGTGGAAAATATTAAACTGAAAATGAATACAGCAATAGAGAGAGATGAAAGAGGAGTAGAGAGTAGAGATGAAAGAGAAGGGGAGAAGAGAGAGGGATGGAGGAGAGGGGAGGAAGAAAGAGAGGGGAAATCAGAGTAGGAGAGAGGGCTAGGCAGGGAGGAAGAAAGGAGAAGGAGAAAGGAAGAGGAAGTAGAGAGGAGCAAGATAGGAGGGAAAAAGAAAATAAGAAAGAAAGAAGAGAGGGAGATGGCATGATTGAGAAGAAAGATTGCTGTATAACAAAAATATGAAATGGAAGAAAGGCAACTCTGAACATATATAAATATACTAAGATAAAGAATGAATGGTTAAAAAATAAAAGAGAATAAATATGAATAAGCAGGAAAATTAGAATTTGAGGGCGAATGAAGATGTTTATATAAGTAAGCAAAGAAATATTGAGATATGATTAAAAAAAGGGGAAAAAAGCAAAATTGATAAAGAATTCAAGAGCCATATACTTAGAAACTCCCTAATGAGAGTATGGAAGAAGCACCATCTTAAACTGGATTATAAAATACCGTTGTGGTTGAATCTTGGTCATATTACATGGAATATAAATATAAAGTCACTCGGGGGGATTATATATAAAGAGATACTTTTTAATGATGGGAGTAGATTACAATTAAAGACATTAAATACATTGTTGGAAGAAGGGATAACCTTAACTTGGTTACAGTATAATCAACTTCAACTGAGATGGAGGGAAGATCAAAAAAACTGGTTTAATGTTGCATGAAGAAGATTTGGTAAGACAGATAAAAGATAAAGGCCAAATGCATATTAAAAGGGTTTATAACGTTTTGTTAGAAAGAGATTCTGAAAATGAGTTGATTAAAGACTGCATGATAAAGTGGGTGCAGAACTTTGCAGAACCAGTTATGATGGAAACATGGGAAAAAAATATGGGTTCAGAATGTTAAATTTATGCAGTCACAGAATTTGAGGGAAAATTTTTATAAAATGTTTTACAGGTGGCATCTAGATCCCAAGAAATTATCATGTATGTATCCTAATGTTCAGGCAAAATGCTGGAGATATGAATGCTTAGATGCTACATACTATCATATATGGTGGACCTGCAAGAAAGTGAAGGCTTTTTGGATTAAAATATGGTGGGTTATACAAAATGTCTTGAAGAAAAAACTGAAATTTTCTCCTCAATTGTTTTTACTTGGCATAGTTAAGGATTCTTCAGTGACTGAGACAAAAATGATATTATATATGATTACAGCAGCTAGATTATTGATTGGCCAATATTGGAAAAAAGACTCTATGCCTACCATAGAAGAATGGACTTTGAAGCTTCGCAGAAATGGCGAAGATATCAGCATACTTAAAAGACCAGACCCAAGAAATTTACATGTTGGAATGGAAGAAATGGATAGATTATGTGCAGAACAAATACCAAACAAGGAAGTATCAGATAGTTTTTAGTTGAATGTCAAGATGTAGAAATTTATAGTGTAGTCAGGGGTTAAGGCTGTAGGAGGGTAATGTATGATATGGTATGATTTGGATTTCACCTGGGGAAGTCGGGGGGGAGTGGGGGAGGGTTAGGGGAGGGTAGGGTAGGAGGAGGTGGGGTTATGGGAGGGGGGTTATGGGATAGGGGGGAGGGGGGAAATAGGGGGAAAATTTGTATTTGTAAAACTTTTTCAATAAAAAAAAGGAAAAAAAGAAAATTGTGGCAAAAATTGTAATTGAGTAAAATGTATTTGAATTTGATAAATTGTATAAGATAAGATATGGCCAATACTCTGTTCAAAAAAGATGTGGGTGAATGTGTGTGTGGGGGGGGAGGGCGGGAACCAATAAAACTTGATTTTTTTTAAAAAAAATAGCATCTTTCCTGATCAAATTTCTCTGTTCACCACTAAATAAAATATGCAATATCACAGTCAACTCACCCAAGTATAGCTATTACATCCCAGACACTTATCCACCCGTTCTGCCACCCAAATTGGGTCTTCTACTAATAGTTTCAAACTTCTCACTTCTTGGCTGTTTAATGGAGTATTAACATAACTTATTATAGCATTTCTAGACACATTCACTCCATTCAGCACTTTCCTGAGAGGAAATAAACATTTCTCGCTCACAGCAATCCTCTTTCTCACATCTCTACCCTTACTTGCATCTGGGAAGAGAAGCTATTTCACATCCTCCTTACGCTGATGTATTTCCCTCTGCAAATTCGGATATAATTTCTCTCTTCTTTTTCTGTTAGGTCTATGCACTGCAACTCTCTGGACATCATGATTTGGAATGTTCACCCCTGCAGCTATTACTTGTGGATTATATGAGGGGACAGACTGTCCAAGGAGTCCCACTGGGTTTTCATACAATTCCCCTTCTCCTCCTTCTTTTTCTTTTCTTTAACTACAAACATACTACCTGGTATCCAACAGGCAGCACACTCTGATTCGTCAATTATATGACTTCTATTATTAACACATATATTTAATGCTAATCTTCAAAACTTCTATATTTAGGCCAAAATACACTAGTATCTTTAATAGAATTTCTCGGCCACTCAAAATAAAATATTGTATCGTTCTTTTTTTAAAAAAACTCTTAGTCCTGGTTTTACTGGCATACTCTCAGTACTTCAACAATGTGCCCCATGGACTCTCTGGCAGAATGTTCAGAGAGGATCCCATCTTCTCTCCATGGCACATTTTACCCACCCTGTTTCCCATATTATAGACTACCATCTCTCCAATATCTAACCAAACTACCTGTTTGCTCTTTGAGCTCCACACCCAAGTATGTCTCCACACTCCACACTCCAAGTATGTCTCACACACCCCATCAACCTGATCTCAAACACACAGAGTTTGCCCCAACCACCAAAGCAATACTTAAGTCCATTTTTCTTACCTTGGTCTGTGCACAGAGTTGCCTGGTTGCAGTGCTTCAGTGCCCACTGTTGTAATCTCCAGGACTTTCCCTTATCATTGTTTTCTCTTAACCTCCATACTGGATTACACAGGCACACAGGACTTACCAATCATTCATGACGTATTGAACCATTGAACTCAATAGGACATGTCTTCCTAGTCAGTGTCTACTGTGATTCCGGTCACTGTCTGGAAAATCCCGGAAGAGCCCCCAAGTTGTGGGATTTGTTGTCTAGTTTTGAAATAAACAAACATCAGCCTAAATTCTCAAGAGAAAACAATGGTAATTTTATTGACTACTTTGTGTATCACTATGCACATGCAGGTACAATGACAGACTGAAATCATCAATAGATTCCCTATTGCCATTACAAATTTTCTTCCCACCTTTTCCTCATTGGCTTAGTACTCATGCCGTCGTCACAACCTATCTGAAATGTCTAAAGTGAATACATTATTTCTGTCCCTGACTACATCTCCCAATGCTCTAATTCTATTGCCCCCAGCCCTTGTTTACAAATTACCTTTTATGGTCCTAGTGTCAGCACATCAAGATGCATATAATCCTAGTGCTGACATTAGAAGGAGGACGCAGAAGTCTGTATGGGATGGTGGCCTTTCACCTACTTATTTTTCGCTGGAGATAATGTTCCCAAGGAGATGGATGGGAGGGGGGAAATTTTTTGAATTGGAGCAGTAGATTAGGGGTCAGTGATTGGGAAGATGGCCAATGAATGCACAGGAGTGGGGGGAAGGAAGAGGAGGGTCTTTGGGTCAGCATGTCAGTGCTGGCTGCATGGAATCAGTGTGAAAGTTGCCATGCTAAATAAAATGGAATTTTGCCTCATAAAAAAATATTCTGTTTGAAATGCATTTATTTTGAAGACGGCCTGAGAACCTGACAGACAGACAGCACTCCTTTCCAAGCCAAACTGGCTAACCTCCAGTCCTCCGGCTCCCTGCCAGATGTATGGGGTGACTGGAGACACAGCCCAGACGCCATGGGGGAAAGCCAATTATCACAGGAGAGCTTACTTCAAGCAATTGGAAAACAGCCTATCCTGATTCCAGCCAGCTTGGATGCCACGTGGCCTCAACTCCCCCCTCCCCCAGCAAAGCTACAAGCCAAGGGGGAAAAAATTGACTGTTGGTGGGCTTTGCCGAAAGCTGCAGAGGCTGAATTCCCTTTCCCGAACGTTCAAGATAAGGGGAAGCCCCTGAGTGAGTTGGGGAGGGCAGATTGGCTATGTGACTGGCAGCAAGCCAGACAGCAAAAAGCTTCAAAGAAGCCACTCAAGAGCCGCATAGATGAATTGAAGGAAGAATTTGACCGTGCCATTATTCAGGGGGAAGAGCCATCATACAAGCCAAAAGAGGGGGGGATGCTGAACTGAGAAGCCGTAGTTCGAAGCACAGCCCTTCTCCCCTTCGTAGCAGGAGAAAAGGAAGCCCAGAGGTGCATCCATGGGTCCCCCCTCCCCACACACAGCAAGCAGAGCAACCTAGGCCGGGCATCATCTCCCCGCCCTCGAATGAGAAATGAGGAAAAGCACCGGGGGCACCAAGGGCAGGCTTACAGAGGCCTGCAGTGGGAGGAGAGGGCACCAAGGGAGGACCCACCCCGGTTCAGAGGAAAGTTTGATGGCGATCCAGACCAGCTAGTGCAATTCCTCAACACAGCTGTGATCTACATCGAGCGCTATAGACACCTCTATCCATTCCCCAGAGCCCTGGTCAGTGCCATTTCAGAAGGGCTGGAGGGAGAAACAAGGAGCTGGTCAGCAGCCCTCTACAAGAATAGCCCCCCCCCCAACTGCAAGACACAGATGGTTCTTACAACTACTCTGAGCCTGCTTTGAGGAGGCAGGGGAGGACCCTATGTGGAAGACAAGCTCAGGAACCTAACGCAAAAGGGGAGGCCCATCAAAGAGCACATCCATGAATTCAGGAGAGTCATTGGCACCTTACCTTCAGAGCGACTACTAGTATATTTCTTCAGAACAAGCCTAGATAAGCGAATTGCCCAAGTGACCGCTTATCGGGACATCCCGAACCGACTCTCCGAATGGTTCCAGGTAGCGATGCAAATCGAGAGGGGGCTGTGTGCCAACAACATGTTAAAGAAACCAGATGCCAAGGAGAGAGGCCAATCGGACCTGGGACCACACAGCAGACGAGGAACCACAGTGCTACGGCCTACCCAGAAGCCATTCGTCCCATGGAGCCCACTGAGGTGCTACAGATATGAGGGAAATGGCCACCTGGCAGCAGCATGTGGGACCCCAGAACTGAGGCCAGGCCCACCGCCCAAGACACGACCGGAACGAGGGCCCAGACGTGCCACCAATGCACCACGAAGACTCCCCCCAGGTACAGAGATCTTCACCCACCTGACGGAAACAAGGGGGAACCCAGATGATTCAAATCAATCCCCCTAATCATATGACAGCGAGGACGATGGTGAAGACGTGAGTGGATCCATCCACCCTTTTCTCTTCCCCATACGCCTAACAGCCCCCAAAACAGGTACTCAAGAGACTTTCCAAGCCTTAATAGATTCGGGCTACACAAGGTGCCTTATTAACCTACCCACAGTCCTAACATTAGGGATCCGCGCTAAAAAGTTCAGCCACCCAATTTAATTTGAGCAAGTTGATGGATCCCTAGTGGGGGGGACTTACGCCACACACGACTGAGCCAGTGAAGCTGAAGCTAGCAGATTGTAGCATTAGTATCCCGGAGGCTGAAGATGAAATAAAGGAACACATTCCCAGATGGCAGAATCAACAGCATTTTATTGAGCATCAGACATGATTTATATAGTTTCTTAGTTTCTCAGCTCTCACCTACTTGTGTGTAATTCCATTATTGGTTAACAAATCTCCAAGTCACAATAATTGGTTAGTAATTACATCATTGGTGTTCATGAGAATATGCATGTATTCACACACAATGAAAGAATCAAATGTTATCCATTCAAAGCAGCAAATGTTACAGGCTATACAATGTTGCACCCTATGTCCTTGAACATGCTTGCGAACACTGCTCTCTGATGAGAATTGCTGAAGTTTGCAATTACGTGTAGCTGCAGTTCCAAAAACCATCCAGATGAACACTGTAATAACCCTACATTTCCTCGCTTTTTGTTTTTAATGATGAGAAAAGAGATTTTTCAAGAGCACGCAATTGAATTAAATTCAAAGTAGGTGCAGGAAGCTTACGAAACATTGCAAAAAATGAAGGAATACATTGCATACAACAACAACTTATAAGTAATGCAATTACAAGCACACCATATAAAAATGATTGTTTTAACCAAGAAATATCAGGTAACCAATCAGTTGACCAAGCAAAAGGAGAAAATTCTACATGTACATTGTTTTTCATAGAAGCTTGTAAGTTAGCTAATTCATCTTCAATTGTTTTATTAACTGAATGAAAATGCACAGCACAAGCATATTGACCAACTAAGGTACAAAATCCACCTTGACGAGCTAACAAATAGTCTATAACAAAGCGTTGTTGAATCAAATCTTGATTCAGTTCTTCAATTTCATTTTGCAAATCTTGAATAATTGCAGGAGTAGCATTAATAGATTTCTCCAAGCGACATGTGAGTCGCAGAATAGAATGTCTATTTTCTTGAGCTATGATTCCTGGGTACGATCCCAAAGTAGTAACTCCAGTTATAGCTCCAGCTAATGCACGTCCAAAAGTAGGCAATGCATATCAATAATGACTTCATCAGAACATGTTGATCCCATGACTGCATGTCTCCTCCTTCAAATTGATAAACGATCCGGAGCACCTATTTGTACAGGTAGAGAGAAATATCCAATTGCAGCACATTGATAGTTCTGAGAGGTTACATTAGTTGCATATTTATCAAAGAAAAACCACATAGTAGGATCTTTTAATTGCCATCCAGCACAGATTGATCCACTTGTTCCAATATTCAAAGAATCCTGAGTTTTAAAAATAGGAAAATTATCAGGATACATATCAGGTATATTGTTATGACCTTGTGATGTTTTATTAATAGTACCCCATAACCAATATTTCTGAATACAATAACTATTCTAGGATCTTTAGGCAAAGAATACTGAATCTCACCAATATATTGACTGTTTCTGAATCAGAAACAGTCATTAAATGTTCGTGTTCAAGTTTAGTACGAGTGAAAGCAATTCCATTCAAATCATGGCCTATTAATTGCAAAGATCTCCGTCGTGCTTTCATAATCAATTCTTCCAAAGCTTGCTGATAAGGAAAAATATTTCTAGGAGGAGAAGCAGACAAATATAACCATTCATGAATATGAATCACTTTTTCATCTAAAAGAGAATAAAAACAACCAGTAGGTAGAGGTGAAGTAGGAAGAATTGCTAATCATAATTTCTTAGCAATAGAAACAATTCTATCAACATATCTCAGTTTAAGTTTATTTAAATGTCCTGGAGACATTTCTGTTGCAAAGCAGTAAGAGACCCCAGATCCCCAGGTTACTTGGAACCTTTTAGCAAAGAGAAAAGAGGTAACATTTCTCCTGTAGAAATTTGAAAATATGGACGAGCCCAACTGATCGTTCCTAAAAGTTTTTGCCATTGAACCAAAGTATATGAAGACTGCACCTTAAGTTCAAGTAAGATAGGAATGGAAGAAGATTGTAAAACTTTAAATCCTAAATATGAATAAGGTTCAGTGTGTTGTATTTTTTCAGGAGCTATGTAGAGCTCTCTGCTGGCTACAATGGTAGTCAATGTTTGTAGTACGTGTTCTTCATCAAGATCTGGACCTGCTATTAAAATATCATCCATGTAATGATAAACCAAATAAGAAGGAAATTGATCACAAAAAGGTTGTAAAGCTTGATCTACAAAATATTGACAAATAGTAGGAAAATTGAGCATACCTTGTGGTAAAACACACCATTGATATTGTTTTGTTGGTTGGCTATTGTTTAAAACAGGTACAATGAAAGCAAATTTTTCTTTATCCTGTGACTGTAAAGGAATAGTAAAAAAACAATCTTTCAAATCTACAATTTATAATTTATAAAACTGTGGGATTAAATTAGGATTAGGAAGACCACATTGTAAAGGTCCCATCAGCTGAATACATTCATTGATCTTTCTCAAATCTGATAAAAAACGCCATTTTCCACTTTTCTTTTTTATGATGAACACAGGAGTGTTCATGGACTAGTAGAAGGTTCAATATGGCCAGCATCCAATTGTTCCTGTACCAAGGAATGAAGAGCAATCAATTTTTTAGAAGATAAAGGCCATTGCTCAATTCAAACAGGTGTAGAACAAAGCCATTTAAGAAGAAGCCATCATCTAGAATCAAATGAGCATTAAGAAGAGAAAGAAGATCCCTGTCCCAAATATTAGTATGAATATCTAAAATGTAAGGATGTAAAGATACAGACTTACCAGCAGAGGTTGTGATGGCAATGGAATGAGTGCTTTGCCAAGCAATTGTAGAACCACCAATGCCCCACAAGGAATTAACATCATGTTTAGGCCATTGCACAGGCCACTGTAAAAGGGAGATGACAGTAACATCGGCACCTGGTCTAACAAACCTTGAAAAGGTTGCTTATTAAGATATAAAGTAAGAAGTGGCCTATGAGAATTAATAGACTGAAGAAGTCCTAGAGAAGTAAGAGTTGAACCAAATCCAGAATTACCACAACATCCAGTGCTTGGGTTAGGCACTTTATAAGGAAGAAAAAGAAGTTGTGCTACAGAAGATCCTTTAGAAAGAAATTGTGGAGTATTAACCCAAATTTGTATAAAAATCACTCCAGTGTAGTCAGAATCAATCACTCCTGGAACTACAAAACATCCCATTTTATGAGCAGAAGAACATGGTAAAATAATACCAACTAATCCAGAGGGAAAGGACCAGTGTACTGAGAAGAAACAAGTTTAACTTCTAAAGGAAATTTAAAATCCAAATCTTCTTGAGTAATTAAATCGATCCCAGCACTACCTTTTGAGGCTGGGGTGGCACAAGAGAGGGAGATGGAAGAAGTATGGGAAAGGCACGCTTTGTTTTCTGGGTGGGTGCCGTACCCACTTGCAAGTTTCCCGAACTTCCCAAACGAAAACGACATTGATTAGCCCAGTGAAAACCTTTCTTGCAGGACGATCACCACCAGTAGATGGCGGTGAATGACAATCTTTCTGAAAATGACCTGGTTTTCCACATTTGAAACAATTCCCCACAGGCTTTCTTCCCTTCTGAATTGCAGCAGCTAATAAATGCATTTTATATGATTGAGATCCTATATCCTGACAAACACGTAACATGTCTGCTAAAGTATATTGATTTGTAGCTTTTAAAGGTTGCAGAGCACATTTACAATCCACATTAGCATTTTCAATAGCCAATTGACGCAGTAATTCTGCTGCTGCTTCTTGATTATCCAATTGTTGATGTAAAGCTTTTGAAAGCCTTTCTACAAAATCAGCATAAGGCTCAGTTGCTCCCTGACGTATGTTAGAAAAACTAACTTTAGGCTCACCAACTTGTGGAACTTTTAAAAAAGCTCTAAAAGCATATTCAGAAACTACAGCTAATGTAGCAGGGGGGAGGACAACCTGTGCAGGAATAGTTGCAAACTGACCAGAACTAAATAACTGTTCTACTGTGTAAGCACCACCACCACCTAAAGCAGCTGCATGAGAAATACGCAAATATTCACTTTCCCAGACCACATATTGCATAAAAGTTAAAATCATATGAAACAACTGCTTCCAATCTTGAGGTACCATAGCATAGCCCTTCTTAATTCCTTCCAAAAGACCTCTAGTAAAATTTCCAGTAATCCAGTAATTCCATAATCATAATAGCCTTCTTTAACTCTCTTAAAATTTGAAATGGCAAACCTTTCCATTCTGCTATCTGTTCTCCAGTGTGAGATCCTTGTTGATACTGTGCTGGCAGACTGACAACAATTCTGCTAACTCTTCTCCAGATACTAACATCTGTTTTACAATTTTCAACCATCCTTTGAAAAGAAGACTTTGGAACAATAGTAGAAGGAAACTTTTGTTCAATGTCAAAAAGAGCAAAAGGAGCAGAGGGAGTAGAAGTAGAAGGTAGTAATTCAGCCTTAGCCTGAGAATCAGAATCAAAAGACAAAACTTCCTTTTCAGACAATGGAGGACATATCACAGTAGTAGAAGGTTTAAGAGAGGGAAGTGTTAAAAGAGAAGAAAGCTTCTCTTCCTTCTGACCAAACAATTCTACAGCATGTCTACACAAATGCCAAGCATGCAAAATATCTATCTCTGTCCTCGGCTCAGAATGTAAAACCTTGCCAATTTTTTCCCACTCTGACAATTTTAAAGAACCCCTTTCAGGGTAGAAAGAACAAGTTAAGGCAATTTCTCGTACCAGCCAACAAAGAGCCTTCTGTGAAACAGAAAGTTCAGACTTCTTAAGAAGATAAGCCAATTCATCCACATGCTTCCTTTGTCCCTGAGAAAGCGAAGATCCCATACCTACAGAAACCTTTAAAGAGATAAGGTTGAGAAGCCCAAAGGCTGATGACGCGTCTGTCCTTGCTGGATGAAGTATGGGTCCCTGTTCGGGCATTAAATGTAGCATTAGTGTTCCAGAGGCTGAAGATAAAATAAAGGAACACATTCCCAGATGGCAGAATCAACAGCATTTTATTAAGCATCAGACATGATTTATATAGTTTCTTAGTTTCTCAGCTCTCACCTACTTGTGTGTAATTCCATTATTGGTTAACAAATCTCCAAGGCACAATAATTGGTTAGTAATTACATCATTGGTGTTCATGAGACTATGCATGTATTCACACACAATGAAAGAATCAAATGTTATCCATTCAAAGCAGCAAATGTTACAGGCTATACAATGTTGCACCCTATGTCCTTGAACATGCTTGCGAACACTGCTCTCTGATGAGAATTGCTGAAGTTTGCAATTATGTGTAGCCGCAGTTCCAAAAACCATCCAGATGAACACTGTAATAACCCTACAGCAGATTACTGGGAAACGATTCATTTCATAATAGCCCACAAAATGACCGATCCAGCATATTGGGACTCTCTTGGCTAGACAAGTGGGGCCCAATCATCTGGTAGCAAGAGGGGACCCGCAGATTGAGAATAGCAAAGGGACCCCACCCCCTGCCGCTCCAACCAAGGGAGACGCCTCCCACGCAGGGGCCCCAACCCCTCCCACCAGAGGAACAAAAGATGCCCCCAACCCAAGCATCCCTCTCTAAGGGTACAGTAAAGCAACTGGCGGCCACATCCAACAACTCCCATGAAACAGAACAGATCCCAAAAGAGTACCAAGACCTTGCAGAGGTATTTAGTGAGGCCGAGTGTGACATCCTACCTCCCCACCGCAAAGCCGATTGCACCATCGAAATCATCTCTGGGGCGAAACTACCTAAACCTAAATTGTATGCCATGATGCCCCATGAAATGCAAGAAATGAGGAACTACATAGACAAAAACTTACAAAGGGGTTTCGTTGAGCCAGCCAAACCGCAGGTCGCGGCACCGGTCCTTTTCAAAGAGAAGAAAGATGGCTCTATGCGCCTAGTAGTTGATGTTAGAGGTATCAACACTGTCTGTGTACACAACTTATATCCCCTTCCCCTCATGAAATACATGCTAGCCCACCTGGCCAAAGGGAAGGTTTTCACCAAACTAGACCTCCGCGAAGCCTACTACTGGATACGCTTCAGGGAAGGAGATTAGTGGAAAACAGAATTCAACTGCCCCCTAGGAAGTTTCCAATTCAAGGTGATGCCATTTGGACTACAGGGAGCCCCAGTGGTGTTCATGCAATTGATAAATGAGGTGGTCTACACGATCACCTCTATAAGGGGGTCCTCGTCTACCTGGATGACATTCTCATTTACACAGAAACCATAGACGAACACATACCTCTCGTCCGCCAACTGTTGGAAAAACTGCTGGGGGCAAAACTCTATGTTAAACTATCAAAATGCAAGTTCCACCAGTCGTGGCTAGACTACTTAGGCTACCAAGTGTCAAACAAGGGGATAGAAATGGACCCAGCCAAAGTACAATCAGTCCTAGACTGGCGACCACCTCGCACCCGCAGACAACTGCAAAGCTTCCTGGGGTTCGTGAACTTCTACAAACAATTCATCCCTTCTACAGTAGGACCCAGCCCTCAGGATCCCACAGAAGTTATCGCCCAGGCAAGTCCAGTGGGCCCAATATTTCAATCATTTCAACTTCAAGATGAAGCACATCCCAGGAGGGAAAAACATTCTGGCCGATGCCCTCTCCCAAATGCCCCAATACAACAGTGAACGGGAGCAGGTAGTGAATGCCATCATCCCCTCTGCCCAAGGAGTAGGTCAAGTACTCACCAGACGGCAGCGTCGCGACCAGCAGGGCCAACCAGCAAGTGACTTAATGACAAGGCTCAAAACAGAAACATTGGCGGACCCCTGGTTCTGAGACAATCTACATCTCTTGACAAAAACGGATGACCTAGCATGGAAAGGGTTGAAACTCTATGTCCCAGAGACTCTACGCACCCTGGTCCTCAAGAGGAGCCACGACGTTAAACCAGCAGGGCATTTCAGCTTCCTAAAGACTCTGCATTTAGTACGAAGGCAGTTTTGGTGGCCCCACATGAGAAAAGACGTAGACAGCTATGTAAAAAGTTGTACCATCTGTGCCACGAAACTACTTAATCAAGTGGAAGGGTTACCCCTTATCAGAGGCCTCCTGGGTGAAAAGCAGAAACATTCAAGCTGATCGCCTTATAGCCAAATTCCATGCAGATCATCCGGGCAAGGCGGGAGGGGACAGGACCCACACTCCCAGCCGGGATACCGGTACTTAACTTGTTGTTTGTTTTACACAGGCCACCCTGGAGGAATGAAGGGGGAGGGGCCGGATGTCAGCACGTCAAGATGCATATAATCCTAGTGCTGACATTAGAAGGAGGATGCAGAAGTCTGTACAGGATGGTGGCCTTTCACCTACTTATTTTTCGCTGGAGATAATGTTCCCAAGGAGATGGATGGGAGGGGGGAAATTCTTTGAATTGGAGCAGTAGATTAGGGGTGAATGATTGGGAAGATGGCCAATGAATGCAGAGGAGTGGGGGGAAGGAAGAGGAGGGTCTTTGGGTCAGCATGTCAGTGCTGGCTGCATGGAGTCAATGCAAAAGCTGCCGTGCTAAATAAAATGGAATTTTGCCTCATAAAAAAAGATTCTGTTTGAAATGCATTTATTTTGAAGATGGCCTGAGAACCTGACATCTAGTTCCTAGGGGTTGTCTCTAGAGTAACTATCATATCAACAAATTCTGGTTAAGACTGGTTTCTAGCATAGCAGAAGCTTTCCTACCTACAATTCTCAAGCTTTAGCCTAGCTCATGAGATTAGAAATATATAAAATGTATTTTCTTCACAGGCTAGTATGCCTTCTGTTTGTTTCTGTAAAAACAATAAGCTCTTTTTCCCACAGTGCCAATAAAAATGACAGTAACTGATAACATCTACATACAACGTAAGAATCTTATTTATTTATTTTGTCACATTTCTATGCCACCCCACTCCCAAGGGATTCTGGGTGGCTTACAACAGAGAATAAAACAATGCAACAATATCCTATACAAAAGTTAAAAGAAGACATTAAAACATTAAAACGTTAAAACACATACACTCCAATTTGTGGCCGGGTCTCGCAAGATCACTATAACAAGATTAATGGCCCCAGGCCTGGCAGAAGAGCCAGGTTTTCACGGCTTTGCAGAAGGCCAATAGGGTGGGGGCGGTCCAGACTTCAGGAGGTAATTGGTTCCAGAAAGCCAGGGCAGCCACAGAGAAGACCTCCCTTGCAGGCCCACCAGCCGACATTGTTTAGCTGACAGGACCCAGAGGAGACCGTCTCTGTGGGATCTTACCGGTCATTGGGAGCTATGTGGTAGAAGGCGGCCTCAAAGATAGCCTGGCCATGAGCCATGTAGGGCTTTAAAGGTAATAACCAACACCTTGAATTGCTCCCGGAGATTGATAGGGAGCCAGTGCAGCTCGTGCAGAATTGGTGTGAGTGTATCTAAGTGCACCCACTATAACTGGCGCAGCTGCATTCTGGACTAACTGTAGTCTCTGAACACTTTTCAAGGGTAGCCCCATGTAGAGTGCGTTGCAATAGTCCAACCATGAGGTGACAAGGGCATGAGTGACAGTGAGGAGAGCCTCCTGGTCCAAGTTGGGTCGCAATTGGTACACCAGATGAACCTGTGCAAAGGTTCCCCTAGCTACATCTGTCAGATGTTGTTCCAATCTCAGCTGTGAGTCTAGAAGGACAGCCAAATTGTGAGCCCGTTCTGAAGGGGGCACTTTCTCTTATTTAATAATAAATCATTAAATAAGTCCAACATTATATTACTGATCACCTCTTGTAATGTTTTATATAACTCTGCTGGTAAACCATCTGTTCCTGGTGCTTTCCCACTTTTTTGTCTTTTTATTGTTTCTATTACTTCCATCATTATTCTTTCTTCTAGCATTTCTTTGTATTGTTCTGATATTTTAGTCAAATCTGATTTTTCCAAATAGCTTAGTATCACTTCCTCCGGAATCTTCTCTTAGAGTAGAGTTGCTCATAATATTTTTGAGTTATTTTCATTTTATCTTCAATTCTATATTGTAGTTTCCCTTCCCCATCTTATAAACATTGTATTATTTTCTTCTCCCTCTCTTTTCTTAACTTATACACTAGCCATCTTCCACGTTTGTTTGCATTTTCAAAAAAATTCTGTTTGGTTGTTCTCAATTTATTTGCCAATGCTTCTTGTTCATTCGAATGTATTTCATGTTTTTTCAATTCCATCAATTCCTTAATTTTTTTATTTAAGGAATCTTTCTGAAGTTCTTTTTCCAATTTCTTATAGTCCTCTTCTAATCTTACTTATTTCTGCCATTTCTTTTTGTTCATTTTTCCCAGGTACGTTATTGCTAGGCCTCTGATATATGTTTTCATTGTATCCCATAAATTTTGAAGTGATGTATCCTTTTTCTAGTTTATTTTTAAAAATACTTCCAATTCTTTTTCTGCAAAGTCCTGAAACTCTTTTTCATTTAAAATTGTTGTATTCAAAGTTCACCTTGTCTTTTTCTTTTGCCCTTTCCATATTATTGTAATTGGGCTGTGATCAGCCCATATATTAGAAGCAATATTTATTTCTTGTACAGTCTCTGTAAGTCCCGTTGACATCCATATCATATCTATCCTTGACCATGATATATGTCTATTTGAATAGAAAGTGTATTGTCTCTCTTTTAAGTGTTTTTTCTCCAAATATCTTGAATACTTAATTCTTCTATCATTGTGAAAAACGATTTCGGCAGTATGCTTCTAGGCTTTTTATTTACCTTCATTGTTTTATTGTTCAAGCCTGCATCTATTATCGCATTGAAATATCCCATTACTTTGATGTGTCAATGATGTAAATAAGAGTCCAAATTTTGGATATTGTAACAATTTTAAATGTTGTTTTCTAATATGGACTTCTTGCAAACATACAATGTCCATCTTCAAAGTATTTAATTTAGCCAACGTTCTATTTCTTTTTATCGCCGCATTCAGTCCATTTACATTTAAGGAAATTGCTTTAATTTTTTCTTCCTTTTTTTATTTATTACTAGTTTTTAATTTCACCGCTCGTCTCTCTTTATTCCATTGGGTTTTTGGTTCTGGCTCCCTCTCTTAACGCTCTTTCTTCTTTTACTTTTTCATCTTTATCTTTTTCTTCCTCTCTCTCTTTTGCCCCATCTACAGCTCCCAAATCTTCCTCCAAGGGTCCACAAAATTGCTGATAAAATAATTTTCCTTTTTCAAGCGTCTCCAATCTACATCATTATTCTTGCCATGTTCACCATAATTCCTTCAGGAATTATGTATTTCAGTGTTGTAATTCTTGCGCTTGTAATATCTCTGTTTTCTTTGCCCTCTTTGTAAATCTTACATGCATTTCTCTTGGGAGTTTATTCCTTATTGCATATCTAGTGTAGACTCTAAATCAGTGGTTCCCAAAGTGGGCGGTACCACCCCCTGTGGGGCAGTGGGGTGCCTTAGGGGGGAGGTAAGAGGCAAGGGGGATGGCAGGGGGACTCTAGAGGCAAAAGGGGGAAGCAGAGGGGTGCTAAGTGGCAAGGAGGGTGGCCCCCACCCTTTGGCCTGTGCAGTTACCTCCTTGCAAGCGAACAGCAAGAAAAAACAACAACTTTCAGCTTCAGCGTAGGCTAATTAGCCCGTTGATTAGATCCGTGACACTCAGCTGATTTGCTCTCAGCTGTTTTGCGCATGGATCTGCAGCTTGCTACAGAGAGCTAAGTTGCTGGAGCAGATTTTTTTTCTCCTTGTGCAATTCAAGCTGAAAGCAAAACCAAAAGTAAAGCAGGTTGTTGGCTTTGCTGTTTGTTGCAACGTTGGAAAATTAGGCAGAGGCAGATTTCTTTTCTTTTTCCTCATCAAAAAAGGTAGGTGCAAATAATGGGAAATTTAGGCAAAAGAGGAGAGTTCAAGATTTTAAAACACAAAAGAAAAAAAGCTCTATTTAACTAGAGAATTGTAATAATTGAGATACTATTGTATATTGTGTTGAAAGCAGAAATGGTTAAGTTGTGGTTTGGAGGAATATATGGGGGAAATTATTTGGTTTATTATTATTGGTAAGTATAATTAATTGATTTGTAAGAAATTAGATTGCATGGAAATAATTGGAATATTTATGTTCATATTAATATACAAAAAAGATAGTTATATAACTAATTGATTTATGTTAAAATGTTGAATTTGTATTAAACAACTGTAATATTACATAATTAACCAATGTGAGGATGGATATAAAAACAGATGACAATGGGAAGGGGTAGAATATAGAATAGAAGGGAAAATTGAATTTGATTAATATTAGAGATGAGGATGAAGGGTAGTATTGTTTTTTTTTAAAATAGATGAGGAATAAATATGGCAAAAAGGAAATATAGAAATTGTAAATTTAATTGAAATGACTAAACACTGTTTAAATTTGTGAACCAGCCAAATACTCTGTTCAAAGAAAATACATTGTACGTTTGTATGTGTGTTTCTGATTATTGCTATTTATTCATATTTGTTCTTTTATTCTTTAAAGTTCAACAATTCATTTTTATTTTAATATCTTTATATTTGTTTGGGGTTGCCTTTCTTCCATTTCATCTTTTTTTATTGTACAGCAATCTTTCTCCTGAAACCTACCACCTCTTTTGTTTCCTTATTTTCTCTTCCCCCCTTCTTCTCCTCCCTACTTCTTCCTTTTTCCTTCTCCTCCTCTCTTCCTCCCTCTCTTACCCTCACTTCTACTCTAATTTCCCTTCCCTTCCTACCTATTCTTCCTTCCCTGTCTCTCCTTCCTTCATCCCTCTCTATTGCTGTATTCATTTTCAATTTTATATTTTCCACTATGGAGTCCAGGCAACACCGGTCTTTCTTTCTTTCATTTATCAAGTATATTTCTCAAAAATTCCCCTCATCTTTTTAATTATTAACTATATTTCATCTTATTCCATTTTTTTCTATTGAACCTAGCGTAATCATCTTTATCTTTTTTTCCAATTATTTCCTTTCCAATCTTACCTCTTTGTTTCTCTTGCTTCTCATTTATCTTTTCCCTTTCTTTCTTTTTTCTTTTTTGCAAGCTAACCAATTCTCTGCTTTATTTATCTTAAATGCCTCCCTTACTTTTTGAGACATCTCCCTTAGTGTCTCATATTCATCCTCCCAATTCTCCATATTTTCAATTTTAAAAGCCTAGGATTTTTAAGCTTATTCTTTTCATTTACATATGTGGAGGGGGGTGCTTTTAAAGGAGCCACAAGGGGGGCTGAGAACAGAGTCATTCTGACAATGTCTTTTAAAATTGTTTGGAAGACCCATTTTTTCCCTAACAATAATGGTTTGTATACTTTGGAATAAAACTTATACCTGGAAAAAGTATTTGCAAAACTTGGACAGAAGGAAAAGAAAGGCAGGACTGGACTCATTATTAGTAGCTAGTTAGTTCATTGTTATCAGTGACTCCCACTGATTCTAAACTCATTTTAAGACTGGTGACTACTGAAATTTAAGTATTCAACATTGGTCTCAGAAATCTTTGATTTGAACTATGAAATCTCTGATTTGAACTATCAAATCTCTGATTTGAACTTTGGCTTGAACTTTTGGCAAGAAAAATCGTAAAATGGGGCAAAACTCACTTAACCATAATAATTTCTAGATATTTTAAGTGTAGAGAATTCAAGTGTTGAGAATGGCCCATTATTTTGTCTCTTTTTCCGAACTAGATACCACTATTTGATTTCTTTTCATTTTATTCAAGTAACAACAGAAAACCCAATACAGTTCAATATGAATTGGCTTTCCAGTCCTTCCTTGATGCATTTTTTCACATTGGTTATCTAGTTTAAATGCCAAAGAAAAATCAATGATATATTTTTCAGACCTTTGGAGGATCACACTGTCAATTGTTCACACTGCTCAAACAAAATTAACAGGTGTGAATTAAGTTTTAGCTAAAAAATGGGAGCTTTAATTCCAGAAGTCCATTCTTTAAACTTGGACTTCTGGAATTAAAAGGCTCTGGATTAAATGGTACTTCAGACAAAAGATGGAGAAGAGTATCTTGCCTTTAGACATGATAATAGCTGTCTAGAAAGGTGAGTTATGAGCTTTTCTAGACAGGGATGCCCTCCGTACAGTCACCTATGCTCTCGTCATCTCTCGTTTGGAATACTGCAATGACCTCTACATGGCGCTGCACCCGGAGGCTCCAACTAGTGCAGAATACAGCCACGTGAGTTGTTACGGGGCTTCCTGTTACTCCCGTATTACACGTCTCCTGTGTAAGCTGCACTGGTTACCGGTGGTCCTTTGGATCCGCTTCAAGGTGCTGGGACTTACCTATAAAGCCCTTCATGGCATGGGCCCGGGGTACTTGCAGGATCACCTTCTGCCTGCCTCCAACCGCCCAGTGCGCTCACATAGGATTGTCCTCCTCCAGGTCCCATCGGCCAGACAATGTCAGCTGATGGCACCCAGGATGAGAGCGTTCTCTGTGGGCGCACTGACCCTCTGGAATGGTTTACCTACTGGGCTCTGGATGGCCTCCGATCTCCACTTTTCCTGCGCTGACCTGAAGACATGGCTTTTCCAACAAATTTGCTGATCTGATGGGAGTTTTAACTAATCTTTTGGGGTTTTTGAGTATTTTAGTCATAATTTTACTGTTTTATTGTTTTATCTTTGTGAGCCGCCCCAAGTCCTTTGGGGGAAAGGGTGGCGTATAAGTATAAATAAACTAAACTAAACTATTTTGACATCATCAGAAATTTAATTTATTACCTGTTAAAAATGCAAAGACAAGGAGTACAAGGAGCAAATAAAAGACCTTCATGTTGTTGTTGGTTCTGGAACAAATCTTACTTCTGGGACAGAACCAGCTCTCAACCCTCCTTGTGACCTTGAAAAGCATCCCCCCCCAGCTCCACCACTTGAGGAGGCAGGGGAGGACTGCAGGTTGATCCCAAGGGGGTCTGGGAATTTGTGTGAATTCATCCCATGGCCCTCTCCATCACCTCCTCTGTGAAATTACTCTCTCGCACTCGCTGGTGGTCAGCAAATTCAAAAGGGACCCCCAGCTGAGAATCACTGCTCTAGATTGGTTGATTCAGGAGATTTCTTTAGTATTAACTAATATTGTTAGCTATTTTTGTTACAGGGATAGATTTGTATTGGAGCAGCCTGCAGATCTCCCAAAGGCTCTATAGAACCGGTAGTAAAACCAGTAGGAGGCCCCGCCCACTGACCCCGACATCACCAAAACACTTCCGCACATGTGCAGAAGAGCGCGTGCATGCACAAGTGAAGTGAGTGCATGCGCGTGGCCCTGCTGCAAACCCACAGTAAAGGTACGTATAACCCACCCCTGGGTGGGGGGCACTGAGGATGAGTTTGTAGTACCAAGGGGCCGGTGAACTGAAAATGTTTGGGAACCACTGTGGTAGAGGGTGAACAACATTTCGAAGTTCAAGAAATTCTAGACTCTAGGAAATTCCGCAGAGCCACTCAGTACCTGGTGGCTTGAAAACACCTCCCCTTCTCACATAATGAATGGGTTCACAAAAAACTTGTACATACCACTATGCATTAATTGTTCCAACATACCTCGTATTTATGTTTTGTCTCCCCTTCCCTCTTTTTGGTTTCTTTCAGGTGGCCTTCCTGTTTTTCTAGGGGTGGCAGCATGTCAGGTCCTATATATTTCTATTGGGATGCTGGCATTCTGGTGGGAGGGGGGAGGATTGGAGGGATCTCTATATAAAGTTTCTGTTTCTATTTCCTGAATTGCTGTGCTGTGGGATGGGTTTTGTTTGCACTGCTTTAAATTGCTGTTTTTTAAGTGGGAAGATTTAGTTCCTGCCTAGACCTTTTGCTATCACAAGCCTCTCAATAAAAGTTTCTTTTGCAACAATTTCAGTTTCAAGAGTCCTGCTTTCTTGCGAAGATTTGGAGAGGCAAGACCTTACAAGGGTCTATGATGACTTCATGCTGCTAGCTCGATGTGGGCAGCAGGGGGCAGCCTTCTCACCACTGCCAAGTTCCTTCCGCCAACTCACCATCATCTCTTTTCAGGTCATCTCAACATTGGAACTTCCAATTGCAATGCTCTTTGCACATGACGAGAAAAACAGGAAAGTACTCTGCATGTGACCAGAAACCCCCCAAAAGCACTGTGCACATGACCAAAAACACAATGAAACTATCCACCCAGTTCTAGCGGGGCGGGGGGAATTGCTGCGACACTCTGTACACACTGAAGTGTTTCCGATCATATGCAGAATGCTTTTTTAAAAAAAGTTTTTTTTATTTTTTACACAAACATACAGTGTATTTTTTCTGAACAGAGTATTGGCCGGTTCACAGATTTAAACAATTTTTAATCATTTCACCTAAATTTACAATTTATATATTCCCTTTTTGCCATAATATTTATTCTATTTTTTTTAAACCAATATTACCCTTCATCCTAATCTTAACCAAATTCAATTTTTCCCTTCATCTCTATATTAAATCACTTACATTTAAAATCTCACATAATATAATTTCTATTATCTCCTTAATATTTCCTTAATATAATCATTAATATTTTCCCCTTTCAGCTATTTCAATATCCAATATCTTAATACAGATCAATTAATTATGTGGTCTTACAATCATTCATTTCTTATAAAAATAAACCCAACTGTTTTATACCATATATTTCCTTAAATCGTATTCCAGATAATACAATCCAACATCTTAATAAAAATCAGTCAATTATATAGCCAAATTTTCTCTTTATATAATAATAATAATAATAATAAACCAGGTAAATTTCTACCACATATTTCATTGAACCTTCTCTAATTTTCAATTATTTTATCAAACATATATATTTATACCTTTTCAGACAACATCTTAATCATTTTTGCTTTCACCACAATCCAATTAATTCATAATACAGTATCATTTCAACTTTTTCCCTTTTTTGATTAGGTTTCAAATATGCAATTAAAAATATTCCAATTGTTACAATTTTCCTAATTAAATTTGAAGATATTCTAGCTGTTATCCTCTAATTTATTATGCTTATTCATATTTCTAGAATTTATCATTATATAAATTCCAAGAATGCAATTAAGAATATTCCATAATTTTAGTTAAAAATATTCCTTTACATATTCAATTCATTCATACATCCATATGGTTTTCCATTATTTATATTACTTAATATCACCTTCTCAAATTTTTCTTGATATTCATTACATCTATAAATCTTACTTCATATTTCAGTTCTAAATACATATAACATGTTCCTCTTTCATTTTTTCTCCCTTTCTCCCTTTCTGTTTTTGTTTTCTTTTTCTTTCCCCTTTTTTTCTTTTGTGCTTTAAAATCCTGAATTCTCCTATTTTGCCCTATATTTCCCATTATTTCCCATCTCTTTTCCCTTTTTCTTATTTTTACACTGTTAATCCCAGCGTAATCATTTAAATTGTTTATATTCTTTCTATTCCACCCTTTTTTCTTTGTCTCTTTCCACCCTGTTTTTTCCATTGTTAATCCCAATGTCATCTTTAAAGTTCTTTTTATTGTTACTACCCACATAATCATTTAATTTTCTATAATTAATCTCATTGTCTTTGTCTTCTTCTTTATTTTCAGTCTCTATGTCTTGCTTCTCATTCGTCATCTCCTTGTCAGTTTGAGTATATTCTAACACAATTTTTGGATCATTGAGTTTCGGTTCTCCATGCAACATTGTAATTATTTCCCTTACTTCCGTTTTCAATGACAAATACATCATTTCCATCATTTCCCTAATTTCCTGTGCCATCTTATTCTTTCCAAATTAATATTGTTTCAATCAAAAGTTTAGTTGTGTTCCTCTTTTTTTAAAGAGTCAAGCCACCTACAGACAAACAAATCCTCCTTAAAAATTCTCATGGATGTTATCGGTATCAAAGTCCAAGGTTTTTTCCAAAGCAAAAGTACAGTGTTGCAATGGTCTTATTTCTCCTGAGGTGTCTCTCTACAATTTACAATTCCAATCAGCAACCTGAAAAAGTATCCATTTTGTTTCAATCCACATTAAGTCTTTACTAGATTTTTTCTTTTCTTCTTTTTACCTTTAAATATGCCAAATCAGTTTTAAAGTCCAATCCAAATTACACAGTCCGTTTTTCCCCTCTTATTTTTTTTGGTACAAAGCTTCTATTACAGGGCTTAATTTCCAATTTATCTTGTTTTTCTCTAACATTCAAAAAAGGATCTGCTTGCTTTCTTTCCAATCCTTTCAGTTATGGGTTTGTATTTCTTCTAGTTTTTAAAGTTCTGCAAATATTTTTATCCAAAAGTCAATGTTCTTTTCAGGTTTTTATCAATTTAAGCTTCCACTTTAATTATTTTCCTTCCTTTCCCCCATGCCCAGTAGCCGCTGTTATTCCACTGGGGCTCTTTTAGATTTAAAGATCTTTTTCTTTTTTCTTTTTTGGTCTATGAGTTGGCTGTCACTTACCCGGTTTCAAAACTCCATTCAAGTCACACTCCTGCTCAATCCGGTTGCCCCAGTTTCTTGGCGGCCACAATGGCCGCCACCCCTACTGAATTGGAGAGTTTCCTCTGACATTCAAGGAACTTGCCTTGAACTTCCAAGGTGCCTTTCTTTCTTTCCCATCCCTACGAGACGGTTCCGGTCCAAAGACCCTTCGGCAGCGGCTTGTCAGTCCAGGTTTTCGTGGAGCTCATCAGAGCCCACTATTTCCCTGACTGTCTCATTGCAATGCTTCCGGTCAAATCCCATAAGCAGAATGCTTTCATGGTGTTTCCAGCCATGAGCAGGATGTTATAGTTTCCTCAGTATTGTTGTTGATCTGTCTCAATTAAGTTTTTCCTATTGGCTAATATCAAATCAAGAACAGCTGATCTCATTGATCTTTCATTCATCCTTTGGAAGTGAATGTTGTCAGATGGAACAATTATGTTTCATGGCTTTGTCATTCAATAGATGTGTAATTATTTCTTTTATTTTTACTTTATTTCTATAATTGAAATTTCCACACTGATTTGTTATCTAATAAAAGACATTAGTTGACCTAATAAAAGATATTGCCATTAGAAAATGTGAAATTTAAGACAGAATAGGATTCTAAAAAGTACATGGTTTTTCTAAGATTTCCAACTGAAAAAAATCTTTTTTTTAAAAAAAAAGAAATATATTACACCAATTTATTACTTTAAAAAAACCTATGTAAGAAAGACTCTTACTATTACTAGCGCATAGAGCTAGTTCAATTTCTTTATCCAAGAAATATCCAGGGATTCTCATGTTAACCAATAAATCACCAGAGAGTTGCTGATAGGTTTATCAGTATACAGCATGCTAGCTCCTAGAGCCATGAAGGCAAACCTATAGCATGTGTGCCAGAGGTGGCCCACAGAGCCCTCTCTGTGGGCATGCATGCCATCAGCAACTGATCTTCTGGATTCCAGCACACATGGTCTTCATGGGCACTGAAGCACTGGAAAATGGCCTGAAAATGGCCAGAAGCATCCCCAAAAATTGCCGGAAAATGGCCTGAAAAATGGTCAAAATGAGCCAAAAACCAGGCATGTGCACGCCGGCCAGCTGGGGTTTCTGGTGCTCTGGTGCAGGCAAAGACTAGCTGGCTGGCGCACATATGCATGCCAGAAACCCAATGACCAGCTGGCCGGCACACACACATGCACACACATTCCAGTTTAGGCACTTGGTGCTGAAAAGGTTTGCCATCACTGTCCTACAGTATATCCAATTCTCCACTATTTTTATTTCAGTTATTTTGCCTGAGAGCCAGTTTCATCTAATGGTTAAGACATCAGGCTAGAAAGCAGAAGACAGTGAGTTCAGGTTTGCCTGGTGACTTTGGCCAGTTATACTTTCTTAACCCAACCCATCTCACAGGGTTGTTGTGTGGAAATAGAAGGAGTAAAGTATTGGATATGTTTGCTATCTTGAGTTATTTGTAAAAATGATAACAGTGGGATACAAATAAATAATGTTTTCCATCTTGCGTTATTTATAAATATAAGAAATGACATTTTTAAAAAAGACTTCTATGAAATCATAGCACACATCTGATTCAAATTCAATATAAATTATTTCTTTGCACTGGACTGCTAAAAATCTTTTATTTGAATTTTATAGTGAAAAAGAAATGCAGTAAGCTGCATTGTTAGCAAATACCATTGCCTTTTTAAAAAACATTCTCAATTTAGGCTAGAGACTGTATCAGCCTTTGGGGCAGATGTGGTTTGAAACTGCTTAGCTTCAGTTCCAGGGTACTTAGTTCCTTAAACAAGGTCCTCAAGCAACTTGTGAAGCATATACATCAAATATAGTGTACATCAAAACCTGTATTTTGAAAATAATATTGGTTCATTTCTGCCATTGGGAAAACAGAAAGTAAAATGGCTCAATTGCTTTGAATGTAGATTTCAGACTTTAAACTAGAATAGAGTGGAGTGGAGTGGGAATGGAAATGGGAATAGAATTGAAATTAGAACAGAACAGAACAGAATAGAATAGGAAATAGGAACAGGAACAGGAATTGGAATTGGAATAGGGGAGAGAAAGGGACCTTGGAGTCCAGCACCCTGCTCAAACAGAAGAACTGTCCTATACCATCTCAGACTATTGACTGTCCATCTCTTCTTAAAAAACTGCAGTGATGGAGCTCCCACAATTTCTGGAGGCAAGCTATTCCACTGATTAATTGTCCTCACTGTTAGGAAGTTTCTCCTTAATTCCAGCTTGCTTCTCTTTGATTAATATCCAACCATTATTTCTTGTCTTACCCTCTGGTGCTTTGAAGAATAATTTGACCCCCTCTTCTTTGTGGCAGCCCCTCAAATACTGGAATACTGCTATAATGTCACCTCTAGTTCTTCTTTTCTTTAAACACTAGCTAGACCCGAAACCTGCACCCGTTCTTCATATGGTTTTCTCTCCAGGCCTTTGATCATCTTAGTTGCTCTTCTCTGAACTTTTTCCAAAGTCTCAACACCTTTTTTGTAGTATGGTTACAAAATTGGTTGCAGTATTCCAGATATGGTCTTATTAGGGTTTTGTAAAGCGGCACTAATATTTCACATGATCTTGATTCTAGGCCTCTCTTTATGCAACCCAGGATTTTATTAGCTTTTTTGTCTGCAGCTGCACATTGCTGGCTCATATTCAAATGAGACACCAAGACGCCTCTCACAGTTACTGTTTTTAAACCAGGTCTCTCCTAATCTGTACTTATATCTTCGATTTTTTCCTGCCCAAATGTAAAGCTTGGCTTTTCTCCACATTAAAATTCATTTTGTTGGATAGGGCCCATTGTTCAATATGGTCAAACATAAAACAGAATGAGCAATGCTCTACATGATCTCTAGTAAAGCCAGGATTCATGCTTTCCAAATGCCATAAAAAAGCTTTGCTGGTGATGTTAATGATTTTCTTTCCTCTTGAATTCTAGTGTCGGGTATGCTTCCTTCAGTATCCAGGAAAGGAAAACCCAGACTTCATTATAAAATAAAGTATGGTACTTTTACTAGGTATAAAGTGAACACAACTATGGAAAGCAGGATTCTGAGGCAAAAAGCGCGAAAGTTACAGATGGAAAGCATCCCTTCCCATTGTCCACCGTAAATCATCCAATCCAAAGATCTCCCAGAGGTCAGGTGGGAGCACACGTCTGGCCACGTCTGGAGCACATGTCATC
The DNA here is from genome assembly GCA_038048745.1 of Coluber constrictor foxii. NCBI lineage: Eukaryota > Metazoa > Chordata > Lepidosauria > Squamata > Colubridae > Coluber > Coluber constrictor. The sequence goes on along the minus strand of CM075961.1, from coordinate 111,685,466 downwards.
ATCCAGGAATGCGGTGGCCGTTGGCCTGATAATAGCTTAAGAATTGGTTTCGTTTCCTGAGCTCATCCATAGCCCAGTTACCTACCCCCCCTTCCTCCATTACTATGACAGCCACAGCAGAGAAAAGTGGAGGCTGACATTCGGCCCCCCTTCAGAAGAGATGACCTCTAGTCCTGAAACAGAGAGAAAAAGAGGTAATATCACAACAATTAAAAACCATCACTACTTAAGGTTTTTCAGGATATTTGGTGTGAAACAACTGCACTTTTTTAGGTGCCCGAACATCACGTTTATTCACCCATTCAGCTTGTGATAATGGGGAGTGTTTCCAGGCCACCAGATACTGCACTTTACCATGATATTTTCTAGAGTCCAAAATTTCCTTAACTTCAAAATGTTGTTCCCCTTCAATGAGTAGGGGAATGGGAGGAGGTTCTTTGGCTGGACGTAGAGGGGACGAATGTTCCAGTTTCAGTAAGCTAACATGAAACACTGGATGAATTCATCACAAATTCTTTGGTAAATCTCATTCAACTGTTACTGGGTTAATGATCTGAGTAATGGGGAAAGGGCCCATATACTTGGGCCCAAGCTTTTTTGATTTTTGAGGAGTTTGCAAATATTTGGTAGAAAGATAAACCATGTCCCCCACTTTATAACCATGTGCAGGGCACCTCCTTTTGTCGGCTTGGGTTTTATGAACTTGGTGAGCGTCATCTAAAGCTTTTCGGGTTACTGTCCAAGTCCCTCGTAACTGTTCGATCCACTCAATCAAAGAAGGATTCTGTGGGTTATCTTGAGGTAGCTCTGGGATTGGCACAAATTCCTGGCCAGAAGCCACCTTGAACTGAGCGAAACCTGTGCTACTTTGTATGGAATTACTATATGCCACCTCTGCAAATGGCAGCAAATCTACCCAGTTATCTTGCTGGTAATTTATATAACACCTCAGATACTGTTCTAACACGGAATTGGTTCTTTCACAGGCCCCATTGGTCTGGGGGTGATGGGCGGAGCTTAACCCCTGGGCGGAGCCTATCAGCATCAGGAACTCTTTCCAAAAGTTGGAGGTGAATTGTATTCACCTGTCTGAAATTATACGTTTCGGAGCCCCATGTAACCTATACACATGTTGAATGAACATTTTAGCAAGGGCTTTTGCTGATGGGATCTTAGAACATGGGATAAAATGCACCTGTTTGGAAAACAAATCAGTCACTACCCATATAACTATGCACCCCCCACTTTCTGGAAGGTCTACAATAAAATCCATGGATATTTCCTTCCAAGGGGCAGTAGGTCTGGCTACACTTTGGAATAGACCAGGTGACTTCCCCGGAGGTCTCTTAACTGAGGCACACACTGGACAGCTCGCTACATATGCTTCTGTGTCCTTTTTGAGTGCAGGCCACCAGAACTGTCTTTTGACAAGATGTAAGGTTTTGACAAAACCAAAGTGCCCCGCCACTTTGGAGTCATGAGTGTGCTGCAGAACTGGCTGGAACATATAATTTAGCTCCAATCCAAGCTTGACCATCACGAAGTGTGCATTCATTTGAGTGGTCTTGAAACCACTCATCGGTTTTCAAAGTCTCTTGTAATTTCTGGAACAAATCTCCTGAGAGGCTTGGGTCGCTCTTCGACTATGCTCGGGTAGTCACTGGTGCCGCCAGTTGGGTTGAAGGAACAATTGGATGAACCACCTCCTCCCTGGTGCTGTTGTATTGAGGCAATCTGGACAGAGCATCTGCCATGAAGTTCTTCCCACCAGGGAGGTAGCGCAAGGTGAAATTAAAACAGTTGAAGTGTTAGGCCCAGCGAACTTGTTTTGGCGACAACTTACATGGGGTTTTTAAAGCTTCGAGGTTTTTATGATCAGTCCATACTTCAAAAGGATGCTTAGCTCCTTTGAGAAATTGTCTCCAAGTTAGAAGTGCCCAGCGTACAGCAAAAGCTTCTTTCTCCCATATGGCCCATCTCCTTTCAGTTTCTGACAGTTTCCGGGACGTGTAGGCACAGGGCTGTAATTTTCCATCTGCATTCTTTTGCAGAAGTACGGCTCCTACTGCTACGTCACTGGCATCTGCCTGTACTACAAAAGGTTCATCCATGTCTGGGTGTTTGAGGACTGGTTCGGCAACAAACAGCAGTTTCAATTTTTCGAATGCTGCCTGGCAGTCCATAGTCCATTCAAGAGCTCGGGAGGGTTTTGGTTTTACTTCACCTTTTGTTTTCAGGATATTAGTTATTAGCAGTGCGATTTTAGCGAATGAGGGGATGAACTGTCGATAAAAGTTAGCAAACCCCAAGAAACTTTGTAATTGCTTGCGGGTGCGTAGCGCAGTCCATTCCAATACCGCCCGAACCTTCCCAGGGTCCATTTCTATTCCCCCATGGGAGATGCGATATCCAAGATAGTCAACTTTGCTTTGATGGAATTTGCACTTAGAAAGTTTTGCATACAGTTCAGCAGCCCTGCGTTTTTTCAGGACGGTGCGCACTAATTTCACGTGGTTGTCCATGTTCTCACAGTAATGAGGATGTCATCCAAATAAACCAGCACCCCCTTGTACAAATGCTCAAGCAAAACTTCGTTGATCAATTGCATGAATACCGCAGGAGATCCTTGTAGTCCAAAAGGGAGTACTCGGAATTGGAAACATCCCAGCGGGCAGTTAAATGCAGTTTTCCATTCATCCCCCTCCTTAATTCGTACTCTGTAGTAAGCTTCCTGTAAATCCAGTTTGGTGAAAATTTTTCCCTTCCCTAGGTGGGCTATCATGTCCTTCATGAGGGGTAGGGGATAGACATTTTCCACGCAAATAGCATTTAAATTCCTATAATCAACTACTAGACGAAAGGAACCACCTTTCTTTTCCCAGAACAGAACTGGCGCAGCCACCCGTGGCCTAGCTGGTTGGATGAAACCCCATTCTAGGTTTTGTCAATGAAATTTCGTAATTTCCCCAGCTCACTGGGGGGGGGGGGTCATTGGGTAAATTTTTGGCTTAGGGAGCTTTATTCCAGGGATTATCTCAATGGTACAGTCCATAGCCCTGTGGGGGGGGGGTAGCACATCCGAGGCCTTCTCACTAAAGACTTCACGGAGATCCCAATACTCCTTCGGAATTTTTTCCTCATCTTCAATGTGGTCTATTGCCATCTCTGCTTCTTCGGGCTCCTCTCCGCCCTCAAGGGGGAGTTCTTCCCTCTCTAGTGGTGGGTTCCTAGCGCGAATGTGCAAAACCTCTATTTTCCAATTAACTCACGGGTTCCATTTACGTAACCAGGGCAGGCCAAGTATAAGGGGTCGTTCCATGCTAGGGGCCACAATAAAACTGGGAGTCTCTACGTGGTCCCCTAATTTCATTTCAATGGGTTCGGTTACAAAATTGGTTGCCCCCCCCCCGCCATCAATCCATCTAGCTGACAAAACGCAATAGGACTTTTCAATGCTTTCAGTCTCAGGCCCATCTCCTCTACTACTTTCGGGCTGATAATGCATCTGGTGCACCGAGTCTAATAAGGCTGGCATCTGTGCGTGGGCCCCTGTGGACGGCACCCTTAATTCTACGGGGATGAGTATGGGGCCCTCAGTGTGACTCACCAGATCATCGGAGTCGGACTCGCTGTCGTCCGCGTTGGTTGGAGTTCCGAACTCACCCTTGGCCCGGGGAGCGAACTCAACGACTTCCCCTTCCAGTGCGGTTTCACGAACTTTTGTGGATGCTTTGTCTGTCTTCTTAGGCCCTCTGCTGGTAGGTTTTGGCACTGGCTTGGAGGAACACTCAGCAGCCCGGTGACCTTCCATGCCACACTTGAAATACGTGAAGGGTTTCGGCTTGGGTTTTGACTCTGCCCTCCCCCCGGCCATCTTTGGGGCTTCCTTGCAGTAGTAAGAGGATGAAGGCTCCCCAGCAAGCCCTCTTTGGAGTCGACTTCGATCTATCTCGATATCCGCGTCCTCAGCTACTATGTACCAACTGTGCAAATCTTCAGGAACCCCCTGTGCTCTACAGTCTTTGTAGATTTCCTCATTCAGTCCGTCTTTGAAGCTCTCCAGCAGAGCCGTTTCTGATCACCCTGTCATGTATGGTGCCAGCTCCCGAAACTCTTGGGTGTATTCCGCTACCGATCTCCGGTCCTGCTGGATACCCTTCATTCGGAGTCTCGCCTTCCACTCAGCTAGGTGGTCCTCAAGCCGCCTCCTAAGAGCTGCCATGAACAGGTTGTAATTACGCAGCAGGGGGGAATTGTTATTGTGGAGGACCACCATCCATTCAGCTGCCACTCCCTCTAAGGCGCTAGCGACACACTTCACTTGAACTGCATCCGATAGTTAGTTCTCCCCCCAGTCTTGCATGTGATTCTACACTTGGGTTAAGAAAAGCCCTAGGGTTTTCAGGTCCCTCCATATTTTCCAGGCGGGGGGGGGGATTTTTGGTTTCTTGCGTCTGCGGGGTGGGGCCTGCAAAGCTGGGGGTCCCTAGATTGCTGCATCCCTCGCTTGGCCACCCAAAGCCTGGGGTATATCTTCACCAGCTCCCTCTTCCTCTCCCCCACAAGCCTTTTCCTCTGGATTTACTTTGGAGTATTCTCTTCCCTTCCCTCCAGGGGTGCATAAAACTCACGGTTTTTTTGGCTTTCTTCAACATCGTGGATGAGTTGTAGTGCTTGTGCCATCATGAGGCTTTCTTTTTGCTCTTGCAGCCACACTGCCTCCCCTTTTCAGGGTCTGGAGCTGGTTACTCCATGGAGGGTCCTCCCCAGGTCTGGCAACCTTCCTACTCCCTTCAACCATTGGGCTTCGTCTGGCTCCTCTCTCAGCTGTAAATTCTCCATCCACACTGCAGCCTCTTCCCCGGGCTGGCATGAAATCATTGCCGTTGGCCTGATAACAGCTTAAGAATCAGTTTCATTCCTGGGCTCATCCATAGCCCGGCTACCTACCCCTCCCTCCCTCCATTACTATGACAGCCAAAGCAGAGAAAAGCGGAGGCTGACACCTAGCACCAACTCTTAAATGCATGGCCTTGTCTTATTTTGGATAAGCATTTAAACCTTACTCATAGGTCTGCACCCTTTTCTGAGCAAGCCCTCTTCTTAGGAAACTAAGTTAATACTGCATTATAATCACTTTTCTTCCTTTCCTTTGTGCATGATATATAAATATGGCTTGTAACAGCATTATGATCCGGGTAAAGAGTAGGGGTAAGTATTACACTACACTTGTTTACAACTAACTTAGTATTCAGAAGCAAATTAAAGGATTAGGTTTAATAGTATGAGGCATTTCATTTCAAAAGTGTAAAAGAAACAAAAGTGATCAAACTAACCAGGAGGAAAAGGGACATCTGCTTTTTAAAAAAGGAAGCATTTTTTTAAAAAAAATAGATTTTTAATAATAATAAAATAATCCAAGACAAGCATTTAAAACATGTGTCGGGTTTCCTTCACAGTCCAAATAAGTAAATCCTCTTGTAGTTTCCAAGGCTTCAGATCTTTGGAGATAAAGAGATCTCTTACCACCCAGGAAAGCATAGCTATTAATCAGCAGAACTGCATAGAAATAAGTTTAAATTACCACTTTTCCAACAATAATTTTCTGCCTTCATTAGCTAGGCAAAACACAAATCAAGCTAGTCTTCTAAAAATATTAAAGATAACATTGCAGTATACTTTCAAGACTAATCTTTGGCATAAGGAATGCACAAAACAGACCAAGTATATTCTGTTTGGAAAAAAGTAAGATGACAGTCTTGATCAAAACAGTAACTCAGGTATACCCAGATATACCAGCTTGATATCTCTGGTCCACCATGGATTATAATTCCTATTCCCCATGCTATTTAATTACTGATAGAATGTTTAGCCCATCATTTGGCAGTTGCATTGATACCGCAGCTTCAAAAATAATGCATGCAATATTCAACTCTCTAATCTTAAATAGGAACATTGAAGCAATGTTTCATTATGAATTTGGCAGAATTAAGACTCTAAGGAAAAGATTTCTACAAACCAGAATTGTCCATTTATGCTGGAACTGCAACTCTAGCTATATTAAATATCACTTTTGAAAGCCACAGTGCCAACAAGCCTGGATGAAGCAAGATTGAAGAAAGCTGCTTGAGAAATGACAAGATGATATCCTAGTATTATTTTTAATCAAAATGTCAAATTCAGTCTTTTACTTTAGCATTAATTTTCTTACTTTAACAATTGTATCAAGCAAACAATGAATGAGATTTTCTTGATGAAATCCTTTGCAAGGCTTCCCTCAGATTGTTTTGGCTGAGTATATAATAAGACCAATATTGAAATCAGAGAAAAAAGGCAGGACACAATTCTGGAGATTGAAACCAGAGAGAATAATGTTTCTAAGTTCTAGAACAGTGATGGTGAACTTTTTAGACACCAAGCGCCCAAACTGTATGCACACACATGTCCAAACTGAAAGATGTGTACGCAGATGAACGTGCACATGTGCAGACATGTGCAAATGTGCACATGCACAGGCATGCACGTACATGCGTGGACATGCATGCATGCACAGCAGAAACCCAAAGACCAGGTGGCCGGTGGCAGTGAGGCATCCCAACACTGGCAGCGCAGCAAGAAGGAAGATCTTTTTCTTTCGTGAGCTTCTGTTTCATCGTTTGCAAGGAAACAGAAGCTCATGAAAGAAACACCACGAAGATTGACCTGGGGCAATGGCGCGCATGCCAGTAGAGAGGGCTCTGTGTGCCACTTCTGCCACACGTGCCATAGGTTCACCATCACGGTTCTAGGATCCTTGGTTTTCACTGACAATGATGCCTAGTTGGTAATGAAATGTCTGCAAAAAAAAAAAACCAAGCTCAGAGAGAGCACCAAGGATCCCACAGTTCAACCCTGAACTACGAATACTCTATTAGTATTTACTAAACCACGAAACAGACAGAAGTTCATACAATTTCCAAGTATGGCACAGATTTCCTGAAATATCTCTCGTATGCTGTCACATTATTCTACTCCATTCACTCATATTTCTAACGATTCTGAGCAAGTGTTTTGACAATTCAGTGTATAGATAAAAACTGCATAAGCAAATGACCTTTCACAAAGGACTACTCCAAACACAAGCCTCATCAAGCAATAACAGTAAATGGAAAAATAAAGGTAGAAGAATTGCTTTTAGCCATATCCCTTAGGATTTCAAACCCATCTTAGCCATCATTTGTTCGTATACAGTCCATGCCATTGCTGCCATCAGTGTGCGCCGCAAAGCTCGTGGAACAGAACCATGGAAAAATCCAGACAGTCCATAATTCTGTAGGAAAAAAAAATAACCATCATCATCTTCTTAAGCATCAGTTCTGGATGATAATTATTAAAGATTAATTTTTAACCAAAGATGGAAATAGAAACTACTAACTTATAGAAGTCACTTGGTCATCCAGTAATAGAATGAGTTAACAATATGCTCTAACCAAACATGCACTGGACACGCATGTGCAGTGCACATCAAATGTGCACTGCACATTTAAAAAGCTACCAGTTCAGTCTTGCTGTGCACGCGCGCATGCACAGTAGACACCAAAAGGCAGCTTGGGAAAGCAAGTAGAACAGGGGGGGGGAGGCGGAGGGAATCAGCTGTGCCACACAGTTTAGCTTTGCTAGAAAGCAGGATTTCTTGCTTTCTAGCAAAACTAAACCGCGCGGCACAGCCAATTGTCGGATCATAGCTGTCAGGTATGCTTCCTTCAAAATCCAGGAAAGAATGACCCAGAATCCATTGTTTTACAGAGACAGGTACTTTTACTAGAAATGAAGTGATCGCAACCAAAGAAAAGCAGAATCTGAGGCAAAAAGCACGAAAGTTATAGATAGAAGACATCCCCTCCCACTGTCCAACGTAAATCATCCAATCCAAAGGTCTCCAAGGGGTCAGGTGGGAGCACACGTCTGGCAGTGTCATCAATCAGGAATGCCGTGGCTGTCGACCCGATAGCAGCTTCAAAGATGCAGCAATAAGTCTTAAGATTCACTTTTGATTCATTCCTCCAGCATGCTTATAACCCAAACTAGCTCCCCCTCCCCCCGTTACTATGGCAGCCAAAGGAGGCAAAGCGGAGACTGACATTAGCTTTTTTTAACTACTGATTTGACTGAACTACTGATTTGACTGAACTGGTAGCTAACTTCCGGTTCGACCAAACAGATAACTTGTTTTTTACTACCAGTTTGTTTTTATCACACTACCGGTTCACTCGAATCTGAGTTTGGAGACAGGCAAAAGATTAGCAAAACACATTCATGAATACCAACTAGCAATCAGAAGACACAAAGAAAACTCCTTAATTTTAGAACACACAGAGTTTACTAAAGTTTCAACTGGAGAATTACGAATATCCTAGATCAAACTAAATCCAAAAATGTTAGGGAATTCCTGGAAGCGTGGCATTAACACAAATTAGCCATCAACAGGCTCATAGCATATAGACATCATTCGAAAGATACAATGAAAAACAGGGGGAGGGGAAGAGAATTAGAATACCTCCTTGCCAGGAATTAATACTAGATAATCAGCATCAACACTGAATAACCAGTAAACCAGTGGTGAAATGTAAAATTTGTTACTACCTGTTCTATGGGCATGGCTTGGTGGTGGTAGGGGTAAGGTGACTGGGTGGGTGTGGCCAACTTTTTTTTTTTACTTTTAAAAGCAACTTTAAGAGGTTGCAGAAAAAAATGCTTTTAAAAGCCTCTGACGATCAGGCAACTCAGCTGGGATTGTCAGAGGCTTTTAAAGGCACTTTGTTTTCTACAATTTCTTTGGCCGAAGAGGTTATAGAAAAAATGCTTTTAAAAGTAAAAAAAAAAGCCTCTGATGATCACGCAGCTCAGGGAGGGGCAGGGATTTTTGATACCGGTTCTCCGAACCACCTGCTGCCAACGCTACCAGATCAGGCAATCCAGTCCAAACCGGGATCATTTCACCCCTGCAGTAAACAATATCCCAAATAGGAATTACCAGCTCAGACAAACAATCAAGCAGTGAATAAAGTCTAATTAAGGAACAACCAAGGAGAAAACACCACCCCTATCAACACTGATGGGGCAAAATATGTATACAACAAATACAGCAAGATAATATAAATAAACAGAGAACAAACCCAATTCCATTCTAGTACTGAAGATGTTATCTAGCCTGATAATGAAACATCTGCATTAAAATAATCGATCTCAGAAAGCACCAAGGACTTCACAATTCAATCCTGACAAAGATATATATATACATTTTCTTTTATTATACTGGCCATGTCATATTTTGCCTTGCCATGCCTCTTTTCTATTCTTCATTTGGTTTTTCTTTTTTTTAATAAGTTTTTTATTTTTAAACAAACAATTCACCATTAATCAATCAGTGTAACATCTGGGTACAAAATTTTGTACATTTACATTTATCATCATTTTCTTAGTACATATTTCTTCCTTCTTACATTTAAATTTAATGTATTACAACATATTTTTCCCATGTTTCTTATTTTTACATTGTCTATTGTCTATATTCAATCTCTATCCATTAGTAAAATTGCCCCCTTATGTTGCAATACTCTGATTCTTCCTTCCCTCTAACCGCTAAGGTTAATCTACTCATTTCTGCACATTCTAATATTTTCTTAATTAGCTCTCCTTTTGTAGGAATTTTTTCTGCTTTCCAGAATGGTATTTGCAAATACCATACTTGCTGCCATTATTACATATATAATCAAATATGTATTTCTTTATTAAATTTCTCCGGTAAGATACCCAAAAGGAACAGTTCCGGTTTAAAATCAGTGTGTTGCTGTATCATTTCCTCTAACAAATTTGAATTTTTGCCCAATAATTTCTCGCTTCTGGACATGTCCACCACATGTGATAATACGATCCCAATGTCTGGTGGTATTTCCAACATTTAGTTTATTTATCTTTGAATATTTTTGCCAATCTTTCCGGTGACATGTGCCTTCTATAAAACATTTTATACATATCTCTTTATATGCTGTAGCCATTGTTAATTTGTAATTTCTTTCCCATAATTGCTGCCATTTATCTAATTCTATTGTATATCCAAAAAAATTTGCCCATGCTATCATTGTTTCTTTTACTTGTTCTTCTTCTAATTTAACTCCAAGTAAATAATTATAGAATTTTTTAATCATTTTCTCATTTGTTCCTGTATCTCATCCAATTCTGTCATCTCCAAGTAAAAACCATATAACTTTGCATCTTTTTCATCTCGATTGTATTTGCAGTTGTATATACCACTCCATAACAATCCCTTGTTCTACTAGTTCTTGTTTCATTTTCAATTCCCCCTTTTCTGATAACATATCTTTATATCAGATAATATTCCCCATATTAATAATATTTGGATGTACTAATACTTCCATTGTTGAAAGCCATGTTGGCATTTCCAAGTAATGTTTTTCTCTAACCTTCTCCCATACTAATAATAAAGCATTCCTTATATAATGTCTTTGAAAATAGCTATGCATCTTATTTTTCCCATATCATAAAAAAGCATGTCAACCTAATTGTATATTGTGCCCTTCCAAAGTCAATAACTTTGTATTTCTTAATACAATCCATTCTTTCATCATAATGCTGCTGCTTGATAGTATAATTCCCAGTTTGGTAGTCCAAATCCTCCCCTTTGTCTTGCATCTTGTAACATTTTCATATTGATTCTCGCTTTTTTCCCCTGCCATATAAATTTCATTATCATTCTATTCAGATCTTCAAAATATTTTTTTCCCCAGTTTTATTGGTATTTTTTGAAATAAAAACAACAATCTAGGTAATATATTCATCTTACAGTTATTCTTCCCATTAATGATAATTGTAAATTTTTCCATCTTTCCAAATCCGTCTCGATTTGTCCTTTCAATTTATAGTAATTACCTTCTTTAATTGTTGCACACCTTGCTGTTAGTTGTATTCCTAAATACCTTACCTTTTTAGAAAGCTGAATATCTACTTTCTCCATTAAATCCCTTTTCTGTTTCTCTGTGATTTTTTCACCAATATTTTTGTTTTATCTTTATTCATTTTCAACCCTGCTACCTCTCCATATTTTTCTATTTGTTCTATCAGTGTGGGTCTTACTTCTTGAGGCTCCTCTAAAATAAACACTACATCATCTGGAATGTTTGTAGTTTGTATTCTTCTTTTTTAATTTTCATCCCTTTTATCTCTTCATTTTGTCTTATATTTTTATTTAGTACCTCTAATGTCAACACAAATAGCAATAGGGATAGAGGACATCCCTTCCTTGCTCCTTTCATAATATTAACCTTCTCTGTCATATCTCCATTTATTATCACCTTTGCAGATTGCTTACTATAATTTTTCTTTTTAATTTGATTTATATGCCGCCCTTCTCCGGAGACTCAGGGCGGCTTACAATGCGTTAAGCAATAGCCTTCATACTTTTGTATATTTATACAAAGTCAGCTTATTGCCCCCACAAACTGGGTCCTCAATTTACCCACCTTAGAAAGGATGGAAGGCTGAGTCGACCTTGAGCCTGCCTAGGATTGAACTCGCAGTAATTGCAGGCAGCTGGATGTTAACTACTGCCTTAGTAGGAGGCATTAGCCTCCTACGCCACTCAGGCTCCTTTCTGATTGCCTCAATCATATTTATAAATCTTCCCCCAAAGTCCATAGTCTGCAATTATTTTATCTTAAATTGCCAGTTCACATTATCAAAAGCCTTCTGTGCATCTAGAAAGATCAATGCCATTTGCTTTTCTGTCTGTGCTTCATAATATTCCAATGTATTTAATATTGTCCTCATATTGTCTCTGATCTATCTCTTTGGTAAGAAGCCAATGTGAATAAATTCATTTAAGAATCTCTTCAGTCTATTCACCATTATTGATGCAAATATTTTATAATCCGCATTTAACAAGGAGATTGGTCTATAATTTTTAACTTGTTGTAAGTCTGTGTCTTCTTTCAGTATAAGAGTAATATATGCCTCTCTCCAAGAGTTGGGTATTTTTGCATTTACTAAAAGTTCATTAAATACTCCCCATATTGTATTGCTTATTACATCCTGTATTTTGTACAACTCTGCCAGCACACCATCTGGACCCGGCATTTTACCATTCTTTTGTTTTTTAATCCCCTCTGTTAATTTCATCATCGTTATTCTTTCTTCCAAAGCTTTCTTGCATTTTTCTGGTATTTTAGATAATTCAGACTTTTCTAAGTATTGCTTTAACTTCCCTTCAGATATTAATTCTTGTTTATAAAGTTTCTCATAATATTTCTGTACTATTTTCTTCTTTTCCTCTTTTTGATAACATAAAGTTCCTTCCTCATCCATTAATTGATTACCATATTTTTCAGAGTATAAGACACACCAGAGTATAAGACACACCTTGGTTTTGGGGGAGGAAAATAAGAAAAAAGCTGATTGGTGGATGGATCGGGCTACATTTGGAGTATAAAACGTACCCAGATTTTAATCCTCTTTTTTTGGGGGGGGGGGGAAGGTGCGTCTTATACTCTGAAAAATACGGTAATTAGTTTTTTTGTCTCTCTCCTTTTTCATTTTATAAGCCAACCATCTACCTGATTTATTAGCATTTTCAAAGAAGTTTTGTTTGGACATCTTTATTTTATTTGCCAAGTCCTCTTTTTCAATTAAATTCTTTTCATGTTTTTTTCAAATCCATTTGATTTTTAATCCTCTTATTTTTTGTAATTCCATCTCTAACTTCTTGTATTCCTCTTCTAATTTTTTTTTTTGAGATTGTCTTTTCTTTTTATTTCTTTTTCCCAAATAAGTCATTGCCAACCCTCAAATGTATGCTTTCGCTGTATCCCACACATTTTGCAGTGAAATATCTTCCTTTTTATTTTCCCTGAAAAAGAAAACAAATTCTTTCTCCATATATTGTTTAAATTCTTTTTCATGTAATATTGTTTGATTCAAAGTCCATCTTAACCTCTTTCTTTGTCCCTTCCATGTGATTGTAATTGGGTTATGAGCTGCCCAAATGCTTGCTTCAATATTTATATTTTGCACATTAACTAATAAATAAATTGACATCCACACCATATCTATTTTGGACCATGACCTATGTCTATTTGAATAAAATGTATAGTGTTTCTACTTCAAATGCCTTTCTTTCCAGGCATCTTGAATGCCTAGTTCCTCTACCATTGTAAAAAAAGCTTTTGGAAGAGTTTTTCTAGGCTTTTTGTTAATCTTTGTTGTCAACTTCAAAGTTGACAAGTCCAAACCAACTTCTGTTATTGCATTAAAGTCTCCCACCATGCAGATATTTTCATACTCAAATTCTATTATTTTCCTATGTAATTTTCCATAAAATTCTTCTTGATTTTCATTCGGTGCATATATTGCCTCCAAGAGTATTTGTTTGTAATTTAGTGTTACTTCCACCATAAGGATCCTCCCTTCTTCATCAGTAATATTTGTTTCAGTTCTAATTTCTTTTTAATATATAATACTACACCTCTTTTACTTTGATGTGTCAATGCAGAAAATAATTCTCCCAATTTTGGATATTCCAATAGTTTTTTGTGTCTAATATGAACTTCTTGTAAACATATTAAGTCCATGTTTAGTTTTCCCAATTTATTAAGAGTTCTTTTCCTTTTTTATATATAAAGTTTTTTTTTATTTTTTGACACACAAACACACATGCAATGTATTTTTTCTGAACAGAGTATTGGCCAGTTCACAAATGTAAACAATTTTTCAATACAATTTATATATTCCCTTTTGCCATAGTATTTTTCCTTCTTTTCTCTTTTTTTTTGAATCCATATTGCCCATTCATCCTAGCTCTAATCTTAACCAAATTTCATTTTTCCCTTCATCTCTATATGAAACCCCTTAAATTTGAGATCTTAATTAACATAATTCCTAATATTACAATCATTCATTTAATATCAAAATAATAAACCAAATCATTTTATACCATACATATTCTTAAATCTTATTCCAAATAATACACTCAAACACCTTAATAAAATCTATTACTTATATAACAGTTTTTCCTCTTTATATAATAAACCAAATTGCTTCCTAAGATTTTATTTCTCATTCTCAAATACTTTGTCAAAAATATATATTTCAAACCACATCTTAATCATTTCTACTTTTACCACAATCTAATTAATTCATAATACAATATTATTTCACCTTATTTTCTTTTTTAATTAAATTTAAAATAAGTAATTAAAACTATTCCAATTATTGTTTATAGACTCCAACCATACAATTAAAAATATTCCAATTGTTACAATTTCTCTAATTTTAGGTAAAACATATTTCTAAAACTTATTTCATTTCATTCATACATCCATAGTTTTCCATTATTTTAAACTATTTAAAGTATCATAATTGCATCTAATCTCTAACATTCCTTTCATCATATTCCTCTTTTTTTCTCCCTTTCTATTTTTATTTTTCTTTCCTTCTTTTCTTTTCTATTTTTCCCATTATTTCCCATCTCTTTTCTCTTTTTTTATCTTACCATTGTTAGACTCAATGTAATCATTTTGTATTTTAAAAACAAACTCTTCTATTTTGCCCTAGATTTCCCATTATTTTCCATCCCTTCTCCCTCTTTCTTGTATTTTCAGTTAATCCCAGTGTAATCATTTAAATTTTTATATTCTTTCAATTCCACCCTCTTTTCCTTCTTTCTCTTTCCCCTTTTGTCTTTTTTCCATTGTTAATCCCAGTGTAATCTAAGTCTTTTTTATTATTGCTACCCACGTAATCATTTAATTTTCCATAGTCATTCTCTTTGTCTTTGTCTTCTTCTTCGTTAACTATCTCTTTTTCTTGCTTCCCATTTGTTGTTTCCTTGTCAACTTGGAGGTGCTCAAACTCAGTTTCTGAATCATCAGATTTCAATTTTCCCTGCAACATTGTAGTCATTTCCCTTATTTCCATTTTCAGTGAAAACTACATCATTTTTATCATTTCCTTAAGTTCCTGCACCATTTTATTCTTCCTTAATTCAAATTTATTCCAATTTTAAATTACATTGTAATCTTCCTTTTTTAGTCATCAAAATCAAATCACTTACAGACAAGCAAGCCTTCCTTAGTCCTCACAGCTGTTATTCTTTTTTTTTAAAATTTTGATTTATATGCCACCCTTCTCTGGAGACTCAGGGCGGCTTACAATGTGTTAAGCAATAGCCTTCATACTTTTGTATATTTACACAAAGTCAGCTTATTGCCATCACAAACTGGGTCCTCAATTTACCTATCTTAGAAAGGATGGAAGGCTGAGTCAACCTTGAGCCTCGTGAGATTCAAACTTACAATAATTACAGACAGCTGGAGTTAATCACAATGCATTAGTCTGCTGAGCCACCAGGTCCTTTTGAAGTTCAGGGTTTTTTCTCACAGAAAGAGAGTTATTATCTCTTTCAACAAAAACAAAAATTCAATGTTGTAATGATCTTGTTTCTCCTGAAGATGTCTCTCTACAATCCACAATTCCAATTAGCAACTTGGAAAAGTATCCATTTTGTTTGCAATCCGCTTTAACAAACTTTAACAAACTAATTTATTTTTTTTTCCTTTTCTTCTTCTTTCTTCTTTCTTCTTCTTCCTTTGTTTTATATACACCAAATCAGTTTATAGTCCAATCCAAGTTTACAAAGTCCAAATTCCAATTCTATTCAATCCAATTTAAAATCTTTAGGCGGGTTTTTCTATTACAGGCTTTTCTTCCTCCTTTAATCTTCTTTTAAAGTTCAAGAATTTCTAAATCATTTATATCCTGTATTGCTTTAAAGATATTTTGGGGGGGGGGGGGATTCTTTTTCTTATAATCAATTTAATCTCTCCAAGTTCAATATCCACAGTTAGAATTTAAGTATAAAGTTCCTTTTTGGGCTTTTAATGTTTCCACTTTCTCTCCTCCATCAATTATCTCCCTTCAATGCTATTTAACCACTGTTTCTGCGCCGTGGTAATTTTAAAAATTCCAATTTTTTCCTTTTATATCTGTGAGTTGGCCAAACATTCTCCCGGTACCAATATTCCATCCAAATCTTTGCTTCTGCACGATTCTTATTCCAGATGCCCCAGAGTCCTATCCACGTCCTCGGGAGCCACAGGATCGAACTCAGCCCAGATAACACTCTCAAGACCTGCCTCAGTCACCCCGCCCAAACTAACCCAGTCAGCGGCCAAATCATCCCGAATCTGAGTTATTTTATCATCCAGATATTGAACAAAGTCCTCACCACGACCCTGCAAGGGATCCTCCTGCGCTCCCAGATGGAGGAGGGAGCGGGTCACCCTAAACAGGGCGGCTGGGCGATTATCTGATGATGCGATAAGAGCGGTAAAATAGTTAGATTTTGCCGCTTTTATCGCCACTAAGTAAGTCTTAATATGAACTCTTACTAGTGTCAAGTCAGATTCAGAGCGACTGGCCCTCCAACCGCTCTCTAGGCGTCTTTTCCGGCGTTTCATCTCCCTCAGCTCCTTGGTAAACCAAGGAGATAACTGAGTTCGGCGCCGGGTCAGAGGCCGCAAAGGCACAACGTGGTCCAAGGCCCCACTGGCCGCCCTATCCCAGGCCGCCACCAGGTCCTCAGCCGAATCGCATGTCAGTGTCTCAGGAAATGGCCCAAGCTCCGTCTGGAACCTATCAGGATCCATCAGGCGCCTGGGGCGGAACCACCTGGTCGGTTCCACCTCCCTGCAGTGAGGTGCAGCGGTCCGAAAGTCGAGTCAAAGGAGCGAGTGGTCAGTCCATGACAAGGGTTCCACACCTATATCCCCGATATCAAGACCACTGAACCACTGGGGCTTCCGGTGGCGTCCTCGTCGTTGCCGGTGGCTAGATTTATGGCTGCCGCCCCCGCTGCCTGTAGAGCCGCTTTTTCATCCCAAAGGCGGCTTGTAAATCTTCCCTTCGATCGGAAGGGAAGATAACAGTAGGCAGCCGTGAGGTTGAGATCCCAGAAGCGCTGCCAGGGCTTCCCCTTTGCCCTGGCAAGCGTTCTGTGAAAGGTCTCCCTATTCAGGCTGCTGGAACTCCAAGCGGCATGGGATCTCCGTTTTAAATGGAGCGAGACGACGAGAGCAACTCCACTTGCTACAATACACATTCTTCTAATTAGCAAAGGATTTGGTGAGATCTGGATTATTTCTTCAGAACTTTAACTATATCTAAGGATTTTTTTTAAACTTTGAAATTGAGCTGTCTCTGTGTGAAAGTGATTGAAAATGGCGGCTGATTAAAGCGAAACAAGTGAGGAAAGTGAAAGTACAATAGTTTGTCTAAGCCTGCCTGTAATTCTAACTGACTGTATTAGTAAGATTTCTAACTGGAAAGTTTTGATGATTTGATTCTTTTTCTGTAAAGCTGGGGAACACAGGAAAGGGAGGAAGATTTTCTTTTTTTCAAAGACTTAAATTCTGTTCAGGCATGGCTTCAAAGAAAGCGGGAGATGTGAAGATGTGAGATACCGCCTTAACTCTGTGGAAAAAGCAGAACATTTTTTCAACAATGTTCTTAAAAAAGTCCCAACACCCCCACGCTCATCTACATTGTTATCTATTGAAGAAATTTCTAAAGAGAAGGATATTGTTGAGGGGACTCAAGAACTGATCCAGCAAAAAGAATTACAGGAAATTTTAGAGATAGCAAGGGAGGAGACTTTGGGAGCAGCAGGAGGTCTCTCAGAGGATCCTTTTGCAGAATTTTCAGAGGGAAAATTAAAGCAATCTAGAGCTACAAGAGAAGTGGAGCCGGACCTCGATTTGTTGTTGCAAGAACCGAAAGATCAACGTATAACTCGGGCAGCAGAGAAGTAGTTAAACGGTAGTTTAACCACCAATTTCAACATACAGAAAGGAACAAGACAAGGCTGTCCATTATCCCCATTATTGTTTATTCTGACTTTGGAAGTGCTGTTGAATGCTCTACGGGACTCGGACAAACTGAATGGAATAGTTGTAAGGCAAAAAGATTACAGAACAAAGGCATTCGCAGATGATCTGGTTGTTACCCTAACACGACCTTTGGAATCAATCATCCAGATGAAAAACATTATAGAGGAATATGATCTGGTTTCAGGTTTCAGCCTGAACCAGAAAAAGACTAAGATGATAGTTAAAAATATGTTGGAACCACAAAGGATTGAACTTGAAAGGTTGGCAGGCTTTGAAATAGCTACAACGGTGAAATATCTAGGGGTTCAAGTTGCAGCATCCAATATAAAACTTTTTCAAAATAATTATGAGGAACTCTGGCATAAGATTCAAAAGGATCTTGAAACATGGAAGAAGCTGCAACTATCTTTGCTTGGTAGAATAGCAGCCGTTAAGATGAACATTCTACCTAGATTCCTGTTTTTGTTTCAAATGATTCCGGTGCTTAAAAGTGATAAGGCTCTAATGGAATGGCAAGCAGGTTTAAATAAATTTATCTGGAATGGGAAAAAACCAAGAGTTAAACTTAAAATTATGCAAGATGTTCGTGAAAGAGGTGGCCTTAAAGTTCCAAACCTACGTCTATATTATGAGGCTGCAGTGCTGACACAAGTTGGAGATTGGATTGGAACAACAAAAACAGAAATTTTGAATATAGAAGGCCACGACTTGCAATTTGGATGGCATGCATATTTACTTTATGAAGATAAGAGAGACAGTGTATTTAACAGTCATATCTTAAGACATGCTTTGATGAGAGTCTGGAAGAAGCACCAGCTTCAATTGGATTACAAAATACCTTTGTGGTTGGATCTTGGGCAGATTATGCCAAATATAAAGTTACTCGGGGGGTTGTTGTATAAAGAGATACTTTTTAATGATGGGGGCAGATGGAGTTTGAAACCTTTGAATACCCTGTTGGAAGAAGGAGTGAATTTAACTTGGTTGCAGTATTATCAACTACAAGCGAGATGGAGAGATCAGAAAATTGGACTAATGTTACATGAAGATTTGGTGACTCAGCTAAAATGTAAAGGGCCGAAGCATATTAAACGAGTGTATAATTTACTGTTAGAAAGAGATTCAGAGGCTGAATTAGTTAAAGACTGTATGATAAAATGGGCACAGAATTTTGCAGAACCAATAATGTTGAAAATATGGGAGAAGATTTGGGTCCAGAATGTTAAATTTACACAAGCACAGAACTTGAGGGAAAACTTTTATAA
Source organism: Coluber constrictor foxii (assembly GCA_038048745.1). Taxonomy (NCBI): domain Eukaryota; kingdom Metazoa; phylum Chordata; class Lepidosauria; order Squamata; family Colubridae; genus Coluber; species Coluber constrictor. Next base: position 111,666,265 of record CM075961.1, on the reverse strand, counting down.
GATGTTTTACAGGTGGCACTTAGATCCTAAAAAGTTGACAATACTGGAAGAAGGATAGTGTACCTACCATAGAGGAATGGACTTTGAAGATGTCTAATTTTGCAGAAATGGCTAAGATTTCTGCATACCTGAAAGATAGGACCCATGAAGCTTTTACTAAAGAGTGGAAGAAATGGGTAGTATACATGCAGAATAAATATCAGAGTAAGAAGTTTCAAGTAGCATTTGAGTTATAATAATGTTTATTAAATATATAATTGGATTTATATCTTTATGATCTGGTATTGTTTAAATTTGATATATTTTTCTTAAAAATAGCTTAATTCTTTCTATTTTACAAGGTTAAATTTGTTATCTTATTTGATGTTTTTTTGGTTTATCCTGTTTAACGATGATTTTTATATTTGAATGATTAAGAAATATTATTAAGAGTAAATTGTGGGATTTATATGATATTTTAATTCAAAACTTAAGATGCCCAACATTATTTTATCATTTTTTTTAAAAAAAGATAAGTGTTATATTTTGTATGCGAAAATTTTCTATGATTTTTTATAAATGATTTATGTGGTCATATATCTGGGGGGGGGTAATAGATTTTAAAAGTTTAGAATATTTCTTGTACTAAATAAGTTTAAAATTGTTTTATTGTTAGCCAGATCTTACCTAAAAAGTTGTTGGTTGTTGATTGTAATACATGATTGTTTAATAGGGGAAGTCAGGGGGCGGAAGGGGGGGCTGAGGGGGGAGGGGAGGGGGTGGTTGTTGGGGTGGGGGGTTGGGGGGGAAGGCATGTTAAAATTGTATTGTAAAACTTTTTCAAAAAAAAAAAAGACCACTCAACCACTGACCAAAGACAAAACTAGATCCAGGGTGTGTCCACCGATGTGAGTCGGGCCCTGAATTACCTGGGTCAGGTCCATGGCCGTCATGGAAGCCATGAACTCCCGGGCTATCTCAGATGTTTCACCGATGGATGGCAGATTGAAATCCCCCATGACCATAAGCCTGGGGGTATCAACCGCCACCTCAGCTACAACATTGAGAAGCTCGGGCAGGGTCGTTGCCACGTGGCAGGGAGCCAGGTACGTGACTAACAGACCCATCTGCCCACCACGACCCCACCCCTACCCTGAGCTCTCGGCTGGTGGAATGCAAGGAAACCTGGTGGGCACATCTCCACGAGGGGAACCCCCCCTCGTGGCCCAACCAGGTCTCGGTAATACCGGCCAGGTCCGCACCCCCCTCTTGAAGAAGATCACATATGAGGGGGGCCTTATTAACAACGGACCTCGCATTGCATAACAACAGCCGGAGCCTCGGGTCCTGAGACTCTAAACAACCCGGGGAACGGGAATAGCTCGGGGGACCGGGGCACGCAATCACTCAAAGACAGCGAGTGCGTGCCCCCGCCACATGATATGGTCCCCTGCTCACGCCATATCTGCCCCTCCCACACAGCGTATTAATAGCACAGCCCTCGACAGAGGGCTCTGTAGGAGCCCTCTTACCTCCAGAATCTTGACCCCCCATGGCCCCATGAAAAGACTAAGCTTAAAAATCCTCGACTTTTAAAATTGAAAATATGGAGAATTGGGAGGATGAATATGAGACACTAAGGGAGATATTTCAAAAAGTAAGGGAGGCATTTAAGATAAAGAAGCAGAGAATTGATTAGCTTGCAAAAAAGAAAAAAGAAAGAAAAAGATAAATGAGAAGCAAGAGAAACAAGGAGCTAATATTGGAAAGGAAATAATTGGAAAAAAAGATAAAGATGATTACACTAGGTTCAATAGAAAAAATGGAATAAGATGAAATATACTGCTAATAATTAAAAAGATGAGGGGAAATTTTGAGAAATATACTTGATAAATGAAAGAAAGACTGGTGTTGCCTAGACACCATAGTGGAAAATATAAAATTGAAAATGAATACAGCAATAGAGAGGGATGAAGGAAGGAGAGAGAGGGAAGGAAGAGAAGGGAGGAAGGGAAGGGAAATTAGAGTAGGAGTGAGGGTAAGAGAGGGTGGAAGAGAGGAGGAGAAGGAGAAAGGAAGAGGAAGTAGGGAGGAGAAGAAGGGGGGAAGAGAAAATAAGGAAACAAAAGAGGTGGTAGGTTTGAGAGAAAGATTGCTGTACAATAAAAAAAGATGAAATGGAAGAAAGGCAACCCCAAACAAATATAAAGATATTAAGATAAAGAATGAATTGAACTTTAAAGAATAAAAGAGAACAAATATGAATAAATAGCAATAATCAGAAACACACATACAAATGTACAATGTATTTTCTCTGAACAGAGTATTTGGCTGGTTCACAAATATTTTTCCTTTTTGCCATATTTATTCCTCATCTATTTTTTAAAAAAAACAATACTACCCGTCATCCTCATCTCTAATATTAATCAAATTCAATTTTCCCTTCTATTCTATATTATATCCCTTCCCATTGTCATCTATTTTTATATCCATCCTCACATTGGTTAATTATGTAATATTAAAGTTGTTTAATACAAATTCAACATTTTAATATAAATCAATTAGATAAATAACTATCTTTTTTGTATATTAATCAATATGAACATAAATATTTCAATTATTTCCATGCAATCCAATTTCTTACAAATCAATTAATTATATTTACCAATAATAATAAACCAAGTAATTTCCCCATATATTCCTCCAAACCACAACTTAACCATTTCTGCTTTTAAGACAATATACAATAGTATCTCAATTATTATCATTCCTTAGTTAAATAGAGCTTTTTTTCTTTTGTTTTAAAAATCTTCAACTCTCCTCTTTTGACCTAATTTCCCATTGTTTGCACCTACCCTTTTTGATGAAAAAAAAGAAAAGAAATCTGCCTCTGCCTAATTTTCCAACATTGCAGCAAACAGCAAAACCAACAACCTGCTTTACTTTTGGTTTCGCTTTCAGCTTGAATTGCACAAGGAGAAAAAAAAATCTGCTCCAGCAATTTAGCTCTTTGTACCAAGCGGCAGATCCCTGTGCAAAACACCTGAGAGCAAATCAGTTGAGAGTCGTGGATCTAATCAACGGGCTAATTAGCCTATGATGAAGCTGAAAGGAGTTGTTTTTTCTTGCTGTTTGCTTGCAAGGAGGTGACTGCACAGGCCAAAGGGTAGGGGTCACCCTCCTTGCCACTTAGCACCCCCCTGCCGCCCCCTTTTGCCTCTAGCATCCCCCTGCTGCCCCCCTTGCCTCTTACCGCCCCCCTAAGGCATCCCACCGCCCCCCAGGGGGCAGTACCACCCACTTTGAGAACCACTGGTCTAATCTATGTCTTTGCTCCTGCCAATACACCAATATTCCTTCTGGTATTAGTCATCTGAAGTTTACTCCTTTTTTAATTACCATATTTTTCAGAGTATAAGATGCACCTTTTTCCCCCCTAAAAGGGGGTGAAAATTTAGGTGCATCTTATACACTGAAGTAGCCCCATCCACCCACTGGCCCCCATCCTCTGGCCTCTGCCTCGCAGCAGTTACCTCCTTGCAAGCAAACAGCACGAAAAAACAGCTCCTTTCCGCTTCAGCACAGCCTAATTAGCACAAGTTGATTGGATCGGCCTCCCGATTCTCAGCTGATTTGCTGTCAGCTCTTTTGCACAGGGCTCTGCTGTTTGCTGCAATAAGGCAAAATTGCTCAAAGGCAGAGGCAGGTTTCTTTTTCTTCTTTTTCTCACCAAAAAAGGTAGGTGCATCTCTGGTGTGTTTTATACTCCAAAAAATACGGTAGACCTTTTGTCAAGAATTGATATTCTCTTCTCAAATTTCTTACCCTTCTGGGTATCTGTTTCAACACCACTATCTCTCTACCTTTATATTTTTATAGAAGTATTTTTTGCTGTCTGTAATATTTCTGTTTTTATTGCCTTCTTGATGAACTTTATATCAATAAACTTGGTAGTTTATTTCTCATTTCATATCTTGTGTGTATTTAATCTTGTCAATCCCATTTAATATCTTTTCTTTGGTTTCCTCCATCATTTCCGTCAATATCTCTGCCATAACTTTAGCCAGATTCTCCCCCTTTTCTTCTTCTATATTTTGAAATCTTAAGATAAAAATCTGCATGATCTATCTCAAGAGAAATAATTGTCTTTTCCTGATTTTTGGCAATTGTTGTAAGTCTATCATTCATCTCTCCCACTCTTTTTTCTGTTGATTCTGCTTTTTCTTCCACTTTTTGTATTCTTTCTTCATTCTTTCCAATCATTCCCTTGACATCTTTAAGCTCCCCTTCTACTTTTTCCATTCTCTTAACCAATTTAATTATTCATTCTTTAAGGTCTTCATGTAAGGCCTGTATCATGTTTTTTAATTCCAATTGCATGGCCATAGTGTCCAATGTTCTTTCAGCCACAGGGCTTCAAATTGTAGCTGTGGAAGGTAACTGTGTTATTGTCTTCTTCATGTTGTCATGTCTCAACACTGTAATCCACCAGGTTTGTAATCCAAATACATCTTTGATTTATAATCCAAATATCTAATCCACCCCGTTGGATGGATTAGCAAAAAAAAAAAAATCAAGGAAAAAAAAGGGGAGTGGGAGAAAAATAACAAAAATAAAAGATGAAAAGCTCAATCAAGCCAAAAACCGAAAATACAAGGGAGGAAGAAAAGAAAACCAAATAAAAATCAAAACCAAGAACTCTGAAACTTCTCACTCTTCAGATTCTTCTTACTTTAATCCAAATTTTAGAACATCCAGAAAAGCAACCAGACAAAAGGAAAAACAATTAAAGGGGGGGGGAATTATCCACAAACTTGATATTGTCAGCATGATGTTGTCTCCTTCATTCAAACTCTTGATGTTATTTTCCATACAGCATCTTAATTCCTTTAATTTTCACAATTTGCACCTCTATCCAGACCAAACTCCACTGCAATATTTTGGCTGCATATTTGGGTATTGTTGAACAATGATTCTATTTCAGATATTTTTCCATACAGCTTCATATCATCTGTGTAGAGGAGATGGAATGGCCTGGCAGATGTTTTTGATGTTTGATAGCCATGCCCTGAGTATTTCAGTATTGTTCACAGAGGAATAAATACAATGGCATTCATGGTGATAATCAGTCTCCTTGAAGGGTTCCTCACTTTTTGGACAAAATCTAAATTGTATCAAAAACAATAGCAAACCCACAGTAGAACAGGAACCAACACCATGCTTTAGAATGCTAACTATGAATTAATGGAGGTAATTAGACTAAGCTGTAGTATTCACAACTTCATTGTGCGACATCTGGCATCTGGCCTGCCACTGCAGGAACAGAATGCTGGATTAAATTAGCCCTTGATCTTACCTTCTTATGTTGTTTGCACATATATCCAATCATTGCAAAATCCTGTTGGAATTATTTTAGGAATACTTTTTCAGAAACATGATGAAAATGAAGTCAGCTATCAGGTTTATTTTAATTAAGAAATATTTTGCTGTTGATAATTTAAGAGCCAAAATACTGTTAACTACTTAATGTATTCAACCTTACCCTGAATATTAAGGCAATAGTCTGTCCAGTCTGAAGGTATTTTTCAGATGACATCTGCATGTGTGTTTTGATGACATCAGCAGGCTGAGTAGCTAATGAGGCCAGAATTCCAGCCACAGTTCCACAACCAAAGTTCATAAGTGGTACAATTGTTGTATCTAGTTGGCCTGGAAAATAGCAAGCAAACCAGTGTGAAATGTAAAATTTGTTACTACCGGTTCTGGGGGCGTAGCTTGCTGGGGCAGGGGTGGTGGTAATATGACTGAGTGGGCGTGGCCAATGTTGTTGTTTTTTTAACTTTTAAAACCATTTTTTCTACAACCTCTTTAGCTAAAAAAAAGTTTTAAAGCCTAAGATGAACCCAGTTGACTTGCCTGATCAGCAGAGGCTATTTTTTCCTTTTAAAAACATTTTTTTCTATAACCTCTTCGGCTAAAGAGGTTGTAGAAAAAATGCTTTTAAAAGCCTCTGATGATCCCAGCTGAGCCACGCGATCATCAGAGGCTTTTTTTTTTTTTACTTTTAAAAGCATTTTTTCGGCCAAAAAGGTTGTAGAAAAAATGCTTTTAAAAATTAAAAAAAGCCTCTGATGATTGCGTGGCTCATCAGGGGGGCAATGGGGGGGCAGGGATTTTTGCTATCAGTTCTCTGAACCACCCACCTCCAACACTACCGGATCAGGCGATCCAGTCCGAACCAGGAGCATTGCACCCCAACAAAGTTATTTTACAATTAATTGCTGCAAAGAATAAGTAGAACAACTAAATCTTTTATGTCACATTAAAGGCAAGGACTAATTTAGAGTTAGTATTTTGAAACCTGAAAAATTCAAACTGAAAAGGAGTATAATTGGAGATGGATTTCTGAAGGCCCTGAAAAATCTGATTTCATGAATTTGTGGTACTGCATTCAAAAATTAAGATGATCCTAACAAAATGTTCAATGTTTTGAAAATGGCAAAACTACTGCAAACATTTGAATATATCATCTTTGCTTCACTCCTATTTATGTAGTTAAGATAAAGAAAAATTCTTTCAGCATCATTTTTCCCTTAAATTCATCAGCTATGATAGGTACACAACTAAGAAACAAATCAAATTCCAGAAAGTAGTATGACAATTTGGTTTAAATTTACATTATTAATTCTACATTCCTGAAAAGTAACAGAGTTATAAAACGTCTAATATTGTTTGAACATACAGATCAATATTAGAGTCAAGGGAAATATAGGTACTTCCTTTTTTCAACCACAGCATTCTGTCTTGTGTCAGAATTATGTCTAAGCATTCAAACTGAAACACATGGTTAATTTTTACATTCTTTATACCAAGCCATTCATTCTTCCCAATGGCTAAAAGATTCTTGGATCCAGAATCATTATGCTGCAAAAACAAAGTTATGATTTAGAACACCAAAGAGAGGCATAACGTGCGGACTCAAGAATATTCCATTGGGCAATTTCAAAGATAAGAACAACTACAAGGTACTGGTTTTATATAACAAATGACATACAGAAGGACATTTTAAAGATAAAGATGTAAACTATTTCTTGCCACAAAATCTCATATGGAAACTATTTCATCTCTCCTAAATTCTACAGAAGAAACCTCAGAACCTGTTCACTTACCATATGATGCAAGCTTTTGGGTCTGTGTGTAGAACATCAGATAGATGCCAGAAAAAGGTGCATCACGAAGAAGTGTTGCTGACAGGCCACTAAACAAACCCTGGGCTCCCTCTGACCGATAGATATTTCTCAGGGCTCCATACACACTTTCATAGCTGTATTTTCCACTCTGTAAATCAAATTTAATTATCAAAGTTAACATTCTCCTACATAAGCACATGCGAACTTCTGCCAAAACTTAAAAAGCATATGGAGCAGAAAAAAGTTCTAAAGTACAAACAATAATTAGCATTAATGTTCTTGACTATTTCTGATATTATTAAGCTTATTCTATGGTGAATTTTTTTAGTTGTTGCTAAAGTTGTTACTAAAAGTTGGGAAGAATGAAGTAACATAAAAGAATTAGAAGTATATAAATAAAATTTTCCAATAAAAAAGAAGAAAACAATTCCTCACCTCATATCGTGTTTTCACTACTGTGATGGGTAACATACAAATAACAGCTACAGTTCGTGAAGTTGCACCCAAAAGAACCGATTCCAAGGCAGTAGGAGAGTGTTCCCACAAAAAATGATGTTTTATCATATATAAGGTGCTGAAGTAAATCCCAACTCCTGGAATGCATCGTGCAAAGGACTGCAAAGTGATGGCAAGCAGAACACAGAGAGAGAGAGACAATCACGCAGAGACAAATCTAAGAATATTGATTGGCAATTTTTAATTTTTATTTCAAAAGGAGTGAGGCACAATCTATTTTTCCCAATTTAACAATGTTGCATTTCATACAAAAAACTCAAGAAAGTTGCATGAAGTAGGATAGGCTGGGCACTGGACAAAAGCAACTTGTCTAAAGTCATTTTGTCAGCTTCAAAAGTAAAGTGGAGATTTGAACTTCCATGATCTTTAGCTCTAGTCAGATATTTCAGCTCCTATATCTAAATTTCAAGTTTCATTCTTCAGAAATCAGGGCATCCGTGTGCAAGCACTTTTGTCAAGATGTCCTTAATCAAACTAAAGGAATCACAAAGGACATGAATGAGGAAAAATTGTCACTGCACCTTTGGGAAGGAGAATATTAATCAACTCTTTTAACAATATGTATGATCGAGTAAAGCAGTATTGAAATCTAATCACCAGAGAGAGGTGTTTCCATATTCTGTGATTAAATAGGTACTAATGCCCAATGAATTACACTTCCATGTAATCCAAATAACCAGTAATTTATGTTTGTGAGAAGCAGCTGACACACTCTGCGGCCATGTTCACTCAGCGTGTGGTCTAGAAATTGGTTATATTGTAGTTCTGAGTATGGCACGAATCTGGCCATTGTTTCAGCATAAAAGAACTCAGATCACATAATGATTTACTCTGATCGCATATAGTTTATTTGGATTGCTGTGTCACCCAAACATTCATTTTCAGATTTCCAAATTCCATTTTGAAAGCTCTATGGCCACTGTATCACTTGGCTCAACAATGTTCAATGTTGAACAATGTTCAATGTTCAATGTTGAAATGTTATTTTGAGCCACTGTTGGATAAATTTATTCCTGAATTGGTTACCACTGGCTTTTAGTGGCAAAGATTAAGGTTTCTTATGGATTCGAACTCAAAATAAACTCACTCCAACAAATCAATTCAAACAAAAAAGGTCACACCATTTATTAGAGACAACTCACTGGAGAAACACCTTTCCACAGCCCAAATATACTTTCTGTACGAGCAAGTTTGAAGAGTAGAGCTACCATTTTAATACGACCTGATCTGTGGGGGGGAAATATATTAGATATTAGAAACAGGTAAAGCTCAACAACCATTTATTACAGCTTCTCCACCAGGGTACATTGTGAATAACAGCCTCCCTATCCCACTATCTCTCCATAAATACCAGCAAATGTACTGGCTTTAATTATGAGATTGAAGGTTCCCAGTTCAGAAACATTCTCTACCAAAATAGTTGATACCATATACAAGTTGTTCTTAAACCCTGTATACATTGTAACCACAATGTAACTTTTGTATTCATTGAGACCACAACATAATTCCTATCCAGCATTGGCAAAGATCCACTTGAGACCAAGACACTTTTTTCTGTATTTAGATGCATGTAAATACATACACATGCCTAAAATTCCAGTTTTTATCTACCGATTCCCAATGCTATCATTAGAGAAAAATGCAAAATTTTGCTGTTTCTTCCACTACGAGCAACCATGTAGAGAAACTATTTTCCTGAATTTTGGAGTAACTCAGATCTGCTAGCTGAATGTTTATCTCTGCACAATTAAGTTGTGATTCATCAATAAAGTCAGCCTGTACTCAGGCAAGGCATTAACATTAACTTTTCCTATGAGGAATAACAGCAGCACTTAGACTTATATACCACTTCATAGTGCTTTACAGCGGGGGTCACCAACCTTTCGGACCTCAGGGACCATTAAATTCATAATATTAATATGAATTGCCTAATGACCACCTGGGTGGGCATGGCTAGGTGGTTATGTGATTGGGTGGGCATGGCCAACTCAGTAACACTCATGTTAAGGGATGCCTCACCAGCCTCTACTCACCCCTCCCCTCCCAGCCACTCATCGCCTCCCCATCCGGCCTCCTTAGGGCCCCAACAAGAAGCAGTTGTTGGAGCTAAGCAACCACGAGAAAGAGTTGGCAAAACAGCTGGCTCAGTTCAAACTGGCCGAGAAGGAGGCTCAGCAGAAGCACCTCACTGAGGACTAGGAGCATAGGCTTTCCAAGCAGAGGGAAGACCTGCGGGAGTGCAAGACCAGGTACAGGTGCCTGGAGGTTCAGTGGGCTAAGATGTCAGCCAGTTCCAGGCTATGATGCAGTCCCACTGGAACAAGACCCTTCAGTTCTTCGCCATCAGAGGTGCTTCCCTACAGCCTTTGCCCAAAGCCCTGCACCAGGAGGCTGAAGCAGACCTCAAGTCAGAATTTCTGTCTCCCTTCAACCCACACAAAAAGACACTGAAGGGGCGACTCTCAGCCCTAACACAAACATTCATTGCACGTATCTGTCCCAGGGGCCCTAGTTTGAGAATCCCTGATTTAGTGCAGTATTAAAAATGCAAATAATTTTTCTGAAGACACCAAAATTTTCTCGTGGCCCACCAGTGGTCCACAGACACCAGTTGGTGACCACTGCTTTACAGCACTCTAAACAGTTTACAGAGTCAGCATTTTGCCCCCACAATCTGAGTCCTCATTTTACCAAACTGGGAAAGATGAAAGGCTGAGTCAACCTTGAGCCAGTCAGGATTAAACTCCTGACCACTGGCAGAGTTAGCCTCCAATACTGCATTCTAACCATTGCGCCACCAAGACTCCTAATGCATACCTTTTATTCAATAAAACCCCAATATGGGGTAAAATCATGTAAAATCTAGGACTATACTTTGCCTGTCTCTCTTTGCCTGTTATATCAGGTTCTCCCTTTCCCATCACTTAATCACTTGATTTTAGCCCAGGGCTTTAAGGCCAACAGCAAAAGAATCTCCAATAAGTATTTGAAATACTTGCCCACTGACAGTTGGCTGCACAGTCTGCAGCCTAGTTTTAAGTAAGTCAAGAGGCTGGAAGAGCAGGGTAGAGCATGTTCCACTGATAGAACCACAAAAAAAGGCTTTTAGTACAGGATGCATCTTGGAAGAAAAACAAACAAAATTAGATTGTATGCACAGTCAAAAATTAAAACTACACAATTATTTAATAACCATATTCCAGACTTTCTAGTCATTAAAATAAAGATTAGATTAGGTAATATTTAATAAATAAATGTTTTCAAATAACAAACAGACATCCATTCTTAAGAAAGCATAATAATCTTTTAAATCTCATGTAGAAACCTTTAGCTTATAATTCTTGTTTAAAATGGAATGGAATGGAATGGAATGGAATGGAATGGAATGGAATGGAATGGGAATGGGAATGGGAATGGGAATGGGAATGGGGATAGGATAGGATAGGATAGGATAGGATAGGATAGGATAGGATAGGATAGGATAGGATAGGATAGGATAGGATAGGATAGGATAGAATAGAATAGAATAGAATAGAATAGAATAGGATAGAATAGGATAGAATAGAATAGAATAGAATAGAATAGAATAGAATAGAATAGAATAGAATAGAATAGAATAGAATAGAATAGCTTTATTGGCCAAAGTGTGACTGGACATACAAGGAATTTGTCTTGGTGCATACGCTCTCAGTGTACATAAAAGAAAAGATACATTTGTCAAGAATCATAAGGTACAACACTTAATGATAGTCATAGGGAACAAATAAACAATCAAATCATATTAGGAAACTGTAATCTTGTTGCTGGTATCCTTACGATTTATATTGACTGTTTCCTAATATGATTTGATTGCTTATTTGTTCCTTATGACTATTTGTTCCCTATGACATTACTATTAATCTTCTCATCGTTCCTAATATCCATCTCCTCCCACTCCTCCCATACCATATGACTGTATGACTGTAATCTTGTTGCTGGTATCCTTACGATTTATATTGACTGTCATACAGTCATATGGTATGGGAGGACTGGGAGGAGATGGATATTAGGAACGATGAGAAGATTAATAGTAATGCAGATTTAATAACTAGTTTCACAGTGTTATTATTTGTTTAGCAGAGGGATGGCGTTCAGGAAAAAAATGTTCGTGTCTAGTTGTTGTGGTGTGCAGTGCTCTATAGCGTTGTTTTGAGGGTAGGAGTTGAAACAGTTTATGTCCAGGATGCGAGGGGTCTGTAAATATTTTCACAGCCCTCTTTTTGACTCGTGCAATATATAGGTCCTCAATGGAAGACAGGTTGGTAGTAATTGTTTTTTCTTCAGTTCTAATTATTCACTGAAGTCTATGTCTGTCTTGCTGGATTGCAGAACCAAACCAAACAATTATAGAGGTGCAGATGACAGGCTCAATAATTCCTCTGCAGAACTGTATCAGCAGCTCCTTGGGCAGTTTGAGCTTTCTAGTGCAGAAAGAACATTCTTTGTTGTGCTTTTTTGATGACATTTTTGATGTTAGTTGTCCATTTTAGGTCTTGAGGTATGGTAGAACCTAGAAATTTGAAGGACTCTACTGTTGATAGTGTGTTGTCTAGTAGTGTGAGAGGTGGAAGTATGGAAGGGTTTCTCCTAAAGTCTACCACCATTTTTACGGTTTTGTGTTCCATTCCAGATTGTTCTAGTCGCACCAAGAGGCTAGTTGTTCAACCTCCCGCTGATTCATCATTGTCTCAAATGAGACCGATCACTGTTGTGTCATCTGCGAACTTCAGTAGTTTAACAGATGGATCATTTGAGATGCAGTCATTGGAATATAGAGAGAAGTGGAGGGAGCACACAGCCTTGTGGGGCCCCTGTGCTAATTATACAGGTATCTGATGTGATTCTGCTTAGTTCACCTACTTCCTGTCTGTTAGGAAGCTTATGATCCATTTATAAGCGTGTTCAGGTACCACTAGTTGGTTTAGCTTAGTTAGAAGAATGTTTGAAATGATGGTGTTGAATGCTGAACTAAAGTCTACAAAAAGGACCCTTGTGTAGGTCTTTGGAGATTCAAGATATTGTAGGATGTAGTACAAAGCCATATAACAGCATCTTCTGTTGATCTATTTGCTCGGTATTTAAAACATTAGCAATCTCTTCATTATCAATTGGGTACTTGTAACTATGTTGAAAAATTTTTCACAGTATTAATATGGCAGCTATTTGATGAATTTTAATTTCTGTTAACACAGATATTCATTTGTCATGATTTCCATGTCTACAATTTGTTTACATCTTCAAGTAATCAGGAAAAAAATCAAGAAGCATGTTAAGTCAAAAAAAGTTAGAAATAAATGAATTCCAAGCAAGAATGATGTCAGTAGAAAGCATGAAATCAGAATTGTGGCATCTCAGTCTCCTAGGAGGAGATCATGTAACCCCAGATGTCTCAACAGAATAGCTTACAATATTGCATATCAGCTAAAAAGGCTAAAACCAACAAACTGCTTATGAGCAGCTGTTCAAAATGTAAAATGTACCTATAACTTCAGTCTTATCTTCTAAAGTATTCAGATGATAAACATTAGTATTTTAAAATTATCCTTTTCTCAAAATGCTGTCAGATGACAACCGATAGCCTAGTCAACAAAAAAGAATATGAACATGCCAATCGGAACTATCATCCTTTGAAGAAGCCAAATGCCTACCATAAAATTAAACACCCTTCAATCATTATCTGGATCAAGTACTGGTAGATTCTCTGGACCCTTTTGGGATTGGGACAGGATATACATTGAGATGGCATTAGCTGTGCTTCCTCATGACCTTTTGAGGGCCTGGGATGACAGTGATACAATTGTCCTGACTCTTTTGAATCTCTCAGCAGCATCAATCATAGTATTCTTCTGGAATGGCCCCAGGGATTGAGAGTGGAAAACATTGTTTTATGGTGGTTCTCTTCCTCCATGGCTGGTTCCAGTCGGTGTTGGTGGGGGAAGAGAGATGAGCCCTCAGCTCCTACAATGTGAGATACCTCAGAGCCCAAATCTTTTGCCACCCTTCTTTAACATTTACATGAAATTGCAGAGTGAAATCAGCCAACAGCACAAACCTGGACAAGTTAGACCAAGCTGGTGTACGATTTGGGGGTTCTCTTGGATTTAGGGCTCCTCCTTGATGAGCAAATGGAAGTCATAGCTAGGGGGTCTTTGCATAGTTTCATCTTGTGGCGACAGTGCCAACTGCACTGTTTCCTGGACCAGAAGGCCTTATTCATGGTAACTCATGCCTAACTCAACTGTCAGCTGGATTACTATAATACGTTCTACATGGGGCTGCCTTTGAAGATCACTCAAAAGTTACAATTGGTCCAGAACACAGCAACAGACATAGTTTTGGGTGTCCATAAGTTCATCCATGTTATATCTTCGTTGTACAAGCTGTACTGGCTTCCAGTTTTCTTGAAGGTGCAATTCAAGATGTCACCTTTAAAGCCCTGCATGGCACAAGATCTTGTTATATCCAGGACTGCATAAGAATATCCATCCATCCTAGGTCATCCTAGATAAGCTAGGCACACTCAAGGTCCCCTCCCTGAAATTTTGCCATCTAAAGGTAACTCCGAAGCTTCAAAGCTACCCCTATGCTGTGGAACACCTTCCAGCTGGTGATTTAACAGGCCCTCCCACTTCTAGCTTTTCAGAATACCATTAAGACCTCTGGCCACAATTAAATTTGCACAACACAGGAGTATTAAATATGTTCACTACCTTGGGCTATATATAAAAAGTGTGGGATTAAAGTATATTAATGTCACCGAGAAGCAAACTATGTGATGGTCTCTCACGCTGTGCCCATCTTATATCTGCCTGCAGTCCTTATATAACAGTGTCTCTTGGTAGGGATCCCACAGTTTACCATCACCTTTTAATCGAGATTGAGGCGCCCGGGACCTGTTAGTAAGAGTTTGGTAAGAACAAATATGCATGCCCTATACATACAGATAATACTGTGAGATAGTGTTTGGGGAAAACTAAGCAACACGGAACTCGGGAGGCATCATTGCTGAGTAACGTTACCATCCCTCCCTTTTCTTAAGTCAGTCAATTTATCAGAGAGATATGCGATGTGAGGCAAACGATTTCACCAACCAGCACAGCCTCCTCTATCCTTCCCGAGGAACCGGGGCCCTTTTCTGATCCTGTGCCAAAACAACTTGTTAACTCGGATCCGGATTTTGCCGGTGCGGACATTTCACGTAGCTTGTCTCTGGGCTCAAGAAGCGTGACGTCGGCAACTCGCTCCGTCACCCGGCCAATCAGAAAGGAGGATAGAGCCTAAGACGAAAATGTCATTCGTAACTCTTTCTCCGCTGAAGGAGTCTTTGTGCTCGGTAGAGGAGGACTCGGAGGCATCCCAGACCAGGATGGATATAGAGAATGGTGATCGATGGGAAAGCACGCTCACGATTAAATCCTTTTTCAAGTTAAGGTCCTCTGGAACGAAAATAACTTTGTAATCTTGCAGCTGATTATTTTGCAAGCAAACAATCTTTCAGCTCATGGTGGCTAAGCAATACAGTCTCCTGAATTTGTAAAAACTCAATTCAAAACATCCTAGAAGCCTACTTTTGAGAGAAGGGATAACCCAGTGCTGCCCTTACTCTTCGGGGGTCTTTCTCAAGAGTTCCCGAGAAAGATTTCTTTCACTATCCGTATTAGGATTTGCACCAACTTTCTGTTCCAACATGCCAAATCATTAGCCATAGTTTACAAATTACAACACCAAGCCATTTTGTTGTGAACCGAATCGGAGTGCTATACTTTAGATTTCCCAAGTCATGTGATTCTAACCATGCTTTCCAGCCCCGAAACTGGATCCGGTTACAAACCACAAGTTGAACTGCTTCTGTTCTTACCGTTATAAATTCCACTTTGTGCTGCGTTTGAAGCAGAGCAGGAGTCCATTTTTGTATCATTTAAAACCTATGAAAGGGCCTCCACGTTAACAAAAAAAAATACAAGAAAGTTATTAATAATAAAACAAATTTAAACAGTTGTCAAAAGTGCTTGCTTCTTCAATTTTTTTTAATCCAAGATGATTAGCGGAAGAGCAAGGAACCACCAACCTAGAGATATGAAATATTAAGAGAGACATCTTTCTAATCTTTATTCCACTTCAGGGTTCTGTTTATTCAATAGCAAATTTCAGTGACTTTGGCTCCAAAGTGCCCGAAGATTTATAGATGATGCAAAATGATAGTGTAGGAAGTTAGCACCCACCCCTTTCCTAGAAGAATGAAATATTTTAGGAAATATTAAAAAGGCAGAATATTATGTTTCCCTGGATGAGAAATGGAGAAGCATGTTTTAAAGACAAAGCAGCTCCCACCTTCCTGCCTCCCCCACTTTTGTCGATGGGCCAGAGGCAGAAACTCAATCTTTGTCAATGGACCATCATCTGCAACACAATAGGACCCATCTAGCAACAGAAACTCACCACATGGCACCTGGGAAGATTATATCAGCCAGCAAGGCTAGTTAAGACCCCTACCTCCTAGGAGTCTGACAACCAATCAGGATACTTTCTGGGCCCCAGGAAGTTCAAAGCCAGAGAGGGCATAAAACCCGGGGACTCACTGTGTCTCGGCCCTTTTTTCTGTTCAGGAACTCAAACCATGTGATCCTGTCCACCATTAAACCATCTTTCCAAGCAGTCTCCATGTTTCCGGTGTCTTTTTCCCCACTTGGAGCTGAACCCAGAAGGATATTTCTTCTAACAATAGCATGGATTATGCTCATATTAATATTAATATTTTTTCAAAAAGTTATTGATGATAGATTGGTTTGATTGATTGATATAAGCACTCATCACTTCTTGTCTGGACTATTGTAACGCTCTCTACATGGGGCTCTCCTTGGGGTGCACCCGGAGGCTCCAATTGGTGCAGAATGCGGCCGCGTGGGGAATTATGGGAGCGACAGGGCGCTCCCATGTGACACCTTTCCTGCGCGAGCTGCATTGGCTTCCAGTGGACTTCCGGGTGCGCTTCAAGATGTTGGTGACCACCTTTAAAGTGCTCCATGGCTTAGGGCCAGGGTACTTACGGGACCGCCTTCTGCCACCAATTGCCTCCCACCGGCCGGTTTGCTCCCATAGAGAGGGCCTCCTCAGGGTTAAAAATGCCTAATTTAAGATTGTATTATGAAGCATCGGTTTTATCACAAATTAGTGATTGGTTTAATTTAACTCAAGACAGAATGTTAAATATAGAAAGTTATGATTTGTTATATGGATGGCATGCTTACTTGTTATATGAAAAAAAGTGGATAAGGTGTTTAAAGGTCACATACTTAGAAATGCTTTTTTGAGGGTTTGGGAAAAGTATCAATATAAGTTAAACTACAAGATACCTATATGGGCAAATCCCAGACATGCAATAGAAAATGTAAGTATAGAACAAAAACAGGAGGTGATTACTTATAAAGAGCTTTTTTATGGAAAGGCGTAAATTGCAATTGAAATCTTTAAATGTATTGAAAGAAGAAGGGATAATTTCTACTTGGTTTCAGTATGGTCAACTTCAAGCTAGATGGAGGGAAGACCAAAAAATTGGTGTTATGCAAAATGAAGAAAATTTGGTAAAACAGATTAGAGATCAAAGTCAAATGTATATTAAAAGGTTGTACAATGCATTATTGGAAATAGGCTCAGAAACAGAACTGGTCAAGGATTGTATGATAAAATGGGCACAAAACTTTCAGGAACCAGTGATGATAGAAACATGGGAAAAGATTTGGGTTAGAAATGTTAAATTTACACAAGCACAAAACTTAAGAGAAAATTTTTACAAAATGTTTTATAGATGGCCCTTAGATCCTAAAAAATTATCATGTATGTATCCAAACTTGCAAGCCAAATGTTGGAGATGTGACTGTGATGATGCAACTTATTATCATATATGGTGGACTTGTAAGAAAATCAAAGCATTTTGGATAAAAATTTGGTGGGTGATGCAGAATATTTTGAAAAAAAGGTTGAAATTTATTCCGCAACTGTTTTTATTGGGTATAATTACGGATTGTACAGCATTAAAGACTAAATTGATTTTAAATTTAATATCAGCAGCTAGGCTGCTGGTTGCGCAATACTGGAAGAAGGACTTTTTGCCTACTATTGAAGAGTGGACACTGAAAGTAACAAACTTAGCGGAAATGGCAAAGATTTCAGCATATTTGAAGGACTATACACAAGAAAGATACATATTGAATGGAGAAGATGGATTGATTATATTCAAAATAAGTATCAGACAAGAAAATATCGAATAGCTTATGAATGAATGCTAAACTTTAGAAATATTATGTTATCTATAGAGGAGTTAAGGTTTAAGGGGGGGAATTTGTAGTTTAAGGATAGATAGGTTAATTTAGCTTATAATTGTTAACTGAAATACCCTGTATTTTGCTCTGGGAAGTCCAGGGGGGAGTGGGAGAAGGGGGGAGGGTGGGGGGAGGGAAAAAGGATGGAGGGAATACGGGGGGGGGATTTCTTTTTGTAAAACTTTTCAATAAAAAAATGGCACTCAGTTTCAGGATGGTTCTATATGACCTCCAGGAAGGCGGTAGAGCAGCAGTTCTCCTTCTCAAACACAATCTCTGGAATTCATTGTGTCTACTCCCAAAATGGCACCATTTCTGGGGTACCATCACACCACCTTTATAACTTTCTACACCTGTGTAGAAAGGTTGAGTGATGGAGTGGCTGCTTCCCAAAGATCTACCAAAAAGATAAGTGACTGATTTGTGATGAAGGATGGAGAGGAGAATGCAGGACCTAGTAGGGTGGGATGCAGGACCAAAGTCTGTGGACACCCAGCAGGGTGGAATGGGGGGAGGGATAGGCAGGGAGGATGCTGCATGTCCCTGCAATCAGTTGTAAGGCAGGTGGATTGCCAAATGTCTAAATTTTTATCATGTGACAACCAAAGCATTGTAAAGGCAGTAACTTCAGACAGGGGTCATAAGTCCCTTTGCTCAACATCATCATAACTTTAAACAGTTGCTGAACTAAGGGTTGTAAATCAAGGACTACATAATTTTCATTCACTTCAGTTCCATTAATAATATTGCAATGCCCATAAATAGATTAAAAAATAACAAGCTGATCTACTTTTCTGATTTTGAGGATTTGTATCTGTAGTCATCCAGTTACAGGCTCATTAATGATAACTGTTATGGATGAGGTCTTTACAACTCACTGGCAGAACTGGCATATGGGGGATCTTTTCACAAAGATAAATTTACATTAATTGGCTGTCCACAAATTAAGGAAACCTGTTATTCATTTCTCATTTATAAGCAGACAAAAGTGATACTGTATTCTTCTGCCTCTTTAAAGCCTGGAAGGATTCCATTATGTCTAAGAAAGCAGTATTGAGAAATCTGTTAAATATAAGTTAGCTAATCATTTCAATATTTCATTCCTGAATCAGGCCAATATTGTTTTGCTATCATTTCAGGGAGGACAATTAGTTACCATAGTAAGAGTTGAAGCCTGGTCTGCATAAAATCTGTTTCTGGCACTCATACAATGAAAACTGGACAGTCAGTTCTTACATCTCTTGGCTATGCTGGATTACCTGTAATCTATTATTATTATTATCTTTATTCATTAAATATGAAACTCAGTCAACTGAACATTCAAAAATGCATCACAAATACCATTGACTGGTGCTAATGGTTGATACGGGTTGCTGCCAGAGTCCTAGGTATCAACCAAGTACCTTCTTAAAATGTATGATATTCCAAGTAGTGCAGTTTTTTGCAGTTCCACTGGTGTTATTGCAGGAAGCTGCAATTTGCTGATGTATGTTATAAAATTCTTGGACATGGTACCAAGTGCCCCGATGACAATGGGTATCACTGTTACATGTTTCATCTGTAGCCGATATTTCATGATTTTTTCCAATTCTTTTTCTTTGACTCTGGCATTTCCTGGTGTCAATAAATAAATCTCCGCGATGTCAATAAATTGTACGTTTCGGTTTTCGACAACTGTGATATCTGGCATGTTGTGTTCCAAGTGACGATCCATCTGTATTCGAAAGTCCCACAAGAGTTTCACCTTCTCATTTTCTATAACTTTTTCCACTTTATGTTCCCATGACTTTTTGGATACAGGAAAGTCATATTTTTTACATAATGACCAGTGGACTAATTTAGCAACTCGATCGTGTCTAGCTTTGTAATCAGTTTGTGTGATTTTGCTGCATTCACATATTAAATATGAAACAGTTTCAACTTTGTTGTTGCAAAGTCAACAGTTTGGATTGTCAGTGGATTTTTGTATCTTTGCTTTCATGGCATGGTTTGTAGTGCTTGTTCTTGAGCAGCAAGTATTAAACCTTCAGTTTATTTCTTGATGGTTCCCATCTTAAGCCATGCCCATGTAAAGTTGTGATCACATTTTCCTTCAATGTTTTTCAAGTGCTGTCCATGCAAAGTTTTGATTTTCCATCTATTTAATCTGTCATCCAGCTGTTTTTCCTTATATTCTGCCTTTGTTTCTGTTGTTTTTATAATGTTCTGCGTTTTCATAGCTGGCAGCAATTTTTCTGTACTTTGGTTCACATAATCATTCAAACTTTGTTTTTCTTCTTCTACAGTTTGATGGATTTGCAATAATCCTCTGCCTCTTATTTTTCTTGGCAGGTACAACCTGTTGATGTCACTTCGTGAATGTAAAGCATGGTACATATTCAAAAGTTTGTGCATTTTCCGGTCCAAGTTTTCCAGTTCAGCCAAAGTGCAGTTGATGATTCCAGCTGAGTAACGTATCATTGGAACTGCCCATGTATTAATGGCTTTAATTATGTTTTCAGCATTCAGCTTTGATTTTAATATTTTGCAGATCCTCCTGATGCACCTCTTGACTTTTCCATTCAAAATGTTATCTGCTTCCAAGGTATTTGTAACCATCATCCTTTGCTAATGCTTTTACTATGTTTCAATTTCCCAGTTCTACTCCTTCTATTTTTTCCATTTTTCCTTGCTGCATGGATAATATAGCACATTTTTCAAGTCCAGTGATTTAAGTTCAGTGGGGCTTTTCGCATACATTTTTAAGTCATCCATGTATAGTAGATGGTTTATCTTTGGTATCCCAGTTTTGTGTTTTATAGGATTATTGCCAGCGGAATTAATGCAATGTTGAACAGTAGTGGTAAAAGTGTGTCCCCCTGAAAGATTCCTTATCTGATGTTGACTTCACCAATGTTCTCCCATTTGCTGTTAGAATTGTTTTCCATTTTTGCATATTTGCTTTCAAAAATGTACAAATATTTTTGCTGATTCCAAAATTTTCCAGACAGGTGTTAATTCAGCTGTGGGGTAATGAGTCAAATGCCTTCTTGTAATCAATCCATGCCATATTTAAATTTGTTTTTCTTCATTTTGCATTTTTAGTACCATTTTGTCAATGAGCAGCTGATCTTTTGTTCTTGATTTTTTTAATAATTTCCTTTTTGTTCTACTGAATGCAAACTGTTTTCCATCAGATGATTGAATACTGAATTTGCCAGTATTCTTCTAAAAAGTTTGAACATTGGCAGACAAGTAATTGGGTGATAGTTGCTTGGCTCTGTGCCCTTTTCTGGATCTTTCATTATCAAGTATGTTTGACCAGCTGTTAACCATTCTTCGCTTGTTGCATTTTGAAGCATTTGATCAAATTGAGTGGCCATGCAATGATGGAGGCTGGTCAGGTGTTTTAGCCAGTATCCATTCGTTCAGGCCAGGTGTACTCCAGTTCTTGACCTTTGCTTGTTTTGCAACCATGTCAGTTGTTATTACAATATTTTCCATTTTGTTTCATGTTGTTTGTTGTTGAATATCTTTGATCCAGGAGGCAGTTTTGTTGTGTTCCACTGGGTTTTCCCACAGTTTTTTCCAAAAGTTCAAAGTTTTTTGTTTACATGGGTGAACATTAGTTTGGACTTGATTTTCATCATGGGACTGGTAGAAGAGGTTTTGGTTTCTTCTGAACTGAACATTTTCATGATATTGTTTAATTCATCCTTCATAGCTTTCAATTTTCTTTGCTGTTGCTATTATATGTTGTTTTAGTTCTTCCATGATTTCCGTTATTGTTGTTTCCTCCAGGTTGTATTTATTGTGTAAACTATTTTTCAGCTTTTTGTTATTTAGTTTTCCTTCTTTCAAGTACTTCAGATTGCTAACATCCCCTTGAAGTTTTTTTATTTTATTTTCAAGTCGAATTTTCCGTTGGATTCTTCCACTGCTTTGTCAGTTTGTTCAGGTGTTGGAACAGTTTCTTCAGCCTGTTCATCATTACTTGTTGCTTTCTTTTTAGCCAATATTTCTAGATGTTGCATTTCCACATCTGTGAAAACTTTATTATAGATGATGAAGCGTTTTGATCTGTTAATCTTTGTTCTGTTACATCACTTTCCAGGTGTTTTTCCTTCCACAGTTGCATCATTCTTTTTTGAAATCCCCTGGCTGTTGGTTCTGCCAACAGATAATTTGATAATTTATCGATTTTCTTCAGTTGTCCAAGTTTTGCACTTTTGTTTTGTTGCTTTGCAGTTGCATGCCCTGGTTCTCTTGCAGTAACAACTGAGCCCTGTAACTCCTTTTTCAACAGATGTTCAGGAGCCATAGCATTTGACATGATCCTTATTGATCTGGGTGATGACTGATCCGGTGTGGAATTTTGTTGATTCCTTCTCATCATTAGTGATGGTAGGTGCCTAGGTTGGTTCACAGTGGCTAAGCCACTACTGATCCAATTACAATAATCCCATAACTATAGGAACTGCACCGAATTGCAACCTAACTGCTTGCTTACTGGCAGAAAGGCAGGATAAGGAATGGGGGAGGGGGGTAAGAGGCCTACCTGCCTGTTGGTTGGCAGAATCAGGAAGTGGGGGAGGAAAAAGGCCTATCTGCCTGTTGGATGGCAGAATCGGGAATTATTGTTATTGTTACTGCTGCTGCTGCTGCTGTGGTTGTTGTTGCTGTTATTATTATTATTATTATTATTATTATTATTATTATTATTATATACATCAATATCATTATATGGACAGTGAGGCATATGGGTATTATTCATTTAAATACAAATAATAATAGTAATATTAATAATATTTGTTACATTAATCATACTTACGTAATTGTGGTGTTATTATACATATTTGTATTAGAGTGTGTTCCTTTATTGTTCAATGTTTTTGTGCACCATTCTAATAACAATCACAATATTATTTAAACATACATAGTGATACTATCTTTCAACATCTAATCTTTACATCTAGCTATTACTTTTAGTATATTATATAAAAATATGTATAATAATATTCCCCCTTAATCTTGTTTCTGCCTCTATTCTAGTCTCAATAAAGCTAATTTTATATTAGTTTTATTATATTAATTTTATTATTATATTAATTTTATATTAAATGATCCATTTGCCAACTTTCAGTCCCATCAGAAATGGGACTTCTGGTACCACTGGAAGTTGGCAAATGGGCTGTTTTTGGCTTCTGGAGGGCCTCCAGAGGGTCTGGGGGGGGAGGCCATTTTCGCCCTCCCCAGACTCCTAGAAAGGCTCTGGAGGCTGGGGAGAGCAAAAAATGGGCCTACTGTACCATTGCATGCCAGGAGCGGGGGGAACAGGCATGGTGGTGTCGCACACGCATGCATCAGGGCAGGGCCCATAGAATTATGTGTGTGGCCATGAACGCGCAACATGCACACACACCATTTCTGGCACACAGTGGCAAAAAGATTAGCCATCACTGCCTTAAAAGATACTTTGAAAAAACTTTAAAGTGAAAGTACTGAGCTGAGATGAAAAGTTAACCTGCAGTGCCATCTAGTGGCAGACGAAAAATTAAAAGAAAGACATATATTTTGGAGAAAGCAAATAACTGACCTTGACCTTTTGACTAGAAGATAATAGAACAGTTGTGGAGAGTGAAGATTAGACTTTAAACTTGCTTTAAACTTTTTTTCCCCTTGGCCTTGTGGATTGTAACTTTTTATTTTATTTACTTTTTCTTTTCTGGGCTGATTAGTTTTGTTTTGAGTACTAAAAAAAATCTTTCAGATTCACTTTTTTATTTTTCCCCTCTCTTTTGGTTATATATAGAGACCTTTTATTGAACTTAATGGAATTAGTTTTTAAAGTACTGTCTTCCTTTTAATTAAGACTTGAAGAGTCAGAAGAATTTTTTTCATTTTTTTCAATTTTTTTGTCTCTCTTTGCCATACTGATTTTCCCTTGGACTTTTATTTTTTATTTTTACCTTAAAATTGTTATTTTCTTTTTCTTTTGAAACAGTTGGATTATACTTTTTCTTCCTCCCCCCCTTTTATTTTATTATTTTTTGCTTTTTTACATTTTTGGAGGGTGGGGATGGTTTGAGATTCTTTTTTATTTTACTTTATGCTATTTTATTCTATTTTTGCTAACTCAACTATTGGTTGAATTAGATATTTGAACCATAACTAAACCACAAGTTGATTATAAATTATCTGGGAAAAGTGGAAATGAAGAAATTTACAGCTCATTTGCATCCAGTATCAAGTCCCTCAGTGGCAGAAACATAGAAAACTTCAGCGATGACATAACTACGAAATTTTATGCAATCATTTCATGAGGATATAAAACAGGAATTAAAAGAAATGAAAGAAATGATGGGGGAAAACAAGGGAAGAATCCAGAAAGTAGAAGAAAAAGCAGAAATGACAGGAAAAAAGTTGAGGAATTATGAAGAAAAATTGGTTCTAACAGACAAATCACAGGAAAGAACAATTATCCTTTTGGAAATGGAACATTCTGAATTCTATTTAAGATTCCAAAACATAGAAGAAGAAAATGGAGAAAATCTACCAGAGGTAATTGCAGCGATTTTGGCTGATTTTGGAACAACCCAAGGAAAAGATTTTAAGTGAGATTGACAAAGCGTTCAGAGTATATACTAGATATGCAATAAGGAATAAACTGCCAAGAGACGTGCACATAAGATTCACAAAGAGGGCAATGAAAACAGAGATATTACAAGCAGCAAGAATCACAGCACTGAAACATAAGGATAAAGAACTTGTAGTTTTAAGACAAATACCCAGAAGAATTAGAGATTTGAGGAGAAAATACCAATTTCTAATGAAATTTCTAATATCCAAAGGAATGAGTTTTAGATGGTTAATATCCAAAGGGATTATGGTGACATGGCAAGCACAAAGACACAGACTTGATTCGATTGAAGCAAAATTATTCTATCAACAATTTTGTGGACCATTGGATGGAGACTTGTGGACCATTGGATGGAGCTGAAAGCATAACAAAAGAGAAAGATGAAGAAAAGTATAAAGAGGAAAAAGCAAAAGAGGAAAGGGCCCTAAGAGAAGGGGCGAAATCTAAAGACCCATTGGAACAAAGAGAAACTAGGGCGATGAAATTAAAAGCTACTAACAAGTAAACATGGAAGAAGAAATAAAAGCAATGTTCTTAAATGTAAATGGACTTAATGTGGCAATAAAAAAATAGAATACTGACTAAATTAAACAACTTGAAGATGGACATTATATGTCTACAAGAAATTCATATTAGAAAACAACATTCAAAATTACTACAATATCCAAAACTAGGAGTTCTATTCACATCACTGATACAACAAAGTAAAAGAGGTGGGAGGAGCTGATGTCACAACGGAACAGAAGGAGGATTCCTGAGCTCCAGGATTGCCGCTGAAAGCCCCACGGCTGGACGATCCTTTTTGGACTTCACAGTCTTGTTTTAACTGTGATAGTGGAGGGCACGTCCTTACGATCCCAGGGACACCACAAAGTTCCTGGTCAATCCAGGAGAAGCCCTTTTTCTAGCAGCAATGTGGCAGCCATAGTAGCTGCTGAATTTGGGACAGCTCTGGAAGAAGAATAAAAGTACAGTGAGTTGATTCGGTGAGAAACTTTCAATTTAAATAAATGCAAAGAACACTCTGAGATTGAATTTGGAATTAAATTGGAGTTAAAAGGAAATCAAGCGGCGAAATTAAGCAGGAGTCATTTTTTATTCTCAAATTATTTTCATTGGTGGAGTTTTAAATTTTTGTTTTGCTTTTGACTGGGACTGGATTGAAAAGGATTGGTAGAACTGAGAATTTAATACATGTAAGCCTTTGTGTCTTATATATGAAATATTTTTCTTTTTGGATTTAATTTTTTCTTTTCTTTTCTGAAAATTGTCCTAATTTTCCTTTTTTTTTTTTTTACTGACAAAGAACTTTTGGACTATAATAGTGTGGAAAATAGGAGAGTGTGGAATATTGCCATCTACTTGATTGGAAATTTTGTTTTCTTTTCTATTAAAGCAGCAAGTTGAAACAATTGTATAACATTGTTACTATAACCCAAGGACTCTGAACTTTCTGGCTGATAATTGTTGGAAGGACATCTGAGAGAGTTTGGAACTATCTGCATTGTTTATTCAGGTGCTCTTCCGGGAACTATCAGAAATAGGAGTTTGAGACAAAGGAAAGAGATTTGTTAATGCTTCGGCAGAAGTACTGCAGAAGAAACTGAAATTCTCTTTTACTTTTTATTATTATTGTTATTGTTAAATGATAACTCTATTTATTTCCCCAGCTTAAATATTTCTGATAGACTTTCTTTTCTTTGTTCTTATATAACTGAGTTGGATTAAAGTGTACAAGAGCCTGAAGATTGATTTTTGATTTTTATTTTCCTCACTAGTTGGCTATTTGTTCTTCCTCTGTTTTATTTTTATTCCTCCTTTTTTGAATTTGACCTTCCTTTAGTGTAGTGGTTCCCAAACTTTTTCCGTCCACCACCCCCTTGGTACTACAAACTCATCCTCACCCCCCCCCCCCGTGCCCCCCATCCAGGGGTGGGTTCTACTTACCTTCACTACAGGTTTGCAGTGGGGCCACGCACACGCGCTCACTTTGCTCATGCATGCATGCGCTCTTCTGCACATCTGCGGAAGTGTTTTGGTGATGTCGGGGTCAGTGGGCGGGGCTTCCTGCTGGTTTTAATACCAATTCTATAGAACCGGAGAGAACCAGGGCAACCCACCACTGCCCCCACCCCCACCCCCTATAAATAGCATTGTTTGGAATAGCAGTTTGCATGACCCACTAAGGAAGAAAGTAACAGTAAAATACACAGAATACAGCCATTCTTTGGCCTCCTGAAGCCTTGCCCTGCATGTCCCATTTTTGGGAAAAACAGACTCGTTTTTCACTAAAACAGGACATGCAGAGCCTTTGGGAGACCTGCAGGCTGCTCCAATACAAATCTATCCCTGTAACAAAAATAGCTAACACTATTAGTTAACACTAAAGAAATCTCCTGAATCAACCAATCTAGGGCAGTGATTCTCAGCTGGGGGTTCCTTTTGAATTTGCTGACCACCAGCGAGTGGGAGAAAGCAATTTCACAGAGGAGGTGATAGAGAGGGCCATGGGATGAATTCACACCCATTCCCAGACCCCCTTGGGATCAACCTGCAGTCCTCCCCTGCCTCCTCAAGCGGTGGAGCTGGTGGGGGGATGCTTTTCAAGAAGTCACAAGGAGGGCTGAGTGCTGGTTTCTGTCCCACAAGTAAGATTTTTTCCAGAACCAACCCCAACATGAGGACCCAGCTTGTGGGGGCAATAAGCTGACTTTGTATAAATATATACAAAAGTATGAAGGCTATTGCTTAATGCATTGTAAGCCGCCCTGAGTCCCCCGAGAAGGGCGGCATATAAATCAAATTAATAATAATAATAATAATAATAATAATAATAATAATAATAATAATAAAATAAAAATAATAAAAATAAAAATAATAATAAAAACATGAAGGTCTTTTATTTGCTCCTTGTACTCCTTGTCTTTGTATTTTTAACAGATAATAAATTAAATTTCTGATGATGTCAAAATAGTTTAGTTAGTTTATTTATACTTATATGCCGCCCTTTCCCCCGAAGGACTTGGGGCGGCTCACAAAGATAAAACAATAAAACAGTAAAATTATGTCTAAAATACTCAAATTAAAAACCCCAAAAGATTAGTTAAAACTCCCATCAGATCAGCAAATTTGTTGGAAAAGCCATGTCTTCAGGTCAGCGCAGAAAGAGCGGAGGTCGGAGGCCATCCAGAGCCCAGTGGGTAAACCATTCCAGAGGGTCAGTATGCCCACAGAAAACCCCCTCATCCTGGGTGCCATCAGCCGACATTGTCTGGCCGATGGGACCTGGAGGAGGGCAATCCTATGTGAGTGCACTGGGCGGTTGGAGGCAGGCAGAAGGTGATCCTGCAAGTACCCCGGGCCCATGCCATGAAGGGCTTTATAGGTAAGTACCAGCACCTTGAAGCGGATCCAAAGGACCACCAGTAACCAGTGCAGCTCGCACAGGAGACGTGTAATACGGGAGTAACAGGAAGCCCCCATAACAACCCACGTGGCTGCATTCTGAACCAGTTGGAGCCTCCGGGTGCAGCGCCATGTAGAAGTCATTACAGTAATCCAAACGAGAGATGACAAGAGCATAGGTGACTGTACGGAGGGCATCCCTGTCTAGGAAAGCTCATAACTCATCTTTCTAGACAGCTATTATCATGTCTAAAGGCAAGATACTCTTCTCCATCTTTTGTCTGGAGTACCATTTAATCCAGAGCCTTTTAATTCCAGAAGTCCAAGTTTAAAGAATGGACTTCTGGAATTAAAGCTTCCATTTTTTAGCTAAAACTTAATTCATTTTGCTTGAGCAGTATGAACAATTGACAGTGTGATCCTCCAAAGGTCTGAAAAATATATCATTGATTTTTCTTTGGCATTTAAACTAGATAACCAATGTGAAAAAATGCATCAAGGAAGGACTGGAAAGCCAATTCATATTGAACTGTATTGGGTTTTCTGTTGTTACTTGAATAAAATGAAAAGAAATCAAATAGTGGTACCTAGTGGGCAAAAAGAGACAAAATAATGGATCATTCCCAACAATTCTCTACATTTAAAATATCTAGAAATTATTATGGTTAAGTGAGTTTTGCCCCATTTTATGATTTTTCTTGCCATAGTTCAAATCAAAGTTCAAATCAAAAATTTGAGAGTTCAAATGAGAGATTTGATAGTTCAAATCAAAGATTTCTGAGACCAATGTTGAACACTTAAATTTCTGTAGTCACCAATCCCAGTCTTAATATGAGTTTAGAATCAGTGGGAGTCACTGATAACAATGAACTAACTAGCTACTGATAATGAGTCCAGTCCTGCCTTTCTTTTCCTTTGTCCAAATTTTGTAAATACTTTTTCCAGGTATAAGTTTTATTCCAAAGTATACAAACCATTATTATTAGGGGAAAAATGGATCTTCCAAACAATTTTAAAAGAATCAGAATGACTCTGCTCTCAGCCCCCCTTGTGGCTCCTTTAAAAGCACCCCCCTCCCCACATATGTAAATGAAAAGAATAGGCTTAAAAATCCTAGGCTTTTAAAATTGAAAATATGGAGAATTGGGAGGATGAAGAGGAAGTAGGGAGGAGAAGAAGAGGGGGGGAAGAGAAAATAAGAAGGAAAGAAAAGAGAGAGATGGTAGGTTTGAGGAGAAAGATTGCTGTACAATAAAAAAAGATGAAATGGAAGAAAAGCAGCCCCAAACAAATATAAAGATATTAAGATAAAGAATGAATTGTTGAACTTTAAAGAATACAAGAGAACAAATATGAATAAATAGCAATAATCAGAAACACACATACAAACATACGATGTATTTTCTTTGAACAGAGTATTTGGCTCAAATTTAAACAGTCTTTAGTCATTTCAATTTATAATTTCTATATTTCCTTTTTGCCATATTTATTCCTCATCTATCTTTTTAAAAAAACAATATTACCCTTCATCCCCATCTCTAATATTAATGAAATTCAATTTTCTCTTCTATATTATACCCCTTCCCATTGTCATCTATTTTTATATCCATCCTCACATTGGTTAATTATTTAATATTACAATTGTTTAATACAAATTCAACATTTTAATATAAATCAATTAGTTATATAACTATCTTTTTTGTATATTAATCAATATGAACATAAATATTCCAATTATTTCTATGCAATCCAATTTCTTACAAATCAATCAGTTATATTTACCAATAATAATAAACCAAATAATTTCCCCATATATTCCTCCAAACCACAACTTAACCATTTCTGCTTTCAACACAATATACAATAATATCTAATTATTACAATTCCCTAGTTAAATAGAGCTTTTTTTTCTTTTGTGTTTTAAAATCTTGAACTCTCCACTTTTGCCTAAATTTCCCATTGTTTGCACTTACCTTTTTTGATGAGGAAAAAGAAAAGAAATCTGCCTCTGCCTAATTTTCCAACGTTACAGCAAACAGCAAAGCCAACAACCTGTTTTACTTTCAGTTTTGCTTTCAGCTGGAATTGCACAAGAAGAAAAAATCTGCTCCAGCAATTTAGCTCTTTGTAGCAAGCTGCAGATCCATGCGTAAAACAGCTGAGAGCAAATCAGCTGAGAGTCGCAGATCTAATCAACGAGCTAATTAGCCTATGCTGAAGCTGAAAGTTGTTGTTTTTTCTTGCCGTTTGCTTGCAAGGAGGTAACTGCACAGGCCAAAGAGTGGGGGCCACCCTCCTTGCCACTTAGCGCTCCTCTGCCACCCCCTTTTGCCTCTAGCGCCCCCTGCCACACCCCTTGCCTCTTACCACCCCCTTAAGGCACCCCACTGCCCCCCAGAGGGCAGTACCGCCCACTTTGGGAACCACTGCTTTAGTGTATTTTTATTGTCAGTGGGATTATTTAATTTTTTTTCTCTTTGTATTTTTTTTCTCAAAGTGGATTAGCGTTTTGAAGAACTTGAAAAATTGTTCATTTTTTCTTTTCCCCTCTTTTTTGTTTACATTCTTTACTTTTTTGGGCTTTTTCTTTTTTGCTTTTGGCCTCATTGGACAGAATGAGTAGAAAAGTAGCGACAGTTGGATCTGCTTCAACTACACCTTCATCATCACCATCTGGAGGACAGTGATCAATTTAGATGATGCTTCAAAAAGAGAAGGATAAAGAAAAAGAGAGAGAGAAAGATACAATATTATGGATGATTTTTCATCCAGAGGATGGAACAACAACAACTCAAGACAGATGAAAAAGTGACGAGTATACAGTAAATGATGTTGAAATATGAAGAGAGACTGCAAAAGCTTGAGAAAAGTGAGGAGCAAAAGGAGGCAAAAATTAAAGATATAGACAACAGATTGGGAGAAGTTGAATGTGACAGGAGTGGACTAATTGGATGGCAGATGGACAAATCAGAATTTTAACTTAGATTTCAAAATGTGGAAGAAGAGAAAGGAGAGAATTTGGCAGAAATAATGATAGGAATGTTGGCTGAAGCATTAGAAATTACTAAGGAGAAGATGATGGATGGTGTGGATATGATATATCGAGTCTATACTAGATATGTAATGTGTAACAAGTTACCATTAGAGGTGCATATAAGATTTACTAAGAAATCAATCAAAGCACAAATACTGCAGATTGCCAGAGAAAAAAACACTGAGAAAGAAATTGTGGTTTTGAAGCAAATATCAAGAAAAGTGAGAGAGATAAGGAGAATATCAATTTTAGACTAAAATACTACTTCAAAAAGGAGTGAATTACAGATGTCTGGTCCCGGAGGGATTAGTGTTAATGTGGCAACTTCCAAGATACAGAATAGATACAATAGACAAAGTGAGAGCATTTCATGAAGAATTTTTTAAAGAGAAGGAAATGGAAATGGAATTTCAAATGACAGTAGTGCCAGTAGAATTCCAAGAAGAGCAACTAGCAATGATTGAAAAAGCAGAAGGTGCAGTAGGAAGGATTGTGGAACACAAAGAACAGCGTGAATTAAGATCAACTAGAGTGGTAAAGCCCGCATATAAAGTATGAATATGGAAGAGAGAAAATTGATTTCAATAAACATAAATGGACTTAATCCAATTGTTAAAAGAAGAAAGATATTTCATAAATTAGGAAAATTAAAATTTGATATAATTTGCCTACAAGAAGTACATATCAAAAAACAATATGAACAGTTATTAGTACATTCAAAATTAAGGAAAATCTTCACGTCATTGCCACAATGTAAAAAAAGAGGAGTGGTTTTATATATTAGAAACACAATACCAGCTGAGCAAATATATGGAGACAAAGAAGGAAGAATTCTGATGGTGGAGATTGTAAGGTGTTTTGTGCCAGCCATGGCAGTTTCTGAAAGGGCCACCGGATGGGAGCAAAGAGGCACCTCTGATCCCAAGGAGCTCCGGCCCCTGTAGCCCCATTGGGGAATGCTAATGGCCCTCCGGCCCCCCATACATATCAGTAAGGGAGGGGCCAGGGACCCCTATAAGAACCCCTGCACAGGGGCTGCTCTTCCCTGCTCTTGTTCTACTCTCCTATGCCTCCATACCTGGGAATCCATTTTAGTTCTACTTTTACTTCCAAATAAATACTTAATTTGATTGCATCCTTGCGTACTGCCTTTTCTTGGAAACACCCTCAATGAACCACCGTTCTTTCGTGAGATCCCTCACAAAAGTGGTAGCCTGAGGATGGTTTGAGGCTTCCAAGTGAGCAGAAGCAAGATGCCAGGAGGTTCCAGCAAGAACCCCCAAAAGATGGATGGCAGGACTTCCCCAGTCGTGACCAGGAGTCTCCAAGCAAGGTTAGCAGCCTTGCATCCAGTCCCTGATGCGAGCTTCGATCCAGAGGAGGGTACATATGACCTCTATGCCCCCAGAAGACCCAGCGGAACCCTTCGCACATTTCCTTGCAGCTGCAAGCCACAGAGGAAAGCGTGGAAGGCCAGCAGTCCACCCAGGACTGCCAGGACACTGGGGATGCGGCCTGGGACCAGGCCACCCCCAGCGTGGACCGGCTCACTGGCAATGAATGCAGAGAGCTGCTAAGAACACTCCTAGCAACCCAAGGGATGCCTGGAGTGAAGCCACATGGGACACCAGCACAGGGGGCCTCTGGGCACTGGATAAGTCCTTCCCCAGCACCCAGGAGGCTCCCCAACATGACACTGGCTACCCTGGGGGACCCCGGGACCCTGGAGTTTTTGGCAGGAAAGTTCCTGCCAAATCACAACCTGCAGCTTCCAGGGCCAACCAGAAGCAACATGGCGGCCCCCAGGCCACCTACTCCAGCGAGGCTTTGTAGGCCTCAACTAGGCCTCAAGGCCCAGCAACCGATGGCAGCCAGCCAAAGCAGCATGCAAACTGCTCAGCTCCCCGCCTCCCACAGGCAAGCCTCGAAGTCTGCCCAGCCACTCCTGCTGCAGCGGGCATCAGAGCTGCAATCCAAGTCCTGGTTGCAGCCCTGGAGGCCACGATGACCATGGCTTCAACCTCGGGAGCAGCCAGCCTCCCTCACTACCCCCAGGAGACCAACGAGGGGGGGCATCCAGTCTGGAGCCCCCCAACTAGGACCCAGGCCTACAGAGAGCCCTAGAAGAACCCCTGGGGGCTCCAGCCTTCCCAACACCCCCACCGAGGCAACGGAGGACTCACCTCAATGTCTTCAGAGGGCCTGCAGCTGAGCCTCCCACTGCCCAAGATGGATGTCTCCTCCAGAGTCTTCAGGACCAGTGATGGGTCCCTCCAGGTGATCCTCAGCATTTTCGGGCTTTTCCAGCCCCATCCTGCAGCCTTCGCCCCCCGGTAAGTGTTCCAATACCGGGAGGGCTTCCAGAGGAACCTTCAGGGCCTCACAGGCTTGGACCCAGGCCTAGCCCTGAAGCACAGAGGGAGAGGTCCACTCCCATCGACTCCTGGGCTGGAATGAGCTCTGAGCATGCTCAGCAGTCCAGGCATACTCAGTTTGATCCACCTGAAAAAGAAAAGAATAATCAGAAGAAAATACCAACACCAGCCAGCAGAGGGATCCCTCTCCCATTCACTTCAATGGGACATAGGCAAATATACCATGGACAGCAAAATACAAATATATTTTCTGCTCCTGCTTATTCCTTTTCTTCAGCACTTCCAAATAACTTTGAAAAACTACATCTGGCAGGTGAAAATTATTACATCTGGAGTAAAGAGATACAAGTATGTCTCTTAAAAGAGGGGACCCTAGAAATGGTTCTAGACCAGCTACCTTTCCCTTGGGGGCCTCAAGAAGAGTGGTACCACAGGGAACTTCCGCCGGTGCCTCAGGCATCGCAGATGGTCTTCTTTTAGACCGCCAGCTCCGCAATCCCGTGAAGCCGTTCTGACAGCGCAAAACAGCTGTCTGACGGCTTCAAAGTCTCCTCTTTGGGAGAAGAAGGGGAGCAGAGTAGTTTGCTGAGGGTTGAGCTGCCAAAAAAGCCCCTAGGATTAATTCCAGGGGCTGGAAAGGTAGGCTCCCCAGTCAGCCAAATGGAACTCCGGATTTGGAGCGCTTCTGCAAGCACAGAAATAGATGCCGCGACCGTCTCTGCCAGCAAATTGAAAGTTTAAAAGATCTCAAAGGCAGACGGAGTGAAAGCAGGAGGACTGGCAAGAAGGTATCGAAGCTTAACTCGGGACTACACTGTTGCTAATGAAGTCAATTGAGGGAGGAAGTGATTAATCAATGGCATCCTTGCTGTGACTGTGAGAAGTGAAAGTGAGTACTGAAAGAGCTTGCTGAGACTTTCTGCATTTTAAACTTGAAGTAAGCTGCTGGAAAAAGAACTTGGGGAGAAGGATTATTTTTGTTTTAAAAGCAGCAATTTAAACCTGTTGAGAGCTGTTTTTGGTGACCTTTGGGACTTGGTGTTTGCAAAGGGGGGGGGTGAAGAGGAAAAAAGATCTCTTTTAAACAAAGGAATTAAGATGGCTTCTAAGGAGACTAAACCAGCAGTTCCAAAAATAGGAGGGGGTTCTCCTACAATTTCTATTGTGACACAAGGGCTCAACTTCCGGTTGAATCACAAAATAAAGATGATTCCATGAAAGATCTTAAAGACTTCATAAAACAAGCTATGAGTAACCAAACAATGATGATAGAGGAAAAATTAGGGAAATTTGAGGAGGAAATAAAAGAAATCAAAGATGTTGCAAAAAAACATGATGATATAAGAGATGACATTTTGCTGGCGGTTTCAGGCTTGTCTAAGCATCTTGTTCAGCTTGATGAGAGAGTGGAAGAAATTAATGAGGCTAATTTAAATCTGGAGACTAAAATGGGTGAAATTATAATTAAATCTGAGAGGCTGGAAAATGAAGTGACTATGATGCAATATAGATCTATGGAGTTTGCTCTGAGAATGAAAGGATTGAAAGAGAATGGTCAGGAAAACTTAGACAGATGTGCAGAGGTTATTGCATCAGTGATTGGAAGACAGAAGACAGAAGACAGGCCAGCTCACGGGAGGAACTGTGGAGCCGATTCTGTTTTCCACCTTGAGGGGGTGCCACATCGCAGGATGAATTCGCCGGGCCACGGTGAGAGAGTGGCCTCGGACTTTCCAACGCACCTGCTGATTGGACCACCGTGAGAGGGTGGTCTGGACACCCCCTCCCTCGAGACAGAATGCAGAGACTCCTTGGCCGCTACCGTGAGAGGGTAGCGGCGTTTTTCTCCTGACTGCTCTGGCTCCTGCTTCAGGACATTCGAACTATGATCATGGACCTCTGCCATGCCACTATTTTCTGGCCCACTCTGCTGGATGCTTTTGAGGTCGACGCTTCTTGCCCTGCAAGATTCCCCCCTCTCGCGGGTTTGGCCCTCCACACTATCGAGGGCCTACCTTAATGACGGGTTTTGGGACCCCGAGAGGTGGCATGTCGCGAAGAGGGGATTAAGGGGTTTTTTGAGTAATTTTTTAAGGGGTGTTTTAGGGGGTTCTGGGGTGGGGGAGGGAGAGGGTTTGGGGGGAACCCCGGGAGGGAAAGGGACAGGCCCGACAGTCTTTGATGCCACGGGGAGTTTAGTTTCTGGAGGCAAGAGGGCTCTTAATGAGCCCTCGGTTGAGGGTGGGGCGATAACTACGTTATGTGGGAGGGGCAGATATGGCGAGAGCAGGGGCCCATATCATGTGCGGGGGGCGCGCACTCGCTGTCTTCGAGCGATTGCGCGCCCCGGCCCCCGGAGCTATTCCTGTTCCCCGGGTTGTTTAGAGTCTCAGGACCCGGGGCTCCGGTTGCTGTTGTGCAATGCGAGGTCCATGGTAAACAAGGCCCCCCTCATATGTGATCTTCTTGAAGAGGGGGGTGCGGACCTGGCCGGTATTACCGAGACCTGGTTGGGCCACGAGGGGGGAGTTCCCCTCGTGGAGATGTGCCCACCAGGTTTCCTTGCATTCCACCAGCCGAGAGCCCAGGGCAGGGGTGGGGGAGTAGCAGTCATTATTAAGGAAGGTCTGGGTCCGAGGGAGGCCACTGTACCTCAGATAGCCGGGTGTGAGTCCGCCTTTGTGAGATGGGGTCCCGGTGGGCAGATGGGTCTGTTAGTCACGTACCTGGCTCCCTGCCACGTGGCAACGACCCTGCCCGAGCTTCTCAATGTTATAGCCGAGGTGGCGGTTGATACCCCCAAGCTAATAGTTATGGGGGATTTCAACCTGCCATCTATCGGCGAGACATCTGAGGTGGCTCGGGAGTTCATGGCTTCCATGACGGCCATGGACCTGACCCAGGTAATTCAGGGCCCGACTCACATTGGTGGACACACCCTGGACTTGGTTTTTGTCTCTGGTCAGTGGCTGAGTGGTCTTGATATTGGGGATATATGTGTTGCACCCTTGTCATGGACTGACCACTCGCTCCTTCGTCTTGACTTTCTGACCGTTACACCCCATCGCAGGGAGGCGGAAGCAACTAGGTGGTTCCGCCCCAGGCGCCTGATGGATCCTGATAGGTTCCAGACGGAGCTTGGGCCATTTCCTGAGACACTGACACGCGACTCGGCTGAGGACCTGGTGGCTGCCTGGGATAGGGCAGCCGGTGGGGCCTTGGACCGGGTCGCGCCTTTGCGGCCTCTGACCCGGCGCCGAACTCACTTATCTCCTTGGTTCACCGAGGAGCTGAGGGAGATGAAGCGCCGGAAAAGACGCCTAGAGAGTGGTTGGAGGGCTAATCGCTCTGAATCCGACTTAACACTAGTAAGAGCTCATATTAAGACTTACTTAGTGACAATAAAAGCGGCGAAATGTAATTATTTCACCGCTCTTATTGCATCATCAGATAATCGCCCAGCCACCCTGTTTAGGGTGACCCGCTCCCTCCTCCATCTGGGAGCGCGGGAGGATCCCTTGCAGGGTCGTGCTGAGGATTTTGTTCAATATCTGGATGATAAAATAACTCAGATTCGGGATGAGCTGGCCTCTGACTGGGTTAGTTCGGGCGAGGTGACTGAGCCCAGTCTTGAGAGTGTTATCTGGGCTGAGTTCGATCCTGTGGCTCCTGAGGACGTGGACAGGATCCTGGGGAGACTGAACGCTACCACATGTTTATTGGACCCGTGTCCCTCCTGGTTGGTGCTGGCCTCCCGGGAGGTTACACGAGGCTGGCTCCAGGAGATTATAAATGCTTCTCTGAGTGAGGGTGTCCTTCCGCCTGCCTTGAAGGAGGCGGTGGTGAGGCCCCTCCTCAAGAAGCCCTCCCTGGACCCGGCTGCTTTGGTAAATTATCGTCCTGTCTCCAACCTTCCCTTTTTAGCGAAGGTTGTTGAGAGTGTGGTGGCGCGGCAGCTCCCCCGGTACCTGGATGAAGCTGTCTATTTAGACCCGCTCCAGTCCGGCTTCAGGTCTGGTTACAGCACCGAAACGGCATTGGTCGCGTTGGTGGATGATCTCTGGAGGGCCCGGGGTAGGGGGTACTCCTCTATCCTGGTGCTGTTAGACCTCTCAGCGGCTTTTGATACCATCGACCATGGTATCATGTTGCGCCGGTTGGAGGGATTGGGGGTGGGGGGCACCGTTCTGCGGTGGTTCTCCTCCTACCTCTCCGACCGGTCGCAATCGGTGTTGACAGGGGGGCAGCGGTCGACCCCGAGGCGCCTAGTGTGTGGGGTGCCACAAGGGTCGGTCCTCTCGCCCCTTCTGTTCAACATTTATGTAAAGCCGCTGGGTGAGATCATCCGTGGTTTTGGGGTGGAATTCCATCAGTACGCTGATGATACTCAGCTGTACATTTCCACCCCAGGCCACCCCAACGATGCCGTGGAAGTGATGTCCCAGTGCCTTGAAGCTGTGCGGGTCTGGATGGGGAGAAACAGGCTTCGACTCAACCCCTCCAAGACTGAGTGGCTGTGGCTGCCGGCGTCCCGATATAGCCAACTGACTCCATCGTTGGTTATTGGGGGCGAATCATTGGCCCCCACGGAAAGGGTGCGCAACTTGGGCGTCCTCCTGGATCCACGGCTGTCATTAGAGGATCATACGACAGCTGTGGCCAGGGGGGCTTTTTATCAGGTCCGCCTGATACGCCAGTTGCGCCCCTTTCTAGATCGGGACTCCCTGCGCACAGTCACTCAGGCGCTCGTCACGTCTCGCTTGGACTACTGTAATGCTCTCTACATGGGGCTCCCCTTGGGATGCATCCGGAGGCTTCAACTGGTACAGAATGCGGCCGCGCGGGGGATTATGGGAGCGACAGGGCGCTCCCATGTGACACCTCTCCTGCGTGAGCTGCATTGGCTGCCGGTTGATTTCCGGGTGCGTTTCAAGGTGTTGGTAATCACCTTTAAAGCGCTCCATGGCTTAGGACCAGGGTACTTACGGGACCGCCTACTGCCACCTATTGCCTCCCACCGGCCGGTTCGCTCCCACAGAGAGGGCCTCCTCAGGGTGCCGTCAGCCAGACAATGCCGGCTGGCGACCCCCAGGGGGAGAGCCTTCTCTGTGGTAGCCCCCACCCTCTGGAACGATCTCCCTCCAGATCTAAGAACTATCACTGACCTCCGGACCTTTCGTCGGGCGTTGAAGACTTATTTCTTCCAACTTGCCGGACTTGCCTGATCCCTCCTATTTTTAAATTTTTAAATATTTAAATTTTAAATTATTTTAAATTATTTAATTTTTAGACTTCAGCCGAAATTTATATAGGTCTTTTAGTATGTTTTAACTCACTGTATTTTTGGTTTTAAATTGGCTGTTCACCGCCCTGAGTCCGGAAGGAGAAGGGCGGTATAGAAATTTGATAAATAAATAAATAAATAAAGATTGGATTAAAAAAGGAGGATATAATTAATCAAATTGACAAAATTTACAGTTAATTCATGGATTGCAAAAAATAAGAATCTGCCAAGAGATGTGTTGATTTATTTCCTGGACAGAAGAATTAGAAATGATGTTTTACAAGCCTCTTATAGCAACAAGGTACAGGTGTCTGGACAAGATATTAAGATACTGAAAGAGATCCCTCCTAAAATGCTGAGAGATAGAAAGGACTTTGGTTTCCTAGTGGATGAATTGAGAAGACAACAATTAATGTATAGGTGGGATGCACCAATAGGCATAATAATGACTTATGGTGGGGAAAGATACCACTTGAACATTGTTTGGAAAGCAAGAGATTTTTATTTTAATGTACTAAAGGCTGGACATCCACCCTCATCTGAGGGGAGGAAAAAGGAAAAAGGAAAAAGGAAAAGAAGGACAACAGATACAAACCTATGCAGAGGTGGTGACTGGAGAATCTAAGATGCAAGATGACTTCTCTCAATTTGAGCCAGCCTCACTTCCCTTTCCTTTAGGGAAGTTAGAGGGAGCAGTGTTTGATTTATCCAAGATGGAGGAACTGAGAGAACAATGCCTGACAAGATCAACTTATAAACAACAACAACAACAACAACATTACTTGAAAATGCAACAAACTCAAGACTTGATTCAAAAAACAGAAGCAGTGTGGGGGGGGGGGGAAGGCCAAAGACTAAGGTGAAGGAAGATCTTCAGCTAATGCTTTTAAAGCTTCAAGGTGCCAAAAATGGCAACTAAATTCTTATCCTGGAATGTTAACGGTTTAAACTCACCACAAAAGAGAAAGAAAATATATCACTATTTGAAACAATTTAAGAATGTTATTATTTGTTTACAAGAGATACATATTAGATCAACTGACCAAAAATACTTAATAAATTCAAGGTTAGGGACCCACTTCGTGGCATCATCTCCAGAGAAAAGGAATGGAATAGTTATCTATGTAAAGAAGGACTATCAGCAAACTTAATTGAGGCAGATGATCAAGGAAGATATATAGTAATCGAACTACAAGTTCAAAATGGAAAAATGCTTTTAATTGGAATATATGCACCGAACCAGCAACAAGAAAATTTTTATAAACTTTTACACTCTAAAATAACACAATGGAATTACAAATCAATTACCCTAATGGGTGATTGGAACGAAGTAATTGATACTTTAAAAGATAAGAAGACCACATCTAAAAAATTTTCAAGTGCAAAACTACCTAAACCTTTTTTTGAAATTATAGATGATTTAGAACTGAGAGATATTTGGAGAGAACGGAATGCTGATGAAAAAGACTTCACCTTTTTCTCTGACAGACATCAATCCTTTTCTAGGATTGACTTTATATTACTAACAAATGATTTCTTTTCTAGGATGAAGAAGGTCAAGATATTTCCAAGGACTTTAGCTGATCATAGTCCGGTTTGGTTAGAGGTGGAACAGGAGAGGGGGGAAAGGAAGTCTTGGAGATTAAACGAAAATTTATTTAGATATGAAGAAAATGTGAATGAACTTAAAAAACAAATGAAAGAATTTTTTCTTAATAATATGCATAATGGTACTTTCATGGAAATGGTATGGGATGCAAGTAAGGCCTATATGAGAGGAGTTTTAATATATATGAATAATAGACACAGATTAAAACAAACGAAGAGGCGAAAAGATATTGAAGAGGAAATAAAAAAGAAGGAACAATTATTAATTGTTAATCCAGGAGATAAAAAAGTAAAAAAGACAATAAATATATTGCGAGAGCAATTTAATATGTTAATGGCTGACCAAGTGGCAACTACTTTGCGATATGCTAAACACAATACATTTTGTAATGCCAATAAGCCAGGCAGATGGTTGGCTTATGTATTAAGGAAGAAACAAAAATCATGAGTTATCAGTAAGATAGAATTTAAAGGTAAAGAAGTTTATCAACAAAATATGATTAAGAAAGTTTTTTTACAATATTATACGAAACTGTATGCAGGAGACTTAATACAAGGTATAGATATAGACAGATATCTTAAGGAGGGTGATATTCATGAGTTAACTTTAGAACAAAGGGAAGGCTTGAATCAGTCAATAACTTCAGAAGAGATCATTGCAGCAATCAAACAGTTAAAAGTAGGTAAGACACCAGGAACGGATGGATTGACAGCTACCTATTATAAAAACTTGCAGTTGGAAATGGTAGAACCACTTAGGATGTTATTTAGCTAGATTCAATTAGGGGGAGCAATCCCACCCTCATGGAGGACAGCTTTTATCTCATTGATTCCAAAAGAAGACCAGAATTATGTTAAGTCTGAAAATTTTAGACCAATTTCACTTTTGAATATTGATTATAAAATTTTTGCTAAGGTGTTAGCAAATAGACTAATGCCAGTTATGCAACAAATAATTCATAATGATCAATCAGGATTTATGAAAGGGAGATATATGAAATATAACCTGAGACAAATTATAAATTTGGTGGAATATTTGGAAAAAAACAACCAAGTCTCTTCTGCTTTTGGGGAGGGGGATGCTGAGAAGGCATTTGATCGATTGAATTGGCAATTTTTGTTTAAAATTATAGATAAGATGCAATTTGGAGAGCAATCTAAACAGTCAATTAAAGCAATATATCAAGAACAATCGGCACAAATAATTGTCAATGGAGGCCTAACGGATCGTTTTAAGATTGAGAAGGGAACACAGCAGGGCTGTCCATTATCTCCATTGCTATTTATTTTATCTTTAGAAATTTTATTGAAAAAGATACGTGAATCTGATAAACTTAAAGGAATAGTAATTAGACAACAAGGTTATAGATTAAGAGCGTTTGCAGATGATCTGGTTGTTACATTAACTTAACCTATAAATACAGTCACATATATGTTGGAAATAATAGAACAATATGGTAGAATTTCTGGATTTAAAATAAATCAACATAAAACTAAGATAATAACTAAAAACATGTCTGTCTCTCAAAGAGAAGATTTAGGAAAAATAACAGGATTTGAAATAATTAAAAAGGTTAAATATTTAGGATTAATTGTTGCTGGTTCAAATACGAAGTTATTTAAAAATAACTACGAGGTTCTATGGCAAAAAGTGCAGAGAGAAATGGAAAATTGGAAAAAACTACAACTATCCCTTTTGGGAAGAATAGCAGCAATAAAAATGAATGTACTACCTAAATTTTTATTCTTGTTTCAAATGATACCAGGCTTAAGAAAGATGAAAATTTGAGGGAATGGCAAAAAGGAGTTAATACTTTTATATGGTCAGGGAAAAAACCTAGAGTTAAATTAAAAATTATACAGGATATTCGGGAGAGAGGTGGCTTGAAAATGCCTAATCTAAGATTGTATTATGAAGCATCTGTGCTAGTACAAATCAGTGACTGGTTTAATCTGACTGAAGAAAGAATATTGAATGTAGAAGGATATGATTTATTATATGGATGGCACGCCTATTTACTATATGAAAAGAAAGTAGATAAAGTTTTCAAAGGTCATATATTTAGGAATGCTTTGTTAAGAGTTTGGAAGAAGTATCAATATAAGTTAAACTATAAGATACCTATATGGGCAAATACCTATATAGACATGCAATAGAAAATGTAAGTATAGAACAAAATATGGAAATGATTACTTATAAAGAGCTTCTCTTAAATGAAAGGGGTAAACCACAACTGAAGTCGTTAGAGGTACTGAAGGAGGAAGGGATAATCTATACTTGGTTTCAATATGGTCAACTTCAAGCTAGATGGAGGGAGGACCAAAAAATTGGTTTTATGCAAAATGAAGAAAATTTGGTAAAACAGATTAGGGACCAGAGTTCTATGCATATTAAAAGGTTGTATAATGCATTATTAGAAATAGATTCAGAATCAGAACTGGTCAAAGATTGCATGATTAAATGGGCAAGAAACTTCCAGTAACCAATAATGATGGAAACATGGGAAAAGATTTGGGTTAGAAATGTTAAATTTACACAAGCACAAAACTTAAGAGAAAATTTTTATAAGATGTTTTATAGGTGGCACTTAGACCCAAAGAAATTGTCATGTATGTATCCTAATGTAAAGGCCAAATGCTGGAGATGTGATTGTGAAGATGCAACCTATTATCATATATGGTGGACTTGTAAGAAGATCAAAGTATTTTGGATAAAAATTTGGTGGGTAACGCAGAACATTTTGAAAAAGAGGTTGAAATTTACTCCACAATTGTTTCTATTGGGTATAACAAATGATTGTACAGTATTAGGGATGAAATTGCTTTTAAACTTAATAACAGCAGCTAGACTGCTGGTTGCACAATATTGGAAGAAAGACTCTTTTCCTACTGTAGAAGAATGGACTTTAAAAGTAATAAATTTAGCTGAAATGGCAAAAATCTCAGCATACTTAAAAGATCATACGCAGGAAAAATATATTTTGGAGTGGAGAAAATGGATTAACTATATTCAGAATAAGTATCAAATGAGAAGACACCAAATTGTGTATGAATGAAATAAAAGTAAAGAAATGTTGTGTTAATTATATTGGAGTTAAGATTCTGGGGGGGGGGGGTTGTTAACTTGAGGATAGATAGATTAATTTAGTTGATGTTTGTTTTCCTTTTTTTTTATTGAAAAAGTTTTACAATACATTTTAACCCCACATTTTCCCCCCTCCCCCCCCCTTTCCTCCCCCCCCTCCCCCCCTGACTTCCATTACATGCAAGCATAAGTATATATCAGTCATTATTGAACATTAGATATAGGTGAGATCCACAATATATATCATAAGTTTTAGCAAAAATAAGATAAATCCAAAATTCTGTACTAATAAGAAAGAAAATTTAAACAAATGAAATTTATAAATGCTCCTTTAAACCTAACTCAAACATAAAATTTATCCCTTCTTTTTGTTCAAGACAGCAGTATAACCAAAATATATAA
The DNA here is from genome assembly GCA_038048745.1 of Coluber constrictor foxii. Lineage (NCBI taxonomy): Eukaryota > Metazoa > Chordata > Lepidosauria > Squamata > Colubridae > Coluber > Coluber constrictor. The sequence continues at coordinate 111,622,410 of CM075961.1, read as the reverse complement.
GTTTATATCAAGTTGATAATTATCTAGACAATAATATAATATATATATTTAACATAATATTATGTTATAACATATTATAACAATAAAATAAACAATAAAATATAATAATAGCAATAAAAATAATTCTGTATTTCTTCAACCTCTATCAAAAGGCTAACTGAAGATTCTTAATTTGATATTTATTCTGCACATAATCAACCCATTTTTTCCATTCCCTAACAAAAACCTCATGGGTCCTATCTTTTAAGTATGCAGAAATCTTTGCCATCTCCGCAAAACTAGCCATCTTTGACATCCATTCATCTATGGTGGGCACACTGTCTTTTTTCCAGTATTGGCCAATCAATAACCTAGCTGCAGTAATCATATACAAAATCAATCTCGTATCACTCGGTGAACAATCCTTAACTATACCTAACAAAAACAATTGCGGAGAAAATTGAAGCTTCTTTTTTAAAACATTCTGCATAACCCACCAAAGTCTAATCCAAAATGCTTTCACTTTTCTACAGGTCCACCAAATATGAAAATATGTAGCATCCAAACAATCACACCTCCAACATTTAGGTTGAACATTTGGATACATACATGATAATTTCTTAGGATCTAAATGCCATCTATAAAACATCTTATAAAAGTTTTCCCTCAAATTCTGTGCCTGTGTAAATTTAACATTCTGGACCCAGATCTTTTCCCATGTTTCTAACATCACTGGTTCTGCAAAATTTTGTGCCCATTTTATCATACAATCCTTAACTAATTCACTCTCTGAGTCTCTTTCTAGTAATAAATTATACACCCTCTTAATATGCATCGGCCCTTTTTGTTTCATCTGTAACACCAAATCTTCTTCATGTAACATTAGTCCAATTTTCTGATCTTCTCTCCATCTCGATTGAAGTTGAGAATACTGCAACCAAGTTAAATTCTTCCCTTCTTCCAACAGAGTTTTAAAGGATTTCAAGTTCCATCTGCCCCCATTATTAAAAAGCATCTCTTTGTATAAAATCCCCCCGAGTGACTTTATATTTGGCATAATCTGCCCAAGATCCAACCACAAAGGTATTTTGTAATCCAATTGAAACTGGTGCTTCTTCCAAACTCTCATCAACGCCTGTCTCAATATATGACTCTTAAAGACATTATCCAACTTGTCTTCATAAAACAAATATGCATGCCAACCAAAATCCAAATCGTGGCCTTCTAAATTCAGAATGTCATTTTTAGTTATTCCAAACCAATCACCCAGTTGTGTCAACACTGCAGCTTCATAATATAAACGTAGGTTTGGGACTTTAAGGCCACCCCTTTCACGAACATCTTGCATAATTTTAAACTTAACTCTTGGTTTTTTCTCATTCCAAATAAATTTGTTTAGACCTGACTGCCATTCGGCCAATGTTTTATCACTTTTAAGCACTGGAATCATTTGAAACAAAAACAGAAATCTAGGTAGAACGTTCATCTTAACTGCTGCTATTCTTCCAAGTAAGGATAGTTGCAGCTTCTTCCATATTTCAAAGTCCTTTTGAATCTTGTGCCACAAAACCTCATAATTATTTTGAAAAAGTTTTATGTTCGACGCTGCAACCTGAACTCCTAGATATTTCACCTTTGTAGCTATTTCAAAGCCTGCCACCCTTTCCAGTTCAGTCCTTTGTGGTTCTGACATGTTTTTAACTATCATCTTAGTCTTTTTCTGGTTTAGTCTAAAACCTGAGACCAAACCATACTCCTCAATAGTCTTTTTCATCTGGATGATTGATTCCAAAGGTCGTCTTAGGGTTGCAACCAGATCATCTGCGAATGCTTTCGTCCTATAATCTTTTTGCCTTACAACAATTCCACTCAGTTTATTCGAATCCCGTAGAGAATTCAACAAGACTTCTAAAGTTAAAATAAACAACAATGGAGATAGCGGGCAACCTTGTCTATGAAAATTGGTAGTTAGACTTCCGTTAATAACCATTTGTGCTGTCTGTTCTTGATAGATTGCCTCAATTGCTTGTACAAACTGATCTCCAAAGTCCATTTTATACAAAGTCTTTACTAGAAAGTCCCAGTTGACTCGGTCAAAGGCTTTTTCCGCATCCAAAAAACCCAGCACCGCAGGGATCTGTTTACTCTTCTCAAGATGTTCCAATAAATCTATGACTTGCCGCACGTTGTCCTTCATGTATCTCCCCTCGATAAAACCTGCTTGATCACTATGAATCACCTCTTAAATAACTGGCATCAATCTGTTGGCCAAAACTTTAGCAAAAATTTTGTAATCCGTATTCAGGAGAGATATTGGTCTAAAATTTTCTGGCTTTGAAGAACCGTCTTCCTTTGGTATAAGTGAAATAAAAGCCGTCTTCCAAGAGGGGGGTATTTTACCCCCCTATTGTATACTGCAAAATAAGTCCTTAAGATGCTCTACCAATTCTAATTGTAAATTCTTATAATATACTGCTGTCAAGCCGTCCGTACCAGGAGCTTTAGCTGTTTTCAGTTGTTTAATTGCAAACAAAATCTCTTCAGACGTTATTGAATGATTAAGTCTTTCTCTTTGTTCCGATGAAATTTTTGTAACTCTCATTTTTCCAAGATATTCACCAATAAGATCCTCTTGAATGTTATCTTTACAATATAAATTAGAATAATAATCTAAAAAAGCTTAATGAATTGACATCTGTTGAAAGACCTGTTTTCCTTTATATTCAATAGTATCTATTCTACGGGAACTTTGTTGCTTTCTTAAAGTATATGCTAACCATCTGCCCGGCTTATTAGCATTGCAAAAAGTATTATATCTGGCAAATTGCAAATTAGTCGCCATCTGATCAGCTATCAATATTTGAAATTGGTCTTTCAGAAGTTTTATAGTTTGCTGTAGCTTCTCATCAGTCGGATTTTTTATATGCAATTGTTCTTTTTCCTTTATTTCTGCCTCCAATTCTATTCTTGTCTTTTGTCGTATTGATCTGTGCTTAGAATTCATATAAATCAGTACACCTCTCATATAAGCCTTGCTTGCATCCCAAACAACTTCAATAGGTGTACCTTTATTCAAATTCAACTGAAAAAATTCCTTCACATGTTTTTTAAGATCATCTATATTCTTCTCATACCTAAATAAATTCTCATTAAGTCTCCAGGATCTCCTCTCCCTCTTACCAAAATCCATTTCCATCCATACAGAACTATGATCAGTCAAAGTTCTTGGAAAAATCTTAGTCTTAATCGTATTAGCAAGTAAATCAGTAGAAACCAATATGAAATCAATCCTAGAAAAGGATTTATGTCTATCAGAGAAAAAGGTAAAGTCCTGTTCCTTCGGATGATGAATTCTCCATACATCCTTCAGTTGTAATTCTTCTTTCAATACGAAGAAAGTCTGTGGTAATTTGTTCCCCTTCTTAGCCAATGTCTTTTTGTCAAGATTTATATCAATCACTCCATTCCAATCTCCCATAATCAAAAAAGACTTATAATTCCATTGCAATATTTTACTATGTAATAATTTGTAAAAAGTTTCTTGCTGCTGGTTAGGGGCGTAGATTCCTATCAAAAGCAACTGAACATTCTGTACATTTATTTCAACCGCAATATATCTCCCTTCATCATCCGATTCTACAAGTTTAGCTGGTATTCTTTTAGAAATATACAACACCAATCGATTCCTTTTCGCCAAATTAGAAGAAATAAAATGTGCTCCAAGTTTTGAATTTATCAAATACTTTTGGTCCTGGGTTCTAATATGAGTTTCTTGTAGACAAACAATCTCATTTTTGTATTGCTTCAAATAATGAAATATTTTCCTTCTTTTCTGTGGGGAATTCAATCCATTCACGTTCCACGATAAAAGTCTAACTGCCATCAGAAGATTCACGAAGCTTGCTAAGGACTTATCTAAGACTCTGTTCAACAACAGAAGTCTTAGGTCTTGCCCCTCCCACTGCTTCAGATTTTTGTAGTGTCCCATTCGTCCCCTTCACTTCTTGTGGCACCTCGGACCTCTGTTGTTTTTGCTTCTCTAATCTCTGCTTTTCTGCTGCACGAGTTATACGTTGGTCTTTTGGTTCTTGCATCAACAATTCAAGGTCCGGATCTACCTCTCTTGTTGCTCTGGAGTGTTTTGTTCTGGACTCTGGGAGGCCCGTAAAAAAATCCTCTGTTAAGCCACCTTCTGCTCCTAAAACTTCCTCCGTTGCCATTACTTGAAATACGTGTTGTTCTTGTTCCCTTGAGAGTTCTAAAATCCCTTCCTCGCAATCCTTGTCTTGAGAGGCTCCTTCAACTGATAACAATGTGGATGAACGTGGTGGTGTTGGAGATCTTTTGAGGATGTTCTGATAAAAATGCTCTGCTTTTTCCAACAAATTCAAACGGTATCTAACATCCTCATATCTTAAAATAATCCCAGCTGGTGCATCCCATCTGAATGGAATCTGTCGCCTTTTCAATTCATTCGCCAGGAACCCATAGTCTCTCTGATCTCTTAACATTTTAGGTGGTAGCTCTTTAAAAACTCCAATTTGGTTGCCCTCCGCTTGAATACTGGTATGAAAAGAACTTTGCAAAATATTATTTCTCAGCGTTCTGTCAGTGAAATAAATCACAACATCTCTGGGCAAATTCCTCTGTCTCGCTACTCGAGAATTAACCCTGTAAAGCTTGTCAATTCTTTTATCAATTAATTCAGGTTCCATTTTTGCAATTTTAGCCAGTATGTCCACACAAGCAGCCCTCAAGTCCTGTCTGTTGTTCTCCCTCAGTCCCCTTAGTCTTATGGCAAACTCCATATTTCGAAATTGTAACATGGTAATTTCATCCTCTATCTTCTGATTCCTCACATCCACCTTAAAGAATTTCTCCTCTGCATCTTTCTTGTTCTTTTGGACATCTAAATTTAGGTCATCCACTTTTTTTTCAACCACCACCAAAGCATCAGTAAGAGCAGTTACTACTGAAGTTACATTCTGATTCAACTTGTCACTTTTTTCCTTTACAAATTGCTTCATTTCATTTTGATTATTTTCAATCTTCACATTCAAATCTTTAATCTGGTTAGCAAGAGTTGCTGTTAAGTTAGCCATAAAAGCTTTCAAATCCTCATTCCCTCCTCCTTGCATTGAACTCTGAGACTGAGTTAATGGCTTGGCTGATAACTCCTTTGTCTGGTGAGAAGGGGAATCCCCACCAGTTTTCTTTGAAGCCATGCCTGGGGAACGCCTTAATTTCTTAAAAAAAGAAAATCTTCCTCCCTTCCCTAAAAATTCAGTCTTTCTCCCCAGTTTTGCAGGAAGGGGGAACAACCAAAGTTATTTTCCACTTTAAAATCTTTAAAGTCTTTTTAGATTGAAGCCAGGCAGGCTAAAGTTGTTAATTATCACTCTCACTTTCTACTTTCGCTTTTTAAGCCAAACGCCATTTTCCGTTCCTTCCACTCCAGATTTTAAACTGCTGCTTTTTTTCCTTTAGCCCTCAGCAGGCTTAAAAACTTTTAGAAAAATTCCCCTTTAAAAAGGATTCTCACCTAGAGTTCAAGTTGTTGCAGGATCTGTTAGTAAGGGATGGGATTACTCCAATCGTCTCGCTCTGCCGCTGACAGAGGTCCCTCAGCGCACGGAGCTTCAGCAAAGTGGAGAGGGAGCCTTCACATAGAGCACCTTCCAGGGCAAAAAAAAACCCCTGGAGGTGCTTCTGGGGCTCTACCTATACTTCGCCGGCTCTGGCCCCCTCCTAAAACAGAAGGGGGGTTTTCCAAGCCGCTCAACAGCTGTTGTGCGGCTCTAACGCGCGCTGAAGCTGGCAGCTACACAGGAGCCGCCCGGCGACGATGAAGTCCCACCAGGAAGTCCGTTTTCCTTTTTTTTTTAATACCCTGTATTTTGATCTGGGAAGTCGGGGAAGGGAGGGGGGGAAGAAAGGGGGGGATGTTGGGAGAGGGAGTAAAATGTTTTTACTTTGTATTTTTATAAAACTTTTCAATAAAAAAAAAGAAGAAGAAGAGTAGTACCACAGGAGAGCCTATACCACTCTACTGAGCTCATTTGATGCTAAATTGTACCCTAGCATTCCAGATGGGCTCGCAGCTAGTGAAGTTTGGGGGTTGCTACATAGCCTATTTAACAGTGATAGCTTGGGCTCCACCACAGGACTCACAACAGATATACCAAGCTAAAATTTGGGGCTAACATGGCTGAATACCTGGGAAAGTTGAAGGAACTCAGGGCAGAGCTGGTGCGCAGGGACTACCCAGTGACTGAGGCCAACATGATCGCTGTGATTCTGGCATCCCTGGACAAAAGTTGGGGCAATTTTATTGTCTCACTAGAGGGAACCAGAAAGGAAGCCATGACTCTGTCCTACCTCACAGGGAGGCTCAATGAGGAAGACAGGAGGCGTAGAGATGCGGGAGAGTACACCAGGGCCGCAACTCATCGCATCAACAGAAGGCACCAGAGTTCAGAGCAGGTTAACGCTCTACCCAAATGCTTCATCTGTGGCTCTGAGGAGCACCTGAAGAAGGACTGCCCCCATTACCACCAAGGACCTAAGCATGGCTCCAATCAAGAAAGGGGCAGGGAGGCTTCCAATTGGCACTGCCGTCATCGCTGGATGGTCTCTTTAAGACCGCCAGCCCTGCCGCCCATAAGAGCCGCCTCTACAGCTGAGAGGCGGCTTGAAAAACTCCGGGTTTTTTTACAGAAACGCGAATAGAGCCAGCGAGACAAGGTAGAGCCCGCTGCGAAGCCCCCAGATTGTCTTTTTTGCTTCTGGGGAGGAAGCAGGGTGAAGCTCCCTATCCACCTCACCGAGGCTCCAGACTCCAGGGACAACTCTGCATAAGCAGAGCCAGATGACGTGATTAATGCCAGCATTGAAAAACAACAGAAGCTCTCAAACGAAGCAGGGTGAAACCGGGACTTTAAAAACGCAAGTATTTGTGCTAGCCCTGTCAATAATATCAAGAAGGGAGAAGGAGTGAAAGTAGTAAAAGTAAATTAAAATGGCGTCCGGCTTCAGTGGAGGAAAAAAGTTGAAAGCGAAAGTGGAAATGCCTGTGTGTTCCAATGCACTTTAAAGTACTTAAAGTAACAGTGTTTGCTAAAAGAAAAGAGAAAAGTCTTCTTAGAGTGTTTTTCATCTATTTTCTCTCCTTTATAAAGCTGGGGAAGTCTTTAAAAGGACTCTGTGATGGGAAAGGGGGGAAGACCTCTTTCTTAGATAGAATAAGACTGTGCAAAACCATGGCTTCAAAACAGACTAAGCCAGCTCCCAAAGCTGCAGGGGGGGGTTCCCCTACCCACCAAACAAAAGAGCAGTCAGAGACTCAGATTCAGAGCCAAGAACAGGAGACTGAATTTAAAGATCTGAAAGAATTTATAGCTGTGGCTCTAGGGAACCAAACTGAAGCTATGGAAAAATCTCAACAGGAAATTAAGGAGGTGGTTCAAGAAAAATATGACAAGATGAAGCAAGATATACTGACAGTTGTTACTGGTCTCTCAGAAGCGGTTGTTGAGATTGATAAGAAAGTGGGTGAACTTAGTTCAGAATTTGAATCTAAAATGAGGGCAGCTGACAATAAAATTTCCAATGTGGACAACAAGACTCAAAGGATTGAAAATGAAGTGACGTTGATGCAATTTAGATTTATGGAGCTTGCTTTAAGACTGAGAGGAATAAAGGAAAATAATAGAGAGGATTTAAGAATGGTTTGTGCTGATGCACTCGCTGTGATGTTAAAGGTTAACCCTGAAGATGTTCTGTGCAAGATTGACAAGGTCTATAGAGTGAATTCTCAGGTGGCGAAGCAAAGGAATTTGCCTAGAGATATGGTGATTTACTTTACTGACAGAAGAATGAGAAATGATATCTTGCAGAGGTCTTTTCTTTCTACTATTCAAGTGGAAGGAAAAGAGATTGGTATCTATAAAGAATTGCCGCCTAAGATGCTAAGAGATAGAAAGGATTTTGGATTCCTGGTGACTGAATTGAAGAAACAACAGATCCCATTTAGATGGGATGCCGCAGTTGGAATAATACTGAGGTATCAAGGTGAGAGATACGACTAAATACTGTTGAAAAAGCGGAACAATTTTATTTCAGTGTTTTTAAAACTGGTGAAGCATCTCCATGTACATCTTCAGTGCTAGCTATAGAGGAGAGTGATAAAGAGAAGGAATTTGAACAAGAGACTGAGGAACAGCGGAAGCAGATGGAGTTGGAGGCAATGGAAACTCAACGAACAATAGAGGAAAGTCAAGGAGCAACAGGCGGCTCTTCAGATGAACCATTGTTGGATTTTTCAGAGGCCAGAAAAGGGCTACCCAGACGTACAAGAGAGGTGGCATTGGACCTTGAACTACTGTTGTAGGAACCTAAAGATCAGCGTATAACTCAAGCAGCCCACAAGCAAATTTTAGACAAGCAACAGCAGCAGAGGTCTATCCCACCACAAGATAAGAAGGGTGCCAATAGTAAATCACAGAAAACTGAAGCCATGGGAGGAGCCAGGCCGAAGACTACCACTCTGGAACAGAAACTTTGGCAAATGCTTTCAACGCTTCGCGAGACTACAAATGACAATTAAATTTCTATCTTGGAATGTGAATGGATTGAACTCACCACAGAAAAGGAGGAAAATATTTCACTATTTGAGACAATTTAACAACAACGTTATCTGTCTGCAGAAAACTCATATTAGAATGCAGGATCAAAAATATTTGACGAATTCTAAATTAGGTGCACAATTTATAGCTTCAAATTTAGAGAAAAAGAATGGTATTGTGATTTATATAAATAAAAGATTATCAGCCAAAATTATAGAAGCAGATGATTGCGGAAGATATATAGCAATCAAATTACATACACAGAATGGCCCACTTTTGGTGATTGGAATTTAAGTTCCTAACCAGCAACAAGAAAATTTTTATAAATTATTACATTCTAAAATATTGCAATGGGATTATAGATCTATTTTACTTATTTGGCGACTGGAATTTAGTAATAGATATTAAAAAAGATAAGAAGAGTTTGGCAAAATCATGTGTTAAATTACCACAGACTTTCTTCGATATGAAAGAAGAAAGATGTATGGAGAGTGCAGAACCCAAAAGAATTGGATTTTACTTTTTTTTCAGATCGACACAGATCCTTCTCCAGGATTGATTTCATTTTAGTTACAGCTGATCTATTTTTAAAAACAAAGAAAACAAAGATATTTCCGAGGACTTTAACTGACCATAGCTCGGTATGGATACAAATGGAAATGGGAAAGATTGAGAGAAGATCATGCAGAGTAAATGAAAATCTGTTCAGATATGAAAAGAAAGTAAATGAATTCAAAAAACAAATGAAAGAATTTTTTGAAATGAACTTGAATAAGGGTACCCCTATTGGAATCGTTCGGGATGCGAGTAAGGCGTTTATGCGGGGGGTACTGATTTATATGAACTCCAAACATAAGTTAAATCAGCAAAAGAAAAGATTAGACATGGAAGGAGAGATAAAGAAAAAAGAACAATTACTTATAAAAAATCCGATGGACAAAAAATTACAAGAAATCATAAAACTTCTGAAAGACCAATTTCAAATGCTTATAGCGGAACAAGCAGCAAGTAATTTATAATTTGGAAAACATAATACATTTAGTAATGCCAACAAACCGGGCAGGTGGCTGGCTTATACATTGAGGAAACAGCAGAGCTCTCGTGTTATTGGTAGTATTGAACATGGAGGGAAGGAAGTTTTTCAACAAAATTTAATTAAACAAGCCTTTTTAGATTATTATACTAAACTATATGCCAAAGATGAACTTACAGAATGAATTTATAGATAAATACTTAGAAGAAAGTAGAGTCATGAAAATCTCTAGAGAACAAAAGGAAAGAATGAATCAATTAATAACAGCTGAGGAGATTATTTTTGCAATCAAACAATTGAAAACAGCTAAAGCTCCAGGGACGGATGGTTGAACAGCGGTGTATTATAAAACTTTACAAGCAGAAATGATTGAACATCTTAAAGACTTATTTTGTAGTATACAAAAAGGGGGTAAAATACCCCTTCATGGAAGGCAGCCTTTGTTTCATTGATACCAAAAGAGGAAGGTTCTACAAAACCGGAAAAATTCAGACCAATATCTCTCCTGAATATGGATTATAAAATTTTTGCAAAAGTTTTAGCCAACAGATTAATACCAGTTATGCAAGAGGTGATTCATCATGATCAAGCTGGATTTATAGAAGGCAGATATATGAAGGATAATGTCAGGCAAATCATAGACTTATTGGAACATCTTGAGAAGAATAAACAGATCCCTGCAGTGCTGGTGTTTTTGGATGCGGAAAAGGCCTTTGATCGAGTCAATTGGAATTTTCTATTAAAGATTTTAATTAAAATGGACTTTAGGACCAGTTTGTCCAGGCAGTTTCAGCAATTTATCAAGAGCAAACAGCACAAATTATTATTAATGGAAGTTTAATTACAAACTTTTGTATTGGAAAAGGAACAAGACAAGGTTGTCCGTTATCCCCAGTGTTGTTTATTTTAACTTTAGAAGTCTAGTTGAATACAATACGGGATTCAAGTACCTTAAATGGAATAGCTATAAGGCAAGAGGACTACAGAACAAGGGCATTTGCAGATGATCTGGTTGTTACCCTAACACGGCCGATGGAATCAATAATCCAGATGAAAGATATTATAGAAGAATACGGTATGGTATCAGGATTTAGACTGAATCAGAAAAAAACCAAGATGATAGTTAAAAACATGTCAGAAGGTCAAAAGAAGGAATTTGAAAGGATGGCAGGATTTGAAATAGTATCAAAGGTGAAATATTTAGGAGTTCAAGTTGCAGCTTCAAATATAAAACTTTTTCAAAATAACTATGAAGTGTTGTGGCGAAAGGTGCAAAAAGATATGGAAACCTGGAAAAAGCTGCAGCTATCTTTACTTGGAAGAACAGCAGCAGTTAAGATGAATGTTCTACCTAGATTTTTATTTTTGTTTCAAATGATTCCAGTGCTTAAAAGTGATAAACATGTTATAGAATGGCAAAAAGGAGTGAATAAGTTTGTTTGGAATGATAAAAAGCCAAGAGTCAAACTGAAAATTATGCAAGATGTTTGTGAAAGGGATGGCCTTAAACTTCCAAATCTACAATTGTATTACGAAGCAGCAGCGTTAACACAAGCAAGTGATTGGTTTGGAATGACAAGGTCTGAAATATTGAATATAGAAGGCCACGATTTGGAATTTGGTTGGCATGCATATTTATTCTATGAAAATAAAGTTGATAAAGTATTCAAGACTCACATCCTCAGAAACTCTTTGATGAGAGTATGGTGTTGCTTCGATGAACAAAGACGCGTAGGCAGGAGTGATGATTCATGGGAAGGCTCCTTGGTGAGAGGGCACCTTGGTGAGAAGGCACAAGGCACCTTGCACCCTGACTCCATCCAGAAGGCTCCCTTTTATTGTTATTTTACAACTGCAAGGCAAAACATTTACTTGTTCTTATTGGCTAAAGAAATCTCATGTTTACCCAGAGCGGTTTGCCGACTTTCTTGAGATAACAACAGTATTTACCACATCTCCTCCTTTTTTATTTTTCATTGTTTTAATATTTTGCAAGCATACATAATTTCAGATTTGGAGGGCTGAATTTTTGGATGAAATGTCGCTAATAACCCAGGCAAGCATTGGATGCAACAGCAACAACAAATCAATATAATGATTACAAATATAATGATGAATACTATTTGTCGTATCCATCCAAAATCTGGGAGCCAAGACCATAACCACTCCCATGGGGATTGTGGAATAGTGGAGCCAAGTGGATTGTTTGCAATCATGTTTTCCATGTGCTCAATTGTAGCTGAAACATTTGCCTTATAATCAGTGATGTATATATAAAACAATGTGAATGAATTAAAGCACATACACCACCCTTGGCTGCTAAAATAATCTCTAAAGCATAACGATTTTATAAAACTACCTAGCTAAAATAGGATAATTAATATCTTCATTTTGTAGCATTCCAGAGATCCAAAGATGTTGTTTCCATCCAATTTCATTAAAAGGAATAGCATGGATTAAAAGTTCTCCTTTGGCATGTGGGGGAATGTTCATGCAGATCCAGCAATCTGTCCTGTTTACTAAATGAGAGACATTTTGCACATCCCATATATAGGAATTTTGTTCCCAAAGTCCTTGCTCTGGAATTCCATCTTGCAAAGTCATTGTAGCCACACAAGGAGTGAATATATACATAAAAAGAATACACATTATAATGGTTACAGAATTAGCATTTAAACAAGAAAAAACTGCTACTAAAAAGTTCTCTGGTGTCTGTGTTATGTTCTTTTCTTGTAGCAATTTTGTAGATTGAGCAGAGAGAGCCTTAATCTGCCCCCAGGTCACTTGATATTTCTGACAAGGTGCTCGGTCTCAGTCCTGCTGAGGGTTCTGCAGGCTGAGTGAGAAGTTTACTTGGGTTTTTCAGTACTTGGTGCCACGCCATCCTTCCATGGTTTCACACACCAAGCAAGGATCCACACTGGACCTGTAGAAGGAAGCACAGCAGCATCTCCCTGTCCCCATGTCAATAAGGGAACAGCTCCATGCCATTCAGGGTTAGGCAATAATCTATACATTATCTGTGGCTGGGGATGACTCATTCTACTTCCAAAATGATTATCTACTGGAGTTGATAAAAAAATTATGATATTAAGATGATTCAAAGTAAACAGAACTTTATTCAATCATTCCTGTTTACCAGGGAGATTATAGGAATATCCCTCCTTTTTGTTTTTATATTTATCCAAAGCAGATTTTAATGTAAAATTTGCTCCAAAAAAAGATGTGTAATTTGCCATTTCTCACAAAAGTCAGCTAAGGAGCAACTACAATATGCAAGGCCATTGTTTGTTTTTAAGGTAGAAGGTAGGCCCATGACAGCAAATGTTTGAATACAATGATTAACAACATGCTTAGTGACTTCTCCTTTCTGAGAAGTAGCCCAAATAAAATAAGGAAAAGTATCAACGTTTACATGAAGATATCTCCAAAGAGCAAAAGAAGGAACATGGGTAATAACTATTTGCCATCATTGATTAGAGGTGAGACCACGAGGATTAACTCCCGTGTCTCCTGAAGGGGATGCCCCAAAGCATTGGGGACAGGATGAGACAATTTACTTTGCTTGCTTTAGTGGAATGTGACAAGCTTGTGCCAACCCTCTGGCATTTTGATAAAAAAAAAGAGTGATTTAAAATTGGATCTGTAAACAAAGTAGGTTAAACATGAACAACAATATTGTCATGACTGTTGCCTTCAGAAAGAGGCCTAGAAATGCTTTTGATCTCGTAGTAATTGCTGTAAAGTGAGAAATAAAGCCATAAGATTGAAGTCAATCCTGGGCATGATATAAGCACCTAAAAATTAAAAATCAGTTGACACACATACTGAGGGTCAGAGATCAGATCAAAAAGTTGTTGAGAGAGAAAAAATATGGAAAGCTAAGATAACAACAGACAATTCTGAACGTTGAGAGGAAACTTTCCAGATGTCTTCATGAGGATCTTTATAAGCAATCACTCCTCTTATTCCTCCTCCATCAGAAAAACAAAGAGCTTGGGATAGTGGAGAAGGAAACAATGGATGTATAGGAAAGGAGGAAATCATTAAGCAAATAAATCTAAAATCTTTAAGCAGATGATATGAAATACAGCCTACATAGTCAGTTAAAGCACACTGAAGAGATAAATTATTCCAAAAATAAAAATGAAAGTCAGATTTTGAAATAGAAAGAACAATATTTATTAAGTCAGTCACATTTCTTTGAGAGGCTCGAGTACGCCCCAAGGTTATAACTTCAGCAGTAGCTTAGAGAAAGGTGTTGAAAGGAAAAAGAAGCCTTTCCCTTTAAGGATTATTGGAATTCAAAACTCCCGGCTAGGAGATTGCTTCAAAAATGATTGGAGGTCAGCTGCTTGAGAGTAGAATCAGTTTATTGTTGCTAGGAGAGCAGGCAAGAAACAAATGCAGGCATAGCATTTCGAGGTTAGTCCATTTGAACTGTAAGAGTAATCCTTTTTATATATATATATATCCTAAAACCTCTTTTGATTTTTCTATGTGACCCTGTAAAATTTTCTCATGTGTTTGAAATTCTACTTATTTTGATTTGAGTTCTTTTCCTTCTCGGGTGTTTGTTCTTCTTTCCTGTGTCCCATATCTGCTTAAATGTTACCAGCCCCTGTAAATTTGTCCCTCCTTTGTTGGGGAAAATAAGGTGGCTTCAGCTTCTTAATGGCCCATTGAGAAAAGTGGGGCTGAAACTCTGCCTGAGTTTCTGCTTAATATTAAGTTTACTAAAGAAATAACTTTGTGTAACTTTAAATGAGGAAAAACCTGAGCAGAAAAAGACTACAACAGTTTATGTCCTAAATACAGATAAGGAATGTGCAGCTGTATTTATTCTGGGACAATTTACAATCCATAGATACATAAATCATTTTATATTTCAGAAAGCCAATTAGGTTGTATTTTTGAGCTCCAATTAAAATATCATCCATACAATGATATACCAAATAAGATAAAAATATCTCACAAAATAGTTGCAGTGCATTGCTCACAAAATACTGACACAAAGTAGGAGAATTAAGCATGCCCTGTGATAAAAGATGCCAATGAAATCATTTTTGCTTGCTATTATGTAAAAACACCACACGGTGCGGCAGAGAGTCACTTAAGAGAAAAAAGCCATTATCCAAAATCGATTTATATTTAAAAAAAAGAAAGAAGGTTCGAACCCCAAATATTAGTATGAATATCCAAAATTTAAGATTGCAGAGCAAAAGAATTTACCAATTCTTGTAGAGAATTAAATCTTTTATATGCTTTTCCAAACTTCAATGTCAAGTAACCCTTGAAAAGATTTCTTATTCAAATACAGAATTAAGAAAGGAAGTAACAGGCTGAACTAAAGTCACAGAAGAAAAGATATAATCAAAGCCAGCATCCCCACGTGCTCCTGTGCCAGAACATGGGATTTAATAGGGGAGCAAAAGCAATTGAGCAATAGAAGATTGATCAGGAATTTTTAGGAAGAGTTTCAGTATAATAACACCAAAATTCAAAAAAATACCTTTCTTTATGAGAAGAAGATCGAGGTGAGGTAAAATCCATTAAATCAGAGAAAAGAAGGAATCAACTTTAACTTCCAGAGGAGTTCCTGAATGATTAAATCAAGCCTAGCCTTATCTGCTTTGGCTAGATAGGTAGGAAAAAAAGAGACTGGGGGAAGGGACATGGCTATGGAAAAGATACTCTTTTTAGCTCTGTCCCAAACAATATATTGTATTGAAGTCAAAATCATTAGAAAGACTTGCTTCCAATCTTCAGGAAACATATGAAATTTACTTTTTATTCCTTCCACCAAGCCTCTGGCAAAATTACCACATTTAAAACAACTGCCAGTAGGATGCTGCCTTTTTTGTATAGGAACAGCTAAAAGATGCATTTTATAAGTTTCAGAACTCATATCCTGGCAGACTTGCAGCATATCAGACAAGGTATAATCATTTGTAGCTTTTAAAAATTGCAAAGTTTGCTTACAATCAGCGTTAGCATTTTGAGAAGGCAGTTTTTCCCAGTCTGCAATTGGCAAAATCAGAGATTCTGGAGAGGAAGGAGTTAAAAGAGGCAGTTTTTCTCCTTCTGCAATCTGTTGTCCTGTTAATTGACCCTGATGAGATTGACCAGATAATAATTCAGGCATGGAGGAATCCTTTTTACAGGATTTCACAAAGTTTTGAGAAGAAGACTGATCAGAGTTAGAAAGTTTAGCAATTTGACCTATGTCAATAGGAACTGAAAGAGACAAAGTCAGAGATTCTGGAGAAGAAGGAGGACAGAGAACCACATTAGAATAACTTGGAGGTGAAGAAGTTAAAAGAGACAGTTTATCAATTCCAAATTCTGCTCTGACCTCGCTAACTGTCTCCTGTGAAGAAGCAACTGATAATGGATCAGTCTGGGAGCTAATCTCCATGATCTTTAACATAGTATAGGTGGAACACCAATCTTTCTCTGTGATGCCTTTCCTCTGCTCTTTCAAAACTTTACATGGCAAAGGATTCCACTTATATTGAGCTTGTCCCTGGGGATTAATTGTCTGTATGACAGGAAAAACTTGGAGACTTTCTACAATTTCTACCCCAGTAAGAAATTGTTGCTCTTCTTCCTGAAACCCTGCTTTGACAGCTGAAAACTTCTCCTGTAAAGGAACTGTCCGGGAGCTACTTTCTGACTGCGTTGCAGAAAATAGCTGAGAATAGGGAGGGGGAACAGACCCCTGATCAGAAGACAGAGAGAGAAATAGCGACGGTGCCTTGAGTTTATTAGTCCCTATAACCTCTACTGCTTCTTTACACTTCTGCCACAGCAACAAATGCTTTATCTTTGCTCGTGGTGGTGAGTGTAAGTGAATTCCAATTTTAATCCAATCCTGCAAGTCCAAGGTTCCGTCTTCTGGGTACCATGGGCATTGACAGCCTATTTCATGTACTAACTGTTCTAACTCACTTAACTTAATTCCTGCCATTCCATTATTTTTAAGTATTTTTCTCAGTTCTTGTGCATGAAGCTTCTGCGGAACTGAGATATCCCCCCCCCCCCATACTCACGAATCTTTGGGAGCGAAGTTTCGCTGAGGTGCACCTGGGCTCATCCGGCCGAGTAAGCATAGGAGGAATCACGTCGGGGGTCACCAGATGTTGCTTCGATGAACAAAGACGCGTAGGCAGGAATGATGATTCATGGGAAGGCTCCTTGGTGAGAGGGCACCTTGGTGAGAAGGCACCTTGCACCCTGACTCCATCCAGAAGGCTCCCTTTTATTGTCATTTTACAACTGCATGGCAAAACATTTACTTGTTCTTATTGGCTAAAGAAATCTCATAATTTTCACGTGGACCCCTCGTGTTCCTCTCATGTTTCCTGTAGCAAACAATGCCTACGTGAGGGTCCTCAGACAATGCTCAGGGTCTTGCATATTTGAGATAAGGTTTAGGGTTTCTGTCAGATATCCTGTCTTACTGTCCTGATGAGATTAAGACCTTGTGTATACGTTGTTTACCCAGAGCGGTTTGCCGACTTTCTTGAGATAACAACAGTATTTACCACAGTATGGAAGAAGCACCATGTTAAATTGAATTACAAAATACCTTTGTGGTTGGATCTTGGTCATATTACATGGAACATAAATATTAAGTCACTCGGGGGGATTTTATATAAAGAGGTACTTTTTAATGATGGGGGTAGATGGCAATTAAAGACATTAAACACTCTGTTGGAAGAAGGGATTAATCTAACTTGGCTACAGTATAATCAACTTCAATTGAGATGGAGGGAAGATCAAAAAACTGGTTTGATGTTGTATGAAGTGGAATTGGTAAGACAGATAAAAGAGAAAGGTCCAATGCATATTAAGAGGATTTATAATATTTTGTTAGAAAGAGACTCTGAAAATGAACTGGTTAAAGACTGTATGATAAAATGGGCGCAAAACTTTGCAGAACCAGTTATCATGGAAACATGGGAAAAAATATGGGTCCAGAATGTTAAATTCGCACAGTCACAGAAGTTGAGGGAAAATTTTTATAAAATGTTTTATAGATGGCATTTAGACCCTATGAAATTGTCATGTATGTATCCTAATGTTCAGCCAAAATGTTGGAGGTGTGATTGCTTAGATGCTACATATTACTATATATGGTGGACTTGCAAGAAAGTGAAGGCTTTTTGGATCAAAATTTGGTGGGTAATGCAAAATGTTTTGAAGAAAAAATTCCAATTTTCTCCTCAATTGTTTTTACTGGGTATAGTTAAGGATTTCTCACCGAATGAAACAAAACTGATATTATACATGGTTACAGCAGCTAGGTTATTGATTGATCAATATTGGAAAAAAGATGTTTTACGTACTATTGAAGAATGGACTTTGACGGTGACCAGTTTTGCAGAAATGGCAAGGATATCAGCATATTTAAAAGACCGGACTCAAGAAACTTTTGTGTGGGAATGGAAGAAATGGATAGACTATGTGCAGAATAAATATCAAACAAAGAAGTACCAGATTGCGTTTAGCTGAATGCTATGCAGAAATTTATAGTAGACTATGTGCAGAATAAATATCAATCAAGGAAGTATTAGATAGCTTTTACTTTAATGTTATGTAGAAATTTTTAGTATTGACAGGGGATAGAATAGTTGGGGGGAATCGTATGATATGCTATGATTTGGATTTCACCTTTTAATATTTGGGGAGTTAAAAATGAATTGTAATTTTAAGGTTATAAGGGAAGTCAGGGGTGGGGAGGGATGGGTCAGGGAGGGGAAGGGAGGGGAAGGGAGGGGAAGGGGGGGAAGGGCGGAAAATTTGTATTTGTAAAACTTTTTCAATTAAAAAAAAAATTTCAGAGTTTAATGCTGAGTTTGGAGATCCAGTCAGTAGCTGCCGTTGTTATGCAAAGGAATCTCCTTGATACCTTCTGTTAGAGCATTCCCTCACTATATGATGGATAGTCTGTCAAGGGGCCCCGCAATCACATTGTGCTCAAGGTGTCTTTCCCCATTTATACAAGGAGTTGACACACACCCTATGAGTCATTCTAATTCTGTTATATGTCACCCATATGTGTCAGGGTAGGTTAAATCCTGGAGGTATACTATTAGGATTAATATGCTCAGAGATATCTTGGGGGGAATAGCTACTCCATGCTTCCATCCACTTTTGGGTGGTGCTCTGATGATCGGCCATCAATTTAAGTGCTGTCAAGAGTGGTGGGTTTCTTGACTTTAATCAACATCTTGATTAAAGTTACTGGTAACCGGTAACTAGATGTTATGCACCCAGTAATTAGCCTCATTGTATGGTTAAGTTGAACATCAATAAGTCCTGTATGTGAGCTGTTTATCCATACAGGTGCACAGTATTCCGCTGCAGAATTGCAAAGCCCGAGGGCTGCACATCAAAGAGTTGGGGCTGAAGCTCCCCAAGTTGTTCCGCATAGTTTTTGTAGGATGTTATTTCTGCTGTTAATCTTGGCAGCCATATTCTGAATATGTTTTTTAAAGGACAAGATCCTGTCTAAGGCTAAGGTATTTAGGTGTTGCCTCATACAGGACCAGTTTCTTGGCAGGGAAAGAAGGTGAGGATAAAATTAAAGCTGTTACAGTTGCTAGAATAAGAGGGGGTTTTAGTCTACCTAATTGGGAACTTTATTACCAAGTGACAAGTTTGATGTGGATTAAAAAATGGGTAACATTAAGAAATAATAGATTATTGAATTTAGAAGGTCATGATTTGTTGATGGAGTGGCATGTTTTTATGGTATAAGGGAACAAAAATACAGGGGTATTTTAGAAGACACCATATACATGAGGCTTTGTTATTAAATTGGGAGAAGATTAAAAAACAACACTATTTGAAAATTCCAGTCTGGGTATCAACGATTGAAGCATTTTCATATTCAGTAATATTTAGAAGAGAACAAATTGTTAGATATAGTGAATTAATGGATGAAAAGGGTGAACTTAAATCGAAGCAAGAATTGGAAGAGCAAGGTTTTAAGATGGATTGGTTTTCTTATTTGCAAATATGTTCTAGATATGAAGAAGATTCTAAACAAGAAGGTTTTTATAATATCTTGAATAATTTAGATAAGATTTAAAATGGGTTCTGATGATTATGTAATTAAAAGTTGTATGGTTATTTATTAGAGGTAAAATTGAAAGAGGAACAAGTTAAAGAAACAATGATAGCATGGGAGAAAAAATTTTGGTCATGGGATTGATTTAGAGAAATGGCAAAAATTGTGGTTGAAGAATTATAAAATGACAATGTCTACAGCATATAAGGAGAATCTGTATAAGATGTTTTACAGGTGGCATTTACCCCCAATGTGAATAGCCAGAATGTTCAAGAACAAATTGGAGAAATGTTGGAAATGTAATCAGACTCCAGGATCATAATACCATATGTGGTGGACATGTGCAGAAGCTAAAAGATATTGGACTAAAATGCATACATGGTTGGAAAAAATGACAAAGAAACACATTGACTTTAAACCAGAGATATTTTTATTAGGGATTTTACCAGAAATATATAATAAAGAAACTGAGGTATTTAATTGTGAATGTTTTAACAGCGGCTAGAATTGTTTTTGCTAAAAATTGGAAAGGTGAGAAGATACCTACTGATGATGAAGTTATTAAGAAAATTATGGAATGTGTTGAAATGAGTAAATTGACATTTGAAATTAGAGAACAGGAAGATAAACAATACTATTTGATATGGGATTTATTTTACCAATGGCTAGATAATAAAATATGGAGATGAAGTATGAAATATGAAATTAATGTAATGATAAAATATATGAAATGTTTTTCTTATGGGAGTTAAGCCTTTGTTAAATAATGGCTAAATGAGCATAATAAATATAAAGGGATATACAAAACTGTAAAATAAGAGTTAAACAATTGGTAATTCTGGATATGGGATTGTGCACAAAAGAATTTTAACTGATCGACACACTTTCTGTGATTGTATTTCAATGGTGGTGGTTATATGTTTTGTTTTTGTTTTAAATAAAAAAATTCAAAAAAAAAAAACCAAAGTAAAAGAGGTGTGGTATTGTATATGAAAGAAAAATTAGGACCTAAATTAATCTATGAAGACGAGGAAGGCAGGATTTTGTTGGTGGAAATAAAAATGAACTTTAAACAAATACTTTTGATAGCATTATATGCATCAAATGAAAAACAGGAAGAATTCTATCGGTGATTACACAGGAAAATTATAGAACTGGATTATGAAAATGTATGTATAATGGGTGATTTCAATGCTATAACAAATGCAGACTTGGATTACAAAACAGTGAAGACAAATAAAAAATCTAGAAGAACAGTGCTAAAATCCTTTTCTACAATGACAGAAGAACTCAGTATTCAAGACATTTGGAGGCAAAAACACCTGAAAGAGAGCCAATATACTTTTTATTCAAATAGACATTTATTGTTGTCAAGGATAGATATGATACGGATGTCAACTGGACTTATAGAAGCAGTGCAAGAAGTAAATATTGGCTCAAATAACTGGGCAGATCATAGCCCAGTAACAATAATATGGAAAGGACAAAAGAAAAAGACAAGATGGACTTTGAATGCAACAATATTAAATGAAAAAGAATTTCAGAAATTTGTGGGAAAAGAATTGGAAATTTTCTTTAAAATAAACAAAAAAGAGGATACATCACTCCAGAATGTATAGGATACAATGAAAGCATATATCAGAAGTCTGGCAATAACATACTTTGGAAAAAAGAATAAAAAGAAATGGCAGAAACAAGCAAGATTGGAAGAAGAGTATAAAAGCCTGGAAAAAGAGTTCCAGAAAGATGTTCAAAATAAAAAAAATAAGAAATTGATGGAATTGAAGAAGCACAAGATAATTTTAAATTAACAAGAATCACTAGCTAATTAATTGAGAACATCAAGACAGAATTTTTTTGAAAATGCAAATAAACCAGGAAGATGGTTAGCATATAAATTAAGAAAAGAGAAGATGGAGAAGGGAAATTACAATATAGAACTGAAGAAAAAAAGAAAGTAATCCAAGAATATTATGAAAAACTCTACTCTCAAGAGAAGATTTCCGAGGAGGAGATACAAAGTTATCTGGGAAAATCAGATTTAATTAAAATATCGGAACAATATAAAGGAATGCTAGAAGAAAGAATGACAATGATGGAATTAACAGAAGCAATAAAAAGACAAAAAAAGGGGAAAAGCACCAGGACCAGATGGTTTACCAGCTGAGTTGTATAAAATACTACAAGAAGCGATTAGTAATGTAATGTTAGACTTATTTAATGATTTATTATTATTTATTTTTTTTATTGAAAAAGTTTTACAATACAATTTTAACCCCACATTTTCCCCCCTCCCCCCTTCCCCCCCTCCCCCCCTGACTTCCATTATATGCAAACATAAGTATATATCAGTCATTATCAAACATTAAACATAGGTGAGATCCACAATATTTAAATCCAGAATTCTCTACTAATAAAAAAAAAACCTAAGCAAATAATAATAACCAAAATGTATAAATTTAAGTCTAGTTAATAATTATCTAAAGAATAATATAATATATATATTTAACATAATCTTGTATTATAACATATTATAACAATAAAATAAGCAATAAAATATAGTAATAGCAATAAAAATAATTCTATGTTTCTTCAACCTCTAACAATATTCTACACATAATCAACCCACTTTTTCTATTCCCTAACAAAAATTTAAACAAATAAAATTTGTAAATGCCCTTTTAAACCTAACTCAAACATAAAATTTATCCCTTCTTTTTGTTCAAGACAGCAGTATTACCAAAATAAATTCTTATAATATACTGCTGTTGAACCATCCATCCCAGGAGCTTTAGCTGTTTTCAATTGCTTAATTGCAAACAAAATCTCTTCAGAAGTTATTAAATGATTAAGTCTTTCTCTTTGTTCCAATGAAATTTTTGTAACTCTCGTCTTTCCAAGATATTTATCAATAAGATCCTCTTGAATATTATCTTTACAGTATAATTTAGAGTAATAATCTAGGAAAGCTTGATGAATTAACGTCTGTTGAAAGACCTGTTTTCCTTTATATTCAATAATATCTATTATACGAGAACTTTGTTGCTTTCTTAAAGTATATGCTAACCATCTGCCCGGCTTATTAGCATTACAAAAAGTGTTGTGTCTGGCAAATTGCAAGTTGGTCGCCGTCTGATCAGCTATCAACATTTGAAATTGGTCTTTCAGAAGTTTTATAGTTTGCTGTAGCTTCTCGTCAGTCGGATTTTTTATATGCAATTGTTCTTTTTCTTTTATTTCTGCCTCCAATTGTGTTGTTGTCTTTTGTCGTATTGACCTGTACTTAGAATTCATATGGATCAGTACACCTCTCATATAAGCCTTACTTGCATCCCAAACAACTTCAATAGGTGTACCTTTATTCAAATTCAACTGAAAGAATTCCTTCACTTGTTTTTTAAGGTCATCTATATTCTTCTCATATCTAAATAAATTCTCATTAAGTCTCCAAGATCTCCTCTCCCTCTTACCAAAATCCATTTCCATCCATACAGGACTATGATCAGTCAAAATTCTTGGAAAAATCTTAGTCTTAACCGCATTGGCAAATAAATCAGTGGAAACCAATATAAAATCAATCCTAGAAAAAGATTTATGTCTATCAGAAAAAAATGTGAAATCCTGTTCCTTCGGGTGATGAATTCTCCATACATCCTTCAGTTGTAATTCTTCTTTCAATACAAAAAATGTCTGTGGTAATTTATTCCCCTTCTTAGCCAATGTCTTTTTAATCAAAATTTGTATCAATCACTCCATTCCAATCTCCCATAATCAAAAAAGACTTATAATTCCATTGCAATATTTTATTGTGTAGTAATTTATAAAAAGTCTCTTACTGCTGGTTAGGGGCGTAAATCCCTGTCAAAAGCATCTGAATATTCTGTAGATTTATCTCAACCGCAATATATCTTCCTTCATCATCCGATTCTACAAGTTTAGCTGATACTCTTTTAGAAATGTACAACACTAGTCCATTCCTTTTTGCCAAATTAGAAGAAATAAAATGTGTTCCAAGTTTAGAATTTATCAAATATTTTTGGTCCTGGGATCTAATATGAGTTTCTTGTAAACAAACAATCTCATTTTGGTATTGCTTCAAATAATGAAATATTTTCCTTCTTTTCTGTGGGGAATTCAATCCATTCACGTTCCACGATAAAAGTCTAACTGCCATCAGAAGATTCACGAAGCTTGCTGAGCACTTGTCTAAGGCTTTGTTCAACGACAGAAGTCTTAGGTCTCGCTCCTCCCACTGCTTCGGATTTTTGTAGTGTCCCATTCTTCCCCTTCTCTCCTTGTGGCACCTCGGACCTCTGTTGTTTTTGCTTTTCCAATCTCTGCTTCTCTGCTGCATGGGTTATACGTTGATCTTTTGGTTCTTGCACCAACAATTCAAGGTCCGGATCCACCTCTCTTGTCGCTCTGGAATGTTTTGTTCTAGGCTCTGGGAGGCCCGAAAGAAAAACCTCTGATAAACCACCTTCTGCTCCTAAAACTTCCTCCGTTGCCATTACTTGACATACCTGATGTTCTTGTTCTGTTAAGGATTCTAAAATCCCTTCCTCATAATCCTTATCTTGAGAGGCTCCTTCTACTGCTAACAATGTGGATGAACGTGGTGGTGTTGGAGATCTTTTGAGGATGTTCTGATAAAAATGCTCTGCTTTTTCCAACAAATTCAAACGGTATCTAACATCCTCATATCTCAAAATAATCCCAGCTGGTGCATCCCATCTGAATGGAATCTGTCGCCTTTTCAATTCATTCGCCAGGAAACCATAGTCTTTCCGATCTCTTAACATTTTAGGTGGTAGCTCTTTAAAAACTCCAATTTGATTGCCCTCCGCTTGGATAGTGGTATGAAAAGAACTTTGCAAAATATTATTTCTCAACGTTCTGTCAGTAAAATAAATCACAACATCTCTGGGCAAATTCCTCTGTCTCGCTACCCATGAATTGACCCTGTAAATCTTGTCAATTCTTTTCTCAATTAACTCAGGTTCCATTTTTGAAATTTTGGCCAGTATATCCACACAAGCAGCCCTCAAATCCTGTCTGTTGTTCTCCCTCAGGCCCCTTAGACTTATGGCGAACTCCATATTTCGAAATTGTAACATGGTAATTTCATCCTCTACCTTCTGGCTCCTCGCATCCACCTTAAAAAATTTCTCCTCTGCATCTTTCTTGTTCTTTTGCACTTCTAGATTCAGGTCCTCGACTTTTTTTTCAACCACCACCAAAGCTTCAGTAAGAGCAGTTACTACTGTGGTTACATTCTGATTCAACTTGTCACTTTTTTCTTTTACAAATTGCTTCATCTCATTTTGATTATTTTCAATCTTCACATTCAAATCTTTAAACTGGTTAGCAAGAGTTGCTGTTAAATTAGCCATAAAAGCTTTCAAATCCTCATTCCCTCCTCCTTGCATTGAACTCTCAGGTTGAGTTAATGGCTTGGCTGATAACTCCTTTGTCTGGTGAGGAGGGGAATCCCCACCAGCTTTCTTTGAAGCCATGCCTGGGGAACGCCTTCATTTCTTAAAAAAAGAAAATCTTCCTCCCTTCCCTAAAAATCCAGTCTTTCTCCCCAGTTTTGCAGTTTTGCAGGAAGGGGGAACAAACAAAGTTATCTTCCACTTTAAAGTCTTTAATGTCTTTTTAAATTAAAGCCAGGCAGGCTAACACTATTAATTGTCACTCTCACTTTCTACTTTCATTTTCCGCTTTTTAAGCCAAGCGCCATTTTCCGATCCTTTCAGTCCAGATTTTAAACTGCTTCTTCTTTTCCTTTATCTCTCAGTAGGCTTAAAACTTTTTTAAAAATTCCCCTTTAAGAAAGATTCTCACCTAGAATTCCAATCATTGCAGAATCTGTTGTTTGAGGATGGGATTACTCCAGTCGTCTCGCTCTGCTGCTGGCAGAGGTTCCACGGCGCACGGAGCTTCAGCGAAGTGGATAGGGAGCCTACACACAGAGCACCTTCCAGGGCAAAAAAAACCCCCTGGAGGTGTTTTTGGGGCTCTACCTTGGCTTCGCCGGCTCTAGTTCCCTCCTAAATCAAAGAGGGGATTTTCTGAGCCGCTCAACAGCTGTTGAGCGGCTCTAACGCGCGCCGAAGCTGGCAGCTACACAGGAGCTGCCCGGCGGCGACGAGCTCCCACCCGGAAGTCCGTTTTCCTTTTTTTTTTAATACCCTGTATTTTGATCTGGGAAGTCGTGGAAGGGAGGGGGGGAAGAAAGGGGGGATGTTGGGAGAGGGAGTAAAATGTTTTTACTTTGTATTTTTATAAAACTTTTCAATAAAAAAAAAGAAGAAGAAGAGTAGTACCACAGGAGAGCCTATACCACTCTACTGAGCTCATTCGATGCTAAATTGTACCCTAGCATTCCAGATGGGCTCGCAGCTAGTGAAGTTTGGGGGTTGCTACATAGCCTATTTAACAGTGATAGCTTGGGCTCCACCACAGGACTCACAACAGATATACCAAGCTAAAATTTGGGGCTAACATGGCTGAACACCTGGGAAAGTTGAAGGAACTCAGGGCAGAGCTGGTGCGCAGGGACTACCCAGTGAATAAACAAAAAAGAGGATACATCACTCCAGAATGTATAGGATACAATGAAAGCATATATCAGAAGTCTGGCAATAACATACTTTGGAAAAAAGAATAAAAAGAAATGGCAGAAACAAGCAAGATTGGAAGAAGAGTATAAAAGCCTGGAAAAAGAGTTCCAGAAAGATGTTCAAAATAAAAAAAATAAGAAATTGATGGAATTGAAGAAGCACAAGATAATTTTAAATTAACAAGAATCACTAGCTAATTAATTGAGAACATCAAGACAGAATTTTTTTGAAAATGCAAATAAACCAGGAAGATGGTTAGCATATAAATTAAGAAAAGAGAAGATGGAGAAGGGAAATTACAATATAGAACTGAAGAAAAAAAGAAAGTAATCCAAGAATATTATGAAAAACTCTACTCTCAAGAGAAGATTTCCGAGGAGGAGATACAAAGTTATCTGGGAAAATCAGATTTAATTAAAATATCGGAACAATATAAAGGAATGCTAGAAGAAAGAATGACAATGATGGAATTAACAGAAGCAATAAAAAGACAAAAAAAGGGGAAAAGCACCAGGACCAGATGGTTTACCAGCTGAGCTGTATAAAATACTACAAGAAGCGATTAGTAATGTAATGTTGGACTTATTTAATGATTTATTATTGAAGGCTAAAATGCCAGATTCATGGAAAGAGGCATATGTGACCCTCATACCTAAAGAAGATACAGATTTACAATTGATTAAAAACTATAGACCGATTTTGCTATTAAATGTAGACTATAAGATTTTTGCTTCAATAATGGCAAATAGGTTGAAAAAACCACTAAATGAATATATCCATATTGATCAAAACGGATTCTTACCAAAAAGACAAATTAGAGACAATATGAGGATGATTTTGAACACTTTGGAATATTATGAGACTCACCCAGAAAAACAAATGGTGCTGATGTTTTTAGATGCACAGAAAGCTTTTGATAACATGAACTGGCAATTTATGATAAAACAATTATAGAAAATGGATTTTAGGGAGAGATTTATAAATACTATAAAAACAATATATGACAGACAATTTGCCAAGATAATGATGAATGGAGAAATGGAAAAGATTAATATAATGAAAGGTTCTAGACAAGGTTGTCCGTTATCGCCACTATTGTTTATTTTGACTCTAGGAATTTTAAATAGAAATATTAGACGAAATGATGAGATAAAAAGGATGAAAATTTAAAAAGAGAAGTACAATTTGCAAGCGTTTGCAGATGATTTGGTATTTATTGTAGAGGAACCGGAAACAACAGGCCCTAAATTACTAGAACAGATAGAAGGATATGGAAACGTTTCTGGCTTGAAAATAAATAAAGATAAAACCAAAATTTTGGTGAAAAATACAACAGAAAAACAAAATAGAGAGATAAAAGAAAAATTAGACATACAAGTGGTGAAGAAAGTTAAATACCTGGGAATATACTTAACCTCAAGATGTGTAACAATAAAAGAAGAACATTATTACAAATTAAAACAACAAATCGAAAAAGACTTGAAAAATGGAAGAACCTTCAACTATCTCTTATGGGATGGATTGCATTGATAAAGATGAACATATTATCAAGATTGTTATTTCTATTCCAAACTGTGCCAATAAAAATTGAAAAGACATATTTTCAATATCTTAATAAGATAATGAGATTTATATGGCAAGGAAAAAAAGCAAGAGTAAGTATGACAAGACATGAGACTATGAGGGGGATTTGGTCTACCAAATTGGGAATTATATTATCAAGCAGCAACATTGACTTGCTGGAAGGCATGGATTGAATTAAGAAATACAAGGCTGTTAAGATTGGAAGGGCATGATTTACAACTGGGTTGGCATGCTTTTTTGTGGTATGGTAGAAAGTATACCTACATACTTTCATACACATTATATAAGAAATGCATTGTTACTGGTATGGAGGAAAGTCAGAGATAAATACTACACGAAAATACCAATATGGCTATCAACAATGGAAGCTTTAATATACCCAAATATTTTCAACTTTGGAAATATTATTAGATATAAGGATTTATTAACGAATAAGGGGGAATTGAAAGAGAAACGAGAACTGGAAGAACAGGGGATTGAGACAGATTGGCATATGTATATGCAGGTAAGGACATGATATGAAAAAGATGCTAAGTTATATGGCTTTTATTTGGAAAAGACTGAGTTGGACAGGATACTCACAGGAACAGAGGAAAATTTAATATATATATTTTAATAATTTCTTGCTAATCATTGAATTGGAGGAGGAGCAAGTAAAAGAATCAATGATAGCTTGGGGAAGAAATTTTTGATATTCAACTGATCTTGAAAAATGGCAACAGCTATGGGAAAGGAACTATAAATTAACGATGTCCACCGCATGTACGGGAAAATCAATATAAAATGTTTTATAGATAACATATGCCACTGGAGAAGTTAGCAAAAATGTTTAAAGATAAATCAGCTAAATGTTGGAAATGTCACCAATTACCAGGATTCTATTATCATATGTGGTGGACATGCCCTGAAGCAAAAAAATATTGGAATAAAATTAAAACTTGGTTGGAAGAAATGATACAGCAATGTATTGAACTTAAACCAGAGTTGTTCCTATTGGGTATCTTCCCTAAAAAAAAATTAGTAAGGAAAATATTTATCTGATTATACATGTAATAACAGCTGCAAGAATTGTTTATGCTCAAAATTGGAAAGCAGAGAAAATACCTTTGGAAGAAGAAGTAATAAAAAAATTAGATTGTGCAGAAATGAATAGATTAACTTTGATGATTAAGGATAGGAAAGAGTGAGAATATTTTAAGTTATGGAATTATTTTTATTGTTGGTTGGAAAAGAGATATAAATGATTAATTATGTATAAAAACTCAATGACTAGAATATTGTTCTAGCAATGAATTGTTATAATGGTTTGGATAAAGATCAAGATAGAAGAAACTCATGGAAGAAGAAGAACTTTAGAAGATAACACTGAGATGTCACAGGGAAGGGATGACTGATGTATTAAATGTTTATCTTAAAAAATAAAAAAAACTTTTAAAAAAATCTTTCTTTTTATCCAATCCCATTTTTTGATCTCTTAATATGTATTGTCTTTTATTCATAAATCTTTAGTCTTCTTCTCCTTGTTTTATTTGTTGATTTATCTGTTCTGTCTTTTCCTCTGGTGTTTTTATTATCTCCTCTATTTCTTGTGTTTTATTATCTTTATTCATTGTCCCTTGTTGAGCATTTTCTGATTTTTCCACAATGTCATGCATTAAGTCTTCTATCTCCCTGTGGTTCTTTATCAACATATCATAAGTACTTTGGAGCATCAACAACCATTTCTTTTTGAAATCCACTTATCTCCCCTGATGCAATATCTTGTCTTATTTTGATAAATCCAAATATTGCTCAATAGTCTATCAGTAGTCTGTCACCATCCAAAAGTCTCAATTGTCTCTGATCTTAGAAAACCAGCTCAATTGTCTATGACCTCAGAAATGTCACTGCATTTTTATATTTACCAGCAGAGCTATTATTTCTAAACTGTCAGACTTACCATAGTTTGCCAAGTTTTCTTATCAGTATCTACTGCACACTTTTATTTTTTTTCTAAAAACTTTCCTCTGTTCTCCGGCCAGGGAAGGTCCCAGGCTGGGATATTTGCCAACATGTAACTAATTTATTTATTTTATTTTTATTTTTATTTTTATTTGATTTATATGCCGCCCTTCTCCGGAGACTCAGGGCGGCTTACAATGAGTTAAGCAATAGCCTTCATACTTTTGTATATTTATATTTATACAAAGTCAGCTTATTGCCCCCACAAACTGGGTCCTCAATTTACACACCTTAGAAAGGATGGAAGGCTGAGTCGACCTTGAGCCTGCCTGGGATTGAACTCAGAGAAATTACAGGCAGCTGGTGTTAATTGCTGCCTTTAGTAGGAGGCATTAGCCCTCTACGCAACACAGGCTCCTAAATTTAGATTAGTGAGATGTCTTTATTTTCTTACAATAAATATGAGTTTAATTAGAAGATGTATTCCGGGTTTATTGATCGAAGTATACACAAGGAGAACGTCACGATCCAACTCAAAATGAGGGTAATTACCCCACGCAAGGTAACGGGGCTGATTGCCGCACTGACAATGGTAGCAGAGGATGGTTGATTTATGGCTTTTCCTTACTTGTAATTTTTTTTATCATGACCGTCTAGGCTAATTAGACAGATAGTTGATTTAGTGACTGCAGAACACTAAATAATTAACTTCTAAGATGCCGAGAAAGAAGAAAAAAGGAAAAATTAAAGAAAAGGGCAAAATGAAGCCCAGAGCTTTATCCTCTTCAGATGAAGAGGAGACAGAAAAATCTTCAAGATTTCAGCCCCTGGCATCAGCCACTCGGCTAGAAGCAGGAGAAGAACAGACAGAAAACTTCAGGAGGAAAATAACAGAAGAGCTGCTTTTGAAGGTGAAGCACTATGGCTGAGGTCAGTAACTCCCCCTTCTAATTATGCATGCTCTCAAACTGTATTCCTAGAGCCTTCTGATTTTGAAATGCTTGGAGCCAAGCCAAAAATTCCACAAACGGCAAAGCCTTTTTCCTCTCACGCAGAGGGAGAAACAATTTATTATCCCTCTCAAACCTTCAGGGTCACTCCTCATGAGCAAGCTATAATAAACTGTCATGACCAGATAGATATTTTTGAACGTGAGCTATCCCAGGCAAAAATGGCTTTATCTAGGCTTGAGCCAGATAAGAGAGAGTCCCGCATTTTTGAAATCTCTGAAAACACCATTTTGCCTTCTTCTCACTCAGAACCAAAGACACACACCCTGGTGGATATTGTGTCAGGCAAATCCGAACAGAGAGCTATGCACACATCACATTTGCCACATTATTTTCAAATTACAAATGCCACACAGGCAGAAAGATTATCTGAACTGCCTACAACTAAAGTTGCAGCAGCATCTGCCAGCGAAAGAAATTTACAAGAGAAAGCTGAAATGCATCACGATTTGAGAGAGCAATTACAGGCATTGCCAGATATGTCCTTAACTCATTCAGAGATTCAGACTGCAATGCCACAAGTGTCTCCACAGGCTCAATTTTCAGCACCCCCTGCTGGTGCTGGTGTCTTTTTAGATGGAGCACAACAACACTTAATGCAGCAAAGGCAAATGACTGCATCTCCAGCAGGTCATGTTAATATTGCAGCTCAAATGCCACAGCTTCAACCAGAAATGCCAGCACAACAAGTGCCTTTACTCCCACAGCCAGCACCTCAAATGCCTATTCCTCAACAGGCATACTCTGTTGCTCCACTGGCTGGTGAGTCAAAATTAAAGATGTCAGGGCAGAATTACAAGGCCTGGGTCAGTGAGGTTGGACTTTTCCTACGTAGAGAAGGCACACATCATATGGTGTTTAACCGTCCTGCCCAACCATGGACACCTGAAATAAGAGACTTAGAGACTAAAGCCTGCACAACATTATTGATGTCCGTGGATACTGAACTGCAGGTTACTTTTCCACCTGATGCAACAGCCCAACAAATTTGGGTCCAATTGGAAAATTGCTACAGGCCTGTCTCAATTAAGTCTTCATGTTTGCTCATGTCTGAATTTCATGGTTCGAAATTGAAACTTGGTGAACAAATTGGAGGACATTTGACCAAACTGAAAGGTATGAGGAAAGAATTGAGAGAAAGGGGCTATCCTATTGTAAATATTCAAATGATCAGCATTACCATTAACTCTTTGAACTATGAATGGAAAGATGCCATTACAAAGATTAACCAAGTGCCTATTGCTCAACACACAATGGACAATGTATGCAGACTTTTAATTAAAGAAGAAGCACTGATGTTAGCCATGCCACATTTGAGAGGACCACCCGCATCAAGAGCCCAGCTAGGCATCCCTTCTGAGGAAGGACCTATGCTCCAAAGATGCCAAGATGCAACATCTGTGATCATGTGGGACATGCCACTCGGGATTGTCCCCAACGAGTTCCAGCTCCCATCACGTACCGGCCCAGAGGAACAGATTCAAGAGGCAGAGGCAGAGGAGATAGACAAGGTCGTTGTGGTCCAAGGCATGATTCACAAGCTCCACTCGCCACATTGGCTTTAACCAATGATCCACAACCTCATCCAGAGTACGACAGATGGCTTTTGTGGACTTTGGACAGTGGTGCAGCTCTGCATTGTTACTTACAGAAAAGAACTTTTTACAGAGATGCACGAGTCTGAACCTGAACTACGTGAACTTTATTCTTTTTCCAATCATCCTTGTCAGGTCAAAGGAAAAGGAACTGTTTATGTTGAAGAGCTCAATGCATTCATCCCTGGTGTCTACTATATATCAACAGCAACTTTTAATTTGCTTAGTCAGGCTCACTTGTCTAGAGTTTTAAAGTTCCAGGTTCACCACCTCGAGAAAGCAAGTTACATAGTTAAAGATGGAGATATTGTTGCTGAAACCATGTTGATTGGTGGTGTTTATTACTTAAAACCAAAATCTAAACCACAAGCACAGGCAAGTATACAAACTCCAAAAGAGGAGAGCACAGGCCCAGAGAGAGATATCCCAGTGAGAGATCCTGTTGCTACTCCAAAGGCTCCTAAAGCCAACAAAAAGAAAATTGGGAGTTACCCAATTTTCGAGGCTAGCACAAATGTATCCCAACTTAGACTCAAAATGCTGGAAGTGCAAACAGGCTAGAGGAACTTTTTACCATATGTGGTGGCTATGCCCCAAAACTAAGGCATACTGGGAGAAAATTAGAATGTGGATAATACAAATAGTAGGAGAAGAAATTGAACTAGACCCCAAGATATTTTTATTAGGAATTTACAAACAAAACATTAGAAAAGAAAAGATATACTTAATACACCACATAATTACAGCGGCGAGAATAGCGAATGCACAAGTATGGAAGAAGGAATATTTGCCAAATGATCAGCAAGTAATACAAAAGATATATTTGTGTGCGGAATCGGATCAATTAACGCAGAAATTAAAAAATGAGGAAAGCTCAAAATATTCTAGGGTATGGGATAGATGGTACGATTGGATCAAACAAAGACAAAATGGATAATGATACCTTTAATTGAATATGAAAGCTAATTTGAACAAGCAATATATGTTATT
The DNA here is from genome assembly GCA_038048745.1 of Coluber constrictor foxii. NCBI lineage: Eukaryota > Metazoa > Chordata > Lepidosauria > Squamata > Colubridae > Coluber > Coluber constrictor. The sequence continues at coordinate 111,588,950 of CM075961.1, read as the reverse complement.
ATACTCTTAGTGAATTGTAAATTAAGAATGAAAATTGGAAAGGTATTTGTATGATAACCTTATATAAGTACCCATGATGACTTCACTGACAAAAGGCATGTGGATGAAAATGGGACAAGCAATGAATGGTATAATGTATGTATATATATGTGTATATGTATAGTAATCACATATAGATACTTAAGAGAGTAGAAACGAATTTCATCATTGACTACGATTTATGGACATGGATATTTTAATATGGTTTTTATCTGTTTTTGTATACATTTGAAAGTTAAGTAAAGTTTGTTTTTTACAAAAAAAAAAGAAAAGAAAATTGGGAAACAGGTTGCTCAAAATGGAGCAAATTCATTGACTCTAATCATACAATAGTGACTTCCCAATCCGTTAATTTTGAGGAAGATGCTGACTGGTCCAGGATTCATTCCAATGATCCTGGAGTTTATTTTCCTAAAGATGATGTTACTGATGCCACACAGCCTGTTGATCAAGATTCACAGGCAAATGTTCCACCCACCAGTTCTTCCAAACATGATGTTCCATCTTCGCAAGCCACGGATGCTGATGCTAGCAACAATGATGAAGACAAGGATGAACTGGAAGAAGAATGGACAACTGTTCCGAGGTGTTCCAAGAGAGCCACAAAGGGAATTCCTCCACAGCGATATTCATGGCAACTGATAAAAGCACCCTTGCCTTTGATTTGTAATGTTAAACTTCCCCCCCCCCGATAACTTCATACAAATCAAACATCTTCCTGATTCAGAGCAAGAGAAATGGTATGATGCAATGTAGGCTGAAATGGACAGTCTAAAGAAACTTAGGGTGTTTACACCTGCAAAACCTCCAGCAAATAAAAGGGTCATTGGCACTCAATGGGTCTACAGAATCAAAAAGAAGCCAAATGGTGAGTCATTGTACAACGCCAGACTTGTAGCTCAGGGTTTCGCTCAATGTTATCCTAAGGACTACACAAATACCTACTCACCGACAGTCAGAACTGAAAGTGTAAAAATTACTTTAGCCACTGCAACTATCCTTGGTTTAGAAGTTTTCCAGTTTGATGTTGACATCGCTTATCTACATGCTGACCTAGATGAAGAAATCTACGTGAGAGGTCCTCCAGGATTCCAACAGCAAGAAGGGGATACCTGGTTTCTAAACAAAAGTCTTTATGGTCTGAAACAGTCTGGTTTAATGTGGTACTTATATCTTACTGACAAACTAAATTCAATGGGCTTTATTAAGTCCAAAACTGATGAGTGCATGTTCACAAAAAGATCTAACAATGCATATGAGATAGTTCTTGTTTATGTTGATGACATTGTTTATATTGGTCCAAATAAGCAAATGAGTGAGATTTTTGCCAAAGCTTTGCAGAAATATTTCACATTGAAATCTTTAGGTCATATTAGCACTTATTTAGGTGTTCAGATTGAAAAAACACAGAAGGGGTTTAGTCTTTCACAAGAAGATAAAATTGAACAAGTTTTGCATTATTGCAACATGAAGGATGCTAACACAACAAAGACACCCATGCAAACAGATTTTCACAACTTGACACGTGAACCAAGTCCTGAGTTCGAGGATCAAACACTTTATCGTTCAGTTATTGGATCACTGTTATACATTAGTAGTTGGACTAGACCAGACATTGCACTCAGTGTTAATTTCTTGTCTCGACATGTAAGTAAGGCAAAACAGTTTCATAGGTCATGTATTAAGAAATTATTGAAATACTTAAAGCATACTAAACACATGAAGTTATTGTTAGAACCAACACACACTGATTATGCAGAATTTCAGTTGTTATGCAGATTCTGATTGGGGAAGTGACAAGAAATCACGTAAAAGTACTTCAGGTTATATGATGTTCTTAAATGGATGTCCTGTTTATTGGCAAGTGCGTAAACAGAATTTTGTTTCTTGTTCATCTACTGAAGCTGAATATGCTTGTGTTTCAGATGCATGTAATTCTCTAACGTGGTTTGATGCTTTGGTCACAGATATCTGGACACATCCGATCTGACCAATCACAGTGATGGAAGACAATGAATCGAAGGTTTATATTTCTGAATCACATTTCACAGATTCTAGGTCCAGACACATTGACATCCATTATAGAAATATCAAACAATTAGTGAAATGAGGTTTTGTAAAATTACAGTATGTATCTACACATGATCAGATTGCAGACATGCTCAACAAACCGCTTCCAGCAGCTCAACATGAGTATCTGCGTAAGAAAATGTGCCTTATCTGATGACGTACCTGATGTTCGCTCAACTGGCAAAAAAAGGGGTGTCACTGCATTTTTATATTTACCAGCAGAGCTATTATTTCTGAACTGTCAGACTTACCGTAGTTTGCCAAGTTTTTTTATCAGTATCTACTGCGCACGTACACATTCTTTTACCTTTTTTCTAAAAACTTTCCTTTGTTCTCTGGCCAGGGAAGGTCCCAGGCTGGGATATTTGCTCACATGTAACTAATTTAGATTAGTGAAATGTCTTTATTTTCTTACAATAAATATGAGTTTAATTAGAAGATGTATTCCGGTTTTATTGATCAAAGTATACACAAGGAGAACGTCACGATCCAACTCAAAATGAGGGTAATTACCCTACGGAAGGTAATGGGGCTGATTGCCGCGCTGACAAGAAAGCCCACTTAGAAACCTCCTCAGGGGAATGCAATATTTATAGTTCTTTGTGTCCCACAGTTAGTCAATTAGTTCCATTTAGGTACTCCAGGAAGATTTCCAAATGTCGCCTTAAGTCAACTCTGTAAGTTCAGTCATAGATTCTGACGTTTAAAAGTTGCTTTCTTTAGATATCTTCCATAATCTCAGTTAAACCTCCAGTAGATTGCACAGCAGTCCTCCAGGTGTTATTTATTTCCACTCTTCCCGCTTTGTTTTATCAGTACTTTCCAAAGTTTTAGGAGTTTAGTATATATTCCATTCACCAGTAGATGGTGCCTTCACCTTAAATTTAAATGTTGTAATGTTGTACAAAATCTGACAAATATTTATTTCATTTTTTTGCAAATAGTCAATATTCAGACAAATAATTCCAGCATTTTAAAATGCCTTACCAAATTTTGCCAATAAAGTTTAAAAATCCAATCATTCTATATTTTAAAGATTTTGCACTCTCCCTTTAGTTCCTTTTCTTTCAGGTCTATAAGTTTTCTCTCTGTAATTATTCACCTCTTTTGACAAGCATTTCGAAGAGTCTCTTTTCCAGGATTTATTTCCTTGGGGTCAGGTCCTAGATAAAGAAAGAATCACCTCACCCAGTTCCAATCACTGTTCATTTACACCACTCCAGCACATTCCCTATTTCTTTAGCTGCCCCAGCTTCAGGGCACACATAATAGCAATAGCACTTAGAAATAGCACTTAGACTTATATACTGCTTTACAGTACTTTACAGCCTTCTCTAAGAAGTTTTCAGAGTCAATATATTGCCTCCAACAATCTGGGTCCTCATTTTGCCTACCTTGAAAGGATGGAAAGATGAGTCAACCTTGAGCCTGGTGGGATATTAACTGCCAAATTTCAGGCAGCCAAAATGCACCGGCAGTCAGCAGAAATAGCCTGCACTTAACCACTGTGTCACCCAGGCTCTTTGGCTGCCTCTCCTTTTTGTTTTTGGATGGGAGGGAATTCCTGGGTCCAGTGGAGACCCACCACTTTCCCCAACCTGCAGGGTGCCCCTTCTTTCTTTGTCACTCATATAGGATGACTTTAGCCCCTGGGGGTCCCTCCAACAAGGAGGCTTCGGTGCGGAGTCCCACTCTTCGCATCTGATCTCACTGCAACGTCAAACCGGAAGTCGATTACCTGTGCTCTCTTATACCAGTGATGGGTAACCTTTTCTGGACCAAGTACCCAAAGCATGCCCGAACCTTCAAAATACAATGCACATGCAACCCTCATGCATGCCCCCTGCACATGCGCATATGGTCACCCGCATGTGCCCTTCCCTCTATGTATGCATGCACACCCTCCCCACATGTGCCCCATGCATGCATGGCAAAGACCCGAAGATCAGCTGGCTGGTGAGAAGCACCCGTGCATGAGCAACAGCGTTGAACTGGGACGATGGCTCACATGCCATCAGAGAAGGCACTATGTGCCACCTCTGGCACGTGTGCCGTAGGTTCACCATCATGGTCTTATACCATGGCTGTTCAACCTTTTGGTAGATGAGCCATATGTGGGTTTATCATGACACATTGGGGGCCATAATCCTCAAGATCTGCAATGGATGATAATAGTGATGTTATGGCATCTGTTAGACTCAGTGTGGAACCCAAAAGTTGACATGTGTGTAGCCATTTTAGTTAGCTCTATATTATACTCATTTGTTTCTTCTCATTCTCTTTATTTATGTAAGGAGGAGGGTTTGGGCTCACACTATCTCTCAATAGATAGTGAGAATGGTTTTGGCTTTCTTCCCCATGGGAACAGAGACTGTCCTTGCTGAGAGCTGGAGGTGGAGTTTGAAGACACCTGGCAATGTTGATTTTGCTTTCATTGGGGAATGTGACTTTTGTGAGATGTTTCTAATTTATAATACTATATGGTGTAATTCTGGTTTGTGTCAGATCCAGAATTACAACAGACTTTGTCAATTTGATGTCTACCTCGATAAAAAGAAATTTGTTTTGGAAAATGGACTTTGCATATTTCTTTTTTGAATGGGTTTCATCACTTGGAAACCTGACATTATTCTGGATCTCCAAAAACTGATTCCAAGCAGGGATCGGTATTCAGGGTCCTGAGCCCTTGCTGCTCTACCCAGAGCATTTCAACTAGGCAGCAGAAAAGGGAAGATGGCTGAAGGATGACAACCTGAGGTGCCAGAACACGAGTGTAAACATGAGTGGATCCCCCAGGAGACGATCCATGACCACAGTTGTGGAGAACATCACAAGCCAGATGGGAGCCTACCCGAAATCCCCAGTTGAATGGTCCACAAGCACAGGGATCCAGCAGATGGAGAGGGACCTGCTCAGGCAAGTAATCCTTTCAGACCCACTGAACAGCTGCTCGACCAATAGAACCCATTGTAGATCTCAATGAGCCATCTGAATAGCAGTACCAAACAGCAATGTGCAGCCAGACCTTCAAGGAACTTCCTGACCAGTTAGAGCAGCTCATCATCAGATGCAAAGCCAGAGGCCCGCAGGGGAGGCAAATACCCCCTAAGGAGAGACTGAGCAATGTGTGTTTCCAGCCCATCTACTTTCAGTCTCACCCAGCTGTTGGGAGGACTATCCCCTTCTAGAAGAGGGCAACCTACAGCTGCTGGAGATCTACTGCCAGCATACCATTCACCCCCAAGAGGGGATCATCAAGGAGTGAGAAGAAGGGGGAGCCCACAAAGAACCCATTGGGGAACCAGCCCTCCTACCCTCTGCATCTTCCTCCAGTGGACCAGATCCCTCCAGGATGGGTATTTTATCCAGGCAGGAGATGGGTTCGAGACCAGGCTCAACTGATACCAGCTGCAGTTCCAGCCCCACCACTGCTGCCACCGCAGCCAGCTCTGCACACAAACATCCTGACACCTTTCAAAACCATATTCAATGGTATGGCAGTAAAACTGACATTTTTCCTGAACCAAGCATGGTCCTGCATCGACTGGCATGGAGATAAATTCATAGATGACACACAGCTCGTCCAAGTCCTGGGGGACAATTTGGAGGATGAAGCCTCCAAATGGTTTATGCAGCTCCATGATGAAACCACACCTGAATTGGACAATGTGGATGACATCATGAAAGAGCTCCAGGCCTGTTCTGAAGATTCTTCCCAAACACAAGAGGCAGAAGCAGAAATCAAAAGCATAAGGCAGAAAAGGAGACCAGCGAAGGAACTAGTGCTTGAGTTCAGACACCAAGCCACTAGACTGAGACACTGGTCAGATAGAACTCTGGTCCACTATTTCAAAGAGAGCCTGGATGAAGAGCTGCTGAAAATCTGCCTTTGCCATGGAATGCCCGATGATAGAATCCTTCAGTAGTACCGAGTAGCCACTGCAATGGACAATGAGCTCAGACAACACTGCAGAAGCAACGCTTTAAGGCAACCCAGAAGACAACTTGGATACCGCTCCGCATCACGCCAAAGTGAAGGATGCCCAACAGCTGCCATCCCAACTTCCATAAAGTGGTTCTGTTGTGGTCAACAAGGGCACCACGCCTCAGAATGTTTGGCACCAGTGCTTCAAGTGAGAGCATCTGCTCCCCCCAAAGGGAAAAAGCCACTGAGAAAACTGCCTAAGAAAAGCTAATTTATGTGCTAAGCCATTGAGCTCCCAAACTCCCCAACAACCCAAAGAGGAGGGATTTACCCATCATACAGGATGCAGATAGTGAGGAAGATGACCTGATGGTACCCATCTGCCCCTTTAAAATTAAAGGAAGTTTGACTATGACCCACACAGGCATAGAAGGGCCCATAGATATCATTATTGACACTGGCAGTTCCCGATGCCTCATTTGCCCCAACTCTGTGCACAGCCTAGGAATAGAAATAAAAGTGCTAGCAACCCCCATCCGATTCCAAGAAGTAGATGGATCCATGATAGGGGGAGATCCTGCCACGCACATAACCGAAAAAAATAAAACTGACTATGGGAAGCACCAGGAACTAATCTGGTTTATAGCAGAGCTAAAAATGTCAATAATCCTGGGCCTTATGACAAATGGCATCGAATGATAAGCTGGGAGGGCAGCTACAGGAGAATCAAATTAGCACCAAACTACCTCCTGAACCAGACAACAACCAAATTGAAAGCTCAAAACCCCGGGAGACCCAGGAGAACCCAACAGTGGTGCTTGCTGAACAACCCCCAAGGATCCCACAAATCCCAACCCACTATCAATACCTAGATGAGGTCTTCAGTGAGGAGGATTGCAATGTATTACCCACCCCCATCACCACACTGACTGCCATTGAATTCATAGATAGAGTGAAACTGCCAAAGCCCAAAATGTATTCCATGACACCTAACAAAATGAGAGAACTGAGAGAATACATTGACTCCAATCTGGCCAGAGGTTTCATTTAACCTGCAAAATTCAGAGTGGCAGCTCCAGTACTATTTAAAGAGAAAAAAGACAGTGGGATGAAATTATGTGTGGATTTTAAAGGAACTAGCACAATGTGTATTCACAACACCTACCCCCTACCTCTGATGAAAGACATGTTAGGACACTTAGTGAAAAGAAAAGTGTTCACCAAATTAGATCTCCGGGAAGCATACTATCGAGTCCACATCAAAGAGGGAAATGAATGGAAAATAGCTTTCAATTGCTCCTTAGGAATCTTTCAACTCAGAGTAATGCCATTTGGACTACAAGGAGCCCCAGGGGTCTTCATGCAGCTGATAAATGAAGTCCTGCATGAGCATTAGTATAAAGGGGTCCTGGTGTATTTGAATGACATATACAATAAAACTCTAGAAGATTACACAAAATTAGTGCGAAAAGTATTAAAGAAACTGCTGGCCACAAAGCTGTATGTAAAATTGTCCAAAAGCAAATTCCATAAAGACGCACTAGATTATCTTGGCTACCGCATTTCAAACCAGGGGATAGAGATGGATCTGGCAAAAGTGAAAGCAATACTAGACTGGCAACCCCCATGGATTCACAAACAGCTGCAAAGCTTTCTGGGGTTTGCAAACTTTTACCAGAAATTCATCCCCTCATTTGCTGAAGTCACACTGCCAATAAACTGAATTGCTAAAAACAAGGGAAGGACCAACTAAGCCAAAGCCTGGCCAACCCCTAAAATGGTCTCTAGAAAGCCAAAAAGTGTTTGAAATGTTGAAAAGACATTTTGGAGAGGAACCCATACTAAAACACCCTGATCCAGAACTGCCTTTCATAGTGCAAGCCAATGCTAATGATGTAGCAGTGGCAGCTGTGCTCTTCCAGAAAAATGGGAAGGGAGAAAAATGGGAGGATGTATATGTGCAGCCCTGCACATATACATCCCAAAAACTTACAGAGACTGAAAGAAGCTGGGCAGTCTGGGAGAAGGAGGCTTATGCAGTCTGGTGGGCTCTGCTAACTTGGAGACAGTTTTTAGAGGGCAGCAATAACCTTTTCAAAGTGTGAACAGACCACAAAAATTTAGAAATTCTACAAACCCCAAGGAAACTCTCCAAAACAAGTTAAATGGGCACAATATTTCAAAAGATTCAATTTCCAATTTCCAGGGGGAAAAAAACCCTATTAGCAGACACGCTGACAAGAAACCTCAATTTAACAGCAAATTAATTTTAATTAATAATTCACTCAATTATTTCACCTTTCCCACAGGAGGCAGCTCAGGTGATCACTCAGGCACAAGCCCACCAATCAAAGATCAAAGACAAATCAGAAATGACCAAAATATTACAAGATGAATTAAACACAGACACTTGATACCAGGAAAATAAAATACTGTTAACAGGGATGGCGTAGTCTGGAAAGGATCCAAGTTATATGTTCCCAAAACCTTATGCCTCCATGTACTTCAAAAGAACAATGATCAAAACATTTTGAAGAATGAAGACATTTTGGGTATTTAAAATCTCTACACATGGCCAGAAGGCAGCTTTGGTGGCCAAAGATGAAACGCGATGTTTAGGACTATGTAAAAATTTGTACCACTTGTACTACCATGAAGATCAAACCAGGAAAGCCTCCAGGACTTTTACAACCTGTGGCAGACCCTTTCTGACCCTGGGAGGAAATAGGAATGGATTTTATAGTAAACCTGCTGGAAAGTGGGAAAAATACAGTTATCTGGATCGTAGTGGATATATTCTCCAAACAAGCTCATTTTGTTGCATGTTCAGGACTGCCACCAGCCAAGAAATTATGCAAAAATGTTTGTTAAACATATCTTTCAGTTACATGGAGTACCTCACAGGATAATTTCAGATAGAGGGGTACAGTTCACCGCAAAGTTCTGGAGGGAATTTATAAAAGCTATTGGGTCATCTCAAGGGTTCAGCTCAGCTTTCCATCCAAGCACTAATGGACTGGTTGACTGTTAAAACACAATGATTGGTCAATATTTAAGATGTAATGTAAATTATCAACAATCCAACTGGGCTGATTTATTACCTTTTGCTGAGGTTGCTTAGAATATGCAGTGCACAGCAACACGGGGTTAACACCTTTTCAGATTACTACTAGAATGGAATTTGTCCCCGTGCCTGAGTTGCCAAGGGACCCCCTCCATCCATGTCAGTAAAAGAATGGATGGACTCCTTAAAAGAGTCATGGGGAAACACTAAAAAGGCTTTAAGGCCTGCTGCAGAAATTCACAAGAAGCAAGCTGACAAACATCATTAGCAGCAACCACATTTCAAAATAGGAGATAAAGTTTACCTGTCAACTAAATAACTTAAAGTTACAGTTGCCTTCTAGAAAACTGAGTCCAAAATTCTTAGTACCTTTTCAAATAATCAAAGTAATAAATCCAGTAACTGTGCAACTTAGACTTCCTCTCTTATTAGGAAAAGTGCATCCAATCTTCCACAGTAGCTTGTTAAAGCCGTTTGTTACTTCCTCATTGTGGCCAGCAGACCGCAAGGCTCTAAATTCTTTGATCGTTGCTGAGCATGAGCGTTATAAAGTGAAAAGAATATTGGATTCTAGGATTTACAGGGGACAATTACAATATTTAATTCATTGGAAGGGATAGCCTATTTCAGTGCCACCTGGGTAAAAAGCTGCAAAGTCAATGCTGATAGACTAGTTCAGAAGTTCATGAAAAGTATCTGCACAAACCCAAAGGGGATCTTGTGGGTGGCAGGGGAGGGTAATTTTATATGTAGCCTAATTGCATTTTATGTATTCTGTATCACTGCAGGAGTTTCTTTTCAATTGAGGGGGGGGCAGCCTGTCGAATCCAAAAATTGACATGTGTAGCCATTTTAGTTAGCTCTATATTGTACTCATTTGTTTCTTCTCATTCTCTTTACTTATGTAAGTGGGGGCAGGGTTTGGGCTCGCCGCTATCTCTCAATAGATAGTGAGAATGGTTTTGACTAGGTGACTTTCTTTCCCATGGGAACAGAGGCTGTTCTTGCTGAGAGCTGGAGGTAGAGTTTGAAGACACCTGGCAATGTTGATTTTGCTTTCATTGGGGAATGTGACTTTTGTGGGACGTTTCTAATTTACAATATTATGTGGTGTAATTCCGGTTTATGTCAGATCCAGAATTACAACAGACTTTGCCAATTTGATATCTACCTCAATAAAAAGAAATTTGTTTTGGAAAATGGAAGAAAAAATTTCTTTTTTGAATGGGTTTCATCACTTGGAAACCTAACACTCAGGGCATGAATCCTCTGACCATAATATTTCAGTTTGTTTTTTAGTAATATTTTTGCCATTCATTTTTTTCTAGATTAACAGCAAAATGTTGGAACAAGAATTTCGTTTCGAGGTGAAAAGTGTGTTAGAATATTCATGAACTGGCAGAGACATGGTGACAAGGTCAGCCAATAAACAGGCATAGCAACTGAATCAGCCAATGAGGGTTGTTTAGAAACAGAAAACTTAAGCAAGACATCTGGGTGTGGCTTAGCTCTGTGCTCAGCTCTAAAATGAAACTAGTCTGTCTCTCCTCTGCTGTTGGTATTGTATATTTATTTTCATGTGTTATATTACATATAAAGAGAAGTTAATGAATCCTGCTGAATCAATTATCTGTGTGTGCTTTCTGGATTTGTTCTTTGCCACAAATCAAGTTTGTGAAATTTCTGAAAAATGCCCTAGTTAATTCATGAGCCACGAGCCAAACTTCAAAAGAAATACAGTCATTTATTAGGAGCACCATTTCAGCAATATTCAGATGCAGTTAAAACTAATCCCATGTAGATTTACGTTCCCCTATGACCCTGTTTCTCCCCTCCTCCCTGGCCATGTCATAAATCACATTCTCCAATTAACCACTTTGGCTGGCTGTAAAACCCAAAATTCTCTTACTGATTGTAATAGAAAGGCATCTGTGGAATGTAGTTTCAGTTAGGAAAATCAATCAGCTCCATCAGTTCTTCTTCCCTCCTGCTCATGGCAACTTTCAAGTTGACATTTGGCTCCCCTCACTTGCCGAGGGTGACCTGTGCAAAGCAAAACAATTTGCGTACAGATGTAGAGTTTAGGGACGCTACACCCCCCCCCAACCTGGCTTGTTTGGATTTTCTATGTGAAATTTGGCTATAGGGTGATCAGCCTGGATGTTTTGACTCTTTACCCAAGATGCCTCTGATAAATATTGGAGTTGTCTCCTGTGCCACTTCGACTTGAGGATTGACGGTTTTAAGAAGCTACTATGGAATACCGGGTGTATCTTCTCTAGTAGTAGGGGCAATTTCAATTGCACCGTGACCAGATTGATTATCTTTACTATGGGGAATAGTCCCATAAACTTTCGTCCCAGTTTCTTGCTAGGAAGTTTTAACCTCAAATATTTTGTGGAGAGGTAAACTTTCTCCCCCAATTAAAATAGTCACTGGGGAGCTCGGTGTTTGTACTGCCTGTTTCTTATACGTTTGTGCCAATTTAGCTAGCACTTTCTTGACGTTCTCCCAGGTTGCTTTCAGCGTTGCCATCCAATCAGTCAAGCTGACTGAGGAGAGGGGCCCCCTTGGGTACTCAGGCATTGGGATGAAGTCCATGCCGCTTACTTCCTTGAATGGGGTTAGCACCATGCTACTGTGGACAGCATTATTATATGCAGCCTTGGCAAAAGACAGAAGGTCCACCCAATTAGATGGCTGATAATTCACGGAGCACCTCAGGTACTGCTCTATCATGGCATTCAGCCTCTCTTTCCCCCCTCCCCCATTGGTGCTTGGATGAAAGGCCGAGTTAAGGCCTTGAGATGACCCAAAGGACCATAGGAAGTCCCTCCAGAATTTAGCTGTGAACTAGTCTGAGATAATTCTTCTTGGTACTCCATGCAAGCAGTAGATGTGATTCAGGAACAGTTTGGCCAACTGGTGGGCTGAAAGTAGTCTGCTCCAGGGTATTAAGTGTGCCTGTTTGGAAAATAGATTTATTACAGTCCAGATCACCATGTTTCCCCCACTTTTTGGCAACTTGAGGACCCAGTTTGTGGAGGCAATAAGCTGACTTTGTATAAAATATACAAAAGTATGAAGGCTATTGCTTAATGCATTGTAAGCCTCCCTGAGTCTTTGGAGAAGGGCGGCATATAAATCTAATTAAAAAAATAATTTTTTAAAAAAACTCCACTATAAAGTCCATTGCTATCTCCTCCCATGGTCTTGTTGGCTCTGCTACCGATTGTAGTAGTCTGGAGGGGGGTCCCCCCTGGTTGTTTCTTCATTGTGGCACAGATGGTGCAACTTTTCTCATAACTGTCCACATCTTTCTTTATGCTGGGCTACCAGAACTGCCTCTGTGCTAAGTGTAAAGTCTTTAGGAATCCAAAGCGGCCTGCCAGTTTAACGTCATGGCTCTTCTGGAGGATCAGGGTGTGTAGGGAATCTGGGACGTAGAGCTTCGTCCCCTTCCATGTGAGGCCATCTCTTTTTGTCAGGATGTGTTGATTGTCTCGGAACCAGGGGTCTGCCAGCAGTTCAGTTTTGAGTTTTGCCATTAGATCGCTTGTTGGTTGGTCATGCTGATCACAGTGTTGTCATCTGGTGGTTACTTGGGCCACTATTTGGGTAGGGGAAACGATGGCATCCACTACATGCTCCCACTCGCATTTGTACTGGGGCATGTGGGAGAGGGTGTCAGCTAGAAAGTTCCTCCCTTGAAATGTGCTTTAGCATGAAGTCAAAATGGTTGAAGTATTGAGCCCAACGGACTTGTTTGGGTGATAGTTTTTGCAGGGTCCTGAGGGCCTCCAGGTTTTTGTGGTCAGTCCAGACTTCAAATGGTTTCTGGCCCCCTTCCAGCAGGTGTTGCCAGGTTAGCAGTGCCCATCTCACTGCGAATGCCTCTTTTTCCCATGCTGCCCATCGTCTCTCTGTGTCTGTGAGCTTGCGGGAGGTGTAGGTACAGGGTTGTAGATTTTCTTGACTATTTCTTTGGAGCAGCACTGCTCCAACTGCCATGTCTCTGGCATCTGTTTGGATGATGAAGGGTTGTTTGTGGTCAGAATGCTTCAACACCGGTTCCTTCACAAACATTTATTTTAGTGTTTCAAATGCCTCTTGGCAGGTTAGTTCCCACTGTAGAGGTTGTCCCAGGTGGGGTTTTGTTCCTGGGCTCCCTGTCTTTAGGAGGTCTGTCATGGGTTTAGCAATCTTCACAAAGGAGTGGATGAATTGCCTATAGAAATTTGCAAATTCTAGGAAGCTTTGTAGCTGTCTATGGGTGCAAGGGGATTGCCAGCCTAGGACGGCTTGCACTTTGGCTGGATCCATCTCTATTCCCTTCTTTGACACACAATAACCCAGTCTAGCCATGCACAGTGGAATTCGCATTTTGACAGCTTGACATACAAGTTGGCTGCCAATAAACCAGGAAGATGGTTAGCATATAAAATAAAAAAGAGAAGGAGAAGAAAATAATAAAACACTTACAAGATGAAGAGGGGAAACTACACTATAGAAATGAAGAAAAGAAGATAATAATTCAAAAATATTATGAAAAACTTTATTACCGGAGGCTTCCGGTGGCTCCGCTTCGTTGCAGATGTTCCTTTAAGGAGCGCTAGCCTCGAGACTTTGTTAGCTGCTAGAACAGTGTAAAATCTGCTGTCTAGCAGCGAAGAACCTTCCCCCCCCCCCCAGGAGAAGGAGGGGAAGAGAGCATCCAGACGAAGGTAGAGCCCCCTAAGAGCCCTAGGAATTTTTCTGGGGCTCGGAAGGTGAGGGCTCCCTAGGAAGCCTGGGGAATTTCCTTCAAAGCCAAGGCCCGTCTGCCTTAGGGCAGAACAAAACACAGCAACCATCCCTGCAAACAACTGAAAAAGAACTGATTTTTAAAAGCAGGCAGAACAAGGACAGGAGATCAAGAAATTGCAAGTATTTACTTTAATTCCATCTGAGTATTGCTTCACTTTGAGTCTTTAAAAGGGAAGAAGCTGAAGAGGGAAAATGGTGCTGGCTTGTTAACAAGCTTGTTAGCAGATGCGAAAATGAAACTTAAAGAGGAAGTAACTTGTTAACTCATTAAAGCTGTCAGCTTCAGTTCTATTAAAGACTTTTGGACTCCTTGAATACAGCTAGACTTTGGGACTTAAGAATAAGATTTAATTAAAGGCTAAAGACTTGAACTTAAAATATTTTCTGTTTTTAAACTCCTGGCTTATTGAATTGATTTTAAGACTGTGCAGATTTAAAATTGCTTCAAAGCAAACAAAGCCAGGGCTGATTAAATCAGCGGGAAGCTCTCCAGCTCAGACTATTAAATTGCAAACTTTACTGGCTCCAACTGACACACAGGCTCAAACACAATCACAATCACAATCACAACTAACACCTGAAATGCTTCAAGAAGCCCTAAAAGGAATGCAGAGGCAAATGAAAGAGGATTTTAAAGAAGAAATTACATTTGCACTAAAAGAGGTCTCAGATGAAATGGTAGAAATTAAGGACTTAATTAAGATAAGGAATAAACAGATTAGAGAAGACATAGTTTTTGCATTACAAGGATTAGTAAAACATGTTAATTATTTAGAAGAAAAAGTTGAAGAAGTTAATTTGGCTAATGAGAATTTGGATTATAAATTTCAAGAAGTGGAATCAAAGGTGGAGAAAACAGAAAATGAATTAATGATGTCACAATACAGAATGATGGAGTTTGCAGTGAGAGTGAGAGGCCTGAAAGAAAATCCTCAAGAAAATTTGAGAGAAATCTTTGTGGAACCTTGGCACAATTTACAGGAGATACTAGGGGAGAATATGAGCAACAGGTTGGCAAGATTTTTCGCGTTAATTCATGGATAGCCAAACAAAGGCAATTACCAAGAGATATTGTAATTTATTTTGTCACCAGAAGGATTAGAAATGAGGTTCTGCAAGCTGCATACAAAGGAAAGTTACAAGTTGCTGGACAGGAGTTGGCAGTATTCAAAGAAATCCCTCCTAAAATGTTGAAATCTAAGAAAGACTTTGCATTTCTGGTAGATGAGCTTAAAAATCTTCAGATACAATATAGATGGGACGTGCCAGTTGGACTAGTGGTGAATTATGCTGGAGAAAGATATCGTCTTAATACAATTTGGAAAGCAAGAGATTTTTATGCTGATATACTAAAGGCTGGATACTCACCATCTACAGGAGTTAAAAGGGGAAAACAAGCAACAGAAAAGATGAAAGAAAGTTCACAAGCACAAGCTCAAGGTGGTGCCATGAGTATGCAAGATGAGTTACTGCAGCTTACAAGTACAGTTCAAACATGGGATATAATAGAGAAAGCAGAAGATGTGAAAGAGCAAAGACAAACCAGAGCAGTAACCAAACGCAAGGAGCAAGAACTGAAAGTGCAACAAGCTCAGACACTGATGCAAGAAAGTACAAATATAAGCAACAAAGCTGTGGGAGGGGCGAGACCAAAAAAGAAATTCCAAGATGAATTCCAATTGGTTCTTGCTAAGCTTCGAGAGCCTGAAGATGGCGTTTAGGTTTTTAATCTGGAATGTCAATGGTTTAAATTCACCGCAGAAAAGGAGGAAAATATTTCATTATTTGAAACAATTTAAAAATGACAAAATTTGTTTGCAAGAAACACATATAAAGACAAATGATCAGAAATATTTGACAAATGCGAAATTGGAAATACATTTTATAGCTTCTGCCCCAGAGAAAAAGAATGGAATAGTGATATATTTGAGGAAAGGATTATCGGCTAAACTAATTGAGGCAGATCAACAAGGAAGATATTTGGCAATTGAGTTGTTAACAGAAGGGAAAAAAATACTCTTAATGGGAATATACGCACCCAACCAACAACAATTTTATAAACTGATACACTCAAAACTATTACAATGGGACTATACTTCATGTGTTTTGACGGGTGATTGGAATGGAGTATTGGATCCTATCTTGGATAGGAGAAGATCATTGCAAATTTCTAAAACAACTGCGAGATTACCTAGATCCTTTTTTGATATGATGGAAGATATGGAATTGAGAGATATTTGGTGTGAACGGAATTATAAAGACAAAGATTTTACTTTTTTTTCGGATAGACACCAATCTTTTTCTAGAATTGATTTTATACTAATTACAAATGATTTCCTTTCCAGGGTGAAGAAGATAAAGATTTGTCGTAGAACATTAACAGATCATAGTCCGGTTTGGATGGAATTGGAATACGGAGAAAGGCCTAGGAGATCCTGGTGTTTAAATGAAAATTTGTTTAGATATGAGAATAATGTAATAAGAGTGTAAAAAGTTAATGAAGGAATTTTTTATTTTTAATATGCATAAGGGAACATCTATGGACATGGTATGGGATGCTAGTAAAGCATATATGAGAGGGGTTTTGATAAATATGAATAATGTACATAGACATAGACAGAAGCAAAAAAGATTGGAATTAGAAGAAGAGATAAAGAAGAAAGAGCAGGTGTTAATAAATAATCCAGAGGATAAGATAACTAAAGAAGCAATTATATTATTGCGAGAGCAGTTTAATATGTTGATGTCAGACCAGGTGGAAACAAATTTACAACATGCTAAACATAATACATTTTGTAACGCAAATAAACCAGGTAGATGGTTGGCATATATGTTGAGGAAAAAACAAAAAGCTCGCACTATAGAGAAAATAAATTATAAGGGTAAATAGGTTTACCAACAGAATATGATTAAAAAATCTTTTTTAGAATTTTATACAGGATTATATGCTGAGGACAAAATACAAGGTGCAGACATAGATGGATATTTGGACAAACAGAACATTCCAAAGGCTACAGAGGAACAAAGGGATAGGTTGAATAAATTAATAACTGAGAAGGAGATTCTCTTGGCAATTAGACAGCTAAAAGCTGGTAAAGCTCTGGGTACAGACGGATTAATGGCTGTGTACTATAAGTATTTACAAATGGAAATGGTTACACCTCTTAGGGAATTATTTAATAAAATACAATTGGGAGGAGGGGTACCACTCTCATGGAAAACAGCCTTTATTTCTTTAATTCCCAAAGAAGATCAAGATCTGGCACAACCAAAGAATTATAGATCTATATCATTATTGAATACAGATTACAAAATTTTTGCTAAGATATTAGCAAATAGTTTAATGTCAGTTATGCAGCAAATGATTCATAGTGATCAATCTGGATTTATACAAGGTAGACAAATGAAAAATAATGTAAGACAAATTATTAATATATTGGAATATTTGGAAAGGAACAACCAAATCCCTGCAGTGCTTATATTTTTAGATGCCGAAAAAGCTTTTGATTGAGTTAATTGGCAATTTTTATTAAGGGTAGTGCAAAGGATGCAATTTGGAAATTATTTTACACAATCTATAAAGGCAATATATCAGCAACAGACAGCACAAATAATAGTTAATGGTAGTTTAACAGAAATTTTTAAAATTGAAAAGGGTACAAGACAGGGTTGTCCCCTATCACCATTACTATTCATATTAACTTTAGAGTTGTTGCTGAATAAAATGTGGGACTCAGAGGAGATGAAGGGAATCAAGATTAAAAATTATGAATATAAGGTACGAGCATTTGCAGATGATTTGGTTGTAACCTTAACGCAGCCAATGAAATCAACTAGGGGTATGATGGAGATAATTAAATAATATGGTCAAATATCTGGGTTCAAAATAAATTTTGGGAAAACGAAGATGATAGTTAAAAATATGACAATAAAATAAAAACAGGAATTACCAAGAATAACGGGATGTGAAATAGTTAAGAAGGTTAAATATTTGGGTGTTTATATTGCATCCTCTAATTGGAAATTATATAAATATAATTATGAGTTGTTACGGCACAAAATACAAATAGAAATGAATAATTGGAAAAAACTACAATTATCCTTGTTAGGTAAGATAGCAGCATTAAAAATGAATGTTTTGCCTAAATTTTTATTTCTATTTCAAATGATACCAATACTTTAAAAAGATGCCAATTTGGAAGAATGGCAGAAAGGCATTAATAAGTTTATATGGGCAGCAAAGAAACCAAGGGTAAAACTAAAAATATTGCAGGATGCACGAGAAAGAGGTGGTCTGAAAATGCCTAATTTAAAATTGTACTATGAAGCAGCTGTATTATCAGCAATTAGTGATTGGATTAACTTAACAAATGGAAGAATTTTGAATATTGAAGGATACGACTTGGTATATGGTTGGCATGCTTATCTAGTGTATGATAAAAAGGTAGATAGAACATTTAAGAGCCATATTTTGAGGAATGCTTTATTGCGTGTCTGGAAGAAATATCAGTATAATATCAGTATAGAAATTTTGAATATAGAACAAGGTATATTAAAATTAAAACCTCTGAACATCTTGAAAGAGGAAAAGATAATTCAAACTTGGTTTCAGTATGTGCAACTACAAGCCAGATGGAGAAAAGATCAGAAAATTAGTACTATACAAGGTGATGAAAATTTGATAAAACAAATTAGGGACCAAAGTCAAATGCAAATTAAAAGGTTGTATAATATATTGATAGAAATGGACTCGGAAACAGAATTAGTTAAAGATTGTATGATAAAATGGGCACAAAACTTTGAACAACCAATAATGATGGAAACATGGGAGAATATATAGGTAAGAAATGTAAAATTTACGCAAGCTCAAAACTTGAGAGAAAATTTTTATAAAATGTTTTATAGGTGGCATTTAGATCCAAAAAAGTTATCTTGTATGTATCCGAATGTACAACCCAAATGTTGGAGATGTGATTGTGAAGATGCCACTTATTTTCATTTATGGTGGACATGTAAAAAGGTCAAAGTATTTTGGATTAAAATTTGGTGGATTTTACAAAATATTTTTAAAAAGAGGATAAAATCTGTACCACAGTTATTTTTGCTGGGTATAGTTACGGATTGTAGGGTAACAGAGACTAATTTGATTTTGAATTTAATAATTGCAGCAAGATTATTGATGGCTCAATATTGGAAGAAACAAGATTTACCTACTATCCAAAAGTGGATATTAAAAGTAACAAATTTAACAGAGATGGCAAAAGTTTTGGCGTATTTGAAGGACTATTCAAATGAAAAATATGTGAGAGAGTGGAGAAGATGGATAGACTATACTCAAAGGAAATATTGGATTAAAAAATTGCAGATAGGTTATGAATAAACATAAGAATGTTATGTTATTATATAATTAAATTTAGTATGAAGTATGGGGAATCGAAGTATTAGAGAGTTGTAAGATGTTATAGATAATTAGATTATGTTGGCTTATGATTGTTGACTAATATAACCTGTATCTTGTTTTGGAAAGTAGGGGGGGATGGGGGAGAGTAAGAGGTAAGGGAGGTGGGTGGTGGGAGGAAGGGTGGGGAAGGGTTAGGGAGGGAAGGGGGAGGGGGGTTATGTATGTAAAATTTTGAAAAATCTTTCAATAAAAAAAAACTTTATTATCAAGAGGAAATTTTGGAGGAAGAGATAGCAAAATATTTAGAAAAATCAGATTTACCTAAAATAACTGAACAATACAGGGAAATGTTAGAAGAAAGAATAACAATGATGGAATTAACAGAAGCTATTAAAGGACAAAAAAAATGGGAAAGCAATAGGATCGGATGGTCTACCAGTGGAACTATATAAAACATTACAAGAAGTGATGAGCAATGTAATGCTGGAATTATTTAATGAACTTCTAATGAAGGCAAGAATGCCAAACTCATGGAGGGAGGCCTATGTAACACTCATACCTAAAGAAGATGCAGATCTACAACTGATAAAAAACTACAGACCGATTTCGTTATTAAATGTGGATTACAAGATTTTTGCTTCAATAATAGCGAATAGATTAAAAAGACTATTAAATGTATTTATTCATATGGATCAAAATGGTTTTTTCCTAAGAGACAAATCAGAGACAATGTGAGGATAATTCTAAACACTTGGGAATATTATGAGACACATTCAGAAAAACAAATGGTGATGATATTTTTAGATGCTCAGAAAGCCTTTGATAACATGAATTGGCAATTCATGATAGAACAATTGCAGATAATGGATTTTGGGGAGAGATTTATAAATATTATAAAAACGATTTATGATAGACAATCTGCTAAGATAATGATGAATGGAGAAATAACAGAAAATGTTAGTATTATGAAGGGTACAAGACAAGAATGTCCTTTATCCCCATTGTTGTTTATCTTGACTTTAGAAGTCTTAAATAGAAATATTAGGCCTATTTTGGGGCTGTGGGGCATATTGGGAAAATGAAAGGGTGAACTGGTTCCCTCACCATTGGATCGTTTTCACCCTCATCCTTGCTGTCATAGGATTCTGGCAACTGGTCATTTTTGTGACCAGTTGAAGTGGGCTCCTCCCCCACTTCAGCTGGGTGGGAAGGGACCTCTTCATCCTGGAGGGCCTTCCAGGACATGTTGGTGGCCCGTTTGGGGTCTCATTCCAGTGGTGCCTTGGGTGGTGGCTCTGGCCTAGGCCTCAGGGCTGGGGTCATGCATGCAAATGCCATGTGGCCCTTTCCCCCACATCTGTAGCACTTCATCAGACTTTGAGGGAGGGCTGGTTTCAGGGTCTGCCATGGTGCTGTGGGTCTCCATTGGCTGGGCGGTTTCAGATTGGATTGCCCCCGCTCTTTTGTGTCTGTTTGCTTTCTCGTGTCATTGGCATGCAATCCACCATTGACTTTTATTGCTACTCAGAGAGCTGGTTTGGGATGCCCCAGTTAGTGGTCACCTGGGCAATTTGATTGTCCAGGCTTGTTCTGAAAAAGTGCACTAGCAACCACTCTGGTAAAGGGGGTAGCCTCCCAATGACTCTCCTAAATTCGCAGATATGCTCTTTAATGGGATGGCCCCTCTGCTTTAGATAGCTGGGCTCATCTTCCGCAAATGGGTCTTCCTCCGCCTCCTCGAAACTGGCTTTGAGTAGTCGTAGGAAGTCATCTGCGTCTTGCAGTTTATTTTATTGATTGATTGATTGATTGATTGATTCAATTTATATGCCGCCCTTCTCCGGAGACTCAGGGCAGCTTACAATGTGTTAAGCAATAGCCTTCATACTTTTGTATACACCTGCTTAGTAGGGCTTTTGCCCCCTCCCACCCACCCAAGGTGTTCTTTTTTATACAAAGTCAGCTTATTGCCCCCACAATCTGGGTCCTCATTTTACCTACCTTGGAAGGATGGAAGGCTGAGTTAATCTTGAGCCTGGTGAGATTTGAACTCGCAGTAATTGCAGGCAGCTGGCAGCTAAGTGCTATTTAACAGCACTTTAGTCCACTGCACCCCCAAGGCTTGCGGGGGTTCTCCTCTTGTAGAGAGCTGCTAGCCATTCCCTTGCTTTCCCCTCTAGCCCCTCTGTGATAGTATTCACCATGACTCTGGGGGATGGGTAGAGGAGTCCATAACATTCTAGGTGGATTTCAGCTGAGTCAAGGAATAGAGCTAGCTGGTCTGAGTCCCCATCAAACTTTCTTCTGAACTGGGGTGGCTCATTCAGTACTGCTACTCTCTCCTCCTGTTGGCCTCTGTATGCTTGCATTTGATATAGCTGGCCCTCTTCCTCAGCTCTAGTTTGGAGGGAGAGAGGGGTTTGTCTGCCATGCGCAGCCTGCCTGCTGTGTGCAAAAGACACTGGTTGCAGCCTCCTTCTGAAGGGTGGAGAAGGGGGGCTGTGTTTCTGTCTGTTTCCCCTTGCTTCAAAGGGATCCACTGCTCCTCCCCTCTCCTTTGGCCTGCATGATGGCCTCTCATCGGGAAGGGTAGCCCGGTCAAATTCCTCCCTCGGCTGCTCTCTGGAACTCCCCAGGGGCTTTGGGAGTCTGGCTTGTTTCCAGTCCAGCCTTCACTCCATTCTTCCCAGCTCACTCAGGGGCTTCCCCTTTTTCCATGCATTGGGGTTGGGGAACTCAAATTCAGCTGCTTTAGGGATTAACTCCCACCAATACTCATGTCTTCTTGCTTTTGCCACTGGAGCAGGCATCTCAGCTTTGATGTCTGAGAGAGGCTGCACTCTGGCTACAATCAAGCTCTTTTCAGATAGCCTGTCTTTGGCCATTGTTGCCTGATTTTCCCTCTCAGATATTGGGGAGCGATTGGAGTGTCCAGGATTCAGGAAACCTGGTGATCTTGATAGATTTTAAAAGCAGTTCTAACTGTCTGAGAAGTTTCCAAAATATGCCCTAATTAATTTATGAGCCACGAGCCAAACTTCAAAAGAAATATAGTCATTTATTAGGAGCACCATTTCAGCAATATTCAGATGCAGTTAGAACTAATCCCATGTAGATTTATGTTTCCCTATGACCCTGTCTCTCCCCTCCCCTCTGGCCATGTTATAAATCACAGTCTCCAGTTAACCACTTTGGCTGGCTGTGAAACCCAAAGCTTTCCTACTGATTGCGGTAGAAAGGCATCTGTGGAATGTAGTTTCAGTTACGGAAATCAATCAGCTCCATTAGTTCTCCCTCCCTCCTGCTCATGGCAACTTGAAAGCTTTGCAACTTGATACTCTGACAGGTTATGGGCCCAGAGCACACAGAAAGACTGAACTGTAATTTAAGCTGAGGGACAGCCTGTGTTCTAAGCAAGAGAACAAAGCTATGAAAGCTTGCAGGATGGCTGTTGAATTTAAGGACAGTTCCCTGCCTCGTTTGGGACAGAAGAACTATATTATTGGGGCTGCAAAGATGGAAATGTTTCCTGAAGGCTAAGAAGCTCTGGGATATTGTATTAATCCACCCCAGGCACCATTAGCAGCTGCAGATCAGAGGCAGCATGATAAAGCAATGGCTTTCATCATCTTAAGTTTAGAAGGAAAACAATTTATTAATGTAGCTGATTTAAAGACTACAAAGGAGATCTGGCTGAAATTAAGAAGTGTGCATGTGAGCGTGTCAGCATGCAATATTGTACAATTATCAGAAAAGTTATACAGAGCCTGTTTCAACCAGAAGAATCTGTGAAACAGAATTTTTTACAAATGCAAACTTTATTTGTGGAGTTAGAACAGCGTGGAATGAATCTCCTGAATCTCAGAAAGTGCTGCTGGTGTTAAACAGTCAGGATGAAACATAGGACATTGTTTCTGCAGTTTTTGAATGCAAACTATAACAGGAGTTGCGTTTGGAGGCTTTAAGGGATTCTTTGATTGCTGAGGAGAACAAGCACCATTTTAGAAAAAGCCACGAGGAGAAATTCCTGAGGTGGGGGCCCAAGGAGCAGAAAAAGAAGAGCAATGGAAAGTTCCACAGACTGGTTGTCTGCAGAGAGCAGAGCAACAGACAAGATCTCTGCAAAGAGAAAAGTAGCAGTAGAAGAGACCATCAGAAAGAACAGCAACAATGGAGGTGTTTCCTTTGGGGTAAAAATCACATTTAAAGAAGAACTATTTGCAAAGGAAAACCTGTTTGCAAGGAAGAAATTATTTGCAAAACAGAACCTATTTGCAAGGAAGGAACTCAGCAGATGGACAAATTGCTGTGACAAAAGTCAGCTATTGCAATAGCAGAAACAAACGGTTGGTAGACAGTGGCACAAGTCAAACAATTGTTAATAATTCTAAATTGTTTTACAGGATGGATCCAGCTGCTGAAGATGCAGTAGTCTTGGCAAATGGACAGAAGGCTAAAGTCATTGGAAGAGACAGTGTGCAAATTCTATATCTGGAAATGAGGTTTAATGATATATTATGTGCACCTCAAATGAAGCATAATTTGCTGTGTCTCTAGTTTAGACAAGCAAGGATTTGAGACCATGTTTGTTAATCGGAGATGTCTCATGAAGCAAAATGGGAATGTATGTGCATAGGCTATAAAAGAGGTTAATCTTTTTTTTTTAATTGAAAAAGTTTTACAATATAAATTTTATCATTTCTCCCCCCCATCCCCCCCAACCCCCCTTCCCCCCAACTTCCCCCTCCCCAACCCCCAACCCCATATCCCTGCCCATCCCCCCCTTGGCTTCCCTTGCAAAAAAAAATTATTTTCACACAGTCTACATATATTAAACTAAGAAAAGAAATACAGTGAAATCCAAAAAGTAATATAACAAATAGACCTATAAATAGTAAAGTTTTCCTAGAACTAATAATACTATAATAAAAAACTAATAATAGTAATATTTACCTCATTTATCAGCCATCAATATTCATTTATCAATCAATACAGCTCTTATAATATTTAAACCCAAATAAAAAAATATCAAACATTTCTCTAATCTAATATTAATAATTATTTACCTAAATATCAAACATTTCTCTAATCTAATATTAATAATTATTTACGTAAATCAATCCCCCATATTATATAATAATAAAATATAATATATAGCATCTATGTCAAATAATTTTCTGTATCAATAAACCAATTTTTAGTCTTCTCTTCATCTTGATTGAAGTTAAGTATGCTGTGTCCTAATTAAGTCAATTTCTTCTTCCAACATAGTTTTTATAAACTTCATATTCCAGCTGCCCCCATCAGCAAAAAACATCTCTCCATATAAAATCCCCCCGAGTGACTTTATATTTGTAAGATCCAACCACAAAGGTATGTTGTAATCCTCTAGGTAGAACATTCAACCTAGCTACTGCTGTTCTACCAAATAAAGACAGATGCAGCTCTTCCCAATTTTCCAAGTCTTAAATAGACACTACAAGCTGCATTCCCAGATGTTCCTTTAAAACTCTTTCAAATCCTGCCAACCTTTCCAATTCCTTCCTTTGGGTTTCCGACATATTTTCATCTTTATTTTCTTCATCTAGATAGTTAATTCCAAAAAGCTATAATAGGGTAACCACCAGATCCTCTGCAGACACTCGTACTGCAGTGATCTGTTTACTTTTCTCAAAATCTTAAATCCAACTCAGGATGAATTTTGCAAAAAATTTTTAATCCATTTTCATATATAAATCAAGTATGATCAAGATTGTCTTTTAAACTATTTCAATTAGTAAAATATTTGCCATCCTTTCTGTAGAGAATTCAATCCATTCATAAATGTCATTTAAGTTTCACAAAGCGAGTCGAGCAATTGACGAAGTTTCTGTTGTACAGTAGTGGTTTTCAATCCAGCTCCTCCCTTAACTTCTGCTTTCTGTTGCTTGCCATTATCCCCCTTTTCCTCTTGTGAAGTACTGGGCCTCTGCTGTTTCTGCTTTGATAAGATTTGCTTCTCATCTCGAGTTGTATATTTATCTTTCGGTTCTTGCTTCAACAGTTCAAGGTCCAGTACCACCTCTCTTGTATCTCTGGGGTGCTTTATTTTCAGCTCTGGAAAATCCATAATAAAATCATCTGAAAAACCACCTACTGCTCCTTGAATTTCTTCTATTGCACTTTGAGTTTCTAATTCCATCTGCCTGCATTGTTCCTCAGTCTCTCTTACAGACTCTTTATCTTTAATACCTTCTTCCATAGTTAACAACATGGATGAAGATGAAGATGTGAGGGCTCCTTTAAAAATATCATTATAAAAATGTTCTGCTTTTTCAATAGTATTTAAACGATATCTCACATCTTGATATCTCAGAATTACGCCAACTGGTACATCCCATCTGAATGGAATCTTACTTCTCTTCAATTCCTTCACCAAAAATCCAAAATCCTTTCTGTCTCTTAAGATCTTAGGTGGTAGCTCTTTATAAACACTAATTTGTTTACCTTCTACCTGCACAGTAGCAAGATAGGACTTTTGCAAAATATCATTTCTCAATCTTCTGTCAGTAAAATAGACAACAACATCTCTAGGCAAATTCCTTTGTCTGGCCACACGTGAGTTCACCCTATAAGCTTTTTCAATACAGCTAAGAATGTGATCATCTTCCACCTTTAGTAATACAGCTAATGCCTTGGCACAGACTGTTCTTAAATCTTCTCTATTGTTCTCTCTTATACCTCTTAATCTTATCACAGACTCCATAGCTGTAAATTGAAGCATCATCACATCATTTTCAATTTTTTTATTTCTAGCATCAACTTTAAAAAAATTTTCTTCTGTTACTTTCATCTTAAAATCAATCTCTGTATTGATTTCAGCCACTTATTTTTCCATTTCCATCATTGCATTTGAAAGAGCAGAAACTACGTTAGTAATAATTTGGTTCAAATTGTCATATTTTTCCTGTACCAGTTCCTTGAGTTGCTTCTGTGAACTTTCTATCTTTTCAACAACGCTTCCCAAAACCTTGGTTATAAAGCCTTTCAAATCCTCATTTCCAGTTCCCTGAAACTGCATTTGAGGCTTTTCTAATTTTTCCTTTGTCTGGTAAGTAAGGGAGCCCCCCCTTGGTTTTTGTTTTGGAGTCATGCTTCCATAAAATCTTAACTTTCCCCAAAAAACAAAGGGATTCTATTTCTTAGGAATTAAATCAATTTTGTTTCTTTTTAAAATCCTGTTAAAATGTTTCTTCTAAGTACTTCAAAGCAGGCTCAACTCTCACTTTCACTTTCCACTTTGCCTTCTTCCATTTAAGCCAATTGCCATTTTCTCAAGCATTTTCTTAAATCTCTTTTTTTCTTAGAAATTATTAATAAGACAAATACTTGCTTTTTTCTCCTTTTAGAAAGTCCAGATTTCACCAGTTTTTTGCTTGCTGTAGATTTCTATTGTTTTAGTGGCATTGCTCTCGTCGTCTGGCTCTGCTGCTGTTAACAGAGGTCCCTCACTGCACGGAGCTTCAGTGAGGTGAAAGGGGAGCCATCACCCTGAGCTCTCCCCAGGATGAAAAAAAGGTCCTGGGGGCAACTCAAGGGGCTCTACCCACCCCACCAGCTCTACCCGCTCTTCAATTTAAAGAGCAGGTTTTCCGAGCCACCTGCCAGTTGTAAGGCAGCTCCAACGCGCAACGAGGCCGGCGGTCATAAAAAGACCGTCCGGCAACGACGGAGGCGCCAACCGGAAGCCCAAAGAGGTTAATCTTTATGTGTTGCAAGGACAAAGGGTTCAATGTGCCCAAACATTTGGAAATGAGGCACCACATGATTCATGTGTTCATCTCTTGCACAGAAAGCTTGGCCATGCCAGCTTCAGAGTTTTGTAAAGGATGGACCAGTTTTGGACTGTGCAGTATGCAAATCATCAAAGTCCAAGGCATTTCCACTAAGCAAGACAGACAACAAGAGCTCTAGAGCTGGTATATGCAGATTTGGTGGAGCCAATGCAAGCCAGTTTGGGAGGAGGTAAGTATGCACCGGTTATTGTAGATGACTACAGCAGGTTTGGGTCCTGCTATTTACTAAAGAGTGTGCTACAGAAATTTAAGCTTTGTAGAAAGAAGATATAAACAACAGGTATGTCAGCTGCAAACTGACAAAGGTTCGGAATTCATGTCAGCAAATTTTCAACAGTGGTTGGGATAGTTAGGAATAAAACACAGATGCACTAATCTGTACACAGCAGCTGAGAATGGTGTAGTTGAGAGATGGAATGGACTTATATACCATGAAGGACTCACTGCTGGAGGATTCTGGTCTGAGCAGGTCATATTGGGGTGAAGCCATATTGACTGCTAATTATTTAATTAATAGGTTGTGGAGTTCATCCATTAATAATATGTAGTACTATATAGGAGAAAACCATGTCTGGCATATTTAAGGGTTTTTGGAAGTAATGCGTGGGTGCATATTTCAAAAGCAATTAGAAGAAAAGGACAACCAAATGTTAGAAAGCTTAGGTTTATGGACTATGAGCCTGGTTCAAAAAGCTATTGCTTTAGCGATGGGAGCAAAAGAATAGTGATTTCCAGGTCTGCTAGCTTTGCAAAGCAAAATTGGAACAGAATTTATGCAAATTTATGTAATGATCCACTTAGTGATGATGTGTTAGACTCTATGATGCTTGCTTGCTTTCAGCTGCCATATAATGAGGGCAATTTATAGATATTTGGGAGAGGGAAGTGAGCTGGTGGAGATGTCTCGTGAAAGGGAGTGAAAGGGACAAATATTCTCATCATCTTCAGTGCAGCTGAATGGAGTTGCTGATAGTCTGTCAAGGTCAACCGTTCTGGCATACCAGAGGGATTGGACCATCTGAAGATGTACCTCACATGACACTTTGGGGGACTGGGGATTGGATGTTCAGCCACAGTCCTTGTGGGAGAGGGATTTGGGAATACATTCAATATGTAATTTTCGCACCTGTTGCCTCAGATCTTGCTTTCTTTTCATTGCATTCAGTTCATACTCAGTAAAAGTACCTTTCTCTACAAACATGGAGTTGGGGGCTTTCTTTCTTGAGTTTTGAATGGAGGCATACTTGACACAATGATTCACTTAGTGATGGTGTTCCACTTAGTGATGATAACTCACTTAGTGATGGTAATTCACTTAGTGATGGTAACTCACTTAGTGATGGTGTCAGCGTTCAGGGAGGAGAAGCTGAAAAAAATAGGAAGCAAGAGTAGGTTGAAAGACAGCAGCAGTCAATGTCACACAGATCAGAGTGATGAAACAAAGGGATCCCACCTGACAAGTATTCTGCTAGTTAAATTAAAGTATGTAATGTATCGTATGAGCCAAGAAACTATAAGGAAGTATTGGCACTACCTCAAATTGAACAAGTAAAGTGGAAAGTAGTATGGACAACGATGAAATCCATGGAGGAACATAAAGTGTTCACATGTATGATTTTGCCACAGGGTGGCAAAGCTTTAGGATGAAAGTGGGTATACAAAAAGAAAGTACCACCCAACAATGAGGTACAATATGAAGCAAGGCTAGTGGCACAAGGTTTTGAACAGATGAAAAATGTGCATTATGATGAGGTATTTGCACCAGCTGTAAAGAGTGAAAGTATAAGGCTGGCACTAGTTTTTTTTTAATCAAGTTTTATTGACCCTCCTCCCCCACATTCACCCGCATCTTTTTTTGAACAGAATATTGGCCATTTCTTATCTTTTACAATTTTTCAATTGTAATTTTACTCAATTACAATTTTTGCCAAAGTCTTCCTTTTTTCCCTATTTTTTCTTTATTTCATATCTCAATATTTCTATATTTATTTATATAAACAACATCTTCATTCACTCTCAAGTTCTAATTTTCCTATTTGTTCACATTTATTCTCTTTTATTTTTTAACAATTTCTCCTTTATCTTCATATATTCATATGTGTGTTCTGGGTTCCATTTCCTCTTTTTTGTTATATAGCAATCTTTCTTCTCAGTCTCTTTCCTCTCCCTCTCTCTTCCTTCCTTCTTTCTTTCTTTCGTTCTTTCTTTCCGTCTTCTTCTGCTCCTTACTACTTCCCCTTCCTTTCTCCTTCTCCTCCCTGACTAACCCTCTCTGCTACTCTGATTTCCACTCCCTTCCTTCCTCCCCTCCCTTCTATCCCTCTCTCTCCTTCCCTTCTCTCCCATCTCTTTACTTCTTCTTCCATCTCTCTCTATTGCTGTATAGATTTTCAATTTAATATTTTCACTATGGTGTCCAGGCAACCCCAACCTTTCTTTCATTTATTAAATATCTTTCTCAAAATTCTTATCTTTTTAATTGTTAATATATATTTATAATTCACATCTTAATCATTTCTAATTGCCCCAATCTAATTAGTTCTTATTTTAATCTTAATTTGCCTTCTTTCCCTTTTTGATTACATTTCAAATATATAGTTTAAAATATTCCAATGTATTACAATTCCCCCAATTAAATGTACTCATATTATTACAACTTCTCATTTTATAAACCTCCAACACTGCACTTAAAAATATGACAATTCTTTCAATTTCTCAAATTTTCAATAGAGCATATTTAAAACATAAAACATCAAGCATAAATCTTATGTCATTTACTTCATACATCTCTATAATTTCCCATCATTTTAAGTCACTTAATTGGTATCACTATTTTATCTTTTTTCTAATATTCATCTTATCTGTTAAATCTTACAATTCTAAATTTATCCCCCCTTTCAAAATATCCATTTTGTTTGTAATTCAAAAAAGAGAAAAGGCAAGTTTTCCCACTTCTTTAACTTTTATATCCAACCAATCTGTTTATAATCCAATCCAAATTGGAAAAGTCCAAATTCCAACCTAACATTTTCATTCATATTCAACTTTAAATCTTTAGTCAGGCTCTCCTATAGAGCGCTTTTCACTTCCATATTTTTTCTCTATCAGTTGTCTCCCCCCATTGCTATTTAGCCACTATTTCCACGCTGGGATAATTCTAACATTTTCCAATGTTTCTTTTATTACCTGTGAGTTGGCCAATAATCTGTCTAAATCTTCACTCCTACACAACACTTATTCCTGATGCTCCGGCTTCATGGCGATTCGCACTGATCACCACCCCCCATTGCTAGATCGAAGAGTTTTCTCAGGCTTTCCAAGGAATTTGCCTGTTCCTCTGTAGCTACCGAGCTGCTTCTCCTTCTTCACTGTCCATACAGGACAGATCCGGTCCAAAGACACCCCGGTGATGGTTCATCTGGCTGCGTTTTGCCAGAGTCATTGGAGCCTGGTATTTTCCCAACCAGTCACGCTACTCGCTTCCAGAAACTCCAAAGCTGGCACTAGTGTCGGCAGCAACACATGGCCATAAAATTTGGCATTTTGACATAACCACTGCATTTTTCAGTGCAGAATTAGAGGAAGAAATTTACATGGTTCAAGCACCAGGGTATGAAAGTAAAAAGCCTAACATGGTGTATAAATTGAACAAGGCCATTTGTGGTCTGCAGCAGTCAGCCAGGAATTGGAATATATGTTTAGGTACAGCATTGAAGGGTCTTGGGTTCAAGAGTTGCAAGGTTGATGGTTGCATATACACTGGAAAGTTACAAAGTGGGGATTGTCAACTATTAGCATTTGTGGATGATCTTTGCTTCATTGCAAAGGATGTATGACAGGTAAAAATTTGTTAATAAGTTGGAGAAGAAATTTTAATTAAAGAATTTGGGAGAAATACAAAATTATCTTGGTGTGGAGATACAAAAAACTAAGAAAGTTGGTTATGTTCTCAATCAAAAAAGAAAAATGTAACAGTTGTTGGAGAGATATAACATGAAAGATTGTAATACTGCTCCAACATCTATGAGCACAGATTTTCATAACAGTTTGGATTTTAGAGTATTTTAGAGTAAAATCAAACCGTTTAAAGTACTGAGCCCATCGTACTTGTTTTGGGGAGAGTCTCTTTGGGGTCTTTTGGGCTTCTAGATTTTTGTGATAAGTCCAGACTTCAAAAGGGGTCTTACTGCCTTCTAGGAAGTGCCGCCAGGTCAACAAAGCCCAACGAACTGCATAAGCCTCTTTCTCCCAAATAGTCCACCTTTGCTCAGTCTCATTCAACTTTTTGGATGTGTAAGCGCAGGGATGTAGTTGGTATTGCTCATTCTTCTGAAGTAATACCGCCCCTATTGCCACATTGCTGGCATCTGCTTGTATGACAAATGGTTTCTCCGTGTCTGGGTGTTTTAGAATTGGTTCTGCTGAGAACAGCCATTTAGGTTTTTCAAATGCCGCCTGGCATTCCATAGTCCAGTTCAATGGTTGTTTTGGTTTAGGGTTGTCCTCCCCCTTTGTTTTTAAGAGCTTGGTGATAGGGAGGGCAATCTGAGCAAACTTAGGCTTTTTATTCTTGGCTGTACACCGCCCTGAGTCCACTAGGAGAAGGGCGGTATATAAATTTAATAAATAAATAATAATAATAATAATAATAAACTGGCGGTAAAAGTTGGCAAATCCCAGGAAGCTCTGTAACTGTTTACGTGTGCATGGAGGGTCCCAATCAAGTACAGCCTGCACTTTTAGAGGATCCATCTCAACCCTCTGGTGTGAAATGCAGTATCCCAAATAGTCAATCTTCTCTTGGTGGAATTCACATTTGGAAAGTTTGGCATAAAGTTTGGCAGAGCGGAGTTTGTTTAAAACCTGCCCTGACTAGTTTCACATGTTCTGCTTTGATCTCGGTATAGATTAAAATGTTGTCCAAATAGACCAGAACCACCTTATATAAATGCTGATGCAGCACTTCATTTATTAACTGCATAAACACTGCAGAAGCTCCTTGCAACCCAAAGGGGAGCACCTTGAATTGGTAGCAACCGAGGGGGGTGTTAAATGCTGTTTTCCACTCATCCCCTTCCTTAATTCTAATATGGTAGTAAGCCTCCCTTAAATCTAGCTTTGAAAAAAATTTTCCTTTAGCAAGGTGTCCTAACATATCTTTCATAAGGGGGAGAGGATACATGTTCTGCACACTGATAGCATTAAGAGTCCGAAAATCAACACAAAGATGCTTTGAACCATCTTTTTTCTCTCTAAAGAGTACGGGAGCTGCAATTTTTGGTCGGGCTGGCTCAATGAAACCCCTTGCTAGGTTTTTCTCAATGAATGTTCTCAGTTCTTCCAACTCCCTTGGTGATATGCTGTACATCTTGGGTTTAGGGTAAGATTTCTATTGCACAGTCCATGGCGCGGTGGGGGGGGAGCTCATCTGAGGCTTTTTCGCTAAAAACCTCAGATAAATCCTTGTATTCTACAGGTATGTTCTCAAATGGTGTGGTGTGACCAGGCATGGCTGTTTCTCGATTCTCTGCCTCCTCAATTCCTTTGTGTGGATACTCAGCAAGAGTCACCTTCTTTTGAAATTTTATGATGCCTTGTTTCCAATTGATTTGTGGGTTCCATTCTTTTAGCCATGCAAGGCCCAGAACCAACAGCCATTCCATGCCAGGTGCCACTATAAAAGTAAGCTTTTCCTTGTGGCTTCCGATGCCTATATGTAGAGGCTCAGTGGCTAGAGAAGCTGGCTCCCCTCCTGCTATTGACCCATCTAGTTGGCAGAAAGCAATGGGGGTTTTCAGTTTCCTTACATTAATCCCTAACCTCCCTACTAAAGTTGGACTAATCAAACAATGGGTGCACCCTGAATCCACTAAAGCGGAGATGCTTATCTCCCTGTCCTGGATTGGGATGAATAGTCTTAAGGGGAGGGAAAGCGGTTCAATCAGTTTGCTTACCAGTGGTTCATCATCTGGATCACTTCTGAATGAGTGTGATTCCTCCTGTTCAGATGCCAGGATTTCCTCCCCAATGAGGGGAGGGGATGGAACTTCTATGGTCTGCCTGCTCCACAGAGCAGTCTCCTTCCCACACTGACCCGGTGCAGGACCCTCCCCTGGTGGGTGATTCCAGGCTGATGTTTACGAATGACACTCTGCAGCTCAGTGCCCTTCTTTTCCGCACTTGAAACAGGCTGAAGATCTCGGAGAGAATGCGGTTTGTGGTTTGAGGAGCTCTTCCTTCCATTGGGGTGAGGATTTCTTCCATGCTCGCCCTGCTCGATACTGGTTTCTGGCCATATCGATCTCAGCTTCTTCAGCAGTGACATACCATTCAGGTAGATCATTCGGTGCCCCTCGGGCCACACAGGCATTGTATAGATCATCACTCAGGCCATCTGTCAGCTTCTCAGTGCTGACATAGTAAAGAGGGGGTTAAATTCCTGTGAGATTATTAAGAGAGAGTGCCGTAGAATGATTTAGATAATGACCAATAGGATAAGGAAGCAAGCCAGGAAAGGGAGGGATAATGGAGCAGAGGTCATTTCCTGGCTGCATATGAGTCCGTGAAGACGTTGTTCTAACAAATAAAAGTTTTTCTTTTTTTATTATCAAAATGTGAGAGGCATCTCATTTGTCAGACAACTCTAGCGTTGACAGAAAGCCAGGAAAATAATCATGTTTTTTAAAACAAAAAGAAATGCTCTCTTCAAAAAATTTTCTTCTAAAAATATTTATGCATTCCTAATCTACTTCACGCCGACGTTGGCAGACCTTCAGATGTCTCCGTAGCAACCATTATCAGAGACCATGAAAGAAAACAATCTCCACCGGAGGTTTGCCTCAGAAAAGGAAAAAATTATGATGCCTTTTTGCTGGACTCCAATCAAGTGGCAGGTAAGGGGGGAAGTTTCTATGGCTCTCCAAATGGCAGCATAGCCCCCCCACACACACAAGGGGAAAAAAAAGATGAGAGAAGAAAGCTCCAAAATGCACTCAGGGCTTCCCTCCCTGCTCAGCAAGCGACCCAGCCCAGCCACGGCATCACTCCCCTGCACCCAAATGGGAGATGATGAAGAAGCCCAAGGGCACCGTGGGCAGGCTCACAGACCCCCGCAATGGGAGGAGAGGCCACTGAGAGTGGAACCACCCCGATTCAGAGGGAAATTTGATGGGGATCCGGACCTGCTAGCTCAATTTCTCGATGCAGCTGAGATTTACATCGAGCGCTACACACACCTTTACCCTTTCCCCAGGGCCCTGGTCAGTGCCATCGCAGAGGGTCTGGAGGGAGAAGCAAGGAGCTGGTCAGCAGCCCAGTACAAATACAGGGCCCCCCAACTGCAAAATGCAGATGGTTTCTTACAACTGCTGCGAGCCCGTTTCGAAGAAACAGGGGACAATCCCTTTGTAGAAGATGAGCTCAGGCACCTAATGCAGAGGGGGAAGCCTATCCAAGAACATATCCGTGAGTTCAGGAAAGTTGTTGGGACTTTACCTCCTTTGCCTGAACGACTGCTAGTATACTTCTTTAGAACAAGCTTAGATAAGCAAATCACCCAAGTGACTGCTTATCGAGATATTCCGAACCGACTGTCTGACTGGTTCCGGATAGCGATGCAAGTTGAGAGAGGGCTACGTGCCAACAACATGCTAAAACAACCACAGGCAAAGGAGAAAACCCAGCTGGACCAGGAACCGTCTATCAGACCAGAAACTACAGCATCACGGGCCACCCAGAGGCCATCCACCCCACGGAGTCCACTGAGGTGCTACAGGTGTGGGGGAATTGGGCATTTGGCAGCAGCGTGTGGAACCCCGGGGCCAAAAACAGAGCCCCCGGCCAAGGCACGACTGGAACGAGGACCCGGGCACACCACCAAGGCACCATTAAGACTTTCCTCAACTGCAGAAGTTTTTGCCCATCTGACTGAAAATAGGGGGAGCTCCGACGATGCGAATCGACCCCCCGAACTGTATGAGGGCGATGACGATGGTGAAAACAACCCAATGGTGAGCGCATCCATCCACCCTTTTCTTTTCCCCATATGCCTAACAGCCCCAAAAACAGGTATCTAGGGACTTTCCAAGCCCTAGTAGATTCGGGTTGCAGGAGGTGCCTGATTAACCTACCCACAGTCCTAAAACTGGGGATCCGGGCTAAAAGGCTCAGCCACCCAATCCGTTTTCAGCAAGTTGATGGATCCCTACTGGGGGGGCGGATGCCACACATTTGACCGAGCCGGCGAAGCTGGAGCTAGCGGATCACTGGGAAATGATTCGGTTCATAATAGCCCCCAAGATGACCAACCCAGTCATACTGGGACTCTCCTGGCTGGACAAGTGGGGCCCTACCATCTGGTGGCAAGAAGGAACCCGCAGACTGAGGATAGCAAGGGGACCCCACCCCCTGCCACCACAACCAGAGAAAACGGCCCCTCCTCCCACCCAGGGGGTCCAACCCCTCCCTCTAGAGGGACAAAAGATGCCTCCAACACAGGTGCCCAATCCGCCCTGTAAAGGGACGACAGAGCAACTGGCGGCCACCTCCAGCACCTCCCACGGCCAGAACCAGATCCCAAAAGAGTACCAAGACTTGGCAGAAGTATTTAGCAAGACCGAGTGTGACGTACTACCACCCCACCGTGACGCCAATTGCGCTATCAAAATCATCCCTGGTTCGAAACTACCAAAACCTAAATTGTACACCATGACACCCCGTGAAATGCAAGAACTGCGAAAGTACATAGACAAGAACCTATAAAGGGGTTTTATCGAACCAGCCAAACCACAGGTAGTGGCACCAGTTTTCTTCAGGGAGAAGAAAGACGGCTCCATGGGTCTGGTGGTTGATTTTCGTGGGATAAACTGGGTCTCCGTGCACAACTTATACCCCCTCCCCCTCATGAAAGACATGCTAGCTCACTTGGCCAAAGGGAAGGTTTTTACCAAACTAGACCTTCGTGAAGCCTACTACCGCATACACATCAAGGAAGGAGACGAGTGGAAGACAGCGTTTAATTGCCCCCTAGGAAGTTTTCAATTTAAAGTGATGCCTTTCGGACTACAGGGAGCACCGGCGGTGTTCATGCAACTGATAAATGAAGTTTTACATGATCACCTTTATAAGGGGGTCCTCGTCTACCTGGACGACATTCTCATTTACACAGAAACCTTAGACGAACACATACCCCTCATCCGCCAGGTGCTCGAAAAACTGCTGAAAGCGAACCTCTATGTCAAACTGTCGAAATGCGAGTTCCACCAGTCACGGCTAGACTACTTAGGCTACCGAGTGTCCAATGAGGGGATAGAAATGGACCCAGCCAAAGTACAATCGGTCCTTGACTGGCGACCCCCACGCACCCGCAGACAACTGCAAAGCTTCTTGGGGTTCATGAACTTCTACAGACAATTTATCCCCTCTTTTGCAAAAATTGCCAAACCTCTAACCGACCTCTTAAAAACAGGGAGTCCAGCAACAAAACCTCGCCCAGGACAGCCTCTACAGTGGAGCCCGGACTGCCTTCAAGCCTTCGAAACACTAAAAGAAATGTTTGCAAAAGAACCAGTCTTGAAACATCCTGACCCCAACCAGTCTTTCGTCATCCAAACAGATGCCAGCGACGTGGCAGTGGGAGCAGTTCTACTCCAAAAGAACAGCCAAGGGAACCTTCAGCCTTGTGCTTACACTTCCCGCAAATTCACCGACACAGAGAGACGCTGGGCAGCATGGGAAAAGGAAGCGTTTGCAGTGAGGTGGGCGCTGTTAACCTGGCGACATCTGCTAGAAGGAAACCAGACACCGTTCGAGGTTTGGACTGACCATAAAAACCTGGAGGCCCTTAGGACCCCGTGGAAATTATCACCCAGACAAGTCCGATGGGCCCAATACTTCAATTGGTTCAACTTCAAGCTGAAACACATCCCAGGGGGGAAGAATTTTCTGGCCGATGCCCTCTCCCGAATGCCCCAGTACAACAGTGAATGGGAGCAGGTGGTGAATGCCATCATCCCCTCGCCTCAAGGAGTGGGTCAAGTAACCACCAGACACCAGCATCGCGACCAGCAGGGCCAACCAGCGGATGTCCTGATGACACGGCTCAAAACAGAGACATTGGCGGACCCCTGGTTCCGAGACAATCAGCATCTTTTGACAAGGAGGAACGACGTAGCATGGAAAGGGACGAAACTTTACGTCCCAGAAACTCTACGCACCCTAGTCCTCAAAAGGAGCCACGACGTTAAACCAGCAGGCCATTTCGGTTTTCTAAAGACTCTGCACTTAGTACGAAGACAATTTTGGTGGCCTCACATGAGGAAAGACGTGGACAGCTATGTGAAGAGCTGCACCATCTGTGCCATGATGAAAAACCGACCAGGAAAACCTCCTGGGTTACTGCAGCCAGTAGCTGAACCGACAAGACCATGGGAGGAGATTGCAATGGACTTTATAGTAGAGCAGCCGAAGAGTGGCGGAAACACAATGATCTGGACTGTAATAGACTTATTCTCCAAACAGGCACATTTCATACCCTGTAGTGGGCTACCCTCAGCCCGCCAATTGGCCAAGCTGTTTGTGAAACACATCTACCGCTTGCATGGAGTACCCAGAAGAATCATCTCTGACCGAGGTGTCCAGTTCACAGCGAAATTTTGGAGGGAATTCCTACGATCCATAGGATCATCCCAAGATCTCAGCTCAGCATTTCACCCGAGCACCAATGGCGGGGCAGAGAGACTGAATGCCATGATAGAGCAGTACTTGAGGTGCTATGTAGACTACCAACAGTCGAACTGGGCGGACCTCCTATCTTTTGCGGAGGTCGCGTACAACAATGCTGTCCACAGTAGTACAGGACTAACCCCATTCAAGGTAGTGAGCGGTATGGATTTTGTCCCCATGCCAGAATATCCCAGGGAACCCCCTTCTTCAGTCAGTTTGAACGATTGGATGGCGATGCTAAGAGAATCCTGGGAGAACGTCAAAAAGGCATTAGACAAGGCGGCACAGGCTTATAAGAAGCAAGCAGATAAGCACCGAGCCCCTCAAAGACCGTTCCGAGTAGGAGAGAAGGTCTACCTCTCCACCAAGTACTTGAGACTCAAACTCCCAACTAGGAAATTGGGCCCGAAATTTATAGGACCATTTCCTATAGTAAAAATAATCAACCCGGTCACGGTACAATTGCAGTTGCCCCAGTTACTAGGAAAGATACACCCCGTTTTTCACAGTAGTCTCCTGAAGCCTGTGGTGGGGTCAACTTTAAAGCCGGTGCCACGTGATCCCCCAGGGCCCTTGATCATTGGGGGCCAAACTCATTATGAAGTACAGCGAATTCTCGATTCGAGGTGGCACAGAGGCCGCCTCCAATACTTAATTAAGTGGAAGGGTTACCCATCATCAGAAGCATCATGGGTGAAGAGCACGAACATTCAAGCTGACTGCCTTATAGCTAAATTCCATGCAGATCACCCGGACAAGCCGGGAGGGGGTGGGACACAGTCCCAGACGGGGTAATGGTATTAGACCTGTTGTTTTAACTTGTGCAAGTTTTGCTGAAGAATGAAGGGAGAGGGATTTAAGTAACTGTATGGATAGTTATATGGTTTATTATTATTACTAAAGTGAAGAGTATATAACTGATGTATAGAATAAAATTTAAAGAGAATGTATTAAAAAATTATTTTTTTTCTTTTTTGATACTAAGTAGGTTACTAAATGTTATGAAAGGTATAGTTATATGGTTAATTATCATTACTAAAGTGAAGAGTATATAATTGATGTATAGATCAAACTTTAAATGTATTAAGTCTAATTAATTAAATTGTTTTAATCTAATTAATCTATATTTTTAGATTTTTAAATACGTGTAATGTTAGTGAATTGTTAATAGTTATTTTCTTATTTAAAGGGATCTCACCTTTAAAGAATGTTGAATATGTTAAGGTTAATGTTTGTCAAATAGCGGAAGTCAAGGGAGGGGGGAGGGATAAAGGGGATAGGGTGGGGGGGGTGGGAGAGGGAGGGGAAGGGGGGGTTTATATATTATAAAATGTAATGTAAAACTTTTTCAATAAAAAAAAAAAAGAATGAAGGGAGAGGGGCCGGATGTCAGCTTCTCAGTGCTGACATAGTAAAGAGGGGGTTAAATTCCTGTGAGATTATTAAGAGAGAGTGCCGTAGAATGATTTAGATAATGACCAATAGGATAAGGAAGCAAGCCAGGAAAGGGAGGGATAATGGAGCAGAGGTCATTTCCTGGCTGCATATGAGTCCGTGAAGACGTTGTTCTAACAAATAAAAGTTTTTCTTTTTTTATTATCAAAATGTGAGAGGCATCTCATTTGTCAGACAACTCTAGTGTTGACACTGTCCTTGAAACAGCTCACCAAAATATCTTCCGGCCAGTTCAGACGACACGCGAGGTCCCAGAATTCTTCAGTATACTCTGCTATTGGCCGTCGCCCCTGCTTCACCACCTTAATGAGGTCGAATGCTTTGCGATATGCCAGTGGGTCCTCAAATCGACTTCGTAAGGCCATCATGAAGTGGTCAAAATCCCGCAGTTCTGGTGCGTTAGCATTATGCAGGGTTACCATCCACCTGGCGGCAGCACCCTCTAGGGCTAGGGTCACCACTCGCACTCGGGAGCCTTGCGTTTGGAAATCACGCCCATACTCTTGCATGTAGGTTATCACATGTGCCACAAAGAATCCTAATTGTTGTGGATTCCCATCAAACTTCATCCCAAGGGGGGGAGTTTCTCTTTCCAATTGAGGAGCCCGGGGTTGGTT
Organism: Coluber constrictor foxii; assembly: GCA_038048745.1. Lineage (NCBI taxonomy): Eukaryota > Metazoa > Chordata > Lepidosauria > Squamata > Colubridae > Coluber > Coluber constrictor. The sequence goes on along the minus strand of CM075961.1, from coordinate 111,549,016 downwards.
GGGAATAGGTGCTGGTGTGCGTGCTGCCTGAGGGGGAGGGTTTGCTGAGTCTTCTCCCCCTACTGCTGCACCCTCTGCTTGATAGGCAGGCTCCAGAGGGAGGGTGCCTCCCGTGGCTTCATCCGCGACTGCTGCTCTTTCAGCGCTTTTTGGTTGTTGTCCTGGCTCCCTTCGGATGTTGAGATTTTCCAAAGTTTCCATCACCAATTGGGTTATATGCTTCTTCTGATAGTCCTCCCTCAGGAGTGCTTCAGTCAGTCCCCCCTGGTCAGCAAGGACTTCTAGTTCCAGTTTCCACCCTGGTTTTCGGTTGCCACGGTTGAGGGTAACTCCTCTGGTTCTCTCATCCCAGCCATCTTTCTTCCCAATGCCAATCGACCAGCGGGGCTTTTCCAGATTCCCCAGGTTACCTTATCCTCTCCAATGGGGTGCACGAGGCAGGCATCTGACTGGGTGGTGGTTACTGTCTCTCCCCAGCAATCGCTTTCTCCCAGCTCTCTGCTTCGTTCAGACATGGTTTGCAAGGTCCCCTCAGTAGAGCGAAGATTGCTTCTCTGGGTTGACCATTTTGCAGATTGTGCTTTCTGTAAGGATCAGCTCTCCTTCCAACCTAAGAAAGCACGAACTCTTGAAACATAGTGGTTCAAAAGGATTATTTTATTAAGCAGAAGTGAAAGCCATCCAGCTAAAGCACAATCTGAATACCCTTAGGCAAAGCAGTAGGATTAAAGTGATAGCGACCCCTCCCTTTAAGTCAGAATGCAGGTTTTAACCAATACATGTGTGAAGATGTTTTCTTTACCATTTCCTTTGAGAACCCAAATAAACATGCATTCCCAGCACTATCCTTTAAAGTAAAACAACCCACATGGCTATCATATAAATTCCTGGCACCAGGATATAGGTTGTAAAACATCTGATGACACGGGCCATGCTAGTAAATCAAATCCAAGTCTCCCCCTTCTCCACTTGAATGGTAGTATCATTTGGGATCTGAAAGTAGGGGCAGGTTATGTAGACAACACAGGTTATGTAGACAGTAAACACAAGGTCAATCAAAATGGACTCAAATGTCTACACCAATGCACAGAATATGAGGAATAAACAGAGTGAATTAGAAATTCAAGTAAATGAGGGCAGATATGATATTGTTGCCATTATGGAAACTTGGTGGGATGAAAGCAGTAGTGAAATTCAAATTTTTTTACTACAGGTTCTGTGGGCATGGCTTGGTGGGCATGGCAGGGGAAGGATATTGCAAAATCTCCATTCCCACCCCACTTGTCAATTTCTTGGATGTGAATGCACATGGTTGCAACTGCCCCTGTTCATTGTTTTGAAGTAGGACCACTCCTACTGCCACATCACTGGCGTCTGTTTGGATGACAAATGGTTGTTCTGGGTCTGGGTGTTTTAGGACTGGTTCAGCTGAGAATAGTTGTTTGAGTTTTTCGAATGCCGCTTGGCATTCCATGGTCCAGTTAAGAGGTTGCCTCTGTTTTGGTTCCCTCCCCCTTTCATCTTTAGCAAGTTTGTAATGGAGAAGGCGATTTTTAGCAAAGGCTGGAATGAATTGACAGTAAAAGTTAGCAAAACCAAGAAAACTTTGTAGTTGTTTAAGGGTTTGGGGCAGCTCCCAATCAATGGTAGCTTTTACTTTTAGTGGATCCATCTCTATTCCCTCGTGGGATATTCTATATCCCAGGAAATCAATTCTTTCTTGGTGGAACTCGCATTTAGACAATTTTGCATAGAGTTTGGCAGCTTGGAGTGAACTGCTCGGACTAGTTTTATGTGTTCTGCTTTTGTTTTGGTATAAATTGAGGTAAATCAGGACCCTTTTGTATAAATGTTCATGCAGCTCCTTGTTAATTAATTGCATAAACACAGCAGGGCCCCATGTAGTCTGAAAGGGAATACTTTAAATTAGTAGCACCCCAGCAGGATGTTAAAAGCAGTCTTCCACTCATCCCCTTCCCTAATTCTAATGCGGTAGTATGCCTCTTGCAAATCAAGCTTTGAAAAGATTTTTCCTTTAGAGAGGTAAGTCAGCATGTCATTCATGAGGGGCAATGTTTACATATTTTCCATGCTGATTGTGTTAAGGTTTTGGTAGTCAATCCAGAGGTGTAGAAAGCCATCTTTCTTTTCACAGAATAACATTGGGGCTGCTAGTTTTGGTCGGGTGGGTTCAATGAAACCCCTTTTTGGTTTTTGTCAATAAACGCTCTGAGTTTGTCTAGTTCTCTGGGGGACATGCAGTACATTTTTGGTTTTGGAAATTTAGCTGGTAGGATCTCAATGGCACAGTCCGTGGTGTGATGGGGTGGAAGTCATTGGACACCTCTTTGCTAAATATCTCAGCTAAATCCTAGTATTCTTTGGGAATGTTAGTGGATTCAGCAGGGTGGCTGGTCATTGCCATTTCCCTGTTTTCCTTTCCTTCCTCTTTCATGTTCATGAAAGTTACATGCCCCTGGAATTTTACAGTTCCTCTCTTCCATTTTAGGGTTCCATTTCTTCAAGTGAGCCCTAGGACTAGTACCCATTCCATTACTGGGTCTACTATGAATGTGAGGGTCTTGCTATGATTCCCCAGCTTCATTTGCAATGGTTTTGTGGCAAAAATGGCTGGCTCCTCCACCCTACAGTTTCGTCTAGCTGACAAAAAGTGATGGGGGGGGGTCATTTTCCTTAGGTGAATTTCCAATCTCCCTGCCAGGGTTGGGCTAATTAGGCATCGGTTCCCCCTCCCCACTTCCCTTTCATTTCCCGAGGTGTGAGAATTCTCCAGGCATTCCTGGTGCCAAGCAACGGTTATAAATCAAGTCAAAGAAATTGGATAGTTAGGACACATAGAAAAAGAACTAAATGTGACAACTCCAAATCTCCTCCTTCTTCCACAAAGAATGGCAGATATACAGATCTGACAGATAGCTTGAGTAATTTTGCACTCAGGAGATCCTTTGCCCAATAGTTGTAATTGATGTGGAATATTGCAACAGCAGCTGGAATGAAGAACAAATTTGGTGCCTCCTAGTGGTTAGTGTAGCTGAAAAATACTGCAAAGAATAAACATAGAGCAATTCTTCCATTATTATTATCTCTTTTATTCATTAAACATGAAACTCAGTCAACTGAACATTTAAAAATGTGTCACAAATACCATTGACTGGTGCTAATGGGTGATATGGGTTGCTACCAGCGTCGTAGGTATCAACCAAGTACCTTCTTAAAATATATGATGTTCTGAGTAGCACAGTTTTTTTGTAGTTCTGCTGGTGTTAGAAGAAATATCCTTCTGGGTTCAGCTCCAAGTGGGGAAAAAGACACTGGAGACTGATTGGAAAGATGGATTAATGGTGGACAGGATCACATGGTTTGAATTCCTAAATGGAAAAAGGTCGAGATGTTGAATGTGCCTTGGTTTTATGCCCTCTCTGACTTTAAACTTCTTGGGGCCCAAGAAGTGTATCCTGATTGGTTGTCAGACTTTCAGGGGGTGGGGGTCTTAGCTGGCTGATATAATCTTCCCAGGTGCCATGTGGTGAGTTTCTGTTGCTAGATGGGTCCTATTGTGTTGCAGATGATAGTCCATTGACAAAGATGGGAGGGAATTGAGAAACTCAATTTCTGCCTCTGGCCCATTGACAAAGGGTGGGTGGGCAGGAATGTGGGAGCTGCTTTATCTTTAAAACATGCTTCTCCATTTCTCATCCAGGGAAACATAATATTCTCTCTTTTTAATATTTCCTAAAATATTTCATTCTTCTAGGAAAGGGGTGGGTGCTAACTTCCTACAATCCCTCCTTTTTTTTTTCAAAACATGAATTTTGAAACATGTTCTTGGCAAAAGATTAAAATTGAAATTTTTGACAAATTTCCCTCCCACCAGATAGAAATCTAAGCTGTATATAATTTGCTGTGGCAACCACTCCCAAATTATAATTCTTACAATAAACTGATTACAATATAAATGAGATAAGAAATAAAACCTTACAATGAATTTCCACCCTCCCCCATAGTCTCTCCAGACTGTCTTCTGGGGATTAAAAAGTGTCTTTTGGTCTTTACTTGTCCATCTCAGGGTCATTTCTTTCATGTCTGCTGGGTGGCGTGCTTGGTGGTAAGGCTGGTCAGTCAGATTTGGGAAGGTCTGCTCTACTCTGGTTGCTGTGATGACTTTCAGTGAAGACTGGATTCAAACCCAATTCCTGGTTCAAACAGATGGAAGGTCTGGAGGCAGCATCTGGATCCATGTAGTCTGCTTACACAGGTTGCAGAGTCATTTGTGCAGGGCTGAAAGACATAAGAACAGGGTCCCCTACCCCCTTTTGTGGGTAATCTTCCCAGGAAAGGTATTGTATCAGTATTAGAGATTGGGGGGGGGGGTAGATAGCTTGCAGGCAGTTTGAAATGAAACAACAACACATCAGTCTTGCAGTTACTAAATAGATAATACAGTTTCAACAAAATGGAGACACGACAGATGAGAAAGAAAATAGTGGATTCACATGCTTCAAGAAAGAGATGAACAGGTAAAACCATTTAAATACATATGGTGAGTGCAAGACTGATTTTTTTCTTGTAAATGAACATAAAATGTTTCCTCATAAACTTGAGTTGTTACTTTAAGATGCAGAAAGGGAAGGAGGGAAAAAAATAGAAATAAATGAAAAGTTCTCTTTACTCTGTTCTTGTTGGCCAGACAAACACAGGGAAGGGTTTTTCTTTCTTTCTTTCTTTTTTATAAATTTTTATTGACATAACACAAAACATAAATATACATACATACAAAAAAACATACTATACATAAACAAACTAAACATTAAAATCAAGTAATAACACTTGAACTTTGAAAATAGAGTTACCTCGGTAATTATATATTTATATATCTAAATATGTATATCTTTCATTATATAACAATATTTATTTGACGATATACAATTCCGTTTCCTCATTTTTGTATCCTTGGGTGGTATTCCCTTATTTTATCTTCTTTTTCTCTAGCCAATCATACCATTTGTGCCAAATTAAATAATAATCTGTATCTTCTTTTTCCTGTATTTTTTTTTGTAAGTCTGTACATCTCCACACATTCCATTGTTTTTTGTATTATCCTTTCCTCTGATGGCATGTCTTCCAGTTTCCATGTTTGTGCGAAAGTGATTCTAATTGCTATCAAAATGTGTATTATCAGGTATCTTATTCCTTTTTTGTGGTCCTTTTTCAGTATTCCTAGTAAATATGTTTCCCGTTGAAGTGGCACTTTCTGAGAAGTAATTTCTTCCAGTTGTTTTTGGATTGTTTTCAAAAAATTTTCACCTCTGGGCATGACCACCACATGTGGTAATAGGTCCCCTTGTGTGTTTAACATTTCCAGCAGTTCTGAGTGGTATTTGGGAACATCTTTGCCAGACGTGTGGGGGAGAGATGCCACCTATAGAACATCTTGTATGTATTTTCTTTGTAAGGTACAGACATTGTCAATTTAATATTTATTTTCCACATTTTCTCCCAATTTTCTAATTTGATATTGTATCCGAAATTTTTGGCCCACATGATCATATTTTCCTTCACTACTTCTTCCTCCAATTTGTATTTTAATAAATAATTATATATTTTAGTTATTAATTTATCATCAGATTGCAGTATGATTTTATCTAATTCATTCCATTCCTTTTGAATTCCAAATTTTTTCATATCCATTTTGTGTCTTGATTTCACCTGTAAATACAGCCACCAGTCAATGTCTGTACCCTGCTGTCTCAGTTCCTCTCTTGTTTTCATTTCCCTTTCTGTATTCAACAATTCATCATAGGTTTTCATTTTATTAATATCCATTGTATTCAGATAAATTTGAGCCTCCATAGTTGATATCCATCTTGGAATTTTGTCATAGTGTTTTCGCCTTATTTCCGTCCAAATTTTTGCTAATGAGTCTCTAATATAATGTTTCCTAAAACGTTCGTGTTGCTTGGGTTCTTCCTCCCATAAGAATGCATGCCAGCCTTTCCACAGGTCAAATCCATCTAATGCTAACATGTGTTTATTTTTAAGTGTAATCCAGTCTTTTATCCAAGTTAATGCTGCTGCAATGTAGTATGTTTGCCAGTCTGGTAATCCTAGGCCATCCCATTCTCTGATGTCTTGCAAATGCTTCAATTTGATCCTTGCTCTTTTTCCTTGCCAGATGTATTTTAGTATCATTTTATTCAAGTCTTTAAAATAGGATTTTCCTGGATTTATCGGTATTACTCTAAATAAATATAATAATTTTGGTAGAACAGTCATTTTAATCAAGGCAATTTTGTCTAAAAGAGATAATCTCAATTTACTCCATACATCTAAGTCCTTTTGAATTTGTTTAGCCAGTTTATTATAGTTATCTTCTTTGAGTGTTGATACCTTGTTGGTTAGCCATATTCCTAAATATTTTATTTTAGTTGTTGTTTGTATTTCTAATGTATCTTCCAACTCTTTCTCCTGTGTTTTCGTCAAATTTTTGGCTAATAATTTTTGGTTTTTGTTTGTTAATTTTCAATCCTGCCACTTCACCGTATTGTTCTATCTTCCTCAATAATTCCATTCCTGATTGTTTTGGTCGTTCTAAAATAAATACTACGTCATCGGCGAATGCTTGTAATTTATATTCCTGGTTTTTTGTTTTCTACCCTTTTATATCATTGTCATTCCTAATTTCATTCAACTAAGGTTCTAGTGCTAATATAAATAATATAGCAGATAAAGGACAACCTTGTCTTACCCCCTTCGATATTTCAAATTGGTCCGTTGTCTCACCATTTATCCATACTTTCGCCGTTTGATTGGAGTATATTGTCTTGATCATATTTAGAAATTTGTCACCAATTCTCATTTTTTCTAATTGTAATATTAAAAATGTCCAATTAAGGTTATCAAACGCCTTTTGTGCATCAAGGAAGAGCAAGGGCATTTGTTTGTTCGATTTCTGTTTGTAGTATTCCAAAATATTAATTATTGTCCTTGTATTGTTTTTGATCTGTCTGTTTGGGATGAATCCATTTTGATCTGGGTGAATATAGTCCACAATGAAGTTCTTCATTCTTTGTGACATAATTGATGTAAGTAATTTATAATCCATATTCAAAAGCAATATGGATCTGTAATTTTTAATTTGGGTTGAGTCTGAGTCTTCTTTATGTATCAATGAAATGATTATCTCTGTCCATGATTTAGGGATCTTGGCTTCTGAGATTGCTTCATTCAGGACCTGTGGTAAGATGTTGTCTATTGACTGATGTTCTATTTTGTAGAATTCTGCCGGAATGCCATCTGGACCTGGTGTTTTATTGTTGTTCTGTTTCTTCTTTGCTTCAATTAACTCTAACATCGAAATTGGTCTGTTCAGAAGTTCTCTTTGAGTTTCCTTTATTTGTTGAATATTGGTTTTATTTATATAATTTCTGACTTTATCTATTTGAATTCCTTCCTGTGCATATAATTCCTGGTAAAAGTCCTTTGCAATTCATTTCTTTTCCTCATTCATATGTTGTATTTGTCCTGATTTATCTTGTAGTTGGTAAATTACTCTTTTTTCCTTTCTTCAATTTATAAGCCAACCAACGTCCCATTTTATTTGCGTATTCGAATTGGTTTTGTTTTGCCATTTTGATTTCCCTCACAATTTCTGTTGTTGTTATTAGGTTTATTTCATATTTAATGAGGTTTATTTTTTCCTTAAGCTCTTTCCTATGTGGTTCTTTCTGTAATTCTACTTCATGTTTTCCAAGATCTATCAATAATTTTTTTCTTCTTTGCTGTTTCTCTCTATTCTTCTTCATTTTGTAGGAAATCGTTAATCCTCTTATGTATGTTTTTGTGGTGTCCCAAAGAATTTGCAATGATGTTTGTTCCTTCTTATTTATTTGGAAAAATATATCCATCTCTTTCTTTATCATTTCTATATATTCCTTGTCGTTAATAATCTCTCTATCCATCATCCATCTTCCTCTTTTTTGTTGGCTTTTCCAAACTACTAATATAGGGCTATGATCTGCCCATGCATTCGGTGTGATTTCAATTTCTTTTATATTTTTTCTTATCTCTGTAGTCATCCAGGCCATGTCTAACCTGGACCAGGATTGATGTGGATTTGAGTAATAAGTGTATTGTTTTTTGGTTATGTTCAATTCTCTCCAGGCATCCTTCAATTGTAATTCTTGGGTCATATCGTAACAAGTATTGGGGAGTGTCTTTTTCCTACATTTTTTTTTACTTTGATAGTCATAATCTGCATCTACAATTGCATTGTAATCCCCCACCATACATATATGTTCATAATCTAATTCTTTAATTATATTGTGTATTTTTTTAAGTACTCTTTTTGATTGCCATTCGGTGCAGAGATTGATATTAATAATATATTTTGGGCTTCCATCTTAATGTCTATCATTAATATCCTGCCCTCTTCATCTGTATAGATTTGCTTTGCTTGAATATGATTCTTAATATATACCGCAATACCTCTTTTTTTTAATCCAATAATGAAGTGAATAATGTTCCTAATCTTTTATTTTCTAATAACTGTTTGTGTTGTTTTTTGATGTGTACTTCTTGTAAATTAATGATTTCTGTGTCTAACTTTTGTAATTTTTTGAATGTGTGTGTTCTTTTAGTTGGTATATTGAGTCCATTTATGTTGATTGAAATCAACTTCATTTCTTGTCCCTTTTCCTTACTTATCTGTATGTTAATCTAAGTTTGGTTTTGTTCCTTGTTATCATTTGAGTTTTCCCTCTAGCCCATTCTCTCTCCATTTTCTCCCTTTCCATTTGTTTCTTCTCTTCCTGTTCTTTTTTCATTTCCTCTGTAGAATGTTCTTGGCCTGTATTTTCTGAATCATGTCTGGTTTCCTGTTCTTCTGCTAGTATGAAGTGGGTGTCAAAAAATTCTTGTGCCTTTTCTATCATATCTATTTTGTATTTCTTGTCTTCCCAGGATATGTTCCCAGCCAATGAAACATTATTTTATGTTGATTCAATAGAACTGTTAAAAAGTTGTAATTTCTCCTATGTTCTCTAATTCATCTCGAAATTTGTTTTAGGGTTATTATCTCCTTTCCTTTATAACATATTTTCTCCTCTCTCATTAAAGTATAGATCTCTTCCTTTACTATTTTGCATGCAAATCTCTTTGGGTAATTTATTCCTGCGAGCATAATTCATGTAGACCCTAAAAATTTCATCAATTTCTCTACTAATCTCATTTTTCTCCTTTTGGGTGGCCTCCGCTAATATACTCGTCATCAGGTCTCTTAGGTCTTCACCTTTAGTTTCTGCAATATTTTGGAATAAGTAGAACGATGCCTTTTCTAATTCTAAATAAGTAATCAAATCTTCCAGTTCTCTATTTAATTTCATTTGATTTTGTTCCATATTATCGATCTTTTTCTCCCCTTGTTCCATTTTTGTTTCTATGTTCTGAATGTGCTCTTCATTTTTTGCAATATTTTGTTGGATTCTCTCGATCTTATTATCCATTTTTTTAATATTATCATTTATTTGTCCTACATCTAGTTTCAATGCTTCGTGGTTCTTTCTCGTTTCTTCATGATTATTCGCTATCGTTTCCTGTGTCTTATTCATCCCCTCTTGGATCATGGCTAATATTGATTGTATATTTTGTAGGTAAGTGCAGTGGAGGCTTTTTCCTTATCTGAGGTTAGCATCGTATCTATGGTTTTTTGTTGTGCTGGAGAGGATAATGTAGATGTCTGATTTGGTGCTAATTTTTTCCCTGTTTTGGTTATTATTATTGGGGGTGTTGTCATCTTTGTTCTTTGTTTTATGATTTCCCAAATTTTCATGCACTATGTTGATTGAGAGGATAATTAATGCATTGTTGTACAATAGTTAATTTGTATAGTTCTGATTTTAAATAGTTTTGCTGAAAATATTGTTATATAAGGATTGGGTCAATCTATTGAGGTGGGGCAGAGGGAAATTACAGTGTTTCAGCAATTCATTTCTGTATTCTTATTTCTCTACAATATAATATTTATATATCAAATTATAAGAATAATAAATCACGTTCTGTATTCTATTTTCTTTGCTGTTGATTAGTTGTTATTAAGATTTTATAAACAATATCTATATAACATCTATATAATAAATATATAAATTTCTGATTAATTATTATTAAAGGTTTCTATGAACAATCTGGAACTTATTTCACAATTACCTAAATTTACTATAACAATTAATATTACTTAACAATATCTATGGAGTTTCTAAATGTTAAATATATAAATTTCTAATCAATACACATTCAATTAGTCAATTAATCAATATCAATACTCTTTCAGTTAGTCCCTTAATCAATATATTTCTATAAAATCTATTTACTTATTTCAATATATTCCTATAAAATCTATTTACTTATTCAATAGAAAAAGAAAACAGTAAGAAAAGATATTATTAAATCAATTTACTAGTATATATTGTAATAACTTCAAATGTTTTAGTTATCTTTAAACAAACTAGAATAGATTCTAAATATGACCTTGTAATATAAATGAAATGTATATATATTTTAAGTATTTAAAATCCTAAAATTCTCCAGTATATCATTTTCACAATGATACAAAGTTACTTTCTCCTCCTCCTTTCTTTGTTCTTCAGTCCATTTTCTTTCACTCCGATTCTGACAGTTCTGATGCAATAGTCTCAAGTAAATCTGTAAGTCAACTCTTCCGTTTTCCAATATAGTAATGTCTGTCTCCTTTACCAGTAGATTCAATGTATCTAATGTCTAATTACAAAGTCTCATATATGGGGTTTGGTTTATTACTGTTGCTGCTTACAAAGTGAAAGTTTTCCTTCCTCGAATCCTTAGTCCGACATTCGCTGCTGCTTCCACTGTTCTCTTCCCACCCGCAACTTCTTTAAATACATTAAGTTGTTGGGGGTCTCACTTTCTCTAATTACACTCCAATTAATCTTTTGCTTAGTTGTTTTCTCTACCAAGTCAATGTATGTTATTTCAAAGTTTATAATCCACCGCTTACTTGTAATCCTTTTTCGCTGTCACTCGTTCCTTCCGCCTGTCAAATCTGCGTTGTCACTGTAAGTTTTAAAGTCCGCTCCTGTCTCTTCCTCTCACCGTTTGCTAGCGATCTCACTGCCACTTTTTGGAGTTATATTACCAGCAATTTCTTTTGTTTCTTATGACTATACTATTGTTATCCCATTAATCTCAGTCTTTACCGATGTTTCTCTACTTTAATCTTCGCTTCCCCACTTGTCAGTTGTCAGCGCTCCAGCCAGCCAAGATGGCTGGTTTTTTCCTGGTTGGATTTAGGGGGATTGCTCTGAACCTTCAGGGTGATTGCTGTCACTCTGAGGTCCTTGAGATTCCTCCTTTGTCTATCGACCTCTCCGTGGTCGATAGTGCCAAAAAAAGGCTTCCAAATCAGGAATTTTGGAACTACAGGAATGGAGCCATGTTCCACTCATTCCTTACATGCTGACATAACCACCGGAAGTCCAGGCTCTTTCTTTCTTTTTTCTCTCTCTCTCCTCCGTTTTTCATTGTTTCAACCTTTTTTTCCCGTAACAATTTAAAATTCTTGTCTCTAGGGATCAGATATATCTTACAGTTACAACTACCTCAAGGGTGCACAAAGTCTTAGACATACACAATAAAAAACAAGGAAGACAAAGAGAGGAAAACAGAACTTTGAGATTTACACACACACATTCCCACCATAAATCTCAGTTAAATTAGGGAAGGCACAAATCTTAACAAACATACTATGTGGTTGCATAGAAGACAGAGAAAGAAGACAAACAAACAAAACAAGCAAACCCCCCAACATTCCTATTTATATATTTCCCTTTTCTTTTAAGTACCTTTATTTAGCCAAATTTGTCTCCTGGTGTTATCTCTTAGCATAGCCATTTCCTGCATAATTTCCGAGCTTTCCTTTTGCTCATGCCAAGTAACACTGGCGTCAGCCTGGCATCCCAGGCCACAATCAACTTTTCCAGGTAATTTTCCCTCACCTCGAGCTACAGCTTCCCATGATCCTTGAAATATAAGAATCACTTTGGCTCAGCTGGGCGAACCTCCTTCGTTTCAGAAAAAAAGTTCTGAGAAGGACACAGATTCCCTTTTATGGAATCTGCCTGGGTTTGCAGATCAAAAAGGGATCTGGGAGGACATCACTGCTCCTACAGCTAGTACCAGTACCTCCCTGTGCAATACACATACACGCTTTCCTTGGAATACCAGGGACTCCCTTTACTTTTATTACCCTTTTCACTTTTGCTTGGCATTTACTTGGCTTCTGTTCCTTTTAGACACAAAGTTCCATGTTTGGCAAGCCCCCCTTGCTTTCTCTATCCATCGGTCATGGCTTGGTGGAGCTAGCAGTAGGCAGAGGTATGGCTAGAGGTTGCTCAAAGAGGCAGAATCAGACTGTTGTCTGGATGGAATCCCACACACACATTTCCTCCTTCCCTAACAGAAGGTCCTGTGCTCTGGCAAAACCCCCATGCTCTCCAGACTGTTGGTCTTTTTGCGGTTAGGAAGTGCAAAGAGGAAGCAAGATTCAGCTGTGATTGGGAGAAGGGCCCTCTCACACATGCAGGCATACACATATTTCTCACACTTTTCCATGCTTTAAAATTAAAATTTAGAGGGTTACCTCACCTTCTTTCCAAGCAGCCTTTGAGCTCAACACTCAAAAACCCTTTAAAAACTAGTTCCAAATGGCCAAGGTTGAGGAAAACTTACCCACAGACTCAATGGGTCTGCTACTAGCAAGGGAGGCTTACCTGGGCCAGGTCCATTGGTTAGGTTAGCTTGGAGTCCCATCTATGGGGCCAAATTATTAGAAGAATTATCCTTCTGGGTTCAGCTCCAAGTGGGAAAAAGACACTGGAAACATGGAGACTGATTGGAAAGATGGTTTAATGGTGGACAGGATCACATGATTTGAGTTCCTGAACAGAAAAAGGCCGAGATGCTGAGCGTGCCTTGGTTTTATGCCCTCTCTGACTTTGAACTTCCTGGGGCCCAGTAAGTGTATCCTGATTGGTTGTCAGACTCCCAGGGGGTAGGGGTCTTAGCTAGCCTTGCTGGCTGATGTAATTTTCCCAGGTGCCATGTGGTGAGTTTCTGTTGCTAGATGGGTCCTATTGTGTTGCAGATGATGGTCCATTGACAAAGATGGGAGGAAATTGAGTTTCTGCCTCTGGCCCATTGACAAAGGGAGGGGGGACAGGAAGGTTGGAGTTGCTTTATCTTTAAAACATGCTTCTCCATTTCTCATCCAGAGAAACATAATATTCTGCCTTTTTAATATTTCCTAAAATATTTCATTCTTCTAGGAAAGGGGTGCTGCTAACTTCCTACAGCAGGAAACTGCAATTTTTTGATATGTTTTGTAAAATTCTTGGACATGGTACCAAGTCCCCCAATGGGTATCACTGTTACATGTTTCATCCATAGCCATGTAGTTTCGATGGACAGATCACGATATTTCATAATTTTTTCCAGTTCTTTTTCTATGACTCTGGTATCTCCTGGTACAGCAATATCAATAAATTGTATGCTTCGGCCCTCGATATCTGGTATATTGTGTTCCAAATGACGATCCATCTGTATTCGAAAGATCTTCACTGTCTCATTGTTGTTGTTGTTGTTGTTGTTATTGTTATTGTTGTTGTTGTACTCAAATCCAAACTTCTGGCACAATTTCCAGTGAATGATCTTAGCAACACGGTCATGGCATTGTAGGTAATCAGTTTGTGAATTTTTGCTGCACCCACTGATCAGGTGGTCGACTGTCTCATCTTTCTCATTGCAGAGGCGGCATTTGCTGTTGGTGGTAACATGTTGAATTTTTGCCTTCATACAGTTTGTGGCTAGGGCTTGTTCTTGAGCTGCCAAAATAAAGCTTTCTGTTTCTTTTTTCAGTATCCCTGATCTTAACCAGTTCCAAGTTAGTTTCTGGTCAGCTTTGCTTTCAATACTTTTCAAGTATTGGCCATGCAAAGCTTTGCTTTTCCAATTTTCAGCTCACTGCTCAATTACTTCTTTCTTATATTCTGTTTTTGTTTTAGTTGTCTTTAAAAGGCCTCCTTTATTCCTTAATTATTGGTTCTTCACTTTTCTGGATATAATCATTCAAGCTGCGCTTTTCTTCTTCCACAGTCTGCTTTACTTGTAGGAGTCCTCGACCACCCTCTGCTCTTGGTAAATATAATCGGTCAACATCACTTTTAGGGTGCAAGGCATGATTCATTGTCATAAGCTTCCTTGTTTTTCTGTCCAAATTGTCTAACTCCATCTGGGTCTAGTCAATTATTCCTGCAGAGTACCGAATCACAGGTATAGCCCAAGTATTTATGGCTTTTATGATGTTTCCTCCACTCAATTTGGACATTAATATCTTATGAATTCGCTGAATGTACTTGGCTGAAGTTAATTCCTTCACTTTATTATGCATTAAGTCAGAGGCCTCTAAAATCCCCAAGTACTTGTAGCCTTCTTTTGATTTTACTGCCTTTATCATTTCTTCATTCCCTAGTTCTACTCCATCCTCTTCTATGATCTTGCCTGCTTTGGTTGCTATTGTTGCTACTGTTGCTATTATTATTATTATCATCATCATCATCATCATATCATCATCATCAAATTTATTTGTAGCCAATTTTGTGGTTCAAGGTGACTCTGAGCTGCTTACCATAAGATAAAATATTCAACTATCCAACAATTATAAATATAAAAACAGATCAAAATTACAAAAATTAAAACGAACTAAAAAAACATAGGTTTGGAGAGGAGAGGTGGAAATCATGTAAACATAATCTAACATCTGTAACTTTAGGGAAGATGGACTGCATATAACATTCTGATAGGTTCCAGTCTAAATAAACATGCAATCAATGATGAGCATCAATATACTACAACATTCCAACCAACTCTGTTGTATGTAACTAATTTCCCCAATTTGCTTGGTGCCACATCACTTTCCCATAACTTTACAGGCTAAGGAAGATATGAAATGCATTTTCTTCACTTTTTAGCCAAGATTCCTACTTTTGCCATATTAATAGCCAGTAATAATTCAAATTTATTACACTTTAGAATGGCATTTTCTCACTGGTTATTGGGGATGTTGCCATCTATTTAGGATATTTCCTCTTATCAGACTGCACAGCAGTATCCCAATTGTCAATGATTCTAATAGTATCTACTTTTAATTGTCCCCATACACATGTAACACTTTGAAACACTATGAAAATCTTAAATGCTTTATTTACCAAATCACCATTGGAGTCTTCTAATACGTGGATTGTCCCTTTTTCATTTTTCTTTTTTAGTTTATAGGATAGCCATCTACCCAGCTTATTGGCATTCTCGAAATAATATTGTTTTGTTCTTTTTACTTTATACACCAAATTTTCTTGATCAATAATATTCAATTTATGTCTCCACATTTGCCAATTTTCTTTTGCTACTTTATCCCCTGGGTTTTCTCGGAATTTCCTTTCAGCTTCTCCTAACTGTTTTCGGTGCTCTTCCAAAGTCTTTCTTCTTTCTTTATTTTTATGTGCGCTATATGATATCACTACCCCTCTTAGGTAGGCCTTCATTGCATCCCAGATTGCTACTCGAGGAGTTTCTTGATTTTCATTTTCTCTGAAGAAGAACTTTAGTTCTTCTTTAAGTTTTTCCACACATTCTGTATCCCTCAGTAATTTCGTATTAAGCCTCCATCTCTGATATTTCTTTCTCTGTACACCCTTCCACTTCACTTCTAGGGGGTTATGGTCTGCCCATATATTCAGGCTAATTTCTGCTGTTTCTATTTCTAGCCCAAGATTTCTACTGACCCATGCCATGTCAATTCTTTTTTTTTTAATTGAAAAAGTTTTACAATACAAATTTTATCATTTCTCCCCCCCCCACTTCCCCCCAAACTCCCCCTTCCCCCCAACTACCCACCAACCCCCAATCCCCTATCCCCCCCATCCCCCCTTGGCTTCTGCTACAAATTAAAAAAAATACCTATAACAAAAATAATGTAACAAATAAACCTATAAGTAATAAAGTTTTCCTAAAACTAATAATATTATAATAAAAAACTAATAGTAGTAATATTTACCTCATTTATCAACCATCAATACTCATTTATCAATCAGTACCACTCTTATAATATTTAAGTCCAGATAAAAAATGTCATACCTTTCTCTAACCCAATATTAATAATTATTTACCTAAATCTATCCCCCTTATTATATAATAATAAAAAATAATATAAAGCATCTATATAAAATAATTTTCTTTATCAATAATTTTCTTTATCAGTAAACCAATTTTTAGCCTTCTCTTCACCTTAATTAAAATGAAGTATAAAAAATAAAAAAAATAAAAAACCTCAAACATTTCACTAATCTAATATTAATAATTATTTTACCTAAAACAATCCCCCTTATTATATAATAATAAAATATAATATATAACAATTATGTCAAATGATTTTCCGTCTCAATAATCCAAATTTTAGTCTTCTCTTCATCTTGATTGAAGTTGAATATACTACCTTCCAACATAGTTTTTATAAACTTCATATACCAGCTGCCCCCATCAGCAAAAAACATCTCTCCATATAGAAATCGAGTGACTTTATATTTGTAAAATCCAACCACAAAGGTATTTTGTAATCCTCTAGGTAGAACATTCAACCTTGCTACTGCTGAACCACCTAAAAAGAAAAACAGATGCAGCTCATCCCAATTTTCCAAAGCTTGTATAAAAGCTACAAGCTGCATTCCCAGATGCTCCTTTAAAGCTCTTTCAAATCCTGCCAACCTTTCCACTTCCTTCCTTCGGGTTTCCAAGATGTTTTCACCTTTATTTTCTTCATCTAGATGATTAGTTCCAAAAAGCTATAATAGGGTAACCACAGATCAACTGCCCATATTGCAGCGATCTGTTTAACTTTTCTCAAAATGATAAATCCAACTTAGGATGAGTTTTGCAAAAATTTTATAATCCATTTTCGTGTATGAATCATGTATGATCAAGATTATCTTTTAAACTATTTCAATTAATAAAATAATTGCCATCCTTTCTGTAAAAAATTCAATCTATTCATAAATGCCCTTTAAGTTTCACAAAGCGATTCGAGCAATTCAAAAAGTTTCTGTTGCACAGCAGTGGTTTTCAATTTAGTTCCTCCCTTGACTTCTACTTTCTGTTGCTTGCCATTATCCCCCTTTTGCTCTTGTAGAGTACTGGGCCTCTGCTGCTTCTGCTTTAGTAAGATTTGCTTCTCATCTCGAGTTATATGTTTATCATTCGGTTCTTGCTTCAACAGTTCAAGGCCCGGTACCACATCTCTTGAATCTCTGGGATGCTTTATTTTCAGATCTAGATAATCCATAATAGAATCATCTAGAAAACCACCTAGTGCTCCTTTTTCTTCTGACACACTTTGATTTTCTAATTCCATCTGTCTACTTTGTTCCTCAGTCTCTCTTTCAAGCTCTTTATCTTTAATGTCTACTTCCATGGTTAACAACATTGGTGAGGATGAAAATATGGGGGCTCCCTTAAGTATATTGTTATAAAAATGTTCTGCTTTTTCAATAGTATTTAAACAATATCTCACATCTTGATATCTCAAAATTACACCAACTGGTACATCCCATCTAAATGGAATTTTACTTCTCTTCAGTTCCTTCACCAAAAAACCAAAATCTTTTCTGTCTCTTAAAATCTTAGGTGGTAGCTCTTTGTAAACACTAATTTGTGTACCTTCTACCTGAACAGTAGCAGAATAGGATTTTTGCAAAATATCATTTCTCAATCTTCTATCAGTAAAATAGACAACAACATCTCTAGGCAAATTCCTTTGTCTGGCCACACGTGAATTCACCCTATAGACTTTTTCAATACAACCAAGAATTTGATCATCTTCCAACTTTAGTAATGCCGCTAATGCCTTAGCACAGATTGTTCTTAAATTTCCTCTATTATTCTCTCTTATGCCTCTTAATCTTAACGCAGACTCCACAGATTTAAATTGAAGCATCATCACATCATTTTCAATTTTTTGATTTCTGGCATCAGCTTTAAAAAGTTTTTCTTCTGTGACTTTCATCTTGGAATCAAGCTCTGTACTGATTTCAGCCAGTTTCTTCCCCATTTCCAATACCACATTTGAAAGATCAGAAACTACTTTAGTAATAGTTTGGTTCAGTTTATCATATTTTTCCTGTACCAGTTCCTCAAGATGCTTCTGTGAGCTTTCTATCTTCTCAACAACACCTCCCAAAGACCTAGTTATAAAGTCTTTTAAATCCTCATTTCCAATTCCCTGCAACTGCATTTGAGTCTTCTCTACTTTTTTCTTTGTCTGATAAGTAAGGGAGCCCCCCCTTGATTTTTGTTTTGGAGTCATACTTCCACAAAATCTTAACTTTCCCCAAAAAACAAAGGGATTCTATTTAAATCAATTTTGTTTCTTTTTTTAAAAATCCTGTTAGAATGTCTCTTTTCAGTACTTCAAAGCAGGCTTAGCTCTCACTTTCACTTTCCACTCTCCATTTTCTCAGGCATTTTCTCTAGCAAAGCCAATCGCCATTTTCTGAGGTATTTTCTTAAATCTCTTTTTTCCTTAAAACTTATTTAAAAAACAAATATGTGCTTTTTTCCTTTTTAGTGAATCCTGATTTCACCAGATTGCTCGCTTGCTGTAGATTTCTTTCATTCTAGTGACGTTGCTCTTGCCGTCTGGCTCTGCTGCTGCTAGCAGAGGTCCCTCACTGCACGGAGCTTCCGTGAGGGGAATAGGGAGCCATCACCCTGAGCCCTTCCCAGGACAAAAAAGAGGTCCTGGGGGCAACTCAGGGGGGCTCTACCAACCCCCACTAGCTCTCCCTGCTCTGCCGTTTACAGAGGGGGTTTTCCGAGCCACCTGCCAGCTGTAGGGTGCCTCCAACGCTCAGCGAGGCCGGCAGTCATTAAAAGACCATCCGGCAACGACGGAGACACCACCGGAAGCCCATGCCATGTCAATTCTTGGCCATGACATCTGCGGGTTGGAGTAAAATGTCTACTGTCTGTCATTTGGGTGTAAAGTCCGCCATACGTCAATTAAATTTAATTCCTCCACTAAGTCAAAAAACATTCTCGGTAATTTTGCCCTTTTGGTTTTTTAACATTATTACTTTTGTAATCTTTGTCTGCATCTACTATTCCATTGAAATCCCCTATTATGGAGGCTTCCGGTTGGTGTCTCTGCCGTTGTGAGACAGTCTTTTTAAGACCGCCAGCTCCGCTGCCTGTTAGAGCCACCTCAACAGCTGAGAGGTGGCTCGGAAAGCTCGATCTTTGGCAAGAAGTATGGATAGAGTCAGCGAGATGAGGTAGAGCCCCCTGAGAAGCCCCCAGGTTCTTTATTTCGTCCTTGGTGAAGGATTCAGGGTGAGGCTCCCTTTCCAGCTCGCCAAGGCTCCAGACAGTGGGGGATCTCTGTGCAAACAGAGCCAGAATGCGAGAACAATGTCAGGAAAAACAACAGAAGCTTCTGAGTTAAACAGGGTGAAATCAGGACTCTACAAA
Source organism: Coluber constrictor foxii (assembly GCA_038048745.1). Taxonomy (NCBI): domain Eukaryota; kingdom Metazoa; phylum Chordata; class Lepidosauria; order Squamata; family Colubridae; genus Coluber; species Coluber constrictor. The sequence goes on along the minus strand of CM075961.1, from coordinate 111,529,396 downwards.
GTGCAAGTATTTTGGCTAGCCCTGTTAATAATTTTTTCTATAAGAAAGAAGGACTGAAACTGGAGAAAGTAACTTAAAGTAACTTAAAATGGCGACTGGCTTTAATGGAAGAAGGAAAAGTTAAAAGTGAAAGTACTAGCATTTGCCTGCTTCGAAGCAACTAACTTGCTCAAAGTAACATTGTAATATACAAGAAAAGAGAAAAGTTTTTTATTCAATTTTCTTTCATAAAGCTAGGGAGAAAAGGTGGAAAAGGAGGGAAATCCTCTTTTTTGAAAAGGCTAAGACTGTGCAGAGGTATGGCTTCAAAACAAACTAAGCTGGTGGGGGGGGGGGGGCTCCCCCATTTATCAAACAAAAGAAAAGCCAGAAAAGCCAGAGATACAATCTCAGAACTATGAACAGGAAGCAGGATTTAAGGATCTGAAAGAGTTTATAGCCAAGGCTTTAGGAAATCAAGCTGAAGCTATGGAAAATTCCCAACAGGAAATTAAGGAGCTGGTTCAAGAAAAATATGATAAGTTGAATCAAGATATAATTAAAGTAGTTTCTGGTCTTTCAGATGCGGTGGTTGAGATTGAGAAAAAAGTGGTGAACTTAGCTCAGAAGTTGAATCCAAAATGAGAGTAATGGAAGAAATTTTTTTTAATGTGGATACCAAGAATCAAAGGATTGAAAATGAAGTGACAATGATACAATTCAGATCTATGGAGTTTGCTTTAAGACTAAGAGGATTAAAGGAAAATAATAGAGAAGATCTAAGAGTAGTTTGTGCTGATGCACTTGCAGTGATGTTAAAGGCAAAACCTGAAGAAATTTTTAGTAGGATTGACAAGGCTTACAGAATGAATTCTCGGGTGGCAAGGCAAAGGAACCTGCTTAGAGATGTGGTTGTCTACTTCACTGATAGAAGAATGAGGAATGATATTTTGCAGAAGTCCTTTCTTGCTACTATTCAGGTGGATGGAAATCAGATTGGTGTTTACAAAGAATTACCGCCCAAGATGTTAAGAGACAGAAAGGACTTTGGATTTTTGGTGACTGAATTGAAGAGATGTCAGATCCCATTTAGATGGGATGCCCCAGTTGGCATAATTTTGAGATATGAAGGTGAGAGATATCGTTTAAACACCATTGAAAAAGCGAAACATTTTTATTACCATGTTTTTAAATGGGGTGCAACATCTCCACATTCATCCACAGTGCCAACTATAGAGGAAGGTGATAAAGATAAAGAATTTGAAAGAGAGACTGAGGAACAGCGGAAGCAGACGGAATTGGGGGCAATAGAATCTCAACGAGCAATAGAGGAAACTCAAGGAGCAGTAGGTGGCTTTTCAGATGAACTATTGTTGGATTTTCCAGAGCCTAGAAAAGGGCCACTCAGAAGTACAAGAGAGGTGGCACTGGACCTTGAACTCTTGATGCAGGAACCTAAAGATCAACGTATAACTTGTGCAAATGTTAGAGAAGCAACAGCAGCAGAGGTCCATTACACCACAAGAGAAGAAGGGGGCCAATGGTAAACTGCAGAAATCTGAAGCCATGGGAGGAGCTAGACCAAAGACTACTGCTTTGGAACAGAAACTTCGGCAAATGCTTGATTCGCTTCGTGAAACTACTAATGACAGTTAAATTTTTATCTTGGAATGTGAATGGTCTGAACTCTCCACAGAAAAGAAGAAAAATATTTCACTATTTGAGACAATTTAACAATGATGTTATTTGTTTGCAAGAAACTCATATTAGAATCCAGGATCAAAAATATTTGATAAATTTCAAATTAGGTGTACAATTTATATCCTCAAGCCCAGAAAAAAAGAATGGTATTGTGTTGTATATAAACAAAAGATTACCAGCTAAAGTTATAGAAACAGATGCTTGTGAAAGATATATTGCAATTGAATTACATGTACAGAATGACCCACTTCTGGTGATTGGGATCTACGCTCCTAACCAACAGCAGGAAAATTTTTATAAATTATTATATGTCAAAATATTGCAATGGAACTACAGATCTATTTTGATTATGGGAGATTGGAATGGAGTGATTGATACTAAAATTGATAAAAAGAGCTTGACAAAATCAGGGGTCAAATTGCCACAGACTTTTTTTGCCATGAAAGAGGATTTGGAACTGAAAGATGTATGGAGAGTGTAGAATCCGAAAGAACTAGACTTTACATTTTTTTCAGATCGACATAGATCTTTTTCTAGGATTGATTTTATTTTGGTTACAGCTGATTTACTTACTAAAACAAGAAAGACAAAAATATTTCCCAGGACTTTAACGGATCATAGCCCGATATGGATAGAAATAGAAATGGGGAAGAAGGAGAGAAGATCCTGGAGACTAAATGAGAATTTGTTTAGATATGAAAGGAATATAATTGAACTTAAAAAACATGTGAAGGAATTTTTTCAAATGAATTTGAACAAGGGCACACTCATTGAAATTGTTTGGGACGCAAGCAAGGCATATATGCAAGGAGTACTGATTTATATGAACTCTAAACACAAGTCAAATCAGCAAAGGAAAAGAACAGAACTGGAAGTAGAAATAAAGAAAAAAGAACAATTACATATTAAAAACCCGTCGGATAAAAAATTACAAGAAACCATAAAACTTCTGAAAAACCAATTTCAAATGTTTATAGCAGAACAAACGGCAACCAATTTACAGTTTGCAAAACATAATACATTTTGTAATGCTAATAAACCGGGTAGATGGTTGGCTTATACATTGAGAAAACAGCAGAGTTCCCAAATTATTGATACTATTGACTATGGAGGAAAGGAAGTTTTTCAACAAAATTTAATAAAACAAGCTTTTTTAGATTATTATTCTAAATTATATGCTAAAGACAATATAAAGAACGAATTTATAGATGAATATCTCGAAGGAACCAGAATTACAAAAATCTCCAGAGAGCAAAAGGAAAGAATGAGTCAAGTAATAACATCCGAGGAGATTATTTTTGCAATTAAACAATTGAAAACGGCTAAAGCTCCAGGGATGGACAGTTTGACAGCAGTGTATTATAAAACTTTACAAACAGAAATGATTGAACATCTTAAAGACTTATTTTGTAGTATACAACAGGGGGGAAAAATACCCCCTTCGTGGAAGATGGCCTTTATTTCACTGATACCAAAAGGGGAAGATTCTACAAAACCAGAAAATTTTAGACCAATATCTCTCTTGAATATGGATTACAAAATTTTTGCAAAGGTATTAGCCAACAGATTAATGCCAGTTATGCAAGAGGTGATTCATCATGATCAAGCTGGATTTATAGAAGGCAGATACATGCAGGACAATGTGAGGCAACTCATAGATTTATTGGAACATTTTGAGAAAAGTAAACAGATCCCTGCAATGCTGGTGTTTTTGGATGCGGAGAAGGCCTTTTACCGGGTTAACTGGAACTTTCTATTAAAGACTTTATTAAAAATGAACTTTGGGGATCAGTTTGTTCAGGCGGTTTCAGCAATTTGTCAATAGCAAACAGCACAAATTATCATCAATGGGAGTTTAACAACAAATTTTAATATACAAAAAGGAACAAGATAAGGATGTCCATTATCCCCACTGTTGTTCATATTAACTTTAGAAGTCTTGTTGAACTCAATACGGAACTCAAATACTTTGAATGGAATAGTTATAAGGCAAAAGGATTACAGAACAAAGGCAATGGCAGACGATCTGGTGGTTACCCTAACACGACCATTGGAATCAATCATCCAGATGAAATATATTATAGAAGAATATGGTTTAGTATCAGGATTTAGATTGAATCAGAAAAAAACCAAGATGATAGTTAAAAATATGTTGGAAGGTCAAAAGAAGGAACTCGAAAGGATGGCAGGCTTTGAAATAGTTTCAAAGGTGAAATATCTAGGAGTGCAAGTTGCAGCTTCGAATATAAAACTTTTTCAAAATAATTATGAAGTGTTGTGGCGAAAGGTGCAAAAAGATTTGGAAACTTGGAAAAAACTGCAACTATCTCTATTTGGTAGAATAGCAGCAGTTAAGATGAACGTTCTACCTAGATTTTTGTTTTTGTTTCAAATGATTCCAGTGCTTAAAAGTGATAAAAACTTGATTGAATGGCAAAAAGGACTGAATAAATTTATTTGGAATGAGAAAAAGCCAAGAGTAAAACTGAAAATTATACAAGATGTTCGGGAAAGAGGTGGCCTTAAAGTTCCAAACCTACGGTTATATTATGAAGCAGCAGCGTTGACACAAGCGAGTGATTGGTTTGGAATGATAAGGACTGAAATTTTGAATATAGAAGGTCACGATTTGGAATTTGGTTGGCATGCATATTTATTCTACGAAAACAAAGTCGATAGTGTATTTGGAAGTCATATACTCAGAAATTCTTTGATGAGAGTTTGGAAGAAGCACCAGTTTAAATTGGATTACAAAATACCTTTGTGGTTGGATCTTGGGCACATTATATGGAATATAAAGTCACTCGGGGGGATTTTATATAAAGAGATACTTTTTAATGATGGGGGCAGTTGGAATTTGAAGTCATTGGGGGAAATTATGTTTTGGATTTTATTTTGTAATATTAGGGATAGATATATGTAGATATTATTAATTAGGTAGATAATTATTATTTGGATGTTATCTAGAAATTTTTAGTACTGATAGGGGGTAGATTAGATGAGAGAAATGTGTGACATGATATTATTTGGATTTCACCTTTTTTTTCTTAATATCTGTGGAGTGTATAAGAATAATAATTTTTATAAGGGAAGCCAAGGGAGGAAAGGGATGGGAGGGGGGGGGAGGGGGGAGGGGGGGAAACTGGGGGGGACTTGTATTTGTAAAACTTTTTCAATTAAAAAAAAAAGAAATCCCCTATTATGCAAATTTCATCATACTCCATTTTTCCTAATTGCTCCTGGAGTGTTTTAAAGAATTCCCCTTGTTTTTTATTTGGAGCATATACACCTACCAATAAAACATTTGAATTTCCTCTCTTAATCTCAATCATTAAAATCCTACCCTTTGTATCATTATATTTTAACTCAGCTTTGATTCCTTTTTTCACATAAATTACCACCCCCCTCTTTTTCTTTTCCTAATGTACTAAAGGTTTTTCCAAACTTTTTGTATTCTAAACATTGGCCCTCTTCTTTTTTTATGTGCACCTTTTGGAGACAAATTATGTCTGCATTTTGTTTTGCCAGTTTTGTAGGTGTTGATTTCCTCTTTTTATTATCATTTAATCCATTAACATTTAAAGATATTAACTTCCAATCATTCATTTCGATGTGTCTTGTTGGATTTTAGTTTCTGTTTGTTCAGATGGCTCTTTGTGGTCTTGTTTTCTTCCCTTTGACTTCTTTGTCTTCCCTTTTTCTGTCTTCTTCTTTTCCGAGGTTCCTTCCTTGATATCCTGTTGGGGCAGGGTTTCCTCTTCTAGTGCTGTAGCTTCTATTTCTTCTTTGCGACTTTGTTCTTCCTCCATCCCTCTCAGCTGATCGAGGAAGTCTTGTGCCATACTCAAACTATCAATTTTTATTTTCCTCCCCTGCCAGGTGATGAGCATACCTTCTGGCAGAAGCCATCTGAATAATATATTCCTTTTATTTAGCTGTACAGCTAAAAATCTAAAATCCTTTCTCATCTCCCTCACTCTTCTTGGAACTTGTTTTAAGATTATTACTTCTTTTCCTCTATGTATTATCGATTCATCTCTTGCTATATTGTACAAAATATCTTTAACTTTCTTTCTCGCGAATCTTACATGTACTTCCCTGGGAAGCTTGTTCCTCCTTGCATAATTTGTCTGTACTCTGTATACATTGTCCAGTTCCTTAATTATGTCTTGCTTATCTTGTTGTAGAGCTTCTGTGATTAGCTCAGCCATCATCTGTCCTAAATCCTCCTCTTTATTTTCTACAACATTCTGAAAGCGCAAATAGAAGGACGCTCTATCCATCTCCATCTGGACTATCGATCCTCTAGTTCCTTTGTTTGCATCATCAATATCTGGTGATTCTAGTTTCTTCTCATTATGGTCTATTCTGGTTTCCACCTGCTGTATTCTTTGCTCATTGTTATATATTGAGACTTGGATCTCATTCATCTTCTGGTCGAGTGCTTGAATATCTTTTTTCAATTCAGCATGGTTATTAGACATTTTTTCTTGCATGGACATCATAGTTTCTGGAATTAGGGTCAAGGTTGATTGCATAGTTTGCATAAACGGTGTTGTCGCAGATTTTTCCGCTTTGGCCAACCCTTCAGTAGATTTCTGAATTGTTGGAGAGGCCAGTTATTGTAGGGTTGGAGGGGGTCTTTTTTCCAGTTTTCAGAATTGTCGATGACAAGCTTGTCATTTCTTTCAAGACTAGTTTTTGTTCGTTGATTATTTTTTCAATATTCCTCCAAATTATCATTCACTATTAGTTGCCTGCTATTCAAATTTGGGTAAGCTCTAATTTCCAATCGTTGTCAGCCTGATGTTTTATGTTCCTTGCACTCAATAACTAAAATCGATGGGGCTTATTTTTCGTTTAATTTATACTAGTAAAAATCGAAATTGATTTATGTTTTGTATTTAATTTATAATTAATTAGTAATTAATTGATTTAATAAAGCCTAATTAATTAGTAGTTAAAATTTAATTCATAATTAATTGGTAAATTAATTAATTTAATAAAGCCTAATTAATTAATAGTTTAAAAATTCAGTTAATTATATTCACCAATAATTGATATACAGTCTCCTAAATCACCTAAAAAGCAGTAATTATCAGAATTCTCTTTTTAACTAAAAGTACTATAATAGTCCCAAAGTATATCTCAATTATTATCTGTGACCTATTTCTATACCCAAGTTATTTCTTAAAATTAATTTCAAACTATAGTATATTAGTATTTTAATTAGTTTCAAACTAATTTCAAACTATAGTATTATAAAGATATATATGTAATATAAATACAAATAGATTAAAATGAGTAAGTACTATACTATCTGATATACACTATAAATGTGGGAGCATTTATAGTGTATATCAGATAAGGAGCACCCATGGGATCACCCCTCTCACCTGTCATTGCCAACCTCTATATGGAGCACTTTGAAACCCAAGCTCTAGAAAAATCCGATCACAAACCGAAACTCTGGCTCAGATACGTAGACGACACCTTCATAATCTGGCCACATGGGAAAGAAAAACTGGACAACTTCCTCACACACCTCAACAGCCTACACCCCGAAATACAGTTCACCATGGAAATGGAAGCAAACAACCAACTTCCCTTCCTGGATGTCTTAGTCTACAGGAAATCCGATGGCTCCCTAGGACACACTATCTACCAGAAGAAAACACACACAAACCGCTATCTGCATGCACTCTCACACCACCACCCAGCCCAGATCAACTCTGTAGCCAAGACACTCATCTACAGAACAAAACGCTTAGCTGACGAACAACACCTAAAAACCGAACTACACACTCTCACTAACGTACTAACATCCAATGGATTCCAAAGAAATAAGATTACCAACCTAATCCAAAAAGAAACCCCCACTAAAATTCAAGACAGGGAACAAGAAAACGGCAAAGCCCTCCTCCCCTACATAAAAGGCACCACAGACAGAATAAGCAAAATCCTCCAGAAACATAACATCAAGACAGCATTCTGCACAAACCGAAAAATATCCACCATCCTGAGGAACCCCAAAGACAAAATTGAGTTAGAAAATCAAGGAGTATATGAAATCCCATGCACCGCCTGCCCCACCACATACATCGGACAAACAAACAGAAGAATAAGTGCATGCATTGAAGAACACAAAAACTCAGTCAAAAAAGAGGAACCAACTTCTTCCCTGGTCCAACACTTCAAAGCCACAGGACATGAAATTGACTTTAAAAAGACCAGAACTATCGCCAAAACTGAACACTTTAAAGACAGAATAATCAGAGAATCCATCGAGATAGAAAAACGCCCACACAGCATGAACAAACGAGACGATACCTCCCGCCTGCCAGCCATTTGGAAACCCGCCCTTATTGACAAATGAGTCCCCAACACGATGAATGACACCAGACCCACACTCACAAGAGCCACACAGGATGTCACCACCACACATCCACGCAGAAAGCAGACTCAAACCCACACTGATAATGAGGCACGACCAAGGACCAGAAGCCAGACCACAGCTGCATCATTAGCCACTTTTAATCCCTCCAATCCATACATGAATCAGACCAACACCCTCCATGAAAAGCCCTCAAGACCACAAACCCGAAGCCAAACAACAACAACGCAGCTCACCAGCTCAAATCCCCTTGCAACTCAGACTAAGCCGAGCACAACCAAGCCCCCACCCAAACAGAACACACCCCCAGCCAATCAGAGCACAACCAACCCCCCATCCAATCAGAGCACAGCCAAGCCCCCAACCAATCAGAACACACCTCCACCCAATCAGAACACAGACAAGCTCCCACCCAATCAGCTCACACCCCCACTAGTAGTTAAAAGGAAGGGTCAGCTGCAATCTCACATTGCTCCTGGAAGAACGAAGCCAAGAACACCAGCCTGAAGATGACGAATGAGACTTCGTCGAAATGTCGCCAAGATACTTCCAATTCTATGCGGGAGAAGACCCGAATAACCAAAGACCTACATACAAACATCCGCGAAAACCTCAGAAAACAAATATATATATATGTATCAATTCATAACCAGTGTCAAATTTATTATATAAAATGGGGCTCTTCTCCTTTTTTCCCTCCTTCTTCATGTATAAAGTGTATAAAGTTCTTTAAAGTTCTTTAATACTCAGCCTCCAAAATCTTCCAGATCTCCTTCCAAATCAGTTAGTCTGACACTGTTCTCTATGGTTTTTCACTGCTAGATTGTCCGAAGTCAGCCTCTCCCGTTGTCTCCTGTCTAATCCTTATAATGGCTGCACTTCCTGTTCTCTGGGACACTCAGATCTCTCTCCAACTTACACACTCTCCAATCAGTCTTTGGCAAAAGGCAACAAAATAAAAGTCCCTCTAAGATCTTATCTCTCACTCTGCTCTGTCCATCAAACCTCTTCTTACGCCAATAATCCCAGTTATCGCTTTCTCCTCTCTGCTGGATCATTGGGTGCTCTCGTTTTCAATCCACTCTTCAGATCCAGTCGCCGCTCACTCCCTTCACACCTGACTGAAGGAATCCCCAAAACATGGTGACTAGCAGTGATGAGGAGCGGTGATCACTCACTCAGCACCATGTCACCACGGATCACCAATCGGAAGTCCTCTCACCAACTGGAAGAAGAAGATAAATTAGAAATAGCTAGGAAATATTATGAAACTCTATATAAAGAGAAGGAGATTCCAGAAGATAAAATAGAGCAATATTTAGTAAGTGAAGGCCTTCCGCAGATAACAGAAGAAGAAAGGGAGATGCTCAATAAAAAGATAACAATTGAAGAATTAAAAGTGGCTCTCTCTAAGGTCAAAAACAACAATTTGCCAGGCCCAGATGGATTCCCAGGGGAAATATACAAAACCCTAGAAGAAATTCTATTACCAAAGTTGGTGGAAATCTATAATGAGGCACTATGGGGATCTAAAATTCCAGATTCGTGGAGGGAGGCTTATGTCACACTACTTCCAAAAGAAGGTGCCGACCGAAAACAAATCCAAAATTATAGACCAATTTTCCTTCTAAATACCAATTATAAACTGTTTATGAGTGTAATAGCGGAAAGAACCAAAAAAATATTAAATTCTTGGATACATAAGGATCAGAATGGATTTCTCCCGGGGGGACAAATTAAGGATAACTTGAGAATTGTGCTAGATACCTTAGAATATTATGAAGAGCATCCCTGCAAACAGATGGCCTTAGTCTTTTTAGATGCCCAAAAGGCATTTGATAATTTAAATTGGAAGTTTATGTTTATACAAATTAAGATAATGGGATTCGGATTAAATTTTGAAAAAATGATTAAAACTATTTACGACAACCAAACAGCGAGCTTTCTATTAAAGGGAAATAGGACTAAAACATTTCAGATTAGGAAGGATTAATCAAGGTTTCAGATTAGTCAACATTTCAGATTAGGAAAGATTAGTCAAGGATGCCCCCTATCGCCATTATTATTCATTTTGGCTCTAGAAGTTCTGCTACGGAAAATTAAAAACAATGAATAAATTAAAGGGTTAAAGATCAGGAAAGAAATATATAAAACACAAGCTTTTGCAGATGATGTGGCCTTGGTCTTAGAGGACCCACTGGAATCTGGACCAAAAATGTTAGAGGAATTGGGTAAGTATGGAAAGGTAGCGGGCTTTAAATTGAAAACTAAAACTAAAATATTAACTAAAAATATAACTGAAGCACAGAAGAGAGAGATAGAAGAAACATTGGGCTTACAGGTTGTCAAAAAAATAAAGTATCTTGGAATTTGGATAACTTCAAGATGCTCATCTTTAAAGGAAGTCAATTATATACCCTTACTTAATGAAATAAAACAAGACTTAGATGGGAGAAAATACAACTATCCCTGTTAGGTAAAATTGCCTCAATCAAGATGAGTATTCTTCCTAAATTATTATACCTGTTTCAGACCATACCTATAAATTTAGATATATTTTTTTTTAGAATTAAACAAAAGTATCAGGAAGTATGTGTGGAGGGGGAAAAAGCCAAGGATCTCTTTAAAAATTTTACAGGGGAAAAGGAATGTAGGAGGATTTGGGCTCCCAGATTGGGAAATATACTATAGGGTGACAAAGCTGGTATGGATAAGGGAATGGGCCATTCTTGAAAATAAAAGGATCTTAACTTTGGAGGGACATGATCTTCAGAGAGGGTGGCACTCATCCCTATGGGATATAGAGAAAAATAAAAGAGCATATTTCCACAGGCATAAAATTAGAGACTCCCTGATACAAACATGGTCTCGAATTAGACAGAAGTACTATTCAAAAGTCCCAAATTGGCTGTCCACGATGGAGGCCCTGACCCATCCCAACATGCGGGGAATGGAGAAGGTATGTAGATACAAAAATGTTCTAGATGGAGAAGGAAATCTTAAATCAAATGATGCTCTGAAAGACCTAGGAATAAATATAGATTGATGGACTTATGTACAAATAAAGTCTAGATATCAGAAAGACAAGGAAAAATATGGTCTAGATTTAGGATTAAATGGGTTTGATAAGATTCTGATGGGCACAGGAAAGAAGATTTTGGCCACATTATATAATTAGTTATTGGAGGACAGTAGAGCAGGAGGTGCAGTTAAAAAACAAATGAGTGCTTGGGAAAAGAATTTTGGACACGATATAAATTTAAATGAATGGGAAGAGGCATGGAATAAAAATTACAAATTGACAAGAGCAGTGACCTATAAAGAAAACCAGTATAAAATGTTATACAGGTGGCATTTAGCCCCTGCTAGATTAGCAAAGATATACCCAAACATACACCCTAATTGTTGGAAATGTGGTCACTGCCAAGGCACCTTCTTTCATATGTGGTGGACATGCCCCGAAGCAAAAAAATACTGGAACAAAATTTGGAATTGGGTACAGGAAATAATAGAAGACATAGAATTGATACCTGAAATATTTCTCCTGGGAATAGGAAAGAGGGCTCTTCGAAAGAAAAAGAGCTATTTACTAACACACATTACAACAGCCGCTACGTTGGCATTCACACAATATTGGAAAGAGAAAGCCCTGCCGCCAGAAGAACATATAATTAAGAAAATATTGGATTACACAGAGATGAGCAAATTAACACACGAAATTAATGAGGATGAAAATTCAGTATATTATTCTGTCTGGGAAAGGTGATATAAATGGATGAATGAAAAAATGAAAAAAGGAGTTTAAAGGTGGTTGTATTATAAGAAATTGGTAGTCAAAGAGACACCAATTTGATAATTGTATATAGGTAAAAACATTGCATTTCGATGTAAATAGCAATGATATTTTATATACTTTGTATAAATTCAATAAAGTTTATTTTTTAAAAAAGAAAATCTTAAATGCTAAATCGGTTTGAACTTGGAATTCCTCTTCTGGAATCTGCCCATTCTTGAGTAGCAGTAGTGCCCAGATGTCCAAATTTTTCATGAGCCCACTTGGCAAAGATTAATATTTGTTCTTCCTGATCTGATTCTAGCATTGCAGCCCACATTTAAAGTAATTGGTTTTATAAAACTTCCTTTGAACACTGCCTATTAGACTTGGTAAAGAGACACTCCCTTTGCTCTTTTTTGGTATAAGTGTGCTCTAACATGACCAATATCGCAATGAATTCAGCAGATGGATTTGATTTTTTCCTTTCCAGTTTGTGTTAATATACTGTATATTATTTGAGAGCTACCATATTTATTTATTTATTTATTTATTTATTTATTTATTTATTTATTTATTTATTTATTTATTTATTTATTTATTTATTTATTTATTTAATTTCTATACCGCCCTTCTCCCGAAGTACTCAGGGCGGTGAACAGTTAAAATGACATACATATAGAATGTGAATATAAATAATTAAGCCAGTTTGGCTCAACAGTTAAGAATCTTCAGCATAAAGATTTAAAAAATTAGAAAAGATTTATGCCAGACCGGCTTGGTGAAAAAGAAAGGTCTTAACTGCACGACGGAAAGTACGAAGATCTGGGATCATTCGTATCTCTGAGGGTAACCTGTTCCAAAGGGTAGGTGCCCCAACAGAAAAGGCTCTTTCTCTGGGAACCACTAGTCGGCATTGCTTTAGTGATGGCACCCTGAGAAGGCCTACCCTGTGGGAGCATACTGGTTGGTGGGAGGTTATCAGTTGCAGAAGGTGGTCTCGTAGATACCCAGGTCCTAAGCCATGGAGGAGTTTGAAGGTAAGAACCAACACCTTGAAGCACACCCGGAAGACCACCAGAAGCCAGTGCAGCTCGCGTAGGAGTGGTGTCACATGTGAGTGCCATGTCACTCCCAATATCACCCGCGCAGTGCATTCTGGACCAGTTGGAGCCTCCGTGTGCACTTCAAGGGGAACCCCATGTAGAGAGCATTACAGTAGTCCGGACAGGAAGTGATGAGGGCATGAGTGACTGTGCATAAGGAGTCCCGATCTAGAAAGGGCCGCAACTGGCGAATCAGGCGAACCCGATAAAAAGCACCCCTGGCCACGGCTGTCATATGCTCTTCTAAAGACAACCGTGTGTCCAGGAGGACACCTAAGTTGCGAGCCCTCTCTGTGGGGGCTAATGACTCGCCACCAATAGTCAGCGATGGTATCAGCTGGCTATATCGGGACGCCGGCATCCACAGCCATTCAGTCTTGGAAGGGTTGAGTCGGAGCCTGTTCTTCCCCATCCAGATCCACACGGCTTCGAGGCACTGGGACATCACTGCAAGGGCATCATTGGGGTGGTCTGGGGTGGAGATGTAAAGCTGAGTATCATCAGCGTAAAGATGGCATTGCACTCCCAAACCACGGATGAGCTCACCCAGCGGCTTCACATAAATGTTGAACAAAAGAGGTGAGAGGACCGACCCCTGTGGCACCCCACAAATAAGGTGTCTTGAAGTCGACCTCTGCCCTCCTGCCAACACAGACTGTGACCGGTCAGAGAGATAAGAAGAGAACCACCGTAGAACAGTGCCTCCCACTCCTAGCCCTTCCAGCCGGCGCAGCAAGATACCATGGTCAATGGTGTCAAAAGCCACTGAGAGATCTAATAAAACCAGGATAGAGGAACAACCCCTATCTCAAGCTCTCCAGAGATCATCAACAAATGCGACCAATGCCGTTTCAGTGCTGTAACCAGGCCTGAAGCCGGACTGGAACGGATCTAAATAGACAGTTTCATCCAAGTACTGCAGGAGTTGCTGCGCCACCACACTCTCAACAACCTTTGCCACAAAACGAAGGTTGGAGACAGGACGGTAGTTTGTTAGAACAGCCGGGTCCAGAGAGGGCTTCTTGAGGAGAGGCCTCACCACCGCCTCTTTCAAGGCAGAAGGCGAGAAACCCTCACATAGAGAAGCATTTATTATCTTCTGGAGCCAGCCTCGTGTAACCTCTCGGGAAGCCAGTACCAACCAGGAGAGACACGGGTCCAATAAACATGTGGTTGCGTTCAACTTCCCCAATAACCTGTCCACATCTTCAGGGGTCACAGGGTCAAACTCATCCCAAATAACATTCTCAAGACTCGCCTCCATCACTTCGTCTGAACATATCCAGTCAGAGTCCAAGCCTTCCCGAATCTGAGTGATTTTATCATGTAGATATTGTACAAAATCCTCAGCTCGACCTTGCAAGGTGTCTTCCCGTGCTCTTAGATGGAGAAGGGAGCGGGTCACCTTAAACAGGGTGGCTGGGCGATTATCTGCCGACGCAATAACAGCGGAAAAATAGTTATACTTTGCCGCTGCTATCGCCACTAAGTAGGTCTTAATAAATGATCTCACTAGTGTTTGGTCAGATTCGGAACGACTGGCTCTCCAACTACTCTCTAGGCGTCTTTTCCGGCATTTCATCCTCCTCAACTCCTCGGAAAACCAAGGAGCCGGGCAACTTTGACGCCGGGTCAGAGGCCACAAAGGCACAACTCAATCTAAGGCACCAGAGGCCATCCTACCCCAGGTTGCCGCCAGGTCTTCAATCGAGTTGTGAGCTAGAGTCTCAGGAAATGGCCCAAGCTCCATCTGGAATCTGTCAGGATCCATCAGGCCCCTGGGGCAGAACCATTTAATCAGTTCCGCCTCCCTGCGGTGGGGTGTAGCGGACAGAAAGTCAAGCCTAAGGAGAGAATGGTCTGACCATGACAAGGGTTTGATGACTATATCCCCTATATCAAGGCCATTCAGCCACTGATCAGATACAAAAATCAAGTCCAGAGTGTGTCCTCCCGTGTGAGTAGGTCCATGAACTAACTGGGTCAGGTCCATGGCTGTCATGGAAGCCATGAACTCCCGAGCTATCTCAGATGTTTCACCGATGGATGGCAGATTGAAATCTCCCATGACAAGAAGCCTAGGAGTCTCAACCGCCACCTTGGCTATTACATTAAGGAGCTCAGGTAGGGCTGCTGCTACGTGGCAGGGAGCCAGGTACGCAATCAGCAGGCCCATCTGAAACCCATGGCCCCACTTCACGAGGAGGGACTCACATCCGGCTGTCTGAGGAACAGTGGCTTCCCTAGGATCAAGACTCTCCTTTATAATAACCGCCACCCCTCCACCCCTACTCTGAGCCCTTGGCTGATGGAATGCGCGGAAACCTGGTGGGCACATCTCCACGAGGGGGACTCCCCCTTCATGGCCCAACCAGGTCTCTGTAATGCCTGCCAGGTCCGCTCTCCCCTCTTGAATTAGTTCACAAATGAGGGGGGCTTTGTTAGCTGCGGACCTGACATTGCATAGCATCAGCCTAAGGCTCGGGCTCTGAGACTCTGAGCAACCCAGGGAACGAGAAGAGCTTTGGAGGTCGGAGCATGACACCGCTTGAAGACAGCGGTTGCGTGCTCCCCTAGTATGATGTGGCCCCCTGCCCCAACCGTATCTGCTCCTCCCAACCATGACCATGATGGAACAACCTCTTTCAATACAGGTATTAAACCCTTCCGTTCTCAGATCTGCACATCCTATGGCATAACTCTGTGCTGGATCTGGCATCCTCTTTAAAAAATCATATTTTAACCCATCCCTCTGTGGATTGCCCCCCAAATCCACATGACCCACCCCGCTCCCATCTGCCCCCTTTTTTGAAATCTTTAAGATAGTAGATAAGAAATTAGATAAAAAGAGTGTATAGAGTGTACTGTATTTGTTTTTCTCTATATCATATACAGAGCGTACCATATTTGTTTTTCTCTTCTGAATTTGGTTAAACTATCAATAAACCAAGTGGCACTATGGATGAGGCGCTTTACCAGGACATTCTTCCAAATGTTTCCTCTCTGCCTCTTTGTAAACCCTCTCCTCTTTGGGTAACAGCTAACACCTGTTCTTTCAAAAAACTTTCTTGATGAATCCAAGATCTATTCATCTAGAGATATTTCCATTTCATTTTACAACTGGTGGTTGTTGAAATCTACCAATAAAGAACAATCTGGCTCATTTTCATTGTGCCTCCCTTTAAAATGAAAGAACATCATATGTCTGTTGCTTCCATCTATTTCCATCCCAGGGGTCTGCAACCTTAAACATTCAAAGAGCCATTTGGACCATTTCCCACAGAAAATAAAACACCAGGAGCCACAAAACCTGGATGGGTATGGCCAACTCAATGTCACTCACTCCCACCCAGTCACATGACACACATCCCCAAGCCACCATGCCTATCCAGGTTTTGTGACTCCCAGTGTTTTCTTTTCTGTGAAAATGGCTCTCTCTTTCTCTCTCCTCTTTCTCTCTCTCTCTCTCTCTCTCTCATCTCTCTCTCATCTCTTTCTCATCTCTTTCTCTCTCCCTGTCTCACTCATCTCTCTCCCCCATCTCTTTCTCTCTCATCTCTCTCTTTCTCATCTCTCTCATCTCTCTCTTTCCCTCTCTGTCTCTTTCTCTCTCTCATCTCTCATCTTTCTCTCTCTCTTATATATCTCTATCTCTCTCTCCCATCTCTCTCTCCCCCTCATCTCTCTCTCTCATCTCTCTGTCTCTTTCTCCCTCTCCCTCTCTTTCTCTCCCTCGCATCTCTCTCTCATCTCTCTGTCTCTCTTTCTCTCTCTGTCTCTTTCTCTCATCTCTCATCTCTCTCTCCTTATTCCTCTCATCTCTTGCTCATCTCTCTCTCTCTTTCAAAAGAAAAGTCAATGATGTATACATCCTGTGCATGTGCAAGATGGTGGTCCCCTGAAGTATTGGCAAGTGAGCGCCGATGTAAAGACCGATCATTAGGCTTCAGGGGGACGATTTTCCATCTGTCGACCTCCTGCCTGATATTCCGAGCTTTTGCTGAGTTGAATGAGCTGTTTTCGAACTGTAGCTGGCTCTTGGACAATCTGGGATGGGAAAACAACAATTTGGAGAGTTGCATCAACTGGGAGCCACTTGAAGGGCAGCGGAGGCCTCTGTGCCACAGCCATGGAAGGCTTGATATGATCGGTGCTGTTTGGATGCCGCCGTTGTGGCACTCAGTGATCTGGGACCATGGGACACTGCTAGGCCCTCTGGGGGATCAGCTGGGGACGATTTTGGCAACAATGTTAAACATCTCTGAAGCCACATCAATGGCGTTCAGTTACAACAGAAGGCAATGGGACTGCTGCCCAGCTGATTAATTGCTGGGATTTTACAGTCCCCTGAATGGTGTGAGACCCCAGAAGATCTAGGCAAAATTTGGCCCATGAGACCGGGCTATGACTGAGGGGTGAGTGAATTTTGGAGAAGATCTGGGGGGATAGGAGTTGGCCGGAGGGGAAGGAGAAATTTTCCACCTTGCTCTCCTCCCTGGGGCCTCTCTCTCCCCCACTCACTTGTGAGGGCTTCACTCCCCTGACTACTGCCTGACTCTGCTTTGGTCCAACTCATCCAATCCATCCTTGTCATCTACAGTTGTTTCTGGGACTTTTTGACACCTTCCTCCTTACTACTCCACCACCTGATCCTTGACTTTTCCTAATTACAATCCTGTCATATCTCATCCCCCTGTTATTGCTCCATCGGACTCGATGTTCTGGAGAGAGATGTTGGGCCTCAGACTGGAGGGCCAAGAGTCCTGGAAGATTACTGCTGCTTCACTACTGCAGGAACTGATCCATGGCTCCACTGGTGGTCTCTTCCCGTCTAGCCATCCTAAGAGGGTGGTTGTGGCTGATTCCTGCAGATATATTCGTTACAGCTTTCTTTTTGACTTTTTCTTTTTGACTTTCCCATCATTGTGAGAGGGCGATGGACTTTCCCAGTTCCGGTTCCTTCCCCAGTCTGTATTGTATGTGCCCCCTCCCTCCTGTTTTTACCATCTCGGGTGCTTAGTGTCATCTTTCATCTACCTCATATGTTTTAATCTGGCCTATACTTCAGCAGACCTCCTTGCTCTGCAAGATACCCCCCTCTCGCAGTCGTGGCCTTCTGTTTTATCAAAGGCCTACCTCAAGGACGGGTTTTGGAACCCCGCATGGTGGCATGCCTCGAAGTGTGGTCTGAGGGGTTTTTTAACTAGGGTTTTTAATCAAATTTGAAGTGGACCCAGGAGGAGGGCGGTGAGGGATGAGCCAGGGGCAGCTCTTGCGGCTCAGCAACCTGGCCCGTTGGACGGTTGTGGGGGGAGGGGAAGGGAGGAACAAAGAAGTTTGGTGGAGAAAGGGTTTTCCAATCCCTGTGATGGTGGAGAAAGACAGGGGTGGTGGGAGGAGGGGGTTTGGAGAGCCCCGCCGCTGTGTTCAAGCAGTGGAGCTCTCCTGTCCCCTTGGCCCATCCTGCCACCCCAGCGGTGACAGAGTGCGGATCCCTGGACTCTGGCTGGTATACCTGAATGCCAGATCCATGATGAATAAGGCCCTTCTCATCTGAGATCTTACTGATGAGGAGGAAGCGGACCTGGCCTGTATCACCGAGACCAGGTTAGGGATGGAGGGAGGCATTCCTCTCTCTGACTTATGTCCCCCAGGCTTTCAGGTATTACATGAGCCGCGACCCCAGGAGAGGGGGGGAGGGGCGGTCGTTATTAGAGAAGGTCTTAGTCCTAGGGAGGTCACTGTCCCTCAGATTGGCGGGTGTGAATCACTCCTTTTGAAGTGGGATCCTGGAGTTCAGTCGGGTTTGTTGGTTACGTACCTATCACCCAGCTGCATAGCCTCAGCCCTGCCTGTACTACTAGATATCTTGGCCGAGTTGGCGGTTGAACTCCCCAACCTTCTGGTTGTCAAAGATTTCAACCTGCCCCAGGGAGACATCTGAGTTAGTGTGGGAGTTCATGACCTCCATGACGGCCATGGACCTGACTCAGATTGTACAGGCCCCAACTCATATAGGAGGACACACACTTGACCTGATTTTTCTTCCTTCAAAATCCAGGAAAGGATGACCCAGACTCCACTGAAAATAAAGAATGCTACTTTTACTAGATATGAAGTGATCGCAATCAAAGAAAAGCAGAATCTAAGGCAAAATGTGTGAAAGTTACAGATAGAAAGCATCCCCTCCCACTGTCCACTGTAAATCATCCAATCCAAAGGTCTCGCAGAGATCTGGTGGGAGCACACATCTGGCAGGAATGCTGTGGCCATTGACCCAATAGGATTCAGCAATATGTCTTAAGAATTAGTTTCATTTTCCTGGCCAGCATACATAGCCCGGCTAGATACCCCCCTGCCTCCATTACTATGGCAGTCAAAGCAGAGAAAAGCGGAGGCTGACATTCAGCCCCTCTTCAGAAGAGAAGAACCTCTAGTCCTGAAAGAGAGAAAAAAGAGGTAATACCATAACCAAAATAATTACATTACCATCTAAGGTTTATCAGGATATTTGGTGTGAAACAATTGCACTTTCTTAGATGCCCAAACATCACGATTGTTCACACATTCAGCTTGCGATAATGGGAAATGTTTCCAGGCTATCAGATACTGCACTTTACCATGATGTTTCTTGGAATCCAAAATCTCCTTAACTTCAAAATGTTGTTCCCCTTCAATAAGTATGGAAATGGGAAGAGGTTCTTGGGTTGGATATAAAGGGGACGAATGTTCCAGTTTCAGTAAACTAACATGAAACACGGGGTGAATTTGTCGCAAATTCTTTGGCAATTCCAATTCAACCGTTACTGGGTTAATGATTCGAGTAATGGGGAAAGGGCCCACATACTTGGGCCCAAGCTTCTTTGATTTTTGAGGGGTGTGTAAATATTTGGTAGAAAGATAAACCATGTCCCCCACTTTATAAGTATGTGAGGGGCACCTCTTTTTGTTGGCTTGGGTTTTATGAGCTTGGTGGGCTTCATCTAGTGCTTTTGGGTTACTGCCCAAGTCCCTCATAATTGTTCGATCCACTCAATCAAAGAAGGATTCTGTGGGTTATCATGAGGTAGCTCTGGGATGGGCACAAACTCCTGACCCGAAGCCACCTTGAACGGAGTGAACCCTGTGCTGCTATGTATGAAGTTATTATATGCCACCTCCGCAAATGGCAATAAGTCCACCCAGTTATCTTGCTGATAATTTATATAACATCTCAGATATGTTCTAATACAGAACTGGTTCTCTCACAAGCCCCATTTGTCTGGGGGTAGTGGGTGGAGCTTAACCCCTGGGCAGAGCCTATCAGCATCAGGAACTTTTTCCAAAAGTTGGTTAATTGTACCCCCCTGTCTGAGATTATACGTTTCAGAGCCCCATGTAACCTATACACATGTTGAATAAACATTTTAGCAAGGGTTTTCACTGAAGGGATCTTAGGACATGGAATAAAATGCACTTGTTTGGAAAACAAATCAGTCACTACTCATATGACTGTGCACCCCCCACTATCTGGCAGGTCTACAATAAAATCCATGGATATCTCCTTCCAAGGGGCATTGGGTCTGGCTACACTCTGAAGTAGACCAGGTGGCTTCCCCGGAGGTCTCTTAGCTGAGGCACATACTGGTAAGCTAGCTACATATGCCTCTATGTCCTTTTTGAGTGCAGGCCACCAGAATTGTCTTTTAACAAGATGTAAAGTCTTGACAAATCCAAAGTGTCCTGCCTCCTTGGCGTCATGAGCGTGCTGCAAAACTGTTGCTCTTAGGCTGGCAGGAAATAGATTTTGGACCCAATCCAAGCTAGTCCATCACGAAGTGTACATTCATTTGAATGGGCTCTGAACCACTTGTCAGGTTTTAAAGCCTCTTGTAGTCTCTGAAGCAAATCGCCTGGGAGGTTGGGTTGCTCTTCACCTGTGCTCTGGTAGTCACTGGTGCTGCCAATTGGGTTGAAGGGACAATCGGGTGAACAACTTCCTCCTTGGTACTGTTGTATTGAGGCAATCTGGACAGAGCATCTGCCATGAAGTTCTTCCCACCAGGGAGGTAGCGCATGGTGAAATTAAAATGGTTGAAGTGCTGGGCCCAGCGAACTTGCTTTGGTGACAACTTATGCAGGTTTTCAAAGCCTCCAGGTTTTTATGGTAGTCTACACTTCAAAAGGATGCTTAGCCCCCTCAAGGAATTGTCTCCATGTTAGAAGTGCCCAGCAAACAGCAAAGGCTTCTTTCTCCCATATGGCCCATCTTCTTTCAGTCTCTGACAATTTCCGGGATGTATAGGCACAGGGTTGTAATTTTCCCTCTGCATTCTTTTGCAGAAGTACGGCCCCTACTGCTACGTCGCTAGCATCTGCCTGTACTACAAAAGGTTCATCCATGTCTGGGTGTTTGAGGACTGGTTCAGCAGCAAACAACCATTTCAACTTTTTGAATGCCGCCTGACAGTCTATAGTGCATTCAAGAGCTCAGGAGGGTTTGGGTTTTACTTCACCCTTTGTTTTCAGGAGATTTGCTATTGGCAGTGCAATTTTGGCAAATGAGGGGATGAACTGCCAATAGAAGTTAGCAAACCCCAAGAAACTCTGTAATTGCTTGTGGGTGCATGGCGCAGTCCACTCCAATACTGCTCAAACCTTTCCAGGGTCCATTTCTATGCCCTCATGTGAGATGCAATACCCAAGATAGTCAATTTTACTTTGGTGGAATTCACACTTGGAAAGCTTGGCATACAGTTCAGCAGCCCTGAGTTTTTTCAGAACAGTGCACACCAATTTCACATGGTCATCCATGTTCTCAGAGTAGATAAGAATTTCATACAAATAAACCAGCACCCCCTTGTACAAATGCTCATGCAGAACTTCGTTGATCAATTGCATGAACACCGCAGGGGCTCCTTGTAGTCCAAAAGGGAGCACTTGAAACTGGAAACATCCCAGCGGGCAGTTAAATGCTGTTTTCCATTCAACCCCCTCCTTAATTCACACTCTGTAGTAAGCCTCCTGTAAGTCAAGTTTGATGAAAACTTTTCCCTTCCTTAGGTGGACTAACATGTCCTTCATGAGGGGTAGGGGGTAGACATTTTTCACGCAAATGGCATTGAGGTTCCTATAATCAACTACCAAACAAAAGGAGCCATCTTTCTTTTCCCGGAACAGTACTGGCGCGGCCACCCATGGCCTAGCTGGTTGGATGGACTCCCATTGTAGGTTTTTGTCAATGAAGTTTCATAATTCCCCCAGCTCAAGAGGGGTCATTGGGTAAATTTTTGGCTTAGGGAGCTTTACCCCAGGGAGTATCTCAATGGTACAGTCCGTAGCTCTGTGGGGGGGGGGGGCAGCACATCCGAGGCCCTTTCACTAAAAACTTCACAGAGATTCCAATGCTCCTTTGTAATTTTCTCCTCCCCTTCATCTCTGCCTCTTCGTGCTCCTCTCCGTCCTCAAGAGGGATTCTTCCCTCTCTAGTGGCAGAGTCCTAGTGCAAACCGGAAGACCCCCATCTTCCAGTTGACTCACGGGTTCCATTTACGTAGCCAGGGCAGGCCAAGTATAAGAGGTCGTTCCATGCTAGGGGCCACAATAAAACTGAGAGTCTCTACGTGATCCCCTAATTGCATTTCAATGGGTTCGGTTACAAAATTGGTTGGGGCCCACTCCTGCCATCAATTCATCCAGTTGACAAAACGCAATGGGCCTTTTTAATGTTTTTAGTCTCAGGCCCATCTTCTCTACTCCTTCGGGCTGCTTATGCATCTGGTGCATCCAGAGTCTAATAGGGCTGGCATCTCTGCATGGGCCCCTGTGGATGGCACCCTTAATTCTACAGGGATGAGCATGGAGCCCTCAGTGTGACTCACCAGATCATCAGAGTCCACGGTGGTGGGAGTTCCAAACTCAACCTTGGTTCGGGGAGCGAACTCAATGACTTCCCCTTCCAGAGCGGTTTCACAAACTTTCATGGGCACTTTGCCCATCTTCTTAGGCCCTCTGCCGGTGGGTTTTGGCAATGGCTTGGAGAAACGCTCAGTGGCCCAGTGACCTTCCTTGCCACACTTGAAGCACGTGAAGGGCTTCGGCTTGGGCTTGGACTCCGCCCTCCCCCCGGCCATCTTCGGGGCTCCTTTGCAGTAGTAGGAGGATGAAGGCTCCCCTGCACGGCCTCTTCAGAGTCAGCTTCAGGCTATCTCGATTTCCATGTCCTCAGTTAGTATGTAACAACTCTGCAAATCTTCGGGGACCCCCCCCTCATGCTCTACAGTCCTTGTAGACTTCTTCATTCAGTCCATCTTTGAAATTCTCCACAACTCTCCGCTTCTGATCACCCTGTCATGAAAGGTGCCAGCTCGCGAAATTCTTGGGTGTATTCTGCTACCAATCTCTGGCCCTGTTGGATGCCCTTTATTCGGAGTCTCGCCTTCCGCTCAGCTAGGTGGTCTTCAAACCACCTCCTAAGAGCTCCCATGAGCAGGTTGTAGTTTCGCAGTAGGGGGAATTGTTGTTGTGGAGGACCACCATCCATTCTGCTTCCACTCCCTCTAAGGCGTTAGTGACACATCTCACTTGAGCTGCATCCGATAGGTAGTCCTCCCCACAGTCCTGCATGTGATTCCACACTTGGGTTAAGAAGAGCCCCAGGGTTTTCAAGTCTCCTCCATATTTTCCAGGCGGGGGGGGGGATTTTTGGTCTCTTGCATCTGCGGGCTGGGGCCTGCAAGGCTGGGGGTCCCTGGGCTGCTGCATCCCTCGCTTGGCCACCCGAAGCCTGAGATGTATCTTCACCAGCTCCCTCTTCCTCTCCCTCACAAGCACCCTCCTCTGGATTCACTTTGGAGTATTCTCCTCCCTTCCCTGCAAGGGGTGCGTAAAACTCACGGTTTTTCTGGCTTTCTTCAACATCGTGGAAGAGTTGCATTGCTTGAGCCATCATGAGGCTTTCTTTTTGCTCCTGCAGCCTCCCCCCTATGGGGTCTGGAGCTGGTTACTCCATAGGGGGTCCTCACCAGGTCCGGCAACCTTCCTCCTCCCCTCGACCATTTGGCTTCATCTGGCTCCTCTCTCAGCTGTAAATTTTCCATCCACACCACAGTCATTGTTGAGCCAGATGCTCCCATCTCATCAAAATCACCTTCTTGATCGTACATCCTGTGATTTTCAGCCCCCTCGGTGTTTGTCCGGGATGGCTGAGAGTGAGATTCTGCTTAATGTCAGGTATGCTTCCTTCAAAATCCAGAAAAGGATGACCCAGACTCCATTGAAAATAAAGAATGGTACTTTTTCTAGATATGAAGTGATCGCAACCAAAGAAAAGCAGAATCTAAGGCAAAACGTGCGAAAGTTACAGATAGAAAGCATCCCCTCCCACTGTCCACCGTAAATCATCCAATCCAAATGTCTCCCAGAGGTCAGGTGCGAGCACACATCTGGCAGTGTCATCAATCAAGAATGCTGTGGCCGTTGACCCGATAGCAGCTTCAAAGGTTCAGCAATAAGTCTTAAGAATCAGTTTCATTTTCCTGGCCAGCATACATAGCCCAGCTAGATACCCCCCTGTCTCCATTACTATGGCAGCCAAAGCAGAGAAAAGCGGAGGCTGACACTCTGGGCAGTTGATAGATGATCAGTGGAAGGGGACTTTATCCATCGACCCCCTGTCATGGACCGATCATTCCCTCCTTAGGCTGGACTTTCCTATTAGTAGACCCTGCCGCTGGGTTGCAGAGCCTATGAGATGGTTCTGCCCCAGGTGCCTGATGGAACCCAAAAGGTTCCTGATGGAGCTTGGGTCATTTCCCGCCTCCTTAACCCATGATTCCTCCAAGGCCCTGGTGGCAGCCTGAGAACAGGCTGCATTAGGGGCCCTGGATTGAATCGTGCCTATGCGGCCTCTGATCCAACACAGATCCTGGGCGGCTCCAATGGTTTACTATGGAGCTCAGGGAAATGAAGCATCAGAAAAGATGCCTGGAAGATGGTTGGAGGTCTTCCTGATCGGAATCTGACCGGACACAGCTAAAAAACCCATATTAGAAATCTTATCTTGTGGCGATGGAAGCATGACAGTACTTCACCGCTCTCATTGCATCTGCAGAAAATCACCCAGCAGCCCTGTTTAGGGTGGCCCGCTCCCTCCTTAATCACGGAGTGAGGGAGGACCCCTTCCAGGGCTGAGCTGAGGATTTTGCACAGTTTCTGCAAGATAAAATTGCTCAGATCTGGACTCTGTTTCTACTGTAAAAAAAGATAAAAGTGTGGTATTAGTATGATGTTATTCACAAGAGGGAGTTAGTGAGGCTCTGCCATTCATTTACAGAAAGGTAATGTGTACTTCAATCAATTGTTTCTGTTCAGTTAACTTTTGTGCAGTCTATCTCACTTGATTTACACCACTTCCTTAGGCAGATGGTACATCACCCTTATGCAAGACACTTTTTATCATCGTGGACAGGTAAATATATGTTTTAATTGTGGTGTAGCATCAGGCAGAGAAAATTGCTTGTATTTTTTTATTATTATTTTTATTCCATTTTTAATAACAGAATTTGGTTTAGAAGAGGCTTTTGAAGAATTTACAGTGGAAGATATATGGTATTCTAGCATTTACTTAGTTACATAGTCATTGAGGAGTGTTTATAAATTACTATTTGATATTTGTATTGTGATCTGGCAGTTCTCGTGTTCATGATTATGTTATATTCCCAATACATTCTCAAAATAAAATCTCCTCTCAAAGGCCATTCTTCTGGTTAAAGGGTTTTTATGTAAGATTTGAATATGATGATGTATATAAAACAGAAAAGCAGATGGAATGTGAAATGGCAATTTGAAGACAATTTAAATTGAGAGATGAAATGTTAAAAAGTGGGATGGGAAATTTGAGAAATAAATCTAGCAATGGAGAAATAAAAGAATGTTTTTAAAAGGCTCTGACGATCCCAGCTTAGTTGCCTGATCGGCAGAGGCTTTTTTTCTTTTAAAAGCCTCTGATGATCCCAGCTGAGCTGCGCGATTATCAGAGACTTTTTTTTTACTTTTAAAAGCATTTTTTTTGCTGAAGAGGTTGTAGAAAAAATGCTTCTAAAAATGAATAAAAAAGCCTCTGATGATCGCGTGGCTCAGCTGAGCATGGTGGGGGGCAGGGATTTTTGCTACCGGTTCTCCGAACCACCCACTTCCATCGCTACCGGATCAGGCGATCCGGTCCAAACCAAGAGCATTTCACCCCTGAACTAGACAATTTTCAGCATTGATATAAAGCTTTTGTTTATGAAATTATGATTTAATTTCATAAAGTTTAATTTATGAAAATGATAAAAGTGATACTATACCTCTTAGAAATAAACCCACTGATTACAAGGAGTTGGATAAGTTCTCATTGTTTTTTCCTCTGTAAGAATTATCAATATGATTTCTGGTATATAAGAGATACAGAATTTAATGTAGTCTTTCCTAAGCTGATGTCATTCAAGTGAGTTGGAGTCCATTAAATATTATCACGTTTAATGGCTTTTTCTCCAAATTTTAGTGAAGAGTATCCCTATGACTAAGGTAATGCAAAACTACATTGATATATAGGCAATGAAAAGAAAAGGGAAAGTTAGAGGAACAGTGAGATGAAAGGGGCATGCAGAAACAATAAAAATAAAATAGAACTGCAATCGTTATCTATATAGTGTAGTGTTATTCTTTATCAATGCTGAAGGCATAAATGTCCTGGCATTTGATTGCTTGATTGATTAAAATGAGTAATACTTGTAGTAGAATTTTTAAAAATATTACCTGAGATCAATATATTTGCATTATGGTAGATATTAAGATAACTATAATATTATAAGAAGAAAGAAAAAGATCCAGAAGCAGGTGAGTATAAAGTGTGAAAGCAGCAGATTCATGAGTTCTGGAATCAATTCATTATATGTGGGAAAAAAGTATGTTTTCTAAAACTAGTTTTGATCTGCATGAGTGACTAGAAAAAACTTATTGAACACCTTACTGCTTCAGTGCAAGATAATCCTTAATTTGGCAGGAGATTGTATGGATAAAGAAATGGAAACTTAAAAAAGATACTTGATTGGATTGGGTTGGGTTATCCTATCAAAAATATAGCCTCCCCAGCACAAAGAATCTGAAGTTCAAGAATGGACAACATTTTATTAGACTAAGGACTATGAGCAGGTGAATGTTCAAATTCTTCAGCAGTTTGCATCAGATCAAGTGGTGCATATATGACACAGGATAATGGAAGGGACAGAAAATTTCAAAAATTGGCCTTATAATTTGCAGGATGGAATCAAAAAACATCCAGACAAAGTCCTGAAACACTTTAATCAGTTATAATACATATTTTTCTCTTGCCTTGAACAAACTCCATCTGCTTCTAGTAAAGCAGAGCAAAGTAAGTAATGGCATTTTTCGTAGTAGCAAAGCCAAATTGTGTACTATCATCTAGACTGGAGGGAATTGTTTCTTCTACCTAGGAATGATATTAGAGCACTAGTAATTATGTTGTCCAATCTGAAGTTTCTGTTTTGGTTCTGATTTTGGTTCTGATTTTGGCATATCTTCCAAATCGTATTTTTTGCGATTT
Source organism: Coluber constrictor foxii (assembly GCA_038048745.1). Taxonomy (NCBI): domain Eukaryota; kingdom Metazoa; phylum Chordata; class Lepidosauria; order Squamata; family Colubridae; genus Coluber; species Coluber constrictor. The sequence continues at coordinate 111,501,857 of CM075961.1, read as the reverse complement.
TTTTAAAAATTATAATATTGACAGTCTAGTCTTGTGTATGATTACTCTGAAGCAATACCACCAGATTTAGTGGGACTTCCAGAGTAAGCATGTGTAGGATAGCAACCTTAGTTCCTCTGAGTAGAAAGCTATGATTTCCTGTATTGACTCCTTAACCTTTCATTTAGGTTTCCAAAAGAAAATGATGTCTACCAGTGAGCCAGCCAGCATCAGCATAGAATACTTTTTAACTACTGATGAGTACAGTTATGAATATGAACCATGCATCAAAGATGGAGTAAGGAGTTTTGGATCATCGTTCCTTCCCACTCTTTACTCACTGGTCTTCTTGCTTGGTTTGACTGGCAATACTCTTGTTGTCTTGGTATTATTGAAATACAAGAGGCTGAAAAGCATGACAGATATTTATGTACTCAATCTTGCCATCTCTGATTTGCTTTTTGTTCTTGGTCTTCCTTTTTGGTCTTACTTCATGGCTGATAGATGGATATTTGGAGATACTTTGTGTAAAATAAGCTCTTGGCTCTTTCAGACTGGATTTTTCAGTGGAATCTTTTTTATCATGTTCATGAGTATTGATAGGTATCTTGCCATTGTTCATGTTGCATTTTCACTGAAAGCAAGAACTGCCACCTATGGCACTCTTACTAGTCTTATTGTATGGCTTGTGGCCATCAATGCTTCTATTCCAGAACTCATATTTAGCTCATCAGTAAATGACTATAGTCGTACTGAATGCAAATTAGTGTACTTTAAGAATAGCACAGCATGGAAACTCTTTGCTTGTATGGAAATCAACATATTAGGGCTCATTATACCCTCCATTGTCATTTCCTTTTGTTATGCAAGAATAGTTCTGACCTTGCTGCGCTGCAGAAATAACAAAAAAAAGAAGGCAGTGAAGATGATCTTCGTTGTGGTGGTCATGTTTTTTATATATTGGACACCTTACAATGTTATACTTTTTCTAAAAAGTTTGGATGATGTGGGTATTCTTGGACAATGTGAAATCAGCAAAAACCTGGACTATGCAGAACAGGTGACTCAAATCCTAACATATTTTCACTGCTGTTTGAATCCAGTCATCTATTTCTTTATGGGACAAAAATTTAAGTTATATATCAAATTGTTCTTCAAAAACTGTGTCTTTTCAAAAATACTTTGTAAATCCTGTGGATTCCATGAATCTTTCTATTCTGAGTCATCAGGTCCAGGCTATACTCAATCCACTAGTCATGAAGAGACCTTCTGAAAAAACCTGACACACTTGAAGTTGAACCAACGCAACAGAACAATTAGAACTATGATATGCTGAGAAATAAACATGGCTTCAAGTAAATTTTTAATATGGAAAAAAAAAAGCAGCCCATCCAACTTGGAAACATAAAGGCTATTTTTCACTGATCACAGCAATTACACAGAACTGTAAATCCCAGTATATGTCAATTTGTCATTTCAGTCCTTTCTAGTCATGGCATTAGGATACTTGCTTGACATATCTTTTGCTATCTAGGAAGTTTTTTTTCTTTTTTCAGAATTAAAACAGCTTCAAATCAACTCTGCAGTTCACACATTTGGGTCTTCTGAGGCAGCAGACAAACTTGGAAAAGTCAGTTTGCACATCTCAAAGTCAACTGTATGTTCTCAAGATTTTTCAAAGGGGTCAGTTGTATGTGCAGAATTATGATTTTAAGTGAACTTGCCCTTTAGATGTGTTTTCAAAGGCAGTTTTCATAAACCCCCGCCAAATAAATAAGTCTCAGAGAAAGTTATGGATCATTTGCCATGGCTAACCCCCTTTCATCTCAGCATAGCTAGTACAGACAAGGGTCAGAAGTCTTTCTTTCCTTCTTACCCCAATTCCCACAATCCCTTGTAACATGAAGGTATCTTAATTTTTTGCAAACAACTTGTTGTAGAGTCTATCATAAATGATAGTTTATACTTGTTGAACCTATATTAGAGATTGCACTTATCTGAAAGCAGAAAAACGTATCTATTCCCTTCTTCCAGGGAATTAGGCTTACTCTAGTATTCTCAACTACTTATGTGTTGTTATAACATGTAAATTACATTTCACAAAACATAGGCCATGCTCCTTTCATGAGAGTACTGTATGGATGTATCCATGCCTTACTGAACCAAAATGAACTTTACAGACATATCACAGTATTATATTGATGACTGCTCCAAGTTATCGCATTATATATGCAGGAAAACCTGGGTCATAATGGTCACTTTCATCTTCTTCTGTTAACAGAAATACTGGTATCCTTCTATCCTATTCAAAGATATGCTATGATTATGCAAGTTTCATTATTTCAATGTCAAATACATTGTGACTCTGTCATATTTTCAGATGAGTATGAAGATATTAAGTTGGTTTTAGTTTTTAATAATCATTTAATGGGAAGCCATTTCATAATTCATAATAACGCCAATAGTACTCAGCTTTTTAAATGTAAAGAACCCTGGTTTTTCATGGTCAGTTGAAACTTAAGCACCATATTACTTAACTGTCTAATAATGTTAGTAGATGGAATATATTATTTTCTGAAGAATATTTTTTTAACATTTCTATTCTTAATCTTTTAATGATCATTGTTTAAAAATAAATAACTTTTGTTATTATCAATGCATTTATACAAATAATATGGAAAAAACAATTAGTCATACATTGTGGGCATTAAGAATGTACATCATCATTTGATACAGAAGATGTATCTCTCAAATTTATCATGAGAATTTGTCTTTGCATGCATTCACAATTTTTTTATTGGTCAGAAGTCAGAAATCCTATGATGCATTAGGAATTAGAGAAGGAACAAATTGATTTCCATTCCAAGTCAAATTTATTTGACTTGGAATGGAAATAAGAAAAATAATTAAAATGCTACATGGACGACAAAACTTGATGACATTGAAACTGAAATGAAGTATACGCAAGCAGACAAGAAAACGAAGAAACAAGACATAACAGCTGGAAATAAAGAAGACAAAGACAGTGTGATTAAATATGAATAAGTAATGCACAGGTGGATAGTAATAATAAAAAGGAGATTTTTAGAGACTATATTGTGAAAAACAATAGTTATAAAGATGATTACACTGGGATTAACAATGAAAGAAGTGGGGAATATGGGGTAAAAGTCCAGGACTTTGATTTATAAAATAACTATATTGAGATTAATAATAGTTAATAGAAATATGAGAAGAATATGTTACAGATTTTTAAAACTGAAATATGGATGGAAACTATAATATATAAGAAATAGACTGTTAAAGAAAATATATCAATGGACATAATGAATAAATTTTTATTAAGTAATAAAAATTGTATTTTTATTATATACATGGTATTACTTGAGAATAATTGATGACTATAAAAACTAGGATATTGTTTAAATACCTATAACAATTGCAATAATTTGAATATTTTCAATAACTAATATTTTAATATTTTCAATATTTTTGATAATATATTTATCTAAGCAAAAAAGAAAAAAGATTGAAATAATATAGGACTATGAATTACAAATAAGAATTACTCAAACTGGTTTTTATACAAATGGTATGGTTAAAGAGATAGAATTGTGGGAAATAATTGGAAAATTGTAGTCTTATTTGAATTAAGAACTATGTTTCAGTGTTAAATTGTTATATTTTTGGGATTAGAGATAGGATCTAAATTTGGTGAAGTAATAAGGAAATAGGATTTATTGAGCATTATACAAAGTAAAAAATGTGGGGAAGTTTTAGAAAGGGAAATAAGATTTTGAAACATAAACATATTTGACCTGTATTCTTAATAGGGAGGATTTAGGCTAAGAATTGTGAAATGTAGTATAAGGTATTAATTGAATTGAGATTTAAAATGAATTATTAGAAGGGTAATTGTTTTGATTAAAGAAATAAGAGTAAACTTTTTTACAAGATGGTAATACGGGAGACAGGTGATTTAAGAGTAAGTATTGTTAATAGTGAGGAGGTAGAGTAAGAATTGTGATATGTACTATGAAGTATTAACTGAATTAAGATTTAAGGGGGGTTAATAGAAAGGTAATTGCTTTGATTAAATAAATTTGACTTAATTTTTTTAAGATGGTATTATTTGAGATAGGTGAGTTAAGATTAAGAAATAAGTGTTATGGCAAAATAGAATATATAACATTTTATTAAAGATGGAAAAAAACCTGTATAAATTGATTGATTTATAAATTGATTTATAAATTGATAGGGCTCTGTTCCGAAAAGATGTAATTTATGTGTTGGAAAAATTAAAATTAAAATTAAAAAAAAAATTGCAGAAAAAAAAGATTACTATGATGCACCTAGCATTTTTTTAAAAATGTTTCACTATTAAGTTAAATTGGCTATGACTTGCCAAAAGTATCCATTTCTTGACATAAAGCAATTTAACATTGCTATTTTTGCTCAGTAGGTAGATAAAGTATCAAGCTATTTCATGTAAAAGATGTTATGCCATTTAATATAATTCTCAAGTGAGCTTTCTTCAGTGTGTTGCCTTCCATCTAAGTTATACAACTACCATAAACTTTACTTAGCAAATACATAGGATTTAGTCAGTGGTGGGTTTCAAATTTTTTTACTACCAGTTCTGTGGGCGTGGCTTATTCAATGGGCGTGGCTTATTTGGTGGGCATGGCTTGGAGGTCATGTGACTGGATGGCCATGGCTTGGCAGTCATGTGACTGGGTGGGAGTGGCTAGGCGGTCATGATCCTAGTTTCCCCTACAAGGATTCCCCCATCCAGACCTTTTGCAATCCCCCAAAGGGTCAAAGGAAACCAGATTCCATACAGCTCTGAACCCTTAAGGCAAACCAAATACACATGGTCCTCACTTAATGGCCAGTTGTTTAGCAAGTGTTCTAATTTACGACTGACCTCCCCAGAGTTACTTGACCTGTTTTTGGAGTTTTGACAGCCATGCACACATACACCTACAATTTATGACCAGTTAAAACATCCCACACAGTCATGTGACTGAGGTTTTCTATGTTTTCTATGTTTTCTGCCAGTTTCCAACAATTCCTTCTGGTTTCCTGTTAAAAGAGCCCTTTGGGGAAAATGGACTTGTTTAACAACCACAATGTTCGCTTAACGACCATGGTGTTTGCCTAACCCAGGGTTCTGCAACTTTAAACACTCAAAGAGCCATTTTTCTATTTTCTTTTAAACAGGTATCTCTCTCTGTTTCTGTCTTTTCTCCCTCTCTCTCTCTCTCTCTCTCTCTCCCACTCTTATCTTTTTCTCCCACTCTCTCTCATCCCTTTCTCCCTCTCTCTCATCTCCTCTCTTTTTCTCATTTCTCTCCTCTCTTTCTTTCTTCCTAGCTCTCTCTCATCTTTCTCTTTCATTTCTCTCATCTCTTTCTTTCTTTCTCCCTATCTCTCTCTCACTCATCTCCTCTCTCTCATCTCTCTCTGTCTCCCTTTCCCTCCCCCTCTCTGTGTCTCTTGTCCCTCTCTCTTTCCCTCCCCCCACTTTGTCTCTCTCTTTTTCCCCTCTCTGTATATGTCTCTTGTCTCTCTCTCTCTTTCCCTCCCTCCCTCCCTCTCTGCCTGGCGGGGGGAGGGAAAAGAACCTCTGAACTGCCTGGGGGGAATCTGACATCCAGAGGCCAACGAGCCACGTACTGAAGACCAGATGGGGGCAATCCCACAAAAATACATCTCTTGTTGCTTGAGCGCTTCTGGTTAGGAGGAAGAGTATGTGCAAGAGTTCATATAATGCTATGAATGACTTGCACAATACTCCAAAAAGCAAAAGAACCTGGTTTTGCTTAACTTTTTGCACAAAATTTTAGTATGAACCACCAAAACTAAATCATTCTTTTAATAAACAGGGAACTTCTATTTTTATGCAATTTTCAAGATATTATAGCAGACAAGGCAAGAAATTCTGAACAACTTGAGTTGCTTTAGTTCACATTCTTTATTATTTTTTTAAAAAATAAAAAGTTACATAGCATCATCTCTGCCACAATTAACATTCCTAAATATATTTTATTGAGAATAACCTCAATAAACTAAGGGTACGTTTCTTCTGAATGACTGCATTGTCTAGGTCAGTGATGGCTAACCTTTTTGCCATCGCATACCAGAAGGAGGGGCAGGGGAGATTCGCACACACATGTGCCCACACCCATAATTCTATGCCCCCCATCCTGCGCATGCGCACGTAACCCCCCTCCCCCTGCTCCTGGCACGTGATGGCTTGGTAAGCCCGTTTTTCTTTCTCACCTGGCTCCAGATCCTCTCTATGCATCTGGGGAGGGTGAAAACAGCCTTACCCACCCCCTCGGCTCTGGAGGCTGGGACCCCCTCCGGAGGTCTGAAACAGCCCATTTCCCAACTCCCGGTTGGACAGGAAGTGACATTTTTGCTGTCCCCAGCCTCCAGAGCCTCCCTAGGAGTCTCTGGAGGCTGGGGACCACAAAATACGATGTTCAGGGAGGAGAAGCTGAAAAAGATATGAAGCAAGAGAGGGTTGAAACACAGGAGCAGTTAATGCCACGCAGGTCAGAGAGATGGAACAAGGGAATTCTGCTAGTAAAGTAAAAGTGTGTAATGTGAGGTATGAGCCAAGGAACTATAAGGAAGTGTTGGCATTACTTAGAATTGAACATATAAAATGGAAAGAAGCCATGGACAAGGAAATGAAATCCATGGGTGAACATAATGTGTTCACATCTATGGCTTTGCCACAGGATAGTAAAGCTGTAGGATGCCAGTGGGTATACAAGAAGAAAGTGCTGCCCAATAATGAGGTCCAGTATAAAGCAAGGTTAGTGGCACAAGGTTTTTCACAGATGAAAAACGTACATTATCATGAGGCATTTGCACCAACTGTAAAGAGTGAAAGCATAAGACTCACACTAGTGTTGGCAGTGGCACATGGCCGTAAAATTTGGCATTTTGACATAAACCACCGCATTCCTCAATGCAGAATCGGAGGAAGAAATTTACATGGTTCAAGCACCAGGGTATGAAAGTAAAAAGCCTAACACAATGTATAAATTGAACAAGGTCATTTATGGGCTGAAGCAATAGGCCAGGAATTGAAATATCTATTTAGATACTGCATTGAAGGGTCTTGGGTAGAGTTGCAAGACTGATGGTTGCATATAGGTTGATTCAGCCTTCCATCCTTCTGAGCAGGGGTGGGTTCGAAAATTTTTAACTACCGGTTCTGTGGGTGTGACTTATTTTGTGGGTGTGGCTTGGAGGTCATGTGACTGGGTGGGCATGGCTAGCTGGACATGTGACCGGGTGGCCATGGCTATGTGTATAGGGACTACTCAGAGGACTGAAAAAAGTCATTTCTGACAGGTCCTCGCACTTATGACTGGTCCTCACACTTACGACCATCCTCACATTTATGCCCGTGCAGTATTTTTTTTATATTTAAAATTTTTATTTCATAATCAACATACAAACATATAAGCATAGAAACAAAACATAGTCAGTCATCAAAATATATCTTCTAAAGCATCATGACCTGAAAAAAAATTTTTTTAATTCCCCCCCCACCTCCCACCTCCTATCCCAACACCCCCCCCCCGACTTCCAAGAGCAAATACAGGGTAAAACATTTAATAAACACTAAAAAAAAACCCACTATCTATAGATTTGTCTCCCTCTTGCACTTTAACTCTCCTTATTCATAATTAAATATAACTGTTCTTGCTTGAAGGTAGTTAATCCAGTTGATTCTTGTCCATTCTTCAGCAATAAACAGATCTTCATTATACCAATCGAAGCCTAGTAACAATTAGCCATCGCATCTCCCACCCTTACATATATTACCACAGTAAAAAAAAAATTACTTCAACTAATCTCCAGTAAAATATATTATTAATCTAATCCATCAACTTAAAATTCTCTTCAAATCCACTAAATAGCATTAATGTAATTTAAAACAAAATATAAAAATTTTAATAATATCTTTCTTAAACTCCTTAAGTATCTATTGAGAGATCTGTACTTACCTTAATTTTAACATCCAAAAATTTTTCTTTTTAATCCATCAACTTTTATAAATATTTTTTAAAAAAACTGTTCAAAATATACATCCAAACATGAATAAAGATTTAGCCAATAACCTTTAACAATTAAAACATAACATTACTTAAAATAACTTTCCAAAATAAATCATGTCCCTAAATATAAGTAAATCATTCATTTTCACTCTAATATAACTTTTCAAAGCAAAAGAAATCATATCCCTTAATACAAATGCAGTAATTCTTTTTCATCAGTGTTATCCTGCCTAACAAGGAGGCGTATAATTCTTCCACCTCCATTTTTCCCTGACTTTTTTACGAGCCTTCTTCTTTCGTCTTATTCCTCCATATTTTTTTATTTTTACAAACTCTTGAGTTTTCAGCTGTAATTTTTGAATCTTGCAGTCTTGTGCAGGTCGCAAAATAATTCCTTTTGAAAAACACACCTCCTTAACTAGGATTAAAAGTCCATTTTTGTAAAGAAATTGTAATGTTCCATTTCGAATCCTTCTTCATATCTTAAAAGTCCCAACGCCTCCTGGCACTTTTCCTTTCAACTATGTCAAAACCTCTAGATAGATCTCTCTCCATATCTCCTGGTTAATCTCCTTCAAGCCTGTCAGCTTTCCATTCTTAATTTGAAAAACATCCATTCCATTTTCCACAGGTGCTTTTATCTGGATTACTTCTTCCACCTCTTCCTTCAGCACCTCAATATTATTTGGAATCTGAGATACCAATACATTGTCTCCCTTTGCATCTTTATTGCAGATTTGAGTAAAAATCTTGTCAAAACACCCTTCTAATCTTTCCATTAACGAGGAGGTAAATGATTCTAGCCTTTCTTCCAAAAGATCCACTGTCAGTATTTGTACACTTGCTGAAGTATGTGATAATAAGCCTTCATCCCCTTCAGAAATCTTTACCACCGCCATTTATTTATTTATATATTTATTTATTTATTTATTTATTTATTTATTTATTTATTTATTATTTATTAGATTTCTATACCGCCCTTCTCCTAGGTGTTTCCAAGAAACACTTTCCAGCAGTCTCACAACAAAGTCAATGAAATTCTTATTCTCAGTCTCTAACAGATATTACCCTTTAATAGTCAATAAGTCCTATATTCTTGAGCTGCAAACCTTAATTTCCCTTCATTCAGCAAAACTTCAAAGTACTGACAGCTTTAACAGCTTTAACAAGCGCAAACAAGCATTAACAATCACTTTCTTCTTTAGCTTCCATTCTCTATCAGTACCATTTTGATTCTTTAAAAACTTTCTCTCGCTTCTGGAAGGAAGTAATATTTATCGGAGTTAAAGTAAAGTAAAATACTTGCAAAGATTCTCCTGTTTTGTTCTGCCTGCATTAAAATCACTTCTTGGGATCAGTTAATTCACAGGGATGGTCGCGACGCCTTGTTCTGTCAGTGACAGAATCATCCCAGATCTGGAGCTGCTTCAGGCGCTTGGGGAGCCCTCACCCTCTGCACCCCCAGGATTAATCCTGGAGATTTTGGGGAGCTCTACCCACACCTGTGCACTCGCTTCCTCCTCTTTGCCCGAGGGAAAAGTTCCAAGCCACCAGAACAGCTGATTTTTGCTGTTTTGGCGGCTTTACAGATTGCGGGAGTCGGAGCTCCAAAAAGAGCTGCTGCGGCGCCGGCAATGCCACCAGAAGTCCCCCATGCAGCATTCTTAATGACCATGTCACTCATTTCACTACTGCTTCTCTTCACCATGGTGAAGAGAAGCAGTAGTCATGGGTAGTCTTTTTGTGCATATGGACTACTCAGAGGGCTGAAAAAGTTATTTTTGACTGGTCTTCACACTTTTGACCAGTCTTTGCACTTATGACTGGTCATCATTTATGCCCATTGCAGCATTCTTAACAACAGTGTCACTCATTTCACAACTGCTTCTCTTCGCTATGGTGACAAGATAGGGCAAAAACGTAAAATGTGACCACAGTTGTAAGTTTGAGGACTGGTCAAAAGTGCGAGGACCAGTCAAAAATAACTTTTTCAGCCCTCTGAGTAGTCCATATGCACAAAAAGACTACCCAGAGGGCTGAAAAAAGTGATTTCTGACAGGTCTTCACACTTTTGACTAGTCTTTGCACTTATGACTGTCATCATTTATGCCCATTGCAGCATTCTTAACACCAGTGTCACTCATTTCACAACTGCTTCTCTTCACTATGGTGACAAGATAGGGCAAAAACGTAAAATGTGACCACAGTTTTAAGTTCGAGGACTGGTCAAAAGTGTGAGGATCAGTCAAAAATAACTTTTACAGCCCTCTGAGTAGTCCATATGCATAAAAGGATACAGCAATAGAGAGCAATGAAGGAAGGGAAGGGAAATTAGAGTAGGAGTGAGGGTAAGAGAGGGAGGAAGAGAGGAGGAGAAGGAGAAAGGAAGAGGAAGTAGGGAGGAGAAGAAGAGGGTGGAAGAGAAAGTAAGAAGGAAAGAAAAGAGAGAAGTGGTAGGTTTGAGGAGAAAGATTGCTGTACAATAAAAAAGATGAAAGGCAAGAAAGCCAACCCCAAACAAATATAAAGATATTAAGATAAAGAATGAATTGTTAAACTTTAAAGAATAAAAGAGAACAAATATGAATAAATATCAATAATTAGAAACACACATACAAACATACAATGTGTTTTCTTTGAACAGAGTATTTGGCCGGTTCACAAATTTAAACAGTGTTTAGTCATTTCAATTAAATTTACAATTTCTATATTTCCTTTTTGCCATATTTATTCCTCATCTATTTTTTTAAAAAACCTCATCTCTAATCATCCTCATCTCTAATCTTAATCAAATTCAATTTTTCCCTTCTATTTTATATTATACTCCTTCCCATTGTCATTCATTTTTATATCCATCCTCACATTGGTTAATTATGTAATTTTACAGTTGTTTAATACAAATTCAACATTTTAATATAAATCAATTAGTTATATAACTATCTTTTTTGTATATTAATCAATATGAACATGAATATTCCAATTATTTCCATACAATCCAATTTCTTACAAATCAATTAATTATATTTACCAATAACAATAAATCAAATAATTTCCCCCATATATTCCTCCAAACCACAACTTAACCATTTCTGCTTTCAACACAGTATACAATTAATAGTATCTCAATTATTACAATTCCCTAGTTAAATAGAGTTTTTTTTCTTTTGTGTTTTAAAATCTTGAACTCTCCTCTTTTGCCCTAAATTTCCCATTGTTTGCAGTTTTGCACCTACCTTTTTTGGTGAGGAAAAAGAAATCTCTCTTTGCCTCATTTTGTCACGTTGCAGCAAAGACCCTGCTTTACTTTCAGTTTTGCTTTTAAGCATAGCCAGGGGGAAAAAAACTGCTCCAGCTCTTTTTGCAGCTACAGAATCCTGAGCAAAACAGCTGAGAGCAAATCAGTTGAGAGTCAGGATGCCAATCTAATCAACTTGTGGTAATTAACCTGAAGCTGAAAGGGGATGTTTTTTTCAATTTTTGCAGGCACCGATTTACTCATTTGTTTTCTTTTAACACTGATCAGCTGTAGGGCGGCCCTTTGAAGCCCCGCGGCAAAAGTTTAAATAGTTTTTTTTCCCTCTAGCCATCAGCTTGGACTCAGAAAGCAGAAATAGATTGGGAGTGGGCAGGGTAAGCGATCGGCGACAGGCTGGGAACAGGTTCGGGGGCGTGGCCAGCCAATCTTATTAGTTTCTCCGAACTATTAATTTTTTTTACTACCAGTTCTTGCGATCCAGTGCGAACCGGGAGCAACCCACCTCTGCTTCCAGGTAGGTAAAATGAGGACCCGGATTGTGGGGCAATAAGCTGATTTTGTATAAAAAAGAACACCGCTTACAGGGGGCCAAAAGCCCTACTAAGCAGGTATATACAAGAGTATGAAGGCTATTGCTTAACGTATTGTAAGCCACCCTGAGTCTCCAGAGAAGGGCGGCATATAAATCAAACCAATAAATAAATGAATAAATGAATAAATGAATAAATGAATAAATGAATAAATGAATAAATGAATAAATGAATAAATGAATAAATGAATAAATGAATAAATGAATAAATGAATAAATGAATAAATGAATAAATATACACTGGAAAGTTACAAGGTGGGGATTGTCAATTATTAGCATTTGTGGATGATCTTTGTTTCATTGCAAAGGATGTATTATAGTAAAGGGGTTCTCGGGTATTTGAAGGGAACGGTGAATGTGGGTCTTTAAATACAGGTATCTGAAGAATATTAAGGCAATTTGATTTTTGTTTTTATTCCAGTTATGAAGTGTCAGAGTATGAATATTCATAAACTGGAATAAATCAATCAATGAATAGGCATAGCAACTAAGTCAGCCAATTGAGAGCTGAGACAGACTGGAGCTAGGGTGTGGCTTAGGCAACTGAGTCTGTGCAAAAGCAACTGTCCTGTATAGAGGAGGATGTCTTTGTATTAAGCTCTGTGCTCAACTCTGAAATGAAACAAGTCTGTGCATGCTGTCTGCTCTCTGAAATTAAATTAACTTTTCTCTCCTGCCTTGTGTTTTGCTTGTAACTGCTACATTGGAAGAATCTTCAATATTGGTATTGTGCATTTATCTTCATGTATTATTATGTATATAAAGAAGTTAATGAATTCAGCTGAATCAGTTATCTGTGTGTGCTTCTGGATTTGATTTTTGCAAGAAACTCTCTGTATTTCTGTGTGTCTCTCTATGTCTGTCTGTCTGTCTGTGTGTATCTCTCTTTCTTTCTCTCTCTTTCTCTCTTCTCTCTCTCTCGGAAAGAGAGAGAGAGAGAAGGCCAACCCGCCGACCTCCCCTTGGGGCTTTTCGCTATTCCTTTTCTTTCTTCTTGGCAACTTTTTGAAAATCCAGGCTGGTTTAGGAATGAGGCAAGCCACGACAGACGCTTCCCCAAAGACAACCCTCTTCCTCTTCCTCCTTCTCCTCTCACAACCCCCTGCCCAGCTGTGGTGGGGCCGGGAGGGCACACATGAGACCTTCCTCAAGTGAGTGGCCGGGATTGGCCAAAATGCAGCAAAGGCACATGGGGCAGAATAGTTGACCATATTACAGGTGAGCGTCTTTGGTGAGGGTGATCCAGTTTTCTCTGAGCCTGGCTCCTAGGGTGAGCATATGAGGTTCAGTGGGGCTAGTTCCCGCTGCCCTGAGCTTCTTTACTTCTCCAGCAGAGTGGTGCCGCCAGCAGCTTTGATTGAAAAGCATCCTCCAGGTGGCGAAAGTCCTCCATGCAAGTTTTAAAGCAGCAGCTGAGCGCTGTGACCCTGTCCCCCTTTCCATTGTCCCCTCCTTCTGGATCCCATTCCTTGTGTTAGCAAGGTTGGCATTGGCCATGGCCAGGTCAGTCCAGTGTCTCGTGGCAGAGAGCAGGTTGCGCATGTCTGAGGCATGCCCAGGATCAACAAGGGCCAGAAGACGTGCCAGCAAAAGATGAGGCAATGGAGAATTAGCCCCAGCCACTTCTCCATCCCCTGCTGTAGCCCTTACCTTCTCAGGCCAGGTGAGGAGTGACTGGGAGGGGAGGGCAAGGGCGGGGATCACCCAACAGGGAGCCACAGCAGAGCCCAAAGAGCCGCATGCAGCTCTGGAACCACAGGTTGCTGACACCCATACTAGGGTTTTATAAAGTGGTACTAATAATTCATGTGATCTTGATTCTATGCCTTATTCATAAATGCTAGGGGGCACTTATCACGTAATTTTGAACATTCGCTAAGGAAACATTCATAACCTGGGTATTACTGTATTAATCTTTTTTGCTACTGCTGCACTCTGCTGGTTCATATTCAAGTGATCATTCACTAGGACTCCAAGGTCCCTCTCACAGTTACTGTTTTTGAGCCAGGTATAATCTGTACTTATACTTTTGGTTTTTCCTGCCTAAATGTAAAACTTTACACATTTTAAACAAGATTCCTGGTGCATCAGATGAGAACACCTCAATGTAAATCATGTTTGAAGACTCACGTCATCTTCTATATTTGTTATGGCAAGCTCTGGAGAGAGCATGTACTTTTGTTGAAGGAAGCATTAAGTTTTGTTTCCATGAAGGAAAAACTTGCTTGTTATGACCAAATGTCATGGTAGTTTCCAGGAACTGTAAGCCTGCATTGATATTGTGACATTGTGATGAAAGAAATAAAGTTCCCAAATGGTGTATCCAGAAATAAAAGTATAGTAATTTGAGGTAAGTCTATAGGAAAGAAAGGAACAAAACTGACTCTAAAGTACACAGAAAGATTAACAGAAGGGATTTTTTGCAAGTAACTGTTTTATTTATTTTAATGGAGGACAAGAGGGAATATTTAGAAATGACACAGAGGAAGCAGTAAGCATTTAATGGAAAGCTGCAAATCCTGTTCATTTTTGACTATCAGATTAAAACAAAATCCTTTGTGGTTACTGTGAAAAACAGTATGGGAATCAAAGAACAGTGAAACAATCAAATAATATAGCAGGGTATGTAAAATCAGCTTTTGGAGGTAAATTAAACATTTTCAACATTTCATCCACCAATAATTAACATTCATTCAAGGATAGAAGAGCTTTCTTAACAAAGTTACTTTTGTACATAGAATTAGGGGCACCAATAGAAATCAGGGATTTATGCATATGAAATAGATTTTTCTTGAGGCAAGTTTGATTCCTAATGACTGACTAACCCATATATAAAAATTATTTTGCCACGGCTAATTTCAGAGTTGTAGCCATGTCTAGAACATCATGAATCACTTCTGCTTGTGACAATTAAAAAATCTGCAGTGTAAATCATCCTGAGCGTGTAAACCATTGGGAGAATTCTCCAGAATGGCTGGTCTTGTGATGATGATTAGCTAGGTAATTTCACCTTCTGTGATACAATCAAACTTACGTATACTTTAAAAGTATAATAAATATAATTTAAAATAGCCAATAATTTTTGTGATTAAGGACTTTATACTAACTTGGTTGTGCATTATAAATTTGGCAATTCTGCATTTGTTTTCAGATATTTATGATGAAGGGGAACTATGATGGATGCAGTATTAATAATTTCATCAATTTTAGCGCAGACAGATATACAAAAACACTAACATATTTCAAAACCAAACACATTTATTCTGAAAAGCTACAATTGTTCAAGGAAAACAGAGTGTGATACATCTACGAATATCCAGTTAAATTTGGGTGTTAAAATAACACCCAGACACTTTTAAGTAATTATCATTTTGACTTAATATATTGTAAAATCAATTAAACAGAATTGAGACTTCATCAATGTCAAATGACTATTTTAGAAGCACAGAAGATATGTCTTCATTTTCATGTTAACAACCTCTTAGAAGTGTAAGACTTCTCACCACTATCCAAGCATTTGAATCTGAATATTTTGATGGGCTCAACAATCAGTAAATCAAGAAGAATTACATAGGATTCAGTCACAAATCATTAGAGAATAGCTTCTCAAAATTGCCTTCATAATTAAGGGTTTTATTGAGGATGGGCTTATTCACAAATTCCACTAAACAATTCTGGATGCCACAAGGAGATTTCTCCAGCTCCAGAATGGTAATATTATTTGGAGAAGATGAAACAAGGATATCTCTAGGCACAAACAATGTTAACTGAGGGCCAAGGGATGGCCAGTAGCGTCCTAAATTAAAGCCATTAATCCAGACTTGTCCCTGCAAAGGAAAAAAACCACAATTTTAGCTATCTTGACCGCAACATTTATATGAAATCAAATCCAACAAAATTCTAATTAAGAATTCAAATTATGTGAATTTGTAGAATCCAAATTACTTGGACCCTGACATTATTATCCTGTTTCCTCCAAAATAAGACATCCCCTGATAATACACCCAATCGGACTTTTAAGCACATGGCAATAAGGCCAAGCACTTATTTCAGGATTCAAAAAAATATAAGATAGGGTCTTATTTTCAGGGAAACATGGTATTATTTATTGATTAGCCTATAGGCCATGTCAACGTACAAGTTTCAAACACTTACAATCACTACAATCCTATATGAACAACTTAAAATAAGATACAATAATTATAGATAAAATACAATAATTTAATACATAAATATGTAAAATAGAATAAAATGACATAAAATTATATTTTTGTATCACCTCTGCAATCTACCCCAATGAGGCCTGCATATGTCAATCTCAGTCGGACCATTTTAGTCAGAAATTATACTGAATTAAATGTTGTTTTCAAATTCTGGCCACATATTTATGCAATATATATATTATATACATATACGTAATATATATTATATATGTTACATTATATGTGTGTGTGTGTGTGTGTGTGTGTGTGTGTGTGTATGTATGTATGTATGTATGTATGTGTATATATATATATATATATATATATATGTAGGTCTTTGGTTATTCGGGTCTCCTCCCGCGTAAAATTGGAAGTGTCTTGGCGACGTTTCAACGAAGTCTCATTCGTCATCTTCAGGCTGGTGTTCTCGGCTTCGTGTTTCCAGCCTGAAGATGACGAATGAGACTTCGTCGAAACGTCGCCAAGACACTTCCAATTTTATGTGGGAGAAGACCCCGATAACCAAAGACCTACATACAAATACCCGCGAAAACCTCAGAAAACATACACACACACACACACACACACACACGTATATATAAGCGTTCTAGGACCCATATTCTTTCTGCTTTACATCAACAACCTATGCAATCATATTAATCCTCATTCTGTCAAGGACGTAGGAGTACTCATCTCAAACGATAATTAGGTTAACAAGAATTGTTAACCTAATGTTGCTAAGCTTCTTCTCCGGTAAAATTGTATTGCTAACTAGGGCATACAAAATCTTTGCCAGACCAATTCTTGAATACAGCTCGTCTGCCTGGAATCTACACTGTATATCAGACATTAATATGATTGAGTGGGTCCAGAGGTATTTCACAAGATGAGTACTCCACTCTACTCACAATAGAATCCCTTATGCCACCAGGCTTGGACAATTTTGGCCTTGGACAATCTGGAACTATGCCTCCTGCTGTCTAATCTAAGCATAGTATACAAAATTGTCTGCTACCATGTCTTACCTGTCAACAACTTCTTCAGCTTCAACCTCAATAATACATATGCAAACAATCAATACAAACTCAAGGTAAACCACTCCAAACTTGATTGCAGAAAAATTGACTTTAGCAACAGAGTGGTCAACAACTGGAATGCTCTACCTGACTCTGTTGTTACATCCACAAATCCTCACAGCTTCAACCTTAAACTGTCTACCATGGACCTCACCCCATTCCTAAGAGGTCCATGCATAAAGGTCCATCCCCTAAAAGGGGGCATGCATAAGTGCATCAGCATGCCTACCATCCCTGTCCTCATTTATTTGTATTCATTTCCTTTGTTCATGTCCATGTTCATATTCAAACTTGCTATCTTGTAAATGTTTGACAAACTAATAAATAAATAAAAAATTTTTAAAAATGAGGTATGTTGTTTTAATATGTGCCTTCCACTGAGCCATACGTTTAATATATAGATCAAGGTACTTATCTCTTGACCCCTTATACATACAGCAATCGAATTAAGAATTCAAAATTCCCCACCTCAGCAGTGACATAAGAATTTGGGTTTGGAGCATTTATTAAACAAGCAACCAGAGGAATATTTGTAAGTTTATATTGTGCATTACTGGATATGGCTTCAAATATGCTTAGAAACCCAAATGAGCAATCTATGGACAAAGTTTCTCAACCTTAGCAACTTTAAGATGTGTACATTTCAGATTCCACAATCAGGATGATCATATATCCCAAAGTTGCCACTAAAGCAGGAGGAAGTTGGGACTTGGAGTGATGGAAAGTGCCCATAAAGGCACTGATTAGTTGGGAGTTCAATTCACTTCCTACACAGAAATGAAATCCATCTGGTAATGTCCTTAACCTCTATGCATTCTTGGAATCACTGAAGGGTGTTATGCTAGTTAAGAAAAACTGGAACAGTTTAAACAGTTTAAAATGAATTCAACCAAGTTAAGCAAACTGCCTCTGCATATCACATTTTTAATTTTTGGCAACTCATTTTTAATGCATTTTTAATGCCTTTTAAAAAGTAGAAAACGTTTTAAGACAGTTCTAGAGATATGATAAATCACATTCCACAAAGTGTTAAATAAGTTTCAACCTCAGAACATTCTTATCAAAATTATCTCTTGTTGTGGCTTTGGCAAAATTGCCGTTGCTAGTCTTGGGGTGTATGTGTGAGAGAGAGAGGAGACTGAGAAAAAGACTTCTGCAGCATTAGGCTAAAATATGTAGCATTCTACTAATTAATACATAAAAAAACAAAACAAAAGTAGAAGTTGAAAGTAACAATTCTCCCAAAAAGATAACCCTGAATTTAAAATGACCTCTGCAAAAAAGGCTTACCTGTTTCCATTACTATATTCATTGTGAATCTGACTCTCTTATTTCTTCTTTTTTAAATAATTTTTATTTAACAGTTTTTAAAAAAATTTTTGACAGTTTTCTTCTTTACAACATTTCCAAATCGGTATACTTTAAGATAAATTAATCAGTGGTCACTACCCAGGATGACTATATCCCATTTCTATATCAATGGTAAAATTTCCAGTTGCTGCCAACTAAGGAAAAATGTAGGAAGAATCTTACACATCGGACCAGCTGTCTGGTGCGCATGCAGATGATGGAACACGGAATGCGTGCATGTTCACCGGCCAGCTGCTCTTTCTTGAGTTCCAGCGCTCCAGCGCATGCAAGCACACACACTCCAGTTTCAGCATTCGGTGCTGAAAAGATTAATCATCACTGCTCTAGATCAGGGGTCACCAACCTTTCGGACCTCAGGGACCGCTAAATTCATAATTTTAAATCCCGTGGATCACTAATATGATCTGCCTAATGACTGGCTGGGTGGGCATGGCTAGGTGGTCATGTGACTGGGTAGGCGTAGTTAACTCAATGTCACTCACGTTGAGGGGCACCTTGCCGGTCTCTTCTCGCCCCTCCTCTCCCAGCCCCTCCTCGCCTGCCCGCCCAGGCTCCTTAGTGCCCCAACAGGAAGCAGTTGTTGGAGCTAAGCAGCCACCATGAGAAAGAGTTGGCAAAACAGCTGACTCAGTTCAAATTGGATCTGACTGAGAAGGAGGCTCAGCAGAAGCACCTCATTGAGGACTATGAGCATAGGCTTTCCAAGCAGAAGGAAGATCTGCAGGAGTGCAAGGCCAGGTACTGGCGCCCGGAGGCTCAGCAGGCTGAGATAGTCAGCCACTTTCAGGCCATGATACAGTCCCACTGGAACAAGGCCCTCCGGCTCTTCGCCACCAGCGGCATTTCCCTCCAGCCTTTGCCCAAAGCCCTGCACCAGGAGGCTGAAGCAGACCCCAAGTTGGAATTTCTGCCCCCCTATAACCCATACAAAAAGTCCTCAAAGGTGGAGACTCTCTGCAGCAACTCAAGCATTCATTGCACGTATTCAGCCCATGGGCCATAGTTTGAGGACCCCTGATTTAGTGCAAAATAAACAATGCAAATAATTTTTCTGCAGACCACCAAAATTTTCTCATGGACCACCAGTGGTCCATGGACCACCAGTTGGTGACCTCTGCCCTAGATGATAGCCGCCAGTGGTTCACCCGTGCCGCAACCAGTCCTGGCAGGGCAACACCTCCTCCACAAACCAGAGCCGACAGAAATTGCCAAGCGCTCAGGCACAGATGGGGCTCAAAAAGAAGGGGGAATGGCAGGATTGAATGAGCTGCCCCGATTCAGGGGAATGTTCAATGGGGACCCAGACCAATTGGCTCTATTCCTCAACTCTGCTAGAGTCCATTTAGATTGCTATGGGCATCTCTACCCATCTCATAGAGCCATGGTGAATGACATTGCCATGGGACTGGAGAGAGAAGCAAAAGAATGGTTGGCAGTCCTCCATAAGAGGAGAGTCCGCAACTGCAAGACGTTGACGAATTCCTGCAAGAGCTGGAAACCAGGTTCGAGGAAGTGGAGGATGACCTGTATGCGGGAATGAGATCTGGAATTTAAAGCAGAGAGGGTGACCCATTAAAGAACACATTTGTGAGTTCAGAAAGGTCACAGAGAAGCTACCAGCTTGCCCAGAGGAGCTACTAGTCCATTTTTTCAGAGAGAGCCTGGATAAGCAGATCAGCGAAATCACCATCTATCGGGACATTCCTAACTGGCTCTCTGACTGGTTTCAAGTGGCAATTAAGGTTGACAGTGGCTTGTGTGAAAATGACATGCGGAGGCAGCCAAGTCCTAGAAAGAGAGGACAACCAGACTGACCAGAAGCTGTGGCAACCCAGTCAGCCACAAGGCCAACCCTCCCCTGAGGCCAGTTGAAATGCTTCAGATGCGGAGGGGTAAGCCACTTTTCATCAGCATGTGCAACCCCACCTCCAAAGTCCAAGCCAGAAACACCAACCAGGGTGCGACCAGAATGAGGGCCCAGGCATGCCACCGACAAGTCTCGAAAAGCCCTCCAGACTGTAGAGTCCCACCCTACTAGCCAAAGGGGGGAGACCCACAGCTGACAACAACCAATCCCTGGAACCCTATGACAGTGAGGATGAGGGGGAAAAGGACCCAATGGTGAACCTATTCACCCTTTCACCTTCCCAATATGCCTCAGTGCCCCAAAAACAGGGACCCAGAGCACATTTGAAGCCCTAATAGATTCAAGCTGTACCAGATGTCTGATTAACTTGCCCACAGTCCTGAAGCTAGGGATCAGAGCAAAGAAACTGATGTTCCTGATTAAGTTTGAATAAGTCAATGGGTCCCTATTGTGGAGAGCCCACACCACCAGTTTAACCAAACCAGTGAGGCTGGAGTTAGCAGACCACTGGGAATCAATTAGATTCATAATAGCTCCCAAAATGACAGAGGCGGTCATACTAGGTCTCCCTTGGCCAGACACGTGGGGCCAGACCATTTGGTGGAGAGAAGGCAGCTGGAGGCTGAGAATAGTAAGAGGCCCCCAACCCCCTCCCCACCAGTAAACAGAGGCATCGCCCCCACAGGAAGCTTCCACCAGGGCCCTACCAGAACAACTGGTGGCCACCTCTGAACAGATCCCAGAAGCTGGAAGGATCCCTAGGGAATACCAGGACCTCACTGAAGTGTTCAGTGAGACTGAGTGTGATACCCTAACCCTAACCGTACAATGGACTGTGCCATCAAAATCATCCCCAGAGCCAAACTTCCCAAACCCAAACTGTATGCCATGGCACCCTGGGAAATGAAAGAAATGCGCAAATACATAGACAAAAACCTAGCAAGGGCGTTTGAGTCGGCAAAGCCACGAGTTGCAGCCCCGGTCCTATTCAAAGGGAAAAAAAGATGGGACTAGGAGATTGTGCATTGACTTTCGTGTCATAAACAGTGTGTGTGTGTGCACAATTTATAACCTCTCTCCCTCATGAAGAACATATTGTTCCACTTAGCCAAAGAAAAGATCTCCACTAAACTAGACTTCAGAGAAGCTTATTACCGGGTCTGAATCAGAGAGAGAGACGAATGGAAAACTGCCTTCTACTGCCCCCTAGAAAATGTCCAATTCAAAATCATGCCTTTTGGGCTGCAGGGCCCCCCTGTGGTGTTTATGATAAATGAAGTGCTGCATGAGCTCCCTTACAAGGGGGTCCTCATCTACCTGAACAACAGTCTCATTTTTTACCAAGACCATAGAGGACCACATACCCCTAATCCTTCAGGTACTTGAAAAGGTATATGTCAAGCTGCCGAAATGCGAATTTCACCACTCATGGCTAAACTACCTAGGCTACTGAGTGTCAAACGAGGGGATAGAGATGGACCCAGTCACAGTTCAGGCTATCCTAGAGTGGTAGTCCCCTCACACCCGCAGCAGCTACAAAGCTTCCTGGGATTCACAAACTTCTACAGGCAGTTCATCCCCTCTTTTGCAAAAATTGCCAAATCTATGATACACCTCCTAAAAACAGGGAGCCCAGGGGTGAAGCCCTGCTCTGGGCAACCCCTCCAGTGGGACCTCACTTGGCAAGGGGTATTTGAAACACTAAAACAGCTATTTGCAAGAGTACCAGTATTGGAATATCCTGACCTGAATAACTCTTCGTCATCCAAGCCAATGCCAGCAACGTGGCAGTGGGAGATGTCTTACCCCAAAGAAATTCCCGGGGGAATTTCCCTACAACCCTGTGCCTATACATCCCATAAACTTACTGACATGGAGAGATGGTGGGCAGTGTGGGAAAAGGAGGCTTTTGCAGTAAGATGGGCACTAAACTGGTGCCACCTTCTGGAAGCGGGGGGAGAAACCGTTTGAAGTCTGGACTGACCATAAGAATCTGGAGGCCCTTAGTACCGTGTGGAAATATCACCCAAACAGGTCCGATGGGCTCAATACTTCAACTGATTCAACTTTGTGCTAAAACACATCCCGGGGGGGGGGGAGGAATTTCCTAGTTGAGGTCCTCTCCCGCATGCCCCAATACAAATGTGAGCAGGAGGAGGTAGTAAATGCTATCATTCCACTTCTCCAAACCACAGCCCAAGTGACCACCTGCCAACAATGCTGCAACCGGCAGGACCCACCCGTGATTTAATCACAAAGTTTAATACCGACCTGAAAACAGACCCCTGGTTCCGTGACAACCAGCACATTCTGATAAAATGTCCTCAAGTCCCTACGCACCTCAAAACTCCGCAGAAGCCATGATCAAATCAGCGGGCCACTTTGGGTTTCTAAAGTCTTTATACCTGGTGAGGAGACAATTCTGGCGGTCTGGCATGAAAAAAGACATAGACTGCTATGTAAAAAGCTGCACCATATGTGCCACCATGAAAAGGAGATGCAGAAGATCTCCCCACCTGGACTGTTCCAACAGGTGGCAGAGCCAATGAGACTGTGGGAGGAGATCATAATGGACTTTATAGTTGAATTGCCAAAGAGCAGGAGGAATACAGTGATTGACTTATTCTCCAAGCAGGCACACTTCATACCCTGCAGCGGACTACTCTCAGCCCACTAACTAGCCAAACTCTTCCTGAAAGACATCTACCACCTGCATGGAGTACCGCATAGAATCATCTCGTGGATTGGACATGGTGGAGTCCAATTTATGGCTAAGCTGAAGGGAGTTCTTGTGGTCCATTGGATCATCCCAGGGCCTTAGCTCGGCATTCTATCCGAGCACAAATGGTGGGGCAGAAAGATTGAACTCCATGCTAGAACAATACTTGAGCTGCTACATGAACTACCAACAGTACAATTGGGCTGACCTTCTGCCATTCGCAGAGGTTGCTTACAATAATGTTGTACACAGTAGCTCAGGGTTAACTCCTTTCAAGGTAGTAAATGGTATGGACTTTGTCCCAATGCTGGAATACCCAAGGGAACCTCCCTCCTCAGTCAGTTTGATTGATTGGTGTCGATTCTGAAAGTGTCGTGGGAAAGCACTAGCTAAGGCGGCACAGACCTATAAGCAGCAGGCAGACAAACACCAAGCTCCACAACAACTGTTCCAAGTGAGGGGAAAGGTCTATCTATCCACAAAATACTTGAAGCTAAAGCTCCCCAGCAAGAAGCTGGGACCTAAGTTCATGGGGCCATTCTCCATAGTAAAGACCATCATAGTAAACACCATCAACCCAGTCACAATGCAACTGGGGCTGCCCTGGCTACTGAGACCATCGCCCTGTGAGCCCCCAGATCCAGTGGTCATAGGGGGGCAAATCCATTATGAGGTGCAATGCATCCTCGACTCTAGGTGGCACAAGGGGCAACTCCAATACCTAATCAAGTGAAGGGCTACCGTCTATCAGAGGCAGATAGCGTCTAAAGAGCAGAAACATCCAAACTGACCATCTCCTAGCTAGATTCCATGAAAAGAACCCAACCAAATCTGGGAGGGGGGAGATCTCACCCATAAATGATATACCTGTACTCAAATTTTTTTTGCTTTGCATAGGTTGTCTTTTATTGCCAGATGGCTTGAGACTCTTAATTGCATTAAGACACTGGTCAGAATTCTGACACAAAGACAGAGAGCATCAAGGACTCCACAGTTCAACCATGAGCTACAAATATTCTCTTCTATTCAAAATTAGCCGATGTCACCTCTTACTAGAAACCCTGTTTTTAATATTATCTTACAGTTTTCACTTCTATACAGGAAGGAGTGCCTTCCTGTATAGAACAGTGTCTTCTGCATAGTTCTATGGAGTTGCTTAACAACCTCTCCAGTTAGTTAATAGCAAATAAGGTGCCATCAAGTCAGTTATAACTCTTATAATGATAGAGATAGATATTCTCCAGAATGAATATGAGTTTCATATGGCCTAAACATAATCTGAAAAAGGGCTTGTGTTATGTTACATTATGCAGCCACTTAAAATCTAAAAATCTCACAAGTGGACTACAAGAATAAAACTAGAATACATGAAGAACAAGGGATACAACAGCACAGATTCAATTACAGAAAATTAGCCCAGATATCGTAAGAAATGTTTCCCAAGGACACCACCAATGTCATATACATGTTTATCAGAATTGGTACCAGAATGGAATCCTGAGAAACCATTCTGAGAATAACACTGCCTATATTCATGTCACAGAATTGTTTAACATTCTTAATTGCCTAGAATTAATTGCCAAGATTCATCAGTGATAGTCATCTTCTATGCATGCGCTAAGATGGCGGCACCCTGGTGAATCCCATCCGACGATGGGACAGTTTCTGGATTTTCTGGAGGCTTCAGGGGCCGTTTGAAATATCTACAGCCCCAGCCCCTGCTAGGAGCTAGATTGTGGAGGGCTTTTTGCCCTCTGGAACATCTTGGCTGGGTCAGAAACTGGTATTAGAGGTGGTGTGTGGAAGCGTCACGGGAGTGATGGTGGCGGCAGCCTAGTCGCGGTGGTTTCCTTTTCACTGGGACAACGGAGGCTGGAGCGGCGGCGGCAGCAACAGTTGGATGGCGGTGGTTGCGGCAGCCTCTCCTATGCCGGAGGCAGCAGAGGCCAGAGCAGCGGTGGTGGCGGATGGATGGTGGTGTTAGCATCGGAACCACCTCCCCCACCCCGGCGCTCAGGCCCTGGATAGCCTGGGAGGTCTCTGGAGGTCCTGGGATGTGTGTGTGTGGGGGTCATTATTGGCACCGTCGATGGCGGCTGCGGCTGGTCTGCTGCAATGACGGCTGCAGCCCAACGCTGAGGGATTATGGTGGCAGCTGGGGCCTGCAGTATGGTGGAGGAGGAGACACGGCCAGCTATTTTACCCAGCTTTTCCATGCTGTAACCTGCAGGATCTGGAGACCTCCTTTGTGACCTGGGGGCTGGAGGCTAAAGGCGAGACTGGGGGCTGTAATTTCTGGAGTGGGAGAGGCTGGAGGTTGGCCAAGGACTAATCATTTGGTCACCTCAGGTGGTCTCTCCCCCCCTCCCCTGGTTTATGGCCTAATTTAGGCCTGTATGTTCATCCGCCTCTGGTTTCCCCCTTTCAGTGGACCCACACATTACTCTCTTCTGTGGACATTCCCCCTCCCCCTCGGATTGTTTTCACCTGCCTCCATGGGCCACCTTATTTCTTTCAAGTACTCCCCCTAGCTGGATTGGGAGACTGGGCAAGTGTTACGCGGGAGCTGAGGGAACTGTGGTCATCCACCAGTGGAGGAGACAGACTATCATCTTTTCCATTGGCATTTCCAGCTGGGCTAGCCACCGTGAGAGGATGGCTCGGATATTCATCCTCTAACTACGATGGAAGAACACAGGACTCCTCCCACTGCTGTGAGAGGGCAGCAGAGTCCAGCTTACTGACATTTGGGATCCATTTCTGTCCCAGTATTTTTGGACTACCATTGAACCCTGGTCCAGTTTTATCTCACATCTATGGTCTTGTAGATGTACATGACAGCCGACCTTCTGGCATTGCAAGATTCCCCCCTCTCACAGGCCTGGCCCTCCACACTATCTAGGGCCTACCTTGATGATGGGTTTTGGAATCCTGAGAGATGGCATGTTGCGAAGAGGGGATTGAGGGGTTTTTTTAACTATGTTTTAGGAAAAATTTTAAGGGGTGCTGGGGGGGAGGGTTGTCTTAAGACTGGACCTGGGGTGACAGGGCAGCACAGTAGGTCTGATGGTCATGGCAGAGGGGGCGGGAATGGGAGTCCGGCTGGGGTGCCAGGGAGCGAGGGTGAGGGTCATTCAATCAGCACTGTGAATGGGAGGGGCAGATACAGCGGTAGCAGGGGGCCGAATCATGTCATGGCAGTGTGCACTCGCTGTTTATGAGCAATTATGTACTCCAGTCCCCAATGCGATTCTCGTTCTCCAGATTGTACAGACCCTCAGAGTCTGGGCCTCCGACTGATGCTGTGCAATGCTAAGTCTGTGATTAACAAAGCCCCTCTCATTTATGATCTTGTTCAGGAGCGGGGTGCAGACCTGGCAGGGATTACAGAGAACTGGTTGGGCCGGGGGGGGGGTCCCCTCGTTGAAATGTGCCCACCAGGCTTCCGTGCATTCCATTGGCCGAGGGCTCAGGGGAGGGGCGGGGGGGCGGCTATTATTAAGGAAAGTCTTTGTCCAAGGGAGGCCACTGTTCCTCATATAGCCGGATGTGAGTCCCTCTTTGTGAAGTGGGGTCGTGGGGTGCAGATGGGCTTGCTGACTGCATACCTGGCTCCCTGCCACGTAGCCCTGCCTGAGCTACTCGACATAATAGCCGGGGTGGCAGTGGATAACCCCAGACTTATGGTCATGGGAGATTTTAACCTGCCATCTGCTGGTGAAACGTCGGAGACAGCTCGGAAGGTCATGGCTTCCATGGCGGCCATGGACCTGACCCAGTTAGTTCAAGGCCCTACTCACACGGGGGGTCCCACTCTGGACTTGATTTTTGTCTCTGGTCAGTGGTTGAATGATCTAGAAATAGGGGATTTAGTTATCAAACCTTTGTCACAGTCAGATCATTCACTCCTTCAATTAGACTTTTGAGCTGCTTCCCTCCACCGCAGGGAGACGGAACCGACCAGGTGGTTCCATCCCAGGCGCCTGATGGATCCTGATAGGTTTCTGACAGAGCTTGGGCCATTCCCTGAGGCTCTGGCTCACAACTCGACTGGAGAACTGGTGACTACCTGGGATAGGGCGGTCACTGCAGCTTTGGACCGCGTCGTGCCTTTGCGGCCTCTGACCCGGTGCCAATCCCAATTGGCTCCTTGGTTTTCAGAGGATCTGAGGGAGATGAAGTGCCAGAAAAGACGCCTGGAGAGTGATTGGAGGGCCAACTGTTTTGAATCCGACCGAACACTGGTGAGGTCTCACATTAAGATCTACCTAGTGGCGATAAAAGTGGCAAAATAAAATTATTTTTCCGCTCTTATTGCATCTGCAGAGAACCGCCCAGACGCCCTGTTTAGGGTGACCCGCTCCCTACTCCATGTGGGAGCACGGGAAGACCTCTTGCAGGATAGGGCTGAGGATTCTGTGCAATATTTGCATGACAAAATCACTCAGATTCAGGAAGGCCTGGACTCTGATGGGTGGATTCAGATGGGGTGATGGAGGTAGGTCTTGAGAGTGTTATCTGGGAGGAGTTTGACTCTGTGACTCTCGAGGATGTGGACAGGATTCTGGGTAGGTTGAGCTCTGCCCTATGTTTATTGGACCCGTGTCCCTTCTGGTTGGTGCTGGCCTCCCGGGTGGTCACACGAGGCTGGCTCCAGGGGATTATTAATGCTTCTTTGAGTGAGGGTTTCCTTCCCTCCGCCCTGAAAGAGGCAGTGGTGAGGCCCCTCCTCAAGAAGACTTCTCTGGACCCGGCTGCATTAGCGAACTATCGTCCAGTCTCCAACCTTCGCTTTGTGGTGAAGGTTGTTGAGAGTGTGGTGACGCAGCAACTCCCCTGGTACCTGGATGAAGCTGTCTATCTAGATCCGTTCCAGTCGGGCTTCAGGCTAGAATACAGCACAGAAATGGCATTGGTTGCATTGGTTGATGATCTCTGGAGGGCTTGGGACAGGGGGTGTTCCTCTGTCTCGAAGAACACCCACTGGACCTCTGGACCTCTGAGCGGCTTTTGATTCCCTTGACCATGGTATCATGCTGTGCCAGCTGGAGCGGTTAGGAGTGGGGGGCCCATGCTGCAGTGGTTCTCCTCCTTCCTCTCCAGTCAGACACAGTCTGTATTGGCAGGGGGACAGAGGTTGACCTCGAGGCACCTTATTTGTGGGGTGCCACAAGGTTGGTCCTCTTGCCCCTTTTGTTCAACATTTATATAAAGCCGCTGGGGGAGATCATCCGTGGTTTTGGGATGAAGTGTCATCTATACGCTAATGATATTTAGCTGTACATCTCCACCCCAGACCACCCCAATGATGCCCAGGCTCAGACTCAACCCCTCCAAGACTGAGTGGCTATGGCTCCCGGCACCCCAGTATAGTCAGCTGGTTCCATCGGTGGCTATTGAGGGTGAAACTTTGGCACCCTCAGAGAGGGCTCACAATCTGGGTGTCCTCCTGGATAAACAGCTCTCTTTAGAAGACAGCATATGATGGCTGTGGCCAGGGGGGCTTTTTATCAGGTTCGCCTGATTTACCAGTTGCGTCCCTTTCTGGACCGGGACACCCTGCGCACGGTCACTCATGCCCTCGTCATGTCCTGTCTAGACTACTGTAATGCTCTCTACATGGGGCTCCCCTTGAAGAGCACCCGAAGGCTCCAACTCGTCCAGAATGCAGCCGTGCGGGCAATTATGGAAGCGACACGGTGCCCCATGTAACACCCTTCCTGCGCGAGCTTCACTGGCTTCCGGTGATCTTCCAGGTGCGATTCAAGGTGCTGGTGACTATCTTTAAAGCGCTCCATGGCTTAGGACCTGGGTACTTATGAGACCGCCTTCTGCTGCAAATAGCCTCCCACCAACCAACACGCTCCCACAGAGAGGGACTCCTCAGGGTGCCGTCGGTTAAACAATGTAGACTGGCGACTCCCAGGGGGAGAGCCTTCTCTGTGGGGGCACCCGCCCTCTGGAATGAACTGGCCCCAGGGATACGTATGATTCCTGACCTGCATACCTTTTGCCATACCCTTAAGACTCTGCTATTCCAACAGGCTGGACTGGCTTAATAAGAATTTGGATGAGATGTTTTAAATTTGTGGGTTTTTAACTGGGGTGGCCAAAATATTTAATCTGTTTTAAATTGCTTTTAAATTTTGTATTTCCTATTGTTTTATTGTGGCTGTACCGCCCTGAGTCCTTTGAGAGAAGGGTGGTATAAAAATTTAATAAATAAAGTAAATAGAAGGGTGTTGCTTAATAATGCTTAATGCCATAATTGACTAATTCTGAATGAAAGATGTTGGAAGGAAGATGCCTATGTAATACAAGTCTGAAATTTTAAGGTAGAAAGTGTGCTGATAATATCAATCTTAGAAAAGCCATTATTAGAAATAATGGACCAAATAACTTTTTTAATTTTCACAATTTGTGCATTCTAATCATTGATATTCTCAAGTGAAAAATTATAAGAACTGTTATGTTATGAGAACTATTAAATACTAATGTATCAACTGGGCATAAGTCTTGGGCATTGGAACATATGTGTGAAAAGCAGATTATGAATTTCAATACTAATCTGCACATGAGGCAAGTACTAAAAATACCATGAATCCATTAACTGATGTTAACACAATTCAGTCAGTAAGCATCTACAAGGTCATCAGCTGCAAGAGTTAGATATCAGACAACATATAATTGTAATATCTAATACTTTAGTTTAACTTGATTATAACAACCTGAGGATAAATTGCTTTGTTGTATATTGCCAACTTTATCAATCCTTGTGGCTGACCGATTAAATATTTCTATTATTAAGTAGCTGTTCAATCTTAGCACTGGAAATTAATAATCCCAATACTGGCAATATACTCCAATTAAGCTGCTTTACACTTTTACCCATAAATGAGGTTGAGTTAAGTCTGTTATGTATTTTGAAGTTGTACATGAACTTTTTATGAATAAAGAATTTGTACCTTTGTCCAACCTGGAAATTTGAGATAGGTGTCCTGAGGCAAATCTGGAATTCCACTAGGAATGGAAAAATTGCCAGTATAAACACTCGGCCCTTCATAAGTTGATACATTTTTTCCAGATATCTTATGATTGAAACCTCCTTGCACTGCTCTGTCAATGTCCAGGGGATATATTTCCCAGTCAAAGAGGATATCTTGAGCAAGAGTTAAATTCACAATGAGACCCTGAAAATAAATGTATTATAAATATGTCAAAAAAGAGTTCTACTGCTTTACAATTCCCTCTCTTCCCCTCTCCTTCCCTCCCTCCTCCTCCTTCTGTCTGTCCCTCTCTCTCTCTCCTTCTGCCTGGGTTTTTTGCACTCTTACACCTTTATTTGGAAGCCTTCAGTCTAATGACTACATAGACTCGAATAATTTAATGCAGGTGAATAGATTATACTGATATTTTTCTATTGGATTTCTGCTCTGCTTAGATAAATGGCGTATGTGATAGAGGGAGTGGTACTGTATTGATCTTGTTTCCTCTCTCAGAGTTCAATGTGGTTAAATATGGTTTGCATAACTGTAAGCAACTGATTCTTTTAAGATGTTCTTTTTTTATATTACACAATTCTTACAGAATTCTCTTTAACAAAATTTATTAAAATGGAAAAGAATGTGGGCACAGGAATTCCTGCAAGGGAACTTAATTTATCACTTTAAACCAGTTTATTTAGATGGGGACAAACATAGTCTTACAATCTACTGAGGTGGGAAGTCTATAGGTGATTATTTTGGTCACATATCATTTGGATCTTTTTTAATCTGTGACCCAATTATGGTTGATGTTGTACAATGATTCTACTTCTATTCATGGAAATTGTTTCAAATGGGTGATTACCGTGTTTCCCTGAAAATAAGACCCTGTCTTATATTTTTTGAACCCCAAAATAAGGGCTTGGCCCTTATTTTGGGGGGTGCAGGAGGTGGCAAGCATGGCCACCTCGTGGCTGCTGCTATGGCAGTGCAACACAACTGCTCATCAGCTGTTCGCTGGGGCAACCAAAGGTGGAAATCTCCCCAGCGTTCTTGGCACTCGCCTGCCTCCCATCCATCCATCTATCCTTCCCCCTCACCTCCGTTCCTGCCTCTCCACTGGGCAACTTCTGGCAGCCCCAGACACCCAAATCCTGCAGTTGCCTGGCTCTTTTCCACAGCACCTGGCTCTTTATTGAGGGGGGTAGTATGTGGGGCGGGGGAGAAGCAAGATGCATGGAGTGAGACAGGGATCACTCCTCTTGCTGTCTCTTCTCGCCGTTGTCTGCAAGCAAACACTTCTGCAGCAGGAGCCCTGCACTGGCCTTCCGAAGGGTACTGTAGCCGCAGCTATCCACAATTTTTTAACCCTTATTTCATCCCGACTCACATGGCCCAGTACAGTCAGGACGAAATAAGGATTAAAAAATTGTGGATAGCTGCTGCCCTTCGGAAGGCCGGCATGAGGCTCCTGCTGCAGAAGTGGCTGTGCCCAAGGAGCATTTTTGAGAGAGAAGGCAAAGGGGAAACAATCACTTGCAAACTCCTGCCCCACTCCCGCCTCTCCGCCGGGCGACCCCTGGCAGCCCCAAATGCCCAAAGCCCAGGCCCACCCAGCTCCCTTTTCCACAGTGCCCGGCTCTTTATTGAAAGGGGTGGGCGGAGGAGAAGTGAGATGCATGGAGCATGACGGGGTTCCTCTTGCCATCTCTTCTCCCCCCCTCACCAGGCATGGATGCAATTTGGGGGTGGCAGATGGGGAGGGGTGAGGCCAGGGAAATGCGAGATGTGAGATGCGAGAAACTCTGCCATGCCCAGCAATAAAATGGGTTGGGATGAAATAAGGGTTAAAAAATTGTGAATTGTGAATAGCTGCTGGATAAATGCTGCCACAGTACTCTTCAGAAGGCCGGTGCGAGGCCCATGGGGAGCATCGCTTGGCCTCCTGCTGCAGAAATGGCCACAATTGATGGCAAAAGCAGCTGTGCTTATTGAAGGTGCCAACAGGAGCGGCACCCATGAGGCAGCTGTTCCATGGACAGGGTTGCCTGCTGTGACTGTCACCATTAGGAAAGGAGGGTGCGAGGCATGTGGGATGCGTCGCTTGGCCTCCAGATTCTTTTGCAGCCACAATTGGCTACAAAAGTGGTCACCCTTGCTGAAGGCGGTGGCCTGAGCAGCACCCATGAATCAGCTGTTTCATGAATGTGACCTGAGTCGCTCAGCTGATCCAATTAAGGGGCAGAGAAGCCCAAAGGTGACCGGGGAAGGGAAGGGAAGGGCTGCCTCCTGTGCTGGCCATGCCCACCCCTTCACTAGGGTATTTTCAGGTAAATATGTGCCCACCT
This sequence comes from Coluber constrictor foxii, assembly GCA_038048745.1. NCBI lineage: Eukaryota > Metazoa > Chordata > Lepidosauria > Squamata > Colubridae > Coluber > Coluber constrictor. The sequence goes on along the minus strand of CM075961.1, from coordinate 111,469,383 downwards.
TATTTTTGGGACATGCCATATTTTCAGGAAAACACAGTATATTTCTGATATCTAAAAACTTTGTGCAAGATTGTTGCAAGGCATATTTTCTCTGATGTGATTTAACAAATATTGTCAGGCTTGCCTCCATTCAAAGCTCAAGAAAGAAAAACCCCAACTCCATGTTTGTAGAGAAAGGTACTTTTACTGAGTATGAACTGAATGCAGTGAAAGAAAAGCAAAATCTGAGGCAATAGGTGTGAAAATTACATATTGAAAGCATCCCCCAAATCCCTCCAACAGTCCCAAGGTAAATGTCCAATCCACATCTCCCCAAGGTGTCATGTGGGGTACTTCTTTAGGCAGCCCCATCTATCTGGTATGCCAGGACGGTTGACCTTAACAGTTATCAGCTCTCTCCGCAGCTGCTAAAAAGACAACGAGAATTTTCCTTCCTTTTTCGAGACATCTCCACCAGCTCACTTCCCCCCCTCCAAAATACCTACAATACCTCCCCCTCCCGATACAATGGCAGCTGAAAGCAAGCAAGCATCATGACAAATATATAAGTTCACTGGGAAAGAGATATTCATTAGGAATTTGAGGGTACTTTCATTAACATATTGAAGTGATAACACTCAGGTCTACTTCAGGACTACTGTATCTGCATCAGAAAAAGCTGAGCAAGATCAGAACAGTGCTATGATGGGATAGATGTGGCTTAATATACTTAAAATGAATCATGATAAGGTGGAGATTTTGTAGGTTGGTGGATTCAAGGCACAGGTGAATTCTAAAATTTTTTACTACCGGTTCTGTAGGCGTGGCTTATTTTGTGGGCGTGGTTTGATGGTCATGTGACAAGCAATTCTTTAGGATTTAGCAGAGGATCGGTCTAGCCATTTATTTTTGGAGCATACCGGTCTATCCATTTGTTTCTGGAGCGAACCGGTCTACCCATTTGTTTTTGGAGTGCACTGCTGTACCACCACACTGCCTTTTACCGCTGATCAGCTGTAGGGCAGCCCTTTGAAGTGCCACGGCAAGAGTTTAAATAGTTTTTTTTGCAGCTCTGCCACCATCAAGAGCATCGGAAACTGCTTTCAGGCAGCTTGTCCTCAATTGCCAATCTACCACCACCAAGCGGTTTACAAGGAGTGGATGAGTTCTAGGCGATCAGTTGGGAGGCTTCTTGGTTTTTCAATTTAAAGCTAAGGTGTCTTGTTTTATTTTATTTTTTTCTTTGTCAAGTGAGCCCTGATTTTTTCATTCTAGCTGATGAGCTTGGACTCGGGAGACTGTGAATAGATTGGGGGCAGGGCCAGGCAGAGGTGGTATTTACCAGTTCTCCAAACTACTCAAAATTTCCACTACTGATTAGCAAGAACCGGGGAGAACCAGTAGCAACCCACCACTGATTCAAGGGAATGAGAATTTGGGGGATAGCTTGATCTGAAATGGCATATTCTCTCTCAGAAATGTAATGTGGCTTCATTACTTGAGTCAAAGTGATACAATCATGGGAAAAATCCTACTACATATACTAAGAACCACCCCAAACTTCAAGCTATCTAAGTTATTTATCCAAATAGCCAAAGATGTTATTTTAGAAGGCAGCTTACAACATTAACAGAAATAGCTCAAGTGCAAAAGCTGTCAATACCTGAGCATCTCCTCTAAAGCTCCATTTTTAAAGATTCTTTGTAAGATAAATTTAATCTAGGATTTTGATCTCACCTTTACATTTTAAGTTTCACAGTACAAAATAATTTGCAAGTTTCCACATCCTGTAGTAAAGCAGTTGAACACATGAAAGCTATGCTCCTTAAAGAAACCCATGAAGCTCTCTTTTTCTGCTTTTTCTATTTTTCACTAAGACTGTAGTTTGTGGTATCACAGCAAGGTTGCCTTCAAAAGTGGCAAGAGTTTTTAAAGAGAGAGAGAGAGAGAGAGAGAGAGAGAGAGAGAGAGAGAGAGAGAGAGAGAGAGAGAGAGAGAGAGAGAGACTAAGACTAATTTACATTTCTATATTTTCCCTATTAATAATACTGGTGCATATGTAAAACATTTAAATATCAAGTTGTATACAATTCAACTGATAAAAGTAATATACTTCTGATAACAAATCCTTGCCATCAAAGTCAGAGTTGGCAAAGACTACATTCTGAATAATAAATCCATTCAAAGGCAATCCATAAAAGGACTGACATGGAGAAAATAAACTTCTGTGTTTGTAAAATAAATGATACTCAAACTTTTATGCCAAATTTACTGGGAGATTGTTCCCTGATGTTGAAAGACACTAAGGAGCTGGAAAGAGAAAATTATTTCATAACTAATCAGCACCAAACCTGGTTGGCATAGACCGCAAGTCTTCAGAGTACGATTAGAACAAAAAGAACACACCTACTGATAATTTAAAATTTACTTTAGATAATGTAAATACAAAGGATGATAGGGAGGATCTGTACTCCGCCAGCAAACCCGTAAGCACTATATTATCTAAATGATTGTTCACATTTCCAAAGGAAGCTACCTGTTGACACCTCTTCATAAAACACTGTATTGCATCTGGCTGCATTAGATCAATGCCAATGGCTTTTAAGGCTTGATCAATTATTTATTATGCATATTTCAAATCACCCTCACATATCTGCCAAAGACAGCAGTGATTTTTGGATTACTAATCAGATATAGTTTTCTTCTTAATTGAAGAGATACAATAGTATCTCAAAACTTTTTCTTTTCTTCTCAAACTATAAACTCAAATTATTTCCTCTAAATACTATACCTCTATAATATTCACTCAATAGTATTAGAAGTGTTGCTCTGTGTTCAAATAACCCGGCAAGTTTAAAATTGACTGGATATTTAAGACAATTGAAACTATACCTTGAAGTCATTGTTGTATCGTCCGTAATTGACTCGACCCATATTTTCTATCAACAAATCCAGATTGGCACCTGCATTCCCAGTTATGTTCAATTTCAAGGATTTCCTTCTTTCAAGAATCCCCTGAGGAATCTAAATGAACAATATATTTTAAAGTTAAACCCAAAGCAAGATACAGTACAACAGCTATATCATTATCCACTAGTGTCTTTTTCAGAGGTATCTACATTTTGATGGAAGGTTTTAGAAAGTGCCTATCCCCAACTGTGTTAATTCATATGACTTGAATCAAAATTATAATAGTCATTTATATAATTCATTCAGGTGTTTTCTTTAAATAAAATGAGTACATCTGAAGAAATTCAAATTTCCCCACCCTCTGTGGCCAGAAAGTTTAAATAACTGACAAAAAACAAATAAGCATGGTGGGTGTATAAAAAATATAAAAAACTGTTTGCTTGGTATTTTGTTCTTTTTTAAAGTCAAAAATTCATCTTCGTTTTTCTGATTGATGTAATAAACCACTCTTGGTATAATATCAAGACCTCTTTATTGAATTTAGTATATTCTACCATTCCTTGATTTAAAAAAAAAGGATGGAAATCTTTAGGTTGTTGGGCTCACATTTAACATTTTTGGGAAATAAAAGAACTACATAGGTGGAACAGTGATGCAAAATGCATAGCGCTATACATGAAGAAAGGATTTGGGAGGTTCTTAGCTCTTAAAAAATCTATTAACTCTACTATAGTATTTGACTACACTTTTAACTTCTGCTTCAAATTGATGAGAAACGGTACCACCAATTTTCAGCAACAATAGTTAGAGGAGCCAGGGACTAAAAGAAGAAATTTGGAGTGGGGGGGGGACACAAAAGAATTCCAAACATAATGATTCCAACCAGGATTGAAGGATAATGAACACTTGCCAAATTCATATCCTCTTTCTTTTCTCCTTCCATTGATTATTTTTTAATCTCAAAGAAAACATAGTGTAGCATCACAATCTGCTTTAATAATAATACTTATAGTCACTGTTCAAATCAATTTCAAACCTATTGCCAGCCAAAGTTACATAACCATATTTGAAATCAAATACAGTCTAAATCAATCCACCACTTCCTTGCTTCTCTCATTGCCAGCACAATGTTAAACGACAAGAGAGAATCTTCTTCATGTATCTTTAGTTAAAACACTGGCATGAGAGCATACATAGCTTTGGCTCAGTATCATCTCAGAAAAATATGCATTTCAATGCATTCCTTCTAATTTTTAGGAAACAATCAGAACAGATCATTTAGAACACAATTGCCTATGATATTGATAAGTAAACAATTTAAGTTTACTGCCTTTTATTTTATGAGTACAGTATATTGTCATGGCTATGTGACCTCAGGCATTATTTTCCATAGGTGCCCTAAATCTGCAGAGAAGGAATACCTTGATACACTAACATTACTATTTTGCAGTTAAAAATCTAGGATCCATAGCATTGCTTTTCATAGCAATGAAATGTAAACAGAAATTATTGTGACAGTAGAATCATAAGACCCATCCATCTGAATTTATACTAATCCACAGTATTGGCATATTTCTAAGAAACTATTTTAATATATTTCTACAAGGAGACTGCACTAGATAAAATGAAGCAGCAGCCTCTGAATCTTGGACTTTGCCTAACAGAGCAAAATAAAGTTAAGAACAGTTTAACATTGTGAACAAACCACTATAAAATTAAAGTATGTATTAATAACAATATAAGCAAATGTATCCATCAGTGACCATATCAGGAAATAAACAGCCTTTACCAAGCATTACAGAACTGATCTTACTTAGAAGACAGTACTTATTTGGCATTCTTTTTCTATAATTGTATTACATACAGGAGACAGTGAATAATAGATAGATAGATAGATAGATAGATAGATAGATAGATAGATAGATAGATAGATAGATAGATAGATAGATAGATAGATAGATAGATAGATTTAGATGGATGGATGGATGGATGGATGGATGGATGGATGGATGATGGATGGATGCAATCATAGCTATAACCACAAGAAAGCAGTTGTGATATGGTGCTTTACCCCATCCACAGAGATGTAGGCTCGATCACGAATGCCATCAAATGAAGAAAGAATTTCCTTACTACAGTTTCTTGGTAACTTTGTTCTGTATAATGCGTATCCAAAATACTTGAAGAACAAAATAAAGACAAACATTAAAAATTATTTTAAACAAGCATTGCATTTTTATAATGTAGCTACATTTATATCAATTTATATAGCCATGTCACAATTGCCATTGGAAAACACAAATGGGGTTCAAACAGAACAATTATAATATACAGGTTTCAAGGTTTAAAATTAAATCAAGTATTTGGTATTTAAGAGTCACCATTATCTTCACGTATTTAGCAAGGAATGGTGGGGGAGGGGAAATGGGACTTCAGATGCTGTGTACCTACATTGGTAATTCTCTTGTAAGTATTACAAACAAATTAGTTGGACAAGAACTGTTGAGGAGAGTTTGGAAAATCATTATGTAATATAAAAACATTTAATAATTAGTTTGTTTGAGATTAAGAATGTGGAAAGACATAGATTTATGGTTCTTATCAGTATATCCTCTGAATTGAATTGTACATGGAACTAACATACATTTTCCATCATTTGGAAAATATTTGTTAATTTTGATAGAGGATGGCATGAAGTATAAGAAAGATGACAGAAGAGGAAGAAAGTCTCAAGCTAAATAGGTTCAACAATCAGCATGTTTAAATAAAAGTAGGACTAAATCTGTTACCACTCAGTAGGCATAGGGCTAGGGAACATTGTTGAAGGTGACGTAGAATGAAATGGTTTACTAATGGCCTACAAATAAATTGACTGGCTATTCCAAAGGTGCTTTTTCAAGAGGCAACTGGACTTTCTGGTTTTTCTGGATGACTGAGAATCTCCATAGAAATTGACTCGCTAGTGTTTTCAATAGTCCTCAGATTCTGATATAATTCCTATAAATAAGGTGGTCTCTAACATGTTACTTATTTTTTACAGATAAACAGATATCTATACTCAGTATTTCCTGCTTGCTCCTCTAGATTTTTCAGAATTTAATCTTTAATCAGAGGCTCAGAAACAAGATTTTTTCTTCTGCTACATGTTAAGATAAAGATCTTTATGTGAAACATAGGAATGTATATTGGATAAATCTGCTGTCTACTTGTTTAATCTTCATACAACTTCTGTACTGCCTTTTTTACCAACTCCAGAATTTTCTCTCTATCTAGAAGCTATTTTCCCTCTATCTAGAAACTATTACCACAATTCTTCTCTCACTAGTAAGAACTAGATTTAAATTAATGTTTTAAAAGGAGATTATTGTATTTAGTACTAACTAGAAATTAATCCTGCCGGCACTTCCGGTTGGCGATTTGCAGCATGGCGGAGGAAGGAGAACAGTCTCTGTTCTTCAACCCCAATTCTTCATGTTCTGGGGACCTTTCGGGCACAAAAAGCCTGGAGGGCATTGCACACTAGACCAGTGTGCAGCGAAGAGAAAGGCGATCACTCACTGCAGGAACGGATACCCCTGTCGATCCAACACGAAGGTGTCTGACAGTTTGTAATGACAGACTTGAGGCTGCGATGAGATGACATTTACAGGGAAGAGAAGATTTTCAAAGCGGACGGCGTCATTTTAAGAGTATTTTTGGACCATCGCAAGATCAGAGATTGTCTTAAAGGATTGAGTCCGATCTTTTCAAGTTAGAAGTTTTCAATGAGACAAACGAAAACTTGGCAGATGGAGAATGAATCAGCACAATAGACTTAACTGTTAAGATGACAGTGAGGAGAAAGAGGGGAATTAGTGAATTGGAGGCATGGTTTTTAGAAGCCGATGTGAACTGAGAATTTAAAAGAAATTGAAGGCAAAGAAGGTGAGAGAGTGATATTGCAGAGAGACAGAAGGGGAGAGGAATAGGAAAAGGAGAAGAAGGAGTCAGAACTGGCACTGCCATGACTCAACAGTGAGAGAAGCAGACAGGAAGACTGTTTGATTCGTAAAGGAAAGGAAAGATCCTTCTCTTTGCTTTAATTGAATTGACCTTTTGAATAGAGGATTTAAAGATCAATGAGACATAAGAGACTTGGAAGGAGTTAAGAGTTAAAAGTTACATCTGAAAGAAGGCTCTGGAGAGGATACACGACTCACACCTCTAAGAAATGGCTGTATGAATCCCAAAGTATATTTTGTGTATTTCCCTTTTAATGCCTTAGTGACTAAGCATTTAATAGTGAAATAATTAAGAAGTAATTTAGAGAATTTAAATAATTTTATATTAGATAACAATAATCAGACATAAAAATTGGATAATAGAGATAGTTTATTGTTAACTATATCAGACCTATTATAGTATTACCTGAGGTCCAGAGATTGAGCTAATTTGAGATACAGATTACAGGATTGTTAATAGTGTACTCTTTTTCTTTTAATGCCTTAGTGATTGATTGAATTAACTCAAGATACAGATTTATGTGATTGTTAATTGTGTATTCTCTTTCTAATGTTTTAGTGATTAAGTAATTGATTGTGAAATAATTAAGAAGTAATCAAGAGGATTTAACAAATAATTTCATATTAGGTAACAATAATCAGACATAAAAATTAGATTATAGAAATTGTTAATTGTTATTTATCAGATCTATTACAGTATTAATTGAGATTCAGAGGATTTAGTTAATTTGAGATGCAGATTTATGTGATTGTTAATAGGAATTTTAATATTGTCAGTAGTCATTTTGAGTCAGTGATACAGACAGATCTGCATAGTAACTTAAGACATCATGATTAATTTAATATAATAATATATTAATATAGAATATATAGAGTATAGATACCTGTTTTTTTCTTTTTTATTGTATTGGCATTTTGTTATCGTGATATCAAAAACAATCGTAAGAAACAATAACAAGGAAAAATAAGCAATTAACAGTGGATGATAGTGTGGAAAAATATCTATAAGATCTTGGGGGAGCAGAGTAAACTATTGAAAGAAATGACTAGTCTCACTACTACAACCCTAAAAGCAGGGAAGAAAACTGCTTCAAACCCAACAATAACAATGGCGTCTCCCTTGAATCAAAGATCGATTGAAAGGTTGTTAAAGATGGAAAAATCCACCACAGCTCCAACTATGTAGACTATGCAGGCCGCCCTAACACTAATACAAGAGATTATGATTAAAATGCAGGAAACAATGTCTAGTAATCATAGTGAGATGAAAGTTGATATCCAGCAAATGAATGGGATATAAGAAGCAATCCAGAAGAACAAACAAAAGATAAAAATTGTAGAGGCCAAGTCGGAGCAAAACGAAAGAAAATTGGAACAGGTAGACCAAAAGATGATGGCATAGAACAAGGATCTTGACATTTCAGTAATTCAACTCGAAATGGACAGGACAGTGTTTTATTTACGATTCCAAAATGTGACTGAGGCAAAAGAGGAAGACCTTAGACAAGTAATGGCAGAGATTATTGCGGAAGCCCTACAAAGGGATAAGCAAGAAATTACAACAGAAATAGACGAGATATACTAAATCCAGACAAATTATACCAGATGACACAAACTGCATAGAGAGGTCCAAATTAGGTTTGTCAGAAAAACGATTCATGCGATAGTATATAACATAACAAGAGAAGAACCTATGATATATAAACGGAAAGAAATCATAGCTCTGAAGCAAGTTCCCAGAAGAGTAAGAGAGCTGTGTTTATTTTGATAAATGTGAATGGATTAAATGCGACAACAAAAAGAAGACAGATCTTTGCAAAGTTAGTCAAGCAAAAAGTACATATAATACGCCTTCAGGAGGCACATATCCAGAAACAGGATGAAAGACATTTAGAGTACATCAAGTTAGGGAAACTATATACAGCCCTATCTGATAAGAAAAAGAAGGGAGTGGCAATATATGTGAGGGAAGGAATAATAACTAAACCAATATATGTGGATCCTAAAGGAAGAATACTTACGGTGGAAATAAAGAGAGGTTTTTTATCAATCTTGTTAGTAGTTATTTATGCACCTAACAAAAACCAGGGGGATTATTATAAAAAAACTACACAAAAAGATAATTACAATAGGCCACAGAAATATCTGTATAGTAGGCGATTACAATGGGATAATAGATATTAAAAATGACTATGTCAGTAGCAAAGACAATAAGAAAAGAAATACATTACCCAAAACATTTTTTAACATGGCAGACGAATTGAATTTAACAGATATATGGAGAACCTTTCATCCCAAAGAAAATAGATATACCTTCTACTCTAATCCCCATCTTGGTCTAGAATAGACCAAGCATCTTGGTCTAGAATAGAAATGCTATGGATGAATAAAGAGCTAGGATTAGACATAGGGAAAACTGAGATTTCTCCCAATACATGGGCAGATCATAACCCCCTTGAGGTAACATGGAAAGGCCCAAGAAGAAGAACTAGAAGATGGATGTTAAATCCACGAATATTAAATGAAAAAGAGTATGTAGAAAGGACAATGAAAGAATTGGGATTATTTTTCAAAGAAAGTAAAAAACAGCATACTTCCCTAACTAATCTATGGGATACCATGAAAGCCTACATAAGGGGGATAACGATAGTCTATAATGCAAAGAAAAACAAGGAAAAATGGGAAATGCATAAAACTCTTTGGGAAGAGTTACTGGTCAAATGCATTTTTGCTGGTAAATTTATTTCCATCTGAAATAAAATCATAGCCAGTGATTTGTCCTCCTATGCTTTCTTTTCCTCATTTCTAATATTCCTTGTAATGGAATTATGATATTGTAATGTCTTATGAGTAGTCAATAGAGTTCTTGATCACAATATCTTGAATATACCTTTATAGATTCTTAGTCATCCAGGTCATGGTTGTCCCAAAGATGCTTTTTTCAAAAGGCAACTGGACTTTGGTTTTCCTTGAAGATGTTTTGCTTCTCATCCAAGAAGCTTCTTCAGTTCCAAGAAGGACTCCAGAGCTTGTTGGATGAGAAGAAAAACGTCTTCAAGGAAAAACCAAGTCCAGTTGATTTTTGAGAAAGCATCTTTGGGACCCTCTGTTTTTAGCTGATACTTTTATAATAGATCCAAAATCCCATTTTACCTACCACTACTCTACCACTACTCTTTGAGTAGGAGATGTGAATCCAGGAAAACCCCCAAGTTGCACACCGGGTCTGAATGTGGAAATGAAACTCTGTCCAGACCAACGTGACAAAGTAAAAAACAGCATACTTCCCTAACTAATCTATGGGATACCATGAAAGCCTACATAAGGGGGATAACGATAGTCTATAATGCAAAGAAAAACAAGGAAAAATGGGAAATGCACTTTGAGCATGCTACAAACTGAAAAAAGAAAGAGAAGCACGGATCATTCAACAACTAGAAATGTGAGGGGAATAATGAGGAAGAGAAAAAGAAAATTGCACAAGACCATTATACAGATCTTTATAATAAGGAAGAAATAGTAGTAGAGAAGATTGATAAATACTTAAGGGAAGAAAAGATTATACTAATAGGGGAAGATGAAAATCTACGAAAACATACATGTGTGTGTGTAGGTCTTTGGTTATTCAGGTTTTCTTCCACGTAAAATTGGAACTGTCTTGGCGATGTTTTGACGAAGTCTCATTCGTCATCTTCAGGCTAGTGTTTTCGGCTTTGTGCTTCTAGGAGCAATGTGTGATCGCAGCTGTTCTTCCTTTTAATTGCTAGTGAGGGTGTGAACTGATTGGGTGGGAGCTTGGCTGTGTTCTGATTGGATTGGGGGGGGGATTGGCTGTGCTCTGATTGGATGGGAGTGTGTTCTGTTTGGGTGGGGACTTGGTTGTACTCGGGTAGGCTTTCATAGGCTTTATGTGTATTTCTCTTTAGCCAGATTAAAGAAAAGGAAAGAAAACAAATACTGTACCTTTACAGGGAGGATACAGGAGATGAGGTTGTGGCTAACTGATGAGGGTTTATAAGCCCGAAATAGATCTATCTTAGTCTCCCAATGGGCAGCAGAGGGTTTCCTGGCTGCCAGAAAAAAAGCCAAGAAACTAATGGATTGTGATTTCACTGAACTAGGGCTGCATAAAAATCTTGGTTTACATATGAGAAGCTGGCTAAAGAGAAATACACATACATATACATATACATATACATATACATATACATATACATATACATATACATATACATATACATATACATATACATATACATATACATATACATATACGCGTGCGCGTGCGCGTGCGCGTGCGCGTGCACGTGCACGTGCGCGTGCGCGTGCGTGTGTGAGTACAGGTAATATCTCAGGTTTCTTCCCATGTAATTGTAAACATATCTTTAGAAGGATAGCAGCGACGTTTCGATGAAATCACAATCATCATCTTCTAGCTGATGTTCTCAGTTTATTTTTTTATTTATTTTATTTATTTATTAAATTTATATACCACCCTTCTCCTAGTGGACTCAGGGCAGTGCACAGCCAAGAATAAAAAACACCCCAATACAAAATTTAAAATATTTGTAAAAGAATTAAACAATTTTGGCCCAAAAATTTAAAAAAACAATAGGCAATTAAAATTTAAAACCCATAAACACTTTAAACTAAAAGAGGGGTGGGGTTACGCCAGCCCAGCTTGACAAAATAAAAAAGTTTTTAGGGCACGGCGAAAAGCCCGGAGATCAGGTATCATACAGATCTCAGGGGGCAAATCGTTCCAGAGGGCTGGAGCTGCCACAGAGAAAGCTCTCCCCCTGGGTGTCACCAGCTGACATTGCTTGGCTGACGGCACCCTGAGGAGTCCCTCTCTGTGGGAGCATACTGGCCGGTGGGAAGTACCCAGGCCCTATGCCATGGAGCGCTTTAAAGATGGTCACCAACACCTTGAAGCGCACCCGGAAGACCACCGAAAGCCAATGCAGCTCACGCATGGGAGCACCCCCTTGCTCCCATAATCCCCCGCGCGGCCGCATTCTGCACCAGTTGGAGCCTCCGGGTGCACCTCAAGAGGAGCCCCATGTAGAGAGCATTGCAGTAGTCCAGGCGGGAAATGACGAGTGCCTGAGTGACTGTGCATAAGGAGTCCCGATCTAGATAGGGATGTAACTGGAGTATCAGGCGAGCCTGAAAAAAGTTCCCCTGGCCACGGCTGTCACATGCTCCTCTAAAGACAGCCGTGCATCCAGGAGGATGCCCAAGTTGTGAGCCCTATCCGTAGGGGCCAATGACTCGCCCCCAATGGTCAGTGATGGAGTCAACTGGCCATATCAGGACGCCGGAAGCCACAGCCACTCGGTCTTGGAGGGGTTGAGTTGGAGCCTGTTGCTCCCCATCCAGATCCGCATGGCCTCCAGGCACCGGGACATCACTTCCACGGCATCGTTGGGGTGGCCTGGGGTGAAGATGTACAGCTGAGTATCATCAGCGCACTGATGGAACTTCACCCCAAAGCCACGGATGATCTCACCCAGCGGCTTCACATAGATGTTGAACAGAAGGGGCGAAAGGACCGACCCTTGCGGCACCCCGCAAGCGAGGCGCCTCGGGGTTGACCTCTGCCCCCCTGTCAACACCGTCTGCGACCAGTCGGAGAGATAGGAGGAAAACCACTGCAAAATGGTGCCCCCCACTCCCAACCCCTCCAGCCGGTGCAGCATGATACCATGGTCGATGGTATCAAAAGCCGCTGAGAGATCTAACAGGACTAGGATAGAGGAGCAACCCCTATCCCGAGCCCTCCAGAGATCATCCACCAATGTGACCAATGCCATTTCCGTGCTGTACCCGGGCCTGAAGCCAGACTGGAGCGGACCCAGATAGACAGCTTCATCCAGATACCCAGGAAGCTGACGCGCCACCACACTCTCAACAACCTTCGCCAAGAAGGGAAGGTTGGAGACTGGATGATAATTAGCCAAAACAGCTGGGTCCAGAGAAGGCTTCTTGAGGAGAGGCCTCACCACCGCCTCTTTCAAGGCAACTGGCAACTTACTCAAAGAAGCGTTAATAATCCTCTGGAGCCAGCCTCGTGTAACCTCTTGGGAGGCCAGCACCAACCAGGAGGGACACGGGTCCAATAAACATATGGTCACGTTCAGCTGCCCCAGTTTTCTGTCCATGTCCTTGGGAGTAACAGGATCGAACTCCTCCCAAATGACATCCTCAAGACCGGCCTCCGTCATCCCACCCATATCTACCCAGTCGGAGACCAGACCATCCCGAATCTGAGTGATTTTATCATGCAGATACTGAACAAAATCCTCAGCATGACCCTGCTGAGCTGTTAGCTTAACAAAAAATATAAACCATAGATCAAAGGTTCATCAAAAAGCCTGTGTTGCCACCATTTCCAACATATCTTATCCATCAACCCACAACCCAGCAACAGTGCTTCCACCCAATCAAAATACAACTACATCATCAGCCAATCAGAGTAAAACAACACTGTCAACCAATCAGAATACACCTTTGCCTCTTTTCATAGAAAAACATCAGTTAAGATCACACAGTTTGCCCATAAGCACCAAACCGAGAACATCAGACAGAAGAAGATGAATGTGATTTCATTGAAACGTCGCTGCTATCCTTCTAAAGATATGTTTACAAATTACACGGGAAGAAACCTGAGATATTACCTGTACACACATATATACCCGAGAAAACTTACACAGATGTGTGTGTGTGTGTGTGTGTGTGTGTGTGTGTGTGTGTGTGTGTAGGTCTTTGGTTATTCGGGTCTTCTCCCGCGTAGAATTGGAAGTATCTTGGCGACATTTCGACGAAGTCTCATTCATCATCTTCAGGCTGGTGTTCTCGGCTTCGTGCTTCCAGGAGCAATGTGAGATTGCAGCTGTCTCTTCCTTTTAACTGCTAGTGGGAGTGTGAGCTGATTGGGTGGGAACTTGGCTGTGTTCTGATTGGATGGAGGTGTGTTCTGATTGGTTAGGGGCTTGGCTGTGCTCTGATTGGATGGGGGGTTGGTTGTGCTCTGATTGGCTGGGGGTGTGTTCTGTTTGGGTGGGGGCTTGGTTGTGCTTGGCTTAATCTGAGTTGCAGGGGGATTTGAGCTGGTGAGCTGCGTTGTTGTTGTTTGGCTTCGTGTTTGTGGCCGTGAGAGCTTTTCATGGTGGGTGTCGGTCTGATTCATGTATGGATTGGAGGGGTTAAAAGTGGCTAATGATGCAGCTGCAGTCTGGCTTCTGGTCCTTGGTCGTGCCTCATTATCAGTGTGGGTTTGAGTCTGCTTTCTGCATGGATGTGTGGTGGTGACATCCTGTGTGGCTCCTGTGAGTGTGGGTCTGGTGTCATTCATCGTGTTAGGGACTTGTTTGACAATAAGGGCGGGTTTCCAAATGGCTGGTAGGCGGGAGGTATCATCTCGTTTGTGCATGCTGTGTGGGCGTTTTTCTATCTCGATGGATTCTCTGATTATTCTGTCATTAAAGTGTTCAGTTTTGGCGATAGTTCTGGTCTTTTTAAAGTCAATTTCATGTCCTGTGGCTTTAAAGTGTTGGACCAGGGAAGAAGTTGGTTCCTCTTTTTTGACTGAGTTTTTGTGTTCTTCAATGCGTGCATTTATTCTTCTGTTGGTTTGTCCAATGTATGTGGTGGGGCAGGCGGTGCATGGGATTTCATATACTCCTTGATTTTCTAACTCAATTTTGTCTTTGGGGTTCCTTAGGATGGTGGATATTTTTCGGTTTGTGCAGAATGCTGTCTTGATGTTATGTTTGTGGAGGATTTCGCTTATTCTGTCTGTGGTGCCTTTTATGTATGGGAGGAGGGCTTTGCCGTTTTCTTGTTCTCTGTCTTGAATTTTAGTGGGGGTTTCTTTTTGGATTAGGTTGGTAATATTATTTCTTTGGAATCCATTGGATGTTAGTACGTTAGTGAGAGTGTGTAGTTCGGTTTTTAGGTGTTGTTCGTCAGCTAAGCGTTTTGTTCTGTAGATGAGTGTCTTGGCTACAGAGTTGATCTGGGCTGGGTGGTGGTGTGAGAGTGCATGCAGATAGCGGTTTGTGTGTGTTTTCTTCTGGTAGACAGTGTGTCCTAGGGAGCCATCGGATTTCCTGTAGACTAAGACATCCAGGAAGGGAAGTTGGTTGTTCGCTTCCGTTTCCATGGTGAACTGTATTTTGGGGTGTAGGCTGTTGAGGTGTGTGAGGAAGTTGTCCAGTTTTTCTTTCCCATGTGGCCAGATTATGAAGGTGTCGTCTACATATCTGAGCCAGAGTTTCGGTTTGTGATCAGATTTTTCTAGAGCTTGGGTTTCAAAGTGCTCCATATAGAGGTTGGCAATGACAGGTGAGAGGGGTGATCCCATGGGTGCTCCTTCTATTTGTTTGTATTTTTGTCCGTTATAGATGAAGTATGTGTTGGATAGGCAGTGGTTGGTCAGATCTAGGATGTGCTTGGGGGGTTATATTTGTTTTGGATAACTGTCAAGGCTTCTTTGATTGGTACTTGGGTAAAGAGGGATATGACATCGAAGCTCACGAGTAGGTCACTGGGCTGTAAGTTTTGTTTCTTTATGATGTCTATGAACTGGAATGAGTTTTTTACGTGCGAGGTGATGGATTCTGCATAGGGCTATAGTTGTTTGGCAAGAAATTTGGCTAGGTTTTGTAGAGGTGAGCCTATGGAGCTGACTATGGGTCTAAGTTGGGTTCCTTCTTTGTGTATCTTAGGGAGACCATAAAGCTTAGAGCATCTGGATGATTTCTCTCTGGGAATGATTCTTTGCTGGATCTCTTCGCTAATGGGGGAGGCTTTTATTTTGGATCTGGTGGTTTTTTCCAGGTAGGTGGTGGGGTCTGTGTTTAGGGGTTTGTATGTGGAGTCTTGGAATAGGTTGGTTAATTTGGTTTGGTAGTCAGATGTGTTCATAACCACTGTGGCGTTGCCCTTGTCTGCTGGTAAGATTATTATGCTGGTGTCTTCTTTCAGGTTAAGTAGTGATATCTGTTCTTCTTTGGGTAAGTTGCTTTTGGGTGGCTTGCTGGTGCAGAGGATGTTGGTGATTTCGAGTCTGATTCTGTTTGCATCGTCGGGGTTGATTTTGGTCAGGCTGGTTTCAACTCCGCATATAATGGTTTCAGTGGGGATGCGTTTGGGAGCGACTGCAAAGTTAAATCCTTTGGAAAGGACATTGGTTTCGGCTTTGGTGAGGATCCTATCTGAGATGTTATGCACTGTTTGTTTCATGTGTGGCTGTGAGGGTGGAGGGGTTTGTTTCTGGCATTCTTGTAGTCTTCGGAGTTTGTTGGTGTGTGTGTCTGTCTTGAGGGTAGTCTGTGTTTCGGCTCTCCATACTGCAAGTTGCTTGGATTTGTCCCAAAGTGCGGGGTGGATCTTGTTGCTGAGTTTGAGGTGAAGTGTGAGGAGATCCTTGTTGATTCGGTCTAGGAGGAATCTTTTATATATAGAAGGAATATATATATATATATATGTATGTATGTATGTATGTGTGTATGTGTATGTGTATGTGTATGTGTATGTGTATGTGTATGTGTATGTATATGTATATGTATATGTATGTATGTATGTATGTATGTATGTATGTATGTATGTATATGTATATTCGTAGGTCTTTATGTGTATTTTTCTCTCAGCCAGGTTTTTCCTACATAAATCAAGATGTTTCTACAGCCATAGTTCAGTGTAATCTCATTCACTAGTTTTTAGGCTTTATCAGACATCAAAGCAGCATTTTGCTGTCTGTTGTGAGACTTAAGGGAGACTAAGATAGATCTATTGTATATGGATAGATAGATAGATAGATAGATAGATAGATAGATAGATAGATAGATAGATAGATAGATAGATGGATGGATGGATGGATGGATGGATGGATGGATGGATGGATGGATGGATGGATGGATGGATGGATGGATGGATAGATAGATAGATATCTGTGTATATATATACAGAGAGAGAGAGAGACATAGACACACACACAGATACAGAGAAAGGGGGGGAGGGGAGATAGGGAGAGGGGGGAGAGAGATACAGAGGGGGAGAGTGAGGGGAAGATAGAGAAAGGGAGGGGGAGAGAGACAGAGAGATAGAGAGAGGGGGAGAGAAGAAAGATTGAGAGGGAGAGGGAAAGAGAGAGATATAGGGAGAGAGAGACAGATACAGAGAGAGAGAGAAAAGGGTTTTGTGGTTCATCGTTCTCTGCCCTAATGACCGGCTGGGTAGGCATAACTAGGTGGGGGTAATGTGACTAGGAGTGAGTGACATTGAGTTGGCCATGCCCACCCAGGTTTTGTGGCTCCCAATATTTATTTTTTTCTGTGGGAAATGGGTCCAAATTTCTCTTTGAGTGTTTAAGGTTACAGACCTCTGGTCCAAGGTCACCCAGCTAGCTTTGTGCCTAAGGTGGACCTAGAATTCAAGGTTTCCATGTTTCTAGCCTGATATCTTAACTACTAAAGTGGTTCTCCTAATAATTTAGTTACATTTAAAAGATGAAAATATGAAGTGCTAGAATAATACTTCTCTTAATTTATCTTCCCTAAATATTTTTCTCAGGAGAATATAAACTATATGGCAATATAGTTCATTTTTTGACAAAAAAGTAATGAATTGTGAGTAGCAGAAAAAGAACAAAGGAAAAGAAAAATCCTTGACATGTGAGTCATCTTGTAGTTTTTGCATTTGGCAGCTTTTCCTAATATTTTCTGAAATAAGACATTCTCATTTTATAAGCCACTCAAAGCTGTTAATTTAAATGGCCAATGAGAACTTAGGCATTTAGGCAAGTAGAACTTCTTTGCAAAAAAATTTGTGTTCCATTGCAGTGGAAGATGATTAAAAGCAATTCTTTGCTTCTCTAGAATTCTCCCTATTCTATAGGACAATATTTGTCAGGGTTGAAATGAGGGTCCTTAGTGCTCTCTGGATTTGGTTGTTTTCTTGCACATATTTCATTACCAAAATTAGATAACATCAGTGCTGGTGTTGGTGATTACTGATGTTGCCTACGATGTTGCACAGTTTGGGTAATGAAACATCTACAACAAAACAACCAAGCTCAGAGAGCACCAGGGATGCTTCTTTACTTCTCTGCTCAGACTGATATCCGTGGAAGTTAGCCAAGTAGCATCAAAAGTTATTAACTGTTGCACATTCAAAAAAGTTGCAAAAGTTAATACAAAAAAGTAGGAATCCTTCAGTTACTTGTTTAATGTGTGATAAATATCCTTTCTTCTGTGAGAATGAAGTTATTGGCAGAAAAAAGAAACAAAATAGTGGGTCAAATTACAGCAGATACACATGAAAATGAGAAGAGTATTATTAACTAAGACTAATTCCACAGGCCCAGTGGCAGTTTCTCTAGATCTTTGTGTTTGAAAGTTTCATTTCTGGGGAATATAATGGGATCCTAACAACAATGCCCAGTTGTCAAGTAGAGAGGGGCTACAAGGGAGACCTGTTTGCCAATTCTGATTACTGTGCTTAGGAAAAGAATATTAACGTAAGTGTTCAGATGCCTATGTTTTCCTATAATAATGGTAAACACCAAAAGGCTTTTGAATTTGTAAACTCAATACTCTTAGAAGCGTTGGTGCAGTGTTCTGGAGCTGTGAGTTGTAGCTGTTTTTGATTTTAATTATGTATAAAGAATGGAGCATGCCATTAAATTTTTCTTCCGTATCCTCCACCCTCAAATGCTGGGTTGCCAGCAGTGTGCATAATGAAAACAGTATATTCTTATTTGAAGGCAACCACAGACCCGAATGCACCATGACTCTGTCTGTCCGATTATGTATTGGAATTTTGAAACAGAAAACCATAGCAAAAATATTTATAGAAATTAATCCTGCCAATCCCAATTTTATGGTATTGGCCAAACACCTAAAAGATTTTATTTTGCTATTAGAGAAGCCATTATAGAACACTGAGGTATTTAAACATTTAGAATATTTAATGAAGCAGAAGAGTCGTAGGCGCAGTGATTAGGTACACCCACATTACACCAATTCTCCACAAGCTGCACTGTCTCCCTATTGGTCTCCGGATGTAATTCAAGGTGTTGGTTATTACCTTTAAAGCCCTACATGGCTCAGGGCCAGACTACCTTCGAGACCGCCTTCTACCGCATAGCATGGGGCCTGGGGCAATTGATCTCGCTATAACGATCTTGCAAGACTGGCCATGGAATGGAGTGTATGGGTTTTTAATGTTCTTTTAAAAAATTTTTATGGGATATTGTTCACATTGGTTTTTTTGCTATAAGCCGCCCAGAGTCCCGATTAATAAATAAATAATGAATAAATTAGAGTGTAGTACTACAGGCTACTTCTGCTGACTGACTGCAGTTTGGCAGTTCGAATCTCACCAGGCTCAAGGTTGACTCAGCCTTCTATTCTTCCAAGGTTAGTAAAATGAGGACCCAGATTGTTGGGGGCAATATGCTGACTACAGAGTCAACTGTTTAGAGAGGGCTGTAAAGTACTGTGAAATGGTATATAAGTCTAAGTGCTATTGCTATTGCTATTTTAAAAGGCTTTCACAAAGAATATTAAAATATTAGTAGCTAAGATCTAGGGGGGGTGGATTATGCAATTTCACTATTCAGAGCAAGTTGAACCTGGACTTTACCTTCTACCATGTTTCCTTGAAAATAAGACCCTGTCTTATTTTATTTATTTATTTATTTATTTTTGAGCCCAGAAATAAGCACTTGGCCTTATTGCCATGTGCTCAGAAGCCTGATCGGGCTTATTATCAGGGGATGTCTTATTTTGAGGAAAACAGGGTATTAAAATCTGAGTTGGTAAGCTTTTAGAAACAAGCTTGGGTAATATTTGGATTTGTTATTCCAACAAAATATTTTTCTTAAATGAATGTTGAACAAATATTCTTTCTATGCCAACCATTCTCTTGGAATCCAAGAAGTGATAAGACTTATTTATAATTTGGACACTAGGAGGGATAAGAACTACATGGTGATAACTAAATTCTGATACTTGTAGAACAGAGGTGGGTTTCAGCAGGTTCTGACCAGTTCTGGAGAACCAGTAGTGAAAATTTAGAGTAGTTCAGAGAACCGGTAGTAAAAATTCGGACTGGCCCTGCCCCCTCTATTCTCTGCCTCCCAAGTCCCAGCTGATAGGGAAGAAATGGGGATTTTGCAGTAACCTTCCCCTGGAGTGGGGTGGGAATGGAGATTTTACAGTATCCTTTCCCTGCCAGGCCCACCAAACCACACCCAAGTCATGCCACATCCACAAGCCACACCCACTAAGCCATGTCATGCCCACCAAGCCACGCCCACAGAACTGGTAGAAAAAAATTTGGAACCCACCACTGTTGTAGAAGTTGAAATTACACCAAAAATAAGTTAAACATTTAATCAATATAACTGTCTACAGAATTTGGCAACTATTTAAAGCATTTAATTGTTAAGAGCCTGTGTAGCGTAGAGGGCTAATGCCTCCTACTAAAGGCAGCAATTAACACCAGCTGCCTGTAATTTCTCTGAGTTCAATCCTAGCCAGGCTCAAGGTCGACTCAGCCTTCCATCCTTTCTAAGGTGGGTAAATTGAGGACCCAGTTTGTGGGGGCAATAAGCTGACTTTGTATAAATATACAAAAGTATGAAGGCTATTGCTTAACGCATTGTAAGCCGCCCTGAGTCTCCGGAGAAGGGCGGCATATAAATCAAATTAAAATAAAAATAAAAAAAATAAAAATAATTAGTAAACAATTTCTTCAGTAGTAATTAAAGATGTATGTATTTTGGCAAATTCCTTATATAGAGATTCTGACATTGTAGTCTTACTGAGGATCTTCAGCATTATTTTTATATGACTGTAATATTTATCACTCTACTAAAGGAATATTGAAAAAAAAGGTAGTCAAACTAAGAAAAAATTCTTTTACCTAATTTTAGTGAACGTGTGTCACAAATAAGCATAAATAAATGCTTAAATTGTGTATGAGAAAGCCAATGTTGAATAAAAGTGAAGTTATATATATAATGGGCATACTGTATATAATGATTTAATCTGTGTAAAGTTGTGCACATTATTGTCCATTTCAAGTTGTATTTGTGTTTATATACTTATTTATATACCTATATACTTATAAGTTATTTATATACTTATATAAATAAGGTAAATTAAAAATGAGTAAATAATTTGACATGGCATACATAATTTAATAAACTGACCAAATTGTGAGTAAAAAAGTCTATGTAGGGATCAACTTTTACCTGCTTTAATTGAACAAATGTCAAAGGATACATGCTTTTAATTGGTCCAGATGGGGAAAAATCATTCAGCAGTTCAGTCACTGTTCCAACCTGAAATGGAGCAAAAACAGAGTATACTTTACATTGAAATAAATGCAGAATAACAATACATTCTAAACAATGCTTACATAAATATTATCAGAATTTGTTCTGAAGATATCTATTTAAGATATACAATAGTATATGTATAGGAATCATTTAGCCCTTCTGCCTGTAACTGTTTTCATACTCTTAATTGAATTCTCACACAATCATATTGAAGGGTGTAGTAATTCAAAATGCATGCCAGTTCTATGTAGGGATAATGTGAAAACTCCTCCAGAGCTATTTTATAATTAACTTTATTAAACATAATGTAAATGTAAACCTTATCCTAAAGATACAATTCTTTCCTGGGGCTAAATTCCCTGATGTGTTAATTCTAATTAAACTTTTTTTCAGGGTTCTTGCACATTTTTCAACTATACACTGTAAAAGAAAAGCTCCATTTTTGTAAGCTTCATGGCAAAGTTCAAATTTTCCACCTCCAATCTCTAAAGCATCACTACAAAGCAAATGATTTTTTGCCTTTTGTTTAAAAATAGATCTTTATAATCGCTAAATCAAAATTTCCCAACTCATGACTATGCAAATCTAATGGCTATGTAATATACATTCATTTACCTTCATCAATTTAACTTCTCCATATGCAAACTTAGGAGTTGTTGGAGGTATAGGCCCCTTTGGCAAATCCTTGTACTGAAATATGAATGAAAAAACAATATATATATATATATATATATATATGTATGTATGTATGTATCTATATATCTATATGATCTTGGGTTGCTGTGGTACCATTACTCAATCTGGAACCCTAGAAATTTGTTGGGACTAAATCTACCAGAACCGTCACTTCCTAGCCAAAATGGTTAGGACTTATGGCAATTGTAGTCTCACTACATCTTCACTACATTGGTAATAATTATATACAATGAGGAGGCTGCCATGAATTCCACTTTTTTTTTTTCATTTCGGCTTTTCAACATCTACATGAAGCCATTGGGTGAGATCATTCGCAGTTTCGGAGTGGGGTATCATCAGTACGCTGATGATACCCAATTGTACATCTCCACCCTGAATCAACCCAGGGATGCCCTTTCTGTGATGTTGAAGTGCCTGGAAGTGGTGCGGATCTGGATGGGCAGAAACAGGCTCCGACTCAACCCCTCCAAGACTGAATGGCTATGGATTCTGGCATCCTCTGATCTAGCCACCCCATCACTTATGATGGGAGGGGAGTTATTGACTCCCTCAGAAAGGGCCCGGAATCTTGGCGTCCCCCTTGATTCCCGGCTGTCTTTGGTGGATCACCTGACGGCTGTGACAAGGGGGGCTTTTGCACAGGTTTGCCTAGTGCGCCAGTTGCAGCCTTTCCTAGACAGAGATGCCCTTCGCACAGACACTCAAGCGCTCATTGTCTCTCGGTTGGATTACTGCAATGCCCTCCACATGGGGCTGCCCTTGGGGTGCACCCGGAGGCTCCAGCTAGTCCAGAATTTGGCTGCGCGGGTTGTTACGGGAGCTTCCCTCTACTCCCGGGCAACACCTCTCCTGCACAAGCTGCACTGGCTACCAGTGGCCTTCTGGATCCACTTCAAGGTGCTGGTACTTACCTATAAAGCCCTTTATGGCATGGGCCTGAGGTACTTGCAGGACCTCCTTCTACTGGCCTCCCACCGCCCTGTGAGGTCTCGCAGAGCTGCCCTCCTCCAGGTGCCGTCGGCCAGACAACGTTGGCTGACGACCCCCAGGATGAAGGTGTTCTCTGTGGCTGCACCGACCCTCTGGAATGGGTTACCCAGATCTCCGCACTTTCCATACTGGTTTGAAGACATGGCTATTCCATCAAATTCCCTGGCAGGTTACGGGGTTTTAAAATGAGGATTTTAAATTTGGATTGTTTTAGCTGTTATCATTGTCTGTTTTTACTATGTGAGCCGTCCCGAGTCCCACGGGAGAAGGGCAGCATACAAATTTTAATAATAAATAAATAAATAAATGACTTTAAATCTAGAATCTAGACTAATTTAATAATTTGAGGACCAACTTTGGAGATGTTTCTTACACATATCTCACAAAAATGATTATTCTGTAGAAAAAAATAATCAACCCACATTTAGGATGGAAAAATCCAGAAAATCACCAGGTGGCAGAAAAAAGTTAGGGTTTTTTTTCTGTGCCTATTTGCTGCAATCTATTGGGCCTCAGGATTTTTAAAGCCCAGCACATGCATATACATTCACCTGAATTTTATCATCTAATGACTGAATCAGACTACTATGGAGCCCAGAGCAGGTACTTTAGGTTCGTGACTAAATTAGAAGGCAAACCAAATCCAGGGTAAGATATAGATGTGATGTTTAAAAAAGAAACTCACCATGCCAATAACTTCTCTGAGAGCAAAATACTTCTCTGTAAGATCCCCTGCTTCACTCAATGGGGCATCATAATCATAACTAGTAGGTTGTGCCATGTATGGTATATTGGCTCCTGTGAGAAAAAGCAGATTGTAAATTGGGTATTTGATTGCCTCCACTGAATTATATAGGTTTGGAGACTTTATAATGTCCTCAGTGTGTCAATAGATTGCATGTACTTCATAGCTGATAAGATACCTGCTGTAGTATATTGACTTGCAAGGCAATAGCTATATTTTAGATACTAACTTGGTGTAACAGCACAAACACGTTTAGAATAAAATTAAACTTTGATTGGATTTGTAAAATACTGCCCCAAAAGCATCCAAAGTAGTGAATACTGTCCTTATCATTCATATAAAATAATTGTTTAAATCACAGATATGACTGGAAATCCTAGTTTGCTCTTATTTCTTTTTTTACTAAGAGGCATTGTGCTAAAAACCTTGATTGACTAAAGCCATATTTGATAGAGAAGAACATCATTATCTTTCTCATATACAGAAGGAGTGACATCAAAACTAGAGGATCTAGATTGCAAGAGTGTTGGGATAGGTCTTAGCAAAATTATGGTTGAAAGAAATGACTATGAGCAAATTTTGAGAAGATGGTGAAGTTTACACCAGGTAGTAGATATGTGCAGATTATATTTTTGCTCTTCAATAGACAAATTTCTCATAATTATATATTTGTTGACTATGACAAAGTACATGACAAAAATTACCAAGCTTGAAATATGGATATTCTGTGTGAATAATGGAGTTAAACACTGATAACTTTCAGCAAATATTAGTCAAACTGTATGATACAGAATTATGAATCAGAAAATGTACCAAAGAAAATCATACTTTAGTCATTACTGACTCTATCTTATTGGTCAAGGAAAAAAGAGTGAACCATTTCAAGTGGCAAAATATAGAGCAAGTAGGTGAAAGCCTATACTTTGAGGGGTGGGGGAGTACAACGGTTCCAAATAAAATGTCTCACTCTATTTAACTCTCTGGCTTTATATAAGCAAGAGAGTCAGTCCCTGTTGTAATTTTAGCCTAAGTGCCTGACAGTTAGATATTACTCATACAGATAGTCCTTGGATTAGGACCAGTTGTTTAGCAACCATTCAAAATTACAATGCTGCTGAACTAATAGGCCTATGACAGATCTTTGGAGTTCTGACCATCCCTGACTATGAGCTGGCACTTGATGCCTGGCTTATGTGAGTACATCTCAGCAGGCCACAGTCATGGGATTACAATTTCCAATGTTCCTTCCTAGCCTCCATAAGCAATGTCAATGGGAAGTCAGGATTCACTCCCCTTCCTGCCAATTTTTGTCCACTGCACTCTGTAGCACCTGCCCAAAGCACACCCATCCATACTCCAGAGTCTGCCTAGAGCACACCGATGGCACATGCACACTTGTGCAGCCCTAAGGTTATGATGGTAGCTAGGATTGCCATTGCTAAGTGATTGACTCACATCACGTAGCACTTTATTACTACATTGCTTAGTGATAGAAATTCTTATTTCAATTGCTCTTGTAATCCGATGATACTTGTGCTATACCCCGGAAACTGAAATCCCAACAAAAAGAACTCCCTTCTATGACTTTTCTATTTTCTTCCATCCAAAATTCTTCTACTACTCTGTTTAAGAAGACATATAGTACGTGTTCTTGATTTTAGGATTAGAAAAAAGAAAATCTTTTAATTATAGGATAAGCAGTTACATGCACACTTCTTACCATTCCAGTAGCCAAAATTAGTGCCTCCTATGAACATATATCTGAAAAAAGAAGTAGAAAAGCAATCGAGGATGCTGCAGAAGAACCTTGTTTTTTCTTTTAAACAGATATCAATGAACTTACAGGTTAACGTTAGCTCCATGTGCCAAGATTTCACTAAGAGTTTTTGCTACGGCTGGTGACGGTATAACATTATGAGGGTGGCCCCAATGATCTAACCAACCAGTATAGAATTCAGAATTGACCTGAAAATGGAAAAGTTTTTTTAAAAAAAATTATATTAGAAATAAAGAACTAATGCATAACAATCTACAATAAAAAGCTTCTCAAGAGATCTATTTGCTACACATTTAACTACATAAAGTATATCACAGAAGTGAGTATACCCTCTCACATTTTGTAAGTATTTAAGAATATCTTTTCATGTGACAACACTGAAGAAATGACACTTGGCTACAATGTAAAGTAGTGAACATACAGCTTGTATACAGTGTAAATGTGCTGTCCCCTCAAAATAACGCAACACACAACCATTAATGTCTAAACTGCTGGCAACAAAAGTAAGTACACCCTTAAGTGATAATGTCCAAATAGGGCCCAAGTAGCCATTTTCCCTCCCTGGTGTCATGTGACTTGTTAATGGTACAAGGTTTCAGGTGTGAAGGGGGAGCAGGTGTGTTAAATTTGGTGTTATCAATTTCACTTTTTCATACTGGTCACTGAAGATCAACATGGCACCTCATGCAATGAACTCTTTGAGGATCTGAAAAAACAAATTGTTGCTCTACATAAAAATAGCCTAGGCCAGGGGTCTGCAACCTTAAATACTCAAAGAACCATTTGGATCTGTTTCCCACAGAAATCACCAGGAGCCACAAAAGTGGTCATGGCAAACTCGACGTCAATCACTCCCTCCCAGTCACATGATGCCCCTCCCCCAGCCATGTTTCCCCAGGTTTTGTGGCTCCTGGTGTTTTCTGTGGGAAACAGATTTCTCTCTCTCTTTCTCCCTCTGTCTCTCTCTTTTTCTCTCTGTCTCTCTCTCATCCCTCTCTCTCATCTCTCTCTTTCTGTCTTATGTGTGTGTGTCTGTTCCCTCTTAAACCATTTCCAAAAACAGGTGTTGTTGTTGTTGTTGTTTTGCTGATGTTGTTCTTTCTTCTTCTTCGGGTGCTTTTTACTATATTTAAATCAAGGGTCATTTCAGGTCCCAGATAAATGAAACTCTTTCATCCCGCTGTTGTGGCTCCCTATCGGCTGAACCCACCACTGACTGGCCCCGCCCCTCACCCTCCCCTCCCAGTCACTCCTTGCCTGGCCTGAGAAGGTAAGGGTGATGGCGGGCGATGGAGACTCACTCCATATTCCAGAGCAGGAGCAAAGTGCCCCTGTACTTGCCATATCTGTAAGAGCTGTGGTGGCGCAGTGGTTAGAGTGCAGTATCACCGGCTGCCAGCAGTTTGGCAGATGAAATCTCACCAGGTTCAAGGTTGACTCAGCCTTTCATCCTTCCAACTTCGGTAAAATGAGGACCCAGACTGTTGGGAGCAATATGCTGACTCTACAGAGGGCTGTAAAGCACTATGAAACGGTATATAAGTCTAAGTGCTATTGCTTGTGTTATTAGTATATTGCAGGTGCTTCATCTGGCACTTGTTGGTGCTGCGCACCCCTTGATAGCTTGGAGAGACGGGTAACTTGTTCTCCACTCTGAGACACTGGCTCAGTCTGGCTGCAGCCAATGCCACTGCTGTTGCCACCTCCATAGCCTGCCCGCTGCTCTCACAGCACCTTGAGCAGCATAGTTAAATTTAGTGTGCTTCACAATGGGAGAGACGTAATGGGCTCCCCTCCTCCTGGAGCCCATTACGATGCAGAGCATCAGCCACAACCAGGCTGGGCCAGTGTCTCGGGGCGGAGAGCAAGTTGCGCATCTACCCGAGCGACTGAGGTGTGCACAGCATCAACAAGGGCTGGAAGAAGCGCCTCCAAGATATGACAAGTACAGGGACAAGTACACCCTTCACTTTCCAGAACTCTTTGGAGAATCAAAGAGCCATTTGAAATCAGCAGCCAACTCCACTCAGGACACTCCTGTCTGACATCCTGGCCTTCTCTCTTTTCCAGACGTAAACAAACTATTCAACAAAATTGCCTTCCTCCTATATTGTTAGGAAATTCCCCAACCATTAGCAATTACAATGGTATGAAAAAGTAACTCTGGGACTAATTCAATTCAAAATTCAAATCTTTGTCAGACTACAACATTTGTACTATGAGATTGGCTGAGCCTCCCTTCGTGCCCCCCCCCAGCACAATGCAACTCACAGTGAAAGACACAAAAAAAACCCTATCCCAGTAAATCCTGCTAACAATCACCCAATACGCTCACACAGAGAGGGCCTCCTCAGGTGCCCTCAGCCAAGCAATGTCGGCTGGCGGCCCCTAGGGGGGAGAGCCTTCTCTGTGGGGGCACCCGCCCTGTGGAATGAGCTACCTCCTGGAATTTGATTGATCCCGGATCTCCGCACTTTCCGAAAGGCCATGAAGACTCACTTATTTCAACAAGCCGGCCTAGTTTAATTTGGTTTTAATGGGGTTTTTAAATTCTTGATCTTATTGATTTTGGGTTTTAAATTGGGTATTTTTAATTTGTAGATTTGAGATTTTAAATTGAAACGCAGATGATTTAATTTATTTTAATTTTTTAACTTTTGTACTATATGTGTTTTAATTTGGCTGTTCACCGCCCTGAGTCCCCCTGGGGAGAAGGGCGGTATATAAATTGAAATAATAAATAAATAAATAAATAAATAAATAAATAAATCCTATTGCACCATGTGAACCTATTGCACGTTGCGCCAGACCCACAAGTCAATCGTACTATGTTGTAATTATTTTTCATTCAGGAGTCTGACAGCCCATGGCTAAAAACAGTCTTTAGCCTGTTTGTGCAGCTCCTATGCTCCTATGCTTCTGTGTCTTCTACCCAATGGAAGGAGAATTAAGAAGTGCTGACCAGGGTGTGAGTCATCCCTGAGGATTTTCCTCACTCTTCTAAGGCAGCAAGCCCTAGCAATGTCATCTAGTGGTATCAGGGGACAGCTCACAATGTTTTGTGCTATGCTTACCACCCTCTGTGATGTTTTTCTATCCACGGCTGCCAAGCCAGTTTATCACACCGTAATGCACTGAGTGAGGACGCTTTCTATTGTGGACTGGTAAAAGGTGGTTATTAGTTATTGTTCTGCCCACATTTACAACCTTTACAGGGTCTGGGTCTGGGTGTCTCTCTCTTTCTCTCTGTCTCTCTCTTTCTGTCTCTCTCTCTCTGTCTCTCTCTGTGGGTCTGTCTATCTGTCCTTCTCTTTCTCTTTCTCTTTCACTCTATCTCTTTCTCTCTGTCTGTCTGTCTATCTCTCTGTTGACCAAGCTGCTTGTCCCAATTATAGTTCCTAAATACAGACTACACATGTAAAGGGGAAATGCATACATTTTTGTATGTGGCAACAATTTTAAGATTTTTTAAAATATGCTACAGACATTCTTTTTCCTACCCATATATGCTCATCTTCTACACTTTCATATGACTGATGCTTAATATATCGTATGTGCAATATATCCAACTCTTGTGACTACAAGGAATTAACATAATACTCCTAAATTAAAGGGCATTCCAACTTTGTTTTTAAAAAAACCCCAAACAATATAAATTACCAATTCAAATTGGGATGTTCAATATTAATTCATTATTACTATCTTTGTACTTATATGAGCAGTAAAGTATGAACATATGAAGAAGAAATAATACCAAGGGGCCTCGAGGCTCAGTTCGTCTCTGAGTTAAAAAGGCTGCAGTGACATTGGTATCTGCAAATCAATAAAACAAAGAGTCAAATCTTATTTATTAACGGCAGGCCTGTGTTTAAAGACTATTCTTATGGTACACAGAGAAATTAACCTTAACAAAAGGTACAATGATACTTTATTATATACATGTATGTTATTTGTGAAATCAGAAGCATTACAAAGCAGAGAATAAAAAATGATCAGTTCTGTAATAGATGTATGAGCCTTTGAGTCAGCATTGACTCCCAGCAGTTGCCTGGACAAGTTTTCTTACCAAGATTTTGGAAGTTGTTTGCCATTGCCTGTGTCTTAAGGCTGAAAAAGAATAACTGAGTCAATGTTATTCTGCTAGATTTGTGCTTAAGGCAAGCTAAAATCCATGGTCTCCCAATTTCTAGTCTGGTTCAAACTGTCCAAGTAGTATGGAACCTTCTGAAAAAAATAACCCTATCAAGATATTAATAAAGTAAGAAGGAAAAAAAGCTATATTCACTTAATTCTGCATGCTATGCCAGCAAAATACATTCCCCAATATATTTTTGTGTTGCCACTTCCTTTCATAGGCAAGGTTAATTAGTTCAAAATGGTTTGTGGGTATGAGTAGGACAGGAAAAATAAAAGATTTTTAAAGTATTACTTTTTGCTTTTTATTATTATTATTATTATTATTATTATTGGTTAATCTGTAGTGAGATTCACAGTCTTTGAGGCTGGTTAATAGCTCAGCAGCTCGAGTCCTAACCAAGGACCTAGAAACTGTTAAGGTATCGTCGGAGGATGTAAGCTGTTCCGAGTAAGGTGGTTTTTTTTTTTTATTGAAAAAGTTTTACATTACAGTTTATTTATAACAACCCCTTTCCCCCCCCATCCCCCCACCCTAACCCCATCCCTCTCCCTCCCCAATCCCCCCCTTGACTTCCGCTATTAAACAAACATTAACAATCCATATTTAAGCACTTTTTAAGGTGAGATCCAACTAATTAAAAACTATAACATTATTTTATATATAATAATAAAAAAAATCAAATATAAAAAGAATCTTAACTCTCAACAATCTATTTCTTAAAAAAAATCTAATAGAATAATTTTAAACATTTAACTTAAGATATCATAAAAGTAATAATAATATATAACATTAACTATACTTCCCACTATTACATATATCGTAATCAAAATCAAAATCAAACAATATTTAATATTGTATTATATACTTAATACATTTCTCTTTATACGATATCTAAAGATTAAAAATATAAATTCAATACATTACTCTTTATACTATGTCTAAAAATTAAAAATATAAATTCAATCACATAACATAGAATAAAAATTAAAAATTACCAAATTCAGTACATTTTTCTTTTAAATTACTTCTAAGTATAAGAAATATAACTTCAATTAAGTGCTAATTGAAACTTCTTACTCTGATATTTATACTTCATGTATTCTACCCATTTCTCCCACTCCTTAGCAAAAACTTCATGGGTCTTATCTTTTAAATATGCAGAGATTTTAGCCATCTCTACAAAATTAGACATCTTCAGTACCCACTCCTCTATTGTAGGTACCTTATCCTTCTTCCAATTTTGGCCAATCAGTAATCTAGCTGCAGTGATCATGTGCAAAATCAATCTAGTATCAGTTGATGAGCAACCTTTAACTATTCCCAACAAAAAAAACTGAGGTGAAAACTCAAGCTTCCTCTTCAAAATGTTCTGCATTACCCACCAAAGTTTTATCCAAAATGCTTTCAATTTTCTGCACATCCACCAAATATGAAAATATGTCGCATCCAAACAATCACACCTCCAACATTTAGGTTGAACATTTGGATACCTTTTTAGGGTCAAAATGCCACCTATAAAACATCTTATAAAAATTTTCCCTCAAATTCTGTGCTTGTGTAAATTTAACATTCTGGACCCAAATCTTCTCCCATGTTTCCAACATTACTGGTTCTGCGAAATTCTGTACCCATTTAATCATACAATCTTTAACTAATTCACCCTCTGAATCTCTTTCTAGCAATAAATTATACACACGTTTAATATGCATCGGCCCTTTACATTTTATCTGAGTCACCAAATCTTCTTCATGTAGCATTAGTCCAATTTTCTGATCTTCTCTCCATCTTGCTTGAAGTTGAAAATACTGCAACCAAGTTAAGTTCACTCCTTGTTCCAACAGAATGTTCAAAGGTTTCAAACTCCATCTGCCCCCATCATTAAAAAGTATCTCTTTATATAACAACCCCCCGAGTGACTTTATATTTGGCAAAATCTGCCCAAGATCCAACCACAAAGGTATTTTATAATCCAATTGAAGTTGGTGCTTCTTCCAAACTCTCATCAAAGCATGTCTTAAAATATGACTATTAAATACACTGTCTCTCTTTTCTTCATAAAGTAAATATGCATGCCATCCATATTGCAAATCGTGGCCTTCTATATTCAGAATTTCTATTTTAGTTGTTCCAATCCAATCTCCAACTTGTATCAAGACTGCAGCCTCATAATATAAACGTAGATTGGGAACTTTAAGGCCACCTCTTTCACGAACATCTTGCATAATTTTAAGTTTGACTCTTGGTTTTTTGCCATTCCAAATAAATTTATTTAAACCTGCTTGCCATTCCATCAAAAACTTGTCATTTTTAAGCACCGGAATCATTTGAAACAAAAACAAAAATCTAGGTAGAACATTCATCTTGACAACTGCTATTCTACCAAGCAAAGACAGTTGCAGCTTCTTCCATTTTTCAATATCCCCTTGAATCTTATGCCAAAGTTCCTCATAATTGTTTTGAATGAGTTTTATATTAGATGCTGCAACTTGTACTCCTAGATATTTCACCTTTGTAACTATTTCAAAGCCTGCCACCCTTTCAAGTTCCTTCCTTTGTGGTTCCAACATATTTTTAACTATCATCTTGGTCTTTCTCTGGTTCAGGCTGAAGCCCGAAACCAGACCATATTCCTCTATAATATTTTTCATCTGGATGATTGAGTCCAAAGGTCGTGTTAGGGTAACAACCAGATCATCTGCGAATGCCTTTGTTCTGTAATCTTTTTGCCTTACAACTATTCCATTCATTTTGTCCGAGTCTCGTAAAGCGTTCAACAACACTTCTAACGTCAAAATAAACAATAATGGAGATAATGGACAGCCTTGTCTTGTTCCTTTCTGTATATTAAAAGTGGTAGTTAAACTACCATTGATAATAATTTGTGCCGTCTGTTCCTGATAAATTGCAGAAATCGCTTGTATAAATTGCTCTCCAAAGTCCATTTTGTACAAAGTCTTTTTTAGAAAGTCCCAGTTGACTCGATCAAAGGCCTTCTCTGCATCCAAAAACACCAACACCGCAGAAGTCTGCTTCTTTCTCTCAAGATATTCCAACAAATCTATGAGTTGCCTAACATTGTCCTTCATGTATCTACCTTCTATAAAACCTGCTTGGTCTTCATGAATCACATCTTGAATAACTGGCATCAATCTGTTGGCTAATACTTTAGCATAAATCTTGTAATCCGTATTCAGGAGAGATATTGGTCGAAAATTTTCAGGTTTTACAGATTCTTCTTCTTTAGGTATCAATGAAATGAAAGCTGTCTTCCATGAGGGGGGTATTTTACCCCCCCCCCCCGCTGAATATTACAAAACAAATCCTTGAGATGCTCAACCAGTTCCGTTTGTAAAGTCTTATAATATACTGCTGTCAGGCCATCTGTCCCAGGAGCTTTAGATACTTTCAGTTGTTTTATTGCATATAAAATCTCTTCCGATGTTATAGGTCGGTTCAGTCTATCACTTTGTGTATTTGAAATTTTGGTAACTCTCACTTTCTGCAGGTAATCATCAATAAAGTCCTCTTTAATTTTGTCAGCTTGGTACAATTTAGAGTAATAAGCTAAAAAAGCTTGATGTATTAGATTCTGTTGATACACTTGTTTCCCATTAAACTCAATAGTATTTATTATACGAGAACTTTGTTGTTTCCTCAACGTATAGGCCAACCATCTGCCAGGTTTATTAGCATTACAAAAAATGTTGTGTTTGGCGTACTGCAGATTAGTTGCTGTTTGATCAGCCATCAGTATTTGAAATTGATCTTTCAAGAGTTTTAGAGTTAATTGTACCTTCTCATCAGTTGGGTTTTTAATCAACAATTGCTCTTTCTCCTTTATCTCTGTCTCCAATTCTATTCTTGACTTCTGACGTATAGATCTATATTTAGAATTCATATGAATCAGTACACCCCTCATATAGGCCTTGCTTGCATCCCATACTATCTCAATCTGTGTACCTTTATTTAGATTAACATCAAAAAATTCTTTAACATGTTTCTTAAGATCCATAATATTCTTTTCATATCTAAATAGATTTTCATTCATACGCCAAGATCTCCTTTCTCTTTTACCCAAATTTATCTCCATCCACACCGGACTATGATCCGTCAATGTTCTAGGAAAATTTTTTGTCTTAGTCACTATAGTAAGTAAATCAGTAGTAACCAGCATAAAATCAATTCTCGAAAAAGATTTATGTCTATCAGAAAAAAAAGTAAAATCCAATTCCTTAGGATGATGAATTCTCCATTCATCCTTCAAGTCCATTTCTTCTTTCAACGCAAAAAAAGTCGGTGGTAGCTTATTCCCTTTCTTAGCCGTCGTCCTTTTATCAAACGTTGCATCAATCACCCCATTCCAGTCACCCATAATCACAAAAGACTTATAATTCCACTGCAATATTTTGTTATTCAGCAATTTATAAAAAGTTTCCTGCTGCTGGTTCGGGGCGTAAATGCCAATTAAAAGTATCAAAACATTCTGTATATTTATTTCAACAGCAAGATATCTCCCGTCTTCATCCGCCTCTATCAATTTAGCTGGTATTCTGTTAGAGATATAAAAAACATGTCCATTCCTTTTCACAAGGCTAGAAGATATGAAATATGATCCAAGTTTTGAAATTAAAAATTTTTGATCCTGGGATCTAATATGAGTTTCTTGCAAACAAACAACATCATTTTTATATTGCTTCAAATAATGAAATATTTTTCTTCTTTTCTGAGGTGAGTTCAGACCGTTGACGTTCCATGATAAAAATCTAAGTGTCATTCTGAAAATGAATGAAGCCCTTTAAGCATTTGACGAAGACTCTCTCCAACAGCAGAAGTCTTCGGTCTAGCTCCTCCCATAGCTTCAGAGTGTGATTTTTTCCCTTTTGAACCATTCTCTTCCTGTTGTGGCCTTGGCCCCTGATATTTCTCTAATCTTTGCTTTTCTGCGGCTCGGGTTATACGCTGATCTTTTGGTTCTTGCGTCAATAAATCCAAGTCAGGCTCCACCTCTCTTGTAGCTCTAGATTGCTTTGGTTTGGCTTCCAAAAGTTCTATTAACGAATCCTCTGCAAAACCTCCTACAGCACCTAGAGTTTCCTCCCTCACTGCTTCTTGAAATGCCTGTCCTTCTTTTAACAAAATTACTTCTTGATTCTCCTCTTCAGGCCTCTTTTCAACTGAGATGTCTTCAATAGGCAAAAGCGTAGATGAGAGAGGTGGTGTTGAAATTTTTTTAAGAACGTTGTTGTAAAATTGTTCCGCCTTTTCCACAGAATTAATACGATATCTCACATCCTCATGCCGCAAAATAATACCAACAGGAGCATCCCATCTAAATGGAATCTGACGCTTTTTCAACTCATTTACAAGAAAACCAAAGTCTTTCCGGTCTCTTAGCATTTTTGGTGGCAGCTCTTTGTACACTCCAATCTGATTTCCCTCATGTTGAACAGTCATATGGAACGAACTAAGCAAAATATCATTCCTCAATCTTCTCTCAGTAAAATAAATCACCACATCTCTTGGCAAATTTCTCTGTTTCGCTATACGCGAGTTAACTCTATACAACTTGTCAATTCTGTTGGCAACCACGTCAGGTTCACATTTTAAAATCCTGGCCAAAACTTCCACACACGTTGCCCTTAGGTTCTCTCTATTATTCTCACGTAGACCTCTCAGTCTTAAAGCATATTCCATATTCCAATATTGTATCATTGTAATCTCATCCTCAAGACGCTGATTCTGAGCCACCACCTTGAACATCTGTTCCTTTGCTTCCTTCTTATTAGCTGCCACTTCAGAATTTAGGTCTTCTACTTTTTTCTCAACTGCCAGTAGGGCGTCTGTGAGAGCTGTGGCTACTTTAGCAACACTCTGATGTAATCCATCAGTTTTTTCTTCCACTAGCTCCTTAACTTCCCCCACCATTTCCTTCATTTCTCTTTGATTTTTCCCCATCCTTTCATCCATTTTATTCATTTTTCCAGAAAGCTCTCCCAAGGATTTGTGCATATTTAATATACATGCTTTCAGGT
Organism: Coluber constrictor foxii; assembly: GCA_038048745.1. NCBI lineage: Eukaryota > Metazoa > Chordata > Lepidosauria > Squamata > Colubridae > Coluber > Coluber constrictor. The sequence continues at coordinate 111,433,762 of CM075961.1, read as the reverse complement.
CCTCTAGATCGCTGCCCTGTGGCTGCTTTGAAGCTGAGACTGGCTTCTCCTTTGTCTGATGTGTGGGGGAATCCCCCCCCCTGATTTCTTTGAAGCCATGCCTGAACAAGATTTGAAACTTTAAAAAACAGAAAAAAATCTTCCTCCTTTCCCTATCCTCAGTTTTACAGAAAAGGAGTCCAATACTTTGTATTTTGCAGTTAAAAAGCACTTGTAAAACTTATAAATAAAGTCCTTGTAGTTACAGGCAGGCACACTTTCACTTTCTCAATTCACTTTCTCCTTTCATTAGCTCAGCTTAAATCCGCCATTTTAAAACACTTTCCCACAGGGACAGCTTGCCTTTTAGAGTTAAAAAAAGTCCATTTGGGATAAATATAAAGTCATGAAAAATTCAAATCTCACCAGAATCACTCTATTTCGTTGGGAATATATTGTGATCGTTGGAGTTGCCTTCTCCGCCTCACTCTGTCCTGCAGAGATCCCACGCCGCTCGGAGGATCGGCAGCTTGAAGAGGGAGCCCAGACACGAAGCGCTTGCCAAGGCAAAGAAAACACCCTGGCAGCGCTTCTGGGGCTCTACCTGAAGCTGCCCACTCTGACTCCCCCTTAATTTCCAAGGGGGAGCGTTCCGAGCCGCTTTTGAATCGAAAAAGCGGCTCTACAGGCGGCGGGGGCGGCGACCGATTCAACGAGCCGCCCGGCGACGGAGAGAACCCAACCGGAAGTCCAAGGTGGTTTTTTGTAGAGTCAAAATGTTCAAGTCCGGTAAATTTAGAATTTCTAAATAGCGGGGTAGCCCTTTGGGTATTGCTCCAAGGACTCCAATTACAATCGGAACAACACATGATTTCTTTTTCCATAGTCGCTCAACTTCGATTTGCAAGTCCCGGTACTTTGTGATTTTTTCTTGCTGCTTATCTTCAATCCGTGCATCACCAGGTATTGCAATGTCAATGAACCATACTTTTTTCTCTTCAACTACCGTTATGTCAGGTGTGTTGTGGACCAAGTGCCTGTCAGTCTGAATCCTAAAGTCCCACAAGATCTTGAGTTTCTCATTCTCTAGAACTTTCTCAACCTGATGTTCCCAGTGGTTTTTGCTGTACTCAAATCCAAACTTCTGGCACAATTTCCAGTGAATGATCTTAGCAACACAGTCATGGCGTTGTAGGTAGTCGGTTTGTGAAATTTTGCTGCATCCACTGATCAGGTGGTTGACTGTCTCATCTTTCTCATTACAGAGGCGGCATTTGCTGTTGGTGGTAACATGTTGAATTTTTGCCTTCATGCAGTTTGTGGCTAGGGCTTGTTCTTGAGCTGCCAAAATAAAGCTTTCTGTTTCTTTTTTCAGTACTCCTGATCTAAACCAGTTCCAAGTTAGTTTCTGGTCACCTTTGCCTTCAATACTTTTCAAGTATTGGCCATGCAGAGCTTTGCTTTTCCAATTTTCAGCTCGTTGCTCAATTACTTCTTTCTTATATTCTGCTTTTGTTTTAGTTGTCTTTAAAAGGCCTCCTTTATTTACTTCCTTAATCATTGGTTCTTCACGTTTCTGGATGTAATCATTCAAGCTGCATTTTTCTTCTTCCAGTCTGCTTTACTTGTAGGAGTCCTCGACCACCCTCTGCTCTTTGTAAATATAATTGGTCAACATCATCTTTAGGGTGCAAGGCATGATTCATTGTCATAAGCTTCCTTGTTTTTCTGTCCAAATTGTCTAACTCCATCTGGGTCAATTATTCCTGCAGAGTATTGAATCACAGGTATAGCCCAGGTATTTATGGCTTTTATGATGTTTCCTCCACTCAGTTTGGACATTAATATCTCATGAATTCGCCGAATGTACTTGGCTGAAGTTATTTCCTTGACTTTATTATGCATTCAGTCAGAGGCTTCTAAAATCCCCAAGTACTTATAGCCTTCTTCTGATTTTACTGCCTTTATTGTTTCTTCATTCTCTAGTTCTATTCCATCCTCTTCTATGATCTTACCTGCTTTGGTTGCTATTGTTGCACATTTGTCAATTCCAAACTGCATACCAATGTCTTGGCTGAATTCTTTTGTGTGTTCAGTTAATAAATTCAGTTCAGCTTTTGTTTTACCAAACAGCTTCAAATCATCCATGTACATCAAGTGCGAGATATTCTTATTTCTTCTTCTTCTTCTTCTTCTTCTTCTTCTTCTTCTTCTTCTTCTTCTTCTTCTTCTTCTTCTTCTTCTTCTTCTTCTTCTTCTTCTTCTTCTTCTTCTTCTTCTTCTTCTTATTATTATTATTATTATTATTATTATTATTATTATTACAATAATATTCCTTTAAGGATGTCTTTGAATTCAGAAATTTTTGCTGAATGAAAATTTAAAATAAAATGCAGAAAAGTGTAATCATAAAGAAAATGTGTGGTACTTTGTATTAAGGCATGAATTCTTTGTGCACCTAATTCAATAGAAACTAGTTCAAGTAATAGGTAAAAATAAACTAAAATATCATTTGTGTTAAAACTGAGGTATGTAACATTATTCTACATTTAATGAAGCTTTTTAATAAAACCTTCATATTCAGTTGCTTTCCCCACCACTTCATTTTTTTTATTTTAGAAATATATATGTGTGTGTATATATTTGGGTGGGTTTCAAAAATTTTTACTACCGGTTCTGTGGGTGTGGCTTGGTGGGCATGGCAGGGGAAGAATACTGTAAAATCTCCATTCTCACCCCACTCCAGGGGAAGGTTACTGCAAAATCCCCATTTCCTCCCTATCAGCTGGGACTTGGGAGGCAGAGAATAGATGGGGGCGGGGCCAGTCAGATTTTTTTTAATTGAAAAAGTTTTACAAACACAAATTCCCCCCCCCCTCCAACCCTCCCCTCCCCCCCACGACTTCCCAAGGTGAAATCCAAATCATACCATATCATATAGTATCCTCCCACAACTCTAACCCCTGTCTACACTATAAATTTCTACATAACATTCAACTGAAAGCTATCTGATACTTCCTTGTTTGATATTTGTTCTGCATGTAATCTATCCATTTCTTCCATTCCCACATATAAGTTTCTTGAGTCAGGTCTTTTAAGTATGCTGATATCTTTGCCATTTCTGTAAAACTGGCCACCGTCAAAGTCCATTCTTCTATAGTAGGCATAAAGTCTTTTTTCCAATATTGGCCAATCAATAATCTAGCTGCTGTGACCATATATAATATCATTTTTGTTTCAGTCATTGAGGAATCCTTAACTATGCCCAGTAAAAACAATTGAGGAGAAAATTGCAGTTTTTTCTTCAAAACATTTTGCATAACCCACCATATTTTAATCCAAAAAGCCTTCACTTTCTTGCATGTCCACCATATATGATAATATGTAGCATCTAAGCATTCACATTTCCAACATTTTGTCTGGACATTAGGATACATACACGATAATTTCTTGGGATCTAGATGCCACCTATAAAACATTTTATAAAAATTTTCCCTCAAGTTCTGTGACTGCGTAAATTTAACATTCTGAACCCATATTTTTTCCCATGTTTCCATCATAACTGGTTCCGCAAAATTTTGTGCCCACTTTATCATGCAGTCTTTTTTTTTTTATTGAAAAAGTTTTACATACAAAATTTTTTTTAATAAACCCCCCCTTTTCCCCCCACCCCCCACCCCAGCCACTCCCCTCCCTCCCCAACCCCCCCTTTGACTTCCGCTATTAATCAAACGTTAACAATTAATCCATATTTATCCACTGTTCAAGGTGAGATCCAACTATTAAACTAAAACTATAATATTATTTTATATAATAATAATAATAATAAAAAAAAAGAAAAAAAAACTATCATAATCTAAATCAAACAACATACTTAATATATTTCTCTTTATACTATAACACAAAAATTTAAAATATAAATTCAATCATTTAACATAAAGTAAACATAAAAAATATCAAGTTCAGTACATTTATCTTCTAAGTTACTTAAGTGCAAAAAGGTATATATTCAGTTAAGTACTAGCTGAAACTTCTTACTTTGGTATTTATGCTTCATGTATTCCACCCATTTCACCCACTCTTTAGCAAAAACTTCATGAGTCTTATCTTTTAAATATGCAGAGATTTTAGCCATCTCTACAAAATTAGACATCTTCAATACCCATTCCTCTATCGTGGGTACTTTATCCTTCTTCCAGTTTTGGCCAATCAGTAATCTAGCTGCAGTAATCATGTGTAAAATCAATCTAGTATCGGTTGATGAGCACCCTTTAACTATTCCCAGCAAGAAAAGCTGAGGTGAGAAATCAAGCTTCCGCTTCAAAATGTTCTGCATTACCCACCAAAGTTTGATCCAAAATGCTTTCAGTTTTCTACACGTCCACCAACTATGAAAATATGTTGCATCCAAACAATCACACCTCCAACATTTAGGCTGAACATTTGGATACATACATGATAACTTTTTAGGGTCAAGATGCCACCTATAAAACATCTTATAAAAATTTTCCCTCAGGTTCTGTGCTTGTGTAAATTTAACATTCTGGACCCAAATCTTCTCCCAAGTCTCTAACATTACTGGTTCTTCAAAATTCTGTGCCCATTTTATCATGCAATCTTTAACTAATTCACCCTCTGAATCTCTCTCTAACAATAAATTATACACACGTTTAATATGCATCGGCCCTTTACATTTTATCTGGGTCACCAAATCTTCTTCGTGTAACATTAGTCCAATTTTCTGATCTTCTCTCCATCTTGCTTGAAGTTGAAGATACTGCAACCAAGTCAAGTTCACACCTTGTTCCAACAGAATGTTCAATGGTTTCAAACTCCATCTGCCCCCATCATTAAAGAGTAGCTCTTTATATAACAACCCCCTGAGTGACTTAATATTTGGCAAAATCTGCCCAAGATCCAACCACAAAGGTATTTTGTAATCCAATTGGAATTGGTGCTTCTTCCAGACTCTCATCAAAGCATATCTTAAAACGTGACTGTTAAATACACTGTCCCTCTTATCTTCATAAAGTAAATATGCATGCCATCCATGTTGCAAATCATGGCCTTCTATATTCAAAATTTCGCTTTTTATTAATCCAATCCAGTCTCCAACTTGTATCAAAACCGCAGCCTCGTAATATAAGCGCAAGTTGGGAACTTTTAGGCCACCTCTTTCACGAACATCTTGCATAATTTTAAGTTTAACTCTTGGTTTTTTCCCATTCCATATGAATTTATTTAAAACTGCTTGCCAGTCCCTCAAAGACTTGTCATTTTTGAGCACCGGAATCATTTGAAACAGAAACAGAAATCTAGGTAAAACGTTCATCTTAACAACTGCTATTCTACCAAGCAAAGACAGTTGCAGCTTCTTCCATTTTTCAAGATCCTTTTGAATCTTATGCCATAGTTCTTCATAATTATTTTGAATAAGTTTTCTATTGGATGCTGCAACTTGTACCCCTAGATATTTCACCTTTGTAACTATTTCAAAACCTGCCACCCTTTCCAATTCTTTCCTTTGTGGTTCCGACATATTTTTAACTATCATCTTAGTCTTTCTCTGGTTCAGGCTAAAACCTGAGACCAGACCATATGCCTCTATGATTTTATTCATCTGGATGATTGATTCCAAAGGTCGTGTTAGGGTAACAACCAGATCATCTGCAAATGCTTTTGTTCGATAATCTTTTTGCCTTACAACTATTCCACTCATTTTGTCCGAGTCCCGTAGAGCGTTCAGCAGCACTTCTAGCGTCAAAATAAACAATAGTGGAGATAATGGACAACCTTGTCTTGTTCCTTTCTGTATGTTAAAAGTGGCAGTTAAGGTACCATTAATAATAATTTGTGCATGCTGTTCCTGATAAATTGCAGAAATTGCTTGTATAAATTGCTCCCCAAAATCCATTTTGTGCAAAGTCTTTTTTAGAAAATCCCAGTTGACTCGATCAAAGGCCTTCTCCGCATCCAAAAACACCAACACCGCAGAAGTCTGCTTCTTTTTCTCAAGATATTCCAACAAATCTATAAGTTGCCTAACATTGTCCTTCATGTATCTGCCTTCTATAAAACCTGCTTGGTCATCATGAATCACATCTTGAATCACTGGCATCAATCTGTTGGCTAATACTTTAGCATAAATCTTGTAATCCGTGTTCAGGAGAGATATTGGATGAAAGTTTTCAGGTTTTACAGATTGTTCTTTAGGTATCAGTGAAATAAAAGCTGTCTTCCATGAGGGGGGTATTTTACCCCCCTGCTGGATATTACAAAACAAGTCCTTGAGTTGCTCGACCAGTTCCATTTGTAAAGTCTTATAATATACTGCTGTCAAACCATCCGTCCCAGGAGCTTTAGATACTTTCAATTGTTTAATTGCATATAAGATCTCTTCCGATGTTATGGGTCGATTCAATCTTTCACTTTGTATATTTGAGATTTTTGTAACTCTCATATTCTGCAGATAAGCCTCTATAAAGTCCTCTCTAGTTTTATCAGCTTGATACAATTTAGAATAATAAGCTAAAAAAGCTTTATGTATTAAGTTCTGTTGATATACTTGTTTTCCATTAAACTCGATAGAGTTTATTATGCGAGAACTTTGTTGTTTCCTCAGTGTATAAGCCAACCATCTGCCAGGTTTATTAGCATTACAAAAAGTATTATGTTTAGTGTACTGCAGATTAGTTGCTGTTTGATCAGCCATCAAAGTTTGAAACTGATCTTTCAAAAGTTTTATTGTTTTTCTTCTTTCAAAGCAAAGAACGTCGATGGTAGCTTATTCCCTTTCTTGGCTGTTGTCTTTTTATCAAGCGTTGCATCAATCACCCCGTTCCAGTCACCCATAATCATAAAAGACTTGTAATTCCACTGCAGTATCTTGTTATTCAGCAGCTTATAAAAAGTTTCCTGTTGCTGGTTCGGGGCATAAATGCCAATTAAAAGTATCAAGACATTCTGTACATTTATTTCCACAGCAAGATATCTCCCATCCACATCCGCTTCTATCAATTTAGCTGGTATTTTATTAGAAATATAAAAAACAAGTCCATTCCTTTTCACAAGACTAGAAGATATAAAATGTGAGCCAAGTTTTGAGATTAAAAACTTTTGATCCTGGGATCTAATATGGGTTTCTTGCAAACAAACGACATCATTTTTGTACTGCTTCAAATAATGAAATATTTTCCTTCTTTTCTGAGGTGAATTCAGGCCATTGACATTCCACGATATAAATTTAAGTGTCATTCTGAAAATGAATGAAGCCCTTTAAGCATTTCACGAAGAGATTCTCCTACAGTAGAAGTCTTCGGTCTTGCCCCTCCCATGGCTTCAGAATGTGGCTTCCCTTTAGCACCATGCTCTTCCTGTTGTGATTTTGGCCCCTGACATTTCTCTAATCTTTGCTTTTCCGTGGCACGGGTTATGCGCTGTTCTCTTGGTTCTTGCATCAGTAAATCCAGGTCTGGCTCCACCTCTCTTGTGGCTCTAGTTTGCTTTGGTTTAGCTTCCAGAAGTTCTATTAGCGATTCCTCTGCAACACCTCCAACAGCGCCCAAGACTTCCTCCCTTGCTAGTTCTTGACATGCCTGACCTTCTTTTAACGAAATTACTTCTTGACTGACCTCTTCAGGCCTCTTTTCAACTGAAGTATCTTCAAAAGGCAAAAGTGTTGAAGAAAGAGGTGGCGTTGGAATTTTTTTAAGAACATTATTATAAAATTGTTCCGCCTTTTCCACAGAATTAATACGATATCTCACATCCTCGTGCCGCAAGATAATACCAACAGGGGCATCCCATCTAAATGGTATCTGGCGCTTTTTCAACTCATTTACAAGAAAAGCAAAATCTTTCCGATCTCTTAGCATTTTTGGTGGCAGCTCTTTATACACACCAATCTGATTGCCCTCATGTTGAACGGTCATATGGACGAACCAAACAAAATATCATTCCTCAGTCTTCTCTCGGTAAAATAAATCACAACATCTCTTGGTAGGTTTCTCTGTTTCGCTATACGCGAGTTGACTCTGTACAGCTTGTCAATCCTGTTAGCGATCACATCAGGTTCACATTTTAGAATCCTAGCCAGCACTTCCACACATGTAGCTCTTAAATTCTCTCTGCTATTCTCACGCAGACCCCGCAATCTTATGGCATATTCCATATTCCGATATTGTATCATTGTAATCTCATCCTCCAAACGTTGGTTCTGAGCCACCACCTTAACAATCTGTTCCTTTGCTTCCTTCTTGTTAACTGCCACTTCTGTGTTTAAATCTTCTACTTTTTTCTCAACTGCCAATAGAGCATCTGTAAGAACTGTAGCTACTTTAGCAACGCTCTGATGTACTCCTTTAGTTTCTTCTTCCACTGTCTCCTTAACTTCCCCCACTATTTCCTTCATTTCTCTTTGATTTTTCCCCAACTTTTCATCTATTTTATTCACTCTTGCAGAGAGCTCTCCCAAGGATTTGTGCATGTTTAGTATACATGTTTTCAAATCTTCTATTTCGCTGCCCTGTGGCTGCTTTGAAACTGCAGCTGGCTTCTCCTTTGTCTGATGTGTGGGGGAATCCCCCCCGCCTTCTTTGAAGCCATGCCTGAACAATATTTAAAACTTTAAAAAAGCAGAAAAAGAGTCTTCTCTTTTCCCTATCCTCAGTTTTACAGAAAAGGAGTCCAATACTTTATATTTTGAGTTTAAAAAACACTTATAAAACTTATCATTAGAGTCTTTATAGTTGCAGGCAGGCAAACTTTCACTTTCTTACTTCACTTTCTCCTTTCGTTAGCTCAGCTTTGATCCGCCATTTTAAGGCACATTCCCACAGGGACAGCTTGAATTTTAAGTTTAAAAAAAAGTCCTTTAATATACTTATAAAAGCCCAAAAATTTTTTTCCAGATCTCACCAAATCCGTTCAGCTTAGTTAGGGATGTATTCTTTTCGTTTGAGTTGCCTTCTCCGCCTCGCTCTGTCCTGCAGAGTTCCCACGCCGCTTGGAGGATCGGCAGCTTGAAAAGGGAGCCCACACCGAAGCGCTTGCCAAGGCAAAAAAAAGACACCCTGGCAGCGCTTCTGGGGCTCTACCTGAAGCTGCCCACTCTGGCTCCCCCTTAATTTCCAAGGGGGAGCGTTCCGAGCCGCTTTTAGATGTAAAAAGCGGCTCTACAGGCAGCGGGGGCGGGGGCCGTTTCAACGAGCCGCCCAGCGATGGAGCGCGCTCAAACCGGAAGTCCTATCATGCAGTCTTTAACCAATTCATTTTCAGAATCTCTTTCTAACAAAACATTATAAATCCTCTTAATATGCATTTGGCCTTTATCTTTTATCTGTCTTACCAAGTCTTCTTCATGCAACATTAAACCAGTTTTTTTATTTTCCCTCCATCTCAATTGAAGTTGATTATACTGTAACCAAGTTAAAAATATCCCATCTTCCAACAGAGTATTTAATGTCTTTAATTGTAATCTACCCGCATCATTGAAAAGTACCTCTTTGTATAACCCCCCCCCCCGAATGACTTTATATTTATATTCCTTGTAATATGACCAAGATCCAACCACAACGGTATTTTGTAATCCAATTTAAGATGGTGCTTCTTCCATACTCTTATCAAAGAATTTCTAAATTATGACTCTTAAATACTTTATCAACTTTACTTTCATAAAATAGATATGTATGCCAGCCATACTCTAAGTCATGGCCTTCTATGTTCAATATTCCAGTCTTTGTCATTCCAAACCAGTCACTCGCTTGCGTCAACTCTGCTGCTTCATAATACAGTCGTAGGTTTGGAACTTTAAGGCCACCCCTTTCACAAACATCTTGCATAATTTTCAATTTGACTCTTGGCTTTTTCTCATTCCAAACAAACTTATTCACTCCTTTTTGCCATTCAATCGGATGTTTATCATTTTTAAGCACCAGAATCATTTGAAAGAAAAATAAAAATCTAGGTAGAACGTTCATCTTAACTGCTGCTATTCTTCCAAGTAAAGATAGTTGCAGTTTTTTCCAGGTTTCCTTATCTCTTTGTACCTTTTGCCATAACACCTCATAATTATTTTTGAAAAGTTTTGTATTTGAAGCTGCAACTTGAACTCCTAGATATTTCACCTTTGCTACTATTTCAAAGCCTTCCTTCCTTTCCAGTTCCTTCTTTTGAACTTCTGACATATTTTTAACTATCATCTTGGTTTTTTTCTGATTCAATCTAAATCCTGATACCATACCATATTCTTCTATAATGTCTTTCATCTGAATTACCGATTCCATAGGCCGTGTTAGGGTAATAACCAGATCATCTGCAAATGCCCTTATTCTGTAGTCCTCTTGCCTTATAACTATTCCATTCAAGATACTTGAGTCTTGTATTTTATTCAACAAGACTTCTAAAGTTAAAATAAACAATAATGGGGATAATGGGCAACCTTGTCTTGTTCCTTTTTCTATACTAAAGTTTGTAGTTAGATTTCCATTAATAATAATCTGTGCTGTTTGATCTTGGTAAACTGCTGTAACGGCTTGTACAAATTGGTCCCCAAAGCCCATTTTTGATAATGTCTTTAAAAAAAAGTTCCAATTAACTTGATCAAAGGCCTTCTCCGCATCCAAAAACACCAGCACTGCAGGGATCTGTTTACTCTTCTCAAGATATTCCAATAAGTCTATAATTTGCCTCACATTATCCTTCATATATCTGCCTTCTATAAATCCTGCTTGATCATGATGAATCACCTCTTGCATAACTGGCATTAACTTGTTGGCTAATACTTTTGCAAAAATTTTATAATCCGTATTCAGGAGAGATATTGGTCTAAAATTTTCCGGTTTTGTAGAATCTGTTTCCTCTTTTGGTATCAATGACACAAAGGCTGCTTTCCATGAAGGGGATATTTTACCCCCTTTTTGTATGCTACAAAATAGATATTTGAGGTGTTCAATCATTTCTGCTTGTAAAGTTTTGTAATACACCACTGTTAAACCATCCGTCCCTGGAGCTTTAGCTGTTTTCAGTTGTTTAATTGCAATAATAATCTCCTCGACTCTTATTAGCTGATTCATTCTTTCCTTTTGCTCCTTAGCAATTTTTGTAACTCTTCCTTCTTCTAGGTATTTATCTATAAGTTCATTCTGTATATCATCTTTGGCATATAGTTTTGTATAGTAATCTAAAAAAGCTTCTTTAATTAGACTTTGTTGAAAAACTTCCTTCCCTCCATACTCGATTCTACCAATAACTTGAGAACTCTGCTGTTTCCTCAATGTATAAGCCAACCACCTGCCTGGTTTGTTAGCATTACAAAATGTGTTATGTTTTGCAAATTGTAAGTTAGTTGCTGTTTGTTCCGCTATAAGCATTTGAAATTGGTCTTTCAAAAGTTTTATAATTTCTTGTAATTTTTTTTCTGTCGGATTATTTATAAATAGTTGTTCCTTTTTCTTTATCTCTCCTTCCATTTCTAATCTTTTCCTTTGCTGATTCAGATTGTGTTTAAAGTTCATATGAATTAGTACCCCCCGCATATAGGCCTTACTCGCATCCCAAACAATTTCAATAGGGGTACCGTTATTCAGATTCATTTCAAAAAATTCTTTCCTTTGTTTTTTGAGTTAGTTTACATTCTTTTCATATCTAAACAGATTTTCATTTACTCTCCACGATCTTCTCTCATTCTTTCCCATTTCTATTTCTATCCATACCGGACTATGATCAGTTATAGTCCTTGGGAATATCTTTGTTTTCTTTGCTTTAGAAAGTAGATCAGCTGTAACTAAGATAAAATCAATCCTAGAGAAGGATAGGTGTCTATCTGAAAAGAAAGTAAAGTCCAATTCTTTTGGGTTTTGCTCTCCATTTATCTTTCAGTTCCAAATCTTCTTTCATATCAAAAAATATCTGTGGTAATTTGGCACATATTAATGACTTTGCCAGACTCTTCTTATCTTTTTTAATGTCTATTACTCCATTCCAATCTCCCATAAGCAAAATAGATCTATAGTCTCATTGCAATATTTTGGAATATAATAATTTATAAAAGTTTTCTTGTTGTTGGTTAGGAGCATAAATTCCAATCACCAAAATTGGACCATTTTTGTATTTAGTTCAATTGCCAAATATCTTCCACAATCATCTACCTCTATAATTTTGGCTGACAGTCTTTTATTTACATAAATCACAACACCATTCTTTTTTCTGAGTCTGATGCTATAAATTGTACACCTAATTTAGAATTTGTCAAATATTTTTGGTCTTGTAATCTAATATGAGTTTCTTGCAAGCAAATAACATCATTATTAAATTGTTTCAAATAGTGAAATATTTTCCTTCTTTTCTGTGGTGAATTTAATCCATTCACATTCCAAGATAAAAGTTTAATTGTCATTTGTGGTCTCTTGAAGCGTTAAGAGCATTTGCTGAAGTTGCTGTTGCTGTAATCTTCGGCCTGGCTCCTCCCATAGCTTCAGGTTTCTGTGATTTACTATTGACTCCGTTCTTATCTTGTAGTGGCAAAGACCTCTGCTGCTGTTGTTTCTCTTGAAGTTGCTTAAAAGCTGCTCTGGTTATACATTGATCTTTCAGTTCATGCAATTTCAGCTCGAGGTCCAATGCTGCCTGTCTTGTATTCTTAGGTGATCCACTTGTAGCTTCCAGAGGGAAATCTATCAATGGTTGATCCAGAACCCCCCCCCTTCTGTTGCTCCTTGAATTTCTGCCACCTCTGCATATGTTTGCTTCCGCTGTTCTTCAGACTCTTGATCAAATTCCTTCTCTTTATCACCCTCCTCTACACATAACAATGAGGATGTGCGTGGAGATGCTGTACCAGTTTTTAGAACATTGAAATAAAATTCTTCAGCTTTTGAAACAGTGTTTAATCGATATCTCTCTCCTTGAAACCTCAATATTATGCCAACTGGAGCATCCCATCTAAATTGAATTTGCTGTTTCTTCAACTCATTTACCAGGAATCCAAAATCCTTTCTATGTCTTAACATCTTTGGTGGCAGCTCTTTGTAGATCCCAATCTCCTTTCCATCAACTTGGACAGTGGAAACAAAAGACTTTTGCAAGATATCATTTCTTATTCTCCTATCTGTAAAATAGATCACCACATCTCTAAGCAGTTGTCTTTGCTTTGCCACCCGAGAATTCACTCTGTAAGCTTTATCAATCTTACTTAGAACATCTTCAGGGTTAATCTTTAACATCACAGCCAGGGCCTCAGCACAAACTGTTCTCATATCCTCTCTGTTATTTTCTTTTATTCCTCTCAGTCTTACAGCAAACTCCATAAATCTAAATTGCATCATGGTCAGTTCATTTTCAATTCTTTGAGTTTTATTATCCACATTAGTAATTTTATTATCAGCTTCCCTCATTTTAGATTCCAGTTCTGAGCTGAGTTCTCCCACTTTTTTGTCAATCTGAACAACCACTTTTGACAAGCCAGTCACTGGTGTCAGTATATCATGTTTCATTTTGTCATACTTTTCTTGAACCACCTCTTTAATCTCCTGTTGAGACTTTTCAAATTTTTGGTCCATAGTTTTAGTTTGATTCTTCAGAGCCACAGCAATAAATTCCTTCAGATCTTTAAATCCAGTCTCCTGTTCTTGGTTCTGAGTCTGCAAACTTAATGACTGCACTTTTTGTTAGTGAGTAGGAGAACCCCCACCTGCGCCTTTAGGAGCTGACTTTGTCTGTTTTGAAGCCATACTGTTATGCAATCTTATTCTTTCTAGAAAGGAAGTCTTCCCCCCCTTTCCACCACCACAAAATCTTTTCAAAAACTTCCCCAGCTTTAATCAAGTCTCTAAGGGAGAAGCAACAGATAAAAGTCTCTTTAAAAAACTTTTTCCTTTTCTTCTGACAATACAATTACTTTTATTGCTTTGTAACACATTAGAACACACAGGCATAATCACTTTCGTTTTCAGCTTTGTTCTCTCCGCTGTAGCCAGACGCCATTTTAAAATCACTTTCACTCTTTCTCCATTCTTAAATATAATAACAGGGCTAGTACAAATACTTGCGGTTTTTAGTTTGCAATCCAGATTTCACCCTGCTTATTTTTAAAAACTTGCTTAAACTTTGCTGCTTGAGTTGGTCACATCGTCTAGCTCTGCAAGAATGCAGAGTTGTCCCGGAGTCCGAAGCCTCGGCAAGCTGTTTAGGGAACCTCTCCTGCTTCCTCCCCAGAACTAGTCCAGGGGTTTTGCAGGGGCTCTACCTGTACTCGCTGGCTCTGCTCTTGTTTATTTCCCAAATGAGAGTTTTTCAAGCTGCTTCTCAGCTGCGGGGGTGGCTTTGTTACGGGCGGCGGGGCTAGCAGTCATAGAAGACCGTCTGCGACGGCAGCGGCACCAACTGGAAGCGCGACGGCCATTTCTTAGAGTTCCAATCAGAATTTTTACTACCAGTTCTCCGAATTACTCAAAATTTCCACTACCGGTTCTCCAGAACTGGTCAGAATCTGCTGAAACCCACCTATGGTGTGTGTTAGGATATGATTTGGGCCTAACAGTTGTCCAGGCAATATATGTATTCTGTTACTTTAAGTTTTAATGCTGCATCATGCTGTAATGCTGAGTCATGCTATAATTAATTGTAATTTAACAATGTATTTAAGAAGGGTACTGTAAGGTATTCAGTTGATGATAACTGCTATCATCACGTGCGTGTGTGGGTGGATCTGCTACCATCCGGGGTTTGTGAACCAACTACTGTTTGTTTGGTAAAAGTTTGTTTGGAGTTAACCGGTAAAGATTTGGACTGTTTAGAAGACTATGAGATTGTTTATTTCCCATTATAAAGAAAACTTTGGATAACACCAGTTTGTATGTATCTCTATCTCATTGCTCTCAGCAACGTTTCTCTGTGCACTTTACTCTGCTAGTTGTTACACAACAACAATATCCTTAACATTGGTTATGGGCCCAGGGCCAACCAGGACCAACCGGAACTAACTAGGATTTTTTCAGAGTTAAACTGAGAGCTAGTTTGAGTTTGTGAGTAGTACAAACTGTGTTTGTGATAAACAATCTAAGTGAAGATGGCACTAGGACAAGCAGCAAATTTTTCCATGATAACCCAGCTGGACGGAACAAACTATGTATCCTGGTCTACAAAATGTAGTCTATTTTTGCGTAGAGAAGGACTGTGGGACATAGTTAATAATCCACCGGATGTAACAGCATGGGATCCTGCTGATGAGGAAGATGCCAAGAAATTAGCCAAGTTTAACAGAGACAATGAACGAGCTCTTTGTATTATTGGATTGACACTGGGTGACCAGCAGCTTGTCCATATTCGTGGCGAAGAGTCTGCTGCTAGGTGTTGGACCAAGTTGAAGAGACTATATGTTCGTGACTCTGTGGGTATTCATATATATCTCATACGAAAATTGTTTAGACAACATCTTCTTAAAGGGGGAGATATGATGGCTCATTTGGAATCCATGACCAGAAGTTTCCAGGAGCTGCATGAAAAGGAACTTGTTTTCTCTGAACTACAACAAGTTTACATAATTCTTTCTTCTTTGGACGATAGTTATGACAACTTTGTTTCTTCGTTAGAGGTTTTGTCCAGAGATGAACTGACATTGGCTGGCATAACCGGTAGGTTGTTGGAAGAATCCAAAAGAAGACAAGAAAGGGATCAGTTGAGAGTGCAACAACCAAAAAAAGATAAAATGTACTCAACTGCTTATTTTGTAAAACGTTGTTTTGCTTGTGGGGCTAAAGGGCATATAGCTAAATATTGTAAAAATAAGAAAATGCCTGTTAGGGACAATAATAGACCCTAGAAGGGTTGTAATTTAGCTATATCTAGTTCAACTACTGATGTTAACCAGGATTGTTGGGTTGTTGATAGTGGTGCTTCTCAATCTATTACTAGAAATAGAAAATGTTTTGTTAAAATGGAGAAGAGTAACCAACATGTTAAACTAGCAAATGGCTGGAAGGTAAAGGTAGCTGGAAAAGGTGTTGCTCGTTGGTCATTTAGTAATGAACCATTGCCTATGTTATATATTCCTGGTTTAAAATTCAATTTATTATCTGTTAAATCCTTGGTACAATTTGGGTTTACAGTAACATTTAAAAATGATAAGTGTCTTATAGAGAAAAATGGCAGGGTTGTTACTGCAAGTTTAGAAAATGATTTATTCATTTTAAGGGAGAACCCAGTATTGGTGGCTAAGTCTAAGTCTGTTTATGAGAATGTTAAACCACATGATGAATGTATTCATCTGTTACATCGGAGACTTGGGCACTTGAATTTCAGGACGTTAAAGAAGACTGTGCAATTATCAGAAGGGATAAAACTACAAGCATGTAGTAAATATTTGAACTGTAATGCCTGTAGTCAGCAAAAAAGTAGGGTTACACCAGCAAACCGTGTTAATGGTATTAAAACTACAAAGCCGTTAGAGGTAGTGTTTATAGACCTAATTGGACCCAAGAAACCCAGTATAGGAAGTGCCTGCTATATGCTCAGCATAGTAGACCATTATTCAAGATATGGATTCTGTTATCTTATGAAAACAAAATCTGAAACATTCCAGCATATAAAAAACTGGCTGCATTTTGTGGAAAGGAAGCAGAAATTTAAAGTTAAATGCTTAGTGACCGATAATGGTACAGAATTTACTAACCAAAGGTTAGAAAAGTTTTTGCAGGATGCAGGGATCCAGCATAAACAATCTGCTCCGTACAGACCACAGCATAATTCCTATATTGAGAGGCGAGGACAAACATTACAAGCCATGATTAGAACTATGTTGGCAGATTCTGGTTTGCCTGAAAATTTATGGGGTGAGGCTGTTATGTGTGCTAACCATGTGCTAAACAACGTTCATTCCTCTACAGGTGAAATACCATTCACCTTATGGCATGGGAGGAAACCAAATCTTAGTTATTTACACACATTTGGAGCCCCAGCTTTGGTACATATTCCATCTAGTGTTAGGAGAAAAGATCAACAAAGAGCCAGAAAAATGTTTTTCGTTGGCTATGAATCAAATCATAGATCTTTTAGATTTTGGGCACAGGGTACTACTAGCGTTTACTGTAGTGCAAGTGCTAAATTTCTAGAGCACGAAGGATGGGATAAACTAGAGCGTGCAGATTTCAGACATGATAATAACGCTGTTAGTATAGAGCGTATCCCTGATGAGAGTCCTGAGGATATAGATACTGTAGAATCCTCTATTAAGGTTGAGGAACAGGAAGTAGGTTTAGGGGAGGATGAAACTGAAACATCTGAAATGAGTCCTGTATTGCCTAGAAGATCTACTAGGGAAAGGCATCCACCAGATCGATATAAGGCAACTGTATACTAAGATATCTAAAAATGATGATGCATTAAGCATTGTATCTAGAACCTAACCAAGATTTAGTACTGAGCGCATATGCTGATGCCAGTTTCGCTACTGATGTGACCACTAGAAAGTCTACATCGGGTATAGCTATAATGTTAAGCAATTGTTTGATTGGCTGGAAATCAATTCGTCAAAAACATATTAGTCTATCTACAATGGAGGCAGAATTTTCATGTCTATCACTGGTATGCACTGATCTGATATATTACAAACAACTAATGATGGATATTGGTTTAACAATGGATTATCCAATTGTAATACATGAGGACAATCAAGCTGCTATAAACATGGCAACTAATTTAGCAGTTAAAACTAGATCTAAGTATACTGACATTCGGTATCTGAATGTTCGCCAAAGTATCCAAAGCAATATGGTTAAACTGGAATGTTGCATGTCGGAAGACAATATCGCGGATAACTTTACCAAAGCTCAAGGTGCTGTCAAACATAAAGCATGTTGTGAAAGCTATGGATTAAGGATCTAAACTGTATATATTGTATTTAAACTGTATATATTGGCCTGTCCAAAGGGGAGCATGTTAGGATATGATTTGGGCCTAACAGTTGTCCAGGCAATATATGTATTCTGTTACTTTAAGTTTTAATGCTGCATCATGCTGTAATGCTGAGTCATGCTATAATTAATTGTAATTTAACTATGTATTTAAGAAGGGTACTGTAAGGTATTCAGTTGATGATAAGCTGCTATCATCACGTGCGTGTGTGGGTGGATCTGCTACCATCCAGGGTTTGTGAACCAACTACTGTTTGTTTGGTAAGAGTTTGTTTGGAGTTAACCGGTAAAGACTTGGACTGTTTAGAAGACTATGAGATTGTTTATTTCCCATTATAAAGAAAACTTTGGATAACACCAGTTTGTATGTATCTCTATCTCATTGCTCTCAGCAACGTTTCTCTGTGCACTTTACTCTGCTAGTTGTTACACAACAACAATATCCTTAACAGTGTGTATGCACTGCTTTTAAAAAAATAGTTCCTGTATAATTTTTAATTTAACTCTGGGTTTTTTACCTGACCATATAAAAGTATTAAGACCTTTTTGCCATTCCTTCAGTTGTTCATCCTTCTTCAACACCGGTATACAAGATACTCGGGAGAGAGGTGGTTTAAAAATGCCAAACTTAAGATTATATTATGAAGCTTCGGTATTAGTTCAGATTAGTGATTGGTTTAATTTAACAGAGGAGAGAATTTTGAATTTAGAAGGATATGATTTACTTTATGGATGGCATGCTTATTTATTGTATGAAAAGAAAGTGGATAAAGTTTTTAAAAGTCATATGCTTAGAAATGCCTTGTTGAGAGTCTGGAAGAAATATCAATATAAATTGGATTATAAAATACCTATTTGGGCAAATCCCAGACATGCAATAGAAAATATAAGTATAGAACAAAAGATGGAGGTGATCACATACAAAGAACTTTTATTTAGAGAAAGGGGTAAACTACAACTTAAATCCTTAGAGGTTTTGAAGAAGGAAGGGATAATTTATACCTGGTTTCAGTATGGTCAGCTTCAAGCAAGATGGAGGGAGGATCAAAAAACAGGTCTTATGGAAAACGAAGAAAATTTGGTAAAGCAAATTAGGGATCAGGGTATTATGCACATTAAAAGACTATATAATGTATTATTAGAGATAGACTCTGAAACAGAGTTGGTTAAAGATTGTATGATTAAATGGGCTAGAAATTTTCAAGAACCAATAATGATGGAAACATGGGAAAAGATTTGGGTTAGAAATGTTAAATTTACTCAAGCACAGAACCTTAGAGAAAATTTTTACAAAATGTTTTATAGATGGCACCTAGATCCAAAAAAGTTGTCTTGTATGTACTCTAATGTACAAGCTAAATGTTGGCGATGTGATTGTGAAGATGCAACTTATTTTCATATTTGGTGGACCTGTAAGAAGGTTAAAGCATTTTGGATAAAGATTTGGTGGGTAATGCAAAATATTTTGAAAAAAAGGTTGGAATTTACACCGAAATTCTTTTTGTTGGGTATTATAAATGAATGTACATTTTTGGAGACTAAGTTGATCTTAAATTTAATAACAGCAGCTAGACTGTTGGTTGCACAACACTGGAAAAAAGACTCTTTGCCTACAGTAGAAGAATGGATTGTAAAAGTAATGAACTTAGCTGAGATGGCTAAAATCTCAGCATATTTGAAGGATCATACGCAAGAAAAATTTATTTTGGAATGGAGGAAATGGATTGACTATGTGCAGAACAAATATCATATAAGAAGACACCAAATTGCGTATGAATGAAGAGGAACTAGAGTTGTAATTCTTCTTTTTTTTTTCTTTTTTCTTTTTTTAATGGAGTTAAGATTTTGATAGTGTTTGTAAACTAGAAATTTGATAGACTAATGGTTGGTTTAAAATTTTTGTTTAAGAACAGATACCCTGTATTTCACTCTGGGAAGTCCGGGGGGGGGGAGGGGGGTTGAAGGGGGGGAGGGATGGGGGGGTTGAAGGGGGGGTTTTATATGTTTGTACTTTTATAAAACTTTTAATAAAAAAAAAATAGTTCCTAATGCTAATAAAATAAAAAGGCTTTATGAATTACAGGTAGTCTTCGACTTATGATCACAACTGAGCCCGGTATTTATGTTGCTAGGTGAGAAATTTGTTAAGTGAGTTTTGCCCATTTTATGGCTTTTCTTTCTACATTTGTTAAATGAATCGCTGCAGTTGTTAAATTAGTAACGTGGTTGTTGAGTGAGTTCGGCTTCTGACTTTGCTTGTCAAAAGGTTGCAAAAGATCACATGACCACAGGACACTGCAACTGTCATAAATAGGAATCAGTTGTCAAGCATCCAAATGCAAATCATATGACATGGGAATGCTTTAATGGTCATAAGTGTGAAAAAATAATCATAAGTCCCTTTTTTCAGTGCTGTTATAACTTTGAACTTTGAACTGTTGTAAGTCAAGAATTACCTGTAATTCATTCCTTTCCTCTTTGGCAGACATTTTCCAATAGAAAAAAAATAAAAATTCTGAAAGGAAAAAGAAACAGCAAGAATGTCCTGTTGCATTCTATTGCAATAGGACATTCAAAGTTGATGATATACTAAAAGATTAAGAAATACTGCCCAGTGAGTTCTTTTCATTAAACAGGTTGATAAATAACCAGTAGCCTATTTATTTAAATAATTTATATAACTGTCCATCTTGCAAATAGAAAGTCTCAGTGGATTACATTTAATTAAAACCAGAAATAAAGCAAAGCAAAAAGTAATACAATCTATAATTTAAGACTGATCAGTTATTCTATTTCCAACCATTTCAAATGGCCTCTTCAAACTCTCTGGCTAGAACTCTCCCTTCCTACTGAAATTTGACTGCGGTAAAGAAGTTGCAGTGGTTCTCCTACTTCCTCCAGGGCTGGTGCTAGACTCTAACCTGGTCTCAAACTGGATGAAAAGGGTCCTGACAATACTCTGCAGCATACTCTGAAACTGCAAAGTGATCTCCTTCTCAACAACCTCCCCTGAAAAAGGAAGATGGGACAAAAATTGTCCAGTATCACTAGATCCAAAGGGGACAACAGACAACCATTTCTTTAATGATCTTTTCCTCAAGAGTGCAGTTACCATTGCCTGGTTTAAAACATGTATCATCTTACAGAAAGTCTTAATAAGCAGGAAAGGACATGGATATAATACATAGGCAACTTTACTTATAGATCTCAAGGTTCCAAGTAATACATCCCATTTAATAAGAACTCGAAGGCAGGCAAATTCCTCAATGAACATTTTATTGGGACGTATCAAATTGGCATGATCCTGGTGAAAAACCAACTCTAAGTGGAATGTGTGGGAGTAGGAACACAGGTGAGAAACCAAACTTCGAGCAACAATGTTTATTGCAGATAATGACTCAGTAAAACCAACATGCAATTTCCGGCTGACAGTCCCTTTTAAAGGAAAACTGTCAGCCTTTAACCAATAACTTTAAAATATTTCCTGCATCTGTGTGGCAGAAGGAAAGTCTCTGCTCACGCCTGCGCGGACATAATACCCCTTCCCCCTTTCTCGGGGAAACTCTGTATACCACAAACATAATCATCCAGATACATTGTTCTACGGTGGCTTCGTGTCAACTGGCTCTCCTGTATTTCTGTCGGGCCCTCACATGTTGACTGCATTCTCGACAATTCTTCAACTACATCAGATGGCTTACAAATACTCTCTGCCCCTCCGCCCCCCTGAACATATCCCTCAGTAGGAACGCCCCCCCCAATGTGTTATGATTGTTTGGGCTTCGGCAGTGGCATCATCTACAGGGAGCTGCTGATATACTTGGGCAAGATCTAACTTTGCAAAGATCTTACCCCCCCCCCCCCTCCAACAAATGTAACAAGTGCTGCACCACTGGTAATGGATACGCATTATGTTGAAGAGCCCTATTCAACATACATTTATAATTTGCACAAATTCGGACCGACCCGTCTGGTTTCACTGGGATCACGATAGGGGTTGGCAAGGGTCCACCGGTTCCAGTACATCTTGCTGAATCAATTTATCTAGTTGTTCGTCAACCTTGGGCTTTAGTGCAAATGGCACCCTCCTCGGTTTCATTCTTATTGGTGCCACCTTGGGGTCCAAACTGAAGGATATCAGGGTATCCTTCAGGGTATCCCCCTATATTCTCCCAATTTTCCATCAAACACATCAGCGAACTCTTTACTCAACTCTCCGATGGTTTCACCCTGGATTTTATGAACCCCAGTAATCTCTAACCCCAATGCTGCAAACCAATCCAATCCCAGGAGGTTAGGCAGTGCACCTTCAACAACAACCAATTTAATGGCCTGGAGAAGGCTTTGTCAGCACTTCAAGCTGCATCTACTCTAGTGCTGACATAAGAAGGAGAAGAAGAGGCATCTGGCAAGGGACGTTTGACTTTTCACCTACTTATTTTCCCTGGAGATGATATCCCCTAGGAGAAGGGATGGGAGGAGGGAAATTCCTTTGAGCTGGAGCAGTAGATTAGGGGCAGAGTGACTCGGAAGATGGCCAATGAGTGCAGAGGAGTGGGGGAAGGAAAGGGGGGGTTTTGGGTCAGGAAGCCAGTGTTGGCTACGACGGAGTCGGGTATTGGTTGTTGTGCTTAATAAATGAGAGATTTTATCAAAGACGTTTTGTTGAAATGCAATTTATTTGAGACGACATCGAAACTTGACAGTCTTTATATTCTACGTGGAACATTCCACTACCCTTAATGGGGATGATATTTCCTTGATAATCTCTCAAACGAATACAACTATGCATAAGCTTCCGCTCGAGTCTGTGTGGCACCAATTTCTGTACAGTCTGCCAGGATACAATTGTTGTTGCCAACCCCGTATCTACTTCCATCCAGCAGGGAGATCCTGCAATAAGGACAGTAATGTAAATTTTACTACTTCCCGGAATCCCAGTTTGATTGCTCACTCCCTCTGAACGGAGAAGCTTCTGTGTTACTAGTAAAACACTCGTCCTCTGGGGTTCTTAGCTTCAGTGGGCCATGCTTCACCTCCATATTTCAAATTGAAGTCTGTCCAGTTGGGGGAGACAGGCAATGCAGCATGGCAAACTTGTGCTAGGTGACCCTCCTTCCTACACCATCTAAAATGGTGTTTTTATGGTGACACATAGCTCTTGGATGGTTTTTGCCGCACTCTCTACATGAGAACAACTTTCAATCCTCTGGCAATCTGCGCTCCTTGATAGCCGCTCTCAACCGATGGACATCATCATGATTATTTCCTTCATCTTCAGTGTCCTCCCGTAATTCCATCTCTCCTGATGGACAGTTTCCCCTCTTCTAGCCACCAGGGGGCTGCCCGACTTCTGTATCTCTTCTGTCGATCTATTCAATGATTCGGCAGCTTACACCTCCTCTACTGCTGTCCGTAGTGTTAATGTTGGTTTCGCCAATAATCGTTTCTGTAACCGAACATTCCAAACCCCACAGACCAATCTGTCTGGAAGGGCTTCATCTGAGTTTCTAAATTTATAATAGATAACTGCTTTCCTGAGGGCTGCCATATAACAACTGATAGACTCACCCTCCGCCTGGTCCCTATGGTAAAAAGCATGTCTTCTAGCAATGCAAGATGGTCGAGGAGCATAATGTTCCCTCAATTTGCTTAATAATATGTCCCAAGGAACTGTCTGCAGAGGTTGGAGTGCAATGAGGGCCCTTGCCATCTCAAACACTTCTTTTCCACAAATGCTCAAAAAAAGTGCTCATTTATGATTGTCTATGATATTTGTATAGTCATTAGCTTCCAATATACAGTCAAAAAGGATTAGATAAGAATCTCACGTCTGTGTTTCAGGATCAAACGGGACAAACTGTGGTGAGTTAGCCATTCTCTTTCCAAAACAAACAGTCACCACTCATGCGTGCCTCTTTTATCTCTACGTTGGCTCAGGGCCAGCAATCTCTCCTTCGTTGCCAATGGAATGTGTGGGAGTAGGAACACAGACAAGAAGCCAAACTTCCAGCAGCAATGTTTATTGCAGATAATGACTCAATAAGGCCAACATGCAATTTCCAGGCTGACAACCCCTTTTAAAGGAAAACTGTCAACCTTTAACCAATAATTTTAAAATATGTCCTGCACCTGCGTGGCAGAAGGAAAGTCTCTGCTCATGCCTGCGCGGACATAACACTAAGTGCTCAACGGTTTTTCACCCAATTAAAAGTAAAACTTTGTCACTTCTCCCTAGAGTCTCCAGTCACATGGTCCAATCAGCATACAGTCCAAAGGTTGCTAGATGACCTCAGTGTCCACCATTCAAACACCTGCACCAACATCCTTGATTCCCAGGGGACAGAATTTTATTTAGGCTATAATACCCCAGCTATCTCTACACCCCCCCTCCCTAGCCCCTTCGCTCCAGACTGTGTCAACCCTGAAGCAATGAGAAGAGAAACCTCCCTAGTTAACTACAAAAAGAAAAATGGCCACAGTTCAGCCAACTTCAGAGTTAACAATAGATTTGGGGACCTTGCCTAATTCCTTGGGATCAGTATGCTTCTGGTAGTTATAAAACTTTAACAAGAATTTACTGTCTGATGTCATGAAATGAAAAACTAGGTTTTATAGGAGTTAATTTATTCTATACTGGAATCTATTTGATACTATATTATACTTCAGGTTAGTAAAAGGAAGAGTTTATACTCTATTTTATAAAACTCAATTTCATTGAGGGCTGCATCAGGGTTTTGTTTGACCTCAGAGGGCTAGACGTGGATGGGGTGGCCGTAGACACGGTAGGCATGGCCACCTAGACGTCACACGTCAGGGGCACCTCTGGTGGCCAAGTGCTAAAGCCAGACTTCCCTGAGACCCCCACTTACTCTCATTATAATCTCCTTCCTTCCTTCCTTCTTTCCTTCCCTTCCTTCCTTCCTTCCCTTCCTCTTCTCTTCTTCCTTCCCTCTTCATTCTCCTTTCTTCTTTCCCCCTTTTATTTTTCCTTCCTTGCCCTCTTCCCATCTTTTTCTTTGTCTTTCTTCTTTCCCTTTCTCCTTTCCTGTTTCTTCTTGCATGCTCAAATACAAAAGGGAAAACATTTCTCCTTTTGTTTTGTTATTAGTTTGTTTTGATAGTCCTCTGACAGCGAAAATGGATCCTGGGAGGGTTGTGCGCGGCTCCTCTGCACCCTATTTTCAGGTGCGATGGCCTCCTGCAGCCCTCTGCCAGAAAAAGGGGAGGTTGGGGGCTGCACACATCCCCTGTGCTCCATTTTCACTAGCAGCGGTACCACTGGCCGGTCCTTGCTGTTTTCTGGCTGGTCCTGTGGGCCAGATCTAAGCACCCGCAGGCCTTGAGTTCAACACCCCTGCTCTAAAGACTTTATGCTAATGAGAGCTAAGCAACTCAACACAATGTATAGCTCAGATAGCTCAACTGGCTAATAGCTTGTTATTAAGATTAAGCTGTTTTAAAATAGCCTGTTATTAAGATTCAGCTGTCTGCAATTATTGCAAGGTTCAAGGCTCAAGGTTGACTCAGACTTCCATCCTTTCTAAGGTAGGTAAATTGAGGAACCAGTTTGTGGAGGCAATAAGCTGACTTTGTATAAAATATACAAAAGTATGAAGGCTATTGCTTAACGCATTGTAAGCTGCCCTGAGTCTCCAGAGAAGGGCGGCATATAAATCTAATTTTTAAAAAAAATGTAGACAGGGTCTAGGATTTTTTGGCTCAAACCCTTTGCTGTGCCTGTTTCCTTAAGGTTTTTGCCTTTGTGTTATTAGCCACAAATGTTTCTCCTTGGCTGGCCCTCCCCCAGCCTTTTGCCCTGGCACGTCAGCCACAGCCCCTCTAGAGGGATCTATCAGGTGGGGTTCCCAGGGCCTCTGCCTGTGGAAGAGGGGGCTGGGAGGGGGCAAAGTATTTCATCCCTGACCGAGGCTGCCCTGGTTAGTAGCACTTGGGGCTCTGACTCCCACCACCACCACGAGATGCTCAGTTCGGAGCTTCTCAAGGCTGCCAAGAGCAGTACAGGGGTTGGGGGGGAGGGGACTGTAGAAGATGAGGGATCCAGTCGCAAATGACAAGGGGAGGGGCTATAGAGGACGAGGGATCCATCAGGTAGGGTTCCCAGGGCCTCTTCCTGTGGAAGAGGGATAATTAGATGTAGTTATCCAGATGATAATAACCCAGACGTTATTATAACCGGACATAGCTTCAGGCTTGAAGGGACCCCTGACACTGAACAGGAAGAGAAGAGCAGCGGGCGTGGGGAGGGCGAAAGAAAAGAAAAGAAAAGAAAGGGGAGAGAGAAAGAAAAAAGAGAGAAAGAAAAAGAGAAAGAGAAAAGAGAAAGAGAGAAGGAAGGAAGGAAGGAAGGAAGGAAGGAAGGAAGGAAGGAAGGAAGGAAGGAAGGAAGGAAGGAAGGAAGGAAGGAAGGAAGGATGGTTAGAGCAAGGGCTGCAATTCAGAGGGAGGCTCAGGAGGGCCAACAACTCCCCCCCCCCTTTGTCCAAAGTGACTGAGACAAGGGCTGGTTTGCATCTCTTGGCCACAAAGGATGGGGGGAGAGGGAGTCCGTAGAGGATGAGGGATCCATCAGGTGGAGTTCCCAGGGCATCTCCCTGTGGAAGAAGGGGCTGGGAGGGGGCAAAGGTATTTCATCCCCAACCATGGCTGCCCTGGTTAGTAACGTTTGGGGCTCTGTCCCCACCCCCACCCCCCAGCCATGAGCTGCTCATCTGTCAGCTCGGAGCCTCCTGAGGCTGCCGAGAGCAGCACAGGGAGGGAGGGGGTCTGTAGCAGACAAGTGATCCATCAGGTGGGGCTTTTGCAACCAGCTGATCAGAATGGCTCCCTGATCTTTTGCTTTTCCTTCTCCTGGTTTCTGAAGACCCACCTGTCCCAAGAGCCCTGCTCTCCTCTAACCTCCATCCCCACCTCTTTGTTCCCTCTCTGCTTCTCCCAGGCTGTGCTTGTTCCTTGTTCCTTAGTCGGGAAGTGTCTGGACCTGCCCTCTCCTCGTGGCTCTCTGTCTGGATGGAGCAATGCCAGGAGAAAGGGGGTGCATCCTGCAGTCTTCTGCTTCTGGAGGGCACTGCTCCTGATCAGCACTGCGAGTAAGGATTTTGGGAAGAGGAGGGGACACGTTTGCTGGTTCTCTGGAGGAGCCCAGAGGGGCCTGCTGCCCCCTGCCCTGAAGGAGAACTGTACTTCAATGAACGGGCCCCAGCGAAGGGACTGGGGCAGAGGGGCCATGGCCGATGTGCTGTGGTGAAAGGCTGGAGGAGGGCCAGCCAAGTAGAAACGTTTGTGGCTAATAACGCAGAGGTGAAAACCTTAAAGAGAAACAGGCAAGGCGAAGGATTCAAGCTAAAAAGTCCCATTCTGATGTAGATACTTTATGTACAAAAGGCCCCAAATTTAACTTCCAGATTCTTAGCTGGGAAACAACAACCTAGCAAGTAACCAATCAATGTATAGATCAGCTGGAAAAAAAACTGAATCAGTTTAAGGGAGCTTCCTGTGTTTACTAATAAAATATCTAAAAATCTTTTATTTTCAAGATAAAATGTAACTTCAATTGCCACTCACGTGGTCCAAAATCCACGGTTGAATAAAGACCTTGAAGAGTTCCACAGCGCAAAAAAATTTTTGTTGCACCATCTGTTGTAAACAGGACTACTTCATTTCCAAGGTACTGTCGAAAAAGATTCTTCAGATAGCGGAGGTAATGAAAATCACATGCGAAATAACTTCCATATTCATTTTCAACCTAATTAAAAAACATTCACATATTGACAAGTTCAGTAAGAAAAGATGGAGACCACAAAAAAAATATGAAACTTCAAATGTAAAGAAAAAAAATACAGGTAGTCCTCAATTCACAACAGTTCACCTAGTGACCATTCAAAGTTACAACAGCACTGAAAAAGGTGTTCTAAGACCATTTTTCATACATATGACCATCGCAGCATCTCCATCATCATGTGATTTGCATTTGGATGCTTGACAACTGGTTCATATTTATTATGGTTGCAGTGTCCCAGGGTCATGTAATCCTCTTTTGCAAACTTCTGACAAGCAAAGTCAATGGGGAAGCCAGATTCACTTACCAACTGTGTTACTAACTTAACAAGTTAGTAACAAATTAGCAGTGATTCACTTAACAAATGTGGCAAGAAAAATCATAAAATGGGGCAAAATTCACTTAACAAATCTTACTTAGCAACATAAATTTTGGGCTCAGTTCTGGTTGTAAATCAAGAACTAGATGTACTCTGGTCAAAAAGTATAACATTAAATATAGAACAAAAAGTATCAGATAGCACTAATTTGTAATTACACCAGAACCACATACAACCATATTTGCTAATTTTATAAGAATGTTATAAAAAGGCATTTCCATCAGTCTTTATATACTGCTACCTGCAATTTGGCTATAGTGTCTTGGACTATTACTGCCTATTAGATAGTAATAGGGAATAATAGAAATACTAAGCAACTGTGAAATTAAATTGAGATAATCCTGTGACCTGTTGGGTTATCCTTTGAGATAAAAGTAGTGCAGTCTGATGTGAACAGAATGAACATTAAAGTTAGGCTGACCATTTACGGTATTTTTCTGAGTATAAGACGCACCTTTTCACCCCCCCAAAAGAGGGTGAAAATCTGGGTGCATTTTATAGTCTGAATGTAGCCCTGCCCACCTGCCAGCCCCCACCCTTCAGACATTTTCAGGCAATTCCAGGCGGCGGGTATCTAGGTTGGGGCACAGCCTGAGAAATAAACCTCTTTGGAATAGTCTGGGAGGGGGGAAATCTGCCCAGCAGCTTCAGGAAACAAGGCAGGCCCCACGGTTTGCGGCTGGTCATCCCTCTGGCCACCCAGCGGGCAGCTCAGGGCAGACAATGGTCGCAATGACTTCACTCCCCAGCAATGTGAGGAGCTGCCACTGTCACCTAAGCCCTCTCTGCACCCAGGAGCCGAGCCAAGCCGAATAGGAACCCCTAAAGTGAAACGTCCCTCCTTTCCAGCCACCGCTGCCTGTTGGCCGGGTTCCCCAATGCAATTCTCATAGCCGCATTTCAGGTGATGGCCAGTTCCTCTACAGTGTGCAGTGGGGAACTGGGAACCATTTTGGATTCGGGGAAAGGATTGCAGCGCTGCCTCCTGAAAA
Source organism: Coluber constrictor foxii (assembly GCA_038048745.1). Lineage (NCBI taxonomy): Eukaryota > Metazoa > Chordata > Lepidosauria > Squamata > Colubridae > Coluber > Coluber constrictor. The sequence continues at coordinate 111,404,707 of CM075961.1, read as the reverse complement.
TGCTCATCTTCCTTCTCAGCAGATTCTCCTTCCCTGTCCTCCTGGCCAGATCTGCCAGCTGAAACGCAATGCACTTTTTTGCTTCTGCACACCCCATGTTTGGAATCGAGAAGGGGATCATGGGTCTGCCATCCGAAAACGCTTTCCTTTGGAATCAGGATGGTGACCAGATGTGAATCATGGGGCTCGCCTTGTTCACCAAAGTCGCCAGACAGATTCCCCCTCCCCAGACCATCCCAAGGAGGTTTGTTTCTCAGGCTGTGCTCTGACCCTCCCCCCCAGAACATGCAAGGGGTCTCTTCGGGGGAAAGCGAGTAGTCACTGTAGATTGCAGGAGAAAAAACTTCTCAGTAATTGACACCCTCTTTTCCAGCCAAGTCTCCAAGGTACCTCTCACTTGCAGGAGGAGGAGGAGGAGGGCGGCGTAAAGCAGCACCACCACCTTAAATGCTGATAGGCAAAAGTAGAATTCTTTTTTTCTTGTTTTCCTCCCCCAAAATTAAAGTGCATCTTATACTCCGGTGCATCTTATACTCTGAAAAATACGGTATTTTATCCCAATACTGGACTCTCTAAAACAATATTATAGATAGAAAAATACCTGTCATGGCAAACAAAGTTCAATGATAAGTCAATATTTACTTAAACAAATACATTTTCCAGTATGCATTCCTGTAACATTCAAAATGTTTAATTACACCACCTGCATGGACATGTTTTCTTTTTTTTTATTTATGGGAAAAATGAGAGAAAAGTCCTCGGTTAGGGAATGAAATTAGATCAATTTAAAAATGAACTCTAAATTCAGGGTCAAAGCTTAATGTAACTTGAAATTCAAAATACACCCACCCCCAGTTCTCTACTATCACTGGAAAACATCAAATGGCAAATAAATGTAAGATTACATTTATTTGTTCAGTTTTAGTCTACTCTGGGATTTTATTTTCTTAAGAGAGATGACACATAAATGTTTTCTTTTAAATAGAATTGTGTGAGATATTCTTATTTCTAACAGATTTCAGAGTAATTTTTAGTCATTGCTGTTGTTTCAAGTAGTTTTAATCGTAGAAGGATGCCCAACAAGCCATCATTACAGGTATGTATCTACATAAGACAGGAACCGGAAATACCTCACAGGAGCATCTGAAGGCAGCTCCTCGAGAGTCAGGGAATACATCTCAAACTAATCCTGCCAAGACTGCAGACATAACCACTGTAACAGCTGCCTTTTCTAAAGGGATAAAACTAGCCATATTTTAGAAGATTAGGTTCAAAGCTTATTAACAGCTTATTAACATTACAACTTAACCTTATTATTAAAGCTTATGTTATTATTTTATAACAACCAAATCATTCATGAACCAAATCGGATAGGTAAGTGACCAATGAAGTAGTGAAAAAAGTAGCTATTTTCATAATATGAGTATGACACATTCTTCATAATTTTCATTTTCACTTAATAGAATACAATAGAATAGAATTCTTTATTTGCCAAATGTGATTGGACACACCAGGAATTGGTGCATACGCTCTTGGTGTACATAAAGAAAAGATACATTCATCAAGAATCATAGGGTACAACACTTAATGATAGTCATAAGGGAAACAGTCAATATAAATCTTAAGGATACCAGCAACAAGGTTACAGTCATAGAGTGGGATGAGATGGGTGATAGGAACGATGAGAAGATTAATAGTAATGCAAACTTAGTAACTAGTTTGACAATGTTGAGGGAATTATTTGTTTAGGTCTGTAAATATAACACATTCAAGTTTCTATTTCTCCTTTCTTTTGAATTCTGATGAGCACATATATTCAAAAATATGTCTAATTAATCCTCAATGTTACTTATTGCCTGGTAAGTACTATATTTTTTGGACTATAAGACGCACCTAGCTTTTGGGGAGGAAAACAAGAAAAAAAAATCTGCCTCTGCCTCCCAGCAATTTGCCTCCTTGCAGCAAACAGCAAACAGGCTGGTCAGCTTCAGCACAGCCTGATTTAGCACGAGCAGCTGATTGGTAGTTGGAGCTACCTCCCAGAATACTACCTATCAGCTGTTCCAGGCTGCGGGGATTGCCATCGCCCATCACTACCATTGTTGCCCATCGCCGCTGCCACCTATCGCTACATATGCCCCATTTTCAGCCTCCGTGGGTCCCATTTTTGGTCCATTCCAGGCAGTGGGAGCAATCCCCACAACCTGGAACAGTTGATAGGCATTATTCCAGGTGGCCAATCCAACTGACAATCAGCTGCTTGTGCTAAATCAGGCTGTGCTGAAGCTGACCAGGCTGTTTACTGTTTACTGCAAGGAGGCAAATTGCTGAAAGGCAGAGGCCAAAGGGTGGGGGCCAGCGGGTGGGCGAGGCTTTGGCAACATTCGCTGTATAAGATACACAGACATTTCCACCCACTTATTTTGGGGGAGGGGAGTGCATCTTATACCCTGAAAAATACGGTATATTCAAGGTGAGAAATAGATGAGAATGTATCACAGATCCGAGTTTATTTCAAAAGGTGGGAAGTTTAAATTCTTCTGAAATGCTCTCTTGTTATGAGGTCAATGCTATATTAAGGTTTTGTTAATCAGATGCAGATCTGAAGACATTTTCTTCAGAATTTCTAGGGCATAGCTGCAGACATTAACAAAGTTCATCTATCAGAGAGTATGAATTTTTCAGACATCAGCCTAATTTATAAGCTTTAATTTTGAGAAAGAAAAATGAACACATTTTATAGCAATGAAAGAGATTGTAGATCAGATGTGTAGAGATTATACTGTCTAATTCACTGGAATGAGACCTAATAATTTAGAAACTACGATGAATTAATGTATGAATAAAATCTAGAAAATAAAAAATGAACTGAATTGGTATGAATTTGCAGATATGACACTAATGGACCTGGCATTTTTCAGCACTAGCTGCTTAAACTAAAGTCATTTCATAAGTCTAAAGGATTTCTAAATAACCACTTCAGCATTAAGATTGTATCTTAATGATATAAATGGATATGTGATCAAAAATGATCACATATCCATTTCATCTATTCCAGTTAAAATGGTAAAAGTTTTAGTGCAATATTTACTAACTTGATGCTTATCAGAGGGTCTACCCAACTTTTTACAGGACTGAAATCCAAAAACTCTAAAAGACTGGTTTAGGAATTACATTTCCAAATAAATACATTAATCTTATTCAGTATCTTTAAAAAAACAAAATATTCTTAAGTTTGAAAGTTGTAGAACTTATCATTATTCAATAAAATTCTACCTGCACCATAATAATGGGGCCCCCATTCTGATAAAGGTGAGGTTTCATCTTTGGTAATAAGACGCCCATCCATCTTCCTACAGCTGCTAAATAGTCTGAAACAAATATAACAGAGTATTTATATATTTCATTGTAGCTGTCTATACACATACATCTCAAAGCAATTTTTAGGTAGTGTCAACTTTCAATTTCCAAATATTAGAGGTACTCAAAAGTTGTGACATGCCTTGGGAATTGTAAAGATATTTTGGTTACTTTAATGTAATTTAGATGTCCTTGGTAAATAACTATATAAATATCATAATTTTTAACATTTTGTTTGTTTCATTTGATTATAAAATATTATAAGTAATCCATTCATAATTTAAAATAACATATTCTTTAGAACATTCCAGAGAAGGTTCAGATGCAAGTAAACCAAAATTCTTGGAAGTACCATTATGGCAGCACTGAAAAAAGTGACTTTTGACCCACCCTTACACTTGTAACCAGAGGTCTCCCAACAAGTAGCAATGTGGAAAGCTGATTCACTTAACAGCTGTATACTTTGCTTAATGATGGCAAAAAAGTTTGTAAAATCAGTCACAACTCACTTAGCAACCTAATTGCTTGGTGATGAAAGCTCTAATCCCTATTTACAATTGTAAAACGAGGAGTACCTGTATTATATTTATCTGAATGGTCCCATATTTGGGGGATCACAAACATGAATTTCCAGGACCTAATTTTATTTTCATCACATATAACTACAGATATCATAATATATTTTGTTATTTTATTTTCTTACCTGAATCAGAAGATCTAAGAACAATTGAATCTTTTTCTAATAACCAGGCAGGCAGACCACCCTATAAAGTCAGAATAATATATATATATATATATATTCTTCCTAGAATATCCAATCTAATGTCCATAAAAATGGGAAGAGGGAACAATTCTAAGACCACATAAGCTCTGTCCTCATAAGTACCTCTCATGTTTAGCAGAATATATTATTTAAAACGTTTCTCTTAATCTTATCAATATATGTCAGCATATATTGCTGCAGAACACATACGTCAGCAGAACTGACTAAGCATATATTGAGTTTTTTAGGTCCCTCCCTCATTCCAAATATACAAAATAATTCAAAAATTACAGCTGAGCATAAAAGTGACCTGGATTAACATTATGTGGTTCTTGTCAAAATTTTTAAAAAGATGCAGATCTAAGATATCCTTCCCACCTCAACTGGAACAAAGGGTACAAAATAGTTTTAGTTCATGTCTTAATTTGCCCCAAGTAAGTAATTATTGCAATTTCTTCCTTAGAAAAGAAAATGTCAATATTTCTATTTTATGATTATTAAATATATTATTATATCTTGTGGTTATTAAATAAATAACTATATATCTCTATCCAGCCACTCAATAATCACAATTACTGTGTATGAGTTGGGCTGCCATATAAATCTGTTAAATGCATACATACTGTAGTACATACATACTTCCATACATCTAAATGAATCTGATTCCATGGAGAAGCTTACTGCAAAAGTAAAGTCTAATTCATAAACTACATAAAATTGTATTCCAAATTGCTTTTTAAGGTTCAATATTTCAGTTAGCCAAAATTAAAAATCACATATTTTACAACTACAGATTTAATATAATTAGGGTATTTCAAAATATTGATTTTGAAACTTTCTTACATTCAACAGAAATTTTTTGTGATTTAGAAATTATTTTTTCAGACTTTACCATGTAAGGGCAAGTCAACACGAATAAGCAAGAAAATATTTACCATGTCCCATTCTGCACATATGTAAGGCCCCGCTCTCAATATGACCAACAAGCCAATCTCATCAGCAAGTTTCAGGAAATACACCAGATCTCTGTCATCTCTGAAGTTGTAAACTCCTGGCTCAGGTTCATGAAAGTTCCACGGAACATACCTGCAAATACTCCATATGTTACTATCATGTTTTTAATTGAAATTTACAAAAAGCTCATTAGTTCAACAGCAATAGAATTATGTTTAAAATTATTGCAATTACTACCTATATTCCTTTTTTTTTTTTTTGCAAATAAACACGGAAAGAATGATTAAAAAATAATTCTGAAAATGTATCAGGCCTTTTTTAGAGAACTTCTTTCACATATAAAACTATGTTACAGGCCTGTGTGTTTTGCATTGTGTTGCTTAATTCACATAAGCAAAGCTGTCAATGCACAACTCAAGGGGTTTTGTCCTTCAATTGGTTTATCACAGAATTAATGCTGATTTGACCTGAGACTGATTGGCCCAAATGCTTCCCTGCCTAATGAAGAACAAGAAGGTCTTCCTACTCAAGATTTGGTAACTTAACCATCCCACCACACAATCTTTCATACATATTGAATATTGCTCTTATTAACTACAGGTAATGAACAGATGATCATCTTTTAAATAATTTATTTTTATTCAGAATGTTAAAATACAAATTCCAAGAAATAAAAAACAAATACAAAAATAAAAATAAAGCAAAACTAAAGACAAAAAAAAGAGAAAATAAACGTGAATAAAAAGAAAAAATAGGCATACACATAAATTGTCTCTTCTAGTTGAAAACCTATCAATATATTTCAAGAATAATAGTTACCTCCCCAGCAAACCAGACACACAAATTATGAACTTCTACAACTCTGCTTACCCCACTCATTTGACCTGACATCTATCTACTATAAATGCAAAATTAGCAGGTACGAGCAACAACAGAATTAAATTTCAAAGCCCTCTGTCAATACTCTATTGTATTTTACTTGCAGAAATTCCAAAAAGGTTTCTAATCTAACCTAAACCACCAAAATCATTGTCTCTGGTCTGTCCAGGATCAAATATTCTTGACTGATTCTTAATAAGAATGCTTTTCCCTAAAATTTTAACTGGGAGTTTTCTCAACAATTGGATTCCATTCCCCTAAATCAGTGGTTCCCAAAGTGGGTGATACCACCCCCTGGGGGTGTGTGGGATGATTTAGGGGGATGGTAAGAGTTAAAGGGGGTGGCAGGGGGGCACTAAGAGGCAAGAGGAGGCGGCAGGGGGACACTAAGAGGCAAGGGGGTGGCAAAGAAGTGCTGGAGATGGGCTCCCCCACGCAACTGCATTTTTTTTGCACTCGCCCTCAATCTTTGGCCCCTGGGCCAGATACGGCCCCCAAGAGCAATCAATCTGGGTCGCGTGTGGGAACACATGGCTGCACCTCCCACATCATCCTGCCTACATGCCAGCACTCTTAAGACCAAGTGCAAACCTCACCTTGAGGAGAGCAGTGTGAGCCACATGAGTGGGAACTGGAAGGTAAGACCAAGAGCCGAATGGCTGCCTGGTTGGGGAGAGGTTCAGCCACCTTTCAGGCCTACATCTCTCCTGCAAGGCCTCTGGGTGGGACTGTAGTAATCATAGGACTGGCTCGTTGGTCATCCTGAAGCAGCTATTCCACCCGGGTGCACTGGCCTGGCAGCTCCCCGACAGGCAGCTCCCAGGCAGTTCCCTGGCAGGCCAGTGCACCCGGGTGGAGGAGCTACTCCAGGATGACCAACAGGCCAGTCCTGTGAGTGAGACTATTACAGCTCTGGAATATGGGACGGGTCATGGCAGGGCTGGAAATCTCCACCCTGGGGTGGCACATGCAATGCGCAAAAAGGAGCACAGCCCTTGCCGTCTGAACTTAAATAATGGTGCTGTTGTGGTGGCCAGGGAGGAGGTGGCGCAAGCAGGCTAAAGTGGCTGTTGCGATGCCTGGAAGCTGCGGGAGCAAAGCACTACTTTCTTTTGTGCGGCAACAACATTCTGCCTTTTTATATTTCCGCCAGCTGATGGCACAAGGCAGCCCTCGTCTCCTACCACTTGGGACTCAGAGCAGTAAACAGCGTCTGGTCCGGCTAGTGGCCAGATTTTGCTCTCCATTATGGATGCCAGATTGGCTCCTTGCAAGCTCTTGTCTCAAGGAACACTCGCTTGAAGCAGCGCAGGAAACTTTGGCAGGGCTCGAGACCCGAGAGCTTGCAGGGGGCCGATCCAGCATCTGCAACAGAGAGCAAAATCCTGCTTCTTCTCTCTGCTCTAGTACGGCATCAGGATTCCACCTTGGTGTATTTGCGGCGCAAGGCAGCTCTCATTTCCTGTTGCTCGGGACTTAAAGCAGTAAACAGTGTCTGGTTCCTTAAGAGACACGATCTTGCAGGGGGCTGCTTCCTGAACCAGATGCTGTTTACTGCTTTAAGTCTCAAGCGGCAGGAAACGAGAGCTCTCATTTCTCGAGGAGCCCGGCCAAAGTTTTCTGCTTCAAGTGAGTGCTCCTTGAGACAAGAGCTTACAGGGGGCCAATCTGGCATCCACAATGGAAAGCAAAATCCGGCTGCTTCCCGAACCTGATGCTGTTTACTGCTTTAAATCCCAAGCAGCAGGAAACGAGGGCTGCCTTGCACCGTTTATATATCAAGGCAAATGCTCATGCCACGCAAGTTCAAGTAGTGCTTCGCTCCCACATTTCTTCCAGTCCTTGTTGGTGCTCCACACACCTCAGTCTCAGGGAGATGCTTGACTTCCTCTCAGCCCCAAGACACTGGCTGACCCATGAGGTGAGAGAGAATGAGAGAGAGAGAGAGAGAGAGAGAGAGAGAGAGAGAGAGAGAGAGAGAGAGAGAGAGAGAGAGAGAGAGAGAGAGAGAGAATCAATGAGACAGAGAGAGAAAGAGAAAGGGGGACTGGGAGTGGGTGTGAATTCATCCCATAGCACAATCCATCCCCTACTCTGTGAAATTGCTTTCTCCCACTTGCTGGTGGCCAGCTGAGAATCACTGCTCTAGATTGGTTGATTCAGGGGATTTCTTTAGTGTTAACTAATAGTGTTAGTTATTTTTGTTACAGGGATAGATTTGTATTGGAACCGCCTGCAGGCCTCCCAAAGACTCCGTGCACCCTGTTTTTGCAAAAAAAATGTGCCCGTTTTTCACAATGGGACATACAGGGCAAGACTTCAGGAGGCCAAAAATGGCTGTATACCATGTATAAGATGCATCAACATTTCCAACCTCTTTTTGGGGGGGGAGTGCATCTTATACTCCAAAAAGTACAGTAAATTGCTGTGTTGGCACTCTGAGATAAATATGTGGGTTTTGGGTTGCGGTTTGTGCACTCGATCTCAAAAAGGTTCGCCATCGCTATTGTAAGTATTCTGATTTTCAGAGCAGAAATGGCAGAAGCAGAGAAATCAAAGAAGAAATGTAGACAATATAGTTTGGAATACCTGAAGTATGGATTTATACCAGCACCATCAAACCAGCAGCTGCCACAGTGCCTGCTATGTGAAAAAGTATTTTCTAATGAGGCAATGAAGCCTTCCAGACTGAACAAACATTTGAAGAAGCACATCCTGACAAGGCAGACAAGAACCTAACTTTTTTTCAATCACTTCGTGACAAATTTCAACCAAACACTGTCACGCATGTTTTACAATGCTTCCCAACAAAACACTGATGGTTTTTGTGCATCATATAACATTTCATTGCTGATTGCTAAGTCTGGAAAGCCACATACTATTGACAAAGAACTCATCCTACCAGCCATTAGTGAGGTTCTGAGTACTGTTTTGTATAAGTCACCATATGATATAATTAAGACAATTTCTCTCAGCAACAATTCAGTACAAAGATGCATAGATGAAATGACTGAGAATGTGGAAGATGCCTTGTGCAGCATACTACGGACAATAGACTTTGCATTACAGCTGGATGAATCAACGTTGCCAGGCAATGAATCTTTGCTTCTTGCTTATGTGCACTTTATTAAAGTTCAAAGTTTGACTCAAGAGTTGTTATTTGGGAGGCAACTAAAAACATATACTAAAGGGGAGTCAATATTTCACGTTACTGAGCAGTTTTTCAAAGATAAGGAAATTCCAACTGATCAACATACTTGCTTTTGCAACTGATGGCACACCATCAATAACTGGTCGCTACTGTGGGTGTGTTGCTTACTTGAAAAAGCAGTGCCAAATATCTACCATTCACCGTGTCATTCACCGCCAACATCTGGTTGCAAAAAACCTTAGTGATCGCTTACACAAGTCATTACACACTGTCATTAATGCAGTGAACAAAATTAAAGTACATGCTCTCAATGATCGACTATTCCGAGAGCTCTATGTTGAGAATGATGAAGAGAGCCTCTGGTGGTGCCGCCGGCACTGCAGCAGCTGTTTTGGGAGCTGTGATCCCCTGGGAACCGTAAAACCGCCAGAGCAGCGAAAATCAGCTGCTCCAGCGGCTCAGAACTTTCCCCTCGGGCAAAGAGGGGAGCCATTAGGCATGGGTTGAGCCCCCCGAATCTCCCAGGATTAATCCTGGGGTGGGGAGGGAGAGAGCTCCCCAAACGCCTGTAGAAGCTCTGAACCTGGGCAGCTTCTGTCTTTGACAGAACAAGGTGCCGCGACCACCCCTGCGAGCCTAATGACACCAACTATTTGCAAGACATAGGCAAAGCAAAGCAGAAGACCTGGCATTAACTGCAAGTATAACAACTTTAACTCCAAAACTTTTACTTCCTTCAAGAAGTTAGAGAAAGCTTTCAAAGATGGCACTGGCTGGTTTTAGACTGTGAAATCTAAACTTACGAAGAAAGTGATCGTTAACGCTCATTAGCACTTGTTAAGGTTGTTAACAGTTTAAGACTTTACTGAATGGAGAGAGGCTTGAAGTTTAAAGAGGCAGGACTATTTGCTGATCAGTTGGAACAACCACAGAGGATTTTAAATAAGAACTCTGCTGGCTTTGCTGGGGTGAAGCTGGGGGAAAGTGAAACCGGGAAATGGCAGTTAGACAAGCAAAGCCAGGGGTGGTGAAAAGTGCTGAATCATCCCCAGCTCAGACTTCAAGAATCTAGTCATTGGTTCCCCCCCCCCCCCAGCCCCTACAGAATCACAAGCCTTAACTTCAGAAGTTCTGGAGGGGGCACTGAAGAAACTGTCTGACAATTTGGAAGAAAAAATTACAATTCGTTTAGAAGAAAAATTAAAAGAGGTGCAGGAAGATTTGCAGGGCATTAAAGAGACAATTCAGGCTAACAATAATGAAATAAGAGAAGATATAGTGGAAGCCTTTAAAGGAGTATGGGGTCTGGCTCCCACATTGGAGGAAAGGGTGGATGAAATTGATCAGCATAACCTGGAGGTGGATGTTAAGCTGAAGGAAGGTCAGACAAAAATGGAGAAAGTGGAAGCTGAACTTGTAATGGAACAATACAGATCAATGAAACTCCAAGTGGAGGGACAGGACATCATAGTAATGAAGGAGATCCCCCCCGAAAATGTTGAGATCTAGGAAGAACTATGCTTTTTTAGTGGAGGAGTAAAAGTAAAATTAAAAGTAATGAACTTAGCAGAAATGGCAAAAATATCGGCATATTTAAAAGACCATTCAAATGAGAAATTTAGGTTAGAATGGAAAAGATGGATAGAATATATTCAAGGCAAATATAAGACTAGAAAATTACAATTAGTTTTTTGAATAGGGTATGGATTACAGAGTGTTATAAAGTATATTAGGTTAGATTAGCTAAGGGGAGTTAAAAGTTTAAGAAGATGATGAGAGACTATAGATTATTAGCTTAAACTAGTTTATGATTGTTTAATGTGATACTCTGTATTTTGCTTTGGGAAGGGGGGGTGGGGTGGGGTGGGGTTAGGGTGGGTTTGGTGGTGTGGGGGGTGGGAAGGAGAAATATATGTAAAAATGTTTGTTAAAAATTTTCAATAAAAAACAAGAGAATGATGAAGATTTCGATCATTTCCTGCGTCATACAGAAGTTCATTGGCTATCAAAAGGCAACTATGTGAGACGCTTTTACAATCTTTTTGACACTGTTTTGTGAAGTTTGTTGAAGACAATAATGCTTTGCTCAGTGATGAACTCAAAGAGATCAGGCATGACCTTGCTTATTTATCAGAACTGTTTGCAAAGTTCAATGAAGTGAATTTACAGTTGCAAGGAAATGAGGTCAGTCTTATTAAGGCCAAATCTGTCATCTCTACATTTATTTCAAAGTTAACTTTATTCAAGTGCAATATAGGCCGTCGTGAACTATACCAATTTCCGAGCTTGTCCGAGCTAAAAGAGAAAGTGGGATACAAGATGATGATCTGCAAGTTTTTTGTGACCATTTGGGCATGCTGCATAAAGATATGCCTGAGCGATTTCAGGATCTTCTTTTGATGGAAACTCCAGATTGGGTGATGAATTCATTTTCAGATACTGAGGAACAGGGGGTAGTGGAGAAACAACTAATAGAGCTGCAAAATGACATTGAGCTGAAGCCAAAGTTTAAGAAATCGTACCAAGAGTTTTGGTTACAGAAGGAAATTTCTGATCGCTATCCTGCACTATGGACAATGGTTAAGAAGCTCCTTGTTGCATTTCCAACATCATATTTGGTGGAATGTGGTTTCAGTGTGGTCATCCAACTTCTCTCCAAGCAAAGAAATCGACTCCAGATTACTGAACATGGTGTCACTGGTATCACTTCATCAAGCCCATCCATTACATTAAGAATCCTCTGTAATGTCAGTTGGGTAGCATATACATTTTAAAAATGAAGATATGATGATGATGATGATGATGATGATGATGATGGAAAATCAATCCATGAACCAATCTCTGAAGTTATGCTTTAAAAACTTCAGAGATTGGGAACTTCTTCTAATTTCCATGTTCCACTCTTGTACAGATTGTATCAGGCTTCCAGTTGATGTCGCGGCGAGAATGGCTGGAAAATAGTGAGCTCCGCCAAACTTCGTGAATCCAGCCAGTAATTGCTGTCAGGAGACCCTACGGGGTCATAGCCACCTTGTAGGGGTAGTGAAGGAAGGAAAGGGCTTCACAATTTCCTTGTTAGGTTCAAAGCAAGCTCTCCCAAACAGCAGCAGGGACATCTGCCATTTTTGGCAGTCATAAAGCTGGGACAAGCAGGACTGTAAGATTTGCACTGGAATGGATCGTGGATAGAGCATTGAAACTGGATGAGATAATTACCAACTTTTACTCTAAAGCCCTGATTTAAGTATTTATTTATTACATGTATTTATATGCCACCCTTCTCCCGAAGGACTCAGGGCGGCGAACACAAGTTAAGAAACATGTACAATAAAATCGCATTTTAAATCAAATAACTAATTAATGATAAATAATAAACCCAGAATCAGAGTCAGCCTATTTGCTTGAACAGCCAAGTCTTCAGCTCCCGATGAAAGGAGCGGAGATCAGGAGCTGTCCGGAGCTTGGTAGGTAATTCATTCCAGAGGGTGGGAGCACCCACAGAGAATGCGCTACCCCTGGGCACCGCTAGATGACATTGGCTTGCCATCGGGACCCTGAGGAGAGCAGCCCTATGTGAGCGAACAGGATGGTGGGAAGCAGGCAGGAGAAGGTTCTGTAAATATCCTGGACCTAAATCATGTAGGGCCTTATAGGTGAGAACTAGTACCTTGAAGCGGACCCGGAAAACCACTGGTAACCAGTGCAGCTGACGCAGGAGGGGTGTTATATGGGAGTAACGAGGGGCTCCTGTAACAACCTGTGCAGCTGCATTCTGGATCAGCTGGAGTCTCCAGGTGCATCTCAGGGACAGGCCCATGTAGAGGGAATTGCAGTAATCCAAGTGGGAAGTAACCAGGGCATGAGTGACTGTGCGAAGGTCATCCCAGTCCAGGAAAGGGCACAACTGGCGCATCAGGTGAAGCTGTGAGAAGACCCCCCTGGTCAAGTACAAGAATTTTAAAAGAGAATTTCCAAGCCTAAGAAAGTGGTGATTAAATACACAGAGGGGGAAAAACTGACACTCAAGAGGCAAAAGAAGCCCAAGGGAAGCTTTAAAATACAGAAAGCCTGAAACAAGCTTAAACAATTTGAAAGGTGATTTTCGGGAGAAATTGTCTTGTTTATTTTATTTCTAAACCCCCTGGATTTATCAGATGAGAGCTGTTTTTGACAGATTGTTTAATGTTGGATTTGGGAACCATCTACTGGAAGAAGAGAAGTACTACAGCACTATAGCCACAGTGTAAGTGAACCCAATACACACAAAGGCTAATACACAGAATAAAGTAACAACATCTGGAAGACGGCATGACCTAGAAGATGACTTGGATATTTTGAGAATACTTAATGAGATTTTTTTTCCCTTCTGAAGATTTCTAAAAGGAACTTGCAAATAACTAAGTTTTATTAAAATTGGCTATTGGATTATGGATCTGAAAGATTGGAGGAATCTAGTGGATTAATTTGGATTTGGACTATTAATGTTATTTAACAACATTCTACAAGACAAAAGAAGAAAGGTGATAGAAGAAAAGAGAAAAGAAGGAAAGTTAAATAAGACTTTAAAATTTGGACAATTGGGAAGATATATAATTGGAAAACTATAAGGCTGTAAATTACTAAAGAATTTTAAAGATCATAAATGTAGGGATTTTGGAGGTATAATTATGGGATTGATGAAATTTTATTAAGCAGGAGTTTTTAAATATTGAGACATTGGAATATAGAAATATACTGAGTAATTTTTATTAAATCGTTATAAAATGGATTTACAGGGGATGATGCAGACATATGAAGAAATATTCTTGATGTTAAAAAGTGTGTGTGAATTTATAAAGAACAATAAGGAGACAAGGGGATTGTTTAAAGACACAGAAATGAATGTAGAAGTCACACAACAACTGGGGCGGGGGGAAGAGCAATACGATATTCAGGAAATAGATGAGATTAATTAAATTAAAAGAAACAGCAAAAGGGGAAATCAAAATGAGATGCAAGAAGCTAAAAATAAAGAAGAGAAAGGATTAATAAGTAGGAATCAATTAAATAATTCCTTAAAAGTTTATAATAGAACAGACAAAAAAGAAAGATCTCTTCAAAAGAAGAAAGATTTAGAGGGGAAAAAAGAAAATTCTCTTTTTTTAAAAAAGGAAGTCTTGTGGGTGGGAGTTCAAATAATATAGGAGAAAGAGACAAAGGGCACACAGAAGGGAATGTTCACTAGGCACAAATATATCAAAAAGACCTAAAAAATTCCAAGAGAGAGAAAAAGGCTGACTAAAAAGTCAGTAAATGATGGAATTTCAAAAAGGTTATGATGGATAATGAGAAAACATATTAATAAAATGGAAAAATACAATAGGGAAAATAGTAGTGTATTTATTAACAGATAATACAACTTATTATAAGTAAAAATAAATTAAGTTTAGTAGATGGAAATTTAGGATTAGGTAATCTAATTGTATTATCAACATTAATAGTGTATTAAAGTATATTGTGAATTTAAAATATTAAGGATTAGAAATTGTGGGGATTTTGAGATACACTCCCGGGATTGATTGAATATTGTTAATATCTGGCTTTATTAGTAATCTTACACATTTGGAATATTGAAGTTATGGTGGAGTAATTTTTAAAATATTAAATATTAGTAATTTAGTAGGGAATAACAAATACATGACGCAAAGAAATGTTATTTATGTTTAAATGAATTAATGGAAAAAACTATAAAAAATTATAAAGAGAATAGTATCGTTGAAGCTGGAAGATTAGGATTAAACATACTTATTTGTATTATTATTGTTAGCACTGTTTAAAAAAGATTTGACCCAGTCAATACACTGTCCACAAAATATGTATGGTGTGAAAAGAAAACTGCAAATAAAACATGTTTTTTTTTAAAAAAAAGATTGTACCAGATAGGAATAATGGACATCCTGACACAATAACCAGCTTAAGAGACTCAAAGGGACTGCATAATTCATAGAATTTTATCTTGTAATAGACCAAGGTGACCAAGGAAACAAAACCCCAGTATCCCTCTGTGTTAATTAGTTGAAAAAAGCTGGTGGAATTGCCTACAATATAACATGCTTTGACTAAAAAAAAATTGGATTTAATAAGTATCTCTGAAAGTCTGGTATTATCTTTTTTATATACTTTCCAACTCCATGGAATGTTAGAAAAAATATATTAAGGGGTTCAGAACTCTATCTATCTATCTATCTATCTATCTATCTATCTATCTATCTATCTATCTATCATCTATCTATCGTCAGCCTCAGCCTTTTTATTGGTTGCTTGCTCGGCTGCCATTGGAATGGGGGAAGTGGGGAGCTGTTTGAATGTCTGGGAGGTGGGAAGTGAACTGGTGGAGAATAGGGGAAAAAGTTTTCCTCAGCATTTTCTCTGAAGCTGGGGAGAGCGCTGATAACCACTCATGGTCAACCGTCGTGGCATATCAGGAGGATGGCACCATCGGAAGCTGTACCCCACATGACCCCTGGGGGGAAGGTAGATTGGATAATCCTGACTGGAAGATTGGGGGAAGGGTTTTAGGCAGTAGTGAAAGCTAAAATTGGTTACTACCGATTCTGTGGGCGTGACTTGGTGTGTGTGTGGGGGGGTAATGTGACTGGGTGGGCATGGCCAATTTTTTTAAAACTTTTAAAACCATTTTTTCTACAACCTCTTCAGCAAAAAGGATGTTAAAAATGCTTTCAAAAGGCTTTGACGATCCCAGCTGAGTTACCTGATGGGCAGATACTTTTTTTCTTTTAAATGCCTCTGACAATCAGGCAACTCAGCTTGGATCATCAGAGGCATTTAAAAGAAAAAAAGGTTTTTTCTTTTATTTTTTTAAATTTTTAATTTTTTAAATTTTAAAACAAACTTTATTTAATATAAACAGATAAAAAATACAAAACATTCTTAACTCTAAAAAGAAAAAAAAGTACAATTCTATATTACTTATATTCTAATATTAATAAACAAAATTATCTATCTATAATATTTAAGCATATAACCATATATGTACATTAATCTTAACTTGCTGTTGGTGGTGTAAATTTTTTACCTTTAGTTTCTTGATGTATTTGGTATCTGTTTTTTTTCCCCTTGTCTATCAATACATTCATACCATCTGTTCCATATTTGATAATAGTGTGAGTCTTCCTTGTTATTTAGTTTTAAAGTTAATCTATCCATTTCTGCACAGTTCAGATCATCAGAGGCATTTTTTGGATTATTTGTTCTTCTGTTGGCAACTGTTCTAGTTTCCAAGATTGGGCTAGGGTTAATCTTGCTGCCATAATTATGTGTAGTGTAATATATTTTATTTCTTTTTTACTTTCTTTTTTAAGTATGCCTAATAAAAAAATTTCAGGTTTTAGGTCTATCTTTTCTTCTGTTATTTCTGTTATCCATTTTCCAATTTTCATCCAGAATTTTTTAACTTTTGGACAGAGCCACCAAAGGTGATAAAATGTTCCCGGTGATTGTCTGCATTTCCAACATGTCGGGTTACAATTTGGATACATTTTTGCTAATCTAGCTGGGGCCAGGTGCCACCTATACCACATCTTGTAGTGGTTTTCTTTGAATGTTACTGCCTTTGTTATTCTACAATTGTTTTTCCAAATCATTTCCCATTCTTCTAATTTTATACTCCTTCCAATATTCCTGGCCCAGACTATCATTTGGCCTTTGACTATGTTTTCTGCCAAATCGAATTCAAGTAGATATTTGTAAATCTTTGAAATTAGTTTTCCCTCTTTGGTTTCTAGTAGTTTATCTAATTGATTGGGTTTTATATCGACTCCTCCTTCTTCGCTATCTTTTTTATATCTATTTTGTATTAACAGATATGACCACCAGTCTATTTCTATGCCCACGTTCCTAAGTTCTTGGCGGGATTTGATTCTCCCATTTATATTTAAAATTTCTTTGTATCTTATTATTTTTTGCATAGTTACTGTGTTGGGATACATTATATTTGGATGTGTTGTTGCCTCTAGTGTAGATAACCAGCCTGGGACTTTTATGTAGTGCTTACGTTTGATTTCCAACCAAGTTTTTTTCTTTTAAAAGTCTTTGAGGATCCCAGCTAAGCATTTAAAAGCATTTTTTCGGCCGAAGAAGTTGTCTCTGATGATTGTGCAGCTCAGCTGGGCATGGGGGGGTGGGGGGCAGGGATTTTTGCTACTGGTTTCCCGGACCACCCGCCTCCATCGCTACCGGATCAGAGATCCGGTCCAAACCGGGAGCATTTCACCCCTGGTTTTAGGGATGCTTTCTATATGTGATTTTTGCGCCTATTGCCTCAGACCTTGCTTTCTTTGGTTGCATTCAGTTCATACTCAGTAAAAGTATCTTTCTCTATGAAAATGGAGTTGGGGGTTTTCTTCCTTGATTACTGAAAGGAGGCACACCTGACATTAAGCAAGGTCTGCAATTAACAACTATCCCAGAAAACTACCGTGGGGGCTGAGCAAATAATGTCTGACCAAGACAACAACCAGGAGCAGATGGGAGCTGCTGGCTCCGCAACCTCGCCATCACATCCTGGCTGGAAAGCTTCAGAGTGCATGGCTGATTTAAAGCTGGAGGAAAAAGCGGAGAGAGACAAATGGTCGCTGGATGTGGGGAGGTTACCGGACCTGGAAAAGACCCCCCCCAAGGAGTAACAACTACCAGAAGCTGAGGCGGAAATGCTGCCTGGCAGCAAGAGCAGAAAGAAAACCTTCTGATCTGGCTGCTGGGAGTCGTAAAGCCTGTGAAAGGTATGGATTGCCTGACAGGGGGGAGGATAAACACCCTGGGGGTGAAATGGAGGCTGCTGTTGTGTGGAAGAGAGAGACCAAGGCCGGGGAGAGACAGCTCAGGCCTCCAGAACTCAAGTGGCTGCTGCGGCCCAGGTGAAGCAAGCCCAAAATTCCCTTACTATCAGTAAAATACAGGGGGAGATCCAAAAGAACTAGGATTCTTTTTAACCCAAGTGTGGAACCACATGCAGGACTGGGGGGGGGGGTTCCCCTCAGAACATGCTTTGAGGACCCTTTAGCCGAGTGAAGGGCAAGAATTAGAGTAAAGTCCATACATCAGGGGTGGAGATTGGTGGTGGAGTACCCCCAGGAGTTCCGTGAGTTGGCATCCTACACGAGAGGGTGGTCAGAAGTAGCCTTGCTGGAGAGCTATAAAGATGGACTAAATGAGGATGTCTACAAGGATTGCTGCTTCCAAGGGGCCCCTAGGGATCTGCAGAGTTGGTACATGCTGGCCGCGGATGTGGAGATTGACTTGGTCAGAGATCATTTCCACAGTAGGCACACCTGGAACCAACCACCCTCCTCATCCCACAAGGGGGCTCCAAGGGCCACAGTGGGACCAGCAGGCTCCAATCCAAAGTCCTCCGCATGTTTCAGATGAGGAAAGGAGGGGCACTGTCTGAGCATTTCTCTAAGCCTGGACCCAAGGTGACCCTAGTGGAGGGAAGAAAGCCAACAAAGTGCCTGCAAAATCCCGCGAAGTCACCCTAAAATGGTAGAAGACGTTGCGTTCACTCCCCTGAACCAGGGTGAGTTGGGAACTCCAACCCTTGCTGATGACAGCGAAACCAAAACCAATTCTGACGAGGACCTCCTGGTAAATCAGAATGGGGGACTCATGACCATTCTAGTAGAACTAAAGGTACCATCCACGGGGCCCACAGGAAGATGCTAGCACTTCTAGATTCAGGATGCACCAGGTGTGTTATCAGCCTGGACACTGTGGAACAGATGAGTCTAAGACTAAAAACGATGAAAAGGCCCATTGCATTCTGTCAACTAGACGGATCAGTAACTGGAGGGGGCAGCCCATTTTGTAACCGAACCAATTGAGATGAGGATGGGGGATCACCTAGAAACTCTGAGTTTTATTGTGGCCCCTGGCACGGAATGACCCCTCTTACTTGGGTTGCCCTGGCTCCGAAAATGGAGCCCTCGTATAAATTGGAAAATGGGTGTGTTGATTAGAGCGTGTTGCGCTCTAATTAACAAGGGAAGAGAAGGGAAAACCCCTATTGTTTGGCCAAAGTGGCGAGCCAGGGAGCGGCGACTGCAACAGATCACATTGTGGGGGAAGAAAAGATCCCAAAAGAATATCAGGATCTCTGGGAGGTGTTCAGTGAAAAGGCGTTAAATGTCTGCCCCCACCAGCCTACAGACTGTAGCATAGAAATCCTTCCTGGGGTAAAACTCCCTAAGCCAAAAATCTACCCCATGATCCCCCAGGAGTTGGGGGAACTATGAGACTTTATTGATAAAAACCTAAAACACTGCTTCATCCAACTGGCTAAGCCGCGTGTAGCCGCCCCGGTACTATTCCAGGAGAAGAAGGATGGGCCTTATTGCCTAGTGGTTGACTATCGGAATTTGAATGCAATTTGCGTAGAAAACATCTATCTCCTGCCCCACATGAAGGACATGCTAGCCCACCTGGCCAAAGGAAAGATTTTTACTAAACTGGGCTTGCGGGAGGCATAATATAGAGTTCGGATTAAGTAAGGTGATGAATGGAAAACTGCCTTCAACTGCCCGCTGAGATGTTTCCAGTTTTGGGTGTTCCCTTTTGGACTGCAAGGAGCCTTGCTGCAGTGTGCATGCAACTGATCAATGAAGTACTGCACCAACACCTTTACAAGGGGGTGCTGGTCTACCTTGATGACAATCTTATTTACACCAAGATCATGGACGACCATGTAAAACTGATGAGAGCCCTCCTGAAAAAACTTAGAGCTGCTGAACTGTATGCTAAGCTATCAAAATGTGAATTCCACCAACTAAAATTGACCATCTGGGGTACCACATTTTGCATGAGGGGATAAAATGGATCCAGAAAATGTCCGGGCTGTGTTGGAATGGGCTCCCCCATGCACCCCCATGCTTTTGAAAAGGAGAGACGAGGCCAAAACCCTTCCACCTCCCATAGTCTTGAGTGGACTATGGACTATCAGGTGGCGTTTGAGAAACTGAAATGATTGTTTGCTGCCAAACAGGTCCTTAAACATCCTGACATGGAAGCCCCGTTCGTTGTTCAGGCCAACGCCAGCAATGTGGCTGTTGGGACAGTGTTACTCCAAGCAAATGCCGAGGGGAATTTGCAACCCTGCGCCTATACCTCTTGGAAATTATCTGCGATCAAGAGGAGATGGGCCATATGGGAGAAGGAGGCTTTTGCGGTTCACTGGGCACTGCTAACATGAAGGCATTTCCTGGAAGGGAAATGCCTTCCCTTCAGTCCACACTTCAAAGGGATGCTTTGATGTGTGGACTGATCACAAAAACTTAGAGGCTTCAAAAACACCACAAAAACTAAGCAAGTCTGCTGGGCCCAACACTTTAACCGATTTAATTTCTCCCTGCGCTATCTTCCTGGAGGAAAGAACTTTATAGCAGATGCCCTCTCAAGACTGCCTCAATACAATAGCATTCGAGAGGAAGTAATTTGTCAGGGTATCCTCTCACTGGCGGCACCAGTGGTTACCAGAGCCCAGGCAAAAGTAGATCTAACTTTGTCTGGTGACTTGAGCAAGCAGTTGAAAGCACTAAAAACTGATGAGTGGTTTTTAGCCCACTCCAAGTTAATAATGTTCAGGTCTCAAGGACCTGTTCCTCATGGAAGGGGAACAGCATTTTGGAGTCAAAGAAATATTGGATTCGAGGAAACATCATGGTAAGGTGCAGTACTTGGTGGCCTGGAAACATTTCCCTTTAGCTCAGTCTGAATGGGTAAATAAGCGAAATGTTAGGAATCTGAAGCAGCTGCAATTATTTTATTCCAAATATCCTGATAAACCTTAATCTTGGAGCTGTATTCATGTTCCTGGTTATGTAATTCTCTACTTTCCCTTATTCTCTTTTTTTTGTAGGAATGTCTCTTCTGCAGGAGGGCCGAATGTCAGTCTCCACCTTTTTATTGCTTGCTTGCTCGGCTGCCACTGTAATGGGGGGAGGGGGAGCTGTTTGAATGTCTGGGAGGGGAATGTGAGCTGGTGGAGAAGAGGGGAGAAAGTTTTCCTCAGCGTTTTCTCTGCAGCTGGGAAGAGTTCTGATAACCACTCAGGGTCAACCGTCATGGCATACCAGGAGGATGGCACCATTGGAAGCTGCACCCTACATGACCCCTGGGGGGGGATGTGGATTGGATAATCCTGACTGGACGATTGGGGAGAGGGTTTTAAGGATGTTTTCTTCTCTTTTTTTTTTGATTTTCAAAACAAACTTTATTTAACTTTCAAATGTTTACAAAAACAATTAAAACCATGTTAAAATGTCCATATCCATAAATCATATCCTATGATGAAATTCGTTTCTATTCTTTTAAATATCTATATATGGTTACTAAATATATACACATATATATACATTATATCATTCATTACTTAGTCCTGCTTTCATCCTCATGCCTCATGACAGTGAAGTCATCGTAGGTACTTATATAAAGTAAACATGCAAATACCTTTCCAATCATCCATTCTTAATTTGAAACTCACTAAAAACACAGTAACATTTACTACTCATCCAAATTATCTTTTATATTCTATTAAGAGTATCCTTATCCATTTTATCTTCACTTGATCCAGTCGTACCACCTATCCCATACCATAAAATATTTTGAGCTTTCCTCATCTTTTAATTTCTGTGTTAATTGATCCGATTCCGCACATGAATATATTTTTTGTATTAGTTGTTGGTCATTTGGCGAATAATCCTTCTTCCAAACTTGTGCACTCGCTATTCTGCCCGCCGTAATTATATGGTGTATCAGATATATCGTTTCTTTTCTAATATTTTGTTTGTATATTCCTAATAAAAATATCTTCCAATTTTTCACTTTCTTCCTGTGTCTCTTTTCTACTATTCTTCCCCTCGAAAGATCTATCCTGCTGTTCTGTGGCTTTCCTAGATCTAACATTCCCTTCTAGTTCTTCTCTTCTAGTTCTTCTCTTCCATCTTTCTGTTTCAATCACCTGCTCATACAAGTTTTGTGCTTTCTCTATTGTATTCACCTTTATCCTTTCTCCTTGCCACGTTATCAGCACCCCTTCCAGAATAATCCATCTAAACAAGATTTGCTTCCTATTTAATATCGATGTGAGAAATCCATACTCTCTTCTCCATTCTCTCACCCATCTCGGAATCTGTCTCAATGTTATTATTTCCTTTTGCTCATAGTATATCGATTAATCTTTTATTATTTTATAAATTGTATCTCTCACTTTCTTTCTTGCAAATCTTACGTAGACCTCTCGGGGGAGTTTATGTTGTCAGGCATAATTGGTGTGCACACAGTATACCTCTTCGAATTCCTTCATTATCTCCTCCTTATCCCATTGTAGTATATTTGCCAATATTTCTGCCATTAAATTACTTAAATCTTCATCCCTCTCTTCTTTAATAGTTTGGAATCTCAAATACAAGTCCGCTTTTTCCATTTCAAGTTGTGCCACCGTATGCTCCAATTCTTTATTAAGACTACTTATTTTTCTGTCTATTAACTTTATTTTCTCCTGTATCTGTTCTGTTTTCCCCTCCATCATTGAAATCCGTTGTTCATTTTTTAGGATTAACTCTTGGAACAGATCTACCTTTCCATCCAGTTTTTGAATGTCATCTTTAACTGCATTTTTAACATCGTCCATATCTTTCCTAGTCTGTTCATAGTTCTTTACCATGCATTCCTGCATTTTTAGCATTGTTTCCTGTATCGATACTAAGGTTGTCTGTACAGCCTGCATTGTCATCATAGTGGTTTGCTTTTCTGTTGGAAATATTGTATCTAGAGTTTTCTGTGTTATTGGGGAAGCTGTCGTTCCACTTGCTATTGAGATCGTTTTTTTTCCAGTTTTCCCTGTTATTGTTATGGTTGATGTCATCTCTTTCAGGATTTCATGCTGTTTTTCTAATATATTGTCTATTCTTTCCCAAGTCAGCATCCACTATATTCTATATTATTAGTATGTATAAATATCCGTTTCTACTCCAATACCATATGACTAATGCTAATTTATAATCCTTTATAGATCTTGTTTAACTCTAAACTTTGTAGCTTAAAAATATCAGTATGTTGTAAATATAAGATATAACATATAATTAATTATTAAATATAGATATTAAAGATATAAGCTTTAATATAATCAACTAGTCCTAAAAATTTAATTACTTCAAAAACTATTAAAATTACTATATAAATAAATCTAGTCAGGTAATCCTAATAATTAATTATTTCAAAATTACTAAAAATTACTAAAAGTTATAACAAACTTACTTAATCTTTTAAACAATAGCTAATGGGAAAACTAAAAAAGGAAGGAGAACAAGAGAGCAATACAATCTAATTAATCAATCAATTCATTGGTATAAATTAGTATTCTTAATCCTCTACAATTAATCTATCAATCAATCTATTAAGGCTATATATAAATTTATAAAGTTTTTAACGTATGCAACTTATATAGTTATTTAAGAATAGAATATAAAGTTGTAAGTTATTTCACTTGTATAGTTATTAAATATGATTCTGTTGTCTATGTTTCAAGCAATACGTTGTTGTCTATAGGTCCAATCACTAGTTTCAAATGTCACTGTCCAGTCAGGTCTTACTCAAAATATCTCCTTTTATTCTTTTAAATTTTCAAAGTCTAAAACAGAATTCTTCTTTTATCTTTGTGTTTTCCAATAGTCCAATAGTCCAAGATGGCTGGCACAGTCACAATGACGATCTATTTCTTCTTATCTATCACTTTGCACTTTGTCTTGCCCACTAATTCTCTCCTTCAGCGCAGTTTTCCATTCTCACTTAATCAATCAGACCCTCTTTCCAATATTTTTTCCCTTTTCCTGCAAAGGGGAGAGAGCTTTAAACTTACTGTCACAAATCGTAAGAGTCCAATTCCGCTGAATCACTCTGGCCAATCTTACTGTTGCCGCTTTTTCTCTCGTTGTGCCAATTCTTCTTTCCACTGCGCTTCTGGACTTTAAATCCTGTCCTCTTTTCATCGGCTCCTCGATGTTAAACAAAAAAATCCCTTTATAAGGCTCGATCTCACTCTCACCGCCGATTTTCACTGCACTCACTTCCTTGTCTTCCTGGTCTTCTTCATACGGGATGTCAGATCTCTGGATCTGCCATATAGGCTTCTTTCTTCTATGTCCGAAATAAGGGCTCTCCCTGGTCCGATGGAAGATCACACCTCTCCACAATGGACCTCCAAAGTCACCCTCCTTCTCCCGGTCCTCACCTGGACCGATCGCCCTTTTTATGGGCACCGAAACACAGAAAATCGCCACGAGAAAGCGGAGCTCTCCTTTCTTGTGCCGCTACGACCTGCGCCTCTGCCGGAAGTCCTTAAGGATGTTTTCTATATGTGATTTGCACGTCTATTGCCTCAGACCTTGCTTTTCTTTGGTTGCATTTAGTTCATACTCAGTAAAAGTACCTTTTTCTATGAAAATGGAGTTGGGGGTTTTTCTTCCTTGAGTACTGAAAGGAGGCACACCTGAGACTATCTATCCATTAGCAAGATGATTTTTCAAGAATGCAATCATACCTAGCATGGTAGATAAGAAATGTTAGATAGCAAAATTATATTCATAACATTTCTATTTTCTAACATTTCAAGACATGTTTCATTTCAAATTTTGTGGACATAAGCTTACATTTGTGATCCCATGAATGCTATGAAAATTTTATAAAGCTAGAAATCAACCTATGTGTCATTAATTAATGACTTGGAAAGTTCTATAGTACAGACACAGCTTTTGTACACTTTTTATTCTCTCTCCTGATATTCATCCAAGAGATGTTCTGAGTCAAATTTGTTTTGCATAGACAGTGTTGCAACTGGTTGTTTCTTAAATTTTTATTCTTACTATCATGACAGATTATATGCATCTATCCCCCTCTAGTGGTTGTTAGAAATATGATGTATGGTACAGTGCATTACAGTAGACTTTTTCAATCTTTTTACCATGGAACAACCTTTGAAAGAATGTTCAGGTCTCAAGGAACCCTCACATAAAAATCATAACAAATACTAAAGAGTCTCAATGTGGATAATCCTTATTTAGCAACCACAATTAGGCCAGTGACTCGGTCGTTAAGAGAAGCAGTTGCTGGACTTCCGGTGGCACCTCCGTCGTTGTTGGATGGTCGCTCCATGACCGCCGGCCTTGCCGCACATAAAGAGCCGCCTTACAGCTGGCAGGTGGCTCAAAAAACCCGCTCTTCAAACGGAAGAGTGGGTAGAGCAACTGGGGGTGTGGTAGAGCCCCCTGAGTAGCCCCCAGGACTTTTTTTTGTCCTGGAGAGGGCTCAGGGTGATGGCTCCCTATTCACCCCAGAGAAGCTCTGCGCAGCGAGGGATCTCTGCTCCCAGCAGCAGAGCCATACGTCGTGAGCAACACCACTAGAACGACTGCAATTTACAGCAAGCAAGTAAGCTGGTGAAACTTGGACTAACTAAAAAGGAAAAAATGCAAGTATTGTTTTTTTACTAATTTTTTAACTAATTTTTAGGGAAAAAAAGAGACTTGAGAAAACGTCCTGGAAAATGGCGACTGGCTGTGCTCGGAAAATGCTTGAGAAAATGGAGAGTGGAAAGTGAAAGTGAGAGCTAAGCCTGCGCTGAAGTATTTAAAAGAAACATTCTAGCTGGACTCTAAAAAGAAATAAAATTGATTTAAATAGAACCTCTTTGTTTTTTAGAGAAAAGTCTAAACTTTGTGAAGTATGACTCCTAAACAAAAATCAAGGGGGGGGGGCTACCTTACAAGCCAGACAAAGGAAAAACTGAAAAGATTCAAATGCAGTTGCAGGGAACTGCAAAGGAGGACTTAAAAGATTTTATAATTAGGTCTTTGGGAAGTGTTGTTGATAAGATAGAAAGCTCACAGAAGCATCTTGAGGAACTGGTACAGGGAAAATATGATAAATTGAATCAAATTATTACCAAAGTAGTTTCTGATCTTTCAAATATGGTGATGGAAATGGGGAAGAAAGTGGCTGAAATTAGTACCAAGCTTGATTCCAAGATGAAAGACACAGAGGAAAAACTTTCTGAAGCTGATGCCAAAAATCAGAAAATTGAAAATAATGTGATGATGCTTCAATTTAAAGCTATGGAATCTGCTTTAAGATTAAGAGGTATAAGAGAGAATACTAGAGAAAATTTAAGAACACTTTGTGCTAAGGCATTAGCGGCATTATTAAACTTGGAAGATGATCTAATTCTTGGTTGTATTGAAAAAGTCTATAGGGTTAACTCACGTGTGGCCAGACAAAGGAATTTGCCCAGAGATGTTGTTGTATATTTTACTGATAGAAGATTAAGAAATGATATCCTGCAAAAGTCTTATTCTGCTACTTTGAAGGTAGAAGGTATATAAATTAGTGTTTATAAAGAGTTACCATCCAGGATTTTAAGATACAGAAAAGATTTTGGATTTCTGGTGAAGGAATTGAAGAGAAGCAAGATTCCATTTAGATGGGATGTACCAGTTGGTGTAATTTTGAGATATCAAGATGTGAAATATTGTTTAAATACTATTGAAAAAGCAGAACATTTTTATAATAATATTCTTAAGGGAGCCCCCATATTTTCATCCTTTTCTATGTTATCAACTATGGAAGAAGACATTAAGGACAAAGAGTCTGAAGATGAGACTGAGGAACAATGTATGCAGATGGAATTAGAAAATCAAAATAACCAAAGTGTGTCAGAAGAAAAAAGAGTATTAGGTGGTTTTTCAGATGATTTCATTATGGACTTTCCAGATTTGAAAGTAAAGCATCTCAGAGATTCAAGAGATGAGGAGCTGGACCTTGAACTGTTGAAACAAGAATTGAAAGATAAACATATAATTCGAGATGAGAAACAAATATTAGTGAAACAGGAGAGGCCCAGTATTCCACAAGTGGAAAAGCATGAAGAGGATAAGCAACAGAAAGTAGAAGTTAAGGGAGGAAATAATCTGAAAACCACTGAAACTGAAGTCCAGCAGATACTGCGTCTGATGATGGAATTGATTCGTGAAACCTAAAGGATATTTATGAATAGATGGAATCCATTACAGAAAGGATGCCAGATATTTTATTATTTGAAATAGTTTAAAAGATAATCATCGTTATACCTGACTTTTACATGAAAATGGATTAAAAATTTGCTACAAAACTCATCCTGAGTTGGATTTGACATCTTGAGAAAGGTAAACAGATCACTGCAATATATGCAGAGGATCTGTGGTTACCCTATTATAATTTATTGGAATTAATTATCTAGATGATGAAAATGAAGATGAAAATATCTTGGAAACCCAAAGGAAGGAGGCGGAAAGGTTGGCAGGATTTGAAAGAGTCTTAAAGGAACATCTGGGAGTGCAGCTTGTATGAACTGCATTTGTTTTTCTTTTAATGGATACACCAGGAGCCAGGTTGAATGATCTACCTAGAGGATTGTAAGATACCTTTGTGGTTGGATTTTATACACATAAAGTCACTCAGGGGGGATTTATATATGAAGAGATGCTTGTTGCTGATGGGGGCAGCCGGAATAAGAAGTAGTTTATAAAAAACTATGCTAGAAGACAGTTATTTAACTTCAATCAAGATGAAGATGAAGAGAAGACAAAAATTTGGTTACTGAGATAGAAAATTATTTGATATAATTGTTATACATTTTGAAAGAATATGAAGTTTATAAAAAATATGTTGGATACTATATTTATGAAGAGAAGATTAAAATTTGGATTATTAAGATAGAAAAATATTAGATATGATTGTTATATATTTTATTAGTATATATTAAGGGGATCTGATTTACGTAAATAATTATTAATATTTTTTTTGTTGAGGGAGGTACTTGGAATGTACTTTTTTAATCAAGATGAAGAAAAAGATCAAAAATTGAGTGCCTGATACAGAAAATTATTTGATATGGATGTATATATTATATTTAGGGGGATTGATTTAGGTAATTAATATTTGATTAGAGAAATGTTAACATTTTGTAGTGGGGTTTAAAGATTAAAAGAGTAGTATTGATAGATAATTGAGTATTTGAGGTAAAATTGGTAATTGAGGTAAATATTTTTATTATTAGTCTCTTTACTATACTATTAAAAGTTTCACTGTATTTTTTTTAGTTTAATACAAGTAAGGTTTTGTTTTTTTTAAATTTGTAGCGGAAGTCAAGGGGGGTGAGGGGGATTTGGGGTGTTTAAAATATTTGATAAGTTTATGGTTAGCAAATATTTGATAGAATAATTTTATATACATCTATTATATTGTTATGGAAGCCAAGGGAGGGAAGGGAGGGGAGGGAAGGGAAGGGAGGTGGGTGGGAGGGGGGGGGAAATGGGGGGGAAATGAAAAAATTGTATTGTAAAACTTTTTCAATAAAAAAAAAGAGAAGCAGTTGCTAAGTGAAAACACGACTGTGCTTACTTCAGTTTTCCTTTTCTTTACACACCTGTGATGATTATAAATATCTTCATAACTCAATGGTCATTAAATGAGGCAGTCGCTAAATAAGGACTATCTGTACAATTCATTTCTAATCTGTGTACACAATCTGTGTTTTACATTTACAACAACAGCATGTCAGTAGGCCAAAAGGTGAACTGTGTAAAAATTCCCATCCTTATAAGTGTTAACATTGCATCACACATAATTTTTAAATGTTTATTTTTTTTTCAATCACAATTTCTCACAGAACCCAAAGTGAGAAAGGCTGCATTACAGTAATAAATTGTTAAGTTATTTTCATTTGAGACTGAAACAAATCACTCAGAGTCACTCTCAAAGCGAGATGGGTGGCATATAAATTTAATAAATACCTAAATAAATTAGATATGCAGCATTAGATGGCTACATGCAAGTATTATGCTGAGATAAATCCTGCATAAATAAATGCAGTGGGCTACCCTCAGCCCGCCAATTGGCCAAACTGTTCGTAAAACACATCTACCGCCTGCCCAGAATCATCTCCGATCGAGGTGTCCAGTTCACAGCGAAATTCTGGAAGGAATTCCTACGATCCATAGGAACATCCCAAAGCCTCAGCTCAGCGTTTCACCCAAGCACTAATGGGGGGTGCCACATCTGTAGCACCTCAGTGGACTCCGTGGGAGAAATGGCCTCTGGGTAGGCCATGGTGCTGTGGTACCTTGTCTACTGTGTGGTCCCTGGTCTGGTTGGCCTCTCTCCTTGGCATCTGGTTGCTTTAATATGTCATTGGCATGCAGCCCTCTCTCGACTTGCATTGCTACCTGGAACCATTCGGAGAGTCAGTTTGGGATGTCCCGATAAGCAGTCACTTGGGCGATTCTCTTATCTAGGCTTGTTCTGAAGAAATATACCAGTAGTCGCTCTGGTAAGGGAGGTAAGGTCCCAATGAATCTCCTGAATTCACGGATATGCTCTTTGATGGGCCTCCCCTTCTGCATTAGGTTCCTGAGCTCGTCCTCCACATAGGGGTCCTCCTCTGCCTCCTCGAAACGGGCTCGTAGTAGTTGTAAGAACCCATCTGCATCGTGCAGTTGGGGGGCCCTGTTCTTGTAGAAGGCTGCTGAACAACTCCTTGCTTCTCCCTCCAACCCTTCAGAGATGGCACTGACTAGGGCTCTGGGAAACGGATAGAGGTGTCCATAGCGCTCGATGTAAATCTCAGCTGTGTCGAGGAATTGCGCTAACTGGTCTGGATCCCCATCGAACTTCCCTCTGAGATGGGGTGGGTCCTCCCTCGCTGCTCTATCCTCCCAGTGCGGGGCTCTGTAAGCTTGCTCTCAGTGTCGCTGGTCTTCTTCCTCATCTCTCATTTGAGGGCAGGGAGGTGATGTCCTGTCTAGGCTGCTGTGCTTGCTGTGCAAGGGGGGAACCCATGGATACACCTTTGGGCTTCCTCTCCTTCTGGCATGGGGGGGGAGGGCTGTGCTTCCATCTATGGTGACTCAGTTCAGCAGGCTCGGCTGGCTCCACCGTCTCCTTAGGCCTGTAGGATGGCCCCTCCCGCAGAAGGATGGCACAGTCAAATTTCTCCTTCAATTCATCTATGGGGCTCTTGAGTGGCTTCCCTGAAGCTTTTTGGTGCCTGGCCTGCTGCCAGTCCCATAGCCAGTCTGCCCTCCCCCATTCACTTAGGGGTTTCCCCTTTCCCTGAATGTTTGGGAAGGGAAACTCAGCCTCTGCGGATTTTGGCAAAAGCCCCGAATACTTATCTTTTCTCTTCTTGGTTTGTAGTATGATCATCTGACCTTGGTTGTCTTGCAGCTTTGCTGGAGGAGGGAGGGGTCGAGGCTCCATAGTAACCAAGCTAGCTGGGATCAAGCTTGGCTCTGTTCCAGTTTCCTGAATTAAGCTGTCCCCAGATAGATTACTTTCTGCCATGGCGTCCAGGCTGTCTCCATTCACTCCATATATCTGGAAGGGAGCTGGAGGTTTGGAGGTCAGCCAGCTTGGCTTGAAAAGGAGTGCTGACTGTCTGTCAGGTTATGATGTAATCTCAAATAAATTGCATTTCCAAACAAATAGCCTTTGATGAAATCTTTCATTTATTGAGCATAATGATCTGTCCCCGACTCCATCGCAGTCAGTACTGCCCTTCTGACCCCAAACCCTCCTTTTCCATTCCCCAATTCTCTGTGTCTCATTGGCCATCTTCCAAGTCACTCTCCCCATATCTACTACTTCAGTTCACAGGAATGTTCCCCCTCCCATCCCATCTCTAGGGGATAATATCTTCATGTCTCTGTTGGTGAGACATTTGATCAATTGATAACTTATTAACTATATGCTTGATTAATTAAGAATTAATTGAAACAAATAATTTTAGTGGATATTAACTTAATATCAAATCTTTACTTATATATTTATACCAGTGATATTTGATCTGATAGATTTGACTTGATAGTTTTGATTACCATATTGTATTGATATGCTAACTACTAACTATTAATCAATCGTATTATTTATATTAAGATTTAATGAAGTGCTAGAATATTAAGTTTTCCCCCCTACATCCCCCCTATCTTTCTTCTCCCCTATCTGAGTATATATCTATTTTTTGAATATCTACCTATCTAATTATTTAACCAACTATTGAATTAACTATTTGAGTGTTAAGGACATTTATAGAAGTAACCTATAACCCAATAGATTAACTATTATTTAAAGATATACACAACATAGATTCTAGACATTACCACTTACAATAAACGTCACTGCAGATAATGAAATAGAAACAAGAGTAGTTCAGTGCATGAAATTTTGGGAGAGCCTACAAAAAAGGGTCAAGATGACAACCACCGGAACAACCACCATAACCAAAACAAATAAGAAAATAACTTCAAACCAAACCTCCCTTACAGCATCCCCAGAACAACAAAGAACCATAGAAACTATACTTGGAGCAGAAAAAGAAAAGATGACCCACATCGCCAGCATGCAAAACATTCAGTCAGTCTTGGCAATGATACAGGAAGCGATGAACAAGACCCAGGAATCAATTGCCAATAACCATGAGGGGACTAAAAGAAATCACAATGAGTTGAAATCCAATGTGGGAGAGACAAATGACAACATAAAGAAAATGGATGACATTTCCTGAAGATCTTCCTTCATCTTGGTCTTCGGTCTTGCCCCCCCACCCCCACCCCACTGCTTCTGTTTTTTCATATTGTTGTTTCAATATGGTCAACTTCAAGCAAGATGGACGGAGGATCAAAAAATTGGTCTTATGGAAAATGAAGAAAACTTGGTAAAACAAATTAGAGATCAGAGTACTATGCATATTAAAAGGTTATATAATGTATTATTAGAGATAGACTAGAAACAGAACTGGTTAAAGATTGTATGATCAAATGGGCGAGAAATTTCCAGGAACCAATAATGATGGAAACATGGGAAAAGATCTGGGTTAGAAATGTTAAATTTACTCAAGCACAAAATTTAAGAGAAAACTTTTATAAGATGTTTTATAGATGGCACTTAGATCCAAAAAAACTGTCATATATGTATCCTAATGTACAAGCCAAATGCTGGAGATATGAGTGTGAAGATGCAACTTATTTTCATATATGGTGGACTTGTAAGAAAATTAAAGCATTCTGGATAAAAATTTGGTGGGTAATGCAGAATATTTTGAAAAAGAGGTTGAAATTTACCCCACAATTGTTTTTATTGGGTATCATAAATGATTGTACAGTAGTAGAGATGAAATTACTTTTAAATTTAATAACAGCAGCCAGATTGCTGGTTGCACAATATTGGAAGAAAGACTCTTTACCTACTCTAGAAGAATGGACTTTAAAAGTAATAAATTTAGCCGAAATGGCAAAAATCTCGGCATATTTGAAAGATCATACGCAGGAAAAATATATTTTGGAGTGGACAAAATGGATCAATTATATTCAGAATAAGTATCAAATAAGAAGACATCAAATTGTGTATGAATGAAACAGAAGTAAAGAAATGTTGTGTTAACTATATTGGAGTTAAGATCCTGGGGGGGTGTTGTTAACTGGAGGATAGATAGATTAATTTAGATGATCTTTGTTTGTTATTTTTTCTCTAATACCCTATATTTTACTCTGGAAAGTTGGGGAAGGGAGGGGGAGGGAAGAAGAGGGCGGGGGTTGTTGGGAGGGGGGAATTTTTTATTACTTTGTATTGCTATAAAACTTTTCAATAAAAAAAAGAAAGAAAATGGATGACAAAATAGAAAGAAATCAACAGAACATCGCCAGAAATGAACAAAGGATTCAAAAGACGGAACTCAAAATGGTCAAGAAGGTAGAAATGCTGGAACAACAACAGATGGCAAGCGATCGAGAGCTTGAGGATTCACTTACCTATCTCGAAATGGAAAAGGCATCATTTTACTTAAGATTCCAGAACATAGCAGAAACCAGAGAGGAAGACCTGGGAGAGATAATGACAGAGATTTTTGCGGAAACTATACAGAGAGATAAAGATGATATATGAAGGGATATTGATGAAGTGTACAGGTTGCACACCAACTACACATGAAGGAACAAACTGCCAAAGGAAGTGCATGTCCAATTTACAAAGAAAACGATAAAAGAGGAGATATATAGGAAAATGAGAGAGGAAGCAATATTCTACAAAGGGAAGGAAATAATAACATTGAAACAAATTCCGAGATGCATAAGGGACCAGAGAAAAATCTACAACTTCCTCACAACACAATTAAATAAGCACAAAGTGATGTTCCATTGGCTACTACCAGAGGGAATTCTAATATTGTGGCAGAACAAGAAATTTAAAATAGACAGTCTAGAGGAAGCCCAGGAGTTTTTTGACCAACGTTTTGTCCTTGAAGAAGATCAAGAATCTAGAGTGGAATTGGAAGATAAGAGCCAAGAGGAACAAGCGATAGAAGAAACAGAAGATGAACAAGAGGAAAAAAGAAGATTGGAAAGAGAAAGAACAGAGAGAGAAGGAGCAAGGGAGAAAATGCAAAGAATAACAAGAAACACAAGGAAAGTAAAGACAATAAATAGAAGTAAGGATGATTTCTATTAACATCAATGGATTAAACGACCCAATCAAAAGAACCTGGACATTTACCAAACTACATAAATTGGAAATGGACATTATAAATTTACAGGAAATCCACATTAAAAAACAATACAAAAGACACTAGAAAACACAAGATTAGGGAACCTTTACACTTCACTAGCAGAATAGAAAAAAAGAGGCATTGCAGTCTACATCAAGAAACACTTAAAAACAAAACATATACATGGATGAAGAGGGAAGAGTTCTAATGATCGAACTACAAACAGAATTGAAAATATTATTATTAATCTCCATTTATGCACCATATGAAAATCAACGAGCCTTCTTCAAAAATATACATAACAAAGTAAAAGATTTGGACTACGAGAATATTTGCATTGTGGATGACTTTAATGCAATTTCAGACGCAGAAAAAGATTATTGGAGTACCAGGAAAAATAAAACTTAAGAAAAAGACTCTCCCAGATACTTTTAAGGACATGGCACAAGAACTATGCCTTCAGGATGCTTGGAGGGAAATAAACAAAGAAAAACAACAGTATACATTTTACTCCAACCTACATCTATCCTGGTCCTGAATAGATATGGCCCAGATGTCAATAGACCTCAGGAAAGACTTAGAAGAAATAGAAATAATGACAAACATATGGGCAGACCATAACCTGGTAAAAATAATCTGGAAAGGATATTGGAAGAAGAAGAGTTGGATGATGAACACTGAAATTCTTTTTTTTTTTACTGAAAAAGTTTTACAGATACAAAAAAATTTTCCCATTCCCCCCTTCCCCCCTCCCCCTCCCCTCCCCCCTTGACTTCCCAAGGTGAAATCCAAATCAAATCATATCACACTATACAGTTCCCCCAAACTAATCTACCCCCTGTCTTAACTATAAATTTCTACATGGCATTCAACTAAAAGCTATCTGATACTTCCTTGTTTGATATTTATTCTGCATGTCAGTGTTCCAAAACTGACATAGAAGCAAGGAGGAAAAAGTTTGACATTTCACCTAGAAAAACTTTCGGTGAATTCAGTCTCCTGGGAGATGTATGGGAGGGGTGACATTCCTGTGTGCTGAAGAGACAGATAAGAGAGAGTGATCTGGAAGGCAGCCAATGGAGAGCAGTTTCTGGGGAAGGAATAGGAGGGGTTTTGGATGGAGGGGCCAGTACTGTCTGCAAGGTTGTCGGGCTTGGATGCATCGCTCAATAAAGAGAATATTTCCTAAAGATAGCTGCTTGGAAATTAATTTATTTCGAGGATGAAATCGAAAGCTCTGACACTGCACATATTCTATCCATTTCTTCCATTCCCACACAAAATTTCTTGAATCCGGTCCTTTAAATATACTGATATCTTTGCCATTTCTGCAAAACTGGCCACCTTCAATGTCCATTCTTCAATAGTAGACAAAACGTCTTTTTTCCAATATTGACCAATAAATAACCTAGCTGCTGTAATCATATATAATATCAATTTTGTTTCAGTCACTGAAAATTCCTTAACTATACCCAGTAAAAATAATTGAGGAGAAAACTGAAGTCTTTTCTTCAAAACGTTTTGCATAACCCACCAAATTTTAATCCAAAAGGCCTTCATTTTCTTGCAAGTCCACTATATGTGATAATATGTAGCATCTAAACAATCACATCTCCAACATTTTGGTTGAACATTAGGATACATGCATGACAATTTCTTAGGATCTAAATGCCACCTGTAAAACATTTTATAAAAGTTTTCCCTCAAATTCTGTGATTGTGTAAATTTAACATTCTGAACCCATATTTTTTCCCATGTTTTCATCATAACTGGTTCTGCAAAGTTTTGCGCCCATTTTATCATACAGTCTTTAACCAGCTCATTTTCAGAATCTCTTTCTAACAAAATATTATAAATCCTCTTAATATGTGTTGAGCTTTTCTCTTTTATCTGTCTTACCAATTCCTCTTCAAGCAACATTAAACCAGTTTTTTGATCTTCCCTCCATCTCAATTGAAGTTGATTATACTGTAGCCAAGTTAGATTAATCCCTTCTTCCAACAGAGTATTTAATGTCTTTAATTGCCATCTACTTCCATCATTAAAAAGTACCTCTTTATATAAAATCCCCCCGAGTGACTTTATATTTATATTCCGTGTAATATGACCAAGATCCAACCACAATGGTATTTTCTAATCCAATTTAAGCTGGTGCTTCTGCCATACTCTCATCAAAGAGTTTCTGAGTATATGACTCTTGAATACTTTATCAACTATATTTTCATAAAATATGCATGCCAACCAAATTCCAAATCGTGGCTTTCTATATTCAGTATTTCCGTCCTTGTCATTCCAAACCAATCACTCGCTTGTGTCAATGCAGCTGCTTCATAATACAATCATAGATTTGGAAGTTTAAGGCCACCCCTTTCACGAACTTCTTGCATAATTTTCATTTTAACTCTTGGCTTTTTCTCATTCCAGATAAACTTATTCACACCTTTTTGCCATTCCATAAGATGTTTATCACTTTTGAGCACCAGAATCATTTGGAACAAAAATAAAAATCTAGGTAGAACATTCATTTTAACTGCTGCTATACTTCCAAGTAAAGATAGCTGCAGCTTTTTCCAAGTTTCCATATCTTTTTGCACCTTTCGCCACAACACTTCATAATTATTTTGAAAAAGTTTTATATTTGAGGCTGCAACATGAACTCCTAGATATTTCACCTTTGCTACTATTTCAAATCCTGCCATCCTTTCGAGTTCCTTCTTTTGACCTTCTGACATATTTTTAACTATCATCTTGGTTTTTCTCTGATTCAGTGTAAATCCTGATATCATACCATATTCTACTATAATGTCTTTCATTTGGATTATTGATTCCATCGGCCGTGTTAGGGTAACAACCAGATCGTCTGCAAATGCCCTTGTTCTGTAATCCTCTTGCCTTATAGCTATTCCATTTAAAATACTCGAATCCCGTATTGTGTTCAACAAAACTTCTAAAGTTAAAATAAACAACAATGGGGATAACGGACAACCTTGTCTTGTTCCTTTTTCAATACAAAAGTTTGTAGTTAAACTTCCATTAATGATAATTTGTGCTGTTTGCTCTTGATAAATTGCTGAACTGCCTGAACAAACTGGTCCCCAAAGTCCATTTTTGTTAAAGTCTTTAATAGAAAGTTCTGATTAACTCGATCAAAGGCTTTTTCCGCATCCAAAAACACCAGCACTGCAGGGATCTGTTTACTCTTCTCAAGATGTTTCAATAAATCTATAATTTGCCTCACATTATCCTTCATATACCTGCCTTCTATAAATCGAGCTTGATCATGATGAATCACCTCTTGCATAACTGGCATTAATCTGTTGGCTAATACTTTTGCAAAAATTTTAAAATCCGTATTCAGGAGAGAAATTGGTCTAAAATTTTCTGGTTTTGTAGAACCTTCCTCTTTTGGTATCAATGAAACAAAGGCTGCCTTCCATCAAGGGGGTATTTTACCCCCTTTTTGTATACTACAAAATAAATCTTTGAGATGCTCAATCATTTCTACTTGTAAAGTTTTATAATACACCACTGTTAAGACATCCTCCCTGGAGCTTTGGCTGTTTTCAATTGTTTGATTGCAAAAATAATCTCGACTGTTATAAGTTGATTCATTCTTTCCTTTTGCTCCTTAGAGATTTTTACAACTCTCCTCTCTTCTAAATATTTATCTATAAGTTCACTCTGTATATGATCTTTAGCATATAATTTAGTATAATAATCTAAAAAGGCTTCTTTGATTAGACTTTGTTGAAAAACTTCCTTCCCTCCGTACTCAATACTGCCAATAACATGAGAGTACTGCTGTTTCCTCAGTATATAAGCCAGTCACCTCCCTGGTTTGTTAGCATTACTAAATGTATTATATTTTGCAAATTGTAGATTAGTTGCTGCTTGTTCCGCTATAAGCATTTGAAATTGGTCTTTCAAAAGTTTTATGATTTCCTGTAATTTTTTGTCCGTCAGATTTTTTATAAGTAATTGTTCTTTTTTTTTAAACTCTCCTTCCAATTCTAATCTTTTCCTTTGCTGATTTAACTTATGTTTAGAATTCATATGAATCAGTACCCCCCACATATACGCCTTACTCGCATCCCAAATAATTTCAATAGGGGACCCTTATTCAAATTCATTTCAAAAAATTCTTTCATTTGTTTTTTAAGTTCATTTACATTCTTTTCATATCTGAACAGGTTTTCATTTACTCTTCATGATCTTCTCTCATTCTTTCCCATTTCCATTTCTATCCATACCGGGCTATGGTCAGTTAGAGTCCTCGGAAATATCTTTGTTTTCTTTGTTTTTAAAAGTAAGTCAGCTGTAACTAAAATAAAATCAATCCTGGAGAAGGATCTATGTCGGTCTGAGAAAAAGGTAAAGTCCAATTCTTTTGGGTTCTGCACTCTCCATACATCTTTCAGCTCAAAATCTTCTTTCATATCAAAAAAAGTCTGTGGTAATTTAACACATGATTTTGCCAAACTCTTCTTATCTTTTTTAATATCTATTACTCCATTCCAATCTCCCATAAGTAGAATAGATCTATAATCCCATTGCAATATTTTAGAATGTATTAATTTAAAAAAGTTTTCTTGTTGCTGATTGGGAGCATAAATTCCAATAACCAAAAGTGGGCCATTCTGTGTATGTAATTCAATTGCTATATATCTTCCACAATCATCTGCTTCTATAATTTTGGCTAATAATCTTTTATTTATGTAAATCACAACACCATTCTTTTTCTCTGTGTTTGAGGTTATGAATTGTGCACCTAATTTAGAGTTCATCAAGTATTTTTGATCCTGTATTCTGATATGAGTTTCTTGCAAACAGATGACATCATTGTTAAATTGTCTCAAATAATGAAATATTTTCCTTCTTTTCTGTGGTAAGTTCAATCCATTCACATTCCAAGATAGAAATTTAATTGTCATTTGTAGTCTCACGAAGCGATAAGAGCATTTGCTGAAGTTTTTGTTCCAGAGTGGTAGTCTTCGGCCTGGCTCCTCCCATGGCTTCAGGTTTCTGTGATTTACCATTGGCAACCTTCTTATCTTGTGGTGGAATAGACCTCTGCTGCTGTTGTTTGTCTAGGATTTGCTTGTGAGCTGCTCGAGTTATACACTGATCTTTAGGTTCCTGCAACAACAAGTCGAGGTCCAGTGCCACCTCTCTTGTATTTCTGATTGGCCCTTTTCTAGTCTCAGAAAAATCCAGCAATGGTTCATCCAAAGAGCCCCCTATTGCTCCTTGAATTTTCTCTATTGCACGTTGAGTTTCCATTGCCTCCAGCTCCACCTGTTTCCGCTGTTCCTGAGACTCTTGTTCAAATTCCTTCTTTATAACACCCTCCTCTATAGCTAACACTGAAGATGTACGTGGAGATGCTGCACCAGTTTTAAGAACTCTGAAATAAAATTCTTCCGCCTTTTCCACAGTATTTAATCAGTATCTCTCTCCTTGGTATCTCAGTATTATACCAATTGGGGCATCCCATCTAAATGGAATCTGTTGTTTCTTCAACTCAGTCACCAAAAATCCAAAATCCTTTCTGTGTCTTAACATCTTAGGTGGCAATTCCTTGTAAATCCCAATCTCCCTTCCATCCACTTGAGCAGTAGAGACAAAAGACTTTTGCAAGATATCATTTCTCATTCTTCTATCTGTAAAGTAGATCACCACATCTCTAGGCAAGTTCCTTTGCCTTGCCACCCAAGAATTCATTCTGT
The DNA here is from genome assembly GCA_038048745.1 of Coluber constrictor foxii. Taxonomy (NCBI): domain Eukaryota; kingdom Metazoa; phylum Chordata; class Lepidosauria; order Squamata; family Colubridae; genus Coluber; species Coluber constrictor. Next base: position 111,365,258 of record CM075961.1, on the reverse strand, counting down.
AAACCTTGTAAATCTTGCACAGGACATCTTCAGGGTTAATCTTTAACATCACAGTAAGGGCATCAACACAAACCACTCTCAGATCCTCTCTATTGTTTTCTTTTATTCCTCTTAGTCTTAGAGCAAATTCCATAAATCTGAATTGCATCATAGTCACATCATTTTCAATTCTTTGAGTTTTATTATCCACATTGGAAACTTTATTGTCAGCTTCCCTCATTTTAGAATCAAATTCTGAACTGAGTTCAACCACTTTTTTATCAATTTCAACAACCGCTTCTGACAAACCAATGACAACTGTCAGTATATCTCGCTTCATCTTGTCATACTTTTCTTGAACCACCTCTTTAATTTCCTGCTGAGACTTATCAAATTTCTGCTGAGACTTTTCAAATTTCTGGTCCATTACTTCAGTATGGTTCCTCAGAACCACAGCAATAAATTCCTTCAAATCCTTAAATCCAATCTCCTGTTTTTGGCTCTGAATCTGAGTCTCTGACTGCTCTTTTGTTTGATGAGTAGGGGAGCCCCCCCCCTGCAGCTTTGGGAACTGGCTTAGCCTGCTTAGAAGCCATAGTACTACGCAGTCTTATTCTTTCTAGAAAAGAGGTCCTCCCCCCTTTTCCACCACAGAGTCCTTTTAAAAACTTCCCCAGCTTCAATCAAGTTTATAAAAAGGAGAGAACAGATGGAAATCACTTTTAAAAACTTTTCTTCTACCAAGCACTGTTGCTTTAAGTAGTTTAAAATGCGCTGCAACACACAGGCATTTCCACTTTCGCTTTCAGCTTTTTTTTCTCCGCTGAAGCTGGGCGCCATTTTAATTCACTTTCACTCCTTCTCCATTCTTAAGTTTAGTGACAGGGCTAGCAATAATACTTGCGTTTTCGGTTTAAAGTCCCGATTTCACCCTGCTTGATTTAGAGGATTCAGTTGTTTTTCTCTGCTAAAGTTGGTCGCGTCGTCTAGCTCTACTGAATGCAGAATTGTCCCCGGAGTCCGGAGCGTCGGCGAGCTGGATAGGGAGCCTCACCCTGCTTCCTCCCCAGAAGCAAAAAAGACAGTCGGGGGGCTTCGCAGGGGGCTCTACCTGATCTCGCCGGCTCTCCTCATATTTCTTTGCAAAAATGGAGTTTTTCAAGCCGCCTCTCAGCTGTAGAGGCGGCTCTTTACGGGCGGCGGGGCTGGCGGTCACAAGAGGACCGTCTAACGATGACAGCAGCGCCAACCGGAAGCCCAACACCGAAATTCTAAAAGACAAAGATTATGTACAAATGATAGAAAAAGAAATGAAAATATTCTTTAAGATCAAAATCAAATAACAAACCTCCTTCCAGAAGTTATGGGACACAGCGAAAGCCTACATAAGAGGCCTGACAATAGCATATTTGGCAAAGAAAAATAAAGAAAAACAACAGGAAAAAGATAACTTATTGAAAGAACTCCAAAAATATGAATCCGAATTACAGAACAAACCTCAAAATAAAAGAACCAAAGAAAAAATAAATTTGGTAAAACATAAAATAAATTTGACCATACAAACAGAAATAGCTAGAAAAATAAAATTTGTAAAACAAAATCATTTCGAACACACAAACAAGACAGGGCGATGGTTTTGCATATAAATTGAAGAAAAAAAAGACAGAAGGACAACCCACGAACTACAGGACAACACAGGAGAGATATATTACAGGAACAAGGACAAAAAGAACATAGCAAGAAGTTTTTTCCAACAACTATACGAACAGGAAGAATCCTCAGAAGAGGACATTAAACAATACCTAAACGAAACTGACATCCAAGAATTAGAAGAATCACACAGGGATCTGTTGAACAGGCGGATTATGATGACAGAGTTAATAGACATGAGGAAGAAACAGAAAATAAATAAAACCCCGGGACCAAATGGCATACCTGCTGAGTTTTATAAGACTTGTCAACACTCAACAGACAAAACTTTACTTGGAGTATTCAACGATGCACTTCTGGAAGCTACGATTCCCAATTCATGGACAGAGACCATCATTACATTGATACCAAAAGAAGAAACAGATCATACCCTTATTAAAAACTACAGACCGATATCACTTTTAAATGTGGACTACAAATTATTTACATCAATTATCACAGTAAGAATTAAGAAAATAATTAACGAATACATTCATTCAGACCAGAATGGCTTTATTCCAAAGAGACAGATAAAAAACAATTTGAGATTAATAATTGATGTATTAGAATATTATGAAACAAATTCAGATAAACAATTGGCCCTAATTTTTCTAGACGCACAGAAGGCCTCTAGAAAACCTAAACTGGAAATTTCTCACATTACAATTAGAAGCTATGAAATTTGGCAATAAATTCACAGATATGATAAAGAAAATTTACTCCTCCCAAATGGCAAGAATAACAATAAACGGTGACCTGACAGAACAATTCCCAAAATCAAAAGGACTGAGACAAGGGTGCCCTCTGTCTCCTCTATTATTTATACTAGCGCTGGAAACTCTCTTAAGGGAAATCAGAAGAGATAAGGAAATACAAGGTCTGAAAATCAAAAGGGAGGAATACAAACTCCAAGCCTTTGCCGGTGATACTGTCTTCATTACAGAACAACCAATAATAACTGGTATTAAATTACTAGATAAAATAGAAAAATATGGGAGAGTAGCAGGACTTAAAATCAATAAACAAAAAACAAAGGTACTAACGAAGAATCTCACCAACCAGCAAGAAAAGGAATTAAAGGACGAATTAGGTATACAAATAACAAAGAAGATAAAATATATGGCTTCATCAATCAAAGAAGACAACTATGATAAACTGACAAGACAAATTAAAAAAGACTTAGAAATTTGGAAAAAAATTAAACTAGCTTTATTTGGAAAGATCACTTCAATTAAAATGAATGTCCTCCCTAGAATTCTATACTTATTCCAAGCGATTCCAATAAAACTGGGAAAGAATTTTTTCAAGGATTTTAATAAATTAAAGAGGACTACATCTGGCAAGAGAAGAAAGCAAGAATCAAAACTAAACACCTCAAGACACAAGAGAGAGAGGAGGACTGGTGCTACCGGACTGGGAAACATATTACAAAGCATCAACACTGATTTGGATCAAGGAATGGATGGAACTTAAAAACAAAAGATTACTAAATTTGGAAGGATTTGATTTACAACGAGGATGGCATGCATTCCAATGGGAGGGCACTGATAAACGACATGGATATTTTCAGAGGCATACTGTTAGACAAGCATTATATCAGACATGGCAGGGCATCAAAAAAGCACACAACAAAATCCCGGAATGGTTATCAACCATGGAAGGTCAGATTTATCCAAACGCCATGTACAGCACCAAAATGAAAACTTATAAAGATTTACTAAACAACCAAGGGGAACTAAGAACAAGACAAGAACTGGAGGAGATGGGTACAGACATAGGCTGGTGGCCATAACTACAAATAAAATCAAGATATCAGAAAGATTCGGCTCAATTTGGATTCCAAAAAGGCCAGAACAAATTAGAAAAAATTTTACTAGGATCACAAGACAAATTGATAAAAAAAAGTTTATAATTACTTACGAGGATACAAATTAGAGGAAGAGATGGTTAAAGAAAACATGATAATCTGGGCAAAGAATTTCGGCTACAATATCGAATTAGACAAATGGGAAAATTTATGGACAATAAACTACAAATTAACAATGTCTGCACCCTATAAGGAAAACCTGATCAAAATGTTTTATAGGTGGCACCTCCCACCGGCCAGATTGGCAAGAATGTTCCCTAACACATCTCCAACATGCTGGAAATGTAAACTACATAAAGGAACCTACTATCACAATTGGTGGACCTGCCCAAAAGCAAAACAATACTGGCAAATGATCAGAACACAAATAGAACTAATTATACAACAAAAAATAGAAATGAAGCCAGAAACATTTCTACTAGGCATAATAAACGGTCAATATGAAAAGGAAACAAAATACTTAATAATACATATAATAAGAGCAGCATGAATAATTTTTGCACAAAATTGGAAGAATAATGGCACACCAACCAAAGATAGAGTAATTAGTAAAATCATGGAATGTGCAGAAATGGATAGACACACTAAGGAATTACAAAATAAAGAGGAACATGACTACTATCTAGTAAGGGAAAAGTGCTAGACCTGGTTGGAAGATAGGAAAGGGAGAAAAGATAACTAGGAGGCAACCAGTGTGACCCAACATAGACATAGAAATATAAATTATTTTTAAATAAATAAAATTTTCAAAAAATAAAAAAAAATGATTAATTCATCAGGAGATTTTCATGCAAATAATGTAACTATACGTTTGTGCTAATTATAGCATGATATTTGAAATTCACATCATTGGCCCCTCTTACCTACAATAGAATCCTTTTTTCAGTTTCTGAAATATCTACCTTATTCAACGACCGGCAGAGAACAAAAAAGCGAGCCGGTGAGAGAGCAGAGTAGGGAGGAGGAAGAGAACTGACTGTACATAGGGGACAAGAGGCAAGCTTACTGTAGGCCATCCAGAAGGCTCTGTTTTCTGGGAGAAGCAGCACACCTGCATGACAGACAAGCAAAGTGAGCCACGTGGCTGAGGACCAAACAGCAGCAGCAGCGCAACAGAAAGGAGAGCCAGCAGCAAAGGGCAATACAGCGAACCAGATCCTGAAAGCAACAGAGAGCAGCATGGAAAGTGATGATAGGACAACAGTGGAAGCATTACAGCACAGCTGACCAACAAGCTGGTGACTGAGAACAGCAGCAACAGAACAGTGTGACAAACCAATAGACCCGGAGTGGGGGGCAGCCATGAACTGAGAAGCAGGGAGAGCTGAATACCCAGCAGTGACAGGAGAAAAGCAAGTGATGCAGTGGACTAAAGTGCTGTTAAATAGCACTTAGCTGCCAGCTGCCTGCAATTACTGCAAGTTCAAATCTCACCAGGCTCAAGGTTGACTCAGCCTTCCATCCTTCTGAGGTAGGCAAAATGAGGACGTGGATTGTGGGGGCAATAAGCTGACTTTGTATAAAAAAGAACACCTTGGGGGGGGGCTAAGGGGGGGGGGACAAAAGCCTTAGTAGGGCCCTTAGGGGGGGACAAAAGCCCTACTAAACAGGTATATACAAAAGTATGAAGGCTATTGCTTAACACATTGTAAGCCACCCTGAGTCTCCGAAGAAGGGTGGCATATAAATCGAACCAATAAAATAAATAATAAAAATAAGTCGGAAGAGAGGATAAAAAGACAATGCAGGACACAAGGCAAAAAAAAAAAAAATTAAAGGCAAGTAGACAATAGCAAGTATGGAACTTATAAAGGCAGAGAAGAAAGAGATAAATAAAGACCACAAGAAGGCAGAGAGGGAAAGGATCATAAGAAGGGAGGGAGGAAAGGGATAATTATAGAACATTCCGTTACAGACTAAGAACAAACCTTGCACTTATGTCCATTCAACACCAAAAATTTTAAAATTGGACTGCTAGAACTTTAAATTTTTAAACTAGACAATTTTGGAGTATAGAACTTTAAATCCTTAAACTAGACAATTTTTAACTGTTCGGATTTTAAATTTTTAGCTAGATTATTTCCCACAAATTTTAAATGATGTTAGAATGAGTGTTGTCTTACCTGAATGCCCCAATCTGCGTAGCAGTGTGGCCAGCAGTCAGGAATCGGTTAACTCCTTTATCTGTTCTGGACTGAGTCTGTCAATCTGAGAAACTCCTCCTCTTCCTCTTGCTTCCCAGATTTCCGATGAAGGAGACTCTGTAGACTGGAGAGCTGAGCTGACAAAAAAATACCATTACTATCCTGCCCCCTCCCTATCCCACAGCAAGGCCTGGGAGAACAAAAGTGGGGCTGACTGCTGGCCACACTGCTATGTAGAAAGGGTGTTCAGGTAAAACAACACCCATTCTGCTAAAGCATGTGGCCAGTAGTCAGGAATGTGATATGCCAAAGCATATCTCCTATAGGGTGGAAATCGACCGGGCTGAAGCCGCCCTCCCTGTATGGACTTGCTTCAAGACCCTTCAGCCAAAGTCCACATCCGCTGATGCGTAAACATCTAATCTATACTGGCGGATGAATGGGGAAGGAGATGACCAGGTGGCCGCCCGGCAAATATCCTCCAAGGAGGCCTGAATAGACCAAGGTGCTCAAGTGGGAGTCCTTCGAGTTGAATGAGCCATGATACGATGTGGAATTGGCAAGGATTGAACCTCATAAACTGTGGCAATAGTTGCCCGAAGCCAGCGACCAACAGTGGCTGAGGAGACCTTATGGCCTAAGGTTGCCGGCTGAAAGGACAAGAAAAGACTCTCCAACCTCCTAAAGGATGCAGTGCATTTAATGTATATATGGAGAGCCCTGCGGACATCTAGAGTATGCCAGGTGTTCTCCAAAGGATGGACTGGATTGGGACAAAAGTTTGGAAGAACCAATTCCTGGGATCTATGGAAGGGAGTATTGATCTTAGGAAGGAAGGGTCCAAGAGCATTACCACCCGGTCAAAATGAAGTATACAGAGGTCATGTCTAGTGGAAAGGGCTGCCAGCTCCAAAACACTGCAAGCTGAGGTGATGGCGACCAAGAAGGTCACCTTATAGGAAAGGAAATGAAGGGACACCTCTTGCAGGGGTTCAAAGGGTCCCCGAGTGAGGGCTGAGAGGACCTTTGGGTAGACCCCAAGTAGGGTATCTATGCAGGGTGACGGGTGGCGGAGGTTAGTGGCCCCCCTGAAGAACTGATGAATCAAAGGGTCACTGGAGAGGGGATCCCTGGAAGCACATGACAAAACAGTCAAGAGGGCAACTACCTGTCTCGATAGAGTATTGGGCAACAAACGTGACATCAGACCGGTCTGCAGGAACTCCAAAACTTGTTTTATCGAAGCCCCCGTGGGAATCAGCTTCTGCCGGGTATACCAGCTGCAGAAGGATGACCAGGTCGAGTTGTAAATATGATTGGTGGAGTCACGTCAGGATGCCTGCAAGGTGGCTATGACTCCTGGTGACAGGTTGCAGGACTGTAAGATCTGCCGCTCAACCGCCATGTGGTCAGTTTGAGCCATTCAATCTCTGGATGTAGTAGGAATCCTTGACTGAGGGTCAGCTGATCCCGTGGCAGCCACCACGGAGGTGCCACTGACAGAGCCACCAGGTCCGCAAACCAAAGACAATGAGGCCAATGGGGGGTGATCAGTATTAGCTCGGCTTCTTTGTTCACATCTTCCAGATGACCTTGGAGATGACCGCCAGAGGTGGAAAGGCATACAGAAGGTCCAGGAGCCAAGAGCTCCTTAGTGCGTCCATGCCCTCTGCACCTGGAGACAGAAAGCAGGAGAAGAACCTGTCCGTCTGCTTGTTGGTGTTGGTGGCGAAAAGGTCAAGCGTCGAGCTACCTCTCTGAAGATAGAGGGATGGAGATGCCACTCCCCTTGGTCCACTGTGATCCTGCTGAGCAGATTCACCCATCTGTTCACTGTCCCGGAGATGTGAGATGCTCTGATGGACCGTAGATGTCATTCCACCTAGAAACCCAGACTTTCAGCTTCCGTCCTCAGATAGCTGGAGTGGGTCCCCCCTAGGCAGTTCACATGTGCTTTGTGGCCATGTTGTCCGTTCTGACCAGAATGTGGCAGTCCTGTACCATGTCCTTGAAGACCCGAAGGGCCAGGTGTATGTCCCTCAGCTCCAGCCAGTTTATGCCATTGGTTAGATCGGCTGGAGACCACTGTCCCTGAGCGAAGTGTGAGCCCAGATGAGCTCCCCAGCTGTCAAGGCTGGCATCCGTCATGAGGACTAGACAATGGGGTTCCTTGAATTCCAGACCCTTGCCCAGAGCTGGGGAAGATCACCAATGAAGAGAGCAACAAATTTTTGGGGAAGCCAAATTAATTAGGCCGAGGAGCACTGGAGAGCTTGTTGATACGGAAGGAGGAACCACTGTAGAGCCCTGCAGTGGAGTCGCACCCATGGCACTATGCCTATGCACGACACCATCTTCCTGAGGAGTTGGGAAAGCAGACAGATAGGGACAGGCTGTCCCAATGTCACAGTCTTGACCAGAGACCGCAAGCTGGTTAGACGCTCCTGGGAGAGATAGACCCTGTATTGAATCGTATCTGTCACAGCCCCAAGATGCTGAATGCAAGTTGTGGGAATCAGGTGGCTCTTGGCCTTGTTGATGGAAAACCCATGGCTCTGCAGGACTTGAATGGTGGTTTCTAGGTCCCGTAGCGCTGACCTCTCTGAACAGGACTGGATCAGAAGATCGCCCAGGTAGAATTGAAGCCTGACAGGCAGGGTCCGGAGGTGGCCCACCAGTGCTGCCATCAATTTTGTAAACACTCAAGAAGCCGAGGAAAGGCCGAAAGGGAGAGCCCTATATTGATGGTGACAATTCACATGGCAAAAACAAAGAAATTTGCAGGAGGCCGAATATATGGGGATGTGGAGATAGGCCTCAGTCAGATCAATTGATGTGAGGACATCCCCTTCCCTGATTGATTCCAATATGGTCTGTAGGGATTGCATTTTGAACCGTTGATAAGGGATTCAATGGTTCAAAGACTTCAGATTGAGAATGGCTCTCCATCTCCCAGAAGATTTCTAGACCAAGAACAGGCGCAAATAAAAGTCTTGTCCCACTTGCTCCAGAGGAACCGGTTCTGTGGCCTGGATCTGCAGGAGATGGTTGATTGCCGATTCCTCCAGGAGCCTCTGAGAGCAGTCTCGTGAGAGGGGACATCTGGGAAATCGGGTCAGAGGGGTGGAGAGAAATTCTAGGGAGAGCCGGAGCCGACCATCTCCCTGACCCAAGAGTCCAAAGAGGACGCCTCCCACTGACTGACAATGCCCCTCTGGACAGCTTCTTGGATAAGAGAAGCTAAAACTGGAACAAGAGAAGGCTGGATCTCTGCCTCAGGTTGTATGCCCTCTGTCTGAGATTCATGAGGATTATTTTGAGAAGGAGAAAGAACCTGGGCTGGTGGTGCAGGTGAGGATTGAGAGACCCCAAATAATCTAGCACTGGCTTCAGCTTGGCCATGAAGCTGATCCCATCCGGGGACCAGGCTGCTGGTATGGCCTGGGGGGAAGGAGACTCCTGGATTGGAGTCAGAACAGGGGCTGGGGTTTGAATAGCTGGGGAAGGATTACTTCCTTCCTAGTAGTCTCCTTAATGGCCTTTTCTATGACACGCTCCAGTGCCTTGTGCCTCTTGTTCTCCTCCCTTTCAGAGGTTTTAGAAGGCTTCTGCAACTGAGGGAACTTAGCAGGGGTTTTACCCCGTTTAGAAGGGACCTGCTGTATAGAGCCAGCTGGCTCAATTGAAGAGAGGTGAGAGGAGCCCCTCTTAGAAGGTCTGCTCAATGGAGTAGAGGCCATTGGTAACAGTATGACTGAAAAACCACAAGGAAAAAAACACCAGGGAGCAAAACAAAATGACGGCCAAAAAACAAAATGGTGGCCACTAGGGAAAAACCCCTGTATATCAGATGCCTTCGAGAAATTCCAATGCTCCCACACTGCACAGCAATAATCCAGCCTGGAAGCCTTGGGAGAGTCTCTGTGGAAGGCTGAAGGAACGCCAAAAAAGAAACTCCACTAAAAATGGGCAAAACAAAATGGCAGCCAAAACAAAATGTTGGCCACAATGGAATCTGGGCCGAAAAAAACACTCCTGAGTCCTCCCAACATGCTTCCCGTAGTCCTTGGCCATCAGAACGGTCTTAACAGGCTGCTGAGCAATAGCAATTGCTAGGAGGATGGCAGCAAGCACTCCTGGCTCCATGGTGAGAAAAATCTCTGGAGCCACAAAATGACGGCAAGCGGAAGCCTCTGCAAAACTGCTGCTGTTAGAACAAGCATGTGGGTAAACCCAGGGACACTTAACAAGGGTCTGCCAGCCGACAAGACCCGTTGCAATCGAAAACGGCCCTCAGCAGTATCCGGTTGAAACCGTTCTCGCTGGTAAGGCAAAAATCTCTACTGTCAAGCCAGAAGATATTGCACAAAATCGGCAAAGCAATCCTCAGCAGGCTCAGGCGTGAGCCCTTCACGCTGATAAAGCAGGGCTCAACCAGGTCCCTGGGAGCCCTGCGAGGTGGAAAAATACAGGAAATCCAATACCAGTAAAAAAATAAAAATAAAAATATTTAAAAGTCTGAGAAAAAATTCCTGAAAAATATGCCAAGGCAGTCAAGAATGGACAACTCAGCTAAGTCTGTCCGTTCAGATCGACTGAGTCTGAAATCTGGGAAGCAAGAGGAAGAGGAGGAGCTTCTCAGAATGACAGACTCAGTCCAGAACAGATAAAGGAGTTAACCCATTCCTGACTGCTGGCCACATGCTTTAGTAGAACATCAAAATTTTAAATTGGACATGTTTCCCTTTTAAAAATCTGTGGTAAAACCTTCTACGTTCATTTTCAACTTTTTTTTAAATCCACTCATGGAAAAAGAAACTGATACTATTGTGATCTGCAAAACATGTTCCATGTATACACTTATGCTGATAGAATACCCAAACAATGTATGTAGCAAATGTAAACTAATCAAGTTACTAGAAGAAAAAGTAAAGGGTCTAGAGGAAACTCTAATCTCTCTGAAACTCAACCTACAAAATGAGAAACCCAAAACCTTGCAAGAATATGCCCAAATTGAACATAATAATGATCAAAGAACTTCTAAAAGAATTGACCCCTTAGAGAAAGAACAAGACATATGGAAGCATATGGAAGCATGTCACTCATAGAAAAAAACACAAACCTAATACAAAACCCCTGTCCAACCCAACCCAACCCAACCCACTCTTGATGCAGCCCCACTAGTGCTAAGCAATCGATTTCATGGACACTCCCTGGAAGAAAACATGAAGACACATAGAAAAGAAGCATCATCAAATGTCCCTAAAATAGCACCATCAAATGTTTCTGTGATAGATAGAAAAATACCCAACTTCCTAGGGGAAAAAAAAAGTGACTGTTGGTGATAGGAGATTCAATTCACAAGGTAACAACCAACTGCCTATCTAGACAGTTAATCCAGAGAGGTATGTTGTCTCCCTGGAGCAAAAATCAAAGATGTGGCTGAGAACCTAACCAAAATAATATAACCCACCAATTACTATTCTTCTTTACTACATGTAGGGACGAATGACACAAAAAAGGACTTGAAAACAATATTGAGTGATTACGAGAACTAATCAAGAAAGTCAAGGACTTAGGTGCACAAGTAGTTTTTTCATTTGTACTGCCAATGAAAGGACAGCATCCAGTAAGAGAACAAAGAATTATAGAAGTGAACCACTGGCTAAAGGATTGGTGTCATAAAAAAAAATTTGGATTCCTGGACAATGATCTGTACTATCTCATTGATGAGCTTTTGGCAAGGGATGGGCTGCACCTCACAAAGATCAGAAAGAGTGTTTTCGGAAAACAACTGGCTCAATTTATCAGGAGGGCTTTACACTAAAATTGAGATGGTGGAGTGACTAATCATTACGATTTCCAGGACCTAATTCCAAGCAAAAACCCCTAGAAAGCAAGCCAAATAATGAAGTAAGAAGGGATGGGGAAGGAAGATAAATACCAAATTCGAGACATAGAAAGCATACCCAGAGTCAGTCATAAAGATTTCAAGTGCCTATATACAAATGCACAAAGTCTGGGGAACAAACAGGATGAACTTGAACTATTAATACATGAAGTAGATATGATATAGTTGGAATAACAGAAACTTGGTGGGATGAAACCCACGACTGGAACATACTGATAGGATACAAACTGTTCCAAAAAATCAGACCCCATAAGAGAGGAGGCGGAGTTGCACTGTATGTAAAGGACCATTACATTGTTACAGAAATGAATGAAACCAAAGAGGAAAACCTCCTAGAATGCATATGGGTCAATATGAAAGAAAAAAAGAATGACATGACTATAGGTGTATACTATAGGCCACTCAATCAAGCAGATCCCTTTTTGCCAATCAACTAACAAACATATGTAGGAAACACACTACAATAGTAATGGGGGACTTTAATTACCCTGATATCAATTGGAAAATTAATTCTGCACCAAGTGAAAAATCAAATAGGTTCCTAACCAACCTAGCTGACAACATTGTTGTCCAAAAGGTGGAGGAGGGAACTAGAGGGACAGTCGTAATGTACTTAATTCTTACAGAGAAGAAGTGATAGAGAAAGTTGAAATTGAATGAACCTTGGGTGAGAATGACCATGTCATACTAGAATTCAACATAACGCAAACACAAGTAATAGAACATACTGATACCAGAGTCTTAGATTTTAAAAGAGCTGATTTTAATAAATTCAGAGAGAACTTGGAAAAGATTCCTTGGATGAAAATCCTAAAGGGGAATGGGCATTGGACTTACCTGATACGCTCTTTCTGTGATAGGTGGGCACGGCAGTCATGCCTGGGAGTGACACAGCCCTGCTCCAATGGGACCGAGTTTGCTGAAAAGTTCTTAAGTCCCTCCTCTTTCTGTGTAGTTCAGTTTTGAGAAGAGGTAGATCAGCAGTTAGTCGTGTCTGTAAAATAAATATATACATGAGATTGCCACCCACCCCCATGTCCGGGGACAGCCCAACAGGGAGTGTCTGACTGCCATGCCCACCTATCACAGAAAGGGCGTATCAGGTAAGTCCAACACCCATTCTCATGACGGTAGGCACGGCAGTAATGCCTGGGACATACCAAAGCCAATGTCCTGTAGGGTGGGATCCAGCCGGATGTGGGTAGTAGTCTCCAGATGAATTCCTTGTAACACTCTCCTTCCAAACGCCGCATTAGCCGAGGCGTAGGTATCCAACCTGTAATGCCGGATGAACGGAGTAGGAGAGGATCAGATGGCTGCCCTGCAAACTTCCTCCAGGGGAGCCCTGGTGGACCAAGCCGCAGAGTGGCCGCGCTCCTCGTGGAGTGTGCTGTAATATTCTGGGGAACCAGTAAGGCTTGGACTGAATAAGCTGTAGCTATGGTAGCCCTGGTAGCACCGACCAATGACCGAAGAAGACAGTTTGGTCCCCATGGAAGCAGGCTGGAAGGCAACAAACAGAGCTTCCGTATGACGGAAAGAAGATGTGCGGCCGGCCAATGTAGATCTTAAGGGCCCTGCGAACGTCTAGAGTATGCCATGTTTGTTCTAGTCGGTGCCGAGGAGAAGGGCAGAAATTGGGAAGAACCAGTTCTTGGGATCTGTGAAAAACAGAGTTTATCTTGGAAATAAACGCCGGATCCAGACGAAGGACCACCTTGTCCGCATGAAAAATACACAGATCTTGTCGAACTGACAGGGCTGCCAATTCAGAGATCCAGCGGGCCGAGGTTATGGCCACCAGAAAGGAGACTTTGAATGACAGGAATTTGAGGTCCACCTCCTGAAGAGGCTCAAAGGGGTGTCTGATGAGTGCTGACAGTACCTTGGTAAGGTCCCAAATAGGGAACCTGTGTATTACTGGAGGCCTGAGGTTTGTGGCTCCCCATAAAAAAACTGTGAATCAAAGAGTCTTTAGACAGAGAAACATAGATGAAATAGCCGATACCTGTCGCCTCAGAGTATTTCGAGAGAGCCCCGAAGAGAAACCTTCTTGCAGGAAACCAAGGACTTGAACAACTGATGCTGAAGTGGGCACTATACTGCGTCGTCTACACCATCTGGAGAAAGCAGACCATATAGCATCATAAATGTGAGTGGTAGATCCATGTCGAGAGGCTTGGGTGGTTGCAGTGATTTCTGGTGAAACCTGAGCTTCCGTTAAGAGGAGCCGCTCAATCTCCAAACGGTTAGCTGGAAGGACTGTGGATCCGGATGAACTAGCCATCCTTGGAGGAGCGATACCTGACCGTCTGGAATCCTCCAGGGCGGGGCCACTGATAGGGACACTAGGTCCATGAACCACGGATGACGAGGCCAATGAGGAGCCACCAGTACCAGTTCCGCCTTTTCTTTGATCAGTTTTCGGATCACCCTGGCTACAAGAGGAAAGGGAGGGAAGGCATAGAAAAGGATTCCCTTTGGCTACGGATTGCGTAAAAGAGAATCCTGACCGGGAAGGAGGAAATGTGAGAAATCATGGCCACCATAATTTTAGTAAAGGCCCTAGGCACTGAAGACAAACCAAATGGAAGAGCTTTGTACTGGTAATGTTTGCCATTGTAGCAGAACCTGAGGAATCTATGCTGAACAGGGAGAATAGGAATGTGTAAGTAGGCTTCCGTTAAATCAATAGAGGACCTAAAATCTCCCTCCCTAATAGCTAAAAGAATAGTGTGGAGAGATTGCATCTTGAACCGGCGGTAGATTATATACCGGTTCAAAGATTTTAAATCAAGTATAGCTCTCCAATCTCTTGAAGATTTCTGCACTAGGAATAAACGGGAATAGAATCCCTGACCCTGCTGGGAAAAGGGTACGGGTTGGATGGCCTGTATCAGAAAAAGGTGTTCAATGGACGTCTCAACACGTTTGTCCCACGTCTATCCTGGGACAAAGGGCATCGCAGAAAACAATTGGGGGGACTAGAGTGGAACTCAAGAGCTAAACCAAAATGAATAGTTTCCTTAACCCAAGAATCTGAAACCGTATTATCCCACATGTATGCGAAGAAGGCTAATCTGCCCCCAATCCTAGAATCAGGAAGGGAATTAATGGGCCTGGCAAAAAGGCCAGCCTCTGGAGCCTCTGAAAGGTCTCCTGGAGGAGAACCTGTACCCCTGTCTGACCTGAGAATCCTGTTGTTGGGGTCCTCTTTGATGAAATGGCCGATGAGGACATTGTTGGTAGAAGCTGGAGTCGTGGGCCCGAAAGGAAGTCTGTGGGCAGATCTCCAACCGTCTAGAAATAGATAGTAAAATTTTACGATGATCCTTAGTCTCCACTAGTAGGGGTTCTAGAGGAGCCCCAAGCAACTTGTCACCCTGGAAGGGAGAAGAAGCAAGACACCATTTGGCTCTCTGATCTGCCTTGCCAATTCTTGAGCCAGAGTAAACGCCTAGATGTAACTGAAGAACCTATAGCTTTAGCAGAGAAATGAGCTGCATTCAGAGTGACATCTGCAGAGAATTCCACCGCTGCCAAAATTTTGTTTAAGTTTTGGTGAGACCTATGATCAGAGGCTGGAATTCTCTCCTGAAGTTGTTTCAACCATACAATGGTAGCATGGTTAAAGAATGAGGCTGCAGAAGCAGCTTGTATAGACCATGAGGAAGCCTGATGTCCTTTTATGAGATTTCATTCCACTCTTTTGTCCTCCGGGCGAAACACCTCTTCAGCTGGGCCTGAAACTGGGGATGATGAAGACAAAGCTACTACAGGAGAATCAACAGAAGGAATCTGTAATATATTGGAAAAGTCAGTTGCCAAATTATAGAAACGTTTGTCTAGGGAATTAGGGAGAGCACCAGTACTTGGGAAATTCCACTGTCTTTGAACCATGTCTGAAAATAATTTGGGAGCTGGAATAACTTCCGTTCAAACAGTTGGTCCTAGAAACATAGATGTTGTTGGATCAGAGGAGAGGGAAGACGAACCAGAGCTGGAACAGGGAAGACCCATACGTGTAGTGGTTTAAGCCTTGAATAACGAAGAACTAAACATCTGAGGATTGAATAGGCCCACAAAGGCAGGCTGATCTGGTTCTAAGCCTTCATCCTCAGAAAGATCTTGATCTGGAATGATCTCACCCTCAGATAGGGAATCCTGACTTTCAGATTGGGGAGAGCCATGAGCTTCCTCATGAAGAACAGTATCTCTCGATTCATGATGCCCCTGAGATTGGCTCTGATGGCTCAACATCTCTGAAGCCTCAGAAAGAGCTTGCTGATGGAGGCTTTCAGCTAAGCTCTGGCAAATGGCCATAGAAATGAGGGAGGCTAAAGCAGGAGAAATCTCTGGAATAGCCCGGGCAGAAGTAAAATGATCACACACACACACACACACACACACAAATTTCAGAAACTGACTGAACAGTAGCAGTCAGAACAGCATTCTGAGATTCAGCTTGATTAATGCAGGACTCTGCTGTGGATACTGGAAAAACAGAGGAAGCATCAGCTAAATTTGTATCACCTTGCACTGATCTATCTGGAGATAGAGAAGGAGTATGAGAAGGTTGAGATGTAGCAGCTTGAGGTTTGTGGGAGGAGCCATTACAGATAGGGTGGGGGCCTGAGAAGAGACTAGGGCTTTGTTCTTATCAGCTTGAGCCTTTTTAAAAGCCCTTTCCATGGCTCTATGGCGTCTTTCCTCCTTTTTAGAGGGTTTAGATCCTTTAAAAGTAGATGAGTGAGCTATTTTGGCAGCGGGGGCATGGGAAGAACAGCCCTCCCCTGGATCAGGCCCATGCTGCTGTTTCCTTTTAGATGACTTGCGAGAAGCCTTAGAAGGAATAGTGTCGGCCATTTTGAATAAATTAGTTTCACTTTCCAGATAATCTTAAAGCTACAGAAGCCTCCCACAGCACAAAATGGCACAAACAGGCACAAATTAAGCAATCACAGGCTCCAGGAGATTGAAAACTCCCCAACACTTGCAGTTCCAATGTTCCTTGGGAAATGCTGCAATCTCTAGACGTTGGCCTTGGAGCGACAATTACAGGCGTGGTAAAATCTTCGCGCCAAATAGCTGTAGAGCCGAAGCCCTTAATCAGCACATAGCCCTTTCAAATCTTGCAAAAACAGCTCCAAATGCCTCCAAAGTCTCCCAAACACCTGCAGAATCAATATTGAGGGCTCAAATTGCCGCAGAGCAAGCTCGTGGGCGGAAAAAGCCTAATGATCTGCTGGCCAGCAGATTAAAGCTGCTCAAGCAGCTCAGAGAGGGCTCTGTCAAAAGGCTCTCTTTTTTTGCAATTGGCAATTCAGAATATAAAATAAAATAAAATAAAAAAGCAGAGTAAATACTCTTAATTAGAGAAGAGAAACTACAGACACGACTGTCCCAGAGAAGATGGAGTCACAAAACTGGACTACACAGGAAGAGGCGGGATTTAAGAACTTTTAAGAACTTTTCAGCAAACTCGGTCCCATTGGAGCAGGGCTATGTCACTCCTAGGCATGACTGCCGTGCCCACCGTCATGAGAAGACAACTCACAGATCTTGAGAAACTCCGAAAAATATGATCATAAAAACCCAGGACACCACAATACCCTTTAAAAAAGAAAAACAAGAAAACCAAAAAAGAAACTGGCATGGCTGCACAAATATCTCTCTGACAAATTGAAAGACAAAAAGGACAAGTACAAAAAATGGAAAGAGGGACACACAACTAAGGCAGAATATCAGCAGATAGCCAGAATCTGCAAAGATGAAATCAGGAAAGCAAAGGTTCAAAATGAACAAAGACTTGCAATAAAAGTCAAAGATAATTTTTTAAAGTTTCATATAAATAACAAGAAAGCAATCAAGGAAACAGCCAGTTCACTAGAAAGAGAAGACTGCAAGGAAGTTACAGGCAACAGAGAGAATGCAGAGCTGCTAACTCATTCTTTGCATCTGTCTTCACACAAAAATAAACTATAGCCCAACATACAAAAAACATAACTGTAAAAGACAGACTATAAATAAAAGTTAAAGTAAACAAACCAAAAAAAAGTAAGAAAATACCTGTCTGATCTTGATGAATACAAATCACTGGGACCAGATTACATCCCAGAGTTCTAAAGAAGTTGGCAGATGTCATCTAAGAACCACTGTACCACATCATTCAAAAATCCTGGAGCACAGGGGAACTACCAGAGGACTGGAAAAGAGCTGATATGGTTTCCATTTTCAAAAAAGGGAAAAAAACAGGCCCAGGAAACTACAGATCAATCAGCCTAATATCAATACCCGGGAAGATACTGGAAAAGATAATAAACAGATCTGTCAACACCTAGAAACGAGTAAAGTGACAACTAGAAGACAGAATGGGTTTGTTAAAAACAGATTGAACATTGGACTTACCTGAAGGTTCTTTCTCCTTGTGCTGCGGGAGAGTCCATTAAGTGGGAGGTTCCTCATCCGATTGGCCTCTTACTGAGTAAGAAAATAGACTAAACACACCTCCTCTTCCTGTTTAGCCCAGTTCTGCAAGAAGTCCGAGTTTCAATCACTTGTTTTTTCCTGGAGCACCATTCTTTGGACTCTCTAAGACCAGATATTGTTCATTTCTTGTTGGATTTCTTCGATGAGGAGCAAGAGGGAGAGAATTTTGCAAGCGCTAATTAGTTGTAGAGCGCTAGCTTCGGCGGTGGCTCAAAGCACTTCTCCCAACCCAGCACTGTAATTGTGAGTTACTGGAGGGCGCGTAAGGGACTATTTTGTCGGTCTTGCACCATTTTTGACATTATTGCTGGGATTGGGGGTGAAATTCAGAGGCTGGGTGCCGCTTTTTGTGCTGTTTTTCGGTTTGAAAGCGGAAGGAGTGCCCATGGGAGGCTTTGTTGCTCAACCTCGCACTAAGGGAATAGAGAGTAGCCTTGTGTTGCCCTGGCTCAGGTCCTCCCTGTATTGCTTCAAAAGAAGATTAAATGACCATTTGCACTAATTTCGGAGTGATTCTGGGGCTGTTCCGTCGGTCCTGGGGCTCCTTCATCCTTTATACTGTGCTAATTGCGCTTGTTTGCACTAGTTCCTGGGTTCAAATCTTGCAAGGTTTGGCGCCATTTTCAGAGTAGGACTGTCTCGTCAGACCAGAATCACCATCTTGTTCCCGGCTTCAGTGCTAAGTCATTGGGTGCCATTTTGTTTCCAACTGGACCCTTTTTACATTTCATTTTCATATGCTTGTCTGTTTCCTTATTGCCTTCTGCATATTTATCCTGATATTCCCTGTTTATTTCAAGTCCTTGGGGGGCAGGATATAGTGACACTTCTGATCGTCTGTACATTCTTACTGATTCTAATCATGGCAGGTTTCATCTCAGCACAAAGGAGGATCCAGATCCCCCTCTCCCTCCCCCTCCTCTGTTTCTCTTTCTTCTGCTGCAGAGAAGGATGCCCAGAGAAGGCACATGGCCCTCAACAAGCAATTTGATAAAGCAAGCAAGCAGGCTGAAGCCATTGTGCATACCCCTCCCTCTGTCTTGCCTGTTCCACTTGATTTCATTTCAGAAGAGCCTCCGGAGCAGCCCACCATTCAGGACTCCTATTCTTGGTCCCCAAACATCAATTCCTCGGCTCAAGGTGATCAGTCTATGGTGAGAAAGGTTTTTATCCAGGGAACTGAGGTCCCCTCACCTGCTGTTGCTCAGCTCTCTGCCACATTCACTCCTACATCAGCGGGGCTCCGCCCTCCAGAAATTCAGTCCTTTTCTATGCCACCAGAGATGTGTGACATGATAGCCCAGTCAGTGGCTAGAGGCATTGAATCCGTCTTTTCACAAAGACGTATTTTGGCTCCTTCCTCTGTGCCAGCCCTGACCAGGCTTTCCTCAGGATCTACTTTGCACTTGATCCAGGAGGCTCCTGCTCCCTCCCGATCTCCTTCTCATTCGCATCATAGTGACCAGTCCTTTATTGATGATGATGAGAATTTTAACTTCTGTCTTTCTGATGAGGAGCCTTCTTTCAGCAGTTCTTTTTCCACAGACCTCTTCCGTCATGATATGTTCAAGACTCTGCTGCACAAAGCCAAAGTCACAGCGAATATGGGTCTGATTCAACCTCCGATTCTTGCTTCAGAGTCTGCTGATTCCAATGCCAGTCTTTTTACCAAACATGTCGCCCAACAAAACACAGTTCCTTCTCCCAAACTTTTTGTGGACACTGTTCAGCATCAATGGTCACAGCCAGGTTCCATTTCCAATCCTAGTGGTTTGGATAAGAAGTTATACTCTGTTGAGCAGGAGTTTGAAGAGCTTTTAAAACTTCCTGTCATTGATCCTCCCATGGCTAGCCTGACTTCACCCAGCATCCTTCTATCTGATGCTGCTGTGTGAGGCAAAAGGGCCGAAATATCCACATGTAAGACTCATCTGGTCTCTGCATGGGCCATCAAGTCGGCTACGGGGGCTTCCTTTTTTGCCAGAACCTCTCTTATCTGGCTTAAACAGATGCAAGCGAGAGCATCCACTGAGGATACCCACTTACAGCAGGATATTAGCAAGATAGTTGCCACCACTGAATACATGGCAGATGCAACACTCAATTCTGCCAAGTTCGCTTCCATGGCTTCCAACATCGCTTCATGTTGTCTCCTTTGGCTCCGTCACTGACAAGCGGACATGAAGACCAAGTGGCGTCTGGCCACTTCAAAGGGGGGGTTCTGTTTGGTGAGGCTTTAGATCCCGTGTTGCTGGAGGGCAGGGACAAGAAGAAAGCCCTTCCCCTTTTGTCCAGGCAATATGACAGAAGGTCTTCCTTTCCGTATTGCAGGCAGTCCTTTCGTCCCACTGAACAGGTGTTTCGGTCCCACATCGTGTGGGCCAATTTGGCCAGTCTTCTGACAGAACCCAAAATCGTAAATCCTACAGGGATCGTGGCCATCTCTCCCAGGGCAGACGTCCCTTCAGAGGATCTGGTGTTCGACCCTATCGCAGAAAATAACATCGTACCTCATTTACATCCCATTGGTGGTCGGCTCGCGCACTTCAGTGATGTCTGGCGCTCCACAACCACAGATGCATGGGCCGTTCAGATGGTGTCCATTGGACTCCCCTTGGAGTTTGTTTCTCCCCCCCACCCCACAGATTTATTCAATGTTCTATTCCCGCGGACCCTTCCAAGAGGGCCTCGATGGAAGCTGAGATTTGGCATCTTCTCTCCATTCAGGCCATTGAACCAGTCCCTACAGAACACCAGGGCTCTGGGTTCTACTCTATTCTGTTTTTGATTCCAAAAAAGTTGGGGGTTATAGGGCCATTTTGGATTTGAAGTGCCTGAACATTCATATTCGTTATAGACGCTTTAAGATGCATACCCTCCATTCCATACTGAGTGGCATTAGATTGGGGGATTTTTTGTCGTCTATTGATTTACGGGAGGCCTATTTACATGTTCCCGTTAGGCCTTCCCACAGAAGGTTTCTTAGATTTTGTTACGGGCACACACATTATCAGTACAGGGCTATGCCCTTTGGCCTCTCTTCAGCCCTCTATATATTTACTAAGCTTTTAGATGTAGTTGCAGCCCATTTGCGTTCCTTCCCTGTCAGACTGCTGTGCTATTTGGATGATATTCTCATTCAATCTCCCTCATTTCAAAAGGCCCAGGAGGATATTCGACTTACCATAGAAGCTCTACAACACGGTTTCATTGTAAATTGGGAGAAGAGCCAGCTAAGTCCTTCCACAGACTTAGTTCATCTGGGAGCCCGCATCGACACATCTTTGGGTCAGGTATTTCTGTCGCAGGAAAGGCATCACAACATCAGGTCCACAATCAGGCAGATCAGAGCACTTCACAGGGTTCCACTTCTCCGGCTCTCCCAATTACTGGGCCGGATGATCTCGTGCCTGTCAATTGTGCCCTGGGCAAGACTACACTCAAGACCTCTTCAATGGCTCCTTCTGCCAAGCCAGAAGGAAGGCAACAGCAATTTATCCATTCGGATCAGGATCCCTCCCAAGGTCCTCAAGTCGCTGCGTGGTGGATTTCCCCTGCCCTGGAGAAGGGGTCCCCCTTGCTCGAACCTCACCACCTAGTGGTCACCACGGATGCCAGTCTGGTGGCATTTCAACTCCCAGTTTGTTCGGGGGCATTGGACTGCCAGCAATCTCCGCGATGACATCAATTGGCTGGAGTTGCGGGCTGCCCATCTAGCTCTCTGTCACTTTCAGAGCCACCTGTTCGGACATCACGTTCTTCTCCAGACGGACAATGTCATGGCAAAGGCCCATATGAACCGCCAGGGCGGCACCCATTCCAGACCCCTCATGGATGAAGTCGCCCAGTTAGGCCTCTGGGCAGAGAGGCACCTGCTCTCCTTGCAAGCGGAGCACATAGCGGGATTCACAACACTCACACGGACTGGCTCAGCCACACCGACATCAATCCGGCGGAATGATAGCTACATCTCTATTTCAACAGATCGTGCAACTCTTCAGCCCGCCAACAGTGGATCTCTTCACCATTTTGGCCAATGCTCAAGTGACCCGGTTCATCTCCAAGTACTGGACACCAGGAGCGGAAAGCACCAACACCCTGCGCTGCCAGTGGCCTCCAGGTTGGCTCTATGCCTTTCCTCCCATTCCTCTAATTCCGAGGGTTGTTTGGAAGATACTGGAGGAGAGAGCGGAAGTCATCCTAATTGCTCCCTTCTGGCCCTGGAGAGCCTGGTTTGCGGATCTCAAAGACCTCTCCATGGCTCCTCCCTGGAGGATTCCACCGGACCAGGTTTCACTGCAGCAAGGGGTTGTGACTCATCCAGAACCCAGTGGTTTCAGCTAGCCGTTTGGCTATTGAAAGGGACCTACTAAAGCGAGAGCTTTATTCTGAAGGGGTAATAGACATTCTCCTTGCATCTCACAGAAGTTCCACCACTCGTATTTACGAGGCCACTTGGTCCGCTTTCCGTCGATGGTGTAATCGGCACACATCAATCCCACTTGAGCCTCCATCCCACAGATCTTACAATATCTGCAGGTGGGTTTCAAAACGGGTCTGGCGGTCAATACCCTCAGACAACAAGTAGCGACTGTCAACTGCTCTTTCCTGCAAGGGCCACAGGTCCCTGTCACTTCATCCTCGTGTCAGGTGTTTTCTCCGAGGAGTATCCAACTTGCAACCACCCATCATCCACAGATATCTTTCCTGGGACCTTTGCCTGGTCCTACAGGCCCTTATGGACCCATCCTTCAAGCCTTTATCCACAGTCAGCCTGCAGTTTCTGCCCTTCAAAGCCGCCTTAAGACTTCTGCCTGGCACCGCAGCGCATTGTGGATGGTCATTTTTTGACCACCAGTCCCAAGCCTTTGTGAAGCCATTTTGACAGCGAAAAATGACTATCTGACAGCTTCGGAATCTTGCCTTCAGGAGAAGGCGAGGAGAGCAATCGGGGGGGGGGGGGGTAGAGCGGTTCGAAAAGCCCCTTGGAGTGATTTCAGGGGCTAGAAGGACTTGCTCCCCGTTCAATCTGAAGAGGCTCCGAAGCCGGGACAACTCTGCTTAGGCAGAGCCAGACGCAGTGACTGGCTCTGCACTCAACAAGCAGATTAAAAGAAGTTAAATAGCAGACACGGAGCAGAAGCAAGTGTGCATGCAAAAAAGAATCAATACCTAACTCCAAGTTACTTTGTTTCCAACGGCAGTCAAGTGAGTGGAGTTTTTCTTTCTAATGGTGCCTTTGTAATAACAACGAAAGTGAAACTTAGCAGTGAAAGTCTCAGCTGAGGCTTTTTGTGTATTGGACTTATTGAAGCTGCTGGAAAGAGAAGACTGAGGAGAGTGATTTGTTTTAAAAGAGAAGAAAATTTTATTAACTTTAAAGCCTCTGAAAGTTGTTTTTGAGATCTTTTTACTTGTAAAGGGGGAGAAGAGGAAAAAAAGATTTTTAAGAAAGAAAATATAAAAATGGCTTCCAAGCAAATTAAACCTGCAATTCCAAAAGTAGGAGGGGGTTGTCCTATAGTGTCAGTTGTGACACAGAAAGCTCAACTTCCTGTAGACTCAAAAAGTCAAGAAACCCCTATTAAAGATCTTAAAGAATTTATATAAGAAACTATGAATAATCAAACAGATAGAAGAGAACAGAAGCAGAATAGAAGAAAAATTGGAGAAATTTGAGGAAGAAATAAAGAAAATTAAGGATGTTGTTGCAAAAAAGCATGATGACATAAGAGATGATATTTTATTAGCAGTATCTGGTCTGTCTAAGCATCTTATTCAGTTGGATGAAAGAGTTGAAGAAATCAATGAGTCCAATTTAAATCTGAAAGCTAAATTGGGTGATGTAATGACTAAAGATTGGAAAATGAGGTTACTATGATTCAATATAGATCTATGGAGCCCTGAGACTGAGAGGAATGAAGGAGACTGAGACTGAGAGGAATGAAGGAGAATGGTCGGGAGAATTTAAGAGACAGATGTGCAGAGGCTATTGCAGCAATTATTGGAGCAAGAAAAGATGATGTGATACATCAGATTGATAAAGTTTATAGAGTTAATTCTTGGGTGGCAAAACAAAGGCAATTGCCAAGAGATGTGGTGATTTATTTCATTGATAGAAGAATTAGAAATGATATATTACAAGCCTCCTACAAAAATAAAATCCAGATGTTTGGTCAAGAAATCCAGTTATTGAAATGATTCCTCCTAAAATGTTAAGAGATAGAAAGGACTTTGGTTTCTTGGTTGAAGAGCTGAGATGGCAACAACTAATGTACAGATGGGATGCTCCAATAGGTCTAATAGTTACCTATGGTGGAGAGAGATATCGCTTGAATACAGTCTGGAAAGCCAAAGATTTTTATTTTAATGTTTTGAAGGCAGGAGGTTCACCACCACCCAAGGAGGGTAAAAAAGAAATAGAGATACCTCAACAAGAGAAAAATGGAAAACAGATAACGTATGTTGATGTAGCAGCTGGAGGAAAAGTGCAAGAAGATCTTCCTTTTCCATTGAAGAGCATAGAAGAGCTGGTGCTCGAGTTAGAGGAACCAAAGGAACAGCGTTTGACTCGAGCTACTTATAAACAACTACAACAACAACAAAAACAACAGTCACAAGTACTACAAGTCCAAGACCTAACCCAAGAAGCTCAAGAATCTCAAAAAACAGAAGCAGTGGGAGGGGCAAGGCCGAAGAGTAAGATGCAAGATGATATTCGGCAAATGCTCTTAAAGCTTCAAGGTGCCAAGGAATGCAACTAAGTTCTTTTTTTTTTTTATTGAAAAAGTTTTACATTACAGTTTATTTCTAACAACCCCTTTCCCCCCATCCCCCCACCCTAACCCCATCCCTCTCCCTCCCCAATCCCCCCCTTGACTTCCGCTATTAAACAAACATTAACAATCCATATTTAAGCACTTTTTAAGGTGAGATCCAACTAATAAAAAACTATAACATTATTTTATATATAATAATAAAAAAAATCAAATATAAAAAAAATCTTAACTCTCAACAATCTATTTCTTAAAAAAATCTAATAGAATAATTTTAAACATTTAACTTAAGATATCATAAAAGTAGTAATAATATATAACATTAATTCCCACTATTACATATATCGTAATCAAAATCAAAATCAAACAATATTTAATATTGTATTATATACTTAATACATTTCTCTTTATACTATATCTAAAGATTAAAAATATAAATTCAATACATTACTCTTTATACTATGTCTAAAAATTAAAAATATAAATTCAATCACATAACATAGAATAAAAATTAAAAATTCAGTACATTTTTCTTTTAAATTACTTCTAAGTATAAGAAATATAACTTCAATTAAGTGCTAATTGAAACTTCTTACTTTGATATTTATACTTCATGTATTCTACCCATTTCTCCCACTCCTTAGCAAAAACTTCATGGGTCTTATCTTTTAAATATGCAGAGATTTTAGCCATCTCTACAAAATTAGACATCTTCAGTACCCACTCCTCTATTGTAGGTACCTTATCCTTCTTCCAATTTTGGCCAATCAGTAATCTAGCTGCAGTGATCATGTGCAAAATCAATTTAGAATCAGTTGATGAGCAACCTTTAACTATTCCCAACAAAAAAAACTGAGGTGAAAACTCAAGCTTCCTCTTCAAAATGTTCTGCATTACCCACCAAAGTTTTATCCAAAATGCTTTCAATTTTCTGCACGTCCACCAAATATGAAAATATGTCGCATCCAAACAATCACACCTCCAACATTTAGGTTGAACATTTCGATACATACACGATAACTTTTTAGGGTCAAAATGCCACCTATAAAACATCTTATAAAAATTTTCCCTCAAATTCTGTGCTTGTGTAAATTTAACATTCTGGACCCAAATCTTCTCCCATGTTTCCAACATTACTGGTTCTGCGAAATTCTGTGCCCATTTAATCATACAATCTTTAACTAATTCACCCTCTGAATCTCTTTCTAGCAATAAATTATACACACGTTTAATATGCATCGGCTCTTTACATTTTATCTGAGTCACCAAATCTTCTTCATGTAGCATTAGTCCAGTTTTCTGATCTTCTCTCCATCTTGCTTGAAGTTGAAAATACTGCAACCAAGTTAAGTTCACTCCTTGTTCCAACAGAATGTTCAAAGGTTTCAAACTCCATCTGCCCCCATCATTAAAAAGTATCTCTTTATATAACAACCCCCCGAGTGACTTTATATTTGGTAAAATCTGCCCAAGATCCAACCACAAAGGTATTTTATAATCCAATTGAAGTTGGTGCTTCTTCCAAACTCTCATCAAAGCATGTCTTAAAATATGACTATTAAATACACTGTCTCTCTTTTCTTCATAAAGTAAATATGAATGCAATCCATATTGCAAATCGTGGCCTTCTATATTCAGAATTTCTATTTTAGTTGTTCCAATCCAATCTCCAACTTGTATCAAGACTGCAGCCTCATAATATAAACGTAGATTGGGAACTTTAAGGCCACCTCTTTCACGAACATCTTGCATAATTTTAAGTTTGACTCTTGGTTTTTTGCCATTCCAAATAAATTTATTTAAACCTGCTTGCCATTCCATCAAAAACTTGTCATTTTTAAGCACCGGAATCATTTGAAACAAAAACAAAAATCTAGGTAGAACATTCATCTTGACAACTGCTATGCTACCAAGCAAAGACAGTTGCAGCTTCTTCCATTTTTCAATATCTCCTTGAATCTTATGCCAAAGTTCCTCATAATTGTTTTGAATGAGTTTTATATTAGATGCTGCAACTTGTACCCCTAGATATTTCACCTTTGTAACTATTTCAAAGCCTGCCACCCTTTCAAATTCCTTCCTTTGTGGTTCCAACATATTTTTAACTATCATCTTGGTCTTTCTCTGGTTCAGGCTGAAGCCCGAAACCAGACCATATTCCTCTATAATATTTTTCATCTGGATGATTGAGTCCAAAGGTCGTGTTAGGGTAACAGCCAGATCATCTGCGAATGCCTTTGTTCTGTAATCTTTTTGCCTTACAACTATTCCATTCATTTTGTCTGAGTCTTAAAGCGTTCAACAACACTTCTAACGTCAAAATAAACAATAATGGAGATAATGGACAGCCTTGTCTTGTTCCTTTCTGTATATTAAAAGTGGTAGTTAAACTACCATTGATAATAATTTGTGCCGTCTGTTCCTGATAAATTGCAGAAATCGCTTGTATAAATTGCTCTCCAAAGTCCATTTTGTACAACGTTTTTTTAGAAAGTCCCAGTTGACTCGATCAAAGGCCTTCTCCGCATCCAAAAACACCAACACCGCAGAAGTCTGCTTCTTTCTCTCAAGATATTCCAACAAATCTATGAGTTGCCTAACATTGTCCTTCCTGTATCTACCTTCTATAAAACCTGCTTGGTCTTCATGAATCACATCTTGAATAACTGGCATCAATCTGTTGGCTAATACTTTAGCATAAATCTTGTAATCCGTATTCAGGAGAGATATTGGTCGAAAATTTTCAGGTTTTACAGATTCTTCTTCTTTAGGTATCAATGAAATGAAAGCTGTCTTCCATGAGGGGGGTATTTTACCCACCCCCCCCCCCCGCTGAATATTACAAAACAAATCCTTGAGATGCTCAACCAGTTCCGTTTGTAAAGTCTTATAATATACTGCTGTCAGGCCATCTGTCCCAGGAGCTTTAGATACTTTCAGTTGTTTTATTGCATATAAAATCTCTTCCGATGTTATAGGTCGGTTCAGTCTATCACTTTGTGTATTTGAAATTTTGGTAACTCTCATTTTCTGCAGGTAATCATCAATAAAGTCCTCTTTAATTTTGTCAGCTTGGTACAATTTAGAGTAATAAGCTAAAAAAGCTTGATGTATTAGATTCTGTTGATACACTTGTTTCCCATTAAACTCAATAGTATTTATTATACGAGAACTTTGTTGTTTTCTCAACGTATAGGCCAACCATCTGCCAGGTTTATTAGCATTACAAAAGGTGTTGTGTTTAGCGTACTGCAGATTAGTTGCTGTTTGATCAGCCATCAGTATTTGAAATTGATCTTTCAAAAGTTTTATCGTTAATTGTACCTTCTCGTCAGTTGGGTTTTTAATCAACAATTGCTCTTTCTCCTTTATCTCTGTCTCCAATTCTATTCTTGACTTCTGACGTATAGATCTATATTTAGAATTCATATGAATCAGTACACCCCTCATATAGGCCTTGCTTGCATCCCATACTATCTCAATCGGTGTACCTTTATTTAGATTAACATCAAAAAATTCTTTAACATGTTTCTTAAGATCCATAATATTCTTTTCATATCTAAATAGATTTTCATTCATACGCCAAGATCTCCTTTCTCTTTTACCCAAATTTATCTCCATCCACACCGGACTATGATCCGTCAATGTTCTAGGAAAATTTTTTGTCTTAGTCACTATAGTAAGTAAATCAGTAGTAACCAGCATAAAATCAATTCTCGAAAAAGATTTATGTCTATCAGAAAAAAAAGTAAAATCCAATTCCTTAGGATGATGAATTCTCCATACATCCTTCAAGTCCATTTCTTCTTTCAACGCAAAAAAAGTCGGTGGTAGCTTATTCCCTTTCTTAGCCGTCGTCCTTTTATCAAACGTTGCATCAATCACCCCATTCCAGTCACCCATAATCACAAAAGACTTATAATTCCACTGCAATATTTTGTTATAATAAAATTTATAAATTTATAAAAAGCAATTTATAAAAAGTTTCCTGCTGCTGGTTCGGGGCGTAAATGCCAATTAAAAGTATCAAAACATTCTGTATATTTATTTCAACAGCAAGATATCTCCCGTCTTCATCCGCCTCTATCAATTTAGCTGGTATTCTGTTAGAGATATAAAAAACAAGTCCATTCCTTTTCACAAGGCTAGAAGATATGAAATATGATCCAAGTTTTGAAATTAAAAATTTTTGATCCTGGGATCTAATATGAGTTTCTTGCAAACAAACAACATCATTTTTATATTGCTTCAAATAATGAAATATTTTTCTTCTTTTCTGAGGTGAGTTCAGACCGTTGACGTTCCATGATAAAAATCTAAGTGTCATTCTGAAAATGAATGAAGCCCTTTAAGCATTTGACGAAGACTCTCTCCAACAGCAGAAGTCTTCGGTCTAGCTCCTCCCATAGCTTCAGAGTGTGATTTTTTCCCTTTTGAACCATTCTCTTCCTGTTGTGGCCTTGGCCCCTGATATTTCTCTAATCTTTGCTTTTCTGCGGCTCGGGTTATACGCTGATCTTTTGGTTCTTGCGTCAATAAATCCAAGTCAGGCTCCACCTCTCTTGTAGCTCTAGATTGCTTTGGTTTGGCTTCCAAAAGTTCTATTAACGAATCCTCTGCAAAACCTCCTACAGCACCTAGAGTTTCCTCCCTCACTGCTTCTTGAAATGCCTGTCCTTCTTTTAACAAAATTACTTCTTGATTCTCCTCTTCAGGCCTCTTTTCAACTGAGATGTCTTCAATAGGCAAAAGCGTAGATGAGAGAGGTGGTGTTGAAATTTTTTTAAGAACGTTGTTGTAAAATTGTTCCGCCTTTTCCACAGAATTAATATGATATCTCACATCCTCATGCCGCAAAATAATACCAACAGGAGCATCCCATCTAAATGGAATCTGACGCTTTTTCAACTCATTTACAAGAAAACCAAAGTCTTTCCGGTCTCTTAGCATTTTTGGTGGCAGCTCTTTGTACACTCCAATCTGATTTCCCTCATGTTGAACAGTCATATGGAACGAACTAAGCAAAATATCATTCCTCAATCTTCTCTCAATAAAATAAATCACCACATCTCTTGGCAAATTTCTCTGTTTCGCTATATGCGAGTTAACTCTATACAGCTTGTCAATTCTGTTGGCAACCACGTCAGGTTCACATTTTAAAATCCTGGCCAAAACTTCCACACACGTTGCCCTTAGGTTCTCTCTATTATTCTCACGTAGACCTCTCAGTCTTAGAGCATATTCCATATTCCGATATTGTATCATTGTAATCTCATTCTCAAGACGCTGATTCTGAGCCACCACCTTGAACATCTGTTCCTTTGCTTCCTTCTTATTAGCTGCCACTTCAGAATTTCTACTTTTTTCTCAACTGCCAGTAGGGCGTCTGTGAGAGCTGTGGCTACTTTAGCAACACTCTGATGTAATCCATCAGTTTTTTCTTCCACTAGCTCCTTAACTTCCCCCACCATTTCCTTCATTTCTCTTTGATTTTTCCCCATCCTTTCATCCATTTTATTCATTTTTCCAGAAAGCTCTCCCAAGGATTTGTGCATATTTAATATACATGCTTTCAGGTCCTCTAGATCGCTGCCCTGTGGCTGCTTTGAAGCTGAGACTGGCTTCTCCTTTGTCTGATGTATGGGGGAATCTCCCCCCCCCCGATTTCTTTGAAGCCATGCCTGAACAAGATTTGAAACTTTAAAAAACAGAAAAAAATCTTCCTCCTTTCCCTATCCTCAGTTTTACAGAAAAGGAGTCCAATACTTTGTATTTTGCAGTTAAAAAGCACTTGTAAAACTTATAAATAAAGTCCTTGTAGTTACAGGCAGGCACACTTTCACTTTCTTAATTCACTTTCTCCTTTCGTTAGCTCAGCTTAAATCCGCCATTTTAAAACACTTTCCCACAGGGACAGCTTGCCTTTTAGAGTTAAAAAAAGTCCATTTGGGATAAATATAAAGTCATGAAAAATTCAAATCTCACCAGATTCACTCTATTTCATTGGAAATATATTGTGATCGTTGGAGTTGCCTTCTCCGCCTCGCTCTGTCCTGCAGAGATCCCACGCCGCTCGGAGGATCGGCAGCTTGAAGAGGGAGCCCAGACACGAAGCGCTTGCCAAGGCAAAGAAAACACCCTGGCAGCGCTTCTGGGCCTCTACCTGAAGCTGCCCACTCTGACTCCCCCTTAATTTCCAAGGGGGAGCGTTCCGAGCCACTTTTGAATCGAAAAAGCGGCTTTACAGGCGGCGGGGGCGGCGACCGATTCAACGAGCCGCCCGGCGATGGAGAGAACCCAACCGGAAGTCGGCAACTAAGTTCTTTTCTTGGAATGTCAATGGTTTAAATTCACCACAAAAAAGGAAGAAAATATTTCATTATTTGAAACAATTTAAAAATGATATTATTTGTCTACAAGAAACACATATTAAATTATCAGATCAAAAATATTTAATAAATTCAAGATTAGGGACTCATTTTGTGGCCTCAGCCCCAGAGAAGAAGAATGGAATTGTTATCTACATAAAGAAAGGATTAACGGCTAAATTAACTGAGGCAGATGTGTATGGAAGATACATAGCAATAGAACTATTAACTCAAAATGGCAAGATGCTTTTAATTGGGATATATGCCCCAAACCAACAAGATAATTTTTATAAATATTTATATTCTAAAATAACACATTGGGATTATAAATCATTTATTTTAATGGGTGACTGGAATGGAGTTATAGATACGTTGAAGGATAAGAAGAGTATATCTAAAGTTTCTACACGTGCAAAATTACTAAAATCCTTTTTTGATATAATGGAAGATTTGGAGCTGAGGGATATTTGGCGACAGTGGAATATGGATGAAAAAGATTTTACTTTTTTTTCGGATAATCTTTTTCCAGGATTGACTTTATACTAATCACAATGATTTTCTCCCTAGGGTAAAGAAGACAAAGATATGTCCTAGGATTATAACTGATCATAGTCCGGTTTGGTTGGAATTGGAACAGGAAAGAGGGGAAAGGAGGTCCTGGAGATTGAATGAAAATTTATTTAGATATGAAAAAAATGTGAACGAGCTTAAAAAGTTAATGAAAGAATTTTTTATTAATAATATGGATAAGGGCACTTCTATGGAAATGGTATGGGATGCAAGTAAGGCCTATATTAGGGGAGTTTTGATATATATGAATAATAAATATAAATTAAAGCAAACAAGGATGCAGAAAGAGATTGAGGAGGAAATAAAAAAGAACAATTATTAATATGCAACCCAGGAGATATAAAAGTAAAAGAAGCAATAAATATATTGCGAGGGCAATTTAATATGTTAATGGTTGATCAGGTAGCAACTACTTTGCAATATGCAAAACATAATACTTTTTGCAATGCCAATAAACCAGGTAGATGGCTGGCTTATACACTAAGGAAGAAACAAAAATCACAAGTTATTAGCAAGATAGAATTTAGAGGTAAAGAAGTTTATCAACAAAATATGATTAAAAAAGCTTTTTTAGAGTATTACACAAAATTATATGCAAGAAACTCAATACAAGGTTCAGATATTGATAGATATTTAAAGGAGAATAGTAGTCTTGAATTAACAATGGAACAAAGGGAAGATCTATAACTTCTGAAGAGATTGGTTTAGCAATTAAGCAGTTAAAAGTGGGTAAAACACCAGGAACAGATGGACTGACAGCTGTTTATTATAAGAACTTACAGTCTGAAATGATTGAACCACTTAGATTATTATTTTGTAGGATTCAATTGGGGGGGGAGAATTCCACCCTCCTGGAGAACAGCTTTTGTCTCATTGATTCCAAAAGATGATCAAAATTCTAAGCCAGAAAATTTCAGACCCATTTCACTCTTGAATATTGATTATAAAATCTTTGCTAAGGTATTGGCAAATAGATTGATGCCAGTTATGCAACAATTAATTCATAATGATCAATCAGGGTTTATAAAAGGTAGACAAATGAAATATAATGTGAGACAAGTTATAGATTTATTGGAATATTTGGAAAAAAATAATCAAATCTCTGCAGCGTTTTTCTTCTTGGATGCAGAGAAGGCATTTGATTGAATGAATTGGCAATTTTTGTTCAAAGTTATTGATAAGATGCAATTTGGAGATCAGTTTGCACAATCAATTAAAGCAATATATCAAGAACAATCAGTACAAATAATTGTTAATGGAGGCCTAACAGATTGTTTTAAGATTGAGAAGGGAACAAGGCAGGGTTGTCCTCTATCGCCATTACTATTTATTTTATCTTTAGACGTTTTGTTAAATAAAATACGTGAATCTGACAAACTGAAAGGAATAGTAATTAGACAACAGGATTATAGATTGAGGGCTTTTGCAAATGATTTGGTTGTTACTTAAACTCAACCTATAAAAGTAGCCCCATATATGTTGGATATACTGGAACAATATGGTAGGGTTTTTGATTTAAAGTAAATCAACATAAAACTAAGATTATAGTTAAAAATATGACTGTATTGCAAAGGGAAAGGTTAGGAAGAATAAAGGGATTTGAAATAACCAAAAAGGTTAAATATTTGGGAATATATGTTGCAGCCTCAAATACAAAGTTTAAAAATAACTATGAAGTTCTTTGGCAAAAAGTGCAAAGGGATATGGATAATTGGAAAAAAATGCAATTATCTTTATTGGGAAGAATAGCAGCAATAAAAATGAATGTATTACCTAAGTTTTTATTTTTGTTTCAAATGATACCAGTGCTTAAGAAAGATGGGAACTTGAAAGAATGGCAGAAAGGGGTTAATACTTTTATTTGGTCTGGGAAAATACCTAGAGTAAAGTTAAAAATTATACAGGATGTTCGTGAAAGAGGGGGTTTGAAAATGCCTAATTTAAGGCTGTATTATGAAGCATCGGTGTTAGTACAAATTACTGATTGGTTTAACTTAACTGAAGAAAGGATATTAAATATAGAAGGATATGATTTGTTTTATGGATGGCATGCTTATTTATTGTATGAGAAAAAATTGGATAAGACTTTTAAAAGTCATATATTAAGGAATGCCTTGTTAAGCGTTTGGAAAAAGTACCAATATAAAGTTAAATTATAAGATACCTATATGGGCAAACCCTAGACATGCAATATATTAAGTATAGAACATAAAATGGAGGTGATTACTTATAAAGAGCTTTTGTTTAATGAAAGGGTAATCTACAACTGAAATCTTTAGAGGTATTGAAGGATGAAGGGATACTTTATACCTGGTTTCAGTATGATCAACTCCAAGCTAGATGGAGGGAAGATAAAAAAAATGGTTTTATGCAAAGTGAGGAAAATTTGGTAAAACAGATTAGAGACCAGAGTCAAATGCATATTAAGAGATTGTATAATGCTTTATTGGAAATAGATTCTGAAACAGAACTGGTTAAAGATTGTATGATTAAATGGGCACAAAATTTTCAGGAATCAATAATGATGGACACATGGGAAAAGATTTGGGTTAGAAATGTTAAATTTACGCAAGCGCAAAATATAAGGGAAAATTTCTATAAAATGTTTTATAGATGGCATTTAGATCCCAAGAAATTGTCATGTATGTACCCAAATATGCAACCTAAATGTTGGAGATGTGATTCCGGTGAAGCAATTTATTATCATATATGGTGGACTTATAAGAAGATTAAAACATTTTGGATAAAAGTTTGGTTGGTAATTCAAAATATTTTTTAAAAAAGATTGAAATTTACTCCACAGCTGTTCTTATTGGGTATAATAACTGATTGTACAGTACTAGAGACTAAATTGATTTTAAACTTTATATCAGCAGCTAAGCTGCTGGTAGCTCAATACTGGAAGAAAGACTTTGTGCCTACTATAGAAGAATGGACATTGGAAGTAACACACTTAGCTGAAATGGCGAAGATCTCAGCATATTTGAAGGATCATACGCAAGAGAAATATATTTTGGAATGGAAAAAATGGATAGACTGTTCAAAACAAATACAAGACAAGAAGATATCAAATTGCATATGCATGAGTGTAACGATAACTTGGGTTATCTATAAGGGAGTTAAGGTTTCTTTTGGGGGGGGTTAGTTTATGGATGGGTAGGTTAATTTAGTTTGTAACTGCTTTTCTTTTTTCTCTAATACCTTCTGCTCTGGGAAGTCGGGGAGGGGGGGAGGGAGGAGGAGGGGAAGGGGGGGTAAGGAGAAGTGGGAAGGGGGGTGGGGGGAAATATTATTTTTTGTTTGTAAATCTTTTCAATAAAAAAAAAGTCGCCTTCTTAGTTGCTATCACTTCTGCTCGAAGTTTCCGAACTTTCGGCACTGTCTGTTAACAAGGATCTGTGTTCCTTTCACTCCGATTGAGTCGTCCTTCGTTTGGACCCTACCTTTCTCCCAAAGATCAATTCCCACTTCCACAGATGGGAGGAAGTTTTCTTCCAGATTTTTGTCCCCATCCCATTCACCATTCTGAACGTCGCTAGCATTGTAACGGGAAAACCCGCTTCCCAAAATCAGGAGACAAGACCATAAAAGTTGGAGAACACAGGTTTATTTGCTAGCAAAGGTTCGGAGCATTCACATGTCAGATTCCAAACCCTGGGCTACACCCAAGGTGTATCTTTTACACATTTTGAACTCTAGCCACGCCAGAGGCGTTACGCTTCTGACTCTAGTTCCATATATGGGTATATCACCTGTTACTTTCCATGCACACTTCTGGTAATATGTTTCTTAATATAAGTTGGTTACAGGGATGATATAGAACATAGGTCATTAAGCTCATCAGTACATTTAACAAGTTCCTTATTTCTGTTCCTTGTACTTTTCTGAGGTTTGCAACATAACTTCTACTCCCATGTCAACACTTCTGAGAGCAACAGATAGAAACAAGTAAAGGTCAATCTACTAATAAATTGATATAAAAATAAGACCCAAAGGATGTCCGAATAAGACCCTAGGGGCAGCCCATCTCAGCATAAGTTGGATGTTCATCACGCACTCCGTACATACAGTTGGATGTTCATCACGCACTCCCAGACAGCTTCCCACCGCATGTCGGAATCCTTGTTTGTTTCATTTCAACCTACCTCGCTCAGCTCCAAGGTTTCTTCGTCCACCATCACCAGGTGGCTCAAGGCATGCATCTCCCTGGCCTACGAACATAGAAACAGTCAACTTCCTGGTCGTGTTACAGCACGCTCAACTCGTAGTGCCGCCACCACTGCGGCCTAGGCCACCCAGGCTCCTCTTCTCAAGATATGCCGGGTGGCGACCTGGGCATCACCAAACTCATTCATCCGTCACTACAAGTTGGACAGATTTGCTTCAGCTGAGGTAGCCTTTAGTTGTAGGGTTCTTCAGCGCGTCCTCCATGTGGAGGGCAATTCCACCTCCTCTGTTTCTTCCCACCCTGGGGATATTTAGCTTTGGTATATCCCACTCAATGGACTTTCTAAGCAGCGCAAGAGAGAATGAACATTGGACTTACCTGAAGGTTCTTTCTCCTTGCACTGCGGGAGAGTCCATACCCGCCCTAACTTGTTTCCTGTTTTGGGGTTTTGTTCCTTTTTTTCCTATATTTATGTCTCACTCAGGATGTCAGTTTCTTCGGATTCGGACTTCGTGCAGAACTGGGCTAAACAGGAAGAGGAGGTGTGTTTAGTCTAATTTCTTATTCAGTAAGAGGCCAATCGGATGAGGAACCTCCCACTCAATGGACTCTCCCGCAGCACAAGGAGAAAGAACCTTCAGGTAAGTCAATGTTCAATGGGTTTTACAAACCCATTCTGTCTTCTAGTTATTACTTTACTCGTTTCTAGGTGTTGACAGATCTGTTTATTATCTTTTCCAGTATCTTCCCGGGTATTGATATTAGGCTGATTGATCTGTAGTTTCCTGGGCCTGTTTTTTTCCCTTTTTTGAAAATGGGAACCATATCAGCTCTTTTCCAGTCCTCTGGTAGTTCCCCTGTGCTCCAGGATTTTTGAAAGATGTGGTACAGTGGTTCTGAGATGACATCTGTCAACTTCTTTAGAACTCTGGGATGTAATCTGGTCCCAGTGGTTTGTATTCATCAAGATCAGCAGCGCAAGGGAGAACATGCCAACCCAATGTCAACCCAATCTTATTTCATTCTTCAACAGTGACTAAATTAGTAAACCAATGAAAGACTGTGGACATTATATACTTAGACTTCAGTAAGGTATTCAACAAAGTAGACCATAACCCTCTTCTTGGCTAGCTAGAAAAATGTGGAATAGATAGCATCACAACCAGATGGATTTGTAACCGGCTGACAAATCATACACAACAAATAGTCCTTAATGGGTCTACATCTACATGGAGGGAAATAAGCAATGGGGTACAACAAGCTTCCATCCATCCATCCATTTATTATTGATTGATTGATTGATTGGTTGGTTGGTTGGATTTATATGCCACCCTTCTCCGGAGACTCAGGGTGGCTTACAATGTGTTAAGCAATAGGCCCAGTATTCTTAGGCCCAGTATTCTTCAATATCTTCATAAACGACTTAGATGAGGGAATAGAAGGGGAGCTTACCAAATTTGCAGGTGATACTAAACTGGCAGGAATAGCTAACACCCTAGATGATAGGCTCAAGATCCAGATAGATCTTGACAGACTTGAACACTGGGCCCTATCTAACAGAATGGAAGTCAATGTAGGGGAAAGTCTTATACTTAGGCTTGAAAAACCAAACGTACACATATAGACTAGGTGAAACCAGATTTAATAGCAGTAACTATGAGAGGGATCTTGGAGTCTCAGTGGAAAACCAGTTAAATATGAGCTAGGTCTGTGTGGTTGCAGCCAAAAAAGCCAATGCAATCCTAAATTGTATTAACAAAGGGGTACAATCAAGATCAAGTAAAGCACTAATACCACTCTATAAAGCCTTAGTAAGATCACACCTAGAATACTGAATCCAGTTTTGGTCACCACACTATAAAAAAGATGTTGAGACTAGAAAAAGTGCAGAGAAGAGCAACCAGGATGATTAGGGGACTGGAGACTAAAACATATGAAGAACGATTACAGGAACTGGGCATGGCTAGTCTAGTGAAGAGAAGGACTAGGGAAGACCAGGGCAGTGTTCCAATATTTGACGGGCTGCCACAGAGAGGAAGGGGTCAGGCTATTTTCCAAGGCCCCTGAAGGCCAGACAAGGAATAATGGATGGAAACTGACCAAGGAGAGATTCAACCTAGAAATAAGGAAAAATTTTCTGATAGTGAGAACAATCAATCAATGGAACAGCTTGCCTTCGGAAGTTGTTGGAGCTTCATCACTGGAGGCTTTCAAGAAAAGACTGGACAGCCATTTGTCAAAAATAGTGTAAGGTCTCCTGCTTGGGCAGGGGGTTGGACTAGATGACCTACAAACTCCCTTCTAACTTTGTTAATCTGTTAAAAACTTATTTTGGTTTACCAGAAGCATGTTCCCGAATAAAATTTGTTCCTGAATAAAATAAACAAATGCATTATATAGACTAGTGACTTCCAACCTTTTGGGTACCAGTGACCAGTTCCATGGAGAAAGTTTTTCTGAGGACTGGAGGGGATGTGGTTTTGTGTGCTACCTGCATCCCATGGATGAGTCCTTGTTTGTTTCCACAGCCAAGTTGCTGGCATACCATGGTCCAGTGCTGGTCCACAGACCAGGGGTTGGGGACCCCTGATATAGACCACAGAATATATCCTCTAGTATTCTTTATTGAAGAAAATAATTGTTACCTGAACTGCAAACATTTCACATTTCTGATCATCATCATATGATGCTATATTTTCAGTGACTGCAACCATAAACCTCAGGTGAATTCCTGTCTTCAGGGGTCTGAGAATTTCAGTGTTACTTACATTTGAACAGCATCAAGGCCTGCCATTTTCATCTTCAAGAGACGGTCCTTCCAGTAGAAACGGGGAATCCGGGCATAATGGATGCTGCCTGAAATGTAGCGGAATGGTTTCCCATCCTTAAGGAAACAGTTGTGAGCATAATCAATTTCAAAGTTTCTCTTGGATGTAACCTATGAAAGACAAAAACTTTAATTTGCCAACAGTGGAGGGCAATATATAATTTAATAATTGTGTATGTAAAAATTGCCCTTGTCAATTAGAAACTGGGTCAATTTTAACTTTAACATTAATGTTTAATATAATTCATTCAGCCCCAGGATGATTTGTGCTCATAAATTCTACCACAGCAGACACCTATTTTAACCATATTTAAATTTTGGAAAAATGTAACCTATCATTACTAATATAAATTCAGTGCCTGTACAAAAATTGGATTTTGATCCTTGGGTTTCCTTTTGCCTAAAAGAACAACTTATATAAATAATCAAAAAGCTAAAGTGTTAATGTTTGACAATACAAAAGAAGGCTATATAAATGGCAAATTAACCCCAATAAAACAAGCATGTTCTCATAAATATCTTGGGGGTGCAGTTCAAGGCTTCCTAACTTGGAGTGCACATTTTTCTTATCAAGTAAGCATGGGCCAGCAAAGCTCTCTAGCTGTCTTAAAATTCTGCTCAAAGTAGGAACATTTTATTCCTGTAGTTTGCATGGTTTTTCTTGCTAAGGTTATCTCTCAGCTTCTTTATGGCATTCGAAATTGCATTTTTACAAAGTTTGATTTCCTGAAAGCTGTACAATCCAAATTTATAGGAACAATACTTGTAGTTCCAAAATACACCAAGAATGTTGTTTTACAATTAAGAGACAAGTTTGGTTTCTATGGGTACTTGAGTCTGGTTGAATTTTTTTTCTCTCCTGATTCCATTGATTCTTAGGAACTGTTGCAAATCAACCCAACTAACAAAAGCTAATAAAAATCTCCAGTCCTTGGAATTTTCTCTGGAAAGCTTCTGTCCATTAATGCCACCTAAACTATATATTTGAGATATTGATTTTCAAACTGTAGTATTCCAGTACTACTGTCCGATGCTAGTTTGTTCTAATGGTTAAGGCACCAGACTAGAAAGCAGGAGACCATGAATTTAAGTGACACCTTCACTATGAAAGCCAGCTGAGTGACCTTGGGCCAGTCAGTCTCTCAGCTCACCTCACCTCATAGAATTGTTGTGCTGAAAATGAACACATGTGATATGGGATACAAATATGTTACATGTAACACATAACAGGTTTCCAATGCAAAGGGGAGGTTATATTTATCCAATCCATCAACTGGGACTATCCGGGGTGCTGAGCCCCAGCACCCACCTAAACCTCGGGTAGCACGAAGACTCAGTGAAGATGGAAGAGAGAGAAGTGATCACTGAGGGAGCCATGGGGATTGATACCAAAGGACTCATCGAAACCCAGAATTCTCCTTCTGAGGAAGTGGTACAAGCCCTTGAAGCTGTAGAATGACATGAAGGCTAGGCGCTCAGCCCAAGAAGCTGGATTCCTGGAAAAGGTGCCAGTCTCATCCAACTCCAGAGATGGGACCGGAAGAAAGACCGCCTGAATATCGTGCTGCTTCCAGCCCACTGAAGTCCCCCCAAGAGCCAGAATGGAGAGATGTGTCAGCTTTGGGGTCCGGAAACTCCTGAGACTGGAACCTGTTGCCTCCATCTTGAAGCCAATCATTGACTGGTCTCCCGGAGCATTTTGAGCGGCTTAAAGTGGAAGTTATGCTTCGTGGTCCCAATCTCAAGTGAGATGGAGCTTAACACCACCGATGTTCACTTTTCCTGATCCAGGACCTGGCAGTGGAACTAGGGCAGAACCGGCAACTTTTGATGTCGCCGGGAAAGGCGAGGGGATAAGATCAGTGCAACCAGCCCAAGCAGCAAGCGGAGACAGCAGATGCAGCTGGCATAGAGACCGCTACTCCCACCAGCTGCCCATCGCCAACCGGCCTTCATGCTACCCACTGCAGAATATATCCCCTAAGGCTGAGGATTCTATCCCGGACAGGGGTAGGTCCAGTGCCACTGCCAACACCTTCTGCTCCATTTTTTCCAAGAATCCCATGGGCCCAATATGCCCCAACGATCCCAGCACAGCAGTGGGGTCTGATCCATCAGCGAGCCAGGGCTTTCCCCCCTTCTGCAGCTCAAAAATCACCATAGTAGCCAGCCCCCGTCCGGGGGCTGCAGCCAGTGGCAGTGCCACAGCAGGTTCCAGCTCAGCCGCTGGCATATGCCCCACTGCCCGCTGTGGCGCCACAGCAGGTCCCTGCCCCGCCACCCGTCACTGAGACCATTCCACCAGCAAGGCCACTGCCACCCTATTTTAGAGCCACATTTGACAATAAGCCAAATTGGCTTATTTCCTCAGCAGAATATGGGCCCATATAGATCAATATGGAGAACAATATGAAACCAATCACAATTTAGTATCAGCAATTATCAATGGCATGAATGAAGGGGACGCTTCGGACTAGATAGGCCAGCTGCACAATGAAGGAGTGGCTGAACTAAATGATGCTGAAGGTTTTGTTGCGCTGCACCGGGCCAGATTCAAACTGGATCAATGAGAATGAAGCCACAATAAAAGTGATGAAACAAGGTAACCGACCCATAAAAGACTTTGTATGGGACTTTAGACAGGTTGTGGAGAACCTGGCCTATTGGCCAGACCACATCCTCCTGCACTACTTTAAAGAAGCCATTGATCAGGAAGTCAGAAAAGCATGTGGCATTCTAGGGGTGCCAGAATGACTGCAGGACTCGTATACCATGTCCATAGCTCTGGATAAAGAAATTTACCCACATTGCAAACCCTCAGCAGAGAAGCCACCCTGGAGGACTTTGGCTAGACGTTCTCTTTCTAAACCTGCTGAGACCCCTCCTTCTCAACCTACAGGAGCTATTAAGTGCTACCATTGTGGACAAATGGGTCAGTGGGCTTCCAAGTGTCTGGACCCTGCACAAGTTCCACAATCACGTCCTCCCATGGCCACCAGAGGCAGAAGAGCTCCAAGAAAGCCCCTGGTTCACCAGCCAATTCACCCAACAGGCCATAGAGGTTCCCCTCCCTACTGAAGAGAGAGAGGTACCTCCAGCCAAATGAACCCCTCCCGGCGAGGCTACCGATGAAGATGACCTGATGGTGAGTACAGCACCCCCTTTTCATGATTTATAGTGGTATCAAAGATGTCCAAATCTGTCATATTAGGACCTGCGTGACAAATGGGTCCCTACCATTAAATAGGAAGATGGATACCAGAAGATTATAATTGGCATCAGCGCACTGCCCCCAATCCCTCCGCCCAAGAGACTGCCAAACTATAGGGACAGCTGCCATTTCAGACTTACCTCCAGGCAAACCCCCGATTCCTAAGGAGTATAGAGACCTAGCCGAGGCATTTAGTGAGGAGGAATGCAACATCTTCCCCTCCCCATCAAGCCATTGATTGTGCCATCGAATTAGAATCTGGGGCCAAGTTACCAAAACCGAGAATGTACCCCATGATGCCTGTGGAAATGACCAAGTTGAGGAAGTACATTGATACCAATTTAGCCAGAGGCTTCATTGAGACTGCAAAATCTAGACTGGCAGCCCCCGTATTGTTTAAAGAGAAGAAAATTGGGTGGGCTCAGATTATGCATTGATTTTAGGGGGGTGAATGTCATTTTCATACAAAATACATACCCCCATCCCTAATGAAGGACTTGCTGAACCACTTGTCAAAAGGCAAGCTAGATCTAAGAGAAGCCTATTACCAATTCTGCATAAAGGAGAGAGACGAATGGAAAACAGCTTTTAACTGCCCGCTGGGCAGTTTCCAATTCCGAGTCATGCCTTTTAGACTTCAAGGGGCCCACACAGTACTCATGCAACTGATCAATGAGGTGCTACATGAACACCTATATAAGGGGGTCATAGTTTACCTGGGTGATATTCTTATATGCAGTGAAAATATGGAAGAGCATATCAAACTAGTCACATAAGTGCTGAAAAATCTCTTAGCAGCCAAACTTTATGCAAAGCTATCAAAATGCAAATTCCACAAGGAATCTTCAGACTGCCTGGGCTACTGGGTGTCTAATCAAGGCATCGAAACAGATCCAGGAAAAGTGCAGGCTGTGCTAGATTGGCAGCCACCATGAACACGTAAACAACTTCTAAGCTTCCTGGGGTTTGCAAATTTCTGTAGACAATTCATCCCTTCCTTTGCAGAGGTAGTGATCCCTTTAACTGAGTTACTAAAAACCAGTCCATCTCCAACCAAGCCGAAACCTCTCGCTTGGACAATG
Source organism: Coluber constrictor foxii (assembly GCA_038048745.1). Classification (NCBI taxonomy): domain Eukaryota; kingdom Metazoa; phylum Chordata; class Lepidosauria; order Squamata; family Colubridae; genus Coluber; species Coluber constrictor. The sequence continues at coordinate 111,322,177 of CM075961.1, read as the reverse complement.
GACTGTCAGAAATCCTTTGAAAACTTAAAATGACTGTTTGCAAAGGAGCTGATCCTCCAGCACCCTGATCCAAGCCCTTCGTAGTCCAAGCCGATGCCAGTGATGTGGCGGTAGCGGCTGTTCTACTTCAGAGGAACGTTCAAAACGAATTAATGCCTTGTGCTTATATGTGTCAAAAACTTAATGGACACCAAACACAGATGGGCAGTATGGGAGGAGGCTTTTGCAGTGCAATGGGTTCTCTTATCCTGGAGAAATTTCCTAAAAGGGGCTAAGAAACTTTCGAGGTGTGGACTTATCATAAAAACCTCGAAGCACTATAGACTCCTCAAAGGTTTTCCCCCTAACAAGTTCACTGGGGTCAGTATTTTAAACACTTTAATGTCAAGCTAAAATACATATCAGGGGAAAGAAACCTATTGGCCAATGCTTTGTCTAGGAAACCCCAATTTGACAGCTGATGAGAAGAGATAGTACATGCCATGATCTCCAAAGTCCAACCATCAGCCCAAGCATGGACTAGAGCACAAACCAGATACCATTCTGACCTCCCTGAAGAAAAATTGACAGCGGAGCTAAAATCTGCGCTATCAGACGATACTTGGTTCAAAGAAAATGGGTGTTGGTCCTACCTGATACACCCATTTTCAGCTGGAACGAGAGAATCCAGGCATGGGTATCACTGTCTTCTGGCTCTATGGACTGGGTTCAAATTGCAGAGATGTTACCTCTTGATGACACTCCCAGTTTCAATGACATACCACGAGAGATCCATACACATCACATGTAACGATACCCCACGAACGCCCCCGGACCAGACTGGAGTGGTGGGGCTGGAGTCTCTCATTCCAGCTGAAAAGGGGTGTATCAGGTAGAACCAATACCCATTTTCCAGCTAGGAACTCAAGACTCCAGGCATGGGACTTACCAAAGCAGGCAGTCCTCAAGGGTGGGAAGTCGTCTGGTCCCACAGCCCGGGCATCCCCACCAAACTGTGCTGAACTCACCGACCCCAATCCATCTCTTCCAAAACCCAAGTTTCAATATATAAGGTTGGAAGAATGGTGATGAAATCACTCACCGCTCTGCAGCTCCTTTTCACAGATACACTAGTATCCCACAACGTGGACATGACCACCCTTCATGTGGCATGTGTGTTAACCACCCTGGGTCATGGTAAAGACTGAACATCAAAGCTCAGGCAATTATAGCTCTTATCCAGCACCCGCTGTCTAAGGGGAGAGCTCCCTCCGCCTGGTTGACCAGAAAAAAGACATAAAGGGCAGGGGTGAAATGTAAAATTTGTTACTATTGGTTCTGTGGGCGGGGCTTGGTGGGCAGGGTAATGTGATTGGGTGGGCATGGCCAACCTTTTTTTTTATTTTAACTTTTCAAAGCATTTTTTCTGCAAATGCAAAAAAATGCTTTGAAAAGCCTCTGCCGATCAGGAACACAGCTGGGATCGTCAGAGCCTTTACAAAGCATTTTTTTAACCATCTCTTCCACTGAAGAGGTTACTGAAAAAAATGCTTTAAAAGTCTCTCTGATGATCCCAGTTGAGTTGCCTGAAATCGTTTTTAAAAATGCTTTGAAAAGTGTCTCTGACAATCAGGCAACTCAGCTGGGATCAACTATCATTCCGGAATGATAGTTAGGCAATGATCATTTCCTAACAAACATCCTCTATCACAAAGAAAGTGCCCCGCTGTGGTTTCTGGTCGATGTAAGGGCCACAGGAAAAAAAAAACCTGTCTGTACTCTAGGAACTGAGGTGAATCATCCTAAATGGCTCAAACCCAAAACAAAAGGGCTGAAGGGAGAGCTGAACCCCCCCACTCTTGGTGTCCCAGTTGGTATAGCAGTTCACCGCCCTGAGTCCTTCAGGAGAAGGGCAGTATATAAATTTAATAATAAATGATGATGATGTTGACCCACTGCCAGTCTCAATTAGTGGCCCTCCAGATAAGCTCTTGACCTCCAGAGGTAATGTCACTGCTTTGCTTCCTCCACAACTTAACATTCTGCAATACTGCTATGTGTTGCCTAGCATTGCTGGATCTAATCCTGTTTTTCACCTGCTTGCCCACTCAATGGGTAGTGGAACCACTATACTTGTTGGCTTATATATTTGGAGGAGCACCCTAACTAAACACCTTTCAAGTAGCAACAGAATTGGACATCATGAACAGGCATCTGGCCATCTACAAAGACCGGGGCACGCTGAAGGAGAGGGTCTGCCCCTCCAGCAGTCTGTGCTCCACCACCATTCAGTCAAAATTAACCCCCCGGGTTTCTGGATGGCCAAAAGACCCCTGGTTGAGGGATACCGTCAGATGGAAGCCTCCGCAGAGGCCAACCGACAGGCTCACCCATCCCACGACCCCCGGGTGTCAAGACCAATGTGGCATTGTCCAGGATACTCTGCCCTGGTTTGTAGAATCCGCTGAAGACTCCCGGTAGGAAAGCCAGAGCAAAAAGCGGGCCATGGGCTCTGGGTCACTGAGAATGAAGTGTGTCCAACCTTGCTGCCCCCTGAATCAGGCACCATGGAAAACAACGGGATATCTGTCCAGATGCTGACGACATGGAGAGATCCCTGAGTGGTCCACCGAATCAAATCAGTCACTTCGAACCACGCTAGAAACAAATGCCACACCAAGTGATCTAAGGGCCCTACACAACCTCATATCGTTTGCCCTGCTTACGTTTTTCCCCAATAGATCCCAGTTGCATCCAGCCAGACATCAGAGGGTCCTCGTCACTGCCTTTAGTGTCTAAGATCGAGTTCCTCCCTGCCTGTTGACCTGATCTTGATTGCCTAACAGTTGGTCATAGGAAGCACACGGTAGCCCTGAAGACCCTCTGAAATGCCAGAGCACCATCTGACCTCCTCCTCTCCAGCTAGTACTACTCTTGCCTGCCTCTGCTTACAACCAAGTCTCCTGGGTCACAGGTCCAGACAATGGGCCTCCCAATCAATGAGACTGTCATCCTGTGTTACCACTATTCGCTCCTGGATGATAAGTAATATCCCTGCATCATGTGCCTGTAAGTGTACCAGCGGGTAGTCCTGAAGACATCCCCCAGAACCTCAACCCTGGCATGGTGAGTGTCCTGACCGTTCCTCTGAAATGGGAGCCCGAACCATTACTGAAACCATGCAGGAATCTGCTCCAGGCACAACCTCTATACCAGAATTCATTGTGCCTAACAGTGACAACAGTACCTCTAAGAATTGTACTGGCCCACCAAACCTGACCCTCCGGGAACAGGAGCCCCAAACTAAATCTGTAAAGACACTGAGGATGGCGCCACCTGCACCCTGTATCCTCCTGCTAATTAGCTACCCTAAGGGCCTCTGGCCCTAACCGCAGTTGCGATGAAGCGCACAACAAGCTCTGTGGAATTCCGGGCTGTATTAGCCATAACTACTGTATCCTGTAGAAACTAAACTGGCCAGACGCCCTGGGAATCCTTCTGCTTCTGAATCATCTCTACCCATGATAAAAGAGCTGACCTGTTCTAATGTCCTCTGCAGAGGTCTCCTTGGACCTGTGTGGTTATGTCAGTTGCCAGGCCTACATTCCTATGAGCGGACTGCTTCCAAGGCTGTGGTAGATGCCAATCCACCCTCTATAGGCCCATAAATGGTGCTAAGCGCTCAGTCCCTGCCTTGTGCTTTACCTTCACTCTACCACATGTTGCCTCAAGACCATGGCCCTCTGAACTCTGACCAGGAGTAAACCGTCCGTGTCCCCGGGTCCCTGGTCCAGCCCTATTAAAAAAGGGCCCCAAACACCCAACACACACTCCACTCTGCTCTGCCACACGAACAGGGATCTCCTTCAAGCCTTGTTGGCAGAACTGGCTGCAATCAGGCCCATCATAATTACTGATCAAGCCTTGTTGTCCGAGCCTTTCACCTTAGGCTTTCCGAATGACAAGCAAGCCCTGCAACCAGAACCATCCGTCTCTCACAGACCCGCTGCCCCCAGGCCATTCCGAAATCAATCCAGCCTTGTTGTTGGAACCAGCAGCCATCAGGCCATTTAGAACTGTAAATCAAGCCTTGCAGCAGAATCAGTCTCCATCAGGCTATTCAGATTGTAAAACCAAGCCGCACCAGCAGGCCCGGTCACTATCAGCCTCCTTATAAAAATAGATCCAGCCCTGCTACCAAGGCTGGTCGAAAACAGGCTATTCAGAAGTATTGCCAGTCTCGCTGCGCAGTCAGGCTACTCAAGGACATAACCAAGCCCTGCTGCCATAACCTGCCACAATCAGGCCATTCAGAAGTAAAGAAGTCTTGCTGCTCACCTAAGCTATTTCTGAATGTAACAAGTTCTGCTATCAGGACCTGACCCCATCAGGCTGATCGTAAGTAATCAATCTGTTCATGTAGGCTATTCAGGAATGTAAATAAGCCATTTTGACAGAACCGGCCGCAATCCGGTTATTCAGAATAAGTGCAGCCTTGCTGCGCACTTAGGGTAATCAGGAATGTCAACAGCCCCGCTTGCCAGGGCAGGCCACATTCAAGCTATGCAAAAATAAATGCAGCCTTGTAGTGCCCGTAGGCCATTCAGGAATGAGCTGCCAGGACCGGTCACAATTAGGCCAATCAGAAAAGAATGCAGCCTGTTACGCACTTAGGTTATTCAGGAAAGTAACCAAGCAATGCTGCCAGGCCCAGCCACAATCAGGCTAGTCATAATATTGCAGTCTTGCTCAGGGGAGGGTTCTAAATTTTTTTACTACTGGTTCTGTGAGCGTGGCTTATTTTATGGGCGTGGCTTGATGATCATGTGACAATTCTTTAGGATTTAGCAGAGGTATTGGTCTACCAGGCTTTTAACTGCTTACAGAGCTGTACCGGTCTACTCATTTGTTTTTGGAGGCACTGATCTACCCATTTATTTTTGTAGGCACCGGTCTTCCCATTTATTTTTGCACGCACCGGTCTACTCATTTGTTTTCTTTTAACATTGATCAACTGTAGGGCAGCCCTTTGAAGCCCCGAGGCAAGAGTTTAAACAGTTTTTTCCCTCTAGCCCTGTGATGGCGAACCTCTGGCATGCATGCCATAGATTCACGTGGAGCCATATTAGTGGGCACGCCAGTTCAGCTCTGGGGCACATGTGTGTCAGCCAGCTGATTTTCAGGCCTTCTGGGCCCACCAGAAATAGGGAAACAAGCTGTTTCCTGCCTCTGGAGGGCCTGGGGGGGGGGGGAAGGTCCATTTTTCTTTCTTACCTGGCTCCAGATCCTCTCTATCTGGAAAGGGCAAAAACAGTCATATCGTCACTGCTACCAGTTCAGTGGAACCAGGCCGAACCAGGAGGAACCCACCACTGGTCTTGCTGCACCCATAGGCTATCCAGGAATGTAAAGAAGCCATCCCTGGTCGCCATCAGCTATTTAGAAAAGTACAGTCTTGTTGCACCCTCAGGTTATTCAGGTATGTAAACAAGCCATGCTTCCTGGTCCGGCTGCAATCAGGCCTTTCAGAATAAATACAGCCTTGCTGTGCACTTTAGATAATCAGGAAAGTAAATAAGCCATGCTGCCCGTACTGGCGTAATCAGGCTTTCAGAAATAAATGCAGCCTTGCTGTTCACTTAGGTTATTCAGGAATGTAAACAAGTGATGCTGCTGGGTCCAAATGCAATCAGGCTATTCTGTTTCACTTAGTGACAGTCTCAACATTCCATATCACCTCAGAGGCCAAAGCAGGCTCAGGTCCAGGACCTTTCACACTGCCAGCTGAGGACTTCATGCTGTGCTGGAGGGCTGAGAACGGAGCCCTATGACAGCTTTTCATTCCTGTTTCATTTCATTTCATTTCAGTTCAGTTCAGTTCACGTCTTTTCATTTCATGTCATATCATATCATGTCATGTCATTTCATGCTGTGCTGGAGGGCCAAGAACCGAGCCCCATGACAGCTTTTCATTCCTGTGCCAGATCAATTTCCATTTCAATTCCAATTCCAAGTCCAACATCATAGCATAGCATAGCATAGCATAGCATAGCATAGCATAGCATAGCATAGCATAGCATAGCATAGCATAGCATAGCATAGCATAGCATAGCATAGCATAGCATAGCATAGCATAGCATTGATTGCACTGCACTGCACTGCACTGCACTGCACATTTCATTGCACTTCATTTCATTTCATCTCATTTCCTTTCCTTTCATTCCATTTCATACCATTTCATTCCATTCTTTTAATTCCCACAAAAAGGCCCCATCCATTTGGCGCCAAAACAAAAAATCCAAAAGTTTTGACTTCCGGTTGGCACCGCCACCGTCACTAGATGGTCTTTCATGACCGCCAGCCCAGCCGCCCGTAAAGAGCCGCCTCCACAGCTGAAAGGCGGCTTGGAAAGCTCCCATTTAGGAATAAACGAGAGGAGAGCCGGCAAGAGCAGGTAGAACCCCCTGCGAAGCCCCCAGACTGTTTCTGGGGAGGAAGCAGGGTGAGGCTTCCTATCCAGCTCACCGAAGCTCCGGACTCCGGGGACAACTCTGCACTCAGCAGAACCAGACGACGCGACCAACTGTAGCAGTGAAATTTAAGTGAACTTTTTTTTTTTTATTGAAAAAGTTTTACAATAAAAAAATTTTTCCCCCTTTTTTCACCCCTCCCCCCTCCCCCACCCTCTCATGCCCCCCAACCTCCCCCCAACCCCACCCCGTCCCTCTCCCACCCACCCCTGACTTCCGCTACACATTTCTTAAGAAAGAAAAACAACAAGAATTTATAACAACAAGAAAAGCAAATACTATTATATATTCAGTTCTAAGTTAAGAGGAAGAGGAAAGAAAGAAAGAAAAGAATTTAAAAAAATGAAAAATAAAATAAAATAAAATAAAATAAAATAAAATAATACAAAGAAAAGCCCATAAGCATAGATATTTGTCTAAACTTAACAGTATTGTAATAAAAAAAAAATAGCCATTATAATATTTAACCCAATTTAAAGACAGAAAAAAAGAAAAATAAAAGAAACCTTACTAACATTACTAATCATATACCATACTCGATCACTCCAAAATTATATAACTTGCTTATTCATATTAAATAATGCCACATATTTTAATCCGAACTACTCCCCCTAATTCAAAAACCCAAAAATCCCCCTTCGAAGAAAAAAAGATAAAGTATACAATATAATATAATTATACATATGTTGTTATAATTTTTTGATAACTCGAATTACAATCTTCTCTTCTTCCTGATTGAAGTTAGGTCTTCTTTCTTCACCTGTATCCAATTCCAATACTCTTCATCTTCTATCTGCCCCCATCAGTAAAACAAAACATTCCACATAAACCCCCCGTGTGACTTTATATAGATAACATCCAACCAAGAAGATATTCACTCCTCTAGGTAGAATCATTCAAACAAACGTATTCTATTTCAACAAGAAAAAACCCAATGCAGCTCCACCAAACCTTAGAAGCAAAAAAAAATCAAGAAAAAAGAAAAAAAAATCCTAGAGACTGCATTCCCAGATGTTCTTATAAAAACTGTTTCAAATCCTGCCACCCTTTGTCATTCACTCTTGGTTGTAAGACATTTTCATTTCCATTCTTTCCTCTTGGATGATAAATTCCCAAAAAAAACCTATGATAGGGTAATCACAAAACGCTGCTACTATATAGGTAGCATCCAACCACGAAGATATTCACTCCTCTAGGTAGAGACATTCAAACTAACGTATTCTATTACAACAAGAAGAAACCCAATGCAGCTCCGCCAAACCTTTATGACAAAAAAAAATCAAAAAAAGAAAAAAATCCTAGCAACTGCATTCCCAGATGTTCTTATAAAGCTGTTTCAAATCCTGCCACCCTTTCACTCCTTCTGGTTGTTAGATATTCTCATTTCCATCCTTTCCTCTTGGATGATAAGTTCCAAAAAAAAAACTATGATAGGATAATCACAGAACGCTGCTACCATTGCAGCCCTCTGTTAAACTTGCTCAAGATGTTAAATCCAATTCAAAATAAAAAAAAGAAACTCCAAATCAGGATGAAGACTTTATAATCCATAAATCCAAATCCGTATAAACTTTAGGAATTTTATGACCAGTTTCCAAAATTATCCAAGCTTTCTGATAACAGCTGCATCTGATGAAGGACTTTACGACACTCATTAGTTACCTCTCGAATTTCCTCGTTAAAATCTGGTTCCTGCTGCTCGATATCACCATCCTTTTCTTGCGGAGCGTTGGACCTCTGCTGCTGATCATCTTGAATTGTAGTATTTTTTAAATCTTGCTCCAGCAGTTCAAGGTCCGGTGCTCCTAGTCTAGGTTCACTGGTGTGGTCTATTTTCCCATCTGAAAGGTCCATAGTAAGATCCTCCGAGAAACCAGATTGCACTCCTTGTACTTTTAACATTCTTTGATTCATTCTTTGAGTCTCATCCTTCTGTTTACCTTTTACAAACTCTCTTTCTTGTTTCTTATTCTTGAGGTCTTCCGAAACTCCCTTAAAAATATTTTTATAAAAATGTTCCGCTTTTTCAATAGTATTCAAACAATATCTCACGCCATAATATCTAAAAATTATGCCAACTGGTAAATCCCATCTAAATGGGATATTACTTTTCTTCAATTCTTTAGTTAAGAAAGCAAATTCTTTCCTTTTCTTTAGAACCTTCGATGGTAACTCTTTCAAGATATTAATTTGTCCACCTTCTACTTGCGCTCTGGCAGAATAGGACCTTTGTAAGATGTCATCTCTCAACCTTTTATCAGTAAAGTAAACAACAACATCTCTGGGTAAATTCCTTTGTTTGGCTACTCGTGAGTTGACTCTGTAAACTTTCTCTATACAACCAAGAATTATCTCATCCTCAAGCTCTAGTAGTTCAGCAAAAACCTTTGCAACAGTTGCTTTTAAATCTCTCTGGTTTTCTTTAATACCTCTTACTCTGATTGCTGAGGCCATAGTTTTAATTTGAAGCATGATAATATCATTCTGTATAGTCTGATTACAAATCTCAGCTTTCACAAACCTTTCTTGTATTTCTTGAATCTGGGAGCCAAATTTACTGCTAATTTCAGTTACTTTCTCCTCCATTTCAATCACCACATTTGAAAGATCTGAAATTACTTTAACAATAGTTTGACTTAATTGGTCATGCTTTCCAGCAATCAAATCCACAAGATTCTTCTGTGAGTTTTTAATTTTGTCAACTACAGTCGGTAAAGAAGTTGTTATAAGTTCTTTTAAGTCTCCTTCTGCCAATCCAGACAATTGCATCATCTCAGCTTTATTCTTCAGCTGGCTCAAGGGGGAGCCCCCCCTTCCTTTAGTCATCTTTATTTTACTTTAAATGGCTTTACTATGCTTTACTTCACTTTGCCATACTTTACTTTAATCCTTGTTTTAAAGAAAAATATCCAAAAAAAGAAAAAGAAAAATTCTTCTTACTTTAAGTGAGTCTCCCATAGCAAGGTATTCATTTCAAAGCCTCCATTTTCAATCGCTCTGGCATTTTTTCAATTAAGACCAGTCGCCATCTTAAAAAACTTTCTTAGAAACTTTCACTTCTCTTCCTCTCCTTCTCCCCTCCTCTCATTGCTCTTCCAAAAAATCAATAAAAAATCAGTAAAAAAAATCCATACTTGCTTCGTCTTTGCTTCTTTCTTTTTCAGCTTGCTCCATAGACGCTGTGGTGTTGCTTCCAACGTCTGGCTCCGCTAATTAACTAATTAGCGGAGGACAGTCTCGTCGCAGAGCTTCTCTGGAGGTATGGAGGGGGCCATCCTTCTGAGCCCTCCCCAGGACAAGCGAAACGATCCTGGGGCGACTCAGGGGGCCCAGCCTCACCCCCAGAAGCTCTGCCTGCTCCTCCCGCTGAGGAGCAGGTTGTTCGAGCCGCCTGCCAGCTGTGAGGCGGCTCTAACGCGGCTAGACGCCGGCGGGCATGGAGAAGCCCGCCGCCGATGAGGAGGGCGCCACCGGAAGTCAAATTTAAGTGAACTTTTAAAATAAGCAGGGTGAAATCTGGACTGAGAACTAAAAACCACAAGTATCTGTATTAGCCCTGTTATTGAATTTAAGAATGGAGAAAGAGTGAAAGTGACATTAAAATGGCATCCGGCTTCAGCGGAGGAAAAAAAAGCTGAAAGCGAAAGTGAATCCGCCTCTGTTTCAACGTGTTATAAACCAATTACAGTAATAGTAATTATCAGAAGAAAAGGGAAAAAGTTTTTTAAAGTGACTTTTATCTGTTCCTTCCCTCTCAGAGACTTGATTAAAGCTGGGGAAGTTCTTGAAAGGATTCTGTGGTGGAATGGGGGGGAAGACTTCCTTTCTAGAAAGAATAAGACCGCGTAGCAGTATGGCTTCAAAACAGGCAAAGCCAGCTCTTAAAGGTGCAGGGGGGGGCTCCCCTACTCACCAACCAAAAGAGCAGCCATCAAGTTTGCAGACTCAGGGCTTCCGGGTGGCGTCTCCATCGTCGCCGGATGGCTTTTCTTATGGCCGCCGGCTTCGCTGGGCGTTAGAGCCGCGCTGCAATCGGCAGGCGGCTTGAAAATCCTCCCTTCAGGTTGGAAGGGAGGATAGAGCCAGCGGGGTTAGGTAGAGCCCCCAGAATTGCTGCCAGGGTCTTTCCTTTGCCCTGGAATGCGTTCTGAGTGAGGGCTCCCTCTCCAACCCACTGAAGCTCTGCACGGCGAGGGACCTGTCTTCTGGCAGAGCGAGACAACGAGAGCAACTCCACCTTTTACATTGGGACTGTGCTACAATTAAAGAATCTGGTGAGATCTGGACATTTTTCTAAGAATTTAAGTATTTTTAAAGATTTTCCAAAGAATTTTCAGCCTAAGTCTCTGAAAGTGCCTGGAAAAATGGCGTCTGGCTAAAACAGAGGAAGTGAAAGTGAAAAGAGAAAGTGACAATTTGCGTGATTAACTGCTTGTCTGCTAGCAAAAGAAATACACTGGGAAGATTTTAAATTAGAAATATAAGAAATATAATCTATTTGATTCCTTTTTTGCAAAACTGGGGAGAAAAATTGGAGTAACTGGAAAAGGAGGAAGATTTTCTTTTTTCCAGAGATTAAGACTCTGTTCAAGTATGGCTTCAAAAAAGACAGGGGGGGATTCCCCCACACACCAGACAAAAGAAAAGCCAGCTAAGCCACAAGCACAGGCTCAGAGTCAAACTCAAGAAAGTGGGAATGAGGATCTGAAAGCTTTTATAACTGACACAATAGGTGGTCTAGCTGATAAAATAAATAAATTGGATGAAAAGATGGAAAGAAACCAAACGGAAATGAAGGAATGGGTTAAGAAAAAAGTGACAAGTTAAAACAGAATGTAACTAAAGTAGTAACTGCTTTTACAGATGCGTTGGTGGTGGTGGACAAAAAAGTGGATGATTTAAATTTGGAAGTGGAATCTAATAAGAAGGATGCAGAAGAGAAATTTTTTAAAGTTGATGTGAAAAATCAGAGATTAGAAGATGAAATTACGATGATGCAATTTTGGTCTATGGAGTTCGCTCAAGATTGAGAGGATTAAGAGAGAACAACAGAGAGGATTTGAGGGCAGTTTGTGTGGATGTATTGGCCAAGATTTTAAAAACTGAACCTGAGTTAATTGGCAACAGAATTGACAAGATTTACAGGGTTAATTCTCGTGTGGCAAGACAAAGGAATTTGCCTAGAGATGTTGTGATTTTTATAAATTATTACATGCTAAAATACTGCAATGGAATTATAAGTCCCTCCTGATCATGGGAGATTGTAATGGTGTGACTGATACAATCCTTGACAAGAAGACTTTGGCCAAGAGGGGGAATAAAATGGAGAATTCGCCATCCGAAGGAACTGGATTTTACATTTTTCTCTGATAGACATAAATCCTTCTCTAGGATTGACTTTATGTTGGTTACTTCTGATTTACTTACTAAAATGGTCAAGACTAAGATTTTTCCTAGAACTTTAACGGATCATAGTCCGGTATGGATGGAAATGGACTTTGGTAAGAGGGAGAGAAGATCTTGGAGAATGAATGAGAACTTATTTAGATATGAGAAAAATATAGCTGACCTTTAAAAACATGTTAAGGAATTTTTTCAATTGAATTTGAACAAGGGTACACCTATTGAAGTTGTCTGGGATGCAAGTAAGGCCTATATGAGAGGTGTACTGATCTATATGAACTCTAAGTATAGGTCAACACGATAAAAGACAAGAATAGAGTTGGAGTTAGAAATAAAGGAAAAAGAACAATTGCATATAAAGAATCCAACGGATGAGTACTTCTCATTTGTGATGGGATCCTATTAAGACATTAATAAAGAATACCATCTTAAATAAAGTGTTTATAAAAAAAATAAAGAATGCCATCTGCAACTTCAGCATTCATCTCAATCTTGTCACCTCAATATTTTCAATCAAATATATTTGTGATACTAACATGGAGAAAAAGATAGCTCCAGCAGCAGCTACAACCTTTGCTTCAAATGGAAGCTGGTTGAAGATCATTTCTACTCCTGAATATTTCTAGATTCTTATTTACTATGGTACAAAGAAATTTCCCAGGAAATATAAATAAGTATAGAAGCTCTGGAGGGATTTCTTGGTTAATTTGGCCTGAATCCAGGAACCACCATCAGTTTTGGACAAAAAATAAATTTTAAAAAGAGAGTTCTGTTCCAAGTACTGAAACAAGACAAAGCAATTAGTGATAGTCACTTAGAATTTAATAATTCAAGAAGTGTAAGTCTGCTTCTAAGGCTGCAGAAAGAATGTTTCTTTGTTGCTTTAAAAAAAACACTTGTCACTTAGCTTAACAGTTTCTAGCCAACCACCCAGTGGGAGATGGGGGAGGGGTTTTACAGAACTCTTGGCTTGCAATAGAGATTATAGGGACCTTGAGGTCATCTAGTCCAACCTACTGCTCTCACAAGAGTATTTCTGATAAATGCCTTATCCAGTCTCTCCTTAAAAGCCTCCATGATGGGGCATCCACAATTTCTAGAGGCAATTTAGATTTAAAATCTCTTTTAAAAAAACATTGCACAAGCCTCCCCAGGCAAAATCCAAAAACTCAAATAAATAGCTTGCAAATTTGAAAATCAGCAGTTTAGAGAAGAGATTTTTATTTATTTATTTTTATTTTTTATTTTGTTTATTTATCAAGCATATAAGATAACAGATAAAAGAATAAACATGATTATGAATATATGAAATGGATATGAATAAAAAGGAACATTAGGACAGAGACGGTAGGCACCAGTGGTGGGTTTCTACCAGTTCGCATTGGTTCGGGCGAACCGGTAGCGATAATTTGGCCTGGGTCACCGAACTGGTAGTGACCACTGGCTGGCCACGTGCCCAATCCAGTAGCCTGGTTGCCACTTGTTTGTGCCACCTGCCCACATGACTGCCGGGAACCTGCTAGCAAAGAGACGGTGGCTGGGAGGCTTCTCACAGTCGCATCCAAAAAGAAAAAGCCTTTTTACATTGTGGCAGTGATAAAAAAGTTTTGGTTGTATCAATAATTGTTCATATTGTTTTTTAATATATACTTCTTGTAGACAGATTATATCAAATTTTAATTTCTCTAGTTTGTAAAAAACCTTTCTTCTTTTAACTACTGAATTAAGTCCATTTATATTTATTGAGATTAATTTTCTTTCTTCCATATTCATACTTGATATGTAGGTTTTGTTGCTCTAGTTGATCTTACTTCACGTTGTTTCTTATATTCCACTCCCTCCTACTGCACCTTCTGCAGCTTCAATCATTGCCAACTCCTCTTCTCTAAATTCTACTGGCACTACTGTTGCTTGGGTTTCCATTTCCATTTCGACTTCTCTCTTAAGAAATTCTTCATAGAAAGCTTTCACTTTGTCAATTCTATCCAATTTATATCTTTGAAATTGCCACATTAAAATTAATCCTTCTGGTACCAACCACCTGTAATTTACAGCTTTTTGAAGTAATATTTTAATCAGAAATTGATATTCTCTTCTCATCTCTCTCACTTTTCTTGGTATTTGTTTCAAAACCACCACTTCTTTCTCCTTATATTTCAAAGTTTTTTCTCTAACAACCTGGAGAATATGTGCTTTGATCAATTTCTTGGTAAATCTTATATGTACTTCTTGTGACAACTTATTACACATTGCATATCAAATATATACTTGATATATCTCATCCACGCCATCCATCATCTTCTCCTTAATGATTTCTAACGCTTCAGCCAACATGTCTGTCATAATTTCTGCCAAGTCTTCTCCCTTTTCTTCTTCCACATTTTGAAATCTCAAATAAAACTCTGATTTGTCCATTTCCCATCCAATTAATCCACTCCTATCTCGTTCAACTGCTCCCAGTCTATTATCTATATCTTTAATTTTTTCCTCCTTTTGCTCGTCCTTTTTCTCAAGCTGTTGCAATCTCTCTTCATATTTCAACATTGCTTGCTGAATATTGGCCACTTTTTCATCTGTCTTAAGTAGTTGTTGTTCCGTCCTTTGAACTGTTTCAAGAAACAACTGTATTGATATATCTTTCTCTTTCTCCTGTTGAACTATCGCTTGTCCTCTAGATGGTGACGAGGAAGGTGTAGTTGAAGAAGATCCCACTGTCGTGACTTTTCTGCTCATTCTATCTGATAGTTGACAAAGACCAAAGCCAAGCCACAAAAAGACCAAAAAGAAAAAGAAAAGAAAAGAAAAAAGAAAAGATAAGAAGAAAGAAAAAAAGGAAAAAAAGATAAAACAATTCTTCAGGTTCTTCAAAACCCTAATCCATTAACGAGCAAAAAGTAAAAAACAAAAACAAAAAAGGGATGAGAATAAAAACAAAAAATAAAAAGCCAACCAAAGCTGAAAAAAAAAGAAATCAAAATCAAAAATCAAAAAATCCACAATCAATCTTTAGGCTCTTGAGTGCCTTAATCCAACTCAGTTATATAGAAATAACAAAAAAGAGAGTCCATCAAACACATTTATGCACGAAAAGCATGTGGAAAGTTATCACTTAGCCAAACCAAAAAAAAAAAAGCAGCCAAAAGAAGATCCAATTTCTTCCGTAATATTTCTGGACTCCTACTTCAAATAGATCTATGAAGAACACCTGAGTAAACAATGCAGATATTCCAACTTCCTCAGATGTTCTCACAACACTGCCACAATGCAAAAAGAGAGGAGTGGTTTTATACATTAGAAATGCAATACTGGCTGAGCAAATATATGCAGATACAGAAAGTAGAATTCTGATGGTGGAGATCATTGATAATAATATGAAAATTCTTTTAGTAGCAATTTATGCTCCAAACAACAATCAAAGTGACTTTTATAGAAAACTGCATATGAAGATAATTGAATTGGAATATGACAATATATGTATGATGGGTGATTTTAATGGAATAGTGGATGAAAACGTGGACTATAAAATACATAAAATAATAAGACATAGTAGAAAGATATTACTGAACTCCTTCTTTAAGATGACAGAGGAAATAAACTTAAAAGATGCATGGAGAGATAAAAATGGGAAAAATAGACAATATATTTTTTATTCTGACAGACATTCATCTTGGTCTAGGTTAGACATGATATGGACAATAATGGAATTGACTTTGAATACAGAACAAATAGAAATAGAAACAAATATATGGGCAGGCCACAATCCTGTGACAGTTACTTGGAAAGGACAAAAAAGAAAATCTAGATGGACTTTAAATAATATAATATTAAAAGAGAAAGATTTTGTACAGAAAATGGAGAGAGAGTTGGCTTTATTCTTTAAGGAGAATAGGAAAGAAGACACATCAGCACAAAATCTTTGGGACACAATGAAGGCCTATGCTAGAGGCTTAATAATGGACTATACAAGGAAAAGAAATTTGAAGAAAAGACAAACACTTAAAATATTAACAGATGACTATAAGGGATTTGAAAAGGAACTCCAGGAATGTCCACACAAGAAAGTTGTAAAAGTGAAAATGGACATAATAAACCATAAAATGGATTTACTGGAGAAAGAAGAATTAGCCCCAAAAATTAGAAGCACTAAACAGAACTATTCTGAAAATGTGAATAAATCAGGAAGATGGCTAGCATATAAATTGAAAAAAGAAAGAGAATCAAAGAAAATAACACAATTAATTGATGTTCAAGGGCAAAGTAAAATATTAAAATATTAACAGATGACTATAAGGGATTTGAAAAGGAACTCCAGGAATGTCCACACAAGAAAGTTGTAAAAGTGAAAATGGACATAATAAACCATAAAATGGATTTACTGGAGAAAGAAGAATTAGCCCCAAAAATTAGAAGCACTAAACAGAACTATTCTGAAAATGTGAATAAATCAGGAAGATGGCTAGCATATAAATTGAAAAAAGAAAGAGAATCAAAGAAAATAACACAATTAATTGATGTTCAAGGGCAAAGTAAATTTGGAAATAAAGAGATGGGGAAAATAATACAGGAATATTATAGACAACTTTGTAAGAGAAGATAGAGGAGGAAAATGTAGCAAGATACTTACAAAAAGCAAATTTATCTCAGATTCCCAAAGATATTGAGGAGATGTTAGAGGGGAATATAACAATGATGGAGTTAACAGAAGCAATTGAGAAACAAAAGAATGGAAAGGCACCAGAGCCAGATGGTCTACCTGCAGAATATTATAGGATACTACAAGAATCTTTAAGTCTCCCATTACTGGAAGTTATGAATGAGGTGATGATGAAGAAGAAAGTATCCAAGTCATGGACTGAGGCGTATTTCACGTTGATCCACAAAGAAGATATAGATCCACAACAAATCAAAAACTATAGGCCTATATCCCTGCTAAATTCAGACTATAAAATCTTTGCTTCAATATTGGCAGAAAGATTTAAGAGATACTTAAATAATTTTATAAACACAGGCCAAAATGGATTTCTTCCAAAAGGATAGATTAGAGACAATATTAGAATAATTCTGGATACTTTAGAATACTATGAAGCGCATCCTAAAAAGCAGATGGCATTGATATTTTTAGATGCACAAAAAGCTTTTGATAATGTAAATTGGTGATTTATTACGCTTCAAATGGAACAGATGGGTTTTGGTAGGAAATTTATTCAGGCAATAGAAGCTATATATTATAAGTAAATGGCAAAAGTAATGATAAATGGAGAATTGACTGATTCTATTGAGATAGAAAAAGGTACTAGACTAGAATGTCCACTGTCCTCACTATTATTTATATTGACATTAGAAGTGCTAAATAGAAATATTAGAGAAGAAAAAGACATAAAAGGCATTAAAATTCAAAAAGAAGAATATAAACTTTTTGTCATATATTGGTACTTTGAAGATGGGACTAAGCACAAAAGAATGTTAACTGATCAACACACTGTCTGTAATTGTTTGGAATGATGATGGTTTTGTGTTTTGTTTTTGTTTTAAAATAAAAAGTTTTTTTCAAAAAAAAGAAAAAGAAAAACCTCTGCCTTCGCATCCCATTGTCTCATGCATCAGTCTGCATGAGGCAATGGGATGCGCGTGCACTGCTGCAACGCAACAGGCAATGGGATGCACGTGCACTGCTAGCGCAAAGAACAGGGTGGCAATGGCAGTGACTTTTTCGCCAAACTCCGGTAGTTTTCAGCAGCCTCTTTGCCAGTTGTTTCCTGGCAGCAGCGGCTGGCTAGAGGCTGCCGAAAACTACTGGAGGTCAGCTTGCCTCCCAGACTCTGGACCAGCCGCCGTGGGAGGAAGGTAAGCAGCCTAAAGAAAGAGGCAGTGGTGGGGAAGGAAGCGGGGCTAGGGTCGAGGCGGCTGACAGAGGGGAAACGGGGCGATATGTGCAACTGGCAAAGAGAGGGCAGGATGACATGCAGGAGGAGGCCTTTGATAGATTAGACCAGGCCTAGGCAGAAAATAAGTAGGCATGGCTAGGTGGGATAATCATGTGGCCCTGGCCGTGAGTGATGTCAAGTTGGCCATGCCCACTCAGTTACATGACCACCAAGCCACACCCACAGAACTATTAGTAAAAAAAATTGAAACCCACCACTGGTAGGCATGTTGGTGCACTTATGCACACCCCTTACAGACCTCTTAGGCATGTAGAATGCTTTGTGTAGAAGCTGGCTACCATTTCTCAAGCAGTTTCAAAGCAAATGCAAACAAACTTTATCTTTGCAAAGAATTGTACTTATAAACACAATACTATGCAAAGTATAGTACAGTACTTAAAAAGAAGCAGAGTAGTTCCCAAAGTGTTTACAAACAATACTATACTATATAGAGTAACAAAAAAAGAATATTTTAAAATACTTACAGGAGCAATTCTAACACACTGCTGGTAGTTCTCAGCCCAGGCAGCAGTAGATCCTACACAAAGCACCAAAAAAATAAACAAAACAAAACAAAAAAACCTCGGAGGCTGCAAAGATCACTGGATCTTGTTTGGCTACATAACCAGGGACAAACAGAAAAACCTGCCTACTTCAGGAAATTGCATCATAATCCCAAACGGCACAGGCAAGACACACTTTTAAATGGCAGTTGCTGCACCAGTGACTGAATCCAATCACATGGCTACAGGGGTCTGTTTTTCATTGCAGTTTTAAATTTCTAAGATAAGTACCCTTTCTGAATATATTTGTTCTGGTGAAAATTCACTGAAGGAGCCCTCGTATCCAAGGGATTACCTGTACTGAGATTTCTGGGATTTTTTTAAAAAATATTTTTATTAATATGAGGTTAACAGAGTGCATACAAATTATGCACGTAGGCACAAATTGTCAAAGGAAGTGCACGTTAGATTTACTAAAAAAACAATAAAGGAAGAAATCTATTAAAAAATGAGAGATGATACAATACTATACAAAGGAAAAGAGATAATAACACTCAAACAAATTCCAAGGTCAGCAAGGGACCAGAGAAGGGATTATAATTTTCTTACATCACAATTACACAAATATAAAGTTACGTTTCAATAGCTGATACCGGAGGGTATCTTAATTTCCCGGCAAGAGAAGAAATTTAAGATAGATACTTTGGACAAGGCCCAGGAATTTTTTGAACATCATTTTGCTCTGAAGGAAGATCAAGAAAGCAGGGAGGAATCAGAGAGTACATAGTCATTACATGGCTATGTAATGGAAGAGACTGAAGGACAACTAGAGGAAAAAAGAAGATTGGAAAGGGGACGAATGGAGAGAGAGGGAGTGAGGGGGAAAACGCAAATAGTAACAAGAAATACAAGAAAACTAAGAACAATGAACAAATAAGAATGAAGATGGAGCAAGAAATAAAAATTTCAATAAACATAAATGGTTTAAATGCACCAGCTAAAAGAATGCAAACATTTACGAAATTACAAAGATTGTATATGGATATCATAAATTTGCAGGAAGTACACATTAAGAAATAGCAAGAGTGATACTAGAACACCCAAGACTAGGAGATACACTTCATTAGCAGAACAAAAATAGGGAGGAATAGCAGTATACATCAAAAAACATTTAAAAACAAAACAAATATACATAGATGAAGAAGGAAGGATCTTAATGATCAAAATACAAACAGAAGAAAAAACAATATTACTGATTTCAATTTATGCATCAAATAACAATCAAAATGAATTTTATAAAAAGATACATAACAAGGTAAAAGAATTGGAATAGGAAAACATCTCAATAATAGGCAATTTCAACGTGATTATGGATGTGAAAAAAGTTTATCAGAGCAATAAGAAAAATAAAACTAAGAAAAAGACACTACCAGATACCTTTCAAGAGATGAGATAGGAATTATGTCTTCAAGACATAATTGTCTTGAAGACATAAGAGAAAACAAACAGAAAAAAACATTATACATTCTATTCTAGTCCACATCAGTCATGGTCTAGGATAGACATGGTATGGATGATGACAGAACTTAGAAAAGATATAGAAGTAGAAATCATGTCAAATATGTAGGCAGGCCATAATCCAGTAAAAGTAACATGGAAAGGCCAACGGAAAAGAAAAAGATGGATGATGAATAAAGAAATATTAAAAGATAAAGACTATGTTCAGATGATTGAAAAAGAAATGAACATATTTTTCAGGATAAACACAAAAGAGGAAACTTCTCTTCAAAATGTAAGGGATGCGACCAAGCATACATAAGAAGTCTAATAATTGCGTATACGGTGAAGAAAAATAAAAACAAACAAAAAGAAGGAGGCAATCTGCTAAAAGAGCTAAAAGAATATGAATCTGACCTATAGAAAGACCCTCAAAATAAAACTATCAAAGGAAAAATAAATCTGATAAAACCTAAAATTAATTTGACCACACAAAGAGAGATAGCACGGAAAATTAAGTCAGCAAAGTAAAACCAGTAAAACTTTAAATACGCAAATAAAATGGGACAATGGTTGGCATACAAATTGAAAAAAGAAAAAGAGAAAAGAACGATATATCAATTACAAGATGAGAAAAGAGAGATGCATTATAAAAATGAAAACAAAAAAAGTATAGCAAAAATTTTTTTTCAAAAGCTATATGCACAAGAGGATATATTTGAAGAAGATATTAAACAATATTTAAACAAATCAAATTTAAGCGAATTAGAAAAAACACAGGGAAATATTGAATAGGGGTTAGGGTTAGGGTTAGGGTTTTGGCTAAAACATTTTGGCCCTAAAAGAACTGAATTCTAGAAATGTTGTCCTTGCTGGTTAGAATAATTTATTCTGTCTGTTACATTGTTTATAGCAGCTATCTCAAATCTTGGGTCTTCCAAATGAATTTAATTAGACAATACGACACTAGAACTGAGATGTCTGGCTTTAAACGGGTCCAGTTCAGTAGCAGATATATTTGAGAGCATAAAATTCTTCAATGTTATTTTAAGGTGCTTAGATTGTCCCATCTAACACTAGGATAATATGCTCTTTCACATTTGAAAGACACAGGGCGTACCAATTCTAGTTTTCTATAAATGACTGCGTTTTCTTTACTATCTGTAAAACCAACCCTCAATAACTCAGCAGGAAAGACTTGGAAATCATCTCCGCTTTAGAATTATTTATTAGCATTTTATTTTATTTATTTCTCTCATGCAATAGTGTATATCATAGTGTACACATTTTAATGTATTAAAATAATCTCTATAAGCCAAACATTATACCTGATTCATGATTTTAGATCTCTGTATACCTATATTCACTGTAATGTTTTCTTCCAAAATATCATTTTTAATTATTATTTCTGGCATAATGTATTTAAGATTAAGCAAACCACTTAGTAAATGTATTAATCTCTTTCTAGATAATCTCTTTGCACATTAACAAGGCCCATGAAACCAATCTGGAAAAAACTACAGCCTTTTTGTTTCTCCAGTTAATAAAGCTTTGTAATTACTGTTCCACTATAGCAACAGCACTTATACTTAAATTCCACTCCATAATGCTTTACACTCTCTTAGCGGTTTACAGAGTCAGCATATTGCCCCCAATACTCTGAGTCTTCATTTTACCAACCTCCAAAGGATAAAAGGCTGAGTCAATCTTGAGCCGGTCAGGATCAAACTCCAGGTTGTGAACAGAGTCACCCTGCAAAATTGCACTCTAACTAGTGCGCCACCAATATATTAAGCTGCTGGAAATAATTATATTTGTTCTACCAAGTAGTACTAACTAGAGAGTAAAAATTAAATTAATATATGTTTAAAAGAGCTGATTTTACAAACTCAGAGAAAGCCTAGGAAAGATTCCATGAACAAAAATCCTAAAGGAGAAAACAACTCAAAGAGCATGGAAAACTCTAAAAAATGCAAACTCTAAAAAATAATAGCTTGCTGATGACCTGTCTGCCAGACTACTTGTACAATATGATTTTCTGATGCAGGATTCACCTGTGTAAAAACTTCCTTTTGAAAGTCCCAAGAATATTCCAAATTATATTATGTTGTAATGTAATGTAATGTTTCTCAATGTTTTCTCACTAGACAAGGTGTCAGCAATCTGCGGCTCCAGAGCCGCATGCGGCTCTTTGGGCCTCTGCCATGGCTCCCTGACCCATCACTGGTTGGCCCCACCCCTCACCCCTCTTATTTCTTTTTTTGACTCCAGCCCGAAGCAGCAGGAAGCGAAGGCTGCCTTACACGCAAATGTGGCATGAAGGCAGGTACAGGGCAGCTTCACTCCTGCACTCTCCTCTCCCTGAGCCAGGAGCATGCGCACGTGTTGGGAGATCCTTCACAAGCGAGCACCAAAGCACAGCAAAGGCCCATGCAGGGTGGGTGGCCACTCACTTAGGAGGATCTTAGCAGGACGCAGCTTCTCTCCTGCACTAATGATCTGGCCATCACCGGATCTCCTCTTCCCACTCTTGTGACACCCTGGCTGTGAGCTGCACACATGCAGAGAGACCCTCCTCAAGCAAGCGCCGAAGCTCAGGAAAGGTGTGCCTGGGGCAGGCAGCGGCTCGTTTAAGGACAGTCTCCCTGTGCATGCGCATGCTCCCGGCTCAGCCACGGCTGGCCAGGGCATCACGAGAGGAGTGAGGAGGAGGAGAACAGTTACCTGAAGGAAGGGGGAGGAGAGAGACACGCACATATATACGGAGAGGGGAGAGAGAGAGAGAAACAGAGACACATAGAGTGATACATAGAGAGGGGTAAGAGACGGAGAGGGAGTGGGAGAGACAGAGGGAAAGAGACATGGGGTGGGAGTGAGAGGGGGAGAAAGGGAAGGGGAGACAGAATGGTTTTGTGGCTGGGTAGGCGTGGCTAGGGAGGGTCATGTGACTAGGTGGGAATAAGTGACATCGAGTTGGCCATGCCCACCCAGGTTTTGTGGCTCCAGTGTGTTTTTTTCCTGTGGGAAACGAGTCCAAGTGGCTGTTTGAGTGTTTAAGGTTGCCGACCCCTGTACTAGACTAAAAAAAGGAGAAAACTTTCCACTACCTAGCAAATTTTTCAGATAGACATCTCTGAATATAGGGGAATAATTTATACCAGAGAATCCTGTGAGTCAAGTTTGAGAGATAATGCAGTTTTGTGACCAGAATGGACATTAAATTTTTCTGAAGATATTGCAATCACGTGTGTGTGTGGGGGGGGGGGAACCAATGAGAGTGGGAACAACTGTCAACTTTCTGCCAGTTTCCCCATTGTCTTTATTGGGGGACGTTGGCAGAACTGTCTGAAATTACGAATATGCAACTGTAGGGACAACTTTGGCAAGGAATTGGCAATAATTTTGCAACTAAAACTGATTTGAACATTGTGGAAATTTTAATTCCAGGGGAGTAATGGTTACAGGATTATTATTTTTTTACATATTCTTTAAATCAGTGGATTTTAACCTGTTAACCAAAGAAAGTGTAGACATTTTCAAATACAGAGAAAAGCATCTGCTTCTGCAATTTGGGTGCTTTTCTAGATAAGGTAGATATTCCCTCTGGTGACTACAGAGTTGCAGCAATAAAGCAATGACAGGAAAACTGCCTTATCTGGACATTTTTTCACTTCCTCATTTAGACTAAGTCCTTGGATCTCCTAGTTAGTTTCCAATCTGATGTTGGCCAAGCTCAGTTAAATGCTTCAAAGTTTCTGCAGGACTCAAGAATACAGTTATAGGTCTGCCAAGTAAACTTGGTTTCCCACACTTTCTAGTTGCTAGGTTTATTTGCAAAGGCTGGGCACTACATGCAGTTCCATCAGCGTTTTTCAAATTCGGCAACTTTAAGATGTGTGGACTTAAAACTCCCAATATTTCCCAGCCGAAAATCCAGACATTTTAAAATTATCTAGGCTGAGAAATACTGCTGTAGATTAGTGGCAGGAGCTCAGATTTCTTCCTGATCGTATTTGAATATTTGTAAGATTATATTGGCACTACAATATGTGGCTTCAAATATGTTCGGGAACCAAACTTGATAGCTCTCCACTATCAATCTGGCAGTGATTCCCAATTCTGACAATTTTAAGATGGGTGACTTAAATTTTGGAATACAAATCCATTCATCTTAAAGTTGTCAAGTTTGAAAAACGTTCCATCAACGCAGCGCTGTCTTCTGTCCGGGAGGGAGCTCCCTTATGGACCCGCGCCCAATAAAAGTCTTCCCTCATGCAAGGTACTTTCCTGTGAGAGATTACGAGAAAGAATAATGCTTACCGGTGATCCAAATCCTGAGGCTAGGAAGTGAAGCAAAACCAAAGCAAGCATGTTAACGCAGCAGGGAAAAGAAATAGAAGAAAATACACCGGCATCTGACACAGCCAGGCCCACTGACCGCATGACTTCTGAGTCAGCTGATCACTTCCGCCTCGAGAGATTGCGCGTGTCTGTTTGCAGCTCTAAAGTGTAAGCGAATCACGATTTCAGAATGGTATCAATAATCATTCTTTTGATTCCTGCTGAGCTTCAGCTATTCTCAACTTTCTTCCGTTCAGAATATTGGAGTTCGCGTTTCTGTTTCTGCTAGCTTGTCTTCTTCCGACTCCTGTCCTACACTTGAGTGGGATATAATATTCTTGGGCAGACTCTGAGTTTCTCTGGTTTGCAGTGTTGAATTGACGTATGATAGACGCCCTGAAGAGCCAAGGAAGCGAAAGCGCTTCTCTGAGAAGAAGGAAGTTAGGTCTTTTTCCAAAATATTTCCTTTAGCTCGTCACAATTGCTCGGCTCATGCCAGAGCGCAGAGGGGAATAAAAAGGAGACTCGGGTGATAATAAAAGGAGGCCACAAAATAAAACAAGAAACTTAATAGTAGTCAGTATTCCAAAGAGAAGCTCATCCAAGTTCTAATCCTGCTTAAGTATCTGAGAACAGACTGACATGTTTTATGCTCCAAGAGCATCAGGGCAGTTACTGTTTCTCTCAATTTATCTTATAAGGAACTGAAGGAATATAGTTCACCATCACCAAACCTCAGGAAGTTTTTTTTTCGTTTTAAAATAGTATTTATTGAAATCCCAACATTTAAAATACAGTACAAAAGTACAATACAGAAAGAAAGAAAGAAAAAACAGAAAACATAGCAAAAATTTTCCACTAATAACAGCTTTTCTATCTCGGTATAGAAAAACATATCTACAAAAGTTCTAATTCTATATATCTCTATCTTAAATTACATCCTTATTTAGATTATAATTACCTCTATTCATAGTTCAATTTCATATCCTATATTTCTTCAACAATTTTACCTTCTACATATTATATTTAACAAATTATCCCTTATTTTTTTGTCTCCTCTCAAGCCAGGAATATCAATCTGTTCCAAATTTGATAGTACTCAGTTTCCCCCTTCTCCTTTATTTCCATGGACAGTCTGTCCATTTCTGCAAATCATACATTATTATTATTATAATTTGGTCTGGAGGAATATCTGGTTGTTTCCAGTTCTGTGCTAGGACAATTCTACTTACAGTTAATATGTGTATTGTTATATATTGTAATTTTTTCTCCATTTTCTCTTCAAAAATGCCCAATCTCTATTCTCTGTTCTGTTATCACCTTAGCCACTTTCTAATCTTACACCAGTATTTTTGAATTTTAGGGCAGGTCCACCACATGTGGTAGAATGTTTCTTGTTTATGACCACACCACCAACATCCAGGGACCTGTTCAAGAACATCTTGGCCAATCTCACTGGTGGCAGATGCCATCGGTAAAACATTTTGTAGAGGTTCTCCTTATAAGCAGCTGACATCGTTAGTTTGTAGTTTCTCTCCCACAATTTATCCCATTGGTCTAATTGAATATTGTGACCAAAATTTCTCGCCCAACTAATCATTGTCTCTTTCACAGTTTCTTCTTCCATTTTTTAAAAATTTGATTTATATGCCGCCCTTCTCCGAAGACTCGGGGCGGCTTACAATGCGTTAAGCAATAGCCTTCATACTTTTGTATATTTATACAAAGTCAGCTTATTGCCCCCACAAACTGGGTCCTCAATTTACCTACCTTAGAAAGGATGGAAGGCTGAGTCAACCTTGAGCCTGGGGATTCGAACTAGCAGTAATTGCAGACAGATAGGTTTTAATTACAATGCTTAGTCTGCTGAGCTATCCAGGCTCAATTTTGAATTTTAACAAAAAATTGTACATTTATGTAGTCATTTTTTCCCCTGTCCCTTATAATATCTTGTCAAGTTCCAATTGTTCTGCATGTATACCATGTTGTTCCTGGTCTTTTTTATATTTTGTTTTAATTTGCAGGTATGGCCACCAATCAATTTTTATTCCCTGATTCCTTAAATCTTGCTCTGATTTTAACTTTCCAAATTTGTCTAAAAGTTCCAAGTATCTTACTACTTTGTTTATGTCCAAAACGTTGGGATAGATTATGGCTTCCATTGTTGAAATCCAAACTGGAACTTTCATATAGTGATTTTTTCTTATATTATCCCAAATATTTAACAAAGCATTTTGCACTACATGTCTCTGGAAATATGTCTGGGTTTTGTTTTTTCCTTCCCATAAAAATGTGTGCCATCCCATTCCAAAGACATTACGTAAGAAATGGCTTGTTATCAGTGTGGGAGGGAGTGAAAAAAATATTATCTGAATATACCAATGTGGCTTTCTACAATAGAAGTGGTGACATACCCAAATATTGTGAATATGGGGAATATTGTTAGATATAAGGACATCTTGACAGACCGGGGAGAACTGAAACAAAAACAAAAACTAGAAAGTCAAGGGATTGAGATAGATTGGTATACAAGACTGCAAATAAAATCAAGATATGAAGCAGATCAAAGACAATATGGTTTTAACTTGTGGAAATCAGAACTGGATGAAATATTGACAGGAACAGATGAGAAAATTATTAAGAAACTATATAATTATTGTGGATCAGACTAGAAGATGAAGAAGTAAAAGAAACAATGATAGCATGGGCAAAGAATTTTGGGTACACCATAGAATTGGAGAAATGGCAACAACTTTGGGAAAGAAACAATAAATTAACAATGGCAACAGCTTATAAAGAAAATTTGTATAAGATGTTTTATAGATGGCATATGCCACCAGAAAGATTAGCTAAGATGTTTAAAGATAAATCAGCTAAGTGTTGGAAATGTCACCAGTTGCCGGTAGAGTTGCCAGGTGTCCACTATTTGAGTGGACAGTCCACTTTTTTCACATTATGTTCACTATTTTTTTTCACAAAACAGTGGACATTTTTTTATTCAAAAGCTTTATGATGAAATGGTACCTAATCTAAAACTGTACAGTTTAAGAGAATAAGGATAGGAGAATCGCGTTTTGTCTTTTTTTTCATAAGTTAGAATGAGACAAAGATCAAAGATTGAACTCGATTCTCCGAAAAAAATAACGATGAGATTAAAATAAAAATATATTATAAAATTATGTACAGTTCACATTTTTAAAATATATAGTAGCTTGTGTCGACTGACCTAAAATGGCGTTGAGTGATGAGAGTGACAGCGGCCGAATTGTGCATCAATTCCCGTATCAAATGCAAACGTTGAACGAATTTTCAGCATCATGGGAAATTTGTGGACTGACAAACGTAACCGACTGCTTGTACCATCAGTTCAAAGTGAACTTTGTATATTTTTTAATATTTCTCAACGTTGTGCTGAAATTAAAGAATTATTCCTTAAACACAAAGAATTGATCAAAGCTGCGCAGTAAAATAAAAAATACACACAACAGCAAAGTAAAGTGTAATTTAATATTTTACATATTATTATAATATATTTGATATTTTGAATTTTAAGTAAAGCTTTGAAGTGAGTATTTTAATACATTTTAAAATGTTTGTACGAAAATATATAATTTAATTGTAATTTTTTTTATTTTTCTACTACTTAAATCCCCCCCCACTTGTCCACTATTTTTTGGAAGCAGACCTGGCAACCCTAGTTGCCGGGATCATACTATCATATGTGGTGGTTGTGTAAAATGCAAAACATTATTGGGTAAAAATACAAACATGGTTAGAGGGAATGTTGCAATAACATGTAGAGTTAAACCCAGAGATATTCTTACTAGGAATTTTACCAGAGAATTACAGTAAAGAAGATACATATTTGATTATTCATATAATAACAGTGGCTAGAGTTGTATTTGCACAAAATTGGAAAGCAGATAATATCTTGGAAGGAGAAATTATAAAGAAAATTTTACAATGAAATGAATATATTAACATTGAGAGTAAAAGATAAAGAGGAGTCAATGTATTTCAAGACATGAGAAAAATTTTATGATTGGTTAGAAAGGAAATACGAATAAGGGTATAGAGATAAAATAGATAGAGAGCAGATGGGAGAAAATAATTAAACAAATAGATACCCAGATGATGCCAAGTAAAAGAAGAAAGGGGAGGGGGAGTAAAAGGGAAAAAAAGTGAGATATTATAAAAATGTACACAAATGATGAAATAAAAATAAATATTAATTAAATAAGAAATTGAAATGAGAATAAAGATCATTAGAAAATTGGGGCTGCTCGAATACCACTTTAGATTGAACTGAAAAGGGAAACAAGAGAGAGGAAGGAGTAGAGAGAGGGGAAGGGAGAAGAGAGGAGAGGAGAAAGAAGAAAGGGAAAAGGAGAGGAAGAAAAGGGAGGGGAAAGGAGTAGAAGAGATGGTTAGAAGGAGGGAAGAAGAGACGAGTGAGGGAAGGGAAGGGAAGGGGAAGTAGGAAAGAGGAGAGGAAGAAAGAAGAAAGTAGGAGGAGAAAGAGGAAGGAAGAGAAGGGGAGGCGAAAATAAAGATTGGAGTAAAGATAAATGGTAAAAGAGCAGCGCCGAAAAAGTAAAAAGTAAAAATGAAATTTAAAAGATAAGGTGAATAAAAAATGATGGATAAATGACTATACCTGTAAATGTGTTAATGAGAAATAAAAATTAAAAACTTTTTTAAAAAATGTGTGCCATCCAAAATGAAGAGTGTGGCTTTTCAATGTTAATACTCTCTTATTTCTTAATTGAACCCAATCCTTTAGCCATGTTATTGTCACTGCTTGATAATATAGTTCCCAATCAGGTAGGCCGAAGCCTCCTTTGGTTCTGGAGTCCTGAAGAAGTTTGCGTATTATTCGGGCTTTTTTTTCGAACCAAATAAATGTACCTATTATTCTATTCAATTGATCAAAATACTTTTCCTAATCTTATTGGAATCATTTGAAATAAATATAACAATTTTGGTAGTATATTCATTTTTTTATGGCAATTCTACCAACTAAAGGTGAAGTGGCTGGGCAATAACGAAGCAGCACAGACAGGCTAGTGACAACAGCTCTTTATTGTATGGTGAGACTTCAGCGAAACTATGCTGGCAGCAGCCCTCTTTATATACAGTTTGGCTGCTGGCCAGTAACCAATCAGAAACAACCCCCAGTTTGAACTTCCCTCTCAAAATAGTAACAACATAACACCCCTCCCCTCCCAGAATGCATATTATCACAAGTATTAACATATTTACAGACGTAGTCGCGCAGGTGACCTGGGCGTGTCTTAGTCCTAGTCGACCTGCGCAGTTCAGTTGCAGGCAGGGCGTTGAGCCGGTCAGAGGGACCTCCCGTCTCTCCTGGCTCCGCCAATGGAACCTCCGGGATTCTTTCGGAGGTGTGACTTTCCCCGGCTGGGAGGAGTGGCTCGCTGGGGCAGCGCTGGAACTCCAGCTTGCCAGATAAGTATTCTGGCTCACTCGTGGTTGAGGTAGCTGTATTGGAAGGACACTGGTAGTTAGGGACTGGGTTGTATTCGAGGTTTGGGTTCTCGCTAACTAATCTCTTTCTTAACTGGTCGATGTGACGCCTCCAAATTCTCCCTTGACCGATATCCACAGTGTAGGATTTCGGTCCAGTTACTCCTGTCACAATACCTGATCTGTCCCCCCCCTTCAGAGACCCACAAAAACACAGCCAGCCGAGGGTTAACTTGGCACACTCCGCAGTTCTTATCTCAACCTTGGCAGCGATATGCACACCGTCTGCCAAGGACTTTATTGGTTTACACAAACAAGAAAATCTCCTACGTAGCTTTGCCGTTCATCTAGCTTCCAAGACTATGAGGTTGCTCCGTTTGTTTAGCTTTGTTCGTCACGAACTTCGTGACCCACCGTACTGTCTTATATACATATGCTTCTGGGTGTGGTCCAGTGAGTCATTGATCCGGTGACTCCAATCCAATGACTCAGGATTTTCTCATACGCTGCAGCTGCAGTACCCTTTTCTCTCGCCTTCTTTGGCGTGCGTCCAGGAATGACGTCTCTCCCTCACTCTCATCTGAGACACCTGTTTCCCCACTACTTGGCTCTCTTTCAGCTGGCACCTGAGCCGGTGCCAGAGGGGGAGGGCTGGGAGATCTGGCTGGCTCCTCTTCCTCCTGCTCAGAGCTGCCTTCCTCCAAAGGGATAGGCTCAGAGGACGGGGCCACAACACTATCCCCCACCGCAGGGCCCTTCCCCCGGGTCTGACGGTCGGGATGGGGTCGGGACGGGAACTGTTCGTGGAAAGCCCGCACCAGGTCAGGGGCCTGAACGGCAGATGCGTCCACCCAGGTGAAATCCTCGGCCCTGTACCCTTTCCAAGCGATGAGGTATTGGAAGCGCCCCTTCAGCCAACGGGAGTCCCGAATACTGTCCACCTCATACGTCGAGGCGTCGTCCTCGTTGGCTGCGGCTGGGGGGGCAGGCGGCGGCAGGCGGCGGAGACGGCTAGTGGGAGTCTCAGGGACCAGGAGGGACCGATGAAAAACGGGGTGGAGCCGCATGGAGCGGGGTAGAGTCAACCGATGGGCCACCGGGTTGATGACCGCCTCGATGGGGAAGGGACCGATAAAGCGGTGGGCCAGTTTCCTCACCGGCTGGTCCGTGGGGAGGTGTTTCGTGGACAGCCAAACCCGATCTCCAACTTCCAGCAGTGGCGTCGCCCGGTGGCCGCGATCGGCGAACCGTTTATAGTCCTCTTTCGCCCGGATCAGCTGCCGCCGCACCAGTTGCTGCACCGCCTGCAGCTCCGAGAGGAAGTCCCGGGTCTCAGGAACAGGGGAGTCCATGATGGTCAACGGAAAAAACCGTGGATGGTACCCGACGTTGGCATGGAACGGTGTCATCTGGGTGGAGGTATGTTGGGAGTTGTTAAAAGCGAACTCCGCCAGGGGAAGGTACTCGGCCCAGTTGTCCTGCTGTTGGTTGACAAAACAGCGGAGGTACTGCTCCAGTATGCCAATGACCTTCTCCGTGCCCCCGTCAGTCTCCGGATGGTGTGACGACGACAGGCACACCTGCACCTCCAGCGCAGCCATCAGGCTTTTCCAGAAGCGGGCCGTGAACTGGGCCCCGCGATCCGAAACCACCCGGTCCGGCAGGCCGTGGAGGCGGAAGATGTGTTGCAGGAACAGGCGAGCCGTGGTACGAGCCGAGGGCAGGCCGCGGCACGGGATGAAATGTGCCATCTTCGTGAGCGCATCCACCACCACGAGGACAGTCGTGAACGTAGCGGACAGGGGCAGGTCAGTCAGGAAGTCCATGGAGATGGCTCCCCACGGTCTCTCCGGTGTTGGCAGCGGCTGGAGGAGTCCAGGAGGGGGGCCGGACGCGGCTTTGGCCTGTCGGCATGGCACACAGGACGTCACGTAGGCGTGCACATCGTGCCGTACCCGAGGCCACCAAAAAGTCCGTGTCACTAGGTTCAAGGTCTTAAAGAAGCCGAAGTGCCCCGCCGCGGGGTTGTCATGGCACTGGTTCATGACGAGGGCTCGGAGTGGACTTGTGGGCACGTACAGCCGACCCCGGTGCCTGAGCAAGCCCTCCTCCACGGTCCATGGGGACGCGGGGCCGACGTCCGCTCTCCGCTGCTGCGACCAGTCGTCCCGTCGCTGCGCTTCCAGCACCTGAGTCCGCAGGTCCACCGGTTCCTGGACCGCGGCCAAGGAGTCCGCTGGCAGCACCGTCCGGGGGGAAAGGGAGTCCTTGGGGCAAAAGTATTCCGGCTTACGGGATAGCGCGTCCGCCCTCTGGTTGAGGTGGCTCGGAATGTATGTGACGTGGAAGTTGAACCGGGCGAAAAACAACGACCACCGGATCTGCCGCTGGTTCAAATTCCTGGCCGTGGTGAGGTGCTCCAGGTTCCGATGGTCCGTCCGCACCTCCACCTGGTGTCGGGCCCCCTCGAGATGATGTCGCCAAGCCTCGAACGCGGCCTTGATAGCCAGCAACTCCTTTTCCCAGATGGTGTAGTTGCGCTCGGAAGGAGTGAGTTTCCGGGAGTAGTAAGCGCAGGGAAAAAGAGTGCCGCCATCCACCGGAGCCTGTAGCAGCACCGCTCCAATCGCCACGTTGGACGCGTCTGTCTCAACCACGAACGGACGGTGTGGATCGGGGTGCTTCAGGACCGGCTCCGTGACAAAGGCCTGCTTGAGAACCTCGAAGGCCTGCTGCTGCGGGGGCCCCCACTGGAATGGAACCTTCTTCCGAAGGAGCTGGGTCAACGGCACGGTCAGGGTGGCAAAGCCCGGGATGAAGGTCCGGTAGTAGTTGGCGAATCCCAACAGACGCTGGACGTCCTTCACCCGACGCGGGGGTTCCCAACTGCGCAAGGCCGCCACCTTGTGTGGGTCCATCGCGATGCCCTCGGGGGTGATGATGTGCCCGAGGAACTCTATGGAAGTCTGGAAGAAGTAACATTTCTCCAACTTCGCATAGAGCTGGTGCTCCCGCAGGCGCTGCAGGACCTGGCAGACATGCTGGAGGTGACTCTCCGGGGTCCGGGAATAGATCAAAATATCATCCAGGTAGATCACCACGAACCGATCCAGCATGTCCCGGAACACGTCGTTCATCAAGTGCTGGAAGACCGCGGGGGCGTTGGTCAACCCGAACGGCATGACGGTATATTCAAAGTGTCCGTATCAGGTGCCAAATGCCGTCTTCCACTCGTCCCCCTCTCGCATCCGCACCAGGTTGTAGGCTCCCCGGAGGTCGAGCTTGGTGAAAATCGAAGCCTCCCGCAACCTCTCCATCAGCTCCAGAATCAGCGGCAGGGGATAGCGATTCCGTACCGTGATGGCATTCAAGCGCCGGTAGTCGCAACACAGGCGCAAGTCCCCCGTCTTCTTTTTCACGAAGAGGACTGGGGCCAAGAGCGGGGAGGTCGAAGGCCGGATGAACCCACGGGCCAGGTTCTTGTCCAGAAAGTCCCGTAAGGCGGCCAGCTCGGGCTCCGACATGGAGTACAGGCGTCCCGAGGGCAGGGGCGCGTTGGGCATCAAGTCCACCGCGCAGTCGTAGGGTCGGTGCGGGGGCAAGCGATCCGCCTCCTTCTCGCTGAACACGTCGGCGAAGGATGTCAGCTCCGGAGGCAAGGAGACGTTCGGGGCAGCGACGTTCTGGCCGGCACAGGTGTGGCGAAGGTGGTCGACACACTGCAGGCTGGGGAACGAGATGGCATTTCTCGACCACGCCACCTGAGGGTCGTGCGCCCGAAGCCAGGCCATCCCCAGGACCAAGGGGAAGTGCAGGTCCGCCGTCACATAAAACTGGATCGCCTCCTCATGGTTCCCAATGGCAAGGCGCAAGGGCTGAGTAGCAAAGTTGATGGGCCCCGCCACAAGTTCCCGCCCATCAATAGTTTCGACCCTCAACGGAGGGTCCACTGGAACCAAGGGAACCTTGTAATGGGCCACAAAGGCCTGGTCCATAAAGTTTGTGGTGGCCCCCGAGTCCACCAGCGCGTGCGCCTGGAGCCCCTCCGACCGGTTAGCCAACAACACCCGGGTGTTCAAAATCAGGTGCCGAGGGGGCTCACAGTCCACAGCCGCCGCCTCCGGCGGGGCATGGTCACCTGCCTGACCCAGAGTTTCCCCTAAGCCAGGCCTGACCCGTTTCCCGGCTGGTCACGCCGAGGCTCCGGAACAGGCTTGAGCGATCCACTCCGCTTCCGGGGACACGAGGCGCCGAAATGTCCAGCCTCGCCGCAATAGAGGCACAACCCCCCTTGGCGTCTCCGCATCCGCTCCTGGGCCGTCAGTTGAGGTCTGGCTGCTCCGAGCTCCATGGGCTCCTCAGCCGTCGCCACCAAACGCGGTACGGTCCGGGGCGCTGTTGGTACGAAACGCGGGGGTGCCAGCACTGTTGGTGGTTCCGGAAGAGCCCTACGGGGCCGTCGCCGTTGTAGGCGGGCATCGATGCGCAGGCATTGGGTCACCAGCGCGTCCAGGGTCTGTGGCGCCTCCACCCGAACCAGCTCGTCCTGCATCTCATCGCAGAGGCCGTCCTGGAAGGCATCCATCAGCGCCGCCTCATTCCAGGCCGAATCCTGGCCTAGCAATCGGAACTCCGCAATATAGTCCTGCAGGGGGCGCTTGCCTTGGCGGAGGTCTTTGATGCGCCTCGCTGCCGTCTGCACCCAGAGGGGGTCCTCAAACATGGTGCGCAGGTGTTGCAAAAAGCCCTGATAGTCCAGAAGCAAGGGGCTGTCTTGCAGCAACAGGGGCGTGGCCCATCGGGCGGCAGTGCCAGAGAGGGAGCTGATAATAAAAGCCACCCGAACCCGGTCATCCGGAAAATCCTCCGGCCGCATTGCCATGTACAGCTGGCACTGTCCCAAGAAGGCCGGGAACATTTCCTGCTGTCCAGAAAACTTATCTGGCATGTTCACTGGGCATCTTGGACGGGGAAGGGGAGCAGGTGGAGCTGCTACAGGAGCATTTCCCAAAGCAAGTTGTGCAGTTAGCTGTGCTACTTGCTGTTGCAGAAGTTGATTGGCCTCCAGCATCTGCTGTACCTGCTGCTGCAGCTGTTGGTCCATCGTGGGTTAACGATGGAGTTTTAGGTGACGAACAAGATGATCTGTCCCCCCCCTTCAGAGACCCACAAAAACACAGCCAGCCGAGGGTTAATAATCACTTGGCACACTCCGCAGTTCTTATCTCAACCTTGGCAGCGATATGCACACCGTCTGCCAAGGACTTTATTGGTTTACACAAACAAGAAAATCTCCTACGTAACTTTGCCGTTCATCTAGCTTCCAAGACTACGAGGTTGCTCCGTTTGTTTAGCTTTGTTCGTCACGAACTTCGTGACCCACCGTACTGTCTTATATACATATGCTTCTGGGTGTGGTCCAGTGAGTCATTGATCCGGTGACTCCAATCCAATGACTCAGGATTTTCTCATACGCCGCAGCTGCAGTACCCTTTTCTCTCGCCTTCTTTGGCGTGCGTCCAGGAATGACGTCTCTCCCTCACTCTCATCTGAGACACCTGTTTCCCCACTACTTGGCTCTCTTTCAGCTGGCACCTGAGCCGGTGCCAGAGGGGGAGGGCTGGGAGATCTGGCTGGCTCCTCTTCCTCCTGCTCAGAGCTGCCTTCCTCCAAAGGGATAGGCTCAGAGGACGGGGCCACAACAATACCTTCCACCCACAAGGGACCAGTGGCATAGTTTCTCGCATAGACCATTGTGCCAATTGGGAAATGCCTGAGGCCTCCCTCTTCCCCCTTAAATTTATCGGCCGAATATTTTGGATGCAATCGGTCCACGACACATCTGAGCTTACGGCCCATCAGAAGTTCGGCCGGACTGTGGCCAGTAGCTGTGCAGGGAATGGCATGTTGCACCACCAAGAATTGATTGATCTTAGCCTGCCAATCACCCGATTCCAGTCGGGACAAGGCTTCCTTGGTGGTCCGAACAAATCGTTCGGCCTGACCATTCGAAGCCAGATGGAAAGGGGCCAAGAGGGCATGCCGAATGCCCAGTTCGGCAAGGTAACTCTCAAATTGGACCGATGTGAATTGTGGCCCGTTGTCCGAAACCAATGTGTTGGGCAGGCCGTGCACGGCGAAAAGGCGATGGAGGACCATGATTACAGCCTCCGAAGTGGTTGAGGGCATTAAGAAAACCTCCAACCATTTAGAAAATGCATCCACTACTATTAGGAAGGACTGACCGTGGAATGGCCCAGCGAAATCTATGTGGACACGCCCCCACGGGCCCTTGGGTTTCTCCCATTCCCTAGTCGGGGCAACCGGGGGGATCTGGACAGGACTCCTGGCAGGGCCTGCACTTCCCCACCCACTCAGCAATGTCCTGGTCTAAATGCAGCCACCACACGTAGCTTCGGGCAAGGCCCTTCATTCTAACCATGCCCGGGTGACCCACATGCAGCATCTCTAGCACTCTATGCCTTAACTTTTCAGGTACAACAACACAATCTACCCACAACAAACACCCCCCCCCGACATTGAAAGTTCGTTTCGCTTTGTACAAAATGGTTTAAATACAGCGGAGTCAGTTTGTGTAGGTCAGCCTCGCAGGACCCAGCCCATCACAGTTCTGAGAACAGAGTCTTTCTTAGAAGCTTTGGCCACCTCAGCTGAAGATAGGGGCCTAGGCGGCACAGCGTCCAGTAAAAGAATTAGGGCCTCGGGGGTCGGGTCGTCTAAAATGTCTGGCAGGGGACACCTGCTCAGGTCATCTGCATGGCCCTTAGCTTTTCCTGGTAGGTGGATCAGCTTGTAAGAGTATGCAGCCAAAAAAATTGACCATCTATCATTCGAGGCGAAAGAGCGGCAGGGGTGGGCCTGCTGCCAGCAAGGAGACCCAGTAATGGTTGGTAGTCCGTAACTAATTCAAATGTATGGCCAAACAGGTACTCGTGGAATTTTTTAACGCCGGCAACGGCGGCTAAGGCTTCCCTGTCAAGTTGGCTATAGTTGCGCTTTGCACATGACAGAGTCCGGGAGTAGTAGGCAATGGGCGCCTCTAGGCCATTAGGTAGTCTATGGCTGAGTACGGCGCCGATGCCAAACGGAGAGGCGTCACAAACCAAGACTAACGGCAGTTCAGAGCTATATTGCATTAGAAAACTGTCCTCGGATCGGAGTTTCTTGACAGCGTTAAATGCTGCCGCTTCTCTTTTGCCCCAAACCCACAGAATGCTCTTGCCTAGAAGTCTATGAAGTGGTTCGGCTACCGTTGCTTTGTCTTTTAAAAACATAGTGTAAAAATTAAGGAGGCCTAGGAAGGCTTGCAGTTCAGTCTTGGTTTTGGGTGTGGGAGCATTCTTAATGGCTCTCACTTTGCTTTCGGTGGGGTGGATCCCCGATCCGTCAATCTTATATCCTAAGAATTCAACTGAGGGAACCCCAATTTTGCATTTCGACCTTTTAAGCTTTAGGCCGGCTTCACGGAATCTCGTCAGGGTTAACCTAATTCTTTCTGCCAGTTGCTTTTCGTTATGGCCACTAATTAGCATGTTGTCGAAATACGGGATGACTCCGGGGAGGCCTTGTAGAAGGCACTCCATCATGCTTTGAAATAGTCCCGGGGCTATGCTGACCCCGAACTGCAACCAGGTGCATTTATCGTTTGCACTTCTGCCGTAGCTTCGTCTACCGGCAGCTGCTAGTAAGCTTCCGCAAGATCTAATTTTTCAAATATTTTTCCCGGACCTAGGGAATGCAGTAAGTGGTGGACTACGGGAACAGGATAAGTGCTTTGCTGCAACGCCTTGTTGATAGAACATTTGTAATCGGCGCAAATTCTGATGGACCCATCAGCCTTGATTGGAGTCACTATTGGGGTTTCCCATTTCGCATGGTCTACTGGCACTAAGATGCCCTGGTTAATCACTTTATCTAGTTCTGCATCAATTTTGGACTTCAGGGCAAAAGGGACTCTCCTCGCCTTAAGCCTAATTGGGGCTACCCCTGGGTCCAAATTAAATGAAATCGGGGTCCCCATGTACTTGCCCAAGCTGTCTTCAAAAACGTCCCGGAACTCGTGCAGGAATTGTTCTTTGAGCGAAGCTCCACTGAGGCTGTGTACTCCGGTGAACCCCATGCCCAGGGCTCGGAACCAGTGTAGACCAAGGAGGCTCGGTAGCGGGTCTCTCACGATGGTCAGTGGTAGTCTCTCCTCGAAGTCACCGTAGAAGATGGTGAAGGTGTCGACGCCTTCGACTGGGACGCGGTTCCCCTGGTAGTCTAGCAGGCGGATTCGTTGTCTCGATAGCTGGCTCTTTCTGTAGCTCGGAAGCAGGGACTGTAGTGTAGCCCACGACATGATGGAGAGTGCAGATCCGGTGTCGATCTCCATCTTACAGGGTTGTCCGTTGATCTTGATGGTAGTGAAGACTTTTTCCTCGATTGCCGTGCTGGCTTGGCCAACTCTTGTGCTGTAAGTTTGAATCTCGCGCCGCTTTTCGGCGCCCTTGTTCTTGATTGGCCGTTTTGAAGCTGGCAGCGGTTCTGATTGGCTGCCCTGGTCACGTGGTTTGAATGAACGCGGAAGCTGCGCTCGGCATACTCAGGCTAGGTGACCTCTCTTCTCGCAGCGCCTGCAAATGGCCTCGCGATATTTGCAGGCTTATCTTTCATGCTGGCTGCTGCAACTCAGGCAGCTCTCTCTGCGGCGGCTGGGCTCGCCTTTTCTTTTTTCAGTTCAGAAGATGTCTTCATCTGATTCTTCCTCCGAACTTGTTCTCGTCTCCTCGCGGTGAACTGGGACCGCTTTGGGCGTGTTTTTCTCAGGCTGAGGACGCTGTAAAGCCTCTGACGCCTTTGTCGATGCTTCACGTGCCCTTGCCTCGGCTAAGGCACTGGCAAGAGTCAAACCAGGCTTCGCGAGCAGCCATCTCTGAAGCCTGGTGTCTCGTACGCCACAGATTAACTGTTCTAGCAGTGCGTCGTCCAGGTCGCGGTAGTCACAGTGGGTCATGGCCCTGCGGAGCGCTGCTACATATGCGGTCACCGGTTCTCCCTCTTTCTGGATTCTCTGCCTCAGCTGGTAGCGCTGAACGAATTTGGATGGTGCAGGGGCATAGTGTGCCCTGAGAGTTGCTTGAAGTGTGTCCCACGGTACCATTTGTACCGGGGTTGGCTCGCACAGCAACTCAGCCATTTCGAAGACGTCCGGTCCACAATGGCTCAGGAACAGGGCTCATTTACGGTTTGCAGAGAGCCTGTGCATATCGCTCACTTCGAGCAAGCACTCGAATCGGGTCATGTAGGACCCCCATTTTTCTCAAGTTGGATCGAAAGGCGTAGGCGGAACGTACGCTGCCATGGCTGAAGTCTACGGTCCTAGTGGGTACCGTATCTGCTCGTTAGCTCTTTCTGAGCCTTCTGTG
The DNA here is from genome assembly GCA_038048745.1 of Coluber constrictor foxii. NCBI lineage: Eukaryota > Metazoa > Chordata > Lepidosauria > Squamata > Colubridae > Coluber > Coluber constrictor. The sequence continues at coordinate 111,283,085 of CM075961.1, read as the reverse complement.
TGCTATCCCACCTTCATTGCCAAATGAAGTGGCTGGGCAATAACGAAGCAGCACAGACAGGCTAGTGACAACAGCTCTTTATTGTATGGTGAGACTTCAGCGAAACTATGCTGGCAGCAGCCCTCTTTATATACAGTTTGGCTGTTGGCCAGTAACCAATCAGAAACCACCCCCAGTTTGAACTTCCCGCTCAAACAGTAACAACATAACAAAAGGTATCTGTAATTTTACCCAAATGTCTAAATCTTTTTGTATTTGTTGAAACCAATTTATCATAAATATCCTCTTTTAATGTAGAACATTATGCCTACTCTTGCCAGGTGTCCACTAATTGAGCGGACAGTCTGCTTTTTTCACATTATGTTCACTATTTTTTTTCACAAAATAGTGGACTTTTTTTTTATTCAAAAGTTTATGATGAAATGGTACGTAATCTGAAGCTGTACAGTCTAAGAGAATAAGGATAGGAGAATTGCATTTTGTCTTTTTTTTCATGTTAGATTGAGACAAAGATTGAATATCCATTGAACTCGATTCTCTGAAAAAATTAATGATGAGATTAAAATTAAAATATATTATAAAATTATGTACAGTTCACATTTTTAAAATGTATTGTAGCTTGTGTCGACTGACCTAAAATGGCGTCGAGTGATGAGAGTGACAGCGGCGAGATTTCAAATTCTTTAAAACCAAAGAGAGGAGTATGCAAATACACCAAAGACTGGGAAGTTACTTTTGCATGGATTACCAACAACGAAACTGACAGAACAAATACGACGGCCTACTGTAAATTGTGTCAGAAATTGTTCACAATTGAATATAATGGTATAAAAGCTGTGACACAGCATGCAAGCACAAAAAGTCATTTAGATAAGGAGAAAATAGCTTCCAGCAACAAGCGAATCAATTCGTTTTTCATTGTTAAAGATTCCTCTTTCAGTGAGAAAGTGACTGTAGCTGAAATGGCTGAAACTTACCATGGGATCAAACACCATATTTCTTTCCTGGCTCAAGATTGCGGTATTAAGTTAATGAAGCAAATTTTTGATGATTCAGAAATTGTAAAAAAGATGTCTTGTGGAAGAACCAAATCATCAGCTATTGTCAATGAGGTTTTGTATCCTTTTTCTATTGAGCTGGTTCTCAATGATCTTAAAACTGGAATTCCATTTTCTCTCTCCACTGACGCATCAAACAAGGGAAATTGCAAAATGTATCCCGTTGTTGCACAATATTTTACTTGTGAAGAAGGACTGTGTGTGAAAATTTTAGACTTTTATGAAGATTCTTTCGAAGATTCTACATCAATACAAAATCAGCTGTGTCAAGTTCTTAGTGATAACGAATTGGAAATAAATAATGTTTCAGCTTACTCAGCAGATAATGCATCGGTCAATTATGGAGTGAACAAATCTGTTTACCAAAAATTATTGCTGGAAAATGACAATATTGTAGCTGCTCATTGCAATAATCACATTTTACACAACAGCGCAAAAAATGCATTAAAGCAATTATCTTTTGATATCGAAAATGTAGTGCTGAAGGTTTTTGCCAAATTTTCAAATTCTGTGAAGAAACGAGAAGAGTTGAAATCATTTTTTGAGTTTTGCAAGTCAGAATTCCATGAATTTTGCGCCATGTTCCAACACGGTTAAGTTTGTTTAAAGCGGTCGAAAGACTTCTTTTAAACTGGATACCTCTAAAATCGTATTTTATTTCTCTTGGATCTGATGAGTGCCATAAGGTTATCTGGAATCTTATTTCGGATCAGGAAAATGAACTCGCAAAGGACAATGAACCAACAATTTCAGAATTGTATTTATTTTTAACAAACTTCTTCATGTCAATAATGCAAAACAACCTACTGAAGCTGGAAAGCAAGAAAATTCTTGCATGTAATCTTCACATTATCATGTGTAAGCTGCGTGATTCTTTGCAAAAAAAATACGATGAGCAGTTTTTTGGAATGAAAGTTTTATTTGTCTTACGTAAAAAACATTTGCCGGAGAACGCCATGCAAAAGTTCAAGAAAGAAGCCATCAACGTGTATCAAGGAGCCATTGTGTACCTAGAAAAGTATAATTTTACTGATGCAGTATATGAGACGCTAAATTGTCTCAATCTAACTGATCGCAGTAATCCTCCAACTTTAGAAGAAATGACAAACATCTGGTTATTATCACCATGGCGAGAAGAACTTCCACCCAACACTCTCTTCGATGAAATTTCTGCCTTAGAAGAAGTTTATGTTCATCTGCAGGGCAATTCATCCCTTGATAAGTGGACATACTTTTTAAAGAAAGAGCCAGCTCCGAGTTTACTGTAACTGTTCCAATATTGTGCATCAATTCCAGTATCAAATGCAAACGTTGAACGAATTTTCAGCGTCATGGAAAATTTGTGGACTGTCGAACGTAACCAACTGCTTGTACCATCAGTTCAAAGTCAACTTTGTATATTTTTTAATATTTCTAAAGACCTGGCAACCCTTATTATGCCTTTAATCAAATTCCCAGATATTTTACCTTTTTGACAATTTGAATCCCCAATTTCTCTTCCAATTCCTCATCTTGCCTTTTGGTACAATTCTTGGTTAATATCTTAGTTTTTTCCTTGTTTATTTTAAATCCAGCCACTTTACCAAATTCTTCCACTTCATTAATCAAGATGGTTCCCGTCTCCAAAGGATCTTCTATGATTAAAAACCAGATCATCTGCAAAAGCTTGAACTTTACATTCCTTCTATTTAATTTCCAATCCTTTTATTATTTGATTTTGTCTAATTTTTGTTAATATTTCCAATGATAGTATAAATAAGAGGAGTGACAAGGGACATCCCTGACTTACCCCCTTGGTTATACTAATTCTCTCCATTGTTTCCCCATTTATTATTATTTTATCCGATTGTTTCAAATAGATTCTCTGATCATGTTTGTAAATTTCTCCCCAAAATTCATAATTTCCAATTGGTTAATAAGAAAGTTCCATTTTAGATTGTCAAACACTTTTTGAACATCTACAAACATTAATGCCAGCTGCTTATCCAGGCGGGCCTCATAGTATTCTAATGAATTCATAATTGTTCTTGTATTGTTCCTTATATGTCTATTTGGCAAAAATTCATTTTGGTCCGAATCAATAATTTCATTTAATATTTTTTGGTTCTTTCAGCGATTATCATTACGAATATTTTGTAATCCACATTAAGTAATGAGATTGGCCTATAATACGTGATACTTGATTTGCTGTGTATTTGTAGGATCTTTTGAGATAAGTGATATTAGCGCCTCCATCCATGTCTTCGGTAGTTTGGATTGCCCTAAAGCTTCATTGTATATGCTCAACAATAACATTTCTACAGGTCCCTGTATCTCTTTATAGAACTCAGAGAGGATACCATCAGGTCCTAGAGTTTTGTTACTTTTTTGTTTTTGAATAGCCGCCTTCATCTCCATTATCGTAATTTTGTTATTTAATTTAGTAAACACTACCTTATATTGGATATTTTTTCTTCATATAGTCTTAATCTTACAATGCATACAAATTATATAATAAACAAAATTATACTAAATAACAAATCAAAATGGATAATTAAATAGTCAATCAATTAGTCATCAATTATTGTTTGTAATTAATAAAGATTGGGAAATATAAATTATCTTCAGTTACAATTAATTAAATTATTGCACTGTGGCAATGCACCTCTTGTGGGTCGCTCATGAAAGCCAATTAAAGGAAAGACACAGAGAGGTTTTCCTTGGGATGAAGCCGACCCTTGCCAAAACCTGAGTCGCCCCTTTTATTGAGTACAAACAAAGAACTGGTGTGTACAATTACATCATAAGCACATGATTAATAACAAGCCAATAATGAGGTTACAGCACATTAAGAAGCGATGCCTCAAAGGTGGGGAAAAGGGGTGAAACGGGGGGGGGGGGGTAAAGGATCCTACATGTATTCTATAGTCCATTTTGAAAGCTCACCAGCTAGGCATTTCTCATGTTGCTTTGTTGTTAGAAGTGCTTATCAGTTGATATATTTCGAAATGCCAAGGCCTTCTTCTTCACTAGCAGTACGTTACATTGCTGTAGCTAGCTAGAAGGAATGTTACACCAAGATAAGTTGTCCATCAACCTGAGCTTTGTACATGCCTCGAGAGGAGAGTTTTAGATAGGGCTGGATACAATTTGTTGCAACTTTATATGTGAGTTTAGGAATAGCATAAAGGCATATTGTTGTAGCAAATAGAATGCATATATGAAAGCATATTGCAATACATGGTTATATATTGTCATAAGAAATATAATGCGAATAATTTCATACAAAAGCATATAAAAGGCATATAAAAGTATATTGCAACATCTCCTCATTTTTTGTCTTTAAATGAAGAGAGGAAAAACTTGTTTAAGTAGACAGATAAACATCTTAAAATGCAGAAATGTTTTCATCACTGGGCATAGTAAAAGGGTGTTTCAGATGTAGCTGCCCATTATCCATTTGGTCACTGATATCCTCTGAGTCCAGAAAGTACTTTGTTTCACAAATATGAACATCTTTCCTATCAGAGGAGAAGAAACTTTTGCACAATTGGAAAAGAGAAGGAATACATTGCATGCAACAACACAGCAGCACAAGAATGACAATAATACACATGATGGAATAACAGAGGCTCTTTAGCCAAGAGCCATCCGGGAGCCATGACCACAGACCATCCCACCAGGCTGGGAGGATATCTTCTCGAATCTGGGAAGCCAGCTCCTTCAAGGAATCAATCTGATGTTTGACTAGCCGGGAGGTGTCAGGCAAATTGAAATAACACATGTTTTTGACAGATTCACAGCCTAAATGATGTAATAGCAATAAAAAATCTATAGCAGCACAGTTGTCTAAGACAGCATGTCTAAGTTCTGACTGTTCTAGGTTGAGAGCAGCTATCGCTGCAGACGTGAAATTGATAGTTTTGCTAGTGAGCAAGCAATGCGATGAGCAGTCCTGTGGTTGTGCATAGCTAATGCTGGAACACCGATTATGGACACAGCAAGAGAAATGTACTCATCCTTACTCATGAGATGTATTGAGCTGTCACATGTTTCATCAAGGACCACCGTGGACCTCCTTGTTCGTTGAATGGGGTCATATGTGTGAGTGAGGTCCTGTTTGGTCGGTAGAACTGCAGTAAGGCTACTCAAACAACAGCGTGTATTAGACATGTTAGCAGGTATATAGTTGAAAGTTTTTTGACCACATGTGAAAAACCATCCATCAGAAAGCAAAACATGAGCCCAATTGTAGGAAATATTCTCATAAAAAGAACAATTGCCAGGAAATATTCCCGTGGGCATGCATGATTGTGTGATAGAAGCAGTACAATTTTGGATGTTTGCACATGTTACATTCTATAGGGGAAGCTTCACAGTGTATTAAAAATATAAGTAACACTATAATAATACAGCACAAGGAAAAAATAGTAGAATGATAGAAAAAAGTTCTGCAAGGCACAGGTTTCATAAGTTCCTGCCATAAGGACAGGGGATAGTCAGGAATCCGTCGGTGGAATAAGGGACATCCTTCTAGTGGCAAGTACGGTGGAGGGGATTCAGGCGAATACGGAGGAGGGTGTCTGGTCCCAGTCTCTTGGTCAGGACAGGAAATAACCTCTGCAGGCTCTTCCTTAATCGGGGGAAGATGGATGGACGGCATCCTCTGGTGTGTGTGATGGTATTTTAGGAAGAAAAGGTCTTACGTGTCTTCCGGGGACCCAAAGAACTCGATCAGGAAGTTGGATTGCCGCGTATCCGCACCCCCAGGTGATAAGGTCAGCAGGACCACACCAAGTCAAGTCCGGAAGGCAACGGTAATAGACAGGAGGTCGAGGTGAGGTGACCAGTACAGCTGCAAAATGACGAGTAGCTGCTGAGGATGGTGAGCTGCCAGTAAGATTCAAAAAATTAAGAGTGTAGAGACAAAGATTAAGCGTATTTTGCACTGCTGGGAGACCAGGGAGCATTTTTCCCTTATTGCCCTTATATCTGTCCAGGGCGTGTTTTAATGTCAAATGAGCTCATTCTACCAGCGATTGACCCTGGCTGTTGAACGGTATTCCAAATTTATGTACAATTCCCCACTGGTTGCAGAAGGTGGCAAAAGCCGTACTAATATATGCGGGGCCATTGTCAGATTTCAATTCTTTTGGGCGTCCCAATGATGCAAAGGTCCGAATACAATGATTGATTACATGTTTGGTGGCTTCACCTCTTTGGGGGGATGCCAGAAAATGTATCAATGGAAACATGTAGATATTTCCAAGGGGCAAAGGGAGGATATTGAGTAACATCCATTTGCCAAATTTGGCAGCACTCTGTACCCCTAGGGTTCACCCCCATAGGGATAGAGTTTGCCTGTCTGCTACAGGTAGGGCACTGCTGAACAATGGCAGAGGCCTCATTTGCAGAAATGCCAAATTGTTTAATGAGTGCTTTCTTATTTTGATGAAAATAGGAATGACTCTCCCATGGGGTGGGAGCTGTCAGAGTCAAAAAGGAAAAAGAGCTGTGAGCAGCCGCTGCAGCAGCGTCTGCTATGTCATTTCCTTCCTGGAGAATTCCAGGAAAAGGTTGATGACTTCTAATATGAGAAACATGAAAAAATGAGTGCGAGCTGAGATTAGCTTCTGCAAAGATAAAAAAAGCGAAAGCAATTGTGGTTCCAATGAGGGAGAAAAATAGGCCTCATAAATTGATTTCACTATTTGAGTGACATAGAGGCTATCCAAAATCAAGTTAAAGGGTTGATTTGGAAAAGTAGAAAAAGCCAAAATAGAGGCAGCAAGCTCCGCGCGCTGAGCGGAGGTCTGCGGGGGTGGGTGATTTTTGTACACCATTGACCATTCTGCTGCCAGGCACAAGCTCCATATGTTTTGCTTCCATCGGCAAAAATAGTTAAGGCTTGAGGAAGCGGGCTAGGGGAACATGGAGCGTGCCATTTCAGGGGAACAGTTTTTAAAAGAGCCAATCTGGGGTCTGGAGGTGCATGACAAGAGATCTCACCTGGCCAATCAGCGAGTGCGAACTGGAGGGTGTCCGAACTGGCAAGCAAGGTCTCCCAAGTGGATAAGGAACAAGGGACAAAAATGATTGAGGGTTCAATTCCAGCCAGCAACTTTGTTCTGGCACAGGCTTTTGTAATTAAAGCTGCAAAAAGAGCAGGTTTCTGGGAAATGGTGGATTTTGGGGTGTGAGACAAGTGAATCCATTCAATGATTAATAGTTTTGAAGTTTTTTGCACGACAGCCCCTGTAGGTTGGCCAAGAGTGTTACAAATGAGAAAGGCTAAAGGGGTGTTGTCCTGCAAACGATCCACCCAAATTTGAATAAGAGCCTCATTTACTTCTTCCAATACCTGTAAATGAATATCATCTAATCTAATAATATCTGCTGGGTTTTTTCCCAGTGTTAATGCAGAAAACAATGGAGCAAGTTGATGAGTTGTGAGCCCCAAATATGGGCGTGCCCCATTAATGGAGCCCAAATATTGCTGTAACTGTACTAGTGTGGGGGTGCAGGGCAAGTTCAATTTTGGCAATGCGGGTGCAGCATGAGAAGCCAGAAGCTTATGACCCAGGTACAAAAAGGGTGATGCAGTTTGAACCTTCTCTGAAGCAATGTGCAGGCCATTTGTGTGGAGAAGGTTTGTCAGAAAAGGCAATGTTGCTAAAACTGTACCTGGGGGCCCGCATGCAGAAACTAAAATATCGTCCATGTAATGGTATACCAGAAAATGAGGGTATGCCGTCCGATACGGCTGCAAGGTTTTATCAACAAAATATTGACACATGGTAGGACTATTGAGCATTCCCTGAGGCAAGACCGTCCATTGATATCGAGAGGCAGGTTTAGAATTATTGAGCTCTGGGACAGTAAATGCAAACAGTTTGCGATCATCCTCATGGAGTGGTATGGAAAAAAAATCAATAACCATGAGATCCCAGTCTTGAGGAATCAAATTTGGATTGGGGAGACCGCACTGTAGTGCCCCCATCGGTTGAATGATCTGATTGACAAGCCTGAGATCGGCTAATAGACGGTATTTGCCAGATTTCTTTTTTATCACGAACACCGGGGTGTTATATGGGCTCAGGGAGGGCTCAATGTGTCCTTTTTGTAACTGCTCCTGCACTATTTCTTTTAAAGCTTTAAGCTTCTCCTGGGTCAGTGGCCATTGATAGACCCAAACAGGAGTTTCACTTTTCAGGGTTAAGCGCAAAGGGTTAGTAAGTGAGGCAGAAGAAGACATGATAAACAAAGCAAAGAACAATTACTGCAGAGTCAATTTAGCATTGAATTGATGCATGAGATCACGGCCCCAAAGATTAATATGAAGAGGCAGAATGACAGGTTTAATGTAAGCTGTTACAGAAGACTCAGAAGAAGTAACTGGTAGCCAGAGCTCACTAAGTTTTGCAGTTTGAACACCACCAACTCCACGGACTGCAGGAGAAGCTTCGACAGGCCAATCAGACGGCCACTCTTCCTCACGGATGACCGAAACGTCTGCCCCGGTATCTAAAATCCCAAGAAAGGAGTGGCCTTTAATTTGAAAGGTGGCTGATGGGCGAGCATGAATTATAGTTCGTTCCATAGCCATGGCTTCATGACTATCACGGTGAGCATTCAAGGCCGTCTCATGGGGCACAGGAATAGCAGTGGCTACCAAGGAGCCTTTAGAAACATACAGTGGGACATTAGGAATAAAAATTAAGGCAACAGAGGAAAAGTCAGTAGAATCAGTAAGGAAAGGTGTAGCAAGAACACCTTGAGATGTGAAATCATGATGAGGGAAGATTAAGAGAGGCACAGTGGGGGGTAATAGAGAAGAAGTAGCTGGAGTGAGTGGAAGGAAATAAGAAGAAGCAGACATAACCTCTTCAGCCTTGAGGTAACAAAAAAAAAAGAATTAGCCAAGTTGTTAATAAGGCCAAGAACATAGGTATTTTGTATCCCATACTAAGTAACTGCCTGTTTCAGATCTCTAATTAATTTCATGGGGATCGGTTCAATATTTGGAATGCCATTAGTATCGTATTCCACTGGGTAACAAAACTCATATTCAGCAGATTCCAATTCCCCAGTTAATTTTGCATTATGTAAAGCCTTTGCAATCGCTCCAGCAGGAGAGTCAGGAAGAGTAGGATTTTTCTCACTAGGAGCAGAGGCTTCCAGAGACACGGCAGTCAATGTCTCTGTTTCAGGAGGTGAATTAGAAGAATGGTAAGGTGGAGGGGGGCCTGAATTCCCCCGCAGGACATTCTCATGCACTTGCAAGCATTCAATTACAAGCCGGCAAGTAGAAAGAATTTCAGGAGGGGCTCTTGGGGGCTCATTTAAATGCCTTCCTAACTTTTGCCATGTAGAAACCGCAAGAGATCCTTTGTCAGGATAGGCTGGACAGTTCTGATAAATAAATGTCAGAAGAGGGCTTCCGGTTGGGAGCTCGTCGCCGCCGGGCAGCTCCCGTGTAGCTGTCGGCGCGCGTATAGAGCCGCTCAACAGCTGTTGAGCGGCTCGGAAAATCCCCTCTTTGAGTGAGGAGGGGACCAGAGCCGGCGAAGCAAAGGTAGAGCCCCAGAAGCACCTCCAGGGGTTTTTTTATGCCCTGGAAGGTGCTCTGTGTGTAGGCTCCCTATCTACTTCGCTGAAGCTCCGTGCGCCGTGGAACCTCTGCCTGCAGCAGAGCGAGACGACGGGAGTAATCCCATCCTTTAACAACAGATCCTGCAATGAAAGGAAGCCTAGGTGAGAATCCTTTTTAAAGGGGAATTTTTTTTCTTAAAGTTTTAAGCCTATCAAGACAAAAAGGAAAAAAAGTAGCAGTTTAAAATCTGGACTGAAAGGATTGAAAATGGCGCTTGGTTTAAGAAGCGGAAAACGAAAGTAGAAAGTAAGAGTGATAATCAAAAGTTACTCTGCCTGGCTTTATTTCAAAAAGACGTTAAAGACCTTAAAGAGGAAGATAATTTTGTTTGCTCCCCCTTCCTGTAAAACTGTAAAACTGGGGAGAAAGACTGGATTTTTAGGGAAGGGAGGAAGATTTTCTTTTTTCAAGAAATTAAGGCGTTCCCCAGGCATGGCTTCAAAGAAAGTTGGTGGGGATTCCCCTCCTCACCAGACAAAGGAGTTATCAGCCAAGCCATTAACTCAGCCTGAGAGTTCAATGCAAGGAGGAGGGAATGAGGATTTGAAAGCTTTTATGGCTAATTTAACAGCAACTCTTGCTAGCCAGTTTAAAGATTTGAATGTGAAGATTGAAAATAATCAAAATGAGATGAAGCAATTTGTAAAAGAAAAATGTGACAAGTTGAATCAGAATGTAACCACAGTAGTAACTGCTCTTAGTGATGCTTTGGTGGTGGTTGAAAAAAAAGTGGAGGACCTGAATTTGGAAGTCCAAAAGAACAAGAAAGATGCAGAGGAGAAATTTTTTAAGGTGGATGCAAGGAGTCAGAAGGTAGATGATGAAATCACCATGCTACAATTTCGAAATATGGAGTTCGCCATAAGACTAAGGGGCCTGAGGGAGAATAACAGACAGGATTTGAGGGCTGCTTGTGTGGACATATTGGCCAAAATTTCAAAAATGGAACCTGAGTTAATTGAGAAAAGAATTGACAAGATCTACAGGGTCAACTCATTGGTAGCGAGACAGAGAAATTTGCCCAGAGATGTTGTAATTTATTTTACTGACAGAACGTTGAGAAATAATATTTTGCAAAGTTCTTTTCACACTACTATCCATGCGGAGGGCAATCAAATTGGAGTTTTTAAAGAGCTACCACCTAAAATGTTAAGAGATCGGAAAGACTATGGTTTCCTGGCGAATGAATTGAAAAGGCGACAGATTCCATTCAGATGGGATGCACCAGCTGGGATTATCTTGAGACATGAAGATGTCAGATACCGTTTGAATTCGTTGGAAAAAGCAGAGCATTTCTACCAGAACATCCTCAAAAGATCTCCAACACCACCACGTTCATCTACATTGTTAGTTGCAGAAGGAGCCTCCCAAGATAAGGATTATGAGGAAGGGATCTTAGAACTCTCAACAGAACAAGAACACCAGGTATGTCAAGTAATGGCAACGGAGGAAGTTTTAGGAGCAGAAGGTGGCTTATCAGAGGCTTTTCTTTCAGGCCTCCCAGAGCCTAGAACAAAATATTCTAGAGCTACAAGAGAGGTGGACCCGGACCTTGAATTGTTGATGCAAGAACCAAAAGATCAACGTATAACCCGTGCAGCAGAGAAGCAGAGATTGGAAAAGCAAAAACAACAGAGGCCCGAGGTACCACAGGGAGAGAAGGGGAAGAATGAGACACTACAAAAATCCGAAGCAGTGGGAGGAGCGAGACCTAAGACTTCTGTCGTTGAACAAAGCCTTAGACAAGTGCTCTGTAAGCTTCGCGAATCCTCTGATGGCAGTTAGATTTTTATCATGGAATGTGAATGGTTTGAATTCCCCACAGAAAAGAAGGAAAATATTTCATTATTTGAAGCAATACCAAAATGAGATTGTTTGTTTACAAGAAACTCATATTAGATCCCAGGACCAAAAATATTTGATAAATTCTAAACTTGGAGCACATTTTATTTCTTCTAATTTGGCAAAAAGGAATGGTCTAGTGTTGTATATTTCTAAAAGAATATCAGCTAAACTTGTAGAATCGGATGATGAAGGAAGATATATTGCGGTTCAGATAAATCTACAGAATATTCAGATGCTCTTGATAGGGATTTACGCCCCTAACCAGCAGCAAGAGACTTTTTATAAATTACTACACAGTAAAATATTGCAATGGAATTATAAGTCTTTTTTGATTATGGGAGATTGGAATGGAGTGATTGATACAAATTTCGATAAAAAGACATTGGCTAAGAAGGGGATTAAATTACCACAGACATTTTTTGTATTGAAAGAAGAATTACAATTGAAGGATGTATGGAGAATTCATCATCCGAAGGAACAGGATTTCACATTTTTTTCTGACAGACATAAATCCTTTTCTAGGATTGATTTTATATTGGTTTCTACTGATTTACTTGTTAACGCGGTTAAGACTAAGATCTTTCCAAGAACTTTGACTGACCACAGTCCTGTATGGATGGAAATGGATTTTGGTAAGAGGGAGAGGAGATCTTGGAGACTTATTGAGAACTTATTTAGAGATGAGAAGAATATAGAAGACCTTAAAAAACAAGTGAAGGAATTTTTTCAATTGAATTTGAATAAAGGTACACCTATTGAAGTTGTTTGGGATGCAAGTAAGGCCTATATGAGAGGTGTACTGATTCATATGAATTCCAAGCAGAGGTTAATACGACAAAAGACAACAATACAATTGGAGGCAGAAATAAAGGAAAAAGAACAATTGCATATAAAAAATCCGACTGACGAGAAGCTACAGCAAACTATAAAACTTCTGAAAGATCAATTCCAAATGTTGATAGCTGATCAGACGGCGACTAATTTGCAATTTGCCAGACACAATACTTTTTGTAATGCTAATAAGCCGGGCAGATGGTTAGCATATACTTTAAGAAAGCAACAAAGTTCTCGTATAATAGATACTATTGAATATAAAGGAAAACAGGTCTCTCAACAGATGTCAATTCATCAAGCTTTCTTAGATTATTATTCTAAATTATACCGTGAAGATAATATTCAAGAGGATCTTATTGATGAATATCTTGGAAAGACGAGAGTTACAAAAATTTCATTGGAACAAAGAGAAAGACTTAATCATTTAATAACTTCTGAAGAGATTTTGTTTGCAATTAAGCAATTGAAAACAGCTAAAGCTCCTGGGACGGACGGTTTAACAGCAGTATATTATAAGAATTTACAATCAGAACTGGTAGAGCATCTTAAGGATTTATTTTGCAGTATACAACGGGGGGGTAAAATACCTCCCTCATGGAAGACGGCTTTTATTTCACTTATACCAAAGGAAGATGGTTCTTCAAAACCAGAAAATTTTAGACCAATATCTCTCCTGAATACGGATTACAAAATTTTTGCTAAAGTTTTGGCCAACAGATTGATGCCAGTTATTCAAGAGGTAATTCATAGTGATCAAGCAGGTTTTATCGAGGGGAGATATATGAAGGATAATGTGCGGCAACTCACTGATTTACTGGAATATCTTGAGAAGAGTAAACAGATCCCTGCGGTGCTGGTTTTTTTGGATGCGGAAAAAGCTTTTGACCGAGTTAATTGGGACTTTCTAGTAAAGACTCTGTATAAAATGGACTTTGGAGATCAGTTTGTACATGCAATTGAGGCAATCTATCAAGAACAGACAGCACAAATGGTTATTAACGGAAGTTTAACTACTAATTTTCATATACAGAAAGGAACTAGACAAGGTTGCCCACTATCTCCATTGTTGTTTATTTTAACTTTAGAAGTCCTGTTGAATTCTCTGCGGGATTCGAAGAAATTGAGTGGAATTGTTGTAAGGCAAAAAGATTATAGGACGAAAGCATTCGCAGATGATCTGGTTGTAACCCTAACACGACCTTTGGAATCAATCATCCAGATGAAAAGGACTATTGAGGAGTATGGTTTGGTCTCAGGTTTTAGACTAAACCAGAAAAAGACTAAGATGATAGCTAAAAACATGTTGGAACCACAAAGGATTGAATTGGAAAGGGTGGCAGGCTTTGAAATAGCTACAAAGGTGAAATATCTAGGAGTTCAGGTTGCAGCGTCGGATATAAACTTTTTCAAAATAATTATGAGGTTTTGTGGCATAAGATTCAGAAGGACTTGGAAATATGGAAGAAACTGCAACTATCCCTACTTGGAAGAATAGCAGCAGTTAAGATGAACGTTCTACCTAGGTTTCTGTTTTTGTTTCAAATGATTCCAGTGCTTAAAAGCGATAAAATATTGGCCGAATGGCAGTCAGGATTAAACAAATTTATTTGGAATGACAAAAAACCAAGAGTTAAGTTTAAAATTATGCAAGATGTTTGTGAAAGAGGTGGCCTTAAAGTTCCAAATCTACGTTTATATTATGAAGCTGCAGTGTTGACACAAGTGGGTGATTGGTTTGGAATAACTAAAAATGACATTTTGAATTTAGAAGGCCACGATCTGGATTTTGGTTGGCATGCATATTTGTTTTATCAAGACAAGTTGGATAATGTTTTTAAGAGTCATATATTGAGACAAGCGTTGATGAGAGTCTGGAAGAAGCACCAGTTTCAATTGGATTACAAAATACCTTTGTGGTTGGATCTTGGGCAGATTATGCCAAATATAAAGTCACTCGGGGGGATTTTATATAAAGAGATGCTTTTTATTGATGGGGGCAGATGGAACTTGAAACCTTTTAAAACTCTGTTGGAAGAAGGGAAGAATTTAACTTGGCTGCAATACTCTCAACTTCAATCGAGATGGAGAGAAGATTGGAAAATTGGACTAATGTTACATGAAGAAGACTTGGTGTTACAGATGAAACAAAAAGGGCCGATGCATATTAAGAGGGTGTATAACTTATTGTTAGAAAGAGATTCAGAGACTGAATTAGTTAAGGATTGTATGATAAAATGGGCACAAAATTTTGCAGAACCAGTGATGTTAGAAACATGGGAAAAGATCTGGGTCCAGAATGTTAAATTTACACAGGCACAGAATTTGAGGGAAAACTTTTACAAGATGTTTTATAGATGGCATCTAGATCCTAAGAAATTATCATGTATGTATCCAAATGTTCAACCTAAATGTTGGAGATGTGATTGTTTGGATGCTACATATTTTCATATTTGGTGGACTTGTAGAAAAGTGAAAGCTTTTTGGATCAGACTTTGGTGGGTTATGCAGAATGTTTTAAAAAAGAAGCTTCAATTTTCTCCGCAATTGTTTTTGTTAGGTATAGTTAAGGATTGCTCACCGAGCGATACGAGATTGATTTTGTATATGATTACTGCAGCTAGGTTATTGATTGGCCAATATTGGAAAAAAGAAAGTGTGCCTACCATAGGGGAATGGATGTCTAAGATGGCTAGTTTTGCGGAGATGGCAAAGATTTCTGCATACTTAAAAGATAGGACCCATGAGGTTTTTGTTAGAGAATGGAAAAAGTGGGTTGATTATGTGCAGAATAAATATCAAATTAAGAATCTTCAGTTAGTTTTTTGATAGAGGTTGAAGAAATACAGAATTATGTTCATTATACATTATATTATTGTCTAGATAATTAATAACTTGATATAAACTAGTATATTTTGGTAATACTGCTGTTTTGTATAAAAAGAAGGGAAAAATTTTATGTTGGAGTTAGGTTTAAAAGAGCATTTATAAATTCTATTTGTTTAAATTTTTGTTAGGGAATAGAAAAAGTGGATTGATTATTGTAGAATATTGCTAGAGGTTGAAGAAATTTAGAATTATTTTTGTTGTCATTACTATATTTTATTACTCATTTTATTGTTATAATATGATATAATATAATATGATGTTAAATATATATATTATATTATTTTTTTAGATTTATCAACTAGACTTAAACTTATACACTTTGGTTATTATTATTTGCTTAAGTTTTTTCTTTTATTAGTATGGATTTTGGATTTAAATATTGTGGATCTCACCTATGTTTAATGTTTGATAATGATTGATATATACTTATGTTTGCATATAATGGAAGTCAGGGGGGGAGGGTGGGGGGAAGGGGGGGAGGGGGGAAAATGTGGGGTTAAAATTTGTACTGTAAAACTTTTTCAATAAAAAAAAAAGAAATGTCAGAAGAGATTTTAAGTCAGATTTGGTTGGCAAGGGGAGAATTTTACCATGATTTCTTAATACAATAATTGAGGACTTGGTTAATTCCCTAAGTTTGTGGAGATGCACGATCTGAGGCTTAGAAGATTCTGCTCCCATACTCACATATCCAAGAGGAACTTGGACGGGGAGGGTGCTCTGTCCGCAGACAGCCGGCCCTGAAATGAGAGGATGCTCTGTCCGCAGACAGCCGGTCCCAATGTGCACGAGGCTTTATTTTCTTTGCTGGTGAGCATAGGAGTACCAAGTGAGATGAATGAGGCGACATGCTTGATCCGCAAATCACGTCGGGGTCACCAGTTGTGGCAATGCACCTCTGGTGGGTCGCTCATGAAAGCCAATTAAAGGAAAGACACGGAGAGGTTTTCCTTTGGGATGAAGCCGACCCTTGCCAAAACCTGAGTCGCCCCTTTTATTGAATACAAACAAAGAACTGGTGTGTACAATTACATCATAAGCACATGATTAATAACAAGCCAATAATGAGGTTACAGCACATTAAGAAGCGATGCCTCAAAGGTGGGGAAAAGGGATGAAACGGGGGGGTAAAGGATCCTACACGTATTCTATAGTCCATCTTGAAAGCTCACCAGCTAGGCATTTCTCATCTTGCTTTGTTGTTAGAAGTGCTTATCAGTTGATATATTTCGAAATGCCAAGGCCTTCTTCTTCACTAGCAGTACGTTACATTGCTGTAGCTAGCTAGAAGGAATGTTACACGAAGATAAGTTGTTCATCAACCTGAGCTTTGTACATGCCTCAAGAGGAGAGTTTTAGATAGGGCTGGATACAATTTGTTGCAACTTTATATGTGAGTTTAGGCATAGCATAAAGGCATATTGTTGTAGCAAATATAATGCATATATGAAAGCATATTGCAATACATGGTTATATATTGTCATAAGAAATATAATGTGTATAATTTCATACAAAAGCATATAAAAGGCATATAAAAGTATATTGCAACATTGCACCATATATTTTATAGTAGAACAAAAAAAAATTAACGGAGATTCAGAAGAATATTAAATTCAAACACTATTCCAACTTATCACACTAAAAAGGCTAAGCGGGAGAGGGCTCACTGTCAATAGTCCTGGGGAGGAAGGGGGATCAGGAAGAGAGTCACTCCCCACTCATCGCCTTCAATTTCACAGTTACTGTTTCAGAAAGTCATTACTCTTTTTGTAAAGTTCCTCTCAATTGTTGCCACCGCTCTTGCATCATGTCAAAAAAAGTAGTCGGTGGTTTCTTCCTCTTCTTATTTTTTTTCCCCAATAGATAATCTTGTTTTGAGTCTTGTTTTTGAGACCACATTGAAATCTCCCAATAAATACACATTTTCACTTTTCAATTCTATTATTTTTTTTATGTAAATTATAGTAAAATTCCCCTTGTTTGGTATTTGGTGCATAGATAGCTGCCAATAAAAACTTTTTTTGACTTATTCTTATTTCAATTAATAAAATTCTTTCTCATCAGCAAAAATTTGTCTTGGTTGTAACTAATATTTAATATCAACTACTACTACTATCTTTTTTTGTGATGCAAGAGCTGAATAAAAATTTCCTAGTTTGGGGGCTTCTAATAAGTGTCCTTGTTCTTTTAATATGAACTTTTTGCAAACTTGCAATGTCCGTATTATATTTTTGAAGTCTGGATAGGAACTGCCTCCTTTTGGCCAGAGAGTTTAAACTATTTATATTAATCAAAATTAATTTGATTTCTTCCTCCGTTTTATCTTCTATTGATGGCCCTAGTTCAGGGGTCGGCAACCTTAAACACTCAAAGAGCCACTTGGACCAGTTTTCTACAGAAAAAAAACAACACATGGAGCCACAAAACCTGGATGGACATGGCCAACTCAATGTCACTCACTCCCAGCCAGTCACATGACCCCTAGCCATGCCTACCCAGCCACAAAACCATTCTCTATGTCTCTCTTCCTCTCTCCCCCCTTTCTATATCTGTGTCTCTGTGCCTCTCCCTATCTTCCCCTCTTTTCCCCCCTCTGTGTCTTTCTCCCTCTGTATCTCTCTCCCCCCCTCTCTAGGTATCACTCTGTGTGTGTCTCTATGTCTCTCTCTCTTTGTATGTATGTATGTGTGCCTCTCCCCCTTCCTTCAGGCAACTGTCCTCCTCCTCCTCCTCTCTCCTCTCATAACCCCCTGGCCGGCTGTGGCTGAGCCAGGAGCATGTGTCCGCACAGGGAGACCCTCAAGCAAGCGCCAAAGTGCAGCAAAGATGTGCATGGGGTGGGCGGCTGCTTCTTAGGAGGGTCTTAACAGGACACAGCTTCTCTCCTGCACTAATACTCTGGCCATCATCTTGCCATGTCATCCCCCATCCCTGGCAGCTCTTCAGCTGAGCGCGGACAGTGTGAACTCCAGCCCAAAGTGGCAGGAAGTGAAGGCTGCCTTACATGCAAATGTGGAGCGAAGGCAGGTATAGGACTACTTCGCTCCTACACTCTCTGGTGAGCCTCTTCCCCATTCTCCTCTCAGGATGCCCAGAACAGCTGTGGCTGAGCTGGAAGCATGTGCGTGCATGAGAAGACCCTTCTCAAGCAAGCGCCAAAGCTCAGGAAAAGTGCACATGGGGCGGGAAGCAGCTTACTTAAGGAGGGTCTCCCTGTACGCTCTCAGCTCAGCCACAGCTGGCCAGGGGGCCATGAGAGGAGGAGGGGGGAGGAGAGTGCAGGAGTGAAGTGGCCCTGTACCTGCCTTCGCGCTACATTTGTGCATAAAGCAGACAACTTCCTACCGTTTCGGGCTGGAGTCCAAAAAATAAGAGGGTTGAGGGGCAGGGCCAACCGTTGATGGGACAGGGAGCCATGGCAGAGGGCCCAAAGAGCCGCTTGCAGCTCCAGAGCTGCAGGTTGCCGACCCCTGCCCTAGTTCTTTTCCTTAGTCTTGTTTCTCTTTGTGTCTTCACCCTCGCCGTGTTGTTCTCTTTCAGTCCTCTCCTGTGATTCAACTTTCAATTTCTTTCCTTCTTCCTGACTCTTATCTTCTATCTCCTCCTCACTCTCCATATCCTCATCTGCTGCTATACATTGATCATAAAATTCCTGAGCCTTATCTGGTGTGCCCAGCCTAATTTTTTTGTCTTGCCACATCACTAGCAAGCCTTCTGGGATAAGCCACTGGAACATTATTTTATATTTCACAAGTTGGGAAGTGGTAGTTTCACCTTTGCTCCCTTACTCTCCTTGTATTTGTTTGAGTGTCAGTATCTCTTTCCCTTTATACAGTGGGGCAAAAAAGTATTTAGTCAGCCACCAATTGTGCAAGTTCTCCCACTTAAAAAGATGAGACAAGCTGTAATTGTCACCATAGGTAGACCTCAACTATGAGAGACAAAATGAGACAATCACATTGCCTGATTTGGAAAGAATTTATTTGCAAATTATGGTGGAAAATAAGTATTTGGTCACCTACAAATATGGTCAGCTACAAACAAGCAAGATTTCTGGCTCTCACAGACCTGTAACTTCTTCTTTAAGAGGCTCCTCTGTCCTCCACTCATTACCTGTATTAATGGCACCTGTTTGAACTTGTTATCAGTATAAAAGACACCTGTCCAGAACCTCAAACAGTCACACTCCAAACTCCACTATGGTGAAGAGGAAAGAGCTGTTGAAGGACACCAGAAACAAAATTGTAGACCTGCACCAGGCTGGGAAGACTGAATCTGCAATAGGCAAGCAGCTTGGTGTGAAGAAATCAACTGTGGGAGCAATAATTAGAAAATGGAAGACATGCAAAACCACTGATAATTGCCCTTGATCTGGGGCTCCACACAAGATCTCACCCCATGGGGTCAAAATGATCACAAGAACAGTGAGCAAAAATCCCAGAACTACAGGGGGGGGGCTAGTGAATGACCTGCAGAGAGCTGGGACCAACGTACAAAGGCTACCATCAGTAACACACTATGCTGCCAGGGACTCAGATCCTGCAGTGCCAGATGTGTCCCCCTGCTTAAGCCAGTACATGTCCAGGCCCGTCTGAAGTGTGCTAGAGAGCATTTGGATGATCCAGAAGAGGATTGGGAGAATGTCATATGGTCAGATGAAACCAAAGTAGAATTGTTTGGTAGAAACACAACTCGTGTTTGAAGGAGAGAGAATGCTGAGTTGCATCCAAAGAACACCATACCTACTGTGAAGCATGGGCGTGGCAACATCATGCTTTGGGGCTGTTTCTCTGCAAAGGGACCAGGACGACTGATCCGTGTACAGGAAGGAATGAATGGGGCCATGTATCGTGAGATTTTGAGTGCAAACCTCCTTCCATCAGCAAGGGCATTGAAGATGAAACATGGCTGGATCTTTCAGCATGACAATGATCCCAAACATACCACCCGGACAACGAAGGAGTGGCTTCGTAAGAAGCATTTCAAGGTCCTGGAGTGGCCTAGCCAGTCTCCAGATCTCAACCCCATAGAAAACCTTTGGAGGGAGTTGAAAGTCTGTGTTGCCCAGCAACAGCCCCAAAACTTCACAAACATCACCTCTAGAGGAGATCTGCATGGAGGAATGGGCCAACATACCAGCAACAGTGTGTGCCAACCTTGTGAAGACTTACAGAAAATGTTTGACCTCTGTCGTTGCCAACAAAGGATATATAACAAAATATTGAGATGAATTTTTGATATTGACCAAATACTTATTTTCCACCATAATTTGCAAATAAATTATTTCCAAATCAGATAATGTGATTGTCTGGATTTGTTTTCTCATTTTGTCTCTCATAGTTGAGGTCTACCTATGATGACAATTACAGACCTCTCTCATCTTTTTAAGTGGGAGAACTTGCACAATTGGTCGCTGACTAAATACTTTTTTGCCCCACTGTATATCAGCGATGTGTCCTGTGTTCTCCTATAAATTTCATCCCTAATTATTTTGGGTTTTTTTTGTGTAAATCACACATGTACCTCATGTGGCAACTTATGTCACTTTGCATAGTTCATATGTACTCTGTACAATTCATCAATACCATTTTGCAAATCAATCCTATCCATCCTCAAGTTATCGGCCAACAACTCAACCATAAGATTCAGGAGGTTTTCCTCTTTATTTTCTAATATATTTTGGAATCTTGGGTAGAACGTGGATTTGACCATTTCTAAATATCACCTCTTTGAGTTCTCAGTTTGTTGCCATCAATTTGTTTTGTGTCTCCTCTAGTTTTTTTTCTGTCTGTTCCATTCTTACTTCCACAGTTTTTATTCTTTGCTCATTCTGGGTGATTGTCTCTTGCATTTCTCCCATTCTATCATCTAGTTTCCTAATATCCTCTTTTACTTTACCCATGTCGTACTTTAGTTCTTCATTATTTTTTCCAGTCAATTCTTGGGTTTTCAGAATCACCTGTTGAATCATATTTAGAGTTGTCTGCATACTTTGTAAATTCATTGCCAACTCTGCCTTCTCTAGTTTCCAAAAAAAATTCTTCTACAATAGCATAAAATATCTAATTCCTTTCTCCTCCAAAAACTACCTTTCCAATAACTCCAAAAACTACCTTTCCAATAACAATTCTTAAGTATTTCTTGCTTCTATAACCTTACTCACCTAATTTCTCATCAATTAGATTTTACAGTTAGTTAAGTAAAATAGTCAAATAATTAGATAATATAATTAATTATATAATTAATCCTACCATTCTATTCCACCAATTTCACTCTAAATTTATTTAACAATACCTAAATAAACTAAAATATAGAACCACTGGCTAAAGGGTTGGTGTCACCAAAAAAACTTTGGATTCCTGGGCCATGGTCTGCACTACCTCCATGGTGGGCTTTTGGCAAGGGATGGGTTGCAACCCACAAAAACTGGAAAGAATGTTTTCAGAAAATGACTAGCTCAACT
This sequence comes from Coluber constrictor foxii, assembly GCA_038048745.1. Taxonomy (NCBI): domain Eukaryota; kingdom Metazoa; phylum Chordata; class Lepidosauria; order Squamata; family Colubridae; genus Coluber; species Coluber constrictor. The sequence goes on along the minus strand of CM075961.1, from coordinate 111,261,367 downwards.
TATCAGGAGGGCTTTAAACTAAAACTGAAGGGGAGGGGGACCAATCACCAGGAGCTAATTCCAAGCAAAAACCCTTGTAAAACAAGTCAAATAATGAAGTAAGGAGAGATGGCAAGAAAGAAAAACTCAAATAGAAGGGGAATTTACCAAATTTGCAGATGATACTAAGCTGGCAGGAATAGCCAACACTCTATAAAGCCACAGTACACCTAAAATACTGTATCCAGTTTTGGTCACTACACTATAAAAAAGATGTTGAGATTCTAGAAAAAGTGCCAAGAAGAGCAACCAGGATGATTAGGGGGATGGAGATTAAAACATAAAATGAACGGTTGCAGGAACTGGGCATGGCTAGTTTAGTGAGGAGAAGGACCAGGGGAGACATGGTAGCAGTGCTCTAATATTTGAGGGGCTGCCACAGAGAAGAAGGTGTCAAGCTATTTTCCAAGGTCCCTGAAAGCCAGACAAGGAATAATGGATGGAAACTGACCAAGGAGAGATTCAGCCTAGAAATAAGGAGAAATTTTCTGACAGTGAGAACAATCAACCAATGGAACAGCTCAGGGGTGGGTTTTACTTAGTTTTCTATCTGTTCACATTGCGCCCATGCACATGCGCAGATCTCCTATGATGACATCCAGGTCAATGGGCGGAGCTTCCCACCAGTTTTACTACTGGTTCTTATGAACCAGTCCAAACTGGGGGCAACCCACCACTGGAACAGCTTGCCTTCAGAAGTTGTGGGAGCTTCATCACTGGAGGCTTTCAGGAAGAGATCGGACTGCCATTGGTTGGAAATGGTATAGGTCTCTTGTTTGGGGGGGTTGTGCTAGATGACCTACAAGGCCCCTTCCAACTCTGTTAATCTAATCTAAATACCAAATAGGAGACATAGGAAGTGTACCCAAAGTTAGACATCAAGTGCCTATATACAAATGCACAAAGTTCAGCCAAACTTTGATTCAATCTAGAAATAAGGAGAAAAAGAGGATGCAAGTGGAATTTAAAGGGACAATAACCCAAAAAGAAAATTGACTTTTAGATAAAATTATCTGGAAAATTTTAAGAATTAGAAGAAGTAACCCCAATTTTGATTAAAGGATTGGAAAGAAAATAAATAGATCCTTTCTTTTTGAAGGCTAAGAAAAATAAAAGATAATTGGATATTAAACCCTACAACAGAAGTGCTGTATACCTAAAGATAAAATAAAGGAGGGGGGAAAAAGACAATGAAAAGTATTTGTTTAATTTGGATTGGACTATAAAGTTGATTTGGTATTTTCAAAGTTAAAAAGAAGAAAGAAGAAACTAGATTGTGAATGAGGACTGATCTAAAATGGACACTTTGTTAAACAATTAAGAGAATTGTGGATTGTAGAGAGACATCTTCAGGAGAAAAAAGAGCATTGCAATTTGGAATCTTTGTTTTGGAAAATTTTGAACTGCATTAGTGATAATAGTTGTGAGAACTTTTGGAGAAGATTGCTTTGTTTGTAAGCGGTTTGACTTTAGGAAAAAAAGGAAACTGAACTTTTAAAATTGGAACAATATTAACATAGAAAGAACAAAATGGTGCAGGAAATTAGAGAAATGATGGAAATGAGGTACTCGTCGTGGAAAGCAGAAATAAGAGGAATAATTGCAATGTTACATGGAGAATCGAAACTTGAGGACCCAAAAATTGAGATAGAGCACGCTCAAACTAACAAGGAAACAAAGACAGAGAAACAAGACACAGAGACTGAATATAAAGAAGATAAAGACAATGAGATTAATTTGGGAAAAATAATTGAATATGTAAATAGTAATAATAAAAAGGAGGCTTTTAGAGATTACATTGGGATTAACAATGGAAAAAACAGAAAGGGCAGAAAGAGAAAAAGAAGGGATGAAGGGTGGCATTGAAAGAATATAAAAAACTTAAATGATTACACTGGGATTAACAGTGAAAAGAAAAAGAGAGAGGAAAAGGATGGAAAACAACAGGAAATCCAGGGCAAAATAGATTTGTGAAATACAAAATGATTACACTGGAATAAACAGTGGGATAAATACTGGGGAGATAAGAAAAGGAGAACAGAGATGGGAAATAAGGGGAAATTTAAGGCAAAAGAGGAGAGTTCAAGATTTTAAAATACAAAAGAAAAAAAAGGAGAAAGAAAAAGGAAAAATAAAAATGGGAAGGGAGAAAAAATGAAAGAGAAAGATGTTATATATATTTAGAATTGAAATATGAATAGTAGTAAGAAACTAATGGGAAACCATATGAATGTAAAAATAAAATGATTAATAACTGGAATATTTGTTTTTGTATCTTTGAAATCTAGATAATGACAAGTTTTTCTTTTTTTCTGAATTTCTATAGAAATGAATAAATTGTGATTTGGAGGGTTACAGGTGAAATTTGAAAAATTAGAATATCGTGCAAAAGTTCATTTATTTCAGTAATGCAACTTAAAAGGTAAAACTAATATATGAGATAAACTCATATATTAGGTTTATTATTTTTAAAATAAACCAATATTACCTTTCATTCTTATCTCTAATCTTAATCCTAATCAAATTCAATTTTTCCCTTCTATCTATATTATACCCCTTCCCATTGTCATCTATTTTTATATCTATCCTCTGGTTGGTTATATAACATTACAATTGTTTAATATAAATCCAACATTTTAGTATAAATCAGTTAATTATATAACTATCCTTTTTTTTGTATATTAATCAGTATGAACATAAATCTTTCAATTATTTCCATGCAATCCAATTTTTTACAAGTCAATTAGTTATATTTACCAATAGTAATAAACCAAACAGTTTTCCCCCTTATGTTACTCATTAAACTCTCCCAATAAACCAAATAGTTTTGCCCATATACAGGTGAAACTCAAAAAATTAGAATATTGTGCAAAAGTTCATTTATTTCAGTAATGCAACTTAAAAGGTGAAACTAATATATGAGATAGACTCATTACATGCAAAGCAAGATAGTTCAAGGCTTGATTTGTCATAATTTTGATGATTATGGCTTACAGCTCATGAAAACCCCAAATTCACAGTTTCAGAAAATAGGAATACTACATGAAATCAATAAAACAAGGATTGTACATAGAACAATATTGGATCTCTGAAAAGTATAAGCATGCATATGTACTCAGTATTTGGTTTGGGCCCTTTTACATCAATTACTGCCTCAATGCGGTGTGGCATGGATGCTATCAGCCTGTGGCACTGCTGAGGAGTTATGGAAGACCAGGATGCTTCAATCGTGGCCTTCAGCTCTTCTGCATTGTTCGGTTTCATGTCTCTCATCTTTCTCTTGGCAATGCCCCATAGATTCTCTATGGGGTTCAGGTCAGGCGAGTTTGCTGGCCAATCAAGCACAGTAATCCCATGGTCATTGAACCAGGTTTTGGTACTTTTGGCAGTAGGTGCCAAGTCCTGCTGGAATAAAGCTCATCTGTGGAAGGAAGCATGAAGTGCTCCAAAATCTCCTGGTAGCCAGCTGCATTGACCCTGGATTTAATGAAGCACAGTGGACCAACACTGGCTCCCCAAATCAACAGAGACTGTGGAAACTTCACACTGGACTTCAAGCATCTTGCAGTGTGTGCCTCTCCATTCTTCCTCCAGACTCTGGGTCCTTGGTTTCCAAATGAGATGCAAAAGTTGCTGTCATCAGAAAGGAGGACTTTGGACCATTGAGCAACAGAACAATTCTTTTTGTCTTTAGCCCAGGTAAGATGCTTCTGTTTGTTGTTCAGGAGTGTCTTGACAAGAGGAATATGATATTTGAAGCTCATGTCCAGGAGCCGTCTGTGTGTGGTGGCTCTTGATGCACTGACTCCAGCCTCAGTCCACTCCTTGTGAAAGTCCCCAATACTTTTGAATGGCCTTTTCCTGACAATCCTCTCCAAGCTGCGGTCATCCCTGCTGCTTGTGCATCTTTTTCTTCCACACTTTCCCCTTCCACATAACTTTCTATTAATGTGCTTTTATACAGCCCTTTGGGAGCATCCAATTTCTTTTGCGATTACCTTTTGAGGCTTTCCCTCCTTATGGAGGGTATCAATGATGGCTTTCTACACAACTATCAGGTCAGCAGTCTTTCCCATGATTGTGATTCCTACTGAACCAGACTGAGAGACCATTTAAAAGCTCAGGAACCCTTTGCAGGTGTTTTGGCTTAATTAGCTGATTAGAGTGGGACATTTTGACCCTAGAATATTGAACCTTTTCACAATATTCTAATTTTCTGAGATTGTGAATTTGGGGTTTTCATGAGCTGTAAGCCATAATCATCAAAATTATGACAAATCAAGCCTTGAATTCTCTCACTTTGCATGTAATGAGTCTATCTCATATATTAGTTTCACCTTTTAAGTTGCATTACTGAAATAAATGAACTTTTGCACAATATTCTAATTTTTTGAGTTTCACCTGTATATGGGCAAAACTATTTGGTTTATTGGGAGAGTTTAATGAGTAACATAAGGGGGAAAACTGTTTGGTTTATTACTATTGGTAAATATAACTAATTGACTTGTAAAAAATTGGATTGCATGGAAATAATTGAAAGATTTATGTTCATACTGATTAATATACAAAAAAAAGGATAGTTATATAATTAACTGATTTATACTAAAATGTTGGATTTATATTAAACAATTGTAATGTTATATAACTAACCAGTGTGAGGATAGATATAAAAATAGATGACAATGGGAAGGGGTATAATATAGATAGAAGGGAAAAATTGAATTTGATTAGGATTAAGATTAGAGATGAGAATGAAGGGTAATATTGGTTTATTTAAAAAATAGATAAGGAATACCTATAGCAAAAAGGAAATATAGAAATTGTAAACTTAATTGAAATATCTAAATATTGTTTAAATTTGTGAACCGGCCAAATACTCTGTTGAAAGAAAATACATTTTATGTTTGTATGTGTGTTTGTCTAAAAATATTTTAAAAAACTTTATTAAAAAACCAATAGCACGTACTTGCATATACCACTTTATAGTGCTTTACAGCCCTCTCTAAGTGGTTTACAGAGTGAGCATATTGGCCCCAACAATCTTATTTCTCATTTTACTGTCCTCAGAAGGATGGAAGGATGAGTCAACCTTGAGCCTGGTGAGATTCGATCTGCCAAACTGCTGGCAGCCGGCAATCAGCAAAAGTAGGCTCAAATCACTTTCAGTTGGTTGCTTGGAGCCATGGACCAACTCCTCCCCACCCCCACCCCAGATGTGCCTGGGACTGGTTCATCCTCCTCCAAGCTGACATCTGGTGAGATATCTGGGGAATCATCCATGGGAGAGATTACAATGTGAAGTGTGGCTTATTTATTTATTTCCAATTTATTTATTTCCAAAAAATTACATGCTGCCCTTCTCCCTAAGGACTCAGGGCGGCGAACACAGGTTAAAACATACAATAATAAAAGGAACATAATTAAAACCCATTTAAAACAACAACAATAACATAATAAAACCCAAGGATCAGGGTCAGCCCATTTGTTGAAACAGCCAAGTCTTTAAGTCCTGATGGAAGGAGCGGAGATCAGGCGCCGTCCGAAGCTCGGTGGGTCATTCCAGAGGACAGGAGCGCCTACAGAGAACGCTCTACCCCTGGACATCGTCAGCCGACATTGTCTGGCCGATAGTACCCTGAGGACAGGATGGTGGGAGGCGGGTAGAAGATGGTCCTGCAAATACCCAGGATATAAGCCATGTAGGGCTTTAAAGGTAAGTACCAACACCTTGCAGCGGATCCGGAGGACCACTGGTAGCCAGTGCAGCTTGCATAGGAGGTGTTACACGGGAATAACTGGGAGCTCCCGTAACCACCTGCGTGGCCGCATTCTGGACCAGCTGGAGCCTCTGCGTGCACCTCTGGTTATTTCCTTCACCGATCAATTTATCATCAGCCTGGAACTGGTTCATCTTCCTCCAAGCTGATATCTGGAGAGGTATCTGGGGAAGCGTCTGGGGGAGTCATCACACTAACTAATACAAGTAATTCTCAATTTACGACCCCAATGGAGCCCAAAATTTCTGTTGGTAAGTGTGACAATTAAGTGAATTTGCCCCATTTTATGACATTTCTTGCCATAGTTCTGAAATGAATCTGGTTTGAATCTAGTTTCCCTATCGACTTTGCTTGTCAGAAGTGCAAAATGTGATCACTTGGCCCCAGGACACTGCAGCCATCATAAATATGAGTCAGTTGCCAAGCGGCTAAATTTTGATAACATGACCCCAGGAATGCTATAACAGTTGTAAGCATGAAAAATGATCACAAGTCACTTTTTCCAAGAGAAGTTGGAACTTTGAATGGCTTGTTGTAGGTTGTGGCAACAAAATGAATTGTTGTAGGTTGTGGACAACCTGTAATGCTTTAACATCAATGAATAATTGTAACAAAATCTTAATCTGTTTATAGAAAACTGATATTCCAGCAGTATGCTTTGTAATTTGAGTTTTTAAAATGTTGAGGTTCATACAATTTTCATTTTATCTAACAATTCTATCGATAATTTTACTAATTATGTTATTGTGAAAATTATTGCTCTATGGAGAAACAGAGAACAAAAGAATAAAATGGTCTCGACTTTCAACGGAGGTGGAAAATAACAAAACTTTAAATTGGAGTGGATTGGACAAACATTTGAACTGAATATCATTTGAAAATAAAAAAAAATTATGGACTTTAAAATCTTAATTAAATATAAGATAAAATATTAATAATTTTTTAAATTGACAATATGGAGTCTTGGTTGTGTGAGGAATTAATTGAGGTGCTTAAAAACAAGGTGCGTGAATCATTAAAGGGCAATAAAGAGTCAGAAATTTTGCTAGAACATACAAAACAGGAAAAAGAATATAAATGAGAAGCAAGAATATTGAAGGGAAAGGAATTAACTGTAAAAAGTTAGATGATTACATTGGGATTTAAAGTGGCAAAAAAAGAGTGGATGGGGGGAATATCCCCCAAAAGAGATTCAATCAAAGGGAAGAGAAGGAAATGGAAAAAGATTAGGAAAAAACTTGGGGAGAATTATGCGAGTAATAGACTCAAAAGTTAGAAAAAGGATTCAGGAGAAAAGATACAATAAATATAAAAAGAAAAAAAAGAAAAAGTAAAAATTAAGAGATTGGGATGAAAGGAGAAAACTATTAAGAAGTGGAATTTTGGAGAGGCCAAGAGAAAATGGTTAAAAGGGGAAGTATAATGGAAAGGAGGAAATAAGGTATATATTAGTAGATCTAAGGGAACTGTATTAATATTATTAACTGTGAATGTAGAAGCGAATATGATGATGTATATTATTTACTGTAAAATAGAACAGCAGATGAAATATGAAGTGGCAATTTGGTTTAATTATGAAAATAACTAAAATCAAAAGACAAAACAAATGATAAAAAATGCAATGGGGATTTTGAAAAAAGATGTTGTAAATGATGAAATAAAATAATTAATTGATATTATAGTAAGAAATCAGGAATTAAGGGTGAATAGTGATATTGTTTATTATGTACTAAGAAGAGAGAAAGTTAAGATGTGGAAGGTTAATTAAGTTAAAGGGTTTCAATGTAAGAATTGAATATGATAAAGCACAGTGTTTATAACCAAAAAGTGTGGTGAGAAATATATTTTATAAATGGAGAAATAAGATAACTAATTGATGTTACACTAAGAAACTAGGAATTGAAGAGCGGATGGTGATATTGTTTATATAATGTGTATTAAGAAGAGATTAAGATATGATAAAGAAGTGGGAAAAAGAATATTATGTCTGAAACTGAAATATGTAAATTGTATTTGGAAAAAACAAAGGAAGCTTGGAATAGACTATAAAATCAATATATAACTATGTTATAAGATGCATAAAATATGACCCGGTCAACACTCTGTACACAAAATAGGTATGTAAAAGAAAAAAATAATAAAACTTGTTTTTTTTAAAAAGAAAATGTTTTCAATTCTCATCCACGAAGCTTCTTCAGTTCTAACTGACTGGTGTGGAATGGAATAATTTATATTTTTTGTATAAAAAATAGCATTCATTAACACTCATTAGGACTCTGAAAGTCAGTCATTAGTTCCACAAGAATCATCAAGGCCACTTAGAGGTTTATCTGTATTCTCAAGAGTCACCTGAATCAGAATCTGTATCTGCAGAATGCAAATAGGTGTAGAACTTTCTTGAAACTTCTGACACCTTTCAGCCAAATCAAGAAGGTTCCACACCTTCCATTCCCCACCATTCAGTCAGAACCGAAGAAGCTTCTTGATGAGAAGCTAAACATTTTCAAAAGAAAAAAAAACCCACAACACTTGCTTTTTGGAAAAACCACCTTCGGGATAATAGAAGATGCTAGGCAATATTTGCTACTTAACATACATCTGAATTTTTCCAAATATTGCATATGTCCACCAGATTAATTGACCACAAGTGCCAGGATTTCCTATTTAGCATGGCTAGTGGGAATTCTGGCAGTGGTGGTCCAATAGCTCTAGAGAGCATCAGAGGAGATGTCATAAACTTTTAGGAATCAGACTCAACTTCAGAGCACCAGAAGTAGTTGGTACTAATTTAATTCAGTGTATTTCAAACTTAAGAGTTGAAATTCATGCATCTTAAATTTATTGAAGCTGAGAAATACTGGTTTAAGTGAATAGATATACATAAACAGAAAATAAATACAAATAGTCCTTGACTTGCAACAGTTCATTTAGTGACCACTCAAGGTTGTGGCACTGAAAAAAGTGATTTATGACCATTTTTCACACATACCATTGCAGCATCTCCATGGTCATATGATCAGAATTCAGATGTTTGGCAATTGGTGCATATTTAAGCAGTTGTGGTGTACTGAGGTCATGTGATCACCTTGTGTGACTTTCTGACAAGCAAATGGGAAAGCCAAATTCACTTAACAACCATGTTACTAAACAAAAATAGTGATTCACTTAACAAATGTGACAAGAAAGATTATAAAAGAGTAACACTCATTTAACAAACGTCTCACTTAGCCACAGAAATTTTGGGCTTAATTGTTGTTGTAAATCAAGGACTATCTGTACAAAAAGAGCAACAAGTTTACGCTCATTTTCACGTTTTTTGAAGCACACCCTTTGAAATGTTGCTGCCTCCATCTCTTTTCTATGAGGAAAAGCAGAAGACAAGAAAGATCGATCCTTGAGATATAAAAGTTAGGACAAGTTCAGTCTTCTTGCACGTTGCTTCCTATGCCGATCCTCCTAAGAGATATCTCTCGAATAAAGGCAAGTTGGTTTTCCCCATGTCTTTCTCCCCAAAATGTGCGACGTTCCCAGCGCGCGTCAGGAGGAGGGGTTCAACTGTACGTCAATCCTTCAGGATCCCCGCCTGGTTCTCGGAGTCAGACGGGAAGGCTGAACTTTTTTTCTCTCTTCCTCTTGCTACGTGGTGTCCGGTTGTTCTCTAAGCTGGGAAAGATGTGGAAGCGCCGGCTACTCGTGGCCACGCTCTGCCTTCTCTGGGCGGGGGCGCGGCCTCAATATGAGCGCTACAGTTTCAGAAGTTTCCCGCGCGACGAGCTGATGCCCTTGGAGTCTGCCTACCGCTACGGTCTGGACCAATACAGCAACGAGAACTGGCCCGAGAGCGTGAGCTACCTGGAGATGAGCCTACGGCTCTATCGCCTTCTGCGGGACAGCGAGGCCTTCTGTCACCTCAACTGTAGCTCTATCCACATGGAGGAAGAGAAGGAGGCCGACCGTTTCGAAGGTTTTCCGGAGCTGCGCTATTTCGGGGACATGCTACGCAGAACGCAGTGCCTGAAACGCTGCAAGCAAGGGCTGCCGGCCTTCCGTCAGTCTCAGCCTAGTCGAGAAGTCCTGGAAGAATTCCAGCGCCGCGATCCTTACAAGTTCTTGCAGTTCGCCTACTTCAAGGTAGCCGGTCGTTCGTGCAGCCCGTTGCCACGTTGCGCCCCTCTTTTGTGTTCCCTCTTCCTAAAGTTTTCATGAAATCCGGATCTTATTGATTACAAGCCATTCCGCACTCTTTAGTTTTCTTCGGTGTGTTAAGTTGAGGCTTTTTAAACAGGAAGGCAGAAATTCAACAGGTTTTCCCTGTCCCCAGTCATCTCTGGATTTGAAAAGTTTAATTATTTTTCACTGCTATGCATTTAGAAGAAACAAAATATATAAGCAGATGAAGATGATAGCTGAATCATTTATATTTTTCTGGAAGGAAGATTTAGGTTTTTTATAAAAGTTTTATTTTATAGACAAACATACAATACATAATCATTCAGTGTATCATATGAGTACATCTTTTGTGTCTTCTTCCTACTCCACTATTTATCATATCTTAATATTACCATTTCATTTATTATAACATTTCTCCCACATTTCTTGTTTTTCTATTAATACATTTATCTATCTTCTTTCTCTTCTTCTTTACTTATTTCATTACAACATTACCCTATATATATATATCTTCTCTAACCAATAATAAAATTGCCCCCAAATCAGGGTTGAAATGCTCCCGATTTGGACCTAATCGCCCGATCCGGTAGCGATGGTTGTGGGTGGTTCGGAAAACCAGTAGCAAAAACCTCTGCCCCCACTCCCATGCCCAGTGAGTTGCGCAATCATCAGTGGCTTTTTAAAAAATTTTAAAAGCATTTTTTTTCTACAACCTCTTTGGCTGAAGAGGTTGTAGAAAAAATGTTTTTAAAAGAAAAAAAGCCTCTGCCGATCAGAGAACTCAGCTGGGATCCTCAGAGGCTTTTAAAAGCATTTTTTAATAATGGATTTAAAAATGGTTTTAAAAGTTAAAAAAAAAGTTGACCATACCCAACCAGTCACATTACCCCCCCCCACCACTAAGCCTTGCCCACAGAACTGGTAGTAACACATTTTACATTTCACCACTGCCCCATATCTTAAAAGTATTCCGATTCCTTTCTTTAATTGTCAAAGTCAATCTATTCATTTCTGCACAATCGAATATTTTCTTAATTACTTGTCCCTCTGTAGGGGTTTTCTCTGTTTTCCATCTTTGCGCAAATACCATCCTCACTGCAGTTATAACGTGTATAATCAAATATGTATTTTCTTTAATAAATTTTTCTGGTAATATACCCAGTAGGAACAGTTCAGGTTTTAAATTCATATATTTTTGTATCATTTCTTATAACCATGTCTTAATTTTAATCCAATAATTTCTCGCTTCTGGACACGTCCACCACATACAATCCTGGTGTCTGATGGCATTTCCAACATTTAGCTGATTTATCTTTAAACATTTTTGCCAATATTTCAGATGGCATGTGCAATCTGTAAAACATTTTGTATTGATTCTCCTTATATGCTATGGACATTGTTAATTTATAATTCCTTTCCCATAGCTGCTTCCATTTATCTAACTCAATTGAATATCCAATTTTTTTTGCCCAAGCTATCATTGTTTCTTTTACCCATTATAGTTTAATACTAAGTAGGTGATTATATATTTTTTAAATTAATTTTTTCATCTGTTTCTGTGAGTATCTTACTCACAGAAGTGAGTTCTGTCATTTCTAAATAAAAACCATATGGTTTAGCATCTTCTTCATATCTTGTTTGTATTTGCATATGAGTATACCAATCCATCTCAATCCCTTTTTCCTTTATTTCTTGTTTCAATTCCCCCTTATCTGTTAATATATCCTTGTATCTAAGAATATTTTTAATATTAATAGTATTTGGGTGTATTTGGGAGATGATACCCTCCTCTGGGGACATTGTTTCCCCCCCTCCCTTTCCCTGCCTTCCCCTCCCCCCCTTCTTTATGGGGGAGGGATTTATGAACCGCTACATTTTGGACCTCTTACCATGTTTCCACTCATGCCCACGCTGGTGGGAGAGACCAAGCACCATTATGAGGGGGCTGAGGAACTTCCTATATCCCAACGGAGAAGACATAACATCATTCCCAATAACCATCTGTAATGGGACCAGCTGTCGTGAAAAGATGGTTGGTCATTAGCCTCCGTTGGAGGGAAAAAAGAACATTGGACCTTTTCCCTGTCATGAGAGGACAGTGGAGTCCAGCCCTACGAATGGACATTTTGTGACCTTTTATGCCCGGTTCTCCCTTTGGACTTTGATGGACTCCCGGACTGGCCTTCATTTCCCGTCCTTGGTTCGCTTGATGATCCCAAAAGCCGACCTTCTTGCGCTGCGAGACTCCCCCCTCTCGCAGGCCTGGCCCTGCATGTTATCGAGGGCCTATCTTGATGACAGGGTTTGGAACCCTGAGAGATGGCATGCAATGAAGAGGGGGTTGAGGGGTTTTTTATTGGGATTTTAAAGGAAAATTTTAAGGGGACCCAGGAGGTAGGGAAGGGGTTGTAAAGATGGGCCTGGGGGGGTTCATATAGCCACTGAACGGGATGAGGGGGTACTTGGGCACGGCAGAGAGATCGCAGAGGGAACTTTGACTGGGAAACAGCGGGGTGTCGGAAAGGGCAGTGCAATTGAAATAGTGAGTGGGAGGGGCAGATATGACAGGCGCAGGGGGCCATATCATGTTCCAGGGGTGCGCATACGCTGTTTATGAGCAATTGCGCACTCCGGCCTAGGTTGCACAAAGCCTCAGGCCACTGGGTCCGCGGCTGATGTTATGTAATGTCAGGTCTGTTGTTAACAAAGCCCCCCTCATTTGTGACCTTATTTTGGAAGGGGTGCAGACCTGGCAGGTATTATGGAGACCTGGTTGGGCCACGAGGGGGAGGGGTTCCCCTCGTTGAAATGTGCCCACCAGGTTTCTGAGCATTTCACCAGCCAAAGGCTCAGGGGAGGGATGGGGGAGTGGCAGCGATTATTAGGGAAAGTCTTAGTCTGAGTGAGACCACTGTGCCTCAAATAGCCAGATGTGAGTCCCTCCTCGTGAAGTGGGGCCGGGGTGGGCAGATGGGTTTGCTGACTACGTACCTGGCTCCCTGCCACGTGGCGGCAACCCTGCTTAAGCTGCTCGACGTTATTGCCGGGGTGGCAGTTGATACCCCCAGACTTATTGTTATGGGGGATTTCAACCTGCCATCTGCAGGTGAAGCATCAGAGGTGGCTCGGGAGTTCATGGCTTCCATGGCGGCCATGGACCTGACCCAATTAGTTCAAGGCCCCACTCACACAGGGGGACACACTCTGGACTTGATTTTTGTCTCTGGTCAGTGGTTGAATGATCTTGGTAGAGGGGATCTAGATATTAAACCCTTGTCATGGACAGATCATACTCTCCTTAGCTTGGACTTTCCTGCTGCTTCCCCCCGCTGCAGGAGGGAGGCGGCAGGAAGACGGAACCAATCAAATGATTCCATCCCAGGCGCCTGATGGATCCCGAAAGGTTCCTGATGGAGCTTGGGCCATTTCCTGAGACCCTGGCACACGACTTGACTGAAGACCTGTGGCCGCCTGGGAGAGTGCGGCCGCTGGGGCTTTGGACCGCGTCGTGCCTTTGCAGCCACTGACCCGTGCCAATCTCAATTGGCTCCTTGGTTCTCCGAGGAGCTGAGAGAGATGAAGCGTCGGAAAAAATGCCTAGAGAACATCCGATTCCGACCGGACACAGGTGAGGTTTTATATAAAGACCTACCTAGTGGCGATAAAAGCGGCAAAATCTACCTATTTTTCCGCTCTTATTGCATCTGCAGAGAACCTCCCAGCTGCCTTGTTTAGGATGACCTACTCCCTTCTTTGGGGGGGAGTGCAGGAAGATCCCTTGCAGGGTCGTGCTGAGGATTTCATGCAATTCCTGCATGATAAAGTTGCTCAGATTCGGGAAGGCTTGGACTCTGACTGGGTGAGTCCAGGGGAGGAGGCGAGGGTAGGTCTTGAGAACATTATCTGGGAGGAGTTTGATTCTGTGGCTCCCGAGGATGTGGACAGGGTTCTGGGTAGGATTAGTGCCGCCACACGTTTATTGGACCCATGTCCCTCCTGGTTGGTACTGGCCTCCCGGGAGGTTACACGAGGCTGGCTCCAGGGGATTATAAGTGCTTCTCTGAGTGAGGGTGCCTTTCCCACTGCCTTGAAAGAGGCGGTGGTGAGGCCCCTCCTCAAGAAGCCTTCCCTGGACCCAGCCGAATTAGCTAACTATCGTCCGGTCTCCAACCTTCGTTTTGTGGCAAAGGTTGTTGAGAGTGTGGTGGCACGACAACTGCCTGGGCACCTGGATGAAGCTATCTATCTAGACCCGTACTAGTCGGGCTTCAGCACAGAAACGGCATTGGTCGTGTTGGTGGATGACCTCTGGAGGGCTCGGGACAGGGTTGTTCCTCTGTCCTGATTCTGTTAGATCTCTCAGCGGCTTTTGATACCATCGACCATGGTATCATGCTGCAGTGGTTGAGGGGGCTAGAAATAGGGGGCACTGTTTTATGGTGGTTCTCCTCCTTCCTCCGACCGCTCACAGTTTGTATTGACAGGGGGGCAGAGATTGACTTTGAAGTGCCTCGCATGGGGAGTGCCGCAGGGGTCGGTCCTCTCGCCCCTTCTGTTCAACATTTATGTGAAGCCGCTGGGTGAGATCATCCGTGGTTTTGGGGTGAGAGTCCATCTGTACACTGATGATACTCAGCTGTATATCTCCACCCCAGACCACATCAACGATGCCCTTGATGTAGTGTCCGTACGGGTCTGGATGGGGAGAAATAGGCTCGGACTCAACCCTTCCAAGACTGAGTGGCTGTGGTTCCCGGCGTCACGATATAATCAGCTGGTGCCATCGCTGACTATTGGTGGTGAATCTTTGCCCCCCACAGAGAGGGCGTGCAATCTGGGCGTCCTCCTGAATGCACGGCTGTCTTTAGAAGAGCATATGACAGCTGTGGCCAGGGGGGCTTTTTATCAGGTTCGCCTGATTCGCCAGTTCCAGCCCTTTCTGGATCACAACGCCTTGAGCACGGTCACTCACGCCCTTGTCTCCTCTTGACCGGACTACTGTAATGCTCTCTACATGGGGCTCCCCTTGAAAAGCACCCGGAGGCTCCAGCTGGTCCAGAATGTGGGCACACGGGTGGTTATGGGCACAACTCATTGTGCCCATGTGACACCCCTCCTGCGCGAGCTGCACTGGCTCCCAGTGGTCTTCCGGGTGCGATTCAAAGTGTTGGTTACCACCTTTAAAGCGCTCCATGGCATTGGATCTGGGTACCTTCGAGACCGTCTTCTGCCACCAGTAGCCTCCCACCGGCCAGTCCGCTCCCACAGAGAGGGTCTCCTCAGGGTGCCATCGGCCAAATTATGTTGGCTGGCGACACCCAGGGGGATGGCCTTCTCTGTTCCCTGCCCTTTGGAATGAACTGCCCCCAGAAATGTGTAAGATCTCTGACCTCCGTGTTTTTCGCTGTGTCCTCAAAACCTTGCTGTTCTGCCAGGCCGGGCTTTCAATGTAAAGATTTTAAATTGGTTTTAAATATGGGATTTTAAATTGGTGTTTTATATTTGAGCCAAATTATTTAATATTTTTAATTATTTTTTAATCTTGTCTGTCTTTGTGCTTTTAATCAGGCTGTACACCGCCCCGAGTCCTTCGGGAGAGGGGCGGTATAGAAATAAAATAAAATTATTATTATTATTATTATTATTATTATTATTACTACTACTATTATTATTACTATTATTATTTATTATTATTAACATTTTCACTGTTGATAACCATGTTGGTATTTTCAAATAATTATCGCTAATTTTCTCCCACATTATTAATAATGCATTTCTTACATAGTGTCTTTGAAAATAAGTATGCATCTTGCTTCTGCCATACCATAAAAAGGTGTGCCATCCCAATTGTAAATCATGTCCTTCCAAAGTTAGTAGTCTTATATTAGTCCAATCTATTCTCTCATCCAGGTCAACGCTGCTGCCTGGTAGTATAGTTCCTAATTTGGCAGTCCAAATCCTCCACGTAATCTCGCATCTTGTAACATTTTTATGTTGATTCTTGCTTTCTTCCCTTGCCATATAAATTCTCCAGCGCGCTGCTTGGAGAATCCAAAGTGTGGGTTTAAAACAGTGTATTAGCCAGAGACTGAGTGTATATCACTTTAAATTTTCCTAGGATCCGCCTCCTTCGCTCTACTGGTGTCAGTTTTATTCACTCAGTGGAGCTGAAGAGACTGATCTTTGGTTGCTCTGCATAATAATTCTGTAAATTCCACGCTTTGGATTCTAACTGGACCAAGAGAATTAATTTTGATATTATTATTTGATTTGACCTGGAATGTTATGGACTGAGAAGGGGTGGTGAGTCCTATCGGGGCTTGGCCCCTTTAAAGGATTTGGTTTGACAGTTCATCTTCAAAACCTTTCTACTGCCGGTGTTTCCCGGCTTGCCGGTACGACTGCTGCCACCTCTAAATTAACTGTACCTGCTAATGTTTTCCTTGGCAGTTTTCTAAGTACTGCTACCGGCTGGAGCAGTCTCTACCTATGACAGTCCGTTCAGCCTGAAGCATCTGCCTTGCTGACGTAACTTAATAGTACTCAGGCTGACAGCTCTGCTACCGGCCGGAGCAGACTCCCTGCCTTGTTTCGTCGCGCAGCTTGAAGCTAATTACACAAGCCTTGCTGCCGACCAGATCGCATCTGCTGCTGCTCTTTTCAAACTTTTCCCTTCCGAGCTTAATCTCATCAAGCGCCAAGATCATCATTAGGCGCAGAGAAAATTGACTTTCTTGAGCCGTTGGGAGCACAGCGGCACTGAGGCGATTTCCAGACGACACAGCCATTTTGAGGATATCTGAGAGCCGTTAGCAGCCTCGGAGAGTGCTGGATCCTGCTATACCAGCCGAAAAACATCAAGACTTAAAGCTGCTGACTTGCTGTATTGCGGAGAGCGTGAGCGATCTTATTGCAGGGATCGCCAGATTGCTGGCCGGTTCTTGAACAGCCCTTGGTAATCGCCTGTCATTAATCCTGAGCCGCGCATGCGCAGTGGGTGCCTACAATCCCACCGCCATTTTATGGGTCAGAGGCAGCGTTTAACAGCAAGTCTATTAACTGAGCTCCCTATAACTGCTGAACTTGCAACTTTGCACTTGCGCAAGTTGCCACCGCTGCTTTTACAACATTGACTGATTGTGTTTTTCAGCACTGTTTGTTTATTCGGTTAAAAATATTAATATTAATTCTGGAGGCAAGAGTTTCATAACCGCCTTCATTGCTTAAGGACTGTTTTGAATATTTATATACATAGATATATACATAGAAAAAAAACCAATCATTAATTATTAGTATTAATTCATTATTAATTAGTATTTTATTACAATCAATATCATACAAAATGGCAGATCTGGATTTACCTTCAGATCTTGAACATTTGGATGAGCAGTCCACCTCAGTTTCACTACCACCCCGAAAGGCAGCCTCTTCTAAATCAAGACCTCCTAGAGCTACTTCAGCACCTCCATCTTCAGTGGCTTCCCGCCCTTCCAAACGGGGCTCTAAGATAAAGATTAGCAGCGCAGTCATCGTGCACTAGAGCGCCAATTTGATTTGGCCCGCCAGAAGGTTTTGGCTTCTGAAACACCTTCCAGTCCTCTCAAGTAGCTCTCAGGTCAGGTGGCTCTTCACAACCCCCGCCTGAGGCAAGGCCTAGTCCTGACCTCAGCGGAATGTGTGATCCACAGGATGTTACAAAATATGCTCTGGCGCACTCTTCTGATCCAGCTTCACAAATTCAGATGGCTCCGCCACCTCAGGTGCATGTCACGCGGTCCATGCCCGAGGCTACCTTTACCCCGACTGCAGCAAGGCTTCGCCCACTAGAAGGTTGGAATTCCAATCTACCCCTCAATGTCCAATCTATTGTGGCAGAAACGGTGTCCAGACTCCTTGTGACTGGATCGTTGCCAGCTGGGCACCAGGTGAACGCTCAACAGCCACCTCAGCCTCTGGTAACATACACTTACACCCATCATCAAGAGTATGACTGTTACCATGAATCTGGTCATAGCGATGATTCCATCTGGGATGAAGAGGAGCAAAGGAATTCGGAACTTTCCGAAGATGAGGGCCTTTTGCCAGGCAGCCCTCCCCTTACTAGACTTTTCCGCCTGTCGCTCTTTAAGTCCTTGCTCCACAAAGCCAAGGTGTCAGCGAACCTGGCCATGCACCAGAGCAGCAGGCTTCATCCTCCGAATCTGTACGTTCGGACGGCCTCTTTAATGTTCAGGCGACTAAGCAGGATTTTATTCCGTGTCCTCAATTATTCTCAGAGGTCATTCAATGGCCATGGGCTGTCCCGGGGTCTCTGCCAGCCCCCAACGGCCTCGACAAAAGGCTGTATTGCTCCGCACCCAACCTCCAAGACATGTTGCAGCTATCTTTGGTAGATGCCCCAGTGGCTCAATTAACATCTTCCACCTTGCTAACTAACGATGTTGCAGATGGACTATGTACTGAGGACAAGAAGGCGGAGCTTCTACGCAAAAATCAAGTGACCGCCTGGTCGATTAGAGCTGCCTCTTCGGCCTCTTTTGTTAACAGAGCCTCCCTTATCTGGCTTCGACAGTTGCAGGAACGTCTTCCACAAGATGAGAAGCGGCTCCACCAAGACGTGAACAAGTTGGTGGCAACTGCTGAGTACTCGGCAGATGCGTTCTTAGATGCTGCCAAGTTTGCCTTCAGGTCCCTGACCGCCGCAGTGGCTTCATGTCGTCTTGTGGCTGCGTCACTGGAGAGCTGACAATAAATCTAAGTGGCAACTTACTGCAGCGCCATTCAAAGGTAACAGCCTCTTTGGTGATGCACTTACCCCCATCCTTTTGGAGGATAAGGATAAACGGAAGGTAATGACATCTTCCTACTGCAGGGGGGACCGCAGATATTCACCATATCAGCAGCGGCCGCCCTTTCGGACTGACTCAGGGCCCAGCGAGCCCTATCAATACAGGGCTGCAAATCAAGGCTTCTACAGACCTCACGATAGATCCGGGTCCCGGGATAGAGGCCGCAGACAACTGGCCTACAAAAAGCCCTTCCGTGGAACCGGATCCCGTCCATTCCGCAGAGGAAAATGACTGTTCCACCCCTCCTTCCATTGGCGGGTGTCTTTATTCAAGAACCAATGGGAGTTGACTACCTCAGATGCCTGGGTCTTACAGACTGTTCATCTAGGGCTTACCCTGGAACTGAGATCGATTCCTCCAACCAGGTTCATGCAATGCCCTGTGTCTCGGAACCCGGAAAAGAGGCGGTTGATGGAGGCGAAGATTCTCCACCTCATGGAAATTCAAGCTATAGAGCCGGTTTCTATAGATCAACAAGGTACCGGCTTCTACAGCATCTTTTTCCTCGTACCGAAGAGTTCTGGAGAATGGAGAGGCATCCTGGACTTGAAGGAACTCAACAAGTCCATAGTCTACCACCAGCTCAGGATGCAATCTCTTCATTCCATTATAGGGTGCATCCGTCCAGACGACCTGATGACATCAATAGACTTAAAGGAAGCCTACCTGCACATTCCAATCCGTGCAGCACACCGCCGTTTTCTGCGCTTCGCATATGCCAACAGGCATTTCCAGTATCGGGCCATGCCCTTCGGTCTTTCGTCGGCCCCCAGAACATTTACGAAGATGCTAGCGGCAGTAGCCTCCTCTCTTCAACAAATTCCGATACAATTGTTTTGCTACCTAGACGACATCCTTATCCTGTCCTCTCATGAGCAGGCGAAGCAAGATCTCGCAAAAGTGACCCATTCTCTACAAATCCATGGGTTCACGATAAATTTCAAAAAAAGTCATCTTCAACCAACCTTTCGTATCCTGCACCTGGGAGCCATCTTGGACTCGCAACAGGGCATGGTGTTCCTCTCCAAGGACTGCCTAGCGAGCATTCGAGATTTCGTGAACCAGGTGTTGTCTCTCCAGAAAGTGCCTCTAATCCTCCTGTCAAGACTGCTGGGAAAAATGATTTCCTGTATCTCAATAATTCCATGGGCGAGATTCCATTCCAGACCATCCGAGATTGTCCCAGCCCCTAAACTATTTGCAGAGGTGCTGCAGCGCCAGTGGAAGAATCCCAGTATGGGACCAATTTCTAATAGTCTTGATAGGCGCTTATATAATTTGGAGGCGGAGTATGATTCTCTTTTGCAGATTCCAACCGTAGATGCTCCGGTGGTAGCCCTGGCTTCCTCATCTCCTACTTCTGGCCCAGCAGAGGAGGCTCTCCGCCCAGAAGAAAGAAAAGCAGAACGTACCCTAATCAAGGGCCATCAAGCGGCTGCATGGTCAGTACAGGCGGCTTCGGCAGCTTCGTTTTTTAACCGAGCCTCCATTCTTTGGTTAAAGAAATTGCAAGGTTGTCTTCCCGCTTCTGATGTGAGAACACATCAGGATATAAATAAGATAATAGCGGCAGTTGAATATTCGGCGGATGCCACTCTAAACGCTGCCAGGTTCTCCGTCAAAGCCATGGGGGCTGCAGTCACTAATTGAAGAATGCTTTGGTTGAAGTATTGGCAGGCAGATGTACGTAGTAAATGGCGTCTCGCTTCAGCTTCTTATCAGGGCTCTAAGCTGTTTGGGGCCTCACTTGAACCCCTTCTTATTGAGACTAGGGACCATCGGAAGATTTTGCCAGCAATGTCTCGTAGATCAGACAACCGTGGTTCGGCCTCCTTTCGACAGAATTCCTTTCGGCCTTCAGATCCTGGATACTACCAGCAGCGGTCTCAATGTTTCTATCAGCAGAGAGGATCTTTCCAGCAAGACAACCAGGCCAGACAGGCCCCTAGATTCCCCTCCAGAAGGGCCCTTAGGGGTGGTAGGAGCCGTCCCTTTCGCAGGCCTCGTTAGACATCACCTTCCTTCCAAACTGGGGGGCCGATTGGCTCTCTTTCTCCCTAAATGGGAATCCACTACTACTGATGATTGGGTAAAAAGGACTCTTAGATTTGGTTTAGCCTTGGAGTTTATTTCCTCCCCTCCTAGTAAGTTTTTGCGTTGTCCTGTTTCTCTTAACAGGAATAAAAGGGTCCAGGTGGAGGCAGCCATTAGCCATTTACTAAACATTGGAGCCATTCAGCCGGTTCCCCCGGCGGAATTTGGACAGGGGTTTTATTCTTGGCTCTTTCTCGTCCAAAAGCCATCTGGCGATTGGCGCCCCATTCTGGACTTGAAATCTCTGAACCGACACCTAACATATCGCCGGTTCAAAATGCATTCCCTGCAATCTATTTTACTTTGTGTACGGGAAGGAGATTTTTTATCATCTGTGGACTTAACAGAAGCCTATCTTCACGTCCCCATCCTCCCGGACCATTGCAAATTTCTATGTTTTTGTTATAATTCCAAACACTATCAGTATTGTGTCCTTCCCTTTGGGTTGTCCTCCGCCCCCAGGATCTTTACCAAGATCATGGTGGCTCTTATTGGTTTTCTCACTTCCATTCCAGTTAGAGTGTCTTTCTATCTGGATGACATTCTTATTTTATCTAACTCCTTACAGCAGGGCCAAGCAGATCTAGCGACTACACTACAGGTTCTCCAAGACCATGGTTTTTCGGTCAGTTGGTCTAAGAGCCACCTGACCCCTTCCATCCGAATTAAACATCAGGGGTCGATAATTGATACCTTGTCTTCTGAAGTCTTCCTTTCCCCAGATAGGATAGACAGTCTGCAATAGCTCGCTTCCCGAGTGCAGACTCAGGGGTCTGCCTCCATCCTGTCACTATCTCGCCTTCATGGCAAGATGGTCTCTACCTTTGGGATTGTCCCTTGGGCCCGCCTACACAGCCGAGACTTGCAATGGGTACTACTTCCCTTTCAATGTTCCCTAGAGACAATTCTGCCTCAAGGTTGGTGCTCCCTGCACAAGTGATCCAGTCTCTCACCTGGTGGACATCAGAGGCGGTATGCAAGGGGACCAGGTTTCGGGATCCGCACAGGCTGATTATCACAACAGATGCCAGTCTGTCGGGTTGGGGAGCTCACCTAGGCCCCCACCTGGCTCAAGGTCGGTGGTCATCAACCGAAAGACGTCTGAACATCAATGTGCTCAAACTGCGGGCCATATTTCTCGCTCTAAGAGCCTTCAAAGACCACATTTTCCATTGAGATATACTAATTCTGACGGACAATGTAACGGCCAAAGCCCATGTCAACCGCCTCGGGGGCACACGGTCCAAGCTGCTGATGCGGGAAGCAAGGAAACTGGGCCTCTGAGCAGAAGGTCATCTGACATCCTTGCAACCGGCCCACATCTCGGGAGTTCACAACCGGACGGCCGACTCCCTCAGCCGCTCTCCATGGGACAATGCGGAGTGGTCCCTTCCCCCCTCCCTCTTTCAGACGGTGACTCAGCGCTTCGGGCTCCCGATTGTAGACCTATTCTCCAGTGCGGACAACCATCAACTTCCGTGTTTCTTTACCAGATTTCCGTGCCCGGGGGCGGAAGCAGTAGATGCCCTTCGAAGTCCTTGGCCGGCAGGTCAACTTTTGTATGCCTTTCCCCCCCGTCAATCTAATACCCAGAGTACTTCAGAAACTCATCCAAGAAAGGGCAGAGTTGATCTTAATTGCTCCCGCATGGAACCGCCGTCCCTGGTACGCGGACCTCCGGTCTCTCTCCGTAGGGCCGCACTGGCGAATACCAGACGATCGGATCAGTCTGCACCAAGGGTCCCTTCAGCATCCGGATCAGCAATGGTACTAACTCACCGTGTGGAGGTTGAGCGGAGCCTTATGAGCGGAGCCTCTCCCTCTGTCAACCGGAGTCATTACCACTATTCAAGCATCTAGATGGGCCTCCACTACCCGTATTTATGAAGCAACCTGGAGGGCCTTCTCCAAGTGGTGCCTCAAGGGTCACCACATTCCTACTGCCGCCTCCATAGTACAAGTCTTAGAATTCCTACAGGACGGCTTTGTCTCAGGCCTGTCCCCCAACACACTCCGACGACAAGTCGCGGCTCTCTCCACTGTCTTGTCCGGGTCATCTTCAGAGCCCATCTCCAAAAATCTGCTGGCCTGCCAGTTTTTGCGGGGCGCTACCAACATCCGCCCGCCCACTATTCACCGTTACCCTTCGTGGGACCTGCCTAAAGTCCTCTTAGCCCTCACTAGCCCACCCTTCGAGCCATTGAAGGACATTCCCTTGAGGTACCTGTCATTGAAGGTCGCCTTCCTAGTGGCAGTCACTTCAGCCCGTAGAATTTCAGAGATGGCGGCGCTTTTGGTCCGCAAAGAACTTTGCATATTCCACCAGGACAGAGTGGTGATGCGGTTAGATCCTTCCTTTATACTGAAGATTAATTCCATCTTTCACCGGGCCCAGGAAGTAGTTCTTCCAACTTTCTGTCCTTCTCCACGGCACCCTTTGGAGAAGCGTTGGCATTCCCTCAACGTTCGACGGGCCCTGAAGTTTACATCGCCCGGACCTCTTCCTTCAGGCGTTCGGACACGTTGTTTGTGTCTTTCTTACCTGCCTCTCTGGGGGTAAAAGTTTCTTCTACCACTTTGGGGCGATGGATACGAGCCTGCATTTCGGCGGCATATGAGGCTCAGGCCTTGCCAGTCCCACGGAGGATCACAGCACATTCTACTAGGAGTGCCGCCACGTCAGCGGCTTGGTCTACCCGCTCTTCCATCGCTGAGATTTGTCGTGCCGCCACATGGGCTTCTCCAATGCCATTCATTCGGCACTACCGGGTGGACAAATTTGCTTCATCGGATGCTGCCTTCGGAAGGAGAGTTCTCCAGGGAGTCCTGTCAGCATCCTAGTGTCTGGTCCGGCCTGCTCCCTCCCGACTGGACACTTGGCTTTGGTATGTCCCATCCTGACTGCCGTGCCCGACTATAGGAGAATGGGCATTGGTACTTACCTGATACGCCTCTTCTCTGACTGTCGGGCACGGCAGTCAGCCCCACCCTTCTTGGGGGGCCGGACCATTGTCCTGGTTATCAGGAGGGGGGTGGGTTTCTCTAATCTTGTTGAATTTTTTGGTCCTAGGCACGCCTGTCTACAAGTTCTCCCTCATCTCAAAACTGACCCCTACAGCTAGAGGGAGGGACTTCCTTGAAATTGTAGACCCGGTCCTGTAGCAACTCAACCAAGTCTCCTCCCATCCTGACTGCCGTGCCCGACAGTCAGAGAAGAGGCGTATCAGGTAAGTACCAACGCCCATTCTAATTCTCTGTGCCAATTCTGTCTTTGTGTTTAGATTCAATTTATGTTTAGCTAAATTAAGTTTTTGCTATGTCGTTTTGTTGTTCGGTTGTTATTGCAATTTGGCCTCAAGTATCTTAATTTCTTCCGTATATCGTTCCTGACTTCTTCTTTTTCTTTTTTCCTTTTTGCTGTATATGCTATAGTTAGGCCTCTAATGAAAGTTTTTGATGTATCCCATAGATTCTGTAATGATGTTTGCTCTTTTTTATTATTTTGAAAAAATATCTTCATTTCTTTTTCTATCATCTCTGTATATGTCTTTTCCTTTATAATGTTTATATTCATTTTCCACCGTCTCTGTTTTCGGAAGCCCTTCCAAATTACTTTGAGGGGATTGTGATCAGCCCATATGCCTGGCATAATCTCAATATCTTGTATTTCTTTATGTAGTTGTGGCATCATCCAGGCCATATCCAGTCTGGACCATGATCAGTATGGGTTAGAGAAATATGTATATTGTTTTGTGTTTGGATTAATTTCTCGCCAGGAATTATGTAAGCTTAATTCTTCAACCAGATTTTGAAATGTTTGTGGCAATAATTTCCTTTTGAGTTTATTTCCTCTATTATTATGATAATCTTGTTGTGTATTTGTTATCAAATTGAAATCAATAATGCATATATTTTCATAATCAAATTCTTTTAATTTATCATGTAATTTTTTTATAGAAGTCTATTTGATTTCCATTTGGGGCATATATTGATACTAGCAAAATTATTTTTGTTTCTAATTTAATTTCTATTATCAGCACCCGGCCTTTCATATCTGTATAAATCAGCTTCAATCTTAAATGTTCTTTTTTTTTTTTTTATTGAAAAAGTTTTACAATAAAAAGTTTAATTTTCACCATCAGTCAATGGAAAAAGTTTTACAATAAAAAAATTTCCCCCCCTTTTTTTTCACCCCTACCCCCTCCCCCACCCTCTCATGCCCCCCAACCTCCCCCCGACCCCACCCCCTCCCTCTCCCACCCACCCCTGACTTCCGCTACACATTTCTTAAGAAAGAAAAACAACAAGAATTTATAACAACAAGAAAAGCAAATACTATTATATATTCAGTTCTAAATTAAGAGGAAGAGGAAAGAAAGAAAGAAAAGAATTAAGAAAAAATAAAAATAAAAAAATTAAAATAAAATAAAATAAAATAATACAAAGAAAAACCCATAAGCATAGATATTTGTCTAAGCTTAACAATATTGTATTCAGAAAAACACCAGAAAAAATAGCCATTATGATATTTAACCCAATTTAAAGACAGAAAAAAATAACTAACATTACTAACATTACTAATCATATACCATACTCGATCACTCCAAAATTATATAACTTACTTATTCATATTAAATAATGCCACATATTTTAATCCAAACTGCTCCCCCTAATTCAAAAACCCAAAAATCCCCCCTTCAAAGAAAAAAAGATAAAGTATACAATATAATATAATTATACATATATTATTATAATTTTCCATAACTCGAATTACAATCTTCTCTTCTTCCTGATTGAAGTTAAATCCTTTCTTCACCTGTATCCAATTCCAATATTCTTCATCTTCTATCTGCCCCCATCAGTAAAACCAAACATTCCACATAAACCCCCCGTGTGACTTTATATAGATAACATCCAACCAAGGAAATATTCACTCCTCTAGGTAGAATCATTCAAACAAACGTATTCTATTTCAACAAGAAAAAAACCCAATGCAGCTCCACCAAACCTTAAGAGCAAAAAAAAATCAAGAAAAAAAAAATCCTAGAGACTGCATTCCCAGATGTTCTTGTAAAAACTGGTGGCGCCTTCCTCGTCGGCGGCGGGCTCCTCCATGCCCGCCGACGTCTCGCCGCGTTAGAGCCGCCTCACAGCTGGCAGGCGGCTCGAATAACCTGCTCCTCAGCGGGAGGAGCAGGCAGAGCTTCTGGGGGTGAGGCTGGGCCCCCTGAGTCGCCCCAGGATCGCTCCGTTTGTCCTGGGGAGGGCTCAGAAGGATGGCCCCCTCCATACCTCCAGAGAAGCTCCGCGACGAGACTGTCCTCCGCTAAGTAATTAGCGGAGCCAGACGCTGGAAGCAACACCACAGCGTCTATGGAGCAAGCTGAAAAAGAAAGAAGCAAAGACGAAGCAAGTATGGATTTTTTTTACTGATTTTTTATTGATTTTTTGGAAGAGCAATGAGAGGAGGGGGGAAGGAGAGGAAGAGAAGTGAAAGTTTCTAAGAAAGTTTTTTTTTTAAAATGGCGACTGGTCTTAATTGAAAAAATGCCAGAGCGATTGAAAACAGAGGCTTTGAAATGAATACCTTGCTATGGGAGAGTCATTTAAAGTAAGAAGAAATTTTCTTTTCCTTTTTTTGGATATTTTTCTTTAAAACAAGGATTAAAGTAAAGTATGGCAAAGTGAAGTAAAGTATAGTAAAGCCATTTAAAGCAAAATAAAGATGACTAAAGGAAGGGGGGGCTCCCCCTTGAGCCAGCTGAAGAATAAAGCTGAGATGATGCAATTGTCTGGATTGGCAGAAGGGGACTTAAAAGAACTTATAACAACTCCTTTATCGAGTGTAGTTGACAAAATTAAAAACTCACAGAAGAATCTTGTGGATTTGATTGCTGGAAAGCATGACCAATTAAGTCAAACTATTGTTAAAGTAATTTCAGACCTTTCAAATGTGGTGATTGAAATGGAGGAGAAAGTAACTGAAATTAGCAGTAAAATTGGCTCCCAGATTCAAGAAATACAAGAAAGGT
The DNA here is from genome assembly GCA_038048745.1 of Coluber constrictor foxii. Taxonomy (NCBI): domain Eukaryota; kingdom Metazoa; phylum Chordata; class Lepidosauria; order Squamata; family Colubridae; genus Coluber; species Coluber constrictor. The sequence continues at coordinate 111,234,406 of CM075961.1, read as the reverse complement.
CTGTGAAAGCTGAGATTTGTAATCAGACTATACAGAATGATATTATCATGCTTCAAATTAAAACTATGGCCTCAGCTATCAGAGTAAGAGGTATTAAAGAAAACCAGAGAGATTTAAAAGCAACTATTGCAAAGGTTTTTGCTGAACTACTAGAGCTTGAGGATGAGATAATTCTTGGTTGTATAGAGAAAGTTTACAGAGTCAACTCACGAGTAGCCAAACAAAGGAATTTATCCAGAGATGTTGTTGTTTACTTTACTGATAAAAGGTTGAGAGATGATATCCTACAAAGGTCCTATTCTGCCAGAGCGCAAGTAGAAGGTGAACAAATTAGTATCTTTAAAGAGTTACCACCGAAGGTTCTAAAGAAAAGGAAAGAATTTGCTTTTTTAACTAAAGAATTGAAGAAAAGTAATATCCCATTTAGATGGGATTTACCAGTTGGCATAATTTTTAGATATCATGGCGTGAGATATTGTTTGAATACTATTGAAAAAGCGGAACATTTTTATAAAAATATTTTTAAGGGAGCTTCGGAAGATCTCAAGAATAAGAAACAAGAAAGAGAGTTTGTAAAAGGTAAACAGAAGGATGAGACTCAAAGAATGAATCAAAGAACGTTAAAAGTACAAGGAGTGCAATCTGGTTTCTTGGAGGATCTTACTATGGACCTTTCAGATGGGAAAATAGACCATACCAGTGAACCTAGACTAGGAGCACCGGACCTTGAACTGCTGGAGCAAGATTTAAAAAATATTATAATTCAAGATGATCAGCAGCAGAGGTCCAACGCTCCGCAAGAAAAGGATGGTGATATCGAGCAGCAGGAACCAGATTCTAACGAGGAAATTCGAGAGGTAACTAATGAGTGTCGTAAAGTCCTTCATCAGATGCAGCTGTTATCAGAAAGCTTGGACAATCTTGGAAACTGGTTATAAAATTCCTAAAGTTTATATGGATTTGGATTTATGGATTATAAAGTCTTCATCCTGACTTGGAGTTTCTTTTTTTATCCTGAATTGGATTTAACATCTTGAGCAAGTTTAACAGAGGGCTGCAATGGTAGCAGCGTTTTGTGATTATCCTATCATAGTTTTTTTTTGGAACTTATCATCCAAGAGGAAATGAGAATATCTAACAACCAGAAGGAGTGAAAGGGTGGCAGGATTTGAAACAGCTTTATAAGAACATTTGGGAATGCAGTTGCTAGGATTTTTCTCTTTTTTTTATTATTATTTTTTTTTTTTGTCATAAAGGTTTGGCGGAGCTGCATTGGGTTTCTTTTTGTTGTAATAGAATACGTTAGTTTGAATGTTTCTACCTAGAGGAGTGAATATTTTCGTGGTTGGATGTTACCTATATAGTAGCAGCGTTTTGTGATTACCCTATTATAGTTTTTTTTTTTTTTTGGAATTTATCATCCAAGAGGAAAGAATGGAAATGAAAATGTCTTACAACCAAGACTGAATGACAAAGGGTGGCTTAAATGTTCTTTTACATATATTACACTCCTCTTTTCTTACATTCAGCTAAGGATGTGTATAGTATTCCTAATTTCTTATTTTCTAGTAGTGTTTTCTGTTGTTTTTTGATATGTACTTCTTCTAGAGTGATTATATCTGATTCTAGTTTCCTCAATTTGGTAACTGTCTGTTGTCTTTTATTGGGTGAATTTAAGCCGTTAATGTTTATAGACGTGAGTGTTAGTTCTTTTTCCGTTACTGTCCTTATTTACTTGTCAGCTGCTTTGGCTTTGGTTGTGTTTCTTGTTACTCTTTGAGTGATCTCCACTGCTCCTTCTCTTCCTTGTCCCCCTTTTCCTCGTTCTTTGTCTCCGTTTTTTGTTGTTCGTATATCAAGATCAATAGAGCTTTGATCCTCTTTACTCTCTCTATTTTCCTGCTCTTCTTCGTATCCCAGGTGTTGATCTATGAAATCTTGGGCTTTTTCTATGTTGTCTACTCTAAATTTCCTTCCTTCCCACGTTATGAGGATCCCTTCTGGGATCAGCCATCTGAACTTTATCTTCTGTTTGTTCAATCATCTAGTTAGGAAATTATAGTCTTTCCTTCTATCTCTGGCCCGTTTAGGTACTTGCTTCAGTGTTATTACCTCCCTTCCTTTGTACATAACTGTTTCCTCCCTCATTTTCCTGTAGATTTCTTCTTTTATTGTTCTTTTTGTGAATCTTACGTGGACTTCCTTGGGAAGTTTATTTCTTCTTGCATAATTTGTGTACGATCTATATATTTCATCTATGCCGTTCCTTATTTCACTTTTTTCTTTATGAGTTGCCTTTGAGATTAATTCGACCATAATTTCACCCAGTTCTTCCTCCCTTTGTTCCTCTATGTTTTGGAATCTCAGGTAAAAGGATGCCTTCTCCATCTCAAGTTAATGCGTCCTCAGTTTCTCGATTTTTTATCATTTGCATGTTTTCCATCCTCTCCAACCTCACATTTGTGGCTTCTGTCCTTTCTTCTACTTTATGGATTCTTTTTTCATTTTCTGTAATATTTTGTTGGATTGTGTCTATCCTCTCATCAATGTTTTTAATATCTTCTTTTATTTCTCCCACATCTTTTTGCATTTGTTCTTGATTTTTCTTCATTTCATCATGATTATGGGCCATCTTCTCCTCCATCCTTTTCATTCCCTCTTGGATCATAGCGAGGGCTGCCTGGATATTTTGCATTCCTATTATGGTATCTGCTTTTTCTTTTTCTATTGCATCTCCAGTCTTCTGATATGCTGGGGATGATATCTGTACTGTCTGTGTTGGGGATTTCTTTTTAGTCGTTTTGCTAGTAGCCCATGAGCTTGATGTTGCCATCTTTAATATACTAGTTATTTTCAGCCACAGTATCTTGAGATTATCGGCCACTTTTTTTTTTTTTTTGGTGTTTATATCTTCTGCCTTATGGTGTTATTACGTACTTGTTTATCAATATTTGTAGGATATGGCTTAATATAGTAAATCAACTTATTTAGCAATTAATATATAAGTGGGGGTGACAGATCAGATATAGGAACAGTGGAGAGTAATCAAATCTTTAGCAATTCATTGGTTTTCTTTTAAGTTCATTAAAACTTAAAATATATATTTATCTAACACATTTATCATAATAACTATATTATCAAGCCATTGTGATTCTATATGATTATTCCAATTAATTAACTTCAAATATATAAACTTATCCAAGATACTCTAATATCCTTCAATTGATTTACAATTATTTCATAATTTATCTATAGGTTACCTTCAAATTTATAAATTCATTCAATTCTATAAACTTATCCAATATGATATACTATTCTTAAATTAATTATCAATTTTTCTATAAATTCTTCAAACTGCTTAAATTCAATGACAATAGGAAAAACAAAAAAGAAAGAAAAAGAAAAATAAGAATTTAATATTAGTATCTAATATATTATAATAAACTCGATTCAAACCAGTCTGCTTTGTTACATGTAATGTTATTATTCATTAGTCCTTTTCTTTCAAATCGTGGGTTTTCTTCCAAGTTGTCTCCGTAACAACTTAACGAACTTCAGTGCCACAGCCAAAATAAATGTCCAAATTGTTCAAGTTCTCATGTATGAGTCGCCATTAAATTCCCAGTCTCTTTATCTTTGCAAGTAATGTCCCTGCTGGCAACAATATAGCAACAGTACTAATACAATTTGTACAGTTCCACTCCAATATCTTTTCCGGATTTCTCTCATCGATCTCCACATCAGTCCAATCGACTCCGATAAAATCCGACTCTCCCAAATTCTGTTCAAAACCTCCAAGTCCAAATGATCCCTTTCCTAGAACTCTGTACTCCACGCTCTTTCTGTTACTCAGTTCAGTTCAGTGTTTGCAGGCACTGTTCTCCCCTTCTTCAATAATCATCATCCACTTCGTAAAGTCCACAATTATAAATCCAATCTTGACTATAGCGGAGAATATATCACAAGTTATTTAAATCCAATTTTCATCCGCTCTTTCATTGCTACCTATTCTTTTAGTCACGATCTCTCTGTGTTCTCTGACTTCTAATCCACTTTTTTGCGCTGTCACTCTTCCTTTCAAGATGGCTCCGTTCCGATCACTCTCACTGTCGCCGCTTCTCCTTTTCTTCTCCTCGGTTCTCTGCTTTCAGCATCAAACTCTTATTAATTTTTTATATTTTTTAGGGCTATTCCTTCGTTTTCGTCTCCTGTTGACAGTTATCTCGTTTTTCCCAATTTTCACTTCTCTCTTATACAGTGTCAAGCGCTTCTGGTCAGCCTGAGGGCTGGTGTTTCCTCGCTGCTGGATTAAGGGATCATCTTGAACCTTCGGAGGAGTTGCGATCTCCTCCGAGGTCCTAAGATACTCCCCTTTAAGCTATCGATCTCTTCGTGATCAATAGCGCCAATTTTGGCTAATTTTCAATCTTGTCTCTCTTTGTTCTTTTGCATCTTTTGCTCTTGCTCCTTCTCTTATTGCTCTTTCTTCCTGTTCTTTTATCCTTTCTTCTTTCTCTTTTACAGTTTCCTCTTGGTATCTGGTCTCTCTTGTTTTTCCCAATTTTCTGTCATCTAATGTCCCCAAAATTGCTCATAAAATAATTTCTCTTTTTCAATAGAATCTAATCTATGTCTTTGTTCTTGCCATGTCACCAATATCCCTTCTGGCATTAACCACCTAAAACTCACTCCTTTTGTAATTAAAAGTTTTGTTAGGAAATGGTATTTTCTCAAATCTCTTAACTCTTCTGGGTATTTGTCTCAACACTATCATCTCTTTATATTTCATTGCAGTGTTTCTTGTTATTTGTGGTATCTCTATCGCTTTCTTTGTGAATCTTACATGAACTTCTCTCGGTAATTTATTTCTCATTGCGTATCTTGTGTATACTCTAAATACCTCGTCAATCTCATTTAATATCTTCTTAGGTTCTTCCATCACTTTTGCCAACATTTCTGCCATCACATCTGGCATATTTTCTCCTTTCTTTTCCTCTATATTTTGAAATCTTAAATAATAATCAGAATGATCCATCTTAAGGGAAATGGGCGTTGGTCTTACCTGATACGCCCTTTCTCGATGACATACATACATATAAATGAAATTATATGTATGTATGTATGTATGCATGTATGTAGGTCTTTGGTTATTCAGGTCTTCTCCTGTGTAAAATTGGAAGTGTCTTGGCAACGTTTCGACCAGGGCTGTGGAGTCAGAGTCGGAGTCGAGGAGCCGGAGTTGGAGGAAATTTTGGGTACCTGGAGTTGGAGTCGGAGTCGGCAAACAATGCACCAACTCCGACTCCTACTAAATTTAGATTGGAATTAAAAAAAAAAGCAAGTTTAAATGTCCCAATTCTCCCGACTCCACAGCCCTGGTTTTGACAAAGTCTCATTCATCATCTTCAGGCTGGTGTTTTCGGCTTCATACTTTTAGTAGCAATGTGTGATCGCAGCTGTTTCTTCCTTTTAACTGCTAGTGGGGGTGTGAACTGATTGGGTGGGAGCTTGGTTGTGTTCTGATTGGGTGGAGGTGTGTTCTGTTTAGGTAGTGGCTTGATTGTGCTCAGGTTAGTCTGAGTTGCAGAGGGATTTGAGCTGGTGAGCTGCTTTGCTATTGTTTGGCTTCGTGGTTGTGCCACATCTTCATGGTGGGTGTCAGTCTGCTTCATGTATGGATTGGAGGGGTTTAAAGTGGCTAATGGTGCAGCTGTGGTCTGGCTTCTGGTCCGTGATCGCGCCACATCATGGGTCACAAACCGGCAATGACCACCGACGCAACCACTTCCCTTCTTTGTGTATCTTGGGGAGGCCATAGAGCTTGGGGCATCTGGATGATTTCTTTCTGGGGATGATTCTTTGCTGTATCTCTTCACTGATGGGAGAGGCTTTTATTTTGGATTTGGTGGCTTTTCCAGGTAGGTGGTGGGGTCTTTGTTTAGAGGTTTGTAAGCGGAGTCTTGGAGTAGGTTGGATAGTTTAGCTTGGTAGTCAGATGTGTTCATCACCACTGTGGCATTACCTTTGTCTGCTGGGAGAATGATTATGTTATTGTCTTTCCTCAAGTTGGTGAGTACTTTTTGTTCTTCTTTGTGTAAGTTGATTCTGGGTGGATTGCTGGAGCAGAAGATGTTGGTGACTTCAAGTCTGATTTTATTGGCTTCATCTGGGTTGATTTTGATTAGGCTAGCTTCAACTCCGCATATGATGTTTTCAATGGTGATGCATTTGAGGCAACTGCAAAGTTGAATCCTTTGGAAAGGACATTGGTTTCTGCTATGGTGAGGGTCCTGTCTGATATGTTATGTACTGTTTGTTTCATGGGTTGCTGTGAAGGGGGGTTGGGCTTCTGGCGTTTTTCTAGTCTGTGGAGTTCATTGGTGTGTGTGTCTGTCTTGTGGGAGGTTTCTGTTTCAGCTCTCCAGAGGGCTAGTTGTTTGGTTTTGTCAGCTGTTGTCAGGTGTTATGAAACAGCTAACTAATCTGCAAATATTAACTCCATCAACCAATCAAGATGTAAAAACATAGGCAACAAAGCCAGCACCCCACACCTCCCCACTAGTATTTGTAGAGAGACTGCAGCTCCGATCATACTTTCCTCACACAAGCACGAACCCAAAGACACCAGCCTGAAGATGATGAGTGAGACTTTGTCGAAACGTCACCAAGATACTCTCAATCTTACACTGGAAAAGACCCGAATACACCAAAATTTGCATAATTCTATCCGTGAAAATCTATGAAAACAAATATATATATATTTCACTGAACTATGGCTGTAAAAACATCTTGATTTACGTAGGAAAATCCTGGTTGAGAGAAAAATACACATAAAGACCTACGAAAAAAGAATAAAATAAATATTTGACCATTTCAGGGAGGAGTCATGAGATGAGGGCGTGGCTAACTGAAGAAGACAAACTAGTCAGAAATAGATCTATCTTAGTCTCCCTTAAGACTCACAACAGACAGCAAAATGCTGCTTTGATGTCTGATAAAGCCTAGAAACTAGTGAATGAGATTTCACTGAACTATGGCTGTAGAAACATGTTGATTTACGTAGGAAAAACCTGGCTGAGAGAAAAATACACATAAAGACCTATGAAAAGAGAATAGAAGTGGGTGTGGGTGTGGGTGTGGGTGTGTGTAAAAATTTCAAATCCTTTTTCACTAGGCAAACAATTTTCCAAAAGCTGTTGCAGCCGCACATACATTTCTTCTGAAACATCCGGATGATGAAATGATGAAAAGGAATATGGCATATTATAAAAGTATGCCTGATGCTGAAGACTATATTAAAGATTTAGAAATCAAATCATATGAGGTACAGTTTCTACCCTTGTTTATGAACATTTTTATTATATTCTGTAAAAATATATAAAAATAATGTTTATAATTTTATTATAATAATTTACAAATGAATTATTAAAAATGCCTAATTTTGGTCCCTTGACAATCTATCAAATTTACTTTACTAATTTCAAAATATTGATGGAAAGTAAATTCTTTAATACAGCACTTTATTAAAAGACTCCATAAATCTAAGGCAATGTAAGTTTCATAGGGAAAAAATGTAATTGATAAGTTATGTATCAGAGAAATGACCTCTTTGGATCTGCTGCCCAAGAAAAACAGAGCAAAGCAAAGCAAAATTTAAGTTTCATAAGCTTATTGTTGTCCCCAATTCGGATCTGAGCCTGGTGCCGAAGCCAATGATGGATGCCAGACACGAGGTGCAGGTTTTCTGTTTGCTTTTTATTGGAGTACTCCAAGGAAAAGGGTTCCTGGCCAAAATGCCAAGGATATTTTGAACAAAGAACAAAGAATTAAGAAAGCTTTATACCTTTTCACTAAAGAAAAGGCGGGACACGCCAGGATAATAAGAAATATCATTTTAAACATTTTAGTAATAATTCTACAATTTGTTCCATTGGTCTCTAGCTGTCCCTATTCCTAGCCTTGGCTAATGAATGCCCAGGTGTTAGCTAATACACATTTTATTGGCTGCAAGCCATCACTATTCCTAATTGTTAGCTAACATCTGCAAGTTTAACAAGTCTAACACTTGTTACTTTTATCAGCTTTCTAATTACCCAGAATTGTTACAAGATTTACACATGCATATTTCCTGTAGATAAGCATTCTTTGTTCTTGCCAGACATACTCCGCAATTACAGGCTTCCTGATTTACTTTCAAGTGTGTGTCATGACCTGGCTTTATTTCAGCATACAGCCCATCATTATAGTGATGTGGTCTTAAATTAGGTCATTCAAATAAAATGTTTGTCACATTCCTTCAGTTTTTTCTTGCCTTTTAGACTGTCTTTGTCAGGGCAGTTAGGGCCTACAATGGAGAAAACTGGAGGACCTCAATTTCAGATATGGAACTGGCACTTCCTGATTTCTACAAAGCCTATGATGATTGTACAGCTGCCTGTGAAGGCTCCCGAGAGATCACAGATTTTAAGGAGTTTTATCTGTCTATCGCAGGTGAGTGGTCAGTTGTATTCTATATTAACGAAAGGGTTTCTTGAAAGAATCCTTACTTTCTAAATTTCACACCCACTATATGCTTTATAATAATTAGTTTTCAGCCAATGGGGAGAGGAGAAGTGTGAGAATAAGAATTAACAATGAAGTGATTCATATTTGACATAAATATGGTTATTCAGGTGATTATGCAGATGAAGTTCATTCAAAACATAAATTAGGCCTACATATACAGTATGTATTTTCAATTTCATATTTAATTAAATTTGGATGTAATATCAAGTTTTTGCTGCAAATAGAAAGCAGGAATTTCCAATGTCCCTTTCTGATATAAAAGAAGCCTAAATATAATATTTTAATCACTTATTACATTATATAAGAAACATTTTGCTTCTGCACAAAATTGTTCTTTTTCTTTCTTTCTGCCCTACCTATTTACATTGTATACATTGTATGAATTAGTCCTACAATATGATGACACATTATTCACAAGGCCTAAGATAGGCCGATGAATAATTATAGTCTAGATTGGAGAGAAAAAAATCAGTCAAGAAATCAATCTGAAAACAAGTTTTGACTGAAATTGCGTTCAAAACCATAGTAATTAGACATGTTTAATTACCTCCTTAATTATTGAAAATACCGGTATGTTAGTGAAAAAAGAGTACACGTTAACAACATGGTTCATTAAAATATATCAATTTTTTTTAATAAAGCAAATAAGTGGTAGGGCAGAAGGGACTGATTGAAGAAGCTACAGTAGGCTTAGCATTGCATGTTCCTATTTCTCTCTTTTAGATTCCCATATTCAAATTTGTGGGGAAAGTTTTGTGAGGGATAATTTGGATGGGATGAAATAACATTCTGCTTGGAAAAAATTAATATTTTTTCTGAATTTGATTTCCTTTTTCCAAACATTATATTTTCAGTTTTAGTATCTCAATCAGGAGAAAATGAATCAGAATGATTATTTGAAACCCAGCATAGTCCTAACACATTCAGAATTATTTTTAATAATTTAATAATTATTTTTAATAATTTAATAGAATTATTTTTAACTACTGATGATTTCTTCTATGAATTTGTCATGCCAGTGTCAGGTGATTTTGAGAATGTATGCTCATTTGTTTATTAAGTTTTTTTTTTTCATCTCAAAAATTAAACATTGTTATATCCTACTGACTTTCAAGCGTCAAGTGTTGTACTCTAAATTCACCATATTGTTACTGACAGTCAATTAGTAAACTAAGTAACATTCAGATTTTATTTTTAGATCACTATACTGAAGTTCTTAAGTGCAAACTGAGATGTGAAATTGATCTGACACCTGTCATAGGGGGCTACATTGTTGAAAAATTTGTGGCAACTATGTATCACTACTTGCAGTTTGCCTATTATAAATGTAAGTTAAGAGTTTTGTTCTTAAACTGAAACTGACACTAGAAGATATCTGGATGAGAGCTAAAAAAGCCAAGATGCAATTGAAGCCTCCTGTTCTTGTTTTTCCATAAATATTTATTCAGAGTGACAGGGCTTCAATTATGTAATCATATCCACAATTTTGTCTGCTCCTGGTGGTAAGCAGTACAAATGTGGGTTGTTTTTTTTTACAGGACTCTCTTATAGAATCATTTGCCTGTGAAGATGATTTCTCCCTCCTCCAGTATTCATGGCTTTCCAAAAGTTTGTTAAGGCTTGGTTATTTCAAAAATCTAAAATATTGATGTCATGAATGCTGGATTAGAATCTGTCAGGTTATTTGTTATAATTAATGTAAGATTGTGCTGTTTATTATTATGTGTAATTCATATACCATTAGTACATATTGCCATTTTTGCAAGTTATAGACAGTTTTGAGCTTCAGTGTTTACTACCACAGGCAACTGAGCAGGGACCTGTCATTTTTGTCAGGTGCCCTGACTTACATTTTGTCTTTGGCCAAGCTGGTTTCCAACTTGTATAAATTGGTGTGGGCTGGTGTCTGATTGGTTCTTTGTTTGTGCCTAATTTTGAATAGCCATTCTGACTGGCCAGAACTGTTGTCTAGACCACAGTCATTAAAACATGAAGCCCAACACTACCCAATAGATACTGGCTGTGAAGAAAATAGTTTTGCTCAGCAGTTGAGTTACATCTTCTGCCCAGGATGATATACCATAATATAGTATCTGCAACCTGCAGCTCCGGAGTTGCATGCAGCTCTTTCATCCCCCTGGTGTGGCTCCCTATCTGCTGAACCCACCACTGGCTGGCCCACCCCCTCGCCCTACTCTCCCAGTCACTCCTTGCCTGACCTGAGAAGGTAAGGGTGATGGGCGGGGGATGGAGACTTGCTCCATATTCCAGAATGGGAGTAAAGCACCCCTGTACTCTCCATATCTTGCAGGGGCTTCTTCCGACACTTCTTGGTGCTGCATGAACCTCGGTCGCTTGGAAATGTGCGACTTGCTCTCTGCCCCAAGACACTGGCCCAGCCTGGCTGTGACTGATGCCCTGCATCATAATGGGCTTCAGGAGAAGGAAGGGACACCATCTTCCTCATTGTGAAATGTACTAAATTTAATTGTGCTGTGCAAGGCACTGTGAGAGCAGCGGGCAGACTATGGATGTGGCAACAACAGCTGCGTCAGCCGCAGTCAGACCGAGCCAGTGTCCCGGGGTGAAAGCAAATCACGCATGTCCCCAAGTGACCAAAGTGTGTGCAGCACCAATAAGGGCTGGAAGAAGCGCCTGCGAGATATGGCAATTACAGGGGTGCTTTGCTCCCACTCTAGAATATGGAGCAAGTCTCCATCTCCCACCGTCACTCTTACCTTCTCAGGCCAGGTGATGAGTGACTGGGAGGGGAGAGCAATGGATGGGGCCAGCCAATGGTGGGTTCAGCCGACAGGGAGCCACAGCATTGGGACGAAAGAGCTTAATTCATCTGGGAACCTGAAATGACTCTTGATTTAAATATGGTAAAAAGCATCCAAAGAAGAAGAAAGAACATCAGCAAAAAACAAAAACAAAAAAACCCACCAAATCTCGACTGTTTTTGGAAATGGTTCAGGAGGGAACACACACACACACACACACACGAGAGGAAGAGGTAGAGAGAGAAACAGAGAGAGACAGAGAGAAAGAGAGATACCTGTTTCCCACAGAATGGACGTTGTCTTACCTGAACGTCCCTTTTCTGGGCACTGCATACACTATCCATCAATGGGTTAATCCTCCAGTCTTTGGCAATAACTGAGTGAGAGCTAAATTTCCCTTTCCTGTGGCCTAACCACGCGCCCAATCCCAGGATCCCCAGTCTGAAACGAAGGCACAGCAAACCAGAGATTGGCAGGTAAACACTTAACTTTATTAAGAATCAACTTAAACAATAAAACTGTAAGTTGGGCAGTTCAACCTAGGGCGGGTATGGATAGTGTACACAGCGCCCAGAAAAGGGACCTTCAGGTAAGACAACGTCCATTTTCCTGTGCGCTGCTCCCACTATCCATCAATGGGATATACCCAAGCTCAATCCCCACGAGCGGGGAACTGACTGCCTCCAGAGTCCTCCTCTGCCAGTACCCTTTGGAGTACTCTGCGGCCAAAGGACGCTTCTGCCGAGTCATAGGCGTCTATTTTGTAGTGGCGGATGAATGGTGATAGGGATGACCAAGTCGCCGTTCTGCATATGTCTGCAACTGACGCCTGCGTTGCCCAGGCTGCCGAGGTGGCCGCACTACAGGTGGAGTGCGGGAGGATTCTTCTGGGCAGTAGTCTGGAGTTCAGATCATACGCTAAGGCGATACAGGCCTTAATCCACCTGTTCACCGTGGAAGCTGAGATCTTCAGGCCCATGGAGGCTGGGTTGAAAGACACTAAGAGAGCTTCCGAATGGCGGAATGCTGCAGTCCTACAAATGTAGAGGCACAGGGCCTGACGAACATCGAGGCTATGCCATTGCTTTTCCCTATCGTTGCGAGGGGATGGGCAGAAATCCGGCAAGATGAGCTCTTGAGCACGGTGAAACCATGAGTTAACCTTGGGCACGAAGGCAGGGTCCAGACATAGAATCACTGTGGAGTCTTTGAATATGCAGAGGTCCCTTCGGACCGAAAGGGCTGCCAGCTCTGACACCCTTCTAGCCAAACTGATAGCCAGGAGGAAGGTCATCTTAAATGATAGATACTTGAGAGCCACCAAGCCCAATGGTTCAAAGGGGGGGTGACATTAAGGCCTTCAGTACCAGTGGGAGATCCCACGATGGATAACGGTGCACTGTGGGGGGACATAGATTCGTGGCGCCATGCAGAAACCCTTTGATGAGAGGGTGATGCGACAGTGCTTGGTCAGGCGGACACGATACGACCGTAGACAATGCTGTTGTCTGACGCCTTAAGGTAGCCGATGCCAGCCCTTTGTCCAGTCCTGTCTGCAGGAATTCGAGGATGTCTTGGACTGTCGCCGCTGTAGGATCCGTATGATGTTGCGAGCACCAGCAGCAGAATACCCGCCAGTGGCCTCATGCGAGCTGTAGAAGGCCGTCTAGCGGCTTGGATGGTGTTGACCCTGTCCGACAGCCTGTCCCTCTTTAGAATGACCCTCTCAAATGCCAGATGGTCAATTGAAGTCACTGAGGCTCTGGATGAATGACTGCCCCCTGGCGCAGAACTACCTTGTGTGGTGGAATCACCCATGGCTAAAGTTCCTGGCTGAGCCAGTCCACTATGACATTCGACGACCCCGAGATATGATCTGCCTTGATCGAGAGCAGGTGCCCCTCCGCCCAGCCGAACAGAGCCTCCGACTCGACCATCAGCGCTCGGGACCTTGTGCCCCCTTCTCTGTTCATGTGTGCCTTGGCTGAGATGTCTGTCAGGACCAAGACGTGATGACCTTGCACTGTGGCTTGAAATTGTACCAGGGCCAGCCTGATCGCCCGGAGTTCCAGGAGATTGATGCTGCATCGCTGCTCGCTCCGGGACCACTGACTCTGCGCCACTTGGCTGTGGAGGTGAGCCCCCCATCCTCGTAGGCTTGCGTCTGTGGTAAGAATCAATCTGCCCGGTTCCAGAAATTCACGGCCCTTAAGTAATAATGGGGACATCCACCAACTGAGGGAGAGACGGACTTGTGACGGCAGGGTAACCTGGTGCTTCGAGTTGGCCTTGCCCGCCCGTTGGAACAGGAGCAGAAACCATTGGAGGGACCGCGAGTGTCTGCGTGCCCACGGTACGATGCCGAAGCAAGAGACCATCTTCCCCAGCAAGCATGACAGATGGGTCAGTGGTACTCTCCTTTTTGCCAACACTTGTTGGATCAGGTTCCGGATGCTCTGGACTCTTTCCAGGGATAGGAAAACCTGGCCCGTGACCGAGTCTATCACTGCCCCTAGATGAAGGATCCGGGTGGATGGCTGCAACTGGCTCTTCTCAAAGTTGATCGTGAAGCCGTGTTCTTGGAAGGCCTCTAAGACCAACTTCCTGTCTTTGGCCACCTGGTCGAGTGACAATGAGAGGATCAGAATGTGTCGAAATAGCAGAGGATTCGGACCGGGATTGCCCGGAGTGTGGCTGCCACCACCTCCACCAGTTTGGTAAAGGCGTGGGTGGCTGATGATAGCCCGAAGGGCATTGCACGGTACTGGAAGTGATGACCTGCGAACTCGAACCTCAGATACTGACGGTGATCTGGGTGAATGGGCATGTGCAGGTAAGCTTCTCGTAGGTCGACTGACTGGAGAAGGTCCCCTTGTCTCACCCCCTCCAAGATCGACCGGAGGGAACGCATTTTGAATCTGTGGTATTGGACCACTTGATTCAGCTGCTTTAGGTTTAGGATGTTCCTCCAACCTCCGGAATTCTTGGGTACGAGGAAAAGGACTGAATAGAAACCCGAGCCCCGTTGATTCTGAGGTACCGGTTCTATGGCCCTGATTTTCAAGAGGTGTGTTATCTCTTGGGCCATCAGGAGGCTTACTCGTTGGAGGGCAGGGACGGACAGCGTACAAAATGACAGGGTGGATGACCAGAGAAATCTATGGAAAGACCTGAGGAAGTCGTGTACTTTACCCACAGGTCTGATGTCGACTGGGCTTATTGCTGGTGGAAGAGGAGGAGTCTCCCCCCAATGGGGCCCGCGGCTTGGGCGTCATTTCCCCCTCCCGGCTGTCTTGAAACCGGCCCCACGGAAGGGTCATTTGGACTGCTGATTCTGGCCTCAGTCTCGAAACTGCTGTCTGTCCTGGTGCTGGTCGCCGCTCTGGAATTGTGAACGCTACGATGAGGACCTCCTGGGCTGGAGCAAAAGGGCTGCTGATGCCCATAAGGTGTGTATCTGCGCTCCTGTCACCGGTAAGCCGACGGAAGTATCTTCTGTTTGTCCTTGTCCTTGATCAGGACTGGTTCCAATGCTGCTCCAAAGAGGTCTGGAGCTTTGTACGGGGCTGCAGCGAATTTCCATTTTGCATTAAGGTCCCCAAATTGCCCTTAAATGTGGGAGCTGCGCTGCTGAGGGCTTCCCCCCCCCCAAGCTCCGGCAGTAAGCAGGTGTTAATTAGGCTTGGAATGGAGCTGGCAGCTTCAAAGCGCTCACCTGGCAGCCCGAAGGTCCCCCAAGATGGCGGGCACCACGTGGTGCGAAATTCAAAGGGCTGTGGAAGCAGCGTAGCCCGTAAGGCCCCAAAGGGTCTTGCAATGCTGGGAAGCCGGGATCCTCACCGCCAAGTCGCCAAGCTAAATGCGGTTTCCGATCACCTCCTGGAGCTCTCCGCCGCTTCCTGGCCTCAATTGGCCACAGTCCAGGCTGCCAAAGGTGCCGCTGAGCACTACTGACCTTCCTCCTCACCGCGGAAGCGATAGGTCTGACCGCGGGAAGAATTGGCGGCCAGCAGCGAGAAAGGAAGCGCCTGATCAGCGCTGAAGTGTGGGCAACCCAACTACCAGTGTTGGGTCTGGTAGCAGGTTGGGAAGCTCTGTGCCCTCCCCCTCTTCCAGCTGTGCTTGCTGGCGAAGCACCGCTCTCGTGCACCCGACACACCTTGGCACTGCAGCCTTTCTAGCTGAACAGCTGAGGGTCCAGCAGGCAGCAGCTATAGCCTAAAACCATTCCCCCATGCACACAAAGGGCAGCGAGCATGCAGTGGCCAACGGTTTCTGGCTGTAGCTGTCCTGCCTCGCCTCACCTTCCCTCCGCCCCACCCACCAGAGACCCCTGGATTCCCTCCCTAACCCTGCCGGCCCGGACAAGAACCACCCACATGAGCTATGTCAAGCTGACCACGCCCAATCAATTGTGACCATCCTGGCCATGCCTCTCCTCCCCCCCCCTGCAGCCCCCAGAGGGACAACCACAATACTGATCCAGCCCTCAATTATTTATTTTATTTATTTATTTTATTTTATTAAATTTATATACCGCCCTTCACCTTGCGGACTCAGGGCGGTGAACAGCCAAAAATAAAAACAAATCTTACAAAAGTTAAAAATTATTAAAAGTTACTAATATAAATTTGGCCCATTAGTTAAAAAACAATTCAATTAAAATTAATGTCAAAACTCTAAAAAGATTTTCCCATGGGATCAGGCCAGACCGGCTAGCTGGAAAAAGTACTTTTTTAAGGCCCGACGAACAGTCTGGAGGTCAGAGATCCTTCGCAACTCTGGAGGAAGATCGTTCCAGTGGGTGGGAGCTACCACAGAGAAGGCTCTCCCCCTGGGGGTCGCCAGCCGACATTGTCTGATTGACGGCACCCTGAGGAGGCCCTCTCTGTGAGAGCGAACTGGCCGGTGGGAGGCAATTGGTGGCAGTAGACGGTTCCGTAAAAACCCAGGTCCTAAGCCATGGAGCGCTTTAAAGGTGATCACCAACACCTTAAAGCGCACCCGGAAGTCCACCGGCAGCCAATGCAGCTCCCGCAGGAGAGGTGTCACATGGGAGCGCCCTGTTGCTCCCATAATCCCCCACGCGGCCGCATTCTGCACCAGTTGGAGCCTCCGGGTGCACCTCAAGAGGAGCCCCATGTAGAGAGCATTACAATAGTCCAGGCAAGAGATGACGAGCGCTTGAGTGACTGTGCGTAAGGAGTCCCGATCTAGAAAGGGTCACAACTGGTGTATCAGGTGAACCTGATGAAAAGCCCCCCTGGCCACGGCCATAGTATGTTCCTCTAAAGACAGCCGTGGATCCAGGAGGACGCCCAAGTTGCGTACCCTTTCCGTGGGGGCTAATGATTCGCCTCCAATGACCAGCGATGGAGTCAACTGGCTATATTGTTACGCCGGCAGCCACAGCCACTCGGTCTTGGAGGGGTTGAGTCGAAGCCTGTTTCTCCCCATCCAGACCCGCATGGCTTCAAGGCACTGGGACATCACTTCCACGGCATCGTTGGGGTGGTCTGGGGTGGAAATGTACAGCTGAGTATCTTCAGCGTACTGATGGAACTCCACCCCAAAACCACAGATGATCTCACCCAGCGGCTTTACATAAATGTTGAACAGGAGAGGCGAGAGGACCGACCCTTGTGGCACCCCACACACTAGGCACCTCGGGATCGACCGCTGCCCCCGTCAACACAGATTGCAACCGGTCGCAGAGATAGGAGGAGAACCATCACAAAACGGTGCCCCCCACCCCCAATCTCTCCAACCGGTGCAACATGATACCATGGTCGATGGTATCAAAAGCCGCTGAGAGATCTAACAGGACCAGGATAGAGGAGTACCCCCTACCCCGAGCCCTCTAGAGATCATCCACCAACGCGACCAATGCCGTTTCGGTGCTGTATCCAGACCTGAAACCGGACTGGAGCGGGTCTAAATAGACAGCTTCATCCAGGTACTGGGGGAGCTGCCACGCCACCACACTCTCAACAACCTTCGCAAGAAAGCGAAGGTTGGAGACTGGACGATAGTTAGATAAAACAGCTGGATCCAGAGAAGGCTTCTTGAGGAGGGGCCTCACCACCGCCTCCTTCAAGGCAGCTGGTAGGAAGCCCTCGCTCAAAGAAGCGTTGATAATCTCCTGGAGCCAGCCTCGTGTAACCTCCCGGGAAGCCAGCACCAACCAGGAGGGACACAGGTCCAATAAACATGTGGTCACGTTCAGTCTTCCCAGAATCCTGTCCACGTCCTCGGGAGCCACAGTCCTCAGTGGCCAAATCTTCCCGAATCTGAGTTATTTTATCATCCAGATATTGAACAAAGTCCTCAGCTCGTCCCTGAAATCAAGTTTGACACTTCTGAATTGTTACATATTACCATTATCAGAATGAAATTAAAAAGGCAAAAGAAAAGAAGAAAGAATACATAGCTCATAATTCTGATATTAAGGCTAACATGGAATATTTATTTTTAATGCTAAAATGGAATATTTTTAGTTGGGAACTTGCACTCCTATTATGCATCACATTTCAGTCATGAGATCTGATTTCAGATGAAAGTGTTTAATAAAGTATATTTGTATAGTTTATATTGTTATAATATAATGGTACCTTTCTGAGAAGTTGATTTGATTTATTGCATATTTAATTCAGTGAATGATTTGAAGAATGCAGCTCCATGTGTTACTAGTTACATGCTTTTCGACCAGAAAGATGAAGTGATGAAACAGAATCTTGTCTATTACCAATATCATAAAGATAAATGGGGACTCACAGATGAAGATTTCCACCCTAGAGCCGTAAGTAAATATTGGCCTATTACAATCTAGAAAGAAAAGTAGCGCATTCTGTTTAATTGGCTAACAAGTCTATCAAAAATTCTAGACTTCTGCAGTAGCGTGGTTAGAATTGACATATACAATGAGAATAGGCGTATTTTTGCCATGTTGATCTTGAGACTTTAAACTGTGTCCGGATTTTAATATGACACATAGTTTTGCTGCTCTTTTTCTAGGAAGCCATTCGATATTACAACATAACAATGTTTCAGAAAGAAATGTATGAATTTGCTAAAGAGTATGTGATGGATGATGAAGAAGTAAGTAAAGTAGACTAAAGCAAAATAAATATTTTGAAAAGAAACTAAGGATCAGGTTATATGTTGGTAATGACAACCCCCCCCCCCTTGTTTTTCTGCTTCTGACTTTGCTTTTAAGAATTTTACATGTTGAAATTAAAACACAACGTTTTTGCATTTCTCCATGCCTTTTCCAGAGTGAGTGCCTAAAGCAACTCAAAACCCTCAAAATGTAATGCGCATACGGCCCTCACACATGCGCCCCACACCCTGCGCGTGTGCACAAGTCCCCAACACATTCCCCTGCCCCTGTGCATGCATACATGGCCCCCTGTATGCATCCCCCTCACATACATGCACGCCCCATGCCCACCCAGCTTGCTGGCTGGTGCGCGCGCATGTGTAGTGGAGCTGAACTAAGGTGACGGCTTGTGCGCCCACAGAGAGGGTGCTGTGTGCCACACGTGCCATAGGTCCTCCATCACAGTTATAGGTAGTCCTCAACTTCATCCACAATTAAAATTTCTGTTGCTAAGCAAGACATTAAATGAACTTTGCCCCATTTGATGTGCTTTTGCCACAGTTGTTAAGTGAATCACTGCAGTTGTTAAGTTTGTAAAATAGTTGTTAAGTGAATCTGGCTTTCCCATTGACTTTGCTTGTCAGAAGATCACAAAAAGTTTATTATACGATTCTGGAAATAACAACCTTTATAAATACATGCCAGTTGCCAAGCATCTAAAGTCTGAATAATGTAATTATGGGATGCTGCAATGATTGTAAGTGTGAAAAACAGTAATAAGTCACTTGTTTCAGCGCCATTGCACTTTCAAATGGCCACTAATTGAATAGTTGTAAGTTGAGGACTACCTGTATTATATTGTGAATATCAAGCTCCCCTTTAATGGCAGAGAAATAGACCATGAAATATAATGCCATATAACTAATTATGCATGATTTCCAAATATCTCTTGATAGATCAAAGAGATACAAGGAAAATAATTATTTTGCCATGATAATTGCCATTTTTCCTTGTCATTTTGCTTTTTCTAGCCTCTGTTTCATTCATGGGTTCTTGCTGTCAAGTTGTATTCCTAGCTTTTCAAGGAGTTTTACATTTGAAAGCTTTAGATAAATTAAAAACAATAAAGTGCCTTTCAGAAATTGGGAGAAAGTGATAGGCCAAGGTCAGCAGTTTTCACGCCTAAGGTGGAAATAGAACTGTTTCCTGGTTTCTGGCCAGAAGTTTAATTATCAGACCAAACTGGTTATTCCAGCATTAATGTCAATTCTATATTTTATTTTATTTTTAAATAGAAATTTGTCTCAAAAACTAAATTTTTAAAATATTAACCTATTTTTTTCTGATAACATATCCTAGGGTGAAGTAGTAGAATACCTTGATGAACTCCTGGAAGTAGAAGATGGAACACAGTGACTTTTAACAAGTAAAGAAGGTTAAGAAGTGAATATTCACCATTGCTCTTAAGTATTTCCATGCATCGTCTTTAGCTCAGATTTAGAAATACCTCAGATCTTTATCAAGCTTCATAAGATGCCTGACTCATCCTATTAATTTTTTATCGTGTCATTCAGCTTAACCCTGTTTTTCTTTATTTCCTTTTTAAAAAATTATTATTATTCAATTTCTTCCCCACCTATCTCACTATAGAGCTACTTTAGGCGGCTCTCAATCATAAAAAATAAAACAATACAAAACAACAAAGTAAAAATAGAACAATGTGGAACATTTTGAGCAATTTTTTCTAGTCATTCTGAACAAAGGCATCATGATTTAAATGGGATTTTGACAGATGAGAGATGGATTTTTGTGATTTGTTCTGCATGAAAAGAGTTTTTAAATGAAGAATAGAAAATAAATCCTTCAAATAAACAAAGACACAACTCTATAATTTTAAAGGATTCTTTATGTATTATACTGCGTAGTGCATTTAAATAAAGTCTTGAGCCACAAG
Organism: Coluber constrictor foxii; assembly: GCA_038048745.1. Taxonomy (NCBI): domain Eukaryota; kingdom Metazoa; phylum Chordata; class Lepidosauria; order Squamata; family Colubridae; genus Coluber; species Coluber constrictor. Next base: position 111,214,005 of record CM075961.1, on the reverse strand, counting down.
AACTTACTTTGAAATAGTAAGCTGCAGTTATATCAGTGGTGGGTTGCCCCTGGTTCGGACCAGTTCTATAGAACTGGTAGTAAAACCAGCGGGAGACTCTGCCCACTGACCCTGATGTCATAAGAAGCAATCTGCGCATGCGCAGAAGCACATGCGATCCCGTTGCGAACCGGTAGTAAAGGTAAGTAGAACCCCTCCCTGAGTCATATACTTACAAGCTTACAAGTTCAAACTTACATGTAGTCCTCATCTTATGATCTGATTCCAAAGCTAAGATGGCTATCCCCCTCACAGACACATGACCACATTTTGGATGTTTCACAGATGTTTGTAGGGCTCTGTAGGCATTTGATCTCAATCTAAGACTTTTTTTTTTCTGAAACCAGAGTTTACTTCCAGTTTTCAAAAAAATCTGCCCAATAGCGAACAATGGGTTTGCTTAATGACTGCTGCATTCATTTATTACCATAGTCTGTGTTTAACAACCACTGCAAAAAAGATAATGTGACTATCTGTTTTCTGACCATCAAGTCTAACGACCATAATTGCCAGACTCACCTATGCTTGTAAATTGGGGACTACCTGTATTTGGAAGTTAGTCCCTTGAACCTTGAGGTGCAGAGGAAAGAGAGTGCAGAGGAAAAAAACCCATTGAAGTTTGTGATTTTAATGAATCTGAAAGGTGCCACAAGGTTTTCTTTCAAAATGTTCATAAAGTTTAACACCTAAGGCTTTAATCACAGAAGAAAAGTAAGATGGCTGGCTATATTTTTAAATTAGAGTTAAAACAAAACCGTTATGGTTCACTGTATGCATCCAGTAATTAATATAACTCCAAAGGAGCTATACTTTAGAAAAGCAGGTATATCAAGCTGAGTTTGTACATTGTCCAGATTCAGACCTTTGAAAAATTTCTGATAATTTTTTTCTGACTAAAGCTGTGTACAGATAGCCCTAAACTTCCAACCATTATTTAACAATTGTTTGAAGTTACAATGGCACTGTAAAAAGTGACTTACAATTGGTACTCACATTTACAAACTTTGCATCATTCCTACAATCACATGATCAAAATTCTGGTGCTTGGCAATTGGCATGTATTTACAATGGTTGCAGTGTCCCAGAGACATGTGATCATCATTTGCAACTTTCCCAACTGGCCTCTGACAAACAAAATCAATGGGGGAACCAAATGCGCTTAACAAACATGTTAACTTAACAACTACAAGTGATTTGTTTAACAACCATGGCAAAAAGTTGCAAAACTGGGTATGACTCACTTAACAACTGCCCTGCTTAACAACACAAATTCTGGTCTCAATTGAGGTTGTAAATCAAGGATTACCTGTTTACACAACCTTTTTAAAAATAGATCAGTTGACCACTAGATGGCAGCAAATGAGCTTTGGTAGCGCAGCAGACTAAGTACTATTAAGTACTATTAAGTAAAACCAGCTGCCTGCAATTACTGCAAGTTTGAATCTCACCAGGCTCAAGGTTGGCTCAGCCTTCCATCCTTCCTAGGTAAGTAAAATGAGGACTCGGATAGTGGGGGCAATAAGATGACTTTGTATAAAAAAGAGCACCACTTGGGGGGGCCAAAAGCCCTACTTAAGCAGGTATATACAAAAGTATGAAGGCTATTGCTTAATGCATTGTAAGCCGCCCTGAGTCTCCGGAGAAGGGCAGCATATAAATTGAACTAATAAATAAATAAATAAAAGATTCATAAGTGGTATCTCTATCTGATATTCCAGATTTTGACAGCTCAGATTTGGTAGCCCTAATTTATAACACTAAATAAGCACATAGGTTAAATTCATAGAGCATGGTACAGCAAAATTTGATTAGTCAATCTGTAGTTTAATGTGATTTAGCAGAACTATATATATAAAGTATGATTTTGTGACTTTTGCTAATGGGAAGTATGGATGTTTTTTAGTTTTAAAGGTTTCCTTCCTCAACAACAAAACCTATTTTAATGCCCTGTGAGGACAGGACAATATTTAACTTTGAAATGAACTTCTCCCTAGGCTTAGTAGGGTAGGTAGGAGTAAGGGACAAGGAAAAGGAGATTGTCACCTAAGGGATTTTTTGTCAGATCCCAAAAAATGTGATACTGCCATTCAAGTAGAGAAGGGGGAGCATGGCCTGTGTCATCAGATATTTTATAACCTATATCCTGGCACCAAGGGGCCTGAGAAGGGAACTTTACCTGCAGGAATTTATATGACAGCCATGTGGGTTGTCTCACTTTAAAGGGTACTGGTGGGAATCCATGGTTGTTCCGGGTCTCAAAAGAAATAGTAAAGAAAATACCTTCACACTTGTGGATTGGCCAAAATCTGCATTCTGACCAAAAGAGAGGGGTCTCTACCACCTTAATCCTACTGCTTTGCCTAAGGGTATTCAGATTGTGCTTTAGCTGGATGGCTTTCACTTTGGCTTAATAAAAGAATTCTTTTGAACAACTATGTTTCAAGAGTTCATAATTTCTTAGGTTGGAAGGAGAGGCGATCCTTACAGAAAGTACAATCTGCAAAACGGTCAACCCAGAGAAGCAGTCTTTGCTCTACTGAGGGGACCTTGCAAACCATGTCTGAACGAAGTAGAGAGCTGGGAGAAACCAATTGCTGGGGGGAGACAGTAACCGCCACCCAGTCAGATGCCTGCCTCGTGTACCCCATTGTAGAGGATGAGGTAAACCTGGGGAATCCGGAAAAGCCCCGCTGGTCGATTGGCATCGGGAAGAAAGATGGCTGGGATGAGAGAACCAGAGGAGTCACCCTCAACCGTGGCACCCTCACCCTCAAACCAGGATGGAAACTGGAACTAGAAACCCTTACTGACCAGGGGGGACTGACCGAAGCACCCCTGAGGGAGGACTATCCGAAGAGGCATATAACCCAATTGGTGATGGAAACTTTGGAAAATCTCAACATCCGAAGGGAGCCAGGACAACAACCAAAAAGCGCTGAAAGGGCAGCAGCCGCGGATGATGCCATGGGAGGCATCCTCCCTCTGGAGCCTGCCTATCAAGCAGAGGGCGCAGCAGCAGTGGGAGAAGACTCAGAAAATCCTCCCCCCCCCCAGGCAGTACGCACACCGGTGCCCATTCCAAACCAACCCCGGGCTCCTCAACTGGAAACAGAAACTCCCCCCCTTGGGGTGAAGTTTGATGGGAATCCTCAACAATTAGGATTCTTTGTGGCACATGTGCTAACCTACATGCAAGAGTATGGGCATGATTTCCAAACCCAAGGCTCCCGAGTGTGAGTTGTGACCCTAGCCCTAGAGGGGGCCGCGGCCAGATGGATGGTGACCTTGCATAATGCCAACGCACCAGAACTACGGGATTTTTACCGTTTCATGATGGCCTTGCGATGTCGATTTGAGGACCCACTGGCAGACCACAAAGCACATGACCACATTAAGGTGGTGAAGCAGGGGCAATGGCCAGTAGCAGAGTATACTGAAGAATTCCGGGACCTCGCGTGCCGTGTGCACTGGCCGGAAGATATTTTGGTGAGCTGTTTCAAGGACGGCCTGAGTGATGATTTATACAATGCCTGCGTGGCCCGAGGGGCACCAAATGACCTACATGAATGGTATGTCACTGCTGAAGAAGCTGAGATCGATATGGCCAGAAACCAGTATCGAGCGGGGCGAGCATGGAAGAAATCCTCATCCCAATGGAAACAAGAGCCCCTCAAGCCACAAACCGCATTCTCTCTGAAATCTTCAGCCTGCTTCAAGTGCGGAAAAGAAGGGCACCGAGCTGCAGAGTGTCGTTCACAAACACCCGCCCAGAACCACCCACCAGGGGAGGGTCCTGCGAGACCGGGTCAGCCTGGGAAGGAGACAGCTTTGTGGAGCAGGCAGACCAAGCAGGCAGAAGTTCCATCCCCTCCCCTCTTTAGGGAGGAAATCCTGGCATCTGAACAGGAGGAATCACACTCATTTGGAAGTGATCCAGATGATGAACCACTGGTAAGCAAACCTATTAAACCGCTTACCCTCCCCTTAAGACTGTTCATCCCAATACAAGACAGGGAGATAAGCATCTCCACGTTAGTGGATTCAGGGTGCACTCGTTGCTTGATCAGCCCAACCTTAGTAGGGAAGTTAGGGATTAATGTAAGGAAGCTGAAAACCCCCATTGCTTTCTGTCAACTGGATGGGTCAATAGCAGGGAGGGAGCCAGCTTCTCTGGCCACCGAGCCTTTACATATAGGCATCGGAAGCCATGAGGAAAAGCTTACATTTATAGTAGCACCTGGCATGGAGTGGCCGTTGGTTCTGGGCCTTACATGGCTAAAAAAATGGAACCCACAAATCAGTTGGGAACAAGGCATCATAAAATTTCAGAAAAAGGTGATTCTTACTGAGTACCCAAATAAAGGAATTGAGGGGGCAGAGAATCGAGAAACAGGCATGCCTGGTCACGCCACACCAATTGAGAGCATACCCATAGAAGGATTTAGCTGAGGTTTTTAGCGAAAAACCCTCAGATGAGCTCTCTCCCACCGCGCCACTGACTGTGCAATAGAAATCTTACCTGGCGCAAATCTCCCTAAACCCAAGATGTACAGCATGTCACCAAGGGAGCTGGAAGAACTGAGAACATTCATTGAGAAAAACCTAGCAAGGGGTTTCATTGAGCCAGCCCGACCAAAAATTGCAGCTCCTGTACTTTTAGAGAGAAAAAAGATGGTTCAAAACGTCTGTGTGTTGGATTTTCGGACTCTGAATGCAATCAGTTTGCAGAACATGTATCCTCTCCCCCTTATGAAAGATATGTTAGCACACCTTGCTAAAGGGAAAAATTTTTCAAAGCTAGACTTAAGGAAGGCTTACTACTGTGTCAGAATTAAGGAAGGGGATGAGTGGAAAACAGCATTTAACACCCCTCTCAGCTGCTACAAATTCAAGGTGCTCCCCTTTGGGTTGCAACGAGCTCCTGCAGTGTTTATGCAGTTAATAAATGAAGTGCTGCATCAACATTTATATAAGGGGATTCTGGTCTATTTGAACGACATTTTAATTTATACTGAGACCAAAGCAGAACATGTGAAACTAGTCAGGGCAGTTTTAAACAAACTCTGTGCTGCCAAACTTTATGCCAAACTGTCCAAATGTGAATTCCACCAAGAGAAGATTGACTATTTGGGATACCGCATTTCACACCAGGGGGTAGAGGTGGATCCTCTGAAAGTGCAGGCTGTACTTGATTGGGACCCTCCACATACATGTAAACAGTTTCAAAGCTTCTTGGGGTTTGCCAACTTTTAGTGCCAGTTTATCCCTGCGTTCGCTCAGATTGCCCTCCCCATCACCAAGCTCTTAAAAACAAAGGGGGAGGACAACCTAAACCAAAGCAACCATTGAACTGAACTATGGAATGCCAGGCGGCATTTGAAAAACTTAAATGGCTGTTCTTGGCAGAACCAATTCTGAAACACCCAGACACAGAGAAACCATTTGTCATACAAGCAGATGCCAGCAATGTGGCAATAGGAGCGGTCCTGCTTCAGAAGAATGAGCAAGACCAACTCCAACCCTGCGCTTACACATCTAAAAAGTTGAATGAGACTGAGCAAAAGTGGGCTATTTGGGAGAAAGAGGCTTATGCAGTTCATTGGGCATTGTTGACCTGGCGGCATTTCCTAGAAGGCAGTAAGACCCCTTTTGAAGTCTGGATGGATCACAAGAATCTAGAAGCCCTAAAGACCCCAAGGAAACTCTCCCCAAAACAAGTACAATGGGCTCAATACTTAAACGGTTTGATTTTACTCTAAAATACCTCCCGGGGGGGGGGGACTTTCTGGTGAATGCGCTATCCAGGAAACCGCAATACAATAGTGCAAAGCCAGATGTAATCAAACCTATAGTACAAAACAATCAGCTAGCCGCTAAAGTTGTCACCAGAGCCTAGGCTAAACAAGAAACATTGATGGACAATGACACCACCCAAACTTTTAAACAAGCATTGAACACTGATGAATGGTTTTTGAACAACAACAAATCCAGCTGTCTGATGAAAGACGACTTGGCCTGGGTGGGTGGGAAGTTGTATGTCCCTGCAAGCCAAAGATTATGCTTAATGGAACGGTGCCATGACTCCAAATTGGCTGGATATTTTGGGTTTGTGAAAACTTTACACCTGATTAAAAGACAATTTTGGCGTCCATCACTAAAAAAGGACATAGAAAGCTATGTAGCTAGCTGCCCCATTTGTGCAGCAGCAAAAAGACGTCAGGGAAAAACCCCAGGTCTATTGCAGAAGGTAGCTGAACCTTCAGCGCCTTGGAGAGAGATCGCTATGGATTTCATTGTGGAATTGCCAAACAGTGAGGGAAATACTGTTATTTGGGTTGTGACAGACCTATTTTCAAAACAGGCACATTTTATACCCTGCCAAACGATCCCAACTGCTAAAAGTTTAGCCAAATTATTCCTAATACACATTTATCGACTTCATGGTGTTCCACAAAGGATCATCTCGGACAGAGGGGCGCAATTCACCTCCAACTTTTGGAGGGCGTTTTTGGGCTTACTTGGTACTGGCCAGGGGTTGAGCACATCCTTTCATCCGTGTACTAATGGAAATTCTGAAATTTTGAACTCGGTGCTAGAACAATATTTAAGATGTTTCATTAATTTTCAACAGGATAACTGGACTGAACTTTTGCCTTTTGCTGAAGTTGCGTTTAATAATGCTGTACATTCAAGCACTGGTTTTACCCCTTTTAGAGTAGCAATCGGCCAGGATTTCAGTCCCATGCCTGAACTACCCACAGAAGAACCCACCATCCCCTCACTTAAGGAGTGGATAGATAATTTGCAAAACACGTGGCCAGTGGTTAGATTAGCCTTATAGGAAGCTAGAGAAGCTTTTAAGATTCAAGCTGACAAGAAAAGGATGGAACCCAAACCTTTTCATATTGGTGACAGAGTATATTTATCTACAAAATTCTTGAAAGCATTACAACCTTCAAAGAAACTAGGGCCAAAGTTCATTGGACCTTTTCCCATCACTAGAATCATCAATCCAGTAGCAGTTGAACTACTCCTTCCAAAGACACTCAGACAGATCCACCCAGTATTCCATATCAGTTTCATCCCTCAGACCACTTGCACCTACATCACCTGTTCCCATCATGATTGAAGGGGAACAACACTTTTAAATCAAGGAAATCCTTGACTCTAGGATACACAGAGGGAAAGTCCAATACTTAGTTGCTTGGAAACATTTACCATCAGTACACAATGAATGGGTCGCTAAACACCATGTTAGGGCTCCAATCTTGCTGAGAAAATTTCACTCCCAACACCCAATTAACAAGGTTTATTAACACAAACCTTGTTAATATGCTATCTTGAAATCTTGTGTATATATATTTTTTTTTACAGGTGAACCCTTTTGCTTTTTAAGGAGGGTACCATGTCAGATCCCCAAAAAATGTGATACTGCCATTCAAGTAGAGAAGGGGGAGCACGGCCTGTGTCATCAGATATTTTATAACCTATATCCTGGCACCAAGGGGCCTGAGAAGGGAACTTTACCTGCAGGAATTTATATGACAGCCATGTGGGTTGTCTCACTTTAAAGGGTACTGGTGGGAATGCATGATTGTTCCGGGTCTCAAAAGAAATAGTAAAGAAAATACCTTCACACTTGTGGATTGGCCAAAATCTGCATTCTGACCAAAAGGGAGGGTTCTCTACCACCTTAATCCTATTGTTTTGCCTAAGGGTATTCAGTTTGTGCTTTAGCTGGATGGCTTTCACTTCGGCTTAATAAAAGAATTCTTTTGAACAACTATGTTTCAAGAGTTCGTACTTTCTTAGGTTGGAAGGAGAGGCGATCCTTACAGATAGATGGAAATCTTCCATAGGATAGATTTATTGGTTGGATATTCTCCATATCTAACAGAGTATCATTATTTATCCTAATATTTTCTCTATAGTATTAAGTAAAAAAATAACGCAGTATTTGCTTATTTACTGATTAGTCTTGCTTATCTTATAAATAAAATAACCGTATCAATAAAATAAAATATAGTACATGATCTAATTCTGGAATAAGATAGAGTACAAGAATTAAAGTGATAAAATATAAGTGTGTTCTTGCAAAGAAATAGTAAATGAATAGATAAATGAATCTCCCTTGCAGACACCCCAATTTGTTCTATGTATTGGGTTTGTAGGTTGATTGTCTTAGTTATAAACTTAGCAATTCCATGTATGTTTCAGACTAGGAGGAAATATGACAATCTGTGGTTTGGATCCCAGTGGGCTGTTCCTTCCAAAAGGGATGATAAGTATTTAAGCCTGATGGGCACAATAGACAGAAAAACAAAACGTGAGAAATGTTTTCAATGGCTGGGGTTTGCAGGTTCATATGCAAGTTCTCTCAAAATATGACCATTGGTGGAAGTGCCCATATTTGGCCATAGATTCCAATAACTCAAATCTTGCCCTTGCATAGGCTCTTCTTAAAGATTATGTCAGATTCAATGACAAGTATTTTTTCAGATTAAAATTATTTTATTATTAGCCAACCAATTTAGCAATCTATTTTTAGCCAATAATTCCAGGCCTGTTTGAGCACTAATATTGAGGACTCTCTGTTAAAATCGTTTCCCTTGCCATTGCTGTGTAGAAAACCCATGCTATGAAATAACTTTGGAAAGCTGGCTGAAAATTGGGCTGGGGCATATTTATCTGGACATAAGACATACTTTGAGAAATCTATCAGAGTCCAGTAAATGGATATTCTGCCCTCATATCCTCCCCTGTAGGTGAAAACTAGTTTCAGATAACTATGTGAGAAATGAATACCTTTTTCCACTCACCATGTGTTTTTACCCAATACGCATTTTTTAAAAAATGGTCTGAATTGGTTTAAATGGGGTAACTATTAAGGCCCCACAATCAGCATTGGGACTATTTTTTTCCTGAATACTTTCTGTACAGGGATCAAGGTTCCTGGGTAATTGTAGTTAAATAATTTGTATAATCTTTTAGTACTTATTCGGCCCTTGCCAAACTTCTTTTAAAATGATTTTGTCAGCCTCCACCTTTCCCTGCTTTGGCTGTCATAGTAATGGAGGGAGGGGGGGTTAGGTAGCTGGGCTATAGATGAATCAAAGAAACGAAACCAATTCTTAAGTTGTTATCAGGCCAATGGAAACTGCATTCCTGGATGCTGACACGGCCAGACGTGTGCTCCCACCTGACCTCTGGGAGACCTTTGGATTGTATGATTTACGGTGGACATTGGGAGGGGATGCTTTCTATATGTAACTTTCGCGCTTTTTGCCTCAGAATCCCGCTTTCCATGGTTGCGTTCATTTCATATCTAATAAAAGTACCATACTTTAATCTATGATGAAATCTGGGTTTTCCTTTCCTGGATACTGAAGGAAGCATACTCGACATTAAGCAGGATTCTCATCCTCAGCCATCCCGGACAACACCGAGGGGGCTGAAATCCACAGAATGTCTGATCAAGAAAGTGATTTAGATCAGATTGGGGCATATGGCTCAGCAATGTCTTCATGCCAGCCGGGGGAAGAGGCCGCGGTGTGTATGGAGAATTTACAGCTGAGAGAGGAGCCAGACAAAGCCCGATGGTCGAAGGGAGTAGGAAGGTTGCCGGACCTGGGGAGGACCCCCCACGGAGTAACCAGCTCCAGACCCCGAAAAGGAGAGGCAGTGTGGCTGCAAGAGCAAAAGGAAAGCCTCATGATGGCACAAGTACTACAACTCATCCACAATGTTGAAGAAAGCCGAAAAAACTGTGAGTTTTATGCAACCCCTGCAGGGAAGGGAAGAGAATACTCCAAAGTAAATCCAGAGGAAGGGGCTTGGGGAGAGGAAGAGGGAGCTGGCGAAGGTACATCCCAGGCTTTGGGTGGTCAAGCGAGGGATGCAGCAGTCCAGGGACCCCCAGCCTTGCAGGCCCCACCCCGCAGATGCAAGAAACCAAAAATCCCCCCCCCTGCCTGGAAAATATGGAGGAGACCCGAAAACCCTGGGGCTTTTCTTAACCCAAGTGTGGAATCACATGCAAGACTGGGGGGAGGACTACCTGTCGGATGCAGCTCGAGTGAGATGTGTCACTAGCGCCTTAGAGGGAGTGGCAGCTGAATGGATGGTGGTCCTCCACAATAACAATCCTGCTGCATAATTACAACCAGTTCATGGCAGCTCTTAGGAGGCGTTTTGAGGACCACCTAGTTGAGCGGAAGGCGAGACTCCGAATGAAGGGTATCCAGCAGGGCCGGAGATCGGTAGCGGAATACACCCAAGAATTTCGGGAGCTGGCACCATACATGACAGAGTGGTCAGAAATAGCTCTGTTGGAGAGTTTCAAAGACAGACTAAATAAGGAAATCTACAAAGACTGTAGAGCACGGGGGGTCCCCGAAGATTTGCACAATTGGTACATAGTAGCTGAGGATGCGGAAATCGAGATAGCCCGAAGTCAACTCCGAAGAGGGCGTGCTGGGGAGCCTTCATCCTCCTACTGCAAGGAAGCCCCAAAGATGGCCAGTGGGAGGACGGAGTCCAAACCCAAGCCGAAACCCTTCACGTGTTTCAAGTGTGGCATGGAAGGTCACCGGGCTGCTGAGTGTTCTTCCAAGCCAGTGCCAAAACCTACCAGCAGAGGGCCTAAGAAGACGGACAAAACATAGACAAAAGTTCGTGAAACCGCACTGGAAGGGGAAGTCGTTGAGTTTGCTCCCCGGGCCAAAGGTGAGTTGGGAACTCCAACCGACGCGGACGACAGCGAGACCGACTCCGATGATTTGGTGAGTCACACTGAGGGCCCCATGCTCATCCCCGTAGAATTAAGGGTGCCGTCCACAGGGGCCCACGCACAGATGTCAGCCTTATTAGACTCTGGGTGCACCAGATGCATTATCAGCCCGAAAGTAGTAGAGGAGATGGGCCTGAGACTGAAAGCATTGAAAAGGTCTATTGCGTTTTGTCAGCTAGATGGATCGATGGCAGGGGGGGGGCAACCAATTTTGTAACGGAACCCATTGAAATGAAATTAGGGGACCACGTAGAGACTCTCAGTTTTATTGTGGCCCCTAGCATGGAACGACCCCTTATACTTGGCCTGCCCTGATTACGTAAATGGAACCCGCGAGTTAACTGGAAAATGGGTTTGCGCATTGGTGCTAGGAACCCACCACTAGAGAGGGAAGAACCCCCCCTTGAGGGGGAGAGGAGCACGAAGAAGCAGAGATGGCAATAGACCACATTGAAGGGGAGGAGAAAATTCCAAAGGAGTATTGGGATCTCCGTGAAGTCTTTAGTGAGAAGGCCTCAGATGTGCTACCCCGCACAGGGCTACAGACTGTACCATTGAGATACTCCCTGGAGTAAAGCTCCCTAAGCCAGAAATTTACCCAATGACCCCCCGTGAGCTGGGGGAATTACGAAATTTCATTGACAAAAACCTAGAACGGGGTTTCATCCAACCAGCTAGACCACGGGTGGCCGCGCCAGTTCTCTTCCGGGAAAACAAAGATGGTTCATTTCATCTAGTAGTTGATTATAGGAACTTAAACACTATTTGCGTGGAAAATGTCTACCCCTTACCCCTCATGAAGGACATGCTAGCTCACTTAGGGAAGGGAAAAGTTTTCACCAAACTGGACTTACGGGAAGCTTACTACAGAGTGCGAATTAAGGAGGGGGATGAATGGAAAACTGCATTTAACTGCCTGCTGGGATGTTTCCAATTCCGAGTACTCCCTTTTGGTCTACAAGGAGCTCCTGCAGTATTCATGCAATTGATCAATGAAGTTTTGCATGAGCATTTGTACAAGGGGGAACTGGTTTATTTGGATGACATTGTCATCTATTCTGAAAACAGGCCGACCATGTGAAATTAGTGCGCACCGTCCTGAAAAAACTCAGGGCTGCTGAACTGTATGCAAAACTTTCTAAGTGCGAATTCCACCAAACCAAAATTGACTATCTTGGATATCGCATCTCCCAGGGGGGAATAGAAATGGACCCTGCGAAGGTTCGGGCGGTGTTGGAATGGACAGTGCCACGCACCCGCAAGCAATTACAAAGTTTCTTGGGGTTTGCTAACTTTTATCGACAGTTCATCCCCTCGTTTGCCAAAATCGCACTGCCAATAACTAATATCCTGAAAACCAAAGGTGAAGAAAAACCAAAACCCTCCAGAGCTCTGGAATGGACTATGGACTGCCAGGCAGCATTCGAAAAGTTGAAACGGCTGTTTGCTGCAGAACCAGTCCTCAAACACCCAGACATGGATGAACCTTTTGTAGTACAAGCAGATGCCAGTGACGTCTCAGTAGGAGCCGTACTTCTGCAAAAGAATGCAGATGGGAAACTACAGCCTTGTGCCTACACATCCCGGAAACTGTCCGAAACTGAAAGGAGATGGGCCATATGGGAGAAAGACGCTTTTGCTGTACGCTGGGCACTTCTAACCTGGAGACAATTTCTCGAAGGAGCTAAGCATCCTTTTGAAGTATGGACTGATCATAAAAATCTCGAGGCTTTAAAAACCCCACGTAAGTTGTCGCCAAAACAAATTCGCTGGGCCCAACACTTCAACCGTTTTAACTTCACCTTGCGCTACCTCCCTGGTGGGAAGAACTTCATGGTAGATGCTCTGTCCAGATTGCCTCAATACAACAGCATCAGGGAGGAGGTGGTTCGTCCAATTGTCCCTTCAGCCCAACTGGTGGCACCAGTGACTACCAGAGCACAGTTGAAGAGCGACCCAAGCCTCTCGGGCGATTTGCTCCAGAAATTACAAGAGACTTTGAAAACTGACGAGTGGTTCCAAGCCCACTCAAATGTATGCACACTTTGTGATGGTCTAGCTTGGATTGGAGCCAAATTATATGTTCCAGCCAGCCTACGAGTAACAGTTCTGCAGCACGCTCATGACTCCAAAGTGGCAGGGCACTTTGGATTTGTCAAAACCTTACATCTTGTCAAAAGATAGTTCTGGTGGCCTGCACTCAAAAAGGACACAGAGGCATATGTAGCGAGCTGTCCAGTGTGTGGACTGGACAGCACTGGATAGCTGTCCAGTGTGTGGCCACCAACAATGGCCCAGTACTGTTTAAAAACCACTCCTAGTTAGCTAAAAGAATTTACTTTCTCAGTAGGCTCCTCATTTATCCGCCAGTTATATTTCATACTTTCTATGCTAAATACCATCACTTTAGATTGGTCTTACTGATGTTTAAAGAATTAAGAGCAAAGTAGGTACTTTTGCAGTAGTCTTCTCAGGCCTATTTGGGAATGGGCCATTGGAACCATGTCATTGGTGTATGGAAGGATATTAATTTATCATGGATCATTGACATACAAATTAAAAAGCTTTGGGGCTAGAATAGTCCTTTGGGGCTAGAACATTATATTTTGTTTTGTTTTGTTATGAGATGGTACAAGGCAAAACAATTGTCTAGTGTGAAGTGCTTTAATTTGAATCCAGCTTGTTCCTCCACTAAAAGATTTATTTCTATTACTCAGTCTTCTATTTTACTCAACAGATGTTTTTCATATATTTTAGCCACAATTCCATTAAGGCTTATCAGTCTACTGTATTTTGTCCCCCTTATCTCTTTTTTTATATAGAGAGACTATAATGGCAACTTCCCATTTAACTGGAATGCAACCTGTATTTTTTATATGGATGAACAGCCCTTGCTAACAGTGGGGCCCACAAATAATATGAGTCTAAAAAGGTTCTGGGAGTATAAAATCTTTTCCAGATGCCTTATTAGATTTTAAAATTTTATAGATTTTATTTCTGATACTGACATTGGAGGCCAGAGTGGGAAAAGGGTTTTTAAAAGCTAAGGTATCAATAATTTATTTGTGCGAGGGGCCCTGAATTAGAATTAGAATAAAAAGTTGCATGAAAATCTTTGCAAATTGAGACTGAATTAGGAATATTGTATTGGAACTTACATTACTTCAATAAACCTGATATAATCATTCAGATGAAAATTGAATTTATCCCTTTCATTGAACCTTCCAGATCTGGCCACATTTTAACTTTATAGGAGGCTTTTTTAAAAGCTAGCTATTATAATCACGCCTAAATTTTAGCATTTTAATGTGGTTTTTAAAGGTAGAGTATTCCAAGATATTCCAAGACTGTATCTTGGCAGTGAAGTCTCCTGCTTAGAATTACGATGACTTTAGGTAATTTGAGTTTATCTTTAACACTGTCTTTTTTAGATTTTCCCAAGTATTAGGAGAAAATGACTGTGGCAGAAGATAAATATTCAGAAGAACCATTTCAGAGGATTCCTAAGAAGATTTGACAGTTAAATAATGGGGAGAGTCATCTCTGAGGACCAATTCCTGTCCTTGCTAATCCAACTCTGTTTTGGCAAGAATAGTCAGTCCTACTGACACCCACTTTTTAGTCCTATATTTCTTTCCAGGAACTGAAGAGTACCATAAGGTCAGAAACTTAATCAGGTCCTTATCCACTGTTCTATTCTTCCAGTCAGTAATGTTTCAAGTCAGCAGCTTGGTAGAACATTGTGCTTATAGTTAGTGGAAATAGTTGAAAGGGCATTAGAATTTTGGGGTGAAGCATAGAAACTTTACAGTCATTCCATAGAAGTGACGTTATAAAAAAATATTCCAGTGTCAGAAAAACCACACTTTGATATTTGTTTACCTTCACCACTTCGTTGCTGTAATGTTACAGAAAAGTTTTGAGGAGAGTAGCAATTTGGATAAGGTGCTTTTTTAGGCTAGCAACTCAGAATATAGTCTATGTCTGGGAAACATTGACCAAAGGGTGGCTTCCTTATGACTCACTTCAATTTCAAGGCCATCCTCAGTTTGTGCAACTTGCTTGCTCCTGTCTGTTAAGTTCTATTTTTTTTCTCTGTTACTTGCATTTTCTGTGTAGAATGATGCTTTATTAGGGAACAAAGGGAAGAAAGTGTTCCCTTCCAAATCCAAATTCCATGTTGAAATAGAAGAGCAGGAAATTTCTCAAAAAATATGTCTTTTTCTTGGAGTGACCAGCTCTACGTTTTGCAGCTTTGGATATTGTTTCTAATAGTTCTCTCAGCTTGCACAGCCTTTTTATAATGCCCATTTGTTCAGTATCTGGCATTAAAAGAGTTGATCAAGCTTATCTCTAAGGATTCTTCAAAGAACTGGCTTGTTGTGGGAGATACAGGTGGTTTATTCAAGCTGGCACTTTTCAAGAACAGTGGAGGTGGAACATCCCTGGAGTTACCAACTTTTTTTATCATTGCAATTAAATGTTGCAGTTCTTTTATTTCCAAGTCCAATTTAGGATGAAGTTTTTTGTGGATGACAGAACCAATTCCATGAAATAAAATTATGACCTAATTCAAATTACAATGAAAATTGGACCAACTTTATGGAAGAATATATTCCTGTGTACCATCTCCCATATGGAATATGGAAAATTTTGAACAAATTGAGATGTATCACAATATAAGAAGAACTTAAAGACGGGATGGAAACTGAAAATGTGGGGAACTGCAAAGTCCTGAATATTTATTGATATGCCACAATCTTGATGGTTCATGTACAATGGATGATTTGTTCCTAGCCAATGATAAAGCAATTCAGCTACTTTCTGGGCCTCAAAGGTTATATAAAGTCACAAAAGTGTTTTAAATTACCTCTGTGTTTTAATTGTTATACTCCTTATTCAGTTATTGAAAGTTTTCTTTATTTAGATTATTATACTAATTTTAAATATTTTATATAAGATGTTCTGGAGTCAGAAAATAAGTAAAATAAGCACAAAATAACGGTAAATAGAAGAAAATGGGGATCAAGAAATTTAGCTGTATCTTCTCTCAATCACAGTTTTACATTGTGAAAGGCAATAGGTTGATATAAAAAGACTGACTGGCTCCCATCCAGGGTATCATTGTATCATTCTTTCTTTCAATTATGTTACTATTGCCAGCATGCTGTTCAAAATGAAGCCTTTTCTCCATAAGTTTGAGATCTTCCCTTTAAGTGTGTTTCATACAGAAGGACTTGGAAATAAGAGTGCTTCCACATTAAAGTTTAATTGCAACTTGTTTCAGGTTGTACTTCAGATCAGAAATCTTTTCCTATCTCAACACGCACCCAGAACAACATGGTACACACAACATCCTGTCTATAAAGCAACATTGGAAATACCAAATTAAATTTAAGAATATTTTTAAAATTGACTGACATTTTAAAATTTCATGAATGCCAATTGGAGACCATTTAATTTTCATGAGATTTGGCAATATTGGATATTTTGGTATTTTTGGTATTTATTTTTATGATTATAATACCTGCTATACCTACCTTAACAGTATACAGACTTCTTATTAGAAGTCTTTTATTGCCATTACTATTTTACTTAAAATAAGCATTTTATCAGTTTGAAATATTGTGGAAAAAATAATGGCATTAGCTAGACACAATCTCATGGCATCACATCACATGATGTATCATATCTTTTTTTCCCCCTTCGCTAAATTGGGGTGGGAGTGGCCAGTGGATGACACATCTGACCCATGGGTTTGACAACCCTGAGCTAGAGGATCACATTCTGTTTTAAGCACACCAGGGGTGGGTTCTACTTACCTTTACTAGCAGTTTGCAATGGGAGTGCACGTGCTTCTGCACATGTGCAGATGATCAATTATGATGTCCAAGCGGGTGGGCGGAGCCTCCCGCCACTTTTACTACCGGTTCTAAAGAACCGGACAGAACCAGGAACAACGCACCACTGAAACACACCAAGGGAAGCAATATTTATTTCTATTAGGATGATTAGCAATATTTATTTCTACTCTATGTTCTAGAGTAGATTCCAAAACAATTTTGTTTTGAGTGCATAGAAATATAAATGTCTGCTTCCTTTAAAGTTGCTTTAGTTGTATTTTACCGGAATCATGCAGTTGTCATGTAATTTCAGGAAAAGGCACAGCTATTTTAAAGAGCAGTAGATAGTACATTTGTACTTCTGTGTGCTTTGAAGCACTGTTTCCAAGTTTTTTCTAAACTATTCCACTCTAGTTTTCATATGGAAACGGTACACTAATTCTCTTCTGGTTTGATATTTTATTGCAGAATATATACTGTAGACTTATACTGGTACTTGTTGTAGTAGAAATATTAATTTATTGTATGGGTTCAGATTATTGTTACGTATATAGATGAAGTGTTACAAAATTAAAATCCATTTCACAGCAGAATCTTTTAGACGATTCCTATATTTACCCTTTTAATAGCAGCTTAAAGTTTGTTATACAGTGAAAGGCTATCTATCGGTTTGCTTTTTCTGGTTGGTTCGTAGTGTTAATTGCTCCATATAATGGACAGCAATTTTATTTCTTTCCATTTTCTGTCATTGGTAGTTTTTGCAGAATAGATTAAGCTGAAATGTAGTATAGTTTTTTCAGCTCTTTATTTTATGCAGAACAACAAATATATGATTCAGTTTGACTTTGTGATAATTATATTGAGTGACCTATGATTTGGTTAATAATAGGTTAACATATAATGGGACTATAGCTATTGTTTGCCTTTTTATTAGAAATGTCTTAAACCTTTAACTCCTTCAGTTTTGTTAGCTGAAACACATGAGCTAGAAAATAAACAATAAAATATATTTCCTTTTTTAAGTACATTACTAGATATTATTAACTGCCTAGGCTCACTTCTTACACTAAACCATAAATAAGGGTTTATTTTGACTCAGCCTTATGCAGATTCAGTTGATTGTGCAATCCAAGTAAATTGTTGATGGAAATGTGGTTTGAGTAATACCTGATGCAAAGGAAGTAATAACCACTGCACCAGTACATTATGCATTAATACTAACCCCAAGACATAAGTCATAAAAGCCAACAATTGGATTCAAAGAACATTGTTAGTTAGAACCAAAATACCCATACCCAAAATTGGGTTTATATAGTATTCTAAATTGTAATTAATTGCAAGGAATGGTGGGTGTTTGCAGGAGAGATGGGGGAGTGTAGAGAGATGTTAAATGTATCATGTCATTCAGAGGTGGTTTTCAGTTACCTTTGCTACCGGTTCACAAATGTGAGTGCACATGCCACGTCCTACATGCGCATGTGCATGAGTGTCAAAAACAGGACGTGATGACATTCGGGCAGAGCCTCCCACCGTTGCCGCTATCAGTTTGCCTGAACTGGATAGAACCGGCTGAATACCACCACTGATGTCATTTCACAAAGATTGCAAATACTGCATTTATCATCTTGTGGACACCCATATATGGGCTGAATTTAGACCAGCAAATGGGACCAAGATGGGGGTGGCTGGTTTTTACTTCTGAATGACATGTAAATACAACAAATGAGTGTGCTAATTCTTTCTGATTTTTTTCTGATAAGAGATCTTTAACTGATGCAAAATTCATCAAAGGAAACCTTTAATGGTATATAAAATAACAAAATATTTCACATGTTCAATTTCTGCTTTTCATGTAATATATAAAGACAAAAGTTTTATATTAGGGAATCAGAGAAGTTGGTTATCCTTTCAGCAAGAAATATTGAATAACATTTTAAAAGATGGAATAAAAGGGGAAAGATCCTTGAATTACTTATATAAAAATCAGGATAATAGATAATTAAATTATAAATTAAATCATACAATAGCCTTCCCCAATCCAATGGATACAGTATATCTTGGACTATAACCCCCATTTGCTGCATAGTTTGAGATAGATACAACATTTCCAGATCGTGATAATTTTCCAAGAAGCCTAAAAATATTAAAATTATTTAACTATTATCCAGTTCAAAATATTAATGTTCAGAATATATGCTTGTTCCATTGAAAAGATAACACGATCATTTACTCATATTCATTCTATTTCTTGTTTCTTACACTACTGTTTTGTATCATGTCTCAGTTATGTAGATGAGTTACTTAATATTGAAATTAATGTGTTTTTTGTGGGGGAGGGTCACTCCTCATTGGGAAATAGGTGGTAACCTTTTTATGGCTAATTCTGATATGTACAATCCAATTGCTATAGATTGAAATAATAAAATGCCTTTAAAAATTCTTCAGTAGTCTTCTCCTGAAATGTAAAAATTTTATTAACTATAATTTATTTTCTCATATGTTGATTTTTGTAGTAAAATCAAGAAAAGTTTGTAAAATCCAAGTTTGTAAAATTTCTTAAACTTTGTGTATTCTTATGAATCATTAGAACACCCATAAAACAAGCATGGATTCAGACATGGCACCCTTTTCAGCAAATCTAGAGTGAATGGCTTTGTATGTAGAGAATTTCATATCAAATCACCATCATCATTTTAGCCATTGTCTATCCACTAAAGAATGAAGGCCTCTTTCGCATGTTTCCAACTAATACGGTCCTGAGCTTTCTTTTACTATCGGGCCCGCAATACTTGTATTTTTCTCCTTTTATTTTAAGCCCCCTGATATTTTCGTTAGCTCTTATCCTTTGAAGCAAATTTTCTAAGGTTAAAATAAATAATAGTGGTGAAAGAGGACATCCTTGCCTTACTCCTCTACCTATTCCAAAAAAATTGGTTGCTTCTCCATTAATTAATATTCTTGCCTTTTGGTTAGTATATATTGATGAAATTAATTCTTCAAAGTTCTTTCCAAATTTCATATTTTTTATCTGTTTGGTCATAAATTCCCAGTTAACTCGGTCGAATGCCTTCTGTGCATCTAGGAAGATTAAGGCTGCCTGTTTTTCTGGGTGTTTATCATAATATTCAATTATATTTATAACTGTCCTCAGATTATCTTTTATTTGCCTACCTGGTAGAAATCCGTTCTGGTCTACATGTATCTTTCGATTTAATATTATCTTTATCCTGTTAGCCAGTAGACTCATAAAAATTTTATAATCCGAATTCAGCAACGAGATAGGTCTATAATTTTTTATATGGGTAGTATCCGTCTCTTCCTTGGGGATCAATGAAATATATGCTTCTCTCCAAGTCTCTGGTATTTTTGCATTTTTCAAGGCTTCATTATATACTTCCAGGAGAATTGAATTCAAAATCTCGCCTACACTTTTATATAATTCTACTGGGATCCCGTCTGTTCCTGGTGTCTTATTATTTTTCTGTCTTTTAATTGTCTCCTATAATTCTTCTTTAGTTATCTCTCTGTTTAACATCTCTCTATCCTCTTCCGTAATTACTGAGGTCTTATCCTCCTCCAAGTATTGTTTTATTTTCACATCTTATGTCTCCTCTTGACTGTATAGTTCCTGAAAATACTGGATTGCTATCTCCTTTTTCTGTTCGATATTTTTCTGTAAGTTTCCTTGTTTATCTTGTAATTGATGTATAGTCCTTTTCTCTTTTTCTTTTCTTACTTTGTAAGTCATCCATCTCCCTGGTTTGTTTGCATGCTCAAAATATTTTTGTTTTATATATTTCAAAGAGTTGATAGTTTTTTCCTGCTCTAACAGGTTCAATTTGTGTTTAGCTATTATCCAATTAATTTTTATCTTTTCATCTCCTGGATGGCTATCTAATTTTTCTTCCCAGGTTCTGATTTCTTCTTGTATCTTATTATACTCCCTTTCCCTTTCTTTCTTCCTTTTACTATTATAGGCAATAGTTATGCCTCTAATATAGGCCTTTGTGGTATCCCATAGGGTCTGTAAGGATGTTTGTTCCTTAGTATTATCTTTAAAAAACCCTTTCAGCTCTTTTTCTAACGTTTTAGTATATTCCTCCTCCTTAATTGTTCTTATGTTCATCATCCATCTTCCTTTTTTTGGTATCTGCCTTTTCCATTCTATTAATATGGGATTATGGTCTGCCCATTCATTTATTCCAATCTCTACCGCTCCAGTTTCATGTTGATTCTTGACCAGGATTTGTGTGGGCTAGAGTAATATGTAAATTTCTGCTCCCTTGGGTTTTGAAATCTCCAGATATCTATCAAATTTAACTCTTCTGTCAAATTGAAAAATGTCTTGGGCAATAAGTTTCTCTTCTTTATATTTTTTTGATTACTTATGTAATCTTTTCTCCAGTCAACTATTGCATTCAAGTCCCCCAGTAAGCAAATTGAATCAATATTTTGTTCAATTATTTTCTCATGCACTTTTTGGAAAAATTCTCTTTGACCATTACTTGGCGCGTATAATACTACCAACAATACTTTTCTGTTTTTAATATTTATTTCTATTAACAATATTCTTCCATCCAGATCAGCATATATCAATTTGCTTTCTACCTTCTCATTCACATACACCTGCTCTGTAGAGCGACGGTGGGCAGTAACTGAGGCGAGACAGGTGTAAGGAACAAGGGTTTATTGCTAACAGCTAACAAAACAGCTTCAGAACTAGAACAGTAACTCAGGCGTTTGACAGCTATTTATAGACTAGCTGTCAAACCGCTCAGCCAATCAGGCTGCTGGAATTCTCCCGCCATTTCTGGGTGCATCTTAGCCAATGGGAACGATGTGTCGTAAGTCTGAGGACTTAGCACCCCTTCCCTCCTGGATAGCGCATGTGTAATCGCTCAAGTAGGCAGGGCGCCGCCTGGTCCGCACAGATCTACGCAGTTCAGGGACGGCCTCCGAAGGAGTGGGAGGTGTCTGTGCTGCCTGTGGAACTCCCAGTGACTCTTCTGGAATCTCAACGTCGGACTCGACTTCGGAAGGCGGGCCTGGTTCACCAGGTAAGTTGGTTGTGGGTGGCGCGCTTGAGACAGGGCCTGGATTTTCGTAGTTAGGGACTGGATGGGTTTCGGATTCCTGCTGGCTTATTGATTCTTTTTCGCCTCCTGTGATGCGTGCACGCAGTTGATTGATGTGGCGCTGCCAGAGCCGGCCATCGGGTAGTTCAACTTGGTAGGAGTAGGGCCCCGAGACGTGCACTATTGTCCCAGGAAGCCACCTTGGTTCCCCTGAGTAATTTTGAGCAAAAACGAGGTCACCCACATGGAAGCTGCGAGCGCGGCTGGTAGACCCTGGGGGCTTATCTGGGGTGTAACTGGGGTGCAGACGGTCAAGGGTCGTTCGGAGTCGACGGCCCATTAACAGTTCAGCAGGGCTCCTGTTGGTAGAAGGGCAGGGGGTTACGTGTTGGGTCAACAAGTATCTCGCCACCTTCTCTGACCAGTCCCCTTTTGCGAACCTGGATAGGGCGTCTTTGGCCATTCTTACAGCGCTTTCAGCCAACCCATTGCTGGCCGGGCAAAACGGGGCGACTCGGGCATGGCGGATCCCGAGCCCCGCTAGGTAGGTTTGAAAAGAAGCAGAAGTTAGTTGCGGCCCATTATCAGAGACGAGGACATCAGGGAGGCCATGGGTGGCAAAGAGTCTCTGCATTGCCCTGATTAAAGCACTAGCTGTGGTGGATGCCATCACTTCTATCTCAACCCACTTCGAATATGCATCCACCATGATCAGGAAGGTTTGTCCATGGAATGGGCCTGCAAAGTCCACGTGAATCCTGGACCATGGGCTTTTGGGCATTTCCCACTCTCTCACAGGGGCTGCTGGGGCTGCTGGGGCTGCTGGATGTGATAGTTGGCATGCTTGGCATCTGGTGACCCACGCAGTGGCTGACTGGTCAAAATTGGGCCACCATACATAGCTGCGACCCAATGCCTTCATCCTGACGATGCCAGGGTGTCCCTCGTGAAGGCATTCCATTACTCGGTGTTGTAGCTGGGATGGTATTACTACCCTATTTCCCCATAGAAGGCACCCTCGTTGGACTGACAGCTCGTGTTGCCTTGCCTGGTACGGTTTAAACTCTAAGGGCACTTTACCCATGGGCCAGCCCCTTCGCACCCAGTCAAGGACCTGGCGCAGGATGGGGTCTTTGACAGATAGGGCAGCGACGTCAGAAGCAGTCACTGGCAGATTGAGGGAGTCAATGAGGAGCACTGAAGAGGTTGGGGAAGGGTCTAGTACGGTGATAGGAAGGGGGCAGCGGCTGAGAGCATCTGCGTGGGCAAGATGCTTGCCAGGGCGGTAAATGAGGTTGTAGGAGTACGAAGCTAGGAACTCTACCCATCTCAACATATGGGGAGAGAGAACCTGAGGGGTTTGTTTGTTCCCTGCCAGCAGTCCCAGTAGGGGCTTGTGGTCCGTGACTAGTGTGAACGGCCAGCCGTATAAGTAGTCATGGAAGCGTTTTATGGCGGCAACTGCAGCCAATGCTTCTTTATCAATTTGTCCATAATTTCGTTCGGTAGAGGACAAGGTTCTCGAATAAAAAGCAATGGGAGCTTCTGTGCCATTGGGCAAGGCATGGCTGAGAACAGCCCCGATGCCAAAAGGGGAAGCGTCAGCAACTAGGACCAGGGGGAGGCTGTCAGTATATTGGACAAGGACAACATCAGAGGTTAGAAGGTTTTTTACAGCCGCAAAAGCAGCAGCTTCAGTGGGGCCCCAGGACCAGTGGGTCTGCTTGTCCAGAAGCCGGTGCAGGGGCTCTGCTACCGATGCTTTGTGAGGCAGGAAGATGCTATAGAAGTTGAGAAGCCCTAAAAATGCCTGCAATTCGGTTTTATTGGAAGGAGTTGGGGCATGTCTGATGGCAGCTACCTTAGAGGGAGTTGGATGGATGCCGGTGGCATCGATGAGATACCCAAGGAATTCCACACTAGGCACACCTATCTTGCATTTTTGTTTCTTAAGCTTGAGCCCGGCCGTTTGGAAACGGTGCAGGATTGCCCTCAACTTGTGCTTCAGGTCAGCCTGGTTGGTGGCTGCGATAAGCACGTCGTCAAAGTATGGAACGACTCCTTGCAAGCCCTGCAAGAGTCGTTCCATCAGACCCTGAAAAATGCCTGGGGCGACGCTGATGCTGAACTGGAGACGTTGGCACTTGAAAGCGCCCCGGTGGGTCACAATTATCTGAGCCTCAGCCGTGGCAGCATCCACCGGAAGCTGCTGATAGGCTTGAGCCATATCTAATTTGGCAAAAATGGTGCCTCGCCCCAAAGAGTGCAACAAGTGCTGCACCACTGGCACTGGATAGGGGTTAGCCTGGAGCGCCCTATTTACTGTGCACTTAAAATCCCCGCAGATTCTTATAGACCCATCTTGCTTGATGGGTATGACTATGGGGGTCTCCCAGGGGGCATGGTCGGTGGGCACTAAACCGCCTTGTGCTATCAATTTATCCAGTTCCTTTTCTACTAAGGGTCGAAGTGCGAAAGGCACTCTCCTAGGTTTTAACCTAATTGGTGCGACTTGGGGGTCTAGACTAAGGGAGATAGGTGATCCATTATATTTACCTAGTTTGTTGTCAAAAACCTCGGCAAACTCAGTCAGGATGTCCTCAAAGTCATCACAGGTGGTCGAGCAGATGCCAGTGATGCCAAGCCCAAGGGCGCCAAACCAGTCGAGGCCCAGCAGGCTGGGGAGCTGGCCACTTACAATGATCAAGGGCAGGCTGCCGGTGAAAGTTTTGTACTCCACCAGGAATTTAATTTGGCCCAGAGTGGGAATATGATTTCCCTGGTAATCTCGCAGACGGAGATTGCAGGGTTTCAGGTTTCCTCTCTTGCATGTAGGGACCAACTTCTGTAATGTGTCCCATGAAATGAGGGACTTGGAGGATCCGGTGTCAACTTCCATTTGGCAAGGGACACCCTCGATGGTAATCGTGAGGTAAATTTTGTGGCTAGATGGTGTTTTTGATTGGCAGGTGGCCACATCAGGATATCTGGTTCCCCGCCGAATGGTGTAGCAGTCCCCATTTGGCTTCGTGCTTTTGAGGAAAGGCTGTCTATTGGGGTTTGTTTGGGAGGTCTGTAGGTTGGCTCTACAGACACGTGCCAAATGTCCTTTCTTCCCACACCTGCAGCAAACTGCAGTTTTAAAACGGCAACTGGCTCTGGGATGTTTTTCACCGCCACCCTGACATAGAGGGCCGGCAAACTCTTTTTCAGAGGCTTTTATTTTTCCCCTCACTGTTTTGAGGCGGCTAATGTTGTCCTCCCCCTCATCCTCTTCTTCTGGATCCACTTCTTCTGAATGTATGGTGGCAGGCTTGCTAGCAGGGAGGGAGCCTTGCGATTTCCTTATCTCCATGGTGGATTTGCTGGACAGCTCGCATGCCTGTGCCTCCTCAATAGCTGACAGGAGAGTGATTTCCTTTTTTTCAAGCAAGTGGCGTTGTATGCGTGGGTCTTTAACCCCGCACACAAATTGCTCTAAAAGGGAATCTTCTAAGTCTTTAAACTCACAGTTCAAAGCTGCCATTCTGAGGGAAGCTATGTACTGGTTGATAGATTCCCCTTCAGCTTGGAGAATCTGTCTGAATTTGAACCTGCGAGCGATTCGTGAGGGGGTTGACGAATAGTGATTTTTAAGCTTCTCCCTCAAGACCTCCCAGGGAACCGTCTGGACAGGAACAGGGGCCATCAAAGCCATCGCGGTGGTAAACATTTCTGGGCCACACGCGTTCAAAAAATGAGCCCTCTTACGGTTGCTGGACAGGCCGGTATAGTCGTTTGCTTCAAGGAAGCATTCGAAGCGAGCTTCATACGAATTCCAGGTCTCCATCAGTGGGTTGAAAGGAGCGAAGGTTGGAGGAGCCATCCTGACAAGAATGGGGTTCTAGTTCACCCAGCTCGTAGTGACTTTAGCTACCTGTCACCTCACGCCCAGAATCCCACCTTCGTCGCCAGTGCTCTGTAGAGCGACGGTGGGCAGTAACTGAGGCGAGACAGGTGTAGGGTTTATTGCTAACAGCTAACAAAACAGCTTCAGAACTAGAACAGTAACTCAGGCGTTTGACAGCTATTTATAGACTAGCTGTCAAACCGCTCAGCCAATCAGGCTGCTGGAATTCTCCCGCCATTTCTGGGTGCATCTTAGCCAATGGGAACGATGTGTCGTAAGTCTGAGGACTTAGCAACACCTCTACCCCTCTCTTTTTTTCTTCAGCCGAAGATGTATAAATCTTTCTTAATTTTTTGCATTGTAGATACTTTTCATCTTGCCTTCTTATATGTGTTTCTTGTATGCAAATTATGTCTAATTTTTTCCTGATTAATTTTTTAAATATCTGGTGTCTTTTAATTGGCAAATTAAGACCATTAACATTTAGTGAGATGATTTTTATATTTGAGTCCATCACCTATTTTAACTATACTTCCTATTACCTCTTCTTTCTTTTTCACTTCATTCATTGCTCTCGTTATTACTCCTTCATCCTCTGATTTTCCACTCTCTTCCTGTGTCTCTCTTCCTTTTCTATTATTCCTCCCCTCGTGAGGTCTATCCTGTTGTTCTGTGGCTATTTTAGATCTAACATTCCCTTCTAGTTCTTCTCTTCCACTGTTGGATCTTTCTGTCTCACTTATCTGCTCATACAAGTTTTGCTCTTTCTCTATTGTATCCACCTTTATCCTCTTCCCTTGCCACGTTACTAGTACTCCTTCTGGAATAATCCATCTGAACAAGATTTGCTTCCTATTTAATATCGATGTAAGGAATCCGTATTCTCTTCTCCATTCTCTCACCCGTCTCAGAATCTGTCTCAATGTTATTATTTCCTTTTGTTCATAATATACCGATTTATCTTTTGTTATTTTATATATTGTATCTCTAACTTTTTTTCTTGCAAATCTTATATGGACCTCTCGGGGGAGTTTATGTTGTCGGGCATAATTGGTGTGCACACGATATACCTCTTCAAATTCCTTCATTATCTCTTCCTTATCACACTGTAGTATATTTGCTAATATCTCTGCCATTACATTACATAAATCTTCATCCCTCTCTTCCTTAACATTTTGGAACCTCAAGTACAAGTCCGCTTTTTCCATTTCGAGTTGTGCCACCATATGCTCCAGTTCTTTATTGAGACTACCCATTTTTCCATCTATTAATTTTATTTTCTCCTCTATCTGTTCTGCTTTTCCCTCCACCTTTGCAATCCGTTGTTCATTTTTTAAAATTAACTCCTGAAATAAATCTACCTTTCCATCTAGTTTTTGGATATCATCTTTAACTGCATTTTTAACATCGTCCATATCTTTTCTCATCTGTTCGTAATTCTTTACCATGCATTCTTGCATTTTTATCATAGTTTCCTGTATCGATACTAATGTTGTCTGTACAGCCTGCATTGTCATCGTAGTGGATTGCTTTTCTGTTGGAAACATTGTATCTAGTGTTTTCTGTGCTATTGGAGAGGCTGTCGTTCCACTTGTATTGAAACAATTTTCTTTCCAATTTTCCCTGTTGTTGTTATAGTTGATGTCATCTCTTTCAAAATTTTGTGCTGTTTCTCTAATATATTATCTATTCTTTCCCAGATCCGCATCCACTATATTCTGTATCCTATGTTCTTAATATATATAAATATCTGTGTCTACTCTAATACTGGTTTATGATCCACTGACTCTAAACTTTGTACCTAACAAAAATATTAATAAAATATAAGGATCAGATATAAGTTATAGATATTAAATATTAATTATAGATATTAAAAATCACCATCATCATTTTAGCCATTGTCTATCCACTAAAGAATGAAGGCCTCTTTCGCATGTTTCCAACTAATATGGTCCTGAGCTTTCTTTTACCATTGGGCCCACAATACTTGCTGATGTTGACCCAATAATTCACATTTCTTAACAGATTGGAGAAACTTTGCAACTGGCTGGAAGCCCCCTTCCCTCAGATCATAGTCTCAGGAAGCTCTATATACATTGGCTGGTAATTTCCATATATCAAGGGATGTATTCACTAAAGCATCTAGTAAGATAATTTTTAAAATATCAGGTTTTTTTGAAATAGAGTAGATTAAGGAGAGCATTACATCATTTATACAGAAGATTCAGCATTGTCATGGTCGCAAATAAATCTTAAAAGGATGTACCATAATGTTTATCTGGAAGACAGTTGATAACTTAAATCCATTGTCATCTTGTATGCTAATACAACTTTAGTTTGGAATTCAATGGCTGTTTTTAATGTCCTGCTAAATAGGATTCATCTCAGAAACAAACAAACTGATAATTAAGGTGTAAGGTCTTGCCTCTCCAATCTTCCCAAGAAAGCAGGACTCTTGAAACTGCAGTTGTTCCAAAAGGAGCTTTTATTGAAAGGTTTGTGATAACAAGAGATGTAGGCAAGAACAGAAGCTTCTCACTTAAAACCAGCTATTTAAAGCAATGCTAACCAAACCCCTTCCACACTACATCGTTGCAGGGAAACAGAAACTTCATATAGAGATTAGCACAGTAATGCAGGAAACAGAAACTTCATGTTCAGATCACACCAATCCTCCCCCCTTCCTCCCACCAAAATGCCAGCATCCCTGTAGAAATATTTGGAACCTGACATGCCACCCCCCCTAGAAAAATGGGAAGTCCATTGGAAAGAAAACAAAAGAGGGAAGGGGAGACAAAGGAAACATAAAATCAACAAGGTTAATCAGGGTACATTTGATGAAATATACTAATTTAGGGGCATGCACATGTTTTTGTGAACCCATTGTGTAAGAAGGGAAGGTGTTTCCAAGCCGCCAGGTACTGAGTGGTCCCGTGGAATTTCCTAGAGTCAAGAATTTCCTGAATCTCAAAATGTTGTTCACCCTCTTCCATAATAGGGGGCAGAACAGGTAGTAGCCAGATGAAGATCAGAGGTGACTTCAGGCTTCAATAAGCTACAATAGAAAATGGGGTGACTTAGGGAGTTGTAATTCCACTGTAATGGTTAACCCCACTCAGCAAAGAGTCTTTGTAGTCGCTCTCCGACTGACTAGGTTCCTCCACGAGAGGGGTTGGAGTTCCTCACACCGTAATTGATTCCGATGGGAACTCAACGACTGCATGGGTGTTCAAAGTGATATCTTTGGAATGAAGTGGTGACTTTAAGGGTTTCCCTCCAACCTGCTTCTCTCCCTTTCAGGTGGACATTCTCATATGGCACATTTGTGCAGTGACCTTCCTTCCCAAGGCAGGGCAGAGTGAGCTTTAGTTTTCTCCTTTCCAGTGAGGATTTCTTCCAGGAGCAGTTTGCATAGTACTGGTTTTGAGTTTGGTCGATTTCCACTTCCTCAGCCAAGATACACCAGCTGTCCAGGTGGACTGGGGCTCCACGGGCAATGCAGGCTTTGTACACGTCATCATTTAAACCATCCTTGAACCAACATACTTATTTCCTCTGTTGCATTTGTTCCCGGAGGCTGGAGATGAGTGAAAGGAAACCATTTACGGATAACAGAATCAACAGCACTTTATTAAGCATCAGACATGATTTATATAGTTTCTTAGCTTCTCAATTCTTACCTACTATGCATGTTATTTCTTTCTTGGGTAACAAATCTCCAAGGTACAGTAATTGGTTAGTAATTACATCATTGGTTTTCATGAGAATATGCATGTATTCACACACAACGAAAGAATCAAATGTTATACATTCAAAGCAGCAAATGTTACAGGTTATATACCTTGTGTCCTTGTACATGCTTGGGAACACTGCTTGAGCAGAGAATTGCTGAAGTTTGCAATTATGTGTAGCAGCAGTTCCAAAAACCATACAGATGAACACTGTAATAACCCTACACTCTGGCCAATCTACATGGCAAGTCAGATCATGAAACTCTTTGATGTACTCAGTGACTGGACGGCGTCCCTATCTGATATGACTTATGTGGTCTCTAGCCTTGTGGTCGGCTAGGAGATCCTCAAATCTTTGTCTCAGGGCTGTCATGAAATAATTGAAATTGCGACGCTCTGGTGGATCTGGATTATGGAGGTTCACCTTCCAATGTGCAGCTGATCCTTCTATAGCCCTGGCTTTGGCGCCTTCTATAGGGAGATCCTTCCTATACTCCTGCATGTAGGTCAGTTCGTGTGCAAGGAAAAAATCCCAGTTGCTGGGGATTCCCGTCAAATTTGACACCAAGAGCCTTCTGTTCTAGGGGTGGAAACCTCTCAAGTTGCAAGCCTTGCTTTGCGTTGAGATGTCTCCTGGGCGGATCTTCCATGGTGGAAACGGGTTCATCAATAGCCCCCACGGTTTCAGCCAATGCCCCAGGGGTTGGGGATCCCTTTTGTGAGTCGGTAGTCCCCTTTTGTACTCCTAACTGGCCTGCAGTTCAAGCCTGGGTGTCCTGGATCCACATACCATGGATGGCCTCCCTCATGAGGTTCATGGCTTTCCTCAGGAGTTGGTTGGGCCAGTCTGGAACTCCTTCTAGGTCATCCTTGTCATAAAGGTTTCCCATCTCCTGCTTCCAACCAGGTCATTGGCTCCCACAGGTGAGGGTGACATCTTTGGTTCTGCCAACCCAGTCTTCCATCTTCCCAATACCGATGGACTATCTCGGCTTGGCAGTGAGGAATGAGGCAATGTTCTCGACCCAATTGAGATTTTGGGGGGTGGGGTTCTCCCCCAGTCTTCAGCCTCTTCATGGTCACTGCCCTGGGCAGACATACTATGTATGGTCCCTATGGTAGGGCTGTTACCTCTCCAAGTTGACCAGTTTGCAGTTCTTGCCTAATGTAAGATCTTGCCTGTCCAATCTTCCCAAGAAAGCAGGTCTCAACTGCAGTTATTCCAAAAGGAGCTTTTATTGAAAAGTTTGTGATAACAAGAGATCTAGGCAAGAACAGAAGCTCCTCACTTAAAACTAGCTAGTTAAAGTAATACTAACCAAACCCCTCCCACATTACATCATTGCAGTGAAACAAAAAAATAAACTTCATATATAGATTAACACAGTAATGCAAGAAACAGAAATTTTATATAGAGATTAGCACAGTAATGCAGGAAACAGAAACTTCATATATCAATCACTCCATTCCTCCTCCCCGCCCCACCTTCCTTCCACCAAAATGCCAGTGTCCCTGTAAAATATCTGGGATCTGACACAAGGATATATTTCCATGATGCTTTTTCTGTTATCGCACCTGCTGTACCGAACAGCCTCTTGACAACCCCCAACCCATTCTATTGGTTTTTATAAGGCTGTGAAGACCTGACTCTTCCTCCAATTATTGTATTTGGAATATTTGTAAGGGATAGATGTGTGGTTTTGCTAAACCTCAATACCTTTTCATTTAGTTGGTTTAATGCAATTCTTTGTTCATCTTTTTTACTACCTAGAAAAAGATAGGTCGGTGCTCATCTAAATTGGATAGACTACCAAGAGGTCCTGGAGCTGTTATTTCTTTGGCATCATTATAAAGATAGTTTGCCTCCATTTTCTTCCAGGATATTTTTTCAACTTCTTAATTTAAATATATTAATTTAAATATAATTTAAATATATTTTAATTTAAATATAATTTAAATATTTAAATTAAGAAGTTGAAAAAATATCCTGGAAGAAAATGGAGGCAAACTATCTTTATAATGATGCCAAGGAAATAATATAAATATGTTGAAATCATCATCAGTTGAAGTAGACTCAACAAATCCATTCTTATTCATTATTTATTTATTTATTTATTTATTTTATTAAATTTATATACCGCCCTTCTCCTAGTGGACTCAGGGCGGTGTACAGCCAAGAATAAAAAGCACTCCAATACAAAATTTAAAAATATTAATAAAAGAATTAAATAATTTTGGCCCAATAAATTTAAAAAACCCAATAGGCAATTAAAATTTAAAACCCATAAAACTTTAAGCTTAAAAAAGAGGGGGTGTTACACCAGCCCAGCTTGACAAAATAAAAAAGTTTTTAGGGCACGGCGGAAAGCCCGGAGATCAGGTATCGTACAGATCTCCGGGGGCAAATCGTTCCAGAGGGCTGGTGCTGCCACAGAGAAGGCTCTCCCCCTGGGTGTCGCCAGCCGACATTGTCTGGCTGATGGCACCCTGAGGAGTCCCTCTCTGTGGGAGCGAACTGGCCGGTGGGAGGCTATCGGTAGCAGAAGGCGGTCCCGCAAGTACCCAGGCCCTATGCCATGGAGCGCTTTAAAGGTGGTCACCAACACCTTGAAGCGCACCGGAAGACTACCGGAAGCAGCTCACGCAGGAGAGGTTCACATGGGAGCGCCCCCTTGCTCCCATAATCCCCCGCGCGGCTGCATTCTGCACCAGTTGGAGCCTCCGGGTACACCTCAAGGGGAGCCCCATGTAGAGAGCATTGCAGTAGTCCAGGCGGGAAATGACGAGTGCCTGAGTGACTGTGCGTAAGGAGTCCCGATCTAGATAGGGACGCAACTGGCGTATCAGGCGAGCCTGATAAAAAGCCCCCCTGGCCACGGCCGTCACATGCTCCTCCAAAGACAGCCGTGCATCCAGGAGGATGCCCAAGTTGCGAGCCCCATCCGTGGGGGCCAATGACTCGCCCCCAATGGTCAGTGATGGAGTCAACTGGCCATATCGGGATGCCGGAAGCCACAGCCACTCGGTCTTGGAGGGGTTGAGTTGGAGCCTGTTGCCCCCCATCCAGATCCGCATGGCCTCCAGGCATCGGGACATCACTTCCACGGCATCGTTGGGGTGGCCTGGGGTGGAGAAGTACAGCTGAGTATCATCAGCGTACTGATGGAACTTCACCCCAAAGCCACGGATGATCTCGCCCAGCGGCTTCACATAGATGTTGAACAGAAGGGGCGAAAGGACCGACCCTTGCGGCACTCCACAAGAGAGGCGCCTCGGGGTCGACCTCTGCCCCCCTGCCAACACCGTCTGCGACCAGTCAGAGAGATAGGAGGAGAACCACCGCAAAACGGTGCCCCCCACTCCCAACCACTCCAGCCGGCGCAGCATGATACCATAGTCGATGGTATCAAAAGCCGCTGAGAGATCTAACAGGACCAGGATAGAGGAGCAACCCCTATCTCGAGCCCTCCAGAGATCATCCACCAACATGACCAATGCCGTTTCCGTGCTGTACCCGGGCCTGAAGCCGGACTGGAGCAGATCCAGATAGACAGCTTCATCCAGATACCCAGGAAGTTGATGCGCCACCACACTCTCAACAACCTTCGCCAAGAAGGGAAGGTTGGAGACTGGACGATAATTAGCCAAAATAGCTGGGTCCAGAGAAGGCTTCTTGAGGAGAGGCCTCACCACCGCCTCTTTCAAGGCAACTGGCAAGACACCCTCACTCAAAGAAGCGTTGATAATCCTCTGGAGCCAGCCTCGTGTAACCTCCTGGGAGGCCAGCACCAACCAGGAGGGACACGGGTCCAATAAACATGTGGTCACGTTCAGCTGCCTCAGTATTCTGTCCACGTCCTCGGGAGCAACAGGATCGAACTCCTCCCAGATGACATCCTCAAGACCGGCCTCCGTCATCCCACCCGTATCTACCCAGTTGGAGACCAGACCATCCCGAATCTGAGTGATTTTATCATGCAGAAACTGAACAAAATCCTCAGCACGACCCTGCAAGGGGTCCTCCCGCGCTCCCGGATGAAGGAGGGAGCGGGTCACCCTGAACAGGGCGGCTGGGCGGTTATCTGCCGATGCAATAAGAGCGGAAAAATGGTTACGTTTTGCCGCTTTTATCGCCACTAGGTAAGTCTTAATATGAGCTCTTACCAGTGTTCGGTCGGACTCGGAACGGCTGGACCTCCAACTGCTCTCTAGGCGTCTTTTCCGGCGCTTCATCTCCCTTAGCTCCTCGGAGAACCAAGGAGCCAGGTAAACTTGGCGACGGGTCAGAGGCCGCAAAGGCACGACTCGGTCTAAAGCATCAGCAGCCGCCCTATCCCAGGCGGCCACCAACCCTTCAGCCGAGCCATGTGTCAGATCCTCAGGAAATGGCCCAAGCTCCGTCTGGAACCTCTCCGGGTCCATCAGGCGCCTGGGGCGGAGCCATCTAATCTGTTCCGCCTCCCTGCAGCGGGGTGTGGCGGTTAGAAAGTCGAGCCTAAGAAGGGAATGATCTGACCATGACAAGGGCTCAATCACTATCTCCCCTAATTCAAGATCATTTATCCACTGACCAGAGACAAAAATCAAGTCCAGAGTGTGTCCTCCCGTGTGAGTGGGTTCATGAATTAATTGGGTCAGGTCCATGGCCGTCATGGAAGCCATGAATTCCCGAGCCAACTCAGACGCCTCGCCAACGGATGGCAGGTTGAAATCCCCCATGACCATAAGCCTGGGGGTTTCCACCGCCACCTCGGCAATCACGCTTAGCAGCTTGGGCAGGGCAGCCGACACGTGGCAGGGAGCCAGGTACACAATCAGCAAACCCATCTGCCTCCCATGTCCCCACTTCACGAGGGGAGACTCACATCCAGCTATCTGAGGTACAGTGGCCTCCCTAGGGACAAGACTTTCCTTTACAAGAACCGCCACCCCCCCGCCCCTCCCCTGGGACCTCCCCTGGGACACATTAATGTTGATATCTTTGGTAAAATGTGATCTGAGTTAAGATATTTTAAATTTTCAGGAGGTATCAATCTATTAATCTGTAAAATGAATGTTATGAATGCAAGTGATAATGAATGTCCATGATAGCTAGATGTTACGAGAGTTGAACAGGCAGCTGGTAGAAAGCTGTACTTATGTCATCATCTAACAATAACTTTGTAACATCTATTATTGCTACAACTGAACACAAAGATTGAAAAGCCTCTGTTATGATCCTGACTAACGAACCCAAGCAAATTAGCAATCTGAGGCTAAGGTCTTTCTCTAAAAACGTCTTTATTAGGTATACTTGTAGAGATGACCTTGGTTCTGTGTTTTGTCTACTGACGCATTTCATCCTCCCCCCTACTCTGTGTGGCAATGGAGAAACAGAAAAATGGCTTCTGCCAGTTTGATTTGAAGTTGACAGTTGAATCTCCCTAGTGACTGAGGAATACCTGGAAAATATCAAATATAGACAGGTTAATTTCCTATTATCACCCCTCCCCCCCATCACCAGGCAGTTTCTTTGGCTTCTGGGGATATTTGTCATGGAATATCTGACTAACTTCTCTACTCTAACATCCCTACTCTTCACCCAAGTGGCTTCTGTCAGGGTAACCCTTCCACTGTACTAAGCAGCTTCTTGTTATAGTCTCGAGGATCCTTCATATTTAATAATGAGTTTTCCCTTCCACTATGATAGGACTGGGGAATGCCTGAGCTACTGGTGTCAATGCTGATCTTATTACTGGCTTCAATAAGCTGTTATGAAAGACCGGATGCACTTTCCCTAAAACCATGATGGCGAACCTATGGCACACATGCCACAGGTGGCACGTGGGGCCCTCTCTGCGGGCACGCGAGCCCTCACCCAGCTCAGCTCAGCTCCACTGCGCATGCGCTTCCCACCAGCCAGCTGATTTTTGGGTCTGCCCTGCAAGCAGGAGATGTGCTCACAGACCTACCTTTCTCCTCACTTTCTGCTGCCTGTGCCTTCCCAGATCTCCAGAGATTCCCCTCCCAGTGCTGTTTTGGGAGGCGAGGCTTTTTACCTCCTCCCAGCCATTTTGTAGGCTTTTTCCCATCTCCCAGCCATTTTGGGATGCAAAGGCTCCCCCCCTCCCAGCTGTTTTGGAGGCTTTTTTCCCTCTCCCAGCTATTTTAGAAGGCAAAGCCATCCCCCCCCCCCCCCCGCCACCATTTTGGGAGGCAAAGGCTTCCCCCAACCCCAGCCATTTTAGAAGGCAAAGGTGTTCCCTCCTCCAGCCATTTTGGAAGGCAAAGGCTTCCCCCCCCTCCCACCCATTTTGGAGGCTTTTTCCTCTCTCCCAGCCGTTTTGGGAGGCAAAGACTTCTCCCCTTCCAAGCCATTTTGGAGGCTTTTCCCCCTCCCAGCCATTTTGGAGGCTTCCTCCCACCTAGACGATGTGGGAGGAAAAGGCTTTTTCCCCCTCCCAGCCATTTTGAAGGCTTTCCCCCCCTCCCAACTGTTTTGGGAGGCAAAGGCTTCCCCCCCTCCCAGCTGTTTTGGAGGCTTTTTTCCCTCTCCCAGCCATTTTGGAAGGCAAAGGCTTCCTCTCCCCCCCGCCATTTTGGGAGGCAAAGGCTTCCCCCCACCCCAGCCATTTTAGAAGGCAAAAGTGTTCCCCCCTCCAGCCATTTTGGAAGGCAAAGGCTTCTCCCCATCCCAGCCATTTTGGAGGCTTTTTCCCCTCTCCCAGCCATTTTGGGAGGCAAAGGTTTCCCCCCTCCCATGTGTTTTGGGATGTAAGGCCAAAAGGGGGGATCACATGCGCATGTGTGGGGGTCCCGCACATGTGCAGAGGGCAGGGCATGCAGGAGGAGCATTGCATTATGGGTGTGGGCACGTGCACGCACACAATAAGCTTTTTGCACCTGAGGAAATAAAGGTTAGTCATCACTGCCCTAGAAGGTGTGGGAGTTTCAGGTCTATTGTGATTGGGTTGATGATTCTTACAATGGGGAAAGGTCCTATAAACCTAGGGCCCAGTTTTTTGCAAGGCTACTTCAGGTTTAGGCACTTGGTAGAAAGGTAAACTTTCTCTCTTATGTGAAATGGTCTCTGAGAGGATCATCTTTTGTCTGCTTGTTCTTTTTGAATCTCTGTGACTTTGGCTACCACCTGTTTCAAATTTCCCCGTGCCTTCTGCAGAGAGTCCACCCACTCTGTTAGGCTTACTGAGGAAGGGGGCTCCCGAGGGTATTCAGGAATGCAAATGAACTCAACCCTGGCCACTTTAAAGGGAGTAAGCCCCATGCTGCTATGCACAGCATTATTGTATGCCACCTCTGCAGAAAGCAGTAGTCTGGCCAATTAGTTTGTTGGTAGTTGACATAGCACTTCAAGTATTGCTCTACCATTGCATTAGCTCATTCCATGGCCCATTGGTACTTGGATGAAAAGCTGAACTCAGCCCATGGGAGGACTCAATTAGCTTTATGAACTCCTTCCAGAATTTGGGCGTAAACTGAATGATCTGATATGATTCTTCTTGGGACATCGTACAATTGGTAGATATGCTTCAGGAACAGTTTTGCTAGCTTAAGGACTAGCAAAACTTCTGGAGAAGGGGAATGATGGAGATAACCACTTCTTTGCAATTGCTTTTGTACTGTGACATTTGGGACAAGGCATCTTCTAGGAGGTTTTTGTCCCCTGGGATGTACTTTAAAGTGAAATCAAAGCAATTAAAGTATTGCGTCCATTGGATTTGTTTGGGTGAGAGCTTCCAAGGGGTCCTAAGTGCCTCCAGTTTCTTGTGATCAGTCCATACTTTGAACTGCATTTTGCACTCCGGGAAGTGGTGCCAGGTCAATAATGCCCATCAGATGGCAAAAGCCTCCTTCTCCCACACTGCCCACCTTCTTTCGGAATTGGTGAGCTTTCTGGAAGTATGCACACATGATTGCAGGTTCCCTTCCCTATTTTTCTGAAGGAGCACTGTGCCCATGGCTACACTGGCATTGACCTGGATGATGAAATGTTCCTTGGGGTTAGGGTGTTTTAGAACTGGCTCCTTTTCAAAGTCATTTAAGCATCTCGAATGTGCCCTGGCATTCCATATTCCACTCTAGCAGTTGGTGGGTCATGGCTTGCCCTCCCTTTCCTGTCTTTAACAGTTCAGTGATTGGCAGGGCTATCTTGGCAAATGAGAGGATGAACTGACAATAAAAATTGGTAAACTCTAGAAAGGTTTGTAGTTGCTTGTGGGTTTGAGGGGGTTGCCATTCCAGGATGGCTTTCACTTTCTAGGATCTATCTCCACCCTCACTTGATACTTGGCACTTAAGTAGTCAAGGCAGGTTTTGTGAAACTCACATTTAGGCAAGTTAGTGTATAGGTGGGCAGCCAAGAGCTTTTTAAGTTCTTGACCAACCAGCTTTATGTGCTCCTCCACCATCTTGGTAAAAATGAGAATGTCATCTAAATAGACTAGGGCACCCTTATACAGGTGATTATGCAGCACCTCGTTAATCAGTTGCATGAACACAATGGAAGCCCCTTGGAGACTGAAAGGCATCACTGTGAACTAGAAACTATCCAGAGGAACAATTAAATGCAATCTTCCATTCATATCCCTCATCCTATAATATACCTTCCTCAGATCTAAGTTCATAAAGATCTTTCCCTTCACCAGGTGAGCCAGCATGTCCTTCATAAGGGGGAGGGGATACATATTCCCTATGCAAACACCATTTATTCCTCGCATAATCTCATAATCCCATCTGTTTTTTACTTGAACATAACAGTGGCTGCCACATGGGATTTTGTCAGCTGGATGAAACCTCTGGCTAGGTTTTTATCAACGTATTCCCTTAGCTCTCATCTCTCTTGAAGTCATGGAATACATTTTTGATGTATTCCTCATCATGGAGTTTTATCACCCACTCTGCGACTTCCCCCTCGAGGTTGGCAATATTCATCATCACAATATTCATCATCACAGCCTCCAACAGGTAGGCTGGAGCATAGTGATCCAGGTGAGCTCACACATGGTTAAAAAAAATGCTAACTTCTCTGGTTCCCCATCAAATGTGACCATCAATGGAGAGTCTATCAGTGGGGAGGGGGAGGTACTCTGGAGCCAGGGAACCAACTGGGACCCAGGTAGTAAGACCACTGCTGGTGACTGGATCTCTAGGGGGAAACTGAGGTTGGGTGGCTGGACTCACCGCTCGCTGTTGCCGCTGGGAGCTTTGTCTCGGACCCAGGCTTGCTATCACTGCTAGTCAGGGGTGGGGAGTGGGGGGGTAAGTCCCACCAGAAATTGGAAAATGGGCTGTTTCTGGCCTCCAGAGGGCCTCGGGGGGGGGGAGGCTGTTTTTGCCCTCCCCAGACTCCTAGAAAGGCTCTGGAGGCTGGGGACAGCAAAAAACGGGACTTCCGGTCTCACTGGAAGTTGGCAAATGGACTGTTTCCAGCCTCCGGGGGTTGGGGAAAACTGTTTTCACCCTCCTCAGTCTCCTAGAAAGGCTCTAGAGACTGGGGAGAGAGAAAAAGAGGCCTTCCCCATCCACCCCCAAGGTCCTTTGGAGGTAGGACACAGCCTGTTTCCTTACTTCTGGTGGGCCCAGAATGCCCAAAAATCAGCTAGCCAATGCGGGTGCACGCGCCACAGCTGAGCTCACATACCCACCAATAGGATGTGTGCCACCTGTGGCATGCATGCCATAGGTTTGCCATCACCGTTCTAGGTTATAGTCTTTAAATGATTATATACATAGAGCTCCTTTTCTAATAGTAAGAATAAGTATTTAAGAAAAGGTACTTTCCATAATCTGGTGCAGGTTTGGCTGTATTTTTATCACACTTACAATACTGTTGTCCTTTATGTATATTCATATACAATATATATAATGCCATATATGTATAATGATATCCATAAGATGACCTCATCAGTTTTCTTTTGCCCATTTTAAACTAACATTATTATTATGCTATATACATCTGCAGCAGTAGTGAAATCAAAACATTTCGTTACCAGTTTGTGGGTGTGGCTTTGTGGGCGTGGCTTTGTAGGATGTGGCTGGGTGGACATGGCCAACTCAATGTAACTCACGTCAAGGGGTGCCTTACCTGGCCCCTCCCCTCCCAGCTATTCCTTGTTACACCCAGCATCAACGTATCTATAGTTCAGTAAAAATGTTGTCCACCTTTTTTCAACTTTATTATCTACATACTATAGATGTACTTTCTTTTTTTTATTGAAAAAGTTTTACAAAATGTTTACATGTATATCCCCCCTTCCCTACCCCCCCACTCCCCTCGCCTCCTCTTCCCATCCCTCCCTTATCCCTATCCCCTCACTCTTCCCCTTCCCATCCCCCCACCTCCCCCCACCCTACTTCCCAGAACAAAATACAGGGTATAATATTCAACAATCATAGTCCATCTAATCTAATCTAATTAATTATAACATTTAACATCTCTTAATACTTCAATTCCCCAATCACCCTGCTAAACTTAATTACCTAAAAACATCTTCATATTTATTCATAACCTATCTGCAACTTCTTATTCCGATATTTACTTTGGATATAATCTATCCATCTTCTCCAGTCCCTCAAATATTTTTCATTTGAGTGTTCCTTCAAGAACGCTGAAATTTTTGCCATCTCCACTAGATTTGTTACTTTTAATGTCCATTCTTGAATTGTAGGTAAATCTTGCTTCTTCCAGTATTGTGCCACCAACAGTCTTGCTGCAGTTATTAAGTTCAAAATCAAATTGGTCTCTATAACCATACAATTCATGACTATACCCAACAAAAACAATTGTGTAAATTTTAACCTCTTTTTAAAAATATTTTGTAAAATCCACCAAATTTTTTTCCAAAACACTTTAACCTTTTTGCATGTCCACCAAATATGAAAATAAGTTGCATCCTCACAGTCACATCTCCAGCATTTTGGTTGTACACTCGGATATATACAAGATAAATTTTTTGGATCTAAATACCATCTATAAAACATTTTATAAAAGGTCTCCCTTAAATTTTGCGCTTGTGTAAATTTCACATTCCTTACCCATATTTTCTCCCATGTTTCCATTATTATTGGTTTCTCAAAATTTTGTGCCCATTTTATCATACAGTCTTTAACTAGCTCTGTTTCCGAGTCTATCTCTCTCAATATATTATACCACCTTTTTGTATGCATTTGACTTTGGTCCCTAATTTGTTTTATCAAATTTTCATCACTTTGTGTAATACCAACTTTCTGATCTTTTCTCCATCTGGCTTGTAGTTGTACATACTGAAATCAGGTTTGAATTATTTTTTCCTCTTTCAACACGTTCAAAGGCTTTAATTTGAATATGCCTTCCTCTATATTAAGAATGTCTCTATCCTGCCTGCTTTCTATATTACCTCCTGCCTGCTTTCTATATTCTCTATTGTGTGCCTGGGTACTGTCCATATAGGTATCTTTTCATGTAGCTTATATTTATTTATTTATTTGTTTAAATTTGTATACCGCCCTTCTCCTTGCGGACTCAGGGCAGTGAACAGCCAGAAATAAAAAACAGATTTTACAAAAGTTAAAAGAATTTTAAGAACAATTAATATAAAATTTGGCCCATAAATTTTAAAAAGTTCAATTAAAATTTAATATCAAATTCTAAAAAATTACCATGGGATCAGGCCAGTCCGGCTAACTGGAAAAAGTGGGTTTTTAAGGCCCAACGAAAAGTCCGGAGGTCGGAGATCATTCACAACTCTGGAGGAAGGTTGTTCCAGAGGGTGGGAGCTACCACAGAGAAGGCTCTCCCCCTGGGGGTCACAGCCAACATTGTCTGGCTGACAGCACCCTAAGGAGGCCCTCTCTGTGGGAGCGAACTGGCCGATGGGAGGCAATTGGTGGCAGAAGGCGGTCCTGTAAGTACCCTGGTCCTAAGCCATGGAGCGCTTTAAAGGTGATCACCAACACCTTGAAGCTCACCCGGAAGTCCATCGGAAGCCAATGCAGCTCATGCAGGAGAGGTGTCACATGGGAGCGCCCTGTTGCTCCCATAATCCCCCGCGCAGCCGCATTCTGCACCAGTTGGAGCCTCCGGATGTACCCCAAGGGGAGCCCCATGTAGAGAGCATTATAATAGTCCAGGCGAAAAGTGACGAGTGCTTGAGTGATTGTGCGTAAGGAGTCCCGATCTAGAAAGGGCCGCAACTGGCGTATCAGGCGAACCTGATGAAAAGCCCCCCTGGCCACAGCCGTCGTATGCTCCTCTAAAGACAGCCATGGGATCAGGAGGATGCCCAAGTTGCGAACCCTTTCCGTGGGGCTAATGATTCACCCCCAATAACCAGTGATGGCGTCAGCTGGCTATATCGGGATGCCAGCAGCCACAGCCACTCGGTCTTGGAGGGGTTGAATCGAAGCCTTGATATTGATATTGATATTGATATTTCTTCTAGACACGGAATAAGGCATTCCTCAGTATATGACTTTTAAATGCTCTATCCACCTTTTTGTCATACACTAGATAAGCATGCCAACCGTAGACCAGATCATATCCTTCAATATTCAGGATCCTTACATTTGTTAAATAGATCCAATCACTAATTGCTGATAAAACAGCTGCTTCATAATATAACTTTAAACTGGGCATTTTCAAACCCCCTCTTTCTCGTATATCCTGCATTATTTTTAATTTTATCCTTGGTTTCTTGCCTATTAACAAACTTATTAATACCTTTCTGTCATTCTTCCAAATTGGCATCCTTTTTAAGTATTGGTATCATTTGAAAGAGGAATAAAAACTTAGGTAAAACATTCATTTTTATAACTGCTATTCTGCCAAGCAAAGACAATTGTAATTTTTTCCATTTATCCATTTCCACTTGTATTTTATGCCATAACAGCTCATAATTATACTTAGACAATTTCCCATTAGAAGTCGCAATATAAACACCTAAATACTTAACTTTTTTAACTATTTCACATC
Source organism: Coluber constrictor foxii (assembly GCA_038048745.1). NCBI lineage: Eukaryota > Metazoa > Chordata > Lepidosauria > Squamata > Colubridae > Coluber > Coluber constrictor. The sequence goes on along the minus strand of CM075961.1, from coordinate 111,171,690 downwards.
CTGTTGCTCTTTGTAACTCTTCTTTATAACTTATTGTTCATGTTTTTAGCTATCATCTTTGTTTTTCCAACATTTATTTTAAACTCAGATACTTGACCGTATTGTTTAATTGTCTCCATCAAAACCGTTGCTGATTTCACTGGTTGCTTTAAGGTTACAACCAAATCATCTGCAAATGCCCGTACCTTATATTCATAATATCTGACTTTAATTCCCTCTATCTCATCCATATTACGTATTTTATTCAACAATAACTCTAAAGTTAGTATAAATAGTAATGGCAATAAGGGGCATCCCTGCCTCGTACTTTTCTCAGTTTTAAAAGTTTCTGTTAAGCTGCCATTTACAATTATCTGAGCTGTCTGTTCTTGAAATATTACTTTTATAGATTGCATAAAATAGTTTCCAAATTGCATCCTATGCACCACTCTCAGTAAAAATTGCCAGTCCAATCGATCAAAAGCTTTTTCAGCATCTAGAAACATAAGCACCACAGGGACTTTGTTGTTCCTTTCCAAATATTCCAGCATATTAACAATTTGTTTTACATTATTTTTCATTTGCCTCCCTTGTATAAAACCAGATTGATCACTATGGATCATTTGTTGCATTACTGACATTAACCTGTTTGCCAATATCTTAACAAATATCTTGTAATCTGTATTCAATAATGATATAGGTCTATAGTTCTTTGGGTGTGTCAAATCTTGATGTTCTTTTGGAATTAATGAAATAAAGGCTGTTTTCCATGAAGGTGGTACCCTCCTCCCAACTGTATTCTATTGAACAATTCTTTAAGAGGTACAACCATTTCTAATTATAAATATTTATAATACACAGCCGTTAGTCCATCCGTACCAGGTGCCTTACCAATTTTTAACTGCTTAATTTCTAAAAGGATCTCTTCCTCTGTTATTAATTGGTTCAGCTGTTCTCTTTGTTCCTCTGTAGCTATAGAAATATTTTGCCTGTCCAAATATCTCTCTATATCTACAGCTTGTATTTTGTCTGCAGTATACAGTCTTATATAAAATTCTAAAAATACTTTTTTAATCATTGTTTGTTGATAAATCTCTTTACCTTTGTACTCCATTCTCTCTATGGTACGAGATTTTTGGTTTTTCCTCAACATATATGTCAACCATCTACCTGGTTTATTTGCATTACAGAAGGTATTGTGTTTAGCATACTGTAAATTAGTTGCCACTTGGTCTGAAATCATCATATTAAACTGCCCTCGTAATAAGGTGATCACTTCTTTGGTTTTCTTGTCCCCTGGGTTATGTATTAACACCTTTTCTTTTTTCTTTATCTCTTCTTCTAATTCCATCCTTTTTTCTTTCTGTCTACGCCTATATGCATTATTCATATTTATCAAAACTCCTCTCATATATGCTTTACTAGCATCCCATACCATATCCATAGATGTTCCCTTATTCATATTAAAAACAAAAAATTCCTTCATTAATTTCTTACATTCTATTACATTTTTCTCATATCTAAAAAGATTATCATTTAAATGCCAAGATCTCTTGGACCTTTCCCCATACTCCAGTTCCATTCAAACTGGGCTATGGTCCGTTAAAGTTCTGGGACAGATCTTTGTCTTCTTTACCCTGGAAAAGAAATCATTTGTGATTAATATAAAATCAATTCTCGAAAAAGTTTGATGTCTATCTGAAAAAAATGTAAAATCTTGTTCCTTATAATTCCGTTCACGCCAAATGTCTCTTAATTCCATATCTTCCATCAAATCAAAAGTTTACTAGATTGTAAAAGCTTTTTCTTATCAATATTGGGGTCTACTACTCCATTCCAGTCCCCCGTCAAAATACATGAGTTATAATCCCATTGTAATAATTTTGTGTGTATCAACTTGTAAAACTTTTCTTGTTGTTGATTAGGTGCATATATCCCCATTAAGAGTGTTTTCTTTCCTTCTATTAACAACTCAATTGCCAAGTATCTTCCTTGTTGGTCTGCTTCAGTTAATTTAGCCGTCAAACCTCTTTTTAAGTAAATCACTATTCCATTCTTTTTTTCCGGGGCAGACACAACAAAATGTGTTCCCAATTTTGCATTCATTAAATATGTTTGATCAGTTATCCTTATATGTGTTTCCTGCAGGCATATTATATCATTTTTAAATGGTCTCAAATGGTGAAATATTTTCTTCCTTTTTTGTGGTGAATTTAAACCATTAACATTCCAGGTTAAAAACCTAGAAGCCATCTTCAGACTCTCGAAGCTTGGCAAGAGCCAATTTGTAATCCTCTTGGAATTTCTTAGTCTCGCCCCTCCCACAGCTTCTGTACCTGTATTCACAGTTTCTTGTAATAAAGCCTGCGCTTGCAACATTTTTAATTCTTGTTCTTTACATTTAGTAACTGCTCTGGTTTGTCTTTGTTCTTTAACTTCTTCTGGTTTTTCAGTTATGTCCCATGCTTGGACAGCACTTGAAAGTTGCAGTAATTCATCTGGCATACTCATAGCACCACCTTCTGCTTGCATCTGCAAATCCTCTTTTTTCCCCTCTATTGCTTCTTTTCCCTTTTTGACTCCTGTAGATGGTGGGTATCCAGCCTTTAGTATGCTAATGTAAAAACTTCTTGCTTTCGAAATTGTGTTAAGGTGATATCGTTCTCCTAAATAATTCACCACTAATCCAACTGGAACTTCCCATCTGTATTGTATCTGATGGTTTCTAAGTTCATCTGCCAAAAATGCATAATCTTTCTTAGATTTCAACATTTTGGGTGGTATTTCTTTAAATGCTGCCACTTCTTGTCCTGCCACTTGTAGCTTGTTTCTGTAAGAGGCTTGCAAAATCTCATTTCTAATCCTTCTGGTAACAAAATAAATTACAATATCTCTTGGTAATTTTCTTTGTCTGGCTATCCATGAATTAACGCGATAAATCCTGTCAATTTGCCATTCAAGTTCTCCTCTGGACTCTCCTGTGAACTGTGCCAAGGCTTCGACAAAAATCTCTTTCAAGTTTTCTTGAGAATCTTCTTTCAAGCCTCTCACTTTCACAGCAAATTCCATCATCCTGTATTGTGTCATCATCACATCAGCTTCTGTCTTTTCAATCTTAATTTGTGTCTCTTCAAATTTATTGTCCAAGATCTCATTAGCTTGGGCAACTTCTTCAACTCTATCTTCTACATAATTAACATGCTTTACCAGTCCTTGAAGTGCCTCAACTATGTCTTCCCTTATGTGTTTGTTTCTGGTCTTAATTATATACTTCATTTCTTCCATTTGATCTGAGACTCCTTTAAATGCACGTGCAATATCTTCTTTAACTCCTTCTTTAATTTCTTTTATGGCTTCCTGGAACATTTCAAATGTTAATATTTGTACTTGTGGTTGTGATTGTTTTGAACTTGTATATCTGCTGGAGGCAATAAAGTTTGCAGCCTGGTGGTCTGGGCAAGGGAACTTCCTGCACTCCCTGCTTTAGACACCCCAAGTTTTATCTGCTTTGAAGCCATTTTAAAATCACAGAGTCTCAGAAATCAGTTCAGAAAGCCAGTGGAGAAAATCCAGAAAGAAAAGAAAAAAAGCCCCAAAATAAATCTTAGTTCTAATCTTTAAACTTTGACTTTAAACTTTAAATCCCAAAGTCTTAGTTACACAAATAAGTCCAAAAATCCAAAAATTTTAAGCGGGGCTGGTAGCTTGAAGGAGTTAATGAGTTAACGAGTCAATAGAAACTTTCTTTCTTAACTTTCACTTTCGTCTCTTTGTGTTTACAAGCCAGCACCATTTTTTTTCCTTTTCCACTTCACCTCCCGCTCTTGTAGGCTCGGAAAGAAGCAATGTTCAATGGAATTAAAGTATAGTTACTTGCTTGAAAATTAAAGTATAGTTACTTACTTGAAAAGTCTTTGTTCTGCCTGCTTCAATTTTCAGTTCGTCTCCTTTTAGTTGCAGGGGCAGTCGTGGTGTTTTGCTCTGCCTTAAGGCAGAGATGTCCCAGCTTTGGAGCTTTCCCAGGCTCCTAGGGAGCTCTCACCTTTCGAGCCCCAGAAATATTTCTAGGGCTCTTAGGGAGCTCAACCCTGCACCTGGCTGCTCTCTTCCCCCTCTTTTCCTGAGGGAGAAGGTTATTCGCCGCTAGACAGCTGATTTTACACTGTTCTAGCAGCTAACAAAGTCGCAGGGCTAGCGCTCCACAAAGGAGCATCTGCAACGCATGCGGAGCCACCGGAAGTCTCCCTATAGATGTACTTTCATGGACCACTGAAAGGAGGATAATAATAACTTTTATTTGCGGTCACAGACTAAAATACAAATATAATTGCAAAAGAACATGGGGAAAGTAACATCATAAACAGTTGGCCACCAGAAGCCTTGGCTGAGAGGAATTACATCATTCTCCTCTAATAGTTACAGCTCTTAGAAAAAAATTAGAAACCTGAAAAGTAATGTGCCATCCCCTAAACAATATAAGGTCAAATTACTAGCATTGGATCCAAAGAGATCTATTTCCAAGAGAGACAGTAATTTAGTCCTGTCTGCGTTATACACAGGGCAGTATAAAAGAACATGCTCCACAGTTTCAACCTCAGCTCTATCACAGGGGCATAACTGCTCACTTATCGGGAGCCTCTTAAATCGTCTGTCCAGCAATGCTGAGGGCAAGACGTTGAAATGAGCAAAGGAGAAGACTCTTCTATACTTAGGGATGGTTAAAGTGTAAAAATATGACGCCATCTATAGTCCGTAATTGTTATATTGGCTGAAGATCAGAGGGGAGCAGGTTTTATTAGCTCTAGCTCTTAGATATTGCAAGTCTATGTCCACAAGCTGTTGGACTACCCTAGATTGGGCGTTCTTAAGGCCATAGTCTCCCAATGCATCCCCCGAAAAACCTAGCAGATGGAGTTTCTTCGTCAGCTCCCTCTCCCATCGAGAAGTATAGGAGTCAGCTAATACCAGGGAGAGGTAGCTACCAGGGGCGGCCAAAAAGAGCACCCGAAACCACCATTTAAAGATGTTAATCCATACTATGCATTCGACTGATCGAATGCCCAATTCCAGGTACATCGAAGCAAAGCCAACACAGGGAGGGAGACCCAAAAGTTTCCTAAAAAAAAATCCTGAGTTCTTTCAATACACTCTTTGAAGCCCCTTATCCATATAGGAATTCCGTAAAGAGTTTAGGCCAGGGTTTTGGCTTTGTAAATATGCAGAGCAGAAAGCATAAACTGGCCTCTTTGGGTATAGAAAAATCTTAGAATCTGCTGATGGCTACAGAAGGCCAAATTCAGCACCTGAGTTCGATGTCTAGTCCAAGCACCAGTGTTCTGAAAATGGATACCTAAATACTTAAAATGGAGAACCTGCTTAACAGCATTACCTTTAATAGCCCAGTTGTATAGCTTCCGGGCTCTAGAGAACACCAATTCCATAATTAATGGACAAGTGGTTCTCAATGCAATAGGACCCAAATGCAGAAAACGGCCTTTCAAATCAAGCCTTGACAGTGATAGGAGGACCACATTGTCAGCATAAAGGAGAAGCAGGATCTTCGTAGCTGACAACTTTGGGGCGTGGAATTCAGTACATCCAATGTAAGAGGCCAAGTCAGATAAGAATAAGTTAAACAGAAGAGGAGCCAGGACACAGCCCTACCTAACTCCGCTCTTTATCGGGATAGGATTTGAGAGTTCTCCCTGCAAATCGTACCTGACCTGACTAAAACTCTGATTATGTAGGAATCTAATTAAGAACAGAAGATGTCTATCAATGGAACTTTTGAGCAAGTTTGACCACAACAATTCCCTTGGGATTGAATCAAATGCTGCCTTTAGATCAGTGGTTCCCAAAGTGGGCGGTACCACCCCCTGGGAGGCAGTGGGGTAAGAGGCAAGGGGGGCAGCACGGGGTGCTAGAGGCAAAAGGGGGTGGCAGAGGGGCACTAAGTGGCAAGGAGGGTGGTCCTCACCCTTTGACCTGTGCAGTTGCAGGCCAAAGAAAAAACAACTTTCAGCTTCGCTTAGGCTAATTAGCCCGTTGATTAGATCCGCAACTCTCAGCTGATTTCCTCTCAGCTGTTTTGTGCATGGATCTGCAGCTTGCTACAAAAAGCTAAATTGCTGGAGCAGATTTTTTTTTCTCCTTGTGTAATTCAAGCTGAAAGCGAAACCGAAAGTAAAGCGGGTTGCTGTTTGCTGCAACGTTGGAAAATTAGGCAGAGACAGATTTCTTTTCTTTTTCCTCATCAAAAATGGTAGGTGCAAACAATGGGAAATTTAGGCAAAAGAGGAAAGTTCAAGGTTTTAAAACACAAAAGAAAAAAAAGCTCTATTTAACTAGGGAATTGTAATAATTGAGATACTATTGTATATTGTGTTGAAAGCAGAAATAGTTAAGTTGTGGTTTGGAGGAATATATGGGGAAATTATTTGGTTTATTATTGGTAAATATAACTAATTGATTTGTAAGAAATTGGATTGCATGGAAATAATTGGAATATTTATGTTCATATTGATTAATATAAAAAAAGATAGTTATATAACTAATTGATTTATATTAAAATGTTGAATTTGTATTAAACAACTGTTAATACTAGATAATTAACCAATGTGAGGTATAAAAATAGATGACAATGGGAAGGGGTATAATATAGAATAGAAGGGAAAATTGAATTTGATTAATATTAGAGATGAGGATGAAGGGTAATATTGTTTTTTTAAAAAAAATAGATGAGGAATAAATATGGCAAAAAGGAAGTATACAAATTGTAAATTTAATTGAAATGACTAAACACTGTTTAAATTTGTGATCAGGTCAAATACTCTGTTCAAAGAAAATACATTGTATGTTTGTATGTGTGTTTCTAATTATTGCTATTTATTCATATTTGTTCTCTTTTATTCTTTAAAGTTCAACAATTCATTCTTTATCTTAATATCTTTATATTTGTTTGGGGTTGCCTTTCTTCCATTTCATCTTTTTTATTTATTGTACAGCAATCTTTCTCCTCAAACCTACCACCTCTTTTTCTTTCCTTCTTATTTTCTCTTCCCCCCTTCTTCTCCTCCCTACTTCCTCTTCCTTTCTCCTTTTCCTCCTCTCTTCCTCCCTCTCTTACCCTCACTCCCACTCTAATTTCCCTTCCCTTCCTCCCTTCTCTTCCTTCCCTCTCTCCTTCCTTCATCCCTCTCTATTGCTGTATTCATTTTCAATTTTATATTTTCCACTATGGAGTCCAGGCAACCCCGGTCTTTCTTTCTTTCATTTATCAAGTATATTTCTCAAAATTTCCTCTCATCTTTTTAATTATTAGCAGTATATTTCATCTTATTCCATTTTTTCTTTATCTTTTTTTTAATTATTTCCTTTTCAATATTAGCTCCTTGTTTCTCTTGCTTCTCATTTATCTTTTCGCTTTTTTTTTTGCAAGCCAACCGATTCTTTGCTTCTTTATTTATCTTAAATGCCTCCCTCACTTTTTGAAACATCTTCCTTAGGAGATATTCATCCTCCCAATTCTCCATATTTTCAATTTTAAAAGGCTAGGATTTTTAAGCTTATTCTTTTCATATACATATGTGTGTGTGGGGATGCTTTTAAAGGAGCCACAAGGGGAACTGAGAGCAGAGTCATTCTGACAGTGTCTTTTAAAATTGCTTGGAAGACCCATTTTTTCCCTAACAATAATGGTTTGTATACTTTGGAATAAAACATATACCTGGAAAAAGTATTTGCAAAACTTGGACAGAAGGAAAAGAAAGGCAGGACTGGACTCATTATCAGTAGCTAGTTAGTTCATTGTTATCAGTGACTCCCACTGATTCTAAACTCATTTTAAGACTGAGATTGGTGACTACTGAAATTTAAGTATTCAACATTGGTCTCAGAAATCTCTGATTTGAACTATCAAATCTCTGATTTGAACTATCAAATCTTTGATTTGAACTTTGATTTGAACTATGGCAAGAAAAATCATAAAATGGGGCAAAACTCACTTAAACCATAATAATTTCTAGATATTTTAAGTGTAGAGAATTCAAGTGTTGAGAATGACCCATTATTTCGTCTCTTTTTCTGCACTAGGTACCACTATTTGATTTCTTTTCATTTTATTCAAATAACAACAGAAAACCCAATACGGTTCAATATGAATTGGCTTTCCAGTCCTTCCTTGATGCATTTTTTTCATATTGGTTATCTAGTTTAAATGCCAAAGAAAAATCAATGATATATTTTTCAGACCTTTGGAGGATCACACTGTCAATTGTTCACACTGCTCAAGCAAAATTAACAGGTGTGAATTAAGTTTTAGCTAAAAAAATGGGAGCTTTAATTCCAGAAGTCCATTCTTTAAACTTGGACTTCTGGAATTAAAAGGCTCTGGATTAAATGGTACTCCAGACAAAAGATGGAGAAGAGTATCTTGCCTTTAGACATGATAATAGCTGTCTAGAAAGGTGAGTTATGAGCTTTCCTAGACAGGGATGCCCTCCATACAGTCACCTATGCTCTCGTCATCTCTCATTTGGATTACTTCAATGACCTCTACATGGGGTTGCACTCGGAGGCTCCAAGTGGTCCAGAATGCAGCCACGCGGGTTGTAACGGGGGCTTCCTGTTACTCCCGTATTACACCTCTCCTGTGCAAGCTGCACTGGTTACCAGTGGTCCTTTGGATCCGCTTCAAGATTCTGGTACTTATCTATAAAGCCCTTCATGGTATGGGCCCGGGGTACTTGCAGGATCACCTTCTGCCTGCCTCCAACCGCCCAGTGCGCTCACAGAGGATTGCCCTCCTCCAGGTCCCATCGGCCAGACAATGTCTCTGTGGGCGCACTGACCCTCTGGAATGGTTTACCCACTGGGCTCCAGATGGCCTCCAACCTCCACTCTTTCCGCGCTGATATGAAGACATGGCTTTTCCAACAAACTTAACCAATCTTTTGGGGTTTTTAATTTGAGTATTTTAGTCATAATTTTACTGTTTTATTGTTTTATACTTGTGAGCTGCCCCAAGTCCTTCGGGAGAAGGGCGGCATAAAAGTATAAATAACTTATACTAAAGTAAACTAAACTATTTTGACATCATCAGAAATTTAATTTATTACCTGTTAAAAATGCAAAGACAAGGAGTACAAGGAGCAAATAAAAGACCTTCATGTTTATTAGATCGGTGCAGGAATGAAGATGAGACCAGCGGAGTTCATGCAACAAGTTTTATTCAACAGGAACAGAATTGGCGCTGCGCTGCCAGAGCTCTCCTTATATTCGCTCCAGCAGCCGCACCGCCCCCTGACAGGGATTCAAAACTCCCGCCGGAGGATTTCCTAGCCAATCCCCAGCGGATGTCCTTATAAGGACACAACACTCCTCCCCCCTAGTTCTTAAGCTGTCCATCAATAATAAAGTCATGTAAGTAGGCAGGTGGTCTGCGTGCTCTACTAGACCTGCGCTGTCCATTCGTTGGCTGGCAGCCCTCCTGGTCGGAGGGCGCTCCTGCAGCTCCCGGCGCCGTCCCTGGAGCCGGGCTGGATCTGGCCGTTGAGGACGCGGGCGGTGCTCCTGTACCTCCAGCCGGGTCGCTGACCTCCGCCTGCGGGCGATGCTGGTCTCCGTCTTCGCTGCTCCGATCGTCGGATCTCCGTCGCGGGTCCCCGCGCTCGACCGGTCCAGAACTCCTGAGCCACGGTAAGTCCCTGGGTCTTCCTTCGGTTCCCACCGGGTCGGGGTTGGTCGGGTCTGGTCGTAGGTGCAGGTCCGGCAGCGGTGACTGGGACGGTCCCCGGGGGTCCCTGGTTGAGTCCGGTCCACTCCCGGGGCTGTTGGTGGGTTGGTTTGGTGTTGGTTCGACCCCGCTGGGGTAATGCAGGCCTCCTCCGCAGGGGTGGTGTAGGTCCTCTCTGCTGGGCTGGTCGAGGACTCTCGCGGCCTCCTCTGCAGGGGTGGCGTTGGCCCTCTCTGTGGGGGGGGGGTGTCGCCGTGGCAGTCGCCGACTCTCGCCCTCGTGCTGTTGCTGCGGTTGGCCGTCTTGGCCCTGCTGGTGCAGGCCTCCCTTGCTGGGGTGGTGGAGGCCCTCCTCGCAGAATTGGTCTTCATCTCGGTCGGGTTGTTGTTGAGGGAGCCTCAGTTGTGATGCTGGGAGGTCTCCCTCGCCGGTGAGTCGGTTGCCACCCTTGCGGGGTCGCTGTTGGTGTCCCCCGCTTGGTTGGCCCCGGTCTACCAGCTTCCTCTGTGACTGTCCCTCACCCTCGGACTGGTGCCGTCCGACCTCGCTGGGGTTTGTTGGTTGTTGTGGTTGTCTGGGCGGTGGTCCCCACGGCTGCCGTCGTCAGTGGCTGGGTCTCGGGTGTCGGGGTGTTGATTCCGGTCTATCCCAGGGTGCTTCGGAGTTCCCCTCCGACATTGTCCCCGGTCTACTTTTGCTGTCTCGTCTCTGGCTTGGGCATGGATCAGCGGTCCCTATCTCCCGGGGTGTTGTAGGCCTACCTCGCTGGGGTGTGGCAGGCCTACCTCGTCGGGGGTGGGCAGGCCTACCTCTTCAGGGTGTTGTAGGCCTACCTTGTCGGGATGGTTTCTGTCCGATCCTTTCCACCTTTTGCAGAGCTGGTCGATGTGACGTCTCATGACCTGTCCATCTTCCAACTCTACCCGATAAGATTTCGGGCCGGTTGCGCTGTGGATCTTGCCTTTCAGCCATTTCGGTGAGCCGTGGAAGTTCAGCGCGTAGGCGGGGTCTTCCACAGCAAAACAGCGGAGTTGGCGGCTGGCGGTGGCGGGCACCTCCGAGTCGTATTGGGGGTGCAGTCTGTCGAGGGGTGAGCGGAGTCTTCTGCTCATCAGCAGCTCTGATAGGCACTTCTTGGTGGTTGCGTGCGGCGTTATATGTTGGGTGAGGAGGAAGGTGTCGATGCGCTCCTGCCAGTCACCCGGTGCCATTTTGGTGAGCGCCTCCTTGGTGAGCCTCACCATCCTTTCAGCTTGGCCGTTTCCAGCTGGTCTGTACGGTGCGGAGAGGGCATGGCGGATACCCAGTCCTGCCAGGAAGGCCTCCATGGGCATGGACGTAAGTTGGGGACCATTGTCGGAAACCAAAACGTCCGAGAGCCCATGTGTAGCGAAGAGGTGGCGGAGGGCGCGGATGGTGGCTTCTGATGTGGTCGATGCCATGGGAACCACCTCGAGCCATTTGGAGAAGGCATCGACCACAATTAGGAGGTGGCGCCCCTGCATCGGACCCGCAAAGTGGATGTGGATCCAAGACCAGGGGCTGCTGGGCGTCTCCCATGGGGTGGGCTCTGCTTGGGGCGGCGCTGCTCGAACTTCCTGGCACGGGCCACATCTGGAGACCCATTGCTCAATGTCCTTGTCCAGTGATGGCCACCAGACGTAGCTCCGTGCCAGAGCCTTCATGCGGACAATGCCAGGGTGCCCATTGTGCAACGTCTCGAGTGTCTTCCGTTGCAGCGCGGCGAGGATCAGCACCCTGTCTCCCCATAGCAAACAGCCTTTCATTGTGGACAGCTCCTTTTGCTTGCGGCTGAAGGCGCTGTATTCTTCTCCGCTTATCTGCGCCAGCCACCCTCTCAGGATCCAGGACTGCACTTGGCGGAGTGTGGGGTCTTTCTTGGTGTGTGTGGCCACGTCTGCAGATGTGACTGTGCAGCTGCTCTCGTGGTTGATGTGCAGGAGCTCGAGGGTGGGGGCGGGGTCTTCTACGGCGTCTGCGGATGGGCATCTGCTTAGGGCGTCGGCATTCACGATGGCCTTTCCTGGTTGATGGGTGAGTGTTTAGGAGTAGCCGGCGAGGAAGATGGCCCAGCGTCTCATTCGTGGTGACATGAATGTGGGTGTTTTCTTGTCACCAGCGAGGAGGCCCAGGAGCGCCTTGTGGTCCGTAACTATGATGAAGCTTCTTCCGTAGAGGTATTCGTGGAAGCGTTTTACCCCTGCGACGATTGCCAACACTTCTTTGTCCAGCTGGCTGTAATTGCGTTCAGCGCTGGACATTGTCTTTGAGAAAAAGGTGATGGGGGCTTCTGTGCCGTTGGGCAGGTCGTGGCTAAGGACCGCCCCGACTCCGTATGGCGACACGTTGCAGGTTAGCCGGATGGGTAGCGTCTCGCTGTACTGGATGAGGACGCTGCTGGACGTCACTAGTCCCTTGATGGCCCAGAAAGCCATTTCCTCTTTGTCGCCCCACTTCCAGGAAACCGCTTTCCCCAGCAAGCGATGTAGCGGCTCAGCAACTGTGGCTTTCTGTTGGAGGAATATTGCATAGAAGTTAAGCAATCCAAGGAAAGCCTGAAGCTCCGCTTTGTTTTTGGGTCTGGGAGCTTCATGGATAATCTTAACTTTTGATTTGGTGGGGTGTATGCCATTGCTATCAATGAGATAGCCCAGGAACTCGATCTCCTGGACCCCGATGATGCATTTATCCCGTCTGACTCTTAAGCCCTTCTCTCTGAACCGCTGCAGGACGAGCCTCAGCCGTTCAAGGAGTTGTGCTTTTGAGTCTCCGGAGATCAACACGTCATCAAAGTAAGGCACTACCCCTGGAACGCCTTGGAGAAGGCATTCCATCATTGATTGGAAAATCCCAGGGGCGGCACTGACTCCGAATTGGAGATGGTTGCACTTAAAGGCCCCCCTATGTGTGACAATGGTTTGAGCCTCCGCCGTTTTAGAGTCCACTGGCAGTTGCTGGTAAGCCTGGGCCAGGTCCAGTTTTGCAAAAATTATGCCCTTGCCGAGTGAGTGCAGGAGGTGCTGCACCACTGGCACAGGGTATGCGCTCTGCTGCAACGCCTTGTTTATGGTAACCTTATAATCAGTGCAGATGCGCACAGATCCATCCTGCTTCATTGGGGTCACAATGGGAGTCTCCCATGAAGCATGATCGATGGGTTCCAGAATGCCTTGGGCGATCAGCTTGTCCAGCTGCTCGTCTACTTTAGGCCTCAAGGTGAAAGGAACCCAGCGGGGCTTGAGCCGAATTGGGGTTACCCCCTGGTCCAGATTGAACGAAATGGGCTTCCCTATGTACTTCCACAGCTTACTATCGAAGACTTCTCTGAATTCTTCGATGAGTGAGTCGAGTTCATCTGCCCTAATCTGGTGGATGCCTCCTATGGAAAGCCCCAGCGGCTGAAACCACTCCACGCCGAGCAGGTTCAGGTGGCTGTTCTCCACAACGGTGACTGGCAGTTGACCCTGGAACTTCTTGAAGGCGATGTGGATGTTGGTCCTGCCCAGGACGCCGATGGGATTTCCACCGAAATCCACCAGTCTGGACTGCAGGGGCTTCAGCTGGCTCTTGGTGATTGCCGGCTTGAGTCTCTTCAGCTGCTGCCAATCGATGATGGTGTAGACGGAACCAGAGTCTACCTCCATCGTTGGAGGATGAGCCCTCGGCCAACAGCGTCACGTGGAACTTGGTGGCGCTGTTGTTGCTGGTGTGGGCTATGGTGGTCTGATTCACCGTGCCGTTCCGGGAATCATCGTAACCATCGCTTCTGGGTTGGTGCGAGGACCGTTTGGATGTCCTCTGGTTTTCGCGGCGGTTTTCACGATTCCGGGGTCTGGGCGGTTCGGGGGTCTGGATTGGTGGCTCGGCAGGCCTCAGCGATGTGTCCCCTCATCAGACATCGGCGGCAGGTCGCATCCCGCCATCTGCAGGACGTCCTGGGGTGGTCGCCCCTGCAGCTGCCGCAGCGTTCTCCTCGTCGGCCATTTTGAAGATTTTCCCGCCGGGATGGCTGAGAAACCTTGTGGACGGCCATTTCCCCATCTGAGTCGGGTGGCATGGCTGAATCTTCGAAAGATTTGGGGATCGACTGGTGGATCTTGTGGATCCCCTTCGCCTTCAGCATTTCTGCAGCCGCGTGCTCTGAGGTTTCGGCGGCGGTGGCCTCTTCGAGTACATCCTTGAGCAAGATGCGTTTTCTGCTCAAGAATTTCTTCTGGAGGCCCACGTCCCACATGCCAAAGATGATGCGGTCCCTCAGCGCATTGTCCACATTATCAAACTCGCTGTTGGCTGCAATTTGGCGGAGTGCGGCAACAAATTCTTTAATGGATTCACCCTCCCGTTGGTTCCTCTGATGGAAGGTGAATCGGTTGGTGATGGGGGTGCCCGTGGGAGCGTAATGTTCCTGCAGGGCGGCTTGCAGATCCGTCCAGGACATTTCTTTGATGTCTCGAGGCACAATGAGGTTCACGGCCAGCTCCAGGACATCGGATCCACAGTGGGCGAGGAAGAGAGCCCTCTTCCTCTCGTTGTTGAGGTTGCTGTAGCCGTTTCCGCAGAGAAATTGGCGGAAACGAATCATGTACGAGCTTCATTTCTCCCGTCCGGGGTTGAATGGAGCGATGGATGCGAAGAGCGCTTGCTGCGTTGCCATCGTGTGGATCGGCAGCGAGTCTGTTCGGCTTGGAGATGGCGATCGTGCCACACGGTCGGTTCCTTCTCAATCCTTCGTCGCCAGTGTTAGATCGGCGCAGGAATGAAGATGAGACCAGTGGAGTTCATGCAACAAGTTTTATTCAACAGGAACAGAACTGGCACTGCGCTGCCAGAGCTCTCCTTATATTCGCTCCGGCAGCCGCACCGCCCCCTGACAGGGATTCAAAACTCCCGCCGGAGGATTTCCTAGCCAATCCCCGGCGGATATCCTTATAAGGACACAACAATGTTGTTGTTGGTTCTGGAACAAATCTTACTTGTGGGACAGAAACTTGCTCTTAGCCCTCCTTGTGACTTCTTGAAAAGCATCCCCCCCTAGCTCCACCACTTGAGGAGGCAGGGGAGGACAGCAGGTTGATCCCAAGGGGGTCTGGGAATGGGTGTGAATTCATCCCACGGCCCTCTCCATCACCTCCTCTGTGAAATTGCTTTCTCCCACTCGCTGGTGGTCAGCAAATTCAAAAGGAACCCCCAGCTGAGAATCACAGCCCTAGATTGGTTGATTAAGGAGATTTCTTTAGTGTTAACTAATAGTGTTAGCTATTTTTGTTACAGGGATAGATTTGTATTGGAGCAGCCTGCAGGTCTCCCAAAGGCTCTGTGCACCCTGTTTTTGTGAAAAACGAGTCCGTTTTTCCCAAAAACAGGACATGCGGGGCAAGGCTTCAGGAGGCCAAAGAATGGCTGTACTCTGTATATTTTACTGTTACTATCTTCCTTAATGTGTCGTGCAAACCGCTATTCCAAACAATACTATTTATAGGGGGTGGGGGTGGGGGCAGTGGTGGGTTGCCCCAGTTCTCACCGGTAGTAAACCGGTAGTAAAACCAGCAGGAGGTCCTGCCCACTGACCCCGACATCACCAAAACACTTCTGCACATGTGCAGAAGAGGGTGTGCATGCACGAGCGAAGTGAGCGTGTGTGTGTGGCCCTGCTGCAAACCCATAGTAAAGGTAAGTAGAACCCACCCCTGGGTGGGGGGCATTGAGGATGAGTTTGTAGTACCAAACTCATGTAGGACTGAAGAAGTTTGGGAACCACTGCTTTAGATCAATAAAAGCAGTAAAAAGTTTACCACCTGGTATGGTGGGGTATATATCAACCAGATGCACTAGGACAAAGCAGTGGTCCAATGTGGCACAGCCCGCTTTAAACCCAATCTGTTCAACATCAATGATGTTGGATTTCTTGACCCAATGAGGAGTCTGCATTGGAGATATTTAGCATACAATTTTCCAATGGTGGAGAGCAGACGTATAGGACGATAATCGGCTGAGTTGTTCCTATTTCCTTGTTTAAAAACAGGAACAATGATTGCTAGACTCCAGGAGGAAGGGATCCTGCCAGTGGTATTAATATGGGTGAAGAGTTTGCTAAAAGAGGAATCCACCATTTGGGATTAGATTTTAGCAAATCGGGGGCTATAACATCAGGGCCAGGGGCTTTGCCTAACTTGAGTTCAGAGATAAGCTCATTAATCTCAGCCTGAGTCATGGGATGCCAGTCCAGAATTGCAGGGGACAGTTGTGGTCCAAGTCCGGTCATGACTATTGAAGCCTGGAAGATTGACCCAAAATGGTTTTCCCAATCTCTGTTAGAGATACAACAGAGAGGGAGTTCTTGATGACCAGGCAACGAACTGGCAACAATTTGCCAAAATAATCGAGTGTTCTTCTGCTGGATGGAGAGGGGAAGTAGATCCCACTTCTCTTTTTCTTTAGCCCTCTTTTTCTTAACAATTAATCCTTTATACTCCCGCTTCAGGCAATAATAGTCCTCAGGTGGGCGTTTATCCCCTCGATTTCAATAGAGCAAGTAAATCTGTCTAATCTTATTCCTAAGTAGCAGATATTCTTCATCAAACCAGGGATAGCTTCTTGGATGATATGGGCCACTTGGCCTACGGTCAGCTCCTAGCTCCCTTTGGACACTATTAATTAGTGATTCGAAAGTTGAGATTGCCTCTGAGTCACTGCATGTTAGGGCCTGATTGTACAGGCTAAGACACTCCGGAGATGATAAAAGAGAGTGGAACTTTCTTTCAGTCTTGGAAGACCATTTGATCCTCCTTGCATACGACGCCACATAGGGATCCAATATTTGGGGGCCCCTAGGCAGATGTATATTTGAAAAGAGCCCAATGATTGTAACCAGGGGGGAGTGGTCGCTCTCCTTGAGGCAGTCCACAAAAAAGACATGGACTGCCTGTCTTAGTAGCTGGGAAACCAGCACAAAATCAATAACACTACTCCCCTGTGAGAAATTGAAAGTAAATTCACCTGCTAGATCGCCTGGGGTACTCCCATTAAGGATTATCTTATTATGTTGGGATGCTAAAAGGGCTAGCTGAACACCGGCAAAATTTGTTAATTCATCCTTAGAATGCCTGGCTGAAATCTGGAGTCCTATGGCCTGGCAAATTTCTTGGGAGTAGAGTGCCTCAATCAATGGGGGAACCTGGCCTCCTAATTGGGCATTAAAGTCACCTCCTATAAAGATGTGCAGCACTGGAAATTTGGTTTCAATACAGGTAATATAACTCTCCAGTTTGCCCCATTAAGCTTTAGTGTCAGCTTGTCTCACTGTCAGGGGAAGATAGACGTTGAACACTAACATTTTGCTGCAACCTCTCTTAATTAGGAGTGCCATAACTAAGCAGCCACAGGTGGGCAGCTCCCTTGTCTCCACTTTTAAAGAGGTAGAGACCAAGCAAGCTAAGCCACCCTTAAATCTTCCCGTTGTAGATTGTTTGGTAGCAGTCAAACGAATGGCTGTAAATCCTGTAAGGGATATCTTATCACATGCCTAGGTCTCCTGAAGCAGGACCACATCGAATGACTGAATATAGTTGATAAATTCTGTGGTGCTGCACCTTCTCCCCCAACCTGCTATGTTCCACGAGAGGCATTTAAATGTACAAGAGGGGAATGCCAGGTTTGCTAGTCATTCTGTATAATTAATTTTTTTCCAGAGAGCCCTTCAGATCCGAAAAGATACATCCGTTATTAGATGGGAGTGTCACTCTCTTGGGAGACAAAGACAAAGAAGAGGGGAAGGGAGGCGAGCCTTATTCATGAGGCTGTAGGACTCTGAACACAGTCCAGTTTATGCTTGTATTATTAGTTGGTTGCTTACCTGGCGGGCATTCAGTGACATCAGCAGACAGGGTTTGAAGTAGCCCTGGATCTTCAAATTTACGAATTGGACATTCTGGAGAAAAGGCCGAGGGAACTGCCTCTGGTGTGGACTCCCTGAAGTCCAAGGGGATCCTTATCAGGTAGTGAAAGATTCCAAAGCTTGAATTTAACTGCAGTCAGACGCTTTATAATTTGGGCCCATTCTGTTTGTGGGAGTGCACGAAAAGAGTTGAAAAGATGTATCTTCTCCAAATTCCAGCGATTGTCTAGAGATGAATCGATTTCATGGGTGGATGGAATCCCAGAGGCACTGGCCTGAAGCTTTTTCACTAAGGAGCCTTGGAAGCCCTGGGCTGGTGTCGCTTCCTTTGGAGCCATTTCTTCCCAGCTGATCAAATCGTGGCAAATTTCCTGATAAGATGTACCTCACTGAGGGGGGTTGGTTTGACCGGCTGTAGGAAGAGCAGCCAAGGTACCATCTGAGAGGACGCCATCAAGAGGTCTTACAGGAATGGATGATTATTTAGTAGATGGACTAGTATCGGGAATGGCATTCAAAATTGGCACATTAATATGTGCTGCTAAGGGTCTTTTGGGGGCTATAAATCTCCTGATGCTCACAGGTTGTCAATTTCTTAAAAGTGGCTTAATTGATATATCTTTGAAGACTCTACTTGGCTAGATGCCGAAAGCTCTTAGCAGAGATCTTCTCCTGAAGAGTAGTTTAGGGGTGTTGGGGTTGTCAAAATTGAGTAACACTCTGGTACAATATACAGAGGAGGGTAAAAGTTCAACCTCCTTCAAATCATCAGCAGTCAACCCCAGTAACTGTAGTATATGGCCCCTTGCCAGCTATATTGAATCCCACTGAGTCAAATTGCCATTAATGGGATTAATATTAAGGGCCACCTGTTTTGGCTGTAAAACCAAGTGGCTGCCCGTGTCCAGAGGTGTGGAGTTCAACCCACTGGCAGGGCCACACCGACCAGTACTTTCGCTGGGCCCTGACAGGGAGGGCCCTATCACTTCATCAGGTTGCCGAGCAGTCCATCCAGGGCAACCACCGGTAACCCAGGAATCTAGGCAGTCTAAAGTACTTATTTTATCAAGCTGTGACTGTATGCTCGCTGTTGTTTCTGCGACCAGGAAACATTGCTGGGCCAAAAGTTCCATAAGGGTAGGCTCATTTAAAGGTTGAGTGGGAACCGTAGTTTTTGGAGAGCCTTTGTTCTGAACTCGGGGGACAGTACCCTCAGCCAACGGAGGATCACGATGACCAGCAGCAGTCAGATAAAAGGGAGCTAGAGTTTCCAAACAGGGAGGTTGAGTTCGAGTTAAAACAAAGTCCTCAATCTTGGATTGCTTCAGAGAAGGTTGGGGAGCCAGTTCAGTGAGGGATCTGGTCCTTTTTCTTGACTTTATTATGTTAAATAACGCAACAGAGGAGGAGCTGTACAATATAACAAAAAGTCTAGTTTCTGAGGCGAGTCCAGAATCCGAAAGGAGAAGAGTTGAGAGGAAATAAGCAAACCCTGATGCAAATAATAACTGAACTCCTCACAAGTAAGGCAAGAATCCTACCCTCTGGCAGAGCAGGGAGCAGGGAGTAAGTAAGTAAAAATGATAAAATAAATAGAGTAATAAAAATAACGATGACAAGCAGCAGTCAGATAAAAGGGAGCTAAAATTTCCAAACAGTGATATACAAGAGCATAAACAAAGGAGTGTATGCCATCTGCAGCTGTTGTTTGTCTGAAATATGTTCCAAGTTTATCAATGTTGTTTTCTGGCCTAGTAAATAATATTGTAAGTTGCTCCTGGCAGAAAGAACCATACCCTTGCAAAGACCTCCACTCTGCCATGGTTTCTTTTGCCTGCTTGTGCACAGCCAGGATAAATAACTTCAAAGTCAGAAGAAATGCTGGCTTCTATGGCTGGAAAGGCCAGCAGCCTTTTGCATATCCCACCTACAGAGAGACTATCAGGATTTTGCTGTAACCTTCCCCCTATAACTAATATATTCTACTAGTTTTCCGAAAACATTGGATTGGGTGATTATCTAACTTGTCACCATCTCATTTGTTGCTTATACTGAAAGGAGGAAATGGCTCACATACTTTGCCCAAGAGTGTGACAGACAACAGACTTTTAAGGGCCTGTCGGAAAGAAGTGGGGGGGGGAGGTATTTCCTAAAGCACCAGAAGGCAAAACAAGAAGCAATGGATGGAAACTGAAGAAACAGAGAAGCAACATAAAACTAAGGAGAAACTTCCTGACAGTAAGAACAATTAACCAATGGAACTGTTTCATTAGAAAGGGCTTTCTTTTGCTCCAGGAGAAAATCAGAATAAAGAACTGGAAAAGCCTTCACAGGAAGAGGCTCTCTTTTTGTTGTGCTGTGGAAGAAAAATAGAAGACACAGAAATCTTCCCTGGAAGAGGCTGTCTGCTTTTGCTCCAGAGGAAGCAAAAGGCAGTTTCTTTTGAGGCAGTTTCTCAATTCAGGCAAGGTGGTTTGCAGCTTCACAACATTGTATGGAGATGATAATTGTTCTTGGCTGAAAGCCCAGACATCTCATTAAAGTTAGCATTCCTTTCCCTGCTTGGTGGGGAGTAGTATTCCCCACCAAGGGGAATACTACTCCTTTCCCTGCTTGGTGGGGAGTGGGGAGGAAAAAAAGCCGTAGAAAGTTTCTCTTTATTATTCTAGTTGAGGGCAAATGAGACTAAGACTCATTTGTTGTTTCTTAGCTCAGCTGAGGCATTGCTCTGCTCTGCGAATCAGCTGAGCTAATAAACAACAATATAGAAGAGGTGAGAGGAGGGGGAGGGCAGGTGGGTGGGGCCAATCAAAATTTTCCTTACTGATAAACCAGTCAAAATTTTCCCTACCCGGATGGCAGAATTGGTCCCAACCAGTAGCATTTCACCCCTGATCTGCATCAATTTTAATCTAAATCAACCCTGAGAATAAAAATGTTCACTTCATTCAGCCAAAGTCAAATGCACGGAAAGAAAGTCTGAATTATTGCCAGTATAATAAGATTAACACCAGTGAATTCTTTATACAAATGTAGTCACAGCTAAAATAGTCATGCATTATTAACTATTAGTACTAATACTATTTAAGTTAATAAGTTAGTGATTCAAAACTTATGCAAACAGTACTTCTGAGCTAAATTTTAAAACATTTTTCAGGCTTTCTGCATGAGCATGGGAGAGTTGTGGCTGATTTAAGAATTGTATTAACTTCAATAAGTGGTTTTCTGAAAGCAATGGCATATTTTTCAGATTTGCATAGAAGCTGAAAAAGGCAGAGTACATTTATGAATAGTAGAGAAATGCTTACTTGAGTGAAGTCCAAGGCACTTCTTGAATCATTGCATACAGTCATAATAATTAATTTAAAATCCATGAATTTCAGATTTCGATTGAAATGAAAGCATGAGTGTAATTTTAATCTTTTTAAGTATGATATCCCAATTGATTGGATGAAATAATGAAAATATTAATATAAGTAGTACTAACTCAATAATTCAAATTCATTCCAATAAAATCCCACTTTCACAATATAAAAAGATATATTTTCTAGCAGAAAATAAATAAAATGCTGTAGGAAGTTAGCACTCACTCCTCTCCTAGGAAAATGAGATATTTTAGGAAATATTAAAAGGGCAGAATATTTCCCCTAAAAGGGAAGCAGAAACTCCCTGCTTCCCTTTTAGGGAGTGAGTCAATAAGCCATTAAGGCCTGGGCCAGTCTATTCCACATAACAAAGATCTACCTCCTGTAGGCAGAGCCATAGTAGGAATTGCCCTTACCAAAATCCAACAAAGATAGGATTAGCCATCTAGCAACAGAACTCTCCACATGGCAACCTGGGGAGATTGCATCACCACCCAGCAAGGCTCAAGAAAGCTTGGGACTCAGGACAGGCTACAGAGTTGCCCCAGCATGGCCCCATGGGAGTCTGACAACCAATCAGAATCCAAGCTCAAAGTCAAAGCCCAACAGAAGGCATAAAACCAAGGCACTCTCAGCATCTTGGCCCTTTTTTCTGCTCAGGAACTGACGAGCTCAGGAAGCCATGTGATCCTGTTCATCAATAAACCTTTCCAAGCAACTTCCATGAATCCAGTGTCTTTTCCCCCCACTTGGAACTAAACCCAAAGGGATATTTCTTCCAACAATGCAAAATGTGCATTTTTTTCCTAACTAATAAATGATTATGAATCTGGGATGATTGCTTCCCATTCTGAAATTATCAGAAGAATGGTAGAATTGTTCCAGACAAATGAACTGAAAAGAAGAACAATCAAGAAACAATTCTTGATGATTATCAATTTAACACATCAGTGAAACACTCAGGTAATTACTACCCGTGTTATTTTTATGATCTCTTTGGGAAAAAATGTAAATTTTCAAATAAATTATTTCCACCTGACACACAGATGCTTTTGAAAACTCTCATTACTGTAGTTTTTAACCTACAGTGAAAAGGACAGAATAAAAATGATGTAGTGTTTAATCTTTGTTGCATGTTCATTTGTTTTACAGAAATCTAATGCATGCAACAGCAAAAGATGACAGTTGTCAAGATAGCTGTTCAGGAACTTGCATATCAACATCAAAAAATTAAGTTAAAACATACATGTAGCTAAATGAATATGGGATAACTGCTGATGTGCACAGTTTCTTTTTTCTTATTTTCTGAACAAGTCAAGATTAAAATCCTTATCTCATTAAGTTTCTTTGTACTATTGCTCTTCCACCAAATAGGATAGATTGCTAGCTAAATCTTCTGCATTTCAATGTGTTGCAACAGGCACCTGGTATAAATTTTTCATTTAGTGTATCTATGGCTGAGATCTATGGCTGTTTCGTTGAAGCAGCAGCCTTCCACGGGTTAGACAAGTAAAATCAAGCAGAGAACTGTTATCCCAATGGCTATCTCAAAGCATGTAACTCGGCTGGGCCAATCTAATCCTGTAGGTAGCTCAAATGTGGTTGTATAACTTCCATCTAGTTTACATGTTACAGTTTTTGCCTGAATATCATTTATTGTATCAGTAGAGGCATTTTGAGAAGCATTAATAATAATGCATTAAGGCAACCATAGTTTCTTCTTCCTATGCAATAAAATGTGATCAACAAACTGAAACATTGTAGACGTTTCCCAGGGGTCAAATTCAATGTAGCAACTGTTATTACAGATGCCAGTTCCATTGGTTTTGTTAAGTCATATTTGGGGACAGGGTGGATTAAAATCAATGATTTTTTTAAAAAAAATAAAAAAAATCAGATTTTTTTATTTAAATCAGATTTTTTGTAATTTAAATCAGATTTTTTTTATTTAAATCGGATTTTTTAAAATAAAATGCTTTTCGAGGAAAATATATTACCATCCAAAGGTTATTCCATCATGAAATGAAGATTAGTTTTTTAATTATGTAGAATAAGGCTGTATATGTTTAATTTTTTTAGTAAATAAATTCCATTAATCCATTCACAATGTCATGCTCTTCCAGAAGTTTTTGTAAGATTATTGGGCAGTTTCTCTGCTTACAAGATATTATCGCAGATGCTTGGTTTACTTTTGCAGTTCTCAAAACTGAATTTGACTCAGCAGAGATCACATGCCTCTTCTTCACAGCAAAAATGTTATAACATGAACAGAGTTGAGAAAAAGACCTTAACCCTATTGTTCTACAAACCTATGAATACAGAATCAACCCCTTCGGTGCTAAGTTTCAAGAAGTTCAATGAATAGAATCGAAACAATATTTTTCTGATTGTTTGGAGTGGAATAGATCTGCACAAGAAGAAAGTGAAACTAAGCGTGAGGAGGAAGGGGCAAGCAGACAAGCAGCACAAAATGAAAGTGAAACTTTCTGAGCACAATACTGCACAGCCACAGACAGACCAGTCTTTGGATCTTTTTGGGTATATGACCTGAGGTTTATCACATGCTTTCCTTAGAGGAAAAAACTTATAATGGCAGCAGGCTGTAAAAAAGACCCAGTTTGGCAATATTTTAATGAAGTTCCTTTACCTATCGGTAAGGCAGGCATGCGTGCAAACTGCAAACACTGCAACAAAGAAATACAAGGCCTGGTGGCCCGAATGAGGCAACATCATGAGAAGTGCTGTGATGAAGATGACCAAAGAAACATATTTGAACAGGCAGGATCTTCAGGTTGGTAAACATTTTTATTGAATCATATTTCTAAAGACTGCCTTGAACTGTCATGTTTGAGCAAAATTATATTTCTTATTATTACTGCATGTTACTGCATGTCATTTGGTACAGTTATGAAGAAAAGCAAATATTCCTTTTGGGGCAGTGCTGTGTACAATAAGCAGAAATTGTATAAACAATAAAATAACAGCACTGACTTTTTTGTTTAGGGGAATTCATGGATTCTGGAAACTATCCACCTTCAAGATTACCATCCTCCTGTTCTACAATTTCAGAGTTATCCATCCAGGATAGTGCTTCATCATCATCAGACACCCACAGCCACATATCACTATCACCTAAAAGAAAGACAAAACCCTCCCCTCCTGGAACCACCATAAATAAGTTTGTGATTAAAACTAGCAGATTAGAAAAAGAGTTAATTGATGAAAAAATTGCCCAGTTTGTTTATGCAACGAACTCTTCTTTCCATCTGACTGAGAGCCCACGTTTCATTAATATGGTTCAGTCATTGAGACCAGGATACAGTCCACCCAGCAGAGCAGATATTGCAGGGAAACTGCTGGATAAAGTGTATGACAGAGAAATGGAGCAATGTGCAACAGCTCTGGAGGGTAGAATTGTTAACCTAAGTATTGATGGGTGGAGTAATGTCCACAATGATCCTATTGTATGTGCTTGTAAGGGAAAGTCTTCCTTGCACAAACAAGTGATATATCAGGAAATGCACACACAGCAGAATACTTACAAGAAGTGGCAGTAAAAGTTATAATAACATGTGAACAAAAATTCAAATGTCTAGTACGCAGTTTGGTCACAGACAATGCTGCAAATGTATCCAAGATGAGAAGAAATTTAGAAGAGCAGGAAGGGAATACAAAGCTAATAACATATGGTTGCAGTGCTCATTTGCTGCACCTCTTAGCCAAAGACTTAAGTGTTCCAGAAATAAAGACTAATGTTGAAATTGCTAAATACTTCCGTAACAATCATTTTGCTGCAGCAGCTCTGAAAAGGAAAAGGAACCAAGCTAACGCCCCCATAAGATGTTAGATGGAACTCTGAGGTGGATTGTTTTGAGCAGTATATCAAGAACTGGCCTATTCTGATGACAGTTTGTGAGATAAAATAGACTGCGCTGTCACGGCCAAAATCCTCAACATTGGGATTAAGAGAAATGTTGAACGTATGCTGAGCATCCTGAAAACCATCTCTGAAGGTTTAAACAAAATACAGAAAAATAGCTGTTTTATTGCTGATGCTGTTGAAATTTGGAAGGAACTGAGTGAACACTTAAAGAACTATACATGGACAGAACGGACGTTGTCTTACCTGAACGTCCATTTTCTGGGTGCTGCGGATACACTCCATAGCTGGGATCAATCCTCCTTTCTGACAACAACTGAGAGAACTTTTAATTATTCCTACGTCACTCTGTGCTCTAGCCACACCCCCTTATCCCCTTACTTCCTCAGTCTTGAACGAAGGTGCAGCACAGGTTAGGATACAACTCAATTTTATTAACCAGCAAACAACCAAACAATCAACAAGGCAGGAAGCCCATACACGGGAGGGAATGGAGTGTATCCACAGCACCCAGAAAATGGACGTTCAGGTAAGACAACGTCCGTTTTCCAGTGTGCTGCATCTACACTCCATAGCTGGGACATACCCAAGCCTAAACCCCAGGGGCGGGAGGCTGACTTCCCCCTGAAGGAGCCTCAACCACACTCTGCAAAACCCGCCGGCCAAAGGACGCCTCCGCAGAAGCGTAAGCGTCGATCCTATAATGCCTGATGAAAGGCGACAGAGAGGTCCAGGTGGCCGCTCGACAAATGTCCAATACAGAGGCCTGCGTCGCCTAGGCCGCCGAAGCAGCTGCACTTCTCGTCGAATGAGCCAAAATCCTAGTAGGAATGGGACAGGCCTGCTGCTGATACGCCAAGGAAATGCAGGCCTTAATCCACCGGCCCACCGTTGCCAACGAGATCTTCTGGCCCATGGACGCCGGATGGAAGGAAACGAGCAGCGCCTCCGACTTCCGAAACGATGCTGTCCGAAGGATGAAACGCCTCAAGGCCCTGCGAACGTCAAGCGTGTGCCAGCGAACCTCACAATGATGCCTCGGGTTAGGGCAGAAATCAGGAAGCACTATTTCTTGAGAATGATGAAACCAGGAGTTAACTTTAGGTGTAAATGCTGGATCAAGTCGCAGAACAACTGTATTGGCGTGGAAGATGCATAAGTCCTTCCGGACCGACAAGGCGGCCAACTCCGAAACATGGCGAGCCGACGTGATCGCCAGCAGAAACGCTACTTTAAAGGAGAGAAACTTCAGCGACACGGAACCCAGGGGTTCAAACGGGGGAGCCGTCAGAGCTTGCAAAACCAGAGGCAGGTCCCAGGAAGGGTATCGGTGAACTGTGGGGGGACGAATGTTAGTAGCGCCATGCAAGAAGTCACGAACCCATGGGTGATGAGACAAGGACCGATACGGCGGGCAAGAGATGACCGTGGACAAAGCCGCAACCTGACGTCTCAAGGTGGCCGGGGCCAAGCCCTTAGCCAATCCGGCCTGTAGAAAGTCCAAAACATCTTGGATGACCGCTGAAGTCGGGTCCACATGCTGGCTTGCTGCCCAGCGACAGAACACCTTCCATGTCGCCTCATAAATTCTGGTAGTGGATGGACGACGAGACGCCTGCATTGTACCGATCACATCATCGGACAACCTACTCTTCTTCAAGATGACCCGCTCAAATGCCACGCGGCCAACTGGAGCCACCGCGGCTCTGGATGGAAAATGGCCCCTTGGCACAGTGCAATCCGATGAGGCGGGATGATCCACGGCCTGCTGACGGAGACCTCCACGAGATCTGCGAACCAGGGCCGGCGTGGCCAATTGGGAGCTATCAGCACCATCTCTGCTTGTTCTGCCACTAACTTCCACACCACCTGTTGGATCAGGACGACTGGTGGAAAGGCATACAGCAGGCCTTCCGGCCAACGACACCTGAGTGCGTCCACTCCTTCCGTCGATGGGCTGGGATAATGGGACATGAAGCAAGGAAGCTGAGCATTGGAGGGGCTGGTGAACAGGTCGATCACGGGAGTCCCGAACCTGAGAGTCAACTCCCGAAACAGCCGCGGGTGAAGCTGCCATTCCGCCGGGTCGATCAGCTCCCTGGTTAGCCAGTCTGCCTGAACGTTTGCCGCCCCGGAAATATGGTCCGCCCGGATCAACAGAAGATGGTGCTCCGCCCAGTTGAACAGGCCCTCCGATTCGAACATCAGGGCGCGAGATCTCGTTCCCCCTTCCTTGTTCACATGTGCCTTCGTGGACGTGTTGTCCGTGAGGATCAACACATGGCGTCCCTGGACATCCGATTTGAAGTGAAGGAGAGCTAGCTGGATTGCCCGAAGCTCGAGGAGGTTGATGCTGTGGTGACGCTCTGACTGGGACCACCTGCCTTGGGCCACCTTGTGTGCCATGTGGCCCCCCCAACCGTGTAAACTGGTATCCGTGGTGATCACCACTCGGTCCAAATCCAGGAAATGACTGCCCCGAAAAATGGCCGGAGACTTCCACCAGCGAAGAGACAGCCGGACTTGTGGAGGCAGAAACACTTTCTTCGATGAGGTCGCGCAGCCCTTCCGCTGGAACGGCAGGAGTAGCCACTGCAACTGCCGGGAGTGTCTGCGTGCCCATGGTATGATGTGGATACAGGACACTAGTTTCCCCAGTAGTTGAGACAGGGTCGCTAATGGCACTGACCTCAGGGACAAGACCTTGTCCACCAACGCCAAGACATTCTGTATCCTTTCCGGGGACAGAAACACCTGGCCTCTTGCTGAATCTATCACGGACCCAAGGTGTAAGATGGATGTTGATGGAACGAGGTGACTCTTTTCCATGTTCACAGTGAAGCCGTGCGCACAGAATGCGTGGAGCACCAGCTCCCTGTCCCGAACTGCTCGCTCCCGGGAGGACGACAGGATCAAAACATCGTCTAAGTAACAGAGCAGCCTCACTGGAATAGAATGAAGAGAGGCCGCAAGAGCCGCCACCAGCTTGGTGAAGACCCTGGGAGCAGAGGAGAGACCAAAGGGCATGGCATAATACTGGTAGTGAGTCCCAGCAAATTCGAACCGCAGATAGCGACGATGGGACGGGTGCACTGGAACGTGGAGGTATGCCTCCTGAAGGTCCACTGATTGCATCCAGTCTCCCTGGCGCACTGAAGCTAGAATGGAGCGCAACGAGTGCATCTTGAAGCGATGATACAGGTCCGCCAAATTCAGCTGCTTTAAATTGAGGATGCCCCTGACCCCTCCGGAGCTCTTCGGCACCAGGAACAGAATGGAATAAAAGCCGGCCCCTTGTTGGTCCAACGGGACCCGTTCTATGGCTTTGATTTCTAACAGATGAGCGATCTCCGCCACCATGAGACGAACATCTCGTGCGGAACGTGGTACGGGACACTTGACAAAACGGTTTGGAGGTTGGGAGGTGAACTCTATACGAAGGCCGTCGGAGACCGTACGGCGAATCCAAATGTCCGAGGTCAACAACGCCCATTGTCTGTGGAAGTCCCGGAGGCGACCCCCCACCGGGCCTTCCGGCGGTGAGTCATTTGCCCCTCCGATAGGGCCTGGAGCCTGCCCCACAGAATGGACGCTTTGAAGGGACCTGGGATTTGCCCCTGTCACGGAAGCGGTGTCTGTCTGAAGAGTGGTCGGCAGGATGGAATGAAGGACGGTAGGCCGTGGATCCCCCGGGCCCGGAATAGCTCCGAAAGGACTGGCGTTGTGAATACGGCCTGTCCTGCCTACGAAAGGTCGATGGAAGGACCTTCCGCTTGTCCTTATCTTCCACAAGGAGAGGATCCAACGCGGCCCCAAACAGAGAGGACCCCTTGTAAGGTGCCGACGCCAGCTTCCACTTAGTTTTGATGTCCGCCTTCCAGGGGCGAAGCCAGAAGAGTCGGCGAGCTGTCACGGAGAAAGCCAAGGCTCTAGAATCAAACTTAACCGAGTTCAGGGAAGCATCGGCAGAGTACTCGGTAGCAGCAATAATGTTGTTCACATCTTGATGTAAACGGGTCTCCTCCGCGGGAAGACGCTCCTGTAGCTGACGCAGCCAAATCAGCGAAGCACGATTGAAGAATGATGTAGCCGTAGCGGTCCTGACCGCCCAGGCCACCGCCTGATGCGACTTACGCAAGGCCAGCTCCATTCTCTGGTCCTCCGCTTTCAAGGCATCCAGCGGATCAGTCGAGACCACCGATTGAGAAGTGAGATTCGCAACAGGGGCATCTACAGATGGCAGGTCCAACAGTGCCTCCAATTTGGGGGCGGAGCAGTATAATTTCTTGTCCAGATTGTTGGGCGCGGTCAGAGACCCAGGCTGAGCCCACAGAGCTTGGAGCACATCAGTGAACAACTGGGGACAAGGCACAAAATCTTTTTCTCGTTTGGCTTGTTTGAACAAGGCATCGTGTGGGCCAGCCTCAGGCTGAGACGGAGGGAGTTGCGCCCCCACTGATCCCAGATTCGTCGTTAAACGAGCCTTATGGAGGAGAGATTTAAACAAGGATGGGCGAAACAGGCCCGAGAAGGCAGGAGTATCAGGCAGCAGGCCCTCATCCTCGGAAAACTCGAGATCTTCAGGGTACGTTTCCTCCTCCTCCTCCGACCCGTCTGAAGAATCTGACACCTGCCGAAGTGGGGACCTTGATCTATGCGCCCTGGGTGCGGAGGAGGACTCCTGCCGCCCCACCGCTGCCTGAGACTGAGCCGATTGATGGGCTCTGGCCGCCATGATCGTGGCTAGGGCTGTAGACAGCATGGTCTGGAAATCGACCTGTGGACTCGCGGGAGCTGGATCCACTGGGCGCAGGCCCGCCGCTGTGGGCGTAAAGGTAGCAGATGGAGCTTGTCTGGCGGGTGGCCTTAGAAGGTCCACCCCTGCAGTTGAGACATCGGGCATAGACTGAGATACCCTCTTACTCATAGCCAAAGGAGCAGGGGATACCTGGCCAGTCATCCCAGCTTCGAGATCTGGAGACAAGGTCTGAGCTCTGCCTGGCTCAGGACGCACCAGCAAGGCTGCGGCTAGCCTGGCCTTCTCGTATTGTTTCTCAAACGCCTTATGACGGCGAAGGGCGTCCCTGTCCTCTCCACCTGACTTCTTCGGAAGGCGTGATTGATGGCTGGAGCTAGCCGACCTCTTTTCCCTTTTTTCTTAGGCAGTCTTGTTGACCGAACAGGGCTGGCCTCCTGCTCAAGGTCAGAAGATAGAGAGGAATCAGCCATGTATGCGAGGTAATTTGCTTATCAAATCAATCAATTAATTTTAATAATTTCTTTTGCTTTGCTTTGCTTTGCTTTGCTTTGCTTTGCTTTGCTTTGCTTTGCTTTGCTTTGCTTTGCTTTGCTTTGCTTTGCTTTGCTTTGCTTTGCTTTGCTTTGCTTAGCTTGCAGTGCTCTGCAGATGTTAGTTTGCTTGTCTCGCTTTGTTGTGCTTTGCTTTGTGCTGCTTTGCTTAGCTACACTTGCTTTGCTTAGCTTTGCTTCGTGTTGCAATGCTAGCTCAGCCTAGCTTAGGCTGCCTAGATTACTTTGCTTTGGTGTAGCTTTGCTTTGGTTTGCAACTGCTTGCTAAACCTTGTTTACCAGGACCCCCCCCGAAGGGGCAGTGCAGTGGGTCTAAACGGGCAGCTGCCCTTGGCTGTAGCTCCATGGGGTGAGACAGCCGCCTCCCCCAGGGCTGGGTCCTATATCCCCCGGTGCACTGACCACCAGACAAGGCCAGGAGCACCTAACGGCCCACATGGAATGGCCCCAGGCAAGCAAAGCAAAGCGCCGGATCGAGGGTAAATAGGGCGGTAGCCATGTCTCCAAGATGGCAGCCGCGCCTAGCCCCAAGCACTCTAGCCGCGCCTGCCACGAGCGGCCAGGCCGCAGGCTACAACGACGGAGCGGCGGCAACGATCACGGCCGCCACCCCCCCAGCACCCAGAAGCGCTCCTCACCGCTTTCCAACAAGCGCTCTGGTATTCGGCAATTTTTCGCGGCCCCGCCCGCAGCTCCCTGTCGGGACGGAGGCCGGAATGACTGACGAGCCGGTTGCAAGCCGCTGGCTATGAAGGAGGCGTCTTGATGTGAAAATGCCTCTCTCTGCCGCCCCGCACGCCGGGAAGCCTCCGAAGCGAAATAGGCAAGGTGGGGGCTACGACGGCGAACCGCCTGGCCCCCCCTCCACCGGCAGCAATAGTTCCGAGCCGGATCCGCCCCGCAGGGACAGAGGCCGGCTGCTGTGGCACTAGAAGCGCGAGGCACGACCCAACCTGACCAGCAGGCACGAAATTGGCAACACAGCAAGGGCAGGCAGGCAATCAATCACAAGAAACAAAAAAGGAAATAACTAACTCAACCGAATAAATAAAAAAGGGTTTTGAACCACTAATCAAAAATAACCAAAGGCCTAACGCACTAACCTAGAGCACAGAGGAAAAATCCACCCATCTGTCAGCAACTGAGAGAAAGACTGAGGAAGTAAGGGGATAAGGGGGTGTGGCTAGAGCACAGAGTGACGTAGGAATAATTAAAAGTTCTCTCAGTTGTTGTCAGAAAGGAGGATTGATCCCAGCTATGAAGTGTAGACGCAGCACACTGGAAAATTAAATTACAAGCATTAAAAAGATGAATAGGACAAGTACTGTCTCCAGCTCATTTTTTGGCAAATATTGTCAATATCCAGTATCAGGGTCAAAACTTAAAAGTGCTGAGGAACAGCAGTTAGCTATGACATGGATATCCAGCAATCATCCATCTGTAATGCCAACTATAATAAACTTCAAATCTAAGGGGGAACCATTCAAGAAATATATGTTTGCTGAAGATATTTTAAAGAAAGTCAGACCAGTGAACTGTGGAAGTCAATTAAGCACTTGGATTTAGAGACTGTTCAAGTAATGATTTCACTTTTAACAGCAGTAGCTTCTTCTGCAAGCGTTAAAAGAATATTCTCTTCCTTTGGACTCATTCATTCTAAATTGAGAAATCGTTTGGGACCTGATAAAGCAGGAAAGCTTGTTTTTCTTTTCCAGATTATGAACAAAGAAGATGAAGATGATGAGTGAGCTATAGAGGACAGTATCTAAGTTTTTCATGTGTAGGCTGGGCTGACAGTCTAAGTTTCTTAAAATATATATATATTGTTTAGCCAAATTAGTTAACAAACATGGATGTTTGTTTAAGCAAATAACATATGCTCTAATGTTATTGTTTCAGTTGAATAAATCTATTTAAATTGTTATTATTAAGGTAATGATTATTTTTCTCCTTCCTATGTACAACAGAAAAGTTGTCCAAATATGAATGACTAACCTACTAAACTGGGGATAAAAAAATATGAAAAGTTGTTATTCTAAAAATCTTCATCTACTTGCATATTAATGTTATACCAGCAAGAATTAGTCTTTATGTAGAAAACTATGATTTAAATCAAGCCTTACTGACTAGTGATTTAAATTGTGATTTAAATCAGTTTGATTTAAATCAAATCCACCCTGTTTGGGGACCATCAGAACCTTTGCTTATATTCAGATTCTCTAGACTAATGGTTGGCAATGACATTGCTGGCCTCTTTTTTTTTTAGTTTGTAATGAGTCCTTGATTGAATTGTTCCAGTCTGCGTAATATCCTTTTCCAAGCTGCTGGCACTTCTTTTCTTTTTTTTTTTTTCTTACAAAATTCTTACAAAATTTGTTAGTAATTTTCTCTCTCTACTGATTCATCCATTTTTTCTACTCTGCCTTCCTGCCTTTCAACTGCTTCTTAACAGGATGATCAACAAGACAGGAGTAATTTGCATTAGAATCTATGGGTTTTAGTTTTTGTGTAATTACAGTTATGGGCCCAGTGGGGAAGTCCTTACTTTCATTCTAATGTCGAGCTCAGTATATATGATTTTCTCACCAATGTGATTGTTGTTATTGACTCACTCTTGTTACATCCTTCTAAATTTGCTCAGATTCATGTTTTCCCCCTCTTTCTTAATATGATATTTCTGTTCGTCAATAGGCATCGATTGGTCATCAGGAAAATGTTCTTCACAATCATTATGTCTCTTAGTTTCATCTGAATGATGAAACTAAATAATGAGCAGGGAAAAGATGGTTTAGGCGCTGTTTCTTAAAAGTGATATCTATAGTTTATGCTTGCTCCATAAATTAAAGCCTTGTTGTTGGTAGGTCTCCCAGAAGTATAACCAGTAAGACAGAGTGTCTTGAGAAAAATCTATTAACTAGACTGTGTGCATAGCCAAACTATGCTGGAGTGGTACAGAAATCTATAACTGTAAAGAGTCATTATTCTTATAAGATACATTTATAAGAGTATAAGACACACTTTTTTCTTTTCTAAAAGAGGGTGGAAATGTTGGTGCGTCTTATACACCGAATACAGCCATTTTTGGCTTCCCAAAGCCCCGCCCCACTTGTCCCATTTTTGTGAAAAATGGGTGTGCAGATGGTTTGGGAGGCCTGCAAAGTGCTCCTGGGGACTGGGGAGGGCAAAAACAGGGCACACAAGAGGGTTTATGTGAAAAATAGCCCCATTTTTTGCAAAAATGGGGTCATTGTTGCCCTCCCCCAGCCCCCAAGGCCTCCAAAACCCTCTGTGTACACCGTTTTTCACAAATGGGGCTGAGGGAGGGCAAGAACACCCCAATTTTTGCAAAAAACAGGATGCACAGAAGGTTTGGGTGGCCTGCAGAGTGTTCCTGGGGCCTGGGGGAGGGCAAAAACACTGTTTTTGCAAAAAATGGGCCACACAGACAGTTTGGGAGGCATGCAGAGTGCTCCTGGGGGCCAGGAAGGGCAAAAAATCCCCCTTTTTCCCCTTACTTACCTCTTCGAAATCTTGGTGCATCTTATAAACTGGTGTGTCTTATAGTCCAAAAAATATGGTATGTCATTGTCCTGATTAATTTAAACTGTACAATTCTTCTATGTTAATCAGACAGATCTTATTTCCATAAATGTTTATTCAGGCAGCACCTTTCCGTCCATCTCCAAGTAATTCTTTTAATTGCCAAATTGGACAATGGTTTTGGCACCAATAATGCTTCTTAAGTAAAATTTACCAATTCTATCATCTATCTATCATTATGTATGTATGTATTTATTTATTTATTTTATAGGTACCTAACTCTCAACAAAATGACTTTGGACAGTTTACAATACTCTGGACATCTTACAATATGCCAGGAATAAAGCACTAATCTTATAGCGATATATAATTTACAATAAATTTTATAGAATTTATAATTAGCTTTATAGTTACAATGTAATATACACGAGAAAGCCAAAAATAGAATGATTACATGTAGTTTTGAAGAAAAAAAATCAGTGGATGAGACTGTATATGTTACTGTGTGGAAGTCCCACTCAATTGAACAATTTCCATTGTTGAACAGTATCAGTGCACAATTTCATTCCTTTTCAAATTCTATAAAGCTGATTTTCTTTTACTTGTTTTGGTTTTATTATGGTTGTTCTCCCCTTCATGGATTATTGCCTTGTCGCGGTGAAGGGGCTTGTGTAGCTCAAGGAAGCTATGAGCTATGTTGTGCAGGGACACCCAAGATGGGCAGGTCATAGCAGAGTGTTCTGACAAAACGTGATCCACTGGAGAAGGAAATGGCAACTCACCCCAGTATCTTTGCCATAAAAACCCCATGGACAGTATCAAAAGGAAAAAAGATATAATGCCGGAATATGAGCCCCTCAGGTCAGAAGATGTCCAATATGCTACTGGGGAAGAGCAGAGGGCTAGTACTAGTAGCACCAGAAAGAGTGAAGCGACTGGGCCAAAGCTGAAAGGATGCTCAGCTGTGAATGCATCTGGTGGTGAAAGGAAAGTCCGATGCTGTATAAATTTATTCTCCCTAGGAACCTGGAATGTAAGATCCATGAATCAAGGCAAGCTGGACATGGTCAAACAAGAGATGAAAAGACTGAACATCAAAATATTAGGAATCAGGGATCTAAAATGGACAGGAATGGGTGAATTTAATTCAGATGACCATCGGGTATACTATTGTGGGCAAGAATCCCTCAGATTCAAAGAGTAGGAAAAGCAATACTGGGATACAATCCCCAAAATGACAGAATGATCTCAGTTCGAATCCAAAGCAAACCATTAAATATCACAGTAATCCAAGTCTATGCCCCAACCACTGGTGCTGAAGAGGATGAAATTGACCAGTTCTATGAAGCCCTACAGCACTTTATAGAATTAACACCAAAAAATGATGTCCTTATCATCATGGGGGACTGGAATGCTAAAGTAGGAAGCCAAAAGATAACCGGAATAAGAGGCAAGTTTGGCCTTCAACTACAAAATGAAGCAGGGCACAGGCTGATAGAATTCTATCAAGATAATACGATGGTCATAGCAAACACTCTTTTCCAACAACCCAAGAGACGACTCTACACATGGACATCACCAAATGGTCAACACAGAAATCAGATTAACTATGTGCTCTGTAGCCAAAGATGGAGAAGCTCTCTACAATCAGTAAAAACAAGACCAGGAGCTGACTGTGGCTCAGATCATGAGCTTCTCGTTACAAAATTTAGGCTTAAATTGAAGAAAGTAGGGAAAAGCATTGGGCCACTCAGGTATGAACTTAATCATATCCCTGATGAATATACAGTAGATGTGACAAATAGATTTAAGGAATTATATCTGATGGACAGAGTGCCTGAAGAGCTATGGACAGAGGTTTGCAACATTGTACAAAAAGTAGCAATTAAAACCATCCCAAAGAAAAAGAAAGACAAGAAAGCAAAATGGTTGTCTGAGGAAGCTTTGCAAATAGCTGAGGAAAGAAGGGAAGTGAAAGGCAAGGGAGATACACCCAGTTGAATGCAGAATTCCAGAGAATAACTAGAAGAGATAAGAATGCATTCTTAAATGAACAGTGCAAAGAAATAGAAGAAAACAATAGAATAGGGAGGACTAGAAATCTCTTCAAGAAAATTTGAGATATGGAGAAGGCATGGCCAGTGTTGCAGTGATACGATGGACTCTCTTGGGTTCTAAATGCGATTGGCGAGGTTTTTAGAGTACATACAAGATATGCAATGAGAAACTAATTACCGAGAGAAGTACATGTAAGATTCACAAAGAAAGCACTAAAAACAGAGATACTATAAACAACAAGAAGTACAACATTGAAGTACAAAGACAAAGAAATAATAGTACTGAGACAAATACCCAGAAGAGTTAGAGATTTGAGGAGACAATATCAATTCTTAACAAAATTTTTAATAACAAAAGCAGTGAGTTTCAGATGGTTAATACCAAAATGAATCTTGGTGACATGGCAATAACAAAGACAGATTAGAATCAATTGAAAAACCAAAGCTATTTTATGAACAATTCTGCAGACCATTAGAGGATGAACTGGGAGTAGCAAGTGATATTAAACATAAAGAAGAAAAAGGTAAAGAAGAAAGTACAAAAGAACAGGAAGAAAGAGTACTAAGAGAAGGAGCAAGATCAAAAGATCCAAAGGAACAAAGAGAGATGAGAGAAATTAAAAACTAGTAATAAGTAAAATAAAATATGGAATAAGAAATAAAAGCAATATCAATAAATGTAAATGGACTAAATTTGGCAACAAAAAGGAACAGAATCTTAAATAAATTAAATAGGCTAAAGATGGATATTACATGTTCACAAGTACATATTAGAAAGCAACATATAAAAATATTAGAATATCCAAAATTAGCAGCCATATTTACTTCATTGGTACAACAAAGCAAAAGGGGAGTAGTTTTAGATATTAAAGAAAAACTAGAGCCCAAATTAATATTTGAGGATGAAGAAGGCAGGATTTTAATGGTGGAAATAATAATGAATTCTAAACAAATACTTTTGATAGCGTTATATGCACCAAATGATAAACAAGAAGAATTTTATGGGAAATTTTAGGAAATGGACTATGAACATATGTGTATAATGGATGATTTTAACACTGTAATGGATGTGAACTTGGACTATAAAACAACAAAGATAAACAAGAAACCTAGAAAAACTCTTCCAAAATCTTTTTTCACAATGATTGAAGAATTAAGTATTCAAGATATTTGGACATAAAGACATTTGAAAGAAAAACAAAATATCTTTTATTCAAATAGACATTTGTCGTGATCGAGGATAGATATGATATGGATTTCAACAGATCTTATAGATAACATACAAGAAGTGAACATTGAAACAAACATTTGGGTGGCCTCAATCCAATAACAATAATATGGAAAGGACAGAGGAAAAAGACAAGATGGACATTGAACCAAATAATTTTAAATGAAAAAGAATTTCAATAATTTATGGAAAAAGAGCTGGAGTTTTTCTTTAAAATAAATTAAAAGGAGGCTACATCACTTCAGAATGTATGGGATACAATGAAAGCATATATTAGAGGCTTGGCAATAACATATTCAGGAAAGAAGAATAAAAAGAATAGACAAATACAGAAGAAATTGGAAGAGGAGTACAAGAAATTAGAGAAAGAATTACAAAAGGATACATAAAGTAATAAAATTAAGAAACAAATGAAATGAAAAAACACGAAATAAATTTCAATGAGCAAGAATTTTTGGCAAATAAATTAAGAGCATCCAAACAGAACTTTTTTGTAAATACAAATAAACCGGGAAGATGGTTAGCATATAAAATAAAAAAAGAGAAGGAGAATAAAGCAATAAAATATCTACAAGATGAAAAGGGGGAAATACATTTTAGAAGTGAAGAAAAGAAGAGAATAATTCAAAATTATTACTTTATTATCAAGAGAAGATATCTGAGGAGAAGATAACAAAATTTTTAGAAGAATCAGACTTATCTAAAATACCTGAACAATATAAGGGGATGTTAGAAGAAAAAATAACAATGATGGAGCAATTAAAAAACAAAAAAATGGGAAAGCACCAGGTCTCGATGGACCACCAGTGGAATTATATAAGACATTTCAAGAGATGTTAAGCAATATTTAATGAACTTTTAGTGAAAGCAAAAATGCCAGACTTGTGAATGGAGGCCTATGTTACACTTATACTTAAAGAAGATTCAGATTTGCAATTTCATTTTCATTATTAAATGTGGACTACAAGATTTTCGCTTCAATAATGGCGAATAGACTACAGAGATTATTAAATGAATTTATTTATATGGACCAAAATGGGTTTCTACCTAAAAGGCAAATTAGAAACAATATGAGCATAATTTTGAATACATTGTAATATTATGAGACACACTAAAAAAAAAAACAAATGGCGCTGATGTTTCTAGATGCACAGAACGGCTTTGACAATGTGAATTGGCAGTTTATGATAAAGCAATTACAGATAATGGACTTTGGGGAGAGATTTATGAACACTATAAAAACAATCTATAACAAAGGAGCCTTGGTGGCGCAGCACCTTAAGTGGTTTTAAAGTGATACCAGCTGCCTGCAATTACTGCAAGTTCGAATCTCACCAGGCTCAAGATTGACTCAGCCTTCCATCCTTTCAAGGTAAGTAAAATGAGGACCCAGATTGTGGGGGCAATAAGCTGACTTTGTATAAAAAAGAACACCGCTTGGGGGAGGGGGGGGGCGAAAGTCCTACTAAGCAGGTATATACAAAAGTATGAAGGCTATTGCTTAACACATTGTAAGCCGCCCTGAGTCTCCGGAGAAGGGCGGCATATAAACTAAATTAAAAACAAAAAACAATAAGCTAAAATAATGATAAATGGAGAGATGACAGAAAAAGTTAATATAACAACAGGAACAAGGCAAGTTTTTCCATTATCCCCATTGTTATTTGTGTTGACTTTAGAAGTACTAAATAGAAATATAAGACGGAATGAAGAAATAAAAGGGATGAAATTAAAAAAAGAGGAATATAAACTACAAGCCTTTGTGGAAGACTTAGTATTTATCTTGGAGGAACCTCAAAGGACAGACCCCAAACTATTAGGAAAAATAAGAGGAATATGGAGAGGTGGCAGGTTTAAAAATAAATAAAGAAAAAACAAAAATATTGGTGAAAAATACTACAGAAAAACAAAAAAGAGAATTAAGGGAGAAATTAGATATATAAATTGTGAAAAAAGTGAAGTTGTAGCAAGTGTATCAAGATGTGTAACGATAAAAGAGGACAATTTTTATAACTTAAAAAGACAAATTGAGAAAGACTTGGAAAAATTCTTTCAGCTATCACTTATGGGAAAGATTGCACTAATTAAGATGAATACATTACTGAGATTATTGTTTTTATTCCAGACAATTCCAATAAAAATTGAAAAGACTTATTTTCAACATCTTAATAAAATAATGAGGAAGTTCATATGGCAGGGGGAAAAAGCTAGAATTAATATAAAGATGCTACAAGATGCAAGAATACGCGGAGGATTTGGATTGCTGAACTGGGAATTATATTACCAGGGAGCAGAATTGACTTGGATGAAAGAATGGATCGAATTAAGAAATATAAGACTATTAACTTTGGAAGGACATGATTTACAATTAGGATGGCACGTTTTTGTTTTTTTTTGGCAAAAAGTTTTTTATTTTTTTTCTCAAACATACAAATTACATCTTTTCAGAAAGGAGCTTTGATCTGGTCATCAATTTGTTCAATTTTTTGTCATCTTTAACAAAATTTTATCTATTCTATTTTTCCATAACACTTATTTCTTAATCTTAAATCACATATTCAACTAATACCATTTTAAGAAAATATTTAACAAATATTTACTTAATCCAAACAGTTACCCTTCTATTAACCCACCTTAAATCTTAATTCAATTAATAACTCCTAATACATTTCAATAGTTCAAACATATTTCTATTTCATAATGCACATTAAATCTTTATTCCATAATTACTTTATCAAATTTAAATCTTATCTTTAATCTTAAAAATATAGCAATTTAACATTTAAACATAGTTCTTAATTCAAATAATTCTATTTAATACAATTTCCCAATTATCCCAAGTTCTATCTATTATACCATACCATTTATATAACACCAATTAAGTATTTTTTGTTTAAAAATCATAATTATATATATATCAATTTTATTTTTTTTACTTAAGTAAAAATATTCAAATTATTACAATTGTTATACATATTTAAGCAATATCCCAATTCTTGTAGCTTAATTTTCTAGTTTAACCTTTTCTTTTATGCTTCCACTGTTAATCCCAGTGTACTCATCTTTATTCCACTTTTAATCCCAGTGTAATCATCTTTATTTTTCTCACTGTTAATCCCAGTGTAATCATCTTTATTCCAGTTAATCCCAGTGTAATCATCTTTATTTTTCTCACTGTTAATCCCAGTGTAATCATCTTTGTTCCACTGTTAATCCCGGTGTAATCGTCTTTATTTTTCTCACTGTTAATCCCAGTGTAATCATCTTTCTCTCTCTCTCTCTCTCTCACACACACGCACATATATAGTCAGGTCCAGAAATATTGGGACATCGACACAATTCTAACATCTTTGGCTCTATACACCACAACAATGAAGTTGGAATGAAACAAACACAATGTGCTTTAACTGCAGACTGTCAGCTTTAATTTGAGGGTATGTACATCCAACTCAGGTGAATGGTGTAGGACTTAGAGCAGTTTGCATATGTGCCTCCCACTTGTTAAGGGACCAAAGGTAATGGGACAATTGGCTTCTCAGCTATTCCATGGCCAGGTGTGTGATATTCCCTCATTACCCCAATTTCAATGTGCAGATAAAAGGCCCAGAGTTCATTTCAAGTGTGCTATTTGCATTTGGAATCTGTTGCTGTCAAAACTCAAGATGAGATCCAAAGAGCTGTCACTATCAGTGAAGCTAGCCATCATTAGGCTGATGAAACAAAACAAACCCATCAGAGAGCAAGAACATTAGGTGTGGCCAAAACAACTGTTTGGAACATTCTCAAAAAGAAGGAACGCACTGGTGAGCTCAGCAACACCAAAAGACTCGGGAGACCACAGAAAACAACTGTGGTGGATGACCGAAGAATTCTTTCCCTGGTGAAGAAAACACCCTTCACAACAGTTGGCCAGATCAAGAACACTCTCCAGGAAGTAGGTGTATGTGTGTCAAAGTCAACTATCAAGAGAAGACTTCACCAGAGTGAATACAGAGGATTCACCACAAGATGTAAACCATTGGTGAGCCTCAAAAATAGGAAGGCCAGATTAGAGTTTGCCAAACAACATCTAATAAAGCCTTCACAGTTCTGGAACAGGATCCTATGGACAGATGTGACCACGATCAACTTGTACCAGAATGATGGGAAGAGAAGAGTATGGAGAAGGAAAGGAACTGCTCATGATCCTAAGCATACCACCTCATCAGTGAAGCATGGTGGTGGTAGTGTCATGGCATGGGCATGTATGGCTGCCAATGGAACTGGTTCTCTTGTATTTATTGATGATGTGACTGCTGACAAAAGCAGCAGGATGAAGTGTTTTGGGCAATATTATCTGCTCACATTCAGCTAAGTGCTGCAGAACTCATTGGACGGTGCTTCACAGTGCAGATGGACAACGACCCAAAGCATACTGCAAAAGCAACCAAAGAGTTTTTGAAGGGACAGAAGTGGAATGTTATGCAGTGGCCAAGTCAATCACCTGACCTGAATCCCATTGAGCATGCATTTCACTTGCTGAAGACAAAACTGAAGGGAAAATGCTCCAACAAGCAGGAACTGAAGACAGTTGCAGTAGAAGTCTGGCAGAGCATCACCAGGGATGAAACCCAGCGTCTGGTGATGTCTATGCATTCCAGACTTCAGGCTGTGATTGACTGCAAAGGATTTGCAACCAAGTATTAAGAAGGGAAAGTTTGATTTATGATTATTATTTTGTCCCATTACCTTTGGTCCCTTAACAAGTGGGAGGCACATATGCAAACTGCTGTAAGTCCTACACCGGTCACCTGAGTTGGGTGTACATATCCTCAAATTAAAGCTGACAGTCTGCAATTAAAGCACATTGTGTTTGTGTTCATTCCAACTCCATTGTGGTGGTGTATAGAGCCAAAGATGTTAGAATTGTGTCAATGTCCCAATATTTCTGGACCTGATTTTGTGTGTGTGTGTGTGTGTGTGTATGTGTGTTTGTGAGAGAGTATATTCTTACTTTTTGTAGGTTTAATGTATGTTTTTCCTTTAAGCCAGGTTTTTCCTACGTAACCAAGATTTTTCTGGAACCACAATTGAGTGAAATCACATTCATTACTTTCACTCAATTGTGGTTCCAGAAAAATCTTGGTTACGTAGGAAAAACCTGATTAAAGGAAAAACATATATATATATATAATTAAAAGTATTCAAATTATAACAATTGTTATAGATATTTAAACAATATCCCAATTATTATAGCCATCAATTTTCTCAAATAGTATCTTCCAATATCTTAATAAAAAATTGGTTCATTATGTCCATTGCTCTATTTTCTTTTAGTATAGTCTAATTTACATATTTTTTAGCTTCAATCCCTATTTCATTTCTAAATGTCTGTAGCACATTTTTTCTCATATTTATTAATCTCAATATAATCATTTTATAAATCCAAGTCCTGGACTTTAATTTCCTTAATATTTTCCAACCTTTTATTCTTTTAACATTCACTATTAACCCCCATGTAATCATCATTATATTATTATTAATCTCAATATAATCTCTAGATATCTCCTTTTTATTATTACTATTCACTTGTTTAATTACTTTTAATTATTCATATTTATCACATCTTTATCTTCTTTATTTTCCACTTCTATATCTTATTTCTCCATCTTCATTTCCTAGTCCACTCATGTATTCTCCATTTCAATTTTTATGTCCTCAACTTTTTTTTCCTTTTTGCCATATTATAGTTATTTCTCTTATTTCCATTCTCCAAGTCAAATAATTATTCCAATTATACAAGTTCCACTGTGTTTCCTTCTATTTCTTTTTTTATTCCTCCAAAAGTCAAACCCCTTGTAGACAAGAAAATCCTTCTCCACACGTTCTCACGGTTATTATCTGTGGAATCCACAATTTTCCAAAACAAAGAACCAAGTTGCAAATTTCCTTTTTACTCCATTGTGTCTCTCTACAATCCTCAGTTTCCAATTGCTTAACAAATATCCATTTTGTTGCAATTGCATCACAATCTTACCTAGCTTCCCTTTTTCTTTTTCAGTTTAAAAATATCAAATCACATTTAAAGTCCAGTCCAAATTTAAGTAGCTCTTCTCACTTCTTTTTTCCTTTCCCCCCCTTTTAATTATACATCACTTTTTTTTCCTTTTTAAAGCTTATTATCCATTCTTTCTATTTTTCTTGCAGTTTAAAAAGGAAAGGGGGGGAAGGATCTCTTCATTTCTTTCTGATCCTTTGACCATATCTAATCATTTAAATTTCCAAATAGTTTGTTCACGAGTCAGTTTTCAATTGGGTTTTTATCTCTTCAAAGTTACATTTTAAAATCTTCTTTGCCCCCATGCTTCTTAGCCACTATTACACATTTGGGGTAAGATGTTTCAATTTCTTTCTTTTCTCTAGCTCTACACTTAGTCCGGTTGTCCCAGCTTTGTGGCAGCCGCCATGGCTGCCGCCCCCCGCCACCGACTCACAGAGAGTTCCCTCTGACCTCCAAAGAACTTGCCTGTTCCTCTTTGTCATCTGAGGTGTGGATGGCATGCATTTTTATGGTATGGTAGAAGTATGGTATTTTCATAGACACTATGTAAGAAAGGCATTGTTATTAGTGTGGGAGAAATACTATTTGAAAATTTCAATACGGTTATCAACAATGGAAGCATTGATACACCCAAATATTGTTAATTTTAGAAATATTTTTAGATACAAATATTTATTAATAGATAAGGGGGAATTGAAAGGGAAACAAGAACTAGAAAAACAAGGGATTGTGATGGATTGGTATACTCATATGCAAATACAAACAAGATATGAAAAAATGCAAAATTATATGGTTTTTATTTAGAAATAATAGACTTGGATAGGATACTCACAGGAACAGAGGATAAAATAATTTTAAAAAATTATAACTTTCTGCTTAGTATTGAATTAGAAGAAGAGCAAGTAAAGGAAACAATGATAGCTTGGGCAAAAAATTTTGGATATTCAATTGAGCTTGACAGATGGCAACAGTTATGGGAAAGGAACTATAAACCAACAATGTCCACTGCAACATAAAGAGAATCAATATAAAATGTTTTATAGATGGCATATGCCTCTGGAAAAATTGGCAAAAATGTTTAAAGATAAATCAGCTAAATGTTGGAAATGCCATCAAATACCAGGATCTTATTATTATATGT
The DNA here is from genome assembly GCA_038048745.1 of Coluber constrictor foxii. Lineage (NCBI taxonomy): Eukaryota > Metazoa > Chordata > Lepidosauria > Squamata > Colubridae > Coluber > Coluber constrictor. Next base: position 111,127,502 of record CM075961.1, on the reverse strand, counting down.
GATGGACATGTTCAAAAGCTAGGGATTATTGGAGCAGAACTAAAATATGGTTAGAAGAAATGAATCAACAACATACTTATTTAAAACCTGAGCTGAGCAACAACAAAGCTAGTAGAGGTGACAGTATTCCAGCTGAGCTATTCAAAATCTTAAAAGATGATACAGTAAAAGTGTTACACTCAACTTGGCAGCAAATTTGAAAAACTTAACAGTGGCCACAGGATTGGAAAAAGTCAGTTTATATTCCAATTCCGAAGAAAGGCAATGCCAAAGAATGTTCGAAGTATCACACCATTGCACACATTTCACATACTGGTAAGGTTATGCTCAAAATCCTACAAGCTAGACTCCAGCAGTATGTGGATCAAAAACTACCAGAAATACAGGTAGGATTTCGAAGAGGCAGAGGAACTAGAGATCAAATTGCCAACATATGCTGGACCACGGAGAAAGCTAGGGAGTTCCAGAAAAACACCTACTTCTGCTTCATTGATTATGATAAAGCCTTTAATTGTGTGGATCACAACAAATTGTGGCAAGTTCTTAAAGAGATGGGAGTACCAGACCATCTTATTTGTCTCTTAAGAAACCTATATGCAGGTCAAGAAGCAACAGTGAGAACTGGACACAGAACCACCAATTGGTTCAAAATTGGGAAACGAGTCCGGCAAGTATTCTGTGAGGATACAGAACCAGAAGTATAAGAAGCATCTTAGTTTTTTTGGAGGGGGGAGGAGAAAAAAACTCATTGGCAGGTGGCTTGGCCTCCCGGAATTGGCAGGTAGATCAGCCTTGGGGAATCAGCTGTTCCCAGAGGTGAATTTTAGTAACAGGTTTGTTGGTTGTGAACTCTGCACCTTGCTTTTACAGCCTCTGAAACCTCCATTTGAGGGGCTTTTTTTAGCCTCTGAAACCTCTATTCCAGAGCCTGTTTTCAGCCTCTGAAGCTTCTATTTCAGAGGCTGGGCGGGGTTTCATTCGGCATATAAGACACATCCAAATTTTCACCCAGTTTTAGGTGTGGGGGGAAAGTGCATTTTATACTCCAAAAAATACCGTATGTCTGAAAACTATTCCCCATCCCATTTTGGTGAAATTACTTTTATTGTTCTTAGAAATAATCTTTGCTAGCAGGAGGTGAGCAGAGAGGCAAACCAATTTCAGGCAATAAAGCAGTGGAGAATAAAGAGGCAAGCCAGTGAGTGAGTGGGGCCAGCTGCGAAGCAGGGATGAAAAACAGCTGTGGGTCAGAGAGACCAGCTGACCGAGGGCAGAGTAATAACTGCAAAAGAACAAAGAGGAGAGCCAGTGAGACAGCAAAGCAGGGAAGAGGAGAAGAGAGGAGAGGCGAGGCGAACTTCCTGTGGATCATTGAGCTGGTGAGAGCAGGCAGGAAGGGAAGAGAGGACAGACAAGCTTTCTGGGGACCATCCAGACAGTCCTGTTTGCTGGTGGAAGCAGTGTCCTCAGGGCAACGGATAGCAAACAGGAGCCATGTGGCTCCAGAGCAAAAAGAAGCAGCTGTTGTGGCCCATCAGCAGCCTGTGCAGCTAGTAGCTGATTCCGACAGCGAGGAGGCTGGTGTGGTGCTGCGCCAGCAGCCTATGCAGCTGGCACTCAAGTCAGGCAATGAGGAGGCTGGAGAAGATGTAGTGCCAGAGGTGGGGATTCAGCCAGGGCCTTCAGAACCTCCAGAAGCTCCCTTAAGTGAAGAGGAGAAAGAGGAGGAGCCTTTTCTCAATGCATGGGCGCACAGAGCTACCCAAAGGCAGGAATGGCTCCTCAGGAGGAAGTCTCCTCAAGAGTAAGGCTTGGGGCTAATTGGCCACTCCCTTAGCCTATTTAAGGAGGAACGCTGACTGAAACAATTTGCAGGGAACAACTTCATTCACATACCTTCGTGTCTTGTCTTGCTTATCTTATCAGCTTCCTACAAATTGCTTCTGGGCATTCTGCCAATCACAGTAAGCTTTCAGTATTATTCTTTGAATTCTTGGTGGCTGTTAATGCAGTTAATTAACAGCCATTGTTGTAAAAAAAACCTGGCTTATTTAGTAAACTAAGGTTTGAACGGACTTTGTGTGTGCTGCGTTGTTTAGGGTCCGTAGCTGGGGCAGAACAGCAGCAAAGCAGCAGGGAGGAGAGACCCAGGAGCACCACGGGGCAGCGTGTGAGCCAGAGCCTGAGAACCCCACAGAAATCAACAGGGAAACCCAAGGTGGAGCTGAGTGGAGCAGACTGGACAGCAGAGCTGAGCTGATAGGAAAGTTAGGTGGACAAGTAATTTTTTCATGTGTACTGCCAACGAATGGTCAAAAGTAAAAGAATAAAGTGAACCACTGGATCATGGTCTGCACTAGCTCCGTGATGGGCTTTTGGCAAGGGGTGGGCTGCACCTCACAAAGACTGGGGAGAATGTTTTCGGAAAACAACTGGCTCAATTTATCAGGAGGGCTTTAAACTAAAATTGAGGGGGGAGGGTGACCAATCTCCAGGAGTTAATTCCAAGCAAAAACCCTTAGAAAACAAGTCAAATAATGAATAAGGAGGGATGGCAAGGAAGACAAACTCAAATACCAAATAGGAGACATAGGAAGCATACCTAGAGTCAGACATAAAGGTCTGAAGTGCCTATATACAAATGCACAAAGTTTGGGGAACAAACGGAATGAAATTGAACTATTTTTATTTATTTTTTTATTAAACATTTAAAAACAAAAAAACAAAAATAAAGCTTTAATTTTTCCTTTTCAACAGGTTTGCGTCAGTAATGAATTTCCTACTCATACATTTTTTCTCCCTTATTCTAATGTATCTTTTGTACATATACTTCTAATATTAATTTATTCATTTACATATATGCATATAATTAACCGTGTACACAATTTCATTTCTAGTTTTTGTTTCCTCATATTTGTTATTGTACCTCTACTCCTATTTCGACCATTATTTAATTCTTCTTGCCTTTTATCTCTCTCCTCAAGCCATTCATACCATTTCTCCCACACTAAGTAATATTCTGTTTCCTCTTTTTCTTGTTCTCCTTTGTAAGTTTATCCATTTCCGCACATTTCAAAACTTTTCTGATCAAATTATCTTCGGCTGGTATATTGTTTTTCCAATTCTGTGCATAGATTATTCTTGCTGCTATGATAATATGAATAATTAAATATTGTTATTTCTTTTTCATATGACCCTGGGAGTATTCATAGTAAAAATATTTCTGGCTTCATCTCTGTATGTTGTTTGGTTATTTCTTCTAATTGTGATCTGATTTTACTCCAATATTATTTCGCTTTATGACAGGACAACCACATGTGGTAATATGTTCCCTTTTGTTGTTTGCATTTCCAGCACTTTGGTGAAATATTGGGAAACATCTTTGTCAGTTTTTCCTTAACTACCTCCTCTTCCAATTTTAATCCAATCTTTATAGTTAGTTATAATTTTTTTTAATCAATTTATTTTCTGTGCCTTGGAGGATTTTATCTAATTCGTGTACTTCTCTTTGGAATCCGTATTGTATCAAATCTGTCTAATATCTAGATTTTATTTGCATGTAAGGCCACCAATCAATGTCTGTACCCTGTTCTTTTAATTCCTGCCTTTTTTTCAATTCTCCTTGGCTATTTAACAAATCTTTATATCTTTTCATTTTGTCAATGTCTAATGCATTTGGGTAAATTTGTGCCTCCATTGTGGATAATCATTCTGGAATTTTATCATAGTGATTCTTTTTTATCCCTTGCCATGTTTGTAGTAGTGCATCTCTGATTAAATGTCATTGAAAATAGTTATGTTGTCTATTTTTTCCTTTCCATAAAAAGGCATGCCACCCTCTCCGTAAATTGTATCCCTTTAATGTTAAAATTCTTTTGTTTCTTAATTCCATCCAGTCTTGGATCCATATAAGTGATGTTGCTTTATAGTAAATTTCCCTAACTGGGAGTCCAAATCCTCCTCTTTCTCTACTGTCTTGCAGTGATTATATTTTGATTCTTGATTTTTTTCCCCTGCCAAATATAGTTTGCTATTAATTTATTTAGGTCTTTAAAGAAGTTTTTCCCTAATTTTATGGGTACTATTTGGGATAAGAATAGTATTTGTGGTAACACATTCATTTTAATGGATGCTATTTTTCCTAAAAAGGATAGTTGTAATTTACTCCAAATTTCCAAGTCTTTCTTTATCTGTAGTATTAATTTATTATAATAGTCTTCTTTGATCAATGAATTTTTATTTGTTTTTTGTTTGTTTTTTGTCGTTTGGATACCGATTTTGTCTTCTTCTTCTTTTTCCTGCTGCTTGGTGAGATTTTTTGTTAATACCTTTGTTTTGAGTTTATTAATTTTAATTTGGATTCTATCAGTATTGGTTGTTCCAAAATGAAGACTAGATTGTCAGCAAAGTCTTGGACTTTATATTCCTCTTTTTATTTTCAGTCCTTTTATTTCGCTTTTGCTTCTGATTTTATTTAACAATATCTCTAATGTTAAGGTAAATAATAAGAGGGATAGAGGACACCCCGACTCACACTTTTTGCTATTGTGAATTGTTCAGTAGTATTTCCATTTACTGCTATCTTTGCCATTTGAGTATATTTTTTCTACCATCTTTACAAATTTGTCTCAGAATTTCATATTTTTTAATTGTAAAATAAGAAATCTCCAATTTAAATTATTTATTTATTATTAAAATTTATATGCCGCCCTTCTCCCATAGGACTCGGGTCGGTTCACACAGTAAAAACACAACAGTAAAATTCTAAAATCCAATCCAATTTAAAATCCCCAGAATTAAAAACCCCATAATTGGTCAGGGAATTTGATGAAAAAGCCATATCTTCAGGCCAGCGCAGAGAGTGCGGAGATGAGAGCCGTTCAGAGCTTGGTGGGTAATCTATTCCAGAGGGTCAGTGCAGCCACAGAGAATGCCCTTATCCTGGGAGTCGCCAGCTGACACTGGCCAATGGCACCTGGAGAAGGGCAGTTCTATGAGAATGCAAAGGGCGGTGGGAGGCCGGTAGGAGATGGTCCTGCAGGTACCTTGGACCCATGCCATGTAGGACTTTATAGGTAAGTACTAGCACCTTGAAGTGGATTCAGAAGGCCACCGGCAGCCAGTGCAGTTCGCGCAGGAGAGGTGTTGCACGGGAGTAATAGGAGGCTCCTATAACAACCCATGCAGCTGTATTCTGGACCAGCTGGAGCCTCCAGGTGCACCCCAAGGGCAGCCCCATGTAGAGGGCATTGCAGTAATCCAACCGAGAGACAATGAGAGCTTGAGTGATTGTGCAAAGGGCTTCCCTGGCTAGGAAAGGCTGTAACTTGTGCACTAGGCGGACCTGTGCAAAAGCCCCCCTTGTCATGGCCGTTAGATGATCTACCAAGGACAGCCGTGAATTAAGGAGGAAGCCAAGATTGTGAGCCCTTTCAGAGGGTGTCCACAACTCCCCTCCCATCATAAGTGATGGGGTAGCTAGATCAGGAAATGCCGGAATCCACAGCCACTCAGTCTTGGAAGGGTTGAGCCGGAGCCTATTTCTGCCCATCCAGACCCATACTGCCTCTAGGCACTTTGACATCATGGAAAGGGCATCCCTGGGTTGATCTGGGGTGGAAATGTACAGTTAGGTGTCATCAGTGTATTGATATCTCACCCCGAAACTGCGAATGATCTCACCCAGTGGCTTCATGTAGATGTTGAAAAGCAGGGGGGAGAAAACCGACCCCTGTGGCACCCCACAGGCGAGGGGTCTCGGGGAGGATCTCTGATCTCCCGCCCAAACAAACTGCTTATGGCCCAAGAGGTAGGAGGAGAACCACTGTAAAACAGTGTCCCCCACTCCCAATCCCCGGAGCCGTCGCAGTAAGATACCATGGTCGATGGTACCAAAAGCCGCTGAGAGATCAAGTAGCACCAGAATGGAGGAACAACCCCCATTCCGGGCCGGCCAGAGATCATTCACCAGGGCGACTGATGCCGTTTCCGTGCTGTGGCTGCACCTGAAACCCGATTGGTATGGGTCTAGATAATCAGTTTCCTCCAGGAATTGTGGAAGTTGATAAGCCACCACAGCCTCAACAAGACTATTCTGGACTAGAATAGAATGTGTATTTTTTTTTCTTTATTTCCCTCCATGTTTATAGGCATAATTCATGTGTCATCTCGTGAAATGTGTCAGGTAGTGTCTTTTTCTTTATTTTATTTTTCTTATTGCTTTGACATCCATAATCGTATTAAACGTCTTCAATTAGGCATATGTTTTCATATTTTAATTCTTTTGCTTTATTGTCTATCTTTCTATAAAATTCATTTTGGTTGTTATTTGGTGCATAAATTGAGATCAATAATACTGTTTTTTGTTCTGTTTTATTTCAATCTTCTTCTAATTCTACTAATTGACACATATTTTTGTTCCATTGTCTCTATTTTCTTATCTGTTTGTTCCATTTTTTATTCCACTGTTTGGATCCTTTGTTCGTTTCTGGAAATATTCTATTTTTCTATTTTGTCATCCATTTTTAAAATATTTTCCTTCATTTTTCCCATATCGGATTTGAGATCTTCGTAGTTCTTTTTTGTTTCCTGATGATTGTTAGCAATGGCTTCTTGTGTTTTAGTCATTGCCTCCTGAATCATTAAAAACTTAGATTAAATGCTTTGTATATTGGACATAGAACCTGCTTTATCTGCTCCAAGCATATTTTCTATCGATCATTGCTGTGCTGGTGAAGATGCAATGGATGTAGGGTTTGAAGCTGTTTTCTTATTTTAGTTATTGTTGTTGCACCTGTACTTGTCATTTTTCCTATCCATAGCAAATTCTTCCAAATTATCATACAATAAGTTAATTCTAGGGAACTTAAACATATTAACTATGGGAGTGGTCAATTCTCTTCCCTTGTATAGTTTTTAAGTTTGTTCTATACAATATCAATATTAATTCCTTAGATATAGATATATATACAACTATCACTACAATTATAATGATAAGTTTACAAGTCTACAAATATATATATATTACTATATTTCTCAAATCCTTATTTTCTATGTTTTACATACTTCTATATATTTATTTAAGACTAGGTATATGCGTACTTATATATGGAATTATAGGAGAAAATAGAAGTTTGTACACTTATTACTCAATAATATACTGTATCTAGATACATGTCTAATTATAAAAATAGGCAGGTATAAATATAAATTACTCAAAATTAATTTTCAAATATCAATAATCAGATGTATATCAATAATAACTTAACCATACAAGACTTTATAAATTTCTTAATTTATATATTCCACAGTTCTGTCTTAATAACTTGATTGCTTTCAGTTAGACATTTATTTCATCTCTCACAATTAGGTTTGGTTCTTAATGTTTTTATATTCCAAAAGGTGAAAGTCTCTTGTGAAAACCTCAGAATAACCAAAGACCTACATACAAACACCCGCGAAAACCTCAGAAAACATACATATATATAAGTAGATTTGAGCTGGTGAGCTGCGTTGTTGTTGTTTGGCTTCATGTTTGTGGTCGTGAGAGCTTTTCATGGAGGGTGTTGGTCTGGTTCATGTATGGATTGGAGGGGTTAAAAGTGGCTAATGATGCAGCTGCGGTCTGGCTTCTGGTCCTTGGTTGTGCCTCATTATCAGTGTGGGTTTGAGTCTGCTTTCTACGTGGATGTGTGGTGGTGACATCCTGTGTGGCTCTTGTGAATGTGGGTCTGGTGTCATTCATCGTGTTAGGGACTCGTTTGTCAATAAGGGCGGGTTTCCAAATGACTGGCAGGCGGGAGGTATCGTCTCATTTGTTCATGCTGTGTGGGTGTTTTTCTATCTCGATGGCTTCTCTGATTATTCTGTCATTAAAGTGTTCAGTTTTGGCAATAGTTCTGGTCTTTTTAAAGTCAATTTCATGTCCTGTGGCTTTAAAGTGTTGGACCAGGGAAGAAGTTGGTTCCTCTTTTTTGACTGAGTTTTTGTGTTCTTCAATGCGTGCACTTATTCTTCTGTTGGTTTGTCCGATGTATGTGGTGGGGCAGGCGGTGCATGGGATTTCATATACTCCTTGATTTTCTAACTCAATTTTGTCTTTGGGGTTCCTCAGGATGATGGATATTTTTCGGTTTGTGCAGAATGCTGTCTTGATGTTATGTTTCTGGAGAATTTTGCTTATTCTGTCTGTGGTGCCTTTTATGTATGGGAGGAGGGCTTTGCCGTTTTCTTGTTCTCTGTCTTGAATTTTAGTGGGGGTTTCTTTTTGGATTAGGTTGGTGATCTTATTTCTTTGGAATCCATTGGATGTTAGTATGTTAGTGAGAGTGTGTAGTTCGGTTTTTAGGTGTTGTTCGTCAGCTAAGCGTTTTGTTCTGTAGATGACTGTCTTGGCTACAGAGTTGATCTGGGCTGGGTGGTGGTGTGAGAGTGCATGCAGATAGCGGTTTGTGTGTGTTTTCTTCTGGTAGATAGTGTGTCCTAGGGAGCCATCGGATTTCCTGTAGACTAAGACATCCAGGAAGGGAAGTTGGTTGTTTGCTTCCGTTTCCATGGTGAACTGTATTTTGGGATCACCCCTCTCACCTGTCATTGCCAACCTCTATGTGGAGCACTTTGAAACCCAAGCTCTAGAAAAATCCGATCACAAACTGAAACTCTGGCTCAGATACGTAGACGACACCTTCATAATCTGGCCACATGGGAAAGAAAAACTGGACAACTTCCTCACACACCTCAACAGCCTACACCCCAAAATACAGTTCAATCAATCTCTCCGGGATTGATCATGCCTATTTAGGCTTCCTAGCTGGGAAAATTTGAGCTTCAAGAATGGAGTCCCGTTCCCTCACTCCACTCACACTGATGTCACTGCCAGAAGTCCAAACTTGAACTATTAATACATGAAGGGAGATATGATATAGTTGGAATTACAGAAACTTGGTGGGACAAACCCACTACTGGAACACACTGATAGAAGGATACAAACTGTTCAAAAAACCCAGACCCCATAAAAGAGGAGGCGGAGTTGCACTGTATATGAAGGACCATTACATTGCTACATGAACAAAACCAAAGATTAAAACCTTCTATAATGCATATGGATCAATATAAAAGAAAAAAGAATGACATCACCATAGGTGTATATTACAGGCCACCCAACGAAGCAGAAAAAATAAATGTACTTTTTGCCAACCAACTAACAAATCTATGTGTGTTTAATTACCTTGACATTAATTGGAATTAAATTACCCTGACATCAATTGGAAGACTAATTCCGCACAAGTGAGAAATCAAATAGGTTCCCGACCACCTAGCTGATAACTTCATTGTCCAAAAAGTAGAGGAGGGAACTAGAGGGACAGCCATACTGGACTTAATTCTTACAAACAGAGATAAGGGGGTCAAGTTATTTTCCAAAGCATCTGAAGGCCAGACAAGGAATAATGGATGGAAATAGTAAGGAAAGATTCAACCTGGAAATAAGGAGAAATTTTCTGACAGTGATAATAATCAACCAATGGAACAGCTTGACTTCAGAAGTCGTGGGAGCTTCATCACTGGAAGCTTTCAAGAGACTGGACTGGCATCTGTCCAAAATGGTGTAGGGTTTGCTTTGGTGGGGGGTTGGACTAGATTACCTACAAGGTCCCTTCCAACTCTGTTAATCTGTATCTGTAGCATCAAACTGATATATGTTTAGTTTGCTTCTACTGAAGCCAAAAATGGCACTGATTTAAAAATTATGCCTACTATCTTTGAAGATGCATAATTGCATATATCAATAGCAGAAAACAGGATATTAATGTAAAAGTGGTTTTTATGATTATATAGACTGAAAAAACTATTAGCTCTCAAAGTCAGAAATAGCTAACATAATCTTTCTTAATAAATATGATCTTTGAAGATTGAATCCACATCCCCAAATAACCCTATGGCTCTTCAACGTTCCTTAGAAATTAGAATTTAACAGCTGAGTGTTAGAATGACTTCTTTTCGCACAGGGGCCTTTATATTTACAGTCAAGAGACAACAGCTTTTTTATGTGGATTTTTTTCTTATTACATACAGTTTTCCATCAGGTATTTCATTACATTAACTATCCTTCCTTTGTATTTCATCAAAATTAGATGAGCAAGAAAATTTTATATTACTATAAAAATGAATTACTGCAAACAGAAAAAGTAAGGAAGGACAATTAAAATACATATTTATATGCTTATTTAGTAACTATGCTGTTTTGATCAGAAATCAGACATTTAACATATATAAAAAGAAACTAAAACATTCCAAATAATGGTTATATCCCTCTAAAGTTTTACCTCTAGAGGGATATGACTGTTATTTGGAATGTTAAGGTTTGCCTTAAATGGTTCTTGACTTATGACCAATCACTTCACAACCATTCAAACTTATGATAGGGCTGGAATGGACATTTTATGGCCTGTAGAGCATTTCTGGTCATCTTAAAATGTACCAATGAATGATATTGGTACCAGTGATATTGGATATTTGTAGATCAGGATTGAAATGAGGGATCCTATGTGCTGAGTTTTTTTTGCAGATGCTTCATGACAGTAATGCTCACCATGATCCTGTCACTGCATTTTATAGCTGGTTCCTTTACAACTCGTTGCATGTTCCTATAGTCACAAGAACATAATTTGTGACTTATTTTTCTGGCTTCCAGCAAAAACCTAAATTTCTGTCAAAAAATGCCCATTCAAAAGAATATATGTCCTCAGGCTAAATTCAAAGTTATGATAGTACTGAAAAAAATGAACTTATGACTGATTCTGAAAGTTCAGACTTTTGCAGTGGCTCACAGATATGTGATCAAAATTCAGGAGAAATGGCGGAGCTGACATCATGGAGATATAGTGGTGAATTCTACCTGCCAGGAGGCCCCCAGGGAGCCAAAAGTCATCCCAGAGAGCTGGCAAAGGTAGAGGGGACACTCGCAAGGATCGTAAGGAGGAAAACAACCCTTTGCAGGTCCAGAAGAAGTCCTCAAACTGATAGAAGTAGACGGCCATTACAGCCAGACCAAACTGGGACAGCCCAACTGAAGAAGATATTGAGAAAGACCGAGCAGCAGCATGAGTGATCTGGGCAAGAATATTTCTAGCCTCTGGGTGGAACTTTCCCTAAAATAATTTCTTTTTTTGATAGTGAGACTCAAGAGTGGGAGGCAGGGTGTCCTTTTCCCACTCCCCAAAGCTTAGTAGTGACTAAGATGCTGAGCCTTTGACAGATCTGGAAAAACCTGAATTTTTTAAATCAAAAAAGAAAAAAAAGAGGCACTAAAATTACAGGAAAGCCAGGACTGGCTCCCCCCCCTTTTTTTTTACATTTAAAAAATATTGGAACCGATTCTGTGGTTGTTTAGTTTGGATGGACCCTAAAAAAGGTTTCTTTTAGACAGTTTGAACAGTTTGAGATAAATACTGTAGTAAAAACGGAGAAATTGAGTAAGAGCAACATCTACTGGTTGGAGAAGACATTACAAGTGAAAGGAAGAAGATTGTTATGATTGGGGTAGTTATTGTTAGAATGGAGTCTGAAACAAAATAACAATAGCAAACTGTTTACATTGAAGGTTTGGAGATACATTGTGAAAACATTGAAAGACTTTGAATTATTGTGGATAACAAATATACTGTAACTAGCAAAGTGAAGCTTGGATTTGTTTTACCAAGTTGATTATTTTGCTGCTTTTTTTTTTTCTTTCTTTTTTTGTTCCTGGGCTGGTTGGATACTGCAAATAGTGTATTTTGTTCTTCTCCCAGTTCAACGCTTTGGGATTATAAATACATCTAACAGTTAACTGAGAACTATAATGTTTTGGGGAATTGGTGGGCCTTGTTGATTAAAAACACTACTGAGAGGAGAAGAAGAAAGAAAAACAATTGTTTGTAAAGAAGTGTCCTATGTCGCTTTGGGATTAGTTTATGGACTGACTTTGTGGATTATAAAAGTTAAAAGATTGTGAAACTGGTGGAAAATTCAAAGGGAAAAGTGTTCTCTCCTTGGTTTACTGATAGATTAAAATAGTGGGGTCAGGAGCTGGTTAGGTTTTAAATTTAAATTTGGGTTTTAAAAGTTTTAAATTAACTTGGTTAATAGAAACAAGCAGAAATAGCAAGCAACCCAAACTTAAGCAAATTAGGGAAAAAAAACATCTGCACCATCATCTGCCTATCAAATCAAAGGTCAATAGAAAGTATGCTACAATCAGAAAAATCAAATTCACTCCAAAAAGACTTGATGATGTTCCAATCTCTACAGAAGGCTATAACAAAAAAACACAATGAGGTGAAAAGTGAATTGGGATAGGTGAAAGAAACAATACAAAATATGGATGAAATAATAGGGAATTTTCAATAAATGATAGCAAAAAATGAACAAAGGATTCAGATAATAGAAGAAACATTTTTCCTCCAGAAAAAAATGGAGGAAATGAACCAAAGGCTGACACAGGAAAACGAAGAGCTGGAGGAAAATGTGATTTCGTTGCAAATGGAAAAGGCTTCTTATTTTCTGAGATTTCAAAATATAGAAGAGGGAAAAGAGGAATACACAAAAGTTACACAAGAAGACATAATCTCCAAAATATTATGTCAGATTTGAGCCAGACGCTGGGAGCAACACCACACTTTGAATGAGAATTGGAGCAAGTTGGAAAAGAAAGAAGGGAAATTTAAGCAAGTATGGATTTTTTTTCAACGGATTTTTTTTTTTGGAAGAGGAGGGGGGGAAGGGGGAAGGAGAGGAAGAAAAGTGAAAGTTTTTAAGATGGCGACTGGCTCTGCTTGAAAGGAAAGTAATAGCGGAAATATTTACAGACAAAGAACTTAAAGGAACAGAGCCTGAATAGATTTCTCCTGTTTTTCCTTTTCCTTTTTTTTTCTATTGAAGTAAGGAGGATTCTTTTTTTTTGGTCCTTTTTAAAAGTAAAGATGCCTAAACCTAAAGGAAGGGGGGGCTCCCCCTTGAATCAGATGAATAAAGTTGAAATGTCTCATTTGCAGAGACTTACAGAACAAGAGTTAAAAGAGTTAATTACAAGGTCTTTAGAGAGTGTGGTAGACCAGGTAAAAGGCTCACAGAAGGATATTGAGGAACTGGTTTTTGGGAAATATGACCAATTAAATCAAATTATTGCTCAAGTAGCTTCAGATTTTACAACTGCGATGGCTGCAATGGGGAAGAAAATGATTGAGATGAGTAATAAATTTGAAACTCAGATACAAGAGTTGCAAACGAAACTTTTGGAAGCAGAGGCCAAAAACTATAATATTCAGAATGATGTTATTATGCTTCAGATTAAGGTTAAAGAATCTGCAATTAGATTAAGAGGGATAAAAGAAAACAACAGAGAAAACTTAAGAACAACCTGTGCAAAGGCCTTTGCAGAATTATTAAAGCTACAAGAAGAATCAATTTTGGGCTCAATAGCGAAAGTTTACAGAGTTAATTCACGTTTGGCTAAGCAAAGAAATCTGCCTAGAGATGTTGTTGTTTACTTCACGGATAAAAGACTGAGAGATGATATTTTACAAAAGTCTTATTTTGATAGAGTGCAGGTAGCAGGTACACAAATTTGATTTTTTGGTCAAGGAACTGAAGAAAAGTAATATCTCATTTAGATGGGATTTTCCAGTTGGTATAATTTTTAGATATCAAGGTGTGAGACATTGTCTGAATACTATTGAAAAAGCAGAATATTTCTATCAAAATATTTTTAAGGGAGCACCGAAACATCTTAAGGATAAAAAGTCAAAAACAGAGTCTACAAAATGTGAACAGAAAGAAGAAAATCAAAGTGTGTTAAAAACAAAAGGAGATTTTGGTGGTTGTCCAGAGGATTCTATTATGGATTTTTCTGATGAGAAAATTGAACACCTCAGTGTCCTTGGGGGATTACAGGACCTTGAATTGCTGGAGGAAGCCTCAACAAACAAAGATTTACTTCGAGATGACCAGCAACAGAGGTCTAATACTCTTCAAGACATGGGGGGTGATGCTAATCGACAGGAACTAGAGGTTAACGAAGAAATCCGACTGGAAACCACAGCTGACAAATTTAAAGAGCATTGTCAATTGTTTGATATTGAATCAGAAAGCATTGAAAGATCTGGAAAAAGTGGATTATAAAAATTCTTTTAAGAAGTACAACAATTTGTTAAAAGTTCATTCTGAGTTGGACTAACTTTAAATTTATCTATTAAAATGGATTATAAAAACTTTTACTATGAAGTTTATCCTGGATTGGACATGATATCCTGAGTTCAGATGGATTGCTGCAAAATTAGCAGCGATCACTGGTTACCCAATTATATATTTTTTGTGGAACTTATCATCTAGGAGAAGACTATGAAATTGAAAATATCTTATAACCAGAAGGATTGGATTGCAAAGGGTGGCAGGATTTGAAACAATTTTACAGGAACATCTGGGAATGCAGCACTTAGTTGGTTTTTTCTTTTTTTTTTTCAAGGTTTGAATGCCAAGGCTGCAAAAGCCTATTTTTAGGTATAGTATAAGTTAGCTTGAATGAATCTTCCTAGAGCGGTGAATATCTTCGTGGTTGAATTTTATTCATATAAAGTCACTCGGGGGGTGGTGTGGAGAAACGTTTTATTTTGCTGATGGGGGTAGCGTCAAGACGAAGATTATCGAAGTTGGATTTATGAGACGAAATATGTTTGACATCAATCAAGTTGAAGAGAAGATTTAAAGTTGGATTATAGAGTTTGAGAAATGAATTAAATAAGATAATTCTCTTTATGATATAACTGTATGATTATAAATATACATGCACGTACATTTCTTATTTTATGTTTTTGGGGTTTTTCTTTAGTTAAGGGGCGTAGTTAGGACAATTATAATAGTGTTCTTAATTATAATGACTATTAATGGTTTTTTTTCAATATTGTTTAAATATATTATTGTTTGGTTCTTTGTTTGTTTTTTTACTTTTTTTTCTCTCTTTCCTTCTCTCTCTCTCTCTTTCTCTTCCTCTTTCGAAATTTGTTTAATTGAGAATTTGAATATTTAATAATCTTTTTCTTTTTCCCTTGTTCTAAGTTTTGGTTTTTTTAACTTGTAGCGGAAGTCAGGGGGGGGTTAGGGAGGGGAGGGGTTGGGGTTGAGGGAGGATGGGAGGGGGTGGGTAGGGGGACTGGGGAGGGGGGGGTGAAAATGGAAAAATTTTTGTATTGTAAAACTTTTTCAATAAAAAAAATAAAATAAAATAAAGAAAGGCACAAGACAAGGATGTCCTCTGTACCCCTTACTATTTATATTAACATCAGATAAGACCCAGAACATCAGACAAGACCCAGAAATAAAAGGAATGGAAACAAAAACAGAAAAGTACAAATTACAGGCATTTGCAGATGACCTGTTATTTATCCTAGAACGGGTGTCAGCAACCTGTGGTTCTAGAGCTGCATACGGCTCTTCCACCCCTCAGCTGCGGCTCCCTGTGGCTCTGTTGAGGCAGAAGGATGAAAGAGCTGTCACCTTGTTGCTTAGTGCGGGAGCGAAGTGCCCCAAAGTACTTGCCTTTGTGCAGCAATAGGACGCCGCCAGATACATTTGCTGTTGCTGCCAGTAAGAGGGCTGGGAGAGAATGGTGGGGGAAAATCTTGCGGGGTGGGGCCATCTCCCAAGCCTGGCCTTCCTTGTCTTTTGTGAGTGAGGCCAAGAGAAAGAAGGGGGCAGTGTGGGGAAGCACTCCCCTCCCCAGCACCAAACACAAAAGCCCAGCGTGTGTGTGTGTGTGTGTGTCCCCCAGCCGAAGTACCCCCATTGGCGAGTCGGACAGTGGAGAGGCCTGGCCCAACTCTCGCAGCTGTCCCACTGTTCTACACCTCCAATGTGAGCCGCCACCTTTGAAATGTGCTGCACCTTTGAGGAAGCTGGGCAGCGATGGCTGGGGCCGGGGGGGGGCAGTGAAGGCATCAGGACTGCTTCCCCCCCTCCTCAGAAAGCTGGATTTGGAGGAGGGCAGAGAGTTGTGGGCTGAGCACCAGAGGGTCACCCCAACCCATGCTTCCAGCGCGCACTCTTCTGTCCCAAAGTGGGATTAAGTGGGGGGAGAGGGGGAAGGGAGCAGGGGGAGGGTATGGAGGCTTCAGAGGAGCCCAGCTGGCTTTCCTTTTGGCATGGGGTGGAGGGAAGACCCAATATCCCCTCCATGGCCTGCCTGCTGCTCTCGCAGTGTCTTGTGCAGCACAGTGAAAGCACACTTCACAATGGGTCCCTTCCTCCTCCTGGAGCCCATTCCATGCCCCACTCACCCCGACGGAAAGCAGGTCATGCATCCAGCACCAACAAAGCCGGAAGTAACTCCCCACCATTTCCTGCTGCAGTTGGAGAGAGAGAGAGAGAGAGAGATCGACTCCGTTGGCTTCCCTCTCTCCATCTTTGCCCAGCTTTGCAAGGATTCAGTGGATGCTGCCTTGGTGACGGGGGTGGGTGGTTCATCCTGTACTTTGTCTGTCCTGTCTTCGGGGACACCCGGGGAAGGAAGAAAGGAGGGAGAGAGAAAGAGAGAGAAAGAAAGAAAAAGAGAAAGATAGAGGCAGAGAGAGCGACATAGGGGGGGGGGGTGGGGAAGAGAGAGATGAGAAAGATGAGAGAGAGACAAAGAGGGGGGAAAGATGAGAGAGAGGGAGGGAGATAGAGAGAGAGAAAGAGAGATGGGGGAGAAAGAGAGAAAGAGATGGGAGATATATGAGAAATATGAGAGAGGGAGGGGAGGAAGATAGAGATGGGAGGGAGGAAGAGATGGGAGTTGGAGAGAGAGATACCTGTTTTCCATAGAAAAGAAAACACATGGAACCACAAAATCTGGGTAGGCATGGCTGGGATGTGTATAATGTGACTGGGACTGAGTGATGTCGAATTGGCCACGCCCACCCAGAGTTTCTGGCTCCCGGTGTTTTGTTTTCTGCAGGAAACAGGTCCAAGTGGCTCTTTGAGTGTTTAAGGTCCTAAAAGAACCACAAGAAACTGGACCCAAGTTAATAAAATGAAAGCCAAATATGGTAAAGTTACAGGACTGAATAAAAACTAAAATATTAATCAAAAATGTTACAGAGAAACAAAAGAAAGAAAAACTGGTGGACAACAGATATTCAGATAGTTAAGAAAGTTACATACTTAAGAATTCAGTTAACAGCAAGATGTGCAACTATTAAAGAAGATAACTATATGAAATTGTTACAACAAATCAAATTAGACTTGGAGAAAGAGAAAAACCTGCAGCTATTTGCAAAAAAAGCACCTGAAGCACCAGGGTTGTGAAGAACAAGATTCTCTGGTCTGATGAAACCAAGATTTGAACTGTTTGGCCTCAATTCTGAACATTTTGTCTGGAGGAAATCAGGCACTATTCATCACCTGCCTAATAGCATCCCAACAGTAAAGCATAGTGGTGGCAGCATCATGCTATGGGAGTGTTTTCAGCAGCAGGGACAGGAGACTGGTCAGAATTGAGTAAAACCTGAATGGAACAAAGTACAGGGATATCAATGAAAACCTGTTCCTCAGTGCTCAGGACCTCAGACTGAGCTGAAGATTCATTTTACAACATGACAACAATCCTAAGCACGTAGCCAAGACAACACAGGAGTGGCTTAGGGACAACTCTGTGAATGTCCTAGAGTGGCGCAGCCAGAGCCCTGATTTGAACCCTATGGAACATTTTTGAAAGGTCCCAACAATGGCTGTTCACTGACAGTCGTCATCCAACCTGATTGAGTTTGAGAAGATTTGCAAGGCAGAATGATAGAAAATTGCCCAATCCAGATGTGCAAAGCTTGAGGCTGTAATTGCTGTCAAAGATGCTTCAACAAAATACCGAGTGAAGGGTCTGACTTCTTATGCCAATGTGATAATTCTGTTTTTTCTTTTTAATAAAGTTACAGACATTTCTAAAATTCTTTTTTCATTTAGCCATTATGGGGTACTGACTGTAGATTAAAAAGGAAAAAATGAATTACAACTGTAGAATCAGGCTGTAGCATAAAAAATTTTACAAATGAAGGGGGTCTGAATACTTCCTGAATACACTGTATTTCTCAACATAATCAGCATTCATTATGAATTTGTGTCAATAAAGGAATTTCTTAAAACCAAAATAATGTCACAATCTGTTCAAGAACTCCTGACAATACATTTGCCTGTGAAGCAAACATCTCTGAAGATACTCCTTTAATTTTGGAAAAATATGGAAGTCGTTTGGCACCAACTCTTGACTACATGATGGCTGAGATGCCGAGATCCGATTTCACCACTTGCTTCTTCAGAGGCTTCTTCAGAGGTACAAAGTCTAAAATTCAGAGTATTACAATATAGTCAAGTGGTGCCAAGTTCAAATAAATCTATGTGAATAACGCTATCTGTGCAGCAAAAAAATAAATAGTTTCCTTGCTTGTCTGGATTCTGATTTTTATTTATTTATTTTTTCTTCTTTATTAAATTATCCATGGACTGACATTTTTATTTATAATGACAAACTTGCATTTCAATGGCCATCACAATATTGTGAATAAATTCTTCTGTTTCATTCTTTTAACACCTCAACAATTCCTGGCAAATTTCAAGTCTTTAACTTTTTAGTTCTGCTTTCAGCATGTGAGGAAACCATCTTCTACAAACCTTCCAGTATTAAGACTATCAATAATGCTATTTGTGTTTTCTTGTGAAATGTCAAACTTGATAGCAACTTCTCTGAGTGATCTGTCGATTGTCTCTGATTCAACACTTCTCATTGTAACATACATGTGGGGGCACCGGCCATCTGGAAAGAGCTCCCCCCTGAGATAAGGACAATACAGGACCTACGTACCTTCTGCCGTGCTTTAAAAACATTCCTATTTCATCAGGCTGGTCTGGCTTAAACCTCCCCTTTATAATGGGTTTTTAAAATGTTTTATATGATTGGTTTTATATGATTGGATTTTAAATTTTTCAGCCTGATCATTTAATTTATCTTAACTATTTTTAACTTTTGTATGTTCTGTATTTTATTTGGCTGTTCACCGCCCCGAGTCCCTTCAGGGAGTAGGGCGGTATATAAATTTGATAAAATAAAATAAAATAAATAAATACAATGAGAATATTTAAATCAACACCATCATCCCCACAAAAAATAAAACAAAAAAAACAACAGTAGTATTTCAATTGGGAAAAGATTTCTTTGGCAATTAAAATTCAATTATAATGTGCTTAAATCAAGTAAGCTTCCATTTCACATAGCAGCTTCCTGCTCACTCAAGTGAAAGAGCAGATGCTAAAGAACAAGTGCACAGTAATCTCACTGCTTACTGTGCACTTGTACTGTGATCTGACAATTGAAAACAACGGAAGCATTATTTTCATTCACCCCTTGTAACTGGAAAGAAATCAGGTATTTGCTTCCATTTTCAATCACTGATCATTTTAAAGTGTGGCTAATTCAATAATTAAAACCAACTTTTACAAAGCATTAGATCTAACCAGGGTTTCTTTACTGGGTTTTGCTTTCAATTAATTACTGTTAAATATTTCTAATTACCTTGGAATTATGAAGGAAAAGCAACAAATACAAGTTTGCCACATACCAGTAAGCCACAGTTTAAGCAACGTATTCAATCTAATCCAATTTTCTACCATATCCTTCAATTTTTCTTCTACAAAGGAATAATTTTTGTTAAGTTTTATTTGGGAAAAATAAACCCCCTTTTAAGCAACTTTTTTTAAATAAAGAAAACAGCATGATAAGAGAATGAAAGTTACTGAATATACCATCTCAAATTTCTTCAGCACTGAATTTGAAGAAAGTATTACATTCAGCTAAAAGATAAAACAATGCATTCTAATAGCTGTATGACTTAAACACAAATAAAAATATTTTAAAATAACAAGCTTATTAAAAACACTGTTTTTGTATTTGTATAGAGCAGTGATGGCGAACCTTTTTGTCATTGCAGGCCAAAAGAAAGAGGAATGTGGGGGGGTTGTGCATGTGCATCCACACTCATAATTCAATGTGGGGACTCCCACGCATGCACACGTGACCCAATGCTCCCCCTGCTTTCGGCACGTGATGGCATGGTGGGTCCAGAAGGCCAGTTTTTCACCCTCCCAGACACCAAAGCCTTTCTAGGAGCCTGGGGAGAGCAAAAACGGCCTTTCCCACCCCCTGGAGGCCAGAAACGGCCCATTTGTCGACTTCCAGTGGGACCAGAAGGCCCATTTTTCACTCTCCCCAGGCTCCAGAGCCTTTCTAGGAGGGCAAAAACAACCTTCCCCCCCCCAGAGACCCTCCAGAGGCAGAAAATTGCCCGATTCATGAAACGGCCCATTTGTCGACTTCCAGTGGGACCAGAAGGCCCATTTTTTCACTCTCCCCAGGCTCCAGAGCCTTTCTAGGAGGGCAAAAACAACCTTCCCCCCTCCAGAGACCCTCCAGAGGCCGAAAATTGCCCGATTCATGAAACTGAATTTATTAAGCAGATATTTAATTTAAATTTGGTACTGGTTACTAGTGAATGAAGGCATTCATCGTTAGATGTAAATTTAATCATTTAAAACTTATTCTGGCAAGTTTTTAGCAGTATTTTTTTTAAAAAAAAAGTTATTTAGCACATCCAGTTCAACTGAGCACAGTTCTTTTATAAGCCAGTGCACATTCTAGTTCCAGCTGAAAGGGATGACACATTTCTTCAAATTATATATCTCAGCAGCACCTATGTTTTCAATACGCATTGCAAAAAGTAAAAGAAAAATATTTACAACATTATTGGAAAATGTTTTTACTGAAATTGAAATATATATATCATATCCAAAAACAAAAAGCAATTTGCTAGTGCCATTAATTAAATCCAAATGAACAAAATTATTGTACAACTTTTACATTTTTTGAAGATTCTCCACAAATTTGAAAAATGTGTTGACATGACACATCAAGTGAACTGAAGACACTCAAGTACAATAGAAAATAATTTATAGGCAAGAATAACTCAAAAACAGTTTATGCTCACAAACTATGTTCCCTCTGTATCAGTGCAAAATAGTATAGGTCATGAAAAAATAAGGGAATGAACATTCATCCAAATACAAGTAATTAACTGACTTTCTTAGAATACTTATATAGTTCAAGCACTTCACTTAGGCATAAGTAAAAATGGAATTGAAATAAAAAACATTATTTGACATGCGGTGCTTTTCACCCTTTCACTACAGCATTCAAGATTTAAGTTGATTAAAAAAGCAAGTCATGAAGTAATCTACCTTTTATGTCTTAATTTCGAACAAATACATATATGAATACATAATCCAGAAGAGTCAAATTATTATTTTTCTAGAATGCTATGATCTTCAGTAACATTTGAAAACATTTGCACAGTTCATTAAGATGTGCAACTGCTAGTCAAGTATTTGGTTGTACGGAATAGGCACTAAGACTGGTCTTTCCAGTACAGCCATTAGAAAAAACAGAAAGAGACAGTTGTCATGTGGGAGTGAACATGGGAAAATGCAGGAGTGCACCTATATTTTGTTAAAAGTATTGTTTGGTTTATGGAACCTTGCTTAATTTCAAATATTGAACTCTTGTGACAATTACATTTCCTTTTCTATATTAAGGAATTTCAAATCACTATTATTTTACAGAATTTTTTTTTAAAAAGCGTATCTGCAGGAGTGTATTATTCAAGAAACTAAAAACATGATGCGTAGGCAAATTTTCTCAAGTAATTTGTTGAAAAGCAAAATACTGTACCTCAGAGATCATATCTTATAAATTTCTCATTTAGGTACTAATGATAATATGCTTTGATGCATGCTTAATTTTCATGTGGTTAGGACTTTAACAAGCCCTGACATTTACACTTCTCACATCCACACTTTATACACATATTATATAGAGAATGTTGTTTTGCTAGCTTTATGCTCAAAATCCCAAACCTGATCGTTATTATCATATTATTTATCTCCACACAAGTTACTATGTGCTCTGCTAACATCAAAAAAAAAAACCAACATAAAAGCACAAGCAAGTAATAACAAACTGGCACAGGAAAATAAATGCCGAATATTAGTTTACATTCAACCAGATACAGTGTAATAGGAAACAGTAATGCTTCAAGATACTGGCCATAGCTTGCCTATTTTATTTATTTCAAGAAACGGCAAACACTTTTATGCACTTTTTCCATGCCCGTTGGGTCATTTCTACCTCTAATGAGGAAAATTGGCTATGGCAGTGATAAGTTCATTTACTAAACAGCTTGTTAGAAGATCAACTTGCGTTTTCAATATGAAACATTCTATATGGTGAAATCAGATCCCTGAAGACACTTGATATTATCTACCATTCTTGATGACTTCATTTTTCAATTGGAATATCAGTTTGACATACAAATGGCAACATCACTTCAAAATTATATGGAAACCTTCACCATTTTCACCTGCAAAGAAAAATAATGAGCAATAACAAAATGAAATTCATAATATTAATGCAATGTCTTAATTAAAATTTATGATGTTTACATTTTATGTCTATGAAAAGGTAGAAATCATACTTTATAACATTTTTTGATTCCATAAAATTGCTCTGCAAATCTATTGGCTCATAAAATCCTGAAGCTACTACCCATGTTTCCCTGAAAATAAGACTGGGTCTTATTTTCTTTTGGGCCCCAAAATAAGCACAGGAGGCCCATTTCTGCTTGCTCATCGCAGGGTAGGAGACCGTGTGGCACACTAGTGCCGCTGCTGCGGGGCGGGGAGAGCTGCCCCACTCACCCCACACCGGCTTACCTCAGGGCCCCACAGTCAGATCACTCACTCTCTCCTCTGGCAGACCCATCCAGCAGGACACCGCATGGGCGCCGGCCCACTTCTGCTTGCGCTTGGCCACAACAGAGCAGGAAGTTGCGCAATGGACAGGTGACATGGCCACAAAGTGAGGTGGTGTGGGTGAAGCTGCCCCATGCACCCTGCATGGCTTACCTCAGGGCCCCCCACAGCCAGGCCATCCACACCTTGACTCCTGCCTCATGGCCGCAGCACCAGCACACTGCTTAGTCTCCTGCTCCGCTGCAGCCATAAGCAAGCAGAAAAAGTGGGCCAGTGGCCACATGGGCTGCTGCACATGGCTTTTGGTGCTGCTGCCTCAAGGCAGGTGTCAGGGCGTGGATGGCTTGGCTGCGGGGGCCCTGCAGTAAGCCGTTGCAGGGCACTTGGGGCAGCTCCAACCTCCCGCCTTATCTCATGGCCATAGCATCACGAGCAACCAGATGGAATGGGAAGATGGTCGGCTGCACAGGCTCTTAAGTAGGGTTTCTTTTGGGGATAGGGCTTATATTAGGCACACATGTGAAAATATGCTAGGTCTTTTTCTTTTTTTAAAAAAATAATTTTTATTGAGTTTTTAAGTTTTAAAAACAAAGTAAAAAAAAATACAACAAAAAAATACATTAAAAACACGTAACAAATATAACATTACATCATATATTATTCTTATTCAATCTTTAATCTACATTAAGGATTACTTATATTTACATTAGTATTTATTTACAAAACCATCATTATCCAGTTGACACTGTTCAGCAATTTACATTTCCTAGTTTTAACCTGGTTAAACTAACATTCCAAATTGTTATTTTGATTTCTTTTTTCTAAGTTTATTCCACACTCTATAAAATTACGACTCTTCCCTCTCCTTAATTTCCAGCATCATCTTATCCATTTCTGCACGTTGTAGAATTTTTCAAATTACTGTTTTCTCTCTTGGTATATTAGCCATCCCTGTGCGACAGTAATCCTTATTGCCGTTAATATATGAAGTATTAGATATTGTAAAGATTTTTCTATTTTTGGGTTAATTATATCTAATAAATAGAGTTCTGGTTTAAATTCCATTTTTAATTTGGTAATTTCCTCCAGCCAATTTTTAATTTTACGCCAAATTTTTTTAATTTTGGGGAATATCCACCACATATAGCAGTATGTGCCTAACTTATAACCACATCTCCAACAATTAGGTGATAGATTTGGGAACATTTTGGCCAATTTCACTGGTGCCAAGTGAGATCTATGGAACATTTTATACAAATTTTCTTTATAGGCTACTGCCATTGATAATTTATAGTTTCTATCCCACAATTTGTCCCACTTTTCTAATTCTATATCGTGCCCAAGGTTTTTTGCCCAACAGATCATCGTTTCTTTTACTGTTTCGTCTTCCATTTTGCATTTTGATAAGAAATTGTAGATTTTTGTGATCATTTTTCCCCCTGATCCTAATAAAATTTTATCTATATCCAATTGTTCTCTGTATACACCATATTGCTCCTGATCCTTTTATTTGTAAATACAGCCACCATTCCATATTTAATCCTTGTTTCAAATCTTGAATTGATTTTAATTCCCCTTTCTCATCAAGTAGTTCTGCATATCTTATCATTTTGCTCAAGTCCCTGGTGTTTGGGTGTAATATTGCTTCCATAGTTGATAGCCAGATTGGGACTTTTGTATAATGATCCTTCTTAACTTTTTTCCAAACTTGTAAAAGGGCATTTCTTAATAAATGTCTTTGGAAATACGTATGATATTTATTTTTCCCGTCCCAGAGAAAATTGTGCCAACCAATCTAGAGATCATGACCTTCTATCATTAGTACTCATTTGTTTTGTAGCTGAATCCATTCTTTAAGCCATGTTACTGCTGCAGCCTGATAATAGAACTCCCAATTTGGGAAACCAAAGCCGCCTCTACTTCTACTATTCTGCAATATTTTAAATTTGATGCGAGGTTTCTTCCCTGACCAGATGAATTTTGATGTAATTTTATTTAATTGTTCAAATAAATTTTTCTTTAATTTGATCGGTAGTTTGAAACAAGTATAGCAGTCTAGGTAGTATATTCATCTTTATCGTTGAAATTCTACCAATCAACAATATTTGCAATTTAGACTAAATTTCTAGATCCTTTTGGATTTTTTGTAGCAATGTATAATAATTATCTTTTTTTTTATCGTGGTACAGATATTGCCAATATCTGTATTCCTAGATATTTAATTTTTTTAACTCTTGAAATCCCCAGTTTCTCCTGTAATTTCTCATTCTGTTTATTTGTTAAGTTTTTGGTCAACATTTTAGTTTTGTCCTTGTTTATTTTGAGCCTTGCCACTTTACGAAATTGGTTTATAACTTCAAATAATAATTGTCCAGATTTTAAGGGTTCCTTAATGAATACCAGGCCATCGGCAAATGCTTGGACTTTATATTCCTGTGATTTAATTTTTAATCCTTTTATGTCCTAATTTTCTCTAATTTGTGACATTAGTATTTCTGTGGATAGAATGAATAATAGGGGGGACAGAGGGCATCCCTGTTGTACTCCTTTTTCTATATTGAAACTTCCCGTATATTCACCATTTATAATTATTTTTGCTCTCCAGGTTGAACAAATCACTCTGATCATTTCTATAAAGTTTTTCCCCCAATTAATTTCTATTAGTTGATTAATCATAATTAATCATAATTAAGTCCCAATTCAGGTTATCGAAAGCTTTCTGCGCATCTAAGAATATCAGAGCTACTTGCTTATCTGGGTGGGCTGCATAATATTCAAATGCGCTTATTATAGTTCTCATGTTGTTTTTGATGTATCTGTTGGACAAGAAACCATTTTGGTCTGATTTAATAATTTCATTTAGTATAATTTTAATCCTCTCTGCTATTATGGCCATAAATATCTTATAATCGGCATTTAACAATGAGATTGGCCTATAGTTCTGAATCTTCTGTTTTTCGGTGTTGCTTTTGGGGATGAGTGTTATTAGGGCTTCGGTCCAGGATTTTGGTATCTTTGCATTCTCTAATACTTCATTATATGTTTGAAATAACAAATTATCTAATAATTCTTGGAATTTCTTATAAAATTCAGCCGGGATTCCATCTGGGTCTGGCGTTTTGTTTTGTTTTGTTTTTTTGTATTGGCCTTTTCAACTCAGATGTCGTTATTTTCCCATTTAATATTTCTTTAGTTAAATCTGATATGATTGGATGGCTCCTTTCTCTCAAATATCTCTTAATGTCGCTCTCCTCTATTTTTTCTTGTCTGTACAGGGCTTGGAACTAGTTTATTGCTATGGTTATTTTGTCTTTCTGGAAATGTACTGTCCCTTCTTCATCTTCTAAATTTTGTATTAATTTCTTTTCTTTTTCTTTTTTCAATTTAATAAGATATTTCACTTATTTTATCTCATCATCCACTTCACATTTCATATTTATTTCCGTATTTTATTAACTATCCATTGATAAAATAAATCCCATATCAAATAATATTGCTTATCTTCCTTTTCTCTTATTTCAAATGTCAATTTACTCATTTCAGCACAGTCCATCATTTTCTTAATAACTTCTTCATCAGTAGGTATCTTTTCTCCTTTCCAATTTTTTGCAAATACGATTCTCTTTATCATTTTTTCCAACCATGTGTATAACTTAATCCAATATCTCTTAGCTTCAATGCATGACTACTCTAATCTTTTGTGCCACTTCTTCCTGTGTAATTAAATTTAATTTGTGTTTGGTTATTTTTTTCTGTTCTTTAATTTCCTGATTTAAAGGTTGTTCGAGTAATTTAAATTCTAATTTTCCCAGTTTTTCCTGCAGGTCTGTATGTTGTTTCTTTTTGCATTTATTTCTTCGAGCTGTGTATGCAATGGATATACCTCTCACATACGCTTTTAGTGTATCCCATAGCTTTTGCGTGGTCATTTGTTCATTCCAATTTTCTTTTAAAAATAATGCTAAATTTTTTTTTTGCATATTGAATATAGTTTTTTTCTTTTATCACCCTCTGGTTTACCACCCTTTCTTCTTTACTTCTCCTTTCCATTTAACTGTTATTGGACTATTGTCCACCCAGATGTTCGTTGTAATTTCTATTTCTGACATTCCTTTTGTTGTTTTTGGATCCATCCACACCATATCTATTCTGGACCACGATTGATGGAAATTGGAGAAGAAGGTATACTGAGTCTTTTGTGGACTATTTTCTCTCCATGTATCTTTTAAATTTAGTTCTTGGACCATGTCAAAAAATACTGTTGGTAGAGTTTTCCTATCATAATTCTTTTTTGTCCCTGTTTTATAGTCTTTTTTTGGATCTACAACTCCATTAAAACCTCCTAATATACAAATGTTATCTAATTCTAGTGTTACTAATTGCTTATATAATTTGCTATAATATTCTTTCTGCCTTATGTTTGGTGCATATATAATTGCAACGACCACTCTTTTTTGTTTTATATAAATTTCTATCAATAGAGTCCTTCCCTCTTTTTTGGCAAATAATTGTTTAGGTTTTAGCCATTTCTTTATATATGCTGCTATTCCCCGTTTTTTTGATTCAGCTAATGATGTAATTTTCCTAATGATGATTTTCCTAGTTTAGGGGCTTTCAAAATATGACTTTTTTCCTTTACTATGTGCATTTCCTGCAGGCCATATTTAACTTTTGTAACTTAGTTATTGTCTTGTCTTCTTTTTATGGGTGAATTTAATCTGTTTATGTTAACTGAAAACAAATTCACCTCTTCTTCCATCTTATTACATTGGTTGCTCTTGTTTCTCTCCTTGGTCTTATCTCTTTTTGATATCTTGTCTTTACTCCTTCTCTTTCTTGAATTCCGACTTTTGTCACCTCTCTCTGTTTTTGGTCTGTTTCAATTTCCTCCATCAGGTGTTTCTCTTGACTCCTTGATTCAAGTTCCTCTCTGCTATCTGATTCTTCTCCAAAACATTGTTCATAGAATTCCTGAGCTTTGTCTATCATGTTTACTCTTATTTTCTTTTCCTGCCTGGATATCAACATTCCTTCAGGAACTAACCAGCAAAACATGATTCTTTGTTTTATTAATTTTGAGGAGAAAAACTGATAATTCCTTGTTTTGTCTCGGACCCTTCTCGGTAATTGTTTGAGTGTAATGATTTCCTTTCCCTTATATATTAATTGCTCTTTTCTTGTTCTTCTGTAAATTTCATCCTGTGTTGATTTTTTCGTGAATCTTTTTTTTAATAAACTTTATTAATTTTCAAACATAAAATGTATAAAATTTTTCCATGCTGTTTACATCGGAGGCGCAGCGTTTATACATATTTACAATAATCACGTAGGTATCACTGATTACAATCGCTTATCATATCATCACCTTTTGGTTCTGTTTTTCAATTTCTCATTTATCCATTTATACCATCTTTCCCAGACAGAATAGAAAATTGAATTATCCTCATCGTTAATTTCGTATGTTAACTTACACATTTCTGCACAATCCAGTATTTTATTAATTATAAGATCTTCAGGTGGCAGGTCCTTCTCTTTCCAGTATTGCGCAAATGCCAACCTGGCTGCTGTTATGATGTGTATTAGTAAATATTTCTTATCTTTTCCAAGTGCCCTCATTCCCATTCCCAGGAGAAATAATTCTGGTTTCATAACAATATCTTCTTCTATTATTTCCTGTGCCCAATTCCAAATTTTTATCCAATATTTTTTAGCTCGGGGGCAAGTCCACCACAGGTGAAAGAAGGTGCCCTGTCCAAAACCACATTTCCAACAGTTTGGTTGTATATTTGGGTATATCTTCGCTAATCTAGCGGGGGCTAAATGCCATCTGTGCAACATTTTAAAATGATTTTCTTTATAAGTTACTGCCCTGGTTAATTTATAATTCTTATTCCATGATTCTTCCCACTCATTTAAATTTATTTCGTGTCCAAAGTTCTTTTCCCAAGCCTTCATTTGTTTTTTTTCATTTTTCATTTCATTTATTTCAATTTATATACCGTCCTTCTCCCCGGGAGGGGGACTCAGGGCGGTGAACAACCAAATTTAAAACACATATAATACAAACATTAAAAGAATTTTAAAATTGAATTAAATCATTGGCGTTCCAAATAAAAGTCTCAACCCCATTAAAATACCCAATTTAAAACCCCTGAAATCAATCGAAAAATTTTGTTAAAACCCCATTAAAATCAGTCAAGCAAGGCCGGCTTGTTGGAATAAATAGGTCTTGAGGGCCTTTCGGAAAGTGCGGAGGTCCGGGATCAAACGAATTTCTGGAGGCAGCTCGTTCCATAGGGTGGGTGCCCCCACAGAGAAGGCTCTCCCCCTGGGGGCCACCAGCCGACATTGCTTGGCTGACGGCACACCGAGAAGGCCCTCTCTGTGTGAGCGTACTGGCCGGTGGGAGGTTATCGGTAGCAGCAGGCGGTCCCGCAAGTACCCCGGTCCCATGCCATGGAGCGCTTTAAAGGTCAAAACTAACACCTTGAAGCGCACCCGAAAGACCACCAGAAGCCAGTGCAGCTCACGCAGGAGAGGTGTCACATGGGAGTGCCCTGTCGCTCCCATAATCACCCGCGCGGCCGCATTCTGGACCAGTTGGAGCCTCTGGGTGCACCCCAAGGGGAGCCCCATGTAGAGAGCGTTACAGTAGTCCAGGCGAGACGTGATGAGTGCATGAGTGACTGTGCACATGGAGTCCCGATCCAGAAAGGGGCGCAACTGGCGCATCAGGCGAACCTGATAAAAGGCCTCCCTGGCCACGGCCGCCATATGCCCTTCCAAGGACAGCCGTGAATCCAGGAGGACACCCAAGTTGCGAGCCCCCTCTGTGGGGGCCAATGACTCACCCCCAATAGCCAGCGATGGCACCAGCTGGCTATACCGGGACGCCGGCATCCACAGCCACTCGGTCTTGGAAGGGTTGAGACGAAGCCTGTTCCTCCCCATCCAGACCCGCACGGCTTCAAGGCACTGGGACATCACTTCGAGGGCATCATTGGGGTGGTCAGGGGTGGAGATGTACAGCTGAGTGTCATCAGCGTACAGTTGGCAACTCACCCCAAAACCACGGATGATCTCACCCAGCGGCTTCACATAAATGTTGAACAGGAGCGGCGAGAGGACCGACCCTTGTGGCACCCTGCAAACGAGGAGCCTCGAGGTCGACCTCTGCCCCCCTGCCAACACAGACTGTGATCGGTTGGAGAGATAGGAGGAGAACCACCGTAGCACGGTGCCTCCCACCCCCAGACCCCCCAACCAACGCAGCATGATACCATGGTCGATGGTATCAAAAGCCGCTGAGAGATCTAATAGGACCAGGACAGAGGAGCAACCCCTGTCCCGAGCCCTCCAGAGATCATCCACCAACGCAACCAATGCCGTCTCCGTGCTGTACCCAGGTCTGAAACCGGACTGGCACGGATCTAGATAGACGGTTTCATCCAGGTACTGTGGGAGCTGGCACGCAACCACACTCTCAACAACCTTCGCAATAAAGCGAAGGTTGGAGACAGGACCAAAATTTGCCAAAACAGCCGGGTCCAGAGAAGGCTTCTTGAGGAGGGGCCTCACCACCGCCTCTTTCAAGGCAGCAGGCAAGAAACTCTCACTCAAGGAAGCATTTATAATCCCCTGGAGCCAGCCTCGTGTAACTTCCCGAGTGGCCAGTACCAGCCAGGAAGGACACGGGTCCAATAAACATGTGGTTGCGTTTAGACTCCTCAAAGTCCTGTCCACGTCCTCGGAAGTCACAGGATCGAACCCATCCCAGATAACATTCTCAAGACCAGCCTCAGTCATCTCGCCGGAATCTACCCAGTCAGAGTCCAAGCCTTCCCGAATCTGAGCGACTTTATCGTGCAGATACTGTGCAAAATCCTCAGCCCGCCCTTGCAAGAGGTCCTCCCGCGCTCCCTGATGTAGTAGGGAGCGGGTCACTCTAAACAAGGCGGCTGGGTGGTTATCTGCCGATGCAATAAGAGCAGAAAAGTAATTGCGCTTTGCCGCTTTTATCGCCACAAAATAGGTCCTAAGATGGGACCTAGCTAGTGTTCGGTCGGATTCAGATCGACTCACCCTCCAACCACTCTCTAGGCGTCTTTTCCGGCGCTTCATCTCCCTCAACTCCTCAGAGAACCAAGGAGCTGGGCAGATTCGGTGCCGGGTCAGA
This sequence comes from Coluber constrictor foxii, assembly GCA_038048745.1. Lineage (NCBI taxonomy): Eukaryota > Metazoa > Chordata > Lepidosauria > Squamata > Colubridae > Coluber > Coluber constrictor. Next base: position 111,096,469 of record CM075961.1, on the reverse strand, counting down.
GGCCGCAAAGGCACAACTCGGTCCAGGGCACTGGCGGCCGCCCTATCCCAGGCGGCCACCAGGTCCTCGGCCGAGTCGTGAGCCAGAGTTTCGGGCATTGGCCCAAGCTCCCTCTGGAACCCATCAGGGTTCATCAGGCGCCTGGGGCGGAACCACCTAATCGGTTCCGCCTCCCTGCGGCGGGGTTCGGCGGTCAGAAAGTCTAGCCTCAGGAGAGAATGGTCCGACCATGACAGGGGTTCAATAACTATATCCCCTACATCTAGGCCATTCAACCACTGACCAGAGACAAAAACCAGGTCCAGAGTGTGTCCTCCTGTGTGAGTGGGGCCAAGAATTAATTGTGTCAGGTCCATGGCTGTCATGGAAGCCATAAACTCCCGAGCCAACCCAGACGCCTCACCGACAGATGGCAGGTTGAAATCCCCCATGACCAAGAGCCTGGGGGTATCAACCGCCACCTCAGCAATAACGTTGAGAAGCTCGGGCAGGGCCGCTGTCACGTGGCAGGGAGCCAGGTACGCGATCAGCAAGCCCACCCGCACACCATGGCCCCACTTCACCAGGAGCGACTCACATCCGGCTATCTGAGGTACAGTGGTCTCCCTTGGATCCAGACTTTCCCTTATAATGACCGCTACCCCCCCCCACCCCTGCCCTGGGCCCTTGGCCAATGAAATGCTCGGAAACCTGGCGGGCACAACTCTACGAGGGGGACCCCCCCTCTTGGCCCAACCAGGTCTCCATAATACCTGCCAGGTCCGCTCCCCCCTCTTGAATAAGATCATAAATGAGGGGGGCCTTATTAACCACGGACCTGGCATTACACAACATCAACCTCAGGCCCGGACGCCGTAACTCTGAACAACTCGGGGAGCGAGAAGGGTCTTGAGGGCCGAGGCATGCCACCGCTTGGAGACAGCGGCTACGTGCCCCCAATACATGATACGGCCCCCTGCTCCCGCCATATCTGCCCCTCCCAACCATGGCTCTGATGGAATTACCCTCCTTACCTTCGGCAGTGAGCTCCTCCTCACCCCGTTCCCCGCCTCCCGTTTCAGGCCCCTGTGACGAGCTCGGCCTATCACCCTCCCTCCCCTCCCCCCTTCCCCATCCCCCTAAAAGGTTAGACAAGGACAATTTTAAAAAAACCCGCAACCCCCTCTTTGCGGCATGCCACCTCTCGGGGTTCCAAAACCCGTCATCGAGGTAGGCCCTCGATAGAGTGGAGGGCCAAGCCTGCGAGAGGGGGGAATCTCACAGACCAAGAAGCTCCGCTGCTGAGTACATCTTGATTACAACGGGTACACACGACCATAGTCTGAGGGTCCATAAAGGTCCAAGGGAGAGAAGAAAAAGAAGACATGGAGGGGTCCCAAAGACCTGTTCACAGGGCCAAGTCCACTGTCCTCTCACCACAGGGGACAAAGTCCAAATTCCAAGACGACCACAATCCGGGGGGGCAGAAAATAAAGTCCAGCTACCCTCTCACGGTAGTTTGGTTAGCTGATCAACCCCTTCTTGTGGTGAATGGCAGCAATGAATCAGTGCCAACCTTTTTCATTAGGTCCTCTGTTCTATCCTCCTCCAAAAAATAATCATATAATTTGGCCAGGATCTTCTTATCTGTTTCCATCATCACCTTATCAAAGCCAATTTGTCCTAAATCAATACCATAATTTTCCTTGTCTTTCTGGAATTTGGACTTTATTTGTGTGTATGTCCAGCAGTCTAAATTTATTCCTATTTCTTTCAGTGCTTCTTTTGATTTAAGAGCCCCTTCTCTATCTAGGATCTCTTTATATCTACAAATCTTATCTGTCCCCCGTCTATTAGGGTGTATCAAGGCCTCTATCGTTGACAGCCAATTTGGGACTTTTGTATAATATTTTTGCCTAATTTGGGACCATGTTTGCATCAGGGACTCTCTAATTTTATGTCTATAAAAGTAAGTCCTTTTGTTCTTCTCTATATCCCATAAATATGAATGCCACCCTCTCTGAAGGTCATGTCCCTCCAAAGTTAAAATCCTTTGCTTCTCAAGGGTGGCCCATTCTTTTATCCAGACCAATTTTGCTGCTTTATAACATAATTCCCAATCCGGGAGACCAAATCCCCCCACATTTCTTTTTCCCTGTAAGGTTCTTAAGGCCATCCTTGGTTATTTTCCTTTCCACACAAATTTCCTAATACTTTTATTTAGTTCTATGAAAAATTTATTATCTAAATTTATAGGGATTGTCTGGAACAAATATAATTTAGGAAGAATACTCATCTTGATTGAAGCAATCTTACCCAGCAAGGACAGTTGAATTTTCTCCCATCTTTCTAGGTCTTGTTTTATTTTATTCAATAAAGGTGTATAATTATCATCCTTTAGAGATGAGCATCTTGCAGTGATCCAAATTCCAAGGTATTTTATTCTTTTAACCACCTGTAGGCCCAGTCTTTCTTCTATCTCTCTCTTCTGTGCTTCCGTTATATTTTTAGTTAATATTTTAGGTTTATTCTTATTCAATTTAAAGCCCACTACCTCTCCATATCTGCCCAATTCCTCTAACATTTTTGGGCCTGTATCCAATGGATCCTCTAATATCAAGGCCACATCATCCGCGAAGGCTTGTATTTTATACGTCTCCCTCCTGATTTTTAATCCCTTAATTTCCTCATTCTTTCTTATTTTCCTGAACAAAACTTCTAAAGCCAATATAAACAGTAGGGGTGATAGAGGGCAACCTTGACGTACTCCCTTCCTGATATGAAATAATTTTGTCCTATCTCCATTAATTAGGATGCTCGCTCTCTGGTTGTCATAAATAACTTTTATCATTTTTTCAAAGTTTGAACCAAATCCCATTAATTTAATTTGCGTAGATATAAACTTCCAATTTAAATTATCGAATGCCTTCTGGGCATCCAGGAATACTAAAGCCATCTGTCTATCGCGGTGTTCTTCGTAATATTCCAATGTATCTAGCACAATTCTCAAATTATCTTTGATTTGTCTTCCTGGGAGAAATCCGTTCTGGTCCTTATGTATTCATGCATTTAATATTTTTTTTAATCTTTCAGCAATTACACTCATGAACAATTTATAGTCTGTATTTAAGAGAGAAATTGGTCTGTAATTTTGAATATGTTTTGGATCTGCACCTTCTTTCGGGAGTAATGTCACATATGCCTCCCTCCATGAGTCAGGAATCTTTGACCCCCCTAGTGCCTCATTAAAAATTTTCACCAATTTTGGTAATACAGATTCCCCTAGTGTCTTGTATATTTCTCCAGGGAGTCCATCTGGGCCCGGAGACTTGTTATTTTTAAGCTTAGATAGGGCCATTCTTACTTCCTCCTCTGTTATCTTTCTATTAAGCATTTCCCTTTCTTCTTCCATAATCTGTGGGAGACCTTCATCTGCCAAATATTTCTCTATTTTGTCTTCTGAGACATCTTTCTCTCTATATAACATTTCATAGTATTTCCTTGCTATTTCTAATTTATCCTCCTCCTTATTTACCAAATTCCCATTTGCATCTTCTAATACATGTATTATCACTTTTTCACTCTCATTTTTGAGTTTGTATGATAGCCACCTTCCCGACTTATTTGCGTTCTCAAAATAGTATTGTCTAGTTCTTTTTATTTTGTAAGACAAATTTTCTTGATCAATAATATTCAATTTATGCCTCCATAATAACTAATTTTCTTTTGCAATTTTGTCCCCTGGGTTCTCTTGGAGATTTTTTTCCGCTGTCTCTAGCTGTTCTCGATGTTCTTCCCAAATCCTTTTCCTTTATTTTTGTATGCATTGTATGCTATCACCACCCCTCTAAGGTAGGCCTTCATTGTATCCCAGATTACTACTTGAGGAGTTTCCTGATTTTCGTTTTCTTTAAAGAAGAACATCAATTCTTCTTTAAGCTTTTCCATACATCTTGTATCCTTCAGTAATCCCGTGTTCAACCTCCATCTCTTATTTTTCCTCTGCATGCCACCCCACTTCATTTCTAACGGATTGTGGTCTGCCCACTCATTCGGTCTAATTTCTACCGTGTCAATTTCAGGGCCCAGTTTCCTACTGACCCATGCCATATCAATTCTTGACAATGACAACTGTGCATTGGAATAAAATGTGTATTGCTTATCATTAGGATGGGTAACCCGCCAGATATCTATCAGGTCTAATTCTTCTACTAAATCAAGAAATGTTCTTGGTAACATTGCCCTTTTATTTATTTTTTATTATTACTTTTATAATCTTTATCTACATCAATTATTCCATTAAAGTCTCCTATTATGCATAACTCATCAAATTCCATTTTTCCTAACTGCTCCTGTAATTTTTTAAAGAATTCCCCTTGTTTTTTGTTTGGCGCATACACTCCTAGCAATAGGACATTTGATTTCCCTCTTTTTAGCTCGATCATTAAAATTCTGCCCTTTGCATCATTATACTTCAACTCTGCCTCTATTCCTTTCTTTACATACATTACCACCCCCCTTTTTTTCTTTTCCGCTAATGCACTAAAAGTTGTTCCAAACTTCTTGTATTCTAAACATTCTGCTTCTTCTCTTTTTATGTGCATCTCTTGGAGACAAATTATATCTACATTTTGTTTGGCCAGCTTAGTGAAAGTTAACTTCCTCTTTTTCTTATCATTTAATCCATTAATATTCAATGATAATAGCTTTCAATCGTGCATTCCTAAGTCTCCTATTTAGTTTTAGTTTTTGTATGAGATTGTTCGAACTGCTCTTTGTGGTCTTGTCTTTTTCTCTTTGGTTTCTTTGTCTTCCTTTCCTTCTGTCTTTTCCTTCTCTGAGGTTCCTTCTTTAGTATCTAGTTGAGACAGGGTTTCCTCCTCTGGCACTGCCGCTTCCACTTCTTCCCTGCTATTTTCTTCTTCCTCTGTCCCTCTTAGCTGGTCCAAAAAGTCTTGTGCCATACTTAAGACTATCAATTTTAACTTTCCTCCCCTGCCAAGTGATAAGCATACCTTCTGGCAGGAGCCATCGAAATACGATATTCCTTTTATTCAATTGGACCGCTAGGAATCTGTAATCTTTCCTCATTTCCCGTACTCTTCTCGGAACTTGTTTTAGGATTGTTATCTCCTTCTCTTTATACGATATCGGTTCATCTCTTGCTATATTATACAGAATGTCCTTGACTTTCTTTCTTGCGAACCGTATATGCACCTCCCTTGGGAGTTTATTTTTCCGCACATAGTTCGTCTGAACTCTGTAACATCAGCAATTAATTCCGCCATCGTCTGTCCTAGGTCGTCTTCCTTCTCTTCTACAACATTTTGGAAGCACAAGTAGAAAGACGCTCTATCCATTTCCATCTGGACTATTGAATCTTCGAGTTCCTTTGTTTGTGTCATCAATTTCCTGTCTACTTCCTCCAGTTTCTTCTCATTGCCATCAATTCTGGCTTCCGCCTGTTGGATTCTCTGTTCATTATTGTGTATCGAAATTTGGATCTCGTCCATTTTCTGGTCAAGCGCTTGAATGTCTGTTTTCAACTCAGTGTGATTACTTAACATTTTTGCTTGCATCGACATCATGGTTTCTTGGATCAAATTCAATGTGGAGTGCATATTTTGCATAAATGGAGATGTCCCAGCTTTTTCCATCTTCGCCAGTCCTTCAGTAGATTTCTGCATTGTTGGGGATGTCATGGATATTGTGGGATTTGACGGAGCTTTTTTTCCAGTCTTCAGAATAGTCGTAGATAGGCTTGTCATTTCTTTCAAAATTCGGTTTTGTTCGTCAATGATTTTTTCAATATTCCTCCAGATTTTCATTCACTAATTTAGTGCCTTCCCTTTTTCCCTATCTAGTTCAGGAACCCTATTATTCCAGATGCTGTTAGCCTGATTTTTCTTTGTCCCTTTGTCCTCTATACCCCAAAAAATTAAATTATGCTAGTAAATTAGCTTATTTTTTATACTTGACTAATATTGGATTGATCTATTTATTAATTAGTCCTTAAATAAATAATTTATTAATCAATTAATTAATTTATATTTAATTATATTTAATTAATTTAATATAGCTTGATTGGTTTAAAATATTACTATTATTGTTCAGTTAATATATAATTTTTTAGTTCCTTAATTGATTTGTTGATTAAATTTATATTTAAAATTAAAGAAATGTTGTTTTCAATAATTACTAAACATTCCCCTTCTCCCTATAAAAATTAATTATTATCAACGTTTCCTCTTAGACTTAAACTATTCTATGTGAATCCTTAAAACACTATAATAAGTTTCTTATATCTCCAATATTGTCTTAAACTTAATTCTGTATTCAGGTTGGGTCTTTAAACAAATTCCAGATTATAATATTATATTATCCCAATCAATCACAGATAAGGTACTTTAAAAGGGGGTAGGTAATATAGGTAAATACTATAAAAATGCTATGAGATTAAATATATAAATAGCCTATAAATATAATAAAGATCTGAATTCTATTAAATTATAGATCAAAGGAGTCTCACTAATTGATTTACTTCTTAACTAATGATTACAATATCTGATATCTCTATCTATTACTAACAAAGCATTCCAGCAAACAACCCAGTATAATATAATTGTACTTATATATGTGTATATATCTCAGTTTATAGCCTGTATCATCCAAATTCTGCTTATAAAAGTCTTTCTCTTCTTTACAGAGATCCTAGGCGTAGCGTTCTTAAAAGTTTGAAATTAGGTGTTCTAATGTTAGTCTCTCTATGGTACTTCTGGTTGGTGATCCGCGGCGACATGGTGCTGAGTGAGTGATCTCTGCTCCTCATCATTGCTGGTCACCGTGTTTTGGGGATCCCTTCGGGGGCGTGAAGCCCGGAGAGCTTCGTGGACAAGAGAGAGAGCCAGGGGAGCGAAGGAGCGGGTGCGATCGCTTCTTTGCAAGACCGGGCGGCTCTGTCGATTTTTTCGTGAATCTTATGTGAACTTCACAAGGAAGTTTGTGTCATCGCTCATAGTTAGTATGAACTCGATATACTTCATCGATATTGTTTTGAATTTCATGTTTATTCATTTGTAGCAACTCTGCCAGTATTTCAGTCATAACGTTACAGAGATCCTCTTTGCTTTCTTTTACATTCTGAAATCTTAGGTAGAAAGAAGATCTTTCTAACTCTAAATGGATTATCGTCTCTTCAAGCTCTCTGTTTGCTGCTGTTAATTTCTCCTCCATGTCTTCCAACTTCTTTTTGGTTCGTTCTGTTTTTGCCTCTATTGTTTTAATTTTTTGCTCATTTTTTGCTATTGTTTCTTTAATATTTTACATTCTGTCATCCAATTTTTTAATATCTCCCTTTATGTCACCCACTTCTTTCATTTCTTCATGATTGTTGTTCATGGACTCCTGTGTTTTCATCATTACTTCCTGTATCATGTTTAATGCTGTTTGTATGTTCTGTAGTGTTGAAATTGATCCTAGTTTCTCAGTATTTGGCATGTCCAACTCCAGGCTGTCACTGGAGTTGCCTTCTTTACCATTTTTGTAACTGTGGATGTGTTTGACATTTTAAGTACTTGAAAAAAATTGTTCCACTGAACCATAAAGAATTTAATCCTATGACGTAAGAAGATCTACCTAGATCACTGCCCCAGTTTTATCTCTCCAAAAGTTATACTAAGTAAAATGCAAATTTAATCTGATCAGCTGTAAATTCTATTTTCTATCCACCATTAATATACTGATCAACTATTATATACAGCAATATTTTTACTTATTAGTGTTAAACATATAATATCTTAAATTAAGCTACAATTTCTTCCAATTCAACATATATAATAGGCAAAAAAGTAAAACCAAATCTATAATCAATATATGAAAGAGTAAATGTTTTATAACTAAGTATAGATATATAGATAGGAGGAAGGAAAGCAATTAATATGTTAGAATATATTTGATAGAAAATATGTAAATATAAAATATGTAGAAGACAGGCAATTAATTATAATAAGTCCAGTTCCAAAGCTTTAACCAAGATAGTCAAAAAAGGAGGCTGCTGCTTTTCATTTTTCCAAGATGAAAAATGGCTGCTATCAATATAGTCATTGTCCCTTCTCCACAGCTTCTTCGTCCCTTTCTTTCTTCTTTTCCAAGTAAAATCTGTTTTCATCTGCTCTCAGCATAAATCTCACAACACTGTCTCTATCGCATCAAATCTTCCAGTCTTTAAACATGGCAGTCTTTCAGATCACCATTCACAATACACAAAACACTTTCACTCTCAGTCCATTCAATACTGTCTCTTTTTGCTTACTTTTTTCTTTTCTGCTCCCACTGCTTAGGCGCTGCTTTTCCCACTTTGGAGACTCACTCAGTCACTTCTTGACAGATTTCCTTAATTTAGGGGCGTAGTAAGGTGTTCTATTTGCTTAAACTTTTACTGCCGATACTTCTTTCTGTTTTTCCCTCTTTCACTTCCTTGCCATTTACTTGGGCCTTCACGCCTCTGGACCTAGCTGGAGAAACAGCTGGTCTCTTCTGCCCTGGATTTCAGGGAATCCACCCACTGCAATGGGGGATCCCCCTTCACCCCATCACCTCTGAGTGTTCCCTTTTCTTTTGCTGTCCTTTTGCTGTTCAACTTTACCATTGCTGGTCTCCAGATGCAAAAAATTGGGAAAAAAGAACAGAGTCCCATCTTCCTACACTGCACCACTGTGATTCCACGCCAGAAGCCCCTAAAACATACTAGGTCTTATTTTCATGATAGGTCTTATTTTTGGGGAAGCAGGGTTTATGGCTTGTGAATGAACAATTATAATTTGATTTTATAGAAACAGATTATTAACTTTTAAATTTATCTATATAAACTTGTAAATTTATTATAAAAATAATAACTAAGAAATTGGGGTGGTATTCCAGTTTTCTCTTTCTACTATTTTTTCCCTCCTTTCAGTATCATCTGTCACGAATGTAACTGACACTAATATTGATGTTCCAATCATTTTTAAACATTTTTCTGTGTGAGTGAATGGACTAAAATGTAATTTTGGTTATATATTATGATTATAATATTTGGTTAAATGTAATAATTAGATGAAAAAGATCTTCTAAAGTGTGGCTTTTTTCAGCAATTTTTCTTGGGCTCAGTGAAGAAATGCAAAAATCCATTTGGAACCTGCCCTTAAGGGACATTTATAAATCCATAAGCAATATCAAACAGTATAACAGATAATAACGGTATCTCTGACATAAAATGTTTCTGTGTACACCATTTTAGATGATTCACATTTCAGACTAAATATGATGTATAAATACCAAGAGAAATCTTATTAAATGCTAGCACTTGTGTGTGGTAGGGTGAAGCTTTTGATTTCATTTTAGAGAGGTCAACGATGAATGAATTTTCCTAACTCTAACTTGTTAATTTTTAGAAGTATCAAGGCAAACAAGTTATCATAAAACATAGTTCATAGGTTTAAGTGTATATATATGACTTGACATGCTTGAATGATACGATAAATCAATCTTTCTGTGGCTGCACTTGAGTTTAGGGCTCACCTAGACTCATTCCCATGAGCCATAATGGGAATGGGCCATAAATTGATATAACATTAAATGTAAAGCTAGGGCTTAAAAATAAATTCTGGAAAGCTCAATTAATATAGTATAGTTAAAAATCTCATAAACACCAAATCAATGATTAGAGATATGGCAGATAATATTATCTGATTTACTTTGTTTTCATGATTACCATCATACCTTTTATTGTGGTAATGAAGAAGCAGCTCTCATCTTCAAAGTTTTGGACCATCTAGGGAGGAAGATTATAAATACTATTCCTTGTTGACAATTGTCAGATCAGTTTAATACATTACATAAAAGTTAACAAATAGTCCCACAAATAACTTGATTCTGTAATGTTCTTCTCTCATTTGAACTAACATTCTTTTCTGATTTAGTCAAAAGTGCAGTAATATCTAATAATGCATAATTTTTATTGCTTTTTTCAAAATATTATAGTTATTATATGGATCTGATATATTTATTTATAAATAAAGGTCACATATTACATACTATATACCTGGAATGTTCAGAAACATGGCAACAAAAGTGAGGCACTGGTGTTCACAAAGAAGACATCAGACAAGTGATAGTGTGAGCATTTTAAGTCAAAGGACAAGTTACTAATCATCCATTCGTTCCTGAACTGAGACAGTTTTAAGAAGTAGAATCATTTTCCAATGATTTTTGCTTTATTCCTATTGCATAATTGATAGGGTGAAAATTAAGCTAATATGAATTATTTGTATTGTAATATTAAAAATTTGATCAATTCATTTGAATTTTAAGGAAAACAAAGTATTAACTAAGACTATATGAAAAATATATTTAATATAAAAAATGAGGTTAGTATGTTGATTGTCTTGTTTTTCGTTTAGAAATTGAATTCATACCCTTAATTGTAACATCTTTCTTAATCAACAGCAGTGGCAACTAAGCCAGGAAGAAAGCACAAACTGATTGTGTTGTTTTAGAATTTTTGAAATGTAAAATGTGTGTTAGTGAGGGGAAAATGGAATTTACCTGATCGCTGACAAGAATATGGATACCAGTAGGACCTTGTCTGTAAACCTGATTAATTTGATGTAAAGGAATATTGAACATCAAAGCAAGCTTGCGAGTGACTTCCGAGGCAGCCATTTCTTCCAAGTAGATTGCATGGTAAACTAAAATAAAAAAATATCTTAAGAAAGGGTCTTCTAAAAGACCCCATAATACTGCTCTTCAAACACAAATTCCTCTTTAATCCTTTTATTAAATTATTAGTGTTCTATTCTATAAGATTGCAGTATTATGAAGCATAGCTTGCTAACATAGAGTTCATTAAAAACCATTTTTATGTATCGATCCGCAACACTGATGTTTGAAACCTACAGCCTGCAGACACACTTCATATATTCCTTTCTCTTTAATTCAAGTAGAAGTCTTTGAATTAAGTTCTGCAGAACCTCAAACGTGAATGCCAGCTGCTGAAAGGTGGCCGAAACATTAATTAAGATTATTATTATCTTTCATAATATTCTTGATATTCAGCCAAGGAACAAAATATTCTTTCCAAATAATTTTCGAAATAGAGAGTAAACTCTAAAATAGTATAGAGATCATCCATGGTTTTGGAGTGAGGGTCCATCAGTATGCTGATGACACTCAGCTGTACATCTCCACCCCAGACCACCCCAATGATTCCCTTAACATGATGTCCCTTTGCCTGGAGGCCGTACAGATCTGGATGGGGAGAAACAGGCTCAGACTCAACCCTTCCAAGACCAAACGGCTGTGGCTTCTGGTATAGTCAGCTGGTGCCATCACTTTCTATTGGGGGTGAAACCTTGGCCCCCACAAAGAGGGTGTGCAATCTGGGTGTACGGCTCCTGAATGCACGGCTGTCTTTAGAAGAGCATATGACGGCCGTGGTCAGGGGGGCTTTTTATCAGGTTCACCGATTCGCCAGTTGCGTCCCTTTCTGGACCAGGACGCCCTGCGCACAGTCACTCACACCCTTGTCATCTCCCATCTGGACTACTGTAATGCTCTCTACATGGGACTCCCCTTGAAGAGCACCCGAGGCTCCAACTGGTCCAGAATGCGGCCACGCGGGTGATTATGGGCACAACTCATTGCGCCCTGTAACACCTCTCCTGCCCGAGCTGCACTGGCTCCCAGTGGTCTTCCAGGTGCGATTCAAGGTGCTAGTTACCACCTTTAAAGCGCCCCATGGCTTAGGACCTGGGTACCTAGGAGACTGCCTTCTGCCACCGATAGCCTCCCACCGGCCAGTTTGCTCCCAGAGAGAGAAACTCCTCAGGGCGCTGATGGCCAAACTGTGTTGACTGGCGACACCCAGGGGGAGAGCCTTCTCTATGAGAGCTCCTGTCCTTTGGAATGAACTGCCTCCGGAGATACGCAAGATCTCCGACCTCCATGTTTTTCGCTGTGCCCTCAAGACCCTGCTGTTCCGACAGGCGGAGCTGACTATGTAAATGAATTTTAAATTGGAATTTTAATTTCTGGGTTTTTAATCAACTGGGTTGAAATTGTTTAATAATTTTAAATTTTTAAATTATTATGTTTGTTTTGTGTTTTTATTCTGGCTGTACACTGCCCTCAGTCCTTCTGGAGAAGGGCGGTATAGAAATAGAATTAATTAATTAAATTAATAAATAAATAGCCATTGAAAGAACTATAGTTAAGCCATACTATATATGAAAGGAAAAAATGGACTGGCATGATCTTTGCCTATTTGTAAAAAAAAACAACAACAACAAATTTATATTTTTCTAAGTGAAAGCATCCCCTTGTTCCATAAATATGTACGATATCTTTCTCAATAAATGGCTTAACTTCCACCACATAGTTTTATATAATTTACCCTTTATGTTTTTAATCATTATGGAAATACTCACTACAGCACTCAGAATATGATTTTATAGGTTTTTAGACCAAATGTTTTTTCAAAATTTGAATACACTGCACTTATTAATGCAACCATGCTCCTTTTGTCATTGAAACATTATATTGAAATATTTATTTATACAAAATGGTATCTGTTTTGTAATGAGTTTAAATTTGTGAATATTTCTGAAATTTTAATTTTTCTTTGTAACTATGACCTGAAATGTATTCTTTATCCATACAACTCCCAAACTAAATAAAGAGAACCTAACTAAATAATTGAGTTAAATATTATATTTGTTCATTGAATTATTGAGAAAAATGATACAATATCTGTGTATGGCAAAAGTATGTGAAGCTCTAGGATAATGGTAATCAGATCTGGTGGTGAAAAGTCCTGCCTTACCTAAATAATAGAATTCTGGGAATTTATTATCTAAGTCTGATCTTCATAACACAGATATATGGAAGTGTGATATAGGTCAAACAATGATTTCTCTGGACCTGGTGAATTCCACCAGTCCACTGAAAGGCAGATTGTGTATAAATGGACACAATTCAATACTATTGTTACCCTCCCCAGGAATGGATAACCAACCAAGATCACATCAAGACTAAAGCATATGTTACTCCAGTAAGTCTCAAAAACCCAGGTAATGTTTAAGGAACCAGAAGCCTATCTTGCACTGGGAAACACCAGTGAAACCACAATCAGGAAATAATTGAACAACTATATACACATGCCAGAGTTGCAAGAATTAAACCACTACTCTCCAAACAGAACACTGATTACAAAAGGCCATGTGGATAATGCTGTTGGAAGAATATTCTGTAGTGAGATGAGATCAAAACAAACTTTTTTGCCTGAATGAAGTATTGTTTGGCAAAAGGGCAAACACTTCATTCCAGAACCTTATTCCATGTGTGAAAAATGGTTGCAATATCATAGTTTCAGCCTGCATTGCTGCCATTGAACCTTTGTTACCATTGATGGATTCTGAACTGCACCACTAAATTATTTGATACCATACAGATTCTGAATTGCACCACTAAATTATTCAGGGAAATGTCAGGTTATCTGCTCATGAATTGAAGTTCAAGGGAAAGTGGCTCATGCAGCAGGAGAACAATAAAAAATACACAGGTTTTATGACAAGAAATAGTTAAAGAAAAAGAAAGTTGATGTTTTGGAATAGACAAAATCAAAGTCGTATCCTATAGAAATGTGAAGGACCAGAAGGACCAATTTGTACAATTGTTCAACATTTGGATAGTTATTGCTAGCTATGAGGCCACACCAGTTACTGAAGGCAAAGGTTCACCTATTTTTGCCATTTACAAATATATGGCTTTGGGCCATTTTCCTCAACAAAGAAATGAACACGAAATGTTTTTTACTCATTTGTTTCATTGGATTTTTTTTATCTGATTATAAACCTTGCATAGAGATCAAATCATATTTTAGGTTATATTTATGCAGAAATATTGAAAATTCAAGAAAGTTCACAAACTTTTAAGTACCACTATACTTAATTACACCTTGTAGTGTATACATCTCCTTTCAATCTCTTCATTATACTTTATATGTCTCTGCTAAATTTAATTTATTTCAACTAACTGTATTTCCAATGCTTCAAGTTTAAATATTTTCCCTTGAGTTACCCATAATTTTCTTCAAATTCTACTATCCATAAATCTGAAAAGTTGATTCCTCACCTAAGATGAATTAAGATGCCAAATATAATCAGATTAGGAAACTCTAGATATCCAACAAACTTGTTTTTTTAGAATTTGCTACTTGTCAATCAAGTTTGAAGGGAATGTATTTTTATATTTTTCGTTAGAGGGTTATCTGGATTAGAAGCTTTTTTAAAGTCTTATCTAAGTCTCATTAATACATCTATTAAGCAGTATCAGTTTGGCATGATTTGTTTTCAGGAGAGCAAACCTGAATTGTATTTTAGAAAACTGAAAGCTATTTATGCATTCCAGTAGAACTTCCAGCTACAAACTCACTTCTGTGTACTTTTTCAAATGCAAGTTCTGTTACAAATAATTTATAACAATATAGTATATAATTCAAAATAGATTTGTCCCACTAAAAAGATTAAAATATTTTTAATTCTTGAAAAAAGCTGTTTTCAATGCCTCAAAGAAATCTGTAATTGACAGATAAAGAACATTATTCCAAGGTACAGGAACAATATATTTGATACCAAGAGAAATTACATACCAAATAGTGCACCATTCTTTTCTCCTTTGCCTGAGTCTTGTTGCCTTTCCAGTCGTATACTTCTTGACTGCTCTTGGCATACATAGATTGTTAGACGTGGCCTAACAGACCTAGAATTTAAGAAATAAATATTCTTTTGAAGAATACTGTGAATATATGTTCATTCTATTATATTACTTTAATGTTATTCTTTGTGAACTACTTAAAATTTTATCAGATATTGTTTAGCCACGTAATCAATTTCAGAATCACTGAAGTTATCCCAATACTGGTAAATTAAGTTTTACATTTAAATTAAAGAAGTAAGAAATTGATGTTTGGTGTAATTTTTGTAAAACAACCACCATAGTAGAAGTAACAGCAAGTTAATAAAATCTATTATGCCAGTTTAATTCACAAATAGAAAATCTGCAATATTTAGTAAGTAGCCATGACCTCAAGAACTTTAGTTTGGTTATAGCTCACCTAAATGAGAAGATTTGTCTCTTGGCAACAAACCCATCCGTCTTCAAGAAATCAGAACTGCCCAACTGCATTGCTATCAGTCTTACAGTCTACCTTTGAGCTCATCAGTGCCTGCATCATATCTGTGGCCTGCCCTGAAGGTGTACAACAAAACATTCTTCTTTTGAGCACAGTACTTCCAACTCTTGCATGAGCTCACACAGGCATATGCCAATCGAAAAACTAAATTAGCATCTCCCAAACCCTCTAGTCTAAGACAGAATGTTTTATACAATTGACATAGGTACAGTTGACACCAATGAACTATTTACCTTGATTTAAGTGCATTGTAAAGCCGAATTCCATCAGCAGGACCACAGATTTGTACCAGATCTTCTCTTGTCAGCTTCAATAAATCAGCACCTACAAAGACATTCAGAATGTATACAGAGAAGACTAGAAATCAATTTACAAAATAAAACTGTCTTTCAAATATAGATGATGCTATTTCTGAATTACATTACTGGTAACATTTGTGAATATAAACATTTGACTTTAAGGAATTCTAAGCAAACATAATTTACTCATTTAAAACCAATAATTAACAATCAGTCTGCATATTTTATGGTAATTCAGAGCACACTTACAAGACGTCTTAAAATACTTCAGAAAAGCACAGAAAGAATAAAAACATAAGAAACATGATTATTACATGATAAAAATTATATTAATGGCACAATAAATGTCATATTAAGTTCTTTCGTTGTTTTTTAAAACTGTAACAGCTGCTGACACTAGTTTTGCTTAAACAGCATAGCAGTGGATGTTTCAGAACCTTCAAGTCAAAAACACTTAGCTGAAATAAAACCCATACACAACTGCCTACTTCTGTGTGAATAAACTTAGCTGGCTCTGGAGAGACAGCTGAATATCATTTTTTTTTGCTATATGCCAAACAATAATACCATATGAAAAAGAATCCCTTCTCATAGCCAAACCATTCTCTGTTTACATGGATTTAATTGATGCCAGTAACCTCCACAGGGAAAAATAAACTATCCAACTGCTTTGCCTTAGATGTTTAATGGATCCTGTTCCTTTCTAATTCTTAAACTCGATGCTAGAAATAAAATATTGTTGGGACCATTTGCCAAGATTGTTCAAGCGTCTCTAGTCACTGATCCATGGGACCTGATTCATGGGACCTCCTTACCAAGGAGTTCCAGAAGATAAAATAACAGAAAACATGCCTAGAGCAATGATCACAAAACATATTTGACCAAGCATGTAATTTCAAGCTGACTTTTTGATCACAATCGAATATGCTGCCAATCTTTCCTTAATCTCTCAGAACAGAGAGATACAAATGTTATGTTATGCTGTCATATTTTGCATATCTTACACACACTTACGTGGAGGGAAGGATTGCACACACCCCTATTTTTACATAATGTATATTCTGTGTGTATTTTGCAACTGTTTTCAGTTGCATGTTCATTGGTAGCACTACAAAATAACAACTGGTTATTCCCAATAAACATGAAACCATTAATGGGGGATTTCCTGGTGGTCAATGTAACTGAAATGCACTTTGTGACAATAGAAATGGGGAAGAAAGCTATAACCTCTACTCTGTACCTATGGGTAGCCATTTGGCAGTGTTACAGTGATATTGTAAAACAGTTGGAAGATTGTATGCTGGAGTAAACTAAATATCTGGAAGATAAATAATTTTGCTCAGAGTTAGATGCTAGATCCGTGATGGCGAACTTATGGCATGCATGCCACAGGTGACACAGTCATATCTGTGGGCACGCAAGCATTGCCCTAGATCAGCTCCAGTGCGCCAGCTGATTTTCGGGCCTTCCGGGCCCACTGGAAGCCGGGAAATGGGCTGTTTCTGGCCTCCGGAGGACCTCCAGGGCGGTGGGAAAGGCTGTTTTTGTCTTCCCCAGGCTCCAAGAAAGCCTCTGGACCCTGGGAAGGATGAAAAATGAGCCAATTGGGTCCACCATGCCATTGTGTACCAAAAGTGGTGGGAGGGCTGGGGATGGGCGCAGGGGGCACTGAATTATGGGTGTGGGCACAAACGTGTGCGACCCCCTGCGCGATCCCCCCTTTTGGCACGCGATGGCAAAAAGTTTAGCCATCACTGTGCTAGATGAACAAATCCATCTTAGATAATTGAGGTCTTAGAGGGTATCTAACATTGGTTTGAACTTGTTAATGCTAAGGATAGATATAAGGTACTCTGTTCTATTAGCTCCAGCATTGGTGGACTAGATTTTTATCCTACCTGGTTGGTAGCCTGAAAGGTCACATTGATAAATCATTGAGTCCACCTCCCACCTTGAAAGAGATTATAATATAGTCACTCTTCAAGAAATTACCTCTATCAATGTAGAGACATAGGAAGACAAGAAATCATCACTCTACCAATGCAGCGACACAGATCCTGAAGCAAATACTGTATTTAGATACTCATACGTTAACTAACAGGAGCATTCCATAAATCCTGGGGAGATATTAAAACACTTAGGCTGACTTACTGGTTGGGGTATAAGAGGGAGGGGAGAACAAACACAATCAGATTTGCAAGGTTCTGTTATTATAGCCTCTATAGGACTATAGTTCTAGCTGCCTATGGAGTCTGTTTCCAGATTTGATCTACCTGATCTGGTTTATTTTAGACAATCAACAGGTCTCCTACCATCCTTTGATTGAAACCACTTAGCTGAACTCTTTTCAATCAAGATTCAGCTATGGTGTTGCAATGAACACTTTTTGATTACCCTCGTTGAGGATCATTGGCAACAGCAGTGTAATCAATGCTGCTATCCTGGTTCTGCTGCATTTCTAGGTAGTCTTCAGCACCAACTACGGTATTTATCTGGACTGATTACAAGGATCAAAAATGGGAGGCATTATTCCTGAATGGTTCTTTCTGAGTGCTGGTTATAGCTGGTTATATTGATTGGGGACAGGTTAAGTTCTTAATCATTTCTTTATTGCCTGCTGCAAGGCTCAGTCTTCTCCTCAACTACTGTTTAATATCTATGAGACTATTGGAAGAGGTCATTCACCGGCACAGGAAAAGATATTAGGACACTCACAAGTACCAGTGAGATATTAATAAGCTGAGGTCACCCAATTATGTATTTCCACCCTGACTGGGTCGGTGATATAGTGGAGCTCCTGAACTGATGGTCAAAAAATTTTATAGCCTGAATGGGGCGAAGTTATCTTAGAATATACCAACTGATCCTTAGTTTTATTCTTTGTATATTAATACTGTAAGCAACTCAGATCTGTGGAAATATAGCATATATTGTAATAATACATACATTCATAAACTATACATACTTTTATATTATGTCAATAGGTATCAAAACTCCTTAACTAGATGCATTATTTAGGTAATCAAAATGAATTTCTCTTTAGTTTCACTTAAAGAAATGCTGTATAAAAAATAACTTTCAAGTGCTACTTTAAAAAGTTGGGACTGTTATCCAATGTCTCTATTTAGTTCTTAAATAGTTATATTTAATTTTCAAAGTATGGGTTTCTCCAGTTATATTCTGTGCTGTTTATTTTTTAATTCTTTATTCTGGGATATCAACTATTTTTCTCTTCTTGTGTAAAATTGAAGGACATTGTTTTTTGTTTCTGATGCTGTCTATGAATAATGATTAGTATACAGTAAAGGGATTTTAAAGAGAATGCTATAGAAGCAACCAATTTCCTTGAAGGTATGGTGCAGATGGTGTAGGTTGGATGTTGTCTTACCTGAATGTCCTTTCTCTGAAGCAGAGGGTCCAGCAGTCCAGACAGGGTTAATATAGCCTTCTGGAGTCAACTGAGCCTGCAGTTTGAGAAAAACTTCTCCCCTTCCTGTGTCTGTACCATCCCAGATTTCCGACGAAGGACAGCCTGCAGACTGTGGAACTGAGCTGAGAAACAACAACATTAGAAACACCCACCCACAACCAAACGAGGACCAAAACCAGGGTGGGAATGACTGCTGGACCCTCTGCTTCGCAGAAAGGACGTTCAGGTAAGACAATGTCCGTTCTATTACAGCGAGGGTCCAGCAGTCATGACAGGGACGTGCCAAAGCTGAACCTATAGGGTGGGCTCCGCACGGTCCGAAGTTTCCTTCCCCCTAAGAACATGTTGCAACACTCTCCGACCAAAGGTCGCCTCAGCTGAAGCATAAAATCCAGCTTGTAGTGGCGGATGAATGGTGAAGGTGAAGCCCATGTAGCCGCCCAGCAAATATCCTCCAAGGATTCCTGAGTGGATCATGCAGCTGAAATGGCCGCGCTGCGGGTAGAATGGGCTGTAATGCGGGCCAGGACTGGCAATGAATGGGCCTCGTATACCATGGCAATAGTAGCCCAGAGCCAACGGACCACTATGGGAGAAGAAACCTGAAGACCCAAGATGGAAGGCTGGAAAGAGACGAAGAAACTCTCTGACCGCCGGAAAGAGGAAGTCCTCTTAAGGTAAATTCTGAGGGCCCTACGGACATCTAGGAAATGCCATGCCTGTTCTAGCCAATGAGAGGGAGAGGGACAGAAATTAGGAAGAATCAATTCCTGAGCCCTATGGAATGTGGAATTAATTTTAGGGATGAAGGAAGGATCCAGGCGCAGGATCACCCGGTCTGTGGAAGATGCAGAGATCAGGTCTAGCTGAAAGAGCAGCCAACTCAGAAATCCTGCGAGCTGAAGTAATGGCTACCAAGAAGGAAACTTTATAAGACAGGTAGCGTAAAGCACCTCCCGCAGAGGTTCAAAGGGGGGAACGGGTGAGGCAGAGAGCACCTTAGGAAGGTCCGAGGATGGGTACCTATGCAATGCGGGAGGACGAAGGTTAGTAGCTCCCCGGAGGAACTGCCTGATGAGGGGCCGTCTGGTAAGAGGTAGGGATGACCCACAGGAAAGGATGGTGGAAAAGGCAGATACCTGTCTCCTCAATGTGTTGGGAGCCAAACCTGAATTCAAACAATCCTGCAGGAACTCCAACACCTGTTCCACCAACGCCTCCACCGATGCCAGATCCCTGCGGGCGGACCAACAACAGAAGGAGAGCCAGGTGGAATTGTAGATGCAGTTGGTGGAATCTTGACGAGCAGCCTGAAGGGTGGTTATGACATCGGAGGGGAGGTTGCTAGCCCTGAGGATCTGCCGCTCAATCTCCATGCGGTCAGTTGAAGCCAAGCGATGTCTGGGTGGAGCAGAGGACCTTGACTGAGGGTCTGCTCATCTGAAGGAAGACGCCAAGGAGAAGCGACCAATAGAGCCATGAAGTCGGCAAACTAGGGATGGCGAGGCCAGTGAGGGGCAATGAGAATCACCTCGGCCTCCTCTTGAAGCAGCTTCCGGATGACCTTGGCCAGAATTGCTAGAGGGGGAAAGGCGTAGAGGAGGCCCGATGGCCAAGAGCACTGGAGAGAGTCCACTGTCTCTGCTCCCGGAGTTGGAAAGTGGGAGAAGAACATGCTTGTCTGATGATTCTCGCTGGAGGCGAAGAAGTTGACCACCGGAGTCCCAAACCAAAGTGATACCTTCCGAAAGATAGATGGCAGGAGATGCCATTCGCCCTGGTCCACGGTGTTCCTGCTGAGGAGATCCACTCGAATATTCGAGACCCCTGATATGTGAGCGGCTCTGATGGATTCCAGATGAGGTTCTGCCCAGTGGCCCAGGTGCTCCGCTTCCTGCATCATCAGACATGATTGAGTACCTCCCAGACGGTTCACGTGTGCTTTTGCAGCCACGTTGTCTGTCATGACCAGGATATGACGCCCCTGAACTTTGTCCTGGAATGCCTGGAGGGCCAGATGAATAGACCTCAGCTCCAGCCAATTGATGCCATTGGCCAGGTCAGTCTGATCCACTGGCCCTGAGCAAAATGGGTCCCCAGGTGGGCTCCCCAGCTGTAAAGACTGGCATCTGTCATGAGAACTGTCAACTTGGGCTCTCTGAAGCCCCAACCTGTGGTCAGAGCTGGGGAAATCCACCAACTCAGGGATACCAATACCTTGGTGGGGAGCCTGACCAGAATATCTGATGAGCTCCTGTGAGCCCTCTGGAATGGCAGAAGGAACCACTGAAGAGGTCTACAATGTACCCGGGCCCAAGGAACTATGCCTATGCAGGAAACCATCTTGCCGAGGAGCTGGAACAGAATCCAAACCAAGGAGACCCGGCTTGACATGACCTGACTGACCAGTGACCAAAAACTGGTCAGGCGCTCCTGGGAAAGATACACCCTGCGCAGAACGGTGTCTATGACGGACCTGAGATGCTGAATGCGAGTTGTCGGTACCAGATGGCTCTTGGCCTTGTTGATTGAAAACCCGTGGCTGCTCAAGACCCGAATGGTGTTGAACAGGTCCTGATGCGGTAGCTGCTCCGAGCTGGACTGAATCAGTAGATCTTCCAAGTAAAACTGAATCCAGATGGGAATCGCTCGGAGGTGGGCCACTAGCACAGCCATCAATTTGGTGAAAACTTGGGGAGCCAAGAAAAGTCCGAATGGGAGAGCCTGATACTGGTAGTGATGAGAAGCATGGCAGAAATGGAGGAATCTCCGGTGGGCCCGATGAATAGGGACGTGGAGATATGCCTCTGTCAGGTTGATTGAAGTGAGTACATCCCCTACTCTGATGGATTCCAGAATGGTCTGAAGTGACTGTATCTTGAACCGTCGATACACTATCCGACGGTTCAAGAACCTCAAGTCTAGAATTGTTGTCCAACCTCCCGAAGACTTCTGAATGACAAACAGACAGGAGTAGAACCCCTGTCCAATCTGGTCCTGGGGAACCAGTTCCACAGCCTGAATTTGCAAAAGATGGTCGATAGCCGATTCTAAAAGGAGCCTCTGAGACCGATCCTGAGAGAGTGAGCATCGGAGAAATCATGATGGGGGGTTGGATAGGAACTCTAGAGACAGACCCTGGGAGACAGTCTCCCTGACCCAGGTGTCCGATGTCGATGCCTCCCATTGGCTGGCGAAGAACACCAGGCGCCCCCTATGGTAGGGTTGAGTGAACCATCAGCGGAACCTATGGAACTGGTGGCCCCAGCCCCCTCAAAAGGACTTGCGGCCCTGGCCTCTGGGAATGGGACCTGATTGCCTATTTTGGAACCTGTCCTGCCTGGGTGAGGGGAACCTCTGGCCCCTGAAAGGGGCGGCACTAGAAGAGGAACCTCGAAAGGAATGAAAGGAAGAGGAAGGACGAGGATCCAACCTCCTGGACAAATTAGGGAGACTCTTCCGCTTGTCTTTAGATTCCATAAGCAAGGGCTCAAGGAGAGGTCCAAAGAGTAATTTCCCTGAGAAGGGGGAAGACACCAGTCTCCATTTATGTTTGGCATCTGCCTGCCACTGGCGGAGCCAGAGGAGACGGCGGGAGGTGACATTGGATCCAATGGATTTAGCAAAAAACCTGGAGGCGTTGAGGATGGCATCTGCCGAGTACTCCAGAGCTGCAATGATTTTGTTGACATCCTGTTGAGCCCTAGTAACAGAAGCAGATAAGCGTCCTGTAATTGTTTGACCCACATAAGAGTGGCCCTGTTGAAGAAGGAGGCAGCTGAAGACGTCTTAATGGCCCAAGCAGCCGCCTGGTGGGCTTTAGTAATAGAGACCTCTAGGCGCTTGTCCTCAGGACGAAGGCCTTCCTCGGGAGGACCCATAATGAATGAAATATTAGACAAGACAACAATGGGAGGATCCACTGTAGGAACCTGCAAAAGTGAAAAGAAATCAGCATCTAGGTTATAAAGACGTCTGTCTGTTGTATTAGGGTTGGGACCTGCCACAGGTGCTGCCCATTGGCGAGAAACCACATCTTTGAACATCTTGGGACCAGGAATCTCCTCTGCTTCCAAGGTAGGTTCCTCAAACAGAGAGGAGGAATGAACGATTGCTGTGGCCGCAGGAGTGGACCTTGGAAGTGGTAAGCCTAGATCCATGGTGACTTTGGCTTTATGAAGGAGAGACCTGAACTTTTGAGGTTTGAACAAGCCAATAAAGATGGGATGATCAGGGGACAGGTCCTCATCATCAGATAAACCAGGTTCTCCTAGTTCCTCCTCTGCAGTAGATTCCTGACTAGCCATGTCCCCAGAATAAACCTGGTCCTGTGCTTGATCTAGTCTAGCTGAACTTTGGGACTGAAAAGACCCCTGTGACCGGGCTTGGTCTGAAACCTAAGAACCAGTTCTGCGCTGCATTTCTGCAGCAATGCTACGCTGTACAGCTTCTTGGATAAGAGTTGCTAAAACAGGAATTTGAGCAGAAAGATCATCCCCCACAGACACTGGATTATCTTCTTGGGTAGAAACCCCAGAGGAAGGATGAACATCCACTCTCTCCTGGGATAAAACAGGTGCCTGAGGAGCCCCCTGAGGGGGAGGGACCACCTGAACCACAGGGAAAATGTGGGGCGGGGGAGGGGAAGACTGTAGGATCCCAAATAGTTGAGTGCTAGTTTCAGTTTGAGCAGGCAAAGGAAGGGATGGATCCCCATCCGGGGACCAGACCATGGGAGCATTCTGAGCAGGAATAACACTGGACTCAGCAGCCTTTATAGTTGGAGCAGAAACTAAAGGAGACTGAAGAAGCTCATTCCTCGTTGCCACCCTAATGGCCTTTTCTATGGCCTTCTCCAGAGACCTATGCTGCTGGGATTTCACTGGTCCTGAAGTTCTTCTGGCTGGTGGATGGCTGAGGGGTTGCATGCCTGCCCTGTTTAGGAGGTTCAGGATCAGAAGAGCCCTGAAGCTCGGAAGATGATCGGGTAGCTGCTGCCCTTTTAGAAGGGCGAGAAGCAGATTTGGGAGGCATCAGAATGCTGCTCGGAGTTAAAAAGCCCTGGAGGCAGAATAAAATGGCTGACAGAAACTGAAAAAAAAACAAAAAAACAAAACAAACACAAAATGGCGGCCGGCACAAGGCACAATCAAAATGGCAGCTGTCAGTAGAAACTCAAAATGGCCACCGCCAGTAGAGATTCAAAATGGCGGCTGCAAATCCTCCAGCAGCACCAGAGCTTCCCACAGCACAGTCTCTGCTGAAACGAAGCAAAAAGGAATGTGCTCACCAATCCAGGCTTTGAAGATCCTGTGCCTCCTTTGAACTGCGCTCTCAGCGCTGTGGGGAAAGGCAGATCCAAAATTGCTGCCTTTCGCCTCCCGACGTTTGGGGAAACCCCCCAGGGACGCCAATGCAGAATCTGCCAGCCGGCAGATCCGCTGCAGAAAAGCAGTCCTCAGCAAGCTCCGACATTAGCCGTTCACGCTGGTAGAAAGGAAGGATCTCTACCAGCAAAGCCAGGAGAAGCACTCCCAAACTAACTAAATAGTCCTCAGCGGTCTCAGGCATGAGCCCTTCACGCTGGTAACAGCACGGCTCAACCAGATCCCTGGGAGCCCTGTGATCTAATTAATTTTAATTTAAATCCTAGCAAAATTCTCCAAAAAGGAAGCAATTTTACCCAGCTCAGCTAAAACAGTTCTATCCAGAACGGCTCTGTCTGAAATCTGGGATGGTACAGATACAGGAAGGGGAGGAGTTTTTCTCAAACTGCAGACTCAGTTGACACCGGAAGGCTATATTAACCCTGTCATGACTGCTAGACCCTCGCTGTAGTAGAAGGTGTGGCACTTGGAGATTAGGGTAATGCAAAACTTATGCTTTGTGGAGACTCAACTCTCTTAACTTTTATAACCAAAAGCTAAGCTCTTATTTGACAAGCACACTTATAGTATCGAAAAGAAAGGACCAGATATAGACTGACACAGCCAAGGCAGAAGATTGTTCAGCCTTAGCATGAGAACCCAAGCAGAGGTTATCTACAAAGTGGATTGGCAATAAAATGGTAAAGAAATATGATATACATTAGAACCAAAAATAATTTTAACTTCCACTCCACTGAATATATTGGTAGCAAGTATTTAGCAAAAATCTTCACTCTGTAGATACATGAAAAATGCTCCCTTTTAGATGCAATAAGGTCGTTTTTATAGATTGCTAAAGAAGTAATAATTAAATCAGAAACATAGTACCTTAGATATATGTAATCTATCATTATACAAATAAGTTGAATTGAAACTTACATTTACTTTTAAAATACAAAACAAACTCTATAAAATATTAAGCTACCTGAGAAATTAGAAAACACCCTTGTATAACTGGAAAATCTATGTTTAAGCAGCCACTGCTGGGTTTTCTGGATTGTGGCTGATGGATGAAGTTGCTGGGAGAAAGGAGAAAAAGCAGTATACAATGTTATGATTTGTTCAAGATAGTAAATCTGAAAATAGCATGGCAAATTTCTTGATAGATGAGAAATTGGCACTTACCTCACCACCTGCTAAGGAAATGCCTTCTCCTTGATGATTTGGAGATGATGAATTACTAAATAGGCAGAAATGTGACAAAGGAAAATCACAAAATTAAAAAAAAATCTATGGAATCAGGGCAGGGTACATCTGAACTACTTTCCTATTAGCTGTTTTTCCATAGCAAACAGTTTTTAACTTGAAAGTAACAGCACAAAACTAATAATCTCTTTGGAAGCATTTGGGTTGTCATAAACAGAACTTATAACAATCTAAGATAGGTTGTAAGGTAATTTCATTTGGCATGCTGAAAACAGAAAAATATTGTTGTTAACAGAATTTGGTTAGGCAAATCTATTTCCACTTATTTGTAAGCCACTTTCCTTGCGACTCTTGCTTATAATAACAATCCAATAATAATTTGATTCTGTTCAATCTAATGGACAATTTAATCACCTGTCAATTAAACCTTTGTCCTTCCTAGCTGGTGAAAGCCTTCAGAAAAGGTCACTGGTAGGTGGGTTGATACACTGATAAATTCTTCTTTGCATGAGGGGCGTTCCTGAGATGATTTAAGGAGACACTGTCCTTTCCTTTAAAAAACCATCATTTGAACCCACCTGACAACTTTCGTCCAATCTCCCATCATCCCTATTTGGGTAAGATGGTAGAAAAAGTGATTGCTTGGCAGCTTCAGGGGTCCTGGATGAAATGGAATTATTGGGCCCCTTTCAGTCAGAATTTAGCCTGATTGAAAAGACCGCCTTGGTCACACTCATGGACAATCTCTGGTGGGAGTGGGGTAATGAACATTTCCAATTCTCCTTGAACTCTTAGCGGCCTTTGATACCCATTGAATATTGTATACTTTTGGGCTGGCTACATGAGTTGGGGCTGGGTTCAGCTCCCTTCTCCAAGGTCAGTCCCGATCTTTGTTGGCAAGTAGTGAAATCTAGCCCTAGTCTGCTCATTAGCAATTCCCCACAAGACTCAATACTCTCTCCTCTTCTGTTTAACATCTCCACGAAGCCGCTGGGTGAGATCATTCATCACCATGTCTTGAAACATCACCAATATGCTGTTGATACTCAGCTCTACATCTCTGTATCTGGTGACCTGTGTGATGCTGTCTCTGCCCTCTCACGGTGCTTGGAGGCTGTAGGGATCTGGATGGCGGACAACAGACTTCAACTGAACTCTGGAAAGACTGCTATGGATGCATGGAACCTCAAGAAAGGTTCCATCCAAAAAAATCAAGGATTTGATTTTTGTCATCATTAGTTCTGGATGGGATTGCATAGCTTATTTTGATCCAGTTTGCAATTTAGGAATTCTCCTGGACTAGTTGATGAGGGTGATTAGGAAAGCTTTTGCACAGCTCCAGTCTGTGTACCTACTGCAAACTTTCCTGGATCACAACTTCCTGCACTCAGTTGCCAAACCCAAGTCATCTCTCCTCTGGACTGGTTCTGGTTCTGTGCTTTGAAATTCATTTGAAGCTTCAGCTGGTGCAAAGTGTGGCAGTAAGAGCAGACTTTGGGGCTCCTAGGATGGCCCAAAATCTACTTCTGCTCTGCAAATTTCACTGGCTATCAGTCTGCTTCCAAATGCAGTTCAAAGGGTGGGTTATGACCTTTAAGCTCTTAATGGCAGACGTCAAAACTACCTGAAGAAATATTCAGTCCCACTAGGGCAAGCTCATCTTATCTGTGCCAGCAGAGTATCTGTTGGTCAAAGAACTCCAATTATCAAAATCCAAAAGAGCTTTCTCTGCTGCTGCGCCTTTCCTTTGGAACATCTTAACCAATAGGATAAGATCTCCCCCCACCCCACATCCTTCTGCCAGAGCCTGAAGACCTGGCTCTATTGGTTAGCTTGATGACCAAATGGAGGAGGTTGCTGCTGCACTGATGGCAGTCTATACATGCCTCCCTTGCTCAGCCCATCTTTTTGTTCATAATGGAGTATTCTCTTCTTTCATTGTTATTTTTCTATTATTTTATTTGTTCGTTTTACACTCTTTTCATCTCTTCCTTTTTATTTTGTAAGCTGCTTAGAGTAGCCCCACAGCAAGATAGGTGGCAAATAAATTTAATAAGAATCCAAAAATTTGTATAAATAAAAAATGGGAAAAGCATTAAGTACTATTAATAAAAATCACAATGTAGCTAGTTCTTGATTTATGGCAATTCATTTAACAAGGGATCAAAGTTACAATAGACTCTGAAAAAGTGACTTACAACCCATCTTCAAAGTTAAGACCAACATACTACTCCTGGGATAACATAATTGTAATCTGGATGTTTGGCAATTCACTTACATTCACAATGGTTCCAGCCTTTTGGATCACATGATCATGATACATTATCTTCTCAGCCAGCTTCTGACAAGCAAAGTCAATTGGGAAAGCTAGATCCACTTAATGATCATGTGATTCACTTTAAAACCTCAGTAAAAGGGTCATAAATTGGGTTTATTGTGTGATGACTTAACAATCATATCACAGAGCAACAGAAATTCTGGTCCAAATTCTGGTAATACGTTGAGGACTACCTTTGAAAAAAGTACTTTTCAATTTACAAGCACTAAAGGAAAAGTCAGATAAAAGATTTAATGAATTATAGTAGTTTTAAATCAACCCAAGGATGACACCCAAATGCAGATAACAGCAGCTATGGCAGTTGGGTGGTTTGGAGAAAGACTTGCAGTTGGGTGGTTTGGAGAAAGAGCTTTGTTTGAGAACAAGGGGCTTGTTGGAGGAGGCTGAAAGACGCAAGAATTCAAAAAATTTAAAGATGATAAATTGAGTGATGATCTGGACCTTTTGTTTAAAAAGCCTGATGGATGTAGACTTATTTTATGAAATTAGAAGTCAATTGTCAAGAGATTGTTTTGATTCATAGGAAAATCTGAACAAGTGCTGAAGAGATATTTACAACAGCAATAATTTTAAGTTTTATTATTCAGAATCAGGATATTTTATTTTTAATCAGAAGTTGTTGCGGACGTTCTGCAAGTTAAATATAGTAATAGTGTGTTTACAGAGGGCTTTGAAGTTCAGCTTTGATAAACTTCTGTTCAGCAAAAACGTCTGTTAACTGTTCTTTTTTATAGTAGATAGATTGTAAGTCAAATTGGTTGAACAGAACTGTAGAAGTTCATAAATTGTGGAGCTGTTTTACAAGTGAGCGGAAACTACTACTGTTCAAATATACTTATCTGTATTTAACTGGGAGGACAATCTCTGTATTTTTAATGACCTGGCAATCTCTTGCATTGGGACGGAGTTGGGATGACTGAATGGAGCTGAGCATTTACTGGCCAGATGCCTTTCCTGAAGCCTACATAGAGATCACAGCAGACAGTTTCTTTGTGCCTGCCGCTATCTAGGATCCAATTCAAGCTTCCTGATTATGAGGCCTCTAGATTACCACACCACACATTTATATGTGTGTTTGTTCTTTTGCTAATCTGCACATTTTTGTCTTGTTTAGTTTTGTTCTTGTTCCTCTTTTTTGTTTGTATTTTAACTTTGGAAATAAAACAAAAACAATTACAACAACAACAACAACAACAATAATGTCAACATCTAGAGTTACTAATAGGCTGATTTTCTTATCAGAATGCCATCACCATCTTAAGAATGGTATCTGGGTAGGGTGGGCAGATTCTATCAGAAGATGTTCTCAAAGATAATATGGGACCAAAACATAAAAGGCTTTATCAGCAATACTTTGGATTAGGCATTGAAGCAACTGGTTAGCAGTGCAGCCTCTGCAATATTGGTGAAATCCTGCTAAATTAGTCAGCAAGTTGCAAATTCTGAATTGACTTCAAGGGCAACCCCAGGTATAATGAATTGCAATAATTTAGCTGAGTTGACAAAGGTGTCAGTTAATGTTTTCACTGCTTCCTGGTCCAAGAAGTGGGAAAATTGCTATATTTAGTGAAGCTGACCAAAGACTCCTCTAACCATGGCTTCCAGCTATTTCTCTAAGAGGAGCTGTGAGTCAGGAAAAAGCTGACATCACCCCTTCACGTCAAGAGCTATAATATAATATCCATTGTATCAGCAGATTTCTGCATCAGCAATAACCCTGTTTAGCTAGGATTCAATAATCTGCTAAAGGTTGTCCAGACCTCAGAGTGTTCAGATTCCAGTTTGAGATTTCACTATCTCTCTCTTCCTCTCTCTCATACAGACAGACACACAGACAGTTCCACCACAGCCTAGCAGATAAAATGAGCAGTGTTAACATATTGATATCTAAACCAAAACTAATGGAGAACCCTGTCTCAGGAGTGCCATATGGATACTAAACAAATGAGAGATGGGAGACAAGTCTGAGCACACCATACTGAAGTGCCCAAGGGCTTGATCTATTCTGTCTAAACAATACTGACTAGAACTGCCCATTCAAGAAATGAGAGGAATGACTATAAAGTACTGTTTCAAATCTCCAAACCTTGCAGATAGCGCAGGGGTAAAATGCTACTGGTTTGGACTAGTTCGCCCAAATGGGTAGTAAAAAAATGCTTTAAGAAGATCCGACGATCAGCTGTGCAACAATCAGCTGTGCCATGTGACAGAACTTTTTTTTTACTTTTTTAAAGCATTTTTTTGCTACCTATTTGCCCGAACCGGTAGTAAAAAAATGCTAAAAAGTTTTTTTAAAAGTTCCGACAATTAGCTGTGCGGCAATCAGCTGTGCCAGGCAATAACTGGAAAGTTTTTTTACCTTTTTAAAGCATTTTTTTGCTACCTATTTGCCCGAACAGGTAGTAAAAAAATGCTAAAAAGTTTTTTTAAAAGTTCCGACGATTAGCTGTGAGACAATCAGCTGTGCTTGATTGTCTGTGAGGTTCCTGCCTCACAGGTTGTTGCAGGGGCCATTTTGTGTGAAGACCAGCTGCTTTTGTATTGTGTGTGAGTCAGTTGTGTAGCTTTTGTGTTATTTTTGAATAAAGCGTGATAGTTTGTTTTTGAGCTCTCTGTGACTCTGTGAGGTTCCTGCTTGTTGCAGGAGCCATTTTGTGTGAAGTCCAGCTGCTTTTACATTGTGTGTGAGTCAACTGTGCAGCCATGCCTGCCCAGTCACATGACCACCAAATCATGTCCACAGAACTGGTAGGGAAAATTTTTGAATTTTACTACTGAGATAGCCCATAACAATTCCATGATCTTGATTTGACCAGAAGCGTCGCGGCGAGACAGTCAGGGAATTAGCAGGCTCCAATGAGCTCCACGAAAACCCAGACTGACAAACTGCTGCTGAGGGGTCTTCAAACCGGAACCGTCCTGTAGGGATGGGGAAGAAAGAGAGGCACCTTGGAAGACCAAGAGAAACAGGCAAGTTCCTCGAAGGTCAGAGGAATCTCTCTCCGATTTGGCAGCGAGGGCGGCAGCCATTGCATCAAAAAGCTGGGGCAACCAGTCTAAGTACTGAGCAGGAGTGGTGACTGCAACAGAGTTTTTGAAGCCGGGTGAGCGACAGCCAACTCACAGGAGAAACAACAACAAAAAAATTTTTAAACCTGAAACCCCCAGCGTAAAAATTAGCGGCTAATGGGCATGAGGAAAGAAAAGAGGATGTAAGCAAAATTCAAAGGGACAAAAGCCTGAAAAGAAAATTGACTCTTGAATAAAATTATCTGGAAAATTTTAAGAATTAGAAGAAGTAACCCCAAAATTTTATTTCCAAATCTAAAGTATTGGAAAGAAAATAAATAGATCCTTTCTTTTTGGAATATTAAGGACATTAAGCCCTGCAACAGAAGTAATGCATACTTAAAGATAAATAAAGGGGGGAAAAAGAGGGGGAAGTATTATTTGGACTGGACTAAAAATTGATTTGATATTTTCAAAGCTAAAAAGAAGGGGAAAAAAGCTAATTGTTAACATGAATTGATACAAAATGGACATTTTGTAAAACAATTAAGAGGAATTGACTTTGAAAAAAAAAGGAAAAAAACGAAACTTTTATAACTGGACCAATATCAACACAGAAAGAACAAAATGGCCCAGGAAATTAAAAATGATGGAAATGATGTACTCGTTGTGGAAAGCGAAAATAAGAGGAATAATTACAATGTTACATGAAGAATCGAAATTTGAGGATCCAAAAATTGAGATAGAGCATGCTTAAGCTAACAAGGAAACAAAGATGGAGAAGCAAGACACAGAGATTGAAAATAAAGAAGATAAAGACAATGAGATTAATTATGGAAAATTAATTGAATATGTAAATAGTAATAATAAAAAGGAGGTTTTTAGAGATTACATTGGGATTAACAATGGAAAAAACAGGAAGGGCGGAAAAAAACAAAGAAGGAAAGAAGGGTGGAATAGAAAGAATACAAAAAACTTAAATGATTACACTGGGATTAACAGTGAAAAGAAAAAAAAGAGGAAAAGGATGGAAAATAACAGATCTGTGAAACAGAACGATTACACTGGAATAAACAGTGGAATAAATAGTGGGAAGAGATGGGAAACAAGGGGAAATTTAGGGCAAAAGAGGAGAGTTCAAGATATTAAAATACAAAAGAAAAAAGGAGAAAGAAAAAGGCAAAA
The DNA here is from genome assembly GCA_038048745.1 of Coluber constrictor foxii. Lineage (NCBI taxonomy): Eukaryota > Metazoa > Chordata > Lepidosauria > Squamata > Colubridae > Coluber > Coluber constrictor. The sequence continues at coordinate 111,064,428 of CM075961.1, read as the reverse complement.
ATAAAAATGGGAAGGGAGAAAAAGAAATGAAAGAGAAAGATGCTATATAAAAATAGAATTGAAATATGAACTGAAGTAAGAAATAAATGAGAAATTATATGTGTAAAAATGAAATGAATAATAATTGGAATATTTGTTTTGTATCTTTGAAATCTAGATGACAAGTTTTTATTATTATTTTCTTTTTTAGAAATATGAATAAGTATGAATTGTACCAAGTGACACCTTTAATGGTATATGGTGGTGAAAGTAGAAAGGATTAAGTTGTAGCCTGGATAACAGCTAAAATATTTTTAAATTTAATTAGGGAAATTGTAAACAATTGAAATATTTGTAATTGTATATTGTGATGAAAGCAAAATGATTAACTTGTGATTTGGAGGACTATATGGGCAAAACGATTTGGTTAATTAGGAGAACTTAAGATGTAAAAATGAGTAACATAAGAGGAAAGCTCTATCTAATTAGGGAAATTGTAATAATTGAAATACTTTAACTGTATATTGTGTAGAAAGGAGAAATGATTAAGTTGTGGTTTGGAGGAACATTATTAAAAATTATTTGGTTTATTATTATTGGTAAATATAATTAATTGATTTGTAAGAAATTGGATTGCATGGAAATAATTGGATTATTTATGTTCATATTGATTAATATACAAAAAAAGATAGTTATATAACTAACTGATTTATACTAAAATGTTAGATGACAATGGGAAGAGGTATAATATAGAATAGGAGGGAAAAATTGAATTTGATTAAGATTTGAGATGAGAATGAAGGGTAATATTGGTTCTTAAAAAATAGATCAGGAATAAATATGGCAAAAAGGAAATATAGAAATTGTAAATTTAATTGAAATTATTAAATATTGTCTAAATTTGTGAACTGGCCAAATACTCTGTTCAAAGAAAATACATTCTATGTTTGTATGTGTGCTTGTCTAAAAAGTAAAAAAAACTTTTCCATGATCTTTTAATCTAACAGAATCAGATAGGGCAGTGATGGCTAACCTTTTTGCTGTCGGGTGCCAAAAGCAGGGGGAGCGCAACAGGGTCATGCGTGTGTGTGGCCACACCCATAATTCAATGCCCCCCACATGCCCTACCCCCCTGCGCATGCATGCGTGCCCCCCCACGCCTCGTTTTGGGCTAGCAGGCCTCCCTGAAGCCCATTTCCAGACTTCTGGTAGTCCCCATTTTTCACCCTCCTCAGACTCCAGAGGCTTTCTTGGAGCCTGGGGAGGGCGAAAACAGCTTTCCCTGCCTCCTAGACACCCTTCGGAGGCCGAAAATGGCCCATTTCCCAACTTCCAGTGGGCCTGGCAGGCCCAGTTTTTGCCATCCCCAGGCTCCAAAAGCTTTCTTAGAGCCACCCCTTCTGGAGACCCTCTGGAGGCCAAAAGCGCCCTCCCGGAGCTTCCACGCAAGCCCTGTACTTACCTGGCATCCAAAATGGGCTGAGTGGAGACTCCTGGGAGGGGAGGGACGGTGTGGGCGTGGCTAGCTGAAATCAGCTGGGGAGCTGAGCTAGGGCAACAGCTTGCGTGCCCGCAAATATAGCTCCACGTGCCACCTGTGGCACGCTTTCCATAGGTTCGCCATCATGGAGATAGGGCATACTATTTGCCTCCAAGTCCTATCAACACATCATCAATAAGACTGCTTTAATCTTTATTTTCATAATGTAGCAAGAAATCTTTTTCTCAAGAGCTTAATTAGCCAGGAACTCCCTTCCCATTTCCTCTTTATTTCAATGATGCACCATATCATATAATGATGTACAGGAGTACATTTAAATCAAAGAATGCTATCACATTAATTATGTAGAAATTTCTGACTGGCAATTTTATTTTTGCCATAATATTTAATATTACCTTGAACTTCAATCTTGATTTAATATGGCATATCAGTTTAGAAGTTAAGTATACCTGTCTGAGATACTGTAAGTAGTGTGTGGAGAAGAAGTAAAAGCTGGTATTGGGGTAGGACTATTCACAAATGCAGGCATATCAGGCCATGGTGAACACTAGAATAAAGAAAAATATTAAACAACACTTTAATCATTACCATTAGGATTGCATTACAAGAATTTAGTTCTTGTATTAACTTTTATAAGCTTCAATCTTCATTTTATTAAATAATATTCATCCCTTATTTTTTGTGCATGCATTTATAAGATCTTTGGTTAGTAATGTCTTTATTCTTTAGGTTATACACAGACTTGTTCTCTCATGATATTTAGCTACCAAAGAAATTCCATTTGGCAAAAAAAAATAAATGGTCAAAGCTCTATATTTAAATGCTAAAAATACTCTGAATCAGTGATAGTATCTATGGAAAAAGTAATGAGAAAACACAATTGTAGTTTTAAAACAAAAAATTTTAAGCATTCTGACTTTCAATTCACTATCTGAATTTTTTTTTAAAATCTCAGATGTCATCTTTTAACCCTATATGATTAAAATGTAATCGGAGACTTGGTTAGAGTAAATTACTGATTATTTTAAATGCAAATGGGACTCTCTAGAAAAGGACCAAGAAACTAAGTATATGTACGTTATTTATTATAAAATTCTTATAATCTTCAATGAGAAGGAAAGAATATATTATACAATGAGGCTGTAACAATGTGAATATTTGACATTCATCTAAACCATACAGAGCTTTAGATTAATAGGGAATAGTTGTCTGTAACTCCTTAGCGCAACTGCCTCTCCAGAATCCCGAAGCTGCCAAACACAGCTCCAGTAGAATTTTGGGAAAAAACACACGTTTAAGAAGTTGCTGGCTCGTGCTATGTTTGTACCTCAGAGCAAATTGTTGCAACCTATGACTTGATGGTAAGCAGTTTTTGTCTGAGATGGGAAAAATGGAGATTATGCACCACTTTACAAAGTGAATTGGTCAATTACATGTTAGTGGTGGATATGATGCAGATGTGTAGAGAATCATGCAAAACATGTAACTAATCTTGCTATATCAGTGCAATGTTATATTAGAACAGATTACATTGCAACTGCTGCTAGTTATTACTATTCTTCTCACATATTTTCTCAGGACACATTAACTGACTTAGACCTTTTTTAGATTCCAAATCTCATAAACCATTAACAAAGGGAATTGGAGTTTATACATCTGGAGTACACTCGTTTCCTTTTGCTGAATTAAAGAAACAGCAACATCATTTTCAGCAAAATTTTTTGAAGGACTAATGGACTGTATCCTATGATTACTAAATAATACACTTTCTTGTCATATCTCTATACATAAAACCTTCTTGCTCTTCAGCAATGAAAAATGGTGACTAAATAAAACAAATACATTACTGATAGCGGAGCATTACAGTATTGACAGTTTCTTGTTCATTTCTGATGAGCAAGAAGGAGTTATGTATTTCAGACAACATAACTATATATTTCAGTTATAATACAACTTATTTGTAGGCATTTACATTACTTTTTACAAAGGCACTGGTTGTTCATTTTTTGATATGCTTCTTAAAGTTTTCTTGGTGTAATATAAAATTAGAATTGAGAGTTATGAAAAGTATCATTAAATCCATTTTGAAATGTAGAGTTTATATTTTATATTTATTATACTGTTAAAGGGCAATTGAAGTAAATTCAATGTATAACATTTTACTTTATAGTATATACTATGTAGATTATTGCAAGTAAGTAGATATTAACAATAGGATTGCCATTAAATAAATTTCTCAATACTATGCATTGGAGAAAAAACCAATTTTTCAATTGGTTATTCAATTTTTAGTTAAAATTTATTTTTCTCAAGATTAAATCAATATTATCAAACTATCCTTATCTTTAACACTATGCATTTAAAAACTAAAGTTAATGAAAACATTTAAATGCATGAATAAATAAGCCTTTTATTCTTTCCAAATTGTCAGAGTATTGAAAAGAAATAATATGAATGGGGATCTGATTGTGACAATTCTCCAAATGCTGAACAGAGCAGAACCGAATCCGGTGTTGGGACAGAAGCTGGTAAAATAAAAATGAATTCAAAAACCAGTTGGACTTGATGAGAAGTTGCAGAAAAAGAAATCCTGGAAGAAATTTCCCATATATCCCCGTGGAAGAGGCAGATGCTGTGGTTTAGAATATTGCCAACTCCTTGATTCTAAATCTCCTCCCTCTTCCTCCCTGGTCACATGACCCGCAGTGTTGCTATTATTAAGGGATTGGAAAGAATTCCAGAAGCCATGCTGTGCATGCTTTCCCTACCTTGTTGAACAGTTACACTTGAGAGAACACATTTGACTAGGCAAAGCTTTGCAAATTGCTCATTACTTTCCAGGTGGGCTTTTACTGTTGGCTATTTTAGGCAAGGCAGATTTGCAATTCCTTGTACTTAATGAAGCAGTATATAATTATCTGACTACAACAATCCTCATCTCAGAAAACATCCATGCTAAAGCTATAGGAAAAGAAGGAATACGTTAAGAACATAGGAAATTTTAATTTCTTTATAAATTCAAAGTTTGCGAGATTCAAAAGCTGACCTATGAAAAAGAACTTCTCTTTTGTCTTTAGTTCTGTTGTCTGTACATGGATTTTGCTTTTACCATCCCAAAAGCTAGCAGTTGCTCCAGTTGGCATATTGATAAGGCAGAAGGAGCAAAGACCATCTCAAAGATACACCAATCCCTGCCTACATCTTTCTGCTAAAATCATTAATCAAATTATTATATGTCAAATGAGCAAGGTACTTAAACTAAAATTGTACCCTTTGTAAAACCTGACTATTTCTGGAGTATATGGGAGAGACTTTATGATTTCCTTAAAAACAGTAGCTAGGAATTCTTGGCTATATCCGATTAAAAATATTGCTCTTGATCACAAAACATATAATCTACTGAATGGAGAGAATACTTTGGCAGAGCCCCCCATCGAACAAAAGTATTACATGTTGAATTCAGAATTCAATTTATCAACCATTAAGGTCACTGAAAAACCGTACTCATCAAATTTCAATTTAAGCTACGGAACAAAACTTATTTATCAAGATTCAGTGGGTGAAAATAATCATCTTGATATCCTTCAAATAATAGTGGAACTAAAAAATATTTGTTTTAAAAGGTAAGATTCTGGAATTGTTTTTACTGTAACACAATATTGACGAGGAATTGCAGCTGGTATAAAAAGGGAACAGCAGCACTCTAGCATTAGCCTCTTTAAGGATGGACAGGATTGACGTGCTACAGGAACATATGTATGGGCCCATTAAAGAGGATTTGTATATACTTATATTTAGTCCTATTCTTATTGTGCAAGCACAATAAAAAGACCTGTTATTCAGGCAGACTGATTTTTAAAAACAGCCTCCATTCTAACTCTTAGACAATCCCCTTTATTGTATGGGGATTGTATTAGCATTGTTCAATAATGTGAAAAAATGTACAGATTTGCACATATAGCATACATACAACCAAAGTATAAGAATTTTTACAGTTCTTACATTAAAAAAAATGAAGAAATGGGAAGCGTATAATCAAAAAGGCAAGAGGATCTGCAACCATTTTGATGAAACAGTTTGCAAAAACATGCAAGCCAAAATATGGAAATATATATCTCAACTAATTAATTAATGTATCTGATTTCATTAATTACACATGAGAAATAGGCTTTAAAGTACACAATTTATTATTCAACACAGCCATTTTATGTGTAAACTACAGCTTTTGATTTTTATAAGTGCTACAGGCTTGCTAACATTTTATTTAGGTGTTAGATTTAGGAAGCATTTCTCACTAAGAAACAATATGAAATAATTAGCAGTAAGCAAAAGTGAATAAAATTAAGCCAGCCCAGGAAAAATCTTTTGTTTTCAATCATGGATGATAGAAATTGGTCCTATATCTAACACTGCACAAGATAGCTTGCACAATGAAAAGTAAGAAGTCCCTTACACTGCCTCGCTTTGCCAGAGAATCACCGTAGTCTGCTGGCAAAGTCCGCTTGCTGGACTTTTTCTGCTCATGTTCAACTGCATCTTCAATTATAGGCTCAAGCCTCATCTGGACAAACACCAAAGATGTGGATCAATTTCTTTTCATTATACAGTGAGGAAAATTTTTTAAAGCCTTTTAAAAACATATGCAATCTTTAGAAAGTTATAGAAAACTCACTGGTGTTTAAATAAAAAGAAATACAAAAGCCCAGTGAGGCTCTGCCCACAAATCCATTAACTTTTAAATACAATTGTAGTTCCAAATTGACAAGGAAAAAACAAATCCTAATACAGTATTTTTAGCACTGGGTTTTAAGATATGTACATGAGACAGCCATGAGTAAAACTAAATGCTTTAACCTATTTTCAATAGGTTAAATAGGATCAAGTACCTATTTTCTTGATCCTAAATCTTATAGGTCTTCTGTTTCATTGTGATCTACAACTGCCAGATAAACTTTGCCTTTACATATATTTTGCTTAAGCTCCACCCTTTGAAATCTAACTTACTGCTTAAAGTAGGCCAAGTATACTTTGCATCATTTCTCTTAACAAATAAAGCATTTCATTATTTTTACCTCGGTGAGAATTGTAGTATCATATGAAGGCTGGTATTTTTCCTTTTCATGGGCAGTTCGCTTCTCCATCTTTTCTCTATCTGTTTTTTGTTTTCTGTCTGCCCCTTTTGGCTAAAAACAAAAAAAGGAAGGAAGGAAGGAAGGAAGGAAGGAAGGAAGGAAGGAAGGAAGGAAGGAAGGAAGGAAGGAAGGAAGGAAGGAAGGAAGGAAGGAAGGAAGGAATCAGTACAAAAATAAATTCCATATTGCCATTTTTTATGCCACTCCAAAAAATATATTTAACTTTCTTACTTTAAACACTTTGATTTGACAGCTGGCTGAATGCAGATGATCACTATACTCTCCATTTTCTGCTTCTTTAAAAGTGTCAACCTGTATTCTAAATGGAACTCCTTTCTCACCTCCATGTTTCCGAGGTGTAAATTCTGTGCTAATACAGTGTACCTAAAAATAATAATAATCAAAGCAAAGTAACATGCAAAGATACGCTCTGTTTCTTTGTATTTAACAGACATTTTAGATTTATATACAGTACATTTTTGTATTAAATTATAAAGTGTTGCCACAGGGAGATAAATCACTGTATCATATATTCCGAGCAATTAGTATTTTTTTTAAATGATATACATTATTAGATCAAAAATAAAGCTATTGCAGATATTATCCAGGCTAAAAAAATGGAACTCAAGATTCAGAAGCATTAAACTTTTGAATGCCAAATGACAAGGACAAGCATTATTTTTACCATAATGAATGTTTCTCTAGAAACATTCCTAGATTTAAGATCTCTAGAATACTACTGGGGTAAGGAAACTTAAACATATTGGACTAATGGGAAGTACAAGATATGTATAAAGAGTAAAAAAGCACATCATAATAAAGGCAGATTTTTTACTACGTGTGGAGGATGTTAAGTGCATGCCTGTTGACATTTAAATCACTTCAAATCAACACACACCCCCCTTCAAAAAAATCAGGACAAATATTTTAGCTCTAATAATAATGATAATATTGCTTTATTTTTTATATCTACTATGGCCATCAGAAATAAAAAAGAAAAGAAAAAAGAGAGCCCTAGATCTCAATGCAAAAATGTTACCCACTATTTTAAAAAAGTTACCCTTCTGTGAACCTGACAATTTCAGAATAATAATTTCAAACCTGAATAAAGGCAGATGTGCGTTTTCCAGGATCCCATAAAAACTCAACTGCATTGAGTGGACTTCGATTTGTTTTTATATCAATTATTCCAACAGACATAGGAATATCTATAAAATAAAGAAAAATATTGAAAAATCAAACAATGTTTTAAAACAATAAAAATAAGAAATGTTATTTAAATACATAAATCTTTTTTTAGTTTTATTTTTAGGTCTTCTATTAATTTTTGTAACAGATTTTAAATAACTCACAAAATGGAACTATAATTTACAAAATTAGGTGTACAATATATTATTAAAACCAGGTGTTTAAATATTACTATTTCACAGTAACTCAGTTCTCAGTTTATTTTTATGAAGATATTAACTTAAGTCATGATTTTACCTAAATCAAGTAATCGGTCTCCAGGGCGATTCCACTTCCAGCCTTCTAGTTGCTGATGTTCAGTGTATTGTAATCTTCTGTCATGGAATATTACTCTTATGATACTCTAATATATAAAAAAAATCAACTCCCCCCAGTAAAAATAGAATACAAATGATAATTTAATTATAATAATATAGTCAAGGTTGCCAATTCTACATCTACTCAATTTTTAAAAAATTGGGTGAGCTAACAAAATAAGACCACCTCTTTTTACCTGGAGATATAAATTCCTTTCAGATATAAAGGTACAAATTCCTTTCAGATGGTCCAGAATAACAGATTGTGATAATTACAAGTATAGAATATTTTCTCATAGAGAAAAATAATCCAGAAAACATCCATTTATTTGTGGACCAAAATGAAAATATTATCTTATAGCTCAATTAAAATAAGTTAATAGGCCTTAAGGCATATATTAAATTATTTTACTACAATCTAACCCTAATTTACAGGTTTCAGTTACATCGTAATAGTTAGAAGTCACTTCAGTTTGCCAGGAGGCAAAGGACCTGTTTTTTATACAATAAAGCAATGAACATTTACAGCTCCAATGACCAGATTTAAGTGCTCAGGCATTCATAATTTAATATATGAATCAATATTACTTTCTTTTCCCTGACCTGGTACCCTTAATATACATTGGGCTACTTTGAGTCAGCTGGAATTCTTGGAAGTGTAGTCCCAACCCATCTGGAGATCAACGTATCAGGGAAAATTACAACTGACCGCAGACTGAATGTTACTTGGTTACTGTGTAATGATGAGATTTGTATCAGGTAATTCAGAAAACAAAGAATAAAACAAGGCATAAATGGGAAAATACAAAATATCCTACAACTGATAATGAATGAAGATCAAAGGGTCCAGGAAAGAGGAGACAGCAGAAAGAATGGAGGAAAAGATAAAACAGGCAAATAAAGCAAGAAAATGAGAAAGAGAAGACAATAAAGATAATAATGATTGATGAAATAAACCAAGGGAAAAGTACTTTAAGAGATTTAAAAATGAAATCTGATAATTTGGAAGATACTTTTGAAAGGGAGATAGGGGTTTGGGTGGACACTCTGGAGTTTAGGAGGATAGAGATGGGAGAAATATTCAGACTGAATGGTGAAGGCACAGATGCTGATAGAGAAAAAGATCCAAGAGAGGAGTGTGGGAGGCAAGCTAAAAAACGAATAAGAATTGAAGTATTAAAATGGGCAAAAGATAATGGAGAGAAACAAATTGTTTCTTTTTTTCTAATATAAGGCATTGGCATCCTTCAGCCTCAAGAGACTATGGTATCATGCTCTGGAAAGAGGTCCTAAAACAGCATCTAATGTGATTAAAAAGACCAATTCGAGAGTGGCAATTCCTTCCACACTGAGGGCAGATACATTCTGTCCCCTGCCCAGCCCCCAGTTTTTGCTGGTTCTGGGACTGCCTCTTTGCCTCAGCCTGCTGAACAAGTGTCTCTTTGAATTGGAGAAGGCCATGCTGCGTCTTTAGCCTCCAAGCTGAACGATCAGAGGTTAAGGTTTCCCAGTTGTTAATGTCCCTTCCCAGGGTCTTTAGATCCCTCTTGCAGATATCCTTATATCGCAGCTGTGGTCACTCTCTGAGGCGCTTTCCCTGCACTAATTCTCCATACAGGAGATCTTTTGGAATCCGACCATCAGCCATTCTCACGACATGCCCCAGCCAACGTCGATGTTGCTGTTTCAATAGTGTCTACATGCTAGAAATTCCAAATTCAAAGACTGCGCTATTTGGAACTTTGTCTTGCCAGGTGATGCCAAGAATTCGTCAGAGACAGCGCATATGAAAGGTGTTCAACTTTCTCTCCTGCCGTGAATAGAGGGTCCAAGACTCACTGCAGTACAAGAGTGTGCTCAGGACGCAAGCTCTACAGACCTGGATCTTTGTACGTTCCGTTAGCTTCTTATTAAGCCATACTCTCTTTGTAAGTCTGGAAAATGTGGTGGCCGCTTTACCAATACGTTTATTCAGCTCAGTATCTAAAGGGAGAGTGTCAGAGATAGTTGAGCTGAGATACACAAAGTCATGGACGACCTCCAGTTCTTGTGCAGAGATTGTAATACAGGAGGTGAATCCATGTCCTTACCCATGACTTGTGTTTTTTCAGGCTGATTGTTAGTCCAAAGTCTTGGCAAGCCTTGCTAAAACTGTCCATAAGTTGTTGAAGATTTTCAGCAGAGTGAGGAGTGATGACAGCATCATCAGCAAAGAGGAAATCCCATAAGCATTTCAGCTGGACTTTAGACTGCTCTCAATCTAGAGAGATTAAAGAGTTTTCTGTCTGATCTGGTCCGGAGGTAAATACCCTCTGTTGCAGTTCCAACATGTTTCAGCATGACAGCAAAAAAAGATCCCAAATAAAATTGGCGCGAGGACACAGCCCTGCTTCACTCCACTTTGAATATCAAAGGAATCTGAAGTTAATCCATCAAAAACTACAGTGCCCTTCCTTTCCTCATGAAAGGACCTGATGATGTTGAAGAGCTGAGGCGGACATCCAATCTTGGGGAGAATTTTATAAAGGCCGTCCCTGCTAACTAAGTCAAAAGCCTTCATAAGATCTATGAAGGCTACGAAAAGTGGCTGTCTTTGTTCCCTGCATTTCTACTGCAACTGCCTAAGAGAAAATACCATGTCAGTAGTGGACCTGTTGGCTCAAAATCCACACTGTGATTCTGGATAGACTCTCTCTGTAAGCACCTGGATCCTCTTCAGTACGACACGGGCAAGCAGCTTCCCTACAACACTAAGAAGAGAAGTGCCACGGTAGTTGTTACAGTCACCCCTGTCACCTTTGTTCTTGTACAGAGTGACGATATTTGCATCCTTCATATCCTGTGATATTCCACCTTCTCTCCAACAAAGACAGAAGATTTCATGCAGTTCAGTGGACATGTTCTCTTTGCAGCACTTCAGAACTTTGGCAGGAATGTTATCTTGCCAGAGGCAAGGGAATCCATGGCCGCATTTAGTTCTTCTAAAGTTGGTTCACTGTGAAGCTCCTCCAAGACAGGCAGGCACTCAATGTTATTTAATGCTTCTTCAGTTACCACATTTTCTCTGAAATATAACTCAGAGTAGTGCTGAACCCAGTGTGCCATCTGCTGTGTTCGGTCCTGGATAACCTCACCTGTAGCAGACTTCAGAGGGGCAGATTTCTTCTGTGTTGGACCTAAGGCCTGCTTGATGCCATCATACATCCCCTTGATGTTGCCTGTGTCAGCTGCTATTATGGTTCTGAGGGCAAAGCTGCAGCCAATAATCGTTAGCACATCTCCTGGTGGTCTGTTGGACTTTGCTACGAGCAGCTCGCAGAACCTGTAGGTTGCGTTCACTGGAACAAGCTTTATATGCAATTAGAGCTCTCCTTTTTTCCTTGATGGCTGGTATCAACTCCTTCGAATGTGCTTCAAACCAATCTGCTGTCTTTTTGATCTCCTTACCAAATACTGACAATGCATTCAATATAAACAGCATTCTTGAAATATTCTCATCGTTCAGATGCATTTATTTCAGCTGGGCCTGGGAGAGTTTACTTGAGTGCTTGTGCAAATTCCTCCACTTGCCCTGATTGCGGGTCTTGTTGATGTCAAGTCGTGGTTTTCCTTCCTTCTTCGAGTAATGCAATCTCTTTGTTTGCAGTTTTATTCTGCTGCACACCAAGGAGTGGTTTGTATCGCAATCAGCACCCTGATAACTGTGTGTGATTGTAATATTGGTGAGGTTGAAGCACCTGGTAAGAATCAAGTCGAGCTGGTTCCAATGCTTCGTTTTTGGATATCTCCAAGAGACTCTGTGTTGAGGCTTTGTTTTAAAGTATGTATTGCTAACACAAAGACCACAGTAGCAGCAAAACTCCAGCAGTCGTTGGCCATTTTAGTTCATATTTCTGATGCTGAACTGACCCAAGTGGGCCAAGAACTATAATCAGCTCCAACTCTGGCATTAAAATTGCCAAGCATAAACAGTGGTTCTTTCTCAGGGATTTTCTTGATAGTAGCAGCCAGATTGTCGTAGCATTTGTCTTTGGATACTACTGAAGATGATAATGCCGGAGCATATGTGCTAATAAGAGTAACCAGCCCTGCTGATGAGTGGAGCTGCAAGGACAGAATTCTTTCACTTCCTGCAGCAGGTGGAGTAATGGATCCTAGTAGGGTGTTTCTGACCATGAAGCCAACCCCATATTCCCTAGACTCGTTTGATGGTTTTCCCTGCTAGAACGAGAAGTTTTCTCCTTAATAGATCCCAAGTCTAACAGTCTTGTCTCTTGAAGGGCAATGATGTCCATCTGCAGTCTGCTCAACTCCATATCAATGGCAGCTGTCTTACGTACATCATCTATCTCTTGTAAATTGTCAGAAAGGCCAGGGGTCATTGTCCGAACATCCTAGGTGCCCAACTTTAGGGCTAAAGTTTTCTTATGTTTGTTGCATGATGCAAAGTTATCAATCTGCTTGTCAGCTTTGACCCTAAACCCCATACACCCTGCGAGGTTAACAGACCGTGGCGGGGCAGCACCTTAGTGGCTGGGACTGCCCAATTTAAGGTGAGTGGTAGCTGCCCAATGAGGTACAATGACCTCTTCTATCGACAAAAGTGGTCCTGGCATCACACTCTCTGCCAATCAAGCAAAGACTTATAACCGGTAACTACCATTTCCCGTGTTGTTTCAATGCTGTATGCAAAGCTGGAGCATGTGCTCCAGGTTTTGCCTCGAGGTTGACTCCTAAAGACTTTCCCATAGATGAGTATAGCCACAAGGCAGTGGAGGTTTGAGATCAGAGTTTTCCTTCTCCTACATCAGTTGCCTTCCAAGGTTAGCAGACACCATCTAATCGGTTTTTCCCAAGCACATAGCTAACAAGACTTCCCACTTACACTCAATCAAACAGCCACTCTCCCCTCCCCCTAGAAACAAGCAGATTCATTCATGAGGTGAACTGGAGCACCTTCCTCCCTGCAGTTACCTGATTCACTCACTCAAACAGACACTCCCCTTTCCCCTAAAAACAAGCAGATTTACCCATGAGCAGAGCTGGAGAACTTTCCTCCCTGCAATCACATGATTCACTCACTCAAACAGACACTCCCCTTCCCCCTAAAAACAAGCAGATTTACCCATGAGGAGAGCTGAAGAACTTTCCTCCCTGCAGTCATATCATTCACTCTCTCAAACAGACCTAATATAAGGATGGCCTGATTAAAAACTAGAATAGAGGTAGAAATAAGAATACACACCTTTATATAAAGCAATAGTTAAAAGGAAAGATTGGAGATTGAAAGATGGTATTATTAGATATGTTTAAATAATAGGATGATTGGTACTAGAATGGCGCATTGTGACTTTGAATAACCAAATAATGAACAACTATGTCTTAATATAAACATGTGTATTAACACAAGGATTAGTAATGGTGACCTGACTAGAAGCTAGAATAGAGGTAGAAATAAGAAATAGGGGAAATATTAGCAATTATAATTTTTATATAATAGAACGTAAGTAATAATTAGATGGAAAAATTAGAGGTTGAAAGATGGTATTACTATGTACACTTAATAATATCATTGGCATTAAAATGGAACATTGAAATATTGAATAATTACTCTAAAACATGTATATCAATACTAGGATTATATAAGTTTGATTAAGATAACAATGATTATTATTAATAATAATTATTTATATACTTTATTCATTAAACATGAAACTCAGTCAACTGAACAGTCAAAAGTGCATCACTAATGGTGATGTAATGGTGGTAGTAATGGTTGATACGGGTTGCTGCCAGCATCCTAGGTATCAACCAAGTACCTTCTTAAAATGTACAATGTTGCAAGTAGCATATTTTTTTTGCAGTTCCACTGGTGTTATTGCAGGAAGCTGCAATTTGTTGATGTATCTTATAAAATTCTTGAACATGGTACCAAGTGTCCTGATTACAATGTTTCTATTGTACTGTTACATATTTCATCCATAATCACGTAGTTTCAATGGCCAGGTCATGATATTTCGTGATTTTTTTTTCCAGTTCTTTTTTCTTCGACTGACATCTCCTGGTACCATGATGTCAATAAATTATATGTTTCGGTTTTCGATAATTGTGATATCTGGGGTGTTGTGTTCCAAATGACGATCTGTCTGTATTCAAAAGTCCCACAAGATCTTCACTTTCTCATTTTCTATAACTTTTTCTGCTTTATGTTTCAATGACTTTTGGGATATGAGTAAGTCGTATTTTTTACATAATGACCAGTGGATTAATTTAGCAATTCAGTCATGTCTAGCTTTGTAATCAGTTTGTACAATTTTGCTGCATTCATATATTAAATGTGAAACAGTATCGACTTTGTTGTTGCATAGTTGACAGTTTGGATTGTCGGTGGATTTTTGTATCTTTGCTTTCATGGCATTAGTTTGTAGGCTTGTTCTTGAGCAGTGAGTATTAAACATTCCATTTCTTTCTTGATGATTCCCATCTTAAGCCATGCCCATGTAAAGCTGTCATCACATTTTCCTTCAATGTTTTTCAACTGCTGTCCATGCAAAGCTTTGGTTTTCCATCTGTTTAGTCTGTCATCCAGCTGTTTTTCCTTATATTCTGCCTTTGTGTTTTTATAATTTCTCCATTTTCACAGCCTGCAGCAATTTTTCTGTACTTTCGTTCACATAATCATTCAAACTTTGTTTTTCTTCTTCTACAGTTTGATGGATTTGCCATAGTCCTCTGCCCCCTATTTTTCTTGGCAGGTACAACCTGTCGATGTCACTTTGTGGATGTAAATCGTGGTACATATTCAAAAGTTTGCGCATTTTCCAGTCCATGTTTTCCAGTTCAGCCAAAGTCCAGTAGATTCCAGCTGAGTAGCACTGGAACTGCCCATGTATTAATGGCTTTAATTATGTTTCCAGCATTCAGCTTTGATTTTAATATTTTGCTCCTGATGTATTCTTTTTGCGTTGATTCTTTGACTTTTCCATTCAAGATGTTATCTGCTTCCAATCCACCTAGGTATTTGTAACCATCATCCTTTGCTAATGTTTCACTATGTTTCCATTTCCCAGTTCTATTCCTTCTTTTTCCCCCCATTTTTCCTTGCTGCATGAATAATATAACACATTTTTCAAGTCCAAAGTTAATTTTGATGTCGTTGCTAAACAGTTGAACTGTGTTGAGTATTGATTTAAATTCAGTGGAGCTTTTCGCATACATTTTTAAGTCATCCATTTATAGTAGATGGTTTATCTTGCCATGTTGTCTTGAGATTTGGTACCCCAGTTTTGTGTTTTGTAGGATTATTGTCCGTGGAATTAATGCGATGTTGAGCAGTAGTGGTGAAAGTGAGTCCCCCTGGAAGATTCCTCGCCTGATATTGACTTCACCAATTTTTCTTCTTCCCATTTGCTGTTTTCCATTTTTTTGTTTGATTAGTGTAACAACTATTATTAATTATTATTATTATTCTCTTTTATTCATTAAACATGAAACTCAGTCAACTGAACATTTAAAAATGAGTCACAAAGGAAGGGTGTGGCCAGTGTCAGCGGCAGTACAGCAAATTCCAGGGCTCCTGGAAAATGCTGATATCTCAGCTGCTTTAGGGGATCCCCAGGGATCATAGCTGTCCTGTAGGGACAGTGAAGAACAGAGGCACAGGCAGGGATGAACAGAGAAGTCGCAAGTTCCCTGAAGTGTCTGCATCAGTCTCCGACCCAGCAGCAAGGGAAGACAGTCAAAAGCAAAAAGAGAAGGAAAAAAGAACGAGGTGATCATCTGGATGAGAAACTGGTCTTGGAAACAAGATTCCTTTATATATTTAACTCCTGAACTTTTAAAACTATTTTACTTGAAAAAATTGGCAAAGAGAGAGGGGTGGAAAAAGGCTACCTCCCCACCTCCGGAACAGCTGCGAAGAAGCTGAAGCCATTAATAAAAGCTAATTAACAAAAGCTGAAAAAGTAATTTAACAAATTGAAAGCAGATTGGGAAAAGAAGCTAAGGAACTGTAACTTGAAAAGTTGAGTTTGGAGTTTTGAAGCTAGGGTTTTTTGTTTTTTGTTTTCTCTTTTAAGACTATTTTGGATTGCAGAGGAAATTAAAGAGGTATATTGGACAAAGGAAAAGATGAAAAAGGAGTAACCTTGGGACGTTTTGGAAACTGTCAAGAAGATTTTGATAAGAAGTGGTCTTGTGACTTTGTAACAGAAGGGGGAAGATATAGAAGAAGAAGAAAAGAAAGACAGAAAACTGCTTGTTTTTTCCTTTCGCTTGATGGAGTTATAAATTTTGGAAGATTTTGGAATAGTGGTATTTTTGAATATTATTTTTTCTTTCTGGTTTTTCTCTTTTTGTGCCTTTTTCCTTTTCCTTTTTTCTTGTAGAAATTCCCTTTTCCTGGACTTAAAAGAATTCATTGGCAGGATTTTTGTTTTTTCTATTTTTTATTTTTGGGAGGAGATATATTTTTTTCATCTTTTTATTGCTTGGTTGGATATTTTGGGCAAACACCTGGGTTTTGGACGAGTGAAATTTCATTTCTGCACTGACCTGGTTTTAACTTTTCTTTTTTTCTTTCTTTCTATTTTTTCCTCTATTTTTGCCCTTTTTGGGCTGTTTGATTTTTCTTGGCATTTTGTATGGTTTAAGGATCAAATCTATCTGGATTAGGGTATCACAAACCTAAAGATTCTGACTAGGTATTTAGAATTTTAAAAAATTGAGTATTTGGATTATAAAATTGGGTAGTAAGATTTGAAAAATCTTTTTTCTCTCATTTTCTTTTTCTTTTCTATTTTTATTCTTGCCTTTTTGGGGCAGCTTGGCTGCTTTTTATTTTATTTATTTATTTATTTATTTTGGGTGTTGTTTTTTCGGATATCTTTCTACTTTTTTTTTCTCCTGTATGGAGTATGGATTAAATCTATGTGGATTAGAGTAGCAAGAACCTGAAGAGTCTGAGTGGGCAGTTTGAATGTGAAGAAATCAAATATTTGGATTATAAATTGGGAGTAAGATTTGAAAAAACGAGATGAAGAAAACAAGACTACATTTATCATCACCATCAATATCTGCAGCATCTGGTACTACTGGGCAAAAGACAACAGAACCTATGCCATAGCAAGAGAAAATAAACACAGAATTAAAAAATATGCTACAGACTATATATGAAGATTTTAAGACAAGATTAGACAAGGAAGATAGGAGAATGGAAAAAATGGAAGGAAATATGGAAAAAATGAAAGGAGAATTGAAAGAAGTTAAAGAAATGATAGGGAAAAATGAACAATTGCAGCAATTGGAAGAAAAAACAGAAGCAACGGAGAAAAACGTTGAAGAAATGGACTTACAATTATTGATAAGAATCAGGAAAAAACAATTAAAACCCTGGAAATGGATAAAGTTGGTTTTTATTTAAGATTTCAAAACATTGAAGAAGAAAAGGGAGAAAATGTAGCAGAGAAAATTGCAGAGATATTAGCAGAAGCAATGGAAGAAAGTAAGGAAGGAATATTAAGTGAAATCGACGAGATATACAAGATACGCGATGAGACATAATCTATCTAGAGAAAATTCATGTCAGATTCAGCAAGAAAACATAGAGAACAGAGATACTGCAATTGATGAGAAACACAACGATAAAGCACAAAGGGAGAGAAGTAGTGGCACTGAAACAAATTCCAAGAAGAATGAGAGATCTGAGAAAAGAGTATCAATTTCTCATGAAATGTTTGATAAAGAGAGAAATAAATTTTAGACGATGGATTCCAGAAGGAATATTAGTGACCTAGCAAGAACAAAGATACAGATTAGACTCAGTAGAGAAGGCAGAGTTATTTTATAAATAATACATAGATGTCCAAGAGGAAGGAAGGTTGAGGGAAGAAAAAGAGGATGAACAGAAGAAGAAAGAACAGCCGAGAGACACAACTAAAGAACAAGAAGAGAGAGTGTTAAGAGAAGGAGCAAGGGCAAAAGAAGTTAAGGAACTAAGGGAGATAAGAATGACTAGAGCGACAAAACAAATAAATAAATAAGAAATGGAAGAAGAAATTAAAATAATATATTTGAATATAAATGGATTAAACTCAGCAATAAAGAGAAGGAAAATATTCAATAAATTAGAGAAGCTAAAATTAGAAATTATATGCTTACAAGAAGTGCATATTAGAAAGCAACATAAAAAACTTTTGGAGCAAATAAAATTAGGGACATTATATACAACTTTGCCTTGTCAAAGCAAAAGAAGAGTAGCATTTTACATCAAACAGACAATACAATCCAAACAAATATATGAGGATGAGGAAGGAAGAGTATTAATGGTAGAAATTGTAATGAACTTTTAAAAAATATTACTTGTGTGTATATATGCTCCAAATGAAAATTAAGAAGAATTTTATGCAAAATTACACCGGAAAATATTAGAATATGAAGATGAAGATATTTGCATAATTGGAGATTTTAATGCGATTGTTGATAATGAGTTAGATTATAAATCTACAAAAGTTAAAAAAAAACCAAGAAAGAAAAACACTCCCAAAAACATGCTATACAATGGTAGATGAATTAAGCTTATAGGATACTTGGAGGAAAAGAAATTTAAAGGAAAAACAATATACATTTTACTCAAACAGTCACAGTCAAGAATAGATATGATGTGGTTGTCCATAGACTTAATATCCAAGATAGACAAGATTGATATAGAAGCAAATATATGGGCAGATATAATAATGGATTATATTATTATAATATATTAATGGATTATATTATTGGATATAATCCAATAATAATCCAATAATAATGACATGGAAAGGACAAAGAAAAAGAATGAGATGGACGTTAAATCAAAGTCTATTAAATGAGAAATATTTTATACAATATATGGAAAAAGAATTGACCTTTTTCTTCAAAGAAAATAGAAAAGAAGATACATCATTGCAAAATGTATGAGACACTAGTAAAGCATATATAAGGGGTTTGGCAATGACATATGCAGGAAAAAGAAAGGAACAGGACAGAGAACTCAAAAGAAGTTGGAGCAGGAATATAAGAAGTTATATAAAGAATTGCAAAAAAATCCACAAAACAAAAAAATTAAAAATCTAATGGAATTGGGGGAACATAAATTGAATTTAATAGAAAATGAAGACCTGACAATAAAAGCATCAAAGCAAAACTTTTTTGAAAATGCAAATAAACCAGGAAGGTGGCTGGCATACAAGATGAAGAAGAAAAAAGAAAGGAAACTGATAATTCAAATTAGTAAATAAAGAGGGAAAGATACATTACCAAAATGAGGAAAAGAAAAAAATAATTGAGAAATATTATAAGGAATTATATCAACAAGAACAGATATCAGAAGAAAAGATAGAACAATATTTGGAAAAAGTAATGACCTCCAAAATACCAGAACAATTTAAAAAAGAATTAGAAGAAAGAGTATCAATGATGGAATTGATAGAGGGAATTAAAAAGCAGAAGAATGGAAAAACCCCGGGACCAGATGGGCTACAAGCCAAAGTAAATAAAAAGTTGCAAGATGTACTAAGTAATATATTGTTACAAGTATTTAATGATTTATTAATAGAAGCCAAGGCACTGAACTCATAGATGGAGGCATATATAACTCTTATATCAAAAGAAGGAACAGATTTACAACAAATAAAGAATTATACACCAATTTCACTATTAAATGCAGATTATAAAATATTTGCATCAATGATGGTGGAAAGATTGAAGAGGCTGTTAAATGAATTTATACACCCAGACCAAAATGGTTTTTTGCCTAAAAGACAAATTAGAGACAATGTAAGAATTATTTTGGATACATTGGAATATTATGAGGCACATTCAGAGAAACAAATGGGATTGTTATTTGTAGATGCGCAGATAGCATTTGATAATTATAATTTTACAATTACAAAAGATAGACTTTGGGGGCAGATTTATCAATATAGTTAAGACAATATATAAAGACCAAACAGCTAAAGTAATAATAAACGGTGAAATTACAGAGAAAGTAAGGTCAAGGTCGACTCAGCCTTCCATCCTTTATAAGGTGGGTAAATTGAGGATCCAGTTTGTTGGGGGCAATAAGCTGACTTTGTATAAATATAAATATATAAAAGTATGAAGGCTATTGCTTAACGCACTGTAAGCCGCCCTGAGTCTCCGGAGAAGGGCAGCATATAAATCAAATTTTTTTAAAAAAAGTAGATATAAAAAAAAGAACTGGACAAGGATGTCCGTTATCTCCACTATTATTTATTCTGACCCTAGAAATTTTAAACATGAAAATAAGACAAGACAAAGAAATAAAAGGAATGAGAATTAAAAACAAAGAGTATAAATTATAAGCATTTGCAGATGATTTATTATTCATTATGGAAGAACCAATAGAAACGGGTTCAAAGTTAATTGAGCAATAGGGGAATATGAAAAGTAGCTGAATTGAAAATAAAGATAAAACAAAAATTATAGTTAAAAATATGAGAGAAAAACCAAAGAAGCAATTAATGGAGAAGTTAGTTATTCAAATAGTGAAGAAAGTGAAATATTTGGGTATCCAATTAACCTCAAAATGTATTACAGTGAAGGAATATATTATAAACTAAGAAATCAAATTGAAATAGATTTGGAAAAATAGAAAAATTTAAAATTATCTTTAATGGGGAGAACAGCGTTAATCAAAATGAATGTATTGCTAAGATCATTGGGTTTTTTTTCAAAGAATTCCGATAAAGTTGGAGAAAAAATACTTTGAAAGTTTGAATAAACTGATGTGGCAAGGGAAAAAAGCGAGAATTAACCTTAAATTGCTTCAAGAATCCAGAATTAGAAAAGGATTTGGTCTACCAAATTGGGAATTTTGTCACCAAGCGGTGATGTTAACTTGGATTAAAGAATGGATCTTATTGAGAAATACAAGACTATTGACTTTGGAAGGACATGATTTACAACTAGGATGGCATGCTTTCTTATGGTATGGAAAAAATCGGATCCATGGATACTTCCAGAGACATTGTTTAAGGAATGGTTTGTTGGTAGTATGAGAAAGAGTAAAAGAAAAACATTATATGGAAGTACCAATGTGGCTTTCAACAATAGAAGCGTTGACACCCAAATATGATTAAGATGGACAAGGCTGTAAGATATAAAGACATTTTAACAGAGAAGGGAGAATTAAAACAGAAACAAGACTTAGAAAAAACAAGGGATTGAGATTGACTGGTATACATGACTGCAGATACAATCAAGATATAATAAAAACTTGAAACAATATGGTTTTAATTTGGGGAAATCAGAGTTGGATCAGATAATGATTGGAAAGGATGAAAAAATGATTAAAAGACTATAATTATTTGTTGCAAATTAGATAGGAAGAAGAAGAGGTAAAAGAGACAATGATAACATGGGCGAAAAATGTTGGATATGCAATAGAATTAGAGAAATGGCAACAACTATGGAAAGGAATTATAAATTGACAATGGCAACCGCATTAAAAATATTTATATAAAATGTTTTATCAGTGGCATATGCCACCAGAAAGATTAGCAAAGTTGTTTAAGGATAAATCATCCAAATGTTGGAAATGTGTTGCATTTGCTGGGATCATACTATTATATGTGGTGGTCATGTTTAGAAGCAAAAAATTACTGGTCTAGAATACAGAAACAGTTGAAGAAATGTTACATAAATCTATAGAATTAAAACCAGAGGGTTTTTTATTGGGTTTTCTCCGAGAGAGATATAGTAAAGAAGATGTGTATTTAACTATACATATAACAACAGCAGCAAGAATTGTATTTGCACAAAATTGGAAGACAGAAAATTTCCATCAGAAGGTGAAGTAATAAAAAATATTTTAGACTGCGGAAATGAATAAGAGATAAAGAGGAATTAGTGCATTTCAAGACATGGGGAAGATTTTATATATGGTTAGAAAAAAAGTATGAAGATAAGAGGATAGATAAATGATTTAGATAACAGAAAATTAAATGAGGGAGAGGATAAAAAAGAAATAGAAACTCAGATGACACTAGAGTAAATGAAAAAGGGGGATGGGAGGGGGGAAAAGAAAGAAAATAATAAGAATAAATGTACAATTATGATGATAATACTGATAGAATAAATCTGAAAAGAAATTGAAAGTATATACTATTAGGATACAGGAGTTGCTCGGATACCAAAAAAGGAGAATATTCCACAGCAAGGAAGATAGAAAGGAGAGAGCAGTAGAGGGTAGGAAGAGGAGATGGAGGGAGAGGAATGGAAGAAAGGGAAAAGGAGAGGAAGGAAGGGTAGGGGAGAGGTGTAGGAGAGAAGGGGAGAAGGGGAGAAAGAAGAGAGGAGTGGGGGGAAGGAAGGGGAAGAAGGATGAGGTAGGAGAGGAGGAAGGAGAAAGTAGGAGAGGAGAGGAAGGAGGGAAGGGACAGAAGAGAAGAAGAAGGTTTGTTGCGAAATGAGGGAAGAAACGGTAGAAGAACTTCAAATGTAATTAAATTGCCTTATTTTAATGCTTTCAAGGAAAACATGTATATGTATACATGTATAAGAAAATGTACATTTTATGTTATGTGTATAAGAAATAAAACTGAAAAACTTTTCAAAAAAATTGTGTCAGAAATACCACTGACTAGTGCTAATCATTGATATGGGTTACTGCCAGCGTCTTAGATATCAACCAAGTAGCATTTAAAAACTGTAGCACAGTTTTTTGCAGTTCTGCTGGTGCTCTTGCAGGAAGCTGCAATTTCTTGATGTGTTTTGTAAAATTATTGGGTATAATACCAAGTGCCCTAATGACAGTGGGTATCACTGTTACGTTTCATCCATAGCCATGTTGTTTCGATGGCCAGATCGAGATCATTTCGTGTTTTCCAGTTCTTTTTTTTTTGACTCTGGCACCTCCTGGTACCCTGATGTCAATAAATTGTATGTTTCGGTTTTCGACAACTGTGATATCTGGCGTATTGTGTTCCAAGTGACGATCGGTCTGTATTTGAAAGTCCCACATGATCTTCACCTTCTTATTTTCTATAACTTTTTCCACTTTATACTCCCATGATTTTTTGGATATTTTTTTACATAATGACCAGTGTATTAATTTAGCAACTCGGTCATGTCTAGCTTTGTAATCAGTTCATGCGATTTTGCCCATTCACATATTAATTGTGTGAAACAGTATCGACTTTGTTGTTGATATTGTTTGGATTGTCGGTGGATTTTTGTATCTTTGCTTTCATGGCATTAGTTTGTAGTGCTTGTTCTTGAGCAGCGAATATTAAACCTTCCGTTTCTTTCTTGATGGTTCCCATCTTATGCCATGCCCATATAAAGTTGTCATCACATTTTCCTGAATGTTTTTCAAGTGCTGTCCCTGTACTTATTATTATTAATAATAATTAATTATTATATAATTTTATATATATATATATATATATATATAGCAATAAGTGCTGTCCATGCACTTATTATTTTATATAGATACATACATACATACATACATACATACATATATATATATATATATATACTTTAAATATATATATAAAGTATAGAGAGAGAGAGAGAGAGAGAGAGGCCTGTAATTGTCATCATAGGTAGACCTCAACTATGAGAGACAAATTGAGAAAACAAATCCAGACAATCACATTGTCTGATTTGGAAATAATTTATTTGCAAATTATGGTGGAAAATAAGTATTTGGTCACCTACAAACAAGCAAGATTTCTGGCTCTCACAGACCTTTAACTTCTTCTTTAAGAGGCTCCTCTGTCCTCCACTCATTACTTATATTAATGGCACCTGTTTGAACTTGTTATCAGTATAAAAGACACCTGTCCACAACCTCAAACAGTCACACTCCAAACTCCACTATGGTGAAGAGCAAAGAGCTGTCGAAGGACACCAGCAACAAAATTGTAGACCTGCACCAGGCTGGGAAGACTGAATCTGCAATATGTAAGCTGCTTGGTATGAAGAAATCAACTGTGGGAGCAATAATTAGAAAATGGAAGACATACAAGACCACTGATAATCTCCCTCGATCTGGGGCTCCCCGCAAGATCTCACCCCGTGGGGTCAAAATTATCACAAGAACAGTGAGCAAAAATCCCAGAACCACACGGGGGGAACCTAGTGAATGACCTGCAGAGAGCTGGGACCAACATAACAAAGGCTACCATCAGTTGTGTTCACTACGCCGCCAGAGACTCAGATCCTGCAATGCCAGACGTGTCTCCCTGCCTAAGCCAGTACATGTCCGGACCCGTCTAAACTTTGCTAGAGAGCATTTGGATGATCCAGAAGAGGATTGGGAGAATGTCATATGGTCAGATGAAACCAAAGTAGAACTGTTTGGTAGAAACACAACTTGTTGTGTTTGGAGGAGAGAGAATGCTGAGTTGCATCCAAAGAATACCATACCTACTGTGAAGCATGGGGGTGGATTTTTGTATCTTTGCTTTCATGGCATTAGTTTGTAGTGCTTGTTCTTGAGCAGCGAATATTAAACCTTCCATTTCTTTCTTGATGGTTCCCATCTTATGCCATGCCCATGTAAAGTTGTCATCACATTTTCCTGAATGTTTTTCAAGAGCTGTCCATGTACTTATTATTATTAATAATAATTAATTATTATGTAATTATATATATAGATAGATAGATAGATAGATAGATAGATAGATAGATAGATAGATACATATATATATATACAGCAATAAGTGCTGTCCATGCACTTATTATTTTATATAGATATATATATGCATACATATATTTATAGAAAATATATATATATATATATATATATATATATATATATATATATATATATATATATATATTTTCTATAAATGTATGTATGTATGTATGTGTATATATATATATATATATATATATATATATATATATATATATATATATATATATATATATATTCTTATTGTAGGTTAATGTGTGTTATTCTTTTTAAGCCAGGTTTTTCCTACATAACTGAGATCTTTTGGAACCACTACTGAGTGAAATCACAATTCACTACATTCTGGGCTTTTCTCTTCATTATGGTTGCAAACAGATTTTAGTGTTGCATTGTGGGAGCCCACTGGGTTCTTCTCTTCATTATGGTTGCAAACGGATTTTAGTGATGCATTGTGGGAGACCCAAATAGCTATTTCTGGCTCATAAGCCGTCGTCAGTGGGCCATACCATTTTATATATTCCTCCCTGTAAAGGCATAATATCTATTTTCTTATTCTTGTAGGTTAATGTGTGTTATTCTTTTTAAGCCAGGTTTTTCCTACATAACTGAGATCTTTTGGAACCACTACTGAGTGAAATCACAATTCACTACATTCTGGGCTTTTCTCTTCATTATGGTTGCAAACAGATTTTAGTGTTGCATTGTGCATTGTTATAGATCTATTTCAAGCTTATTTGCTCTCATCAGACAGTCATACCCTTACTGGGATTTGAACCTGGGCCGTCTGCCTGCAAGGCAGTTGATTTAACCCTCAGGCCACAGGCTCTTATCCGATTAGCAGCTCATTTCCAGGTAGGTTTATTTGTATGTTTTTTGTGTTAAGTCATCCTGGATTGCCACAAAATTGCTCGAAATAGATCTATAACAGCCTCCCTTCATTTATTTATAGAATTATCAGCAAAAATATTAAAAACATAGAAAATAGCTTGTCGGCTATATTATACTGTCTGGATGGCCCATGAGATTGGGCTGAAAGGCAAAAATTTGAGATTTGTGATATCTCCTCCATTTGTGGCAATCCAGGATGACTTAACACAAAAAACATACATACATACATACATACATACATACATACATACATACATACATACATACATATATATATATACACTTTAAATATATATATAAAGTATAGAGAGAGAGAGAGAGAGGTAGACCTCAACTATGAGAGACAAATTGAGAAAACAAATCCAGACAATCACATTGTCTGATTTGGAAATAATTACCTACTGTGAAGCATGGGGGTGGCAACATCATGCTTTGGGGCTGTTT
The DNA here is from genome assembly GCA_038048745.1 of Coluber constrictor foxii. Lineage (NCBI taxonomy): Eukaryota > Metazoa > Chordata > Lepidosauria > Squamata > Colubridae > Coluber > Coluber constrictor. The sequence continues at coordinate 111,038,238 of CM075961.1, read as the reverse complement.
CTCTGCAAAGGGACCAGGACGACTGAACTGTGTACAGGAAGGAAGGAATGAGGCTGTGTATCGTGAGATTTTGAGTGCAAACTTCCTTCCATCAGCAAGGGCATTGAAGATGAAACGTGGCTGGGTCTTTCAGTATGACAATGATCCCAAACACACCTCCCGGGCAACGAAGGAGTGGCTTCGTAAGAAGCATTTCAAGGTCCTGGAGTGGCCTAGCCAGTCTCCAGATGTCAACCCCATAGAAAACCTTTGGAGGGAGTTGAAAGTCTGTGTTGTCCAGGGACAGCCCCAAAACATCACTCCTCTAGAGGAGATCTGCATGGAGGAATGGGCCAACATACCAGCAACAGTGTGTGCCAACCTTGTGAAGACTTACAGAAAACGTTTGACCTCTGTCATTGCCAACAAAGGATATATAACAAAGTATTGAGATGAACTTTTGATATTGACCAAATACTTATTTTCCACCATAATTTGCAAATAAATTATTTCCAAATCAGACAATGCGATTGTCTGGATTTGTTTTCTCATTTTGTCTCTCATAGTTGAGGTCTACCTATGATGTCAGTTACAGGCCTCTCTCATCTTTTTAAGTGGGAGAACTTGCACAATTGGTGGCTGATTAAATACTTTTTTGCCCCACTGTATGTAATCACATGCTTGTAGCTGCTTTCAATGTTATTTTCCCCTCCTGATAAAGTTACCTAGAAGAAATACTAGAAGAGGAACATTCTCTTCCCAAACCTGTCCCTGCAGATCAGAGTATATCAGAAGCTTCCTCCATACTCACATTGTGGCATTTTAACACCCAGAGCAACAAAATGTTACTGCAAAGATGACAATAAGAGAATTTCAAAGAAACAAGAGCCAAGGTTGAGCTACCAACATACCTTTACAAGTTTCCCATTGATCTCAGGCATATCTTCCATTTTTCGATTATCTAACAAGCGAATTTCATAGGACTGACCTTCCAAACAGAAAAAGAGGGAGATATATGTGCATGTATATTTAATATTTCTGTACAAACTTGTTAAAGAGAAACTGTTTTTCTTTAAAAACAATTTACATTTATTATAACAAAAATATGATATACTATTTGCTTTTTTGTTTAGAACAGGGGTGTCAAATTCACAACGTCACGCGATGTATTGGGACTTTTTTCCCCTTCGCTAAACCAGGCCTGCATTTGGCTAGCGTGTGATGCATCTAGATGGCTCATTTGCCGGGAGTTTGACAGCTCTGGTTTAGAACAAAGTAAAACAGGAATGAAAAATACATTGTGTAAAAACTAGTTCTGGTTCCTCTCTCAAATTCTCAAAAATCTTTTTTCAACAGGTAAAAAAGAAGAAAGATTGAGATGATAGGTAAGTATTTGACAATACGTTCCACTAATGCTAGTTCTCAGTAAAACACAGAAAGAGATGTTTATAATACAACATTTAAAAATGTTACATCTTTTGCAAGGCTTAGTCATTCACTTCAGAAACTTTTTCCAGCTCTGTCTCTATGTATGAACATAAATAGCCACTTTATTTTTGCTAGGCACAAACTAAACAAATGCTATATTTGAGATTCACACATGTTCTGAAATCTAGATAATTGTACAACTTTCAATATCAGCAAGATCAACTAAAAGCTATTCTACATGCAATTAAAGCAAAAAGAATACAATTACAATTTTGCAAACTATTAACAGCTACTTGTTTCTAAATATGAAAGACTGGAACTGCAAGAAAACAAAATATTGTGGTCATCATCATCAATTACCAGAATGCATTTTAAACTGGTTTCTTATTATTAGATTTACACTTGTCATCATTAGTATATATAGCAATATTAAGTTAATTGTCACCAATGACTTTCCAAGTATTATTGAACCTGGCTTCAATCCACTGTTTCTATCTTTTTACAAAACACTATGGACTACATATGGTATATTTGTGTCACAAAATAAAAAATTAGCAATAATTTTAAGATAAAAAATATGAATTAAAATATATTAAGGTGACCGTCAATGAAACAATTTAATATATTATTTAAATATATATGCATAGATTTTTTTTATTAATTTAGTAACAGTAAAGCAAATAAAGCAACTTTGAACAAATCAGGAAAACTACATTTTCTATTAGTTGTTATTTATTTTGTACTATAATGACATGCATAACATTTTAAAAATATGTATTTCTTTTTAATCAACTTAAAGAGAAAAATTTAAATTAAGTCTGCTAATCCTACTGCAGTTTTCTGTGTTTTTCCGTTTGAGAATTCATACACTCAGCAACCAGATCACATTTAGAGCCCTTTCAGTGTCCCAATTCATAATGGTTTTGCTGAGACCTGACATTTATCTTCTGGTTTCTGGTAAAACTGGCCCTTAACGAACCATGGGTTTAACAACAACAGTGTTTGCTTAATGACCACAACATTTGTTTGATTGCTGCAAAAAAAGGTAGTAAAATTGGACTGGCCATGGATGACCCAAATTATGACTATCCTGAGTTACAACTGTAATGGACAGGCTCTGTTATGGTCATAAATAAAGGACTACCTGTATATATTGTAATATACAATATATGTGTGTGTGTGTGTGTGTGTGTTATGTATCCCCTTCCCCTTCACAAAAAAAACACAAATGTTTACCTTGATTTAAATAAGTAAGTGTTTCATCATGCAGTTTGATTGCTGGGGACGTTGCAGCAGACATAACATATTGAAATGGTGGATGTTTTGTGTCATTATCAGATGGAAGGCTAGAGTCTTCTTGCTTAAAAATGGGAAGTGCCAGAACATCACTAGGATGGGGAAAAAACATATAATCCAGTTATTTCTCCCTCCTTTTATAAAATATAAATATTTTGGGAAATTTGATATACCATATTTTTGGAGTATAAAACACACTTCCTCCCCCCCACCCCAAAAAAGAGAGTGAACATTTTGGTGCATCTTATACATTGAACATTGCATCAGCTGGAGGTTTGCCATACCTGGGGGGAGGGGGAGGGAATTGGTGCAGCGGCAGCAACAGGCAGCTGACTGGCAGTATTCTGGGAGGTCGATCCAATCGCCAATTGGCTGCAAAGGCTCCAGCATTCCTCAGCTTCAGCAGCAACACAGAGATGGGATTCAGCCAGTTTAGCCAAACTGCTTGTTGTTAACAGGGCTAAAATGCGTTTCGGAGAATCAGCTGATCCCATCACTGGCTGGCCTGGGCGCGCTCTATGACTGCCTGCTGTTTGTTGAGCAGTTCACTGAGGATGCCCTGCTGCCACCTGCCACACCACCACTGCCTACTGCACTGCTGCGAGTGCGCCCTTCCCAGCCTGCGTGGACTGTGAGTCCAGAGACACACAGAGAAAGAGAGGTATAGCTTGGCTTCCAGCACCAGAGAGGGTGGGCAAGAGAAGCGGCTGGGTTGCTGCTGCCTTTCATTGGAGTGCATGTGGCAAAATAGGGCTCCACTTGCCATCCATTTCCCCTCCATCATTGGGCATGGCATGGCTTCCTCACTTACCACAGTTATCAATGCAATTTGGGGGGTGGCAGACTGTGTTTTATTAGCACAGGCAGGCATGCTAGAGCCTGCCTTTTTGTCTTTGTAAAGATAACATCGCTAAAAAAAATTTTTCAGAAGGAAAAAAAAATCACCAATGTCCTAAAATTCTTAGCTTGCTATTGTTAGTTTAGAGTAAGGGAGGAAAGGGTATCCAAGTCCCAGGCCGACTGGCTTCTTCCCAGCAGCTCTTTCTCTTCTTTGGCATTGGCCACCAAAGATGAGGCTTTTGTGGACAGAAGAGCTGCGCTGCAATGAAGAAATGGGCAACGGAGCAGCCAGCTTGAGGGAAGGAAACTGCTTTCTCTTCTTTCCCTCTCCTTGTATTTCACTTGTAAGGAGCTAATGTGGCATGTACTGTATATAGTATACTGTATATGAATGTATAAACATGGTTTCAGCTACAGTGCTCTGTACTGTTATAAAGGACACATTACTGACAGTTCTTTCTTGCAGAAAAATACTATGGTACCTCCTGACGCTAAATACCAGTACAAGGATGTCAAAGCAGAAAAAAATATTTTTAAACTGGAAGTAGTGAAATATGTTGAGGAACATGGAAACAGAGCAGCAGAGAAACATTTTTGACCACCTCTAACTGAAGAAATGATAACAGAGTAAGGAAACAGGTGGATCAGCTGCAAAAAGTAAAAGATAAAAGTAAGCACAACTTTCATGGGCTTGCTGCAAAGTGGCCACAGTTAGAGGTGAACATGAGAGAATGGATCACATGTCACCAGAATAATGACTTCGCAGTTTCTACAAAAATGGTAATATATGAAGCCAAACGCATTGCTGTAGAGAAAGGCATTCAGGATTTTACTGGATCACTATCAGGATGCTTCAGATTTATGAGGTAATATGGCCTTGCTATGCACACCAAAACTAGAATTGTGCAAAAAATGCCAAAAGAGTATGAATCTAAGATTCTGTCTTTTCATACATTTGTAATAGACACTAGGAAGAAAAATAATTTTGAAATTGGCTATATTGGGAATACGGATGAAGTTCCACTAACCTATGATGTGCCATCTAATAAGACTGTTGATCTGAAAGATGCCAAAAGCATAACCATGAAAACCTCAGAACATGAGAAAGGGGGTGTTGGTCCTACCTGATACACACCTTCTCGTTGGGAGGAGACAGCAGCCAGTATGGTTAGTAGCAGCCCAATCAGAGTGAAGGACTGAGTCTGTCAATTATCTTAAATCCTGCCTTTGTTGCCGGGCAGATCCAGCTTTTGGCGAAGAACTGAAAAGACAGACTCGGCGTGTGGCAGAATAGTAAAGACAAATAACAGTGGAGAAACAGAAAAATAGAGGGAAAGGACCAGACTGGCACAGGGAGGGTCTGGCTGCTGACTCCACCCAACAAGAAGTTGCTATAAGGTAGGACCAATGCCCCTTCTCCATTGAAGGTGGAGACAGCAGCCAGTATGGGACATACCTAAGTTCACTGTCCCGAAACGTGGGAGGGACCAGGCTGGTCCAAAAACACCTCCCCGGCAACAACCATCTGTAACACCTGACAACCAAATGCAGCCTCCGCTGATGCAAAAGAGTTTGTAGTGATGGATAAAAGGAGCCGGCGAAGTCCATGTAGCTGCTCTACAAATTTCCAGTAATGGAGCCTGGGTCGCCCAGGCCACCGACGTGGCCGCACTACGGGTTGAATGCGCAGTCAGTCGAGAAGGTCGTGGTAAGGACCTGAAGTCGTAAGCTGCAGCGATAGTTTGTCGGATCCAACGGCCAATGGTAGAAGACGAAACCTTCTGGCCCAAGGAGATGGGTAATAAAGATACAAAGAGTGCTTCAGAGCATCGAATGGCCGCAGTCCTTTTAAGATAAATCCGTAGGGCCCGCCTTACATTCAAAGTGTGCCAACGACGTTCATGATGGTGAGAAGGATGGGGGCAAAAGTTCAGAAGTATCAGCTCTTGAGAGCGATGAAAAACAGAATTGACTTTTGGCACAAAAGTAGGGTCTAAACGAAGGACCACGCGGTCAGTGTGGAAGACACAGAGATCGGCCCGGGTGGACAGCACAGCAATCTCAGAGATGCAACGAGCCGAAGTTATGGCCACCAAAAAGGAGACCTTACAAGACAGTAGATGGAGACTCGTCGTTCGCAGAGGCTCATATGGAGGACCCATGACTCAAGGACCAAGGGAAGGTCCCAAGTAGGATAGCGGTGTAAAACCAGAGGTGATAGATACGTTGCACCGCAGAGAAAGCGTCGAATGAGAGGATGCTGGGACAACAACGACAGAGAGACACAAATGAGCACCGATGAAATAGCTGCCACTTGACGACGCAAGGTATTGGGAGAAAGCCTTTCTGAGAGACCTTTCTGTAGAAACACCAGAATGTTCACAAAGGAAGCCTTTAAAGGAGGAACGCCATTCTGCTCACACCATGAACAAAAGGCCCGCCAGGTAGCAGAATAAATACAGTCCATGGAAGGATGTCTTGAGGCCTGGATCGTACGAATAACGTCCCCGGGAATGTTTGTGCTGCTCAAAGAGAGCCGCTCAACTACCAAGTGGTCAGACCGAGCCAAGAAAGATCCGGATGGCTCAAGGTCCCTTGAGTTAGGGCGTCCCCTTCGAGAGGGATGCGCCAGGAGGGAGCGATCAAGAGGGAGACTAAGTCCGCAAACCAGGCCCTCCGGGGCCAATGAGGAGCCAAGAGTATAACCTCTGCACGTTCAACTAGGAGCTTCTGGATAACCCTGGGAAGAATGGATGCCGGAGGAAAGGCATACAGGAGACTTTCTGGCCAAGGGGCTCCAAGGGCATCGATGGCCTCCGCTTGAGGCTCCGGGAAGCGGGTGAAGCGGGGCAGTTGAGTGTTTGATTGTGTCGCAAACAGATCGAGAACGGGAACACCAAAACGAAAGGTCAGCTGATGAAATATCCAAGGATGGAGTCGCCATTCCACATTGTCCACTTGTTGTCTGCTCAGCCAATCGGCTTGAGTGTTGTTGACCCTGGAGATATAGTCCGCACGAAGAGAGCTGAGATGATGTTCTGCCCACAATCCCAGCGCCGTACAGTCAACAGGGACTTGGACCTGGTGCCCCCTAATCTGTTCAGGTGAGCCTTGGTGGTAACGTTGTCCATGAGGACTAACACATGGGCTCCGGAGAAAAGATGATGAAATGCCTTGAGCGCCAGGAAGATTGCCTGTAACTCTAGCCAGCTGATTGGCCGACAGGCCTCCAACGTGGTCCATGTCCCCTGCGCTAACTGACCTTCACAATGAGCTCCCCAGCCTTGAAGACTGGCATCGGAGGTGACCACCACCCGCTGGGGTTCGAGGAAGAGACAGCCCTCCGACAGGCAGGGGATCTCCACCACATGAGGGACCTGCGAACCGAGGAGGGAACCGGAACTAGCTTGGCTGATGTTCCTGTGCCTGCCTTCTGTAAAGGTAAGAGAAACCATTGAAGCTCCCAGGCGTGGAGTTGAGCCCAGGGATCAATGGCAATGGCAGATATCATTTTTCCAAAAAGTTGGGAAAGGACAAAGGGGGAAACAGCCTGGCACCTTTCAACCCTAGTCACCAATTCTCTCAAGCTAGCCTGCCGTTCGGAGTATAGAAAGACTCTACCGTGGACAGAATCAATCAGGGCTCCTAGATGGATGAGGGAGGTAGAAGGGATCAAGTGGCTCTTCTCCAGATTGATAGAAAAACCATGAGCAGCCAAAGTCTCCAGAGTGAGGCTGACATCTAGGGCAGCCTGTTGAGGGGAAGAGGATAACACCAGAATATCGTCCAGGTAACACAAAAGTCTAACTGAACGAACCCTGAGGAAAGCAGCCAAAGCTGCCAGTACCTTTGTAAAGGTATGGGGGGCAGACGAAAGGCCAAACGGTAAAGCCCTGTATTGATAAAAGATCCCCCTTGTAAGAAAATCTGAGATACTGTCTATGGGCAGGGAGGATAGGTATATGAAAATACGCCTCTGTAAGGTCTATAGAAGAGGAGATTGCCCCTCCTAACACCGTCGAGAATGGATCTAAGAGATTGCATCTTAAATTTACGGTATACCACATACCAATTTAAGCATTTTAGGTCAAGAATGGGTCTCCACCCCCCCACCCCCCGAGGATTTAGGAACCAGGAACACACGGGAATAAAATCCCGTCCCCTTTTGATCCGGGGAAACTAGTTAGATAGCCCTGATCGTAAGGAGATGCTGAACCGCAGTTTCCATGCGGGCTCTTTTCTCAGCGCTACGAGAAATAGGACAGCAGACAAAGGTACTCGGAGGGTGGGAAAGAAATTCAATGGCCAACCCTGATCTTAAGGTGGCCAGGACCCATTGGTCAGAAGTGGACTTCTCCCAAATGGCAGTGAAAAGGGCCAATCTGCCACCAATGTGAGGGCCCGAAATGCAACTATTGACGGCATCGGTAGGAACGACCTCCTCCTTCTCGAAAGGGCCATTTGGACATGAAGGGCTTTCCCCGGGAAGTCCTATCCTGGGAACCCCGGTACCTGCTAAAATTGTAGTATGGGTGGGGTGGAGGGAAAAAGGAAGAGGAAGGCCCCCCCACTGTCAGAGGCCCAGGAAGTGGGCCATGCAGCGTAAGGGGAAAAACGGGACTTCCCTCTGTGAAACACTGCCAACACCTTCTTTTTGTCCCGTGTTTCGGTCAGGAAGGGCTCCAAGTCGTCTCCAAACAGGCGAGTCCCCCCGAAAGGAATGGAAGCTAAATGCCACTTGTGCCTGGCATCCGCCTGCCAATGGCGGAGCCAGACCAAACGACGAGCTGCAACAAAAGAAGGATTTGGTGGCAAAACGAGCTGTGTTGAGAGTTGAATCAGCAGAAAATTGGACGGCTGCCACAATTTTATTAAGGTCCTGCTTGATTCTAGCATTCTCGAGCGACAGCTTCTCCTGCAATTGGCGGAGCCATAGTAAGGTGGTGCGATTGAAGAAAGAGGCTGTAGAGGAGGCCTTAATAGCCCATGCTGCCCCTTGATGAGCTCTTTGAAGAACCAAGTCCGAACGATGTTCATCAGGCCGCAAGCCTTCGTCAGGGCCACCAGGAACATTGGCATTGGGCAAAAGGGCAGCCACAGGAGCATTGACAGACGGGAGTTGGAGAAGCGAGTCCAGGTCAGTCGCGACGTTAAAATTCCTCCAGTCATTAGACAAAAGGAGGGGGGCAGAACTAGGAGATGCCCACTGCTGTTTGACAGTCTCGAGGAAGAGAGGAGGGGCAGGAATGGTCGTAACCTGCTTGACTGGTTCTGCAAACAGCGGATCCAGGGTTCTGGGAGGAATAGAAGTCAAAGGTTGAGTCACTGGAGCAGACAGTTGAGCCGTATTTACGGCCTTAAAAAGCAACGATTTGAATAATGCCTGCGGAAACAAGCCAGAAACAGCCGGTTGATCTGAAGGGAGGTTGTCATCATCCGACAAGCCTGAATCATCCTCATCAGCGCCCGACAAGGTAGAAGCGTGACTAGTGTGGAAATCAGAAGGGGATGCAGGTCCCTTATTGAAAACTTACTCAGAGGGGCGAAGCCGCTCAGGAGAGGCAGAACGTATCAAAGTAGCCCTGCTTGGAGGACGAAGACCAGATGCCAGAGATTTTTGTACTGCAGCCTCGATAAGCTGTTGCAGTTGATCGGGGTACAATTGACAAGGCAATGCATCAGAAGAAGGGGCGTGAGCTTAGAGAGCGGCATCTTGTAACATCCCCAAGGAAGGGAAGGCAGAAGGAGTAGAAGACCCAGCGCCCCACAAATCAGAAGTAGAAATGGCAAGCGGACAGTCTCGAAGAGATAGTTGATCAGGAGTCGCAGGCCGTGCATCCAGAGCAGCTCCCATGGACTCAGAAGTCACAGTTGGCACCACAGATGATGACATCAGATTGGCGCTCGCTTTGTCACAAAGTTTTGTAAGGACTTTATCATGGCGCTTTTCCACCTTAGAGGAAGTACCGCCATGTTTGTGACTCTTGTGACTAACATGCTTAGCCTGGGCAGGAGGAAGAGGCTCAATAGATGACTGGGCAGGTAAATGATGGGTAATAGATAAATTATCTGATTGTCCCTGATCAGGAGCTATGGCCCTCCGGCCGTGCTTTGATTTAGAAAGAGACTTTGGTATGCTGGATATTCAAATTATTGTAATAATTAATAATCCAAGGGGAGCACGGAAACTCCACAAATCACTTTATAAGATTGTGCCCAAAACCAATTACTTTAAAGGGAGCACGGAAATTCCACAAAATGGCCACCGGGCCTCTACAATGAAACAAAATGGCGGCCAGACAAAATTAAATGTAATATGGACTAAGCAAGGATATGTAATCTGCCCTTTCTATCAGGATTATTGCCCAGGAGGAATGACTGAGAACTAATTTAGCCCAAGTACAGTGTAGGGGCTTGAAACAGCAGCAGCCATACTAATTAAAGCAGCAAAAGGCAAATCAGGTAAATACAGCCCAGCTGATATTCAGAATGCTCCAGAGCCGCTCCATGCAGCCGAGCAGGGAGCAAACAGTCCAATAAGAAGAGGAAGCCTCAATCAATCCAGACGAGAGAGTCAGAAATAGCACCAAAAAATGCCAAATCAGAGTAAGCTGGGGCCCGGATGGTCATCCAATGAAGCAGCGCCGTCCCGCTGAGGCAATTAACAAGAAAATGGCCACTGCCGCTCTGTGAAGAGGCTTCTAAAAACCCCCCCTTTAGGCAAAATTCTTTGGTGGCAATGGCAGGATTGTCCCAAGAATAAAATAGTTCAAAGGCTCCCCCCCAGAAGGGAGGAAGCTGTCAGGCAACAGATCTCACAGCCCCAGTAAACAAAAGTCAGTTAACTCACAGCCAAGTTCAAAGTGACCAGAGTCCAAGGGATAAGCAGAAACGTAGTCAAACAATCCAAATAGTAAATAACACCAAAAATCCAAACAGCAGACAGAATGTCAGAAAAAATAGGTAGAGCTAGAAACCACACACCAGTTCAGACTGAAGGACTGAGTCAAAACTGGATCTGCCCGGCAACAAAGGCGGGATTTAAGATAATTGACAGACTCAGTCCTTCACTGTGATTGAGCTGCTACTACCCATACTGGCTGCTGTCTCCATCCTCAATAGAGAACACATGGTTGTGTTGTCTTGTTGTGCAGACAGCACCAAGTTGCCACTGATGTTAATTTTCAAAATGAAAACCTTTCCAAAAGAAGTGATTCCAAAAGGAGTTGTTGTGCATATTCATGAGAAAGGATGGATGGACGAAAATAGAATGAGTATGGGTTGAAAAACTGTGGTCCAAACATCCTGGAGGGCTTCTGAAGAAAACCTACTTTATTAGTGCTTGACCAGTTTAGAGCACATATTAGTGAAACCACAAAGAAGAGATTTAAAGAAATGAAGACTCATCAAGCTGTAATTCCTGGGGGTCTTACCAGCCAGTTGCAACCTCTTGACATTTCCATCAACAAACCATTTAAGTCTATATGCAAGAAGAGTGGAACAAAGGGATGGCTGCTGGTAATCATGATCTGACACCTACTGGATGAATGAAGAGGCCCATTATCACTCAAGTTTGTGAATGGGTTAAAACATGGTACTCAGTGAAGGACAACATCGTTGCACGGTCATTCAAAAAAAGTGGCATTAGCAATGCCTTAAATAGAACTGAAGATGATATCATATATAAAGACAGCAAAGAAAGTGATATCAGTTATTGTGAGCAACTGAACTTCAGTTCAGCTATAATTCTAGCTATAATGAGTTCTTGGGGTTTCCAGAAAATTAGAACTGTGCTTGAAGCTTCCTTATTTGTTAATGACAGTAATAATGGTTCTTAATACCGCTGTTGACTTTACATGGTTGAAATATTATTCTGCTATTGTCAACCTCGCTAGCTCTGGCTCGCTTGCTTCGGTTGTCATAGAAACGGAGGGAGGGGGGGTTTAGGCTTACGGGGCTTTGTATGAATCTGAGAAACGAAACCAATTCCTAAGCCGTTATCAGACCAACGGACACTGCATTCCTGGATGCTGACACGACCAGACGTCTGCTCCCAGCTGACCTCTGGGAGACCTTTGGATTGGATGATTTATGGTAGACAGTGGGGGGGGGATGCTTTCTAATTGTAACTTTCGCGCTTTTTGCCTCAGAATCCTGCTTTCCATTGTTACGTTCATTTCATATCTAGTAAAAGTACCAGTCTTTAACCTATGATGAAGTCTGGGTCTTCCTTTCCTGGATACTGAAGGAAGCATACCTGACAATAAGCAGGATTCTCACTCAGCCATCCCGGACAACACCGAGGGGGCTGAAATCCATAGAATGTCTGATCAGGGAAGTGATACAGATCAGATGGGGGCATATGGCTCGGCTATGTCTTCGTACCAGCCACCAGAAGAGACTGTGGTGTGGCTGGAGAATTTACAGCTGAAAGAGCCGAGGGAAGAGCCAGCCCGATGGTCGAGAGGGGTCGGAAGGTTGCCGGACCTGGGAAGGACCCCCCATGGAGTAACAACCTCCAGACCCCGAAAAGGAGAGGCAGTGTGGCTGCAAAAGCAGAAGGAACGCCTCATGATGGATCAAGCACTACAACTCATTCGCAATGTTGAAGAAAGCCGAAAAAACCGTGAGTCTTATGCAAACCCTGAAAGGGGGGGGGAAGAAAATATTCCAAAGTAGATCCTGAGGAAGGAGCTTGCGGGGGAGAGGAAGAGGGAGCTGACGAAGATAAATCCCAGGCTTTGGGGGGTCAAACGAGGGATGCGGCAGTCCAGGGGGCCCCAGCCTTGCAGGCCCCACCCCGCAGGCGCAAGAAACCAAAAATCCCCCCCTTCCTGGAAAATATGGAGGAGACCCAAAAACCTTGGGGTTTTTCTTAACCCAAGTGTGGAATCACATGCAGGACTGGGGGGAGGACTATTTGTCAGATGCAGCCCGAGTGAGATGTGTCACTAGTGCCTTAGAGGGAGTGGCAGCTGAGTGGATGGTGGTCCTCCACAATAACAATTCCCCCCTGCTGCGGAATTACAACCAGTTCATGACGGCCTTTAGGAGGCGTTTTGAGGACCACCTAGCTGAGCGGAAGGCGAGGCTCCGTATGAAAAGTATCCAGCAGGGCCGAAGATCGGTAGTGGAATACACCCAAGAATTTCGGGAGCTAGCACCATACATGACAGGGTGGTCAGAAATAGCTCTGCTGGAGGGTTTCAAAGATGGGCTGAATGAAGAAATCTACCACGACTGGGTCCCCGAAGATCTGGACAGTTGGTACATAGCAGCTGAGGATGCGGAAATTGAGATAGGCCGTAGTTGACTCCGAAGAGGGCGTGCTGGGGAGCCTTCATTCTCCTACCACCGCAAGGAAGCCCCAAATATGGCTGCTGGAAGGGCGGAGTCCAAACCCAAGCCGAAGCCCTTCACCTGCTTTAAGTGTGGAATGGAAGGTCACCGGGCTGCTGAGTGTTCCTCCAAGCGAGTGCCTAAAACTACCAGCAGAGGGCCAAAAAAGATGGACAAAACACCTGCAAAAGTTTGTGAAGCTGCTCTAGAGGGGGAAGTCGTTGAGTTCGCTCCCTGGGCCAAGGGTGAGTTGGGAACTCCGACCAACGCGGACGACAGCGAGACCGACTCCGACTCCGATGATCTGGTGAGTCACATTGAGGGGCCCCTGCTCATCCCCATAGAACTAAGGGTGCCATCCACAGGGGCCCACGCACAGATGCCAGCCTTATTAGACTCTGGGTACACCAGGTGCATTATCAGCCCGAAACTAGTAGAGAAGATGGGCCTGGGACTTAAGGAACTGAAAAGGCCTATTACGTTCTGTCAGCTAGATGGGTCGATGGCAGGGGGGGGGGCCCAACCAGTTTCATAACGGAACCCATTGAAATGAAATTAGGGGACCACGTAGAGACTCTCAGTTTTATTGTGGCCTCTAGCATTGAATGACCCCTCATACTTGGTCTGCCCTGGTTACGTAAATGGAACCCGCGAATTAACTGGAAAACGGGGGTTTTGCGCATTCATGCTGGGAAGCCGCACTAGAGAGGAAAGAACCCCCCCTTGAAGGCAGAGAGGAGCCCGAAGAAGCGGAGATGGCAATAGACCACATTGAAGGGGAGGAGAAAATTCCAAGAGTATTGGGATCTCTGTGAAGTCTTTAGTGAGAAAGCCTCAGATGTGCTACCCCCCCACAGGGCTACGGACTGTGCTATTGAGATACTCCCTGAAGTAAAGCTCCCTAAGCCAAAAATTTACCCTATGACCCCTTGTGAACTGGGGGAACTACGAAATTTCATTGACAAAAACCTAGAATGGGGTTTCATCCAACCAGCTAGACCACGGGTGGCCGCACCAGTTCTGTTTAGAGAGAAGAAAGATGGTTCCTTTCATTTAGTAGTTGACTATAGAAACTTAACCGCCATTTGTGTGGGAAACGTCTACCCTTTACCCCTCATGAAAGACATGTTGGCTCACTTAGGAAAGGGGAAGATTTTCACCAAACTAGATTTACGGGAAGCTTACTACAGGGTGCGAATCAAGGAGGGGGATGAATGGAAAACTGCATTTAACTGCCCGCTGGGATGTTTCCAGTTCCGAGTACTCCCTTTTGGACTACAAGGGGCTCCTGCAGTATTCATGCAATTGATCAATGAAGTTTTGCATGAGCATTTGTACAAGGGGGTGCTGGTTTATTTGGATGACATTCTTATCTACTCTGAAAACATGGCCGACCACATGAAATTAGTACGCACCGTCCTGAAAAAAACTCAGGGCTGCTGAACTATATGCAAAACTTTCTAAGTGTGAATTCCACCAAACCAAAATTGACTATCTTGGATATCGCATCTCCCCGGGGGGAATAGAAATGGATCCTGCAAAGGTTCGGGCGGTGTTAGAATGGACGGCACCACGCACCCGCAAGCAGCTACAGAGTTTTTTGGGATTTGCTAACTTTTATTGACAGTTCATCCCCTCGTTCGCCAAAATCGCATTGCCAATAACTAATCTCCTGAAAACCAAGGGTGAAGGAAAACCAAAACCCTCCAAACCTCTTGAATGGACTATTCACTGCCAGGCAGCATTTGAAAAACTGAAACGGCTTTTTGCTGCCGAACCAGTCCTCAAACACCGGACATGGATGAACCTTTCGTAGTACAGGCAGATGCCAGTGATGTCACAGTAGGGGCCGTACTTCTGCAAAAGAATGCGGATGGAAAATTACAGCCTTGTGCCTACACGTCCCGGAAGCTGTCCGAAACCGAAAGGAGATGGGCCATATGGGAAAAGGAGGCTTTCGCCGTACGCTGGGCACTTCTAACCTGAAGACAATTTCTCAAAGGAGCTAAACATCCTTTTGAAGTTTGGACTGATCATAAAAATCTCGAGGCTTTGAAAACCCCACGTAAGCTGTCGCCAAAACAAGTTAGCTGGGCCCAACACTTCAACCGCTTTAACTTCACCTTGCGCTACCTTCCTGGCGGGAAGAATTTCATGGCAGATGCTCTGTCCAGATTGCCTCAATACAACAGCACCAGGGAGGAAGTTGTTCGTCCAATTGTCCCGTCAGCCCAACTGGCGGCACCAGTGACTACCAGAGCACAGTCGAAAAGTGACCCAAGCCTCTCGGGTGATTTGCTCCAGGAACTACAAGAGACTTTAAAAACCGATGAGTGGTTCCAAGCCCACTCAAACGAATGTACACTTCATGATGGTCTAGCTTGGATTGGAGCTAAATTGTACGTCCCATCCAGCCTACGAATAATCGTTCTGCAACACGCCCATGACTCCAAAGTGGCAGGACACTTTGGATTTCTCAAAACCTTACATCTCGTCAAAAGACAGTTTTGGTGGCCTGCGCTCAAAAAGGACACAGAGGCATATGTAGCGAGCTGTCCAGTGTGTGCCTCAGCTAAGAAACCTCCCGGGAAGGCACCTGGTCTTCTCCAAAGTGTGGCCAGACCCACTGCCCCTTGGAAAGAAATATCCATGGACTTCATTGTAGACCTTCCCGAAAGTGGGGGGTGCACAGTTATATGGGTAGTGACTGATTTGTTTTCCAAACAGGTGCATTTTATCCCATATTCTAAGATCCCATCAGCAAAAACCCTTGCTAAGATGTTCATTCAACATGTAAATAGGCTACATGGAGCGCCGAAACGTATAATTTCAGACAGGGGAGTACAGTTCACCTCCAGTTTTTGGAAAGAATTCCTGATGCTGATAGGCTCCGCCCAAGGACTAAGCTCCGCCCATCACCCCCAGACCAATGGGGCCTGTGAAAGAACCAATACTGTACTAGAACAGTATCTGAGATGTTATATAAATTACCAGCAAGATAACTGGGTAGACTTGCTGCCATTCGCAGAAGTGGCATATAATAATTCCATACATAGTAGCACAGGTTTCACTCCTTTCAAGGTGGCTTCTGGCCAGGAGTTTGTGCCAATCCCAGAGTTACCTCATGATAACCCACAGAACCCTTCTCTAATTGAGTGGATCGATCAGTTACGAGCGACTTGGGCAGTAACTCGAAAAGCTTTAGATGATGCTCACCAAGCCCATAAAGCCCAAGCCGACAAAAGGAGATGCCCTGCACATGTTTATAAAGTGGGGGACATGGTTTATCTTTCTACCAAGTATTTGCAAACTCCTCAGAAATCAAAAAAGCTTGGACCTAAGTACGTGGGCCCTTTCCCTGTTACTCGGATCATTAACCCAGTCATGGTTGAATTAGATTTACCCAAGAACTTGCGACGAATTCATCCAGTGTTTCATGTTAGCTTACTGAAACTGGAACAATCGTCCCCTCTATGTCCGTCCAAAGAACCTCCTCCTGTTCCCATCCTCATTGAAGGGGAACAACATTTTGAAGTAAAAGAGATTTTGGACTCTAGAAAACATCATGGTAAAGTGCAGTATCTCATAGCATGGAAGCACTTCCCATTATCACAAGCTGAATGGGTGAATAAATGTGATGTTCGGGCACCTAGAAAAGTGCAGTTGTTTTACACCAAATACCCTGATAAACCTTGAGAAATGATAGTTATTGATCGTTGTGATATTACCTCTTCTTTTCTCTGTTTCAGGACTAGAAGCTATCTTTTCTGAAGGGGGGCCGAATGTCAACCTCGCTAGCTCTGGCTCGCTTGCTTCGGTTGTCATAGAAACGGAGGGAGGGGGGTTTAGGCTTACGGGGCTTTGTATGAATCTGAGAAACGAAACCAATTCCTAAGCCGTTATCAGACCAACGGACACTGCATTCCTGGATGCTGACACGACCAGACGTCTGCTCCCACCTGATCTCTGGGAGATCTTTGGATTGGATGATTTATGGTGGACAGTGGGAGGGGATGCTTTCTAATTATAACTTTTGCGCTTTTTGCCTCAGAATCCTGCTTTCCATGGTTGCGTTCATTTCATATCTAGTAAAAGTACCAGTCTTTAACCTATGATGAAGTCTGGGTCTTCCTTTCCTGGATACTGAAGGAAGCATACCTGCCAGCTATACTTTATTAGCTATACTACTACACCATTTGGTTCAGAATATTTTTTTCTTGTTCTCCTCCTCGAAACCTAGATACGTCTTATAGTCAGGTGCATCTTATAGTCTGAAAAATACGGTATATGCAATAGTAATTTTCTGATCATACCTAAACTTATTCTACTGGTTGAACAATATAAGATTTATTATTTACAACTTAGCATATAAACCTGTAGGACAGAATTTAACATATGAGATACAATGATCAATCAAACCTATGGATACAACTCTCCAGCCATATTTACAGATATTATTAAATCATGGGTCATTTAAATGTTATTTACTGAATAAGCCATAATAGCTATCTTAATACTATGCTAAAATAATTCTCAATGACAATAACTGAGCTTGTAACAATTGGTAAGAAAAACTAAAAAGCAAAACCAAATATTGCATTAGTATGATATGCAATTTATCCCATTTTATTTGAGAATATGAATTATACATTTTATTAATCAAGGCAAACAGCATTTTCAAACAGCGAAGTCTTGAATATTCATCCAGTAAAGAAAGCAGTAACCTCAGAATGTGTGTGCGTGTGTATAAAATTCTCTTTTATGTCTTCCTGAATGGGAATTCTATTGTAAAAACAATTAAAAAACATCAGAAAGGAGAAAATCGATCTAAAGCATATACCGGGTGTCAGAGCTCCAGAGCCACAGTGTGGTTCTTTGGGCCCTCTGCTGCAGTTCCCTGTTCCACCACTTGCTGGCTCCGCCCCTCACCCTCCCCTCCCAATCACTCCTCGCCTGGCCTGAGAATGAGAAAACGGGGGATGGAGAAGCAGCCGGGGCTGATTCTCTGGTGCCTCAATCTTCCTGGAGCTTCTTCTGGCCCTTGTTGGTGCTGGGCATGCCTCAGTAGCTTGAGGTGACGTATAACCTGCTCTCTGCCCTGAGGCATTGGCCTGATCCAGCCTCGACCGATGTCGGCCTTGCTAACATGAGGGCTGGCAGGATAGGAATGGGATGACAGGATGACTGAAAGGGGGATGGGTCCGCAGCACCCAGCCGTGACTTTAAGAAGCTCAGGGCAGCAGGAAAGGGGCGTTGGTCCTACCTGATACGCTCCTTCTCGTTGTGTGGAGACAGCAGCCAGAGTGGGTTCAGCTCACTTGTTCAGATGAAGGACTGAGCCCGCCTCCAAAGTCAAATTCTGCCCCTGTTGCTAGGAGCACTCCAGCTTTGCGAAGGACGATGGCAGGCTCTACGTGTGGAAAAAAACAGGAACATATGAACTAATAGAGGTCCAGACTGATAAGGGAGGGGCTGGCTGCTCTCTCCACAGAATGAGAAGGCGCGTATCAGGTACGACCAATGCCCCTTCTCCATTGTGGGTGGAGACAGCAGCCAGAGTGGGACATACCCAAGTTCAACGTCCCAAGTCCAGGGAGGGATCAGTCTGGGCTGAAGATACCCTCACCCCGATACTGATTGGAGAACTCGTCGCCCGAAGGCGGCCTCAGCAGAAGCAAATTTATCAATTTTGTAATGTTTAATAAAGGGTGAAGGGGAAGACCAGGTAGCAGCCCTGCAGATTTCCAGTAAGGGCGCCTGTGTGGCCCAGGCCGCTGAAGTCGAGGCACTTCTCCTAGAATGCGCCGTCACCGCCGCAGGAGGAGTCAGAGAACGCAGCTCATAGGCTGTAGAAATATTACATCAGAGCCAACGGCCAATAGTAGAAGAGGACACTCTGGACCCTAAAGTAGCAGGAAGGAAGGATACAAATAAAGACTCAGAGCGGTGGAAAGCAGCAGTTCTTTTAAGATAAATCTGAAGGGACCTCCGAACGTCCAACGTATGCCAGCGACACTCCAAGGGATGTGACGGTCGTCTACAAAAATCTGGCAGGATCAACTCCTGGAAACGGTGAAAGGGGGAGTTAATTTTCGGGAGAAATGTAGGGTCCAGCCTCAGAACTACTCGGTCCGCGTGAAAAACACACAAATCGCTCCTCATGGGAGGGCCGCAATCTCTGAAATTCGCCTCACCAACGTTATGGCAACGAGGAAAGCCAATTTGCACGCTAGAAGCCTAAGACTGGCAGTCCTTAACGGTTCATAAGGTGCCTCAGTGAGAGAGTCCAAGACAAGCGACAGGTCCCAAGTGGGATATCTGTGTTGAACGGGCGGAGACAAGTTTGTGGCCCCCCAAAGAAAACGTTGAATAAGCAGGTCTCGAGACAA
Organism: Coluber constrictor foxii; assembly: GCA_038048745.1. Lineage (NCBI taxonomy): Eukaryota > Metazoa > Chordata > Lepidosauria > Squamata > Colubridae > Coluber > Coluber constrictor. The sequence continues at coordinate 111,018,967 of CM075961.1, read as the reverse complement.
AGGCTGGCGAGAGTTATAAATCAAAACCGACAAGATGGCTGCTACTTGACGCCGTAAAGTATTCGGCGATAATCCTTTCTCGAAACCAGCCTGAAGAAATCATAGAACATGTACTACAGAGGCCTGGAGGGGCGAGATGTCGTGGGCAGAACACCAAGAGCAAAAGCTCTTCCAAGTTGCGGAGTAAATCCGATCTGTGGACGAACGACGGGAGGCCTGAATAATTGAAATTACGGAGGAAGGTACATCGCCCCGGCATAGAGAGACCCGCTCAATCTCCAAGCGGTCAGTCATAACCAGAGAGGGTCCGGATGCAGAATTGCTCCCTGGCTGAGGCAATCGGAAGGTGCCGGGAGAAGCCATGGGGGAACCACGACCTCCTCGGCCAATGGGGGCTATGAAGATAACCCCCGCTTGTTCCAGGATAATTTTCCGCAGTGCCCTTGGAATGAGGGGAATGGGTGGGAATGCAAACAGCAGTCCTGGAGACCACGGGGAACGCAGAGCGTCCACTGCTTCCGCCTCAGCTGTCCGAAAGCGGGAGAAAAATCTGGCGAGCTGCACATTCTGTGGAGAAGCAAAAAGATCCACTAAGGGATGACCAAAGTGGCTCGACACCATTCGGAACAGCCTGGGGTGGAGGTGCCATTCCGCATGGTCTATGGCTTGCCGGCTCAGCCAATCCGCCCGAACATTCACCACCCCCGAAATGTGCTCTGTTCTCAACGAGATCAAATGGCGTTCCAACCATAGACAAAGTCGTTTGGCTTCCAGCATCAGCGACCGTGAGCGAGTGCCCCCTTGACGATTGATGTGGGCCTTTGTGGAGACATTGTCCGTGAGGACCAATATGTGGGCTTCAGACACCAGCAGATGAAATGCTTTGAGCGCGAGGGTGACTGCCCGAAGTTCCAGCCAGTTTATGCTCTGGGAGGCTTCGCTGCTTGACCATGTGCCCTGAGCCACTTGAGAGCCACAATGAGCGCCCCAGCCGACGTTGCTCGCATCGGTGGTCACCACCACCCAATGACGGTCCAAGAACACACAGCCCTTGGTGATTGCCGATGAGCGCCAGCACTTCCCTGGGGAGAGGTAGTCTGGTCGAAGAGGAGCCCTTCCCCGCCTTCTGCAAAGGCAAAAGAAACCACTGAAGGTCTCTCAAGTGAAGCCTGGCCCAGGGAACAATATCAATGGCCGACACCATCTTTCCTAATAATATAGAAAGGAACAAGGGTGAGGCACGCTTGTCCTGCATGATCTGGGAAACTAAGGATTTCAACCCTTTTCGGTGCTCCTCTGACAGAAAGACCTTGCCCTCAGCCGAATCAATAACTGTTCCCAAATGAACAATACTAGTGGAAGGGGTGAGGTGGCTCTTATCCACGTTAACGGAAAAGCCATGGGCCGCTAGGGTCTGAATGGTGAGGCGAAGGTCAGAATAGGCTTGAGTCAAAGAGGACAAAATCAGAATGTCATCCAGATAACACTGGAGATGTATCGATCTAAGCCTGAGAGAGGCTGCTAAAGCCGCCATAATTTTCGTGAAGCTACGGGGGGCTGAGGAAAGACCAAAGGGCAAGGCCCTATACTGAAAATGCTTTCCTGCATAGCAGAAACGCAAGAACTTCCTATGGGAAGGTCTAATGGGCACATGAAGGTAAGTGTCAGTTAAATCAATAGAACAAAGGAGATCGCCCTTCCGAACGCCGTCTAGGATAAAACGTAAAGATTGCATTTTGAACCTCCTATACACAATGAAGCGGTTCAAAGGTCCAGAATAGGTGTCCACCCCCTGGAGGATTTAGGAACAAGGAAAACCCGAGAGTAGAAACCCCGCCCCACCTGATCAGGAGGCACAGGCTGAATGGCCCTAATGGATAAGAGGTGATCGATAGCCGAATCCATAAGGGATCTACGCTTGGAGCTACCGGACAGGGGACAGGTGAGAAAAACAGAAGGAGGGATGGAGATAAATTCGATGGCCAACCCAGATCGAATGGAGGCCCGGACCCACCAATCTGTAGTAGTGCGCTCCCAAGTGGCGGCGAAGAGGCCCAATCTGCCGCCAACGGGAGGGCTGATAGCACTACTAATGATGACGTCGGTAAGAACGACCCCCTCCCCCTCGAAAGGGCCATCTAGAATTAAAGGGCCTGCCCTGTCCTGACCTATCAGGGAACCCTCTTTGTCTAGGGACAAAGGAAGTCATACCACGAGAGGATCCAGAGGGCCCATCAGATGATCGAAATTGGGGCCGAGAGCCATAGGGTGAGTATCTGGGCTCCCCCCGACGGAAAACTGTAGGCAAAACCTTCCTTTTGTCTTTAGTTTCAATGAGGAAAGCATCCAATGCATCCCCAAACAATTTCTCCCCCTGGAAGCGGACAGAGGCTAACCGCCATTTGTGTCAGGTGTTGGCTGACCAATGCCTCAGCCAAACCAAGCGGCGGGCAGCCACAGCTGAAGCCATCGATTTAGAGGCGAAACGAGCAGCATTCAAAGTCGCATCCGCGGAGAATTGCACTGCCGCCACAATTTTGTTGATGTCTTGTTTAAGCCTAGCATCCTCAGGCGAGAGCTTGTCCTAGAGCTGATGAAGCCAAAGCAGAGTCGACCAATTAAAAAAGGAGGCCGTGGTAGCTGAACGAATGGACCAAGCCGCAGCCAGATGAGCCCTTTGAAGGACCTGCTCGGAACGTCTCTCCTCAGGGTGAAGGTTGTCCTCGGGATCACCAGGCACAGTTGAGTTGGAAAGCAATGCCATAATGGGTGCATCCACTGTAGGCACCTGCAGAAGGGAAGATAATTCATCCGAAACGGTGAAATTCCTTCGGTCAGTGGAAGATGGTACAGGGGCTGTAACCGGAGATGCCCATTGCTTTTGAATAACATCCAGGAACAGAGGAGGCGTAGGTACAGCTGTCACCGGCTTTGGCGGTTCTGCAAACAAAGGATTTAATGTCCCCTACCCTGACGTAGGCTTGGGTTGAGGAGGCGCGCCAAGCTGCGCTGTATTGACAGCTTTAAACAAAAGCGACTTGTAAAGGGCCTGAGGAAAAAGACCTGTAAAGGGGGGCTGATCTGAAGGAAGCCCCTCATCTTCCGACAAGTCCGGCTCCTGGGGCTCCACCTCCTCACAGACTGAAGCGTTACTGACATAGGATGGAGAAGGGGACTGAGGCCCAGCCATCGAAGGAGGCCCGTCAGCATCATCCTCGTCGGAAGAGATGGAAGACACCGATAGAGTCCAGGAACGCCCAGACTTAGATAAACAATGTTCCGCCAAAGACTGTTGAACAGCCGCCACTATCATCTTTTGGATGTCCTCAGGGCGAAGAATCGTCAGTAAGCAGCCACCAGCCGGTCCGACTTCCGAAGAAGTGCGAACCGGAGCAGAATCGGAAATAGGAAGTTGCACCACAGGTAGAGCAAGAGGAGCAGATGCAGCAGGAGCTGGGGTGACCTCCGATAGAACAGGGCCCCACAAATCAACACTTTGAATGTCCAGGGGGCAGTCCTGTAACGAAATCTGATCTGGAGTAGGAGGAGAGGTCCGAGTCAAGACTCCCGAGGTCACACTAGCCATCGTCTGAGATGGAGGAGGAATCTTGCTCGCCTTATCGCAAAGCTTCCTTAAAACTTTATCCCTGCGTTGCTCTGCATGAGAAGGGATTGAAGAGGAGCTTTTACTGTGAGCATGGGCCTTCTTGTGTTTAGGCCCCAGGGAAACCTCAGCAGGAGCAGTGGCCACAACATCAATGTCAGATGACTGTGATTGGTGCTGCACTGTGGCCTTGCAACCATGTTTGGTCTTCATTAACGCCTTAGGCATGATAGGCCTGAGAGGGGGCAAGCAGGCAAGAGAAAATGCAAACCAGCAAAAAATGGGCCTCACAAAATGGTCGCCAAGTTCGAAAACAAAATGGCCAAAGCTAAGGCTGGGATAAGGCCTGTGAGGTAAAACTTCCTCCACGAAGGAGCCTCGCTGAGGTCCTTTTAACAATTTAAATAGCCGCCTCAATAAAAGTAATAGGGGAAATCCCCCCCACCTTTTCAAGGCACAGACTATTGCCTGGAGGCCTGATAAACTGCCAAGTGCCGCAGGGCCAACTTAAAATGGCGGCCAGCAAGTTTCCCGCCCAGAGAGCAATTCAAAATGGCGGACCGAGGCAAAACGCCGCTCCTCCGGCAGTCAAATGGCGGCAGAATGATACAATAAATGGGAGTGCGAAAACTCCACAGGGGCAGGCAAATGGCACACAGCCTTTTAAGAACGAGGGGCCGAGAGGCTCCGGTGTTCGGAAGCCAGTCAATCAAGCCGGAGCCGAAAAACAGCTGATCCGGCACTCGGGCGGCAAGCGGCAAGTCAAACGGCGGGAGAGAGCTACTCTCGGAGAATGCAGCCTTTCACAAGAGCAAAGGGGCCAATTAAACAAATAGGTTGGGAGCGCAACCGCTCCACAGCAATGCCCCAGGCTCTGAAGTCAAAAGGAGTAACACCGCGCCTCTAAAAGGCAAGGGAAGCCGCCACCCCCAACGGGAGCAAAAAGCTCCCCTCTCCCCTCACTCACGCAGAGTCCACAGGTCAGCAGAAAACTGGGGGGAACTAGACAAGGCAAAACGCCAGGCTATAAACAGGCAGAGTCCAAAAGAGTAGTCTAAACAATCCGAGATCAGAAAAAGCCAGAAAATCCAAAACGATGCAAAGATTGCAACAAGGCAAATGGGAGAAATTTTTCCACACTGTGTCCAGTCTGAAGGACTGAGCAAAGCTGGAGTGCTCCTAGCAACAGGGGCAGAATTTGACTTTGGAGGCGGGCTCAGTCCTTCATCTGAACAAGTGAGCTGAACCCACTCTGGCTGCTGTCTCCACCCACAATGGAGAAAGGGGGAGGGCTCCACCGAATCTCACATGCCCACTCTGGGGGTCAAGCTTGGAGAAAGCTGGAGCACCCTCGCCAAAGACGCTCACCCATCTCTCTCTGTATGTATGTGTCTATGTCATATGTGTGTGTGTGTGTGTGTATGTAGCTTTCTCTCTGTGTTTGTATCTCTCTCTCTCTCTTTCTCTGTCTCTGTCTCTTCTCACTCTCTCGGAAAGCCCGGCAAGCTCTCCTTGGGCTCTTCGCTTCTCCTTTTCTTTCTTCTTGGCAAGTTTTTGAAAATCCGAGCTGTCTGAGGAACGAGAGCAAGCCGCAGCAGAGGCTCCCCTCCTCCTGTTCCTCTCGCAACCCCCTAGGTGACTGTGACGGGGCCAGGAGGGGGCACACGAGTTGGGAGACCTTCCTCAAGAGAATGGCCGGCCACTCTGCATGTGTCTTTGTTGCACTTTGGCCGAGCCTGTCTGCTCACTTGAGGAGGTCTTTCCGCTTGTGCACATCCTCCCGGCCCTGCTGCAGTCAGCCAGTGGGTCATGATAGAAGGAGGGAGAGGGTCTCCTGAAGGGAAGCCTCTGCTGCAGCTTGTGCTCATTCCTCAGCCAGCTCAGATTTCCAAAAAGTTGCCAAGAAGAAAGGAAAAGAGTAGTGAAGAGCCCCAAGGAGAGCTCACTGGACTTTCCAAGAGAGTGAGACTCTTCTCACACAGACAGAGACAAATACAGACACACACACACACACACACACACACACACACACACACACACACACACACACACACACACACATATATATATAGAGAGAGAGAGATACAGAGAGAGATATATAGAGAGGGGGAGAGAGATACAGAGGGGGAGAGAGAGGGATGGATGGAGAGAGATGGGGATGAGAGGAGAGAGACATAGAGAGACACACAGAGGGGGAGAAAGAGGGGAACATAGGGAAAGGGAGGGGGAGAGAGAGAGAGAGAGAGAGAGAGAGAGAGAGAGAGAGAGAGGGTGAAGAGAGACATAGAGAGACACACAGAGATACAGAGAGGGGGAGAGAGCGGGGGGAGGACGGTTTGTGGTTCCTGGTGTTTTTTAACAACCGGTTCTCTGCCCTAATGACCGGCTGGGTAGGCGTGGCTGGGGGAGTCATGAGACTGGGTGGGAGTGAGTGACGTGGCCATACCCACCCAGGTTTTGTGGCTCCCGGTATTTTTTTTTCTGTGGGAAATGGGTCCAAATGGGTCTTTGAGTGTTTAAGGTTGCAGACCCCTGGCATATACTGATATTATTGTTTAAGTAGATATGGTTATAGTACTCAAGGCTTTTTTTTTTTATTGAAAAAGTTTTACAATACAAAAATTTTTCCATTTTCACCCCCCCTCCCCAGTCCCCCTACCCACCCCCTCCCATCCTCCCTCGACCCCAACCCCTCCCCTCTCTAACCCCCCCCCGACTTCCGCTACAAGTTAAAAAAACCAAAACTTAGAACAAGGGAAAAAGAAAAAGATTATTAAGTATTCGAATTCTCAATTAAACAAATTTCGAAAGAGGAAGAGAAAGAGAGAGAAGGAAAGAGAGAAAAAAAAGTAAAAAAAACAAACAAACAAAGAACCAAACAATAATATATTTAAACAATATCGAAAAAAAAACATTAATAGTCATTACAATTAAGAACACTATTATAATTGTCCTAACTACGCCCCTTAACTAAAGAAAAACCCCAAAAACATAAAATAAGAAATGTACGTGCATATATATTTATAATCATACAGTTATATCATAAAGAGAATTATCTTATTTAATTCATTTCCCAAACTCTATAATCCAACTTTAAATCTTCTCTTCAACTTGATTGATGTCAAACATATTTCGTCTCATAAATCCAACTTCAATAATCTTCGTCTTGACGCTGCCCCCATCAGCAAAATAAAACGTTTCTCCACACACACACACACCCGAGTGACTTTATATGAATAAAATTCAACCACGAAGATATTCACCGCTCTAGGAAGATTCATTCAAGCTAACTTATACTATACCTAAAAATAGGCTTTTGCAGCCTTGGCATTCAAACCTTAAAAAAAAAAGAAAAAACCAACTAAGTGCTGCATTCCCAGATGTTCCTGTAAAATTATTTCAAATCCTGCCACCCTTTGCAATCCAATCCTTCTGGTTATAAGATATTTTCAATTTCATAGTCTTCTCCTAGATGATAAGTTCCACAAAAAATATATAATTGGGTAACCAGTGATCGCTGCTAATTTTGCAGCAATCCATCTGAACTCAGGATATCATGTCCAATCCAGGATAAACTTCATAGTAAAAGTTTTTATAATCCATTTTAATAGATAAATTTAAAGTTAGTCCAACTCAGAATGAACTTTTAACAAATTGTTGTACTTCTTAAAAGAATTTTTATAATCCACTTTTTCCAGATCTTTCAATGCTTTCTGATTCAATATCAAACAATTGACAATGCTCTTTAAATTTGTCAGCTGTGGTTTCCAGTCGGATTTCTTCGTTAACCTCTAGTTCCTGTCGATTAGCATCACCCCCCATGTCTTGAAGAGTATTAGACCTCTGTTGCTGGTCATCTCGAAGTAAATCTTTGTTTGTTGAGGCTTCCTCCAGCAATTCAAGGTCCTGTAATCCCCCAAGGACACTGAGGTGTTCAATTTTCTCATCAGAAAAATCCATAATAGAATCCTCTGGACAACCACCAAAATCTCCTTTTGTTTTTAACACACTTTGATTTTCTTCTTTCTGTTCACATTTTGTAGACTCTGTTTTTGACTTTTTATCCTTAAGATGTTTCGGTGCTCCCTTAAAAATATTTTGATAGAAATATTCTGCTTTTTCAATAGTATTCAGACAATGTCTCACACCTTGATATCTAAAAATTATACCAACTGGAAAATCCCATCTAAATGGGATTTTACTTTTCTTCAGTTCCTTGACCAAAAAATCAAAATCTTTCCTGTCTTTTAAAACCTTCGATGGTAACTCTTTGAAAATCCTAATTTGTGTACCTGCTACCTGCACTCTATCAAAATAAGACTTTTGTAAAATATCATCTCTCAGTCTTTTATCCGTGAAGTAAACAACAACATCTCTAGGCAGATTTCTTTGCTTAGCCAAATGTGAATTAACTCTGTAAACTTTCGCTATTGAGCCCAAAATTGATTCTTCTTGTAGCTTTAATAATTCTGCAAAGGCCTTTGCACAGGTTGTTCTTAAGTTTTCTCTGTTGTTTTCTTTTATCCCTCTTAATCTAATTGCAGATTCTTTAACCTTAATCTGAAGCATAATAACATCATTCTGAATATTATAGTTTTTGGCCTCTGCTTCCAAAAGTTTCGTTTGCAACTCTTGTATCTGAGTTTCAAATTTATTACTCATCTCAATCATTTTCTTCCCCATTGCAGCCATCGCAGTTGTAAAATCTGAAGCTACTTGAGCAATAATTTGATTTAATTGGTCATATTTCCCAAAAACCAGTTCCTCAATATCCTTCTGTGAGCCTTTTACCTGGTCTACCACACTCTCTAAAGACCTTGTAATTAACTCTTTTAACTCTTGTTCTGTAAGTCTCTGCAAATGAGACATTTCAACTTTATTCATCTGATTCAAGGGGGAGTCCCCCCTTCCTTTAGGTTTAGGCATCTTTACTTTTAAAAAGGACCAAAAAAAAAGAATCCTTCTTACTTCAATAGAAAAAAAAAAGGAAAAGAAAAAACAGGAGAAATCTATTCAGGCTCTGTTCCTTTAAGTTCTTTGTCTGTAAATATTTCTGCTATTACTTTCCTTTCAAGCAGAGCCAGTTGCCATCTTAAAAACTTTCACTTTTCTTCCTCTCCTTCCCCCTTCCCTCCCTCCTCTTCCAAAAAAAAAATCCGTTGAAAAAAATCCATACTTGCTTAAATTTCCCTTCTTTCTTTTCCAACTTGCTCCAATTCTCATTCAAAGTGTGGTGTTGCTCCCAGCGTCTGGCTCCGCTAATTTAGCGGAGGTTCCTCTCGGCGCGGAGCATACCCTGGGGGTATGGAGGGAGCCATCCTTCTGAGCCTTCCCCAGGACAAAGAAAAAATCCTGGGGGGCTTGAGGAGGCTCAACCTCACCCCCAGAAGCTCTCCCTGCTCCTCCCGTCAAGGAGCAGGTTTTTCGAGCCGCCTGCCAGCTGTGAGGCGGCTCTAACGCGCCGAGAGACCGGCGGGCATGGAGGAGCCCGCCGCCGACGAGGAAGGCGCCACAGGAAGTCCAGTACTCAAGGCTTTGAATAAGCATTGTTTTTAAAAAGAACTTCATTTGATTTCAAAATTACCCTTAATTATCTTATATTTTAAATGGGGGAATAATCTTTCTTTCACTTATGGTCCACCAGAAACTTTCATGTCCCTACAATTAAATCAAACTAAAAATAAAACTTTTACTATAGCACACACTCTGCTTGTATAAGAAATAAGCACATCATACCCAAAAATGAAGTGGATCTAAATCCTGTGAATCTTAACTACTCAGCAATTCAGGTTCAGCAATTACCACAATCAACTTGTGATAACTATTTTGTGCAGTGGAACTTTTTATAACATTTACCACTGGTATGCAATTAAAAAGTTTTAAAAAGCAAATCTATAATAAGATTAGAATATATTCTGGATATTCTGGTCCACATAAGGAATGTCATTTCACCAACTTAGCAACATTTCTCAAGGTTATTCATATATATTCCTATTCAACACTTAACATAATCTGTATGTAACTCTGGGCAGGAGATGTGGAAAACATAATTTATGATAATGTTTAATATAGAAAATGACGTCCTATTGTATGTCTGTTTTAAATCCAACTACTAAGACTGGAGAAGATAAACTATGTTTGAAAATGTTATATGAGAGAAAAAATGAACTCAAAGACTTTCTGTAGCCCCAAAATGCAAGCTTCCCTAAGTTTAGGCTTAAGGAGTTTTCAATCGGAAGATAACCAAAATTTTAAAAAAACTGTAGATTTGCTACAGAACAAGAAGAATTTGATTTAAAATCACCTACAGGTAGTTCTCAATTTATGACAACGGACACCAAAATTTCTGTTGCTAATGACAAAGTAAGTTTTGCCCCATTTTACAACCTTTCTTGCCACAATTCTTAAGTGAATCATTGCAGTTTTTAAATTAGTAACATGATCGTTAAGTGAATCTGGCTTCCCTATTGACTTTGCTTGTAAGAAAATCATAAAAATTCCAGTGCTGAAGAAGCTCATCATCAAGGAACTGAATGACTACAGATTAGTTGCTCTAACATCTGTAGTTATGAAAATCTTTGAAAGGCTAGTGCTGTCCCACTTGAAAACCATCACAAATCCACTGTTAGACCCCCTGCAATTTGCATACCAAGCAAATAGATCAACAGATGATGCTGTTAATATGGCTCTGCACTACATCGTACAACATCTTGAATCTCCAAAGACCTATGCAACGGTCCTCTTTGTAGACTTTAATTTAGCATTCAACACCATTATTCCAAACATTCTTCTAACTAAGATAAACCAGCTAGCGGTACCTGAACACACTTGTAAGTAGATCATAAGATTCCTAACAGACAGGAAGCAGCAGGTGAAGCTAAGCAGAATCACATCAGATACTTGTACAATTAGCACAGGGGCCCCCAAAGCTGTGTGCTACCTCCACTTCTCTATATATACCAATGACTTCATCTCAAACGATCCCTCTGTTAAACTACTGAAGTTTGCAGATGACACAACGATTGGTCTCATTCGAGACAATGATGAATCCACATACAGACGGGAGGTTGAACAACTAGCCTCGTGGTGCGACCAAAACTATCTGGAACTGAACACACTCAAAACTGTAGAAATGGTGGTAGACTTTAGGAGAAACCTTCCCATACTACCACCTCTCACAATACTAGACAACACAGTATCAACAGTAGAGACCTTCAAATTTTTAGGTTCTACCATATCTCAAGATCTAAAACGGACACCTAACATCAAAAATGTTATCAAAAAAACACAACAAAGAATGTTCTTTCTGTGCCAACTCAGAAAGATCAAACTGCCCAAGGAGTTGCTGATAAGTTCTACAGAGGAATTATTGAGTCTGTCATCTGCACCTCTATAACTGTCTGGATTGGTTCTGCAATCCAACAAGGCAGACACAGACTTCAGAGGATAATTAGAACTGCAGAAAAAATAATTGCTAGCAACCTGCCTTCCATTGAGGACCTGTATACGTCATGAGTCAAAAAGAGGGCTGTGAAAATGGACGTTGGTCTTACCTGATACGTCCGTTCTCTGCGAAGAACAGGGAATGTCAGTCAGATGTCTAGGATGCATGACTCTAATATGTGGCATGTGACCTAGTCTGTGAAGATTTAAGCTCCGCCCTCTGCTGGGAATGCCCCAGTGTTTCGGCAAGAACACTGATGCAGACTGGAGTGTCTTCCTGGAAAGAGAGAGAATGAGAAACAAAACCACCCTCCCGCCAACCACAGGGCCTTCCTAAGGGTGGGGCTGACTGACGTTCCCTGTTCTTCGCAGAGAACAGACGTATCAGGTAAGAGCAACGTCCATTCTCCTGCTTGTCAGGGAACATCAGTCAGATGTCTGGGACATACCAAAGCGAGGCGTCCAACGAGGGAGGGATCAGCGAAGGCCCTGGATCTCAGGTTGTGTGTACTGTCTGGAGGATGCGGTGACCGAAGGATGTGTCAGCCAATGCAAAGGAGTGTATGTGATAATGCCGAATGAACGGCGAGATGCTCATCCACGTAGCGACACGGCAGATGTCCTCCAACGGAGCCTGGGTGGCCCAGGCAGCAGAAGTCGCAGTGCTCCTGATAGAGTGCACGGTGATGTGATGGGGAATTGGAAGTGATTGTCACTGATAGGCCATGGAGATAGTGGCCCGGATCCAGCGGCCCAAGGTGGTAGCCGACACTTTCATCCCGATAGATGTAGGTTGGTACGAGACAAATAGGGATTCGGACTTTCAAAAGGACGAAGTTCTGGAGAGGTAAATCTTTAGGGCACCGCGCAAGTCAAGGGTGTGCCAAGAGCGTTCCAACTGATGGACAGGGGAAGGACAGAAGTTGGGGAGAATCAACTCCTGGGTACGGTGGAAAACAGAGTTTATTTTCGGAATAAAGGAAGGATCCAATCGTAATACGACTCTGTCCCTGTGGAAAATACAAAGGTTGGCTCGAACGGAAAAAGCGGCCAACTCCAAGATCCGATGAGCAGACGTTATGGCCACTAAGAAGGCCACTTTAAAAGAAAGAAAACGGAGGGAGATGATGCGGAGAGGCTCAAAAGGAGAGATGGTTAAAGCCTTCAGGACCCTGTTGAGGTCCCAGGTGGGGAAACGGTGAACTGTTGGAGGCCGGAGGTTGGAAGCCCCTCGTAAGAAGTGATGTATGATGGGAAGTTGAGATATGGAAGTAGAGGAGCCTCTGGTTAACACAGCTGAGAGAGCTGCTACCTGGCGGCAGAGGGTATTTGGGGCTAGACCCGCTTCGAACCCCGATTGTAAGAATCTTAGGACATCAATGAGAGAAGCTGAGAGGGGGGAGACCCCCGAACATTGGCACAGGAAACAAAGGAAGACCATGTCGCAGTGTATATGCGATTAGTGGAGGCTTTCCGTGATGCTTGTATGGTAGAGATGACCGGTTGAGGAACGTTGGATCTGCTCAGCAGGCCCCGCTCAACCTTCAGACAGTTAAGTAGATCCGGATGTTGGAGATTCCCTTGCTGAAGGTCGGCTGGAATCATCCATGGGGTGGAGACAGATAGGGAGACCAAGTCCATGTACCAGAGTCTCCGAGGCCAGTGTGGGGCCAGTAGGATAACCTCCGCTCATTTGTCTAGTATTTTGCACAAGACCCTGGGAAGGAGCGGAAGAGGGGGGAAGGCATATAAGAAACCAGAGGGCCATGGGGATCGAAGTGCATCTATGGCCTCTGCCTTGGAGTCCCTGTAACGGGAGAAGTACCTCGGAACTCAGTGATTGGTGGCTGAGGCAAAGAAGTCTACTGCCGGAAGGCCGAATCTGCTCACAATCTCCTGGAAGAGATGGTTTGGCAGGCTCCACTCTGCATGGACCAGACGGTGGCAGCTGAGGGCGTCCGCTTGGATGTTTGCCGTACCCGAGATGTGGGCTGCGTGGAGGGACTGTAGGTGAGTCTCGGCCCAGAACCCGAGTAAAAGAGTCTCGTCCATAAGGGCCCTGGAATGTGCGCCCCCCATTCTGTTTATATGGACTTTGGCCGTAATATTATCGGTGAGAACGAGGATGTCATGAGACTCCACTGTGTCCTGAAAGTGTAGCAGGGCCAGGCGAATGGCCCTCAGTTCCAACAAATTAATGCTAAGACATTGTTCCGTCGGGGACCACTGATCTTGGATCATGAGATGTTCCAGATGTGCTCCCCATCCCAGCAGGCTGGTGTCCATGGTCAGAGTCAGTCAAGGAGGTTCTCGGAAGGAGCAAGGCTTGGAGGATCGCCGACGAGGTCCACCACCGGAGGGAACTGATGAGTGCAGGAGGAAGGGAGACTCTGCGAAGTACTGGTGTGAGATCGCTGGAAGGGGAGTAAGAACCATTGTAACTCCCTACTATGGAGGTGAGGCCATGGAACGATCCCAAAAGTAGAGAACGTTTTGCCGAGCAGGCAGGAGAGGCCCAGAAGAGAGGAGGCATGGGACGAAATGCAGTTGGATGCCATTAGTAGTTGAGTGAGTAGAGTAGAGTAGAGTAGAGTAGAGTAGAGTAGAGTAGAGTAGAGTTTGTTAGTTTAGTTTAGTTTAGTTTAGTTTAGTTTAGTTTAGTTTAGTTTAGTTTAGTTTAGTTTAGTTTAGTTTAGTTTAGTTTAGTTTAGTTTAGTTTAGTTGTTTAGTTTAGTTTAGTTTAGTTTAGTTTGTTTAGTTTAGTTTAGTTTAGTTTAGTTGCCCCCACAGAGAAAGCTCTCCCCCTGGGGGTCGCCAGTCGACATTGCCTGATCGACGGCACCCTTAGGAGGCCCTCTCTATGAGAGCATATTGGCCGGTGGGAGGTTATCGGTGGCAGAAGGTGGTCTCGTAAGTACCCTGGTCCTAAGCCATGGAGCGCTTTAAAGATGAGAGCCAAGACCTTGAAGCGCATCCGGAAGACCACTGGGAGCCAGTGCAGCTCACGGAGAGGTGTCACATGGGAGCGCCAAGTCGCCCCATAATCATCCACACGGCCGCATTCTGGACCAGTTGGAGCCTCCGGGTGGTCCTCAAGGGGAGCCCCATGTAGAGAGCATTACAGTAGTCCAGGCAAGGAGTGACCAGGGCATGAGTGACTGTGCATAAGGAGTCCCGATCCAGAAAGGGACGCAACTGGCGTATCAGGCGAACCTGATAAAAAGCCCCCCTGGCCATGGCCGTCATATGCTCTTCTAAAGACAGCCGTGGATTCAGGAGGACGCCCAAGTTACGAACCCTCTCTATGGGGGGCAGAGACTCGCCCCCAATAGCCAGCGAAGGCACCAGCTGGCTATATCGGGACGCCGGCATCCACAGCCACTCGGTCTTGGAAGGATTGAGTCGGAGCCTGTTCCTCCCCATCCAGACCCGTACGGCCTCCAGACACTGGGACATCACTTCGAGGGCATCATTGGGGTGATCCGAGGTGGAGATGTACAGCTGTGTATCGTCAGCGTACAGATGACATGGCACCCTGAAACTACGGATGATCTCACCCAGCGGCTTCACATAAATGTTGAACAGGAGCGGCGAGAGGACCGACCCTTGCGGCACCCCGCAAGCAAGGCGCCTCGAGGTCGACCTCTGCCGCTCTGCCAACACGGACTGCGACCGGTTGGAGAGATAGGAGAACCACCGCAACACGGTGCCTCCCACCCCCAATCCCTCCAGCTGGTGCGCAAGATACCATGGTCGATGGTATCAAAAGCCGCTGAGAGGTCTAATAGGACCAGAACAGAGGAGCAACCCCTGTCCCGAGCCCTCCAGAGATCATCAACCAACACGACCAATGCCGTCTCTGTGTTGTACCCAGGCCTGAAGCCGGACTGGAACGGATCTAGATAGACAGTGTCATCCAGGTACTGTGGGAACTGTTGCGCAACCACACTCTCTATAACCTTCTCCAAGAAGGGAAGATTGGAGACCGGACGATAATTTCCCATAACAGCCGGGTCCAGAGAAGGCTTCTTGAGGAGGGGTCTCACCACCGCCTCTTTCAAGGCGGGAGGCAAGAAACCCTTGCTCAAAGAAGCATTTATGATCCTCTGGAGCCAGCCTCGTGTAACCTCCCGGGTAGCCAGCGCTAGCCAGGAGGGACACAGGTCCAATAAACATGTGGTTGCGTTCAATCTCCCCAGGATCCTGTCCACGTCCTCGGGAGTCACAGGGTCAAAGTCATCCCATACAACAGTCTCAAGACCTGCCCCAGACACCTCGCCGGAACCTACCCAGTCAGAGTCCAAGCCTTCCCGAATCTGAGTGATTTTATCGTGCAGATACTGTAGAAAATCCTCAGCCCGTCCCTGCACGGGGTCATCCCACGCTCCCAGATGGAGGAGGGAACGGGTTACCCTAAACAGGGCAGCTGGGCGGTTATCTGCAGATGCAATAAGAGTGGAAAAGTAATTACACTTTGCCGCTTTTATCGCCACTAAGTAGGTCTTAATATGAGACCTAACTAGTGTTCGGTTGGATTCGGAGTGACTGGCCCTCCAACCACTCTCTAGGCATCTTTTCCGGTGCTTCATCTCCCTCAGCTCCTCGGAAAACCAAGGAGCTGGGCAGATCCAGTACCGGGTCAGAGGCCGTATCCTAGGCGGCCACCAGGTCTTCAGTCGAGTCGTGAGCAAGAGACTCAGGAAATGGCCCAAGCTCCATCTGGAACCTATCAGGATCCATCAGGCGCCTGGGGCGGAACCATCTGATCGGTTCCGCCTCCCTGCGGTGGGGTATAGCGGTCAGAAAGTCCAGCCTCAGGAGAGAATGGTCTGACCATGACAGGGGTTCAATAGCTATATCCCCTATAACCAGTCCATTCAACCACTGCCCAGAGACAAAAACCAAGTCCAGAGTGTGTCCTCCTATGTGAGTAGGGCCCTGAATTACTTGAGTCAGGTCCATGGCTGTCATGGAAGCCATGAACTCCCGAGCCATCTCAGACGTCTCGCCAATGGACAGCAGGTTGAAATCCCCCATCACCAAAAGGTTGGGGGTATCAACCGCCACCCCGGCTATAACACCAAGAAGCTCGGGCAGGGCTGCTGTCACGCGGCAGGGAGCCAGGTACGCAATCAGCAAGCCCACCTGCTTCCCATGACCCCACTTCACAAGGAGAGACTCACATCCGTCTATCTGAGGCACAGTGGTCTCCCTAGGATCAAGACCTTCCTTTATAATGACCGCCATCCCACACCCGTCCCCTCCATCCTCGGCTGATGAAATGCACAGAAGCCCGGTGGGCACAACTCTACCAGAGGGACCCCCCCCCCCTCCTAGCCCAACCAGGTCTCCGTAATACCCGCCAGGTCCGCTCCTCCCTCCTGAATTAACTCACAGAGGAGGGGGGCCTTATTAACCACGGACCTGGCGTTGCACAGCATCAGCCTAAGGCTTGGGCTCTGAGACTCCGGACAACCCAGTGAACGAGAGGAGCTTAGGGTGCCGAAGCACGCCACGCTTTAAGACAGCGGGTGTGTGCCCCCCACAACACGATCTGGCCTCCTGCTCCCACCATATCTGCCCCTTCCGGCCACGGTCCTGATGGAATCGCCCTCTTCCCTACCAGTAGTAACCCCCTCAACTCCCTGCTCCGCAACTCCCACAATATGCCCCTGTGCCGGACCTGGCCTACACCCCTCCCTCACCAAATAACCCTCCCTCTTCCCCCCACCCTTTAAAAATTTAGCTAATGACAATTTTAAAAATCCCCTCAGCCCCCTCTTTGCGGCATGCCACCTCTCGGGGTTCCAAAACCCGTTATCGAGGTAGGCCCTCGATAGTGTGGAGGGCCAATCCTGCGAGAGGGGGAATCTCGCAGAACAAGAAGCTCCGCTGCCGAATACATCTTGCACAAGAGGATAAAAGCGACTATGTCCTCAAGGGTCCAAATTAAAAAGTCCAGTGGAGAACAAATCATAGTATAATATAATATAATGATATAATGATGGTATAATGATGGTATAATGGGAGCATCTCAAAATTGGAGTCGAAGACCACTGTCCTCTCACAACAGAGGTCCAAAGTCTCAATCCACATCGACACAGCACAAGGGGGGGAGATATAAAACTTAGCCACCCTCTCACAGTGGTTATCCGATGGACGACCCCCTCTGCTGGTGAGATGGAAGTAGTAAACCAGTATAAACATCCCAGCACAAAGGGTATAAGTCCAAAGCCGCCCTCTCACGGCAGTTGGGATTGATAGTCGCTCCCTTCGGCTGGTAGGTGCCAAAAAATGACATGTCAGCACAGCTCGAGGGGCTCAGGACCAACATCACCCTCTCACGGTGGTTGGTCTGATGGTCAGGCCCCTCTGCTGGTGAGATGGAGCTATGAACCGGCTCCCAGTCAACTATCTACAGTCCTCCACACAGCTAGGGCAACAGGCTCAGATGGAAATGAGCCAGTGTGGATGTCAATGTGTCCAGTAAGGTCGAAGCCAGTCCAAGCGGGGTATAGTGCCAAGGAGAAAAGAGACAAGGGGGGGGGGGTATTTAATGTCCAACCCCCCCCAGCCCCCAAAACTATCCAAATGGAGGCCTTCCAATGTCTGTGAGAAGCTGACCCATCAATGGGCAGCCCTCACATCAGGTCTTAATCAGGTCTTAATCTTAATCCATCCCGGCACTAGATGATCCTCGGCTGCGTAAATCCCCATCAACCATGTTAGCAAACTGACATCCGGCGCTCTCCTCCCTGCCATCGCCAGCTGGTCCTCCTTGCAGCAGCCACCGCCCCCGCTGTTGTTGCTGCTGTCCCTGCTGCCAAATGAAAGTTCTGGCAGCTTCCCAAGGTCTTCCAGGAAACCCCAAGGCCTGGGACTGTTGCCATGCAGCAGTTGACCTCAGCAAGAGACGCCGCCACGCCGCCCTGATTTCTGAGCGGCTCCAGCTCAGGGGGGCGCCACCGCCGCCGCTGCCCAGCTGGTGGGAGCCATCAGCCCCGACGCTGTATTCTCATCCCAGCCATGATGTCCGAGAGGAAGAAAGTCCTCTCCAGGCTGGCAACAGATTCTCCAAGCCGGGGTAGGGGTCGGAAAAGATTAAAACGACCCCAGAAAGGCCCCTGAAGGCAAATAAGTCACCATCCCTCAAGCCACGATTTCGGCTAGCATCGCCATCTTGAGCATGCTCAGATGACTTCTTCATTGAGCGGAAACTGACCTTGCGTTCCTGGGACAAGGAAACCGTGGAAGCTACAGTGTCGATCACGGCTCCTAGATGCTGCAGAGCTGTGGAGGGAGACAAGTGGCTCTTGGGCCAATTAATAGAAAACCCATGGGTCTGCAAGGTTTGGAGGGTGATAGATAGGTCCCGATGGGCAGCCTCGAGGGAGCAGGATTGGAGAAGGATGCCATCTAAATAAAATTGTATTCTTATTGGGATGGAGCAGATATGGGCAATGAGGGATGACATAATTTTTGTAAAGACCCTGGGAGCAGAGGAAAGACCAAAGGGAAGGGCGGTATAATGTCTGCCCCGGTAGTGAAGACGCAGATATTTGCGAAAAAGGGGGTGGCTGGGGACATGGAGGTAGGCCTCCGTCAAATCAATTGAGGATAGAAAATCCCCATGGTGAAGGATCACCAGTATAGACTGTGCATCTTAAAACGGCGCTGGACCACGAAACGGTTGAGGGATTTCAAATCAAATATGGCCCGCCACCCGCCTGATGACTTTTTTACAATGAACAGGCGGGAATAAAATCCCCGACCCCGTTTGTCGGGAGGCACAGATTGAATCGCTCTGATGGACAGGAGGTGGTTGATAGCCTCTGAGACCAAGGCCTGCCTATTCCGGTCCCTAGAGACTGGACAAGAAAGAAAAACCAAAGGGGGGGGGGGAAGGAATTTGAGCTTAAGGGCCGATTGAACTGTTTGGATAACCTACGCATCTGAGCAAGAGGATCACCATTGATCAGAAAAAAGGGCTAGGCGACCCCCAATGGGAGCAGACCCCTCAGATTATCTGGAACGGCGGGAGGCTCTTCCTCTGCTGCCACGAAAAGACTGTTTGGCTGGGAATCTGCTTCCCTGTCTAACCTGAGATTCAGAGAATTGGGAGCAGAGTTGGAAGTTGCGTTGGAAGCGTGACTGGGAGAAACCCACCTCTGAGGAATGAAAGGACTGAATCCTGGGATAAGGAGCATAACAGGATTCGCTGCGACAGGAGATGGAAGGCAGGATCTTTTTGCGGTCTCTGGTCTCGATCAGGAAGGGCTCCAAGGGTGTTCCGAATAACGCCTCTGCGGAATAAGGGGCCGATGCAAGCTGCCACTTGCTTCTGGCATCCACCTGCCAATTGCTGAGCCAGAGCAGACGAAGTGACATGATGTTTGTCTCGATGGTCTTGGCGGCGAATCTAGCTGAGTTCAACGTGGCATCCGCGGAGTACTCAAGAGTCGCTGGGATTTTGCTTAGGTCCTGGTGTGTGCGCGTATCCGAAGGGGCAGCCTGTCTTGGAGTTGCTTGATCCAAAGCAGGGCTGCTCGGTTAAAGAAGGAAGCTGAGGTGGAGGTTTTCACTGCCCAAGCAGCTGATAGGTGAGACTTCATCAGTGTCTTTTCTGCCCGTTTGTCCTCGGGGCGCAAGTACTCCTCAGGAGAGCCAGTTACTCGTGAGGAGGATGCCAAGGCAGCCACTGGAGCGTCCACCGGGGGGACCTGCAACAGATTGGATAAGGCTGGAGCAGTCTGGTACAGAGGGCGGTCTAAATTGTTTGGAGCTGGGTCAGCTCCCAGGATAGCCCATTGGCGTTGAACAACGTCCGTAAAAAGCTTAGGTGCTGGAATAACCTCAGGCTCAACGGCAGACTCTGCAAACAGGGAAGAGGCTGGGTCAGAGAAGTTAGGAGGGGCCCCCGAAGTCGGAGACGAACTCCCCCAGCCTGGTGACAGCAAGGGCTTTAAAAAGTAATGAACGAAATAGTTGGGGCCCTATGAAGGCTGGCTGGTCTGGGTCCAGGCCTTCATCATCGGATAGATCCATCTCCCGGATCTCCCCTTCCTCCTTAATAGAATCCTGGTCAGTGTGCTCAGGAGAATAATGACCAGTAGAGGATTCCCTCTGAGGCGAATGATGTTGATGATGGTGAGTCACATTCTGCTGGGCCAATGGAGGAAGCAGGCCCTGTTGGAGGCCTTGTACTAGACCTTGCTGGATGGCCCTGGTTATTATGGATTCCAGGGAGGCCTGAGGATTGGGAACCTGGGCTTCCTGGAGTGGTTGCTGGGCGGGCCTAGAAGGAATAGGGATCACAGAGAGATCTTGAGCTTCTTCCTGACCAGCCTGGTCTGGAACCGAGGGATCTGGTAAGGTCTGGAACATAAGTTCGGAGCCTGGGGGTGGGGGGGTTGTAGATGGAATACTTCTGTCCGGGGAGAGATCTCGGCCAGCCTGGTGGTCTGGAGGCCGTGAGGTTGCAGCCACTTGCAAAATGGCTGCCAATTGTAATTGCGCCTTTTCCGTGGCCTTTTCTAAGGCCCTATGCCGGCAGAGCTCCTCCCTAGATGGCTTTGGGGGCTGGGGGCCAGACGCCTTGGCAGGGGCCCTTTTTGGAGGCGGAGGGGCTGAAGAGGCACCCTCCCCAGGATCACTGATATGGCGATGCCACCCCGTTTTAGGCTCCAGAGCTAGGCAAGAGTGGCACCTGGTGTCCGCCGTTTTAATGGCCGCCGGAGAATTCGGGCTGAGACAAGAGAATCAGCAAAAAATACTCTCACAGAGAGGACTTAACTGATGGAAGAGTCCTCTTGCTGTTATAGCGTGGTGAACCACTAGTCTGGAAACTGGCTGGTTGTCGGCCTCGGAGAGATTGCAAGTGGCCGGAATAAAAAGACTCCAAAACGGCGGACATTTTTTCCGTCTGAGGAAAACCGCCAATAGCGCTGCTAGGCTAAAATGCCTTCAAACGCAGAGAGGGGAGCTCACCCAATGGTTGTATAATAAAGCGGGGAGCTGTTGTGTTAAATTTATGCCCCTCAGAGGGGACTGCCGGCAGGCAGCCCCTCGCCGCCGTGCGGCCTTTGGCGGTGTCTGGTTAGCACCTTTCTCGCCAGGATCTAGTAGAATAGCCGATGAAAACAATCCAGAGGTCGTATACAGAGAAATCAGTCCAAAATAGCTTCACAGACTCGGTCACATGCCACATACTAGAGTCATGCATCCCAGACATCTGACTGACGTTCCCTGACAAGCAGGAGAATATTTACAGACACCTCGCATCCTGGATTGTTTCAACTCCTACCCTCAAAATGACACTATAGAGCACTGCACCAGAATAACTAGACACAAGAACAGTTTTTTCCCAAATGTCATCACTCTGCTAAACAAATAATTCCCTCAACACTGTCAAATTAGTTATTAAGTCTGCATTACTATTAATCTTCTCATCGTTCCTATCACCCATCTCTTCCACTTATGACTGTAACCTTGTTGCTTGTATCATTACAATTTATATTGACTGTTTCCTAATACAATTTGATTGCTTATTTGTTTCCTATGATTATCATTAAGTGTTGTAGCTTATGATACTTGACAAATGTATCTATTCTTTTATGTACACTGAGAGCATATGCACCAAGACAAATTCTTTGTTGTCCAATCACACTTGGCCAATAAAGAATTCTAGTTTAGTCTAGTTTAGTCTAATCTAGTTTAGTCTAGTCTTTCTATTCTAGTCTTTCTATTCTTTTCATTAAACTAGACATAACTAATTCTAGCAACCATTCTTTACATGTTTTAGCCAGTCCCCTAGTTGTTACTCTTCCAGTTGTTACTCTTCTTTGCACTCTTTCTAGAATCTCACGATCTTTTTTACATCATGGTGACCACAATTGGATGCAGTATTCCAAGTGTGGCCTTACCAATACACTTATATATGTGTGTATTAACACTTCACATGATCTTGATTCTATCCTCTGTTAATGCAGCCTAGAACTGGGTTGCTTTTTTGGCAGTTACAGCACACTGCTGGCTCATATTTAAGTGATTGTCCAGTAGGACTCAAAGATCTCTCTCATAGTTACTACTATTGAGCAGGGTACCACCTATACTGAACCTGTGCATTTCTTTTTTCTTGCCTAAATGTAGAACCTCTTTTCACCATTGAATTTCATTTTTTAGATAGCCCCCAATGTTCAAGTCTCTCAAGATCCTTCTGAATCTTAAGCCTATCTTCTGGACTGTTGGCTATTCCTGACAGTTTGGTGTCATGTGCAAATTTAATGAGTTCCTCATCTATCCCCTCATCCAAATCATTGATGAAGATGTTGAAGAGTACTGGGCCTAAAACAGAGTCTTGAAGTATCTCACTGCATACTTCCCTCCATGTAGTTGCAGTTTCATTGAGGACTACTCACTGAGTGCGGTTGGTCAGCCAATTATGAAACCATCTGGTAGTGATGTTGTCTAACTTACACTTTTCTATTTTATCAAGTAGTAGATTGTGGTCTACTTTGTCAAATGCCTTTCTGAAATCCAAGTAAATTATATCCACAGCATTCCTCTTCTCCACTAATTTTGCCACCTTGTCAAAGAAAGCAATAAGATTTGTCTGACGTGATCTGTTTATGAGAAACCCATGTTGGCTTTGGTTCTGACTTTGTTTGCCTCTAGGTGCTCACTGATCCATTGCTTGATAATCTTTTCCAGAATCTTCCCAGGTATTGAGGTCAGGCTGATAGGTATGTAGTTTCCTGGATCTATTTTTCCCCCTTTTTTGATGATGGGAACTACTCTGGTAGTTCCCCGGTGCTCCAGGATCTTCCTAGGCAAGTAAGAAATTATATATAGATGCCTGTCTTCCGGCAACCTTCCTACTCTCTTCGACCATCTGGCTTCGTCTGGCTCCTCTCTCAGCTGTAAATTCTACATCCACCCCACAGCCTCTTCCCCCAGCTGGCATGAAGTCATCGCTAAGTCATATGCCCCCATCTGATCTAAATCACTTTCTTGATCAGACATCCTGTGAATTTCAGCCCCCTCGGTGTTGTCCGGGATGGCTGAGAATGAGAATCCAGCTTAGTATCAGGTATGCTTCCTTCAGTATCCAGGAAAGAAAAACCTAGACTTCATTATATAATAAAGCATGGTACTTTTACTAGATATAAAGTGAATGCAACCACGGAAAGCAGGATTCTGAGGCAAAAAGCACGAAAGTTACAGATAGAAAGCATCCCCTCCCATTGTCCACCGTAAATCACCCAATGCAAAGGTCTCCCAGAGGTCAGGTGGGAGCACACGTCTGGCAGTGTCATCAATCAGGAATGTGGTGTCCGTTGACCTGATAGCAGCTTCATCAGTTCAGTAATAAGATTAAGAATCAGTTTTGTTTTCCTGTCAGGCATCATTCATAGCCCAGCTAGCTACCCCCCTCCCTCCATTCCTATGACAGCCAAAGCAGAGAAAAGCGGAGGCTAACAGTTTTCTTCTATCATTTCTGAGATCCATCTCGGAATTGTTATCCAAAACTTCATCGCTTCGGGACACGTCCACCAGCAATGGTAGAAGGTGCCTTGATGGCAACTGCATTTCCAGCAATTTGGGCTCATATTGGGATAGATTTTTGCCATCCTAGCAGGGGCTAAGTGCCACCTATATACCATCTTGTATTGGTTTTCCTTATACGTTACTGCCCTTGTCAATTTAAAGTTGCTATTCCAGATTGTTTCCCATTCATTTAAATTTATGCTATATCTGAAATTTTTGGCCCATGCTATCATTTGGTCTTCTACCATGTCATATTTAAGCAAATAGTCATATAATTTGGCTAATAATTTGTTTTCAGGTCCCATCCAAATCTTATCAAATCTGTTAGTTCCCATTTCTATACCAAACTTATCCTTATCCTTTTAGTATTGGGATTTTATTTGTGCATATGACCACCAATCAATATGGATATCCTGTTCTTTTAGCACCTCATTCGTTTTACGGTTCCCTCCCCCGTCTAAAATCTGTTTATATTTGAGCATTTTCCCAATTTCCAGAGCATTAGGATATATCATAGCCTCCATTGTGGAGAGCCATCTCGGGACTTTTGTGTTTTGTTTTTGCCTTATTTCTCGCCATGTCTGCATTAATGTGTCCCTTATTTTGTGCCTATGAAAGTATGTCCTTGTCTTTTTAACTGTGTCCCATAAATAGGCATCCCAGCCCTTCTGGACGTCATGCCCTTCCAAAGCCAAAATTCTTTTATTTTCCAGGGCGGCCCATTCTCTCAGCCACACTAATTTAGCTGCTTTATAGTAGGTTTCCTATATTGGGAGTCCACAACTGCTCCTATTTCTTTTGTCCTGTAATGTTCTAATTGCAATCCTAGGTTTCTTCCCTCCCCAGATAAATTTTCTAATGATGGCATTCAGTTCTGAAAATAATTTTTTGTCTAGGTTGACTGGTACGGCTTGGAACAGATATAACAGCTTAGGCAGGACGCTCATATTTATTGATGCTATCCTGCCTAAGAGTGATATCTGAAGTTTCCCCCATCTTTCCAGGTCTTGTCTGATATTTTTAATCAGGGGCCACATAGTTGTCTTCCTTTAGAGCCGAACACCTTGCTGATATCCACACTCCCAGATATTTTATTTTCTTAACTATTTGTAGACCCAGGGATTCTTCAAGAGCTTTCTTTTGGTCTTCCGTTAAATTTTTGGTCAACATTTTAGTTTAAATTTTATTTAATTTAAATCCAGACACATCTCCATACTTTCCCAATTCTTCCAAAATTTTTGAGCCTGTTTCTAATGGCTCCTCCATGATTAGAGTTACATCGTCAGCGAATGCCTGGGCTTGTATGTCTCCTTCCTAATTTTTAATCCTTTGATTTCGTTATTCCTAATCCTTCTTAATAGGACTTCTAGGGCTAGTATAAGTAATAATGGTGACAAGGGGCATCCTTGTCTTACCCCCTTTCTAATTTGAAAAGTTTTTGTCATGTCTCCATTTAATAAGATGTTTGCTTTTTGTTTATCGTAAATTGTAGTTATCATATTTTCAAAGTTTAGTCCAAATTTCATCTCTTCCCCTCACACCACAAACAACAGCAAGCTTCAAAAGGCAATTGAATCAGTCTTCTGCAGTGCCTTCCATAGTATTTGTTCAAAAGGAACTTCCATTCAGTCAGTCACAGGAGGATACTGACACAAGGTGTAGAACAAATATGTCAGAGACTATTGCATCTTCAGAAAACTGGTTTCTTTGTGTCAGATGTGGGTCCATATACCCCAGCAAATATACCAAAGATTCAGTTTCATCCATTCAAACCAAATGCAAAGAAAGAAAGAGCGGTTCACAGAAAGGTAAATCCCCTGATCTGCATCTGATAATGGACGTGGTTTGCAAGCAAGAACATTTTCTGAAGGAAGAATGTTCAACATCTCAGATCCCGGATGAATGGAGATTCTTCATCCAATGCAGAATCTTGTGGGCAGCCTCACAGTAACAGAAGCAGTGATGTGCTCAAAGCCAAGCCACCTTCTGACATGACTCAGGTCCCATTGCTACAGAATGGTGCTGGATACAAATCAGATGACTTCAGCAATTCTAAGGGAGAAACTACCAATGGGATGTTATATTCTGGACTTAGATCACTGTCTTCCCAGAAACCTCATCAAAAACTGCAGTGGCACTACGTCATTGACAACCATATCAAGAAAAAAGCAATGGCAGCTCACCTAATGCTACCATCTTAGAACACAAATAGTGGTATTGGTTGATACCAAGTGTCATACCCCAGCATATAACTTTTATATATTGTTGATCTCTAGCCCCATCTAGTGGCCAGAGGGACATATAAACCCAACATAATCATTATATACTATTGTGCTCTAGCCACATCTAGCGGCCAAGAGACAAAATACAAAATATATTGTTTTTTACCCATCAGACCGCGCTCTCAAACTAAGTGCACGCTGGGAAGCCAGACTGCATTTCCTTTAGCATTTGGAGAAGACAGAAGCACAAAGAAGCATCCATCTTAATCTGTGGCACATGGTCATCCAAGGACAAACCCACATCCCCCCACTCAACAGCATTGCTGGTGAGACTTAAATTGCTTGTATTTATTAATTGTTATCAGGGTCAAACTGATAAATGATTTAAATCAAACTGATTTAAATCACAATTTAAATCAAACTGATTTAAATCACAATTTAAATCACAATTTAAATTACTAGTCAGTAAGGCTTGATTTAAATCATAGTTTTCTACATAAAGACTAATTCTTGCTGGCATAACTTTAATATGCAAGTAGATGAAGATTTTTAAAATAACAACTTTTCATATTAGTTTTTTTATCCCCAGTTTAATAGGTTAGTCATTCATATTTGGACAACTTTTCTGTTGTACTTAGGAAGGAGAAAAATAATCATTACCTTAACAATAACAATTTAAATAGATTTATTCAACTGAAACAATAACATTACAGCATGTTATTTGCGTAAACAAACATCCATGTTTGTTAACTAATTTGGCTAAACAAAATATATATATTTTAAGGAACTTAAACTGTGTAGACTGTTTAGACTGTGTAGAATGTCAGCCTAGCCTACACATGAAAAACTTAAATACTGTCCTCTGTAGCTCACTCGTCATCTTCACCTTCTTCTTTGTTCATAATCTGGAAAAGAAAAACAAGCTTTCCTGCTTTATCAGGTCCCAAACGATTTCTCAATTTAGGATGAATGAGTCTAAAGGAAGAGAATATTCTTTCAACACCTGCAGAAGAAGCTACTGCTGTTAAAAGTGAAATCATTACTTGAACAGTCTCTAAATCCAAGTGCTTAAGTGACTTCCACCAGTTAGCTTGGATTGGAGCTAAATTATATGTTCCAGCCAGCCTAAGAGTAACAGTTTTGCAGCACGCCCATGACTCCAAAGTGGCGGGGCACTTTGGATTTGTCAAAACCTTACATCTTGTCAAAAGACAGTTCTGGTGGCCTGCACTCAAAAAGGACACAGAGGCATACGTAGCGAGCTGTCCAGTGTGTGCCTCAGCTAAGAGACCTCCGGGGAAGTCACCTGGTCTACTCCGAAACGTAGCCAGACCCACTGCCCCTTGGAAGGAAATATCCATGGATTTTGTTGTAGACCTCCTAGATAGTGGGGGGTGCACAGTCATATGGGTAGTGACTGATTTGTTTTCCAAACAAATACATTTTATCCCATGTCCTAAGATCCTTTCAGCAAAAACCCTTGCTAAAATGTTTATTCAACATGTGTATAGATTACATGGGGCTCCGAAATGTATAATTTCAGACAGGGGAGTACCTCCAACTTTTGGAAAGAGTTCCTGATGCTGGTAGGCTTTGTCTGGGGGTTATGTTCCGCCCACCCCCCCCCCCAGACAAATGGGGCTTGTGAAAGAACCAATTCCGTGTTAGAACAGTATCTGATTGTTATATAAATTACCAGCAAGATAACTGGGTAGATTTACTGCCATTTGCAGAGGTGGCATATAATAATTCCATACATAGCAGCACAGGGTTCACTCCGTTCAGATGGCCAGAATATGGCTTCTGGCCAAGAATTTATGCCAATCCCATAGCTACCTCAAGATAACCCACAGAATCATTCTTTGATTGAGTGGATCAAACAGTTACGAGGGACTTGTAACATCTAAAGCCCGAAAAGCTTTAGATGAAGCTCACCAAGCTCATAAAACACAAGCCGACAAAAGGAGGTGCCCTGCACATGTTTATAAAGTGGGGGACATGATTTATCTTTCTACCAAATGTTTACAAACTCCTCAAAAATCAAAGAAGCTTGGGCCCAAGTATGTGGGGCCTTTCCCCATTACTCGGATCATTAACCCAGTAACAGTTGAATTAGATTTACCAAAGAATTTGCAACAAATTCATCCAGTGTTTCATGTTAGCTTACTGAAACTGGAACATTCGTCCCCTCTACGTCCAGCCAAGGAACCTCCTCCCGTTCCCATACTCACTGAAGAGGAACAACATTTTGAGGTTAAGGAGATTTTAAATTCTAGAAAACATCACAGTAAAGTGCAGTATCTGGTGGCCTGGAAACACTTCTGGTTATCACAAGCTGAATGGATGAATAAACGTGATGTTCGGGCACCTAAAAAAGTGCAATTGTTTCACACCAAATACCCTGACAAACCTTAGGTAGTATTGGTTTTTAATTGTTGTGATATTACCTCTTTTTCTCTCTGCTTCAGGACTAGAGGTCTTCGCGTCTGAAGACCTCTAGTCCTGAAACAGAGTCCTAAATCTAAAACATTGAAGCAGAGTCCTAAATCTAAAACATTGATTTAGAACCAGAAACTTTTCTCCTGGGAATTCTGAAAAAGCCATACATGAAAAAAAAAGAGGTATCTAATTATACACATTACAACAGCAGCTAGAATAACTTATGCTCAGTATTGGAAAGAGAGAGTCACCACTGGAAGAACATGTAATCAAAAAAATATTGGAATGTGCCGAGATGAATAAGTTAACATACGAGATAAATGAAAGAGAGAGTTCGGAATGTTACACAGTGTGAGAGATGTGGTATAAGTGGATGGAAGTTAGGAACAAAAGGCAAATAAGAGGGAGTGTACCGATCAATAGTAATGACCAATAATAATTAAAGATTATTATCTACTTAACTAAAACTAAGCAAATATTTACCATGTAAATAATCTGTATAGATTTACGAACACCGCTAAATGTTTTGTTCAACATTTATGTGAAGCCGCTGGGGGAGATCATCCATGGTTTTGGGGTGAAGTGCCATCTGTATACTGATAATACTCAATTGTACATCTCCACCCTAGATCATCCCAATGATGCCCTTGACATGGTGTCCCGATGTCTGGAGGCCATGCAGATCTGGAGGGGGAGAAATAGGCTCAGACTCAACCACCCCAAGACTGAGTGGCTATGCCTCCTGGCGTCCCGGTATAGACAGCTAGTTCCATCACTGGCTATTGGGGGTGAAACCTTGGCCCCCTCGGAGAGGGCTCACAATCTGTGTGTCCTCCTGGATGCACGGCTGTCTTTAGAAGACCATATGATGGCTGTGACCAGGGGGGCTTTCTATCAGGTTCGTCTGATTTATCAGTTGTGTCCCTTTCTGGACCGGGACGCCCTGTGCACAGTCACTCATGCCCTCATCACGTCCCGTCTTGACTACTGTAACACTCTCTACATGGGGCTCCCCTTGAAGAGCACTTGGAGGCTCCAACTGGTCCAGAATGCAGTCAAGCGGGTGATTATGGGAGCGACTCGACGCACCCATGTGACACCTCTCCTGCGTGAGCTGGATTACCATCTTTAAAGCGCTCCATGGCTTAGGACCCAGATACCTATGGGATCGCCTTCTGCCACCGATAGCCTCCCACTGACCAACACGCGCCCATAGAGAGGGACTCCTCAGGGTGCCGTCAGTTAAACAATGTAGACTGGCAACCCCCAGGGGGAGAGCCTTCTCTGTGGGGGCACCCGCCCTCTGGAATGAACTGCCCCCTGGGATACGTATGATTCCCAACCTGCATACCTTTTGCCGTGCCCTTAAGACTCTACTATTCCAACATGCTGGCCTGGCTTAATAAGAATCTGGATGGGATATTTTAAACTTGTGGATTTTAACTGAAGGGGCCAAATTTATTTGTTTTAAATTGTTTTTTAAATTTTGTATCTCATATTGTTTTATCATGGCTGTACACCACCCTGAGTCCTTCAAGAGAAGGGCAGTATAAAAATCTAATAAATAATAGGCCCTACAACACACCTGACATAATAATAGTTGAAAAAAAAAAAGTATGGTTCATTGACATTGCAATACCTGGTGATGCACAGATAAGCAGTAAGAAACAATCACAAAGTACCGAGACTTGCCAATTGAAGTTGAACGACTATGGAAAAAGAAATTGTGTGTTGTCCTGATTGTAATTGGAGTCCTTGATGCAATACCCAAAGGGCTACCCCGCTATTTAGAAATTCTAAATTTACCGACTTGAACATTTTGACTCTACAAAAAGCCACCTTACTCGGAACAGCTTACAACCTCCGACGATACCTTAACAGTTCTTAGGTCCTTGGTTAGGACTCAAGCTGCGGAGCTATTAAAAGATAATAGATTCTCAGCCTCAAAGGCTGTGAATCTCACTAAAGAGATTCACTATTCACTATTATTAAATCATCATCATCATTTTTGACTAATTCTTGCTCTGTCTTTTCTAAAGGGAGTTTGTCTTCAGTAGATATTGCCACCTGATTGTCATCTTCCATCTTTTGGAAGACTATGCAGCTTAAATGACCTTGGTCTCTGTCACAGGCGAGGTTGTCAGTAAAGGAGCCCATGAAGGGACAAGGCAAGTGGATAATGTGCAGTGATTCCTTTAAGAAGAATTGGTTGTGGCTTGGCTGAAAAATAGAAGGATACCCATTCACTAGTGTGCTTGTCAGCATGCTGCTAACAGATATTGGTTTGTGCGTGCTTCCTAAACAGACATCTCCCATGACCCACTCTAGGTCTAATTTCTAATTAGGGAGCATTGATCTGAGCTCTTGCCTTGTGGACTTGTAAAATATTTCTCCCTAGGAGCAGGACTATCTGTCAGAAGTGCTTGCAGGATTGCTGTGACTATGTGATTAGCTACAAACTGTAAGGATTCAAACAGGCCTATCTCTGCCTCGCAATTAACTGCAAGCCTTCCCTGCCCTAGTTAATTGCCTATTCACTTCCTATATAAGTAGGAGCTTGCTGCCTGCCAGAACGTGGACACTGGTCAAATGGTCACCCAGAGAGCGCCAAATGCAGGGGCCTGATACAGATAGAAGGGCTAGCTAATGATGAGCTGGAACAAACAGAGCTGATTCAAAGTCACTAAATGCCTGAGCTAAAAGCTGAAGCTCAGAGCTAGAAAGCCAGAAAGAGGAAAGCTTGCCTTTTGCTAAGCTGAGCATGCAAGCTAGCATATGCCTGCAAGCTAGCATCCGTGGATGTCTCTGAGCTGTTGCTGTTGCTGTTGCTGTTGCTGTTGCTGTTGCTGTTGCTGTTGCTGTTGCTGTTGCTGTTGCTGCTGCTGCTGCTGCTGCTGCTGCTGCTGAAGCCACGACCAAGAGGGAGAGCTGGAGAATTTCCCTGTCAGAAGCTTCAAGCCAGGATTGAATCAACTCTACAGGTGTTTTGACTCAGGACCTTTTTCATTCTTTCTGCTGAGAAGCCTATGCTGCCGCTTTCCTTCACCTCGATGTACCGATTCTGAAACCACTTAGTGTTCTATTAGTTTCTTCCTTCCCCTTTGGAAAGGGTTAAGAGGACTGATTTCGGTATTGTGGAGAGGAATTTAAGGAGATGGACTGGCTTCTGTCAATGTGGATAAGTTTTGTTATTTATGTGTTTTGAAAGACATAGTCCTTTTAATGTTTTCTAGTAAAGTATATTTTTCTACAAGACTCCTCTGTCAGTTTTATTTCAGCCCCAGTGCGTTTGCATGTGAACAGGTTCACGGTTCGTTGGGACAAACCTCACCCCTCGTAACACTATCTGAGCCTGAGGATCGAGTAGTGGTATCAGATGCGCTATGTGGTTCAAATGTGGATGATGAATCGCTGCATCTGGTGTAGGGATTTCAGATCTATGGTCAGGGGTCTGGTTGCATTCAATAAGAGTTGGTAAAGTCAGGAGAGAAGAGAGACAGAAGCTCATATCCTAGTGTAGAACAGCAGCGAAAAGAAGTACAACCCTGTGGAGTGACTAAGCTGTTTTTTTGTGAGCGTGGAACTCTAAGACTTTAAGACTCTGGAAAAGTAAGCGGAGCGGTGGTGGTACAAAAACGAAAGAGGATCACAACTTAAAGTTAAAAGATCGCTGAACTTCTGGGCGAGTTGAGGAACACTAAGCTGCCTTTTGGTACCACTGAAGACAGCAGTGACAAGACGGAAAGGGAGAGAAGTCGCTTTGAATAGAACGCGGGAGTAACCATACTTAAGTCACTGTAGAGATTGGACTGAACTGGACTAAAAATGTAAAGTACGATAAAAAAAGGGGGGTAACCTTTCTAAAGTTTCTATTAATAGTTGAAATATAGTACAGATTGTATATATTGTATAGATAATAAATTAGGAAACACTGTAAACTGATAACAGAACTATTCATCACAACTTAAAACTTGCAGAATTTACAACTTATAATTGAAAACCTATTTATATGTTTATTACATTTATTGTTCTATTTATTATTCTAACTATCAACTTATTTAATCCATAAATTTTAAATATAGATTGTATTACAAATTTACAGAACTGGGATAAGGAGGAAGGGGATTGAATGAAATTTAATTAAGATTTTTGATTGATATTGTAAAATATGATTGAATATTAATTAATACTGATTAAGTAAAGTTGGCTGTTTAATAATTGATCACTGAGGGATTAAAGTGTGATTAAAGTGTGATAGAAGTTAAGAAAAGAAGTAATATAGTAGAAGTTAAAGAAGCAGAGGATAAAGAACCAGCCTATAAAAATTTATATGTTAGCCTGGGAAAACTTCTCCCAAGTATTAAAGATGTCAACAACATCCACTATAACGAAGACAGGGAAAAAAACAGCTGTAAATACCACAACAGTGACAGCATCACCAATATAACAAAAAACATTAGACAGTATGGTAGTATAAGAAAAGGAGAAAGAAAAAATGGAATTGACATTAAATGCTATGCAAAGCATGTTTTCGATGATAGAGGAAACGCTGCTAAAAACGAAAGAAAAGATGGCAGAGAATCAGGAAGAAATGAGATCACTCCACACAGAAATTAAAAATGAAATTGGAGAAGGGAGACATTAAAAATACGAATGAAAGAATTGGAGACATTCAACAATCAATAACCGAAAATGAACAAAGAATTAGAAAAGCAGAAACTAAAATAGACTCAGTAGAGATGAAAATAGAGAAAATGGAACAAAAATCAGCACAAATAAATAAAGAACTGTCCAACTCCCTAGCAACTCTCGAGATGGAAAAAACTTCATATTTTCTGCGATTTCAAAATATATCAGAAGAGAAAGATGAAGATCTTGGTGAAAAGATGGCAGAGATAATAGCAGAAATAATAGAAAAAGATAAGCAGGACATACAGGGACAAATAGACAAAACCTATCTGGTCTATACAAATTACATAGGAAGACATCGGCTGGCAAGAGAAGTACATGTCAAATTCTCAAGAAGATCAACTAGGGACAAAGTATACATGAAATCGAGAGGAGGGACGTTGACATACAAAGGCAAGGAAATTATAATCTTAAAACAAATACCCCGAAGAATCAGGAGTCAGAGACAACAATATCAATTCCTAACAAACCAGCTGAACAGACAAAAAGCCTTCAGATGGCTTATACCAGAAGGGATCCTGGCTATGTGGGAAGACAAAAAATGCAAAATAGATACACTAGAGAAAGCAAGAGAATTTTATGATTCACATTTTAACCAGGAAGATGACCAGGACAGCAAAGAGGAAATAGAAAATAGAAGCCAAGAAGAAGTGCAATTAGAGGCAACACAAGAGAAGGAAATAAGGACAAGACAAGAAAGAGAGGAGAGAGAAGGAACAAGGATGAAAACACAGATGGAAACAAGGAATACAAAAAAATAGCCATATTAGAGAATGGAAGAGGCCCTGAAACTTTTTTCAGTAAATATTAATGGTTTGAACATACCAAAAAAACGATCTCAAATTTTTACAAAACTACGAAAAATAGGAGCAGATGTGACGTGTCTCCAGGAAGTACATATAAAAAAAAAGCATCAAAAAATCTTAGAAAACTCTAAATTAGGGAAACTATATTCCTCGTTGACCTCAAAAAAGAACAGGGGAGTGGCAGTATACGTTAAAGATTGGATCCTTTCGAAATTAAAATATGCAGATGAAGATGGTAGAATAGTCATGATTGAATTAGTATTGGAAAATAGGAAATTACTGCTAGTAGTAATATATGCACCGAATCAGAACCAACATGAATTTTTTAAAGATATACACAATAAAATAGTGGAGCTGGAATATGAAGCTATTTGTTTAATAGGTGACTACAATGCAATAGTAGACATGAAAAAAGACTACAAAATGGGCAAAAAGAATAAAAAAGAAAGAGATTCTTCCTAAAGAATTCTTC
This sequence comes from Coluber constrictor foxii, assembly GCA_038048745.1. Classification (NCBI taxonomy): domain Eukaryota; kingdom Metazoa; phylum Chordata; class Lepidosauria; order Squamata; family Colubridae; genus Coluber; species Coluber constrictor. The sequence goes on along the minus strand of CM075961.1, from coordinate 110,984,746 downwards.
GATATGTCTAAGGAGCTAAACTTGAGGGATGTTTGGAGGGAAACCCATGAAGACCATACCCAATTTACTTTCTTTTCACACCCCCACCAATCTTGGTCTCGAATCGACATGGTTTGGATGACCACAAATATCAGAAATGGGGTGGAAAAAATAGAAAAAAACCCGAACCATTGGGCAGATCATAACCCAATATTGGTAAATTGGAAAGGAGTTAAAAAGTTTAGAAGATGGACAATGAATCAAAGGATCTGTAAACAAGTAGAATTTAAAGAAATGTTAGAAAAAAAATTAGACTTGTTCTTTAAATTAAATAAGAAAGAGGATACCTCAATTCAGAACACATGGGACACTGCAAAAGCGTATAGAAGAGGCTTGATCATAGCTTACACAGCGAGGAAGAATAAAGAAAGAAATCAACAGTTAAATAAACTTCAGCAAGATTTTAAAAATAAAGAATACGAACTCCAACAAAATCCCCAAAACAAAAAGATAAAAGAAGAATGGAAAGCAATAAAACACAACTTAAATTTGGTGAATCAAAAAGAACTAGCACAGAAGATTAAAATGGCCAAGCAGAACTATTTCGAATTTGCGAACAAAACAGGAAGATGGCTGGCATACAGACTGAAAAAGAACAGAGATAAAAGAATGATATACCAACTTAGAGATCCAAACGGGGAAATACATTACAGTAGGAAAGGGAAAAAAGAAATTATCCAGTCATTTTACACTGATCTATACAAACAAGAAGAAGTGGATGTAGAAAAGATAAAACAGTATATACAAGGAGCAGATATGCCAACAATTCCAGATGAACAAAGAGAAGTATTAAACAAACTGATAACCATGTTAGAATTGGATATAGCATTGAAAAAACTAAAAAATAATAAAATCCCGGGACCGGATGGACTTCCGGGGGAACTATAGAAGTCTGTGAAGGAAACTATAGGAGAGAGTATGTTGGAAGTATACAATGAGGTCTTAGAGAAGGCATAAATCCCACGAACCTGGACAGAGGCAATAATTACCATCATTCCCAAAGAAGACACTGACCCTCAATTAATCCAGAATTATAGAATTATCTTTACTAAACACAGACTACAAAGTATTTGCCATAATTATAGCAGAAAGACTTTAAAAAAGTATTGAACAATTACATACATTTGGACCAAAATGGATTTCTGCTGGGCCGCCAAATTAGAAATAACATGAGAATTATAATAAACACGCTTGAATATTATGAAGCCCACCTGGAGAAATGATCTGCGCTGGTTTTCCTTGATGCCCAGAAAGCATTCGATAATTTAAATTGGGAATTTCTAAAAGAACAGCTAAAGAATATGCAATTGGGATCGAATTTGGAAAATATCATAGGGAAAATATATACAAAGCAAACAGCAAAGGTAATTGTGAACGATGATATAACTGATCAATTTGACATAACAAAGGGGGTCAGACAAGGCTGTCCACTTTCCCCTCTATTGTATATCCTATCTTTGGAGATTATTAAAAAAAATTTAGAGAGGACCAAGAGATTATAGGATTAAAAGTGAGACGAGAAGAATATAAGACCAGGCTTTTGCCGACGACCTAGTACTCATACCAGAAGAACGACTAGAAATAATTCTGAAACTCCTTAAGAAAATAGAAGATTATGGAGAAGTGGCCGGGTTAAAGATAAATAGAAATAAATCCAAATTACTAGTTAAGAATTTGACGAAAAGTCAGGAGACAGAGTTGGAAAAAAATATACAAACTCAAGTGACTAATAAAATTAAATATTTAGTTATTTGGCTGTCACCAAAAAGGTTAGGTTAGGTTTAGGTTTATTAGATTTATATACCGCTGTACTCCCGAAGGACTCAGGGCGGTGAACAGCCATCAATAAAAATACATGTATACAAAATTTAAAAGCCCAAATAAAATCAAATTAAATAAATTTGGCCCAAACAGAATTAAAACACCCGACACAATTTAAAACAGATTAAAATTTAAATGCTAAAAGAAGAAGAGGCCAGGCCCACCTGGTGAAATAAAAAGGTCTTAAGAGTGCGGCGGAAGGTGCGCAGATCCGGGATCCTCCATATCTCCAGGGGGAGCTCGTTCCAGATAGTAGGTGCCCCCACAGAGAAAGCTCTCCCCCTGAGGGCCGCCAGTCGACACTGTTTGGCTGACGGCACCCGGAGGAGCCCATCTCTATGAGAGCGTACCGGCCGATGGGAGGCTATTGGTGGTAGTAAGCGGTCCTGCAAGTACCCAGGTCCTAAGCCATAGAGCGCTTTGAAGGTGGTAACCAAAACCTTGAAGCGCACCCGGAAGACCACCGGGAACCAGTGCAGCTCGTGCAGGAGAGGTGTTACATGGGAACGCCATGTCGCTCTCATCACCACCCGCGCAGCCGCACTCTGCGCCAGTTGGAGCCTCCGGGTGCTCCTCAAGGGGAGCCCCATGTAGAGAGCGTTACAGTAGTCCAGAAGGGAAGTGACGAAGGCATGAGTGACTGTGAGTAAGGAGTCCCGATCCAGAAAGGGACGCAACTGGCAAATCAGGCGAACCTGATAAAAAATCTTCCCAGTCACGGCCATCAGGTGCCCTTCTAAGGACAGCTGTGAGTCCAGGAGGATGCCCAAGTTTCGAACCCTCTCCGTGGAGGCCAATGGTTCTCCCCCAATAGTCAGTGATGGCACCAACTGACTATATCGGGATGTCGGAAACCACTGCCACTCAGTCTTGGATGGGTTGAGCCTGAGCCTGTTCCTCCCCATCCAGATCCGCACGGCCTCCAGGCACCGGGACATCATTTCAAGGGCATCGTTTGGGTGGTCTGGGGTGGAGATGTACAGCTGGGTGTCATCAACGTACTGGTGGTACTTCACCCCGAAACCACGGATGATCTCACCCAGCGGCTTCACATAAATGTTGAACAGAAGGAGCGAGAGAACTGATCCTTGTGGCACCCCACATATAAGGGTTCTCGGGGTCGACCTCTGCCCCCCTGCCAACACAGACTGCAACCGGTCGCGAGAGATAGGAGGAGAACCACCGCAACAGTGCCTCCCACCCCCATTTCTACCAACCGGTGCAGCATACCATGGTCGATGGTATCAAAAGCCGCTGAGAGATCTAACAGGACCAGGACAGAGGAACACCCCCCTTCCCGAGCCCTCCAGAGATCATCAACCAACGTGACCAATGCCGTTTCCATGCTGTACCCGGACCTGAAGCCTGACTGGAACTGATCTAGATATGTCGTTTCATCCAGGTGCCGGGGGAACTGTTTCGCAACCACGCTCTCAACAACCTTCGCCACAAAGCGAAGGTTGGAGACCGGACGATAATTTACGAACATTCCCGGGTCCAGGGAAGGCTTCTTGAGGAGAGGCCTCACCACCTCCTCTTTCAAGGCGGCGGGGAAGACACCCTCACCCAATGAAGCATTTATAATCCCCTGGAGCCAGCCTCGTGTCACTTTCCAGGAGGGCAGCACTAACCAGGAAGGACACGGGTCCAATAAACACGTGGTCGCGTTCAGTCCACCCAGGATCCTGTCCACGTCTTCAGGGGTCACAGGATCAAACTCATCCCAAATAATATTCTCAAGACCTGCCCTGGTCCCTTCCCCTGAGACTACCCAGTCGAAGTCCAGATCTTCCTGAATCTGAGTGATTTTATCATACAGATATTGAACAAAATCCTCGGCTCTACCCTCCAAGGGGTCCTCCCACAGAACATCCTCTATAAAAGAAAATAATTATGACAAACTAATAACACAGATAAAAAAAGATTTGGACAATTGGAAAAGTTTACAAATTTCATCGATGGGAATAATTTCCATTATTAAAATGAATATATTACCAAAATTACTGCATTTGTTTCAGGTGGTGCCAATCAAATTAGGAAAAAAATTTTTGTGAACTTAAACAAGATAACTTCTAAAATCATATGGCAGGGAAAGCGCCCACGAATTAAACTAAAATTACTCCAAGATTTCATTTTTTTTTAATTTTTAAAAAAACATACACATAAAAATAAACAATACATACAAACAATACACCCACCCCCACCTCACCCTTCCCACCACCAATTGTGAAACTAACATATAGCAATTTTTCTGTCAACAGGTTTTATAATTCTCTGTATATGTACTTCATTATTATATAACCCACATCAAAAGTAATATCTCTCCTATAACCTTCCTCTCTTCTATACCCTAATTTTTATTCTCGTTTTTTATTTCAGCTCTCCTTTCGAGCCATTTTTGCCATTTGTGCCATACCGCATAATATTCACTATCCTCCTTATCTCGGAGTTCTAGCGTTAATTTGTCCATCTCAGCACAATCATTTACTTTGGAGATAATTTGGTCTTCCTTTGGGGTTTGATCAGATTTCCAACTTTGTGCATACAATAACCTAGCTGCCGTTAGGATATGTATTATGAGGTATTTTGTCTCTTTGGTGCATTTAGTGTCTATCATGCCTAGTAAAAATGTTTCTGGACTGTTGCCTAGTTTTAAATCTGCTACCTCCTCAATTATTTTTATAATAGTTTTCCAAAACTGTTGTACTCTTCTGCATTTCCACCAAACATGGAAATAGGTTCCTTTCTGTGTTTTACACTTCCAGCAGATATCGGTAACATTCGGGTGCATCTTAGCTATTCTGGCCAGTGGTAAGTGCCATCTATAAAACATCTTTATTAAATTTTCTTTGTAAGGTGTGGCTTTGGTTATTTTGAGATTCTGTGACCATAGTTTCTCCCATTTTGCTAGTTCAATATTGTGTCCTATATCCCTTGCCCATCTAATCATATTGTCCTTCACTGTTTCTTCTTGTAATTTATGCCTGAGTAAAAAATTATATATTTTAGTTATCATTTTTTGATGTGGTCCATGTAATATCTTGTCTAATTCATTTGGGTTATTTGCAATTCCTGGTTTTTTCTTATCTGATTGATATCTTGAAAGAATTTGGTTATAAGGCCACCATTCAATGTTTATACCTTGGGTTCGTAGTTGTTGTCTGGAGATAATTTGGTTTTCATTGTTTAACAGCTCTTGATAACGTATGACTTTCCCCGATTCTAAAGTATTTGGGTGGATTTGTGCCTCCATCGGAGACCACCATCTTGGAATTTTGGAGTATTGTTCCCTCTTTATTTGTTGCCAGGTCTTTAGTAGCGACTCTCTGATGATATGGCGCTGGAAATACATGTGTTGTTTGTCAGGCCCATCCCACAAAAATGCGTGCCATCCACGTGTGAGTCCGAATCCTTCTAAATATAATAATCTTTTATTTTCTAATTTTATCCAATCTGTGATCCAAGTTAATGCTGCCGCTTTGTAGTATAGTTCCCAATCTGGTAACGCCAATCCTCTCTTGTCTTTTGTGTCTTGTAATGCATTTCTTTTTATCCTAGGTCTCTTTCCTTGCCATATATACATCATCGTTAGTTTGTTTAATTTTTTAAAGAATTCCTTTCCTGGGTTTATCGGAATTATACATTATTCTTGGAAGTATGTTCATTTTTATAGATGCAATTCGGCCCATAAATGATAACTGTAATCTGTTCCAGGTTTCCAAATCCTTTCCAATTTGTGTTAATAGTTTTGTGTAATTATCTTCCTTTATTGTTGTTGTTTTTGTCGTCAGCCAAATACCTAAAGATTTTATCTTTTTTACCACCTGGATTCCCAAATCATCTTCTAATTTCAATTTTTGATCATGTGTCATATTTTTAGTTAATGTTTTCGTTTTATGTCTATTAATTTTAAGACCTGCAACTTGGACATATTCCTCAATTCTTGTCAATAATTTGGGTCCCGTTATTATTGGATCTTCTAATATAAAAATTATGTCATCGGCAAAGGCGAGTAGTTTATATTCTTCTCCTCTAATTTTGAGACTTTTAATTCCTTCGTCTTCTCTTATGATTTTTAATAATACTTCTAGAGCCATTATGAATAGTAATGGAGACATAGGGCAGCCTTGCCGTACCCCTTTTTCAATACTGAACGATTGGGTCATATCACCGTTTATTGCTATCCTTGCTGTCTGTTGTGAGTAAATTTTTTTTATCAGTGAGAGAAATTTATCTCCGCAATTCATATTCTCTAATTGCGTTGTAAGGAATAACCAATTGACATTATCGAATGCCTTCTGGGCATCGAGTGAGATTATGGTAATTTCTTTATTTATCTTCTGATCATAATACTCTAGTGCATTTATAATCGTTCTTAGGTTGTTTTTGATTTGTCTTCTGGGTATGAAGCCGTTTTGATCTGGATGTATATAGTTTTGTATCATTGTTTTGAGTCTTGCTGCCATTATTGTCATAAGTAATTTATAATCTACATTGAGCAGTGAAATGGGTCTATAGTTTCGAATTTGTGTTGGGTCAGTGTCCTCTTTGTGAATTAAAGTGATAATTGTTTCTGTCCAAGAGTGTGGTATTTTAGCTGTTAGTAAGGCCTCGTTGAATACTTGTAACAAAATTTGGTCTATTGCTTGTTGGCAGTGCTTGTAAAATTCAGCTGGTATTCCATCTGGCCCCGGTGTTTTATTGTTCTTCTGCGTTTTGCGTGCTTCCACTAATTCAAACATTGTTATGGGGCGATTTAGGGTTTCCCGGTGTTCTTCCTCAAACTGTTTAATTGTAGTATTTTGTAGATATTTTGTGATTTGTTCTACCGATATATCTTCTTTCCGATAAAGATCTTGAAAAAATGCTTTTGCTATATTTTTCTTTTCTAAATGTGTGTGTTGTAGAATTCCAAGGTGATCTTGGAGTTGATATATTGATCTACTTTCTGTCAATTTTCTTAGTTTATATGCTAGCCAGCGTCTAGTCTTGTTAGCATGCTCAAAGTTCGTCTGTTTTGTTATTCTGATTCTCTGTGCCAGTTCAGTCTTTGTGTTTAAATTTAATTTATGTTTCGCTAGATTAAGTTTCTGCTGTATCATTTTATCGTTTGGTAATTTTTGCAATTTGGCCTCCAATATCTCAATTTCTTTCATTATATCATCCCTAACTTGTTTTTCTTTTCTCCTTTTAGCTGTGTATGCTATAGTTAGGCCCCTAATGAAAGCTTTCGATGTGTCCCATAAATTCTGTAGGGATGTTTGCTCTTTTTTGTTATTCTGAAAAAATATCTTCATTTCTTTTTCTATCATCTCTGCATATCCCTTTTCCCTTATAATATTTATGTCCATCTTCCATCGCCTCTGTTTTCGGAAGCCCTTCCAAGTTACTTTGAGCGGGTTGTGATCAGCCCATGTGCCTGGCATAATCTCTATATCTTGTATCTCTTTCTGTAATTGTGGAGTCATCCAGGCCATATCCAGTCTGGACCATGATTGGTATGGATTTGACAAATATGTATATTGTTTTGTTTTTGGGTTTAATTCTCTCCAAGAATCATGTAACGTTAATTCTTCAGTCAGATTTTGGAATGTTTGTGGCAATATTTTCCTTTTAAGTTTATTTCCCCTATTGTTGTGATAATCTTGTCATGTATCTGCTATCGAATTAAAGTCGCCAATAATACATATATTATCATAATCAAATTCTTTTAATTTGTCATATAGTTTTTTATAAAAGTCCATTTGGTTTCCGTTAGGGGCATATATCGATACTAGCAAGATAATTTTTGTTTCTAATTTGATTTCTATTATTAGCACTCGGCCTTCCATGTCTGTATAAATTAAGTTTGATCTTAAATGCTCTTTTACGTAAATTACTACTCCTCTTTTCTTACATTCCGCTAATGATGTGTATAGTATTCCTAGTTTCTTATTTTCCAATAATGTTTTGTGTTGTTTTTTGATGTGTACTTCTTGTAATGTAATTATGTCTGATTCTAATTTCCTCAGTTTGGTGAATATCTGTTGTCTTTTGCTAGGTGAATTCAAACCGTTAATGTTTATAGATGTAAGTGTTAGTTTTTCTTCCATTTCAATCCTTATTTACTTGTCTGCTGCTTTGGTTTTTGATGTGTTTCTTGTTACTCTTTGAGTGGTCTCCACTGTTCCTTCTCTTCCCTGTCCCCCTTTTCCTCGTTCTTTATCTCCATTTTTTATTTTCCGTATATCAGAATCAATAGAACTTGAATCCTCTTTGCTCTCTCTGTTTCTCTGTTCTTCTTCGTCTCCCAAGTGTTGATCTATAAAGTCTTGGGCCTTATCTATATTGTCTACTCTAAACTTCCTTCCTTCCCACGTTATGAGGATCCCTTCTGGGATCAACCATCTGAACTTTATCCTCTGTTTATTCAATCGGTTGGTTAGGAAGTTATAATCTTTCCTTCTATCCCTGGCCCTTTTGGGTACTTGCTTCAGTGTTAGTACCTCCCTTCCTTTATACATGACTGTTTCCTCCCTCATCTTTCTATAAATTTCTTCTTTTATTGCTTTTTTTGAAAATCTTACATGGACTTCCTTGGGGAGCTTATTCCTTCTTGCGTAATTTGTATATGATCTGTATATTTCATCTATGCCATTCCTTATTTCACTTTTTTCTTTATGGGTTGCCTTTGCAATTAATTCAACCATAATTTCTCCCAGTTCTTCCTCTCTTTGTTCCTCAATATTTTGGAATCTTAGGTAAAAAGATGCCTTTTCCATCTCCAGGTACAATAAAGCATCCTCGGTATCTCGGTTTTTAATTGTTTGCATATTTTCCACCCTCTCCAATCTCATATTTGTGGCTTCTGTCTTTTCTTCTACTAAATGGATTCTTTTTTCATTTTCTGTAATATTCTGCTGAATTGTATTTATCCTCTCATCAATGTTTTTAATGTCTTCTTTTATTTCTCCCACATCTTTCTTCATTTGTTCCTGATTTTTCTTCATTTCATCGTGATTATAGGTCATCTTCTCCTCCATTCTTTTCATTCCCTCTTGGATCATAGCGAGGGCTGCCTGGATATTTTGCATTCCTATTATGGCATCTATTTTTTCTTTTTCTATTGCGTCTCCTGTCTTTTGACATACTGGGGAAGCTATCTGTACTGTCTGAGTTGGAGATTTCTTTTTGGTCGTTTTAGTGGTAGCCCATGAACTTGATGTTGCCATCTTTAATATCTTACTTATTTTCAACCACAATATTTTGAAATTGTCAACCACCTTTTTTTTCCTTAGACCCCCCCCCTTTTTTTCCCCCTTAAAGTAGTTCTATCTTATACCTTACAGTATTCTTATGTACTTATTTCTCAGTAATTATTCTTATTCAGCAATTCTTATAGGTTATGCCTTAATCAACTTATTTAATAATTCCTTACTAAGTGGGGGGGGGGGTAACTGAGTAGATATAGGAACAGTGGAGAATAATCAATTCTTTAGCAATTCATTAGTTTCCTCTTAAAATCCTAAAAACCTAAAGTATATCTTAATCTAACACAATTATTCTTATATCAAACCTTCAAGAATATAAAATTTTCTAAAATATTCTAATATTCATTAACTACTTTGCAACTTTCTATAGTTTCTCTATTAGTTACCTTCAAATTTATAAATTCATCACTTCTATATACTATCCAGAATAATATACTTTTCTTATATTAATTATCAGATCTTCTATAAATTTTCCTTCTATAAATTCTTCAAATTATTTAAAGTTCAATGACAGCGAGATAAACACAAAGAAAGAGAAATAAAGTAAAAAGTAAGAGTTTCATATTAATACTTAATATATCCAGGTAAATCGGGTTTCAATCCAGTTTACTTTGTTATATGTAAAGCTATTAATCATTTGTCCTTTTCTTTCTCATCTCCTGCAGAGATTCCAGCACGTTAGGAGTGGAAAGGACGGGGCTCCGTCTTTGAATCCCTAACAAGCCCACTCCTGGAGCCGAAATCGGAGCTATCGGTTACAAAGAGATCGATAGCTTAAAGGGGAATATCTTAGGACCTCGGAGGAGAGCGCAACCCCTCCGAAGGTTCAAGACGATCCCTTAATCCAGCAGCGAGGAAAAACCAGCCCTCGGGCTGGCCAGAAGCGCTTGACACTGTACTAGGGGGAAGCGAAAATCAGAAGAGGAGAGAACTGTCAACAGGTGAAGGAAGCAAAAAACTAGTCCCAAAAAATTCAAATAATCAAGAAGATTTTGACGCTGGAAGCAGAAAGCCGGGGAGGAGATTAAAGTAAAGCGGCGACAGTGAAAGTGATCGGAACGGGGCCATCTTGAAAGGACGAGTGACAGCGCAAAATGTGGATTAGAAGCCAGCGAACACAGAGTGAGTGAGTAAGGAAACAGATTTCAACGAAAGAGGGGACGGAACTTGTGCTTTTTGCTACAGTAAGGATTGGATTTATAATTGAGGTTTTTATGAAGTGGAGGTTGATTACTGAAAAGAGCAATATTGCAGATGCCGAACTGAACTGAGCAATTGAAAGAGTTTGGGGTGCAGAGTCTCAGGGAATCATTCAGAATCGGAGGTTTGGGACTGAGCTCGAGAGCCCCGGACCTTATTGGAGTTGATTGGACTGACGAGGAGATTGACGAGAGAAATCCGGAGAGGATACTGAAACCTAGAGAGGATATGGAAGGTGGAATTGAGCAATTGAAAGAACGTGAGGTGTAGAGTCCCAGAGGATTATTCAGAGTTAGAGGTTTTGAACTGAGCTCGAGAGTGCTGGATTTTATTGGAGTCGATTGGACTGACGAGGAGATCGACGAGAGAAATCCGGAGAGGATATTGAAACCTGGAGAGGATATCGAAGGTGGAATTGAGCAATTGAAAGAGAGTGGGGTGTAGAGTCCCAGAGGATTATCCAGAGCTGGAGGTTTTGGACTGAGCTTGAAAGTGCTGGATTTTATTGGAGTCGATTGGACTGACGTGGAGATCGAAGAGAGGTTTGGAGAGGATATCAAATGTGAAACTATATAAACTATATTAGCACTGGTGTTATATTGCTACCAGTAGAGACATCACTTGTGAAGAGAACGTGACTGAGAAATTAATGGCGTTTCACATATGAGAACCTGACTCACTTTGTTTGTGAAACGTTTTGCGGAGACGACTTGGAAGAAAATTTGCGACGATAAAATTACTCCAAGATTTCAAGGAAAGAGGTGGAACAGCACTCCCCGATTGAGAACTTTATTACCAAGCGGCAGGATTATTATGGATTAAAGATTGGATGGAGTTGAGTAACAGTAGAATACTTAACATTGAAGGCCATGATTTACAAACGGGCTGGCATTCTTTTTTATGGGATGGGAAATATAAGTCACATACTTACTTTCAGAGACATACACTTAGAAATACTTTACTATTAACTTGGTTAAAAATTAGAAAACAACAATATATAAATATTCCGTCTTGGTTCTCATCTTCAGAAGCTTTAAAACACCCAAATCTAACAAATCCCCAAAATTTACTGAGATATAAAGATTTAATCGATTATCAAGGAAAGCTGAAATCTAAACAACAACTGGAAACAGAATTAAATAAGGAAATTGACTGGTGGACTTTTTCGCAGATACAATCCAAACATAACGAACATACAAAAACGTATCAAATATAATAAAGAGAAACAGGAATTAGATATTATCATATTAGACTCTGGAGAGAAATTAATCAGTAAAATTTACAAATTTCTATTAAGGTACAAGATGGAGGATGAAACCGTCAAACATACAATGATCAAATGGATGCAAAATTTTAAATACTCAATAGAACTAGATAGATGGGAAGAATTTTGGCAAACGAACATAAAAACAACTCTGGTGGTGGCATACAAGGAGAACCAGCTAAAGATGTTTTATAGGTAGCACATGTCTCCAATGAGATTGGCTAAAATAAACCCAAAAAATAGTTCGGCGTGTTGGAAATGCAAAAATCCATAAGGCACTTTCTACCACCTATGGTGGATATGCCCGGCGGTGAAGAAATTCTGGTCAACTATCAAGAAATGGCTAGAACTAATCACTAAATTACAAATTGATAAGAAACCTGAAATTTTTCTATTAGGAATTTTTACAAAATCATATTTGAAAGAAATAAAATATCTGTTAATACATATACTAACAGTGGCAAGGATAATATATGCTAAAAATTGGAAACTGGAAAAAACCCCAAAAGAAGAAGAAATTATAGACAAAATTACACAATGTGCGGAAATGGACAGACTGACGAAAGAATTAAAGGAAAAAGAAGACATTTAATTCTACAAAGTTTGGGATAAATTGTATCATTGGCACAGGGCTGTTACAGAAGAAAAATAGTCAGAAATTATATAGTACCAAAGTATATTTGTGTATATAACCACCTTCTTATGGGTGAAGAATCCAGAAAGTGAAGGTTATACATAGAACATTAAAGTAGAAGTCGTAGAGACAGAACAGAAGAGAGGGTTAAGAGGTAACATGAAATCATTAGATTAAGACTTAAGGGACAAGTGTAATTATATTAATGGAAAGATCTCCACGAAACAGACACTTCAAATGATTGATTATTTACAATTGTCTAGTGTACAATGTATTTTTCTATGTGTTTGTTATTTGTGTTATATGTTTTTTTTATTTTTTAATAAAGTTTATAATTTTTTTTTTTAAGAGTTGGTAAAGTCAGGCATGTTTTATCATCTATCAACTTGACTTGGTAACCAGATACTCTTTTCCCCGCTGCCTCCACAATTCCTTTGCATGTTTTTAAGGAATATGGAGTGCTGGGGCCTTTAATCAAAAAGGCATCAAAGAAGGCTGAGCTGGTTAAAGACCTGTTACTTTGGTCGTCTAGAATAGCATAAAGCTTAATGGCTTTGTCCGTTTGGCCTGCTGGGTAGACTCTGACTAAACAGATTTTGGAGTAGGACTTGACGCTGTGCAGTCCCTTTGCAGACCTCTGTGCATTTTGCATTGATTTCTGTTGTGGCTGTAGCAGTGTGTTCTTCCTCCCTAACCTGCTCACTGCCACTGTGTGTTGTAAAATCCATCGTGCTGGCCCAGGGTGCAAAGCTGTGTTATGGCTTGTGCTGCCACATTCCATGCATTTTACACTGACCTTACAGTTGTTGGCAAAGTGAGGGACTGGTGAGCAGCACTTGTAGCAAATGTTTTTTGCTTTCAGGAAAGCTTTGCAGTCTTCCACTGGCTTCTCCCTGAAGGCCCTGCATTTTAGGAGATGTGGTTTAGGAGGTGTAGAGGACACTGCTAACTAGGATCTCTGATCTCAGTTTTTATGTGAGAGGATCTGGCAGACCTGTGAGAGGAATCTGGAGGAGTCACATTAGTTTGTGGACTGCTACTGAAAGCTTGTGAGGATTATGTTCTGAAGGAGCAGCACAGGACAAAGCTAAGATCATTTCTTGTTTTAGCTTGTTGGCACACAAAGTCCACAAAAAAAAGAGAGGGGGGAAATGGAATATTGTACTCTCTTTTGTATTTTGAGACATGTGTGATCCACAGCTCTTGTAAGTTATAGGGCAGTGATGGCTAACCTTTTTGCCATCATGTGCCAGGAGCAGGGGGGGCACATCTGTGCCCACACCCATAATTCTGTGCGCCCTTCCCCCACGCATGCGCGTTCAACCCCCCTCCACACTCTTTCCACTCCTGGCATGGTAGGCCCATTTTTTGCTGTCCCCAGCCTCCAGAGACTTTCTAGGAGTCTTGGGAGGGTGAAAATGGTCTTTTCCGCCCTGCCAGAGGCCAGAAACGGCCCATTCGCCAACTTCTGAAGTGGGCTTCCGGGGGCCTTCCCCACCCCCAATGTCCTCCAGAGGCAGGAAACAGACTGTTTCCCTACTTCTGGTGGGCCCAGAAGGCCCAAAAATCAGTTGGCTAGTGTGCACATGCGTATCAGGGCTGAACTCGCGTGCCCACCGATATGGCTATTTGTGCCACCTGCGGCACGTGTGCCATAGGTTCGCCATCATGGTTATAGGATAACTTTTGTATAATGGGGTTGACACCTCTCGCTGTGTCAAGGAATGCAAGTCCCCTTCTGACTTAGCTACTTGAGGTTCCATTAGTAAGCCACCAAGTTCCCTAAGTTTCTGATAGGCTCTGTTAGGTATTTCAGGAAAGTTATCAAGTCTTTTGAACAGTGCATTTTCCACTGCTTCTACTGAGCCATAGCATTCCTCAAATCTGTCCCAGATTGTTTTAAGGCCTGTTTCAGGGTAGTTTATTGTCCTGATTCATTTTGCATGCTCAGCAGATTCAATTCTGAGCCATTTAATTATTAAATCTATCTCCTCACTATATGACATATCTAAGCCTCTGCTGGCATTTTGGAAGGAAGATCGCCAGGCTTTATAGTTTTCAGAACGATCATTAAACTTTTCAAGTCCTTGTATTAGTAGCTCGCATCATGCAAGGAATTTGGCAAGGTCTATGGTGGCTTGATTAGCCGATTGTGCATTGCTGTTGTGAAAAAGTATTGGGTAGTCATACCTTTTAACAATCTCTTTTAGGAGCAGGGGGTTAGACTAGAAAATCTCCAAGTCCCTTCCAACTCTGTTATTCTATTCTAAAAATGAACTAGATTCCAGTCAGTTCGTCACTTCCATGTACTATTAATACTGTACACATAAAGAGCAGGGACAGCAGCTCATGAATACTTCATGTAATTCATAATTATGGTTCAAATTAAAGTGGCAAGACAAAATAAGGTCTACTAATGCTATTAGTATAATAGCTAACACTTTATTGTAAAAAAAATCAGATCACCTTTTCAAGTCATTAATGATAACTCCCATATTGAAACATTGGTTTGGATAAATTTAGGCATCTGAAATTAGGGTGATAGAAATTAACTTTCCCATTGCAGGATATTTTGGCTTTTCAAATGCTATATGGAGATTTTGGAAATCACAATGAACAAGATATATGAAATTAGAATGATTTCTTAAATCAGATTTATAGACGTGTCATCTATAGGTTAATAAGAAAAATCATAATTATATAATACAAAGTATCAACCATCCATGATAAGAAAGTTTTATTTCATCAGGGCTTCAACCTCAGCTAATTTTATTGGTGCTCAATTTGCTATGGTAAGATGTGGTGGCCAATAAATTTAATATTATAAATACAATAATTTTGATGTGTTGTAGCCCTCATGAAGTGTTTTGATTTGAACTGGCTATAATTGTAAAATTAAAAACAACCAATATAGCATAAGAATACACAATTATAATATCCTATCAACGTTCTAAAGCCTTCTGAAAAAACTCTGTTTTAACCAATTTCTGGAACACTATTACATGGACTAATATAACTTTTAGGGACAGCAGTTGTAATGAATTGGTGGGTTTAGATGTCTTAACTTCAATCTCTGTCACTTCATGAAAACAGGGAACCATTAGCAGTTTCTACCGTAGTTGGATAAAATAATTCTACAAGTACCTAGGTGCCAAATGATAAATAGCTAATATGTCATTTATTTCTTAATTTGCCTCTATCACCATAATTGGGACCAGAGTTTTTTTAATTGCAAAATGAATCATATGACCAGACACAATTTTATTATGGTTATTAAGCAAATCACATGGCTATTAAGCAAATCCAACTTCTCCAATGAATGTTGCAAAAATTAACTAAATTAATAATGTATCTTAAATAGAAAACTATCTTTAGATTTTTACTCCAAAAGCATTTTATTCAAATAAATTTGATTTTTAAAAATCCGATTTTTTTAAAAAAAATCATCTTTTTTTTTATCCACCCTGGTTTCAAAAAGGAACCGACAGGTGGATAGCGGCCTCTGACAAAAATGGCAAAGGACTCTGATGGCAGCCCTGCTTCTGGAATTATCCCGGCTCAGGCGCCTTCCCTCCTCCACAGAAAGGACCAATACGGCTTCGAAGAGTAAGTCCTTAACTTCAGAAATCGCCCTCCTAACACTACTTATATATCACTGATTTCGTGAACGAAAGGAGCGCCGTTTGGCTACCGTTTCGCTGGTTCCTGAAAGCAGGGCAGCCAATCACAACAGGGAGGAACTCCCAAGGATGAGTAAAGGATCCTGCCAAGCCAGCAGCCACTTCCCGCAGGCGTCACGCCAGTGTCCCTCGCGGTGAGCAAAACAATTACCAAAGCAATTACCTCAGCATAAAAGAAAAGTCAAACTTCCGCCGAAAGGGAAGTACCATCTGCGAGCTCTTCTTCCCCATCAAAAGCGCAAAGAAACCGGGGCAAAAGGAGCCTCCCGGTCCCTTCCTCTGGGACACCCACCTCATGCTGTAGGCGCCGGCGCCCAGCTCTTGCCCAATGCCGGAGAGGCTGGCATCGAAGTCGTGCGCCAGACCGGACTCGATTACTTCGTCCATCTTCAGCACCCACGCCATCTTCCACCGGTGACTTCAAAAGGTGGTGGCGAAGTCGCCCCTTCTCTACGGCGGCGGGCCAGGAATGCGTCCGGCCCGAGTCGAGAAAAGAGAACTGAAAAGCAACGCCGGAAAGACGCACTCGAGGGCTAAAACAGCAAGGAAAAAAAGGTCGCCTCAGCCCCGAGGGAGCCCTCTCTCCTCTGAGAAAGTGAGGCTCGCTGGAGGCAACACCATTACGGCGGTTGCCGTTTTCAACCCCATCCTGAACTTCGCACGGCAAACGTAGTCGAGGTCTGGCTGTCTCTTCGAAAACTGTGGCTCAGGCCGATCAGCAGCATCAGCACCGCCCCCTACTGCAGCAACGAAGGGAACCGCCCGCCGCGACAACGCTACGGCCACCGATCCCGCGTGTGCCCCGCCTACCAGACTCCGCTCACTCCTCCAGGGGCAGGAGCGGTTCCGGTGTTGGCGTCCTCGCCTCCTTCCTGTGCGCTGCAGCGCGGGGACACGGCTATAGCAGAGCACGCACTACCAGATGGCCATGTCCTCTTATTCGGCCCTCTCTCCGCTGAGGCAAGGAGCGCGGGGGTGATTGCTTGGCGCTAACCTATGGGCAGTGTATGCTGACAAATCAGAGACTTAGTAAAGGGGAAAATGATTTTCCCTTTTAAGCCAATCAAAAAATCCTCCCGCCTCTCTTGGCTGTTTGTTTAAACTTCTCCTTCACGCTCTCTTCTAATCTGATCTGACTACAAAATGCAGGTGCAATGTGATGTCAGAACCCGTTTAAAGAAAGTGGATGTAGCTTTAGGGACACTAATGCTCTGTTCTGGAAACAATTTACAGATTTTACGTGTATGATAACGGCAACTAAGCCGGAAAATCACCCTAAATCTTTCAGCTGGTATGGTGTTGCCTTTTTCATAATAATAAGTCATCATTATCCAGTCTAAACATCTGGCTGACTGTGACCAACGATAATGACAGGTAGATAAAAATGTCAGGTGCAGTCTAAACATCTGGGTGATTGTGTGAATAACAATATGATATGCTGGGTGCCATACCAAAAGTTTTGAACAACAAAAAATTTACACATTTACAAAATTTTAATCTGTCAATTGCAAAAGGCCACTGCTTGTATCTGCACATATACTATATGCCAGTACATTACTACATCCCAGGGGCTTGGGAAGAACTCTCTGAGTATAAATGCCAACACCAGCTAAATCCATGACTACATAGTGGTGAACAGATAATAATATAAACACACATTTAAAAATTTAGACATTGCATAATGAAATTGGGGCTTTCATTTTGATTAGAATTTTGAATTTAAAGGCAATATTAAAATGTCACATTCATTAGAAACTCCTTTAATCAAATTAAAGATTTGATAGTTTTTGAGTTGTTTTTTTAATTTATGAAGTTTAGCTGTTTTTTAATCTAGGAGATCTCATCCCTAATTCACGAATTTGAGAGAGATTGCACATAATCATGTACTTTGGGTGTGGGACAAAAAGTAGAAGTGCTGCTGGAAGCCACTCATACTTTTTCCTGGAGAGATTGAGAGAAAAGTCACTTTTTTTGTAGTTGACTGCTGTTAGGAAGATATACTGATTAAAAATGAAGATGGAATGAGAAGAAATTGCAATGTGAAATAGTGAATAGAATAGAGCTGGAGGGGATCTTGGAGGTCTTCTAGTCCAGCCTCCTGCTCAAACAGGAGAACCAATACCATCTCAGACAAGTGCCTGTCCAGTTTCTAAAAACCTCCAGCCCATGATTTATTAAGGCAAGCTGTTCCCCTGGTTAGTTGTCCTTACTGTTAGGAAGTTTCTCCTTAATTCCAGATTGCTTCTCTCTTTGGTTAGTTTTCAACAATTGATTCTTGTCCTAGCCTCTGGCGCTTTGAAGAATAATTTGACCTCCACTTCTTTGTGGCAGCCCCCAAATACTGGAATACTGCTATCATGTCACCCCTTATTCTTCTTTTCTTTAGACTAGCCAGACCCAAACCTGCAGCTGTTCTTCATGTTTTAGTCTCCAGGGCTTTGATTATCTTAGTTGTTCTTCTCTGAATTTTTTCCAAAGTTTCAACATCTTTTTTGTAGTATGGTGACCAAAATTGGTTGCAGTATGTTGCAGACACAGATGCGCCACTATCCGGCAACATGAAAGTGCCTCCCATTGGCTGAGACTTGACAGCTCAGCTGGCAGGAGAAATAAGCAGGCGCTATTGGCTACTCCTTTTGACAGTTGCTGTATAAATAGCAGCCGTGACTCAAGGGTGGGTTCTAAAAATTTTTACTACCGATTCTGTGGGCATGGCTTATTTTGTGGGCGTGGCTAGCTGGTCATGTGACCGGGTGGCCATGTCTATGTGTATAGGGACTACTCAGAGGGCTGAAAAAAGTCATTTCTGACAGGTCCTCGCACTTTTGACTGGTCCTCACACTTATGACCATCCTCACATTTATGCCCATGCAGCATTCTTAACAACAATGTCACTCATTTCACAACTACTTCTCTTCACCATGGTGATAAGCTAGGGCAAAAAATGTAAAATGTGAGGACAGTCATAAGTTTGAGGACTGATCAAAAGTGCGAGGACCAGTCAAAAATAACCTTTTCAGCCCTCTGCATAAAAGGATACAGCATTAGAGAGGGATGAAGGAAGGGAAGGGAAATTAGAGTAGGAGTGAGGGTAAGAGAGGGAGGGAGGAGAAGAAGAAGAGGAAGTAGGGAGGAGAAGAAGGGGGGAAGAGAAAGTAAGAAGGAAAGAAAAGAGAGAGGTGGTAGGTTTGAGGAGAAAGATTGCTGTACAATAAAAAAGATGAAAGGGAAGAAAGCCATCCCCAAACAAATATAAAGATATTAAGATGAAGAATGAATTGTTAAACTTTAAAGAATAAAAGAGAAAAAATATGAATAAATAGCAATAATTAGAAACACACATACAAACATACAATGTATTTTCTTTGAACAGAGTATTTGGCCGGTTCACAAATTTAAACAGTGTTTAGTCATTTCAATTAAATTTACAATTTCTATATTTCCTTTTTGCCATATTTATTCCTCATCTATTTTTTAAAAAAACCAATATTACCCTTCATCCTCATCTCTAATCTTAATCAAATTCAATTTTTCCCTTCAACATTAAAACATTTTAATATAAATGAATTAGTTATAGAACTATCTTTTTTGTATATTAATCAATATGAACATGAATATTCCAATTATTTCCATGCAATCCAATTTCTTACAAATCAATTAATTATATTTACCAATAATAATAAACCAAATAATTAATAGTAATTATAGTATAGTAATTATACAATTAATCGTATCAATTATTACAATTCCCTAGTTAAGTAGAGCTTTTTTTCTTTTGTGTTTTAAAATCTTGAACTCTCCCCTTTTGTCCTAAATTTCCCATTGTTTGCAGTTTTGCACCTATCTTTTTTGGTGAGGAAAAAGAAAAAGAAATCTCTCTGCCTCATTTTGTCACATTGCAGCAAAGACCCTGCTTTACTTTCAGTTTCAATTTTTCAGCATAGCTAGGGGGAAAAAATCTGTTTCAGCATCCAGCACTCAGCTGATTTGCTCAGCAACAGAGCTGAGCAAATCAGCTGAGAGTCGGGAGGCCGATCTAATTAACTTGTGCGAATTAACCTATGCTGAAGCTGTAAGGGGCTGTTTTTTCTATTTTTGCAGGCATCGGTCTACTCATTGGTTTTCTTTTAACACTGATCAGCTATAGGGCGGCCCTTTGAAGCCCTGAGTCAAGAGTTTAAACAGTTTTTTTCCCCTCTAGCCATCAGCTGGACTCAGGAGGCAGCAATAGATTGGGAGTGGGCGGGGTAAGCGACCAGGCCGGGAACCGGTTTGGGGATGTGGCCAGCCAATCTTATTACCAGTTCTCCGAACTATTAAAATTTTTTACTACCGGTTCTTGAGATCCGGTGCGAACTGGGAGCAACCCACTACTGCAATGGCTGAAAGTTGTTGTTGTTGCCATTCTTGTTGTTCTTCTTGCCTGTTAGCTGTTGTTCCTAAATAAAGGGGTTCTTTTAATGCCATCTCACCTCAGTTCCTACTTTGTTCTCCTGAATAGAACATTGGTGACAAAAGATTTGGGATTCTGAGAAACGGCAGAGAGCTAGTCACAGCAATAGAGCTGATCACCGCCTTGTTCAAGGCGATTACCTCCGTCAGTAAGGAAAGGCATAAATTCCTTACTGTGCTATCCTTTTAAGGATGGCAACTCCGGCAACCTTCACTCCCTTCAAGCTGATTTCTGAAATGTGGGATGCATATGTGGAGCATTTTGACTGTTTTCTTCAGGCTACAATAAGCGTGCCCATTTCCTAAACCCCTGTGGTCCTCAAATATTTGCGACAGCCAGAGCTCTAGTGGCGCCACAACCCATTTCCATAGTGCCCTGGAATACCCTGTAGGCTAAACTGAAGGGTCACTATGTGCCGGCTCTCTCTCGCATTTCTCGTCATTTTGTATCCTGCCAGAGAATAACAGAAAGAGGGGGAGTCCATCAATTAATACATGGCTTCACTCTGAGCCGAGACGATTTACTGTGAATTTCAAAACCTTGATGACTCTGGGGACTTCCAGTTGGTGCCGCAGTGATTCGGACATGGAAATAGTGGGGCTCTTCAGAGCCCCGTGAAAATCCTGTCTGCCAAGCCCCCTGCGGACCTCCCTTGTCTTGTAGGGACTGGGGGATAAAGAGGGACATCCTTGGAAACCAGCTAACTAAGCTGCCATCCAGCTAAAAATAAACCTAGGAGGAATGAAGGAGATACTTTTGAAGAATGGATATTGATTTTAAAATGACTTTCAGAGAGAAATGAAATATTTTATATTGGTTATTAGATGTGTTCTAAAAGAAACATTGACTTGATTTGGGTCTTTGAAGTACAGAAAATACATGAAATACTGATTGTTAAAATGATAAATGAATATTATAAAGTGCTGTTTGGATTTGAAGTTTAAGAGTTAGGGTGACTACGCAATAGAAACTTAAATGTTAAAATAAGATGTTAGATTAAATGATAAAAATTGGGTTTAGATTTGGGGTTTTTTTGTTGTTGTTATTATTTTTGTTAATTTTTGTTTATCTTAAGATGTTAATGGATGAAATTGGGAATTTATACCTATGTTATACTGGGCCAAACTCTTGCTCCCAAAAGATGTTGTTTTATATTTTAAAAGTAAATTTTAAAAAAATTAAAAAAAACCCCAAACTTTGATGACTCCCTCCTCGAGCAGCTGGTGTGCGGCATAAGGGACTTGAGGTTGCAATGCCACCTTTTAGCTAAAACCGACCCTAAAATCCTCCTTGGACGAAGCCTGCGCATTCAAGATGTCAGATAAGTCAGCAGCAGAGATGCACAAGACCCCAAGCATGCCGCCTGCTGCCCGATACGCTGCCATTCATCATGATGACACCATCCCTGACAACCTCACAGACGAGGACGAGGTGAGTCACCTTAAAGCATCTGCAAGTGCCAAACGTCCAACAGAAAAGAAACAACAGCAGGCACCCTGCCTAGGCTGTGGCGAAAACCACCCTCGAGCTTTAAAACTGCGATTTGCCAGCGGTGAGGAAAAAGGCCATCTGGCTAACATCTGTCATTCCACTTTGCAGGACACCACCTCAACTGCTCCTTGCCAATCCAGATGTTTCTGAAAGGGGTCTGACACACCTAGGGACTATTGTTTCGCTACCTCCAGGGAATTAAACAGTCCTTACAATGTCAATCAGCCATGCATCTGCTGACTACAACAAGAAGATATTCCTGACTGTCAGGATAGAATGGGTTCCCTGTAGAATGGAAGTGGACACAGGTTCCTCCAAATCCATCATTGCCTGGCATACTTTGAAGATAGCACCTGCTCTGAACCAAGGTCATTTGAGAGCCTGCAATACCAGGCTCCGTGATTACCAGGGAAATAATATTCCCATCCTAGGGCGTGCCCATTTCCTGGTAGAAAAGGGCATCTTCTCAGGGCACCTCCCATTGCTTGTTGTTAAGGGCAAACTCCCCAGTCTGTTAGGGCTAGACTGGTTCAAGGCATTGGGACTCAACATCACTGGCATCCACACCACCAACGCAGATGACTTTGAGGGCCTAACCACCGAGTTCGCCGAGGTCTTCGATGGCACACTGGGTAAATATGTGGGTTCCCCTATCTCCCTTAATCTCGATCTACAAGTGTCCCCCATCAGGCTTAAACCTAGATGTGTGCCTTTTGCACTCCATCCTAGGGTGGGCGCAGAACTGGATAAGGTGATTGCACAGGGTGTCCTTGGACCCACTGACTACGCCAAGTGGGAGACCCCCCATTGTCATTCCTGTCAAGCAGGATGGGTCTATCCACATCTGTGCTTATTTTAAATGCACAATCGTGCATTACAGGCACACCGCTATCCAGTTCCTGTGGTCCAAGACCGACTTCACTCCCTGAGTCAGGGCACCATATTTGCTAAGTTGGACATGGCCCAGGCTTATCAGCAGCTTCCTGTTGATGATGCCACGGCTGCTGCTCAAATCACTGTCACACATAGGAGCGCTTTCAAATGTCACTGTCTTCAGTTTGGGATCAGCGTAGCTTTAGACATATTCCAGAGCCTCATGGAGTGATTACTGCATGGAATTCCTGGTGTCCCTTATTTCGATGACGTTTTGATTTCTGCCACCAACAAATCAAGTATCATTGAATGAATATGCCAAGTACTAATTCAGTTTAGACAAAATGGCCTCAAACTTTAAAAAGCTAACTGTAAATTTGGGGTCCCTAAGGTGGAATTTATAGGGTTTCTTATAGATGCTACAGGCATTCACCCTACCCCATCTAAGGTTGAGGCCTTGTGTGGCAGAAAAACACTATAGAAGTTAAGTAGGCCTAAAAAGGCCTGTAACTCCTATAGTGTTTTTCTGCCACACAAGGCCTTGCTGGCAGAACTACTTCATCGGTTGCTAGATAGCAAGACACCCCGGTCATGGGGAAAATCTCAAGCTGTAGCTTTCACTGCTGTAAAAAACCTCCTCACCTCTGATGCTGTGCTGGTCCAATACAGTGACAGCATCCCCCTCACCTTAGCATGTGATGCCTCTCCATATGGCATTGGGGCTGTTTTGAGCCACATTCTGCCCAACGGATCTGAGGCTCCAATTGCCTATTTTTCTAGGACATTGTCCTCTGCAAAGAGGAATTATAGTCAATTGGATAAAGAGGCCTTGGCTGCTGTTAAATGGTTTCACAACTATGTCTACGGCCCTTTCATCCAATTGATCATTGACCACAAGCCCCTTTTAGGCTTATTGGTTGGGGATAGGTAGACCCCACAAATTATTTCTTTTTATATGTCCAGGTGGTCTGTTTTCCTTGCTGCCTATAATTATCAGCTAGTCTATCGCCCAGGAAAAGACTTATCAAATGCAGATGGCCTCAGCCATTGCCCTCTTCCTTTAGCTGTACAGGACCTGGCCCCAGCTTCGTCTGTCCTATTGATTGACGAGTTCCCGGCCTTGGTGACTGCAGCGGACATCGCCAAGCATTCCAACAAAGACCCTACCCTGGTGCGAGTCCTGGATTGGGTCCCCAGGGGGTGGCCACAAGGCCTCTTACCAGGGGAATTTTGGCCTTACATCACATGACAGCACGAGCTGTCCATTTTGAATGGCTGTTTATTATGGGGCAACAGAATGGTAGTCCCTCCTAAATTATGTACATCCATTTTACAACGTTTACATGAAGGACATCCTGGCATAGCTTTGGGTCTCAGCTATGTGTAGTGGCCAAAACTAGACTAGGCCATCTCCAAATGGGTGGAAGGATGCCAGAGCTGTCAGCAGTCCCAGCCAGTGCCTCCTGCAGCGATGCCTAGGGAATGGGAGATCCTCAGAAGACCCTGGTCCAGGATCCATATAGACCTGGTGGGACCCTTTCAGGGACAAATCTTATTAATAGTAGTTGATGTATACTCTAAGTGGGTGGCGATAGCTCGTATGGCATTAACCACCTCCAAAGCTGTAAGCAGGGTCCTATTTGTTTGCCACCCATGGCCTGTCTGATGTGATGGTCTCAGACAACAGGCCGCAGTTCACCTCAGCCTCATTTCAGATATTTCTGGCTGGGTTGGGTATACGCCATGCCCTAGTGACACCATATCATCCATCCAGTAATGGCCTGGTTGAACGAGATGTCTGCTCAACCAAGGAAGTTCGAGACAGGTTCGGGACAGGGAACTGTTGTGAGAGGACAGTGGACTTAGACTTGGATTTTGAGATGCTCCCATTGTACCATCATATTACATTATATTATGACTTGTTCATTCTCCACTGGACTTTTCTTAATCTGGACCCTTTAGGTCATAGTCGCTTTCATCCTCTTGTGCAAGATGTATTCGGCAGCGGAGCTTCTTGTTCTGCGAGATTCCCCCCTCTCGCAGGATTGGCCCTCCACTCTATTGAGGGCCTACCTCGATGACGGGTTTTGGAACCCCAAGAGGTGGCATGCCATGAAGAGGGGGCTGAGGGGATTTTTAAAATTGTCGTTAGTTAAACTTTTAAGGGGTGGGGGGAGGGAGGGTTATTTGGTGAGGGAGGAGTGTAAGCCAGGCCCGGCACGGGCATGTTGCGGGAGGTGCTGAGTGGGGTGTTGAGGGGATTAGCTTTGGTAGGGAGGAGAGCGATTCCATCAGGACCATGGTTGGGAGGGGCAGATATGGTGGGAGCAGGGGGCCAGATCGTGTTGTGGGGGCACGCACCCGCTGTCTTCAAGCGATGGCATGCCTCGGCCCCCTAAGCTCCTCTCGTTCCCTGGGTTGCCCAGAGTCTCAGAGCCCGAGCCTTAGGCTGATGCTGTGCAATGCCAGGTCTGTGGTTAATAAGGCCCCCCTCCTCTGTGAGTTAATTCAGGAGGGAGGAGCGGACCTGACAGGTATTACAGAAACCTGGTTGGGTCAGGAGGGGCGGGTCCCTCTGATAGAGTTGTGCCTACAACTCTACCAGAGTTTCCGTGCATTTCTTTTTTTATTATTATTATTGAAAAGTTTTATAACAATACAAAGTAAAAACATTCCCCCCCTCCCAACCCCCCCACCCTTTCTTCCCCCCCCTTCCCCGACTTCCCAGAGCAAAATACAGGGTATTAAAAAGAAAAGAAAAACAAAGATCATCTAAATTAATCTATCTATCTTCAAGTTAACAAACCACCCCCCCCCCAGAATCTTGACTCCAATATAGTTAACACAACATTTCTTTACTTTTGTTTCATCCATACGCAATTTGGTGTCTTCTTATTTGATACTTATTCTGAATATAATTAATCCATTTTGTCCACTCCAAAATATATTTTTCCTGCGTACGATCTTTCAGGTATGCTGAGATTTTTGCCATTTCAGCTAAATTCATTACTTTTAAAATCCATTTTTCTATAGTAGGCAAAGTCTTTCTTCCAATATTGTGCAACCAGCAATCTGGCTGCTGTTATTAAGTTTAAAAGCAATTTCATCTCTAATACTGTACAATCATTTGTTATACCCGATAAAAACAATTGTGGGGTAAATTTCAACCTCTTTTTCAAAATGTTCTGCGTTACCCACCAAATTTTTATCCAAAATGCTTTAATCTTCTTACAGGTCCACCATATATGATAATAAGTTGCATCTTCACAATCACATCTCCAGCATTTGGCTTGTACATTAGGATACATACATGACAATTTCTTCAGGTCTAAGTGCCATCTATAAAACAACTTATAAAAATTTTCTCTTAGATTTTGTGCTTGTGTGAATTTAACATTTCTAACCCAAATCTTTTCCCATGTTTCCATCATTATTGGTTCCTGGAAGTTTCTTGCCCATTTAATCATATAATCTTTAACGAATTCTGTTTCTGAATCTATTTCCAATAATGCATTATATAACTTTTTAATATGCATAGAACTCTGGTTCCTAATCTGTTTTACCAAATTTTCTTCATTTTGCATAAAACCAATTTTTTGGTCCTCCCTCCATCTAGCTTGAAGTTGACCATATTGAAACCAAGTATAGATTATCCCTTCCTCCTTCAGTGCCTCTAACGACTTCAGTTGTAGTTTACCCCTTTCATTAAAAAGAAGTTCTTTATAAGTAATCACTTCCATCTTTTGTTCTATACTTATATTTTCTATTGCATGTCTAGGATTTGCCCATATAGGTATCTTATAGTCTAACTTATATTGTTATTTCTTCCAAACTTTCAACAAAGCATTCCTAAGTATATGACGTTTAAAAACTTTATCTACTTTCTTTTCATATAATAAATAGGCATGCCATCCATATAATAAATCATATCCTTCTACATTCAAAATTCTTTCTTCAGTCAAATTAAACCAATCACTGATTTGTACTAGCACAGATGCTTCATAATACAATCTTAAATTAGGCATTTTCAAATCACCTCTCTCCCGAATATCCCGTATAATTTTTAATTTAACTCTAGGTTTTTTCCCTGACCATATAAAAGTATTAACTCCTTTCTGCCATTCCCTCAAATTTTCATCTTTCTTAAGCACTGGTATCATTTGAAACAAAAATAGAAATGTTGGTAGTACATTCATTTTTATTGCCGCTATTCTTCCTAAAAGGGATAACTGTAGTTTTTTCCAATTTTCCATTTCTCTCTGCACTTTTTGCCATAAAACCTCGTAATTATTTTTAAATAACTTCGTATTTGACCCAGCAATAATTACTCCCAGATATTTAACCTTTTTAACTATTTCAAATCCCGTTATTTTTCCTAACTCTTCTCTTTGAGCGACAGACATGTTTTTAGTTATTATCTTAGTTTTATGTTGATTTATTTTAAATCCAGAAACTGTATCATATTGTTCTATCATTTCCAACATATATGTAACTGTAGTTGTAGGTTGAGTTAATGTAACAACTAGATCATCTGCAAACCCTCTTAATCTATAATCTTGTTGTCTAATTACTATTCTTTAAGTTCATCAGATTCATGTATCTTTTTCAATAAAATTTCTAAAGATAAAATAAACAGCAATGGAGATAATGGACAACCCTGCCGTGTTCCCTTCTCAATTTTAAAATGATCCGTTTGGCCTCCATTAACAATTATTTGTGCCGATTGCTCTTGATATATTGCTTTAATTGTTTAAATTGCTCTCCAAATTGCATCTTGTCTATAATTTTAAACAAAAATTGCCAGTTCAATCGATCAAATGCTTTCTCAGCATCCAAAAAGAAGAAGTCAGCAGAGATCTGGTTGTTTTTTTCCAAATATTCCACCAAATTTATTTGTCTCAAATTGTATTTCATATATCTCCCTTTTATAAATCCTGATTGATCATTATGAATTATTTGTTGCATAATTGGCATTAGTCTATTTGCTAACACCTTAGCAAAAATTTTATAATCAGTATTCAAAAGTGAAATTGGTCTAAAATTTTCAGGCTTAACACAATTCTGGTCTTCTTTCGGAATCAGTGAAATAAAAGCTGTCCCCCATGAGGGTGGGATTGCTCCCCCTGATTGAATCTTGCTAAATAACATCCTAAGTGGTTCTACCATTTCCAATTGCAAATTCTTATAATAGATAGCTGTCAATCCATCAGTTCCTGGTGTCTTACCTACTTTTAACTGTTTAATTGCTGCAATGATCTCTTCTGAAGTTATTGGCTGATTCAAACCTTCCCTTTGTTCTAAAGTTAACTCATGAATATCAACCTCCTTAAGATATCTATCTATATCTATACCTTGTATTAAGTCTCCTGCGTACAGTTTCATATAATATTCTAAAAAAGCTTTCTTTCTTTTTATTGAAAAAGTTTCACAATACAATTTTTTTACCTCTTTCCCCCCCCAATCCCCCCACCCAACTACCACCCCGTCCCTTTCCCCCCTATCCCTCCCCCTTTCCCCCCCTGACTTCCACTATTAACCAATCATATATAGCAATCAACATCAAACAACATAAGAAAAAAAGAATTAGGTGAGATCCAGCTAAAAATATAACAAAGTTAACCTTAAGTAATAAAAAATTAATCTAGACTTTTAACATCTTTTACCCCCTTAATCAGATATATAATAACATAAATCATTTGTAAAAACTCATGGCAATCTAACAAATATAACAAATATATAAAAAACTAATAAAACTAATTTTGAGCATCATAAATTTTAGAATGAAGTATCATATAAATGTTTAACATTAAATATAATTCCCAATATTCAATCTTAATAATGTTATTTAAAAAAATATATAAAATTCAAACAATACATCATAAGTTTCTTTTTAAAATTAGATAATGTAAGGCAAATCTATCGAGTATATAAACTTATTTTTAACATTGTAATGTATTTAAATATTAATATAAATATATAACATAATAAAATATAAATTCGATTATATAATAAAGTAATTAATAGATATAGTTATGAATCAAATGCTAATTGAAACTTCTTACTTTGATATTTATTCTGTGTATACTCTACCCATTTCTTCCACTCCTTAGCAAAAACTTCATGGGTCCTGTCTTTTAGGTATGCAGAAATCTTAGCCATTTCTGCAAAATTAGACATCTTCAATATCCATTCCTCTATAGTAGGCACACTATCTTTCTTCCAGTATTGACCAATCAGTAGTCTAGCTGCGGTAATCATATATAAAATCAATCTCGTTTCAGTCAGTGAACAATCCTTAACTATCCCCAACAAAAAAAACTGAGGAGAAAATTCAAGCTTCTTCTTCAAAACGTTCTGCATAACCCACCAAAGTTTAATCCAAAACGCTTTCAATTTTCTGCACGTCCACCAAATATGAAAATACGTTGCATCCAAACAATCACACCTCCAACATTTAGGTTGAACATTTGGATGCATACATGATAATTTTTTGGGATCTAAGTGCCATCTGTAAAACATCTTATAAAAATTTTCCCTCAAGTTCTGTGCTTGTGTAAATTTAACATTCTGGACCCAGATCTTTTCCCATGTTTCCAACATCACTGGTTCTGCAAAATTTTGTGCCCATTTTATCATACAATCTTTAACTAATTCACCCTCTGAATCTCTTTCTAACAATAAATTATACACTCACTTAATATGCATCGGCCCTTTACATTTTATCTGAGTCACCAAATCTTCTTCATGCAACATTAGTCCAATTTTCTGATCTTCTCTCCATCTCGCTTGAAGTTGAAGGTACTGCAACCAAGTTAAATTCATCCCTTCTTCCAACAGAATATTCAAAGGTTTCAAACTCCATCTGCCCCCATCATTAAAAAGCATCTCTTTGTATAAAATCCCCCCGAGTGACTTTATATTTGGCATAAGAAATTTCTAAAAAAGCTTTCTTAATCATATTTAAGAAAGGGAAGTGAGGCTGGCTCCAATTGAGCAGAGTCATCTTGTATCTTAGGTTCTCCAGCCACCGTCTCTGCATATGTATGCCTATTGGTGCATCCCACCTGTCCATTATTTGTTGTCTTCTCAATTCATCCACTAGAAAACCAAAGTCCTTTCTATCTTCTTAGCATTTTGGGAGGGATCTCTTTCAGTATCTTAATATCTTGTCCAGACACCTATACCTTGTTGTTATAGGAGGTTTGCAAAACATCATTTCTAATTCTTCTGTCCAAAAACTAAATCACCACATCTCTTGGCAAATTCTTATTCTTTGCAATCCATGAATTAACTCTGTAAATTTTGTCAATTTGATTAATTATATCCTCCTTTTTTAATCCAGCCACTGATGCAATAACTTCTGCACATCTATCTTTTAAATTTTCCCAACCATTCTCTTTCAATCCTCTCATTCTCAAAGCAAACTCCATGGATCTGTACTGCATCATAGTCACTTCATTTTCCAGCCTCTCAGATTTAGTTATAATTTCACCCATTTTAGACTCTAGGTTTAGATTAGCCTCATTGATTTCTTTCACTCTCTCATCAAGCTGAATAAGATGTTTAGATAAGCCTGAAACCGCCAGCAAAACGTCATCTCTTATATCATCATGCTTTTTTGCAACAGCATCCCTGATTTCTTTTATTTCCTCCTCGAATTTCCCTAATTTTTCCTCTATCATCATTGTTTGGTTACTCATAGCTTGTTTTATAAAGTCTTTAAGATCTTTCATGGAATCCTCCTTATTTTGTGATTCAACCGGAAGTTGAGCTTTTTGTGTCACAATAGAAACTGTAGGAAAACCCCCTCCTATTTTTGGAACTGATGGTTTAGTCTGCTTAGAAGCCATCTTAATTCCTTTGTTTCAAAAAAAAAATTTCCTCTTCACCCCCCTTTGCAAATACCAAGTCCCAAAAGTCACCAAAATTGCTGCTTTTAAAACAAAAATAATCCTTCTCCCCAAGTTCTCTTTTTCCAGCAGCTTGCTTCAAATTTAAAATGCAAAAAGTCTCAGGAAACTGTTTCAGTACTCACTTTCACTTCTCACAGTCACAACAAGGATGCCATTGATTAATCACTTCCTCCCTCAATTGACTTCATTAGCAACAGTGTAGTCCAGAGTTAAGCTTCGATACCTTCTTGCCAGTCCTCCTGCTTTCACTCCATCTGCCTTTGAAGTCATTTAAACTTTCAGTTTGCCTGCAGAGCCGGTCACTGCATTTATTTCTGTGCTTGCAGCAGCGCTCCGAATCTGGAGTTCCGTTTCTGAATGGGGAGCCCACCTTTCCAGCCCCTGGAATTAATCCCAGGGGCTTTTTTGGCAGCTCTACCCTCAGGAAACTACTCTGCTTCTCTTCTTCTCCCGAAGAGGAGGCTACGAAGGCGTCAGACAGCTGTTTTGCGCTGTCAGGGTGGCTTCACGGAATTACAGAGCTGGCAGTCTAAAAGAAGACCGTCTGCGATGCCTGCGGCGCCGGCGGAAGTCCGGTTTCCATGCATTTCATCAGCTGAGGGCTGAGGGTAGGGGTGGGAGATGGCGGTCATTATAAAGGAAGGTCTCGATCCTAGGGAGGCCACTGTACCTCAGATAGCCAGATGTGAGACTCTCCTTGTGAAATGGGGTCATGGGAAGCAGGTGGGCTTGCTGATTGCATACCTGGCTCCCTGCCGTGTGACAGCAGCCCTGCTCGAGCTTCTCAGTGTTATAGCCGGGGTTGCGGTTGATATACCCAACCTTTTGGTGATGGGGGATTTCAACCTGCCATCCATCGGCAAGATGTCTGAGATGGCTTGGGAGTTCATGACAGCCATGGACCTGACTCAATTAATTCATGGCCCTACTCACATAGGAGGACACACTCTGGACTTGGTTTTTGTCTCTGGGCAGTGGTTGTAGGTTCCGGTGAGGTGTCTGGGATGGGTCTTGAGACTGTTATCTGGGATGAATTTGACCCTGTGACTCCTGAGGACGTGGACAGGATCCTGGGGAGGTTGAACGCAACCACATGTTTATTGGACCAGTGTCCCTCCTGGCTAGTGCTGGCTACCCAGGAGGTTACACGAGGCTGGCTCCAGAGGATTATAAATGCTTCTTTGAGTGAGGGTTTCTTGCCTCCCGCCTTGAAAGAGGTGGTGGTGAGACCCCTTCTCAAGAAGCCTTCTCTGGACCCGGCTGTTTTGGGAAATTATCGTCCGGTCTCCAACCTTTGCTTCCTGGCGAAGGTTGTAGAGAGTGTGGTTGCACGACAGCTCCTGCAGTACCTGGATGACACTGTCTATCTAGAACCATTCCAGTCCGGCTTCAGGCCTGGATACAGCACGGAGACGGCATTGGTCACATTGGTTGATGATCTCTGGAGGGCTCGGGACAGGGATTGCTCCTCTGTTCTGGTCCTATTAGACCTCTCAGCAGCTTTTGATACCATCGACCATGGTATCATGCTACACCGGCTGCAGGGATTGGGGGTGGGAGGCACCGTGTTTCAGTGGTTCTCCTCCTATCTCTCCGACTGGTCGCAGTCTGTGTTGGCAGCGGGGCAGAGGTCGACCTCGAGGTGCCTTGCTTGTGGGGTGTCGCAAGGGTCGGTCCTCTCGCCGCTCCTGTTCAACATTTATGTGAAGCCACTGGGTGAGATCATCCATGGTTTTGGGGTGCAGTGTCACCTGTACGCTGATGACATGCAGCTGTACATCTCCACCCCGGATCACCTCAATGATGCCCTCGAAGTGATGTCCCAGTGTCTGGAGGCCGTACGGGTCTGTATGGGGAGGAACAGGCTCCGACTCAACCCTTCCAAGACCAAGTGGCTGTGGCTGCCGGTGTCCCGATATAGCCAGCTGGTACCTTTGCTGGCTATTGGGGGCGAGTCTTTGACCCCCACGTAGAGGGCTCATAACTTGGGCGTCCTCCTGGATATGACGACCGTGGCCAGGGTGGCTTTTTATCAGGTTCGCCTGATACGCCAGTTGCATCCCTTTCTGGACTGGGACTCCTTATGCACAGTCACTCATGCCCTGGTCACTTCTCGCCTGGACTACTGTAATGCTCTCTACATGGGGCTCCCCTTAAGGACCATCCGGAGGCTCCAACTGGTCTGGAATGCGGCCGTGCGGGTGATTATGGGGGTGACTTGGCACTCCCATGTGACACCTCTCCTGCGCAAGCTGCACTGGTTCCCAGTGGTCTTCCGGGTGCACTTCAAGGTTTTGGTTCTCATCTTTAAAGCGCTCCATGGCTTAGGACCTGGGTACTTACAAGACCACCCTCTGCCACCGATAACCTCCCACTGGCCAATACGCTGTCATAGAGAGAGTCTCCTCAGGGTGCCGTCAGTCAGGCAATGTCGACTGCTGACCCCCAGGGGGAGAGTCTTCTCTGTGGGGGCACCCGCCCTCTGGAACGAGTTACCCCCGGGAATACGATTAATCCCAGACCTCCGTACTTTCTGCAAGGCCCTGAAGACTTTTCTATTCCAGCAAGCCGAGCTAGCTTAATGAAGATTTTAATGGGTTAATTTTATGAGGGGTTTTAAATTTGGGGGAGCCAAAATTGATTTAATTATGTTTTAAATTATTTTAACTTTCATATTGCTTGCATTTTAATTTTTGGCTGTTCACCGCCCTGATTCCGTCAGGAGAAGGGCAGTATACAAATTTAATAAATGAAATGAAATTGAAATGAAATAATAATGAAATAATGAAATGAAATGAAATGAAATAATGAAATGAAATGAAATGAAATGAAATGAAACTAGCAGGAGAAAGACACAAAATACCTCTTGACACAACATACCACCCTATACCCAACGACCAACCGCAGCCCAGCCGAACTTCTTGTGGGCCGACGCTTGCGGACCACCCTGGACAGGCTGTACCTGAGCTACACCCTGATACCCCCCTGGACTCAACCAGCTGAACCTGGTCCTTTGCAGTAGGGGATCGCGTGTATGCCTGGAACCACTGGGGCGACCCGCTAAGGCTGTGGGGGCATATCACTCTAATTACTGGGCCCTGTTCTTACAGAGTCAAACTCGAGGATAGACTAATCTCGTGGTGCCACATAAACCATTTACAGGGACGATCGGTCATCCCTACGCCAGGGGAAAAAGAGCCTGCCCCAAGTCTGTTCTGCAGAGGCGTCCACATCGCCGAGTCCCTGGGGAAACAAGGCCCCTGTCAACCTCGCTAGTTTTGCTTTGCCGCTTCGGTTGTCATAGAAACGGAGGGAGGGGGTTTATGCTCACGCGGGCTTTCTAAATTCTGAGAAACGAAACCTTCCTTAAGCTGTTATCAGTCCAACGGACACTGCATTCCTGGATGCTGACACGGCCAGACGTCTGCTCCCACCTGACCTCTGGAAGACCTGTGGATTGGATGATTTATGGTGCACAAGGGAGGGGGATGCTTTCTAATTGTAACTTTCGCGCGTTTTGCTTTAGAATCCTGCTTTCTATGGTTGCGTTCAGTTCATATCTAGTAAAAGTACCAGTTATCCTATCTAATGGCGTCTGGGTCCTCCTTTCCTGGATATTGAAGGAAGCATACCTGACAATAAGCAGGATTCTCATCACAGCCATCCCGGATCACACCGAGGGGGCTGAAAAAACTACAGAATGTCTGATCAGGGAAGTGATACAGAACAGATGGGGGCATATGGTTCGGCAATGTCTTCATACCAGCAACCCGAAGAGGCTGCGATGTGGATGGAGAAGTTACAGCTGAAGGAGCCGAGGGAAGAACCAGCCCGATGGTCGACAGGGGTCGGAAGGTTGCCGGACCTGAGAAAGACCCCCCGTGGAGTAACAACCTCCAGACCCCGAAAAGGAGAAGGCGTGTGGCTGCAGGAGCAGAAGGAACGCCTCAAAATGGAGCAAGCACTTCAGCTCATTCGTGAGATTGATGAAAGTCGTAAAGCCCGTGAGTCTTATGCATACCCTGGGGGGGGGGGGGAAGAAGAAGACTCTAAAATAGATCCTGAGGAAGGAGTTTGTGGGGGAGAGGAAGGGAGAGCTGACGAAGATACATCCCAGGCATTGGGTGGTCAAATGAGGGATGCAGCAGTCCAGGGGCCCCCAGCCTTACAGGCCCCACCCCGCAGACGGAAGAAACCTAAAATTCCCCCCCTTCCTGGAAAGTATGATGGGAACCCAAAAACTTTGGGATTTTTCTTAACCCAAGTGTGGAATCACATGCAAGACTGGGGCGAGGACTATTCGTCAGATGCAGCCCGAGTGAGATGTGTCATCGGTGCTTTAGAGGGGGTGGCAGCCGAGTGGATGGTGGTACTCCACAATAACAATTCCCCCCTGCTGCGGAATTACAACCAGTTTATGGCGGCCCTTAGGAGGCGTTTCGAGGACCACCTAGCTGAGCGGAAGGCGAGGCTCCGCATGAAAAGTATTCAGCAAGGCCGGAGATCGGTGGCGGAATACACCCAAGAATTTCGGGAGCTAGCGCCATACATGACAGGGTGGTCAGAGGTAGCCTTGCTGGAAGGGTTCAAAGACGGGCTGAATGATGAAATCTACCACGACTGTAGAGCACGGGGGGTTCCCGAAGATCTGGACAGTTGGTACATAGCAGCTGAGGATGCAGAAATTGAGATAAGCCGTAGCCGACTACGGAGGGGGCGTGCCGGGGAACCCTCATTCTCCTACCACCGCAAGGAAGCCCCAAAGATGGCTGGGGGAAGGCCGGAAACCAAACCCAAGCCGAAGCCTTTCACTTGTTTTAAGTGCGGCATAGAAGGACACCGGGCCGCTGAGTGCTCCTCCAGGCCAGTGCCAAAACCTGCCAGCAGAGCACCAAAGAAGATGGACAAAACACCCGCAAAAGTTCGTGAAGTCGCGCTGGAGGGGGAAGTCGTAGAGTTCGCTCCCCGGACCAAGGGGGAGTTGGGAACTCCGACCAACGCGGACGACAGCGAGACCGACTCCGACTCCGATGATCTGGTGAGTCACACTGAGGGGCCCCTACTCATCCCCATAGAACTTAAAGTACCATCCACAGGGGCCCATGCACAGATGCCAGCCTTATTAGACTCTGGGTGCACCAGGTGCATTATCAGCCCGAAAGTAGTAGAAAAGATGGGCCTGGGACTGAGGGAGCTGAAAAGGCCTATTGCATTCTGCCAGCTAGATGGGTCGATGGCAGGCGGGACCCTAACTAGTTCCATAACGGAACCCATTGAAATGAAATTAGGGGACCACGTAGAGACTCTCAGTTTTGTGGTGGCCCCTAGCATGGAACGACACCTCATTCTCGGCTTGCCCTGGCTACGGAAATGGAACCCGCGAATTAACTGGAAAACGGGGGTTCTGCGCATTCGCACTAGTAAACCACCGCCTAAAGGGGAGGAGACCCCCCTTGAAAACAGAGGGGGCCCTGAAGAAGCGGAAGTGGCAATAGACCACATAGAAGGGGAGGAGAAAATTCCAAAAGAGTATTGGGATCTCCGTGAAGTTTTTAGCGAGAAGGCCTCGGATGTGCTACCCCCCCACAGGGCTACAGACTGTGCTATTGAGATACTCCCGGGAGTGAAGCTCCCTAAGCCAAAGATTTATCCTATGACCCCTCGTGAACTGGGGGAACTACGAAATTTTATTGACAAAAACCTAGAACGGGGCTTCATCCAACCAGCCAGACCACGAGTGGCCGCACCAGTTTTATTTAGAGAAAAGAAAGATGGTTCCTTTCGTTTGGTAGTTGACTATAGAAACCTAAACGCGATTTGCGTGGAAAACGTCTACCCCTTACCCCTCATGAAGGACATGTTGGCTCACTTAGGGAAGGGGAAGATTTTTACCAAATTGGATTTACGGGAGGCTTATTACAGGGTGCGCATCAAGGAAGGCGATGAATGGAAAACTGCATTTAACTGTCCCCTGGGGTGTTTCCAGTTCCGAGTGCTCCCGTTTGGACTACAAGGGGCTCCTGCAGTATTCATGCAATTAATCAACGAAATTTTGCATGAGCATTTGTATAAGGGGGTGCTCGTTTATTTGGATGACATTCTTATCTACTCTGACAACATGGCCGACCATGTAAGATTAGTACGCACCGTCCTGAAAAAACTTAGGGCTGCTGAACTGTATGCAAAGCTTTCTAAATGTGAGTTCCACCAAACCAAAATTGACTATCTTGGCTATCGCATCTCCCCGGAGGGAATAGAAATGGACCCTGCAAAGGTTCAGGCGGTGTTAGAATGGACAGCGCCACGCACCCGCAAGCAGTTGCAGAGTTTTTTGGGGTTTGCTAACTTTTATCGACAGTTCATCCCCTCGTTTGCCAAAATCGCATTGCCAATAACTAATCTCCTGAAAACAAAGGGTGAAGAAAAACCAAAACCCTCCAAACCTCTGGAATGGACTATGGACTGTCAGGCCGCATTCGAAAAACTGAAACGGCTATTTGCTGCTGAACCGGTCCTAAAGCACCCAGATATGGACGAACCTTTCGTGGTACAGGCAGATGCCAGTGATGTCGCAGTAGGGGCTGTACTTTTGCAAAAGAATGCGGATGGAAAATTACAGCCTTGTGCCTACACGTCCCGGAAACTATCCGAAACCGAAAGGAGATGGGCCATATGGGAAAAGGAGGCTTTCGCCGTACGCTGGGCACTTCTAACCTGGAGGCACTTTCTCGAAGGAGCTAAACATCCTTTTGAAGTTTGGACTGACCATAAAAATCTCGAAGCTTTGAAAACCCCACGTAAGCTGTCGCCAAAACAAGTGCGCTGGGCCCAACACTTCAACCGTTTTAATTTCACTTTGCGCTACCTTCCTGGCGGGAAGAATTTCATGGCAGATGCTTTGTCCAGATTGCCTCAATACAACAGCACCAGGGAGGAAGTTGTCCGACCAATTGTCCCGTCAGCCCAACTGGCGGCACCAGTGACTACCCGAGCACAGTCGAAAAGTGACCCGAGTCTGTCGGGTGATTTGCTCCAGCAACTAAAAGAGACTTTGAAAACCGATGAGTGGTTCCAAGCCCACTCAAACGAATGTACACTTCGTGATGGGCTAGCTTGGGTTGGAGCCAAATTGTATGTCCCAGCTAATTTACGAGTAACTGTTTTGCAACAAGCCCATGACTCCAAGATGGCGGGACACTTCGGATTTGTCAAAACTTTACATCTCGTCAAAAGACAGTTTTGGTGGCCCGCGCTCAAAAAGGACACAGAGGCATATGTCGCGAGCTGTCCAGTGTGTGCCTCAGCTAAGAGACCTCCCGGGAAGACACCTGGTCTCCTGCAAAATGTGGCCAGACCCACTGCTCCTTGGAAGGAAATATCCATGGACTTCATTGTAGACCTTCCCGAAAGTGGGGGTTGCACCGTTATATGGGTAGTAACTGATCTGTTTTCCAAACAGGTGCATTTTATCCCATGCACTAAAATCCCATCAGCAAAAACCCTTGCTAAAATGTTCATTCAACATGTATATAGGCTACATGGAGCACCAAAACGTATAATTTCAGACAGGGGAGTGCAGTTCACCTCCAGCTTTTGGAGAGAGTTCCTAATGTTGATAGGCTCCGCCCAGGGACTAAGCTCCGCCCACCACCCCCAGACCAATGGGGCCTGTGAAAGAACCAATGGCGTGCTAGAACAGTATTTGAGATGTTATATAAACTACCAACAAGACAACTGGGTGGAACTGCTGCCTTTCGCAGAAGTGGCATATAATAATTCCGTTCATAGCAGCACAGGTTTCACTCCTTTCAAGGTGGCTTCTGGGCAAGAGTTTGTGCCAATCCCAGAATTACCTCATGAGGACCCACAAAACCCTTCTCTGATTGAGTGGATCGATCAACTACGAGCGACTTGGGCAGTGACTCGCAAAGCGTTAGATGAGGCTCACCAAGCCCATAAAGTCCAAGCCGACAAAAGGAGATGCCCTGCACATGTTTATCAAGTGGGGGACATGGTTTATCTGTCTACCAAGTATTTGCAAACTCCGCAGAAATCAAAAAAGCTTGGTCCTAAGTATGTGGGCCCTTTCCCTGTTACTCGGATAATTAACCCGGTCACGGTTGAATTAGAGTTACCCAAAACCTTGCGACGAATTCACCCAGTGTTCCATGTCAGTTTACTGAAACCGGAACAATCATCCTCTCTACGTCCGTCCAAGGAACCTCCTCCTGTTCCCATCCTCATTGAAGGGGAACAACACTTTGAAGTAAAAGAGATTTTGGACTCTAGAAAACATCATGGGAAAGTACAATATCTCGTAGCCTGGAAGCACTTCCCGTTATCACAAGCTGAGTGGGTGAATAAACGTGATGTTAGGGCACCTAGAAAAGTACAGCTGTTCCATACCAAATACCCTGATAAACCCTGAGTCATGAGAAGTATAAAATGTTGTGATATTACCTCTCCTTTTCTCTGTTTCAGGATTAGAAGCTGTCTCTTCTGAAGGGGGGCCGAATGTCAACCTCGCTAGTTTTGCTTTGCCGCTTCGGTTGTCATAGAAACGGAGGGAGGGGGTTTATGCTCACGCGGGCTTTCTAAATTCTGAGAAACGAAACCTTCCTTAAGCTGTTATCAGTCCAACGGACACTGCATTCCTGGATGCTGACACGGCCAGACGTCTGCTCCCACCTGACCTCTGGAAGACCTGTGGATTGGATGATTTATGGTGCACAAGGGAGGGGGATGCTTTCTAATTGTAACTTTCGCGCGTTTTGCTTTAGAATCCTGCTTTCTATGGTTGCGTTCAGTTCATATCTAGTAAAAGTACCAGTTATCCTATCTAATGGCGTCTGGGTCCTCCTTTCCTGGATATTGAAGGAAGCATACCTGACAGCCCCAGATGTGCAGCCAAACCCAGCGGCCTCACTGCCCTGCTTACCTGTGGAATCGAGTTTTCCCCCGCCTGCTGAGTCTCCAAGCGAAACATCTCCCCAGTCGCTGGCAGTTCCCAAGGTCCTGGAGCAGACTCCTCCTCCACGGGCAATCCCTGAGCGCCTGGAGCAAAGTCCTCCCCCCCATGCTTGGATAGTGGACTACGTCAATCTGGGAGGAGGTGCAGGCACCGAGCGTACCTTCAAGATTACACATGCACCATCCAAGGGGGGAGGAGTGTTGCAGATGCAGACACACCGCTACCCGGCAACATGGAAGCACCTCCCATTGGCTGAGACTTGACAGCTCAGCCGGCAGGAGAAATAAGCAGGCACTATTGGCTACTTCTTTTGACAGCTGCTGTATAAATAGCAGCCGTGACTGAAAGTTGTTTTTGCCATTCTTGTTGTTCTAGTTGCCTGTTAGCTGTTGTTCTTAAATAAAGGGGTTCCT
Source organism: Coluber constrictor foxii (assembly GCA_038048745.1). Taxonomy (NCBI): domain Eukaryota; kingdom Metazoa; phylum Chordata; class Lepidosauria; order Squamata; family Colubridae; genus Coluber; species Coluber constrictor. Next base: position 110,944,744 of record CM075961.1, on the reverse strand, counting down.
ACTTCGTTCTCCCGAATAGAACACAGTATTCCAGGTGTGGTCTTATTACTGTTTTGTAAAGGGGCACTAATACTTCACGTAATCTTGATTCTATGCCTCTGTTGTACAACCCAGGATTGTATTAATTTTTTTGGCAGTGGCTGCAGATTGCTGGCTCATATTAAAATGAACATCCACTAGGATTCCAAGGTTGCTCTCACAGCTACTGTTTCTGAGCCTAATCTATACTTATATCTTTGATTACTCCTGCCTAAATGTAAAGTTTGCTTTTCTCCACATTAAAATTAATTTTGTTGGATAGGGCCCATTGTTCAAATCTTTTTGGATCCTGAATTTTTCTTCTGGGGTATTGGATACTACCAGTTTAGTATCATCTGCAAATTTGATGAGTTCCACTTCTATTCCCTCATATAAGTCATTTATAAAGATATTGAAGAGTACTAGGCCTAAGATGGAACCTTGTGGTACCCCACTGCATACTTCTTTCCATTGGATGTAGTATCATTAAGGACTATTCATTGAGTACAGTTTGTCAGCCAGCTCCGAATCCATCTGGTGATGATATTGTCTATTCCATATCTACTAGTTTACCAAGAAATAGATTTTGATCTACTTTGTCAAATGCCTTAATGAAATCTAAGTACTGCATTTTTCAGACTATAAGATGCCCTGAACTATAAGACACACCTCACTTTTGGGAAGGAAAACAAGAAAAAAAATCTGCCTCTGCCTCCCAGCAATTTGCTTCCTTGCAGCAAACAACAAACAGCCTGGTCAGCTTCAGCACAGCCTGATTTAGCAAGAGCAACTGATTGGTGGTTGGATTGGCCTCTCCCCCATTGGATCACCACCACCCATCGCCAGCATTTTCACCCATCACCACTGCTACCTATTGCCGCCTCCACACATCCCATTTTCAGTCTCCGCACTTCCTATTTCTGGCCTCCACATGCCCCATTTTTGACCTCTGCACATCCTGTTTTTGGCCCATTCCAGGCAGCGGGAATAGGCAGTGGCCACCTATCCCCGCTTCCTGGAACAGGCTGAAAACAGGACATGCGGAGGCCGAAAACAGGGCACGCGGAGGTTGCAATTGACAGCAGCAATGGGTGGTGGCGGCGATGGTAATCCCAGCAGCCTGGAACAGCTGATCGGCAATATTCCAGGAGGCTGATCCAACCGCCAATCAGCTGCTCATGCTAAGTCAGACTGTGTTGAAGCTGACCAGGCTGTTTGCTGTTTACTGCAAGGAGGCAAATTGCTGGGAGGCAGAGGCCGGAGGGTGGGGGCTGGTGGGTGGGCGGGGCTTGGCAACATTCACTCTATAAGACACACAGACATTTCCACCCACTTTTTTGGGGTGGGAAGTGCATCTTATACACCAAAAAATACAGTATATTATGTCCACAGCATTTCGCTGGTCTATTAATTTAGTCACTTTATCAAAGAATGAAATAAGATTGGTTTGGCATGATCAAGGGCTGCAGTAGCAGAGTGGTTAAAATGCAGTACTGCAGGCTACTTCTGCTGCCTGCCAGCTGCCTGCAATTTGGCAGGCTCAAGTTTGACTCAGCCTTCCATCCTTCCAAAGTGGGTAAAATGAGGACCCAGATTGTTGGGGGCAATATGGTGACTCGGTAAACTGCTTAGAGAGGGCTGTAAAAGCACTGTGAAGTGATATATAAGTTTAAGTGCTATTATCATTGCTATTGCTATTTATTTTTAATAAACCCATGCTGGCTACTTGTTATAACTTTATTTGCTTCTAGTTTGTTTGTTTTTTTATAAATAGTTATTTATTTTTCAATTACAAAGATAAACATTCCATCTTTCCTTATGCAGTGTGTCATCTGGGTATAAACATCTCGGTGCAATGTCTTTCACCATTTGCAAACATCATTCACATTCACATTAACGTTATTTCTCTTAAACATTAAACTTAATGTTATAATATATTAAACAATTAAACATTGTAAAGCTCTCTATTTCTTCTTAATATCTTCTAGTGATAGTATCATATTAACATTAAACATCATTCTCACCATACACGTACTAACAATTTTCATCTTATTTATATCTCTATCTTAATATATTTTCTATTTGTTCTTTAGCCTTCTTCATTTCCAAACTCCTTTTTTATTTTATTTTATTTTTTATTATTTTTAATTTGATTTATATGCCTCCCTTCTCCGAAGACTCAGGGTGGCTTACAATGCTTCATACTTTTGTATATTTATACAAAGTCAGCTTTTTGCCCCCACAAACTGGGTCCTCAATTTACCTACCATAGAAAGGATGGAAGGCTGAGTCAACCTTGAGCCTGGGGATTCGAACTAGCAGTAATTGCAGACAGCTGGGTTTTAATTACAGTGCTTAGTCTGCTGAGCTATCCAGGCTCCAACCATTGATAAAATACTTCCCATATCATATAATATTCAGTTTGTTCTTTCCCCTGAGTTCTAATGTTAATCTGTTCATTTCTGCACATTCTAATATTTTTCTAATCACCTTCTCATCAATGGGAATCTCTTCACTTTTCCAACATTGTGCAAATGTGCACAATGTGAATTGTGCAAATACAATTCTAGCTGCAGTTAATACATGAATAATTAAATATATATTCTTTTTATTATAAATTTCAGGTAAAATTCCTAGCAGAAATATTTCTGGTTTCAACTCAATATGTTGTTGTATCATCTCTTCCAACCATATCTTAATTTTTGTTCAATAGTTCTTTGCTTCTCCACATGTCCACCACATATGATAGTAAGATCCAGGTATTTGATAAATCATTTAGCTGATTTATCTTTAAACAACTTTGCCAACCTTGCTGATGCAAGATGCCATCTGTAAAACACCTTATACAAATTCTCTTTTTATATAGTTGATATCGTTAATTTATAATTCTTGTCTCACAATTTCTGCCATTTATCTAGTTCTATTGAATAGCTAAAATTTTTCGCCCATGCTCTCATTGTCTTTTATTTGTTCCTCTTCCAATTTTATACAGTTAGTAACTATACAGTTTCTTTATTAACTTTTCTTCTGTGTCTGTTAAAATTTTATTTAACTATGTTAATTCTTCATAAAAACCCTGTAATTTAGCATCTTTCTGATATCTAGACTGTAACTGCACTTGTGAATACCAAATTATATTGATTCCTTGCTCACTCATTTCTTCTTTCGTTTTAAGTTCCCCTTCATTCAAAATATCTCTATATCTGACAATATTTCCCATATTAATAATATTTGGGTGAATCAGTGCTTCCATTATTGAAAGCCAAACTGGTATCCTCAAATAGTGAGGTTCTTTAGTTTTCTCCCACACCGCATTAGTGCATTCCCTGTATAATGTCTCTGAAAATATCCATGTAACTTATTTTTTCCATAAGAATGTGCGCCACCCCAATTGTAAATCATGTCCTTCCAAAGTCAAAAATCTTACATTCCTCAATACAATCCACTCTTTCATCCATGCTAGTACTGCAGCCTGATAGTACAATTCCCAGTTTGGTAGTTCAAAGCAAACTTTATTTGCTTCTAGTTGTTCACAGATCTGTTTTTTGATGATCTTTTCCAGGATCTTCCCGGGTATTGGTGTTAAACTGATTGGTGTGTAGTTTCCTGGTCTGTTTTTTTCGCTTTCTTGAAGATGGGAACCACATCAGCCCTTTTCTAATCCTTGGTTAATCCTTCCCCTGTGCGCCAGTATTTTTGAAAGATTTGGTACAGTGGTTCTGAGATAACATCTGCTTCAGAATTCTGGGATGTAACCTGTCAGGTCCTGGTGATTTATATTCATCAAGGTCAGATAGATGTTCCCTTACCATTCGCTTATTTTAATTTTTATTTCTGGTTTGTCTTTTACAGTAGCTTTTTTGATACATTTGGCTATAATTTCTTTTTGCATGAAGGTGATGCAAATGAATTAAGCAGCTTTGCTTTCTTCCTATTGCTTGTTACTTTGCTCTTTAGTGGATCGACTTTTTTCTTGTTATTAATATGTTGGAAGAAACTTTTTTTTTACTATCATTTGAGTTTTGTAGCAAGCCATAGTTTATTTGTGCTTTTGCTTTCCTGACTTCATCTTTGCATGTTCTGGCTATCTCTGATACAGCTTTAGTTATGTGTCCCTTTTTACATGTTCTGTGCTTGTTGTTTTTGTTTTTCAGTTTATCAGAGAGAACTTTGTGCAGCTATGACGGTGTGTGTATGTGAGAAAATGCCCGCTCAAAAGGATTCTCCAGCTGGGATGCAACGATCAGTGCATAGAATAAATTGAATCAAGAAGCCAGGTGCTGGAAAGAAGTTTAATGACAATAAATCAAGATGAGTTACATTCAGCGTGATTCCCTGCCTAGCTAGACTGATTGACATCCAAATGTGACTTTATATATTCTTTCTGAGTTTTTCAGCTTAACACATGCCTTTGATAATTAAATCCTTATTTGGTGATGTTTTAATTCTATTTCTATTGATGGGATAATTTTCTTAGTTTGGCTTTGTTTGGAAGGAAAAAAGGTTTATCGCTGTCAAAAAAAATGGAGTTGAGAAATTTGACTAGTTACTTTGCCTTGTTTATTTAACAAAGATGGTAATTGGTTTAACAAGATATTGCTACTGTGTTACATGTTAGCCCTGTGTTACGTGTCTGGCTACATTGTTGTTATTTTCTTGTGGTTTTGTTAGTCTCAAGTATTTCTCTCAGGCTCAAGTGTTTCCCTCAGGCTGCCAATTCTTGAAATGAGTCAGATTTTAGCTTGAAAGGATTTAAACTGTTTTGATTTAATCATTTGTATTTGATTTATTTGTATTGTGTTTGAATTGTAATTGTGATGGTTCCAATTAGGAATTATAACCAATGAAAGTCTGGGAGCCATGAGAAAAGCCATGAGAAGTCCCAGGAAAGCTGGTTGTGGCCAATATTTTGTGCTAGTTCTTTTAGATGTGTGATGTCTTTCTCAATTAAATCAGATTCATCACTCAAATAGAAACAACAAAGTCCATGGAACTCTTCACAGTCATGATTATGCCTCAGTAAGAGATAATCTATAGCAGCCCTGTTTTCAAGGGTTTGCTTCTCTCACCTGCCTTAACTCTTTGTTCAGAGCATCCAGGATGTGAGAGGTGGTATTTAAACTTTTAGCTAGAGTACATGCTAGCCTGTTTATATTTCTGGAATTCCTACTACTAGTTCTGGCACTCCCACTAGAGAAACAGCCAAAGCTACATATTCAGCAGTAGTGAGGAGAGACACCTTTGAGTCACAGTCAGGAATCATTGTGTGGAAGCTCCTCTTTTGTCACCTCGGAGAGGGCATTATCATAGTTAACCAACCTAAGGTGCAAAGGCCCCCTGTGGAGTTTGCTGGTAGGTAGGAGTAAGCCTTCAAGCCACACAGCAAAAACGATCCTGAAAGGAGCCTCATATGGCTATAAGAGAAGGGGATTGTCTCAGTGTGGTTACAGGCAAGTTCCGTGTTATTGAGATTTTGGCATCCAGAGACCTTAGGGGCCTGGCATCCTGTCACTGTAAAACAGGTGACTGTATGGGTGATAGTATATACATGCTATTGTCTTTAATATCTGCACTAATGCCCTAGTCAAAAATTTTGGAGTAGGAGGCTGTAATTGGGAACTTCCTCAACTTGGTGATGGCTTGTGGTCCTACTGCTACTCCCATTAAGCATGTGATTAATATATCCTTCACTGACTCACTATCCTCAGCAGGGATGGGTTCTACTTACCTTTACTACCAGTTCGCAATGGGAGCCCACACACTTCTGCATATGTGCAGATCATCCATTATGATGTCCAGTTGGGTGGGCAGAGCCTCCCGCCAGTTTTACTATTTATTTATTTATTATTAAAATTTATATGCCACCCTTCTCCCATAGGACTCAGGGCGGCTCACACAGTAAAAACAATAATAAAAGCAATAATGGTAACAACAATACAATATTAAAATCCAGTCCAAAATTTAAAATCCCCGAATTAAAATCCCATAATCAGTCAGGGAATTTAATGAAAAAGCCATGTCTTCAGGCCGGTGTGGAATGTGCGGAGATCGGGAGCCTTCCGGAGCTCGGTGGGTAACCCATTCCAGAGGGTCAGTGCGGCCACAGAGAACACCCTCATCCTGGGGTTCGCCAGCCGACATTGTCTAGCCGATGGCACCCGGAGGAGGGCTATTCTATGAAAACGCACGGGACAATGGGAGGCCAGTAGGAGGTGGTCCTGCAGGTACCTTGGACCCATGCCATGTAGGACTTTATAGCTGAATACCAGTACCTTGAAGCAGATCCGGAAGGCCACCGGCAGCCAGTGCAGCTCACGCAGGAGAGGTGTTGCCCGGGAATAACGGGAGGCTCCTGTAACAACCCATGCAGCTGCATTTTGGACCAGTTGGAGCCTCCAGGTGCACCCCAAGGGCAGCCCCATGTAGAGGGCATTGCAGTAATCCAATCGAAAGATAATGAGAGTTTGAGTGACTGTGTGAAGGGCATCCCTGTCTAGAAAAGGCCACAACTGGTGCACTAGGCAAACCTGTACAAAGGCCCCCTTTTGTCACGGCCGTTAGATGATCTACCAAGGACAGCCATGAATCAAGGAGGATGCCAAGATTGCGAGCCTTTTCAGAGAGAGTCAACAACTCCCCTCCCATCATAAATAATGGGGTGGCTAGATCAGGGGATGCCAGAATCCACAGCTGCTCAGTCTTGGAGGAGTTGAGACGGAGTCTGTTTCTACCCATCCAGACCCGTACCGCCTCCAGGCACTTTGACATCACAGAAAGGGCATCCCTGGGTTGCTCCAGGGTGGAGATATACAGTTGGGTATCATCACCATATGGATGATACCTCACCCTGAAGCTACAAATGATCTCATCCAGCAGCTTCATGTAGATATTAAAGAGCAGGGGGGAGAGAACCGACCCCTGTGGCACTCCACATGTGAGGGGCCTCGAGGAGGTCCTCTGACCCCCTGCCTGCACAAACTGTGTACGGCCCGAGAGGTAGGAGGAGAACCACTGTAAAACAGTGCCCCCCACTCCCAACCCCCGGAGCCGTCACAGTAGGATACCATGGTTAATGGTATCAAATGCTGCTGAGAGGTCAAGTAGCACCAGAATGGAGGAACAACCCCCATCCCGGGCCCACCAAAGATCATTCACCAGGGTGACCAATGCCGTTTCCGTGCTGTGGTCATGCCTGAAGCCCGATTGGTACAGTTCTAGGTAATCAGTTTCCTCCAGGAATTGTGAAAGTTGGTAGGCCACACCAGACTCAACAACCTTTGCTATCAAGCGAAGGTTGGAGATGGGACAAAAAATGCTTAGGGAGGCCAGATCCAGCGCTGGCTTCTTGAGGAGGGGATGTACCACCTCCTCCTTAAGTACAGTGGGGAAGACCCCCATCTCTCAGAGAAGCATTGATAATACTACTGGTTCACAAGAACCGGACAGAACCGGAAACAACCCACCACTCATCCTCAGACTGTTGGGGATCCGGACCAACTGGGTGGGTATGGCTAGGTGGTCGTGTGACTGGGTGGGCTTGGCTGGGTGGGCATGGCCAATTCAGCAGTCCAGTGCCTTTGTCCTTCCTAAACTGTACATGCTCAACCCTATTTAATAAGATTGCCCCAAAGGGAAAAAGAGTGCAAACTTTCTTGCCACTTGCCTAACTTGACAAAGCAGCTCTAGCAAGCTCGAGTGAGTGGCCAGGTGGTCAGACAAGCTGCCTGGCGAGGAGAGGCTGGGAGGGAGCAAACAACTCCCTCCCAGCCTCCCAAACTGAACTGAGCAAACAGTTAACAACTGGTTCTAGCGAACCAGTGTGAACCAGATGAATCCCACTACTGAAAACAACTCAGTGAAGACATAATGTGTCTCGGAGACCATGAATTCTAATTCTGCCTTAGGTACAAGGCCAGCTGCATGACTTGGGCCAGTTATTTTCTTTCAGCCCTAGAAAGCAGAAAATGGCAAACTATTTCTGAAAACCTTGCCAAGAAAACTGCAAGGACTTGTTCAGGTACCATGTTTCCCTGAAAATAAGACCCTGCCTTTTTTTTAACCGTGAAAGAAGCACTTGACCTTATTTTCAGAGAGGTCTTATTATTTTGGGGTGTGTGGAGCAAGATGGGGCTCCTCTTGCCATCTTACCTGATTTCCAGCTCTACGTTTAAATGTTTTTGGGGAGGTCTTATTTTCAGGGGGAGGCTTATTTTAGTTCATGCGCTCAAAAGCCCAATTGGTCTTATTATCAGAGGATGTCTTACTTTCAGGGACAGGGTAGTTGCCAGGAGTCAACATTGACTTGATGATGTGCACAACACAGACACATACCGTATTTTTGGAGTATAAGACGCACCTTTTTACCCCCCAAAAGGGGGGTATAGGCTTCAGTATAGGCTAATTAGCATGGCCTCCCGACTCTCAGCTGATTTGCTCTCAGCTGTTTTGCACAGGCTCTTTTGCAAGCTCTTGTTTTGCAAGCTCTTTGCTTGCTGCAAAGAGTGCTGGATAAGTTTTTTTTCCCCTAGCTGAAACGAAACTAAAAGTAAAGCAGGCACTGCTGCAACGTGACAAAATGAGGCAGGGAGAGAGATTTCTTTTTCTTTTTGCTCACCAAAAAAGGTAGGTACAAACAATGGGAAATTTAGGGCAAAGAGGAGAGTTCAAGATTTTAAAACACAAAAGAAAAAAAATCTACTTAACTAGGGAATTGTAATAATTGAGATGCTATTAATTTTATATTGTGTTGAAAGCAGAAATGGTTAAGTTGTGGTTTGGAGGAATATATGGGGGAAATTATTTGGTTTATTATTATTGGTAAATATAATTAATTGATTTGTAAGAAATTGGATTGTATGGAAATAATTGGAATATTCATGTTCATATTGATTAATATACAAAAAAGATAGTTATAACTAATTGATTTATATAAAAATGTTGAATTTGTATTAAACAATTGTAATATTAAATAATTAACCAATGTGAGGATGGATATAAAAATAGATGAGAATGGGAAGGGGTATAATATAGAAAGAAGGGAAAAATTGAATTTGATTAAGATTAGAGATGAGAATGAAGGGCAATATTGGTTTTTTTTAAAAAAAATAGATAAGGAATAAATATGGCAAAAAGGAAATAAAGAAATTGTAAATTTAATTGAAATGACTAAACACTGTTTAAATTTGTGGACCAGCCAAATACTCTGTTGAAAGAAAATTCATTGTATGTTTGTTTATATGCTTGTCTAAAAAATAAAAAAAACTTAAAAAAAAACAACCCTAAAAGGTAGATGCGTCTTATACTCCGGTGCGTCTTATATTCCGAAAAATACTGTACATACATATACACATAATTTGCTTAGGTTTGGGCAAGTTGAATATACTTCCCCTCATGTGACTTTAAAGCTATGTGTCAGATTCACGTATCTGCCATTCTTCAGGGGAAGGGTTTTTTATTGCTTCTTTACTTATTACTTTCTTTCTTATATATCCTGTATCCTGCAATTTATTGATTTATAAATAATGTTATTTAGATATAATAAATAACTGCTTGACATAAAGCAGGCTCTGCAAACATAGTCAACCTGGAGAGACAAAAATTTTATTCTACCAAGGGGACCCTGCAAATCATGTCTGAACAGAGCAGCAAGAAAGGGGAGGCTGAACCTCCACAACTACTCAACTAAAAGCTGGTCCCATATGCCACATTGAAGACATCAAAGCTGTCCTGGAAGGTTCCACAAACCCCATTGGTTGATCAGTGTGCGGAAGAAGGGCAGCTGGGATGGGAGAATCAAGGGGGTCACTCTTACCCATGGTAGCCAAAAACTGGGCTGGAAGATGGAGCTGGAGGCCCTATCTGGCCAGGAAGAGCTGATTGGGGAACCACTGGGGGATGACCGACTGTAACGGCACATGACCCGGATCGTGATGGAAGCTCTAGAGGATCTAAATTTCCAAAGGGAGCTGGACAGGAGTGGAATTCAAAAATTTTAGCAAGGGGAAGGGTGTGGCCAGTGCCAGCAGTTGTACAGCAAATTCCAGGGCTCCTGAAAAATGCTAATATCTCAGCTGCTTTAGGGGATCCCCAGGGATCAGAGCTGTCCTTTAGGGACAGTGAAGAAAGAGGCACAGACAGGCACGAACAGGGAAGTTGCAAGTTCCCTGAAGTGTCTGCATCAGCCTCCTATCCAGCAGCAAGGGAAGACAGTCTTTAGGAGCTGTCAAAAGCCAGGCTTGCCACATGCAAGATAAGGGAGAAAAGAACAAGGAGCAATGATGAAATGGAATATTGTTACCGAATGAGTGATTGACCATTCCTAGGTAAGAAGAAAAAACTTTTTTTTAACTTTAAAAGAGGTCCCAACCTGAAACAAGCAGCTAACTAACATCCGGGAAATAAATTTATTTATTTATTTGTTTGTTTGTTTGTTTGTTTGTTTGTTTGTTTGTTTGTTTATTTATTTATTTATTTATTTATTTATTTATTTATTTATTTATTTATTTATTTATTTAATTTCTATACTGCCCTTTTCCCGAAGGCATCAGGGCGGTGCACAGCCAACAATAAAATAAACCCAATACAAAATTTAAAAGCAATTTTAAAAACATTAAACAATTTGGCCCTAATCATTAAAAAATAAACCCCAATTAAAAATCATGTTTAGGCCAGCCCAGCTTGTTGGAACAATAGCTTCTTGAGGGCACAGCAAAAGGTGCGTAGGTCAGGGATCATCCGTATCTCTGGGGGCAATTCGTTCCAGAGGGCAAGTGCCTCCACAGAGAAGGCTCTCCTCCTGGGGGCTGCTAGTCAACACTGCTTAACCGACAGCACTCTGAGGAGTCCCTCTCTGTGGGAGCGTATTGGCCAATGGGAGACTATCAGCAGCAGAAGGTGGTCTCGTAAGTATCTGGGTCCTAAGCCATGGAGCACTTTGACGATGGTCACCACCACCTTGAATTGCACCCCGAAGACCACCAGAAGCCAGTGCAGCTCACGCAGGAAGGGTGTTACATGGGTGCGCCAAGTCGTTCCCATAATCGCCAGCGCGGCCGCATTCTGGACCAGTTGGAACCTCCAAGTGCTCTTCAAGGGAAGCCCCATGTAGAAAGCATTACAGTAGTTCAGACGGGAAGTGACGAGGGCATGAGGGACCACCTGGATTTAAATTGGACTTGGAAGAAATTAAGAATAAATATAAAGAAAAGGAAATTGAGAGAAACCATTTATTTAACAATAAAAGGAACTAATTGAAAAACAGGAAGCACTACTTTTGTGGATTTACAATTGATACTTTTGCCTGGGGATTTGTGGATTGGAGAGAGCCACCTGCTGGTGGAAAAGAAATATTGCACTTAAATCAACGTGAGAATTTAAGGAGTATTTGGAGAGTATTTATTTAAACAGCTGTAGTAAGATTACAAAAAGAAATTGAAAGAATAAAACCTTGAACTGGGGAGACTTAAAAGACTATTTGAATTGGATACTATTAGGAAAGAAGAAAGAAAACAAAAAAGACATTAAATGGACTTGAATTCAAACTATATATAAGTGAAAATAAAAATAAATTTAAAAGTTATTTCTTCTTAAATTGAAAATATGGAAAATTGGGAACATGAGTACGAGGAGTTGAGGGAGATGTTGCAAAAAGTGTGCGAAGCGTTTAAGGGAAACAAAGTGAAGATTGGATAGAATACAAAAAGAAAGAAAGAGAAAAGATAAATGAGAAGCAAGAATCTAATGTGAGAAAGAAAATTGAAGGAAAAAATATAGATAATCACACTGAGTTAACAGTGATAAAATAAAAATAAAAAGGGGGAATATCTCTCAAAAAAGAAGAAAAGAGAAGGAAATGGGAAAAGAGTAAAGGGAGAACTAAAAGGGTAAAGTTAAAAATTAGAGAAAAGATGCAGGAAGGAGGATATAATAAACACAAAAAGAAGAAGAGGAAGAAAGAAATAAGTGAATGGGAGAAAGGGGAGAAAATATCAAGAAATGGAATTCAGGAGAATGTAAAAGAAAATGGTAAAAAGGGGAAAGAAAAATGTAGAAAGGAATTAAAGCAGTGATATGTTGACTTAAGGGAATGGCATTAGAAGTTGAAGTTGTATGTAAGAACACATTAGAATAAATATATAGATTACTATAAAATGGAATACTTAATTGAAATTAAGACATAAAATTGAAATGAAAGTAAAGAAATGTGTGCTAAAGATTGAAAAAACAAAAGAAATTGAACTAAGAAATGAAATTGAAATGTTAAATAAATGATGTAAGAAATTGTTGTAAGTATACCAGTAGATATAGAAATGGTTTATATGTAAAAATATCAGGAAGTAATTAAAATATTAGGAAAAGAGAAAATAACTAAGGAAATGGAAATAAGAGGTAGAAAGTTAATTAAGTTGAAAGATTTTAAGGTAAAAATGAAACAAATTGAAACATAATGTTAAGAATTTTAAAACATGATGGGAATTTTGAGGAATATATGCAATAAAGGGAGAGAAAAATGGGAATGCCTAGACACCATAGAAAAAAAGCACTGAATTGAAAATGAATACATCAATAGAGAGAGATAGAAGACGGAATAGGGAGATTGAAGGAAGGGAGAAGGAGAGAGAGGAACAGAAGAAAAGAAAGAGGAGAGGAATAAAAGAAAGGGGAATAAGAGTAGGACGGAAGGTTAGATAGTGGGGAAGAAAGGAGAAGGGGGAGAAAAGAAGGGGAAATAGAGAAGGAATAGGAGATGAGGGAAGAAGAAAGTAGGAAGGACAAAAGTAGGGAGAGAGAGGAGGAGAAAGAGAAGAAAGATTGCTGTAAAACAAAAAAGATGAAATGGAAGAAAGGCATCCCCAAACACGTTTAAATATATTAAGATAAAGAATGAATTAATACAAAATAAAATAAAGGAGAATGTATATGATTAAAAATAGAAAAAACAGAATTTGAGGGTGAGAGAAGATACTGTTTATAAAAATAAGAATAGAAAAATTAAGATTTGAATATGGAAAAACTGTAAGTAAAATATATTTGGATATGATGAATTATGTATGATATGATATGATATGATATGATATGATATGATATGATATGATATGATATGATATGATCAATACTCTGTTTCAAAAAATATGTGGGTGCATATTGGGGGGGGAAACCAATAAAACTTGTCAAAAAAAATTAACAAGGGGTTCTCTGCCTGGTTGCTGGGTGGGCATAACCAGGGTGGGTGTGGCCTAGTCAGCCTACTGCACCATGGTGGGGGAGGGCGGTGGCTTTCCAAGCCTGTTTCCGGCCTTCCCAAACTTCCGGTAGACCCATTTTTCATCTTCCCCAAGTTTTGTGCGTGCCCTGCACTTACTTGCATCCAAAATGGGCCACATGGGGACTCCTGGGAAGGGTGGGGTGGGCGGGGCTAGCCAGGAGTGGGATTTGGGGGTTCTCCGAACTGCACAGAATCTTAGCTAGAAGTTCTCCTGAACTGCTGCGAACCCCCAGCAGCCTATCCCTGGAGCTGGATTGTCAACAGAGGAGGGCAGAAACCACACTAGACATTGAGGAAGCCAGAGCCATCATTCTGGACCCCACAGCAGCCGACCAAGCTGACGATGATGACGATGGAGCAGCAGCCATGCAGGGAAAGCCTCCTCTCACCGTTCTAGCTCAGGTGAATGCTCCTGGCCAATTTAGGGGCCCACAGTTGCAGCGGGAGACTCTTCTTTGGGAGTGAAGTCCAATGGAGATCCCCAGAAGCTGGGTTTTTTCTTAGCTCAAGTCCAAATGTACATTCAGGAACATGGCCGAAACTTCCCAACCCAGGGGGTGTGAGTTCGAGTTGTCACCCTGGCATTAGGGGGGGGGCAGTTGCTCCATGGATGGTGACCCTCCCTAATGCTGGTGCCATTGAGCTGTGAAGCTTCGATCAATTCATGATGGCCTTGCAATGGCATTTTGAGGACCCTCTAGCTGGCCGCAAAGCCCACAATTGCATCAGAGTTGTGAAACAGAACTCTAAAGTAAATTGGAAGAAGGGGTTTGTAAGATTCCAGGGACACATGACGTTTGCAGATGAAACAGAGGAAAACCCTGGAAAATGGGAGGAGCAATGAAATAGCAATGCTTGGCTGGTCCATGCCGACCCAGGACATCCCAAAAGAATACAGGGACCTAACCAAGATATTTAGCGAAGAAGGCTCCAACAAGCTCCTCCCCACTGAACCACTGATTGTGCTATCAAAATATTACCAGGGGCTAAATTTCCAAAACCAAAAATGTACAGGATGTCCCCCCCGAGAACTCGATGAGCTAAGTTTTCATTGACAAAAACCTAGAAAGGGAATTCATCAAACCTACCTGGCCAAAAATCTCAGCCCCAGTACTGTTCCATAGAAAAAAGAAGGCACTTTACCAGGGGTGAAATATAAAATCTGTTACTACCAGTTCTGTGGGCGTGGCTTGGTGGCGGGGTGGGTAATGTGACTGGGTGGGCATGGCCAACTTTTTTTTTTTTTAACTTTTCAAAGCATTTTTTGTAATGCTTTGAAAAGCCTCTCTGCTGATCAGGAACTCAGCTGGGATCGTCAGAGATTTTTCAAAGCATTTTTTTAACCACCTCTTCGGTCAAGAGATTGCAGAAAAAAATACTTTGAAAAGCCTCTGATGATCCCAGCTGAGCCGCACGATCATCAGAAGCTTTTTTTTTTAACTTTTGAAAGCATTTTTTTCATTGGGAGAGTTTGTAGAAAAAATGCTTTTAAAAGTTAAAAAAAGCCTCTGATGATCATGCGGCTCAGCTGGGCATGGTGGGGAGGGCAGGGATTTTTGCTACCGGTTCTCTGAACCACCTGCCACCATCGCTACCGGCGATCCGGTCTGAACCGGGAGCATTTCAACCCTGCACTTTACACCTTTGTATAGACTACTGGAATCTTAATACGGTGAGTGTAGAAAATGCATACCCCCTCCCCCGCATGAAGTACATGCTAGCACATCTTTCAAGGGGAAAATGTTCTCCAAACTGGACTTACGAGAGACCTGTTATTGTATCAGGATAAGGAAGGGGGATGAATGGAAAATTGTGTTCAATACCCCACTAGGCTGCTACCAATTTAAAGTGCTCCCATTTGGATTAGAGGGCACCCCAGCCATTTTTATGTAACTGATAAATGAGGTGCTTCACAAACATTTGTACAAAGGAGTTTTGGTTTACCCTAATGACATTTTCATATACACAGAAACAAAGGTATGTAAAATTAGTCCATGCAGTCCTGCATAAACTCGGAGCAACCAAACTCTATGCAAAACTTTCCAAATGTGAGTTACACCAGGAGAAAATAGACTATCTTGGGTACTGAAACCCTTCCCCGCACGCGCAAACAGTAACAAGTTTTATGGGGTTTGCCAACTTTTACTGTCAATTTATTCCAGTATTCCAGTATTCACAAAAATCGCTCTCCCCATAACAAACCTGCTAAAAAACAAAAGGGGAGGTCAATCCAAAGCCAAGGCAACCATTGATTTGGACAATGGAATGCCAAGCAGCATTTGAAAAACTTAAACTGTTCTCTGCTGAACCAAGTATTAAAACACCCAGAAAAACTGTTTGTCATACAAGCAGACATTGGTGACATAGCAGTAGGAGCCGTTTTACTCCAAAAGAATGAACACGACCAACTGCAGCCATGCGTCTACACCTCCAAAAAATTGACAAAAACAGAGCAGAGATGGGCTATTTGGGAGAAGGAGGTTTATGTTGTACTTTGGGCTCTCCTGACTTGAAGACATTTCCCAGAGGGGAATAAAATCCCCTTCAAGGTCTGGACTGATCACAAAAACCTAGAAGCTCTTAAAACCCCACAAAAACTTTCCCTTAAGCAAGTTCACTGGGCACAATAGTTTAAGTAAAATATTTCCCAGGGAGAAAAAACTTTCTGACAGACAACCTCTCCAGAAAACCCCAATACAATAGCACAAAGACCAAAGTAATCAAATCCCTACTCCAAAGCTCCCAACTGGCAGCTTTGTAAAGCTGCCAGTAGGGAGCTTTGTAAAGTAATCACCAAGGCACAAGCAAAACAAGAACCCCCCCACCGACAACGCTACCACTCAGGCTTTTAAGGAAGCCTACTTAAGGACAATTGGTTCCTAGCACACAAAAACAATTGTCTGGGTAAAGATGACTTAGCATGGGTGGGAGGAAAACTGTATGTCCCTGCAACTCAGAGACTAGAACTTATGAAGTGATGCCATGATTCCAGATTAGTGGGACATTTTGGATTTGTAAAAAACTTATACCTTGTCAAAAGACAATTTTTGTGGCCATCACTCAAAAAGGACATTGAAAGTTATGTGCCAGCTGCCCTGTCTGTGCTGCATCAAAGAGACAACAGGGAAAATCCCCTGGACTTTTACAAATCGTAGCCATGGCTTCAACACCCTCGAGAGAGATCTCCATGGATTTTATTGCCGAACTACCAAAGAGTGCTGGAAATACTGTCATTTGGGTAGTAACTGACCTTTTTCCCAAATAGGTCCATTTCATTCCCTGCCCCAAAATCCCAACAGCCAAGGCACTGGCAAAACTGTTCTTAATTCACATATATTGCTTCCTTGGAAAGGAATTATCCCCCCAAAGGATAATTTCTGATCGGGGGTCCAATTCACTTCAAAATTTTGGAGGGCATTCCTAAGCCCTTTAGGCACCACCCAGGATTTAAGCTCCTCCCAGCATACCCAGATTATTGGGCCACAGAACGAGTGAATGGGGTGTTAGAACAATATTTAAGATGCTTTATTAACTACCAACAGGACAACTGGACTGACCTGTTACTTTTCGCTGAGGTGGCATACAATAATTCAGTACACATCAGGACAGGGTTTACTCCATTCCAAGTAGCCACTGGACAAGAATTCACCCCATTGCCAGAATTACCAACAGAAGAACCAAACATCCCTTAAAAAGTGGATGCACAGTTTACAAAGAGCATGGCCAGTCATGAGGCTAGCCTTATAGGAGGCTAGGGTCACCTTTAATGCTCAGGCAGACAAAAAAAGAACTGATCCAAAACCATTCAAAATGGGAGATAGAGTCTTTCTATCTACAACATTCTTGCAATCACTACAACCCTCTAAGAAACTAGGACCAAAGTTCATAGGACTTTTCCTAATCACTAGGATCATAAATTCTGTCACGGGTTAATTACTTCTCCCCAAGACACTTAGGCAGGTATATCCAGTGTTCCATTGCAGCTTACTTAAGCCAGAGGTTACCTCTCACATCCAGCCACCTATGCCCACACCTTCAGTCCCCCTTAAGGTAGAATGAGAACATTTTGAGATTAAGGAAATCCTAGACTCACTCACACACCATGGTTTCACTCACTACTTAGTATCATGGAAATATTTGCCAACAACTGAAAATGAGTGGGTGGCTAAGAAACACTTAAAAGCCCAGTTGTTCGTTGTTATCTCAAAATAAATGAATTTCCAAATGCCCGATCTTTGAGGAAATTTTCTCTTTATTGAGCATAACTAACTTTCCCTGACTCTTATGCAGTTAGCACTGAATTTTACCCCCTCCCAAAACCACCCTTTCAGTTCCCCAATTCTCTCCATCTCATTGGCCATCTTCCAAGCCAGTCTCCTCAACCCATCTCCGTCATTTCAGAGGAATGTCCCCCCTCCCATCCCATTTCTGTGGAGACAGTATCTTCAGGGGAATTAAGTATGTGAAGGTTCAAGCCTCTCCTCTCCTTCCTTATGGCAGCCTGGACACTGACATCCAGCCCCTCTCCCTTCATTCTCTCAGTGAAGCCTGTGTAAGACAAACAATAAGTTTAGTACCCTTACCCTGTCCGAGGGAGTGTCTCACCCCCTCCCGGCTTGTCTGGGTGATCTGCATGGAATTTATAAGACGGTCAGCTTGGATGTTTGTGCTCTTCACCCAGGAAGTTTCTGACAAAAGGTAACCCTTCCACTTAATTAAGTATTGGAGGCACCCCCTGTGCCACCTTGAATCAAGAATGCGTTGTACTTCATAGTGAGTGTGGCCTTCAATAATCAAGGGCCCTGGGGGATCCTGTGGCACTGGCCTTAAAGTTGACCCCACCACAGGCTTCAGAAGGCTACTGTGGAAAACGGGGTGTATCCTCCCTAGTAACCGGGGCAACTGCAATTGTACTGTAACCGGATCGATTATTTTTACTATCGGAAATGGTCCTATAAATTTCAGGCCCAGTTTCCTGGACAGGAGTCTGAGTCTCAAATATTTGGTGGAGAGGTAGACCTTCTCCCCTACTCGGAACGGTCTTTGGGGAGCTCGATGCTTATCTGCTTGTTTCTTATAAGACTGTGCCGCCTTGTCTAACACCTTCTTGACATTCTCCCAGGTTTCTCTAGCATTGCCAACCAATCGGTCAAGCTAACTGAGGAAGGGGGTTCCCTTGGGTACTCAGGCATGGGGACAAAATCCATGCCACTCACTATCTTAAATGGAGTTAGTCCTGTGCTACTGTGGACAACATTGTTATATGTGACCTCCACAAATGATAGGAGGTCCGCCCAGTTCGATTGTTGGTAATCAACATAGCACCTCAGGTATTGCTCTATCATGGCATTCAATCTCTCTGCCGCCCCATTGGTGCTCAGGTGAAACACTGAGCTGAGGCCTTGGGATGATCCTTTGGATCGAAGGAATTCCCTCCAGAATTTCACTGTAAACTGGACACCTCGATTGGAGATGATTCTTCTAGGTACTCCATGCAGGCGGTAGATGTGTTTCATGAACAGTTTGGCCAATTGGCAGGCTGAGGGTAGTCCACTGCAGGGTATGAAATGTGCCTGTTTGGAGAATAAGTCAATTACAGTCCAGACCACTGTGTTTCCACCGCTCCTCTGCAGTTCTACTAAGAAGTCCATTGCAATCTTCTCCCATGGTCTTGACACTTCAGCTATTGGCTGTAGCAGCCCGGAAGGTCTTCCTGGTCGGGTTTTTATCATGGCACAGATGGTACAACTTTTTACATAGCTGTCTACATCTTTTCTCATGTGGGGCCACCAAAACTGTCTTCGTGCTAAATGCAGAGTCTTTAGGAACCCGAAATGTCCCACTAGTTTAACGTCGTGGCTCCTCTTGAGGACCAGGGTGCGTAGAGTCTCTGGGACATAAAGTTTCATCCCTTTCCATGCTAGGTCATCCCTCTTTGTCAAGAGATGTTGATTGTCTCAGAACCAGGGGTTCGCCAATGTTTCTGCCTTGAACCTTGTCGTCCGGTCATTCGCTGGATGGCCCTGCTGGTCACGATGCTGCCATCTGGTGGTTACCTGGCCCACTCCTTGGGCAGAGGGGATGATGGCATTGAGGCACTGGAGAGAGGCCATTAGCCAGAAAGTTCTTCTCCCCTGGGATATGCTTCAGCTTGAAGTTGAAATGATTGAAGTATTGGGCCCACCGGACTTGCCTGGGCAATAACTTCTATGGAGCCTTGAGGACCTCCACATGTGTATGGTCAGTCCAAACCTCAAATGGTGTTTTGCCTCCTTCTAGTAGATGTCGCCAGGTTAACAGCATCCACCTCACCGCGAACGCTTCCTTTTCCCATGCCACCCATCGTCTCTCTGTGTCGGTGAGTTTGCAGGATGTGTAGGCACAGGTTTGTAGGTCTCCTTGGCTGTTCTTTTGGAGTAGAACAGCCCCTACTGCCACGTCGCTGGCATCTGCTTGGGTGATGAAGGGCTGTTCGGGGTCAGGATGCTTCAAGACCGGTTCTTTTGCAAACATTTCTTTTAGTGTCTCGAATGCGTGTTGGCAGGCCGGGTCCCACTGTAGAGGTTGTCCTGGGTGGGGTTTTGTTGCCGGACTCCCTGTTTTTAGGAGGTCTGTCAGAGGTTTGGCAATTCTTGCAAAGGAGGGGATGAATTACCTGTAAAAGTTTGCAAACCCCAGGAAGCTTTGCAGTAATCTTCGGGTGCGAGGGGGTCACCAGTCTAGGACTGATTGTACCTTGGCCGGGTCCATCTTTATCCCCTCATTTGACACTCGGTAACCTAAGTAGTCCAGCCGCGACTGGTGGAACTCGCATTTTGACAGTTTGACATAGAGGTTCGCTTTCAGCAGTTTTTCCAGTATTTTGCGGACGAGGGGTCGTCTATGGTTTCCGTGTAAATGAGAATGTTATCTAGATAGATGAGGACCCCCTTATAGAGGTGGTCATGTAGAACTTCATTTATCAATTGCATGAATACTGCCGGGGCTCCCTGTAGCCCAAATGGCATCACCTTGAATTGGAAACTCCCCAGGGGGCAGTTGAATGCTGTCTTCCACTTGTCTCTTTCCCTGATTTGTATCCGGTAGTAGGCTTCGCAGAGGTCTACTTGGGTGAAAACTTTCCCCTTGGCCAGGTGGGCTAGCATGTCTTTCATGAGGGGAAGGGGATATAAGTTGCGTACGCGGACAGCTTTGATCCTGCAAAAATCAACCACTAGGCACATAGAGCCATCCTTCTTCTCTCTGAAGAGGACCGGTGCCACAACCCGCAGCTTGGTTGGCTCAATTAAACCCTTTGTAGGTTTTTGTCTATGTAGTTTTGTATTTCTGGATGGGGAGAAACAGGCTTCGACTCAACCCCTCCAAGACCGAGTGGCTGTGGCTGCCGGCGCCCCGATATAGCCAGCTGACTCCATCGCTGGTTATTGGGGGCGAATCATTGGCCCCCACGGAAAGGGTTCGCAACTTGGGCGTCCTCCTGGATTCACGGCTGTCTTTAGAGGATCACACGACAGCTGTGGCCAGGGGGGCTTTCTATCAGGTTCGCCTGATACGCCAGTTGCGGCCCTTTCTAGATCGGGGCTCCCTACGCACAGTCACTCAGGCTCTCGTCACTTCCCGCCTGGACTACTGCAATGCTCTCTACATGGGGCTCCCCTTGGGGTGCTCCCAGAGGCTCCAACTGGTGCAGAATGCGGCCACGCGGGGGATTATGGGAGCGATGGGGCGCTCCCACATGACACCTCTCCTGTGTGAGCTGCATTGGTTGCCGGTGGACTTCCGGGTGCGTTTCAAGGTGTTGGTTATCACCTTTAAAGCGCTCCATGGCTTAGGGCCAGGGTTCTTACGGGACTGCCTTCTGCCACCAATTGCCTCCCACCGGCCGGTTCGCTCCCACAGAGAGGGCCTCCTCAGGGTGCCATCAGCCAGACAATGCCGGCTGGCGACCCCCAGGGGGAGAGCCTTCTCTGTGGCAGCACCTACCCTCTGGAATGATCTGCCTCCAGAGATAAGAACAATTTCTGACTTTCCGGCGGGCTTTAAAAACATCTTTTTCAGCTTGCCAACTTAGCCTGATTCTTGTAAATATTTTTTCACTTTTAGAGTTTTTACTATTTTTAATTGACCTAGTTTTAATTTTATGGCTATTTATATATGTTTTTTACGAAATTTTAATTTTTGTGTATTTGTTTTTTAAATTGGTTGTGCACTGCCCTGAGTCCATAAGGAGAAGGGCGGTATATAAATCTAATAAATAATAATAATAATAATTTATTGCATTTCACGGGGCGTCATGGCATACAATTTAGGTTTTGGTAGTTTCGCCCCAGGGATGATTTCGATGGCGCAATCGGCTTTGCGGTGGGGTGGTAAAATGTCACACTCGGCCTCGCTAAATACCTCTGCTAGGTCTTGGTACTCCCTTGGTACTCTCTTGGTACTGTCTTGGGGGGGGCTTTTAGATGTGGACCCTAACTGCTTTGCAATACCCTTCGGGACAGGCTCTCATGTCAGTGCCACCTTGTTTTGTTCAGGCGGGGAAGGTTGGGACTCTTGTGGGTGGGATGCCTCTCCTGGTTGGTACGGCAAAGGTTGGGGCCCCTTTGCTATCCTCAATCTGAGGGTTCCCTCTTGCCACAGATGATTGTGCCCCACTTGTCCAGCCAAGATACTGGATCAGTCATCTTGGGGGCTATTATAAACCGAATCGTCTCCCAGTGGTCCCCTAGCTCCAGCTTCACTGGTTCGGTCAAGCGTGTGGCATAAGCCCTGCCTACTAGGGTCCCATCAACTTGCTCAAATCGAATTGGGTGGTTGAGCTTCTTAGCCCAGATCCCCAATTTCAGAACTGTGGGTAGATTAATCAGGCACCTTATGCAGCCTGAATCTATTAGGGCTTGGAAAGTCCCTTGGGCTCCTGTTTTTGGGGCCGTTAGACATATGGGGAAGAGGAAAGGGTGGACGGGTCCACTCACCATTGGGTTGTCTTCACCATCATCCTTGCTGTCATACGAGTCGGGGGATTGATCTCCATCATCTGGGACTCTTCTTGCTTTGGTCAGGTGGGTGAAGACCTCTGTACCTGGAGGGAGTTTTCCTGGTGCATCGGTGGCATGCTTGGGCCCCCGTTCCAGTCGTGCTTTTGGCAGTGGGTTTGGCCTCGGCCCCGGGGTTCCACATGCTGTTGCCAGATGGCCCATTCCCCCACATCTGTAGAACCTCAGCAGGCTCCGTGGAATGAAGGGCCTTTGGGTAGGCCGTAGTGCCGTGGTTCCTCGTCTGCTTTGTGGTCTTGGGTCTGATTGGTATCTCTTCTTGACATCTAGTTGCTTTAGCATGTCATTGGCACACAGCCCCCTCTCAATTTGCATCGCCACCTGGAACCATTCGGAGAGTCAGTTTGGGATGTTTCGATAGGCTGTCACCTGGGCGATAAGCTTATCTAGGCTTCTTCTGAAGAAATACACTAGTAGTCGCTCTGGTAGGGGAGGTAAGGTGCCAACAACTCTTCTGAATTCATGAATGTGCTCCTTGATGGGCTTCCCCTTCTGCATTAGGTTTCTCAGTTCATCTTCTACATAGGAGTCCTCCCCTGCCTCTTCGAACCTGGCCCGTAGTAGTTGCAAGAAACCATCTGCATCTTGCAGCTGGGGGGCCCTATTCTTGTAGAGGGCTGCTGACCAGCTCCTTGCTTCTCCCTCCAGCCCTTCTGAAATGGACTGACTAGGGCTCTGGGGAATGGGTAGAGATGTCCATAACGCTCGATGTAGATCTCAGCTGCGTCGAGGAATTGTGCTAACTGGTTTGGATCCCCCTTGAACTTCCCTGTGAACTGGGGTGGCTCCGCCCTCGGTGCCCCCTCCTCCCATTGCAGAGCTCTGTGAGCCTGCCTAGGGTGCCACTGGACTTCTTCCTCATCTCTCATTTGGGTGTGGGGGGGGCGATGTTCTGCCTAGGCTGGTGTGCTTGCTGGGCAGATGGGGAACCTATGGATGCCCACTGGGACTTTCTCTCCTTATGGTGCAGGAGGGGGGAGGGCTGCGCTCCTGTCTATGTTGACTCAGTTTAATAGGCTCGACTGGCCTCCCCCTCTCCTTGGGCCGGCAGGATGGTCCCTCCCCCAGTCGGACGGCACGGTCAAAATCTTCTTTCAATTTCTCTATGCGGCTCTCAAGTGGCTGATTTGAAGCTTTTTGCTATCTGGCTTGTTGCCGGTCCCATAACCAACCTAACCTCTCTAATTCACTCAGAGGCCTCCCCTTACTTTTCATGTCTGGAAAGGGGAAGTCAGCTTCTGCAGATTTTGGCAAAGTCCATCAAGGTTCATTTTTTTTTCTTGGCTTGAAACACAATTGTCTGACCTTCGTAATGTCGTGGCAGTGCTGGGGGGGTTGCAGCTTTGCTGGAGGGGGGGAGTTGAGCCCCCATTACATCCAAGCTGGCTGGAGGAGGGGGGGTTGGTTCTCAGCTGCTTGAAGTAAGCTTTCAGTAAAGAGATGGCTTGGGAACCTTGGCCCACTCCGTCCAAACATCTGGCAAGGAGCTGGAGGTTTGCCAGTTTGGCTTGGAAAGTTGAGTGCTAAATGTCTGTCAGCTTCGTTATTATCTCAAAATAAATGAATTTCCAAATGCCCGATCTTTGAGGAAATTTTCTCTTTATTGAGCATAACTAACTTTCCCTGACTCTTGCGCAGTTAGCACTGAACTTTATCCCCCCAAAACCACCCTTTCCATTCCCCAATTCTCTCCGTCTCATTGGCCATCTTTCAAGCCAGTCTCCTCAACCCATCTCCGTCATTTCACAGGAATGTTCCCCCTCCCATCCCATCTCCGTAGAGACAGTATCTTCAGGGGAATTAAGTATGTGGAAGTTCAAGCCTCTCCTCTCCTTCCTTATGGCAGCCTGGATGCTGACACCCACACTCTTAAGGAAATTTCCCCTGAAATACCCAACTAAACCATCTTAACTTCTATAGGTTTTCCTTGTTTCTCTCCAGGTGGATTATCATTTTTTTCTAAGGAGGACAGTATGTCAGAGCCACATATCTGCCATTCTTCAAGGGAAGAAGAATTTTAATTACTTCTTTACTTCTTTACTTATTACTTACTTTCTTATATATCCTGTATCCTGCAATTTATTGATTTATAACTTCTGGTCTGGTGCCTAAGCACCCTGGCATTTTCGCACCTTTTTGGGAATGTAAGGGGAGGGAGGGCTGTGTGGACTGCATCGCTTCAGAGCCAATGGAAGATGACCCTGGGAAAGTTCTCTTATCACTTTCTCAAAATGGCAAGTACAATAACATCTTCGCACCTGTGGATTGCCTGAATCCACATTGGACTGTTGGGAGAGTTTCTAATTCCTTTATTCTAACTGTATGGCCTGAGGGCCCTCAGAGCCTGCTTTCTTTTCACTCTGCTATCACCTCCATTCAATAAAAGATTTCTTTTGAAATGTCAAGTTTCAAGAGTCTTTACTTTCTTGAATAAGGGGGAGAGGCCGGGCCTTATATAATGATTTATTGCTTGATGTAAGGGTGAGCTCAGCAATTTATGATTTAATCAGAAAAATAATGAATATAATTATCTTCCTTTTACAACTTAAAAACATTATTTTACATCCCCTTCCCATAAAATGATGATTAAAAGGATATGTTAGCACAGGTGATGAACCCACCAGAAACTCTACAATAGGAACTGGAGAAAAGAAAATTAGTCATACCATCCAGGAATAGGGGAACTTTTGGAAAAGAGCAAAACATCACATGAAATGTTGTTGCAGGTCCTATTTGTACCTGCTTTATTTCAATACACACCAGGACATGATGTTTGACTTTATTTTACTGTGAATTGCCAAGAATCTGACAAATGATAAGTAAATAAATATTTGAAAATGAGCAAAAAGAGTAATAATACTGCTGATTACACTGTTTCTTACTGTTGGTTGTCATGGTTCCAAGTAATGCTCCCAACCAATTCAAGATTATGAGGCCTTGATTTCCTTAAAAATCCAGTTTATTGGGTACATCATCCAATAATGATGTACCAAATCACCAAATTATTCGGCACCATCAAAGTGAAACCAACACTGAATAATTCCCACATTTTTTGTATAATTAAAGAATAGATACTGTCCCCTCATGTCACAGATCATGTTAGCCAACCAAGCAGGTGATGAACTTCTCTATACTTCCTCCTGCTGCTGCATGATAATTTGGCCTTGGTTCTCAGGAACCTTATTGTTGTTATGGGGTGTTATGCACATTGGAGGAAAACATTCTACATTCCATAAATCCCCCTCTCCCCCATAAATATGGCAACTAAGAAACTATTAGTTTTTTGTGCAGCTCAGAATCTAAATTAATCCAATGAAACTCTGAACAAGAAGGAATCTGATATTCAGCTTTATTATTAATCAAGATTAAAGCTGGGCATTTTTTTTTAATCTCCTGCCTTAAACAGAGCAGGCAGAGAGAGAAAGAGAAAGCAAAAGCCGGACCAAAAAAACCCTTTTTCCTTCTTCTTATAGTCTACACAGCTTGCATAGATCATCATAGTGTTAGAAACATAATTTCTATCCATTAGTTCATGCAAACCTCACGATTTTCCCAGCACTCTGAAAACAATGGACCTCAGAAAGGGGAAAGGAATACATTTTCTGGCTGGCATATAGCCAGAATTTGTTAAGGGGTGCTATCTCACATTAGTTACAACAGGCAGAATTCACATTTTGCATTTTGCAACAAGTTACTTAGCTAGGCTACTTGGCAGTTAGCCTGGAGGCTTTATCTTTGCAGGTAGTGCATTAGGTTACAATGGAGCTTCTCTCAGCAGCAAGGAATATCAAAAGTTGAGTTAGGTACATTCTGTGTATGCTCTAATCCTTTCAAAACTAAGCAAGAAAAATATGGCTTTGGCTAAAGTCATTTTGAGAGTTGACAGTTGGCTCCCCTTATATGGAAAAGAGCATCTGTAAAATATGAATCACAAACAGCCATTAAATCCCTTTTCAGTCACACACACACACCCAATCCATTGATGCTTTGGGTTTTTGAGGGGTTTATCATGGAATTTTTTTACTAGCCTGCCTGCTCTCATGTTGGTGTTCTTAATTCAGGTGGCCTCTCATAAAGGATATCCTTTCCATTGCTCCAAATATTGTAACTTCCCTTTATAGAATCTAGCATCCGCTTTACTTCATAATGGGTCTCCCCTTCCACCAGCTTTGGTGGCACTGAAGCTATCAGTGTAGAGCCAACTCCCAGTTTTAACAGTCTATTTGTGTCTCATGTGCCTTAGAGACCTTCAAATTTCTAGGTTCTACCATATTGCAAGATCTAAAATGGACAGGTAACATCAAAAACATCATCAAAAAAGCACAACAAGAATGTTCTTTCTGCGGCAACTCAGAAAGCTCAAACTGCCCAAGGAGCTGCTGATCCAATTTTACAGAGGAATTATTGAGTCTGTCATCTGCACCTCTATAACTGTCTGGTTTGGCTCTGCAACCCAACAAGACAGACACAGACTTCAGAGGATAATTAGAACTGCAGAAAAAACAATGGCTACCAACTTGCCTTCCATTGAGGACCTAAATACTGCACGAGTCAAAAAGAAGGCTGTGAAAATATTTACAGACCCCTCACATTCTGGAAATAAACTGTTTCAACTCCTACCCTCAAAATGACACTATAGAGCACTGCACACCAGAAAAACTAGACACAAGAACAGTTTTTTTCCAAATGCCATCACTCTACTAAACAAATAATTCCCTCAACACTGTCAAACTATTTACTAAGTCTGCATTACTATTAATCTTCTCATCGTTCTCACCATCCATCTCCTTCCACTTACGTATGACTTCCACTGTATGACTATAATTTTGTTGCTTGTATCCTTATGATTTATATTGATCGTTTCTTAATTCTTATTTGTACCCTATGACTATCATTACGTGTTGCACCTTGACAAATGTATCTTTTATTTTTATGTACACTGAGAGCATATACACCAAGACAAATTCCTTGTATGTCCAATCACACTTAGCAAATAAAAAAAATTCTATTCTATTCTATTAAGTACTTCGTGGAGAGATAAACCTTGTCCCCCACCTGGAAGGATCTCTACATGGCCCATTTCTTATCACTTGTTCTTTATAGGCTTCTGTTGCTTTTGCCAGTGCTTGCCTTACTTTTCCCTATGTATTCTGCAATGAGTCCGCTCACTAATAGAAGAGGGAGGCTCCTGGGGGTATTCTGGCATGGGGACAAAGTCTACCCCATTGACCACATTGAAGGGAATAAATCCAGTGATACTGTACTCTGTGTTATTGTATGCCACTTCAGCGAAAGGCAGTTGTTCTGCCCAATTAGTCTGCTAGTAGTTGACATAACACCTTAGGTACTGCTCCACCATGGCATTAGTCCACTTCGCTAGTCCATTGGTACTCAGATGAAAAACTGAACTAAGCCCCTGGGAGGACCCAATGGACCCAATGAACTCCCTTCAGAACTTAGCCATGAAGTGGGCCCCCCGATCTGAAATAACTCTGCATGGGACCCCATGCAATTGGTAGATATGGCTCAGGAACAACTTTGCCAGTTTGTGGGTGGATGGTAATCTGGGGCAGGCAATGAAATGAGCTTGCTTGGAAAATAGGTTGATTACTGTCCAAATCATGGTATTCCCTCCAGTTTGTGCCAGCTCGACTATGAAATCCATCATGATCTCTTCCCAGGGCTGGGAGGGCTCGGATACTTGCAGCTACACAGGAGGCTGTCCTGGTTTTTACTTCATTGATGCACTGGTTGCATAACTCTTTACATAATTCTCATTGTCCTTTTTCAACACTTGCCATCAGAATTGTCTCCTAACCAAGTGCAGGGTTTTCAGGAACCCAAAGTACCCTGCCTGACTGGCATCATGGTTCCTTCATAAGACCTGCATCCATAAGCTATGAGGAACATAAAGTTTAGTCCCCTTCCAGGCCAGCTTGTCCCTAATGGTCAAGAGCTGCAGGTGGTCCTTGAATCAGGGGTTGCTTTGCAACTCAGTTTTGAGTTTCTGGGTCAGTTCCTCCTGTAGTGTGGTCAGTTGTGGTGCGGCTCATTGTCGCATAGTCACCTGGGCTGCTTTCTGGGGTAGGGGAATAATAGCATTAATCACCTCCTCCTGAGTGCTCTTGTACTGGGGCATTCTCAAGAGGGCATCAGCCAGAAGGTTTTTTCCTCCCAGGAGATATTTCAAAGTGAAGTTAAATTGGTTGAAGTACTGTGCCTACCGGACCTGCTTTGGTGAGAGTTTGTAAGGAGTTCTAAGTGCCTCCAAATTTTTGTGGTCAGTTCACACATCGAACAGTACGTTTCTCCCCTCCAGGAGATGGCACCAAGCCAGTAGTGCCCACCAGACTGCAAAAACCTCCTTTTCCCATACAGCCCAGCGTCTCTTCGTGTCAATGAGTTTTTGAGAAGTGGTAGGCATACGGTTGCAGGTTCCCCTCCTCATTCCTATGGAGGAGGATGGCTCCTATGGCCACGTCACTGGCGTCAGCTTGGATCATGAAGGGTTCCTTGGGAGTGAGGTGCTTCAGAATTGGTTCCTTTGCAAATAGCCTTTTCAGAGTTTCAAATGTTTATTAGCATTCCATCGTCCATTGGAGCAGCTGGCTCAGCTCGGGTTTAGCCCTAGTTTTCCCTGTTTTCAACAACTCTGTGATCAGCAAGGCTGTTCTTGCAAAGGATGGGGTGAATTGCCTATAGAAGTTAGCGAATCCCAAAAAGCTTTGTAGTTGTTTACAGGTTCAAGAGGCTTGCCATTCTGAAATAGCTTTCATCTTCCCTGGATCCATCTCCACCTCTTTGCTTGATACTCAATAGCCCAGGTAGTCGGATCTGATGGGACTTGCATTTGGACAGCTTAGCCTATAGGTTCGCTGCCAGAAGCTTCTTAAGGACTTGGAGACAATGCTCCTGCATTGTCTCGGTGAAAGTGAGAATGTTGCCCAGGTAAACTAGAACCTCCTTCTACAAGTGCTTGTGCAGCACCTCATTGATCATCTGCATGAACCCCGCCAGGGGGCCCTGTAGTACAAATGGCATCACCTTGAACTGGAAGCTTCCCAGAGGGCAATTAAATGCCATCTTCCATTTGTCTCCTTTCCTGATTCTGATGTGATAATACGCTTCTATCAAATCTAACTTGGTAAATATAGAATAAGAAAAAAAAAGAAAAAGAAAAGGAACATAGACTTCCAATTCTCTCTGTTGCAGTAAAATAAGGCATTAACATGAAATCACAGCTTTTTGCTTTTTCATAATAATATAAACCAGCCATTTCTTTACAGATAAATCTGTAAAGATCTATCAATCTACTTAGTGAAACTTTGATTTTAAGTTTCATTCTTTTCCATTTCAAGCACGAAGTTCAAAAGCGGTCTCCTAATGGGAATAAAAAGTACTTATGTTCTTTGCTTTAATCAAAGTAGTCAATTTTCCCATTTCAGCCAACTCCATCCACTTCTGTAACCATTTGTCCATAGTAGGAATTGAAGTGTTTTCCACTTTTGTGCATATAATAGTCTTGCTGCTGTCAATATATATAATAACAAAGTTCCAATTTTTTTCGGTAGTACTTTTTCCATTAACCCCAAAAGGAAAAGTTCTGGTTTCATATTTATCTCCATATTCAAAATTTTCTATATTAAAATATGAACCATACTCCAATTTTTTTTGCTTTATCTCATATCCACCATAGATGATGAAAAGTCCCTTCTTTACTTTTACACTTCCAACATTCATTTGACATACCTTTATCTTCATCTTAGAGAACTTATCTAGTGTTAAATACCAATGATACATTATCATATATATACATATATATATATATATATATATATATATATATATATATATATATATATATATATATATATATATATATATAATATTATATATGAAGATTTATCATATATAAATTTATCATATATACACACACACATACATACATACATACATACATATTTTCTTTTATTATGCATTACATTTCCATTTCTGCAACAACAATATACTGTCCATATTGAATCTCTTTTGGATACACATAATATTATACATCTTAATTATAGCCATTATTTTCATTGCATATACATTATGCTCTTCACTCCTGGTCATTCTATACAATTTAATATGTAATCAAATACAATCCAATAATAATGATAATAATAATAATAATATTGCTTATAATGTTATGCTTATATATATCTATATATACATTTAACTCTATTCTATTGATCATTCTTAATTATAAATTTACTAACTTCTGCTTCTGTTTTCTATCCATTTATAAAATGTCCCATGTTAAATAATATTCTGATTCCTCTATCTTTAATTCTCATCATTAACTTGTCCATTTTGGTACAGACTAGTATTTTCTTTATTATATTTTCATCTATAAATACTTTTTTGCTTTTCCAGTTTTGTGCATACTTCTCACTGCATTTTCAATTTGATTCTTGTTTTTTTCCCTTGCTAGATGAACTTCAGAATCAGTTTGTATAAGTCCTCAAAGAATTTTTTCCCTAGATTTATTGGGGTTGCTTGGAATAAAAATAACAGTTTCAATAGGATATTCATTTTTGTTGTGGCTATCCTTCCGACTAACAACAACTGTAAATTTCTCCATTTTTCAAAATCTTTATTTATTGTCTTCTTTGATAGTTATGCATCTTGCTGTTAACCAGATTCCCAACTATTTGATTTTAGTTATCTGCATGTCCATGTTTTCTGTCAGTTCATTTTTCTGTTTGTTTATAAGATTCTTTTTCAAAATCTTAGTCTTTTCCTTGCTTATTTTTAGTCCTAACACTTTGCCAAACTCTTCTATTCTTTTTATTAATTTGGGTCCCGTTTCTAGGTGTTCCTCCAAAAATGAATACTAAGTTGTCTGCTTGTACTTTGTAGTGTTCTTTTTTTATTTCCAATCCTTTTATTTCTGGATCTTGTCTTATCTTTCTGAGCAAGACCTCCAGAGTTAGTATGAATAATAGAGGGGATAGTGGACATCCTTGCCTTGTGCCTTTACTTATGCTAAAATTTTCTGTTGTCTCCCCGTTCTCCACTGTGGCAGGGAAGATCATCCAGGATTGGGTAATACTCTGTTTCTCTGCTTGGAGACTGAGTCAATTTTTCTTGGCCAAACTTCCCTTGTCTAGGTGCTCCCCCAGTTGAGACTGAGAAAAAGAGGCTCACCCATTCCTGGAATTTCTTCACACCAATCGACAGAAAGTCCTTATTTTCCTTACTGAGCGAGGCTTGGTGATCGCTAGTGGAGAGATTGGGGAGTCTACCGGTCTGCTCCCTGCTGGCTTGATGATCAGCCGAGGCCCTTGCCAGTCCCATGCTTAGCGGAGGGGATCTTGCCTGTCATGAGCAACTCCTGGCAATCATCTGCGAAGGAAGAAAGGGGCTCAGTCACTGTCTGGTTTGTCCAGACACACTGATTGTGGTGAGCGTTGTTTGCACCAGAAGAGCCGCAGTAAGAGCGCTCATGATAAGCCGGGCTGCCTCATTCCACAGGAGGATGGCGGCAACAGCGCCGGGCTACATTACAACCACAACAGGAAGCCTCCCTTACCACTCCTTGAGCATGGGAGAGCTTAGCACAATCATTGCCATGGCAGGAGCACTCTTTGAGCCAGTCTGCCTCACCCACCAAAGATACAGCAGTGACAGCACTCAGCGCCATAGCGATCAAGACAGGAGAGCTCAGATGAGCCAGTCTGCCCATCTCATGAGGTAAAGTGGCTGATATTCTCAGTGGCATCAGAGCAGTGGCAGGAGACTTCCTGGCGAGCCAGGCTGCCTTCTATTGGAGCACAAAGTGGCGAAAGCACCCTGCACCCTTACAGCCGTGGCAGAAGAGCTCTTTGCAAGCCAGCCTGTCTTGTATCAGAGAGTAAGCGGCTGCACTATGTCAACTGTGGCAGGAGAGCTCCTTGTGAGTCAGGCTGCTTTTTACTGGAGCACAATGCGGCGGAAGCGCCATGTGCCATTATAGCTATGGTGGAAGAGCTCCTTTCGAGCCAGTCTGCCTTGTAATAGAAGGTAAGCGGCTGCTGTGCCCAGCGCTATGACAACTGTGGCAGGAGAGCTCCTTGCGAGCCAGGCTTCCTTCTACTGGATCACAAAGCGGCATAAACGCCCTGCACCATTGCCGCCGTGGTGGGAGAGCTCCTTTTGAGCTAGTCTGCCTTGTGACCAAAGTATGTGGCTGACATGACCAGCACTATATTAATGTGGCAGGAGAGCTCCTTGTGAGCCAGGCTGCCTTCTATTAGAGCGCAAAGTGGCGAAAGCGCCCTGCACCTTTAAAGCCGCAGCGGGAGAGCTCCTTGCGAGCCAGTCTGCCTTGCATCAGAGTGTTCTAGTTTGAAAGAACAGGCTGGGAAACTGAGGCAACAGTTAACAGGAACAGTTTATTAACATCCATCAAACAGGCACTAAACAGAACGAACTCACAGCTCTCAGTAACAGACGCTATTTATATACAGGCTGTCAGACGCAGCAGCCAATGACAGTGGCCTAATTCTCCCACCGGCTGAGCTGTCAAGTCTCAGCCAATCAGAAGCGCTTCTGTGTTGCTGTGAAGCAAAGCATCGCATCTGTAACACTCCTTCACCCTTGGACAGCGCAAGCGTAATCCTTAAGGTAAGCTGGATGCCTGCACACTCATCTCGACCAACGAAGTTCGCTGTCCTGGGAAGGAGTTAGCTCCGGACTTCCTAGGATTGTTGCAGATGGGTGCGTTAGCCCCGGAGGCATCGGAACACCCGGTGACTGTGCGGGTATAGTGACAGGAGGCTCCGGAGTCGGAAGAGGAACTGGTTCAACAGGTTAGCAGGATGGCCGTGGCACTGGTGTTGGTGATGTAACCTGGGCCATATCGCCCCCTGAAGGCAGGGGTGGGGTCGACTCCGGTGAATGGTCCTTGGCCGGATCCGTGTCACCTGGGGTCTGTGTAGTGGTGTGACCCCATAATTGATCTATGTGGTGCCGCCAGGCTCGTCCATCCTCGAGCTCAACCCTGTAAGAACAGGGCCCAGTGATTAGAATAATACGTCCGGGCAGCCAAGGAGGGTCACCCCCAAAGTTCCTGGCATACACGCAGTCTCCAACTCTGAACGACCGGGGGTGGCTAGATGAATCTACGGGGGCCTCGGGCGTGTAGCATGGGTGCAGCCTGTCCAGAGTGGTTTGCAAGCGCCTGCCCATAAGGAGTTCAGCGGGGCTGCGATTAGTCGTCGGGCAGGGGGTTGAGTGCTGTGCCAGGAGATATTGTGCAACCTTTTCCTGCCAGTCCCCGGGGCCAAACCGGGCTAGAGCGTCCTTGGTCGAGCGGATGGCCCTTTCAGCCTGGCCATTACTGGAAGGGTGGTAAGGTGCCACCAGGGCATGGCAGATGCCCAGCCCCACAAGGAACAATTGGAATGTGGCCGAGGTGAATTGGGGCCCATTATCCGAGACCACCACATCAGGTAGGCCGTGGGTGGTGAACAAATTACGGAGGAACTTACTTACAGCGTCCGAAGTAGTTGATGCCATGCAAGCTATTTCCACCCACTTGGAATACGCATCAACCACGATCAGCATGGTCTGTCCCTGAAAAGGCCCTGCCAGGTCTATGTGGAGCATCAACCAAGGGCATCTGGGTGTTTCCCACTCTCTAGGTGTGGTTGCAGGGGGCATAGGTCGGGACTGCTGGCACTGCTGGCACCCCGCTACCCATTCGGAAATGGCCTGGTCCAGTTTGGGCCACCAAACATAACTGTGGCCCAAAGCCTTCATCCTATCAGTACCTGGATGGCTCTCGTGCAAACGTTTCAAAATAGACCCACGTAGTGCGGGGGGAATCACCACCCTGCTGCCCCATAGTAAACATCCCCGGGAGATGGAAAGTTAATGCTGACGGGTGGCAAAAGGTCTCAATTCACCTGGCACAGGGCCCTGTGGCCATCCTCGGCGTACCCAATCCAGAACCTGAACAAGAGTGGGGTCTTTAGCCGAGTGCTTGGCAACATCTGATGCTATCACCAATGGAGGGAATTCATCGATTAACAGGACAGAGTGATCAGGGGCAGGGTCATCCACAGCTATGGGAAGGGGACAGCAGCTGAGGCTGTCAGCATTCCCCAGAGTAGCCCCTGGGCGATAGACCAGCTGGTAATTGTAGGCTGCCAGGAAAACTGACCACCGGGTCATGCGGGGGGACATAATTTGTGGGGTCTGTTTATCGCCTGCCAACAGGCCCAAGAGTGGCTTGTGGTCAGTTCTCTGGTGAGAAGGTTTTTTACAGCCAGGAAAGCTGCGGCCTGGGGTTGACCCCAAACCTAAATAAAGATAAAGATAAAGAAACCCAGGGAGCCTTGCTGTCTAACAAACAATGGAGTGGTTCTGCCACAGAAGCCTTATGAGGGAGAAAAATGCTGTAAAAGTTGAGCAGGCCCAAAAAGGCTTGTAACTCAGCTTTGCATGTGGGAGTCGGGGCCTTCTTAATGGCCTCAACTTTGGCAGGAGTAGGGTGGATGCCAGACCCATCCACAAGGAATCCTAAGAATTCAACCTGTGGCACTCCAAATTTGCATTTGGCCTTCTTGAGTTTCAGGCCATTTTGTTGGAATCTGATCAGCACCTGATGGATGCGTTCGATGAGATCAGGTTTGTTGGTAGCCGAAATTAAAACGTCTTTGAAATAAGGGATGACACCAGGAATTCCCTGCAGTAACTGCTCCATGAGGCTTTGAAAAATGCCAGGTGCAACACAAACCCCAAACTGCAGGCGCCGACACTTGAAAGCGCCCCTATGGGTGACTATCCTTTGAGTGGTGGCCGTGGCATCATCAACAGGAAGTTGTTGATATGCCTGAGTCATGTTTAACTTAGCAAAGATGGTACCCCGACCCAAAGAATGCAGTAAATGTTGGACTACAGGAACTGGGTAAGGGTGCTCCTGCAAAGCGTGATTAAGGGTACACTTAAAGTCACCACATATGCGGATAGATCTGTCCTGCTTGGTAGGGATGACAATGGGGGTCTCCCATTTGGAATAATCAGTGGGCTCGAGGATCCCCTGGGCCAAAAGTTTATCCAATTCAGCATCCACCTTGGGGCGGAGCGCAAAAGGCACCCGTCTGGGTTTGAGTCGTATGGGTGCCACCTGAGGGTCAAGGTTAAGGGAGATAGGGGTACCCTTATAGTTACCCAGGGAGCCATCGAAAACCTCAGCAAACTCAGAGGTGAGGGCCTCGAAGTCATCAGCGACGGTGGTATGGACACCAGTGATGGCGAGCCCCAATGCCTCGAACCAGTCTAACCCTAACAAACTGGGGAGGCTACCCTTAACAACTAAAACTGGAAGCGAGCCTGAGAAATTCCCTTTTTCAACTAAGAAGTGGCCACACCCTATGGTGGGAATACTATTTCCCTGATAATCATGGAGCCTGGTGTTGCAGGGCAGCAGTCGCCCAGGCGTGATGGCAGGCACCAGCTTCTTCAGTGTCTGCCAGGCGATGATAGATTTGGAGGACACGGTGTCCACTTCCATTCTGCACGGCATTCCTTCCAGTCGGACTGTCATGAAGATTTTCTTGTGATGGCCGGAAGACGCATGGCTAACAGACACGGTGGTGTTTGTTCTGCCCCAGGATATGGCAAAACAATAGTCTTTTGGAGCATTGAACCCCTTTCTGACAGGCTTGACATTGGCCGGAGCGCCCATGGAAGCCTCTTGTGGAACAGAACGAGGGCGATCCTCACCACAGCCCAGGAAGAGCGTCGTGGTCTGCTTCTTGCTCGGTGGCCTCTTATTTCTTGCAGTTGCTTTGAGGCGGCTCACCTCATCTTTATCATCTATGAGGCTGTCAGGGCAAGCACCCTCGAGGTGAATGGCAGCACAACGGGTGGCAGGCAGCATGTTCGGAATTCGGCGTATCTCCGCCACCGACCTTTCAGACATCTCAAAAGCGTACTCTTTATCTACAGCTGACTGCAAGCTGATGTCAGTCTTGCTAATAGGCGGCGTTGTAGCCGCAAATCTCGCACACCGCAGACCAACTGCTCGAGGAGAGAGTCATCAAGATTCTCGAATTCGCAATTAATCGCTTCAGCACGGAGGGCAGCAAGGTATTCATTGATGGACTCTCCCTCCTTCTGTAACCTCTGGCGGAACAGGAACCGGCGGAAAATGCGGGAGGGGGCGGGTGCATAGTGGCCCTTTAATTTTGCCAATAAGGTAGGCCAAGGAACTGCTGACACCAATAGTGGAGCTACAAGAGCCCTAGCCGTGGCAAAGATTTGAGGACCACAGGTGTTTAGAAAATGGGCTCGTATTCTGTCATTAGAAAAATCAGCGTAGTCATTGGCTTGTAGAAAGCACTCGAAACGCTCAATGTAATCATCCCATGTTTCTGAAGCTGGTGCGAAAGGGGCGAACGCTGCCAGGTTAGCCATCGTGAGGGAAAGGACTGGCAAACAGATTTTTTTCCTCACGAACAGATGACTGACTACCTTTTGTGGAAGGAACGGTGCTCAGGAACTGCGAAGCCGTTGCTCAGTCAGGCAATCCCATCCTCGTCGCCAATGTTCTAGTTTGAAAGGACAGGCTGGGAAACTGAGGCAATGGTTAACAGGAACGGTTTATTAACATCCATCAAACAGGCACTAAACAGAATGAACTCACAGCTCTCAGTAACAGACGCTATTTATATAGAGGCTGTCAGACGCAGCAGCCAATGACAGTGGCCTAATTCTCCTGCCGGCTGAGCTGTCAAGTCTCAGCCAATCAGAAGCACTTCTGTGTTGCTGTGAAGCAAAGCATCGCATCTGTAACACAGAGAGTAAGTGGCTGACGCACCCAGCACTATGACTACTGAGCAGGAGAGCTTCTTGTGAGCCAGGCTGCCTTTTACTGTAGCGCAGCATGGTGAAAATGCCCTGTGCAGTTACAGCCATGGTGGGAGAGTGTTATGCCCCAGCTATGATCCTCAAAGAACGCTGCACACACAAAGTTTGTACAAACCTTAGTTTACTAATTAAGGAGTACTAATGAGTTTTCTTAGTAGTTGTTTGAACACAAGGGCTATTAATTTAATTTCATTAACAGCCGACAAGAATCCAAAGAATAATAACTCAATTCTGAAGCACAGTATTTCAGATAATCATAATCTTATTGTGGTTGGCAGAATGCTCAGAAGCAATTTGTAGGAAAACTGACAAGAAAGGAACAAGAGACAATCAGACGTTTCTGGAATCAAGATGCAAAGGAATATGAACAAAGTTGTTTCCTGCAAATTGCCCCAGTCACCATCCTTCTTTAAATAGGCTAGGGGAGTGGCCAAGCCTTACTGTCAAGGAGACCTCCTCCTGAGGAGCTACTTCTGCCTTTTGACAGCTCTGCACACTCGTGCATCAAGAAGAGGCTCCGCCTCTTCTTCCTCTTCACTTATGGGAGCTTTTGGAGGTTCTGAAGGCCTGGCTGAATCCCTGCCTCTGGCACCACACCTTCTCCAGCTTCTTCATTGTCTGACTTGAGTGCCAGCTGCACAGGCTGCTGGTGCATCACCACACCAGCCTCCTCACTGTTGGAATCAGCTACTAGCTGCACAGGCCGCTGACGGGCCATAATAGAAAGTTCCCTCAGAGCCACTCAGCCTTGTATCAGGAGGTAAGTGCCTGCTGCACCCAGCGCTGTAATAACTGTGACTGGAGAGCCCTTTTTGAGCCAGGTTGCCAGTTTCCTCAGGTATAACGTAGTGGAGGTGATTTGTGCCATAGAGCTGTACTGGTGAAAACACAGAGCTAGCCAGCCTTTCTAAATTCAAAAATAAAACAGCAGGAATATTGGTGCCTTTTTGTAGCCACTTCGTCGGCTGTCTCTTGTCAACTAATCTGCCTGGTGATAACATGGTGGGCGGTCCTGGCACTGTTGGAGGCAAGCGGCAGTTGCTCTTTATGAGCCAGTCTGCCTCACAGTGACTGCAGAGGGGTGTTTCCTGTGCTTATAGTGCTGAGGAAAAAGGACATGAGCGGGAATAACTCATAGCAGCAAATTGATTTAGTTTTAAGCGTAGCCCTCTTCCAGTCATCAGTGCTTCACTCTTCCTCAAGTCTTTCTCATACAACTATTCCCTCGGCTGGCATGACAGTCTTGAGTGGCAGGGCTCACTAGTTAAGGCTGTGAGTTCTAAGCCCGCCTACAACAGCAGCTGAGATGACAAGACCACGAGTAGGGTCACATTCCCTTCAGAAACCCGTGTCCCCCCTTTATCAACCTGGCTCAGGGCCACTAGGTGGCATTAGGCAGCAGAATCAGCAAACCTTTCACATATGTTTTCTGCCTTGACAGCTCTGGTCTACCTTAATTACAGATAAGCAGTGCCTCTGAATTTTTGAGGGGATCTTGTCATTCCAGCCTCGACTTCTCCCCCACAGTAGTGGGGCAGGCCCAGGGGTCGAGCAGATTTAGATGGTTTTCTAAAGCATAATTCAGCTACACGTGGTGTCACAGGCCATACTTGGAAACCATGTCACAGGCTCCTGTGGAGACTTTCATAGTCTTCCACCACAGGTTTCCTCCAGTCAGTTTGGATCTCCCACTTCGGAGATGAATGAGTTTTCCCATGTTCTGCGGATATTGACAGGGCCTCTATTCCATCAATCTCTGGGCCCTTCATTTTGTTCTGGTTCAGTCCATTCTCTACAGGACCTGGGCCATGGCTTGCCTGCGATCATATATGACCTCCTGATCTGTCCCCCCCTACAGAGACCCACAAAAACACAGCCAGTCGAGGGTTAAGAAGCACTTGGCACACTCCACAGTTCTTATCTCAAACTTGGCAGCGATATGCACACCGTCTGCCAAGGGCTTTATTAGTTCACAAAAAGAAAATCACCTACGTAGCTTTGCCAAAATCCTTTCTTTTAGCTCCAAAGACTACTAGATTGCGTTTTTGTTCGTCACAGAGATCATGAACCACCCTCCTGTCTTATATAGTCTCTGGGTGTGGTCCAGTGACTCATTGATCCTGTGACTCCAGTCCAGTGACTCAGGTCTATTCCCTCATGCATCTCCACAGCTGTTGTAAGCGTTTATCTCGCCTTCTTTGGCGTGTGTCCAGGAATGACGTCTCTCCCTCACTCTCATCTGAGACACCTGTTTCCCCACTACTTGGCTCTCTTTCAGCTGGCACCTGAGACGGTGCCGGGGGGGGGGGGGGCTAGGAGATCTGGCTGGCTCCTCTTCCTCCTGCTCAGAGCTTCCTTCCTCCAATGGGATAGGCTCAGAGGACGGGGCCACAACACCTCCAGGCACTTCTCAAGAGACAATCTTTTCTGCATACAGGTGGTTTTGGAACTGATGGCAGATTCCCTGTCGACTGCCTGCTTCCTGGCCATTCTCTAGAGATGGTCCCATGGGAAGGGGGGTGGCACCACCATCCCCAGGCAGGGAACAGGGCCTCATACGGTGGTCAGGGACTCCGCTGCCATCTTACGAGCACTGAACAGCCACTGCAGACAAGAAGGCGGTTGCTAATTCATCAAAGCACCATCACTTGACCAGTTGCACCCTCTCAGCCAGCACCATTTCCCTCCTCCCTTACTGAGTTCCCTTGGAAGGGCTACACCTCAATTTGAGGAGGCTTCACATCAGGGAGTTGGTGATATTAGGTATGCATCTGGGATTTGGCTGTGGCCACTCTCAGGTGCAAATGTTTGTGGCTTCATCAACCATTTCCTCATTAACAAGCGCTTGCCCGGTGCTGACTGTGAGACCAGCCGATCAAATTCAGATGGCTTTCCCATCCCTCTCGCCTTCTTCTAAAAGAGGGCTCTTCCGGGCCTGAGCTGGAATGATGGTTGGTCTTCTCAAGAGTCACATGGTGGACAGTCAATTTGGGTGTGGGAGGTCTCGACCTTTCTCACATGTGCAACCATAGGGGATCGCTACTATGGCTGCCATTATTTTTATTCTGATGCCATGGTGTTCAGCCTCTTGTCGGCACCCACACTGCCAAAATGGTTGCTAGTCACCTCCCCTATTTACCTAAATAAGCAGATCTCTAAGCCACCAGTAGTATCTGACTGTTAGTAGCTTCCAGTCATCCTCTGGCCTTTGGCAGGGCACAGATTACAACACTGGGAATGGTGCTCCATGAACCAGTCCCTTCTCCACGCCTTGCAGGTAGCCAAATTGTTCTACGGGCTTACTTACATGGGGTGAGTAGGGACCCCCAGCTTGTAGGACATCTCTTCCCCCCCTGAGTCTCCTACCAGACTCAGGCTTTGGGCCAATCTAAGGCGTATCTGTAGTCCAGCCACTGAAGGGGCACTCTGTCTTGCCATAGTCAGGCAGGTTGGGTACCATCTACCATGGTTGGGATTTCTCAACTGGTATGGCTGGGGATGAGTGTCACTGCGTTATTTGTATTTGCCAGCTGAGCTTCCATTCTGAGCATTATCGTAGCTTGCCAAAGGACTTTATCAGAGAGAAGAGAGAAGACTGTCTCGTGATTTATGAAGCTACTGTGCATGTCTACATTCTTTCTTTTCTAACTTCCTGACTTACTTTCTCCTTTGTCCATCTCTGAAATAAACTGCCGGCAAAATGTAATTAGCTAGGGTTTTTTATTTTTGTAATAAAAATGTTTTTTAGGATAATACATTCGGGTTTTCTTTCTTTGAGAGTATACACAATGGAAAACAAGATCTAGTCACCTCTAATTAATCACAGTTTTCCCCGGGGGTGTGTGGAAACGAGGCTTATTCATGCTTCAACAATGGTAGCAGATGACGGTATGATTTCTTTTTCTTTTTCTTGGCCGTTACTCAACTGATAAGCGAATAGGCTATTAAGCTTAATTTTTTTCAGCTACTGAGATATGCTGATTTTTTTATTGCAAATATGCCAAGAAAGAAAAACAAACCCAAATACAGAGCACAATCTGCTGAAGACATAAATCTCTCTGATCTCTCTGATGGAGAAGTGAGAAGAATTTTACAAAGGCTTATTAAAGGTGCTGTTGGAACTGCTTATCTTGAAGAGGATGTGCTGTTACCGAGGTCAGTGATGCCCTCTTCTGATTTTGCATGCTCACAAGCAATTCCTAAAGAAGCCCAGGAATTTTAAAGGCTTGGTGCAAAACCTAAAATTCCACAAGCAGCTGGGTTTTCTTTACCCAAAGAGATAGGAGACATTCCTTTAAGCCCTGAAGAAACTAGGTATGATAAGACTGTGCAAAGCTATATTGACCAAATAGAGTTTTTGGAACATGAGCTGCCCAAGGCAAAAGTGTTTGTTTCTATACTTAAGCCAGATAAGTGGGACTCTTGTCTTTTTCAAATCCTGAGTCCTCCATTTTGCCTCCTTCTTTGAAGCCAAAGCCACTCCCCCAGGAGGGTTTTGTGTCAGGCAAATCAGAATAGAGAGCTGTGTACTCATCACATGTGTCTAGTGAAGTTGTCCCTTCTCAGATTTCACATGATGTTGATGTCAGAGCTTTCGATTTCATCCTCGAAATAAATTAATTTCCA
This sequence comes from Coluber constrictor foxii, assembly GCA_038048745.1. Classification (NCBI taxonomy): domain Eukaryota; kingdom Metazoa; phylum Chordata; class Lepidosauria; order Squamata; family Colubridae; genus Coluber; species Coluber constrictor. Next base: position 110,902,885 of record CM075961.1, on the reverse strand, counting down.
AGCAGCAATCTTTAGGAAATATTCTCTTTATTGAGTGATGCATCCAAGCCCGACAACTATGCAGACAGTACTGGCCCCTCCATCCAAAACCCCTCCTATTCCTTCCCCAGAAACTGCTCTCCATTGGCTGCCTTCCAGATCACTCTCTCTTATCTGTCTCTTCATCACACAGGAATGTCACCCCTCCCATACATCTCCCAGGAGACTGAATTCACCGAAAGTTTTTCTAGGTGAAATGTCAAACTTTTTTCCTCCTTGATTCTATGTCAGTTTTGGAACACTGACATCCGGCCCCTCTCCCTTCATTCTCTCAGCGAGGCCTGTGCAGGAGAAACAACAGGGTTAGTGCTGTCACCCCATCTGATGAGGCATACCACCCCCTCCCGCCTTGCCCGGGTGATCTGCATGGAACTTAGCTATAAGCCGGTCAGCATGGATGTTATTGCTCTTCACCCAGGAAGCTTCTGACAAAGGGTAACCCTTCCACTAAACTAAGTATTGGAGACGGCCTCTGTGCCACCTCGAATCGAGAATTCGCTGTACTTCATAGTGAGTTTGGTCCCCAATGATCAAAGGCCCTGGGGGGTCACGTGGCACTGGCCTTAAAGTTGACCCCACCACCGGCTTCAGCAGACTACTGTGAAAAACGGGGTGTATCTTTCCTAGTAAGCGGGGCAATTGCAATTGTACTGTGACAGGGTTGATTATTTTTACTATAGGAAATGGTCCTATGAATTTTGGGCCCAATTTCCTAGTCGGAAGCTTGAGTCTCAGATACTTGGTGGAGAGGTAGACCTTCTCTCCTACTCGGAATGGTCTTTGAGGGGCTCGGTGCTTAACTGCTTGCTTCTTATAAGCTTGTGTCGCCTTGTCTAATGCCTTCTTGATGTTCTCCCAGGATTCTCTTAACGTCGCCATCCAATCGTTCAAGCTGACGGAAGAAGGGGGGTCCCTGGGATACTCTGGCATGGGGACAAAATCCATACCACTCACTACCTTGAATGGGGCTAGTCCTGTGCTACTGTGGACAGCATTGTTGTACGCGACCTCAGCAAAAGATAGGAGGTCTGCCCAGTTCGACTGTTGGTAGTTTACGTAGCACCTCAAATACTGCTCTATCATAGCATTCAGTCTCTCCGCCCCCCCCCCATTGGTGCTCGGGTGAAATGCTGAGCTGAGACCTTGGGATGATCCTATGGATCGTAGGAATTCTCTCCAAAATTTCGCTGTGAACTGGACACCTCGGTTGGAGATGATTCTTCTGGGCACTCCATGCAGGCGGTAGATGTGTTTCACAAACAGCTTTGCCAATTGGCGGGCTGAGGGTAGCCCGCTACAGGGTATGAAATGTGCCTGTTTGGAAAATAAGTCTATTACAGTCCAGATCACCGTGTTTCCGCCGCTCCTGGGTAGTTCGACTATGAAGTCCATAGCAATCTCCTCCCATGGCCTTGACGGTTCAGCTACTGGCTGCAGCAGTCCGGGGGGTCTTCCTGGTCAGGTTTTCATCGTGGCACAGATGGTACAACTTTTTACATAACTGTCTACGTCTTTTCTCATGTGTGGCCACCAAAACTGTCTCCATGTTAAATGCAGAGTTTTTAGGAACCCAAAATGTCCCGCTGGCTTAACGTCATGGCTCCTCTTAAGGACCAGGGTGCGTAGCGTCTCTGGGATGTAAAGTTTTGTTCCTTTCCAGGCTAGGTCATCCCTTTTTGTCAAGAGATGTTGATTGTCTCTGAACCAGGGGTCTGTCAATGTTTCTGCCTTGAGCTTTGTCGTTAGGTCACTCGCTGGTTGGCCCTGCTGATCACGATGCTGCCGTCTGGTAGTTATCTGGCCCGCTCCTTGGGTGGAGGGGATGATGGCATTCACCACCTGCTCTCGTTCATTGTTGTATTGAGGCATTCGGGAGAGGGCGTCGGCCAGAAAGTTTTTCCCCCCGGGATGTGCTTTAGCTCGAAGTTGAAACGATTGAAGTATTGGGCCCACCGGACCTGTCTGGGTGATAACTTCCTTGGAGTTTTGAGGGCCTCCAAATTTTTATGGTCAGTCCAAACTTCAAAGGGTGTTTGGCTTCCTTCCAGCAGATGTCGCCCACCTCACTGCGAACGCTTCCTTTTCCCACGCTGCCCATCGTCTCTCGGTGTCAGTGAGTTTGCGGGATGTGTAGGCACAGGGTTGTAAGTTCCCTTGGCTGTTTTTTTGGAGTAGGACCGCCCCCACTGCCACATCGCTGGCATCGGCTTGGATGACAAAAGGTTGGTCGGGGTTGGGATGCTGAAGTTCCTCGTCTGGTATACGGTTCCTGGTCCAGTTGGGCTTTCTCCTTTGCCTGTGGTTGCTTTAGCATGTCGTTTGCCCTTAGCCCTCTCTCGACTTGTGTCGCTATCCGGAACCAGTCAATGAGTCGGTTCGGAATATCACGATAAGCGGTCACTTGGGCAATCTGTTTATCTAAGCTCGTTCTAAAGAAGTACACGAGCAGTCGTTCCGGCAAAGGAGGTAAAGTCCCAACAACTCTCCTGAACTCACGAATGTGCTCTTGGATGGGCTTTCCCCTCTGCCTTAGGTTTCTAAGCTCATCTTCTACATAGGGGTCTTCCCCTGTTTCTTCAAAACGGACTCACAGCAGTTGTAAGAAACCAGGTGCATCTTGTTGTTGGGCGGCCCTGTTTTTGTACAGGGCCCCTGACCAGCTCCTTGCCTCTCCCTCCAGGCCTTCTGTGATGGCACTGACTAGGGCCCTGGGGAATGGGTAAAGGTGTGCGTAGCGCTCGAAGTAAATCTCAGCCGCATCGAGGAATTGTGCTAGCTGGTCTGGATTCCCATCAAATTTCCCTCTAAACCGGGGTGGCTCCCCCCTCGGCGGCCCCTCCTCCCATTGTGGGCCTCTCTCAGCCTGCCCATAATGTCGTTGGAATTCTTCATCATCTCTCCTCCGGAGGCGGGGGGGGGTGATGCCTGATGCAGGCTGATGGGCTTGGTGGAGGGAGGGGGAATCCATGGATGCCTGCCGGGGCTATCTCTTCGTTTGGTGTGGGAGGGGGGAGGACTGCGCTCCTGTTTATGGTGACTCAGTTTAGTGGGCTGGGCTGGCCTCCCCCTCTCCTTGGGCCTGCAGGACGGCTCCTCCCCCAGTTGGACAGCCCGGTCAAAATGTTCCTTTAACTTATCTAGGGAACTTTTGAGGGGATTTTTTGAAGCTTTCGGCAGTCTGGCCTGTTGCCAGTCCCACATCCAATCCACCCTCGCTAATTCACTTAGAGGCTGGCTCTTACCTTTCCCGCCTGGAAAGGGGAATTCCATTTCTGCCGACTTTGGCAAAGCCCACAAAGGTTCTTTTTTCTTCCTCTCGGCTGGCAGCTTTGCTGGAGGAGGGAGGGGTTGGGCCTTCTGTATATCCACGTTTGCTTCTAGTGCCGCTGCCTGAAGTAAACTTTCAGTGGAGAGTTGGCTTTCGGCCATGGTTTCCGGGCTCTCTCTCCACTGTGTCCAGACTTCTGGCAAAGAACCAGAGCTCTGGAGGCTGGCCAGATTGGCTCGGAGAGGGAAAGGAAAAAAAAAATCAGTACTGTCTGTCTGTCAGAGCTTTCGATTTCATCCTCGAAATAAATTAATTTCCAAGCAGCAATCTTTAGGAAATATTCTCTTTATTGAGCGATGCATCCAAGCCCGACAACTATGCAGACAGTACTGGCCCCTCCATCCAAAACCCCTCCTATTCCTTCCCCAGAAACTGCTCTCCATTGGCTGCCTTCCAGATCACTCTCTCTTATCTGTCTCTTCAGCACACAGGAATGTCACCCCTTCCATACATCTCCCAGGAGACTGAATTCACCGAAAGTTTTTCTAGGTGAAATGTCAAACTTTTTTCCTCCTTGATTCTATGTCAGTTTTGGAACACTGACAGTTGATAGAGAAGCAAAACTAACTCAATCAAGCCTGCAGGCTGCAACACCATATGTATCTCCACAGGCTCAACTCTTAGCACTCCCTGGTGGTGCTGATGATTTTTTTGTCCAAATTCCTAATTTAGATGGGGCACAACAATGCTTAATGCAGCAAAGACAAGTGCCAGTCCCTCCAACAGGCCATATTAATATGGCAACTCATGTACAAGTGGCAGCCAGAGTACAGCAACCACAGGTTCGATTACAGCAACCTCAGCTTCAACCACCAGTAACTTTACTTCCACAGCCATACCTCAGGTGTACATTCCTCAACAGGCATCTTCTATTATTCCACTGGCTGGTGATTCAAAATTAAAGCATTCAGGACAAAACTATAAAGCATGGGTCAGTGAGGTTGGACTTTTACTCCATAGAGAAGGTGTCCATTGCATGGTGTTTAATCCTCCTGGCCAGCCATGGACTCCTGCAATAAGAGACTTAGATACTAAACCATGCACAACATTATTGATGTCCATGGATACTGAACTGCAGGTTACTTTTCCATCTGATGCAACTGCCCAACAAATTTGGGCCCAATTAAATACATGCTACCATCCTGTTTCAATTGAATCTACATGTTTGCTCTTGTCTGAGTTCCATGGTTCGAGATTAAAACTTGGTGAATATATTGGAGAACATTTAACTAAAATGAAAAGAATGAGAAAGGATTTGGGTGAAAGAGGTTATAATATTAATGATTGTCAAATAATCAGCATTATTATTAACTCATTGAATTATGAATGGAAAGATGCCATTACAAAGATTAATCAAGTGCCCATTGCTCAATGCACAGTGGATCATGTATGCAGAATTTTAACCGAAGAAGAGGCAGTTATGCTCGCCACTTCATATTTGAGAGGACCACCGGCATCAAGAGCTCCAGCGGGGTGTCCTTTCCGAGGAAGAGCCTGCGTTCCAAGGATGCCAAGTTGCTATATCTGTAATCGTGTGGGACATGCCACCCGGGATTGTCCCCAACGATTTACAGCTCCCGTCACATACCAGCCCAGAGGAACAGACTCCAGAGGAGGCAGAGGCAGAGGTGGAAGACAAGGTCATCGTGGTCCCAGGCGTGATCCGCAAGCTCCACTCACCACATTGGCTTTAACCAATGATCCACAACCTCATCCAGAATACAACAGACAACTTCTGTGGACTTTGGATAGTGGTGCAGCATGGCATTATAGAAAGGAACTTTTTACAGAGATGCACGAGCTTGAACCTGAACTATGTGAACTTTATTCTTTTTCCAATCATTCTTGTCAGGTCAGAGGAAAAGGAACTGTTTATGTTGAAGAGCTCAATGCATTCATTCCTGATGTGTTTATTACATACCAACAGCAAATAGTAATTTGCTTAGTCAGAGTCACTTGTCTAGAGTGTTAAAGTTCCAGATCCACCACCTCGAAAACGTCTAAATTGCAAGCACAGGCAAGTATATAGACTCCAAAAGAGGAGAGCACAGGCCCAGAGAGAGATGTTCCAGTGAGAGATCCTGTTGCTACTCCAAAGGCTCCTAAAGCCAACAAAAAGAAAATTAGGAAACAGGTTGCTCAGAGCAAGCCTGAGGTTCCTCATAAAACTGTTAATGTTGAAAATTCACTAACTGGTAAACCTTTGCATTATAGATGTATCCATAAGTGGCATAAAAGATTGGGGCATGCCAGTTTCTGTGTTCTTAGGAAAATGCTGGAGTTCGCAAAAGGTTTGGATCTAAAGGGGTGTAAGGTATTTTTGGATTGTGCTGTCTGCAAAAAGGCCAAATCCAAAACAGCAGCCATTCCAAAATGTGCTACACGCCTGTCAACACGCATTTTTTATTTAGTACACACTGACATTGTAGGTCCTTTCAAACCAACACTTGGTGGTAAAAAATATTTTCTAACAATTGTTGATAATTACTCTAGATATGGATATGGATATCCTATGAAAGAAAAATCTGAGACCTTTCAGATCTTTAAAGACTTTGCTGCTCTTGTTTATACCCAACACGGAGTAAGCATTGCCAGAATTCAAAGTGATCATGGTGCTGAATTCATGTTTCAGCAGTTCCAGGACTGGATGCGTAAGAATGGAATTCTTCATTAGACGTCGGCCCCTTACACACCGGCTCATAACGGGTGGTAGAAACGCACAAGGAATCCTGCAAATCATGATGCGTTGTCTCCTAGAAGACGCCAACCTCAGTAACCCATACTGGGGTGAAGCTATTAAATATGCAAATTATCTTGTCAATCATACTTGGAATAGTGTAATAAATCAGACTCCTTTCTTCATGTTGTATGGGTACAAGCCAGATCTCAAGAACCTCCATATTTTTGGTTCATACGCTATGGTGAACATTCCCTTAGCTCAAAGAAGGAAAGGAGGTCCAGCAGCAAAGAGGATGAGATTTATGAGTATTGATAACTCAAAGTGGAGCAAATTTATTGACTCTAAACATGTAATAATGATTTCCCAATCCGCTAATTTTGACAAAGATGCTGACTGGTCCAGGATTCATTCCAATGATCCTGGAGTTTATTTTCTTAGAGATGATGTTGCTGATGCCACGCAGCCTGATGACCAAGATTCACAGGGAAATGTTCCATCCACTAGTTCTTCTCAACCTGATGTTCCATCTTTGCAAGCCGCGGATGCTGGCGCTAGAGACGATGATGAAAATGAGGACGAAATGGAAGAAGAACGGATGACTGTTCCAAGGCGTTCCAAGAGGGCCACAAAGGGAATCCCTCCACAGTGATATTCATGGCAACTGACAAAAACAGCCTTGCCTTTGATTTGTAATGTTACACTTCCTCCTGATAAGTTCACACAAATCAAGCATCTTCCTGATTCAGAGCAAGAGAAATGGTATGAGGCAATGCAGGCTGAAATGGACAGTCTAAAGAAACTTAAGGTGTTTACGCTTGCAAAACCTCCAGCAAATAAAAAAGTCATTAACACTCGATGGGTCTACAGAATCAAAAAGAAGCCAAATGTAAGTCATTGTACAAGGCCAGACTTGTAGCTCAGGGTTTCACTCAACGTTATCCTGAGGACTACACAAATTCCTACTCACCGACAGTCTGGACTGAAAGTGTAAAAATTGCTTTAGCCACTGCAACTATCCTTGGTTTAGAAGCTTTTTAAGTTCAATGTTGACACGGCTTATCTACATGCTGACCTAGATGAGGAGATCTATATAAAAGGTCCTCCAGGGTTCCGACAGCAAGAAGGGGATACCTGGTTTCTAAACAAAAGTCTTTATGGTCTGAAACAGTCTGGTTTAATGTGGTACTTATGTCTTACTGACAAACTAAATTCAATGGGTTTATTTATTTATTTATTTATTTATTTATTTATTTATTTATTTATTTATTTATTTATTTATTTATTTATTATATTTCTATACCGCCCTTCTCCTGCAGAACTTAGGGCGGTATACAGCCAAGATAAAAACAAAAACAACCAATCATAAAATTAAAAATTAAAATTATTAAACAATTTGGCCCAGTTAATTTAAAAAAACAACTTAAAATACCTAATTAAAATCATTTAAATGGTTAGCCCGGCCTGTTGAAACAGCAGGGTCTTGAGGGCACAGCAGAAGGCACGAAGGTCGGGGATGTTACGTATCTCCGGTGGCAATTCATTCCAAAGGACCGGAGCCCTCAAAGAGAAGGCCCTCCCCCTGGGGGTCACCAGTCGGTATAATTGGACTGATGTCACCCTGAGGAGTCCCTCTCTGTGAGAGCGAACAGGTCAGTGGGAGGCTATTGGTGGCAGAAGGCGTTCTCATAGATACCCAGATCCTAAGCCATGGAGCGTTTTAAAGGTGGTGGCCAACACCTTGAATCACGCCCGGAAGACCACTGGAAGCCAGTGCAGCTCGCACAGGAGAGGTGTTACATGGGTGCAACGAGGTGCGCCCATAATCACCCGCACGGCCACATTCTGGACCAGTTGGAGCCTCCGAGTGCTCTTCAAGGGGAGCCTCATGTAGAGAGCATTACAGTAGTCCAGATGGGAGGTGACAAGGGCGTGAATGACCATGCGTAGGGCGAAACTGGTGAATGCATGTTCACAAAAAGATCTGATAATAGATATGAGATAGTTCTTGTTTATGTTGATGATATTGTTTATATTGGTCCAAATAAGCAGATGAGTGAGATTTTTGCAAAAACTTTGCAGGGATATTTCACACTGAAATCTTTAGGTCACGTTAACACTTATTTAGGTGTTCAGGTTGTTAAAACACAGAAGGGGTTTAGTCTTTCACAAGAGGATAAAATTGAGCAAATTTTGCATCATTGCAACATAAAAGATGCTAATATAGGACTCATACCCATGCAAACAGATTTTCACAACTTAGCACATGAATCAAGTCCTGAATTTGAGGACCAAACACTTTATCGTTCAGTTATTGGATCGCTGTTGTATATTAGTAGTTGGACTAGACCCGACATTGCACTTAGTGTTAATCTCTTCTCTTGACATGTAGGTAAGCCAAAACAGTTTCATTGGTCATGTGTGTTGTGGCCCCGTCCTCTGAGCCTATCCCTTTGGAAGCTCTGAGCAGGAGGAAGAGGAGCCAGCCAGATCTCCCAGCCCCCCCCTGGCACCGGCTCAGGTGCCAGCTGAAAGAGAGCCAAGTAGTGGGGAAACAGGTGTCTCAGATGAGAGTGAGGGAGAGACGTCATTCCTGGACGCACGCCAAAGAAGGCGAGACAAAAGAGTACTGCAGCTGCGGCGTATGAGGAAATAGTCCTGAGTCACTGATTGGAGTCACAGGATCAGTGAGTCACTGGACCACACCCAGAAGCCTGTCTATATAAGACAGGCCAGTGGGTCACGAAGTTTGTGACGAACAAAGCTAAACAAACGGAGCAACCTCGTAGTCTTGGAAGCTAGATGATTTTCTTGTTTGTGTAAACTAATAAAGTTCTTGGCAGACGGTGTGCATATCGCTGCCAAGGTTGAGATAAGAACTGCGGAGTGTGCCAAGTGATTCTTAACCCTCGGCTGGCTGTGTTTTTGTGGGTCTCTGAAGGGGGGGGGGACAGATCATCGTGTTAAGAAATTATTGAAATACCTAAAACACACTAAACATATGAAGTTATTGTTAGAACCAACACATACTGATCATGCAGAATTATGTTGTTATGTAGATTCTGATTGGGCGAGTGATAAGAAATCACGTAAAAGTACTTCAGGTTATACAATGTTCTTAAATGGATGTCCTGTTTACTGGCATGTGCGAAAACAGAATTTTATTTCTTATTCATCTACTGAAGCTGAATATGCTTGTGTTTCAGATGCATGTAATTCTCTCTTTTTTTTTTTGAATTTTAAAACCAACTTTATTTGATATAAACAGATAAAAGAGAAAAAAGAGAAAAGTTATAAAAACATTCTTAAGGCTAAAAAGAAAGTCCAATTCAGTATTACTTATGTTCTAATATTGCTAAGCAAAAGTTTTCTATCTATAACATTTCAATATATAACCATATATATACATTTATCTTCACTTGCTACGATATATTTATGTTGACGATGTAAATTTACTAACTCTGGTTTCTTGATGTATTTACCATCTGTTTTTTTTCCCCTTGTTTGTCAATCCATTCATACCATCTATTCCAAATTTGATAGTAGTGTGAATCTTCCTTGTTTTTTAATTTTAGAGTTAATCTATCCATCTCTGCGCACCTATATATTTTATGAATTATTTGTTCTTCTGTTGGCAACTTTTCTGGTTTCCAAGATTGGGCTAGGGTTAATCTTGCTGCTGTAATTATGTGTAGTATGATATATTTTATTTCTTTTTTAATTTATTTTTTAAATACACCTAATAAAAAGATTTCGGGCTTTAGGTCTATCTTTTCTTCTGTTATTTCTGATATCCATTTTCCAATTTTCGTCCAGAATTTTTTTACTTTTGGGCAGAGCCACCAAAGATGATAAAATGTTCCTGGGGCTTGTCTACATTTCCAACATGTCGGGTTACAATTTGGGTACATTTTTGCTAGTCTGGCTGGGGTCAGGTGCCATCTATACCACATCTTATAGTGATTTTCTTTGAATGTTACTGCCTTAGTTATTTTACAATTGTTTTTCCAGATCATTTCCCATTCTTCTAATTTTATACTCCTTCCAATATTCCTGGCCCAGGCTATCATTTGGCCTTTGACTATGTTTTCTGCTAAGTTGAATTCAAGTAGATATTTGTAAATCTTTGAAACTAATTTTCCCTCTTTTGTTTCTAGTAATTTGTCAAGTTGATTGGGCTTTATCTTGACTCCTCCATCTTCACTATCTTTTTTATATCTGTTTTGTATTAATAAATACGGCCACCAGTCTATTTTTATGTCCATGTCCCTAAGTTCTTCGCGGGGTTTGAGTTTCCCATCTTTATCTAAAATGTCTCTATATCTTATTATTTTTTGCGTAGATACTGTGTTGGGGTACATTATATTTGAGTGTGTTGTTGCCTCTAGTGTGGATAACCATCCTGGGACTTTTATGTAGTGCTTGTGTTTAATTTCCATCCATGTAGTAATTAAAGAGTTTCTTATAATATGGTTTTTAAAATGTTTATATGTTTTGTTTCCTATATTCCATAAGTAAGCATGCCAGCCTTTTAATAAATCATGTCCTTCTAATTTCAGTACCCTTTGATTATCTAAATTGACCCAGTCCTTAATCCACGTTATGCTTGCGGCTCTATAGTATGTTTCCCAGGCCGGTAGGCCAAAACCTCCTCTTAGTCTATTGTCTTGTAATATTTTTAAATTTAAATTAAATGCATGTAATTCTCTAACGTGGTTTGATGCTTTAGACACAGATATCTGGACAAACCCCATTTGACCGATCACCGTGATGGAAGACAATGAATCAGTGGTTTATATTTCTGACTCACGTTTCACGGATTCTAGGTCCAGACACATTGACATCCATTATAAAAGTATCAAACAATTAGTGAAACAAGGTTTTGTAAAGTTGCAGTATGTGTCTACACATGATCAGATTGCTGTTATGCTCAACAAAGCGCTTCCAGCAGCTCAGCACGAATATCTGCATAAGAAGATGTGCCTTAATTGATGGCTATACCTGATGTCCTCTCAACTGACAAAATAAGGGGTTGTCACTACGTTATTTGTATTTGCCAGCTGAGCTTCCATTCTGAGTATTATGGTAGCTTGCCAGAGGACTTTATCAGAGAGAAGAGATAAGACTGTCTCGTAATTTATGAAGCTACTGCACATGTCTACATTTTTTCTTTTCTAACTTTCTGACTTACTTTCTCCTTTGTCCGTCTCTGAGATAAACTGCTGGCAAAATGTAGTTAGCTAAGTTTTTTTTATTTTTGTAATAAAAATGTTTTTTAGGATAATACATTTGGATTTTCTTTCTTTGAGAGTATACACCATGGAAAACAAGATCCAGTCACTTCTAATTAATCACAGTTTTCCCCGGGGGGGGGGGAAACGAGGCTGATTCACACTTCGACAAGGAGTCACTACCGCTTATCCTACACATCCAAGGGATGTGGTTCCATTTCTCCATCCGACCAACGTGCCGTTAAAAGTCAGCCGTCGGAGGGAAAGGCAAACTTTTCCAAGCATGCTAACTAGTTATGGGGGGACTCATTGACTTGAGTCACTGCTCAATGGGCAGGACCATTGGATGGCTTCCTATCACTGTAGCTCAGGAGCTCAGTGTCAGACTGACACATCTCCATTGTTCCGGATTATCTCTCTGTGCAGTACTTGGGACTGGCTTCCTGATCCTGGTCTGATTCTATGGGCCACAACACATAGTTGACTACTGCGACCTTGACCATAGGTAGACAACAATGGGAACATGGGCTACATATCCTCCGTTCAGCTCCCCAGGTGTGCTCATCCGCTTCTCTTCCACCTACCTTGGATCTGGGACCACGTGGTTCACATTGTCCACCCGGCTTGTCCTGTAAGTTCTGGGCTGGGTGCTTTCTCTCCCCAGTGTACTTCCAGTCATTACAGCCTCTGACAGGCCATTCCAATAACAGGCGGTTACGGCTTGCCCAGTCAACCTTTGTTTCATGATCCTGCTTGGATGTTTTGTGTCATGCTGGAGTTTCTCCACTGCAGGATATTATCAGGATAGCCATCTGACACCTGCTGTGGGCAAGTGGTTCCCTGTATCCAGTGTGCTGTATTCCCGTGGTGCTCAGCCACATCACTGGACCCTGACCAGTTTGGGAAGGTTAGTGGTTAGCCTCTCTTGATGGCTCCTGTAGATGGCGGGCTTAGCCGGCGGCTAGTCCACCAAGGAAAGGTTCCTGTTGGACCTTTACTTTGTCCAAGGTGGATTCTTGGGGACACAGATGTTCGGAGGTCCTTCTGCTGCCTTTTAGCAATGGTCTTATCCAGCTCTGCAAGTGGCTGGGCAGGGCTTAACCAACTGAGGTCTCGCTGCATTACCCCAGGAGGGTCCTCCTCCTTTTGGGGAGGGGATGCATTTCTTTTTCTTGTTTTCAGGCATCCTCTGGTGGCACCAAGGTCAGGCCGTCATCTCTGAGAACTGAAATCGGACGGCCATCGCCTCGCATGGGTTCTTCTGGACTGCCCGGTGCCTCATGCCTCACAGCATGGTTCCCTTGCTGCAGCCACACCTGGAATGTAGGACATGTGTTATTCTATCAGGTAGATGGGATGAGCCATTGGTCTTCCTATCCCCAGTCCCTGCTGTTGCAGGTGGAGGCTCACTCTTCGGCTAAGTCAGCCTTGACCGAAGGCATCCTCCGTATGTGCAATGCAGGGGACTTGGACCAGACGGCTTCCCTCCTGTATGACTAACTGGCTTTGGTAACTCCCAATCCTGGATGATCTTTCCTGCCACAATGGAGAAGGGGCGTTGGTCCTACCTGACATGCTTCTTCTCAGGGTGCAGGGAAGATCATCCAGCCCCACCCTGGTGACTGTCTGGTCCCTAGTCCAGGAGGGACTTCTGTTTTGCAGATTGTGAGTCTCATCATCATCATCTTTGCTGTGCCTTCGTTGAACTGGGGAGCATCCAGGAAAGAGAGGCGTGGCCAAGAAAAATTGACTCGGTCTCCAAGCAGAGAAGCAGAGTATTACCCAATCCTGGATCATCTTCCCTGCACTCTGAGAAGGAGCATGTCAGGTAAGACCAACGCCCCTTTATTAACACTTTCATCATTTGTTTGGAATATATTGCCTGGATCATATTTACAAAGTTTTCACCAAAGTCCATACCCTCCAATTATAGTGTCATAAACTCCCAGCTCGTATTATCAAAGGCTTTTTGTGCATCCAAGAAAATCAACGCTAGCTTTTTTTCAGGATGGGCTTCATAATATTCCAATACGTTCAAAATAATCCTCATATTATTTTTTAGTTGTCTTTTAGGTAAGAAACTTTTGTCTTTTAGGTAAGAATGCATAAATTAGGAATCTTTTTAATCTCTCTGAAATTATAGAGGCATATAATTCTTTGAAATTATAGAGGCGTAGTCTACATTTAATAATGATATTGGTCTGTAGTTTTTTATCTGTTGGGAATCTGTGTCTTCTTTTAGTATTAATGTAATATAAGCTTCTGTCCATGTTCTGGAAGACTTGGTCTTTGATAGTGCTTCATTATAGACCTCCAGCATTGACAATCCTAATGTCTCTTGTAGATTTTTATAGAGTGCTGCTGGCAGTCCATCTGGTCCAGGTGTTTTATTGCTTTTTGTCTTCTAATTGCTTCTGTTATTTCCATTGTCGTTATTCTTTCATTTAACATTGCTCTCACTGTATCTGGTATTTTAGGTATACCAGCTTTTTCCAAATATTATTTTACTGTATATTCTGTCATTATTATTTTTTTGACTGTAGAGTTTCCTTAAAAATCCCTGAATTATTTTCTTTTTGTCCTCATTGTGGTAATGGAGAATCTTCTTCTCGTCTATCAGTTTGTATATCATTTTCTTCTCTTTATCTTTTTTCAATTTGTATGCTAGCCATCTACCTGGCTTATTTACATTTTCAAAAAAATTTTGTTTCGGGACTTCCGGTTTGGGTGCGCTCCATCGCCGGGCGGCTCGTTAATTTGGCCGCCGCCCCCGTCGCCTGTAGAGCCGCTTTTTCGATCTAAAAGCGGCTCGGAACGCTCCCCCTTGGAAAATAAGGGGGAGTTAGAGTGGGCAGCTTTAGGTAGAGCCCCAGAAGCGCTGCCAGGGTGATTTCTGTGCCTTGGCAAGCGCTTCGGGTGTGGGCTCCCTTTTGAAGCTGCCGATCCTCCGAGCGGCGTGGGATCTCTGCAGGACAGAGCGAGGCGGAGAAAGCAACTCCAAGCACAGCATATATTCCTAACGAAGCTGAGTGAATTGGGTGAGATCTGGAAGTTTTTTTTTGATTTTATAAATAGTTCAAATGGACTTTTTTTTTAATATTAAAATGCAAGCTGTCCCTGTGAGAAAGTGCTTTAAGATGGCGGATTAATGCGGAGTTAACAAGAGGAAGTGAACTAAGAAAGTGAAAGTTTGCCTGCCTGTAACTATAAAGTCTTTCATTATAAGCTTTACAAGTGCTTTTAACCTCAATTCACAAAGTATTGGACTCCTTTTCTGTAAAACTGAGGATAGGGAAAGGAGGAAGATTTTTTCTCTGCCTTTTAAAGTCTAAAATACTGTTCAGGCATGGCTTCAAAGAAGGCGGGGGGGGATTCCCCCACGCATCAGACAAAAGAGAAGCCAGCTGCAGCTTCAAAGCAGCCACAGGGCAGCGAAATAGAAGATTTGAAAACATGTATACTAAACATGCACAAATCCTTGGGAGAGCTATCTGCGAGAGTGAATAAAATGGATGAGAGGATGGGGAAAAACCAAAGAGAAATGAAGGAAATGGTGGGGGAAGTTAAGGAGATAGTGGAAGAAAAAACTAAAGGAGTACATCAGAGTGTTGCTAAAGTAGCCACAGTTCTTACAGATGCCCTACTGGTAGTTGAGAAAAAAGTAGAAGATCTAAATACAGAAGTGGCAGTCAACAAGAAGGAAGCAAAGGAACAGATTCTTAAGGTGGTGGCTCAGAACCAACGTTTGGAGGATGAGATCACAATGATACAATATCGGAATATGGAATATGCTATAAGATTGCGGGGTCTGCGTGAGAATAATAGAGAGAATTTAAGGGCAACATGTGTGGAAGTGTTGGCTAGGATTTTAAAATGTGAACCCGATGTGATCGCTAACAGGATTGATAAATTGTACAGAGTCAACTCGCGTATAGCGAAACAGAAAATTTACCAAGAGATGTTGTGATTTATTTTACTGAGAGAAGACTGAGGAATGATATTTTGTTTAGCTCGTTCCACATGACCGTTCAACATGAGGGCAATCAGATTGGTGTGTATAAAGAGCTGCCACCAAAAATGCTAAGAGATCGGAAAGATTATGCTTTTCTTGTAAACGAGTTGAAAAAGCGCCAGATTCCATTTAGATGGGACGCCCCTGTTGGTATCATTTTGCGGCATGAGGATGTGAGATATCGTATTAATTCTGTGGAAAAGGCGGAACAATTCTACAATAATGTTCTTAAAAAAATTCCAACACCACCTCTCTCCTCAACTCTTTTGCCTTTTGAAGATACCTCAGCTGAAAAGAGGCCTGAAGAGGGTAGTCAAGAAGTAATCTTGTTAAAAGAAGGTCAGGCATGTCAAGAACTAGCAAGGGAAGAAACTCTAGGTGCTGTAGGAGGTGTTGCAGAGGATTCGCTAATAGAACTTTTGGAAGCCAAACCAAAGCAAACTAGAGCCACAAGAGAGGTGGAGCCGGATCTGGATTTACTGATGCAAGAGCCAAGAGAACAGCGCATAACCCGTGCCGCGGAAAAGCAAAGATTAGAGAAATGTCAGGGGCCAAAACCACAACAGGAAGAGCATGGTACTAAAGGGAAGCCACATTCTGAAGTCATGGGAGGAGCGAGACCGAAGACTTCTGCTGTTGGAGAAACTCTTCGTGAAATGCTTACAGGGCTTCATTCATTCTCAGAATGACATTTAAATTTCTATCATGGAACGTCAATGGTTTGAACTCAACTCAGAAAAGAAGGAAAATATTTCATTATTTGAAGCAGCATAAAAATGACGTTGTTTGTTTGCAAGAAACTCACATTAGATCCCAGGATCAAAAGTTTTTAACTTCAAAACTTGGATCATATTTTATATCTTCTAGTCTTGTGAAAAGGAATGGACTTGTTTTTTATATTTCTAATAAAATACCAGCTAAATTGATAGAAGCGGATGTGGATGGGAGATATCTTGCTGTGGAAATAAATATACAGAATGCTTCGATACTTTTAATTGGCATTTATGCCCCGAATCAGCAACAGGAAACTTTTTATAAGCTGCTGAATAACAAGATATTGCAGTGGGATTACAAGTCTTTCATGATTATGGGTGACTGGAACGGGGTGATTGATGCAACGCTTGATAAAAAGACGACAGCCAAAAAAGGGAATAAGCTACCATCGACATTTTTTGCTTTGAAAGAAGAAATGGATTTGAAGGATGTATGGAGAATTTATCATCCTAAGGAATTGGACTTTACTTTTTTTTCTGATAGACATAAATCTTTTTCAAGAATTGACTTTGTGCTGGTTACTACTGATTTACTTACTATGGTGACTAAGACAAAAAATTTTCCTAGAACACTGTCGGATCATAGTCCGGTGTGGATGGAGATAAATTTGGGTAAAAGAGAAAGGAGATCTTGGCGTATGAATGAAAACTTATTTAGATATGAAAAGAACATTATTGATCTTAAGAAACATGTTAAAGAATTTTTTGATGTTAATCTAAACAAAGGTACACCGATTGAGATTGTATGGGATGCAAGCAAGGCTTATATGAGGGGTGTACTGATTTATATGAACTCTAAATATAGACGTATACGTCAGAAGTCAAGAATAGAACTGGAAGCAGAGATCAAGGAGAAAGAGTATTTGTTGATTAAAAACCCAACTGATGAGAAAGTACAATTAACGATAAAACTTTTGAAAGATCAATTTCAAACCTTGATCGCTGACCAAACAGCAACTAATCTGCAGTACGCTAAACATAATACTTTTTGTAATGCTAATAAGCCTGGCAGATGGTTGTCTTATACGCTGAGGAAACAACAAAGTTCTCGTATAATAAATTCTATTGAGCTTAATGGGAAACAAGTATACCAACAGAACTTAATACATCAAGCTTTTTTAGCTTATTATTCTAAACTGTATCAAGCTGATAAAATTAAAGAGGACTTTATTGAGGATTATCTGCAGAAAATGAGAGTTACAAAAATTTCAAATACACAAAGTGAAAGACTGAACCGACCCATAACATCGGAAGAGATTTTATATGCAATTAAACAATTGAAAGTATCTAAAGCTCCTGGGACAGATGGCTTGACAGCAGTATATTATAAGACTTTACAAATGGAATTGGTTGAGCACCTCAAGGATTTGTTTTGTAATATTCAACGGGGGGGTAAAATACCCCCCTCTTGGAAGACAGCGTTCATTTCATTGATACCTAAAGAAGAAGAATCTTTAAAACCTGAAAATTTTCGACCAATTTCTCTCCTGAACACGGATTACAAAATCTATGCTAAAGTATTAGCCAACAGACTGATGCCAGTTATTCAAGATGTGATTCATGATGACCAAGCAGGTTTTATAGAAGGTAGATACATGAAGGATAATGTTAGGCAACTCATAGATTTGTTGGAATATCTTGAGAAAAAGAAGCAGACTTCTGCGGTGTTGGTGTTTTTGGATGCGGAGAAGGCCTTTGATCGAGTCAACTGGGATTTTCTAAAAAAGACTTTGCATAAAATGGATTTTGGGGAGCAATTTATACAAGCAATTTCTGCAATTTATCAGGAACAGCAGGCACAAATTATTATTAATGGTACCTTAACTGCCACTTTTAACATACAGAAAGGAACAAGACAAGGTTGTCCATTATCTCCATTATTGTTTATTTTGACGCTAGAAGTGCTGCTGAACGCTCTACGGGACTCGGACAAAATGAATGGAATAGTTGTAAGGCAAAAAGATTACCGAACAAAGGCATTCGCAGATGATCTGGTTGTTACCCTAACACGACCTTTGGAATCAATCATCCAGATGAATAAAATCATAGAGGCATATGGTCTGGTTTCAGGTTTTAGAGAGAAAGACTAAGATGATAGTTAAAAATATCTCGGAACCACAAAGGAAAGAACTTGAAAGGGTGGCAGGCTTTGAAATAGTTACGAAGGTGAAATATCTAGGGGTACAAGTTGCAGCATCCAATAGAAAACTTATCCAAAATAATTATGAAGAACTATGGCATAAGATTCAAAAGGATCTTGAAAAATGGAAGAAGCTGCAACTGTCTTTGCTTGGTAGAATAGCAGTTGTTAAGATGAATGTTCTACTTAGATTTTTGTTTCTGTTTCAAATGATTCCGGTGCTTAAAAATGACAAGTTTTTGATGGACTGGCAAGCAGGTTTAAATAAATTTATTTGGAATGGGAAAAAACCAAGAGTCAAACTTAAAATCATGCAAGATGTTCGTGAAAGAGGTGGCCTAAAAGTTCCTAACCTACGTCTATATTATGAGGCTGCAGTCTTGATACAAGTTGGAGACTGGATTGGAACAACTAAAAGAGAAATTTTGAACATAGAAGGCCACGATCTGCAATATGGATGGCATGCATACTTACTTTATGAAGAAAAGAGGGACAGTGTATTTAACAGTCATATTTTAAGACATGCTTTGATGAGAGTTTGGAAGAAGCACCAACTCCAATTGGATTACAAAATACCTTTGTGGTTGGATCTTGGGCAGATTTTGCCAAATATTAAGTCACTCGGGGGGTTCTTATATAAAGAGATACTCTTTAATGATGGGGGCAGATGGAATCTGAAACCTTTGAACATTCTGTTGGAACAAGGTGTGAATCTAACTTGGTTGCAGTATCTTCAACTTCAAGCAAGATGGAGAGAAGATCAGAAAATTGGACTAATGCTACATGAAGAAGATTTAGTGACCCAGATAAAATGTAAAGGGCCGATGCATATTAAACATGTGTATAATTTATTGTTAGAAAGAGATTCAGAGGGTGAATTAGTCAAAGATTGCATGATAAAATGGGCACAGAATTTTGAAGAACCAGTAATGTTGGAGACTTGGGAGAAGATTTGGGTCCAGAATGTTAAATTTACACAAGCACAGAACTTGAGGGAAAATTTTTATAAGATGTTTTATAGGTGGCATCTTGACCCTAAAAAGTTAGCATGTATGTATCCAAATGTTCAACCTAAATGTTGGAGGTGTGATTGTTTGGATGCAACATATTTCCATATTTGGTGGACGTGTAGAAAATTGAAAGCATTTTGGATCAAACTTTGGTGGGTAATGCAGAACATTTTGAAGCGGAAGTTGGATTTTTCACCTCAGTTTTTCTTGTTGGGAATAGTTAAAGGTTGCTCATCAACTGATACTAGATTGATTTTACACATGATTACTGCAGCTAGATTACTGATTGGCCAAAATTGGAAGAAGGATAAGGTACCCACGATAGAGGAGTGGGTATCGAAGATGTCTAATTTTGTAGAGATGGCTAAAATCTCTGCATATTTAAAAGATAAGACTCACGAAGCCTTTGCTAAGGAGTGGGCGAAATGGGTGGAATACATGAAGCATAAATATCAAAGCAAGAAATTTCAGTTAGTACTTACTTGAAGGTATATCTTATATACTTAAGTAATTTAAAAGAAAAATGTATTGAAATGTATGTATTGAATTTGATAACTTCTATTTCTATTTTATGTTAAATGTTTGAATTTATATTTTAAATTTCTGATTACAGTATAAAGAGAAAGGTACTAAGTATATTGTTTGATTTAGACTATGATAGATGAAAAAAGGGGGAAGTAGAGTTAATGTTATATAAGGTTATATATTATTATTACTCATATGATATCTTAAATTAAATGTTTAAAATTATTAGTTTTTTATTAACAAAAGGGGAAAATTGTTAAGAGTTAGGATTTTTTTCTTTTTTTTTCTTTCTAAAGTTGATTATTATTATTATTATATAAAATAATGTTATAGTTTTAGTTTACTAGTTGGATCTCACCTTGAAAACTGGATAAATATGGTTTGTTAACGTTTGTCTAATAGCGGAAGTCAAGGGGGGGATGGGGAGGGAGGGGAGTGGGTAGGGTGGGGGTGTGGGGGGGGGAAAGGGGTTTTTTATAAAAAAATTTTTTTGTAATGTAAAACTTTTTCAATAAAAAAAAAATTGTTTCGCCATTTTGATTTTTTGTGCCATTTCCTCTTTTACTATTAAGTTCAATTTACTGTATTTTTTGGAGTATAAGATGCACCTTAATTTTTGGGGAGGAAAACAATAAAAAAGGAATTCTATCTCTGCCTACCAGCACTGCATTACGCCATCCTCCTCCTCCTCCTGCAAGCAAGAGGTGCCTCAGAGACTCGGCTGGGAAAGAGGGCATTGATTACTGAGAAGTTCTTTTCCAGAAAACTTATCGGGGTGCTCCTGTGATACACAAGGACTACTCGCTTTCCCTGAAGAGATCCCTCGCATGGTCTCGGGGGAGGGTTGGGGCATAGCCTGAAGAACAAGCCTCTTCAGGATGGTCTGGTGGGGTGGAATCTGACTGGCAGCTTTGGCAAACAAGGTGGGCCCCACAGTTTGTGGTTGGCCCCCCCTTTGGCCACCCAGCAGGAAGCTCAGGGCAGACAATGGCCACAATGACTTCACTCCCCAGCAATGTGAGGAGCCGCTGCTGCCACCACTGCCTAAGCCCTCTCCATGCCCGGGAGCCTCTAAAGCAAAATGTCCCATCTTTTCAGCCACCGCCACCCAGGGAAGGAAGGCAAAAGGCAATCTCCCTGAGCTTTCATGAATGGGCGCCCCTTTTGACAATGGGGATTCCTCAGGTTGCACCTCGCCTCTCCAGAGGCAGCTCTGAAAACAGTGCTGGGGAAGGTCCGAGGGGGTGGGGGGTTGGGGGAGGGAGGAAACTGACATGTGGCAACACACCAGTGAGGTGCAACATCAACTTTTCAACAATATGAAAGATCACACCTCTCTGCAAGAGCATACCATAAGCAGTTCCACCTGCCTGATGTTCCTTTGCCTTTCCTTCCTTGCTCCTTCCCCCTCCCATAGTAAAGGGGATCACACCAAGAAGGAGGCCAGGGCCAAAGCTGGCCTCATCCAGGAAGATGCCCTCCCACGTGTCAGCCTGGCTCCTCCACATTTTGCTTTAGGGGCTCCCAAGTGTGGAGAGGGCTTAGGCGGTGGCAGCGGCTCCTCACATTGCTGGGAAGTGAAATCATCATGGCCATTGCCTGCCCTGAGCTGCCTGCTGAATGGCCAGAGGAGGGACCAGTCGCGAACCGTGGGGCCTGCCTTGTTCACCAAAGCCACCAGGCAGATTCCCCCCCCCCAGACCATCCCGAAGAGGCTCATTCCTCAGGTTGTGCCCCGATCCAGATCTCTGCCACCTGGAACCGCCCAAAAATGCAACGCATGGAGGCTGAAAATGTCCAAAGAATGGGGGCTGGTAGGTGGGTGGGACTACATTTGGACTACAAGATGCACCCAGATTTTCACCCTTTTTTGGGGAGGAAAGGTACATCTTATAGTCTGAAAAATTTGGTATGTTTTATTAGATCAATTTTCTCTTTTTACTTATTATTTTAGGGGTCATTCTGTAATTCTATCTCCAATTTTTAAAGTTCTTCCTGTAGTGCATTTTGCTGTTCTTTCCTTTTCTTACTTTTTCTTGCTATATATGTTATTGCTAATCCTCGGATATAGGCTTTTGCCGTGTCCCACACAGTTTGCAGTTATGTTTCTTCTTTCCTATTTTGTTTTGAAGAAAAAATCCATTTTTTTCTTCATCATTTGTGTAAACTCCTTGTCCTTAAAAATGGTTTGATTCAGTGTCCATCTCAATTTCCTCCTTTGTCCCTTCCATGTAACTTTTATGGGGTTATGGTCTGCCCATATGTTTGTTTCTAAATCTACCTCTTGAACATCTGTCCTTGTTTCTGATATCATCCATCCAGGAGCGGGTTTCAAAACCCATCACTACTGGTTCACTCGTGGGTACATGTGTGCCACCTGGGTGGGTGGGCAGAGCCTCCTGCTGCCACCACTACTGGTTCGCCTGATCTGGGGTGAACTGGTAACAACCCACCACTGTTCCCCACCATGTCTATTCTTGAACATGATTGGTGTCTCTTTGAGTAAAATGTATATTGGTTTGTCTTTGGGTTTCACTCTCTCCATATATCCTGTAGGATTATTTATTGTGTCATTTCAAAAAAGGTTTTTGGAAGTGTCCTTCTCAGTTTCTTTACTTGCTTCTATAATCTATTTTGGTGTCCACAATTGTGTTAAAATCCCCTATCTTACATATGTTTTCATGGTCCATTTCAATTATCTTTTTATAAAGTCTTTTGTAGAATTCTTCCTGCTTATTGTTTGGGGTGTATATTACAATCAAAAGGATTTGTTTCTGGTTTATTAGCACTTCTACCGTTAGTATTCTCCCTTCTTCATCTGCATATGTTTGTTTAGATTTAATGATTCTCTAACATATAATGCCACCCCTCTTTTCTTTTGATGTGCTAATGCCGAATATAGTTTCCAGATTTTGGGATATTCCAGTATTGCCATGTTGTTTTTTAATATGCACTTCCTGAAGACTAATTATATCCAATTTCAATCTTTATAGTTTTGTGAAGATTTTTTTTCCTTTTCATGGGGGAATTAAATCCATTTATATTAATAGATAACATCTTTGCTTCTTCCATTTGTATATAGGCCTTCTAGTTGTTCTTATTGCCCTTTATTCTTGCTCCTTCTCATTCTGTCCACTCTTTTTTCCCCTTCTCTCTTTCTTCTTGGTCTAGGGCTTTTTCTTCTATTTGTATTTCCTCTTGACTTTTACTTTCTATCTCTTCTCTGCTTTCCTGTTCTTCATTTGCAGTGAAATGGTGTTCAAAGAATTCATGTGCTTTATCTAATGTATCCACCCTAAATTTTTTATCTTGCCAGGTGACCAGAATTCATTCTGGTATCAGCCATCTGAAAGTCACATATTTGATCAATTATGCCATCAAAAATTGATATTGTCTCCTCTGATCTCTAACTCTCCTGGGGATCTGTTTTAACATCACGATTCCTCTTCCTTTATACTTCATGGGCTCCCCTCTAGTTCTTTTATATATTTAATCTCTCAATGTCTTTTTAGAAAATCTTATGTGGACCTCTTTTGGTAGTTTGTGTCTTCTTGCATAATTCATATGGATTCTAAATATTTCATCAATTTCCCTTTGTCCCTCTTGTTTATGTTTCTGTAGTACTCCAGCCAGCAATTATGTCATCACATCAGCCAGGTCTCTTTCTGTTCCATGATGTTCTGAAATCTCAAATAATAGGTTGCCTTTTCCATCTCAAAAAAAAATTACTGTCTCTTCTAATTCTCTATTGGCCTGTGATAGCTTTTGATCTATTTCCTCCAATTTTTTTCTGTTTGCTCAGCCTTTATTTCCATTTTCTATATCCTCTGTTCATTCTTCGCTATCATTTGCTGAAAATTCCCTATCTTTTCATCCATTTTCCATATATCCTTCATCTCCCCCATTTCATTCTAAATCTCATCATAGTTTTTTGACATAGCTTCCTGACTTTTGGTCATTGCTTCTTGGATCGATATTAACATTGCTTGCATACTCTGAAGGGAACTTGTTTTCTCCAGACCTAGCATACTTTCTATTGATCTTTGGTTAGATGAGCTTGATGCTGCTGCTACTGTGGGTGTAGATGCAGCTTTCTTTCCTATCTTAGACATATTTGATATAGTTGTCATCTCTAATATTCAGCAAAAAGCTTGTCAGAGGAGGAAAGACAAAAGGGTTATATCTACGTAGAGAAAAACTTTATATAGATTTTCTTTTAGATTATAATTTAATGTAAATTTTAAACCCCCGTCCATATATTTCTCCATTGTTCAAGCACGCATTAGATCCAAAATTCCTTGCCCATTGAATCATACAATGTTTTACATGTTCGTTTTCCAAATTTAATTTCAATAACATTATACAGATCTTAGCAATAATTTGTTCATTGTTTGCACATAGTAACTGTGACTTCCAGTGGAATACTCACATTTGATGGCAGAAGAACTTTTAGCTCCCCTACAGACTCTCCACAGTTGAAGACTTGCTTTCTAAGAGTCTAAGAGTGCTTTCTAAGCCAGAAAAAAAAAACCTGGGACAGGGGGAGGGTTTGGAAATCTACCCCTTTGCTCCCTTGGGAAGCCGGGTATAATATATAAAATATATTATATGATATATATTAGATATAAATTAATTCCAGATCCATGTGGAGAAATGGGTATAAAAAAGTAGTTGAGCAAGACCCAAAAGATGGCATTGAAGAAGGAGACATGGCAGAGAGAAGTAGAAAGAAAGAAAGAAGATGTGGCCAAGATAGTTGTACAGGACTCTATTATGGTGCTTAAAGATGGACATTAAGTCTATCAAATGGAATATTAATGGATTAAATGCCCCATTTAAGCGTAAAAAATTAAGTTTTTTGAGAAAACTTAATTTGGATATAGTCTATCTTGAAGAAACATATATAGGCAGGATAATATGGTGAAAAAGAATGATTATATTTGTATTTAGGATATGGTTTGTTTTGTTTTGAAAAGTTATATCAGAGGGAAAATGAATGATTTACTTATATTTAGGGAAGTGATTTATTTTGAAAAGTTATTTTAAGTAATGTTATGTTTCAATTGTGATAGGTTACTGGTTAAATTGTTACTTATGTTTGGATGGATTAAAAAAAAATTTTTTGATGTTAAATTCAAGGTTAATAGATCTCTCAATATATACTTAAGGGTTTTAAGAAGGATATTATTAAACTGTACATTTGGTTTTAAATTATATTAATGTTATTTAGTGGATGAATAAGATGGATGAATTCATGTTTAACAAATTTATAGGGGAAGCATAAGGTTTTTCTTTGTTTATTGTTGAAGAATGGATAAGAATCAAATGGGATTAATTACCTTCAAGCAAGAATAGTTATATTTAGTTTTGAATAAGGAGAGTTAAAGTGCAAGTGATAGATAAATCTATAGATAGTTAGTGTGTGGGTTTCTTTCTTAATGTTTATTAAATGTTTTACCCTGTATTTGTTCTGGGAAGTTGGGGGAGGGGCGAGGGTTGGGATAGGAGTGGGGAGGTGAGGGGGGGGAATTTAACTTTTTCTTCCAGGTTATGATAGATTAGAAGATACTTTGATGATTGACTATGTTGTGTTTATATACTCATATGTTGTATGTTGATTATGAAATAAAAATTTTAATAAAAAAAACATATTTAGAAGCAGTACTAAAAATATTTGATAAATAAACAACTAGGACCGTGATGGCGAACCTATGGCACGCGTGCCACAGGTGGTATGTGGAGCTGTATCAGTAGGCACATGAGCTCAACTCCACCAGCTGATTTTTGGGTCTTCTGGGACAACTGGAAGTGGGCAAACGGGCCATTTCCGGCCTCCAGGAGGGGGTGGGGGTGGGGAAGGCCATTTTTGCCCTCCCCAGGCTCCTAGAAAGGATCTGGAACCTGGGAAGAGTGAAAAATGAGTCTTCTGGTCCCACTGGGACTTGGCAAATGGGTCATTTCCAGCCTCTGGAGGATCTCCGGGGTGTGGGGAAGGCTGTTTTTGCCCTCCCCAGGCTCCAAGCAAGCCTCTGGAGCCTGGGAAGGGCAAAAAACAGACCTACTGGGGCCACCATGCCATAACATGCCAAAAGCGGGGGAAGCCCAGGGGAGTCGTGTAAGCATGTGCAGGGCAGATTGAATTATGGGTGTGGGCACGTGTGTACATAACCCCCCCCCACGCTCCCCACACTTTTGGCATGCAATGGCAAAAAGGTTAGCCATCACTGAACTAGGAGATGAATTTATATCAGCTGGTGTATATGGTGTATATAAAACCCCAATTCAAACTTAAGTTACTTTTAGCAGATGAACACAGGAGATTTGTAACAGTGGAAATTGAATTTAATGGAATAAAATCAATAGTAGTGGGTGTGTATAGACCAAATGATGATAGAAGCAATTTTTTTGATCAATTAATGGAACAGTTACTGCCTTTCTTGTATGGAAACTGACTTATGTTGGGGAATTGGAATGGATTGACTATCCTAGCTTTGGATAGAACATGGGTTTTAAACTCTGCTGTGGTTAGATCTGGCCCCAACTTCCAGTTTGGCATCGCGGCAACACAGTCAGTCATACGGAGCAAGGCTCCATGACCCTAGGCTGAACTTTCCTCACTGGGGAGTCCTTAAAATTCAAAAGCCACCTTGTAGGGGTGACGAAGAAATGAAGGACACCTTGCAGATAATGGAGAGTGACAGCTCTCTTGCTTTATTTGAGGTTCACTCTCCAAAAATGAGGAAGCAGAGGTGGCCATTATGGTTGGCAGGAAGTTGGGACAACTGAAGAAATAAATGTGCTGGAGTGGTGTTTGGCAGTGGATTGGAGCTGGGTGAGATGATATTCAACTTCTTTACTAGGCATTAAACCCCAAAGAAAAGAAACTCTGAAAAGACAATTCTCCAAAATGTTTAAAGTGGCTAATAATCATATAGAGGAAAACTACAGAAAATGAAAACTAAGAGAGGATATATGTCAGGTATGCCTCCTTTCAGTACTGAAGAAAGAAAAACCCCGCCTACATTTTCATAGAGAAAGGTACTTTTACTGAGTCTGAACTGATTGCAACCAAAAGCAAGGTCTGAGGCAATAGGTGTGAAAATCACATATAGAAAGCATCCTTAAAACCCTCACCCCAATCGTCCAGTCAGGATTATCCAATCCACATCCCCCCAGGGATCATGTGCGGTGCAGCTTCGGATGGCTCCATTCTCCTAGTATGCCATAACAGTTGACCTTGAGTGGTTATCAACGCGCCTCCCAGCTGCAGAGAAACGCTGAGGAAAACTTTCTCCCCTTTTCTCCACCAGCTTACTTACCCCCTCCCAGACATCCAAACAGTTCCCCTCTCCCAGTTACAATGGGAAAGCAAGCAAGTAATATAAAGGCGGAGGCTGACATTCGGCCCTCCTGCAGAAGAGACATTATTCCTAGAAGAAAACAGAATAAGGGAAAATAGAAAATTACATAAACAGGAACATATGTACTGCTCCAGGATTAAGGTTTATCAGGATATTTGGAATAAAACAATTGCAGCTGCTTCGGAGCCCACACATCTCACTCATTTACCCATTCAGACTGAGCTAAAGGGAAATGTTTCCAGGCCACCAAAGTACTGCAATTTACCACAATGTTTCCTCGAATCCAATATTTCTTTGACCTCAAAATGCTGTTCCCCTTCAATGAGTATGGGGACAGGAGGAGGTTCTTGGTCCAGACGCAAGGGGGACAGACGCTCGGGTTTCAGCAAACTAACATGAAACACTGGATGAATCCTCCACAAGGTTTTAGGCAACTCTAATTGCACCTTAATTGAGTTTAGGGAAGCCAATGGCATGTAAAGTTTTTCAACACAGGATTTTCTCATTTTTAACTTAAGTTCTCCTTGAGAAAATTCAGATCAACATAAATTAACCATTTTTGTTTAAATATCTTTTCCCTTCTTGATAGTTTTAGTTTTAGTTCTGAGTTAATATACAAAAACTACCTGTTTTTAAACATGATATAAATTTTTCAGTCATAATCTTACAAATCAAATGTCTCACACCTTTTTAAAATGTATTTCTTGTAAACAGATTTTAAACTGTTTGTCAAATAATGAAGGTTTTTTTTTTGACGAGTATTTGGGTCATTTATATTCCATGTTAAAAATATGCAGTCCATGTTCAAGAAAAATGTTTATCAAAGTCTTTAGCTGTAGCTCACAAAACAAAAACCTATCTTCAGTATCTTTTATCTGTTATAGTGCTTGTGAATCTTTATCAACAATCTTCATGAATGCTTGATCTAGCTCATCCTTATCTTTTCTAAAATCTTGGTTATTGCCATTATCATTTGCTGATTGTTATGTGACCATACCTATAACTTGAAGGTCTGTTTTACACACACACACACACACACACACACATACACACACGCACCACAGCCTCTCTTTTTATGATCATGTCGTCCCTATTTGGGGTAGAGTCAGGTGACTGGATTGCAATGGCCTTCATATGCCTATGCAGAGTTGATAGATATTTTTTTTTTCTTTATGCCTGCCTTAATCTTCTGAGTTGGAGGTGAGCATCTTTACCATTATGGACATACACACACATCTTATTTGATTTATATTGATTCAAAGGCTTTAATAAAGGACGAAGTGGAGGGAGATACTTCAATGGGAAGATTAGTGGGAAAGCACTGGGGAGACAGAGATTTAGTGTGAGCCACTAGGACTGTTGGAAGAAATCTCAAAAAAATCTAAGACAGCTTTTAGGCATGCACAAAATGGTGGAAAGCTTTTAAACCATGAAATTATCTTTCATATTTCACAATACTTCTTTCGGTTGAGAAGAATTCCAAAAAGGGCAAGTAATTTTTGCTTAGTGATCACCTCATTTAGTAACTACATTGATTTCATGTGGTTGTAGTGGTCTGTTGGTGGTTTCTTTTTTTTTTTTAAAGACAAACAAACATTTAGTACATCATTCATTTCTTCCATGTGACATTTTGGTGTTATCTTCAAAAGTTTCTTCTATCCACTTCTATCTTCAATCTCACCAAATCCATTACAAAGATTTTCCACAAATATATTATTCTAATTACAGCCAATTTTTAAAAATCTCTTTTAAAAACTTATTTGTATCTTTTTTGTAACCAATAGTAAAATTTATTCCATACCTTAAAATATTCTGTATCTTCTCTTTCCTTTATCATTATAGTTAATCTATTCATTTCTGCACAATCTAGGATTTTTTGAATTACTTCTCCCTCCGAAGGTATAGTCTCTGCTTTCCACTTTTGTGCATAAACAATTCTTGCTGCTGTTATTACATGTATAATCAAGTATATATTAATTTTACTAGTTTTCTCTCATAAGATATCCAATAGGAATAGCTCTGGTTTTAAATCTATACATTGCTGTATCATTTCCTCCATCCATAACTTAATTTTATTCCAATAGTTTTTTGCTTCAGGACATGTCCACCACATATGGTAATATGAACCTGGTAACTGGTGACATTTCCAACATTTAGTTGATTTATCTTTAAACATTTTTGTCAGTTTCTCGGGGGGCATATGCCATCTATAAAACATTTTATATAAATTTTCCTTATATGCAGTGGACATTGTTAATTCATAATTTCTTTCCCATAATTGTTGCCATTTAGCCAATTCAATTGAATATCCAAAGTTTTTTGCCCAGGCTATCATTGTTTCTTTTACTTGTTCTTCTAGTTCTATCCTTAGTAAAAAAATTGTAACGTTTTTAAAATCAGTTTATCCTCTGTTCCTGTGAGTATCTTATCAAACTCAGTCTTCTCTAAATAAAAACCCTGTAATTTAACATCTTTTTCATATCTTGTTTGTATCTGTGCATACATATACCAATCCATTTCAATTCCCTGTTCTTCCCGTTCATGTTTCTCTTTCAACTCCCTCTTATCTGTTAACAAATCTTTAACAATATTTCCAAGATTAAAAACATTTGGATGAATTAACGCTTTCATTGTTGATAACCATATTGATATTTTCACATAATATTTATCTCTAACTTTTCCCCATACCAATAATACTGCATTTCTTATATAATGTCTTTGAAAGTACATGTGTATCTTACTTCTACCATATCATAAAAAAGCATACCAACCCAGTTATAAATCATGTCCTTCCAATGTTAATAGTCTTATATTTTTTAATTCAATCCATTATTTCAACCATGTCAGTGCTGCTGCTTGATAATATAATTCCCAATTCGGGAGTCCGAATCCTCCTCGTAATCTTGTATCCTGAAGCATTTTCAAACTTATTCTCGCTTTTTTGGCTTGCCATATAAATTTCCTTGTTATCATATTTAGATATTCAAAAAAAACCCTTTTCAATTTTTAATAGTATTGTCTGAAATAGAAATAATAATCTTGGTAATATATTCATCTTTATAATTGCTATCCTTCCCATAAATGACAATTGAAAATTCTTCCATTTCTCCAAGTCTTTCTCAATTTGTTATTTAAGTCTATAATAATTGTGTTCTTTGATCGTTGCACACCTTGAAGTCAAATATATTCCTAAGTATTTAATTTTTTTCACTACTTATATGTCTAATGTTTCTTCTATCTCTTTTTTTGTTTTTTTGTAATATTTTTCACAAAGATTTTTGTTTTTTCTTTGTTTATTTTCAGTCCAGACACTTTTCCATAGTTCTCTATTTGAGCTAATAATTTTGGTCTGTAACTTGTGGTTCTTATAAAATAAATACTTGCAGTTCATATTCCTCTTTTTAAATGTTCATTCCCTCTATCTCTTTATCTCGCCTAATATTTCTATTCAATACTTCTAGAGTCAAAATAAACAATAATGGTGATAGAGGACATCCTTATCTAGTACCCTTCATAATTCCAACGTTCTCTGTCATTTCTCCGTTCATCATTATCTTAGCAGATTGGTTGTTGTAAATTGTTTTTACTGTATTTATAAATCTCTCCCCAAAGTCCATTTCCTGCAATTGTCCTATCATAAATTGCCAATT
This sequence comes from Coluber constrictor foxii, assembly GCA_038048745.1. Classification (NCBI taxonomy): domain Eukaryota; kingdom Metazoa; phylum Chordata; class Lepidosauria; order Squamata; family Colubridae; genus Coluber; species Coluber constrictor. The sequence continues at coordinate 110,872,139 of CM075961.1, read as the reverse complement.
CATATTATCAAAAGCTTTTTGAGCATCTAAAAACATCATCGCCATTTGTCTTTCTGAATGCGTCTTGTGTCCAAGGTATCCAAGGTATCCAAAATTACCCTCATATTGTCTCTAATTGGCCTTTTAGGTAGGAATCCATTTTGATCTGTGTGATCATTTAATGGTTTTTTTAATCTGTTTGCCATTATTGAGACAAAAATCTTGTAATCCACATTTAATAATGAAATGGGTCTATAGTTTTTCATTAGTTGTAAATCTGTATCTTCTTTGGGAATAAGTATCACATAGGCCTCCCTCTGTAAATCTGGCATTTTTGCCTTCATTAAAAGGTCATTAAATATTTGAGTTCCGGTTGGCACCGCCTTCGTTGCAGATGATCTTCTATGGCCGCCAGCCCCGCCGCCCGTAAAAAAGCCGCCCTGAAGCTGAGGGGCAGCTCGAAAAACTTTCGTTTTAAAGATAAATGAGAGTAGAGCCGGCGAGTGCAGGTAGAGCCCCCTGGACTATTTCTGGGGAGAAAGCAGGGAAAGGCTTCCTAAATAGCTTGCCGAAGCTCTGGACTCCGGGACAACTCTGCATTTATGCAGAGCCAGACGACATGACCAACTTTAAGCAGCAAAGTTCAAGCAAGTTTAAAAATAAGCAGGGTGAAATCTGGACTGCAAATCTAAAATCGCAAGTATTTGTACTAGCCCTGTTATTATACCTAAGAATGGAGAAAGAGTGAAAGTGATCTTAAAATGGCGGCTGAGTTACAGCGGAGAGAAGAATGCTGAAAGCGAAAATGATTATGCTTGTGTGTTTTAACGCGCTACAAAGCAACTAAAGTAATTGAACTTGCCAGAAGAAAAGGAAAATTTTTTTAAAGGGATTCCCATCTGCTTTTTCTCCCTTAGAGACTGGATTAAAGCTGGGGAAGTTTTTGAAAAGATTCTGTGGTGGTGAAAAGGGGAGGAAGACTTCTTTTTTTGAAAGAATAAGATTGCATAGCAGTATGGCTTCAAAGCAAACAAAGTCAGCTCCTAAAGGTGCAGGGGGGGGGGCTCCCCTATGCACCAACAAAAAGTGCAGTCATTAAGCTTGCAGACTCAAAGTCAAGAGCAGGAGACTGGATTTAAAGATTTGAAGGAATTTATTGCTGGGGCTCTGAATAATCAAACTAAAGCTATGGAAGATTTGAACAAAAAAATTTGAAAAATCTCAACAGGAGATTAAAGAAGTGGTCCAAGAAAAGTATGACAAAATGAAAAATGATATATTGACAGCAGTGACCGGTTTGTCAAAAGTGGTTGTTCAGATTGATAAAAAAGTGGGAGAATTCAGTTCAGAACTGGAATCTAAAATGATGGAAACTGATAATAAAATTACTAATGTGGATAATAAAACCCAAAGAATTGAAAATGAACTGACTATGATGCAATTTAGATTTATGGAGTTTGCTGTAAGACTGAGAGGTATAAAAGAAAATAACAGAGAGGATCTGAGAACAATTTGTGTTGAGGCCCTGGCAGTGATGTTAAAGATTAACCCTGAAGATGTTCTAAGTAGGATTGATAAGGCTTACAGAGTGAATTCTCGGGTGGCAAAGCAAAGACAGCTGCCTAGAGATGTGGTGATTTATTTTACAGACAGAAGAATAAGAAATGATATCTTGCAAAGATCTTTCATTTCTACTGTCCAAGTGGATGGAAAGGAGATTAGGATCTACAAAGAGCTGCCACCGAAGATGTTAAGAGATAGAAAGGACTTTGGATTCCTGGTGAATGAGTTGAAGAAACAGCAAATTCAATTTAGATGGGATGCTCCAGTTGGCATAATATTGAGGTACCAAGGAGAGAGATATCAATTAAACACTGTTCTAAAAGCTGAAGAATTCTATTTTAATGTTCTAAAAACTGGGACAGCATTTCCACGTGCATCCTCATCTCCATGTGTAGAGGAGAGTGATAAAGAGAAGGAATTTGAACAAGAGTCTGAGGAACAGCGGAGGCAAACATATGCAGAGATGGCGGAAACTCAAGGAGCAACAGGAGGGGGGTTATTGGATGAACCATTGATAGATTTCCCCCTGGAGATTACAAGTGGATCACCTAAGAATACAAGACAGATAGCATTAGGCCTTGAACTGAAACTACAAGAACCAAAAGATCAACATATAACCAGAGCAGCTTACAAGCAACTTCAAGAGAAGCAACAGCAGCAGAGGTCCTTGCCACTACAAGATAAGAATGGAGTCAATAGTAAATCACAGAAATCTGAAGCAATGGGAGGAGCTAGGCCGAAGACTACTACTTTGGAACAGGAACTTCAGCAAATGCTCTTAAGGTTTCAAAAGACCACAAATGACAATTAAATTTCTATCCTGGAATGTGAATGGATTAAACTCACCACAGAATAGAAGAAAAATATTTCACTATTTGAAACAATTTAATAATGATGTTATTTGTTTGCAAGAAACCCATAGCAGATTACTAGACCAAAAATACCTGATAAACTCTAAATTAGGTGCACAATTTATAGCATCAGACTCAGAGAAAAAGAGTGGCATTGTGATTTATGTAAATAAAAGACTATCAGCCAAAATAATAGAGGCAGATGATTGTGGAAGATATTTGGCGATTGAATTAAATACACAAAATGGACCAATTTTGGTGATTGGAATTTATGCCCCCAACCAACAATAAGAAATTTTTTATAAATTATTATATTCCAAAATATTGCAATGGGACTATAGATCTATTTTGTTTATGGGAGACTGGAATGGAGTAATAGATATTTAAAAAGATAAGAAGAGTCTGGCAAAGTCATCAATACATGTTAAACTACCACAAATATTTTTTGATATGAAAGAAGATTTGGAATTGAAAGATATATGGAGGGACCAAAACCCAAGAGAATTGGATTTTACTTTTTTTTCAGATAGACATTGATCCTTCTCTAGGATTGATTTCATTTTAGTTACAGATGATTTACTTTCTAGGACAAAGAAAACAAAGATATTCCCGAGGACTCTAACTGATCATAGCCCGGTGTGGATAGAAATAGAAATGGGAAAGAATGAGAGAAGATCGTGGAGAATAAATGAAAATCTGTTTAGATATGAAAAGAATGTAAATGAACTCAAAAAACAAATGAAAGAATTTTTTGAAATTAATCTGAATAAGGGTACCTCTATTGAAATTGCTTGGGATGCGAGCAAGGTCTATATGCAGGGGGTACTAATACATATGAACTCTAGACATAAATTGAATCAGCAAAGAAAAAGATTAGAAATGGAAGGAGAGATAAAGAAAAAAGAACAACTACTTATAAAAAAATCCAACAGACAAAAAACTACAAGAAATTATAAAACTTCTGAAAGATTAATTTCAAATGCTTATACTGGAGCAAACAGCAACTAACTTACAATTTGCAAAACATAATACATTCTGTAATGCTAATAAACTGGGCAGGTGGTTGGCTTATGCATTGAGGAAACAGCAGAGTTCTCGAGTCATTGGTAGAATTGAGTATGGAGGGAAGAAAGTTTTCCAACAAAGTGTAATTAAAGAAGCCTTTTTAGATTACTATACAAAATTATATGCCAAAGATGATATACAGAATGAACTTACAGATAAATACTTAGAAGAAGGGAGAATTACAAAAATTGCCAAGGAGCAAAAGGAAAGAATGAATCAACTAACAACAGTTGAGGAGATTATTATTGCAATTAAACAACTAAAAACAGCTAAAGCTCCAGGGACGGATGGTCTAACAGCAGTGTATTACAAGACCTTACAAGCAGAAATGATTGAACACCTCAGAGATTTATTTTGTAGCATACAAAAAGGGGGTAAAATACCCCCTTCATGGAAAGCAGCCTTTGTATCATTGATACCAAAAGAGGAAACAGGTTGTACAAAACCGGAAAATTTTAGACCAATATCCCTCCTGAATATCCCTCCTGAAAAATTATAAATTTTTTGCAAAAGTATTAGCCAACAGATTAATGCCAGTTATGCAAGAAGTGATTCATCATGATCAAGCAGGATTTATAGAAGGCAGACATATGTAGTATAATGTGAGGCAAATTATAGATTTACTGGAATATCTTGAGAAGAGTAAACAGATCCCTGCAGTGCTGGTGTTTTTGGATGCGGAGAAGGCCTTTGATCGAGTTAATTGGAACTTTCTATTAAAGACATTAATAAAGATGGGTTTTGGGGACAAGTTTGTGCAAGCTGTTACAGCAATCTATCAAGTTCAAACAGCACAGATCATCATTAATGGAAGTTTAACTACAAACTTTATTATACAAAAAGGGACAAGACAAGGTTGCCCACTATCCCCACTGTTGTTTATTTTAAGTTTATTTTAACTTTAGAAGTCTTGTTGAACAAAATACAAGATTCGAATATTTTGAATGGAATAGTTATAAGGCAAGAGGATTACAGAATAAGGGCATTTGCAGATGATCGGCCTATGGAATCGGTAATGCAGATGAAAGACATTATAGAAGAATATGACATGGTATCAGGACTCAGATTGAATCAGAAAAAACCCAAGATGATAGTTAAAAATGTGTCAGAAGCTCAAAAGAAAGAACTTGAAAGGAAGGCAGGCTTTGAAATAGTAGCAAAGGTGAAATATCTAGGAGTTCAAGTTGCAGCTTCAAATACAAAACTTTTCAAAAATAATTATGAGGTGTTGTGGCAAAAGGTACAAAGAGATATGGAAACTTGGAAAAAACTGCAACTATCTTTACTTGGTAGAATAGTAGCAGTTAAGATGAACGTTCTACCTAGATTTTTATTTTTGTTTCAAATGATTCCGGTGCTTAAAAATAATAAAAATCTGACTGAATGGCAAAAAGGAGTGAATAAGTTTGTTTGGAATGGGAAAAAGCCAAGAGTTAAACTGAAAATTATGCAAGATGTTCATGAAAGAGATGGCCTTAAAGTCCCAAACCTACGATTGTATTATGAAGCAGCAGTTTTGACGCAAACGTGTGATTGGTTTGGAATGACAGAGACCGGAATATTGAATATAGAAGATCATGACTTAGAGAATGGGTGGCATGCATATCTATTTTATGAAAGTAAAGTTGATAAAGTATTCAAGACTCATATACTTAGAAACTCCTTAATGAGAGTATGGAAGAAGCACCAGCTTAAATTGGATTACAAAATACTGTTGTGGTTGAATCTTGGTCATATTATACGGAATATAAAGTCACTTGGAGGGATTTTATATAAAGAGGTACTTTTTAATGATGGGAATAGATTACAATTAAAGACATTAAATACACTGTTGGAAGAAGGGATAATCTTAATGTGGTTACAGTATAATCAACTTCAACTGAGATGGAGGGAAGATCAAAAAACTGGTTTAATGTTGCATGAAGAAGATTTGGTAAGACAGATAAAAGATAAAGGCCAAATGCATATTAAAAGGGTTTATAACGTTTTGTTAGAAAGAGATTCTGAAAATTAGTTGGTTAAAGACTGCATGATAAAGTGTGCGCAAAACTTTGCAGAACCAGTTATGATGGAAACGTGGGAAAAAATATGGGTTCAGAATGTTAAATTTACGCAGTCACAGAACTTGAGGGAAAATTTTTATAAAATGTTTTACAGGTGGCATCTAGATTCCAAGAAATTATCATGTATGTATCCTAATGTGCAGACAAAATGTTGGAGATGTGAATGTTTAGACGCTACATATTATCATATATGGTGGACCTGCAAGAAAGTGAAGGTTTTTTGGATTAAAATATGGTGGGTTATGCAAAATAGTTGCATAACTAGTTAAAACTGAAAATAGTTCAGTTTTGAAGAAAAAACTGAAATTTTCTCCTCAATTGTTTTTACTGGGCATAGTTAAGGTTTCTTCAGTGACTGAGACAAAATTATATTATATATGATTACAGCAGCTAGATTATTGATTGGCCAATATTGGAAAAAAGATGTTACGCTTACTATCGAAGAATGGACTTTGAAGGTGGCCAGCTTTGCAGAAATGGCGAAGATATCAGCATACTTAAAAGACCAGACCCAAGAAACCTACATGTTGGAATGGAAGAAATGGATAGATTATGTGCAAACCAATACCAAACAAGGAAGTACCAGATAGTTTTCAGTTGAATGTTAAGATGTAGAAATTTATAGTGTAGTCAGGGGTTAGGGCTGTAGGAGGGTAATGTATGATATGGTATGATTTGGATTTCACCTAGGGAAGTCGTGGGGGGGGAGGAAGTGGGGGGGGGTTACGGGAGGGGGGTTATGGGATAAGTGGGAGGGGGGGAAAACGGGGGAAAAATTTGTATTTGTAACTTTTTCAATTAAAAAAAAAGGTCATTAAATATTTCCAGCATTACATTGCTCATCATTTCTTGTAACATTTTGTATAAATCTGCTGGTATCTGGTCCAGGTGCTTTCCCATTTTTTTTGTCTTTTTATTGCTTCTGTTAATTCCATCATTGTTATTCTCTCTTTTAACATTTATATTGATCTGTTATTTTTGGTAAGTCTGACTTTTCCAAATATTTTGATATCTCTTCCTCTTAATTTTTTTTTGAAAGTAGAGTTTTTTATGGTATTCTTGAATTATCTTCTTCTTTTCCTCATTTCTGTAACATATTTTCCCCTCTTCATCTTTGTAGGTATTTTATCAACTTTTTCTCCTTTTCTTTTTTCAATTTATACGCCAACCACCTTCCTGGTTTATTTGCATGTTTGAAAAAAAATTGTTTAGTTACTCTTAATTTGTTTGCTAATTGTTCCTTTTCATTTATATTTATTTCATGTTTTTTTTCACTTTCATCAACTTCTTAATTTTTTTATTTTGTGCATCTTTTTGGAAGTCTTTTTCTAGTTTCTTATACTCCTTTTCCAATCTTATCTGTTTTTGTCTTTTTGTTTTTGTTTTTGTTTTGTCTTTTCTTTTCTTTCTTTTTTCCCAAATAAGTTATTGCCAGACCTCTAATATAAGCTTTCATAGTATCCCATACAGTCTGAAGTGATATGTCCTCTTTTTTATTTATTTTAAAGAAAAACTCCAATTCTTTTCCCATAAACTGTTGAAATTCTTTTTCATTTAATATTGTTTCATTTAAAGTCCATCTTATCCTTTTCTTTTGACTTTTCCATGTTATTATCATTGAGTTACGATCCGCCCAAATGTTTGAATCAATATTTGCTTCTTGCATACTATCGATAAGCTCTGTTGACATCCATATCATGTCTAACCTCGACCATGATGTGTCTATTTGAATAAAAAGTATATTGCTTTTCTTTCAAGTGCTTTTGTCTCCATACAACTTGAATACATAATTCTTCCATCACTGTAAAAAAAGATTTTGGCAGTATTCTTCTAGATTTTTTATTAGTCTTTGTTGTTTTATAATCCCAGTCTACATCTACTATGGCATTAAATTTACCCATTGTACATACATATTCATAATCCAATTCTAATATCTTTTTGTGTAGTTTTTGATAAAATTCTTGCTTTTCATTTGGTGCATATACTGTAATAAGTAATATTTGTTTCGAACTGATTTTTATTTCCATCATCAAAATCCTACCTTCATCATCTTCAAAACATAATTTTTGTTCTAATTTTTCTTTGATATACTATAATTTTTCTATTGAAAATAGAATCAAGTCTATGTCTTTGTTCTTGCCATGTCACAATGATTCCTTCAGGTATTAACCATCTGAAACTCACTCCTTTGAATATTAAGAATTTTGTTAAAAATGCATATTCTCTCCTCAGATCCCTAACTCTTCTAGGTATTTGTCGTAAAACCACAAGTTCTTTACCTTTATATTTCAATGGTATGATTCTTGCTGCTTGTAATATCTCCCCTTTCACCGCCTTCTTTGTAAATCTTACATGTACTTCTCTTGGTAATTTATTCCTCGTTGCATATCTTGTATATACTCTAAACGCTTCATCAATTTCATTTAAAATCTTTTCCTTGGATTATTCTAAAACTTCTGCCAAGAGCTCCGCAATCACCTTGGGTAGATTTTCTCCTTTTTCTTCCTCTATATTTTGAAATCTTAAGTAGAATTCAGAACGTTCGATTTCAAGTGAGATAATTGTTTTTTCTCATAATTTTTCTGTTGATACTAGTTTCTCTTCTAATTCTTCAACCTTCTTCTCTGTGATGTTTGCTTTTTCTTCTACTTTTTGGATTCTCTCTTCGTTTTTCCCCATCATCTCTTTCATCTCTTTTAACTCTTGTTTTATATCATCATGAAGTGATTGCATAAAATTTCTTAGTTCCATCATCTCTGATGTTTTCTGTGGTTTCTGCCGGTGAGGGACTTGATGCAGGATGCAGTTGGTCTATAAATTTCTTCATTTTAATATTTTATAATCCATTTATGATTAAATTATAATCCAAATCTCTAAACCATCTGATGGTTGAATTAGAGAAAAATTAAAAAAAAACCAATCAACCACCTCCCTTCAAAAATTTAAAATTCTTAATCTCCCATATAAAAATTTAGAAGTAAAATATAAGAAAAAAAGGGGGGGTTGTGAAATGACCAAAAGAAGAAAAAAAATTAATCCAATTGTCCAGTTAGCACAAATTCAAAAGAATAAAAAGCAAAAATACAACAGAGAGACAAAAATCAAATACCAGATAGCCAAAAGAAAAAAGATTTTTCTTCTGACTCTTCATGTCATAATTCAAAGTTTTTAATAATCTGACTCTATTAAGTTCAGTCAAAAAAAGAAAAGAAAAGAAAAGAAAAGAGGTCTTTGAATATAACATAAGTCAAGAATAAAAACGTTTTCTTTCCACCAGCAGAATTCAGAACAAAGTACAAAGCACTTCAAAAAGTTTATAGTAAAATATATAAACTAATCAACCCAAGGGCAAAAAATGAAGGTTTGTGTAAGATTCCAAGTCCAAAATAGAAAAACAAAGGTAGGAAAAAAGTTCAAAGGCAAGTTCAAAAGCCTGTCTCCTCTCCTTCACAGCTGTTCAATTATCATTCAGCTAAATGTCAAGATCAGTTATTGTTGGGGTTTCTTCAAAGAGAATCTTTTCTTTCTTTTTTATCTTTTTCTTTTCACCACTAGATGGCACTGCAGGTCAACTTTTAACAACATCACACTTTAACTTTTGTTTTCTTTTGTTGATTCAAATTGATTAAAAATTCTTTTAACAATCATCCCATTCTATAATAAATCATTTGTTCAAATGGGATTTCCATCTCCAATTCAATTCATTGTCCCAGTTCTTATTATTAAGTTTAAAAAAGTTTAAAATTCCCCAAATTTATTTATTTATTATTATTTAAATTTCTATATTCTATATTCTCCCGAGGGACTCAGGACGGTGCACAGCCACAGTAAAACAACATATATCACAAAATTTAAAAAACAGTTTAAAACATATTAAATAATTTGGCCCTATATTAAAAACTCAAAAACTAGAACACCCATTAAAATTCATTATTTAGCCAGCACAGTCTGTTGAAACGGTAAGGTCTTAAGGGCATGGCAAAAGGTACGTAGGTTGGGAATCATATGTATCTATACAATAAAACAGTAAAAAGGTTTCTAGTTTCACTTGCTTCGCAGCTAATTTAGTGGATGTAAGAGCTTATACCACTCTCACTCCTCGCTTTCAGTTAGTCTTTTCCACCTTGTAAATGACCGTTCTGACTGTTCGCAGTTTGTGTTGGCAGGGGGCAGAGGTCAACTTCAAGACACCTTATTTGTGGGGTGCCACAAGGGTCAGTTCTCTCACCCCTTCTGTTCAACATTTATGTAAAACCGCTAGGTGAGATCATCTGTGGTTTCGGGGTGAGTATTCATCAGTATGCTGATGACACACAGCTATACATCTCCACCCCAATGATGCCCTTACTGTGATGTCCCATTGCCTGGAGGCCGTGTGGATCTGGATGGGGAGAAACAAGCTCAGACTCAACTCCTCCAAGACCGAGTGGCTGTGGCTTTCAGCATCTCGGTATAGTCAGCTGGTACCATCACTGACAATTGGGGATGAGACCTTGCTCCCCACAGAGAGGTCCCACAACTTGGGTATCCTCCTGGATTCACAGCTATCTTTAGAAGAGCATATGACGGCCATGGCCAGGGGAGCCTTTTATCAGGTTCGCCTGATCCGCTAGTTTATTTATTTATTACATGTATTTATATGCCGCCCTTCTCCCGAAGGACTCAGGGCGGTGAACACAAGTTAAGAAACATGTACAATAAAAACACATTTTAAATCAAATAACTAATTAATGATAAATAATAAACCCAGAATCAGAGTCAGCCTATTTGCTTGAACAGCCAAGTCTTCAGCTCCCGACGAAAGGAGAGGAGATCAGGAGCCGTCCGGAGCTTGGTAGGTAATTCATTCTAGAGGATGGGAGCACCCACAGAGAATGCCCTACCCCTGGGCACCGCTAGATGACATTGGCTCGCCGTTGGGACCTTGAGGAGAGAGGCCCAATGTGAGCGAACAGGACGGTGGGAAGCAGGCAGGAGAAGGTCCTGTAAATATCCTGGACCTAAATCATGTAGGGCCTTATAGGTGAGAACTAGTACCTTGAAGCAGACCCGGAGAACCACTGGTAACCAGTGCAGCTGACGCAGGAGGGGTGTTATATGGGAGTAACGAGGGGCTCCTGTAACAACCCGTGCTGCTGCATTCTGGATCAGCTGGAGTCTCCGGGTGCATCTCAGGGGCAGGCCCATGTAGAGGGAATTGCAGTAATCCAAGCGGGAAGTAACCAGGGCATGAGTGACTGTGCGAAGATCATCTCAGTCCAGGAAAGGGCGCAACTGGAGCAACAGGAGAAGCTGTGAGAAGGCCCCCCTGGTCACAGCCGTTAGATGGTCTTCTAGGGACAACCGAGCATCCAGGAGACCCAAGTTGCGAGCCCTATCAACGGGGGCAAGTTTTTCTCCATCCATCAAAAGTGATGGGGCTTCTGAAATCCGAGATGCCGGCATCCACAGCCACTCAGTCTTGGAGGGATTGAGTTTGAGTCTGTTTCTACCCATCCAGGCCCGGACCGCCTCCAGGCAACAGGACATCACAGAAAGGGCATCTCTGGGGTGGTCTGGGGTGGAGATGTATAATTGGGTATCATCAGCATATTGATGATATCTCACCCCAAAGCCACGAATGATCTCACCCACTGGTTTCATATAGATGTTAAAGAGTAGGAGGGAGAGAACCGACCCCTGAGGCACCCCACAATTTAGGGGCCTTGGGGTGGAACTCTGCCCTCCTGCCCATACAAACTGTAAGCGACCCGAGAGGTAGGAGGATAACCATTGTAAGACAGTGCCTCCCACCCCCAACACCTCAAGTTGCTGCAGTAGGATACCATGGTCGATGGTATCAAAAGCTGCTGAGAGGTCAAGTAGGACTAGGATGGAGGAACAACCACCATCCCGAGCCCGCCAGAGATCATTCACCAGAGCGACCAATGCCGTTTCCATGCTGTGTCCGCGTCGGAAGCCCGATTGGTATGGGTCAAGGCATTTCGCGATGAAGCGAAGGTTGGAGACGGGACGATAGTTATTAAGTGAATCTGGATCCAGGGAAGGCTTCTTGAGGAGAGGTCAAACTACTGTCTCCTTAAGAGAGGCGGGGGAGTTCCCCTCTCTCAACGAAGTGTTGACAATTGCCTGGATCCAGTCTCTAGTCACCTCCCTGGCAGCCGAAACCAACCAGGAGGGACAAGGGTCCAATAAGCAAGTGGAGGAACTAAGTTTGCCCATAATCCTGTCCACTTCCTTGACAGAAACAGGGTCAAACTCAATCCAGATATTGTTCTCAAGACCCACCCTAGTCTCCCGATTGGATTCTGTCCAGTCAGAGTCCAATCCGATCCGGATCTGAGCGATTTTATCATGCAGAAACTGTACAAAATCCTCAGCTCTGCCCTGTAAAGGGTCTTCCCTCAGTCCCTGATTTAGGAGGGAGCGGGTCACATGAAACAGGGCTGCTGGGCGGTTTTCTGCAGATGCAATGAGGGCGGCAAAGTAATCTCGTTTTGTCGCTTCTATTGCCACTAGATAAGACCTAATATGGGTTCTTAACTGTGTTCGGTCAGATTCAGATCGGGAGGACCTCCAACGTTCCTCTAGACGTCTTTTCCGATGTTTCATTTCCCAGAGCTCCATGGAAAACCAAGGAGAGACCCGGGATCTGCGGCGGGTTAGAGGCCGCAAAGGTGCAAATCTGTCCAACAGTTCTCAGGATGCCACTAGAGCCTCAGCTGAATTGCAGGATTGAGAGGTGGGGAATGTCCCAAGCTCCTTTAAGAATCTTTCTGGGTCCATCAGATGCCTGGGGCGGAACCATTTTATGGGTTCCATCTCCATGCGGCAAGAGCTGGCAGATTGAAAGTCCAGTCTAAGGAGGGAATGGTCAGTCCATGACAGGGGAGTGATGGAAAGTTCCCCCCTACCATGACCATTTATCCACTGCCCAGAGAGAAAAACCAGGTCGAGTGTGTGTCCTCCCCTATGAGTTGGGCCCTGAATAACCTGAGTCAGATCCATGGCTTTCATGGAGGCCATGAACTCCCGGACTGTCTCAGATGACTCGCTGATCGAAGGCAGATTAAAATCTCCCACAACCAGAAGGCTGGGGAGTTCAAGTGCCACTTCAGTCAAGACATCGAGCAGTGCAGGCAGGACTGTGGCAACATAGCAACAGTTGCATCCCTTTCTGGACTGGGACACATTGCGCACGGTCACTCATGCCCTAGTCACCTTCCGTATGGACTACTGTAATACTCTCTACATGGGGCTCCCCTTGAAGAGCACCCGGAGGCTCCAGCTGGTCCAGAATGCAGCCGCATGGGTGATTATGGGTGCAGCTCGCTGCACCCATGTAACACCTCTCCTGCGAGAGCTGCACTGGTTCCCGGTGGTCTTCCGGGTGCGATTCAAGGTGTTAGTTATCACCTTTAAAGCACTCCATGGCTTAGGACCTGGGTACCTACGAGACCGTCTTTTGCCACCAATAGCCTCCCACTGACCAGTTCGTTCTCACAGGGAGGGACTACTCAGGGTACCGTCAGTCAAATTATGCCGACTGGTGACTCCCAGGGGGAGGGTCTTCTCTGTGAAGGCTCCAACTGTTTGGAATGAACTACCCCCAGAGATACGGAATATCCCTGATCTCCGTGCTTTCCGTCATGCCCTTAAGACCCTGATGTTCCAACAGGCAGGGCTAAACGTGAACATATGAATGATTTTTAAAATCTAATTCTGGGTTTTATTTAATCGGGCCAAACTATGTAATAATTTTAATTAGCAATTTTATGATGTTTATGTGTCTATATTTTTATCTTGGCTGTACTCCGCCTTGAGTCCTACAGGAGAAAGGCAGTATAGAAATATAATTAATAAATAATAATAAATAAATAATAAATTATCCAGGTGGATTTGAAGAGAAACTTTAATAAGGCAAAATCAGAACCCTCTCACCTCCATGTCACATGCTGCCTTTCTTGATGTTCTTTTGTTGTAGCCGCCCCCACTTCGTATCAACTTGGTCACTTTCTTCACTGTCTGAATTGAGGAGCTTCTTCCAGTCTTTCCAGGGAGTTTGTAAACTCCCTGTGCTGACTGGTATGTGCTCCTCTTGTTTGTCATCATTAAGAGACGACATAAATCCCTGGGGATCCTCGGTCAGTAGAGATATTGACACTCTACTGAGAACACTCAAAGAGCCTGTCTTTCCGCTGGGACGTTGGCCACACCTCTCTTGTTGGTGATTTCTTGATGTCTGTTGATTTATTGATCAAGATGTATGTATGTATGTGTTATTCTTTTTAGGGCTTGTGTTGGTTGTGCTGAATTGGGTTGAGTGATCAGGAACTTTTTGATAAAAGTTATGTACATTTTTGGGGAATATATTGTATAAATGCTATTTTCTTTTTCTGCTGTTCATGGTCCTCACTGTAGCAACCCTAAACAACAGAAAATGAAACCGATCATTTATACAACATATTTTATTCAATATGAAAAATCTTAATCATAGTTTCAATTGGGAAACACTGACCATCCTAAACCAAGTCAAGTCCAAAATGCTAGAGAATTTCCAGGGAGAATGGGCCAACTCACCATGGCCCACTCATTGCAGCCAACGTGCTCCGGGCCAATTTGCTGCAGGACAATTCAATAATTCAATTTAATTACTTAAAATAATTTTAAAAATATTTTAATTTTTGTCATTCACATTTCATTTTGTCCCTCCTTTGGCATCCTTGCTTTAATTTTTCTATTTTACCATTTCTTTGATATTAGTGTAACTCTTATCTAGCAGAAGTTATCCTGTTGTGAGTTGTGCTAGATTTGTGCTCCAGTTCTAGAAGCCTGGCACTCGGATAAATTAACCATCAATAGACACAAGGTCATAATAATATCTAGCTATATATAATGTTACAAGCTAAAAGACAAGCAAAAAGATCTAAGCATCTCTCCACCAGAAATCATGGTTAGCCTAACAATGTTCATTTAATAATCAGCAGACTAAACAAATGTAAAATGTTTAAGAGAGATTTCTGGTGAGAATGTCTAGGCTTTGTGGGGGGGGGGGGAGGGGTAGAAGGGGAGTGAAATGGGAATTTGAATTAGCAACAACTGATGTTCAGCTGATTGTGAGGCTTTGGTGGGACCCTTGCAGTCCGAAGAACTGTCTAGAATTAAGGATAAACCTGGAAATTAATCCCTTTTGTCCTCTGGATGGACAGTGCTTGAGAACTTTTGTGGTTCTGTGGTGAGTGATTGTCATGAGAAGTGGACTTTCCCTTGTGTTCAGTGTGTGGCATAGCTTGAAGAAAGAACTCTAGAAGAAACCCTCCATCCCCATTTTAACAAGTTTGCTTTTTATTCAATATAAAGTTCAGATATTATAATTTAGGGGCAAACCAGGCCATTGTGAAAGTTTAATGCTTTATGAAAAATAATCCTTAATGGTGTTTGTTGCAGGGTACTTATCAAAATTTCCAGAGATCATTAAGACACTATTTTAGCAGCTAAATACAGCAATACAGTATGTTGTTAAATTTTTAATTTGCTGCACTCCAGTGTAAAAATATTTTCAATGATGTTAACTTCTTAAAAGAATCCTAGTCATAAATGGAATTTCTCATATTTTTAGCCTTATTCTTTAAAACTAAGTGCTTAACATCAGATATTCTTTAATTACAATATTTGCTATACAGCTGTGTGTGTGTGTGTGTGTGTGTGTGTGTGTGTGTGTGTGTGTGTGTGTGTCCCAGTGTGCATTCAAGCAATCTTGACCTCTAATCTAGCAACTGTCTGGAAAAGTCCATATAATTTTCTTGTTATCATTTTCAAAAATGTTTGAAATCATCAAGCTGATTTAATGCAGAATTAAAATTCAGTCTTCCAGATTGTAGCTTGATGCCTTTAACCACTATATCAAAGTAGCTCTTCTGCTATCCAGCTATTAGGTTGTAAATTGTAAAGCCCAGTTTTAATCTAAAAAAATAACAACATAGGAGTAGTTTTAGTACAGAATCTTATATTTTCTGGGTTGCTTTTTATTGCTTGTCTTTTTTTGTTGGTTTAATTTAAAACTAGTGAATGTATTTACATAAACTAAGTCACTACAGGACTATAATGTATTACTCCTACAATATCACTAAACAAAAGCAGAAAAACAGATAGATACAAAATTTAATTTTTCAAGTAATGCTATATACACTTTATTGCCTGTATATCCACAATGGTAAGCAGTGTACTATAAATACACAAAGTACTTGAACAGTAAAAACAAGAATGTTACGCATAAAAGAATGAGGAAGAAAAGACTATTTTCTTGATTTGCAGCTGCTAAAAAAGCCAGTGATGAATAATGTAATTTCCCCCTTATATTTATTTCTAAAGTTTTTTCCTAAAGAATAGCTTTTTGCAACAGCAAATTGCATTTTCAGTAATTACATTTTATATTTTCCAGTCAGAATAATTTCCGATAAAAGTCAATTCTTATTAGATAGATGCAAGTATTCTGTTAATTACAAAGTAATAAGCAAATTGTGATATTAATTCTTTTAAAAACAGTATTTGGCTGCAAGTTAAGGTATTATACTCTAAACATATATTGTAGTAGCAAAAGAAGAAAAATAAAATAAAAATAATTATTTTATAGACAATGTTTTTCACAAGACATTATGGATAGCAGCTTAGTCAAAAGTATTCACCCTGAAGAGGTAGAGAGAATCTTAGTCTAGCAGAAAAACGCATCATCCTTGGCACTGCTATAATCTCTCCTGTAAATACACAATCCCAAAACAAGATAATTTAACAAAGAGTTATTCCAGATATTGTGAGATGCATACAGATTTTATTCTCATCCTTCAGCTAAAAATCTTGGTATTTTTGTCTGAGAAACAGAAATAGATTTATTTTCATTCTCTCTTTGACTATTCATTCCATAAATATAAGGATGCATTATTCACGATAAACTTTTAAAAATGTTACAGAAACAACCTGAAAACATTGCCATATTTTATAGTCCAGATGGCTGCAATAACACCAGTTCAACATAATCTCAAGATAACCATGCAATGAATTTAGGGCCACTTTCCAACTCAAATTAAACTCCCAAACCAGTGGTTTTAAAATCTGTAATACATGAGTTTTCCCCATCCCCATATCTTTAAAATAATCAGTGCACCAATCTCCAACCTTGCAACCTATCATTGTGGAACAGTTTCCTGCAGTACTGTCATATATTCTTATGTGAATGGGATTGACAGAAATATTGATTTCAATAATTAGGCTGAGAGGAAGTATTCTACTGACAAATGATTATACAAAGTATTCTATTCTGAACCATCTTGCCTGAAGATGATACAAGTGGTTCATATCCATTAAGTGATTTTGCTTACCCTGATCTAGGAAAGCAAGATGCTATACTATCCAGTTTGCAATACTATATTCTATATAGATTTCCATATAGGAGGACAGAGTTGTCCTCCTAATCTGCATTGAATTTTTGTTTATATGACAAACATTCAATGGTTGATCAATCAAGCTTTATGGACACTGCTTTCTGCTCCTGTTATTGGCATTATGATAATATATAAAGATGTATCTTCGGTATAGAGACTGGTCTAGTTGATTCAGCTCAATCCAGCATTCTCTGTCTTCCCACTTTGTGCATCCAAGCAGAAGCATCCTTCCGCAAAAATGATTATTAAAACCAGGAAGGAAAAGCCATGTTACTTTGCAAAAATGAGGAAATTTAGACTTGAAAGCATTCCTTTTAATTAGTTTTTTTGAAAAATGAAAATGTACATTAACACTGATAAACATCAATGGAAAGACACGCAGACAAGTGCAAACAGAAAACATGATTAGTTAAAAAAAATAATTTGCTTCAGTCAAGTGATATTAATACTGTCTTTTCCCTTGGATATGGAATTACTGGAACAGTCATATGCAGGCTGAGCAGCCCTTCATTAGGAGGAAAAAGATTGAGAGGGGAAAAAGCTCCAAAATGCATTTGAGAATGTTCCTTTTCTTGATGTGTCTTTCCTTTTAGTTAAAAGATGGATTTCAGGATTACTAGCTTTGTCCTGGAACATCTGCTGAGGCATCACCTGTTCCAGATCCTGTTTGTGCACGCTTGATATAAAGATTCAACAATTTCATCTGCAGATTTAAATTAGCAAATAATATGTTTAGTATCAACAACATATTTCATATCAGATTTTAATTTTTTTTATACTAACAATGAATGAACAACGAACAGTAGAAGAACAATGAAAAAAATTTGTAATGGAATGATATATTCAGAGGAAAGAAGCCTAATTAAAGCTATCAAACATACAATAGTTGTATTTTCAAAGGATTAAGGGACAATAAGTTTATTGGCAACTCTCAAAATAGTTTTAGTTTATTGTATATAATGATCAATATAACTTAATTAATGATTCAGACATGATAGGGAATAACAGTCCTTTTTTCATTTTCACATTTACAGTATAAAGATAGATGCTTTAAGTTCTAAAGTAATTATTTGTGACTGCTGAATTGGGAGAATTGTAGTTTGTTTCAAAATCTGAAATTGTGTTTTGATCCTGCCCATAGTTTAACAAAACATAGTTTGCAAGGTATAAATGGCACAAGAAAATAAGTTGATTTAAAACTGAAAACAGAAGTATTTGAATCTTCGTGTATGAAAACATAAATAGAAACTCATTATTCTTATATCTACACTATTGATATGTGGTCCTATATCTTATATCCAGACCCGATACATGCTTTAGATGTCAATTTTTTGTTTTCAACTTTTTAGTATTGTGATAACTAACTAAGATCTTTTTAAAACAACATCACAATCTTGATTTAAAAACACAATTTCATTGATTTTATTTCCTTATTTTTTTCCTAAAAGCTTAGGTATTTTATACTGAGTGGCATGATTTTTATAAGTGAAAAACTATCTTTTGTAATTATAATTCCATGACTGATATTTTTTTTCTTCAGTCAAATGCATGTCTAATCAAATCTATGATAGGTTCACTTACAACAATTGAGCCCCAAATGTCTGTTACTAAGAAAATCATTCTTAATTTGTTTCATTTTACAATCTTTCTTGCCACAGTTGTTAAGTAAATCACTGCAGTTGCTAAATTAGTAACATTATTGTTAAATGAATTTCTCAATTAACTTTGCTTGACAGAAGGTTGCAAAAGGTGATAACATGACCCTGGGACATTGTAACTGTCATCATATATGCCAGTTGTCAAAAGTCTGAATTTTAATCATGTGGTCACAGGGATGCTGCAAGGTCATAAGTGTGAAAAATGGTCATAAGTCACTATTTTCTAATGCTGTTGTAACGTCAGTCATTAAATGAATGTAAACTAAGGACTACCTGTAATTGATTTCAAAGGTTTTTTTGAATGCTTATAGTTGCATTTATAGCTGGTTAAAGGTCTTTGGTCAAGCTACTTAAGTATTATTTCATTTAAAAATTGTTTAAATAGCAGTGACCATTAAAAAAGTTTGAAACAAAAGATGAAATAAAATTCTGTCCAAATAAGATGTTTCTTTATTCAGAATTTAATATACTGTATGTTTGGCATATTACTTGATACTATGGGATACAATCCCAATCTCACTCCACTGGGATTGGCCCATACCACTTATGCTGGCAGAGGAGGCATATGAGGTTGGTCCCAACCCTCCTATCTTTTCATAAGGGCCTAATGACGTAGCTCTGCTGATCGGCTTGGTGACCCAGGTGGGGAACAGCACAATGGAGGTGGTTGATTAATAACAGATACAACTTCCCACACATTCCGGCCATTCCCCTCTACATGTTTTCCTTGGTTTTAATCTCTGATTTTAATGTTTTAATTATATGTAACTGTAAGCCACCCAGAATTACACTATAGTAAAATGGGCAGCTAATACATTTTATATATAAATAATAAATAATAAATAAACTGTACAAGCCTCTCAGTAATTGGATATTATCAACAGATTGATCATAAATTTCAAAGTTAAGATAACTTTTCTGCATTCTATTTAATTAACTATTAATTAACAATTAACTATTTAATTAACTATGTTTAATTTTGCTTTATAGGGTAAATTTCATCTATGATATAATGGCAGTTATTGTTTTCTCTAAATCAGAAATTAATTACTGAAGAGGAAAAAGGGCAGCAAATGTACGAGCACAATGTTCATTCTATAAGACCAAACAGTGGATATATTTTGATGCTGTTATGCTTTGTATTTTCTTTATAACATTTTAGCAACTTTTATTTCAAGCATGCTTATTAAGTCATTGCATGTAATTTATTATTCTCATTTTAGTAAGTCTATCATTCCACATAGCTACAATTTACTGAAGACAACTGGTTTGAATGGTACTTTCCCCAATTCTCCCAACTCAAACTATAGTTGAAGAACTGGATATCTGACTGCTATGTTTCATTGAAAGAAAAATAGTATATAACAGACCAGTGGTGGGTTGCCCCCGGTTCTGACCAGTTCTATAGAACCGGTAGTAAAACCAAAGGGAGGCTCCGCCCTCCGACGTCATCAGGCACATGCCTGATGAAGTCAGAAGCACCGTGCGCA
Source organism: Coluber constrictor foxii (assembly GCA_038048745.1). NCBI lineage: Eukaryota > Metazoa > Chordata > Lepidosauria > Squamata > Colubridae > Coluber > Coluber constrictor. The sequence goes on along the minus strand of CM075961.1, from coordinate 110,852,032 downwards.
GCCCTGTTGTGAACTGATAGTAAAGGTAAGTAGAACCCACTCCTGTAACAGACAAATCTTACAATATAAAGCTATGATATTCTAGTTTTTCTTCATGCCTATAAAATGCTTTTGTATACAGGATTAGGAGCTGAACTATCAGCTTTCCAATTTACAGTCAGAAATAATATAACTGTATGAAGCTACCATGATTTTGCTGTCAAGTTTTAAACTATTTATGTTTTATTCAAGTTCTTATAATGAAAAGATCAACAACCATATTAATTTATATAATGTCAGTCTATTTATAACATTTCATTTTCCATATATATCAACATAGTTCATGAAAAATAAAAGGAACAACAGAGTGCCAGATTCAAATAGTAGCCAAAATGAGATTCTGAACAAATTTCTGGTCCTAAGACCCTCCCCCCCACTTTTTTTTTGAATCTCCACAGATTAGAAAAAGTCAAAATCAGATCTTGGTATAGCATATAACTTACTTTGCTGCCAGTGAGTTGATTAAGATGTGGCTTTAGCTCATCACCAATTACTGCATGAATAGCTACAAGGCAGAAGACACATGCCTTTCGAACGCTGCTTTCAGAATTATCATAGCCCTAGAAAAGAAGTAATTCAAATGCATATAAATCCAAATAAAACTGATAATCCTAAAACATGTTTGAAAAAATAATTCAGTAAAATATTCTATAAAGTTAAAAGGTTACTTGAAAAACTGAATAAACTTTCGAAAAATAGTTTTGCAACATTCTTTTCATTTTTCATGATTCTGAATCTTCTTACCTGTATTAAACCTGGCACTATCTCTGGCAAAAGCTGAGCAAGAATTTCTTTAGGTACTCTTTCAATAACTCTGGTCTGCATTTTGATTGCAGCCAGATTTATAGGATAATCTGCTGTTTGAATGATGGGACAAAGTACTTTGATGCATTGATCTGGACTAATAGATGTGGCCAGCATAGTAGCAGCCTCTTCAGCTGATCTTACCACCTAATGGATTAAAGAAAAATATAGAAATCCAGTAATATTACACTTGCATAGTTTTATTTTTTTTAAATGGTACCATGTTTCCCCCAAAATAACTCTGGGTCTTATTTTCTTTTGCCCCCCGAAATAAACGCTTGGCCTTATTTTCAGGGAGGTCTTTTTTTAAAAAAATTAAATCTTTATTAAATATTTACATTAAGATTAACACAAAATAAACATTGAAAAACAATATAAATGGTGAAATGTAGAAACACATAAACACAAGACTAAAATGAAACGACAAACATGACTAACCGAGAGTTAAGCTCACTCTCCAATTAATAATAACCAGTGTCATCCAAACCAAACATTTCAATAGAGTCAATTTCCACTATCTACAAAAGAGTTAGCCTGTTTTTGTCGAAATTTTAAGAAATCATATAGCCTAACAAATATCTAATTAATCTAAATAGATGATCTTATCACCCCTTTCCTAGGTTTAACCTTCTTTTGAGCCAGACAAAGCATTTGTCCCAACTTCTATTATATATTGAATCTTTGTTGTCTTTTAAAATTAATCTATCCATCTCAGCACATCGGAGAATCTTGTTTATTATCAGATGATCGGGAGGCGTATCTGCATCTTTCCACAGTTGGGCAAATGCCATTCTCGCCACTGTTGAGACATGGACAAATATAGGGAGGTCTTATTTTTTTGAGTTGCAGGAGGCAGTGAGTGTGATTACCTCATGACTGCTCAGACCCTTGAATGTTGCCCGTGGCCCACAGATCAGCTGAGGGCTGGACATTCTGTAACTCCGGCGCCTGGAGATGTTTCTGGCACACTTTTGCCAGCCCTAGCCCTGTCGACCTGGGACTGGGGGGAGGGGAACCGGTGCCGGAGCTTTGAGCAGTGGCCGGTGAAGGCTTTGTCTTTGCAGCCAAAAAGTGGGATTGCCGTGGCCAGTTCTTGCCCGTAGCATTGCTGGCCAGGATTGGGTCAGAGCCATTGCCAGCCGAGATCAGCAGGCCAGATTCGGTGAGCCAGATGCACTGCCACCGCCTGGGAGAAAAAGAGGGAGAGGAGGCACTGCGAGAGCCCATTTCTCATGTTCTTCTCCTCCCGGGCGGCTGCAGTGCGTTCAGCTCGCCGAATCCTCCTACTGATCTTGGCCGGTGAGTGGGAGAGAGACAGAGAGAGGGATGAATGAGTGATTGAGTGTGTGCCTGTCAGCTGGCTTCCAGTGCCATAGGGGGCAAGGAAGGGAGGCAGCCAGGCTGCTGTTGCTTTTCATTGGGGCGCGTGGAGTGAGATGGGACTCTTTTTGCCATCTCTTTCCTCCCCACTTGCCAGGCATGGCAGGGCTTCCTGCCCCTCACTTAGTCACCCACCCCTTTTATCAAGGGGAATGGCAGGGAAGGAGTGGTGGGGGAGAAAGAGTATTCCCAACTCCCGGACCAACTGGCTTCTTCCCGGTAGCTCTTTCTCTGCCTTTCAGTGTCTGCCATCAAAAACAAGGATTTTTTGGGCAGAAAAGCTTGCCCCACCCATCACCACCCAGGTGCCCTTGCTTCCTCCAAGCCATTCTTTGCCTTCTGGTACTTGATTTCCAGCTCCATCGTGTTTCTTGCTGTTGTGTGCAGTTTGTGGAACTACCATAAAAAAAGTTCAATCAATTAATTCCAACTTCTCACAAGAAGTTGTCCCACAAACTTGTCTCCCTGCACACAATGGCAAGAAATGCGACGGAGCTGAAATCAAGTACTGGTAAGCAAAGAAAGGCTAGGAGGAAGCAAGACCACCTGGGTGGAACAAAATTTTCTGCCCAAATATTCCTCGTTTTTGACAGCCGATGCTGAAAGACAGAAAGAGCGATTGGGAAGAAGCCAGTAGGTCTGGGAGTTGGGAATACCCTTTCTCCCCCACCCCACTTGCCATCCCCCTCAAAAAAGGGGACGGGTGGCTAAGCAAGAGGCAGGGAGCCCTGCCATGCCTGGCAAGTAGGAGGGAGAAGAGACGGCAAGAGGAGCCCTGTCTCACTCCATGCGTCTCGCTTCTTCCCCGCCCCACCCCCTGATAAAGGGGGCAGGTGGGTAAGGGAGTGGCAGGGAGCCCTGCCATGCCTGGCAAGTAGGAGGGAGAAGAGACAGCAAGAGGAGCCCTGTCTCACTCCATGCATCTCGCTTCTTCCCCGCCCCACCCCCTGATAAAGGGGGCGGATGGCTAAGGGAGTGGCAGGACGCCAGCTGTGCCAGTATGACAAAGCTTGTGGTGGTGCTGATATTTGTGCATGCAACAGCACAACAAGACTTGCAGAGTCCTGCTCCAAGAGATGGCGGCGGTGTTCACAAAAACTCATTTCTGGTGGAGTTTGGGGGAGAGAAAGAAAGACTTTGACAGCTTCTGCTGCTTTTGTTGTGCAGACAAAAATTTGCAAAAGGCAGGAAGGTGAAATGCCAAACTCAACCCATACTCACACCTCGTGTATGAGCCGCTGCCAAGCAGGGTGGGGGTGGGAAGGCATTGGAGCCCCATGTGGCTCCCACCTGCTTTAGCTTCGCATTTGCCAAGGTGGCAGGCCCTAGACAGATGCTGTCTGGAAGCCTCCCCGCTGCTTGGTTTGGGGTGGATGGTGCCTGGCAGGCCCAGGTGCAGTGGGTGGGCAGGCGGGGGGAGCAGAGAAGAGAAATGGTGCAGAGGAAACCCTTTCAAACCGTGGTCATTGCCTGCTCCATAGCCATGAGGTGAGCTGTGGAACAGAGGGGCAGAACAGAGGGGCCCTTGGCTGCAAAGTTGCCTAGTGCCATGGGCAGAGCTAGGGTTAGCAAGAGTGCCCTGGAAATATCTCCATGCATCCGGAGAGACAGAACTCCCAGCCTTCGTTGGATCAGGTTAAGTGGCCGAGAGCCATGAGATGACCAGGGAAGGGAAGGGCTGCCTCCTGTACTGGCCACACCCACCTTCACTAGGGCTTATTTTTGTGGTAAGGTGTATATTACTTCTACCCAAAAAAAATTGGGCTAGGCCTTAGTTTTTGAATAGGTCGTATTTTCGGGAAACACGGTATTACAATATGTAGAATATTAAATGTCAATATATTTTGTTTTACAATAGAAATTTCTGTCACAACAGCAGCATTGCAATAGTATCAATATTTAAACAATATAGCTTCAGACTTGAAATTTTATCTGGATATGTTGGAAGAATGAACTAATATATCTAGGGAATATTTTATAACAACTTTTATTGACTTTGCAACTATACTAATTTTACAATGAAAAAATTCTAGAAAATATGAGATATGTATATTTTAAAATTTCTATTACATCTAAATCTTAATTCATTATTTCTAATTAAAATGAATTCATAGGAGGAAATGTAATTAATTGCCACATTTTCTGCCTTGTAACATTCAAAAACAAAACGAATGAATATATTGACATTATTGTTCAATAATAAAATTGACAGAACAGACAATAGTATTTCTAGAAGCATTTAAACTTTATACACAATTATATGCTGTTGGGAAAATAATGAGGTTCTTATTTAGCAAGGAGGTCCATGATCAAAGATTATAAGAGGTTCATACCTTGTTAAAGCAGTTGTTAAAGGATCTCTATGTCCCCTGTTCATAAAAACTGTGTTATTTGAATAGTTTTGAATAGGAAATATGATTTTCTCATTTAAATTCCTGAAATCTGTCTTATGAAAAAATAGCCTACATTCTTTATCTTCTTCATTGAGTACCATATTATTACTTCAGTCACATTCTTAAGTTTAATACAAAAGTGTATACAAACCTCCTTATGAGGATCCTTATGAGCTTCTAAAGTCTTCATTATTGTGAGTTCTGCATAATTTCTAAACCTTGCTGGTTGATGTCTTAAAATCTCTCTCAAGACTTTCAGTGCCAGAGCTCTAATTGCATGCTGAAAGTTTAAAGAATGTTAATTAGTTTTGCTCATATAACTTCCAACTCATTATTATTGATAATGGAACTATATAGTATTACATTCTTGAAATTTTATTCCAAACATTGAAGTTCTTTCTTCACAACCACATTTGATAATGAATGGTATACATTTATTTAATATTTATACATTACATATTATTTTAGTAAAATAGTAGCTATAATCTTATTGTAATTGCCAGGTGTGACTGTGATACATTTTATTAAGAGACACTTTACTTTTATGGGCCTGCGATGCTGAAAAGTGTATTCTATTGTCTGTATTAAAGAATACAGACATAAAAAGCAATATACACTGTTTTTAAAGTTCATAATCCTAACATAAGTTCAAGGGGGACCCAAAGATGCTTTTCAAAAAGGCACGTTGACTTCCTTTGTGTTTCCCTAAAGACTTTTCGCTTCCCATCCAAGAAACATCTTTAGTTCTGGATGAGAAACGAAAAAGCTTTGAAAAAGCATCTTTGAGACGACCATGATCTGGATGACTGAGAATTTCCATACAAGAGGGACATTCAAGAGAGCCAAAATGGTATAGAAGTTAAGGTGTTAGACTGGAAAACAGAGACTGTGAATTTTAATCCTCCCATAGTTATGAAAGCCCGATGGAAAATTTTGCAGATCAACACAGATCACAATGTTGTTATTGTAGCCAAAAGGGAATATCAGAACATTATGTATGCCACTTGAAGTTGTGTGAAAATAAAGGCAAGTTATAAATTTAAAAGAGTAAGCAAAAAACTGTTATATGATTTTTCTTTCTCCGTTTTGAGATTTACCTCTTTGTCACCAAGAGTTTCAAGTAACAAAAGAAGAATTGTTTTGAAATGCTCATCCCAAACACCAAAAGACTCCTCCTGAGTCAATTTCATTAGCTCATAAAGAGCAGCTTTCCGTTCTTCAGCTCTCTCATTATGGTTTGATAATTCCTTTAGCAATTCTGCGACTAGATCAGAATGGTCCAGGGAAGGTTCTGTAGCAAAAGAAAAAGTAAAATTATTTAGTTAGTAAAAAGAGTAACCATTCTTTTTACTTTACATGTGAAGGTATATAATATTTATGAAACAATAGATAAATAGATAAAACAATAGATTATCTAACAATAGATAAACAATAGATAAAAACCATAAAATGGAACATAATCTTGATATCATATTTTATTACAAAATATGGCATTTATCATTAAAATCTCCTACTCTGGACAAGATTGTTTTCTTCAGCACCCACTGGGAGTCAAGACTTTTTGAGAAAAAAAAAGAAAAGAAAAAAGGACTACAGTAAGAGGACCATCTCTTTCGATAGAGTGCTATTAATGAAGATACTCTTTAAAGCCAAATCAATGGGGGGAAAAGAAGATGAAGTTTCTGCAGTGATCACTTTAAGATCCTTACCTATGGAAGGCTTAGGCTATTCATTCTTATGGATGAAAACAAATATATGTATCCCAGAATTTGATCTCACATCAAATAGTTCTTAATTTTTTTAATCCTATTTTCCCTTTCCTGGTCTAAGATGTTATTACTTCCACAAAAATATCAGACTATTTATTTTACACAAGCATTTTAGCAATGGCACTCCCAAACAGGACCTGCAAGTCACAAACAAACCCAAACTGAAAATATGCCCAAATTACCCCTTGAAGGTAATCACCCCAGTTTAAGAACCAATAAAATGCTGGAAATCAGGCCATAAAATGCTGGTAATCAGCCAAACATATAGGAGGAGAGTTGGAAGAGACTATGCTGGAAACCAGCCAAACACATTATGCTGGAAATCAGCCCATAAAATGCTGGAAATCAGCCAAACAAATAGGAGGAGAGTTGGAGGGGATTATGCTGGAAATCAGCCAAACAATGGAGGGAGTTTAGAAGGAGATTATGCTGGAAATCAGCCAAGTATAATATGCTGGAAATCAGCCAATAATGGTGGTTGGCTTGGAGGAGACTATATTGAAATTAATTAAATAGTTGGTATTTTTAGAGGGGACTATGCTGAGAATCAGTCAAACAGAATACATTGGAAGACAGCCAAATAATAGAGGGAGGTACGATAGAAAATATGTTGGAAATTAGACTAAATAAAATATGTTTTTGTAATAAACCTGTGTAATATGTAAAGAAATCAAGATAAATTGATAAAGCTAGATCTTAAGATTTGAGGATAAGGGTCAAAGGATTAAAAACTAGATAGAATTTTGTTTTATAAAGTGTAATAAAAATGGAGTTGTACTGATTTGAAATTATTAAGATTAATGGTGATAAAATTGTAAGGTAAACACTTAGAATAAGAGGTTAGAATAGTGTCAAAAATTATTTGGATATGGATTGTAAAAGATACAAGATGAAGAAGAACAAGATATGACTAGGATTGATATATAGATATAAAAATGAGTGAAAATGAATTTGAAATTAACTTGTATTGATATAATGGATTTGTTTAGATGAAGATGTTAGAATTGATGTTAAAATTGGTTCTGTTAAGTTTTGAATTTTTTACTTCTAAAAGATGTAATGGGAAATTGTGAACGGAGCTTGTTAAAGGATTGTAAGCGTGGTAACCATGTATGACCGGATTGAGACTTTGTACTTGAAAATTATATTTTATGTTTAAGTTTGGGAAAAAATAAAAAAATATTTACAAAAAAAAAAAAGAACCAATGATTTAGATCCTTTCTCCTCTTTTATCGGAAGGAAATCTTAAAAAACACTTAAAATATGCCATGTTTTCTTCTTAGGCTGCATTAACAAAGTATCAATAGAATTAATTCCTATTGTATATTGTAGGAAATACTATATTATCTTTCGGAAAAAGATGAACCTTAGCTCCTAGAAATAAAATCTGCATGACTGCATGGGTAATATAAAATAAAAAGCACTAGAAAATGGTAGTATCAGGCCAATTCTGGTTCAAAGAAAGCTTAAATGGAAGTATCTATGATGAGTCAAGTGTGATTTGAAAAGAGCTATTTTATTCAAAACTCTAATAAAATACAGTATATTAGATTGTTTACCTGGCCATACTCACTTTGTCCATTTAAAAGTTACCTAAATAAACAATGATTATGCATTTCATGTATTGAGAGGGACCGAAAATTAATATTATTCAGGTGGCTGTTTATTTATTTCCAAAGCCATACTCTTTATACTCTTTGAATAGGAATAGATGCCAGATTTACCTTTCACTATTTAATAAATCTTCTTCAATGTATTTTTGAATTAAATTTCATTTTGGAAAATAAAATAAGAACATTCAAATGTCTTTTACTGGAAGAAGCTTTTTTCTTAAGTAGATATTCCATTAAATTCTACTAGAACAATTGTTTTTGTTTATTATCATTATACACTGTCCTATTTGGGAACAAATCTGGTAATGAAGTGCTAAGAGATGCATCTCAGATGCTACATTTAATTTTTATAATAAATAAAACTTTGTTTTCACATAAAGCTCTTGAATATCGTATTTTCCTGCTATGTATATTATTTATTTCCCTTAGTTCGTATAATAATTCTAATTTTCCTCCCAATATACCCATTCCCCAATTCTGTTTGTGACAGACTTACCATCAGGAAACTGATCTGCATCATCATCAAACATAGCCTCTTTTAAAGCTGATTTATTAAAAGAACCAACATTATCAGAATAATTGTATGGATTATAATCACGTGACCGTGGGGAGGAATGAGGAGGCATAGTGTTAAGCAATGAAGTTTTGTTGTCAAGAACTGTTCGGCCTGTATCAGTCATACCAGTTCCTGTTCGTAGATCTACTATTCCAGATCCACTGCAAATCTAACAAAGACAAATACACATACCCTTAATAAAAATATATACAGATCATCTGCAAAGCTAGATAACTGTTTTAACATCAGATATTTTCCAAATATTGTCCAAAATTGTTTAAAAAAAATTAAGGTAAGACGATTAGTCAGAATAAAATACAGAATAACAGAGTTGGAAGGGAATTTGGAGGTCTTCTGCTTAAGCAAGAAAAACTATACTATTTCAGACAAATGGTTGAAAACTCATCTTAAAAACTTCCAGTGTTGGAGCATTCATAACTTCTGGAGGAAAGGTATTCCACTGATTAATTGTTCTGCCAGGAAATTTCTCCTTAGCTTGCTTCTCTCCTTGATTATTGTTTCTTATTCTGCCTTCAGGTGCTTTGGAGAATAGGTTGACCCCCTCTTCATTGCAGCCCCTTAGATATTGGAACACTGCTATCATATCACCACTATTCCTTCTTTTCATTAAACTAGACATACTCAATTCCAGCAACTGTTCTTTATATGTTTTAGCCTCCAGACTCCTAATCATCCTTAATCAAGAAGTCCCCTTAATTAGTTCCCTTAACCAAGGAGATTAAGGCATTAGTAAAAGCAAAAGAAAATGATTTCTAATCTGGTTCATATCATATGTATCTGCAAATATGCTGTTTTTTTCTCTTTTACCATCTTACATACATTTGAAAGAATAGCAGAAATGTAGCTGATAGAGAGAAAAAATTGTGCAATCACCAAAATTAAAAATGCAAACAATTTTTATGTTAAATGATACCTGGCTATAACAAATCATTTAAACAAATACTTTTGCTCAGTCTTCTCAGAAGTAGATGCCAGTAACAAAATCAGATTGGGGGATCATACTAGTCCTAGCTGTGCAGGTTCTTTCCCAGGGTTTTTAGAGGTGGCAGCATATGCACTTCCGAACCAATAGGGAAGGTAAGTAGATTTCACCCCCTTATTCATCCCAGAGTTCTAAAGGAACTTCTAGATGTACTTGTTAGACCATTAACTGATCTGTTTAACCAGTCTTTTGTAAAGGGTGAAATTTCCCAAGATTGGCAAACAACTAATATTGTACCCATCTAAAGGAAGGGGAATAGGGAAAAAGCTGGAAACTATAGGCCAATAAGCTTAACAACTGTAGTAGCTGTAATCCTAAAATAATAATAAAAATTAAATTAAATTAAATTAAATTAAATTAAATTAAATTAAATTAAATTAAATTAAATTAAATTAAATAATTAAATTAAATTAAATTAAATTAAATTAAATTAAATTAAATTAAATTAAATTAAATTAAATTAAATTAAAACCTCACAATTTGATGGACTCAAAACAGTATCACTTTACTGAGGGCAAATAATGTCCAGATCATGTCAAACTAATCTGATTAACCTTTTAAAACTATGTCACAAATGTCCACAGAACTGTCACAAATGTGACACTGTGTTGTGGACATAGCCTATTTGGATTTTAGCAAAGCATCTGATATAGTTCTACATAATGAACTCACAAAAAAGATGTTCAGGCTGGGGCTTAACCGCTGGGTGGTTCAATAGATTAGAAGTTGGCTCAGGGATAGATCCCAGAGTGTGATTGTTTATGGAGCACTGTTTGAAAAGGGACCAATCACAAGCAGTATATCACAAGGCTCAGTCCTAGTGTCAGATCCATGTATCTGCCATTCTTCGTGGAAGAAGGGAGGGATTTGGATTTGTCACATTTAGTTTCCTTTCCTATATATCCTAAGTATCCTATTTCCTGGTACTCTTTGTATAAACTTTAACCTGATTTATAACTGTTGCCTGGCGCCAGAAATGCCTGGAGAAGTCTCACCTCCTGGGAAATGAGAGGGGAGCGGGAGGAAGTGTGGAGTGCAAGATGGCCCTGAGAAGCTCTTATCTGCTTCTCAGAGAGGCCGGTATGATGCCATCTTCACACCAGCAGATTGGTGGGAATCCACATCGGACAGTGGGGAGGGGTTCCTAATTCCCTTTATCCTGGACTGTATATCTTGAGGGACCTCAGAGCTTGCTCTGAATTTTGACTTGCTTTCATCCCTTTTCAATAAAAGGTTCTTTTGAAATACAAAGTTTTCAAGAGTTCGTACTTTCTTGGAAGGGGGGAGGGGCTGGTCCTTACATAAAGCAGATAGGATTTGCTAGGCTTAACTTCTTTACTGATAAAACAAAAGTGTGAAATAGAGTTGATATTCCTGGGGGTATCTGTAACAAAGAAAATGATTTGGCACTGCTGGCAAATTGTGGAAACTGCAGGTGTAATGTTTCTAACTCTAAGATCATGTACTTAGGGAAAAACAATTATCTGGCAGAGTATTGGGGATATAGTGTTAGACAGAGCAGCAGAAGAAAAGAATTTAGGTATGCTCATAGCATATGACTACAAAATGAGCAAACAGTGTGCATTGCTAGAGGGATAACCAGTAAGAAAAATAAGATTCTAATCCTGCTATATAGCAATAGCAGTTAGACTTATATATTGCTCCATAGTGCTTTTACAGCCCTCTCTAAGCAGTTTACAGAGTCAGCATATTGCCCCCAACAATCTGGGTCCTCATTTTACTGACCTCAGAAGGTTGGAAGGCTGAGTCAACCTTGAGCCAGTGAGATTTGAACTGCCAAACTGCAGCTGAAGTAGCCTGCAGTGCTGTATTCTAACCACTGGGCCACCTTGGCTTTTATATAGAACTTTAGTCAGGCCCATTTGAAATTCTATGTCCAGTTCTGGAGACCTCACTTAAAAAAAGGATACTGCTAAGATTGAGCAAATCTTGAGATGGGCAACAAAAATGGTGCAGGGTCTGAGGGACAAAACATATCAAGAAAGATTAGAGGAAATAATATGTACAGCTAGCAGGACAGAAGGGAAAGCGGGAGACATGATCAAAACATTAAGCATATTAAGGGTGTGAAGATTCTAGAAGACAGAAAGAGTAGTGGAATCTTGGAACCAACTTCAAGCAGAAATAATGAGTCAATCACTAATAACTGAGTATAAACATGCTTGGGATAAACATTCATTCATCAACTGTCAAAAATTAAGAAAAATATATAATAATAATAAATAAATAAAGAAGAAAAAAATAAATTCGAAGGGTGCACTTGAAGGAGTACTATCATATTTTTCGGACTATAAAACACACCTTAATTTTTGGGGAGGAAAAAATCTGCCTCTGCCTACCAGCATCAGGATCAGCAGCGTCTTCAATTCCACATGGATTTTTATAACGAGTAGCACAGATCTTTTTATCCATTTAAAACAAACCCTATCACCCTACACGCATTTAATTGGAGTGGCTGGGTTGTGTTGGGGGGTGATTTTTATGGGGGCAGAAAAGGAACTTGGCACTGAAGGCTCCACTCTCGAGATGCCCCCCGTCTTCCTACCTATAGCCGCAGGCGTTGAAAGCCTGGCTTTCTTGCTGCAAGGCCCGATAGAGATGCAGACCTTCAGTCCTGGGCGCTGCCATCTTGTAAACATGATGCCAGGCTTCCTGGCAAGTGAGTCTTATACTTTGAAAAATACGGTAGGTCTTTTTCTGCCATCAGTTTTTTATGATTCTAAGATTCATTTGATGCAAATATATTCTTTTTTAGTTTTAAGCTTGTTTGTCCTTACACTCACACTTTTATATCAACAGGTAATATTGCCAGTAAATGCAAACATAAAAAGGATTCAAAATGAGAAGCATTTTCTAAGTCTAGGGCTCTCTTATAATTATATCTCCGCATATATTTTTTTTAATTAGGGCTAATTCCCATTTACTTTGGGTAATGTTTACCACAAAGAACATGCATCTTTTGTTTTCTTGAATATGGGCTGAAAAAAACAAGCACCCAAGAATATATCAGTATGGACCAATGGTGGGTTTCAAAATTTTTTACTATTGGTTCTATGGGTGTGGCTTGGTGGGTGTGGCTTGATGGGCATGGCAAGGGAAGGACACTGTAAAATCTCCATTCCTACTCCACTCCAGGGGAAAGATACTGCAAAATCCCCATTTCTTCCCGATCAACTGGGACTTGGGAGGCAGAGAATAGATGGGGGCGGGGCCAGTCAGAATTTTTACTACTGGTTCTCCGAACTACTCAAAATTTCTGCTACCGGTTCTCCAGAACTGGTCAGAACCTGCTGAAACCCACCTCTGGTATGGTGGGTTTCAGCAAGTCTGATTATTTTTCAATTTACAGATTTTTTCATTATACTTACTGAATCACCATCTTCTTTTTTTGAATCCCGTTTCATAGGTTCATTCATATCTTCCTGACTGCGGAAGCTAAAGTTCTGAATTGCTTCAGTCACTCCACGGAGAGAACTATATATATCTTCTGAATTCATATTTTCAGAATCATAATCAAATGCACTATTAAACAGCAGCAATAAAAATATTGTGAAGCAGTTTTAATTTCAGCAATTGATGATTCTCTATGAATATTTCTGTGTTAATTTGTACATACAACTCAATGGGAATTTAGATGAGTGCTTATATTAAAATAATTAATTAGGCTAGAAATAATATTTACATATATATGCCTCTTTTTCAGCTGTAGCAAAGCATTGCTAGATTAGAAATTTAGACAAGGAGCAGCTATTGTAACAGAGTTAAGATGGGATTAATATTTTAGAAATAAAATATCACAAAGAGCAAGTATGGAAGAAAACATTCTGCTGTTCAAAGTGGGGATTTACAAGGGTAACCAGGCAAATAATGAGACAAATTAATATTTTTCTTTTAACAAAATATTTGAAAGTACTTCTAAGAAAGAAAAGGAGAAAAAGAAAGGGACAAAGAAATTTACAAACTATATAAAATTGAATATATTTCAAAATAAATGAATTATATGGTAAGCAGCAATAGGAGTTTTGTGGATTTGATGTTTTAAATATTCTGTCACTATATTTTTCTTAAATTAAATTATGTTGCAGTTAATTCATATTTGTATTTAAATTGGTTGAAAACTTAATGTTATTTAAATGTTACAAAGCTGAATTAGATGCAGAACTCTGTGAAATGGCTGATTCTGCAGGGAAAAACAATTTCCGACATTCTTCAAGAAAAATCCTAATGGAAACAAATTCATCTTTATCAGTGAAAGCTTTTTGTTGGGTGAGAGTCAGTGCTAGTTCTAAATTAATATTTAGTATCTTACCTTGGTGATAATGTGTTCTGGGATGTATTGGTTGGTGAAGTGATGGGGCTAGACCAACTAGCTGGTGAGCGTGGAACAGGCCTTGTTAATGGGCTTCCCATGGACCCCTATAAAACACACACACTTTCCTTGTAAGTCTTTTAAACATTGTTATTGGATTTATACTTATAATGATATAAATATCTCTGAAGAAGGCTTCATGCATTTTTCTAGAATAAAGACTCAAAGTTCCAATCTGAAAATTAACATAAAAATAATAATAAAAGAGGGCTACTAAGTGCATATATGTGTATTAATTCAGCACAGTTTAATTATCTCTAGCTACTGTAAATGATTATAAATATACCTGTCCCCCATTGCCTGTATTCCGAAGGTGACTGTGAAGCAACTTTGTGGCACCGTCTTGAAATGTTTTTGGTAAAGCACCCAACAACATTGTAAATTCAGGGGTATTGAGTTCAAAAAGAGAAATCAGCACTGATTGTGCAGCCTAGAAAAATGATAAAATAATTAAGCCAAGACTTGAAGGACAATTGTTGATAATTTCTTAATTATGGAATTATAAAATAATTCACATTCAATGAAGCTCTTTTTTCTTCCCTGGACTTCCAATAACACATACCTCCATTATGAAATTCTAAAATTATGATGAAATTTTAAAATATAATTACATACAAGTAAGCTAACTCTTTTTTCTTCCTCTTGGGTTCTTTATATTTCAGTAAAAGAATTACTAAACTCTGGGAGGGGTCGATCCACATAAATCATTCTATAAAATGTTACATACATTCAATCCTAGAATTTGATATTGCAATAATATTGAAATCAGCATTTACTGTACATTTATTTTCAACTATAGCCTTAAACGATACCTACAACATTTTGCCAAAATAAATGGCTGGGTTTTACTGTATAATGGGTGGCATTAAAAAAAGGTTTGTGTATTTGTTCTTCAGCTTTTTAGGAAATCAGATATCGGAAACCTCTACAAGTTGTCTGAATAAAGCCATCTTATGACATTCAATGATGTACGGAGCATATAATATGTATTTTGTTAGCTTCTATTAATGAAGTGTAGTCCATGTATGATATACCATACTAGATGATGTGAGTATAATCTGTTACTAGGTTTGTTAGATTCTAATATCATTTTTTTCCTGATTCAACAGAGCTTGGCTGTCATTAATTAATTCATTAATTCATTTATAATTTGTCAATAAATTAATAAATTTTGTTTATAAATTATAAACAAAAACAAGAACAAGAATAAAAGAAAAATACAATGACAGGGACAATAGGCATATTAGTGCACTTCTGCACACCCCCTCTATTGACCACTTAAGTAGCAAGTAAGGTCCATTGAAGTCAATTTGAGACCGAAACTATGAAAATTTGTAGCTGAGACAACGGGATCAGGTAGAGCATTCCAGACTTTGATAACTCTATTACAGAATTCGTATTTTTTACAGTCAAGTTTAGAACGATACATTAAGTTTAAAGCGGTTGTCATTTATAGGTTAAAAAAAAAGTCATTTATAGGTAAAGCATTACTATGTATAATTTTATATGCAATATCTAGGTCTGACTGCAAGCAACCAGTTCTAAGTTATCCAAACTGAGAATTTCGATCCTAGTAGCATAGGGAATTCTATTGTGTACAGAATAAATTTTTTTCTTGTGTAATATTTCTGAACCTGCTTGATTGTACTGATGTCAGATACAAGGTAGGGATTCCAAGCAGTTGAACAATTCTCTAAGATTGGTCTAGCATATGTTTATAAGCTCTAATTAGTAATACAATATTTCCAGAAAAAAAGCTTTGCAAAATTAAATTTGCAATTCTTAATGCTTTTTTGGCAACACTGTTACAATAAATTTTGGAACATAGGTCATCAGAAATAAGTACTGTATTTTCCTGCGTATAAGACTACTTTCTAACACACAAAAATCTTCTCAAAAGTCGGGGGTCGTTTTATATGCTGGGTCTCATTCTCCTCTAACCAGGCAGACCAGCCCATAAGGCTCTGACGAGCCTTAAATGGCTCTGAGGAGGGTCGTCTTATACGCCGGAAAATACGGTACATCTAGGTCCTTGACAAAGTGAGGGTCATCTCCTAGATCAATACTACCTAGCTTATACTTGACATTCTAATTACATTTACCAATATGTAAGACAGAGCACTTATTAATCGAAATTTGAAGTTGCCAAATAGATGATCATTCAGACATATAGTCAAGATCACTTTGCAAAATAACAGAATTATCTATAGTATTAAATGATTTTACGACATTGGCAAACAGGCCGTAATTGCTTTTCAGTTGATTACATAAGTTGTTGATATAGAACAAAAAAAGCATGCGACCTAAAACACTGCCATGCGGAACACCATTGTTAACTGATGCAGGATTAGACAGCGAGTTCCCTATTTTGATTTTCTGCAATCTATTAAATAGGAAAGCAGCAATTCACTTGTGCAAAGGTCCAGAAATGCCGTAAGAGTTTAATTTCAACAGCAGTTTATCATGTACTACTGCAGGGATGTCAAACTCAATTTCATTGAGGGACGCATCAGGGTTGTGTTTGACCTTGGGGGACCAGGATGGCTGTGGCCAGCTCGATGTCACTCGTGTTGGGGCACCTGTGGTGGCCTGAGTGCTCTGCCAGCGAAAAAGGGCTCCCGTTTTTGGCTGCAATGGCCTCCTGTAACCCTCTGCCAGTGAAAACAGAGCTCAGGAGGGCTGCCCATAGCCCTCACGAGCTCCCTTTTCACTGGCCAAGGCACCGCAGGCCAGTCCTTTGCTGTTTCCAGGGAAGCCCCATGGGCCAGATTTAAACACCCCGTGGGCCAGATCTGGCCCCCGGGCCTTGAGTTTGACACCCCTATAATACTGTATCAAAGCCTTACAAAAATCTATGTAAATTGCATATACAGCTTTACTTGATCAAGACATGTAGTCCAGATGTTTTTACAGTGCAAAAGTTAAATTACAGGACAGGTTTTTCCTAAAGCCAAACTATTTGTCAGGTAGCAAGTTGTTTGTTTCTAAGTGGTGAACGATGGATTGGTTAATAATTGATTCCATAACTTCGCATGTAACATAGCACGAAGAGATTGGTCTATAATTTTTTACTGAATTAGGGTCACCCTTTTTAAAGATTGGTATAACTACAGCTGATGACCATAGATCAGGCAGAGAACTAGTTAGAAACGATACTTCAAAAATTGTACACAAAGGTTCAGCTAGCACAGTAACAAGCTTTTTCAAGAAAAAAGCACATAATCAATCTGGTCCTGTAGATAGCGATGGCTTTAGATTACATAATGCTGATTCAATATTATCTACTGTAAACATAATGGGTCTTGGGAGCCAGACACATACAGAAAAGTTGTGCACTAGTCTCCAAAATCATTGCAGCTGCAACCTTTTATTGGGGGTGTGGAATGCAGTGAATGTTCCAGTCACTGTTGACTCCTGATGATTGCCTGGATTGAGCAAGATTTTAGAACAGCCCTTGTAATAATGCCAGTCTCAGAAAGACTATTTATTTAGTCAGTTCCCTGATATGGCCTGATGAGTCAAGGACAGCGGTGAAATCTGGCTGGATCATCCAGCTCACGCAAGCCAGTAGGGCTGGTGGCGGGAGGCTCCGTGCACCCGCTGGGAGGTCATCATGTCCCATTTTTTACCCTCTGCACATGTGCAGAAGAGGCACACATGGTCACGTTTCTAAACCAGTAGTGAAGGTAAGTGCATTTCTCCTTAGTCTCCCAATGGGCAGCAGAGTGTTTGCTGGCTGCCAGAAAAAAAGCCTAGAAACTAGTGGTTTGTGATTTCACTGAATTAGGGTTGCATAAAAATCTTGGTTTACCTAGGAAGAACCTGGCTTAAGAGAAATACACATAAAGCCTAAGAACAGGAAAGACAAAATATATATATCGGGCAGAGCCTGAGAGGACCACAGATAGGTGTCGTCTCACGTGTCAGCTCTACCTATTGACCTCTGCACTGCGGAAAAGAGACAGAAGAGGCGGGATTCAGCACTGTAAAAGGACCCTGCCTTCACGGCTCAGCTGCTATTCACCAAAGGGCTGGCACCGATGCACCAACATTTTCACCCATTTTTTGGGGGAAAAAGTGTATCTTATGGAGCGAAAAATACGGTATATAGGCAAATATATTTCCAAATCAATTAAATAGAAATTTGCATGATTTAAATTCATCTTTTTATATTACATTAGGTCAAAATTCTGCATGATTATTGTCCTTCACAAAAATCAATAAACTCATTTTTTTTCAAAATTATTATGGATAATCAATATCATTTTATTGATGTTAAAATATTAATGTAGAATTCAATACAATAAATGATAAATAAAAGTTCTTAAGAAATAACTTTACTCATGTTAACATAATTTGAAATACCTTCCTAACATCTGAACTTTTGGGTTCTGTTGTCCAAGTAATAATTCGAGATACAGCCAGACGAGTTTCACTTGAATTTACAAAATCTCCTGGATCCATCTGTTGTGCAAGTGTCTCTATGTATTTAAGGATTGCAACTTTCACCTGTAAAAATAAAAAGAATCAAATGTACAGAAAAGTATAATATCTAGTGACAAACATATGAGAATGGAATTATTTTACTTGAGAACCACACAGTAATGCTAGTTGATGCTAAATAGCAGCAATTCAGAAATATTATTTTTTAGAGCAGCAAATCAGTGGATTGGATAAAGAATAACATTTCAGTGAATTAGCTGATAGACCCTTGAGCAAGAATCCATACCAGTAACACCTGTATAATTCAAAAGCATATTTTGGCTTCAAAATGCAAAATAAATAATTCAAAGTACTTTAAAGGTTATGTGGCAGAAAGGCAAAGAATTACAGAAAATATTTCTGCATACTTCCAAGTTTTTTCTAAATGGAAGTTTTTTTGATGCTAATTAATAAGCTACTTTTACATCTGAAATTCTAATATAATTTAAGGTGTGTATAATTGAGAACAGCTTTAGGATCCTACAG
Organism: Coluber constrictor foxii; assembly: GCA_038048745.1. Taxonomy (NCBI): domain Eukaryota; kingdom Metazoa; phylum Chordata; class Lepidosauria; order Squamata; family Colubridae; genus Coluber; species Coluber constrictor. The sequence goes on along the minus strand of CM075961.1, from coordinate 110,833,117 downwards.
GATTTCAAAAATATAGTAGTGCCTTAAAGTTAATGAGTTAACTGGAATTAGGATGGATTTTTGAATATGTAATTGTTAAAGTAGGCAAAGTAATCTAATCTAAAGTAGTTTATTGAAAATGTATTTGAGAGTACCCATTTTAAGAGAAAGTTAAAGAAAATAATGTATCAGTTTAAAGAAAAACTCTCTGTATTAAAACAAATGTTTATAAAAGGAAAAAAAATATATTATTCTATAAGGATAGTTTGGAGGGAGGGATCTAAATGCAATACTGAAATTTAAAGTTTGTATGTTAAGCATTCAAAGAAAAAAATGCACTAGAAAGTTTTGACTTAAAAAGTGTTTTAAAAACGTTTAGCATTTAAAAAAAAGGGTGAGGAAAAAAAGTTTTTTTTCTTTCAGTAAGCTCAAAGAATTATAAAGAATTATAAAGAATACAATGAATCTTGTTAATAAAAATGGTAACAGAGACAAAGATTATTAGGTGCAAATAGACATACATATTTCCATAGGAAGGAAGCTAAAGTAGGAATGGTTAAATTGATTATTTTATTCAAAGAGGAAAATATATTTTCACTTGGATATCACTTCTGGATTTTGTGCTTGTGATGAAAAAAAAAGAAACTTTGACTTTTGTTGATGAGAAAGATTTGTCAATATAGAAATGGCTAGTTATAGTGTAAAAAAAAGTTGAGGGTGGAGTGTTTTTATCTTGTATTGTGCTAAGAGTTGGAAGTCAATGTCTTTTTTTCCCTTTCTTCTCTTTTATAGAATAGAATAAATAAAAAATTGAGGAAAAAAATAAAAATTATAATGGAGCTGAAGTGGTGCAGTACTGCAGGCTACTTCAGCTGACTACTAGCTGCCAGTTTAGCAGTTCAAATCTAACCAGCTCAAGGTTGACTCAGCCTTCCATCCTTCTGAGGTGATTAAAATGAGGACTCAGATTGTTGGGGGCAATATGCTGACGCTGTAAACTGCTTAGAGAGGGCTGTAAAAGCACTATGTATTTATAAATACATATAAAAATAATTTATCTTATGCATCTGTTTACTGGACAGAAAAGATTTAATTCTGGTATATAAATTCCTTTAAATATTCTGCTAAAATGATCCAAAAGTCCTTTTCCTTTGGATACATATTATGAATGTTTAATTTCTGAGAGACATAGATGGGAAACCCATTTGCAGCAACACCAAGACTCAAAATATAATTATCTTTTCCATATGAAACATATAAATTATTCATATCAATTTCTTACATGACTGTTCCTTTTTAAAAATTGGGTTTTAACAATTAAACAATTCTTATTCAACTCTGTGACCAACTCTTGGTCACAGTCAACAAATGACTGTGACCATTTACATATCATCACACTAATGTTCTCCTGTACTCTATATAATTTTACAGAATCTATCTGTTATTTCCCTTTTTTTCTATCTTCAATCCAATTATACCATTTCTCCCATATTAAAAGTCCGAATCCATCAGTTCTTTTAGATCCAATGTTATTTTATCCATCTCGGCACAATCTAATATCTTTCTAATTATTAAATCTTCGGAGGGTATGCTTGAACTTCTCCAACACTGCACAAATGCCAATCTCGCCACCGTTGTCATATGTAGAATAATATATGTTGTTGTTTTTTCATATTTCTTTTTCAATATTCCTAGAAGAAACAATTCTGGTGTATATTCTATCTGGAAGCCTGTTACTTCCTATATCCAACTATGTATTTTCATTCAATATTTTATTTGTTTTGGAGCATAACCACCATGTATGAAAGAAGGTATGCTTTTGTGCTTTTGTCCACATTTCCAACAATTGGAACAATTGGAAATGTCCTTCAGACTGGACAGGTGTGTGGGACTGTTTCTCTGCTTCATGACTTCTTATTTCCTTAGCAATTTGGACTGTGTGTTTTGCTCTTCTGACTGTGAGTGAAAGAGCTGATTCATTTTGTGGATTGTGCCCTTTTTTCCCTGGCAGCTTGCTTTGGCTTGACTGCTTAGGGTGGTTTTTTTTTCCCTAGCTCCCTGTATTCTACCATCTGTTTTTCCCCTGCTGTTGAACAGGCAGGCATTCTGGAATGGCATGGAGCTTCTTGCTCCTGGGGGTAGGTAGCTGTTGGATTTTGTAGAGTTTCACGCTCCCAGTAGCCGAGGTATTACGTGGAGCTTCACGCTCCCCTGAGAACTTGTTGGACAGCCTTGGGGTGGTTTTGGCCTTTTATTTATAAAGCAGAACTTTGCGTTCCCCTCTGCTTGAGTGAGTGGCTCTCCCTTGAGCTTGGGATTGACAGTTGCCGCCTTTCGCGCTCCGCTTTTTTGCCGGCCTGCCTTGCTTGGCTTCACCGATTTTGGCGTTCTCCATCCCATCTTAATGGAGGTGGCCTTGAGAGCCTTAGCTTCATCTTGGGATTGCTACGCACAGCAGTCATGCTCCCGCTTCCAACCTTCTTGTGCCAGCCGCCATTTTGTTTTGTTGCCAAACATACTTAGAGCATCTTCACGCTCCAGTTATGTCCTTCCTTTGTCGATCACTGTTTTGTTGCCACCAAAAGTATTTCGGATAAAGCTATTGCACTTATCAGCTGGCCTCCAGGTTTCGGCCTGTGCCTTTCTTACAGAAGCGGTCTGGGTTCTATCCCGAAGGTCTAATTATTCTGGACTATCATACTGGTTCACCTATTTGGCCCTTGGTGACTGTGGCTGCGTCGCTTCTGGGCAAATATTTGAAGGGTGGCCATTTTAGTCTGCTGCAGGATATGTGCCATCTCACTTGGGCAGCCATTTTGTACAGCAGTGAGCTGTTTGACAGCCTTTTATTTCTCCAGAATATTTGAGGGCTAACTCTACTGATTGTCTGATCATGCCCAAAGCTTTATCTAAATCCAAGCATGGCCAGAAGGCCGGAGCTAATGAGCAGTTGGCTCTCAATCCAGGGGACTCTGTCCCCACGACCTTTCAGGGCTGCAGTCCTTCGAGCAAGATCTCAGGCAGCAAGGACTCTCGTCTTCACCACAAATCCAGTAAGTACTCTTCTGCTTTATTGAGAGATGAGAGACTCTGGGATAAGGCTGTAAAGAAACTTTGTGACAAGGCTAATGGTCATCCGTCAATGTCAGCTACCCCTATGGAAGGTGTCTGCCCTTCCGGCTTTGAGACTACTAGGACAGGGACTAAAGTTGTGACTCCGGACGAGGTGTTTCTCCAGGACTGCCCAGTGACCATTCTAACTACTGATTTGTGGGGGCCGGCCACATCTCCCGCCCCTCTGGTGGTTCTGGATTCTGTTCCTACTTCCAACTTGGGTCCGGCATTTTCTTCTTCTTCTGTCCAGGCTCCCAGTGGAGTCGAACCTGCTCAAGACCACATTCGCATCTTATTGTCACCTGCAGACATTCAGCATATGATTGATGCTGCTGTTCAGTAGTCTCTGTTGGCTTGACTGCTGCCTCCTAGCAAGGAAGCTTCTGTGCAATCCCTTGCACCTGCCTCCCCTGATAGGAGTTACCAAGAGGAATTGTCTACTGGGGACCCAGATTCCCTAGCTCCCTCCCTAATGAGCCACCCATCATTTCTGGGTGAGGTTGAGCCCCAGGAACCGGACCTCTCTGATGATGAAGGTCTTCCCCCAGAACACCCCGCATTCACTGGCCTTTTTCCGTGGGCCCTTTTCAAATCTTTGTTGTTCAAGGCGGTTAATTGTTCGGGGAATCATTGGAGCTTTTCCCCATTGAGACCAAAGATAAACAGAAGGTCTTACCTACTGCTCACCGTAGGAGAGACTCCCGTTTCCTGCCGTATTCCCAGTGTCCTCAGTTTTGAGGACCGGAACGGGATGTTTGTTCCTCTTGTTTTCCTGGGGTTTTCACTCCCAAATAATGGGGTTTCCAAGACAGGTCTTCAAGTGATAGATCCTTTTCGAGTAAATGACCCTTTCATGGGGCAGGAGGTTGTTCACTCTGACGTCATAGCTAGCTGCATTTCAGATCCTCCCATTGGTGGCAGATTGGCCCTCTTCGCCCACCTTTGGGAAAGAACTATATCTGATAGATGGGGCCAGGCTATTATAAGATCAGGATTGGCCATAGAATTCCTTTCCCCTCCCCCGATATTTTTTGTATGCTATCCATTTTCTCATAACAGCAATAGGTGAGTCCTTATGGATTCAGCGATGCAGCATCTCTTCTCGATCAAGGCTATCCAAAGGGTGCCCAAGGATCAGGTGGGACAGGGCTTTTATTCTTGTGTATTCCTTGTCCCAATGTCATGGGGGGGGGGGTGGAGACCTATTCAGGACCTTAAAACGTATGAACCATTATATGGTATATCGCTGGTTCAAAATGCAGTCTTTGCATTCCATCCTAGACAGTGTTAAGAAGGGCGACCTCCTCTCCTCTATTGACCTCACTGAGGCCTATCTACATATTCCTATCCTCCCCTCTCGCAGACAGTTTTTTAGGTTCTGTTATGTGGGGACCCATTATCAATATCAGGCATTGCCCTTTGGGCTTTCCTCCGCTCCCCATTGTTTCACCAAGGTTTTAGCGACTTTGGCTGCTTTTCTCAGGGCTAGGTCTGTTCATCTCCAATGTTATCTGGACGACATCTTAATTTTGTCTACTTCTGCTCAGCAAGCCCGCCAGGACTTACAGTTAACTCTTCAGGTCCTAGCATCTCATGGATTCTCCATTAATGTGGAGAAGAGTCATCTGACTCCTTCCATATGTCTGCTCCATTTGGGGTCATTGATTGATTCTGTTGAGGGTAGAGTTTATTTATCTCAGGAGCATCAGGATAGCCTAGTGATCCTTGTGTCCAGAATTGAAAGTTGCGAGAGAGCATCCCCTTTATTACTTTCTCAGCTCCTGGGCAAAATGATCTCAACTATTTCCCGTTTGCATTCAAGAGACCTCCAATGGTTCTTTTTACCATTTCAGAAGGCGGGCAGAGGTACATCGTCAATCAAGATTCCAGTCCCCAAGGAGGTACTCAGATACCTCAGCTGGTGGCGGTCTCCAGCCATTGCCAGTTTTATGAGCCCCAGAGACTGGTGGTAACAACAGACGCCAGCCTGTTCGACTGGAGAGCACATTGTCAGTTGCAGATAGCACAGGGCAGGTGGAGTGCCTCCGAGAGTCATTGGAACATCAGTTGGATGGAGTTGCGGGCAGTATTTCTGGCTCTCCGGACTTTTCAGTACCTTCTTGCTGGCACCCATGTGCTAGTGCTCACGGACAATGTTGCCCTGAAAGCGCACATAAATCGTCAGGAGGGCACCAGGTGCAGGTCCCTTATGTTGGAGGCCAAGAGAGTGGGACTCTGGGCAGACCTCCGGGCAGTCCAATGTGCAGGTGGACTGGCTGAGTTGACAGGATATCGACCACTTGGAGTGGCACCTGCACCCAATGCTTTTCAAGGACCTATCGGCTCAGTTTGGCACCCCAGAGGTCAACTTGTTCACGACCCAACTTCTGCGTTTTTACTCGTGACTTCTAACACCTCAGGCAGAGGCCGTGGATGCTCTTCGATCCCAATGGCCACCAGGCCTCCTATATGCATTTCCGCCAATATCCCTCATCCTGAGGGTCATATGCAAGATCCTACAGTAGCAGGCAGAGGTCGTTCTTCTGGCGCCTCATTGGCCACGGAAGTCATGGTTCGCAGACCTCAAGACTTTGTTGGTGGCCCTACCCTGGAGGATTCCTCAGGGCACGGCCTCGCTCAGCCAGGGGGCAGTGGTTCACTTGGATCCCCAGTGGCTCCAACTGACCGCCTGGCGATTGAGCGGTGCGCTGAGTAGGGACATCCCCTCCAGTGTTCTCCAGACCATCCAGGCATTGCGGAGGCCATCCATGGACCACATTTATTTGGCCACTTGGGCCTTTTATGATTGGTGTGACCAAAGGGGGGTTTCTGCCCCTCAGGCCTGTTGTCCAGATCCTGATTTTTCTCCAGGATGGGCTTGACAGGGGACATTCACCCAATACGCTTTGGAGGCAGGTGGTGGCTATCTCAATGGTCCTGACTTGTGGGTTCCTTACCTCCTTATCCCAACACCCTCTTATACATAGGTTGCTACGGGAAGCCACAAATCCCCCCGTGGTGCACAGATATCCCACTTGGAACCTGTCTCTGGTTCTGAATTCCCTTACAGGTGCCCTATATGAGACTTTACAGATGACCAGCCTCCAACTTTTATCATGTAAAGTTGTCTTTTTGGTGGTGATTACTTCTGTGAGGCAGATTTCAGAGATTGCTGCACTTTCTATGCGGAGTGACCTCTGTGTGTTCCACGCTGATCGAGTGGTTCTGTGCCTTGACCTTACCCTTGTCCCTAAGATCAATACACCATTTCAGCGATTGCAGGAACTCATCCTTCCAGACTTCTGTCCTCACCCTGCCCACCCCTAGAAAGGCAGTGGCATATGTTGGATGTCCGGAGGGATCTCCAGGTATATCTCAAAAGAACTGCTGACTTCTGCAGGACTGAGTCTTTGTGTCATTTCTTGTAACGTAACATGATTATCAGGGACGTTAAACTCGTTCTTGTATAGTTCTTCTGTGTAATTTTGCCACTTCTTCTTAATCTCTTCTGCCTCTGATAGGTCCCTGTCATTTTGGTCCTTTATCATGCCCATCTTTGCATGAAATATTCCCTTCATATCTCCAATTTTCTTGAAGAGATCTCTGGTCCTCCCTATTCAATTATTTTCTTCAATTTCTTTGCACTGTTCATTTAAGAATGCATTCTTATCTCTTCTAGCAATTCTCTGGAATTCTGCATTCAGTTGGGTGTATCTTTCTCTTTCTCCCTTGCCTTTCACTTCCTTTCTTTCTTCAGCTATTTGCAAAGCTTCCCAGACAACCATTTTGCTTTCTTCCCTTTCTTTTTCTTTGGGATGGTTTTAGTTGCTACCACTTTTTTGTTTGAAAAAGTTTTTTTTATTTTATACACAAACAAGCATGTAATACATCAGTCCTTCCTTTCATGCGACATCTCGATGTTTTCTCCATGACTTCATCTTTTTGTAGCTTCTTCTGTCTTCATTATATCCAAAGATACAATATCCTACTTATATCATTTTTTTGCACGACTAATGATTTACTTGTCTATATCTCTTTTCTAACCAATGATAAAATTGATCCCATATCTTAAAATATGAGCCTCAGATAGCTCGACGGGCTAGATAGCCTGTTATTAACACCCAGCTGTCTGCAATTATGCAAGTTCAAGGCTCAAGGTTGACTCAGCCTTCCATCCTTTCTAAGGTAGGTAAATTGAGGACCCAGTTTGTGGGGGCAATAAGCTGACTTTGTATAAATATACAAACGTATGAAGGCTATTGCTTAACGCATTGTAAGCCGCCCTGAGTCTCTGGAGAAGGGCGGCATATAAATCTAATTTAAAAAAAATATTCTGAATCCTCTCTTTCTTTAATCATCAAAGTTAATCTATTCATTTCTGCAGTCTAAATTTTTTTTAATTACTTCTCCTTCCAAAGGTATTTTCTCTGCTTTCCAATTTTATGCAAAAACAGCTGTTATTACATGTATAATCAAATAAACATTTTCTTTACAAATTTTCTCAGGGAGGATACCCAGTAGGAACAGCTCTGGTTTTAAATTAATACGTTGTTGTGTCATTTCTTCCAACCATGTCTTGATTTTATTCCAATAGCTTTTAGCTCTGGACATGTCCACCACATATGGTAATAAGATCCTGGTAACTGGTGACATTTCCAACATTTAGCTGATTTGTCTTTAAACATTTTTGCCAGTTTCTCAGGGGGCATATGCCATCTGTAAAATATTTTATATTGATTTTCTTTATATGCAGTGGACATTGTTAGTTTATAATTCCTTTCCCATAATTTTTGCCATTTATCTAAGTCAATTAAATATCCAAAATTCTTTGCCCAAGCTATCATTGTTTCCTTTACCTGTTCTTCCTCTAACTCAATGCCAAGTAAAAAATTATAAAATTTTTAAATTAATTTATCTTCTGTTCCTGTAAGTATCCTGTCTAACTCTGTGTTTTCTAAATGAAAACCATGTAATTTAGCATCTATTTCATATCATTTGTATTTACATGTACATACCAATCCATCTCAATCCCCTGTTCTTGCAGTTCTCATTTCCCCTTCAATTCCCCCTATCTGTTAATAAATCCTTATATCTAACAATATTTCTAAAATTGACAATATTAGGGTGTATTAAAGCTTCCATTGTTGATAACCATATTGGTATTTTCACATAGTATTTATCTCTAACCTTCTCCCATACTAATAACAATGCGTTCCTTATATAATGTCTATGAAAGTACGTGTGTATCTTACTTCTACCATACCATAAAAATGCATGCCATCCCAATTGTAAATCATGACCTTCCAATGTTAATAGTGTTAAATTTCTTAATTCAACCCATTCCTTCATCCAAATCAATGCTGCTGCCTGGTAATATAATTCCCAATTCGGCAGCCCAAATCACGTAATATCCTGTAACATTTTTATATTTATTCTTGCTTTTTTCCCTTGCCATATAAATATCCTTATTATATTATTAAGATGTTGAAAATAAGTCTTTTCAATTTTATTGGTATTGTCTGAAATAGAAATAATAGTCTTGGCAATATGTTCATCTTTATTATTGTAACCCTTCCCATAAATGACAGTTGAAGATTTTTCCATTTCTCCAAATCTTTCTCAATTTGTTCTTTTAGTTTATAATAATTATCCTCTTTTATCGTTGCACATTTTGACGTTAAGTGTACTCCCAAATATTTGACTTTTTTTGCAACTTGTATATCTAATTTCTTTTTTATCTCTCTTTTTTGTTTTTCTGTAATAGTTTTCACCAAGATTTAATTTTTTTCTTTGTTTATTTTTAAACCAGAGACCTTCCCATAACTCTCTATTTGTTCTAATAACTTTGGGCCTATTGTTTGGGGTTCTTCTAAAATGAATACTAAATCATCAGCAAAAGCTTACAATTTATACTCTTCTTTTTTAATTTTCATCCCTTTTATCTCTTCATTTCACCTAATATTTCTATTTAAAACTTCTAAAGTCAAAATAAACAACAATGGGGATAAGGGACATCCTTGTCTTGTACTTTTCATAATAATAATATTTTCTGACATTTCCCTGTTCATAATTATCTTGGTGGATTGCCTATCATAAATTGTTTTTATATATATAATTTCCGGTGGCTCCATAGGCGTTGGCAGTCACTCATTTTGGAGTGCTAACCCCGCAATCTCATAAAAGCTGCTAGAACAGCGAAAATCAGCTGTCTAGCGGTTTGGAAATTTTTCCCTCGGGAAAAGAGGGGAAAGAGAGCAGCCGGGTGCAGGTAGAGCTCCCCAAGAGCCCCAGGAACAATCCTGGAGTTTGAAAGGTGAGAGCTCCCCAGGAACCCAGGACGTGTCTGCTTTATGCAGAACCAAATGCCGCGACCACGCCTGCAAGCAACTTTTTAACAATAATTTGACTAAAAGCAGGCAGAGCAAAGACAGGAGATATCATAATTGCAAGTACCAAACTTTAACTCCAGTTGAATATTGCTTCTTTCTGAGTCTGTTAAGAATGGAGGAAAATTGAAAGATGATGGCACTGGCTTGTTAAGGGTGTGGAAAGTGAAAGTTAAAGAAGAAAGTGCTTGTTAACTCATTAAAGCTGTTAGCCCCGTTTAACTCTAATGGACTTTGCTTCTAAAGAATTAAGACTCTGGGAATAAAGAATATAGTATAGATTTTCTAAAAAGCCATATTATTGACTAAAGTTCAGGACTAAGAGTATTTACTGATTTACTGAGCTGGTTGCTGGAAAGTGTAATTTGAAAATGGCTTCAAAGCAAATAAAACCAGGCGTTACAAAAAGTGCTGGAAGTTCTCCTGCCCAAACATCTAAATTGCAGTCTTTGTTGGCTGCAATTTGTGCTTGAGTTTGATATACAAACTCAAGCGCAAATGCAAACATAAGTATTGACACTTGAGGCTCTCCAAGGTGCCTTAAAGGTACAAGCCTCCGATTTGCAAGAAAAAATTACATCTGCATTCAAAGAAGTGTCTGAGGAAATGGCTGCAATTAAGGACCTAATCCAAACCCGAAACCAAGAAATAAGAGAAGACATTGTGGAAGCACTTAAAGGTCTGGTGGGTCAGGTTACATTGTTGGAGGAAAAGGTTGAAGAAATTAATCAATCTAATATGAATTTGGAGAATAAAGTGGATGAGGCTCAAATCAAGATGGACAAGAGGCAGAATTCACAATGACACAGTATAGGGTGATGGAATTTGCTTTGAGAGTAAAAGGCCTGAAAGAAAATAACCAGGAAAACTTGAAAGAGATCTTCGCAGAAGCTTTTGCACAGTTAACTGGAGAATCCAAAGCAGAATGTGATTGGCAAATTGATAAAATTTATCGTGTTAATTCATGGATTGCCAGACAAAGACAACTACCAAGAGATATTGTGATCTATTTTATTACCAAGAGGATAAGAAATGGGATCTTACAAGCTTTTACAAAAATAAATTGCAAGTGGCAGGACAGGAGATTGCAGTATTCAAGGAAATTTCTCCTAAAATGTTGAAATCCAAAAAAGATTATGCATTTCTAGTGGATGAACTTAGAAATCGCCAGATACAGTATAGATGGGAGGTTCCAGCTGAATTAGTGGTGAATTATTCAGGAGAACGATATCGTCTTAATACAATTTAGAAGGCAAGAGATTTTTATGCCAATATACTAAAGGCTGGACACCCACCATCTCCAGGAGCCAGAAAAAGAGTAGAAGCAGGAGAGGCTAGAAAGGAAGGCATGCAGGCACAAGCCCAAGGAGGTGCTTTGAATATCCAAGAAGAATTACTGCAACTTTCGAGTGCTGTGCAAGCTTGGGAGCAATCTGAAAAAACAGAAGATGTTAAAGAACAAAGACAAACTCGAGCAGCAACTAAGCAGAAAGAACAAGAATTAAAGATGCAACAAACTCAGTTAATAATCCAAGAAAGTACAAACACAAATACAGAAGATGTGGGGGGGGGGGCAAGACTGAAGAAATTCCAGGAGGAACTCCAGTCAGTGCTCAAAAAGCTTCAGGGGGCCAAGGATGGCAACTAGATTTTTGACTTGGAATGTTAATGGCTTAAATTCACCGCAAAAAAGGAGGAAATATTTCATTACTTGAAACAATTTAAAAATGATGTAATATGTTTGCAAGAAATACATATTAGGACAAATGTTCAAAAATATTTGATAAGCGCAAGATTGGGATCACATTTTGTGGCATCTGCTCCACAGAAGAAAAATGGTATAGTTATATATTTAAGAAAAGACTTAATGGCTAAATTAATTGAAGCAGATACGCAAGGAAGATACCTAGCAATTGAATTATTAATAGAAGGAAAGAAAATACTTTTAATGGGAGTATATGCACCCAATCAACAACAAGAAAAATTTTACAAGTTGCTGCATACAAAATTATTACATTGGGATTATAACTCGTGTATATTGTTGGGTGACTGGAACGGAGTATTGGATACCAGAGTGGACAAGTAGAGGCTTCCGCAAAAATGCGAGCAAGATTGCCTAAATTATTTTTTGATATGATGAAGGATATGGAATTGAGAGATATTTGGCATGAATGGAATCTTAAAGAACAAGACTTTACATTTTTTTCAGACAGACACTAATCCTTTTCTAGAATTGATTTTATACTAATTACAAATGATTTTCTTTCCAGGGTGAAGAAGACGAAGATATGTCCAAGAACTTTAACAGACCACAACCTGGTGTGGATGGAGTTGGAATATTTATTTATTTATTTATTTATTTATTTATTTATCTATCATCTATCTATCTATCTATCTATCTATTAATTATATTTCTATACCGCCTTTCTCCCGCAGGACTCAAGGCGGTGTACAGTTAAGAAAAAATAAAAGATACATAAACATCATAAAATTGATAATTAAAATTATAACATAGTTTAGCCCAAATTAAATAAAATCCAGAATTAGATAATATTTTAATCATTCCCAGTTAACATGTTTAGCCCCACCTGATTGAACATCAGGGTCTTGAGGGCACAGCGGAAAGCACGGAGATTAGGGATGTTTCGTATATCAGGGGGCAGTTCATTCCAAAGGGTTGGAGCCCTTACAGAGAAGGCCCTCTGACTGGCGACAGAGAAGTCGCCAGTCGGCACAATTTGCTGATGGTACCCTGAGTAGTCCCTCCCTGTGAGAATGAACTGGTCAGTGGGAGGCTATTGGTGGCAAAAGACGGTCTCATAAGTACCCAGGTCCTAAGCCATGGAGCGCTTTAAAGTGGTAACTAACACCTTGAAGATCACCGGGAGCCAGTGCAGCTCACGTAGGAGAGGTGTTACATGGGCGCAATGAGATGCGCCCATAATCACCCGCGCGGCTACATTCTGGACCAGTTGGAGCCTCCGGGTGCTTTTCAAGGGGAGCCCCATGTAGAGAGCATTGCAGTAGTCCATATGGGAGGTGACTAGGGCATGAGTGATGCCTTGAGTGTGCGCAAGGCATCCCAATCTAGAAAGGGACGCAACTGGCGGATCAGGCGAACCTGATAAAAGGCCCCCCGGCCACGGCCATCAAATGGTCTTCTAAATATGGAGAGAGGTCTAGGAGATGATGATGATTATTATTATTATTATTATTATTTATTGGATTTCTATACCGCCCTTCTCCCAAAGGACTCAGGGCGGTGAAAAGATTAAGATACATGTAAATATATTTCATAAACAGTAAATAAGATCTTGGCGATTAAATGAAAACTTATTTAGATATGAGAGGAATGTGATAGAATGTAAAAAATTAATGAAGGAATTCTTTGTTTTAAATACGCATAAAGGAACATCCATGGAAATGGTTTGGGATGCTAGCAAAACATATATGAGAGGTGTTTTAATAAATTTGAATAATGCACATAGATGTAGACAGGGGGGGAAAATGGAGGGAATTAGAAGAGGAGATAAAAAAGAAAGAGCAGGTGCTAATATATAACCCAGATGATAAGAAAACCAAAGAAGCAATTACCTTACTTCGAGGGCAGTTTAATATGTTGATATCAGATCAGGTTGCAACTAACTTGCAATATGCTAAACATAATACCTTTTGTAGTGCAAATAAACCAGGTAGATGGTTAGCATACATGTTGAAGAAAAAACAAAAGTCTCGTACTATAGAGAAAATAGATTATAAAGGTAAAGAGGTGTATCAACAGAATATGATTAAAAAGGTCTTCTTAGAGTTTTACACGAGATTGTATGCTGGTGATAAAATACAAAGTATAGATATAGATAGATACCTGGAAAAGGAGAATATTCTTAAAGATGAGCAAAGGGAAAGACTGAATCAACCGATATCTGAGGAGGAAATTCTCCTGGCAATTAAGAAGTTAAAAGTTGGTAAGGCCCCTAGTACAGATGGATTGACAGTGGCTTACTACATAAATTTACAACTGGAAATGGTAGATCCCTTAGGGAATTATTTACTAAAATACAATTGGGAGGAGGGGTACCACCATCTTGGAGAATAGCTTTTATTTCTTTGATTCTAAAAGAAGATCAAGACCAAACTCAGCCAAAAAACTATAGGCCTATATCATTACTTAATACAGATTGTAATATTTTTGCTAGAATATTAGCAAATAGGTTAATGTCAGTTATGCAACAAATGATTCACAATGATCAATCTGGTTTTATACATGGGAGACAAATGAAAAATAATGTAAGGCAAATTGTTAATATATTGGAGTATTTGGAAAGGAACAACCAAGTCCCTGTGGTGCTTATATTTTTGGATGCTGAAAAAGCCTTTGATTGATTGAATTGGCAGTTTTAATTGAAAATGGTACAAAGGATGCAGTTTAGAGAGTACTTTATACAATCTATCAAGCAATATATCAGGAACAGACAGCACAAATAATAATTAACGGTAGTTTAATAGAAACCTTTAAAATTGAAAAAGGAACAAGACAGGGTTGTCCCCTGTCTCCATTACTGTTTATTTTAACTTTGGAATTATTGTTTAATAAAATACGTAATTCAGATAAGATATGGGGAATCGAGATTAGGCATTATGACTATAGAGTACGAACATTTGTAAATGATTTGGTTGTAACCTTAACTCAACCAGTGAAATCAGCTACAGGTTTAATGGAGATAATCAATCATTATTGGTCAGGTATCTGGGTTTAAAATAAATATTGGGAAAACAGAGATGATAGCTAAAAATATGACAGCAAATCAAAAAGAAGAATTAGAAAGAGTAACGGGATGTGAGATAGTTAAAAAGGTTAAATATTTAGGAGTTTATATTACAACTTCAAATGGGAAATTATATCAGCATAATTATGAATTGTTATGACATAAAATACAGACAGAGATGGATAACTGTCTTTGCTGGGAAGAATAGCAGTAGTAAAAATGAATGTTTTGCCCAAGTTTTTATTTCTTTTTCAAATGATACCAATAATTAAAAAGGATGCAAATTTGGATGAATGGCAGAGGGGTATTAATAATTTTGTTTGGGACTTCCGGGTGGAAGTCATTGCCGGACGGCTTTCTTATAGCCGCCGGCTTCGCTGTGTGTCAGAGCCGCTCTGCTATCGGCAGGCGGCTTGAAAACCCTCTCTTCGGATCGGAAGAGAGGACAGAGCCGATGGGGAATAGGTAGAGCCCCCAGAATTGCCACCAGGGTCCTTTTTTTTGCCCTGGAAGGCGTTCTGTGTGAAGGCTCCCTTTCTACCCCACTGAAGCTCCGCGCGGCGAGGGACTTCTGTCAAGCGGCAGAGTGAGACGACGTGAGCAACTCCACCTTTCATATGGGGATTTTCCTCCAACTAAAGACTTTGGTGAGATCTGGACTTATTTTCAAGAATTTATAAGCATTTTAAGGATAAAAGAAAAAAAGTTTTCAGTCTAAACTTCTGAGCGAAAGTGTGTGGAAAATGGCATCTGGCTAAAATGGAGGAAGTGAAAGTGGAAAGTGAAAGTGCTAATTAGAGTGATCTAGTGGTCACTCTACTGGTAGTAATTGAAAGAACTATACTATTAAGACTTTAAAGCAGAAATATAACTTATCTGATCCCCCTTTTTGCAAAACTGGGGAGAAAAACTGGAGCAACAGGAAAGGGAGGGAGATTTTTTTTTCCAGAAATTAAGACTGTGTCCAGGCATGGCTTCAAAGAAATCTGGTGGGGATTCCCCTACTCACCAGACAAAGAAAGAGCCAGCTAAGCCACTAACACAGACTCAGAGTCAAATTCAAGAAAGTGGGAATGAGGATCTGAAAGCTTTTATGGCTAATTTAACAGCAACTCTCGCTGATCAAATCAAAAATTTGAATGAAAAGATGGAGAATAACCAAATTGAAATGAAGCAGTGGGTCAAGGAAAAAAGTGATAAGTTAAATCAGGACGTAACCAAAGTAATAACTGCTTTTACAGATGCGTTGTTGGTGGTGGAGAAAAAAGTGGATGATTTAAATGTAGAAGTGGAAACCAACAAGAAGGATGCAGAAGAAAAAATTTTTAAAGTGGATGTGAGAAATCAGAGGCTAGAAGATGAAATTACGATGATGCAGTTTCGTTCTATGGAGTTCGCTTTAAGATTGAGAGGACTAAGGGAGAACAACAGAGAGGATTTGAGGGCAGTTTGTGTGGATGTATTGGCCAAGATTTCAAAGTTGGAACCTGAGTTAATTGCTAAAAGAATTGACAAGATTTACAGGGTTAACTCTCGTGTGGCAAGACAAAGGAATTTGCCTAGAGATGTTGTGATTTATTTTACTGATAGAAGGCTGAGAAATGATATTCTACAAAACTCCTTCCACACTACTGTTCAAGCTGAGGGTAATCAAATTGGTGTTTTTAAAGAGCTACCACCCAAAATGTTAAGAGATCGAAGAGACTATGGTTTTTTGGTAAATGAACTGAAAAAGTGCCAGATCCCATTTAGATGGGATGCTCCTGTTGGTATTATTTTGAGATATGAGGATGTAAGATACTGTCTAAATTCGGTGGAAAAAGCAGAACATTTTTATCATAACATTCTTAAAAAATCTTCAACACCACCATGTTCATCCACATTGTTATCTGCAGAAGGAGTCTCTAAAGATAAGGATTTTGAAGAAGGCATTCAAGAATTACACAGGGAACAAGAACGACAGGCACTTTGAGCAACAGCAAGGGAAGTACTTTTAGGAGCAGTAGGTGGTTTCTCAGAGGATTTTTTTGCAGACCTCCCAGAGCCCAGAATAAAGCATCCCAGAGCTACAAGAGAGGTGGATGCAAGAACCAAAAGATCAACGTATAACTCGCGCAGCAGAGAAACAAAGACTAGAGAAGCAAAAACAGCAGAGGTTCATGGTGCCACAAGAAGAGAAAGGGGCAAATGGGAAAACACAGAAATCTGAAGCAGTGGGAGGAGCGAGACCAAAGACCTCTGCTGTTGAACAGGGTCTTAGGCAATTGCTCGATATGCTTCAAGAATCTTCAAATGGCAGTTAGATTTTTATCATGGAATGTGAATGGTTTGAATTCTCCACAGAAAAGAACGAAAATATTTCATTATTTGAAGCAGTATAAAAATGATGTTGTTTGTTTGCAAGAAACTCACATTAGAACCCAGGACCAAAAATATTTGATAAATTCAAAATTTGGAGTACATTTTATGTCTTCTAGCTCTGTGAAAAGGAATGGAATAGTTTTGTATATTTCTAAAAGAATACCAGCTAAACTTGTAGAATCGGATGATGAAGGAAGATATATTGCAGTTGAAATAAATATACAGAATGTTCAGTTGCTTCTGATTGGAATTTACCCCAAACCAACAGCAGGAAAATTTTTATAAATTATTACATACTAAAATATTGCAATGGAATTACAAGTCTTTTTTGATTATGGGAGATTGGAATGGTGTGATTGATACAATTCTTGACAAAAAGACATTGGCTAAGAGGGGGAATAAATTACCACAGACGTGTTTTGCATTGAAAGAAGAATTAGAATTGAAGGACGTATGGAGAATTCACCATCCGAAGGAATTGGACTTTACATTTTTTTCTGATAGACATAAATCTTTTTCTAGGATTGATTTTATGCTGGTTTCTTCTGATCTACTTACTAAAATGACTAAGACTAAGATTTTTCCTAGAACTCTGACTGATCATAGTTCGGTATGGATGGAAATGGATTTTGGTAAGAGGGAGAGAAGATCTTGGAGAATGAATGAGAACTTATTTAGATATGAGAAGAATATAGCCGACCTTAAAAAACATATAAAGGAATTTTTTCAATTGAATTTGAACAAGGGTACACCTATTGAAGTTGTTTGGGATGCAAGCAAGGCCTATATGAGAGGTGTACTGATTTATATGAACTCTAAGCACAGGTCAATACGACAAAAGATAAGATTAGAACTGGAGTCAGAAATAAAGGAGAAACAACAACTGCATATTAAGAACCCGACTGATGAGAAATTGCAGGAAACTATAAAACTTTTGAAAGATCAATTTCAAATGTTTATGGCTGATCAGACGGCAACTAATTTACAATTTGCCAAGCATAATACTTTTTGCAACGCTAACAAACCTGGTAGATGGTTGGCATATACTTTAAGAAAGCAACGAAGTTCCCGTATAATAGATACTATTGAATATAAAGGTAAACAAGTTTTTCAACAGAGTTCAATACATCAAGCTTTTTTAGATTATTATTTTAATTTATATCATACAGATAATATTCAAAAGGACCTTATTGATGAATATCTTGGAAAGACGAGAGTTACAAAAATTACATGTGAACAAAAGGAGAGAATGAACCAAGTAATAATGTCTAAGAGATTTTATTTGCAATAAAACAACTGAAAATAGCTAAAGCTCCTGGGACGGACGGTTTGACAGCAGTATATTACAAAACTTTACAATCAGAATTGGTTGAACATCTTAAGGACTTATTCTGTAGTATACAGCAGGGGGGTAAAATACCCCCCTCATGGAAGACGGCCTTTATCTCATTGATACCAAAGGAAGATGGTTCTTCAAAACCAGAAAATTTTAGACCAATATCTCTCCTGAATACGGATTATAAAATTTTTGCAAAAGTAGTAGCCAACAGACCGATGCCAGTTATCCAAGAGGTGATTCATAATGATCAAGCAGGTTTTATAGAGGGCAGACATATGAATGACAATGTGAGGCAACTTATAGATTTACTGGAATACCTTGAGAAAAATAAGCAGATCTCTGCGGTGCTGGTGTTTTTGGACGCAGAAAAGGCCTTTGATCGAGTCAACTGGGATTTTCTAAAAAAGACTTTGTTCAAAATGGATTTTGGGGACCAGTTTATACAAGCAATTTCAGCAATTTACCAAGAACAGACAGCACAAACGGTTATTAATGGGAGTTTAACTACTAATTTTCATATACAGAAGGGTACTAGACAAGGTTGTCCGTTATCCCCATTGTTGTTTATTTTAACTTTAGACTAAACCAGAAAAAGACTAAGATGATAGTTAAGAACATATTGGAACCACAAAAGAGTGAACTAGAAAGGTTGGCAGGCTTTGAAATAGTTACAAAGGTGAAATATCTAGGAGTTCAGGTTGCAGCGTCTAATATAAAACTTTTTCAAAATAATTATGAAGTTTTGTGGCATAAGATTCAAAAGGACCTTGAAACTTGGAAGAAACTGCAACTATCTTTACTTGGGAGAATAGAAGCAGTTAAGATGAATGTTCTACCTAGATTTCTGTTTTTGTTTCAAATGATTCCGGTGCTCAGAAGTGATAAGATATTGGTTGAATGGCAATCAGGTTTAAACAAATTTATTTGGAATGAGAAAAAACCAAGAGTTAAATTTAAAATTATGCAAGATGTTCGTGAAAGAGGTGGCCTTAAAGTTCCAAACTTACGTTTATATTATGAAGCTGCAGTGTTGACACAAGTGGGTGATTGGTTTGGAACAACAAAAACTGAAATTTTGAATATCGAAGGCCATGACTTGGACTTTGGTTGGCATGCATATTTATTTTATGAAGACAAGCTGGACAATGTATTTAAAAGTCATATATTGAGACATGCGCTGATGAGAGTTTGGAAGAAGCACCAGCTTAAATTGGATTACAAAATACCTTTGTGGTTGGATCTTGGGCAAGTCATGCGGAATATAAAGTCACTCGGGGGGATTTTATATAAAGAGATGCTTTTTAATGATGGGGGCAGATGGAACTTGAAATCTTTGAAAGTTCTGTTGGAAGAAGGGAGGAATTTATCATGGTTGAAGTATTCTCAACTTCAAGCAAGATGGAGAGAAGACCAGAAAATTGGTTTGATGCTACATGAAGAAGATTTGGTGATGCAGATAAAAAGGAAAGGACCGATGCATATCAAGAGGGTGTATAATTTATTGTTAGAAAGAGACTCAGAGAGTGAATTAGTTAAAGATTGTATGATAAAGTGGGCACAAAATTTTGCAGAACCAGTTATGTTGGAAACATGGGAAAAGATCTGGGTCCAGAATGTTAAATTTACACAAGCACAAAATCTGAGGGAAAATTTTTATAAAATGCTTTACAGATGGCGTTTAGATCCCAAGAAATTGTCATGTATGTATCCAAATGTTCAACCTAAATGTTGGAGGTGTGATTGTTTGGATGCTACATATTTTCATATTTGGTGGACTTGTAGAAAGGTGAAAGCATTTTGGATTAAACTTTGGTGGGTTATGCAGAATGTTTTGAAAAAGAAGCTTCATTTTTCTCTGCAATTGTTTTTGCTGGGTATAGTTAAGGATTGTTCACCGAGTGAAACGAGATTGATTTTATATATGATTACGGCAGCTAGGTTATTGATTGGTCAATATTGGAAAAAAGATAGTGTACCTACTATAGGAGAATGGACATCGAAGATGGCTAATTTTGCGGAAATGGCAAAGATTTCTGCATACCTAAAAGATAGGACCCATGAAGCCTTTGTTAGGGACTGGAAGAAATGGGTAGATTATGTGCAGAACAAATACCAAACTAAGAACTTTCAATTAGTTTTTGATTCATAATTATTTTTATTATAACTATTTTATTAAATGTTTGAAACTATTAGTACAGTATATGTGTTAGAGATTAATAATTATTTGTTTTAAATATTTCAAATTATATTGTTATTCAAAAAATTTATTACGTTATATATATTTTTATATATAATTACCTAGAAAAATTATTCTCATTATAACTATTTTATTGAAATTAAAATTATATTGTTATCTAGAAAACTTATAATGTTACATATATTTACTATATTATTATTTAGAAAACTATGAAGTTAAAAATAAGTTTATATACATTGGTTATACTGCTGTCTAGAAAAAAAAATCTTTAAGAACATTTGTTAAGTTTCTATAAATGATTTATGGTTGATTGAGGGTTAATTGTACATATATGATTTAGCCTGATATATATTTGATAGACTATTCTATTCATGTTTAGTAAATATTTTAGATTAATTTTACTTTACTTATTGTTAAAATCTATGATATTTTATCTGGATCTCATCTATACTCTTTGTTTAATATTGATTGATATATAAGATTGATGTTTTGTTAGTAATGGAAGCCTGGGGGGGGGTTGGGAGGGGAGGGGGGGAAAGGAAGGGGGGGAGGGGGGATTGTTGGGGGGAAATGGGGATAAAAATTGTATTGTAAAACTTTTTCAATAAAAAAAAATTGTTTGGGCAGGGAAGAAACCAAAGATAAAATTAAAAATAATGCAAGATATACATGAAAGAGGAGGCTTGAAAATGCCCAACTTAAAATTATATTATGAAGCAGCCGTTTTATCAACAATTAGTGATTGGATTAATTTAACAAATGAAAGAATACTGAATATTGAGGGATATGATTTGGTATATGGTTGGCATGCCTACTTAGTGTATGAGAAGAAGGTGGATAGGACTTTTAAAAGTCATATATTGAGGAATGCTTTATTGCGTGTCTGGAAGAAATATCAACATAAATTAAATGATAAGATACCTATATGGACAGTACCCAGACACGCGATAGAGAACATAAGTATAGAACAAAGACAGGATGTAATTAAATATAAAGAAATTCTCAACATAGAGAAAGGTATATTAAAGTTAAAGCCTTTAAATGTATTAAAAGAAGAAGGGGTAATTCAAACTTGGTTTCAGTATGTACAATTACAAGCTAGATAGAGAAGAGATCAGAAAATTGGTATTACACAAAGTGAGGAAAACTTGATAAAACAAATTAGAGACCAGAGTCAAATGCATATAAAAAGGTTGTATAATATATTGATAGAAATAGATTCGGAAACAGAGTTAGTTAAAGATTGTAAGATAAAATGGGCACAAAACTTTGAACAACCAATAATGATGGAAACTTGGGAAAAAATATGAGTAAGAAATGTAAAATTTACACAAGCGCAAAATTTGAGAGAAAATTTTTATAAAATGTTTTATAGATGGCACTTAGATCCTAAAAAGCTAGCTTGTATGTATCCGAATTTACAATCTAAATGTTGGAGATGTGATTGCGATGATGCTACTTATTTTCATGTATGGTGGACCTGTAAAAAGGTTAAAGCATTTTGGATAAAAATATGGTGGATTATTCAAAATATTCTTAAAAAGAGGATAAAGTTTACTCCACAGTTGTTTTTGTTGGGTATAATTACAGAGTGTATGGTTATAGAGACTAATTTGATCCTGAATTTAATAACTGCAGCAAGATTGTTGGTGGCGCGGTATTGGAAGAAGGAAGATTTGCCTACTATTCAAGAATGTGGGTGGAGGGAGGGGAAGGGGATATATCTGTAAACTTTAAAACTTTTCAATAAAAAATAAATAATAAATTGTTTTTATAGTATCAAATCTCTCCCCAAACTTCATTTTTTGTAATTGTTCTATTATAAATTGCCAGTTCACATTATCAAAAGCTTTTTGAGCATCTAAGAACATCATCATCATTTGTTTTTCTGAATTTGTCTCATAATATTCCAGCGTATTTAGAATTATTTATTTATTTATTTATTTATTTATTTATTTATTTTATTAGATTTGTATACCGCCCTTCTCCTTGCGGACTCAGGGCGGTGGACAGCCGAATAAAAAACAGTATACAAAAGTTAAAATTTCTTAAAAGACATATAACTATGGCTAAAATTAAAACCACTAAATAATTAAAATACCCAACCCTCTAATACAATCTTAAAAATTCAGCTGGGTCAGGCTAGACCAGCAAGCTGAAAAAGATGGGTTTTTAGGGCCCGACGAAAAGTCCGGAGGTCAGCAATTGTTCTCAGTTCTGGAGGCAGATCGTTCCAGAGGGTAGGGGCTGCCACAGAGAAAGCCCTCCCCCTGGGGGTCGCCAGCCGACATTGTCTAGCTGACGGCACCCTGAGGAGACCCTCTCTGTGGGAGCGCACCGGCCGGTGGGAGGCTATTGGCGGCAGAAGGCGGTCCCGTAAGTACCCTGGTCCTAAGCCATGGAGCGCTTTAAAGGTGGTCACCAACACCTTGAAACGCACCCGGAAGTCCACCGGCAGCCAATGCAGCTCGCGCAGGAGAGGTGTCACATGGGAGCGTCCCGTCGCTCCCATAATCCCCCGCGCGGCCGCATTCTGCACCAGTTGGAGCCTCCGGGTGCACCCCAAGGGGAGCCCCATGTAGAGAGCATTGCAGTAATTATCCTCATATTGTCTCTGATTTGTCTCTGGTAAAAAATCATTTTGATCTATATGAATAAATTTAATAGTCTTTTTAGCCTATTTGCCATTATTGAAGCAAAAATCTTGTAGTCCACATTTAATAACGAAATCAGTCTATAATTTTTATCAATTGTAAATCAACATCTTCTTTAGGTATAAGTGTTACATAGGCCTCTCTCCATGAGTGTGGCATTCTTGCCTTCATTAGGAGTTCATTAAATAGTTCCAGCATTACATTACTCATCACTTCTTGTAACATTCTTCTAATGTTTTATATAATCCCGCTGGAAGGCCATCCGATCCTGATGCTTTCCCATTTTTTTGTCTTTTAATTGCTTCTGTTAATTCCATCAGTTATTCTTTCTTCTAACATTCCCTTGTATTGTTCAGTTATTTTAGGTAAATCTGAATTTTCTAAATCTTTTATTATCTCTTCCTCTGACGTTTCCTCTTGAAAATAAAGTTTTTCATAATATTTTTCAATTATCTTTTCTACATTTTTGTAATGTAATTTCCCCTCTTCATCTTGTAAATGTTTTATTATTTTCTTCTCCTTCCCTTTATTTATTTATTTATTTATTTATTTATTTATTTATTTATTTATTTATTTATTTATTTATTTATTATTTGTTTATTTATTTATTTATTTATTTATTTATTTATTTATTTATTTATTTATTTATTATTTTATATGCTAATCATCTTCCCGGTTTGTTTGCATTTTCAAAGAAATTCTGTTTAGATGCTCTTAATTTATTTGCTAAAAATTCTTGTTCATTTAAGTTTATTTCATGCTTTTTCAATTCTAATCACTTCTTAATTGTTTTATTTTGAATATCTTTTTGGAACCCTTTCTCTAGACTTTTATAGTCCTCTTCCAATTCTTTTTGTTTTTGTCTTTTCCTTTTATTCTTGTTTTCCCAAATATGTTATTGCAAGACCCCTTAATATAGGCTTTCATTATATCCCATACATTCTAAAGTGACGTATCTTCATTTTTATTTGTTTTGAAGAAAAACTCTTAATTCTTTTTCCAAACTGTTGGAAATCCTTTTCATTTAATATTGTTGCATTCAAAGTCCATCTTGTCTTTCTCTTTTGTCCTTTCCATATTATTGTCATTGGATTATGATCCGCCCAAATGTTTGAACCTATATTCACTTCTTGTATATTATCTATGAGTTCTGTTGACATCAATATCATAACTATTCTTGATTATGATAAATGTCTATTTGAATAAAAAATAGATTGTTTTTTTTCAAGTGTTTTTGTCTCCAAATATCTTGACTACTCAATTCTTAGATCATTGTGGAAAAGGATTTTGGTAATATTTTTCTAGACTTTTTGTTTATCTTCATTGTTTTATAGTCCAAATCCACATCTATTACTGCATTAAAATCACCCATTATACATATGTATTCATAATCCAGTTCTAAAATTTTCCTGTGTAATCTCCCATAAAATGTTGTTTCTCATTGTTTCTCGTTGGTGCATATACCGCTATCAAAAGTATTTGTTTAAAATTCATTTTTATTTCTACCATCAAAATCCTGTCTTCTTCATCTTTGAAGAGTAATTTAGGTTCTAATTTTTCTTTAATATATAGAGCTACTTCTCTTTTACTTTGTATCAATGAAGTGAATAAAATCCTAATTTTTGATATTCTAATAATTTTATATGTTGTTTTCTAATGTGTATTTGTCCGTCTATAGTTCTTCAGGCACTCTGTCTATCAAAGCTAATTCCTTAAATCTGTCACCTCTACTGTATACTCATCAGGAATATGATTTAGTTCATACCTGAGAGGCCTAGTGCTTTCCCCTACTTTCTTCAATTTAAGTCTAAATTTCGCAACTCTCCTGGCCTTGTTTTTACTGACTGTATAGAGCTTCTCCATATTTGGCTGCAGAACACATAGTCAATCTGATTTCTGTGTTGACTGTCTGGTGATGTCCATGTGTAGAGTTGTCTTTTGGGTTGTTGGAAGAGTGCTTGCTATCATATTATCTTGACAGAATTCTATCAGCCTGTGCCCTGCTTCATTTTATACTCCAAGGTCAAACTTGTCTGTTATTGCAGTTATATTTTGGCTTCCTACTTTAGCATTCCAATCCCCCATAATGATAAGGACATCGTTTTTTTGATGTTAATTCTATAAGGTGCTGTAGGGCTTCATAGAACCGGTCAATTTCATCTTCTTCAGCACCAGTGATTGGGGCATCGACTTGGATTACTGTGATATTGAATGGTTTGTCTTGGATTTGAATTGAGATCATTCTGTCATTTTGAGGATTGTATCCCAGTATTGCTTTTCCTACTCTTTTATTGATTGTGAAGGTTACTCCATTTCTTCTGAGGGATTCTTGCCCACAGAGGTATACCTGATGGTCATCTGAATTAAATTCACCCATTCATGTCCATTTTAGTTCGCTGATTCCTAAAATGTCGATGTTCAGTCTTTTCATCTCTTGTCTGTCCACATCCAGTTTGCCTTGATTCATGGATCTTATATTTCAGATTTCTAGGGAGAAAAAATCTTTACAGCATTGGACTTTCCTTTCACCACCAGATGCATCCACAGCTGAGCGTCCTTTCAGCTTTGGCCCAGTCACTTCACTCTTTCTGGCACTACTGGTACTAGCCGTCTGCTGTTTCCCAGTAGTATACTGGATATCTTCCGACCTGAGGGGCTCATCTTCCAGTGCCATATTTGTTTTCCTTTTGATACTATCCATGGGGTTTTCATGGCAAAAATACTGAAGTGGGTTGCCATTTCCTTCTCCAGTGGATCACGTTTTGTCAGAACTCTCTGCTTTGACCTGTCCGTCTTGGCTGTCCCTGCATGGCATAGCTCATAGCTTCATTGAGCTATGCAAGCCCCTTAGCCACGACAAGGCAGTTACATACAGTAGCCACTAAAAATCCCATTTTGAAGTTACTGCTGCTGCAGCATCCACACTGTCATTTACACTTGACTCATAGCAGGAACCCTGCAGTGTACCTCCCCGCCTATCTCCTTCATTTTGTCCTATTGGATCACTGCAGGCCTTGGGCCTACTTCATATCTCCATGCACTTTATAATTTGAAGATCTCTGAAGCTCTGGTCCTCTTATCCTTTGCAAGCCACTCCATCCCTCAATGCCCCTAGTTGTGTGGCTAGATGTAGCTGCAAGGAATGGCAGGTGCTTCTGGGATGCAGCTGCAGTCTGCTCTGCTTCCCTAATGCACTTGGTGTAGCACTGCAGAAAGCTCTGAAGTTTTGTGTAAAACTGCACAGATCTTGTTAAGACCACTTTATCCCTTGGCGATTTGGCTGCATAAAGAAAGCAGCTGCCATTTTGGAGTAGCCACAATTCTACAAGTCTGGAGTTCTGGAGATCTTCAAAAGATCTACGATGGATAATGAGAGGCAGGGTGGAGATGGGTCAAGTGGGATGGGAAGCAGGTCTAAGACCTGCAGAAAGTTGTGGGGATGGGATGCCTATGCATACCCTATGAGGGGAAAGCAGGTCCAAGAGCTGTGGGGATTTTGAGGGATGGGAGGTGGACAATGGGGATATCGGGGGAGGAAGTATTGGTAGGCAGGCAGACTTTAGTGTGTGCTAGGCCTTTGGACCTCCCCTAAGGCGATTTCCACTTAGGTATCACATATGCAACCTTAATGAGAAGGCTCCATTACTGTTGTAGTCAAGGACTATGTGTATATAGATTCTTCAGTTAAGCAATCACCATATCCTATGTGTCAGCCTCCACCTTTTTATTGCTTGCTTGCTCGGCTGCCATTGTAAGGGGGGAGGGGGGAGCTGTTTGGATGTCTAGGAGGGGGGAAGTGAGCTGGTGGAGAAAAGGGGGGAAAGTTTTCCTCAGTGTTTTCTCTACAGCTGGGAAGAGTGCTGATAACCACTCAAGGTCAACCTTCATGGCATACCAGGAGGATGGCACCATCGGAAGCTGCACCCCACATGACCCCTGGGGGGGATGTAGATTGGATAATCCTTACTGGACGATTGGGGGAAGGGTTTTAAGGATGCTCTCTGTATGTGATTTTCACGCCTATTGCCTCAGACCTTGCTTTTCTTTCATTGCATTCAGTTCATACTCAGTAAAAGTACCTTTCTCTATGAAAATGGAGTCGGGTTTTTTTTTCTTGAATATTGAAAGGAGGCACACCTGACATTAAGCAAAGCCTGAAATTAACAGCCATTCCGGAAAACTACCATTTGGGATGAGCAAAGAATGTCTGACCAGGACAGCAACCAGGAGGATATGGGGGCTATGGGAGATGGGAGATATTACAACAAGAGAAAAATGGAAAACAGATACAAACTTATGCTGAAGTGCCAGCTGGAGGAAAAGTGCAAGAAGATTTGTCTCAATTTGGGGCTTCATCCCCAACTCTCCTTCCACCAGAGAAGATAGAGGGATCAGTGCCTGATACACTCAATAAGATAGAGGAACCAAGAGAACAGCGTGTGACACGATCAACTTTTAAACAACAACAACAACAACAACAACAACAAATGCAACAAGCCCAAGATTTAACCCAAGAAGTTCAAAAAAGAGAAGCAGTGGGAGGAGTGAGGCTGAAGAGTAAGGTGGAAGAAGATCTTCAGCGAATGCTCATGACGCTTCAATGTGCCAAGGATGGCTACTAAGTTTCTATCCTGGAATGTCAATGGTTTAAATTCACCACAAAAGAGAAAGAAAATATTTCATTATCTGAAACAATTTAAGAATGATGTTATTTGTTTACAAGAAACACATATTAGACTATTAGATCAAAAGTACTTAATAAATTCAAGATTAGGGACTCATTTCGTGGCATTAGCTCCAGAGAAGAAGAATGGAATAGTTACCAGAGTTCAATGCATATTAAAAGGCTGTATAATGCATTATTGGAAATAGATTCAAAAATGGAATTGGTTAAGGATTGTATGATAAAATGGGCACAAAACTTTCAGGAACCAATAATGATGGAAATATGAGAAAAGATTTGGGTTAGAAATGTTAAATTTACACAAGCACAAAATTTAAGGGAAAATTTTTATAAAATGTTTTATAGATGGCATTTAGATCCTAAGAAATTGTCATGTATGTATCCGAATGTGCAAGCCAAATGTTGGAGATGTGATTGTGAAGATGCAACTTAGTATCATATATGGTGGACTTGTAAGAAGATCAAAGCATTTTGGATAAAAATCTGGTGGGTAATGCAGAATATTTTGAAAAGGAGGTTGAAATTTACTCCACAATTGTTTTTATTGGGTATAACAACTGATTGTACAGTATTAGAGACTAAATTGATTTTAAACTTAATATCAGCAGCTAGGCTGTTGATAGCACATACTAGAAGAAAGACTCTTTGCCTACTATAGAAGAATGGACACTGAAAGTAATAAATCTAGCTGAAATGGCGAAAATCTCAGCATACTTGAAAGATCATATGCAAGAAAAATATATTTTGGAGTGGAGAAAATGGATTGACTACATTCAAAATAAGTACCAGATGCGAAGATATCAAATTGCGTATGAATGAATGTAAAGATATATTGTGCTATCTATAGTGGAGTTAAGGTTTCGGGGGGGGGGGGGATTTTTAAGCTTATGGATGGTTAGGTTAATTTAGTTTATGATTGTTTCTTTTTTCTAACACCCTGCATTTTGCTCTGGGAAGTCGGGGGGGAGGGGGGAAGGGTGGAGGCGTGGGAAGAAGGGATTGGGGGTGGGGGGGATTTCAGGGGGGGAAAAATATTTTTCTTTTTTGTAAAACTTTTCAATAAAAAAAATACAATAGCGTTCGAGAGGAAGTAATTTGTCCGGTTATTTCCTCGAAACAGCTGGCAGCACCAGTGGTTACCAGAGCCCAGGCAAAAGTAGATCTAACCTTGTCCAGCGACTTGAGCAAGCAGTTGAAAGAAGCACTAAAAACTGACAAGTGGTTTTTAACCCACTCCAATGAGTGTACAGTGCAGGAGGATCTCGCCTGGGTGGGAGCCAAACTGTATGTCCCCGCCAGCCTGTGGGGGGACAGTATTACAATACGCCCATGAATACGCTGTGCATTTTGGCTTCATGAAGACATTACATTTAGATAAATGACAATTCTAGTGACCGGTGCTGAAGAAAGACATAGAAGCCTATGTGGTGAGCTGCCCTATATGTGCTTCAACAAAGAAGCCTCCTGGGAAACCACCTGGGTTGCTTCAGAGTATAGCCAGGCCAGGAGCCCCATGGAAGAAGATCTCCAGGGATTTTATTGTTGAGTTGCCCAAAAGTGGAGGGAATACAGTCATTTGGGTACTGATTTGTTTTCTAAACAAGTGCATTTTATCCCATGTCCAAAGATCCCTTCGGCTAAAACTCTGGCTAAATTGTTTGTCCAACATGTGTACAGACTACATGGGGCTCCAGAGCGAATAATCTCGCTCCAGAGCGAATAATCCACTTTTGGAAGGAGTTCCTGGGGTTGTTAGGCTCCACCCAGGGGTTAAGCTCCGTCCACCACCCTCAGACAATGGGGCGTGTGAAAGAATTAACTTGGTGTTGGAACAATACCTTAGATGTTACATAAATTATCAGCAAGATAACTGGGTGGACTTGTTGCCGTTTGCAGAGGTCGCCTATAATAACTCTATACACAGCAGTACTGGGTTTACCCCCTGTAAGATAGCCTCCGGCCAAGACTTTGTGCCCATCCCGGAGTTACCTCAGGAAAACCCAGATACCTTCTTTGGCTGAATGGATTGAACAGCTAGAGTACATGGTACTTGGTCCGTAACACGAAAGACCTGGACGAAACTCACCAAGCTCATAAAGTTCAAGCCGATAAGAAAAGACTTCTTAGGGTAGGGATTATAAAATAAGAGAAAGGATTTTCCATTCTACCAAGTACTTGCAAACTACCCAAAAGTCGAAAAAACTTTTCCCAAATACTTGTGTCCTTTCCCTATCGTACGCATAGTTAACCAATTACGGTGCAATGAGAGCTGCCTAAAACCTTGCGAAGGATTCATCCGGTGTTTCATGTTAGTTTGCTGAAACCAGAGCGTTTGTCCCCTTTGTGTCCAGACCAAGAACCTCCTCCTGTCCCCATACCCACTGAAGGGAAACAGCATTTTGAAGTCAAAGAAATATTGGATTCAAGGAAACATTGCGATAAGGTGCAGTACTTGATGGCCTGAAAACATTTCCCTTCAGCTCAGTCTGAATGGGTAAATAAGCGAGATGTTAGGGATCTGAAGCAGCTGCAATTATTTTATTTCAAATATCCTGATAAACCTTAATCTTGGAGTTGTACTCATGTTCCTGGTTATGTAATTATCTATTTTCCATTATTCTGTTTTTCTTGTAGGAATATTGTTTCTTCTGCAGAAGGGCTGAATGTCAGCCTCCACCTTTTTATTGCTTGCTTGCTCTCCCATTGTAACTGGGAGAGGGGAACTGTTTGGATGTCTGGGAGGGGAGAAGTAAGCTGGTGGAGAAAAGTGGAGCAAGTTTTCCTCAGAGTTTTCTCTGCAGCTGGGAAGAGTGCTGATAACCACCAAGGTCAACCGTCATGGCATACCAGGAGGATGGCACCATCGGGAGCTGCATCCCACATGACCCCTGGGGGGGGGATGTGGATTGGATAATCCTGACTGGACGATTGGGGTGAGGGTTTTAAGGATTCTTTCTATATGTGATTTTTGTGCCTATTGCTTCAGACCTTGCTTTTCTTTGGTTGCATTCAGTTCATACTCAGTAAAATCCTTTCTCCTGCATTGCTTCAGCAAGCTGCCAGCAGCCTTCCATTAGTGGAAACTATGTACCTGAAGCCACATTCATGCCCACGGCTGCTGGCCTATGCCCTAGTGAGAGCCTGGAGGATGATTTACCAGAAAGCTTAAAGCTTATTATTTCCCAGACCATTGTTAATGACATTTCTGCTGGGTTACAACAGAAGCACCATCTGGCATCCTGGGCATCTGACCCATCCATGCCTTTACATCAGCAGGCCCAGCTCCCTGAAGACCTGACATCGCTGCAGGCCCAGCGTTTTTCCAAACCATCCTCAGGATATGATGAATCCTTCCTGGGAGAAGAGAGCCAGAGGGAGATAGACCTCTCTGAGGACGAGGCCCTAGTTCCGGACCTACCATCCTTTACAGACCTATTTCCTCCTGCTTTATTTAAGTCTCTACTGCATTAAGCAAGAGCCACTGCTCAGTTAGGAACGGAGACAGCCCCATCAGATACACCCTTGGGGCCTCTGGATCAGGGCACAGGACACTTCTCTGAGTCAGTAGCAGAGCAGGAGAAGATTCCAATCCCCAAGTTCTTCCGGGATGTAGAACAAAAGCAATGGACTCATCCGGGGTCATTCCCCACCCCAAGTGGGAATGACAGAGGATTCTACAATATGACCTCTGATTTCTCCAAGGCACTTCAGCTGCCAATAGTGGACAGGCCGGTGGCAGCTCTCATCTCTCCCTCTGCTGTCCTATCTGGGGACATAGCAGAACGATTAAAGGCCGAGGACAAACAATCTGAACTGTCCATGCATAAAAGTGGCTGCTGGGAAATCAAAGTGGCCATGTCTGCTTCATTTTTAAATTGTGCCTCATTGCTCTGGTGTAGCCAGTTACAATCAAGAATACCACTACACGAGGCCCGGCTTCACCAGGACGTGAGTAAATTAATAGCTGCCACTCAATTCTCCATGGAGGCCACCTTAAGCTCTGTTAAGTATGTCTCCAGGGCCCTAACTTTGGCAGTCACATCCAGACAGATACTGTGGCTCCGTCAGTGGCAAGCGGATGCCAGATCTAAATGGAGGCTGGCCTCTGCCCCTTACTCAGGTGGCATGCTATTTGGGGAAGCCTTGGAACCAATCCTTGTTGAAAACAAGGAGAGAAAGAAGGTTTTGTCTTCCACGCTCAGGCGGGCGGACCATTGCCCATCACCCTACTACCACAGGCCTTCCTTTTGGTCAGCAGAGGTAATTTCCTCCAAAGATCTAACCATCAGCTGGACAGACCTGGATTTTGCGATTGACCCCGGCAACAATTTTAGGCTAGGTGGCCCTTCTGTGGGAGCAGGAAGTCATCCTTTCTGTAGAGCCAAGTGACTGTTAGACCAACCCTCCCATCAGCGGCCATTTAACTCTCTTTGCTACCTGATGGGAGGAGACCACGACGAACAATTGGATACTCAACATGATGAGGCTAGGCCTCACAATGGAGTTTCTCTCCATGCCCCCGAATCACTTTTTACATTGCCCTGTCTCCAAAAACAACAAAATGAGGCCTCATGGAGACGGCCATCCAACACCTGTTGGACATTCAGGCTATAGAGCCAGTCCCAGAGAACCAAAGGAGACAGGGATTTTATTCCATACTATTCATTGTTCCAAGATGAATAGTTTGGGGTGGGGGTGGGGGTGGAGGTGGGGGTGGAGAGCGATTCTAGATCTTAAAAAATCTGAACATCCATTTGGTCTACAGGAAATTCAAAATAAGTTCCCTTCAGTCCGTCTTGGAGGGCATATGGGAGGGCGACTTCCTGGCTTCCATCGGTCTAACAGAGGCATACCTCCATGTGCCGATACTACCGGCCCATTGCCAGTTCCTGAGATTTCAGTATGAGAAAGGCCATTTCCAGTACAGGGCACTGCCCTTTGGCCTGGCCTCGGTACCCAGGTGTTTCACCATGGTACTGGCAGCACTCGCAGCTCACCTCAGATCCATCCCAGTGAGGCTCCAGTGCTACCTAGACGACATCCTCATCCAGGCCTCTTCTCCATCACTAGTGGCAGAGGATGTACAAAAACAATTTGGGTCCTTTATTTTTCTGTAAATTTCACAAAGAGCCACCTGTGTCCACCACTCGAATTCTACACCTCGGAGCAGTGATCGATACCAAGTTGAGCAAGGTGGTACCTGTCCCAAGAGTGTCGGGACAGCTTGGTGGCCTTTGTAAACCAAGTGCAAGAGAGGCACAAGGTACCTATTGCCCTCCTATCTCAGCTGTTATGGAAGATGGCTCCATGCGTTTCCATAGTGCCCTGGTTGTGGCTGCACGCCAGGCCACTGCAATGGCTGCTGCTTCTATTCCAGCAATCACGCAGCAGCAACTCACAGAATTGGGGTCTCCTCATCGGTCCTGCAATCACTTCTATGGTGGACATCTCCAGCTCTGTCCCAGCAGGATAGTAATTACATAGGCCGCCAGCCTCTTCAGCTTGGGTGCTCACTTGCAGTCTCATATGGCTTAGGGTCATTGGACACAGGCGGAGCTCGCCAACAACATAAATTGGCTGGAGCTCAGGGCAGTACACCTGGCCCTGCACAACTTTTAGGACACTGTTCAGGGACACTATACTTGCTGTTGACACTATTTTTGTTGCCATCTACATTTTGTAGTCCATGGACCATGACTACAAAATCCATTTCTAACATGAGCATTGTGGAAAATTAGAAAACATTTACTACAGTTTGTTTACTTTTGGAATATAATATAAATTTTGTTTATTTAGAAATAAGAGTTCAGTATATTTTTCTGCTTTCACTTTGTAAAATTAAATAGTAGTATCATTTCCCATATTTAGAAATATTTCTGGTTAATGTTATAGCAATGTACCAGACTTTCATATAAGTTTGTGTGCAAAGGCAAACACATAATATCGTCATATCTACAATTAGCAACATAAAATTTCAATGATTCACATAGACATAACTCACAGTTAAAGGGATTTTTTTAATCAGGACAAATCAGGAGAATCCCCAAGATGGCGGGCAAGGCAGACACATAGCCATGCCACTGGGAGCCCAAAGGAGAGAAAAGTACCAATAATCAATTTCAGAGTTAGGAGTAGAAGCAACAGAAGTAACAAAAAATACATATATTAGGTCCTAGGGATATACAAAGTAGCAGTGAAAGGATTCAGAAAAATAAGACTCTAAAAACCAACCACAAATCCAGCTGCCGACATGGGAGTCATACCGGGGGCCCTGTGACTCCAAACAAACTGAGAAACAAACCCAAAAGGGCAGAAAACAAGCCAATTTGCAGCCATCTAGTAAGGAATCGGTGAACCGGGGTAGTTCCTCAACACCAGCCATCGGTGCAACAAATCCCCACTGAGGCCAAAAGAAGAAAGCCGGAGCTAGCTGGTAACATCGGAGAGGCCCCTGAAGCCAAATGAACAAAAAGACAATTCCCTTCTGGAGGCTAACAGGGAGGGAAGCCGAGGTGATCCGAGAAGTCCCTCCAGCGAAAAGTAACAATAAAACTAACTAATGGCAATAAACAGCTGGGAAGCCAGGGAGAGACAGGGAATGAGCCAGGCTACTGCTAAAAGGGAGACCAACTTCCTGAGAGCTGATGAGGCAAGCCACTTGGAGGGCAAAGCTCCCACTGGCTGCTCTGAAGAACCCAGCCACATTAAAAAAAAATGAATGAATGAATGAATGAATAAAATAAATAAATTAAATTAAAAAAAAACCTCCACAACTTTAACACACCGCCTCCACAGACAATCATGACTGGCAAACACTCCACTGCCAAGTCCCCATCCAAAAAGATGGGGACTGCTACCAATGAGTCTTATGATTCCTGCACGTGCTTTGTCTGTGATGAAGCATTTGAGGAGGACGAGAGTACCATGAAGTGCTCCCTATGTGATTCATATGCCCTCTACAAGTGTTTGGGGTTAATTGAAGGTGTAGCCCAGTTTCTTCAATCAACATCACTAAAAAACTCCCAGTTTGCATCTCCACTATTCTGCCCATCTTGCAAGCCCAGACTTGATAACAATTCATTGTTTTGCTTGAATGTGTGGACACTTTGGAAACGTGTCTAGCATCCCTTGAAGAAAAGGACAAAACGCAGAAAAGTGAAGCACCAGTATCCCGGAATCATGACACAACTCAACAACCCAAACCTCAAGAAAACACTAATCCTGCTAGTAACATCTCCATCCTTGTCAAACATGCAATTGAATGCAAACAGAAGCGTCCCAACACTATCTTATATGGACTGGATGACACCAATGAATCAGACAACATCACGAAGGTTCGCGACATCATCAACAACTTCCAGGCATCAACCATCGCTCCTGATGAAATAATCAATATTTTCCACGACAGCCCCAAGTTCAAAAACAGTGATGGCTTGGTAGCCCCACCCTTCTGCAGAGTCATTTGCAAGAGTGAAACCAGCAAATGCAAATTCATTTCCACAATAAATTCACTCGCCAAAAGCTGCACAAACCATAGTTTGCGGCCTGACCTGTCCATACTGCAAAATGCCCACACCCGCAAGCTCTGCTCTGAGCTCAAAAGATGCCAGGCCCAAGGAGAGACTGACCTGAACATAGACTACCATGCTGACTGTACAAACGCAAGATCAGTGGCTCATGGCCCGACAACCCCCCCTCCATCAACCAAAACTAGGCATGCATGCTCCCAACTTCTTCCAGGTCCACCCCTACAAGCCTAAAATGTGAACTAATTAATGCAAGAAGCCTAGTAAACAAAATGCCTGAATTCCTCCTGCTTCTAAGTGTGGCCCTATTCAACCTTATTTTTGTCTGTGAGATGTGGTTGAATGTATCCTTTCCAGACTCCATTATTACAGTAAGTGACTATCACGTTTTCCGGTCTGACCATGATAATTGTAGAGGGGGTGTTGTTGCTATCTTCTATAAAAAGTCCCTAAGTCTGAAAAACATGTTCCTGACTCTGTTGTCTGCAAACTGTCCCTAAATACCACAGTTCGTTTCTTATTATGTTATAGAGCCCCCAATTACGACCTTGCTCATATGAACAAGCTAACTGCACTACTAACGTGGGTAGCTTCCTGCCCACAGCCCCTTATCTTTCTTGGTGATCTCAATTTGGTGCTTATTAATTGGACCCTAAATGAATGCACAACTGAACCTATACATGCAAATCTGTACAATTCTGTTATGACTCTGGGGCTGGAGCAGTTGATAACAAAAAACATTAGGCTCAACAATTGCTTAGATCTCAAAAAGAAAAAAAAAAGAATTTCCCCTTGACTTGTTTCTATTATTTCACCTTTCAAGTTCCAAGAGCTGCATTATTCTGATGAAAAACAACAAGGCTTCTAGTGCTTCACTCTCTAACAATCCAAACAACTTCTTATCAATTTGATTCACAGGCTCCCAAGGTCACATCTCATCCTTGCTCTAATGTTTTCCAATTTTCACTATTGCTTCTAGATGGCACTGTTGTTCAGTTCAGTTCAATGGGGAGATAAAGAAAAAAAAAGAGAAAAAAGAAGAAGAAAGATTTTCCTCTTAAAAAAAGGAGTTCTTATAGTCACTTTTATATTGGTTGTTAATCCCCAATTTAAAAATTAGAATATCCAGTCTGATTTTCTGACTTTGCTCTTCAAACAGCTCTTTCTAATCCAGTTTTCAATTTTACTTTCTTCATTCTTTTGGCTCCTCCCACTTCTTTGTCGCTGTTCTTCCGGAGGTGGAAGGAAAAAACCAAATACACCTCTTCCTTTTAAGCCACCCTCTCTTCTCTATTTTTCCAAGGAGGTTCTTCTTACAAAAGTTTCAAAAGAAGTTTCAAAAGGATAAAAGTCTCACCCAGACCAATCACACTTTCTCCACGCTCTTGCTGTGACTGCCCCAGCTTTGTAGTTGCCGCCTTCTCAATTGTTGGCTTAGGGAACTTTTACCGGATCAATCAGGGAATTTGTGAATTCTTGTGATCATCGGAATGTGCTCCCCTTGCTCACCATCTCTACAAGACGGCTTCGGTCCCAAGAGACCATCTGGAATGGAGATATCGATGGCTTCCTTGGGAGCCCCCCAGAAGCATGTCATCTCACCGTGATGCTAGCCTTTTCTTTTTGGTGGCACTTTGAAATAGGACTTTTACTTTCTTCTTTTTAAGTGGCTGTTACTTGTTCTATTTTTTCTACTTATAGTTTTTTGCTTCTTTGTGGTAAAGCTGTGAATCTTTCTGTTGGAACAACTGTAATTTTGGAGCTTGGGGGTTGATTTGAATTATAAATTTTATATTTCCTCTCTCTGAGGCAATTTGGATTAAGGTAAGAAAAACCTGAAGAAAAGAAGTAAGAAAAACTCTGAGATTTAGATTTGGACTACAAAGCTTTTTGGTTTCTCTCTCTCTTTTTTTTTGTTATTACTCTGGTTGTCTATTTTTCTTTTTCTTTTTTTAATCTCCTTGCTTTTTGTTGCTTTTTTTGGGGGGTGGGCCTATATTTGGTTATAAATTGGCTTGGAAATACAACAAGCTATATTTGGTGGATTACAAATATTAAGACATTACAAGATGAAGAAAACAACATCAGCATTGTCCTCAGTGTCATACTCTGCAACTTCTAGTCTTGCTGGTCAGAGATTATTAGATTCTATGGCACAACAAGAAAAAGCCAATGCTATGCAATTAGAATTCAAGAATATGATACAAGCTCTTCATGAACACTTGAA
This sequence comes from Coluber constrictor foxii, assembly GCA_038048745.1. Classification (NCBI taxonomy): domain Eukaryota; kingdom Metazoa; phylum Chordata; class Lepidosauria; order Squamata; family Colubridae; genus Coluber; species Coluber constrictor. The sequence continues at coordinate 110,795,884 of CM075961.1, read as the reverse complement.
GGAAAGAACAGGCAAATTAGATGAGAGAATGGAGAAAGTAGAAGGGGAATTTAAAAATGTTCAAGGGATTACGGAGAAAAATGCAAAAAGTAGAAGAAAAAGCTGAATTAACAGAAAAACGAGTGGGAGAGCTGGATTATAGATTAACAGCGGCAAACAGAAATAAAGAGAAGACAATTATCTCCTTAGAAGTGGATCGAGCAGATTATTATTTGAGATTTCAGAAGAGAAAGGGGAAAATTTAGCAGAGATAATGGCATATTTGTTGGTAGAAGCGATGGAGTAAACCAAGGAAAGAATATTGAATGACATTGATGAAATATTTAGAATGCATACAAGATACACAATGAGAAATAATCAACCCAGAGAGGTGCATGTTAGATTTACTAAGAAAGCAATAAAATCAGAGATTTTAGAGTAAGGATCATCACTATGAAGTACAAGAGTAAAGAAATAGTAGTGTTAAAACAAATGCCAAGAAGAGTTAGAGACTTGAGAAGAGAATATTAGTTCCTGATAAAATGTTTAATTAAAAAAGGAATAAATTTTAGATGGCTGATACCTGAAGGAGTGTTGGTGACTTGGCAGGAGCTAAGACACAGACTAGACTTGATAGAGAAAACAAAACAATTTTATGATCAATATTTGGGACTGCAAGAGGAGGAGAGATTGAGAGATGAGAGAGAGTGAGATACTTTCAATAAATTGGAAAAACTAAAGCAGGATATAATTTGTTTACAGGAAGTTCAGATTAAAAGACAACATACATTTTTTTTTGGAATATCCTGAAATGGGGAAACTATATGCCTTGCTTACACATCAGAGAGGCGTTGTATTGTATATTAAGGAGGTAATGAAGGCCAAACCAATTTTCACAGATGAGGAAGGGAGGATATTAATGGTGGAGGTAACAATGAACTATAAACAAATATTTTTAGTGGCAATACAGTATATGCTCCAAATGATAACCAAGAAGACTTCTATGGTAAACTACACAGGAAAATAATAGAATGGATGAAAACTTATGTATAGTAGGTGATTATGTATAGTATGAAAACTTATGTATAGTAGGTGATTTAAATGCAATTGTGAATGTGGACTTGGATTATAAAACTAAAAAGTTTAATAAGAAAGCTAGGAAAATATTTCAAGGGAATATTTCAAGGGAGCCTGAGTGGCGTAGGAGGCTAATGCCTCCTACTAAGGCAGCATTTAACATCCAGCTGCCTGCAATTACTGCGAGTTCAATTCTCACTAGGCCCAAGGTCGACTCAGCCTTCCATCCTTTCTAAGGTGGGTAAATTGAGGACCCTGTTTGTGGGGGCAATAAGCTGACTTTGTATAAATATACAAAAGTATGAAGGCTATTGCTTAACACATTGTAAGCCGCCCTGAGTCTCTGGAGAAGGGTGGCATATAAATCAAATTTTTTAAAAAAAGACCTTTTTCAAAATGGTGGAAGAATTAGGTATTCAAGATGCTTGGCGAAGAAGATTTCCGGAGAAAAGTCAATATACATTTTACATTTACATTTTCTGACATTGGCAAAAAAAATCAGAACATCAAATACAAGATGGGTGGAAATGATCTTGTAGACAACCCTCACTTTGTCAAGGACCTAGAAGTACTCATCTCAAATGATCTAAGCTCCAGAGCTCACTATAACAGTATTGCCAAAAAGGCATTAAGAATTGTTAACCTAATCTTGCGAAACTTCTTCTCCAGTAACATTATACTGCTAACTAGGGCATACAAAATCTTTGCTAGACCAATTCTTGAATACAGTTTATCCGCCTGGAATCCACACTGTATATCCGACATTAATACGACTGAGAGGGTCGAGAGGTATTTCACGAGAAGAGTACTCTACTCCTCTACTCACAACAGAATCCCTTATGCCACCAGACTTGAAATTCTGGGCTTGGACAAGCTGGACCTGTGCTACCTGTGGTCCGATCTAAGCACAGTACACAAAAGTATCTGCTAGAATGTCTTACCTGCCAATGACTTCTTCAGCTTCAATCACAATAATACACGGGCAAACAATAGATACAAACTCAAGGTAAACCGCTCCAAACTCGATTGCAGAAAAAACGACTTCAGCAACAGAGTGGTCAATACCTGGAATGCTCTACCTGACTCCATTGTTACAGCCTCAAACCCTCAAAGCTTCAATCTCAAACTGTCAACTGTGGACCTCACCCCATTCCCAAGAGATCCATAAAGGGGGCATGCATAAGCGCACCTGTGCCTACCATCCCTGTCCTACTGTTCCCATTTATCTGTACTTACTTCCTTAGTTGATGTTTATACCTATACCTACTATCTTGTACATGTTTGACAAACAAACAAACAAACAAACAAACAAACAAACAATTCACCCATATAGATCCCCCAATGTAGCTCCCCCCAGTTTTAAAAACTTTATTCCTTTACGTTTGAATCTACAGAAAAATCTACAGATTCACTGTAACAAAATAGTTAACATGATTTTCTCTATAGCATTTATAATAAACACTGCATTTTAATAAACATTTTTTTATAACTTTGAAACCACTGCATCCAGGAGTAAAGAACTGCCATCTTGTAAAAAGCAATTAACAGACCTCTGTGTCAGACAGAGAAAAATAGTGGTTACATATATGTTTGTTATTTTCCCAACACATCTTGCTGTACGTACACAATATATATACTCAAGTCTGAAGTTTTTCCAACTGGTCATCAGCAGGAGAATCATTTTTGTTGTTTATATATTTCAACTTTTACATATTTTCAGCAAAAGCTCAGTATCTGAATATATATCATTAATATCATACAATATTCATAATAAAAGCTTAAAGGCAAATGACTCAAATTTTGAAGATGCAAAAACATTTTACAACCGCAGAATATTTAATCTTTTAAATAGAGACTGGGAAATTACAAACATAAAATTAGAAGAGACTTGACAGAGGGAGCTTGTATAATCAGCTTTGTGTTAGACAGCCATACAATTTTTTAAAACTGTGTTGGACTTTGTGGAATTTTCATAGGATTCATTGTCAAATGTTTCAGGACAACACATAATACTTAGTTATCAAGTATACAAGAGCATGCTCAAAATTTCTTGCAAAGGTTAGTAGCAGTATATGGATGCACAGAAATATTTTAATGTAAATTTTATACACAATAGGTTAAAAAAAGCAATAATTCAGAAAAAAACCTTGGAGCTCCAAAAAGAACGAAGCTGGTCCTGCAGTGCTGGCTTGACTGTCTGAAATTTTATAAAAAAAAAAACAAACCCACTAATTGAAAACCAAGAATGCAGAATGTATAACACAAGACAAAAGTATTATTGAATGGAATGTCATACATAATTGTAAAGCTTTGTAAGTTTTTACCTTCAGACTTGGTGTTTGGGTCTGATCAACAGTAAACCGCATTAAAATACTGAACTGAAGATCATTTGGAAATGATTCCCTAAGAAATAATAGAATTAAATTTCACTTCATCACTCTTAAAGTACGTTCAGAAACTAGACATAAAACAGGAAATACATGTACTTTGCCTAGGTAAGCAATGAGAGATAATATAAAAATTATGGGTTTCTAAACACTGAAAAAATTAAAACTGGACAAAGCATTTGAGTTCATTCATTGTAAACGTATATAATATATAAACATATAAAAAGTATATAATATATAAACATATAATATATATTTATATATACAAATATATAAAAATATTATGAAAACAGACATATTATTATTATTTTTCCTACACTCTAATATGCTGACATATATAGCTATTATTATTTTATTGTATTCTAAAAGGGGCAAAACTGAAATACAGATGTAGAAAGTTTAAAACGTGTATTTTTATTCTGACATTAATCTATTACCTTGTCACATCTAAAGCCTTCTGAACTTTTGCTTGCACAGATCCCAACAGGTCAGCCCCCATTTTTTTCAGAAGCTGGGTCAGCAGCACAAATAGCCAATCCTGTAGATCTTCTTTATGAACTTGAATAAAATCTACTAATGTTTCCAAAAACATGCTGAAAACCTGCATTAGGGGGGAAAAGGGAGGACAAAAGGAAAAAAAAAGAGTAGGGAAGAAAAGGTGTTGATGCTTTCCTATGTTGAACTCACAAAATAATGTAGTACCACATAGAAGCAGATAGAGGCAATGATACACAGCCAAGCGGGAAAACATTCTTTCCTGTTTCTTGTCAGAATCTGTGATTCAGAAATATATTTGTATTTCTGCAAATTAGTACTTCATGCAATACCACTGAGCAAAGAAATGCTGTGATGACTGGCGCAATTATCTTCTTCCCTCCTCACTACTTTGGTGTTTTCTGTTTCATTGAATTTGGGAACTCGATCTATGCTTCATTTTAGCATACTAGATCTTTTCATTACAACTGATCTGAAAAACTGCATCTTCCCAGCTTTAGTGATAAATTATCTACTTTCATAGATCTTATATTCTCTTATATTGCTCAGTCACAATATTTATCTTTTTTTCATACAAATTGCTATTTTTTTTGCTACTCAACACTTTATAGATTAATTCAAATATGATATTTAATAAAGTCTAAACAGCCATAAAAAATCTTGTTTTCCTATTTGGAAAAATAGTGTTATACTACTATGTCCTGCATGCATAGGAAACATGCTGGATAGAGATAAAAAAGCTAAGATGCTACAACAAATCTTTAATGAAACAGATTTATGACTATCTTCAATATAGTACACTGTAAGATTTGAAGCAGGGAAGAATGAAATTAATGTCTTACAAAGGATCTCTATATACCTACAAATTAACTTCAGCATTGTTTATAAAAATGTCAATAATTATGGAAATATAACAATCTGTAATTGAACAGAATCAGGAGACTGTGAAGAAAATTTAAAATTGGAAACTTGATCTTCATAGTTTTTGGAAGTATTTGTATCTAAATAATAGTTACATAAAATAATAAAGGTGATCCAAAATGGTGTACTTGAATCAGAAAGCAAGTTGATTAAATAATGTATAGTTGTAATAGGGAAATTTTATCTTTTCCCATATAGATACTTAACTACACTTTATACTGAATTAATAATCAAACTTTCAAATAAGAATAACAGTCTTCTACAAGGCATAAAAATAATACTTTGATTCCTACTGCAAACAAACAAATAAATAAAAAAATAAAAAATGAAACATATGAGGTAGAAGAAAAAGAATCACGCAGTGAGTATATTATACCTTTGTGTTGAACAAGGTATAACAAGAGGTGTTCTTTTACCCAATTCCTAAAATCTAGGTTTCATAATAAGGCAGTAATTTTCAGTTGTAATTTCACATTTATCTTGGGTCTATATTTTGCTTACCAATGGAGACTGAGGGGAGTAAGTGGCCAGTTTTAAGTTTCTGGGTGTTAACATAAAAGAGGACCTGACCTGGGACACTCATATTGCAGCACTGGTCAAAAGGGCTCAGCAGAGATTTCTACCTGAGACTTCTACCTGAGACTTCTCAGGAAACTGAATGAAAAACAGCTGGTGGCCCTCTACTATAGAGAGTATTTTAACTTGCTGCATCTGTGTATGGCTTGCAAATGCATAGTGGCGGATAGAACAGCACTCCAGAGGGTCAACATCATTGCTCAGAGGATCATTGGTTGCCCACTCCCCTCTTTGGAAGAGCTTTATAGCTCTTGCTGCCTTAAAAAAGTTTAAAACATTCTTGAAGACCCAACTCATCCTGGGCACCCTTTTTTGGAACTATTACCATCTGGCAGACGGTACAGGATAATAAAAACAAGGACAAATAGGCTGAAAAAGAGTTTCTATTCCAGGGCAATAACCATACTGAATTCTATGGTATAACGCAATATCGGGTTTTCAATTTCAATTATATGTAATGTAAAGGATGTATGTTTGTCTTTTTATTTTTATAGTTATAGTGTACACTGAAGACGGCATTTAATTTCGCTGTACCATGTGCAATGACAATGAAGTAAACTAAACTAAACTATACTATATTTACTGTTTACAGCAGCAAACTACAGACTCTGCTGTTACGTAGTGCAGGCAAAATGGGGGTAATGCAGGCACAATTTCGTTAAGACTCTTTGGGTTTTGGGTGAGTTGTCCATCTAGTGTTGGAGCTCTATCATAACTCATTCCAAGCTTTATTGTAGGAACAGCTTTAAGCTCTAGTTAAATATATTCAGATAGTAGAACAGAAAACTATAATTTAATGGACTATGGAGGAAGGGATATAAAAAAGGCTAGGTTTTCCAACTTTCTATCACAGTAAACCTCAATTTAATAAACCTTGGTTTAGCACAATTTCATTGAAGCTGCAAGTCTCTTAGAGTAAGTTTTTTTTAACCCTCCCAATTTTTACAGAAAGTAAACAGAAGATGTGTGATAGCAAAAAACACATTCTAGGCCAGTGATGACTAACCTTTTTGCCATTGAGTGCCAAAAGCATGGGGAGCGTGGGGGGGTCATGTGCAGACGTGCCCACACCCATAATTCTATGTGCCCCATCTCTGTGCATGTGACTTCCCGTGCTCTCCCCACTTTTGGCACACGATGGTACGGTGGGCCACCGGACTTCTGGTGGAACTGGAAGTCAGGAAACGGACTGTTTCCAGCCTCTGGGGGGTGGGGAAGGCCATTTTCACCCTCCCCAGGCTCCTAGAAAGCCTCTGGAGCCTGGGGAGAGTGAAAAATGAGCCCTCCTCACCCCCCTGGAGACTCTCCGGAGACCAGAAACAGTGTGTTTCCTGACTTCTGGTGGGCCCAGAAGGCCAGAAAATCAGCTGGCCAGCGCACGCATGCACATTGGAGCTCGGCTCTTGCACCCACCAATATGGGTCCATGTGCCACCTGTGGCATACATGCCATAGGTTCGCCATCATGGTTCTAGGCCTTCCAAACCAAAATGAATGCAAGGACTATGGAAGCAGAACAGAACTCTGATTACATGTATTATTTGGCTATCTGGTTTACTGACTTATCTTTCTTTTTGTTGTAGGTTAGATTGTGTAAATTTGAACTGTGCCAAATGAATGTTTATTAAATGGAGGCTTACTGTAGTAGAGAATTAGAAAGCCTAGCTTTTTAGAAAAACCTTCCACTAACACATGAATTGGCAACCTAAGGAGGCCAAGGGACACAACAGATATAGTTTCTATAGCTGGAATGACAAAGTGGGCATGGTCTAATCATACATGTAAGCAAGCCTTGCTCTAGGGACACTGAGGTGGGGGGTATTCTTTGGATGCATCTAAGTTATGCAAATTTAAGTTTTATAATACTTTTTTCTTGTGTTTCTCACCTCAAAATGCTAAAATCATGATCAAAAGAGTTTCCATGGGTTACAATAAGGGGTTTTGGAAACTGCAGTTATCCATCTCTGTACTCAAAAAATAATAGCAATACTGAGTAAAAAGAATGATGCAACCAATTTGGATTCAAACCAAGTTAATTCTTAATATCGGTGTAATTCAATTGAATTATGATCATAATTGTTATTGATTTCAATGGGACTTAAGTTCAACTGTCAATTTATCTCCAACTTTTTATTCATGTGATGCATTTAACAGAACTGATAGGCATCATTTCATATATATTTAATATATCAACTCATCATATTTCATGTTCAAAATTGCAACACCTGTCACTGTCTAACAATGCTGTTCCTCCTTCATAATATGTATTGACTGTAGATCAGTTAAATATAAACATAATTTATGCACTGCTCAGTATTGCTTATTTCATGGCATTTTGCAAAAAAAAAAAAAAAGGTATTCAAGATATGGAATAGCCAAAAGGGTGTCTGTTTGTACGTGTAAAATCCACATACACACTGTACACAGACAAAGAATGTATGTGTGTGTATGTATATATTGATGCATGCATATGTGTATTCCTGTAAACAAATCTGGATATAAATCTGTAACTGGACTATGGAGAAAAACATTTTAGATTTTTAAAATATATTTCCTTAGATGATATGAAATTATGATGCGCCAGTCACCACAATAGCAGTAGAAAAACAAAAGGAAAGTTAATTTGTATACAAAAGCATTTCAGGATAATTTGTATAGTTACAGGAATTTATAGTGCAAAAGCTACATTCTACAAACATTCTACATAGGTATAAAATAGAGGGGAGAGAGATTAGTATCCATCATGCAAAATCAGGGCTCTAACGAATATTGAACCAACTTACTCTCTATAGAGAGTTCCAACACAGGGGACAGCATGCAAAAAGAAAAAAAAAGGGGGGGGAGGGGGGAGATAAAACACACAAATTAGTTGCCATCTGCATAGTTCCTGCATGAGAAAATTATGATACAAGGATTTATATGTTTTAAAATATTAATATCTTTGGAATCAAATTCCTAAATAGCATATAAGTACCAATCTGTCTTCTGCCTTCTTTCCCAATTTTCTCTTTCAATATCAAATCATTGGAAGAAAAGTGCTTTTTTATGAGCAATTTTAAAACGTGGTTGTGCATCAATTCAAGCATCAAACTTTAGTTAAATTAAAGAACTGTAATCTATACATATTTATTAAAATTATAACATCTTAAGTAGATGTGCATATTTTGGGGTATACTATAGATACAAATGCAATAGAACTGAGGTCTATTGTTTTCTACTGTGGCAGAAAATAACTTTTTTGCAGCATTTATAGAATTGAATAATTTGACATGGTGCTTCAAGTAACAGAATTTTAGCTACTTATCTGATATATCTATATCTATCTATCTATATAAGCTTAAATATTTTACTGAGCCCTATGGACTCCTAAAACAAAGTGCCATTAGACAATTAAGTCAATAAACATCTTCAAATACAGCCAAAGGACTTATCATTTTTTTTTAGAATGATTGTTATAAACAGATCAAATTAAATTAAAGGTACACACCTAAGGCTTATATTTCTAACAAATACAGAAAAGCTCGCAGAAGTTAAAATGCATTCATAAGTACAATAATTTACACTAAAAGATGCAGAACTTTTTCCAGTGAATTAAATCAGATTCATCAAGTATTAAAATTCAGCATCATTGATGTCAAATATTTATTATCAGAAAAAGTAGGAGCAAATTGAAAATGCCAGTTATCTGAAGCAGGGTGGAGATGGAATATTTCTTGCAGAAACCATCGTGTTGACTCTATTTTTATTCTACATTTATTCTACACTACACATAATAAGATTAGAATCACTCCATAAAGCTTGTACTTTACTTCCTCTTTAAGTCTTCATTTTTCCTTCATTTGTGCAGCAAGTAATATCTAAAATATTAAAAAATAAAATCTTGCAAGTAAGACTTACAACTGCTTGAATGTAAAGTCTTATTCCTTAATATAGTATATCCACTACCCTTTTGGGTATGAGTAGAGAAAGAAATAGTTTCCATAGGTTTAAATATCAATTTAGCGACCATTTCTCTAAAATTGGTACATCAAACTTAATTGTATTACAGTTTTCATATACTGATTTTCTTATTCCATTGGCACAGGCTCTTTGCAAGAAATACCAGTAACCTAAAGTGAAAAATTAGGAAGCTATATTAAGGAAAAAAATTGGAAATCTATATTATTCAGTTATAATGGATTACTTATCCTAGGAAATTGTTTCTGATTGTAATATCAAACAGTGTAAAAAAAGATCACGAGCAAGTCTATCCTAGGTATATTAGTTCTTACAAAGTTAATGTTCTTAAAAATACAATACTAGCAAGACAAAATATCAAAATGCAGCATTGATGCTTAGTGTGAGGTATAATTGAGGTATAGGGTAATTAACTCCCTTTTGCTGAGAATTCAGGAAACAAGAACTTTTAACTATAACCTCTCTCAGAAATGTCTGCACTGTGGGTAAATTTTATTTAGAAAGATGGATCATAATTAAATAATGAAATATAAATACAGAACAAGTACGGAGTCAATTTGGAAGTTTGTTTGGTGTGATGCTGAATTTAAACTTCTGATTGTCATTAAGGACAAAATGATGAAAATAAGATGTTATCGCATTCTTTTTACTAATAATCCTTCATCAGAAATGTAGTGTCAAGCTGAATAACCTAATTAAAGCACCAACGTGGATCACTTCATATATCTAGAAAGTTAGTTGATGCAAATGCTATTTCATTCAGAGTTATTGAATCAAGAGTTAAGTAAATATGAAGTAAACTAGTAAACTAGTACTAAATTAAAACTTATAATATCAGCGGGGAACAAATAACCTGAAAACTTTATAACAGCAAATTTAACAGCAGATTTAACACTGGAAGCAATGTCATTTACTACTTATTTCAGACAGCTGGGTTTTAATTTGGCTTTCATTTGGTTAGCATATTAGATTGGGCTAGATACAGGTAGCCTTGACTTATGATCACTACTCAGCTCAAAATTTCTGTTTCTAAGCAAGGCAATTATGTGAGGTTTGCCTCATTTTAAGACCTTTTTGTCACAGTTGTTAGGTAAATCAAAGTAGTTGCTAATTGAATCATACAGTTGTTAAGGGAATATGATTTCTCCCATTGACTTTGCTTGTTGGAAGCTGGACAGGAAGGTTATAATGATGACATATGACTGTGGGACACTGCAACCATCGTAATACATACCAACTGCCAAGCACCTGAATTTTGATTATGTGACCATGGAGATGTTACTATCAAATCCCAAAAAATGTGATACTGCCATTCAAGTGGAGAAGGGGGAAGACTTGGATTCGATTTACTAGCACGGCCTGTGTCATCAGATGTTTTACAACCTATATTCTGGCACCAGGAATTTATATGATAGCCATGTGGGTTGTCTTACTTTAAAGGATAGTGGTGGGAATACATGTTTATTCAGGTTCTCAAAGGAAATGGTAAAGAAAACATCTACACACATGTGTATTGGTTAAAACCTGCATTCTGACTTAAAGGGAGGGGTCTCTACCACTTTAATCCTACTGCTTTGCCTACGGGTATTTAGATTGTGCTTTAGCTGGTTGGCTTTCACTTCTGCTTAATAAAAGAATCCTTTTGAACAACTATGTTTCAAGAGTTCGTACTTTCTTAGGTTGGAAGGAGAGGCGATCCTTACAGTTACAATAATTTTAAGTGTGAAAACTGGTCATAAATCACTGTTTCAATGACATTGTAACTTTGAACAGTCACTAATATAAGAACACAACTCTGACTTCTCCCATATATTCTGAAAAAAGAATGTTAGGACGCTCAAATTAACAGTGAAGTTACTAAAATCTGGCCAAGCCACTGAAATTCATAGGGGGACAAAAGTGAGTGATTATATTATTTGAAATATTTTGGAGTCTAAGATAATTGAAGCTTCTTGCAATGGAATAAAAATAAATTATTATATAAAACAGTGTTTTATTTCATTAATGAAGGCAAATGAAGTTGTTTGTTTGTTTGTTTCCTCTATAACAACTACTACTGACTTTAAATGCAAGCTACTTAATGCAAGAAGCCTTGTAAATAAAATACCTGAATTCCTCCTCTTACTAAATACAGCTATAATCAACATTATATTTGTCTGTGAAACTTGGCTGAATACATCCCTCCCTGACTCCATTACTATAGTAAGAGACTATCATGTTTACCGGTCAGATCATGAAATCCATAGAGGAGGTGGTATTGCTATCTTCTACAAAAAGTCCCTACATCTAAAAAATATTCAAGTTACACGCGAACCTGCTCTTCCTGAGACCATCATCTGCTCATCAGATCAATCAGAGCATCATCTGATTGTCCTTAAATACCACATTTCAATTCTTATTTTTTTTTCAGAGCCCCAGATTACGACATTGAATATGCGAACAGGTTAACTTCATTCCTAACCTGAGCAACCTCCTTCCCACACCCAATAATCTTTCTTGGTGACCTTAATTTACCACTTATTAATTGGACCCTAAATGAATGTACAACTGAACCTATACATGCAATCCTGTACAATACTGAAACTAATCTGGAACTTGATCAACTGCCTTGATCTCATCTTCTGCAACAGTTTAAATGCAATTTATGGACTACAAATAAAAGAACCATTCTCCGGAGCTTCCGGTGGCACCACTGGCACCGCAGCAGCTCTTTTGGGAGCTCTGACTCCCGCGATCTGTAAAGCCGCCAAAACAGCAAAAATCAGCTGTTCTGGCGGCTCGGAACTTTCCCTTCGGGCGAAGAGGGGGAAGCGAGTGCACAGGCATGGGTAGAGCTCCCCAAACCCCCAGGATTAATCCTGGGGGTGCAGAGGGCGAGGGCTCCCCAAGCGCCTGAAGTAGCTCCAGATCCGGGACGATTCTGTCAACGACAGAACAAGGCGTCGTGACCACCCCTGCGAACCAACTGATTCCAAGGAGTGACTTTAAAGCAGGCAGAGCAAAACAGGAGAATTATTCCAAGTATTTTACTTATACTTTAACTCCAAAAAATATTACTTCCTTCCAGAGGCGAGAGAAAGTTTTTAAAATATTTTTATTCCAACAGGCTGGTCTGGCCTAACGCTCCCCTTTTAAATCGGGTTTTAAAATGTTTTATATAATTGGATGTTTTAAATTTTCTTCTCTGAGCCCAAATTATTTAATTTATTTTAATAGTTTTAACTTTTATATGTTATTGTATTTTATCTTGGCTGTTCATCGCCCTGAGTCCCTTCTGGGAGTAGGGTGGTATATAAATTTGATAAAATAAATAAATAAATAAAAGAAATAAGATGGCGCTGATTTGCTAGAAGGAGTGAAAACAAAAGCTAAAGAAGAAAGTGATCGTTAATGCTTGTTAATGCTTGTTAAAGTTGTTAAAGCTGTCAGTATTTTAAGTTTTGGCTGAATGAAGTTGAAACTAAGGTTTGCAGCTCAAGAAAATAGGATTTATTGACTATTAAATGGTAATACCTGTTGGAGACTGCGAATAAGAATTTTACTGATTCTGTTGTGAGGCTGCTGGAAAGTGTTTTTTGGAAATGGCGGTTAAACAAGTAAAAACAGCAGTGGTCAAGATTTCTGAAAGGGATGAAGGTTTATTATCACACACATCAGCAAATGTACAAATACTGACAATGGATCTCTTTGAAGAAAGGCTAGAATCATTTACCTCCTCGTTAATGGAAAGATTGGAAGGGCGTTTAGAGAAGATTTTTACTCAAATTTCTAACAAAGATATAAGGGGAGACACTGTATTGATATCTCAGATGCCAAATAATACTGAAATGCTGACCAAAGAGGAGGAAGAAGTAACCCAGTTCAAAGCGCCTGAGGAAAATGGAGTGGATGTTCTACAAATTAAGAATGGAAAGTTGACAGGCTTGAAGGAGATTAATCAGGAGATATGGAGAGAGATCTTTCCAGAAGTTTTGACACAGTCAAATGGAAAAGTGACAGGAGGCGTTGGGATTTTTAATATAAGAAGAAGGATTCGAAATGGAACATTATTTTTATTTTATTTTATTTTATCAAATTTGTATACCGCCCTACTCCCAGAGGGACTCAAGGCAGTGAACAGCCAAAATAAAATACAATTTACATACAAAAGTTAAAAACTATTAAAAAGATTAAATTTAGGCTTGAAAAATTTAAAACCAAAATTATAAAGAAATTACAACTTCTTTATAAAAATGGACTTTCAATTCTAGTTAAAGAGGTGTGCTTACTAGAAGGAATTATTCTGCGAAGTGTACAAGATTGCAAGACTCAAAAATTACAGCTGAAAACTCAAGAGTTTGCAAAAATAAAAAAAGATGGAGGAATAAGACTAAAGACAAAGGCTCGTAAAAAAGCCGGGAAAAAATGGCGATGGAAGAATTATACTCCTCCTTGTTGGGGAGGATAATAATGGTGAAAAAGAATTACTATACTTGTATTAAGGGATATGATTTGTTTTGTTTTGAAAAGTTATATTAGAGTGAAAATGAATGATTTACTTATATTTAGGGACATGATTTACTTTGGAAAGTTATTTAAAGTAATGTTGTTTGAATTGTTATAGGTTATTAGCTAATTTTTTACTTGTGTTTGGAAGTACATTTTGAACAGTGTTTTTTTTTAAAAAAACCTATAAAAGTTGATGGACTAAAAGGAAAATATTGTGGATGTTAAAATTAAGGTCAGTATAGATCTCTCAATACAAATTCAAGGGTTCCAAGAAGGATATCATTACAATTTTTATATTTTGTTTTAAGTTACATTAATGTTATCTAGTGGGTTTGTAGAGAGTAAGTTGAATAAGTTTATGTTTAATATAAGTTTATAGGATGGGAAGTATAAGGTTTTTTACAATATATTTTACAATATATTGTGGTAATATATGTAAGGATTGGAGATGCGATGGCTAATTGTTACTAGGTTTTGACTGGAATAAAGAAGATCTGCTTATTGTTGAAGATTGGACAAGAATGAAGTGGGACTAACTACCTTCAAGCAAGAACAGTTATATTTAGATATGAATAAGGTGAGTTAAAGTGCAAGAGGGAGATAAATCTATAGTTAGTTAGTGTGGGGTTTTTTGTGTGTGTTTATCTAATGTTTTACCCTGTATTTGCTCTGGGAAGTCTGGGGAGGGGGTTGGGATAGGAGAGGGGGGAAATTTTTTTAAAAAACTTTTTCAAGCTTTGATGTATTAGATGCTATATTTTGATGACTATGTTTTGTTTATATGCCTATATGTTTGCATGTTGATTATGAAATAAAATTTGTTAATACAAAAAAGAACTATTCTCCAACAGTGACCACAGCATGATTGACTTTTGTCTCAATTTACGCTCTCTCAAAAATCATCATAATGATGGGATTCCCAGTTATAACTTTAAAAAAGCCAACTGTGATCTCATAGACAATGAACTCTCATAACTTGATTGCAAATTCTATTTTCTGGCTGTAATACTGCTAACAACCATTACAACATTTTCTTGCACAAAGTCAAAAGAATCATTAAACTTTACATACTACTAATATCCCGCAAAACCAGAAAAAATAAACTACCAATAATAATAAGGAAATTACAATCCAGAAAAAAATCTCTTTGGCGAAAAAACTAAACTAACTACGTAGCTAACTTCACCGCTACAACTTATGCCAACAAATAAAGACTGAATGCACCAATTATCACATCAAGCAAGAAGAAAACCTTCTACACACAAAATCCACCTGTGCCTTCTATAATTTTGTAAACAACAAACTTAAAGACTTGAGATCCATCCCACCCCTAAAAGGACCAAACAATAAAGACTGTATTGACCAAACCGTTAAAGCCAATCTCTTTAACACGTTCTTCGGCTCAGTCTTTGTAAACAGCAACAACACATACCCATATTTCCCAGTCGTACTACAGATAATTACAATGATTATGGTGATCTTATACATATTGATTTTACAGAAAACAATGTTGAAAAGGCAATACACAATCTAAAACCATCTCTATCTATTGGACCTGATGGATTATGTGCATACTTCTTAAAAAAGCTTTCCACTGCAATTGCAGAACCCCTAAGCATAATTTTTGAAAAATCTTTCAGTACCAGCCCCTTGCCCTACCAATTGTCACAAGCCAAGGTCATCCCTATCTTCAAAAAGGGAGACCCTAGCCTAGTTGAAAATTACAGACCAATCTCTTTATGTTGTGTCACCTGCAAAGTCATGGAATCAATCATTAACCAATCTATTACCTTACACCAAGAGACAAAGAACCTACTTTCTAACAAACAATTTGGTTTCAGAAAAAAATTATCCTGTAATCTACAACTACTACATTGCAAAAACATATGGACTACACATCTCAACCAGGGCAAAGCAATAGACAGTTTACATAGACTTCTGTAAAGCTTTTGGTTCAGTGGTACACGACAAGTTACTTTTAAAACCATTCAACACCCTTCAACAATGCAACTACCCTTCAAAAAGACCTTTACTATGTGTCAGATTGGTCTAATAAGTGGCAACTTCATATCTCAATCAACAAATGCTGCCTTGCACATTGGCAAAAAAAAAAAAAATCAAAACATAAAATACAAATTAGATGGACATGACCTTGTAAATGACCCTCACTCTGTCAAGGATCTTGGGGTATGCACTTCTAAAGATCTAAGTGCCAGAGCCCACTGTAACAACATTGCTAAAAAGGCATTAAGAGTTGTTAATCTAATCTTGCATAACATTTTCTCTGATAATGTTGTACTACTAACTAGAGCATACAAAACCAATTCTAGACCAATTCTTGAATACAGCTCATCTGTCTGGAACCCGTACTGCATATCGGACATAAATATAATCGAGAGAGTCCAGAGATATTTTATGAGAAGAGTCCTCCATTCCTCTAACTGCCATAAAATATGTTATGCCACCAGACTCCAAATTTTGGGCTTAGACAATTTAGAACTACGCCAATTTCGAGGCTCAAGGTTAACTCAGCCTTCCATCCTTCCTAAGGTAAGTAAATTGAGGACCCAGTTTGTGGGGGCAATAAACTAACTTTGTATAAAAATATACAAAAGTATGAAGGCTATTGCTTAACGCATTGTAAGTCGCCCTGAGTCTTCGGAGAAGGGCAACATATAAATCTAATTAAAAAATCAAACAAATTCTGTCTGACCTAAGCATAGTACATAAATTGTCTGCCACAATGTCCTTCCTGTCAACGACTACTTCAGCTTCAATCACAGCAATACATAAGCAAACAGATACAAAGTCAAGGTAAACTGCTCCAAACTCAATTGCAGAAAATATGACTTCAGTAATAGAGTGCCTGGAATGCACTACCTGACTCTGTAATTTCTTACCCAAACTCCCAAAACTATAAGCTTAAACTGTCTACTGTTGACTCACCCCATTCTTAAGAGGTCTGTAAGGGGTGTGCATAAGTGCACCAGCGTGCCTACTGTCCCTGTCCTAATATTCCTTTTTACTCACTCTTTTCATGTATTCAAATTATGTTTATACTTTTACCTGTTATCTTATATATGCTTGAGAAATAAACTTATGATTATTTATTTATTTATTTATTCAATCAATCAATCAATCAATCAATCAATCAATTTCTATACCGCCCTTCTCCCAAAGGACTCAGGGCGATGAACAGTTAAAATGACATACATATAGAATGTGAATATAAATAATTAAGCCAGTTTGGCTCAACAGTTAAGAATCTTCAGCATAAAGATTTAAAAAATTAGAAAAGATTTATGCCAGACCGGCTTGGTGAAAAAGAAAGGTCTTAAGTGCACGACGGAAAGTACGAAGATCTGGGATCATTCGTATCCCTGGGGGTAACCTGTTCCAAAGGGTAGGTGCCCCAACAGAAAAAGCTCTTTCTCTGGGAACCACTAGTCGGCATTGCTTTAGTGATGGCACCCTGAGAAGGCCTACCCTGTGGGAGCGTACTGGTTGGTGAGAGGTTATCGGTTGCAGAAGGTGGTCTCGTAGGTACCCAGGTCCTAAGCCATGGAGGAGTTTGAAGGTAAGAACCAACACCTTGAAGCGCACCCAGAAGACCACCGGAAGCCAGTGCAGTTTGCGTAGGAGAGGTGTTACATGTGAGCGCCACGTCACTCCCAATATCACCTGTGCAGCTGCATTCTGGACCAGTTGGAGCTTCCGTGTGCACTTCAAGGGGAACCCCATGTAGAGAGCATTACAGTAGTCCAGACGGGAAGTGATGAGGGCATGAGTGACTGTGCGTAAGGAGTCCCGATCTAGAAAGGGCCGCAACTGGCGAATCAGGCGAACCCGATAAAAAGCACCCCTGGCCACGGCTCTCATATGCTCTTCTAAAGACAACCGTGTGTCCAGGAGAACACCTAAGTTGTGAGCCCTCTCTGTGGGGGCTAATGACTCGCCACCAATAGTCAGCGATGGTATCAGCTGGCTATATCGGGACGCCGGCATCCACAGCCATTCAGTCTTGGAAGGGTTGAGTCGGAGCCTATTCTTCCCCATCCAGATCCACACGGCTTTGAGGCACTGGGACATCACTGCAAGGGCATCATTGGAGTGGTCTGGGGTGGAGATGTACAGCTGAGTATCATCAGCGTAAAGATGGCATTGCACTCCCAAACCACGGATGAGCTCACCCAGCGGCTTCACATAAATGTTGAACAAAAGAGGTGAGAGGACCGAGCCCTGTGGCACCCCACAAATAAGGTGTCTTGAAGTTGACCTCTGCCCTCCTGCCAACACAGACTGTGACTGGTCAGAGAGATAGGAAGAGAGCCACCGTAGAACAGTGCCTCCCACTCCCAGCCCTTCCAGCCGGCGCAGCAAGATACCATGGTCAATGGTGTCAAAAGCTGCTGAGAGATCTAATAAAACCAGGATAGAGGAGCAACCCCTATCTCGAGCTCTCCAGAGATCATCAACCAATGCGACCAATGCCGTTTCAGTGCTGTAACCAGGCTTGAAGCCGGACTGGAACGGATCTAAATAGACAGTTTCATCCAAGTACTGCGGGAGTTGCTGCGCCACCATGATAATATGCAGTACATCTCACTGTTGCAGCAACTCTGGGTGGCTTACAAACAGTTAGAGAACAATGTTGCCTCTGAGGCAAACTTTTATCTGAAGAAAAAAAATGGCTATAAATTCTTAAATGAAAACAGGGCCATTAGTACATATAATTGATTTAATTTCCAAAATATAGTATTTACCTAATTATTATTTAGTTAGCTTAGTTTGGTTAGTTTATTATATTTATATACCGCCCTTCTCCCGAGAGACTCGGGGCGCTGAACAGCCAACAATAAAATACACAGATACAAAATTTAAAACTATTAAAATCCAATTAAATCAATTTGGCCCATAATTAAAAACCCTATATTAAAGCTCCTAATTTTAGTAATTGAATTAAAACAATTTTTTTAAAAAAAAAGAGTAGGTCAGGCCAGTCTGGCTTGATGAAACAAAAACGTCTTTAGGGAAGTTCGGAAAGCGCGAAGGTCACGGTTCCGCCATATCTCTGGGGGCAACTCGTTCCAGAGGGTAGCTGCCCCCACAGAGAATGCTCCCCCCCTGGGAGCCACCAGCCGGCATTGTCTGGCCGACAGCACCCCGAGGGGGCCCTCTCTGTGGGAGCGTACTGGTCGGTGGGAGGGGTTAGTACTGGTAGGGAAGAGGGCAATTCCATCAGGACCATGGCCGGGAGGGGCAGATATGGTGGGAGCAGGAGGCCAGATTGTGTTGTGGGGGCACGCACCCGCTGTCTTCAAGCGGTGACGTGCCTCGGCCCCCTAAGCTCCTCTCGTTCCCTGGGTTGTCCGGAGTCTCAGAGCCCGAGCCTTAGGCTGATGCTGTGCAACGCCAGGTCCGTGGTTAATAAGGCCCCCCTCCTCTGTGAGTTAATTCAGGAGGGAGGAGGGGACCTGATGGGTATTACGGAGACCTGGTTGGGCCAGGAGGGGAGGGGTCCCTCTGGTAGAGTTGTGCCCACCGGGCTTCCGTGCATTTCATCAGCCGAGGGCGGAGGGAAGGGGGGGGGGGTGGCGGTCATTATAAAGGAAGGTCTTGATCCTAGGGAGACCACTGTGCCTCAGATAGCCGGATGTGAGTCTCTCCTTATGAAGTGGGGTCATGGGAAGCAGGTGGGCTTGCTGATTGCATACCTGGCTCCCTGCCGCGTGACAGCAGCCCTGCCCGAGCTTCTTCAGTGTTATAGCCGGGGTGGCGGTTGATACCCCCAACCTTTTGGTGAGGAGGGATTTCAACCTGCCGTCCATCGGCGAGATGTCTGAGATGGCTCGGGAGTTCATGGCTTCTATGACAGCCATGGACCTGACTCAAGTAATTCATGGCCCTACTCACATAGGAGGACACACTCTGGACTTGGTTTTTGTCTCTGGGCAGTGGTTGAATGGACTGGTTATAGGGGATATAGCTATTGAACCCCTGTCATGGTCAGACCATTCTCTCCTGAGGCTAGACTTTCTGACCGCTACACCCCACCGCAGGGAGGCGGAACCGATCAGATGGTTCTGCCCCAGGCGCCTGATGGATCCAGATAGGTTCCAGATGCAGCTTGGGCCATTTCCTGAGTCTCTGGCTCACGACTCGACTGAAGACCTGGTGGCCGCCTGGGATAGGACGGCCGCCGGGGCTTTGGACCGAGTAGTGCCTTTGCGGCCTCTGACCCGGCGCCGGATCTGCCCAGCTCCTTGGTTTTCCGAGGAGCTGAGGGAGATGAAGCGCCGGAAAAGACGCCTAGAGAGTGGTTGGAGGGCCAGTCGCTCCATATCCGATCGAACACTAGTTAGGTCTCATATTAAGACCTACTTAGTGGCGATAAAAGTGGCAAAGTGTAATTACTTTTCCGCTCTTATTGCATTGGCAGATAACCGCCCAGCTGCCCTGTTTAGGATGACCCATTCCCTCCTCCGTCTGGGAGCGCAGGATGACCCCTTGCAGGGACGGGCTGAGGATTTTCTACAGTATCTGCACGATAAAACTGCTCAGATTCGGGAAGGCTTGGACTCTGACTGGGTAGGTTCCGGCGAGGTGTCTGGGGCAGGTCTTGAGACTGTTGTATGGGATGAATTTGACCCTGTGACTCCCGAGGACGTGGACAGGATCCTGGGGAGATTGAATGCAACCACATGTTTATTGGACCCGTGTCCCTCCTGGCTAGTGCTGGCTACCCGGGAGGTTACACGAGGCTGGCTCCAGAGAATTATAAATGCTTCTTTGAGTGAGGGTTTCTTGCCTCCTGCCTTGAAAGATGCGGTGGTGAGACCCCTCCTCAAGAAGCCTTCTCTGGACCCGGCTGTTTTGGGAAATTATCGTCCGGTCTCCAACCTTCCCTTCTTGGCGAAGGTTGTAGAGAGTGTGGTTGCGCGACAGCTCCCGCAGTACCTGGATGACACTGTCTATCTAGATCCGTTCCAGTCCGGCTTCAGGCCTGGGTACAGCACGGAGATGGCATTGGTCGCGTTGGTTGATGATCTCTGGAGGGCTCGGGACAGGGGTTGCTCCTCTGTTCTGGTCCTATTAGACCTCTCAGCGGCTTTTGATACCATCGACCATGGTATCTTGCTGCACTGGCTGGAGGGATTGGGGGTCGGAGGCACCGTGTTGCGGTGGTTCTCCTCCTATCTCTCCGACCGGTTGCAGTCTGTGTTGGCAGGGGGGCAGAGGTCGACCTCGAGGCGCCTTGCTTGCGGGGTGCCGCAAGGGTCGGTCCTCTCGCCGCTCCTGTTCAACATTTATGTGAAGCCGCTGGGTGAGATCATCCGTGGTTTCGGGGTGCAGTGTCATCTGTACACTGATGATACGCAGCTGTACATCTCCACCCCGGATCACCCCAATGATGCCCTCGAAGTGATGTCCCAGTGTCTGGAGGCCGTACGGGTCTGGATGGGGAGGAACAGGCTCCGACTCAATCCTTCCAAGACCGAGTGGCTGTGGATGCCGGCGTCCCTATATAGCCAGCTGGTGCCTTCGCTGGCTATTGGGGGCGAGTCTTTGCCCCCCACAGAGAGGGTTCGTAACTTGGGCGTCCTCCTGGATCCACGGCTGTCTTTAGAAGAGCATATGATGGCCGTGGCCAGGGGGGCTTTTTATCAGGTTCGCCTGATACGCCAGTTGCGTCCCTTTCTGGATCGGGACTCCTTATGCAGTCACTCATGTCCTGGTCACTTCTCGCCTGGACTACTGTAATGCTCTCTACATGGGGCTCCCCTTGAGAACCATCCGGAGGCTCCAACTGGTCCAGAATGCGGCCGCGCGGGTGATTATGGGGGCGACTTGGCGTTCCCATGTGACACCTCTCCTGCACGAGTTGCACTGGCTCCCAGTGGTCTTCCGGGTGCGCTTCAAGGTCTTGGTTCTCATCTTTAAAGCGCTCCATGGCTTAGGGCCTGGGTACTTACGAGACCACCTTCTGCCACCGATAACCTCCCACCGGCTAATACGCTCTCATAGAGAGGGCCTCCTCAGTGTGCCATTGGTCAGGCAATGTCGACTGGCGACCCCCAGGGGGAGAGCCTTCTCTGTGGGGGCTCCCGCCCTCTGGAACGAGTTACCCCCGGGGATTCGATTAATCCCAGACCTCCGCACTTTCCGCAAGGCATTAAAGACTTTTCTATTTCAGGAAGCCGGGCTGGCTTAACATAGATTTTAATTGGTGAATTTTAGGAGAGATTTTAAATTTGGGGAAACCAAAATTTGATTTAATTACGTTTTTAGATTATTTTTAACTTTTATATTGCTTGTATTTTAATGTTTTAATGTTTGGCTGTTCACCGCCCTCAGTCCGTCAGGAGAAGGGCGGTATATAAATCTAATAAACTAAATTAACTAAACTAAACTAAACTACCGGTGGCAGAAGACGGTCTTGTAAGTACCCGGGTCCTAAGCCATGGAGCGCTCTAAAGGTGGTAACCAGTACCTTGAAGCACACCAGGAAGACTACCGGGAGCCAGTGAAGCTCGCGCAGGAGAGGTGTTACATGGGAGTGCTGAGTTGCCCCCATAACCACCCATGCGGCTGCATTCTGGACCATTTGGAGCCTCCAGGTGCTCCTCAAGCCCCATATAGAGAGCATTACAGTAATCCAGGCGGGATGTGACGAGAGCATGAGTGACTGTGCGTAAGGCATCCCGATCCAGAAAGGGCCGCAACCGGCGAATCAAGCGAACCTGATAGAAGCCCCCACTGGCCACAGCCATCATATGTTCTTCTAAGGACAGCCGTGAATCCAGAAGGATGCCCAAGTCGCAAGCCCTCTCTGTGGGGGCCAGCAACTCGCCCCCAAAAGTCACTGCTGGTACCAACTGAGTATATCGGGATGCCGGAAGTCACAGCCACTCGGTCTTGGACAGGTTGAGCCTGAGCCTGTTTCTCCCCATCCAGATCCGCATGGCTTCCAGGCACCGGGACATCACAGCAAGGGCATCGTTGGGGTGGTCCGGGATGAAGATGTACAGCTGAGTATCATCAGCGTACAGGTGACACTTCACCCCGAAATCACAGATGATCTCACCCAGCGGCTTCACATAAATGTTGAACAGGAGGGGCAAGAGAACCGACCTGTCAGCCTCCGCCTTTCCCTGCTTTGGCTGTCATAGTAATGGAGGGAGGGGGGGTTTAGGTAGCTGAGCTATAGATGAATCTAAGAAACGAAACCAATTCTTAAGTTGTTATCAGGCTAACGGACACTGCATTCCTGGATGCTGACACGACCAGACATGTGCTCCCACCTGACCTCTGGGAGACCTTTGGATTGGATGATTTACGGTGGAAATTGGGAGGGGACGCTTTCTATATGTAACTTTCGCGCTTTTTGCTTCAGAATCCTGCTTTCCATGGTTGCGTTCATTTCATATCTAGTAAAAGTACCATACTTTAATCTATGATGAAGTCTGGGTTTTCCTTTCCTGGATACTGAAGGAAGCATACTCGACACGACCCTTGCGGCACCCCACACATAAGGCGCCTTGAGGTCGATCTCTGTCCCCCTGTCAACACGAACTGCAACTGCTCAGAAAGGTAGGAGGAGAACACCGTAAACAGTGCCCCCTACCCCCAACCCCTCCAATCGGCGCAGCATGATACCATGGTCGATGGTATCAAAAGCTGCCGAGAGATCTAATAGGACCAGGACAGAGGAACTCCTGTTCCGAGCCCTCCAGAGTTCATCCACCAACGTGACCAATGCCATTTCTGTGCTGTGCCCAGGCCTGAAACCGGACTGGAACGGATCTAGATAAAACATTTCCTCCAGGTACCTGGGAAACTGTCGTGCCATCACACTCTCAACAACCTTCGCCACAAAGCGAAGGTTGGAGATAGGACGATAATTAGCTAATACTGCTGGGTCCAGGGAAGGCTTCTTAAGGAGGGGCCTCACCACCACCTCCTTAAAGGCAGCGGGGAAGTTACCCTCGCTCAAAGGTTGTCAATTTAGGATTTAATATTTTCTCCCCAGAGGCTAGGAAATATAGAGCAAATAATTAATTGTACTCCCCAATTAGTTGGGTAATGAAAAAAAAAGACTGCAAGGCTGTTTGTTTAATCCTGCTCTTAACAGCCTCTACTTTCCTCTAAATCTGAAAAGTGGAAATATATTGGTAATATGTGGAAAGAGGAACATCTAATTTTTAAATGGAAGCATGTGTGCCTTGTGTTCAGTTGTTGATCAAATCTAACACTGGTGTGTGTGTGTGTGTGTGTGTGTGTGTGTGTGTGTGAGAGAGAGAGAGAGAGAGAGAGAGAGAGAGAATAGCTTTATACTGCCGTGTGATGGTGGGTGAAAGGAATAATTTCAATTTGTATTTGATATGCAAAGCAGTCTGGAATTACTGATTTTCTGATTACTACATTTTATTAAAAGGCATAACCCTTCATGAGCTGTAGCTCACTTCATTAGATGCATAACATTTTTGGGGCCTGTTGGCCACTGGCCCCTCCAGCAGCTGAGGCAGAGTGGGAATCAGGGCCAGCATCAAGGCAATCCGAGAGCTCTGAGGGGGGAAGAGGGACTGGAACTGTCAAAGATAGATACAGAGGCAGAGCCTGAGCTGTCCATTAGTCAACAGTCCCCAGGTCCGGAGGTCGCTGATGCGGACGAGAAGGAATAGCTGGGTCCCATGCCTGATGCGCGGATGGCAGAGGAGAGCAGCGGGATTCTATGGGCCGGTCTTCGGGATGGAAGAGCCACCGCTGCTAGCTAAGCAGTACCCTACCTCTGGGGATAAAAGGCAGGGGGTGGAGATGAACAGGTGTAGCAGACAATTATTGGTCTTCCTGTCAGTCAGCCACTGATAGTCCGAACTTCTGAATCCTATCTGGAACTGTATCAGAATTCTGAGGCACTGAGAATCGGGTGTGCCTTCAAAGTGTGTGTGTGTCTGCTGCTGGGAAAAGAGCGAGCACAGCTTCCAGACTTTTGTTATGCATGTGGTGAGACAGAGAGAGACTCCTGGTGCATTGGAGTCATTTCAGGGAGAAAGGGAGTGAGCTTTGCTCTCCACAGGCACTTAGAGACTTCATTAGCCTGCTGTGAGAGAGAGAGACTTTGCCGGGGTTGCTGGCACTCCTAATGAGAATGTTTAGTTACAAACACCGTAGTGGTAGTGTTTGGGAGCCGGGTCTCAACAAATATCATGTGCACAGTTACAGCTCATTTTACTACATTTGTTAGTTGGAAAGGTGTTTGCTACCAAATTCCTCCTAAAATTTGGCTGCCACAGACTAACAGACTAATGGGGTTGGCTTGCTGCAGGAGAACAGAAAGCTTGAAATGCCCCGACACTGATATTATGACTTCTGCTAAATATCATATAATTGGGTTTGGAGTTATTGATTGTCCCACTAATATCTGCATTCTCCCTAAAAAGACTCATGGAGTGATTTCTTCTTGGCTTGGCTAAAAGATACTGGGTGTTTGGGGGGGGGGGTTGGTTTCTTTCTTCAGCAGATGCTTCATTCTCAATGTTACACAGAGACAAAACAAGACAAAGAAAATATCCATTTTGTATATTAAAAAGAAATTAGAAGACTCTAAAAACAGGGGAAAGAAAAAAGAAATGAAGAACTGGATTGAATAAAGGCCTGAAAAAGACAACAAAATGATTCAAAGGTGAGAGAAGCTATGTTTTGTATCTGTTTTTATTAAGGAGAAGACAAGAGGAATTTCTGAGAAGATACAGCATAAAAAGTTGAGTTACACAATTTCTTGCTTATGAGCAAACCGGAAATAACATATAACTTATATATATATATATCGTAATGGTTTAACAAAATGCTTTCCGGAGTCTCAAGTCACTGCTACCTAAGGGAAAACATAATTTGCTTATACCTTACAGATAACTTGAAGTTAAGCACTTCTGAGGTTTCTACATTAGAGTTTATGGATGTGAATTAAATGTGAAGTAAGGTCCACACTATGTATAGGTAGTCCTCACTTAACAACTTCAAATGGGCCTGGAATTTTAGTCAGTAAATCATGTGGTAGTTAAATAGATCACTCTGTGATCTGATTGATTTTGCAACAATTATAAAGTGAGTATTTACAGTCATTTAGTAAATTAAAAAAATCTATTCTCCTCAAATTTTGCTGGAGAAAAAACACAGCCACAGGAGTGCAAGATGCTGCAAATGATTCTCAATTGAGCTGGTTGCCAAATGCCCCAAAAGCAATTATGTGACCAAGGGGTGGGTGACTATGGCAGTGGTTGTGATTTTGGGAATGAGTTTTAATGAGGTTTTTTTTCGTCCACTGTAACTTCAAACAATCATTAAGTAATTGGTCTCTAAGCAAGAATTATCTGAATCTGGTGAGGTCCTATCTTGCATTTAGGAATCCTGGACTTGTGTAATTGGAGAAGAACATCAATACTTGAAATCCATGGGCCTGTATCTTATCTTTTAGCTTTGTGAGTGAAGCAACACCAATAACCAAAGCTTTTAGAATTTTAATCTATATAATGCCTAGTAAATAATAAAATGAAAATACATACCTTGCTATGAGGATCAGCAAACATCCTCGTGAAGATTTCACACAATCTTTTTAATTCAACACGACTGCCAAAATGACAAAACATCACTTTAGTAAAACTTCAGAGGGATGTGATGAAAAATCTATGTCCTAATTTACTTAAAAATGTTTGCAATTCCACTTTTTAAAAATATAATTTGTTGATGATCTCATAAAATCCAAAGAATTTTAATAATACATTGCCCTGTATTACCTACCATGTTTTTCCGAAAATAAGACCATTTTATATATATTTTTGCCATCAAAAAAGGCACCAGGTCTTATTTTGGGGGGATAAATTGTCCACTGACTCACCTTACTTGTGCGCATCACCTCCAACCTCTTTTTCACTCTCAAAGGCCTTCAGGAACTTATTCATCTGGCAAGGCCAGCAAAGCTTTCCTGAAGGCCTCAGCAGCCGATAACAGAGCTCTGGATTGATCCGGAGCTCTGTTATTAGCTAGAAAGGCCTTCAGGAAAGCCTTGCCAGCTGTAGCAAAAGAAATGGGCCAAGGTGTGTGAGGTCTGGCTGCAACTATCTGAAGGTAAGTAGTAGCGCACCCCCCCAGTTTAATTTTTACCTGTGCACGCTGGAGTGGGCGGGGTCTTAATTAGGGCTTATTTTGGGGGGTAAGGCTTATATTGGGTACACATGTAAAAATCAAGCTAGGACTTACTTTTTGAGTAGGTCGGATTTTGGGGAAAACATGGTATATAGAGAATATTCTAATTCTAATCTTAAAAGAAGATTCTGCAGAAAACATGAGTTGGACTGACGTTTTGTCACATAGCTATATGTCCTTAAGGAAAATGACAGCATGGAATAAGTGGATGCCCTTATTATTTTGAAAGAAAAAAGCTTTATTTCAGGGTCAGCACTGCAAACATTTATCATATATGCCCTCTTCAGCCATTTTATAGGTAGTCCTTGATTTATGACCATAACTGGAACCATAGTTTTATTGCTCAGGTGGTTGTCAAGTGAGTCAAGTGATTTTTATGAGCTTTTTAAGCATAATTGTTAAGCAAATTACTGCAGTTGTTAAGTGAGCCACTGTCCTTAATCAAATCTGGCTTCCCCATTGGCTTTGTTCGTTGGAAACTGGCTGGGAAGGTTGCAAATGGAGATCATATGACTTTGGGATGCTGTAATTGTCATAAATACATGCTAGTTGCCATATATTCAAATTTTGATCATGTGACCATGCAAATGCTGTGATAATTGTAAGTGTGGGAACTGGCTATAAATCACTGTTCACTGTGACCATTCAAATAGTGGCTAAACAAATGATGGTAAATTGAGGAGTATCAATACTTGTCTAAAAATTGCTTTTTAAATCTTATTTTCCCCTTTGTAAAGTCGTTATGTGGTACCCTTAATACAATAGAAATAGTTATTCCTTCAACAATTTTCGATAAGTCACATAAACAGTTTCATTGTTCTTTCTATCCATGCTGTCCCTGAGCTATCAAGACCCTTCCTGAAGAGAATTCAGAATGAATCCTTATTTTTACCTCAGAAAATAGAGAAAACTGGGTCATGTGAATAACAGTTACAAATGATAGTACAGTGTTTTCCCAAAAATAAGACCCTGTCTTATATTTTTTTGAACCCTGAAATAAGTGATTGGCCTTATTGCCATGCGCTCAAAAGCCTAATTGGACTTATTATCAGGGGATGTCTTATTTTGGGGGAAACAGGATATTGTTAAAACAAATCATTTATTTCCTGATACAGGCTTTTCCTACTCTGACTCTTGGCACCCAATTCCATTATTTAACAAAAACCTAAGACTAAGCCAGAAAAATTCGCACTTCTGTAAAAATTTAAGTTACTGATAATACCTGCCTTAATGCAATAGGCAAATATCTGACTGATAGTTGAGTGTTTCATGTTATGTAAGCAACTGTTTTTAAGCAACTGTTGCTGTCTTGTATTAATTCTGCCTGCATATACAAATAAAAAGGATGAAGAAACCATCCTACTATTTTGTACTGACTGCCTTGTACAGGTGTGGGAGAGAATGAGACATAGATTTTACTGAGATCTTGCACTCTTCTAAAATGTAAAAAAACTAGACTTATAAGGCTATTATATACAGTGGTGTTTGGAAGTCCTTTTGACTTTCAGTATTTTTGTATACATAGGACCTAAAAGCTGCTTTTGTCCTCTCTCATTCCCTTGCTTTCAAGAATATCTGCTTTTGTTTGATGGCCACAAAACAATCCTCCCAAATAATTTATTTGCAAAAGGGCTAATCAGTCTTCCTTCAAGTGAATATAGTAATTTCCATTTTTTAAAAATTTTTTTTAAAAATTAAGCAAGCTGAGCTAGTTGTTTTGCAATACAGAAATCTACTTTAAGAGGGAGGCCAAATTTAAATGAATATATCTTCTGACTCTTGCTATCAGAGGTGACTTTGAGCTGTAACATTCTACAATTCCATGGACTATATGGATTAAATCCCATGACACAACTACTGCTGTGAAAAATGTTATGAGTCAAAATTCATGGCTATGTTAAGTATAATAGATTGAACATGGAATACAATGAACATTTGAAATGTAATTATGCATCTGAATTAGCTTATTTCAGAAAATGTATGTAATACTTAGATCAATCAATGTTTCTTATAGGCTTATAGTACGATTACTTCATCCCCTTTCCCAGGATTGAAAGTTAACATCTGTTTTTGTAATAGCTTCATTTTCCTTGTCTAGCATTTTTGTTCTGAAAATCTTCTTAGATCTTGTCTCTGTGAAAAGTTCAATTTTATGGACTACCTGGAGACGTGGGATATCTGTTAAATGCAAATTTACCTAACTGATGTAATTTATGATGCATGTATATAATTTGAGTAATTATGTAATTATAATAATTATGTGTATTATATTGTCTTGATTGCTTCAAAAACAATGGACTGAAATACATTCCTGCACAAACTTTAATACTGTATTAAGTGACTTTCTGACAGGAGCTTAAAAAAATAATGTAACAATGCCTTTGAGTACAGATTGCAAGATAATCGTTCTACATATAGTGACAATTGGAGGTTGTGGAGAGTGAGGGTATTGAATTTGTTTTGTCTACCAAAGTACCATCACTCAAGCAATCTCTCATCTCCACAGCATTAAACACAAGATAGTTTGTTCTTCTCTTCTTCTCTGTGCTTATCTGAATCCTTTCAACATGGCAGTCAAGCTTAGGAAAACATACTTTATTGTTATTTAATTTTTTTCTGAACTTAAATATCACGATGAGTGAAATCTGTGCATGTGTTTTAGATTCCTCAATCCTCTGAAAATCACATCTGTATAAAAATTAAGCTTGGGGTAAAGTGCAAGTATTTAGGTAATTTTTTCTGTTATTGCCAACTCCTGCAGCTATCCAGGCATACATCTCTCACAGCCAGGTCCAGACTCTCATTTTGGATTTCACTCTAGTGGACTTGATGAAACAACTTCTGAAATGACTTGCTTAGCTGATTGGATTATTAGATTGGAAAGCCACTATAGGTTGAGACTAGTGGTTGTTGAGTAAAACTGGAATGGGTTGAACTTGCACTAACTCTAGATACTTGTGGCATTATGCAACACTGAACTGCTGAATGCCCGACAAGCAAGAGCAGCTGTGATTGTAGCTGTGTGGATTGATTCCTTGGCCAGGAAGGTGAAGAGTAATGGTCTGACACACCAAAGATTGCACATTGGATCTAGTTTTTGTCTCAGGATAAGAGATTTGCAGTTGGAATACATTACTGCCAGTTTTGTCATGGTCAGATCACTCTGTCTATTTTTCAGTTTGCTATTATTGATCCCTCCCTCCACCTATGGTCTGTAAGCATGCTTTTCTGTAACAATGCATGCCCTCTGAAGCAGCACATAGAGATCTGAATGATCTCTCCTCTCCTCTCCTCTCCTCCTTGAAGAACTGGTTCTTCTCCCAGGCTTTGGTGAGTGGAGAACTCCTCTAGGACGGTGCATATATGAGACTGATTACAGAAAGTACCTTCACATTAACCATTTTTTTCCTGATTGCTTTTATTCTTGATTTTTATTGTTTGCTGCCTGAAGTCACCTAGAGTTAGATGGTCTTATAAATATAATTTAAGATTATAAATATGTGTTTTCTACTGAAAGCAACTAATAAGATTGAGACTAAAATCTGCACTATTAAAGGTAATACTTTTATCTCGAAGTACAATGAAAATAGATTTCTTACCTTAATGTCCTCTGATTTTTTAATAAATTTTGTAGACCAAGAAGACCTTCTTTTCTCTCTGACCAGTTAGAACTTGCACAGCGGTTAAGAACCTCAGCTACATCTTCTGTCTGTCGCATATAGGTGGGTATTGTGCCATTTCGTGAGCTATAGGATCTTTCTGAGCAGGCACTGGAAGCATCACTGTTAGCATCATCATCAGAGTACATTCCATAAGATTCATACCTCCTTCGAACTGGCTTTTTCTATTATACAGGAAAAAACCATAAGATAAACAATGGCAAAATAAGCTCCTTTTATCAGTCAGTTCAGTGTTCAATTTTCCAAATCCTACTACTATCTTCAGACATCACTAAAAAGAGGAAATGCTTATTGTTATTTAACTGCAAAAGGAAATATTTAAACTAAAGATCTAATTAAAATTACATTCTCCCCAGTCATTATTATAACTGCTATTGGTGAGATAAAACACAGCAGATGTTCTAATGATTTCACATTGTAGCTTGTCCTGTTGGGGCTGCATTACTTTAAAAAAAACAACATACAGACAAATATCTGGAATTTACTTAAATTTAATTTACATTTAAACCCATATAAACCTATTTAGAATCTTTTGGTAATTTAAAACATGTATACAGAATATAAAGCCTATTTATCAAAATAGTGTTTTGTTTATATATTATAAAGTTTGGGATATATATAAATAAATAAATATTAATAAGAAAACAATAATAGTTATACCTTTGTCCGAATGTCTCCTAACAGCTGAGAGCATTATAGAAAAAAAAATGTTATGAATATAAACATTGAGTAGCTTGTTAGCAAATATGCTAAGCAGGTAGAATCAGAATACACACACAGAAAGGGAGGGAGAGGGAGATACGATTTACAGCACAAGAATCCAGTTTTGATATAAACTGAATTCCTGTTGAAGCCATCAGATTATTACTGTGAGATCAAAGAGCAGAGTGGAAAAAAACTGAGATGTGAAGTAGGGCTTATAAAGGTGACATGTGTCATGATATCTAATTAAAATATTATTTTATTAACAAAGCTGGATTTCTCAGCCAGTGATTTGTATTTATATTTGTTTTAAAGTAACAACATGTAGCTACACTACTCTTTGCAAAATTATGCATAATCCTCTCACACACAAGTATCACAGAATACAACACATTTATGTGCAAGACATTATCTTTTATCTTATAGAACAGGTAGAAGACAAGTTAGCCTGGGGTTTCAGAGAACATATAGTCTTAAGAAAAACAAGTTTATATAAAGAAAAAAGATATGAACTGAAATTTATTAGGAAAGGAGCATCATTTAACTTGGCAGAATCAATAATCAAATTAGACAATAATATAATAAAGCATAAGAAAATAAAAATCCTACTTTGTTATCCCCCCAAAAACATACCAAAGCATCTGCTACTGCTTCTTCAACATCCGAGCCTGTGTTTAAAACACGCATGGCACTAACTGATGAAGACAATCGGCTTGATTGACTAATTCCAAAACCTGAAATAAACAGCATAAAGAAACAATTAATTTGACTTGATTTAGAAAGTTTATTATATTGTTTTAAAAAATGGAAATATAATATTTATTTGGAAAGGAACAAATATCTGAAATATATAAATTCTATCCCATTTGGTTTCTTACTACAAATCCCAGATGACATTTGATTTATTAAATCAAGGGAATGTAATAGGCTCTAATCTAGACAATGTTAATACATGCATATCAAGCAATTGTATCTGCAGCTAAAATTCTCCTTCAGTTTCTTCAAAGTACCTTAATTTTTAGAGGTGAAAATGACATTTTTAAGGATTTGTTTTAGTAAAAACTGCAAAGAAAGTTTGATCTAATGCTAATTTCTAATATCCAATTTAAGTATATAACTTGTAGCATTTGCATGATGAAGTCAGCTATGTGTCATCATTTTCTCCTTGTCCTCCCTGAAAAGAACCATGTTTATCAAATTGAGTTCCTAAAATATCCTGATAAAAATTGAATTGCACTGTAATATTGACACTTAAATGCAAATGTAAATGCATGTTATTTTACAATTATTTTACTATGGCTTCTATAATATCAAAACAAAATTCTATTGATAGCATAATTATACAATAGCATAATTATACAACTCAAAGACTGACATCTTATATAAATCTATTAAAATGTTTTCAGTCTGGTCTTTACTGGTTTAGAAATTAAGAACCATATTAAGGGATTTGGTCAGCTGTATCACAGCTGTATCACTGTGTATGTAAAAGCAACATGCATTAATAAAGCTTTAGAAATAAAAATAAAACAAAAAAAAAGGCAACATTCACCTTAAATTAGGAGTAGAAAAAGTTTAGGGTATATGGAATGAAAGCATTGTTTCATATACTTCAATTATCCCAAAATTATGAATACAAGCTAATGTAGAAAACAATAAAAATAGACTATATGGGAAACCAAATACTGTAAAAATTAATCCAGAATGATGGCACAAATGATAGCAAAGAGTACTCATCCTTCACCTGTAGCCCCATAAACATCTGGAGAGTAGAGAGCACCAGTAGATCTGGAGTGATGCCTGGAAGCTATAATAACAGGACCATATGAACCCTCTCTGTTATTATAATAATACAGAACAGGAAAACTGCAGAGAGAGCAATGAAGCAAGTTCTAGGCAAAGTGAGAAATCAGCCTGCCTCTGGAGACTGATTTACATAGTGAATAGTAACCAAGAGTGAAATTACAATGAGTCTTTGTTGTGGAACAACTAAAACAACTTAAAGCTCCTATGGTCAACCACTTGCGTCCAAATTCTGCCAAGGTATATTCAGAACTGTACTACTGAAAAGTGTTCAGAAATACTGTTAGTGGCAACATCAGGCTAGTTGTTGAAATAAATATGTTTACAGGACTCTGATTATTTGAAGTAGATGCAAAGTAGACTGTAAGTGATGTGGGGGATGGAAAGATAATTATTTCGCTCAATGGATTTACTAAGATATCAAAGCTGTAGTAATTGATCAAACTACAAGGAAGACAAAAGGTAAAAGTCCTATGGGCACTGCTGTGTTGTTTTTCTGACAAGAATATGGAACTCATTGCTACAGGATTCATGAGGAATTTATCTCTCCTACCTTATTTGGCTAGATCCTAGCTTTCTTCACAGTCCAATGTTAGCCACGTCTTATCCTTCCAAACTTTTCAACTCAGCTAAGCTTAATTATATTGCAAAATGCTACAAGCTCGAAATGACCATTCTGGGCAGAGATTGTTCACAGTGACACCTTTGAAGCAGGTGGAATGCAAGAACTGGTTTAGAAGGTTGGGTCGATGATGATTGCATCTACCAGCCAATTTACACACAAAATGAATCAAAGCCATGAAATACATGTGATTTTTTAGAATTAAAAAATAGCTCCTTAGCTACTTTATATATAGATTAAGTAGCATGCAGGTGATTAAGTGAAATCATTTCACATATTCTTGTGGCTACTGAATGAAAAACCAGGGTATAACAGTCTTGTCTAAGTTCTCCTGGTTGTCTATGGCCATATTTCATCTATCACTCTCCAGAACATATCACTTGGAACTATTTTATAAAAAAACCCAGACTATTCCTTGACTTACGCCCATCTGTTTGGTAGCTGTTTGCAATTATGACAGAATTGAAAAAAAAGTGACTCATGACCAGTTCTCACACTTATGACTACTGCACCCCTGTGGTTATATGCTAAAAAGTGGCATGTAATTACAATGGTTGCAGTATCCTGGGATCACATGATCACCACCTGCAACCTTCCCAAAGGGTTTCCAACAAGTGAAGTCAACAGTGGAAGCCAAATTTACTTAATGACCATGGTAAAAAAAAAGGCTGTAAACTCAGCCGAACTCAATGACCATCTTATTTAGCAATGGAAGTTCCAGTCCCAGCTGTGGCTGTAAGTCAAGAACTACCTATAGAAAGCATTTCTAGTCTTGCTTATACCCTAAAACAGATTAATAAAGTGCAAAGTAATTTATAATTTTATATAGAAGATGCAGGAATTGGAAATAATTCAGTTTTAAATTTTGGCATGAAATCATATTCTTGGTTGTTAAAATACTATTATAATTTTTATTTAGTTTAAGTGTTTCTAAGTAATATTCACTTCATTGCAGACACTGCAGAAGCTAAGAATATAGGACAGCTGTTCACCTTAGAAATTTACAGACAATATCATTGAAGTTCTTGTTAAATTTGTAAAGTATATTGAAATAAAAATGCATTGATTCAAATTTTGCGATATAACATACATAATTAATGTGATTTAATTCATCGTATAAATCCAGTATATGTTGCAAATCATAAAAACAATTTAGCTATAATTGATTAAAACAAGTGTAGCAGAAGCACAGTGACAATTTTTCATTGTTTAAAATACAATCTGCTGCAGTCAAAATTAACAGATGCATATAAAACATATGTTATATTTTTCTGTGTGCACATGTATAGTCATATATTCAATTCCTATGATTCTATGTATCTTTTTATTAGAAAGAAACACTAAATGTTATTTTTTCTGAATTAAAAGCAACTAAATCTTGAGATATTAATTAAAATAAGTTCATAAGCAGGTATCAAGCAGTGCCATTGTACTGATGGATTTCACACACGAAACTGGATGTTTTAAAATAGTAGTTTAAACCTGCTGTAAGCCTTTTTTTCCTGAAAAATCTTTCCTGAAAAAAGATGTAAAAAACAAAACAAAACTATGGATATTTTAAAAAAAGAAATATTGAGAGCTTTAATTCATAACACCTAAACTTGTTACATTAAAATATAACTACATGGAAAAATATTTTTTGTTAATTCAGTACTCATCTGATTTCATCAGAAATCAGAAACTAAAGTCAATAATTACTCTTTATGATGTAAAGAGCCAGTTAACAGGTTAGAAAGTTACGTTTTCAAAAGAATGAACACTGGAAAGTGTGCCAGAATCATAAAATGAAATACAGATTTTGAATTGCCTATGTAAGATTTGCCTATTAAGTAGTATGATAAAAAAATTCAAATTACTAATCATCATTCTATTCCTGTTATGTCATTATGTTATTTGTCATTATATGGCAGCAATATGGCATAAAATAACCTGATAAGAATTACAATCTGATTTTTTTCAAAAATGTATATAATTTTTTTGAGTGACTAAGCCATCAAGTTCTGCATGATAGCAAAGCACAAAGTCCTTTGAATCTTCACTGCCATCTCTATAATCATATGAATAATGACTTTTACATTAAATAATTATCTAAAATATTAAGCAGAGATCAAATCAAAACAAATCTAATATTTAGAGAAAAATGAAAACAAATGTAATACATTACAAAAAAGTAATGAATAAAATTATGCATCATAGAAACGAAAAATACACCTACACCTCAGTGTACAGTCGAGGTGAGTGACTATAAATTAGTTTTTCCCATCAAATTTCATTCCCCTGCATTTAACAAGAACTTCAAAACTTGAATTTGAGATTTGTCAGACTTTCTGCTAAAATTATTTTCAGTTTAATAAAATTTAATCAGAAACATATATATTGAAGAAATTATGAATGTATGCAACACAACTTCATAAATACTTATGCATGTGCCTTTGGATTGTGCAATTACTCTACAATTCCACAGGAAATTTTTAAGCTCTTCAGATGAATAAATTCTTCAGCCAAAGTAGGCAAATCACAGTTCTTTTATACAGAGAAATATTTACTTGTTATTTTTACTTCAGCTTATATTAGCAGATAATCAGAAGCAAACAACCATGCATAATAAGCTCTCCATGTACTTACCAAGGGGTGCAAAAGAGCGGACAGGGCTTGTATCCCTGCTACTTTCCCGACTGGCTTCCCGACTGCATCCCTGACTTACACTAGGTCGAGGAATGCGACTACCTCGAGCTAGTATGATTCAGGGGACAGACCAACAGCAGCACAAAAAGGGAAAGATACAGAAAAAAAATAACATTTTAATGCAATCCCAATTATTTTTACTTTGTATAATACCAAGCATTCTTAAAGCACTATTTATTACTTATATTATTTAATGTATATATATATATATTTGCTTACAGTGAATATAGGAGATAATCCCAGAAAAAATGTTTTGACTTCATAAACTAGTTATAACTGAGTGACATATGAATCAACATTAAACACACAACTATCTACAGGGAAAATAGATGATATTACTATACCTATATACTTGTTTATCAATTTAGATAAAATGATTTATACATTAACGTGGTTTCGTAATTACTTTCAAAATTTTAAGAATTGCATGTTTTTCAAAAGATAAAGTAGTGCTTACAAACATGTTCCATCACAGGGTTAAGTATATTAAGCTACAGGGACAAAACCTATGTCTATACTTTAAAATAAACCTGAGTGGTATCTGTAAAAATGTACATTTAGGTTTTCTTCTCCAATGCAATACTAATCTCAAAAACTGAAAAGGCAGATGTCAGCTTTGGAAACCATATTAGACCGAAAGCTTCCACGCTGCCACCTTCTTATGTGTGGGAAAGTAGGAGAGGGGATTTAGTAGAGGGAATGTAGTTAGACAAAATGGCATTCTTCCTTTTGGTCAAAGTCAGGACAACCCTGCGTCTGGAGAAGGAGTGATTGGAGTGATGTTCGAGATGGGACAGACGGTGATTAGATCATGTGATGGACTGATGAGTGAGGGCTTGGTTTCGGGGATTTTGATTTACTGAGGGAAAACCCAGAACTCTCAGATTCGGGTTTTTCCAGATGTGCCAGTATACCTACTCTAATAAATGGAACTTTGAAAAAATGCTTGCCTCAGAGTTTTTAATTGGAGTTGAGTTTTTCTGGAACACTGACATAAACCTGAGTCTCTAAAATCATAACGGCACCCCCAAAGGGGTGTTAATTTAACAGTTGACAAGAATTTAAAGAATAATAACTCAGTTCTGAGGCACAGTATTTCAGATAACCACAATCTTACTGTGGTTGGCAAAATGCCCAGAAGCAATTTGCAAGAAAACTGATGAGAAACAAGAGCCAAATCAAGACAGAATCAAGACGCGAAGGAATATGAATGAAGTTGTTTCCTGCAAATTGCATCAGTCGTCGTCCTTCCTTAAATAGGCTAGGGGAATGGCCAATTAGCCCCCAAGCCTTACTCTCGAGGAGACCTCCTTCTGAGGAGC
Organism: Coluber constrictor foxii; assembly: GCA_038048745.1. Classification (NCBI taxonomy): domain Eukaryota; kingdom Metazoa; phylum Chordata; class Lepidosauria; order Squamata; family Colubridae; genus Coluber; species Coluber constrictor. The sequence goes on along the minus strand of CM075961.1, from coordinate 110,757,988 downwards.
TACTCCTGCCTTTTATTTATTTATTTTATTTATTTATTTTCAATTTATAAACCGCCCTTCTCCTTGCGGACTCAGGGCGGTGAACAGCCAGAATAAAACATAGTACATAAAAGTTAAAAACAATTAAAAATCATTAAATATCATTTGGCCGAGAATTAAAACAACCCAATTTAAAATCAAATTCAAATTTAAAAACGGAGGATGGGATCAGGCTAGCCCAGCTAGATGGAATAAGTGGGTTTTAAGGGCCCGACGAAAGGTCCGGAGATCTGGAATCCTACGTATCTCCGGGGGTAGGTCATTCCAGAGGGCGGGCGCTGCCACAGAGAAGGCTCTCCCCCTGGGGGTCGCCAGCCGACACTGTCTAGCCGACGGCACCCGGAGGAGGCCCTCTCTGTGCGAGCGTACTGGCCGGTGGGAGGCTATTGGCGGCAGAAGGCGGTCCCGCAAGTACCCAGGTCCTAAGCCATGGAGCGCTTTAAAGGTGATCACCAACACCTTGAAGCGCACCTGGAAGACCACCGGGAGCCAGTGCAGCTCGCGCAGGAGAGGTGTCACGTGGGCGCGCCACGTCGCTCCCATAATTCCCCGCGCGGCCGCATTCTGGACCAGTTGGAGCCTCCGGGTGCACCTCAAGGGGAGCCCCATGTAGAGAGCGTTGCAGTAGTCCAAGCGGGAAGTCACGAGAGCGTGGGTGACTGTGCGTAGGGAGTCCTGATCTAGAAAGGGACGCAACTGGCGTATCAGGCGAACCTGATAAAAAGCCCCCCTGGCCACGGCCGTCATGTGTTCTTCTAAAGACAGCTGTGCGTCCAGGATGACGCCCAAGTTGCGATCCCTCTCCGTGGGGGCCAATGTCTCGCCCCCAATAGTCAGCGATGGCGTCAGCTGGCTATATCGGGACGCCGGCACCCACAGCCACTCAGTCTTGGAGGGGTTTAGTCGGAGCCTGTTTCTCCCCATCCAGACCCGCACAGCTTCCAGACACCGGGACATCACTTCAACGGCATCGTTGGGGTGGCCTGGGGTGGAGATGTACAGCTGGGTGTCGTCAGCGTACTGATGGAACTCCACACCAAAGCCACGGATGATCTCACCCAGCGGCTTTACATAAATGTTGAACAGAAGGGGGGAGAGGACCGACCCCTGCGGCATCCCACAAACAAGGCGCCTCGGAGTCGACCGCTGCCCCCCTGTCAACACAGATTGCGACCGGTCAGAGAGATAGGAGGAGAACCACCGTAGAACGGTGCCCCCCACCCCCAACCCCTCCAACCGGCGCAACATGATACCATGGCCGATGGTATCAAAAGCTGCTGAGAGATCTAATAGGACCAGGATAGAGGAATATCCCCTATCCCGTGCCCTCCAGAGATCATCCACCAACGCGACCAATGCCGTTTCCGTGCTGTGCCCAGGCCGGAAGCCGGACTGGAGCGGATCTAGATAGACAGCTTCATCCAGGAACCGGGGAAGCTGCCAAGCAACCACACTCTCAACAACCTTCGCAACAAAGCGAAGGTTGGAGACGGGACGGTAATTGGCCAAAACAGCCGGGTCCAGAGAGGGCTTTTTGAGGAGGGGTCTCACCACCGCTTCTTTCAAAGTGGCCGGCAGAACACCCTCACTCAAAGAAGCGTTAACAATCTTCTGGAGCCAGCCTCGTGTAACCTCCCGGGAGGCCAGCACCAACCAGGAGGGACATGGGTCCAATAAACATGTGGTTGCATTCAGCCGCCCCAGGATCCTATCCATGTCCTCGGGAGCCACAGAATCGAACTCCTCCCAAACCACACCCCCAAGATCTGCCTCGATTATCCCATCCGGATCTACCCAGTCAGAGGCCAGACCTTCCCGGATCTGAGCGATTTTGTCATACAGATACTGAACAAAGTCCTCAGCTCGACCCTGCAAGGGGTCATCCCGAGCTCCCGGTTGAAGGAGGGAGCGGGTCACCCTGAACAGGGTGGCTGGGCGATTATCTGATGATGCGATAAGAGCGGAAAAGTAGCTAGACTTTGCCGCTTTTATCGCCACTAGGTAGGTCTTAATATGAGACCTCACCAGTGTTCGGTCAGATTCGGAACGGCTGGTCCTCCAACCACTCTCCAGGCGTCTTTTCCGGCGCTTCATCTCCCTCAGCTCCTCAGTAAACCAAGGAGCTGGCTGAGTTCGGCACCGGGTCAGAGGCCGCAAAGGCACGACACGGTCCAAAGCCCCGGTGGCCGCTCTATCCCAGGCGGCCACCAGGTCTTCAGCCGAATCATGAGCCAGAGTCATGATTTGACTTTTAACAGCTCTACATGCTCGTGCATCGAGAAGAGGCTTCTTCTTCTTCACTTATGGGAGCTTCTGAAGGCCCTGGCTGAATCCCCGCCTCTGCCACCACATCTTCTCCAGCCTCCTCATGGTTTGACTTGAATGCTAGCTGTACAGGCTGCTGGCGCAGCACCATACCAGCCTCCTCGCTGTTGGCAACAGCTACTAGCTGCACAGTCCGCTGACGGGCCACAAAACTAGCGTGGCGCAGGCCAGGGATGACTGGAGGGGCAGCTTGATGCAGCCAGGCCAAGCAGCAGGTGGGAGACAGCAGACACAGCCAGCATGAGGACCGCCAACACTGCCAGCTGCCTTCTATCCCAGCCAGGGATGAGTCCAGTGCCAATGGACGCCAGCACCTTCTGCTTCAATTTTCCAGGGATCACCATGGGCCCAACATGTCCCGATGATCCCAGCACATCAGTGGGGGCTAATCCATTAGCTGACTGGAGCTCTCTCTCCCCCCTGCAGTCCAACAAGCAGCACAGCAGCTGGCTCCTGTCCAGTCTCTGGCCACAATCCAGTAACCAGCAGCAGCCCTGTTGTAGGTTCTAGCTCAGCCGCTGGCGCTCGCCCCACTGCCTGCCGTGGCTCACCAGCTGGTCCCAGCCCCACCACCCATGCCATCCCACCAGCAAGGCAACCGCCATCCAGGTTTAGAACAATATTTTATGGTTAGCCTGCCAAACGGTCTTATTTCCTCAGCTGAATCTGGGCTCATATAGATCAGTATGAAGAGCAATATGAAAGAAATAAAGACTTAGTATCTGCGATTTCTGATGGGATGAAGGAAGGGGATGCTGCCGATTGGATACCCCAGCTGCACAATGAGGGAGCTGCTGAACTAAATGATACCGATGGTTTTGTTGAGCTGCTCAGGGCCAGATTTGAAGACCCAGATTTGATCAATGAAAATAAAGCCACAATAAAGGTGATGAAGCAAGGTAATTGACCCATAAAAGACTTTGTATGGTACTTTAAACAGGTCTCAAGGAATCTTGGGCATTGGCTGGACCACATACTCCTACACTATTTTATTTTATTTATTTATTTATTAAAGTTTTTATTAATTTTACAAAACAACACAACACAACATACAGAACACAAACCATAATATGTGTTTCTTTTTACATAACAGTTTTGTTCTCTTTCTATTTTACACATTCCCCATTTTTCCTTTCCTTTATTACCATTACCTTTATTGTCCCTTTATATCTAATTTTATTCATTTACAATATTGTACACATTTGTCACATTCTCCTCTCCATCATTTATTCACATTTATTTTCCCTAATCTCAAGCCAATCATACCACTTATTCCATACTTGATAGTATTCTGTATCTTCCTTTTCTTCTATTTCTTTTGTTAATTTGTCCATCTCCACACAGTCCAGAATTTTATTAATTATTTCTTCCTCTGTTGGTACATTTTTGTTTTTCCAGGACTGTGCATAGACTATCTTTGCAGCTGTAATTATATGCAAAGTCAAATATAGGATTTCTTTATTGTAGGTTCTGTTTAATAGCCCTAGTAAAAAGGTCTCTGGTTTCAAGTCCACATTGTGGCCAATTATCTCTTCTGTCCAACTTCTAATTTTAGCCCAATATTTTTTTGCCTTAGGCAAAAAAATATATGTCCATCAGAGATATGTTCCGGGGACTTTTTTGCATTTCCAACAATTTGGAGAATTATTAGGAAACATTTTAGCAAGCCGTACTGGTGTAAAATGCCATCTGTAGAACATTTTCAACTGGTTTTCCTTGAATGCCGTTGATAGAGTCAATTTAATAATTATTTCCCATAATTTTCCCCATTTCTATATTGTAGTCAAAAATTTTTGCCCATCTAATCATGGTATCCTTAACTACTTCTTCTTCTATTTTGTACCTCAGTAGAAATTTGCATACATTGCTAATTAATTTTATTTTTGTTCCATGAATGATTTTATCCAATTCTTGTGGTTCCTTTTGTATCTCATTCATCTTTTTATCTCTTACAAATTTAGATTGAACTTATGCAAACGTCCAATCTCTTGCCCTGCCAATATCTTGTTCCAGTTCCTGTTTCGTTTTCAAATCTTCCTGATAGTTTATCAATTCCTTATATCTAATTATCTTATTTTTCTCTAGTAAATTTCGGTATATCAATGCTTTTATTGGTGATAACCACATTGGAATTCTAGTGTAGTGTTTTTATTTTATTTTTTTCCAAATCTGTAGCAATGCATTCCTGATCATGTGTACTTGAAAATATTTATGTGTTTTGTATTTCTCGTCCCACAGGAATGCATGCCACCCTGCTTGCAAGTCATGCCCTTCTATTGTTAATACTCATTTCCCATTCTGGGATATATTTCCCATTCTGGTAACGCAAACCCCCCTCTATCCTTTGTGTCTTGCAAAAGTTTTAATTGAATCCAGGGCTTTTTCCCTTGCCATATAAATTTAGAAATTAATTTAATTCTTGAAAGAATGTTGTCCCTAGTTTTAATGGTATCACTTGGAAAAGAAATAGATTTCTCGGCAGTATGTTCATTTTCACTGTTGTGGTCTTCCCTAGAAATGAAATTTGTAACTTTTCCCAATTTGCTAATTTGATGTATCCAATTTTTTATTTGATGTATCAATTTATCATAGTTGTCCTCCTTAATTGAGGAATATTTCGCTGTGAGCCAAATTTCAAGATATTTTATTTTCTTAGTTGTCTTCATTTTCATTTTATCCACTAATTCAATTTCCTGACTCTTTGTGAGATTTTTTGTAATTAATTTAGATTTATCCTTATTAATTTTAAGTCCTGCTACCTCACCAAATTCTTCTTTCTTTTGTATCAATTTAGAACCCATTTCTAATGGATCTTCCAAAATAAAAACCATGTTTTTGGCAAATGCTTGAATCTTATATTCTTCCTTCCTAATTTTTAAGCCTCCTATTTCCTGATCTTCTCTGATTTTTGTTAGAAGGTTTCAAATGATAGAATAAATAGAAGAGGAGAAAGAGGACACTCTTGCCTAACACCTTTTGTTATATCAATGTTTTCTGTCAATCCCTCATTCATAACTACTCTCGCTGTTTATTTGGAGTATATTTTTCCAACCATTCTTTCAAATCTTTTCCCCATTTTCATATAATTTAATTGTGTTGTAATAAACTTCCAATTCAAATTATCAAAAGTCTTTTGGGCATCAAGGAAAACCAGTGCAGCTTGCTTTTCCGAATAACTTTCATAATATTCAAGAACATTCATTACTATCCTCATGTTATTTTTAATTTGCCGCCCAGTCAGAAAACTGTTTTGGTCTGAATGTATATAATTATTCAAAAAACTTTTAAATCTCTCCGCTATTATTGTTGCAAATGTTTTATAATCTGTATTCAGCAAGGAAATAGGCCTATAATTTTGGTTTTGTTGTATATCGGTGCCTTCTTTGGGTATAAGGGTTATAATTGCCTCTGTCCAGGTTGCCGGAATTTTTGCTACTTCTCATTATACGTCTCCAACATTATCCATTGTAGTACCTCTTGTGTGTTTTTATATAGCTCAATTGGAATCCCATCTGGGTCTGGTGATTTATTGTTCTTTTGTTTTTTCAAGGCTATTTCAAATTCATTTGTTGTTATTGGCCTATTTAACATTTCTTTTTGTTCTTCAGAAATTTTATTCATTTTGGCCGGTTCTATATTTTGTTTAACTTTCCCGTCTGCTATGTCTTCCTGCTTGTAAAACTTTGCAAAGAAGTTTTGTATTATTTTCTTTTTTTCTTCTCGCCTACGTTGTATTATACCATTTTCATCTTGTAATTGTTGTATTATTCTCCTTCCTTTTTCTTTTCTTAATTTGTATGCTAGCCATCGGCCTGTTTTATTTGCTTTCTCAAAATAATTTTGTTTCACTATCCTAATTTTCTGTGCTATTTCTTTCTGTGTTATCAAATTAATTTTATGTTTCGTAATATTCGATTTTTCTTTTATCTTTTTATTTTGTGGGTCTTTTTGTATTTCGTATTCTATTTTTTTAAATTCTTCCCACAAGCTTTCTAGTTGCATTCTTTTCTTTATATTTCTTAGAATTATATGCAATGGTCAATCCCCTTATATCGGCTTTTGTGGTGTCCCACAAGTTTTGTATCAAAGTATCCTCCTTTTTATTTTTTTGAAAAAATATTTTCAATTCCCTTTCTAACATCTGTCTATATTTTTTATCTTTACACAAATTTTGATTCATTGTCCATCTTTTATTTTGTTTCTGGCATTCCTATTTTAATGTAATCAGATTGTGGTCAGCCCAATCATTTACTCCTATTTCAAGTTCTTGAATTTTGAATTTCTGCTATTGTCCAGGCCGTATCGATCCTGGACCACGATTAATGTGGGTTTGAATAAAATGTATATTGTTTATGTGTTTTATGTGTCTCTCTCCATATATCTCGCAGATTGAACTCAAATACTATGTCAAAAAAGGCTCTCGGTAATACACTTTTCTTCTTCCTATTTTTTAAAATACTTTTATAATCTCTCTCGACTTCTGCTACAGAATTAAAATCCTCAATCATACAAACCCTTTTATAATCCAACTCCAGTAATCTCTTATGTACCTTTTTAAAGAATTGCTGTTGATTTTCATTTGGCGCATAAATTATTATGAGTAGCATTTGTTTTTGTTCTATCTCCAATTCCACATCAAAATTCTACCCTCATCATCTGCATATCTTAAATTTTATTTTTTCTTTGACATATATGGCAATACCTGCTTTCTTTTTGTCTGCTAAGTTGTGTATAGTGTTCCTAATTTTCTATTTTCTAATAATTTTCTACATCCTTTTTGTATATGAACCTCTTGGAGACATATCACTTCAGCTTCCAATTTCCTTAGTTTATTAAATGTTTGTGTCCTTTTCTTTGGAATATTTAATCTATTGATATTTACCGAAAAAAGCTTAATTGCTTCTCCCATTCTCTACTTAATCTGTCTTCTTGTGTTTCTAGTCTTTCTTACTACTGTTCCTCTTTCTACTGCTCAAGGCAGCCGCCAAGGCAGAAGAGCCCCATGAAAGCCCACAGATACCAGTCAATTTTTCTGACAAGCCCTAGAGGTTCCCCTCCCCATCGAAGAGAGTGAGCAAACTCTGGCAAAAGAAGCCCCTCCTGACAAGACTAGCGGAGAAGACAACTCAATGGTGAGTTCAGCCATCCCCTCTTTTTCAATTAAAGTGAAACTGGTGGTGCCTGAGACTGGGGAGCAAGGAGAAGTATCAGCAATAATAGATACAGGCTGTACCAGATCATTTCAGCAGGCGTCATGGAGTGCATCCTGGGTTTTGGCAACTTGGCTCCAGGTTCTAATTCAATGGTACTGTCAAGCATGCTGCCATTCAAAACTCAAGAAAGAAAAACCCCTGGTCTTCCAATTGTTGAACAATTAGGGATCAAAACAAGAGCCTTAAAGTGCCCAATAAAGTTTGAAGGTGGATGAGACGTTAATTGGAGGAGTCCCAGACACCCAAATTACTGAACAGGTTAGATTGGAATTTGGGAGACATTCTGAACTTATATGACTTATAGTAGCACCAAGGATGTCAGAATCTGTCATATTAGGCCTTGCTTGGCTTGACAAATGGCCCCCCATCATTAAATGGGAAGATGGATACTGGAAGATCATAACTGGTGTCAGGCATCTGCCCCCTGTCCCTCCTCCAAAGAAATTGCCAACCCATAGGAGCCAGCTGCCAGAACCAGCCGCCACCATTTCAGACATGCGTCCAGGAGAACCTCAGATTCCTATGGAATATATGGAGTTAGCCGAAGCGTTTAGTGAGGAGGAGTGTAACATCCTCCCCCCTCATCGAGCCACGGATTGTGCCTGTCAGCCTCTATGATGTTTGCTTGCTTTCGGCTGCCATTGTAATGAGAGGGGGGGAGCATTGCTGGTATTTGGGATGGAGGGAAGTGAGCTGGTGAAGATGTCTTGAAAAAGAGAAGAAAATTCTCCCTGTCTTCATAGCAGCTGCAGAGAGAACTGATAGCTGTCAAGGTCAACTGTTCTGGTATATCAAATAGATGGGGCCATCTGAAGAAGTACCCCACATGACACCTTGGGGAGATGTGGATTGGGCACTCAACCTGGATCCTTGGGGGGCGAGATTTGAGATGCTTTCAATATGTAATTTTCGCATCTATTGCCTCAGACTTTGTTTTTTCCCCGCTGCATTCAGTTCATACTCAATAAATGTATCTTTCTCTACAAACATGGAGTTGGGGTTTTTCTTTCTTGAGTTTTGAATGGCGGCATGCCTGACAGTACCATTGAATTAGAACCTGGAGCCAAGTTGCCAAAACCCAGGATGCACTCCATGACGCCTGCTGAAATGACTGAGTTCAGGAAGTACATTGACACCAACTTGGCCAGGGGGTTCATTAAGCCAGCGAAATCTAGAGTGGCCACCCCCATATTGTTTAAAGAGAAGAAAGACGGGGAGCTGAGATTATGTGTTGATTTTAGAGGCATAAAGTACATTTGCATATAAAATACCTATCCCCTACCCCTGTGATAGGCACCTATGGCACGGGTGCCACAGATGGCACACAGAGCCATATCTGTGGGCATGTGAGCATTGCCCTAGTTCAGCTCCAGCACACATACACGCGCTGGCCAGCTAATTTTCAGGCCTTCCGGGATCACCAGAAGTCAGGAAACGGGCCATTTCTGGCCTCCAGAGGGCTTCCATTGCGGTGGGGAAGGCTGTTTTCGCCCTCCCCAGGCTCCAAGAAAGCCTCTGGAGCCCGGGGAGGGTGAAAAACAGACCTATCGGGCCCACCGGTAACCTTTTTGCTGTTGTGTGCCAAAAGAGGGGGGAGCGGGGGGGAGTGTCGCACGCACATGCACAGGGTGTGGGGAGCATTGAATTATGGGTTTGGGCACACACGCACGCTCCCCCCCGCTTTTGGCAAGCAATAGCAAAAAGGTTAGCCATCACTACCCTACCTTAATGAAGGACTTGCTGAACAACTTGTCAAAAGGCAAAATTTTCACCAAGCTAGATCTAAGGGAAACCTATTACAGAGTCTGCATAAAGGAGGAAGAAGAATGGAAAACAGCTTTTAACTGCCCGCTGCGCAGTTTCCAATTCCGGGTCATGCCTTTTGGACTCCAAGGGATCCCACAATCTTCGTGCAATTGATCAATGAAGTACTACATGAACACCTGTATAAGGGGGTCCTGGTTTATCTGGATTATATTCTTATATTCAGAGGAACAGTTCAAACTAGTCAGACAAGTGCTGAAAAAACTCTGAGCAGCCAAACTCTATGCAAACCTGTCCAAATGTGAATTCCACAAGGAATGTTTGGACTACCTAGGATACTGAGTGTCTAACCAAGGGATCTAAATGGACCCAGAAAAGGTGAAGACGGTGTCAGATTGGCAGCCCACACGAACCCGGAAGCAATTTCAAAGCTTTTTCAGTTTTGCAAATTTTTATAGACAATTCATCCCTTCCTTTGCAGAGGTCACATTCCCATTAACTGAGCTTCTAAAAACCAGTCCGTCTCCAACCAAGCTAAAACCTAGCCAACCCCTTGCTTGGACAATGGACTTTCAGAAATCTTTTGAACAGTTAAAACGCCTCCAGCACCCTAACCCAAAAAACCCTTTATAGTCCAAGACGACGCTAGTGACATGGTGGTAGCGGCTGTTCTACTACAAAGGAATGCTCAAAACGAATGAATACCTTGTGTTGTGACCAAGGCCCAAGTAGTTAGTATTAAATGCAAACAGTTCAAAAACAAACAGACTTTATTAGAATAGCTGAGAATTAACTCATTCTCAGCGTAGTCCAAACTAAATTAAAGCAAATTCTTCAAAACACCATTCCTCAGTTTATCACCGACCTTGGGATAATTAGGCAAACTACCAAAGGCTTTTCTTGGCAAAAGTTCAGAAGCAGAAGACACCAATAAGAAATGAAACAAGAAGCAATTCTCTCAACATTGTTTTCCGGCAAAGAGGCCAAGAGCCATTGCTGGTCTTTTAAGCCTTGTGGGAAGGGCCAATCATCTCTTGGCCCTACTCCCAAGTCGTCCTCTCTGCATTATCTGCTCCTGCCTTCTGGCAGCTCCTCTCATACGTACACTAGGAACAGGCTCCCCCTCTTCTTCTGCCTCTCTCCTGTCAGCCTCTGGAGGCTCCAAAATCCACACATCACTCTCCTATGCCCTGGCCCCATCTCTGCCTCCGACGCAGAGTCCTCATCCAGGCCTTCCCCAGCCTCATTGCTGCTCGACTCTGTTGCCACCTCTGCAAGCTGCTGGCGGACCATACACTATCCCTCACTGCAGGGCCCTTCCCCTGGGTCTGACGATCCAGATGCAGCCATGACAGGAATTGGTCATGGAAGCTTTCATCAAGATAGGTGCATGTACGGAGGTCACATCCTCCCAGGTGAAGTCCTCTGGCACATATCTCTTCCACTCAATGACATACTGGAACTGTCCTTTTAGCTAGCGGGAGTCCCGAATGCTGGCAACCTCATACTGAGGTGGTTCATCTCCATCTTGTGGTGCTGGTTGGGGACGGTCAGGTTGGCAGAGCAGACAGGCTGGTCACTCTGGGACAAGGAGGGATCTATGAAAGACTGAGTGGACATGCATCGAGCGTGGAAAGATCAGGTGGTAGGCGACCAGGTTAATAACCGCCTCCACAGGGAATGGACCAAGGTACTGGTGGTCTAGCTTATTGACCAGCAAGTCTGACAGAAGGTGCCTAGTGGACAACCAAACCCGATCCCCCACAGCCAATGATGGCGTCGCCAAAGATTGGTCCATGACTCTCTTATTGTTCTCTTTGGCTTTCTCTAGATACCACTGCACCAACTGATGGAGGGCCGGCAACTCAGACAGATAGTCATTAGCCACTGGTACCGGGGAGTCGAGTTGCGTGAGGGAAAAAACCTGAGGATGGTATCCCATATTAGCCAGGAAAGGGGTCGTTTGCGTGGCCCATGTTCTTCCTCAGCCTCATCGCTGTCCGACTCCACTGCCAGCTCCGCAAGCCACACACTCTGTTCTTACGTGTGAAAAAAGTTAACAGAACTGAACGCAGATGGGCAGTATGGGAGAAAGGCTTTTGCATTGCGATGGGCTCTCTTATCCTGGAGACACTTCCTAGAGGAGGTAAAGGCACGGAAGCTTTCCCCCAAACAAGTTTGCTGGGCTCAGTATTTTAAACATTTCAATTTCAACCTAAAATACATTAGTGGGGGGATGGGACCTATTGGCTAATGCTTTCTCCAGGAAGCCCCAGTTTGATAGCTGGCGAGAAGAGAAGTACATGCCATGATTTCTGAAGCCCAACAAGCAGCCTAGAGCATAAATGTGGCGAGGTTTCAACCTCTCTGAAGACAAGCTGACAGCAGAGCTAAAAGCGGTATTCTCAAACGATACGTGGTTTAAAGAAAACCAGATGGACTTTACTTTGAGGGAGGGATTGGCTTGGAAATGGAGTAAGGTTTATGTTCCCAGCTGCATGAGACTATTGGTGCTAAAGCTAGTCATGATTCTCGACTAGGGGGCCACTTTGGATTTTTATAAACCCTCCATTTAGCTAGAAGACAATTCTAGTGGCCAAGGGACTACGTAAAAAGCTGCGCGATCTGTGCCACCATGAAATCTAGACCAGGAAAACCCCCTTGGTTTCTCCAGCCTGTGCTGAACCCATAAAACCGTGGAAAGAGATTGCAATGGACTTTATTGTCGAACTCCCAAACGGGGGGTGGGGGGGGAATGGTGATTTGGACTGTCATGGATTTATTCTCCAAGCAGGCACACTTTCCTGCCTGCAACAAATTACCTTCTGTCAAAAAGCTGGCAAAAGCTTTCGTGAAGCACATCTACAGGCTTCATGGCGTCCCATAGTGAATAATATCAACTCATGGAGTCCAATTTTCTGCTAAGTTCTGGAAAGAGTTTCTAAGCTCCATTGGATCATCCCAGGGACTTAGTTCCGCTTTCCATTCAGCTACTAACGGATCTGCGGAATGATCCAATGCCATAGTGGAACAATACATCCGATGTTATGTAAATTATCAACAAGAGAACTGGGTGAATTGTTATCGTTCGCTGAGGTGGCTTATAATAATGCAGTACCTAGTAGTACAGGGTTGATCCCTTTTCAAATAACTACTGGCATGGATTTTGTGCCGGTGCCTGAGTTCCCTAGAAAGTCACCCACTTCCATGTCCCTGACAAAATGGATAAGCTCATAAAAAAGGGGTGGGAGAATACTAAGAAAGCTTTAGCGGAAGCAGGGAGAAATATAAAACCCAGGAAGACAAGCACAGGTCTCTCCAACCACCTTTCCGAATAGGACATATTTGTATTTGTCAACCAAATACCTAAGATTGAGGCTACCTAGCAAGAAATTTGGGCCCAAATTCTTAGGTCCCTTCCTTATAGTGAAACTGATTAACCCTGTAGTTAATCCAATTAATTCCAACTTAATCTCCCTCGCATATTAGTGCATCCAGTGTTTCACAGTAGCTAATTGAAACCACCAATAGGATCTAATTTAAGACCCTTACCAGCTGCTTCCCCCCTGCCTTTGATAGTACAAGGGGAGACTCATTATGAAGTTCAGAAGATCCTTGACTTCTGTGTAATCTATTACACACGGGTCGGTTACAGTATTTGGTACACTGGAAAGGGTACCCTTTGTCTGAAGCTACTTGAGTGTAACATTGGGATGTGAAAGCTGATAGTCTAGTAAAACAATTTCATGGTAAATTTCCTGAGAAGCCAAAGGGTCCTCCTGGAGGGCGGGGAGGGGGTTAAGCAGGGGGAATGCCTGTCAGTTTTGGAAGCCATATTAGACCAGAAGCTTCCACGCTGCCACCTCCTTGTGTGTGGGAAAGTAGGAGGGGGGACTTAGTAGAGGGAATGTAGTTAGACAAAATAGCACTCTTCCTTTTGGTCAAAGTCAGGACAATCCTGCGTCTGGAGAAGGAGTGGTTGGAGTGATGTCTCGAGATGGAACGGACGACAATTGGATCATGTGATGGACTGATGAGTGAGGGCTTGGTTTAGGGATTTTAATTTACTGAGGGAAAACCAGGAGCTCTCAGATTTGGGTTTTCCCAGATGTGCCAGTATACCTACTCTAATAAATGGAACTTTGAGAAAATGCTTGCCTCTGAGTTTTTAATTGGAGTTGGGTTTTTCTGGAATGCTAACAGCAGAATCAATAGCATTTTAGTCACATGTTCAGGAAATGTGTGCTCTTTCATTCTAAGACTGTCATTCTAGGACTGTTCTGCGTTGTAAAGCCATGGTGTGTATGTGTGCATGCACATGTGTTAGAGATGGCATGATAATTTTACCCAGACGGTGCTGAAATGATTAGCCTAAATTTTAGGAAAAGGACAGAATTTGCGCTTAGCAGACTAATTGTAAGCCTTAGTGTGAGGTAGTCTGCTGCTGAAAATTTGGCAGCTTGTGCGAGATGAGGCATAGCTTGTCTTTACTATATTCAGTCATTATGTGCGACACAGAATAGTGTAACCTCTGCTGGACAAATCTTACCAACAGACAATCTTGAAGGACTTGCTTCTCTGCTGCATCCTTGGCTTCGAGGAATCTTGCTCCGTTTTTGTGCTGTTGCAGGGCTGACTAGTACTCTCTGAACACCTGTATTCATAGTTGAAAGTGTAGTTGTAGTCAAAACTCTTCCAGGAGAACCAGAACGGCTTCCAGCTGAAGGCAAAGAAAACATGTTACAATTCTATTATGTAGAACAAATTCAAATTGCCTGGAAGAATTTGAAGAAACTGTTTATAACCTAGAAAAGTATATTATCTGACATCTAATCAGCAGGTATTATCAATTCATGTCCAAAAATGCATTTGTTTTGCTTTTTAACATGAAATGAGTTGATTCTCATTTTTTTATCCCCAAACATATTAGGAAAATCTTACCAGTATAAATATCATTACCAGCTACTATTTTCAGGAGTCTGATACATTTGAAACAAAATAGATCTAACATAATTTACATGATTTGTTGGGTGCCATTATTTTCTTCATATTCCACGTTTGAATATAATTTTACCACTATTCAATCAGTTCTGAGACTGGTGAAATTAGTAAACAGCTTCCAAATTCCTATGAGGTGAAGTAGATTAGCAAGAAAACATATATTAAAAAAAATTAATGCTTTGAATTATATACAAATATTCATGTATTTATAAATTTACTCTGCAATAATCAATAATTTCACAAAATCTACTATAATATAAGGCAATGTATTTTTATTTTTGGATCCTTAAGCCTCTATAAAAGAAGTAGGAAACTTGTAGGTTTCCAATGTTGTAAAATAAAATCTTCTAGGTAAATTAGCCTTGTCTTTCAGCATAATTGTAAAATTAAATAAAAGCAACTTCATGAACGTAATTTGTAAGCAACTTGATAAAAAAATTAAAAAGAAGTCTAAGAACAAGCTTGAGATGGAATGTGTCTCTATCTGGGGATTTATGAGCAATTTGAAGGCGGGTTTAACTATTGTAATTTGGAAATGAAGCAGCAATCCTGAATACATATCTTCCTAAAGATTCACTGTGACTTGAGCAGGCATTGTAGCAGTACATTGACTGTGAATGTAAATGCAGATCTAGCAGCAAGCAAGCCCTCTGAGTAAAAAAACCAGCAAATATGTATTTTTATCAGCCTAGTTACAAGTTCCTGTGAAAAGCTTTTAAAATACTATCTTGAGGAATATATGCAGAATATGATCAAGACTTCGCCAATTTAAAGACGGTCCATATATAAACTTCACCAATCTCTCTTTCTCCCCCTCTCTGCATATGTGTGTGTGGGGGGGGGAGAGAGAGGTGGGGGGAGGGAAGGAGCGAAGGAAAGAGAATAAACCCCATGAAAGATGAGGCAAGGCAGTGCTCCAGGCAAATGTTATGTGATCATAATTTATGCAGTAGTAATACAACAGCAATTCCCAAACTGTACACACTTTCATGCTTATATGTGATTTATGAAATTCAACAAGGTTCTAATGTTGCTACAAAAAAAAAAAAGCAATCAGAGAGTAATTTTGGATCTACTAGTAAACATTTGGGATTTTGTAGTAGATCAACAAAAATTGTAAAGTATCAACATAATTAACTTCTTTGTAAAAATTAGTCTGCTACATTTAAAATATTTCTGAATAAATGAGAAATGTTTTTTGCACCAGGGTTCATTTGGTAGTCCTGAAGGTTTTAGTATAAAACAAAGCAGATCCAACAAGACAGATAAATCTTAATTGAACTGAACCGAACTAAGACAGCAGTATTTCTTTATCTCTGAAAGGAGACAAAATAAATATATTTAATCAGCCCTATTGCCTCACTAAAAGAGTATAACATTTTCTGTCTAAAAAACCATTCGGATTTTGCTAATTTTTGTTTCAGAAACAGGAATATAGCTCAGTTTTCAGAAGTTTGGGAAATACTGAATATATGCTCTTTTTATATAGGAATCTATGCAGCAGAAAAATGATATATATCAAACCCGATATAAGAATATATACTTTGTAGACCTCTTAAAAATGCATTAAACCGGATCAGGGAATTAGGACAACATTCAGATAATTTGGAGAATGCAAACCTATTCCTATTTCCATTCATCAAATCATGGTATGATTTCTAAACATCCAGAGTAATGTGTAACGAGGGTTGTAAAAAGCAACCGAAAATGGATCAAATCTGATTTTTTTTCTTTTCAAATGCATATGTAACAAGTTTAACAAGGCTGCAATTGTGCATTAACTCTATACTTTTAAAAATTTCAAAATGTTTCTGCTGAATAGGGTCCTGGAATAGATGGTCAAACAAGAGTGCACACACAAGAACTAAAAAACCTTACCACTAGACTGTGGATTAGCAGACTGTGATCCTGAACAAGTGTAAAGGCAGGAATAGGGCAAGGTTTTAAAATCCATGAAGAGGGAGGGAGCAGAGCAGGTTAATAATGAATGGTGAATGGAAATAAAAAAGCTTTAATCAATTCATATAAAAAGCTGGAAATGTCATAAGGTTAGGGCTAAGAGCAGTGCATTTAAGTAGCTTCTGCCAAACTCAGATGCTGGGTAATTACAATTTTTCAGCTCTTGAACAAAGAACTGTAAAGCGATGAATTTAACTGAAATATCACATCAAACTGTTGAAAGCTCTAACAAAAGTGTCTAATAGGTACAGAAAAATAGAAAGTGTCTTATTAGTGAACATCTAAGAGACACAGAAAAATAGTATTATATTTTTTGTTCTATAGAATCCAATGAAAGAAAATGAAAGCAACGGATAATGTACAAGAATTCCATATCTGACATTCATGCAAAAGTGAAGTAGTAACTAAATATGGCTGTCCAATTTTTTAAATATCTACCTGCACTTGTTGAATCATTATCTGAATAATTATGCATTTATAAATATAATTACAGAAAAAATAATTATGCTTCCATATTGTTAAGTTTTCTTATACTCTTAATGAAAATTGCTGTACAAAACTATGCATATGCAGGATCATTCCATCATTACTGGTATATACCCACAAGACTCCAACCATTGAGTGAAGTAAATATTCTGGCATTAATAAATGATACATGAGTTGTGCCAGAGTTAATGCAAACATGATGGCATGGGTAAAGATTTGCTAGTCTCAAGGATATTTAGTTGATTATCTTGACTAAATAATCTCTATATTGAGTAATGAATAAGTTTGATTTCATTAATAAGTGGAGTTGTGCTAAATATATTCCTAGAAGAGAGACAACTTAAGAAACATCACCCACCTGGGCAGAATAATCAATTACCCAAAGTGGTGATCATATGTGGAATTGCTTTATTTTAGATTTCTGCACCAAACAAGGAGTAAAAAGCTTCTTTAAATGAATGTTGAAAATATCCACCGAATCCTACTCCTTCTCTGATAAAAACAGATGAGTCTTTGAACCTGCTGTTGCACATAAACTCAACATAAGCTTCATTTTTTCAAATTTCAACACACGCTTAAAAGTTTGGAATGCTTCCAATCAGGAAAATTTCAGGGTAATTTTGAGAAAAATAGTTGCTGATCGGTCTCATTCGAGACAATGATGAATCTACATACAGACGGGAGGTTAAACAACTAGCCTTGTGGTGCGACTGGAAAATCTGGAACTGAACACACTCAAAACCGTAGAAATAGTGGTATACTTTAGGAGAAACTCCTCCCATACTTCCACCTCTCACAATACTAGCCAACACATATCAACAGTAGAGGCCTTCAAATTTCTAGGTTCTACCATATCCCACGACCTAAAATGGACACCCAACATCAAAAACGTCATCAAAAAAGCACAACAAAGAATGTTCTTTCTGCGCCAACTCAGAAAGCTCAAACTGCTCAAAGAGCTGCTGATACAGTTCTACAGAGGAATTATTGAGTCTGTCATCTATAGCACCTCTATAACTGTCTGGTTTGGTTCTGCAATCCAACAAGACAGAAACAGACTTCAGAGGATAATTAGAACTGCAGAAAAAATAATTGCTACCAATCTGCCTTCCATTGAGGACCTGTATACTGCACAAGTCAAAAAGAGCCATTTATGACTGTATGACTGTAACTTTATTGCTTGTATCCTTACGATTTATATTGATATTGTTTCCTGATTGCTTATTTGTACCCTATGACTATCATTAAGTGTTGTACCTTATGATTTTTGATAAATGTATTTTTTCTTTTATGTACACTGAGAGCATATGCACTAAGACAAATTCCTTGTGTGTCTGATCACACTTGGCCAATAAAAAAATCTATTTTATTCTATTTTAAAAGTGCACAGCAATAATCCAAGCAAATGATCCATGTGTTCCAAATAAAACTGAACTGGCACCTTATTTCTTGGCAAAGAACCATAAGCACAGCATCTACCTGCCCTTCTAGCAATAACTATAAATCTAGGACTGCTAGCCATGAATCTGCTCCTTTAGGGCTAGTGTTGGTTCATCAACAGACAATATAAGAGACATTAGATATCCATGTTGAATAAACAATAACTTATCTCTTATGGGTTCAACTTCAGCCTGTTTTATCTGACTCTCTCAGAGCCTCTAGACTCTGTGTGAAAACCTGGACCCCGGATACTGGGTCTCAAACTGATGGATGATCACCTCTAGGAGTTTCATGTAGATATTAAAAATAGGGAGAGAAGATTGAGCACTTTGACACTCCACCAAGGTTCATTGCTCTTCAGCCTGTTTTATCTGACTCTCTCAGAGCCTCTAGACTCTGTGTGAAAACCTGGACCCGGATACTGGGTCTCAAACTGATGGATGATCACCTCTAGGAGTTTCATGTAGATATTAAAAATAGGGAGAGAAGATTGAGCACTTTGACACTCCACCAAGGTTCATTGCTCTTACAGCCAGCGTCTGGAACTGCCCATTGAATAAGAAGCAGAATTTCTGTAAAACTGTGCCTACAACCTTCAATCCCTGCAAGCTGCTCAGAAGAATACCATGATTGATGGTATTGAAGAGTTCTGAAAAATAAAAAAGAACCAGAAGGAATATACTTCTCCATCCAGATCATAATGAAGGCTACCTGTAAAAGCAAACCAAGTTTCAGTCTCAGGCCCAAGCCTGAAACTTGATTCAACAAAACTGAATCTGCTCTATATCAGATTATGGAGATCCACTGGGATCTGCATAATCTTCCCTCAAAAGGGAAGGTTGAAGATTTGGCAAATGTTAGCTAATACAAATGGTTCCAAGAAAAACTTATTATGGAAAAAGTGTACCATAGCTTCTTACAAAAGTGCTTTCATTGCCTTTTCCACATTACCTCCTGCATCCAGTATGATACATCAAATTCAGACCCGCTAAGAAGTCATGGTGGGGCAAAAATCAAACTCATAAATAGTTAGAGACAACAAACAACACTATATCCATTTTATAGGTGAGAAACAGACCCAAATAATATAGCCAGATATTGTCCAGGCCACCACCTATTCAGAATCAGGATTCTGATGAATATCACTGACTTTATTGGCAATGTTTAATATTAATTGGCAGTGCTAATTGGTCCTAGTTGCCAGATTTACTTGTTGCCCTTTCCTAGCAGAAGCTAGGTCCTCTAAACAAAACTTATAAATAGCCTAATGATGCAATATTGGAGAAAGATGCTTCACTTCCCTTACTCATGAAATGGTGTAAGCTTAAAATTGAGCTAATACCCACATTCAATCAGATTTGCTTTGCTATCCCATTTGCTTTGCTATCCCATGTGGCGGCGCCCGCCCTCTGGAATGACCTACCCCCGGAGATACGCAGGATACCAGACCTCCGGACCTTTCGTCGGGCCCTTAAAACCTATTTGTTCCATCTAGCCGGGCTGGCTTGATCCCATCATCTGTTTTTAGTTGAAATTGATTTTAAATTGGATTGTTTTAATTGTCGGCTGAAAATATTTAATAATTTTTAATTGTTTTTTTAACTTTTGTATACCATGTTTTATTCTGGCTGTTCACCGCCCTAAGTCCGCCAGGAGAAGGGCAGTTTATAAATTGAAATAAATAAATAAATAAATCTCTGGAAGGGAAAAAATCTGCAATTAACCAATAGACAGGCTGGGAACAATCATACCAAGTGCTTGGAGTCTTTGGAAAAACGCCCAATACTTGCAGGAAACCAGTTGAATATATAGCTATGAGAGATCTGAAATGAGAGATCTGAAATATTTACTGGTTCAATTTATATGCCGCCCTTCTTTGGAGACTCAGGGCAGCTTATAATGCGTTAAGCAATAGCCTTCATACTTTTGTATATACTTGCTTAGTAGGGCTTTTGCCTCCACCCCAAGTGGTGTTCTTTTTTATACAAAGTCAGCTTATTGCCCTCACAATCTGGGTCCTCATTTTACCTACCTTGGAAGGATGGAAAGCTGAGTCAACCTTGAGCCTGGTGAGATTTGAATTCGCAGTAATTGCAGGCAGCTGGCAGCTAAGTGCTACTTTAACAGCACTTTAGTCCGCTGCTCCACCAAGGCTCATAATAATAGTCTGTTTGCTCTATAGAGGTCCAGTCTCAAAGATCCCAGGTTGATGATGGTGGGAATACTCTATATTCTGATCACATATATTGGTTTTAGGACAAGCATGGGCCCACTTACAAGTATTGAACCACAATATGCATTAATTCTTGAGCTTTAGTATAGATGATCTTACAGAATGAAAATTAAAATTGCTCAACAGCAGAGGACAAGGGAATTTCAAGCTCATCCTCAAGGAAAGAATCTATCAGGTAGTAATGTGGTCGGTATACCAGCAATTTACCCAGCTTATCTTTGCAGCCTAACATCTAAGCCTTTAGTTGACTATCTCTGGGATAGAGTACTTGGCCACAAGTATTAATAACTAAATAGTACAACATAACTATTATATTATGCTAGACTTTCACCTTGTCTCTTCATTAGAATAAGTATTAGGTTATCTGAATACACATATCCACACCACCACCACCACCACCACCCTCTCTGGTATTGCCATTTTACATTTAAGGAACAAGGAGCAATAATCAGTTACAGCTACTTGACAAAGATATATGTACTTGGAAAATATACCAGTATGTATATTTGAAATGTAAATTTAGAACCCCTAAAAATGATGTAAGCCAGGGTTGTCAAACTCGCAGTCCATGGGCCAGATGCGTCATGTGCTGGCCACACCCACCCCCCGTTTGGCAAAGGGGGGGGGAAGTCACGATATGTCAAACCATGAGTTTGACATCTCTGATATAAGCCAAAAAGTCATGAACCCATAGGAATGAAAATAAGTACAGTGAACGTTAGATTAGATGCAGTATTTAAAATCCACTGCCGCTAAAGTGATTCAATTTGTCAATTTCAGAATCAAAATACGGAACTCTGCAGGGAAAAAAAAACCCAGAATGTTTATCCCCACTACCATTATTTACTGATATGTATAGGACAGACTCATTATTTCTATACTATTATTGCAAACAGAAAATAATTACATCCATTGCACATCTTTTAGAATACTCAATATTGTTTATGATACTATAACAAGGAAGAAGTTGTAAGTTAAATATTAAATATAGAGACCATTCCAATAAGTCTTTTAAGGGATATTTGCCTGCGTTTATAAATGTATTTGCCATTCATGTGCAATAGCTTACAAAAGAGGTTGAAAGTATACATTCTGTATTTTAGAAAATAACATTATTTTCAGTAATGCTTCTATTTTCCTCAAATGTATCAATTAGAAATATATACTTATTTGAATAATACATTCCAATGCTTCATTAATTTTGAAATAATGCATTCAATTCTACATAATGTAGCAACAATATACTTGGATGGAATTTAAATGATTGAATTTTAATGTTTGAATTGTAGTTAATTAAAATGTTTTCAGGCATTGAAATGATACCCGCTAACTTTTTGCTCACTTACTTTCTGTTTAAACTTCAAATAACTATAGATTTCCCAGTGAAGAGAGATCAAATTTAAAAAATTCTACACTGAAAGGATTAATTTTCTTTTTCTGAGTATCTTATTCAAAAAGCACAACACAAAGTATAGAAGACTCCAAAAGCATGCAGACTACTGAACCGAAACACTGAAACACTGAAACAAAAATACCTTCATTTTTGTCTGGCGATGATGAACCTATGGCACAGAACAACAACTCAGTATGTAGTGTTTCTGAAGAAATATTTTGACCATATCCTTTAGTCAATGAATGTACAATAGATTTATGGGCTTAAAACATTGTTGAGAGAGACAAGCAATACATACGTTGAGACTGAGATACAACTTTTGTTCGACTCCGGCCCCTGGAATCTGCCTTTGAATTTCCCACTCCAATAGAGGGTGTTGAAAGCTTGGTTCGCACACGTCCTATAAAAGAAAGAAAAAAGTGGAATTCATATGTATAGAAGTAATTTAGTTAATTGGGAGAGAAACAGTGCTACAGTGAAATAATGAGTCAGCTCCATTACTTCTCAACTCTTAGCAAATCTTACTTGTGATAATTTAATAGGTAACAGATTGAGCAATTTTTTTTCCTGCTTTAATATTACCCTGCTGTTGTGACTCAGATTCCTGAGCCTGTCCTCATGGAGGAAGAGGACTCAGAAGGTGAGGGGAAGGAACTGACAAGGCCTCCTTCTCCAGGACTCTCCCCTGTGGCAATGCCTCAGGTTCCATCCGAAGGCCAGGAGGAATAGCCTGAGATGGGCCAGGAGGAAGGCATTTCGGAGCACCCATTGATAGAGAGTGATAATAATGAATCCTGGCTTGATCCCAGGCAGCATCCGAGGGAGAAGCGTGCGCAGCAAAGGAAGAAGTGTGGGAGGGCCAGGGATTGAGCTGAGTCACTGAGCCATGCCCCACAAAGGATAAAAGGGGGCATGATTGCTCGGCAACCTTTGTGACGGACAAAAGTTTAAATCCTGCACTTCAGATATATTTTGGACTAAACTCTTGTGGATAATTTGTTGCTCTGGAAACAGACTGCAGATAAGACCTCACCTGCTTTTGGGGAGTACTAATTGGACTTGACAGGTATTTTACAGTTAGCTGCCAGAACTCTCGTCTGCCAGAAATTCTGGTCTGTTTATACAATAAATTATTGGCAGGGATGTTTGATACTGCATTTGTCTGTGTGAGGACGGGTGACAGAACATCTGCATTTACCACTGAAAGTATACAACTAGTATCTCTTAAATATATAAACACTAAATAAAATAATCTATTAAAATTTCTATTTTAAAGTAAAATAGAAGTTATTTTAAACACTGTTTATTTTAAACAGTGTAAGATACTGTTACATATGTGCCATATCAAAATTGAAGTGTATACTGTCTCTCATATTGAAGTTGGATAGCAATATCTATATCTATCTATATCAGGGGTGTCAAACTCAAGGCCTGCAGGCCGGATTCTAAGCACCACAGGGCGCTTAGATCTGGCCCATGGGGCTGCTCTGGAAAAAGTGAAGGACTGGCTCCCCGGGCTCTGTTTTTGCTGGCAGAAAGCTGCAGAAGGCTGTCATGGCTGAAAACGGAGCCTTGACAAGTGACGTCAAACTGGCCACGTCCACCCCAGCCATGCCCCCCCAGCCCTCCAGGTCAAAGACAACCCTGATGCAGCCCTCAATGAAATTGAGTTTGACACCCCTGATCTATATGAATATGTGTGTGTGTGTGTGTGTGTGGTTATATAAACACACACAAACATATATATTCTATTATTTTTTTTAAATCCAAAACATTCTGAAACTATTCACAAAATTCCATTTTATTGAATAATAGCAGGATAGTTTAAAAGTAACTTGAAGAGCCAACATTTTCTTTTTCAATTCTCAAAACTGAATTGCTCAAGTGTTTGAAACTTCCTAGTGTCATCTTTGGTTAGTATCAAAATTAAAAAAAAACAAGTAAAGTAAATACACCAAAGATTTTCCACACATAATTTAGTTAAATAGATAACAAATCATTTAGGTCTCCTACAAAAATATATTGTTTACTCAGGCACAGAGGAAAATCTAGATGAGAGCCTGTATTCATTCAATTCTTGATGAAGTTATCAAATTATGTTTCTTATACTCAATATACTTGGTCTATAACTAAAACACTCAAATCAATGCAATGACAAAAAATTTGTCCTTCACTGTAATGTATGTAAATGCAGATAGTCTGGCCTGTAAACAGAGGGAATATAATGTGCGACTATTTTGTTAAGATGTTAAATAACCAAACAATCATTATTTTTTTTCAATAAAAATAAATGCATTCTGTAAGTCTTATTGCTTAGAATGAAGTAAGTAATCTATTGAATGATTCAATATTGTCAGAAGACCATATATTAGATAAATAGTCAATTGCTGTCAAAATTTCAAAAATTATGAAATATATATGAAAGCAACTTGTCCTCTTGTCCTGTTAAGAGGTTGGAGCCAAACTTAGAAAAAGCACCACTTTTCTACTGATAATCCACCATATCTATCTATCTATCTATCTATCTATCTATCTATCTATCTATCTATCTATCTATCTATCTATCTACCGACCTACCTACCTACCTACCTGCCATCCATCCATCCATCCATCCATCCATCCATCCATCCATCCATCCATCCATCCATCCATCCATCCATCTATATTTGACAGTGATCATGGATTTGGGTTCAAATCATAAAGTTCATTAGGTGACAGAGTCAATTGGGCTAAATGCACAAAAGACGTGAAATTAACATATGAAAGAATCATGTAAACTGCTTTAAGTAAATTAGGATTAAATATAATTTAAATAATATTACATAATTGATTTGTATTTTGTAAATTTTAATGTAATTTTAAATAAGTATCAACCAGAAAATTTGTTTTATTTATAAAGAATTTAGTCTGCATTTCATTAAAAAGTAATTAAAAATTAGGAATTCCAAATGAGATAGCATCAAATTTGTTGATCATTGTTTTGTGTATTTCATCTTAGTACTTTAAAAATATTTTGTCATTAGAAAATATTTAGTCTAAACTTCAGGCATTGAATGTTGACATCTAGTTATATAACCATGATGCCAAAATAAATTTCAGTAAATAGTAGCACCTTTTCCCAAAAGCATGAGAATGTCTATCAGTGTGTTAAATTTCACACAAAAAAAATCAATAGCAAAGCAAATGAAAAAGTTTATACATTTAAAATATAATGGATATTGATACATGTTATTGCCAATCTGCATTTGAAAAAAAATACATAGAGCAGCAACAAAGCATTATTAGTAAGCAAATTAATAAATAACCCCAAAGAGCATGTAATGAAGTATATGGTCAGCATAAGGTTTATGATGATGGAAATATTAAGATAAATATATTTGCTCTTTTATTGTCTTACCATCTTCAGAAGCTGTTCCTAAATGGGAAAAAATATCAAAACAATGATATTCGAAACAAAAGCTCTTTTTGTATTTGATAAGCAGTAATTGTTTAGCTTCCCAAATGCATATAAAAATATTTAAGAATAGTGTTACTCCCTACTTTGCTAGGAAATGATCCCTTAGATCCAATCAACTTTTCTGTGACATAAACCAGTGGAATGACTTGCCTTCAGAAATTATGGGTGCTCCATCACTGGATGCTTTTAAAGAGAGACTGAACAGCCCATTTGCCTAATCAATTTTGTACTATAATTTTCCATCTGCTATGATGACTTTATGCTAGAGTTGTGGCAGGACGCCGCTTGGCACATTGTGCCAGTGGCACCACTCATGTGCGCAATAGTACAACACACCATGCAGCCTCCTGTCATAAGCGGTGGCACCGATGTGATGAGCCAGATGGCGTTTGGCCGCGAGCAGCCACAGAGCAAAAAGACTGGACTGTCTGTTTTACAAAAAATTATTTGAGCACTTTTGACAAAAATAATAACATCACTCTGGAAAATATATTTATGATTCCCTATTTTCTATAAGATATTATTAGTTCTTGTAGGATGGCTAGAATAGATATGGAGACATTTGATCTGTCATAGGGCTTAATCCCATGGCATAATCTTCCGTTCCATTCCGGTCTACTGCAGACTAGAAGCATTTTTATTCTCCTCTCCATTTAGATTCCAAAAATTTAACCAGCCATAGAATATATACATGCACATGTATGTTAAAACCATGACATATACTTCCCTTATGGCTGCTAATAGGTTTCAACAGTTTTAACTAGAAACAGTAGGTAGAATTACTGTTTGGTTGCATACCAGTATAATTATATTTTGATGAAAAGGTATAATCATTTTATAATCTGTGTAATTGTGGTACTACTGTATGTACTGCTTTGATTTGATTAGAATAGTTACCTGGAATGTGCAGACTGCAGATTCAGCATTTATCTGTGACAGATTAAAGTACCTCCTTCACTTTCTAGGGATCCAATAATGATATACTACTATTTATCCAAAGCTGCTTTTTCAAGAAGCAATTGGACTTTCTGTTTTTTCTTTGAAAAAAAGCTGCAGGAATATAGGAAAAGCTCAGGTGGATCTTCAGCCAACACAACATACATGTACACTTCAAACCCAAGAATACACTAAGACAGAAGCTTGTCCACCCCAAGGATAAAACACCAGACACAAACTGAGCAATGTGGTATATGCAGTACAATCCAGTGAGCTAGGTGCAGATCTTTACATTGGGGAAACAAAACAACCACTTCATAAATTCATGGCACAACATAGGAGAACAAACACATTAGGACAAGATTTAGCAGTCCATCTGCATTTAAAAAACAAAGGCCACTCTTTTAAAGACAGCAAAGTTCACATTTTGGACAGAGAGGAGCGCTGGTTTGAAAAAGCAGTCAAATAGGCAATCTATGTCAAAACTGAACAGCCCTCTCTCAACAGAGGGGAAAGAGATATGACTATCATCTATCTCCAGTCTACAACACAGTCTTTTCAACAGTTCCAAGAAGGATCCACACTCATTTGCACTATTCAGGTGACCCTGTTAACACAGATAAACCTGTAGGTCGGGCTTTCAAACTCAAGGCCCAGGGGCCATATCTGGTCCACATGGTGATTAGATCTGGCCTGCGGGGCTGCCCTGGAAACAGCAAAGGACTGGCACATGGTGCCTCTGCCAGTGTAAACAAAGTGTGGCCCTCTCAAGGTCTATTTTCGTTGGCAAAGGGATGCAGGAGGCTGTCGCAGCCAAAAACTGAGCTCGCAAAGGCTGCAGGCGGCCCTCCCTAAGCTCTGTTTTTGCTGGCAGAACTCTCGGGCTGCCACAGGTATCCTCGACATGAGTGATGTTGAACTGGTCATGCCCATCACTGAGGTCAAACACAACCCTGATGTGGCCCTCAATAAATTTGAGTTTGACACTGCTGCTCTAGATGGCCTTAACGACTTGCTAAAAGAATGCAAATGACCAGTTGTCTGCAAGGAGTTTGAATCCTTTCATTCCACACCATCCAGCCAGATCTGAAGAAGCTTCTTGGATGAGAAGTGAGACATCTTCAAAAAAAACCAAACCAAAAAAAAAACCCCCTGAAAGTCCAGTTGCCTCTTGAAAAAGTACCTTTGGGACAACCATGATCTGGATGACTGAGACTCTCCACAGACATACTGCTGTTTATGTTTGTTATAAAAATACATTGTTTGTATTTTGCATGTTTTTATGTAACATAGATGGAGTATTAAATTTCATGTAAAATTAATAGTAAATAAAAAGAATACAGGTAGTCCTCAATCTCTGCGTGCTGAGCTGTGCCTATGCAGGTAGCCTCTTACAAACACCACAAACGTTGTCCAATTGGGCTAGTAGGTTTATTACAGACTGGTCCTAGGCATGGCGAGTAGTAAACTTACAAAATTGGTGCTGAGAGCTTCTGCTTCCCAGCACCTTTTAAACAGACACGCCGTACCCGTGACCTGCTCCTATTAGTGCCATTAGCCCCTCTCAGCTGTTCTGATTGACAGGGTACACAGATCTCCCAACTTTTCCGCATTATCTCTGCGCATATGCCACCCTTTTCCGGAGACTCAGGGTGGCTTACAATGCATTAAGCAATAGCCTTCATACTTTTGTATATACCTGCTTAGTAGGGCTTTTGGCCCCCTAAGCAGTGTTCTTTTTTATACAAAGTCAGCTTATTGCCCCCACAATCCGGGTCCTCATTTTACCTACCTCGGAAGGATGGAAGGCTGAGTCAACCTTGAGTCTGGTGAGATTTGAACTTGCAGTAATTGCAGGCAGCTGGCAGCTAAGTGCTATTTAACAGCGCTTTAGTCCACTGCTCCACCAGGCTCCTCCTGCCTGATGCTTCATGAATTGCCCCATCACCATCACCATCACCATCACCAGTGCACCCGGGAGCCCTATGGTCTTTCAGGTACGGTTTGTGCTGGCATCCTGTGGGTCTCTTCCCCTACAGGATCACGTGTCGAGCCATGGACTGGGCTTGACAGGTGGCCCCTTCTACCAGGAGTCCACCTGTAAAGGACAAAACAGAACATTAATGTTATCCATATCTGGGGTCCCCCAGTTTGTATGGGTACTGCTTGTGAAACCATTGTAGTAACTGAGGGGCACTGATGTCATCTTTTGCGACCCAAGATGCCTCCTCATACAGAAAGCCTTTCCATCTTACTAAATATTTCACTCTTCCTCTGTATATTTTGGAGTCAAGGATTTCGTCCACCTCATATTGGTTGTCACATGAGGCCAGGTGGGTTTTCCTGGGTTCTAGTAGCCTCTACCAATTTCAAGAGGCTGCTATGGAACGCTGGGGAGGTAATTTCAGTACAACTGTTATGTACAGTACAACCCTGGTTATTGTGAACAGACTGAGATATTTAGAATCCAATTTGTTACTGAGAATCCTTAACTTTATATACTTGGTGGATAGGTGTAGGCGATCCTCCACCTGGAATGGCCTGTGGTCTGCTCTCTGCATATTAGCTTGTTGCTTATATTCCTCAGCAGCTTTATGCAGAGCCTGTCTAACTTGTGGCCAGATTTCTTGGATTTCTTTTCAGCCCACCCGGTTAGTGATGTCTGTCCTTGGGACTGTATTTTAAGTTCAGGTATCGCAGGGAACTCCTTTCCTGTTATGATTTGGAAGGGGGTGAAACCAGTACTGTGATGTACTGTATTATTGTATGCTATCTCAACAAATGGTAACACGTTGGACCAATCCGACTGTTGGTAAGACACGTAGCTCCTCAAGTAGGGTTCCACCATAACATTAGCTCTCTCAACCACACCATTGGTGCTAGGGTGGAAAGCTGAGCTCAACCCATGTGAGGACCTTATGAGGTGTATGAAATTCCACCAGAAATGGGCAGTAAATTGCACCCCTCTGTCTGATATAATCTGACGGGGCACTCCGTGCAGGCGGTAGATGTTTTGTATGAACATCTTTGCTAATCGGGCTGATGGTAAACCTCAGCACAGTATAAAGTGTTCCTGTTTTAAAAATAGGTCTATCACAGTCCAAATTACAGTGTTGCCATTGCTTTCTGGGAGGTCGACTATGAAATCCATAATGATTTCGCCCCACAGCCTCCTGGGTTCGGCTACCAACTGTAACAGACCAAGTGGTTTCCCTGATTGTGGCTTTGTTGTGGTACACACCGGACAACACTCTTCTATATCAGCACATATTTGTAGTCACCAAAACTGCCGTCTTGTGAGATGTAATGTTTTCAGATACCCAAAATGACCAGCTGGTTTGACGTCGTGGCATCGCCATAACACATTAAGTCTTAAGAGCTGCGGGGACGTATAATTTATCACCTTTCCATGCAAGACCGTCCCTGTGCATAAATAATGATTTGTTCCCCACTAGCCAAGTGCCATTGGATTATCTCATTATGTCAGGGATTCACTGGCTGGACACAGCTCACCTGTCCCACCACCTGCCTGGATGGTATCATTGCCTGCACCACATCTTCCCTCTTACTGTTGTATTGTGGCATGCCCGATAGGGTGTCAGCTAAAAAATTCTTCCCAGGCACATACTTCAGTTTGAAACTGAATCAGTAGAAGTACTGCTTAAGGGACAGTTTTCTGGGGGTTTGCAGGACTTCCAGATTTTTGTGGTTGGTCCATACCTCAAACAGTTTTTCTGCCTCCTCAAGTAGGTGTTGCCACATAAGGATAGCACAGCAAAGGCCTCCCTTTCCCAGATCGCCCATCCCCTACCCATGGGCGTCAGTTTCCTTGAGGTGTATGTACAAGACTGCAGTCCACTCTGATTGTTCTTTTGTAGCAGAATTGCTCCCACAGCTCACATCGGCTTGTACTATAAAAGATTCTGTTAGGTTCAATACTGGTTCACAAGCAAAAAATTCTTTTAACTTTTTGAACGCCTTTTGGCACTCATGTGTCCGCAGTATGGCTTGCCCTGGCCATGGCTTTTTAGAGATTTTTTGGTGCGGAGAAGATCCGTCAAAGGGAAAGCTACTCAAGCAAAAGATGGAATAAACTGTCTATAAAAATTGGCAATCCCAAGAAAACTCTGTAACGGCTTCCATGTTTTGGGGGCTTGCCACTCTAGTACAGTGTTCACCTCCCTGGGATCTAGCTCCACTCCCTCACCAGAAATACAGTATCCCAGGTAGTCCAATTCTGTCCAATGGAACTCACATTTAGACAATTTTATAAACAACTTGGCAGCCAGCAACTTCCATAAAATCTGGCGGACTAACTGGACATGTTCCTCCATGGTGTTAGTGCCAGGGCCTGTGGAATAGCTCCACTCCTGCTCCTCTTCCTCAGTCCATCTTCTTTCTCTCCAACCTTGGAAAGGGACTCCTCCAAAGGGAGGCGGGGTTGTCCAGGCCCTTTGAGAGCGGAGCTATGCCACCAATTGCCTGAAGAGGTCTGTACTGTTCCTCCCTTCAACTCTTCTTGGTTTTCCAAGAAGAGACTTGACAAGCCCTCTTCTGCTCTTTTCTCTCTTTTGGGCGCATCACCAGTGGTTCATTGTCCTCAGGGACTACCAGTGCAGCCAACTCCTCTTCTCCCTCACCTGGGCCCAGCTCCAGCACCTCCATGGCCGTTCCTTCTGCCATAGCCTCTTACTCACAGCCCAACGATTACAGGAAACCAGCAAAAGAAGAAAGGAGGAGTGCTGACTTTCTCTTGGCGTGCTGAGCTGCGCCTATGCAGTAGCCTCTTACAAACACCATAAACGTTTTCCGATTGGGCTAGTAGGTTTATTTCCTGCTGCAGAATGGTCCCAGGCATGGCAAGTAGTAAACTTACAAAGTTGGCGCTGAGAGTGTCTGCTTCCCAGTGCCTTTTAAACAGACCATGGTACCCGAGCCCTGCCCCTATTAGTGCCATTAGCACCTCTCAGCTGTTCTGGCTAACAGGGTATACAGATCTTCTAGCTTTTCCGCGTTGCCTCTGCATGTCAGCTGCCATCATCGGGAATCATTGCTATGAGGATGCCGGTCCACTCCGTCGCCCTCCCGCCTGATGCTTCGTGAACTGCCCCATCACCATCACCAATGCTGGCCTGAGCCTTATGGTCTTTCAGGTGCAGTTTGTGCTGGCTTCCCGCGGGTCTCTTCCCCTACAGGATCATGTGTTGAGCCAGGGACTTGGTTCAACACTCAATTTATGATAATTGATCCAAAAATATATGTTGCTAAGTGAGAAATGTGTTAAGAGAGTTTTGCCCCATTTTACAACATTTGTTAAATGAATGAATTTACACAGTTAAATGAATTAAGTGAATCAACACAGTTGTCAAGTGAATCTGGTTTCCCCATTGACGCTGCTTGTCAGAAGTTGCAAAAGTGATCCCATAACCCTGGGACACTGCAATCGTCATAAATGTCAAGTATCTGAATGTCAATCACGTGTCCAAGGATATGCTGCAATGGGCATAAATGTGAAAAAAGATCATAAATCATTTTTTTCAATGCCGTTGCAACTTCGAATGGTTACTAAATGAACTGTTGTAAATTGAGGACAATTTTAGATGGATTTCCACAAGTTAAGGGTCCTTCCCTTATAATAAATCCAAGGATATTGGTGTCACATCTATTTTATGAATTCCCACTGTTGAGAAGATATGTATGTATGTATGTATGTATTATGTATGTATGTATGTATTTATTTATTTATTATTTATTTATTTGTTTTTTTATTATTTATTTAATTTGCTTTATATGCCGCCCTTCTCCGGAGACTCAGGGTGGTTTACAATGCGTTAAGCAATAGCCTTCATACTTTTGTATATTTATACAAAGTCATCTTATTGCCCCAACAAACTGGGTCCTCAATTTACCCACTTTAGAAAGGATGGAAGTCTGAGTCGACCTTGAGCCTGGCTAGGATTGAACTCACAGAAATTACAGGCAACTGGTGTTAATTGCTGCCTTTAGTAGGAGGCATTAGCCCCTTACGCTACACAGGCTCCACATTTATAATTTTAATTCACACCAATTATAGATTTTTTTAAAAAAAACTTGAATATTGTAAAGAGAATTGTTTTGTTCTAAACTAACAAGATTTTTCTCCAATCTTTTTGCCAGAAATTTCCTCAGAATTGGTTCACCCCACTGAGAAATCAGGAACTATTTTGTTCCAGCTAGATTGTTGTTATCCAGATCTATTCTTAATAGTTTTCCCAGTACTAATATTCATAAGATTCCTTTCCTTATAATTTAGCCTATTTTTTCTGTATAAATCTATTAACTATAATGTAAAAGACAATATATTTTTTATCTTTCAATAACTATAAGATTGGGCAGAAATAGGAACGCAGTTTTCCAATTTCACATAATTTGAGATTGCAATTCATTCACTTTGCAAATACTTCATCTTACACAAAGTTGTCTCAGGCCAACTATACAGACTCCATAATATTATATACATGTACAGTATGTCACAGAAGTGAGTACACCCCTCACATTTGTAAATATTTAAGTATATTTTTTCATGTGACAACACTGAAGAAATAACACTTGGCTACAATGTAAAATAGTGAGTATACAGCTTGTATGACAGTGTAAATCTGCTGTCCCTTCAAAATAATGCAGTAATACAGTCATTAATGTCTAAATTGCTGGCAACAAAAGTGAGTACACCCCTAAGTGATAATGTCCAAATGGGGCCCAAGTAGCCATTTTCCCTCCCTGGTGTCATGTGACATGTTAGTGTTATAAGGTCTCAGGTGAGAAGGGGAAGCAGGTGGTGTTAAATTTCGTGTTATCACTCTCACTCTCTCATACTGGTCACTGGAAGTTCAACAGGGCAATGAACTCTCTTGAGGATCTGAAAAAACAAATTGTTGGTTTATATAAAGATGGCCTAGGCGAACCTATGGCACCTATTGTCTCACCGGAAGTTGGCAAATGGGTTGTTTCTGGCCGCTGGAGGGCCTCGGGGGGGAGGGAAGGCCATTTTCGCTCTCCCCAGACTCCTAGAGAGGCTCTGGAGGCTGGGGACAGCAAAAAATGGGCCTTCCGTTCCCACTGGAAGTTGGCAAATGGGCCGTTTCTGGCTTCTGGAGGGCCTCCAGAGGGGTGGGGAAGGCTATTTTCACCCTCCCCAGATTCCTAGAGAGGCCCTGGAGCCAGGTGAGAAAGAAAAATGGGCCTATCGGATCTTTGCGTGCCAGCAGCGAGAGCGGGGGGGGGGGGTCGAGCATACATGCGTGGGGATTGGGCGCATAGAATTATGGGTGTGGACATGCACATGTGCAACCCCTTCATCCCCCCCCCCCCATGGTGGTGGGAATGTCATGGTCTGGGGCTGCATGAGTGCTGCCAACACTGGGGCAGTACATTGAGGGAACCATGAATGCCAACATGTACTGTGATATACTGAAGCAGAGCATGATCCCCCTTTGGAGAAACTGAGGGTAAAGGTAATGGACTGGCCAAGCATTTCTCCAGACCTAAACCTTATTGAGCATCTGTGGGACATCCTGAAATGGAAGGTGTAGATGCGCATCCACCAGCTCTCTGAAGTTGTCGTGGAGGTGTGGAAGAGGACTCCAGTGGCAACCTGTGAAGCTCTGATGAACTCTATGCCCAAGAAGGTTAAAGCAGTGCTGGAAAATAATGGTGGCTACACAAAATATTGGCACTTTGGCCCCATTTGGACATTATCACTTAGGGGTGTATTCACTTTTGTTGCCAGCAGTTTAGACATTAATGGCTGTGTGTTGCATTATTTTGAGGGGACAGCACATTTACACTGTATACTCACTACTTTACATTGTAGCCAAGTGTCATTTCTTCAGTGTTGTCACATAAAAAGATATACTTAAATATTTACAAAATGTGAAGGGGTATACTCAGTTCTGTGACATACTGCATACTTGACAGCTTTCCATCATGTAGAAAATTCCTAGACCTTCTTGAGCAGTAAACAAACTTGGGCTTTGATTCTTCAAACAATTCCTTCATTTTTTTTAAGCTTTAATGCCATCCATTGTATTACCCTTATTCTGCCAATTAGTAGAAACCTTTGTAAGCTCTTTACTTTTACTAAACATTTATTTGTGCTATATCAGAATCTTGTTTATATAGACTGGGTCCTGCCCATTTTATCATAAATATTTTCAATCTATAATTTGTTCTAATGCCTAGTCACAGATCTCACCAAATACAGTCACACTGCAGAATGGAAAAAAATCTCCAATATATTTTTTAAATAATTTTTTTTGAACTAAAATACAGTCATTCACCAACCTATGCATACGTTTCCATATCAGTCTATCTGTTCATGTTATGTTTGAATTCCAAAAGATCTGACACAAAATATATTAGTTCTACATGATACTGCAAATATTTTCTATTCATTTTTATATAATCAACAATGGCAATTTTTTCATACTTTCCGACATCCTATTACAATGCCACAGCTTTATTCAGTTTATATAGAACTTATATTTTAAAATGTAGTTAGAACTATATTTGGTTATACCTTCTTCTAGCTTTTTTATTTTGAAACTTTTCACATGCTCTATAATCTAAAATTTTCATTAACCAAAACTTTCTGCCTTGCTTTTATATTATATATACAATATCCTGAGATTATGTATGAGAAAATTAAAATCATTATAGACTACTAATTCACCCACACCCACACATACACGTATGCATACGCTCAAATCTCATAATTCCATTCCATTCCTTGCATCTAATAAATGCAGTCCTCAAAAACATATTTTAGCATAATCATTTAAAACATCACCAGACGTTTTTTTCCCTATCAGTTAACATATTGAAAATTACATTTGGTAACAGGCCACAAGAAGTATAAAATTTATAAATTAGAAGTTATTTTATTGATCAAATTTATTTATTGATGGATGAAATATATATGGGTGCCTATCTCACAGAAAGTGATTTTGGGAGGCATACAACAGTTCAATAAAACAATGAATATAAAGTAATCATTATTTAAAACCATTATATAATAATTATTAATAAAGAATTAAAAATTATAAAGCAGAACTAAACAAAAAAGAATAGATGGTTGTTAAAAATGAATTATATGTGTTATACATTATCAAACAAACTTAAGGTTAAGTATTGCAATTTAAATCCAACTACTTTGCTGATAGTAAGAAAAATCAAGCTATGCCTTTCATTTGACCATTAGTAGCTCAAGTACTAAGATTAGTTTTGCAAAAATGAACAATACTGTACAAGTCATATAGATAAATCTTGTCTAAAGCAGCACTGGAATAGAGCTGCACAGACACTTGCCCATGTATGTCCTTATATCAATGCTTTAATAAGAAAATCTCATATTATTTAGAAGTCAGGTGAGTGTTATTCAAGCTGAATTTGTTATGTGTACAGAAGTCACAAAATCAGTTGTTTTAGAAACTGTCAGACAAAACAGGCTCTTACCATCCATCTTATCAGAAGTATCCTCTTTTTTGGAATAGCAAGCAAGGAAACAGGAAAACTTAATATGTTAGACAAACTATACTGACAAGGAACTATAAAATCTTCATTAAGGCAATTAATGTGATACTCATATTGATATGAGTAGTTTACAAACAATTAGATATTGAATACATGCATATACTAATCATTAGCAAAGAAGCAATTCCAAAATTATTAATGAAATATAGTATCCAGTTCCAATGATGCTAATTTTTTTTATTATTACCTCTGTTATTATAATATCATATAGACATTTGACAGTTCAGGCTAAAAAAAGAGACAGACTACCCTATTTTTGCAGCATGGACACAGAGCTGCATATCTGCACTTAAGATTTATAGACTGGATCTAAACCTGGTTAGGCATGCTTCATCTCAATGGAAATCAGTGGGGCTTAAAGCTACTTATGACTAAAATCTTCCACAGATTTTAGTGGAACTAAAATATATTTATTTGAGATCATAGTCCTAAAGAGGAAAGAAAATTCACTACTATAAAAATAGTAGAAGAGTAGCCTTATGGATTTTTAAAAAAAATTCAGTTAAGTAGTAAACATGAATAGTTCAATAAACAGCCAAGATTTGGCTATTATTTTGTTATAATAATATTTCTAAATATACAAAGAATCAGTGTTTATGAAATCTGAGGCAATAAAATACATTAAACTAGAAATGTAATGTTAAAGGGTAGGAGAGAAGAGAGATCATGATTAAAATACAAGTAGTCTATGATGGAGCCCAAATTTTATGTTGTTAAGTGAGAATTTGTTAAGTGAGTTTTGCCCCATTTTACAACATTTCTTGCTACAGTTGTTAAGTTAATCACTGCAGTTGATAAATTGGAGACCTGGTTGTTAAGTGAATCTGGCTTCTATTCCGTGTTGTTTGTTGGGTCTTTGTCTCTTTAAAATTACATTTTAAACTTTCCATAGCCCCTTTGTTGTTCAGCCGCTATTTCAAGGCTAGAGGTCTTATAGTTAATAATATTGTTTTAAGCGTTGTTGCAAGCCTGGGTTGGTTGTCACTCACCTGGCTTCAAAATGCTACGTTTCAATCCACTCTCCTCCTGCACATCTCTTAGCCCGGTTGTCCCAGCTTCGTGGTAGCTGCCATGGCTGCCGCCCCCCGCCACCGACTCACAGAGGGTTCCCTCTGACCTCTGAGGAACTTGCCTGGGTCTGAGGTACCCCTCCTTTTCCCCCATCCCTGCAGGACGGTTCTGGTCGGAAGACTCATCGGTGGCGGTTCGGCAGCCAGGGTTTTCGCGGTGCTCATCAGAGCCTGCTATTTCCCCGACTGTCTCACCGTGACGCCAAACCGGAAGTCTCCTATACTACTTGTTGAGTGATTAATTAATTAATTTGTGAATACTTAAGTATAATCTACTAAATATAAACTCTATAATCTATTGGAATATTAATTAAATATCAATTGAAACATAGATTCTGATATTTAATCTATTATTTATATGTTTAAATGTAGATTTTATTGCATAGAAATTTAAGATTACCTTTAAGACTAACTTCTTAACTAAGAAGTTAGTTAAGATTACCTTCTAACTAACTTAATTAGTGAATATGTGTCATTTTAGAATATATAAAATATAAGAATAGAAGAGATAAGAAAATATAAGGCATCAGTTAATAGATACCAGTCTTGGCTTTCGGGTGGCGTCTCCATCGTCGCCGGACGGTCTTTTTATGGCCGCCGGCTTCGATGCATGTTAGAGCCACCCTGCAGTCGGCAGGCGGCTTGAAAATCCTCTCTTCGGTCTGGAAGGGAGGACAGAGCCGGTGAGCCCCCTGAATTGCCCCCAGGGTTTTTTCTTTGCCCTGGAGGGTGTTCTGAGTGAGGGCTCCCTCTCCAGAAATATAATTTATCTGACCCCCTTTTTTGCAAAACTGGGGAGAAAAACTGGAGTAAGAGGAAAAGAAGGAAGATTTTCTTTTTTCCAGAGACTAAGACTGTGTACAGGCATGGCTTCAAAAAAAGCAGGGGGGGGGATTCCCCCACATATCAGACAAAAGAAAAGCCAGTTAAGCCACAACCACAGGCTCAGACTCAAACTCAAGAAAGTGGGAATGAGGATTTGAAAGCTTTTATAGCTAAGTCACTGGGAGGTGTTGTTGATAAAATGGATAAACTGGAGGAAAAGATGGAGAAAAATCAAACGGAAATGATGGAGTGGGTCAAAGAAAAAAGTGATAAGTTAAACCAGAATGTAACTAAAGCAGTAACTGCTCTCACAGATGCATTGTTGGGGGTGGAGAAAAAAGTGGATGATTTAAATTTAGAAGTTGAATCTAATAAGAAAGATGTAGAAAAGAAATTTTTCAAAATTGATGTATTAAATCAGAGATTGGAAGATGAAATCACAATGATGCAGTTTCGGTTTATGGAGTTTGCTTTAAGATTGAGGGGGATAAGGGAAAACAACAGAGAAGATTTGAGAGCAGTTTGTGTGGATGTACTGGCCAAGATTCTAAAGATTGAACCTGAGTTAATTGGCAACAGAATTGACAAGATTTACAGGGTTAACTCTCGTGTGGTGAGACAAAGGAATTTGCCTAGAGATGTTGTGATTTATTTTACTGATAGAAGGCTGAGAAATGAAATTTTGCAAAAATATTTTCACACCACTGTTCAACTTGAGGGTAATCAAATTGGTGTTTTCAAAGAGTTACCACCTAAAATGTTAAGGGATTGGAAAGATTACGGTTTTTTGGTAAATGAATTGAAAAGGCGCCAGATCCCATTTAGATGGGATGCTCCAGTTGGTATAATTTTGAGATATGAAGACGTAAGATATTGCATAAATACTGTGGAAAAAGCAGAACATTTTTATCATAATGTTCTCAAAAGAACCTCAACACCCCCACGTTCATCTACATTGTTATCTGTAGAAGGAGTTTCTAAAGATAAGGATCTTGAAGAAGGGATTCAAGAATTGTCCAGACAAGAAGAACTACATGCAATTCGAGCAATAGCAAGAGAAGTACTTTTAGGAGCAGTAGGTGGTTTTTCAGAGGATTTTTTTTGCAGATCTCCCACAGCCTAGAATAAAGCACCCCAGAGCTACAAGAGAGGTGGATCTGGACCTTGAACTGTTGGTGCAAGAACCAAAAGATCAACGTATAACTCGTGCAGCAGAGAAGCAAAGATTAGAGAAGCAAAAGCAGCAGAGGTCCAGGAAGAGAAGGGGGCAAATGGGAAAATACAGAAATCAGAAGCAGTGGGAGGAGCGAGACCAAAGACCTCTGCTGTTGCACAGGGTCTTCGGCAAATGCTCGATATGCTTCATGAATCCTCAAATGACAGTTAGATTTTTATCATGGAATGTGAATGGTTTGAACTCTCCACAGAAAAGAAGGAAAATATTTTATTATTTGAAGCAGTATAAAAATGATGTTGTTTGTTTGCAAGAAACTCATATTAGAACCCAGGACCAAAAATATTTGATAAATCAAAAATTTGGAGTACATTTTATGTCTTCCAGTTCGGTGAAAAAGAATGGAATAGTTTTATATATTTCTAAAAGATTACCAGCTAAACTTGTAGAATCGGATGATGAAGGAAGATATATTGCAATTGAAATAAATATACAGAATGTTCCGTTGCTTTTGATTGGAATTTATGCCCCAAACCAACAGCAGGAAATTTTTTATAAATTATTACATGCTAAAATATTGCAATGGAATTATAAGTCTTTTCTGATTATGGGAGATTGGAATGGTGTGATTGATACAACCCTTGACAAGAAGACATTGGCTAAGAGGGGGAATAAATTACCACAGATGTTTTTTGCATTGAAAGAAGAATTAGAGTTGAAGGATGTATGGAGAGTTCACCATCTGAAGGAACTGGATTTTACATTTTTTTCTGATAGACATAAATCTTTTTCTAGAATTGATTTTATACTGGTTACATCTGATCTACTTACTAAAATGGCTAAGACTAAGATATTTCCCAGAACTTTAACGGATCATAGTCCGATATGGATGGAAATGGATTTTGGTAAGAGGGAGAGATGATCTTGAAGAATGAACGAGAACTTGTTTAGATATGAGAGGAATATATCTGACCTTAAAAAACATGTAAAGGAATTTTTTCAATTGAATTTGAACAAGGGTACACCTATTGAAGTTGTTTGGGATGCAAGCAAGGCCTATATGAGAGGTGTACTGATCTATATGAATTCTAAGCATAGGTCAACACAACAAAAGATAAGAATAGAATTGGAATCAGAAATAAAGGAAAAAGAACAATTGCATATAAAGAATCTGACTGATGAGAAATTACAGGAAACTATAAAACTTTTGAAAGACCAATTTCAAATGCTTATGGCTGATCAAACGGCAACTAATTTGCAATTTGCCAAGCATAACACTTTTTGTAATGCCAACAAACCTGGTAGATGGTTGGCCTACACTTTGAGAAAACAACGAAGTTCTCATATAATTGATACTATTCAATATAAAGGTAAACAACAAAGTTTAATATAACAAGCTTTTTTAGATTATTATTCCAATTTATATCAGAAAGATAATATTAAAAATGACCTTATTGATGAATATCTTGAGAAGAGGAGAGTTATTAAAATTTCAAGCAAACAAAAGGACAGAATGAATCAAGCAATAACGTCTGAAGAGATTTCATTTGCAATAAAACAATTGAAAATAGCTAAAGCTCCTGGGATGGATGGATTGACAGCAGTATATTATAAAACTTTACAATCAGAATTGGTTGAACATCTTAAGGACTTATTCTGTAGTATACAGCAGGGGGGTAAAATACCCCTCTCATGGAAGACGGCCTTTATTTCGTTGATACCAAAGGAAGATGGCTCTTCAAAACCAGAAAATTTTAGACCAATATCTCTCTTGAATACGGACTATAAAATTTTTGCAAAAGTATTAGCCAACAGACTGATGCCAGTTATCCAAGAGGTGATTCACAATGATCAAGCTGGTTTTATAGAGGGCAGATACATGAAGGACAATGTGAGGCAACTTATAGATTTACTGGAATATCTTGAGAAAAATAAACAGATCTCTGCAGCGCTGGTGTTTTTGGATGCGGAAAAGGCCTTTGATCAAGTCAATTGGGATTTTCTCAAAAAGACTTTGTTTAAAATGGACTTTGGGGATCAGTTTATACATGCGACTTCAGCAATCTACCAAGAACAGACAGCACAAATTGTTATTAATGGGAGTTTAACCACCAATTTTCATATACAGAAAGGAACTAGACAAAGTTGTCTGTTATCTCCACGTTGTTTATTTTAACCTTAGAAATTTTGTTGAACTCTTTACGGGACTTGAACAATTTGAATGGAATAGTTATAAGGCAAAAGGACTACAGAACAAAAGCATTTGCAGATGATCTGGTTGTTACCCTAACACGACCTTTGGAATCAATCATCCAGATGAAAAATACTATAGAGGTGGAGATTGGTGGCTGGATACACCCAGGAGTTTCACAAGCTGATGTGCCACATGAGGGAGTGGTCCCAGGAGGCCCTGATGGAATGTTATAAGGATGGCCTCAATGAGGATGTCTATAAAGACTGCTGTTCCTGAGGGCTCCCCTGAGAGCTGCAACGCTGGTATGTAAGATTGACTATTTGGGTTACCGCATATCGAATGAGGGGATAGAAATGGATCTGGAGAAAGTCCAGGTGGTCCTGGAGTGGGCGCCTCCACGCACCTGCAAGCAGCTGCAAAGTTTTTTGTTTTGCCAACTTTTATCAACAATTTTATTCCCTTGTTTGCAAAAACTGCATTATCAATTACCAAACTCCTAAAAACAAAGAGAGAGGCTAAGCCAAAACCTAGCCAGCCACTCAAGTGGATCATGGAGTGCCAGGCGGCTTTTGAGAAACTGAAACTATTATTTGCAGCCGAACTTGTCCTTATGCACCTTATGGAGGCTTCTTTTGTAGTCCAGGCCAATGCCAGCAATGTGGCTGTGAGGGTACTGCTACTTCAAGCAAATGCTGATGCAACTTTACAACCCTGTGCCTACACCTCCCGGGAATTAACTGAAATTGAAAGGAGATTGACAATTTGGGAGGGGGAGGATTTTGCTGTCCGCTGGCCTCTGTTAACCTGGAGGCATTTCCTTGAAGGGGCGAAACCCCCTTTTGAGGTGTGGACGCACCATAAGAACCTAGAGGCCCTTAAAACACTCCGGAGGTTGTCACCCAAACAAGTCTGTTGGGCACAACACTTTAATCTCTTTAATTTCTCTCTGCACTACCTCCCTGGGGGAAAGAACTTTATGGCAGATGCTCTCTTGAGATTCCCTCAATACAATTGCACATGGCCGGAAGTAATCCGCCTGGTTCTTCTCTCGAAGCAGCTGGCTGCTCCTGTCATCACTAGAGCCTAGGTGAAAAGGGACATGAACCTATCTGACTTAAGCAAGCAGTTAAAGGAAGCTCTAAAAACTGATGAGTAGTTCATATCCCACTCTAATGAGCGCACTGTTCGTGATGGTCTCGCATGGGTGGGGGCCAAGTTGTACATCCCCACCAGCCTGAGAGGAGCAGTGTTACAACAAGCCCAGAATGCAAAAGCTACTGGACATTTTGGGTTTGTGAAGACATTACACTTAAACGACAGCTCTGGTGGCCCTCCTTAAAGAAGGACATAGAGGCATGCATTGCTAGCTGTCCTGTATGTGCTTCTGCAAAGAGGCCACCTGGGAAGCTGCCTGGGTTACTCCACAAAGTTGCCAGTCCTGGAGCCAGGGGTAAAGAGGTCTTCAGCCAAAGAGGTTGTAGAAAAAATGGTTTTAAAAGTAAAAAAAAAAAAAGTTGGCCATGTCCATCCAGTCACATTACCCCACCACCAAGCCATGCCCACAGAACTGGTAGTAACAAATTTTACATTTTACCATTGCTTGGAGCTCCTTGAAAGGAGATATTCATGGACTTTATTGTTGAACTAAAGTGGAAATACAGTCATTTGGGTGATTACAGATTTGTTCTCCAAACAGGTGCACTTTGTACCATGTCCCAAGATTCCCTCACAAAAGATGTTGGCTAAACTGTTCATTCAACATGTGTATAGGTTACATGGTGTTCCTGAACGAATAATCTTGGACAGAGGGGTTCAGTTCACCTCCCACTCCTGAGGTTGTTAGGCTCCACCCAAGGGCTAAACTCCTCCCACCATCCTCAGACAAATGGGACTTATGAAAGGGTTAACTCGGTGCTAGAACAACATCTCAGATATTATGTAAATTACCAGCAAGATAACTGGGCAGACTTACTGCTGTTTGTAGAGATCGCCTATAATAACTCCGTACATAGTAGTACCGGTTTTACCCCATTCAAGGTCGTATCTGGTCAGGACTTTGTGCCTATCCCAGAACTACTGCAGGAAAAATTTCAAATCCCTTCCTTAGCGGACTGGATTGAGCAGCTTCAGTTTACCTGGTCTGTAACTCATAAAGCGTTAGACAAGGCTCACTGAGCCCATAAAAAACAGGCTGATAAGAAAAGAGCTATGCCAAAGGAATACCAAGTGGGGGATAGGGTTTTCCTCTCCACTAAGTACCTACGAAGTACTCAAAAGTAGAAAAAACTTGGCCCTAAATATGTAGGCCCTTTCCCTATTGTACGAGTTGTAAACCCTGTCATGGTACAGTTAGAACTACCCAAAACCCTCTGAAAGATCCACCCAGTGTTTCATGTTAGTTTACTGAAACCTGAACATACATCCTCGATTCGCCTGGACCAAACACCCCCTCCAGTTCCCCTTCTCAATAAAGGAGAGCAACATTTCAATGTCAAAGAGATCCTTGATTCTAGAAAACATG
Source organism: Coluber constrictor foxii (assembly GCA_038048745.1). NCBI lineage: Eukaryota > Metazoa > Chordata > Lepidosauria > Squamata > Colubridae > Coluber > Coluber constrictor. The sequence goes on along the minus strand of CM075961.1, from coordinate 110,714,388 downwards.
GGGGGAAGGTACAGTATTTGGTGGCTTGGAAACATTTCTCTTCCTCTCAATCTGAATGGGTGAATGAGCGAAATGTCAGAGCTCCAAAACTTTTACAGTTATTTGACTCCGAATACCCCGATAAGTCTTAATTGTATTCTTCTATATGTATTATCTGTATTTTGATACGTTTGGAAGGTATCTACCCTGTCCATTTTATTTTGTTTTGTTTCCTAGGTCTAAAGTCTCTTCTGAAGGAGGGCTAATGTCAGCCTCTATGATGCTTGCTTGTTATCGGCTGCCATGGTAATGGGGGGGGGGGGATGTTTAGGTATTTGGAAGGGAGAAGTGAGTTGGTGGAGATGTCTCGGATTGTGACCGAAAAGGAGGGAAAGGGAGAAATATTCTCATCATCTTCGGCACAGCTGAATGGACTTGTTGATAGCCAATCAAAGTCAACTATTCTGGCGTACCAGATGGATGGGACCATCTGAAGATGCACCTCACATGACATTTGGGGAGCTGGGCACTGGAAATTCAGTCATCTTGGGGGGAGGGATTTGGGAATACTTTCAATATGTAATTTTCATGCCTATTGCATCAGAACTTACCTTTTTTGGTTGCATTCAGTTCATGCTCAGTAAAAGTACCTTTCTCTACAAACATGGAGTTGGGGTTTTTCTTTCTTGAGCTTTGAATGGAGGCACATCTGACAGTTTAATCAAACCAATGTTGGAAGTATTTAAGTATTTATTCTTTTGTTAGAGGCAAAGATACTGAATTCATGGATGGAAACATATATTACCCTTATACTGAAAGAAGACGACAACCTACAACAAATAAAAAACTACAGACCAACATCCTTGTTAAATGCAGATTATAAAATACTTGTGTCAATAATTGCAAAAAGACTGAAACCGTTTTTAAACCAATTCATACATCCAGATCAAAATGGTTTTTTACTTAAGAGACAAATTAAAGATAATATGAAAATAGTTCTGAACACCTTGGAGTATTATGAAACACATCCAGAGAAGCAAATGGCATTGATCTTCTTAGATGCACAAAAAGCATTTGACAACATGAATTGGCAAGTTATGCTAGCACAGTTGGAAAAGATGGACTTTGGGGAGAGATTTATTAAAATGATTAAGGCGATATATCACAAACAAACTGCAAAAATGGTAGTGAATAGAGATATGATGGAGATATGATGGAGAAAGTAAGGATTATGAAAGGCACAAGACAAGGATGTTCACTGTCTCCACTACTGTTTAACACTGGAAGTATTAAATAGAAATATTAGACAGGATTCAGAGAAAAAAGGCATGGAGATTAAAAAGGAACAATATAAACTACAGATGTTTGCAGATGATTTAGCCTTTATTTTAGAAGATCCATTAAAAACAGGGCCCAAATTAATTAAAAAAAAAAGAATATGGAGAAGTGGCATGGCTGAAAATAAATAAAGAGAAAACTAAGATTCTAGTTAAAAATCTCACAGAAAAACAAAAAAATGAATTAGTAAAAAGTGTAGATATTCAGATAGTAACAAAATTTAAATACTTAGGGATACAGCTGACAGCAAGATGTGTAACAATTAAGGAAGATAACTACCATAAATTGTTGAAGGAAATCCAATTAGATCTGGAAAAGTGGAAGAATCTGCAATTATCTTTGGTAAGTAGAGTAGCAACAATTAAAATGAATATAGTACCCAGATTATTGTATCTATTTCAGACATTTCCGATAAAATTGGAAAAGAAATACTTTGAGGAACTTAACAAAATAATACATAAGTATATTTGGCAAGGGAAAAAAGCAAGAATTGGTTTGAAAATGATGCAAGATATAAAAGTAGAGGAGGTTTTGGCCTACCAAACTGGGAACTGTATTTCCAGGCAGCAACTTTATCATGGATGAAAGAGTGGATTTTATCGTGGAATATAAGACTATTGATCTTGGAAGGACATGATGTACAACTGGGCATGAATTTTTATGGTATGGGAAAAATAAGATACATGGATATTTTCAAAGGCACTATATAAAGAATGCATTATTAGTGTGGGAGAAAATTAAAGAACAACATTATCTGAGAATACCAGTTTGGCTTTCAACAATGGAAGCATTGATTCACCCACATATTATTAATATGGGAAAAATGTAAGATATAAACGAAGATGGGGGTCTTAAAACAAAAGAAGAAATGAGGGAGCAAGGGATTGATATAACATGGTATTCATATGTACAGATACAGTCTAGATATTAGCAAGATGTTAAATTATAGGGTGTTTATAAAGAATTAAGAGAGTTAGACAAAATCCTAATAGGAACAGAAGAGAGGGCAATAAAGAAATTGTATAATTATCTATTGGGTATGAACAAGTAAAAGAGACAATGATAGCATGGGCAAAAAAGTTTGGCTATGCGATAGAATTGGATAAACGGCAGAAACTGGGATAGGAATGATAAATTAAAGATGTCAATCACATATAAAGAGAATTTGTATAAGATGTTTTATAGATGGCATTTACTACCGGCAAGACTGGCAAAGATGTTTAATGATAAATCAGCTATATGTTGGAAGTGTCACCAGTTACCTGGATCTTATTATCATATGTGGTGAACATGTGAAGAAGCAAAGAAGTATTGGGAAAAAATTAAGACATGGTTGGAAGAAATGATACAACGTGTTGAGTTGAAACCAGAAATATTTCTGTTAGGACTTTTACCGGAAACCTATAATAAAGAGAATGTATATTTAATTATTCATGTATTAACTGCAGCTAGAATTGCATTTGCACAACATTGGAAAAGTGAAAAGATTCCTATTGAAGAGAAGATGATAAGGAAAATATCAGAATGTGCAGAAATGAATAATTAACGTTAGCAATTAAAGAGAAAGAGCAAACTGAATATTATATGATATAGAAAGTATTTTATCAATGGCTGGAGAATAAACATGGAGTTTGGAAATGAAGGAGACCAAAAATAAGTAGAAAATATATTAAGAAAGAGTTATAAATAAGAAATTTTGGTTACGTGGAATGACAAAAGACACAGACTGGATTTTCTAGATAAAGCATATGAATTCTATGACTACAATTTCAACCCGTATGAGGAACAAGAGAGAAGAGAGGAAATAGAGGATAGAGGATAAGAGGAATTAATGGCAGGAGAAACCACAAGTAAACAACAAGAAGAGCAACTAGAACAGCAAAACCTACTTATAAGTGAAACAATGGAAGAAAAAACAAATTTATTGTTGATTAATATAAATGGACTAAATTCTCCCAGGAAAAGGAGAAGAATCCTTATGAAATTGCAAAAGATGAAATTAGATATAATTTGCCTGCAAGAAGTACATATCAAAAGGCAATATAGCAAATTTTTAGAATATCCCAAAACTGGGAAATTATATTCTTCATTAGCACAACAACAACAACAAGGGGGGAGGGTCTTATATATTAAAGAAACAATAAATGCTAAACAAATTTATGCAGATGATAACAGGAGAATATTGATGGTGGAAGTAACAATAAATTACAAACAGGTGTTCTTGATAGCAATATATGCACCAAACAATAAACAAGAAAATTTTTATGGGAAACTGCATGAGAAAACTGCAGAACTGGACTATGAAAATATCTATGTAATAGAAGATTTTGCTGTAATTTTAGATGTAAAATTTGAATATAGAAGCAGTAAAATAAGCAAAAAGGTAAGGAAAACTTTGCCGAAGACTTTCTTTAAAATGGTGGAAGAAATGTGCATCAAGATGTATGGAAAGAAACGCTAAGAAAAACCAGTACATATTTCTCAAATAGACACTAATCTTGGTCATGAATAGATAAGGCATGGATGTCATTAGAGCTAAGTACTAATGTACAAGAAATAGAAATAGAACTGAGACAACATCAAAAGACACTGGAAGAAGAGCATAACAGACTAGAATCAGAGCTACAGAAAGAACCATGAAAAAAAATCTTAAAAACCAAATGGAAATAATAAAACATAAATTAAGTTTAATTGGAAAAGAAAAATTGGCACAAAAAATTAAAAGTGTAAAACAAAATTTCTTTGAAAACACTAACAAACCAGGGAGGCAGCTGGCATATAAATTAAAAAAGAAGAAAGAAAAGAAACAGATACAAAGTCTGGTAGATAAGAAGCGTATATTTCAGTACCAAAATGATAATAAAAAGAAGATAATCCAGAACTATTATGAAAATCTGTATGATCAAGCAGAATTATCAGAGGACAAAATAAAATAATACTTGGAAAAAGCCAGGCTGCCCAAAGTACCTGAAGTAATAAGAACTATGATAAATGAAAAGATAACAATGTTTGAACTAAGAGAGACAATTAAGAGACAGAAGAACAATAAAACACCAGAAACAGATGGCCTACCGGCAGAAGTTTACAAACAACTACAAGACATATTAGGACCATCAATGCTGGAAGTCTATAATGAAGTCTTGCTAGAAACTAAGATACCAAAATCCTGGATGGAAGTAAATATTACTCTTATACCAAAAGAAGATGCAGATTTAGTGCAGATTAAAAAATACAAACCAATTTGATTTCTAAATGTGGATTATAAAATTTATGTGTCAATAATAGATGAAAAATTAAAGAGATTTTTGAACTAATTTATACACCCAGACCAAAATGGATTTTTGCCTAAGAGACAAATTAAAAATAACATGAAAATAATTTTGAATACATTGGAATACTATGAAGCACAGCCTGAAAAAAAATGGTGTTAATCTTTTTAGACATGCAGAAAGCATTTGATAATTGGCATAAATTGGCAATTTATGATATTACAATTAAAATACATGGAATTTGGTGAAAAATTTATTAATATGATTAAGGCGAAATATAATAAACAGACTGCAAAAGTGATTGTAAATGGGGACATAACAGAGAATGTCAACTTAAAAAATGCCCTTAAGACCCTGCTATTCCAACAGGCTGGACTGGCTTAATAAGAAATTGGATTGGGTGTTTTAAATTGCTTTTAAATTTTGTATTTCATGATCTTTTTATTCTGGCTGTACACCGCCCTGAGTCCTTCGGGAGAAGGGCGGTATAAAAGTTTAATAAATAATAATAATAATAATTTTAAAGAAAGGCACAAGACAGGGATGTCCATTGTCCCCTTTACTATTTATTTTGACATTGGAAGTGCTAAATAGAAATATTTGGCAAGATACAGAAATAAAAGGGATGGAGATAAAAAAATAAAAATACAAATTACAGGCATTTGCCTGTAATGACCTGATATTTATCATAGAGGAACTGCAAGAAACTGGACCCAAATTGATGAAGAAAATAGATGACTATGGGGAAGTTGCAGGATTAAAAGTAAACGAAGAGAAAACTAAAACTCTAATCAAAAATCTCACAGATAAACAGAAAAAAGATTTAATGGAGAAGACAGATATTTAGATAGTGAAGAAAGTAAAATATCTGGAAATTTATTTATCAGCAAGATGTGCAACTATAAAAGAAGCTAATTATGCTAAATTGATAAAGCAAATTAAACTTGATTTAGAAAAGTGGAAAAACCTACAGTTATCACTGACAGAAAGAATAGCTACCATTAAAATGAATACTCTCCCTGAGATTACTATATCTGTTCCAAAAGCTTGAAAATTCTTCTTCTTAATCTATTTAATTTGAGGAATTAAATAGATTAATATCAAAATTTATCTGGCAAGCTAAGAAAAGCAAGAATAAGTCTGAAACTGTTACAAGACTCTAATAATACAGGAGGCTTTGGATTGTCAGATTGGGAGTTATATTACCAGGCATCTGCACTTATGTGGCTAAAAGAATGGATAACTTTGAGACATAGATGATTATTAACTTCGGAGGGACACGATTTGCAACTGAGGTGGCATGTCTTCTATGGTATGGGGAAAATAAAGTACACAAATATTTCCATGGACACTACATTAGAAATGCTCTGTTTTTAGTATGGGCAAAAAACGGAAAAACACTATTTGAAAATACCAGTCTGGCTCTCCATGATGGAGGCACTGATACATCCAAATGTGGTTGATACGGAAAAAATCTATTATATACGGATATAAAGATATTCTGAATGAGAAAGGAGAATTGAAAAGCGAACAGGAATTGAATAGTCAAGGGATGGATTTAGCATGGTGGCCGCAGGTACAAATACGATCAAGATATGAAAAAGATGCTAAAACATATGGTTTTTATAAAGAACCAACAGACTTGGACCAGTTTCTAACAGGAACGGATGAGAAACTAATTTTAAAAACGTATAACTATCTACTGAGTATTAGAATGGAAGAAGAGCAAATAAAGGAAACAATGATAGGGTGGGCTAAAAACTTTGGTTACTCTATAGCCGTGTTGCGAACCTGAGACACGTGGAGCCATATCTGTGGTCACGCGAGTGCTGCCTAAGTTCAGCTCCAGCGTGCATGCGTGCACCAGCCAGCTGATTTTCGGGCCTTCTGGGCCTACCAGAAGTTGGGAAACGGGCTATTTCTGGCCTCCAGAGGGCCTCTAAGGGAGTGGGGAAGGCCATTTTCACCCTCCCCAGGCTCCAAGAACACCTCTGAAGCCTGGTGAGGGTGAAAAACGGGCCTTCCAGGCCCACCAGTAACCTTTTTGCCATCATGTGCAAAAAGCAGGAGAGCACGGGGGGGGGGGGGGTTGTGCGCACCTGCTTGGGGGATGGGGGCATTGAATTATGGGTGTGGCACATGACGGCAAAAAGATAAGCCATCACTGCTCTATAGAATTGGATAAATGGCAAAAGTTGTGGGATAGAAATTATAAATTAACGATGTCTACGGCATACAAAGAAAACTTATACAAAATGTTTTACAGATGGCACTTCCCACCAGCAAGATTAGCTAAGACGTTTAAAAATATATCTGCTAAATATTGGAATGTAATCAGATTCTGGGCTCATACTACCACATGTGGTGGATATGCCCAAAAGCAAAAGCATACTGGAGAAAAATACATATTTGAATAGAAAAAATGATAAAGGAACATGTAGATCTAAAACCAGAAATATTTGTTGGGTATCATACGAGAAAAATATAATAAATGTATCTAATACTACATGTGTTAACAGCGGCTAGAATTGTATTTGCACAACATTGGAAAAGTGTGGATATCCCTACAGAAGAGAAGATAATAATGAAAAAAATACTAGAATGTGCAGAAATTGATAGATTAACACTTGAAATTAAAGAGAAGGAAGACACGGAGTATTTTGAAATATGGGATTTGTTTTATCAATAGCAAACTAACAGAAACAGAAGTTAGAACGTTTAAAATTATAAGAGAAGGATTAATTTTATTATGAGGGCTTATTACAATATGTTTATTATTATCAATAATTAATATTAATATTATGACAAGAAAACCCTGTTATTATATGACCACTACTAATGAACATTATGATGATGATGATTGCTCAAACTAAGTCTAATCAGACAGTTTATATAGACATTGAAACTGTTGCTCTTCCTTTACATTATATATATGTATGTATGTATGTATGTATGTATGTATGTATGTATGTATGTATGCATGCATGCATGCATGCATGCATGTATGTTTGGTGTTTTTGGGTCTTTCCCTGTGTAAGATTGAGAGTATCTTGGCAACATTTCAACAAGGTCCCACTCGTCATCTTCAGGCTGGTGTCTTTGGCTTCGTGCTTGTGCGAGGAAAGCTGAAGACAGTTGGGAAAAGATCCTGGGACTCCGTTCTTCTGGGTGAACTCATACAAAGAAGGACCCAACCTAGCGTTAAAATCTCCTTGTAATACCACTATGGACTGCGGGTACAAATACAATACGGATATATCATCTAGAATAACTTCCAAATTTATCTAGTATTCGGAGTTATAATACTGGGATGTGTTTGGTGGGATATACACATTTGCCAGTATTAACTCAAACTCTTCAATCCAAATTTAACAGCTAGGAAATACAAATACTTGTCTTCATTGTATAGTTTCTCCCCCTGCCATTGAAATTCTTGCTTTGTAAGAATGCATAGCCCACCAGAGGGTCTCCCTTTGTTTTTTTTTTGTTCTGGGGAGGCCTATCCCTGAAACCCTGGAAGTTGCATTGGTTTGTCCATTTCGGTAAACCAGATTTCCTGAATGGCTATTACATTCAGTCTGGAGAGAAAGTTCATTAGTCCATTATCAACCATCTCTTTCCAGGCAGCCACGTTCCAGGTCACCATCTGTATGGGATTCCCAGGGTGATCTGGCTTGGTTGGTTGGCTAGATGGTAAGAATGCCAGATGTTAATTTGACATTGGAGCTGGGTCGATATTACCTATGCTTCCCATATAGACACAGTTATTGTGAGGTTTGGTATTTCTCCTCGTGAGTTGCAAATCTTGTTGTTGTTGCTCCTCTATCTTGATTGCCAGTGTTCCTTTGTTTTTTATCTAAGATTGACGTTTCTTCAAAAGACGTCCTTATCTTTTTCTAACCTTGTTAGTTGAAGGCTTGTTTGTTTGGCTGTTAGTATTTTGGAATTCCCAAGGCTGATGTTGACCTCCTTCACTGTCTTGGCTCTCTGCCCAGACTTTAACAGGGACTGAATTTGGGTGGTGTGAAATATCCATCTTGGCCAAATACAGAGTTTCTTTAGTGAGGTTTCAAGCCTGAATAACACTGATGGCAGAACAATCTGCCTAAAGGTTAGCAATATTCTTTTGCAGTCTTGTCTGTTGGGGAGCGAAGAAATCTCTGTTAGCTCATTGGAATATACCCTATAGTGTAAGAGTTGGGATAGAGAGATCAAAACCACTTTCCTATTATACCATCTGCCCCTGTTCAGAGGGGTGTTAGCAATTTGGAGTAAGAGCCTGTGTCTCTGTAAGACCAGCTTCTCCATCATATCCTTTCTGTCCTGAGGCTTCCAGTCCACAAAGGCTGGCCAAACATTATGGGTAAGCTTTGGAGTCTGGGCTTTGCTGTTTACTTCTTTGTTGCCTGACTATCACAAGTCTATTAAAAAATACTTATATTGAAATAGTAAAAAATCCAAACAATCTTATCAGTCCTGGTTCATTGATAAAACCAAAGAAGGAAATCATTCCTGATGTTGCTGCTCCTCCATGTTAATCTCAGCATATAAAAGCATTTAAAAATTTAAAATTTAAAAAGGAGGCAAGGGTGATTAAACCCTGTTAAAAATTAGTTTAAAAGGCCTAGAAAAATAATTGAAATATTAAAACATTAAAGCTACATAGATTAAGATTTTTAAAACTATACTGAGACCAGCACTTACGTTCTCACTCCTCATGGCTCATATCTATTTTATTTTTTATAGTATTTATCTTATTGCCTGCACTTTAATATGAAAAAGAATTAGTATGAGTTTTATTTCTCCTTTTCATGCAAAGAATATAAAAGTTTATAATTTTCATTGTGTAAGTATTCCAGTTACTAACATAAGAATGAGAAAAATATGAAATGATATAATTTTCAACACAAGAAGAGTAATGAATTTCCCTTAACTTTATTAAATGGAGGCATTAAAAAGAAACATATTTATTAATTAAACTAGTTTCTCATGCTGTCTTGTTTCCTTTCACATATTATTACAAAACCCTTCAATACATTCATATGCCAGCATTTTACAAGACCAAGCATATGACAAATATAAGTTAGTTTATCCCGGTTGCAAGTTTGCTCACCCTACATGCTATTAACATGTTAATAGGTTAAATGTGTATTGATCTTTATAAATGTTTTCTGAATTAGAAGGTTATTTTTAGCTGCAAAACTTCAGCCTTAACAAGAAAACCCAAAGGTGCTTTTTCAAAAGACAACTGGACTTTCTTGTTTTTCTTTGAAGATGTTTTACTTCTCATCCAAGAAGCTTTTTCAGAACTGAAGAAGATTCTTGGATGAGAAGTGAAATGTCTTCAAAGAAAAACAAGAAAGTCTAGTTGCCTCTTGAAAAAGCATCTTTGGGACAACTATGATCTGGATGACTGAGAATCTCCATAGACACCTAACAAGAAAACTCTGAATAATATGGAAAAAACAGTTTCAGTAACTTATTTAGTAAGAATTAATAAATGTCTTCATTATCTTTATTTACCAAGTTAGATAACTCACTGTTAAAATTAAATGAAGGGAAAATATCATTTCAATATACATAAAAAATTCTGAGGAGTGGTTTATTTATATTGAACATGTTCCCTACCTAGTGAAGCATATGATCCTGGAGGTAGACCAGCAGTTGCTAAGCGACCAGTTCCCGATGGTTGACTGATAGCATGACGTGCCTTTGCCCCAGCGGCAGCATTAACATCAATGTCACTGCAAGACCTCTGCAGTGTTCCTAGGGTCGGAGCAACTTTGCTGCCACTTGAAACTGAAAAACAGGAAACTGCATATCAAGTTTCCCACCTCATGCTGATACTTTAAAAAGTCCTCAAGAGATTTACCTAAGTTACTTCTAAAATTTCTACCTGGCCTTGTATATTGAGCAAATTACCTCTGTTAGCCATACTTGCAGAACTGGAGGTTGACCATTTTGAAGAAAAGGGACGACTGAAAGGAAAGCAGAACAATAGTTTTTGTAAGGTAAATTATTAAACACTTAAATAGAGTAACATTTCCTGTTCTCTTCAATACTTTAAATTTGTATAAAATTCTAATCAGGAAACTTGAGGGGGGGGGGAGGATATTGGAACACCTTCCTGAGCAGCTCAATTCAGTGTCACATTTTCACAAAACCTGCTATAGACTTTCACATAATTCTAATATTGAATGTGCACTGAAAGATAGGTTCCATCTAAATAACGCAGTGAGGATCTGTTACATTAAAAATACATTTTTATCTACAATAATATGTGGAAGGCAGGAGTAAGAGCTGTAGACTAGGCAAAAGTCAAACAAGAGACAGCTGAGCCTTCTGAAGGACTGTGGACAAATGATTCAAAAGAGACTCTCCTTAATTTCTTTTGGATGTAAAGGAGAGTGGTGAGAAATGTACTTTCAGATTTATAATATTCTGTTAAAGCAATCTATTAATGAAATAATAGTTAGAGCTGCTATCTCTGGGTGTGCCTCTTGTCTAGACTTCTTTGCAAGATAGGCAATATTAAAGTTTCTTATTCTGCAGGTGGAAATAAATTCAAGAAAAAGGCCCTAATCTGAAGCAGACTGTATATAGATCTTGTGGGCAGAAGTATTTTCTTCTAGACTGACACTTACTTTAGACTTTCTTGTGAGCTGGAAGATGACCTGTCTGATTGTGGAAGTGATGCAATGCTACCAGAATTCTTTAAGTAAGTCTGGAGACTTCTTTGATAGGATGGTTCAAGACTATTATACAGAACTTCTGCGTCACCAGGAAAATGATTTCTTAGGCCTAGATAAGTCCTAAAAGAAACCACATAAAATTTATTAGAGGAAGAAAAATATTTCTGGAAACAGAAACAATCTTCCAACACTAGTAAAAAAAAATTTTTTTTAACATTTTAAAAAATGAGAAAACTCTCAACATCAAAAGCTGAGAGTCCAACCATAGCTAGAATGGAAAAGAACCATAACTATTAACTTATTATTATGTATGCTCCCTGGACTTATTGTAAGTTAGTGGGTGGTCACATAAATCTATTTATTTGTTTATTAAATACATTTATGTGACCGTCCAACAAACACCCAATGACTCCAGGTGGCATATAACATTAAAAATCAACAATATGTATAAACCCCAGAAATCCCTCTCCTAAATTTGCGGGCTATTCTTTTCTGCTAAAAAGTATTAATACTTTCAAAATTACCATAGTTAGGCCAAACTTTGAATTAATCTTACTTTCGTGCCTCCACTCTTGCCTCAGCATCAGCATCATGAATGCCCTTCTTGATAGTTTCAACTAGAACAGCTGCATGCCTGTAAGAGAAAATCAGAAATAAATATTACTTCTAATTTATCTTAACTTTATCAGAGGCGTTGCTGTTTCTTGAAAAAATTAGATAATGAATGCAAAAAAGTTCTGAGAAGAGAATAGCACCTGACTAGCTTTACCCAGATCCAGATGCTAATTGGCTCTAATTAGTACTTGGACTAATATGGACAATGAAACTGATTTGATTATTTGTCTTGGGCCACACATAAAAGAGTACAATATCTCCCTGCTTTTGGGCAAGATTGAGAAAAATCTAGTGAGTCAATATAATAAAATCTTGGAGTTAAGATATATTTGCTCTGAGTTCTGCAGGAAATCTGGAAAAGAAATTTAGAAGTTCTTGTTTTACACGAGGACGAAGATTATGGATTGAAATTCTAGAAAGATAACAATTCTGCAGCATATCATAGCAGATAGAATTAATGTTAATATGTTTCTGTTAGGGATAATAGGAGAATGGTGAAATATCTAGTAAGATCTTGCTTAAAACAAAAGAAAGATAAGGCAACAATCCCAACTATTAGGAGTGAAAGAGATGAAATCCATAACACTTTAATGGATGTAAATTGTCAATTTTTAAAATTTGATTCATATATAGTAATTTAGAGAATGTATTGTATGAAGATATTTAGTCTTTTTAAAAATATAATTAAGCTACTTCTTGTAGAGTACAAAAACTTGGATTTGCTCCACTATCTGAGGTAGAAATTAAAGAAATAACTTTTAAAAGAGAAAGTAGCAAAACACTAGAATTAGATGGAATCCCTATTGAGATAGTAATCATTAATTAATGAGGGTGGATATCTTAGAAAGGAAATGAAAAACAAAGATTAATTAGAAAAAAATGAATATTTGAGAAGGATTAATGTGATCTTGAGTCAGCTAGGAAAGGAATGGTATGTAGATAAGTGTGCAAAAATTATCTTCCAAGAAATATTCTTTGCCTATCACTCACAAAAATTAGAGCTGAGCTTAACTGCTACCCTTCAAAAATAAATTTGAATTTCTATAAATGTAATATTTCTCTTTAGAAGAGAGGATTTCAGTTACAGATCTAATGTTTTAAATGCAAAAAGCAATTTTAGCACTATATTTGATTGAGATGATCATTATCACAAATGTGATTTCATAGTTTATTAAGAGATGCTGTTAAAATTAGAGTGCTTTTGAGTTAGCCAGTTATAACAAATTTGAAATGATAACATCACCATCACACAACATCTGCCTATCCCAGGTCCTTGGAAAGAATGCCAAATCTATTCTAAATAGCTGGTTGATTGTACAATCAATCATAACAATAACTCGCAACTGCACTAATTCCTCTGTCAATAATACTGAACAAGTCAGGACATGGCTACTAAACATCAAAAACATCTGCCAAGCTATCCCACCTCCTTTTACATGGATGAGCTGAAACTGTAGAAAAACACAACCTGAAATAGAATCACTGCTCAATTTCCAAATATACAGCTAAGATATTACAATGGAGTCTGGACTAGACAACCACCTCACCAGTAAAGAGAAAAAATAGTGAAAACTGAAGGAATCAAGGTGTCCTATGGAAATAATGTCACGAGTTTGGATGCAAACTATCACTACAAATAGCAATAGCACTTAGACTTATATACCACTTCACAGTGCTTTACAGCTATCTCTAAACATCTGGGCATCCTTCAAGCTGACAATATCAAATATACCAAATAGATTAGAAGATTAGAAATGAATGCATTGTGCAAGTGAAGAAGTACTTAATATCCAAACTCAGTGGCAGAAATAGGATCCATGCAATTAATACCTGAGCAATCCCAGTAGTTAGATACACAACTGGAATGGTGGACTGGACTGAAGCAGAACTAAAAGTCCTGGATAGGAAGATAAAAAAATACTTAAAATGAATCACGGCCTTCATGCCCACAGCAATATTGTCCACTTTACTTACTAAAGAAAATAGGTGGGCATGGAATGTTGCAAGAACACCAGATAGCTGAAGAAAAAAAAGGGGGGGGGGTATTGGAAGAATATCTGCAGGATAGTGAAGAAGATACGCTGAAGCTACAGTGAAAGCCTTCAGAATACTCTAGAGAGGCCAACCTGTCTCCTCGAAAGATAAAATGAAGACCAGAAAAGAGAGATGGCAGGGTAAAACATTTCATTGCCAGTATATTAAAAATGAGCATGAGAAAAGTGTGAACAATCCACTGAAGCCAATACATGGGCAGTATGTAAAAATAGTAGGCAAAGTAGATAATAACAAGAACTGACAATAGCTAGAGCAGGAAAGTTGAAGGAAGAAACTGAGGCCACACAAGACCAAGCCTTAAAGCAAATGTGTACAAGGTCAGAATTGAGAAGGCAGTACCGCAAATGCCGTTTCTGCAAAGAAATTGAAGAAACAGTGGACCACCTAGTTAGCTGCTATAAGCAAACTACACAGACTGACTAAACAACGGCATGACAAAGTAGTAAAAGTGGTACATTAGAAGATGTACAAAAAACACTATTTGTCCTTAAGCAAGAAGTACATCCTAGGCAAAAAAAAAAAAGTGTTTGGATAGTAGACAGAGCAATACCTGGAGACAGCAGATAGAAAAGAAACAACTGGAGAAAATCACAAAGTACAAAATTTGCAAATAGAAGTAGAACAACTAAAAAAACATTTGGAGCATTTCTTGAACAGTATCGGCATTAACAAAATCACCATCAGTCAATTGCAAATGGCAGCTTTACTTGGAATATCTTACAACCTATGACAATACTTTTAACACCATCAAATAACAACATCTGTCTATTCCAGATCCTTTGGAAGAATTAGATAGGTGGATAAAAATGCCAAATCTAATCTAAACTGACTATGTGACAACTGCAATAATAAATTAACATTACCAAACAACATCTTTCTATCCCAGTTCCTTGAGAAGGACTCAACAGGTGGAATCTTAATTCATTCTAAACATCTGGCTGACTGTGCAACGAAACATCATTATATCACAAAATACAAAGACTTGCAAACAGAAGTAGAATGACTGTGGAAAAAGAAAACAAGTTAGTACTAATAGAATTGGATGCCTTGGGTGCAATTCCAAAACATATAGAGCACCACTCAAACACCATCAACATTAACAAAGTCATCCAGTCAATTGCAAAAGGCAATTGGAACAGCTTACATTCTGTGACAAAAATGCCAAATCCAGTTTAAATATTTGACTGTGTGATCAACAATAATAAATTTTATAAACTATTTTTTCTTTTTGCAGGAGATATAAAAAGCTGAATCAACCAGTACAAAAACATTTTATTACTTCAATGAGCCTGCATAACCTAAATTAATCTAAAAGCTGGAAAGATTATCAGGAAAGTATAAATTATATGGAAAACTGCTAAATGCACTCTAGTAACATATAGAATATTACTTCTGTTCCTGTTAGCAGTACAACTCAAAATGGACATATTTGGGGCAATATCTGTTCCAAAACATTTTCCTGGCATATTTAATTATTTAATTAAAACTACGCAGAGAAAGTCCCAAAGGTGCTACTTCAAAAGGCAACTGGATTTTTTCTTTTTTTTTGGGAAGATTTTTCACTTCTCATCCAAGAAGCTTCTTCAGCTCTGGCTGGATGGTGGGGAATAGAAGGATTTATACTCCTTGCAGACAGCTGGTCAGTTGTATTCTTTTAGAGAGTCACTGAGGCCACCTGAAGGTTTATCTGTGTAGTTCATCTGAGTAGTGCAAATGGGTGTGGAGCCTTCTTGGAACTGTAGAAAGGACTGTGCTGTAGACTGGAGATAGATGATGTGGTATCCCTCCTTCTCTGTTGGGAGAGGGCTGTTCAGTTTTGACATAGATGGCCTCTTTGACCCCTCTTTCAAATCAGCAATCTTCTCTGTCAAAAATGTGAACTTTGCTGTCTTCAAAAGAGTGGCCTTTGTCTTTTTAATGCAGATGGACTGCTGAATCTTGTCCTGATGGGTTTGTTCTCCTATGTTGCGCATGTATAAAGTATATGATGTGGTTGTTTTGCTTCCCCAATGTACAGATCTTCACATGGCTAACTGCATTGTACTGCATATGCCACATTGCTCAGTTTGTGACTTGGTGTTTTATCCTTGGGGTAGACAAGCTTGAAAAAAACCGCAGAAAGTTCAGTTGCCTCTTAAAAAAGCACCTTTAGGACAACCATGACCTGGACTGAGAAACTCCATAGACATTTACACAAAGAAAGCTGATATACTTATTTTTCATATCCTTTCTCTATCAGTGGAAGAGAAAATAGAGAACAGTTAAAGGAAAAGGAGGTAACAAAGCTTCCAATGTTAAGTTTGAGCCACCAAGAGTTGGAATGCTCTCCTAGTACAGAACATTTTTTCATCAGATCACATACATGGTTCTGAATAAATATCATACCAACTACAGTACAGTTTATCATTACAATTTAAGGCAATTGAAATATATTTTTGAAACAGTGCTCACAGACTGCGTTTGCAAATAATCTTTCATTAAACTAAGCAGGTATATACAAAAGTATGAAGGCTATTGCTTAATGCATTGCAAGCCGCCCTGAGTCTCTGGAAAAGGGCGGCATATAAATTGAACCAATAATAAAATAAATAATAATAAATAAATAACTTTTTCAAATAATTTTCATTCATGCAACATTATGAAGAATTCTCTCTCTCTCACACTACACACTCTCTCTCACACAAATACTGATACAAACATAGACAGTCTCCCAAATCCAGATCACATTAAGTTTTCAGAAAAGATTAATAGTTCTGAAACAAACAAAATATTTTTGTATTTTAAAAATACAGGAGAAAATAAAGAACCATTTTTCTGAACTGAAAAAGAGGCAGAAATCATACCTTTCCAAAGAATGGGTTTGCCATTCTTGCAACAATAGGTCTAGAAATTCAAAAGAACGCCTAGAAAATATAAGGTTTAAAGTCAACTCTAAATTTATTTGAATTGGTTACAGAAGGTAAAGATTTTAACATATTAAAAGACTTTAATTACTAGAAGTCTGGAAGTTTGACAAACAAACAATTATACTGGATTTAGAAGGAGGCATTCTATCCCTTAGTGTTAACCCTGGTTAGTCATTATACATTTTTTTGAAGTAGATCTGGATGATCCATACAACTCAACATATAATCATTAATTTTTTATTAGGACAGCAAAGATGTGTCATGTGACATTGCTCTTTAGAACCACATCACTTAGCAATGGAAATTCTGGTCCATTACAATTACTGTTGTAACTTGATAATTAACTCTCAGCAAAGTCCTATATCCAAATTCAGAAAAATATCCCTCCTAGATGTAATTATATTTTATGGCAAAAGTCATTCTTAATATTGATTTCCATTTATTAAATTTTGAAATGTATGCCTATTAATTTTCCTTAAAATGCACTTCATGTCAGATTATAGGGAGGAAAAATTGACAATTCTTGCCTAAAAATGTAACATTTTGAAAGCAAACTGTATATACAAACATAATTCAAGGTCATCAGTTTTTCTGCTAGACCAATAATGTTTAGTGTTGTTTTAAGGTTTATAGGGCGCTCTTATCCATGTTTTCTCATATGATGTCCTGCTAACATTGTAAGACTTAACCATGAGTAAGTGCTTACCAGATTATAGTTTTGATACTGATAGATTTCATGTTATACTGCTACAGAGATTAAAATCGTTATTAGAGATATTCATATTTTTCTAATATTGGTTAATGTAACATTCGAAAGTTAAAATTCAAAAGCCTCACCTCCTTACTGCCACAGATTTTGAGGTACAGTTGCTGGTTATTAAAGGTATGAGTCTTGGCACATGTGTATGCTGAAAAGAAAAAATATATATCCTGAAATCTATGATTGGTTTCAACAGAAACAATGTTAATCAATTAATCTCTGTATAATATACCCATTTCTGAGTATCTCACAAACAAATGAAGGAATAAAACACAGGTTTTAAGCCTTGTATGGATACTTTTCAATCTGTTTTAATTCATATTAAAAACAGCTCTTTAAATGTTTATCTTTAAAAGTATATACAATCCTCTCTCAAAGAAGGACTTCAAATGAGCATAAATCCAATTTTTAATCCAAATAAAATAAATTAATAAACCAGTTTCAGATAGTGGTATTTAAATTATATACATATAAAAATATTATTCTATTACATTTGTACCACATTTGATGTATATAAATAGAGGGCATTCTGACTGAAATATTGCAGAACATTAAGAATAAAAAAATCCCATCATTTTTATACTTATTGCTTCACATAATTAGCAAATGTTTTTCAAATGCAACATTTGTAACATCTCAATATCCATTCTAGTAGTTTTCAGAACTAGCAGAACTATTAATATTTAGACAATATTTTTCTCTCATAATTAGTTTTCTATAAAGTAAAACATATATGATGAATAAAGATATATAAACCATACTGGTATAACTTTGTTATTAAAAAAGGTGAAAATATTCTAGCCCTTCCTAACCACATTTTACTACTCAAGATGATGCCAGATACATCTGGAGGAACAACATCACAATTGCTTCTCAGCACACAGCACAGAGCTTTTAAAATAAGCAAATAAAAGTATAATACGCAACATAAATGATCAATTGTACATCAGTACATTTCTAGACTTTTATCATTGCTATTTCTGTCAGCTAATTAATGGATTCAATAAATGCTGAAGGCTAAACAAATGGTATCTTTAAGTTTAATCAATATACATTTTTGTTCCAATTAGAATATACCACTAGATCATACCAGGGGATTTATAAAGGCTATCAACATTGTTCAGCCTAACACTGCAATTCAGCTATATGATATGAAATCCATAACCTTTCTATCATGTGGCATGCATGCCAATCACCTATTTTATGACAGCATTCTGCTTTTCAGCTTTTATAGTCGATAGTTTCTCAGAAGGAAACAACACATGAAGAAGGTTAGTACATTTTAAATCTAACTATCAGTCTAAGTCTAAATACCAGTCTTAATCCTAATTACTAGATTCTAATTATAGCTGGTGACCATTCATTCATTCATTCATTCATTCATTCATTCATTCATTCATTCATTCATTCATTCATTCATTTAATTTTTATACCGCCCTTCTCCTGAAGGACTCAGGGCGGTGAACAGTTAAAATAACATACATATAAAATGTGAATATAAGATAATTAAGCCAGTTTGGCTCATCAGTTAAGAATCTTCAGCATAAAGATTTAGAACAATTAGAAGAGATTTATGCCAGCCCAGCTTGGTGAAACAGAAAGGTCTTTTTTTTTTTAATTGAAAAGTTTTATAAAAGTACAAATATTTTAAAAAAATATATAAACCCCCCCACCCCTCCTCCCTTCAACCCCCTTCCCCTCCACCCCCGACTTCCCAGAGTAAAATACAGGGTTTTTTTTAAAAAAGTAAAAAAGTACACTAATCATCAACATTAATCTATCAAATTTCTAGTTTACAAACACCATCTAAATCTTAACTCCAATATAATAAAAAATACATTTCTATAATTCTTCTTCATTCATATGCAATTTGATGTCTTCTTATATGATATTTATTCCGAATGTAGTCAATCCATTTCCTCCACTCCAAGATAAATTTTTCTTGCGTATGATCTTTCAAATATGCCGAGATTTTAGCCATCTCAGCTAAATTCATTACTTTTATAATCCATTCTTCTACAGTGGGCAAAGAGTCTTTCTTCCAATACTGCGCAACCAACAGTCTGGCTGCTGTTATTAAATTTAAAATCAACTTCATCTCCAATAACGTACAATCATTTATGATACCCAATAAAAACAATTGTGGTGTAAATTTCAACCTTTTTTTCAAAATATTTTGCATTACCCACCAAATCTTTATCCAAAATGCCTTGATCTTCTTACAAGTCCACCAAATATGAAAATAAGTTGTATCTTCACAATCACACCGCCAACATTTAGCTTGTACATTGGAATATATACATGACAACTTTTTGGGGTCTAAATGTCATCTATAAAACATCTTATAAAATTTTTCTCTCAGGTTTTGTGCTTGAGTAAATTTAACATTTCTAACCCAAATCTTTTCCCATGTTTCCATCATTATTGGTTCTTGAAAGTTTCTAGAAAGGTCTAGAAACAGAAAGGTCTTAAGTGCACGACGGAAAGTATGAAGATCTGGGATCATTCGTATCCCTGGGGGTAACCTGTTCCAAAGGGTAGGTGCCTGCACAGAAAAGGCTCTTTCTCTGGGAACCACTAGTCGACATTGCTTTAGTAACGGCACCCTGAGGAGGCCCACCCTGTGGGAGCGTGCTGGTTGGTGGGAGATTATCGGTTGCAGAAGGTGGTCTCATAGGTACCCAAGTCCTAAGCCAATGAATTCCACACTTAATGTACCCATGAAATAGCACTTCCTATACCTATTCAAAATGTACTGCTGCTTATTTCTACTGGATAAATGTTTCCTTAAGCAGAAACAGACAATTCAAACCTTATCAGCAGATTAGAGGGGATTGGGACTCCATGTATACTTTTATTGACATCACACTTAATGTAAACTACAGGTAATCCTGAACCTACGACCATTTGTAGCAGCAATTGTTCCACATTATAACAATACTGACTATATGGTTGTTACCATAGTCCTTAGTGTTCTGTCCCAGCATCCCTCAGTCATGGGATGTGATTGTGATCTGGGCTTGGCAACTTGTTCATATTTACACCTGGTGGACAAATGTCTTGTGATTATATAATCACAATTTACAACCTACAAAGTACTGGTTCATCTAGAAATTCAATGGGGAAGCTGGCAGAGAAGGTTGCAAGTCACTGGATAGGTCTATCTCACCTGCACACCTCTCCCAACCCTAGTGCTTGCACCAGCCATGAGTTATTTCCTTGCACTGTCTCCAACCCACATGGTACCTTTGGCACATCTTCCAGGACCCTCCGTGATCTACATGGTCTCTTGCATACTATACCCAACTTACATCATGCCCCTTACACACTTCTGGGTAGCCTCCCAACTTATGGCTCTCATACATGCACCTTTTCCAACTCATGCTGCACTATTTACACCCTTTTGCTGATCAGCAACAACCATCCCAAGCCCCACTGCACTTATACTGAATCTTCCTGTCCACCTGTGCACTCCTTTGCCCCTCTCCCATCTGGCAGCAGGTTCTCACTTATCTATCTGCTTGCTTGCAAGGTACCTGGGCTTGCAGCTTCCTGCCAGCTTTCCCACTGACTCTAGTTGTTGGAAGCTGGCATGAAGTTGTGAGGAATGAGCAATAGCAATAGTACTTTAACTTATATACCATTTCCCAGTGCTTTGCAGCCATCTCTAAGCAGTTTATAGAGTCAGCATATTGCCCCCAACAATCTGGGTCCTCATTTTACCGACCTTGGAAGGATGGAAGCCTGAGTCCACCTTATGCTGGTGAACTGTTGGCAGCCAGCAGAAGAAGCGTGCAGAATTGCATTCTAACCAGTGCGCCACCATGGCTCAAGTACTCCCTTATCAACCCATTATCCTCACTTAATGACAGCAATGTGGACCAGAGGGATTGCTGTCACTAAACAATGTGGTTATGTGACATCACACTTTTTGACTGCATAACTTACTAATGAAAATTACGGTTCCAGTTGCTGTCACAACTCAAGAACTACCTAACCTATACCTTCAAGTTGTCTGGGGTTTGCCAAACCTGGGGGGAAGTTGGGTGGTGGGCGAGCATTGGACGAGTGCCAGCAGCGACGAGCAAAGAGGCCAGCTGGTCAGCAGTACGGCAGGTAGCCATTCTCGGGCTACCAGATAGCAGACTGGAGCGCACCTAATTGGCAGCAACGGGCGAGGCACAGCTGTTTGCTGGTGAACCAGGGTATTGTTTTCCGGTTGCTGAATTGCTGATTGAGGCTGCAGCATTGCAGCCACCTTCCGGCTGTGCACACAGCTGTGCCTGGCTATTGGGTGGAGGCATGTCCAGGGACTGGAAGACACCTATAAAAAGCATTGGAAGGAGAATGCTCCCAGTGCTGACTTTTCCACGGATTTGCTACAAATGTGGACTCATTGTGTACCAAGACATGCCTATTTGGCCTAAATAAAACCTTTTGTTTAGTTCCAGAGCGAGGAAACTTCTGTTTTGTTTAGGGCATGCTTGGACCATTGAGAGGAAGTCAGTGCTCCTTTCTTTTTCCTTTTTGTGCCTTCCCCTCGTCCCCCCCCCCATGGAACTGGTTTGACTAGAATGTTCCTGGACGCCTGAAAGGATGGTAGGAGAGCATTCAAAATAATGAGCAGCTGTTAGATACCAGATATTTCTGCAAGGACATTAGCATTTTGGTGGGAGGAGGTGGGGAGAAATGGAGTGATCTGTATATGAAGTTTCTGTTTCTGTTTCCTGCATTACTGTGTTAATCTCTATATGAAGTTTCTGTTTCTGTGCAATGATGTAGTATGGAAGGGGTTTGATTAGCATTGCTTTAAATAGCTGGTTTTAAGTGAGAAACTTCAGTTCTTTCCTAGCTCTCCTGTTATCACAAATCTTTCAATAAAACCTTTTTGGAACAACTGCAGTTTTAAGAGTCCTGCTTTCTTGGGAAGATTGGAGAGGCAAGACCTTACATTAGGCAAGAACTGCAAACTGGTCAATCCAGAGAGCTAATAGCCCTACCATGGGGATCCTACATACGGTGTCTGTCCAGGGCAGTGATCACAAAGAGGCTGAAGACTGTGGGAGAACCCCACCCCCCAAAATCTCAATTGAGGCCCTCAATGCCTGTGTTGAAGAGAACATTGCCTTAAGCACTGCTGCCAAGCTGAGGTAATGCATTGGTGTTGGGAAGATGGAAGGCTGGGGTGGCAGAACCAAAAGATGTCACCCTCACCCGTGGGAGCCAATGCCTTGTTTGGAAGCAGGAGATGGAAGACCTTTATGACAATGATGAACTGAAAGAAGCCCCAGACTGACCAAACCAACTCCTAAGGGAAGCCATTAACCTCATGAGGGAGGCCATGCATGGCATACAGATGCAGGACGTCAAGGCTGGCACTGCAGGCCAGTTGGTGTACAAAAGGGGACTACCGCTGAAAGAAAGGGATTCCCAACCCCCGGGGCCATTGGCTGAAACTACCTGATGAACCCATTTCCACCATGGAAGATCCACCAGTAGACATCTCAACATAAGCAAGGCTTGCGACTCAATGAGAGGAGACTTCCACCCTTAGAAGGGAAGGTGCCTCCTCTTGGCGGCAAATTGATGGGAATCTCCAGCAACTGGGATTTTTCCTTGCACACGTAGTGACCTACATGCTGGAGTATGGGAGGGATCTCCCTACAGAAGGCATCAAAGGGTTGTCACCCCGGCTCTAGAAGGATCAGCTGCACGTTGGATGGTGAGCCTCCATAATGCAGATGCATCGGAGCTCCGCAACTTCAACAGTTTCAGGACAGCCATGAGATGGAGATTTGAGGACCCCCTAGCTCACCACAATGCTAGAGACCGCATAAGGCACTTGAGACAGGGACGCTGTCCAGTCACCGAGTACATTAAAGAGTTTCATGATCTGATTTGCCACGTAGATTGGCCAAAGGAAATACTCATTAGTTGATTCAAATATGGCTTAAATGATGACCTGTACAATGCCTGTGTTGCCTGTGGAGCCTCAGTCAGCCTCCACTGAGGAAGTGGAAATCGACCAACCTCGAAACCAGTACCATACAAACCGCTCCTGGAACAGATCCCCTCCAGAAGGGAGGAAACCAAACTTCACTCTTCCTTGCCGTGCTCAGCCACCTGCTTCCATTGTGGGTCACCAAGGAAACAAGTGCTGTGTGAGAATGCCCACCCAAAAGGGAGAGAAGCAGGTTGGAGGGAAACTCTCAAAGCAACCACAGATATCTTCCAAAGGTATTGCCCTGAAGACCCATGTGGTCATTGAGTTCCCACCAGAATCAAGTGCAAGGGTACTGTGAGTTATACAGAGTATGTAGATCAATATATATTCTCCCCTTACTAGAGATATTGCCAGGGAGGACAGACGACTTATGTAGGCTTTCTCCTCCAAGATTCAAATCCGGCTACCACGTGTGCAGTGGCAAAATTCTGTATCACTGAATTGTCCACAAGAAAAAAATTGATTACAGAATTATAGATATCAACTGCTGCCAATTTTTTGGAGATATCTATAACAATTATTTACTCACATTTTTATTGGCTCTCTACGCATGTAAATTAGGGAGTGACCCTAACAGTTTGAGATCATGTCTTTTCGTAACAGGGATGTTACTATTCACGATTAATGTCAGTATTATTTTTAATTTATTGTATGTCTATTGCTGGTCGATGACCGTAATAAAGCTTTTTATTATTATTACAATGCAAGGAACTCCAACTCCTCTGGTGGAGGAACACAATCAGTTGGAGAGTTACTATGAAGACCCTTTGGTGAATGGGGTTGTCAAACCTTTTACAACCTCTATAGAACTATTAATTCCAGTAACGGGGAGAAAAGTGAGAAGGCATTGCTAGATTCAGGGTGCACGAAAAACCTAATAAGCCCGACTCTGGTCGGGGAACTGGGCATTCAACTAAGGCCACTAAAAGCTCCAGTCTTGTTCTACTGTTGCTTTCATTGTGACACTAAGGATGGACTTGGGCATAGTTCTGGGGCTAACCTGGTTAAAGAAGTAGAATCCAAAGGTGGACTGGACAGAGGGGACCATCCAATTCCCTAATGATGAATTAATTTAGAACCCCACCAGACTGAAATACCACACTGAGGAGGTAGCTGTGGCTGCGGCGAATGGACCCCTACCAGGCGTCCCAAGGGAATACTGGGATTTGATGGATTTTTCAATGAAGCGGCCTCCGATGAACTCCACCCCCCCCCAATAGGTCTACAGATTGTGTCATTGAGATTTTACCAGGGGCTAAACTACCTAAGCCAAAACTTTATACTATGACTCCCTGGGAACTGGATAAATTGTGGCAATTCATAGACAAAAACCTTAAGCGTGGGTTCATCGAACTGGCGAGACCCAAGGTGGCCACCTTTGTCTGCTCTGGGAGAAGGATGGCTCATTACGTTTACATGTGGATTAGAGGAATTTAAATGCTATTTGCAAGGAAAATCTTTATCCCCTACTCTTAATGAAGGACATGCTGGCCTATTTGGTGAAGGGAAGAATTTTTTCTAAACTACACTTGTGGGAGGCTTATTACCAGATCAGGATCTGAGAAGGGGATGAATGGAAAACAGTGTTTAATTGTCCGCTAGGATGTTTCCAGTTCAAGGTTTTGTCATTCGTACCCCAAGGGGCTCCAGCTGTTTTTATTCAGCTAATTAATGAGGTACTACATGAGCACTTTTATAAGGGAGTTTGATTTACCTTGATGATATATTGATTTATACTGAAACTAAGACTCAACATTAGTGCTGGAGGTTTAGAAGAAATTAAGGGTAGCTAAGTTGTTTGCCAAACTCTCCAAATGTGATTTTCACCAAGATAAAACAGATTACCTAGAATCTCTCACGATGGGGTAATGGACCTCGCAAAAGTCAGAGCAATTGAGTGGGAAACCCCCAGTACTTGCAAACAATTGCAGACCTTCCTGGGGTTTGCTAACTTTTATAGGCAGTTTATCCCCCCTTTTACCCAAATAGTGTTGCTGATTACAAATCTGTTAAAAACCAAGGGAGTAGATAAAACCAAAACATAACCAACCACTGACTATGTTGGACTACAGATTGCCAAACAGCATTTGAAAAATTAAAGAAAAACTCTTTTTGGCTGAACCTGTATTAAAACACCCAGAAAGAGAAACACCATTTGTAATCTAGACTGATGCCAGTGATGTGGCGTCGGTACTGTTTTATTTCAAGAGAATGAACAAGGCGAATTACAACTATGTGCATACACCTTTAGGAAATTAACTGAAATTAAACATAGATTATATGGGAAAAGGCAGCTTTTCCCATATTGCCCATCCCATATTGCCCATCTCCTTAGGTGGGTTCCTAACTTGGAGACATTTCTTGGAAGGAAGGAAAAAGGACATTGTTTTACCTGAACGTCCATTTTCTGGGTGCTGCGGATACACTCCATTGCTGGTTACTTCCTCACTTCTGACAGCCACTGAGTGAAGTTTAAAGTAATTCTAACTGTCTCTCTGTGCTCTGGCCATGCCCCCATTTCCCATAATTCCCCAGTTTTGAACGAAGGCGTAGCACAGCAACGTGGAATCGACCAATAATTGAAGAACAGGAACAAATCGGGAAGGCCTGCAACAACAGGAACAGAGCAGGAAGCCCAACAGAAAACAAGGGAGGGTGTGGAGTGTATCCGCAATGCCGAGAAAATGGACGTTCAGGTAAGACAACATCCGTTTTCCAGTGCATTGTGTCTACACTCCATCGCTAGGACATACCCAAACTTAAACTCTAGGGGCAGGAGGCTGACTGCTCCTAGTGGCTGAGTCCGAAATGACGCTTTGTAGGACCCTCCGCCCAAAGGATGCCTCCACCGAAGCATAAACGTCAATTTTATAGTGGCAGATGAAAGGCGACAAGGAAGTCCATGTGGCCGCCCGACAGATGCCCGACACCGATGCCTGTGTCACCAACGATGCTGATGTGGCCGCACTTCAGGTGGAATGAGGCAAGAATCTGCCCGGAGGAGGTCGCGCTTGAACTTCGTAGGCGGATGAGATACAGGCCTTGATCCAGCTGCTCACCGTGGGCGAGGAAACCTCCTGCCCCATAGATGCTGGATAAAAGGACATGAGAAGGGCTTCCATCTTCCTAAAGGAAGCAGTTCAATGAATATAATGACGCAGGGCCCGGCGGACGTCAAGGGTGTGCCAGAGAACCTCCTGGTGATGTCTAGGAGAAGGGCAGAAGTCCGGCAAAATGATTTCCTGGGAGCAGTGAAACCACGAATTCACCTTGGGTGTGAATGCCGCATCGAGGTGAAGTACCACCATGTTAGCATGAAAAATGCATAGATCCTTCCTGATGGATAAGGCAGAAAGCTCCAAGATTCTCCGGGCCGAGGTGATGGCCAGGAGGAAGGCCACCTTAAACGAAAGAAACTTGAGTGAAATGGAACTGAGAGGTTCAAATGGCGGAGCGGTGAGAGCTCGCAACACAAGTGACAGATCCCAAGATAGGTAATGGTGAACTGTGGGAGGACGCAAATTAGTGGCGCCATGCAGAAACCCCCGCACCCAGGGTTGATGCGACAGGGATTGATAAGGAGGGCAGGAGAGAACCGTGGATAGAGCTGCAGTCTGCCACCACAGAGTGGTGGTGGCCAACCCTTTGTCCAAACCCAACTGGAGAAAGTCGAGAATATCTTGGATAACTGCCAAAGTGGGATCTACATGTTGATCGGAGCACCAACTACAAAAGGCCCTCCAAGATGCCTCATAGATCCGAGTCATGGATGGTCTCCGAGCCATCTGGTTCATGCCGATTACCTTGTCCGAAAGCTGATCTCTCTTCAGGATGACACGTTCAAATGCCAGACGACCAACTGGAGCCACTGAGGCTCTGGATGACATATGGCCCCCTGGCACAGGGAGATCCATGGGGGGGGGGAAATCACCCACGGACTGGCAATTGAAAACTGCACGAGATTGGTGAACCAGGGGCAGTGTGGCCAGTTGGGAGCCACAAACATTTCCACCCCCTCTGCGACCATCTTCCGGACCACCTGTTGAACCAGTGTGACTAGAGGGAATGCGTATAAGAGGCCCGTCGGCCAATGACACCGCAGGGCATCTGTATCCTCCACCAGTGGACTAGGATAACGAGTTATGAACCAAGGAAACTGGGCATTGGTGGGACTGGCAAACAGGTCGATGACCGGGGTCCCGAAATGGGTCAACAGTTCTTGAAACAACCGAGGATGTAACTATCATTTGGCAGGGTCGATCAGCTCCCTGCTGAGCCAGTCTGCCCGAACGTTGGCTAGTGTGGTCTGTTTTCATCAGATAGAAGATAGTGTTCTGCCCAGTTGAAAAGCTTCTCCAACTCGAGCATCAGGGAATGGGACTTAGTGCCCCCCCCCCGATTCACATGGGCTTTGGTGAAGGTGTTGTCCGTGAGGATCAGAGCATGACAACCGTGAACGGCGGGGCAGAAGTGAAGCAGGGCGAGGCAAATCACTCGGAGCTCTAGGAGGTTGATGCTGGAGAGCTTCTCCGATGGAGACCACACTTCCTGAGCCACCTGGTTTGCAAGGTGGGCCCCCCAGCCCTGGAGACTGGCGTCGATGATCAACATGATCTGGTTGAGTTCCAGGAAGTGACAGGCCCGCAGGATGGCTGATGTAGAAGCGAGACCTGCCATAGGAGCATCGATAACCAGCAATTCCAAAAGAGCCTCCAGTTCAGGAGCCGGACAGTAAAGTTTCTTGTCCAGATTACTGGGTGTAGTTAAGGACCCAGGTTGGCCCCACGGCGTTTGCAGAATGTCCATAAACAGTTGGGGGCAAGGAATAAAGTCTTTCTCCTGTTTGGCCTGCTTGAACAGGGCATTGTGAGGACCAACATCAGGTTCAGCAGCCGAGGCCTGTGCCCCAACGGCCCCCAGGTTAGTAGTCAAGTGAGCCTTATGCAGCAAAGATTTAAACAAGGCCAGCCTAAACAATCCAGCAAAGGCCGGAGAATCCGGCATCAAGCCCTCGTCTTCTGAGAACTCGAGGTCCTCAGGATAGTCCTCACCATGGTCCAACTCGTCAGAGTAGTCAGATTCTCGTCGATGAGGTGAACGCGGCCTGTGCGAGGTATAATTGTGAGCGCCAGAGGAGGGGCCTGGAAGCTTGTTGCATACTGGCCGCCAAGATAGTGGATAAGGATGTGGACAACATGGTTAAAAATCGAACTGAGAGGCTGCCGGTGGCGGGTCCTCTGCGTGGAGCCCTACAGCAGTGGAAGTGAATGTGTCCTGGCATGGGCTGGATAAGAGGAGGGAGCGATTCCAAACCTGCCACTGACATGTCCAGCATGGACTGCAAAACACCTTTAGACATCGCCAGAGGAGCCAGAGAAGTGGCCTGAGCAGTGGGGAGCCTAGTCACAGACGAAGTCAATTGCGAAGGCCTAGGGTCCAGGCCAAGCAATGTGGATGCCGCTTGTCTGGCTTTGTCATACTGTCTCTCAAAGGTCTTGTGGCGCCTCTCAACGGTCTTGTGGCATCTTTGTCCACCGTGGAAGAGGTCTTAGAGCGATGGACCTTGCAGCTGGTAGGAGCAGATCGCTTGCCCACCCCCTTCTTATGTGTCTTGGTAGACCTAGGAGGGCTCTCTTCCTGCTCGAGGTCCGAGGAGAGGGACAAATCAGCCATGGTGAAGCAACAGGGGCCACATGTGGCTAGAGGGGTTTTTTTTTTTGAGAGGGTATGCTAGCCCATGATCGGCGGAACTAAGAAACCCAAAGTTCAACCACCAGTGTGACTAGGTACCGCAAAGCCCAAACAGAAGTGTGGCAACAGCCACAACCCCAGGACTGAGCCCAACGCATGGGCAGGCCAAGAAAGCCACTCCTGACGAGGTGCCTCTTCGAGCCTCATGGGGCGCTGTCAGAGAAGGCTGGAGGACCACTCCTGATGACTGCAATGGGCCTACGAGTCCAAATGGCAACTCAAAATGGCAGGAGCGTCAAGCTGACGACCAAGATGGCGACCACAGCAGCCGCCCTATGAAATGGCAGGCTCAGACCGCTCCGAAGACAAACCCCCAACAACAGCGCTGCCCATCGATTCACACCGCCAAGAATGGGGCTGCCCGCAGAATCTGACACCTCAAATTTGCCGACAGGAGCGGAGCGTGCACTAAGCATGGCTAACGCTCCAAAGCTGCCCCTAATGGAGAGCCGCAAGGAGACTGGCGAACCGTCTGCCCCACGTACCCACCAGCAGCTGGATGTCAAGCCGGAGCCTCCACTGAGGGTCGGAATCTGACGGTTGTTTTCGCGATACACGCGGAGGCCCGGGACGGCCTGGGGCACCCAGATGCATCACCTCACCTATACAGCTGACAGCCAGCTCAAACGGCAAAGAAAACAGAAAATAATCTTCAGTTTTCCACTGAAGACAAAAAGAAATTCAAAAATAACAGAAAAACCTATATAACCTACAAAATAGAAGGAATTTGATCACAGAGAGAAATATCCACCTCAGTCTGTCAGCAACTGAGTGAAAGATTGGGGAATTATGGGACATGGGGGTGTGGCCAGAGCACAGAGAGACAGTTAGAATTATTTTTAAACTTCACTCAGTTGCTGTCAGAAGTGAGGAAGTAACTCATGATGGAGTGTAGACACAGCGCACTGGAAATGGACTGACCACAAGAACTTGGAAGCACTCAAAACCCCACGGAAAATGTCTCCAAAAAAAGTCTGGTGGTCACAATACTTCTAACGCTTTAATTTCACTTTGAAGTATTTACTGGGAGGAAAATCTTTTTGGCAGATGCCTTGTCCAGTCTACCGTAATACAACAGTGTCAAGGTGGAAGTAATTAAATCCATGATCCCAACCTCCAAATTAGCAGCTAAGGTCATCACACGCTCTAAGGCAAGGAACAAACCCTCTACTTTAGAAAATGTCACTACCATAGATTTCAAAAAAGCCTTAGAAACGGATAAATGGTTTAGTGCCAATAAACATACATGCATAATAAAAGAGGGGTTAGCTTGGGTGGGAAATAAGCTGTATGTCCCAGTTAGGGAAAGGCTGAGAACTATGCAAGTTTATCACAACTCCAAATTAGCTCTTCACTTTGGTTTTGTAAAAACGTTATATTTACTGAAATGGCAATTCTGGTGGCCTCATTAAAAAAGGACATAGAAAGTTATATAACAAGCTGCCTCATTTGCACTGCTATTAAACGTAGGCAGGGGAAAAATCCTGATCTACTGCAGCCAGTGGCCGACCCTTCAGCACCATTGAGAGAGATCTCCATGAATCTCATTGTTGAATTGCCCGAGAATTCTGGAAACACAGTGATCTGGGTTGTTACAGATCTTTTCTCAAAACAGGTTAATTTCATCCCATGCCAAAAGATCCCTACGGCTAAAGCCTTGGCTAAACTGTTTTGGGTCCACATATATGGCTCGCACGAGGCCCCATAATGTATTATTTCAGACAGACGGGTCCAATTCACATCCAAGTTCTGGAAAATCTTTTTGAATCTACTTGGAACTGAGCAGGGACTTAGTTCTATTCATCATCTTCAGACAAACGGGGCCACTGAACAAATGAACTCAGTTCTGGAACATTACCTGCACTGTTTTATTAATTACCAGCAGGACAATTGGACTGTACTACTGCCTTTTGCAGAAGTAGCCTATAATAATGCAGTTCAGGGTTTACCCTTTTCAGATTGGCCACAGAGCAAGAATTTAATGCTATGCCTTAGTTACCCTCACATAAACCAGATACAGTATACCCTTCTTGAAACAGTGGATCAGTCAATTGCAAACCATTTGGCCAGTGGTCCTCAAAGCCTTGAATGAAGCCAAGCCTGCCTATAAAGCATAAGCAGACAAATAGAACCTAAACCTTATAAAGCACAAAGTTTACCTTTCCATCAAGTTTCTAAAATCTTTGTAGGAGTCCTAAATATATTGGGCCTTTCCCCATAGTTCATATTATTAATCCTGTCATGGTGGAATTATAACTCCTAAGTTGTTACGGCAAGTCCTCCCTGTTTTCCATTTAGCTTATTGAAGCCTTAAGTCACCTCTGATCTTTGTCCAGCTACTATCCCTGTTGCGCCCCCTATTATGGTAGAGGGTGAACAACATTTTGAGGTTCAGGAAATTCTTGACTCTAGGAAATTCCATGGGACCACTCAGTACCTGGTGGCTTGGAAATACCTCCTCTTCTCACACACTGAAAAGGTTCACAAAAAACATGTGCATGTCCCTAATTTAGTATGTATATTTCATCAATTGTACCCTGACAAACCTTGTTGATTTTATGTTTCCTTTGTCTCCCCTTTCTTCTCTTTTCTTTCAGGTGGACTTCCTGCTTTTCTAGGGAAGGGGGCAGCATGTCAGATCCCAGATATTTTTACACATTAACTGTGTTAATCGCTATATGAAATTTTTGTTTCTGTTTCCCTGCAATGATGTAGTATGGAAAGGGTTTGATTAGCATTGCTTTAAATAGCTGGTTTTAAGTAAGAAGCTTAAGTTCTTGCCTAGATCTCTTGTTATCACAAATCTTTCAATAAAAGCTCCTTTTGGAACAACTGCAGTTTCAAGAGACCTGCCTTCTTGAGAAGATTGGAGAGGCAAGACCTTACAGTGACATGTACTTCGTCCCAATGCCATGATATCCAAGGGATTCCTCCTCTTCAATTAGCTTGACAGACTGGCTGTTGACGCTAAAAACAGCATGGGAAAATGTCAAGAAGGCACTAGCTAAAGCAGCGGTCAAAGTTGGTTCACTTGGTCCGTGTCGGCATGAAGCTCCTAATAAAAAACTAGATGTCTTTTGAAGATTGGTTTGAGGCTCATGATTTAATTAGGGCATCTGTTGGAACCCTGACAACTGCCTTTAATTGTCCCTTAGGGAGTTATCAGTTTCAGCTGATTCCATTCGGGCTGTAGGGGGCCCCTGCGGGGTTCATGCATCTGATTAAAGATGTGTTGCATGAGCTCAGTAGTACTGGCTTCACTCTGTTCCGGGTGGTTAATGGAGTGGAGTTTGTTCCTATTCCTGAGTACCCTCAGGACCCTCCTTTCCTTACTAGTCCAAACGAGTGGATGGAAAATCTAAAGGGTTATGGAGCACTGTGAAGGCGGTGTTAAGGAAAGTGACTGAAACCCACAAGGACCAGGCCGACAAAACCAACATAAGCCCTTTCGGGTAGGGGAAAGGGTGTACCTCTGTACAAAGTACCTATGCTTGAAAGTACCTTTAAAAAACGGGCCCCAAAGTACCTGGGTCCCTTCCTGATAGTGAGGGTGATCAATGCAGTCACTGTGGAGCTGAAACTTTCCTGGCTATTGGGAAAGGATTCACCCTGTATTCCACAGAGGTCTGCTGAAGCTTATAAGGAAGCCCATCATCCAGCCCTTACATGCGCAGCCACAGGGCCCAATATTGGTGGGCGAGGACCATTACGAAGTAAACCAGGTATTAGATTCCCAAATCCATAAGGGAAAATTGCAATACCTGGTATGGTAGAAGGGATACCCATTGACAAGCGTCTCCTGGGTGGAGGATAGAGATGTGAGGGCAGCTTGGCTAATCCAAAGGTTCCACAAGCAATAGCCCAAAAAACCACAGGGGGAAGGGGATAGGCATACCTGATGATCTGCTAAAATAATGCCTGTGTTTACTGTCTTCCAGATGCAATCCTGGTACAGGGGAGCTGCCTGTCAAACCCTTCTCCGGGGTTTGCCATACCTAGGGGGAAGTTGGGTGGTGGGTGAGCATCGGGCTAGCCCCTGCAGCAGCAAGCAAAGAGGCCAGCTGATTGGCGGCATGGCAGGGAGCCGTTCTCCAGCCACCGAACAGCAGATCACGGCCCAGCTCATCAGTGGTGATGGGCGAGGCTCAGCTAATTGACAATGAACCAGGGAGCTCACTGAGATCAGCCGCTGAACAGCTGATCAAGGCCAAAAGCAGTGGAGCTGCCGCCGAGAAGAAACCACCTTCCAGCTGGGCAAGCAGCTGTGTGTGTATCAGCCTCGGCTTTTATATTGCTTGTTTGCTCGGCTGCCATTGTAACGGGGAGAGGGGGGAGCTATCTGGATGTCTGGGGGGGGGGCAAGTGAGCTGGTGGAGTAAATGGGAGAAAGTTTTCCTCAGCATTTCTCTGCAGCTGGGCTAACCAGCAAGGGAAGAGAGGGGAGAACCCCTACTGCATCACCAAAGTGATGAGCGAGGGGGCAACTGCAATGGAACACATTGTGGGGGAGAAAAAAATCCCAAAAGGGTACCAGGACCTGTGGGAGGTGTTTATTGAAAAGGCATCAGATTTGCTGCCCCTCCACCAGCCTACAGACTGTAGTATAGAAATCGTTCCTGGGGTAAAGCTCCCTAAACCAAAGATCTACCCCATGACCCCACGGGAGTTGGAGGAACTACGAGACTTTATTGATAAAAACCTAAAATGCGGTTTCATCCAACCGGTTGGCCACGTGTAGCCGCCCTGGTGCTATTCCAGAAGGAGGATGGGTCTTATCACCTGGTGGTTGATTATAAGAACTTGAACGCTATTTACGTAGAAAATGTCTACCCACTGCCCCTCATGAAGGACATGCTAGCCCACTTGGCCAAAGGAAAGATTTTTACTAAACTGGACCTGCGGGAGGCATATTATAGAGTTCGAATTAAGAAAGATGATGAATGGAAAACTGCTTTCAACTGCCCGCTGGGATGTTTCCAGTTTAGGGTGCTCCTTTTCAGACTACAAGGAGCCCCTGCAGTGTTTGTGCAACTGATCAACAAAGTACTGCATGAACACTTTTACAAGGGGGTTCTTGTCTACCTTGATGACATCCTTATTTACACAAAGACTATGGACGACCACGTAAAACTGGTGAGAGTTGTCCTAAAAAAACTTAGAACTGCTGAGCTGTATGCTAAACTGTCAAAATCCAAATTCCACCAGACTAAACATGACTATCTGCGGTACCTCATTTTGCATGAGGGGATAGAAATGGATCCAGAAAAGGTCCGGGCCATGTTGGAATGGGCTTTCCCACATACCTGCAAACAACTACAAAGCTTCCTAAGTTTTGTTAACTTCTATAGACAGTTCATCCCCTTGTTTGCAAAAATTGCTTTACCGATTACTATCCTTCTGAAAACGAAAAGAGAGGAGAGGCCAAAACCCTCCAAGCCTCTCGAGTGGACTATGGAATGTCAGGCAGCTTTTCAGAAACTGAAACGACTGTTTGCCACCAAACCGGTCCT
This sequence comes from Coluber constrictor foxii, assembly GCA_038048745.1. Taxonomy (NCBI): domain Eukaryota; kingdom Metazoa; phylum Chordata; class Lepidosauria; order Squamata; family Colubridae; genus Coluber; species Coluber constrictor. The sequence continues at coordinate 110,679,509 of CM075961.1, read as the reverse complement.
TAAACATCCTGACATGGAGGCCGTTTGTTGTTCAGGCCGATGCCAGCAATGTGGCTGTCGGGGCGGTGTTACTCCAAGCAAATGCCATGAGGAATTTGCAACCCTGTGCCTATACCTCTCGGAAATTATCTGAGACCGAGAGGAGATGGGCCATCTGGGAGGAGGTGGCTTTTACTGTTCGTTGGGCGCTGTTAACATGGAAGCATTTCCTGGAAGCGGTGAAGCACCCCTTTGAAGTGTGGACTGATCACAAAAACTTAAGAGGCCTTAAAAATGCCACAAAAACTGTCGCCTAAGCAAATCTGCTGGGCCCAACACTTTAACTAATTTAATGTCTCCCTGTGCTACCTTCCTGGACGGAAGAACTTTATGACAGATGCCTTCTCGAGACTGCCTCAATACAATAGTGTTCAAGAGGAAGTGATTCATCCACTTATTCCCACAAACAGCTGGCGGAACCAGTGGTTACCAGAGCCCAGGCGAAAAGGGACCTAACCTTGTCCGGCGACTTGAGCAAGCAGTTAAAAGAAACACTAAAAATTGATGAGTGGTTTTTAGCCCACTCCAATGAGTGTACACTTCGGGAAGGTCTCATCTGGGTGGGAGCGAAACTGTATGTCCCCGCCTGCCTGAGGGGGGCAGTATTACAATACGCCCATGATGCTAAAATCGCTGGGCATTTTGGTTTCGTGAAGACATTACATTTAGTTAAACGACAATTCTGGTGGCCGGTGCTGAAGAAAGATATAGAAGCCTATGTGCCCCATATGTGCTTCAGAAAAGAGGCCTTCTGGGAAAACCCTTGGGTAACTTCAGAGTGTAGCCAGGCCGGGAGCCCCATGGAAGGAGATCTCCATGGATTTTATTGTTGAGTTGTGGAGGAAATACAGTCATTTGGGTGATTACTGATTTGTTTTCAAAACAAGTGCATTTTATCCCATGTCCCAAGATCCCTTCAGCTAAAACTCTGCCTAAATTGTTTGTCCAACATGTGTATAGGTTACACGGGTTCCAGAGCAAATAATCTCAGACAGAGGGGTCCAGTTCACTTCCCACTTTTGGAAGGAGTCCCTGGGGTTGTTAGCCTCCGCCCAGGGGTTAAGCTCCGCCCACCACAATCAGACCAATGGGGTTTGTGAAGGAACTAACTCGGTGTTGGAACAATACCTTAGATGTTACATAAATTATCAGCAAGATAATTGGGTGGACTTGTTACCGTTTGCAGAGGTTGCCTGTAATAACTTTATACGCAGCAGTACTGGGTTTACCCCCTGTAAGGTATCCTCCAGCCAAGACTTTGTGCCCATCCCAGAGTTGCCTCAGGAAAACCACAGATATCTTCTTTGGCTGAATGGATTGAACAGCTACGCGGTACCTGGTCTGTATCATGTAAAACCTGGACAAGGTTCACCAAGCTCATAAAAACCAAGCTGATAAGAAAAGAATTTAGGGTAGAGATTATAAGGCAGGAAATAGGGTTTTCCTTTCCAGCAAGTATTTGCAAACTACCTAAAAGTTTAAAAACTTGGGCCCAAATACATGGGTCCTTTCCCTATTTGTACGCAGTTAACCCAGTTATGGTACAATTAGAGCTACCTAAAACCTCACAAAGGATTCATCCGGTGTTTCATGCTAGTTTGCTGAAACCCAAGCGTATGTCCCCTTTGCGTTCTGGACCAAGAACCTCCTCCTGTCCCCGTACTCATTGAAGGGGAACAGCATTTTGAGGTCAAAGAAAAATTGGATTCAAGGAAACATCGCGGTAAGGTGCAGTATTTGGTAGCCTGGAAACATTTCCCTTTAGCTCAGTCTGAATGGGTAAATGAGAGAGATGTTAGGGCTTCGAAGCAGCTGCAATTGTTTTATTCCAATATCCTGATAAACTTTAATCCTGGAGCTGTACTTATGTTCCTGTTTATGTAATTTTCTATTTTCACTTATTCTGGTTTTCTTCTAGGAATAATGTCTCTTCTGCAGGAGGGCCGAATGTCAGTCTCCACGTTTATATTGCTTGGTTGCTCGGCTGCCATTGTAACAGGGGAGGGGGGAGCTGTCTGGATGTCTGGGGGTGGGGGGAAGTGAGCTGGTGGAGTAAATGAGAGAAAGTTTTCCTCAGTGTTTCTCTGCAGCTGGGAAGAGCGCTGAGAATCACTCAAGGTCAACTGTCGTGGCATACGAGGAGGATGGAGCCATCAGAAGCAGCACCCCACATGACCCCTAGGGGGATGTGGATTAGATAATCCTGACTTGGGGGAGGGTTTTAAGGATGCTTTCTATATGTGATTTTCATGCCTATTGCCTCAGACCTTGCTTTTCTTTGGTTGCATTTAGTTCATACTCAGTAAAAGTACCTTTCTCTATGAAAATGGAGTCAGGGTTTTTCTTTCTTGAGTGTTGAAAGGAGGCATACCTGACTGCGTGGTTACCCGAAGTCATGCCCAGGGGCTGGAATATGCCTATACAAAGCACCTAAAGGCGATTGCTCCCAGTGCTGACTTTTCCACGGACTTGCATGCCAAGACTTCAGCCTAAAGAATCACTTTGATTGATTCCAGAGCAAGTAAGCTTCTGTTCTGTTTAGGTCCAGGGCTTGGACCATTGAGATGAGTGATGTCATGCTGGCCATGCCCACCCTAGCCCCTCGAGGTCAATCACAACCCTCATGTGGCCTTCAATGAAAAGAGTTTGACACCCCTGTCTACAGCAAATGTACAGTTTATTTTGCTGAAAATAATGCTTGATGATTAGTAATCAATAAATTATATGCCTAATTAGCAGTAGCTTTTTAAAGTAACAGAAATATACTCACACGGATAATAAATCTAATTGCTGCGCATCCAGAAGTGGCCATTACTTTAGCGCTATTAGGGACCAGGTTAAATAGAGTAGGCACAATGGCTTCTGCTCCATGGTCAAATTTGTTTCCCAGAACTGTAGAAAGATGGCTGCATAGAATGAAATAAAGCAAATTATCAAAATTCATTCAACTGCCAATATAAATTTCTTTAACAACTCATCATATCACAAAATGCTTTCTAGAATATTTAATTTTCCAAAATCCATTATTTGACATAAACCTTTAAGAACTTTTCTACTTCATTTCATCAGCATATATCTTAATCCAAATTTCCTTCCCCAACCTTAGCCAGTCAACGCTACCCAACTAGGAATGATGGAATGCTTTTTTTAAAAAATAAGGACAGATAGTCCTCAATTTACGACCACAATTGAGCCCAAAATTTATGTTGCTAAGTGAGAAGTTTGTTAAGTGAGTTTTGCCCTGTTTTATGACTTTTCTTGCCACATTTGTTAAATGAATCACTGCACTGGTTAAATTAGTAACACAGTTGTTAAATGAATCTGGCTTCCCCATTGACTGTGCTTGTCAGAAGATTGCAAAAGGTGATCACATGACCCTAGGGCACTGCAACCATCATAAATGTGAATCAGTTGCCAAGCATCCAGATTTTGATCATCTGACCATGTGGATGCTGCAATGGTCATAAGTGTGAAAAATGATCATGTCACTTTTTTCAGTGCTGTTGTAACTTTGAATGGTCACTAAATGAACTGTAAGTTGAGGACTACATGTATACAACCCTTCAAAAATTACATTTTCAGGGATTCGACCAGAAGCGTCGCGGCGAGACAGTTGGGGATTAGCGGGCTCTGATGAGCCTTGTGAAATCCTGGACTGACAAACTGCTGCAGAGGGGTTTTTGGACTGATCTGTCCTGTAGGGACAGGGAAGAAGAAGAGGCACCTGTTGTGGCCTGTCAGTTGCCTGTGCAGCTAGTAGCTGATTCCAACAGCAAGGAGGCTGGTGTGGTGATGCGCCAGCAGCCTGTGCAGCTGGCACTCGAATCAGACAATGTGGAGACTGGAGAAGATGTGGTGCCAAAGGCAGAGATTCAGGCAGGGTCTTCAGAACCTCCAGAAGTTCCCATAAGTGAAGAGGAAGAGGAGGAGCCTCTTCTCAATGCACAAAAGCACAGAGCTGTTAAAAGGCAGGAGTGCCTCCTCAGGAGGAGGTCTCCTTGAGAGTAAGGATTGGGGCTAATAGTCTATTTAAGGAAGGACGACGACTGATGCAATTTGCAGGAAACAAATTAGTTCATATTCCTTCGCGTCTTGATTCCAGAAATATTTGATCGGCTCTTGCTTCTCTCGTCAATTTTTCTGCAAATTGCTTCTGGGCATTCTGCCAACCACAGTAGGATTACAGTTATCTGAAATACTGTGCCTCAGAATTGAGTTAATATTCTTTGGATTCTTGTAGGCTGTTATTGATGTTAAATTAACAGCTTTTGTTCAGAAAAGACTGATTTAAACTGTACTTGTATTCGTATAACTACTAAGAAAGCTCATTAGTAGTCCTTAATTAGTAAACTAAGGTTTGTACGGACTTTGCTGCATTCTTTGGGGTCCATAGCTGGGGCAGAACAGCACCTCGGAAGACCAAGAGGAACAGGCAAGTTCCTTAGAGGTGAGAGGAAATGGATGTTTAAGAATTGAAATAAGACTTAGAATATGAATAAGTTTAATATATGAAATTGTTGGAACATTTGGGTTAAGATCTATACTTAATTGGTTTCTACTAATATGTTAAATTGTATTATTTGGAATAGATAAAAGAATTATTTGTGGACTTCCGGGTGGGAGCTCGTCGCCGCCGGGCAGCTCCTGTGTAGCTGTTGGCTTCGGCGCGCGTTAGAGCCGCTCAACAGCTGTTGAGCGGCTCGGAAAATCCCCTCTTTGATTTAGGAGGGGACCAGAGCCGGCGAAGCCAAGGTAGAGCCCCAGAAACACCTCCAGGGGTTTTTTTTATGCCCTGGAAGGTGCTCTGTGTGTAGGCTCCCTATCCACCTCGCTGAAGCTCCGTGCACCTTGGAACCTCTGCCAGCAGCAGAGCGAGACGATTGGAGTAATCCCATCCCCAAACAACAGATTCTGCAATGATTGGAAGTCTAGGTGAGAATCTTTTTTAAAGGGGAATTTTTTAAAAAGTTTTAAGCCTATTGAGAGATAAAGGAAAAGAAGCAGCAGTTTAAAATCTGGACTGAAAGGATTGGAAAATGGCGCTTGGCTTAAGAAGCGGAAAACGAAAGTAGAAAGTGAGAGTGACAATTAAAAGTGTTACCCTGCCTGGCTTTATTTTAAAAAGACGCTAAAGACTTTAAAGTGGAAGATAATTTTGTTTGTTCCCCCTTCCTGTAAAACTGGGGAGAAAGACTGGATTTTTAGGGAAGGGAGGAAGATTTTCTTTTTTCAAGAAATTAAGGCGTTCCCCAGGCATGGCTTCAAAGAAAGCTGGTGGGGATTCCCCTCCTCACCAGACAAAGGAGTTATCAGCCAAGCCATTAACTCAGCCTGAGAGTTCAATGCAAGGAGGAGGGAATGAGGATTTGAAAGCTTTTATGGCTAATTTAACAGCAACTCTTGCTAACCAGTTTAAAGATTTGAATGTGAAGATTGAAAATAATCAAAATGAGATGAAGCAATTTGTAAAAGAAAAATGTGACAAGTTGAATCAGAATGTAACCACAGTAGTAACTGCTCTTACTGATGCTTTGGTGGTGGTTGAAAAAAAAGTGGAGGACTTGAATCTAGAAGTGCAAAAGAACAAGAAAGATGCAGAGGAGAAATTTTTTAAGGTGGACGTGAGGAGCCAGAAGGTAGAGGATGAAATTACCATGCTACAATTTCGAAATATGAAGTTCGGCATAAGACTAAGGGGCCTGAGGGAGAACAACAGACAGGATTTGAGGGCTGCTTGTGTGGATATACTGGCCAAAATTTCAAAAATGGAACCTGAGTTAATTGAGAAAAGAATTGACAAGATTTACAGGGTCAACTCATGGGTAGCGAGACAGAGGAATTTGCCCAGAGACGTTGTAATTTATTTTACTGACAGAACGTTGAGAAATAATATTTTGCAAAGTTCTTTTCATACCACTATCCAAGCGGAGGGCAATCAAATTGGAGTTTTTAAAGAGTTACCACCTAAAATGTTAAGAGATCGGAAAGACTATGGTTTCCTGGCGAATGAATTGAAAAGGCGACAGATTCCATTCAGATGGGATGCACCAGCTGGGATTATTTTGAGATATGAGGATGTTAGATACCGTTTGAATTCGTTGGAAAAAGCAGAGCATTTTTACCAGAACATCCTCAAAAGATCTCCAACACCACCACGTTCATCTACATTGTTAGCAGCAGAAGGAGCCTCTCAAGATAAGGATTATGAGGAAGGGATTTTAGAACTCTCAACAGAACAAGAACATCAGGTATGTCAAGTAATGGCAACGGAGGAAGTTTTAGGAGCAGAAGGTGGCTTATCAGAGGTTTTTCTTTCAGGCCTCCCAGAGCCTAGAACAAAATATTCCAGAGCTACAAGAGAGGTGGATCCGGACCTTGAATTGTTGGTGCAAGAACCAAAAGATCAACGTATAACCCGTGCAGCAGAGAAGCAGAGATTGGAAAAGCAAAAACAACAGAGGTCTGAGGTACCACAAGGAGAGAAGGGGAAGAATGGGACACTACAAAAATCTGAAGCAGTGGGAGGAGCGAGACCTAAGACTTCTGTCGTTGAACAAAGCCTTAGACAAGTGCTCAGCAAGCTTCGTGAATCTTCTGATGTCAGTTAGATTTCTATCATGGAATGTGAATGGTTTGAATTCCCCACAGAAAAGAAGGAAAATATTTCATTATTTGAAGCAATACCAAAATGAGATTGTTTGTTTACAAGAAACTCATATTAGATCCCAGGACCAAAAATATTTGATAAATTCTAAACTTGGAATACATTTTATTTCTTCTAATTTGGCAAAAAGGAATGGACTAGTGTTGTATATTTCTAAAAGAATATCAGCTAAACTTGTAGAATCGGATGATGAAGGAAGATATATTGCGGTTGAGATAAATCTACAGAATATTCAGATGCTTTTGATAGGGATTTACGCCCCTAACCAGCAGCAAGAGACTTTTTATAAATTACTACACAGTAAAATATTGCAATGGAATTATAAGTCTTTTTTGATTATGGGAGATTGGAATGGAGTGATTGATACAAATTTTGATAAAAAGACATTGGCTAAGAAGGGGAATAAATTACCACAGACATTCTTTATATTGAAAGAAGAATTACAACTGAAGGACGTATGGAGAATTCATCATCCGAAGGAACAGGATTTCACATTTTTTTCTGATAGACATAAATCCTTTTCTAGGATTGATTTTATATTGGTTTCCACTGATTTATTTGCTAATGCGGTTAAGACTAAGATCTTTCCAAGAACTTTGACTGATCATAGCCCTGTATGGATGGAAATGGATTTTGGTAAGAGGGAGAGGAGATCTTGGAGACTTAATGAGAATTTATTTAGATATGAGAAGAATATAGATGACCTTAAAAAACAAGTGAAGGAATACTTTCAGCTGAATTTGAATAAAGGTACACCTATTGAAGTTGTTTGGGATGCAAGTAAGGCTTATATGAGAGGTGTACTGATCCATATGAATTCTAAGTACAGGTTAATACGACAGAAGACAACAACACAATTGGAGGCAGAGATAAAGGAAAAAGAACAATTGCACATTAAAAATCCGACTGACGAGAAGTTACAGCAAACTATAAAACTTCTGAAAGACCAATTTCAAATGTTGATAGCTGATCAGACGGCGACCAATTTGCAATTTGCCAGACACAATACTTTTTGTAATGCTAATAAGCCGGGCAGATGGTTAGCATATACTTTAAGAAAACAACAAAGTTCTCGTATAATAGATACTATTGAATATAAAGGAAAACAGGTCTTTCAACAGACGTCAATTCATCAAGCTTTCCTAGATTATTACTCTAAATTATACCGTAAAGATAATATTCAAGAGGATCTTATTGATGAATATCTTGGAAAGACGAGAGTTACAAAGATTTCATTGGAACAAAGAGAAAGACTTAATCATTTAATAACTTCTGAAGAGATTTTGTTTGCAATTAAGCAATTGAAAACAGCTAAAGCTCCTGGGACGGACGGTTTAACAGCAGTATATTAGAAGAATTTACAATCAGAACTGGTAGAGCATCTTAAGGATTTATTTTGCAGTATACAACGGGGGGGTAAAATACCTCCCTCATGGAAGACGGCTTTTATCTCACTTATACCAAAGGAAGACGGTTCTTCAAAACCAGAAAATTTTAGACCAATATCTCTCCTGAATACGGATTACAAAATTTTTGCTAAAGTTTTGGCCAACAGATTGATGCCAGTTATTCAAGAGGTGATTCATAGTGATCAAGCAGGTTTTATCGAGGGGAGATACATGAAGGATAATGTGCGGCAACTCATTGATTTATTGGAATATCTTGAGAAGAGTAAACAGATCCCTGCGGTGTTGGTTTTTTTGGATGCGGAAAAAGCTTTTGATCGAGTTAATTGAGACTTTTTAGTAAAGACTTTGTATAAAATGGACTTTGGAGATCAGTTTGTACATGCAATTGAGGCAATCTATCAAGAACAGACAGCACAAATGGTTATTAATGGAAGTCTAACTACTAATTTTCATATACAGAAAGGAACCAGACAAGGTTGCCCGCTATCTCCATTGTTGTTTATTTTAACTTTAGAAGTCCTGTTGAATTCTCTACGGGATTCGAAGAAATTGAGTGGAATTGTTGTAAGGCAAAAAGATTATAGGACGAAAGCATTCGCAGATGATCTGGTTGTAACCCTAACACGACCTTTGGAATCAATCATCCAGATGAAAAAGACTATTGAGGAGTATGGTTTGGTCTCAGGTTTTAGACTAAACCAGAAAAAGACTAAGATGATAGTTAAAAACATGTCGGAACCACAAAGGATTGAATTGGAAAGGGTGGCAGGCTTTGAAATAGCTACAAAGGTGAAATATCTAGGAGTTCAGGTTGCAGCGTCGAATATAAAGCTTTTTCAAAATAACTATGAGGTTTTGTGGCATAAGATTCAAAAGGACCTTGAAATATGGAAGAAACTGCAACTATCCCTACTTGGAAGAATAGCAGCAGTTAAGATGAACGTTCTACCTAGGTTTCTGTTTTTGTTTCAAATGATTCCAGTGCTTAAAAGCGATAAAACATTGGCCGAATGGCAGTCAGGACTAAACAAATTTATTTGGAATGATAAAAAACCAAGAGTTAAGTTTAAAATTATGCAAGATGTTCGTGAAAGAGGTGGCCTTAAAGTCCCAAATCTATGTTTATATTATGAAGCTGCAGTGTTGACACAATTGGGTGATTGGTTTGGAATAACTAAAAATGACATTCTGAATTTAGAAGGCCACGATCTGGATTTTGGCTGGCATGCATATTTGTTTTATCAAGACAAGTTGGATAATGTTTTTAAGAGTCATATATTGAGACAAGCGTTGATGAGAGTCTGGAAGAAGCACCAGTTTCAATTGGATTACAAAATACCTTTGTGGTTGGATCTTGGGCAGATTATGCCAAATATAAAGTCACTCGGGGGGATTTTATACAAAGAGATGCTTTTTATTGATGGGGGCAGATGGAATTTGAAATCTTTTAAAACTCTGTTGGAAGAAGGGAAGAATTTAACTTGGTTGCAATATTCTCAATTTCAATCGAGATGGAGAGAAGATCAGAAAATTGGACTAATGTTACATGAAGAAGACTTGGTGTTACAGATGAAACAAAAAGGGCCGATGCATATTAAGAGGGTGTATAATTTACTGTTAGAAAGAGATTTAGAGAGTGAATTAGTTAAGGATTGTATGATAAAATGGGCACAAAATTTTGCAGAACCAGTGATGTTAGAAACATGGAAAAAGATCTGGGTCCAGAATGTTAAATTTACACAGGCACAGAATTTGAGGGAAAACTTTTACAAGATGTTTTATAGATGGCATCTAGATCCTAAGAAATTATCATGTATGTATCCAAATGTTCAACCTAAATGTTGGAGGTGTGACTGCTTGGATGCTACATATTTTCATATTTGGTGGACCTGTAGAAAAGTGAAAGCATTTTGGATCAGACTTTGGTGGGTTATGCAGAATGTTTTAAAAAAGAAGCTTCAATTTTCTCCGCAGTTGTTTTTGTTAGGTATAGTTAAGGATTGCTCACCGAGCGATACGAGATTGATTTTGTATATGATTACTGCAGCTAGGTTATTGATTGGCCAATACTGGAAAAAAGATAGTGTGCCCACTATAGGTGAATGGATGTCTAAGATGGCTAGTTTTGCGGAGATGGCAAAGATTTCTGCATACTTAAAAGATAGGTCCCATGAGGTTTTTGTTAGAGAATGGAAAAAGTGGGTTGATTATGTGCAGAATAAATATCAAATTAAGAATCTTCAGTTAGTCTTTTGATAGAGGTTGAAGAAATACAGAATTATGTATATTATATTATTGTCTAGATAATTAATAACTTGATATAAACTAGTATATTTTGGTAATACTGCTGTCTTGAACAAAAAGAAGGGATAAATTTTATGTTTGAGTTAGGTTTAAAAGGGCATTTACAAATTTTACTTGTTTAAATTTTTGTTAGGGAATAGAAAAAGTGGGTTGATTATGTGTAGAATATTGCTAGAGGTTGAAGAAACAGAATTATTTTTGTTGCTATTACTATATTTTATTACTTATTTTATTGTTATAATATGTTATAATACAATATTATGTTAAATATATATATTATATTATCCTTTAGATAATTATTAACTAGACCTAAATTTATACACTTTGGTTATTATTATTTGCTTAAGATTTTTCTTTTATTAGTAGAGAATTTTGGATTTAAATATTGTGGATCTCACCTATATTTAATGTTTGATAAGGATTGATATATACTTATGTTTGCATATAATGGAAGTCAGGGGGGGGAGGGTCGGGGGAAGGGGGGGAGGGGGGAAAATGTGGGGTTAAAATTGTACTGTAAAACTTTTTCAATAAAAAAAAAAAGAATTATTTGTGATTAGAATAAGAGAATTTAAAGAAATAATTGGGGATTGTACTACGTTGTGTGAATTGAAATATAGGGGTTAAAACTTTAGGGAGGGAAAAGAAAAATTGAATCATATCAGGATTAGAAGTTAAGATGAAGGGTAATATTTTTCTTAAAATTAGAGAAAATAAATGACAAAAATTGAACATATAAAACTGTGTTAAAGATGAATGAAAATTTGTATAAGACCGGGTCAATATTTTGTTCAGAAAAGATGTATGTGTTTGTGTGTTTAAAAAAGAAAATACTAAAGTTTAAAAACTTTACTAAAAACTAAAAAAACTACTAAAAATAATTAAGTTTTCATTCTAGATTCCTTGTCATAGTGGATACACATAGACCTATTTTAGAAATCCATGCCATGGTGATATTTTGCTTAAGAGAACTGAAAGATGCTATGTATGAGGTGGAAGATTGCCCTGGAATATTGTTGGTAATTTCAGATACAGCAATAGCAAGGTGAGTTTTTGTCAAGAGAAGTGAAAATTGCTGTATTTAACAGCATTCTTTTGACCATTTTATTAAATAGTAGTTATATATAAGTAGTCCTAACTTACAACAATTCATTTAGTTACTGTTCAAACTTGAACAGCACTGGAAAAAGTGACTTATGACAGTTTTTCACACTTATGACTATTGCAGCATCCCCATGATCATGTGATCAAAATGACTGATCATGTGATCAAAATTTATGATTGCAGTGTCTCAAGGTCATATGATACTGTTTTGTGACCTTCGGCAAACAAAATCAATGGAGAAGCAAGATTCACTTAACAGCCATTTATTGATTCACTTAACAACTGTGGCAAAAAGGTTGCAAAGTGGGGCAAAACTCACTTAACTATCTTGCTTAGCAACAGAAATTTTGGGCTCAATTATAGTCGTATGTCAAGGACTATCTGTATTAGAAAAATAAAAAATTAAATACATTGGGCATATGCTACTTAAAAAGTGTGTATAGAGAAACAACTAGAGATGGAGTCAAGAATGAATAGGCTGAAGGACCGAATATAAAAATGAATGGCAAATCAGAATAAAATACATTCAAGTGATTTGTTCATATAGAGCTGTGATGGCAAAACTATGGCACGTGTGCCAGAGGTGGCGCACAGCACTCTCTCTCATGGCACGCGAGTCATCACCCATTCAGCTCTGCTGCATATGCGTGTGCACCTGCTGGCCAGCTGGTCTTTGGGTCTTTGCCATGCATGCTCAGGGTGCATGCAGGGTTCCATGCATGCATGCGTAGGGGCCACACACACATTGCATTTTGGGGGTTTGGCCACACTTTGGGCACACGGTCCAGAAAAGTTAGCCATCACTGATATAGAGAATAGATAGTAAACAAACAGAAACACACACACACAAACATACGAACAATGGATAAATCTACAGAAAGGGGAAAAAATATGGTTACATGAAAAAGGTATTAAATTAATTAGAATATGAGCGTAACTTTTTCCATAGTTACTTGTTTTGGAAGAAAATACTGAGATGAGTAGAGATAAGTAGTATGTCAGCAAAACTATTAAGTGGAACTAGATGCTACAACAGTTAGTAACCTAAATTTATGTTATTTTTATTGGTTCCAATTTCATTTCTTATATAAAATTCAAGATATTGTATTAACCAACCATGCCAGTTGGTTTCAAAGAATATATCCTTTCAGTGTTTCAAAGAATACATCTTTTTGTAGGTTTCTATAGAACTTTAGGATTGTATGTAGCAATCCTGCTCTGCTTACTATGGGCCTTCTCAATGTTGGACTCCTTTTGGAATGCCCTTGAGGAAGGCTTGCTTATTTATTTGTTTGTTTGTTTGTTTGATACCGAGAATATCCATTTTGGTATCCTAAATCTTTTACTATATGTTACTATTATATATTAGTTGGATTTTTCTTGCAATTCATGCCCGTTTTTCTCACGTTAATTTTAGCTGTCACTTTAATCATTTATTCAATGATTAAATTGTAATTGTAATTTTAAAGAATCACCATGCTTAATCGAATGAAAATACACTTTTACGAAGGATTTTTGGATCTATTTGCAAAAACTGAAAGACAAATTATTTCACTAGGAAAATAAATTTCTGTAGACATAGTTAGGAATGTCATCTAATTCCTAATCCTTTCTTCCACCAAACAGGCAGTTAGACTTCTTTCCTCCCCCACCCCCAATTCCTAATCCTGCCTTTCTGCTACAAACAGGCAGTTAGGCTTCTTTTTAGGGGGAGCCTAGAACCCCCACAGAACGTGTCCCCGGTAGGTGGATCGGGGGCCCGTACCCAGTATAGCTTTTATGCTATAATGGTGGGTTGGAGGGAATCAAATACCTCCCATGGACCAACAGGCCTGGTGAGTGGCAGCTGGCTCAACAGTATCAACTGAAGGCGGAAACCTCATTGGTCAGAATGGCTTCAGAAGAATAGCACATGGTGTGGTGGCAGCCACTTGAACAGTGTGTGCATAGCGGTGTAGAAAGAAAATGGAAGACTACTATACTATACATTTCCCAGGAAAATCATGTTAATGGCAGCAAAACCTAACAATGGCCCTGAGTACAGGTGCCCCTTAAATGGGGCAGGGGTACTAAGAATCTCCCGGTCTGCTAAAAGCATGAAAACCCAAAACTATGAATTGGAACGTGGACCCTGAGAATCCTTTATGAATCTGGGAAAACACACAACACTATCCAAGAAATTTTCAAATACAGTATCTCCATACTGGGAGTGAGTGAAATGCACTGGCCTGAAAATGGAATGTGTGGAATAGGAGATTATACTATCTACTACTCTGGTGAAAATAGTAAACATCATCAAAATGGAGTGTCTATAATAGTAAACAATCTTGTAAATAAATGCATCAAGTCCTTTATTCCTGTATCTGATAAGAGTGATGATGATCCAAATAAATAGTACTCCAGTAAATCTGAATGTTATACAAGTTTACACTCCCACAGCTGACAGTGATGAGGAGGATTTAGAGAAGTTCTATGAAGATATAAGCAGTATATTGAAAACCCTAAAAAGTAATGATATTGCAATACTCATGGGGAACTTCAATGCAGAAGTGGAAGAAGGAAGTGATACTCCTGTAGTTGGAAACTTTGGTTTAGGAACCAGAAATGGTAGAGGTGATAGATTTGTAGACTTCTGCAAGGATCATAGGCAATATATGATGAATACTTTTTTCAAGTTACCAAAAAGACTCCTCTACACTTGGAGATCACTGGCAGATACACAAAATAATATAGTAAGGAACCAAATTGACTCTTTTACAAAAAACAAAAGTTTCAGAAACTCAGTAAAATCAGCAAAGACATGCCCAGGCACAGATGTACCATCTGATCATAATCTACTACTTGCCGAAGTCCAGCTGAAACTAAAAAAGATGAAAAACCCGAATCCTTCCAAACCAAGAATTGACAATGACTTCATCATTAAACAGGGACATAAGATAAAAGAACTAGAAATTCACTTAAGAGAAACCAACAACCTAAATAATGAAGATGTAGAAATGAATTGGAATAAATTTTAAAATGCAATAGTAGAAGTAACAAACTCAAAACAAAGAGAAAGGTACCACAAGAAACAACAGTGGATGATGGATGAAATTCTTCATCTTATTTTTATAAAACTAAAAACAAAGAAAAATAGAATGAATTGCAGAAAACAATTAGAAGAAAAAATTGTCTGGCAAAAGAAAAGTGGTTTGCAAAGAGATGCAAAGAAATAGAAGAGACAGAACGTATTCATGATAATTTCAACTTACACAAAAAAGTGAAAGAAGCAGCAGGTGTCTACACAAAGAAAATCAACAATTTAGTTGACAAGGAGGGGAAAATCATCTTGGATGAGGATGAAAAACTAAAAAGATGGAAGGAATATACTGAAGAACTTTTTGAGAACACTAGGGATGATATTGATATGGGAAGGATAACAACTGGACCAAACATCACTATGGAGAAAATTGAACATGCAATAAAAATAGCAAAAACAAGAAAAGCTACAGGATCTGATGATATCCCAGCAGAAATTTTACAATTGCTGGAAGACAATGGGAAGAAATTTTTATTGCAGCTCTTCAATCAAATATGTGAAACAGGAAAGATACCAAATGATTGGCTAAAATCAACCTTTGTGACAATCCCAAAAAAATAAATGCAAAGAAGTGTACCAAATACAGAACAGTAAGTTTAATGAGTCATGCTCTGAAAATATTCCTGAGAATAATTCACACAAGACTATGCAGCTAAATTGAGGAGTGTTTAAGTAACACACAATTTGGTTTCAGAAACAATCTTGGTATACGAGATGCCCTATTCAGCATTCAGGTTCTTGTACAGTGCTGTAGAGATGTCAATCACATGTGCTTCATTGATTTTGAAAAAGCATTTGATAAAATAAGATCAGCAAAATCTTCAGGATTATTACAAATCCTGAAGCAAGTAGGACTAGATGATAAAGACATCCGAATCATAAAGAATCAATATTGGCATCAGGTAGTAAATGTGAGACTGGCCAAAAATACTCAGATGATGCAGAAATACGAAGAGGGGTCATACAGGGCTGTATTCTGTTTGCGCTGTTGTTTAATATCTACTCTGAGTCAGTTTTCAACAAAGCACTGGAAAACATTGATGCTGACCTCAAAGTAAACAGTGTTCAGATCAATAATTTAAGATACGTTTATGATACAGTTCTGTTTGCCAGTAAGCATGAAGACCTTCAGCTCATCAACAGAGTCTCAGAAATATCTAAAAAAATATGGCTTGACACCTCAAAAACCAAGATCAGCCTATTAATTTACCACCAATAAATTCAGAAGGAATATCACTAGAAAAAGTTGAAAGGATCACATACCTCAGTTTTAATTTACATGAAAGCTGGGACATGATCAGTGAAGTAAAGATAAGGATAGAGAAAGCTTGGACAGCATTCTTCAAAATGAAAAAGGTCTTCTGGAGTCACGATATAAGCCTAAGACTGAAAATCAGGCTTGTTTAGATGTTAAATCTTTTCTATCCTGCTCTATGGAGTAGAGAGTTGGTCTCTGACAGAAAACCACTTGAAGAAACTAGAAGCATTTAAAATGTGGATCTACAGACAGCTGTTTCGTATAAACTGGGTTAACAAAATCACAAATGAGGATATGATAAGCCTCCTGGGAAAGCAAAGGGAAATCATCAAAGCCATTAAAAAGCAAAAGTTGGAATATTTTGGACATGTGATATGACACCCAGAAAAATACAGCATCCTTCACTTAATTCTCAGGGAAAGATTGAAGGCAAACGAGGTCCAGGCAGAAGAAGAACATCATGGATTCAAAACCTAAGGGACTGGTTTGGACAAAACTCAGCAGCACTTTTTCATGCGACTGTTGACAAAAATAGGATTGTCAACATAATTGCCAACGTCCGATGATGGATATGGCACAATAAGAAGACATAGTTATTTCAATACTATTTGATCCAGCTGGATTAAATAATTAACACCTGAGACAGATGCCATTTACTGAGTTTTTTAGTACTTTTTTTAAAAAAATAATTTTATTTCTATACCGCCCTTCTCCCGAAGGACTCAGGGTGGTGTACAGCCTATTAAAAGTACAAAGACAACCATAAATTAAAAATTATTAAAATTATTAAATAATTTTGGCTCAAATATAAAACCCCAAATTTAAAACCCCAAATTTAAAACATCCAGTTAAAATCATTACATTGATAGCCCAGCCTGGTGGAACAACAAGGTTTTGAAGGCACAGCGAAATACACGGAGGTCGGAGATCTTACGCATTTCTGGGGGCAGTTCATTCCAAAGGGCAGGGGCTCCCACATAGAAGGGTGGCAGGGGCTCCCACCCTTCCCCTGGGTGTCGCCAGCCGACACAACTTGGCCGATGGCACCCTGAGGAGACCCTCTCTGTGGGAGTGGACTGGCCGGTGGCAGAAGTCGGTCTTGAAGGTACCCAGATCCAATGCCATGGAGCGCTTTAGAGGTGGTAACCGACATCTTGAATCGCACCCGAAGACCGCTGGGAGCCAGTGCAGCTCGTGCAGGAGGGGTGTTACATGGGCACAACGGGTTGCACCCATAACGACCTGCGCGGCCGCATTCTGGACCAGTTGGAGCCGCCGGGTGCTCTTCAAGGGGAACCCCATGTAGAGAGCATTACGCTAGTCCAGTCGGGAGGTGACAAGGGCGTGAGTGACCGTGCGCAAGGCGTCACGATCCAGAAAGGGCTGCAATTGGTGAATCAGATGAAACTGATAAAAAGCCCCCCTGGCCACAGCTGTCATATGCTCTTCTAAAGACAGCCGTGCATCCAGGAGGATGCCCAGATTGCGAGCCCTCTCTATGGGGGGGCAAGGATTCACCAATATTCAGCGATGGCACCAGCTGACTATATTGTGACGCCGGAAACCACAAACCGCAGGAAGGGTTGAGTCTGAGCCTATTTCTCCCCATCCAGACCCGCATGGCCTCCAGGCAGCGAGACATCGCATCAAGGGCATCATTGGGGTGGTCTGAGGTGAAGATGTACAGCTGAGTATCATCAGCGTACAGATGGACTCTCACCACGGATGATCTCACCCAGTGGCTTCACATAAATGTTGAACAGAAGGGGCGAGAGGACCGACCCTTGCTGCACTCCCCATGCGAGGTGCCTTGAAGTCGACCTCTGCCCCCCTGCCAACACAAACTGTGAGTGGTCGGAGAGGAAGGAGGAGAACCATCGCAGGATGGTGCCCCCTATTCCTAATCCCCTCAACCGCTGCAACATGATACCATGGTCAATGGTATCAAAAGCCACTGAGAGATCTAACAGGACCAGGACAGAGGAGCAATCCCTGTCCTGAGCCCTCCAGAGATCATCACCAACGTGACCAATGCAGTTTCTGTGCTGTACCCCTGCCTGAAGCCCGAATGGTACGAGTCCAGATAGATCATTTTTAAAAGTTGCAATAAGTTGGAATTTAATCTAGAATAGCAGACTATAATTTTTATATACAGGTAGTCCTCCAATTACGAATGCAATGGAACCTTCCCATTCCATTCATAACCCAAGGATTTGTGGGAATGAATCTCGTACTTTGAACGAGATCACTCCCTGCTTTCGCACATGCATTTGATTAGCGAATGCTCATTAAGTGCATATGAGGTTTCTCGGGGGGGAAGGCCATGGGGTGGCCTAGTGATGGAACAGGCCACCTACTTCAGACCACCCAAGGCCTCCCTGACCCACAGATACCTCATTCTCCCTCCCCTGGGGTCCCCACAATTGCTTCCTCTCCCCCCCCATCCTGCTGTGCCAGGTGACTTACCTGATGAAGATCTGGCTCTATTCCAGATTGTTTCTTTGCCTGCTTCCTCCTTTCTTGTCAGCAAAGGTTTGACAAGACCTCCAGTAATGAAAAAAAATGCCCGGAGAGCCGTGTGCAGCCTTCATGTCTCCTTTCTCACCAGCAATCTGCTTGATTAGACCTCCGGCGATGAAAAAGGGCCTCTGCTTACCGGGCCTCCTTTTTCATCACAGGAGGCTCATCAAACGAATTGGTGCCAATAAAGGAGGCCCAGGAAGACTGCATGCAGCTTTCTGAACCTCCTTTTTAATCACCAGAGGCCTCGTCAAGTGGATCGCTGGCGAGAAGGGAGGTCTGGAAGGCCATGAGCGGCCCTCTGGGCCTCCATTCTTGTCGGCAAGGGGCCTGAGGCCAGCATCCTTTTAGGCTGTGGCAGCCCTTTTCAAAAAGCCTGGTAGGAACAGAGCTTCAGAGAGACGTGCCCGCTCCTCCCAAACTCTGCTTGTGCCAACAAAAGCTTTTTGCAAAGGGCTGCCAAAGCCTGCAGTAATGCAATCTCTCTGCAGACTTCGTTAAGGAAACTGCAAACAGAGGAAGGCCTGAAGGACCAAAGCCTTCCCTCCGATGCAAACATTGAGACCTCAATTCACATACAATCCTAAAGTGCGAGATTACACAAGATCAGTAGCACGAGATCACACTACTGATATTGCATAATCTTATCATACATTAGGCCTGTTTTCTACAAATGCACTGAAAGCCTGAAGCAACAAAGTAGGCAAAAAACTGATAGAAATGAGATCTTCGTAAGGTAATAGAGTCTGACATGGGGTGGGGGGGAAATAGGTGGAGTGAATATTGCAGAGCCTCTGTGGTCATTTGTAAGAGTGAACAACTGCCGTGGTGCTGCAATATTCATAATTTCGGACTTGTTCGTAAATGCTAGGGGACGCTTATCACGTTAACTTTGCTTTATCACGTTTGCTAACGTTCAAAGTTACGAGCAAACATTCGCTCGTAACTCGGGGTTTACCTGTATACATACACATATTTATACCATCCAGTATCTTCAAATTTGCTATAGTGATTACATTATAAATCAAAATCTTTAAAATCTAGGGCAACTACATATAGAGCAAAATTTAGGGGCTAAGTGTGGATTGTCTTCTTCTATGAATGATGCATTCAACCATGTGAAACATTAAATTAAAGCAGGGATGACAGGAAGTGGAGCATACACAAGCCAACTTCAGATTCCTTAATAAACATCTACCTCTAAAAAAGCTAAATACTTTATATTATTCATAAAAACCAGCTGTGTCCATCTAATGTGAAGTTTATCCTTACCTAGGCACTTTAATGCTTTGCACATTTAGAATTACAAGAAGGAAGATGAGAAAATAAACACTTTTTAATCCTCTGAGTGCAAGCACAAACATTTCCATCAGGTACCTGCTAAATCCTATTATAAGTAGTCCTCAATTTATGACTGTAATTAAGGCCAGAATTATAGTTTTAAGTCATGGCAGTTGTTAAGTGGGCTAACTTAACTTTGAGTTGTGTTACAAAACAGATTGTTTATGCAGGTATTTTGTTAATTGTATTATTTATACTGGTAGTTCTTGACCTACCATCACAATACTCAGTCAACGAGAGAAGTGGTTATTAAGTGAGATATCATGTGATGGCTTTGCTTAAAAATTGAAATCCTGGCATTCCTGGTTGTGGTTATTAGGAGATCTCAGGGGTTGATTAAGAAGATGAAGTCTTAGGTGCCTCGGGTGGATGGGAGAGGCTCTCAAGAGTACTGGTACAGGCTGCATGCAAATGTCTCTCTGTATAGTAGCTGAAAATCTTCCCTGCAAAATCCAAACAGGATTTTCAACCCAAGTGGAAAGACACACACAGCTTGCACCTTACTTGGCAAGGTCTTCTCTACCCTGAGGCAGCCCATGATCCTTACTTTATTGCACTGCTTCTCTACTGAAACTCCAAGCAAGATTTTCAGCCTGAGTTTTCAGCCTGCACCAGGCTTCTCCCATTTTCCTGAAGCACATGATTCTTCTTTGCTCAGGGAACAAAAATCCTACATGGATTTTGGCTCTGTCTTGCTTCTGGAGACTGGCTGAAAGAGCTCCCTGTTAAAGAATTTCAGTTCTCTGTCTGTTTGAATTGCAGACAACTCTTTCTAAAGCCCCCAACTGTCCCTGCTAGCTTCCCCATTTGAGTTTCAGGGAAGCTGCAGAGAATACTGCCAAGTGGTGATCACATTATTGATGAAAAACAGTCATAAGTGTGAACAGGGTGCCAAGCATCCATGAACACAATCCAAGAATCCAGCCAAGAACATAATTATGTTCTTACAATTTGGTAATGGTATGTTTTACAATGGTCAGAAGTGCTCTATAGGTCTTTCAAATGCTGTTAATTCAAAGCATTATTAAGCTTTGTCATAATCATAAATAAAGGACTACCTATATAGAAATTTTAAAAAACCAAGGCACATCTGGTATATTTCCAACAGGACTCTCAATATTCAGTTACATTCAGCAAGGCACTTTGTTTTCTTGATCTATACTTACGCTACTGTGATGCATGCTTCTCTAACCACCTGTGATCTGAGATCTTTAGCAGATAATTTAAATGCTCCATCCAATAGTCGTAAATGCTGGAAAAAGCCATCATATTGTGCAGCTCCAGCAACAAGTAATGACCTGACCTTCTTAAGCTGGTGTGGTGAAAAAGCAAATAAGAATATTAACTTTTCTAAATGCAAATATGCTATAATGAATTATATAATCACATTTAAAAATATGTAAAATTTAAAAAATAGATATACCGCATTAGTGCGCTGATCCCAATCATGTTTATCATCTGACAAGATTTCCCTGATTTTATTTAGTGTTTCTTCAAGTTCACGACTAGAATAAATCTGAAAAGGAAACCTCCAGTCAAATCCATATCTTGTCCAATAAATAATTGAAAACAATTAAGCAGCTAAGTAAGACTGTCTCCTATAGCTGGTGCTGCAGTTGTGACTTCTATTTTGCAGAATGGCTTGTTAATTGGAAGTGCCCAATGTGACACACTTACATTTCCATGAAATCTCTTAGTATGAAGAACAGGACAATGATTAGCAAATATTAATTATTTGCTATTAGTTTTGATAATCCTTTCTTAACTATGAATCAATTAATGTAAAATCCAATGTCATAATTGAGAGAAAGCAATTGGAAATGAATCTGGCTTTTTGGTACAGCACAGGGATTTTAAGAAAAATATATGGATATTGATAAGAAAATATAACTAGGTGGTTCATATTTTTTAGAATTAGAAATAAATAAGGAAACTGTAAATGTTATATCATTTTTCAACAATAAACATACAATGAAATGACCACTGATGGAAAGATAATAATTCTGTTTCAGTAAATACCCAAGAAAACTGGAAGTAGCACATAAAAATGTGAAATGCACAAAATATTCTGAGATACTGAATTACTTAACATAAAACAATTGTGAAAAGTCAACAATCACAGCTGTGATAAAAATGTTGACTTCATAACTTTTTTATATTAGTGTAAAAGCCAACTTGCTTATATTGCAGCAGCCAAGAGAGGGCAACCTAATACCACAAGAGCATATATTAACATAGGAAAATAAATTCTTAAATAATTTTTAAATTATTATATACTATAAAAATGTGATTTTTGGAAAGTTATTTAAACATCATATAATCATTTTCATGTTTAACATGTAATAGAACTCTATAGATAAAATAAACCTGATACTTTGAAACTACACTAGAGAAATTATATTACTGCCTGAATTTCTCTAAATTAAATAATAATCATTAAATTTTGATGTAAGGAAAAAGACCTGGAAAATCAAATGTAGGAAAAAAAATCTGTGGACTAATACATTCCAGAGCAAATTGAGTACTAATATGAACAGTTCATTGTTCAGCATTGATGAACTGAATGAACCCCTACCCTCCCTTAAAAAAAGGGCTTCTGAATGTGCGCTGCTCAGTTATGAAGGAGCAAAGACTTCTTTCAACCTTGTAAATTACTTGTTACTGAGCCACAATGGGGATATACTTCTAATCTTAGAATTTAACTAGATTTTCAGAGCTGAAGTGAAGCCTTTGCTCTGTTGCTCCTCCTCACCTACTAGATGACTGGAAATTCTTGGAGCTTCCCTATCCTGACGCCACTGAATAGCCAGAATTAGTCCAAAGTCTTCAGTCATATTTAAGTGTTTCAGGCCTGGAAATGGCATTTCTTCTTTTGCCAATATTTCACTGCTAGTTTTAAATCTCAAAATGTGATAAGCTTTAAGTTCTGATTTTAGACAAGTGTTGTCCTGTTTCTCATAAATGACAGGGAGTCATAATTTCTGCTTGGCTTTTGAGTCAAAGTATCCTTTTTGCATACTTGTCTCTTCCCCATTAGGTCAGACAAGCGAGTATTCCTGGTTCCACTTTTAAATTTAAAGTAAAAAAAAGTCACACCTCTGTCTCCAATTTTAAAATTTAAGTTCAAAAGAATGGTAGAAAATGTTTGGGACTTGGCCCTGTTCTGCAGAAGTGTTCCAAGCTTCTCAGCAACAAAGCAGATAAAACAATCTTCACTCTTTTCTCAGACTAAGAAATTGTAAAAGGAGCAAGAGTAATCTATAAATTTTGTAGCTCAACATTTTTGGAGGGTGAAAACTTCAAATAATTATGTAAAAATGCGAACATAATATACTTCATTTCCCTTTATACAGGTAGTCCTTGACTTATGACAATTGAGCCCAAACTTTGTTGCTAAGCAAAGCATTTGTTAAATGGATTTTTCTCCATTTTACAACCTTTCTTGCAACAGTTGTTCAGTGAATCACTGCAGTTAAGTTAGCAACACAGCTGTTATGTGAACCTGACTTCCCCATTGTTTATTTGTCAGATGATCACAAAACGTGATCACATGACCCTAGATAATTGACTGCATAATTGACTGCAATAAAATATGAATCAATTGAAAAGTGTCTGAATTTTGATTATGTGAACATGGCAATGCTGCAATGATCATAAGTATGAAAAATGGTTGTAAATCACTTTTTTCAGTACTGTTGTAACTTCAAATGGTCATTAAATGAACTGTTGTAAGTTGAGGAGCACCAAAGCAGGTTTTTTGTTTTTAGATATATTATGGTGATGAAAATAATAGAGTGAGAACTGTTTGCAGCAATCCTATAATTTATATTCTGGGTTTGTTTTATTTCTGGGTATCAAACTTCACGGTCCAAATGTTTCTTTTGGCAATGAACTACGAATTTGATATAACTGATCAAGGGATTCAGAAAGATTAAAACAGTAAACCCTACAATAAATGAGTGTATATACTCTCCTAGGACTTGCACTAAGATAAATGATAGTATTGAATGAGTTTGTAGTGTAACTCACTTTTTGTGCTCTGGATACTTCGTGTGATAAATACTCTTTGTTGATATTGATACTGTATTTATGGTATACAATGTTTGTTTATGGTATAGAATATTTGTTCTTGTGCTAAGCCCATACCGTCGAAAACAGGCACTAGTTTTGGTATGCTTAATATGTCATTGTTTCTTATTGAATTCCCTGCGGTTAAGGAAACTGGTTAGCCATGGCCAATCTATACATTCTCCAAATGGTTGCAAACAGAATCAGCATTTTGATGATGCCACAATTATGGAGTCATACAGGAGCCATGGTGGTTAGAATAAAGAATTGTAGGCTAATTCTGCCCAGAGCCTGGAGTTTGATCCTGATTGGTTCAAAGTTGACTCAGCTGTCCATCCTTCCGAGGTCAGTAAAATACAGCATTTTACCTGTACAGTAGGAACATCTGTAAATGCCTTTATGAAATCATCTTCATCAACAGCACCAGCTCCTCCTTCCTTGGTAGTCCCTGCAAGCAATAAAAGTTATCATAGCCAAGATTTTAAATTAAGTTCAACAAGAAAGAGGAATCACACCAATCAAGTTATTCTAGCTACAAGGTATTTTTTTAGCATTTACAAGAATAATTTGAATTTTTAATGAAAATCTTTGACAAGGTAGTATGTTTTTGCACCCAGAAAAATGGAATTGGGTCCATACATCGTTTTAGTAATTTGCATAATTTCTACTACCCATTCCACTAATGTCACCTATGAAATGTGAATGATTAAATGTGAATGAAGCAGCACAAAGGAAAGCATCCATAGCTATAACAAATAAAAAACAACAACAGAGGAACAGAGCCATCACAAAATGAACACAATGTTTTTAATGAAAAATATCTAGAAATATTGTATAAAGATTAAACAAATTTCAATCATTCACAAAAGGTCAACTTATTGAATACAATAGTATAATCAGGGTGAAACTGAAAAACAAATATTTTTTCATAGGCTAAAATAATACAGGTAGTCCTTGACTTACAACCACACTTGAATCCCAAATTTCTGTTGCTGTGTAAGACAGTTGTTAAATGAATTTTGCCTCATTTTACAACCTTTCTTGCCACAGTTGTTACCTGAATCATTGTAGTTGTTAAATTAATAACATAATTATTAAGTAAATCTGGCTGTCCCATTGACTTTCCTTGTCAGAAATTGCAAAAGATAATAATCTCATCCTGGCACATCGCAACAGTTATAAATAGATGCCACTTGCCAGGCATCTGAATTTCGATCATATGATCACGGGGATGCAGCAATGGTCATAAGTGTGAAGAACAGTCATGTCACTTTTTTCAGTGTTGTTATAACTTTGAATGGTCACTAAATGAATGGTTATAAGTTGAGAACTATCTATAAGCAAACTGAACAGCAATAAGTACAAAAAGCTTGGTTAAATAATCACATCATAGTTGTCTCAAAGCTGCTTTTCCAAGAGGCAACTGGACTTTCTTGTTTCTCTTTGAAGACATTTCGCTTCTCATCACTTCTTCAGCTCTGACTGGATGGTGGGGAATGGAAGGATTTATATTCCTTGCAGACAGATGGTCATTTGAATTCTTTTTAGAGCACAGGTGTCAAACTTGATTGCGTCAAGGGACTTCCGGTTGGCACTGCGGTGATTCAAACGGGGAATTAGCGGGGCTCCTTGGAGCCCCACGAAACCCCCGTCTGTTAAGCCGCCGCTGGGAGGTCTATGGACCTACCCTGTCCTGTAGGGACAGGGGGTTAGAGAGGGACCCTCGGATGGCCGAGAGGAACGGGCAGGCTTCTCAGGGCCGGAAGATTGCCCTCTGCACCGGCGGCAGTGGATGCGGCAGCCATGG
This sequence comes from Coluber constrictor foxii, assembly GCA_038048745.1. Lineage (NCBI taxonomy): Eukaryota > Metazoa > Chordata > Lepidosauria > Squamata > Colubridae > Coluber > Coluber constrictor. The sequence goes on along the minus strand of CM075961.1, from coordinate 110,653,916 downwards.
CGGCTGCCCTGAGACCGCGGCAACCAGAACAAAAGGATGCTCACCAACAGGAGCGGAGTGGGTGACTGCTACCCCTCAACGTCCTTTATCATTGCGTTTTGGGGATCCCTTTGGGGGCGTGAGGATTCGGAGGATCCCACGGACGAAGGAGAGAGCCGGGTGAGTGAGAAAGCGACAAGCAAATGCTTCTCACAAGACCGGGAGGCTCTGTCAAGCCAACGCGGTGAGTCTGACAGCTAATGTCAGATCCGAAGCTGTAGCCGCCGACAAATTAGAAAGGAAGCAAGGGGAGATCGGAGGTTGCAGTGGCGAAATCGAGATGTACCACCCCCATTTACACGTTTGGATATTAACAAAGGAGCCGGTGGAATCAGATGAGGAGGAACTCGAAAGGTAAAGGAGCAGCGTCTGCGATCGGAGGGTGGACTGTATATGAAAGAGAACCCGATAGCCGGAGGGCGAGGAAGTGATATCGTACAGGTGGAAAGCGGCCCAATAGGTGCAGTGGAAAGCGAAACTTCTGAGACATACTTCGGCCTTTTTTGCTATTACTGGAAAAGAGCGGAGGGAGAGTTAGAGATTTGAATTAGCTGGACCGGTTTGTGCTGAAAAGCAGGAAGCGAGGCCATTACAGATAACGGAGAATTGCCAGTCATCATAAGGCTTACATAGAAGACTTCCGTTTACTTAGAGAACTGGGACTGTGTTAACTATTTGCTTGCCTGATTTGGAATGAGACCTGATTTGGAATGAGAAAATACTGTCTGGGACACCCTTAATAAATTGGAATACTCAACTTTAGACTTTGCCTCGCTCCCGACAATAACTGGAACTATTCTAGCCTGCAAACAAGATCTCTGATTACTTGGTAACCCCATGACACTATTCTACGTATGAGATATTTTGAGGCTTCTACTGATAATTTTTGTAATCTAAATTTTGTATTAATTATTAACTATTAAGTATTAACTAATAACTCTTATCCACTTACTTAAAGAACTTCCATAAGATACCTATATATATATCTATACTTAACGTTATTATTAGCTTATGGTGAATTGTCTTAGCTGACTAGGTACTAATCTATTGATATTTATTATAATTGATTGCTTCTTTAGATAACTATTAATTTAGTGGATTAATCATAGTGATTTGTTAATTAATTAAGTATTTTTAAGGCTTAGGATATTTTTTTTTGAGAATTTTACTTGTGGGTAATTAATTATATGATCATAGTTCAAGTGTTTTTTAAAATTACTAATATTAATTGTTATACTTGATTAACTTCCCTAATTTTTCTAAACTTTTTAATTGACCTAGAGTGGGATTAATTAATTTGATAGAATCCATTTTTATTGGAGGATTCAAAGTTTAAAAGGAGCTAAGAGTCATCAATTACATTGTGGTAGTGACTTTACCAATCTAAGAAGTTATCGGAAATAAGTAAAGGAGATTAATGACAAGGATTTAAGGGGAACCTTTTCAATTATCAGACCCCATATACTAATTATATAAAGTAACAAAACCTTTAGAGTAAAATAATAATAATAATAATAATAACAACAACAACAACAATAACAGTAATAATAACAGTAATAATAATAATAATAATAATAATAATAATAATAATAATAATAATAATAATAATAATAGTAAAAATAATAAAACAGGGAATTTAATTTGGATCTCTAGTAACAGCAAATAGCGGAAATTGTGGCAAATGCCATTGAATGATTATTTGGAAAAATATAGAATATATAATAAGAGAACAAAAGTCAATTCTGAAAGAAATGGCGAACATGACTACAACAATTCTGAAAACCGGCAAAAAAGAACCATCAAATCCCACTCTATCGATGTCATCTCCAGCTATTCAGAGGCCCTCTGAAGGCTTACAGAAACCATATAAATTGCCAACAACGCCATCATTGCAAACAGTTCAGGCCTCTTTGTTATTAATTCAAGAAACGATGCTAGCAATGCAACAGAAATGGGGTAACAATCACACAGAATTGAAGCTGGATATGCACGCCTTAGATTCAAAGATGAGTGAAATTCAAGCGTCCATCGCTAATAACGCAAAAATAATTCAAAAAGTCGAGGAAAGGATGGAACAAAATGAAAAGAAGCTAGATAGGGTAGATCAAACTCTCTCGGTTCAGGGTAAGGAAATGGAAGATACATTGATACATCTCGAAATGGATAAGGCCTCATTCTATCTCCGATTCCAAAATATTGTTGAAGACAAAGATGAAGATTTGGGACACAAGATGGCTGAGCTGATAGCGGAAACGCTACAGCAAGATAAACAGGAAATTATCAGGGAACTTGATGAGATATATAGGGTTCAAACAAATTATGTGAGAAGAAACAAGCTCCCTAAAGAGGTCCATGTAAGGTTTGCTAGGAGGAATGAGGGATATCCTATACAATATTGCGAGAGAGGAACCAATCATATTTAGAAGGAAGGAAGTGAATATTCTTAAACAAGTGCCAAAAAGAGTGAGGGACGGAAGGAAGAATTATAGATTTTTGACAAGTCAGTTGAATAGAAGAAACATTTTATTCAGATGGCTCCTGCCGGAGGGGATGTTAATCTCCTGGCAAGGAAGAAAGATAAGAATTGATAATCTTAGTGCAGTACAAGAGTTCTTAGATCAAATAAGAGGAGAAGAGGAACGAAATAACAAGGAGGAGGTTGATATAGTAAACACAGAAGAAGGAACGTCCCAAGAACAAAGCACTAGGGAAGACATAGAAGACGATAAGAAAAGAGGAGGAGGAGAAGAAGAAGAAACAGGAAAGAAAACCCGACCGGTGAGAGCAGTAACCCTAAAAAACAAGAACTAGGGAGTAGTCACAGATAATAAGAATGAATGGCTTGAAAATTTTGTCCCAGAATGTTAACGGTCTAAATGATTTTAAGAAGAGGAAGTTAGTATTGTCAAAATTGGTAAAACATAATCCGGATATTATTTGTATACAGGAGACTCATATAAAAAAAGATGAGGCCAAACAACTAGAATTCCCCAAATTTGATAAAGTTTTTGTGTCCTTAGCCGAGAAAAAAAAAGGGGTGGGGGGTGGGGGTTTGCTATATATGTCAAAAAAGATATAGAGGCAGAATTAAAATATAAAGACGCCAAAGGAAGAATCTTAATAATTGAGGTATTGAGAGGTAACTCCAAAATGTTATTGGTAGGGATATACGCCCCAAATAAAAAACTGGGTCAATTTTATCGGAAATTGCAAGAGCAGCTAGGAAAATGGGACCATAGCGAACTATGTATGTTGGGCAACTTCAATGGCACTGTAGACCCTGTTGGAGACTATAAAAGTGGGAAAATTAAGAAAAATAAAAAGAATACCCTTACCAAAAAGCTTCTTTGATCTGGTGGACGAATTAAACTTAATAGATATGTGGCGAACACTACATCCTTCGGATACTCAATATACTTTTTATTCAATCCCGCAGAACTCTTGGTCCAGGATAGACATGGTTTGGATTACCAGGAAAGTAGGCTTGGAAATACAGAAGGTAGAGATAAATACAAGCACATGGGCAGATCATAAACTTCTTGAAATAAATTGGATACTTATGAAAAAGAGAACTCAAAAGAGATGGAGATTAAATACGAATATATTGAAGGAAAAAGAGTTTATAGTTAAATTAAATGAAGAAGTTAAGAGGTTTTTTCTTGAAAATGGAAATAAAGGTACCCCTAGAGAAATAGTGTGGGATATGATGAAGGCGTATGTGAGAGGGGTGGCAATTTCATACATGGCGTATAAGAATAAAGAAAAAAGGAAGGAGAGAGAGGCCCTTATTAAGAAATTAGAAGAGGCGGAAAATAAATTACTGCTGAAGCCGGGAGAGGAGGTGTCAAAACAGAATTGGATGTTAGCGAGGCATAGGTTGAATATCTTAGATCAGGAAGAGGTAGAGGAAAAAATAAAAAGAGCTAAACAATACCATTTCGAGAATGCCAATAAGTCTGGAAGGTGGCTCGCGTATAGACTCAAAAAAGAAAGTGAAAAAAGTCAGATTCTGGTACTGGAAGACTTAAGGGCAATCTCCTGACAAAAGAAGAGGATAAGTTAGATTGGGTAAGAGATTTTTATGAAGCATTATACAAAGAAGAAGAGACTAAGGCCGAGGAGGCAGAACAATACTTGATGGAAGCTAATTTACCCCCAGTAACAGAAGAAAAGAGGGATATGCTAAATAGACAGATCTCAATACAGGAACTTGAAACCGCTCTTTCTAAAATTAAAAAGATTAAAACTCTAGGCCCCGATGGACTCCCAGGGGAAATTTATTCAAAATTGGATGAACCACTAAAATTAGAATTATTAGAGACTTTTAATGAGGTATTGGCAGGTATAAGTATTCCAGATACATGGAGGGAAGCGTACATCACATTTATAGTGAAGGCAGGTGCCGATCCGAAACAGATAGCAAACTACAGGCCAATTTCTTTATTGAACTCCGATTATGAACTTTTTATGTCTATCATAGCGGAAAGAATGAAAAAAATTCTAAACCTTTGGATTCATAAAGACCAGAATGGATTTTTACCTGGGAGACAAATCAGAAACAATCTGAGAACGGTATTAAATGTTATAAAATATTATGAACAACATTCGGATAAACAGCTGGCGCTAGTGTTCATGGATGCCCAAAAGGCATTCAATAATTTGAACTGGAACTTTATGGTTAACCAAATTAATTTAATGGGTTTTGGGGCCAATTTCAGGAAAATGATTGAGAATATATATCATAAACAGAAGGCAAACATCTTAATAAATGGGGATAAGACCCGAGCATTTCAAATTCAAAAAGGTGTAAGACAAGGGTGTCCCTTATCTCCCTTACTCTTTATTTTGGCGTTAGAGGTCCTACTTAGGAAGATCAGAGCAAATAAGATTAAAGGACTTAAGATATGAAAAGAAATTTTCAAAACGCAGGCCTTCGCAGACAATGTGGCGTTAATAGTAGAAGACCCACTAGAAACTGGCCCAAAAGTCCTACAAGAAATAGAGAACTATGGTAAAGTTGCAGGCTTTAAACTTAACAAAACAAAAACTAAAATAATAGTGAAGAATGTAACAGAAATACACAAAATAGAGCTAGAAGATTTGCTTGGTATTCAGGTAGTGAAAAAAACAAAGTATCGCTCATTAAAAAAATACCGCTCATTAAAAAAAAATCATTAAAAAAAATAACTACACCCCATTATTGCAAAGAATACAGCAAGACTTGGAGAGATGGAAAAAGTTAAAATTGTCCCTTATAGGTAAAATTGCAGCAATTAAAATGAATATTCTCCCAAAATTCTATTCTTATTTCAAAATATCCCGGTGAAATTAGGTAAAAAAAATTTTTTAGAACTAAATAAAAGTATTAGGCTCTTTTTATGGGAAGGGAAAAAGTAAAGGATATCATACAAGATCTTACAAGGGAAAAGAAATATGGGTGGCTTTGGTCTCCCTAACTGGGAGACATATCAAAAGGCAGCCAAATTAGTTTGGATCAAGGAGTGGGTCACATTACAAAATAGAAGAATTCTGACCCTAGAAGGGCATGATCTGCAAGAAGGATGGCATGCCCACTTATGGGACCCTAGAAATAAGAAAAATTCCCTCTTTTATCGTCACAAAGTAAGAGAAACTCTGATCCAAACATGGGAAGAAATTAGGCAGCGCTTTTATGTCAAAGTACCAAATTGGCTCTCCATCATGGAGGCTCTATTTGACCGAAATAGGCGAGATATCCAGACGTTTGCCACATATAAGGAGGTATTAGATGGAAACGGGAATCTTAAATCTTTAGATATATTAAGAGAACAAGGTCTTAACATAGATTGGTGGAATTACTTGCAGATTAATTCTAGGTACAAGAAAGATAGAGATCAATTTGGCATAGAACTCAAATATAGAAGTCTAGACAAAATTTTATTGGGACAAGAAAAGAAAATGCTTGCTAGACTATACAACCTGTTAATAGATGAGGGTAGGGCAGAGGCTATAGCTAGAAACCAATTGAATGCTTGGGAAAAAAATATAGGATATAGTATAAATTTTAACAAATGGGAAGAAGCCTGGAATAGGAATTATCAAATGACAAAAGCGGCAACGTATAGGGAAAACCAGTATAAGATGCTCCATAGATGGCACCTAGCGCCAGCGAGAATAGCGAAAATGATCCCCAAAGCTTCAGCAATTTGCTGGAAATGTGGTAGGGAAGTTGGCACCTTCTTTCACATGTGGTGGTCCTGTCAAATATCAAAAAAGTTCTGGTCCAAAATTCAGGATTGGTTGAGGGAGATAATTGAAGAAGAAATAGACCTAGCCCCTGAAACTTTTCTGTTGGGTATAATTAGGGAGAGAATGGCCAAGGAAAAAACTCAATTTATAATCCACATTACCACGGCAGCTAGATTAGTATACGCAAAATCATGGAAGGACAATACTTCTCCTTCGGAGGAAAACGTAATTAATAAGATCTTTGAGTGTGTGGAAATGTCTAATTTAACGAATGAGCTAAATAATGGCGAAAAATCTAAACACTATGACGTATGGGGTAGATGGTACAAGTGGCTCCATAACAGGAAAAAAATCTAAGAGCAGGTATGTTCGTATTTTTGTATCTGTAATGGGAACTACAACTGTGGTATATTCGGTAAATATGGATAGACACTGTACTTCCGACACTATTAGAATTATGTTGTATTTTTTTTCTTTGTTTGTATAAAACTAATAAAGTATATTTTTAAAAAAAGAACAAAAGGATGCGCAGGAGGAGAAGTTGAGAGCGGAGCAGGGAGTTGGAAAGATAGGTAAGTGGACCTCTGCCCAGGAGGAAACTGCCCATAAATGCTGGATTATAATAAATGTGCCCCTGCCTTAACAGCGGCTGAGAACTAATGGGGCAAAAAGACTCAAATGAATGGTGGAAGGAAAAGACCTGTTGATGGATAGTGTCAATTACTGACTTCTTGGAAATAATCCCACTACAGTTCTGGTTTTTCTTTTTCTTTTTTGTGGCTAAATGAGAATGGATTGTTTGAGAGAGAGGAAAGAGAAGATGAAATAAATACCCTTTTAAAAGCAAATACAAAAGACAAACGGAGATGGACAAAATGATTGCCAGCTGAGAAGTGAAAGTGTAAATTCCAGACTGCTTGTTACTTGAAAGAGAAACTTTGTTGCTTGTTACTTAAAGTGGATTATTTTGAGAAAAAATGCAGGAGGCTTGACTTTGGATATATGTTTATTGGAGGACTTATTGAAGATCAGAAAGAAGAAACTAGCATCCCAAACCATTTCCATAGAAGTACCTTTATACATATTATTATCAAAAAACTCCTTCATATATTTTTTAAGTTCTTTAACATTTTAAAGAATTTGGAATTGGAATTTACACCGAAATTTTTTTTGTTGGGTATTATAAATGAATGTACATTTTTGGAGACTAAGCTGATCTTAAATTTATTAACAGCAGCTAGACTGTTGGTTGCACAACACTGGAAAAAAGACTCTTTGCCTACAGTAGAAGAATGGATTGTAAAAGTAATGAACTTAGCTGAGATGGCTAAAATCTCAGCATATTTGAAGGATCATACGCAAGAAAAATTTATTCTGGAATGGAGGAAATGGATTGACTATGTGCAGAACAAATATCATATAAGAAGACACCAAATTGCGTATGAATGAAGAGGAACTAGAGTTGTAATTCTTCTTTTTTTTTCTTTTTTTTTTAATGGAGTTAAGATTTTGATAGTGTTTGTAAACTAGAAATTTGATAGACTAATGGTTGGTTTAAAATTTTTGTTTAAGAACAGATACCCTGTATTCCACTCTGGGAAGTCCGGGGGGGGGGGGAGGGGGGTTGAAGGGGGGGAGGGATGGGGGGGTTGAAGGGGGGGTTTTATATGTTTGTACTTTTATAAAACTTTTAATAAAAAAAAAAAAGAAAGAAAGAAGAAACTAAATGGAATAATGAAAACTGAACTAATAAGCGTGATAACAAGAGAAAAAGGGTGCGGCAATAAAAGGAGGACATGATGATACTATATATGGAATAGCTAATTCAGAACTAGTTTTATAGAACTTATAACTTTTGATGACATTGAAATGGAAAAGAAATACTTAGACAGATTGGAGAAATAAAAAATGGAGTATATTATGTAACAAGATAACAAAATACTATAATTTGATTTAAATGGATGTAATGTTGTCTGGGTATTTGATGTCTGAATAATGTTAGGAGATATTTTCCTTCTTCTCTTTGTTCTTTCTCTATTTCTTTTTTTTCTTATTTTCTCCTTTGTCTTTTTCCCCCCTCTACTTTTTCTAATTCTTTTTTTTAAATTTCTTTTGTTATATTTCTATTTTCTTTCCTTCCTTTATTTTTGCTTCCTTTTTCTTTTAACTATTATTAATATTGTTACTGTTTTCTCTCTTTCTTTACTATTACTTTTATTAAACTTGACCTTATAAATATACAAATAATTTGACTAGAAAACAAGAGTACAAGTGATTGAAAAACATGATTTCTGGATGTTCTAATGCCTTTTTAAATTTTGAATCTTTACAGACCTAATAATTTAGAAGAAAATGTTTTTCAAGGTGCTGGATATTAAAAAGAACTATTTACAGACTCAATAATTATAGAAAATTGATTTTAAAGTGACTTAAAATGTTATAGAAAATAAGAAATAAGCATGGAATGGGAGAAAGCCTAGGAGAGAATAGGAGTTAAGATATTTGCTGATATACATTCTTACTTTAAATTAGTAAAAGCTATGGAGGAGACTGGATCGAAAAATAAATATAGGTAATACATTATGAATTAATTTAAATAACTGAGCAAGAGATGTAGGAATGGAGGAAAACATAAAGATGGACAATAACTAAAATAAAATGCTATGAACCAGCTAAACAAATGAAGTTAGGAGTGGAAGGAAGCAGGATTCTGGAGAACAGTGAAAGCAAAGCTGTGATCCAGTTTTACAAATAAGGTAGGAGTGGAGGAAAGCACGTGCTGGAAAACAGTTAAAGTAAAGCTGTGAACCAGCCAATAAATAGACTTAGGAGTGGAGGAAAGCATATGCTGGGTAACAGTTAAAGCAAAATTGTGAACTAGCCAAAAAATAAAAAGTTAGGAGTGGAGGAAAATATATCTGGAGATCGACTGAAATAAAGTTGCAAACCAATTAAAAATAGAGGTTGGAACGGAGGAAAGAATTGCTGAAAAGCAACTATTTGAGCTGCGAACCAGTTTTATAATAGATCTAGGAGGAGCGAAGGAGATAACGTTGGTGTGCAGTTAAAATTATATTGTGAACCAGCCTAAATAAGTAAGGTTAGAAGTGGAGAAAAGCACCGCTGGAAAGCAGCTGACTAAGATGTGAACTAGCCAAAAAAAAAACAAAAAACAAAGAGCTATTCCTAATTGGACAATGTGATTAACCAAGGGTGATGAGAAAGAAAGCTATTGTTTAACTCTGCATGCATTGCACAGGAAAAACCAGAGTTGGCTTTGATTCTTCACTTTCACTTGGTGGAACAGAGGACCCGAGGAGCCCCTGCCTCGGTCCCGAGGAGAACCCATGATGCCGTGAGAGCTTGTTTCCAATGCAGGAAGGAGGGCCATTAGGCCGCGATGGTAAGTGGAGCCATCGTCCCTTTCACTGCACAAGTGGAGAATGTGGTGCCCCATTCAAAAAACCTGGGGGTTTTCAATCCCTTGATAAACTCAGGTTGCACCCGATGCTTGGTCAGCTTGCAGACAGCAGAGAAGCTACGACTCAAGAGTAAGAAAGCTGAGATAGCCCATGGAGTTCGAGCAAGTTGATGGCTCAATCAAGGGGAGAGGGTGCCCACCATGTGCCTGATGGAGCCAGTAACCATGAAAGCAGGTAGCCATGAATCACCTGATTCATGGTATAGTATAGTATAGTCTTTATTTTCATTGTACAGAATATATTCAATGAAATTAGTTTAGTCTCCCTGGTGCAATCCATAACAGAAAATACATTTTTAAAAAACCATAAATAATATATGTTGTGGTCCGCCAGCAGCCTGTGGAGTTGGCAGCGGAGTTGGACAGCGATGAGGCTGAGGAAGAACATGGGCCAGTCCTGGAGGCTGCGGAAGGCCCGGATAGAGGCTCTGCATCGGAGGCAGAGATGGGGCCAGGGCCATCAGAGAGTGGGGTGCAGACTCCAGAGCCTCCAGAGACTGATAGGAGTGAGGCAGAGGAACAGGAGGAGCCTGTTCCTAATGCACGCAGAAGGCAAGAGCAGCTCAAGCAAAGAGGACAACTCGGGAGTAGGGCCAAGAGATGATTGACCCCTCCCATAAGGCTTAAAACAGACTAGCAACAGTGTTTGGACTTTGCCGGAAAATAAAGTTGGTAGCTTCGTCTTCTTCATCTATGTCTTGCATTTATTTTTGTATCTTTGACTTCCAAATGTTTGTCAAGAAAAGCCTTTGGCAGTTTGCCTAATTGGATCAAGGTTTGCGATAGGACTAAGGAATTTGGGTTGGAAGGAATTTGCTTAAATTTAGTTGAATGACACTGGGAATGAAGTAATTCCCAGCTGTTTGAATAAAGTTTGTTTTTTCATTGACTGATTTTCCTACTACTTACTTGGTCCTGGGTCACAACAGTATAGAGTTGTGATGGTGAACGAAGACTAGACATACATTTCCGTATGTGCATGGAGTGATTCTGATTGTGTTTAAGAGTCTGACAGCCCATGGATAGAAGCTGTTTTTAAACCTGTTTGTCAGGCTGGCTATGCTTCTATGTCTTCTGCCCAATGGCAGAAGTGAAAAGAGACACTGGCCAGGTGTGAATCATCCCTAAGTATCTTTCTTACTCTGCTAAAACAGTGAGACCTGGTGATGTCATCTAGTGGTGTTAGAGGGCAACCAATGGTTTCTTGTGCCAAATTGATTACTCTCTGTAGTGCCTTCCTGTCTGCAGCTGTTAGACCAGCATACTGTACTGTTATACAGCATGTGAGGACACTTTCTATCGTAGAAAAGTCATCAGCCGTTGTTCCACCTGATTTTTCTGCAGGACTCTAAGGAAATGAAGTCTCTGTTGAGCCTTGCCAATCACCAGAGTCATGTTTTTTTTCCAAGTGAGATCTTGACTAATGAGCACTCCCAAGAATTTAAAAGAGTCCCCCTTGATATACAGTAGGATAGGTTCCTCTCTGTGCTTCTGGAAATCTAGCACCATCTCCTTTGTCTTGCTAGTATTTAGATGTAAGTTGTTTTTTCCTTCTGGTAGCCCCAAAAATGGCAGAGACACTAATACTATTGTCTATGGGCTATTGCAGTTGAAAAAAAATGGAATCCTGCTTGAAAAAAATGGAATTGAGGGAGTAACCAGTGGTGCTTAAAGGTGGGGACCAAAGGATTAGAGCTAGAAGGAAAACAGCAGAACGGCCTAAAGGTGAATGAGAGGGAAAGGGATGGCTGAGCCAGTCAAAGCCCTAGCCAAATCCAAGTCTGGATTAGCCAAGTACAGGGACCTGATGGAAGCATTCAGTGAGGAGGAGTCCAATATGCTCCCTTCCCATTGACCCATGAATTGTGTAATTGAGATATTACTGGAGGCAAAACTACCTAAGCCCAAGATGTACACAATGACTCCCAGGGAGATAGAGGAGCTGAGGAGTTTTGTGGACAAGAACCTGGCTAGTGGATTTATCCAGCCAGCAAAATCCTGGGTGGCAGCCCCCGTGCTTGGGTCTATGAGACTACTGGTAGATTTCTGTGGAATTAATGGAGTATGTGTCGAAAACATGTACCCCCCTCTCTGTCATGAAAGGCATGCTGGGATACCTGTCCAAAGGGAAGGTATTCATCAAATTGGACTTGAGGGAAGCATATTACTGAGAAAGGATTAAGAAGGGGGACGAGTGGAAAACAGCCTTCAATTGCCCCTGGGATGCTATTCGGACTGCAGGGACCCAAATATGTTCATGCAATTGATAAATGAGGTGTTACACAAGCATTTATACAAGGGGGTCCTTGTGTATCTGAATGACATCCTCATTTATTCTGAAATGATAGAAGTGAAATTATTATTGGAGGTGCTGAGGAAACTCCTTAGATGCCAAACTATCAAAATGTGTTCTTTATAAAACTAGCCTGGATTATACCTGGTGTCAAGTGAAGAAATGGACCCTGGGAAGGTGCAGGCAATTCTGGAGTGGGAGGCCCCCTACTCAGAAAGCAACAGCAAAGTTTCTTGCGCTTTGCCAACTTCTACTGGCAGTTTATCCAATCACTTGCCCAAATAACTTTGCTGATCACTGAATTGATAAAACCGGGGGGGGGGGGAGGGCTAAAGCCGCTAAACTAGACCATGGACTGCCAAGCTGCTTCTGAGAAGCTCAAGCAACTGTTTGCCATCAAACTGATCCTTAAACACCCGAACCCAGATGAACTGTTCATCATTCAAGCTGCCAGTGATGTAGCAGTGGGGGTTGTCCTACTTCAAAATAACACCAAAGAAGGCTGCAGCCATGTGCCTACATAACCCTAAAACTCACTGACACAGAGAAAAGTTGGGCAGTGTGAGAGGAGGCTTACACTGTTTGATGGACACTATTGACCTGGAGGCAATTCCTGGAAGGAAGGAAAATCCCGTTTGAAGTATGGCCAGACCACAAGAATTTAGTCACTGATGACCCCGAGGAAGCTTGTACTTGCTTTGATAGTACTTGCTTTGATGACCCCAAAGCAAGTACAATGGGCTTAATACTTTAACTAATTCAACTTTATGCTTAAGTACTTGCCTGGAGGCAAAAACTTTTTGGCAGATGCACTCTCCTGGATGTCCCAATACAAAAGCATCCGGGAGGAGATAGTTAATTCCATTATCCCCCCCCCCAAGCAGCTCTCAGCAAAAACCTCAGAGAGCAGCAGTCTCATAGGTACCTCCCTGGCACCCGATGAGGAATTGACTCGTCAGTTGAAAGAAACCCTACAAGAAGATGAGTGAGTTAAAGCCCACCGGGAGGTATTGACAATAAGGGAGAATCTGGCCTGGAAGGGAGACAAACTGTATGTCCTGGCCAGTATGAGAACCCAGATCTTACCCTGAAGCCATAATGTTAAATCAGCTGGCCACTCTGGGTTTGTAAAGACTTTCCACCTCGCCAGAAGTAGTTCTGGTGGCCTAAGATGAAAAAGGACATAGAAGGCTATGTGATGAGTATGTGTGTTCATGAAATGATGTCAGGAAAAACCTCAGGGCTACTGCAGCAGGTTGCTGACCTCAACCAGCCATGGGAAGAGATTGCTATGGATTTTATTTTGGAATTGCCAGAATGGGGGAAGCACTATGATCTGGACCGTAATGGACTTATTTTCAAAACAAGAGAGCTTTAGCAAAAGTGGGAGAATCACAAAAGAAACAAGCAGAATGGAAGAGAGCTCCCCCAGAGGGAGTTTAAGATTGGGGTTAAGTATATCTGAACACGAAGTAGTTGAAACTAAGGCAACCCTGTAAAAAAACTGGGTCCTAAATACATAGGTCCTTTCCCATTGTGCATATCATTAACCTGGTTAAAATGGAGGTAAAGTTTCCAAAATTATTAACTGAAAGTATACCTGATATTCCACTGAGTCTATTGAAGCTTATTAAAGGTTCCAACTTGAGACCCATTGAATGGAAACCACTGCCTCCTGAGAGGGAGACCATTATGAAATTAACAGAATCCTAGATTCAAGGTACTATAAGGGGAAATTGAAATACCTGGTACAACGGGAGGACTACCCTGTATCAGAAGCAGAATAGGCAAAAGAGCAGGATGTGAAAGCTTATCAGTTAGTGAGAAGAAAACACCCATAAAAACTAGGATGAAAAATGAAGGCTCAAGGAATGTAAGTAATGTAAGTAATGATAATAATCTATGTTTGACATCTTTCCAGGTCTCCCTTTTTCCACAGGGGGTCACCATATCAAGATTAAACTGCTTTTGAAATGTTTACGTCTTATCACTATTCAAAGTTGCCAAAGAACTTGGGGAGGGGGGGAGAAAGAATGTAGATGTGCCAGAGATAGACCAGGAGAGCCAAGAACCAACCAAGGCGACTGATGCAAGTGTTCGACAGAAAAGTGAACAGTTCTCAAAACAAAAGAACGATGCATAATTGGATAATGTGACTAACCAAGGGTGGGAAGAAAGAAAGCTATTGTTTAACTATGCATGCATTGCACGGGAAAAACCAGAGTTGACTTTGATTCTTCCATACCAGAATGGTGTCTCTAATAAAGTTTTGCTTTTGGGATTTCAAAGTTCCTGAGAATGGCAACTTTTCTTGGGACCGCTAGTCAGATGGATGGTTTATGAAGTGGTTGTCCCAATGTACAGATCTGCACACGTCTCACAGCATTGGCACAACATAGGGAGAACAAACACATCAGGACTAGATTCAGCAGTCCATCTAGGACTAGATTCAGCAGTCCAAACGAGTGGCCCCTCGTTTCAAGATAGCAAAGTCCACATTTTGGACAGAAGATCATTGATTTGAAAGAGGGGTCAAAAAGGCAATCTATGTTAAAACTAAATGTCCCACTCTCAGCAGGAGGAGGGACATGACATCATCTATCTCCAATCTACAACACAGTCCTTTCAGCAGCTCCAAGAAGGTTCCACATCTATTTGCACTACTCAGGTGACCTCCAAGAACATAGATAAACCTCCAATTGGCCTCAATGACTCTCTAAAAGAATGGAAATAATGCAAATAATTCTGCAAAGAATATAAATGGGACGTTGGTCCTACCTGATACACTCCTTCTCAGGGTGTAGGGAAGATCATCCAGTAATGGGTGGAACTCTGCTTGGAGACAAGAGTGTATATTTTTTGGCCACGCCTCCCTTGCCTTGGTGTTCCCCAATTCAATGAGGGCACAGCGATGAAGGGCCTCACGACCTGCAAAAACATTAGCCCCTCCCGGACCAGTCACCCACCCAGGTGGGGCTGATTTTCCCTGCACTCTGAGAAGGAGCATATTAGGTAGGACCAATATCCCATTTCCATTGTGTCGGGGAAGATCATCCAGGAATGGGACTTACCAAAGTCATATGGGAGGGAAGAAGTCTGATTTTAAGTCCCCTGCTCTGCATGAGCCCTCCGGAGGTCTCGCCCTGGACAAGACACAGCTGAAGAACAAGCGACCCCTCCCCCCATTGATGGAGGGGAACAGAATGAGGGAGACCAACAGCTCAACTGACCTCCCCGCCCAAACACCTTGCTTCCCGTGCCACAGGCATGGCTGCGCCACCGGTGGAATCTCCGAGACGCATGAGTCCCTGGAAGGCCAGAAGCTTGCCAGCAGGACAAGTCTCACCCAACCCCAGCCATCCCTAAGTGAAGGATTGACCATGGTACTGCTGGAAGATACCTGAAATCAAAGAAAAAAGGAAGAACCCCATTCCCCCAAGGGAGGAGGACCCTGTCAGGCCAATGTGCCAAAATCCTTGGCCATGCAAGGCCTGCCAAGTTGATCACCGAGACAGATCAGACCGCTGCCAAGAGGCGGCAAAAAGAGCTGTGGGTTCAGTGGCTCCTAGCATACTCCCGAGAAGAGGGAGAGATCCAATCAGAACCCCTCTCTGCCAGTTCAGAGGTCGCCTATGACTCCTGTCCGGCCATCCCAAAGGCCACCTGCCTGTCAGATATCGCCAGGGTCCAACCATGTAGCTCGAGCACCATGGGAAATTCCACACTCCTGTTATCCCAAGGAACCTGCATTCAGTGGCCGCTGGGAAAGTCCCTCTGAAGACAAGAGATCAGGCAGAACTCCAGAACCTGAAAAATCCGAACCCACCTGCAGGCCAATGCTCCAGCCGGATTTCCAATCTAAACCCGCCTGGGCAGTCTGGCATTGCCAGTCAGTGGAATGTCCTGTCCTAGTCTGAGATGACTGGAATCATTCTGGAGGAGAATTATCCCCGCTCAGGACTTATTGGGACTGCCGGGCGGTCAGCCTAATCTGTGGACCAGGATGGACCAGGAGCCCAGATACCTGCAAAGTAAGCTGATGGCTGCCCTCAGGGCGGTGAACAATGTACTGTGTTACCCCCGCCCCTGTTGCCACCTACTTGTGGAGAGGCCATCGGAGGTGACCATGGTTGTAGGCCACAGGACCCAGCTGGGCAGTGACAAATAAGCATCACCCTATCTGGCCCACCGTGGCCTGAGAATGCCAGCCTGTTGGAGCAATGCACTCTGCATGGATCCTCCTTACCTGAAGACTCAAAGGGCCTCTCCCCGCAGAGGATCCGGCAATCCAAGGCCAGCCCAAAGAAGCTGGGATGGGAGCCTGTCAGGCAGACTATAATACCTGTACAGATAGGCCAAAATGGACAAGCAAGATGCGTCCATTTGATACAGAGCCCCAGAACCCTTGTAGCATCCTGAGCATGGCCAACAGATGCTGTCCGCTGAGAAGTGGCCCAATACAAGGAGATCTAAGATCTCAGTTAGAGGGCTATCCGCCTGAACCCAAGATCGAATTTTCAGCCTGGAGGTCATGGGGCAAGAGCTCCACCTCTAGGCCAACGCACCACTTCTTTAGCTAGTGGGGCTGGAGCATCCTCCTCCCCAGCCAGCGCATGTCCATAGGGGAAGTTGGGTCAGATGGAGCTGTGAAACGACCTCCCATGGAACCTATAATCAGGACAACTATTATACCGATTGAGGGACCCCAACCCCTGTAGTCAAGGTCCCTTGTTCAACTTATGGTAAAGCTGGAGGCCATTTCAGTGCACGGACTGAAGGCGTGCCCTAGGGAGGTCGTGAGGCTGAATTCAGCGAGTCCAACTGGGAAGATATACAACGACAGCTGAGGGTTTCCTAAACCCCCCAAGTGAGGTAGTTAGCATAGGGGGAGTCTATATTTCATGCATGGTGAGAAGACCTGCTCATGGAACACCTGTATCGGCCATTGTAATCCTTGTCCTGTCAGTAGGCCTGAGAACAACCAGAAGAAACTGCTCTCCAGACAGCACTGACACTTAGTGACATCGCTCAAAATAAGCCAGGAAAGGTAGAGCCAATTCTCTGGGCATCCAGGCCACTGATGGGAAGCCGAATATTAAAGAGCCAGTGGAACGTTGGTTGCCACAAAGTTAGAAGGAACGCCAAAAGATCACTAGAGTCACCTTCTTTGCGGAAGATGGCATGGGAGGTATAGAAGCTGGAGGAGCCCCCTGAAGGCGATATTTGCTCCCCGGTCCCCTGAGATCTTCAGGACCTGAATAGGGATGAATACGATTACAGCCCCTATGGGTCTCTAGAGACCTGTAGTAGCGTTCTCCTGTCAGTCAAGAGGCCGAGGTGAGCACCAATTTGGTTGGCCAATCTCTAGTAAAATGGCAGAGGGAGAGTTGAAACCCCCAGGTTCTGAAATGACCCCCTACCGAGAGGTAATTGGTGATCCCTTTTCCCCAGAGTGGCTGTCAACTGGTCTTCTGGACTGGAAAAGTCACCTGAGGTCAGCTGCAGTCCAGCACCGTTTCCAGGCTCTAAAAGGAGAAAAAAACCCCTGCAAGGTGAAGGAGGAAAGTGACGACAGAGTTGTCTGCAACCATCAGGCATGATCTTGCCAGTCATGACCAAGCTTCATTTACCCTGAACCATCCTCAATCCATGTTAAGGCTAGGGAAGAACACTGGCCGGCACTGAGGAGGCGAGTGGCATGGCCGCAAACATGCCCTCTGGAAGAGGCGGCGGCTCAACTGAGTGGCCCTAAGGTCAGCCACCTCCTGATGTGAACTTGTGTCATCAGATGAATTCTCCTTCGACGCTGTCGTAGCTCTCATAAGGAGGAATGAGTAAAGAGGAGGGAGGAGCGACAACTGAGGGTGTAATAGACCATTTAGGCGCCAGCGAATCCTGGCTCTGTTCCCCACGCATGATGTATTCCACCACTGAGGGAGTGAAGAAATGTCAGGTGTGCCTAGGTCTCCCTGGAGGAAGCAGTTCCCCTGCTTCAGGTTAAAGGAGATCTATTAGTCTAATTTGAAAGGCTTGCTGTCTAGCATCACCTGGAGGCCAGGAGTGATAATATGCTGGTGATAGTGGACTGGACTTTAGTTCACAACCTGTTATTGGACAGTGACTACATTTACACAGGGCTCTGAGAATGGAAAGTGACCACATTTACACAGGGCCCCGAGAAGGTGGACAGTGAGCCTTTTGATACTTGAAGCTGCCAGACTGTCTTAGGGACTGCAACTTGATAAGTACATTATGATGAGAAGGCACTGACAGATGGTAGAGGGTTACACCTACGTTTCCAGTGACACGAGGGAACCTGTTATTACTAGGTAGAAGCTATTCCTATGCGCGACCTTCACTCCAATTTAGTCTGTCCGTAGTGCTAAGTGTATCACTCACCCCTCTCTACCTGAAGCCAGGCAAGCTGACTCTCTAGGAGTGATTGCCATCTGAAATCAAACAGTGCTAAAACCGCCCACCATGTTAATGCTGAACAGGCTAGCTAACAAGGCACAATCGGCGCTGTGGCTCTAACAGCGCCAAAATTCCAGCCTTTTTTATATCTCGCCCTGAACATTCCCGCCATCGCTCTGTCGTTTAACACGTGTGTCATCAAGCAGACTGGCGTAAAAGGAGCTCTCCCATTGAGGCCACCATAATGCTGGGGGTGTCCACCGATACATCGCCTGCTACAAGGCAAACTGACCCAAAGGGATCTCCCCTGCTGCCACTAACATGATGCAGGGTGCCTCCGCCGTGTCACACCTTGGTGAAAGGCAGCCTGGCTCGAGGAGACTACCTGCCACCGATGGAATGCCACCAGGTATATTTACCACATTACTTTGTCCGATGTGTAGACTGGCTTACCAAGGCTCTTCAACCACAGCCATAAAGGCATGTTCCTACCGCAGCTGTGACTGTTCTGAATGCTCCCCTGCTCAACAAGCTGAGGGGGAGGCCTCCTCTCTTGGCTTGGAACTAGGCAGCCTGGCTCAGAGGGAGCTCTACTGCCACAGCTAAAATGGCACAGAATGCATCTGCCGCCTTCCAGGAAGCAAAACGGACCGAGTGTCTCATAAATAGCTCTCCTGCTACGGTTATGATGGCGCCTAACATGCCAGCCGCATTCTGGTTGTTATTGGGCAGACCGGCTCATAAGAAACTCTCCTACTATGACTCTGAAAGCACAGAATGAGACAGCCATTTTTCTTTTGCAATTCCAGCAACCTGGCTTGAAAGGAGTGCTCCTGCCGTGGCTACAATGGCACCTAATGCGCCAGCCACTTTCCAGTTGTAAACGGGCAGCCTGGCTGGCAAAGAGTGCTCCTGCTGTGGCCATAATGGTGTCTAATGCACCAGCTGCTGTCCAAGTAGTAAGAGGCAGACTGGCTTGTGAAGAGCTCTCCTGCTGAGATTACAATGGTACCTAATGTGTCAGCTGCTATCCAGGTAGTAACAGGCAGACTGGCTCATAAGAAGTGTTCTTGCCCCGGCTATAATGACACCAAATGTGTCAGCCGCTTTCCACCTTGCAAATCAGGCAGACTGGCTCATCACGAGCACTCCTGCCACAGCTATAATAGTGCCAAACCTGTCAGCCGCTTTCCACCTTGCAAATCAGGCAGACTGGCTCATCATGAGCGCTCTGCCATGGCTCTTGAGGCACAAGCAGCGTTTGCTGCAATAAGTATGCCTGGATGACGCCAGGCAGGGACTGAGTCCCTTTCAGCATTCACTGACTCTTGCCACGGGCAGCCCGTTAGCAGGCAATGCCCCCTCCACTAAGAGTGGGGTCAGCAGGGATCTTGGCTGATTTGTAAGCCAGACAGGAGGGTTACCAGCAGACCAGTAACCCCCCAGATCACTTGCCAGTGATTGCCAAGCCTCGCTCAGTAAAGTATTTCAAGTTTTGGATGTCTTATGGTGAAGAAATTCAGGAATGGGTGAGCCTCCTGTTTTTCAGTCCCCACTTGTGGAAGACCGAGACGAACTAGGGAGCACCCAGGGAAGGGAGGCGTAGCCAAGAAAAATACACTCGGTCTCCAAACAGAGAAGCAGAGTTCCACCCATTCCTGGATGATATTCCCTGACACAACCTTTCATTCCCCATCATCGAGTCAGAGCTGAAGAAGCTTTTTGGATGAAATGTCTTCAAAGAAAAACAAGCCTTTTGAAAAAGCAATATTTGGGACAATCATGACCTGGATAACTGAGAATCTCCATAGACAAATCACATCATTTATATTTAAAAAGTAGGATAATATAACTGTCTTACTGAAGGTAACTAAAATGCTTAGGGAAATAAGAGTTTATTAGGCAATAATAGTTGTATTAGGCAAAAGTTTCCTAGAGCATAAAACAAAATAAGCTTTGTGTAACTTCTAAGTCCAGATTCCAGGTTTGTTTTTTTCTCTTATTATATGTCTTGGCTTTATCGATGCATGACATGAGTTCAGACACCATATGTTATCTATTCCAGTAAATTTCTGTAAACAACAATGTAGATTTATTCTGTTCTAGATATTGTGTGATTCTAGCATAGCTGTAGCTTGTAATTATATCTATTTAATAATTTCCAATTCTGTTTTCTCTGGGTCCCATTGTACTGTATTAAAAACCAAACTTGCTATCATTAGCAAATGTCTGTTTGAGAATGTGAACCATGTGACTGCAGGGAGGAAAGTCCTCCAGCTCTCCTCATGGGTAAATCTGCTTATTTTTAGAAGGTAGGGGAGTGTCTGAGTGAGTGAATCATGTGACTGCAGGGAGGAAAGTCCTCCAGCTCTCCTCATGGGTAAATTGCTTGTTTTAAGGGGAAAGGGGTGTGTGTGTCTGAGTGAGTAAATCATGTGATTGCAGGGAGGAAAGTGCTTCAGTTCACCTCATGAATGAATCTGCTTGTTTCTAGGGGGAGGGAAGAGTGGCTGTTTGATTGAGTGTAAGTGGGAAGTCTTGTTAGTGGTGTGCATGGGGAAAAACCGGTTAGATGGTGTCCGCTAGCCTTGGAAGGCAACTTATGCAGGAGAAGGAAAACTCTGATCTGAAACCTCCATTGCCTTGTGGCTATACTCATCTATGGGAAAGTCTTCAGGAATCAACCTCGAGGCAAAATCTGTAGCAGGAGTCTTGGAGTGAGGAGGAGTGCTAGAGGAGTAATACCTCTCTAAAAAGAACCTTAGTCCAACTGGTCCAGCTGGTAGCACCTCGTAAGGGCTCCTATCCAGGTTTATAGGAGAAGATGGTCAACTGTTTTGAAGGCGGAAGAGGACTTTATGCCCCAACAGCAGATAAAACGGCAGAATCACCTTCTAGGAGAAGGAAAACTGATTATGAACCTCCACTGCCTTGTGGCTATATCTCCTACTGGAAAAGGCTTCAGGAGTTAACCTCGAGGCAAAATCCGGAGCCGGAGTCCTGGAAGCAGTTTGTGACTATGTACAATCACGTTCTGGTAACTCCTGCAACGCAGTTGGAACTAATGGTATCAGCTTTGCCGTTCCATTGATCTATTTCAGCGACGTGGAGTGGAGGGATCTGCTGCTTGGGTAAGTCTATCCTCCATATTAATCTACCCAGGCCTCGTGCTCTGGAAAGGACACTCCAGCTTTCATACAGCATTGAAACAACACGGGAAGTGGCAGTTACCGTTTATAAGTCTTTGCTTGATTGGTGTAGAGCATGACGCTAGGGGCCACTTTCGTCGGTGGGAGAGGTCATTGTACCTCATTGGGCAGCTACTGCCCGCCTTAAGTTGGGCAGCCCCCAGCCAGTAATGTACTGCCCCGCCACGGTCTGTTAACCTAACAGGGTGCGTGGGGTTTAGGGTCAAAGCCAACAAGCAGATCAATAACTTTGAACTATGCAACAAACGTAAAAAAAAATTTAGCCCTAAAGTTGGGCACTGGAATGTTTGGACAATGACCCCGGGCCTTTCCGACGATTTACAAGAGATAGATGATGTACGTAAGACAGCTGCCATTGACATGGAGTTGAGCAGACTGCAGATGGACATCATTGCCCTTCAAGGGACAAGATCCATTACTCCACCTGTTGCAGGAAGTGAAAGAATTCTGTCCTTGCAGCTCCACTCAACAGCAGAGCTGGTTACTCTTATTAGCGCATATGCTCTGACATTATCATCTTCAGTAGAATCCAAAGATAAATTCAATGACGATCTGGCTGCTACTATCAAGAAAATCCCTAAGAAAGAACCACTGTTTATCCTTGGCGATTTTAATGCCAGAGTTGCAGTTGATTATAGTTCTTAGCCCACTTGTTTAAGTGAGTTTGGCGTCGGAAAAATGAACAAAAATGGCCAACGACTGCTGGAGTTTTGCTGCTACTATGATCTTTGCGTTAGCAATACATACTTTAAAACAAAGCCTCAACACAGAGTCTTTTGGAAACATCCAAGATCGAAGCATTGGCATCAGCTGGACTTGATTCTTACCAGGCGCTCCAACCTCCCCAATATTACAATCACACGCAGCTATCAGGGTGCTGATTGCAACATAGACCACTCCTTGGTGTGCAGCAGAATACAACTGCAAACAAAGAGATTGCATCACTCAAAGAAGGAAGGAAGACCATGAACTGACATCAACAACATCAACAATCAGGGCAAAGTGGAGAAATTTGCACAAGCACTCAAGAAAACAGGCCCAGCTGAAGCAAATGCATCTGAATGATGGGGATATTTCAAGAATGCTGTTTATAATACCGCCTTGTCAATATTTGGTAAGGAGATCAGAAAGACAGCAGATTGGTTTGAAGCCGATTCAGAGGAGTTGTTGCCAGCCATCAAGGAAAAAAGGAGAGCTCTAATTGCATATAAAGCCTGTTCCAGTGAGCACAACCTACAGGTTCTGCAAGCTGCTTGTAGCAAAGTCCAACAGATCGCCAGGAGATGTGCTAACGATTATTGGCTGCAGCTTTGCTCTTGGATCGAGATAGCAGCTGACAGGCAACATCAAGGGGATGTATGATGGCATCAAGCAGGCCTTAGGTCCAACACAGAAGAAATCTGCCCCTCTGAAGTCTGCTAAAGGTGAGGTTATCCAGGACCGAGCACAGTAGATGGCATGCTTGGTGCAGCACTACTCTGAGTTATATTCCAGAGAAAATGTGGTAACTGAAGAAGCATTAAATAACATTAAGTCCATGCCTGTCTTGGAGGAGCTTCACAGTGAACCAATTGTAGAAGAACTAAATGCAGGTCTGGACTCCCTTGCCTCTGGCAAGTCACCCGGGAAAGATAACATTCCTGCCGAAGTTCTGAAGTGCTGCAAAGAGAACATCTCCACTGAACTGCATGAAATCTTCTGTCTCTGTTGGAGGGAAGGTGGAGTACCACAGGACATGAAGGATGCAAATATCGTCACACTGTACAAGAACAAAGGTGACAGGGGTGACTGTAACAACTACCGTGGCATCTCTCAGTGTTGTAGGGAAGCTGCTTGCCCGTGTTGTACTGAAGAGACTCCAAGTGCTTGCGGAGTGTCTATCCAGAATCACAGTGTGGATTTCGAGCCAACAGGTCCACTACTGACATGGTATTTTCCCTTAGACAGTTGCAGGAGAAATGCAGAGAACAAAGACAGCCACTTTTCGTAGCCTCATAGATCTTACGAATGCTTTTGACTTGGTTAGCAGGGATGGCCTTTATAAAATTCTCCCCAAGATTGGATGTCCACCTCAGCTCCTCAACATCATCAGGTCCTTTCATGAGGAAATGAAGGGCACTGTAGTTTTTGATGGATTAACTTCAGATTCCTTTGATATTTGAAGTGGAGTGAAGCAGGACTATGTCCTTGTGCCAACTTTATTTGGGATCTTTTTTGCTGTCATGCTGAAATATGCTTTTGAACTGCAACAGAGGGTATTTACCTCCGGACCAGATAAGACGGAAAACTCTTTAATCTCTCTAGATTGAGACCAAAGTCTAAAGTCCAGCTGAAATGCTTATGGGATTTCCTCTTTGCTGATGATGATGCCGTCATTGCTCACTCTGCTGAAGATCTTCAACAACTTATGGACAGTTTTAGCAAGGCCTGCCAAGACTTTGGACTAACAATCAGTCTGAAAAAAACACAAGTCATGGGTCAGGACATGGATTCACCTCCCTGTATTACAATCTCTGCACAAGAACTGGAGGTCGTCCGTGACTTCGTGTACCTCGGCTCAACTGTCTCTGATGCTCTCTCTTTAGATACTGAGCTGAATAAAGCGGCCACATTTTCCAGACTTACAAAGAGAGTATGGCTTAATAAGAAACTGACGGAACATACAAGATATCAGGTCTATAGAGCCTGCGTCCTGAGCACACTCTTGTACTGCAGTGAGTCTTGGACCCTCTATGCAGGCAGGAGAGAAAGTTGAACACTTTTCATATGTGCTGTCTCTGACGAATTCTTGGCATCACCTGGCAGGACAAAGTTCCAAATAGTGCAGTCCTGGAACGTGCTGGAATTTCTAGCATGTAGACATGATTGAAACAGTGACATCTACGCTGGCTGGGGCATGTCAAGAGAATGGCTGATGGTCGGATTCCGAAAGATCTCCTGTATGGAGAATAAATGTAGGGAAAGTGCCTCACAGGGAGACCACAGCTGTGATATAAGGATATCTGCAAGAGGGACCTAAAGGCCCTGGGAATGGATATTAACAACTGGGAAACCCTGACCTCCGATCGTTCAGCTTGGAGGCTAAAGACGCAGATGGCCTTCTCCAATTCGAAGAGACACTTGTTCGGCAGGGTGAGGCAAAGAGGCCGTCCTGGAACCAGCGAAATCTGGGGGTTGGGCAGGGGACAGAATGTATCTGCCCTCAGTGTGGAAGGGATGGCCACTCTCAAATTGGCCTGTTTAGTCACACTAGACGCTGTTTTAGGACCTCTTTTCAGAGCATGATACCATAGTTTCTTGAGACTGAAGGATACCAATGATGCTATCATTAACTTTGTCTTAATTTTTTTTCTATTACACTCTTACCTTAATGTCAACAGAGTCCATAAAAGAAAAATAGAAGTAATAGGGTATATATTTGAGAGGGAGGGAGGAAGAGAGATGAAAACACAGCTACAGAACCAGTTGCTTCAGTACTGGCCACAAGAGAATACTAAGACTGTTTAAATGATGTAATTGATAGGAACACAACATTCAGATGAAATAAAGACGATGCCTTCATGAATCAAGCAATGCTTTTCTTTTTCGTATTCTTTTTCACAATACTTATGAGTATTAATTATTCTACCATTTTGTGTTAAACCAGTGGATTTGCAATCCTTCTTGAAAACATGTTTTAAGAGTTATATTTATGTACTGTATAGTTCCCTTGCTCTTTCATAACTATTAAAACAATTTCTGAAACTGTTTCAGATTATACTACAAAGCATAAAAAGTATTGATGAAGAAACAATGAAACTCTGTAGGTATATACATAAATATCTGGAAGGTTTTCATATAAAATATCAAAAAATAAATATACCGTATTTTCCGGTGTTTAAGACGACTTTCTAACACAAAAAAATCTTCTCAAAAGTCGGGGGTCGTCTTATACCCCGGGTGTCCGTCTCCTGTAACCAGGCAGACCAGCCCGAAAGGCTTTGAGGAGCCTTAAATGGCTCTAAGGAGCCAAGCTGAATTGCCTGCTGAGTTGCCGCTAATCAGCTGAGTTACACGCAAGCCCCGGGTAAAAGGGAAAAACTTTCCTTTTACACAATACTGGTGCAGCTGGGATCGCCAGAGCTTGGATGGCCAAGCGCTGTGTAAAAGGGAAAAACTTTTCTTTTACACAACGCTGGCCATCCCAGCTGCTAATTTTTGCCTGCTAATTGCTCCGTAGCAAAAATCCCCCCCACCTCCAGCTTGCTTACCTTAGCTGCTAGCCGCAGGGCTTGCCTTGCCTTGCCTGCAATCCATTGCATCAGCAAGCAACTAAATCTCCCTGCCTGCTTGATTGCAGGCAGGGAGATTTAGTTGCTTGCTGATGCAAGCAACTTGTAGACTTCAACTCCCAGAATTACTCAGCCAGCAAAGCAAAGCTGGCTGAGGAATTCTGGGAGTTGAAGTCTACAAGTCTTAAAGTTGCCAAGGTTGGAGACCCCTGTTCTATCGGGTAAGTTTTTTTCCCCCTTTGGGAGCTTTAAAAAAATAGTTAATTGGGGGGGGGGGGTTTAGTTGTTCTTTTTTAGACCTAGCCATTTAAAGGCTAGGTCTAAGTTTTAGGCTAGGAAGTTTTAAATTTAGCTTTCATATAAAAATAAAAATAAAAATAATAAAAATAAAAATAAATAAAAATAAAATGTGTGCAACTTTCTGAGATTTAATGTGTTTCTGTAGTGTTTCACTCTAACTATACAAACACACAAAATCTCACAAAGCTGTATGTGGAATTTTGTGTGTGTAAACCCACAATGTAAAAGTTGGTTTTTTGGGCTTTTTGTGGCTGTGTGAGGTCCCTGCTTGTTGCAGGGGCCATTTTGGGTCTAGCATAGCTGCTTTTACATTGTGGGTGAGCCAGTTGATGTTTTTTAATTTTTATTTGGTGTGCGTTGGAAGAGGGGGCGTCTTATACAACAAGTATAGCCCTAACCCTATATTTTTACAGGAAAAGTTGGGGGTCGTCTTATACGCCCAGTCGTCTTATACGCCGGAAAATACGGTATGTATTACTTTCAAAATTAATTTTCAATTTAAGAAGGCAAAGACATTAATAAAATACAAACTTACATAAATATTGCTAAATACCAGCATTTTCTCAGAAATAAAACAAGTGAGGTAGACAGAGGGACAAACAGGAATGGGACTATTTTAAGATGGCACAGATTTGTGACCCTTGTATGTGCTATCGGGGAATAGAGATCGACAGTACCCACCCCACTTGGGCATGCAGATTTGTCCTGTGGAGGTATAGCCAACTCAGGCCAAATGACAAGGAGCCTGGCAGAGCAGCTTCAAGCCACAATAGACATGGGTAATGAGGAACGAGCCGGGCCAGTCACAAGATCACAGGCGAAACAACAAACCAATTTGGTTGCTATATCAAATGTGCCTGTGAGGCAGAGGAAAGGTGGTGTGTGGGAGGGGGCCGGAGAGAATGATGTTAAAGCAGCAGCTGACAGCTCAGCATTATTCCATGGGGATGGGTAGCCCAAGCGGTGCGCAACAGGGAAGGAAGCAACAGGAGGTAAGCTTCCATCGATTCTGAAATAAAAATGTCTGAAGTAAAAACGACAGAGCTAATGATAGGTGGGAGGCAGGTGAATGGGCCTATCATGTGCTCAATGGCCCAATTGATTAATAAATGAACAAAAACCTGACTCTCTGAAATTCCTAGGTTTTAGTAGAAATTCTTAGATTTTAGTACCAGGTTTTCCCAAAAATAAGATACTGTCTTATATTTTTTTGATATAAAAACCCTGAAATAAGTGCTTGGCCTTATTGCCATGAGCTCAAAAGCCCGATTGGGCTTATTATCAGGGGATAATAAGTGGGGCGGGGGGGGGGGGGGGAAGGGTAATGAAAAAACAGAAACTTCTAAAAAAGCATACAGCCTTACCCAATGTCAGTTCTCAATCTTTAAAACTTCCCTTTATGCATCTATTTTGAAGGTTTGTTTAGCACCAACAACTAAAGTTAGACCTTCAGTATCCTATTATCTTTATTCTTCTCTTACGTTTTTTTCTTCTACAATAGAAGATTAAGTTTTTCAGCAAAGTGAATTTTGTAGCTTAAGCTTCTCTGTAAGGCCCACAGGATGCTGAGACTATATTGCTTTTTTGTGAAAAATAGCAAAAAATATTTGTCATCTAATACACTAGATGAAATGTGATAATAAGACATTTTGATGCGCCATATATAAAAGTTGGAAACTCTACAGTTCAACTTTCTTAAACACAGTTTTCTCAGCATACTTTCTGCAAAACGAAGATACTAGCAACCTCAGAAAGTTATCACAATATGGTTTAAAGAATATACTAAGACACTCCAGATTTGGAGAAATGTTATTGAAATGATTGAAATAACAAGAAATGTTATTGTTCTTATTGTGCAAATTTTATTTACATTTTGCAACCACAAAAATAGATGAACAAAACTAAGTATAATATAACTAGGAAGCATATTTTGGAACTATAAGCAAGTTATAAAAGAAAATGATTCAATACGTAAAGATGCTCAGTTTTGTCTGAAAATGCTAAATATTGACGTCCCAAAATATTTTCATTGATGAATTGGAAGAATGGAGATTTCATGCTCTTCGTATAAGGTCAGAAAATCTATACTTGAGGGAAGGAGAATCGCCTGGAATAGATTTCTGGGAGACTTTTCTGGGAGCTTGGAGGACAGATGCAGATAGTTTTTAACTTAACAACCATTTGTTTAAATAAGACATATCAAACTCAAGCTCTTGGCCCACCCCTAGATGTGCCAGGCTCCACAGGCACGTGGAGCCTGGCATCCCTGGGGACCAGCTTGCCCCACAGGCTGACTGCATTCTGAGGGCTTCCCTTTCACCCAGCATGCCAGCGGTAGTACACTCACCGCCTCCTGTGTGCACGCCTGGTGGGGGGGGGGGGCGAGGCAGGGGTGAGGCAGCCTGTTGCTGGCTCCAGGGCCGCCCCATGAGTCAGATCTAAGGCTGACCATGTTCTGGCCCAGATGTCCACCACCAGGTTGTAGAATAGATCAGTGCCATGCCCACACCAGAGCTGTGTTGACCGGGGCAAGGCACGGAGACAACACAACCAGTTGATAATTCAAACTCCTCTTTATTGCTCCAACTTTCCTCCAAATGCTCACGTGTTTCTGGCAAGTCCTGGAGTGCTCACACAGACACTCAGCAGCTTCTGGCTGTGAGTAATTCAGCAAAACACTGTTAGCACAACGGCTTCAAGGCACGAAGTCTACCGAGGCAAAGGAACAAGGCACTGAGTCCAACGAAGCAAAGGAACAAGGCAGCAAGAAGGCAAGAAGTCCAGTGAACTCCAGACGTCGGCAATGACACACAAAACTCCATGAATTCAGTGCTTGTTCCCGACAAGTGTCCCTCCCCACAGCGTCTCAAGTCTGCATCCCCAGGTGTGCTTTGTGAAGAGGAGGTTGGGCACTTTCCTCCTGAGTCATCTGGCCAGCCGGCACTGTTCCTGCCTCCTCTCCACTCTCCGGGCTTGGGGATCAGGAGGAGGTGGTCCTTACTCATTGCCTGAGCTTCATCGCTCCTCATCTTCATTGTCTGCCCTTTCTTACCCTGTCTCTCGGTCATTCTAGTTGTTCCTTTCTGCTGGCAAGCTGTCCCAAGCCTGAGGGACCTGGGGCTGCCTCATCCTGCTCCTCCCCAAATTCCTCCAAAGCGAACGATACCCCCTCACTCTCAGCTGGCACCAGCTCTGGCTCATCGTCCTCCACAGACTCAGGCTCTCACGGAGCCATGATAAGCTTCCATGCCCTGCTCACTGGCCTGGCGTCACAGTCCATGAGGCTTCCCTGTCACTGGGATCACCATCCCTGCGCTGAAAAGCCATGGCCACAGGTGGCATGGCCACTGGCAGCACTGCCAGTCTCTCCCCCTCCCCTTGTCTTTTTCTGAGTGCAGAGGAAGGAAAGAGATGGGAATGAGAAACAGGGGAAGAAGGAAGGGAGGGAGGAGGAAGTAAGTTGTGACCGAGCAACAGCGGAGCAGACTCAGCCTGTTGCTCTGCCAGCCACTATGTTCCAAGGGCCCAAGTCCAACATGGAGAGACATAGCTCCAAGTGAGGCAGCCACAGGGATGGGCTTCCCTTCTCTCAGGATGCATACCTGACCCATACTGCCATACCCTGAAACATTTGCCCGGTGCGATGAGGACATGGACGCTGCCTAAAGGGATGAGGAAGAGGAAGCTCTGCCCCATCCCCTGCTTGGTGAAACCCTCAATCTCCTCACTGTTGGAATATATAAAGTGTTTATTCTCTGACAATCTTGAGAAAAATTCTAAACCGAATGTTTAGCAAAAACAATTTCCTGATGTGGCCTGAAAAATACAGATGTGGCAATTTAATCTAGTTACTATAATTTTCCTTACACCAACATTATTTAGCTCCTGTATTTAACTTCCAACAAGTTGATTCAGTTGTACATCTTTTCCCAAAATTGTAAACAATCATGAGACTTCTCTATGTTTACAGATGAAAATTTCATTCCATACACATAAATAGCATGAAAATAGCTTAATAGTGAAAATAAGCTCAGAAAAATAAACAGTTTTCATATACATACTTTTGAGCATATTTTGTTTACTTAGAGACTGAATCCACAAAGTCATGGGCAAAGTTTTAAAAACAGCTTTACAACTTTTGCAACCTTAGAACTTCTTGTGTTCTCTATATTACGATTTCTCATCAGTAATTCTTAAGGGAAAAATAAATTTATTTTTCCTGCATTTATGTGCACAGATAATACAATTTTTTCCAGTGGTTCAAATTTTACTAAGAAATGATAATAGGAATTGTAATCCAATATATTTAGAGGAAGCTTCATTGGAAAATAATTTTATTTGTCATAATACATAATTTATATACAATATACTAAAACCAAAACAGCAGAATAGCAAAATAATGTGCAATATAGGCCAAGCCACTTATATTGCCTTACTTAACATATAGCCAAATGTGAGGACATTTCCTCATGTTCGTTAAACACATAGCTGTTGCAGACTTATACAAAGAATATTTGGGCTTAATAGCTAGGTAAATAGAAGGCAAGATACAGAAACACATATATTTATATGAACACCAATAGCATAAATTCATTTTTACCTTATTTTAAAATGCTTCTTGATTTACCCTTAAAACATCTGAGCAATACCCCACACAAATGATGATGCACCTTCATCAACTATTAAAAACTACATTGAAAAAGCAAATTGGATAAAGAATAAATATTTTTATATGGCAGATTAATGTATGCTAAATATACATTCAGTAACACACCTATGAATATTACATCTGAGTTGCATTTAGTTATTAGTTTTGTGGGTTAAATAAATAATCTGGAAATGGAAATATCTATTTTTGTCAAATTCTATTTTCAACTATTTCAAAAGATGATAAATAAACACCTGCAACTCATAATTTACTGGAACATGGAAGTATTTTTTTAAAAAACCTGTTTATGATCAATGTCTCTACCTCTATGACAGATTTCATACAGTCTGTTCTATGGTTCTCTTCCTTTTCCTAATATATTATTAGGATTGATTATTTTATTTATTTTGAAGTGTTTCTGTACATGGGAGTATGTCAATGTTTATTAATTGCATAACATATGATTTCTAACATGATAGCAATTAATTGTGTGCTTTTCTTACTAGTCACGAAGATTTAGAAAGCTAGTGCATCCATTCAAAATGTTAAATTCATCATTTATATTATAGAAAGTCATAATTTCATCTAAGACCTAAGCTTTTGAAAATATTTCACACTTTTTGACTTGCAAAATACTTCAATTATGATATATTATTTAAAGATCTTCAATATCACTCTGATTAAATCAAAATAAAGTATTCTGATGTCTGAATTATCCTTACCTACAACCTTGGGTCCACCAGCAGATCCTGGCTTTCTTGTTGTATTTGAAGGATTTCCAGGTTTTTTAGGTGCAGGGACCTTGAAACCTGAGGCAGTTGCAGATGGCCTATTTCCATCCACTGATTCTTCATCATCGAAGTTTTTATCTACAAAGGTGTTTTTAAAAAGAAAAACATGCATTATAACTCTATGTTATTTTGGTTTTAAAATAAATATTTCCAGCTGTAGTATAGCAAAAATCCAACCAAATGGAATGCCTCTTTAAGGCTACAAACAACAACAAAATAAAAAAAATATAAAAAAATGCAATTTCATTTCATATAATAAGCTTGCGAATGATAGAATCTATCATTTTAAAGTTTAATCTTTGGCAGCTAAGGAAAAATCCTTTAGATATACATTTCCTGTCTACTTACAATCTGTAATTCCAACTAAACGTTTATATTTTCAATTTAATTCAACATATCTGTAAGAAAAACACTGCTTTTCTACTACTCGTACTTGCCATTTCTGCTACAATCCTTCTGCAACGTGTCTACGAACACTCCCTGCTAATTCCTTCCACCCTGATTTTAACACTTACAATCACAGATCCGTTTACAGATCAGCCGCCTCATTCCTCTGACAGCTCTTCAACGGCCCTTGCACTAAAATATTCCCACTTGCTCACATGGCCGTATAGTTGAATAATCTCAATATTTATCAAAATATTCCATACAAAACTGAGAAAAAACACCACAGATTCACCACAGACATTTGTGCCAGCATCCTTCTGTTTCTTGCCTGCACTAGGTATTGAAATAGCCAATCAGCTGCAAGGTGACATCATCTGCTGGTAGTCACTGCTAGATGAAAAGGTGAAAAATGCTTCACAGAAATAAATTCATTCCCATGCCCAAACATTTGCATACTCTATTTTGTGATTATCTGATAGGGTATAATTTTCTTAAAAGGTCTTTATTTTTAAAAACTGAAAGTATCATCTGGCTTATAACATTTCTTTCCAGTTTGTTCCCTGATGCTTTAGTTTTTTATTTCAAATTACACACATACTCTAAAAACTTAGTATTCTAAATATTATGTGAACACTTCACTACTCAATTATAGAAAAGAATATTTTTGGCAGGATCATAAATGAAATGAAAAAAAAAACCCTGTAGTTTCTCAACATATACAAGATGGGCGAGGCCGATATGGAATTGTATAAAGCCTAGAGCAGTGCACACAAACACAGACATACACACTCTTTCTCTGAAATCTTTTTCAGTTATGGTTTTCACCCTATCAATGGAACTCTTGAAATTCCTATATGCTTCACCCTAGAAAGATTCCACATCATTCTAGGAAAAAACTATACATTCCTATTATGTTTGGCAAAATGTGTTTTAAAACTGTGACTTTAGATTTAGAAAGGAATGTTTAAAAACATGCTGCTGAAAAAATGTTTGAAAATTATTGACTTGTATCAGTATTAATTCTGTATCTCTTAACCATATTTATACTGTTATGGGACTTGATATCAATTTTAATGTGTATCCAAAAATGAAAAAAGTGTTTCCTTCAGATAATCATCCAATGGTATACGGCTTTAAGCATTTTATATGCAGGAGTATGTCACTATCAGAATGGAAGAGAAAGACAGAAAACACATTATTCTAGCTGTCTCCATGGTAACTGCTTTGCCCTTGCACTTGTTCTGGAAGGCAATCACTTTAACCCTTAAAACATAGGAATTCAATATCCTGTTTTAAGCATAGTGAAATGAAAAGTAAAAATGTACTGAAGATAACATTGAACGGAAATTGTTGCCCTCTTAGTTCTATATAATGACATTATAGTTTCTCAAGAAATTGTTTAAAACACTCACTAAGAAAAGATGTATATGCAAAAATCATGACAGGCATTAAGATTTCTAAGACAATGAGGCATCTAGTTAATTAACCTTAAAGTAAAAATAATCACCAAAACTTATGGTCATTATTTGTAATACTTCTCTATAATAAACAGATTTCAACTCAAACTCTGCATAGCACAAATTAATCCAGAGATCCAGCTCTAGAGAAAAAAAAGGTGTGGGACTGAGATTCTTCACAATTTATTGTCAGTTTATTCCTGAGCTTTTAAATGATCCCTGAAAATGATCTGGGGAACAGCTAAGAACCTGCTCCTCAGGAAAGTCAGTGACCAGGTTTTTAGATCCCTTAAAAGTTCTTCACACTGGATGATTTAATGTTTTCCCACTAGTCTCTACATCATTTGGAGTGGCATGCCTACAGAGAAAACTCATAGTGATGAGTGTAATGCTGTGGTCAACAAATGACAACTAGACATAAAAGAGAACTGGTCACTGTTAACACATCACTGTATTTTTTGATACTTGCTATTTGAACTTGAATTTTATATCAATGTATTGGCAAGATAAATGTGAAGGTGATATGTGTGTCTATGTTTGAGTATGTGATATATATACTGCTGTGTTTGGTATTAATTTAGAGAGAACACTAAAATATATTTGTATATATTTTACCACATTTTTGTAAATCTTTCTTTTAATTGTAGATAGGTAAACCAATGATAGTTACAACCCTCTAGTTCCAAGTCTTCTTTTGATTTGAGAAATGATTAATTTTGAACAAAGGATATTATTCAGTATAAATTCACCAATTGTAACTCACTATCATTCCCTTTCTAAAAAAAATGTTTGGGTAACATCCAGAGATAATTTAGAAAAACCTTTTCTTTGTATTTATTTCAAACTTTATAAGTGGCATGCCTAATAAAGTGATCCTTGAAATCCGCACTCATTTTAACTTTATCATATCATAGGCAGGTATGTCCAAACTTCAATTCATGACTTTCCAAATCCAATAATCTCTTAATCTTTTTTATACATATATAAGCTTCTTTATTTTTTAACAATGTAAAACATAAAATGTAAAACATAATGTAAAACATAAAAAATTAGGATCTATATAAACAATGTGCTGTCTGAGTACAATTGTCTTTGAGATATAGTAATGGTAATAGTAACAATAATATTCTTAACATCAATAATAAACATATTTATTTATCCATTTTAGTACATTTTCATTGTAATTAATTCTTTGCTTATGCTTTTAAGTTTCTAACTTCTGTTTCTGCTATTTAACCATTGATAAAACAAATCCCATGTTAAAACATAGTTTCTTCCTTCTTCTTAATTTTAAGTGTTAATCTATCCATTTCTGCACATTCCAAAAATTTTTTAATTACAATTTCATCTGTGGGGATCTCTTCATTTTTCCATTGTTGTGCAAACACAATTCTGGCTGCTGTTAACATATGTAAAATTAAATATGTATTTCCTTTTCCCTGTAAAATACCCAACATCCCTGCAAACAATGCTTGAATTTACATCTGAATAAGAAGCAGGTGGAGCCAAGACAGGAGTGATTATAATTGCAAGTACAAACTTTAACTCTGATGCAGTATTACTTCCTTCTGTGAAGATTGAGGGGAACAAAAAGGTAAGGAAGATGGTGCCTGAAAGTTAAAGGGTGTGGCGAAAGTGAAAGTTAACCGGAAAGTGCTTGTTAAGTGCTTGTTAATGTCATTAGTTCTGTTCTAATCAATGGACTCAATCTTAAAAGAACGAAGAGCTCAAGATTAAAGGAAATAGCATTGGTTTACTAACAAACTATAAGATTCAACAAATTTGGGGATTAAGTGGACTTTTTGGACTTATTACTTTGACTGCTGGGAAGTGTAATTTGAATATTTAGAAGTGGCTTCAAAGCAAACAAAAGTTGGTGCTCCTAAGAGCGCTGGAAGTTCTCCAGCTCAGCCTTCCAAATTGCAGTCTTTCTTACCCCCAGCGGATACACAAACACTGACACTTGAAGCCCTCCAAGGCACTTTAAAAGCACAAGCCTTTGTTTTACAAGAAAAAAATTCAACTGCTTTTAAAGATGTGTCTGACGAAATGTCTGAAATTAAGGACTTAATCCAAACCTGCAATCAACAAATAAGAGAGGATATTGTGGATGCATTTAAGGGCTTGCTTTGTCATGTTACATCGCTGGATGACAGGGTGGAAGAGGTTAATTAGTTTAATGTTAATTTGGAAAATAAAGTTGATGAGGTTCAAATTAAGATGAAAAGGACAGAGGCAGAAGTTACAATGACACAATACAGAGTGATGGAATTTGCTTTGAGAATAAGAGGCTTGAAAGAAAATAACCAAGAAAATTTGAAAGAGATTTTTGCAGAAGCTTTTGCTTAGTTAACTGGTGAACCAAAGGCAGAATATGATTGGCAGATTGAC
This sequence comes from Coluber constrictor foxii, assembly GCA_038048745.1. Taxonomy (NCBI): domain Eukaryota; kingdom Metazoa; phylum Chordata; class Lepidosauria; order Squamata; family Colubridae; genus Coluber; species Coluber constrictor. The sequence goes on along the minus strand of CM075961.1, from coordinate 110,618,007 downwards.
AAAATTTACCGTGTTAACTCATGGATTGCTAGACAGAGACAATTACCAAGATGAAATTGTAATCTACTTTGTTACCAGGAAGTCAAGAAATTGAATATTATAAGAGTCTTATAAAAACAAGCTACAGATGGCAGGACAGGAGGTGGCAGTACTGAAGGAAATTTCCCTAAAATGTTGAGATCCAGAAAGGACTATGCATTCCTAGTTGATGAACTTAGAAATCATCAAATACAGTACAGATGGGAGGCTCCAGCCGGATTGGTGGTGAATTACTCAGGAGAAAGATATTGTCTTAACTCAGTTTGGAAGGCAAGAGATTTTTACAGTAATGCACTAAAGGCTGGATACCCACCATCTCCAGGAGCCAGAAGAAGGAAAGAAGCAGGGGAGGTTAGAAAGGAAATTACCCAGGCACAAGCCCAAGGAGGTGTTTAGAGTACACAAGAAGATTTAATTCAACTTTCGGGGGCTGTTCAAGCCTTGGATTTATTTGAAGAGATAGAAGGAGTTATGGAACAAAGACAAACACGAGCGGCAACTAAGCGCAAAGAACAAGAATTAAAGAGGCAACAAACTCAGGTAATAACCCAAGAAACAATAAAGACAAATACAGAAGCTGGGGAGATGGGGGCAGACTGAAGAAGAAATTCCAGCAAGACTTCCAGGCTGTGCTTCAAAAGCTTCGAGGGGCTAAAAATGACAATTAAATTTTTAACCTGGAATGTTAATGGTTTAAAATCACGTCAAAAAAGGAAAAAAATATTTCACTATTTGAAACAATTTAAAAATGATATAATTTGTTTGCAAGAAACACTATTAGAACAAATGACCAAAAATATTTGATAAATGCAAGATTGGGAACACATTTTGTGGCATCTGCCCCGGAGAAGAAAAATGGCATAGTTTTTTTTAAAATTTATTATTATTTATTTATTTATTTATTATTTATTTATTTATTTATTATTGTTGTTGTTGTTGTTGTTGTTGTTGTTGTTGTTATTATTATTATTTCATTCAAATTTGTATACCGCCCTGCTCCCAGACGGGACTCAGGGCGGTGAACAGCCAAAATAAAATACAATAATATAAAAGTTAAAAATCATTTAAAACAAATTAAATAATTTGGCTCGAACAATTTAAAAATGCAATTGTATAAAATATTTAAGACCCAATATAAAAGGAGGTTAAGCCAGACCAGCTTGTTCAAATAAAAATGTTTTTAAGGCGCGGTGAAAAGTACATAGGTCCTGTAACCTCCTTATCTCAGGGGGGAACTCGTTCCAGATGGTAGGTGCCCCCACAGAGAAGGCTCTCCCCCTGGGGGCCGCCAGTTGACACTGTTCGACCAACGGCACCCTGAGGAGCCCCTCTCTATGGGAGCGGACTGGTCGGTGAAAGGCTGTTTGTGGCAGAAGGCGGTCCCAAAGATACCCTGGTCCTAAGCCATGGAGCGCTTTGAAGATGGTAACCAAAACCTTGAAGCGCATCCGGAAGACTACTGGGAGCCAGTGCAGCTCGCACAGGAGGGGGGTCACATGGGAGCGCCACGTTACTCCCATCACCACCCGCGCGGCTGCATTTTGGACCAGCTGGAGCCTTCGGGTGCTCCTCAAGGGGAGCCCCCTTGAGGAGCTCCAACCTCACGCCTGTACTATTACAGTAGTCCAGGCGTGATGTGACAAGAGTATGAGTGACCGTGCGTTAACGAATCCCGATCGAAAAAGGGACGCAACTGGCGGATCAGGCAAACCTGATAGAAACTCCTCCAGCCACGGCCGTCATATGCCCTTCTAAAGACAGCTGTGAATCCAGGAGGATGCCCAAGTTGCAAGCCCCATCCGTGGGGGCTAATGACTCGCCCCCAATAGTCAGAGATGGCACCAGCTGACTATATCGGGATGTCGGAAACCACAGCCACTCGGTCTTGGAAGGGTTGAGCTTGAGTCTGTTCCTCCCCATCCAGATCCGTATGGCCTCCAGGCACCGGGACATCACTTCAAGGGCATCGTTGGGGTGATCTCGGGTGGAGATGTACAGCTGAGTGTCATCAGCGTACTGATGGTACTTCACCCCAAAACCATGGATGATCTCACCCAACGGCTTCACATAAATGTTGAACAGAAGGGACGAGATGACCGATCCTTGAGGCACCCCACATACAAGGGGCCTCGGGGTCGACCTCTGCCCCCCTGACAACACAGACTGCGACCGGTTGGAGAAAGGAGGAGAACCACCGTAACACAGTGCTCCCCACTCCCAGCCCCTCCAATTGGCGCAGCATGATACCATGGTTGATGGTATCAAAAGCCGCTGAGAGGTCTAATAGGACCAGAACAGAGGAACAGCCCCTGTCCCGAGCCCTCCAGAGATCATCCACTAATGCGACCAGTGCCATCACCGTGCTGTACCCGGACCTGAAGCCCGACTGGAACAGATATAGATAGGTCGATTCATCCAGGTATCGAGGAAGCTGTCGCACAACCACACTCTCAACAACCTTCACAACAAAGCGAAGGTTGGAGATGGGACGATAATTTACCAACATTGACGGGTCCAGGGAAGGTTTCTTGAGGAGGGGCCTCACCACTGCTTCCTTCAGAGCAGCGGGGAAAACACCCTCACTCAAGGAAGCATTTATAATCCCCTGGAGCCAGACTCGCATCACCTCCCGGGAGGCCAGCACCAACCAGGAGGGACACGGGTCCAGTAAACATGTGGCTGCGCTCAGACTGCTCAGTATCCTGTCCATGTTTTGCGGAGTCACAGAGTCATACTCTTCCCATATAATATTCTCAAGGCCTGTCCCAGTCACCTCCCCTGGATCTACCCACTCAGAGTTAGTCCAGCTGTTCCCGAATCTGAGCGGTTTAATTATACAGATATTGTACAAAATCCTCAGCTCTACCCTCCAAGGGGTCCTCCTGCGCCCCCTGTTGGAGCAAGGAGTGGGTCACCCTAAACAGGGCGGCTTGGCAATTATCTGATGACGCAATAAGAGCAGAGAAGTAACTCCTTTTCTCCGCTTTTATCGCCATTAGGTAATTCTTAATATGAGCTCTTACCACTGTCCGGTCGGATTCAGAACGACTAGCCCTCCAACTGCTCTCTAGGCGTCTTTTCTGGTGCTTCATCTCCCTCAGCTCCTCAGTATACCAAGGAGCCAGGTGAGATCGGTGCCGGGTCAGAGGCCGCAAAGGCATGACCCGGTTCAAAGCCCCAGCGGCCGCCTAATCCCAGGTGGCCACCAAAACTTCAGCCAAGCCGTGTGCCAGAGCCTCAGGAAATGGCCCAAGCTCCGTCTGGAACCTATCAGGATCCATCCGGCGCCTGGGGCAGAACCACCTCACTGGTTCCGCCTTCCTGCAGTGAGGTGCGGCGGTTCGAAGGTCTAAGCGAAGGAGAGAGTGATCTGACCATGACAAGGGTTCAATTGCTATATCCCCTATCACAAGATCACTCACCCACTGTCCAGAGACAAAAACCAGGTCCAGCGTTTCCCCCCACGTGAGTAGGGCCATGAATTAACTGGGTCAGGTTCATGGCCTTCATGGAAGCCATGAACTCCCTAGCCGTCTCAGACGTCTCACCGACTGATGGCAGGTTAAAATCCCCCATGACCATAAGCCTGGGAGTATCAACCGCCACCGCGGCAATAACATCGAGCAGCTCAGGCAGGGGCGCTGCCACGTGGCAGAGAGCCAGGTTATATTTTTAAGGAAAGATTTAAAGGCTAAATTAATTGAAGCAGACACTCAAGGAAGATATATTGCAATTGAGCTATTAATAGAAGAAAAGAAAATATTTTTAACGGGAGTATATGCTCCCAATCAACAAGAAAATTTTTACAAGTTGCTGCAAACTAAATTGACACAATGGGATTATAGATTGTGCATATTATTGGGTGATTGGAATGGAGTATTGGATACTAAGAAAGACAAGAAGGGACTTTTGCAAAATACTCAAACACGGACTGCCTAAATCTTTTTTTGACATGATGGATGATATGGAGCTGAGAGATATCTGGACTGAACGGAATGTTAAAGAGCAAGATTTTATATTTTTTTCTGATAGGCACCAATCCTTTTCTAGAATTGATTTTATATTAATTATGAATGATTTTCTTCCCAGGGTGAAGAAGACGAAGATATGCCCGAGAACTCTAACAGATCATAATTCGGTGTGGATGGAATTGGAATATGGAGAGGGGTCTAGGAGGTTAAATGAAAATTTATTTAGATATGAGGGAAATGTGACAGAATGTAAAAAACTATTGAAAGAATATTTTGTTTTAAATATGCACAAGGGAACTCCCATGGAAATGATTTGGGATGCAAGTAAAGCATATGTGAGAGGTGTTCTAATAAATTTGAATAATGCATACAGACGTAAACAGGGGGAAAACGGAGGCAATTAGAAGAGGAAATAAAAAAGAAAGAGCAGGCGCTAATATCTAACCCAAATGATAAGAAGATAAAAGAAGCAATTACTTTACTGCCAGGGCAATTTATTTATTTATGTATTTTATTCAATTTATATACCGCCCTTCTCCTTGCAGACTCAGGGCGGTGAACAGCCAAAAATAAAAACAAATCTTACAAAAGTTAAAAATTATTAAAAGTTACTAATATAAATTTGGCCCATTAGTTAAAAAACAATTCAATTAAAATTAATGTCAAAACTCTAAAAAGGTTTTCCCATGGGATCAGGTCAGGCTGGCTAGCTGGAAAAAGTACGTTTTTAAGGCCCGACGAAAAGTCCGGAGGTCAGAGATCCTTCGCAACTCTGGAGGAAGATTGTTCCAGAGGGTGGGAGCTACCACAGAGAAGGCTCTTCCCTGGGGGTCGCCAGCCGACATTGTCTGGTTGACGGCACCCTGAGGAGGCCCTCTCTGTGGGAGCGAACTGGCCGGTGGGAGGCAATTGGTGGCAGTAGGCAGTCCCGTAAGTACCCAGGTCCTAAGCCATGGAGCACTTTAAAGATGATAACCAACACCTTGAAGCGCACCCGGAAGTCCACCGGGAGCCAATGCATCTCCTGCAGGAGAGGTGTCACATGGGAGCGCCCTGTCGCTCCCATAATCCCCGGCACGGCCACATTCTGCACCAATTGGAGCCTCCGGGTGCACCCCAAGGGGAGCCCCGCTGAGTATCATCAGCGTACTGATGGAATTCCACCCCAAAACCATGGATGATCTCACCCAGTGGCTTTACATAAATGTTGAACAGGAGAGGCGAGAGAACCGACCCTTGTGGCACCCCACACACTAGGCGCCTCGGGGTCGACCGCTGCCCCCGTCAACACAGATTGTGACCGGTCGGAGAGGTAGGAGGAGAATCACTGCAAAACGGTGCCCCCCACCCCCAATCCCTCCAACTGGCGCAACATGATACCATGGTTGATGGTATCAAAAGCCGCTGAGAGATCTAACAGGACCAGGATAGGATAGTACCACCTACCCCGAGCCCTCCAGAGATCATCCACCAACGTGACCAATGCCGTTTCGGTGCTGTATCCAGACCTGAAACCGGACTGGAGCGGGTCTAAATAGACAGCTTCATCCAGGTACTGGGGGAACTGCCACGCCACCACACTCTCAACAACTTTCGCAAGAAAGCGAAGGTTGGAGACTGGACAATAGTTAGCTAAAACAGCTGGATCCAGAGAAGGCTTCTTGAGGAGGGGCCTCACCACCGCCTCCTTCAAGGCAGCCGGTAGGAAGCCCTTGCTCAAAGAAGCGTTGATAATCTCCTGGAGCCAATTTAATATGTTGATATCAGACCAGGTAGCAACTAATTTGCTATATGCTAAACACAATACTTTCTGCAATGCAAATAAATTGGGTAGTTGGTTAGCATACATGTTAAGGAAAAAACAAAAGTCTCGTACCATAGAAAAAATAGAATATAAAGGGAAAGAAGTGTATCAACAGAATATGATCAAAAAGGCCTTCTTAGAATTTTATACAAGACGATGTGCTGGTGATACAATACGAGACATAGATATAGACAGATATTTGGAGAAGGAGAATATTCCTATACTTACAGATGAACAAAGGGAAAGATTGAATCAACTGATAACTACGGAGGAAATTCTCCTGGTAATTAAGCAATAAAAAGTTGGTAAAGCCCCTGGCACAGATCGACTGACAGCGGCTTATTATGAAAATTTCCAACTAGAAATGGTAGAACCTCTTAGGGAATTTCTTACTAAAATACAACTTGTAAGACAGATCCCACCATCTTGGAGAACAGCTTTTATTTCTTTGATTCCGAAAGAAGATCAAGATCATAGTCAGCTAAAAAACTATAGGCCTATATCATTACTTAATACAGACTATAAGATCTTTGCTAAAATATTAGCAAACAAGTTGGAGATGTGATTGTGTTGATGCTACATATTATCATGTATGGTGGACTTATAAAAAAGTTAAAGCATTTTGGATAAAAATATGGTGGAATATCCAAAATATCCTTAAAAGATATTTTAAATATCTTTTAAAAATATCCTTAAAAGGAAGATCTGCCTACTATTCAAGAATGGATGTTAAAAGTAGTAAATTTAGCAGAGATGGCCAAAATTTCAGCATATCTGAAGGACCATTCGAATGAGAAATATATGTTGGAATGGAGAAGATGGATTGACTACATTCAAAACAAATATAGGACTAAGAAATTTCAATTAGCTTATGAATGAACAAAGAAATGTTATAATTTACCTAAATTTAGTCTAATAAAAGGGGAATTAAAGTAGAAGAGGGAGATAGGAGGCTATAGTTAGTTAGCTTATGTTAGTGTATGATTGTCAAATGCTATACCCTGTATTTTGCTCTGGGAAGTTGTGGGGGGGGGGAGGGTTGGAGGGAGGGGGAAGGGAAAACATTTGTAAATTTATTAAAACTTTTCAATGAAAAAAATAAATGTTTCATCCATTTAGGCCTGCATCTCCTGCTTATTTATCTCCAAGGCATTTACCAACAATTCTGCCAACATGCCAGTGAGACCTTTTCTTCATCAATTCAGCCTTCTCCATTTCTAATGTGATTACTGTTTCCTCTAACTCCTTGTTTGCCGGAGTCAGTTCATCTCATTCACTTTTTTCTCTGCTTGTTCTGATTTCTCTTCTATTACCTTAATTTTTTATTTGTTTTAAACTATCATCAGCTGAAAATTCCCTATTTTTCATCCCTATTTTGTATTTGTAGCAATTGAAACATTGACTGCATCTCTTTTTGAATTGTATTCGTTTTCTTTTGTTGTACCAGACAGTCTATTGATCTTTGACTTGATGGACTGGCTGCTGCTGCTGCTGCTGATGGTGCAGACATAGTTTCCCCCCTATTTTAGTTAAGTTTTGAGTACTTGTCATTTTAAGCTGTATTAGTAAAATTAAAAAAGATAAATAATAATATTCAAAAATAATACTAGAATAATCCAAAACCTCCAGCTCCTCTTCCCACTTTTGAAATATTACCCAAAAAAATTTCACCCAAGAATCCTTTTCTTTTTTTCCCCAGTCACCAGACAATTTCAGTTCTTTACTATTGTAATCCACAAAGTGAGTCTGTAAATTAATCCAAAGAGTTTCTTTAAAAACAGCTGCTGTTTTTTCTTCTTTTGGCAAATAGTATTTGCAATCCACAGAGGCCCACCAAATCCCCAATGTTTCGTAAACCACGGTATCCTGCAAACCAAAACACCATCCACTTAGTTTCAGAATAAATCAACACTGTTTTCCAACTTCAAACTGTTCAGCATATTTATAATCCACAAAGGTTCAGAGAGTTACAATGTTCAAAAAGTTTCAAAATTTTCACTCTCTGTTTCCAAATGACAAATGTAAACAATTTGCAGGTGTTACTTGTAGCAATAACAATCTTTATCAGCAGCCAAGGTCTTTTCACTCCTTGGTGTCCTTCTCCACCAGTAGGGGAAGGATGCCCTTGCTCTATTTCTCTGCTTTTACTTCTGAATTTCTAAATGTCCAAGATCTTCTTTTAAAAGTTCCAGAAGCCAAAATTTCATTCTGAATGTATTCTAGTATTTTTTAACTCAATTAAAGTTGCTAAAACATTCAGTCCAGTTTTCCTCTGGCTTTAAAATTTATTTTCTCAAACAATCCTTTTCTCCCTTTTCTGGATCTGTCATCAGCTCATGGTCTTAATTGCCACTATTCTTGAGGAGTGAGAGAAAACTCCTCCTCCTCCTCTTGAGTCCCACTTTCACTAGAGGTTATTACAGGGGTAAATTGCTCAATGGAAGTTGGAATAATCTCACCCAGCTCAGTCACACTGTTGTTAAATTGTCCTTTGCTTTTTCAGTCGAGCTGTCACAGCCTCGGTCTAGCCGTAATGGCTGTCTTCTCCTGTTGGTTTGAGAGTCTTCTCCAGATCAAACAAGGAGATTGCGGTCTCCTTGTGATCAATGGAGTATCCCTTCTATCTTTGTCACCCCTCTGAGGTAACTGTTGTGGCCCCGTCCGCTGAGCCTATTCCATTGGAGGAAGGAAGCTCTGAGCAGGAGGAAGAGGAGCCAGCCAGATCTCCCACCCCCCCCCCTCTGGCACTGTCTCAGGTGCCAGCTGAAAGAGAGCCAAGTAGTGGGGAAACAAGTGTCTCAGATGAGAGTGAGGGAGAGACGTCATTCCTCGACGCACGCCAAAGAAGGCGAGAGAAAAGATTACTGCAGCTGCGGCGACATATGAGGAAATAGACCTGAGTCACTGGATTGGAGTCACAGGATCAGTGAGTCACCGGACCACACCTACAGCCTCCTATATAAGACAGGACGGTGGGCCAGGATCTTTGTGACGAACAAACAAAACAACATAGCAACCTCGTAGTCTTGGAAGCTAAATGAACGGCAAAGCTACGTAGGTGATTTTCTGTTTGTGTAAATTAATAAAGGCCTTGGCAGACGGTGTGCATATCGCTGCCAAGTTTGAGATAAGAACTGTGGATTGTGCCAAGTGATTCTTAACCCTCGACTGGCTGTGTTTTTGTGGGTCTCTGAAGCGGGGGACAGATCAGTAACTTTGATGCCCTGGTGGGTAGAATTCAGCAGGATTTCACGGAGCCCCATGAAAACCACACCATTTTGTTGAGTTGACTTCATCTATGCAAAGTCAGCTCTGCCCTCCTAATAATCTCTTATTCTTTAGGGTTACCTTTCCTTCATCCAAACCAAACAACAGTTTGGAAGATCCAAACCTCTTCTTTCTTTAGCATCCTGCAATAATTTATACTTTAATTCTTGGGGTTTTTTTCTTTATTAAATAAATTTAGAGATGTCCTTTGTTTAAACAGAGCCTCAGTCATCCACACTGGCAAATCTGGAATAAAAATAACATGTTCGGTAGGACATCCTGAGTCTACTAATGGGCTTTGATTTATTTGATTTGATTTTTTTTGTTTTGATCAAGTTTATCCTCCATTACTCTTGCTTCTTGTGTCTACAATCAGTTGAGGTATGAGAAAAAAATCTTTCCACTTTTTCTATAGAATTCAGTCTAAAAACCTTGGTATGTGAAGATAATCTCTTTCAGTTTGTCCCAATGAAATGGAATCCTTCTCTTTTTTAGAATAATTCTTAAGGAGGCGTATGCTTTTCTTTTCCTCAATATTCTAATGGAGATTTCCTTCAAAACAACTATTTCTACATTATGAACCTGAAATTTAGTCTTGACATGATGTGCTGGTCTGTTTTGTTAAAAAGAATGATGTGAGATCAATCACATCATTCTTTTTAACAAAACAGACCAGCACATCATTATAGACTTCCCAAACCGTGGCATAACAAGAGTTTATTCTATAAACTTAATCTACTTAACCATCCATGTCAGGCCTGCCTCCATTCAAAACTCAAGAAAGAAAACCCCCAACTCCATTGATTTAGAGATGAGGTATTTTTACTGTGATAGCAGCAAAAGCAAGGCAAGATCTAATTCAAAATATGCGAAAGTTACAGTCATCCCAAATCCCTCTCCCCAGGGTTCAGCACTGAGAGTTCAATCAATGTCCAGTATGATGTTGTGGAAAAGCCCATCTTCAGGTATTTCTACCTAGCCTTAGGCTTGTATTCTCCCTTAGTTTTCAAAAGGCTAGTGATGGGTAATGCAGAAGAAGGAATGAACTGACTATAAAAATTTGCAAAACTCAGGAAACTGTTTCTAGTGTGAGGGAGTGCCCATTCCAGGACTGCTCACACCTCTTCAGAGTCCATTTCTATCCCCTCGTGTGATATGCGGTAACCCAAGCAGTCAATCTTGTCCTGCTGAAACTCACATTTGGACAATTTAGCATACACTTCATCAGCTTTTATTCAGGACTGCACGCACTAGCTTCACATGCTCCTCCATAGTCTCTGTGTATATGAGAATGTTGTCTAAGAAGACCAGGACCCCTTTGTACAAATGTTCAGGCAGCACCTACCGTATTTTTCGGAGTATAAGGCGCACTTCCCCCCCCCCAAAAGGGATGAAAATTTAGGTGTGTCTTATACAATGAATGTAGCCCTGCTCATCCACTGGCCTGTGCCTCACAGCAATTACCTCCTTGCAAGCAAACAGCAAGAAAAAACAGTTCCTTCCAGCTTCAGCATAGACTAATTAGCGCAAGTTGATTAGCTTGGTCTCCCGACTCTCAGCTGATTTGTTCTTAGCTGTTTCGTGCAGGCCTCTGCTGCTTGCTTCAAGGAAAAAAATTGCTGGAGCAGATTTTTTTCCCCCTTTTGCTAATCAAGCTATGCTGAAAACGAAACTAAAAGTAAAGCAGGTTGTTTGCTGTTTGGTGCAATGAAGCAAAATTAGGCAGAGGCAGAGGGAGATTACTTTTTCTTCTTTTTCCTCACCAAAAAAGGTAGGTGCAAACAATGGGAAATTTAGAGCAAAAGAGGAGAGTTCAAGATTATAAACACAAAAGAAAAAAAGGAGAAAAAAAAGGCAAAAATAAAAATGGGAAGGGAGAAAAAGAAATGAAAGAGAAAAATGTTATATATATTTAGAATTGAAATATGAATAGTAGTAAGAAATAAATGAGAAATCATGATTGTAAAAATGAAATGAATACAAATCAGAGTATTTGTCTTTTGTATTTTTGAAATCTAGACAATGATAAGCTTTCATTTTTTTATGTTTTTAGAAATATGAATAAGTATAAACTGTAACAATTGAAATATCTTTAATGGTACATGGTGGTGAAAGTAAAAAGGATTAATTATAGCTTGGATAATAGTTAGAACATTTTTAAATTTAATTAGGGAAATTGTAATGATTGAAATATTTTTATTTATATATTGTAATGAAAGTAGAAATGATTTAAGTTGTGATTTGGCGGATTATATGGGCAAAACTATGTGGGTTATTGGGAGAGTTTAAGATGTGAAAATGAGTAACATAAGAGGGAAATTATTTGGGTTATTATTGGTAAATATAATTAATTGATTTGTAAAAAATTGGATTGCATGGAAATAATTGGAATATTTATCTTCATATTGATTAATATACAAAAAAGATAGTTATATAACTAATTGATTTATATTAAAATGTTGAATTTGTATTAAACAATTATAATATTACATAATTAACCAATGTGAGGATGGATATAAAAAGAGATGACAATGGGAAGGGGTATAATATAGAATAGAAGGGAAAAATTGAATTTGATTACAAGTAGAGATGATGATGAAGGGTAATATTGGTTTTTTTTAAAAAATAGATGAGGAATAAATATGGCAAAAAGGAAATATAGAAATTGTAAATTTAATTGAAATGACTAAATACTGTTTAAATTTGTGAACCAGTTCTGTTGAACTCTGTTCAAAGAAAATACATTGTATGTTTGTATGTGTTTGTCTAAATAATATTAATAATAAAAAAACCTTAAAAAAACCACCCATAAAAGATAGGTGCGTCTTATACTCTGGTGTGTCTTATACTCCAAAAAATACGGTAATTCATTAATTGCATGAATACAATGGGCATCCCTTGTAATCTGAATGGGATCACTCTGAACTGGAAGCAACCTAGAGGGTAATTAAAGACAGTTTTCCATTCATCTCTCTCCTTAATGCGAACTCTGTAGTAAGCTTCCGTCAAGTCCAGCTTAGTAAAGATTTTTCCTTTGGCCAAATGTAGCATCATGTCCTTCATTAGCAATAGCAGGTAAACATTTTTCACACACACAGCATTCAGACCTTTATAATCTATGCAAAGACAAAGAGACCCAACCTTCTTTTCATGAACAACACCATGGTAGCCTAGCTGCTTGGATGAATCCTCGCTTTAAGTTCTTGTTAATAAAGGCCTGCAGCTCATCCAACTCTCTTGGGGTCATTGAATAGATTTTTGGCTTGGGGAGCTTTGCCCCAGGGAGGATTTTTATGCTGTAGTCTGAGGGGTGATAGGGCAGGAGCGCATCAGAGCTCCGCTCACTGAATGACTCCCTGAGGTCCCGGTATTCCTTTGGGATTTTCTCCTCTTCATCTGTGTGCTCTTGCACTGCAGCTTTTAATTCGCATTGTAAACTTGGCCCTCAGTGAGGGCTTTTCTCCAGCTCTTCCCACCGGTTGGGACCAGATACTCAAAAGCTCCTTCCTCCAGTTCACAAGAGTTTCCATTTTTGAAGCCAGGTTAATCCAAACAGGAGGGACCTCTCCATTCTGGAGGCTACAATAAAACTCAATATCTCTTTGTGATTCTTCATCCACATTTCCATCAGTTCAATTATGAGGTGAGTTGCCCCTCCCACCTGCCACTGACCCATCCAGCTGGCAAAAGGCTATGGATCCCCTTAGTCTTGGTTTCTCAACTCCCTCGGGGCTAATCACACACCTGGTGCACCCTGAGTCCAAAAGGGCCAGCATCTTCCCCTGGGTGACTGATGATGGCACTCTTAGCTCCACTGGGATAGTCACTCAAGTCACATTTTGAGTTACCAGGGAATCACTGTGAGTCAGTCTCACTCTCCTCCGGTGGGGTTGGAGCTCCCAGCTCCTAGGAAGGAGGGGTCAGCTCAACAACCTCCACCCCCTTTAAGGCTGTTTTACGGTACCTCAGCAGTTGCTTCTCAGCTTTCTTGCCCCCAGCAGCTGCAGTTTGGGGTTTGGTTTGGCTGAATGGCACTCAGCTGCTCAGTGCCCTTCCTTCCCACACTTGAAGCATCCTGTGGACTTAGATTTGGGCACTGGCCCACTTTTGACAGCTCTTTGGGATCCTTAGGAGTGGGGAGTGTTGTTCTGCCAGGCTGGGCTATCAATGTAAAGATTTTAATTGGATTTTAATTGGATGTTTTAAATGTAGAGTTTTAAATTTGGGGTTTTATATTTAAGCTAAATTATTTAATAATTTTAATTCTTTTTAATTTTTGTCTGTCTTTGTGCTTTTAACAGGCTGTACACCCCCAAGTCCTTCGAGAGAAGGACGGTATAGAAATAAAATAATAATAATAATAATAATAATAATAATAATAATAATAATAATAATAATAATAATAATAATAATAATAATAGATGTATCAGCGCTGGAGCTCTTGAGGAGCCCCTCGGAATACGCAGCAGTAATATACTTCATTGTTAAGCCTATCCTTGTAACATTGGAGGATGAAAATGAGGTGGGCAAATAAATCCAGTTTGACACCCTTGGGTCAGGGGGTCTTTGAACCTCTGACAAAGGGACACCATAAACTGGTCATAGTTCCTTAGCTGGGGGCATTGTTGTTGTGAAGGGTAACCATCTAGTCTGCTGCAGCTCCTTCCAGGGCCATGGTGACACATCTCACTTTGGCTGCCTCAGATCCCAACTCTTCTCCATATTCCTGCATGTAATTCCAGACCTGGGCTAGGAAGAATCCCAAAGTATTGGGATCTGTATTTTGGGATCTTCCGTATTTTATTCCCAGCAGAGGAACTTTAGGAATTCATCACCTCTGAGGAATGGCCCCTCCAATGGAGGGCCTTGAGCCGCCAAAGCAGCTGCTGGCCAGAGCTGCCCAGCAGAGCAACAGAGGTTACCATGGTGGCTGTAGAAGTGGCTGCTCCTCCCGCTGCCTAGTTGGTCTCTCCATACAATGGCAGGGCAGGCTTCTGGGTGATGGCCTTCCGAGCTCTCAATTGCTTTGTGCAGTAATTGCAATGCATGGGTTAGCATGAGGTCCTCTTTGTCAGAGTTAGGCAGGGAAAAGTCACCAGGCCCTCTAGTGAGGGTCTCCCCAAGTAGGTGCTCCTCGGGGTCTTCCAGCTGTCCTACACCTAGCGACAATCTGGCTGAAACCGGCTCTTCCTTGAGTTGCAGTTCTTTCAGCTTCTCTGTCTCATCTTGGCCAAGAGGTCAATCCCAGGTACCTAGACTCTTCCTGGTCACTTCTGTGAGTCGACATCAGGTGCTCAGCCAACCCAGTACACTGGTGTCTCCGGGTTGGCTGACAAAGCAGATCTTGCCTAATGTCAGGCCTTCCTCTATTCAAAACACAAGAAAGAAAACCCCCAACTCCATTGATTTAGAGGGGAGGTACTTTACTAAGTTTGAAGTGATAGCAGCAGAAGCAAGGCAAGATCTGATTCAAAACGTGTGAAAATTACAGATTGAAAATCACTCCAAATCCCTTCCCCTAGGATCCAGTACTAAGAGTCCAATCAATGTCCAGTACAATATTGTGGAAAATCACATCTTCAATTATTTCTCCCATCTGGAGTCAGGACGATTGGCCTTGACAGAGTGTAAACACCTCCCTTCAGCAGCGCCATATTTCATGAGTGCAAATCTCCCTTTCAGTTCTCATCAGACTACAACAGTTCACTTCCCCATCTCAAATACCCATGTCCCCCCCTCTCCCTATTACTATGGCATAGGAAGCACACTGAAGAAACTCATACCAGCTGACAATCCATCTTTTCTTCCTCAAAATTCAATAATTGTGCCAAAGCTTCGACTATTTTACTCATTATATTTCTCCCAACTTCTTCAGAGATAGCATGAAATTTTAGTAGAAATTATTTCATATGTGGTTCCATCACAGCAAAGTTATCCACATCTCTTTCATACTATAAATCCTTAGTATCCATTCTATGTTCCAATAAATACACTTTCTGATTTATCTATTTTACTTATCGTGCAAACTCCCTTTTTGGCACTTGGTGCCAAAAAGGTTCACCATCACTGGTCTTTAGAGTTTTTTTCTTTTCAACCAAAAGAAAAGGACCACTATTCTAAGTTTGAAACAAAATATGTTTTCTCTGCATGTTTCTAATGTTTAATTATTAATTAAAAGTGCCTTAAAAACACATGGCAGTGTTTTAATACAGCACCGATACTTATTAGAAAATATTATTTTTTCATTTTAAATTAGCACTATTTCTTTGAAGTCACCACTATCACAACCTCCTATACAAGTCCATTTTCAAATTCAATAAATAGCTTTCAATCATCTATCTACATAAGGTTTGAATTTACAAATAGTCCAAATTTTGCAACTTATCTGACTGAGGCAAAAGATAAATAAATACATTTTAAAAATCAGAACAGGTTGCTTCATTTAATTAATTTTTGGAACATCACATTATGACATCCCAAATAATTAATAAGTTTTCACATAAATATTCATATATAATATTTAAAATACCTGACATTTGGCCAAATGAAATAAAAATACTCTGAGCAAAGCAGCTAACGGGCTTTTAAAAGTAACAATTATGATTATAAGCTTGATGCAAGTTGTAAAAAAAGACTAAAGTTTACTTTCAAAATAAATTATCAAAAGCTGCACCATCTAAACTAAAACTGCAATAATAATACAGTGAACCAATTTTACATAATGCAAAAGTTGTTTAAAATACCTTCAAAAAAGAATATTGAATTTAAATACATTTCTCTTAGAGTTCACATGCTTTTTAGTTCTCATTTTAAATTGCTAAGAAGCATAAAACATGAAAGTATAATAACTGTTTAAACTAAATATCCATAGAAGTTTTAAAAGTGGAAATAAAACATAAGGAAAAGACTTATTTCATGCTGTGAAATCTTTGTTTTTTTAAAAGAAATCCCAAAACCTTGATCAAAAGCCAAAGCTCTTGTGAGAGAAAATTTGCTAAGTTCCAGTGGAACACTCCCCCCCTCCTGCAAACACACGAAACAGCAAAAAAAAAACCTCATGAACATCCAGGTATCCTCAGAACATTCCAAAATGTTGTTTCATATTTCATTACAAGTAACTGTCGACTTACAATCTTTCATTTAGTGACCGTTTGAAGTCATAACAGCATTGAAAAAAGTGATTTAAGGCTATTTTTCACACTTATGTCAGTTGCATCTTCCCCATGGTCACATGAACAGAATTTGGATGCTTGGCAACTGGATTATATTTATGACCACATAATCAACTTTTGTCACTTTCTGACAATCAAAGTTAATAGGAAAGCTAGATTCACTTAACAACTGTGGCAAGAAATTTTGTGCAAAATTTATTTAACAACTGTCTCACTTAGCAACCTAAATTGTGGGCTCAATTGTGGTCATAAGTTTTTATTTATTTATTTATTTATAATTTTTTTTCTATACCGCCCTTTTCCCGAAGGATTCGGGGTGGTGTTCAGCCAACTAAAACACAATATATAAACATCATAATTTAAATTTAAAAATTATTAAAATTATTTGTACTTTTGCCAAATTAATTAAAAACCCCAAAGTTAAAAATTCCAGATTTAAAACTCAATTACAAAGATAGCCTGGCCTGTCGGAAATGCAGGGTCTTGAGGGCACAGCGAAAAACACGGAGGTCGGAGATCGTGCGTATTTCTGGGGGCAGTTTGTTCCAGAGGGCAGGAACTCCCACAGAGAAGGCTCTCCCCCTGGGTGTCGCCAACTGACATTGCTTGGCCGATGGCACTCTGAGGGGAGCCAACTGGCCGGTGGGAGGCTATTAGTGGCAGAAGGCGATCCCGGAGGTACCCAGGATCTGAGCCATGGAGCGCTTTAAAGGTGGTAACCAACACCTTGAATCGCACCCGTAAGACCACTGGGAACCAGTACAGCTCGTGCAGGAGAGGTGTTACATGGGAGCAACGAGTTGCGCCCATAATCACCCGCGTGGCCGCATTCTGGACCAGTTGGAGCCTCCAAGTGCTCTTCAAGGGGAGTCCCATGTAGAGAGCATTACAGTAGTCCAGCCAGGAGGTGACAAGGGCGGGAGTGACTGTGCACAAGGCATCCCGATCCAGAAAGGGACACAACTGGCGGATCAGGCGAACCAGATAAAAATTAGGGACTATCTATACTATACTGGATTAACAACTACAATTTTCAACAGTCAATTTATTAATGGTGTAACAGGGAGAACTGAGAAATATTCTACCCCGAATAGAAGGCTCATGTAAGGATAATAGAGCTTGTTTGGTGTAGCGGTTAAGGTACTGTATTAGAAATTTAAAAATAGTTTAGTTCTTCCTCAGGCCTGAAAGCTGGCTGGGTGACTTTGAGCTAGCCCACTCAGAACAACCCACTCTCACATGAGTTACTGATGTGATAAAAATAGCAGGTGGGGACCATTTTAAGTTGTACAAAATAAAGGTGATATGTCATAATAATAATAATTTATTATGCCTTTATTACTGCCTTTATTATTTTTATAAACAGCTCAAGGCAGCTAACATACCCAAATACTCTTACTTGTTATTTTCCCCACAATAATCCTGTGAAGTGGGTTGGAGAGTGTATTACTGGTTGAAAGTCACCCAGATGACTTTCATACTGAAAGTGAGACTAGAACTCACAGTCTAGACTAGAACTCAAGACTAGAACTCACAGTCTCCTGGTTTCTAGCCTGGTATCTTAACCATTAGATCAGGGGTGTCAAACTCAAGGCCTGCATGCAGGATCCAGCTAACAGAGTGCTTAGATCTGGCCTGCGGGGCTGCCCTGGAAACATTGAAGGACCGGCCCACGGTGCCTCTGCCAGTGAAAATGGAGCTTGGGACAGCCAAGTACGGCCCTCCCAGGCTCTGTTTTCGGCCGTGACAGCCTCCTGCAGATCTCTGCCAGCAAAAGCAGCAGAAAGCTACAGGAAGCCGTCATGGCTGTTTTCACTGGCAGAGGGCAGAGGGAAAACAAAGCCATTTTCATTGGCAGAGGGCTACAAGAAGCCATCACCCCCCCCGCCCCAAAGCTCCATTTTCGCTGGCAGAAGTTTGCAGGAGGCCGACCTGGCTGAAAACGGGGCCCAGAGGAGGTCCATTTTTACTGGCAGAGGGCTAGGAAAACAAAACAATAGGCAAAATGTTTCTCCTTTTGCATTTGAGCATCCAAGAAAGGACAGGAAAGGAGAAAGTGAAAGAGGAAAGAGAGCAAGTAAGGAAAAGAAGGAAAGAGGAGAAGGAAGAAGAAAGGAGAATGAAGTTCAAGGACTGGTCAAAGGTGTGAGGACCGGTCAAAAATAACTTTTTCAGCCCTCTGAGTAGTCCATATGCACATAAGAGATTATTCGGAGGGCTGAAAAAAGTCATTTCTGACTGGTCCTCGCACTTTTGACCGGTCCTCGCACTTATGACCAACCTCAGATTTATGCCCTTTGCGGCACTCTTAACAATCGTTTCAGTCATTTCACCACTACTTTTCTTCACGATGGTGATAGGATAGGGTGCAAAACCTAAAATGTGAGGACAGTCGTAAATTCAAGGACTGGTCAAAAGTGCGAGGACCGGTCAAAAATAACTTTTTCAGCCCTCTGACTAGTCCATATGCACATAGGGACAACCCAGAGGGCTGAAAAAAGTGATTTCCGACAGGTCCTTGCACTTTTGACGGGTCATCATTTATGCCCATTGCAGCATTCTTAATTAAATTAATTAAATAAAAATGACCTGCTGAAGCGGTTGGAGGCAGTCCGAGGCGGGCATTTGGGCCGGCTGCAGGGCAAGGTGATACAACCAGGGTAGATAGGCTGCTGCTGCCCAGGTGGAAGGTGGGTGCAGGCCTATAGGGCCGGTGCAGGGTGAAGCGATCGGATGGGGTAGGTCAGGGGTCTGCAACTTTAATCACTCAACCTTAAACACATGTAAACACTTAAACACAACCTTAAACCTGGGTGGGCATTGCCAACTCCATATCACTTACTCTGACCCAGGTGTTGTGGCTTGCAGTATTTTCTTTTAAACAGGTATCTCTGTGTGTCTCTTTCATCTCTCTCATCTCTTTCTTTCTCCCCCCTTTCTCTCCTTCATCTTTCTCCCTCTCCCTTTCTCTCCTTCATCTTTCTTTCTCCTCCCCTTTTTCTCCTTCATCTCTCTTCCTCTCCATCTTTCTCCCTCCCTCTTTCTCTCCTTCATCTTTCTCCCACTTTCTCTCCTTCATCTCTCTTCCTTTCCATCTTTCTCCCTCCCTCTTTCTCTCCATCACTTTCTACCCCCTTTCTCTCCTTCATCTCTTTCTCCCTCCCCATTTCTCTCCTTCATCTCTCTTTCTCCCCCTTCTCTCCTTCATCTCTCTTTCTCACCCCCCCTTTCTCTCCTTCATCTCTCTTCCTCTCCATCTCTTTCTCCTCTCCCGCCTGGGTGGCAGCGCCGGCAGGGCATCTACCGCACCATAGGGCCGTCCCTCGGCTTGGAGGCGGCACCTTAAGCCCGCGCCCACTGTGCACCTGCAGCCAGCTCTTGTTGCTCTTACTGAGCTTCGCAATGGGGCAGACGGCACCCCTCCTCCTCCTGGAGCCCATTACGATGCAGAGTTTCGGCTGCAGCCTGGGCAGCCAGTGTTCGAGGGCAGAGAAAAGTCGTGCGTCTCTCCCAGTGACTGGATGGGCTAGGGCAGGGGTGGGCAATTGTAAGCTCTTTTACAACCTGTGGACTTCAAATCCCAGAATTCCTGAGACAGCTTGGCACGCGGCAGCTGCGCGGGTGGGAGGCTGGGCGGGGTGAGGGGCGGGCGAGCCAGCAATTTAACAAACGGTTTGGTGTGCTGCGAGGCCAATAAATTACAAAAAAACACCGAACCGTTTCTTAAATTACTGGCTCGCCCACCCCTCACCCCGCCCAGCCTCCCACCTGCGCAGCTGCCACGCACCACTATTTATTGGCAAGCGTCGGGGAGAGCCAGCAATTTAACAAATGGTTCGGCCAAACCGCTAGAACCAGCAGATTCCCACCACTGATATTATCAGTACATTCATTCATTCATTCATTCATTCATTCATTCATTCATTCATTCATTCATTCATTCATTCATTCATTCGATTTATATGCCGCCCTTCTCCAGAGACTCAGGGTGGCTTACAATGCGCTAAACAATAGCCTTCATACTTTCGTATATATCTGCTTAGTAGGGCTTTCGCCCCCCCTCCAAGTGGTGTTCTTTTTTATACAAAGTCAGCTTATTGCCCCCACAATCCGGGTCCTCATTTTACCTACCTCGAAAGGATGGAAGTCTGAGTCAACCTTGAGCCTGATGAGATTTGAACTTGCAGTAATTGCAGGCAGCTGGGGATAATTAACAGCACTTTAGTCTGCTGTGCCACCAAGGCTCTTCCTTGGTGGTGGAGCAGACTAAATTATATGTTTGTTAAAATATAACAAATATTATTAGTAATATCTTATTTGTAATAAAAGGAAGGATATGTAGAATTTGATTGGCATGCAAATAATATGTAGGATTATTGAACAACATAATAATGGAAGAATAAAAATGTGTTATTATTACTGGAATTGTATAATTTGTTAAACACAAGATGAATATTGCTTTATTTGTAAAAATATAATTAGAAAGGGGATATTTCTAAATATGACAATGACAAAATAAAAAATTAGAAAGGGGAAAAATAATGGTAATTATAACTCAATTTAAATTTGTGTATTATATTATAACCATATAAGTTTTCTAAGTACAATAAATCTCACTATTGGTATTGAATTTGCAGCAAAAGGAGAGATATTAAGAATATAGAGATAGGCATAAAAATAATAGATTAAAATATTGATAATTACTAAAAGGTGGCCTCAATGATTCTCTAAAAGAATACAACTGACCAGCTGTCTGCAATGAGTATAAATCCTTCTATTCCCCACCATCCAGCCAGAGCTGAAGAAGCTTCTTGGATGAGAAGCGGAATATCTTCAAAGAAAAAACGAGAAAGTCCAGTTGCCTCTTGAAAAAGTACTTTGGGACATTTAACATAGCACAGTATTTGAGCAAAATGCTTTGGTTGAGATCAGCATACATGGGACTGATTAGGATAGATTGTAGAGGTGACACCGAAATATAATTTTATTGAATTTTGTTTACCTACAATATATATTAAATTATTGTATTTTATTCCAATTTCATTTTAAACTGTATTTTATTCCAATTTCATTTTAAATCATATTTTATTCTAATTTCATTTTAAATTGTATTTTATCTAATTCCATTTTAAACTGTTTTTATCAGATTTTAGTAATAATTTGTGTCTGGAACTCTGCACTTTGATATGCCCAAAGGGCTAATCAATAAAGTAAACTAATTACAAGGCATTTATTATAACTCTTTTAACTAACTGTACAAAGATTAAATATACATAGAAATAACTAATTTTCACACCATCAATTAGAAAAGCAATTTAAAATTTAATATTTCCTTTGAGTGAGACCACAGTATAATATTTGTAAAAAGAATTGGTATGAACTGGAAAAGAAAACCCATTTGCCCCAGAATGCTTTCTTTACAAGCGTAAACCCCGAAGAACTAGGGGTGGTACATTACGTCAGGCAAAAAACAAAAATATTAATAATCAATCTATCTTTCAGAATAAGCTGAGCAAATTGGTTATGAGGAAAAAAGGGAAGGGAAATGGGAAGTATTGCATATCCTATCTAAAATATACACAATTTTATACACAAATTTATAAAAATATACACAAAAATATACATAATATTTATACAAAAATATATACAATTTTAATCAAAATAATTCAGAATTATATATATTAACTAGGTTATATCTTAAATTATTGTATTTTACTCCAATTTCATTTTAGATTGTATTTTATTCCCATCCCATTGCATTTTAAATTGCTTTTATCAAATTCTTCTCCAAATATATATTTTTTTCTTTCTTTGGTGAATTTATTAAACCTAACCTGACCAAGTCAAAGTCAAATTTAAAGGACTGCCTGCTACCACCAATAGCCTCCCACCGGCCGGTGCGCTCTCATAGAGAGGGGCTCCTCCGGGTGCTATCGGCCAAACAACGTCGACTGACGGCCCCCAGGGGGAGAGCCTTTTCTGTGGGGGCACCTACTATCTGGAACCGAGCTCCCCCTGGAAATACGGAGGATCCCGGATCTGCGGACCTTCCGTCGCGCTCTCAAGACTTTTTTATTCCACCAAGCTGGCCTGGCCTGGCACTTTTTAAAATGAAAATTTTAATCTGTTTTTTAAATTATTGGGTGTTTTAAATCTGTCTTGGCCAAATTGTTTAATTCGGTTTTATTATGATTTTAAATTTTGTATTTGTGTGTTTTTACTTTGTGGCTGTTTACCGCCCTGAGTCCTTCAGGAGCAGGGCAGTATATAAATCCAATAAACTAAACTAAACTAACTAAATTAAACTGAAGAGCCAATGCAATATATTGATAACAATTTAAGAACTGTATTTTTGTTATTTTAGCCAGCATAAACTATTAATTTGTACATTCAGTCCTTTTTTAAATAACATGCTTTTTAACTGACTTCTAACACATGTGATTTAATTTTAAAGAATGAGATGAACTAAGACTGAACTAGAGTTATATGTTCTGCATTGTGAAGTTTACCTATTTAAAAATGAAACAGAAGTTGCTGAGTAAGAAGTTAGGGAATTTATCCCCTGTAGCCTCAGATCTTAGAATACGCAGGAATTTTCCAGGTAATTTAGTACAATATATTTTCCAAAAAACGCTTTATGTAAAAATGTTCCTCGTCCATCCAGCAAATCAGAAAAAGTATTCCTGCTTAAACACACTATCCTAAGTCTTTTTCTTTTCTATATTCTTTACCCTTTCTATTTTTATCTGAAAGAACCTAAGCCAGCTTCTATCACACCAAACTGCAGCAGATCTGCATAACAGTCTCATGCAATTAAAGCCCTACAGTGTTTCCCCGAAAATAAGGCCGGGTCCAGTGATGAAATGTAAAATTTGTAACCACCAGTTCTGTGGGCGTGGCTTGGTGGGGGGTGGTAATGTGACTGGATGGCCAATTTTTTTTTTACTTTAAAAAGCATTTTTTCTACAACCTTAGGAAAAGCCTGACGATCCCAGCTGAGTCGTGTGATCATCAGAGGCTTTTTTTTAACTTTTAAAAGCATTTTTTTCGGCCAAAGAGGTTGTAGAAAAAATGCTTTTAAAAGTAAAAAAGAAAAAAAAGCCTCCAATGATCGCGTGGCTCAGCTGGGCATGTGGGGGTGGGCAGGGATTTTTGCTACCGGTTCTCCGAACCACCCATAGCCATCGCTACCCGATTGGGTGATCCGGTCCGAACCGGGAGCATTTCACCCCTGGCCGGGTCCCATTTTCTTTTGACCCCTGAAATAAGTGCTTGGCCTTATTTTCAAGGTGTTTTTTTTTTTTTGAGGTGTAGGAGGTGGCAAGCATGATTACCTCATGACTGCCTGGCCCCTTAACCGTGACCTGTGGATCAGCTCATCCAGCGAGGGCTGGAGGTTCTGTCTCTCTGACGCCTGGAGATGTTTCTGACACACTCTTGCCAGCCCTAGCCCTGTTGACCTGGGACTGGGGGGAGGGGCACCAGCTCCGGAGCTCCGAACAGTAGCCAATGTAGGCTCAGTCTGCGCAGCCATGAAGCAGGATCAGTGTGGCCGGTTCTTGCCTTGCAGCATTGCCGGCCAGGATCGAGTCAGAGCTGCTGCCACTGCCACCCAAGATCAGCAGGCCAGATTCGGTGAGCTGGATGCATTGCCACCGCCCAGGAGAAAAAGAGAGAGAGGCGGCACTGTGAGAGTGGTCATTTCTCACCTCCTCCTGGGTGGTGGTGGCATATTCAGCTCACCGAATCTGGCCTGCTGATCTCAGCTGGCGGGGGGAGGGGGGAGAGAGAGGGGGATGAATGAGTGACTGAGTGCGTGCCTGTCAACTGACTTCCAGCATCAGAGAGGGCAGGGAAGGGAAGCAGCTAATCTGCTGTTGCCTTTCATTGGGGAGAGTGGAGCGAGATAGGGCTAAACCTAGCCGTAAAAAAAGTTCAGTCAATTAATTCCAAATTCTCATGAGAAGTTTCTTTTTACAGTCGTCCCACAAGTCCCCCTGCATACAATGGCGAGAAATGTGACGGAACTGGAAATCAAGTACCGGTAGGCAAAGAAGGGCTTGGAGAAAGCAAGGGCACCTAGGTGGTGGTGAGTGGGGCAAGCTTTTCTGCAGAAAATCCTCATTTTTAACGGCCAACACTGAAAGGTAGAGAAAAAGCGGGCAGGTGGGAGCTGGTGATTAAGTGAGGAGCAGGAAGCCCTACCATGCCTGGCGAGGGTGGGGAGAAAGATGGCAAGAGGAGACCTGTCTCGCTCCATGCATCTTGCTTCTTCCCCACCTCATCCTTCCCGACCTGCCACCCCACTTGACAAAGGGGGTGGGTGGCTAAGTGAGGGGGAAGAAGCCCTGCCATGCTCGGCAACGGGGGAGAAAAAGACAGCAAGAGGAGCCCCATCTGCTCCAAGAACTCCAATGAAAGGCAACAGCATCCTGGCTACTTCCCTTCTCTGCACTTTCTGGCGCTGGAAGCCAATAGATAGGCACACACTCAGTCACTCATTCATCCCTCCCATACCAGTCAAGATCAGCAAGCCAGATTCGGTGAGCAGAATGCACCACTGCCACCCAGGAGGAGAACATGGGAAATGGGCTCTCTCGCAGCACCTCCTCTCCCTCTTTTCCTCCTGGGCGGCAGCAGTGCATCCAGCTCACCGAATCTGGCCTGCTGATCTCGGATGTCAGCAGCAACCTGGGAATCACGGCCCTGTGCTGATCCCCAAGTCGCCTTCCCCACATTTGCTCAGTAGGGATTTGGGGACTAACTGGGATGGCTGAGTGTGCACAAAACGGCAAGCTGTAGACCAGGGCTCTGGGGATGTGAGCCCAGCTGTCTTCACGTGGGAGAGAAGGCGCTGTGACAGAACCGATTTCTCGCATTGCCTAGGCAGGGTTCACAGAGACCAGGTGTCTCTGTGTGTTTGTGTGTGTGTGTGTGAGAGAGGGAGAAATGGCAGAGAGTAAACACTTTTAAACAGCATTGCCTGAAATTCTTGTTACTCCCCTCTGCCATTTCTTTCTCTCTTGATCTCTCATTCTCTCTCACATACACACAACATTTGATTGTTTGAAAGGGGCAGGCTGTGCTTTGCTTGTACTGTAAGCACATGCTTTAAGCACGTGTTTCCCACAAACTTGCCTTTCCATCCTTTTCTCAAGCAGCAGCAACTGGGTTGGGGGGGAGGGTGAGCCAATTCCAATGGGCTGCATGGCTTTCTGCCTTATCGTGGCAGCAGCCTGAGCAACATCCGAGCTCCAGGCTTGGCAGAGTGCAAACCATGCTCACCTGCTCCACAGCCACAAGGTGAGCTGCGAAAGAGAGGAGCCCTTGGCTGCAAGGTTGCCTGATGCCATGAATAGGGCTGGCAAGAGTGTGCCAGAAACATCTCCAGGTGCCCAGAGACACAAAACTACCAGCACTCACTGGTACAAAGACAGTGAGGAGCTTGAAGCTTGGAAGCTAAATGCTTACCCTATGAAAATAATTTGGCCTAAAAAACAACTGGGGAGTTTGAAGAGAGTGTGGATTTATTTTTGGTACTGTTTGAGGGTAGGACAGGAACCAATGGATGGAAACTTTGCATAGACAGATCCAAACCTGAAATGAGGAGGAGGTTCTAAACCTTAATAGCTACTAAATTGTGGAATACATCCTGGGGTTGAGGATGATGCTGGAGATTTTCAAGCAAATATTTAACATCAATTTGTCCGGGATGATCTGAAAACTCCTTCAGTGGGCAGGACAGAAGGCCACCAAAGTCCCTTCTAGGATTCTATTTTCTAAGTAAAACTAGATTGGTCATTGACAGCACTAATAATGAAACCAAAGCTTAAATATTTTGCACACATTAATGCAATAGTCACAGGAGAAGCTTCTTGAACCTTGAAAAATTTGAAGGGAACTGAAAAAGGGCCTGGTGGCTCAGCAGACTAAACCATTGTGATTAACACCAGCTGTCTGCAATTACTGTAAGTTTGAATCTCACCAGGCTCAAGGTTGACTCAGCCTTCCATCCTTTCTAAGGTAGGTAAAATGAGGACCCAGTTTGTGGGGGCAATAAGCTGACTTTGTATAAATATACAAAAGTATGAAGGCTATTGCTTAACACATTGTAAGCTGCCCTGAGTCTCTGGAGAAGGCGGCATATATATATATAAAAACGGGCCTGTTTTTCACTAAAATGGCACACGCAGGACTAGGTTTTGGGAGGCCAAAAATGGCTGTATTTGGTGTATAAGACACACCAATATTTCCACCCTCGTGGGGGGGTGCATCTTATACTCTGAAAAGTACGGTACGTCTTTTAAGTATGGTGAGAATTTTTCACAGGTTGTGTGTAATGAGATTATTATTAAGGTACTTGAAATTTAAAAAATACTTTTTAAAAATGTTTCAAACTATATATAATCAAAGTATTTTCATACAATATTTTGATCTTTATAAAAGAATTTTAGAGAATATAAAATTCACAGGATATCTTCTACTAGAGCAGTGGGTCTCAACCTTCCTAATGTCGCGACCCCTTAATACAGTTTCTAATGTTGTGGTGACCCCCAGCCATAAAATTATTCCTAAAACCATTGAAAATATGTGTTTTCCGATGGTCTTAGGCGACCCCTGTGAAAGGCTCATTCGACCCCCAAAGGAGTCCTGACCCACAGGTTGAGAACCACTGTACTAGAGGAAGGGTACAGGAAATAAAGGGAACAAGAAGTCCCTTTATTTTTTTATATAAAGTCTTTATTTTATTAGTATGAAAATCTTGGGAAATGTGGCTACAACTGTCATAGTAATCTCCTTTAGAAGTTAGCTTGGTTTTCTTTGCAACGTAGTGCATTAATTTTTTATAATTCTATGGGTGAGCTAAATATATTTTCTCCTTTCAACAATGCGGTTCCTGCCAGAAGTAATAGTATTTTGAAACTGCTTCAGTCCAGAAGAATATTGAAATGTGGACTGCTTACAAACAGGAAAAACTAAACATACGTAACACCTTAAAAAATGAGGTCAAGGACAATGTATGAATATTTCCTTGCATATGTCAGCACTAAACAGAAGTATGTAATAACTTCAATCTATTTGAAATTCATTTTTTTAACTTTTAAAGGACAAGGAAGTGTGTTAAATGTACTTCAATTTGATATTAAATATAGCATGTTATAGGATAATCTATTTTAACAATTATTTAAAATGATTTGGACCAGGAATTTAATACATGTATGCCTTCTCAACAAATCTAAATCTTCCAACTATTTACAATAAAACCAATATAGTATGATGATTATACTATTGGACTAAGAAGGGTTTGGTTACAATATTTATTTAATTATGAAGTCCATAAGAAGATTCTGATGTAGTCATTAACATTTATCTGATAAAATTGAAGTGAGAACAAATTGAGTGAAAGGCCTGTATTACTACCAAAAATACAGTAAACACAGTGTATCAATTTATATACATTCAGAGTTTGAACTCATTAATAAAGAAAACTATTAACTGCCAACAAATTCACATTTAACAAAACCGTAACTTGCTGATGGATCTTAAATTGTACAAATTAATCTTGGATTTGCATTTGGATACCAATTCAACACATTACCAATATACTAAATTGTCTCTTTACCAAGATCATAATTTACTTGGATATGTGGATAATTCCTTAATTACTTTCCAATTCAATTTACAATATGCTTACAGAATCTTTTAAAGGACTGCAATTGTATCTGACATTTACTCGAGACATTTTCATACCAATGTTACCTGAAATCACGTTGCGTTATTTCATTTAGAAACCAAATACTTGGCATAATTATATTTTTGCCCATGATAGTTATTCAAGCATACTCTGCTACTGTATTTAAAGTAAATAATGTCCTGATTAAAAATGAGTCTATAAATGATGCAAATAAGCACATCTATAAAAAGGTACTCCTTACAATGTTTAATAAAACTGTTTCGAATCTGGCTTTATTCCAGAAAGCTTTAAGATATATTACAGAGAAAGTAAAATCCCATTTTACAGAAATGTATAAAACATAAAAATTACCTTTTCCACATGCAAAGCTAGCACAAAATGATGGTTAATCTAAATATGAACATTATATTTTATAAATTTATCATAATAATCTATGCAATGTTAGGTACATAAAAGTTTTCAGATTGTCCAGTATAAGGAAGATTAAAGGATGGTTTCTTATATTGAGAAAGCTCATAATTAAACAGCTGTAATTACATAAGCGGAGATGAACTTGCAACACAAATACATTTATAAACTATCAATGATCTGGCAGTGTATATAATAATATTAAAAATCAAAGTTTTTCTTAATTTCTATGTCTTGGAATATAAGTATTTTCTACTACATGGGAATTCATACAGTAATAAAACTCATTTCACAAATAGATATGTATCAGCTATAATCCAGTGCTTTCACCTTCAAACGTATTTATTCCTCCTGGAAAACTGAACTATGAATAGATTATCTTGAGAACCAAATATAAGATGCAGAATAAACTTAAAGCTGACGTATTTATAAAATATGGAGATTATATATCAAATTCCATAAAAGGAAACAACACACTGTCCATAACATCATAAAATGTGTAAAGAATAGCATATCTGAACAACATATTTAAAACAAAGTAATTAACACATTTTAATCTTTATTGGGCCAAGATGCTCAAAGTAGATTGTGTAAGGATGGCTATGACAATCTATTCTATAAGATCCAAATTATACAATTATTAGGTCAAGACTTTCACATATCTTTGTTCTTTAAAGATTACCCTCTTTATTTGACAAAAAGTATAGTATCACAATAAAGTAAGGATACGTTTACATTAATTTGTAGCCAGGTAAGATGATATGTTCAGCTTCTCAGAACATAAAACCAGATGCACACCTAAAAGAAATAGAGCTTTCTACTGGAAGATGTATACTACTTGTACATCTGCTTAAGCCTAATTTTAAATAGTTAAAAATCTTAAATATATTATGGTATAATATGCATTTGATGTGCTTAGCGAGGGTTTTCAACATTCAAGTGCAACAAATTCAAATCTTAATATTAATTATATCAACTGTAGGGTTTTTTAAATTTTTTGATTACTAAATGATCAATTATGTTATGTTTAAATAATAAAAACACTTAAACTGAAAATGGTACTCACCATCCCCAACTGCCATTGCTCAGTTAAAATATTACTAAATGATTTTTCAAGGAAACCTACTACAGTATAAGACTGTATGTTCCTGCGCCACTCTCAATCCAGTGCAGTGTGAAAACAGACACAGCACTGTGTGACCCAGTCAGATCTGCAGCTTTATACTGCAACAAGCAACAGCTGCTATGCCACTTCAAAATAAAAGTCCTACTTGTTTTAGGAAACTCCTTCCATCTATTATAATAAATCTGATTACTGCCTATACCAATGAAGCATTTCAGTATTGTAGATTCCCCTCCTTTATTTCTATCCTTTGCTCTTGCCCTTTTTCTTTGAAGAATATGCTTATAACCAATGAAATTCATTCCACAAGGACTTTTAATGCAATCATCAAAACAGAAGGCATGTGTTTGGGAAACATGTCTTGCTTACAATCCCTAAGGATTTATATATAATCAGGATTAGTCACATGACCAAAATTATTATCTTATTTATATTGGTGTAATAGAATATAGTGAAATCTTATTACAGGCAAAAAAGATCAGCAAAATAAAGTATTTACAAACTATCATATAAGGTAGAAATAGAACGTGTATGATATTTTTGTTTGGCTCCTCCCCCCCCCCCTTTCTGTTGCTTTTTTTTCTGTGTTCTCGGTCTCCAATTGTACACAACTATCTCCGGCTGTTGTAAACAATCACGTCAAAGGCACACTGTCAAAGGCTTTTCTGTTCAAAGAAAACTGTACCACTGTTTTGGATAAAGCCAGTGACATAAATCTGAATCAACCACATAGTAAGACTAAGCCTGCCTTGCATTGCTTGCCAGCAAGACTCCCATTTCATAAAAATATTCTATTCATAAAAATAGAATACATTTTCCACCAAAGTTTTACAAATATAAAATAAAAGCGCAATTCAGAAGACATACATATGTTTTCAAATAACATCTTTAATTCAGCAAGCCATTTAAATTAGGACCTACAGTTAAAATGTATTTGTATACTGCAGTCGACTCACAAATTTAACTGTAGAGATTTTTTACTCAAATCTAGACTGTCTATGTACTTTCACCCACATATGTATTGAGACTCTGCTTCCCTTAAGAAAAAAGGTCTAAGAATTTTCTTTTCTATATTGCAAAAATAATGCAGAAACAAATTGAATAAACAGACATTGCTTATAATTGCAGATGAAATACAAAAACCAAGATCTATGTTAAATCCATCCCTAATCATATCACTGGAAAATATGCAGTGGGTTACTATCTCTCAGCCTAATAAATTCCTGAACTCTTGGGATAAAATATAACAAAATTGGTTTAATCACTATCAGTAGATAGTACTGGGAAAAAAAGGTAAACAACCTTTTTGTTCTTCAGGCTACAACTCATTAAAAATACAAATAATTTCTTCTCCGTACATTCCCTCTACATAGAATGCTGAATGGTGGGTGACTCTTGTTTCTGTCGATGAACAACAGATTTTACCATCAAAGCTGGTAATTTGGTAATTTGGTGGCTGTCATTTGGTGGCTGTCTTGCTCCCTGTTTTTTGAAGGGGAAACTAGGAAGGACCCAAGACAACCTTTGCACACTTGTGAATTTATGGAGAAGAAGCAATCTTGAAGATTGCAATTCTCAGTAAGGAGCAATCAGAAGGTAAGATCTTATGCACCATCTCCCATGCTCTTGTAACCTCTCACTTAGATTACTGTAACACACCGTACAAGTGATGTCTTTTTGAAAACCATTCAGAAACTTTAACTGGTGCACAACAGGGCTGCACAAGTAGTAAATAGTGCTGGATACACTGCACAATATAACACCACTATTACATGAGCTGCACTGGCACCAGTGTATTTCCAGGTGCCATTCCAGGTGTTGGTTGTCACCTTAAAGACCTGCAAGGCTTGGGATTGGGCTACTGTGGAATCGTCTTTATTTGTCCAACTTGATCCAGCAGATTGGGCATGCTGCAGGTCCTGTCAGAGTATAAACTTCCCCATTGACTTTACTTGTGGAATGCTGGTAGAGACCATTGGAAACACCTTTCCCTTTTTCCTTCCCTCTCTTTTCCCTTTTCTCCTTTCCTTTCCTTCAGGTATGGCTGTTGCCAGATGGGAAAGAAAGCAAGAGGTTGCTTGAGTGGCTAGGCATAGCATGAGCACAGAGAAATTGACAGACTAGTTGAAAATGTGTAGAAGGAGTAGGAGACTTATCAAGGAACTTAATACCTTTCCTGCCAGTTTCTCCACCTAATTTCTTCTTGAAAAAAATTTGCTGTTGGTAGTAGGAAGGTGGTAACCAGCACTGGCAATCATATCAATTCTTTCTGGCTTCCCTATCAATTTGTGGGAAGCTGTCAAGGAATGAGGATCACATGATTGCAGCTTACTGCAGCAGCAGTGAGGAACAGCAGCAATACATTGGTACGGAAGTGACAACAACTTCCCCAATTTAATTTGCACTGGAATCACAGGTTCTAGCATTCTGTAAACTAGGCTATTTGAATTACTTTGGTTCAAAAACTGTTGCTGTATATCTTCCAATTTATCCCAACTGAAGGTTAAAAACTATCAAACAGACACTTGAGTTTTAGTAGTGTATAGACTTGTACTTTGTTTGATATAAATAAGCTGTTAGAGGCAAGATTTTCCATGAACTGTGTAAAAGTGATCAAAGTGCAAAAAAAGTTTCTGAAACAGTGAGATAATAGTGTTATCTTATTTTTTATACATCTTGTTATATTTACATATTAAATTTGTTTAATTCAGCTTTAAATGGGTTTTAAATGTTGTATGGTGCATTGTTTTATCATGGCTATACACCGCCCTGTGTCCTTTGGGAGAAGGGCGGTATATAAATCTAAGAAACATAAACATAAATATAAACATCCTGAGGAGGCTCTGGAAAATTGCTCTGGAAAATTGTAACTACATTCTTTTGGGTCCCCTCTGTTTCATACCATAACTTTTTTTTTAGATGGACTATAACAGTGATGGCAAACCTGTTAGGCACAAAATGTCCAAACCAGAAGGCGCACACCTGCCTGTACACATGCACTCACGTGCGCCCCCCAGAACATCAGAAATACGATGACCAGTTGGCCGGCACACATGTGCGCCTTGGAAACCCGAGGACCAGCTGTCCGGTGCACATGCACGCCTCGGAAAGTTGACAACCAGCTGGTTGAGCTGGGGCAACAGCATGCATGTCCATAGAGAGGGCTCTGTGTGCCACCTCTGGCACCCATGCCATTAGATTCGCCATCATGGGACTATAATGAGGAGACTGAAGACTCTGAATAAATAGCATCCATAAACTCTTTCATTAACTGAGGATTTGAACCTGGACCTTCTTATGTCTAAATCCAAACCATTAAATGCTACGTTACACGTCTCTACCTTTAATGCTTCAGAAATTACAAGCAAAACAGAAGCAACAGAAGCAACAGAAGGAGTACAAATGATCATAACATTAAAAAAATAATGAAATTTCAAAACAGCCATAAATCTTTAAAATCAGAAAATTATCAATTTAAATTAATCAGTATGGACAAAAACTGATATAATCCCAAAGGATACTCTAAAGCCTGTAAGGTTTTAATCATGCTAACTTAGTAATTGCTATCATGGATTTCTATTTGATATCAATAAAGAAAGAAGTTTTGATATGAATCTTATAAAGACTTTCTTATTATAGATGTAGAAATACTAGCAATAAAGTTTATGTGATGTATTTAAAGAGTACACACTTTCTTCAACTTTATAAATTAACATCTAATGTTTGTGACAAACAGTTAAGGTTATAATAGACTCCAAATTCATTTTACATATTGGTTTAGAATTGATTATCTTTAATATCAAAGTTACATAATTTATTACTTTTTAATATCGAAGTCACATACTCACCATTGATACTGCTTGAAATCATACTGTCACTATTTTTTACTTCATCAAATTTCATAAATATTGTTTGCAATCTGAAAAATACAAACGAAATAAGCATTTTGCACTTTTCCCTTCCAAATCCAAATTATTATTTTAGATTATAATTTAATGTAACATCCACAATTTACAATTTCATTTTCTATGTTCAAACACCAAGTTTTAGAAAAGCCATTCTTACAAACACAAAAATTAAATGTAGTACAGTTTAACAAATTATAGTGAAGATAACCTAGTCTATATCTAAAGTAAGATTAAAACCAAAAAGTACATCTATAATTTGGGAAAATAAGAGCTACTTAATATCGAATAGCAAGTAGCATATAACTGGATTATTTTATACTCTCTCACGGTAAAATATGCTGAAATACGTCAGTATAAATATTTCCAATAATTGTTTATTAATTTTAGACATCAGTGTGGAAGTATTTCATCCCATTAATCTTACAGAAAAGTTTCCCATCAGGAATAATAGTGACTTTCTTGAACAGACTGCCCATTTCCACAACCTTACTGTAGGATTAAGGTCAAGATTGGCTATTCCAGAATATTAACTTTCTTCTGCTATAATAATTCTTTGATCGTAGAAATGTGTGTTTTGAGTTGTTGTTTTGCTGCATAACTTTCTCTTAAGCTTCACTTCATGGACAGATATCTTGACATTTTCTGGTAGAATTTGCTAGTACAATTTGGAATTCACAATTTATTAATGATAGCAAGCCATCCTGGATGAGCGGTAAACAAGTAGGCCCAAACCATGATATTGCCACCAAATGTTTCACAGATGGGGTAAGGTTCTTTTGGTGGAATACCATATTTGTCTTTTGTCATTTTAAAAAAATTCTATTTGATATCAACCTGAAATTCTACCTGATTCTATTTTGGTCTCATCCACCACAGAACATTGTTCCAATAGCCTTCTAGCTTATCCACATTTTATTTTGCAACTACAGATAGGCAGCAATGTTTCTTCAAGAGCAGTCGCTTTTTAATTGCACCTCTGCCATGTACACTATTATTGTCCAGTGTTCTCATAAACACTGACATTTATCAAACTTTGGCACAATATATTGTGCAATTATTGTTTTTGGTAGCACCAAACTCCACAAGTCTAATAAGTATTAAGTAGGGGGAAACTAGTTTACTTTCTATACTCAACTCTGCAGAGAGATCATACTCTCACAAAACCCTATGGTATAAAGTCAAGTTCAAAATTAAAAAGGTCAATAAATTTGACTAGCAATAAATATTATGCACAAAAAACTAAATGAAATCTCAGGCGTAAAAGTAAGCCTAAGACAAAATGAAAAATACTGGAAAATATATTTCACTTGCGTTTGATCAGGAGATGAATTTTGTGCATATATATTTCTTTTTGACTCTGAATATGCTCTGGAGCTAGTTTGTATAGCAAAGCTTTCTCTCAATTTAAATGATACTGCACAAGGTAGATGCATAATTATAAACTTTTAAGGTAATCCTCAAGTTATGATAGATCATTTAGTAACAATTCGAAGTTACGACATTGCTGCCATAAGTCTTTAAACACATTCCTTTCTGCATACAGATAGAATTGTCTGTGAGAACGCAAGATCTTATAGGCCTCCTTTGATCCCAGCTTGGGTGCTGCTGCAGGCGTCTTCTCTGTGCTGCTGGGTTTCTGAGTTAAAAGAATGACTTTGGGGATTGCAGCCCAAAAGCTAGTTTTGGCCGGAGGAGGAGGCGGGATGTGGGTGGGTGGTCAGAGTGGCAGCTGGAGAAACCAAGCCCCTTGTAGCAGCACTGCTGCCAGGGAAGGCCAAGCTCCTTCTCTCTTTGAGTCTCTGGGCAATGCAATTGGTGAGGTGTAGCAGAAGAAATGAGGAGCTTGGTGCTTCAGTTTGATCCGCAGGAAAGATCTAGTGGATAAAAAAGCAGCTGTGGACACTGAGGGTTGCCTCAGGCATGACTCTTTCATGGGGATCTGGGCAGCTGTAGGGATGTCTGCTCCCTGCTGCTAGAGTCCTTTGGGAGTTGGGCGGCATAGAAATGTGACAAAATAAATAAATAAACCCATGCTCTAGCACCCAAAGCACCATGTTATGACCCAGATGGTCAAGGCAAAGCAGGCCTCTAGAGAGTTCTTTACTTCTCTCAACAAAATTTCCAGTCAACAGTCTTCCAATGACCAGTAGGGCTCCATCCTCACACTACCCTGAAGGCAGTCTCCCTCAGTCTCCCAAACACAGTCCCAACAGTACAAAGCCCACAGCCTGCTCATGGGGCAAGGTCCAGGATTCCAAGACCAATCCACAAGGCAGAGTCCAGGCACAAGACAAGGGCAGTCCTCAGGACAAGAAACAGGTCCCAGGCAAGAAACAGTTCAAAGGGGCACAGTAAAGTAAAGACCAAACACAGGCCACAAGAGAAGAGTAGGTCCAAAACAAAATGTGAAGAGCAATCTTCCAAACGAGGCAAGGCAAACAGCAACAGGAACAAGCTGAAGGCCGGGGAGTGTAAGACAAAGCAAACAATTGTTCCTGGCAAAGACTAACTCTCCATGGCTTCTCCTTAAGTTACTCCTCTCCAGGTTTTCCTTGTGAGGAGAGGTGGGGCAACCTTCTCCCGAGCAGCCTTGCAACACTTCTCTGGGCTTGCCTATGCTTCACTCTCCTTGCCCTTGGATTAAGTGGAGTAGACAGCAGTTCCTCATCAGAGAAGATCAGCTGCCTATCAGCACCACTGCCAGTCAGCAACTGATCCTTCTGTGTCTGTGAAGGCAGGCAGCTCTCCATCTGGTTAATCACCTCCCTCAATGTCTGAGGG
The DNA here is from genome assembly GCA_038048745.1 of Coluber constrictor foxii. Classification (NCBI taxonomy): domain Eukaryota; kingdom Metazoa; phylum Chordata; class Lepidosauria; order Squamata; family Colubridae; genus Coluber; species Coluber constrictor. The sequence continues at coordinate 110,581,839 of CM075961.1, read as the reverse complement.
GCCCGGGACAGCATCGTTCTCAGCCCCTGGCCTGCCTTCCTGGTCAGTTCCAACTCCTCTTCCTCCTCCAAACTGGACTCACCAGAGATGAGCAAACGTGGACAGTGTAGGGCTCTAGCCCCGGCGTCCAGCAGCTGCACTGACCAGGCTCCCTGTGAGGGGCTCAGCCATCCTGGCAACAGTACTGCTCTGAGGGGCTGTTTCCCTGCTGCCATCCTGGCCAGCTGTGCAACCACCCACATCCTGCCTCCTCCTCCTCCAGTCAAAACTAGTTTTCGGGTTATAATTCCCAAAGTGACTCATTTGAATAGTTACCCAGCAACACAGAGAGGATGCTGTGTGCCCAGGCTGGAACCAAAGAAGGCCTACAGGGATGTGATAGTTCTCACAGACGAGTCCATCTGTTGCAAAAAAGAGTGTGCATAAGAATGTGAGATCTAAAAAGAAAAAGGCCCAACTTTGTCAGACCTGAGAAAAATTCCCCTGCTTTTCTGCTCTGTGGCCCAGTATGTTCTGGAGCTTTGGAAATCTTCAAAAGGTAAGTGAACAAACTGTGGGGACCCCAAGAGGTGGGAAGTGAGCATAAGATATCTCAGTGAGTGGGGGGAGCCTTAAGTGGCTGGAGGCAGCTGAACTAGCCCCCTCCCCCACCAGGTCTTCATTAACCCTGAGGAACCCATGCACAGTTAATGACCCACACATTTGATTAATGAATGCATTGGAGAGTGGAGGGATGGGGCTTGTTCATTTAATGTGATTCAGTTAACATTACAACCGTAATAGGCAGGCTTCAGTACTTCAAAGACTACTTATACATTTTCAAACATATATCCAATACGGCACATGTAAACTACAGATTAGCAAGTTTCCCATGTTTCACCATGCAATTTTGTATATTAGAGAACAGGGATACAAATACCTAGGATACACTTAAAAATATCAACAATTTCTGAATAAACTTTTTAAAAAATCCACTTAATAACCCTCCACCCAATGTACCAGATTAATTTCAATGACTATAAGGTACAATAATGTAAGATATAATATGAGGTGTTGAAGATTCAGTGAATTTAAAACAACAGCAAACTTTGTATATATTTTACATATATACACTTGGATAGGTTACAATGTATATATTTTTACTCTTTCACATATGCACATGCACACACGCATGCACACACACATACACACACTCATCCACATGTACCCATATCTCAACTAGGTTGAGGGACGGAAGCCAGCAAGTCTGAGTCTAGCTCCCTCAGGAAAAGTACAAAAGTACTTAAGTACTTAAGCCATGTCTTTAAGGAAACAAAAAAAAATGTCATCTGAATCAGACAAAAGAAGTTGGGCCTGACAATATGGAAAATCCTCCCCAATTTCTACAGTATTACCTGAACAAAACAAGGATTTTGGGAAATAAAAGGGGGGTCCTCAAGCCCACCTACTCTTTGAGTCGTCTTTGGACCCAGACTTGGCAGTGTCTGTACTTCTGGCTAGGACTTGGATAAAACGCACTCCCCGCCCCCCCAGAGTCAGTGAAAATTTCAGTGCATCTTATATAGCGAATGTTGCAATGTGTGTGTGTGTATGTGTGTGGAAAGGGGGTTGGTGTGGCGCCAATCTGCTGTTCTAGAATTGGCTGTGGCAGTGGTGGTGAATGGGCTGTGGTGGTGGCAAACGGGCCCTGGCGAATGGGAGGTGGCAAATGGGCTGCAGTGGCGGCAAACGGGCTGCGCCAAATGGGCTGCGTCGTCAAATGGGTAGTGGTGAACAGGGTGTGGCAGCAGCAAATGGTCAGCACCAAACAGGCTGTGCAGAATGGGGCGTGTTGGTGTCGGCAAATGGGTGGCAGAGAAGGGCTGTGGCATCAGCGAACAGGCTGCGCCAAATGGGGCGAGGTGGCAATGATGAATGGACTGTGGTGAATGGGGCGAGGCAAATGGGCTGCCATGGCAACAGCAAACAGGTGATGGAAAATGGGCCATGGCAGCGCCAAACAGGCTGCTCCAAACAGGCTGTGACGTCAGCGAACAGGCGTGGCGGCGGCGGCGAATGAGTGATGGTAAACAGGCCAGGGCAGCAGCGAATGGGCCACACCAAACGGGCTGTGTTGAATGGGGTGTGGCAGTGGCAGCGAACGGGCTGCAGCATCGGTGAATAGGCTGCTCCAAATGGGGCACGGCGTCAGCGAATGGGGCAAGGCAATGGCAAATGGGCTGCAGTGAATGTGTGAGGCGAATGGGCCGCTACAGCAGCAATGAACAGGTGATGGTGAAGGGGCTGTATCAGCCTCAAACGAGCTGCTTCAAACAGGCCGTGGCGGTGACAAATAGGCGTGGTGGCGGTGGCAAATGGGTGGTGGTGAACGGGCCACAGCAGCAGCAATGAACAGGCCATGGTGAATGGGCCAGATGAATACCTGATGGATGCTGGGAGGCAGAGGCAAAAAAATTTTTTCTTGTTTTCCTCCCCAAAAATGGTAGGAGCATCTTATAGTCCAGAGAGTCTGATACTCCAAAAACTATGGTACATTGTAATAAGTACATTGCTGTTATTTTAAAGTCATTGGCTTTCTATGTATTCTAACGAACCAGTTCTGCCTCAGTATTCAGTTAAAAGTGATTTGAGTGTGTCGATTTTCCAGGGCTGTGAGTGTATGAACAACTTACCATAAGCCGAACCTGGGAGCGTGTGTGTACCATTAAGTGTAGGAAATTTCTCCCTATCATTCCTCCTTATCAATAATCACTGCTATCGTTATGCTTACTTTTATTTTCTTGAATATTTTTGTCTTAACAGGTTTTGTACACACATATACACATGCGCACACACACACACACAGAGAAAAATACAACCCCCATGCAAAAATACAGCTACCCAATATAACAAAACATATATACACAAATGCAGAAAAGCAGTAAAGATGGATATATGCCATTTATTAATCAAATGCCAAGATGTTCCTAAATATACCTTTAAAAATAAAATTAATAATTCTCTAACCTAATAAAACAACATAAAATCTATGCCACCAAAGTTTGTATGGAGTCATTTTTGATGAATGACAAATCTGCCTTTTCAAAAATATAACCCTTATACCAGTGGTGGGATTCAGCCAGTTCACACCACTTGAACTTTCTGAGCAGTTTGGCAAACTGGTTGTTGGAAGAAATCATTAGGGCAGAGAACCGGTTGTTAAATTACTTAAATCCCACCACTGCCTTATATCCCTTATCCCTTGAATCCAATTCTTAATCAGAAATTTCTAAAAATAGTTCTCTTAATGGTACCCAGATCCAACACAACTATACAAATGCCAGATTCTAATCATATTTTGTAAGAAATAAATTCTTTGATGCAGATGAAAATTTGTAGATGCCTCTAGGACCGTATTGGCGAACCTATGGCACGCGTGCTGGAAGTGGCATGCAGGAAGTGGCATTTCACCTGGCAAGCGAGACGTCGCCCATTCCTCTTCTGGGTTTGTGGCACAAGCATGTCATCGGCCAGCTAGTCTTCTGGTTACTAGTGCGCATGCGGGCGCGACGATCAGCTGACCTTCACGTGTGCGGCAGTGCCAGAAACCGAAAGATCAGCTGGCCAGCTGATTGTTGCGCATGCATGCGTGTGAGTAAACAGAAGACTAGCCCTGCCGAGGTTTGGGGCCGCTCGGGTGGGGAGATAGGGAAACCCCGGCCTAGCCGGCTGCTCTGCTCCTTTTCCTCTTCTGGGTTCTGGCATGCCCCCTCACACCTCGCAGCCAGGAGGAGAAGCAAGCTTCCCCCATGAGGACTGGAGGAGAGTGCGGTAAATGGTAAGACGCCCACTGACTGGGAAGCGGTCATGCTCCCTTGGAAGAAGTGGCTGGAGAGGGTTGCACCAACTTTTGCCGGCATGAATGCCCATGCTGGATGCTTCCTGGAGCTTGAGGCTTGCAGAAGGAGGAGCAGCAGCATTTGGCAGATTGTTCGTGCCAGCGAAGTTTGGTGCAGGAGCTTTTCCAGGCCCAAAACGGGGAATGGGGGGGAGTATGTGCGGGTGATGTATCTTGACTGGGTCATTTCAGCCTCCAAATGTGCAGACTCTGCTGCCCTGCCTGGGCTTCTCCCACTGGGAGCCGCTGGATTAGCAGGTGCAGCTGGTGGGGCTTTAGTGGACCAGCAGCTGGTGAGGGTGAGGGGATGGGCTGCCTGCACAGGTGGCCACATGGCCGCCATCAAAGCAGGGCTGAGAAACCCTCTTGGCTCGCTCTGCCAGTCGTACCTGTACCCTGGACTGGGGGGCGTCGCCACCTCCCCCTTTGGCAGTCAGAGAGCCTGGTTCGGTGGCGGGGGTCAGACACGGGTGCTGTGCCGCCTGTGGTTGGACCCGTGACCTGATCTCCACCATGCCCGCTGCTGCGCTTCCGGCTGAGCCAACGCCAGAGAAGAACCAATGGGCAGGGCAGCTGGCTGCCCTTCTGCTCCTTCCCTGGCGTTGACTCAGGGACATAACTGCAAAACGCATCCGGAGTCCAGGAGACTTTGAGACAGCGATCATCACCCCACGTCCTCCTCAGCTTGCAACAGATGGCTCGAGTGGGCGCAAGAAGGCGAAGTTGGTAGAAGTGGCTGCTGAGCTTAGGGTATGGGTGTGTGTGAGTCGAGGGTTAACTTTTCAGCATTCTGAGATCCAAATCTAATTGGCTTCTCTGGGTCCCAAGGAGATACACACACACACACACCCTGCACTCAACAGCCACTTAGATCGGCTTCACCTTCTTGCGCCTCACCAAGCCATCTGTTGCAAGCTGAGGAGGATGTGGGGTGATGATCGTGTCTCAGTCCCCTCGACTCCGGACCGGTTTCATAGTTGTGTCCCTGAGTCAATGCCGGGGAAGGAGAAGAAGTGTGTGTGTGTCTCCTTGGGACGCGGAGAAGTCATTTAGGTTTGGATCACGGAATGCTGAAAAGTTAACCTTCAACTCTCTGCAGATCTCCCCCTACCCACCCACCAGTGCCTGGATAGGGTTGCTGAAAGTAGAGGTGCCTGTAAATTAATATGTGTTCATGTCTGAAGGCTACTCGGGAGAGATCAGGACTGGGGTGCCTATTTGCCGAATCGATTTTTTGAAAGGAAAAGAGAGAGGTGGGGAGAGGGAGATGAGGGAGGGAGAGAGTGTTAACTTTTCAGCATCCCCCATCCCGTGATCCAAACCCAACTGGCTTCTCTGTGTCCCAAGGACACACACACACACACACCCTGCACTCAGCAGCCACTTCTACCGGCTTCGCCTTCTTGCGCCCACCTGAGCCATCTATTGCAAGCTGATGAGAATGTGGGGTGATGATCGTATTTCAAAGTCTCTCGACTCTGGACGGGTTTCGCAGTTGTGTCCCTGAGTCAATGCCGGGAAGGAGCAGAATGGCAGCCAGAGTTTCTCCTTTTCCATGCCCTGAAATCTTTTGAGACTAAGAAGAATCTTAAATCTCTCAAGAGAGATCGGAACCGGGGTGCTTATTTGCCAAATCAATTTTTCAGAAGGAAGAGAGGGGGGTGGGGAGGGGGAGGGGGGAGGGGGGAGAGAGAGAGAGAGAGAGAGAGAGAGAGAGATTCAGATTCTTCAGGTATCAGTTTTAGTTTAGTCTCAAAAGATTTCAGGATTTCATGCTTCCATCTGCCTGTCTCTTGGTGAGGGAGCTTCCTGGAGAAGCGGCCAAAAGCTCCATTTGGAGGCCGTCAATCACAAGCCCCGGGGGCACCTACTTCCAAGGGAATGGCTTGGCTATTTCAAAGCGAGTGGTTGGGAAGCCGAGAGACAGGCAGATGGATATGCGCTCGCTCTTGCCTTACTCATCGATTGAAAACAGTGCTGAGCTGCGGAGAGCGGCAAATTCCAGAGTTGAAAGAGGCTGAGGAGAGGCAGGGCTGGGATCGGAGTCAGCCAGGGAGAAAGGGAGGTGAGGTGCCACTTCCCCTACAAGCGTAGCATCCGTCTGCCCCTCTCTTGGCGAGGATGCTTCCCAATCGCTCACTTCAAAGTAGCCAAGCCATTCCCTTGGAAGCAGGCACCCCTGGGGCTCATGATGACAGACTCTGCATGGAGCTTTCAGCCATCTTTCCCTGGAGCCCCAGGCATAGGAGCTGCCTGCTCCTCCCTCTCTGCCTCCCGTCTGCTCTCAGCCCCACACCGAAGTTTGGGAAGCATCGGGGCAAGTTTGTGCACTGCGCTCAGGACTCGAAAGCAAGCCGCCGCTGTGGCAAGCAGGCCAGCTGGGTCAGTGGAGGCCGCCCAACCAGTTTCCTGCTCCTGCAGCAGCTTGTTTCTTCCTCGGAGAAGGGATGGTGGTGTACAGCCGAAGTGCTCTTGGCCCCAACAGGGAAGCTCCAAACACGTGGCAGCTTGCTTAGGCTCTTCCCTGCTGGGAGCAGCAGGCTGCAGGGGGAAGGGCAAGAGTGAACGGCAGGCTCAGATGCACAGGGCAGAATTTGCTGGCTGGGCAGCTGGCTGCCCTGCCCGCTGCTCCTTTCCCAGTGTTGGCTCGGTTGGCAGTGCAGTAGGTGTGATGGGGGTCGGGTGACAGGCCCAACCGCAGGCAGCGCAGTAGTGGGGGTCGGGTGTGGATGCCGCGCCGAGCCAGGGAACAGCGGCTCCCAGCAGAAAGGAGCCCAGGCAAGCCACATGTTCAGAGCTTCCCTGACAGCGCACTTGGCACCACTATCTTGGCAGTGCCATGTGCTGGCCGGGGAATGGCTGTCTCGCCATGGAACGGGCCGGTACCTAGTTGTCCTCCGTTAACAACACCGGCCCTCTTGGAAAAAAGGGGGGGCACGTTTGAGGATGCGCATGCGCAGGGCGCATGCGCAGGGGAGCATGGGGGTGTGTCCTGTGTGCATGCACAAATGGGGCACACATTGCATTATGGGTGCCGGCACGCAGGAGTGCAAGAGTTCTCTCGCGCTCAGACTTTTGGCACGCAATACCAAAAAGGTTTGCCATCACTGCTCTAGGACAATGTGGTCCAAAACTGAAGCCTCTAAATTCCCTAAACAATATAGTCTCATGTGAAAAAGTAAGTACATGCTGTTTGAGTTTACTATGTATCAAGACATATTAAAAATGATCTGATCCTTAGCAGTTCTTAAAAGTAGGCAAATACAACAACACATGATATATTATACCATGTCATTTGTTTTATAAAAAGGAAGTCATGTCTGAAAATCTAAGTATAGGTGTATCTATGATTCAGTAGCTTGTAGAGCCACCTTTAGCAGCAACAGCTAATTTTAGCAGCAATAATTCCTCCACAACAATGTAAGAAACTAATAAAGTCATACAAAAATGATTACTTCAACCATTTTTTGTATGACTTTATTAGTCTCTCACACTGTTGTGCAGGAATTTGGACCATTCTTCTTTACAACATTGCTTCAATTCATTGAGGTTTGGGGCATTTGTTCATGCACAGATCTCTTGAGGTCCCACCACAGCATTTCTTTTTTCTTTTTAAGTTTTTTATTTTGAACACATTAAGACAAGACACAAACACACATTTATATGGTGGTGGCAGCCAGAGAAGGGACCCAAGACTGGATCCGGGCAATTACCAATGCTTCTTTGAGGGATGGGGTCTTCCCTGCTGTACTTAAGGAGGCGGTGGTGTGGCCCCTCCTCAAGAAGCCAACACTGGACCAGGCCTCCTTAAACAATTTCCGTACTGTCTCCAACCTTCGCCTTGTAGCGAAGGTTGTTGAGGCGGTGGTGGCTTACCAACTCCCACAATTCCTGGAGGAAACTGTTTACCTCGATCTGTACCAATTCGGTTTCAGGCACGGCCACAGCACAGAAACGGCATTGGTCGCCCTGGTGAATGATCTCTGGCGGGCCCAGAATGGGGGTTGTTCCTCCATTCTGGTGGTACTTGACCTCTCAGCAGCGTTCAATACTATCAACCATGGTATCCTACTGCGATGGTTCCGGGGGCTGGGAGTGGGAGGCACTATTCTACAGTGGTTCGTCTCCTATCTCTCGGGCTGGACGCAGTTTGTTTGGGTGGGGGGTCAGAGATCTTCCCTGAGGCCCCTCACTTTGTGGGGTGCAGCAGGGGTCAGTTCTCTCCCCCCTGCTTTTTAACATCTACATGAAGCCACTGGGTGAGATCATTCACAGTTTGGGGGGGGGTATCATCAGTACGCTGATGATACCCAATTGTATATTTGCACCCCGAATCAACCCAGGGATGCCCTTTCTGTGATGTCGAAGTGCCTGGAGGCTGTGCAGTTCTGGATGGGCAGAAACAGGCTCCGACTCAACTCCTCCAAGACTGAGTGACTGTGGATTCTGGCATCTTCTGATTTAGCTACCCCATCACTTATGATGGTAAGGGAGTTGTTGACTCCCTCAGAAAGGGCCTGCAATCTTGGCATCCTCCTTGACTTGCGGCTGTCATTGGTGGATCATTTGACAGCTGTGACAAGGGGGGCTTTTGCACAGGTTTGCTAGTGTGCCAGTTGCGGCCTTTCCTAGACAGAGATGCCCTTCGCACAGTCAGTCAAGCTCTCATTGTCTCTCAGTTGGACTACTGCAATGCCCTCTTCATGGGGCTGCCCTTGGGGTGCACTCCAGCTAGTCCAGAATGCAGCCGTGCAGGTTGTTATGGGAGTTCCCCGCTACTCCCGGGCTATACCTCTCCTGCGTGAGCTGCACTGGCTACCCGTGGCCTTCTGGATTCACTTCAAGGTGCTGGTGCTAACCTATAAAGCCCTTCATGGCATGGGCCCAAGGTACTTGCAGGACCACCTTCTACTGGCCTCCCACCGCCCTGTGCGGTCTCATAGAGCTGCCCTCCTCTGGGTGCTGTTGGCCAGACAATGTCAGATGGTGACCCCCAGGATGAGGACATTCTCTGTGGCTACGCCAACCCTCTGGAATGGGCTGCCCACTGAGCTCTGAACGGCTCCAGATCTCCACACTTTTTGTACTAGTTTAAAGACATGGCTGTTCTACGAAATCCTATGACCGGTTACAGGGTTTTCTAATTGGTTATTTTCTAATTGGATGGTTTTAGTTTGTATTATTTGTCTGTTTTTAACCATGTGAGCCGCCCGAGTCCCAAGGGAGAAGGGCGGCATACAAATTTTATAAACAAACAAACAAACAAACGTATCACTTATTCCTTCAGCTATTTCGAGGTGATCCTTTCTTGCTATTTACATCTATTTACACATATTTTAAATTTTGTCTTATTCAACAATTATTTTCCATCTTTCTTTATTTTGTCTACATTGTACCTTGATCATCAACATTTTTTCCCCTCTCTCCTTTATTCCTCTTTCTCATTTTTCCTATTTTCCAAACATTCGTATCATCTACACCTCACTTTGTAATATTCTGTATCCTTTCTCCTTGAGTTCTTTTGTTAGTTTGTCCATCTCTGCGCATTCTAAATTTTTTCTAATTAAATTTTCTTCTGATGGTAGGTTTTCCTTCTTCAAATTTTGCGCATAGACTACGCGGGTTGCTGTCAGTATATGTAATATTAAATAATGTATTTCCTTGGTATAGTTTTCTATGGAAATCCCTAGTAGAAACTTCTCAAGTTCTCCCTTTACTGAATTCTGAATTATTTCCTCTATCCACTTTTTAGCCCAGAATTTCTTTGCCACTGGGCAGGTCCACAAGAGGTGGTAATATGTTCCATAGTTTTCTCTCTTACATTTCCAGCATTTCGGTGAATTGCTAGGAAACATTTTCGCTATTCTAGCTGGTGGAAAGTGCCATCTATGAAACATTTTCATCTGGTTTTCCTTGTATGCCGTTGATGTTGTCGATTTCATATTTGTTCTCCACATCTTTCCCCACGTCTCTAATTCTATTACATGATTGAAATTCCTTGCCCATTTGATCACAGTATCTTTCACTATTTCCTCTTCCATTTTATACCGCAATAAAAATTTATATATTTTACTAATTAATTTTTGTTCCCTCCCATATACAATTTTATCCAGTTCATTTTGCTCTAATTGTACCTGATCTATCCTTGTATCTTCTGTGTATTTTGATCTTATTTGTAAGTACGTCCACCATTCAACTTCCCTATTCAAATCCTGTTCCAGTTCTTGTTTTGTTTTTAATTTTCCCAAATCATCTCTATATCTAATTATTTTGCTCCAGTCTACTAAATTTGGGTGTGTTAATGTTTCATTGGGAGAAATCCAAAGCAGTATTCTTGTATAGTACTGCTTTTTGATTTTATTCCAAATTAATAATAATGAATTTCTAATTATATGCCTTCTAAAATATCCATGAGTTTTTTGCTTTTCACCCCATAAAAAAGCATGCCATCCTCTCTGTAAACCGTGTCCTTCTATTGTTAAGATTCTTTTATTTCCCAACTCCATCCATTCCTTTAACCATGTTAGGCATGCTGCTTGGTAATAAATCTCCCAATCCGGAAATGCTACTCCTCCTCTATCCCTGGTATCTTGTAATGTTTTTAATCTAATTCTAGGTTTTCTCCCTTGCCATATAAATTTTGAGGTCAATCTATTTAATAAATCAAAAAAACTTTTGTCCTGGAAGAGGAATAAAATTTTGGGCAGGATGTTCATTTTTATTGCTGCCACTCTTCCCATCCATGAAATTTGAAGATTTTTCCAATCTTCCAAATCTTTTCCAATTTGCAGTATTAATTTGTCATAATTTTCCTTTTTGATTGAGGAGCCTCTTGCTGTTAGCCAAATCCCTAAATATTTTATTTTATTTTTTGTTATCTCAATATTCATACTATTTTCTAATTCTATCTCTTGTTTTTTTGTAAGATTTTTGGTTAGCAATTTGGATTTATTTTTATTAATTTTTAAACCTGCCACTTCGCCAAATTCTTCTATTTTTTCAATCAATTTGGGACCTGATTTTAGAGGTTCCTCCATTATAAAGACCATATCGTCTGCAAAAGCTTGCAATTTGTACTCCTCATTTTTATTGTTAACCTTTTATCTCTTGATCTTCCCTAATTTTTTTAAAGTGGCTCCAATGATAATATAAAGAGAAGTGGGGAAAGTGGGCATCCTTGTCTCACTCCTTTTGTTATCTCAAATCCGTCTGTCATATCTTGATTCATAATTACGCTTGCAGTTTTTTTTTTATTGAAAAAGTTTTACAATACAGAATTTCCCCCCCCTTTTTCACCCCTCCCCCTCCCTCCCTCCCCCTCCCCCCCAACCTCCCCCCAACCACGCCCTTTCCCTCCCCATCCCCCCCTGACTTCCGCTACACATTTTTTAAAAAGAAAAACAACAAAAATTTAAATTTATAACAAAGAGAAAAGCGAAAACTATTATATATTCAATTCTAGATTGAAAGGAAGAGAGAAGAAAGAGAAAAAAGAATTAAAAGAATATTAAGAAAAAAGAAAAAAAAGAGAAGAAAAAACCCATACAAATAAATGTTTATCTAAAATTAACAATAATATAATAAGAAAAACACCCCAAAATAACAACCATTATCATATTTAACACTTTAAAAAAATTTCTAACCTTTATATGACCCGTTAATATTAGCATTACAAGTCGTATGCCTAGCTCTATCCCCCAAAAATAGTATAACCTACATATTCATATCAAATAATATCAAGTAATTTAATCCCAACTAGTCCCCTTGGTTAAAAAAAAACAACACAGAAGAACAAAGAACAGGAAGAAGAAAAAAAAGGGGAAAAAAGAAGAACATAAAACATACAGTATAATGTAATTATACATATATTATTATAATTTTCCATAATCCAACTTTCAATCTTCTCTTCATCTTGATTGAAGTTAAATATTCTTTCTCCACGTTTATCCAATTCCAATAAGCTTCGTCTTCTATCTGCCCCCATCAGTAAGAGTAAAACATTCCACTTAAACCCCCCGTGTGACCTTGTATAAACAATATACAACCACGAAGATATTCACTCCTCTAGGTAGAATCATTCAAACTAACTTATTCTATTTCAACAAGAAAAAAAAAACCCAATGCAGCTCCACCAATCCTTGAGAAAAGAAACAAGCAAAAAAAAAATTTCAAGAAACTGCATTCCCAGATGTTCTTTTAAGACTCTTTCAAATCCTGCCACCCTTTGTTATTCACTCCTTCTAGTTGTAAGATGTTTTCATTTCCCTTCTTTCCTCCTAGATGGTAAATTGCAAAAAAAACTTGTAATAGGGTAATCACAGATCGCTGCTACTATTGCAGCAATCTGTAAAACTTGCTCAGGATGATAAATCCAATTCTAGATAATAGAAATTTTTTTTTTGTAAGTCTCCAACTCAAGATGAAGTCATTGTAATCCATAAATCCAACTCAATATAGACTTTATAAATTTTATAACTTTTTTACCAAACTTTCCATATATTCCGATAACAACTGTAGATGCTGAAAAACTTCACGATACTCAGTGGTACATACCCCTTGAGTTTCCTCATTGGCTTCTTCCTGCTGTTTGACATCACCATCCGTTACTTGGGGAGCGTTGGACCCCTGCTGCTGTTCATCTCGAATTATAATATTTTTAAAATCTTGCTGCCACAGTTCAGGGTCCGGTGCTCCTACTCTGAATTCACCAGGATGTTCAATTCTCCCATCTGAGAAGTCCTTAAAAGAATCCTCTAAAGAACCACCTTGTGCACCTTGTGCTTTTAACACTCTTTGATTCATACTTTGAATCTCTTCCTTCTGTTTGCCTTTTACCGACTCTCTTTCCTGTTTCTTGTTCTTCACATATTCAGTGGCTCCCTTGAAAATATTTTTATAAAAATGTTCTGCTTTTCCAATAGTGTTCAAACTATATCTCACACCATGATATCTAAAAATTATGCCAACTGGTAAGTCCCATCTAAATGGGATATTACTTTTCTTCAATTCCTTAGTTAAAAAAGCAAATTCTTTCCTATCCTTTAGAACCTTCGATGGTAACTCTTTAAAGATATTAATTTGTGCACCTTCTACTTGCACTCTGGCAGAGTAGGACTTTTGTAAGATGTCATCTCTCAGCCTTTTATCAGTAAAATAAACGACAACGTCTCTGGGCAAATTCCTTTGTTTGGCTACTCGTGAATTGACTCTATAAACTTTCTCTATACAACCAAGAATTATCTCATCTTCTAGCTCTAGTAATTCAGCAAAGACCTTTGCAGAAATTGCTTTTAAATCTCTCTGGTTTTCTTTAATACCTCTTACTCTGATCGCTGATGCCATAGTTTTGATTTGAAGCATGATAATATCATTCTGTGTAGTCTGATTTCGAGTCTCAGCTTCCACAAACTTTTCTTGTATTTCTCGTATCTGAGAGTCAAATTTACTGGTAATTTCAGTGACTTTCTCCTCCATTTCAATCACCACATTTGAAAGATCTGAAATTACTTTAATAATAGTTTGACTTAATTGGTCATGCTTTCCAGCAATCAAGTCCACAAGATTCTTCTGTGAATTTTTAATTTTGTCAACTACACTCGGTAGGGAAGTTGTTATAAGATCTTTTAAGTCCCCTTCTGCCAATCCACACAATTGCATCATCTCAGCTTTATTCTTCAGCTGGCTCATGGGGGAGCCCCCCCTTCCTTTAGTCATCTTTACTTTACTTTAAGTTGCTTTACTTTGCTTTACTTTATTTTACTTTACTTTACTTTAGTTTTAAAAAAAAATATCCAAGAAAATTCTTCTTACTTTAAGTGCCTTTCCCATAGCAGAGTATTTATTTCAAAGCCTCCATTTTCAATCGCTCTGGCATTTCTTCAATTAAGACCAGTCACCATCTTAAAAGACTTTCTTAAGAACTTTCACTTCTCTTCCTCTCCTTCCCCCTTCCCCTCTTTCCTCCTCCAGAAGATCAATAAAAAATCGGTAAAAAAAATCCATACTTGCTTCGACTTTTCTTCTTTCTTTTTCAGCTTGCTCAATAAACGCTTCAACCGTGGTGTTGCTTCCAGCGTCTGGCTCCGCTAATTAGCGGAGGACTGTCTCGACGCGGAGCATTCTCTGGAGGATATGGAGGGAGCCATCCTTCTGAGCCCTCCCCAGGACAAACGAAGCATTCCTGGGGCGACTCAGGGGACTCACCTCACCCCCAGAAGCTCTCCCTGCTCCTCCCGATGAGGAGCAGGTTTTTCGAGCCGCCTGCCAGCTGTGCGGCGGCTCTAACGCGCCGAGATGCCAGCGGGCATGGGAAAGCCCGCCGCCAACGAGGAAGGCGCCACCGGAAGTCACTCTTGCAGTTTGTTTTGAATATATTTTTTCAATCATTTTTTCAAATTTTGAGCCAAATTCCATTTTTTTTATTTGTTATATCATAAATCTCCAATTCAAATTATCAAAAGCTTGTTGGGCATCAAGGAAAACCAGTGAAACTTGTTTCTCTGAGTGTGCTTCCTAAAACTCTAATATATGGATTATGGTGTGTGTGTGTTTTTTTAATTTGTTGTCCTGGCAAAAAACCATTTTGATCCTAATGTATATGTTTATTTAGAATCATTTTTAACCTTTCAGCAATTGACATATGTTTTATAATCAGAATTCAATAAAGAGATAGGCCTGTAATTCTGTACTAATTGCTGGTCTGAATCCTCCTTGTATATAAGTGTGATTAGTGCTTCTGTCCATGTTTTCGGTATATTTGTCTCCTGTAGTGTTTGACTGAATATTTCTAGCATTAATCCTCCTATCTGTTTTTATATACTCCTGTATAATTCAATAGGTATTCCATCTGGTCCTGGTGTCTTATTGTTTGTTTGTTTTTTTTTGTTGTTGTTTTGTCTTTTTATTGCAATTCCAAATTCTGTTTCAGAGATTGGTCTATTCAATTCTTCTTTCTGTTTCTCCGTAAGTTTACATACATTTGTTTCTCTAGATATTCTTTGATTTCTGCTTCTATCGTTTCTTCCTGAGTATATAATTTGGAGGAAAAAGTATGTATTATTCGTTTCTTGTCTTCTCTTTTATATCGGATTTTCCCCTCCTCATGTTTCAACTGTTGTATTGTTCTTTTATCTTTTTCCTTTTTTAGCTTATAAGCTAACCACCTGCTCACTTTGTTTGCGTGCTCAAAGAAATTTTGTTTTGCCATCTTTATTTTAAATGCCACTTCTTCTTGGGTTATCAGATTTAGTTTGTGTTTAATTATTCTCCTTTCCTCTTTTACTTTTTTATTTTGGGGGTCTTTCTGTAAATCTTCTAATTTTTTAAGCTCTTCCATATGTATCTTTTTTGTCCTTTCCAATATATAATTATCAGATTATGGTCCGCCCATTCGTTTAGTCCTATGCCTACTTTTTCTAATTCTAATTGTAATTGTGCTGTTATCCAGGCCATATCGATCCTGGACCAAGATCGATGTGGATGAGAATAGTATGTATATTGCTTTTCTTCTTTGTAGATTTCTCGGCAGGTGTCTCTTAGGCCTAATTCTGATACCATATTGAAAAATTCTTTAGGTAGTATTTCCTTCTTTTTTTTATTTTTCTTACTGCTATAATAGTCTCTTTTACTATCAGCTATGGCATTATAATCTCCTATTATGCATACATTTTCTATTTCTTGTTCTATTATTTTATCGTGCAAATGTTTGAAATATTCTTGTTGATTTTTGTTTGGGGAATATACCACTACTAATAAAATTTGTTTATATTCCGTATCTAATTTTATCATCAAAATTCTACCCTCGTCATCTGCATAAACTGATTCTGAATTTATTCTTTCTTTTACATACACTGCAATTCTTCTTTTTTTCTGTTGTGATAATGACACATGTAATCTTCCTAATTGTTTGTTTTTTAATAATTTTTGGAATCCTCTTTTTATATGAACCTCTTGAATACAAATCACATCTATATCTATTTTTTTTATTTTTTGAATATTCAATAATATTTAATAATATTTACTTTTGTAAATATTTGTGCTCTCTTTTTCTGTGCATTTAAACCATTAATATTCACAGAGAATAAAGATATTGTTTCTTCCATCTCCTACTGTATTTATTTCTTGGTATTTCTTGTCTCCCTTTTAACTTTTCCTCTTGCTCCTTCTCTTTCTTCTCGTTCCTTTTCTTAGGTTTTCCTTAGCTCTTTCTCTCTTTCTATCTCCTCTTGTTGATCCTCCTGACTTTTACTTTCTAATTTGTCTTTACTTTCTTGTTCTTCTTCCAAGTAATTTTTATAGAACTCTTGAGCTTTTTCTGTCGAATCAACTTTAAATTTCTTATCCTGCCATGTGATGAGGATACCTTCAGGGATAATCCATATAAACATTATTTTATGTTTTATAAGGTGTGATATTAAAAAATGATACTGTTGCCTTTGGTCTCGAATTCTGCATGGGATTTGTTTTAGAATTATGATTTCTTTGCTTTGTATGTTACGGTCTCTTGATTTTTTATAGATTTCATCTCTTATTGTTTTTTTAATGAACCTAATATGCACTTCCTGTGCTAAACAGTGTCTTCTTGTATAATTGTTATGTACTTGGTAAATTTCATCCATGTATCTTTTATTTCCAACTTATCTTTCTGTATTAATTCTGCTATTATTTCATTCATTTTTTCCTCCAAATCTTCCTCTTTCTCCTCCATGACATTCTGGAAGCGTAGGAAATGTGAGGCTTTCTCCATTTCCAAAAAAATAATTGAGCCCGACAAATCCTTGTTTGATTGTAATACCTTCTGCTCTGCCATTTGTAATTTAAGTTCTAATTGATCAACCTTGGTTTCTATTTTTTTAACTTTTTGCTCATTTTCTACAATTGTTTGTTGTATATGCTCCATCTTTTCTTTCATAGTTTGCTATCAGATGGTACTTGTATTTCATGCATCTCTTGAAGTGAGCTACAGAGTGTCTTCTTAAAAAATGTGCTACTGGACTCCTGATTTTGGCTGCCTTAGATTAACATAGCTTCTTCTATAATGGTACAAGTTCTGAGGAATTCCTGTTCTAACTAAGCAGAGCATGATAAAATGGTTGTTTATGCAGGAGAAATATTTGCCATCTTGTTCAACCACAAACTAGCAATTGTTCTGACCTATATTAATAATGTCTTCAGGCACTATGTGAAGTCAACTGACTTCCCCAAAAATCTTTATACCAGCTGGAGAATAAAATCTCATTAAGGATTTTAATATACATACATAATCATAATAATATATATTAAGTAGTATTAATAGCCTTTAATACAAGTATTAAACTCACCTTGCAGCAGGAATTCCTCTCTTGTTAAGATCCACTCTTACTTTTTCTCCTACATGTTTGTAAATCTCCATAAGTGCCAAAATTGCAGCGTCTCTCACCTGTGAATATGAAAGATGCTCATCAACAAATCTAAAAGCTATTAAAATAAACTGTCTTGGTAGTCTTCGACTTAAGACCCCAATTGAGTCCCAAATTTATATTGCTAAGTGAGACATTTTTTAATTGAATTTTGCGCAATTTACCACCTTTCTTGCCTCAGGTTTATGTTTATGTTTATTGAATTTTTATACCGCCCTTCTCCTGAAGGACTCAGGGCGGTGTACAGCCAACAATAAAACCACATATAATACAAAATTTAAGAACAATTTAAAAATAAATTAAATACTTATGGCCCCTCAGTTAAAACACACGAATTTAAAATACCCAATCCCCAACTTTAATCAAGCCAGTCCAGCCTGTTGAAGTAACAAGGTCTTAAGGGCACGGTGAAAGGTTCACAGATCGGGAATCCTACATATCCCAAGGGAGAGTTCATTCCAGAGGGCGGGTGCCCTCACAGAGAAGACTCTCCCCCTGGGGGTCGCCAGGATACATTGTTTAACTGACAGCACTCTGAGGAGTCCCTCTCTGTGGGACTGCGTGTTGGTCGATAGGAGGTCGTCGGTGTCAGAAGGCGATCCTATAAGTATCTGGAGTGCTTTAAAGGCGATCCTATAAGTAGCCATGGAGTGCTTTAAAGGTGGTAACTAACACCTTGAACCGCACCCAGAAGGCCACTGGGAGCCAGTGCAGCTCGCATAGGAGAGGTGTCACATGGGTGTGACGAGTCGCTTCCATAATCACCCACGCGGCCGCATTCTGGACCAGTTGGAGCCTCCGAGTGCTCTTCAAGGGGAGCCCCATGCAGAGAGTGTTACAGTAGTCTAGATGGGACATGACCAGGGCGTGAGTGACCATGCGCAGAGCGTCCCGGTCCAGAAAGGGACGCAACTGGTAAATCAGGCAAACCTGATAGAAAGCCTCCCTGGCCACAGCCATCACATGGTCTTCTAAAGACAGCCATGATTCCAGGAGGACACCCAAATTGCGAGCCCTCTCTGAGGGGGCCAAAATCTCACCCCCAATAGCCAGCAATGGAACCAGCTGGCTATACTGGGGCGCCGGGAGCCATAGACACTCAGTCTTGGAGGGGTTAAGTTTGAGCCTGTTTCTCCCCATCCAGATCTGCCCGGCCTCCAGACATCGGGACATCACGTCAAGGGCATCATTGGGGTGGTCTGGGGTGGAGATGTACAGCTGAGTATTGTCAGCGTACTGATTGCACTTCATCCTGAAACCATGGATGATCTCCCCCAGCGACTTCGCATAAATGTTAAACAGAAGGAGTGAGAGGATAGACTTTTGTGGTACCCCACAAACAAGGTGCCTCAAGGTCGACTTCTGTCCCCCTGCCAACACAGACTGCGTCCAACCGGAGAGGAAGGAGGAGAACCACTGT
The DNA here is from genome assembly GCA_038048745.1 of Coluber constrictor foxii. Lineage (NCBI taxonomy): Eukaryota > Metazoa > Chordata > Lepidosauria > Squamata > Colubridae > Coluber > Coluber constrictor. The sequence goes on along the minus strand of CM075961.1, from coordinate 110,563,145 downwards.
GCCCCCCACTCCTAACCCCTCCAGCCAGTGCAGCATGATACTATGGTTGATGGTATCAAAAGCCGCTGAGAGGTCCAATAGGACTAAGACAGAGGAGAACCCCCCATCACGAGCCCTCCAGAGATGATCAACCAATGTGACCAATGCCGTTTCCATGCTGTATCCCAACCTGAAGCCTGACTGGTACGGATCTAGATAGACAGCTTCATCCAGGTATCAGGGGAGTTGCTGCCTATCACACTCTCAACATCCTTCGCCACGAAGCAAAGGTTGGAGACTGGACAATAGTTCGCTAATACAGCTGGGTCCAGAGAAGGCTTCTTGAGGAGGGGCCTCACCACTGCCTCTTTAAGGGCGGAGGGGAGGAAACCCTCACTCAGAGAAGTTAATAATCCTCTGGAGCCAGCCTCGTGTGACTGCCCGGGAGGCCAGCACCAATCAGGAGGAACATGGGTACCAGTAAACATGGCAGAACTCAATCTACCCAGAATCCTGTCCACGTCTTCAGGAGCCAGAGAGTCAAACTCCTCCCAGATAACATTCTCAAGATCCACCTCCATCACCCCATCTGAATCCACCCAATCAGAGTCCAAGCCTTCTCGAATCTGAGAGGGAAGGCTTAAATGAATCACTGCAGTTGTTAAGTTAATAATATGGTTATTAAGTGAATCTGGTTTCCTCACTGACACTGCTTGTCAGAAGGTCACAAAAGGTGATTACATAACCCCAAGACATTACAATTATCATAAATATGAGTCAGTTGACAAGCATCTGAATCTTGATCTTGTAACCACGGAGAAGCTGTCATAAGTCACCTTTTTCAGTGGCATCATAGCTTCAAACCATGATTAAATGAACTGTTATAAGATGAGGACTATCTATCTTCACTAGACAGATATGATTCCTCAATAAAAGTATATAGTACAAAGAAAATATTTAATTTTATTTGCTGAAAGCATGCTTTGTATCACTATTACTGTAATATCACTGATTAAATCATGCTGTATAACTATAATACCCACTGCAACTTGTTTTACTTATATATCACATTTAAAACCTTCCAAATCTATCATAGACTTTTGGCAGTTTACACAATAAACAGGATGTATAGCAAAAATTTTAAAATCCACTGTAAAAGCCAAGTTATATTTAAAAATCACAATTTGTCCAATTTTGACTGGGCCATCAATCCACAGTGAATTCCATCCAAAGAAAGTGACACCAATTACATAATAATCCAAAGTAAGAATGACAGCTTCCAGTTCTCTTCACATCTTCATGGTAGTAATCCAATATACCATAATCCTCAACTTGTGACTGATTACTTAGAAACTGAAATGCTGAAACCTGGCAGTCACAGTTTACCCAAGATACTAGCAAAACTATACTTGAGATGCCTCAGAGGAGAAAAAATACTTCTTGTAGGGAAAAATGCTGGAGTGATTCTTACATACAAGAAAAGGGCCCAAGATGATTTAAAGAACTATTGTCCAATCTTTCAGTCTTTCAGTCATCTACAAGATTTTCGTCAAGAAAATAGCAAAAATAATATTGAGAACATTAAGTGATACACAGCCAAAAGAGCAGGCAGGATTCAAAAGTGGTTACAGCACAATGGATCACATCCAGGTTGTTCAGCAAGTCATTGAAAGGCAATGAGTATACCCTGCTTCTGGGCATGGCTTTCATTGACTACGAAAAGGCATTTGACTCAGTATTCCAACAAGCAATAATTAATGCATTGCTCAATCAAGGGGTAGACACTGTTTACATAAATTTACTGCAATCAATATATAAAAAAACAATGGCAATAAATTGCCTTAATTATCTTAAAGTGGAAATCAACTTAGAACGAGAGGTATGACAGGGCAGTACAATATCACCTATCCTTTTCTCAGCTTGCCTTGAAGAAGTATTTCGCAATCTAGATTGGGCAACAGTTCGAATAAAAATCAAAAGTGCTTATTTAAATCACCTAAGATTTGCAGATTATATTGTTTCAACTGTCCAACTGGCATTTCCATAATAAGAAACTCCTGGGACATAGTTTTACAAAGAGTATAATACTTTACTGAAAAACTACATTCGCACAGAAGTGAAACCATTTCTGGATTTCCCTTGCAAATGCAAGCAAAGTTATTTCCTCCTTTCCCTCTGAATCACCCATAGTCCATTATGTTCGCCAATCACTTCTGTTCATTTTATGAGAAAACAGCTAGCCACGCTCTGTGTCCTTGAAAACTTCCAGAAATGTCTCAGTTGCTTAGATACCATCCCCCCCTTTGCATTCCATTCCACCACTGCCTCCCTTTTTTTTTTGTCAAACTGTGAGAAAAGGAGAAAATATAGGTAAAAGGGTGAATCAGTCTTGACAGTTTTCTTCTCACAAGACCTAACCCTAACCCATAAGAGCTACAAAGATACATACAAGAGCTGCACAAAGCAGGAAAACCATTTGGCTGAAAAATAAATCTGAAAATGAGAGGTTATGTTTAATAAATTAACCAAAGAAAGAAAATTTGTTATATCTGGAGAAGAACTAGACATAGTAGACCACTATATATACCCTGGCCAATGGATCTCAGTGGAGGGTGACACAATAAAGGAAATTGAATGGCATGTTAAATGGGGTTGGCAGGCATTCAGCAAGTTAAGCATAATTTTCAAGAACAACCTCCCATTATGCCTGAAGAGAAAAGTTTTTGATCAGTGTGTGCTACCTACTCTAATATATGTCAACGAAGCGTGGAACTAAACTCACAATCAATACAAAAGCTAAGAGTGGTGCAAAGAGCCATGGGAAAACACATGCTCAGCATTACAAGACAAGATAGAAAGACCTGCACATGGACTGGAGAACAAACAAAAGTATACAGTATCATCAAGAGAATAAAAGAACTGAAATGGAAATGGGCTGGTCACATAGCAAGAACTGATGGCAGGTGAACCAAGGCAGTCATAGAATTGATCCCACTTGATAAAAAGCGTCCATGAAAGAGACGTAAAACAAGATGAATCAACAACATCAGCAAGTACTGTGGGCCCATTTGGCAAAAGAAAGCTTAGGACAGGTTGGAAACAGCTCTTCATCCTGCAGTGGATAAACAATGGCTAAAATAAGAGCCTGGTGGCACAGCAGACTAAACTGCTGCTGTTAAAGTAGTACTTAGCTGCCAGCTGCCTGCAATTACTGAGAGTTCAATGATTCAAGGTTGACTCAGCCTTTCAATGGCTCAAGGTTGACTCAGCCTTCCATTCTTTCAAGGTAGGTAAAATGAGGACCCGGTTTGTGGGGGTAATAAGCTGATGTTGTATAAAATAGAACGCTGCTCAGGGTGGGCCAAAAGCCCTACTAAGCAGGTATATACAAAAGTATGAAGGCTATTGCTTAATGCACTGTAAGCCACCCTGAGTCTCCAGAGAAGGGCAGCATATATAAATCGAACTAATAAATAAAATAAATAAATAAATAAAATGATGATGATGACTTAGAAACTGTTCAAAGTGATGACAGACATTCCCCAAAAAGGTACTTACAACTGCCATTCCAAACCCATGTGGTCACATGATGGCATTTCAAGTCTGTTATTCATGGCTACTTCAGCATCAGTTATATAACTGCAGTTTGCACCCCATAGCAAACAAAGGGGTTTTTTAACAAAGATGGTGCTTGCTTATCAGCTGTAGATTCACTTAATGACCATGGTAATTTGCTTAATGACTACTGCAAAAAAAAGTTGTAAAATCAGATCTAGCACCTGATGATCTGCCTTACGATTATCATGGCTTACTACTGTAATGTGCAAGCTCAATTAAAGTAGTAAGTAGAGGACTACCTATACACAAATCCATAGGTAACTGCAGATAACTAACTATATGAGTGGCAAATGTGTACTAGGCAGTGCTGTATGAGGTTGGGGTTTTTTTTGGACCAAATCCAGTTACTGGTCATAGGAAAACCAGTGGCAACCAGAACCTTCTCTCAAACAAGTTTAAGGAAGCAGACCTATTGACCAGCCAGAATGACCTATTTAAGTGTTGTAGATCTTCAAGATGCTAGAGTGAGACATATTGAGAACTGTTTGTCTATGGACTTCAAATGATTCATTCCTATCCAACTGTAAGTTCTTATATTAATGCCTCCACAACAGGCATTCTTCTGAGAGCACAGTTTGGTTCATCATAATGTACTGAATTAAAATAGTCTGGTGCCATGGAATTAAGAAATAAGATATCTCCATATAAAATAGCAGCTAAATTCATGCAGGATTCCAATTTAGACTACATAATGCTGTAACTATAAAGCAACTTGTTAACTGAAACCTGAACAATCTTATAAGAATTAAATTTTATTTCATGTGGTATACCTTTTTAAAATTTTCTCCCAAATGTTTCTGCTAAAACTCTTATACATGTGTTTACATACACGTGTGTGTAAATAAAATGTAGCATGTTTGAAAACCATGCACATTCTCTGTGTGATGGAAAAGTTATTTCCAAAGTAAAAAGTTTATTAGAATAAGAGATCCAGGACAAGAATTAAGTTAATTCCTTTGTGATATGATCAAAGAAGCTCTATTAAAACAAAAATACTGTTGGTTGTTTCTTTCTATTGTATAAAATATAAAATACATTAGAAAAACCAAAACTTGGGAAAGCTGCCCAAAAGAACATGGAGAACTAACTTTTCCTATTATTTTATAGAATCTGCCTGTCTGTCTGTTTAGTTACCTGCTCATTTGTAATCTTTCTTCAGAGATAATACCAACAACAAAGAAATCAATTCTGTAGGGGCTTGTTGTGATGCTCAACTATAATAATCTTACCTGACTACTGGAATCTCCAGACAAAAGACATAAGTGTGGCACCAGTTTGCTGAGAATTAGTGAGTGTGCACCATAACTAAGAAAACAAAACAAAAATGCAACAAGATTATTTTCCCCCTATCATGTTAAGAATCAATAACATCAACAGTTTATTATCTAATTATTGAAACCTTATGTCTGGAAACATGAGGAACGAAGTAGTGAAAATTCTGTTTAGAATCTTAAAATAGTACAAAATTTCAGAAAATGTCCCACCATTAACACAATTTAAGAGCTTTTTCCTAAAATTAAAATACATACGCATTCAATGTTGCAACAAGACACAGACACACGCCTTCTCGTGAACGATTGTTCTTGTGTTTAAAGCCAGCAGCAAGCCGCTCCCAAATGAACTATTAAAAATAAAAGATAATGGATATTTAACACTAAATATGTAGTAGCTATTATAAATTAAAATCCAGTTTTATAAATATCCAAACAAAATAATTGTAGTTGAAGACATAAATATTTCCTCTTAATTTTTCTTTGTTAAACTAAATCTTCTCATTGTGGTTTCCATGTAGAACGGTTCTGAATTTCTTTACAATAGATTTTTAATGTACAAATTACAACTTGATGTATTTATTGTGCACATTTATGCTCCTATTTCTGTCCATTGTCTAATTTCAATGCTGGTTGTAGTCTTCAGTGAGCTTGTGTGATGATCTACGGATCATTCTTCTATAATAAATCATTTGGTCTACATGCATTTGCTTCCACTTATTTTTCCTCCATTAACCTGCCCTTATTCCTTTCTTATTTTTATCTTTATGATTCTGGACTTCCTAGGAGCTTTGCTGTATCACGGCAGCTAATGCTGTAAACATGAAGCTTACAAGACTAGGTTGCTTTGAAATATCACTGCAAAATTTTTTTAGCAACTACTCCCTTTAGCTGCAATGCTGCCATTATACTCTCTGCTGTTCAGCAGACATTCAGCAGAAAAAGGTTGCCTAGCAACTGCTGCACAGTGAGCAATAGCACATTTCTTAGACTGCAGCATTTTATGACTTAGATCCTCCCAGTATTTAAATCCTTCTGAAACAGAAACACAGTCTTTCATGTATACTTGGACTACATTAGCCTTTGCTAACATTACTCTTAAATTTTAAAATATGTTTTTAAAATAAATACAGATAGAGTACTTATTATCTGTGTATATATTCCAAAACAACTTCAGTGTTCAGCATTCAATACCATCATTCCAGATATCCTTCTAACTAACTAAATCAGGTAGCTGACCACACTTGTAAATGGATCATAAGTTTCCCAACAGGCAGGAAGCAGCAGGTGAAGCTAGGCAAAATCACATCAGATACCTGTATAATTAGCACAGGAGCACCCCAGGGCTTTGTGCTCTCTCCACTTACACCAATGACTGCATCTCAAAAGATCCCTTTGTTAAAGTAATGAAGTTTGCAGATGATACAACAGTGATTGGTCTCATTTGAGACAACAATGAATCTGCCTACAGATGGGAGGTTGAACAACTAGCTTTGTGGTGCAACCGGAACAATCTTGAACTAAACACACTCAAAACAGTAGAAATGGTGATAGATTTTAGAAGAAACCCTCCTATACTACCACCTCTTACAATACTAAATAACTGTTACGTTAAAAAGGATCAAGCCAAACAACTTCATATCAATAGAATCAAAATATATGTTTTATTTTGTTTCTAAACTAATAAGTCTATCCTTTAATCTTCTTTCTAGGTACATTGTATCACTGGAACACAAACGAGAATGAAGTACAAAGAGAAGGTGAGTACCTTTTATATCAGGTGGGAGGGGGAAATGGAACACTGCATTATGGGAAATGTAGTTTAAATAGAACATCTCCCTGTCAATTTATTATCTAGACATGTAAATAACCCGAAGACTCAACCCCTCCAAGACTGAGTGGCTGTGGTTCCTGGCGCCCTGGTATAGCCAGCTGGCTCCATCACTGGCTATTTGGGGTGAGATCTGGCTCCCTCAGAGAGGGCTCACAACTTGGCTGTCCTCCTGGATGCATGGCTGTTTTTAGAAGATCATATGACGGCTGTCGCCAGGGGCACTTTCTATCAGGTTATCTCCTCCCATTTATGACTATAACCTTGTTGCTTATATCTCTACAATTTATATTGCTTTGTTTCCTAGTGTGATTCGATTGCTTATTAGTAATCTATGACTATCACTAAGTGTTGTATCTTATGATTCTTAATGAATGTATTTTTTTTCTTTTATGTACACTTATATGCACCAAAGACAAATTTCTTGTGTGTCCAATCATACTTGGCCAATAAAGAATTCAATTCAATTCAATTCAATTCAATTCAATTCTACTCTACTCTACTCTACTCTACTCTACTCTACTCTACTACACCATAGAAATAATTTGATGAAGTACAATTATATTCCTACTACTGTATTAACTTTGGCATTGCTTTCAGGTAGTTTTTAAGAGAGCAAGTTCACAGTAAGTAAATAAAATATAACAACTATGCATTTATAAAGCATTAGATGCTTATTTACTTATGAAATTTATATGCCGCCCATCTTCACCCTAACCCTAACCATCATAAACATGAACCAGTTGCCAAACATCTGAATTCTGATTACATGATCATGGGGATGTTACAACGGTTGTGTGAAAATTAGTCATAAGTTACTTTTTCAGTGCCATTGTAACTAAATGAGCTGTTGTAAGTTGAGGACTACTTGTATACTTAGGAATTGAAGACTAGTTTCACACTTGCCATGAATTAACAAGACTTCTTTCAAATTCTTTGTAAGATCACTTGCTTACCTTTTTCTGGACTATCCAATTAAACATATTCAATTGCCACTAGTCCATGTTGTTATTTTAGTCACTATCTATCATATCATATATCATATACCATAGCATAGCATAGCATATCAAAAGTTCTAAGTCCCAGAGCTCACTGTAACATCATTGCAAAAAAGGCATTAAGAGTTGTCAATCTTATTTTATGATGTTTTCTCTCTGGTAATGCTATACTTCAAACTAAACTAGTGCATATACAACCTTTGCCAGACCTATACCTGAATACTGTTCACCTGCCTGGAACCCTCACTGTATTTCAGACATCAATACATTAGGGAGGGTCCAGAGATATTTTACTAGAAGAGTACTCAAATATTCTGCTCAAAATAAAATTTCCTATACCACCAGGCTTGAAATTTTAGGTCTGGATAGCCTTGAACTACGCCACCTACATTCCAGCCTATGCTTAGTTCATAAGATTATTTACCAAAACATCCTACCTGTAAATGAGTACTTTAATTTCAATCGTAATAACACAAGGGCTTTCAATAGATTCAAACTCAATATAATTCGCTCTAATCTTGATCGTAGGAAATATGACTTCTGCAGTAGAGTAGTAAAAGTCTGAAACACTATACCTGATCCTCTTGTTAGTCTCACTAATCCCCATACCTTTTACCTTAAACTGTCTACCGTGGACCTTTCCTGTTTCTTAAGAGGTCCCTAAGGGGGCGTGCATAAGTGCACCAGCGGGCCTACCATCCCTGTCCTACTGTCCCCATTTATATGGAATCATTCTATGTGCTTATGGCTATGTTTTGCCTATTTATATTCTTTTATTTGTGCCAAATTTTTTTTCATGTGTCCATGTCTATGTCTATACTGTTACTTGTTTCCTTGTACTTGTTTTTTTTTTAAGTTTTTTTTTAAAAAATAACAGACGGACACACATACAATGTATTTTTTCTGAACAGAGTATTGGCCGGTTCACAAATTTAAACAATTTTTAATCATTTCAACACAATTTATTATTCCCTTTTTGCCATATTTATTCTCTCTATTTTCTTTCTTTTTCTTCCCTTTTTTAAATTAAATCAATATTACCCATTCATCCTAACTCTAATTTTAACCAAATTCCATTTTTCCCTTCTTCTCTATATTACACCCCTTAAGTTTGAAATCTCATTTAACATAATTCCTAATATTACAATCATTCATTTCATTATCAAGATAATAAATCAAAAACATTTTATACCATGTATTTCCTTGTCTCATTCCAAATAATACACGCCAATATCTTAGAAAAAATCAATTATATAATTTTTTTTCTTCATATCCTTAAATCTCATCTCTAATTTTCAAATACTTTGTCAAAAATATATATTTGTACCTCTTCAAACAACATCTTAATCATTTCTTCTTTCATCACAATCTATTTCAAAATACAATATCATTTCTCCTTCCAATTTGTTACAATTTCCCTAATTCAATTTATTTATATTTTTAGAACTTGTCATTTTATAAACTTCAACAAGGCAATTAAAAATATTTCAATTTTTATCATTTCTACTTTCATCACAATCTAACTATTTCAAAGTACAATATCATTTCATCTTCCAATTATTAAAATTTCCCTAATTAAATTTGTTCATATTTTTAGAACTTGTCATTTTATAAACTCCAACAATGCAATTCAAAGAATTCCAATTATTACAATTTCTCTAATTTTACATAAAACATATTTCTGAAAATTTATTTAATATCATTCATACTTCCATACAATTTTCTATTATTTTAAATTATTTAATTAACCTCACAATTTCATTTTTCTACCATTATTTATTTCATCTATAAATCCTACTTCATTCATATTTCAATTCTAAATGTATACAACATATTCCTCTTTTATTTCTTTCCCTTTCTGTTTTTATTGTTTCTTTTTCTTTCCCTTTCTTTTGTGCTTTAAAATCTGAACTCTTCTGTTTTGTCTTATATTTCCCATTATTTCCCATCTCTTTCCCCTTTTTCTTTTCTTTCCATTGTTAATTCCAGTATAAACATTTTGTGTTTTAAAGTCATAAACTCCTCTATTTTGCCCGGTATTTCCTCTTATTTTCCATCCCTTCTCCTTCTTTCTAATATTTCCACTGTTAATCACAGTGTAATCATTTACTTTTTTTGTTCTTTCTATTCCACCCTCTTTTCCTTCTTTGTCTCTTTCCCCCTTTTCAATTGTTTTCATGGTTAATCCAAATGTAATCTTTAAAACTCTCCTTTTTATTATTACTATCCACATAATCATTTAATTTTCTTTTTTTAAATATCCTTATTAAATATTTACAGTAAAATTAACACAAAATAAAGATTGGAAAACAATATAAATAGTGAAATGTAGAAACACATAAACACAAGACTAAAACGAAACAACAAACATGACTAACCGAGAGTTAAGCTCACTCTCCAATTAATAATAACCAATGTCGTCCAAACCAAACATTTCAATACAATCAATTTCTATTAACTATCTACAAAACAATTGGCCTGTTTTTGTTAAAATTTTAAGGAATCATATAGCCTAATAAATATCTAATTAATCTAATCAGATGATCTTATCACCCATTTCCTAGGTTTAACCTTCTTTTGAGCCAGACAAAGCATCTGTTCCAACTTCTATTGTATACTGAATCTTTTTTGTCTTTTAAGATATACTGTCCATCTCAGCACATCGAAGAATCTTATTTATTATCAGATGGTCGGGAGGTGAATCTGCATCTTTCCACAGCTGAGCAAATGCCATTCTCGCCGCTGTTGAGACATGGACAAATATATACCAATCCTTGTTGTCAATGTAGTCTGGTCTTATTCCAAGTTAGTAGAGGTCTGGATGAAGGGGAAAGCTCACACCTGTTATTTCCAGCAGCCACTGCTGTATTTTCCCCCAATAGTGTCTAGTTGACGGACAAGTCCACCAGTGATGGAAGAAAGTACCCTTGGCCGACCCACATTTCCAACATCTATCAGAGGATCCTGGGAGCATCTTAGCAATTTTGGCGGGGGGGGGGGAGATACCAACGGTAGATCATTTTATAAAAGTTTTCTTTGAACGGGAAAGAAAAGGTCAGTTTCATAATTTTGTTCCATACCTTTTGCCATGCATCAAGCTGAATTGTTGTTCCAATATTTCTCCCCCAGGCAATCATCGTGTCCTTTACAATCTCCTCTGCCATAAAATTGGACAGAAGAAAATTGTAAACGTTGGAAATAAATTTCCTTTGGCCACCTAGGAGAAGCTTGTCAAAAGTTTGTAAATGAAGGGAAATACAATGTTCCTGTTTATCCCTAGCGAATCTAGTTTGGATTTTTGCATAGGACCACCAATCTATATCTAATCCTCTAGTTTGGAGATCGGCTCTAGGTCTAAGTCTCCCAACTTCATCCAACAAGTCACCATAAACCCAGTTCCTCTTTGTGTTGTGCACAGTCGGAAGGGTCACTGCCTCTAACGGAGACATCCATTTAGGAATCTGTATGTAAACTTGCTTCTTCACCATTTCCCAAACCCTTATTAAAATTCCTCTAATATAGTGATTTGTAAAATATTTGAATTGTTTGTCTTTCTAAGATCACAAAAAAGAATGCTATCCCTGCTACAAATCATATCCTTCAATTGTTAAAATGCACTTTCTTGAGAGGATCACACAATCTTTTATCCAAACCAGGGATGAAGCTAGGTAATAAAGCTCCCACATAGGGAGCCCCAAGCCACCTCTTGTTTTGTGCTCTTGCAACATTTTTCTTTTTATACGAGGTTTTTTACTCTGCCAAATAAAATTACTTAGAATTTGGTCTAATTTCCTAAAAAAAAATTTTTCCAATCTTGCAGGGGCCGTTTGAAATAAAAAGATCCATTTCGGTAAAACGTGGACTTTAATTGCGGCAATTCTACCCAAAAATGATATCTGAATATGCCACCATCTCTCCATTTCATTTGCTGTGTCTATTAATAATTTAGAATAATTGAGCTCTTTAATAGAAGAACATCTATTTGTAAGCCAAATACCTAAATATGTAAGTTTTTTGACACAGTTAATCCCCATAATACTTTGGATCTGTTACTTTTGGGCACCTGACAAATTTTTTGTTAACATTTTGATTTTATCCTTATTGATTTTTAATCCCGCTACCTCCCCGTATTCATCTAATTTAGTAAGTAATTTTGGTCCCGTAATAAGGGGATCTTCTAATATGAAAACCAAATCGTCAGCGAATGCTTGGAGTTTGTATCCTTCCCTTTTAACTTTTAAGCCCTTAATTTCCGAATCCTGCCTGATTGTCTTAAGAAGTGGTTCAAGTGTTAAAATAAATAGCAGCGGTGAAAGAGGGCATCCTTGTCTGGTACCTTTATAAATCTGTATCTCATCTGATAGTGATCCATTAAACAGTAGCTTTGCCGACTGTTTAGAATAGATGGCTTGAACTGCCCTTGTAAATTGAGGCCCAAAATCCATTACTTCCATTTGTTGTATTATAAAATTCCAGCTGACTGTCAAAAGCCTTTTGGGCATCCAGAAAAATCATTACCATTGGTTTATCAGAGTGTGTCTCATAGTATTCTAAGGTATTCAATACCACCCTTACGTTATTTCTTAGGTGCCTATGAGGCAGGAAACCATTCTGGTCTTGGTGGATAAATCGGGACAGGAACACCTGGAGTCTCTCAACTAGTATTGTCACAAAAATCTTATAATCCACATTCAGGAGTGAGATTGGTCTATAGTTCTGGATCAGAGTTTTGTCTGCTTCGGGTTTCGGGATTAGGGAAATGTAGGCTTCTGTCCAGGACCGGGGTATCTTAGAGTATAGTAAAACCTCATTAAATAGATCTTTAATATACAAACTAAGTGAGTCAAAAACTCCTTTATAAAATTCACTAGGAATCCCATCTCGTCCCGGAGTTTCGTCCCGGCTTCTTTCTTTATAGCTACTGCTATTTCCCCAACTGTAATTTCTGCATTTAAAATTTCTTTACAGTGATCCGGAACCATCTCCAATTGTAGATTCTGGAGATAACTCTTTAGTTTATCTTCCTGATAAATTTCTTGGCTATATAAGGAGGTATAAAAATCTTGGGCCACCTTTGCTTTTTGCTCTGTAGTACCTACCAAATTTCCCATAGAGTCCTGTAAAAATTCAGTCTTTCTAGATTCTGCCTCTTTTCTTAATCTATGTGACAACCACCGGCCCGGCTTGTTAGCATGCTCAAATTGATTTTGTCGACATTTCCGAATTTTATTCGCCAAATTGTTTTGATCTAGGATAGATAACTCATGCCTAATCAAGTCAATTTTCTCCTTAATCAAATTATTATGCGAATCTAAACGCAGCTCTCTTTCAGCTTTCTCCAATTCAGCCATTAACTCAATCCATTTGGCCTTCTTCTTTCTCCATTTGGTAGCTGTATTTTTTATTACCAATCCCCTAACTACTGCTTTAACAGCATCCCAAATATTTTGAAGGGAAGTATCTTCTCTCTTATTTTCGGTAAAGAAATGATCTAATTCTTTTTTAATCATATTTATAAATCCCTTGTCTTTCATGATCTCAGCCCTCATAGACCATCTCGCTCTTCTAATGGACCCCTTCCATTTTATTACCAGGGGGTTGTGGTCTGTCCATGTATTCGTCCCTATTTTACCCGAATTTATGCCTTCTTTCAGTTCTGATGTTGATCAGACCATATCTATCCTAGACCACGATCTGTGCCTGGGAGAGAAATATGTAAAGTGCTTTTGCATAGGATGGAAGTCTCGCCAGACGTTTCTTAACCTTATTTCTGGTCTTAGGTTATCCCATGCTTTGGGGAGTACCTTCCTATACCCTTTTTTATATTTAGGAGAACCCTTTCCTGGATCATATTCAATTGAAGTATCAGCAGTCGCGTTGAAGTCACCTACTATGCATACATGCTCATAATTTAATTCATTGATTTTCTTATACAAATCTTTAAAGAAACCCATTTGGTTAACATTAGGGGCATATATATTTACTAACAATTTTTTTTTTGGCCAATACTAATCTCTAACATCAATATCCTATCCTCTATATCTGCATATACTTGACGTTTCACCAGGCCTCTCCGATCATAAACAACAACTCCCCTTTTCTTCTGGTCGGCTAAGGATACATACAACTTCCCTAGTTTAGGATAAATTAAAATCTTAGAATGGTCTTTCTTTATGTGGGCCTCCTGTAAACATATATCATAATTATCTTTTTGAAGTTTAGCCCAGACCTTTTTCCTCTTAGTGGGAGCATTCAGGCCATTGACGTTAACAGAAAACAGGATAAGCACCTCATCCATACCTCTACTTACCTGCGTTCTTGAGTTTCTGGGATCTGGTCTCGATTTGGAAATTTGTTCCTCCTTCTTCTCCAGATTGGGCTGTGTCTTTGTCATGTCCAATATGCTCTCTGGCTGTTGTTTCTTGGGCTACCTCTTCTTGGCTCTTACCTAGGCTACCACCTTCACTCTCTTGGTTACTTAAATTAATATCATTTAATTTTCTATGATTGATCTCTTTCTTTTTGTCTTCTTTTAGTCAGTCTGTCTTTCTTCCTTCTCATTGGTTGTTTCCTTGTCAGCTTGAATGTGTTCTAACTCAATTTTTAAATCATCCGATTTCAGTTTTCCATGCAACATTGTACTCATTTCCCTTATTTCCATTTTCAGTGATAAGTACATCATTTTCACCATTTCCGTAAGTTCCTGCACCATTTTGTTCTTTCTAAGTTAATATTACTCCATTTTGAAATCGCGTTGTAGTCCTCCTTTTTTAATCATCAAAGTCAAGCCGCTTGTAGACAAACAAACCCTCCCTGGAAATTCTCACGGCAGTTATGGCTTTCAAAGTTCGAAATTTTTTCCAAAATAAAATGTTAGTATTGTAATGATCTTGTTTCTCCTGAAGAGGTTTCTCTACAATCCACAATCTGAGTCAGCAGTCTAAAAAAGAATCCATTTTATTTGCAATCCACTTTAACAATCTTTACTAATTTAATTTTCTTCTTTTTTGTCTTTATATACACCAAATCAATTTATAGTCCAGTCCAAATTTATAAAATCCAAATTTCAGCTTTACATTCCAGTTTAAGTTTAATTAAAATCTTTGGTCAAACTTTTCTATTACGATGTATTCTTGTTCTTTAACCTTCCTCCGAAATTCAAAATTTTCTATATAGTTTATGTTCAATCCTGTTAAAGATGCTTTCTTTTAAGGTTCTTTTTCTTATGTTCAATTTAGTCTTTCCAAATTCGATATTCACATGTAAAGTCAATTCTCTCCCCCCAATGCTATTTAGCCACTGTTTCCATGCCAGGGTAACTTTAAAAGTTCCAATTTTTCTTTTAATACCTGTGAGTTGGCCAATCACTCACCCGGTACCAGTACTCCATCCAAATCTTTGCTCCTGCACAATTCTTATTCCGGATGCCCCAGCTTCATGGCGGTTTGGAATGGCCACCCCCCCCCCCCCCCCTGCTGTTGGATTGAAAAGTTTTCTCTGGCTTTCCAAGGAACTTGCCTGTTCCTCTTTAGCCAACCGAGATGCCTCTCCTTCTTCACTGTCCCTACAGGACAGTTCCGGTCCAAAGATCCCCCAACAGCGGTTTGTCTGGCTGAGTTTTCGCCAGGCTCATTAGAGCCTGGTATTTTCCCAACCAGTCTCGCCGCGATGCTTCCGAGTTCCTGTTTCCTTGTACTTGTTGACAAGTAAGTAAGTAAGTAAGTAAATAAATAAACAAACAAACAAACAAACATTTCCATGGTATCTATTTTTCAGCTTCTTCCCAGAGTTCTCTTGGGTGCCTTCATTCATTCAAATTTGCCAATCTCTTTGTCTCATGAGAATTATTTCTATCAGAACTAACACTTAATTCAGCTCCTTATCAGCAAGGCAAGTACAAATTGTTTTGTTTGCATACCTGCATGAATGTGAAAACAGCCAGCAAGAAGTCATAGCTGAAAATTTCTTATAGGTCTCTTAAATCTATTTTTCATATTCATGAAGATTGTTTATAGCTATGCTTTCACTACTTCATTTCTCAAGGTCGCCCCTTCCATTTCCTAATTTCATGCCATAGTGTATTCTCCAGCTTTTGATAATATTTTAAAGTCTGCCTTCTTGAAGTCCAACTGACTTTCAGCAATTTCTCCCCTAATTATCTTGTGATCCTTATATAATGCGGTTGTCTTCCCTTTATGTTCCTGACACTTCAGTCACTGATCAATTCTATTTGTCCCGATTAAATTCAGAATTTAGTTAAATTTAATCCTTGTTTATTCCTTCCATTTTCTGAAAATTAATTTGGTTATCAAGAAAGATCAGAAATCTGCTCAATCTTTCTCTTTCAACCAGTTAAATTCCCCAACTGATATCAAGATAGTTTGTTATCACAACTCCTCTCTTCTTGAGAACTTAATGAGTTGATTTAAAAAGGCATAGCCATATTTTCTCTCTGGGTAAGTGACTTTCAATTAACGTATCAAATTATACTATTTGTTTTGTACTCTTTTTTACCCTAACCAGATGTTTTCAACAAAACGTACATATTCATGATTCCCCAAACCATCCATTGGCATCTGACTTTTTTAAAAAATTAAACAGCCAGTTTTATTTCCTTTTAAAACTTATTTCTTGTAAAAAAGATCACATGTAGTCATGATCTTAATGTTTAGTAAATAATTTTTCTCAGCTTTTGAAAGATACAACCCATTACTGCTTATGAATCCTTTATACTGGGGAGTAAACTTTGATTTTGAAATCCAAAGAGTTGTTGATAATACTAATTTATTATAACACTATCTGCCAGGAATCTATTTTATCTTCAAGAGCATATACTGTAGATGAAAACATCACTTTTGCCCCTGTTCTCTTTTCCTTTATAGAATCACTCAGAATCCTCTAAATAATTTGTATTCTAGTATTCGGTGGTTTCCATTAATAGGAATAGATAGTAATCAGTTTGACAAGACCAACTTTCTGCTATTTTATGAACCAGAAAGTCAGCACATTTCTTAAAATAATTGTCTACTGTATGTTTGTCTGTATGTGTGTATATGCATATACACATGTGTGTGTGTGTGCGTGTGTACACACACACACACACACACACACACACACACACATATATATACCGTGTTTCCCCGAAAATAAGACATGTCCTGATAATAAACCCAATTGGGCTTTCGAGCACACGCGCTATAATAAGCCACCCTTGAAAATCAGCCCTTCCAAAAAACTTATACACATGCGCAGCTGCTGGGTAAACAGCATGAGGTGAGGCGGCAAGGCAGGGGGGGTGAACAGTTGGGGAATATGCCCCACACGAACCTGCCATTCACCTGGAAAGGCCTCATAGAGGCCGCTCCCATAAATTGTAGCTTGTGCGCCCCTTCTCTTAGTGGCGGCTGCAAAGTGCGGCCACAAACAAACTCTTGCCAGCCCTAGCCCTGTCGATCTGGGGAGTGGAGTACTGGCCAGTTCTTGCCTGAAGCATTGCCAGCAAGGATCAGGTCAGAGCCGCTGCCGCCCAAGATCAGCACCGCTGGTGGCAGGGAGGAAAGGGGAGCAGGAAAAGAAGCCCCAACCCCACCCAGAGGTGTGTAACTTGAGAGCCAGCACCCTGGATTCTCTCTTTTAAACTGTTCCCAGCCATCCTTTTGTTCTCTGCTTCACCTCCAGGGGGGAGGAAAGGGGAGCAAAATAAGAAGCACTGGCTTAGATTGCAAAAGCTCAATCGCCTTCCTCTTGAAGAGCCTGCAGGGCAAACAGAAGATCTGGGGTTTAGGTGAGTGGTAAAATTCTCATTTCTCCGCCTCCCCTCCCCTCCCCACCTGCCACTCCCCCTCATGGGCAGAGATTGCCAAGCCTGATTTGTGGAGCTGAACATGCTGCTGCCGCTCAGGAGAAGAACGTCAGAAATGGGCTTTCTCGCAGTGCCTCCTCTCTCTCTTCCCGAGTGGTAGTGATGTGTCTGGCTCACTGAATCTAGCCTGTTGATCTTGGGCGGTAGCGGCTCTGACCTGATCCTCGCTGGCAATGGTGCAGGCAAGAACCAGCCACAGAGATCCTGCTTCATGGCTGTGCAGACAGCCCACACAGGCCACTGCTTGGAGCTTTGGCAAGAGTTTGTTTGCGGCCGCCACTAAGAAAAGGGGCGCGCAAGCTAAGATTTGCGGGAGTGGCCTCTGTGAGGCCGTTCTGGGTGGATGGCAAGTACGCATGGGGCATGTTCCTCCACCATTTGCTCCCCGCCTCACCTTACTTTGTGTTGTTTGCACAGGAAGCAAATTAAAAGCTGCCATAATTGCTGGAGGCAGTGGCCTGAGTGGAACCCGCAAAGCAGCTGGTCAGCACTCCAACGCCAGTCCCCCTGCAGTGGGCCTATGTTGAGGGGCCTCCTGCACCTGAAAAATAAGACACACCCCCCCAAAATAATAAGGCCAAGGCCATATTTCAGAGGTCAAAAGAAAATAAGATCCTGGGTTATTTTCAGAGAAACATGGTACGTATATCAGCGGTGGCAAACCTTTTACTCACTGAATGCCGAACAGGTCTGCACTTTGTGTGCTATCTGCACTAACACGTGGCTTCTCCCCATGCACTGTGCATGTAACCGCAGCATGCACACGGCTTTTACACACAGGCCCTTCATGCGCTGCGTGCACAACCACACCATCTGCACATGTACATGGTTTTCATGTGCAGCCCCCCATGCACTGTTCGTGCAATCACACCATCTGCACATGTATATCGCTTTCACGCAGCTCTCCTGTGTGTTGTGCATGCAATCGCCCCATCTGTGCATGCATGGTTTCATGCGGTTCCGTGCACTGTGTGCGCAATCGCACCACAGTAGACCACCATCTACTCATGCACACATTGCATGCAAGTACTCTCACACGCATGTGCAAACGCACAGGCATACATCGGAGTGCTCCAAAGACCAGCTTGGTTCCCTGAATTGCGTGTATATACACCGGAGGCGCAAACACCAGATGGGTCGTGTTTGTATGTGCAGCTGCAGGTGTGTTGGGCGACAGCTCATGTGCCCGGAAAGATGGCTATGCGTGCTACCTCAGCCACACGTGCCATACTTTTGCCATCAAGGGTATATACCAAGTAAGTAAGCATGGTCTTCTGCTAAGAAGACAACTATAATAGATATATACCCAAGTCACTATTGCTCCCTTAAGAGCCACTATGAGGTTAGAATGCACTACTGCAGGCTACTTCTGCTGATCACCGGCTGCCAGCAATTGGTAGTTCGGATCTCACCAGGCTCAGGGTTGACTCAGCCTTCCATCCTTCCGAGTTCAGTAAAATGAGGACCCAGATTGTTGGGGGCAATATGCTGACTGTGTATTCCTTTTAGAGAGATGTGAAGCACTGTAACCAGTATATAAGTCTAAGTGCTATTGCTATTACCATTTGTTCTTTTGGGAGACTGATTTGATCCTTTTCCTATGAAGCTCCCTTGGGAAAATTCTACTTCTTTCCCATGCTTCCAACTGAGAAGTGAGGCAAAATAAATGACAATCACATATCTTCAGCCAGGAAAAAACAACAACACAAAATTCCCCACATCCCACCCGGCTTCTTAAATTGCTGATTGATATTGTGCTGCTTAATTCAATAGAACAGAACAATTCACATTTAATAGAAAAATCCTCTCTATAGAATTCCTACCATTGGTGGAGCTACTTGGTCCATTAACTTCAAAATAAGATTCTGTGCCTGTTCTCGAACCTGGTCTTTGGCATCTCCCATTCGATCCATCAATGCTACGAGAACTAGGGGATAAAAATAAGACTAAATACATTATGTGATGAACAATCTTAATAAAATATTTTGAAATTCTATGTCAAAACAGTTTGTTTTACTTTGTTTCAACCATATTTTAATTAGCCAATATTTCTTATTAAGTCGTGTACAGATAATTCTTGATTTACAACCCAACATTTCTGTTGCTAAGTGAGACATTTATTAAGTAAGCTTTGCCCCATTTTATGACCTTTCTTGCCCCCGTTATTAAATGAATCATTGCAGTTGTTAAATTAGTAATAAGGTTGTTAAGTGAATTTGGCTTCTCCATAGACTTTGCTTGTCCGGGGGTCACAAAAGGCAATCACATAATCCTGGGACCCTGCAACAGTCAGTCAACTTTCTTCTCTGCACTTCCACGTGTAGCAATGTCATCCTCTGCCTTCTGCTTTGCTGAGAGAGGGCACCAACAGAGAAATGCCAATGATGTCTGGGATTCAGAGAAGAATGTCTCTTTTGGTGTGCTGTGCACGCACACACACACACACACACCATTCCAAGCTCGGAGACTTTTATCCACATCTGAGCTTATAAACTGCTAATCGTGCCTGGGCTTGGGGAAAAGTTCCTCTCCTTCCTCTGTGGATAAAAGTTCCCAAACATGGAATGTGGTTTGTGTGTGCCCGCACACAAACGTTTGGCTGCCAGCAGTTTGGGGAGGTGAGGAGCTTGTGGGACACCGAATTGTCCCCTGTCGAGTTAGTCGGTGTGACTTGTTCTGTCCTGAACCAGTTGGCCTGTATCAGCCATGTCCAGTAAGAGGCATTGAGCCGGCCACGCCCACCCATCCACAGCGACCCAACTGTGACCACTCAGCCATGCCTACCCAGATACACCCACCTGGCTGCTGTGAATCGTCAGTCTGGTCCTTTGAGGGCAACCATAATGCTGATACAGCCCTCATGATATTGAGTTTGACATCCCCGATCTATGGTATCATTATAAATTAAACAATATAAAGGAGCAAAACCCTAACTTTTCTCTCCCTCATCTGCTTTGCAATGAAAGCCTATGTATCTAACAAAATAATTAGGAAAGAAATATAATGCACATATTTCTAAGTTTATCTCAATGCATTTTACTTACAAACAATCATCTAAACTATACTTCATAAATATATTTTTGAATGTTTAAGGAAGTTTCTTAAAAATCAAGGCATAGAAACAGTATGTAGCCCAATAACATGCCCAATTCTCCCTATACCAGTTAGTGATTCTATCTAGTAATGTCACCGTTCCAGCAAGTCCGCAACTCCAAGTAAAAACTCCGAAGCAGGCATTTCTCAAAGTTCCATTTATTAGAGAAGGTAAAATGGCACATCTGGGAAAACCCGAATCTGAGAGTTCCAGTTTTCCCTCAGTAAATCAAAACCCCAAATCCAGCCCCAGCACCCATCAGTCTGTCACATGGCCCCATCACCATCCATCCCAACTTGAGCCATTCCTGCAACCACTCCTTCTCTACGTGCATAAACACCATGACCTTGACCAAAAGGAAGAATGATGTTAGGTCTAACTACAATCACTCCTCTAAATCCCCCCTCCTACTTTCCCAAGCGCAAGAAGTTGACAGCAGGGAAGGATCTGGGCTTCCAAAACTGACAAATAACAGTCAAATTGCAGATATTTTTTCTCATCCATTCATTTGATTGTTTATCATTTTAGCTATCAAAAATGCAACTGTAGAATGATAAGATTCAGATCTCAGGAGAAGCAATACTCAATTTACAGACCAGTGATACGGTAAACAGATGAAGAGTTACAGTTAAATACAATTTTAACTGGTCCTCAGCTCAGAAATCTTTAGCACCTTTTTCAGACTAACACATTTTAATAAAAGGCATATGCCTTTCTGAGCTAAACTTATTTCATCAGCTGTACAACTAAACTGTAGACTAAATTGTAGACAAGTCAATTAAAGACACATGATAGATTTTAAGATGTTAATCCATTATGTTCACTGAGACCTTCTGAAATAGTTTGAAACTTTCTGATGTATTTCAGTAATTACCTGCCTGATTGTACTGGTAACATTTCCTTTTTCCAAAATGTTTACTTGCAATGGAGTATGAGAGAGGCTAAAATGCTCTTATATCTCTTGTCCTTGTTTCGAGAGGTTGATGGAAAAATTGTTGACAAATGTTTGTTCATTAATTATTTTGCACAAAAGTTATCCTATCTGTTCCATGTAAAATCCCAAGAAGCATTGCTGGCAAATGATGGCCTATATCACATTATAGAAAGGACATATGAAGATGTTCTAATCTTGATTGTACACCAGTTGTATTTCTAGTTGTAAATGCTACACTTTTTGCTTAATAGCTTTATTAAAGTTTTTAAAAATAATAAAAATACAAACTAAGCTAGAAGAAAAAGGAAAAGAAAATTCAAAATATGCATTAAAAAGAAAAGAAAGTAGAATAGAAAAAAGTAACAAAAACAGTATTAAAGAAGTGAGTTCTCACCATCATATGGAGAAGAAGATACTATATTAACTTTTTATTGTCTTTTAAAGTAACAAGTAGAAAAACATTTTTTCCCATTACCTAGCTTTTATTTCTGTGTAATTCATAAATCACTATATTTTCGATCCTAGTTCAGCAAAAATTCCATTAGGAGTTATCAGAAATATCAAATACCGTATTTTTCGGAGTATAAGACGCACCGGAATATAAGCCGCACCTACCTTTTAGGGTTGCTTTTTTTAAAATTATTTTATTTTTTAGACAAGCACACATACAAACAATGTATTTTCTTTGAACAGAGAATTTGGCTGGTCAAATTTAAACAGTGTTTAGTCATTTCAATTAAATTTACAATTTCTATATTTCCTTTTTGCCATATTTATTCCTTATCTATTTTTTTTAAAAAAACAGTATTATCCTTCATTCTCATCTCTAATCTTAATCAAATTCAATTTTTCCTTTCTATTCTTTATTATACCCCTTCCCATTGTCATCTATTTTTATATCCATCCTCACATTGGTTAATTATTTAATATTAGAATTGTTTAATACAAATTCAACATTTTTATATAAATCAATTAGTTATAACTATCTTTTTTGTACATTAATCAATATGAACATGAATATTCCAATTATTTCCATGCAATCCAATTTCTTACAAATCAATTAATTATATTTACCAATAATGATAAACCAAATAATTTTTCCCATATATTCCTCCAAACCACAACTTAACCATTTCTGCTTTCAACACAATATACAATTAATAGCATCTCAATTATTACAATTCCCTAGTTAAATAGACCTTTTTTTCTTTTGTGTTTTAAAATCTTGAACTCTTCTCTTTGCCCTAAATTTCCGATTGTTTGTTCCTACTTTTGGTGAGCAAAAAGAAAAAGAAATTTCTCTCCCTGCCTCATTTTGTCACATTGCAGCAGAGCCTGTTTTACTTTCAGTTTTGTTTCAGCTAGGGGAAAAAAAAACTTCTCCGTGCTCTTTGCAGCAAGCAAAAAGCTTGCAAAACAAGAGCTTGCAAAAAAGCCTGTGCAAAACAGCTGAGAGCAAATCAGCTGAGAGCCAGGAGGCCCTGCTAATCAACTTGCACTAATTAGCCTATACTGAAGCTGAATGTGGCTGTTTTTTTCTTGCTGTTTGCTTGCAAGGAGGTAACTGCTGGGAGGCAGAGGGCAAAGGGTGGGGGTCACTGGGTGGGCAGGGCTACATTCGGTGTATAAGACGCACCTAAATTTTCACCCCCTTTGGGGGGGTAAAAAAGTGAGTCTTATACTTTGAAAAATACGGTAAATACTTTATCCCTGATCAATAGTCCATGTTTATAGTACCATATGCCTTTTTAGCTCTGACCTTTAAATAAATCCTATCGCATCACAGGATTTAATCTTCCATCACTGTTTGGTATTTTTTTAAAAAATCTTCAAATCTTTCACAAGTTTACTTTGTAACTCCTATAAAGAGACATTGCCTAAGATTTCTTGCTTCTGTTGATTGTACATACTTTCTTTTTTCCCATAGAGGTATCATCTAGAGCAGGGGTCCCCAACCTTTTGGACCTCAGGGACCACCAAGTTCATATTTTAAACCCCGCGGACCACTGGGGGGGGGAGGCTCTGCCGCCTTTCGGGCCTACCTCTCTGCTTCTGCGAGGCCTCCAAATGGGAGGCCTGAGAGAAAGTGTCTGGTCAAGGCACACAGTCTGGAAACCTCTTTTGTGTTCCTTCTCTCAAGAAGCTTAGCCAATCTGAGTGAAGGAAAGCGAAGACGGGCAGACTGACGGTGGCTTGCTGAGGTTGATGGGAAAGTCGGTCCAGAGCTGTGATAGTTACAGGACTGGCCCTTTGGTCATCCCGGAGCAGCTCCTCTACCAGGGTGCAGGGAGCTACCTGCTGCCTGGCAGGCCAGTGCACCTGGGTGGAGGAACTGCCCCGGGATGACCAAAGAGCCAGTCCTGTGACTACCACAGCTCTGGAATATGGGACCGTCCTGTGGTGGGGCTGGAAATCTCCGCCATAGGGGGAGGCATGTGCAATGTACAACTTTGCAGGTGGTGCAATGTGCAAAAAGGAGCACAGCCCTCGCTGGCCAGAACAAGATAATGGTGCTGTTGCAAGGGGGGGAGGGTAAATGGCAGCGGTGATGGCTGGAAGGTGCTGAAGCGCTACTTGCATTTGCGCAGCATCAGCATTCCGCCTTCACCCCGGTATATTTGCACCAGCTGGTGGCTCTGCCGCTTGGGGCTTGAAGTGGTAAGCCGCATCCAGGAAGCACTACAGCTTTTTTCCATTTTATCATTTCTTCCCTACATTACAGTACACTGTTCATAACTGTCCTATTTTAAATTTAATCAGCATCAACCTAGAATCTTAACCGGTGCATTATAATCAAGGCATAATCAAGGCAATGCAGCAAAAAAAGCAAAGCTGACAAATCTCAGTTCCCCCGCTTCATGCTAAATTTCTTTTATGAATTTATACTCATTCCCAGTTTAAATGCATAGACATATTCGTGCCAGGGATTTATCCACCAATCCAATACAAAGATAAGTCTTTAAAGCCCAATATTTCTAAATCTTTGTTTTTAAATTGCACAGGCAAAAAAAAGCAGGTTGGAAACAAATGGAGGACTTGGGAAAGTAATAGTTGGGGGGAAAAAATCAATGAGAAAAATGAAGATGTCTGGAAAGGGACGGCCAATATAAATAATAATAATTTTAAAAAATCACAATCAAAGGGAATTTGGGCAGCTAACACTGGAAAAGCCAGCTCTGAAAAGTGCCAGCTGGATACAAAAAGAGAAAGGGGTCTTTTTTTCCCCCCAGAAAGAACTGCAGGGAAAGAGCCAGGCAAGAGATAAGCCTTTGTGCAGAAAAGTCGGGCAAACCAGGTTTCATCCTCCTCCTCCTGGAACTGCTGCTGCTCTTCTTCCTTTTCTTTCTGGTCGTAGCCACCCAGCCTCCGAAGATCCAGTATTTCCAAAAGGCTGGCCAGGGCAGATGGATGGAAGGGGCGGCGAGGGCTTCGTGGGGTCCCCTGATGGGGGATGGCATGAAGTAGATGAAGGGCTCGGCTTGAAGTAGATGAAGGGCTCGGCAAGCCCAGAGCTGGGCTTGACCTGCCGACTGGAAGGCAGCTGTTGCGAGGGACTGATGAGGCGGTGCTTGGGGCGCTTGGGGCTCAGAGCAGTAAACAGCATCCAGGAAGCACTGCAGCAGAGGGAGGCAGCTGGAGTCAACCCCAGCTTTGCTGTCCATTGTGAACGCTAGATCGCTGCAAACTCGTCTCTCAAGGAGCCCGGCCGAAGTTTCCCGCATCACTTCAATGAGCGCTCCTCGAGAGATGAGAGTTTGCAGGGAGCCAATCTAGCATCCGCAATGGACAGCAAAGCTGGGGTTGACTCCAGCTGCTTCTCTCCACTAACAGGCGGCCAAGCTAACTGCCTGAAGGACCTCAACCTGTCCCTGGGAACTGAAGTGCAAGCGGCACAGGAAACTTTGGGTGGGCTCCTCGCAAAGATTTCTTTGCAGACCACCAAAATTTTCTCGTGGAGCACCAGTGGTTCGCGGACCAGTGGTTGGTGACCACTGATCTAGATCAGGGATCCCCAACCTTTTGGACCTCAGGGATCACCAAGTTCATAATTTTAAATCCCGTGGATCACTGGGGAGGGGTGGGAGAAGCTCAGCTGCCTTTCAGGACTACCTCTCTGCTTTTCCAAGGCCTCCGGGTGGGAGGCCTGAGAGAAAGTGTCTGGTCCAGGCACACAGCCTGGAAACATCTTTTGCGTTCCTTCTCTCAAGAAGATTTCTCTGTTGGCCACCACCAAAATTTTCTCGCGGACCACCAGTTGGTGACCACTGATCTAGAGCAGAATTCCCCAACCTTTCCGGCTTTGTGAACCAGTGGGGGAGAGAAGGGACGTTTCCACGTGAGTGGTAGTCATGTGCATGTGTGCCATTTATGCAAGCGGCAGGCATGTGTGCCTGACGCTTGTGCAAATGGAGTGTGCATGCACATGCTGGTCTGCTGCTCCCACAAGTGAGGATATGCTTACATACATGCTCACCTATCACCTCCATGATCTGGTTCCGAATGGGTGACATTCTAGTAGTGGGCCGCAACCTGGGACCCCTGATCTAGAGTGAAAAGGTTGCTAGCCAGAGATTTGGTCCTTATGCAACCAAGTCTTTTCAGCAGACAGCTCTTTGAAAGCTAAAGGCCTGCCTGCCAGAGGGATTCCCCTCTCCCCCAATGGAGCCAAGTATCTCTGAAAGGCAGATCTTTCGTTCTGTCCACTTTATGATCCAGGAACTCGCTTACAACTGCAACCAGGCATGTCAGGATTGTGGTTTTGAGAAAAGTACTTATATGACATCTCATTAAATAACTGCTTCACTCAGTAACTGAAGATTCCTGTCTCAATTGTTATCATAAATCAAGGACTATCTGTATTTGATTACATATTTGTTTAAAGCAAAACTAACCACTTTACAAGGTAGAAGATGACTCAGTAGAGTTCAATATGAAAATAAAAATGTGAGGTCTCAGTTCTTAATATTACAATCATAAATGCAACATTGCTCAATAGGTTTAGTGAGACAGTTGCAAAGATGGGCTAAAAGAAGAACCACATAAAACACCCTTGACACCATTAACAACCTTAAGAAACAAGAAATTTGTTCAGATACAGGGGGTATATAAGACAGACTGGAAAATAAATATGTTTGGAAAGGTTGTGAGAAATAGAAAACGGGGAAGTGAAAGGACAAAATCAACAAGATTTTGGATAGCTCAGCAGATTAAAGCCTGTTATTAACATCCAGCTGTCTGCAATTACTGTAAGATCGAATCTCACCAGGCTCAAGATTGACTCAGCCTTCCATCCTTTCTAAGGTAGGTAAATTGAGGACCCAGTTTGTGGGGGCAATAAACTGATTTTGTATAAAAATATACAAAAGTATGAAGGCTATTGCTTAGCGCATTGTAAGGCACCCTGAGTCTCCGGAGAAGGGCGGCATATAAATCTAATTTTTTTTTAAAAAAAAGATTACTGGAATATCCTTGGATAACCTATGAGGTTTTGCTGGGGACAGTGCAAACATTTGATAAACCTTTATTTATGCTCTTCTGGGTTCCAGTGCGCATATGTCCACTGACCAGTTGGTCTTCTCAGGTGCAGGAGTGCCAAAAAGGCAGCTCTCTGGGTCGCATGTGCATGCCGGGAAGCTGAGCTTCCAGTTTCTGGTGCATGCATGCACGCTGGACAGCTGGTCTTCACACGCACATACGTGCCAGAAACAGGAAGATCAGGTGATGGTGCGCATGCCGGCCAGGGAACTGCTGTTCCAGTTTCTGGTGCTCCAACACATGCGCACCAGGGAGCTGCTCTTCCGGTTTCCGGTGCTCCTCCCCAGTTTACATTCTCTCATTTCAGCACTCGGTGCCAAAAAGGTTCACCAACATTGTCATAGACCTTCCCTGTCAGTGTTAGTGGGAGTGGTCTTGGTGGTTCTTTGGTTGGGCTGTTTACTGTTTGTTTGGCAATTCATTAATTGGGTATTGTTTGCTGCTTGATTGTTGGTCTAATGTTAATATTGATGTTAATCTCTGCTCATCTATTGACTGCTGGTCAGGTGCTGTTCTGGTCTTTTTTCCCTCCACTTTTTGGTTTGTTGATTGTCTTTTTTGAATAATGTATAGATGTTGTTTATATCTATGTTCCTAGCTGACTTATCAAGGTGCCTTTTAGGAATTCTCTAGTTTTGGGACTTGACTTGGTTTAGGATGGTCACAGCTTCCCAATAGCATTATAATAGTATAGTATTGTTAAGTCTGGCGATGTGTTGTAAAATTAAGGAGCTTTCATCATGTCTTCTGGTTACTAGTTGGGTGTTCATGGATGTGCTCTGTTAGTGTTCTGCTTGTTTGTACTATGTAGTGGCTGTTGTAATCCTTACATTGTATGTTGTAAATGCCTCCTGTTTTTTCTTCTTGGGCTGCTGGGTCTATTGATTTACTTAAGCTTTAGGCTTTAGTTAATTTGTATACTATGCTGATGCCATGTGGTTGTAATAGTCTGTTGGTAGCAACAGTATATTGTTGTCAGAAGCGCCCTTCTACTCAGGCTGTAAAGTACCCTTAACAAGATCACTGTAAATTTGGTGGTTCAACAAATGATCATAAGTCAGTAATAGCTGTGTTCTATATATAAAACTATTAATATACTTTCTCCATTATTATAAATTTGTGGTGTACAGCCCTAGTTAAAAAAAAATATTGAGGAAAAGATAAAACTTATTTTTTTTACAAATATTTTTTTACAGAAAAAATGTAAAAAAAACTTACCAGTTCCTACGTAGGTTCTGAAACATCCTAATAGTCTTTCACCAAGGGCACCTAGAAGTTCTAATCCAAGTAATGATACCTATGGAAACATATTTAAAGAATTAAAAAGATACTGTGGTAATCACCCAACTATTTAAGGCAAATATATAGATTTGAGAATGAAAATCTGTTAAATTTCATTCAGCTAGTCTTGTACAGGTAGTCCTTGACTTACAACCACAACTGAGCTCAAAATTGCTAAGCAAGATGGTTAATAAGTGAGTTTTGCCCCATTTTATGACCTTTCTTGCAACATTTGATAAGTGAATCACTGCAGTTGTTAAGCTAGTAACACAGTTAAGCTAGTAACAATGGGGAAGACTCTGGCTTCCTCAATGACTTTGCTTATCAGGTTACAAATGGTGATCACATAACCCCAGGACATTGCAATCGTAATAAATATGAGTCCATTGCCAAGAGCTCCAATTTTAATCATGTGACTGTGGGAATGCTGTAACGGTCATCAGTCATTTTTTTCAGTGCCGTTATAACTTTGAACAATCACTAAACAAATGGTTGTAAGTCGAGGACTACTACTCAATATGCTACCCTATATGGTCAATTTAAATTGGAAAGAATGCACCACTTTGAATCTAATTTGATACAGAGAAATTGATTAAATTATAACTACATGCTGGAACTGATTTGAATCACAGTCAATTCAGTAGAGCTTCATTAATCACTTTTTAAACTTTCCAATTGCAACAAGTTTTGATATTGTTCAGGTTTAAAAAAATACTTTTATCAATTAATGTATTTTGTATTTTACTTTAGAACATTATGCTTAATTTGGATTTGGCAAATATTGTACACTCACTCCCTTCATTAGATTATTGTTCTTAATCTATTACCATTGCCCAGGGGACATGCAGTTAGTGTTCCTTTTGTGTCCCTGTTAAGCTGCCCATTGAAATTATACCCATCTATCAACTCGCAGTTGCACACTTTCAAATTGCTGGGTTGGCAGGAGCAAGTGACAGGAGTTTACCCAGCGTCCTAACCCATATGAGTCGTTGCGCTCCCATAACTAGCAATTTAAAACTGTTAAAATCAATAACAGCTCCTATCAAACTTATATGTAAGACAAAGAGTGGCAGAACCTGGGGAAGAGTTAAAACACCGATTAGCCTAGTATCTCTAAATAGCCACAAGCAAATTTAACTAACATTTAGCACCTGCTAAAAGATAGATAAGGGTCAACAGTATTAAAGGGGACATCGGACTTAGTTTGCTTGTGGCTATATAGAGATTCTAGGCTGATCCTTCCCACCCAGAGGTTGTGACATTCCCACAGCTACATTATTATTTATTTCAAATTAAGGTATATAATCTTATACATATTTATCCATGAATATAAGTCATAGTTTTAGTTATTCACAATGAATCTAAAAATTGAAATGGTATTCTGCCAAACATCCCCAACCTTTCTAGCTTCATGGACCGGGGCGGGGGGGGGGGGGCAGCAACACCAGGGGTGAGCGGGGAAATGGTTTCATGCATACAACCTAGAACATGCAGAGATGAAGCTCCATATGCTGACTCACTCCTTTCATGGCCCGGGTCACAACAGGTATTATCTATTGTATGAAGAAATTGTATAAAGTACTTCCTAACTTTATGATAAAATGTATATTTAAAGCCTGATAGAAATAAAAAATATATCATTAAAACATTTAACATTTAAAACAAGGTCATTTTAAAAGATGTCTGACTTTTATTTGTAAAGCAAACATTTTGTGTGTTTAAAAAAAGCTCAAATTATTTGATAATGAAACACCATCAATTTCAAATAACTGTACTTTCACAATATTCACCAACAGTCAATGACTCTATTCTAGCCAATACATTAAAATTTGGTCACATAACTATCTTCTCACTCACTTTTTTAAACTGTTTATTATTAAGTTTGCATATATTAGTGAAACGTCATTGTTATGAAGCAATTGGGGGCAAAAGTGCTTGTTATTGCTCATGTTAATTTGGAGAACGACTGTCAATTAAATAGGGGAGTATACCATCCATAATAATGTCACTAAACAAATGATACAAATCATGTTATTTGCTTCTTTGTTATTTACATAATGGTATGTTATATTATGTAAATACAACAAGAATTTCATTATTGTAATTAAAATTTGCTGCATTGCTGTCTTCTAGATTAAGGTTTCACAATTTGACTTTCAAAAGTCAATTAACAGTAATAAGATACAGAACTGGGAAATAGTTATTCCAAATAAAAAGTATTTTAAATATTAAAATAGATTGAGAATCTTTTTCATTAATGTATTTACAACACCCACTAAGTTACCATTACATTTATTTGCAAGATGTTTAATAATGTTCAAAATTTGAATCAATTATTCACTATGTTATCTATGTGATATACATATAACTTAATCTCTGGAGTATTCTTTGAATCAATAGAAACCTGAATTGTACTGCAATACTGCCACCAAATGACAAAAATGTAAACAAAAAGACAGCACTCAATACTACTGAACTACGTATTCTATTACTAGTAATACAATAATATCCTGGAGCTTTCTATGATAATCTCAGAGATTTTTTTTAAATGTGTCTAAATCAATACTTCTATTGATTTAGAATCAAGAAAAATCTGTTTAGAAAATCTGAAGTATGAGACATTTTGAATTTTCTACAACACAAGTAGTAACACAAGTAGTCCTCAATTTATAACTTAGTGGCCATCTGAAGTTATTACAGATCTACCTGGAACTAGTTATCACCTGGATTTGAAGTTCTGATAGTTGAGGTCCTTCACAGTCATGTGATCAAAACTTCAGGTGCTTCATAAATGGGCTACATTTACAGCTATTTGCAGCTTCCCATTGTCAATATGACCTGTAAACCAACTTATTTCCATTTTTTTTGTAAAACTGCATACTATTGGTTCTCTTAATGATTGCTGCAAAAAAGATCATAAAATCAGAACAATTATATAACCAAGCCCTTTTAGGATTATCATGGCTTATTGGACAGGCTCCAATACTGTACAGTCATACATTGAGAACTACTTGTATTCTCAAGGAAAATAATAACCCACTTATATATTAGGATTATTTCACCCAATGTTATATTTATACTTGGTCTATTGAATCAGACTGCTCTTTAGAAGGCCAGATCCTGAAGATGAAACTCAAATACTTTGGTCACCTAATGAGAAGGAAGGACTCCCTGGAGAAGAGCCTAAAGCTGGGAACAATTGAGGGCAAAAGAAGAAGGGGAGGACAGAGAATAAGGTGGCTGGATGGAGTCACTGAAGCAGTCGGTGTGAGTTTAAGTGGACTACGGGGTAGAGGACAGGAAGGCCTAGAGGAACATTGTTCATGGGGTTGTGATGGGTCAGACACAACTTCGCTACTAACAACAATTGAATGTACACATTTGAGTGTTAGTGAGTTAAACAAAATTGAATTTTTACAAAGTAAAAGGATAAAATGAACAAGACAAAAATCCAATTTTTGAAAAATTCACTTCACTGACAGAGCTTAGTGAAAGAGCAACACAATATCTAACAAGAATCAGAATTACATCTATATCTGGTACAATTATTACCTTATAATTACTAGAATTAACCCATCTTGTTAATTCATTGATTACTTTATCAAGGCGCTGCTGATCCTTCTCAAGATCAGTAGAAATGCTGGGATCATTCAAATATTCCAGAAATTCCTGGCCAACTTGCAACCTGTGGCCCACATCTTTTTGTTGTACTTGTTCACAGAAATAATCCATTTTGCTATGCTCCATTGTATATTCGACCCAAACTTTCCTGCTCTTGAGAATTCTGTGTAAAGAGATCACAATTTCTCAAGAAATTGTAATAAAACAGATTAAGAAAGTTTTCTGCACATCAGTAAGGGGGTGCAGGAATGTCTTGTTTTCCTTCCTTCACCAAAGATAACTAACTATAAACTAACTATAAACTAACAAGCCTTTGAGGAACAAAACACTGTCATCATGAGCCGCCGAAGCATACAAATTCCATACAAAGTATCCAGGGATTGTAACGCAAGCTCTGGGGGAAGAAAATACTCTACAGATAGAGAAAGTTTAGTTGGAGGAGTAACCGAGGATGACAATGTCTTATCGGGTCTCGCCTTTGCAGAATCCCTTCACGAGGCTCTACAGCAGGAACAGCGAGACACAGCAGATAGAAGACTAGGAGCGCCCCTCCGGGCCGGACAAATAACGCCACAGATAGAGTCTGTGCCTCTCCTCGACTTCAAGCGCCGCCGGCCACCTCACCAGTTCTCACCGCAATGAGCAATAACGGCCGTTCTTCCTGGCCAGAGGAAATAGTAATCGGCTGTTTCGGGGCTGGGGCGAAGGTGGAACTTTCATACTCCCTGCGACAACACCGGGCGAAGCAAGAAGGCTGAGTCGAAGAACAGCAAGAACGAAAACAGAGATGTTTTGCTGGCTCTCCTCCACCCCGTCCTGTGGAAGTTGCGACCGGTTCCAGCCACCGTTAGCCAGCCAAAGGCGCCACTCACTCCACCGAAAATCCCCTTTTATCTTCTCTTTTCGGCGCGTGCGTGGCTACACGCGCTCCCTTCGCTCAGCGACGCTTTACTAGTGTCGCTTCTTTTGAACGACTCACAGTCCAAAGAGCTCCTAGCGTTCTCCCTGCGCTTGCGCAAAATCGTGGCCTATTCCCTTTTCTAAATCATCCTTTCGTTCTCACGCCTGGTCTAGATCTATGCCCGAGCATGCGCTCGCACATTGAAAGACCATCTTTGCGACGAACCTCCTGCAAGGGCTTCCACTGAACAAGTTGCGTGCGCATGCGCCCTCCCTTTTATGCGCTTTTTCTTTCGGAACCTGGCGCTTTATTATTGGCATCTCGGAACTTAGGGAAGGCGAGATCTATTTAGTAGCCTAATGTTGTGCCGATATTTTTCTTTGTGAAGATGAAGTAAGAACAGCAGAATAATGCATTAAAAGGATAGAGCTATGAAATTATAATTTTAGCCTTTCTTGAAAAAATATTTAAATGAATTCCTACGTCAGAAAAAAATAGTTTTCCTTCCGGTAGGGCAGTACACTGAGGCACTCGTTGGTTTATTTTGATACTCAAAAGTATGTGGCAGTGACTACTTTGGTGGAGGGAGGGGGGAAATACGGAGAAAGAAAAAGAGCTGAGGGACCTTATGTACAGTATTGTTTTAACCAAGTGTAAGTCATAGTTTTTTCTCAACTTGGAAATGTACTGGATACATAGGATTCAGAATTTATGCACTATTCAATATTAAACAAGACAGTAAAATTTAATTAACATATAAATTTACTTTATCCTTTTGGTGTCCATACTCTGAAAAGATATCTGTCAATTTGCAGCATCAAAATATTCATAAGAAAAAATACAACTGATGAATACTAATGAAGACACTGATGGAATAAATGTCCATCTGGGTTCATTTCCAAGTGGGGAAAAAGGCACTGGAAATAGGGAGACTGCCTGAAAAGGTGGTTTAATGGTGGACAGGACCACATGGTTTTGAGGCAAAAAGGCACATGGGTGAGAGAGAGACTTATACCCTCTGTTGAGATTTGAATTTGATCTTATATTCTGATTGGTTGCCAGACTCCCATGGCGCAATCAAGGGGTAACTAGGTTGTCTTTTGAGTCCCAGACTTGGTGGAGCCTTGCTGGATGATGCAATCTCCCCAGATGCCATATGCTGAGTTCTGTTGTTAGATGGTAGAGGGCTAATCCTATCTTTGTTGGATCTTGGGTGAGGGCATTTATTTATGAATAGACCTAGCTATCTCTCTTAAGTGCTGACATCTGCTGTAGCCTATTGAAAGTGTGGGGGCTATTAAGAGTGAGTCTGCTTCCTGCCTAAAAAACATGTTTCTCCATTTCTCATCCAAGGAGGTATAATAATCTGCCTTTTTAATATTTCCTATAATATTTCATTTTTCTAGGAGAGGAGTGGGTGCTAACATCCTACAACATCAGGCCATCCCTTGGCATCAGCCCAAGCGATAGTGAATAAAAGTGAATAAAATAATAAAGGGAATAAGGTAAATGGGAATAAAAGTGAATAAAGTAGGAATCATACAGAATCAGTTACATGAACCCTAAAAGACACTCTTTATTCACTTTTATTATAAGGGAGAAAGGGTCAGTTAAAGGACACTCTCTATTCACATTATTATAAGGAAGAAAAGTGCTTGGAGATTATATTAAAATCAGCTAAAACCCATTATTGGTAAATATATCTTCTGATGAGAAAAGCTCAGCTAGCTATCAAGGAAGGACAAGCCATATGGAAAACATTTGATGAGCATCACTGTCAAAGACACAAAGACATGTATGTTACAGAGTCACTTATGACCCAAGGATAGCAGTAAATTTCCCATTAGCAACTACAAGCACTTAAGGAAGGTTGTCTAAACTAAAATAATCTTATAAACTAAAAACAATGATTTACTAATGGTTTAGTAATTAGGAAATATCAATTATCATATAACAAGTATATGTTAACCTTATATAGAAAATGTATGAGCTCATGTTAAATATATAAGGAAAATGCATGATCTCACCGAATCCTTTGTCTTGGAAACATATATAAACTGTCTATCAGAGCTGTTTTCTTTGTTCAAAGTTTCAGGTACAAATTTGGCTTTGAACCTCCGGAAATAAACTCTCTCTGGCTGACCCAGGAATGTTGTTTGGTCCCTTCATTCCATAACACTTAGCGAAAAACTCATTAACAGTTTTTCTAAATACACATAATGTAGTTGAAGCAGGATCTGCTAGATGACCACTGGGTAACTTTCTATTCACTATATTCTAAAAGCAACTATATTCTGAAAGCAGGATATGCATCCGGTTAGAGAAAGTACAAGCTCAGCTTAAAATCCTTTGATATTCTAAGAGGCCCCCTAACTTGTCAGAAGAAAAGGAGCATCCTAATGAAATATAGTTAAAGGTGATTAGGCCAAAATAACCACCTGGGCGGGAAGTCATTTATCACAGAATAATTGTTTGGCAAGGATAATGTAAAACTTTAGTAATAAGGAAATGTCAATTAAATATAACATATGTATGTTAACCATATATGGAAAGTTGCTGTGTTAGCAGAATCCTTTGTTTGAAACAGTAAAACTGTGGTCTTAGAATTATCAAATTGTTCGGATTCATAGGTATATAAACCTCTCTGAACCTATTGCGCAATAAACTCTCTCTGGCTGACCTAGGGATGTTGTTTGGTCACTTCACTCTATAACACACAAGCAGAGCAGGTGTCATTCAAATCTCCAGGGTCAAATGCCAGATGTTGGAGAAATCCTCAACATCTATACTCAAAAAGGAGACCAGATGTTAAACTTATATTACACTTTTCATTCAATAGTTCAGGTGGCATATATCATTCCCTTTTCCCATTTCCCCCAAAGAATTTATAAGATTTATAGGGAGCTCTGGTGGCTCAGCAGACTAAAAGCATTGTAATTAAACACCAGCTCTCTGCAATTACTGTGTTCGAATCTCCCCAGGCTCAAGGTTGACTCAGCCTTCCATCCTTTCTAAGGTAAGTAAATTGAGGACCCAGTTTGTGGGGGCAATAAGCTGACTTTATATAAAAAATATACAAAAGTATGAAGGCTATTGCTTAACGCATTGTAAGCCGCCCTGAGTCTCCGGAGAAGAGCAGCATATAAATCAGATTAAAAAAAAAAAAGATAGATTTGGATGAAAAAGTGATTGCTCAATGAGCTTCCATGGCTGAAGGCGGCCCAGAACCTAGGCCTTCCCCCAGTCTATTTCAAAATTTGATCTTCCATTTTTGATTCGTGGCAATTGCCTAGTGAGGGGCAAATAACATTGGGTTTTTTATTTGTTAACTAACATAGTTACTTTGTATTTTAATTTGATTTATTTTCTCTCTTAAAATGATGTTCAGATTTATTAGCTTTTAACAATCCTAAACTGATAAACAAGCTGGAGATTACCTCCAGATAAGAAAAGTTTGTTAGTACAACTTAGGGTCTGGCTTATCTCTTTCTTGAACTCTAAACAGGGTCATTCCACGTCAAGTAGTCTGATTTCAGAAAAGTGTCTTCCTCGACCATTTGGTGTGAACATGCACACACATCCCCAATGAACATCGGTAATGTGTTACGTGTGCTGATGCAATACTTGCGGAGATATAGTCATTTGTGTGACCCCATACCACAGCTTTCTACAGCATGTCTCTGAGGTTTCAGCAACTTTGAGACATAATATCTCTGGCAATATTTTGTTGAGAGAAACAAAACTTGGCCAACTAGAAGTATAAAGTCTGAAAAATAGGGACAAAGTTGAGGATGTTGCTATGTGAGGAGTGTCACATGCATTCTATTATTGTTTTGTCTTGTTTGTATTATATAGACATCATTACTACTATTATATTGTGTTGGTCCATGGTAACATTGTCACTACCAGTTCAGGCACTTGACCTATCCCAAGAAATCCACCTGTGGCTGGTATTGCATGGCTATCAGGCATGCCCCCTGCCTGAACTTTATTATGATGTTGGATGGATCACAGGATATGCAGTCATGTGTTTATAGCGAGTACAGGTAGAGGCTGAGCACACAGCCCTGAGGGGAGCCTGTGCTGAGCTTCAGGATGGAAGATATAAAGGAACCAACCCTTACATGGTTGGCGATCATATTGGTGATCCTATTTTTATCAGCAGCCGCACAAAAGAATGCTGCTGAGTTTTGTCCCTTAGATTTTAAAGCCATGATCATTTTCTTTTGCCTGGAACTCGTTTGCCTTCAATCTTTCTTTGGAGGATTAATTTATTTATTGGTTCAATTTATTGGTTCAATTTATATGCTGCCCTTCTCCAGAAACTCAGGGCGGCTTATAATGCATTAAGCAATAGCCTTCATACTTTTGTATATACCTGCTTAATAGGGCTTTTGGCCCCCCCAAGCGGTGTTCTTTTTTATACAAAGTCAGCTTATTGCCACCACAATCCAGGTCCTCATTTTACCTACCTCGGAAGGATGGAAGGCTGAGTCAACCTTGAACCTGGTGAGATTCGATCATTCAAACTTGCAGTAATTGCAGGCAGCTGGTTTTACTTAACAGTACTTAACAGTGCTTAGTCTGCTGCGCCACCAAGGCTCAAGTGAAGTATGCCGTATTTTTCCGGGCTATTGACTTTGATGGCTATTTTTTCTCTCTCTCTTCAAATGTCCTCTACCTTGCTGTACATTTAGAGCTAGCAGATTTCTGGATATGTATACCACCTATGGAGGCATTCTTTTTTATTGAGAGTTCTTTAACTCTTTTTTTATGCATCTTATTTCTTAGTCTCTAGGATGATACAGGATGATCTATAGTTCTTCTATGTATCGCATATCCCTCCGCACAATGGTCGTTTTTGTTGAGAATATACATACTGAATTTGGGCTTCTAATGTCTCTGCTGCATTGACACCACAATACCTCCAAAAGATGGTTAATTTTGGATATTTGGGCCTGCTGTTTATACTATGTTATGTTATACATAATATTTACCTGGTTTGAGGCTCTTCAATGGGCATAGCCCTTCTCATTTCTGCATTACTTGTGATCTATGCCCATATTAATGTCAATGCCATTAATTTACTACCTACTGGAGTCTTCCCTGTGTTTCTAATTGCTATTTGGCCTCACATGGCCCTAGCTTTTTATCAGCAAACATACAAGGTGTATGTGCATTCACTACTTCTGATTGTTATGAGTATTGTTATGCATGGGGTTGGTTATTTTAACTTAAGCTATATTTTATTATATGTGTTGTTGCCTATTTTTCTTCTTCATTTTTTAAAGACATTTACTCCTTCCTGGGTCTTGACATAATTGACACCATTTTTTGGTGTTTGTTATTGTGATTGATATATTAGGGATTTTGCTTGCTTTTTTTTTCTTCAGGGTGCCTGTCCAGTACAATGTGATTTTTGTGCACTGGTTTCTAATAGGCTTTTATTCCTTTTTGTCCTGAATGGACTCTTCTGCGCATTTGGTCCCTGATCCTGTTGGTCAAAACTTTCTTCTTTTTGGTGATGCTGAAAGGGCATCTTTTATTTGCCCTTTAGCATCAAAGGGGGGATTATGAGGGGCAAATAACATGGCTTTTGTTATTTGTTAACTAACATAGCCTTATATTTTAATTTGATTTATTTTCTCCCTTTTAAAATGATTTTTAAATTCAGATTTATTAGCTTTTAACATTCCTAAACTGATAAACAAGCTAGAAATTACCTCCAGATAAGAAAAGTTCGTTAGCACAACTTGGGGTCTGTCTTATCTCTTTTGTGAACTCTAAACCTTTTTCCTTACAATTACGCCCCTTCTGACCTCAGACTTCATTTTAATGAACATGTGTGCTATTATGGGATACAAATATGTAATGTTTGACTACATGTAAATGATTACCTATGCAAAGAGGATGTTACTTTTATTCTGTCCAACTTTCCTCTTGCATTTTCTTTGTTAATTATCCATCCATCTAGTAAACTGTCAGCTCCATTCAGTTGCTCTATCCTGAATACAGACTATAGGGTCATAGAAAGGGAGTTTTAATCTGTCAGAGGCAGGAAATTATAGTGGTATTTTTAAAAAATGTCTCTTTTTGCTATTGGATAATGGAGCATTGAATATAAGGAGTGGAAAGTACCTTGGAGATCATCTAATCCTTGCCTTTTGAGAAATCTGCTACTCCTTGATATTAGATCGCTCAACTTTGTTTAAACCTAACAGAGCCCATAATCTTCTGAAGCAGTCTGTCACACAGTCAAGTAGCTCTTACAATTATGAAGTTATAGTTAATCTCCTAATCAAATCTACTTTTTTGTAATTTAAGCTAATTTTTAAGATATTGTAATTTAAATTAATTGTTAAGATGCTGCTAGAGCAGCCTTGAACAATTGTTCTGTATGATGACCCTTGATCATAGATGATCTATGTTGCTAGATATTTGAAAACCGCTATCATGTCTCCTCATAGTTTTGTCCAGTCTAAAGGTACTGAATATCTTCAGCTGTTCCTATGCTTTGTCTTCCAAGCCCTCTATTATCTTGCTTGCACTCTCCTGAACATGTTCCATTTTGCCAAATGCCCTGAACTGGATGCACTATTTTAAGTGTGAGCTGACTGACACACAACAGAGAAATGACTTTTCTTGATTTTGTATCATACTTCTGTTTATAGGGCCTAGGATTTTTTTTTTGTAAACATGTTCTAGTTTAATATTATGATAAAGAACATGCTGATTATTGTCACGCAATGCATTTTTTTTAAAAAAATGTTCACATCCAGAGCATTTTGTTCTGTTCCAGAGTTTTGCCTGATATTGATATCAAATTACTTAGTCTGTTCCATTATTCTTTTTTGACTTTTATGATAGCAGAAACTATAAGGATCGCCTCTCCTTCCAACCTAAGAAATACAAACTCTTGAAATGTAATTGTTCAAAAGGATTCTTTTATTAAGTAGAAGTGAAAACCATCCAGCTAAAGCACAATCTGAATACCCTTAGGCATTCAGGATTAAATAGGATTAAAGTGGTAGAGACCCCTCCCTTTAAGTCAGAATGCAGATTTTACAATATACAAGTGTGAAGATGTTTTCTTTACTATTTCCTTTGAGAACCCAAACAAACATGCATTCCCACCACTACCCTTTAAAGTGAGACAACCCACATGGCTATCATATAAATTCCTGCAGGTAAAGGGAATCTCAGGCCCCCTTGGCATCAGGATATAGTTTGTAAAATATCTGATGACACAGGTTCTGCTAGTAAATCGAATCCAGTCTCTCCCTTCCTTCACTTGAATGGCAGTATCACATTATTTGGGATCTGACAGAAACAAGTATCTTTCTCCAGTCTTCTGGCCATCCTCTGCAAGTCCTCAAAAAACATGGATCACATAATTGTTCTAGTCCTGAAGAATTAAACTTCTTCATAATAACTGGGTGCTTTTTAATAATTTTTACTTACCTTAAATTGGCACTCTTTCTGTCAATTGTTCAATTTAGTTCTGTTGGAAGATATGGGAGAAGACAATGCAAAATAGCTAAGCATCTCTGACCTCTCCTGTTTTTTAAAAAAAATTAGATTTATATGCCGCCCTTCCCCAGAGAAGCAGGGTAGCTTACAAGGCGTTAACCAATAGCCTTCATACTTTTGTATATTTTTTATACAAAGTCAGCTTATTGCCCCCACAAACTGGGTCCTCAATTTACCTACCTTAGAAAGAATGGAAGGCTGAGTCAACCTTGAGCCTTGAATTGGTGTAATTGTAGACAGCTGGATGTTAATAACAGGCTATTCAGCCGGTTGAGCTATCTGAGGCTCATTGTTATCTTACTTGTCTTCTCCTAGCAATAGGATTCTCTTACTACTGACAAAAAAAGATTTTTATTGCTTTCAGTTTCTCCAGTAAGCCCAAGTTTTTTTAATTTTGGGGTTAATTTTCTGTCATAGATATTAGCTATTTGCGGCAACGCTTCCTGGTGATTACACCCATCTTCCATTTTCTATATAAATTCCTAGTAACTATTACCTGAGTCAGAACCTTTGCAAGCTCCAAAATTATTTCTTAACTTATTCATTACTTTTTTCACCATAATTGCATGTCATCATACTTCCAGCATTTTATTTATGAGAATTTCCTAATCTTTCTGTACACCCACTGACTGGAAAGTTTCCATCCATGGACTACTGTATCTATCTATAGAGGAAGATTTTCTTCTGATTTCTGACACTTTATAAGAAACCAGACAAAAATTATTTTTTCATAAAATTTGAGAAAGCAATGAAGTTTTCCCTTAATAAAAGGAAGTACTAGTAAATTAGTTTTGTGTCTTGTCTGCTATCTAATATCGTAATTCATAATTTGCAATTATGCTCTAATAGCCATACTAACTGCCTAATATATGATTGTCTTCACTTGGAATCAGCAGCTTGTCCACTTCCAGCAATTTACATAGGAAAAGAGCAGGCAGGCTGGGGAGCTGAGTTAAAGCGCGTCATCAGCTTAAATTCATTGCATTTCCACAAACAGTCCCAATCCAACCCTTCTTGAATTCTGTTGTCCCTTACCTAGTGGTTAGCTAGTATTGAAGCTTAGTTGTCTAGATTCTTGTGTATAGTCTTGAGCAATAAATCTTTTGAAATACAACTTAATGTATGATCTCCATGAATTTAATGTTGTATATTTATTCATTTCTTCGATGTATGTATGTATGTATGTATTTATTTATTTAATTTGATTTGATTTGATTTATATGCCCCCCTTCTCCAGAGACACAGGGCAGCTTACAATGCGTTAAGCAATAGTCTTCATACTTTTGTATATTTTATACAAAGTCAGGTTATTGCCCCCACAAACTGGGTCCTCAATGTATAAGGTCATCTTCAATTTTAATGTTAAATTGCGTAGAATTTAACATGATCTGATGATCTGGCTACTTGTCTTTTGTGTGTATACAGATATTTGTCTGAATATAGTATAGCTCTGCATAATTATGTATGATTCTTTTCATTTAACACTTATTCTGCCAAGTTATCATTAAGTTAAGAATTTTTATTCTAATGGAAACAGTTCCAACACCAATTTGCACCACTCAGGTGACCCTGATGACACAGATAAACCTCTAGGTGACCTTAGTGACCTGCTAAAAGAATGCAAATATCCAGTTGTCTGCAAGGAGTATAAATCCTTCCATTTCTCACCATCCAGTCAGAGCTGAAGAAGCTTCTTGGATGAGAAGCAAAATGTCTTCAAAGAAAAACCAAAAAATCCAGTTGCCTCTTGAAAAAAGCACCTTTGGGACAACCATGACCTGGATGACTGAGAATCTCCATAGACATTCTAGTGGAAAATATGGGAAATAAAA
This sequence comes from Coluber constrictor foxii, assembly GCA_038048745.1. NCBI lineage: Eukaryota > Metazoa > Chordata > Lepidosauria > Squamata > Colubridae > Coluber > Coluber constrictor. Next base: position 110,520,858 of record CM075961.1, on the reverse strand, counting down.
GTTCTCCTAGAAGTATTTTTTAAAGACTAGTTTGCCAAGCAATGTTAATTTTTTTTAATTTGTTCTTATTTTACTGACATTTAGTCATTATCAAGTATATATTTAAATTAGGAAAATAGTGTTATAATATTTAAATGTTTATAATCAGAATCTGAGGAAATTCTACTGATTAATAGATTCTCTGATAAAGACCAGTATTACAACACTGAAGAACTAAATTTAAGTAAAATGACTTCAACATGTATTTCTAAACTGAAATTCATACTAAACCTGTTTGTTGTGCACACACCCAAACTATGCTAGAATATTAACTATTACAACTGCAAGTAGCATCATGTTCTAAAATATTCAGTAAACGAGGAAAACAAATAGGTACTGCAATTCAGTACTTTATCCTTAACTCCTTAAAAGAATGTACCTGTTCAGGAAAAGTTTCACGAACAGAAAGGAGTTAAAACAGTGTTTATTAAAGTATGTGTATAAAGTATAAAGCAGTGTTTATTAAAGTCATTCTGTAGGTCATAGCTTGTTTTTGACAAATAAGCCATTTTATGTTGAAAGCCAGCTGTGTGTGACCAAGTGAATTGATAAAAAAACAAACTAAGTTATTAGCAAAATATCAAAAGGAAGAAAACCTTATTTATAAATAGATTATTTTCTGTTTTGAAAATAAATCAGAGAGACAGTAAATCTTTTTAGAAAAACAAGGAAAAGCTTTTAGTTTTAGTTTACTATTATCTTATAAATATAAATCTAGGTTGTTCACGGTGGCTGCCTGGAGGTCCCCACACCAGTCCTGACCCAATGCTGGCCTCCTGCTCATCCCTGGCCTAGGAGCTGGACGCAGAACCAAGGGACATGTGGCAGCTGAAAGCAAAATGTGTGGGTCAGAGCGAGGCCCACTCCCTCACGCGAGGAGATCCAGCTTTACAAGCAAAGCATCCTCAGCAATGGAATGGGAGACCACCAGGAGAGGCCAGTAGAAGGGGACAAAGGGATGACAAGAGAGGAGCAGGGCTGTTGGTGGCCAAGTGTTAAGACCTGATTTCCATCAGATTCTCCCTCCTTCTCATTCCAACCTCCCTCCCTCTTTCCTTCCATCCTTCCTTCCTGTCTCCTTCCGCTTCCCTCCTTCTCATTCCAACCTCCCTCCCTCTTTCCTTCCATCCTTCCTTCCTGTCTCCTTCCCTGCTTCCCTCCTTCTCATTCCCATCTTCCTCCCTCCCTCCCTCCTTCCCATACTCATCTTTCTCCCTCCTTCTCATTCCCATCTTCCTTCCTTTCTTCCCTCTCCCATTCCTATCTCGTTTGCTTTCTTCCCTTCCTCCCTACTTCTCATTCCCATCTCCTCCCTTCCTCCCTTCTTCTCATTCCCATCTCCCTCCCTCTCTTCCCTTTCCTCCATGCCTCCCTCCTTCTCATTCCCATCGCCTTCCTCCCTTCTTCTCATTCTCATCTCCCTCCTTCCTTCCCTTCTTCCTCCCATGACTCCCTCCTTCTCATTCCCATCTTTCCTTCCTTCTTCCTCCCTCCCATTCCCATCTATCTCCTTCCTTCTTCTCATTCCCATGTCCTTCCCTCCTCCTTCCTTTTTTCCTCACTCTTTCTCATTCCCATGCCCTCCCTCCCTCTTTCCTATCTTCTTTCCTTCTTCCTCCCTCCCATTCCCATCTCCTTCCTTCCTTCTTTCCCTGCCTCCCTCCTTCTCCTTCTCCTTCTCCTTCCCTTCCCTCCCTCCCTCCCTCTGCGCCCAGGAAGGGATGATGCGAAAGGAGAGGGCAACAGGGTTGGTGGCTAGGGTGGCCCCTAGGACCTATGATGCGAGACTACCAAGAGAGGCTGAGGGGGAGGTGAGAGGGTGACAGCATTGCCAGTGGCTGTGGCTTTCTCACACGGGCGGGGGCCATTCTAGTGGAAAGGAAGCACTTGTGGGTTGCGGGGCCAGCAACCGAAGCCAGGCCAGAGAGCAGGCCATGGAGGCACTGGTAATGGGCATGGTGCTTCTTCTGGGGCTCTGCGCGCTGCCCTACTACAACTTTGTGGTGGCCTCCTGGTGCCAGAACATGGTCAGCCTTCAGGGCAAGACAGTGCTCATCATATGTATGTCAACTGCATGCCAGCCCCCAAGGTCTTGGCACCTCCTGCATAGGGTCAGCCAGAGCCGAGATAATGGGGGTCAGCCCCTTGCCATCTGCAGGGCAGCCCAGCGGGCTAGATCTAACCACATCACGGGCCGGACCTGGCCCATGGACCTTGAGTTTAACGTATCTGTATTAGAATATCAGAAGTACCAATGATCGAGTAACAATGAAGACAACAAATGTTGGAAGAACATTTCAATGTATTATTTTGCTTAGTCTGGAAGAAGTAATAAGTATAAAGCTGGCATAACTATATGAATTAACATACTGACATGCATTTAAAATGACAATTAATTCCTGGACACCTACATGTCAGTATGTTTTGTTTTGTTTTGAAGCAAATATTTCATTTTTTTCCTGATTGATTAGGGGCACCCTCTGGTGGCTTGGATAAGTATTTTTTTAAAGCCTAGTACAATAAACTTCTAAAAAAAATTTTTATGTCTCCTTTATTCTTTTTATAAACCATTCAACTCAAAGTAGTGAACATATCTCCCTTCTGCTATTTTCCTAGTTTTTAGCCTGGCTCTAAAACTCTATTATACTGATTCTATTGTATTAAGATACTGCTAAGCATTCATGGCACCATAATCTAGAATAGTGTTGGATTTTCTATTTTTAAAAAATACTAGCTTAAATAAGAGAAATGGTCCAAAGTGGCAACACCAAACAATTGTTGTGAATATGGAGTATATCTGCATTTAGTTTTCTCTAAGTAAGTGTTGAAATATTTTGGAATCAACCAAATCTATAGTTGGCTGTTTTACACAGTATAACATTAAGTTGCTATATTTAAAACACTCAAAAGAAACTATCAGAAGACAAATTATCATTTTTATCAAATACTAGTAAGTAAATTATTTATAGTTTAATTAAGCAGTGGGGGATCATGTGAGAATTATAAAGCCAGATAATGGATTTTAGATGGCCAATAATTGGATTGCAATTGGATCAGAATTCATGGGAATGATATAGAATTAATTTTTCAATGAGCTATGTATTCACTTAATTGTCATGCTATACATGTAACCCATACATATTTTCTAGATTCTGAGAAATTTTGAGCAGAGCAATTTTGTTTGGACCTGGAGAAGCCCCTTCCCTCTTTTTTCTTCTTCTTTGTCTTTTGTGAACATCCTTAATAAGCATGTTATTATATGTAAATGAAAACTTTATATTAATAATTATATTAGTTGAACATACATAGAACAAAGATGACTTACTGAAACATTACTGAAACTTGAATCTGATTAAATTTCATTATTTTTTTCTGAAATATATGTAAAATATTTAAAGATTGCTGGATTGCATATAAAACAGAAACATGCAACATTTTATCATATGGTACACAAATATCAGTTTCTAACAACATCCTAATATCAGCTAAATACATAAGTTTCAATCACTCTATTAATAGTTTCTACCCAGATGAAATATTACCAGCTTGTGTGGATACGTTAAGTGTGTCTCCGTTCAAAACTCCGTTCAAAAGCAAGCATCATAGAGGCTGACAGGATCAATGTATCATAAATAAATGTAATAGCTACTCTGATCTCATTTCAGGAGCTCCGCCTTTCTTAGATTGAAACAAATGTAGGAAAATTGATTAAACACTATGATATATAAAATGAAGTTTTCATACCTTCTTTTGTTCAGAAAGATTCTGAAAATCTCTAACCTAGTTTCCCTTATTATGCTTCCTATCATTCCCAAACTTTGGTCAATGGGAAATGACAACTGGTCAATGGGAAATGACAATTGGGGATCATCAGATACAGGAGATCATTATGGTAAGATCTGAAGAACTTGTAGCTATCAATTGAAGATGATGTATTTTGACTAAATTCCACTTTATTTTATTTTATTTTTAAATTTTTTATTGTGAAAAATAGTGATGCAATTAAGACTTTTTCGGTTCTGTGGTGTAAATACATATGTACATATTATTTACTTGTCATTTACATGATATTGCTTCTTTGAGTTAAATTTAATTTGAAAGATATTACACATAGTAATGCTCAGATCCTTACAGTACAAGTAATAATATTCAATTCTTTATAATCCTCGTTAATTATTAATTAATCTCTAAACTCTGCAAGCTTCATTTTTTGTTTCTTTTCTCTATCCACTCATACCTCATGTCCCACACGCTATAATATTCCGTGTCCTCTCTGTCATTAATTTCAAAAATTAATTTATTCATTTCGGCGCATTCCAGTATTTTCCTAATGACGTGTTCTTGAGGTGGTAATTTTTTTTCTTTCCAATACTGGGCAAAAGAAATTCTTGCGGCTGTCATTATGTGCGTAATTAAGTACCTCTTTTTTGTGTGTATTGTGTTTTCAGGATTCCCAGGAGAAAGGCTTTTGGTTCAAAGTCAATGTTACCTCTTATTATTTCCAAAATCCATTTCCATATCATCCTCCAGAATTTTTGTGCCTGATTACAAGTCCACCAACAGTGATAAAAAGTGCCTTGTTGATGGTCACATTTCCAACATTTAGGACTCGAATTGGGATAAATTTTAGCTATCCTGGCTGGGGCCATATGCCACCTATTGAACATCTTATAATGATTTTCTTTATAAGTCACCGCCCTAGTCATTTTAAGATTATTATTCCATATTGTATCCCATTCATTCAAATTTATGTTCTGTCCAATGTTTTTGGCCCATGCTATCATCGGATCCTTGACCACCTCCTCTGCCATATCATACTCCAATAGTTAATTATATAATTTAACTAATATTTTATTGTCTGTGCCCATCCAAATCTTGTCAAATCCATTAGTACCTATCTCCATGCCAAATTCCTCCTGGTCCTTTTTATAGCGAAATTTAATTTGGGCATAGGGCCACCAATCTATAAGAATACCTTGTTCCGTCAGTTCTTCCCTTGTTTTGAGATTTCCTCCCCCATCCAATAGCTCTTTATATTTGACCATTTTTCCCATTTCTAACACATTCGGGTATATTATGGCCTCCATAGTGGAGAGCCATCTCGGGACTTTGTATATTGCTTCCGTCTTATCTCTCCCCATGTTTGCATTAAAGTATCCCTTATTTTATGTCTGTGGAAATATGTTCTTGTCTTTTTCCCCCAAGTCCCAAAAGTAAGTGTGCCAACCCTTCTGGAGGTCATGCCCTTCCAAGATCACGAGTCTTTTATTTCCCAAAGTTGCCCATTCCTTCAACCATACTAAGTTTGCGGCTTTATAATACGTCTCCCATATAGGGAGTCTGTAACCCCCTCTTTCCTTTTTGTCTTACAGGTTCCTAATTGCTATCCTCGGTTTCTTCACCCCCCCCTCCAGATAAATTTTCTAATAATGGTATTAAATTCTGAAAAAAAATTTATCTAATTTAACAAGAACCATTTGAAATAAGTACAGCAACTTGGGTAGTACACTCATTTTCGTTGCCGCAATCCTGCCTAACAATGATATCTGGAGTTTTCCCCATTTTTCTAAATCCTGTTTAATGTTCCTAATTAGGGGCATATGTGGTGTTAATGTTTTATCTCAGAGATCGGCAAACCGTCCTGAGTAAACAATATCAACACATGGCCTTAATCTCATCAGGACAGTAAGACAGGATATCTGGCAGAAACCCTAAACCTTATCTCAAATATGCAAGACCCTGAGCATTGTCTGAGGACCCTCACGTAGGCATTGTTTGTTACAGGAAACATGAGAGGGACACGAGGTGTCCACGTGAAAATCATGAGCTTTCTTTAGCCAATGAGAACAAGTAAATGTTTGCCATGAGAGTTGTAATATGACAATAAAAGGGAGCCTTCTGGATGGAGTCAGTGTGCCTGGTGCAGGGTGCCTTGTGCCTTGTGCCTTCACCAAGGTACCTTTCACCAAGGTGCCTTTTCACCAAGGCGCCCTCCTACCAAAGGGGCCTTCCCATGAACCATCATTCCTGCCTACGCGTCTTTGTTCATCGAAGCAACATCTGGTGACCCCGACGTGATACCTCCTATGCTTACTCGGCCGGATGAGCCCAGGTGCACCTCAGCGAACTTCGCTCCCAAAGATTCGTGAGTATGGGGGGGGGATATCTCAGTTCCGCAGAAGCTTCATGCACAAGAACTGAGGAAAAAACTTAAAGGTAATGGAAAGGCAGGAATTAAGTTAAAGGTAAAGCATTTGCTGCCATGGAAAAAGTGTAAGAAAGCAGTAGAGGTTATGGGGACTTCTAAGGCACTGTCGCTATCTCTCTCTCTGTCTTTTGATCAGGGGTCTGCTCCCCCTCCCTATTCTCAAGTATTTTCTGCAACGCAGTCAGAAAGTAGTTCCCCGACAGCTTTACAGGAGAAGTTTTCAGCTGTCAGAGCAGGGTTTTAGGAAGAAGAGCAACAATTTCTTACTGGGGTAGAAATTGTAGAAAGTCTTCAAGTTTTTCCTGTCATACAGACAATTAATCTCCAGGGACAAGCTCAATATAAGTGGAATCCTTTGCCATATAAAGTTTTGAGAGAGCAGAGGACAGGCATCACAGAGAAAGATTTGTGTTCCACCTATACTATGCTAAAGATAATGGAGATTAGCTCCCAGACTGATCCATTATCAGTCGCTTCTTCACAGGAGCCAGTTAGTGAGGTCAGAGCAGAATTTGGAATTGATAAATTGTCTCTTTTAACTTCTTCACCTCCAAGTTATTCTAATGTGGTTCTCTGTCCTCCTTCTTCTCCAGAATCTCTGACTTTGTCTCTTTCAGTTCCTATTGACATAGGTCAAATTGCTAAACTTTCTAACTCTGAACAGTCTTCTTTTCAAAACTTTGTGAAATCCTGTAAAAAGGATTCCTCCATGCCTGAATTATTATCTGGTCAATATCATCAGGGTCAATTAACAGGACAACAGATCCTGTTAGAAGAAAAACTGCCTCTTTTAACTCCTTCCTCTCCAGAATCTCTGATTTTGCCGACTGCAGAAGGTGAAAGACTACCTTCTCAACACGCTAACACTGATTGTAAGCAGACTTTAAAAGCTAACAATGATTATACCTTGTCTGATATGCTGCAAGTCTGCCAGGATATGAGTTCTGAAACTTATAAAATGCATCTTTTAGCTGTTCCTATACAAAAAAGGCAGCATCCTACTGGCAATTATTTTAAATGTGGTAATTTTGCCAAAGGCTTGGTGGAAGGAATAAAAAGCGAATCTCATATATTTCCTGAAGATTGGAAGCAAGTCTTTCTAATGATTTTGACTTCAATACAATATATTGTTTGGGACAGAGCTAAAAAGAGTATCTTTTCCATAGCCATGTCCCTTCCCCCAGTCTCTTCTTTTCCTACCTATCTAGCCACAGCAGATAAGGCTGGGCTTGATTTAATCATTCAGGAATCTGTGTAATGGAACTCCTCTGGAAGTTAAAGTTGATTCCTTCTTTTCTCTGGTTTAATGTATGTTACCTCACCTCGATCTTCTTCTCATAAAAAAAGGAATTTTTTGAATTTTGGTGTTATTATACTGAAACTCTTCCTAAAAATTCCTGATCAATCTTCTATTGCTCAATTAAATCCCATGTTCTGGCACAGGAGCACGTGGGGATGCTGGCTTTGATTATACCTTTCCTTCTGTGACTTTAGTTCAGCCTGTTACTTCCTTTCTTAATTCTCTATTTGAATAAGAAATTTTTTCAAGGGTTACTTGACATTGAAGTTTGGAAAAGCATATAAAAGATTTAATTCTCTACAAGAATTGGTAAATTCTTTTGCTCTGCAATCTTAAATTTTGGATATTCATACTAATATTTGGGATTGGAACCTTCTTTCTTTTTTCAATATAAAATTGATTTTGGAATGGCTTTTTTCTCTTAAGTGACTCTCTGCCGCACCGTGTGGTGTTTTACATAATAGCAAACAAAAATGATATCATTGGCATGTTTTACCACAGGGTATGCTTAATTCTCCTACTTTGTGTCAGTATTTTGTGGACAATGCAATGCAACTATTTTGTGAGATATTTTTATCTTATTTGGTATATCAATGTATGATATTTTAATTGGAGCTCAAAAATACGACCTAATTGGCTTTCTAAAATAAAATGATTTATGTGTCTATGGATTGTAAATTGCCCCAGAATAAATACAGCTGCACTTTCCTTATCTGTCTTTAGGACATAAACTATTGTAGTCTTTTTCTGCTCAGGCTTTTCCTCATTTAAAGTCAAAGTAATTAGAATTTTTAACATATGAGAAAATTTTACAGGGTCACATAGAAAAATCAAAAGAGGTTTTAGGATATATATATATATATAAAAAGGGTTACTCTTACAGTTCAAACGGACTAACCTTGAAACACTATGCTTGCATTTATTTCTTGCCTACTTTCCTAGAAACAAATAAACTGATTCTACTCTCAAGCAGCTGACTTCCAATCATTTTTGAAGCAATCTCTTAGCCGGGAATTTTGAATTCAATAAAGGGAAAGGCTTCTTTTTCCTTTCAACACCTTTCTCTAAGCTACTGCTGAAGTTATAACCTTGGGGCATACTCCAGCCTCTCAAAGATATGGAACTGACTTAATAAATATTGTTCTATTTCAAAATCTGACTTTCATTTTTATTTTTGGAATAATTTATTTCTTCAGTGTGCTTTAACTGACAATGTAGGCTGTATTTCATATCATCTGCTTAAAGATTTTAGATTTACTTTGCTTAATGATTTCCTTCTTTCCTATTCATCCATTGTTTCCTTCTCCACTATCTCAAGCTCTTTGTTTTTCTGATGGAGGAGTAATGAAGAGGAGTGATTGCTTATAAAGATCCTCATGAAGACATCTGGAAAGTTTCCTCTCAACGTTCAGAATTGTCTGTTGTTATCTTAGCTTTCCACATTTTTTTCTCAACAGCTTTTAACTTTGATCTCTGACTCTCAGTATGTGTGTCAGTTGATTTTTAATTTTTAGGTGCTTATATCACGCCCAGGATTGACTCCAATCTTATGGGCTTTATTTCTCACTTTACAGCGATTACTACGAGATCAGAAGCATTTCTAGACCTCTTTCTGAAGGCAACAGTCATGATGATATTGTTGTTCATGTTTAACCTACTTTGTTTACAGATCCAATTTTAAATCACTCCTTTTTTTAATCAAAATGCCAGAAGGTTGGCACAAGCTTGCCACATTCCACTAAAGCAAGCTAAGCAAATTGTTTTATCCTGTCCCCAATGCTTTGGGGCATCCCCTTCAGGAGACACGGGAGTTAATCCTCGTGGTCTCACCTCTAATCAATTATGGGAAATAGATATTACCCATGTTCCTTCTTTTGCTCTTTGGAGATATCTTCATGTAAACATTGAAACTTTTTCTTATTTTATTTGGGCTACTTCTCAGAAAGGAGAAGTCACTAAACATGTTGTTAATCATTGTATTCAAACATTTGCTGTCATGGGCCTACCTTCTACATTAAAAAACAGAAATGGCCTTGCATATTGTAGTTGCTCCTTTGCTGACTTTTGTGACAAATGGCAAATAAAACATCTTTTTGGAGCAAATTTTACATTAAAATCTGCTTTGGATAAACATAAAAACAAAAAGGAGGGATATTCCTATAGATCTCTCTGGTAAACAGGAATGGTTAAATAAAGTTCTGTTTACTCTGAATCATCTTAATATCAAAAATTTTTGATCAACTCCAGTAAATGATCACTTTTCACTTTGGAAATAGAGTAAATCATTCTCAGCCATGGGTAATGTATAGATTATTGCCTAACCCTGAATGGCATGGAACTGTTCCCTTATTGACGTGGGGACAGGGAGATGCTGCTGTGCTTCCTTCTACAGGTCCAGTGTGGATCCCTGCTTGGTGTGTGAAACCATGGAAGGATGGCATGGCTCGAAGGACTGAAAAATCTGAGCCTAAACTTCTCACTCAGCCTGCAGAACCCTCAGCAGGACCGGGATTGAGTACTTTGTCAGAAACATCAAGTGATCTGAGGGAAGATTAAAGCCCTCTCTGCTCAATCTACAAAATTGCAACAGGAAAAGAACATACCACAGACACCAGAGAACTTTTTAGTAGCAGCTTTTGCTTGTTTAAATGCTAATTCTGTAACCATTATAATGTGTATTCTTTTTATGTGTATTTTCTCTCCTTATGTGGCTACAAAGACTTTGCAAGATGGAATTCCAGAGCAAGGACTTTGGGAACAAAATTCCTATATATGGGATGTGCAAAATTTCTCTCATTTAATAAACAGGATAGATTGCTGGATCTGCATGCACATTCCCCCACATACCAAAGGAGGACTTTTAATCCATGCTATTCCTTTTAATGAAATTGGATGGAAACAACATCTTTGGATCTCTGGAACGCTACAAAATGAAGATGTTAATTATCCTATTTTAGCTAGGTAGTTTTATAAAATTGTTATGCTTTAGATATTATTTTAGCAGCCAAGGGTGGTATATGTGCTTTGATTCATTCACATTGTTTTATATATATATATCACTGGTTATGAAGCAAATATTTTGACCACAATTGAGCACATGGAAAACATGATTGCTGATAATCCACTTGGCTCCACTATTCCACAATCCCCATGGGAGTGGTTATGGTCTTGGCTCCCAGATTTTGGATGGATACGACAAATAGTATTCATCATTATATTTGTAATCATTATATTGATGTGTTGTTGCTGTTGCATACAATGTATACATGGGTTCTTAGCAATATTCCGTCCAAGAATTCGGCCCTCCAAATCTGAAATTAGGTATGCTTGCAAAATATTAAACAATGAAAAATAAAAAAGGAGGAGATGTGGTGTTAATGTTTTATCTCAGAGATCGGCAAACCGTCCTGAGTAAACAATATCAACACATGGCCTTAATCTCATCAGGACAGTAAGACAGGATATCTGGCAGAAACCCTAAACCTTATCTCAAATATGCAAGACCCTGAGCATTGTCTGAGGACCCTCACGTAGGCATTGTTTGTTACAGGAAACATGAGAGGGACACGAGGTGTCCACGTGAAAATCATGAGCTTTCTTTAGCCAATGAGAACAAGTAAATGTTTGCCATGAGAGTTGTAATATGACAATAAAAGGGAGCCTTCTGGATGGAGTCAGTGTGCCTGGTGCAGGGTGCCTTGTGCCTTGTGCCTTCACCAAGGTACCTTTCACCAAGGTGCCTTTTCACCAAGGCGCCCTCCTACCAAAGGGGCCTTCCCATGAACCATCATTCCTGCCTACGCGTCTTTGTTCATCGAAGCAACAGGCATATAATTATCCTCCTTAAGGGCCGAGCACCTTGCTGATATCCACACCCCCAGGTACTTTACCTTCTTAACTATTTGGATCCCCATTGACTCTTCCAATATTTTCTTTTGTTCCTCAGTCATATTTTTGGTCAACAATTTAGTTTTGGATTTATTTAATTTGAAGCCTGCTATCTCTCCATATCTACCCAGTTCTTCCAATATTTTAATGCCTGTTTCCAATGGCTCCTCCATAATTAATGGTACGTCATCGGCAAATGCCTGGATCTTGTACGTCTCTTTCCTAATTGTCAATCCCTTAATTTCATTGTTGTTTCTGATCCTTTTCAATAATACTTCTAGAACTAATATGAACAGAAGTGGGGACAGAGGACATCCTTGTCACACCCCTTTTCTAATTTGGAAAATTTTTGTCAATTCTCCATTTAATAGTATATTGGCCCTTTGTTTTTTGTAAATTGTAGATATTGTATTAGCGAAATTTGTTCCAAATTCCATTTGTTTAATTTGTTGTTTCATAAACTGCCAATTCAAGTTATCGAATGCCTTTTGGGCATCTACAAAGACCAGTGCTATTTCTTTATTCAGGTGTTCCTCATAATATTCAAGTATGTCTATTACCATCCTTGTATTATTTCTAATCTGCCTTCCATGGAGGAATCCATTTTGGTCACTGTGTATCAAATGATTCAAAATTATTTTTAATTTTCCTGCTATAATACTCATGTATATCTTATAATCCGTATTAAGGAGGGAAATCAGTCTGTAATTTTTTATCAATTTTGGGTCCTCCCCTTCTCTCTGGAGGAGTGTGATATATGCCTCCCTCCACGATTCTGGTATTTTTGATTTTGTCAGGACCTTGTTGTAAACTTCTAACAATTTTGGTAATAAAATTTCCTCTAAATCTGGGTTTTTGTATAATTCTCCTGGGAATCCGTCTGGGCCTGGAGATTTGTTCTTGAGTTTAGATATTGCTGTCTTTAATTCTGTCACTGTGATTTCTTTGTTAAGCATTTCTTTCTCCTCCTCCCCAATCACTGGAAGTTTTTCTTCCAGACAAGTATTGGTCCACCTTTTCCTTGGAAGTTTCTTCTTCTTTATACAGAGAAGCATAATATTCTCGGGCAATCTCTAATTTATCTTCTTCTTTATTAACAATGCGGCCCTCTGAGTCTTCCAGCTGATAAATAAGCCCTTTCTCTTTTTCTTTTTTTAATCTATAGGACAGCCATCTGCTCGGTTTATTGGCGTTTTCAAAGTAATGTTGTTTAGTTTGTTTCATTTTGTATGCCAATTCCTCCTGATCTATAATATTTAATTTATGACATATGACCATCCAGTTTTCTTTTGACTGCCTTATTATCTGGCTTTTGTTGTACTTCCTTCTCTGCTTTCCTTAATTCATCTAACAGCGCTTTCTGCCTCTCGTTTTTCCTTATTTTTATGTGAGCCATATGATATTGCCAGGCCTCTCAAATATGCCTTTATTGTATCCCATATAATTCCTTGGGTAGTTGGTTCCTTTTTGTTTTCTTCAAAGAATGATTTTAATTCTTCGTTAACTTATCCCTTAGAAATTGGGTATTTAATCTCCATCTTACGGTTCTTCTCTTATACACACTTTTCCATTTAACCTCTAGCGGGTTATGATCCGCCCAGACATTAGGTGTAATTTCTGCTGACATGATTTCCATTCCTATATTTCTGTTTACCCACAGCATGTCAATTCTTGACCATGATATTTTAGGGTTAGAGTAGTATGTATACTGCCTCATGGGGATGCAGAGTTTGCCAAATATCAACTAGGTTAAGTTCATCTAATACATAAATTTTGGTAAATTTTTCCTTTTTTTTTTTTTTTTTTTTGGCCTTTAGTCCCTTTATAATCTTTGTCCGGATCTATTACCCCATTAAAGTCTCTGAATATACAAATATTACTATTATCCATTATGCTTATTTTTTCACCTAGTTTTTTGTAGAAATCTCCCAGATTTTTATTCGGGGCATAACTTACTGTTAATAATATTGGGAAATTACCTCTCTTTATTTCCAGTATTAGTATTCTACCTTTTGGGTCAGCATATCTTAATTCTGCTTTTATTTCCTTCTTAATATACACTGTGACCCCTCTCTTCTTTTTGTCAGCTAGGGAGGTGAAAAGGTTTCCTAGTTTATTATATTCTAAATATTTTTCATTTTCCTTTTTAATATGAACCTCTTGAAGGCACACTATATCTGCATTTTGTTTGGCTAACTTTATAAAGAAATTTTTCCTCTTTTTGTTATCATTCGGACCATTCACATTAATCGATATCAACCTCCAGTCGTCTATCTCTTATATCCTTTATATTATCTTAGAACTTATTTGCATGTGAAACTCTTTGTGGTCTTTGTTTCCTCTTTGTCTCTTTACTGTCCTTATCCTCCATCTCCTTCTCCTCAGTGTCCCTTTATCTCTTTTTTGCTGGATGGTTTCTTCTTCTAGTGTTATCGCATCTAATTCCTCTTTGCTACTTTGGTCTTCTTCGGTCCCTCTCAATTGGTCTAAAAACTCTTGGGCTACTACCAAACTGTCTATTTTAATTTTATTTCCTTGCCACGTAATCAGCATACCTTCTGATAGAGTCCATCTAAAGAGGATGTTCCTCTTATTCAGTTGAATGGCCATGAATCTATAATCTCTTCTTGATTCCCTTACCCTCCCTGGAATTTGTTTCAATACAATCACCTCCTTTCCCTTGTACCTCACCGCAGTGCTGTGGAGTTGGAGTTGGAGGAAATTTTGGGTACCTGGAGTCGGAGTCGGAAGTACAAAAAACTGAGGAGTCGGAGTTGGAACATTTATCTCCCGACTCCACAGCCCTGGCTGTGGAGTCGGAGTCGAGGAGTCGGAGTCGGAGTCAATTTTGGGTACCTGGAGTCAGAGTCGGAGTCGGAAGTACAAAAAACTGAGGAGTCGGAGTCAGTGTCGGGGTCGGAACATTTATCTCCCGACTCCACAGCCCTGCCTCACCGATTCTTCTCTCACCATACTATAAAAGATATCCTTAACTTTCTAACTTTCAAATCTTATGTGCACCTCCCTGGTCAATTTGTTTCTTCTGGCGTAGTTGCTCTGGACCCTATATACTTCGTCTAATTCTTTTATAATATCATGTTTATCTTGTTGCAAGACCTCAGCTATTATTTCCGCCATCACTTGGCCCAGATCTTCTTCCTTATCCTCAACGATATTTTGAAAATGTAAGTAGAAGGAGGCTCTATCCATTTCTAATTGGATAATTGAATCCTCTAACTCCCTATTCTGTGCCATCAACTTCTGGTCAACCGTATCTAGATTTTTTTCCTGTTCCTCAATTTTAGATTCCATCTTTTTTATCTTTTGTTCATTAATTTGTATTGACTCCTGTATGTCATTCATTTTTTGGTCAATTGCTCTAATGTCCATCTTCATCTCTATGTGGTTACTGGACATTTTCTCTTGCATCATGAGCATTGTATCCTGTATTGCTAACAGCATCGACTCCATTGCTTGCATGGTGGGAATCATAGCCGATTTTTCTATTTTAGATAGACCTTCGGTTGACCTCTACATAGCAGGTGAGTTCATTGTAATCGTGGGATTAGAAGTTGTTTTCTTTCCTGTTTTAATACAGTGGATGAGAAGCTTGTCGATCTCCTTTAACACCTTTTTCTGATCTCTTACGATCCTTTCAATATTTCTCCAGATTATCATCCACCAGTATTTAGTTTCTTCTATTTGATGTTTTCTTTTGCACTACTATTAGGAACGTTAAATATCTTTCATTTTATATTGTCTTTCACCACCTCTTCCACAATCCAATGTTTGTTTTGGTACAACAATAATTCAGGTTATTCTATTTTCTTCAGAGGTACCTAAATCACTTCTCACAATTTACGTTATTACCTTATTCTAGTAGCTATTAACTATTATTCAAATCTATTCCGTTGTTAATCACTTACCAAAATTCATAAATTCTGATTAATATATCATTCTCACAATCAATTAACACAACGATTGTACCAATGCTTGATCAGATAAACTAAACAATGTCCCTGTCTAACACTTATTCTATGCTAGTCCCTAGTATTTTTCAAATATATATTGGATGTATATAAATAAATAAATAAATAAATAAATAAATAAATAAATAAATAATAAATGATTAGTCAATCACAGTATTAAATATTAGATATTGATTATCAAAGATAGTAATCAATAAATTAGTAAAAAGGAATCGATTTATAAAGTAGGTATATCTCTTAATATCAGTATCTAAAAGGCGCTAAATGTATGCTAAATAAAGTCAAACTTAAACCCAAATAATCAATTATATTATTCCACTATATGTAAATATATAAATGAATTTAAATATGAGAATATAAATATATGATATAAATATATAAGTATACTAGTTAATAATAATTTATGTCCAAGTAGTTAATTACTCATAACTTCATAAATAAGATGGTATAAGATGATATATAAATACAAATATGTTCAACTACGAAAATACAGCAGGCACTCTTTACTGTGATCAGTTCTTCGCCGCTCTTGAGTCTTATCACTGTCAATTTGAAGGCTGTCACTCTAGTTTTAAAGACCACGTTGCTTTTCCCAGGTGCTCCTCCTCCCTCTCTTCGCTCTTGACAGTCTTGTTGTTAGTTTAGACAACGGCCGCACTTCCGGTATCCGGTCTCCAGACTCCCTTTTCTCCTCTGCTCATTCGATCTGTCCGATCTATGCTGTCGATCTCCCAAAATTGCTCGCTCAATCCAAAAATTTATCCCGTTCTCTGATAGTGCCTCCTCCCCGTTCTGAAAATTGCTTTTTGCTTGTCTCTCTCAATATTTTTCTATTTGCATTTTTTACGTACTTTTGAACTGCTAGGTTGGCAGAAGATGGCACAAGTAACGGGAGCTCACCCCGTTACGTGGCACTAAGGATTCAAACCGCTGAACTGCCTACCTTTTGTCTTAGCCACTGAGCATCTTAGTCACTGAGCCACCGCATCCTGCCAAAGAATTCTAGGTAGCTAACATTAAAACCAATAAAAAAATAAATCATAAAAATATACCAAACAAGTAGAAAAATATATAATATTTATAACATCAGGTAATTCATAACATTCCTACATATTGAAGGTGTATACAACATTTTGTCCAACAGTCTAAGGAAAATTAAAATATAATCCTAGATTTTTTTTCCCCATTTGCCCCCAAGCACCATATGAATCAGGGTGGATAAAAATCAATGATTTTTTTTAAAAAAATAAAAAAGTCAGATTTTTTTTATTTAAATCGGATTTTTTTTATTTAAATCGGATTTTTTAAAATAAAATGCTTTTTGAGGAAAATATATTACCATCCAAAGGTTATTCCATCATGAAATAAGGATTAGTTTTTTAATTATGTAGAATAAGGCTATATATGTTTAATTTTTTTGCTAAATAAATTCCATTAATCCATTCACAATATCATGCTCTTCCAGAGGTTTTTGTAAGATTATTGGACAGTTTCTCTTCCTACAAGATATTATCATGGATGCTTGGTTTACTTTTGTATTTCTCAAAACAGAATTTGACTCAGCAGAGATCACGTCTCTTCTTCACAGCAAAAATGTTATAACATGAACAGATTTGAGAAAAAGACCTTAATCCTATTATTCTACAAACCTATGAATACAGAATTAACCCCTTCAGTGCTAAGTTTCAAGAAGTTCAGTGAATAGAATAGAAACAATATTTTTCTTATTGTTTGGGATGGAATAGATCTGCACAAGAAGAAAGTGAAACTAAGTGTGAGGAGGAAGGGGCAAGCAGACAAGCAGTACAAAATGAAAGTAAAACTTTCTGAGCACAATACTGCACAGCCACAGACAGACCAGTCTTTGGATCTTTTTGGGTATATGACCTGAGGTTTATCACATGCTTTCCTTGGAGGAAAAAACTTATAATGGCAGCAGGCCGTAAAAGAGACCCAGTTTGGCAATATTTTAATGAAGTTCCTTTACCTATCGGTAAGGCAGGCATGCGTGCAAACTGCAAATACTGCAACAAAGAAATACAAGGCCTGGTGGCCCGAATGAGGCAACATCATGAAAAGTGCTGTGATGAAGATGACCAAAGAAACACATTTGAACAGGCAGGATCTTCAGATTGGTAAACATTTTTATTGAATCTTATTTCTAAAGACTGCCTTGAACTGTCATGTCTGAGCAAAATTATATTTATTATTACTGCATGTTACTGTCATTTAGTACCATTATGAAGAAAAGCAAATTCCTTTTGGGGCAGTGCTGTGTACAATAAGCAGAAATTGTATAAACAATAAAATAACAGCATTGACTTTTTTGTTTAGGGGAATTCATGAATTCTATCCACCTTCAAGATCACCATCCTCCTGTTCTGCAGTTTCAGAGTTATCCATCCAGGATAGTGCTTCATTAGCATCATCATCATCATCATCATCAGACATCCACAGCCACATATCACTATCACCTAAAAGAAAGAAAAAACCCTTCCCTCCTGGAACCACCATAGATAAGTTTGTGATGAAAACTAGCAGATTAGAAAAAGAGTTAATTGATGAAAAAATTGCCCAGTTTGTTTATGCAACGAACTCTTCTTTCCATCTGACTGAGAGCCCACGTTTCATTAATATGGTTCAGTCACTGAGACCAGGATACAGTCCACCTAGCAGAGCAGATGTTGCAGGGAAACTGCGGGATAAAGTGTATGACAGAGAAATGGAGCAATGTGCAACAGCTCTGGAGGTAGAATTGTTAACCTAAGTATTGATGGGTGGAGTAATATCCACAATGATCCTATTGTATGTGCTTGTATAACAACAGAAGAAAATCTTCCTTGCACAAACAATTGATACGTCAGGAAATACACATACAGCAGAATACTTACCAGAAGTGGCAGTAAAAGCTATAATAACATGTGAACAAAAATTCAAATATCTAATACGCGGTTTGGTCACAGATAATGCTGCAAATGTATCCAAGATGAGAAGAAATTTAGAAGAGCAGGAAGGGAATACAAAGCTAATAACATATGGTTGCAGTGCTCATTTGCTGCACCTCTTAGCCAAAGACTTAAGTGTTCCAGAAATAAAGACTAATGTTGTTGAAATTGCTAAATACTTCCGTAACAATCATTTTGCTGCAGCAGCTCTGAAAAGGAAAAGGAACCAAGCTAACGCTCCCATAAGATGTTAGATGGAACTCTGTGGTGGACTGTTTTGAGCAGTATATGAAGAACTGGCCTATTCTGATGACAGTTTGTGAAATCGAGATAAAATAGATGGCACTGTCACGGCCAAAATCCTCAACATTGGGCTTAAGAGAAATGGTGAACATATGCTGAGCATCCTGAAACCCATCTCTGAAGCTTTAAACAAAATTCAGAAAAATAGCTGTTTTATTGCTGATGCTGTTTGGAAGGAACTGAGTGAACACTTAAAAACAGAACTACATGGACAGAATTAAATTACAAGCATTAAAAAAATGAATGGGACAAGTACTGTCTCCAGCTCATTTTTTGGCAAATATTGTCAATATCCAGTATCAGGGTCAAAATTTAAGTGCTTAGGAAGAGGAGTTAGCTATGACATGGTATCCAGCAATCATCCGTCTGTAATGCCAACTATAATAAACTTCAAAGCTAAGGGGGAACCATTCAAGAAATATTTGCTGAAGATATTTTAAAGAAAGTCACACCAGTAAACTGGTGGAAGTCACTTAAGCACTTGGAGACTGTTCAAGTAATGATTTCACTTTTAACATCAGTAGCTTCTTCTGCAGGCGTTGAAAGAATATTCTCTTCCTTTGGACTCATTCATTCTAAATTGAGAAATTGTTTGGGACCCAATAAAGCAGGAAAGCTTGTTTTTCTTTTCCAGATTATGAACAAAGAAGAAGATGAAGATGACAAATGAGCTACAGAGGACAGTATTTAAGTTTTTCATGTGTAGGCTGGGCTGACAGTCTAAGTTTTTTAAAATATATATATTTTGTTTAGCCAAATTAGTTAACAAACATGGATGTTTGTTTAAGCAAATAACATATGCTGTAATGTTATTGTTTCAGTTGAATAAATCTATTTAAATTGTTATTATTAAGGTAATGATTATTTTTCTCCTTCCTAATTACAACAGAAAAGTTGTCCAAATATGAATGATTAACCTATTAAACTGGGGATAAAAAAACTAATATGAAAAGTTGTTATTCTAAAAATCTTCATCTACTTGCATATTAAAGTTATACCAGCAAGAATTAGTCTTTATGTAGAAAACTATGATTTAAATCAAGCCTTACTGACTAGTGATTTAAATCGTGATTTAAATCGTGATTTAAATCAGTTTGATTTAAATCAAATCCACCCTGATATGAATACATCATGATCACATTTTTTTTCTATTTGCATTTCCTTAACGGTACCTTTACCTTGCTCCATAATATAAAGGACCTTAAGTTATCGTTAACAATACTGGTATTAAAATGTTTTCTTCCTAAAGCTGAAAGAATTCAACAGGTGTACAAGGTACAAAATCATGAATGGGATCGGAATAGGTTTATTAATATATACTCCCCTCCAGGCCCTATTCAGTTATACATTCACTCTTCTTCAAATTTTCTTATGTAGTGGAGCAAGATGAGCTGGTAATATATTAGAATTGTGCAATAGCTATAAATAGCTCACTCAGCAGCACAGTAATTATTCTCTTTTGCACTAAGCTAGGAAAGGCCACAGCACTTTGTAGCCTTTCCTAGCTTAGTGCAAAAGAGAAAATGAAAAGCAGAACGGTAGTAGAATACAAGTAGTCAAGTTACAACCATAATGGAAACTGCCTATCATTGTCATAACTCATGACGGTCATGATTTGGGTCACCCATGTGAGAAGCCCATCCCCCAAAGAATGAAATATTTTGAGGAATATTAGAAAAGGCAAAATATTATATTTCCCTAAATCAGAAATGGAGAAATATGTTTTTAGAGGCAGGAAGCAGCCCCCAAGTCCTTCTTAATAGCCCACAGCAGATGCGGGTACTTAAGAGCTTATTGAAAGAAGAAGCCAACTATATAGATGGCTCTTATTCATAAGCAAAGAAAATACTGCAGGCAGAAATCCATTCAAGACAGGATATTTCAAAACTGTTTGCTGCAAAGGTTTGACAGCTAACAAAAGCAGAATGATAGGATTAGAAGCAATCCCTCAAACAAGATCCAATACAGGACAAAAGCCATCAGCCACAATAAGAATTGCCCAACACTCTTTCAGAACACAAGCCCCTTCATTGCATCCGCAGAGCAGTCCAAACTTCATAGTCACAGAAACTTGGGAGCTCAGATAAACAATAAACCAGAGGTTGACCAGATTACTCAGACAAGCACCTAAGATTTGCATTTCCTCTTTTACCTATAGAGCCAGCTATGACCCCCATAGGAATCTGATAACAGCCAATAGAATATTAAAGGACATGGTTCTTGCACAGGAATAGGAAGCTCAAATACAAAGCCCAAAGAAGGTATAAAACCCACCCACTCTCAACTATTTTGTTAGCTGCCCAGAATCACATGTGGTTTGGCTTTATCAATAAACCATCTGTCCAATCTTCCTCCATGTTTCCAGTGTCTTTCTCCCAGCTTGAACCAGATGGGAGCATATTTTCTTCCAACACCCACATGGCCAATCTATTTTATGACCTTTGTCATCAAGGTTAAATGAACCAATGTTTGCTATGATTAAGGCTCTGCTGAAAATAGAAATGCCAGTTTTCAGCAAAACCATCATGGTCACATGATTGCAGGATGCTTGTGGCCACAAATGCGAATTCAGGCAATTGTCAGGACTCAACGTTGATTGGCTCAATCAATCCATTAATAACAAGAACTCAAGGTACCAACTATAATTGCACATC
Organism: Coluber constrictor foxii; assembly: GCA_038048745.1. NCBI lineage: Eukaryota > Metazoa > Chordata > Lepidosauria > Squamata > Colubridae > Coluber > Coluber constrictor. The sequence goes on along the minus strand of CM075961.1, from coordinate 110,499,532 downwards.
TTACCTGGTTATAATATAGAGAGAGACCATTTCATCGAATGTGTACACTGGAAAGAATGGGCATGCCACAGTTACAGTAAAACCATCTTTCCTTAACCTGCTTCCTACACCTCCTTGTACTTATAAGTATCAGGAAGTTTCACAAAGTGGAACATTTCAAAAAACTGGGCAAAGCCGGATAAATAAGTAAAGGGAGACTGGGTGGTGCTACAGTAAAACCCTTTGAAATAGGCGGAGCCAGGTCACTGCGATTGCTGGCGCGTGAGCATGACGTAGATGATCCGAGAGTACCATAGAGACTCGGAACTTTTACGTAGAATCAGGAAGTGAGTTGAGGACAACGGTTAGGCAGTATCTGGTGCAGCGTCGAGTCGAGGTAGAAAATAGTGGGGGGGTAGGAACGAGAAGTGAACGGGAAAGGGACGAAGAAGATGGCGTCATTCATTACTGTGCAACTAAAGAAAACCTCGGAGGTAGACTTGGCAAAGCCTCTCTGCAAGTTCATCCAGCAGACCTACCCGAGTGGAGAATCTCAGGCCGAACATTGCCGGGCCGCCGAAGAACTCAGTAAGCTGCGCAAGAGCGCGCTCGGGCGCTCCCTCGACAAGCACGAGAGCTCTCTGGAGACCCTCCTGAGGTGAGGTGCGCGGGGGAGGGCGGCTGGCGGGCCCGCAATGAGGCTGCGCGTGGGCCGCGCCTTTGCCTGTTAAATTGCAAGCAAGTAATTCGAGCCAACCCTCGAGCGGAGGCAGGTGCAGTGGCTCCCGCCTGGCAGCGAAAAACTAACCATTAAGATACCAGTGGGTGGGTGAATGTAGAGCTGACGGCTTGGATGCTTTCCAAACAGCCCTTCTATCTGCCTTTAAAAAGAAATACAACAACGAGAATTACATCGGTGTTGTGTAGTTGATTGATTGATTGATTGATTGATTGATTAGATTTATATGCTGCCCTTCTCCCGTAGGACTCCGGCGGCTCACAACAATAAATCAACACAACAATAGATAAAATTAAATAATATTAAAAACCGAATTAAAATCCCCAAGTTAAAATACACAGCAGATCACGGAAGTTGCTGAAAGAACCATGTCTTTAGGTTGGTGCGGAGGTTGGGGGCCATCAGGAACTCGGTGGGCAACCCATTCCGGAGGGTTGGTGTAGCCTCATCGTGGGGACTGCCAATCAACACTGGCCAAGGGGACCCGGAGGAGGGCCGACCTATGTGAGTGCACTGGGCAGTGGGAGATCAGTAGGAGGTGATCCTGCAAATACCCCGGGCCCATGCCATGAAGGGCTTTATAGCTGAGTACCAGCACCTTGAAGCGGATCCGGAGAACCACCGGCAACCAGTATAGCTCACGCAATAGTGGTGTTATATGAGAGTAGCGGGATGCATCCGTAACTACCCGCCCGGCCGCATTCTGGACCAGTTGGAGCCTCCGGGCGCACCCCAAGGGCAGCCTCATGTAGAGGTCATTGCAGTAATCCAACTGAGAGATAATGAGAGCATGAGTGACCATACGGAGGGTGTCCCTTTCTAGACATCATGGAAAGGGCATCCCTGGGTTGGTCTGAGGTGGAGATGTAAAGCTAGGTATCATTAGCATACTGATGATATCACATCCTGAAACCACGAATGATCTCACTCGGCGGCTTCATATAGATGTTAAAAAGCAGGGGAGAGAGAACCAACCTCTGCAGCACCCCACAAGTGAGGGGCCTCGGGGTGGATCTCTGACACACACCCCCGCCCAAAAAAACTTCATACGGCCCAAGAGATAGGAGAACCGTTGTAAAACAGTGCCCCCCCCAAGATGCCATAGTAAGATACCATGGTTGATGGTATCAAAAGCCACTGAGAAGTCAAGTAGGAATAACCCCCATCCCAGACCCACCAGAGATCATTCACCAGGGTGACCAATGCTGTTTCCATGCTGTGTCCGCGCCTGAAGCCTGATTGATATCGGTTTAGATAATTAGTCTCCTCCAGGAATTGTGGAAGCTGGTAAACCACCACAGACTCAATAGCCTTTGCTATAAAGTAAAGGTTGGATACGACAAAAGTTGTTTAAGGAGGCCGGATCCAGCATTGGCTTCTTGAGGAGAGGACGAACCACCACCTCCTTGAGTAAGGCGGGGAAGACCCCATCTCTCAATGAAGCATTGATAATCGCCCGGATCCAGTCTCCAGTCACCTCCCTGGTTGCCGCAACAAGCCAGGAGGGACAAGGATCCAATAAACATGTGGAGACCCCCAGTCTACCCACAATCCTGTCCACTTCCTCCATAGAAACAGGATCAAAGTCAACTCAGCTGTTATCTCCAAGATCTGCTCCCATTGCCTCGTCAGATCCTGCCCAGTCAGAGTCTAGCCCTGTCCGAATCTGAGCGATTTTGTCTTGCAGAAATTGCACAAAATCCTCAGAATTGCCTTGCAAGGGATCCTCCCTCACTCCCTGAAGAAGAAGGTCACTCGAAACGAGGCTGCTGGGTGATTTTCTGCAGACACAGTGAGAGCAGCGAAATAATCATGTTTTGCCACTTCCATTGCCACAAGATAAGGCCTAATATGGGTTCTTAACTGTGTTTGGTCAGACTCGGTACCGGAAGATCTCCAACGGCCCTCTAGGTGTCTCCTCCAATGCTTCATTTCCCTGAGCTCCATGGAAAACCATGGGGCTGCCCGGGATCCCTGTCGGAGGAGAGGCCGCAAGGGAGCAATTCGATCCAGCGCCCCGGTGGCCGCCCATTCCCAAGCATTCACCAGGGCCTCTGGTAAATTGCGGGATGGGTCAGTGGGAAATGTCCCAAGTTCCGTCAGGAACCTATCAGGGTCCATCAGGCACCTGGGGCAGAACCAACAGGTCGGTTCCCCCCTCCCAGGGGTGGGGGTTGGTGGAAGGAAAGTCTAGCTGAAGGAGAGAATTGTTGGTCCATTACAGGGGTATCACAGAAAGTTCACCCCTATCCCGTGCATTTATCCACTGCCCAGAGATGAAAATCAGGTTGAGTGTGTGTCCACCACTATGAGTTGGGCCCTGTACAACTTGAGTCAGGTCCATAGCCAACATGGAGGTCATGAATTCCCGCACCAACTCTGATGTCTTGCCAGCTGATGGGAGATTAAAATCTCCCACGACCATCAGATTGGGGAGCTCAACCGTCAGTTCAGCTAAGACTTGGAGTAGTGCGGGCAGGACTGAGGACACGCAGCTGAGAGACAGGTACGTAATCAACAGAGCCGACTGCACTCCAGGCTCCCATTTCAACAGAAGGGACTCACACCCATCAATCTGAGGGACAGTGACCTACCTAGGTCTAAGACCTTCCCTGATGACAACCACCACCCCTCCTGTGGAATCGTGGCTGGGGTAATACTTGGAAACCCGGTGGGCATAAATCGGAGAGAGGAACCCCTCCTTCTGCGCCCAACCAGGTCTCTGTGATGCAAGCCAGGTCCACACACCCCCCCTCCTCAATCAAATCATGGGCAAGGGGGAGCCTTATTAACAACGGACCTGGCATTAACATACTCCAGCCGAAGTCCCGGGTTCCCCACTCCCATCCCCCCCCGGAGCGAAGGTGGAGCTTCGAGAGCCAGAGCGCTGAACCCGCTGCAAGCAGCAGGGACACACCCCACCGGTATCCCTACACTTTCTGCTCCCTCTACTACCATTCCTCCCAACCACCACGGGGATAGGATGACCCTTGCCCCAAATGGCCCCCCTCCTCGCACCCCCCAGTGCCACCATCCGAAGGGCTAATCCCCTGATCTGTAGGGACCCTCCCAGCTCCAGTCTCAAAACAACCCATCCCTCCACCCAGAACCCCTTAAAAGTTTGCTAAAAACATAGTTTAAAAGCCCTTCAGCCCCCTCTTCGCCACATGCCACAGCTTGGGGTTCCAAAACCCATCATAAAGGTAGGCCCTCGATAATGTGGAGGGCCAGGCCTGCGAGAGGAGGGAGTCTCACAGTGCGAGAAGGTCGACTGCTGTATACATCCAATAAGCATGGATGGGAGATAAGATCTGGCCAGGTGGTTCGACAAATAGTCTAAAAGAACTGGAGCAAATTAGATCTCAGTGCTGTAGACTGGACTCCACTGCCCTCTCACAGCAGTGGGAGGAGTCCCGTGCCATTTCACCATAATTGGAGGGTAAATATCCAAGCCACCCTCTCACATTGGCTGGCCCAACTGGAAATGGCGATGGAAAACAGATGGTCTGTCTCCTCTGATGGTGAATGGTAACAGGTCCCTCAGCTCCTGCATAGCAATTGCCCAGTCTCCTTCGGCTGGGGGCTCTGATGAAAAAAAATAAGCCAGTCCATAGAGGCAGAATGATAATGGTCCCGAGGGAGGAGAAATGTCCAGAGAAGGGGATAATATGCAGCTAAACACAGTCTGGAGGCGGATAGACGTGCAGGCCAAAACCAGGCCATAACCGGGGGAGGGGGAGAGACCATCCAAGGCGACCAGATGACCAGTCTTTGGCTGTCCTCCCGCCTCTCCAACCCTCAGAACTTCACAAATTCCTCTAATCACACCTCCAGCCCCCAGATCACAGTGGGGGTCTCTGAGTCCCTGTAGTTCCTGGTGGTGAAGCCAGAAGATGACGCTGGCCATAACTCCCTCCGCCATGCTGTTAGGCGCCAGCCGCTGCCTCCATTAACCCTCACCATCATAGACTTAGTAAACTGAGAGTTAATATAAAAGAGCTGACAGTTTACCGGCCATCCTTGAGGAGCGTCTTCGCTGGACATCTTGAATAAAAGAGACGAGCTTATTCCTGGTGCTTTGGTGATCCTTAGGGTAGTATAAGCAGATGCAGACAGAGTGATGCCCCCTGTTCTTCTGGGTTATGTTTTCTTCTTCCTGGATTTATTTTGTGACTTATACATGGGCACAGTCTTGTCCCTCCCTCCCACGCACCCACACACACATTGAGCATTCTGGGAACCAGTTCATTCTTGATTCTTCACGATTGGATTATATGCATACATTTGTTGAAGGATGTATGAGTTCGCCAAAAGACATAAAAATGAATAGAGAACTGGAGTGCCCCTCTTATAGTACAGTATAGGGAAAACTGACCAGGAACTTTATGCAATTGTAGATTTCTTTATGATATGTATATGTGTCCTCCATACGTTCAAATTTCTTTTATCTTTAATGGTTGCTCTGTGAAATTTTAGATCGTAGTTCTATTTATTAGCTTGTTTGAAAGCATTCACAGAAGATGTACTTTATAGAATTACATGGTATATTTAATAAGTAGAAATTAAATCTGTTTTTGAAATTGTTACTCCAATAAAATTTCTTGAATTGTCACTAATTTGGCAAGTGTTAATTTCCTGGATGATGACTTTGCAAGGAGGCCGGTACAATGTTCCTGCAATTGTATATAGTATGTATATATATAGTTACTTCTTTCATGTTCTCATCATATGCTAAATAATAATTACAACAACAATAGTATTCTAGAGACAGTTTGAAGATTATATTTAAATGATAAATGTTTCTAATTGAAAATCTAGGGTAGATTAACATAAACTAGAAAAAATAACATTTGATATTACTTAAATTTTCAAGTCTTTCTACTAAATGATTACCTTTATGAAATATATTGATATACACAGATTATTTATATATAATGTATACAAATTATAGATAAAGTATGAATATTGGTGTCCAGCAGGCTACTCATCTAAAAGTCAAACATCTTGTACAGCACACTTTTTTACAACACTGGGTGTTGTAAAAAAATCCATTAAATAATATTTCTTATTAAAAATTAATATGTGTGTAGTGTGGAGAAACCTAGGCTGGTTCTTATTAAGATGGCCTGAGCTTTAGGCTTCCGGTGGCGTCTCCGTCGTTGCCGGACGGTCTTTTCATGACCGCCGCGCGTTGGAGCTGCCTCACAACTGGCAGGTGGCTCGGAAAACCCGCTCTTTAAACGGAAGAGCGGGTAGAGCAAATGGGGTTTGGTAGAGCCCCCTGAGTTGCCCCCAGGACTCTTTTTTTGTCCTGGGGAGGGCTCAGGGTGATGGCTCCCTATTCACCTCACAGAAGCTCCGTGCAGCGAGGGACTCTGCTCGCAGCAGCAGAGCCAGAAAACGAGAGCAACGCCACTAGAATGATTGAAATTTACAGCAAATGAGCAATCTGGTGAAACCTGGACTTACTAAAAGGGGAAAAAAGCAAGTATTGTTTTTTTTATTAATTCTTAAGGAAAAAAGAAACTTAAGAAAATGGCGACTGGTTTTGCTTGGAAAATGCCTGAGAAAATGGAGAGTGGAAAGTGAAAGTGAGAGCTAAGCCTGCTCTGAAGTGCTTAAAAGAAACATTCTAGCAGGATTCTAAAAAGAAACAAAACTGATTTAAATAGAACTTCTTTATTTTTTTTGGGAAAAGTTAAGATTTTGTGAAGTATGACTCCAAAACAAAAATCAAGGGGGGGGGGGGCTCCCTTACTTGTCAGACAAAGGAAAAAGCAGAAAAGATCCAAATGCAGTTGCAGGGAACTGGAAATGAGGACTTAAAAGACTTTATAACTAGGTCTTTGGGAAGTGTTGTTGAGAAGATAGAAAGCACAGAAGCAACTTGAGGAACTGGTACAGGAAAAATATGATAAATTGAATCAAATTATTACTAAAGTAGTTTCTGATCTTTCACATGCGGTGTTGGAAATGGGGGAAAAAGTGGCTGAAATCAGTACAAAGCTTGATTCCAAGATGAAAGTCACAGAAGAAAATTTTTTTGAAGCTGATGCCAGAAATCAAAAAAATGAAAATGATGTGATGATGCTTCAATTTAAAGCTATGGAATCTGTGTTAAGACTAAGAGGCATAAGAGAGAATAATAGAGAAAATTTAAGAACACTCTGTGCTAAGGCATTAGCGGCATTATTAAACTTGGAAGATGACCACATTCTTGGTTGTATTGAAAAAGTCTATAGGGTGAACTCACGTGTGGTCAGACAGGAATCTGCCTAGAGATGTTGTTGTCTATTTTACTGACAGAAGATTGAGAAATGATATTTTGCAAAAGTCTTATTCTGCTATTCTGAAGGTAGAAGGTATACAAGTTAGTGTTTATAAAGAGCTACCACCTAAGATTTTAAGATACAGAAAAGATTTTGGATTTCTGGTGAAGGAATTGAAGAGAAATAAGATTCCATTCAGATGGGATGTACCAGTTGGTGTAATTTTGAGATATCAAGATGTGAGATATTGTTTAAATACTATCGAAAAAGCAGAACATTTTTATGACAATATTCTTAAGGGAGCCCCCATATCTTTATCCTCATCTATGTTGTTAACTGTGGAAGAAGACATCAAGGATAAAGAGTTTGAAAGAGAGACTGAGGAACAATGTATGCAGATGGAATTAGAAAATCAAAATAACCAAAGTGTGTCAGAAGAAGAAGAAAAAGGAGCATTAGGTGGTTTTTCAGATGATTTTATTATGGACTTTCCAGACTTGAAAATAAAGCATCCCAGAGATTCAAGAGATGTGGTGTTGGACCTTGAACTGTTGAAGCAAGAATCGAAAGATAAACACATAATTCGAGATGAGAAGCAAATTTTATTAAAGCAGAAACAGGAGAGGCCCAGTACTCCACAAGTGGAAAAGGGGGATGATGGCAAGCAACAGAAAGCAGAAGCTAAGGGAGGAAATAATCTGAAAACCACTGAAACTGCTGTGCAACAGAAACTTCGTCAATTGCTTGAGTCGTTTCGTGAAACTTAAAGGACCTTTATGAATAGATTGAATTCTCTACAGAAAGGATGGCAAATATTTTACTAACTGAAATAGTTTAAAAGATAATCATGGCCATACCTGATTTATATACGAAAATGGATTACAAAATTTTTGCAAAACTCATCCTGAGTTGGATTTGACATTTTGAGAAAGGATCTGTGGTTACCCTATTATAACTTATTGGAACTAATTATCTAGATGAAGAAAATAAAGATGAAAACATCTTGGAAACCCGAAGGCAGGAAGTGGAAAGGTTGGCAGGATTTGAAAGAGCTTTAAAGGAACATCTGGGAATGCAGCTTGTAGTTTTCATATAAGGTTTGGAAAATTGGGATGAGCTGCATTTGTTTTTCTTTTTAACTGGTATAGCAGGAGCCAGGTTGAATGATCTACCTAGAGGAATCCAAAATACCTTTGTGGTTGGATTTTATAAGTATAAAGTCACTTGGGGGGATTTTTATATGGAGAGATGTTTGTTGCTGATGGGAGCAGCTGGAATAAGAAGTGTATAAAAACTATGTTGGAAGATAGTTACTTATCTTCAGTCAAGATGAAGAGAGGACAAAAATTTGGACTACTGAGATACAAAATTATTTGATATAATTGTTATATATTCTGAAAGAATATGAAGTTTATAAAATGTTGGATAGTATATTTATGAAGAGAAGATTAAAATTTGGATTACTAAGATAGAAAATTATTAGATATAATTGTTATATATGATATATTATATTTTACAATAAGGGGGATTGATTTATTAATATTAGATCAGAGAAATGTTTGATGTTTTTTTGTTGATGGGGTAGTTGGAATATACTTAATTTTAATCAAGATGAAGAAAAAGACTAAAAATTGGTTGCTTGATACAGAACAGTATCTGATTTGGATGTTATATATTAGAGAAGTGTTGACATTTTGTAGCGGGGTTTAAATATTATAAGAGTAGTATTGATGGACAAATGAGTAATGATGGTTGACAAATGAGGTAAATATTATTAGTTTTTTTACTATAGTATTAATAGCTTCACTGTATTTTTTCTAGTTAAATATAAGTAAGATAAAGATTTTTTAAAAATTTGTAGCGGAAGCCAAGGGGGGGATGGGGATTGGGAGTTGAGGGGGAGCGGGGTGGGGGGGGGCTGGGGGAAAGTGGGGGGGGGAGAAATGATAAAATTTGTATTGTAAAACTTTTTCAATTAAAAAAAAAGATGGCCTGAGTTTTAAAGTATTTTCTAATTAACTCAGTTCCTTTGATTATTGATTTATGACACAAAATGGTGTATTTTGTGCATTTCTGTGCCACTCTGTTTCAAAATTACTGTGATTATGTATCAGTGACCCATGCTTAAATCAACCATATGGTCTCATAAGCATGGGACACTGATTTGTAATCACAATAATTTTGGAAAACATGGCATGGAAATCTAAACAATACATTTGCCCACTATTTTGTGTCATAAATAAATCAGTTCAGTATAAAAATCAAGTCAGTAACTTAATGATGGCACAGACATTTTAGTTGTAACTATTGCACGTTCATTTAAAATACCAGGAGTGCAGAAAATACTTCCAGGAAATTGGTCTTTTAAAAAAATCTTCAGAGATAAACTATTCCAAAGTCAGGAATTCTTACTTATAGAATGGAATATCTCATAAGATAAAAAATGGATGTGTGGTCGGTTTATATATTAACTGAAATAAAATTTAATAATTTTCCGTTGCTAAGAAGTGGAAAGAGAAAGCCAATTTTGTCTAGTGTTTAAGGCAAAAAGCTGAAAGCTGGGAGACTGAGTTCTGTCCCACTTTAGGCATGAAAGTCACCTGGATGCTTGGGTGACAAGCTGATTGGTCAATTCCTAATCCATTGGTCAATGGATTAACAGTTGATTGATCTGAAAAAAAGGGGAGCTTGCATGTACAGAAAAATGCTAGGAAGACTTTACTTAAATATTTTCCAGTTTCAGCATTAAAGTGCGATATGTTTTCATTATTTCCTAATAAAATCAACAGTGAATCTCTCATGATGTTTAGACAGGTAGAGTCAGATTCATAAAAGTGATGCTGCCATTCAATTAGGAGAAGGGGGAGACTTGGATTCAATTTACTAGCATTGCTTGTGTCAACAGATATTTTACAACCTATATCCTGGTGCCAAAAAGCCCTGAGATCCCCTTAACATGGAGGCATGTTTATGACAGCCATTTGGGCTGTCTCACTTTAAAGGATAATTATGTGAATACATGTGTTCTGGCCCCGTGCCCAGAAAGAACCCCCCCTCAGACACCCAGAGGTTAAGGAACTGGCAGGCAACCAAGTGAGATGATAACAAAATGACGGCAGCACTCCGCAGTTGCTTGCCAACGTGTTTATTAAACAGTCCGTCACATACACACCTCAGCTAAGACGCCGGGCCGATTCAACACCGGGATCCACGTATCTTTGTTTTTGTTCGTCACAAAGATATGCCTACGATCCCTCACTTATATAGTCTAGTAAGAGGCGTGGTCCACCAGCTAATCACGACCACGCCTTTTCCTCTGCTGGGCTCTCCTGTCTCTCCGACGCTGGCGAGGGTCCAACCAAAACTCGCTTCCCTTGGCAATGTCCTCCTGTGGCTGTGGGGACGAGCTTGGCTCTGGGCCTATCTCCTGCCCTTCGGTGTCCTCCGGAGGCATTGCCAGAGAGGAGAGTCCTGGAGAAAGAGGCCTTGCCAACTCCTCTCCCTCACTCTCAGAGTCCTCCCCTGCTGATGACGCAGGCTCAGGCAACAGAGCCACAACAACATGTTTATTCGGCTTCTCAGGGCAGCTAGTAAGAAAACATCTTCATACTTGTGTATTGGCTAAAATCTGCATTCTGACTTAAGGGAGGGGTCTCTACTGCTTTAATCCTACTAGCCTTGCCTAAGGGTATTCAGACCTTGCTTTGATTTCCTTGCTGTCACTTCTGCTTAATAAAAAGGTTCTTTTTCAAATCCTACGTTTCAAGAGTTTTTATTTTCTTAAATTGGAAGGAGAGGTAATGCTTACAGAAAGCAAGGTCTACAAAATGATCAACCCAGAGAAGCAATCCTTGCTCTACTGATCCTCTCGTTCATGTCTGAACGAAGCAGGTAACTGGGTGAAGCTGATCGCTGGGGGGAGACATCAACCGCCACCCAGTCAGATGTCTGTTTCATACACCCCATTGGAGAGGATGATGTAACCCTGGAGAATCCTGAAAACCCCGCTGGTCAGTTGGCATAGGGAAGAAAGATAACTGGGATGAGAGAACCAGAGGAATCATCCTCAGCCGTGGCAACCGAAACCCAGGGTGGAAACTGGAACTAGAAGCCCTTGCTGACCAGGGGGAACTAACTGAAGCACCACTGAGGGAGTATTGTCTGAAAAGGTATATAACCCAATTGGTGATGGAAACTTGGGCAAATCTCAACATCTGAGGGGAGCCAGGACGGCAACCAAAGAGCGCTGAAAGGGCAGCAGTCACGGATGAGGCCAGGGGAGGCATCCCCCTTCTGGAGTCCAGCTATCGAGCAGATGGCGCAGCAGCAGCGGGAGAAGACCCAGCAAACCCTCCCCCCAAGCAGCACGCACACCATTCCCATCCAGCCCCAAGTCCCGCAACTGGAAAGAGAAACTCCCTCTCTTGGGGTGAAGTTTGATGGGAATCCACAGCAATTAGTATTCTTTGTGGCACACGTGCTCACCTACATGCAAGAGTACGGGCGTGATTTCCAAACCCAAGGATCCCAAGTGCGAGTTGTGACCCTAGCCCTAGAGGGTGCCACTGCCAGATGGATGGTGACTCTGCATAACACCAATGCATCAGAACTGCGGGGTTTCAACCATTTCATTATGGCCCTGCGACAATGGTTTGAGGGCCTACTAGCAGATCGCAAAGCACGTGACCACATTAAGGTGGTGAGGCAGGGGCGACGGCCTGTAGCAGAGTATACTGAAGAATTCTGGGAGCTCACGTGTCGTGTGAACTGGCCAGAAGATATTTTGGTGAGTTGTTTCAAGGATGGGCTGAGTGATGATCTAAACAATGCCTGCGTGGCCCGAGATGCATCGAATCACCTACATGAGTGGTACGTCACCACTGAAGAAGCTGAGATTGATATGGCCAGAAACCAGTACCAAGCGGGGCGAGCATGGAAGAAATCCCCACCCAAATGGAAGCAAGAGCCCCTCAAACCACAAACCGAATTTTCTCCAAAATCCTCAGCCTGTTTCAACAGTGGAAAAGAGGGGCACCGAGCTGCACAGTGTCATTCGCAAACACCCGCCTGGAACCATGAGCCGGGGGGAACCTGCCAAACCTGGCCAGCGTGGGAAGGAGACTGCCCTGAGGAGCAGGGAGATTGTAGAATTTCCATCCCCCCCCCTTTGGGGAAGAAACCCTGGCATCTCAGGAGGAGGAATCGTACTCATTCGGAAGTGATCCAAAAGATGAACCACTGGTAAGCAAACCATTTAAACTTCTTACCCTCCCCTTAAGACTATTTATCCCAAACCAGGACAGAGAGATAAATATCTCCGCTCTAGTGGACTCAGGGTGCACCCATTGTTTGATCAGCCCAACCCTAATAGGGAAGTTGGGGATTAAAATAAGAAAGCTGAAAAACCCCATCGCTTTCTGCCAACTAGATGGGTCAATAATGGGAGGAGCCAGCTTCTTTTGCTACCGAGCCTCTACATATAGGCATCGGAAACCACAGGGAAATACTTACATTTATAGTGGCACCTGGCATGGAATGGTTGTTAGTTTTGGGCCTTGCATGGCTGAAAAAATGGAACCCCAAAATCAATTGGAAACAGGGCATCATAAAATTTCAGATGAATGTGACTTTTGCTGGAAATCCACATAAAGGAACTGAGGGAGCAGAGAACCTAGAAACAGCCATGCCTGGTCACGCCATGCCAGCTGAGGACATACACATAGACTACAAGGATTTGGCTGAAGTTTTTAGCAAAAAAGTCTCAGACGAGCTCCCTCCCTACCATGCCACCGACTGTGTGATAGAAATCCTACCTGGCACTAAACTCCCTAAACACAAGGTGTACAGCATGTCACTGAAGATTTATTGAGAAAAACTAGCAAGGGGTTTCATCGAGTCAGCCCGACCAAAAATCACAGCTCCAGTGTTATGTAGAGAGAAAAAAAACACGGCTCAAAATGTATCTGTTAATTTTAGAAACCTGAATAGGATCAGGATGGAGAACATATATCGCATCCCCCTTATGAAAGATATGCTAGCACACCTCGCTAAAGGGCAAAATTTTTCAAAGCTGGACTTAAGGGAGGCTTACTACCGTGTCAGAATTAAGGAGGGAGACGAGTGGAAAACGGCATTTAACACCCCCATCAGCTGCTACCAATTCAAAGTGCCCCTTTGGGTTAAAAGGAGCCCCTGCAGTGTTTATGCAGTTAATAAATGAAGTGCTACATCAGCATTTGTATAAGAGGATCCTGATCTACTTGGACGACATTTTAGTATATACCGAGACCAAAGCAGAACATGTAAAACTAGTTAGGGTGGTTTTAAATAAACTTCGCTCTGCCAAACTTTATGCTAAACTTTCTAAATGTGAATTCCACCAAGAGAAAATTGACTATTTGGGGTACCGCATTTCACACCAGGGCGTAGAAATGGACCCTCAAAAAGTGCAGGCTGTACTTGTTTGGGAACCTCCCCGCACACGTAAACACTTACAAAGCTTCCTGGGTTTTGCCAAATTTTACCACCAGTTTATTCCCGCTTTCACTCAGATTGCCCTCCCCATTACCAAGCTCTTAAAAATGAATGGGGAGGGCAACCGAAGCAGCCTTTGAACTGGACTATGGAATGCCAGGCGGCATTTGAAAAACTTAAATGGCTGTTCTCAGCAGAACCAATTCTAAAACATCCAGACACGGAGAAACCATTTGTCATACAAGCAGATGCCAGCGATGTGGCAAGAGAAGCGGTCCTGCTTCAGAAAAATGAGCAAGACCAGCTACAACCATACGCTTACACATCCAAAAAGTTGAATGAGACTGAGCAAAGGTGGGCCATTTTGGAAAAAGAGGCTTATGCAGTTTGTTGGGCACTGTTAACCTGAAGGCATTTCCTAGAATGAAGTAAGACCCCTTTTCAAGTCTGGACTGATCATAAAAATTTAGAAGCCCTAAAGACCCCAAGGAAACTCTCCCTAAAACAAATACAATGGGCTCAGTACTTTAAACGGTTTGATTTTACTCTAAAATACCTCACCGGGCGGGACGGGGGACTTTCTGGCAGATCTGCTATCCAGAAAACTGCAATACAATAGTGCGAAGTCAGACATAATCAAACCATAATATTAACTAACCACTGAAGCAATCACCAGATCCCAGGCAAAACAAGAAACATTGACGGACAATACCACCCAAACTTAAACAAGCATTGGCCACCAATGAATGGTTTTTGAATTACAAATCCAGCTGTCTGATGAAAGAAGACATGGCTTGGGTGGGAGGGAAGTTGTATGTTCCAGCCAGCCAAAGACTATGATTAATGGCAAGGTGTCACAACTCCAGATTAGCTGGACATTTTGGGTTTGTGACAATTTTACATCTAATTAAAAGACAATTTTGGTGGCCATCACTAAAAAAAGGACATAGAAAGCTATGTAGCTAACTGCCCCATTTGTGCAGCAGCAAAAAGACATCAGGGGAAAACCCAAGGTCTCTTGTAGAAAGTAGCTGAGCCTCAGCTACATGGAGAGAGATTGCTATGAATTTCATTGTAGAATTGCCAAACAGTAAGGGAAATACTGTTATTTGAGTTGTGACAGACTTGTTTTCAAAACAGGCACATTTTATACCTTGCCAAAAGATCCCAACTGTTAAAAGTTTACCCAAATTATTCCTAATACACATTTATCGACTTCATGGAGCTCCACAAAGGATCATCTCCGACAGAGGGGTTCAATTCACCTCCAAATTTTGGAGGGCATTTTTGGACTTACTTGGTATTGGCCAGGGGTTGAGCTCCTCTCATCACCCATGTACTAATGGAAATTCTGAAAAATTGAACTTGGTACTAGAACACTATTTAAGATGTTTCATTAATTTTCAACAGGATAACTGGACCGAACTTTTGCCTTTTGCTGAAGTTACATTTAATAATTCTGTACACTCTAGCACTGATTTTACCCCTTTTAGAATAGCGAGAGGCCAGAATTTCAGTCCCATGCCTGAACTACCCACAGAAGAACCCACCATCCCCTCATTTAAGGAGTGGATGGATAATTTGCAAAACATATGGCAAGCTAGAGGAAGCTAGAGAGGCTTTTAAAATCCAAGATGACAAGAAAAGGATGGAATCTAAACCTTTTCATGTTGGAGACAGAGTATACTTATCTACAAAATTCCTGAAATCATTACAACCATCAAAGAAACGAGCGGCGATTTCGACCGGAAGCATCGCGGGGAGACAGTTGGGGATTAGCGGGTTCTTATGAGTCTCACGAAATCCCAGGCTGACGAACCGCTGCAGAGGGGCTTCAGACCGGACCTATCCTGTAGGGACAGGGAAGAAGGAGAGGCACCTCGTAAGACCAAGAGGAACAGGCAGGCTTACATATCAGATCGTTCCCTGCCTCTGATAGGCATGCAAATTAGGCCTCAGCGGTGGAGCACGAAACAAATTTCTGTTGCCCCACATGCCAATGGATGGGTGCCCCATTTAACAATACCAAGAAGCCCGAAGTACTCCTACGTATCTTAGTATCTCCAGCCCAGTCCGCATCCGCGAAGCATTTTAATTGGGCCTTGTCTCTATTCTCAGGTTCCAATCGAAGCACGTAATCTGCTGTAGTCTTGAGATACCTTAATAGTTTTTTAATGGCCAACCAGTGGAACTGGGTAGGATGTTCCACTTGTCTGGATAGCAGGTTTAAGGCCAGAGCAATATCTGGACGGCTCCAGTTACTTATATATAATAATGAGCCGACCACTGATCTAAATAGTATTTTTTTGGAACTCTGGGCTATCTTTGTGTGCCAATCCATAATAGTCGGTCTGCATTGGGATAGCAGTTGGCTTGCTATCTTCCATTTTACATTTCACCAAAAGTTCCTCTATCTTCTCCTTTTGGGAGAGAGCAAAAGTTTTTGGTGTAGTGATGATTTGTACGCCTAGGTACTTGTCCACATATCCTAAAGATTTTAGGGTGAACCTTTTTTGTAGGGTCCTGGCAAATATATTACACCCCTCCCCTTGTCAGGCCCTATATACAAAAGGTCATCGACATACACTAGGACTTTCTCCAGCCCCCCCCCCTTTGATATCCCTTGTGAAGGAACATTTATCAGCTGGAGATGGATGGAAACCCAGTGATTTGAGAGTTTTGGTCAGGCATTTGTACCACAGTCTGCCTGATTGTTTTAGGCCATACAAACTTTTCTTCAGAAGCCCGGTGTGACCTTCTTGTAGCTGGAATCCAGGGGCACCTCTGATGTAAATTTCTTGTTTTAGATGTGCGTGCAAATAAGCAGATTCCACATCGAATTGAAAAATGTGTTCCCCATGTGCTGCTGCGGCGACCAAAGCAGCCCTTACACTTTCTGCTCTCATGGTGGGGGAGTATGTTTCAACAAAGTCCTGCAAGTAGCACTGTGCGTAGCCTTGTGGTACCAGCTGAGCCTTATAGAGGAGTTTGTTGTTGGGCATTGGCTTGACCTTGTAGACCCAACGGGTGCCAATTGCTTTCCTCTGTTTGGGGACTTCTATGGGGATGAAGACTTTCAATTTTTTGAGACTGTCCATTTCCCGCTCCATTGCCACCCTCCACCTGCACTGTTTTTCCTCGGGAAGCTGGAGGACATCTGTGTACGTTTTAGGGGCCGTGGTAATGCTGTTGACCGAGGCAACACAGCCAATGTCCAACCTTTTGGGTGGCACCCTTTATTGGAGCATTTTGACCGTCTGGGAAATTGCCACTCACCATCATCATTGTCATCCGGAGCATCGGTGTCAGAATTTGAGCTGACAGAGGCATCTTTCCAATCAAAATGGGGTGGGCCTCTGTCCCAGGCGCTGCAAAGATATGGTCGTTTAGGTGAGGCAGGAGGTGTGAAGTCACCAAGGGATTGCTTGTCTCGGTCGTCAGAGTTGGGTAGGGATTCATCACCATCCGGATCTTCGCTGGTCTGGTGTTTGGAGTTCGTTGGTTCATCCTCTTCAGGTGGCGCTGGTTGTTCAGTGTCGCTTCTAATAGGGGAATAACTGGGTTCATTGGAATGAATTTGTGACCAATTTGACCCTTCCTCAAAGGAAGCTGATCTAGAGACAATGACAAGGTTATTTTTGTCTACAAACCTAGAGGCCTTGCTGCCGGTTGCATATCCTATAAATCTGAGCCTTCTCAATGCCTTGCCCCCCTTTCTTCTGAGGTGCTTGGGAATATGGACCCAGGCATAGGAACCAAAAATTCTCAGGTGTGAGAAGCTAGGTTTCCTTCCATGGACCAGGAAGTATGGGTTTGGTTAATGGCACTACTCCACGTCCTGTTGACTAGATAATTAGCCATTTTGACGACTTCTGCCCAAAAAACTTGGCTCATGTTAGCATCTGCAAGTAGGCAG
Organism: Coluber constrictor foxii; assembly: GCA_038048745.1. Taxonomy (NCBI): domain Eukaryota; kingdom Metazoa; phylum Chordata; class Lepidosauria; order Squamata; family Colubridae; genus Coluber; species Coluber constrictor. The sequence goes on along the minus strand of CM075961.1, from coordinate 110,482,155 downwards.
TTCATGACATTATGCAGTATACCATCTTTTCGTTCTGCAATACCATTCTCGGACGGAGTTCATGGCGATGATTTAAAATGGAGGATACCTCTCTCCTTCATCCACTTTTCAAAAGTCTTGGATGTAAACTCAGTCCCCCTATCGCTTTGCACCTGAGCGATGCACACCTTGTGTTGCGTTTGGATCTGGTTGTAAAGATATTTAAAGTTGGTAAAGACTTCAGTTTTGTCCTTTAAAATAAATACATGGCCATAACGAGAGTAATCATCTATTACTGTTAAAAAATAACGCCCCCTGCCAAGGGAGGGTCTAAAAGGACCAACCAAATCCATGATGTTGCAAATTAGTTAAGAAATATTTTCTGAAATAAAATACAATATTTTGATGGCCTAAAGGCTGTTATGGTTGCTATGAATTAAGAATATTTTGCCTAAAATATTTCAGACCAGAAAAAGTTCAAATTATTAAAGATGACAATAAGATTCTAAGAAAAAAATATTTCATGAACATAGCCTTAAATCTGCAATTAAATACCCGTTTCAGAAAGATAAAACACATATGACCCCAAGTTCACCTGACATTTTGCCTGGAAGTTGTTGCAGTTGTTAAATGAGGTACCCGTATGACTGCTTGTTCAGTGACTGCACTTCCACCTTCCCAGTTGTAGTCACTAAGTGATCACATAGGTCATTAAGAGGCTAGAATGAAAGAACTGTCTTCTGAAAGAGGACGGGCAGCATTCCTCTGTGAATAGAAGGGAATTCATAGTCTCTGTTGAAGAATCAAAACTCAGATTCCAAAGATCCAACCTTTCTTTCTTTAACCCAGCATGGCAGTTCCCTTTTGCACATGAAGATGAGAACTGCTACACTGTGCCAGAGAAAGAAAGCTCAAATTCTTTCTCCCATTGACCGTGCCAGTTCCACTCCCCTCTATATGCAAAAGGCTACAAATGCCATGGTGAAAATGCCCCATACTAAAATCCTGCTTGATTTTCATAAAGGACTTTTTCAGCCAGCAGCTGGCAGCAGGCTGTCATTCTGCTTTCCAAGAAACTAGTTGTAAAAAGATGTATCCCAAAATGGGACTCAACAACCTTTTTCAGCCTGATCTCAAAAATCAGAGGGATTCCTGCAGTAGTGATTTGTGTTTGTCCTGCAGGCTGTAATCTTTCTGAGGATCACATGATTGTGGAGTCTTGGCAACACATTGTAAAGATGAACAGATTGCCAAGAGCCCTAATTGCAGTCATGTGATTGCAGGGTATGCTGCAACGATTGTAACTTTGGACACTGGTTGTAAGTCCTTTAATTCAGCACCATCCTAATTTTGAACAGTTGCTGAATGAATTATTGTTAAACGAGGACCAGCTATAAGACATAGCACAATGAAGGCAAATATATGTGCTCTAGGATAATGTTGCAGGATCCAATCTGGGTCACTCACCTGGACCAGAGGTTTTGTCTTCTTTGCTTTTGAACGCATGCTGAAGCCCATCTTCAGGGAACTTCTCTCTAGCAGACATACTTAAATTACATACTAGTTAATTAATTAGTTATTTTCTTTTTTTTTCTTTTTTTAAAAAAGTTTTTTATTAATACAAAATTAAAAAACATCGGACATAGATATAACTAGGCACTGCACTTTCATCGTACATAAAAAAAATTGGCTACACAAAATCTTTTCTTTATATATTTATGTATGTACCATGTTTCCCCGAAAATAAGACCCTGTCTTATATTTTTTTGAACCCTGAAATAAGTGGCTTGGCCTTATTGCCATATGCTCAAAAGCCCAATTGAGCTTATTATTAGGGGATGTCTTATTTTGGGGGGAAACAGGGTATATGTATAGGTTGTGACTCCGATCCCCGAGCCTGTCTTATCAGACAGAGAGGACTCCGAAAGTGAAGGAGAGGATTTCGCAAGGCCTCCATTCCTTCCTCTCTGGCAATGCCTCAGGTGTCCTCCGAAGGCCAAGAGATATGCCAGGAGCAAGGCACTTCGGAGCAGCCGCAGTTAGACAGTGACAGGGATGTGTTTTGGCTGGATTCCCGACAGTGTCGGAAGGATAAGCGCACGCAGCAGAGAAAGAGGTGTGCCAGAGATTAAGCTGAGTCACTGGACTACACCCCACAAGGGATAAAAGAGGGTGTCATGTCTATTCAGGCCTTGTGACGGACAAATTTGAAAAGCTTGGAAGTCATATCGTGTTTCTAGAACTCTGTTATATGCTCCTTGGATTTATTTGGACTGGACTTGGACAAATCTTTGGCTTGTGGACTTATTTTGGTGTATCAGACTGAGGAGAAAAAACCTCCCTTAGTGAGTAAAATCTTTTGGCAGGCAGTTTATGTGTTGCTGCCAATTCTGTTATCTCAAAAGAATTCCAGACTGCTGGTCTCATTAACTACTGGCTGACTGTTTGTGTGCGTATGTGAGACGGGGACAGAAGAGTACATTCATGTATATATGTATATACGTACATAGATACATAAATACAGACAGAGAGAGAGAGAGAGAGAGGCAGGGAGAGGAAAGAAAAATCAAGCTATGTGTTCATATATATAGAGAGAGCCATCTCATTCATGGGTTTGTGGTATATTTGCAAACATCTGGTATATTTGCAACAACATATACACCTATGGTGGTATTTGTTTATTTCAGATACTATGATCAACTGTGTTCCATAGAACCAAAATTTCCATTTTCTGAAAACCAGGTAATGTATTAAAGCTTTTAAATATCATTTTAAAATGCAGTATGTTGTGTAAGAGAGCAGCTGACTTTGGAATAAAAAGTTGCTTTTGAATGAATTCTACACTTTTAAGTCATACTTTTCTAATTAAATAAGTGAGATCATGAAGACATCCTTGGACAGACATCTATTATACAATGTGACAATACTCTTGGATCACAAGGATACATATCAATCAGTTTTGGAATATATTAGTTTCCCAAGAAAATTTCAGTATGTACATAACTCTACAAAAATTAAGAATAGTCCAATTAATTGAATTGCATAAATGTGTATTGTTTTAAAACAAAGACTGTACATATACAGTCTCATTATAATAATAAAATAATTGATGTAAAAGGAACTTTAAATATACCCATTTCTTTATTGTATATCAAATGTTCTCATAAAACTTCCTTGTATCCATATGTATTATCAGATAATGATAAGGTGCAGATTTTTACTGTTTTTGACATTTTATTTCTGCTTAAGGAATATTTTTGGAATATTTACATCTATCTTAAGGCTAGAAATTAATTTTACTGTTTTTATTTATATTTTTAGATCTGTGTAACTTTTACCTGGAAAGATGCCTTTGACAAGGGGTCACTGTTTGGAGGATCTGTTAAACTTGGTAATTAATTATTACAGAATTCAAAATATATGAAATCTATAGATCTTCTCATAAGTATTCTAACTTACTATATTTTTAAAGAATTGCTTATTTATTTATTACATTTCAACACTGCTCATCTCACTTATGTGACTCTAATTTAAAAGTCACTTTAACTGATTCTGCAGAAGAGACATGTGTCTTCCTTCATGAATTTGAGCATAATTTTTGTTTTGATCCTTAGAAGCAAGCAGTGTTGGAATGGAATAATGTACTTGTTGGTGAAAGATTGCTTAGTTTTACTAAAATTTTCATTGGAATGATACTTATGAAGTTGATTTGTGCTAAGAAGGCTACTTTCTATTGATTTTGCAACTATATTCTTTATGTTCACAAACCCTAAAGGTTTTTAGTTGTTGAGGCACCTTGTGGTTATCTATCTGTGTAAATATTGTATATCCTATCAGGTTTTTCTTTTCATTACCTACCTTCCATGCTTTGTCAGTTGACATAAACTAGAATCAGGCCAGAACCAGAATTGAACCACATTATCATTTTGTATTTTGATAGTCAAATTGGTGTTCTTATTCCAATTGACATATATCCCAAAAGCAAACAGTATAAATATTGAATGTTTATAAAGCATGTACCATTTCCCCGAAAATATGACCTACTCAGAAAGTAAGTCCTACCTTGATTTTTACATGTGCGCCCAATATAAGCCCTACCCCCAAAATAAGACCTAATTAAGACCCCGCCCACTCCAGGGAACAAAGGTTAAGCTAGAGTGGGGATGGGGGAGTGGAGCTGCCCTATTACTTACCTTCGGATAGTTGCAGCCATGCCTCGCATACTTCGGCCCAGCCTTTCTGGAACTGATTACAAAATTCAAGTATGCAAATATAGGTAGTCCTTGAGTTATGAATGTAATGTAGCCTACCCATGCCATTTATAACCCGAGGATTCATGGGAATGAATCTCAAATCTTGATCACTCCCTCCTTTAGCCAAGGCATTCGCTAATCAAACGGGACACTCGTTAAGTGCACATATGTTATTTCAGGATGGGGAAAGCCATGGATGGCCTTCTGATGGAACAGGGTACTTGCCTAAGACCACCCAAGGCTTCCCCAATCCACTTAAATGCCTCATGCTCCCCAAATTGCTTCCCCCCCGCAATGTGCCACATTGGGTCACTTACCTTGTGAAGATCTAGTAAGCAGTCTCCTCTCCAGCCTCATGCATTCTGCCAATGGTCCGTTTGACCCTCTGCGGGCCTCCCCTGGCCTGTTGCAGGCAAAAATGGAGCCTACGGGGGCTGGATCTGAGCTACAGGGGGCCAGATCCCAGGAGACTCCATTTCGGCCTGCAACGGGCCAGGGCAGGCCTGCGGAGGGCCGAATGGGGCCTCGGAGGGCCAGATCTGACTCCCAGAGACTCCATTTCAGCCTGCAATGGGCTGGGTGAGGCCTGTAATAGCCAAATTGGATTTCTGAGGGGCACATCCACCCCTCAGAAGCTCCATTTCGGCTGGCAACATTCAGGATGAATGTCGTAGAGCCTCTGCACTTGTTCATAATGGTGAACATTTGCTGTGTTGCTGCAAGATTTGTAGTTTCAGGCCTTGTTCGTAAACGCTAGGGGGTGCTGGTCACATAACTTCGAACATTCACTAAGTGAACTCCTTACTCTGAACTGCAATTTTGTCAGCAAAGGCTTTCACTTGGAAAACTCCAAAATCTAGAGACACTATGTTTTGATCTCATTTTGGGGAACGATTATATAGAGTGCTTGTTGCCAATACCACAATATCCTTGATCCGGAATTCTGAGGAGCCAATCCATTCTCTGGCTCCTCATTTTGCTGTGGTTGTCAGCTCCACTGAAAATGAAGCTATCTTCATTATTTTTCAGGAAATCAAGCTAGTTGTGTTTACCCAGAACTCATAAAGGCAAACAGCACAATGATATGACTGCAATAACAATTATTTAAATATTTTCATCTCAAATAATAAAACTTTAAGGTTAGTTATTAGCAATTAGATCACCTAGAAATCAACTAATATTAATTTTGGTTTTTTTAAAAAAAATGTGTATAAATTATTTAATGAATTTCATAGATCTGCAGATTCATTGATATATATTTATTATTATTTTTACTTCTATTAATTACTACAGGCTCCATTACTCTCTGATTTATAGATAAGAATGTTGATTTGTATGCACTTTGTTTCAGCTCTGGCAAGTTTAGGCTATGAGAAAACATGCGTGTTATTTAATTGTGGAGCATTGGCCAGTCAAATAGCATCAGAACAGAATCTTGATAGTGATGAAGGGATGAAAGCTGCTGCTAAATATTATCAGGTATAATTCTTCTCTATGATTAACTAATTATTAGAATTTGGAAGTTGTTTTGTTCAAACATTAGGAATGTAGCTTTAAAAAATTCAGTACCATGTTTCCTCTAAAATATGACTACCCTGAAAGTAAGCCCTCCCTTGATTTTTTTGGGTGGGCCTAATATAAGGCCTACCCCAAAAATAAGCCCTAGTGAAGGGGGTGGGTGTGGCCAGCTCAGAAGGCAGCCCTTTCCTTCCCGGTCACCTCAGCCCCTTAACTGCGGCCTGTGGATCAGCTGATCCAGCGAGGGACGGGAGTTCTGTCTCTCGAGGTGCCTGGAGATGTTTCTGGTGATGTGGCAGAAAGCCATGTGGCCCATTGGAATCAGCTCCCCCCCACCCACCCCCGTCTCTACCTGATGGCTGCTGCTTGAGAAAAGGACGAAAAGGGATATTACAGTTCAGAGCGGCTGCAAGAATGTTTCGGGCTGCATCTGTTGAAACAGTCTCCCTGATCAGTCAAGAACAATGTCTGACAAACCAGATATGGCTGAAATTGAGAAATTTGATAAATCTAAGCTGAAGAAAATAGAAACACAAGAGAAAAACCCACTGTCTTCAAAAGAAACAATTGAACAGTAGAAGCAAGTGGGTGAATCGTAATGAAATGGGCCCTTCCAAATTATGTACTGTACATTCCACAAGCATTGCCTTCTTATTTTACTTCATTTAACTGTTTTAACTTTGTAAGATGCAAAGAGTTGGATAAATTTAAAATGATTGTACTGCCCCTTTCACATCCCCCCTCCCCAAAAAACACAGCAAACTACTGACGCTGAATGAAAGCTCCTTCCCTTTTTCTTTTTTTTTTCTTTTTGTAAAAAGTTTTTTTTTCAAACACACAAATACATCTTTTCAGAACAGAGCTTTGATCCGGTCATCAATTTGTTCAATTTTTTGTCATCTTTAACAAAATTTTATACATTCTATTTTGCCATAACACTTACTTCTTACTCTTAAATCACATATCTCAAATAATACCACCTTAGAAAAAGTTTACTCATATTTACCTAATCAAAACAATTACCCTTCTATTAACCCGCCTTAAATCTTAATTCAGTTAATACCTCATAATACATTTTACAATTCTTACCCTAAATCCTCATTATTAACAATACAGTTCAAACATGTTTAGATTTCAAAATTATTTCTATTTCTAAAAACTTCCTTACATTTATTTATTACTTCATATAATGCTCATTGAATCTTTATTCCATCATTACTTTATCAAATTTAAATCTTATCTCTAATCTTAAAAATATAGCAATTTATCATTTAAACGTAGTTCTTAATTCAGATAATGTTACATAATACAATTTCCCAATTATTTCCCTAAATTCTATTTAACCATACCATTTATATACACCAATTAAATAATTCTTATCTGTAGATCATAATCATATATTATTTCAAATTTCTTTTCTTTTTTGCTTAAGTAGAAAATATTCAAATTGTTGCAATTGTTATCAGTATTTAAACAATATCCCAGTTATTATAGCCATCAATTTTCCCAAATGATTTCATCTAACATCTTAATAAAAAATTGATTCATTATGTCCATTAATATATTTTCTTTTAACATAGTCTATTTCTCATATGTTATTAGCTTCACTCCATATTTCATTTCTAAGTATCTGTAACATCTTCTCACTTCTCACTCACTTTCTTCTCATTTTCTATTGCCATTGTTAATCTCAATATAGTCATTTTATAAATCCAAGTCCTGGACTTTTTCATTTTCCTTAATATTTTCCATCCTTTATTCTTTTAACATTTACTGTTAATCCCAGTGTAATCATCATTATATTATTGTTAATCTGAATAGAATCTCTAAAAATCTCCTTTTTATTATTACTATTCACATATTCAGTTGCTTATTCATATTTTAATCACATTGTTGTTATCTTCTTTATTTTCCATCTCTGTGTCTTATTTCTCCATCTTCATTTTCTTGTCCACTTGTATATACTCCATATTTCAACTTCTGTATCCTCAAATTTTTGTCCTCTGTGCAATATTTATAATTATTTCTCTTATTTCCATTTTCCAAGTCAACTAAGTCAATTTGTTCCTTCTCTAATTCCTGCACCATTTTTCTTTTTAAGTTAATATTATTCCATTTATAAGAGTTCCATTGTATTCCCTTTTTTCTAATTTTTTTTCTTTTTTTCTTTTTTTTTCATCCAAAACTCAAACCGCTTGCAGACAAAAAAATCATCCCCCACAACTTCTCACGGTTGTTATCTGTGAAGTTCACAATTTTCCAAAACAGAAACCAAATTGTTCCTTTTTACTCCAGAAGTGTCTCTCTGTAATCCACAATTTCCAGTTGTTTAACAAGTATCCATTTCGTTTCAATTACATAATGTTCTTACTTTGCTTCTCTTTTTCTTTTCAGTTTTAAAAGTATCAAATCATATTTAAAGTCCAGTCTAAATTTAAATAGCTCTTCTCACTTCTTTCCCCCCCCCTTTTTTTCCTTATTTATAAACCACTTCTTTTTTAAAGTTTATTGTCCATTCTCTTTGTTTTTCTTGAAATTTAAAAAAGCAGGGTGAAGAAAGGGATCTCTTTATTTCTTTCCAATCCTTTGGCCATATCTAGTTGTTTAAAGTTTCCAAATAGTTCGTTCAGAAATCACTTTTGTATCGGATTTTTATCTCTTTAAAGTTACGTTTCAAAATCTCCTTTGCCCCTGTGCTCCTTAGCCACTATTTCCTCATTAGGGGTCTTATAATTGAAAGATGTTTCCCTTGTTGTTATTTGAAGCCTGGGTTGGCTGTCACTCACCCGGCTTCAAAAAGACTCCATTCCGTTCCTCTCTATAACTAAATTCTATACTTAGTCCAGTTGTCCCAGCTTCGTGGCAGCCGCCATGGCTGCCATCTCCCCACCGCCGAATTACAAGAGAGTTCCTTCCAACCTTCAAGGAACTTGCCTGTTCCTCTTGGTCATCCAAGGGAAGGCGCCTTCCTTTCCATCTGCCTGTCCATCTTCTAGTCCAGTGGCACAAAAGCTTGCATATTTCTTGAAAGAAGATTCTAAGAGGAACTACAGTAATCTAGTAACACATGAATATACGCAAAGCTGTACCAGGGTCCTGCAAGCTGTAAAATGCATTTTAATCGAATGCCACTTTTTTTGTTCAAATAATTTTAATTATTGGAATGCACAACTTTTTAATATGCAAATAAAATATTTTAAAAACGGGGGTGGCGGGAATAGAGAAAAGGACAAAAAGGCAGGCAATTCTGAAAGATTGTGGGATGCATGTGCTTATGGTAGAAGCAAAGCGCAGCCTGTCCCTTTCAAGCAATCAAATGTCTCTCTATGTATGAGAGACAGAGCGAAAGAGAGAGAAAGAGAAATGACGGAGGGAAGTAACAAGAATTTCAGACAACGCTGTTTGGAAAAGTTCCTCTCTACCATATCTCTCTCTCTCTCTCTCTCTCTCTCTCTCTCTCTCTCTCTCTCTCTCTCTCTCTCTCTCTCTCTCTCTCTCTCACACACACACACACACACACACACACACACACACACACAGACATTTGTTAAGAAATGACAGAGGGCAGGCAACCGGGTTAAGGGGACTGACTCTCCCCTGCCTCTAGCTCAGCATTTGCTCATGGTGGTGCCCTGAGACCCGGCACCTGCTTGGGCAACCCCTACCCCCCCGGCCAATGGGACAAATGGGCTCCCTCATAGTGCCTCCTCTCTCACGTGAAGCGGTGGCTGGTGCAGGTTCCATCTGTGTGGCCATGAAGTAGGAACAGCATGGCTGGTTCTTGCCCGCAGTATGGGCCTCCAGGATCAGGTCAGATCCCGCCGTCAGTTGAGATCAGCAGGCCGGATTCAGTGAGCTGGGGGCACTGCTCATGCACAGCTATCGCCCAGTAAAAGAAGAGTGTGTCGGAGCCCAAACGCTGAGCCTCACCAGCCTCAGAAACCAGGGATCTTGCAGGCATACTGGCCACGTGAAGGCAGCCCAAATCCCTGGATTGTTTGCAAGTCGAGCAAGCCGCACAGCTGTCCACCCCAAACCAAGAGGTGGGGAGGCTTCGGGAGTATAGGCTGGAAAAGGAATACAGGCAGGAAAATCCTCCTCCTAATTTTCCTGCCAATTGCCAAAAAGGCTCCCCCATCCCCCAGAAGTCTTCAGCGTATCCCAGGATTGCAACGCTGAAGGTTCAGCAGGAACATGGGTAGGGGGATTTTCCTACCTTTTCTTAAGCTCACTACAGACTGAGAAAAGAAGGACAGGCAAGAACCCCCCCTCCTCATTTTCCTGCTAATCGTTAAAAAGGCTCCATCCTGAGCCCTCACTGTTGCAATCGTGGGATACCCCCAGCTTCCCAATGTTGCTCCAGGGCTTGCACAATGCCAGGGGTGGGGAGTTCATCGAAGGAGCTCCTTGCGGCCCATGTCTGCTTCCTCTTCGCCTTTGCCAGGGATGCAAGCACTACAAGGGTGCTGTCCTCAACTGGGCAGTCCTAATCGTCATCCCAAAGCCTTCCTGTTGCTTGGTTTGGGGCAGACGGCTACTTGGTTTGCTTGAGTTGCAAACAACCGGGGATTTGGGCAGCCTTTACATGGGCAATATGCTTGCAAGATCCCTGGTTTCCAAGGCTGGTGAAGCTTAGCGTTTGGGCTCGGGCACACACTTCTCTTCCAAACTACGTGTGCGTGGCGCCTCAAGCTCACCGAGTCTGGCCTGCTGATCTCAGCTGGCAGCGGCTGTGATCTGATTCTGGCCACCAACGCTGCGGGCAAGAACCATCCATGCTGATCCCACTTCATGGTCGCGCAGATAGAGTCTGCATCGGCTGCTGCTTCACCTGGGAGAGGAGGCACCTCAAGGGAGCCCAGCTGTTGCATTGGCCGGGTAGGGGTTGCCCACGCAGGTGCCGAGCTTTGGGTCGCCACTCTGAGCAGGTGCCGAGCTTGAGGCCAGGTCAATCCCCTTACCTGGTTGCCTGCCCTCTGCCGTTTCTCAACAAATTGTATGTGTGTGTGTGAGAGAGAGAGAGAGTGAGTGACGGAGAGAGAATGAAAGAGAAATGGTGGAGAGGAAACCCTTTCAAACAGCATTGCTTACAATTCTTGTTACTCCCCTTTGCCGTTTTTCTCTCTCTCTCTCTCTCTCTCACACACACATACACACAGAGACATTTGATTGCTTGAAAGGGAAGGCTGCACTTTGCTTCTACCATAAGGCTCTCCCCCCTGCCTTCAGTGTATCCCTAGGTTGCAATGCTGAAGGCTCAGCAGGAAAATGGGTAGGGGCATTTTCCTGCCCGTCCTCCTTTTCTCAAACTCTGCTTAGTTTAAGAAAAGGAGGACAGGCAGGAAAAACCACATCCCATTTTCCTGCCGATCACTGAAAAGACTCCATACCCTAAGCCTTCAGCACATTCCAGTATTGCAATGCTGAAGGCTCGGCAGGAAGATGCTGTTTAGAGAAGACATGCAGGCTCAGATCAGCAGAGTTCTGCCCTTTTTGAAGTCTGAACGTCGTCTGCAAAACAGCTGAGCTGAGTCTGCGTGTCTTCGCTAAACAGCTGATTTTGTTTTGCGGAGCTGTTTAGTGAAGACATGCAGGCTCAGCTTGGCTGTTTTGTGGACAATGTTCAGGCTTTGAAAGTGGGGCAGATCAGCTGTTTAATGAGGCCATGGACGTGCTAAGCGGGTGGGCAGCTCGCCGCCCCCACCCTTCTCAGTACGGGAAAAAAAATGAGGAAAAATGTAAGACCTCCCTGAAACTAAGACCTGGTGCCTTTTTGGCGCTTCAAAAAATATAAGACCCAGTCTTATTTTTGGAGAAACACGGTATTATAAACCTGGGAAAACTATCTAAGATAGGGGTGGGCAATTAATTTTTCCAAGGGGCTACATGCGAAACTGGGATCGTTGTTCATGACTGAACCAATAGGGCTGTGATGGTGAACAGGCATGCATGTACATATGTAAATTGAAAAAAAAAGCAGTTGTCTTCAAAATAAAAATAATGCAGTTGTATTGTGTGCATCATATACATTTATTTACATTTGATTTCTAATTTCATATTATTGTCACATCGACCAGATAGTGACAGCCCAATGGCCAATGAGACCCAGGGGCCATAAAATGGCTATGTCTGATCTAAGATGAATACTCTGTATCAAAGAGAAGAATGGTGACAATGATTTCCATTGAAATCACCAGCATCCCTATCCTGCTGGACTATGTCCTGCTGGACTATGTCCTGCTTGACTATGTTTATATTAAAATAAAGTTGACATGTTAATTTATATTTCTGAAAATTTCAGTGGTATCATTAAACCCGTTTTTGTTTACCTGCTCAATTAGGAAGTGTGCCCCTTGCACTGAAACATGATTTAGGCTAGAAGGGTTAATAGGGAATGCTAAATAGGTAATAGAAATAATAAAAGAATTGCAATACTGAATTCTAATATGTGCTATATGAGTAGTTATATCCTAATGATATCGTGTTTCCCTGAAATTAAACCCTGTCTTATATTTTTTTTGAACCCTGAAATAAGCGTTTGGCCTTATTGCCATGTACTCAAAAGGCCGATTGGGTTTATTATCAGGGGATGTCTTATTTTAGGGGAAACAGGGTAATTATTTGTGAGTTGACAAATCCTTAGTAGCCATTTTAAAGGGGCATCAACAATATGTCCTCAAAATTCCAAATATATCATCAACTTGAAAAGGTTGAGACCTACCTCTTCTCAGCTAACTTAAACTGTATTGACATCAATAAGGCTCCAACAGCCTTGGATGCAGAAATACAGTAAACAGTAAACTACAGTAAACAGTAGTATAACTACTGTTATACTAGCCTAAGCCTTTCTCATCCAATTCACATCCAATTAAATTAAATGCAATATGAACAGTTCCTTAAATGGAATGTCTATGTATGTAGTGTTTTTCACTATAATATTTAGTATGCTTCTATAATAAAATGTATTATTTTCTCAAGTTTGCTAGTGGTGCTTTCCAGCATATTAAAGATACCGTCCTCTCTTCATTAAATCGAGAACCTACAGTTGATATTTCTCCAGATACAATTGGCACACTAAGTCTTATCATGCTGGCTCAAGGTCAAGAAGTTTTTTTTCTGAAAGCTACCAGAGGTATGTGATATAAAGTAGAAATATATAGATTTTATAACCTTATTTTTACCAGAAATTAAAATCATTGGGAGTATTAGTATATTTATTCAAATTGGTCATATTTTCAATTTAAAATTTAAGTGAGCACTTTCAATTATATTGAATGCTGGAAAATTTAATGTGATTTAAAAGTCGAAGCCAAAATATCGTATGATGATTCAAGGAATTTGTATTTATTTAAGGAATTTAAAGATTACCTGTCTCTTACTAATTTGTAAGTATCTGGGTGACATACAATAGACAATATACATATAAAAAGAAACATTTAAAAATAGAAGAATCAACATTAAAATGGAAATAATTTTAATTTTTTTTAAAGATTAAAGCTTTAAAGATCTGTAAAGATCTGTATCAGTATTATATCAGTGCTGAGTTGCTCCCGGTTCTGTCTGGTTCTATAGAACCAGTAGTAAAACTGGCGGGTGGCTCAGCCCACCCGCCACGATGTGATCATCTGTGATTGCGCATGCGCAGAAGTGCGCCTGTGCCCACTGCGAACCGGTAGTAAAGGTAAGTGGAAGTCACCCCTGTATTGTATATGATTAACTTAGTATACTATGCATTTCTGGATGGCCATCAGGTGATACATCCTTGCTGATGAATGGCCATCAGATGATACAGTCAATAACATCTAAAATCTTTGCTTTCATAGTTGTTCCCCTTTATTTTATGAATAATATAGAAACCTATTTTGTTGCTTGAAATGCATTTTTAAAAAAATATAATAGACATTTATTTGTATCCTGCCTTTACTATTATTACAAAAACCTAAAGCAGCGAACATATCCAATACATTTTCCTTTCCCCACAGCAACAACCTTATGAGGTGAATTGAACTGAGACAGAGTGATTGGCCCAAGTCACTCAGCTGCCCTTTATGGCTGAGGCACTTTCTAACCTGGTGCCTTAACCACTAGACCAAACTGCCTCTGGTGTTGGTAGCTAACTTTTAAAAAATGTTATTAAGCACTTAATAACAGTAAAATGCTAGAATATATTTTGTGAAATCTGAGGACAAAAACCAATATAACAGTAACATGTTTTAGAGAGTCATTAGAATAAAGTTCCTTTCTCTATTTCTGTCTGTAAATATATAAAATAACATTAAGGCTGGTATATTTTAAAAACAATACTTTTATGGAGCCTGCAATATCAGTATCTAGCACAGAAGATTTAGGGATATATCACTTTTGTTGTAATTTGAAATTCCTATACTGCAGTTCAGAATTCATACCGATACTGTATGTATTATTTGAATGCATTAATTTAAGGTGTATGGTTCATAAACAGTGCAAAAGTTAAAAGTTTGCAAATCTTGAAAAAACTTTACTCTTAAGATTGCTTCATAGAAGGGAAATCTCTTTTCTTTGAGCTTCGTTCAATAATTTATTTATTTATTTTATTTATTTTATTTGGCTTATATGCCACTCTATCTCCCAATGGACTCAGAGCGGCTCACAATAATAAAATGCATAAGCCACAATACAAAGTTAAACTCCACCACCAGCCCCGAGAGGGCATCGAGTAGCCCGGGCAGGGCTGTTGATACGCAACTGGAAGACAGGTACTCAATCAACAAGCCCAACTGCCCATACGGGCCCCACCTCATGAGGAGGGTCTCACATCCGTCTATCTTGGGAGCACTGACCTCCCATGGACTAAGGACCTCCCTAATAACCACAACCACCACCCCTCCCCTCCCCTGGGCCCTTGGCTGGTGCAGCACCCGGAAGCCTGGTGGGCACAGTTCAGTCAGAGGTAAACCCCCCTCTGAGTCCAACCAGGTTTCCGTAATGCAAGCCAGGTCTGCATTTTCCTCCTCAGTCAAATCACGAATGAGTGATTTGAATCACGAATTATTAACCACAGACCTAGCATTAAAATAAACCAGCCTGAGCCCATTAACCCTATTTCTCAAACCCCCAGGCGGTTGGATAGGACCAGGAGGGTTGGAATATGCCACCGCTCGGAGATAGCGTGGGCAGGCTCCCAAAATCTGATATGGCCCTCCGTTCCTCCGCCTGCAGCCATTCCCAATCACAACCAGAATCTGAAATCCCATCCTCACCTCTGGTGCACTCGGATGTCCCAGCACTGCACCAAAACCTCCGCCCCCTCCCCATAACCTGGACTGCCATTGACCTGGCGCTCCCCCAACCACCTGCCGAATATCAAAACCCACCCCCCTCCCCAAACCCCTTAAAAATCTAGCTAAAAAACAATGTAACATCCCCTTACTAAAACCCTTAAAGCCTTCATGCCATGTTTGAGGGAAGCTTTTAAAAAATAATTTAGCTTTATGTGTTTTCTAGAAGTCTTGTCAACTAAAATCTAAGTACTATTTTTAAAAAGAAAATTTTTACAGTTCTATATTGTTGGTGTTTGATTTACAAAAATAATGAACTTTAAATTCCGGTGGCAGTATGTAGCTCACTGATTTTGCACATGTAAAAATACTGGATCAATTTTTCAAAACTGACACATGTTCTTTTATATTTAGATAAAATGAAAGATGCAATCATAGCTAAACTTGGAAATCAAGCTGCTGATTACTATGGTGATGCATTCAAACAGTGTCAGTACAAGGATACCTTACCCAAGGTTGGTAATTTCATGCTGAAGACAGTAAAAAAGGAGTACAAATATGATACATGTTGAGATAGTTACTGACTTGAAGCTATCAGTGACATTTTCAAACATTTTGTAATCCTTGCTTGACATTTGGCTTGTGGAATGAGATGAAGAGATGCAGTTAATTTTGAATTACAGTATGTGAAACCAATACATAATTCCCAGTACTTCTTAGAAAGCATGTACATCCATTCCCAGTTTACCACATTTAACCTAAAAGTTTGTTGTATAAGAAATATAATTATTGTAATTAAATATAACATGGGATGGGTTTTTTTATTATTTTTCTAGATACATTATTTATCTCTTCCTTTAGTAAATGTGGTTTCAATTTAACACACTTCTTAATTAGTTCAAATTTCTCTGTTCTTAACGTGACCAAAGAAACTAATATTGGATTGGCCCAAATTAATACGATGATGTTACTGCTTGATTTTGTTGTTTTTAGAAATACAGCAGAAAACAGAATGCCAAATGAGCTCTTTTAGAATATATTTATATTCACATTCTGAGTTAATTGAATGCTTGAGTCTGTATGAGTGTTTGCATATAAAAATTCAGTGTACACTTATTTATATGTGCTACTTTTGTAAATATCATTTAATTCAAGAATAATTAATTAATTATGTTTGTTAAAGCGATAAGAATATCCTGTGGACATTGACCAGGAGATCTTCTGCTACATCCCATCATCTTTTTGGATGTTGGGAGTTACACCAGGTCTGATTTGGGGCTTAAAAGATGCAATTGGGAAAAGAGTGAAGAAAATTTCTCAACATAATATGAAAGACTTTGGTTAAGACAATTTACTGTTGTATTTAATTTTGGAAAAGCTATAGTGAGCTATCAGAGTGCTTCATTTGGCAACACTTTTTAAAAACTTAATTATCAGGAGTTGAGAAGTTATTTTATGCAGTTATATGTCATAATAGCATAGCTGCTGAGAGCAGAGACTATCAGGACCAATAGCACAAGTTTGAACTTGGAATATGTATAATTGAAGACATATATCTTCCTGCTTATTTTATTTTTATTTTATTTTATTTTATTTTAATACCGCCCTTCTCCTGAAGGATTCAGGGCGGTGAACAGCCAAAAGATAAAATACACATAGTACAAACGTTAAAAAATCAGTTAAAAATACATTAAATACTTTGGCCCAAAACAAATTTAAAACACCCCAATTTATAAAACAAATTTAAAAGCAATTTAAAAGGGAGGTTAGGCCAGACCAGCCTGCTGGAATAGGAATGTTTTGAGAGCACGACAGAAAGTGTGCAAATCTGGGATCCTCTGTATCTCCAGGGGGAGCTCGTTCCAGATTGCAGGTGCCCCCACAGAGAAGGCTCTCCCCCTGGGGGCCACCAGTCGACATTGTTTAAGCGACGGCATCCTAAGAAGACCCTCTCTATGGGAGAGTACTGGTAGGCAAGAGGCTACTGGTGGCAGAAGGCGGTCTCATAGGTACCCTGTCCTAAGCCATGGAGTGCTTTAAAGGTGGTAACCAAAACCTTGAAGCACACCCGGAACACCACCGGGAGCCAGTGCAGTTCGTGCAGGAGAGGAGTCACATGGGAGCACCACGTCGCTCCCATAACCACCCACGCGGCCACATTCTGGACCAGCTGGAGCCTCCGGGTGCTCCTCAAGGGGAGCCCCATGTAGAGAGCATTGCAGTAGTCCAGGCAGGAAGTGACGAGGGCATGAGTGACCGTACGTAATGAGTCCTGATCCAGAAAGGGACACAACTGGCAGATCAGGCGAACCTGATAAAAAGTCCTCCCGGCCACAGCCATCAAATGCTGTTCTAAAGACAGGCGTGAGTCCAGGAAGACACCCAAGCTGCGAGCCCACTCCGTGAGGACCAATGACTCGCCCCCAATAGTCAGTGATGGCACCAACTGACTATATCGGAATGTCGGAAACCACACCACTCGGTCTTGGATGGGTTGAGCCTGAGTCTGTTTCTCCCCATCCAGATCCGTACCACCTTCAGGCACTAGGACATCACTTCAAGGGCGTCATTGAGGTGATCTGGGGTGGAGATGTACAGCTGAGTGTCATCAGCGTACTGATTGTACTTCACCCCAAAACCATGGATGATCTCACCCAGCGGCTTCACATAAATGTTGAACAGAAGGGTGAGAGGACCGACCCCTGTGGCACCCCACATACAAAAGGCCTCGAGGTCAACCTCTGCCCCCTGTCAACACAGACTGCGACTGGTCAGAGAGAAAGGAGGAGAACCTCCGCAACACGGTGCCCCCACCCCTAACTCTTCCAACCAGTGCAGCATGATACCATGGTCGATGGTATCAAAAGCCGCTGAGAGGTCTAATAGGATCAGGACTGAGAAGCAACCCCTGTCCCGAGCCCTCCAGAGATCATCAACCAATGCGACCATTGGTTGATGATTAAAATAGCTATTAGGGCATACATATAAGCAGCACTGTTAAGTTCATTTGAAAATATTATCATCAGGAATTTACTAACACTCTTCTTTCACAATATATCAGTATTGCAATATAAGTCACCTTATGGTGAAATGGGAGAGAAATAAATTTAATAATAATAATAATATAGCTTTTCACTGCTGATCAACTGTGGACATATTTATGCAGTTTAAATATCTTTCGCTTTTCAATATATTGAGTAATGATTCTCAATCATATCTTATTTTACAGCAAAAGTATGCAAAGTATAAAATTTATTAGCAATCAAACTTGTACCTGCTTAAGGCAAAAGTCTACAAAGAAGAAACCATGAGTTCAAGTACCAACTTAGCTATAAAAGCCAGCTGGGTAATTTTGGTCCAGTCACTATCTTCCTTTTTTCCTCACTGTGACATAAAACTGTTGATTAAAAACTGTGGGGGATGAAGTTTACCAACTTCTTCCAACTTAACATTTTTATCGAGTTATAAGATAAAATAAGATACAATATATGAAAATGAATTGGAAAGCAGTGGGGAGGACGAGGGAGAAGAGAAGTGAGGAAGGATTAGGAAAAGGAAAAAGAAGCATTGACTTCTGACTCTGTTGCAGTAAAATAAGGCATTAACATCTTTTTTTTTTTATAATAATATAAACTAGACATTACTATAAGGATCTATCAGCCTAATCAGTAAAGACCAAAATCAAAGTTTCATTCTTTTCCACATCAAGCACAAAGTTCAGAAGCAGTCTCCATATGGAAACAAAAGTACTTATATTCTTTTCTTTAATCAAAATATCAATTTTGCCATTTCAGCCAACTCCATCAACTTCTGCAACCATTCGTCCATGGTAGGAATCGAAATGTCCTTCCATTTTTGTGCATACGATAGTCTTGCTGCTGTCAACATATGTAGTAACAAAGTTTTAAATTTTTTCTCTAGGTCTTTTTCCATTAGACTCAAAAGGAAAAATTTGGTTTCATCTTTATCTTCATTTTCAATTTTTTCTGTATTAAAACATGGATTATACTCCAATTTGTTTTTGTTTTTTGCTTTATCGAATGTCTACAGAGATGATAAAAAGTCCCTTTTTTATTTTGACTCTTCCAACGTTCATTTGACATAATTTTATATATCTTAGATAACTTATCTGGTGTTAAATACAAGTGATATATCATCTTATAGAAATTTTTCTTTTAGATTATAATTTCATGTAAATTTTAAACCCTTCGTCCATTATTCCCATTGTTCAAGCATAACATTATATCCAAAATTCCTTGCCCACTGAATCAGACAATATTTTTAAATGTTCATTTTCCAAATTCAATTTTAATAACATTTTATAGACCTTAGTAATAATATATTCATTGTTTCCACATAATAAAGTTTCCAATTCATTTTTAACAAAGTCAAATCAATAACATTTTTTATCCAGTTTAAATCTTTCAGTTGTTGATAAGTAAACCAATGGCAAACGTAACCTTCTTCCCTCGGCTTTAATATTGCGTCACCAGAGTTGAAAGATAAAATTTTACCATACATCAACAGGTCTGGCTTTGCCATTTTGCCATTTCTTTACCATTTCTTTTCTAAAGAAAGCTTCCTGGGGTGACACCCAAAGACACAACTTCGTAGAGAGCCTTGTTTTATATTTATTCCAAGCTCTTAGAATGGCACGGCTAACAAAATGATTATTAAAATCAACATTAACTTTACTTTTATCATACCATAAGTAACCATGCCATCTAAACTTTGATTTATGGCCCTCTAATTCAAGTAACAAAAAGTATGCAAAGTATAAGATTTATTAGCAATCAAACTTGTACCTGCTTAAGGCACCAGGCTAGAAAGAAGAGATCATGAGTTCAAGTGCCAATTTAGCTATAAAAGCCAGCTGGGTAACCTTGGTCCAGTCACAGTCTTTCAGCCCAACTCAGCTTACAGGGTTGTTGTCGGGAAATTGGAAGAGGAAGTTGTATTGGATATGTTCACCACATTGAGTTATTTGTAAAAATAATAAAGACAGGATATAAACAAATAAGTTAGCCTATTAGGAGTTAAATTGATTGTAGAATTCACCTTCAGGATGCCTATAGAAATTCAAGTTTGAAATGGATGTGCATGTTTAAAGAAAAAGATTTATTTGAAAATGGACCAAAGGCAGAAGTGATAGATACATTCAACCCCTTTTCTTCACTATTAGCTGGCAGTTTTGTTAATATTTATATGATATCTTCATTTTCAGTGATATCTTTTGCAATACTATATGAATAGACATACTAAAAGGTATTCTGATGATAAGTACTTCACTTTCATGTTCTTGAAGGGCAGGTATTTCCAATAAAATAGCAAATAGAAACATTTTAGTTATTGCAAGTAAAGTAATTAAAAAAATTTCAGAACTTTATTAAGATTGTATTATATGGCACTTGTACATAATCTCTTCTTGATCTAAGCGAATTAGTAATTTTCCTATATATCTTTACCATAAGGATCATGTTACCCTTTTATAGGTAAACATGTGCTTAAGCTTATTTAGTGACCCCATTTCTCTTTGGACTGAATTCATCATTTTTTCTCAAGAATGTTAACTGGGTGATTTACATAAACTAGTTGTTCATAGTTTAAGGTCTAGATAATTTGTGTAACTTGGGTTCCTAAATATAATGTGTAAGGTACTGTATCCTTGCTCTAGTTCGTAAGGCATATTCGAATTCTTAATCCTTCCTAAGATAACCTGAATGATGGAAGGGATGATTTAGAAAAATTCTAAATCAAATTAATATTTCCTAAATTTAACTGTTCAAATTAATATTTATAATTCCACTAAATATAATCCCTGCCTATTGGTATCTTTCATCTCCCAGGCCTTATCTAAAATATTAATTGGGTGTCTCTAATGTCATGTTCTTCTTCCTTTTCTTCCTGCATCCCATGTTGTCTGTGATGGTTTATGTGGTTGGACTTTTCCCTTGGTCAGTATTTTTATTTCCAGGAGGTGTTCCCTCTTCTGGCTGCAAAACACTGCATAATGCAAGCCCATGCAGAGTACCATCAATCTGTACTGGCAAAGCAACAGAAGAAATTTGGTGAAGAAATTGCAAGATTGCAAGTGAGTAACATTTTTCATAGGAAAGAAATAATAGTCTTCAATTATAATTGCACTAAGAAAAATCTTAATTTGTTTACTGAGAGCTTCTCGGTGTAGATTAGTTTATAATTTTACCAGTATTACTGTTTAATAGAAGACACTTGGAAATGGGCAAAGATCTCTAGATATTTCACTAGACTCAGAGTACTGTAAGAAATTTCTAAACAAAGGAAATGGTTGTTAGTTATATATTTTGCTGCTGAAAAAACCTGAATCACTCATTAGTAACTTAATTCTTCAAATATCACTTGGAACATTCAAAAAGTCACTACAACTATTTTGTCACACAAGAGAAACAATTGCTCTATAGTTGCTAGTACAAATATTAGATACTCCAAAACAGTGACATGAGTGGCACAAATAAATAAACTATACCGTAGCACAAAACAGATTTGGTCTCCCATACAATATTATATAATTATACAATTATATAATATTGTAAAATTATCCTCCAAGACTGCTGATGATAAATTATTTAAGGCATCAAAGCACTTAGATGCAAACGATATCTGGACAAAAGGAAAAGTTAGGTTTTCTTGCAGAAAAGTCTAATAACTTAATCAAATATTGTAGATGCTCATAACCCAGAGTTCTTTGTCTTATGGTTTGCTTTTCCAAGCTCCACAATTAATAAGGCATTTAAAGAAAATGAGATGAAACTAATCAGGATTCCCAATTTCTGTGCCAGTTGGATTGATCAAGCACAATGTTTTGTGAGATGCTAACATAACTTGAAGATATTTCCTTTTATTAAATTTATTATAGCCACCCATTCTTGCAGACCTTGGATGGCTTTTTAAAAAATCTGATACTAAGTTAACACAACTAAAAACAAAAAACAAAACAGCCTGAACTAAAAATATCCATTAAAAACATGGTGCAACTGCACAGTGCCCATTCTCTATAAACAAAATAACTCCCAGGCTTGAGACCAAAACCAGGTTTAAGACCCTATGTAATTGGTAAAAAACAGGCTTTGATCTGTATCTTAATGCTGCTTAACTTAGTGCTGCTAACTATAGTGCTGACAACTTGGTAAAATTGGAGTAAATAGACTTGGGAACTATCAGAGCTTTAGTCTCAAAAACTTTGATGGTTGTTAGACTATACTGTATCTGCATTTAAATTGAACATTACTTATAATTTACTAACACGGATTTGTCATTTATTCATCATTTATATTTAACAAAAACTAATATTTTATCTTGCTATAGTTGATCAAAAGTGTCATTCTATACCAAGAAGCTAAATTTTGAAGTGCTGTTCTTATTTTATGGGAGTTTGGCATAGAAGTACAGCATTGTCAGCATAAGTTATCCATCTATTACATTCAGTGGATAAGATTTAAATTGGACATTTAAAATTGGCATATGATGTCCAAGCAATAATTGATTATTAAACTAACAAAATAATTTGTTGTTGTGAAGCTTGTGAAGCTTATGTTGAAAAAATTATTTAGTACTTGGCCATTTACCATAGCTTGCATTTGCAAAACCAAAACAAAATCCAATAAAACAAAACAGGTATGCTAGGAAATTCTGAGTAAAATATAAGTGTCAATTCATAAACAAAGCACTACTTGTTCTGCATAACATCTTTGTAATTTGACAACTAGTAATGTTAATATGCAGAAATATTACAGAAACATTGCATTCAGTTATTACAAAATGCTTAGTTTCAGATTGTTTTGTTTTTAATTTAGCATGCTGCTGATCTTGTAAAAACAGTGACATCTCGTTATGATGAATATATAAATGTTAAAGACTTGTCTGACAAAATCAACCGTGCACTTACTGCTGCAAAAAAGGATAATGACTTCATCTATCATGATAGAGTTCCTGATCTTAAAGATCTTGAGCCAATAGGAAAAGTCAGTCTTGTGAAAGCAACTCCCATTACTCTCCCTCTGAGTCAGAAATTTATAGGTAAGTGTGATTATATTGCATTCTAATATTGGGCACATAACTTCAGCAATCCCATTCAGATTTTGGAATTTAAAGTTATTTGTGTTGTCTTCCTTTTGAATGTAAGCCCAGTGGGAGTGGAATTAGCTTTACATTTACTTGTATTTTTCAAATGGGGACCATACTTCTGCTTGTTTGCAGCAGGGCAGAAGGCTGCTCAATGTGCTTCCAAGGCAAGGCAAGGAGAGTGGAGCTGGCCAATGCATCCTGCACCAGCTTACCTTGGCCCCCACAGCCAAGCCATCCACATCTTGACACCTGCTTCATCTCGCAGCCTTGACACCATCACATCACTCAGCCTCCTGCTCTGTTGCGGCTGCGAACAAGCAGAAAAGTGGATCGGTGGCTGTGTACTCCTGCTGTACATGGCTGCTGCTTCTGCCACTGCAAAGCAGGTGTCAGGGCATAGATGGCCTAGCTGCAGAAGCCTTAATGGAAGCTGGTGCAGCTTTACCACCACACTGCGTCACCTCATGGCCATGGCACTGTGAGCACCAGGCAGAATGGGTGACTGGCCATCTGTGCAGGCTCTTAAATAGGGCTTATTTGGGGGGGTAGGGCTTATATTAGGCGCACATGTAAAACATGCTAGGGCTTATTTTTTGGATAGATCTTATTTTGGGAAAAGGATATCTGTACAAGTGTTTGAAGTATTTTGTATATTCTTAATGAATACCAATTTTGTTTTAAGTATATATGTTAAGTGTGCTTCAAAGTATATACAATATACAAATGAAATCTATAATCTGCCGTCTTCTACAAAGTTTTAGTAATCCTTTTGTTTTAAAAACTCAATGTGAAATATCAAGCAGGCTCCAAGTCTTCTGAAAATAGGTATGTAAAGTTTGCATTCTTGGTGAGACAAGATCACTGTTACATGTCTAGCTTACAATATGTGAGTTACTTTGGTGACATTGCCTTCACATTAAAAGTACTGTAAATTTCAAGACATGCACATTAAAAAAAATATTGGCTTTACTCTATAATCCCATAGTTCAAATGTTTTATAGGGTAAGAATAAAATTAGATCATCTTCAAATTATGTCACTTGGAATTTTAGGTGGGAGTATCTTGTTGATTAGTGCAGACCTCTTTATCCATGTTTTTGGGTATATGTGGAACTACTAACAAGCTCACATGTTGATTCTTTGTGGATCTTGTTTTGGAAAAAAAAGATAATGGGGAGCATAAAGTCCAGTAATTTCAGATAAATAATGATGAGAGGGCAAGAATATGAATCTGTTTTACTAATTATAGTGTTTTGCTTTATAGATTTGTTTGAGAAGATGGTTCCTATGGCAGTACAGCAAGCTCTTGCTGTCTACAACCAAAGAAAGGCAGATTTGATTAATAGATCAATAGGCCAGATGAGAGAGGCCACCAATTTGGCAAATGGGTGAGATGATTATTTTGATGTCTGCTAGGTTATAGAGAAATTTTGCATTAGCAGAAAAGTATTTGGCGGTGGAGACTTACTGAAGTTGATAAATGTTGATATACTGTATTAATACCATAGTATAGACCCTTTGATTTCAGACATTAGATTGGGAATGAGACTCTGATTGCCACTTGACCCCTCTCCAGATAGTTACTCCTTCTTTTGTGTATGCCAATTTGAACTCAAACAAGAAAATCAAATTTATAAACTAAAAGTCCAGTTTTTTAAAATGTCTTTTCCAATAGCTTTTTTGATTGGTATGCAATTGAAACTTCATATATAGTTGAATTCCTTATACTCCCTGTCAGAACAAGTCTTTCTTAACAATAAAGATGTCTGGTAATGTTTTGTTGATGTAAAAATTAGCATCAGCATAAAGCACTATATTGACTTGTTTAAGCTGTATGTTGTGAAATGACTGCAAGATGGTAAACTGAAATAATATAATCTCATCTAGAGTGCTAGCATCCCTTAATCTTCCTGCTGCTATTGAAGATGTTTCTGGAGATAGTATTCCTCAATCCATTCTACAGAAGTCTAAGTCAGTGATTGAACAGGGAGGCGTTGAAACAATAGATCAGTTGATGAAAGATCTTCCTGAATTGTTGCAGAGAAATAGAGAGATTCTGGATGAGGTATGTTTGCAGTAATAATTGTAGTATTAAGAAATCACATGCCTTTTTCTTGATAGAATGAGTAAATTTTCATATTTTATTGAGTTAAATGTTTCTAATTTAATTGATTGGAATTGCAATATTTATTTCGTAAGAGAGAGAACCAGTTTAAGAAGTATTAACCCTGATATTTTATTGTTCAAATAACACCTGGCTGATATAATTGCAAAACATGGTATCTTATTTAGATATACCTTATTTAGGTTTTAAGTTAATTCTTTGTTAAGTCACCAGCTTAAGTCATAACTATTAATGGGAGATAATTTAAGCCAACATGCTGGCAACAGTCCATTAAAATGTGAATTAAAATTATTTTAATTGGGTTTTTTTTAAAACAAAGTCACTAAGGATATTGGATGAAGAAGAAGCAACAGACAATGAGTTGAAAAAAAAATTCAAGGAACGTTGGCAAAGAACACCATCAAATGATTTATACAAGTCTTTGAGGGCAGGTAATATATTATTGTGTATTTGATCTTTACACTGGGTTGCTTAATACATAGAAATTGGCATGAATCTCTTTCTGCCATGATTTTTATCCCCAAATATATTGCTACAACATTGAAGCAGGAAGGTAAGAGAGCACAGTAGAAGAAACAGTCTGAAAACAGGAACAAACTTATATTAGGCTTGAATTTAATAGAAGATATGTTTCAGTTCCAATCTGAATTGATTACGTTGAGTCAGCATACAGATTATAGATATTGACAGTACAAGATGTTGATAAATTATTAGTGTAGATAATAAATTGATACTAATGCTTTTGCTTTTATATTTCAGAGAGCTAGATATTAATTTATTTTGATCCTTGTATTCGTAATGTAAGGATAGACAATAAAGACTTGCTTTAGTAAATGATTATTACAATATTTTAATATTGATTAATTTCAATTTTAGAAAAAAAATTAAATATTGCCCATTTTTATGCTAATATTTTCAGTAAGTATTTATAATTCAACTTCAAACAGGGCTTGAATAAATAAAATATCAACTCAGAATAAATGGATTAAATATCTTTGCCTTTATTGGGTTCCAATTGTTGGCTTTTTAATTTTTCTTAATACTATTCAAATGTTTAATAGTTTTTCAGTATTTTAACAAGCACACATTTTTAAAAGTATTGTGCTTCCAATAACTTCCTGTGGGATTTGATTTTAAAAATGTTTATTTATAAAACAACATCCCACTGGCCAATTTTTGGCAGATGGTGCTCACTATGGATTAGGATCGTGACATGAAAAATGAGGGTGGAGTTGTTTGTTTCAAATTCTGTTATGCTATCTCAAATGTTTGTTTTCATGACAAGAAAAATACAGTTTAAAAAATAGAAGCACCACCACCCTGAAACTGAGTTATATGTATTTGGATTTCAAATAACCACTCTTGTGAACGTTCAAATACTGTAGAACTAGAACTGTAGAATTTTAATTTTTGAGCAAGCATCTGAATAGAAACTTTGTGTCTTTATAATGATTGCTAGAAGAAGGCACAGTATGGCATCTAGGCTATATGACATCTGCCATAATTTAATAAAGCCTTTAAAATCAACCACAAAGATATGTGAAACTGTTTTCCAACACTGGGAAGAATATACTACAACTGAGTCTGACCCAATCAGATTCTATGGAACTACCAATTTAACAAATTATTAGTAACCAATTCACACAATCAGTTTCCCAAAATCTGGGAATGTATATTTTCAAACTAATGGAGAGCCAGAACAGAAGTGTATTCCTCCTTAGCAGGTGAATTTTAACAACATTTTTGTGTCAAGAGACTAATAGGAAGAAATCAAAGATTTCAAAGAAGTGTTACCTTAAGATATAAGTTGAAAAAAAAAGTAAAAGAATTCAATTTCCAAGATGCTGTAGTCATTTTTCCTTTTATCTGACTAAAGAGACTGTGAGAATATTGCTTTCTTGATTGTAAGTGGTTGATAAGGATTTAACAATTCACTGTATTGCTAATTAATAAAATGTCATATTTTAGCTGCAGAATTTTCTTTGGGCTTTTTTTGTAGAAGGAACCAATTTCTGTAATGTACTGGATAAAGCAGTACAAGCTGACAAACAGGTTAAGGAACGGTACCAATCTCATCGAGATACAATTTCATTGTTATGTAAATCAGAACAAGAACTTAATGCAGCCATTCCATCAGCAAATCCAGCAAAAACAATACAAGGGAGTGAGGTATGAAAGAAAAATTTTAATGATTATATTTGTTGTGGGAAAACACCAAGTTAAATAAGAAATCAAAGCATTTGGAGACATGCAACACTAATTCTTTGCCAACAGAATGCAAAAGAATCCTGGTTTAAGCAAGACTATAGGCCAGGGCTCCTCAAACTTTTTAAACGGGGCCAATTCACAGTCCCTCAAACTGTTGGGAGGCCAGATCGGCTGGGAGGGCATGGCTAGGTGGTCATGTGACTAGGTGGGTTGTGGCTAGGTCATGTGACTGGGTGGGCCAATTTAACAGCCCATTGAACAATGCACACAAATTAAACTTTAATTTGTTTTGCTCCTGGGGGTGTTTTATTTGCTTTTGTTTGCATGTTGCTCTTTTGGTTGCCTTTTCTTTTTACTAGATCGTTTTTTCAGATGTTTAGGCATCTAGTGGTCCATTTCAGAAAACTCAGTTTTGCTGCAATTCTTCTCAGTCCCAAGGAGCTTGAGAAATCTCTCTCTGTTTCCATCTCTTTGCCGCTCTCTCTCTCTCTCTCTCTCCTTTCCTTCTCTCTCTCTCCCTCTCTTTTTCTATTTCTCTCTCTCTCTCTCTCTCTCTCTGTCTCGCTCTTGTCTCTCTCCCTCTCTCTCTCTCCCTTTCTCTCTCTTTCTCTCTGTCTCTCTCCCTTTCTCTCTCCTCTCTTTTTCTCTCTCCCCCTCTCTCTTTCATTCTCTCTCTCTCTCTTTCTCTTCCTCTCTCTTTCTCTCCCTCTCTCTTTCCATCTCTGTCTGTCTGTCTCTCTTTCTTTGTCTCTTTCCCTCTACTCTCTCTCTCCTTCTCTTTCCCTCTCTCTCTTTCTCTCTCTAACTTTAACTTAGAACTGCCAGTTCTAACAATACATCACACTGATTCTGTTTACTTCTTTTCATCCTCTAATTGCTTCTGATTATGGTTAGGTATTATTTTCATGGTAATATGAAACTGATATATACAATTGGCTTTTCATGTATGA
Source organism: Coluber constrictor foxii (assembly GCA_038048745.1). Lineage (NCBI taxonomy): Eukaryota > Metazoa > Chordata > Lepidosauria > Squamata > Colubridae > Coluber > Coluber constrictor. The sequence continues at coordinate 110,453,763 of CM075961.1, read as the reverse complement.
AGATGAATTATTTATTTAACCAACTACTTGTGTATCATCATACTCACAAAAGTATTCTAGACAGCATTTAAATTTTCCCTTGTTGCTAAAAAGCACCTAAATAACTTCCAAATATTGTGTAAAACAGTTCTATTTAACCAAATAGAGATGGCACAACAAGTGTTCCATTTAAAATTCTCTGTTTTTATGCAGAATAAATCTATTTCTGAGATTCAACAGTCTTAATCTTTATTTCATTTAAGATGCAGATAAGAACTCCCAAGGTTTTAATTTGAATTGTATTTAGGCTCAGCATTGCTGTCGTATTCTTAAGCAATATAGATATAATAAAAGTATTAATATAAAAAACTATGTCTAATTTTATTTCTAATTTATTTTCTTTTATTAGGTAGTTCTAATCCTAAAATCGTTGCTAGCTAGTCTGGATGAAGTAAAAAAGCAAAGAGAGCAAATCGAGAATGATCTCAAGTCAATAAACTTTGACATGACATCTAAATTCCTAACAGCACTGGCACAGGATGGTGCTTTAAATGAAGAAGCCATTTCTGTCACAGAATTGGATAATCTTTATGGTGGTCTTACTCATAAAGTACAGGAGACCCTGAAAAAACAGGAGGAGCTGCTCAACACCATTCAGGTAATTATTTAAAAGTGTTTTAGAGCAAAAATTTGGAATAATTTGATGTAGCTTTTTACTGAGATGATAATATTAAATTATTATTCCAACAGAGAATCTTTACTTCCAGGTTGAGGGAACAAAATACTGTGGACTTGGTTTCTTATATCTTATCCTGTTTCATGTTTAGAATTCTCATCAGGAATTTTCTAAGATGAAGCAGTCAAATAATGAGTCCAATTTAAGGGAAGAGGTTCTGAAGAATTTAGCTATAGCTAATGACAACTTTGTGGAACTTACAGCCAACTTAAAAGAAGGCACAAAGGTATGGTAACAGAAGAGTCCACAAGACTAATAACATCTCAATAGATGTGTTTTATTTCTGGTTTTCAAAAATTTAATAGAGCGTAATGTTCAATAAACAACTTGGAAAAGCCCTTGAATGAATATATGGATCATGTATTGCAAGAATATCAGTTTTGAATTGCAGATTTTGCTAGATGTTAAAGGATATTTTGTAATATCATACTTTTATCAGACAGAAATTAGAGCAAAATAGAACAAAAGGATAATAGAAAAATTTAAGCAAAGTTATTAAGATAACTTAGATTAATAAAAATCTATCTACCTGTTAGAGCAAGGGAGGGAAACTGTGACCCTTTAATGACTTGTGGACTTCAACTCCCAGAATTTGTGAGCTAGCCAGGAATTCTGGGTGTTGAAGTCTACAAGTCATAAAGGGGTCCAGAGTTCCCCACTTCTGACTTAAATGAAGGCAAGTTCAAAGCAAATTGATTTGTGGACTTCAACGCCCAGAATTCCTCAGCCAGCCAGGAATTCTGGGGGTTGAAGTCCACAAGTCATAAAGGGGCCATAGTTCCCGACCTCTGTGTTAAAGGCTATAAGAAGATAATAGACAATTTGTGAGAATAACAAATCTTAGGAGCTAATTCTAGAAAATATTTTTGTCATTATGGAATTCATAGTTTGATGATACCTTCCTGGTTTTCAATTATTTCATACACCAAGATGTACCATCTGTGTCATACAATATTTATTTTTGTAAGGTTTCTTTCTGGAAACCTTTCATGTCATGTTCTTGGCATTAAAAATACACACACACAGACAGACAGACAGGCATAATTAATTATTACAATGACTGGGGCTTTTTTAAAGTAAATGTAGTTTAAAAAGGATATGATATTCAGTATCTATTAAAATTATAAATTGATTGATGAATGATGGAGAGAAATGCTTTCAGTAACCAAGATAACAGTGTTACTTTGGATAGTATTACAAAGATTACATACCATGATTTATTCTGTCTCCCATGACCAATTAAAATTACGACTAAATTTAAAACACTCTGCATGGTAGGAAGTAATATATAGAAGAGTTTTTATATAACATATACTTCAACATATTTTAATTGAACCATTTTATTTGGTTATTTTGCAGATTGGCTTGGTATTAGTTCCATCAAATTATCTATTTCATATTGATAAAACTACAATTATATAAAATGTTTTAAAATATATTTTTCTGCCATTAAAATAAATTTATATCTATGTATGTTTACACATAAATTTATACATCTATGTATACACATACACGTGTGTATGTGTGTGTGAATCTGTGGTGTGTATGAATATTTGCATTATTTTTTCCTTTCCAGTTCTATAATGAATTGACTGAAATCCTTTTGAAATTCCAAAACAAATGCAGTGACATTGTGTTTGCCCGCAAAACAGAAAGAGATGAACTTCTGAAGTAAGCCTTTACAAATACTGTAAAAAAATACTTGCTACTGGCTGCTGCTTTTAAGGAAAGAGAGCTTTGTAATTAAAACAGCTTAAACTGTTTAATTAAAATATTGTTTCACATAATACAGATTTGTCAATAATAGCTGAGCTGAAGAATAATAGGTAATGCTTCTTTTTTAGAATTATCAAGATGTTGGTTAATTATAGAATCATTATTTATGTTTTTGTAATAGAATTATAAAATGTTTTCTAAGTTAGATCAGGTATATTCTTTGTTATCCTTGAGATAAAAGCAACTAATATGCAATTAATCCAATTAAGTTGATTAAACAGTATATGTATTTTTGTCTGACAGATCTTGAGGACAGTTGTGACCCTGTTTAGTCATTGATATTTGTACACAATGTTTGCTTGTTCTTTTTTTGTTGTTGTTTTGTTTTTTAATATATGTTTTATTGGTACATTTTTTTATTTAAAAACATAATAAATTTCATGTCTATCTGAACAGCATGTTGCCTGGGCACAATTAACTTTAAGTAGAGATACAACAATAACCATAATCCTATTAGTAACCTTAAACATCAATATTAATCAATTAATTCATAATTAATTCAATACAAATTTTTATTATCTTTTTTTAAAAAAATTAGATTCTAACTTCTGTTTCTGTTAGTTAACATTGGTATCCTGTGTTAAAAATATTCTGTTTCTTCTTTTTCTTTTATCTTAACTGTCAATCTATCCATCTCAGCACATTCTAATATTTTTATTACACTTTGATCTGTCAGGACCTCATCATTTTTCCATTGTTGCACAAACATTATTCTTGCTGCCATTTCTACATGTAAAATTAAGCATGTATTCCCTTTATTGTACTGTTCTGGTAATATCCCCTGCAGAAATATTTCTGGTTTCAAATTATGTGTTGCTTTATCATTTTTTCTAACCAAGTATGTATTTTAGTCCAATATTTCTTTGCCTTTGGGCATGTCCACCACATAGGATAATATCTGATTACACTTCCATTATTTGGCTGATAAGTTTCCAAACATCTTTGCTAACCTCGCTGGTGGTAAATGCCACCTATAAAACATTTTGTATACATTTTCCTTATAGACCATTGACATTGTTAGTTTACAGTTTCTATCCCACAACTTCTGCCACTTATCTAATTTTATTGAGTAACCAAAGTTTTCAGCCCATCTTAGTTTCTTTCACTTGCTTTTCTTCCATTTTTTAAAAAATTTGATTTATATGCCGCCCTTCTCCGGAGACTCAGGACGGCTTACAATGCATTAAGCAATAGCCTTCATACTTTTGTATATTTATACAAAGTCAGCTTATTGCCCCCACAAACTGGGTCCTCATTTTACCTACCTTAGAAAGGATGGAAGGCTGAGTCAACCTTGAGCCTGGTGAGATTCGAACTTACAGTAATTGCAGACAGCTAGTGTTAATCACAATGCTTTTAGTCTGCTGAGTCCACCAGGCCCTTTTAATGCTCAATAAGTAGCTATACATTTTTTAAATTAATTTTTCATCTGTCCCTAGCAATATCTGGTCCAGTTCTGTTGGTTCTTTATAGAAACTATATATTCTTGCATCTTTCTCATATCTTGCTTGTATTTGTACATGTGGCCACCATGCTAAATCCATCCCTTGATTAGTTAGTTCTTGTTTAGATTTAAGTTCCCCTTTATCATTCAAGGTATTATTCTTATACCTTTCAATTTTTTCCATATTAATCACGTTCAGATGTATCAGTGCCTCCATCGTGGAGAGCCAGACTGGTATTTTCATGTAGTGTTTCATGTTTTCTTTACTTTTCCCCCAATATTAACAATAGTGCATTTCTAACAAGGTATCTTTGAAAATATCCATGTATTTTATTTTTCCCATACCATAAAAAGACACACCACCCCAGTTGGAGATCATGTCCCTCCAGAGGTAATAGTCTTTTATGTCTCCAATTTACCCATTCTTTCACCCAGACAAGTGCAGAAGCCTGGTAATATAGCTTTCAATCTGGCAACCCAAAGCCCCCTTTAAGTTTACTATCTTGTAGCAGTTTCAACCTTATTCTTGCTTTTTTCCCTTGCCAGATATATTTTAGTATCATTTTGTTTAGTTCTTCAAAGAATTTTTTTTCTAATTTTATTGGAATTGTTTGAAATAAAAATAACAGTCTCAGCAAAATGTTCGCTTTTATTGTAGCTATCCTTCCTATTAAGGATACTGTATTTCTCCAAAAAGAAGGCTGGGTCTTATTTTCTTTTGACTCCTGAAAAAACTGCTAGGCCTTCTTTTTGGAGGGGTCTAATTATAGACTCACCTTGTGGCGGTGGCACTGACATCCCCACCCAGCAGAAGCCTACCACTGGCCCATTTCTGCGGCTGCTTGCTGCCGCTCTCACGCGTCACCCTGGCCTCCGTTTCACCTTCAAATTGCCTTCTGGAAGGCATCTGAAGGAGAAACGGAGGCCAGGGTGATGTGTGCGAGCAGCGGCAAGTGGCCACAGAAGGTGAGTCAGGTGTTGGGGTGTGCAAGGCCTGGTAACTATGGCAGCTCCACCCCCCCCCCATCCCCACCCTAGCTTACCTGTGTGCCTCATCCCACCTCCTCCTGGGGTGGGTGGGGTCTTAATTAGGGCTAATTTTTTTGGCTGGGGCTTAATTTGATTGCATGAGCTCAAAAACGTGATAGGACTTTTTTTCAAGGTGGGTCGTCTTTCTGGAGAAACACAGTAGCTGTAGATTTCTCCATTTCTCCAAATTTAATTTGTATCAGTTCTGACTGATGCTCTAATTAAATCCTCAAGCCAAGCTTCAAAAGAAATCCAGTTATTTATTAGGAGCTTCATGTCATCACAGATCAAGTGAAGCCAACTCTGACTTCACTTAATTCACATCTTGGCTCTGACCCTGTTTCCCTCTGGCCCTGTAACCCTATGTCATCAGTCACATTCTCCAACAAAGCAATTTCACGGGTTGTGGAGGTCCCTCTCCCCAGCCACTGTGGGTCTGTGTATATATGACCCACATGTGGCTGGCTGGAATGTGCTTTGTTTTGATTGAAGTACAGGTTCCTCATCGCAGCTGTGATGTCCTATCCCCCTGCCTATGGGAACTCGAGACAGGTCAGGAATGCTTCGCAAATTGACATCAGGCTTCCCTCACTTCCTAAAGGCGACCTGTGCAAGGCAAAAACAGTTTGAGTACAGGTATAGATTTTAGGGCTGCAATCCCCCCAGCTTTGTTGGGTTGTCTTCATGGAATTTAGCTATGAGGCAGACAGCTCGGCTGTTTCTGCTTTTTACCCAAGATGTCTCTGATAAGGGGTAGCCCTTCCACTTGATTAGGTATTGGAGCTTACTCCTGTGCCACCTCGAGTCAAGGATGCATTGGACCTCATAATGGGTTTGACCGCCTATGACCACTGGGTCCGGGAGCTCACGGGGTATTGGCTTCAGGGTCAATCCAACCACGGGTTTTAAAAGTCTGCAATGGAACACCAGGTGTATTTTCTCTGGTAGTCGGAGCAATTTTAATTGCACTGTGCCCAGGTTGATAATCTTCACTATGGGGAATGGCCACATGAACTTGGGTACCAGCTTCTTGCTGGGGAATTTTAACCTCAAGTATTTTGTGGAGAGGTAGACCTTTTCCCCCAGCTGGACTTGTCTGCCTGTTTTTTATATGTCTGTGCCACTTTAGCTACTGCTTTCTTGACATTTTCCCATGCAGCTTTCAGCATAGACAGCCAGTCTGTCAAGATGACTGAGGAGGGGGTATCCCTGGGATATTCTGGCATTGGGACAAAGTCCATGCTGCTCACTACTTTGAATGGAGTTAGTCCCATGCTACTGTGAATAGCATTATTGTCCGCAACCTCAATGAAAGGCAGGAGATCTGTCCAATTGGACTGCTGATAGTTCACGTAACACCTCAGTTACTGTTCTACTAGTGCATTCATTCTCTCAACCCCCCCCCCTCCATTTGTACTAGGATGAACTTCCGAGCTAAGGCCCTGGGATGGCCCAATGGACTGCAGGAACTCCCTCCAGAGCTTAGCCATGAACTGGACCCCTCTGTCTAAGATAATTCTTTGTGGCACTCTATGCAGGCAGTATATGTGCTTCAGGAACAGCTGGTAGGCTGAGAGTAGTCCACTGCAGGGTATGAAGTGTGCCTGCTTGGAGAATAAGTCAATTACAGTCCAGATCACAGTGTTCCCCCCGCTCTTTGGCAACTCCATTATAAAGTCTCTCTTTTTTCAGTTTATATGCCAACTTCCAGGCTTATTCACATTTTCAAAAAAGTTTCGTTTTGCACTTTTAATTTTATATGCCAGTTCTTCTTTTTCCAATAAGTTCATTTTATGTTTTATTATATCTATTCGGTTTTTCAGTTCCTTTTTTTTGTGGTTCTCTCTGTAATTCTAATTCCAATCTTTTATATTCTTCTTCTAGCATTATCTTATTTTATTTCTTTTCCTTTTTTTCCCTTTCCCATGTATGTTATAGATAATCCCCAGGTATATGCTTTAACAGTATCCCATACAATTTGTAGAGAGATCTCTTCCTTCCTCTTCTCTTTGAAGAAAAAATCCAATTCTTTTTCCATCTTTGGTATGAATTCTTTTTCTTGCAGTATTGCTTGATTTAACGTCCATCTCCATTTTCTATTTTGTCCTTTCTATACAACTTTCATTGGATTGTGATCTGCCCAAACATTAGGTTCTATCTCTTGCACACATGCTTCCAATTCTGATGTCATCCATACCATATCTATTCTGGACCAGGATTTATGCCTATTTGAACAGAATGAATATTGATTTTTCTTGGGATAAGAAAAATCTTGTGTTCCTATTTCCTCCATCATTTTGAAAAAAGTTTTTAGAAGTGTTTTCCTGGCTTTTTTACATATTTTACTGCTCATAGTCAAGTTCTATATCTACAATTGCATTAAAGTCTCCTACCACACAAATATTTTCTTATTTCAATTCTATAATTTTCTTGTGTAGTTTCCCATAAAACTCTTGTTTATTATTAGGTGCATATATCCCTATCAGAAATATCTGTTTTCAGTTTATTATTACCTCCACCATCAATATTCTTCTCTCTTCATCTGCAAAAATTTGTCTAGCCTTTATTGTTTCTTTAACAATTGTTTCTCTAAAAGAGCTACCCCTCTTTTCTTTTGCTGTGCTAATGCAAAATATAGTTTCCCAATTTTGGGGTACTCTAATAGTTTACTATCTTGTTTTTTTATTTGGACTTCTTGAAGGCAAATTAAATTTAATTTTAATTTCTCTAATTTATTGAAAATCCTTTTTCTTTTCATTGGTGAGTTTAGTCCATTTACATTGATTGATAACAATTTTGTTCCTTCTTCCATTGTTTACTTATAGATAGGTTTTGTTGTCCTAGTTGATCTTATTTCTCTCTGTTCTTTCTGTCATTCTCCTTCTCTTTCCCTTCTCTCTTTTTGTTCTATATCGGTTCCTTCTTGTTGTTTGTTTCCTTCTGCTGTCACTCCCAACATCTCTGCTTGCTCCCTTTTCTATTTCATGTGCTGTGAAGTACTGATCGTAGAATTGTTGTGCACTCTCCAACATGTATAATCTGTCTTTTTTTCCTTTTAGGTCACCAATATTCCCTCGGGTATTAGCCATCTAAAGTTTACCTCATATTTAATCAATTGTCTTGTCAAAAATTGGTACTGTTTTCTTGTGTCTCTTACTCTTCTGAGTACCTGCTTCAAAACTACTATTTCTCTTCCTTTGTATTTCAATGGTGCATCTTCGGATTATTTCCGCTCTCATTGCCTTCTTTGAAAATCTCACGTGTACCTATCTGGGAAGCTTGTTTATTCTCGCATAGTTTGTGTATGCTCTAAATATTTCATCCATCCCATAGTGAGCTTCCTGTTTGTCTATTTCCAACGCCTCTGCCAAAGTTATGCCATTTTCTCCCCAAGATTTTCTCCCTTTTCCTCCTCAACATTTTGGAATCTTAAGAAATATTCTGCCTTATCCATCTCCAACATGATTATGGATTGTTCAAGATCATTATCTACCTTAATTAATTTATTCTCCATCTCTTCTACTTTCTTATCTATTTGCTCTGCCTTTTCTTGCACTTTCTGGATCCGTTGTTCATTTTTAGTAATTATTTGCTGGATGTTGTCTATTTTATCTTCCATTTTTTGTTCCTACCATATTTTTCAGAGTATAAGACACACTTTCCCCCCAAAAAGAGACTGAAAATTTGGGTGCACCTTATACTCTGAATGTATCTTTTTCTAAGCTTTTTTTCAGCCCTAATGAGGCGCTAGCGAGTGAAGCAATCTTCCGCAAGCTTTGCTTGCTCCCTCCAACTCTCAGCTGTGTTTTTGAAGCTTTTTTTCAGACCTAAAAGGTCAGCTGCGCTTTAGAAGCTTTTTTTCAGCCTTAACAAGGCACTAGCAATCTTCCAATGCTTTGCCTGCTCCCTCCGACTCTCAGCTGTGTTTTAGAAGCTTTTTTTCAGCCCTAATGAGGCGCTAGCGAGTGAAGCAATTTCAGTGCTTTGCCTGCTTTTCTCATTGCTGCTCCCTCTCAGCTGTGCTTTAGAAGCTGTTTTTTTCCCCAAGCAGGGGATAAAAAGCACAGTGCATTCAAAACCAGCAAACTAATGTGCTGAAGCTGACCAGACTAAGGACGCTAGCCAGATGAATATCTAGTAGGCAGATTTTTTTTTCTTATTTTCTTCCCCAAAAACTAAGCTGCGTTTTATACTCCAGTATATTTTATACTCCGAAAAATACCGCATTTTTGTTTTGCATCCTATCTGCCATATCCTCATGATTCTTAGCCATGGCTCCTTGTAGTGATTCCTGTGGTGATTGAATTATATTTTTCATTTCTGACTGAAAGGCATTTAATTTTTCATTCTGCAACATGGTGTCTATAGAGTGTTGACTTGCTGGACTCAATTCTGCCAATGATGCTGATGGCGCAGATGATGGAGTTTTCTTCCCTGTTTTACTTGAATTTATGTTACTTGTCATTTTGATAATTTAAAGTAGTCAAATATTTTAGATAGTTATTATTTAACAGAAACAACCAATCAATAACCCAACAATCAATAATACTATAAGTCAAACACAATTATACTCTACTATATTCAATTTATAAAATATACCTAGTATAGTCCAACAATCTTGTTTCTTATTCCCAGTTCTTATTTTCAAACCTCAAGTCACTTCCTGCTATATTTCACATCCAAAATATCCATAATCCAAATTTTCAATAGGGGTTGTTTTCTTTCTTCTTTCTTTCTTTTTAATCACTTGTATGTTATAATCCACAAAGTTATAAATTATAATCCATGAGAGTTCACCAAATTGTAATCCACAAAGGCCCACCAAGACCCTGGAATTATATTCAACAAGTTATAAATCCCCAAGGAGAAGAGCTGATGGCTGAAATGTAAAAGTCTTTATTTATCTGGTAGGCAGCCTATATTATTTCCCAGTTCCAGTTGCTCAGTTGTTCAATTGCTAAAGTCCATATCCAGTCAAGGAGCTACAGTGTTAACAGCTTACACTGTTTCCATTGTGTGTCTCTATTGTCTTCTCTATAAAAAATTCCCAAGTGCAGGCAGTTTATCTAAGTCTTGTGACAGTTTTATAATAATGTTTTCCAATAAACTGCCCAAGGTCAAGTTATTACTCACACTTTCTTCTCTTACTTTCCCTATGGGTTTTTTCTAGCCAGATGTAGCTGTTGCTCTATTTCTCTTCTACTCCTCTCCTTTAACTTGCATACACCATTTCTTTCCCCCTTTAAAGTTCCGGAGTCCAAGTTTTAAAGTCCCAATTAAAGTTTTAATTCAGCAATTTCCAATTATTATAGTCCTTAGGTTAACCAATCCGATTTTTCTCTTTTAGCATTTTAGCTTCCAATTCTCCAAATAGTTCAAAATTCTTGTTCAGGTCTCTTTCAGTTTTGTGTTTTTTCACAGCTATTTCCAGGGGTGGAAGATCGACAAAACCACCCCCTTCTTTTTCAGCTGCAGTGTCTGTTATTTTGGGGGCTATTACGAATCATATTGCTTCCCAGAGGTTCACTAGCTCTAGCTTAACCGGTTTGATCAGGTGGATGGCATAGGCTCCCCCCAATAGGGAATCATCGATCTGTTTGAACCTGATCAGGTGTGCCAGTCTTTTCACTCTAATCCCCAGTCTCAGGGCTGGTAGGTTAATCAAGCATCTATCAAATACTAATCAAGCAGCCTGAGTCTATTAGAGCTTGAAAGGTACCCTGGGTCCTGTTTTGGAGCTGTGAGGCATATTGGGATTGGTTCACTCACCATTGGGTCATTTTCACCTTCATCCTCACTGTCATAGGGATCTGGCAATTGGTTGTCATTTGCTGGAGTTCCCCTTCAGCTGGGTGGGGAGGGACCTCTGCAGCCTAGAGGGCTTTTGGGGACATACCGGTGGCACGCCTGGGGCCTCATTCTGGTCATGCCCTTGGTGGTGACTCTGGCTTGGGTTTCGGAGCTGGGATCACATATGCCGATGCAGTGTGGGCTATTCCTCCGCGTCTGTAGCATTTCACTGGCTTCGTGGGAGAGTTGGTCTTTGCTGTGGTGTTGCAGCCTCCCACCAGCTGGATGGTCTCCGGTCTGGTTGTCCTCTCTCCTTGGTGTCTGTTTGCTTTCTCATGTTGTTGGCGCGCAATCCACCGTCAACTTTTATAGCTACTCGGAACCACTCAGAGAGTCGGTTCGGGATGTCCCGATAGGTGGTTACTTGGGCAATTTGCTTATCCAGGCTTGTTCTGAATAAGTGAACTAATGGCCGCTCCGGCAAAGGGGGTAGCCTTCCCAAAGACTCTCCTGAATTCATGGGTTAAGAAATTCATTCTTAATGTGTCACCCACTCTGCTTTAGGTTTCAGAGCTCATCCTCTGTGTACTAATCCTCCTCTACCTCCTCAAATCTGGCTTCTAGCTCTTGTAGGAAGTCGTCAACATCTTGCAGCTGGGGGACTCTCCATTTGTGGAGGACTGCTAGCCATTCTTTTGCTTCTTCCTCTAACCCTTCAACCATGGCTTTGTGGGATGGGTAGCAGTATCCATAGCGCTGTAGGTGGACTCCAGCCAAATCAAGGAATAGAGCCAGCTGGTCTGAGTCTGGATCAATCAATTCCCCCTGAAATGGGGCCGCTCGTTCAGTACTGCTCCTCCCTCCTCATGTTGGCCCCCGTGTGCCTACGTTTGGTGTGTTTGGTGGTCTCCCTTAGCTCTAGTTCGTAGAGAGGGGAGGGGCCACTTGCATTGGGTGGCTTGCCTTATGCATGGGGGAGCAACTGGCTGCAGCCTCAGGTTCATTTTCCTTCTTGTGGGTGGTTAGAAGGGTGACTGTGTTCATGTCTGTGTCTCCTCACTTCAAAGGGCTCAGTTGTAACCCCCTTCTCTTTTGGGCAGCACGACGGCCCCTCATCACGAAGGGTGGCTTGGTCAAATTCCTCCCTCAGCTGCTCTATGAATCTCCCCTAGGGTTCTATCAGAGTTTTTGGGAGTCTGGCCCATTTCCAGTCCCTCATCCATTCCACTCTTCCTAGCTTGCTTAGCGGTTTTCCCTAGCCCTGGGCACTAGGGTGGAGGAACTCAATCTCAGCTGCTTTAGGGACTTTTTCCCATCAATACTCATCCCTTTTTGTTTCAGTCGCTGCAATAGGCATCTTGGCTGTCTTGGCTTTGATGGTCAGGGAGGGCTGCACTCCAGTTCTGACTGGGCTGCTGGGTCCTGGAAGTCCCTGGGTGGAGGCAAGTTCTGCCTCTTTCTTGGTTGCCTGGGGCTCTCTTTGGATAGTCTGCCCTCTGCCATGGTAGCCTGAGTTTCTCTACACACACCCCAGGTGTTGCGGAGTGATTGGAGAGCCGGGGGCTCAGGAGTTCTGGTCGTTTTGATTAGTTTTGAGAGCGTTGGCTTGCTGTCATGGTTCTGACCGATGCCCTAATTAAATCATGAGCATCAAGCCAAGCTTCAAAAGAAATCCAGTTATTTATTAGGATAAATAATAAATTTATCATGTTATCATGTCAGCACGGACCAAATGAAGCCAACCCTGACCTCACTTAATTCATGTCCTGGCTCTGACCCTGTTTCCCCCTCCCCCACAAGGTGTATCATCAGTCACATTCTCCAATGAAGCAATTTCGCAAGTTGTAGCAGTCCCTCCCTCCAGCCACTGTGAGTCTATGTGGATATGAACTTGACGTGGCTGGCTGGAATGTGCTTCGGTTTGACTGAAGTGTGATTTTCGATTCCCCATCCCCCTGCCAATGGCAACTCGAGAGCAAGTCAGGAATGCCTCGCGAGTTGACAATTTGATTTGTTTTAATAATTATCTTATTTAATAGTTGCGCATCTTGCTGGTAGCTGAATTCTAAGTATTTAACTTTCTTAACTATATGAATGTCTATCTTCTCCACCAATTCTTTGTTTGTTTGTTTCTCTGTGACATTTTTAACTAGTATTTTAGTTTTCTCTTTATTCATTTTCAGTCCTGCAACTTCACCATACCCTGCTACCATTTTTATTAACTTGGGTCCAGATTTTTGTGGTTCTTCTAGAATAAATGCCAGGCCATCTGCAAATGCCTGTCATCTGGCAGATGTCATCTCTGAACCATTGCACCACATATTTCAGAAATCTTGGAACACTGGGGAACTACCAGAGGACTGGAAAAGAGCTGATGTTCCCATCTTCAAAAAAAAAGGGGGGGGAAACAGACCCAGGAAACTACAGACCAATCAGCCTAACATCAATATCCAGGAAGATAATGAAAAAGATAATTAAAAAAACAGATCTGCCAACACCTAGAAACGAATAAATAATAGCTAGCAGTCAGCACGGGTTTGTTAATAATAGATCATGCCAAACCAATCTTATTTCATTCTTCAACATAGTGACTAAATTAGTAGACCAGCGGAATACTGTGGACATAATATACTTAGACTTCAGCAAGGCATTCAATAAAGTAGACCACAACCTACTTCTTTGTAAGCTAGAAAAAAGTGGGATAGATAGCTTCAGCACCAGCTGACAAACCATACTCAATGAGTAGTCCTTAATGGGTCTAAGTCTACATGGAGAAAATAAGCAGAAGGATGCCACAAGGTTCCATCTTAGGCCCAGTACTCTTCAATATCTTCATAAACGACTTAAAGGAGAGAATAGAAAGCCTTTGGTTCATTTCCTCCATTTCTTTTTTCTCCGCTTGTTCTGATTTTTCTTCTATTACCTGAATCCTTTGTTCATTTTTTCTATCATCTATTGGAAATTCCCTATTCTTCCATTCATATTGTGTATTATTTCTTTCACCTCTCCCAACTCATTCTTCACCTCATTATGATTCTTTGTTATTGCCTCCTGTAAAGATTGGAACATCATCATCATATCTTTTTTTGTATGAATTTGATTTTTCTACTTGTAACTTGCTGTCTATTGATCTTTAATTTGATAGACTTGATGCTGCAGATGATGTTGCAGATGTGCTAATTTGCTTAGGTTTGGATTACTTGCCATTTCTGCTTGTATCAATTAGAATTATATTCTAATTGTATTAATTTAGTAAAATACACCATAATAATCTCCTACTTCCCAACCAGTTTCTGATCCACCCACCCCCCACCATTTTAAACCCAGGAAAGAACATACTTTTCCAATTTCCTACCAGTATCACAATCTTATAATTTTTATAATCTACCAGATCAGTCCAAGAATTACTCCTATAGTGGCATCAAATGCTTCTTTGCAAATAATTATTTTTCTTTTTACTCCTTCTCTCAGTAATTAGTATCTGGAATCCACAAGGCTCACCAATTCCCCAAGACATTGTAACTCTCAGTTCATTGTTCAAAGTTCACAGCTGCTTCTCTATTTCACTTTGTTAATTATATTTGTAGTAAACAGTTTACAGCAGGGGTGAAATCCACTTACCTTTGCTTCCAGTTTGCAAATAGAAGCATGCACGCGCTTTGCTCCTACATGACACCTCTGCAAATGCGAGGACCTTCTGCGCATGTGTAAAGCATCAAAAATGGGACGTGATGACATCTGGGCAGGTGGGCGGAGTCTTCTGCTACCAGCGCTACCAATTCACTGGAGCCGGATAGAACTGGATGCATTTCATCACTGGTTTAGGGGTATTCTTCTTCTTTCAATAGCAGATATTTGTAATCCACAAGTCCCACCAATTCCCCAAGCCTTTATAGATCTCAGTTCACTGTTGAATATATTTATAATCCCAAAGAGGGGGAGAGATCTTGCAATATCTAGCCAGTCCAGGAACAAAAAAAGAGGAAAAAGAATAAACAAAAGAGAAATTATCTACTTGGTCTCAGAAAAATTCCAAGCTATTTCTCTTCACCATTTTGCTAGTTCAATTTGTAATCCACAATAGTTCAAAGCATAGTTCAAAGCATTTCAATATTTTCACTGTTTTTCCGGATCTGTCAAAGGCTCAGAATCTTAGTCGCCGCTAAACTTTGGGGAGCAGGAAAAAGAACATCATGCCTCCTCCTCTTGAGTCACGCTCTCAAAAAAGAAAAAAATAAGGGGGCTGTTCCAGCTTGCTCTGGCCATAATGGCCATCTTCTTCTCCGGTTTGAGGGCTTCCTCCGGACCTGCAGGGAGTTGCTTTCTTCCTCACAATCCATGCAGTGTCAGTTCTTCTTCGTCACCTCTCTGGGGTGACTTTGGTCCCCTGGGGGCCTCCTGACAGTAAAATTTGGCTGGCTTAGTGGAGCCTCGCTAAGTCACTACTGTATTGCCACAACATCAGCCCTGCCCATCCATGTTTGCTTGTTATTAAACCTCAATAATTAGAGGGTCACAACTTTCCCATCTCTGGTCTTGAATTAGCTATTCATTAGTGTTACCATTATATTATTTTTTAACTGAATTTCCCCCATATTTTTCCAGTTTGCATATATTTAAGGTATGCTGCTATTCCTAAAATATATACTATTAGCCATCAGATTTTATGAATATAGATTGAGAAGCCTAGTTCTCTAGATTCAACATAGAACTTTCCTTTTCTGCATTCCCTCCACTGTGCCTACTATTTATGCTTATAAATATACTGTATTCCATTTTGAGAGTTGGGGAACATAAATAGAACATCTTTTGTAGGTGAAAAAGCAGTGCATGAAACAAAACCTAATGTTTTAAGTCTGGAGTATTGCTTTAATATTATCTTATAGACTTATTAAGATCCCTTTAAAAAGTTATATTTTTGTATCTCTTAAATACCTTTTCATACAAGAAAAACACTTTTCTGTGAAACCCTAAATCTAATTATGCTTGGCTCTGGCTAAATGAAGGTGAATTTAATTAGGACTTGATTTGGAATGAATATAAATTTGTAGTTTTCCCTCTCGGATACTGAAACCAAGATCTCAATACAAAATACTGTGTTTCCCTGAAAATATGACATGTCCTGAAAATAAGGCTAAGCCTGATTTTTGGGGCAGGCGTAAATATACGCTCTCCTCCAAAAATAAGCCCTAGTGAAGTGGTGGGCATGGGCAGCACAGGAGACAGCTCTTCCCTTCCCTGGTCACCTTATGGAAGCTCGGCATCTTAATTGCAGCCCGCGGATCAGCTGAGCCAGCATGGGCCAGGAGCTGCCTTTCATTCTGTCTCTCTGTGGAGGCCTCCCAGTCAAGGCTCTGCCACAGCTTCGGAGCAGACCTCTGCCTTCCCTGTGCAGGATTGCAAGGCTGAAGGCTTTGGAGGGAGCATTTTTGGGATGTGTGCCTGTGCAGAGCTCCCCAAGGATAGAACCAGGGGTGAAATGCTCCCAGTTCGGACCAGCTCGGGCAAGTAGGTAGCGATGGCGGCGAGCAGTTCGGAGAACCGGTAGCAAAAATCCCTGTCCCTGCCCCCCATGCCCAGCTGAGCCGCACGATCATCAGAGCCTTTTTTTTCTTTTAAATGGCTCTGATGATCCAAGCTCTGATGATCCCATCTGAGTTGCCTGTCGATCAGGCAACTCAGCTGGGATCGTCAGAGCCTTTTGAAAGCATTTTTTACATGGTTTTACATGTAAAAAATGGTTTTAAAAGTAAAAAAAGAATTGGCCACGCCAACCCAGTCACATTACCCCCCCCAAGCCATGCCCACAGAACCGGTAGTAACAAATTTTAGGTTTCACCTCTGGATAGAACAATCGGCAGGAAAATGGGGAGCAGATATACTGCTGATTGGAGCAAGGCAAAGCCTCCAGCCTTGCAGTCCTCCACAGGGAAGGTGGAGGTTTGCTCCAAAGCTGTGGCAGAGCATTGCACTGGGAGGCCTCCACAGAGAGACAGAATGAGAGACAGCTCCCAACCCGTGCTGGCTCAGCTGATGGAGGCTCCCTCATGGAGTGTGATCAAACTTCCAACCCCAACGGACTCGGTGAGTGCGAGCTACCCCAACCCAGAAAGCTGAAGGACTTGATGGAGGGGGGTGGGTTGTGGGAAGTTCTGGGAGTTGAAATCCATAAGTCATTAAATGGCCAAGCAGCTGCCCATGCTGCTGCTGGCCTCTTCGCCCTCCTGGCAGCGCTGTGGTTGGCAGCACTGCAGGACTACTCCTGCCTGGCCAGCTTGAATCATCCCAGACTGAAAACCTCCAAAAACATTCTGAGCGCCACCGGCCTGCCAGGGCCCCTTCGGGAGCGGCTATGTTGCCTCGCCCACCACCGCCTTTGGGCTGCTGAGCACCAGCCTGCATGCCTATTTCCTGCCCCTCCCCCCAATCTCTTTCACTTCCATTGCTCCTTCTGTGATCGCTTCTTTCCCTTTCCCCCCTCCCCCTTTCTCTTCCATTGCTGCTTCTGGGGAACAGCATGACAGAGAGAGTGGGACCAGCGGTAGCACTTTAAAAAAGTAAGATCTCCCCGAAAATAAGCCCAAATGCTTATTTTGAAGCCTAAAAGAAAATAAGATCCTGTCTTATTTTCAGGGAAACACAGTACATCCCAGGTGTTCTATAATAGTTTAAAGCTCTAATGCTCCGTGTTCACCTTCCATTTTTATTATGCTTTTCTTTTAAGAGATTTGCAACAGACTATTGCCAGAGAACCCAGTGCTCCTTCTTTTCCTTCTGTGCCTGCATATCAAACTGTTCCCTCTGGGGGAAACAAGCCCTCTGCATCCTCTACTCCAACTCCAGCTCCCCGAACCAATGTGGTAAGTATATCAACAGTAAAGTTATTGTTTTGTGAATAACAAAAAACAATAACTTTACTGTTCTTCTGTTTCAGTAAATTCAGTGAATTGGAAGAGCAGTCTTGTATACTAAATACTATATATTGAAAAATTGCAGTGCAAAGCACAGATGAAAAAGAACCTATTCACAGCCCAGGTAGATGAGAGACAGAAAAAAAGAGAAAGAAAGATAATGCCATGTTTCTCTTTAATCAAAATAGCATTTGAAAACTATTCTTGTCTTCTTGATAATTGATAATTTTGAGATTTGAGATTTTGCTTTTCTAACAAAATTCTAGGCTACATAGAATTGTTCTGTGATTATGTGGTGATGGCAGAGATGGGCCAGGCAAAAGAGAAAGGAAGATTGATAGGACACAGGAACAGTGAAGTGGGATAACTAATTTTTATATCTAACTATTATATCAACAGCTTGATAACAATTGTGAATATTATGTATCTTTTTGTACATTAAGTACAATTGTATTTGCAATTTACAATATCATCTATTTTGTGATGCTATAAATTGCCCTCAGTTATAAATATATTTTCTCAGATTTACTAATTAGATAACAAAAATGAAGGATCATCCTTGGCAAACTTGATTTAAATAAGTAATGTAAGAAAGGCTTCTTTTAGATATTTAAAAGGAATCAATTTAAATAATTTTTTCTCATTGTGTGACAATTACATAATGCTGTTTGTGTTTTTAATCAGTTGTTCATGACTACGATTGCCTTAAATATAAAATATAAAGAATGTAACTATACTTCTAACTTAGATTATGTATAATTTTGTTGTTTAGTCTAGTAAACCACAGCCACCAGCACGTCCTCCTCCACCAGCAATTTCTACAGCATCTGTAGTCACTGCTCCTGGTTCAACAACTACTGGATTATCACCTGCTCCTGTGGGTCCTGCAGCTAATGTAACACCTTCACAAGCTCAGGGGCCACCTTATCCAACCTATCCAGGATATCCTGGGTAAGTTTGCAAAGATGTGAACTAATTAATGTCATATTGTAATGGAATGTGTGAATAACCTTGGGAAACAAAGGGAAGAGAAGCTGCCAAGGAAACAATCAGACGAGATGGAGGCGACCCCAATAAATTTAACAGTTCAGTGCTAATTGTTCAGGTGGTTAAAATTGGCAGTGGGAAATTTGTATCTTCAGACTTGCAAAACTCTGTTAATGTAGCCTTAGAGTAAAGCAGAATTAGCTCACCTGGTCTTACTTCCTATCTGTCTGCTTGGGAGTTCTAACATATACAGTTAAGACACTTCTGAACTTAGTGGCACTAATATTGAACATAGTAGATTTATGTATTAAATAGTTTTAGTTCCAATAATAGTTTGGAAGAAAGAGCCAGTTTGGTTTAATGTTAAGACACCAAGACACTGTGAGTTCTCTCAAAGGGACTTTTTCCCAGCTAACAACATCAGGCTTGAGAAACAAGCCAGTTGGTTAATTCCTATGGCAACCACTGGATCAATACTTAGCTGATCCAAAAAATAAAAGTGGGACCTGGTCTTATGGGAAAATATAAGAAGAGAAAAAAATGTTTTGAGGAAAATAAATGTGACCTATAGCACAATATGTTGATTAATAAGCATTTCTTAAAAAGAATACAAATAGTCCTCGATTTAAAACAATTTGTTTAATGATCATCCAAAGTTACAACAGCACTGAAAAAAGTGACTTATGACTGATTGTCACACGACCGTTGCAACATCCCCATGGTCACATGATCAAGATTTGGTTGCTTGACAGCTGACTCATATTAATGATAGTTGCAATGTGCCAGGGTTATGTGATCCTCTTTTTGTGACCTTCTGAAAACAAAGTCAATGAGGAAACCAGATTCATTTAACAACTGTGTTACTAATTTAACAATTGCAATGATTCACTTAACAACAGTGGCAAGACAGGTTGTAAAATTGGGCAAAACTCACTTAACAACTGCCTGGCTTAGCAGCAGAAATTTTGGGCTTAATTGTGGTTATATGTTGAGGACTACCTGTGTTCTTTTTCATATTTCTTGCCAGATATTTTCTCTAAGATTCTATAAATTCTAAAGTTCTAAAAAATATAGGTGATCTTCAATTTATTTTCGGTTTCTTAGCAACCCTTCGAAGTTATGACCGGATGCTCCGAAAATGTGGTTTCAAAATTACAGCCATGGTACCACATTCATGCTGATTCACCCATATGACTGACTGTAGAGATGTTGCAACAACCCCCCGCCACAGCTTATTTCCCTCTTTTCTCATCCTGTTGGATCTTGGGTCTACTTTTCCCCCTATTGGGTCTCCACAACCCTTGGGCCTGCTTTCCACTCTACCAGGTTCGATTCCAGCTCCCCACTCCTGTTACTGATTGTGGACTAGAATGCTCCAGAAATTACATTAGGGAAATACAGCTGGTGCTCTGTCCTTGGACTGTGTGGGTCTATCCCAGGAGTGGACACTATTTTCAGACTGTTTGCTTAATGGGGCCCACTTTTTTAAAAAAATTTAATTTATATGCCGCCCTTCTCCGAAGACTCAGGGCAGTTTACATTGTGTTAAGCAATAGCCTTCATACTTTTGTATATTTATACAAAGTCAGTTTATTGCCCCCACAAACTGGGTCCACAATTTACCAACCTTAGAAAGGATGGAAGGCTGAGTCAACCTTGAGTCTGCTGAGATTCAAACATGGAGTAAATTGCAGACAGCTGGATGTTAATTAGGGTGCTTAGCCTGCAGAGCTATCCAGGCTCCTTCCACAAAGGAGTCATGTGTCCCAGAGACACCAAGGAGCAGAGCTGCCTGCCCTCCTTCCCTAATGAGAGCTTTGGGGTTCTCCCAAAAATATGTGTGTTATCAGTGAGTGGAGATGGGAAAAATGTAGGACCCAACTGGAATAGAAAGCAGGTCCAAGGCTTGTGGGGACTCAGACAGGGGAAGGAGCTCTTGGGAGGCTTGGGGTTTGTGAGCTTGAGCCTGCACTAAGCCTCTCAGGGCTTCCCCCTCTCCTGAGGTATCCTATAGTTCACTTAATGGCCTATGTGGCCACTTAACCTATTAAGGAGAGTAGAGGTCAAGGTCATTAAGCGAGGTGATCATATGGTTCAGAAATCTGTGGCTATCAGTTCACCAATTCAATCTGCTATTCGCCTTAGATGATTTTTTTATATTTAAAAAAATTACATAAATGCTTATGTAAATTATGAATTATGAATCACAGGCTTATAATATATTTTTATTTTCCACAATGTATTTACCACTCACTCTCTATATTGTTACAAAAAAGTGTTTCGCTTAGTAACTTACAAAGGTGTTGTATAAAG
This sequence comes from Coluber constrictor foxii, assembly GCA_038048745.1. Lineage (NCBI taxonomy): Eukaryota > Metazoa > Chordata > Lepidosauria > Squamata > Colubridae > Coluber > Coluber constrictor. The sequence goes on along the minus strand of CM075961.1, from coordinate 110,432,798 downwards.
GCTGATCTAAGCCAGAAATAAAGTAGTACAGGTAGTTCTCAGTTATCCTTAGTGACTGGTTGAAGTTGCATCAAATCCCCAAAAGATACTTATGACACAGTTCTAAAGTTCTAATGGTGTTTCCCCTACCCCCAATCATGTGATGATGTTTTGGCTCTCAGGAACTGTTCCGTAAGTCTGTTTGCAGTGTCCTACTATCACTTGATTATGATTTATAACATTTATGTTGTCTCCAGTTTTTGGCAAAAAAAAAATCCCCATAGTAAAAGATGGATTTGCTTAATGACTGCTGCAAAAAATATTAGATTGGCTGTCAGGACGGCCTCCTTTCATTATCCAAGAAAGAAAAACCCCAACTCTATTTTCAGAGAGAAAGATAACTTTTACTGGATAAGAACTGAATGCAGTCAAAGAAAAACAAGGTCTGAAGCAAAGGCGCGAAAATCACATATAGAAAGCATCCCCCCCAACTCCACAGGTTCTCCAGGGGTCATGTGGGAGCAAATTTTGCTCTTGCTATGCCACAACCGTTGACCTTGAGACTTCAAAGAAAACCCTGCAGCAAAGATTTACTTTCCTTTTCTTCCAGCTCGCTTCCCTCCCCCCAAGAATTCCAAGAGTTCCCCCCTCCCCCATTTCATGGCAGCCGAGCAAAAGTAAACAATGAAAGAGCGGAGGCTGACATTCGCCCCCCCCCCCTGCAGAAGAGATATTATTCCTACAAGAAAAATAAATGACATAAAAACAGATGATCATACAAATAGAGCAAGAGATAAAACAGATTAAGGTTTATCAGGATATTTGGAGTGAAACAATTGCACTTTCTTTGGAGCACGAACGTCTCGCTTATTCACCCATTCAGCCTTAGATAAAGGGAAATGTTTCCAGGCCACCAAATACTGCACCTTACCATGATGTTTTCTGGAGATTCTAAAGAGATTCTAAGATCTCTTTGACCTCAAAATGCAGTTCCCTTCAATCAGTATGGGGACAGGAGGAGGTGCTTGGTCTGGATGCAAAGGGGACAAATGCTCTAGTTTTAACAAACTTACATGAAACACCAGATGAATTCATCTCAAATTTTTTGGTAACTCCAATTGTACTGTGACTGGGTTAATGATCCGAACTACCGGAAAAGGACCCACATACTTGGGTCCAAGCTTCTTAGACTTTTGGGTAGTTTGCAGGTATTTGGTGGAAAGGTAAAACATATCACCAACTTTATAAGTCCGTGGTTGAGCCCTTTTCTTATTGGCTTGGGCTTTATGAGCCCGATATGCTTCATCCAGTGCCTTGCAAGTTACAGACCAAGTGCTGCATAATTGTTTGATCCAATTAACCAAGGAAGATATTTGTGTTTTCTCCTGAGGCAACTCTGGAATGGGCACAAAATCTTGGCTGGAGGCCACTTTGAAAGGGGTAAACCCTGTGTTGCATTATATGGAGTTATAGGCCACTTCTGCGAACGGCAGTGATCTGCCCAGTTATCTTGCTGATAATTTATGTAACATCTCAGATATTGTTACAGAATTAGTTCTTTCACAAGCGCCATTTGTCTGGAGGTGGTGGGCGGAGCTTAACCCCTGGGAGGAGCCTATCAACCGTAGGAACTCTTTCCAAAAATGGGAGGTAAATTGAACTCCTCTATCCAAAATAATACATTCTGGAGCACCATGTAACCTGTATACATATTGGACAAACATTTTTGCAAGTGTTTTTATGGAAGGGATCTTGGTACATGGGATGAAATGAACTTGTTTGGAAAACAAATGAGTAACCACCCAAATAACTGCGTTCCCCCCCACTTTCGGGCAATTCTACAATAAAATCCATGGAGATTTCCTTCCATGGGGCACCCAGTCTGGCAACGCTTTGAAGCAGTCCAGGTGGTTTTCCAGGAGGCCTCCTGGCAGAAGCACACACAGGACAACTGGCCACATATGTCTCTATGTCCTTCTTGAGTGCGGGCCACCAGAATGGCCACTTAACTAGATGTAACGTTTTCACAAACCCAAAATGCCCAGCAGCTTAACATGGCATCATGGGCGTGCTATAAAACTGTCGCTCTCAGACTGGTGGGAACATACAGCTTGGCTCCCACCCAAGCAAGTCCTTCCCAAAGTGTACACTCATTTGAATGGGCCAGAAACCACTCGTCGGTTTTTAGAGTTTCTTGTAGCTGCTTAGTCAAGTCGTCCGACAAAGTTGGATCTGCTTTCGCCTGGGCTCTAGTAACTACTGGTGCCACCAGTTGTATTGAGGGGATGATCAGCCGAATCACCTCCTGCTTAATACTATTGTACTGTGGCAGTCTAGAAAGGGCATCTGCCTCCAGGAAGGTAGCGCGGGAGAAATTAAATCATTTGAAGTATTGAGCCCAGCGGACTTGTTTAGGGGACAGTTCATGTGGCATCTTCAAAGCTTCTAAGTTTTTGTGGTCAGTCCACACCTCAAACGAGTGCTTAGCTCCTTCAAGGAATTGTCCCCACGTCAACAGTGCCCAACGAACCGCAAAAGCCTCCTTCTCCCATATGGCCCATCTCCTCTCGGTCTCCGTCAGTTTACGAGAGGTGTAGGCACAGGGTTGCAGCTTTCCTTCTGCATTCTCTTGTAGTAACACTGCCCCCAGTGCTACATCGCTGGCGTCAGCCTATACAATAAAAGGGGCTTCTATGTCCAGATGTTTAAGGACCAGTTCGGCAGCAAACAGCCGTTTTAGTTTCTCAAATGCCATCTGACAGTCCATAGACCATTCAAGAGGACAGGAGGGTTTTGGTTTCAATTTTCCTTTTGTTTTCAGATTAATAATTGGTAATGCGATTTTGGCAAACGAGGGGATAAACTGTCTATAGAAGTTAGCAAATCCCAGGAAACCCTGTAGTTGTTTGTGGGTGCATGGTGGGGCCCATTCCAAGACAGCCCAGACCTTTTCCGGATCCATCTCTATTCCCTCATGTGAGATGCAGTACCCTAGGTAGTCAATTTTGTTTTGGTGGAATTCGCACTTTGATAGTTTGGCATACAGTTCAGCAGCCCTAAGTTTTTTCAGAACGGTCCTCACCAACTTTACATGGTCTCGGCGTAGATAAGAATGTCATCCAGGTAGATCAGTACTCCCTTGTACAGGTGTTCATGCAATACTTCATTAATTAATTGCATGAACACAGCAGGGGCTCCTTGTAGTCCAAAAGGGACCACCTGAAACTGGAAACATCCCAGAGGGCAGTTAAAAGCCATTTTCCATTCATCCCCTTCCTTAATCCAAACTCTATAGTATGCCTCCCGTAAGTCCAGTTTGGTGAAAATTTTCCCCTTGTCTAAGTGGGTTAGCATGTCCTTCATGAGCGGCAGGGGGTAGACATTTTCTAGGCAAATGGCGTTAAGGTTTTTGTAGTCAACCACCAAGTGAAAGGACCCATCCTCCTTCTCCCAGAAAAGTACCGGCGCTGCCACCCTTGGCCTAGCCAGTTGGATAAATCCCCGTTTTAAGTTTTTGTCAGTAAAGTCTCGTAGTTCCCCCAGCTCCCAGGGGGTCATGGGGTAGATTTTTGGCTTAGGGAGCTTTACTCCAGGAAGTATTTCAATGGTACAGTCCGTGGGCTGGTGGGGGGGGGGACAGCACATCTGAGGCCTTCTCGCTGAACACTTCCCGAAGATCTCAATACTCCTTTGGAATCTTTTCCTCCCCCGCAATGTGGTCTGTTGCCATTGCCGCCCCCTCGTTTTCCACTCCATCCACCAAAGGGGGTTCCTCCCCTTCCTTCCCTGTCCTTTCAGAACAAATGCAAAAAACTCCCGTTCTTCAGTTTATGAGCGGGTTCCATTTACGGAGCCAAGGCAGTCCAAGTATGAGAAGCCGTTCCATGCCTGGGGCCACTATAAAGCTAAGAGTCCCTAGGTGATAAATAAATAAATAAACTTTATTGTCATTGTATGTGTATATACAGTACACACATACAACGAAATTTATTTGACATTCAAAGACCAGATCCCACACACATAATCCCCAAACACACTCCCACCCATCACAATTCCCCACCTCTAAACCACCCGAACATCCACACAACAGACCAAGTAATACTGTCCAACAGTTCACTGAAGGTGGCCCTTTAGTTCATTGTTGAGTGCAACTATAGTTCGGGGATAAAAACTATTCAGAAAATGTGTGGTCCGAGTTTTAATTGTTCTGTATCTTCTGCCAGAAGGCAACAGTCCAAAAAGATTGTAAGCAGAATGGAAAGAGTCTCTGAGAATATTATGCAACTTCCCCCATTTGATCCCCCATTTGCATCTCGATTGGCTCAGCCACAAAATTGGCTGGGCCCCCTCCTGCCACTGATCCATCTAGCTGACAGAATGCAATGGGCCTTTTCATCGCTTTTAGCCTTCAACCACATCTGGGCTGATTACGCACCTGGTGCATCCAGAGTCTAGGAGGGCTGGCATCTGGCTATGGGCCCTGGTGGATGGTACCCTTAGTTCTACTGGGATGGTCATGGGGCCCCCATTGTGACTCACCAGGTCATCGTCGTCAGATTCAGTGTTGGTCTCGCTGTCGTCAGCGGTGGTCGGAGTTCCCAACTCATCCTGTTTCAGGGAGCGAACTCAATGACTTCTCCTTTCAGGGCGGTCTCATGGGCTTTTACAGGTGCTTTATCAACATTCTTTCTTCTGGCAAAGGTTGCCTTGGACGCTGGTTTGGAGAAACACTCAGCGGTTCGGTGCCCCTCCTTCCCACATTTGAAACACGTGGAGGATTCTGGCTTGAGCTCTGTCTTCCCCACTGCTGCCTTTGGCGCCCCCTTGTGGAATAAGGAGGGTGGCTGATCCCAAGAGTGCCCACCACGGAGCCGGCTTCAGGCCAGGTTGATCTCCACGTCTGCTGCCACCATATACCAGCTCTGCAGGTCTTCAGGGACACCCCCCCCCCCAAACGGCAATCTTTGCAGACGTCCTCATTCAGCCCATCTTTATAATTCTCTAGTAGGGCCACTTCTGACCACTCTCTCATGTAGGGTGCCAACTCGCGGAACTCTTGGGTGTTTTCCGCCACTGATTTCCGGCCCTGGTGAATGCCCTTCATTCTGATTCTCGCTTTTCGCTCGGCTAAGGGGTCCTCAAAATGCGTTCTGAGGGCTCTCATAAATTGATCATAATTTCTCAGCAAGGAGGAGTTATTATTGTGGAGTCCCACCATCCATGCAGCTGCTACTCCCTCTTGGGCTTTGGTAACGCACTTCACTCGTGCGGCATCTGAGAGGAAGTCCTCCCCCAGTCCTGCATATAGTTCCACACTTGGGTCAGGAAAAATTCCAATTTCTTTGGATCTTCTCCAAACTTTTCTGATGTGGGGGGAATTTTTGGCTTTCTTTGCCTCCGGGGTGGTGCCTGTATTGCTGGGGTTCGCTGGACTGCTGCCTCTCCCGCCTGAGTTCCAAAGGCTTGAGTTGTTCCTTCCCCAGCTTGCTCTCTCTCTCCCCCACAAGCAGCAGCCTCTGGTTCATCCCTGGGGCGGTGTCCCCCCCCCCCCACTTCTCAGCAGGATAGACATAACTCTCCCGGCTTCTACAGCTCTCCTCAGCTTCCTTCAGAAGTTGCAGGGCCTGTGTGACCAGGAGGCTTTCTTTCTGCTCCTGCATCCAAGCAGATTCTCCCTTTCAGGGTCTGTTACTCCGGGGGGGTGGGGAGGTGTCTTTTCTAGCTCCGGTAGCCTCCCTACACCCAATGATCATCTGGCTTGCTCCGGTTCTTCTACCAGCCGTAAATTTGCCATCCAGTCCGAGGCTCCCCCCCCCCCCTCTCCCGGAGGGAATGACGAAGCTATTGATCTGGCAGCTCCCATCTGGTCCTGGTCACTGTCTTAATCAGACATTGTTTGTTCAGCCCCCTCAGTAGTTTTCCAGGATGGCAAGGTTAATGCCATTAACCTTGCTTAATGTCAGGACGGCCTCCTTTCATTATCCAAAAAAGAAAAACCCTGACTCCATTTTCATAGGGAAAGGTAACTTTTACTGGATAAGAATTGAATGAAGTCAAGGAAAAGCAAGGTCTGAAGCAAAGGCGCGAAAATCACATATAGAAAGCACCCCCCCCCAACTGTCCAGCGTAAATCATACAATTCACAGGTTCTCCAGGGGTCGTGCGGGAGCAAACGTCTGGCACTGTCATCCTCTTGCTATGCCACAACCGTTGACCTTGAGACGTTATCAGCTTCAAAGAAAATCCTGCAGCAAAACTTTACTTTACTTTTCCTCCAACCTGCTTCCCCCCCCCCCAAAGAATCCCAAGAGCTCCCTCCCTCCCCCCATTTCATAGCAGCTGAGCAAGTAAACAATGAGAGAGCGGAGGCTGATATGTGATGATCTGCTTTACAACTATCACAACTGTAATTGGCATACTCCACTATGGTTATAAGTGAAGCCTACTTGTACTTGTAAAAATCCATATAAAAATGTTTAAATTATATTTTGCCCATATGCATATTGTTTTGATTAATGTTATGATCTTCTTTCATTGCTAAGTTTGGTAATAGAGGTTCACTTACTAGTTTTTGCATGATGATTAGATTAGATACTTTCATGTAGATTGTTCAGTGTTTAGTTTAATAGTTTTATGCAATGAAGGTTATTTCTGCATTGTCTAAAATTTTTGGAATTTTCTTCATTCTAATAAAATACACTTTTTTGTTTTGTTTTCACAGATATTGCCAGATGCCTTTGCCATTGACCTATAATCCTTATATGTATGGCCAATACAATCTTCCATATGCACCATCACCTGGGTACCAAAATCCTGGACAAGCTTCTTATCCAGGACCACAGCAACCTGGATACCCTTATCCACAACAGCCATATTATCCACAGCAATAACATATCAAAAAAGAAACATTGCTTGTTATAACTAAGAATAATTTGCAATAAGCATACTAAACTTCTAGTTCAGCTAATGTACCTCACTGTATTGGAATGGTTGATAACTTCCTTTCCTGTTAATGCTCCAAAATATATATTTTCTCAATTGAATTTTGGCTATATCGAACTTGTTGAAAAAGTGGCAAGCTTCTACAAAATTAAATTAACAGAATTAGATTTTAGTGAAATTCAATTTATGTACTAATTTACCTACACCAAGTATTTCCAAATAAATACTAAATAATTGATTTAAAACAAAATGGCACAAGCATTGGTCTGATAAAGTATAAGAGTAAATAGAATTTCTATATTATATTGGTTTGTATTTTGGGTTTGCTTTTAGTTATCAATACATTTTCTTTAAAGCATTGTAAATTGTAAGTGGAAAATAAACCACATAAGATAGTTTGAAAATTATACTTAGATATTTTATATTTCACTATAGCTAATGTATGTTTTTGAAGCTAGAGCTCCTTTGACACTGCTTTTGAAGCTGAGATTTCAGCAAACGAATCATGGTTTCTTATATTAAGTTCCTGTAATATACTAACAATCTCAAAAATCAATATGTTATTCCAGATTACGATAAAATAAATCAGCATATTTTTATTGAATCATTCAAAACCTAGCTTGTAAAGTATTCATTGGGGATGTACACTTGACACTTTGATATTTTACTTCTGGCTTATCTAATTGTGTTGTTTTTTGAAATGCTAAAAGTTCAGTTGTCCCCTACAACTTGCCTTTATCCTACCTCATTACATGTGCCTCTGTATATACAAAGATGATCCTGTGCAACCTATTTTTCTTGGGATGTCTAAAGAAAGCTTAAGCTACAAACATGGATAAATAAAAATAACTACATTTATTTAATCAATTTATTCTGTTTTCAAGATTTTGAAAGGAACAAGAACCTTATGCCGCAATTAAAATAAGATTCTACTAGAGTTGTTTATCTTAAATCCATAACAAACATCCTGCATTTAAATATAGTTCATGCCTGCATGACATATAGTGCCTGTGCCTGGCCAAGAAGCCTTGTGCAGCCCACCAGGATTTTTTAAAAAGTAATAAATGTACTACTGCCACCAAAAGATACTCTGGATTTCTCTATATCACTGCTAACACTGCCAGCTTCAGTGCTACTGCTACTTTGCTAACTGCAAACCAGCTGTTATGCCTGCCTGGTATTCTTTTGCAGCCTGCAAAACATTTTAATTTATTGACCCAGTCAGTCAGTCAGTCAGTTTCTATAGCTGCCATATTGACCAAGTGAGTGGCTTAACAATTCTAAAACAGTTAAAATAATTAAAAACTATAGAATAGTGAGACTTCCGGTGGTGACGTCATCGTGCCAGGAACAAGAGGAACAGAGTTCTATCCCCGTAGTTCCAATATTCTTGATTGCAAGCCTTTATAGGCACTATTGACCATGGAGAGGTCGATAGACAAAAGAGGAAGTCTCGAGGACTTCAAAGAGACAGCAATTGCCCTGAAGGTTCAGAGAAATCCTCCTGAATCCAGCTGGGAAAAAACCAGCCATCTTGGCTGGCCTGAGCATTGACAACTGACTAGTGTGGAAGCGAAGATCAAAAAAGAAGACATTGGTAAGAATTGAACTATAAATAAGAATAAGAATGGTATAATCACAAAGGAACGGGAAAAAGTTGGTGATAGTGAGACTCCACAATGCGGCGGTTTTTACTGCCCGACAAGTGGCGGAAAGTGACTGGAGCGGAAACTGAAAGCCGATAGTGACAGCGCAATTTTGACAGGCAGAGATGAGTGAAAGCGAAGAAACAGCGAAAAGGTTGTGGATTACAAAACAATGAAAAAACGAGCTGTGAAGGAGAGAGTGTATGATTAAAACTGCTGAGAGACAATGGGAAAGTGTGACTTAAAAAAAAACAAACCGCAGATGGGGAGAATAGCGTGTAGTGGAGATTGCAATGAGCGGCGGACAAAGGTTTTGAAGGAAGAGAGACTTTTGCTTTACAATTAGAGACGGCGGCAAGTGAAACAAAGATACGAGACAGTCTAACTAGACACCAGAGAAATACATTGAATTTCCTCTGGAAAAAAAGATACAAATGAGAGACTTTTTTCTACTGAAGAATTGGGAGATATTGACTTATTTAAAACATGTTTCTTCAAAAACTGAACTGATAGTATGGACTGAAGAAGGAAGACCACAGAAATAAAGCCCAACTGTTTAAACTTGGTGTAGTGGATAAACTTAACTTATTATACATTTAATTATGCATGTAATTAGATACTTGCCTTTACTCTATTTAAATTTAGATTTTACTCGATCTGGATTAAGTAGTGAATATAAATACCAAAATTATTATATTAATTATATTATATTAATTATTAATTATATATATTTATAATTAATTTGACATTGAATGCTTGATATAGTTCTAGTAATAAGTGCCATATTCTCTTAGACAGTTTATTATAGACTTTAGGTATTGATTTTGTCTAATATCTAGAAATACTATATTGCATATTAATTATATTGATTATTATTTTCTCCTGCCGTTTTCACCTTTCTGTGAGTAATTTAACACTTTGATTATATTATATTATTATTAATTATATTCTATTATATATATTCTATTTTGATTATAATCATATACATTTATTATATAGATATTGTTTAGAGATAGGAATTTTTATAGTAACCTTAAGTAATAATTTTAAGTAATTCTAAAAAAAATTAATTAACGACTTTAGTTTGTATACAAAAAACATTGATAACCAATTATTTAGAACAAAAAGTGAGATATATTAAGTTTATTACCTAATATATAAGTATTATAGTAAATAGAAATAAGAACAGAATAATAAATTGCTGAACTATTATATTTTTTCCCTACTTCTCAACTGACTTACTTAACCCTTATATAATGATATTTTAAAGTGAAATTATAAGAAATATTCACATTAATGATTATACAATAGAAAAGTAAGAAAACAGATAAGATATCTCACAAACTGATTTCCTTTTTTTAATTATACGTACTGAACAAATTTAATATCAATATCACTAAAGAAACAAAAATACATCAACTATAAGGAAAATAGTGTATGAGAATCTGGGATATTGTAAAACAAAAAATAAAAATGACAACAACAAGCACAACAATAACAACCAAGACAGGGGGGCTTTTTATCAGGTTCGCCTGATGTACCAGTTGTGCCCCTGTCTGGACCAGGACGCCCTGCGCACAGTCACTCACGCCCTCGTCATGTCTTGTCTGGACTACTGCAATGCTCTCTACATGGGGCTCCCCTTGAAGAGCACCAGGAGGCTCCAACTGGTCCAGAATGCAGCCGTGCGGGTGATTATAGGTGTGACTCGTCGCACCCATGTGACACCTCCTGCGCGAGCTGCACTGGCTCCCAGTGGTCTTCCGGGTGTGGTTCAAGTGTTGGTCACCACCTTTAAAGCTCTCAATGGCTTAGGGCCTGGATACTTACGGGACCACCTTCTGCCACCAATAGCCTCCTACCGACCAATGTGCTCCCACAGAGAGGGGCTCCTCAGGGTGCCGTCGGTGAAACAATGTAGGCTGGTGACCCCCAGAGGTAGAGCCTTCTCTGTGGGAGCACCCACCCTCTGGAATGAACTAACCCCTGGGATACGTACGATTCCCAATCTCCGCACCTTTCGCTGGGCCCTTAAGAACCTGTTATTTCAACAGGCTGGCCTGGCTGACTAACAATTTGGACAGGGTATTTTAAATTATGAGCCAAATTCGTTTAATTCTGTTTTAAATGGGTTTTAAATGTTGTAGGGTTCATTGCTTTATTATGGCTGTACACTGCCCTGAGTCCCTTGGGAGAAGGGCGGTATATAAATCTAATAATAAATAAATAAAACCAAGACAGGTTAAAAATTAATACCAAGCCAGACAGCTACAATATCCTCACCAGCACAACAAAAAACAATTGATGCAATGCTATCCTCAGAAAAAGAAAAAGCCTCCACTACATTCAACATACAAAATATACAATCAGTCTTAGCCATGATCCAAGAGGGGATGAATCAGACGCAAGAATCGATAGCGAACAATCATGAGGAAACGAGACGAAACCATGAAGAATTGAAATTCGATGTAGGAGAAATAAACGACAATATTTAAAAAATGGATGATAAGATCGAGAAGATACAACAAAATATAGCAAAAAATGAACAACGGATTCAGAATATGAAGGTAAAGATGGACCAAGCAGAGAAAAAAATCGACAATATGGAATAAAATCAAACAGCACTAAACAAAGAATTGGAAGATTCGAATACCTATTTAGAAATGGAAAAAGTATCATTCTACCTACGGTTTCAAAATATTGTGAAAAATAGAGAAGAAGATTTTAAGAGATTTGATGACGGGAATACTAGCGGAAGTGACCCAGAGGGGAAAAGAAGAAATTAACAGGGAAATAGATGAAATTGATTGAGTCCATAAAAACTACGCCCGCAGGAATAAATTACCCAAGGAGACTATATTAGATTTGCCCGCAAAACGGTGAAGGAAGAAATCTATAAATTAATGAGAGAGGAAAAAATCAGCTATAAGAGGAAGGAAATAATAACCTTAAAACAGATTCCGAGGTAAATAAGAGAACAAAAGAAGAACTACAGCTTTCTAACAACACAATTGAATAAACATAGAATAATGTTTTGCTGGCTGGTCCCAGAAGGAATCCTGATATCCTGGGAAGACAAGAAACATAAGATCAACACAATATAGAAAGCACAAGAATTTTTTGACAACCATTTCATACTAGAAGAAGGCCAGAAAACCAGACAGGAACCAGAAAACAAAAATCAAGGCCACTCTACAGAGGCAATGGAAAGAGAGCAAGAAGAAAAAAGACAAATGGAAAGGGAGAAGATGGAAAGAGAAAGAGCAAGGGGGAAAACACAAATGATAACAAGGAACACAAAAAAACTTAGGATAACAAACAGATAAGGAAGAAGAATGGGACAAGAAATAAGACTAATTTCAATTAATATAAGCGGATTAAACCTATCACTTAAAAGATCATATACATTCAAAAAATTACAGAAATTAAACATGGACATCATAAATTTACAAGAAGTCCATATCAAAAGACAACATCAAAAATTATTAGAAAATAGAAGATTAGGCACATTATTCACTTCATTAACAGAGCAAAAAAAAAGAGGAATTGCAGTATATGCAGTCAGGTCCAGAAATATTGGGACATCGACACAATTCTAACATCTTTGGCTCTATATACCACCACAATGGAGTTGGAACGAAACAAACACAATGTGCTTTAACTGCAGACTGTCATCTTTAATTTGAGGGTATGTACATCCAGCTCAGGTGAACGATGTCGGACTTACAGCAGTTTGCATATGTGCCTCCCACTTGTTAAGGGACCAAAGGTAATGGGACAGAATAATAATCATAAATCAAACTTTCCCTTCTTAATACTTGGTTGCAAATCCTTTGCAGTCAATCACAGCCTGAAGTCTGGAACGCATAGACATCACCAGACGCTGGGTTTCATCCCTGGTGATGCTCTGCCAGGCCTCTACTGCAACTGTGTTCAGTTCTTGGGGCATTTTCCCTTCAGTTTTGTCTTCAGCAAGTGAAATGCATGCCCAATGGGATTCAGTCAGGTGATTGACTTGGTAATTGCATAACATTCCATTTCTGTCCCTTCAAAAATTCTTTGGTTGCTTTTGCAGTATGCTTTGGGTCATTGTCCATCTGCACTGTGAAGCGCCGTCCAATGAGTTCTGCAGCATTTGGCTGAATGTGAGCAGATAATATTGCCCGAAACACTTCAGAATTCATCCTGCTGCTTTTGTCAGCAGTCACATCATCAATAAATATAAGAGAACCAGTTCATTGGCAGTCATACATGCCCACGCCATGACACTACCACCACCATGCTTCACTGATGAGGTGGTATGCTTAGGATCATGAGCAGTTCCTTTCCTTCTCCATACTCTTCTGTTCCCACCACTCTGGTACAAGTTGATCTTGGTCTCATCTGTCCATAGGATCTCATTCCATAGGATCTCATTCCATGTGAAGGCTTTGTTAGATGTTATTTGGCAAACTGTAATCTGGACTTCCTGTATTTGAGGCTCACCAATGGTTTACATCTTGTGATGAACCCTCTGTATTCACTCTGGTGAAGTCTTCTCTTGATTGTTCACTTTGACACACATACATTACCCCCTGGAGAGTGTTCTTGATTTGGCCAACTGTTGTGAAGGGTATTTTCTTCACCAGGGAAAGAATTCTTCGGTCATCCACCACAGTTGTTTTCTGTGATCTCCTGGGTCTTTTGGTGTTGCTGAGCTCACCGGTGCGTTCCTTCTTTTTGAGAATGTTCCAAACAGTTGTTTTGGCCACGCCTAATGTTCTTGCTATCTCTCTGATGGGTTTGTCTTGTTTCTTCAGCCTAATGATGGCTTGCTTCACTGATAGTGACAGCTCTTTGGATCTCATCTTGAGAGTTGACAGCAAAAGATTCCAAATGCAAATAGCACACTTGAAATGAACTCTGGGCCTTTTATCTGCACATTGAAATTGGGGTAACGAGAGAATATCATACACCTGGAATAGCTGAGAAGCCAATTGTCCCATTACCTTTGGTCCCTTAAGAAGTGGGAGGCACATATGCAAACTGCTGTAAGTCCTACACTGTTCACCTGAGTTGGATGTACATACCCTCAAATTAAAGCTGACAGTCTGCAGTTAAAGCACATTGTGTTTGCTTCATTCCAACTCCATTGTGGTGGTGTATAGAATCAAAGATGTTAGAATTGTGTCAATGTCCCAATATTTCTGGACCTGACTGTATCAAAAACCATATACCAGCAAAACAAATTTATTTAGACGAAGAAGGCAGAACCCTGATGATTGAGATTAAGATGGAAACCAAAAATATATTACTAATATCAATCTATGCACCGAAAGGAAATCAAAAAGAATGCTTTAAAAAAATACATAACACAATCAATTTAGATTCATATATATATCATAGGGGTCTACAAAGCAATAGTAGATACAAAAAAAGATTACCAAAGTAATAAAAAAAATACATTTAGGAAAAAGACACTCCCAGACACCTTTAAAGATATGGCCCAAGAACTACAATTACAGGACACATGAGGAGAACTAAATAAAACTAAGAAACAGTATACATTTTATTCGAACCTCCACCAATCATGGTCCAGGATAGATATGGCCTGGATGACCTCTGAGTTAAGGAAGGATATAAAAGAAATCGAAATTACACCAAATGTATGGGCAGACCATAACCCGATAACAGTAATTTAGGAACCTGGATAGCTCAGCAGACTAAAAGCATTGTGTTTAACACCAGCTGTCTGCAATTACTGTAAGTTCAAATCTCACCAGGCTCAAGGTTGACCCAACCTTCCATCCTTTCTAAGGTAGGTAAATTGAGGACCCAGTTGTGGGGGCAATAAGCTGACTTTATATAAATATACAAAAGTATGAAGGCTATTGCTTAACACATTGTAAGCCGCCCTGAATCTCCGGAGAAGGGCAGCATATAAATAAATTTTTAAAAAATTGAAAAGGCCAACAAAAACAAAAAAGATGGATGATGGATAAAGAGATTATGAACGATAAGGAATATAAAGAAATCATCAAGAAAAATGAACATATTCTTCCAAATAAATATGAGAGAACAAACGTCATTGCAAAATTTATGGGACACTACAAAAGTGTATATAAGAAGTTTAACAATTTCATATAAAGCAAAGAAGAATAGAGACAAACAGCAAAGGAAAGACAATCTACTGATAGAACTTGGAAAGTACAAAGCGGAACTACAGAAAGAACCAAACAGTAAAACAATGAAAGAAAAAGTGAACCTCACCAAACACAAAATAAATTTAGCAACAACAACAGAAATAGTGAGGAAAATCCAAATGGCAAAACAAAACCAATTCAAATACGCAAATAAAACAGGACACTGGTTGGCCTATAAATTAAAGAAAGATAAGGAGAAAAGAACAATTTATCAACTGCAGGACGAACAAGGACAAATGTATCACAGGAGTAAAGATAAAAAAAATTGCAAAGAATTTTTTCCAGAACTTGTACGTGCAAGAAGAAATACGAGAGGAAGATGTTAAAGATTATTTATGCAAAACTAATATTCAAGAAATAAAATTCAAAGAGAATTATTGAATAGACAAATCTCGATATTTGAATTGATGGAGGCAAGAAAAAAACAGAAGAACAATAAAACCCCAGGGCCAGACAGCATACCACTGGAATACTATAAAATTGGCTACCAATTAATAGATAATGTCTTACTACAGGTTTTTAATGAAGTACTCGCAGAAACAATAATCCCTCAATCATGGACAGAGACAACTATTACACTTATACCAAAAGACAATTCGGACCTTACCCAAATTAAAAATTACAGACCTATATCACTCCTGAACGCCGACTATAAACTATTCACCCTAATTATTTCACAGAGAATGAAAAATATCATTACTGACTATATTCATTCAGACTGAAACGGATTTATCCCCAAAAGACAAATTAAAAACACAAGAATGATAATAAACATTTTCAAATACTATGAACAAAAACCAGATGAACAAATGGCATTAATTTTCTTAGATGCACAAAGGTGTTTGATAATCTCAGTTGGACTTTTCTAACATCACAACTGGAAAAAATGGGAGTGGGTGATAAATTCCTAAATATGATCAAGGGTATATGCTTTAACCAAACGGCGAAGATATGGATAAATGGAGAGTTAACGAACCAATTTCAAATATCTGAAGGGGTGAGAAAGGGATGCCCCCTATCCCCCCTACTATTTATATTAGCATTAGAGATACTATTGAATGAAATCAGAAAAGACAAAGAAATAAAAGGATTAAAAATAAAGAATCAGGAATATAAATTACAGGCATTCGCTGATGACATGGTATTTATCCTAGAATAACCAAAACAATCAGGAATGAAATTATTAGAGAAAATAGAACAATACGGAAAAGTTGCAGAACTGAAAATTAACAAACAAAAAATGAAAATTTTAACAAAAAACCTGACGAAAATACAGGAGAAAGAATTGGAAGATATATTAGAAATTCAGACAACAAAAATAAAATACTTAGGAATTTGGCTCAGTAAGAAAGTATCAACACTCAAAGAAGACAACTATCTCAAATTGGCCAAAATTAGATATATATTTATATATATATTTATATTTATTGGATTTATATACCGCCCTTCTCCTTGCGGACTCAGGGCGGTGAACAGCCAGATAAAAATACAGTATACAAAAGTTAAAAATCATTAAAACCCATATAAACTTTGGCTGACAGTTAAGAACAATTTAAATATTAAAATACCACAACCCTAGAACACTAAAAATGTTAAAATTCAGCGGGGATCAGGCTAGACCGGCAAGCTGGAAAAGATACGTTTTCAGGGCCCGACGAAATGTCTGGAGGTCGGGGATCGTTCTCAGTTCTGGAGGAAGATCATTCCAGAGGGTCGGGGCTGCCACAGAGAAGGCTCTCCCCCTGGGGGTCGCCAGCTGGCATTGTCTGGCTGACGGCACCCTGAGAAGGCCCTCTCTGTGGGAGCGAACCGGCCGGTGGGAAGCAGCTGGCGGCAGAAGGTGGTCCTGTAAATACCCTGGTCCTAAGCCATGGAGCGCTTTAAAGATGATCACCAACACCTTGAAACGCACCCGGAAGTCCACCGACAACCAATGCAGCTCGCGCAGGAGAGGAGTCACATGGGAGCGCCCTGTCGCTCCCATAATCCCCTGCGCGGCCGCATTCTGCACCAGTTGGAGCCTCCGGGTGCACCCCAAGGGGAGCCCCATGTAGAGAGCATTACAGTAATCCAGGCGAGAGGTGACGAGCGCCTGAGTGACTGTGCGTAGGGAGTCCCGATCTAGAAAGGGCCGCAACTGGCGTATCAAGCGAACCTGATAAAAAGCCCCCCTGGCCACAGCTGTCGTGTGATCCTTTAAGGACAGCCGTGGATCCAGGAGGACGCCCAAGTTGCGAACCCTTTCCGTGGGGGCCAAAGATTCACCCCCAATAACCAGCGATGGTGTCAGCTGGCTATATCGGGGCGCCGGCAGCCACAGCCACTCGGTCTTGGAGGGGTTGAGTCGAAGCCTGTTTCTCCCCATCCAGACCCGCACGGCTTCAAGGCACTGGGACATCACTTCCACAGCATCGTTGGGGTGGTCTGGGGTGGAGATGTACAGCTGAGTATCATCAGCGTACTGATGGAACTCCACCCCAAAACCACGGATGATCTCACCCAGCGGCTTTACATAAATGTTGAACAGGAGGGGCGAGAGGACCGATCCCTGCGGCACCCCACACATTAGGCGCCTCGGGGTCGATCGCTGCCCCCCTGTCAACACGGATTGCGACCGGTCGGAGAGATAGGAGGAGAACCACCGCAGAACGGTGCCCCCCACACCCAGTCCCTCCAACCTACGCAACATGATACCATGGTCGATGGTATCAAAAGCCGCTGAGAGGTCTAACAGCACCAGGATAGAGGAGTACCCCCTACCCCGGGCCCTCCAGAGATCATCCACCAACGCGACCAATGCCGTTTCGGTGCTGTATCCAGACCTGAAGCTGGCCTGGAGCGGGTCTAAATAGACAGCTTCATCCCGGTACTGAGGGAGCTGCCACGCAACCACACTCTCAACAACCTTCGCTAAGAAGAGAAGGTTGGAGACAGGACGGTAATTAGCCAAAATAGCTGGGTCCAAGAAGGGCTTCTTGAGGAGGGGCCTCACCACCGCCTCCTTCAAGGCGACCGGTAGGGCACCCTCACTCAAAGAAGCATTTATAATCTCCTGGAGCCAGCCTCGTGTAACCTCCCGGGTGGCCAGCACCAACCAGGAGGGACACGGGTCCAATAAACATGTGGTTGCATTCAGTCTTCCCAAGGTCCTGTCCACGTCCTCGGGAGCCACAGGATCGAACTCAGCCCAGATAACACTCTCAAGACCTGCCTCAGTCACCCCGCCCGAACTCACCCAGTCAGCGGCCAAGTCATCCCGAATCTGAGTTATTTTATCATCCAGATATTGAACAAAATCCTCAGCACGACCCTGCGAGGGATCCTCCTGCGCTCCCAGATGGAGGAGGGAGCGGGTCATTCTAAGCAGGGCGGCTGGGCGATTATCTGATGATGCGATAAGAGTGGTAAAATAATTAAATTTTGCCGCTTTTATCACCACTAAGTAAGTCTTAATATGAGCTCTTACCAGTGTCAAGTCGGATTCAGAGTGACTGGCCCTCCAATCGCTCTCTAGGCGTCTTCTCCGGCGTTTCATCTCCCTCAGCTCCTCGGTAAACCAAGGAGATAAGTGAGTTCGGCGCCGGGTCAGAGGCCGCAAAGGCACGATGCGGTCCAAGGCCCCACTGGCCGCCCTATCCCAGGCCGCCACCAGGTCCTCGGCCGAGTCGCGTGTTAGTGTCTCAGGAAATGGCCCAAGCTCCGTCTGGAACCTATCAGGATCCATCAGGCGCCTGGGGCGGAACCACCTGGTCGGTTCTGCCTCCCTGCGGTGAGGTGTAGCGGTCTGAAAGTTGAGTCGAAGGAGCGAGTGGTCAGTCCATGACAGGGGTTCAACACCTATATCCCCGATGTCAAGACCACTCAACCACTGACCAGAGACAAAAACTAGATCCAGGGTGTGTCCACCAATGTGGGTCGGGCCCTGAATTACTTGGGTCAAGTCCATGGCCGTCATGGAAGCCATGAACTCCCGAGCTATCTCAGATGTTTCACCGACGGATGGCAGATTGAAGTCCCCCATGACCATAAGCCCGGGGGTCTCAACCGCCACCTCGGCTACAACATTGAGAAGCTCGGGCAGGGTCGTTGCCACGTGGCAGGGAGCCAGGTACGTGACTAACAGACCCATCTGCCCACCACGACCCCACCTCACAAAGATGGACTCACACCTGGCTATCTGAGGTACAGTGGTCTCCCTCGGACCCAGACCTTCCTTAATAATGACCGCCACTCCCCCACCCCTGCCCTGGGCTCTCGGCTGGTGGAATGCAAGAAAACCTGGTGGGCACATTTCCACGAGGGGAACCCCCCCCCTCGTGGCCCAACCAGGTCTCAGTTATACCTGCCAGGTCCGCACCCCCCTCTTGAAGAAGATCACATATGAGGGGGGCCTTATTGACAACGGACCTCGCATTGCATAACAGCAGCCGGAGCCTCGGGTCCTGAGACTCTAAACAACCCAGGGAACGGGAATAGCTCGGGGGACCGGGGCACGCAATCGCTCGAAGACAGCGAGTGCGTGCCCCCACCACCTGATATGGTCCCCTGCTCACGCCATATCTGCCCCTCCCACACAGTGTATTAATAGCGCAACCCTCAACAGAGGGCTCAGTGAGAGCCCTCTTGCCTCCAGAATCTAGACCCCCCGCGGCCCCAGAAACAGCCGGACCTAACCCTCCCCCCCGTGGGTTCTCCCCCAAACCCACTCCCACACCCACCCCTGAACCCCTTAAAAATTTACTTTAAAAAGACCTTAAAAAACCCCTCAAGCCCCGTTTAGCAACATGCCACCTCTCGGGGTCCCAAAACCCGTCATTAAGGTGGGCCCTTGATAACATAGAGGGCCAAGCCTGCGAGAGGGGGGAATCTCACAGGGCAAGAAGGCTGGACCTCGAGTACATCCAAAACGCCAATATATGGAGTAAGTTGCGATTATCATTATTAAGTAAAATTGCCGCCATCAAAATGAATTGTCAGCACTTCAAGCTGCATTTACTCTAGTGCTGACATAAGAAGGAGAAGAGAAGGCATCTGGCAAGGGACGTTTGACTTTTCACCTACTTATTTTCCCTGGAGATGATATCCCCTAGGAGATGGAATGGGAGGAGGGAAATTCCTTTGAGCTGGAGCAGTAGATTAGGGGCAGAGTGACTTGGAAGATGGCCAATAAGTGCAGAGGAGTGGGGAAAGGAAAGGGAGGGTTTTGGGTCAGGAAGCTAGTGTTGGCTATGACGGAGTCGGGTATGGGTTGTTGTGCTTAATAAATGAGAGATTTTATCAAAGACTTTTTGTTGAAATGCAATTTATTTGAGACGACATCGAAACCTGACAGATACCAACACTCCTTTCCAAGCCAAACTGGCTGACCTCCAGATCTCCAGCTCCCTGCCAGATGTATGGAGTGAGTGGAGAAGCAGTCCGGACATCATGGCCGAAAGCAAGCTGTCCGAAGAGACCTTAATTCAGGCAACTGGAAAAGAGCCAATCTTGATCCCAGCCAGTTTGGATGCTACGGGGCATTTCGGCTTCCTAAAGACTCTGCACTTAGTACAAAGACAGTTCTGGTGGCCCCACATGAGAAAAGACGTAGACAGTTATGTAAAAAGTTGTACCATCTATGCAATGATGAAAAACTGACCAGGGCTGCTGCAGCCAGTAGCTGAACCGACAAGACCATGGGAGGAGATTGCAATGGACTTCATAGTAGAACTGCCAAGGAGTGGTGGAAACACAGTGATCTGGACTTATTCTCCAAACAGGCACATTTCATACCCTGCAGCGGACTACCCTTAGCTCGTCAGTTGTCCAAACTGTTCCTGAAACACATCTACCGCCTGCATGGAGTACCCAGAAGAATCATCTCCGATCGAGGTGTCCAGTTCACAGCAAAATTCTGGAGGGAATTCCTACATTCCATAGGGTCATCCCAAGGCCTCAGCTCAGCATTTCACCCGAGCACCAATGGGGGGGGGGCGGAGAGACTGAATGCCATGATAGAACAATACCTAAGATGCTATGTCAACTACCAACAGTCTAATTGGGCGGACCTATCTTTTGCGGAGGTCGCGTATAATAATGCGGTCCACAGTAGCACAGGACTAACCCCATTTAAGATAGTGAGTGGTATGGATTTCGTTCCCATGCCAGAGTACCCAAGAGAGCCCCCTTCCTCAGTCAGTTTGACCGATTGGATGGAAATGTTGAGAGAAACCTGGGAGAACATCAAGAAGGTATTAGCCAAGGCTGCACAATCCTATAAGAAACAAGCAGATAAGCACCGAATTCCCAAAGACCATTCTGAGTGGGAGAGAAGGTCTACCTCTCCACCAAGTATTTGAGACTCAGACTCCCGAGCAGGAAACTGGGCCCGAAATTTATAGGACCATTTCCTATAGTAAAAGTAATCAACCCAGTTATAGTACAATTGCAGCTGCCCAGAGTACTAGGGAGGATAAACCCTGTTTTCCACAGTAGCCTCCTGAAACCTGTGGTGGGGTCAACTTTAAGGCCATTGCCAAGTGATCCCCCAGAGCCCCTGGTCATTGGGGGCCACACTCACTATGAGGTATAGTGAATTCTCGATTCGAGGTGGCACAGGGGACACCTCCAATACTTAATCAAGTGGAAGGGTTACCCTTTGTCAGAGGCTTCCTGGGTGAAAAGCAGAAACATCCAAGCTGACTGCCTTATAGCCAAATTCCATGCAGATCACCCAGGCAAGGCAGGAGGGGGCGGGACACACATCCCCAGACGGGGTAACGGTACTTGTTGTTTGTCTTACACAGGTCACCCTAGAAAAATGAAGGGGGAGGGGCCGGATGTCAGCACTTCAAGCTGCATTTTCTCTAGTGCTGACATAAGAAGGAGAAGAGAAGGCATCTGGCAAGGGACGTTTGACTTTTCACCTACTTATTTTTCCTGGAGATGATATCCCCTAGGAGATGGAATGGGAGGAGGGAAATTCCTTTGAGCTGGAGCAGTAGATTAGGGGCAGAGTGACTTGGAAGATGGCCAATAAGTGCAGAGCAGTGGGGAAAGGAAAGGGAGGGTTTTGGGTCAGGAAGCCAGTGTTGGGTATGATGGAGTCGGGTATGGGTTCTTGTGCTTAATAAATGAGAGATTTTATCAAAGACTTTTTGTTGAAATGCAATTTATTTGAGACGACATCAAAACCTGACATGAATATCCTTCTGAAAATATTGTATTTATTCCAAATAATACCAATAAATCCAGGAAGAACTTACTTTAAAGACCTTAATACAATGATATCAAAATACTTCTGGCAAGGGAAAAGGGCAAGAGCCAAATTGAAACATCTTGGAGACACTAGAGAGAGGGGTGGATAGGATTACCGGACTGGCAAATTTATTATAAAGCAGCAACACTTACATGGATAAAAGACTGAATAACACTAAACAACAAACGTATATTAACACTGGAGGGATCCAGTTTGCTGAAGGGGTGGCATGCATTCTTATGGGAGGGGAAACCTAGACAACATGAACACATTAGAAGACACTTTATTAGAGAAGCACTTGCAAAGATTTGGAGAGAAATCAGGAAAAACCAAAATCCCAAGATGGCTCTCAACTATGGAGGCTCAAATATATCCAAACGCAATGGACATAGACAAGATGAAAACATACAATGAACTGTTGAATGGTGAAGGAGAAGTGAAGACGAGAAGAACTGAGAGAACAAGGTACAGACATTGATTGGTGGCCGTATTTACAAATAAAATCAAGACATAAGATGGACATGAAAAAATTTCGATTCCAAAAAGAACAGAACAAATTAGATTTTATTTTATTTATTTATTAGTTCAATTTATATGCTGCCCTTCTCCAGAGACTCAGAGTGGCTTACAATGCATTTAAAGCAATAGCCTTCATCCTTTCTATATACCTGCTTAATAGGGCTTTCGCCCCCCCCCCCCACAAGCAGTGTTCTTTTTTATACAAAGTCAGTTTATTGCCCCCACAATCCGGGTCCTCAATTTACCTACCTCAGAAGGATGGAAGGCTGAGTCAACCTTGATAAAAGATTGATAAAAGATAAAAAGATAAAATAATATTGGGATCTGATGATAAATTAATAACTAAAATTTTCAATTATTTACTAAAATATAAATTGGAAGAAGAAGTGTTGAAAGAATATATTACGTGGGCGAAAAATTTCGGATATAATATTGAACTCAACAAATGGGAAAAAATGTGGAATGTAAATACCAAACTGACAATGTCTGTACCCTATAAGGAAAATACCTACAAAATGTTCTACAGGTGGCATCTCCCCCTGGCACGCTTGGCAAAGATGTTCCCTAACACCACACAGGACTGTTGGAAATGCAAATCACACAAGAGAACATACTACCACATTTGGTGGTCATGCCAAAAAGCAAAAAAAATTCTGGAGAATGATTCAAAAACAATTAGAAGAAACTACTGCCCAGAGAGTGCCATTGAAACCAGAAACATATCTATTAGGAAAATTAACAAATCACTATGAAAAGGAAATACAATATTTGATAATCCATATCCTGACAGTGGCAAGAATTACATTGGCGTAAATGTGGAAATCAGAAGAAAAGCCATTGGAGGACAAAATAATACAAAAGGTAACGGAATGTGCAGAGATGGACAGGCTTACTAAAGAAATTCAAGAAAAGGAAGACACAATACAATCTAGTCTGGGAACGATGGTATGATTGGTTAGAGGAAAAGAAAAGAAAGTTTTTAAAAAATTAGCACTTTCGACATATTTCAATCATATCAGACAGTCAAAATTAGTAAAATAGAAAGGGAATATCAACCAAGGAAACAAACATTCAGAAATGCACTTAAAATATCATTAAATAATGAAAGATGTAAATACATATGTAGAGAAATATAGATTACCAAAGTAACTGTCAGGAGTTTCGGTTTCATCCTCGAAATAAATTAATTTCCAAGCAGCAAACTTTAGGAAATATTCTCTTTATTGAGCAATGCATCTGTGCCCGACAACCATGCAGACAGTACTGGCCCCTCCATCCAAAACCCCTCCTATTCTTTCCCCAGAAACTGCTCTCCATTGGCTGTCTACCAGATCACTCTCTCTTATCTGTCTCTTCAGCACACAGGAATGTCACCCCTCCCATACATCTCCCAGGAGACTGAATTCACCGAAAGCTTTTCAAGGTGAAATGTCAAACTTTTTTCCTCATTGCTTCTATGTCAGTATTGGAACACTGACAGTAACTCTTTTTTTTAATGCTCAAGTTACAAGACTTGATTTAAATGTATAGTTTGTTTATGTTGTGTATTGTATATATGTATGTTTTTGTTTGTCTATTTTTAAATTCAATAAAAAAACCTATAGAACAGTAATCAAGAAAATACAGTAGCTAAGATAATTAACCAATTAACAGTAAAAGCCAGAAGTGGGGCCATTAATACATTCCAGGCCTGGGTATGTAGTTAAGTTTTTCAAGCCTTATAGAAGGCCAACAGGGTGGAGGTCATACTTATTTCCAAGCAGAGAATGCTCCACAAAGCAGGGGCTACAACAGAGGAGGTCTGTCTTCTAGTTCCTGCCATTCAAATGTCTTTGGCAACACTATCAATTGGACAACTGGGCTGTACTGGACTTAATTCTTACAAACAGAGAAGAAGTGATAGAGGGAGTTGAAACTGCAGGAAACTTGAGTGAGAGTGACCATGTCATACTAGAATTCAACATACCATGTTTTCCCCAAAATAAGACCTGTATTACATTTTTTTGAACCCTGAAATAAGTGCTTGGCCTTATTGTCATACGCTCAAAGCCTGATTGGGCTTATTATCAGGGGATGTCTTATTTTGGGGGAAACAGGGTAACACAAACATAAGCAATAGAACATAATTACACCAGAGCCTTAGATGTTCAAAGAGCTGGTTTTAATAAACTCAGAGAAGAATTGGGAAAGATTCCTTGGATGAAAATTATAAAGGGGAAAACAACTCAAGAATCTCAGGAAACTCTGAAAAGCATGATTATAAAAAACCAAACCAGCACAATGCCACTGAGAAATAAAAATAAGAAACCAGCATGGCTGCACAAAGATCTCTCTGATAAATTGAAAGACAAAAAGGACAAGTACAAAAAATGGAAAGAGGGACACACAACTAAGGCAGATATCAGCAGACAGCCAGAATCTGCAAAGACGAAATCAGGAAAGCAAAAGCTCAGAATGAACAAAGACTTGCAGCAAAAGTCAAAGATAACAAAAAAAGTTTCTTCCAACATATAAATAAGAAAAAATCAAGGAAACAATCAGTCCACTAAAGAGAGAAGACAGCAAGGAAGTAACAGGCAACAGAGAGAAAGCAGAGCTGCATAACTCATATTTTGGTCTTCATGCAAAAAGAAACTATAGCCCAACCTACCAGAAACATAACTGTAAAAAACAGACTGGAAATAAAAGTTAAAATAAGCCAAAAAATAGTAAGAGAACACCTGTCTGATCTTGATAGATACAAATCACCAGGACCAGATGGATTACATCTCAGAGTTCTAAAGGACCTGGCAGATGTCATTTCAGAACCATTGCACCACATCTTTCAAAAATTTTCTATGCTAAAGTCTTAGCAGATACACTAAGTTGACTCAATTTATTACTTACTGTTTATATGTGTGTGCGTGCGTGTGTGTGTGTGTGAGTGTGTGTGTGTGTGTACAGGTAATATCTTGGGTTTCTTCCCGTGTAATTGCAACATATCTTTAGAAGGATTGCAGCGACGTTTCGATGAAATCACATTCATCATCTTCTGGCTGATGTTCTCGGTTTGGTGCTTATGGGCAAACTGTGATCTTAACTGACATTTTTCTTTGAAAAGAGGCAAAGGTGTATTCTGATTGGTTGACAGTGTTGTTTTATTCTGATTGGCTGATGATGTAGTTGCATTTTGATTGGGTGGAAGCACTGTTGCTGGGTTGTGGGTTGATGGATAAGATATGTTGGAAATGGTGGCAACACAGGCTTTTTAATGAACCTTTGATCTATGGTTTATATTTTGTGTTAAGATTCATCTATTTATGAGAGCAGGTTTCCAAATATAAGGCAGACGGGAGGTGTCATCACGTTTATTCATACAATATGATCTTTTCTCTATTTCAATGGCCTCTCTGATTATTCTGCCATTGAGATGTTCTATTTTTGCAACTGTTCTTGTGTTATTAAAGTTAATATTATGTCCTGTGACATTTATATTAACTTTAATAACTTTAATATTAAATATTTAAATATTAATTTTAATAACACAAAAACACCCAGGAAACTACAGACCAATCAGCCTAACATCAATATCCAGGAAGATACTGAAAAAGATAATTAAAAAACAGATCTGCCAACACCTAGAAATGAGTAAAGTAATAACTAGCAGTCAGCCTAGGTTTGTTAAAAACAGATCATGCCAAACCAATCTTATTTCATTTTTCAACATAGTAACTAAATTAGTAGACCAGTGAAATACTGTCGACATAATATACTTAGATTTTAGCAAGGCATTCAACAAAGTAGACCACAACCTACTTTTTTAAAAAAAATAGATTTATATGCCGCTCTTTTCCGGAGACTCAGGGCAGCTTACAATGCGTTAAGCAGTAGCCTTCATACTTTTGTATATATTTTTTATACAAAGTCACCTTATTGCCCCCACAAATGGGTCCTCAATTTACCTACCTTAGAAAGGATGGAAGGCTGAGTCAACCTTGAGCCTCGAACTTGCAATAATTGCAGACAACTGAATGTTAATATCAGGCTATTTAGCCTATTGAGCTATCTGAGGCTTACTTCTTTGTAAGCTGGAAAAAATTGGGATAGAGAGCTTCACCATCAGATGGATTCACAATTGGCAGACAAACCGTAGTCAGGAAAGCAAAAGCTCAGAATGAACAAAGACTTGCAACAAAAGTCAAAAATAACAAAAAAAGTTTCTTTCAACATATAAATAACAAGAAAAAAATCAAGGTAACAATTAGTCCACTACAGAGAGAAGATGGCAAGGAAGTTAACAGACAACAGAGAGAAAGCAGAGCTACTTAACTCATTCTTTCCATCAATCTTCATGCAAAAAGAAACTATAGTACAACCTACCAAAAACATAACTGCAAAAGACAGACCTCTTCATGGATTACTGCCTTGTCATGGCGAAGGGGATTGCGTAGCTCAATGAAACTATGAGCTATGCTGTGCAGGGAAACCCAAGACGGACAGTGATCTGTCCCCCTCTACAGACACCCACAAAAACACAGCCAGTCGAGGGTTAAAGAAGCACTTGGCACACACCACAGTTCTTATCTCTAACTTGGCAGCGATATGCACACCATCTGCCAAGTGCTTTAATAGTTCACAGAAAGAAAATCACATACGTAGCTTTGACAAAATCTGTTCTTTTAGCTCCAATGACTACCAGATTGAGTTATTGTTCGTCACAGGGATCATTAACCACCACCCTGTCTTATATAGGCTCTGGGTGTGGTCCAGTGACTCATTGGTCCTGTGACTCAAGTCCAGTGACTCAGGTCTATTCCCTCGTACGTCTCCTTTTAAGAAAGCTTAAAATTCCCTTCCTGTAAGATGACAACTTTCCCTGAGGAGTTAGCCCAAGGACTATCTAAGAATTGGTGAAAGAAAATTCAGCCAGAAAAACATGAGTTTTCACTCAGAGCTCAATTTGAAAACAAACTTATTTGACCTCCCTTGGCTCTAGAAAGTTTAGAAACCACTCCATCTACTGATGGGACCTGTCTGTCCGTGACCAGAAACCTTGCATTTCCACCCCAAGCTCAGAGTTGAAAAACATATTTTCATGTTCGCCTAGTTCCCGAAAGCTTTTAATGCCCTTTATTGTAAGATGAGAACTTTTCTTCAGGAGTTAGCCCAAGGACTATTTCAGAATTGTACAACTAAATTCAGCCACAGAAGTCGAGTTATCACTCAGGTTCAGAGTTGAAAAAATAAACATATCTCCATATTCGCCTGGCTCCAGAAAGATTTAAATAACACCTTTGTCAGATAAGAAATTTCCCTGAGCAGTTAACCCAAAGAATATGTCAGAATCGATGGGACAACTGAATTCATCCAGAAAAGTTCTTTTGGGCTATATTTCAAAAATAAAAACACCTCCATGTTTCCCTGGAGTTTTGATTCCAGAAAGCTTAAAATCCCTTTTCTTGTAAGATAAGAACTTTCCCTGAGGAGTTAGCTGAAGGAATACAATTGGTGTTAGAACTCAATTCAGCCAGAAATTCTGTTTTTAGCCAGATTGGAAAATCAAAAGCTCCTCCATGTTCCCCTACCTCCTGAAAGCTTAAAACCCCCTTTCTTGTCAGATGACACTTTCCCTGAGGAGTTAGCCCAAGGTCTATCAGAATTGGTTAAAGAAAATTCAGCCAGAAAAACTGAGTTTTCAGTCAGAGCTCACATTTGAAAGAAACACGTATTTGACCTCCCCTGGCTCTGGAAAACTTAGAAACCACTCCATCTACAGATCAGATCTGTCCGTGAGCCAGAAACCCTGAATTTCCACCCCAAGCTCAGAGTTGAAAAATATCTCCATGTTCTCCTAGTTCTGGAAAGCTTAAAAAGCCCTTCATTGTAAAATTGGAATTTTTGCTCATGAGTTAGCCCATGGATTATCTCAGAATTGGTGGTACAACTAAATTCAGCCACAGAACTTGAGTTACCATCCAGGTTCAGAGTTTTAAAACAAAGATATCTACATATTCGTCTGGCTCCAGAAAGATTAAAAAAAACACCTTTGTCAGATAAGAACTTTTCCTGAGCAGTTAACCCAAAGAATATATCAGCATTGGTGGGAGAACTGAATCCATCCAGAAAAGTTCTTTTGGGCCATATTTGAAAAATAATACACCTCCATGTTTCCCTGGAGGTTTGGTTCCAGAAACCTTAAAATCCCCTTTCTTGTCAGATAAGAACTTTCCCTGAGAAATTAGCCCAAGGAAT
Source organism: Coluber constrictor foxii (assembly GCA_038048745.1). Classification (NCBI taxonomy): domain Eukaryota; kingdom Metazoa; phylum Chordata; class Lepidosauria; order Squamata; family Colubridae; genus Coluber; species Coluber constrictor. The sequence goes on along the minus strand of CM075961.1, from coordinate 110,404,062 downwards.
AACAAGGGGGAAGAACTCAATTCAGCCAGAAAAATCTGTTTTTAGTCAGATTTGAAAACCAAAGGTTTCTCCATGTTCCCTTGCCTAAGGAAAGCTTAAAAAGCCCTTCCTTGTAAGGTGACAACTTTCCCTGAGGAATAGGCTGAAGGACTATCTCAGAATTAGTAGTAGAATTCAATTCAGCCAGAAAAACTGAGTTTTCAGCTAGAACTCACATTTGAAAAGAAACATGCATTAGACATCCCCTGGCTCTGGAAAGCTTACAAACCATTTCCAGATCCGACCTGTCCTTGAGCCAGAAATTTTAGGTTTCCACCCAGAGCTCAGAGTTGAACATCAAACAACATATCTCCATGTTCGTGTGGCTCCGGAAAGCTTAAAATTCCCTTCCTTGTCATATCAGAACTTAACCTGAGGTATTATCCCAAGGACTATCTCAGAATTGGTGGTACACGTCAATTCAGCAAGAAAACTTGAGTTACCACCGAGAGCTCAGATTTGAAAAACAAACAAATTTCCATGTTCTCCTGACTCCAGAAAGCTTAAAAACCCCTTCCACGTCAGATGACATATTTCCCTGAGGAGTTAGTTCAAGGAATATCTTGATGGTAGAACTCAATTCAGCCAGAAAATTTCTTTTGAGCTAGAGCTCAGATTTGAAAACCAAAAACATATCCATTTTTGCCTGGCTTCAGAGAGCGATACAATCCCATCCTTGTCAGATCAGAAGTTTCCCTGAGACCCAGGAATTGGTGGTAGAGCTCAATTCAGGCAGAGAACTTGAGTTGCCATCCAGAGCTCTGAATTGAAAACCAAACACATCTCTATGTTCATCTGTCTCAGGAAAGCTTAAGAACCCCTTCCTTGTCATATCAGAACTTAAACTGAGGTATTATGCCAAGGTATCTCAGAAGTGGTGGTGCAACTCAATTCAGCAAGAAGAGTGACCACCGAGAGCGCAGATATCAAAAACAAACAAATTTCCATGTTCTCCTGACTCCTGAAAGCTTAAAATCCCCTTCCTTGTAAAATGACAACTTTCCCTGAAAAGTTAGCCCAAGGATTATCTCAGAATTGGTTGAAGAAAATTCAGCCAGAAAAACGGAGTTTTCACTCAGAGCTCAGATTTGAAACAAACACCTATTAGACCTCCCCTGGCTCTGGAAAGCTTAGAAACCACTCCATCTCCAGATCAGACCTGTCCGTGAGCCAGAAACCAAGCTTAGAGCTGAAAAACAAACATATCTCCATGTTCACCTAATTTCGGAAAGCTTAAAATGCTTTAAGCTTGTATGATCAGAACTTTTGCTCAGGAGTTAGTCCAAGGACTATCTCAGAATTGGTGGTACAATGAAATTCAGCAACAGAACTTGAGTTACCATCTAGGTTCAGAGTTTAAAAACAAAGATATCTACATATTTGTCTGGCTCCAGAAAGATTAAAAAAACACCTTTGTCAGATAAGAACTTTCCCTGAGCAGTTAACCCAAGAAATATGTCAGAATTAGTGGGAGAACTGAATTCATCCAGAAAAGTTATTTTGGGCCATATTTGAGAAATAAAAAGACCTCCATGTTTCCCTGAAGGTTTGGTTCCGGAAAGTTTAAAATCCCCTTTCTTGTCAAATAAGAACTTGCCCTGACGAGTTAGCTTAAGGAATACCAAGGTGGTAGTACTCAATTCAGACACAAAATCTGTTTTTAGGTAAATTTGAAAACCAAAAGTTTGTCCATGTTCCCCTGCCTACAGAAAGGTTAAAAAGCCCTTCATTGTAAGATCAGATCTTTTGCTCAGGAGTTAGCCCAAGGATTATCTCAGAATTGGTGGTACAATTAAATTCAGCCACAGAACTCGAGTTATCACTCAGGTTCAGAGCTGAGAAACAAACATATCTTCATATTTGCCTGGCTCCAGAAAGATTTAAATAACATCTTTGTCAGATAAGAAATTTCCCTGAGCAGTTAACCCAAAGAATATGTCAGAATTGGTGGGAGAACTGAATTCATCCAGAAAAGTTCTTTTGGGCTGTATTTGAGAAATAAAAACACCTCCATGTTTTCCTGGAGGTTTGGTTCTGGAAAGCTTAAAAACTCCTTCCTTGTAAGGTGACAACTTTGCCTGAGGAGTTAGCCAAAGGACGCTCTCAGAATTAGTAATAGAATTCAATTCAGACAGAAAACTGAGTTTTCAGCTAGAAATCAGATTTGAAAATCTGAGAGACACCCCCTGGCTCTGGAAAGCTTACAAACCATTTCCAGATCCAATTTGGGCTGTATTTGAGAAATAAACACACCTCAATGTTTCCCTGGAGGTTTGGTTCTGGAAAGTTTAAAATCCCCTTTCTTGTCAGCTAAGAACTTTCCCTGAGGAGTGCGGGATCGAGTCTTTTTATCAACCAAATACCTGAAACTGAAGATGCCAAGTCGGAAGTTAGGCCCAAAGTACACAGGGCCCTTTCCCATAATCTGGGTGATCAATCCTGTGACTGTGGCTTTTAAATTACCGCCCCCCCTTTCTGGGGAAAATACATCCTGTGTGTCACAGTAATCTGTTAACGGTGGAAAGGAACAGGGATTCCCCTGTCCCGCCAGGCCCTGTACATACAGATCATTACAAGATAGATAAAGTCTTGTACTCCAGGTTGCGTAGGGATAGGGTCCAATATTTAGTGCAGTGGAAGAGGTATCCCTTTTCACAGGCTACCTGGGTGGCGGCACCAGATGTTCACACTGCACGGTTGCTAAGGCGGTTCGACCACAAATACCTGAAGAAACTAGGGGGCCTGGGGTGCATGTCTACCAACCCTAATACCTCTGCTCTCATTCTTACAGGTGAGCTCCTGGTAAAGGGGAGCTGCCTGTCGAGCCCCGGCAGGGACTCGTCATACCTGGAAGGGCTGGGGGACCTGAGGCCATCTGAGACATCCACCTGGATGCATGGAACAGTGGAGGGAAATGATCCAGGCGGTGGACAGCCTTTGCAAGACTTCAAACAGCACTGGCAGCTGCTAAAACTGTCGGCAACGCTTCTGGCTCTTTTCCTGACTGGCACCTTTAGATGACATCATCAAGCATCACAGACAGAGTGGGAACTATGAATCTGAACAGCTGATGGGGCAGTGGTGGGGGTGAAAACTACCGGATGGTGGCTTGTGGGATAGGGATAAATAGCGCTGTGTGGCAATTGCGCGCAGCACTGACTTTGTTCCTGTAATCCAGTTTGTACTGTGGTTTTGGCTGTTCTGGTGATTAAAATGTTTAAGAACTTGCAAACTCATGCTCAAGTACTAGTTTTTGTGACATCACATGGACTGGGACAAGACAAGACAAGACATTATTTGTGAAAGAACTGGTTCTTAAACACCCAAATACTGCACAGCCATTTATTGTACAAGCCGATGTGAGCGATATTGCAGTTGGGGCAGTCCTATTACAAAGTAATGACCAAAAAAAGCTTCAACCATGTGCATATATATCCTGAAAACTTACCCAAGCAGAGAGAAATTGGGCGTTTTGGGAGAAGGAAGCATATGCAGTCAAATGGGCCCTCCAAACATGGTGACACCTATTGGAAGGTAGCAAACTACTGTTCGAGGTTTGGAAGAACCCTCTGTAAATTGTCCCCAAAACAAGTGAGATGGGCACAGTATTTCCAATGGTTTACTTTTACTCTCAAATATGTACCAGCGGGACGGAACTTTATGGCTGATGCATTATCCTGCATGCCCCAATATGAGAGTAAGATATGAGAGGAGATAATGCAAGCCTTAGTACCCCCTAAACAAAAAGGAGCACGAGTAATAGATAATCGCATGTTTATCTAATCACCTTGACTGGGTGACTAGGTTACAAAAATAATTGAAGTCTGATACATGGTCAGCGAATCACCGGTTATTAGTCACATACCGTGATGGTTTTGCATGGAGAGGTGACAAACTATATATACTCATCTCCCTGAGAGGTAAGGTACTAAAAAAATGCCATGACGTTAATATGGGATATTTCGGATTCTTGAAAACCTTACATCTTGTCAGACAACAATTTTGGTGGCCTAGAATGTGTACCTATATTGAAGAATGTGTACATGGATGTTCAGTTTGTGCAACCTCTAAACCATGTATAGGGAAACCACTTGGCCTTTTACAGTCGGTGGCTGAACCCAGTAAACCATGGGATGAAATTGCCATGGATTTTGTGGTTGAGTTATCAAATAGCAAAGGACATACAGTCATATGGACTGTAATCAATCTGTTTTTTTTTAAAATTAGAAATTCACAATTTATTTCAAATAAAACAATTCAGGAGGGGAAAATTTAAAGGGCTCTTTCTCCTCTGCCCTCTTCCCCTCCTAATGCCGGAAAAGTGTTGGCAGTTTCTTGAGATTGCTTTCCCCCAAATCTCAGTGAGGGACAGAGCAAAGGCAGCCATGATAATGTAGCACTCTGCATAATAAAAAAAAAGCTTCCATAGCAGAAGCTACTACCTGAAAATTTGGAACAGTCCAGACATTTCATCTCATGTAGAGGTCTGCCCTCAGCTTGACGACTGGCCAAGTTGTTTATACAACATATATATCACTTGCACGGGGTACCAAAATGCATTATATTGGATAGAGGGGTGCAATTCACCGCCCGGTTTAGGAGGGAGTTTCTACACCGGATTGGATCTGAACAGGGTCTCAGCTCAGCTTTCCACCTGAGCACAAATGGAGCAATTGAATGAGCCAATGCGATGGTGGAGCATTACTTACCTTCGTATATTTCATACCAACAAAATGATTGGTATAAACTGCTACCATTCACAGAGGCGACTTATAACAACGCCATACACTGTAGTATAGGGCATACCCTGTACAAAATAGTATCAGGAAAGGAATTCACTGCCATTCCAGAGTTGAAGAGAAATAATCTGGAATCCAGAACACCACAGGAATGGAATGGACAGAAAAAAATACGAAGGTGGGGCCATATGTAAAAGAATCTCTGGAAAAAGTATCCATCAAATATAAAATGCAGCAAACAAAAGAAGAGCTAATCACCACCGTTTATGGTAGGAGACCAGGTGTACCTTTCAACAAAATATGTAAAGTTACAACTGCCCAGCAGAAAACTAGGCCCCAAATACATTCTCCATAAAGAAAATAATAAACCCGGTAACGATAGATTTGAAACTACCACCCCGATTAAGCAGAATACATCCTGTGTTCCATTACAGCCTTCTCAAACCAGTAACAGCATATTGTAATACATATACATGCCCAGGACTGGTATCAGGTGAACACTACGAAGTCGAATAGATCCTTGATTTGAAAATACACCATGGTAAACTGAGATACTTAGTCTGATGGATAGGGTATCTTGATACAGAGGCATCATGGTTGCAGTCAGTAGATCTTAATACACCAAAACTGCTACAGCATTTCCATAAAAAGTATCCACAAAAGCCAGGGGACAATGCAATGTGATAATCTCTCTCTCCTTACCTTGTAGGATGACACCTGGTGTGTGTGTGGGGGGTGAATGTCAAGCGCCCTCAACAACTTACCAAATAAGAGGGGCATCCCACATGGAAAACCAGCTGGCCGAACATATTAATGCCAGAATAATAAACACGGGTGTTGATGATGGCAAGAATGGGGCAATAGCGGTAGCGATGTTGGTGGTGGGATTAGTGGGGTTTGGTACAGCTGTTTGTGGGATATTGGGAGGTAGGAATCCTGTGCGGGATGGTTGGAACAGCCCGACCTGAAGCTGTAAATGCAGATAGATGATGTCATATGCCAGCAACCCAAGGAAAGCTCCAGCAACTTCAAAGCAGGGAGAAAAGCATGCAGCTTATCAACTGACACTGATTGTGGACTATTACAAAGCAGTCAGCAGGATAGCCTATAAAAAGGAGCTGAGAAGCAGCCGCTCTCAGCTCCAGCTTTATTCTTGTATAGAGAGCCAGTATTTGCTTATCTGTCGAGTAGCTGTCATTAAACGAGTTAAATCATAGTTTGAGTCATGTGTTTAACTCAGCCAGCACAGGCAGTAAAGAAAAGCCAAGATCAGTGAATTTTCAGGCAAAATTGATTCAGAGACATTTGAGATACCAAAGCAATTTTCTTCAGCAGCAAAAACTGAAATCAAGGAGATCAAACATCAAAAGTCCTACGGCCAGCAGAAGTTAGCTTACAGTAAAAAGGATGCTTGCCTGAGTAAAACAGCTTGAAGGAAAAAGCCCAGAAAGAACTCTGGGAATGCAATTGGGAAGAACCTGTCAAAGACAATGATCAGTCCCAGGATGTAGGGATGTACATTCAGGATTTTGATAATATGACATGGGAAATTGAGCGTACATCTGAAATGCTAAAGAAGCTGAGTGATAAAAGCATGCCTCATCAAATAAAAAACAGAGTAATATTTGTTATTCAGCAATTGGGAAATGGAGAATGGACTCAAAGTCTTCAAAAGCATCTGAAACATTTGAAAAGTGACATTCAGCTCTATGAAGCAAAGTTGTCCAAAGGATCAAGGATGCTGTGGGAGTTGGCAATAGATTTTTCTCCTCATTGCAGTGAAAAACAAAATAAGGTAACAGAGAATGATGCTTGCAACTTAGCCAAAAAAAATGGAAGAGTTTATACATAAATAATTTTCATATGGGATATTGTTTTAGTTCATGACAAACTCAGCTGCACCATTGACACTATTTGCATTGCATACAATCGTGGGCTTGACTGCATCCTGAGAAAAATCTCAAAGGTACAGTGGGGCAAAAAAGTATTTAGTCAGCCACCAATTGTGCAAGTTCTCCCACTTAAATAGATGAGAGAGGCCTGTAATTGACATCATAGGTAAACCTCAACTATGAGAGACTAAATGAGAAAACAAATCCAGACAATCACATTGTCTGATTTGGAAATAATTTATTTGCAAATTACGGTGGAAAATAAGTATTTGGTCACCTACAAACAAGCAAGATTTCTGGCTCTCACAGACCTGTAACTTCTTCTTTAAGATGCTCCTCTGTCCTCCACTCATTACCTGTATTAATGGCACCTATCTGAACTTGTTATCAGTATAAAAGACACCTGTCCAACCCAAAACAGTCACACTCCAAACTCCACTATGGTGAAGACCAAAGAGTTGTCGAAGGACATCAGAAACAAAATTGTAGACCTGCACCAGGCTGGGAAGACTGAATCTGCAATAGGCAAGCAGCTTGGTGTGAAGAAATCAACTGTGGGAGCAATAATTAGAAAATGGAAGACATACAAGACCATTGATAATCTCCCTCAATCTGGGGCTCCACTCAAGATCTTCATGCAAGATCTCACCCTGTGGGGTCAAAATGATCATAAGAACGGTGAGTAAAAATCCCAGAACCACACGGGGGGACCTAGTGAGTGACTTGCAGAGAGCTGGGACCAATATAACAAAGGCTACCATCAGTAACACACTACACCTCCAGGGGCTCAGATCCTGCAGTGACAGACGTGTTCCCCTGTTTAAGCCAGTACATGTCCGGGCCCATCTGAAGTTTGCTAGAGAGCATTTGGATGATCCGGAAGAAGATTGGGAAGGATGTCATATCGTCAGATGAAACCAAAGTAGAACTGTTTGGTAGAAACACAACTCTTCATGTTTGGAGGAGAGAGAATGCTGAGTTGCATCCAAAGAACACCATACCTACTGTGAAACATGGGGGTGGCAACATCATGCTTTAGGGCTGTTTCTCTGCAAAGGGACCAGGACAACTAATCTGTGTACAGGAAAGAATGAATGGGGTCATGTATCATGAGATTTTGAGTGCAAACCTCCTTCCATCAGTAAGGGCATTGAAGAAGAAATGTGGCTGGGTCTTTCAGCATGACAATGATCCCAAACACACCGCCCGGGCAATGAAGGAGTGGCTTCGTAAGAAGCATTTCAAGGTCCTGGAGTGGCCTAGTCAGTCTCCAGATCTCAACCCCATAGAAAACCTTTGGAGGGAGTTGAAAGTCTATGTTGCCCAGCGACAGCCCCAAAACATCACTGCTCTAGAAGAGATCTGCATGGAGGAATGGGCCAACATACCAGCAACAGTGTGTGCCAACCTTGTGAAGACTTACAGACAATGTTTGACCTCTGTCATTGCCAACAAAGGATATATAATGAAGTATTGAGATGAACTTTTGATATTGACCAAATACTTATTTTCCACCATAATTTGCAAATAAATTATTTTGAAATCAGACAATGTGATTGTCTGGATTTGTTTTCTCATTTTGTCTCTCACCTATGATGTCAGTTACAGGCCTCTCTCATCTTTTTAAGTGGGAGAACTTGCACAATTGGTGACTGACTAAATACTTTTTTGCCCCACTGTATAAACACAGGTCCAATATCTTCTAACCTGAAAACACAAAAGCGTATTCCTCCCATTTATGCAGAAGACACCAAAACAGAAAAATTGAAGGATCATGCACTTCATGAATATTTTCCTTCAGCAAGTACAGTTGAAAATGAGAATAGTATTATGAAGCTTCATAGTTTTAGTACTAACATGGCATTTAACATCCTAAATGATATGACTTCTACTGTTGAATATCCCTTTAGAGTTGGTGAATTAGAATATGCAGTTATTGACTTGAACCTCAAACCATTGGAGCCAATAATCTTGATTGGGTGGAGTGGAACAGGAAAAACTACTTGTTGTTTATATAGACTTTGGAAAAAATTCAGTTCCTATTGGGAGAGAGCAGACTTAGCAGAAGGCCCATTGTTAATCAGATAGACATGGCACAGATTAAAATATAGTACACAGTTGGGAAATGAGAACATAAATCATTATGAAAGTGAACTCAGTAGTAATCCTGATCATTTGATAGACTTGAAAATATTTTTTCAGTATGAATACAACTAAAAAAGAAAATGAAGTTGAGCAGGACACTTCAACTTCGGTGGACTTAATGAATTTACTATGTGAGTGTGATGAGGGTAAGAAACCTATTGAGGAAGAATCTGACAAAGTAGTATATTTGCATCAAATTTTTGTAACTAAAATATTTTGTGCCAAGAAGTTAAGAGAAACTTCACTGAGTTTAGTAACTCTTCCAAGGCAACCTGTCGCTTTAAACCAATTGAATCAAATATCTACAGACTTCAGAATGTTAAAGATGAAAATTTTCCACTCTTCCTCACCATCAAACAGTTGTTGATCTTACTGGTTGCTTCTGTACCTGAGCCATTTCCCCCCAGAAATGAAGTTGGAAGCCTTAAGCATATTGTTGATGGATGGTCTACTACAGAAGACCTGGAAATCGTAAATTGGCAAGAAGAAGATGAAGACATTGATGGGGAAATAGATTATGATGAAGATAAAAGGCTACAGAAAGTTATACAAAAGAGTGTGATTCTCAAATCTTCGTGACTTCTAACATATTTGCTGATGAAATTTGGCCTAAAATGGTCAAAAGCAAATGTCTCTATAACCCAACATTGATTTGAAAAGAAATAAAATCATTTCTGAAAGATTCTTTTGAAGCTCTGAACAGCTATCAAGGCATTATGACTGAAGAAGAATATAAAAATCTTAAAGGAAAAAGGTCCCCTGATTTCAAAGAAAACCATAGTGAAATCTACCAGTTTTTTTGCCTGTACCAGCAAATAAAATCACAGGGAAATTACTTCGATGAAGAACACTTACTGTATACACTGACTCAGCAGCTTTCAAAACTCGGTGAATTGCCATGGTGCATCCATGAATTTTATGGGGATGAAATTCAGGATTTCACTCAGGCAGAAATAATGTTGTTAATGAATTGCACTGAAGATTCTAAAGAAATGTTCTTGACTGGTGACACTGCACAGAGCATTATGAAAGAAGTAGCTTTTCATTTCAGTGATTTGAAATCACTTTTTCACTGTTCCAGCCTAAGTTCCAATGATAAGCAGTATTTGGTTAGAAAGCCAAGAAGGATATATGAGCTTTATCAGAACTACAGATCTCATTCAGGTACCATACCTTTATTGTTCTCTTATTATTTGATATACATTTTTATGGTATGTTAATGGGGTGAGTTGGAGAGACAAAGGCCTGAAAATTTTAATCATGATTTTGGAGGGAAAAAATAATTTTCACCCTTGGTTTACAGTAGGAATTGGAAATGGAATTGCCATTGCTAAGCAATACAGTCATAAAGCATAATGTCATGTGATTGCACTGCTAGCAATAGCATTCTAGCACAACAGTATAAGTGAGGCCATAGGTCGTTAAATGAGGACCTTATGTAACCACAACTTTCAACTTCCTGTCAGCTTCCCCATTGACTTTGCTTGTGGGAGCTAGTAGGGAATATCAAAAATCATGAACAGACAACCATGGCTTGCAGAGTCATAATTGCAAGTTGGCACTGAGCACCTGGATTGTGATTGTAACCACAGGGAAGGTGCAATGTCTAGAATACTGAAGCATAATTGTAAGTATCACTCATTCAGTGCAGTCTTAACTTTGAATGGTGCTGAATGAATGGTTGTAACCTGAGAAGGCTCTAGGAAATCTCATTGTGGTCAATATGCCGTGTGACAACTCACCATGGTCAAGTTGCCATGGATCAACTTGCTGCAGGACAAGAGTTACATTAATATCAAGAAATGGTGAAATATTTGAAAACTCTGTTGGAAGAAGGGAGGGATTTAACTTGGTTGCAGTATTCTCAACTTCAATCGAGATGGAGAGAAGATCAGAAAATTGGTTTAATGCTACATGAAGAAGATTTGGTGACACAGATAAAACGGAAAAGGCCGATGCATATCAAAAGGGTTTATAACTTACTGTTAGAAAGAGATTCGGAGAGTGAATTAGTTAAAGATTGTATGATAAAGTGGGCACAAAACTTTGCAGAACCAGTTATGTTGGAGACATGGGAAAAGATTTGGGTCCAGAATGTTAAATTCACTCAAGCACAGAATTTGCAGGAAAATTTTTATAAAATGTTTTATAGATGGCATTTAGACCCCAAAAAACTGTCATGTATGTATCCAAATGTTCAACCTAAATGTTGGAGGTGTGATTGTTTGGATGCTACATACTTTCATATTTGGTGGACTTGTAGAAAAGTGAAAGCATTTTGGATTAAACTTTGGTGGGTTATGCAGAATGTTTTGAAAAAGAAACTTCAATTTTCTCCGCAATTGTTTTTGTTGGGTATAGTTAAGGATTGTTCACCGAGTGAAACAAGATTGATTTTATACATGATTACTGCAGCTAGGTTATTGATTGGACAATATTGGAAAAAAGATAGTGTACCTACTATAGAAGAATGGACACTGAAGATGGCTAATTTTGCAGAAATGGCAAAGATTTCTGCATATTTAGAAGACAGGACCCAAGAAGCCTTCGTTAGGGAGTGGAAGAAATGGGTAGATTATGTCCAGAACAAATATCAAACTAAGAAGTATCAATTAGTATTTGACTCATAATTACTTTTATTATAATTACTTTACTATACTTACTATAACATTAAGTAGAAAAGTTTTAATGTTATAAATATTTGAAATTATTAGTACAGTATATATCTGTAAGAAGGATTTTATTTTATATATATTTACTATATTATTATTTAGATATATATTTATTATACTGTTATCTAGAAAAATCTTAATGTTAAAAATATTTGTCAAGTTTATATATATGATTTACGGTTAGCATATATTTGATAGAATAACTTTATATATATCTATTATACTGTTATCTAGAAAAATTATAATGTTAAAAATACTTGATAACTTTATATATATGATTCACGGTTAGCATATATTTGATAGAATAATTTTACCTTATTCAATGTTAAAATTTAAGATATGTTATCTGGATTTCACCTATATTTTTGTTTAATTTTGATAGATATATCAAGAATAATGTTTTATTAGTGAAGGAAGCCTAGGGAGGGAAGGGAGGGGAGGGAAGGGAAGGGAGGGTGGGTGGGTTGGAGGGGGGAAAATGGGGGAGGGGAATGAAAAAAATTGTATTGTAAAACTTTTTTAATAAAAAAAAGAAATGGTGAAATAGAATCATTGAAAAAAGGATGCTGAAGATGGGACAAAATGAAATATAAATGACAAAAATTAAAATAATTCTTAAATTATTTTAAATAATCGGCCATGGCAAATTGGTGACAGCAAGTTGGCCACAGCAAATTGTCCCATTCAGACCTGAGGACTATCTATATTGAAGATGTATATTCTCTGATTTCTTAAAATCAGATCTGCCTGCAGTTTTAAGATACTAGTTTTATAGACTGAAATAGCATTACAAGTATAATAATTACAAGGCTTATAAAGCTCTGTAATATAGACTTCTTGAGTGAAATGCAGAAATTCTCAGATTTGTTTTTGAATATCTCTAGTTTAAATGTCTTGAGGTTCTAAAAAGCCCTTTCATATTGGAATAACCATTAGCAGTTTGTAAAACTTAACTGCTTTCTTAGGAACCAGATTCAGAGCAATTGAGTCATAGCATCAATTCAGATGTTTCTTACTTCTTTGCACTGATACACTCATGGAATCCATGTAATTATAGAAATATTTAGAAATATGGAAAAGAAATTTGTAACTCAGCACTTTATAGACTGTAGCGCTAAGTGCTGTTTACAGATTTCTCAAAATTGCTTTCCCTTACTGTCTCTCCCCCTCCCCCGCTTACATGAGAGACAATGTTGATGTGCTAATTTTGCCTGATGCTCTTTGTTTTCAGGGATTCTTAACTTAGTTTCAGGAGTTGTTGATCTGCTTCAATGGTATTTTCCAGAATCTTTTGATCATCTTCCTAGAGATAGAGGTATTTTTGATAGACCAAAACCTACTGTGTTGGAATCTTGCAGTGTTAATGATCTGGCAATTTTGCTAAAAGGCAATAAAAGAAAAATGCAGCCAACAGAATTTGGAGCACATCAGGTAAGCTTTGTGGGGGCATGAGGCATAGGAAATTCTTTAGGTGATTTCTGATTTATACAAATAACAACCATCCTTTCCCCCAATCAACTCTAATATTATTACTATTGTAAATTACAACGTTCATGGGTAATTTCATTAAAACCAGTTTAAATCTTTTTCAAGCAAAATGAAATACTTTATTAATAATGATTTTTTAAAAAAATTATGGTTTATCTTCTGTAAACTAGAATATGTACAATAACATGCACATTGCCATATAGTTAGGATTTAAAGGTCAGAGTATTAAAGAAATGGGGAGGGCAATAAAAATGTGATCATAATTTCAGTGTCTACATTCAACCTCACACAACTTATAATTTATGTTTTCTGTTCATCTGGTTACTATTGTTTGACAAACTGGTTTTTTTCATTTTGGTATAGGCAATACTGGTAGCTAGTGAAAGGACAAAGAAAAATATCCCTGAGGAGCTTAACTTGGCTCTTGTGCTAACTATTTATGAAGCAAAAGGCTTGGAATTTGATGATGTGTTCCTTTACAACTTTTTTACAGATTCAGAGGTAGGTAAATTACTGAGAATCTGGAGGTTTTTCATTTTTTTTTACATAGTATAGAAACATTTTGCCCTCAAAAGTATATCTTCTTAACAGTATCACTTTCTAGTTTGATTTTTGTTACATATTACTACATAACAAAGGAAAATCTCACACATCTTAACTATTATAATTTTCTTGAATTGGAAGTCTTAGGATAGTATGGAAATATGATCTCCTGCTTCTTGTTTTGGATACTTTACATACATTAATAAGTGTGTGAGTACTCCCCCCACCCCCAGTCTCTTTCTCTCTCTGTCTCCTCGCTGTGTCTCTTTCTTTCTCTGTGTGTGTCTCTTCTCTGTGTGTGTCTTCTCTGTCGGTCTGTTTCTCTCTCTCCCTCTCTGTCTCCTTTATCTGTCTCTGTCGCTTTCTCTTTCTCTCTCTCTCTCTATTCTCTCTCTGTGTTTTCTCTCTCTCTCTCTCTCTCTGTGTCTTCTCTGTGTCTCTGTCTATGCGTCTCTCTGTCTCTTATTTTCTCTCTCTCTCTTTTCTTTCTGTGTCTTTTCTCTCTCTGTGTGTCTCTTCTTTCTTTCTTTCTCTCTCTCTCTCTGTCTGTCTTTCTCTCTCTCTCTCTCTGTCTCTCTGTCTGTCTTTCTCCCTCCGCCCCCTTCTGGGGTGGGAATCTGATGTCCAGAGAGAGAGAACAGATGTGAAATATCTACTCTAAGAACCCTTAAAAAAACCCCAACAAGTGAGTGCATGTTTGTAAAGCAGCCCCCTTCCCAGCCATTCTGCATCCATGTGCAAGAGCAGGTTGCTGTAAGAATTCGTGTTTGGCTATAAAAGACAGCTCTTCCCTATTGAATCTCTGTATGTTTCTCTCTCTCTGTATATGTGTGTGTTTGCATAAGAACAGACAGAATAATGTAACTTGCTCATGTAGGTGCAAAGCCATTTAACTGGGACAAATCAGGCACATGAACAATTCTTGGGTCCCTGGCAAAGTCTGGTGGGCCAGGCATAGATAGAGACAGATCATTAAATTAGTCTAGTACTTGGTCTCCAGGATGAGTCAATGCGTGAATGGAGTGACAGGAACCGCAGTATTTCCGAAACAGATCAGGTGCAGAGCAACCAAGGAGCACGCTGGCAACTGCGGAGTCTCCCCCTTACAACCAAGGCGCAACCCCTGCACTTGACGACAGAGCTGTTGCTTCCCCTGCCACAGGAGAAGGCTGGGAGAAATGTGCATGCCTTGAACCCATTTATACTGGTTGCTCTGGCACTGCTGCTGCTGCTGCTTCAGAGCCCACTAAGGATGGCAAACTAGCAGCGCTCTGATGATTAGCTGGGAGGTGGGGCATCACAGCAACTGACATCTGGGAGGCGAGAGCGAGCCGCCGCCACTCCTGCTGTTGCCAGGGGCAAGTGGGGCAGAGTTGCATTGTAGTGCCACATCATAATGGGCTCCAGGAGGAGAAGATGCCCAGTTCCCCCATTGTGAAACACACTTTCACTGTGCTGCACAAGGTGCTGCAAGAGCAGTGGGTAAGCCATGGAGATGGCAATAGCAGCGGCAATAGCCATATCTGGGTCGGGCCAGTGTCTTGGGGTGGAGAGTAGGTCTCACGTCTCCCCAAGCAACCGAGAGGCATGCAGTACCAACAAGAGCTGGAAAAAGCACCCGTGAGACCCAGCTAGTACAGGGGCACTTCGCTCCCTCTCTGGAATATGGAGCAAATCTCCATCCCCCACCGTAACCCTTATCTTCTCAGGCCAGGTGAGGAGTGACTGGGAGAGGGAGAAGAGGGCCCAGCCAGTGGTGGGATCACCTGACAGTTTCTTGTCCTGCCCTCTGGTGCTTTGGAGAATAATTTTAACCTCTCTTCTTTGTGGCAGCTTCTCAAATACTAGAGTACTGCTGTTATGTCCCTCCTAGTCCTTCTTTTCTCTAGATTAGCCAAATCCTCCAACCGTTCTTCATATGTTTTAACCTCCAGGCCTTTAATCATCTTAGTTGCTCTTCTTTGCACTTTTTCCAAAGTCTCAACATCCTTTTTGTAATATAGTCACCAAAACTTGATGCAATATTCCAGATGTGGTCTTACCAAGGCTTTAAAAATGGTACCAATACTCCATGTGATTTTGATTCTATGCTTCTGTTTATACAACAAGGATTGTATTAGCTTTTATGGCAGCTGCTGCACACTGCTGACTCATATTTAGATGATTATCCACTAGGACTCCAAGGTCTCTCTCATAGTTACTGTTTTAGAGACAGATTTTGCGTAATCTGTACTTGTACCTTTGGTTTTTTTGGCCCAGGCATAAACCTTTGCTTTTCTCCACATTAAATTTAATTTTGTTGTATAGGACCCATTGTTCAAGTCTGTCAAAATCCTTTTGGATCTTGAGCTTCAGTAGCAGTTTTCACTTAACTTCGCTACTGGTTTGGAATTGGGTGCATGCACTTGCTTTGCTCATGCAGGGCACTTTGTGGGGCTGGCGAGGCTTTGGCGGACCAAAGCTCCAAAGACCAAAGTGGCAGGAATGGCAAGGGTGCTGCTCCACCTGTGGTTGGGCCCATTACCTGACCTCCAGCATGCCCGCCGCTGCACTGCCATCTGAGCCAATGCCGAAAGGCAGGGGCAGCTGGTGGGGCTTTGGCGGACCAAAGCATCAAAGACCAAAGCGGCAGGGATGGTGGGGGTGCTGCTCCACCTGCAGTTGGGTCTGTTAACCAACCTCCAGCATTCCTACCACTGCCCACTGGCCGAGCCAATGCCAGAGAAGGGGAAGTGGTCAGGGCAGCCTGCTGCCCTTTTGCTCCTTCCCTGACGTTGGCTTGGCTGGCGGCTCAGCAGCGGCCCAACCACAGTCAGAACAGCACTTCTGACTTTCCTGCTGCTTTGATCTTTGGGGCTTTGGTCAAATCGCAGGTGGTGTAGCACCCCTGCCAGACCCCCACCATGCCAACTGCTGCAGTGCCCACCGAGCCAACATCGAAGAGCAGGTGCGGCTGGTGGGGCTTTGGCGGACCAAAGCCCCAAAGATGAAAGTGGCAGGAATGGTGGAGGTGCTGCACCAATGCTGGGAAAGGAGCAGAAGGGTGGCTGGCTGCCCAACCCCCTGCTCCTTCTCTGATGTTGGCGCAGGCATGCCGGAGGTCAGGCGACAGCCCAACCGCAGGCAATACAGTGCCCCCGCCTGACCCCTACAACCCCTGCCGCTTTAGTCTTTGGGGCTTTGGTCTGCCAAAACTCTGCCAGCTGCACCTGCTCTTAGGCATTGGCTCAGCCGACAGTGCACAGGTGGGCATGCTGGAAGTTGGGTAATGGGCCCAACCGCAGGCAGAGCAGCACCCCACCATTCCTGCCACTTTGGGCTTTGGGGCTTTGGTCCATCAAAGCCCCACCAGCAGCACCTGCTGTTCAGTGTTGGCTCGGCTGGTGATGCCTCCAGTGGCGGACATGGAGGAGGTCGGTAATGGGCCCAACTTCAGACAGAGCAGCACCCCGCCCAACCTCTGCCACTGTGCCACCCGCTGAGCTGAGTTGGGCACTCCGGCCGCTGCAGGGAGAGGTGGTGACAGCCAGAGCCCAGGGGACCTGCATGGCCAGTGGAGCATGCCAAGAGGACAGCGGCCACTTGCACAGGGAGCCCAGCCCCCCCCCTCACTGGCTGCTGGTATGCAAAGCCCTGTCAGCCACCTGCACCTGCTCAGCCGGTGGCTCCCAGCATGGAAGAGCCCAGGAAGGGCAGCGGAGGCCATGCATTCGGAGGCTGAGTTGGCGGGGTCGAGAGCTGCTGCTTTGTCTCACCAGGAAATGGGCTGGTACATGGTTGCCCTCCGGCCCTGTGGCGTGTGCCAAGAACCGTGTTACCTCGCCATGTGGGAAGATGGGAGGGGGAGAGCTGCTGCCATCGTGTACTTCTTTTTCTCCCTCTGGCCGACTTGCTTGCCCACAACCACACTTGCTTACCCATTTCTTTTCTTTTTTTAATTATAAAATTTGTAATTTTATTAGAACACATATTGAACATTTACACAACATACAACATATAAATAACTTATCATATTTAAGCATTGTTTCTTGGTGGTCTTCCAGTTATTACTTTATTCCTCTTCCCTTTATCTTAATGTATTACTCCATCTTCCCCTCCTTTTCCTTCCCCTCTCTTTTTTTCCTTTTTTCCCCTATAGAGAACTGTACATTTTAGTTATCTCTTTACTATTACACATTTCTACCTATTATATTTTTATTCTAGTGTTCACATATGATACATCTCTATTTTGTACTTCTATTTTTTCTCCTAACAGTTATTATTCTTTATTCTTAGTCTTAAGCCAATTATACCATTTATTCCATATTCTATGATATTCTGTCTCTTCTTTTTCCTTAATTTCTTTTGTTAATCTGTCTATCTCGGCGCATTCTAAAATCTTATCTATTAATTCTTCCTCTGTTGGAGTTCTTTACTGTTTCCAGTTTTTTGCGTACGTTATTCATGTTGCTGTTAAGATATGTAGCATCAAATATTTTATTTCTTTGGAATATGGTTTTGTAAAAATTCCTAACAAGAATGTTTCTGGTTTCTTTTCTATTTGTTGTTCTGTTATTTGTTCTATCCATTTCTTAATGTTTGACCAACATTTTTTTGCTGCCGGACACGTTCACCATAAATGGTAATATGTTCCTTGGGATTTCTTACATTTCCAACAAATTACACTGTTGTTTGGGTGTATCTTTGTCAGTCTTGTTGATGACAGATGCCATCTGTAAAACATCTTCAACTGATTTTCCTTGTATGCCGCCGATAGTGTTAATTTTGCATTCACTTCCCACTTCTCCAAATCTATTATATAATTAAAATTCTGTGCCCATTTGATCATTGTATTCTTCACTGTTTCCTCCTCCATTTTGTATAGTAATAAAAATTTATAAATTTTGCTAATTAGTTTTTCTTCTGATTCTAATATAATTTTATCTAATTCTTGTTTCTCTCTTTGAATTTCATGTGTTTTTGTATGTTCCTTATATTTAGATTGAATTTGTGAGTAGGTCCACCAATCAATTTCTCTATTCAGGTCCGTTTCCAACCGTTGTTTTGGTTTCAATTTTCCTTGTTGTTCTATTAAATCTTTATACCTTTTTAAGTTTTGTTAAATTTGAATGTCTTACTGCTTCTAACGGTGAAAGCCAAATTGATATTTTTGTGTAGTGCTGTTTTTTAATTTTTAAACAGGTCTGTAATAGTGTGTTCCTTATTGTATGTCTTTTGAAATAGGTATGTATTTTGTATTTTCCGTCCCAGAGGAATGAGTGCCAACCCACTTGTATTTCATGTCCTTCAATTGTTAGCGTTCTATTATTTTTTAATTCCATCCATTCTTTTACCCAAGATAACCCAATCGCTTGATAGTAAATTTCCCATTCTGGGAAAGCTGTTCCTCCTCTGTCTTTTGTGTCCTGTAGTAATTTAAGTTTAATTCATGGGCATTTCCCCTGCCATGTAAATTTGGATGTTATTTTATTCAATGTTTCAAAAAAGGTTTTTTTTCCATTTTATTAGTATGACCTGAAATAAAAATAAATTTTTTGGTAAAATATTCATTTTAATGGTGGAGATCCTTCCCATTAGTGATATCTGTAAATTTCTCCAGTTGTCTAAGTCTTTCTTTATCTGTATTATTAGTTTATCGTAATTTTTTTTTATCGCTGAACTTCTTGCTGATAGCCAAATCCCTAGGTATTTTATTTTCTTAGTTGTTTGTATAATATTCTCCAATTCTTTTTCTTGTCCCTTTGCTAGATTTTTTGTTATTAATTTTGATTTGTTTTTATTTATTTTTAATCCTGCCATTTCTCCAAATTCTTCTAATTTTTTAAACAGTTTTGGTGCTGACTCTAGTGGTTCTTCTACTATAAAAACAAGGTCATCAGCGAAGGCCTGAATCTTGTATTCTTCTCTCCTTATCCTTAACCCTTTAATTTGTTGGCCTTCCCTGACCTTTTTTAGAAGGAACTCAAATGTTAAAATATACTATAGTGGAGAAAGTCGGTATCCCTGCCTAACCCCTTTTGTTATGCTAAATTGATCTGTGGTATCATTATTCATAATTACTCTTTTTTTTTAATTGAAAAAGTTTTACAATACAGTTTTTTCCCCATTCCCCCCCCTTTCCACCCTCCCGTCCACCCCCCTTCCCTTCCCTTCCCTCCCCTCCCTTCCCTCCCTAGGCTTCCTTTATTAATAAAACATTAATCTTATATATCAATCAATATTAAACAAAAAATATAGGTGAAATCCAGATAACATATCATAAATTTTAACATTGAATAAGGTAAAGTTAATCTATCAAATATATGCTAAACATAAATCATATATACATACTTATCAGGTATTTTTAACATTATATTTTTCCCCTAAATCAAATATATACTAACCATAAATCATATATAAAAACTTAACAGATATTCTTGAGATTTTTCTAGACAGCAGTATAAAATATATATATAAACTTATTTTTAACATTATAATTTTTCTAAGTAGTGATATAGTAAATATATATAACATAATAAGTTTTCTAAATAACAATATAATAAATATACATAAAGTTTTTTAACCTTAAGATTTTTCTAGATAACAATATAATAAGTATATAAAATTATACTATAAGATATATGCTAACAATAAACTTATTTCTAACATATATACTATACTAGTAATTTCAAATATTTAATAAAATAGTTATAATAAGAATAATTATGAATCAAATACTAATTAAAACTTTTTGGTTTGATATTTGTTCTGCACATAGTCTACCCATTTCTTCCACTCCCTAACAAAGGCTTCATGGGTCCTGTCTTTTAAGTATGCAGAAATCTTTGCCATTTCCGCAAAATTAGCCATCTTCGATGTCCATTCCTCTATAGTAGGTACACTATCTTTTTTCCAATATTGTCCAATCAGTAACCTAGCTGCAGTAATCATATATAAAATCAATCTCGTTTCACTCAGCAAACAATCCTTAACTACACCCAACAAAAACAATTGCGGAGAAAATTGAAGCTTCTTTTTCAAAACATTCTACATAACCCACCAGAGTTTAATCCAAAATGTTTTCACTTTTCTACAGGTCCACCAAATATGAAAGTATGTAGCATCCAAACAATCACACCTCCAACATTTAGGTTGAACATTTGGATACATACATGACAATTTCTTGGGATCTAAATGCCATCTATAAAACATTTTATAGAAATTTTCCCGCAGATTCTGTGCTTGAGTAAATTTAACATTCTGGACCCAGATCTTTTCCCATGTTTCCAACATAACTGGTTCTGCAAAATTTTGTGCCCACTTTATCATACAATCTTTAACTAATTCGCTCTCTGAATCTCTTTCTAACAGTAAATTATACACACTCTTGATGTGCATCAGCTCCTTTCCGTTTTATCTGAGTCACCAAATCTTCTTCATGTAGCATTAAACCAATTTTCTGGTCTTCTCTCCATCTCGATTGAAGTTGAGAATACTGCAACCAAGTTAAATTCCTCCCTTCTTCCAACAGAGTTTTCAAAGGTTTCAAACTCCATCTGCCCCCATCATTAAAAAGCATCTCTTTGTATAAAATCCCCCCGAGTGACTTTATATTCCGCATGATTTGCCCAAGATCCAACCACAAAGGTATTTTGTAATCCAATTTAAACTGGTGCTTCTTCCAAACTCTTATCAAAGCATGTCTCAATATATGATTTTTAAATACGTTGTCCAACTTGTCTTCGTAAAATAAGTATGCCTGCCAACCAAAGTCCAAATCATGGCCTTCTATATTCAAAATTTCAGTTTTTGTTGTTCCAAACCAATCACCCACTTGCGTCAACACTGCAGCTTCATAATATAAATGTAAGTTTGGAACTTTAAGGCCACCTCTTTCACGAACATCTTGCATTATTTTAAATTTAACTCTTGGTTTTTTCTCATTCCAAATAAATTTATTTAGTCCTGATTGCCATTCGGCCAAGATTTTATCACTTTTAAGCACCGGAATCATTTGAAACAAAAACAGAAATCTAGGTAGAACGTTCATCTTAACTGCTGCTATTCTACCAAGTAGAGATAGTTGCAGTTTCTTCCAAGTTTCAAGGTCCTTTTGAATCTTATGCCACAAAACCTCATAATTGTT
The DNA here is from genome assembly GCA_038048745.1 of Coluber constrictor foxii. Lineage (NCBI taxonomy): Eukaryota > Metazoa > Chordata > Lepidosauria > Squamata > Colubridae > Coluber > Coluber constrictor. The sequence goes on along the minus strand of CM075961.1, from coordinate 110,382,419 downwards.
TTGAAAAAGTTTTATATTAGAAGCTGCAACCTGAACTCCTAGATATTTCACCTTTGTAACTATTTCAAAACCTGCCAACCTTTCTAGTTCACTCTTTTGTGGTTCCAGCATGTTTTTAACTATCATCTTAGTCTTTTTCTGGTTTAGTCTAAAGCCTGAGACCAAACTATATTCCTCTATAGTATTTTTCATCTGAATGATTGATTCCAAAGGTCGTGTTAGGGTAACAACCAGATCATCTGCAAATGCTTTTGTTCTGTAGTCCTTTTGCCTTATAACTATTCCGTTCAGATTATTCGAGTCCCGTAAGGAATTCAACAAAACTTCTAAGGTTAAAATAAACAACAGTGGAGATAACGGACAACCTTGTCTAGTTCCTTTTTGTATATGAAAATTAGTGGTTAAACTTCCATTGATAACTATTTGTGCTGTCTGTTCTTGATAAATTGCTGAAATCGCTTGTATAAACTGATCCCCAAAGTCCATTTTAAACAAAGTCTTTTTTAGAAAATCCCAGTTGACTCGATCAAAGGCCTTTTCCACATCCAAAAACATCAGCTCTGCAGAGATCTGTTTATTTTTCTCAAGATATTCCAATAAATCTATGAGTTGCCTCACATTATCCTTCATGTATCTGCCCTCTATAAAACCAGCTTGATCATGGTGAATCACCTCTTGGATAACTGGCATCAATCTGTTGGCTAACACTTTTGCGAAACTTTTATAATCCGTATTCAAGAGAGATATTGGTCTAAAATTTTCTGGTTTTGAAGAACCATCCTCCTTTGGTATCAGTGAAATAAAGGCCGTCTTCCATGAGGGGGGTATTTTACCCCCCTGCTGTATACTACAGAATAAATCCTTAAGATGTTCAACCAATTCTGATTGTAAAGTTTTATAATATACTGCTGTCAATCCATCCGTCTCAGGAGCTTTAGCTATTTTCAATTGTTTTATTGCAAATGAGATCTCTTCAGAAATTATAACTTGATTCATTCTTTCCTTTTGTTCTCTTGAAATTTTAGTAACTCTCCTCTTCTCAAGATATTCATCAATAAAGTCATTCTTTATATTGTCTTTGTAGTATAAGTTGGAATAATAATCTAAAAAGGCTTGTTGTATTAAACTTTGTTGAAAAACTTGTTTACCTTTATATTCAATAGTATCAATTATACGAGAACTTCGTTGTTTTCTCAAAGTGTAGGCCAACCATCTACTAGGCTTATTGGCATTACAAAAAGTGTTATGCTTCGCAAATTGCAAATTAGTTGCCGTTTGATCAGCCATGAGCATTTGAAATTGGTCCTTCCTGTAATTTCTCATTGGTCGGATTCTTTATATGCAATTGTTCTTTTTCTTTTATTTCTGACTCCAATTCTGTTCTTATCTTTTGTTGAGTTGACCTATGCTTAGAGTTCATATAAATGAGTACACCTCTCATATATGCCTTGCTTGCATCCCAATTCTAGAATCATCATCCGATTCTATAAGTTTAGCTGGTAATCTTTTAGAAATATACAAAGCTAATCCATTCTTTTTCCCAGAACTAGAAGATATAAAATGTGATCTTAATTTAGAGTTCATCAAATATTTTTGATCCTGAGTTCTGAGTTTCTTGCAAACAAACAACATCGTTTTTATACTGCTTCAAATAATAAAATATTTTCCTTCTTTTCTGTAGAGAATTCAATCCATTCACATTCCATGATAGAAATCTAACTGTCATCTGAGAATTCATGAAGCGAATCGAGCATTTGCCGAAGACCCTGTTCAATAGCAGAGGTCTTTGGTCTCGCTCCTCCCACTGCTTCTGATTTCTGTATTTTCCCATTTGCCCCCTTCTCTTCTTGTGGTACGGTGGACCTCTGCTGTTTTTGCTTCTCTAATCTTTGCTTCTCTGCTGCACGAGTTATGCGTTGATCTTTCGGTTCTTGCGCCAACAGTTCAAGGTCCAGATCCACCTCTCTTGTACTTCTGGGGTGCTTTATTTTAGGCTCTGGGAGATCTGCAAAGAAATCCTCTGAAAAACCACCTACTGCTCCTGAAAGCTCTTCTATTGCTCTTTGAGTTTGAATTGCGTGTAATTCTTCTTGTCTAGACAATTCTTCAATCCCTCCTTCAAGATCCTTATCTTTAACAACTCTTTCTACAGTTAACAATGTAGATGAACGTCGGGATGTTGAAGCTCTTTTAAGAACATTGTGATAAAAATGCTCTGCTTTTTCCACAGTATTTATACGATATCTTACATCCTCATGTCTCAAAATTATGCCAACTGGAGCATCCCATCTAAATGGGATCTGACGCCTTTTCAATTCATTCACCAAAAATCCATAATCCTTCCGATCCCTTAACATTTTAGGCGGTAACTCTTTAAAAACACCAATTTGATTACCGTCAAAGTTGAGCAGTGGTGAGAAAAGATTTTTGCAAAATTTCATTTCTCAGTCTTCTATCAGTAAAATAAATCACAACATCTCTAGGCAAATTCCTTTGTCTCGTCACACGAGAGTTAACCCTACAAATCTTGTCAATTCTGCTACCAATTAGCTCAGGTTCAGTCTTTAGAATCTTAGCCAGTACATCCACACAAACTGCTCTCAGATCTTCTCTGTTGTTTTCCCTTATTCCCCTCAATCTTAAAGCAAACTTCATAGCCCGAAACTGCATCATTGTAATATCATCTTCCAATCTCTGGTTTCTAACATCAGCTTTAAAAAATTTCTCTTCTGCATCTTTCTTATTGGATTCAACTTCTGTATTTAATTCATCCACTTTTTTCTCCACCACCATCAGTGCATCTGTGAGAGCAGTTACTGCTTTGGTTACATTCTGGTTCAACTTATCACTTTTTTCTTTAACCCACTCCTTCATTTCCTTTTGATTTTTCTCCATCTTTTCCTCCATCTTATCCATTTTATCAACAACACCTCCCAAAGACTTAGCTATAAAAGCTTTCAAATCCTCATTTCCACTTTCTTGAATTTGAGTCTGAGTCTGTGGTTGTGGCTTTTCTTTTGTCTGATGTGTGGGGGATTCTCCCCCTGCTTTTTTTGAAGCCATGCCTGTACACAGTCTTAGCCTCTGAAGAAAAGAAAATCTCCTTTTTCTCTTAATCCAGTTTTTCTCCCCAGTTTTGCAAAAAAAGGAGTCAAATAAATTTTATTTCTACTTTAAAGTCTTGCCAGAATATTTCTTTCAGTTACTGCCAGGCAAGCTTAATTGTAACTTTCACTTTCCAGCTTTCACTTTACTTCCTCCATTTTAGCCAGTCGCCATTTTCTCACACACTTTCACACAGAGACTCTTAAACTGAGGATTTTTTTTAAAAAAGAAAAGTACTTGCTTTTAAACTTCTTAAAACAAATCCAGATCTCACCAAATTCTTTAGTTGCAACAAAGTTCCGATATTGAAGGTGGAGTTGCTCCCATCGTCTCGCTCTGCTGTTTAACAGAGGTCCCTCGCCGCGCGGAGCTTCAGTGGGTTGGAAAGGGAGCCTTCACCTGAACGCTCCCCAGGACAAAAAAAGGACCCTGGGGGCAATTCAGGGGGCTCTACCTGCTCCCACTGGCTCTATCCTCCCTTCCAAGCCGAAGAGGGGATTTTCCGAGCCGCCTGCCAGCTGCAAGGCGGCTCTAACGCACGGCGAAGCTGGCGGCCATAAGAGGGCCGTCCGGCGACGATGGAGACGCCACCGGAAGCCAGCCATTATTCATAATTATTCTTGTTGTTTGTTTTGTGTAAACTTCCCCTTTAATTTTTTTGAATTTTGTCCCGAATTGCATAATTTTTAGTTGTCCCATTAGAAATTTCCAATTTAGATTATCAAATGCTTTTTGGGCATCAGGGAAAACCAGTGAAGCTTGCTTTTCCGGATATGATTCGTAGTACTCTAGTGTGTTTATTATTATCCTCCTATTATTCTTGATTTGACGGCCTGATAGAAATCCATTTTGGTCTGAGTGTATATGATTATTTAATACTTTTTTTATTCTTCCTGCTATAATTGCTGCAAATATCTTGGATTCTGTATTTAGCAGGGAGATTGGTCTGTAATTTTGAATTAACTGGTGGTCTGTATCTTCTTTGGGTATGATAGTAATTATTGCTTCTGTTCAGGTTGTCAGAATTTTTGACTTTTCCAAAGCCTTGTTATGTAGTTCTAATATGGTTTCTTCCAATATTTCCTGTATGTTTTTGTATAGTTCTACTAGTAGCCTGTCGGGCCCCGGTGTTTTATTGTTTTTTGTTTTTTCAGTGCCAATTCCAATTCAAGTTTAGTTATCTGTCTGTATAATATTTCTTTTCGTTCTTCTGTAATTGTTGCCATTTCTGATCCTTCTATATATTGTTTAACTTTTTCCTCCTCTCCTTCTTTTTGTTTGTATAAATTTGAAAAGAATGTCTGGATAATTTCCTTTTTGGCTTCTCTTCTATACTGAATTTCCCCTTTTTCATCCCTGAGTTGGTATATCATTCTTTTATCTTTTTCTTTTTTCAGTTTATATGCCAACCATCTGCCTGTTTAATTCGCAAACTCAAAATAGTTTTGTTTTGCCATTTTTATTTTCTGGGCTATTTCTTTTTGATTTATCAAATTTAGTTTATGTTTAATTATATTCCATTCCTCTTTTATTTTTTTATTTTGGGGACATATTTGTAATTTATGTTCTGTGTTTTTTCGTATAGTTTGTCTAATTGTTGTCTCTTCTCTTTATTTTTCTTCCCTATATATGCAATCGTCAGCTCTCTTATGTACGCTTTTGTTGTATCCCAAATATTCTGTAAGGAAGTATCCTCTTTTTTGTTTATCTTAAAAAGTAGTTCTAATTCCTTTTCTAACATTTGTTAAATTCTTTTTCTTTACATATTTTTTGATTCTTTGTCCATCTCCTAAATCTTTTTTTCCCTTCCATTTTATAAATATTGGATTGTGATCTGCCCATTCATTTACTCCTATCTCTATTTTCTCTTCCCCTGTCCTAATATCCGCAGTCATCCAAGCCATATCGATTCTAGACCAGGATTGGTGTGGGTAGGGAGTAATATGTATATTGATTCTCTAGTTCATGTGTTTCCCTCCAAACATCTCTCAAATTTAATTCCGCGGCCATATTAAATAATTCTTTTGGATTTCTTTCTTTCTTTCTTTTTTTAACCACTTTTGTAATCTTTTTTGGCATGTACTATAGCATTATAATCTCCAATTAGGCAGATATCTTCATATTCTAATTCTAATATTTTTTTGTGTATTCCTTTGAAAAATTCCTGTTGATTTTTGTTAGGGGCATATATTACTACTAATAATGATTTTTTTCTTTTCTACTTCTAACTCGACCATCACCATTCTTCCTTCCTCATCTGCATATATTAATTTTGATTCTATCATTTCTTTTACATAGACGCTACTCCTCTCTCTCTCTCTCTCTCTCTCTCTCTCTCTCTCTCTCTCTCTCTCTCCCTCTCTCTCTCTCTCTCTCTCTCTCTTTCTATCAGCGATGTATATAATTTTCCTAATTTTGGGTTTTCCAATATTTTTTGGTATCCTTTTTTGATGTGTACCTCCTGGAGGCATATCACATCTGCTTCTGACTTTCATAATTTTGTAAATGTTTGTGTTCTTTTCTTCGGTGCGTTTAATCCATTTATGTTTACTGAGAGAAGTTTGATTTCCTCTTCCATTGCCTAATGTAGCTGTTTTTTGGTATATCTTGTCTCCATCCATCTTTTTGCTTTTGCCCCTTCTTTTTCTTGATTCTTTCTTACTTCTTTCTCTTGCTTCACATCTTCTATTTGCCCTTCCTCTTGACTTCTACTTTCTGTTTCTTCTTTACTTTCCTGTTCCTCTTCCTGTGTAAAGTGCAAGTTAAAGAATTTTCATGCTTTCTCTAATATGTCTACTTTATATTTTTTGTCTTGCCATCTGATTAAGATCCCGTCTGGTGTTAGCCATTTAAACATTATTTTTTATCTGATCAATTGAGTTATTAAGAACTGGTATTGTTGGCGTTGGTTTCTAATTCTTCGAGGTATTTGTTTTAAAATTATGATTTCCTTACCCTTGTATGTCAAAGTTTCTTCTCTTGAGTTTCGGTATACTTCATCTCTAATTTTTTGTTTTGAGAAATTAATGTGCACTTCCCTCGCCAGACGATGTCTTCTTATGTAATTTGTATGTGCCCGATATATTTCGCCCAAATGCCTCTTATTTTTGATTTGTCTCTTTGTATTATTTCTGACACTATCTCCATCATTTTTTCTCCCAAATCTTCATCTTTTTCTTCTATTATATTTTGAAAGCACAAGAAGTATGAAGCTTTCTCCATCTCAAGCATCACTATTGAGTTGGACAATTCCTTATTTAGCTGAAATGCTTTTTGCTCCATTGCCTCCACTTTTGTCTCTACTTGGTCTATTTTTGTTTCTGCTTTTTAAATTCTTTGTTTTCTGTTATTGTTTGTTGGATATCTCCAATTTTGTCATTCATGTTCTTAATAGCCTTCTTAACCTCTCCTATTTCGTTTTTGATTCCTGCATGGAACATTTTCATTTCTTCATGATTATCCACAATTTTTTCTTGTGTTTTAAATAATGTTTCTTGAATCATTTGAAACATATTCTGCATAGCATTTAGTGTTAATTCTGGCTTTTCTTTTTCTTTTCCTATCATGGTATCTATTATTCTTTGCTGTAATGGTGATGCCACTGTTGTAGAATTTACAGTTGGTTTTTTTCCTGCTTTCGCTATAGTGGTTATAGTTGACATTTTTAATGCTCATGTGAAGTTTTCCCACACTAACATAGAAATATTTATTGTTGATCTTTCTCCTCCTATACACACACCTTTATCTTTATTTTTTATATATTTTCAGTTATTCTACTTATGTAAATATACACTATAACATAGTACTATGACACACTAACAGTATCACAATATCACAGTATTAATTATTATCTTGCAAATCAATGTAATTATAGTTAATTTACTTATATTTTCTTTTATATTCCGTAATTATAAAATTAATAATTATTTTTTTCAATGCAATAAACAATTATAACTGTAATACAATTCCTGTTCCCCCTTACTTTACTGTTTTTATTTATATATGTGTGTGTGTGTGTGTGTGTGTGTGTGTGTGTATGTATGTATGTATTGAGTTGAGTCATCCTGGATTACCACAAATGGAGGAGATATCACAAATCTCCAATTTTTGCCTTTCAGCCCAATCTCATGGGCCGTCCAGACAGTATAATATAGCCGACAAGCTATTTTCTATATTTTTTAAAAAATATTTTTGCTGATAATTCTATAGCCTCCCTTTATTTATAGAATTATCAGCAAAATTATATATATATATATATATATATATATATATATATATATATATATATATATATATATATGAATAAAAGTATATATTTATTCTTTCCTTGTGGTTATTTGATGCTCCTTCTCTTCTTCAACCTTGCTTGTAATTATAATTATAATTATTTTCTTTTTTTTTATTGAAAAAGTTTTACATTACAGTTTATTTTTTTAAAAAAAACCCTTCCCCTCCCAACCCCCCTACCTCCCTCTCCCCTATCCCCCCTCCCCTATCCCCCCTTGACTTCCGCTATCAAACAAACATTAGCAATCCATTTAACAATTTTTTTTAAGGTGAGATCCTACTAAAAGAAAAAAGATATACCCTTATTTTATAAGTAATAAAAAAGTTATCTTTTAAACCAATATGTAACAACATAGATCAAATATATTTAAAAAACCCTCTTAAATCTTAACGATCTCCTTAAAAAGCCTAATAAAATAATTTTTTAAACATCTTAAGGATTAGATTGAAATATTATATAGATAATGAATATAACAATAATTCCCACTATTTCATATATCAAAATCACATTTCTCTTTAAAGTATATCTAAATATTAAAATAAATTCAATACATTTCTCCTTTAGATTAATTCTAAATATAAAAATATTAATTCAATTAAATGCTAAACAACATAAATCAGATATAAAAAACTTTTAAATCTCTTTAAAAAAAAACCTAGTAAAATAATTTTGAACATCATAAGATAAATCAAAATATCATATAAGTAATAAAAATATATAACATTAGCTATAATTCCCACTATCCCATTTATCAAACTCAAAATCAAACACTACTTAATACATTTCACTTTACAATATATCTAAATATTAAAAATGAATTCAATTACATAAAATATAATAAAAATTAAAAATTATCAACTTCAGTACATTTCTCCCTTAGGTTAATTCTAAGTATAAAAAATATAAATTCAATTAAGTGCTAATTGAAACTTCTTACTCTGATATTTGTTCTTCATGTATTCTACCCATTTCTTCCAGTCCTTAACAAAAACTTCATGGGTCCTATCTTTTAGGTATGCAGAGATTTTAGCCATCTCTACAAAATTAGACATCTTCAATACCCATTCCTCTATTGTGGGTACGTTATCCTTCTTCCAGTATTGACCTATCAGTAATCTAGCTGCAGTAGTCATGTATAAAATTAATCTAGTGTCAGTTACTGAGCAGCCCTTAACAATTCCCAACAAAAAAAGCTGAGGAGAAAACTCCAGCTTCCTCCTCAAAATATTCTGCATTACCCACCAAAGTTTAATCCAAAATGCTTTCAATTTTCTGCACGTCCACCAAATATGAAAATATGTTGCATCCAAACAATCACACCTCCAACATTTAGGTTGAACATTTGGATACATGCACGATAACTTTTTAGGATCTAAATGCCACCTGTAGAACATCTTATAAAAATTCTCCCTCAAGTTCTGCGCTTGTGTAAATTTGACATTCTGGACCCAAATCTTCTCCCATGTTTCTAACATTACTGGTTCTGCAAAATTCTGTGCCCATTTTATCATACAGTCCTTAACTAATTCACCCTCTGAGTCTCTTTCTAACAATAAATTATACACTCGTTTAATATGCATCGGGCTTTTAGTTTTTATCTGGATCACCAGATCTTCTTCATGAAGCATTAATCCAATTTTCTGATCTTCTCTCCATCTCACTTGAAGTTGAAAATACTGCAACCAAGTTAAGTTCACACCTTCTTCCAACAGGGTGTTCAAAGATTTCAAACTCCAACTGCCCCCATCATTAAAAAGTATCTCTTTATACAACAACCCCCCGAGTGACTTTATATTTGGCATAATCTGCCCAAGACCCAACCACAAAGGTATTTTATAATCCAATTGAAGCTGGTGCTTCTTCCAAACTCTCATCAAAGCTTGTCTTAAAATATGGTTATTAAATACACTGTCTCTCTTTTCTTCATAAAGTAAATATGCATGCCATCCAAATTGCAAATCATGGCCTTCAATATTCAAAATCCCCATTTTAGTTATTCCGATCCAATCTCCAACTTGTATAAGCACTGCGGCCTCATAATATAAACGTAGATTTGGAACTTTAAGGCCACCTCTTTCACGAACATCTTGCATAACTTTAAGTTTAACTCTTGGTTTTTTCCCATTCCAGATGAATTTATTTAAACCTGCTTGCCATTCCATCAAAAACTTATCATTTTTAAGCACCGGAATCATTTGGAAAAAAAACAAAAATCTAGATAGAACGTTCATCTTAACCACTGCTATTCTTCCAAGTAGAGATAGTTGCAGCTTCTTCCATGTTTCAAGATCCTTTTGAATCTTATGCCAAAGTTCCACATAATTATTTTGAAAAAGTTTCATATTAGATGCTGCAACTTGAACCCCTAGATATTTCACCTTTGTTGCTATTTCAAAGCCTGCCACCCTTTCAAGTTCCTTCCTTTGTGGTTCCAACATATTTTTAACTATCATCTTAGTCTTTTTCTGGTTCAGGCTAAAACCTGAAACCAGACCATATTCCTCTATAATGTTTTTCATCTGGATGATTGATTCCAAAGGTCGTGTTAGGGTAACAACCAGATCATCTGCAAATGCCTTTGTTCTGTAATCTTTTTGCCTTACAACTATTCCATTCAAATTGTCCGAGTCCCGTAGAGCATTCAACAGCACTTCTAATGTCAAAATGAACAATAATGGTGATAATGGACAGCCTTGTCTTGTTCCTTTCTGTATATTAAAATTGGGAGTCAAGCTACCATTAATAATAATTTGTGCCGTCTGTTCCTGGTAGATTGCCGAAATCGCTTGTATAAACTGTTCTCCAAAGTCCATTTTATGCAGAGTCTTTTTTAGAAAATCCCAGTTGACTCGATCAAAGGCCTTCTCCGCATCCAAAAACACCAGCACCGCAGAGGTCTGTTTATTTTTCTCTAGATATTCCAACAAATCTATGAGTTGCCTGACATTGTCCTTCATGTATCTATCTTCTATAAAACCTGCTTGGTCTTCATGAATCACCTCTTGAATAACTGGCATCAACCTGTTGGCTAATACTTTAGCATAAATTTTATAATCCGTATTCAGGAGAGATATTGGTCGAAAATTTTCAGGTTTTACAGATTCTTCCTCTTTAGGTATCAGTGAGATGAAAGCCGTCTTCCATGAGGGGGGTATTTTACCCCCCCCCCCGCTGAATATTACAAAACAAGTCCTTAAGATGCTCAACCAGTTCCACTTGTAAAGTCTTATAATATACTGCTGTCAAGCCATCTGTCCCAGGAGCTTTAGATACTTTCAATTGTTTTATTGAAAATAAAATCTCCTCCGATGTTATAGGTCGATTCAGCCTATCACTTTGTGTAGTTGAAATTTTTGTAACTCTCATCTTCTGCAAATAATCATCAATAAAATCCTCTTTAATTTTATCAGCTTGGTACAATTTAGAATAGTAAGCTAAAAAAGCTTGGTGTATTAAGTTCTGTTGATGAACTTGCTTCCCTTTATGCTCTATAGTGTTTATTATACGAGAACTCTGTTGTTTCCTTAAGGTATAAGCCAACCATCTGCCAGGTTTATTAGCATTGCAAAAAGTATTATGTTTAGTGTACTGCAGGTTAGTTGCTGTTTGATCAGCCATCAGTATTTGAAATTGATCTTTCAAGAGTTTTATCGTTAATTGTACCTTCTCATCATTCGGATTCTTAATAAGCAATTGCTCTTTCTCTTTTATCTCTGTCTCCAATTCTATTCTTGACTTCTGACGTATTAATCTATATTTAGAGTTCATGTGAATCAGTACACCCCTCATGTAAGCCTTACATGCATCCCATACGATCTCAATCGGGGTACCTCTATTCAAGTTATTATCAAAAAATTCTTTAAGATATTTCTTAACGTCCATAATATTCTTTTCATGTCTAAATAAATTTTCATTCATACACCAAGATCTCCTTTCTCTTTTGCCCAAATTTATCTCCATCCACACCGGACTGTGATCCGTCAGGGTTCTTGGAAATATTTTTGTCTTAGTCGCTATAGTAAGTAAGTCTGTAGTAACCAGCATAAAGTCAATTCTCGAAAATGATTTGTGTCTATCAGAAAAAAAAGTAAAGTCCAATTCCTTGGGATGATGAATTCTCCATACATCCTTCAAATCCAATTCTTCTTTCAGTGCAAAAAAAGTCAATGGTAACTTATTCACTTTTTTGGCCGTCGTCTTTTTATCAAGCGTTGCATCAATCACCCCGTTCCAGTCATCCATAATCAAAAAGGATTTATAATTCCATTGCAATATTTTATTATTCAGCAGTTTATAAAAATTTTCCTGCTGCTGGTTCGGGGCGTAAATACCAATTAGAAGTATCAAAACATTCTGTATATTTATTTCCACTGCAATATATCGCCCCTCATCATCCGCCTCTATCAGTTTAGCTGGTATTCTTTTAGAAATTTAAAAAACAAGTCCATTCCTTTTCACGGAACTAGAAGATATAAAATGTGATCCAAGTTTTGAAATGAGAAATTTTTGGTCCTGGGTTCTAATATGAGTTTCTTGCAAACAAACAACATCATTTTTATATTGCTTCAAATAATGAAATATTTTCCTTCTTTTTTGTGGTGAGTTCAAACCATTCACATTCCATAATAATAATCTGAGTGTCATTCTGAAAAAGAGTGAAGCCCTTTGAGCATTTGACGAAGACTCTCTCCAACAGCCGATGTCTTCGATCTCGCTCCTCCCACAGCTTCAGAGTGTGATTTTTTCCCTTTTGTGCCATTCTCTTCCTGTGGTATCTTTACCCCCTGATGTTTCTCTAATCTTTGCTTTTCTGCAGCTCGGGTTATACGTTGATCTTTTGGTTCTTGCATCAATAAATCCAAATCAGGCTCCACCTCTCTTGTAGCTCTAGATTGCTTTGGTTTGGCCTCCAGGAGTTCTGACAGACCTCCAACAGCTCCTAAAATTTCCTCCCTTGCTGGTTCTTGAGTTGCCTGGCCTTCTTTTAGCAAAATCACTTCCTGAGTCCCCTCCTCAGGCAACTTCCCAACTGAGATGTCTTCAATAGGTAAAAGTGTAGATGAACGAGGTGATATTGAAATCTTTTTAAGAACATTATTGTAAAACTGTTCCGCCTTTTCCACCGAGTTGATACGATATCTTACATCATCATGTCGCAAAATAATACCAACAGGAGCATCCCATCTGAATGGAATCTGTCGCCTTTTCAGCTCATTTACTAGAAAACCATAATCTTTCCGGTCTCTTAACATTTTTGGTGGCAGCTCTTTGTAAACACCAATTGGGTTACCATCATGTAGAGCAGTTGTATGGAAAGAGCTTTGTAAAATGTCGTTTCTCAATCTTCTCTCAGTAAAGTAAATGACCACATCTCTTGGCAAATTCCTCAATCTTGCAATACGTGAGTTAACTCTATACAGCTTGTCAATTCTGTTGGCAATCACATCAGGTTCAACTTTTAAAATCCTAGCCAAAACTTCCACACAAGTTGCCCTTAAATTCTCTCTGTTATTCTCTCTTAAACCTCTTAGTCTTATGGCATATTCCATATTCCGAAATTGTAACATTGTAATCTCCTCTTCGAGCCTGTTGTTCTGCGCCACCACCTTAAACATCTGCTCCTTTGCTTCCTTCTTGTTAGCTTCTACTTCAGAATTTAAGTCTTCCACTTTTTTCTCAACTGCCAGTAGGGCGTCCGTGAGAACTGTGGCTACTTTAGCTACACTCTGATGTAATCCTTCAGTTTTTTCTTCCACCAACTCCTTCACTTCCCCCACAATTTCCTTCATTTCTCTTTGATTTTTCCCCATTCTTTCCTCCATTTTATTCATTTTTCCAGAAAGCTCTGCCAAAGATTTGTGTATATTTAATATAAATGCTTTCAAATCCTCTGTCTCGCTGTCCTGTGCCTGTTTTGAAGCTGAAGCTAGCTTTTCCTTTGTCTGATGTGTGGGGGAATCCCCCCCCGCTTTCTTTGAAGCCATGCCTGAGCAGAATTTGAAACTTTAAAAAGCAGAAAAAAATCTTCCTCCTTTTCCTATCCTCAGTTTACAGAAAAAGAGTACAGTCCTTGATATTTTACAGTTAAAAAAAAACTGCTAAACTTGTAGATAGAATCAATATAGGTACAGGCAGGCACACTTTTGCTTTCTTGCTGCTCTTTCTCCTTTCACTAGCTCAGCATTAATCCGCCATTTTCAAGCACTTTTACACAGAGACAGCTTGCTTTCAAAGTTAAAAAAAGTCCATTTAAAGTAAATATAGCTTTATAAAAAATTCCCGATCTCACCAAATTCGTTGACTTTCATTTCCAGATATATTCTAACAGTTGGTGTTACCTCCTCCGTCTCGCTCTGTCTTGCAGAGGTCCCACGCCGCTCGGAGCTTCAGCAGCTTGCAGAGGGAGCCCAAACACGGAGCGCTCTCCAGGGCTTAAAAAAAACACTCTGGCAACGCTCCTGGGGCTCAACCAAAAGCTGCCCACTCTAACTCCCCCTTAAATCCCAAAGGGGAGCTTTCCGAGCCGCTTTTCGATCGTAAAAGCGGCTCTACAGGCGGCGGGGGCGGCGACCGATCAAACGAGCCACCCGGCGACGGAGGAAACGCCAACCGGAGGTCAAATATAATTATTTTCTATCGTACAATAACGTCAGTCCTCTTTCCAATCTCAGTCTCTCACCTTCAGTCCATTACAGTCACCAATCACAGTTTAAATCCCACAAATTTTCTAAAGGTTTCTTATTTCCTGCTTTACCATTTAGAGTATTTAGAGTATTTAAAGTTATTTGATTTCTCTGATTTTCCACCCTCTCCAGTTCTCTCCATCTCCATCTCAGATCTTAATTATGTCACTCCTCTGATTCTGCTTACTTACTCCCTAGGTTCCTCCTTCTCTTGCGCTGTTATCTTCCTCTCCTGCTGTGCTTCCCCTTTAATCGCCACCACTTGTTAGTCTGTCCTTTTCGCATATACCTCACTCCGCACTTCTCCATGTTTTACGGTTTCTCCTTCTGGGTCTATTTCTGCCACTCAAAACTGTGGTTTTCACTCTTTCCTTCCCTCTAGGTGGCCACCATCGCTCCTATCCACTTAAAGGCTGACTCCCTCTTCACCAGCTTTAAAGGGTTTTTTCCTTTATCCTCCCTGGTGATAGCGTGTTGCCTGAGGGCTTCGGAACTTCCCCTTTTATTTCCTGATCCCTATAGGCTCGAGAATGCCCTATAAGAGCTTCTAACAGAGAGTTTTTGGGCTCCAGAAATGGTGCCACATTTCTACACCCTCTCCATGATGATGTCACTGCCAGAAGTTCCCATTTCTTTTCATTTAGCTGCTGATCGAACTCAATGAAGCTAAACATGGCTAGAGGAAGGAGCAGAAGGTGGGGCAGCTGGCCGCCCAGCCAGCAAATGCTGCCTTGCTACCCCGTGCACCTAAGCTGGCTGATCACTGTTGCCCTTTCCCCTGCCACTGCCGCTGCTGCTGCTCTTCTGAGATGGTGGGGTAGCACAGGAGGAACACCAGAGACTGCACATTGGCTGGGAAGAGGTTGCACTTCCTTCACAGAAGTGGCAGGGGAGACTATGCAGGGGGCGGCCAGCTCTTCTGGGTGCTTGAGTCAGCCAGGTGCTCCAGACTGCCTGGGGCCATACAAGAAGCCCACTCAGGTGGGGAGGGAGGGAAGCCCTGTCCTACCTGTCCTGGCCGATAGCTCTGCGCTCCCCACTCCACGTCTTTTGACACACGGGCCTGTTGCTCTTGCCATTGCTGGTCTTTGCATGCACATTGTGCCAGAAATCAGAAGACCAATTGCCCAATGCATATGCACACATTGGAAACAGGTATATCAGCTTCCTGGAGCATGCATGCGCAATGGGTGGCTGCTCTTCCGGTTTCCAGTGCATCCCTATGTGTGAAAACCAGCTGGCCAGTGAGCCAGAACCTGGAAGAACAATGGGCGATGGCTCCGTGTGCCTGGAGAAATGGCTCTGCATGCCACTTCTGGCATGCACGCCATAGGTTTGCCAACACGGATCTAGAGGATTAACAGGGTAGCATATGCTTTGCCCATCAGGTCAAAGAGGGCTATGTCCATACCAAATCTAAGTCTAAACTCAGCCTGTAAAAGATGTAGAAAAAATCTTCTCCAAGAATACCTGGAGCTATAGTCTTCACAATCTTATCTGCCAGAGAACAAAAAACAGAATATCAAGCCAGAGCTTGTCTAGTTAGATTATCTGTTAATAAAATCAGTCTCCCAATAATATTTTCTTAAAGGAAGGTTTCATGAAGATTGAAAAGTCATAGATGATGTTTTTCTATATTTTTCATAGTAACAAAGACTTAGTTCACTTGTCTGAAGATTTTAGAATCTCTGTTCCAGATATATATTCAAACAAAGCAGTAAAAGCTAGTTGTGAACTAACTTGTATATAGCTTGGAACAAAGTCTGAGGAAAAAAAATCTATTTAATTTAATAGCTCAAATATTAAATGTATAAGGTATTGGTTTCCTGAAATAGAGCTGTGGTGGTGCAGTGAATAGAATGCAGTACTTCAGGCTACTTCTGCTTATTGCCGGCTACCTGCAATTTGGCAGTTTGAATCTCAACAGGCCCAAAGTTGACTCAACCCTCCATTCTTCCAAGGATCCAGATTGTTGGGGGCAATATGCTGACTCTGTAAACTGCTTAGCGGGGACTGTAAAATACCGTAAAACAATATGTAAGTCGAAGTGCTATTGCTAGATACTAACTTTTCAGTCCCCTTTCCCCAAATTTCAGTCATAAAATTTAGAAGCAAAATGGCTAAATTTTGCCAATCCTTCCATTTCTTTCCCCTCCCTTCCTCTTTTCTCTCCATCCTGCAAATAAAATTTAAAGTTGGAAACTGCTTGAAAACATTAATTTCACCCTTCAGAATTAGCCTCAAAAATAGGTCTGAATTATATTACTACAATTTGGGAGGAAATGCCCAATGATGTAACTTCACTCCATTAAGAGTTGGAAAAAGTTAACAATGGGAATATCATAAGTGGCTTCCCATTTGCATACTTGATCTTAATACACACTCTCCCCAACTAAAAATACAGTTGAAAACTAACTTTCCTCTTGTGGTGATATCACACAATATCACATAATCTGAAGGACTCTTGAGAAGTATGTTGCAGCTGCCAATTTTGATTAAGCAACAGTTAGATGAGATTGTATCCACCACCACTCTCTCTTCCCCCTTCAAAAAGAATATTGAAAAGAACATACATTGTTCAACAACAACTATACAGAAACAACTATTTTATTATTTTTATAAATAACTCAAAACAGAAGAATATTCCTTCATCCTCTATTTTCCCCACAATGACCTTCTGAGGTGTATTGACTGGCCCAAAGTCATCCAGCCAGTTTTCATGTCTAAAGTGGGATTAAAACACAATCTTCTGGTTTCTAGTCTGGTGCCTTAACCACTAGACCAAAATGCACTAGACCAAAATACAGAAAGCATACTATTCCAATGGTAGTTTTAAAAATATCAATAATCAATGAACACATCTCATTCTTTCATCACTTGTAGTATGTTCTTCATTTTATCATGTAAAAATTATGTCAGAGTCAAAGAGTGAATTTTAATAATAACTCATATACAGTAGATCATTTTAAAGATATAAATAAATAAATAATAAATAAATAAATAAACTTTATTGTCATTGTATGTGTATACACAGTATACACATACAACGAAATTTACTTGACACCCAAAGACCAGGTCCCACACACATAATCCCCAAACATACTCCCACCCACCACAATTCCCCACCCCTAAACCACCCAAACATCCGCACAACAGACCAAGTAATACTGTCCAACAGCTCACTGATGGTGGCCCTTTAGTTCATTGTTGAGTGCAATTATAACTCTGGGATAAAAACTATTCAGAAAATGTGTCATCCAAGTTTTAATTGTTCTGTATTTTCTGTCAGAAGGCAACAGTCCAAAAAGATTGTAAGCAGGATGAGAAGAGTCTCTGAGAATGTTATGCAACTTCCTGAAACAGCAAGATTCAAAGATGTTGTTCAGGACTGGTAGCTGGAGTCCGATAATATTCTGGGCAGGTTTAATGATTCTCTGTAGAGCTTTTTTGTCTGCTACAGAGCTGCTCCCATACCATGCAAGAATGCCATATGTCAGGACACTCTCAATGGTGCTGTGATAGTAGAACAGAAGTAGATGCTGAGATAGATTTATCTTCCTGAGCATTCTCAGGAAGTACAGCCTCTTCTGTGCCTTCTTCACAAGCATGTTAGCATTCATAGTCCATGAGAGGTCCTTCAAGATATAAATGTCTAGAAATTTAAAATTACCCACCCTGTCCACCTCCTCACCATTTATATACAATGGTAGATGTACATCTCTCTTCCTCCTGAAGTCAATTATAAATTCTTTAGTTTTTGTGGTGTTAAGTGTGAGATTATTTTCATTATACCACAATGTCAACCTTTGTACTTCCTTCCTGTAAACAGACTCATTGTTCTTATTAATGAGCTCCACCATTATTGTGTCATCCGCAAATTTAATAATTGCGTTGATGTTATACAGTGGGGTGCAGTCATGCGTGTACAAGGAATAAAGGAAAGGGCTTAGCACACAACCCTGGGGGCTCCTGTGTTTAATATCAGAGTAGAGGAATGGTGAGATCCCATCCTTACTGACTGTGGCCTACCTGTCAGAAAATCCCTTATCCACAAGAAAATCCTCTGATTTACACCCAAATTGGACTTTTTAAAAAACAACCTGTTTGGTAAAATGGTGTTAAAGGCAGAGCTATAATCCACAAATAACAGCCTTGCATATGTCCCCTGTTGTTCCAAGTGATTCAATACAGTATGGACAACAAGAGACATAGCATCATCAGTTGATCTATTACCCCTATATGCAAATTGGTATGCGTCCAAAGTAGATGGAAGACTAGCCTTAATATAGTTCAACACCAGCCTCTCAAAACATTTCATGACAACAGATGTTAAAGCTACTGGTCTATAATCATTAAGGGATACCACTACTGTCTGTTTAGGGACTGGCACTATAATAGATGTCTTCAGGCAGGTAGGGATAGAGCACTGTGACAGGGATAGATTGAAAATATCTGTGAACACTTCAGCTAGCTCTGCAGCGCAATCCCTGACAACTTGTCCCAGAATTCCATCAGGCCCAGCTGCCTTCCGGATATTAACATTCTGGAAAGTGCATCTCACATCAGAGATCTGCAGTAGAAGTGGTTGTCTATCGATGGTAGATGTTAATGGTGCACTATCAGTGGTAAATGCTGGAATGATGGTCGTTCCTGTGTCCACTTCAAAACAGCTGAAGAATTGATTTAGCTGCTCAGCCAAAGAGTCACTACTCCCAGGCAAACTATTTTTATTGCTTTGTCCTGTGATTTGTCACAGACCTTGCCATAAACGACCAGAGTCCGAGTTCTCAAAAAGATGTTCAATCCTCCGTCTGTATGTAGCTTTAGCATCCTTGATATGCCTTTTCAATTTAGCTCTTGCCTTGCTATACTGTAGCACATCACCAGAATGGAAAGCAGCATTTCTTGCTCTTAATAAAAGACACACTTTTCTATTTATCCAGGGGTTGTTGTTAGAGAACACCCTTGTCTGGTGGTAGTGACAACATCAATGCAGCTTTTAATGTAAAACAGTGATCTGTCCCCCTCTACAGATACCCACAAAAACACAGCCAGTCGAGGGTTAAAGAAGCACTTGGCACACACCCCAGTTCTTATCTCTAACTTGGCAGTGATATGCACACCGTCTGCCAAGTGCTTTAATAGTACACAGAAAGAAAATCACAACAAATATTCAGCAAAGTCTCTGATCAGCTTCAGCTTTTAGCTCCAATGACTACCAGATTGAGTTTTTGTTCGTCACAGAGATCATTTACCACCACCCTGTCTTATATAGTCTCTGGGTGTGGTCCAGTGACTCATTGGTCCTGTGACTCAAGTCCAGTGACTCAGGTCTATTCCCTCATATGTCTCCTCAGCTGCTGTAAGTGCTTATCTCGCCTTCTTTGATGTGCGTCCAGGAATGACGTCTCTCCCTCACTCTCATCTGAGACACCTGTTTCCCCACTACTTTGCTCTCTTTCAGCTGGCACCTGAGACGGTGCCAGAGGGGGAGGGGGCTGGGAGATCTGGCTGGCTCCTCTTCCTCATGCTCAGAGCTTCCTTCCTCCAATGGGATAGGCTCAGAGGACGGGGCCACAACAAATAGTACTGTTGAAGTGTAAGTGTCAATATTGTCCTCCTCAAACAGTGCCCAATCAGTACTCCCAAAACAATCTTGAAGTTGCTCCGATGCACCCACTGGCCACACTTGTATTTCTCTAATTGATGGTCTAATTCTGTTGACAAGAGGTCTATATGATGGGATCAAGAACACAGATATATGATCTGACAGAATATCTACACTGACTACAGTGTGGATATTCTGCTACACTGAGACTAGACAACATTATCTACATTTGCAGGGAATGAAATCGTTTATATATCTCTTCAAAACTAATAGCATAGAAGGAATAGAAGAAAAATATTGCTGATTAATTTTTATTTAGTAATTGTTTTAATAGAATAACTATCTTTCAATTGTTTGTGATCCTTTCTAAACTTAATTTTTACAGCTCTCTGTGAGCAGTAGTGTTATCACTGTTTAAATATTTTTTTAAAAAATATTCCTTATATTTTTAGGCTTACAAAGAATGGAAAGTAATTTCTTCTTTTATATCTCACACTGATTTTCCTGATCAAGAAACCAAGCCAATAATCAAAGTACCCTTGGATAAAGATGTTGTTGCAAAAAGAAGATGTTCAGTTCTAAATCCAGAAATGTATAAGGTGATTGTCAGATAAAACATCATAAATGTTTAGCATATCCCAAATCATGCTGATGAGCAAACTAAATATGGACTAGCTGTAAGCATGATTGTATCAATTAGCTAGTTAAAAATGTACTCAATATTCATCAGATGGAAGGGACATGTTAAAACAGCATTTTTACTATTCAGTATGTATTTATTAATTAATGAAGAAGTAGAGGAAGCCCTATCAATTTTGGATAGAATAACTAATACCCTGAAAGTCAGAAGTAAAAGTTAAAATGATTGTCATAATTTGAAGAAATTGAAAACAACAGCCTCAAATATAACAGAAGCAAACGTAAATATATTTTATGCAGGAAACAGAAATCAGTTTCAATCATATCATGCTGTTGTTTTGTTAACAATAATTGTAAAAAACCCCACTTTTTTCAGCCCTGATATAACTTTCAATAGTCATTACATGAAGGTTATAAATTGAAGACTACTTGTAATATCCTTTGCAGCCCACACCCATTTTTAAGTTAGTACCTTTTGTGTAATATACAAAAGGTACTAACTTAAATATACAAATCATATTACTTCATATGATTTCATATGATTTGTAAATATACAAATCATATTAAATCATATCAATTTCATTGACTGATTTGTATAATATACAAATCAGCCAATGAAATTGAATAAATAAAATTGAAGCAAATAGTTAGCTTCAATTTTAGGAATGAGGCTGAGTTAATTCCAAGCACTGAAATTAAAGAATAAATATATAAAGCTGAAACTTGTTAAGATTGAACTTTGAATGAAACACAGGAATGCAAAAAAAGATTCTAAGGAGAGTCCCTGAATACTCAAAAAGATGAATATAAAGTATTGCTTTATTGATTCTTTAAGAAAATGTACATTGTAGAATTTTTATTCTTAGGTTATGGTGTACCATGACCTGATATATAAAAGAAAGAAATGTGAACAGAGTAAAAGAGAAAATACATTGCTAACTTTTAATGTCAACAATGATCTTACTATCAATTGACATGAAAAGAATGGCATGATGGAACAGTCTTTATTTAGTATGTATATGTTAGCAAAGTACAAAGTACAAAGTAAGCTTAGTATGTAAGCAAAAATCAAACTTTTGTGTGGAAATAATTTCTGTTTACTTCCTATGCTTTGCAGCTTATATAATGGTAATTGATGAGTAAAGATAAGTACAATGAAATAATATTTTGATAATACATTAGAATTTAGCTGGTATTTATTTGTTCCTTGAATTGAAAACTGTGTCATAAATACACATAACATAGTGTAATTTTTTATTGTCCAAACTTAAAACATTGCAGTGCCCATCTTTCCGGATCCGCTTAAAATGCTTCCACAGAGAATTAATCCTTGAATTTGAATCATTCTTTTCCTAGATGCTTAATGGAGAGCTAAAGCAGTTGTATACTGCTATCACAAGAACCATAGTTAATCTGTGGATTTTTGATGAAAATAGTGTTAGGCGTGCCCCTGCATCCCAATATTTTATCAAATGAGAACTTGTTCAGGTTCTCAAAAAGGATGAAAATAAAAGTAAGTCTTATATAACTGTTTCATAAAACTCTAGCTCAGTGATGGTGAATCTTTTCGGCACTGAGTGCCCAAACCAGAATGCCGTGCATGCATGTGCATGTCCATGGGCTGGAGCACTGGAAACCTGAAGATCAGCTGGCTGGAGCACACATGCCTTTTTTTGGCTGTTTTTGGCTGTTTTCTAGGCTGTTTTCAGGCCAAAAACGGCCTGAAAAATGGTCTGGAAAATGGCCCAAAAAACATCCTGAAAAATGGCTCAGAAAATGGCCTGTTTTTTGTCTATTTTCAGGCTATTTTCCAGCACTCCGGCAAAGACCAGGTGGCACGCGTGCCGGTAATCAGAAGAGCAGCTGGCAATGGTGCATGTTCCCACAGAGAGGGCTCTGCGTGCCACCTCTGGCACATGTGCCAGAGGTTTGCCATCACAGCTCTAGTTTGTCTTTAAAATATTCTTTGATTTTGCCAAAAATATGCAATCACTCTTGTCAATTATATTTAAATGTGGCACACTGAAAGTCAGTTCATATTTTTCGTTGCCAATGGTTGACTCAGCAAGTGAGAACTTCTAGTTAGTTGTGATTAATCTCAGAGGTTAAGCAGTGTTGGTCTTACTTAATACTTGAATGAGCAATTATTATTTTTTTTTTTATTGAAAAAGTTTTACATTACATTTTATAATATATAAACCCCACCCCTTTCCCCCTCCCTCTCCCACCCCCCCACCCTATCCCTTTTATCCCTCCCCCCTCCCTTGACTTCCGCTATTTGACAAACATTAATCTTAACCTATTCAACATTCTTTAAAGGCGAGATCCCTTTAAATAAGAAATTAACTACTAACAATTCACTAGCATTACACATGTTTAAAAATCTAAAAATATAGATTAATTAGATTAAGACAATTTAGCTAATTAGACTTAATACATTCTCTTTAAAGTTTAATCTATACATCATTTATATACTCTTCATTTTAATAATGATAATTAACCATATAACTATGCCTTTCATACAATTATTTAGTTATACTAGCATTTGATAACCTTAAATTTTAATCTACACTTCAATTATATACTCTTCAATTTAATAATAATAATAAACCATATAACTATCCATTCTATTACTTAAATACATTCTAATTCTAATTCAGCTGAGCACTAATTGAAACTTCTTACTTTGGTATTTATTCTTCATATAATCAACCCATTTCCTCCATTCCTTAACAAAAACTTCGTGGGTCCTTTCCTTTAGGTATGCAGAAATTTTTGCCATCTCTGCCAAATTAGACATCTTCAGTATCCATTCCTCTATAGTAGGCACTTTGTCTTTCTTCCAATATTGACCTATCAGTAATCTGGCTGCAGAAATCATGTACAATATTAACCTAGTATCAATTACTGAAAAGCCCTTAACTATTCCCAGCAAAAAAAACTGAGGAGAAAACTCCAACTTCTTCTTTAAAATATTCTGCATTACCCACCAAAGTTTAATCCAAAATGGTTTCAACTTCCTGCATGTCCACCAAATATGAAAATATGTTGCATCCAAACAATCACACCTCCAACATTTAGGTTGAACATTTGGATACATACGTGATAACTTTTTTGGATCTAAATGCCATCTATAAAACATTTTATAAAAATTCTCCCTTAGGTTCTGTGCTTGCATAAATTTAACATTCTGGACCCAAATCTTTTCCCATGTTTCTAACATTACTGGTTGATCAAAATTCTGTGCCCATTTAATCATACAGTCTTTAACTAATTCCCCCTCTGAATCTCTCTCCAACAATAAATTGTACACTCGTTTAATATGCATCGGTCCTTTACATTTTATCTGAGTCACCAAATCCTCTTCATGTAGCATTAATCCAATTTTCTGATCTTCTCTCCATCTTGCTTGAAGTTGAAAATACTGCAACCAAGTTAAATTAACTCCCTCTTCCAACAGAGTATTCCAAGACTTCAAACTCCGACTGCCCCCATCAATAAAAAGTATTTCTTTGTACAACAACCCCCCGAGTGACTTTATTTTTGGCATAATATGCCCAAGATCCAACCACAAAGGTATTTTGTAATCCAATTGGAACTGGTGCTTCTTCCACACTCTCAGCAAAGCATTTCTTAAAATATGCCTGTTAAACACACTGTCACTCTTGTCTTCATACAGTAAATATGCATGCCACCCAAATTGCAAATCATGGCCTTCTATATTCAAAATCTCTCTTTTAGTTGTTCCAATCCAGTCTCCAACTTGTGTCAATGCTGCTGCTTCATAATATAAACGTAGATTTGGAACTTTAAGGCCGCCACATTCACGTGCATCTTGCATGATCTTAAATTTAACTCTTGGCTTTTTCCCACTCCAAATAAATTTATTTAAACCTGCTTGCCAGTCCATCAGATATTTATCATTTTTAAGCACCGGAATCATTTGAAACAGAAACAAAAATCTAGGTAGAACGTTCATCTTAACAGCTGCTATTCTACCAAGCAGAGAAAGTTGCAGTTTTTTCCATATGTCAAGATCTTTTTGGATCTTATGCCAGAGTTCTTCATAATTATTTTGAAAAAGTTTCTTATTAGATGCTGCAACTTGAACCCCTAAATATTTCACCTTTGTAGCTATTTCAAAGCCTGCCACCCTTTCAAGCTCTTTCCTTTGTGGTTCCATCATGTTTTTAACTATCATCTTAGTCTTTTTCTGGTTCAGGCTAAAACCTGAAACCAGACCGTATTCCTCTATAATATTTTTCATCTGTATGATAGATTCCAAAGGTCGTGTTAGGGTAACAATCAGATCATCTGCAAATGCCTTTGTTCTGTAATCTATTTGCCTTACAACTATTCCACTCATTTTGTCCGAGTCCCGTAGAGCATTCAGCAGCACTTCTAGCGTCAGGATAAACAATAGTGGGGATAATGGACAGCCTTGTCTTGTCCCTTTCTGTATATTAAAATTAGTAGTCAAACTGCCATTGATAATAATCTGTGCTGTCTGTTCTTGATAGATTGCCGAGATAGCTTGTGTAAACTGTTCTCCAAAATTCATCTTATGCAGAATCTTTTTTAGAAAATCCCAGTTGACTCGATCAAAGGCTTTCTCCGCATCCAAAAACACCAGCACTGCAGAGATCTGTTTCTTTTCCTCAAGATATTCCAACAAATCTATGAGTTGCCTGACATTGTCCTTCATGTATCTGCCTTCTATAAAACCTGCTTGATCTTCATGAATCACATCTTGAATAACTGGCATCAATCTGTTGGCTAATACTTTAGCAAAAATTTTGTAGTCCGTATTCAGGAGAGATATTGGTCTAAAATTTTCAGGTTTAGCAGAGTCTTCTTCTTTAGGTATCAATGATATAAAAGCCGTCTTCCACGAGGGAGGTATTTTACCCCCCTGTTGAATATTACAAAACAAGTCTTTAAGAGGCTCTATCAGTTCCTCTTGCAAGGTCTTGTAAAGAACTGCTGTCAAACCATCTGTCCCAGGAGCTTTAGATAATTTCAGTTGTTTTATTGCATATAAAATCTCTTCCGATGTTATGGGTCGCTCCAGTCTGTCACTTTGTATACTAGAAATTTTTGTAACTCTCTTCTTCTGCAAATATTCATCGATAAGATCTTCTTTAACTTTATCAGCTTGATACAATTTCGAGTAATAAGTTAAAAAGGCTTGTTGTATTAAGTTTTGCTGATGTATTCGTTTCCCTTTATACTCAATAACATTTATCATACGAGAATTTTGCTGTTTCCTCAGAGTATAGGCCAACCACCTGCCAGGTTTATTAGCATTATAAAAAGTATTATGTTTAGCATACTGCAGATTAGTTGCTGTTTGTTCAGCCATCAGCATTTGAAATTGATCTTTCAGGAGTTTTATAGTTAGCAATACCTTTTCATCATTCGGATTCTTAATAAGCAATTGTTCTTTATCCTTTATCTCTGTCTCCAAGTCCAATCTCGACTTCTGTCGAATTAATTTATGTCTAGAATTCATATGTATCAGTACACCCCTCATATAGGCCTTGCATGCATCCCATACTATCTCAATGGGTGTACCTTTATTCAAATTAATATAAAAAAATTCTTTAGCTTGTTCCTTAAGCTCCTTAATATACTTTTCATATCTGAAAATATTTTCATTCATACGCCAAGATCTCCTTTCTCTCTTGCCTGGGTTCATCTCAATCCAGACTGGACTATGGTCTGTTAAAGTTCTAGGAAGAATTTTTGTTTTTGTCACTACATTCAGTAAGTCAGTAGTAGCCAGCATAAAATCAATTCTCGAAAAAGATTTGTGTCTATCTGAGAAGAAAGTAAAATCCAATTCATTTGGATGATGAATTCTCCAAACATCCTTCAACTCTAGTTCCTCTTTCATAGCAAAAAAAGTCTGTGGTAGCTTATTCCCTTTCTTGGCAGATGTCTTTTTATCCAGTGTTACATCAATCACCCCGTTCCAGTCTCCCATAATCAAAAAAGATTTGTAATTCCACTGCAAGATTTTCCCATTCAACATTTTATAAAAACTTTCCTGTTGCTGGTTCGGGGCGTAAATGCCAATTAGAAGCACTTCAACATTCTGTACAGTTATTACAACAGCAATGTATCTCCCCTCATCATCCGCTTCTATAAGTTTAGCTGGTATTCTTTTAGCAATATAAAAGACAAGTCCATTTCTTTTAGCCCTACTAGAAGATGTAAATTGTAATCCAATTTTTGAAATTAAAAGTTTCTGGTCCTGGGTTCTTATATGAGTTTCCTGCAAGCAAACAACATCATTATTATATTGTTTTAGATAATGAAATATTTTTCTTCTTTTCTGCGGTGAATTCAAGCCATTCACATTCCAAGATAAAATTTTAAGTATCATTTTAACGATGGCTGAAGCCCTCGAAGCAATTCTTGAAGAGTCCCAGCAACCGCCGACGTCTTCGGTCTTGCTCCTCCCACAGCTTCTGAGTATAACTTTTTCCCATTCGCTTCCTTCTCCTCCTGTGGTGTCTTCCCCTGGTCTGTTTCCAATCGTTGCTTCCCTGCCGCTCTGGTTATACGTTGGTTCTTGGGTTCTTGCATCAGTAAATCCAGATCCGGTTCCACCTCTCTTGTAGCTCTAGATTGCTTTGGTTTCACCTCAGGAAGATCTATTAATGAGTCTTCTAAAACACCTCCTACTGCACCTAAAATTTCCTCCCTTGGGGCTTCTTGACCTTCCTTTAACAGTCCCTCTTGAGAAACCTGCTCAACTGAGATATCTTCAATAGGTATGAGTGTAGAAGAGCGGGGTGAAGGAACTTTTTTCAACACATTGTTATAGAACTGTTCCGCCTTCTCCACCGAATTGATACGATATCTCACATCTTCAAATCTTAAAACAATTCCAACAGGGACATCCCACCTAAATGGGATCTGACGCCTCTTTAGCTCATTCACAAGGAAACCAAAGTCTTTCCGGTCTCTTAACATCTTTGGTGGTAATTCTTTAAAAACCCCAATTTGATTGCCACCATGTAGAAGCGTAGACTGAAAAGAGTATTGCAAAATATCATTTCTCAATTTCCTCTCAGTAAAGTAAATTACCACATCTCTTGGCAAATTTCTCTGTTTTGCGATGCGTGAGTTAGCTCTGTACAGCTTGTCTATTTTATTATCCACCACCTCTGGTTCAACTTTCAAAATCTTCGCCAACACCTCCACACAGGTTGCCCTCAGGTTTTCACGATTATTTTCCCTTAGGCCTCTTAATCTTAAAGCAAATTCCATATTTTGAAATTGTAGCATGGTAATCTCCTCTTCAAACCTCTGGCTCTGCACCCCCATCTTAAACATCTGTTCTTTTACTTCCTTTTTGTTTGTCTCAACTTCAAGATTTAAATCCTCCACTTTTTTCTCAATCACCAGTAAAGCATCAGTAAGAACCGTAGCTACTTTAGTTACACTCTGCTGTAATCCTTCAGTTTTTTCTTCCACCAACTCCTTGACTTCCCCCACCACTGTTTTCATTTCTTTTTGATTTTTAGTCAGCCTTTCATCCAATTTGCTCATTTGGCCAGAGAGTTCTCCCATATATTTCTGTATAAATGCTTTCAAATCTTCTGTATCACTATCCTGTGTCTGTTTTAACTGCTTTGAAGCTGACACAGGCTTTTCCTTTGTCTGGTGTGTGGGGGAATCCCCCCCCGCTCTCTTTGAAGTCATGCCTGTACAGAGCTTAAATCCAGGCAGAAAAGAAAAAAATCTTCCTCCTTTTCCTGATCTCCCCAGGGTTACAAAAGAGGAACAAGTTCCATTAACTTTTGTGAGGAAAAGATGCTTTAAAGAATTATTATTGTAAGAAACTTGTAGAACTTGTGAATAAACAAAGTCCAATTACAGCCAAGCACACTTTCGCTTTCTTGTTGCACTTTCTCCTTCCGCTTTCACTGACTCTGCTTTAATCAGCCGCCATTTTCACACACTTTAGATTCAAACAGCTTGCTTTCCAAAATTTTAAAAAAAACTCCTTAAGAAACTTTATATTCATCAACAAAGATTTCCAGATCTCACCAAACTTGTTGTTTTTCAGTTGGGAATTAGCTTCGTTCGTCTCGGTTCCTCCCCAGCTTGTTCTGACTTTTCAGAAGTCCCACGCCGCTCGGAGCTTCAGCAGCTTAAATAGGGAGCCCCAACCAAAGCGCTTACCAGGGCTTGGAGACCACCCTGGCAGCACTTCTGGGGCTCAACCTTTGCTGCCCACTCTCGCTCCCCCTTATTGCAAAAGGGGAGCGTTCCAAGCCGCTTTTGAAGGAAAAAAGCGGCTCTACAGGCGGCGGGGGCGGCGGACGATCAAACGAGCCGCCCAGCGCCGAGGGGATCGAAACCGGAAGTCTCTTGAATGAGCAATTATTCAGGAATTATTATTATTGCAAAGTTGAAGAACAACAATCTGAAAGAAGTAGTGGGAAATCAAGAGTCAAACTTAGCTCAAAATTGTATTTACCCTATGTTAAGGTTAGTCTAATGATTTTCAAACAATTTAACTTAATAATTTCAGTTTTATGTTATTTTTTGTACTTTTACAACAAAACTTTGAACCTCTCATTAACTGCATCCCAAATGAGTAGGAATCCCAAACATCTCATAAGAAATACTAATTAAGGAATGGTGACCCTAGGTCTTGAGTTTCTTGCAGTTTCCCCAAGATCTGAAAATGAACACACCATCAACATTTAGAAATAAAATACATGATATTTCATGAAGTCCACAAAAAGGAAAAGAAAAAGGTAGCATGATTTGGGGATGTTTTTCATGTTGGGGAGGTCTTAATTATGAGAATGCAAATTGTTTGCCTCTCATTGCCATTCTCACCCCCTAACCTTTTTGAAAATAAGGTTTGCAATGAATACCCACAGTAGACCTGGGCATTTTATTCCCTATGGCCACATCTGGCCACATCTGTTCTGTCCAGCCCCTGGCAGCAGCAATAGGGGGCAGATCATTGAAGACATTAGTGTGAGTTGGTGTTAGCAGGATGTGAAGATCAGGGCAGTGGCCCTCCACAATAGTCCCAGTTTGTCATGTGGCCTCTTGGCAAAATTAATTGCCCAACCCTGAGCTACAGTATTTCAGCCTCACTGTTTCCAGGGAAATAATTGCAGCCTCTGAAGGCCAGTGCTTAACCCTTCAAATGTTGTCCCTTCTTCCTAAGGAGGGGGAAATAATTTATGTTCCTAATCAGTAGGAACAAGAAGGCCTTTCCTCAAATGAAAACTGCAAGAGAAGATCAATCTCATTTATCCTCTCCGAGCAGTGATACCACACCTTTCTATTTGGTTGATTGTATTTTGGTTATACTTTTTTCTTACCTTGGGCAAATTTGTATTTCTGATTTCTTACATTTTCTTTAGAGTTAGTCACCAAAATAATGTAATAAGTCAAGATCACAGTTTTGGTGTCTGAAACTTTTTAAACTTTTTAAATAAACTAAATTATTACTGTTATTATTCTGAAAGCTGCTTTTATGCAAATTCCTTATGCATATGATTTGTATAAGACATATACTATGTATAAATGACAACTGGAAAAACCATGTTCTTGCCCTGAATTGCACAAACTGAGGTAAAGGACATATAACAATTAACATTTCCAGTATCAAAGTAATTGATATTCAGACCTTTCCCAGAATCATATCTTAAGAGCGATAAAATTCACTTTTGGAGAACAATTAATCAGATGAAGCCTAGATAGCATTTTTGGTAGAAGACATTCTTCTTTGTTATAATATAATATGAATATATTTACAGAAGATAAATTCTTTAAACCATGTCGTATTCCTACTTTTTTACAGAAGTTTATGAATTAAGGAGTAAAGTTAAGAATAGAAATTCTTATAAAAATATCTCTCATCCAAATTTCTATTACCATGTTTCCCTGAAAATAAGACCCTTATATTTTTTTGACCCTGAAATAAGTGCTTGGCCTTATTGCCATGCACTCAAAAGCCCGATCGGGCTTATGGTTGATGATCTCTGGAGGGCTTGGGACAGGGACTGCTCCTCTGTCCTGGTCCTATTAGATCTCTCAGCAGCTTTTGATACCATCGACCATGGTATCATGCTGCACTGGTTGGAAGAGTTAGGGATGGGGGGCACCATGCTGCGGTGGTTCGCCTCCTTTCTCTCTGACCGGTTGCAGTCTGTGTTGACAGGGGGACAGAGGTCGATCCCGAGGTCCCTTGTATGTGGGGTGCCACAAGGGTCGGTCCTCTCACCCCTTCTGTTTAACATTTATGTGAAGCCACTGGGTGAGATCATCCGTGGTTTTGGGGTGAAGTATCATCAGTACGCTGATGACACTGAGCTGTACATCTCCACCCCGGACCACCCTAATGATGCCCTTGCTGTGATGTCCCGGTGCCTGGAGGCCATACGGATCTGGATGGGGAGGAACAGACTCAGGCTCAACCCATCCAAGACCGAGTGGCTGTGGTTTCCAACGCCCCACTATAGTCAGATGGTGCCATCACTGACTATCGGGGCGAGTCGTTGGCCCCCACGGAGAGGGCTCGCAACTTTGGCGTCCTCCTGGACTCACAGCTGTCTTTAGAAGAGCACTTGATGGCTGTGGCCAGGAGGGCTTTTTATCAGGTTCATCTCGTTCGCCAGTTGTGTCCCTTTCTGGATCGGGACTCATTAAATACGGTCACTCATGCCCTCATCACTTCCTGCCTGGATTACTGCAATGCTCTCTACATGGGGCTCCCCTTGAGGAGCACTTGGAAGCTCCAGCTGGCCCAGAATGTGGCAGCGCGGATGGTTATGGGAACAACGTGGCACTCCCATGTGACTCCTCTCCTGCACGAACTGCACTGGCTCCCGGTGGCCTTCCGGGTGTGCTTCAAGGTTTTGGTTACCACCTTTAAAGCACTCCATGGCTTAGGACGGGGTACCTATGAGACCCCCTTCTGCCACCAGTAGCCTCTCGCCTACCAGTACACTCCCATAGAGAGGGTCTTCACAGAGTTCAGTCGGTCAAACAGTGTCAACTGGCGGCCCCCAGGGGAGAGCCTTCTCTGTGAAGGCACCTGCCATCTGGAATGAGCTCCACCCGGAGATACGGAGGATCCCGGATCTGCATGCTTTCCACCATGCCCTCAAAACATTCCTATTCCAGCAGACTGGCCTAGCCTAACTTCTCTTTTAAATTGCTTTTTAAATTTTAAATCTGTCTAAATTGGGGTGTTTTAATCTGTTTTTCTGGGCCAAAGTATTTAATATATTTTAAATGGTTTTTAAATATTTGTATTATATGTATTTTACCTTTTGACTGTTCACTGCCCTGAGTCCTTCGGAAGTAGGGCGGTATATAAATTTTAATAATAATAATAATAATAATAATAATAATAATAATAATAATAATAATAATAATAACAATAACAACAATAACAATAACAATAACAATAACAATAACAATAACAATAACAATAACAATAATAATAATAAAATTAAACCACAAATTTTTCACTACAGAAGAATTAATAGCAATAGAAGAGAAAGCAATTAATGGTCTGAGTACATCAACAAAGAAGAGTAACATCAAGAATGATTTGCAGACTCAAAAGCAATTTGAGAAAGAAAGGGAGGAAGAGGATACTGAAATGGATGAAGATATAGAACAAGGAAGCACTGAAGAACAAATACCAAAAGATAGTGCTCAATTAGCTGGAAAAATAAAGCATCAAATGGAAGATGCTGAAAGAACACGTTTGCCAAAACTGAACCAAGTGAACCAGAAAGAATTGAGAAATGTACTAAAAAAGGTCAATGAGGCTGTACAAACTATTAGAACCACTACATTAGCCGAAACAACCCAACTGGTGTATGCAGCAGCCGTCATATCCACCAAAGAACTGGGGTTGAAAATACAAAAGAACCAAAGAGGCAAGAAGGGGAAGCCTAAGTGGAAAATTCGGTTAGAATTGAAGATAAAAAAATTACGTGGAGATTTGAGCAACTTGAAGAACCTAAGGCAAGGTCAGTTAAAGAACAAGCAGGTCAAAAGCAGCCTGGAAGCAAGATACGATCTGAGGAATAAGGAGATTGTGGTAGTAATTGAAGAGCTGAAGCAGAGAGTTGTTGCCATCGCCGAAAAGATTAAAAGGTATGAAAACCGAGTAACTCAGTTCAAAGAAAACTCACAGTTTTCTGTGAGCACCAAATCAGCACCAGTTTTATAAGAGCTTAGAAAATAGAGAAGGAATAACAACAAATGAAAAGCCTGATAAAGAGAAAGCTCTGAAATTCTGGAAGAATTTGTGGGAAAACAACAAGAAGCATAACAGAAATGCAAAATGGATCAAACAGGTTGAGGACTCTTATTAAAGTGCATAAAATGGAAGACATGAAAATAACAAAAGCAATGGTGCAAAGACAGTCAAGAAAAGTGAAGAACTGGAGTGCACCTGGGCCAGATGAGCTACATGGCTTCTGGTTAAAGGCACTTACAAGTGTGCACAAAAGATTGGCAACCCAGATGAACCAGGTCCTAAAAACACCTGAAAATGATGAATGGATGACAACTGGAAGAACATTTTTGATCCAAAAAGATAAAGAAAAAGGAAAGGACCCTGGAAACTATAGGCCAATCACCTGTTTGCCAACAACATACAAGCTTCTTACTGGTATCATTGCAAACCAAATCTATGGATACCTGGAAAGAAATAACTTGCTTCCTGTAGAACAGAAAGGACGCTGCAAAAACTCAAGAGGAACAAAGGATCAATTGCTGATTGACAAGCTAATCCTAAAGAACTCAAAGAAAAGATGAACCAACCTGTTCATGGCTTGGATAGACTATAAGAAAGCATTTGATTCAGTTCCCCATTGTTGGATCAAGAAATGCCTGGAAATCTTTGGCATCAGCAGAAACATACAAAAATTCATGGAATCTTCAATGAACCTCTGGAAAACAAAACTTATGGCTAATGAAGAAGAACTAGGTGAAGTTGAAATTAAACAAGGCATTTTCCAGGGTGATTCCCTTTCCCCCCTACTTTTTATACTCTCAATGCTACCACTGACAATCATTTTGAAAAATCTGAGCTGTGGATACGAACTTGCAAAGAAAGGACTGAAAATC
The DNA here is from genome assembly GCA_038048745.1 of Coluber constrictor foxii. Taxonomy (NCBI): domain Eukaryota; kingdom Metazoa; phylum Chordata; class Lepidosauria; order Squamata; family Colubridae; genus Coluber; species Coluber constrictor. The sequence goes on along the minus strand of CM075961.1, from coordinate 110,348,965 downwards.
TCGCACTTGATGTACATGGATGATTTGAAGCTGTTTGGTAAAACAAAAGCTGAACTGAATTTATTAACTGAACACACAAAAGAATTCAGCCAAGACATTGGCATGCAGTTTGGAATTGACAAATGTGCAACAATAGCAACCAAAGCAGGTAAGATCATAGAAGAGGATGGAATAGAACTAGAGAATGAAGAAACGATAAAGGCAGTAAAATCAGAAGAAGGCTACAAGTACTTGGGGATTGTAGAGGCCTCTGACTTAATGCATAATAAAGTCAAGGAAATAACTTCAGCCAAGTACATTCGGCGAATTCGTAAGATATTAATGTCCAAACTGAGTGGAGGAAACATCATAAAAGCCATAAATACCTGGGCTATACCTGTGATTCGATACTCTGCAGGAATAATTGACTGGACCCAGATGGAGTTAGACAATTTGGACAGAAAAACAAGGAAGCTTATGACAATGAATCATGCCTTGCACCCTAAAAGTGATGTTGACCGATTATATTTACCAAGAGCAGAGGGTGGTCGAGGACTCCTACAAGTAAAGCAGACTGTGGAAGAAGAAAAATGCAGCTTGAATGATTACATCCAGAAAAGTGAAGAACCAATGATTAAGGAAGTAAATAAAGGAGGCCTTTTAAAGACAACTAAAACAAAAGCAGAATATAAGAAAGAAGTAATTGAGCAGCGAGCTGAAAATTGGAAAAGCAAAGCTCTGCATGGCCAATACTTGAAAAGTATTGAAGGCAAAGGTGACCAGAAACTAACTTGGAACTGGTTAAGATCAGGAGTACTGAAAAAAGAAACAGAAAGCTTTATTTTGGCAGCTCAAGAACAAGCCCTAGCCACAAACTGCATGAAGGCAAAAATTCAACATGTTACCACCAACAGCAAATGCCGTCTCTGTAATAAGAAAGATGAGACAGTCGACCACCTGATCAGTGGATGCAGCAAAATTTCACAAACCGACTACCTACAACGCCATGACCGTGTTGCTAAGATCATTCACTGGAAATTGTGCCAGAAGTTTGGATTTGAGTACAGCAAAAACCACTGGGAACATCAGGTTAAGAAAGTTCTAGAGAATGAGAAACTCAAGATCTTGTGGGACTTTAGGATTCAGACTGACAGGCACTTGGTCCACAACACACCTGACATAACGGTAGTTGAAAAGAAAAAAGTATGGTTCATTGACATTGCAATACCTGGTGATGCACGGATTGAAGATAAGCAGCAAGAAAAAATCACAAAGTACCAGGACTTGCAAATCGAAGTTGAGCGACTATGGAAAAAGAAATCATGTGTTGTTCCAATTGTAATTGGAGCCCTTGGAGCAATACCCAAAGGGCTACCCCGCTATTTAGAAATTCTAAATTTACCAGACTTGAACATTTTGACTCTACAAAAAACCACCTTACTCGGAACAGCTTACATCCTCCGACGATATCTTAACAGTTCCTAGGTCCTTGATTAGGACTCAAGCTGCTGAGCTATTAACCAGCCTCAAAGACTGTGAATCTCACTACAGATTAACCAATAATAATAATAATAATAATAATAATAATAATAATAATAATAATAATAATAATAATAATAATAATAATAATCAGGAGATGTCTTATTTTGGGGGGAACAGTACAAATGAAGGTGAATATATGTGTCCCAGAATAATGTTGCAGGATCCAATCTGGGTCGGTCACTGGGACCAGAGGTTCAGTCTTCTGATCTTTTGGACTCGTGCTGGAGCCCATCCTCAGGTTTTTAATCTTTATGCAATCAAGATTGAGGGATATCTAATTTAATTGAAATACTACAATTAGTATATACGAAGTAAAATATCCAGCTAATATATACAGAATAAACTCATTAATTCTTTTCCTCATGTTTAATTCTTCTATCTGCACCTTTCTTTTTAGATTTTGAGGATAGTATGTTCGTTAAAACATCAACTCCAGAAGAATGGATTGCACAAGGAGAATATTATGCTACACATCAGTGTTGGAAGGTAAATTCAGAGGCTTGTTTAAAAGACTTTCAATGAATTCAGTAAAAGTAATAACATTGTTGCATTCAGACTTTTTAAAATACATAAACCCAATAATATTGGTGGGATTAGTTAAGCATGAGTAATTAGGCCCATTGATGATGATGATGATGATAATATTTTATTAATAATTTAATTATTTTATTTTATTTAATAATTTTATTTCTATACCGCCCTTCTCCTGAAGGACTCGGGGCGGTGTACAGCCTATTAAAAGCACAAAGACAAACATGAATTAAAAATAATTAAAATTATTAAATAATTTTGCCTCAAATATAAAACCCCAAATTTAAAACACCTAATTTAAAATCATTACATTGATAGCCCAGCCTGGTGGAACAGCAGGGTCTTGAGGGCACAGCGAAATACATGGAGGTCGGAGATCTTAGGCATTTCCAGGGGCAGTTCATTCCAAAGGGCAGGGGCTCCCACGAGAAATCCCTCCCCTGTGTGTCGCCAGCCGACATAACTTGGCCAATGACACCCTGAGGAGACCCTCTCTGTGGGAGCAGACTGGCCAGTGGGAGGCTACTGGTGGCAGAAGTTGGTCTCGAAGGTACCCAGGTCCAATGCCATGGAGCGCTTTGAAGGTGGTAATCAGCACCTTGAATCGCACCCGGAAGACCACTGGGAGCCAGTGCAGCTTGCACAGGAGAGGGGTCACATGGCCACAATGGGTTGCGCCCATAACCACCTGCGCAGCCGCATTCTGGACCAGTTGGAGCCTCCGAGTACTCTTCAAGGGAAGCCCCATGTAGAGAGTATTACAGTAGTCCAGCCGGGAGGTGACAAGGGCATGAGTGACTATGTGCAGGGCGTCCTGATCCAGAAAGGGCTGCAACTGGCGAATTAGGCGAACCTGATAAAAGCCCCCCGGCCATGGCTGTCATGCTCTTCTAAAGACAGCTGTGCATCCAGGAGGATGCCCAGATTGCGAGCCCTCTCTGTGGGGGGCAGGATTCCCCCCCAATAGTCAGCGATGGCACCAGCTGACTATATCAGGACGCTGGAAGCCACAGCCACTTGGTCTTGTAAGGGTTGAGTCTGAGCCTCTTTCTCCCCATCCAGACCCGCACAGCCTCCAGGCAGTGAGACATCACATCAAGGGGATTGTTGAAGTAGTCTGGGTGGAGATGTACAGCTGAGTATCATCAGCATACAGATGGACTCTCACCTCAAAACCACAGATGAACTCACCCAGCAGCTTCACATAAATGTTGAACAGAAGGGGCGAGAGGACCAACCCTTGCGGCACTCCCCAAGCGAGGTGCCTCGAAGTCAACCTCTGCCTCCCTGCCAACACAAACTGCAAACGGTTGGAGAGGAAGGAGGAGGAGCACTGCAGGATGGTGCCCCCTATTCCTAACCCCCTCAACTGCTGCAGCATGATACCATGGTCGAAGGTATCAAAAGCCGCTGAGAGATCTAACAGGAGCAGGACTGAGGAGCAACCCCTGTCCCAAGCCCTCCAGAGATCATCCACCAATGCTACCAATGCCATTTCTGTGCTGTACCCCTGTCTGAAGCCCAACTGGTATGGGTCCAGATAGATAGCTTCATCCAGGTGTCAGGGAAGCTGTCATGCCATCACACTCTCAACAACCTTCACCACGAAACGAAGGTTGGAGACTGGACGGTAGTTAGCTAATTCAGCCGGGTCCAGGGAAGGCTTCTTGAGGAGGGGCCTCACCACTGCCTCTTTCAAGGCAGCAGGAAAGGCACCCTCACTCAGAGAAGCACTTATAATCCCCTGGGGCCAGCATTGCGTAACCTTCCGGGAGGCCAGTACCAACCAGGAGGGACACAGGTCCAATAAACATGTGGCAGCACTAATCTTACCCAGAACCCTGTCCACATCCTTGGGAGCCACAGGATCAAACTCCTCCCAGATAATATTCTCAAAACCTACCATCGTCTCCTCCCCTGGACTCACCCAGTCAGAGTCCAAGCCTTCCCGAATCTGAGCAACTTTATCATGCAGGAATTGCACAAAATCCTCAGCTCGACCCTGCAAGGGATCTTCCTGCACTCCCCACTGAAGAAGGGAATGGGTCACCCTAAACAGAGCGGCTGGGCAGTTCTCTGCAGATGCAATAAGAGCAGAAAAATAGTGAGATTTTGATGCTTTTATCGCCAGTAGGTAGGTCTTGATATAAGACCTCACCAGTGTTCGGTCAGAATCGGATTGACTAGTCCTCCAGATGCTCGCTAGGCATCTTTTCCAACACTTCATCTCTCTCAGCTTCTTGGAGAACCAAAGAGCCAATTGAGATCGCCATCAGGTCAGAGGCCGCAAAGGCATGACACGGTCCAAAGCCCCGATGGCCACATTCTCCCAGGCAGCCACCAGATCTTCAGTCAAGTCGTGTGCCAAGGTCTCAGGAAATGGCCCAAGCTCTGTCAGGAACCTTTCGGAATCCATCAGGTGCCTGGAATGGAACCATCTGGTCAGTTCCATCTCCCTGTGGTGGGGGGAAGTAGTTGGAAAGTCCATGTGAAGGAGCGAATGATCTGTCCATGACAAGGGTTTAATGTCTAGATCCCTTCTACCAAGATCATTCAACCACTGACCAGAGATGAAAATCAAGTCCAAAGTGTGGCCCCCTATGTGAGTGGGGCCCTGAACTAATTGAGCCAGGTCCATGGCCACCATGGAAGCCATGAACTCCTGAGCTACCTCTGACACCTCACCTGTAGATGGCAGGTTGAAATCCCTCATGACAATAAGTCTGGGGATATCCACTGCCACCCTGGCAATAACATCGAGCAGCTCGGGCAGGGTCACTGCCATGTGGCAGGGAGCCAGGTACGCAGTCAGTAAACCCATCTGCACCCCATGGCCCCACTTCACAAAGAGGGACTCACATCCGGCTATCTGAGGAACAGTGGTCTCCCTTGGACAAAGACTTTCCCTAATAATTTCCGCCACTCCCCCACTCCTCCCCTGAGCCCTTAGCTGATGAAATGCATGGAAACCTGGTTGGCACATTTCAACAAGGGGGATCCCCCCCGGCCCAGCCAGGTCTCTGTAATACCTGCCAGGTCTGCACCCCACTCCAAAATAAGATCACAGATGAGGGGGGCTTTGTTAACAACCAACCTGGCATTACACAACATCAGCCGTGGACCCAGGGCCTGAGGCTCTGTGCAACCCAGGACACGAGTTGCGCATTGGGGGCCGGAGTGCGCAATTGCTCATAAAGAAGCATATGTGCACCCCTGGAACATGATATGACCTCCTGTGACCATCATATCTGCCCCTCCCACTCATTATTTCAATTGCACTGCCCTTCCTAACACCCCCCTGCTCCCCGGTCAAATTTCCTTTTACAACCCCTTCGCTGTGCCAAATTGACTCATCACCCCAATCGGTCACTATATGGACCCACCAGGTCCATCTCTACAGCCCCCTCCCCTCCTCCTGGGTCCCCTTAAAATTTTCATTAAAAATTTTGATAAAAAACCCCTCAACCCCCTCTTCGCTGCATGCCATCTCTTGGGATTCCAAAACCTGTCATCAAGATAGGCCCTTGATAACATGGAGGGCCAGGCCTGTGAGAGGGGGGAGTCTCACAGTGCTAGAAGGTCGGCAATACTCCGTAATACTCCGTAATAATAGCAAACCTGGTTTATTTTTTATTGCTAACAATTCCACATACCTAAAACATACATTATTATACAGGTGAAAGAGGCAGCATATTTGTATAAGAGATGCCAATGCTACAAGGATGCATCCAGATGTTTTGAACAGATAAAGGAGTTTGATCTAGCACTCAAAATGTGTTGCCATGAAGAACGGTATGAAGAGGCAGCAAAAGATGTTGAAAGGTCCGTATTTCTGCAAAGTAATAAACTGTGGGGTACATTTCCATTTTTTGAAAAGTGTGTAGTTCTGAAATTCTTGGATTCAAAATATTTCTGTCATATTTCTGTCAACTGTCATATTTGGCCTATAAAAATTCAGATGTAGTTCCATTTATTCCCATCATATACTGTTGTTTTTCACATTCAGCTATCAATTTCAATTCCATACTTAAATAAAAATGTCAGATCCCTAAAAGTGATACTGCCATTCAAGTGGAGGAAGGGGGAGACTTGGATTCGATTTACTAGCATGACTTGTGTCATCAGATATTTTACAACCTATATACTGGCGCCAAGGAGGCTTGAGATTCCCTTTACCTGCAGGAATTTATATGACAGCCATGTGGGTTGTCTCACTTTAAAGGGTAGTGGTGGGAATGCATGTTTGTTCGGGCTTTCAAAGGAAATAGTAAAAGAAACATCTTTTACTATTCTTGCGTATTGGCTAAAATCTGCATTCTGACTAAAAGGGAGGGGTCTCTACCACTTTAATCCTATTGCTTTGCCTAAGGGTATTCAGATTGTATTTTAGCTGGATGGCTTTCACTTCTGCTTAATAAAAGAATCCTTTTGAACAACTACGTTTCAAGAGTTCGTACTTTCTTAGGTTGGAAGGAGAGGCGATCCTTATAGAAAGCACAATCTGCAAAACGGTCAACCCAGAGAAGCAATCTTCGCTCTACTGAGGGGACTTTGCAAACCATGTCTGAACGAAGCAGAGAGCTGGGAGAAACCAATTGCTGGGGAGAGACAGTAACTGCCACCCAGCCGGATGCTTGTCTCATGCACCCCCTCGGAGACGATGAGGTAACTCTGGGAATCTGGAAAAACCCCACTGGTTGATTTTTTTAAAAATTTGATTTATATGCCGCCCTTCTCCGAAGACTCAGGGCGGCTTACAATGTGTTAAGTAATAGCCTTTATGCTTTTGTATATTATATACAAAGTCAGCTTATTGCCCCTACAAACTGGGTCCTCAATTTACCTACCTTAGAAAGGATGGAAGGCTGAGTCAACCTTGAGCCTGGTGAGAACTGAACTGGTGTAATTGCAGACAGCTGGATGTTAATTACGGTGCTTAGTCTGCAGAGCTAAACCAGGCCTGATTGGCATCGGGAAGAAAGATGGCTGGGATGAGAGAACCAGAGGAGTCACCCTCAACCGTGGCAACTGAAAACTGGGGTGGAAACTGGAACTAGAAGCCCTTACTGACCAGGAGGGACTGACTGAAGCACCCCTGAGGGAGGACTATCTGAAGAGGCATATAATCCAATTGGTGATGGAATCTCAACATCTGAAGGGAACCAGGACAACAACGAAAGGGCGCTGAAAGAGCAGCAGTCGCGGAAGATACTACGGGAGGCACCCTCCCTCTGGAGCCTGCCTATCAAGCAGAGGGCACAGCAGCAGTAGGAGAAGACCCAGCAAACTCTCCCCTCCAGGCAGCACACACACCGGCGCCCATTCCCAACCAACCCCAGGTTCCTCAACTGGAAAGAGAAACTCCCCCCCCTTGGGGTGAAGTTTGATGGGAATCTGCAACATTTAGGATTCTTTGTGGCACATGTGCTAACCTACATGCAAGAGTAGGGGCATAATTTCCAAACCCAAGGCTCCCAAGTGCAAGTTGTGACCCTAGCCTTAGAGGGTGCTGCTGCCAGATGGATGGTGACCCTGCATAATGCTAATGCACCAGAACTGCGGGATTTTGACCGCTTCATGATGGCCCTGCGATGTCGATTTGAGGACCCACTGGCAGACCGCAAAGCACATGACCGCATTAAGGTGGTGAAGCAGGGGTGACAGCCAGTAGCAGAGTATACTGAAGAATTCCGGGACCTCGTGTGCTGTGTGCACTGGCCGGAAGATCTTTTGGTGAGCTGTTTCAAGGAGGGGCTGAGTGATGATCTATACAATGCCTGCGTGACCCGAGGGGCACTGAATGACCTATATGAATGGTATGTCACTGCTGAAGAAGCTGAGATCGATATGGCCAGAAACCAGTATCAAGCAAGGCAAGCATGGAAGAAATCCTCACTCCAATGGAAGCAAGAGCCCCTCAAAACACAAACCACATTCTCTCCGAGATCTTCAGCCTGTTTCAAGTGCGGAAAAGAAGGACACCGAGCTGCAGAGTGTCATTCGCAAACACCCGTCCGGAACTACCCACCAGGGAGGGTCCTGCAAAACTGGGTCGGCGTGGGAAGGAGACTGCTCTGAGGAGCAGGGAGACCACAGAAGTTCCATCCCCTCCCTTTTTGGGGAGGAAATCTTGGCATCTGAATAGGAGGAATCACACTCATTCAGAAGTGATCCAGATGATGAACCACTGGTAAGCAAACCTATTAAATTGCTTACCCTCCCCTTAAGACTATTCAACCCAAGCCAAGACAGGGAGATAAGCATCTCCACGTTAGTGAATTCAGGGTGCACTTATTGTTTGATCAGCCCAACCTTAGTAGGGAGGTTAGGAATTAACATAAGAAAGCTGAAAACCCCCATTGCTTTCTGCCAACTGGATGGGTCAATAGCAGGAGGGGAGCCAGCTTCTCTGGTCACTGAGCCTCTACAAATAGGCATCGGAAGCCACAAGGAAAGGCTTACATTTATAGTGGCACCTGGCATGGAATGCCAGGTTCTGGGCCCTGCATGGCTAAAAAAATGGAACCCACAAATCAATTGGAAACAAGGCATCATAAAATTACAGAAGAAGGTGACTCTTTCTGAGTAGCCACATAAAGGAATTGAGGGGGCAGAGAATCGAGAAACAGCCATGCCTGGTCACGCCACACCAATTGAGAGCATACCCATAGAATACAAGGATTTAGCTGAGGTTTTTAGTGACAAAGCCTCAGATGAGCTTCCCACCCCCCCCCCCCACCACGCCACTGACTGTGCAATAGAAATCTTACCTGGCACGAAACTCCCTAAACCCAAGATGTACAGCATGTCACCGAGGGAGTTGGAAGAGCTGAGAACATTAATTGAGAAAAACCTAGCAAGGGGTTTCATCGAACCAGCCTGACCAAAAATCACAGCTCCAGTGCTCTTTAGAGAGAAAAAAGATGGCTCAAAATGACTATGTGTTGGTTTTAGAAATCTGAATACGATCTATGTGCAGAACATGTATCCTCTACCGCTTATGAAAGATATGTTAGCACACTTCGCTAAAGGGAAAAAAATTTCAAAGCTGGACTTAAGGGAGGCTTACTACCATGTCAGAATTAAGGAGGGGGATGAGAGGAAAACAGCATTTAACACCCCCTTTGGCTGCTACCAATTCAAGGTACTCCCCTTTGGGTTGCAAGGAGCTCCTGCAGTGTTTATGTAGTTAATAAATGAAGAGCTGCATCAGCATTTATATAAGGGGGTTCTGGTCTATTTGGACGACATTTTAATCTATAGCGAGACCAAAGCAGAACATGTGAAACTAGTCAGGGCAGTTTTAAACAAACTCCGTTCTGCCAAACTTTCCAAAAGTGAATTCTACCAAGAGAAGATTGACTATTTGGGATACCGCATTTCACACCAGGGGGTTGAGATGGATCCTCTAAAAGTGTAGTCTGTATTTGATTGGGACTCTCCATGCACACGTAAACAGTTACAGAGCTTCCTGGGGTTTGCCAACTTTTATCGCCAGTTTACCCCTGCGTTCGCTCAGATTGCCCTCCCCATCACCAAGCTCTTAAAAACAAAGGGGGAGGACAACCCTAAACCAAAGAAACCTTTGAACTGGACTATGGAATGCCAGGCGGCATTTGAAAAACTTAAACGTTTGTTCTCGGTAGAACCAATTCTAAAACATCCAGACACGGAGAAACCATTTGTCATACAAGCAGATGCTAGTGATGTAGCAATAGGAGCGGTCCTGCTTCAGAAGAATGTGCAAGACCAACATGCAAGACCTGCGCTTACACATCCAAAAAGTTGAATGAGACTGAGCAAAGGTGGGCTATTTGGGAGAAAGAGGCTTATTCAATTCGTTGGGCATTGTTGACCTGGCGGCACTTCCTAGAAGGCAGTAAGACCCCTTTTGAAGTCTGGACTGATCATAAAAATCTAAAAGCCCTAAAGACCCCAAGGAAACTCTCCCCAAAACAAGTACGATCAGCTCAGTACTTTAAACAGTTTGATTTTACTCTAAAATACCTCGGGGGGGGGGGGGAACTTTCTGGTGGATGCGCTATCTAGAAAGCCACAATACAATAGTGCAAAGCCAGATGTAATCAAATCTATAGTACAAAAAAATCAACTAGCCGCTAAAGTAGTCACCAGATGCCAGGCTAAACAAGAAACATTGATGGGCAATGATACCACCCAAACTTTTAAACAAGCATTGGCCACTGATGAATGGTTTTTGAACAACAAATCCAGCTGTCTGATGAAAGAAGACTTGGCTTGGGTGGGGGGGAAGTTGTATGTCCCTGCAAGCCAAAGACTATGCTTAATGGAACGGTGCCATGACTCCAAATTAGCTGGACATTTTGGGTTTGTGAAAACTTTATACCTGATTAAAAGACAATTTTGGTGGCCATCACTAAAAAAGGACATAGAAAGCTATGTAGCTAGCTGCCCCATTTGTGCAGCTGCAAAAAGGCACCAGGAGAAATCCCCAGGTCTATTGCAGAGGGTAGCTGAACCTTCAGTGCCTTGGAGAGAGATCGCTATGGATTTCATTGTGGAATTGCCAAACATTGAGGGAAATACTGTTATTTGGGTTGTGACAGACCTATTTTCAAAACAGGCACATTTTATACCCTGCCAAAAGATCCCAACTGCTAAAAGTTTAGCCAAATTATTCCTAATACACATTTATCAACTTCATGGTGTTCCACAAAGAATCATCTCCGACAGAGGGGCTCAATTCACCTCCAACTTTTGGAGGGCGTTTTTGGGCTTACTTGGTACTGGCCAGGGGTTGAGCACATCCTTTCATCCTTGTACTAATGGTAATTCTGAAATTTTGAACTCGGTGCTAGAACAATATTTACGATGTTTTATTAATTTTCAACAGCCTTTTGCTGAAGCTGCGTTTAATAATGCTATACATTCAAGCACTGGTTTTACCCCTTTTAGAGTAGCAACAGGCCAGGATTTCAGTCCCATGCCTGAACTACCCACAGAACAACCCACCATCCCCTCACTTAAGGAGTGGATGGATAATTTGCAAAACACGTGGCCAGTGGTTAGATTAGCCTTACAGGAAGCTAGAGAAGCTTTTAAGATTCAAGCTGATGGATGGAACCCAAACCTTTTCATATTGGAGACATCTACATTGGAGACATCTACAAAATTCTTGAAATCATTACAACCTTCAAAGAAACTAGGGCCAGTTCATTGGACCTTTCCCCATCACTAGAATCATCAATCCAGTGACAGTTGAACTATTCCTTCCAAAGTCACTCAGGCAGATCCACCCAGAATTCTATATTAGTTTACTCAAACGAGAAGTGATCTCATTCCTCAGACTGCCTGCATCTACACCACCTGTGCCCATTATGATTGAAGGTGAACAATACTTTGAAATCAAGGAAATCCTTGACTCTAGGATACACAGAGGGAAAGTCCAATACTTAGTGGCTTGGAAACATTTACCATCAGCACACAATGAATGGGTCGCTAAACACCATGCTAGGGCTCCAATCTTACTGAGAAAATTTCACTCCCAACACCCGAACAAATCTTGTTGATATACTATCATGAAATCTTGAAATCTTGTGTATATTTGTTGTTGTTTTTTACAGGTGGACACTTTTGTTTTCTAAGGAGGGTAGTATATCAGATCCCTAAAAATGATACTGCCATTCAAGTGGAGGAAGGGGGAGACTTGGATTTGATTTACTAGCTTGACCTGCGTCATCAGATATTTTACAGCCTATATCCTGGCGCCAAGGAGACCTGAGATTTCCTTTATTTATAAGATAGCCATGTGGGTTGTCTCACTTTAAAGGGTAGTGGTGGGAACACATGTTTGTTCGGGCTTTCAAAGGAAATAGTAAAGGAAATCTGCATTCTGACTAAAAGGGAGGGGTCTCTACCACTTTAATCCTACTGCTTTGCCTAAGGGTATTCAGATTGTGCTTTAGCTGGATGGCTTTCACTTCTGCTTAATAAAAGAATCCTTTCGAACAGCTACGTTTCAAGAGTTCATACTTTCTTAGGTTGGAAGGAGAGGCGATCCTTACAAAAATATAGTTGAAGCCTATTCACTTAATTATATGCTTTTTCCACATCAACAGGCATACAACTAATTTTATCACATTTGTCCATTCCTGAATGATTGGATAAAGAGCAGAAATCTGGTTTGTACCCATTTGTACCTGACATGAATTTCATATCATTTCACAAATGTGAAATGATATGAAATTATTATCATGTTTCACTCTTTTTATGATGTGCCAAACATATTCATAAATTTATTAAAATACAGTTTTCTAAAATATAATTTCCAGGATTTATTTATTTCAATTCTTTTCAAATAATTTCATTATTTTTATTTTTAATTCTGTGCACTCTGCTGGAGACCCTTTATGCAGTCTTTGACTCACTCACTCACTCTGTCCATCCATCCATCCCTACCTACCTACCTACGTTCTATCATTATATATATATATATATATATATATATATATATATATATATATATATATATATATATATATATATATATATATATATATATATATAATTTTCATCAAAATCATGCTACTTTTTGTCTTCCAATTTTCATCTTACATTTTCCATGTTCCTTTTGGACTACATGGCTTGAAGTTGTTTTTTTCTTTCTACAAATTGTACAGTATCTTTTTCTCATTTTTTCCAGCAGTCATTCTCTTACATGCATTTCATTCTAATCCCCAGCCTTCTTCACTTCATCATTTAAACCTGCATGCTTTTGTTACTTTTTGTACAGCATTCATATTTTTTCCTTTGCAACATTTCCTTCATTTCTTCTCATTTTTATAGCCCTTTTTCCAAAGTTCCACTTGTGACATTATTTAATACATAAATAAACACCAGCACTTCAAGGCATGTACATAATGCAACTGTTTTAAAATGAGGCGTTTTTTCATATGTGAAATTGTGGTATTTCTTCTCTCTGTTGTGTTGAAATTTGTGTAATTAGTTCAGTTTTGTGACTGATGTTCATCGATAATGTTATCGATGAAAAAAAATGTTATCTCTTTCAGATATGAAGAAATACTACAAAAAGGAAATCAGTCAGATTTCAAACTGTCATACACAGCAGACCAGTTTTATTTGGAAGCTGCTGCAAAATACTCTCAGACAAATAAAATCAGTAAAATGATGGAGATGCTCTCTCACCTGGGTACGGAAGACCAGCTTGTTTTCTTGAAAGCACACAAACACATTGAGAAAGCAGCTGACCTGGGACTTCCGGTTGGAGCGAGAGTCGAGGTGGCACAGAATAGGAGTGCTCCGTATTCCATGCCAATTTTCCAGTGTTTTTGGGCCCCGTAGGGGGTGAGATCGGTCCTGGAGTGGACCGTCAAAAAGAGGGATACTTCAGAGGAAGCGGTGTGGAGAGGTGCGGTCTCCCACCGCTCTGAGAAGAGCCCTTATCCCGGGCGCGAGAAGAAGACGGCAAATTCGGCCTGACCAGAGACTCGTCGCTGCAAATTTTTGAAGCAGGAAGCGAAAGAGTGAGCACGGGGTGGAGATCGAAGTGAGCAAGAGGACAAAAGTTGGAATATTGTTTACTGGCGATTTCTGCGAGGAGGTGATCAGCCCTAGAGTCCGGTGGAGTAGCGGAGAGACAGAGAGACTCAGAAAGAAACAGGCGGCAAATAACGAGGAGAGCGAAGTGACTCAGCGAAACCTGATCCGTTAATATCAGCTGTGAAGGAGACCTCTCAAGAGAAAATACCCAGGAAAAATAAACTCTGGAGTGAGAAGGACAGAAAACAGGACGCTGATTTCTTTTCTTTACTGGATTAAGCTACACCAACGGAGAAAAACAATATAGACAACAACTAGATTGGGGACATAAAGTAAGTGCAAAATAACGACTGCCATCTTTGAACTTTTTTCACCAGGACTTTCTAACCAAAGGAAGAAAGAAATAAACATTGGGGACTTTTGATGAACTATAAACTTATTAAGTGAAGTCTGTGGAATTTGGTGGAAAGAACAGAAGATCTTATGTAATTAACTTTTAAAGGGAAACTTATATATATTTATATTTAATTGCTAATATCTATTTACAATTTACATATTTATATACTATATACTTGTTATATACTATAGATACTTTCAATACATTCTAAACAGAATAGCAAATATTTTAATTGGGTACTTAACATTATAGTAATTTATAAGCATTTATATCCTAATTAATTTATCTCTAGTTATATTAATATTCTTCCTTTTAGAAGATTAATGCACTTTGAATACCATTAATTAATAGACATATCTATAGAAACTAATCTTGTAATTATCTCTTAATTAATTTTTTTATAGCAATATTAATAAGGTAGTATTGTTTAGATATTGTAACAATAAGTAAGTTAGACTTTCATGTTCCTTTTTTCTTAAGGGTTTTTTTTTTAAGTAAGACCAATTTTTAGTAACATTTGATAGTAATAATAATATTAAGAAATTGTTTTAAGTAATAGAATATCATTATATAGTTACATGGTATTATTTAGTATGATATAGTCATATAGTTATATGGTATATTGCAAATTATAGACTTTTGTATAAGAAACATAGATTATTAGTCAGAATAATACAATTAATAGTATTGAAAATTAACTAGTAAGGCAATATAGATTAAGATCAAATTAGTGAATATAAGAAGGCATTCAGGAGAAGAACGATTGAAATAGAAACTATTGACATTTATTTAAAATTGTAATAACGATAGTACAATAGCAATATAATAAGGGAAACAAAAGTCCTGATTAGACTGAAAAACGGATGTTAATTTGGGAAAAAGTAGACAGAATCCTAGAACAACAATATAAAACTCTGAAAGAAATGTCTCAGACTACAATAACAACTGTAAAGACAGGGAAGAAGGCCATCTCAACATCAGCAGGACTAATGGCTTCTCCAGCCACACAGAAAACTATAGAAACAATTTTCCCAGGTGAAAAACAAACTCCGACCATAAATATGCAGACAGTACAGACTACATTGATAACTATACAAGAGACTATGCAAAAAATGCAGGAATGTATGTTTAAAAACCACGAAGTAACCAGGAGAGATTTAGACGAAAGTAAAAATTCAGTCAAAGAAGACATCCAGAAACTAGATGGGAAAATGGACCTTATCCAGGAGATGATTTCTAAAAACGACCAAAGGATCACAGCCATAGAGGAGAAGTCAGAACAAACAGAAAAGAAAATAGAATTATTAGATGTAAAAATGACCGGTCTTAACAAAGAACTTGAAAATACAGTAGCGCAATTGGAATTAGAAAGAGCCTCATTCTATCTACGGTTTCAAAACGTACGGGAAGAAAGAGATGAAGATCTGACCCAAATAATGGCCGAAATAATAGCAGAGATTCTGCAAAGAGAGAAGGACGAGATCATTAATGAAATGGATGAGGTGTTCAGAGTAAATACGAACTACGCAAGGCAACATAGACTCCCAAGAGAAGTCCACATACATTTTGTAAGAAAGAAGGTGAGAGACATTATCTTTAAAATAGCAAAAGAAGAGCCGATATATTATAAACAAAAAGAAATAATAACACTAAAGCAAATACCCAAAAGGATTAGGGAAGGGAGGAAAGATTACGGATTCCTCACACTACTATTAAACAAAAAACAAATATTATTTCGATGGCTGATGCCAGAAGGAGTGTTAGTTACGTGGAAAGGGAGGAAGATAAAAGTTGATACGGTAGAAAAAGCGCAAAATCTATATGATCAGATTATGGAGCAGGAAGGAACAGAGGACAGAGGCGAAGAGTCGAGGAGAAGAGACCAAATAACATCGAGAAGAGAAGATCAAGGAACCGTACATGTAGAGAACAACAAAGAGAAGGAAAAAGAAGAGGAGGGAGAAATCCAGGAAGAGGAGGAAAAAGGAGTAACAACAAGAGCACAAGAACAAGCAAAAAAAAAGGACAAGAAGTAAAGGAATAAAAAGAAAAAGGACTAAATCCGAAAATGGACAAAAATCTGAAAATCATATCAATAAATATAAATGGCCTCAATTCCCCGGCAAAAAAGAACTAAGTATTTAGAAAACTAATTAAACAAAAAGCAGATATAATATGCCTTCAAGAAATTCACATAAGAAAAAACGAAGAAAAGTATTTACAATGTAAAAAGCTAGGGAAATTATATGTATCATTAGCTGACGAGAAGAAAAAAGGAGTAGCAGTTTATGTCAAAGAAGAAATAGAAAGCAAATTGAAATATGTAGATAACTTAGGAAGAATAGTAATGATTGAAGTTAATCTTAAAGGTAAAAATATATTACTAGTTGGAATATATGCACCAAATGGCCAACAAAAAGAATTTTATCAAAATTTACATGAAAAAATAATAGAACAAAATATTGAAAACGTATGTTTACTGGGTGACTTCAATGCAATTATAGATAATAAAAAAGATTACAGATGTACTCAGAGTAAAAAAAATAGTAAGAAAAATTTGATTCCGAAAACATTCTTATCCCTTATAGAAGAATTAAACCTAGTAGATATCTGGAGATTATATAACCCTAAAAAGGAACAATACACATATTACTCCAATCCCCATAAATCTTGGTCAAGGATTGATATGGCATGGGTCACGAAGACCCTAACACAAGAAATTCAATCAATAGAAATAGGGGCAAATGAATGGGCTGACCATAATCCACTAATAATAGAATGGAGAGGATGGAGGAAAGGTAAAGGTAGATGGATGATGAATACGCAAATAGTGAAAGAAGAAAAATATGTCAAAAGAATAGAGGAAGAATTGAAATGGTTCTTTAAGGAAAACAATAAAAATCAAACATCCTTACAAAACCTGTGGGACACAACTAAAGCATATATTAGAGGAATAACAATAGCCTACAATAGCCAAAAGAAAAAAGAGAGGGAAAAAGAATACAATAAAATTTATAATGAAATTAAAAATTGCGAAGAGAAGTTACAAGAAAGACCAGGAGACGAACAGAGAAAAATTAACTGGGCGGCTGCCAAACATAAATTAAACATACTGGAACAAGAAAAATATATCAATATATTAAAATTCACAAAACAAAACCAATTCGAACACGCAAATAAGCCAGGAAGGTGGATGGCATACAAATTAAGAAAGGAAAGGGAAAAAAGAATAATCCACCAACTTCAAGATAATGAAGGGAAACTACACCAGAGACCAGAAAAAAAGAAAGAAATAGCAGTTAACTTCTTTCAAAATTTATATAAACAAGAAAAAGTAGAAATAGAAGAAATAAACCAATACTTAAAAGAGGAGCAAATGCCCATATTAACGGATGAGGAAAGAGAGAGGTTAAATAGAGAGATTACAATAGAAGAATTACAGGAAACCATTAGGAAACAAAAAAACAATAAAACCCCGGGCACAGATGGACTGCCAATAGAATTATATAAAGAATTAGGAACATCTTTAAATGGGATATTAATAGAGGTATATAATGAGGCACTAAAAGACGCAAAAATACCAGAATCTTGGAAAGAGGCATATATATCATTAATTCACAAGGAAGGAACGGACCCAACACAAATTAGTAATTATCGCCCGATCTCATTATTAAATACAGACTACAAAATTTTTATGAATTTAATATCAAATAGATTAAAGATAATATAAAATAACAAAATTCATTCAGATCAAAACGGATTCTTACCGACAAGACAGATTAAAAATAATTTAAGAATGGTAATAAACATAATAGAATACTACGAAGAACACCCAGAGAAACAAGCAGCCCTTATCTTCTTGGACGCACAAAAAGCATTTGACCGAGTTAATTGGGACTTTATGAAACAACAAATAAAAAATATGGAATTCGGTGAGAAATTTAGTAGTGTAATATCCACAATATATACAAATCAGAGGGCAAGATTGCTAGTCAATGGGGAATTAACAAACCATTTCGAAATAGGAAGAGGAGTAAGACAAGGATGTCCACTCTCGCCCCTGCTTTTTATACTAACTCTGGAAAATTTGCTCAGGAGAATTAGATCAAATAAAAATATAAAAGGACTTAAAGTAAAAGGAGAAGAATACAAGGTCCAAGCTTTTGCCAACGACTTTGTATTCTGTATAGAAGATCCATTGGAGACACAAATAAAATTAATGGAGGAAATTGAGAAATTTGGTAAGGTGGCAGGGCTAAAAATTAACAAAAATAAAACCAAAATTCTAACTAAAAACTTGAATAAAAAACAAACAGAAAAATTAGAACAACAATTGGGACTACAAATAGTAAAAAAAGTAAAATACTTAGGCATAAATTTGACAACTAGAAATATAGCAATTAAAGATAATAATTATGGAGAACTAATACAACAAATCAAAAAAGACCTAGAGAGATGGGGGAATTTAAAACTATCACTACTAGGACGAATAGCGGCGATAAAGATGAACATACTTCCAAGGATCCTCTACCTGTTTCAAACTATCCCAATAAGACTAGAAATTTTTTTTTTCACAAATTTGAATAAACTAACAGCAAAATTTATATGGGAAGGAAAAAAACTGAGGATAAATTTAAAAACACTACAAGACAATAGATTAAGAGGGGGTTTTGGCCTACCGGCCTGGGAACTATATTACAGAGCCGCTAGCATAATGTGGATCAAGGACTGGGTTAGCTTAGAAAATCAAAGGATACTGAAATTAGAAGGACACGATTTACTAAAAGGTTGGCATGCTTACTTATGGAATACAGGAAACAAAACATACAAACATTTTAAAAATCACATAATAAGAAATTCTTTAATTATAACATGGTTGGAAATAAAACGCAAACACTACACAAAAATCCCAGGATGGCTATCTACACTCGAGGCAACAACACATCCGAACATAATGTACCCCAACACAGTAGCCACGCAGACAATAATAAGATACAGAGACATTTTAGATAACGACGGGAAACTCAAATCCCGCGAAGAACTCAGAGATTTGGACATAAAAATAGATTGGTGGCCATACTTGTTGATACAGAACAGATATAAAAAAGACAGGGAAGATGGAGGAGTTGAAATAAAGCCCAATCAACTTGACAAACTATTAGAAACAAAAGAAGGAAAATTAGTCTCAAAGATTTATAAATACTTACTTGAATTTGACCAAGCAGAAAATATAGTCAAGGGCCAAATGATAGCTTGGGCCAGGAATATTGGAAGGAGTATAAAATTAGAAGAATGGGAAATGATTTGGACAAATAAATGTAAAATAACTAAAGCAGTAACATTTAAAGAAAATCATTATAAAATGTGGTATAGATGGCACCTGGCTCCAGCTAGATTAGCAAAAATGTACCCAAACTGTAGCCCGATATGTTGGAAATGTAGACAAACCCCAGGAACATTTTATCATCTTTGGTGGTTATGCCCAAAAATAAAAAAATTCTGGACGAAGATTCGAAAATGGATAATAGAAATAACAGAAGAAAACTTAGACTTAAAGCCCGAAATCTTTTTATTAGGTATACTTAAAAAGGAAATTAAAAAAGAAATAAAATATATCATATTACATATAATTACAGCAGCAAGAATAACTCTAGCTCAGTATTGGAAATTAGAAAAGTTGCCAACAGAAGAACAAATAATCCAAAAAATATATTGGTGCGCAGAGATGGATAGATTAACTCTTAAATTAAAAAACAAGGAAGACTCACACTACTATCAAATTTGGAATAGATGGTATACATGGATTGGAAAACAAGGGGGAAAAAATAGATGATAAATACATCGAGAGATTAAAATTAGTAAAATTACACCGTCAACATAAAAACACCATGGTAAATGAAGATAAATGTATATATATGACTATATATTGAATTGTTATAGATAGCCTTTGCATAGTAAATAATAGAACAAAAAATAATACTGAAATGTACTTTGATTTTAGTTTTAAGATTGTTTTTATGACTTTTGACTTTTTTGTCTTTTATCTGTTTATATTCAAATAAAGTTGATTTTAAAACTCAAAAAAAAAAAAGAGAAAGCAGCTGACCTGTTGAAAGCAGAAGGCAGAGATGAAGGCAGAGATGAAGAAGCTGCAAAACTTATGAAATAGCATGTGTTTTTCTTGGAAGCAGCAAAACTTACTAATCAAATGGACTTCAAAGCATCCTGTTTGCAGCTCGCCTTAGCATGGCAGGCTTTATTAAACTTGCTGATGTAAAGATTATTTTGAGTGATGCCTTAGAACTGTTTGAGCAAACAAACCAGAAATCTGGAAGTTCCAAGGCCACCTATTTGATGGGTGTTATAACAAAGGACTTTGCTATATTGAAGGTAGCTTTTGATATGTTTTTACATGTGAATCATTTTGCTAGGGCTATAGAAATCTTGTTTCAAGCCACAAATCGTGTAGCATAAAAGGGAACCATCTTGCAGATGACTGTTTGTGGAACTGAGTCAATTCTGAAACTGGTCAAAGCTTTCCAGAAAGCAGGCACTAATGCCAAAAGAGAAATGGTGAAATCGTGTTTTGAATATTTTGGGATTATGCCAATAGATGGAAATTTTTGGCAAGTCTCCCCAAAAGAAGCAGGGTGTATTCTAGAACTCTTGCCTGAAGATAATACAGAAACAGAAAATAAATCAAGTGACCAGTTCAAGCTTGGCTTAAAAGAAGTAAAAACTGTGCTGAATCAGCATTTATTAAATAGGCTAATTGCCACTATTTGCTATTTATTTGAACTGAGTTTTCCTGGTATTTGCATGAAATTCATTGCAGGCTTGCAATGTAAGGATGGAACCTGTAAAGATTTGTGTCTTGGCACATGATGAATTAAAATCCGTATTTCAGTATAAAATGCATTTAGCTTCAATAAATGGGCTGCTGCTAGAAGCAGAACAATTGTTCTCAAAATATTTGTTTCCCAAATCCAGTGGCATCAATGAACTGTTGACAGCTGATAAATATGCATTGTGCAGGCCTCTCATTAATACTCTGTTTCCTAATTGCTTTTATCTGGGAATGATTTCTGAGAATCCGTTGGACTATAAAGAAATCCTGAATTATGGAATTACTAATTCTTGCAATATAGTACTGCGAGAATGCATCAAGTTTGAGTTTAAAAATGAAACTGCCAGGAACTGAAGAGAATCCACTGATCTGTAGCTAAGAGCAATGCAAGTCTTTGCTTTGACATCTAGTTATCCTGCAGAGTTTCAGAGCCTTCTTTGTAAAGAAGAAGATGATTATAACAGAGAATTAGAAGACAGCAGGAAAGGGAGATTCAAAGGAATAGAAGATAAATTTGGTATGTTGATGACTGACAGATACACAGAAAATGCTGTAAGCACCCACTTGTGTCCTATTCGACTGCTGCAGAATTCAATAGATCAGTTCTATGTTCATAGAACTTCTGAGCAATGTAAATGGCTGTTTTACCATTTTATGAATGTCTTGGTGAAAAGATACATTCATCCTTTGATTTCAAACATAGATAATACAGTGACTTTGCTGGAGGTTCAATTTGTTTTGGGTTGTGCCACATACATGTGTCTTTGCAAAAACATGACTCTTTGTCTGCCCAGGAGCTACATTGCCCTGTTTTACTATTGGGACTTTTTATTCACATGAGGAGTTCATCAAAAAGATGTATTTTCTATTATACAAGAATATAAGCCAGAGAACCCAAAGCAAGCTCATGTATGTGGCCAATGTGTTGTGTGGATATGAACATGAAAATTTCTTTTTTTTAATAAAAAGTTTTTATTTTTTATTTTTCATAAATACATTTACATGTACAGTCATTTCCATCATTTTTCATTCATCTTTTCTTTTAACTTTCATTTTTCATTTTTACTTTTTTGGGGCTGCTCTTTTACCTTTACCTTTATTCCAACCTTTCTTTTTCTCCTCCCCTTCTCTTCCTTCCTGTTTCTCCTCCTATTTCCTTTGTTCTTCCTCTCCTTCTCTTTCCTACTTCCTCTTTTCTTCCCCCACTCCTCTCTTCTTCCCCCCTTCTAGCCTTTTCCTCTACTCCTCTTTCCCCTCCCTTTTCTTCCTCTCCTTCTTTCTCCTCTTCTCTCCTCTCTTCTCCCTTTCTCTCTCTCTACTCCTTCCCCTCTCTTCTGTTGTTTCGCTTTTCAGTTCAATCTAAAGTGGTATTCAAGCAGCCCCAATTTCCTAATTATCTTTATTCTCATTTCAATTTCTTATTCAATTATTATTTATTTTTATTTCATCATTTGTGTACATTTTTATAATATCTCTGTCAGCACTTCAAAGTGCATTCGCTCCAGTGCTGACATAAGGAGGAGAAGAGGGGGCATCTGGCAAGAGGATGTTTGACTTTTCACCTACTTATTTTCCCTGGAGATGATATCCCCTAGGAGATGGGATGGGAGGGGGAAAATTCCTTTGAGCTGGAGTAGTAGATTAGGGGCAGAGTGACTTGGAAGATGGCCAATGAGACCAGAGGAGTGGGGAAAGGAAAGGGAGGGTTTGGGCCAGGAAGTCACTGTTGGCTGCGACGGAGTCGGAGATCAATTGTTGTGCTTAATAAATGAGACATTTTCATCAAAGACTATTTGTTTGAAATGCAATTTGTTTGAGAAAACATCAAAACCTGACAGACAGCCAACACTCCTTTCCAAGCCAAACTGGCTGACCTCCAGATCTCCAGCTCCCTTCCAGATGTATGGAGTGAGTGGAGAAGCAGTCCGGACGTCATGGCGGAAAGCAAGCTGTGTGAAGAGAGCTTAATTCAGGCAACTGGAAAAGAGACAGTCTTGATCCCAGCCAGTTTGGATGCTACGGGGCCTCAACCCTTCCCTCCTCTGGTGAAGCTGCAAGATGGCCAAGGTCAGACGATCATGCCACAAACCAAGAAGAAAAAAGATGAGTATTGGTGGCTTTGCCAAAATCTGTAGAGGCTGAGTTTCCCGTCCCGAATGCTCAAGGGAAGGGGAAACCCCTGAGTGAATTGGGGAGCGTAGACTGACTATGGGACTGGCAGCAAGCCAGGCACCAAAAAGCTTCAGGGAAGCCACTCAAGAGCCCCATAGATGAATTGAAGGAGGAATTTGACCATGCCATGATTTGGGAGGAGGGGCCATCATGCAGGCCAAAGGAGAAGGGGGAGCCTGCTGATCTGAGAGGCCATAGACCGAAGCACAGGCCTCCCCCCCCATAGCAGAAGGAGAGGAAGCCCAAAGATGCATCCATGGGTTCCCCCACCCCCAAACAGCAAACAGAGCAGCCTAGGCCGGACATTACCTCCCTGCATTCGAATGAGAGTTGAGGAAGAGAACCGGGGCCACTGAGGGCAGACTCACAGAGCCCCGCAGTAGGAGGAGAGAGCAGCAAGGGAGGACCACCCTGGTTCAGAGGAAAGTTCGATGGTGATCCAGACCAGCTAGCGCAATTCCTCGACACAGCTGAGATCTACATCGAGCGCTATGGACACCTCTACCCATTTTCCAGAGCCCTAGTCATTTCAGAAGGTTTGGAGGTGGTCAGCAGCCCTCTACAAGAACAGGGCCCCCCAACTGCAAGACGCAGATCTGTTCTTGCAACTACTATGAGCCCAGTTCAAGGAGGCAGAGGAGGACCCCTATGTGGAGGATGAGCTCAGGAACCTAATGCCGAAGGGGTGGCCTATCAAAGAGCATATCCATGAATTCAGGAGAGTCATTGGGACCTTACTCCCTTACCAGAGTGACTACTGGTATATTTCTTCAGAACAAGTCTAGATAAGTGAATCGCCAAGTGACCACTTATTGGGACATCCCAAACCGACTCTCCGAATGGTTCCAGGTAGCGATGCAAGTCGAGAGAGGGCTGTGTGCCAACGACATGTTAAAGCAACCAGATGCCAAGGAGAGAGGCCAACCGGACCAGGGACCACACAGTAGACGAGGAATCACAGCACCATGGCCTATCCAGAGGCCAGTTGTCCCACGGAGCCCGCTGAGGTGCTACAGATGTGGAGGAACTGGCCACCTGGCAGCAGTGTGTGGAACCCCGAGGCCGAGGCCAGACCCACCACCCAAGGCACGTCCGGAACGAGGGCCCCAGCGCACCACCAATGTGCCACGGAAACTTCCCCCAGATACAGAGGTCTTCGCCCACCTGACCGAAACAAGGGGGACCCCAGACAATGGAAATCAATCCCCCGAATCATATGTCAGCGAGGATGATGGTGAAGATGACCCAATGGTGAGTGGACCCATCCACCCTTTTCTCTTCCCCATACGCCTAACGGCCCCAAAAACAGGGACCCAAGGGACTTTCCAAGCCTTAATAGATTCGGGCTGCATGAGGTGCCTGATTAACCTACCCACAGTCCTAAAATTGGGGATCCGAGCTAAAAAGCTCAACCACCCAATTCGATTTGAGCAAGTTGATGGATCCCTAGTAGGGGGGGTTTACACCACACACTTGACTGAACCAGTGAAGCTGGAGCTAGCAGATCACTGGGAAATGATTTGATTCATAATAGCCCCCAAAATGACAGATCCAGTCATACTAAGACACTCTTGGCTAGACAAGTGAGGCCCAATCATCTGGTGGCAAGACGGGACCCGCATATTGAGGATAGCACAGGAGCCCCAATCCCTCCCGCCTGCGCAAAAGAAGATGCCACCGACACAAGGGTCCCTCTCTAAGGGTACAGCAGAGCAACTGGCAGCCGCATCCAACAGCTCCCATGAAACAGAACAGATACCAAAGGAGTACCAAGACCTTGCAGAGGTATTTAGTGAGGCTAAGTGTGACGTTCTACCCCCCCTCCCCCGCGAGGCCGATTGCACCATCAAGATTATCCCTGGGTGAAACTACCTAAATCTAAATTGTATGCCATGACGCCCTGTGAAATGCAAGAAATGCGAAACTACATAGACAAAAACCTACAAAAAGGTTTCATTGAACCAGCCAAACCACAGGTCGCGGCACCGGTCCTCTTCAAAGAGAAGAAAGATGGCTCTATGCGCCTGGTAGTTGATTTTAGGGGTATCAACGCTGTTTGCATACAGAATTTATATCCCCTTCCCCTCATGAAAGACATGCTAGCCCACCTGGCCAAAGGAAAAGTTTTCACCAAACTAGACCTCCACGAAGCCTACTACCAAATACACATCTGGGAAGGAGATGAGTGGAAAACAGCATTCAACTGCCCCCTAGGGAGTTTCCAATTTAAAGTGATGCCATTTGGACTGCAGGAAGCCCTGGCGGTGTTCATGCAGTTGATAAATGAGGTTCTACATGAGCACCTCTATAAGGGGGTCCTCGTCTACTTTGATCACATCCTCATTTACACGGAAACCATGGACAAACACATACCCGTCGTCCGCCAAGTGCTGGAAAAACTGCTGGGGGTGAACCTATATGTCAAACTATCAAAATGCGAGTTCCACCAATCACGGCTAGACTACTTAGGCTACCGAGTGTCAAACGAGGGAATAGAAATGGACCCAGCCAAAGTACAATCAGTTCTAAACTGGCAACCCCCTCGCACCCGCAGACAACTGCAAAGCTTCCTGGGGTTCGCGAACTTCTACAGACAATTCATCCCCTCTTTTGCAAGAATTGCCAAACCTCTGACGGACCTCCTAAAGACAGGGAGTCCAGCAACAAAACCCTGCCCAGGACAACCTCTACAGTGGGACCTGGCCTGCCAATGGGCATTCAAAACACTAAAAGAAATGTTTGCAAAAGAACTGGTCTTAAAGCATCCTGACCCCAAACAACCCTTCATCATCCAAGCAGATGTCAGCGATGTGGCTGTGGGGGCTGTGCTACTCCAAAAGAATAGCCAAAGGAATCTACAATCTTGTGCCTACATATACCGCAAGCTCACCGACACAGAGAGACGATGGGCGGCGTGGGAAAAGGAAGCGTTCGCAGTGAGATGGGTGCTGTTGACCTGGCGACACCTGCTAGAAGGAGACCAGAAGTTTGAAGTTTGGACTGACCATAAGAATCTGGAGGCCCTCAGGACTCCATGGAAGTTGTCGTCTAGGCAAGTCCGGTGGGCTCAATACTTGAATCATTTCAAACTCAAGCTGAAGCACATCCCAGGGGGGAAGAACTTTCTGGCCGATGCCCTCTCCCAGATGCCCCAATACAACAGTGAGCAGGAGCAGGTGGTGAATGCCATCATCCCCTCTGCCCAAGGAGTGGGTCAAGTAGTCACCAGACGGCAACGTTGCAACCAGCATGGCCAATCAGCAAGTGACTTAATAATAAGACTCAAAACGGAAACATTGGTAGACCCCTGGTTTCGAGACAATCAACATCTCTTGACAAAAAGGGATGACCTAGCATGGAAGGGGACAAAACTCTATGTCCCAGAGACTCTACGCATCCTGATCCTCAAGAGGAGCCATAACGTTAAACCAGCGGGGCATTTCAGCTTCCTAAAGACTCTGCACTTAGTACGAAGACAGTTCTAGTGGCCCCACATGAGAAAAGACGTAGACAGTTATGTAAAAAGTTATACCATCTATGCCACGATGAAAAACCGACCAGGAAGACCTCCCGGCTGCTGCAGCCAGTAGCTGAACCAACAAGACCATGGGAGGAGATTGCAATGGAGTTCATAGCAGAACTGCCGAGGAGTGGTGGAATCACAGTGATCTGGACTGTAATAGACTTATTCTCCAAACAGGCACATTTCATACCTTGCAGTAGGCTACCCTCAGCCCGCCAGTTGTCCAAACTGTTCCTGAAACACATCTACCGCCGGCATGGAGTACCCAGAAGAATCATCTCCGATCGAGGTGTCCAGTTCACAGCAAAATTCTGGAGGGAATTCCTATGGTCCATAGGCTCATCCCAAGGCCTCAGCTCAGTATTTCACCCGAGCACCAATGGAGGGGCAGAGAGACTGAATGCCATGATAGAGCAATACCTAAGATTCTACGTCAACTACCAACAGTCCAATTGGGCGGACCTCCTATCCTATAGGAGGTTGCTATAATAATGCTGTCCACAGTAGCACAGGACTAATCCCATTTAAGATAGTGAGTGGTATGGATTTTGTCCCCATGCCAGAGTACCCAAGAGAGCCCCCTTCCTCAGTCAGTTTGATCGATTGGATGGAAATGTTGAGAGAAACGTGGGAGAACGTCAAGCAGGCATTAGCCAAGGCAGCACAATCCTATAAGAAACAAGCAGATAAGCACCGAATTCCCCAAAGACCATTCCAAGTGGGAGACAAGGTCTACCTCTCCACCAAGTATTTGAGACTCAGATTCCCGAGCAGGAAACTGGGCCCGAAATTTATAGGACCATTCCCAATAGTAAAAGTAATCAACCTGGTTACAGTACAGCTGCAGTTGCCCCGACTACTAGGGAGGATACATCCCGTTTTCCACAGTAGCCTCCTGAAGCCTGTGGTGGGGTCAACTTTAAGGCCGGTGCCACGTGACCCCCCCAGGGCCCCTGGTCATTGGGGGCCACACTCACTATGAGGTACAGCGAATTCTCAATTCAAGGTGGCACAGGGGACACCTCCAATACTTAATTAAGTGGAAGGGTTATCCCTTGTCAAAGGCTTCCTGGGTGAAAAGCAGAAACATCCAAGCTGACCGCATTATAGCCAAATTCCTTTTGAAATTTTTTTTATTGATTATAAACAAAGATATAAAGACAATACATTTACAAACAAATAAACACAAAATCCCACCACCCACACCACTTTACATATATATTTGTCATCAACAGAGTGAATAATATCTTAGTTTCTATATTAGTGCAAGAGTCATATTGATTTCATTTGTTTAAATACTTTACATTGTAAATATATTTATATTATCTTCTTAATCATTTGTTTCTATTAAACTTTCACCCAAGTCTTCATCTTCTCATTTTGTGCTAATTTTTCTTTCCAGCCATTTATACCATTTGTGCCACACAAGATAAAAATCACTTTCCTCCCTATCTTGTAATATCATCGTCAATCTGTCCATTTCGGCACACTCTGCTATCTTTGAGATAATTTTGTCTTTTGTTGGAAGTTTATCTAATTTCCAGTTTTGTGCGAACACTATTCGTGCAGCTGTCAAGATATGTATAATGAGATATCTTATTTCTTTAGTGTATTGCGTTGTGATCATACCAAAGAGGAAGAATTCTGGATTTATTTCTATTTTTAAATTAGTTATTTCCTCAATCATTATTTTTATGTCCTGCCAATATTTTTGGGCTTTACTACACTTCCACCAGGCATGGTAATATGTTCCTTTTTTTGTCTTACATTTCCAACAGAATGCGGGGGGGGGGGGGGTATCAGGATATATTTTTGCTAATCAGGCCGGGGGTAGGTGCCATCTGAAAAACATTTTAACGAAGTTCTCTTTATATGATGTGGCTCTTGTCAATTTAATATTCTCTTTCCATAATTTCTCCCAATTTGCCAGTTGAATATTGTGCCCTATGTCTCTCGCCCACCGTATCATATTTTCTTTAACTGTTTCTTCTGTTAGTTTATATCTAAGGAGGTAATTATATATCTTAGTTATCATTTTTTGTTCTGTTCCCTGTAAAATCCTGTCAAATTCATTCAAATCATTGGTAATTCCATACTGTTTTTTATCTGTTGTATATCTTGAGTGTATTTGAGTATAGGGCCACCAGTCGATATTTATACCAGAATTTTGTAGTTGATGTCTTGGGATCAGTTCTCCTTCCTGTTTTAATAGATCTTGATATCGCATCATCTTTCCTACCTCAAGGGTATTTGGATGTATCAAAGCCTCCATCGGGGACCACCATTTAGGTATGTTAGTATAATGATTTTTCTTAATTTCCTGCCAGATCTTGAATAATGAACCTCGAATTATATGCCTTTGGAAGTACCTATGTCTTTTGTCCAGTCCGTCCCATAGGAAAGCATGCCATCCTCGTGTTAAGTCGAAACCTTCTAAATATAGTATTCTTTTATTGTCCAATCTCATCCACTCTTTAATCCAAGTCAACCCTGATGCCTTATAATAAAGTTCCAGTATGGTACTGCTAGACCACCTTTATCTCGTGAGTCTTGCAAAGCTTTAATTTTGATTCTGGCTCTCTTCCCTTGCCATATGTAGGTCTTTATAGTTTTATTAAGGTTAGGGTGAAACGCAGAAACATCCAAGCTGACCGCCTTATAGCCAAATTCCATGCAGATCACCCGGGCAAGGCAGGAGGGGGCGGGACACACATCCCAGGATGGGGTAATGGTACTTAACTTGTTATTTGTCTTACACAGGCCACCCTGGAAAAATGAAGGGGGAGGGGCCGGATGTCAGCACTTCAAGCTGCATTCGCTCCAGTGCTGACATAAGGAGAAGAGGGGGCATCTGGCAAGAGGACGTTTGACTTTTCACCTACTTATTTTCCCTGGAGATGATATCCCCTAGGAGATGGGATGGGAGGGGGGAAATTCCTTTGAGTAGTAGATTAGGGGCAGAGTGACTTGGAAGATGGCCAATGAGACCAGAGGAATGGGGAAAGGAAAGGAAAGGTAGGGTTTGGGCCAGGAAGTCAGTGTTGGCTGCAACGGAGTTGGAGATTGATTGTTGTGCTTAATAAATGAGAGATTTTCATCAAAGACTATTTTTTTGAAATGCAGTTTGTTTGAGACGACATCGAAACCTGACAATCTCACTTTTTCCCCTTTTCCCCTCCTCCCCTTTCTCCTTTTACTTGACATCATCTGGGTATCTATTTTTCTAATTCTTTTCTCCCATCTATTCTCTATCTATTTTATCCCTATGTCCTTATTCATTTTTCTTTTCTAACCAATCATAAAATTCATCCCATGTCTTGAAATACATAGGCTCCTCTTTATCTTTTATTCTCAATGTTAATCTCTGTAAGGATCACCTCTTCTTCCAACCAAAGAAAGTACGAACTCTTGAAACATAGTTGTTCAAAAGGATTCTTTTATTAAGCCAAAGTGAAAGCCATCCAGCTAAAACACAATCTGAATACCCTTAGGCAAAACAATAGGATTAAAGTGGTAGAGACCCCTCCCGTTTAGTCAGAATGCAGATTTTGGCCAATCCATAAGTATGAAGGTATTTTCTTTACTATTTCTTTTGAGACCCGGAACAGCCATGCATTCCCACCACTACCCTTTAAAGTGAGACAACCCACATGGCTGTCATATAAATTCCTGCAGGTAAAGGGAATCTCAAGCCTCCTTGGCGCCAGTATATAGGTTGTAAAATATCTGATGACACAAGTCATGCTAGTAAATCGAATCCAAGTCTCCCCCTTCCTCCACTTGAATGGCAGTATCACTTTTAGGGATCTGACATTTTTATTTAAGTATGGAATTGAAATTGATAGCTGAATGTGAAAAACAACAGTATATGATGGGAATAAATGGAACTACATCTGAATTTTTATAGGCCAAATATGACAGTTGACAGAAATATGACAGAAATATTTTGAATCCAAGAATTTCAGAACTGCACACTTTTCAAAAAATGGAAATGTACCCCACAGTTTATTACTTTGCAGAAATACGGACCTTTCAACATCTTTTGCTGCCTCTTCATACCGTTCTTCATGGCAACACATTTTGAGTGCTAGATCAAACTCCTGTATCTGTTCAAAACATCTGGATGCATCCTTATAGTATTGGCATCTCTTATACAAATATGCTGCCTCTTTCACCTGTATAATAATGTATGTTTTAGGAAGTGAAATCCATCCAGCTAAAACACAATCTGAATACCCTTAGGCAAAATAATAGGATTAAAGTGGTAGAGACCCCTCCCTTTTAGTCAGAATGCAGATTTTGGCCAATCCACAAATTTGAAGGTATTTTCTTTACTATTTCTTTTGAGACCCGGAACAACCATGCATTCCCACCACTACCCTTTAAAGTGAGACAACCCACATGACTGTCATATAAATAAAGGGAATCTCAGGCCTCCTTGGCGCCCGGATATAGGTTGTAAAATATCTGATGACACAGGCCGTGCTCCCCCTTTTCCACTTGAATGTTAGTATCACATTTTTTTGGGATCTGACATGGTACACTCCTTAAAAAACAAAAGGGTCCACCTGTAAAAAAAAAACAAATATACACAAGATTTCAAGATAGCATATCAACAAGGTTTGTTTGGGTGTTGGGAGTGAAATTTTCTCAGCAAGATTGGAGCCCTAACATGGTGTTTAGCGACCCATTCATTGTGTGCTGATGGTAAATGTTTCCAAGCCACTAAGTATTGGACTTTCCCTCTGTGTATCCTAGAGTCAAGGATTTCTTTGATTTCAAAGTATTGTTCACCTTCAATCATGATGGGAACAGATGATGTAGATGCAGGCAGTCTGAGGGGTGAGGTTACTTCTCGTCTGAGTAAACTGATATGGAATACTGGGTGGATCTGCCTGAGTGTCTTTGGAAGGAGTAGTTCAACTGCTACTGGATTGATTATTCTAGTGATGGGGAAAGGTCCAATGAACTTTGGCCCTAGTTTCTTTGAAAGTTGTAATGATTTCAAGAATTTTGTAGATAGGTATACTCTGTCACCAATATGAAAAGGTTTGGGTTCCATCCTTTTCTTGTCAGCTTGAATCCTAAAAGCTTCTCTAGCTTCCTATAAAGCTAATCTAACCACTGGCCACCTGTTTTGCAAATTATCCATCCACTCCTTAAGTGAGGGGATGGTGAGTTCTTCTGTGGGTAGTTCAGGCATGGGACTGAAATCCTGGCCGATTGCTACTCTAAAAGGGGTAAAACCAGTGCTTGAATGTACAGCATTATTAAACGCAACTTCAGCAAAAGGCAAACGTTCAGTCCAGTTATCCTGTTGAAAATTAATGAAACATCTTAAATATTGTTCTAGCACCGAGTTCAAAATTTCAGAATTACCATTAGTACACAGATGAAAGGATGTGCTCAACCCCTGGCCAGTACCAAGTAAGCCCAAAAACGCCCTCCAAAAGTTGGAGGTGAATTGAGCCCCTCTGTCGGAGATGATTCTTTGTGGAACACCATGAAGTTGATAAATGTGTATTAGGAATAATTTGGCTAAACTTTTAGCAGTTGGGATCTTTTGGCAGGGTATAAAATGTGCCTGTTTTGAAAATAGGTCTGTCACAACCCAAATAACAGTATTTCCCTCAATGTTTGGCAATTCCACAATGAAATCCATAGCGAGCTCTCTCCAAAGCGCTGAAGGTTCAGCTACCCTCTGCAATAGACCTGGGGATTTCTCCTGGTGCCTTTTTGCAGCTGCACAAATGGGGCAGCTAGCTACATAGCTTTCTATGCCCTTTTTTAGCGATGGCCACCAAAATTTTCTTTTAATCAAGTGTAAATTTTTCACAAACGCAAACTGTTCAGCTACTTTGGAGTCATGGCACCGTTCCATTAAGCATAGTCTTTGGCTTGCAGGGACATACAACTTTCCACCCCCCCAAGCCAAGTCGTCTTTCATCAGACAGCTGGATTTGTTGTTGAAAAACCATTCATCAGTGTTCAATGCTTGTTTAAAAGTTTGGGTGGTGTCATTGTCCGTCAATGTTTCTTGTTTAGCCTGGGATTTGGTGACTACTTTAGCGGCTAGTTGATTGTTTTGTACTATAGGTTTGACTACGTCTGGCTTTGCACTATTGTATTGTGGTTTCCTGGATAGCGCATCCGCCAGAAAGTTCCCCCCCCCCACCCGGGAGATATTTTAGAGTAAAATCAAACCATCTAAAGTACTGAGCCCTTCGTACTTGTTTTGGGGACAGTTTCCTTGGGGTCTTTAGGACTTCTAGATTTTTATGATCGGTCCAGACGTCAAAAGGGGTCTTACTGCTTTCTAGGAAATGCCGCCAGGTCAACAATGCCCAACGAACTGCATAAGCCTCTTTCTCCCAAATAGCCCACTTTTGTTCAGTCTCATTCAACTTTTTAGAGGTGTAAGTGCAGGGTTGTAGTTGGTCTTGCTCATTCTTCTGAAGCAGGACCGCTCCTATTGCCACATTGCTGGCATCTGCTTGTATGACAAATGGTTCCTCCATGTCTGGGTGTTTCAGAATGGTTCTGCCGAGAACAGCCGTTTAAGTTTTTCAAATGCCGCCTGGCATTCCATAGTCCAGTTCAATGGTTGCTTTGGTTGAGGGTTGTTCTCCCCCTTTGTTTTTAAGAGCTTGGTGATGGGGAGGGCAATCTGAGCGAATGCAGGGATAAACTGGCAGTAAAAGTTGGCAAACCCTAGGAAGCTCTGTAACTGTTTACGTGTGCGTGGATGGTCCCAATCAAGTACAGCCTGCACTTTTAGAGGATCCATCTCCACCCCCTGGTGTGAAATGCGGTACCCCAAATAGTCAATCTTCTCTTGGTGGAATTCACATTTGGACAGTTTGGCATAAAGGTTGGCAGCATGGAGTTTGTTTAAAACTGCCCTGACTAGTTTCACATGTTCTGCTTTGGTCTCAGTATAGATTAAAATGTCATCCAAATAGACCAGAACCCCCTTATATAAATGTTGATGAAGCACTTCATTTATTAACTGCATAAACACTGCAGGAGCTCCTTGCAACCCAAAGGGGAGTACCTTGAATTGGTAGCAGCCGAGGGGGGTGTTAAATGGTTTTCCACTCATCCCCTTCCTTAATTCTGACATGGTAGTAAGCCTCTCTTAATTCCAGCTTTGAAAAAATTTTCCCTTTAGCGAGGTGTGCTAACATATCTTTCATAAGGGGGAGAGGATACATGTTCTGCACACTGATCGCATTTAAAGTCCGAAAATCAACACACAGGTGTTTTGAACCATCTTTTTTCTCTCTAAAGAGTACAGGAGCTCCAATTTTTGGTCATGCTGGCTCAATGAAACCCCTTGCTAGATTTTTCTCAATGAATGTTCTCAGTTCTTTCAGTTTCCTCAGTGACATGCTGTACATCTTGGGTTTAGGGAGTTTTGCGCTGGGTAAAATTTCTATTGCACAGTAAGTGGCATGGTGGTGAGGGAGCTCATCTGAGGCTTTTTCACTAAAAACCTCAGCTAAATCCTTGTATTCTATGGATATGCTCTCAATTGGTGTGGTGTGACCAGGCATGGCTGTTTCTCGATTCTCTGCCCCCTCAATTCTTTTATTTGGGTACTCAGGAACAGTCACCTTCTTCTGAAATTTTATGATGCCTTGTTCCCAATTGATTTGTGGGTTCCATTTTTTTAGCCATGCAAGGCCCAGAACCAACGGCCACTCCATACCTAGTGCTACTATAAATATAAGTGTTTCCTCATGGCTCCCAATGCCTATAGAGGCTCAGTGAATAGAGGCTCAGTGACCAGAGACGCTGGCTCCCCTCCTGCTATTGACCCATCCAGTTGACAGAAAGCAATGGGGGTTTTCAGCTTTCTTACATTAATCCCTAACTTCCCTACTAAAGTTGGGCTGATCAAACAACGAGTGCACCCTGAATCCACTAAAGTGGAGATGCTTATCTCCCTGTCTTGTATTGGGATGAATAGTCTTAAGGGGAGGGTAAGCGGTTTAATAGGTTTGTTTACCAGTGGTTCATCATCTGGGTCACTTCTGAATGAGTGTGATTCCTCTTATTCAGATGCCAGGATTTCCTCCTCAAAGAGGGGAGGGGACGGAACTTCTATGGTCTGCCTGCTCCACAGAGCGGTCTCCTTCCAACGCCAATCCGGTTTCGCAGGACCCTCCCCTGGTGGGTGGTTCCGGGCGGGTGTTTGCGAACGACACTCTGTGGCTCGGTGCCATTCTTTTCCGCACTTGAAACAGGCTGAAAATCTCAGAGAGAATGCGGTTTGTGGTTTGAGGGACTCTTGCTTCCATTGGGGTGAGGATTTCTTCCATGCTCGCCCCACTCAATACTGGTTTCTAGCCATATCAATCTCAGCTTCTTCAGCGGTGACATACCATTCATGTAGGTCATTCAGTGCCCCTCGGGCCACGCAGGCATTGTATAGATCATCACTCAGCCCCTCCTTGAAACAGCTCACCAAAATATCTTCCGGCCAGTGCACATGGCATGCGAGGTCCCGGAATTCTTCAGTATACTCTGCTACTGGCCATTGCCCCTGTTTCACCACCTTAATGCGGTCATGTGCTTTGTGGTCTGCCAGTGGGTCCTCAAATCGACATCACAAGGCCATCATGAAACGGTCAAAATCCTGTAGTTCTGATGCGTTGGCATTATGCAAGGTCACCATCCATCTGGCCGCAGCTCCCTCTAGGGCTAGGGTCACAACTCACTCTCGGGAGCCTTGGGTTTGGAAATCACGCCCATACTCTTGCATGTAGGTTAGTACATGTGCCACAAAGAATCCTAATTGTTGTGGATTCCCATCAAACTTCACCCCAAGGGGGGAAGTTTCTCTTTCCAGTTGAGGAGCCCGGGATTGGTTGGGAATGGGCGCCAGTGTGCATGCTGCCTTGGGGGGAGGATTTTCTGGGTCTTCTCCCACTGCTGTTGCACCCTCTGCTTGATAGGCAGGCTCCAGAGAGAGGATGCCTCCTGTGGCATCATCTGCGAGTGCTGCCCTTTCAGCGCCTTTTGGTTGTTGTCCTGGCTCCCTTCGGATGTTGAGATTTTCCAAAGTTTCCATCACCAATTGAGTTATATTGCTCTTCAGATAGTCCTCCATCAGGAGTGCTTCGGTCAGTCCGCCCTGGTCAGTAAGGGTTTCTAGTTCCAGTTTCCACCCCGGTTTTCGGTTGCCACGGTGAAGGGTGACTCTTCTGGTTCTCTCATCCAAGCCATCTTTCTTCCCGATGCCAATCGACCAGCAGGGCTTTTCCGGATTCCCCAGGGTTACCTCATCCTCTCCAATGGGGTGCACGAGGCAGGCATCCAACTCAGTGGCGGTTACTGTCTCTCCCCAGCAATCGGTTTCTCCCAGCTCTCTGCTTCATTCAGACATGGTTTGCAAAGTCCCCTCAGTAGACCGAAGATTGCTTCTCTGGGTTGACCATTTTGCAGATTGTGCTTTCTGTAAGGATCCCTTCCCCTTCCAACCTAAGAAAGTACAAACTCTTGAAACGTAGTTGTTCAAAAGGATTCTTTTATTAAGCTGAAGTGAAAGCCATCCAGCTAAAGCACAATCTGAATATCCTTAGGCAAAACAATAGGATTAAAGTGGTAGAGACCCCTCCCTTTTAGTCAGAATGCAGATTTTGGCCAATCCACAAGTGTGAGGGTATTTTCTTTACTATTTCTTTTGAGACCCGGAACAACCATGCATTCCCACCACTACCCTTTAAAGTGAGACAACCCACATGGCTGTCATATAAATTCCTGCCGGTAAAGTTCCCTTCTCAGGCCCCTTGGCGCCAGGATATAGGTTGTAAAATATCTGATGACATAGGCCGTGTTCCCCTTTTTCCACTTGAATGGCAGTTTTTTTGGGGGGATCTGACAATCTATTCATTTCTGCACATTCTAAAATTTTCTTTATAATTTTCTTTCTCCTTCCAAGGGATTTTATCTGCTTTCCAATTTTGTGCAAATACAATTCTAGCTGCTGTTGTTATATAAATAATCAAATATGTATCTTCTTTACTATAATTCTCTGGTAAAATTCCCAATAAGAATATCTCTGGTTTTAACTCTATATGTTCCTGCAACATGCCCTCTAACCATGTTTGTATTTTCACCCAATATTGTTTTGCTTCTTTACACAACCACCATTTATGATAGTATGATCCTGGCCAGTGGTGACATTTCCAACATTTAGCTGATTTATATTTAAACACCTTAGCTAATCTTTCTGGTGGCATATGCCATCTATAAAGCATCTTATACAGGTTTTCTTTATAAGATGTTGCCATTGTTAATTTATAATTTCTTTCACAAAGTTGTTGCCATTTATCCAATTCTATGGTATATCCAAAATTCTTTGCCCATGTTATCATTGTTTCTTTTACTTCTTCATCTTCTAGTCTAATACGCAATAAATAATTATATAATTTGTTAATCATTTTCTTATCTGTTCCTGTCGATATTTCATCCAGTTCTGATATCCCCAAGTTAAAACCATATTGTCTACGATCTGCTTCATATCTTGATTGTATTTGCAGCCTTGTGTACCAATCTATCTCAATCCCTTGACTCTCTAGTTCTTGTTTTTATTTCAGCTCTCCCTGATCTGTCAAAATGTCTTTATATCTAACAATATTCCCAATGTTCACAATATTTGGGTATGTCACCACTTCTATTGTACAAAGCCACATTGCAATATTCAAATAGTGTTTTTCTTTCACTTTCTCCCACACTGATAACAAACCATTTCTTACCTTTGGAAATATCCATGTATCCTTTGTTTCCCATACCATAAAAAGGCATGCCAACCCAGCTGTAAATCATGACCCTTCAATGTCAATAGTCTTGTATTCCTTAATAAAATCCATTCTTTAATCCATGTTAACACTGCCACTTGATAATACAATTCCCAATTCCGAAGGCCAAACCCACCTCTAATTCTTGCATCTTGTAGCATTTTTATGTTAATCCTTGCTCTCTTTCCTTGCCACACATATTTCCACGATATTTTCAACTCTTCAAAATATTTTTTCTCCAGTTTTATTGGTATAATTTGAAATAAAAATAATATTTTTGGTAATACATTCATTTTTACTAATGCTATTCTTCCCAATAGTGATAATTGCAAGTTTCTCCATTTCCCCAGGTCTCTTTCAATTTGTTTTTTCAGTTTATGATAATTGCTTCCTTAAGCATTGTCAGATAGATGCCCAAATATTTCACTTAACATGAAAATTTCAATGTTCTCTAGGATTCTTTATGTAATCTTGATTTCATCATGTCAGGGGAAGCAGAGCGAACAGTGGTGCTTTATTTGGTGAAGTTAATAAATGCTGATCAAGTTCTTAGTAGGAAGCATAAAGTTGCATTATCTGAGCAATTTCCTACCATTAAGGAATATCTTGAAGAAATGAAAAAACGGTACCCATCTGAAATACCTGATTGTTCAAGGTTGTGGATTTCATGATTGAAGAATCTGTGGTTAAAGAAGTCATTGAAGGACTCAAGGAGCTGTTTTTTTGCCGAGACAAATAATTTATAGCTGATTGTTTTTTGATTTGGGATCCTAAAGGAGTCAGACGCATCTATTATGAAGTTGCTGACTTGAACAGATTTGCATATTGCAGTCAGGCAGATTATTTTGAAGATCTAGAAATTGATGGCATTGATGTTGAAGACAAGGAAGACCCATTAGCCACTATAGCATCAAAACAGCATCAGAAAGCTTCTGCCAAGAAAAGATTACAATCTCTTTTCCTATTTGTGCTTTGTTGTATTAGATGGAAAAGGATTTCATGTCTAAAGCCAGAATCCTTGGAAATGGCATTAGGGATCTTTAAAAGAGCTGATATTGACTCAACACAATGTGATCTCTGCGGAGTCAAATTACTTTCAAATCCTGCAAACTTTGTTTCTCTGGTAGAATATAGAGAAGAATCCAAAGAGATAATGTCTTCAACAGAAACTAATAGGAAGAAGATGATGGAAATAAGTAAAAAAGTTACTCCTGGAACAACTTTTGAAAACCATGTTATCTTGGTTGCGTATAAAAATAAAGAAAAATCCTATTGGAGATACTATGAGTTTTTCAAAAATGAGATGGAACCATCAATATATAGTGGGATGAATATAGTGGAATTGCTTAGAGACAAAGCCTGCAAGTCTTCCAAGGAACATTCATAAGTAATACAAAAGAAAATTCAAAGTATTATTAAGAAGATTTCTGATACTGTGGAAGACATCTACAAGAGAAAAGCATGGGCTGATGGCAAGCATTTTAATTGTTTCTATTTCTTTCATAAAGATATTTTTTTTCTTTTCAGAAAAAAGTAAGAAGTACAAAGATTGCAATTTAACATTTTATTGTTGTTGTTAGTTGTAAAGTCATGTCCAACCCATTGTGACCCCATGGACAACGTTCCTCCAGGCCAGGGGTCTGCAACTTTAAACACTCAAAGAGCCATTTGAACCCATTTCCCACAGGGGAAAAAAACAACACAGAGAGCCACAAAACCTAGGTGGGCATGACCAACTCCACATCACTCATTCCCACCCAGTTACAATACCCTCCCTAGCCACGCCTACCCAGGTGGTCATTAGGGCAGAGGATTGGTTGTTAAAAACACCAGGAACCACAAAACCCTTTTATCTCTTTCTCTCTGTATCTCTCGCTCTCTCTCCCCTCCCTCTTCTCACTCCCTGTCTCTCTGTATCTCTCTCTCCCTCTCTCCCCCCACTCTCTGTATCTTGGATTTCCAAGGAGTAACAGGGAGAGCAGGGCGAGGGGCAGGGCCAGCCAGTGATGGGACAGGGAGCTGCAGCAGAGGGCCCAAAGAGCCGCACATGGGTTGCTCACTCGTGCTCCAGGCCTTCCTGTCCTCTACTATCCACTGGAATCCATTTAAGCTCACACCTACTGCTTCAGTGACTCCATCCAGCCACCTCATTCTTTGTTGTTCCCTTCTTTTGCCCTCAATCTTTCCCAGCATTAGGTTCTTTTCCAGTGAGTCGTTCCTTCTCATTAGGTGGCCAAAATATTTGAGTTTCATCTTTAGAATTTGGCCTTCTAAAGAACAGTCAAGGTTGATCTCTATGACTGACCAGTTTGATGGCCTTGCAGTCCAAGGAACTCGCAGGAGTCTTCTCCAGCACCATAGTTCAAAGGCCTCAATTCTTTGGTGCTCAGCCTTTCTTATGGTCCAACTTTCACATCCATACATTGCAACTCGAAAAACCATAGCCTTGACTATAAACACTTTTGTTGGCAGGGTGATGTCTCTGCTTTTTATATGCTATCTAGATTTGCCATAGCGTTCCTCCCCAGGAGCAAGCTTCTTTTAATTTCCTGGCTGCAGTCCCCATCTGCAGTGATCTTGGAGCCCAAGAAAATAAAATCTCTCACTACCTCCATTTCTTCCCCATATATTTGCCAGGAATTGAGAGGGCTGGAATGTATGATCTTAGTTTTCTTAATTTTGAGTTTCAAGCCAACTTTTGCACTCTCCTTCTTCACCCGCATCAAGAGGCTCTTTAGTTCCTCTTTGCTTTCTGCCATTAGAGTGGTATCATCTGCCTATCTGAGGTTGTTGATATTTCTCCCAGCAATCTTAATTCCAGCTTTTGATTCATCTAGCCCCGCCTTTCTCATGATCTTCTCTGCATATAAGTTAAATAGGCAGGGCGACAGTATATAGCCTTGCCGAACTCCTCTCCCAATTTTGAACCAATCAGTGGTTCCGTGTCCAGTTCTCACTGTTGCTTCTTGACCCACATATAGGTTTCCCAAGATACAAATAAGATGGTCTGGTACTCCCATCTCTTTAAGAACTTGCCACAATTAAGGGATATGATTTAGTTCATATCTGAGTGCCCTAGTGCTTTTCCCTACTTTCTTCAATTTAAGTCTAAATTTTTCAACGAGAAGCTCATGATCTGAGCCACCGACAGCTTCTGGTCTTGTTTTTATTGACTGTATAGAGCTTCTCTATCTTTGGCTGCACATAGTCAATCTGATTTCTGTGTTGACTGTCTGGTGATGTCTATGTGTAGAGTCGCCTCTTGGGTTGTTGGAAAAGAGTGTTTGCTATGACCATTGTATTATCTTGACAGAATTCTATCAGCCTGTGCCTGCTTCATTTTGTGCTCCAAGGCCAAACTTGCCTGTTATTCTGGTTATCTTTTGGCTTCCTATTTTAGCATTCCAATCCCACATGATGATAATTTTTTGGTGTTAATTCTATAAGCTGCTGTAGGGCTTCATAGAACCGGTCAATTTCATCCTCTTCAGCAGCAGTGATTGGGGCATAGACTTGGGCTACTGTGATATTGAACGGTTTGCCTTGGATTCGAACTGAGATCATTCTGTCATTTTGAGGATTATATCCCAGTATTGCTTTTCCTACTCTTTTATTGATTATGAAGGCTACTCCATTTCTTCTGAGGGATTCTTGCCTGCAGTAGTACACCTGATGGTCGTCTGAATTATATTCACCCATTCCTGTCCATTTTAGTTTGCTGAGTCCTAAGATACCGATATTCAGTCTTGTCATCTCGTTTGACCACATCCAGCTTGCCTTGATTCATGGATCTTACATTCCAGGTTCCTATGGAAGAAAAAATCTTTACAGTATTGGACTTTCCTTTCATCACCAGATGCATCCCCAGCTGAGCATTCTTTCGGCTTTGGCCCAGTCACTTCACTCTTTCTGGCATTATTAGTACTAGCCCTCTGATCTTCCCCAGTAGCAAATTGGACATCTTCCAACCTGAGGAGCTCATCTTCCGGCATCATATCTTTTCCCCTTTTGGTATTGTCCATAGATATTTCATGGCAAAGATACTGGAGTGGATTGCCATTTCTTTCTCCAGTGGATCACGTTTTGTCAGAACTCTCTGCTATGACCTGTCTGTCTTGGATGTCCCTGCATGGCATAGCTTCATTGAGCTATGCAAGCCTCTTCACCATGACAAGGCAGTAATCTATGAAGGGCTTCTCACTATATAGATTATGTCTAAACACCTGATGTATACTTTAATTGTATCCCATAGATTTTGTAGTGTAGTGCAGTCTTCTTTTTTATTTTCTTTAAGAGAATTCCATTTCTTTTCTTTGTTTTTCAAAAAGTTTTTTTTTAATTTTTTCCAACACACAAATTACATCTTTTTGGAACAGAGCCTTGATCTGGTCATCAATTTATACAGTTTTTTCCCCCATCTTTAACAAAATTTTGTATATTCTATTTTGCCATAACACTTATTTTTAAATCTCAACTCACCTATCTCAACTAATACCATCTTTTAAAAAAATTAAATCAAATTTACTTAATCAAAACTATTATCCTTCTATTAACCCCCCTTAAATCTTAATTCAATTAATACTTCATAGTACATTTCACAATTCTTACCATAAATCCTCACTATTAACAATACTTAATCTTAAATCCCCTATCTCCCCTATTACCATCTTATAAAAAGTTTACTCTTATTTATTTAATCAAAACAATTACCCTTCTATTAATCTATTTTAAATCTCAATTCAATTAATATCTCATAATACATTTCACAATTCTTAGCCTAAATCCTCACTATTAAGAATACAGGTCAAAGAGAGACTTCTGGCGGTGATGTCACCACGAAAGGGCGAAGAAACAGAGGTGCCATTTCTGAAACCCATAACTCTTCATTAGTTGTCCTTTATGAGCATTCCCGAACTTGGAGGGAATGCTCATCACGATTTAATAACTGAAAAGAAACTGAAGAAGGGAGGTAAAGAAGAAGGAAAACAAAGAAACAAAGGAATATAAAACTAATCTAAGAGGGAAGTGAATTATTATTCTTGAATTACCTTGAAAAAGAAGAGACCCAATACTTAAAAGCTAATATGTTTAACCTTCAAAAGAATCATATATAAGTAATAATATATTTATAAATGTAAATTACATTGTGAAATTATAAGCAGTGGTAAAAGAAAGATAAGGAATTATTGTTAGAGTGATTGACTGGAATTTTG
Source organism: Coluber constrictor foxii (assembly GCA_038048745.1). NCBI lineage: Eukaryota > Metazoa > Chordata > Lepidosauria > Squamata > Colubridae > Coluber > Coluber constrictor. Next base: position 110,306,418 of record CM075961.1, on the reverse strand, counting down.
ATATGAAATAGTGAATGAGTGGATTATATTTTTGAGATAGATCGACTGATAAATTGAGTGATTGAATAGATTGGTAATTAGAAAATTAAGAAAACTAAAAATTGTGATTGATGAAATAAGTATAAGTAAATTGATTTGTATTGTGAGTAGGAATCAACTGACTTAAGTGGGGTAATTGGGAAATAATATAAATAAGTCATGTGGGGAATAAGTGGCTGTGTGGGGAGAAAAGGAAATATTTAGAAATATTCTAAAAATTTATGTTAAGGTGGGAAAGTTTTACACGAATATTGAAAATGTCTACAACATCTATCATAACAAAAACAGGGAAAAAACCTACAATAAACACGACAATAATGACTCCCTCCTCACTACAACAAAAAACAATAGACAGCATGGTAGGAAAAGAAAAAGAAAAATTGGAAATGTCACCAAATGTAATACAGGACATGTTTCAAACAATCCAGGAATCACTGCTCAGAACACAAGACAAAATAGCGGAAAATCAAGAAGAAATGCGAACGTTCCATGCAGAGATTAGAAATGAAATAAGAGAAGTTAAGGAAGATATCAAGACCATGAATGATAAAATTGGAGATATTCAACATTCTATAGTAGAAAATGAACAGAGAATTAGGAAAGCGGAAATGAAAATAGACTATGTAGAATTAAAAGTAGAAGCAATGGAACAAAAAACTTTTCAACTAAATAAAGAAATGTCAGATTCATTAGCTATGCTCAAAATGGAAAAGGCTTCATATTTTCTGCGCTTCCAAAACATGCCAGAGGAAAAAGAGGAGGATTTAGAAGGAAAAATGGTGGAGATCATCTCAGAAATTACTCAAAAAGACCAAAGGGAAATAAAAGGACAACTGGAGGAAACCTATTGTGTACAAACAAATTATATAAGGCGGCATAGACTGGCGAGAGAAGTCCACGTTAAATTTTCAAAAAGATCTACACAGGATGAAGTCTACAAGAAATCTAGAGAATAAACAGTGACCTACAAAGATAAAGAAATCATAATTTTAAACAGATACCCCGAAGAATAAAAAACCTATGGCAACAGTATCAGTTCCTAACATCACTATTAATCAAGTATAAAATAATGTACAGATGGTTGCCAATAGTGGGGATCTTAATTATGTGGGAAGATAAAAAATATAAAATAGACACTCTAGAGAAGGCAAGGGAATTTCATAGCACACATTTTAGGTTGGAGGAAGAGCAGGAAAGTAAGGAGGAAAATGACAGTAAAAGTCAAGAAGAAGAGCAAACAGAAACAAATCAAGAAAAAGAAATAAGAAAGAGGCAAGAAAAAGAAAGAGAGGAGAGAGAAGGTGCAAAGGCAAAGACACGGATGGAAACAAGACACACAAAAAAACAGATACAATAGGCAATGGACGAACCAATTAAAGTCTTTTTGGTAAATATTAATGGATTAAATACCCCAAAGAAAAGGAATCAAATATTTACAAAATTACAAAAACTAGAAGTAGATGTGATATGTCTGCAAGAAGTACATATCCAAAAAGAGCATCAGAAAATTCTAGAAAACCCCAAATTAGGAAGATTATACACATCCGGACCCAAAAAAAGAAAAAAGGAGTAGAAATTTACATAAAAGAAAAAATACAATCTAAATTAGTTTATACTGATGAGGAAGGTAGAGTGGTGATGGCAGAATTAGGAATAGGAAAGGGAAAAATGTTAATAGTAGTGAAATATGCACCTAATCAAAAACAACAGGAATTCTTTAAATTTAAAGACCTACATATAACATTAGCAGAATTAGAATATGAAGATATTTGTTTAATAGGGGATTATAATGCAATAGTAAATGCAAACAAGGATTACAAAACTGACAAAAAAAAACCCCAAAAGAAAAAGGAAATACTTCCAAAATAATTTTTTAATATGGCTGAAGAATTAAATCTGACAGATGTATGGAGGGAAACGCATGAGGGTGAGGCCCAATATACCTATTACTCTCATCCACATAATTCGTGGTCAAGATTGGACATGGCTTGGATGACCCCAAATATCAAAACAGCGGTAGAAAAAAATTGAGATAGGCATAAACCAATGGACAGATCATAATCCATTAGTCATAAACTGGAAAAGGGAAAGGAGGTTCAAGAGATGGATGATGAACCAAAGAATATGTAAAGAAAGAGAATTTAATTTGATGTTAGAAAAGGAAATAAAAATATTCTTTATGATAAATAAAATAGAGGAAACTTCCTTACAAAATACATGGGACACTCTAAAAGCATATATAAGGGGCCTGGTAATTGCATATATGGGGAAGAAAAATAAAGAGAAGAAACAACAATTAGACAAATTAGACCTAAAACAAATAGAACAAAAATTGCAGAAAGAACCCCAGAATAAAACAATAAAAGAAGAATGGAAAATAATTAAGCATAAACTGAATTTGATAAACCAAAAGGAATTAGCTCAAAAAATAGAAATGGCAAAACAAAATTATTTTGAATACGCAAACAAAACAGGCAGATGGTTAGCCTATAAATTGAAGAAAGAAAGGAATAAAAGAATGATACATCAACTGAGAGACGACGAAGGGGAAATCCAATATAATATATGCGAATTTATATAAACAAGAAGAAATAGAAGAAGAAAAGATAAAACAGTATGTAGAAAAATCTGAAATGCCAAAAATTACAGAAGACCAAAGGGAAATCCTCAATAGGCCAATAACTAAATTAGAATTAGACGAAGTACTGAAAAAGCAAAAAAATAACAAAACACCGGGACCTGACGGGCTGCTGGTAAAAGTATATAATACAATGCAAGAAGTCCTGGGAGAAAATATGTTGATGTTATATAATAAAGCCATGGAGAAAACCAAAATTCCAAAGACATGTACAGAAGCGATAATTACAATTATTCCAAAAGAAGATACAGATCTCCAGCAAATTCAAAATTACAGACCTATCTCATTACTGAACACCGATTACAAAATATTTGCAGCAATTCTGGCCAAAAGAATTAAAACAGTACTAAATACATATATACATCCAGACCAAAATGGATTTCTGCTGGGACAACAAATAAAAATTAATATGAGAATTAAAGTATTTAATACTTTAGAATATTATGAATCACATCTGGAGAAACAGGCTTCGTTGGTTTTCCTTGATGCTCAAAAAGCAAACCAAAATTGGAAATTTATGATCAGACAATTACAAAATATGCAAATTGGGGAAAAACTTGGAAAAATCATAGAAAAAATTGATACTAATCAATCAGCAAAGATAATTATGAATGACGATATAACAGATAAATTTAACATAACAAAAGGAGTGAGACAAGGTTGCCCACTTTCTCCTTTACTGTACATCCTATCATTGGAAATTCTGCTGAAAAAAATTAGAGAAGATCAAGGAATTGAAGGTTTAAAGATCAATAAAGAAGAATACAAAGTCCAGGCCTTTGCTGATGACCTAGTGTTTTTAATAGAAAAACCTATGGAATCTATACCAAATTTGTTTCAAAAAATAGAAGAATTCGGAGAAGTGGCTGGACTAAAAATTAATAAAAGCAAATCGAAACTAATTGTAAAAAATCTTACAAAAATCAAGAAAAAGAATTATCAGATAGTATACAAATCCAAACAATGAAAAAAATAAAATATCTAGGAATCTGGTTGTCCACAAGAACTTCAGCAATAAAAGAAAATAATTATGATAAACTAATAGAACAAACAAGGAAGGATTTAGAAAAATGGAAAAACTTACATATCTCACTCCTAGGAAGAATTTTGTCCATTAAAATGACAATACTGCCTAAATTTTTATACCTGTTCCAGGTTATTCCAATAAAAATAGATAAATCGTTCTTTGAAAATTTGAATAAAATGACATCTAAATTTATATGGCAAGGGAAAAGGCCACGAATAAAATTTAACCTGCTTCAGGACAGAAAAGATAGAGGAGGAGCTGCACTTCCAGATTGGGAGACATACTACCAAGCAGCAGTAATGTCTTGGGTCAAAGACTGGATAGAATTAAAAAATCCTAGAATTTTAACAATTGAGGGACATGAACTTCAAATTGGCTGGCACTCCTTCATGTGGGATGAAAAATACAAAATACATTCATACTTCAAAAGACACACAATAAGAAACTCATTACTACAAATCTGGCTCAAAACTAAAAAACAGCACTATATGAAAATACCAAGTTGGCTATCATCGGTAGAATCAATTAGACACCCAAATCTAACAGATAAGACAAAAATAATTAGATATAAATATTTAATTTATTATCAAGGTAAATTAAAGACAAAACAACAATTGGAGACAGATTTAGATAGGGAAATAGATTGGTGGACTTATACTCAAATACAATCTAAATATAGAGAACACATAAAAATATATGAAATTCATAAACAAAAACAAGAAATAGATAAAATTATATTAGACTCAGAAAACAAATTAATTAGCAGAATCTACAAATTTCTTTTATGCTATAAAATGGAAAAAGAGACAGCTAAGGAAACGATGATTAAATGGGCTCAAAACATTAAACATACAATAAATTTGGAAAAATGGGAAAAGTTTTGGCAAGTAAATATAAAATTAACAAGAGCAGTGGCGTATAAGGAAAACCAACTGAAAATGTTTTATAGGTGGCACATGTCTCCAACCAGACTGGCAAAAATACAGCCCAAAAATAGCCCGATCTGCTGGAAGTGTAAGAAGACACAAGAAACCGTCTATCCTTTATGGTGGACATGCCCGGCAGCAAAAAAAATTTGGTCTAATATCAAAAAATGGTTGGAACAAATAACAGAAACACAGATAGATAAAGAACCGGAAACATTGTACTAGGAATTTTTAATAAACCATACCCTAAAGATATCAAATATCTTATAATTCATATACTAACAGCTGCAAGAACAATATATGCAAAAAATTGGAAGCAAGAAAGAACGCCAAACGAAACAGACTTAACAGAAAAAATTCTAGAACCAAAGAAATACAAGAAAGAGAAGAATCAGACTACTACAAAATATGGAATAAATAGTATAATTGGTTAAAAATTAGAAATAAACAAAAAATCTAGGGGGAAATATTACCGGTATAGAAAATGTCATTAGACTAAGGAGAAATGAAGAAATATATAACAAGCAGAATGTCACTTTGAAATAATGCTTAAGAAGGAAATATAATCTCTTTTTTGTTCATATGTTGTATAAATGTTGGTTGTGTGTATGTCATGTTATGTTTTTTTTTTAATATTTATACTCTAATAAAAATTTATTTTTTAAAAAAATACAGGTCAAACATGTTTATGTTTCAAAATCTTATTTTCCTTTCTAAAACTTCACCACTTTTTTTACTTCATATAATGCTCAATAAATCTTTATTTTCTTATTACTTCACCAAATTTAGATCCTATCTCTAAACCCAAAAATATAGCAATTTAACATTGAAACATAGTTCTTAATTCAAATAAGACTACAATGCAATTTTCGAATTATTTCCCACATTCTCTCTTTAACCATACCATTTGTATAAAAACCAGTTTGAATAATTTTTATTTGTAATTCATAGTCCTATATGACTATAGGATCTTCTTTTCTTTTTTGCTTAGATATATTATGAAAAATATTGAAAATATTAAAATATTAAAATTATTGAAAATATTCAAATTATTGCAATTGTTATAGGTGTTTAAACAATATCCCAGTTTTTATAGTCATCAATTATTCTCAAGTAATATCATGTAACATCTTAATAAAAATTGATTCATTATGTCCATTGGTATATTTTCTTTTAACATAGTCTATTTCTCATATATTATAGCTTCCATCCATATTTCAATTTTAAGTATCTGTAACAAATTCTTCTCATATTTCTGTTAACCATCATTAATCTCAATATAGTTATTTTGTAGATCAAAGTCTTGGACATTCTATTTTACCCCATATTACCCAATTCTTTCACTGTTAATCCCAGTGTAATCATCTTTATAACTATTGTTTTTTACAATATAGTCTCTAAAAACCTCCTTTTTATTATTACTATCCACCTGTGCATTACTTATTCATATTTAATCATGTTGTCTTTGTCTTCTTTATTTCCAGGTGTTATGTCTTGCTTCTTCATTTTCTTGTCTGCTTGTGTATACTTCATTTCAGCTTCAATGTCCTCTAATTTTGTCCTCCATGTGGCATTTTAATTATTTTTCTTATTTCCATTCCAAGTCAAATACATCAGTTTGTTCCTTCTCTAATTCCTGCGCCATTTTATTCTTTTTAAGTTGATGTTATCCCAATTGTAAGAGTTCAGTTATGGTTCCTCTTTTCTTTTCTCTCCCCCCCCCCCATTAGTCAAGCCGCCTGCAGACAAAGAAATCATCCTCCACAAATTCTCATGGTTGTTATCTGTAAAGTTCATGATTTCCCAAAACAAAAACCAAGTTGCAATGTTCCTTTTTACTCTAGAAGGTGTCTCTCTGCAATCCACAATTTCCAATTGTTTAACAAGTATCCATCTTGTTTCAGTTACATAACAATCTTACTTGGCTTCTCTTTTTCTTTTTAGTTTTAAAAGTATCAAATCTTTTTATTAAAGTCCGGTCCAAATCTAAACTCTTCCAATCCTTTGACCATGTCTCAATGTTTAACATTTCCAATTAGTTTCATTCAAAAATCAAATTTCTATTGGGTTTTTTTGTCTCTTTAAACTTACATTTCAAAATCTTCTTTGCCTCTGTGCCTCTAGCTGCTATTTTATCACTAGGGGTCTTGTAGTTAAAAGATGTTTCTCTTGATGTTATTACAAGCCTGGGTTGGCTGTCACTCACCCAGCTTCGAAAAACTCCATTCCGTTCCACTTTCCTCCTGCTCAATACTTTTTTTTTAAATTTTAAGTTTTTTATTGAACATTAATATAAAACAAAAGTACATACAAACATATTTACATGTATACATTGCATCAAACTAACAAAAGCAAAATAGATATCACATTGGTGGTATATTTTTCTATTTCACCTGTTATTTCTTTATTTAACATTCTACATATTTACTTGTTTGTGCTTTCACACATTTATATATATCCACATATATCTTTCTGTGAAACATACTAGATATTTATGTATAGAACCCTAAAACCCTATATAGGTCTCCCACAATGCAGCACAAAATTTTGCTTGAAAAGATGGAGAAAGAACCCAGAATGTAGTGAATATGATTTCGCTCAATTGTGGTTCCAGAAAAATTCTTAGCTATGTAGGAAAAACCTGGCTTAAAGGAAACACACACACACACATATATGTAAGTTTTCACAGGTATATATGTGTGCACAGATAATATATCGGATTTCTTCCTGTGTAATTGTAAACATATCTTTAGAAGAGTAGTAGCGATGTTTCGACGAAATCGCATTCGTCATTTTCTGGCTGATGTTCTCGATTTGGTGCTTATGGGCAAACTGTGTGATCTTAATTGACGTTTTTCTATGAAAAGAGGCAAAGATGTATTCTGATTGGCTGATGACGTAGTTGTATTTTGATTGGGTGGAAGCACTATTGCTGGGTTGTGGGTTGATGGATAAGTTATGTTGGAAATGGTGGCAACACAGGCTTTTTGATGAACCTTTGATCTATGGTTTATATTTCGTGTTAAGATTCGTCTATCTATGAGAGCAGGTTTCCAAATAGAAGGCAGACGGGAAGTGTCATCATGTTTATTCATACAATATGGTCTTTTCTCTATTTCAGTGGCCTCTCTGATTATTCTGCCTTTGAGATGTTCTATTTTTGCAACTGTTTTTGTGTTATTAAAGTTAATATTATGTCCTGTGGCATTTATGTGTTGTACTAATGATGATGTGTGTTCTTTCTTCTGTACTGAGTTTTTATGTTCCTCGATGTGCACACTCATTCTTCTGTTGGTCTGTCCAATATATGTTGAAGGGCAGGAAGCACACGGGATTTCGTATATGCATTGATCTTCTAATTCTATTTTGTCTTTAGGGTTTCTCAGAATAGACGATATCTTTCTATCTGTGCAAAATATGGTTTTGATGTTGTGTCTATGCCGTACTTCGCTAATTTTATCCGTTGTTCCTTTTATATAGGGCAAGATGGCTTTCCCATTGTTTTATTCCTCTTGTTGATGCCAGTCTCCCAATGGGCAGCATATGGCTTGCTGGCTGCCAGAAGAAAAAAAGCCCAAAAAGTAGTGAATGTGATTTCATTCAACTAGGGTTGTAGAAAAATCTTGGCTACGTAGGAAAAACCTGGCTAAAAGAAAAACACACACACACACACACACACACACACACACACACACACACACACACACACAATTAGATTTATATGCCGCCCTTCTCTGGAGATTCAGGGCAGCTTACAATGCGTTAAGCAATAGCCTTCATACTTTTGTATATTTTATACAAAGTCAACTTACTGCCCCCAGAAACTGGGTCCTCAATTTACCTATCTTAGAAAGGATGGAAGACTGAGTCAACCTTGAGCCTGGTGAGATTCGAACTTGCAATAATTGCAGACAGCTAAATATTAATAACAGGCTTTTTAGTCTGTTGAGCTTGTTTAGAGTTTATTGTTTCCTTAATATATAGAGCTACCCCCCTTTTTTTGTTTTTATTGTGCTGATGAGAAATATAATTTCACAATTTTGGGATACTCCAATAATTTACTCTGTTGCTTTTTTATGTGGGTTTCTTGGAGGCAAATTATATCAATTTTTAACTTTTGTAGTCGTGTATAAATATTTTCTTTTTATGGGGGAGTTCAGTCCATTTACATTTATCGACAATATCTCGCTTTCTCCCTTCTTTATTTATATATAGGTCTTATTTTCTTAGGTGCTCTTATTTGTCTCTGATCTTTTGCCCTTGCTACTTTCCATTCTGCTCTCTCTCCTTCTCCTTCTTGTTGTATATTCCTTTCTTTCCTCTTTGATGTTCCAACTCTTCTCTTGTTTCTTGTCCCTATTTTGTAACAATGTAACTAACCACAGAATTCTATCGCCTTATGTAGCAATATCAGGCATGCCTCCATTCAAAACCCAAGAAAGGAAACCCCTAACTCCATGTTTGTAGAGAAGTGGTACTTTTACTGAGTTTGAAATGATAGTAAGAAAAGAAAAACAAGATCTGAAGCAAAAGGCATGAAAGTTACATATTGAAAGTATCCCCAAATCCCTCCCTCAAGGACCCAGAGTAAATGTCCAATCCCCAATTCATATGGTGTCATGTGGGATGCATCTTCAGGTGTTTTTGCCCATCTGGTATTCCAGGATGATTGACCTTGACTGAGTAGAAATAAGTTCATTCACCTGTGCAGTACATCATGGGACAAACCTCCTTTTCTTACACACAGGGCATCTCTCTCCAGCTCACTTCCCCCCACCCAAATGCCAATCCTTCTCCCCCCCCTTACTGTGGCAGCCAATAGCAAGCAAGCATTATAGAGACTGACATTCAGCCATCCTGTAGTAGAGATGTTAGCCCTGTAGGAAAACACAAAACAAAAGAGACAAAATAGAAGCAAACATGACAACCCAATATACAGGATATTTTACAATAAGAAGATTAAGGCTTATCAGGATATTTAATGTGAAACAATTGTAAAAGTTTTGGTGCTCTGACATCATTTCACCTTGCATGTTGGGCCAGTAAAACGTGTCACAGGCTTGTCTATAGCATCCGTCTCCACCAATATGGCTCAAGTGTACGCGCAATAGCATCTCTGCTTTCAGTGACCTTGGCACTATGACTCTTGTACCTTTGTACAAAATCCCATTTTGTATGGTGATCTCATCTCTAAAAGACCAGTATTCCCTCACTATCGCAGAAACTGCCTCCTTCTCGCTGGACACCTACTCAGAACAATAGCCTTCAGTACCTGTAAAGCTACATCAATACCTGTGTGCCAGCTAAGCTGACATAGCCGCTGATTTGTGACATTAAGATAGTTTGCTTGATTAACTTCAGCAAAGAAAATTTGTTCCTGTTGCAACCAACAAACCATCTGATGCTCGTGTCTTCTCCATGTGTCACTTGATCTAATGTAGCCCTACTCAGGGCATCACTGATATACATTTCACATCCTGGCTGTAGATAACATTAAGTTGTAATCCTGTAAACTAAGCATCATGATCTGCAGCCATTTAGGAATGCACAAAAGGGGCTTCTTGAATATGGCTATTAGCAGCTTGTAATCAGTTTCGGCTGTGATTGTATCCCAGCCATAAAGATAATGATGGAAACGCTGGCAGGCAAATACAATATTTAAGCATTCCTTTTCAATTTGAGCATAATTCAACTTGTCAGAAGAGAGCGCTCTGAACGCATATGCAACCGGCTGACCTTGCAATAGACAACATCCTAGGCCATGTTTGTTCGAGTCACTTTGAATAGTAACGGTTTTTGTAACATCACAATATTTTAACACTGGAGCAATGGTGACCAAGCATTTTATCTCCTATACTGCCTGGTCATGCTTGGGAAGCCAGTGCCAAACTGCATTTTTGTCCAAAAGGCATCTCAATGGCTGACACACTGGCAACAGGTGCAGCAGAAATTTTGCTAAATAGGTTACAAAACTGATAAATCTCTGCACCGATTTAGCATCAGCAGGCAGTGACCTCTCCATAATGGCTCTAATCTTATATGAATCAGCTTTTAAACCACATGTCCTCATGAGGACAAGATATGCCCATGGAAGCGGATTCTTGCACCTTAAACTGCAACTTCTTTACACCAAGCCTTAACCTCACCTGCCTGCATTGATCTAATAGTGCTATTAGCTTCTCATCATGATCATGCTCAGTGTCAGGTATGCCTCCTTTCAGTACTCAAGAAAGAAAAACCCCAACTCCATTTTCATAGAGAAAGATACTTTTACTGAGTATGAACTGAATGCAACCAAAGAAAAGCAAGGTCTGAGGCAATAGGCGCGAAAATAACATATAGAAAACATCCTTAAAACCCTCCCCCCATGGTCAAGTCAGGATTATCTAATCCATATCCCCCCAAGGAGTCATTGGGGTGCAGCTTCTGATGGCTCCATCCTTCTGGTATGCCAGGACGGTTGACTTTGACTGGTTATCAGTGCGCCTTCCACCTGCAGAGAAACGCTGAGGAAAACTTTCTCCAATTTACTCCACCAGTTCATTTCCCCCCTCCCAACTATCCAGACAGGTCCCCCCTCCTCCTATTTCAATGGCAGCTGTAGCAAGCAAGAAAGATAAAAGCGGAGGTTGACCCTCAGCTTCTTCATCTGTTTCACCACAGCCAACTATAAGAATATCATCAGCTATTGGCTCAATTCCACTGAGCCCACTTAATAATTCATGCTGCTTTTATTGATACACCTCTGGTGCTATGGAAACTCCAAAGGGTAATTTAAGTCATCTCTTTCTACCGCATGGAGTCCAGAATGTAGACATATAGCTACTCATTTCATCCACTTTACACTGTAAGAAGGCATCTCTGGAAACAAGCGTGAAAACCTGTGCTTTGGGTAGCTTGTGCAAAACATCATCAAGTGTTGGCATTAAGTAATATGACCGTTTCAGGCCATATTCAGAAATTTAGGATCAATGCAAATTCTAATCTTCTCTGGCCTCCTAATAACAACCATGTTGCTTATCCATTCAGTGGGCTCAGGTACTGATGTAATATGTCCTTCTGTCTCATACTTATCCAGTTGTGCTTTAACCTGCAGCTTAATAGCTATAGGCACATTACGGGAAATCCTTTGTACTAGAGAAATGGTAGAGTCAAGTTCTAAACGAACCTCTCCTGGAACAGATACTATGAGATCCTCAAACACCTCCTTGTAAACTTGGAGGATTGAGTCATGCTTTCCTTGCACAAGTACAAAGCCGAACGCACCAGCCTGAAGATGACGAGTAGGACCTCGTTGAAATGTCACCAAGATACTCTCAATCTTATACGGGAAAAGACTCGAATACACCAAAACTTGCATACCTCTACCCGTGAAAATCTATGAAAACACACACACACACACACACACACAGCTATATTTAGCCATAATTAAACCTACAATTTAAAACCTACGATAAGAGAAGAAAGCAAATATACATATTCGTCATATATTCGTCAGCTAAGCATTTTGTTCTGGAGATGAGTGTCATGGCTATGGAGTTGATCTGTGCTGGGTGGTGGTGTGAGAGTGCGTGCAGATAGCGGTTTGTGTGTGTTTTCTTCTGGTAGATGGTGTGTCCTAGGGAGCCATTGGATTTCTTGTAAACTAAGACATTCAGGAAGAAATGTTGGTTGTTAGCTTCTCTTTCCATGGTGAACTTTATTTTGGGGTGTAGGCTGTTGAAGTACATGAGGAAGTTGTCCAGTTTTTCTTTCCCATGTGGCCAGATTACGAAGGTGTCGTATACGTTTCTGAGCCAGAGTTTGGGTTTGTGATCAGATTTTTCAAGGGCTTGGGTTTCAAAATGTTCCATGTAGAGGTTTGCGATGACAGGTGAGAGAGGTGATCCCATGGGTGCTCCTTCTATTTATTTGTATTTTTGTCCTTTATAGATGAAGTATGTGTTGGATAGGCAGTGATTGGTCAGTTCTAGGATGTGCTTAGGGGGTTTATATTTGTTTTGGATAGCTGTCAAGTCTTCTTTGATTGGCACTTGGATGAAGAGGGTTATGACATCGAAGCTCATGAGTAGGTCACTGGGCTGTAAGTCCCCACAGCATGAATAAAAGAGATGATACCTCCCACCTACCAGCCATTTGGAAACCCGCCCTTATTGACAAATGAATCCCGAACACAAAGAATAACACCAGACCCACACTCATGAAAGCCACGCAGGACATCACCTCCACACATCCATGCAAAAAGCAAGCCCAAACCCACACCGATGATGAGGCACAACCACAAACCAGAAGCCAGACCACAGCTGCATCATTAACCACTTTAAACCCCTGCAATCCATACATGAAACAAACTGACACACTCCATGAAGATGGGGCACGACCGTGAATATGGAGCCAAACAATAGCAACGCAGGTTACGAGTTCAAATCCCCCGCAACTCAGACCAATCTGAGCACAGCCAAGCCCCCCTATCAGAACACACCCCCAGCCAATCAGAGCACAGCCAAGCCCCCATCCAATCAGAGCACAGCCAAGGCCCCTCCCAATCAGAACACACCTCCACCCAATCAGAACACAGCCATGCTCCCACCCAATCAGATCATACTCCCACTGGCAGTTAAAAAGAAGAAACAATCATGATCACACATTGCTCCTAGAAGCACAAGGCCGAAGACACCAGCCTGAAGATGACGAATGAGACTTTGTTGAAACGTCACCAAGGTATTTTACGTGGGACAAAACCTGAATAACCAAAGACATATATATATATATATGTAGATCTTTGGTTATTCGGGTTTTCTCCCGCATAAAATTGGAAGTGTCTCGGCGACATTTCGACAAAGTCTCATTCGTCATCTTCAGGCTGGTGTTCTTGGCTTCGTGCTTCCAGGAGCAATGCTTCCAGAAGCAAGGAACACCAGCCTGAAGATGACGAATGAGACTTCGTCGAAACATCTCCAAGACACTTCCAATTTTACGCGGGAGAAAACCCGAATAACGAAAGACCTACATACAAACACCCGCGAAAACCTCAGAAAACATTTATATCTATATCTATATCTATATCTATATCTATATCTATATCTATATCTATAGAGAGAGAGGGAGGGAGGGAGGGAGGGGGAGAGAGAGAGAGAGAGAGAGAGAGAGAGAGAGAGAGAGAGAGAGTATATATATATAGAGTGTATATATACACAGATACACCCAGACACAGACACACACGACAGGAACTGGAAATACCTCACTGGAGCAACTAAAGGCAACTCCTGGAGAGGCAGGAAATGCATCCCAGAATAAAGCTGCCTACACAGCTGACATAACCATTGTAACAGATCCTTCTAAGGGTTTTTAGTAACTCTAACTGTATCGTGACTGGGTTTACAATCCTTACAATAGGGAAAGGACCCACATACTTAGACCTCAATTTCTTTGACTTCCTTGACTTATTTGACTTTCTTGTAGATAAGAAAACCCTATCCCCAACTTGGTAGTCTTTCGGCATAGCTTTTCTCTTTTCTTGTTAGCATGTTTCTTATGTGCTTGATGAGCCTCATCTAACACCTTTTGAGTAACAGACCAGATAAACTGAAGCTGCTCAATCCATTCCACAAGTGAAGGGATGTGGGGCTTCTCCTGCAGCAGCTCTGGAATGGCTACAAAGTCCTGATCAGAAGCCACTTTGAATGGGGTGAAGCCAGTGCTACTTGTTCTGATCTAGGCTTCCTGAGAAAGCATAAATCACAATCTTAGTCCCAAAAACTTTTTATTGAGACAGCTGTGAATTATGATCATTCACAGCCTGTAATGATTACAAACAGTCTATGAAGATTCCGACAGATGTCTGCTTGAGTTGACCCAGTCTTTCAGGTTAATGTTGATAAGCACCCACCTTTATCTCCCTTGAAATGCTGCCAGAGACCTAATTGTCAATTAGTTTTGCAAGACCAAATGGAGCACAGTCAAATGGACTTCTCAGAGCTTGAATTGACTATATGAACTAATTGCTTCCTGCAAAGACTCACATCTCTTTGCTCCTCTTTTATGTCTTACGGGAAGGGCCAATCATCTCCATGCCTTATTCGCCATTTTTTTCTTAATTGTTCTTGCCTTCTTGCAGTTCTGCACATGCACACACTGGGAACAGGCTCACACTGTTCTTCTGCCTCACTGATGTCAGATTCCGGAGGCAGCACATAATTATCAGATGACCCTGGCCCCCTCTCTGCCTCCGATGCAGAGCCCTCATCTGAGCCTTCCCCAGATTCCAGGACTGGCCCATGTTCCTCCCCAACCTCCTCACTGTCCAAATCTGCTGCCAGCTCTGCTGGCTGCTGGCAGGCCACAACACTACTATGGATGGAATTATTATAAGCGACCTCTGCAAAAGGCAATAAATCAGCTCAGTTTCTTGCTGATAATTTATGTAACATCTGAGGTATCTGAAGTACTAGAACTGAATTAGCACGTTCTAGAACTAGAACATTTGAGATACTAGAACTGAATTAGCGCTTTCACAGGCCCTGATAGTTTGAAGATGGTGGGACGATCTTAGGCCTT
Source organism: Coluber constrictor foxii (assembly GCA_038048745.1). Classification (NCBI taxonomy): domain Eukaryota; kingdom Metazoa; phylum Chordata; class Lepidosauria; order Squamata; family Colubridae; genus Coluber; species Coluber constrictor. Next base: position 110,291,231 of record CM075961.1, on the reverse strand, counting down.
GGGTAGAGCCTAACATCCTCAGGAACTCCCTCCAGAAGAGGGAGGTGAATTGTACCCCCCTATCTGAAATAATTCATTCGGGAACACCATGTAACCTATACACATGTTGAATAAACACTTTAGCCAGCTTTTTTGCAGATGGAATCTTGGAGCAGGGTACAAAATGTACTTGCTTGGAAAATAAGTCCATGATTATTTCTTTCCACAGAGCACTAGGGCTAGCAACATTCTGGAGAAGTCCAGGTGGCTTTCCATGTAGCCTCTTTGCAGAAGCACACACAGGACAACTAGCAATGTAGGCTTCTATGTCATTTTTCAAAGAGGGCCACCAGAACTTCTGTTTGACTAAATGTAACGTTTTCACAAATCCAAAGTGTCCAGCAGCTTTCAAGTTGTGGGCCTTTTGTCCCCTGAAGACTGGCAGGAATGTACAACTTAGTGCCCACTCATGCTTGGCCATCACGAATAGTGCACTCATTTGAGTGGGATAAGAACCAGCCATCAGTTTTAAGTGTTCCTTTTAGCTGCTCACTTAAATCGGTGTGGAGATCGAGGTCCACCTTCCTCTGGGCTCTGGTGACCATGGGGGCAGCCAATTGCTTGGAGGGAATCACCAGGCAAAGCACTTCTGGCTGGGTGCTATTATAATGGGTTGAGATCCCTTCCAGAGCCATGGTGACACACCTCACTTTAGCTGCTTCTGAAGCAAAATCCTCCCCATACTCCTGCATGTGATTCCAAATGTGGGCTAGGAAGAATCCCAAAGCTTTGGGATCTCCTCCGTATTTTACTCCCAGCTGAGGAACCTTTGGACTTCAGTGCCTCTGGGGGACTCCCCCCTCCAACTGGGGGGGGGTGAGCTATTGTAGCCACTTGAATTCCTGCAGCCTGTGCTGAAGCTGAACTATAGAAATCACTTCTGGATTTAGAGGCTTCTGCTCCCCCTGCTGCTCCCCCAACCTCTTCATGCACAGGCAAGGCATATCTTTCCTGAGCTCTCTGGTTTTCAAGAGCTTCATGCAGGAGATGCAGGGCCTGAGTCAGCAGGAGGTCTTCTTTGTCCTCTTCCTGCCAGGCAGCGTCTCCACACCGGCATCTGGCAGCAGTTAGTCCAGGGGAAGCTCCTCCAGAATTTCTATCCATCCTACACCCAACCACCATTTGGCTTGGACCAGCTTCTCCTCAAGTTGCAGCTCTGACAGCAACTCAGTTTCCTCCCAACCATGGTGGGACTGGGGGGGCGAGTCGACGCCGTGGCTCCAATGTCCTCTTGATCGCTGCCCTGGTTAGACATTCTTTGCTCAGCCCCCCCCCCCAGTCCCACCATGGTAGAGTTGATCTCTGGGTTGGCTGATAATGCCGATCTTGCTTAATGTCAGGCATGCCTTCATTCAAAACCCAAGAAAGTAAACCCTCAACTCCATGTTTGTAGAAAAGTGGTATTTTTACTGAGTTTGAAATGATAGCAATGAAAGTAAAGGAAGTTTTGAAGCAAAAGGCGCGAAAGTTACATATTGAACGTATCCCCAAATCCCTCCCCCAAGGACCCAGGGTAAATGTCCAATCCCCAATCCATATGGTATCACGTGCGGCACATCTTCAGATGTTTTCACCCATCTGGTACTCCGGAACGGTTGACCTTGACTGAAACAAGTCCATTCAGCTGCCCAGTAGATCATGGGAGCAAACCTCCCTTTTCATTCACACAGGGCATCTCTCTCCAGCTCACATCCCCCTAACCAAATGCCAATCCCCCATTACTATGGCAGCCGATAGCATGCAAACATCATAGAGGCTGACAAACAAATCCAATCTGTATCGTTCACCCTCCCAATTCAATAATATTCCTTCTGGTTCCATCCATCTGAAGTTTACTTCTCTTTTGAGTACCACAGTGGATCATCTCTTGCCCTTTTCAGTATTTATTTATTTATTAGTTCGATTTATATATGCTGCCCTTCTCCAGAGACTCAGGGCAGCTTACAATGCATACTTTTGTATGTACTTGCTTAGTAGGGCTTTTTGCCCCTCCCCCCCGAGTGGTGTTCTATTTTATACAAAGTCAGCTTACTGCCCCCACAAAGTGGGTCCTCATTTTACCTACCTCAAAAGGATGGAAGGCTGAGTCAATCTTGAGCCTGGTGAGAATTGAACTCACAGTAATTGCAGGCAGCTGGCAGCTAAGTACTACTTTAACAGCAGCAGTTTAGTCCACTGCGCCACCAAGGCTCTTCCTTTCATCTCTTGTTGATTTTTTAACAAATCTCACATGTATCTCCATCTGGACCTTGTGTCTCCTTGCATAACTCATGAGATTGGGAAACTTTCAGCAAATTGATAACCAAAAAATGAACAAAGGATTCAGAAAATAGAGGATAAATCAGAAGAAACTGAGGGAAAAATGGAGGAGATGAACCAAAAGTTGACACAGACAAATAAGAATCTGGAAGAGACCGTCATAATTTTAAAAATGGAGAAAGCAGACTATTTCATAAGATTTCAAAACATAGACAAGGATAAAGAAGACCTCCCAGAAATGATTAGAGAGTTATTGGCAAGTGCCTTAGAGGAAGGGAAGCAAGAAATAGAGGGGGAGGAACATTTTCTTCTTTAGAGGAAAGAAAGACACTACAAAATAGATGGGTTCCAGGGAAACACTATAAAGGTTCAGTGTTCCAATGTAGGAGACAGTTCCTTTGTTGGATAGGCAGAACATGGCCCAGTTCTTTGGGATCCAAGCTTCTTTTCAGGGTCTCCATCTAGGAGCTTCACACATACACACACCATGTACAGAGAGATTTTTTTTAGCCAGCATCTCTGAGAGTGAAAAAGCCAGATTGAATTTCCCCATGCAGGGTGGAATCCCTCTGCCCAGCAACTCAAAGAATCTGGCTGAAAAAAGTATGTCCCAAAATCCAAGCAAAAATCCAAGCTTGGATTTCAGGATAAACGTTTTTCAGCTAGTCCCCAGGAACCAGCCAGGTGACAGAGATTCTTTCTTGCTAGCTTCCTCACTGACTTTCTGGGGAAGCCAGAAGGGAAGATTGCAAATGGGGATAATTGTGGCATACTTGGGAATATGTCCTAACTGCGAACGGATTGCCAAGCACCCAGATTGTAATCATATGATCTCAGGGGTGCTGCTTCTGCCGTAATTTTGGGCACCATTTGTAAGCCCCTTTTTTTGTATTTTCAAACAGTTGCTAAACAAATTGTAATTTAGGGAAGAGTTCCTATAATATTAAATTTTAATACTGTTATTATATTACATTTATATGCCGCTTTTCTGTAGAAGTTCAAAGTAGTGTATAAAGGGTTCCCATGGTTGTTTTCCACAACAACAGTCTTGTAAGTAAATTGGTGCTCAAAATCAACTACAGCTAATCCTTGATTTACAACCATTCATTTAGCAACTGTTCAATATTACAACAGCAATGGAAAAAGTGACTTACAACTTGGCCTCTCACTTACGAGTGTTACAGATCCCTATGATTACATTATCAAAATTAGGGAACTTGATAGTATTTATGATGGTTGCAGTATCCCGGGATCATTTGGTCCTTATTTATGATCTTCCCAGCCAGCTTTTGACAAGCAAAATCAATGGGAGGAAGCTGAATTCATTTAATGATCACTTAATTCACTTATCTTCAGCAATTTGCTTAACAATGGCAGTGATCTGCTTAACAATTATGGCAAAAAAACCATAAAATTGGACACAACTCACTTAACAATTGCCCTGCTTTGCAATGGAAATTCTGGTCCCAATTGTGATCTTAAATTGAGGATTTTACCCATAGTAACTGTAAATGATTGAAATTAAAATGGAAGCTAGATCTCTTGGGTCTGAGTTCACCATCTTAATAATATCTGAAAAGCCAGAGGCTTTCTCCATCTTTGCTATAAATGTCACATATTAACATTCTTGTTATTCCCATTTTTCTAATTTGTTGCACTGATATGTACTTTAGCTAAGAAAATCTTTTCTGAGTTGGCTATTGGTCTGAATTCTAATTTAGATAATGCCATAAAGTTGCTGGAGAAAATGGAATTCTATACAAGAGAAGAAGGTTTGTTTTTGTTAAACTGTATGTGCACAACTATGCTTGCAGTCCTGATGATACCTGTGCAGACAATTTGAGAAAGCTTTTCAAGCAGCAATATAAATCTTACAGCAGTTGTATCTGCCTAAATGTTTTGAGGATGGTTGTTTTATCAGCATTGATTTTCTGAAAAGTCCTACCATATAATGTTAAATTTGTAACAGAAACATTTTCTTTTATTGATTACCTTAAACAAACTTGCTAAGTGTTATATTTTTTTCTGTGGCCGTTATATATAGTGGTCTTGCTTCACACTGTTTTTGATTCAACTTTTTTGATTAGTCATGCAGCCTTTTCATTTCTTGTCTGAACCTATCAGTAGAAATCTATCATGGATCAGTAATTTACCTTTTCTGTAGACCTTTGGGAAGCAGCCACTCTGCTCTGTGGCCTTCCTATATAGTGGAGACTGTGTGGTGCCATTCCAGACATGGGTGCAATTTTGGGATGGTTGCTATGAATTGTGATATTTCTGAAACAGTGCCACGTAGCCTCTACTGTATAGAGACGAAAAATTGCCTTGAGTATATTCTATCCATCTTTTCCATTCCAACCTAAACTTTTCATTTGAATGGTCTTTTAAATATGCTGAAATCTTCGCCATTTCTGCTAAATTCATAACTTTTAATGTCCATTCTTCAGTAGATGGTAGGTCTTCCTTCTTCCAATACTGCGCCACCAGAAGTCTTGCTGCAGTTATTAAATTCAAAATTAGCTTAGTTTCTATTACCGTGTAGTTTTGTACAATACCTAACAAAAATAACTGTGGAGTAAATTTTATCCGTTTTTTCAGAACGTTCTGTATGATCCACCATATTTTTATCCAAAATGTTTTAACTTTTTTACATGTCCACCAGATATGAAAATAAGTAGCATCAACACAATCACATCTCCAACATTTAGATTACAAATTCGGATACATACAAGCTAATTTTTTTGGATACACATGTCATCTAGAAAACATTTTGTAAAAATTCTCTCGTAAATTTTGTGCTTGTGTAAATTTTACATTTCTAACCCAGATCGTTTCCCAAGTTTCCATCATTACTGGTTCTTCAAAATTTTGCGCCCATTTTATCATGCAATCTTTAACTAATTCTGTCTCAGAATCAATTTCTATCAGTATATATACAGTCTTTTTATATGCATTGGCCTCTGGTCTCTGATCTGTTGTATCAGATGCTCCTCACTTTGTGCAATACCAATTTTTTTATCTTTTTTCCACCTATTCTGCAACTGTACATACTGGAACCATGTTTGAATTGCCCTTTCCTCTCTCAATATATTCAGAGACTTTAACTGTAATACATTCTTTTCTATAATCAATAATTCTTTATAAGTAATTTTATCCTATCTTTGCTCTATACTTATATTCTCTATTGTGTGTCTGGGAACTGTCCACAAAGGTATCTTATCATTTAATTTATATTGATATTTTTTCCAGACACGCAAAAAAGCATTCCTTAATATATGGCTTTAAAAGTCCTATCCACCTTTTTATCATAAATCAAATAAGCATGCCAGCCATATATCAAATCATAACCCTCAATATTCAATATCTTTTCTTCTGTTAAGTTAATCCAGTCACTGATAGCCGATAAGATAGCTGCTTCATAATACATTTTTAAGTTTGGCATTTTCAAGCCTCCTCTTTCACGTGTATCTTGCATTATTTTTATTTTGACTCTTGGTTTCTTTCCAACCCAAATAAACTTATCAATACCTTTCTGCCATTCTTCCAGATTTGCATATTTTTAAAGTATTGATATCATTTGAAAGAGAAATAAAAACTTTGGCAAAACACTCATTTTAACTGCTGCTATCCTTCCCAACAATGACAATTGTAATTTTTTCCACTTATCTACCTCTGCCTGTATTTTATGCCATAGCACTTCATAATTATATTTCTATAGCTTCCCATTTGCTGTTGCAATATAAACTCCCAAGTATTTAACCTTCTTCACTATCTCACAGCCTTATTTTAAATCCTGAAACTTGACCATATTGCCTAACTATATCCATTAAACTTACAGCTGATTTTACTGGTTGTGTTAAAGTTACAACCACGTCATCTGCAAATGCTCGTACTCTATAATCTTGTTGTCTAATCTTAATACCATTTAAATTATCTGCCCTCGTTATTTTATTCAACAACACTTCCAAGGTCAAAACAAACAACAATGGTGACAGGGGACATCCCTGTCTTGTACCTTTTTCAATTTTAAATGTTTCAGTTAAGTTCCCATTCACTACTATTTGTGCTGTTTGTTTCTGATATATTGCTTGAATTGATTTTCTAAAATACTCCCCTAATTGCATCTTTTGAACTACCTTCTCTAAAAACTGCCAATTCAATCGATCAAATTCCTTCTCAGCATCCAAAAACATGAGCACTGCAGGGACCTGGTTGTTCTTTCCCAAATATTCCAGTATGTTAACTATTTGCCTTATATTGCCTTTCATTTGTCTGCCTTGTATAAACCTAGTTTGATCATTGTTAATCACACATTGCATAACTGACATTAACCTGTTTGCTAGAATTTTTGCAAAAATCTTATAATCTATATTAAGTAAAGATATAGGTCTATAATTCTTTGGTTGAGCATAGTCCTGGTCTTCTTTCGGAATCAAAGATATAAAGGCTGTTCTCCAAGATGGTGGTACCTCTCCTCCCATTTGTATTTTGACAAACAACTCCTTAAGCGGTTCCACCATTTCTAGATGGAGATTTTTATAATATGCCGATGTCAGACTGTCTGTTCCAGGAGCCTTTCCACTTTTCAATTGTTTAATTGCAAGGAGAATTTCCTCCGTAGTTATCATTGAATTCAATCTTCCTCTTTGTTCCTCAGTAATTATAGAGATATTCTCCTTCTGCAAGAATCTATCTATATCACTATCCTGTATTTTATCAGCAACATAAAGCTTTGTGTAAAAAACTAAAAAAGCCTTTTTAATCATGTTCTGTTGGTATACCTCTTTACCTTTATATTGTATATTTTCTACTGTACGTGATTTTTGTTTCTTCCTTAATGTATATGCTAACCATCTACCTGGTTTATTTGCATTACAAAAAGTGCTATGTTTAGCATATTGCAGATTTGTTGCCACTTGGTCTGACATCAACATATTGAACTGCCCTCTCAATACTGCAATAGCCTCTTTTATATTCTTATCATCTGGTTTCCCTATTAGTGCCTGTTACTTCTTTTTTATTTCCTCCTCCAATTCCCTCCATTTTTCCCCGTTTTCGCCTATATACATTGTTTAAATTTATTAACACTCCCCTCATATATGCTTTACTTGCATCCCAAACCATTTCCATAGATGTACCCTTATGCATATTTAGTTCAAAAGACTCCTTCATTCGTTTTTTATATTCATTCACATTTGCCTCATATCGAAACAGATTTTCATTCAGCCTCCAAAACCTCCTGGATTTTTCTCCAACTTCTAGCTCCATCCACACCGGGTTGTGGTCTGATAATATTCTTGGACAAATCTTGGTTTTCTTAACCCTAGAAAGAAAATCATTAGTAATTAAGATAAAATCAATTCTAGAAAAAGATTGGTGTCTGTCAGAAAAAAAAGTAAACTCTAGGCTTCTGGTGGTGCCTTCCTCGTTGGGCAGCAGGCTCTTTATGCCTGCCGGCTTCTCGGCGCGTTAGAGCCGCCGTGCACTAGGCAGGCGGCTCGAAAGACCTGCTCCTTAACGGGAGGAGCAGGGAGAGCTTCTGGGGGTGAGGTTGAGCCCCCCCGAGCCCCCCCAGGAATTTTTCCTTTGTCCTGGGGAAGGCTCAGAGGGATGGCTCCCTCCATACCCCCGGGGTATGCTCCGCGCCGAGAGAGTCCTCCGCTAATTAGCGGAGCCAGACGCTGGGAGCAACACCACAATTGAAGTGATAATTGAGCAAGCTGAAAAAGAAAGAAGATAAGTTAAAGCAAGTATGGATTTTTTCTACTGATTTTTTACTGATTTTCTGGAGGAGGAAGGAGGGGAAGGGGGAAGGAGAGGAAGAGAAGTGAAAGTCTTTAAGAAAGTCCTTTAAGATGGCGACTGGCTCTGTTTGAAGAAAAGTCAGAGCGGATGGAAATGGAGTCCAGGCCTGAAAGACTTTGAAACAAATACTCTGTTATAGGAAAAGCACTTAAAGGAACAAAGGCTGAGCTAAATAGATTTCTTCAAAAATGAGAGTGGAAAGCGAAAGCAGTGTTTTGTGTTCAGAGACTTTAAAAGAAACATATTTATAACGAGAAGAATTACAGAAACAAAGGTTGATTCAAATAGATTTTTTCGGGTTTTTTTTAATAGAAGTAAGAAGAACCTTCTTGGGGTTTTTTTAAAAAGTAAAGTAAAGTAAAGCAAGGCAAAGTAAAGTAAAAGTAAAGTAATGTAAAGTAAAGTAAAGATGACTAAAGGAAGGGGGGGCTCCCCCATGAGCCAGCTGAAGGATAAAGCTGAAATGATTCATTTGTATGGATTGGCAGAGGGGGACTTAAAAGATCTCATAACAACTTCTTTACCGAGCGTTGTTGATAAAATAAAAAATTCACAGAAGAATCTTGAGGAGTTGGTTTCTGGAAAGTATGACCAATTAAGTCAAACTATTATCAAAGTAATCTCAGATCTTTCAAGTGTGGTGGTTAAAATGGAGGAGAAAGTGACTGAGATCAGCAGTAAATTTGACTCTCAGATACAAGAAATACAAGAAAAGTTTGTGGAAGCTGAGGTTCGAAATCAGAATATACAGAATGATATCATTATGCTTCAAATTAAAACTATGGAATCAGCTATTAGATTAAGAGGTATTAGAGAAAACCAGAGAGAAAACTTAAGAGCAATTTCTGCAAAGGTTTTTGCTGAATTACTAGAGCTAGAAGATGAGTTAATTCTTGGCTGTATAGAGAAAGTCTACAGAGTCAACTCACGAGTAGCTAAACAAAGGAATTTGCCCAGAGACGTTGTTGTTTACTTTACTGATAAAAGATTGAGAGATGATATCTTACAAAAGTCCTACTCTGCCAGAGTGCAAGTAGAAGGTATACAAATTAATATTTTTAAAGAGTTACCACCGAAGGTCTTAAAAGATAGAAAAGAATTTGCTTTTTTGACTAAGGAACTGAAGAGAAGTAATATCCCATTCAGATGGGACTTACCAGTTGGCATAATTTTTAGATATCATGGTGTGAGATATTGTCTGAATACTATTAGAAAAGCGGAACATTTTTATAAAAATATCTTCAAGGGAGCCCCTGAATATGTTAAGAATAAGAAACAAGAAAGAGAGTCTGCAAAAGGTAAACAGAAGGAAGAGATTCAAAGAATGAATCAAAGAATGTTAAAAGCACAAGGAGTACAAGGCGGTTCTTCGGAGGATTCTATTATGGACCTTTCAGATGGAAAAATTGAACATCCCAGTGAATCTAGAGCAGGAGCACTGGACCTTGAACTGCTGGAGCAAGATTTAAAAAATATTATAATTTGAGACGAACAGCAGCAGAGGTCCAACGCTCCTCAAGAAATGGGTGGTGATGTCGAACAGCAGGAAATAGAAGTCAATGAGGAAACTCAACTGGTATATAGTATTGAGTGTCGTGAAGTCCTTCAGCAGTTACAGCTGTTATCAGAAAGTATTGAAAGTTTTGGAAAAAGGTTATAAAATTTTCAAAGTTTATACTGAGTTGGATTTATGGATTATAAAGACTTCATCCTGAGTTGGAGACTTATAAAAATTTTATTATCTTAAATTGGATTTAACATCCTGAGCAAGTTTAACAGATTGCTGCAATAGCAGCAGCGATCTGTGATTACCCTATTATAGTTTTTTTTTTTGGAATTTACCATCTAGGAGAAAAGAATGGAAATGGACGTTGTCTTACCTGAACGTCCGTTTTCTGAGCGCTGCGGATACACTCCATAGCTGGGTTAGATCCTCTTCTCTGACAGCAACTGAGAAAACTTTAATCCATTATTCTTAGCTCTGTGCTCTAACCACGCCCCCTTCTCCCATACTTCCCCAGTCTTGAACGAAGATGCTGGACACAAAGGAACCAGTAACCTTTTATTAATCAACAACAACATACCACAACCAACAGATAGAAGAAAAAAGGAACTATGGGCGGGAATGGAGTGTATCCGCAGCGCTCAGAAAACGGACGTTCAGGTAAAACAACGTCCATTTTCCAGAGCGCTGCTACTACACTCCATAGCTGGGACATACCCAAGCTCAACCTCAAGGGGGGGAAACCTGACTATCATCAGAAGAACTAGCAATCACACTCTGCAACACCCTCTGTCCAAACGACGCCTCCGCCGAGGCATAGGCGTCAATCTTGTAGTGTCGCACGAATGGTGACAAAGACGACCACGTAGCAGCACGGCAGATGTCCAACACCGAAGCTTGAGTCGCCCAGGCCGCAGACGTGGCCGCGCTCCGAGTAGAATGGGGCAGAATCCGTGTTGGGGGAGTTCTAGCCTTATGTTCATAAGCCGAGGAGATGCAGGCCTTGAGCCAACGTCCCACAGTAGCCGATGAAACTTTCTGTCCCAACGAAGCTGGATGAAAAGAAACGAGCAGCGCCTCCGTCTTCCGAAATGCAGCTGTCCGCCGGATGTAACGCCGTAAGGCCCTGCGAACGTCCAACGTGTGCCACAAAACCTCGCGATGATGCCTAGGGTCAGGGCAAAAATCGGGTAGCACAATTTCTTGCGCGCGGTGGAAGCATGAGTTCACCTTGGGGGTGAAAGTAGGGTCCAGGCGAAGCACCACCGTATTCTCACAAAAGATGCACAGGTCCTTTCTCACCGACAGCGCCGCAAGCTCCGAAATCCTCCTGGCCGAGGTGATGGCCAGAAGGAAAGCCACCTTGAAAGACAAATACTTCAGCGAAACTGAACCCAACGGCTCGAAGGGCGGTTCAGTGAGAGCCTGCAACACGAGGGTCAGATCCCAGGAAGGATATCGATGGACCACAGGCGGTCGTAAGTTCGTGGCCCCGTTGAGGAAGTCCCGGACCCAAGGATGGTGCGATAGGGACCTGTAGGGCGGCACTGAGAGGACTGTAGAAAGGGCCGCCACCTGTCTCAACGTAGTAGGCGCCAGACCTTTGGCTAGGCCCGACTGTAAGAACCCCAAGACGTCCTGGATCACAGCCGAAGTAGGATCCACGTGACGGTCCGCACACCACGAGCAGAAGGCCTTCCAGGACGCCTCATAAATCCTGGTTGTCGAAGGCCTGCGGGCCGCCTGCATAACTGTAATCACCTCATCTGGAAGACAGACCTTCTTCAGGATGACGCGCTCAAACGCCAAACGGCCAACTGCAGCCACTGGGGTTCTGGGTGCACGATTGCTCCTTGGCGCAGAACCAATCGATGGGGCGGGATCACCCACGCTGTCGCCACCGAAAACTCCACCAGGTCGGCAAACCAAGGTCTGCGAGGCCAATAGGGAGCCACCAACAGCAACTCTGCCCATTCCGCCACCAACTTCTGGATCACTCGAGGGACCAGCTTTACCGGGGGAAAAGCGTACAACAGGCCCAGCGGCCACCTGCAATGTAGGGCATCCGAGTCTTCGGCTCCTGGAGACGGGTATCTGGAGACGAAGCGAGGTAACTGGGCATTTGCGGGACTGGCGAACAGGTCGACCACCGGGTCTCCGAACCGAAGGGACAGTTCCCGAAACAGCTTCGGATGCAGTTGCCACTCAGTCTGGTCGATCTGCTCCCTGCTGAGCCAATCCGCCTGCACATTGGCCGCCCCGGAGATGTGATCCGCCCTTATCGACAGCAGATGCTTCTCCGCCCAACGAAACAGTCTCTCCGACTCCATCATCAGGGCTCGAGATTTCGTGCCCCCTTCCCGATTGACATGGGCCTTCGCCGAAGTGTTGTTCGTGAGGACCAGGACGTGCCTGTCTTGTACCGCAGCTGAGAAGTGGCGGAGGGCCAAACGAATCGCCCGTAGCTCGAGGAGGTTGATGCTCAGAACTCGCTCTGAACTGGACCACCGACCTTGAGCCACCTGAGTGTTCAGGTGAGCCCCCCAGCCATGGAGGCTCGCATCGGTGGTAAGCACCACTCTCTCGTGCACCAGGAAAAAGCAGCCCTGCCGAAGGGCTGAAGACTTCCACCAATGCAGGGACAGCCGGACCTGCGGGGGAACAGAAACCAACCTCCGATTGACAGCCTCCCCTCTCCGCTGGAACGGCAACAGGAACCACTGCAGCGGGCGGGACCGTCTGCGTGCCCAGGGAACGATATGAATGCACGACACCATCTTGCCGAGCAGCTGCGAAAGAGTCAAAACAGGAACCGACCTCTGGACCAGCACTTGATTCAGCAAGACTCTGATGCCCCACCGCCTCTCGGGGGACAGGAACACTTGCCCCTTGATCGAATCTATCACTGCTCCCAGGTGCAGGATGGAGCGGGATGGAAGAAGCTGACTCTTGTCCCAGTTGATGGTGAACCCATGCTCCTGGAACGTCTTCAACACTTTGTCCATGTCGTGCTTCGCTCGAACCCGGGAAGCCGAGAGCACGAGGATGTCGTCCAGATAGCACAGTAGTCTGATCGTGACCGACCGGAGGGTTGCTTCTACAGCCGCCACCAACTTGGTGAAGGCTCTGGGAGCTGAAGACAGTCCAAATGGCATGGCACAGTACTGATAGTGCCTGCCCGCAAACTCGAAACGTAGAAACTTGCGGTGACTGGGATGAACTGGAACGTGGAGGTAGGCCTCGCGCAGGTCCACCGATTGCATGAGATCTCCTGTTCGAACTGAGGCCAAAATCGACCGGAGCGAATGCATTTTGAACTGTTGATAACGCACCACCCGGTTCAACTCCTTTAAGTTGAGGATGGCCCTGACTCCCCCGGAACTCTTGGGGACCAAAAAGAGGACCGAGTAAAACCCGGTTGCCCGCTGGTCTTCGAGTACCGGCTCGATTGCCCTGATGTCCAGTAAGTGGGCGATCTCCACTGACATCAGACGAAAGGTCTCGGGAGACTGGGGTACAGGACAACGAATAAAGCGGCTTGGAGGTGACTGGAGAATTCGATTTGTAGACCGTCGGCCACTGTGCGACGCACCCATGCATCTGACGTCGAGGCCGCCCATTGGCGATAGAAGGCTTGTAGACGACCGCCAACGGGACCGGCCGGCCACGAGTCATTTACCCCTCCTGTAGGGTCTGGACCCCGAACCACGAAAGGGGCGTCTTGTCGTCGAGGACTGTCTATTCCGATCTCGGAATCGCTGCCTGTCCGAGAAACGCTCCGCAGCTGAAAAAGGCTGGCGGTAAGACGGGGAATCCCCTTGTCCCGAAGGAGGACAGAAAGGAGGGCGATGAGAATACGGGTGGAAACGCCTCTCTTGTCTGCGGAAGGCCGATGGTAAGATCTTCCGCTTGTCCTTATCCTCCACCAGCAACGGGTCCAAGGCCGCCCCGAAGAGATTGGGGGCCTTGTATTGGGCAACGGCCAACCTCCATTTCGTCTTAATATCCGCCTTCCAAGTTCTTAGCCAAAAGAGGCGTCTCGCCACAATGGACGACGCCATGGCTTGTGAAACAAACTTCACCGAATTCAGCGATGCATCAGCAGAATATTCAGTAGCTGCGATGATCTTATTCACGTCTTGGTGAAGGCAGGTCTCCTCAGGAGGCAAGCGCTCCTGCAACTGTCGCAGCCAGATCAGTGAGGCACGGTTGAAGAAGGAAGTCGCCATAGCTGTCCTGATCGCCCAGGCCTCCGCCAGATGAGACTTGTGAAGAGCCTGCTCCATACGTCTATCCTCCACCCTCAGGCCATCTAAGGGGTCCGACGAGACCACCGAGTGAGATGTGAGACTCGCCACGGGCCCATCAACAACTGGCAAGTCCAGCAAGGCGTCTAATTCTGGAGCCGAGCAGAAGAGTTTCTTGTCCAAGTTCGTAGGTGCAGTTGACGAACCAGGCTGGCCCCAAGGGGTCTGCAGGACATCTAGAAACAGTTGAGGACAAGGGACAAAGTCCTTCTCCTGTTTGGCTTGTCTAAACAAGGCATCATGTGGACCCACCTCTGGTTGGGGTGTGGCAGGCTGAGCCCCAACCGATCCAAGATTGGTAGTCTGGCGGGCCTTGTGTAGGAGGGACTTGAATAGAGCCGGCCGAAAAAGACCCGTGAAAGCCGGGGTCTCGGGAGCCAGTCCCTCATCTTCAGAAAACTCGAGGTCTTCAGGGTACTCCTCCTCCTGATCCGAGTCAGATGACGGCTCCGACTCCAAGGTGCGAGAAGGGCAGGTCTTACAAGCTGGAGCGGAAGACTGGGCCCCTTGGCTGGTGCTGGGGAGCGAGCCCTGGGCCGCCTGCTGCGCCCCTGCTGCCATAATAGAGGCCAGGGCCGTAGAAAACATGGTTTGAAAGTCCATCTGTGGGTTAGACAGTGACGCCTCTGGTGGGCGGAGGCCCGCCGCCGTGGGTGTAAAGGTTGCAGAGGGAAGCTGTTTACGGCTCGTATGGGAAGAAATTGCCCCGACAGAAGACACGTCTGGTAAGGACTGAGACACCCCTTTTGACAACGCCAGGAGCCCGGGCGAGGGAGATCTTGCACGGGCAGCCTCTGAAGTAGGATCCTCAGTTACAGCACTCGCAGCACGTTTGGCTTTCTCGTACTGTCGCTCAAAGGCCTTGTGCCTCCGCAAGGCATCTTTATCAGCAGCAGAAGACCCCTTGGTTGGAAGTGAAGAGCGGCTTGAAGAGGCAGACTTCTTAGAGCTCTTAGATCTGTGAGACCTGACCGATCTAGGTGGACTGGACTCTTGCTCAAGATCCGACGACAGGGAGGAGTCAGCCATTGGCACAACCTCAGAGTCCCAGCGCAGTGGGAGCAGGGGGTAAGAGTGTAGGCTTAAAAGCCCTTATGTTTTATTATCTTTTTTTTGAAGCCTTGTCAAATCTTTACTTGTTCTTTTTATTTTATTTTATTTTATTTTTTAATTATTATAATTAATATTATTAATATTTTTTTTTGTTTTTTTTTAACGCAGGGAAAATATGCAACAATTTGAATAACTGTGTATATACAGGCTTTCCTTTTCTTTTCCTGCTTTTTTTTTTAATTAATTAATTTATTTATTTTGGTCATGTACAGACTTGAACACAGGCTGGCAGGTCCTGACTAACAGGCTCAGGAATCACTCAGCTCCAATCACGCCTCCGTTAGGTCAGACACCCTGACAAGGGATGTACAGGCCAACAAGTATCCTGGGTCGAGGAAGGACCTCCTTTGGGAAGGCAGGTACCTCCCCCCCCCTTCAAGCAACGAGGTCGCCAGAAGCCACAGGCGACTTCCGCTGTGAGGGAGCAGATAGCGCCGGCAAAAAAGCTCAAAGGGGGCCCCCCTTGGCTGGGTAGGCACCCCCCTTTGCGCTATTAATAGAAAGGCCGCCATGCAACTTCGGTGGGCCGGCCGAAATCCAAAATGGCGGGCGCAACTCGGCAAAAACAAAATGGCGCCCGCCACGTGTAAAAAATGGCCGCCAAGAGAGCCGAGCCGGGGCTGAGGCTAACACAAGCCTCCAACACCCACAACAGTAATTCGAGGCCAGCAGTGGCCCTGCGGACACGCTGCTGGTCGCTCGCCGATCACACGGCGCCACCCGCAGAGCCCTGACGGGACGGTCGCCGGATTGCCTGATAAGAGGCTTCGGGCCTGCGCTGCGCACAGGAGGAAGGCAGGGCCCGAAGCGCCGCGCAATAAGGAGGCCCAGGGACGAGAAGTCGAGGGGGAGGCTAGAAGCGACGGCGAACCGCCCGCTCGCTAGTTCACCCCCCCTCAGCGGCAAGAAAAGCCGGATCTGCCCCGAGGGGTCAGAATCCGGCTGCTGGGAGCGCTCGAAGCGCTAGGGCACAGTCCGACCCTCCAGGGGCCAAGACTGGCAAACCAGCCACAGGCAGCAAGTAACAAGGAACAAAATACAACAAAAAAAATATGAAAAAAGGGCCAAGAGAAAAGGCACACTCACAGTTAAACCGAATATAAACAAAAACAGACACACTAATCAAGATTAAAATAAATACCTACACGCAACTAATTCTTTTTTTCCAGAGCACAGCAACTATACGTCTCAGTCTGTCAGCAACTGAGAGAAAGACTGGGGAAGTATGGGAGAAGGGGGCGTGGTTAGAGCACAGAGCTAAGAATAATGGATTAAAGTTCTCTCAGTTGCTGTCAGAGAAGAGGATCTAACCCAGCTATGGAGTGTAGTAGCAGCGCTCTGGAAAATGAAAACATCTTACAACCAGAAGGAGCGAACAACAAAGGGTGGCAGGATTTGAAAGAGCTTTAAAAGAACATCTGGGAATGCAGTTTCTAGAATTTTCTTTTTTCTTGTTTTTTTTTCAAGGCTTGGAGGAGCTGCATTGGGTTTCTTCTTGTTGAAATAGAATAAGTTAGTTTGAATGATTCTACCTAGAGGAGTGAATATCTTCGTGGTTGGATACTATCTATATAAAGTCACACGGGGGGTTTATGCAGAATGTTTTATTTCGCTGATGGGGGCAGATAGAAGACGAAGTTTATTGGAATTGGATATATGTGGAGAAAGAATATTTAACTTCAATCAAGATGAAGAGAAGATTGAAATTCTGATTATGGAAAATTATAATAATATATGCATAATTATATTATATTGTATGTTTTATGGGTTTTTTTGGTGTTCTTTAAGGGGAGTAGTTGGGATCAAATTATTTGATATTATTTGATATGAATATGTAGGTTATATTATCTTTGGGGGATTGAGTTTGGCATATGATTAGTAATGTTAATACTAATGGTTTATTCAAAGGTAAAAAAATTTTTTTTTCTTCTCTCCTTTTTTTTAAATTGGTTTAAATATTATAATGGTTATTATTTTTGGGTGTTTTTCTTACTATAATATTGTTAATTTTAGATAAATATTTATATTGATGGGCTTTTTTTCATTTTCTTAATTCTTTTCTTTCTTTCTTTTCTCTTCCTCTCAATTTAGAATTGAATACATAATAGTTTTTGCTTTTCTTTTTGTTATAAATTTTTGCTGTTTTTCTTTTAAAAATGTGTAGCGGAAGTCAGGGGAGGGATGGGGAGGGAAGGGGTGAGGTTGGGGGGGATGGGAAGGTGGGGGTGGGGGAGGGGTGAAAAAGGGAAAAAACTTTTGTATTGTAAAACTTTTTCAATAAAAAAAGAAGAAAAAGTAAACTCTTGTTCATCAAAATTTCTTTCTTGCCATATACCTCTCAATTCCAAGTCTTCCACCATGTTAAAAAAGCATTCGGGGAGTTTAGCCAGTGTATGCGAGTTTGACACCATTTTCTTCTTGTCCTTCTTAGTATCGAATACCCCATTCCAATCACCCATCAGAATACATGATGTATAATCCATTTGTACTAACTTTGTATGCAAAAATTTATAAAATTTCTCTTGTTGTTGATTTGGTGCATATATTCCCATTAAACGACTTTCTTCCCTTCTATTAGTAATTCAATTGCTATATACCTTCCTTGTATATCTGCTTCAATTAATTTGGCCATTAAGCCATTTCTAATATATATAACTATTCCATTTTTCTTCTCCGATGCAGCTGCTACAAAATGTGTCCCCAATCTATCATTTATCAAATATTTTTGATCATTTGTCCTTATATGAGTCTCTTGCAAACAAATTACATCATTTTTAAATTGTTTCAAATAATGAAATATCTTTCTCCTGTTTTGTGGTGAATTCAATCCATTGACATTCCAGGTCAAAAATTTAATTGCCATTTTTAGCTCCTGAAAGCTTCTTGAGAACCTTCTGAAAATCCTGATGGGATTTTTTCTTAGGTCTAGCTCCTCCCACAGCTTCTGTATTGAAAAATGCCATTTCTTGGGTTATCACCTGTTGTTTCTTTAGCTCTTCTATACATTTAGTTGCCGCCCGTGTCTGTCTTTGGTCTTTGGGTTCTTCCATTTTTTCAAATAAATCCATTAATTGTACATCCTCTGTGATTTGCAATAATTGTTCTTGGGTAGTCAATGCACCCCCTTGAGCTTGAGCCTGCTTTGTTTCTTCTTCCCCCTTTCTAACCTCTTCAGCCTCTTTCCTTCTTCTATCCTGTGGAGATGGGGGCTTTCCAGCCTGCAACACAGTAGTATAAAAATCTCTTGCTTTGCAAACTGAGTCAAGATGATATCTCTCACCTAGATAGTTCACCACTAGTCCAGCTGGTGCCTTTCATCTGTACTGCACTTGACGTTTTCTAAGCTCATCCACTAAAAAGGCATAGTCCTTCCTGGATCTCAGCATTTTCGGGGGAATCTCCTTCATTATTGTGACCTTCTGTCCTGCCACTTAAAGTTTCTTTTGTAAAACTTCATTCCTCATTCTCCTTGTTGCAAAATAAATGTAATAAATAAATGTGTGCCAGGCACACTCACCTTTTGCTTCTCCAATGAGATGCGCAAGGGGTTCTGCAAAAATCTAAGATTTTCTTGATTATTTTCTTTCAATCCTCTCACCCTCACTGCCCCCTCCATTGCTCTGTATTGTTCCATTACAAGTTCAGCTTCTGCTTTCTCCATTTTTGTCTGGGCTTCCTTCAGCTTAACATCCACCTCCAAGTTATGTTGATCAATTTTTTCCACTCTCTCCTCTAGTGTTGTAGCAAAACCCCACACTCCTTTAAAGGCTTCCACTATGTCTTCCCTTATTTCATCACTGTTGGTTTGAATTGTCTCTTTAATACCCTGCAGATCTTCATGCATCTCTTTTAATTTTCCTTCTAAATGAATTGTGATTTTTCTTCCAAATTATCAGACAATTTCTTCAGTGCCCTCTCCAAAACTTCCAAATTTAAAGCTTGTGGTTCTGTGGGGGCTGGGGGTGGGGGGTGCCAAAGATTGAATTTTTGAATTCTGAGCTGGGGACGATCCAGCACTCTTAAGCACCCCAGGCTTTACTTGTCTGGCCGCCATTTCCAGGTTTCACTTTCCCCCAGCCTCTCCCCAACAAGGCCAGCAAAATTCTTTTTTTTTTAATTGAAAAAGTTTTACAAATACAAATTTTCCCCCCGTTTCCCCCCTCCCTCCCCCCTATCCCATGACCCCCCTCCCGTAATCCCCCCTCCTCCTACCTTCCCGTCCCCTAACCCCCCCACTTCCTCCCCTCCCCCACGACTTCCCTAGGTGAAATCCAAATCATACCATATCATACTTTACCCTCCTACAACCCTAACCCCTGACTACACTATAAATTTCTACATCTTAACATTCAACTGAAAACTATCTGGTACTTCCTTGTCTGGTATTTGTTCTGCACATAATCTATCCATTTCTTCCATTCCAACATGTAGGTTTCTTGGATCTGGTCTTTTAAGTATGCTGATATCTTCTCCATTTCTGCAAAGCTGGCCACCTTCAAAGTCCATTCTTCTATAGTAGGCATAGAGTCTTTTTTCCAATATTGGCCAATCAATAATCCAGCTGCTGTAATCATATATAATATCATTTTTATCTCAGTCACTGAGGTATCCTTAACTATGCCCAATAAAAACAATTGAGGAGAAAATTTCAGTTTTTTCTTCAAAACATTTTGCATAACCCACCATATTTTAATCCAAAAAGCCTTCACTTTCTTGCAGGTCCACCATATATGATAACATGTAGCATCTAAGTATTCACATCTCCAACATTTTGCCTGAACATTAGGATACATACACGATAATTTCTTGGGATCTAGATGCCACCTGTAAAACATCTTATAACAATTTTCTCTCAGGTTCTGTGACTGCGTAAATTTAACATTCTGAACCCATATTTTTTCCCATGTTTCCATCATACTGGTTCTGCAAAGTTTTGCGCCCACTTTATCATGCAGTCTTTAACCAACTCATTTTCAGAATCTCTTTCTAGCAAAACATTATAAACCCTTTTAATATGCATTTGGCCCTTATCTTTTATCTGTGTTACCAAATCTTCTTCATGCAACATTAAACCAGTTTTTTGATCTTCCCTCCATCTCAGTTGAAGTTGATTATACTGTAACCAAGTTAAGATTATCCCTTCTTCCAACAGTGTGTTTAATGTCTTTAATTGTAATCTACCCCATCATTAAAAAGTACCTCTTTATATAAAATCCCCCTGAGTGACTTTATATTTATATTCCGTGTAATATGACCAAGATTCAACCACAACTGTATTTTGTAATCCAATTTAAGCTGGTGCTTCTTCCATACTCTCATTAAGGAGTTTCTAAGTATATGAGTCTTGAATACTTTATCAACTTTACTTTCATAAAATAGATATGCATGCCACCCATGCTCTAAGTCATGGCCTTCTATATTCAATATTCTGATCTCTGTCCAAACCAATCACTCGCTTGCGTCAAAGCTGCTGCTTCATAATACAGTCATAGGTTTGGAACTTTAAGGCCACCTCTTTCACAAACATCTTACATAATTTTCAGTTTAACTCTTGGCTTTTTCTCATTCCAAACAAACTTATTCACTCCTTTTTGCCATTCAGTCAGATTTTTATCATTTTTAAGCACTGGAATCATTTGAAACAAGAATAAAAATTTAGGTAGAACGTTCATCTTAACTGCTGCTATTCTACCAAGTAAAGATAGTTGCAGTTTTTTCCAGGTTTCCATATCTCTTTGTACCTTTTGCCACAACACCTCATAATTATTTTTGAAAAGTTTTGTATTTGAAGCTGCAACTTGAACTCATAGATATTTCACCTTTGCTACTATTTCAAAGCCTGCCTTCCTTTCAAGTTCCTTCTTTTGAGCTTCTGACACATTTTTAACTATCATCTTAGTTTTTTTCTGATTGAATCTGAATCCTGATACCATGCCATATTCTTCTATAATGTCTTTCATCTGCATTACCGATTCCATAGGCCGTGTTAGGGTAACAACCACATCGTCTGCAAATGCCCTTATTCTGTAACCCTCTTGCCTTATAACTATTCCATTCAAAATACTTGAATCTTGTATTTTGTTCAACAAGACTTCTAAAGTTAAAATAAACAACAGTGGGGATAGTGGGCAACCTTGTCTTGTCCCTTTTTCTATGCTAAAGTTTGTAGTTAAACTTCCATTAATGATGATCTGTGCTGTTTGATCTTGATAGATCATTGTAATAGCTTGCACAAACTCGTCCCCAAAACCCATCTTTGTTAATGTCTTTAATAGAAAGTTCCAATTAACTCGATCAAAGGCCTTCTCCGCATCCAAAAACACCAGCACTGCAGGGATCTGTTTACTCTTCTCAAGATATTCCAGTAAAACTATAATTTGCCTCACATTATACTTCATATATCTGCCTTCTATAAATCCTGCTTGATCATGATGAATCACTTCTTGCATAACTGGCATTAATCTGTTGGCTAATACTTTTGCAAAAATTTTATAATCCGTATTCAGGAGGGATATTGGTCTAAAATTTTCCAGTTTTATACAACCTGTTTCCTCTTTTGGTATCAATGATACAAAGGCTGCTTTCCATGAAGGGGGTATTTTACCACCTTTTTGTATACTACGAAATAAATCTCTGAGACGTTCAATCATTTCTGCTTGTAAGGTCCTGTAATACACCGTTGATAGACCATCCGTCCCTGGAGCTTTAGCTGTTTTCAATTGTTTAATTGCAATAATAATCTCCTCAACTGTTATTAGTTGATTCATTCTTTCCTTTTGCTCCTTGGCAATTTTCGTAACTCTCCCTTCCTCTAAGTATTTATCTATAAGTTCATTCTGTATATCATCTTTGGCATATAATTTTGTATAGTAATCTAAAAAGGCTTCTTTAATTACACTTTGTTGAAAAACTTCCTTCCCTCCATACTTAATTCTACCAATGACTCGAGAACTCTGCTGTTTCCTCAATGCATAAGCCAACCACCTGCCTGGTTTATTAGCATTACAAAATGTATTATGTTTTGCAAATTGTAAGTTAGTTGCTATTTGTTCCGCTATAAGCATTTGAAATTGATCTTTCAAAAGTTTTATAATTTCTTGTAATTTTTTGTCTGTCGGATTTTTTATAAGTAGTTGTTATTTTTTCTTTATCTCTCCTTCCATTTCTAATCTTTTTCTTTGCTGATTCAGTTTATGTTTAGAGTTCATATGTATTAGTACCCCCTGCATATAGGCCTTGCTCGCATCCCAAACGATTTCAATAGAGGTGCCCTTATTCAGATTAATTTCAAAAAAAATTTTCATTTGTTTTTTGAGTTCATTTACATTCTTTTTTTAAAAATTTGATTTATATGCCGCCCTTCTCCGGAGACTCAGGGCGGCTTACAATGCATTATGCAATAGCCTTCATACTTTTGTATATATTTTATATAAAGTCAGCTTATTGCCCCCACAAACTGGGTCCTCAATTTACCCACCTTAGAAAGGATGGAAGGCTGAGTCGACCTTGAGCCTGGCTAGGATTGAACTCACAGAATTACAGGCAGCTGGGTGTTAATTGCTGCCTTTAGTAGGAGGCATTAGCCCCCTACACTACTCAGGCTCCTTCTTTTATTTGTTTTTTAAGTTCATTTACATTCTTTTCATATCTAAACAGATTTTCATTTACTCTCCACGATCTTCTCTCATTCTTTCTCATTTCTATTTCCATCCACACCGGACTATGATCAGTTAGAGTCCTCGGGAATATCTTTGTTTTCTTTGTCCTAGAACATAGATCAGCAGTAACTAAAATGAAGTCAATCCTAGAGAAGGATCGGTGTCTATCTGAAAAAAAAGTAAAGTCCAATTCTCTTGGGTTTTGCTCTCTCCATATATCTTTCCATTCCAAATCTTCTTTCATATCAAAAAATATCTGAGGTAGTTTAGCACATATTGATGACTTTGCCAGACTCAAAGCCAGCAAAGTTCTTATTTTCTTATTTTAGTGGTTGTTGCAATTCATCAGCAAATTAGTCCTAGTTCTTTAAGCTTGCAAGCCTCAACTCCATTCAACAAAGTCTTGAAATGTTAACAGCCTTAACAAGTGTTAATGAGCATTAACAATCACTTTCTTCTTTTAAGTTTCGTTTTCAAAGTCTAAAACCAGCCAGCGCCATCTTTGTTAACTTTCTCTTGCTTCTTGAAGGAATTAATAGTTTTAGAATTAAAAGTAGTAATATTTGCAATTATTGCCAGTTCTCCTGTCTTTGCTCTGCCTGTGGTCCAGTCAAAACATTGAATTCATTAGGTCCACAGGGATGGTCGCGGTGTTCTGTTCTGTCAATGACAGAGGCTTGCCCAGGTCCGGAGCTTCTTTAGGCATTTGGGGAGCTCTCTCCCTCCGCACGCAAGGATTAATCCTGGGGAGTCCTGGGGAGCTCTACCCATGCCTATTTACTCACTTTCCCCTCTTTGCCCAAGAAAGTTCCGAGCCACTGGAACAGCTGATTTTCGCTGTTCCGGCGGCTTTTACGGATCCCAGGGGTCAGAGCTCCCGAAAGAGCTGCTGCGGCGCTGGCGGTGCCACCGGAAGTCAATGGTGGGAATCAGTTTTAATGTTTTTAATTCTTAAATGTTTTTTATAATGATTTTAAATGCATTGTGAGCCACCCTAAGTCTTCAGAAAGGGGCAGCATACAAATTGAATTAATAAATAAATAATAAACTTTCTTGTGAGTACAGTGTTTTCTTCATTAATTTTCCACACCATGAAAATTAGATTAATGGAAGATTCCCCAATCATCTGGATTCACATATAAAGCCACTCAATAGTATTATGTGTGAAACCAACCATGGGTTTCATCCCATATGTGCAGAAGTATAGGACTTCTACAACACAAAAAGGTCCTAATGTAGAAGCCACAAGGAATATGGATTTTTTTTAGTTGCACTCAGTCTGAATTGACAGAGACAAGTCACTGGCCTCTCCCTGGTTGCTATGGAGCTCTTTTGCTTGTGTGCTTTAGTCACCAGTGCGCCTATAAACAAATCATAGATGAATCTGTTCATTCTCAGCTTGACAACAAGCTAGACAAAATGAAAAAATTTCCAGCTGACTTCCGGCAGCGACCACAGCACATTAAGGGTGGAAAGGACGGGGCTCCATCTTTGAATCCCTAACAAGCCCGTATCTGGAGCCGAAATCGGCGCTATCGATCACAAAGAGATCGATAGCTTAAAGGGGAGTACCTTAGGACCTCGGTGGAGATTGCAACTCCTCCGAAGGTTCAAGATGATCCCTTAATCCAGCGGCAAGGAAAAACCAGCCCTCGGGCTGACCAGAAGCGCTTGACACTGTATAAGAGGGAAGCGAAAATTGGGAAAGAGGAGATAACTGTCAACAGGAGACGAAAACGAAGGAATAGCCCTAAAAAATATAAAATTTAATAAGAGTTTGGTGCTGAAAGCAGAGAACCGAGAAGAAAAGGAGAAGCGGTGACAGTGAGAGTGATTGGAACAGACCCATCTTGAAAGGAAAAGTGACAGCGCAAAAAAGTGGATTAGAAGTCAGAGAACACAGAGAGATTGTGAGTAAGAGAATACGTAGCAATGAAAGGGCGGATGAAAATTGGATTTAAATAACTTGTGATACATTCCCCGTTATAGTCAAGATTGGATTTATAATCGTGGACTTTACGAAGTGGATGAGGATCATTGAATAAGGGGAGGACAGTGCCTGCAAACACCGAACTGAACTGAGTAACTGAAAGAGTGTGGAATGTAGAGTTCCAGGAAAGTGATCATTTGGACTTGGAGGTTTTGAACAGAATTTGGGAGTGGATTTTATCAGAGACGATTGGACTGACATGGAGATCGACGAGAGGAATCCGGAAAAAATATCGGAGTGGAACTGTACAATTTGTATTAGTATTGTTGCTATATTGTTGCCAGCAGGGACATTACTTGTGAAGATAAAGAGATTGGGAGCTTAATGGCGACTCATACATGAGAACCTGAACAATTTGGATATTTATTTTGGCTGTGGCACTGAAGTTTGTTCAGTTGTTACGGAGACAGCTTGGAAGAAAACCCACGATTTGAAAAAAAAAAAAAAGGACTAACGAATAATAACATTACATGTAACAAAGCAGACTGGTTCGAATCGAGTTTATTATAATATATTAGATATTAATATTAAATTCTTAATTTTCTTTTTCTTTTTTTGTTTTTCTTATTGTCACTGAATTTAAGCAATTCGAAGACTTTATAGAAAATTGATAATTAATTTAAGAATAGTATATCATATTGGATAAGTCTATAGAATTGAATGAATTTACAAATTTGAAGGTAACCTATAGATAAATTACGACAAATTACGAAATAATTGTAAATCAAATGAAGAATATTAGAGTATCTGGGATAAGTTTATATATTTGAAGTTAATTAATTGGAATAACCATATAGAATCATAATAAGGTTTGATAATATAGTTATTATGATAAATGTGCTAGATAAATATATATTTTAGGTTTTAATGAACTTAAAAGAAAACCAATGAATTGCTAAAGATTTGATTACTCTCCAATGTTCCTATATCTGATCTGTTACCCCCACTTATATATTAATTGCTAAATAAGTTGATTTACTATATTAAGCCATATCCTATAAATATTGATAAACAAGTACATAATAACATCATAAGGCAGAAGATATAAACACCAAAAAAAAACAAGTGGCCGATAATCTCAACATATTGTGGTTGAAAATAACTAGTATATTAAAGATGGCAACATCAAGCTCATGGGCTACTAGCAACACGTCTAAAAAGAAATCCCCAACATAGACAGTACAGATATCATCCCCAGCATATCAGAACACTGGAGATGCAATAGAAAAAGAAAAAGCAGATACCATAATAGGAATGCAAAATATCCAGGCAGCCCTCGCTATGATCCAAGAAGGAATGAAAAGGATGGAGGAGAAGATGACTCATAATCATGATGAAATGAAGAAAAATCAAGAACAAATGCAAAAAGATGTGGGAGAAATAAAAGAAGATATTAAAAACATTGATGAGAGGATAGACACAATCCAACAAAATATTACAGAAAACAAAAAAAGAATCCATAAAGTAGAAGAAAGGACAGAAGCCATAAATATGAAGTTGGAAAGGATGGAAAACATGCAAACGATAAAAAATCGAGAAACTGAGGACGCATTAATGTATCTTGAGATGGAGAAGGCATCCTTTTACCTGAGATTCCAAAACATAGAGGAATAAAGGGAGGAAGAACTGGGTGAAATTATGGTCGAATTAATCTCAAAGGCAACTCATAAAGAAAAAAGTGAAATAAGGAATGGCATAGATGAAATATATAGATCATACACAAATTATGCAAGAAATAAGCTTCCCAAGGAAATCCACGTAAGATTCACACAAAAAACAATAAAGGAAGAAATCTACAGGAAAATGAGGGAGGAAACAGTTATGTAGAAAGGAAGGGAGGTACTAACACTGAAGTTCCTAAACGGGCCAGAGATAGAAGGAAAGACTACAATTTCCTAATTGGACGATTGAATAAACAGAAGATAAATTTCAAATGGCTGATTCCAGAAGGGATCCTCATAATGTGGGAAGGAAGGAAATTTAGAGTAGACAATATAGAAAAAGCCCAAGATTTCATAGACCAACACATGGGATACGAAGAAGAGCAGGAAAATAGAGAGAGTAAAGAGGATCAAAGCTCTATTGATCTTGAAATATGAACAACAAAAAATGGAGACAAAGCACGAGGAAAAGGGGGGCAAGGAAGAGAAGGAGCAGCGGAGATCACTCAAAGAGTAACAAGAAACACAACCAAAGCCAAAGCAGCTGATAAGTAAACAAGAACAGTAATGGAAAAAGAACTAACACTCACGTCTATAAACATTAACGGCTTAAATTCACCTAATAAACTACAACAGATATTTACCAAATTGAGGAAACTAGAATCAGATATAATCACTATGCAAGAAGTTCATATCAAAAAACAACAGAAAACACTACTAGAAAATAAGAAATTAGGAATACTATACACATCCTTAGCTGAATGTAAGAAAAGAGGAGTGGTAATATATGTAAAAGAACATTTAAGACCGAAGCTAATTTATAGAGATATGGAAGGCCGGGTGCTGATAATAGAAATTAAATTAGAAACAAAAATAATTTTGTTAGTATCAATATATGCCCCAAATGGAAATCAAATAGACTTCTATAAAAAATTACATGATAAATTAAAATAATTTGATTATGAAAATATATGTATTATTGGTGACTTCAATTCGATATCAAATACACAACAAGATTATCATAATAATAGAGGAAATAAACTCAAAAGGAAAGTATTGCCACAAACATTTCAAAATCTGGCTGAAGAATTAAGCTTACATGACTCCTGGCGAGAAATTAACCCAAAAACAAAACAATATACATATTTCTCTAACCCATACCAATCATGGTCCAGACTGGATATGGCCTGGATGACGCCACAACTACATAAAGAAATACAAGATATTGAGATTATGCCAGGCATATGGGCTGATCACAATCCCCTCAAAGTAATTTGGAAGGGCTTCCGAAAACAGAGACGCTGGAAAATGGTTATAAACATTATAAAGGAAAAAGGATATACAGAGATGATAGAAAAAGAAATGAAGATATTCTTTCAAAATAATAAAAAAGAGCAAACATCGTTACAGAATATATGGGATACATCGAAAGCTTTCATTAGGGGCCTAACTATAGCATACACAGCAAAAAGGAAAAAAGAAAAACAACAAGTTAGGAATGATATAATCGAAGAAATCAAGATACTCGAGGCCAAATTATAACAACAACTGAACAACAAAACGACACAGCAAAAACTTAATTTAGCTAAACATAAATTGAATCTAAACACAAAGACAGAATTGGCACAGAGAATTAGAATGGCAAAACAGACGAATTTTGAGCATGCTAACAAAACTGGATGCTGGCTAGCGTATAAATTAAAAAAATTGGCAGGAAATAGATCTATACATCAACTCCAAGACCATCTAGGAACTCTATAGCATACACATTTAGAAAAGAAAAATATAGTAAAAGCATTCTTCCATGATCTTTACAGAAAAGAAGACATACCGGCAGAACAAATTAGAAAATATTTAGATAAGACCTCAACCAAACAGCTCGAGGAAGAACACAGAGAAACCTTAAATCGCCCCATAACAATGTTTGAATTAGTGGAAGTAAAACGCAGAAGAACAACAAAACACGGGGACCAGATGGAATCCCTGCTGAATTCTACAAATATTGCCAGCAAGCAATAGATCAAATTTTGTTGCAAGTTTGCAATGAGGCCCTACTAACAGCGAAAATACCGCACTCTTGGACAGAAACTATTATTACGCTAATCCATAAAGAAGACACTGACCCAACACAAATTCGAAATTATAGACCTATCTCATTGCTTAACGTAGACTATAAATTATGACAATAATGGCAGCAAGACTCAAAACAATAATACATAACTACATACACCCAGATCAAAATGGTTTCATACCCAGAGGACAAATTAAAAATAACTTAAGAATGATTATAAATGTATTAGAGTATTATGACCAGAAGATAAACAAAGAAACTGCCATAATCTCACTCAATGCTCAGAAGGCATTCGATAATGTAAACTGGTCCTTCCTTACAACCCAATTGGAAAAGATGAACTGCGGAGAAAAATTCCTCTCACTGATAAAAAGAGTTTACTCGCAACAATCGGCAAGAATAGCAATAAACGGCGATATGACCCAACCATTTAGTATCCAAAAAGGAGTACAGCAAGGCTGCCCTATGTTCCCATTATTATTTATAATAACTTCAGAAGTACTATTGAATGTCATAAGAAAAGACGAAGAAATTAAAAGCCTAAAATTAGAGGGGAGGAATATAAATTACTCGCAGTTGCCAACAACATAATTTTTATATTAGAAGATCCAATTATATCTGGACCCAAACTGTTGACAAGAATTGAAGAATACGGGTGTTAATGTTTGT
Organism: Coluber constrictor foxii; assembly: GCA_038048745.1. NCBI lineage: Eukaryota > Metazoa > Chordata > Lepidosauria > Squamata > Colubridae > Coluber > Coluber constrictor. Next base: position 110,262,155 of record CM075961.1, on the reverse strand, counting down.
CTAATAGCGGAAGTCAAGGGGGGGTTGGGGAGGGAGGGGAGTGGATAGGGTGGGGGGGTGGGGGGGGGAAAGGGTTTTTTTATAAAAAAATTGTAATGTAAAACTTTTTCAATAAAAAAAAAAGAATTGAAGAATATGGGGAAGTCGCAGGTCTTAAAATTAATAGACAAAAAACTAAAATATTAACTAAAAACATGACACAGAATCAAAAACTGAAATTAGAAGAGAAATTGGGAATTCAGGTAGTAAAAAAGATAAAATATTTAGGTATTTGGTTGACGACAAAAACAACAACAATTAAAGATGACAATTACACAAAATTATTAGCACAAATCGGAAAGGATCTGGAAACTTGGAACAGACTACAATTATCATTTATGGGCAGAATCACGTCTATCAAAATAAATATACTTCCAAGAATTATGTATCTGTATCAAGTAATTCCAATAAACCCAGGAAGGGAATTCTTTAAAAAAACTGAATAAATTAACTATGACATATATATGGCAAGGGAAGAAGGCCAGGATAAAAAGCAAGGCATTGCAAGATACAAAAGACAAGGGAGGCCTGGCGTTACCAGATTGGGAATTATATTATAAAGCGGCCGCATTAACCTGGATTATAGATTGGTTAAAATTACAAAATAAAAGATTATTATACTTAGAAGGATTTGAATTTACACGCGGATGGCACGTGTTTTTATGGGATGGACCGGATAAACATCACACATACTTTCAACGCCATATTATTAGAGCATCACTTCTCAAAATTTGGCAAGAAATTAAGAAAGATCAATATTTGAAAATCCCAAGATGGTGGTCCCCGATGGAGGCACAGATCCACCCAAATACTCTAGAATCAGGGAAAGCAATACGCTACCAAGATTTATTAAATAATGAAAACCAAATCATTTCCAGACAACAACTACAAAACCACGGTATAAATATCGAATGGTGGCCTTATAATCAAATCCTTTCAAGATACTGTATTTTCCTGCGTATAAGACTACTTTCTAACACACAAAAATCTTCTCAAAAGTCGGGGGTCGTCTTATATACCGGGTCTCATTCTCCTGTAACCAGGCAGACCAGCCCATAAGGCTCTGACGAGCCTTAAATGGCACTGAGGAGGGTCGTCTTATACGCCCAGTCGTCTTATACGCCGGAAAATACGATATCTATCGGACAAAAAACAATTTGGAATTGCAAATAACCCAAATGAATTAGACAAGATTTTACATGGACCACATCAAAAAATGATAACTAAAATATACAACTTTTTACTCAGATATAAATTATTAGAAGAAACAGTAAAGGACAATAGGATCAGGTGGGCAAGGGACATAGGACATAAGATTGAATTGGCAAAATGGGAGAAATTATGGTCACAGAATTTCAAAATGACAAAAGCTACAGCCTATAAAGAAAATCTAATAAAGATGTTTTATAGATGGCATTTACCACCAGCCAGAATAGCCAAAATGCACCTGAACGCCCCTGATACCTGCTGGAAATGCAAAATACAGAAAGGGACTTACTTCCACACTTGGTGGAAATGTAAAAGAACTCAGCAGTTTTGGAGAACAATAAAAAAATAATAATTGAGGAAGTAACAGATATACAATTAGGCAACAGTCCAGAGTTGTTTTTATTAGGCATGATTGAAACCAAATGCACCAAAGAGACAAGATACCTAATAACACACATTTTAACAGCAGCGAGGTTACTGTTCGCACAAAACTAGAAATCCAATCAAATCCCAACTGAAGACAAAATTATCGCAAAAGTAAATGAATGTGCCAAAATGGACAAATTAACTCTAGAACTCCGAGATAAGGAGGATAGCGAATTTTACATAGTATGGCACAAATGGCATAAATGGCTTGAAAGAAGAACTGAAACAAAAACAGAGGATAAGAACTAGGGCACAAAATAATTAACATACATATAAAACACGTGAAGTGCAATTGTATTGCTAATAATGCTATACATTCTTATAATGCATATATAAAATTAATTAATATTAATTAATGGCCCTACTCACCCGGGGGGACACACTCTGGATTTGATCTTTATCTCTGACCAGTGGCTGAATGGTCTAGATATAGGGGATATAGTCATCGAACCCCTGTCATGGTCAGACCATTCTCTCCTTAAGCTTGACCTTCTGACCGCTACAACCCACCACAAGGAGGCAGAATCAATTAAATGGTTCCGCCCCAGGCGCCTGATGGATCCTGATAGGTTCCGAATGGAGTTTGGGCCATTTCCTGAGACCTTGGCTCATGACTCGGCTGAAGACCTAGTGGTGTCCTGGGATAGGATGGCCACTGGTGCTTTAGACCGGGTCGTGCCTTTGCGGCCTCTGACCCAGCGTCAAACCTACCCAGCTCCTTGGTTCTCTGATGAGCTGAGGGGGATGAAACGCCGGAAAAGACGCCTAGAGAGCAGTTGGAGGACCAGCCGTTCTGAATCTGACCTAACACTAGTGAGATCTTATATTAAGACCTACTTAGTGGCGATAAAAGCGGCAAAGTGTAACTATTTTTCCACTCTTATTGCACTGGCAGATAATCGCCCAGCTGCCTTGTTTAGGGTTACCTGCTCTCTACTCCAGCTGAGAGCCCGGGAAGACCCTCTGCAAGGACAAACTGAGGATTTTGCACAATATCTGCACAATAAAATCGCTCAGATTCGGGAAGGCTTAGACTCTAACTGGGTTAATTCAGATGAAATGATGAGGGCAGATCTTGAGAACATTATCTGGGATGAGTTTGATACTGTGACTCCAGAGGACGTGGACAGGTTACTGGGGAAGCTGAATGCGACCACATGTTTATTGGACCCATGCCCTTCCTGGCTAGTGCTGGCTTCCCGGGAGGTTACATGAAGCTGGCTCCAGAGAATTATTAATGCTTCTCTGAGTGAGGGATTCTTACCTCCCACCTTGAAAGAGGCGGTGGTGAGACCCCTCCTTAAGAAGCCCTCTCTGGATCTGGCTGTTTTAGCAAACTACCATCCAGTCTCCAACCTTCGCTTTTTAGCGAAGGTTGTCGAAAGTGTGGTGGCACGACATCTCCCACAGTACCTGGATGAAGCTGTCTATCTAGACTCGTTCCAGTCCGGCTTCAGGCCTGGATACAGCACAGAAACAGCATTGGTCATGTTGGTTGATGATCTCTGGAGGGCTCAGGATAGGGGATGTTCCTCTATCCTGGTCCTATTAGATCTCTCAGCGGCTTTTGATACCATTGATCATGGTATCATGCTGCACCGGTTGGAGGGGCTGGGAGTGGGAGGCACCGTATTACAGTGGTTCTCGTCCTACCTCTCTGACAGGTCACAGTCAGTGTTGACAGATGGACAGAAATCGACCTTGAGGCCCCTTACTTGCGGGGTGCCACAGGGGTTGGTCCTCTCGCCTCTCCTGTTCAACATTTATGTGAAGCCGTTGGGGGAGATCATCCGTGGTTTTGGGGTGTGATGTCATCTGTACGCTGATGACACTCGGCTGTACATCTCCACCACAAACCACCCCAATGATGCCCTTGAAGTGATGTCCCGGTGCCTTGAGGCCATACGGGTCTGGATAGGGAGAAACAGGCTTCGACTCAACCCTTCCAAGACTGAATGGCTGTGGCTACCGGCGTCCCGGTACAGCCAGTTAGTCCCATCACTAACTATTGGGGATGAGTCATTGACCCCTGCAGAGAAAGCTCGCAATTTAGGCATCCTCCTGGATGCACGACTGTCTTTAGAAGATCATATAATAGCCGTGGCCAGAGGAGCTTTCTATCAGGTTCGCCTGATTCGCCAATTGCATCCCTTTCTAGACCGGGACTCATTATGCACAGTCACTCAAGCCCTTGTCATTTCCCGACTTGACTACTGCAATGCTCTCTACATTGGGCTCCCCTTGAAGTGCACCCGGAAGCTCCAACTGGTCCAGAATGCGGCCGCGTGAGTAATTATGGGAGCAACATGGCGCTCGCATGTAACACCTCTTCTATGCGAGCTGCACTGGCTTCCAGTGGCCTTCCGAGTGCGCTTCAAGGTGTTGGTTCTTACCTTTAAAGTGCTCCATGGCTTAGGACCTGAGTACTTACGAGATCACCTGCTGCAACCGATAACCTCCCACCATCTAAATTTTATGCCAAGGTCTTAGTAGTTACACCAAGTTGACTCAATTTATTATTTACTGTTTATAAAAAAAACATTATATGTATATGAAATCTTAATCTGTTCACCGCCCTGAGTCCTTTGGGAGAAGGGCGGTATAGAAATTCAATAAATAAATAAATAAATAAACAAACAAACAAACAAACAAACAAATAAATAAAGAATGATACAACCTGTTGACAGTAAAAAAACTTTATATGTTAATATTATTGTTGGTGGTGGGACGGGTGAGGTGGTGGTGGGTGAATTGTTACGTATGTATTGTTTATGTTTATATTTATGTTTAAAAAATCAATAAAAAGAAAAGAAAAGAAAAGAAAAATTTTCGAGCTGGGACATGGGAAAAAATATGGGTAAGAAACGTAAAATGTACACAAGCACAAAATTTAAGAGAAAATTTTTATAAAATGTTTTATAGATGGCATTTAGATCCTAAAAAGTTAGCTTGTATGTATCCAAACTTGCAATCTAAATGTTGGAGATGTGACTGTGATGATGCTACTTATTTTCATGTATGGTGGACATGTAAAAAGGTTAAAGCATTCTGGATAAAAATTTGGTGGATTATTCAAAATATTCTTAAAAAGAGGATAAAGTTTACTCCACAGTTTTTGTTGGGTATAGTCACAGACTGTACGGTTATAGAGACTAATTTGATTCTGAATTTAATAACTGCAGCAAGATTGTTGGTGGTGCAGTATTGGAAGAAGCAAGATTTGCCTACTATTCAAGAATGGCTATTAAAAGTAGCAAATTTAGCAGAGATGGCAAAAATTTCAACGTATTTGAAGGACCATTCAAATGAAAAATATGTGAGGGAATGGAGAAGATAGATAGATTATATTCAAAGTAAATATCGGATTTTAAAAATTCAGATAGTTTATGAATAAATAAAAAGATGCTATTAGGTAATTAAATTTAGTATGGTAAATGGGGAATTAGAGTATTAGAGGGATGTAAGAGGCTATAGTTAATTAGATTATGATGGATTATGATTGTTGAATGTTATACTCTATTTTGTTCTAGGAAGTATGGAGGGGGGAGGGAAAGGGTTGGGGAGGGGAGGGGGGATATATATGTAAACCTTTTAAAAAAACTTTTCAATAAAAAAATAAACAGTAGCGGCAGTAGCCAGAGTCAGGGGTGCAGGGGAGAGGCTGGCCTGCTGGATATGCCGGGCAGCCACCTGCCCTATCCCAGTCACATGGGATGGAACAGTCACATCTGGTGGTCCACATCATGTGCCTCCACCCTGACTCTGACTCTTCTTGGAAGGCCTGCTGCCGGACACCTCCCCATGCATGCACACACATCTGAAAGGCCAACAAGCATGGCCATCCTAGAAATGGTAAGGGGCTGTTCCATGTCACTTCAGACCAGCCGATCCCATCCCGGCACACATATGGAGGCAGCAGGTGCATGAGTGCACAGACCCATCCCAGTGTGTGCACATATGCCCTCCTCTTCCTGTGCACAAGTGTACACCTGCTGGGATGGTGTGGGCCGAGCCTGTGTGTGCATGTGCCTGCTGCCTCCTGCAAGCAAGCACCCTTGTGGGGATGGGTTGAAGTGATGTGGGCCAGCCCCTTACCATTTCCAGGACAGCTGCATGGGCCGGATCCAACAACATCATGGGCTGGATGCTGCCCACATCCCTTGAGATTGACACACCTGGGATAAATAAAGCGCACAAGAAGGCATGGAAGGAAAGGATCATAAGAATTCAGGGAGGAAAGGGATAAGTATAAAGCATTTCATTACAGGATAAGAATGAACCTTGCACTTAAGCCCACTCAACATTGAAAAATTTAAAAACTAAACAATTTAAATGATCTGCTAGAACTTTAAAATTTTAAACTAAACATTTTTGAACTACTAGAACTTTACATTTTTAGCTAGACTTTTCCTCCTAAACCTAAAGTCAAGGTTGACTCAGCCTTCCATCGTTTCTAAAGTAGGTAAAATGAGGACCCAGTTTGTGGGGGGCAATAAACTGACTTTGTATAAATATACAAACGTATGAAGGCTATTGCTTAACGCATTGTAAGCCACCCTGAGTCTCCAGAGAAGGGCGGCATATAAATCATTTTTTTTAAAAATTGAAATTGTAAATGATCTGTTAGAATATCAAATTTCTAAACTGAGCATTTTTCCTTTTAAAAATCTGTGGTAAAACCTACATTTTCATTTTCAATTTTTAAAATCCAATCATGGAAAAAGAAACTGATACTATTGTGATCTGCAAAATAAGTTCCATGTATACACTTATGCCAATAGAATACCCAAGCTATATATGTACCAAATGTAAACTAATCAAGCTACTAGAAGAAAAAGTAAAGGGTCTAGACTGGAAATGCTAACCACTCTGAAAGTCAACCTACAAAATGAGAAACCCCAAACCTTGTAAGAAGAATATGCCCAAATTGAACATAAAAATATCAAACAACTTCTAAAAGAATTGACCCCACAGAGGAAGAAGACGACAGATAGAAACATGTCACTCATGGAAAAAAACACAAACCTAGTTCAAAACACCTGTCCAACCCAACCCACTCTGATGCAGCCACACTGCTGCTAAGCAATTGATTTCATGGACTCTTCCTAGAAGAAAACATGCAGACACCTAGAAAAGAAGCATCATCAAATGTCCCTTAAAAAGTAGCACATCAAATGCTTCTGTGATAGATCGAAAAATATCCCAAATCTCCCTAGGAAAATAAAAAAGGCGAGTGTTGGTGATAGTAGATTCAATTCTCAAGGGAACAGAACTATCTCTAGATCAGAAAGTCAATCCAGAGAGGTATGTTGTATGCAAAAATCAAAGATGTGGTTGAGAACCTAACCAAAATAATAAAACCCACAGATTACTACTGTTTTCTACTACTACATGTAGGGACGAATGACACAAAAAAGACTTGAAAACAATATTGAGTGATTATGAGCAGCTAGGCAAGAAAGTTAAGGAGTTAGGTGCACAAGTGGTTTTTTCACCTGTACTGCCAATGAAAGGTCAATACCCAGAAAGAGAACAAAGGATTCTAGAAGTGAACCACTGGCTAAAGTGTTGGTGTCACCAAAAAAACTTTGGATTCCTGGACCATGATGGGCTTCTGGCAAGGGATGGGCTGCACTTCACAAAAACTGGGAAGAAAGAGTGGGGGTAAGTCTGCTGGGTGGGCACCACATGGCATGAGGTGCCAGGCAGCTGCTCTCTTGTGAGCGAGGGTGGGTGGGTTTGCAGGTGAGGGAGACGGATGGATGGATGGGAGGCAAGCAAGTGCTAAGAACATTGGGGAGAGATAGAATGAGAGGCAGCTCCCAATCACCTCAACTGATCTGCCGATCATGATTAAGGGGCCCAGCTACCATTAGCTGACTGGGGAAGAGAAGGGCTGCCTCCTGTGCTGGCCATGCCCACCCCTTCACTAAAGCTTATTTTCAGGGGGGAGGGGGCTTATTTTAGCACATGTGTTCAAAAACTTGATTGGGCTTATTATTAGGGGCAGTCTTATTTTTGGGGAAACATGGTAGAATGCATATGGGTCAATATAAAAGAAAAAAAGAATGACATTGTCATAAATGTATACTATATTGCCATATTACCCAACCAAGCAGAAAAAATAGACATACGTTTTGCCAACCAATTAAAAATATATGTAGGAAGCATACTACAATAGTAATGGGGACTTCAATTACCCTGACATCAATTGGAAGACTTAATTCTGCACCAAGTGAGAAATTGAATAGGTTCCTGACAAACCTAGCTGACAACTTTATTGTCCAAAAGGTAGAGGAGGGAACTAGAGGGATAGCCATATTGGACTTAATTCTTACAAACAGAGAAGAAGTGATAGAGAGAGTTGAAATTGCAGGAATCTTGGGTGAGAGTAACCATGTTATACTAGAATTCAACATAACACAAACACAAGCAATAGAACATAATGATATCAGAGTCTTAGATTTTAAAAGAGCTGATTTTAATAAACTCAGAGATAACTTGGAAAAGATTCCTTGAATGAAAATCCTAAAGGAGAAAACAAATCAAGAATCTTGGGAAACTCTGAAAAATACAGTCATAAAAGCCCAGGCCAGCACAATACCAATAAGAAAGAAAAACAAGAAATTCAAGAAGAAACCAGCATGGCTGCACAAATATTTCTCTGACAAATTGAAAGACAAAAAGGAAAGTAAAAAAAATGGAAAGAGGAACACATAATTAAGGCAGAATATCTGCAGATAGACAGAATCTGCAAAGATGAAGTCAGGAAAGCAAAGGCTCAGAATTAACAAAAACTTACAACAAAAAGTCAAAGATAATAAAAAAAGATTTCTTCCAAAATATAAACAAGAAAAAAAATCAAGAAAATGATTGGTCTACTAAAGAGAAAAGACGGCAAGGAAGTAAGTGGCAGCAGATAGAAAGCAGAGCTGCTTAATTCATTCTTTGCATTGGTCTTCATGCAAAAAGAAACTATAGCCCAACCTACCGAAAACATAACTGTAAAAGACAGACTAGAAATAAAAGTTATAATAAGCAAAAAAAAAAGAAAAAGGGAACATCTGTCTGATCTTGAGGAATACAATCACCAATGATGAATGCAAATCACCGGGATCCCAGAGTTCTAAAGGAGCTGGCATATGTCATCTCAGAACCTCTGTACCACATCTTTCAAAAATCCTGGAGCACCAGAGAACTACTAGAGGACTGGAAAAGAGCTAATGTGGTTTCCATCTTCAAAAAGACCAAAACAGACCAATCAGCCTAACATCAATACTTGGGAAGGTACTGGAAAAGATAATAAAAAAGCAGATCTACCAACATCTAGAATTGAGTAAAGTATTAACTAGAAGTCAGCATGGATTTATTAAAAACAGATAATGCCAAACCAATCTTATTTCATTCTTCAAGATAGTGACTAAATTAGTAGATTAGATTAAATTAGATTAGATTAGATTAGATTTATTGGATTTATATACCGCCCTACTCCCGAAGGACTCAGGGCGGTGTACAGCCAACAATAAAAATACATACATACAAAATTTAAAAACCAACTAAAAACAAATTAAATGAATTTGGCCCAGACAGAATTAAAACACCCCAATATAATTTAAAAATTTGACACTAAAAACGGGGAGTGGTTAGGCCAGGCCCGCCTGGCAAAATATAAAAGTCTTAAGAGCGCGGCGGAAGGTGGGCAGATCCGGGATCCTCCATATCTCTGGGGGGAGCTCATTCCAGATAGTAGGTGCCCCCACAGAGAAAGCTCTCCCCCTGGGGGCTGCCAGCCGACATTGTTTGGCTGACGGCACCCGGAGGAGCCCCTCTCTATGAGAGCGTACTGGCCGGTGGGAGGCTATTGGTGGTAGTAGGCGGTCCTGCAAGTACCCAGTCCTAAGCCATGGAGCGCTTTAAAGGTAGTAACCAGGACCTTGAAGCGCACCCAGAAGACCACCGGGAGCCAGTGAAGCTCGCGCAGGAGAGGTGTCACATGGGAACGCCATGTCGCTCCCATCACCACCCGCGCGGCCGCACTCTGTGCCAGCTGGAGCCTCTGGGTGCTCCTCAAGGGGAGCCCCATGTAGTAGATCAGCGAAATACTGTGGATGTAAAATAGCAATAGCACTTAGACTTATATACTGCTTCATAATGCTTTACAGCCCTCTCTAAATGGTTTACAGAATCAGCATATTGCCCCCAACAATCTGGGTTCTCATTTTGCTGATCTCAGAAGGATGGATGGCTGAGTCAACCTTGAGCCTGGTGAAATTCAAACTGCCAAACTTCAGTCAGCCGTCAGTCAAAAGTAGTCTGCAGTACTGCATTCTAATCACTGTGCTACCTCGACTCCTAATATACTTAGACTTCAACAAGGCATTCAATAAAATAAACCGCAACCTTGGTAAACTAGAAAAAAGTGGGATAGATAGCATCACCATCAGATGGATTTGTAACTGGCCTACAAACCATATTCAACAAGTAGTCCTTGATGGTACTACATCTACATGGAGGGAAGTAAGCAGTGGAGTACCACAAGATTCCATCTTAGGCCCAGTACTCTTCAATATCTGACATGGTTTTCAAGTTTTTGTTCCAGTTATGTCCTTCAGTTGCTGGACAGTTCCCCCTTTACGGTTGTTGGGAGGAGGGAAAAGACCTATCCCTAGCTTTAGTTTTCTCTCCCCTCCTTCCCACCAGATGGTGAGACCCCACTTGTCCAGCCAGGACAGCCCCAGGATTACTGCCTCCATCATCTTTGGAGCTACTATGAAATGGATGATTTCCCAGTGACAGCCAATTTCTAGCCTGAGTAGTTTGCTGAGGTTGCAGGAGCCCCCCACCAGCGATCCATCAACCTGCTCATACCTTCTGGCCGAGGCAATTTCCTCACTCTGATGCTCAGTTTCAGGAACATTTGCCAACTAATCAGGCAATGAATACAACCCGACTCTATTAAGGCCTCTAACTTCCCCATGGCTGCAGATGTTTGTTATTTTTGCAGGGGTGGCGTAGGGGTAGATGGCTTCACTTACCATTGGGTCATCCTCACCCTCATCTTCACTGTCATAGGGAGCAGGCTCCTGGATGTCCTAGGCCGGAGTTCCCTCCCCCTCACTTGAGGAAGAAGAGACCTCAACATCCTAGTGGGTGAGCTTCCCCTCCTTTTGGGCCTTCTGTTGGGTTTTTTTTTTTCTTGGCTTGGCTGTACCAGGAGGATTCCTTTTGTTGGTGGCTGGGACTAAGCACTCAGCCACCCAGTGGCCATGCTAGCCGCAACAGAAACACTTGATGAGCTGGCCCAGGATGCTGCTGGAGGAGCTTGTTGCTGGCATTAGGAGCCAATTGCTTGCCAAATTGGCACTTTTCTTGGTTTCTCTTTGGGGCTCCATGTCTCTTGTATTGCTTCAGCTTGATGTCCAATGCCACCACCACCTGTTGCCAGGCATGGATCCATCGGGGACTCTCCTGTAGATGCACGTGTGAAATAGCTCACAATCTAGGTCTTCTTTGAAGTAGTAGATTAGTAGGCATTCTGACCACTGCCGCAGCTTGCCAATGACCCTCCAAAATTCTCTGACATACTCTTTGGCCGGTCTGCCCCTCTTCTTCAGTGTGCAGATCTCTACCTCAGCTTGCAGGGTTTCAGAGTCATCTTCGCACCTGGTCCTCAGTTTCCACAGAAGATGTGGATGTTCCCTAGTTATGGCATGTCTTCATCATGGAGCTGTGTCACCCATTCCACCACTTCCCCCTCTAGATTCACGCTCATGGCACAGACCATCGAAGGTCATTTGGGTAGGAGGGTGTGTGGAGTTCCAGGTGGCCCACATCTGGTTTAGGAAGAATGCAAGCTTCTCTGGGTCTCTGTTGAATGTGGCCTTCATTTGGGGAGGGTCCTCCGGCTGAGGGGGAGGAGGAGGTTGAGGTGGCACTCAAGCAGGAGTCCATTGCTCTGAGAATCAGCTGGGCAGTAGTATGGCCAAGGCAGAAGACCAGGCCACCCCAGAGGGTTTTGCAGATGCCATCTGGGCTTGTCACCCATTGGTGACATAGAGCACTTTGCTGTGGTCCTGGGCTCAATCCTGCCATTGGCCGGGGAGGTGAACTAGCTGATCTAGTGGCCACAATGGGACTCCGGCAACGGGATGGAAACAGTAGGGTGGCCCAGCTCAAGACCACTCCAGGTTGCTCAAATTTACACATTTGTCCCATCCCTTGGATGTTCATTTGGTCAAACTTCTCCCTAAATTGTTCCACTGACTGGCCGGGGATGGTGGTCAGGTATCTCCTCTCTCGATGCATGGGTCTTCTTGCTCTCCAGTGCAACATGAGGACTGAATCTCACATGGACATCAAGCGAAATTCTGCTCCGAGCTCCTGGCCAGAGTCTGGGCGCCTGAGGTCCTCCTTGACCCGGTTCCCCTAATTCTCCTATTTCTTATAAAGTAATAGGCTCGCGTAGGAGGCAAAGTCGGCCGAGGCGAAGTAGCCTCAAACTAATCAGAGCACGATGTAAGACTGGTGGAATTTTGGCGCGACCTCCTACCCCCCCTCCATTTCCCGGGCGTGGCGGGAAGCTGACCAGCCTCCTGGGCGGAGAAGGCGTTATGATACCACCTCCTCCTCCAGTCTGCCACTGACGCCACTGTATTCTGAGTCGGAGAATCCGCGAAAGAAGTCAAGACTGAGAGGATCATGCCCGCTGCTGCGCCACCTCCCTTGCATCCTGCAGCGGGGCCGGAGGGTTCCTGTAACTTCTCCTACTACCGTCATTCCGGTGAGTGGGCCCTTGCGGCGAAAAAACTGCCCTCCTTTCGGAGGTTTTGCTCTCTTGACCGGCACTTCTCTCGCCAAGATAACGCAGGCTGTCTTCTCTGCTTTTTCCTTTGTACATCCCTCAGACTCGAATCCTGTGTTTCCAGCGTTTCTCTCTAGTTGTTCCTATCTTATATGAGCTGTTTATATCATTCAGTCTCAGAGATCGGAAAATGTGCCGGGGTGCATCGCCGCTCGCCTACCTCCTTTCTTTGTAACCCCCTTCTTTGGATTTTTTCCCACTCAAATCTGTTATTGGATGGTAGAACGTAGTAGAAGAAAGGCTTACTCCCGCATTTCACCTCTTTACTCCTGGTGATGGACACCTGGAGGCCAGGGAACTACAGCGAAGATTTCTGATGAGGTGGAGCTTAAGTCCTTGGGAGGTTTGTTACTTGAGAAGCAACAGTAACTGCTGTTGATGGATTTTGTCATGCTATGAAGGTTGCCAAAAAAGATAATTATATAAAAACTAGAGGTTCAGGCTGCTTTTCTCATTCTTAATGGGAAAGCCTCATCTCACCAGAGAAAATAATATCGTAGGGTCAGTTGGTTTAAGGTATTTCAGATGTTTAAAAGTGGAGGATCAGCCCCCTTTCTGTATTGGCTGCTACCTGCTCGCTTTTAGTTGCATTTTACCAATTTTCTAGAGCCAAGACTCATTCCCACAACTTTTCTGTTCTATTTACTACTGGTGTCTGGGACTGATTGGATGCAGGAATTGCCCAGCATCAACCTGTGTTGGCAAATAGATTATCCTTTCCAAATCTGTTGTCCTTTAGATGTGTAAGCAAACAGCTCCCATCCCTTCCTGTTAGTGCGTTGTCTGGGAATGAAGGAAGTTGTAATCAAATATATTTGGAGGGTATGAGATTAGGAAAGGTTTAGGTAAAAATTTAGATTTAGGGATGGGCAACTGCCTACTTTTGGCAGATTGCATATTGCAAATTGTATAAAACAATCCCAAAACTACATAAATATTAGTTTGTTCCATCAGAGTAATTGTTTTAGTATATATCGGGGGTCCTCAAACTTTAAACTTTTTAAACGGGGCCAATTCATAGTCCCTCAGACTGTTGGGGGTAGCGGATTATAGTTTGATCTGCCTAATGACCAGCTAAATGGGCATGTGACTGGTGGGCTAGCCAACTCAATGTCACTCATGTCGAGGAGTGCCTCGCCAGCTTCTCCTTGCCGCTCCCCTCCCAGCCACTCCTTGCCTCCCCGCCTGGGCTCCTTAGGGCCCCAACAGGAAGCAGATGTTGAAGCTAAGCAGCCACCATGAGAAAGAGTTGGCAAAACAGCTGACTCAGTTCAAATTGGATCTCACTGAGAAGGAGACTTAGGAGAAGCACCTCCCTGAGGACTCTGAGCATAGGCTTTCCAAGCAGAGGGAAAACCTGTGGGAGTGCAAGGCCGGGTACCAGCACCTAGATGGTCAGCCAGTTCCAGGCCATGATGCAGTCCCACTGGTATGAGGCTCTCTGGCTCTTCGCCACACATGGTGCTTCCCTCCAGCTTTTGGCCAAAGCTGAAGGAAGCTGAAGCAGAATTGAGTCAGAATTTCTGCCCCCATCCAACCCACACAAAAAGACCCAGAAGGGGGAGACTCTGCCACAATCCTGGCACAGGTGACTGCAAGGAGCTGGTGTGGGTCAAGGTGGGACCACTGGAGTCCATCCTGCAGCAGCAGAACAAATTGCAAGAGAGCTCAGGGCCCGGTCGCGAGAAGTCCCATGCTCCTGGGAAGAAGCTCTCCGGTTCGCTGGCCTCCTACACTGGTGTACCTTGGCAACTGGACTATTTATCTCTGCCCCTTTTTTCTGTTTTGTCTGCTGGATCTATGCAGAGGGCCATCAACCCTAGCTTTGCAGTTCATTGCAGCTAGGAATCTCAAATAAGGCTGAGAATGAGTGTTTGTATTTGGCCAGCCAGCCCGGGCACTAGATCAGTCCCCTGCGAAGTCCTTGTCTGCTGAGCAGCCTGGCTGAGCCTTGCTCGCTGCCCATTGAAACACCTGGACTCCCAGTGATGGAGGGAGGGGCTGGAGCTACTAAACAGGGGGCCAAGCTAAGTGCCTGGCTCGCCTTCTTCTCTGCAACCAGCCGTGGAAGAAAGAGTAGAGCAGGCAGGGGTTGGGGGTCGTAGGCAGCTGGGAAAGCCAACCACTGCCCAGCTCAGAGCAGGGCCCGAAAGGCAGCTAAGCATTGCTATGTCCACTCCTGCCGAGGTAGCACTTCGGTCTATGTAGTGGGCCTGGAGTGGATTTCCCACCCCCACCATTGGTATTACCTTCCACTTCCAGCCCAAAGGGTTTGCACTACTCTGCTCATCATGCTATTGTGCTATTGCTTGGCTGCCTGCGAAAGTAAGCTTCTTGGCTGAAGGCGGAGATCGGCATGTGGGCTGTGCAACCTCGTGGTCCCATGTGGGCCAAATTCATTGGTTCAGCAGGCCAGATACAGCCCATGGGCCATAGTTTGAGGACCTCTTATATATGTGATGCCATTTAAGGTAAATCCACTATAATTGTCAAATTCAATTTCATTGAGGGCCGCATCAGGGCTGTGGTTGACCTTGGGGTTGGGCAGGCGTGGCTGACTGGGCGGGCGTGACCAGCACGATGCCACTCACTGGGCGTGGCTTAATAGGTTGGTGTGGCCAATTGGGTGAGCATGGCCAGCCACTTCCCAAACTGCTAGCATGCTTCCTTTTCGTGTTGGATAGACCAGGCCAAAGCAATGCTGACCCGATGTTTCCTCTTCACATTGGGTAGATTGGGCTGAAGTGATGTGGGTAGACCAGAGTGAAGTGACAGGGGTAGACTAGGCCAAAGCGATGCGGGCTGGCCCCTTACATTTTCCAGGACAGCCCTGCGGGCCAGATCCGACCACATCAGGGGCTGGATCCGACCTGCAGGCCTTGAATTTGACACCCCTGCTCTATTCCTTCAGATATTTTCAAAGGATGTGTTAACTGTTGTATTTTTATGAATTGATCTTCAGTTACAGTGTTCTGTTCTGTACTCTGAGGGTATTTTTAAATCATTTCAGAGTTTCTTCAAAATAAAATTAGTATATTTGATCCAATGCTTGATTGCAAATATGGTTTGAAATTTAGTTGCAGACCATTGTTTGAATTTTGAAACAAGCATAATCATGGAGTACAGTTTTGAAGAACAAGTAATCATTGAGTTACTTAATTGAGACTAGAAATCCAATTGTAAGTTGTTGCATTGTAAGCCAAATCCCCCATATGACCAAGTCCATTTTTCTGACAATTTACACAATGATTGTTAGCCACATCACTATGTTTGTTAAGCAAATGTGCCAAACTTGATTTCATTGAGGGTTGCATCAGGGTTGTGTGACCTGGGGTGTGTGCGGTGTATGTGTGTGGCTGGGATAGACATGGCTGGGGTGGGCGTGTCTAGCTTAATGTTATTCGTATCAGGGACATCTGTGGTGGCCAAGTGCTAAGGCAGGACTTCCCTCAGACCCTCCTTCACTCTCATTATAATCTTCCTTCCTCCCTCCCTCCCTCCCTCCCTCCCTCCTTCCTTCCTTCCTTCCTTCCTTCCTTCCTTCTTTTTCTTTGTCTTTCATCTTTCCCTTTCTCCTTTCATGTCCCTTCTTGCATGCTTAAATGCAAAAGGGGAAACATTTCTCCTTTTGTTTTGTTTTTAGTGTATTTTGCTAGCTCTCTGCCAGTGAAAATGGAGATGGGGGGGGGGGAGAGCTCTGTTTTCCCTGGCGGAGGGCTGCAGGAGGCTGTCCTGGCCAGAAACAGGCACCAGGAGGGCACACATGGCCCTTCCAAACTCTATTTTCACTGGCAGAGGGGGCCAATCCTTTGTTGTTAACAAGGCAGCCCCACGGGCCAGATCCAATCAGCCTGCTGGCCAGATGCAGCCAGCGAGCCTTGAGTTTGACACCTCTGATTTAAAGAGTCTGGATGCTTAACATGGGCCTATAGTCATAAGGTAAAAAAACATTTGTAGAAGTAACAAATATTTGTAGTAATGACATTTTTTAAAACATGAAATTTAATGTATTTTATATGCCATCTTAATATACAAAATTTATGTGTGCAAAGAAACAGAAGAGAAGGGACTTATGAATGCATTGGAATCATACTATGAAAATCTTAATTGTAATGTATTTCTACAAATATTTTACCCATAAAGTATTGTAATTTGTTCTGTTGAAGATATTTGTCTGATCTAAGCTTAGTTATTTATTTATTTTTAATTTGATTTATATGCCGCCCTTCTCCAGAGACTCAGGGCGGCTTACAATGCATTAAGCAATAGCCTTCATACTTTTGTATATTTATATTTATACAAAGACAGTTTATCGCCCCCAACAAACTGGGTCCTCAATTTACCCACCTTATAAAGGATGGAAAGCTGAGTCGATCTTGAGCCTGGCTGGGATTGAACTCGCAAGTAATTGCAGGCAGCTGGATCTTAAATGCTGCCTTTGTAGGAGGCATTACCCCCCTATGCTACTCAGGCTCCTTATTGTTATTGTTTTGGATTTACTTCACTATGAAGAAATGTTCAACAAATTATAGTCAGGAAATTGGATGTGCAGGTAACCTTATATTAATAGTACAGCATATTTGGAGTCAAGGCGTATCTACCAATTTAAAAATTCCTTAATTCTGATGGTTCCTGTCAGCAACTGGGGAAAAAAGAAGAGGTGATTAGCTGATTTACTATGTCTGTATCTATTCAGTTGAAAATGATAAATATTGTGTCTTTAATATTTGTGTCTTTAATATTGGGCCTTAATTCATATGATATGATATATTCATATGAATTAATTATACTCATTTGTGAGACTTCAGGATGTTTTTTTCCCCACTTGCTTTATCTTCTAATATTGTTTTGTTGTGTTTGCTTTCTTCCCTTTGCCTTTCTTTTACCTGGCTCTCTGTGTGACTTTTGTAAGACATTATAATTTAAGAGTCGGGTGGAATTAGGGGTCTTAACAAATTTATTATGGCAAAGGATTTCTATGGGCTAGAATTTGTTAATCTACAGCTTCAGTACAGTTCCATTTCAAATATGTATCTAATTTTCATTTTATCAAAACTGAAGTTGGGCTTAAGTCCAGGATTCCTTAAAACAAATTCTTTAGTTCTGCTCTGAGAAATAGGAGGATTGGTCTTTGATTTCTATGATCCTCAAAGTGCTACTAAAAAGTTCCTCTGCTGAATAGGAATTAAAAGGATCTGAAAGAAAGTCATCTGGAAAACACTGAGTTGGAGGCTGTTATAAATGCTTGAAGACTCTCTTTATTAAATGTTCGGCTTTTATTCACATGTATCCAGTGGTGGGATTCAGCCAGTTCGTACCACTTCAGCAGAACCGGTTGTTAACTTTCTGAGCAGTTTGGCAAACTGGTTGTTGGAAGAAATCATTAGGGTAGAGAACCGGTTGTTAAGTTATTTAAATCCCACCACTGCATGTATCCCATGCCATATGAAAATATAAAGGCAAATAATATTTATCCTGTGGTTCAGTAAAAGGCTGTCCAGTCTGTGACTGGATTCATAACATGCTAAACTCTAAATTTGGTTTAATAAAATACAATTGTTATGCCTAAAGCTTTCTATGGTAGCTTAATTCATTTAACAAGGTAGTAATTGGGTTCTCATATCAAATTGAATCACTAACTACAAAATTTCATTTTAATCTACCTTAATGTGCTTTGTGAACCCAGCCAGTGGTCACATATTTAATAACCATCTCTCTTTGTTTAAACTTAAATGAATATTAAAAGTACTTCTGTTTTTATTATTTTGTTGGCAGAATATTTGCATAAGTGTGCAGGGGTGAGATTCAGAAATTTTAGTAACCAGTTCTCTGCCTGGTTGCTGGGTGGGTGTGGCCATGGTGGGTGTGGCCTAGCCGGCCTTCTGCACCACGTGGGGGGGGCGTTTTCACCCTCCCCAGACTCCAGAGGCTTTCTTTGAGCCTCTGGGAGGGCGAAAACTGCCTCCCCCGGGCTCTGGAGGGCGTCTGGAGGCCAGAAACAGGCCCATTTTTGGACTTCCAGTACTTCTGGTAGGCCCACTGTCAGACGGCTTAGTCAATCAGGCAACGTATTTCTCCCGCTTAGTGGCTGCCGACAGAACAGCCAATCTGCTGCTCCTGCTGCATGCTGCAGATGCTGATGCATAGCTACCCGGCAACACGGAAGTGCTCCCGATTGGCTGAGACTTGACAGCTCAGCCGGCAGGAGAAATAAGCAGGTGCCATTGGCTGTTCCCTTTGACAGCTGCTATATAAATAGTGGCTGTGACTGGAGTTGTTGGTTTTTCGTTCTATCCTGTTCTGTAACCTGTTAATCATTGTTCTATTAAAGAGATCGTTCTTCAGCCATTGCCTCAGTCTCCTGCCTTGTTCTCTTGATCTAGAACACTGGCGACAAGGATGGGATTTTTTTTACTGAGCAACGGCACCACTGATTCTGATCACCGCCTTGTTCGGAGCTTAAGAAGACATTTCTCCTGTCAGTAAGGCAGTTGTCCATCCTCTTTCCTTCTGTCTTTTTGGCAATGGCTTCTCCGGCAACTTTTGCTCCTTTTGAGCCGACTTCTGAAATGTGGGATGCTTACATAGAACGTTTTGACTGTTTTCTGCAAGCTAAAGATTACACAGACTCCTCTAGTGACAGGAAACGAGCCCATTTCTTGAACACCTGTGGCCCTCAAATCTTTGCCACAGCTAGGGCTCTCGTAGCTCCACAACCCGTGTCCACAGTACCCTGGGCTACCTTGCTGGCTAAACTGAAGGGTCACTATGCACCCACACCCTCTTGCATTTCCTGTCATTTCGTGTTCCGTCAGAGATTACAGAAGGAGGCGGAATCCATCGATGACTACATCACGTCCCTCCGGGCTGAGGCGATTTACTGCAAGTTTCAAAACCTTGATGACTCTCTCCTCGAGCAGCTGGTATGCAGCGTGAGAGACTTGAGACTACAACGCCACCTCTTAGCCAGGACCGACATCACCCTGCAGTCTGCTTTGGACAAACCTTGCGCTTTTGAGATGTTGAATAAGTCAGTGGCAGAGATGTGCAAAGTTCCGAGCATGCTGCCTGCCACCCGTTACGCTGCCATTCATCATGAGGAGGCTGTCCCTGACCTTACGGATGAGGAAGCCGCTCAAAGTGGCTGCGAGCAGCAAGCGGCCAACTGTTTAGAAGCAAACTCCGGTGCCCTGCCTGGGCTGGGGTGAAAACCATCCTTGTGTTTTTTGCCATTTTAAGAATGCTATTTGCCACCAGTGTGGAAAGAGGGGCCACCTGGGTAAGGTCTGCCATTCCATTCCTCAAGACACTGCCTCGAGTGCTCCTGCTCAGCCCAGACCTTTCCAGAAGGGTCCAAAGCATCTAAGGATTATTGTTTTGCCATATCCAGAGAAAGATCAAGCCCCACTGTGCCAGTCAGCCATGCATCCTCTGACTACAATAAAAAGATCTTCCTGACTGTCAAAATAGAGGGGGTTCCTTGTAGAATGGAAGTGGACACCGATTTCTCCAAGTCCATCATCGCCTGGCATACACTGAAGAAGTTGGCTCCTGCCATGTCTTAAGGACAATTGAGGGCCTGCAACACCAGGCTCTGTGACTACCAGGGGAATAGTATTCCCATTTTAGGGCGTGCCCACTTTTTAGTGGAAAAGGGGTTTTTCTCAGGGCGCCTCCCCTTGCTTGTTGTTAAGGGGAACCTTCCCAGTTTGTTAGGACTGGACTGGTTCGAGGTGTTAGGGCTCAACATCACTGGCATCCATGCCACCATCGCTGATGACTTCGAGGCCCTGACCACCGAGTTCACTGAGGTTTTTGATGTCACTCTGGGTAAATATGTGGGCTCTCCCATCTCCCTTAATCTTGACCCACAGGTGTGGGTCAAGATTAAGCCAAGATTAAGCCAGGCCATGGCTTTCACTGCTGTAAAAGACCTCCTCACCTCTGATGCCGTGCTTGTACAATACAGCAATAGCATCCCTCTCACCTTAGTTTGTGATGCCTCACCATATGGCATTGGGGCTGTGTTGAGCCATGTTCTGCCTAAGGGATCTGAGGTTCCAGTTGCCTATTATTCCAGGACTTTTTTAAAAAATTTGATTTATATGCTGCCCTTCTCCGAAGACTCAGGGTGGCTTACAATGCGTTAAGCAATAGCCTTCATACTTTTGTATATTTATACAAAGTCAGCTTATTGCCCCCACAAACTGGGTCCTCAATTTACCTACCTTAGAAAGGATGGAAGGCTGAGTCTGGGGATTCAAACTAGCCTGGGGATTCGAACTAGCAGTAATTGCAGACAGCTGGGTTTTAATTACAATGCTTAGTCTACTGAGCTATCCAGGCTCTTTTGTCCTTGGCAGAGAGGAATTATAGTCAACTGGATAAGGAGCCATTGGCAATTGTAGCCGCTGTAAAGCGGATTTATGATTACGTCTATGCCTGTTTTTTCCAGCTGGTCACTGACCACAAGTCCATTAGGTCTATTGGCTGGAGATAAACAGACCCACAGATTATGTCTCCTCGCATGTCCAGATGGTCATTTTTCCTGGTGGTCTATAATTACCAGTTAGTCTATTGCCCAGGTACTGACTTAGCAAATGCAGATGGCCTCAGCCATTGCCCCCTTCCTGTAGCTGTGGAAGACCCTGCCCGTTTCATCTGTCCTGTTAATTGATGAATTCCCTGCCTTGGTGACAGCAGTGGATATAGCCAGGCACTCCATCAAAGACCCCACCTTGGTACAAGTTCTGGACTGGGTCCGCAGGGGGTGGTCTCAGGGCCTCGTGCCAGGTGAACTTAGGCCTTATATCACACATCAGCATGAACTGTCCATTTCCCGGGGTTGCTTGTTATGGGGCAGCAGGGTAGTGATCTCTCCTAAATTGCATGGGTCTGTTTAAAAATGTCTGCATGGGAGCCATCCTGGTGTTGATAGGATGAAGACTTTGGGCCATAGTTACGTGTGGTGGCCAAAACTTGACCAGGCCATCTCCGAGTATGTGAGAGGGTGCCAGAGATATCAGCAGTCCCAACCAGTGCCCCCTGCAGCCACGCCTAGGGAATGGGAGATCCCCAGGTGTCCCTGGTCCAGGATCCATATAGACCTGGCAAGACCCTTCCAGGGACAGACCTTGTTGATAGTGGTTGATGCATATTCCAAGTGGGTGGAGATAGCTCGTACGGCATCAACTACTTTAGAAGCTGTAAGTAGGGTCCTTTGCAATTTGTTCGCCACCCATGGCCTGCCCGATGTGGTGGTCTCAGACAATGGGCTGCAGTTCACCTCGACCTCGTTTCAAATGTTCCTGGCTGGGTTGGGCATACGCCACGCCCTGGTGGCACTATATCATCCATCCAGCAATGACTGGGCTGAAAGAGCTGTCTGCTCGGCCAAGGATGCTCTGGCCCAGTTCGGCCTGGGGGACTGGCAGGAGGAGATCACAAAATACCTTCTGGCGCAACACACTACCCTGTGCCCAACGACCAATCGCAGACCTGCTGAACTTCTGGATAGGCTCCACCCAAGCTATACCCCCGAGACTCCCCTGGACTCGACCAGCCACCATCAGGTTTTCGGAGTAGGGGCTTGCATGTATGCTAGGAACTATGGGGGTAACCCGCCGTGGCTTCCCGAGCGCATCATTCTAATCACTGGACCCTGTTCTTACAGGGTCGAGCTCGAGGACGGACAAACCTTGCGGTGCCATATAGATCAATTACAAGGGCGCTCTGTCCATGCTCCGGGGAAGAGGAGCCAGTCACAAAGCCATTGACGGAGTCGTCCACGTCCCTGGTTCCATGGGAAAATGAGGCCCCGGTTGGACAGCTACTTTCTGCGCCATGGCCATCCTGCTTACCTATAGGACTGGGTCTTCTCCTGCCTGCTGAGACTCCTAACATCACATCCACACAGTTGCCAACAGTTACGACGGCCCCAGGGCAAACTCCTCCAAAGGCAATCCCCGCGAGCCCAGGGCTAGCTCCTCCCCCACCATGCTTGGACAGTGGACTTCGTCGATTGGGAAGGATGCGCAGGCACCCAGCGTACCTTCAAGACTACCCATGCGCTATCCAAGGAGGGAGGAGTGTTGCAGATGCTGATGCACAGCTACCCGGCAACACGGAAACGCTCCTGATTGGCTGAGTCTTGACAGCTCCGCTAGTGGGAGAAATAAGGCGCCATTGGCTGTTCCTTTTGACAGCCGCTATATAAATAGTGGCTGTGACTGGAGTTGTTGGATTTTCATTCTATCCTGTTCTGTAACTTGTTAATCATTGTTCTATTAAAGAGATCGTTCTTCAGCTGTTGCCTCAGTCTCCTGCCTTGTTCTCTCGATCTAGAACAGATTGCAGACCGAAAGTAACACTCTTTCCCTCCTGGATGGTACATGCGTAGTCATCAAGATATGCTGGGCGTCATTGGCTCCTCCCAGATCTGCCCAGTCCAGTAGCATCTGTTGAAGTAGGCAGATGCTGTGTAGCGATCCAAGGAACTCCTGGAGACTGCACGGCAACTTCAGCGGGGAGATTGCTTGGCAACAGCAGGCTAGGTGCTGGAGGTAAGTCAGCCATCCAGTTGGCGTTGGTCAGGCACAAAAACAAAATTAATTTGATAACACAAAAAGAAATAATGCAGAAATTAGGATAGCGTAACAAAATTGTTTTGAAAATACAAATAAAAGAGGCCGATGGCTAGCATATAAATTAAGAAAAGAAAAAGGAAGGAGAATAATACAACAGTTACAAGATGAAAATGGTATAATACAGTATAGGAGAGAAGAAAAAAAGGAAATAATACAAAACTTCTTTACAAAGCTCTACAAGCAGGGAGACATAGCAGATGGGAAAATTAAACAATACATAGAAGTGGCCAAAATGGAAAGAATTTCTGATGAACAAAGAGAAATGTTAAATAGGCCAATAACAATAAATGAATTTGAAATAGCCCTGAAAAAAACAAGAACAATAAAGTACCAGGCCCGGATTGGATTCCGATTGAGTTGTATAAAAATACACAAAAGCTACTACAATCAGGTCCACCTGATCTCCCAGTTGTATCCCTTTATGGACCGGGACGCCTTGTGCACGGTCACTCATGTCCTCGTCACTTCACATCTGGACTATTGTAATGCTCTCTACATGGGGCTCCCCTTGAGGAGCACCCGGAGGCTCCAACTGGTCCAGAATGCGGCCGCTCAAGTGATAATGGGGGCGACTCGTTGCTCCTATGTAACACCTCTCTTGTGCGAGCTGCACTGGCTCCCGATGGTCTTCCAGGTGTGTTTCAAGGTGCTGGTCACCATCTTCAAAGCGCTCCATGGCTTAGGACCTGGATATCTACAGGACCACCTTCTGCCACCAATTGCCTCCCACCGACTGATACATTCCCACAGAGAGAGCCTCCTCAGGGTGCCGTCGGCCAAACAATGTCAACTGGTGACCCCCAGGGGGAGAGCCTTCTCTGTGGGGGCTCCTGCCCTATGGAACGAATTGCCTCTGGATATACAAAAGATCCCCGACCTCCATGTCTTCCATCGTGTCTGAAGACCCTATTATTTCAGCAAGCCGGTCTGATGGGACAATGACTTTAATTGGGTTTAAAATGGTTTTAAAATGGTTTTTAGTTGGGAGCTTTAAATTCGGCCAAAAATGATTGAATTATTTTAAATGATTTTTTAAATTTTGTCTTGTTATTGTTTTAACATGACTGTACACCTCCCTGAGTCCTTTGGGAGAAGGGCGGTATAAAAATATACATATATATGTACATATACATATACATATACATATACATATACATATACATATATATGTATATCTATTTTCTTATTTTTGTAGGTTAATGTGTGCTTTTCTTTTTAAGCCAGGTTTTTCCTACATAACTGAGATCTTTTGTATATGTAGATCTTTGGTTATTCAGGTGTTCTCCCGCGTAAAATTGGAAGTATCTTGGCGATGTTTCGATGAAGTCTCATTCTTCGTGCTCCTGGAAGCACGAAGCCGAGAACACCAGCTTGAAGATGACGAATGAGACTTCATCGAAACATCACCAAGATACTTCCAATTTTACGCAGGAGAAGACCCGAATAACCAAAGACCTACATACAAACACCCGCAAAAACCTCAGAAAACAAATATACATATACATATACATATACATATACATATACATATACATATACATATACATATACATCATATACATATACATATTTGTCTGTGTAAGTTTTCACGGGTATATATGTGTGTACAGGTAATATCTTGGGTTTCTTCCCGTGTAATTGTAAACATATCTTTAGAAGGATAGCAGCAACATTTCGATGAAATCACATTTATCATCTTCTGGCTGATGGTTCTCGGTTTGGTGCTTATGGGCAAACTTAAGCCCATAAATTTGCCCATAAGCACTAAACCGAGAACATCAGCCAGAAGATGATGAATGTGATTTCATTGAAACATCGCTGCTATCCTTCTAAAGATATGTTTACAATTACATGGGAAGAAACCCGAGATATTACCTGTACACACACACACACACACACACACACACACACACACACACATGAATGGATAATGTTGGAGACTTATAATGAGACGATAGAAATAGCAAAAATTCCAGCAACCTGGACAGAGGCAATTGTTACCCTCATTACCACCAAAGAAGGCACAGATATACCACATATCCAAAACTAT
The DNA here is from genome assembly GCA_038048745.1 of Coluber constrictor foxii. Taxonomy (NCBI): domain Eukaryota; kingdom Metazoa; phylum Chordata; class Lepidosauria; order Squamata; family Colubridae; genus Coluber; species Coluber constrictor. The sequence goes on along the minus strand of CM075961.1, from coordinate 110,236,924 downwards.
AGGCCAATTTCTTTGCTGAACACAGATTATAAAACATTTGCAACAATAATAGTGGAGAGATTAAAATTTATTTTGAATAATTATATATTTTGGATCAACTTTGAATATTGTAAAATTTTCTCTTCTGGAAATTCATCATCATCATCATATAGTTTGCTATAAAAGTCCTGGATAATATTCTTTTTCCCCTCAATTTGGTAACGAAGAGTTCCATCTTTATCTTGCAGTTTACTTATCCCTCTTTCTCCCTTTTCCCTCTTTCTCCTTTTTCAACATGTAAGCTACCTATCTCCCTGGTTTGTTTGCATTCGGAAAGAAGTTTTGTCTCGTTCTTTTGTCCAGGTCTTCTTTTTCAAGAATATTCAATTTATGTTTAGTTAGCTCCATTTGTTGTTTTAAATTTATCTTTTGTGGTTCTTTTGTAACTCTGCTTTGGGTCTTTTATATTCTTCTTCTAAAGTTCTTAACAGTTGCTTCTTCCTTTTATTTTTCTTTGCTATGAATATTGTAGCTACTCCTCTCATGTATACTTTTGCTGTATCCCATAGATTTTTTAGTGACATGTCTTCTCCTATTTTCTTTAAAAAAGAATCCCATTTGTTTTTCCGACATCTGCCTGAATTCTATATTTTAATATTGATTGATTTAGGGTCCATTTTATACTTTTCTTTCGTCCTTTCCAACTGATTCTCATTGGATTATGATCTGCCTATAGATTTGTATCTATTTCTACCTTATATACATTAGTAACTAACCGGATACCTGTACCCGCTACAAAACTATGTGATGGGGCTTGATAAATTGACACTTAAAGCTTCAAAATTAATGAGTAGTTACGATCGGCCTCTCCCCTTCTCTCCCTCAGCCTTGCCCCACAGAAGCCTTCCCTAACCTATCCCCTTCTCTCCCTCAGCCTTGCCCCACAGCAGCCTCCCCTATCCTATCCTCTCCCTCAGACTTGCCCCACAGAAGCCTCTCTTATCCCCTTCTCTCCCTCAGACTTGCCCCATAGAAGCAACTATGGATGGAGGTTCATAACATTGTACAAGAGATAGCAACTAAAACCATCCCAAAGAAAAAGAAATACAAGGAATAGTGAGGAAGCTTTGCAAATAACTGAGGAAAGAAGGGAAGTGAAAGGCAAGGGAGAAAGAGAAAGATACATCCAATTGAATGCAGAATTCCAGAGACTAGCTAGAAGAGATAAGAATACCTTCCTACATGAATAATGCAAAGAAATAGAAGAAAACAATAGAATAGGGAAGACCAGAGATCTCTTCAAGACAATTGGAGACATGAAGGGAACGTTTCATGCAAAGATGAGCATGATAGAGGACTAAAATGGCAGGGACCTAACAGAGGCAGAAGAGATTAAGAAGAGGTGGCAAAATTACATAGAAGAACTATACAAGAATGAGCTTAACGTCCCTGGTAATCACGATGGAGTGGTCACTGACCTCGATCTCCTAGAATGTGAAGTCAAATGGGCCTTAGGAAATCTGAGCAACAAAGCTAATGGAGTGACAGTATTCCAGCTGACTATTCAAAATCTTAAAAGATGATGTAGTAAAACTGCTACACTCAATTTGCCAGCAAATTTGGAAAACTCAACAGTGGTCACAGGATTGGAAAAGGTCAGTTTACATTCCAATTCCAAAGAAAGGCAATGCCAAAGAATGTTCAAACTATTGCACCATTGCACTCATTTCGTATGCTAGTAAAATTATGCTTAAAATCCTACAAGCTGGGCTCCAGCAGTATGTTGATCGAGAACTACCAGAAGTACAGGCAGGATTTCGAAGAGACAGAGGAACTAGGGATCAAATTGCCAACATATTTTGGATGTTGGGAGTTCCAAAAAAACATCTACTTCTGCTTCATTGACTATTCTAAAGTCTTTGATTGTATGGATTACAACAAATTGTGGCAAGTTCTTAAAGAGATTGGAATACCAGACCATCTTATTTGTCTTTTGAGGAACCTATGTGAGGGTCAAGAAGTAACAGTGAGAACTGGACACGAAACCACTGATTGGTTCAAAATTGGGAAAGGAGTCCAGCTGTATACTGTGGCCCTGCCCATTTAACTTGCATGCAGAGCACATAATGAGAAAGGCGGGTCTAGATGAATCAAAAGCTGGAATTGCTAGGAAAAATATCAACAGCCTCAGATATGCAGATGATACCGCTCTAATTGCAGAAAGTGAAGAGGAACTAAAGAACCTCTTGATGCAGGCGAAGAAGGAGAGTGCAAAAGTTGGCTTGAAACGCAACATTAAGAAAACTAAAATCATGGCATCCGGCCCTCTCAATTCCTGGCAAATAGATGGGGAAGAAATGGAGGTAGTAAGTATAAGATTTTATTTTCCTGGGCTCCAAGATCACCGCAGATGGGGACTGCAGCCAAGAAATTAAGACACTTGCTCCTGGGGAGGAAAGCTATGGCAAATCTAGTCAGCATACTAAAAAGCAGAGACATCACCCTGCCAACAAAAGTGTGTGTAATCAAGGCTATGGTTTTTCCAGTTGCAATGTACGGCTTTGAAAATTGGACCATAAGAAAGGCTGAGTGCCAAAGAATTGAGGCCTTTGAATTATGGTGCTGGAGAAGGCTCCCTTGGACTGCAGTAGTCCTAGAGGCGATCAATCCTGACTGCTCTTTAGAAGGCCAGCTCCTGAAAATGAAACTGAAATACTTTGGCCAGCTAATGAGGAGAAAGAGAAGAACCTAATGCTGGGAAAGATTGAAGACAAAAGAAGAAGGGGACGGCAGAGAATGAGGTGGCTGGATAGAATCACTGAAGCAGTAGTAAGCTTAAATGGACTCCAGAGGATGGTAGGGAACGGGAAGGCTTGGAGGAACGTTGTCCATGGGGTTGTGATGGGAAAGACATGACTTCACAACTAACAACAACAACAACACTCATAGAACATATATATAGCAGACACACACATGTAAATATAGTACTTCATTTGGGAGAAGCATTGTTATGCTGAGTAAAGAAAAGGGGAGGAGTACAAATGAAAATCTTTTTTTTATATAATTTTTTTATTTATTTCATTACAATTACAACAAAATATATAATCACTTAAAGATGGGGACTTTACAGAGCATAATCACGTCAATCAAAATTTACATATACAAAGCAGAGACTCCAATAATTACCTTAATCTTGTCCTTTTTTAGTTTTGTTATTCATCCATGTATACCATAGGTCCCAACATTGAAAGTATACAGAGTCCTTCTGATCTCTCAAGATTTTTGTTAATCTGTCAGCTTCCGCATATTCCATAATCTTTCCCAAAATCAGATCTTTAGCTGGTAATTCTTTCCCTTTCCAATGCTGAGCAAAACAGATTCTTGCTGCGGTAGTGATATATATACACAAACACCAAATATTCATGCCTAATTTATCTGGCCTTATATTTAATAGATAATATTCTTGCTTTAATGGTAGTTTCCATCCCGTGATTTCTAGTAACCACCTCTGTATAGTTTTCCAAAATTCAATTGCCTTAGGAAAGGTCCACCATAAATGGAAGTAAGTGCCTATCTCCCGTATTTCCAACAGTTTGGAGGGAGTCCTGGGTACATTTTAGATAGTCGAGCTGGGGGAAGATGCCATCTATACACCATCTTGTACAAGTTTTCTTTGTATGAGGTTGCCATCAGAAGTTTCAAATGTTTTGTCCAAATTTCTTCCCATTTTATCATTTCAATTGGGTGACCAAAATTCCTCCCCCAGGCAATCATAGAATCTTTAACAATCTCATCCCCAATCCAATAATTTACTAGAAGTTTATAAATCTTAGATAGCATTCTATCCTCCTTTCCATTAGTAATAATATTGTCCATTTCTTGCTGTGTCAGATTTATACCACCTTGGTCTCTGTCTGGTTTCTCTTCAGATCGTATAAATCTTTCGCCTTTTACAAATGAAAATCTTAAAGTGTTTATCATACATTTATTTATTTATTCAACTTATATACATACCTATACATAGTATTTATTACACTTATTCAACTGTATTGTTCTTGCAAACCCATCTCATTCATTCATTCATTCTTAAACCAATTAACCATTCTTAAACCATTTTATAAGATGGTATCTCTTAAACGAGTGACTCTGGGCAGTTTACAATAGAGCTAAATTAATAAATCAAAGTAAAATTAAAAGCATCAAAGTAAATTAAAACACAGAATATTAGACACTGTTAAAGGGATATTAAAAATAGCGGAGCCACTTCATTACAGATAGTCCTCAATTTACAATCATTTGTTTAATGACTATTCAAAGTTACAATGGTAACTTTTTTACATTTTTTACAGTGAAAAAAGTGACTTATTTTTCACATTTAACTTTCATTGCAGCATTTTCATAGTCACATGATCAAAGTTTGGATGCTTGACACCTGGTGTCAGGCATGCCTCCTTTCAGATTTCAAGAAAGAATAACCTTGACTCCATTTTCATAGATAAAGGTACTTTTACTGAAATTGAACTGAATGCAGCCAAGGAAAAGCAAGATCTGAGGCATAGGCACAAAAATCACATATAGAAAGTGTCCCCTCCCCACTGTCCAGCGTAAATCATCCAATCCAAAGATCCTCCAGGGGTCATGTGGAAGTGCACGTCTGGCAATGTCATCAATCTGGAATGCCACGACCGTTGACCTGATACCCACTTCAAAGAAAAGACTACAGCTAAGATTCACTTTCGTTTCTCCTCCCCCAGCACGCTTCTCCACCCAGCTTCCTCCTAGCTCCCCCTCCCCGTTACCATGGCAGCCGAGCAAGCAAGCATTGAAAGAGCAGAGGCTGACACCTGGCATGAATTTATGATGATTTATTGTATCACAGGATCATGTGACCACCTTTTGCAAACTTCTAAGAAACAAAGTCAATGGGAATTCACTTAACACTGATTTTATTAACTGCTGCGATTCATTTAACAACTGTGTCAAGAAAGATCATAAAATGGAGCAAAATTTACTTAACAGTTGTCTTGCTTAGGAGCAGAAATTTGGAGCTCAGTTGTGGTCATAAATTGAGAACTACCTGTAGTTTACCTGTCCCTGCTGGCACAATCAGGTCTTGAAGGACCTCAGGAAGCTTAGTAGTGACCACACTAATCTCATCCCAGGAACGAGAAGATTCTGCATCATGGGCAGTAATGGGTTGCTCCCGGTTCAGTTCTTGTGAACCAGTTATAATGGTGCCTGGAGGCTCCGCTCACCCGGCTGGACATCATCATGGACGGTCTGCGCATATACAGAAGCTCGTGTGTGTGCTCCCATTGTGAACCGGTAGTGGACGTAAGTAAGTAACCCCTGATCATGGGCACCACTACAGAAAAGCCCCATCATTTAAGGCCCCGCAAATGTAGCTCCCCAGAGCATGCAGTCCACATTTATCTTGCAATTATTGTTTCTTCCCCCCCCCCATTTCTCATTGTTTCACTATGTTATAAATGATCTAGATGAGGGGATAGAAGTGGAACTCCTCAAATCTGCAGATGAAACCAAGTTGGAGGCAATTGCTAATATTTTGAAAGCTCAAGATCCAGAAGGATCTTGATATATTTGAATACTGGGTTCTGTTTAATAAAATGCAGTCCAGTGGTGAGAAGAATACAGTTTGGCATTTAAACAGGAGAAGCATCGAGATTATGAGGAGTTATAGTACCACTTTATACTACACTGGTGAGGCCATGTTTGGAATACTGTATCTGATTCTGGTAATCACAATACAAAAATTGTTGAGGCGCTGGAAAATGTAGAGAAGAGCACAAAGATGACAAAGGATTCAGAGGCTAAGTCATATAGTAAATGGTTGAGGGAATGAGGTATGTCTAGCCCAGGGATGTAAAACTCAATTTCATTGATGGCTGCATCAGGGTTGTGTTTGACTTTGGGGGGACAGGTGGGCATGACCGGGGTGGGCATGGTCAGGTCAACATCACTCACGTCAGGGGCACCTGTGATGGCCTGGGCAGGGCTGGGGGGATCCATTGTTTCCAGCAGAGGAAAGTGAGACCATGGAGAGCCCCAAACACTTGTCCTCCAGAGGAGCCTTCCGGTCTGCTGGTGGCCAAGTGCTAAGGTAGGACTTCCCTCCCTCCCTCCCTCCCTCCCTTCTCCTTTCTTCTTCCTTCCCCCTTTCCTTTTTTCTTTCTTGCTCTCTTCCCATCTTTCCTTTTTCTTTCCTCTTTGCCTTTCCCCTTTCCTGTCCCTTCTTGCATGCTCAAATACAAAAGGGGAAACATTTCTCCTTTTGTTTTGCTTTTAGTTGGTTTTGCTAAGCCTCAGCCCTGGGCCCCTGTTTTCAGCCTGGATGGCCTCATGCAGCCATCTGAACCTCCTGAGCTCTATTTTTGCTGGCAGAGGCACTGCGGGCTGGTCCTTCGCTGTTTCCAGGGCTGCCCCCCAGATCAGATTTAAGCACCCAACGGGCCAGATCGGGCCCATGGGCCTTGAGTTTGACCCCTGGTCTAGCCTATCAAACATGAGGGAAAGGAGTGTTTTTGTTAATTTTAAAGCATTTTTTTTAAAAAAATTAAAGTTAAAAATACTCACCTGCACATTCCTTCTTTAGTAGGCCAATGAAGTATGCACTAGAATATAAAACCCTACTTTTAAATCACATTGCTCTATTTGACTAGAATAGTTTCATGTATTCTAATGGTTGCTACCGTGTTTCCCTGAAAATAAGACATGTCCAGATAATAAGCCCAATTGGGCTTTTGAGCGCACCTGCAGATGCGCAGCTGCCATACAAAGAGCACAAGGTGAGGAAGTGATGCGGCGGGGGGGGGGCAAATGGTGGGGGAACATGCCCCATGCACACCTGCCATCCACTCGGAATGGCCTCATAGAGGCCACTCCTTCAAGCCCTAGTTTGCATATCCCTTCTCTTAGTGGCAGCTGCAAAGAGCAGGCACAAACAAACTCTTGCCAGCCCTAGCCCTATCTACCTGGGGGGAGGGATACTGGCACCGGAGCTCCGAGCAGTGGCTGTCTGCACAGCCATGAAGCGGGATCAACGTGGCCGGTTCTTGCCCATAGCATTGCTGGCAAGGATAGGTCAGAGCCTCTGCCAGCAGAGATCAGGCCAGATTCGGTGAGCTGGACAGACCGCTACCACTCGGGAAAAGAAGCAAGAAAGGAGGTGCTGGCGAGAGAGCCCATTTCTGACGTTCTTTTCCTCCTGGGCTGCAGCAGCAGTGTGTTCATCTCCCTGAATCAGGCTTTCCAATCTTGGCTGGCAAGGGGGAGTGGCAGGTGGGGAGGGGTGGGGAGGCAGAGAAGAAGACGCAATCCAAAGTACTTCATTGTAACACACCATTCCCATCTCCTGTATAGAAACCCCATCTTAAGTGATAAGCTAAAAATGAAAATAAAAAACTTGAATGTTTTAGGCAACAGCTCACCCAAAGGAGAAGAAGCTGCTATGCTTTTGAGTTTCTGAGCGCAAAGTGCTGGAATTTATTGCAGCAGGTAAAAACAGACACTGACATAAAAATCCAGCAGCTTCTAGCCAGTAAAATTATTTATCAAGCTAACAAGGGAAGGACTTTTTCATGTATGGTAGCAACAGCCCGATGTGGAGAGGACATGCCTTTATATTTCACCTGTGAGTTGAAGCCTCATCTTGTTCCATGCATCTTGCTTCTCTGCCTCCCCACCCCTCCCCACCTGCCACTCCCAAGAATGGCAAGCCTGAGTGGAGAGCAATCAAAGCAGAGAGGAGCAGAGGGGAAGGGGAGGCCTCAGGCCACCGTCACCATAGAGTGGGAAGCACACTCCCAGAGTGGCTGCTGCCCTGGTTGGGATTTGGAAGTCACAGAGGCAGAATTTGAGGAAGAGAAAAAAGACTTCTGCTGCTACTGCTGCTTTCCTTATATGCAGCCAAAAGCAGAAGCAGCAGAAGTCTTTCTTTCTCTTTCCCAGTCTCTGCCTCTGTGGCTTCCAAACCCCAGCCAGGGCAGCTGCCGCTCTGGGAGTGTGCTTCCCTGTAAGGATCACCTCTCTTTTCAACCTGAGAAAGTCTGAATTCTTGAAACGTAGTTGTTCAAAAGGATTCTTTTATCAAGCAGCCTTAGGCAAAGCAGTAGGATTAAAGTGGTAGAGACCCCTCCCTTTTAGTCAGAATGCAGATTTTAGCCAATATACAAGTATGAAGATGTTTTCTTTACTATTTCCGTTGAGTTCCCGAACAAACATGCATTCCCACCACTACCCTTTAAAGTGATACAACCCACATGGCTATCATATAAATTCCTGCAGGTAAAGGGAATCTCAGGCCTCCTTGGCGCCAGGATATAGGTTGTAAAGTATCTGATGACACAGGTCATACTAGTAAATTGAATCCAAGTCTCCCCCTTCCTCCACTTGAATGACAGTATCACTTTTAGAGATCTCTATGGTGACGGCTGGAGCTGGAACCTGCAGGGAGAGCTGGCCCGGACTGTGGCTTCCGCACTGGTGCCAGTGGCACTGCCTATGAGCTCAAGAACCTGGTGCTCACTGGCTTCGCCCACATCAACATGGTGAGGCTAGGGAGGTGCGTGAACGGGGTATGGAGACAGGCACTTGCGGAGCTTGGTGCTCGCATTCTACACACACACACACTGCAGGAGGGGAGAGGCTTGATGGTGGCGCACAAAGGGAATCTCTCTCTGCCGGACTCCCAGCTGTGAATGTGCAGGCTGCCCGGGCCTCCTGCACCCCCAAGATAATAAGACATCCCTCCCCCCCCCCCCCGATAATAAGGCCAAGCCCTTATTTCGGGGTTCAAAACACGGTCTTATTTTTAGGGAAACATGGTAGAAGTTCTATGAGTTTTCAGTTTGTCCATTTGTAATGCATAGCTTCATTATTTTATAAGTGAACTGAATTTTTCATTTAAACAAACATGGCAAAAGGGCTGTATTGGGAGACTCCACCCTTGATTCCCATGATGTATAGTGGTCCTCAAGCCCAAATACTTTTACCTATTTAGTATGTCTGTAAATATTTAACCAGACTTGCATAAATTCATAGATGCATAAATTAGCAGTAGAATTTATAGTTCTATCTTCCAAGTTACAGATGCTCATTTTACCCAAGCTTTTTACTCAATGCTGGATGGGTTTAGGACTTTTCACCTCCTACCCTTGGCTGTGCCTGCTTCTCCACCAGGCTTCCGCCTCGGTGGATTCTCTTCTAGATTTTCTCCTTAACTGATACCCCTCCCCCCCCGTCCATTTGCCATGGCCAGTCGTCCATGGTCCCTCCATCCCACACGCTTCAGCACGGCCCATTCAACGCCACAGTGTTAGTCCTGGGCTTTTTGCCTTCTGGGACAGTTAGCCGCCAGCCAATTGGCTAGTTGCCAGTGCTGGCAGCCAGAAGCCAGCTTCATCCAAAGGAGTATTTGTTTTGGGTGGGTATCCTAGTCTTAGAAAGAGAGAGGGAAGGAACGTTGAAACTCACTTTAACAATGCTCTTGCTTAGCAACCAAAATTTTGGGCTCAATTGTTGTGGTAAGTTGAGGACTATCTCTGTCTTCCTCTCATGATGGCAGCCTTGCTTAGTAAACTTCTCTTTTCTGGGCATTTATCCTCTGCGTTAGGAGCACATCTAATTCTATCAAGATGATATAAGGTCTCCTGCTGGAGAAGGGTTGGACTGGACAACCTCTGAGGTTCCTTCCAGCCCTGGATTGCTGTGCTATTTCAAAGCATCCACTGAAGCTGTGTCTAGTGCCAGTGTTTATGGTCCTCCCTCCCTCCTCCTTCCTTCCTTCCTTCCTTCCTTCTTGTCTCCCTTCTCTCTCTCTTCCTTTCTCTCTCTCCCTCCCTCCCTCTTTCCCTCTCTCTTTCTAAGGCTAGGATACCTACCCGAAACAAAAACTCCTTTGGATGAAGCTGGCTTCTGGCTGCCAGGAAGCAAAAAAACCTGGGACTAACAGTGTTGTGTTGAATGGGCTGTACCGAAGCGTGGGGGATGGAGGAGCTGTGTTGAATGGGCGGGGGCATCCCAGCCGAGGAGAAAAGCTAGAGAAGAATCTCCCGAGGTGGAAGCCTGGTGGAGAAGCAGGCACAGCGAAGGGTAGGAGGCGAAAAATCCCATTCCGATGCTGGATAGTCTTTGCTATTAACCATCAAAGATGGTTAATATTTACACCAAGGATTTTACACCAAAGGTTATTTGCAAAGAGAAATTTTTCTGGCCTCTCACACAAATTCATTGGAATGATTTTTATAAAACCTCAATGTATTTTGCATTTTTATAATTTACTCTATTTGCCATTACATAGAAATAGACATTAAGATGCACTAAAATCGTACCTCAAAAATTAAGAGAAATATTTCACCATTTCTAAATAAATGAAAGGATTTAATCATTTCTAAATAAATGAAAGGATTATTTTTTCTGATGTGGATTTATACCTGTTAATCAAAAAAGTTGGTTCATGATGCATATTTATAGCTTTATATTTGATTAACCATAATGAACCTGTTTGATGTTTAGCAGCAAAGTCTGGTTATGAAATCACTTTAGGACTTTTTGATTCCCATATAAAACAACTCAATATTAGTATATTTATGTAGATGAATCCCCCAACTACAGATGCAATTAATAGTTTTTGAAAAATATTTGATTTCCATTTTAGAAATATGATAATTGTATTTTATAGGATTTCAGAATTGGTATTGAAAACATATTCATATAAGTTCTTCGAAAATCTTTAACAACTTTTATATTTTTGTCATTCATACTTTAGTACATGTTTGTAGTATGACACCTGAAAAGATTGCTGACATTGTTAATAAAATCATACTGTATAGTTATGTATTCAAATTTGATTACTGTGAACATGAGCTTTGCAGCATTGTGCCGCCTGCTGGTACAAGCAGTACACATTTTCCAGATGGCTTCTTCCATTATTGTGCCATATAGCTGCAAGCTGCTCCATTGCTAGGATGCACAGCACAGTCCTAGGAGCAGCCACTCAGAAAATGATGGAACATTATGGAATGCTGCAGAAGTTGTGTTAGCAAAGCAAAGCAAGGTTCTCTGATGCTGGGATGCATGGTATGGAACACTCCTAGAAATGGCCACCATTTTAATTGAAAAATGGTGGCCATTTCTAGAATCATGCCATGTGGCTAGCAACCTAGTGGCCTGCCCTCTTTCCCTACCCCAACCTCTGAGCTCTGGAGATCTATGAAAGTTTAGTGAGGAGGGCTCAATGGGGTGGAAAGCAAACCCAAGGCCTGCGGGAATCTAGTGTGGAGAATGGAGGTGGGAGATAGGTGGGGAAGCACTGCAGCATTCCTATGATTGATCATAAGGGTGAGTGATCATATTGGCTGTAACTTTGGGTTGCAAGTACCTTTTGGGAGTTCCAACATAACTTTGGTTATTAAGTGAAGGCTATATGCAGTTTTATAAACTACAGCAGGCACCATTAGGACTCCTGATAAAGTGGGATTGGAAATCTCATTTTGTGTGTGTGTGTGTGTGTATGTGTATGTGTAGGGTAGGGTAGGGCATTTTATGTGTGTTGAACATCATAGAGGCTTAATACCAATTTCATTGCATAATGAAAGAAGAATAAACCTAAGTGTCTAACTCAGGGGTCTGCAACCTTAAACACTCAAAGAATTTGGACCTGTTCCCCCAGAAAAAAAAAAAAAACACTGGGAGCCACAAAACCTGGGTGGGCATGGCCAACTCTACATCACTCACTCCCACCCAATCACATGACCATGCCTACCCAACAGGCCATTAGGGCAGAGAACCAGTTGTTAAAAAAAAAACCCTCACCAGGAACCACAAAACCCTTAATCTCTCTCCCTCCTTCTCTCTGTATCTTCCCCTCTCTTCCCCCCCTCTCTGCATTTCCAAAAAGTTGCAAAGAAGGAAAAAAAAGGAGTAGCGAAGAGCCCCAAGGAGAGCTTGCTGGACTTTCTGAGAGAGTGAGAAGAAACACAGAGACAGAGAAAGAGATACACAGAGAGAGAGAGAGAGAGAGAGACATAGAGAGAGAGACATAGAGTGAGAGATACACACACAGAGGAAGATACAGAGAGAGGGGGAGACTGATTGATGGGTGAGTGTCTTTGGTGAGGGCACTTTGGCTTTCTCGGGGCCTGACCCCTGGGGTGGGTGTGCAAGGTTCGATGGGGCCAGCCCCCTTTTCCTGCTGCCCTGAGCTTAAAGCTGCAGCTGGGTACAGCGGGCCCATCCCCCTTTCTGTCATCCTCACCTCCCAGATCCCATTCCTCCTCCCCTCCCATTCCCATGAGATCAGCATCAGTCATGGCCGGATCGGGCCAGTTTTTCAATGCAGAGACCAGGTTGCACGTTTCCCCAAGAAACCAAAGCATGCTGAACACCAACAAGAGCCAGAAGAAGCTCCAGAAAGAGAGAGGCACTGGAGAATCAGCCCCGGTTGCTTCTCCATCCCCTGCCATTGCCTTTACCTTCTCAGGCCGGGGGGGGGGGGGAGAGGTGGGGCCAGCCAGTGATGGCACAGGGAGCACTTTTCCCCAAGCAATCAAAGCAAACTGAGCACCAACAAGGGCCGGAAGAAGCTCCAGAAAGAGTGAGGTACTGGAGAATCAGCCCCAGTTGCTTCTCCATCCCCTGCCGTCGCCTTTACCTTCTCAGGCCAGCGGGGGGGGGGGGGGAGGAAGAGAGGCGGGGCCAGCCAGTGACGGGACAGGGAGCCACAGCAGAGGGCCCAAAGAACTGTGACCAACATCCAGTCTAACTAATCAATTTCTTCTTAGGGTTCTTGGCTAGGTAAAGTGGACAAAAATATCACACATTTGATTAAAAAGCTTTGTGCCAGGGATTGGAAGGCTGACAAGAGGAATGAGAGGTGGTGTTGCAGCAAGACTGCATTATTTTGATACCCTTGGCAAAATAATAAGAAATGGAAAAATTATAGTGAGGAGAAAGAGCGATCTTTCTCTCCTCATTTTCCCACTAAACATACATTTTATATGAAGTTTTCAATTTTTTCCCAATTGGAAAATGGGTTTTGTCCATTTAGAAAAAATGGGAAATTTTTGTTTCCCTGCCAAAATGTAATTTTTGAACCAAGGTACATGAATAGCAATAGCACTTAAATATACTACTTCACAGTGCTTTATTAAGCAGTTTACAGAATCAGCATAGTGCCCCCAACAATCCTCGTAAATAATTTGATTGTTTTTCTTTTGAATTTTAGCTACCTATTTGATTCTTGGGGTGATGTTATAGTTCAATTTCAATCATATTTAAATAAGAAAAACAAGCACAATGTTTTTATAGTAAAGCATTTATATATGCTTTTTATGTTATGATAAAAGCCTTTTTTCTGAGAAAATAGTTTTTTAAAAATATTTTTGAATTTGAATTTTGGGTACTCCAAAACACTTTAAGTGTTAACTATACTGGCGTTTTGTTTTGTTTTTTGTATCTTCATCAGAAAATCCTGTTCTTTAACTTATTCATCTAAAAATATTTTTTTAATTATAATATTGTTTAATCTGGAATATATTTATTTCTTCAGCCAGCAGGTTAGAAAATATGCTACAAACATCAATGGTAAGATTTCTGTCCTAGTTCCTTAATCTACTTATTTTCTTTTCCTGCAGAACCTCAAGGAATTTTTGATCCCACTTTAAGCTGCATGAGATCAAGTGTGACTAAGAGAATACTACAAAGTACTTGCCCACCAATTGCCCATGGAGGTTATGGAAAGCCCTACTTTGGGACAAATGGTTTCAGTTCTCCTTTTATAAATTTTCAGACTGCTTTCCACACTATCCATTCTGAGAACAGCCCAGTAAAGCCAAGGATTATCACAGTCGTGAAGCCCTGTGGGCATGCCGTCAGGAAGATAACATTGCTTTTAAATCGGCGTTCTGTTCAAACATTTGAACAGCTGATTGCTGACATCTCAGAAGCCTTGGGATTTCCACGGTGGAAGAACGATCGTGTGAGAAAATTATACAATTTAAAGGGAAGGGAAATCAGAAGTGTTTCTGATTTCTTTAGAGAGGGTGATGCATTTATAGCTATGGGAAAAGAACACTTAACCTTGAAAACCCTTGAAATGGCAATCCAAGAACTTTATTCTGATAAGCCTTACGCTCCTCTTACTAGGGCTTCAGAAAATTGGAAACAACTTCAGAAGCCGAAACATAGAATGCATGAGAAAACTTCTAAATTAGAAGAGAGCCTTGAACCCACAGTTGTTAACAGCTGCATAGATATCATATCTCCTAAACTATTTAACAAGCATTACATAAAAGCTCAAACTAGGATCAGAGAGGAAGAGAAATTGAGGCCCAAAAATAGATGGATAAAAGACAACTGGCATGGAGAACATGATGTGAAACCCACTAGAAAACCCAAAGAAATTGAGGAATATTTTAACAAAGAGAGAAATCCTGAAAGTGACACTGAAAGAAGTTCAGATACAATTATCAAATGTGAGAAATGTGAAAGAGAAAGACAGCTGAGACAAAAATTGCAAAAAGAAAGACAGGATGATTTTCAGTTTAGGAACAGAGACTTGAGTGTAAGAGCATGTAAGAAATATCATGTTGAAAAGCCCACAAAATTGAGAAGTTGCAGGAAATTACTGGAACACTCAGTAGAAGAAGCTGAAGTTACATGGAAGGAAGCTGGTTGTCAGAGTACATGGACAACTTCACATAATCATACCAGTAAAGATCTTGAGAAGCAAAACATAAGTATTTACAGAGCTCAGATCCTGCAGAACCAGGATGAAGAATTAGGAATAATGAAGACAAAACCACTAGAAAGTCAGCACACTATAGTAGGAGATACCTATGAGCTAAAGAAAGAACATAGAAAAAGTTCTAGAATGAATCAGAGCTGTTGGTTAATAAAAAGTTCTCAGGCTGATGGAGAGAAGCAAACAAAAGTTGAAGGAGAAAAAAAAGAGGTACAGAAGTTAAAAGAAAGAAATACTGGAGGCGAGAAAATGGAGCAGGGGGAGAGTGAACAGGTTAATCAGGAAAGGAAGGAAGAACTTAAAATTAACAAAGAAAGGGAAAAGCCATGTAAGTCCAGGGATATAACATTGAGACATGATGTCTCTAGCAGAGCAGATGTGGAGAATTGCTATGAAATTGGCCGAACTATTGGAGATGGGAACTTTGCTGTTGTGATGGAGTGTCACCATCAAAGCACTAATCAGATCTATGCAATGAAAATCATTGATAAATCAAAGCTGAAGGGAAAGGAGGAAATGCTAGAAAATGAGATCTTGATAATCAAGCGCCTCTCCCACCCCAACATTGTAAGCTTGATTGAAGTATTTGAAAGTGAAGAAGAAATTTACTTAATCATGGAATATGTCCCTGGTGGGGACTTATTTGATGCCATTATAGAGAGTGTGAAATTCACAGAACATGATGCTGCTCTCATGATAACAGACCTGTGTGAAGCTCTTGTATATATCCACAGGAAGAACATTGTTCACAGAGATCTCAAGCCTGAAAATCTTCTGGTAGGAATTGCAAAATACACTGTACTTCTGATAAACTGAATGTTGCTATTTATTATTTTGGTTTATATGAACAAATGATCTAGCACAGGAGTATGAAAAATATGTAGAATAGAACAAATTGTTCCTATTCCTTTAAGGATTAATGTAGATATTTGGATTGATTGAATTGATTACATTCTCTGCTTGAGCTCACTGAAAAAGCTTGGAGTACTTCCTTGATTTGTATTAGATGTAATTCCATTCAACTTTAATACGTTTTTTTAACTAAATAATAATTCCTCCAGTGTTATTCAGAAAAAAATTCAAAGTGTGCACTTCCTAATATAAATTAGAGGCATCTGAAATGTCACTTGTCTTATGCTGATTCTCACCATTGGTTTATTAAACATATCACTTCATATTCTAAAACTAACTTCCAAAGAATTCCTTGATATTTTTCTCAAGATTCTCTTCAATTGAGGCACCATAATGTGCCACTGAGAGGTTAGCTATTGCAACAGTGCCCTCCTACTGAAGGAACTTCAGTCTGGGTACTTCTCAATTCATGACCACACTTGAGCCCAAAATTTCTGTTGCTCCATTTTATGACATTTTTGCCACAGCTGTTAATTGAATCACTGCAATTGTTAAGCAAATTATGCAGTCATTAAGTGAATCTGACTTACCCTATTGACTGATTGTCAGAAGCTAACAGAAGATTACAGATGATGGTCACATGATCCTAGCCATAAATACATGACAATTATCAAGCATCCAAATTTTGAAGATGTGACAAGGGATTGCTGCAAGAGTTGTTGCTGTATTTTTTTGACTACAAGATGCACCTTTTTGTCTCCCAAAAGGGGGCAAAAATGTCTGTTCCTCTTATAGATCGAATATTGCTGAAGCCATACCCACTCACCAGCCATTTTTTGGCCTCTGCATGCTCTGTTTTTGGGTCTTTTTTCGGCCTTTTTCAGGCCTCATTTTGAGGCTTTGGTTGCCTGTTTTCAAGGCTTCTTTTGGCCCATTTGGGGGGCTTTTGGGGCCTGTTTTGAGGCTTTTTAAAACCTAGTTTTGAGGCTTTGGGGGGCCATTTTTAGGCCTTGTTTGGTGCATTTTTGAGGCTTTTTTGGCCCATTTTTGGGGAAAAATGGGCCCAAAAAGCCTCAAAAATTGCCCCCAAAAGCCTTGAAAATGGGCTGAAAAAAGCCTCAAAAGCGGGCTGAGAAAAGCCCCCAAAATGGGCCCAAAAAGCCTCAAAAATGGGCTGAAAAAAGCCCTGGAAACAGGTTGAAAAAAGATTGGGAAAAGGCTGAAAAAAGGCACTAAGAAGGGAGGCCAAAAACTTTTTGTTGTTTTCCTCTTCTAAATTTAGATGTGCCTTAAATATGGTAAGTATGAAAACCAGCTGAAAGTAAATTTTTTCAGTGCCTTTGTAACTTTGGTCGCTAAATGAATGGTATAAGTTGAGGACTATTTGTATAGCGATTTAACCAGCCCAGCCCATTAAAACCTTTGAATTACTCTATGACATGATAGTGATTCAATCAATATCTCTTTATTTGTGATAGGCAGTTAGATAGGATAGGTTCTATCCCACTATCAGTTTTGTAGCAATAGAGAGCGATTGTGTACTTTAATTTTCAGTTGATGGTTAAACCTCAAGCTTGTGTGCAATTCACACTAATGATATCTGTCTAATTTTGGTTTTCCTGCTCAGGTTCAGCGGAATCCAGATAAAACTACCACATTGAAACTAGCAGATTTTGGTCTTGCAAAACAGGTGACGAGACCAATATTCACTGTATGTGGAACTCCAACTTACGTTGCTCCTGAAATACTTGCTGAGAATGGTGAATATAATTTTTTGCAAAATGTTTATGTTATCTAAGCATTTGATTAATTTTATTTTATTTTGCTTAGCTTTTATCCAAGTAGATGTTCTTATAACTATGAATGTGTGGATATGGCCAAGATTTTTCCTTTGTGCTGTACATTCTTACAACACTATGAATTTGTGTTAGGTATGTTCTTTTGTGTTATATTACAGAGTTGTCAATTTGATCTCTTATTACTCAGTTGTCTCTTTCTGATGATAATTATTGAGGAATGCTGAATTGTCTACAGGAATGCATGTCTGAAAATACACAAAAGGGTGGTACAGAAATGGGGATAGGGATAAACTTTAGGTATTGTTTTCCATCAGTCCCCTTTCTTTTCCTGAAAAAGGTAGGAATTTGTATGCTATGGGAGTACAATTGGATTATGTAGTCTTTGTGCTTTGTTGGCAGTATTAATTAGGAAAATGAGCAATTCAGTACACAATAGCAGTCTGTATACAAAAGCATACAGTATACAAAAGCAATAATGTGCTTTTTTACACACTTCAGAGCTAGTCTTTCAAACAGTCCTTTCTGAGTTCAGTAGACTATAGTTATTTAATGTTATATTGTGCTGCTTAAGAACAGGGGAGATTTACTTGATATATAACTGATCTTATTTTGGTTACTTGCCCCTTTGCCTTCAATGGAGACATGAAACAAATAAAGGACTATGTACCATCATGTTCATCATGATATATTAATTAGATGGCAAAAATGATTTGGGCAAAGGAGAGGGGTAGAGAAAATAAAAGTGGTGCATGGTATAGAAATTTGCTGGTGTTGCTCAGTGACCTGCATATGAGCGCATGCACAGGGGGGCAGATGCAGGAGGCTGCATGCAGGGGGTCTAACCTATATTAGGTCTTATCTTGTGGAAGCAGTGAAACGGCAATATTTCGCCGCTCTCATTGCATCTGCAGAAAACCACCCAGCAGCCCTGTTTAGTGGAGGACCATGGAGCAAGGGAGGACCCCTTGCAGGGCCGAGCTGAGGATTTTGCACAGTTTCTGAAAGATAAAATCTCTCAGATCCGGACCAGGCTGGAGTCTGACTGGGCAGAGTCCACTGAGGAGACTGAGGCTAGTCTTGGTGGGGACATCTGGGTTGGGTTTGAGCTTGTCTCGTTGGATGAAGTGGACAGGATTATGGGTCGGTTGGGGGCCTCCACATGTGTATTGGACCTGCGTCCCTCCTGGCTTGTTTCTGCAGCCAGAGAGGTGACCAGAGACTGGATCCAGACTGTCGTTAACGCTTCATTGAGGGAGGGGTTTGTCCCTGCTGCACTTAAACAGGTGGTGGTTCGACCCCTCCTTAAGAAGCCCAACCTAGACCCGCTTTTTATAGAAGGTTGTTGAGACTGTGGTGGCACAGCAATTCCTTCAATTCCTGGAGGAAACAGACTACCTAGACCCTTACCAATCTGGTTTCAGGTGCAGTCCAGCATGGAAACGGCATTGGTCGCCCTAGTGAACGATCTCTAGTGGGCCAGTGATGGGGGTTGTTCCTCCATCCTGGTCCTACTTGACCTCTCAGCAGCTTTTGATACCATTGACCATGGTATCCTGCAGTGACTCGGAAGGTTGGAGATAGGAGGCACTGTTCTGCAGTGGTTCTCCTCCTACCTCTCGGGCCACTCACAGTTTGTATTGGCGGGGAGTCAGAGATCCTCCCAGAGGCCCTTCACTTGTGGGGTGCCTCAGGGATCAGTTCTCTCCCCCCTGCTCTTTAACATCTACATGAAGCCGCTGGGTGAGATCATTCATGGTTTGGGGATGAGGTATCACCAATATGTGGATGATACCCAGCTTTATATCTTCACCCTGGACCACCCTGGGGACGCCCTTTCCATGATGTCCATGATGCCTGGAAGTAGTGCGGGCTTGGATGGGAAGGAACAGGCTCAGACTCAAATCATCCAAGACTGAGTGGCTGTGAATGCCGGCATCTCGGGATCTAGAGGTACCATCATTAGTGATCGGAGGGGAGATTCTTACCCCCTCTGGCACAGTTCGCAATCTGGGTATCCTCCTGGATTCTTGGCTGTCCCTGGATGATCATCTGACGGCTGTAATCAGGGGGGCTTTCGCTAGGTACGTCTTGTGCATCACTTGCGCCCCTTTCTAGACGGAGATGCCCTTGCCACGGTCACTCATGTCTTTGTTACTTCTCAGTTGGATTACTGTAATGCCCTCTACATGGGGCTGCCCTTGGGATGCATCCAGAGGCTTCCGCTAGTCCAGAATGCAGCCACGCAGGCAGTTACAGGAGCTCCTCATTACTCCCGTGTTACACCTCTCCTGCGTGAGCTGCACTGGCTGCCGGTTGCTCTCCAGGTCTGTTTCAAGGTGCTGGTGCTTACCTATAAAGCCCTATATGGCTTAGGTCCAGGGTATTTACAGGACCATCTTCGGCCCTCCTCCCATCGTCCTGTGCGCTCCCTCAGAGTTGGCCTCCTCAAGGTGCCGTTGGCCAAACAATGTTGGCTGGCAGCCTCCAGGGGGAGAGTATTCTCTGTTGGAGCGAGGACCCTCTGGAATGGTCTGCCCGCTGAGCTCAGGATAGCCCCCGACCTCCTCTCCTTTCACCGCAAACTGAAGATGTGGCTGTTCCATCAAATAATCTGATCCGTGGGGTTGTACAATGCAATAATTTTAATATTATTTTAATGGAGCTTTTAATTTGAATTAACACTGTGGTTTGTATTGTTGACTGCTGTTTGTAAGCCGCCCTGAGTCCTTCGGGAGAATGGCGGCATATAAATCACAATAATTAATTAATTAATTAATTAATTGCATTTTGGGGGGTTGGCCACACACGCCCGCATTCAGTTAGCCATCACTGCCCTATAACTTGTAGTTGTAAAAAGAGACCATAGCACACATCCCTTCAAACTTGCAAGAATCTATTACTAAATTCAATAAAGCAGTATTAGCTCATCAGATTATCATTATCATTATTTTATCAGATTTCCTGATAAGGTTGACAGCCCTATTTATAATAGCAACTGCCTCTGTATAAGTCTGGCAAGAAGAGGTGATAATGGACCCCCAATCATGCCTGGTTAAGTTTAGGATGATTAGGATCTTATTAAATATAATTAGAATTGCATGTGACTTAAGATGTAAGGAATTTATTTTCTGATATTTTATTTGTATTTTAAAATATGAAAGCAAAAATTAAATCATTTGCAAATGTCAATATTTTTTCTTTCTCTCAGGCTATGGTTTAGAAGTTGATATGTGGGCTACTGGTGTAATACTCTATATTTTACTTTGTGGCTTTCCACCTTTCCGAAGTCATGAACGAGATCAGGAAGAGTTATTTCAAATTATACAGCTTGGACATTATCAATTTCTCTCTCCATACTGGGATAACATTTCATCTGGTAAGTTCCCTTTAGTAAGTAGGCTAAACAGGTTGTAAAAGTCCCTGTGGATTTTATTCTGCTAGTCATTGTGTCAGATCCCTGAAAGTGATACTGCCATTCAATCGGAGGAGGAGGGGCACTTGGATTCGATTCCCTAGCATTGCCTGTGTCAACAGATACTTTACAACCTATATCCTGGCACCAAAGAGGCCTGAGATCTCCTTTACCTGCAGGAATTTTTATGATAGCCATGTGGGTTGTCTCACTTTAAGGTATAATGGTGGGAATGCATGTTTGTTCGGGTTCTCAGAGAAAATAGTAAAGAAAACATCTTCACACTTATGTATTGGCTAAAATCTGCATTCTGACTTAAAGGGAGGGGTCTCTACCACTTTAATCCTACTGCTTGCCTAAGAGTATTAAGATCTTGCTTTAACTGGATAGCTGTCACTTCTGCTTAATAAAAGAATCCTTTTGAACAACCACATTTCAAGAGTTCATTCTTTCTTAAGTTGGAAAGAGAGGCAATCTTTACAGTGAAGCAATCTTTGCTCTGCTGGGGTGACCTTGCAAACCATGTCTGAACGAAGCAGAGAGTTGGGAGAAACTGATTGCTGTGGAGAGACAGCAACCGCCACCCAGTTGGATGCCTATTTTGTGCATCCCATCGGAGAGGATGAGGTAACTGGAGAATCCTGAAAAGCTCTGCTGGTCAATTGGCATCAGGAAGAAAGATGGCTGGGATGAGAAAACCAGAGGAGTCACCCTCAACCATGGCAACTGAAAGCCGGGGTGGAAACTGGAACTAGAAGCCCTTATTGACCAAGGGGGACTGACTGAAGCACCACTGAGGGAGGACTATCTGAAGAGGCATATAACCCAATTGGTGATGGAAACTTTGGAAAATCTCAACATCCGAAGGGAGCCAGGACAACCACCAAAGCGCGCGGAAAGGGCAGCCATCGCGGATGATGCCACGGGAGGCACCACCCTTCTGGAGCCTGCCTATGGAGCAGAGGGTGCAGCAGCAGTGTGAGAAGACCCAGCAACCCCTCCCCTGGCAGTACGCACACTGGCATCCATTCCCAATCAGCCCTGGATCCCGCAACTGGAAAGAGAAACTTCCTCCCTTGGGGTGAAGTTTGATGGAAATCCACAACAATTAGGATTCTTTGTGGTGCGTGTGCTAACCTACATGCAAGAGTATGGGCGTGATTTCCAAACCCAAGGATCCCGAGTGCAAGTTGTGACCCTAGGCCTAGAGTGTGCCGCAGTCAAATGGATGGAGACCCTACATAATGCCAACACACCAGAACTGTGGGATTTTGACCACTTCATGATGACCCTGCAATGTCAGTTCGAGGACCCTCTAGCAGATCGTAAACTGCACGTGACTGCATCAAGGTGGTGAAGCAGAGGCAACGGCCAGTAGCAGAGTATACTGAAGAATTCCAGGACCTCGCGTGTCATGTGCACTGGCCGGAAGATATTTTGGTGAGCTGTTTCAAGGACGGGCTGAGTAATGATCTATAGAATGCCTGCGTGGCCCGAGGTGCACCGAATCACCTACATGAATGGTATGTCACCGCCGAAGAAGCTATGATTGATATGGCCAGAAACCAGTATCAAGCAGGTGAGCATGGAAGAAATCCCCACCCCAATGGAAGCAAGAGCCCCCCAAACCAGAAACCGCATTCTATCCGAGATCTTCAGCCAGTTTCAAGTGTGGAAAACAGGGGCACCAAGCTGCAGGGTATCGTTCGCAAACACCCACCCGGAACCACCCACCAGGGGAGGGCCCTGCAAAACCAGGTTGGCGTGGGAAGGTGACTGCTCTGAGGAGCAGGGAGACCATAGAAGTTCCATCCCCTCCCCTCTTTGGGGAGGAAACCCTGGCATCTGAACAGGAGGAATCACACTCATTCAGAAGCGATCCAGATGATGAACCACTGGTAATCAAACCAATTAAACCACTTACCCTCCCCTCAAGACTATTTATCCCAAACCAGGACAGGGGGATAAGTATCTCCACCCTAGTGAATTCAGGGTTCACCCATTGTTTGATCAGCCCAACCTTAGTAGGGAAGTTACGATTAATGTAAGAAAGCTGAAAACCCCCATTGCTTTCTGCCAACTAGATGGGTCAATAGCAGGAGGGTGCCCAGTTTCTTTTGCCACTGAGCCTCTACATATAGGCATCGTAAGCCACAAATGCTTACATTTATAGTGGCACCTGGCATGGAATGGCCATTAATTCTGGCTGAAAAAATGGAACCCAAAAATCAATTGGAAACAAGGCATCATAAAATTCCAGAGGAATGTGACTTTTGCTGAGAATCCACATAAAGGAACTGAGGGGGCAGAGAATTGAGAAACAGCCATGCCTGGTCACGCCATACTAACTGAGGGCATACCCATAGAATACAAGGATTTAGCTGAAGTTTTTAGCAAAAAAGCCTCAGATGAGCTTCTCCCCCCACAGCGCCACCGACTGTGCAATAGAAATCTTACCCGGCGCGAAACTCCCTAAACCCAAAATGTACAGCATGTGACCGAGGGAATTAGAAGAGCTGAGAACATTTATTGAGAAAAACCTAGCAAGGGGTTTCATCGAGCCAACCCAACCAAAAATCACAGCTCCAGTGCTCTTTAGAGAGAAAAAAGATGGCTCAAAACGTCTCTGCATTGATTTTAGAAACTTGAATATGATCAGTGTGGAGAATATGTATCCCCTCCCCCTTATGACAGATATGCTAACACACCTCATTAAAGGGACATTTTTTTCAAAGCTGGACTTAAGGGAGGCTTACTATTGTGTCAGGATTAAGGAGGGGGATGAGTGGAAAACGGCATTTAACACCCCCCTTGGCTGCTATCAATTCAAGGTGCTCCCCTTTGGGTTGCAAGGAGCCCTTGTGGTATTTATGCAGTTAATAAATGAAGTGCTGCGTCAGCATTTATATAAGGGAGTCCTGGTCTACTTGGATATTTTAATCTGTACCAGGGCAGTTTTAAACAAACTCCGCTCTGCCAAACTTTATGCTAAACTTTCCAAATGTGAATTTCACCAAGAAAAGATTGACTATTTGGGGCACTGCATTTCACACCAGGGGGTTGAGATGGTTCCTTTAAAAGTGCAGGCTGTACTTGATTAGAACCCTCCACGCACGTGTAAACAGTTACAGTTACACGTTCGTGTAACAGTTGGGTTTTGCCAACTTTTACTGCCAGTTTATCCCTGCTTTCACTCAGATTGCCCTCCCCATCACGAAGCTCTTAAAAATGAAGAGGGAGGACAACATTAAACCAAAGTAGCCATTGAACTGGACTATGAAACGCCAGGCAGCATTTGAAAAACTTAAATTGCTGTTCTCGGCAGAACCAATTCTAAAACACCCAGATATGGATAAACCATTTGTCATACAAGCAGATGCCAGCGATGTGGCAATAGGAGCGGTCCTGCTTCAGAAGAATCAGCAAGACCAAGTACAACCCTGCACTTACACATCCAAAAAGTTGAATGAGACTGAGCAAAGATGAGCCATTTGGGAGAAAGAGGCTTATGCAGTTCGTTGGGCGTTGTTAACTTGGAGGCACTTCCTAGAACCGTGATGGCGAGCCATATTGGTGGGCATGCGAGCTGGGCTCTGGCACACATGCATGTGCTCGCCAGCCGATTTTTGGGTTTTCTGGGCCCACCAGAAGTCAGGAAACAGATTCCGGATTCTGGAGGCCCTCCAGAGAAAGGCTTGTTTTTCGCTTTCCCTACCCTCCAGAGCCTTTCTAGGAGCCTGGGGAGGGCGAAAACGGCCATCCCCACCCCTCCAGAGGCTGGAAGCGGCCCGTTTCCCGACTTCCAGTCCCACCGGAAGTCTGGTGGCCCACTGTGCCATCGCATACCAAAAGTGGGAGGAGCACAGGGGGGCACGTACATGAGGTGGGGCACATAGAATTATGGGTGTGGGCACATACGTGCGTGACCCCCCTGTACTCCCCCCACTTTTGGCATTCAATGACAGAAAGGTTAGCCATCACTGTCCTAGAAGGTAGTAAGACTCCTTTTGAAGTCTGGACTGATCATAAAAGTCTAGAAGCCCTACAGACCCCAAGGAAACTCTCCCCAAAACCAGTACAATGGGCGCAGTACTGTAAACAGTTTGATTTTAATCTCCCGGGGAGGGGGGGAACTTTCTGGTGGATGTGCTATCCAGAAAACCACAATACAATAGCGCAAAGCAGACGTAATCAAACCCATAGTACAAAACAATCAACTAGCTGCCAAAGTAGTCTCCTAATTTCTTAATGCATTGTAAGCTGCCCTGAGTTTCCAGAGAAGGGCGGCATATAAATCAAATTTTAAAAAAATCCCAGGCAAAACAAGAGACATTGACGGGCAATGACACCACCCAAAATTTTAAACAAGCATTGGCCACTGATGAATGGTTTTTGAACAACAAATCCAGCTGTCTGATGAAAGAAGACTTGGCTTTGGGGGGGGGGGGAGTTGTATGTTCCTGCCAGCCAAAGACTATGCTTAATGGTAAGTTGCCACGACTCCAAATTAGCTGGACATTTTGAGTTTGTGGGTAGACTGGGTGCCTCCACGTGATTATTGGATCCGAGTCCCTCCTGGCTTGTTTTGGCTGCCTGGGAGGTGACTGAAGACTGGATCCAGGCTATCATCAACACTTCTTTGAGGGAGGGGGTCATCCCTGCCTTCTTAAGGAGGTGGTGGTTCGACCCCTCCTCAAGAAGCCAGCCCTGGATGCAGACTCAATAACTATTGGCCGGTCTCCAACCCTCGCTTTATAGCGAAGGTTGTCGGGTCCGTGGTGGCGCAACAGCTCTCTCAGTTCCTGGAGGAAGCGGATTTCCTAGACCTGTATCAATCAGGGTTCCGGCATGGGCACCGCAAGGAAACGGCATTGGTTGCTCTGGTGAATGATCTCTGGTGGGTCCAGAATTGAGGTTGTTCCCCCATCCTGGTCCTACTTGACCTCTCAGCAGCTTTCGATACTATCGACCGTGGTATCTTACTGCAATGACTTGGGGGTAGGAGGCACTGTTTTACAGTGGTTCTCCTCCTACCTCTCAGGTTGTTCACAGTTTGCATGGGTGGAGGGGCAGAGGTCAGTTCTCTCCCCCCTACTCTTCAACATCTATATGAAGCCGCTGGGTGAGATCTTTCGGGGTGAGGTATCATCAATATGCTGATGATACTCAGTTATTTATCACCATCTCGGGGATGCCCTTTCCGTGATGTCCCGCTGCCTGGAAGTGGTACGGACCTGGATGGGTAAGAACAGGCCAAGACTCAACCCTTCCAAGACTGAGTGGCTATGGATGCCGGCGTCTCGTGTTTTAGAAGTTCCATCGCTTTCGATGGGGAAGGGAAGTGCTTCCTCCCATCGAGAGGGCCCACAACTTAGGTGTCCTCCTGGATTCCCGGCTCTTTGGAAGACCATCTTACGGCTGTGGCCAGGGGGGCTTTCGCCCAGGTTCGCCTGGTGCACCAGTTGCGCCCTTTCCTAGACCGAGATGCCCTTCGCACAGTCACTCACACCCTGGTTTCTTCTCACTTGGATTACTACAACTCCCTCTACATGGGGCTGCCCTTGAGGTGCACCGGAGGCTCCAGCTGGTCCAGAATGCGGCTGCGCGGGTGGTTATGGGAGTTCCCCGTTACTCCCATGTAACACCTCTCCTACACAAGCTGCACTGGCTACCAGTGGTCTTCTGGATCTGCTTCAAGGTGCTGGTACTTACCTTTAAAACCCTACATGGCTTAGGTCCGGGGTATTTGCAGGACCATCTCCTATCCGCTTCCCACCATCCTGTCTGTTCACACAGGGCTGCTCTCCTTGGTACCATCAGCCAGACAATATCAGCTGGCGACGTCCAGGGCCAGAGCATTCTCTTTTATCTTTTCAGTAATAATTTTTATTGATTATAAACAAAGATATAAAGAGAGTAATACACAAACGAATAAAAACAAAACCCCACCACCCACAAAACCTACACCACATTTGTGACATTTACATATATGTTTGTCATCAACAGAATAAATAGTGTCTTAGTTTCTAAATTAGTGCAAGAGTAATATTAAATTCATTTGTTTAAATATTTTACACTATAAATATATTTATATTATCTTCTTAATCATTTGTTACTATTAGCCTTTCACCCAAATTTTCATCTTCTATGTTTGTGCTAATTTTAGTTTCCAGCCATGCATACCATTTGTGCCACACAAGATAAAAATCGCTTTCCTCCCTATCCTGTAATTCCATCGTCAGTCTGTCCATTTCACACACTCTGCTATCTTTGAGATAATTTTGTCTTTTGTTGGAAGTTTATCTAATTTCCAGTTTTGTGCGAACAATATTCGTGCAGCTGTCAAGATATGTATAATGAGATACCTTATTTCTTTCGTGTATTGCGTTGTGATCATACCAAAGAGGAAGAGTTCTGGATTTGTCTCTATTTCTAAGTTCATTATTTCCTCAATCATTGTTTTTATATCCTGCCAATATTTTTGGGCTTTAGTACACTTCCACCAGGCATAGTAATATGTTCCTTTTTTTGTCTTACATTTCCAACAGAATGGGGAGGTGTCAGGATCTATTTTGGCTAATCGGGCCAGGGGTAGGTGCCATCTGAAAAACATTTTAATGAGGTTCTCTTTATATGATGTGGCTCTTGTCATTTTAATGTTTTCTTTCCATAATTTCTCCCAATTTGCCAGTTGAATATTGTGTCCTATGTCCCTCGCCCACCTTACCATGTTTTCTTTACTGTTTCTTCTGTTAATTTATATCTAAGGAGGTAATTATATATCTTAGTTATCATTTTTTGTTCTGTTCCCTGTAAAATCCTGTCAAATTCATTCAAATCATTGGCAATTCCATATTGTTTTTATCTGTATCTTGAGTATATTTGAGTATAGGGCCACCAGTCAATATTTATGCCAGAGTTTTGTAATTGATGTCTTGGGATAAGTTCTCCTTCCTGGTTTAATAGATCTTGATATCACATCATCTTTCCTGCCTCAAGGGTATTTGGATGTATCAAAGCCTCCATCGGGGACCACCATTTAGGTATATTAATATAATGATTTTTTTTTATTTTCTGCCAAATCTTGAATAATGAACCTCGAATTATATGTCTTTGGAAGTACCTATGTCTTTTGTCCGGTCCGTCCCATAGGAAACCATGCCATCCTCGTGTTAAGTCAAAATCTTCTAACTATAGCATTCTTTTATTGTCCAATCTCATCCACTCTTTAATCCAGGTCAACCCTGATGCTTTATAATAAAGTTCCCATTCTGGTACTACTAGGCCGCCTTTATCTCATGAGTCTTGCAAAGCTTTAATTTTAATTCTGGCCCTCTTCCCTTGCCATATGTAGGTCTTTATAATTTTATTAAGATTTTTTAAAAAATCTCTTCCCGGATGTATTGGTATTACCTGAAACAGAAATAATATTCTTGGTAGTATGTTCATTTTTATCGAGGCAATTCTGCCCATCAATGAAAATTGTAGTCTATTCCAGATTTCCAGATCGTCTTTAATTTGTTTTAATAATTTGGTATAGTTGTCTTCTTTGATTGTAATTGCTTTTGCCGTCAACCATGTACCTAGATATTTTATCTTCTTTACTGTTTGAATTCCCAATTCTTCTAATTTCAAGCTCTGTGTGTGGGTCATATTTTTCGTCAATATTTTTGTTTTTTGTTGTTTATTTGGAGTCCCGCGACTTCCCCGTATTCCTCTATCATTGCCAACAGCCTCGGTCCCGATGTTCTTGGATGTTCCATGATGAAAATTACGTCATCCGCAAAGGCAAGCAGTTTATACTCTTCCCCTCGAATTTTAAGGCCTGTGATATCTTCCTCTTTCCTGATTTCATTTAATAGGACTTCTAGTGCTATTATAAAAAGTAGGGGTGACATGGGACGTCCTTGCCGTACTCCTTTCTGAATATCAAAAATTTGTGTCATATCGCCGTTTATTGAAATTTTTGCTGTTTGATATGAATAAATTTTGTTAATCAAATTAAGAAATTTCTCTCCACAGTTCATCATTTCAAGTCGTATTTTAAGAAAGGACCAATTCAAATTATCGAAAGCTTTCTGGGCGTCAAGTGAGATTAGGGCCACTTCTTTATCAATCTTCTGGTCGTAGTATTCTAAAATATTTATGATTGTTCTCAAATTGTTTTTAATCTGTCTCCTAGGTATGAAACCATTTTGGTAAGGATGTATATATTTGTGTCTCTGTGCCAATGTTCACATAAATAATTTATAGTCCCCATTAAGTAATGAAATTGGTCTGTAATTTTTGACTTGACTCGGGTCTGTGTTTACTTTATGTATTAATGTAATGATTATTATTAATGTAATAATAATGTAATGATGTAATGATGTCCAGGATTTTGGTATTTCGGCTGTTAGTAATGCTGCATTAAAAACTTGTAATATTGTTTCATCTATTGATTGTTGACAATATTTGTAAAATTCAGTAGGGATTCCATCTAGCCCTGGAGTTTTATTGTTCTTTTGTTTTTTCTGAGCTTCAATCAGTTTGAACATTGTTATGGGTCAATTTAGAGTCTCTCTATGTTCTTCTTCAAATTGTGTGATATTCGCTTTATGGAGATATTTTTTAATTTGGTCTTCTGGAACATCTTCCTGTCGGTAGAGTTTTTGATAGAATGTTTTAACTATATTTTTTTCTCTAAGTGTGTATGATATAAAAACCCTGATTCGTCTTGGAGTTGGTGAATAACTCTTTTTTCTGTTTGCTTTTTTAACTTGTATGCCAACCAACGTCCAGTTTTATTTGCATGTTCAAAATTGGTTTGCTTTGCCATTCTTATTTTTTGTGCCAATTCAGTTTTTGTAGTCAAGTTCAGTTTGTGTTTGGCCAAATTAAGTTTTTGTTGAGCTATCTTATTATTTGGATGTTGTTGTAATTTAATTTCCTCTATCTTAATTTCTTCCATTAATTCGTTCTTAATTTTTTGTTTCTCTTTATTCCTTTTTGCCACATACACGATCGTTAAGCCTCTAATATAGGCTTTTGTTGTATCCTGTAGGTTTTGTAGTGACGTCTGGTCATTTGTATTAATTTGGAGAAATATCTTAATTTCTTTTTCTATCATTTGTTGATAGTCTTTTTCCTTTATTACACTTGTATCCATCTTCTATCGTTTTTGTTTTCAAAAACATTTCCAAACTATTTTAACAGGGTTATGATCAGCCCAAATGCTAGGCATAATTTCTGCATCATATGTTTCCTTACTTAATTGAGGTGTCATCCAGGCCATGTCCAGCCTGGACCATGATTGGTGTGGGCAGAAAAGTATGTGTATTGTTTCACTTTACTATTCAATTCTCTCCAAGTGTCATGTAGGCTCATTTCTTGTGCCAAATTCTTAAATGTTTGTGGCAATGTCTTTCTTTTAATTGTGTTCTTCCTACTGCTATGATAATCTTCTCACAAATTTACGATCGCATTGAAGTGCCTTTGAGGTGCACCGGAGGCTCCAGCTGGTCCAGAATGCGGCTGCGTGGGTGGTTATGGGAGTTCCCCATTACTCCCATGTAACACCTCTCCTACGCAAGCTGCACTGGCTACCAGTGGTCCTCTGGATCCGCTTCAAGGTGCTGGTACTTACCTTTAAAGCCCTACATGGCTTAGGTCTGGGGTATTTGCAGGACCATCTCCTACCCGCTTCCCACCGTCCTGTCTGTTCACACAGGGCTGCTCTCCTTGGTACCGTCAGCCAGACAATATTGGCTGGCGACGTCCAGGGGCAGAGCATTATCTGTAGGCGCCCCTGTCCTCTGGAACGAGTTACCCACCGAGCTTCAGATGGTGCCTGATCTCCGATCCTTCCGTCGGGACTTAAAGACTTGGCTGTTTCAACTAATCGGTTGTCCCTGATCCTTGGGTTTTATTATTTTGATTGTTTGTTGTTTTAACTGGGTTTTTAATTATTTTACCTTTTAGCATTGTATGTTTTTAACTTGTGTTCACCACCCTGAGTCCTTAGGGAGAAGGACGGCATATAAATTTTTGATAAATAAATAAATAAATAAATTAAATTAAATTGTGAAAACTACAGCTGATTAAAAGACAATTTTGGTGGCCATTGCTGAAAAAGGGTTCCTAATGATGGGTCCCTAATGGGGGGAGCCTATGCCACTCACCTGACTGAACCAGTGAGGCTAGAGCTAGCGGATCACTGGGAAGTAATTTGATTCGTAATAGCCTCCAAAATGACAGATCCAGTCATACTGGAACTCTCATGGCTAGACAAGTGGGGATCGACCATCTGGTGGCAAGGGGGTATCCACAGACTGAGAATAGCAAAGGGGCTCCAACCCCTCCCACACCAGCAAGCAGGCAGGGAACCCTCCAAAAGAGCACACCAGAACAACTGGCAGCCACATCTGACAAAACCCCAGAGACCGAACAGATCCCAAGGGAATATCAGGACCTTGCAGAAGTATTCAGTGAGGCTGAGTACAACGTCCTGCCTCCCCACCGCAAGGCAGATTGCACCATCGAAATCATCCCTGGGGCAAAACTACCCAAACCCAAGCTGTATGCCATGACACCTCGGGAAATGCAAGAAATGTGCAACTACATAGACAAAAACCTAGAAAGGGGGTTCATCGAGCCAGCCAAACCGTGGGTCACGGCGCTAGTCCTCTTCAAAGAAAAAAAAAGATGGGACTATGAGATTTTGTGTTGACTTTTGAGGTATCAATGCGGTGTGTGTACACAACCTATATCCCCTCCTCCTCATGAAGGACATGCTATCTCATCTGCCCAAAGGAAAAGTCTTCACCAATATAAATACTAAGTCATCCGCATAGGCTTGTATCTTATAATGTTGTTTTTAAATACGGAGACCTTTTATTCCCTTATTACGTCTGATTTCCCTTAATAGTGGTTCTAATGACAAAATGAAGAGCAGTGGAGAAAGCGGGCATCCTTGTCTAGTCCCTTTCTCAATAACAATTTGGCCAGATACGTCCCCATTGATTAATATTTTAGCAGTCTGTTTCAAATAAATAGTGCAAATTGCTCGAATGAACCTTTCTCCAAATTGCATATGTTGTAGTAAGCTTGTTAGAAAGCTCCAGCTCACTCGATCAAAGGCTTTGTGTGCGTCCATAAAGATCAAGGCCATTTGTTTCTCAATATGAGTTTCATAGTATTCCGTGACATTCATAACTATTCTTACATTATCTCTAATCTGTCGGCCTGGTCTTCATGGATAAATTGATTAAGGAGACCCTTCAGTCTCTCCGCTAGAACTGCTGCGAATAATTTGTAGTCTGCATTAAGAAGCAAAATGGGCCTATAATTCTGAATTTGGGACAGGTCATTATCATCCTTCAGCAAGAGAATTATTAATGCTTCTGACCAAGATTTGGGGGTCTGTCCCTCCCGAATCACCCCATTAAATAACTCAGTCGTGTGTACCAAGAACCTCCCAAAGTGCCTTATAATATTCGATCGGAAGACCGTCCATACCAGGGGTTTTCCCTATCTTTTGTTTTACCATAACCCTTTCAATTTCCTCTTCCGTAATTTCCCCATCCAATATTTCCTTAGATATAGCTGGTATTTTGGGTAGGTCAGATTCCTCAAGATATTTCATTATTTCCTGCTCTGATTTGTCTTCCTTACAATATAGGTTAGTAAAGAACTCCTGTGCTATTATTTTCTTCCCTTCTTCTCCTGTAATCCAATTGCCATCCCCATCTTTCAGATTATGGATTCTATTCTTTTCCTTTTCTTTATTTAATCGATATGTAAGCCACCTCCCTTGTTTATTTGCGTATTCAAATTGTCTTTGTTTCATCCACCTCATTTTTTTCTCCAAATCTTGTTGATCTAATAAATTTATTTGGTGTCTTACTGATTTCAAATTCATTTTACATCCTATATTATTTGGGTCCTGCTGTAGCATAGCCTCCCACCTTGCCAAATCAGCCAATAGTCTATTACGCTCGGCCCTTGCCTTTTTCCTTATCCCCACAGAATAATTTATCACCAAACCACAAAACACTGCCTTCGCTGTATCCCAGACATTGAAGAAATCTGCCCCCTCCTTATTATTTTCTTGGAAAAAAAAACCCCATCTCCTTCTTTAAGTGATTTAAAAATACTTCATCTTTAAAAATCCTTACATCTAATCTCCACTTAGGTCTTATTTTCAATCTACCCCATGTTATCCAAAGAGGGTTATTGTCTGCCCACTCATTAATACCTATTTCTATTTTCTGTATTCCCTGACTCAATTCCCCGGACAGCCATGCTGCGTCTATCCGTGACCAAGATGAATGACTGGTGGAGAAATATGTATATTGTTTATCTTCTGGGTGTTTTTCCCTCCAAATATCCCTAAGTCCGAATTCCTCTTGAATTTGATGCCAAATATGGGGCAACAATATTTTGTTTTTTTCACTTTCTAAGGAGCGTAGCATGTCAGATCCCCAAAAGTGATACTGCCATTCAATCAGAGGGGGAGGGCACTTGGATTCTCTTTCCTAGCATTGCCTGTGTCATCAGATACTTTACAACCTATATCCTGGCGCCAAAGAGCCCTGAGATATCCTTTACCTGCAGGAATTTTTATGATAGCCATGTGGGTTGTCTCACTTTAAAGTATAATGGTGGGAATGCATATTTGTTCGGGTTCTCAGAGGAAATAGTAAAGAAAACATCTTCACACTTGTATATTGGCTAAAATCTGCATTCTGACTTTAATCCTACTGCTTTGCCTAAGGGTATTCAGATCTTGCTTTAACTGGATGGCTGTCCCTTCTGCTTAATAAGATAATCCTTTTGAACAATCACATTTCAAGAGTTTGTACTTTCTTAAGTTGGAAGAAGAGGCAATCCTTACACATTGCTGACTATAGGGGATGGTGACTCTGGGCTCGCCCTAGCTTCTGCCAACCTAATAGTTCTGAAAGCATGTAAATGTGAATAGATAAGTAGCACTTTGATGGGAAGGAACAGATTGTAACTGTTGCTATGTTTATTTCATATTCTTGGAATTGTAGGAGCATGAGAGTCAATATTTAATGTAATAGTCTGGGAAGATGTTTTAATTTTTAAAGATATATATACATAAGACTGGAAAGATGGTACTGAAATGTGTAGCTATTAAACATTTAAGATAGGGGTATCAAACTCAATTTCATTGAGGACCACATCAACATTATGGTTTACCTCAAAGAGCCGGTTGCATGTAAGACTATGACGATTTGCAGCCGCCAGGTAGGTGTGGCTGGGGTAGGTGTGACTGGCTGGTCACAGCTGGGCCACTGCAGCTAGGTGAGCATGACTGGCTTGACGCCACTCACTGAGCATGGAACAGCTGGGTGGGATGGAACAAATCGCACCATCTAACATGACGTGGGAACAATTTGGTGCTCCACAAGCTCCTCGCCTTCCCAAACTGCTGGCGGCCAAGCACGCACACACACGTGTACCCCCATGCACACATACAAACACTGCATTTTAAGTTTGGGGACTTTTATCCACAAAGAAAGGAAAAGGCCTTCTCCCCATCCCTAGGCATAATTGGCAATTAGCAAGCTCAGATGTGGATAAAAATCTCTAAGCTGGGAATGGTGTGTGTGTGCACGCGCACATATGTGTATGTGTGCGTGTGCACAGCACACCAAAGGAGACATTATTCTCCCAATCAAAGACACCATTGGTGTTTCCCAGTCCGGTGCCCGCTCCAGCAAAGCAGGAGATGGAGGACAGCACTGCTGTGTATGGAAGTGCAGAGGATAAAATTTGCAGGAAACAGCTTCCTCTGAGTTCCTTCCCCTGCCTCTACCTCCTCCTCTCCAGAGATCTCCCAAGGCAGAAGTTGGACTTGGAGAAAACTGCTTCCTGCAAACTTTTTCCTCCATGCTTCCACACACAGCAGTGTCATCCTCCAGCCTCCTGTGGGGATCAGGGAAGGTTTCCAGCAGAGGAAGACAAGAGGGTGAGCGCCAAAGCCTTGTCCACCAGAGGAGCCTTGCCATCCCTGGAGAGCGGTGCAGGCTGCTCAGAGCCCTGGGCAGTGGAAGGCAAGTGCCCAGTCCAGCCCTCAAGTTCCTGGGGCAACAGGACCTTGTAGCCCAGCTGAGCCTAGTCAGGCCGTGCTTACCTCCTCCTTGAGGCTGCTGCTGTTGTGCTTGCTAACATTGGCCAGATTGCTCATGGTATATGTGGGAGGGCAAAGTCCTTGGGTCAGATGGAGGCCCACTCCCTCTCCATGCAAGGAGACTTGGATTTGTAACCAAAGTATCCTCATTGATAGGATGAGAGATCAGCAAGAGAGGAGAAGGAGGGGGCAAGAGGATGGTGAAAGGGCAGCAGGACTGCTGTTGGCCAAGCGCTAAGGCAGGACTTCCCTCAAACCCTCCCTCCCTCTCATAACCCTTCCTTCCTTCCTTCCTTCCTTCCTTCCTTCCTTCCTTCCTTCCTTCCTTCCTTCCTTCCTTCCTTCCTTCCTTCCTTCCTTCCTTCCTTCCTTCCTTGCCTGAGAAGGGCATGAGGTGGGGAGAGGGTGGCAGTGCTGCTGGTGGCAATGGCTTTTCCAAATGGGGCAGGAGGTAAAGCCAATGGGTGAGGCTGGGTGGCAAGTGGGCCATGGAGGTGACAGAGGTGGTGGTGGGCATGGTGGGCCATGGAGGTGACAGAGGTGGTGGTGGGCATGGTGTTGTTGCTCAGCCTCTAGTACATGCTAATCTACCACAACTTCATGGTATGGAGGTTGGAATGCGATCAGTCTTAGATCTGGCTGGTTAGTTTAGTTTAGTTTAGTTTATTAGATTTATATACCGCCCTTCTCCTGACGGACTCAGGGCGGTGAACAGCCAAACATTAAAATACAAACAATATAAAAGTTAAAAATAATCTAAAAACGTAATTAAATCAAATTTTGGCTTCCCCAAATTTAAAATCCCTCCTAAAATTCACCCATTAAAATCTACGTTAAGCCAGCCCGGCTTCCTGGAATACAAAAGTCTTTAATGCCTTGCGGAAAGTGCGGAGGTTTGGGATTAATCGAATCCCTGGGGGTAAATTGTTCCAGAGGGCGGGAGCCCCCACAGAGAAGGGTCTCCCCCTGGGGGTCGCCAGTCGACATTGCCTGACCGACGGCACCCTGAGGAGGCCCTCTCTATGAGAGCATATTGGCCGGTGGGAGGTTATCGGTGACAGAAGGTGGTCTCGTAAGTACCCGGGCCCTAAGCCATGGAGCGCTTTAAAGATGAGAACCAAGACCTTGAAGTGCACCCGGAAGACCATTGGGAGCCAGTGCAGCTCGCGCAGGAGAGGTGTCACATGGGAGTGCCAAGTCGCCCCCATAATCACCCACGCAGCCGCATTCTGGACCAGTTGGAGCCTCCGGGTGGTCCTCAAGGGGAGCCCCATGTAGAGAGCATCGCAGTAGTCCAGGTGAGAAGTGACCAGGGCATGAGTGACTGTGCATAAGGAGTCCCGATCCAGAAAGGGACGCAACTGGCGTATCAGGTGAACCGGATAAAAAGCCCCCCTGGCCACGGCCGTCATATGCTCTTCTAAAGACAGCCGTGGATCCAGGAGGACACCCAAGTTACGAACCCTCTCTGTGGGGGGCAGAGACTCGCCCCCAATAGCCAGCAAAGGCACCAGCTGGCTATATCTCTGCAGACAACAAGGGGCCAATCCCCATCACCACAGCCCAGTCCACCCCAGCCTGGCTGTGTGCTCCCCCTGGACATGTGAACAGGAGCTGGCAAGTGTGGGGGCCTGGCGTCCTGGTGATTGTCTTGTCCCATAGGCTGACTGTGTTTTGAGCATTTCTCTTTCACCCAGGATGCTAGTACCCGCATGCCCATTGCCTCCTGTCGTGTGCCCAGGCAGGTGCCCGGCTAATCTGGTGGGGGCTGGGGCCAGGGCGGTGGGAACTGGTCCCTCACTGATTCCAGGGCACAGCCCTGTGCGCCAGATCTAACTACATCTGGCCTTGAGTTTGCCATGTCTGCTTTTGAAGCTAGAGGAACTTACATATAGTTGGACCATGGGTGATGTCTATGATAGGTTGTATATGTCAAGCTTTGTAGTATACTCAGGCTGCTTTCACTTTTACTGCTTCTTAGCTTGCCAACAAACTATGGGGAGAGGGGAGGGGGAATTGGAATGTGGATTTTTAAATATCAAGCAGTCAAGCTGTGAGAACCAAGGTCATGTCGGCAGGTATTTGGCAGACTTTCAGGACATCTCACAATAATATTGTGACACTTAATTGGACAATGTGGCCTGCACTAATTGGAGGGAGGGAGGATTCTATACTTTAATTATATTGAATTGCTCAGGAATTAGCCAGAGATGGTTTTGTTTTCATTCTATGTCAAAATGATGTACTCAATAAAGTTTTGCCTGAAGAGATTAGATTGTCTCATCAGTGCTTGCTGGGTTGGGTTCGTCAGTTGGAGCCCTGGGCTAGTATATTTCCTAGATATCCCCTTAAATAGCGGAAATATTAGCAATTACATAAGCAAAATTTATTCACACCTAATGCTAAATCATAACTGGGTTTATCTTTAATTGTTTTAAATATGAATTAGCCAAAGCTGGTTTGCTTTCATTCTGTGCTGAAATGATGTACTTAATAAAGTTTTGCGTGAAGAGATTGGATCATCTCATCAGTGTTTGCTGGTTTGGGTTTGTCAGTCGGAATCTTGACATTAAACCAGCTCTGCTAAAATTTTAAACTAACAAAGGAGTCCTGGGTCCCTGCAGCTTATCTGGCTACCTGTGGAAGATCTGTGAAAAGATCCAGGAGAAAATGGCTGGGTAGAGTGTAAAGGAGAGCAGGCAGCTGATCCTGGGATGGGGCTGGCAAGGAAGACTCTGATTTTGGTCCCAGTGGATATCGGTACTCAGATGGTGGAGAAGCGGCTGGTGCCTGGGGGCCTCTGCCGACCAGGAGAGGAGCTGTGGCAGTGTGTAACACTGGAAATGAGTTCAAATGGCAGAAACATAAGGAAAAAGAATCTTATAAAAGAACCTTTAATTATATTGAATTGCCCAGGAATTAGCCAGAGCTGGTTTTGCGTTCATTCTGTGTCAAAATGATGTATTCAATAAAATTTTGCATGAAGAGATTGGATTGTCTCATCAGTGCTTGCTGGATTGGTTTTGCCAGTCAGAACCTTGACAGTATATTTCCTAGATCTAGATTACAGATTAACAGAGTTGGAGGGGACCTTGTAGGTCATCTAGTCCACCCTCCGGGGGGCCCAAACAGGAGACACTACACCATTTCTGACAAATGGCAGTCAAATTTTTCTTGAAAGTCTCAAGTGATGAAGCTCCCACAACTTCCAAAGACAAGCTGTTCCATTGGTTGATTGTTCTCACTATCAGAAAATTTCTCCTTATTTCAAGATTGAATCTTTCCTTGTTCAGTTTCCATCCATTATTTCTTGTCTGGCCTACAGGTCCTTTTGAAAATAGCTTGACCCCCTCCTCTCTGTGGCAGCTTCTCAAATATTGGAAGACTGCTATCATATCTCCCCTGGTCCTTCTCTTCACTAGACTAGCCATGCCCAGTTCCTGTGACCGTTCTTCATATGTTTTAGTCTCCAGTCCCCTAATCATCCTGGCTGCTCTTCTCTGCACTCTTTCTCAACATGCTTTTTATAGTGTGATGACCAAAACTGGATGCAGTATTCTAGGTGGGTTTTACTAAGGCTTTATAGTGGTATTAGTACCTCACTTGATCTTGATTGTATCCCTCTGTTAATGCAATTTAGGATTGCATTGGCTTTTTTAGCTGCTGCTGCACACTGCTGGCTGATATTTAACTAGTTGTCCACTAAGACTCCAATCCCTCTCACAGTTATTGCTATTAAGCCTGGCTTCACCCAGTCTATATGTGTTCTTTTGGTTTT
This sequence comes from Coluber constrictor foxii, assembly GCA_038048745.1. NCBI lineage: Eukaryota > Metazoa > Chordata > Lepidosauria > Squamata > Colubridae > Coluber > Coluber constrictor. The sequence continues at coordinate 110,198,206 of CM075961.1, read as the reverse complement.
TCTTGCCTACGTGTAAGACTTTACTTTTCTCTACATTAAATTTCATTTTGTTAGATAGGGCCCAGTGTTCAAGTCTTATCAAATTTATCTGGATCTTGAGCCTATCTCCTAGGGTGTTAGTGTCAACCTCGCTAGTTTTGCCTTGCTGCTTCGGTTGTCATAGAAACAGAGGGAGGGTTTTTTTAGGCGCGCTTTCTAAATCTGGGGAAGTCGAAACCATTTCTTAAGTTGTTATCAGACCAACGGACACTGCATTCCTGAATGCTGACAGGACCAGACGTCTGCTCCCACCTGACCTCTGGAAGACCTGTGGATTGGATGATTTATGGTGCACAAGGGAGGGGATGCTTTCTAATTGTAACTTTCGCGCGTTTTGCTTCAGAATCCTGCTTTCTATGGTTGCGTTCATTTCATATCTAGTAAAAGTACCAGTAAACCTTTAATGGGGTCTGGGTCTTCCTTTCCTGGATACTGAAGGAAGCATACCTGACAATAAGCAGGATTCTCATCTCAGCCATCCCGGATCACACCGAGGGGGCTGAAAACTACAGAATGTCTGATCAGGGAAGTGATACGGAACAGATGGGGGCATATGGCTCGGCAATGTCTTCATACCAACCACCCGAAGAGACTGCGGTGTGGATGGAGAATTTACAGCTGAAAGAACCGAGGGAAGAGCCAAGCCCGATGGTCGACAGGGGTCGGAAGGTTGCCGGACCTGAGAAGGACCCCCCGTGGAGTAACAACCTTCAGACCCCGAAAAGGAGAAGGCATGTGACTGCAGGAGCAGAAGGAGCACCTCAAAATGGAGCAAGCCCTTCAACTCATTTGCGAGGCTGAAGAAAGCCGAAAAGCCCGTGAGTCTTATGCATACCCTGGGGGGGGGGGGGAGAAGAAGACTCTAAAATAGATCCTGAGGAAGGAGTTTGTGGGGGAGAGGAAGAGAGAGCTGACGAAGATACATCCCAGGCGTTGGGTGGTCAAATGAGAGATGCAGCAGTCCAGGGGGCCCCAGCCTTGCAGGCCCCACCCTGTAGGCGCAAAAAACCTAAAATTCCCCCCCTTCCTGGAAAGTATGATGGGAATCCAAAAACTTTGGGATTTTTCTTAACCCAAGTGTGGAATCACATGCAAGACTGGGGCGAGGACTATTCGTCGGATGCAGCCCGGTGTTGTGGCCCCGTCCTCTGAGCCTATCCCATTGGAGGAAGGAAGCTCTGAGCAGGAGGAAGAGGAGCCAGCCAGATCTCCCAGCCCCCCCCCTCTGGCACCGTCTCAGGTGCCAGCTGAAAGAGAGCCAAGTAGTGGGGAAACAGGTGTCTCAGATGAGAGTGAGGGAGAGACGTCATTCCTGGACGCACGCCAAAGAAGGCGAGAGAAAAGATTACTGCAGCTGCGGCGTATGAGGAAATAGACCTGAGTCACTGGATTGGAGTCACAGGATCAATGACTCACTGGACCACACCCAAAGCCTATCTATATAAGACAGGACGGTGGGTCAAGAAGTTTGTGACGAACAAAGCTAAACAAACATAGCAACCTTGTAGTCTTGGAAGCTAGATGAACGGCAAAGCTATGTAGGTGATTTTCTTGTTTGTGTAAACTAATAAAGTCCTTGGCAGACGGTGTGCTTATCGCTGCCAAGGTTGAGATAAGAACTGTGGAGTGTGCCAAGTGATTCTTAAGCCTCGGCTGGCTGTGTTTTTGTGGGTCTCTGAAGGGGGGGGACAGATCACCCAAGTGAGATGTGTCACCAGTGCTTTAGAGGGGGTGGCAGCCGAGTAGATGGTGGTACTCCACAATAACAATTCCCCCCTGCTGCGGAATTACAACCAGTTTATGGCGGCCCTTAGGAGGCGTTTCGAGGACCACCTAGCTGAGCGGAAGGCGAGGCTCCGTATGAAAAGTATCCAGCAAGGCTGGAGATCGGTGGCGGAATACACCCAAGAATTTTGGGAGCTAGCGCCATACATGACAGGGTGGTCAGAGATAGCCCTACTGGAGGGGTTCAAAGACGGGCTGAATGATGAAATTTACCATGACTGTAGAGCACGGGGGGTTCCCGAAGATCTGGACAGTTGGTACATAGCAGCTGAGGATGCAGAAATTGAGATAAGCCGTAGTCGACTACGAAGGGGGCGTGCTGGGGAACCTTCATTCTCCTACCACCGCAAGGAAGCCCCAAAGATGGCTGGGGGAAGGGCGGAGACCAAGCCCAAGCCGAAGCCTTTTACTTGTTTTAAGTGCGGCATGGAAGGACACCGGGCTGCTGAGTGCTCCTCCAGGCCAGTGCCAAAACCTGCCAGCAGAGCGCCAAAGAAGATGGACAAAGCACCCGCAAAAGTTCGTGAAGCCGCACTGGAGGGGGAAGTCGTAGAGTTCGCTCCCCGAACCAAGGGGGAGTTGGGAACTCCGACCAACGCGGACGACAGCGAGACCGACTCCAATGATCTGGTGAGTCACACTGAGGGGCCCCTGCTCATCCCCATAGAACTTAAAGTGCCATCCACAGGGGCCCACGCACAGATGCCAGCCTTATTAGACTCTGGGTGCACCAGGTGCATTATCAGTCCAAAAGTAGTAGAAAAGATGGGCCTAGAACTTAGGGAGCTGAAAAGGTCTATTGCATTCTGCCAGCTAGATGGGTCGATGGCAGGCGGGGCCCCAACTAGTTTCATAACAGAACCCATTGAAATGAAATTAGGGGACCACGTAGAGACTCTCAGTTTTATTGTGGCCCCTAGCATGGAACGACCCCTCATTCTCGGCTTGCCCTGGCTACGGAAATGGAACCCGCGAATTAACTGGAAAACGGGTGTTCTGCGCATTCGTGCTAGTAAGCCACCACCAGAAGGGAAGATGCCCCCCCTTGAAAGCAGAGGAGGCCCTGAAGAAGCGGAGATGGAGTTGAAGTTTTTAGCGAGAAGGCCTCGGATGTGCTGCCCCCCCACAGGGCTACAGACTGTGCTATTGAGATACTCCCGGGAGTGAAGCTCCCTAAGCCAAAGATTTATCCTATGACCCCTCGTGAACTGGGGGAACTACAAAATTTTATTGACAAAAACCTAGAATGGGGCTTCATCCAACCAGCCAGACCACGGGTGGCCGCGCCAGTTCTATTCAGAGAAAAGAAAGATGGTTCCTTTCGCTTGGTAGTTGACTATAAGAACTTAAACGCGATTTGCGTGGAAAATGTCTACCCCTTACCTCTCATGAAGGACATGTTGGCTTACTTAGGGAAGGGGAAGATTTTTACCAAATTGGACTTACGGGAAGCTTATTACAGGGTGCGAATCAAGGAAGGGGATGAATGGAAAACCGCATTTAACTGTCCGCTGGGGTGTTTCCAGTTCCGAGTACTCCCGGCTCCTGCAGTATTCATGCAATTAATCAATGAAATTTTGCATGAGCATTTGTATAAGGGGGTGCTCGTTTATTTGGATGACATTCTTATCTACTTTGAAAACACGGCCGACCACGTGAGATTAGTACGCACCGTCCTGAAAAAACTTAGGGCTGCTGAACTGTATGCAAAACTTTCTAAATGTGAATTCCACCAAACCAAAATTGACTATCTTGGGTATCGCATCTCCCCGGAGGGAATAGAAATGGACCCTGCAAAAGTTCAGGCGGTGTTAGAATGGACGGCGCCACGCACCCGCAAGCAGTTACAAAGTTTTTTGGGATTTTTTTTTTTTTAATTTGATTTATATGCCGCCCTTCTCCGGAGACTCAGGGCGGCTTACAATGTGTTAAGCAATAGCCTTCATACTTTTGTATATTTATACAAAGTCAGCTTATTGCCCCCAACAAACTGGGTCCTCAATTGACCTACCTTAGAAAGGATGGAAGGCTGAGTCGACCTTGAGCCTGGCGAGGATTGAACTCAGAGAAATTACAGGCAGCTGGTGTTAATTGCTGCCTTTAGTAGGAGGCATTAGCCCTCTACGCTACACAGGTTCTGTAATTTGCTAACTTTTATCGACAGTTCATCCCCTCGTTTGCCAAAATCGCATTGCCAATAACTAATCTCCTGAAAACCAAGGGTGAAGAAAAACCAAAACCCTCCAAACCTCTAGAATGGACTATGGACTGTCAGGCAGCATTCGAGAAACTGAAACGGCTATTTGCTGCTGAACCAGTCCTCAAGCACCCGGACATGGACGAACCTTTCATGGTACAGGCAGATGCCAGTGATGTCGCAGTAGGGGCTGTACTTCTGCAAAAGAATGCGGATGGAAAATTACAGCCTTGTGCCTACACGTCCCGGAAACTGTCCGAAATCGAAAGGAGATGGGCCATTTGGGAAAAGGAGGCTTTCGCCGTACGCTGGGCACTTCTAACCTGGAGGCACTTTCTCGAAGGAGCTAAACATCCTTTTGAAGTTTGGACTGATCATAAAAATCTCGAGGCTTTGAAAACTCCATGTAAGCTGTCGCCAAAACAAGTTTGCTGGGCCCAACACTTCAACCGTTTTAACTTCACTTTGCGCTACCTTCCTGGCGGGAAGAATTTCATGGCAGATGCTCTATCCAGATTGCCTCAATACAACAGCACCAGGGAGGAAGTGGTCCGTCCAATTGTCCCGTCAGCCCAACTGGCGGCACCAGTGACTACCCGAGCACAGTCAAAAAGTGACCCAAGTCTCTCGGGTGATTTGCTCCAGCAACTAAAAGAGACTTTAAAAAATGATGAATGGTTCCAAACCCACTCAAATGAATGTACACTTCGTGATGGACTAGCTTGGGTTGGAGCCAAATTGTATGTCCCAGCCAGCCTACGAGTAACTGTTTTGCAGCATGCCCATGACTCCAAAGTAGCAGGACACTTCGGATTTGTCAAAACCTTACATCTCGTCAAAAGACAGTTTTGGTGGCCTGCACTCAAAAAGGACACAGAGGCATATGTCGCGAGCTGTCCAGTGTGTGCCTTAGCTAAGAGACCTCCTGGGAAGGCGCCTGGTCTTCTCCAAAGTGTGGCCAGGCCCACTGCTCCTTGGAAGGAAATATCCATGGACTTCATTGTAGACCTTCCCGAAAGTGGGCGTTGCACAGTTATATGGGTAGTAACTGATTTGTTTTCCAAACAGGTGCATTTTATCCCATGCACTAAGATCCCATCAGCAAAAACCCTTGCTAAGATGTTCATTCAACATGTATATAGACTACATGGAGCGCCAAAACGTATAATTTCAGACAGGGGAGTGCAGTTCACCTCCAGCTTTTGGAAAGAGTTCCTAATGTTGATAGGCTCCGCCCAAGGACTAAGCTCCGCCCACCACCCCCAGACCAATGGGGCCTGTGAAAGAACCAATGGCGTGCTAGAACAGAATCTGAGATGTTATATAAACTACCAACAAGACAACTGGGTAGAATTGTTGCCATTCGCAGAAGTGGCATATAATAATTCCGTACATAGCAGCACAGGTTTCACTCCTTTCAAGGTGGCTTCTGGACAAGAGTTTGTGCCAATCCCAGAGTTACCTCATGACGACCCACAGAACCCTTCTCTAATTGAGTGGATCGATCAACTACGAGCGACTTGGCCAGTGACTCGTAAAGCGTTAGATGATGCTCACCAAGCCCATAAAGCCCAAGCCGACAAAAGGAGAAGCCCTGCACATATTTATCAAGTGGGGGACATGGTTTATCTGTCTACCAAGTATCTGCAGACTCCGCAGAAATCAAAAAAGCTTGGTCCTAAGTATGTGGGCCCTTTCCCTGTTACTCGGATCATTAACCCAGTCACAGTTGAATTAGATCTACCCAAGAACTTGCGACGAATTCATCCAGTGTTTCATGTTAGTTTACTGAAACTGGAACAATCATCCCCTCTACGTACGTCCAAAGAACCTCCTCCTGTTCCCATCCTCATTGAAGGGGAACAACACTTTGAAGTAAAAGAAATTTTGGACTCTAGAAAACATCATGGGAAAGTACAGTATCTCGTAGCATGGAAGCACTTCCCTTTATCACAAGCTGAATGGGTGAATAAACGTGATGTTAGGGCACCTAGAAAAGTGCAGCTGTTTCACACCAAATACCCTGATAAACCTTGAGACATGATAAAAATTAATTCTTGTGATATTACCTCTTCTTTTTTCTATTTCAGGATTAGAAGCTGTCTCTTCTGAAGGGGGGCCGAATGTCAACCTTGCTAGTTTTGCCTTGCTGCTTCGGTTGTCATAGAAACGGAGGGAGGGGGTTTTTAGGTGCGCTTTCTAAATCTGGGGAAGTCGAAACCATTTCTTAAGTTATTATCAGACCAACGGACACTGCATTCCTGAATGCTGACAGGACCAGACGTCTGCTCCCACCTGACCTCTGGAAGACCTGTGGATTGGATGATTTATGGTGCACAAGGGAGGGGATGCTTTCTAATTGTAACTTTCGCGCGTTTTGCTTCAGAATCCTGCTTTCTATGGTTGCGTTCATTTCATATCTAGTAAAAGTACCAGTAAACCTTTAATAGGGTCTGGGTCTTCCTTTCCTGGATACTGAAGGAAGCATACCTGACAGCTATACCTGCCAGCTTAGTATCATCTGCACATTTGGTAAGTTCCCCTTCTATTCCCTTATCTAAGTAGTTTATGAAGATATTGAAGAGTACTGGACAAGATGGAATCTTGTGGTACCCCATTGCTAACTTCCTTCCATGTAGATTTAGGCCCATTAAGGACTACTCATTTAGTACGGTTTGTCAGCCAGTTACGAATCCATCTGGTGGTGATGCTATCTATCCCACTTATTTCTAGCTTACTAAGAAATAGGTTGTGATATACTTTTTTGAATTCCTTGCTGAAGTCTAAGTATATTATGTCCACAGTATTTTGCTGGTCTAGTAATTTAGTCACAGTGTTGAAGAATGAAAGATTGGTTTGGCATGATCTGTTTTTAACAAATCTGTGCTGACTGCTAGTTATTACTTTACTTGTTTCCAGATGTTGGCAGATCTGTTTTTTTAATTATCTTTTCCAGTATCTTCCGAAGTATTGATGTTAGGCCAATTGGTCTGTAGTTTTCCTGGATCTTTTTTCCCCCTTTTTTGAAGATGGGAACCACATCAGCTCTTTTCCAGTCCTCTGGTAATTCCCCAGTGCTCCAGGATTTTTGAAAGATGTGGTGCAATGGTTCTGAGATGACATCTGTCAGCTTCTTTAGAACCTGGGGATATAATCCGTCAGGTCCCCATGATTTCTATTCATCAAGATCAGACAGGTATTTTCTTACTATTTTATTTTTTTTTGCTAATTTTTATTTCTAGTCTATCTTCTACAGTTATGTTTTTGGTAGGTTGGGCTTTTTGCATGAAGACCGATGCGAAGAATGAGTTAAGCAGCTCTGCTTTCTCTATGTTGCTTGTTACTTCCTTCTTGTCTTCTTTCTTTAGTGGACTGTTTCCTTGACTTTTTTCTTGTTATTTATATGTTGGAAGAAACTCTTTTTTATTATTTTTGACTTTTGTTGCAAGCCTTTGTTCATTCTAAGCCTTTGCTTTCCTGACTTCATCTTTGCAGACTCTGGCTATCTGCTGATATTCTGCCTTACTTGTATGTCCCTCTTTCCATTTTTCGTACTTGTCCTTTTTCTCTTTCAAGTTGTCAGAGAGATATGTGTGCAGTTATGCTGATTTCTTCTTGGATTTCTTGTTTTTTCCCCCTCTGTGGCATTGTGCTGGTCTGGGCTTTTATGATTGTATTTTTCAGAGTTTCCCGAGATTCTTGAGTTGTTTTCCCCTTTAGGATTTTCATCCAAGGAATCTTTCCCAAGTTTTCTCTGGGTTCATTAAAATCAGCTCTTTTAAAATCTAAGACTCTGGTGTCATGATGTTCTATTGCTAGTGTTTGTGTTATGTTGAATTCTAGTATGACATGGTCACTCTCACCCAAGGTTCCTGCAATTTCAACTCCCTTCTTCTCTGTTTGTAAGAATTAAGTTCAGTATGGCTGTTCCTATAGTTTCCTCCTCTACCTTTTGGACAACAAAGTTGTCAGCTAGGTTGATTAGGAACCTATTTGATTTCTCACTTGGTGCAGAATTAATTTTCCAATTGTTATCAGGATAATTGAAGTCCCCCATTGCTCTTGTACTGTGTATCCTACATATATTTGTTAGTTGGGTGGCAAAAAGAACATCTATTTTTTCTGTTTGATTGGGTGACCTATAGTATACACCTACGACCATGTCATTCCTTTTTTCTTTTATATTGACCTGTATGCATTCTAGGAGGTTTTTGTCTTTGGTTTCATGCATTTCTATAGCAATATAATGGTCCTTTACATACAGTGCAAATCCACCTCCTCTTTTATGTGGTCTGGGTTTTTTGAACAGTTTGTATTCTTCTATCAGTATGTTCCAGTCATGGGTTTCATCCCACCAAGTTTCTGTTATTCCAACTATATCATATCCACCTTCATGTATTAGTAGTTTTATTTCATCTTGTTTGTTCCCCAGACTTTGTGCATTTGTATATAGGCACTTGAGATCTTTATGTCTGTTCTATGTCTCTTATTTGATGTTTGAGTTTGTCTTCCTTCCCTTTCTTTCTTTTATCTTCCTTCCTATCCCTCTTAATAATATCCCCTTGAATAGCAGAAATAGAAGCAATTACATAAGTAAAATTTATTCACACCTAATGTTAAATCATAACAGGGTTTATCTTTAATTAATTTAAATTTAAATTTAAATTGATTGCTTATTTGTACCCTATGACTATAATTAAGTGTTGTATCCTATGATTCTTGACGAATGTATCTTTTCTGTTTATGTACACTGAGAGCATTTTATGTACACACTTGGCTAATAAAGAATTCTATTCTATTCTAAATGTGATTTGAGGAATGTTAAAATAACTGGATTCACACAGAAGCTATAAATATTGTTTATAAATCAAAATAATTAAAGTCACATCTCACACTAAATTAAAATCAAATAAAAGAAATCGCTTGGTGAAATATGTGGCCATAAACATTTAATATTATGAGTTATGGACTGCAGATGCACTCTGAGTTGTATACTTTCCTTGCTTCTCTTCTATAAAAAAAAGTTGAGTTTGAAGGTTTGTGTTAAACCACGGTTTTTGTGTTAAACTATAGTTTGTCATAATATTAAAACTGGGAGCAATTGCAATTTTTAATATGTTTAATAGAAATATTCTGCTCTGTACCATGTTCATAGCAATGGTTTATATTCATTAATTAAACTTAAAATTAATCACATAATAAGATTGTATTTGCATTTCAATTTTATTTAGGATATATTGAATTCCTAAAATAGTGTATGTAAGGATTGCCTCTCCTCCCAACTTAAGAAAATAAAAACTCTTGAAATGTAGTATTTCAAAAGGACCCTTTTATTAAGCAGAAGTGAACAGCAATGGATTCAAAGCAATTTCTGAATACCCTTAGGCAAGACAAGTAGGATTAAAGCAGTAGAGAACCCTCCCTTATGCAGATTTTAGCACAATACACAAGATTTTAGCCTTTACCAGCTGCCCTGAGAACTGGATAAGTATGTATTCAGATCGTTTCTCCTTTATCTTTTAAAGTGAAACAGCCCACATAGCTGTCATAAACATTCCTCAACTTTAAGTGGATCTCAGGGCTCTTTGGTACCAGGATATAGGTTGTAAAATATCTGTTGACACAGGAAATGCTAGTAAATCAAATCCAAGTCTCCCCCTTCTCCCAATTGAATGGAAATATCACTTTTAGAGATCCAACATGCTACCTTCCTTAGAAAATGAAAGGGTCCACCTGTGAAAAAATATAAGCAAAAAAATCATGATAGTATATTAACAAGGTTTGTTAGGGTATTGGGAGTGAAGTTTTCTCAGTAAGGTTGGAGCCCTAACATAGTATTTAGCCACCCATTTATTGTGGGCTGAGAATAAATGTTTCCAAGCAACTAAGTATTGAATTTTCCCTCTAGATCCTAGAGTCAAGGATTTCCTTGATTTCAAAGTGTTGTTCACCTTCAATCATGATGAGAACAGATGATGTAGATGAGATTAATTATCGCTTGAGTAAACTAGTGTGGAATACTGGGTGGACTTGCCTGAGTGTCTTTGGAAGAAGTAGTTCAACTGCTACTGGATTGATAACCCTAGTGATAGGGAAAGGTCCAATGAACTTTGGCCCTAGTTTCTTTGATGGCTGTAATGATTTCAGGAATTTTGTAGATAATTATACTCTATCTCCAACATGGAAAAGGATTCAATTGACATCAAAATGTGTGATGCTTAAAGCGGAAAAGATGGGGAAGATTGCAAATCTCCTTTATGAGAGAGTTGCTATGATTAAGATGAATGTACTACCCAAAATTTTATATTTATTTCAATGTATACCAATCCAGCTCAAAAAAGACTTCTTTACAAATTTGAATAGAATTATAGCAAAATTTATACGGCAGGGCAAAAAGCCAAGGATTAAAATTATTACAAGATGCAAAAGAAAGAGGAGGGTTTGGTCTTCCAAACTGAGAAAAATATTGGCAAGCTGCAGCCCTGGTTTGGGTAAGTGATTGGCTATACCTCAAAAATAGAAGACTGTTGACACTAGAAGGACATGAACTTCAAATAGGGTGGCACCAGGGGTGAAATGCTCCTGGTTTGGACCGGCTCAGGCGAGTAGGTAGTGATGGTGGTGGGCAACAATCCCTGCCCCCACCCCCCCCTGCCCAGCTGAGCCACATGATTATCAGAACCTTTTTTTCTTTTAAATGGCTCTGATGATCCAAGCTCTGACGATCCCAGCTGAGTTGCCTGCCAATCAGATTTTACATGTAAAAAATGGTTTTAAAAGTAAAAAAAAAATTGGCCATGCCCACCCAGTCACATTACCCCACCACCATCAAGCCACACCCACAGAACTGGTAGTAACAAATTTTAGATTTCACCCCTGGGTGGCACGCTATCATCTGGGAAGAGAAGTATAAGGTTCACCAGTATTTCCAAAGGCATTATATTAGGAGGGCACTTTTAGATATTTGGATTAAGACCAAAAGTAGTAACTATACAGATATCCCCAATTGGATATCGACAGTAGAAATGCTCACACATCCTAACGTTTTCAAAACGGGAGGAGCTATTACATATAAAGAATTATTAAATGTGAAAGAGGAATTAAAATCAAGGAATAAGTTAAAGGAAAAAGAATTGAATTAGAATGGTGGATATACCTACAAATACAATCCAAATTTACAAAGGATAAAAAAGAGCAGGATATAAAAATAGAATAGTCAGAACTGGATAAAATTTTACTAAGCACAGGGGGAAAGGCCATAAAAAAACTGTACCACTATTTATTAGAACAAGATATGCTTGAAGAACAAGTTAAGGAGATGATAATCTGGACCAATGTTTTGGGTACAGTATTGATTTGGACAGTTGGCAAAATCTGTGTTGTGACCCAGGCCCACGTAGTTAATATTAAATGCAAAACAGTTGCAAAAAACAAACATTTTATTAAAACAGCTGAAAATTAACTCATTCTCATCTTATTCCAAATTAAATGAAAGCAAAGTTCTCAAAACATCTTCAGTTTATCTCTGACTATGGGATAATTAAGCAAACTGCCAAGGGCTTTTCTTGGTAACAGTTCAGGAACAGAAGACACTGACAAGAAAGAAATACATCCAAACATGAAGTAAATCTCTTAACGGTTGTTTTCCGGCAAAGAGGCCAAGAGCCATTGCTGGTCTTTTAAGCCTTATGGGAGGAGCAACCATTTCTTGGCCCTTGTCCTGAGTCGTCCTCTCTGCTTTAGCTGCTCCTCCTGCCTTCTGGCTGCTCTTCTCATATGTACACTAGGAACAGGCTCCTCCTGTTCCTCTGCCTCTCTACTGTCAGCCTCTGGAGGCTCCAAAGTCCACACATCACTCCCCGATGGCCCTGGCCCTATCTCTACCTCTGACGCAGAGCCCTCATTTGGACCTTCCCCAGCCTCCATGACTGGCCCACATTCTTCCTCAGCCTCATCGCTGTCTGAATCTGCTGCCAGCTCCGCAGGCTGCTGACAGACCACAACAATCTGGGGGGGGGGGATATCAAAATCACACTGGCGGCTTCTTATAAAGAAAACCTGTATAAAATGTTTTGCATTGTTCCCATCCACAAGATTGGCAAAAATTAGTAAAAAAATACTCCCCAATTTGTTGGAAATGTGAGATGGAACTAGAGTCATATTAACATATGTGGTCGGGGTGCTCAGAAGCCACTGGCAGCAAATAAGGAGCTGATTGGAAGAGATGTTACTGTTTAACATAGAAGTTAAGCCGGAATTTTTCTTACTGGGCATGACAGATGGCAAATATGACAAAAATGTAACCTATTTAATATTGTATATACTTACTGCAGCAAGACTAGCATTTGCTCAAAAATAGAAGTGTAAAGAAATACCCTAAGAAGGAGTAATACACAAAATTTACAGATGTGCAGAGATGGACAGACTTACTTTAGAACTCGAAGACAAAGTGAATCAAAATACTATGGAGTCTGGAATAAATTTTATAATTGGTTAGATAAGAGGAAGAATGCCAAAAACAAGGGATAACAAATGTCTGGAAATGTATATATCAATGTATATTAATATTTTCTTTTTTCTCCTGACTGATCTGGTTCCTGCCTCAGGACATTATTCGAACTATGATCATGGACCTTTGCCATGCCACTATTTTCTGGCCCACTTCTGCTGGATGCTTCCTAGGTCGACGCTTCTTGCCCTGCGAGATTCCCCCCTCTCGCGGGTTTGGCCCTCCACACTATCGAGGGCCTACCTTAATGACGGGTTTTGGGACCCCCGAGAGGTGGAATGTCGCGAAGAGGGGATTGAGGGGTTTTTTAAGTAATTTTTTAAGGGGTGTTTTAGGGGGTTCTGGGGTGGGGGAGGGAGTGGGTTTGGGGGGAAACCCAGGGGGGAAAGGGACAGGCCCGACAGTCTTTGATGCCACGGGGGGTTTAGTTTCTGGAGGCAAGAGGGCTCTCAATGAGCCCTCGGTCGAGGGTGGTGTGATAACTACGTTATGTGGGAGGGGCAGATATGGCGAGAGCAGGGGACCATATCATGTGCGGGGGGCGCGCACTCGCTGTCTTCGAGCGATTGCGCGCCCCGGTCCCCAGAGCTATTCCTGTTCCCCGGGTTGATTAGAGTCTCAGGACCCGGGGCTCCGGCTGTTGTTGTGCAATGCGAGGTCCGTGGTAAACAAGGCCCCCCTCATATGTGATCTTCTTGAAGAGGGGGGTGCGGACCTGGCCGGTATTACCGAGACCTGGTTGGGCCACGAGGGGGGAGTTCCCCTCGTGGAGATGTGCCCACCGGGTTTCCTTGCATTCCACCAGCCGAGAGCCCAGGGCAGGGGTGGGGGAGTAGCGGTCATTATTAAGGAAGGTCTGGGTCCGAGGGAGGCCACTGTACCTCAGATAGCCGGGTGTGAGTCCGCCTTTGTGAGATGGGGTCCCGGTGGGCAGATGGGTCTGTTAGTCACGTACCTGGCTCCCTGCCATGTGGCAACGACCCTGCCCGAGCTTCTCAATGTTATAGCCGAGGTGGCGGTTGATACCCCCAAGCTTATAGTCATGGGGGATTTCAACCTGCCATCTATCGGCGAGACATCTGAGATGGCTCGGGAGTTCATGGCTTCCATGACGGCCATGGACCTGACCCAGGTAATTCAGGGCCCGACTCACATTGGTGGACACACCCTGGACTTGGTTTTTGTCTCTGGTCAGTGGCTGAGTGGTCTTGATATTGGGGATATAGGTGTTGAACCCTTGTCATGGACTGACCACTCGCTCCTTCGTCTCGACTTTCTGACCGTTACACCCCATCGCAGGGAGGCGGAACCAACTAGGTGGTTCCGCCCCAGGCGCCTGATGGATCCTGATAGGTTCCAGACGGAGCTTGGGCCATTTCCTGAGACACTGACACGCGACTCGGCTGAGGACCTGGTGGCTGCCTGGGATAGGGCAGCCGGTGGGGCCTTGGACCGGGTCGCGCCTTTGCGGCCTCTGACCCGGCGCCGAACTCACTTATCTCCTTGGTTCACCGAGGAGCTGAGGGAGATGAAGCGCCGGAAAAGACGCCTAGAGAGTGGTTGGAGGGCTAGTCGCTCTGAATCCGACTTAACACTAGTAAGAGCTCATATTAAGACTTACTTAGTGGCAATAAAAGCGGCGAAATCTAATTATTTCACCGCTCTTATTGCGTCATCAGATAATCGCCCAGCCGCCCTGTTTAGGGTGACCCGCTCCCTCCTTCATCTGGGAGCGCGGGAGGATCCCTTGCAGGGTCGTGCTGAGGATTTTGTTCAATATCTGGATGATAAAATAACTCAGATTTGGGATGAGCTGGCCTCTGACTGGGTAAAGTTCGGGCGAGGTGACTGAGCCCAGTCTTGAGAGTGTTATCTGGGCTGAGTTCGATCCTGTGGCTCCTGAGGATGTGGACAGGATCCTGGGTAGACTGAACGCTACCACATGTTTATTGGACCCGTGTCCCTCCTGGTTGGTGCTGGCCTCCCGGGAGGTTACACGAGGCTGGCTCCAGGAGATTATAAATGCTTCTTTGAGTGAGGGTGTCCTTCCGCCTGCCTTGAAGGAGGCGGTGGTGAGGCCCCTCCTCAAGAAGCCTTCCCTGGACCCGGCTGTTTTGGTAAATTATCGTCCTGTCTCCAACCTTCCCTTCCTAGCGAAGGTTGTTGAGAGTGTGGTGGCGCGGCAGCTCCCCCGGTACCTGGATGAAGCTGTCTATTTAGACCCGCTCCAGTCCAGCTTCAGGTCTGGTTACAGCACCGAAACGGCATTGGTCGCGTTGGTGGATGATCTCTGGAGGGCCCGGGGTAGGGGGTACTCCTCTATCCTGGTGCTGTTAGACCTCTCAGCGGCTTTTGATACCATCGACCATGGTATCATGTTGCGCCGGTTGGAGGGATTGGGGGTGGGGGGCACCGTTCTGCGGTGGTTCTCCTCCTATCTCTCCGACCGGTCGCAATCGGTGTTGACAGGGGGGCAGCGGTCGACCCCGAGGCGCCTAGTGTGTGGGGTGCCACAAGGGTCGGTCCTCTCGCCCCTTCTGTTCAACATTTATGTAAAGCCGCTGGGTGAGATCATCCGTGGTTTTGGGGTGGAATTCCATCAGTACGCTGATGACACTCAGCTGTACATTTCCACCCCAGACCACCCCAACGATGCCGTGGAAGTGATGTCCCAGTGCCTTGAAGCTGTGCGGGCCTGGATGGGGAGAAACAGGCTTCGACTCAACCCCTCCAAGACCGAGTGGCTGTGGCTGCCGGCGTCCCGATATAGCCAACTGACTCCATCGTTGGTTATTGGGGGTGAATCATTGGCCCCCACGGAAAGGGTGCGCAACTTGGGCGTCCTCCTGGACCCACGGCTGTCATTAGAGGATCATACAACAGCTGTGGCCAGGGGGGCTTTCTATCAGGTCCGCCTGATACGCCAGTTGCGCCCCTTTCTAGATCGGGACTCCCTGCGCACAGTCACTCAGGCGCTCGTCACGTCTCGCTTGGACTACTGTAATGCTCTCTACATGGGGCTCCCCTTGGGATGCATCCGGAGGCTTCAACTGGTACAGAATGCGGCCGCGCGGGGGATTATGGGAGCGACACCCCGCTCCCATGTGACACCTCCTGCGTGAGCTGCATTGGTTGCCGGTTGATTTCCGGGTGCGTTTCAAGGTGTTGGTAATCACCTTTAAAGCGCTCCATGGCGTAGGACCAGGGTACTTACGGGACCGCCTTCTGCCACCTATTGCCTCCCACCGGCCGGTTCGCTCCCACAGAGAGGGCCTCCTCAGGGTGCCGTCAGCCAGACAGTGCCGGCTGGCGACCCCCAGGGGGAGAGCATTCTCTGTGGTAGCCCCCACCCTCTGGAACGATCTCCCTCCAGATCTGAGAACTATCACTGATCTCCGGACCTTTCGTCGGGCGTTGAAGACTCATTTCTTCCAACTTGCCGGACTTGCCTGATCCCTCCTATTTTTAAATATTTTAAATTTTAAATTATTTTAAATTATTTAATTTTTAGAGTTTTAGTGTTTTTATTCGATATATTTCAGCCTAAATTTATATGGATTTTTAGTACGTTTTAATCTCACTGTATTGTTATTGGTTTTAAATTGGCTGTTCACCGCCCTGAGTCCGGAAGGAGAAGGGCGGTATAGAAATTTGATTAATAAATAAATAAATAAATAAATATATCAATGTATATTGAACTTGTGAATGTAATATTGGTTTATGAAATACATGCATAGTTGGTTAGGAAGTAAAATACTGTATATTTGATATATAATGAAGTAGGAGATATGTAAATTTGTATATAGAGCAAGGAATAGACTACTTATTAACTTGATTTTGACGTAAATGTTAGAAACCAGAAACGTTGAGCAATGTCCATTGCTTTACTTTTAAAAGTAATAAAATATTTTTTTTAAAAAAGAGAAAGATTTGGGTGCCATCCTTTTCTTGTCAGCTTGGATTTTAAAAGCCTCTCTAGCTTCCTTTAAGACTAATCTAACCACGCGCCATATGTTTTGCAAATTATCCATCCACTCCTTAAATGAGGGGATGGTGGGTTCTTCTGTGGGTAGTTCAGGCATGGGGCTGAAATCCTGGCCTGTCGCTACTCTAAAAGGGGTAAAACCAGTGCTTGAGTGTACAGAATTATTAAATGCAACTTCAGCAAAAGGTAAAAGTTCAGCCCAGTTATCCTGTTGAAAATTAATAAAACATCTTAAATAATGTTCTAGCACCAAGTTCAGTCTCTCAGAATTTCCATTAGTACATGTGTGATGTGAAGAGCTCAACCCCTGGCCAGTACCAAGGAAGTCCAAAAATGCCCTCCAAAATTTGGAGGTGAATTGAACCCCTCTTTCAGAGATGATCCTTTGTGGAGCTCCATGAAGCCGATAATGTGTATTAGGAATAATTTGGCTAAGCTTTTAGCAGTTGGGATCTTTTGGAAAGGTATAAAATGTGCCTGTTTTGAAAACAGGTCTGTCACGACCCAAATAATACTATTTCCCTCATTGTCTGGCAATTCTACAATGAAATCCATAGCAATCCCTCCATGGTGCTGAAGGCTCGGTTACTTTCTGCAAGAGACCTGGGGTTTTCCCTTGACATCTTTTTGCTGCTGCACAAATGGGGCAGCTAGCTACATAGCTTTCTATGTCCTTTTTTAGTGATGACCATCACAATTGTCTTTTAATTAGGTGTAAAGTTTTCACAAAATCAAAATGTCCAGCTAATTTGGAGGCATGGCACCTTACCATTAAGCATAGTTTTTGGCTGGCTGGAACATACAACTTCCCTTCCATCTAGGCCAAGTCCTCTTTCATCAGACAGCTGGATTTGTTGTTCATTGGTGGCCAATGCTTGTTTAAAACTTTGGGTGGTGTCATTGTCCATCAGTGTTTCTTGTTTTGCATGGGATTTGGTGATTACTTTAGCGGCTAGTTGATTGTTTTGTACTATGGGATTGATTACATCTGACTTCGCAGTATTGTATTGCGGTTTTCTGGATAGTGCATCCGCCAGAAAGTTTTTTCCCGCTGGGGAGTTATTTTAGAGTAAAATCAAACCGTTTAAAGTACTGAGCCCATCATATTTGTTTTGGGGAGAGTTTCCTTGCGGTCTTCAGGGCTTCTAAATTTTTATGATCAGTCCAGACTTCAAAAGGAGTCTTACTCCCTTCTAGGAAATGACTCCAGGTTAATAGTGCCCAACAAACTGCATAAGCCTCTTTCTCCTAAATGGCCCACCTTTGCTCAGTCTCATTCAGTTTTTTGGATGTGTAAGTGCATGGTTGTAGCTGGTCTTGCTCATTTTTCTGAAGCAGAACTGCTCCTATTGCCACATCGCTTGCATCTGCTTATATGACAAATGGTTTCTCCGTGTCCGGGTGTTTTATTTATTTATTTTTTTAAAAAATCTTTATTTACATTTTCAGTTAAAAACTACAAAAGAAAAAACAAAACATCGTACAACAAACATAGACTTAGAAACCCCATAAACCCATAGATCACCCCAAAAAAACATAAAACAACTGTATCTTTATGCATTAATCTGATGATTTAATGTCCTGTATTATGTGTTTATATTATAATCTGGAGAAGACAGAACATCCTATCTATTCTTACACATTAATCCAATCCATTCGACCTCATTGTTTTTATACAGTATACTCTAAATCGTACATATAATATCTCATCTATCTTAAGTTATATTTTTCCTTTTCTCTACCCATCTATAGAATTTTTCCCACGATAAACACGATTGTGTTTGTTCTATATCTTTTAATTTTTTGGTCAGTTTATCTGCCTCTGCACAATCCAGAATCATCCGTATTATAGCTTCCTCTGGTGGGATATTTTGGTTTTTCCAAAATTGTGCATACGTCAATCTCGCCGCAGTTATCACATGTAGAGCAAGGTACCATACATCTTTTTTCATGTCCTCTGGCCTGGAGCCAAGCAGGCATGTCTCTGGGCGCCAATCAATCTTTAAATTTAAAATCTCATTTAACCATTTTTTTATTTTCCCCCAAAAATCCACTGCTTTTGGGCATGTCCACCATTGATGGTAGTGAGTGCCACATTCATTCCCACATTTCCAGCATTCTGCGGGTTGTCCCTTAAATATTCTAGCTAATCTATCTGGAGAAAGATGCCACCTATATATCATCTTGTATATATTTTCTTTATATGTCGTGGATACTACTAGTTTCATATTATCTCGTCATATCTCCTGCCATTTCTCTAAGTAAATTGGGTATCCGAAATTTTTTCCCCAGGCAATCATTGTATCTTTAATTATTTCTTCACCTATTTCTATTTCCATCAACAATCTATATGTTTTCGAGATCATGCCTTTTTCTTGTCCCATCAGAATTTTATCTAATTCTTGTAATTCACCATTAATACCTTCTTCCTTATCTCTATTATATTTAGATTTAATCTGTGTGTATGTTCACCAGTCCATTTGCACTCCTTGGGAATCCAATTCCTATTTAGATTTTAATTTTCCTTGTGGATTCAGTAATTCTTTATATGTTAATTTTCCCTCAAAATTGTATAGTTTAGGGTATGTTAGTGCTTCTCTAGGTGAAATCCAGCACAGTGTCTTTGTATAGTATTTTTTGCTAATTTTTTTCCCAGGTCCGAATTAAAATATTTCTAATATAATGTCAGGTGAACCATTTACTTTGTGTATTCTTATTTCTCCAAAGAGCCATATGCGAACCCTGATTTATATCAAATCCTTCTAATTTAAGAAGATGTCTATTTCCTAAGATAATCCACTCTTTTACCCAGGTTAGAATAGCCGCTGCATGATAATTCTTCCAACATTATTATTATTTATTAGATTTCCTTCTTTGTCCTCTAGTTGATCAATCCGTCTAGTCTGTTTTTCTTTTTTAAGTCTGAATGTAAGCCATCTTCCCAGTTTATTGGCTGATTCAAAATGTCCGGATGTTTTAGATTTGGTTCTGCTGAGAACAGCTGTTTAGGTTTTTCAAATACCACCTGGCATTCCATAGTCCAGTTCAACGGCTGTTTCGGTTTAGAGTTGCCCTCCCCCTTCGTTTTTAAGAGCTTGATGATGGGGAGGGCAATCTGAGCAAAATCGGAGATAAACTGGTGGTAAAAGTTGGTGAAACCCAGGAAGCTTTGTAACTGTTTACGCATGTGTGGAGGTTCCCAATCAAGTACAGCCTGCATTTTTTGAGGGTCCATTTCTATGCCCTGGTGTGAAATGCAGTACCCCGAATACTCAATCTTCTCTTGGTGGAATTCACATTTGGAAAGTTTAGCATAAAGTTTGGCAAAGCAGAGTTTGTTTAAACAATCCCTGACTAGTTTTACATGTTTTGCTTTGGTCTCGGTATATATTAAATGTCGCCAAGTAGACCAGGACCCCCTTATACAAATGCAGATGTAGCACTTCATTTATTAATTGCAAAAACACTGAGCGGGCTCCTTGTAACCCAAAGGGGAGCACCTTGAATTGGTAGCACCCGAGGGGGGGGGTGTTAAATGACATTTTCCACTCCTCTCCCTCCTTAATTCTGACATGGTAGTAAGCCTGCCTTAAGTCCAGCTTTGAAAATTTTTTCCCTTAAGCGAGGTGTGCTAGCATATCTTTCATTAGGGGGAGGGGTACATGTTCTCAACACTGATCTTATTCAAATTTCTAAAATCAACACAAAGACGTTTTGAGCCATCTTTTTTCCCCCTCTAAATAACACTGGAGCTGTGATTTTTAGTCAGGTTGGCTCGATGACACCCCTTGCTAGGTTTTTTCTCAATAAATGTTCTCAGCTCTTCCAACACCCTCAGTGTCATGCTGTACATCTTGGGTTTAGGGGGTTTAGCACCAGGTAAGATTTCTATTACACGGTGGCGCGGTGGGGAGGGAGCTCATCTGAGACTTTTTTGCTAAAAACTTCAGCCAAATCCTTCTATGGGTATGCCCTCAGCTGCCATGGTGTGACCAGACATGGCTGTTTCTCGGTTCTCTGCCCCCTCAGTTTCTTTATGTGGATTCTCGGCAAAAGTCATGTGCATCTGAAATTTTATGATGCCTTGCTTCCAATTGATTTGGGGGTTCCATTTTTTAAGCCATGCAAGGCCCAAGACTAATGGCTATTCCATGCCAGGTGCCACTATATTCCACTCTAGTGGACTCAGGGTGCACCTGTTGTTTGATCAGCCCAACCCTAGTAGGGAAGTTAATCCCCAACTTGGTGTACCCTGTGTCCACTAGAGCGGAAATATTTATCTCCCTGTCCCAGTTTGGTATAAATAGGCTTAAGGGGTAGGTAAGTAGTTTAATTGGTTTGCTTTCCAGTGGTTCATCTTCTTGATCGCTTCCGAATTACTGTGATTCCTCCTGCTAAGATGCCAGCGTTTCCTCTCCAAAGAGGGGGACGATGGAAATTCTATGATCTCCCTGCTCCTCAGGGCAGTCTCCCCCCCCAGTGGTTTTGCAAGTTTCCCTCCCGGCGGGTGGTTCTTGGCAGATGTTTGCAAATGACACTCTGCAGCTCGGTGCCCCTCTTTTCCACACTTGAAACAGGCTGAGGATTTTGGAGAAAATGTGGTTTGTGGTTTGAGGGGCTCTTGCTTCTGTGTGTGTGGGGGGATTTCTTCCATGCTGGCCCCGCTTGGTACTGCTTTCTGGCCATATTGATCTCAGCTTCTTCAGCAGTGAGGTACTATTTATTGTAGGTGATTCAGTGCATCTCAGGCCACGCAGGCATTGTATAGATCATCACTCAGCCCATCCTTGAAACAGCTCATTAAAATATCCTCTGGCCAGGTCACACAACATGTGAGGTCCCGGAATTCTTCAGTATACTCTGCTACTGGCCGTTGCCTCTGCCTCACAATGTTAATGTGGTTGCGTGCTTTGCGATCTGCAAGGGGGTCCTCAAGGCCATCATGAAATGGTTGAAATCTCACAGTTCTGGTGGATTGGCATTATCCATCTGGCAGCGGCACGCTCTAGGGCTAGGGCATAACTTGCAGTCGGGATCCTTGTGTTTGGAAATCATGCCAGTATCTCTTGCATGTAGGTGAGCACGTGTGCCACAAAGAATCCTAATTGCCGTGGATCCCCATCAAACTTCACCCCAAGGGAGGGAGTTTCTCTTTCCAGTTGCGGGACTCGGGGCTGATTGGGAATGGGTGCCAGTGTGCATGCTGCCTGGAGGGGAGGGTTTACTGAGTCTTCTCCTGCTGCTTGTGCACCATCTATTCGATAGGCAGGCTCCAGAAGGGGGGTGCCTCCCCGGCATCATCCATAACTGCTGTCCTTTCAGCACTCTTTGGTTGTCGTCCTGGCTCCCCTCGGATGTTGAGATTTTCCAAAGTTTCCATCATCAATTGGGTTATATCCCTCTTCAGACAATCCTCCCTCGATGGTGCTTCAGTTAGTTCCCCCTGGTCAGCGAGTGCTTCTAGTTCCAGTTTCCACCCCGATTTTCGGTTGCCATGGCTGAGGGTGACTCCTGGTTCTCTCATCCCAGCTATCTTTCTTCCCAATGCCAATTAACCAGCTGGGCTTTTCAGGATTCTCCAGGGTTACCTCATCCTCTCTGATGGGGTCTATGAAACAGGCACCTGACTGAATGGTAGTTGATGTCTCCCCCCAGCATTCAGC
The DNA here is from genome assembly GCA_038048745.1 of Coluber constrictor foxii. Classification (NCBI taxonomy): domain Eukaryota; kingdom Metazoa; phylum Chordata; class Lepidosauria; order Squamata; family Colubridae; genus Coluber; species Coluber constrictor. The sequence goes on along the minus strand of CM075961.1, from coordinate 110,176,028 downwards.
TTCTCCCAGTTCCCTGCTTCATTTGGATATGGTTTGCAAGGTCCCCTCAGTAGAGTGAAGATTGCTTCTCTGGGTTGACCATTTTGCAGATGTTGCTTTCTGTAAGGATTGCCTCTCCTCCCAACTTAAGAAAGTAAAAATTCTTGAAATGTAGTATTTCAAAAGGACCCTTTCATTAAGCAGAAGTGACTGCAATGGATTCAAAGCAACATCTGAATACCCTTAGGCAAGATAAGTAGGATTAAAGCAGTAGAGACCTTCCCTTAACCCAGAATGCAGATTTTAGGTAATATACAAGTGTGAAGATGTTTTCTTTACCAGCTGCCCTGAGAACCGGATAAGTATGTATTCACATTGTTTCTCCTTTATCCTTTAAACTGAAACAGCCCATATGGCTGTCATAAACATGCCTCCACGTTAAGGGGATCTCAGGGCTCTTTGGCGCCAGGATACAGGTTGTAAAATATCTGTGACACAGGCAATGCTAATAAATTGAATCCAATCTTCCCCTTCTCCCAACTGAATGGCAGTATCACTTTTAGGGATCTGACACTGTATCTGTTAGGTGTTTTGTGCCAGCCATGGCAGTTTCTTAAAGGGCCACCAGATGGGAGCAAAGAGGCACCTCTGATCCCAAGGAGCTCCGGCCCCTGCAGCCCCATTGGGGAATGCTAATGGCCCTCCGGCCCCCACACACATCAGTAAGGGAGGGGCCAGGGACCCCTATAAGAACCCCTGCACGGGGGCTGCTCTCCCCTGCTCTTGTTCTACTCTCCTATGGGTCTAACCCATAAGCTCAACCCAGGCATGGATGCCTCCATACCTGGGAATCCATTTTATTCTACTTTTACTTCCAAATAAATACTTAATTTGATTGCATCCTTGCATGCTGCCTTTTCTTGGAAGCACCCTCAAGGAAACATCGTTCTTTCGTGAGATCCCTCACAAAAATGGTAGCCTGAGGATGGTTTGAGGCTAAGCTTCAAAGCCAGCAGAAGCAAGACGCCAGGAGGTTCCAGCAAGAACCCCCAAGAAATGGATGGCAGGACTTCCCCGGTCATGACCAGGAGTCTCCAAGCAAGGTTGGCAGCCCTGCATCCAGTCCCTGATGCGAGCTTTGATCCAGAGGAGGATACAGATGACCTCTATCCCCCCAGCGGACCCAGCGGAACACAAGGGACCCCTTCACACTGTTTTCTTGCAGCTGCAAGCCACAGAGGAAAGCGTGGAAGGCCAGCAATCCACCCAGGACTGCCAGGACACTGGGGATGCGGCCTGGGACCAGGCCACCCCCAGCGTGGACCAGCTCACTGGTGATGAGTTCAGGGAACTGCTAAGAACGCTCATAGCAACCCGAGGGTTGCCTAGAGCCAAGCCACGTGGGACACCAGCACAGGGGGCCTCTGGACATGGGTAACACCTTCCCCAACCCCCAGGAGGCTCCCCAACATGGCACCGGCCACTCTGGGGGGCCTTGGGGCCCTGGAGTTTTTGGTGGGAAAATTCCCGCCAAATGACAACCTGCAGCTTCCAGGGCCAACCGGAAGCAACATGGCGGCCCCCAAGCCACCTACTACAGCGAGGCTTTGTAGGCCTCAACTAGGCCTTGAGGCCCAGCAACTGATGGCAGCCAGCCAAAGCAGCATGCAAACTGCTCGGCCCCCTCCCCCACAGGCAAGCCTCAAAGTCTGCCCAGCCGCTCCTGCTGCAGAGGGCATCAGAGCTGCAATCCAAGTCCTGGTTGCAGCCCTGGAGGCCACAATGACCACAGCCTCAACCTCGGGAGCAGCCAGCCTCCCTTACTACCCCCAGGAGGCCAACGAGGGGGGGCGTCCAGTCCAGAGCCCCCCAGCCAGGATCCAGGTCTCCAGAGAGCCCCAGAAGAACCCCTGGGGGCTCCAGCCTTCCCAACACCCCCACTGAGGCAATGGAGGACTCACCTCAACATCTCCAGAGGGTCTGCAGCCGAGTCTCCCACTGCCCAAGATGGATGTCTCCTCCAGAGTCTTCAGGACCAGCGGTGGGCCCCTCCAGGCAATCCCCAGCATTTTCGGGTTTTTCCGGCCCCATCCTGCAGCCTTCGTCCCCCGGTAAGTGTTCCAGTACTGTGAGGGCTTCCAGAGGAACCTTCAGGGCCTCATAGGCTTGGGCCCAGGCCTAGCCCTCAAGCACAGAGGGAGAGGTCCACTCCCATCGACTCCTGGGCTGGAATGAGCTCTGAGCATGCTCAGCAGTCCGGGCATGCTCAGTTTGATCCACCTGAAAAAGAAAAGAATAATCAGAAGAAAATACCAACACCGGCCAGCAGAGGGATCCCTCTCCCATTCACTTCAATGGGACATAGACAAAGATACCATGGACAGCAAAATACAAATATATTTTCTGCTCCTGCTTATTCCTTTTCTTCAGCACTTCCAAATAACTTTGAAAAACTACATCTGGCAGGTGAAAATTATTACATCTGGAGTAAAGAGATACACGTATGTCTCTTAAAAGAGGGAACCCTAGAAATGGTTCTAGACCCGCCACCTTTCCCTTGGGGGCCTCAAGAAGAGTGGTACCAGAGGAGAGCCTGTACCACTCTACTGAACTCATTAGATGCTAAACTGTATCCTAGCATTCCAGATGGGCTCGCAGCTAGTGAAATTTGGGGATTGCTATATAGCCTATTTAACAGTGATAGCTTGGGCTCCATCACAAGACTCACAATAGAGTTTTATAATACCAAGCTAAAATTTGGGGCTAACATGGCTGAGCACCTGGGAAAGTTGAAGGAACTCAGGGCAGAGCTGGTGCTCAAGGACTACCCTGTGACTGAGGGCAACATGATTGCTGTGATTCTGGCATCCCTGGACAAAAGTTGGGGCAATTTTATTGTCTCACTGGAGGGAACCAGAAAGGAAGCCATGACTCTGTCCTACCTCACAGGGAGGCTCAATGAGGAAGACAGGAGGTGTAGAGATGCGGGAGAGTATACCAGGGCCACAACTCATCGCATCAACAGAAGGCATCAGAGTTCAGAGCAGGTTAACGCTCTACCCAAATGCTTCATATGTGGCTCTGAGGAGCACCTGAAGAAGGACTGCCCCCATTACCAGCAAGGACCTAAGTGTGGCTCCAATCAAGAAAGGGGCAGGGGGTGGAGAAGGGGGACTGGTGGGGGCAAAGGTCGTAAGGGCAATTTTGTGTATACTACCTATTTCACCCCCGCCACAAAGGCTGATGGCCCTACTGGCCTCTGGTTACTGGACTCTGGGGCTTCATCTCACATTGCTAACTTGAGACAAGGCTTTAAGAGGTTAAGGAAAATTAACTCCTCCATTAAGTTTGCAAATGGTAACGATGTTTTGGTTGTTGGGGAGGGCACTGTCTCTGTACCAGGGCTGGGCAATGTCGAAGGTGTATTACATGCTCCCTCTATAGCCAATAACCTGTTAAGCATAACTAAGCTATGTAATGATGGCAGGGTGGAAGTATTATTTCGCAAAAGGGGAGGCCTCATCACTCGAGACAAGAGGGTCATTGGGAGTGTTACCATTATAAATGGTTTGCCATATTTCTCCCCCGAGTACCCAGCCACAGGAGACAGCTCACAGGATGCCATGTCAGAAGGGGCTTGCACACAGAAAGAGAGAAAGGCTCCACAGCCAGCTCCCAGGCTGTCAAAGATGCACAAGACTAAGGCAGTTGCACCCACGCTGCCTCAACCAGCCCCACGGCCTTCCAAGGTCAATGCAGGCACGAAACCTGAGCCTCAGCAGATAAGCAACCTAAGGCAGATAAGCCCAAGAAAGGGCCTAAGGTGCCAGCACCGCCCAAGGCAACCAGAGCCAAGAAGGTGTCAGTGGGGAAGCCACTCCACACTAAATGTGCCCACCTCTTACATCGGAGGTTAGGCCATGCAAGCTTCCCCGTGGTTAAAAAGATGGGGGAATTCGCTGAGGGGATTCACCTCCAGGATTGTGAGGTGTTTCTGGACTGTACCATCTGTAAGAGGGCAAAGAGGAAGGCCGCCCCAATACCTAAGGTGTCACAGCGTAAAACACAATACCCATATCAATTGATACATGTTGATTTGGTTGGGCCATTTACACCGTCCCTGGGAAAGAGGCAGTATTTCCTCACTGCCGTCGATGACTTCTCAAGGTATGGCCATGTGTATACCCTCACAGAAAAGTCTGAAGCCTTTGATGCCATAAAGTCACTGTACAACTATGTGGAGACCCAGCACAAAACAAGGATTGCGCAGCTACAGAGTGACCGTGGGGCTGAGTTCATGTCCCGAAAGTTCCAGGACTGGGTGAGGCATAAGGGCATACACCATTTTCGAACAGCACCTTTTTCCCCTGCCCAGAACGGTGTGTCAGAAAAACAAAATGGCGTTCTGCAGACCATGGTGCGCAGCCTGATCGCGGATGCTGGGGTTGCAGAATCGTATTGGGCGGAGGCGGTACACTATGCCAACTACACCCTGAACTGCACCTGGAGCAGCATTGTGAACCAGAACCCATATTTTCTGGTCCACGGTAGGAAGCCAAATTTGGGACACTTGCGCATGTTTGACTCCTACGCTTGGGTGCACATCCCCAAGCAGCTGCGGAAGAAGGGGAGATCCGTTTCCCAGAGACTGAGGTTCTTGGGCTATGCCCCTGGCTCCAAGGCCTACCGGTTCCTGGGAGAAAGGGGCAGGACTATGACTTCCCAATCTGCCTCCTTTGAAGAGGACTCCAATTGGACCCAGATCCACTCAAATGATCTGGGCCCATACATCAACCAGCCTAGTAAGGCTGCACCAATCAAGATGCCTCCTGAGACAACCACAGACACTGCCACCGATGAGAGAGAGGAACAGGACGAAGAGGTCAGCGTACCTGGTCCAGATGTGGAGGATGAGCCATCCAATCCTGAAGGGGAAGACACGCCATCTTCACCTGACTCTTCACCCCCAGTGACGCTTTAGAGTCCCATGATGCCCAACGCCTGGGACCAAGGGCCTTCTCATCCCGGTTGTGAACAGCCAGTCGGCGAGGAACCCACAAAAAAAAAGGGTGGTGAGTGGCAGGAGGTCAGAAGGTCAAAACGGTCCAACAAGGGGGTTCCACCAAAGAGAATTGACATTGGGCACATCACGTCTGTCAACAGCGTCGTGGTCACCCCAAAGACTTTCTCTGACATCCGAGAGCTGCCCATCGAAGAACAGGAGAAGTGGCAGCTCGCAATGGAACAGGAGATGGAGAGCCTGAGAAAGCTCAGGGTCTTCAACCCCGGGCAACCACCAAAAGAGAAGAAGGTCATTGGCACAAGTTGGGTTTTCAAGGCCAAGCCACTTGCCAATGGCCGCTACCTGTACAAGGCTCGCTTGGTAGCACAGGGGTTTGCCCAACGCTACATGGAGGACTACATAGAGACCTATTCTCCGACTGTCCGGGCAGAAAGCGTAAAGGCTGCCCTCGTAACTGCAGCTGCACTGGGGAAGGAAGTCTATCAATGACATCCAGACGGCCTACCTCCATGCCAACTTGGACCGGCAGATCTACATGAGGGCCCCTCCTGGTTACCAGCAGGAAGGGGGAAATGCATGGCTACTCCAAAAGGGACCATATGGCCTCAAGCAGTCAGGGAAACTCTGGTATGACTGCCTCAAAAAGGATTTAGAACGAATTGGCTTCAGGGCATCTCATGCAGATGAGTGTGTTTTTACACGTGACACCAAAGGTGCTACAGAACGGGTGTTGGTTTACGTGGATGACCTCCTATATGTAGGGCCTGGCAAGGATGAATTTGCCAAGGCCCTGGGGGAAAAGTTTACCCTGAAATCCTTGGGGCGGGTTGACAGGTATCTGGGTGTGCATATCTTGGTCACTATAAAGGGATTTGCATTATCACAGAAAGAAAAAATGAAGAGTTGTTGGACAAGTGCAAACTGGCGGAGTCTAAGCCAACACCTAGCCCCATCCAAAGTGATTACTATGGCCACGATCACAACCACATGGACTTCCCGACTTCATGGACAACAAATTATATAAATCTGTGATTGGCTCCTTGCTATACATTAGCAATTGGAGCAGGCCTGACATAGCTCTAGCTGTGAATTTATTGTCCAGGCATGTGGAAAATCCAAAGGAATTCCACTGGGAAGCTGTCAAGAGAGTACTTAGGTAGTTCAGGGGCACGGCCAATGCCCTCCTTATGCTGGAGCCAGAGAAGGGGAAGCCGGCCCAGCTCTCCACTTACTCGGACACAGACTGGGCTGGTGACACTAAGAGTAGACGGAGCACCTCTGGTTTCCTCATACTGCTAAATGGCTGTCCTATCCATTGGCATGTTAGACAGCATGTTTCTTGCTCCACAGCCGAGGCAGAATATGCCAGCCTATCGGACATTGCAAATGACTTGATCTGATTCAATGCTCTGGTAACGAGCATCTGGGCACCTCCTACTCTGCCCATCCAAATTCAGGAAGATAATATGGCCGCAATTGGAATCTCGGGGGCATACGGGCAGGGCTGTGGAGTTGGAGCCGGAGCCGGAGCCGGAGTCAAGGAGCCGGAGTCGGAGGAAATTTTGGGTATCTGGAGTCGGAGTCGGCAAACAATGCACCGACTCCGACTCCTACTAAATTTAGATTGGAATTTTAAAAAAAGCAAGTTTAAATGTCCCAATTCTCCTGATTCCACAGCCCTGCATACAGGATGGGCTCTAGGTCCCGCCACATAGACATCCGCTACAAGAATGTCAGGCAGCTTACCAGAATGGGGTTTGTACACATCAAACATTGCAACACAACCGACCAGTTAGCTGACCTGTTTACAAAACCTGTGCCCATTGACCGACACAACCTTCTGTGTAAGCGTTTGTGTTTGGTCCTGTAAACCTGTACATGTTTATGATACCTGTTCGCCCTCTCGCATATATTCTCTGGTAACTGTCATTGACTGGCAAGAAGGGGAATTGTTAGGTGTTTTGTGCCAGCCATGGCAGTTTCTTAAAGGGCCACCAGATGGGAGCAAAGAGGCACCTCTGATCCCAAGGAGCTCCGGCCCCTGCAGCCCCATTGGGGAATGCTAATGGCCCTCCGGCCCCCCCACACATCAGTAAGGGAGGGGCCAGGGACCCCTATAAGAACCCCTGCACGGGGGCTGCTCTCCCCTGCTCTTGTTCTACTCTCCTATGGGTCTAACCCATAAGCTCAACCCAGGCATGGATGCCTCCATACCTGGGAATCCATTTTATTCTACTTTTACTTCCAAATAAATACTTAATTTGATTGCATCCTTGCATGCTGCCTTTTCTTGGAAGCACCCTCAACGAACCATCCTTCTTTCATGAGATCCCTCACAATATCTGACTGCAAAAATAGCATATTTGAAATCTGGATATCAAATTTTCTAAGGTAAAGGTGTAAACTAGAGGTTTATTATATTATTAATAAATACGATATGATGTGGTCAAATAATCATTTGGTACCATTTTGGGATCATGTAATGAAGCATATGAATAGATTTATAAGAAAATCTATAAATGCTAAATATGTTAATGTAACTATGGAATTATCTATCAGAGCTTTAGAATGTGTCTGTGTATCAGGAATTGTGCTTGCATTGACCATAATGTGTGACAGAAAGAATTATGGTACATTAAGAAATTGGAAAAGGGATATGATTCCTGATATCAAGGAATGGTTGTTGGAAACGAATGATTTATCTGTTTTGGGGAAGACAATATTGTCTTCTAACAAAAGGAAGCAGCAATTTGTGTTGTTATGGCCGAGATTCAATGATTATTGTTTTACTGTAAGATACCTTGTATTGCAAGATTTGTTCATATTATATTAGTGAATTAATGGGTATAAACCATAGGAAATATTTTTCTCTTTTTTTTTAGTTTGTATTTTTAGCTTAAAACCCCTGGAAGTAACAAAACACTTACTTAGAAAATACTTGTTTAGGACAATGAGAAGAGTAAAAAGAGACATGTCAGATCCGGCCAATAATGTGCTTAGAACTGGCTGTGGAGCTGCCCTGGAAACAACAAAGGAGCAGCCTGCAGCACCTCGGGCTGGCCAGGCACTGATCTACAACTGGGTGGTGACCATCTGAACCACAATGCCTTATATCCGCGGGGCCGCCCTGGAGCCAGCAGCACACAGGAGGCAGCAAGCATGTGGAGCCTGGCATCAATGGGAATGCCCCACAGGCTGACTGCATTTTGAGTACTTCCTTTTCACCCAAGACACCACCACCTCCTGTACATGTGCCCAGTGGGCAGGGCCAAGGCGGCAGGGGCTGTCACTTGCTGGCTCCAGGGTGTCCACATGGGTCAGATCTAAGGCTGATGTTCCGACCCGGATGGCCATACAAAATTGTACATCTGCACTGCACCTGCACCAGCCCCTCCATGACCCATCTGGCCTCGCAGCTTGTGGGGCTTCCCTTACACTGAAACCACCCCACCCTCACATGGAACAGAATGGGACCTTTAGGACAATTGGGTGGCAGGCAGAAGCCATTGTGCTTCTGCTGGCCAGCATGTGATGGGAAATAACCAATCGTGAGGGCTTTGGAGTTGCTGGTGACATGGCAGGTGAACGGTGGTGGGGTGTGACTTCTGGCATTGTGGGGGAGCAGGACTTCTGGGGTTGGGGGGCACGGAAGCAGAACTGCCCTTTCGGCATCAAATGTCTAGGTGTACAGGCAACAGGGGAGAATGGACAAAAAGAGAAGCCGCAGCTCCCTTTTTTGGTTCTTTTTTTTAAAGCTGTCAGAGGCTCTGAGCAGAGCTGGCAACAGGCAGGCAGCGGTGGGCAGAGGCTGTGGTATCCTGGTGCCCTAGAAGGTTGAGAGGTGGGTTCAGTGCTTGTCTTCCAATGCCCAGGCCTCGGCAGCCTGCACCACCATCTGGGGTCCTTCATGTGGCTTGAGAGGGACGGTGAGGCTCTGGTGGACAAAGGTTTGATGCTCACCCTGGTCTCGCCTTCCTCCACTGGAGACAATAGATCCCACCAGCAGGCACGCCCCGATGTGAGCAACATTGAGCTGACCGTGTCCACCCTGGCCACACCCACCCAATTGGCTGCAACCATCCGTTCACAATCACCCTGGCCACCCCCCCCCCGCCCCCCGAGGTCAACCACAACCCGGATGCAGCCCTCAATGAAATTGAGTTTGACACTCCATAACAATGGAGAAGCAAAGTGAAGCTGTGATTTCTCTATATACTAATTTTGTTGTGCAAAATCTGAAATATTATGGTGCTTAATGCTGGTCTTTTTCAGTGTAAAGCATTGTGTTTTTTTTTCTTATCTCTGCTGCATATTTTTTGAATGAAAAGTTTAGTTTTATTAAAAGGGAAAGTATATTGTAAATTTATTTCATATTACTTTTAATACTCTATTCTAAAATTTTGACAGACAGGAAACATTTTCCAAAGTCTACATATAAATCTTTCTTGGTGCAGTGCAATTGAATGTTTTTGTAATTTTGGTCAATGTTAAATTTTTAAATTTTATTAAGTTTTTTCCAATTCTATGAAATTTCAAAGTGAAGTCTTTGAAGTCTTATACTTGTCTTTGCTCTTAATAGCTGCAAAAGACCTGATAAACCGACTCCTGGTAGTTGATCCGAAAAAGCGCTATACTGCTCAACAAGTTCTTCAGCACCTATGGATCCACACAGCTGGAAAAAACAACTGTAGAAATCTCCAAAGGGAGGTGACCATCAATCTTGAGCAACACTTTCAAAATCAGTGCAAGTCAGAAGTTACCAAAGAAGAATTATAAGGGATCATACACACCAAGGACAATGTTTTTTCATTCTGTGTCCGTACAATCTTATTTCAGAGATCAAATGTTAAGGTTTTAGGCAAATTCATTACTTCTGTTGGACTTGAAGTCTGCTAAACAGATATCACTTTAACTGATTTTATGTAGTTTCATAAAATCAGTTTCTGGTTCTTTGTTTTATTTTTGAAAAAGGATTTCTTTTTAAGTGAACAAAAGAACTCCCACCTGAAAGGCAAGATTTTGATTGACTTGGCCGTGCATTTTGATGATTAAGACACTTCTCTTTGGTCTACAAAGAGAAATATATGTGGTCTTTTCCATAGATACTAAACAGTTATTTAGTATTAATTTTGTATGTTTCTATCTTACATCTATCTTTAGGAATTAGGAAATACAGTCTTGTTACAGAAATGTATTTTGAAAACAGATTTTGAAAATGTGACTTATCCAAGAACTTGTCAAACTGCTGGTTAAAATGAATAAGATTGAATCTATTTTTGAATCATTTACATGTATTAAATATGGTCACATAAAGGCCAGGATCCAGAGAATTATTTTCAGTATGCTTGATATCCTGGTAATTGAACCAGCTACCTAGATTTTTAAATTAAAAGCTATGAATACGTTTCTTTTTTTTTTTTAAATCTTAGTTTCAAAAGCTTGTTGTGGTATGAGTTGCTTAAAAGAAAAATCCTTTGGGGGCATATTAATTTTTTGAAACCATGTTATTGAAGGTATCCTTGATATTTTATATTGTTAATATTTAAAATATTTGTATATCAAGGATGGAAGTGATTTCTTGTACAAACTATATATAATGCATGCCAGAGTTTTGTTTTAATTGTGCATAGATACATATTATACTTAGAGATTATGTGAAAAACTATTTACTTTTCCTTATCCAAAGAGAAAGAACGAAGGATGAGACTAAATAAAGAAAATGGCCCTCTTCTTTTAAGTAAGCTGTTAGATGTATTCTGGATCTATCTGTGTCTGTGTACATGTTTTGGTTATTTCTAGAATTACATAAACAGATTTTTTTTGATATTGTGATTTTTTTTCTTTAGGACCTTCATGTTGAAATGGGTACTGTGAATTATGCATCAGATAAAGTTACTGGTTTGATAAAACTTGTAAAATGTATGGGCCTTAAATAAGAACTCTCTGAGGTTGCAATTAGAATAGTAAGTTGCTTTGGCTGGATTATGATCTCAAAGATAAATTGGCAATATGAATCCTGAGATATGTACATGTCTTTTTAAAGTAGTATAGGGTTGACCATTGTTCCTAATTTAATTGTCACTGTCTTGTGTTCCTTATAGGGATCCAATTTCTGTGTCTGATTCTTGATACAGATCTGAATATGGCTTAGAGCCCACACTGTGATAAGCAAGATAGATTTTATAAAATAAATTTCTCATGCTTATTGAATTTTGTGTATGTGTCCCTTTGTTCCCAAAATGCAAACAACAGTTCCAGCAAAAATAGTACCATATTTTTCGGACTATAAGATGCATTGGAGTATAAAACATACCAAGATTTTGAAGAGATAAACAAGAAAAAAAATTTTTTCCCTCCGCAGCCCTCAGGAGCACTCTGCAGGCCTCCCAAACTCTCTGCACATCCCGTTTTTGCGAAAAATGGGCCCATTTTTCACAAAAATGGGATGCGCAAATGGTTTGGGAGGCCTGCAAAGTGCTTGTGGGGGCTGGGGAGGGCAAAACTGCAATGCATGGGGGAGTTTGGGAGGCCAAAAACTAGCCTGTTTTTCATGAAAATGGGTCCATTTTTCACAAAAACAGGGCCTGGAGAGGGTTTGGGAGGCCTGCAAGAGTGCTCCTGGGGGCTGGGGAGGGCAAAAACACCCCCATTTTTGTGAAAAACTGGCGAAAACAGGATGTGTGGGGTGGGGTTTGGGGAGGTCAAAAATGTCTGTATTCGGTGTATAAGACGCACTAACTTTTCCATTCTCTTTTAGGGGGGAAGAAAGTGCATCTTATACTCCAAAAAGTATGGTAAATTGTTTATTGTAAAATAATATGTGGAGCAGATGTCCGAATCTGTACAGCATAGTGTAGCATAGATGTTTGTGACACAGTATGCACCAGAGGTGGTATTCAGCAGGTTCTGACCAGTTCTAGAGAACCGGTAGCGGAAATTTTGAGTAGTTCGGAGAACCAGTAAATACCACCTCTGACTGGCCCCACCCTCATCTATTCTCTGTCTCCTCAGTTGCAGCTGATTGGGAGGAAATGAGGATTTTGCAGTAACCTTCACCTGGAGGGGGGTGGGAATGGAGATTTTACAGTATCTTTACCCTGCTACACCCACAAGCCACGCCCACAGAACTGGTAGTAAAAAAATTTGAATCCCACAACTGGTATGCACAATATTTACATGTTCTTTGATACTCTCTGGTGAATCAGAAAATTATTGCTATACCTCAAGTTATATATTTCTAGGTTTTTTCTTCTCTATCTCTGCCCTTTTTAAAACAAAAAACAAAAACAGGGCTTGAATGTAATCCTGATGAGCAGAGGTTTTTTTTTAAAAAAACAGGAATAGTTCTCTTAGTTTTGTTTTTGTCAGAAAAATGGTAATTGTATTTGTTTATGAAATATTGATCTTGAGAAAAGTGTTAAATGATTGGAGTTGTAAATAATTAAAGGATAAGACACTTGCAAATATTCCTGAACTTTGTGTGATATGGGTTTACTTCCATGATCACCTACTTCAATGGAATTGAATTATATTCAATATTTAATGTATAATGGTAATTTTTGCAGTATTTTAGTATTTTATTGTTTTTTATTGAAAAAGTTTTACAAAAAGTTTACATATATATCCCCCCTCCCTACCACCCAACCCTCTCCCCTCCTCTCCCCTTCCCTCCCCCCCATCCCCCTCCTTTCCCCTTCCCATTCCCCCACCTCCCCCCACCCTACTACCCAGAACAAATTTCAGGGTATAATTACTCATTACTTCAATTCCCCAATCACCCTGCTAAACTTAATTACCTAAAAATTACCTAAAAATTACCTTAAAACATCTTCATATCTATTCATAGCCTATCTGCAACTTCTTATTACGATATTTGCTTTGAATATAATCTATCCATCTTCTCCAGTCTCTCAAATATTTTTCATTTGAATGTTCCTTCAAGTACGCCGAAATTTTTGCCATCTCTGCTAAATTTGTTACTTTTAATGTCCATTCTTGAATTGTAGGTAGATCTTGCTTCTTCCAGTATTGTGCCACCAACAGTCTTGCTGCAGTTATTAAGTTCAAAATCAAATTAGTCTCTATAACCGTACAATCCATAACTATACCCAACAAAAACAACTGTGGTGTAAATGTTAACCTCTTTTTAAAAATATTTTGTAAAATCCACCAAATTTTTATCCAAAACATTTTAACCTTTTTGCATGACCATCAAATATGAAAATAGGTAGCATCCTCACAGTCACATCTCCAACATTTTGGTTGTACACTCGGATACATACAAGATATATTTTTTTTGGATCTAAATGCCATCTATAAAACATTTTATAAAAATTCTCCCTTAAATTTTGTGCTTATTTCACATTTCTTACCCATATTTTCTCCCACATTTCCATCATTATTGGTTGCTCAAAATTTTGCGCCCATTTTATCATACAATCTTTAACTAGCTCTGTTTCCGAGTCTATCTCTATCAATATATTATACAATCTTTTTATATGCATTTGACTTTGGTCCCTAATTTGTTTTATCAGATTTTCATTGCTTTGTGTTATACCAATTTTCTGATCTTTTCTCCATCTGGCTTGTAATTGTACATATTGAAACCAAGTTTGAATTAGTTTTTCCTCTTTCAACACATTCAAAGGCTTTATTTTTGGTATACCTCCCTCTATATTAAGAATATCTCTATATGTAGTTGCATCTTGCCTGCTTCCTATACTTATATTCTCTATCGCGTGCCTAGGTATTGTCCATATAGGTATCTTTTCATTTAGCTTATATTGATATTTCTTCCAGACACGCAATAAAGCATTCCTCAGTATGTGACTCTTAAATGCTCTATCCACCTTTTTGTCATACACTAGATAGGCATGCCAACCATAGACCAGATCATACCCTTCAATATTCAGGATCCTTCCATTTGTTAAATTGATCCAGTCACTAATTGCTGATAAAACAGCTGCCTCATAATATAACTTTAAATTAGGCATTTTCAAACCCCCTCTTTCTCGTATATCCTGCATTATTTTTAATTTTATCCTTGGTTTCTTGCCTAGCCAAGCAAACTTAATACCTTTCTGCCATTCTTCCAAGTTGGCATCCTTTTTAAGTATTGGTATCATTTGAAAAAGAAATAAAAACTTAGGTAAAACATTCATTTTTATAACTGCTACTCTGCCTAGCAAAGACAATTGTAGTTTTTTCCATTTATCCATTTCAACTTGTATTTTATGCCATAACAACTCATAATTATACTTACATAATTTCCCATTGGAAGTTGCAATATAAACACCTGAGTACTTAACTTTTTTAACTATTTCATATCCCATTACTCTTTGTAACTCTTCTTTTTGATTTATTGTCATATTTTTAGCTATCATCTTTGTTTTTCCAATATTTATTTTAAACCCAGATACTTGACCATATTGTTTAATTGTCTCCATCAAAACCATTGCTGATTTCACTGGTTGGGTTAAGGTTACAACCAAATTATCTGCAAATGCCCGTACCTTATATTCATAATCTCTAACTTTAATTCCCTCTATCTCATCTGTGTTACGTATTTTATTCAACAATAACTCTAAAGTTAATATAAATAGTAATGGCGATAAGGGGCATCCCTGCCTCGTACCTTTCTCAATTATAAAAGTTTCTGTTAAACTGCCATTAACAATTATCTGAGCTGTCTGTTCTTGATATATTGCTTTTATAGAGTGCATAAAATAATTTCCAAATTGCATCCTATGCACCACTCTAAATAAGAATTGCCAGTCCAATCAATCAAAAGCTTTTTCAGCATCTAAAAATATAAGCACCGCAGGGATTTGGTTGTTCCTCTCCAGATATTCCAGTATATCAATAATTTGTCTTACATTATTTTTCATTTGCCTCCCTTGTATAAAACCAGATTGATCACTATGAATCATTTGTTGCATTACTGACATTAACTTATTTGCCAATATCTTAGCAAATATCTTGTAATCTGTATTCAATAATGATATAGGTCTATAGTTCTTTGGGTGTGTCAAATCTTGATGTTCTTTTGGAATTAATGAAATAAAGGCTGTTTTCCATGAAGGTGGTACCCTCCTCCCAACTGTATTCTATTGAACAATTCTTTAAGAGGTACAACCATTTCTAATTATAAATATTTATAATACACAGCCGTTAGTCCATCCGTACCAGGTGCCTTACCGTTTTTTAACTGCTTAATTGCTAAGAGGATCTCCTCCTCTGTTATTAATTGGTTCAACCATTCTCTTTGTTCCTCTGTAACTATAGGAATATTCTGCCTATCCAGATATCTCTCTATATCTACGTCTTGTATTTTATCTGCAGTGTACAAACTTGTATAAAAATCTAAAAATACCTTTTTAATCATAGTTTGTTGATAAACCTCTTTACCTTTATACTCTATTTTCTCTATGGTATGAGATTTTTGTTTTTTCCTCAACATATATGCCAACCATCTACCCGGTTTATTTGCATTACAGAAGGTATTATGTTTAGCATATTGTAAATTATTGCCACTTGGTCTGAAATCATCATGTTGAACTGCCCTTGTAATAAGGTAATAGCTTCTTTGGTTTTCTTGTCCCCTGGGTTAGGTATTAACACCTTTTCTTTTATCCTCATTTTTTGTTTCAGTTCTCCTTTCAAGCCATTTATGCCATTTGTGCCATACCGCATAGTATTCACTATCCTCCTTATCTTGGAGCTCTAGCGTTAATTTATCCATCTCAGCACAATCATTTACTTTGGAGATAATTTTGTCTTCCATCAGGATTTGATCAGATTTCCAACTTTGTGCAGACGATAACCTAGCTGCTGTTAAAATATGTATTATAAGGTACTTTATCTCTTTGGTGCATTTAGTGTCTATCATGCCTAATAAGAACATTTCTGGACTCTTTTCTTTTTTCTTAATCTCTTCTTCTAATTCCCTCCTTTTTTCCTTCTGTCTACGCCTATATGCATTATTCAAATTTATCAAAACTCCTCTCATATATGCTTTACTGGCATCCCATACCATATCCATCGATATTCCCTTATGCATATTAAAGACAAAAAAATCCTTCATTAATTTTTTACTGCTCAACAGTTTTGGAAAACTATAAAAAAAATAATTGAGGAAGTAACATATATAAAACTAGGCAACAGTCCAGAAATGTTCTTATTAGGCATGATAGACACTAAATGCACCAAAGAGATAAAGTACCTTATAATACATATTTTAACAGCAGCTAGGTTATCGTATGTACAAAGTTGGAAATCTGATCAAATCCCGATGGAAGACAAAATTATCTCCAAAGTAAATGATTGTGCTGAGATGGATAAATTAACGCTAGAGCTCCGAGATAAGGAGGATAGTGAATACTATGCGGTATGGCACAAATGGCATAAATGGCTTGAAAGGAGAACTGAAACAAAAAATGAGGATAAAGATTAGGGTATAGAAGAGAAAGTTTATATGAAATGCATTACCTTTAACATGGGTTATACAACTATGAATTACATACACAGAGAATTATACAACCTGTTGACAGAAAGATTGCTATATGTTAGTTTCACTATTGGTGGTGGGAAGGGTGAGGTGGGGGTGGGTGTATTTTTGTGTGTATTGTTTATCTTTATCTGTATGTTTAAAAACTCAATAATAATAATAATAATAATAATAGTAATAATAGTAATAATAATAATAATAATAATAATAATAATAATAATAATAATAATAATAATAATAATA
Source organism: Coluber constrictor foxii (assembly GCA_038048745.1). Classification (NCBI taxonomy): domain Eukaryota; kingdom Metazoa; phylum Chordata; class Lepidosauria; order Squamata; family Colubridae; genus Coluber; species Coluber constrictor. The sequence goes on along the minus strand of CM075961.1, from coordinate 110,159,277 downwards.
ATAATAATAATAGATTTTCATTTAAACGCCAAGATCTCTTAGGCCTTTCCCCATACTCCAATTCCATCCAGACCTGACTATGATCCGTTAAGGTTCTGGGATAAATCTTTGTCTTCTTTACCCTGGAAAAGAAATCATTTGAGATTAGTATAAAATCAATTCCCGAAAAAGATTGATGTCTATCTGAAAAAATGTAAAATCTTGTTCTTTGTAATCCCGTTCACGCCAAATGTCTCTTAGTTCCATATCCTCCATCATATCAAAAAAAGATTTAGGCAATCTCATTCGCAATTTAATAGATTGTGAAAGCCTTTTCTTATCAATGTTGGGGTCTACTACTCCATTCCAGTCCCCCATCAAAATATATGTTATAATCCCATTGTAGTAATTTTGTGTGTATCAACTTGTAAAACTTTTCTTGTTGTTGATTAGGTGCATATATCCCCATTAAAAGTGTTTTCTTTCCTTCTATTACCAACTCAATTGCCAAATATCTTCCTTGTTGGTCTGCTTCAATTAATTTAGCCATCAAGCCTCTTTTTAGGTAAGTCACTATTCCATTCTTTTTTTCCGGGGCAGATGCAACAAAATGTATTCCCAATTTTGCATTCAGTAAATATTTTTGATCAGTTGTCCTTATGTGTTTCCTGCAGGCATATTATATCATTTTTAAATTGTCTCAAATGGTGAAATATTTCTTCCTTTTTTGTAGTGAGTTTAAACCATTAACATTCCAGGTTAAAAATCTAGAAGCCATCTTCAGACTCTCGAAGCTTGGCAAGAGCCGATTGGTAAACCTCTTGGAATTTCTTTTTCGGTCTTGCCCCTCCCACAGCTTCTGTACCTGTATTCACAGTTTCTTGTAATAAAGCCTGTGCTTGCAATATTTTTAATTCTTGTTCTTTACATTTAGTAACTGCTCTGGTTTCTCTTTGTTCTTTAACTTCTTCTGGTTTTTCAGTTATGTCCCATACTTGGGCAGCACTTGAAAGTTGCAGTACTTCGTCTAGCATACTCATAGTACCACCTTCTACTTGCATCTGCAAATCCTCTTTTTTCCCCTCTGTTGGTTCTTTTCCCTTTTTAACTCCTGTAGATGGTGGGTATCCAGCCTTTAGTATGCTAATGTAAAAACTTCTTGCTTTCGAAATTGTGTTAAGACGATATCATTCTCCTGAATAATTCACCACTAATCCGACTGGAACTTCCCATCTGTATTGTATCTGACAGTTTCTAAGTTCATCTGCCAAAAATGCATAATCTTTCTTAGATTTCAACATTTTAGGTGGTATTTCTTTAAATATTGCCACTTCTTGTCCTGCCACTTGTAGCTTGTTTTTGTAAGAGGCTTGCAAAATAGATTACAATATCTTTTGGCAATTTTCTTTGTCTAGCTATCCATGAATTAACGCGATAAAGCCTGTCAATTTGCCATTCAAGTTCTCTGGGCTCTCCTGTGAACTGTGCCAAGGCTTCCACAAAAATCTCTTTCAAATTTTCTTGAGAGTCTTCTTTCAAGCCTCTCACTCTCACTGCAAATTCCATCATTCTGTATTGTGTCATCATCACATCAGCTTTTGTCTTTTCAATCTTAATTTGTGTCTCTTCAAATTTACTGTCCAATATCTCATTAGCTTGGGCAACCTCTTTAACTCTATCTTCTACATAATTAACATGCTTTACCAGTCCTTGAAGTGCCTCAACTATGTCTTCTCTTATGTGTTTATTTCTTATTATATCCTTCATTTCTTCCATTTGATCTGAGACTCCTTTAAATGCACATGCAATATCTTCTTTAACTCCTTCTTTAATTTCTTTTATGGCTTCCTGAAACATTTCAAGTGTTAACATTTGAACTTGTGGTTGTGGCTGTGTTTGGGCTTGTATATCTGCTGGGGGCAATAAAGCTTGCAGCCTGGTGGTCTGGGCGGGAGAACTTCCCGCACTCCCTGCTTTAGATACCCCAGGTTTTATCTGGTTTGAAGCCATTTTAAAATTAAAATCACACAGTCTCAGAAATCACTCCAAAAAGCCAGTGGAGTAAATCCAGAAAAAAAAAAGCCCAAAAAATAATCCTGAATTTTAATCTTTAAACTTTGACTTTAAACTTTAAATCCCAAAGTCTTAGTTACACAAATAAGTTCAAAAATCCAAAATTTTCAAGTAGCTTTAAGGAGTTAATAAGTTAAGGAGTCAATAGAAACTTTCCTTCTTAACTTTCACTTTCGTCTCTTTGTGTTAACAAGCCAACGCCATTTTTTTCCTTTTCCATTCCCCCCCCTGCTCTTGTAGGCTCAGAAAGAAACGATGTTCAATGGAATTAAAGTATAATTACTTGTAGTTATGTAGTCTCCTGTCTTTGTTCTGCCTGCTTCAATTTTCAGTTCATTTCTTTTTAATTGCAGGGGCGGTCGCGGTGTTTCGCTCTGCCTTAAGGCAGAGGCGTCTTGGCTTTGGAGCTTTCCCAGGCTCCTGGGGAGCTCTCACATTTCGAGCCCCAGAAATATTTCTAGGGCTCTTAGGGAGCTCAATCCTATGCCTGGCTGCTCTCTTCCCCCTCTTTTCCCGAGGGAGAAGGTTCTTCGCTGCTAGACAGCTGGTTTTTCGCTGTTCTAGCAGCTAACAAAGTCGCAGAGCTAGCGCTCCTCAAAGGAGCGTCTGCACACCTTGCAGAGCCACCGGAAACAGTATTTTATTGTTAATGAGTGAAAAAAAAATCACTCTTCCAGGGACAATCTACTTAACTATTCTCCAAGCTGGTGTCATCAAAATACACATGATTTAAACTCCTATAATTACTAGCCAGCCTGATTTTGCTATGTTCACTAGAGTAATGAAAAAAGCCCAACATTTCAGGAAGGTACTGCATTAGAAAAGACTAACTACAAGTTAGAACCTAACAGTTCCTTCTTTATGTACTTGCCTCATTCATGTTGATAATTCTGTGTAGGAGGGATTTATCTTATGTATACTTTTCCTCCCCACTTTATTTTCTATGATATCAAATAGGGAGATAAATTCAAATTCTCTACATCATATATTATCATCAACCACATTCCAAGTCTCAAGGAATTCTTATGCTGGTTTAATAAACATCCATCTATAGATACAGCTGTTTCTATTAAAACTTTTCTATAAAAGTATCCTCTTCAAGAAGAAACTTGTTAGCTGAAGATTGCTTACTGTAAGGACCTGACTCTTTTTTCCCAAGAAAGTATAGACTCTTGAAACGGAACTTTTTATTGAGAAGAAATGATAGCAGAACAGACGAAGCAGATTCTAAATTCCCTCTCAAACTACATAGTTAGAAATAGGGCTTTAGAATCCCTCCCTCCCATCTGAATGTGGATTTAGCCAATTTGCAGGTGTGAAGATGTTTATTGTAATGGCCATCTTGAGTAACAGATATGTTTTTTGTCCACCCACTCATTTTGGGGAAGGAGTAGGTGTTTCCACGCTACTAGGTATTGCGTTTTCCCTTGGTGGATTTTAGAATCAAGGATGTCTTTGATTTCAAAATGCTGCTCACCCTCAACCATTATGGGTGTGGGTGATGCCTGGGTTTGAGGTCTAAGTGAGAATGTGACTTCTCTTTTTAACAGACTGATGTGAAAGATTGGGTGTACTTGTCTGAGTGTTTTGGGGAATGCTAATTCTACTGTCACTGGGTTGATGATCCTAAAGATTGGAAATGGTCCCACAAATTTTGACCCTAATTTCTTTTATGGTTGTAGTGTTTGTTTCCATCCATTCCTTCAGGGAGGGGATGGTGGGTTGGTAGTTCTGGCATGGGGGTGAAATCTTGGCCTGTGACTACTTTAAAAGTGGTGTAGCCTGTGCTAGAGTGTACAGAGTTGTTGAATGCTGCCTCTGCAAAAGGTAATAATTCAGTCCAGTTATCTTGTTAATAAACCACCTTAAATATTGTTCTAACACTGTTCACTCTGTTTTTTCACATTGATCATTAGTCATCGGGTAATGAACTCAAGCCTTGGGCAGTACCAAGTGGTGTTAGGAACGCCCTCCAAAATTTTGATGTGAATTGACTCCCCCTATCAGAAATGATTCTCTGTGGAGCTCCATATAAATGATAAATGTGTATCAGGAATAATTTTGCTAAGGCTTTTGCTGTTGGGATCTTTTGACAAGGAATAAAATGAGCTTGTTTAAAAAATAAGTCTGTTATGACCCAAATAACAGTGTTCCCTGTGTTCTGGCAATTCTACAATAAAATCCATAGAGATCTTTCTCCAGGGTGCTGAAGGTTTAGCTACCATTTGTAACATTCCTGGGGTTTTCCCTTGCTGTCTTTTGGCTGCAGCACAGATAGGACAGCTAGCCATGTAGTTTTCAATGTCCTCTTTCAGTGACAGCCACCAGAGTTGTCTTTTGATGAGGTGCAATGTTTTGACAAATCCAAAGTGACCAACCAGTTTAGAGTTGTGGCAGCATTTCATAAAATCTAATCTTTGGCTGGTTGGTACATATAATTTTCCTCCCACCCATAGTAAGTCCTCTGATGAGGCAGAGATTTTTGTGGTTAAGGAACCACTCGTCTTTTAAGGCTTGCTTAAACACTTGGGTGGTTGCATTATCGATGGTCCCTTCTTGTTTGGTTTGTGATCTAGTATTACTTTAGCTGCAATTTGATTATCCTAAAGATTGGTCTGATTACTTCAGGCTTTGTGTTGTTGTATTGCAAATAAAAAGACATTGTTTCAAATAAATTGACTGAGAGGACTGGCTTTGAGATTATAGGTTTGGACTGATAAGAAACAGCTGTGTCTGGCAAGAGCTGCATACTGAGATAGTTAGCCCTAATAGAAGCTGAAATAGCCTATCTTTTGAAGCTTTTGAAACAGAAATAAGAACTAATCTTAAGAGCCTTTATTAGGACTTATTTAGTGGCGATACAGGCGGCAAAATGTTCACATTTTCCTGCACTTATTGCATTCGCTGATTCATGGCCAGATGCCCAATTTAGGGTGACTCCCTCTCTCCTTAATGTAGGAGAAGTGGAGGAGCCCTTGCAGGGTAGAGCTGAGGAGTTTGTGAGTTTCTGTTGGATAAAGTCATTCAAATTCAGATGGGCCTGGACTCTGATTGGGCAATTCGGACTGAGATGACGGGGGCAGGTCTTAATCCTATTGTGTAGGATGAATTTGAGCTTGTGACTCCTGAGGAAGTGGACAAGGCTGTAGGATCAATGAGTTCCTGCTCTTGTTTGTTGGACCCGTGCCCCTCCTGGCTGGTTTCGGCCAGCAGGGAGGTGACATGAGGCTGGCTCCAGGCTTTAGTTAATGCGTCCTTGAGGGAAGGGGCCTTCCTGCAACCATTAAAGGAAGTGGTTGTAAGACCCCTCCTCCTTCCAGGCTTTAGTTAATGCGTCCTTGAGGGAAGGGGCCCTCCTGCAACCATTAAAGGAAGTGGTTGTAAGGCCCCTCCTCAAGAAGCCTTCCCTGGATCCAGCAAAATTAAAGAACTTTCATCCAGTCTCCAACCTACCCTTTGTGGGAAAGGTTGTAGAGAAAGAGGTGGCACTTCAGCTCCTGTGGTCATTGGAGGAAATGGATTATCTAGACTCTTTTCAATCTGGCTTCAGGCCTGGCTACAGCATGGAAACTGCTTTGGTCACGCTGATGGATGTTCTCTGGCAAGCCCGAGATGGGGGTCATTCTTCCATCTTGGTGCTACTTGATCTCTCAGCGGCTTTCGATACCATTGACCATGGTATCCTTCTGGAATGACTAAGGGAGCTGGGAGTGGGAGGCACTGTGTTACAGTGGTTCTCCTCCTATCTCTCTGGTCAGTCACAGTCGGTGTTGGTAGGAGGACAGAGGTCAATCCCTAGGCCCCTCGTTTGTCGGGTGCCTCATGGCTCAGTCCTCTCTCCTCTCCTATTTAACATCTACATGAAGCTGCTGGGTGAGATCATTCGATGATACGAGGTGAAGTATCAGCAATACGCTGATGATACCCAGCTGTATATCTCTACCACACGTCAATTCAGTGATGCAGTGGATGTGATGTGCCAGTGCCTGGAGGCTGTGAGGATCTGGATGGGAGTCAACAGGCTCAGACTTAATCCAGACAAGACCAAGTGGCTGTGGGTATTGCCTCCTAAAGATTATGTCGACTGTCCATCCTTGGTTCTTGGGAGAGAGGAAAAATTGTCCCCCTCAGAACGGGCTTGCAATTTGGGTGTCCTCCTAGACTCACAGCTAAGATTAGAGCAACATCTGGCAGCCTGGTGCACCAATTGCGACTCTACTTGGATCAGGAGGCTCTCCTCACAGTCACTCATGCCCTTGTCATCTCACGGTTAGATTATTTCAATGCGCTCTACATGGGGCTACCCTTGAAGAGTGTTCAGAGACTACAGTTGGTCCAGAATGCAGCTGCGTGAGCTGTCTTGGGTGCACCTAGGTACACCCACATTACACCAATTCTCCGCGAGTTGCACTGGCTTCCTATTGGTCTCTGGGCACAATTCAAGGTGTTGGTTATTACTTTTAAAGCCGTACATGGCTCAGGGCCAGGCTATCTTCGAGACCGCCTTCTACCACCTAGTTCCCAGTAACCGGTAAGATGAGTTGGGACTTCCGGTGGCATTGCCAGCGCCGCAGCAGCTCTTTCGGGAGCTCCGACCCCCAGGATCTGTAAAGCCACTAGAACAGCAAAAATCAGCTGTTCTGGCAGCTTGGAACTTTCCCTTCAGGTGAAGAGGGGAAAGTGAGTGGACTGGCATGGGTAGAGCTCCTCAAAAACCCCCAGGATTAATCCTGGGGTGTGGAGGGTGAGAGCTCCCCAAGCACCTGAAGAAGCTCCGGACCCGGGAAGTTTCTGTCATTGACAGAATAAGGCACTGCGACCACCCCTGCAAACTAAAAGATTTCAATGGTTTGACTGGACACAGGCAGAGCAAAGACAGGAGAAACGGCAATAACTGCAAGTATTAATACTTTAATTCCAAAAAATTACTACTTCCTTCAAGAAACGAGAGAAAACTAATAAAGATGGTACTGGCTGGACTGAAAGTGTGAAAATGAAAGTTAAAAGAGGAAAGTGATCGTTAATGCTCGTTAACACTTGTTAAGGTTGTTAACACCTTAAGACTTTGTTGAATGAAACTGAGGCTTGCAAGTTTAAGGAAATAGGACTAACTGGCTGATGAATTGCAATATATCTACTAAGGACTGAGAATAAGACTTTTATTGGCTTTGTTGTGCTGAAGCTGGGGAAAGTGAAACCTGGAAATGGTGGCGAAGCAAGTAAAGCTGGGGGTGGTTAAGAATACTGGGTCATCCCCAGCTCAGACTTCAAGAATTCAGTCTTTGGCACACACACACACACCATCCCCCATAGAATCACAAGCTTTAACTTTAGAAGTTCTGGAGGGGGCACTGAAGAAGCTGTCTGATAATTTGGAAGAAAAAATTACAACTCGTTTAGAAGGAAAATTAAAAGAACTGTATGATGAATTGCAGGATATTAAGGAGACAATTCAAACCAACAATGATGAAATAAGGGAAGACATAGTGGAAGCTTTTAAAGGAGTGTGGGATTTTGCTACATCATTAGAGGAAAGGATGGATGAAATTGACCAGCACAACTTGAATGTGGATGCTAAACTGGAGGAAGCTCAGATAAAAATGGGGAAAGCAGAAGCTGAACTCGTAATGGGACAATATAAAGCAATGGAGTGGGCAGTGAGGGTGAGAGGATTGAAAGAAAATAATCAAGAGAATCTCAGGGAGATTTTTGCAGAAGCCCTTGCGCAACTCACTGGAGAATCAAAATGCGAGTGTTCCTGGGAACTGGACAAAACTTTTTGTGTGAATTCATGGATTGCAAGACAGAGACAACTGCCAAGAGATATTGTGATTTATTTTGTAACAAGGAGAATGAGGAATGAAGTCCTACAGGCATCCTACAAAAAGAAACTTCAAGTGGCAGGACAGGAGGTTGCAATAATGAAGGAGATTCCCCTGAAAATGTTGAGATCTAGGAAGGACTATGCCTTTTTAGTGGATGAGCTTAGAAAACATCAATTACAATATAGATGGGATGCACCAGAATAGTGGTGAATTACTTGGGTGAGAGATATTGCCTTAACTCAGTTTGGAAAGCAAGATTTTTATACTACTGTATTGCAGGCTGGAAAGCCCCCATCTCTAGAGGCTTAAAGAAGGAAAGAAGCTGGCGAGGCTAGAAAGGGGGAAAAAGAAACAACACAGGCTCAGGCTCAAGGAGGAGCACTGACCACTCAAGAACAATTATTGCAAATTACGGAGGATGTACAATTACTGGATGTATTTGAAAAAATCGAAGAACCTAAAGACCAAAGACAGACACGAGCGGCAACCAAACGCAAAGAAGAGCAAAAGAAACAACAAAGCCAGATGATAACTCTAGAACTGGCATCTTCAAATACAGAAGCTGTGGGAGGAGCTAGACCTCAGAAAAAATTCCATGAAAATTTTCAGAAGGTTCTCCAGAAGCTTTCCGGAGCTAAAGATGGCAACTAAATTTTTGACCTGGAATGTTAATGGATTAAACTCAATCACCACAAAAGAGGAAAAAGATATTTCATTATTTGAAACAATTTAAAAATAATGTAATATGCTTGCAAGAAACACATATAAGGATAAGTGATCAAAAATATCTGATAAATGCTAGATTGGGAACACATTTTGTAGCAGCTGCACCTGAGAAGAAAAATGGAATAGTTATATATATTAGAAGTGACTTAATGGCCAAATTAATTGAAGCAGATACGCAAGAGAGGTATATAGCAATTGAACTATTAATAGAAGAGAAGAAAGTCCTCCTAATGGGAATATATGCACCAAATCAACAACAAGAGAAATTTTATAAATTTTTGCATACAAAGTTAGTACAAATGGATTATAAATCATGCATAATGATGGGCGATTGGAATGGGGTACTCAATACCAAGAAGGATAGGAAGAAAATTATGCCAAACTCTCATGGGCTAAACTTCCCCAATCTTTTTTTGACATGGTGGATGATATGGAACTGAGAGATATATGGTGTGAAAGAAATGAACAAGATTTTACTTTTTTTTCTGATAGACACCAATCTTTTTCCAGAATTGATTTTATTTTAATTACTAATGATTTTCTTTCTAGGGTTAAGAAAACCAAGATTTGTCCAAGAACATCATCAGATCACAGCCCAGAATGGATGGAATTAGAGGCTGGAGAAAGTTCCTGGAGGTCTTGGAGATTGAACGAGAATTTATTTCGATATGAGGCAAATGTGAATGAATGTAAAAAATTAATTAAGGAATTTTTTGAATTAAATATGCATAAGGGTACAGCTATGGAAATGATTTGGGATGTAAGTAAAGCATATATGAGAGGAGTGCTAATAAATTTAAATAATGTACATAGGCAAAAACAGGGAAAAAACAGAGGGAATTGGAGGAGGAAATAAAAAAGAAGGAACAGGCATTAATAGGGAAACCAGATGATAAGAATATAAAAGAAGCTATTACAATATTGGGGCAGTTTAATATGTTGATGTCAGATCAAGTGGCAACAAATCTGCAATATGCTAAGCATAACACTTTTTGTAATGCAAACAAACCAGGCAGATGGTTAGCATATGTGTTAAGGAAAAAACAAAAATCACGTACAATAGAAAAAATAGAATATAAGGTAAAGTGCTCAACAGAGCATGATCAAGAAAGCCTTTCTAGATTTTTACATGAAGCTTTATGCTGGTGATAAAATACAAGGTATTGATATAGATAGATTTTTGCAGAAGGAAAATATTTCTATAATTACTGATGAACAAAGGGAAAGATTGGATTCAATGATTACTACTGAGGAAATTCTCCTTGCAGTTAAACAACTGAAAAGTGGAAAGGCTTAAATTTTCTCCGCAATTGTTTTTGCTGGGTATAGTTAAGGATTGCTCACCGAGTGAAACGAGACTGATTTTATATATGATTACTGCAGCTAGGTTACTGATTGGACAATATTGGAAAAAAGATAGTGTACCTACTATAGAAGAATGGATACTGAAGATGGCTAATTTTGCAGAAATGGCCAAGATTTCTGCATATTTAAAGGATAGGACCCAAGAAGCCTTTGTTAGGGAGTGGAAGAAATGGGTGAATTATGTGCAGAATAAATATCAAACTAAGAAGTATCAATTAGTGTTTGACTGATAATTAGTTTCACTATATTTACTATATTGATTGTAGAAAAGTTTTAATGTTTATATTTGTTAGAATGATACCTATTATATTGTTATCTAGAAAAAATTTTATGTTAAAAATATTTGATAAGTTTATATACATGTTTGACTGTCAGTATACATTTGACAGAATAATTTTACTTTATATAAAGAATTGTTATGATACAGGAATATTACAATGTATAAATTATATATATTCTAGAAAAATTTTAATGCTAAAATATTTGATAAGTTTAAATCATTAATACTGCATATATTTGATAGAATGATTCTATTCTATATAAATCTACTATATTGTTATCTAGAAAAAATTTAATTTTAAAAATATTTGATAAGCTTATATAAATGTTTGATTGTTAGTATATATTTGATAGAATAATTTTACTTTATATACAGAACTGTTAGTATTTAATGTTAAAATATAAGATATGTTATTTAGATTTCACCTATACTTTTGTTTAATGTTGATAGACATATAAGAATAATACTTTTTTTGTGTGAGGGAAGCCAAGGGAGGGTAGGGTGGGGAGGGAAGGGAAGGGAAGGGTGGGTGGGTGGGAGGTGGAAAATGGGGGGGGGGGAACTTGTATTGTAAAACTTTTTCAATAAAAAAAAAGAAAAGGAAATAATTGAAAAAAAAAGATAAAGATGATTACACTGGGTTCAATAGAAAAAATGGAATTGTTGTAGAAAGAGGAGACTGAACAACATTCCTGGTCAGCCAGAGACAGTTTATTGCGCAGTTTCAGAATCAGATTTGTGTCTGCAATTCTGAACCAAGAAGAGCTCTGATGCAACTGCTTTTATACATATCCAAGACAAAGGATTTTGTGAGCACAGCAGTTTTCCATATATGGTTACATACTTTCTAAATTACTAAATTCCTTCATTATTTTCCAGTTCATAAGATTATTTTAGCTAAACAACCTTCCTCAGTTCTGTGATTGCTGGTGCGTAGATTCATGGCTGCTTTGGATAATAAGTAACTTTTGTTTCATATGGATGTCCTTGCATTCTTGACAACTAGGCCCCTCAGAAGATATATATTACCAAAAATGGAATTTAGCTGACTTGTGTAATCTCTAAACAAGCACATTTCTTTCTTATAATAATGTGAATAAAGAGGGTCCTCCAGTGTTCATATAGCTGACCCTGGACCATTCCTACATCATACACATTAGAATAAGATGAAACATACTGCTAATAATTAAAAAGATGAACAGAAATTTTGAGAATATACTTGATAAATGAAAGAAAGACCAGGGTTGCCTGGACTCCATAGTGGAAAATATAAAATTGAAAATGAATACAACAATAGAGAGGGATGAAGGAAGGAGAGAGAGGGAAGGAAGAGAATTGAGGAAGGGAAGGGAAATTAGAGTAGGAGTGAGGGTAAGAGTGGGAGGAAGAGAGGAGGAGAAGGAGAAAGGAAGAGGAAGTAGGGAGAAGAAGAAGAGGGGGGAAAGAAAGTAAGAAGGAAAGAAAAGAGAGAGGTGGTAGGTTTGAGGAGAAAGATTGCTGTACAATAAAAAAAGATGAAATGGAAAAAAGGCAACCCCAAACATATATAAAGATATTAAGATAAAGAATGAATTGTTAAACTTTAAAGAATAAAAGAGAACAAATATGAATAGCAATAATTAGAAACACACATACAAACATACAATGTATTTTCTTTGAACAGAATATTTGGCCACAGTGTTTAGTCATTTTGAATTGGAGGAAAGGGCTTCCTCCCCTGAGGATTCGAATTTCCCGGCTGGGAGAGCGTTCCAGCGTTGCACAAAACCCCGAGAGAAGCAAGTTGCGTGAAAGCAAGTTTTCTTTATTTTTCAGGAAGACAGATTGAGCGATGCCGCAGACCAGCGTTCCTGGGTGAGCTGACATCGTTACCAAGTAAGCGTACATTCTTATACCTTTCTGGACAAAGGAAATTCTTTGTTTCTTTTGTTACTTTTGTATATGTTTCTTTTGTGTATGTGCCCTGTGTTGAGACTAGATGATGTCTTAGTTATCTGATTTTGGATTCTTTTGTTTTCTCCTACTTCTCATTATTTGCCCCTTCCCTTAAGCTGATCATGTTGTTATCAGGTAAGCCCTTACCCCCAGTTTGGCTCTTATCAGATTGCCTGGGCTATTGATTAAATCTCTTCCTTAGTTAATCCTCTGCCGTTCCCTTTGTCTTATTCTGCTGTTTTGATAGTTTCTTTCTTGGCCTATCTGGAGTCTTTGTGTGTCATTTCCTGGGGTCTCCTTTTAATTCTAAATAGCTCTGATGTTTATGTGTTCTATTTTGGGAAGGTTATTTTCTTATGCCTGGGGCTTTCGCCTTCTTGAGTTGATACTGTGTTAGGAGGTTTTGCTGTGCTTTATTGGACTTGGCACTGTCTTGGTGGTGTTACCTTCCTACAGTCATTTCAATTAAATTTACAATTTCTATATTTCCTTTTTGCCATATTTATTCCTCATCTCTTTTTTTTTAAAAAAAACAATATTACCCTTCATCCTCATCTGTAAGGTTAATCAAATTCAGTTTTCCCTTCTATTCTATATTATACCCCTTCCTATTGTCATCTATTTTTATATACATCCTCACATTGGTTAATTATGTAATATTACAGTTGTTTAATACAAAGTCAACATTTTATATAAATCAATTAGTTATATAACTATCTTTTTTGTATATTAATCAATATGAACATAAATATTCCAATTATTTCCATGCAATCCAATTTCTTACAAATCAATTAATTATATTTATCAATAATAATAAACCAAATAATTTCCCCCATATATTCTATCAAAACACAACTTAACCATTTCTGCTTTCAACAACATATACAATAGTATCTCAATTATTACAATTCCCTAGTTAAATAGAGCTCTTTTTTCTTTTGTGTTTTAAAATCTTGAATTCTCCTCTTTTGTATAAATTTCCCATTGTTTGCACCTACCTTTTTTAATGAGGAAAAAGAAAAGAAATCTGCCTTTGCCTAATTTTCCAAAGTTGCAGCAAACAGCAAAGCCAACAACCTGCTTTACTTTTGGTTTCATTTTTGAATTGCACAAGGAGAAAAAAAATCTGCTCCAGCAATTTAGCTCTTTGTAGCAAGCGGCAGATCCCTGTGCAAAACAGCTGAAAGCAAATCAGCTGAGAATCGTGGATCTAATCAACAGGCTAATTAGCCTATGGTGAAGCTGAAAGTTGTTTTTTCTTGCTGTTTGCTTGCAAGGAGGTAACTGCACAGTCCAAAGGTTGGGGCCACCCTCCTTGCCACTTAGCGCCCCCTTGCTGCCCCCTTTTGCCTCTAGTGCCCCCCTGCCACCCCCTTGCCTCTTACCGCCCCCTAAGGCATCCCACTGTCCCCTAGGGGATGGTACCGCTCACTTTGGGAACCACTGCTATACATTGATCGTAAAATTCCTGAACCTTCTCTGGTGTATCCAGCCTAATTTTTTTTTTGTCTTGCCAGGTCACTAGTAAGCCTTCTGGGATAAGCCACCATAACTTTATTTTATATTTGATAAATTGGGAGGAGAGGAAGTGGTAGCTCCATCTTTGCTCCCTTACCCTCCTCGGTATTTGTTTGAGAGTCAGAATCTCCTTCCCTTTGTATGTCATCGTTGTATCTCATGTTCTCCTATAGATTTCATCTTTAATTGTTTTTTTAGTAAATTGTATGTGTACCTCACGTGACAATTTATTTTGCCATGCATAATTAGTATGCACCCTAAACAATGGTCAATACTATTTTGCAGTTCACTCTTATTCATCTTCAGGTTGTCCGCCAACAATTCTATCATAAGATTCAGGAGGTCTTCTTCCTAGTTTTCTGGTATATTCTGAAACCTTAAGTAAAGAGCCTTGGTGGTGCAGCAGTTTAAGTGGTGCTAAAGTGACACCAGGTGCCTCTAATTACTGCAAGTTCGAATCTCACCAGGCTCAAGGTTGACTGTTGATTCGATGAACAAAGACACGTAGGCAGGAACGATGGTTCATGGGAAGGCCCCTTGTTGGAGGGTGCCTTGATGGGAAGGCACCTTGGTGAAAGGTACCTTGGTGAAGGCACAAGGCACAAGGCACCCTGACTCCATCCAGAAGGCTCCCTTTTATTGTCATTTTACAACTGCATGGCAAAACATTTACTTGTTCTCATTGGCTAAAGAAAGCTCATGATTTTCACATGGACCCCTCATGTTCCTCTCATGTTTCCTGTAACAAACAATGCCTACGTGAGGGTCTTGCATATTTGAGATAAGGTTTAGGGTTTCTTCCAGACATCCTGTCTTACTGTCCTAATGAGATTAAGGCCATGTGTTGATATTGTTTACTCAGGACGGTTTGCCGATCTCTGAGATAAAACATTAACACCACATCTCCTCCTTTTTTATTTTTCATTGTTTAATATTTTGCAAGCATACATAATTTCAGATTTGGAGGGCCGAATTTTTGGACGAAATGTCGCTAATAACCCAGGCAAACATTGGATGCAACAGCAACAACAAATCAATATAAGGATTACAAATATAATGATGAATACTATTTGTCGTATCCATCCAAAATCTGGGAGCCAAGACCATAACCACTCCCATGGGGATTGTGCAATCGTGGAGCCAAGTGGATTATTTGCAAGCATGTTTTCCATGTGCTCAATTGTAGCTGAAACATTTGCCTTATAATCAGTGATATATATATAAAACAATGTGAATGAATCAAAGCACATACACCACCCTTGGCTGCTAAAATAATGTCTAAAACATAACGATTTTGCAACACTATATCTCTAATTTGTGACATCTCTTCATTGATCAATTTTAGGGAATGAACAGTAGCGTTAAACAATGCAGTTGTCCAATTTGATAAGATATGCAAATCTCTATAATTAATCATTACTCCTAAAGGAGGGAGAGCACCCCTTGCTAGCATGGTTGCAGTGGAACGATTAATGGGATTTTGGACATCTATGTTTCGGCGATTCCTTAATGTTCCTTTAGGGAAATGATCAGATATTACTACAGAGGGAGCAATGTATCCCAGAGTACAACGACCAGACCACCATGCAGGAATATGTTGATATGCCCTTCTACCACATAGCATCCAAATATTATTTAAAAGTGGAATTGCCAAATTATCTGATGACTGGGTCTGTTTAACCATAGACACCACTGCATTACAAAGGAACAACGCCCCACACTTTAAAACATTTGTTGGTCCTGGACATGTGCATGTTGTAGGACACCCTAATATCTGGTATGTACACCCATAGTAAGTAAAATTATGTAAATGTTCATATAGAGTAACATTTAAAAAAGGAATTGTTTCTCTTCATAGTGGTACTAAGAACAAATGTTGTGTTACAATAGGGATACTTTCCAACGTTCACAGATTCACGTTTAGTATTATTGATGAATTCCCAACAGTATGTCGCTGTTTCCTGAAACCTGCTTCCGATGGCTAGGATATTATTCTTGCCAGTCACCTTCTCGCCCCTAACGTCTCCATCCTTCCAGGTGAAAGTCTTCCATTTCGTGTCATTAAAGGGAACAGCATGTATTAAAAGTCCTCCTTTGGCATGTGGGGGAATGTGCATGCAGATCCAGCAATCTGTCCTGTTTACTAAATGAGAGACATTTTGCACATCCCATATATAGGAATTTTGTTCCCAAAGTCCTTGCTCTGGAATTCCATCTTGCAAAGTCATTGTAGCCGCACAAGGAGTGAAAATACACATAAAAAGAATGCACATTATAATGGTTATAGAATTAACATTTACACAAGCAGAAGCTGCTACTAAAAAGTTCTCTGGTGTCTGTAGTATATTCTTTTCCTGTAGCAAGTTTGTAGATTGAGCAGAGAGAGCTTTAATCTTCCCTCAGGTCACTTGATGTTTCTGACAAAGTACTCGGTCCCGGTCCTGCTGAGGGTTCTGCAGGCTGAGTGAGAAGTTTAGGCTCAGGTTTTTCAGTCCTTCGAGCCACACCATCTTTCCATGGTTTCACACACCAAGCAAGGATCCATACTGGACCTGTAGAAGGAAGCACAGCAGCATCTCCCTGTCCCCATGTCAATAAGGGAACAGTTCCATGCCATTCAGGATTAGACAATAATCTATACATTACCTGTAGCTGGGGATGACTTATTCTACTTCCAAAATGATCATCTACTGGAGTTGATAAAAAATTTATGATATTAAGATGATTCAAAGTAAACAGAACTTTATTCAATCATTCCTGTTTACCAGGGAGACCTATAGGAATATCCCTCCTTTTTGTTTTTGTATTTATCCAAAGCAGATTTTAATGTAAAATTTGCTCCAAAAAGATGTGTAATTTGCCATTTGTCACACAAGGCAGCTAAGGAGCAACTACAATATGCAAGGCCATTGTTTGTTTTTAATGTAGAAGGTAGGCCCATGACAGCAAATGTTTGAATACAATGATTAACAACATGTTTAGTGGCTTCTCCTTTCTGAGGAGTAGCCCATATAAAATAAGAAAAAGTATCAATGTTTACATGAAGATATTCCCAAAGAGCAAAAGAAGGAACATGGGTAATATCTATTTGCCATCATTGATTAGAGGTGAGACCATGGGGGTTAACTCCCGTGTCTCCTGAAGGGGATGCCCCAAAGCATTGAGTATAGGATGAAACAATTTGCTTAGCTTGCTGTAGTAGAATGTGGCAAGCTTGTGCCAATCCTCTGGCATTTTGAGGAAAAAAGAGTGATTTAAAATTGGATCTGTAAACAAAGTAGATTAAACATAAACAACAATATCATCATGACTATTGCCTTCAGACAGAGGCCTAGAAATGCTTCCGATCTCGTAGTAATTGCTGTAAAGTGAGAAATAAGGCCATAAGATTGAAGTCAATCCTGGGCGTGATATAAGCACCTAAAAATTACTGAGAGTCAGAGATCAGATTAAAAAGCTGTTGAGAGAGAAAAAATATGGAAAGCTAAGATAACAACAGACAATTCTGAACGTTGAGAGGAAATTTTCCAGATGTCCTAATGAGGATTTTTATAAGCAATCACTCCTCTCGTCCCTCCTCCATCAGAAAAATAAAGAGCTTGCGATAGTGGTGAAGGAAACAATGGATGAATAAGAAAGAAGGAAATCATTAAATAAATCTATAATCTTTTAAGCAGATGATATGAAATACAGCCTACATAGTCAGTGGAAGCACACTGAAGAGATAAATTATTCTAAAAATAAAAATGAAAGTCAGATTTTGAAATAGAAAGAACAATATTTATTAAGTCAGTTACATTTCTTTGAGAGGCTCGAGTACGCCCCAAGGTTATAACTTCAGCAGTAGCTTAGAGAAAGGTGTTGGAAGGCAAAAGAAGCCTTTCCCTTTAAGGATTATTGGAATTCAAAACTCCCGGCTAGGAGATTGCTTCAAAAATGATTGGAGGTCAGCTGCTTGAGAGTAGAATCAGTTTATTGTTTCTAGGAAAGCAGGCAAGAAAGAAATGCAAGCATAGCGTTTCAAGGTTAGTCTGTTTGAACTGTAAGAGTAACCCTTTTTTATATCCTAAAACATCTTTTGATTTTTCTATGTGACCCTTTAAAAATTTTCTCATGTGCTACTTATTTTGATTTGAATTCTTTTCCTTCTCGGGTGTTTGTTTTCTTTCCTGTGTCCTATATCTGCTTAAATGTTACCAGCCCCTGTAAATTTGTCCATCCTTGTTGTGGAAAATAAGGTGGCTTCAGCTTCTTAATGGCCCATTGAGAAAAAAGGGGCTGAAACTCTGCCTGAGTTTTTGCTTAATATTAAGTTTACTAAAGAAATAACTTTGGGTAACTTTAAATGAGGAAAAGCCTGAGCAGAAAAAGACTACAACAGTTTATGTCCTAAATACAGATAAGGAAAGTGCAGCTGTATTTATTCTGGGGCAATTTACAATCCATAGACACATAAATCATTTTATTTCAGAAAGCCAATTAGGTCGTATTTTTGAGCTCCAATTAAAATATCATCCATACAATGATATACCAAATAAGATAAAAATATCTCACAAAATAGTTGCAGTGCATTGTCCACAAAATACTGACACAAAGTAGGAGAATTAAGCATGCCCTGTGGTAAAAGATGCCAATGATATCATTTTTGCTTGCTATTATGTAAAACACCACATGGTGCGGCAGAGAGTCACTTAAGAGAAAAAAAACCATTATCCAAAATCAGTTTATATTTATCCAAAATTTAAGGTTGCAGAGCAAAAGAATTTACCAATTCTTGTAGAGAATTAAATCTTTTATATGCATCACAAAACTTCAATGTCAAGGAACCCTTGAAAAGATTTCTTATTCAAATACAGAATTAAGAAAGGAAGTAACAGGCTGAACTAAAGTCACAGAAGGAAAGATATAATCAAAGCCAGCATCCCCATGTGCTCCTGTGCCAGAACATGGGACTTAATAGGGGAGCAAAAGCAATTGAGCAATAGAGGATTGATCAGGAATTTTTAGGAAGAGTTTCAGTATAATAACACCAAAATTCAAAAAAATACCTTTTTTATAAGAAGAAGATCGAGGTGAGGTAAGATCCATTAAACCAAGGGAAAAGAAGGAATCAACTTTAACTTCCAGAGGAGATTTCCTGAGTGATTAAATCAAGCCTAGCCTTATCCGCTTTGGCTGGAACTGCAGGAAAAGAAGAGACTGGGGGAAAGGACATGGCTATGGAAAAGATACTCTTTTTAGCTCTGTCCCAAACAATATATTGTATTGAAGTCAAAATCATTAGAAAGACTTGCTTCCAATCTTCAGGAAACATATGAGATTCATTTTTTATTCCTTCCACCAAGCCTCTGGCAAAATTACCACATTTAAAACAATTGCCAGTAGGATGCTGCCTTTTTTGTATAGGAACAGCTAAAAGATGCATTTTATAAGTTTCCTGGCAGACCTGCAGCATGTCAGACAAGGTATAATCATTTGTAGCTTTTAAAGATTGCAAAGATTGCTTACAATCAGCGTTAGCATTTTGAGAAGACAGTTTTTCCCAGTCTGCAATTGGCAAAATCAGAGATTCTGGAGAGGAAGGAGTTAAAAGAGGCAGTTTTTCTCCTTCTGCAATCTGTTGTCCTGTTAATTGACCCTGATGAGATTGACCAGATAATAATTCAGGCATGGAGGAATTCTTTTTACAGGATTTCACAAAGTTTTGAAAAGAAGACTGATCAGAGTTAAAAAGTTTAGCAATTTGACCTATGTCAATAGGAACTGAAAGAGACAAAGTCATAGATTCTGGAGAAGAAGGAGGACAGAGAACCACATTAGAATAACTTGGAGGTGAAGAAGTTAAAAGAGACAGTTTATCAGTTCCAAATTCTGCTCTGACCTGGCTAACTGGCTCCTGTGAAGAAACAACTGATAATGGATCAGTCTTGGAGCTAATCTCCATTTTCTTTAACATAGTATAGGTGGAACACAAATCTTTCTCTATAATGCCTTTCCTCTGCTCTTTCAAAACTTTACATGGCAAAGGATTCCACTTATATTGAGCTTGTTCCTGGGGATTAATTGTCTCTATGACAGGAAAAACTTGGAGACTTTCTATAATTTCTACCCCAGTAAGAAATTGTTGCTCTTCTTCCTGAAACCCTGCTTTGACAGCTGAAAACTTCTCCTGTAAAGCTGTTGGGGAACTACTTTCTGACTGCGTTGCAGAAAATAGCTGAGAATAAGGAGGGGGAGCAGACCCCTGATCAGAAGACAGAGAGATAGCGACGGTGCCTTGAGTTTATTAGTCCCTATAACCTCTACTGCTTTCTTACACTTTTTCCATGGCAACAAATGCTTTACCTTTAACTTAATTCCTGCCTTTCCATTACTTTTAAGTTTTTTCCTCAGTTCTTGTGCATGAAACTTCTGCGGAACTGAGATATCCCCCCCCCATACTCACGAATCTTTGGGAGCGAAGTTTGCTGAGGTGCACCGGGGCTCGTCCGGCCGAGTAAGCATAGGAGGAATCACGTCGGGGTCACCAGTTGTTGATTCAATGAACAAAGACGCGTAGGCAGGAACGATGGTTCATGGGAAGACCCCTTGTTGGAGGGTGCCTTGATGGGAAGGCACCTTGGTGAAAGGTACCTTGGTGAAGGCACAAGGCACAAGGCACAAGGCACCCTGACTCCATCCAGAAGGCTCCCTTTTATTGTCATTTTACAACTGCATGGCAAAACATTTACTTGTTCTCATTGGCTAAAGAAAGCTCATGATTTTCACATGGACCCCTCGTGTTCCTCTCATGTTTCCTGTAACAAACAATGCCTACGTGAGGGTCTTGCATATTTGAGATAAGGTTTAGGGTTTCTTCCAGACATCCTGTCTTACTGTCCTGATGAGATTAAGGCCATGTGTTGATATTGTTTACTCAGGACGGTTTGCCGATCTCTGAGATAAAACATTAACACCACAGTTGACTCAGCCTTCTATCCTTTCAAGGTAGGTAAAATGAGGACCCAGATTTCTGGGAGCAATAAGCTGATTTTTGTATATATAATATATATTTAATATTTTTGCTGATAATTATATAAATAAGGGAGGCTGTTATAGATCTATTTCGAGCTTATTTGCTCTCGTCAGACAGTCATACCCTTACTGGGATTTGAACCTGGGCCGTCTGCCTGTAAGGCAGTTGATTTAACCCTCAGGCCACAGGCTCTTATCCGATTACCAGCTCATTTCCAGGTAGGTTTATTTGTATGTTTGTTAAGTCATCCTGGATCACCACAAATGGAGGAGGAGATATCACAAATCTCCAATTTTTTGCCTTTCAGCCCAATCTCATGGGCCATCCAGACAGTATAATATAGCCGACAAGCTATTTTCTATATTTTTAATATTTTTGCTGATAATTATATAAATAAGGGAGGCTGTTATAGATCTATTTCGAGCTTATTTGCTCTCGTCAGACAGTCATGATTTGATCTATAACAGCCTCCCTTATTTATATAATTATCAGCAAAAATATTAAAAATATAGAAAATAGCTTGTCGGCTATATTATACTGTCTGGATGGCCCATGAGATTGGGCTGAAAGGCAAAAAATTGGAGATTTGTGATATCTCCTCCTCCATTTGTGGTGATCCAGGATGACTTAACAAACATACAAATAAACCTACCTGGAAATGAGCTGGTAATCGGATAAGAGCCTGTGGCCTGAGAGTTAAATCAACTGCCTTACAGGCAGACGGCCCAGGTTCAAATCCCAGTAAGGGTATGACTGTCTGACGAGAGCAAATAAGCTCGAAATAGATCTATAACAGCCTCCCTTATTTATATAATTATCAGCAAAAATATTAAAAATATAGAAAATAGCTTGTCGGCTATATTATACTGTCTGGATGGCCCATGAGATTGGGCTGAAAGGCAAAAAATTGGAGATTTGTGATATCTCCTCCTCCATTTGTGGTGATCCAGGATGACTTAACAAACATACAAATATATATATATATATATATATATATATATATATATATATATATATATATATATATATATATATATATATATATATATATATATACATACATACATACATACATACACATACACATACATACACACACACACACACACACACACACACACAAAATATATATACTTGGGGGGGGGTGTGAAAGTCCTACTAAGCAGTATATAAAAGTATGAAGGCTATAGCATAACGCATTGTATGCCGTCCTGAGTCTCTGGAGAAGGGTGGCATATAAATTAAAATTTAAAAAAACCCATGGCCTTGTTCATTTCAAGAAATGTTATTGCCTCTTTGAGTTTTTGATTTGTTGCCATCAATTTCTTTTCTATCTCCTCCAATTTTTTTTCTGTCTGTCCCATTCTTTCTTCCACTATCTTTATCCTCTGTTCGTTCATAACAATTGTCTCTTGTATTTCTCCCATTCTGTCATCTAGTTTCCTTATTTCACCTTTCACTTCATCCATGTCGTTCTTTAATTCTTCATGATTCTTTCCAATAGATTCCTGGGTCTTAAGAAGCACCTCCTGAATCATATTCAGAGTTATCTGCATACTTTGTACATTCTTTGCAGCTCCTGCCTTTTCTCCTCCCAACATATCTCCTATCAATTTTTGTCCTGCTGGAGAGGCAGTCATTTGTCTAACTTTTTTTTTTTTTGCAGTTTTAGTTACTGATGTTGTACTTGTCATATCCAGTTTCCCAAAAATTTTCTTCCACAAGACCATAAAAAATCTGTTTCCTTTCTCTTCCTGAAGCTATCTATCCTAACTTCTTTTGGTTGTTAAATGCTCCTTTCTTTTATGGTCTTGCCCATCAATTTTGTTTTTTTAGCATTCATTAAATAGACTACTCAAATAATTAATTACTGTATTTTCCTGCGTATAAGACTACTTTCTAACACACAAAAATCTTCTCAAAAGTCGGGGGTCATCTTATACGCCGGGTCTCATTCTCCTGTAATCAGGCAGACCAGCCCATAAGGCTCTGACGAGCCTTAAATGGCTCTGAGGAGGGTCGTCTTATACGCCCAGTCGTCTTATACGCCGGAAAATACGGTAATATAATTGATTCTATCTTCCCAATAACTATTATCACTCTAGACTAAATTAACAATACCTAAACAAATGAAAATATATTACCTCAGTATATAGACCTCAGAAAGGGCATATAGATAAAAAAGCCAGACAGTTTATTACAGTCTTTCCTCTTAGATAATTTATTAACTAAATTCCTTAAAATAATATGTTTATCTATTTATATATAATATCTTATATTATCTTAATACTTTCAGGAATCAAATAAATAATAAGTAATAATGATAACTAAGTAAACAAAAGCATATTACTTCAGGATAAAAAAAGGATATATAAATAAAAGGCCAGACAATTTATTACAATCTTTCCACTTAAACAATAAATGAACTAAATTATTTAAATTCATAAGTTTATCAGTTTATACACAATATCTTATATTATTTTAATATTTCAAGAGTCAATTGAATAATAGATGTCAACAATAAAAAAGTAGAGAAAGTCTAGAGATATACCATATTATTTGCTACTAAATATACTATACACAATTTCCTACTAATTTCTTCCAATCTCCTTCTTCCTTGCACTGTCCCAATCTCTTCCGTTCACTACTTTCCAAGTCCTTCCTCCAAGATGTCTGCTTGTATTAGTATGCACTGTCACTGTAGCTATCAATCCACACTCCAATCCTCATTGTTACAATTATTATATCCACACACTCTGATTTTTCACTTCCAGTCCCAGTACATTCAGTGCGTCTTTCAGTTGGTACATTCAGTCAGTTTACAACTTTATTCCTCTCTTTTCCTTTCAACTCCTCTGAACTCCTTCTTTTCTCTTTTTAACCTCCTTCTCACTGCTTCACTCCACTGCCACCACACTGCTTTTCCTCTCTTCAGAGACTTCCTTGTCACACCTTTTAATTTCCACCAAATTAGGGCATTAACCCAGTAACTCCTTCTGTCCCGTCTCTGTTCACCAATGCATCTAGCTGTTTTTTCGCTTCTTGCTTCCTTCACTATTCACATGGGCCGTCATGCTCCCGGATCTGACGATTACAGCTGGTCTCCTCTGCGCTAAAATTTAAGGGATTCTTCCTTCTGTAACAGGGAGTTGCACAGCTCCCCATTACCCCGAGAATTTTCCCTCTACCAAACTGAACTCTCCATGGTCAGATCTCGCCAGTACTAGCTTCCAAACATGAAAATTTGGTCCGAGATAGTGGAACTCCATTTCTCAGACTGCAACACCATGAAGTCACCCCAGAAGTCCTGGGTTTAACATTTTTATTATGTTATAAAGTATTGTAAAAAACAAAAATAATTAGGAAAGCAGTGGGGGGGGGAGGAAAGGGGGAAGAGAAATGAGGAAAGAGGGGGGGAGCATTGACTTCTGACTCTCTGTTACAGTAACATAAGGCATTAACATCAAATCACAACTTTTTGCTTTTCCATACTAGTATGAACAAGTCATTTCTATAAAGATCTATCAGTCTAATTTATAAAACACAAAGTCAGAACTTCATTCTTTTCCACATCAAGCACGAAGTTCAGAAGCGGTCTCCATGTGGAAATAAAAATATTTATGTTCTTTTCTTTAATCAAAGTAGTCCATTTTGCCATTTCAGCTCCATTAGCTTCTGCAACCATTCGTCTATAGTAGGAATTGAAGTGTCTTTCCATTTTTGTGCATATAATAATCTTGCTGATGTCAGCAATCTAGTGCTGACATAAGGAAGGAAAGAAGAAGCTTGACTTTTCACCTACTTAATTCCCCTGAAGATACTGTCTCCTAGGAGATGGGATGGGAGGGGGGACATTCCTGTGAACTGAACTAGTAGGGATGGGGAGAGTGGCTTGGAAGATGGCCAATGAGACACAGAGAATTGGGGAACAGAAAGGGAGGTTTTGGGGGGCAAAGGTTAGTGCTGACTGCAATGGGAATCGGGGATAGATAGTTATGCTCAATAAAGAGAAAATTTCCTCAAAAATTGGCTGTTTGGAAATTCAATTTATTTTGAGATGACATTATAGCCTGACAGACAGTCAGCACTCACCTTTCCAAGCCAACCTGGCAGACCTCCAGACCTCCAATTCCCTGCCAGATGTTTGGACGGAGTGGAGGCACAGCCCCGAAGCAATGGCTGAAAGCCAACTCTCTATGAAAAGCTTACTTCAAGCTTTTCAACAGCCTATCGTGATTCCAGCCAGCTTGGATGTAACGGGGCCTCAAGCCCCCATTCCTCCAGCAAAGCCGCAACATTACCAAGGTCAGACGATCGTGCTCCAAGCCAAGAGAAAAATAGATGACTCTTGGTGGGCTTTGTCAAAATCTGCAGAGGCTGAGTTCCCTTTCCCGGACATGAAAGGTAAGGGGAGACCCCTGAATGAGTTGGGGAGGGCAGATTGGCTATGGAACTGGCAGCAAGCCAGACAGCAAAAAGCTTCAAAGCAGCCACTCGAGAGCTCCATGGAGAAATTGAAGGAAGATTTTGACCATGCCATCCAACTGGGGGAGGGACCCTCCTGCAGGTCTAAGGAGAGGGGGAGGCCAGCCGAGCCTGCTGAACTGAGTCACCATAGATGGGAGCATAGCCCTCCCACTCCCACACCAGAAGGAAAGAAAGCCCCTAGCACACCAGCCTAGGCAGGACATCACCCTCTGCCCCCGAATGAGAAATGAGGAAGATATCCAACGGCACCATGGGCAGGCTCACAGAGCTCCGCAATGGGAGGAAAGGGCACCGAGGGCAGAACCACCCCGGTTCAGAGGTAAGTTCGATGGGGATCCAGACCAGCTAGTGCAATTCCTCGACACAGCTGAGATCTACATCGAGCGCTATGGAACACCTCTACCCATTCCCCAGAGCCCTAGTCAGTGCCATTTCAGAAGGGCTGGAGGGAGAAACAAAGAGCTGGTCAGCAGCCCTCTACAAGAATGGGCCCCCCCAACTGCAAGATGCAGATGGTTTCTTGTAACTACTATGAGCCCGGTTAGAGGAGGCAGGGGATGACCCCTATGTGGAAGATGAGCTCAGAAACCTAATGCAGAAAGGGAATCCCATCAAAGAGCACATTCATGAATTCAGAAGAGTTGTTGGCATCTTACCTGCCCTACCAGAGTGACTACTGGTATATTTCTTCAGAACAAGCCTAGATAGCGAATCACCCAAGTGACTGCTTATCGGGACATCCCGAACTGACTCTCCGAATGGTTCCGGGTTCCATCACTATGGAAATCGAGAGGGGGCTGCACGCCAACGACATGCTAAAGCAACCAGATGTCAAGGAGAGAGACCAATCAGACCCAGGACCACACAGCAGATGAGGAACCATGGCACTACGGCCTATCCAGAGGCCCTTCATTCCACGGAGCCTGTTGAGGTGCTACAGATGTAGGGGAACGGGCCACCTGGCAGCAGCATGTGGAACCCCAGGGCCAAGGCCAAACCCACCACCAAAGGCACAACTGGAACAAGGGCCCAAGTGCACCACCAATGCGCCATGAAAACTCTCCCCAGGTACAGAGGTCCTCACCCATCTGATTGAAGCAGGGAGAGTCCCAGATGATGGAGACCAATCCCCCGACTCGTATGACAGTGAGGACGATGGTGAAGACGACCCAATGGTAAGTGGACCCATCCACCCTTTTCTCTTCCCCATATGCCTAACAGCCCCAAAAACGGGGACCCAAAGGACTTTCCAAGCCCTAATAGATTCAGGCTACACAAGGTGCCTGATTAACCTACCCACAGTCCTAAAATTGGGTATTTGAGCTAAGAAGCTCAACCACCCAATTCGATTTGAGCAAGTTGATGGATCCCTAGTAGGGGGGGGGGCTTACGCCACATACCTGACTGAGCCAGTGAAGCTGGAGCTAGGGGATCACTGGGAGACGATTTGGTTCATAATAGCCCCCAAAACGACCGATCCAGTCACATTGGGATTTTCTTGGCTAGACAAGTGGGGCCCAATCATCTAGTGGCAAGAGGGAACCCTCAGACTGAGGATAGCAAAGGGGCCCCAACCCTTGCCGCTCCAACCAGGAGAGACACCCCCCACACAAGAGCCCCAGCCTTTCCCGCCTGAACAAAAGAAGATGATGCCAACACAAGGGCCCCTCCTGAAGGGTATTGCAAAGCAGTTAGGGGCCACATCCAAAAGCCCCCATGAAACAGAACAGATCCCAAGAGAGTACTAAGACTTTGCAGAGGTATTTAGCGAGGCTGAGTGTGACATTCTACCACCCCACCACGAAGCTGATTGCACCATCGAAATCATCCCTGGGGTGAAACTACCAAAACCTAAATTGTATGCCATGACGCCCTGTGAGATGCAAGAAATGCGAAACTACATAGACAAAAATCTACAAAGGGGCTTCATTGAGCCAGCCAAACCACGGGTCGCAGCACCGGTCCTCTTCAAAGAGAAAAAAGACGGTTGATTTTTGAGGTATCAATGCTGTCTCCATACACAACTTATATCCCCTTCGCCTCATGAAAGACATGCTAGCCCACCTGGCCAAAGGAAAGATTTTCACCAAACTAGACCTCCACAAAGCCTACTACTGGATACGCATCAGGGAAGGAGATGAGTGAAAGACAGCATTAAGCTGCCCCCTAGGGAGTTTCCAATTTAAGGTGATACCATTTGGACTACTGGTGGTGTTCATGCAATTGATAAATGAAGTTCTACATGACCACCTCTATAAGGGGGTCCTCATCTATCTAGATGACATTCTCATCTACACAGAAACCATAGATGAACACATATCCTTCGTCCGCAAAGTGCTGGAAAAACTGCTGAAAGTGAACCTCTATGTCAAACTATCAAAATGTGAGTTCCACCAGTTGCAGCTAGACTACTTAGGTTACCAAGTGTCAAATGTGGGGATAGAAATGGACCTGGCCAAAGTACAATCAGTCCTAGACTGGCGACCCCCTCGCACCCGCAGACAACTGCAAAGCTCCCTGGGGTTCGCGAACTTCTACAGGCAATTCATCCCCTCTTTTGCAAGAATTGCCAAACCTCTGATGGACCTCCTAAAAACAGGGAGTCTGGCAACAAAACCCCGCCCAGGACAACCACTACAGTGGGACCCGGCCTGCCAACAGGCATTTGAAACACTGAAAGAAATGTTTGCAAAAGAACCGGTCTTGAAGCATCCTGACACCGAACAACCCTTTGTCATCCAAGCAGATGCCAGCGATGTGGCAATGGGGGCTGTGCTACTCCAAAAGAACAGCCAAGGGGACCTACAACCTTGTGCTTACACATCCCACAAACTCACCGACACAGAGAGACAATGGGCGGCATGGGAAAAGGAAGCGTTCGCAGTGAGGTGGGTGCTGTTGACCTTGCGACATCTGCTAGAAGGAGGCCAGACACCATTCGAGGTTTGGACTGATCATAAAAACCTGGAAGCCCTCAAGACCCCACGGAAGTTATCACCCAGGAAAGTCCGGTGGGCCCAATACTTCAATCATTTCAACTTCGAGCTGAAGCACATCCCAAGGGGGAAGAACTTTCTGGTCAATGTCCTGTCTCGAATGCCCCAATACAATAGTTAACAGGAGCAGGTGGTGAATGCCATCATCCCCTCTGCCCAAGGAGTGGGTCAGGTAATCACCAGATGGCAGCGTCGCGACCAGCAGGGCCAACCAGCAAGTGATTTGACGACAAGGCTCAAAGCAGAAACATTGGCGGACCCCTGGTTCCAAAACAATCAACATCTATTGACAAAAAGGGATGACCTAGCATGGAAAGGGATGAAACTCTATGTCCCAGAGACTCTACGCACCCTGGTCCTCAAGAGGAGTCACAATATTAAACCAGCGGGACATTTTGGTTTCCTAAAGACTCTACATTTAGCATGAAGACAGTTTTGGTGGCCCCACATGAGAAAAGATGTAGACAGCTATGTAAAAAGTTGTACCATCTGTGCCACGATGAAAACCCGACCAGGAAAAACTCCTGGACTCCTGCAGCCAGTAGCTGAACCGTCATGGGAGGAGATTGCAATGGACTTCATAGTAGAACTGCCGAGGAGCGGCAGAAACACAGTGATCTGGACTGTAATAGACTTATTCTCAAACAGGCACATTTCATACCCTGCAGCAGACTACCCTCAGCCCGCTAATTGGCCAAACTGTTCGTGAAACACATCTACCGTCTGCACGGAGTACCCAGAAGAATCATCTCTGATCGAGGTGTCCAGTTTACAGCAAAATTCTGGAGGGAATTCTTATGATCCATAGGATCATCCCACCTGAGCACCATTGGGGGGGCGGAGAGATTGAATGCCATGATAGAGCAGTACCTGAGGTGCTATGTTGACTACCAATAGTCGAACTGGGCGGACCTCCTATCTTTTGTGGAGGTCGCATATAACAATGCTGTCCACAGGAGCACAGGACTAACCCCATTTAAGATAGTGAGCGGTATGGATTTCGTCCCCATGCCAGAGTACCCCAGGGAACCCTCTTCCTCAGTTAGCTTGACCGATTGGATGGCAATGCTGAGAGAAACCTGGGAGAACGTCAAGAAGGCATTAGACAAGGCAGCACAGTCTTATAAGAAACAAGCAGATAAGCACTGAGCTCCCCAAAGACCGTTCCGTGTAGGAGAGAAGGTCTACCTCTCCACCAAGTATTTGAGACTCAGACTCCCGTCCAGGAAACTGGGCCCGAAATTTATAGGACCATTTCCTATAGTAAAAATAATCAACCCAGTTACAGTACAATTGCAGTTGCCTCGGTTACTAGGAAGAATACACCCCGTTTTTCACAGTAGCCACCTGAAATCTGTGGTGGGGTCAACTTTAAGGCCAGTGCCATGTGATCCCCCAGGGCCCTTGATCATTGGGGGCCACACGCACTATGAAGTAGAGCGAATTCTTGATTCGAGGTGGCACAGGGGGCGCCTCCAATACTTAATTAAGTGGCGGTGATGTCAGAAGCTTCCTGGGTGAAGAGCACAAACATCCAAGCTGACCGATCCATGCAGATCACCCGGACAAGGCGGGAGGGAGTGGGACACACCCTCAGATGGGGTAACAGTACTAAACTTGTTGTTTGTCTTGCGCAGGCCTCACTGAAAGAATGAAGGGAGAGCGGCTGGATGTCAACGCTCCAGTGCTGACATAAGGAAGGAAAGAAGAAGCTTGACTTTTCACCTACTTAATTCCCCTGAAGATACTGTCTCCTAGGAGATGGGATGGGAGGGGGGACATTCCTGTGAACTGAACTAGTAGGGATGGGGAGAGTGGCTTGGAAGATGGCCAATGAGACGCAGAGAATTGGGGAACGGAAAGGGAGGTTTTGGGGGGCAAAGGTTAGTGCTGACTGCAATGGGAGTCGGGGACAGATAGTTATGCTCAATAAAGAGAAAATTTCCTCAAAAATTGGCTATTTGGAAATTCAATTTATTTTGAGATGACATCGTAGCCTGACAGCTGTCAACATACATAATAACAAAGTTTTCCTCCAATTCTTTTTCCATTAGGCTCCAAAAGAAAAGTCCTGGTTTCATTTTTATCTCCATTTTCAAAATTTTCAAAATTATCTAAATGAAAATATGAATCATACTGCAAAATTTTTTTGCTTTATCACATGTCCACCATAGATGATAAAAACTCCCTTCTTTAATTTTACACTTCCAACATTCATTTGACATATCTTTATACATCTTATATAACTTATCTGGTGTTAAATACCAGTGATACATAATCTTATAGAAATTTTCTTTTAGATTATAATTTAATGTAAATTTTAAACCCTTCATTCACATATTTTCTCATTGTTCAAACATAACATTATATCTAAAATTCCTTGCCCATTGAATCATACAATGTTTTACATGTTCATTTTCCAAATTCAATTTCAATAACATTTTATAGATCTTAGCAATAATACATTCATCATTGCCATATAATGAAATTTCCAATTCATTTTTAATGAAGTCAAATTCATAACACTTTTTATCCAGTTTAAACCTTTCTTTCAGTTGTTGATAAACTGGTAAGCCAATGGCAAACATAACCTTCTGATTCAAGTTCTTCCCTCAGTTTTAATATTGGGTCACCAGAGTTGAGAGAGAAAATTTTACCATATGTCAGTCAGTTTGGCTTTGCCATCATTTCTTTTCTAAAAAAAGCTTCCTGTGGTGACACCCAAAGGGGCAGCTTCGTAGAGAATCTTATTTTATATTTATTCCACGCTTAGCATGGCACATCTAACAAAATAGTTATTAAAATGAACAGTAATTTTACCTTTATCATATAATAAGTAGCTGTGCCATTCAAACCTTAATTCATGGCCCTCTAGTTCAAATAGCCTCTTATTCTGGAAACACCCAGTCTTTTGCCCAGGTCAAACAGCATGCATGAAAATACAGTTTCATATCTGGTAGACCCAAACCCCCTCTTTCCTTAGCATGTTGTAATATCTTATATCTAATTTTTGTTTTTTCCCCTTGCCATATGAACTTAGAAATATCCTTCTGCCATTGTTTAAATGGATTGTCAGTTTTAAGTATTGGTAACATCTGAAATAAAAAAAAAATCTTTGGTAAGATATTCATCTTGGATACAGAGATTCTACCCAATAGTGATAAATTTATCCCACCTTTGTAAGTCCCTCCAAAGAGGGACAGGTTTTTTGAAACAGTTTTATGTTTGTATTTGTCAACATAACCCCTAAGTACTTCACCTTTTTCTCAAACCTAAAACCCAACTTTTATTCAATATATCATTATCCTGAGAAGGCATATTCTTTATTATCATTGCTGTTTTCTGTTTATTTATTTTGAAACCTGCCAATGTTCCAAATTCATTCAATTTCCTCATCAAATATTCTATATTATTTTTGGGTCCAGTAAAAATATAGTCAGATCATCAGCAAAGGCCCCCAATTTATAAACATCTTTCTTAATATTTGTACCCCTTATTTTGTCATCTTATCTAATTCAGGACTTCCAAAACCAAAATTAATAAGTGAGGACAAAAGGCATCCTTCTCTTGTACCCATTTGAATTTCACATGAATTAATTAAATTACCATTTATAACAATTTGTGATGTGTAGATTGCTTTAAATCCTTGGATAAAGTTCACTCAAAGTCCATTTCTTCCAGCACCTTAAACATAAAGGCCCAATTTAGGTTGTCAAATGCTTCTTCTGCATCTAAAAAAATTAGATGGTATTGTAAGTATTCAATAATATTTAAGACAGTTCTCACATTATCTCTTAGCTGTCTTTTCATCAGAAATCCTGCTTGGTCTTCATTTATATATATATCTGTAAAATTTTCTTTAGTCTTTCTGACAGAATAGTGACAAAGAGTTTGTAATCTTTATTTAATAATGAGATTGGTCAACTTCCGGTGGTGGAGCAGGCAAGGGGATGGGGTTCCGTTCCTGAAGCTCAAAATATTTTCATTAGAAGCCCTTTTAGGGCATTACCGATCATTGGAGAATGACAAATTAAAGAGGAAGTTCAAGAGATTTGGGTGGAAGGCAAACCCCCGAGTAGATTGTAGCAGCACTCTTAAAACTTAGTGAAGAAGGAGCCGATCTTCAAGATCAGCCTAGAGCGCTGGCGGCTGTGAGCATGGGAAGCAAAAATTTAAAAGTGTCAGCTTCGTTCCAGAAATGTAAGGAATCCGAGAAAGAGGTGAGGAGGTTTCGGAGAGAGACAGCGTGAAATTAGTAAGGCAAATAAGAAGAAAGACACAAAGTGTCAAGAAGGCGGTGATGAAAAGAGGACAAAGTTGAGAATTGAGAAACAGATTGGATTAAGAAAACCACAAAGAAGGGGAGAGTCCAAATAAAGGAGTTGATAAAATAGAAAAAATTAGAAACAGTTTAAAGAGATTATGAATGGAAGAGGAGATGGAAGATATCATTGGGGATGTAATGACTGAATGAAAAATGGTGATTGAAGGTCTTTGAGAAATTGACATGAAGGATTATAAAAATTTGAAGGAATAATTGGACAGTGGAGAATGTAGTGTTAACTAATGGAACTGGACTTTGAGGAAGGAAGAGATAACTACAATTAAGAAATTATTGATACAAAGAAGGGGACAGTGTTTATTTAATATTTTGGAGACATTGAATATACAGGAAAGAAGACAAGAAGAGGAGCCATCTGGTGGAGTGGTGGATGTATTTATTTATTTATTTATTTATTTATTTATTTTTGAAATTTGTATGCCGCCCTTCTCCCATGGGACTCGGGGAGGCTCACATAGTAAAAACGGACAATAATAAAACCTAAAACAATCCAATTTTAAAATCCCCAATTATAAAACTCTGTGACCAGCCATGAGATTTGATGAAACAGCCATGATTCAGTATTGATATATTGAAGGCAAGGAAAATCTGGAGAGAAGGCTGGTGTAAAATTGCAACAGACAGACATGAGTGGACAATAAGTGATAAGAAGGAAAGTGATTACAGATATTGATGTAAATGAAATGGTTTGAATGAATTGAATTAAGGTATAGAGATATAAGTGAATAAGTGTACTGAATGGAGAATAATATTATTGTATTGTAAAGAAATATACTTAGTTAAATAAGAGTGATAGCAGGAATTTAGAAAATTGTATAGTCATATGTATTGCAATTAGAGTTATAAAGTTATAAGAATATCATAAAATATAGTATATAAGAGTGAGAAAGAAAACAAGAAAAATATTGCTGTTGAAGTATAGTGAACTTCAGTTTGAATTTAAATCCTAATACTGGTATAGT
Organism: Coluber constrictor foxii; assembly: GCA_038048745.1. Classification (NCBI taxonomy): domain Eukaryota; kingdom Metazoa; phylum Chordata; class Lepidosauria; order Squamata; family Colubridae; genus Coluber; species Coluber constrictor. The sequence continues at coordinate 110,125,773 of CM075961.1, read as the reverse complement.
GATATATGTTAATTTGGAAAAAATATTGAACAGGGAATAAAGATGTCAAGCATAGTGACAAAAAACAAAACAGGTAAAAAAACAGCTATAAACATTACACCAACAGACTCTCCCACAAGTCAAAGATCGATAGTGACTATGTTAGGGAAAGAAAAAATAGAACAGGCAATGAGTACATAAAGTATGCAGAAAGCATTACAATTAATACAGGAAACAATGATGAAGACCCAGGAGGCTATAGCAGATAACCACAAGGAGATAAGAATACACCACATAGAAATGAAAGATGAAGTTGGGGAAATGAAAAGTGAGATAAAAAATATGAATGATAAGATAGGGAACATACAACAAACAATGGTAGAAATTGAACAGAGAATTGAAAAAGTGGAAACAAAAATTGATCAGATTGACAACCAAATGAGAAATGTGGGAACAGAAACTGATGCAAATAAATAAAGAACTGGCCGAATCAATCGTATTTTTGGAAATGGAGAAAGCTTATTTCCTTAGATTTCAAAATATTGCTGAAAAGAAAGAAGATTTAGGAGAGAAAATGGCAGAAATTGTGGCAGAGATATTAGAAAAAAATAAACAGGAATTAAGATGAGATATTGATGAAATCTATCGAGTATACACAAACTATTCACGAAGACATAGGTTGGTGAGGGAGGTACACATTAAATTCATGAAACAGTCAATAAAAGACAAAGTACATAAAAGGACAAGAGAGGAAATGTTAACCTATAGAGGGAAAGAAATTATAGTATTGAAACAGGTACCAAGAAGAATAAGAGATCAAAGATGTCAATATCAATTCTTAACTATACAACTAATTAAATATAAAGTACTGTATCAATGGTTGATACCTGAGGGTTTACTTGTGACATGGCAAGAAAAAAAATATAGGATTGATTCACTGGAGAAAGCAAAAGAATTTTATGAACACCAATTTGTGCAGGGGGATGATCAAGGTAGTAGGGAAGAATTAGAGACTAGAAGCCAGGAGGAAGAAAAATCGGAAGAACTAGAAACAGAGAAAGACTTACGAAAGAAACAAGAAAAAGAAATGGTAGAAAGAGAAGCAGCAAAAAGAAGGGTAGTAAGAGAGACTAGAAACACAAAAAGATCAAATAGACAATGGGAGAAGCAATTAAGCTTTTCTCGGTAAATATTAATGGATTAAATATCCCAAAGAAAAGGACGCTAATATTTAATAAATTAAGGAAATTGGAAGCTGAAGTGATATGCTTCCAAGAGATTCATATACTAAAAGAATATAGAAAATTATTAGAAAATAGAAAATTAGGAACATTATACATAACTTTAGCAGATTAAAAAAAGGAGGTATTGCCATATAGGTCAAGGAAAAAATAAAATAAAATGTAAGATATGCAGACAACAAAGGTATAATTTTGATGGTGGAATTGGAGATAGAACAGAAACAAATGCTACTTACAGTAATTTATGCTAAAAAATCAACAAGAATTCTTTACAAATGTACACAAGAAATTATTGGATATGGACTATGAAAGGATTTGTATGATTGGGGACTTTAATTCGGTGGTGGAAGTCGAGAGAGACTATAAAAGTATTTAAAAAAATAAAAAGAAGAAAGTGTATTACCACTTTGATATAGCATCTGAGTTTAATCTGCGAGATTTATGACAAGAGATACATAGAACCCATAAAACATAGAACCCATAAACAATATACATTTTATTCATACCCACACCAATAGTGGTCCGGGTTAGATATGGCCTGGACAACAGCAGAAATCCAAAATGAAATAGAAGAAATTGAAATAGAAGTAAATGACTGGGCCGATCAGAATCCAATTATATTAAAATGGAAAAGCCAAAAACAAAATAAAAGATGGACAATGAATCAAAATTTGTGTAAAGATAAAAAATATAGACAGATGTTAGAGAGGGAGTTGAAAACATTTTTTCAAACAAACAAAAAAGAAGATACTTCAATACAAAACTTGTGGGATACCACAAAAGCCTATATAAGGGGATTGACTATCGCATATAATTCCAAGAAAAATAAAGAAAAGAGAATGTAACTAGAAAGTTTGTGGGAAGATTTAACAAAAATTGAATATGAAGTACAAAAGGATCCACAAAATAAAAAGATAAAGGAAAAATGGAACATTATGAAATTTAAGATTAATTTGATAACACAAAAAGAAATAGCACAGAAAATTAGGATAGCGTAACAAAATTGTTTTGAAAATACAAATAAAAGAGGCCAATGGCTAGCATATAAATTAAGAAAAGAAAAAGGAAGGAGAATAATACAACAGTTACAAGATGAAAATGTATAATGGTATAGGAGAGAAGAATAGGAGCCTGGATAGCTCAGCAGACTAAAAACATACTTATTAACACAGATGTCTGCAATTACTGTTAGTTCGAATCTCACCAGGCTCAAGATTGACTCAGCCTTCCATCCTTTCTAAGGTAGGTAAATTGAAGATCCAGTTTGTGGGGGCAATAAGCTGACTTTGTATAAATATACAAAAGTATGAAGGCTATTGCTTAACGCATTGTAAGCTGCCCTGAGTCTCCGGAGAAGGGCGGCATATAAATCAAATTAAAAAAAAATGAAGGAAATAATACAAAACTTCTTTACAAAGCTTTAGAAGCAGGAAGACATAGCAGAAGGGAAAGTCAAACAAACAAATACATAGAGGCGGCCAAAATGGAAAAAAATTCTGATGAACAAAGAGAAATGCTAAATAGGCCAATAACAATAAATGAATTTGAAATAGCCCTGAAAAAACAAAAGAACTATAAAATACCAGGCCCGGATGGGATTCCGATTGAGTTATATAAAAATACACAGAAGGTACTACAATGGATAATGTAGGAAACTTATAATGAGGCGATAGAAGTAGCGAAAATTTCGGCAACCTGGACAGAGGCAATCATTACCCACATATCTAAAGAAGGCACTGATACACAACAAATTCAAAACTATAGGCCAATTTCCTTGCTGAACACAAATTATAAAATGTTTGCAACAATAATAGCAGAGAGTAAAACAAAATTATTTATTTTTTGTATACATCTTTTCAAAACTAAGCTTTGGTCCAGTCATAGATTTGTATAATTACTTACACCTTTTTTTAAAAAAAATATTACATCTCCACAAATTGCCATCTTATAAAATATAAAGAGAAAAAAATAATAAAAAAGTTTGTTAAATGTATTCAAATATTCAAATCATTACAATTATTATCAATGTTTAAACAATATTTTAACTACTATTCCCAACATAACATCTTCATTTTAACTATTTATCCCAACATATTCTTTTACATTTTCAAATAACACAACTTGATATTTACTCAATTATTTCTCTAAATTCTGTCTATTTAACAATACCATTATCCCAAAACAATCCACAATTTCCATTAGTCATGCAAGTATCCATTTTGTTGCAATTATATAACAGTCCAACTTGATTACTCTACTTTTAATTTTAAAAATATCAAATCTTCTTTTTTAAAGTCCAGCTCAAATTTTAAAACTCTATCCAGTCTTTTCACCATATCTCAAAATTTAATTTTTCAATTGGTTGTGTTCAAAAATTAGTTGTATCGGGCCTTTGTCTCTTTAAAGTTACATTTTAAACTTTCCATGGCCCCTTTGTTATACAGCCGCTGTTTTAAGGCTAGGGGTCTTATGGTTAAAAATATTGCTTTAAGTGTTGTTACAAGACTGGGTTGGTTGTCACTCACTTGGCTTCAAAGAGCTCCGTTTCAATCTACTTTCCTCCTGCACATATCTTAATCCGGTTGTCCCAGCTTCGTGGCAGCCACTATGGCTGCCGCTCCCTGCCAACTCACAGAGGGTTCCCTCTGACCTCAAGGAACCTGCCTGTTCCTCTTGGTCATCCGAGGTGTCCCTCTTTCTTCCCCATCCCTGCAGGATGGTTCTAGTCTGAAGACCCATCGGCAGCGGTTCGGCAGCCGGGGTTTTCGCTGGACTCATCAGGGCCTGCTATTTCCCTGACTGCCTCATCGTGATGCCAAACCGGAAGTCGAGAGTAAAAAATTTTTTGAACAATTATATACATTCAGACCAAAATGGTTTTCTGATGGGACGGCAAATTAAAAATAACATGAGAATAATAATCAATGTTCTCAAATATTATGAAAGTCATCTGGAAAAGCAAGCTGCTCTGGTTTTCCTTGATGCCCAAAAGGCCTTTGACAATTTGAATTGGAACTTCATCATAACACAGTTAAATTATATGAAATTGGGGAAAAGATTTGAAAAAATGGTGGGAAAAATATATCCCAAACAAACAACCAGGGTAGTTATAAATGAGGGGTTAACAGAAAAAAATTGATATAACAAAATTAGGGAAGATCAGGAAATAAGGGGCTTAAAAATTAGGAAGAAAGAATACAAGACTCAAGCATTTGCCGATGATCTTGGATCTTATTTTGGAAGATCCATTAGAAACGGGTTCTAAATTGATATAAAAGGTAGAAGAATTTGGTGAAGTAGCGGGACTCAAAATTAATAAGGATAAATCGAAATTAATAACAAAGGGCCAGGTTATCAAAGATAACCTGGCCCTGAGCCATGTAGGGCTTTAAAGGTAATAACCAACACCTTGAATTGTGACCAGAGACCAATAGGGAGCCAGAGCAGTTTGCGAAGAATTGGTGCAATGTAGGTGTACCTAGGTGCACCCACGTCAGCTTGCACAGCTACATTCTGGACCAATTTAGTCTCCGAACACTTTTCAAGGGTAGCCCCATGTAGAGCGCATTGCAATAATCTAACCGTGAGGTGACGAGGGCATGAGTGACTGTGAGGAGAGCCTCCTGATCCAAGTAGGGTTGCAATTGGTGCACCAGGCGAACCTGTGTAAAGGCCCCCCTAGCCACCGCTGTCAGATGTTGCTCTAATCTTAGCTGTGAGTCAAGGAGGACACCCAAATTGCAAGCCCGTTCTGAGGCGGACAATTTCTCCCCCCCCCCGGAACCAAGGATGAACCAATCAACATCGTCTTTAGGAGGCAATACCCACAGCTACTCGGTCTTGTCTGGGTTAAGTCTGAGCCTGTTGACTCCCATCCAGACCTTCACAGCCTCCAGGCATTGGCACATCACATCCACTGCATCACTGAATTGATGTGGGGTAGAGATATACAGCTGGGTATCATCAGCGTATTGCTGATACTTCACCCGTATCATCGGATGATCTCACCCAGCAGCTTCATGTAGATGTTAAATAGGAGAGGAGAGAGGACCGAGCCGTGAGGCAACCTCTCTCCTCCTACCAACACCAACTGTGACTGACCAGAGAGATAGGAGGAGAAATACTGTAACATAGTGGCTCCCACTTCCAGCTCCCTTTGTTGTCCCAGAAGGATACTATGGTCAATGGTATTGAAGGCCACTGAGAGGTCAAGTAGCACCAAGATAGAGGAATGAACCCCCATCTCGGGCTCGCCAGAGATCATCCATCATTATAACCAAAGCAGTTTCCGTGCTGTAGCCAGGCCTGAAGCCAGACTGAAAAGGGTCTAGATAATCCATTTCCTCCAATGACCACAGGAGCTGAAGTGCCACCACTTTCTCTACAACCTTTCCCACAAAGAGTAGGTTGGAGACTGGAAGAAAGTTCTTTAATTCTGCTGGATCCATGGATCCCTTCTTGAGAATGGGCCTTACAACTGCTTCCATTAACGGTTGCGGGAAGGCCCCTTCCCTCAAGGACGCATTAACTAAAGCCTGGAGCCAGCCTCGTGTCACATCCCTGCTGGCCGAAACCAGCCAGGAGGGGCACGGGTCCAACAAACAAGTGGAGGAACTCATCCTCCTACAGCCTTGTCCACTTCCTCAGGAGTCACAGGCTCAAACGCATCCCACACAATAGGACTAAAACCTGCCGTCATCATCTTGGTCGGAATTGCCCAATCAGAATTCAGGTCCATCCGAATCTGAGATACTTTATCTGACAGAAACTGCACAAACTCCTCAGCTCTACCCTGCAAGGGCTCCTCCTCCAATCATAAATTAGCCTCATTCCTCCGCTCCCCTGTGGAAACTGTAAATTAATTAGAGGTGACTGAATCTTGTTTTCCATGGTGTATACCCAGAAAGAAAAAAAACCCCAAAGTATAAATGCTAATAAACATATTTATTATAAAAGTAAAAATAAATTAGATGACTACATCATTACCGGCAGCTGATATCTCGGAGATGAAGAAAAGAGAAAGTAAGCCAGGAAGTTAGAAAGAAAGAATGTTGACATGCGCAGTAGCTTCAAAAATTACAGGATGGGCTTATCTTAGAGATAACGTTCTCTGGCAAAGCTACCATAATGTTCAGAATGGAAGCTCAGCTGGCAAATACAAAATAACGCAGTGACATCACTATATTAAGGAGGGAGCGAGTCACCCTAAATAGGAAGGCTGGGCGCGAATCAGAGGATGCAATAAGTGCGGAAAAATGTGAAAGTTTTGCCACCTGTATCGCCACTAAATAAGTCCTAATAAAGTCTCTTAAAAGTGTTCGGTCAGATTCAGAGTTACTGGTCCTCCAGCATCGCTCTAAACATCTCTTCTGGCGCTTCACCTCCCGGAGCTCCTCGTTAAACCAGGGAGCTTTCCTGGATCCACTGCCATGGAGAGATCGCAAAGGCGCAATCTGGTATGGTGCCCCAGATGCTGCCCTATTCCAGGCACCTGCTAGGGACTCAGCCGGACTGTGGACAAGGGAGTCAGGTATCTCCCCAAGCTCCTTCTGGAACCCTTCAGGGTCCATTAGGCACCTGGGGCGGAACCACTTAATTGGTTCTGCCTCTGTGCGATGGAGGAGTAGCGTCCTGAAGTCCAACCTCAGCAGGAAATGATCTGACCACGACAGGGGAGAAACATCTATACCCCTTAATTCCAGATCATATCTCCACTGCCCTGAGAGAAACACCAGGTCAAGTGTGTGTTCCCCCCATGAGTCGGACCCTGAACTACTTGGGTGAGGTCCATGGCTGTCATGGAAGCCATGAACTCCTGAGCCACATCTGAGGATTCGCCAAGTGACGGCAAATTGAAGTTCCCCAGTACCATAAGCCTGGGGAACTCCACCGCCAGCCCAGCTACTGCCTCTAGCAGCACAGGCAGGGCTGTTGTAATGCAGCTGGGAAGTAGGTACGTCAGCAACAAGCCCAACTGAACCCCTGAGTCCAACCTCAAGAGGAGAGACTCACACCCAACAATCTCAGGGGCAGGGATCCTGCGAGGACAAAGACTCTTCTGGACAATAGCTGCCACTCCTCCACCCCTTCCCTAGAGTCGTGGCTGATTCAATATCTGGAACCTGTCTGGGCACATCTCTGAGAGGGGCACACACCCCTCCTGGCCCAATCAGGTCTCAGTTATGCATGCCAAGTCAGCCTCCTCCTTCAGGATTAAGTGCCGAACAAGGGGGGTACTGTTACCAACAGACCTGACATTAAACAGCAGCAGCCTGAGGCTAGGGCCCTGACATCCTGAGTCACCAGGTATACGAGGCAAGCCCGATGAACCAGAACCCAGAGGGACTGGTACAAGTAATCACTTTGAGACAGCGAGTCTTAGTTCCCCGGAGAGGCCTACCCCTCGGCTCCCACCATATCTACATCTCCCAGTCATAACTGCAATATTCCGGCTCTCCAACACCCTAGAGATCCCCTCCCCCACCTCAACGGCCCTCCTCCTCCTCGGCAGGCAAGGCACTCCAATCATACCGAGGGTCATATCTGAGCCCCCATCTGCTTCTGTTTGCACACTCAGCAGAGGGGGGTCCATTCCTTACCCCTGGCTCCCTCATTTTCCCCAAATTCACCCACTCCAAACCCATTTCTTCCATCCCATCCACCGCAATACCCTCTCACATACACACATGCACATCCTTCCCAAGATAAAATTAATTATTGTCATGTGTGCGTTACCAACAAGACAGAAGAGGATATAAACTGGGAATGTTATCCTCCACACCTCCTTTGCCAAAAACAAGCAAAAGTGTTTATTAGTTTGTATTTATGCCCCCAACTGTAACCAAAGGACCTTTTATGAAAATTTATATAACAAATTTGCAGAAATGGAATATGAATATATCTGCCTGCTAGGTGATTTCAATGCTGTTATAGATAAGGCCAAAGATTATGTCCCAGGGAGAAGGAAAGGAAGAGGGAGAGATGTGAAGAGGGTACTGCCAAGGATATGTGAGAATATAAGAGAGCAATTTGGTATATATGATGTCTGGAGGTTACGGAACCCTGGAAGGAAACAATATACTTATTTCTCCCCCAGGCATCATTCATGGATAGGTATCGATGAGGACTTGCCAACGGACTCAAAAATAATTTATAAAATCATGGAATGTGCAGAGTCTGACAGACTTACAAAACTGATTAAGGGTAAAAGAGACTCAGACTTTTATGATAGTTGAAATATGTGGTATGATTGGATCCAGAAATGATGGGAGAGAGAGAGAGAGAAAGGATAATGTTGTATTATAGATGATATAATGTTGTATTATAGATGATGGTATATTTATGATAATTAATGTATTGGAAAGGTAAATTTGTATACAAAAATTAATAACTATTTTCTATTTTTACTCTCTGATTATTGGCATATATATATATATATATATATATATATATATATATATATATATATATATATATATATATATATATATATATATATATATATATATATATATATATATATATATATGTTTTCTGAGGTTTTCGCGGGTGTTTGTATGTAGGTCTTTAGTTATTCGGGTCTTCTCCCGTGTAGAATTGGAAGTATCTTGGCGACGTTTCGACGAAGTCTCATTCGTCATCTTCAGGCTGGTGTTCTCGGCTTCGTTCTTCCAGGAGCAATCTTGCTCCTGGAAGAACGAAGCCGAGAACACCAGCCTGAAGATGACGAATGAGACTTCGTCGAAACGTCGCCAAGATACTTCCAATTCTACGCGGGAGAAGACCCGTATTTTGGCGATGTTACACTGTGATAGAAAAATTATTATACATTTATTTTTGATTTTTTAAAAACTATAATAATTTTTTAAATAATTAAATAAATAAATAAATAAAAATAGAACCTGCAAGCAGGATGGCATGCATTCCTGTGGGACGAGAAATATAAATTACGTAAATATTTTCAAGCATACTTGATCAGGAATGCATTGCTTCAGATTTGGAAAAAAACAAAACAAAAACACTATACTAGAATTCCAATATGGTTATCACTAACAGAAGCATTGATATACCCAAATTTATTGGAGAAAAGATAATTAGATATAAGGAATTGGTAAATATTCAAGGAGATTTGAAAACAAAACAGGAATTGGAACAAGAAATTGGTAGGGTGATGGATTGGTGGACATTTGCACAAGTCCAATCTAAATTTGTAAGAGATAAAAAGATATATGAGATATGAAAGGAAGTGCAAGAATTGGATAAAATTATTATAGAACAGAAATAAAAGTAATTTGTAATATATACCAATATCTACTGAGGCATAAAATGGAAGAAGAGGTAGTTAAAGATACCATGATTAGATGGACCAAAAATTTTGGCTACAATATAGAATTGGAGAAATGGGAAAAATTATGGGAAATAAACATTAAATTGACTCTATCAACAGCATTCAAGAAAAACCAGTTAAAAATGTTCTACAGATGGTACTTCCGACCAGTACGACTTGCTAAAATGTCTTCTAACAACTCTCCAAATTGTTGGAATTGTAAAAAAGTCCCCGGAACAGATTATCATCTCTGGTGGACATGCCCCAAAGCAAAAAAAATATTGGATTAAAATTAGAAGTTGGATAGAAGAGATAATTGGCTATAATGTGGATCTGAAACCAGTGATGGTTTTACTGGGGATATTAAATAGAACCTACAGTAAAGAAATTAGATATTTGATTTTGCATTTAATTACAGCGGCAAAGATAGTCTATGCACAGTCCTGGAAAAGTGAAAAGATCCCAATAGAGGAAGAAATAATTAAGAAAATCCTGGACTGTGCGGAGATGGATAAATTAATGAAAGAAATAAAAGAAAAGGAAGAAACAGAATATTATCAAATATGGACTTAGTGGTATGATTGGCTCGAGATTAGGGAAAGTAAATGTGAATAAGTGATGGAGAGAAGAATGTGACAAATCTGTAAAATATTGTAAATGAAGAAAATCAGAGATAAAGGGACAATAAAGATAACAATAATAAAGGATGGGAAAATGGGGAATGTATATAGTAGAAAGTAAGAGGAATGAAACTGATATGTAAAAAGAAGCATATATCATGTGTTGTGTTTTATATGTTGTGTTGTGTTGATGTTGTAAAATCAATTTTAAAAAATGAGATTGGTCTATAGATCTTTGTATTTGTAACATCTTGACCTTTCTTTGGGAGCAACACAATACTGGCTTCTTTCCACATCTGGAATATATTTCCCCCATAGTATATAATTCATTGCGTCCTTTTATGCTTGAACAAGTTCATCCTCAAAACACTTATAGTATTGGCTTGTGAGATCATCTGGTCCTGGTCCTTTGCCTGACCTCATTTTTTAAATAGTTTCTAATATCTCAAAAGCAGTTATTGCATCATTCATAAATTGTCTTTGGGTTTGTGATAGTTTAGGCAACTGTTGTCTTAAAAGGTATTCATCAATTTTTAACATATGTCTCCTGTCTTTTATACAAATTTGAGTAAAAATTATTAAAAGTCAATACATTCTAAAGTTCAGTATACCTTCCACACTTGGAAGCTGTGTCTCTTGTCCTTTAAGACATGCATATTATAATTTTTTATTTCGTAAAATAGGGGAAGATTTTGTTTACAATAAATTATTAAGGATGTTCTTTGTATTATGTACAGCCCAGAAAGGAGACTGTAATTCTGTCTACTTAGCTCCCATTGTAGTTATACAGACAAAAGGCAAAGAAACCAGAGCTAAACCCAGCACACAGCATGTGTGTGTGTGTGTGTGTGTGTGGAGGATGAAGCAAGGCAGGAGGCGCAGAGTTGTCCCACCTGGCCCAGCCCTGCTTACCTGAGGCCCCTTCAGCCAGATCAGCCAAGCCAAACCCTCACCACCCCCACCCGATCCACCCAGGGCAGCCACATCCCTTCACTAACCTTTCCAGCTCCTTTCGCCACTGCCACATGCAGAGCAACCAAAGCAACTAAAGTAGTCTGTGGGACTATGGAAAAAAAATAGTTCAACTTCTTTCTCACATACACACACAAAGATCTTGTGAGGTTGGAAACTCTGAATTTTTTTTTTTACCATAGTCCCACAGACTACTTTCATTGCTCTGCATATGGCGACAGAGAACTGGGCTTCTGTGCATGCATAATGTGAATGATGTGAATGGTATAGGGTCAGCTATATGAACACTGGAGGATCCTCTCTATTCACATTATTATAAGAAAGAAAAGTGCTTGTTTAGAGATTACACTAAGTCAGCTAAATTCCATCTTGGTAATATATATCTTCTGAGGGGCCTAGTTATCAAGAATGCAAGGATATCGCCGGTGGCGCCTCCGTCGTTGTCGGTGGTCACTCCATGACCGTCGGCCTCACCGCATGTGAAAGAGCTGCCTTACAGCTGGCAGGCAGCTCGAAAACCCCGCTCTTCAGTCGGAAGAGCGGGTAGAGCTACTGGGGGTGCGGTAGAGCCCCCTGAACTGCCCCCAGGACTTTTTCTTTGTCCTGGAGAGGGCTCAGGGTGATGGCTCCCTATTCACCCCCAGAGAAGCTCCGTGCAGTGAGGGATCTCTGCTGCTTTTAGCAGCGGAGCCAGACGTCGTGAGCAACACCACAAGATTGATTGAAATTTAAACAAGCTGCTGAAATCTGGATTACTCAAAAAAGGAAAAATGCAAGTATTGTTTTTTATTAATTTTCTAGAAGAAAAAAGAGAGAGACTGGAGAAAGTGTTCTGAAAATGGCGACTGGCTTTGCTCAGAAAATGTTTGAGAAAATGGAGAGAGGAAAGTGAAAGTCAGAGCTTAGCCAGCGCCGAAGTATTTTAAAAGAAACATTCTAGTAGGGAAAAGAAACAAAAATTGATTCAAACAGAATTTCTCTGTTTTTTGAAAAAATAAGAACTTCTCTGTTTTTTTGGAAAAATAAAAGTTAAAACTTTTTTTTTAAGAAGTATGACTCCTAAACCAAAATCAAGGGGGGCTCCCTTACAACTCAGACAAAGGAAAAAGCAGAAATGACCCAAATGTACTTGCAGGGAACTGCAAATGAGGATTTAAAAGATTTTATAAATAGGTCTTTAGGAAGTGTTGTTGAGAAGATAAAAAGCTCAAAAAGAATATTGAGGAGCTGGTACAGGGAAAATATGATCAATTGAATCAAACCATCACTAAAGTAGTTTCTGATCTTTCAAGTGCGGTGGTGGAAATGGGGAGGAAAGTGACTGAAATCAGTATTAAGTTTGATTCTAAGATGAAAGATATACAAGAAAAACTTGTGGAAGCTGATGCTAAAAATCAGAATATTGAGAATGATGTGATGATGCTTCAAATTAAAGCTATGGAATCAGCAATTAGATTAAGAGGTATAAGAGAAAATAAGAGAGAAAATTTAAGAACAGTTTGTGCAAAGGCTTTAGCGGCATTATTAAAGTTGGAAGATGAGCAAATTCTTGGCTGCATGGAGAAAGTTTACAGGGTCAATTCACGTGTAGCTAAACAAAGGAATTTGCCTAGAGATGTTGTTGTCTACTTTACCGACAGAAGATTGAGAGATGATATTTTACAAAAATCCTACTCTGCTATGGTGCAGGTAGAAGGTATACAAATTAGTGTTTTTAAAGAGTTACCACCGAAGATTTTAAAGGACAGAAAAGATTTTGGTTTTTTTGGTTAAGGAATTGAAGAGAAGTAACATTTCATTCAGATGGGATTTACCAGTTGGTGTAATTTTTAGATATCATGACGTGAGATATTGTTTAAATACTATTGAAAAAGTGGAACATTTTTACAATAATATTTTTAAGGGAGCCCCTGAAGGTATTAAGAATAAAGAATCTGAAAGAGAGACTGTGGAATTCAAGCAGATGGAAGAAATTCAAAGTAAGTCAGAAGAAAAAGGAGCACCAGGTGGTTGTCCAGATGATTTTATTATGGATTTTCCAGATTTGAAAATAAAGCATCCCAAAGATCCAAGAGAGGTAGTACTGGACCTTGAACTGTCAAAGCAAGGATCAAAAAATAAATCTATAACCCAAGATGAGAAAAAAAAATTATTTAACCAAAAACAGCAGAGGTCCAGTACTTTACAAGAGAAGGGGGGTGATGCTAAGCAACAGGAAGTAGAAGATAAGGAAGGAACTCGACTGGAAACCATTGATGTGCAACAGAAGGATCTTTATGAAATCTTCAAATATTTTGCAGAAAGGATCAAAAAAATCTGATCAACTGAACAGTATAAAAGATAATCTTGACTATATTTGATTTATACACAAAAATGGATTATAAAATTTTTACAAAGTTTAGCCTAAGTTGGATTTAACATCTTGAGTAAGGCAAACAGATTGCTGCAATTTATGCAGACGATCTGTAGTTACCCTATTATAGCTTTTTTTGGAATTAATTATCTAGAAGAAGAAAATAAAGATGAAAACATCTTGAGAACCCGAAGGAAGGAAATGGAAAGGGGGACAGGATTTGAAAGAGCTTTAAAGGAACATCTGGGAATGCGGCTTGCAGGGTTTTTTTTTTCTTATATAAGGTTTGGAAATTTAGGAGGAGCTGCATTTGTTTTTTCTTTTTTTAGGTGGTATAGTATTAGCTAGGTTCTACCTAGAGGATTACAAAATACCTTCGTGGTTGGATATTACCAATATAAAGTCACTCGGGGGGATTTCTATATGGAGAGATGTTTTTTGCTGATGGGGGCAGCAGGAATATGAAGCTTATCAGAACTATGTTCGATATTTAACTTCAATCAAGATGAAGAGAAGATTGAAACATGGATTATTGAGATAGAAAACTTTTGGATATAATTGTATAATTATAATTATATATGTATAATCATATATTATATTTTATTAGAATAGAGAAATGTTTTATGTTTCTGTTTTTTAGTTGATGGGCATAGCTGGGATAAAATTATTTGATATGGATATGGATGTGATTTATTATATTTTATTATTAGAGGGATCGATTTTGGTATATAATTAGTAATATTAATATCAATGGATTAGAGAAAGGCATGATATCTTTTAATTGGGTTTAAATATTACAAGTATGGTATTGATTGAGAAGTGAATATTGATGGTTGATGGTTGATTAATGAGGCAAATTTTATTATTATTAGTTTTTTATTACAATATTGTTAATTTTAGGAAAATTTTATTACTTATAGGTTTATTTGTTATATTATTTTGTTATATGTATTTGTTTTTTTTAATTTGTAGCGGAAGTCAAGGGGGGATGGGGGAAATGGGATTGGGGTGGGGGGAGGTTTTGGGGGAAGGGGGGGTTTGGGGGGGAAAAATGGAAAAATTTTGTATTGTAAAACTTTTTGTAAAAAAAAAAGAATGCAAGGACATTCTTGCGGCTTCTATCAGGAGTAGGAAAATCACTCCTGATAGAATAGAAAGGGTGGCATCTCAACCTCTACTTAAAAACAAGCAAACACTAAGGAAATTCTTAGGTTTGGCTGGACATTGCAGACTCTGGATTGATGGGTATGTTGATCTTACTAAACCCCTGTATGCAAAATTAATTGAATCTGAACCTTGGAGTTTGAAATGGGAGGGGCATGAAAGAGGAAGCTTTGAAAATTTGAAACAAACTTTAACCAAGGCTCCTGTATTATGTTTACCAAATTTGGAAAAGCCATTCCATCTCTTTGTAAATCCAGAAAATGGAATTGCACAAGGGGTGTTGGCTCAGGAATGGGCAGGACAAAAGAAACCCATGGCATTCCTGTCAAAAATAATGGACCCAGTAATAAGGGGATGGCCAGTATGTATTCAAGCAATTGCAGTATATTGCAATATTAATCCAAGAAAGTAGGGAATTGACCTTTGGGGGAGCCCTTATTGTGAGCACCCCACATCAAGTCAGAACCATCCTTCAGGAAAAAGCGTGGTGATGGTTAACTGATTCCAGAATTCTAAAATATGAGACAATTTTAATGCAGCAGACAGACTTGATTTTAGCTACAGATCACAATTTGAATCCAGCACAGTTCTTAGCCAACACCAGATCAATGGATCAATATGGATTAGAACATTATTGTGCTGAAGTAATTGATTTACAAATGAAAATAAGACCTGATTTGGAGGAACACCCCCTGGAGAAAGGAGAAGCAATTTTTATAGATGGTTCCTCTAGGGTGGAGGGGGGAGTATGGAAAAATGGATATGCTATTATAAATGGACACACTAAAGAGATCCTGGAAGCAGAGGGGTTTGCCTCGAAATTGGTCTGCTCAAACCTGTGAATTGTATGCACTAAATCAAGCTCTATGCATCTTGGAAGGGAAAATAGGCAGATTCCAAGTATGCATTTGGGATAGTGCATACATTTGGCAAAATATGGGTGGAGTCATTGGGGAATTCAAGCTATTGTAGATGAACTTTTAAAATGCTATGGTTGTATTGGAATATATCCTTTAGCAAAGTCAATTATAAACAAATGTTTGATTTGCAAAAAGGCGAATAGACAAGCTGTCAGGAAACAATAGACGGGTGGGAGACCACCAGCTTTAAGACCGTTTCAATGTATTCAAGTGGATTTTACAGAATTACCAAAAATGGGGAAAGTAAAATATTTATTGGTCATAGTGGATCACCTCACAGGGTGGGTTGAAGCTTTTCCCTGCAGTAATGCTACAGCAGCCGTGGTGACAAGAGTTTTGTTAGATCAAATCATTCCTTGGTATGGAATAATTACACAAATAGATAGTGACCAAGGAAGTCATTTTACTTCCAAAGTATTACAGAACATCATGGAGGCTTTGGGAATAAGATCCTCAGCTAAAATTGAAAATGTTAGTGGCAGGATAAAAGAGTCGATAACTAAACTGCTTTTGGAAACACATCTGCCATGGACTAAATGTCTTCCTTTGGTCTTACTGAGAATAAGAACTCAACTAGAAAGATTATCATCATATGAATTGTTGTTTGGAGTAGTTTTCACTACAGGAAGCATATGATTGATTCCCTGGAAACCAAAGAAAAGTTGTTGAAACAATATGTGTATAAACTGTCCAGATATTTTGAAGTTCTTAGCAAACAAGGACTATTAGCCCAAACCCCACCTTTGGCGTTTCCAGTCCACAAATTTCACCACGATAATTGGGTGTTGATCCGGAACTGGAAGGCAGTTAAATCCTGAGTGAAAGGGCCTGTGCCAGTCCAAAAGGAATGGAAGTTGGAATCTCACCAAGGAGATCCATTGAAGTTGACGATCCAAAGAACCCAATGGACTGGTGGGCAGTAACCAGTGGGAATAGCCTCCTTCATCATCTGGACTATTTTTGTATTTTTCTTTCTTAGGACTGAGTGGTTGCCTATGCTGTTTCCCCAACTGAAGAGGACTATAACTGATCAGATTCCATTGCACACTCTCCAAGATGTGTTGGTTTTGTAATTGTGCTTTTAAGACCTTAGAAGGAAGATCTTGGGTCCCCTGGACGAGACTGAAGCCTGCAGACCTGATCTGTCCCCCTCTACATACACCCACAAAAACACAGCCCGTCGAGGGTTAAAGAAGCACTTGGCACACACCACAGTTCTTATCTCCAACTTGGCAGCGATATGCACACTGTCTGCCAAGTGCTTTAATTGTTCACAGAAAGAAAATCACATACGTAGCTTTGCCAAAATCCGTTCTTTTAGCAGCTTCAGGCTGCTTCAGGCTTCAGACTACCAGATTGAGTTTTGTTCGTCACAGGGATCATTGACCACCACCCTCTCTTATATAGTCTCTGGGTGTGATCCAGTGACTCATTGGTCCTGTGACTCAAGTCCAGTGACTCAGGTCTATTCCCTTGCACGCCTCCTCAGCTGCTGCAAGCGCTTATCTTGCCTTCGTTGACGTGCGTCCAGGAATGACGTCTCTCCCTCACTCTCATCGAGACACCTGTTTCCCCACTACTTTGCTCTCTTTCAGCTGGCACCTGAGACGGTGCCAGAGTGGGGGGGGGGCTGGGAGATCTGGCTGGCTCCTCTTCCTCATGCTCAGAGCTTCCTTCCTCCAATGGGATAGGCTCAGAGGACGGGGCCACAACAAGACCAAAGTGATCCAGTCACATACCAGGTGACAAAAACTGACAAGCCATTGGTGCTGAGTCCTACCGGCAATGGACTCTCAATGCATGGTGGTGATCGTCAGTCTTGCTGGACCACTCCGGAAACTGGTTCCTTGCGCACGGCCGAAGCTTGGAACAGAAAAAGACAATATTCCATTTGTAAAATGTATTAGAAATATGGCCAAGTATTAAGGAATGTTAGCATATGTAGTCTAAGCTTAGTAATTTTAGGCACAGTGAATTTCATCATCTTAACTGTAATTTGTTGTGTTGGATGTCTACTCTTTTGGTATCAACCCCAATCCAGAAGGGTTGGTGCACAATCTAACCTCATTAATTGTGAGAGAAGCCGGTGCCAAACTAGAGAATTAATGTTTGAAGAAATTTGAGAGTGGGGACTTTGGGCCGCCATTATCCTAGTTCTAGGACTGTGGCTACTGTATTCCCTACATAGGAACTGTCTCTGTGGGATACCTAGGACTGCTTTTGTTCCCCTTTCCCAACTTATACCTACCCCTGACCCACTTCCTGATGTGGTACGGGTATAAAATAAGGGTCTTGCATTCTTAAGGTCTTGTGTGTGTAGGAAGAAGGTCATTATGATTTATTTGTGGCTTTGGGTAATATTAGCTAAGGGTCTAGTGAGTGATACTATCTAGAACAGTAGTTCCCAATGTTGTGTGTGTGTCCAAGAAATCCCCCTTGTCCCTGTGGAAGGATTTGAAGATGTCGAGAATCCCAGGGGACCGAACAGCATCAGGACACTGAGTGGGGACACTTTGGGTCAGATCCACTCCCTCCAACAACGTGGCATCAGAAGGTGGGGTGGGTATCTTAGACCTAAACCAACTCCTAAACCTGAGGTCAAGCATTTGACAATCCCGGTAAAGGGGGGAATAGAAAGGGAGAATGGGCCCCTACAACAATTGAGAAGTGGAAACTACATATCAAGGATACTGGAATTGGGTCAAAACCTTGTTAATCGGTATGACCCTACCCTAGGTCAAAAATGCTGGTTGTGTTTATCTGCCGGTCCTTCATCTTATCATGCCGTTCCTGTCAAGCCACAGCTCTGGGCTAGAACAAAGACTACAATAGTCCTTGAAAAAGATAGTAGAAACAAAGCACCAGTATCTCCATTGCAAGGAGATTTTTATAAGGCATTAAAACTGCTGGGAAAAAGCTGCCTCCCTATTGCCGGCCCAATAGCCACGGGTGTGGAACACATAGGGTCACCCTCTCTGTGTGTAAAGAGACATCAGAAACCTGGTAGGCCTGTAGGATCTCTGACAGAAGAACAATGTCCATCAGAAGAAGTTGCCAAGGAATTGCAGGATAGGGCTTCCAAGATAAGTCAGAGGTTACAAACAACTGACATGTGGTTTTCTTTGTTGCCTGGATCAGGATGGATTAAACAAATGTTATTCTTGTTGATATGTGCTGTGGCAGGCCTAGCTTTTATTCCTTGTGTAATTCCTCTGCTCTGGCACTTATCAAAGAGAGTGGTAAAGGAAATGCAATCTGAAAAGGAGTTAGTTTTGATGGAGCGCCTCCTTGATCATCAGGTCAGTCCCAATTCCTTTGATGAAAATAAAGACTCTGATGCAGACACATATGTAGAAATTGAACCTGGGAAAGAATGGAAAGAGTATCTCCAAGGATTAAGGAGTGAAGATCAAGAAATACCTATCCTTTGCCTAGATTAGTCATATTTTGCTAGATATTATATGTTTGAGAACATATATTGAGAAGGAATAGAATGTTATCTACTAGAGAATTGAACATGTAGGGAGTAGTGGAAGTTTCTGCATGGAAAAATTTCCAAAGGTGGGAATAATGTGAATGATGTGAATGGTATAGGGTCAGCCATATGAACACTGGAGGACCCTCTCTATTCACCTTATTATAAGAAAGAAAAGTGCTTTTTTAGAGATTACACTAAGTCAGCTAAAATCCGTCTTGGTAATATATATCTTCTGAGGGGCCTAGTTGTCAAGAATGCAAGGACATCCATATGAAACAAAAAGTTACTTATTATCAAAGGCAAGCCATAAATCTACGCCTCAGCGGACACAGCACTGAGGAGTGTTGTTTAGCTAAAGATAATCTTATGAACTAGAAAATGATGAAGGAATTTAGTAATTAGAAAGTATCAATTATCATATAACAAATGTATGTTAACCATATATGGAAAACTACTGTGCTCACAAAATCCTTTGTCTTGGATATGTATAAAAGCAGTTGTATCAGAACTCTTCTTTGTTCAGAATTGCAGATACAAATCTGGTTCTGAAACTGCGCAATAAACTGTCTCTGGCTGACCCAGGAATGTTGTTCAGTCTTCTCTTTCTATAACATGCATGCATGCTGGAATGGCATGGGCTGGGCCGAAGTGATGCAGGCCAGACCCTTACAGTTTCCAGGATAGCCACACGGGTCAGATTCAGCCTCATTGCAAGCTGGATCCAGCCCGTGGGCCTTGAGTTTAACTTCTAAGCTCCCTAAAATATTGGTATATATTTTAATACACCCGTGTTAAAGTGCATTTTGGCCTGCCTGGAACAGTATTTCTCTTTGTATTCAACTTCTGACCAGTCAGCTCTATATTATTTCAGTGTTAGTATAAGTGCTGCTTTATTAGATGACCCTGAATTTATATTTAGCCAGATCTTTGACAAAATGAGGCAGAAATCTGTCAGTGGCACCACAGTAATGTGAGGGATGGGCAGTTCTAAAATGTGATAAATAATTTTTTTTTCATTTATATACAGAGATTTGGGGCCTTTATCCACCCTAAACCTCATCAAACCCCCAATAAAGAAAATTTGGTATGACTTTTTGAAAGCAGATGCCATGTGGTTTCAGCTCAATTGTGCTGTGCATAAAACCAGATTTTAAAAACATCATTGAGATATGGAGCAACTAATTAGTGCTGATTAATGGGAGTTATGCGCAGCATGTATCTAATTGCATGACCATCTATTCAGGGGTATTAAACTTAAGGCCCGCGGGCTGCATCCAGCCTGCAATGTGGCCAGATCTAGCCATGAGGTCATCCTAAGAACTGCAGAGGCAAGGCTGAGCACAGAGGCAAGAGGTTGGTTGGGGCAAGGCCAATGAGCACGGCCAGTCTCCATGCGCTTCCTGCCTCCTGTACGCATGGACTTACGTCAGCCTGGCCCACTCCATCCCGTCCATGCGTACAGGAGGCAGGAAGCGCATGGAGACTGGCCGTGCTCATTGGCCTTGCCCCAACCAACCTCTTGCCTCTGTGCTCAGCCCTGCCTCTGCACCCGGACTCTTTGTCTGGACTCTAGTCTTGCCTCACTCTACAACAGTACTGGCAGCAGCTTTGAGGAGGTAAGCACAGCCAGGTTCCCCCTTGGAGAAGTGGGGCTGGGAAGGGTGCCTGGGGAGGTGGAAGGCAAAGGCTGCGTGTACATGGCTGTTTCTGATGCCTGGGTGGGGAGCTAGCAGGGCATTGGTGCTTGTGCGCAGCTGGGGAGGGTGCCCAGGGGGTCGATGCTGGGGTGTGGTGAGAGAGGTAGCCAAACTGCAGGAACTGCAATAGGGAGGGGGATTAAAAATAGGAAGCTGCCACAGCCAATGGGCAGGCAGCAGTAGGCCAGGGTTTCCCATTTTACCTCTCCGCCTAGATTCCAGTCTAAAACTGAATGGAATTGCCCCTCACCACGCTCCATCACCATTAGACCCCCCAGACACCCTCCCCAGCCTTGTGCAAGCAGCAACACCTCAGCATCAGAAACAGCACGGGGCAGGACAGGAGTGTGGGTGGCATGATACACCCATGGATAAGGGTGTCTGTGCCCCACAGAGGCCCTCACAGCTCCCATTATCAGGAAGGCAGAGTCAGGTGCAGGGTGGTGTGGTGTGGCAGGCCAAATGTCTGTTTGGTGTCAATCAGGCAGGATCAGCAATTGGCCTGCCACTTAGGAGATGTTAGATTTGAAGCAATCTCTAAGTAAGCAACTTGAAATTTAAAGCAAATGTTTACCTTCTAAATAGTTGTTGGCAGGGCGATCGAGCAGTATTATTTATTTATTTATTTATTTATTTATTTATTTATTTATTTATTTATTTATTTATTTATTTATTTATTTATTTATTTATTTATTCATTCATTCATTCATTCATTCATTCATTCATTCATTCATTCATTCAATTTGTATGCCGCCTTTCTCCGAAGACTCAAAGTGGCTTACAATGCATTTAAAAACCATATATAAAACATTAAAAGTTAAACCATTAAAAACAATTAAAACCCATTCACACCATTCATGGCTGGATCTCGCCAAATCGCAACAGCGAGATCAACAGCCACCGGAAGAGCCAGGTCTTCATCGCTTTTTGGAAGGCCAATAGGGTGGGGATGGTCCGGACCTCAGGAGGTAACTGGTTCCAGAGAGCTGGGGCAGCCACAGAGAAGGCACTCCCCTGCGGGCCCGCCAGCTGGCATTGTTTAGCTGACGGAACCCGGAGGAGACCAACTCTGTGGGATCTTACCGGTTGCTGGGAGCTATGTGGTAGAAGGCAGTCTTGAAGTAAACAGTGTTCTTGGTCAATATTCATTTGTGACCAGCAGATGGTAGCATTAGCAAAGAAAAAAGGTAGGCAACTTTTAGGATTAAATATTTCTGAGAACGAAATAACATTTGTTTTATTTTAAGCTTCTCTGTATGTTTATCTTTTTTGATCTTTGAAGAGAAAAAGTATTTCATGAACATTCTGCCAATTATCATTCACATTCACATTTGATGCCCTCACTCCAGACCATCTGTGGCACTATTCTTTCATTCAAAAACACTTTTTTGTTTTTATTTTTGTTTACTAGATCTTTATCAAGGGAGAAGCCCAGTGTTGATTCTGAACAAGCAGAAACCAGGCAGTTTCGTTTCATTTTAATCTTATTTTTTGGGGGGGGGGCACTGTCCATAAAGACTCATATCAGTTACAAAAGTGAAAAACTGTAAAACTACTTACTAAAGAAGAAATGCACTAATTCTCAAAAATGAGCCAAAGTCTCCATTAGGCTAAGTTCAGGATATGATTACAAGCTGGGAAACTCTTCCAGTTTAAAGAGAGAATGAATGCGGTCTGTGGCCATGCAACTTTAAGTCTTTGCCTCCTCTCCCTTCTGATTCATCTTTTTCCAAACCTAAGCTTGAAAAATGTTTTGTGTGTGTCAAACTTGACATGCTGCTAATCAATAAGTAAAAAAAAATGATTTTAATGAAGAGCAGTTCAATGTCTCCTTTTCCAGCTGCATGTTTTTGTAAAGAAATCTGGAGGAAGGAGCAACATTTCAATGATTGTAAGGTGTCATTTGATCATGGAAAAAAACAGGAGGGAAGAAGTAGGAACTGAATGCAGAAATGGGATGCATGGGGGTAGAAAAATGATATGGGGGCAAATGAAAAAGAAGAGAAACTTTTATGGAATTTCAGTCAGTTGAATAATTTGAATGTACCATGATTGAATAAGTCCAGTGTTGATTATGTGCCATCAACTGATGTTAACTCTTAGTGACAACATAGATTTTCTTTCTTATAATAGTCATTTTATTAAAAATTACAATTTCCAACAATAAAAACTAACAGAAACTAAAAAAAGAAAAGAAAAAAGATGCAGAAAAGAAAAAAGAAAAAATAGAAAGAAAAACTGAAAAAGAAAAAGTAAGAATCCACTAAAGAAAAATAGAGGAAATATATTAAAAAATGACTTTCCTTTTCATCACAAGTAAATGGGTAGTCCTTGATTATTATGGTAATGGAACCTGCCATCATAGTCGTAAGTGGTCCTAGTTGTAAAATGGATTACCCATTTTACTGGTTACTGACCTGGGTTTTTTTCTGCGTTGGTAACTAAGCAAATGCCATGGTCATAAAGTAACCATGATGATTGTTAAACAAAATTGTTTGTTAGGCAGCATTTTTGCATAAAACTGGATGTAAATGATGATTTTTGGCAAAAAAAAAATTAATTGTGGTCATTTGACAATGGGATGCTGCAAATGGCCTTAAATGCAAGCCAGTTGCTGAGTGCCTAAAATGTGGTCATATGGGCTGGTGACCATCAGAACTTTGGAACTGGATTGTAAGTACTTTTTTTGGTGGGAGGGGGGTATTGCAATTTCAAATTGTCACTAATCAACCATTCATAAATTGAAAACTACATCTTTTCTTTTCTTTTTTTATTGAAAACGTTTTACAATACAATTTCCCCCCCTTTCCCCCCCTTTCCCCCCCTTTCCCCCCCTCCCATCCACCCCCCTTCCCTTCCCTTCCCTCCCCTCCCTTCCCTCCCTAGGCTTTCTTTACTAATAAAACATTAATCTTATATATCAATCAATATTAAACAAAAAATATAGGTGAAATCCAGATAACATATCATAAATTTTAACATTGAATAAGGTAAAGTTAATCTATCAAATATATGCTACACATAAATCATATATATATACTTATCAAGTATTTTTAACATTATATTTTTTCCCTAAATCAAATGTATACTAACCGTAAGTCATATATAAAAACTTATCAGATATTCTTGACATTAATATTTTTCTAGATAGCAGTATAACAAATATATATAAACTTATTTTTAACATTATAGTTTTTCTAAGTAGTGATATGGTAAATATATATAACATAATAAGTTTTCTAAATAACATTATAATAGATATATATAAAGTTTTTTAACTTTAAGATTTTTCTAGATAACAATATAATAGGTATATATAAAATTATACTATAAAATATATGTTAACAATAAACTTATTTCTAACATATATACTATACTAGTAATTTCAAATATTTTTAACATTAAAACTTTTCTACTTATTATTATGTAAATATAAATATAATAAAGTAGTAATATTAAGAATAATTATGAATCAAATACTAATTGGAACTTCTTGGTGGTTCTGCACATAGTCTACCCATTTTTTCCACTCCCTAACAAAGGCTTCATGGGTCCTGTTTTTTAAGTATGCAGAAATCTTTGCCATTTCCGCAAAATTAGCCATCTTCAATGTCCATTCCTCTATAGTAGGTACACTATCTTTTTTCCAATATTGTCCAATCAGTAACCTAGCTGCAGTAATCATATATAAAATCAATCTTGTTTCACTTGGTGAATAATCCTTAACTATACCCAACAAAAACAATTGCGGAGAAAATTGAAGCTTCTTTTTCAAAACATTCTGCATGACCCACCAAAGTTTAATCCAAAATGCTTTCACTTTTCACAGGTCCACCAAATATGAAAGTATGTAGCATCCAAACAATCACACTTCCAACATTTAGGTTGAACATTTGGATACATACATGACAATTTCTTGGGATCTAAATGCCATCTATAAAACATTTTATAGAAATTTTCCTGCAGATTCTGTGCTTGAGTAAATTTAACATTCTGGACCCAAATCTTTTCCCATGTTTCCAACATAACTGGTTCTGCAAAATTTTGTGCCCACTTTATCATACAATCTTTAACTAATTCGCTCTCTGAATCTCTTTCTAACAGTAAGTTATACACCATCTTGATGTGCATCGGCCCTTTCCGTTTTATCTGAGTCACCAAATCTTCTTCATGTAACATTAAACCAATTTTCTGATCTTCTCTCCATCTTGATTGAAGTTGAGAATACTGCAACCAAGTTAAATTCCTCCCTTCTTCCAACAGAGTTTTCAAAGGTTTAAAATTCCATCTGCCCCCATCATTAAAAAGCATCTCTTTGTATAAAATCCCCCCGAGTGACTTTATATTCCACATGATTTGCCCAAGATCCAACCACAGAGGTATTTTGTAATCCAATTTAAGCTGGTGCTTCTTCCAAACTCTTATCAAAGCATGTCTCAATATATGACTTTTAAATACGTTGTCCAACTTGTCTTCGTAAAATAAGTATGCGTGCCAACCAAAGTCCAAAACATGGCCTTCTATATTCAAAATTTCAGTTTTTGTTGTTCCGAACCAGTCACCCACTTGCGTCAACACTGCAGCTTCATAATATAAACGTAAATTTGGAACTTTAAGGCCACCTCTTTCACGAACATCTTGCATTATTTTAAATTTACTCTTGGTTTTTTCTCATTCCAGATAAATTTATTTAGACCTGATTTCCATTCAGCCAAGATTTTATCACTTTTAAGCACCAGAATCATTTGAAACAAAAACAGAAATCTAGGTAGAACGTTCATCTTAACTGCTGCTATTTTGCCAAGTAAAGATAGTTGCAGTTTCTTCCAAATTTCAAAATCTTTTTGAATCTTACACCACAAAACCTCAAAATTATTTTGAAAAAGTTTTATATTAGAAGCTGCAACCTGAACTCCTAGATATTTCACCTTTGTAACTATTTCAAAACCTGCCAACCTTTCTAGTTCACTGTTTTGTGGTTCCAGCATGTTTTTTACTATCATCTTAGTCTTTTTCTGGTTTAGTCTAAAACCTGAGACCAAACCATATTCCTCTATAGTATTTTTCATCTGAATGATTGATTCCAAAGGTCGTGTTAGGGTAACAACCAGATCATCTGCAAATGCTTTTGTTCTGTAGTCCTTTTGCCTTATAACTATTCCATTCAAATTATTCGAGTCCTGTAAGGAATTCAACAAAACTTCTAAGGTTAAAATAAACAACAGTGGGGATAACGGACAACCTTGTCTAGTTCGTTTTTGTATATGAAAATTAGTGGTTAAACTCCCATTAATAACAATTTGTGCTGTCTGTTCTTGATAGATTGCTGAAATCGCATGTATAAACGATCCCCAAAGTCCATTTTAAACAAAGTCTTTTTTAGAAAATCCCAGTTGACTCGATCAAAGGCCTTTTCTGCATCCAAAAACACCAGCACTGCAGAGATCTGTTTATTTTTCTCAAAATATTCCAATAAATCTATGAGTTGCCTCACATTGTCCTTCATATATCTGCCCTCTATAAAACCAGCTTGATCATGATGAATCCTCTTGGATAACTGGCATCAATCTGTTGGCTAATACTTTTGCAAAAATTTTATAATCCATATTCAAGAGAGATATTGGTCTAAAATTTTCTGGTTTTGAAGAACCATCTTCCTTTGGTATCAGTGAAATAAAGGCTGTCTTCCATGATGGGGGTATTTTACCCCCCTGCTGTATACTACAGAATAAATCCTTAAGATGTTCAACCAATTCTGATTGTAGTGTTTTATAATATACTGCTGTCAAGCCATCCGTCCCAGGAGCTTTGGCTATTTTCAATTGTTTTATTGCAAATGAGATCTCTTCAGAAGTTATAACTTGATTCATTCTTTCCTTTTGTTCTCTTGAGATTTTAGTAACTCTCCTCTTCTCAAAATATTCATCAATAAGCTCATTTTCTATATTATCTTTGTGATATAAGTTGGAATAATAATCTAAAAAAGCTTGTTGTATTAAACTTTGTTGAAAAACTTGTTTACCTTTATATTCAATAGTATCAATTATACGAGAACTTTGTTGTTTTCTCAAAGTGTAGGCCAACCATCTACCAGGCTTATTAGCATTACAAAAAGTGTTATGCTTCGCAAATTGCAAATTAGTTGCTGTTTGTTCAGCCATGAGCATTTGAAATTGGTCCTTCAAAAGTTTTATAGTTTCCTGTAATTTCTCATCGGTCGGATTCTTTATATGCAATTGTTCTTTTTCCTTTATTTCTGACTCCAATTCTGTTCTTATCTTTTGTTGAGTTGACCTATGCTTAGAGTTCATATAAATCAGTACACCTCTCATATATGCCTTACTTGCATCCCAAACAACTTCGAGAGGTGTATTCTTGTTCAAATTCAGTTGAAAAAATTCCTTGATATGTTTTTTGAGTTCAAATATATTCTTCTCATATCTAAACAGGTTCTCATTCATTCTCCAAGATCTTCTCTCCTTCTTGCCAAATTCCATTTCCATCCATATTGGGCTGTGATCTGTTAAAGTTCTGGGAAATATCTTAGTCTTAATCATTTTAGTAAGTAAATCAGATGTAACCAGCATAAAATCAATCCTAGAAAAGGATTTATGTCTATCTGAAAAAAATGTAAAATCCAATTCCTTCGGGTGTTGAACTCTCCATACATCCTTCAATTCTAAATCTTCTTTCATCGCAAAGAACGTCTGTGGTAGTTTAATCCCCATCCTAGCTGATGTCTTCCTATCTAGAGTTGTGTCAATCACACCATTCCAATCTCCCATAATCAAAATTGACTTATAATTCCATTGCAATATTTTAGCATATAATAATTTATAAAAGGTTTCCTGCTGTTGGTTTGGGGCATAAATTCCAATCAAAAGCAAAGGGACATTCTGTATATTTATTTCAATTGCAATATATCTTCCGTCATCATCTGATTCTATAAGCTTAGCTGGTAATCTTTTAGAAATATACAAAGCTAATCCATTCTTTTTCCCAGAACTAGAAGATATAAAATGTGAACCTAATTTAGAGTTTATCAAATATTTTTGATCCTGAGTTCTAATATGAGTTTTTTGCAAACAAACATCATTTTTATACTGCTTCAAATAATGAAATATTTTCCTTCTTTTCTGTGGAGAATTCAATCCATTCACATTTCATGATAGAAATCTAACTGTCATCTAAGGATTCACGAAGCGAATAGAGCATTTGCCAAAGACTCTGTTCAATAGCAGAAGTCTTTGGTTGCGTTCCTCCCACAGCTTCTGATTTCTGTATTTTCCCATTTGCCCCCTTCTCTTCTTGTGGTACCGTGGACCTCTGCTGTTTTTGCTTCTCTAATCTTTGCTTCTCTGCTGCACAAGTTATGCATTGATCTTTTGGTTCTTGCGCCAACAGTTCAAGGTCCAGATCCACCTCTCTTGTACTTCTGGGGTGCTTTATTTTAGGCTCTGGGAGATCTGTAAAAAAATCCTCTGAAAAACCACCTACTGCTCCTGAAAGCTCTTCTATTGCTCTTTGGGTTCGAATTGCTTCTAATTCTTCTTGCCTAGACAATTCTTCAATCCCTCCTTCAAGATCCTTATCTTTAACAACTCTTTCTACAGTTAACAATGTAGATGAATGTGGGGATGTTGAGGCTCTTTTAAGGACATTGTAATAAAAATGCTCTGCTTTTTCCACAGTATTTATACGATATCTTACATCCTCATGTCTCAAAATTATGCCAACTGGAGCATCCCATCTAAATGGGATCTGACGCCTTTTCAATTCATTCACCAAAAATCCATAATCCTTCCGGTCCCTTAACATTTTAGGTGGTAGCTCTTTAAAAACACCAATTTGATTACCATCAAGTTGAGCAGTGGTGAGAAAAGATTTTTGCAAAATTTCATTTCTCAGTCTTCTATCAGTAAAATAAATCACAACATCTCTAGGCAAATTCCTTTGTCTCGCCACATGAGAGTTCACCCTGTAGATCTTATCAATTCTGCTACAAATTAGCTCAGGTTCAGTCTTTAGAATCTTAGCCAGTATATCTACACACACTGCTCTCAGATCTTCTCTGTTGTTTTCCCTTATTCCCCTCAATCTTAAAACAAACTCCATAGCCCGAAACTGCATCATTGTGATTTCATCGTCCAGTCTCTGGTTTCTGACATCAGCTTTAAAAAATTTCTCTTCTACATCTTTCTTATTGGATTCAACTTCTGTATTTAGCTCATCCACTTTTTTCTCCACCACCATCAGTGCATCTGTGAGAGCAGTTACTGCTTTAATTACATTCTGATTCAACTTATCACTTTTTTCTTTAACCCACTCCTTCATTTCCTTTTGCTTTTTCTCCCTTTTCCTCCATCTTATCCATTTTATCAACAACACCTCCCAAAGACTTAGCTATAAAAGCTTTCAAATCCTCATTTCCACTTTCTTGGATTTGAGTCTGAGTCTGTGGTTGTGGCTTGACTGGCTTTTCTTTTGTCTGATGTGTGGGGGATTCTCCCCCTGCTTTTTTTGAAGCCATGCCTGTACAGTCTTAACCTCTCAAAAAAGGAAAATCTTCCTCCTTTTCCTCTTAATCCAGTTTTTCTCCCCAGTTTTGCAAGGAAGAGAGTTAAATAGATTTTATTTCTGCTTTAAAGTCTTATCAAAATATTCTTTCAGTTACTGCCAGGCAAACTTAATTGTCACTTTCACTTTCCCACTTTCACTTTACTTCCTCCATTTTAGCCAGTCACCATTTTCTCACACTCTCTTGCAGAGACCCTTAAACTGAGGATTTTTTGAAAAAAAGGAACTAGTACTTGCTTTTAAGCTTCTTAGAGCAAATCCAGATCTCACCAAATTCTGCTTGCAACAAATTTCCGATATTGATGGTGGAGTTGCTCTCATCGTCTCGGTCTGCCGTTTAACAGAGTCCCTCGCTGCACGGAGCTTCAGTGGGTTGGAGAGGGAGCCTTCACCCTGAGCGCTCCCCAGGACAGAAAAGGGACCCTGGGGGCAATTCAGGGGGCTCTACCTGCTCCCACTGGCTCTATCCTCCCTTCCGACCCAAAGAGAGGATTTTCCGAGCCGCCTACCAGTTGCAAGGTGGCTCTAACGCACGATGAAGCCGGCGGCCATAAAAGGACCGTCCGGCGATGATGGAGATGCCACCGGAACTACATCTTTTCTTTAAAATAACATATGATCTCTTTTTCCCATATCCCATCCTTTATCTATAAATCCATAAAACATTGTCATTTCAGTCCTGATGTCAGCAAAAGTCCATGAATTTACCAGACATAACAATATATTTAATTTAACTTTGATCCAATAAACCAACCCTATATTCCTTTCTTTGACATCTAACAATCTTGATCTTTAGTCCCTTCAAATAATGTCCTAGAATTTGACTTCATTTTTCTTTGTCCTTTTTCACAAGGGTCTTCCAAGCTTAAGTTAACTTTTTGTAATTCTAATACAAGAAAATTATCCAGGTCACTTTCTTGATTTGCTTTTTGTATATCCCTTTTAATGATTAACACATCAGCCAGTTACTTTTGTATGTCCAGCGTAACATCTTCTCCCAAATCATTGCTATTGTCTGTCATTTTTAAATTTACTTTCAAATCTGTCTCAATCATGCCAGATAAAATATGTTCCTTTCCCATGGTATCTTTTAAAAACAATCTTTCATGGACACAGACACTCTTAACAGCAGGAAATATAAGGAAACTGGATGATAGAATGGAGAAAATCCAGGCAACAATAGCTAAAAATAACAGAAAATAAAAATGGTAGAAGCAAGAGCAGAACAGACTGAAAAGAAATAGGAACCAATGGAAGAAAGCTTGATAGCAGCAAATAAGGCTCTGGAGGAGGCAATAACCCATCTTGAACTGGAAAGATTTGCATTTTATTTAAGGTTTCAAAACATAATAGAGACTAAAGAAGAAGATCTAACTAAACTCATGATAGAATTGTTGGCCGATTCCCTACAGGTTGATAAAAGTGAATTGCAGAACAACGTAGATGAAATATATGGAGTGCACATGAACTATGCACAACGGCATAGATTGCCCAGGGAAATACATGTCGGATTTACAAAGAAGACTATCAGAGATGAAATTTACAAGAAAACAAGAGATGACCAATTAGTATACAAAGGAAAGGAAGTTATAACCCTCAAACAGATACTAAGTAGGATCAGAGAGCAAAGAAGGAATTACTACTTCCTCACAACACAATTAATAAAGTATAAAATAATGTTTTATTGGCTGATTCCTGAAGACATGTTAATAACCTGGCAAGACAAGAAAATAAGAGTTGACACCCTAGAGAAAGCCCAGGAATTCTATGAAAAATATAAAGTGGCAGAGGAAGAATCAGATAGTAGAGACGAATTGGAAATTAAAAGTTAAGAACAGCAGACAGAGGTAAAAGAAGTGGACCAAAAAGGGAGAGAGAGGATAGATATAGAAGATCAAGAAAGAGAAGGAGAGAGGACAAGGAACCAAAGAGGAGTAAAACCAAAGAGAGGAACAAGGGCAATAACCAAATAACAGAATGGAAGAACTTAAACTGATATCCATTAATATAAATTGATTAAATTCCCTTATTAAAAGAAGAGAAACAATGTCAAAACTCCTGAAACATAATATGGACAACACATATCTACAGGAGGTTCATACTAAAAAAGGAAAAGGTGGCATACTAGAATCTCCCAAACTAGGGAAACTATCTGACTTTAGCTGGGGGTGGGGGGGTATTGCACTATACATAAAAGATTGGCTAAAACCTAAAAAGTTATACGTGGATGAAGAGAGAAGAACATTGTTAATTGAAATCTCATTAAAACAAAAATGAGTATTATTAGCAGTATTATATGCACCAAACACCAACCAAAAGTAATATTATAGTAAATAACATAAGCAGATAGTAGAGTTAGAATTGGATAACGTATGTTTAATTGGGGATTTTAATGCGGTAGTGGATCCAAAAAAAGATTACAAAACAGGCAAAAAAAAGAGAAATCATCAGAGGAGAATGACTCTTTGGCCACCACCTTTTTTCAAAAAGTGCTTTCCTGAACAAATATTTTTCTTCTGATTTCTGTCTGAGTTCCCAAATATGTTTTTCCCCAACTATTTTCTTGCAGCACCCTGCAGCTAAAACAGGGGAGGGGAGGTCACCTCTGCCCCATTTTATCTGCCAGGGTGGTGCAGGAAGCTGCCCAGGCCCATAATGAGGCACGGGAGGGGGGAGCACAGACTATGCCCCATTTTGGGCCTGGATCAGTGGTAGGATTCAACCGATTTGCACCTATTCATTAAAACCAGTTGTTAACTTTCTAAGCAGTTCAGAGAAATGGTTGTTTGAAGAAATCTCCTTTTGTTTTTTCTACTTTACAGAGCTAATCCTGTAAGGAAGGCATGAAGGAAACATTCTGTTGTTTCTAGCCTAATCTTTATTGCCCTCTTACAGAAACTGCCTCTTAGTTACCCTTATTACATTGTAACAGCTAAAGGTTCTTGGCAGTACACCAAGACTTATGTCACCTGAGCTTCTCTGGAGTTTTTTTCTTCTTCTTTGCTGATACTTTGCTGGGTCTTGACCTTCTTAAAGGGGAAGGGTTGTTTTAAGCTTTTTACACTACTGTTGGGAGGAAATACTCCCCTACTGGAGTTCTTCCAGCCAGATGCAATGATCAACATTTCAAAGAAATGATTTAATAACAAAGTAGACCTCCTGGAAAGAAGCTTTTAATAACAAGGAACCAAGATGACTGATAGTCAGCAAGCCTTCTTGGCTAGCTAGAAAGATTGACATTCAAACATGAGTTTGCATACTTTTTCTGAGTTTTGGTCTAAAACTGGTTTTTGGTGAAGTTTAATTCTGTGCTTGGTGACGTTTAATCCTGTGTTTATTAATGGGATAATTTTCCCTATTCAGCTTTGTTTGGAAGGAAAAAATTTAATCTCTGTTCCTGAAAAGAAGCAGGGTTCAGAAATCTGGCTAGTTCCTGTGTCTATTTGTTCTGGTAATTGATCTAACAAGCAACAGCTACTGTGTTTGCTCTTTTCTACATTGTAGCACCAATTGCTTTCTTTGTAGTTAGGTTTATCTCAAGTGTTTACACTTGAGCTTGCCTGGGATGTGAGCTCTGGCAATGAGCCAGACAAGGCTTGTGTTTTAATTTTAAAAAGATTTAAACTGTTGTGATTTAATTATTTGTGTTGTGTTTGAATTTTTTCCTGCCTCATGGTTTCTTTTTCTATCTGGAGAGGGGGTCTTCCTTCACTGTTTTACTGATTCCTGGCACTGTCCTTTTGGGGTGTACTTCCAAGAGAGAGGATGCAAATTTAGCACTGATTTTTTACCTGACTTTTTTTTGGGGGGGGGTGATCTTTCATTTAATCTGGATGCTTTCCTTAGGGTATCTTGTGAGGTGAGTGAGACCAACCATGCTTGATAAACTTGGGAGGGCAGAGATATAGGGTTGGTTCCCTATATAAGTTGTTGATTTGTCTCTTTAGCTCAGCATTTATAGCCCAAATATGCCCACCCACTTTTTGGAGAGCTTAAATGATTTCTCTGCTAAAGGGTTTAACTTTATGAGCAAGAGTTGGCTGCTGATAATTATCATTGCATTTTAACTATTTTAATTCCTCAAGGTATGGCATCCTGCCTGATTTGTAACTCTGGGTTGAAAGTATTTCTAATCTAATGATTGGTATTTAGGGCAGCTTTTTGCAAGCAAAGAAACTTTTTGCATTTCTGTATAGATAATCGTTGATTTACAACAGTTTCATTTAGTAACCATTCAAAGTTACAATGGTCCTGAAAAAAGTGACTTATGACCATTTTTCACACTTACGACTGTTGTAGTATCCCCACAGTCATAGGAGCCTGGGCAAGAAGAAGCACCCATCAATGTAAGTGATGTCGAGTTGGCCACATCCACCCAGTCACATGGCCACCCAGCCACGCCTACCCAGCTGATCATCAGGGCAGAGAACCAGTTGTTAAATTACTTGAATCCCATCACTGGCCTAGATGGCCACTTGCACCACCTTGGGAGCCAAAATGAGGCATGCAGAGGCTTCTAGCTCCCCCTGTGGCCTGTTTTGGGCCTGGATGGTCTCCTGCACTACCCTGGCAGCCAAAAAAGGGTGCACGGAGGTTGCTCACACTTCCTGCGCACCTTGAATGAGACCTTGTCCCATGGAGCCCAATGCTCCTTGAGCAGGGGTGACAATGATGAGAAGAACAGCAAGGCTTTGTGCCAGCTGGCTAACCAGACATGGACCAGGTCAAGCAGGGCTGGCTGGTTGGGGAGGGGAGAATCATGGTGGCTCCTGCCATCCCCACCGCTTTCAGCAGCTTAGATGCCTCACCTGAAGCATGGATCACACACTCACGCTCACTGTCATACACATACACATAGAGTTTGGAGAACCCCCCTCATCTCTTTCTCTCTCTCTGTCCTGCTGTGGCAGCAGTTGCAGTGCTTCAATGCCTGGGTGACGGGGCACTCAGGTAAGCCAGTGCAGGGCATGGAGGAAAGCTTTGCACCCACTGCCTTACTTCATCTTCCACCCCTCCACTCACTTTGTGGTTGCCACATCAGTGCATTGCTCAGCCTCCTGCTAGGTTACAGTGGTTAGCAAGGAGAAGTGGCAAAAAATGAAGATAGAAGTGAAGCTGTGATGGAGGACAAAGCAAAGCAGGGTGTGCGGAGCTCCCCCACCCATCCCACCCCGGCTTACCTGAGGGTCCTTCAGCTAGGCCAGCCAAGCCAAACACTCATCCCCCCACCCCCTACCCAAGACAGCAACATCCCTTCACTAACCTGTTTTCCAGCTCCATTCCCCATCGCCGTGTGCAGGACAACTAAAGTAGTCTGTGGGATTATGGTAAAAAAAATAGTTCAGACCTTCCAACTCATAGACTACTTTAGTTGCAGAGAACTAGACCTGTGTGTATGCACACCCACCAGGATGGCGTAGGCTGGGCCGAAGTGTGGCGGGCCAGACCCTTACAATTTCCAGTATGGCCACGCAGGCCAGATTTGGCCTCATCGCGGGCGGGATCTTGACCACAGGCCTTCAGTTTGACACCCCTGATTTACATGAAATTCCCTATTCCATTATGTTAAATGAATTAGTCTAACAACAACCAGTGCTTATTTAATGGGCTATCACCTGTCCCCTATTTTGGACACATTAATTTTGAACACATTGTGCAAATACCAGTTCTCTTAAGATGTCCATAGTGCTGAGAAAGGTCAAAGAAAAGAGAAAAAAAGAACAACCAGCAGGAAGGATGGACTTTACCTTAGTGAAAATGAGCATGCTTTTGGGAGATCTGAAGGACCAGATATCCTGAAGAAGTTCTGTCTACCTTGTGGACATTGTCTTGAGGACAGTGATGATCCTAATGAATAATCTATGTATTTATTTCTAAGTGTATTTTCTGGTCCACAGGTATTCAAAGTAATACATAACTAAAATATGGTTGAATAGAAACATTAAGATGTACTTGAATGCAATGTCTAAATATGATGAACATTTAACAAAAAGTTGATTTATGCAGAGCCTTAAAATAGTGTCAATATTAAACATGAATACTGTACAGATATTAAAGCCTTTGATCAGCCATAGCAAAGGATGTGTGTATGTGCACATGCAATTCTGATTTCACCATCAATGGTGGTAGGGAAAAAAATGAAAGTAATTTGCTTGTAACAGAAACATGAATCAGTATGAAACAACCCAAGAGTCTTTTAAAAATCACTTTATTGCTTAGTATCAAAAGAAATGACAATAATTAAAGGCCATTGTAAATTGAAATTAATATTAATATTTATCCTATGAGGCAGGAATGAAGGAGAAATTGAACTAAGAGAAGCAGTTAAGGTAGGGCAGAATGACAATATATTGCATTGAAATAAACAATAGCATTTACAAATGATTATATAATATTATCTAGTTGTTGCATACTAAAATACAATGTAATCATTTGAGGAACCCCCTAATTCTGGTCAATGGTTTGAAACCAAACAATGATATGAAGTAGGTTAGGTTAATAGTGTCTCTTCTGCACTGCTACAAAGGCAAAATGTTTAGTAACTAGTAAATTGTCTGGCTTCCCTCTTCAAAAAATAAAATAAAATAAAATGTAATGTCATAAATGTTTCTAGCATTAAAAGGATCATTTATTACAATTTTGCCTTTGGGGTGGCTTTATTTACATGAACAAGTATCAGAAAATTGAATGACTATCAGTACCATGTAATACCATTCCACAATTCTGGAAAATAGACTTTTCAAATGAGTAGATGATGAAATCTCCAAAGCATTCATGATGTTCACACCATGGTTCCAGATGTATCTTCAGAGTCAATGCCAGAGTCAATCAGCAACTCTGATAAATGCTAAGAACAGACTTGAGAGCTGCAAAGGCATCTTCTCTGGTAGAAAATGCACATCAAGATCCAGTCAGATATTGAATCACAAACCAAGCTGTGATTTTCTTTTGGGTCATAAGAATCTTAGGTCAGTGTTAATAAAAACAGGACACTACTTACTCTTATCTCTCTAACAAATATAAAAGTGTATCCTAGCACATGGTTAGCGCAGGTTTCAAAAGATTCTAGTATATTTTAAAATCAAACAAGGAAATCATAAATTAACAAGAATTTTAGAATTTCTCAAGAGTGATCACACTGGATTCTCCTTAAGTGCTATGCAAATAGATTTTATTCAGCCTCAAGGACAATCTCTCATTCACTTACCAAAAAAGAAAAAAAAAAGCTGACTCCAAACGTCAGCTGGAATCAAAACGATGTTGTTTGTACTGGGTGTCAAAACAGAATGTGAAATGACCAAAATTTTGGCTTCTGTCAGAGGCTGTTATCCCAAGGCAGTGTTATTTCTGTTAGACTTAATAGAAGTTTTTATATGCACATCTGACTTTGTGTTGGATTGTAGCTGGTTCTTGCTTTCAGGTGAATTGTCAAATTTTGCTGTGTGCTCATTTTTCAATGTGTCCTAGTTAATATATTTTTCTTTCAGCCCATATATTTTTCAACTGTGGATATAAGCATTTTTCATTCTGAAGGGAATGATGTGCATATAAAAACCCACAGAAACAAGCCCATGTTGTGTGCGTATGCATGTATCCTCAAATGTTCATGTCCACATAAACACACAATATTTTAAAATAGAAAATATATTTAATACATCTGCAGCTAAATTTCTTGTTACAAGCAATGTTCTTTTGGCAATAACAACAACATCTAATTAACCTCACTGGGGAAAATGTTATTCATCAGTTGCATAATCAGAATTTACATCTGTGAACTGCAACATGTTTGTAGGTATACATGCTCACCAATTTAACCTATCTAAAAGAAACCTGCAGAGCAGCATGTTTCCCAAGCTGATGTCTACATGTTTCACTTAAACTGCCTTTTAATAAAAAAAAGAAAAAAGAAATCAGAACCAAATATTATCTTGATTCCCTAAAATGGGGAACAATATTTTAAAGACCAGACTACTATTACTTATTTTAATCTTCAAATCACAGGTCAGAGCAGGGATGTCAAACTCAAGGCCCAGGGGCTGGATCCAGCCCATGAGGTGCTTAGATTTGGCCCTTGGGGCCACCCTGGAAACAGTGAAGGACTGGCCCGCAGTGCCTCTGCCAGCAAAAATGGAGCACGGGTAGTCTTCAAAAGCTCTGTTTTCACTGACAGAGTGAAGATGGGGACAGAGCTAGGGTGGGGATGGGTGGTGGTGGAGCTGCCCTACTACTTACCTTCAGATAGTTTCAGCCAGGCCTTGCACACCTCAGCCCATTTGTTTTGCTACAGCCGGCAAGGCTTTCCTGAAGGCCCCTCTAGCTAATAACAGAGCTCCAGATCGATCTGGAGCTCTGTTATCAGCTAGAGAGGCTTCAGGAAAGCTTTGCTGACCTTGCCAGATGAAGAAGTTCCTGAAAACCTCTGATAGTGATCTTTTTCACTATCAGCAGCCTGTGGTGATACACAAAACTGAGATGAGTCAGTGGACAATGGCCAGGATGGCTGGAAAATAGCAGGCTCCATGGAGGCTGAAATACAGCCAGTAACCACTGTCGGTAGATCCTACAGGGTCATAGCTGCCTTGTAGGGGTGGTAAAGGAAGGAGAGGTGCTTCGCTGACCATGAGGAATTCACAATTTCCTCATTAGGTTTGAAGCAAACTCTCCTGAATAACAGCAGGGGCAATAGCCATTTTTTGCCAGTCACAAGCTGGGACAACTGGGACCACAAGATTTGTGCTGGAGTGGTTCATGGGCAGAGCATTGGAACTGGGTGAGATAATTACCGACTTTTACTCTAGGACCAGATTTAAGTACAAGAATCTTAAAAGATAACTCTCAAGCCTAAGAAAGTGGTGACTAAATACATGGAGAAAAATGTAAAATGTGAAAAATGAAAATCAAGAGGCAAAAGAAGCCCAAGGGAAGCTTTAAAACACAGAAAGCTTGAAAAAAGCTTAAACAATTCAAAAGGTGATTTTCTGGAGAAACTGTCTTGTTTATTTGTATTTTTGAACTCCCTGGATTTATTGGATAATCAGCTGTTTTTGACAGATTGTTTAACATTGGATTTGGGAATAAAAGAGCCATCTACTGGAAAAAGTACTACAGCACTATAGCTGCAGTATACTCAGTGAAAGTCAACTCAATATACACAAAGTCTAATACACAGAATAGAAGTAATAACATATGGAAGATGGCCTAACCTTGACTTTACTGTTAGAAGACAACTTGGATAATTTGAGAATATTTAATGAGTTTTTTTTCCTTCTGAAGATTTTTAAAAGGAGCTAAACTGCAAATAACTAAACTTATTAAAATTGGCTATTGGATTATGGATCTGAAAGATTGGAGGAATCTAGTGGATTAACTTGGATTTGGACTATTAATGTTATTCAATAGAACATTCTATGAGACAAAAGAAGAAAGGTGACAGAAGAAAAGAGAGCAGAAGGAAAGTTAAATAAGACTTTAAAATTTGGACAATTGGGAAGATATATAATTGGAAAACAATAAGGCTGTAAATTATTAAAGAATTTTAAAGATCATGAATTTAGGGGTTTTGGAGGTATAATTATGGGATTGATGAAATTTTATTAAGCATGAGTTTTTAAATATTGAGATATTGGAACTATAGAAATATACTGAGTAATTTTTATTAATCTGTTATAAAATAGATTTACAGGGGATAATAGAGGCATATGAAAAAATATTTTTATGCTAAAAAGTGTGCATGAATCTATAAAGAACAATAAGGAGACAAGGGGATTGTTTAAAGACAAAGAAGAATGTAGAAAAACATTTCACTCAACAATTGGGGGGAAAAGAGGAACACATTATTCAAGGAATAGATGAGAAATTAGAAGAAGTAGTGGAAGGGCAAAATGAGATGCAAGTAGCTAAAAATAATAAGTAGGAATCAATTAAATAACTCCTTAAAAGCTTATAATAGAACAGAGAGAAAAGAGAAAAATACCTTCAAAAAAAGGAAAGATTTAGAGAAAAAAGAAAAATTTCTTTTAAAAAAAGAGAAGTCTTGCTGATAGGTGTTCAAATAATACAGCAGAAAGATACAAGATTCCAAGAGAGAGAGATAAAAGGCTTACTAAAAAGTCAATAAATGATGGAATTTTAAAGAGGTTAAGAAATAATAATAATAATAATAATAATAATAATAATAATAATAATAATAATAATAATAATAATAATAATAATAATAATAATAATAATAGAAAAAAGAAACAGAAAGCTTTATTTTGGCAGCTCAAGAACAAGCCCTAGCCACAAACTGCATGAAGGCAAAAATTCAACATGTTACCACCAACAGCAAATGCCGCCTCTGTAATGAGAAAGATGAGCCAGTCGACCACCTGATCAGTGGGTGCAGCAAAATTTCACAAACCGACTACCTACAACGCCATGACCACGCTGCTAAGATCATTCACTGGAAATTGTGCCAGAAGTTTGGATTTGAGTACAGCAAAAACCACTGGAAACATCAGGTTGAGAAATTTTTAGAGAATGAGAAACTCAAGAACTTGTGGGACTTTAGGATTCAGACTGACAGGCACTTGGTCCACAACACACCTGACATAATGGTAGTTGAAGAGAAAAAAGTATGGTTCATTGACATTGCAATACCTGGTGATGCACAGATTGAAGATAAGCAGCAAGAAAAAATCACAAAGTACCGGGACTTGCAAATTGAAGTTGAGTGACTATGGAAAAAGAAACCATGTGTTGTTCCGATTGTAATTGGAGCCCTTGGAGCAATACCCAAAGGGCTACCCCACTATTTAGAAATTCTAAATTTACCAGACTTGAACATTTTGACTCTACAAAAAATCACCTTACTCGGAACACCTTACATCCTCCAACGATACCTTAATAGTTCCTAGGTCCTTGGTTAGGACTCGAGCTGCTGAGCTATTAACCAGCCTCAAAGACCGTAAATCTCACTACAGATTAAATAATAAATTAATAATAATAATAATAATAATAATAATAATAATAATAATAATAATAATTTCCCCTCCGAGGAGCTCTACCTTGTCGTGGTGGAGGGGCTTGCATGCTCTAATGATCCTAAGAGCTATGCTGAACAGGTGCAACCATATCAGACAGATCTTAGGTGAAGGGCCAGACAAAATTTGCTCCACAACCCATTCAAACATGGTGAATACGAAAAAAATGAAATTTATGCCGGCTGAACTGTCGCCTGGATTAACAAGGGTTCCGTTGGATGCTATGGCTCCTGGGCATTCTACGAAAAATGAGCTACAGGGCTCAGCTCCCTCTGCTAGGCAACCAGGGCATGGAGCTGACAAGCTACTGGAAGAAAAACCCCAAAAGCGAAAAATCTGGACTAAGGAAGAAAACACCTTTATTATGGAAGCTTACTATCAGTCTAAGCCAGCAAAACGTGGATTTCAAAAACGAATGTATCGGATTTGGAAGATGAACCATACGGACTGTGACACCAGTGAACAAAGGTTAATGGATCAACGACGTGTAATCCTAAACCACAAATTTTTCACTACAGAAGAATTAATAGCAATAGAAGAGAAAGCAACTAATGGTCTGAGTACATCAACAAAGAAGAGTAACATCAAGAATGATTTGCAGACTCAAAAGCAAATTGAGAAAGAAAGGGAGGAAGAGGATACTGAAATGGATGAAGATATAGAACAAGGAAGCACTGAAGAACAAATACCAAAAGATAGTGCTCAATTAGCTGGAAAAATAAAGCATCAAATGGAAGATGCTGAAAGAACACGTTTGCCAAAACTGAACCAAGTGAACCGGAAAGAATTGAGAAATGTACTAAAAAAGGTCAATGAGGCTGTGCAAACTATTAGAACCACTACATTAGCCGAAACAAACCAACTGATGTATGCAGCAGCCATCATAACCACCAAAGAACTGGGGTTGAAAATACAAAAGAACCAAAGAGGCAAGAAGGGGAAGCCTAAGTGGAAAATTCGGTTAGAATTGAAGATAAAAAAATTACGTGGAGATTTGAGCAACTTGAAGAACCTAAGGCAAGGTCAGCTAAAGAACAAGCAGGTCAAAAGCAGCCTGGAAGCAAGATACGATCTGAGGAATAAGGAGATTGCGGTAGTAATTGAAGAGCTGAAGCAGAGGGTTGTTGCCATCGCCGAAAAGATTAAAAGGTATGAAAACCAAGTAACTCAGTTCAAAGAAAACTCACAGTTCAGAGCAAATCAGCACCAGTTTTATAAGAGCTTAGAAAATAGAGAAGGAATAACAACAAATGAAAAGCCTGATAAAGAGAAAGCTCTGAAATTCTGGAAGAATTTGTGGGAAAACAACAAGAAGCATAACAGAAATGCAAAATGGATCAAACAGGTTGAGGACTCTATTAAAGTGCATAAAATGGAAGACATGAAAATAACAAAAGCAATGGTGCAAAGACAGTCAAGAAAAGTGAAGAACTGGACTGCACCCGGGCCAGATGAGCTACATGGCTTCTGGTTAAAGGCACTTACAAGTGTGCACAAAAGATTGGCAACCCAGATGAACCAGGTCCTAAAAACACCTGAAAATGATGAATGGATGACAACTGGAAGAACATTTTTGATCCAAAAAGATAAAGAAAAAGGAAAGGACCCTGGAAACTATAGGCCAATCACCTGTTTGCCAACAACATACAAGCTTCTTACTGGTATCATTGCAAACCAAATCTATGGATACCTGGAAAGAAATAACTTGCTTCCTGTAGAACAGAAAGGATGCTGCAAAAACTCAAGAGGAACAAAGGATCAATTGCTGATTGACAAGCTAATCCTAAAGAACTCAAAGAAAAGACGAACCAACCTGTTCATGGCTTGGATAGACTATAAGAAAGCGTTTGATTCAGTTCCCCATAGCTGGATCAAGAAATGCCTGGAAATCTTTGGCATCAGTAGAAACATACAAAAATTCATGGAATCTTCAATGAACCTCTGGAAAACAAAACTTATGGCTAATGAAGAAGAACTAGGTGAAGTTGAAATTAAACAAGGCATTTTCCAGGGCGATTCCCTTTCCCCCCTACTTTTTATACTCTCAATGCTACCACTGACAATCATTTTGAAAAATCTGAGCTGTGGATACGAACTTGCAAAGAAAGGACTGAAAATCTCGCACTTGATGTACATGAATGATTTGAAGCTGTTTGGTAAAACAAAAGCTGAACTGAATTTATTAACTGAACACACAAAAGAATTCAGCCAAGACATTGGTATGCAGTTTGGAATTGACAAATGTGCAACAATAGCAACAAAAGCAGGTAAGATCATAGAAGAGGATGGAATAGAACTAGAGAATGAAGAAACGATAAAGGCAGTAAAATCAGAAGAAGGCTACAAGTACTTGGGGATTTTAGAGACTTCTGACTTAATGCATAATAAAGTCAAGGAAATAACTTCAGCCAAATACATTTGGCGAATTCATAAGATATTAATGTCCAAACTGAATGGAGGAAACATCATAAAAGCCATAAATACCTGGGCTATACCTGTGATTCGATACTCTGCAGGAATAATTGACTGGACCCAGATGGAGTTAGACAATTTGGACAGAAAAACAAGGAAGCTTATGACAATGAATCATGCCTTGCACCCTAAAAGTGTGAGAAAGTTCTAGAGAATGAGAAACTCAAGATCTTGTGGGACTTTAGGATTCAGACTGACAGGCACTTGGTCCACAACACACCTGACATAACGGTAGTTGAAAAGAAAAAAGTATGGTTCATTGACATTGCAATACCTGGTGATGCACGGATTGAAGATAAGCAGCAAGAAAAAATCACAAAGTACCGGGACTTGCAAATCGAAGTTGGGCGACTATGGAAAAAGAAATCATGTGTTGTTCTGATTGTAATTGGAGCCCTTGGAGCAATACCCAAAGGGCTACCCCACTATTTAGAAATTCTAAATTTACCGGACTTGAACATTTTGACTCTACAAAAAACCACCTTACTCAGAACAGCTTACATCCTCCAATGATATCTTAACAGTTCCTAGGTCCTTGGTTAGGACTCGAGCTGCTGAGCTATTAACCAGCCTCAAAGACTGTGAATCTCACTACAGATTAACCAATAATAATAATTTTATTTCTATACCGCCCTTCTCCCAAAGGACTCAGGGCGGTGTACAGCCTATTAAAAGCACAAAGAGAAACATAAATTAAAAATAATTAAAATAATTAAATAATTTCAGCTCAAATATGAAACCCAAAATTTAAAACCCTGAATTTAAAACATCCAGTTAAAATCATTACATTGATAGCCCAGCCTGGTGGAATAACAAGGTTTTGAGGGCACAGCGAAATACACGGAGGTCAGAGATCTTACGCATTTCCGGGGGCAGTTCATTCCAAAGGGCAGGGGCTCCCACAGAGAAGGCCCTCCCCCTGGGTGTCACCAGCCAACATAACTTGGCCGATGGCACCCTGAGGAGACCCTCTCTGTGGGAGCGGACTGGCCGGTGGGAGGCTACTGGTGGCAGAAGTCGGTCTCGAAGGTACCCAGGTCCAATGCCATGAAGCGCTTTAAAGGTAGTAACCAACACCTTGAATCGCACCCAGAAGACCACTGGGAGCCACTGCAGCTCATGCAGGAGGGGTGTCACATGGGCACAACGAGTTGCACCCATAACCACCCATGTGGCCACATTCTGGACCAGTTGGAGCCTCCGGGTGCTCTTCAAGGGGAGCCCCATGTAGAGAGCATTACAGTAGTCCAGTCGGGAGGTGACAAGGGCATGAGTGACTGTGCGCAAGGCGTCACGATCCAGAAAGGGCTGCAACTGGCGAATCAGATGATGGATAATGAGAAAATATATTAATAAAATGGGAAAATACAAATAGGAAAAATAGTAGTATCTATATTAATAGATAATATAACTTATTATAACTAAAATAAGTTAAGCTTAGTAGATGGAAATGTAGGATTAGGTAATTTAATTGTATTATTAATATTAATAGTGTGTTAAAGTATATTGTGAATTTAAAATATTAAGGATTGGAAATTGTGGGGATTTTGAGATACACTCCCGAGATTGATTAAATATTGTTAATATTTGGCATTAGTAGTAATCCTACACATTTGGAAAATTGAAGTTATGGTGGAATAATAAGTAATTCTTAAAATATTAAATAATAGTAATTTAGTAGGGGATAACAAATACATAGCATAGAGAAATGTTACCTATGTTTAAATGAATTAATGGGAAAATGATAAAGGATTATGAAGAGAGTATAGTATTGTTGAAGTTAGCAGATTAGAATTATACATACTGATTTGTACTATATTGTTGTTTAAAAAAGACTTGGCCTAGTCAATACACTGTCCACAAAATACGTATGGAATTATTATGCACACACACACACATGTATAACAATTATACTTATATACTTACATAATGTATAATATATATGTATGTATAGAGTATAGGGTCTTATTTTCAGAGAAACACGGGAAGTAGCTTTGCTCAGGAAAAAAAAT
Organism: Coluber constrictor foxii; assembly: GCA_038048745.1. Taxonomy (NCBI): domain Eukaryota; kingdom Metazoa; phylum Chordata; class Lepidosauria; order Squamata; family Colubridae; genus Coluber; species Coluber constrictor. Next base: position 110,080,941 of record CM075961.1, on the reverse strand, counting down.
GAAACAAAAGAAAACAAAACCCACCATCAAGTTTAATTTTTTACTGGTCTTTTTAGAAAAGCAGCCCACCCCTCCCCTAAGACTCACATCACCTTTATTTGGTTATTTCTCTAATAATACATTTTGTTATTGATCACTGTTTGTTGCTTCAAAGCAACTAAATGCTTGATAGAAGTTTGTCTTTGTGGTTGTCTCCTGATTCCCCTAGTCATCTCCAAGACAGCTTGTTTGGGTAGACACAGTGCAAAACGAAGCAGACAGGTCTTCCGGGCAAAGCTTCACTACTGTACTGCAGTTGTTGAGTGGGCAAATTTCAGATGTTTTCTAAGATGTCGACTGGGACAAAGCCCTTTTTTTTCCCACTGCATACTTTGATAAACCCATCATGTTCCTTTTCTGAAGTTATGCAGATCTGAAGATAAACAATGGAGAGAACAGTTAAATATGTCTTACACTCAAATACTACTTTTATTATGGAATCCAAATAGCTGCTGCATACAGTAGAGGAGACAACCTGCTGTAAATAGACTATCCAACTTTGCAGCCCTCTTTTAAATTTCTTTGATGTTTGCAAAGGGTATGAAGATTGAAACTACTGCTTTCCAAACATAAGTGTTCAGTTCATGTGCTATCCAAGGTTGTCAAACTGGTGGCCCACAGGCTGGATGCATCACGTACAGACCACACCCACCCCAATTCCATGAAGGGAAAAATACATTGTGAAACATCACATAATGGCAATGTGACGCCACAAATTTGACACTTCTGTGCAATACACTGTTTGATTTATTCATCATATTTATTATTCATCATATTTCTTTGTGACAATAAGCCATTTCGGTGATAAAAGCTATTAAGAACAAGCATATTACTGTGGCTGAGATTTTTGCTAAGAATTCCATAACAAATGAATTAAAACTAATTGAAATGATGGTTCAGAGAAATTCTAAACATACAATTTTAATTAGTTGCAATCTTACCTGTAAAGTTATATAAGGCTTGCACAACTTTAACTTCTTGGAACTCATATGTTTAATTAAAGCACTGGATTCTTCTTGGTAGCTTGAGATCACTGTTAATTTTTTCTCAAGAGTTAGGGGAATAATATTGCCTTTGATGGCTAATGTATTAGTTTAATCCTATGTTACTATGAGTCCAAACATAAATTATGAATAAACACGATAACTTCAGCTTGACATGTCCATTTTATATGCAGGTAAAAATTAAAAGCCACATCCCTAATGTATTTTATAAAATTCTGCAATTGTGAAGAACATTTATTTATTTACTAGAATTTGCCAAACAAAAATGAGAACAAGAATAAAAGAAAAATACAATGACAGGGATGATAGGCACATTAGTGCACTTATGCATGCCCTCTCTACTGACCACTTAAGTATGAAGTAAGTTCCACGGAAGTCAATTTGTGACTGAAACTATGAAAATATGTAGTTGAGACAACTGGATCAGGTACAGCATTCCAGACTTCGACAACTCTATTACAGAAATCACAATAATATGCGTGCGTTTTGTTGCGATTAAAACAAAAAAAGTCCTTTACAGGTAAAGCATTACTATGTATAATTTTGTATGCAATATCTAAGTCTGACCATAAGTGACGCAATTTTAAGTTATCCAAATAGAGAATTTTGAGCCTAGTAACTGTGTACAGAAGAGTGCAAAACCTTTCTCGTGAAATACTTCTGAACCCGCTCAATTGTATTGATATCAGATATATGGTAGGGATTCCAAACAGTTGAGCAATACTCTAAGACTGGTCTAGCATACGTTTAATAAGATCTATGATTTTCCAGAAAAAAACCTTTGCAAAATTAAATTTACAACTCAATGCTTTTTTAACAATGCTGTTACAATGAACTTTGGAACATAGATTGTCAGAAATAAGTACACCTAGGTCCTTGACAAAGTGAGGGTCATCTGCTAAATCAATATCACCTAGCTTGACATTCTGATTACATTTACAATATGAAAGACAGAGCATTTATTAATCAAAATTTGAAGTTGCCAGATAGATGACCATTCAGACACATAGTTAAGATCACTTTGTAAAACAACAGAATTATCTGTAGTATTAAATAATTTTATGTCATTGGCAAACAGGACACAATTGCTTTTAAGTTGATCACATAAGTCATTGATATAGAGCAATAAAAGTGTGAGACCTAAAATGCTGCCTTGTGGAACACCACTGTTACTGAGGCAGGATTAGAAAGCGCCTTCCCTATTTTGATTTTCTGCAAGTCTATTAGACAGGAAAGTGGCAATGCACTTGTGCAAAGGTCCGGAAATGCCATAAGAGTTTAATTTCAACAGCAGCTTATCATGTACTACTGTATCAAAAGCCTTACAAAAATCTATGACTTCATCTTTGTGTGACACATGCACAACAATGACAACTTTCTTCCAAAAGTATGCTTTTAAAGTAGTTTCTTCTGCTTCTTTTCTGTTTAGCCAATGAGAATTATTTTTCCTGACAACATGCACAAAATACACGAAGAATAAAAATGTCTTAAAAGTCATCTACTATCAAAAATTTGTATCTTGCTGTATCCAATGGAACTTAAAAATAATAAATTTAATTTTTCCAAGTGTAATAAAGGGAAATCAACTGTGCTTGACTAAGTTTCAGAAATACTAACAGCCAGTGTTTTCAAAGGCTTCTTAAACCAAACTAGTTTTGTACTAATACATTAAAACACATCTATGTACGCAAATTTAATGTACGTGAAAATTAAGACAGATCCTGTAAGCCTTATTGTCAGCCCTGTAGGCCATCTTTTTCTTTGGATCTTCAGGGCTGCCACACTTAGAGCTGTGGGAAATTGGGAGGGGGGATTGCATGGAGTTGCAGGGATATCTAGCCATAATAACGTTCTTTTCTCTGAGAGTCAAGGACATCCAGCCTGCACCTGGTGTGGCATGACTGGGAGGCATCTCCAGTTGGGACGGTGCATTGATTGGACTGTGCACCCACTGTGATTCCCCCTGCACCCACAGTGATGGACATGTGGGTGCAGGGGGAAGGGACTTGGACTTTCTTTTGTGTGGGGAAAACCTGGAAGCCTTCAGATTTGGGTTTTCCCAGATGTACCAATATGGCATCTCTAATAAAATGGAACTTTGAAGAAATTCTGGCCTTGGAGTCTTCTTTCATTGGGGGTGTTACTTGGAATCCTGACATTAACCCAAATCTGCATTAAAACCTCTCTAGATTACTTAGGCTACCGAGTGTCAAGTAGAGGAGTGGAGATGGATATAGAGAAAGTGAAAGTAGTGCTAGACTGGCAGCCCCCATGCACCTGCAAACAGCTCCAAAGCTTCCTGGGTTTTGCGAACTTCTACAGGCAATTTATTCCAGCATTCGCAGAAATCACCTTGCCCTTAACGGAGCTATTAAAAACAGGGCCTTTTCCCATGAAACTATGATTGATGCAACCACTTGCCTGGTCAATGGACTGCCAAAGGACCTTTGAAAAATTAAAACAGCTCTTTGCCAAGGAGCCGATCCTTCAACATCCTGACCCAGAGAAATAATTCATCATTCAGGCAGACACTAGTGATGTGGCAGTGACAGCTGTGCTCCTACAGAAGGACCCACAGGACCCGTTTTTGCCTTGCACATATGTGTCCAAGAAGCTCACCGACACTGAGAGGAGGTGGGCAATTTGGGAGAAAGAACCCTATGCAGTCTGCTGGGCCCTCCTCTCCTGGAGATATTTTCTTGAAGTGCCTTTCGAGGTTTGGATTGATCACAAAAATCTTGAAGCCCTAAAAACTCCCAGAAAACTCTCTCCCAAACAAATCCACTGGGCACAACACTTCATGTGGTTTAACTTCAAACTAAAATATATCCCAGTGGGGAAGAACTTGCTGGCTGATGCATTATCGAGAAAACAGCAGTTTGATAGTCAGAGGGAAGAAGTCATTCATACCATCATCCTCCCCTCACAAGTCACCACTGGGGGCCAAGCCAGACACTGATCCTGCACAGGACAAAGTGACAACCACACTGAAAGCAATGCTCCCAGCTGACCAATGGCTCATAGATAATAAAGATGTTTTGAGCATGAGGTATGGGCTGGCTTGGAAAGCCTGCCAGTTGGAGGCTGTAAGTCTTACAGCACAGCCACAACTCACAACTGGCAGGCCATTTTGGGTTCTTGAAATTGCTGCACCTGGACTTCTGGTGGCAATGTCAGGGCAGTGCAGAGGGAAAAGGACAATCTCTGCCCTTTGACTCTGATTTTTTCATGCTCGGGGACCCTTCAAAAGCATGTTGTGTTTGGAGAGCCACACAAAACAGTGGAAAAGCCCAGGGGAGAGCAAGGTGGAAACCAACCACCTGCTGGAATGAGGGAAACCCTCTTTAACCTGGCGCAAAAATGTCCTGTCATGTCATTTTGACATGGCGAACTTGAGGCCATGACAAGCCACAATAGACATGGAAGAGAAAATGTTATTAGCAGACGATGCCCATTTTCGTTTGCGAGGAACTCCCATATGTGCAGCGGCTTGAACTGTCAAAGTGAGTAACTTTAAAATATTTGGCAAAGAGGAAAGACGCTCCAGCAGAAAACAAGTGGCAATTTAAAGAGAAGAGCTGTGACTTACTAAAAACAACTGCTGAGAGAGATGAGCTAAAAGAAAGGAAAGATTGGAAAAAGACTGTAAAAGTGAGAGCAAGAGAGTGTAAGACAACTGAGGATAGAAAAGAGAAGGAGAAGGAGAAAAGTAGAACCTACGTCTCGGTAACTGATAAGAGAATAAGGGGATTGAAAAAAGCAATTCAGGATTGAAGAAGAACGGATGACCAGAGAGAGCACGAGAGTAAAAGGAGAGGAGCCTGGAGAGGCATGGAGAGCAGACAGTCGGGAATAAACTGGTGAGGACGGGGTCCGGTGGAGGAGAACTGCGATATATGACAAAGAAGTGAAAGGTGAGTGTTTTGGGTAATCTGGAGCTTAATAGTGAAAGTAAAGACATGAGAAAGAGACAGTGAGAGGGTAGAGAGGAGAAGAGAAAGGAACTGTTGGGGTTGAGAGATCCGGACGTGCCTAAGCAGAAAAATTGACAGAGGCAGAGTGGATAATGAGGATGACATTATCTAAGATCAGTGAAAAACCTGGAGAACTATAATATTTAAACAGCAGAGTTGCCTGATTCTGAGTATCAAACAGATTGTTACTTTGTATATTGTGAATGATTAATACGATTTCCTTGAATATTGCTTTCTTGTATTGCTCCCTTAACAAGATTGTACTTACAGTCATACATAATTATATCTATATTAATTATAGATATTTATTGTATTGAAGGTACTTTATTTAAAATAGAATTATTTATAATTAATATTTATTGGAAATTATATTTATCTACTATAATTAATTTAGTTATTTAATTAAATCAACTTAATTGGTTGAATATAGAGGAAATATATTTAGTGATTTCTAGTTATATTGTATTGTACTGTACACTTTTACATTCAATCCACCTTTATAATTCTCTAAGAGGGCCACTTCTGACCATCCTCTCATGAAGGGTGCCAACTTGTGGAACTCCAGATGTACTCCGCCACCGATCTCTGGCCCTGGTGAATGCCCTTCATTCTGATTCTTGCCTTTTGCTTGGCTAGGGAGTCCTCAAAACACATTCTGAGGGCTCTCATAAATTGGTCATAATTTCTCAGCAGGGGGGAGTTGTTATTGTGAAGGCCCACCATCCATTCAGCTGCCACTTCCTCTAGGGCTTTGGTAATGCACTTCACTTGTGCCGCATCCGATAAGAAGTTATCTCTCCACTCCTGCATATGGTTCCACACTTGGGTCAGGAAAACCCCCAAGGTCTTCGGATCTCCTCCAAACTTTTCTGATATGGGGGGAATTTTTGGCTTTCTTTGCCTCTGGGGTGGAGCCTGTAATGCCAGGGCCCCCTGGACTGCTGCATCTCTTGCCTGAGCTCCCGAGGCTTGAGATGTTCCTTCCTCAGCTTGCTCTTCCTCTCCCCCACAAGCAGCAGCCTCTTGTTCATCCCTGGGATGGTCTCCCCCGTTTTCAGCTGGGTAAACATACCTCTCTCGGCTTCTGCGGCTTTCTTCAGCATCTTTCAGAAGTTGCAGAGCCTGGGCAACCATGAGGCTTACTTTCTGCTCTTGCATCCATGCAGATTCTCCCTTTTGGGGTCTGGAGCTTGTTACTCCTTGTGGGGTCCTTTCCAATTCCAGTAGCCTCCCTACTCCCATTGACCATCTGGTTCCTCTCGCAGTTATAAATTTGCCATCCAGTCCAAGCCCCCCTCCCCAGTAGAGGGATGAAACTGTAGAGCCAACAGCACCCATTTGGTCCTGGTCACTGTCTTAATCAGACATCGTTTATTCAGCCCCCTTGGTAGTTATCCGAGATGGCTGTTAAAATGAGATCTTGCTTAATGTCAGGTGTGCCTCCTTTCAATACTCAAGAAAGAAAAACCCCAACTCCATTTTCATTGAAGAAAGGTACTTTTACTGAATATGAACTGAATGCAACCATAGAAAAGCAAGATCTGAAGCATAGGCACGAAAATTACATATAGAAAGCATCCCCTCCCAACTGTCCAACATAAATCATCCACTGCACAGGTCCTCCAGGGGTTATGTGGAAGCACACGTCTGGCAGTGTCATCCTCCTGGTATGCCATGACCGTTGACCTTGAAACATATCAACTTCAAAGAAAGAAGTTCAGCAAAGATTTGCTTTTGTTTTCCTCCAGCACTCTTTCCCCTAGCTCCCCCTCTCCCCCGTTTCCATGGCAGACGAGCAAGTAAGCATCGAAAGAGTGGAGGCTGACATAGAAATCAGAGATCGGCAGACAACTAGGAAAATGGAGAAGGAAACCCAACTATTTCAATAAATGTGAATGGATTGAATGATCTTGTGAAAAGGGGAAAAAAATACTCACACAATTGGTGAAGCAGAATGTAGATATTATATGTCTCCAGGAGGTGCATATCAAAAAACAAGGCCAGAAATATTTAGAATTTAACAGACAAAAAGGAAAAGAAATAGACAAAATGAAGTAGAATGAAAATATATAGTAAAAATGTATAGAATGTATTTGAATTGGAACGTTATGTTATGTAAATGGTCATAGTTATGCATAAGATGTGAGTAAGATTTATTTATTTATAAAAACGCAATAAAAAGATTAATTAAAAAAAAGAAGAAGAAAGTGATGCACCTGGCCAGAAGTTAGTTTTGGTGGCCAAAGATGAAGGCTGACGTGGAAGATTATGAGCTGTACTACTTGTGCAGCCATGAAAATGACAACTGGGAGATCTCCTGCAAGTAGCCAACCTTAACCGACCATGGGAGGAAATCACAATGGACTTTATAGTCAAGCTCCCAGAGAGTGGAGGAAATCAGTGTTGGGTTGCTCCTGGTTTGCACTGGTTTGCAAGAACCGGTAATAAAAAATTTTTATAATTCGGAGAACCGGTAATAAGATTGGCTGGCCACACCCCTGAACCGGTTCCCGGCCCGGTTGCCATTCGCTTATCCCGCCTCCTGAGTCCCAGTTGATGCCTAGAGGGAAAAAAACTGTTTAAACTCTTGCTGCGGGGATTCAAAGGGCCGCCCTATAGCTGATCAGTGTTAAAGAAAACAAAAATAGCCTGCAAAAATAGAAAAAACACCCCTTTCAGCTTCAGCATAGGTTAATTACCACAAGTTGATTAGATCAGCCTCCTGACTCTCAGCTGATTTGCTCTCAGCTGTTTTGCGCAAGACTTTGTTGCTAGCTGAAAAGAGTGCTGGAGCAGATTCCCCCCCCCCAGCTATGCTGAAAAAATGAAACTAAAAGTAAAGCAAGCTCTTTGCTGCAACGTGACAAAATGAGGCAGAGAGAGATTTCTTTTTCTTTTTCCTCACCAAAAAAGGTAGGTGCAAACAATGGGACATTTAGGGCAAAAGAGGAGAGTTCAAGATTTTAAAACACAAAAGAAAAAAAGTTCTATTTAAGTAGGGAATTGTAATAATTGAGATACTATTAATTGTATATTGTGTTGAAAGCAGAAATGGTTAAGTTGTGGTTTGGAGGAATATATGGGGGAAATTATTTGGTTTATTATTATTGGTAAATATAATTAATTGATTTGTAAGAAATTGGATTGCATGGAAATAATTGAAATATTCATGTTCATATTGATTAATATACAAAAAAGATAGTTATATAACTAATTGATTTATATTAAAATGTTGAATTTGTATTAAACAACTGTAATATTACATAATTAACCAATGTGAGGATGGATATAAAAATAGATGGCAATGGGAAAGGGTATCATATAGAATAGAAGGGGAAAATTGAATTTGATTAAGATTAGAGATGAGGATGAAGGGTAATATTGTTTTTTTTAAAAAAGAGATGAGGAATAAATATGGCAAAAAGGAAATATAGAAATTGTAAATTTAATTGAAATGACTAAACACTGTTTAAATTTGTGAACGGGCCAAATACTCTGTTCAAAGAAAATACATTGTATGTTTGTATGTGTGTTTCTAATTATTGCTATTTATTCATATTTGTTATCTTTTATTCTTTAAAGTTTAACAATTCATTCTTTACTTAATATCTTTATATTTGTTTGGGGTTGGCTTTCTTCCCTTTCATCTTTTTAATTGTACAGCAATCTTTCTCCTCAAACCTACCATTTCTCTCTTTTCTTTCCTTCTTACTTTCTCTTCCCACCTTCTTCTCCTCCCTACTTCCTCTTCCTTTCTCCTTCTTCTCCTCTCTTCCTCCCTTTCTTACCCTCACTCCTACTCTAATTTCCCTTTCCTTTCTTCCTTCCTCCCTTCTCTTCTTTTCCTCTCTTTCCTTCCTTCTTCCATCTCTCTTCTCCTTCCTTCATCCCTCTCTATTGCTGTATCCTTTTGTGCATATGGACTACTCAGAGGGCTGAAAAAGTTATTTTTGACTCGCACTTTTGACCAGTCCTCGAACTTATAACTATCCTCAAATTTTATGTTTTTGCCCTATCTTGTCACCATGGTAAAGAGAAGCAGTTGTGAAATGAGTGACATGGTTGTTAAGAATGCTACAATGGGCATAAATGATGATCAGTCATAAGTGCGAAGACTGGTCAAAAGTGCAAGGACCTGTCAGAAGTCACTTTTTTCAGCCCTCTGGGTAGTCCTTTTGTGCATATGGACTACTCAGAGGGCTGAAAAAGTTATTTTTGACTGGTCCTCGCACTTTTGACCAGTCCTCGAATTTACGACTGTCCTCACATTTTACGTTTTTTGCCCTATCTTATCACCATGGTGAAGAGAAGCAGTTGTGAAATGAGTGACATGGTTGTTAAGAATGCTGCACGGGCATAAATGTGAGGATGGTCATAAGTGTGAGGACCGGTCAAAAGTGCGAGGACCTGTCAGAAATGACTTTTTTCAGCTCACTGGTAGTCCCTATACACATAGCCATGGCCATCCAGTCACATGACCAGCTAGCCACACCCACCCAGTCACATGACCTCCAAGCCACGTCCACAAAATAAGCCATGCCCATAGAACCGGTAGTAAAAACATTTAGAACCCACCCCTGGAGGAAATACAGTGATTTGGATGGTAATAGACTAGTTTTCCAAGCAAGCCCACTTCACTGCCTGTTTGGGATTACCTTCAGCAAAGAAACTGGCGAAGAAGTTTATCAAACAAATTTACTGACTGCATGGAGTACCCCACTGGGTAATCTCAGACCGAGGCATCCAATTTACCATTAAATTCTGGAGGGAGTTTCTGAAATCAGTTGGGTCCATTCAAGAACTTAGCTTGGCTTTCCATCTGAGTACGAATGGGGCTGCAAAATGAGTGAACGCAATGGTGGAGCAATATATAAGATGTTATGTGGATTATCAGCAAGAGAACTGGGGGGACCTGCTGCCATTTGCAGAAGTTGTTTACAACAACTCCATTCATAGCAGCACTAGCCTGACCCTCTTTCAGGTCACCAGCAACATGGATTTTGTCTCCAAGCCCAAGCTGCCCAGGGAGCCACTGTCCTCCATGACCCTGACCAAATGGATGGAATCACGAAAGAAGGGGTGGGAAAACACCAAAAAAAAAAAAGCACTGACAGAAGTCGTTGAGGCATATAAAAAACAAGTGGATAAGCACTGATTTATCCACACCCCCTTCCATGTGGGAGATCAGGTTTACTTACCAACCAAATATATAAAATTGAAGCTGCCTAGTAAAAAGCTGGAACTGAAATTTTTAGGACCTTTCCTAATAATGAAAGTAATTAACCCAGTAACAGTTCAGCTAAACCTCCCATGCACAGTAGGAAAAGTGCATCCTGTCTTTCAGCTCTTTTCAGGACATTTTTGGGCCAGCTTTTTGGCTAGTTTTCTGAGCCATTTTTTGGGCCATTGTGGATGTTCAGTAGTAATAAATAAATAGAGAAGAAAATTGAGTCAAAGGCCTCAACAAGGAACAATTTCCCTCTCTATTTATTTGCTACTATTGAAAAATGGCCAAAAAATGACCCAAAAATGGCCCCCAAAACAGGGCTTTGGCCTGGGAAGAAGGAACAAAATTGCAAATGGATTGTGGGAAGTCAAAAGAGCAGGCAGCAACATTAACATTTCTGTGTTGCGATGCTTGCCCTCTGGAATGAGATTCTTCCTGAAATCTATGTGGCGCTCACCCTATTGACATTCCAGAAGTCCTTGAAGACTTGGCTGTTTTCCTGGCCTGGGTTAGAATGGATATAAATGCTTCTTGGATATATTGCTTGCATTTTATATTGAGCAGCAGGATTTAAGTTATCTGTTCTACATTGCGCTTCTATTTTTGTTTGCTATATTGTGAAATATATGTATGTATGAATGTTTGTATGTATGTATGTGGGCCCAATTGGCAAAAGAAAGCTCAGAACCATATAGTTGGAAACATGCAGAAGAGCCCTTCATTCTGCAGTAGGTAGACAATGGCTAAAATGTATGTATCTATGATTAAACTAACTGACAAAAGGTCTAGTCTGGAATAAGGCAGAATTTTTCACCCTTCATTTTCTATAAACTCAGTTTGCCACTGAATTTTAGCCCTCCCTGTACTTTTACAGCTATTGATTTAAATTTGATATTTATATCAATGTAATTGTAATGTATCAATGTAAACTTGATATTTGTATGTTTATAAAAATAGCAAAATTACTTTTTCTCCTATATACATTGGGGCCTGAATTAATAATCTCTTTTTCAGTAAGCATGACAATCTTTGCCCTTTCCTGGACCAGCTTTGTATTAATTTTATTGACTATTTTATCCATGGGTTTGAATCTCAAATCTTTATATATATATTTTTGAGTCATGAACCGTTGAATTTCATGGGACTGGTTTTTTAAAAAAGGGAAGATGGGTCCTTAAAATTTTAAAACAGAGGAAAGAGTTCTAAGTTTACTTACTTGGTTCTCTTTTAGAGTTATCTGTCCTTGTTCCTTGCATCCAATAAATGTTCTGATACATTTGAAAACATTTTCATCTTGTAATCTTTGAACAAAATTAGCAGGAAAAAAACCAATTCGATCTTCTATTTTTCCCTGTGAATAGGATATGGTGAGAAGATGATCATTACATAGTATTAAAGTTCGTATTTTGTATATGTTATTTTTCTATCACTTCATCAAGATGAAATGTTCTGTTTTCCCTTCAGCTACTAAAATGGCTAGCTTTATAAAATAACTCCTGCATAGTCTACAATCACTGAGTTTCATTAAAGTTTAAGGGAATTTGAAGTTTAATCATTCCAGCCTTGGTCAGATGCTGTAACCATCTTCCCCTACATTGGCACCCCAAATATGGCAGACTACAATTCCCTTCATCAATATTCAGCAAATGGTTTGCATGCTGGTTGAGAATAGTGGAAACTGGAATCCAATATATTTGGAGAACACCTTGTTGGTTCTATAATTGTGACAATTTTTAATGTATCTACATTAGATAATTGGATGGATTGTTTGTATTCTCCTGCTCTATCTTTTGGCTTTAGTCTGAAATAGAAGGAAGGTTTCTTAATTTTCGCACTATGAAAAAGAACTAACCAAAAAGAGCTAACCAAAGAACTATGCAGGGGAAAAAAATAGTTCTACAATAAGAATATTGGGTTACAAATGAATTTGTACTAATGTATTGACCAAAAAAGTATAATACAATATTCATTTTTTCCATTTTAACATAATTGAAGCTATTTTGATTGTACCTTCCACCAATCTTCATTTGAATCCTCTAAAAGTATAATTCTATCTCCTGGCCTATGATTAAAAAAACAGAAACGTTGCAATTAGTTTATGTGTCTCTATTAGTATGCAAAACCACCAGTATATTCTGTCATATATTCACCCATCAGACTGTACTGTAGAATTATACAAAATTATCTGTAATGTTTAGGTGATGCAATATTGATGGGATTAAAAACTATTGCTTTTGATTTCAATAAAATTAGCTAAGCAAGCCAATCACAACTAAATGAAATATACAGTATATACTAGCATTACCTCATTTCCAAATCTTCATGCTCCTGGGGTAAAAATTTGTACAAGGCCACATAGGTATTCATCTGTATTGTATCTTTATTAAGAGATCCCTTGAAAGGTGGGGGGGGGGGGAGGAAGAAGAGGAAAATAGATTACTACCAGTTTTGCTAAAACACCATATTGGAAATCATAGATACTTTTCCTTAGACATGTGGTATATTGAAATATATTTGGTTTGCTGAGTACCCATGACCAATGGCTACATTTTGATCTGACTTTATTCTTTGTTCTGAACTCACTATAGAACAAAAATAGTGAAATGTATCTGCAGGATCTAAATTTATTTTGAAATAAAATTAAAAAGCAAGAGAAGGGATATTTAGCAATGAATAACTCCTCTAGCAAACTCTGTTTGAGAAGCTACTAAGTATTATAAATAGTACAACAGTTTTGTATTATCTGATGAACTGGTACAATTCCAAATCCACCAAACAAGACATACACAAAAGAGTGATCTAGGAAGATAAATGGGGAATTTGGAAAGAAATTGTTTTGACTACATACAGAATTAAAATATTTTTTCTCAGTATCAGAACTGGCTTTATACACAAATCTATTTTCTCTCAAGCTTTCTTGATCTCAGTAAGCTTATACTGAGAGAGGGAGAAAAGGCTTTTTATGATTGTTCTCATTCAATCATTGGGAACTGGAACCAGTGCCTCAAATCGAGGTCCATGGAGAGAGAAGGGTAAGGACAGGTGAGAAGATTATAGGAAGCTAGCTTCCTGTTATTCAGGGTACTACTTATAAACACTATGCACTTAGAGCTTGAAGCATTGTTCGAGACCCCAAACACCCACTTTATGGTCTGTTTCTGTTGCTCCCCTCTGGGAGGAGGTTTCAAAGTATCTGTAGCAGGACTACTAGATTCTGTAACAGCTTTGTTCCTTATGCTATCCGTCTTCTAAACTCACAAGAGTATTGTCCCCCCCGCCATTTATACATACAACTCTGTGTCATATACATGTGTGTATGTGGCTATATGCATAATGCTTATCTTTTGAGAGCTAAATGCAATGAAATTTCATTTTAATGTAGGCTGATTAGTGTACTTTTAAAGTGACAATAAAGTTTCTGTATCTATCCTATCCTATCCTATCCTATCCTATCCTATCCTATCCTATCCTATCCTATCCTATCCTATCCTATCCTATCCTATCCTATCCTATCCTATCCTATCCTATCAATTCCAAGTTTTATTTTTAAAAATTGATATTTGTGGAGCAGAAAGCTTTTTCTGCAAATTATCATTTATTATCATTTTTATATTTTTATTTATTAATTTATATATTCACGTTAAATATAATATGCTATTACATTTAAAAAGTCACCTGTAGTGCAGAGTTAATTTTCTTTGGTTCTTCTCCAAAATCTGACATACTGTTTACTGAATATGTAAATACTGTAATCAGAGAGAAAAATATATTTTAGGATTAAGAGCTGACCTGCCAAAGAACATCACCAGTTGTACTATTATTATGTTTTCACTTCATTTTGTCTTTGCCTGCAAGGATTTGTAGCTTTCACTCCTATTAAGATGCCCTTCCTAAGGATTAACCACCAATATTCTATATTTCTATTTCTAGCTGTGAAATTTTTTAAAGAGAAAGGGTTGAAAGCCATGAACATTGATTCCATTATTGGTATTAAAAACTCCACTTTTTAAAAAAATAATTTTTATTGAACATTTTAAAAATATGAACAAACTAACAAACAAATAAACCTAGAAACAAAAAAACAAGCAAAATTAGATATTTACATCTTCTTTTCAACATCTTCGCATCAGTAATCTATATTTTTACATTTTCTCTTTCTTATCTTAATCTATCTCTTATACATATATTCCTAGTATATCATATATATATATGTGTGTGTGTGTGTGTGTGTATGTATGTATGTATATATATATATGTATATATATATATATATATATATATATATATATATATATATATATATATATATATATATTCTCTTAATCTAAATATTTTATTTACATTTAACATAAACAGATACCTAATTTCCTTTCCACAATTTGTATCTTCCCATATTTCTCCATCTAATTTAATCATGGTTTAGTTTTCTTTTGTCCCCCTTTTTTTTCTTTATCCCCTTTCTCCTCCAATCATTTATACCATTTCTCCCAGACTAAGTAATAATCTGTTTCATCTTTTCCTTGTATCTCCTTTGTGATCTTATCCATTTCCGCACATTCCATAATTTTTCTAATCACCTTGTCTTCTGATGGTATTGTCATTGTTTTTCCAGTTTTGGGCGAAAATTATTTGTGCTGCTGTCAATATGTGAATAATTAAGTATCTTATTCCTTTTTCATATGGCCCGGTAATTATTTCCAGTAAGAAAGTTTCTGGCCTCATTTCTATTTGTTGATTTATAATTTCTTCTATTTGTATTTTAATTGTTTGCCAAAATTGTTTTGCCTTCTGGCAGGACCACCACATGTGATAATAAGTTATTTTTTGATGTTTACATTTCCAACATAGCGGGGAAATATTTGGAATCATCTTTGCTAATCTGGCAGGTGGGAGATGCCACCTATAAAACATTTGATACATATTTTCTTTATAGGGTACAGACATTGTTAGTTTGTAATTTATATTCCATAATTTCTCCCATTTATCTAATTCAATGTTGTATCCAAACAATTTTGCCCAAATTATCATATTTTCTTTAACTACCTCTTCCAATTTGTAGCTTAATAAATAATTATAGGTTTTTTAAAATCAATTTTTCCCTAAAGAATTTTATCTAATTCATAAGTTCCCTTTTGAAATCCAAATTGTGCCAAATCTGTCCTATATCTAGATTTTATTTGCACATAGGGCAACCAATCAATGTCTACTCAATTCTTTCAATTCTTGTCTTGTTCTTAATTCCCTTGATTATTCAGCAGATCTTTATAAGTTTTCATTTTGGCAATATCTAGAGTATTTAGATAGATTTGTGCCTCCGTAGTGGATAGCCATTCCTGAATTTTGTCATAATGTTTCCCCTGCCATGTCTGTGGCAATGCTTCCCTGATCAAATGTCTTTGAAAACATCTGTGTTGTCTACTTTTTCCCTCCCACAGGAAAGCTTGCCATCCTCTTTGTAGGTCATACCCCTCTAATGACAGTATTCTTTTGTATTTTAGTTCCATCCAATCTTTAATCAATGAAGTTGTTTTGTAATATGTTTCCCAGTCTGGAAATGCTAATCCTCCTCTCTCCCTTGTGTCTTGTAAATGTTTTATTTTGATCCTTGCTTTCTTCCCCTGCCAAATGTAAATTGCTATAAGTTTGTTAAAATCTTTTTAAAAATTCTTCCCCAGTTTTATCACTTGGAATAAAAATAAAATTCTTGGTAGCACATTCATTTTAACTGAGGCTATCTTCCCCCAAAAATGATAACTATAGTTTGCTCCAAATTTCTAGATCTTTTTTTATCTGTTTTGTAAGTTTATTGTAGTTGTCTTCTCTAATTGATGACCCTTTGTTTGTTAGCCATATTCCTAAATATTTTACTTTTTTTTGTCATTTATATACCCATTCTGTCTTCTAGTTCTTTCTCTTGTTGTTTTGTAAGATTTTTCATTAATGCCTTTGTTTTTTGCCTATTAAGTTTGAGTCCTACTACCTTTCCATATTCTTCTATTTGTGATAACAATTTGGGTCCTGTGAATATTGGCTGCTCTATGATGAAGACCAAATCATCGGCAAAGGCTTGAAGTTTATATTCCTCTTTTTTTAACTTTCAGTCCTTTTATTTCCTTGTCTCTTCTAATTTCATTCAGCAGTGTCTGTACAGATAGTATGAACAGTAAAGGGGATAAAGGGCATCCCTGTTTCACTCCTTTTGATGTTATAAATTGTTTCATATCTCTGTTTATTGTTATTTTTGCTGTTTGAGGTGAGTATATTTTCTTTATCATATTTACACATTTATCGCCGAATTTCATATTTTCCAATTATAAAGTGAGAAATTTCCAATTTAAATTGTCGAAGACCTTTTGTGCATCCAAGAATATTAATGCCATTTGTTTATCTGAATTTGCTTCGTAGTATTCCAATACATCAATTATTATTCTCATATTATTTTTTATTTGTATCTTTGGCAAAAAACCGTTCTGATCAGAATGAATATATTCATTTATTACTTTTTTTAGTCTTTCCATGATTATCAATGTGAATAATTTGTAATCTACATTTAGTAATGATATTGGTCTATAATTTTTGATTTGTGATTGGTCTGTCTCCTCTTTTGGAATAAGCGTGATAATGGCTTCCATCCAAGAATTGGGTATTTTGGCCTTCAAAAGTGCTTCATTAAAAGTTTTGAGTATAATTTCATCTAGTGGTTGTTGACACAACTTATAAAATTCTGCCGGGATGCCATCTGGACCTGGAGTTTTATTATTTTTCTGTGGGTTTTTTTTTTTGGCCTCTATTAATTCAATCATACTAATTGGCTTATTCAGTATTTCCCTGTGTGTCTCTTCTAATTTTTTTAAATCTGATTTATTTAAATATTGTTTAATGTCTTCTTCAAATATCTCCTCTTGCTCATATAGCTTTTGAAAAAAAAATTGCTATTTTTTTTTATCCTCATTTCTATAATGTATCTCTTCTTTCTCATCTTGTAATTGGTGTATCGTTCTTTTCTCTTTTTTCAGTTTATACGCCAACCAACGTCCCATTTTATTTGCATATTCAAAATGGTTTTGCTTTGCTGACTTAATTTTGCATGCTATCTCTACTTGTGTGATCAAATTAATTTTATGTTTTATCAAATGTATTCTTTGGTCGTTTTATTTTGAGGATCCTTCTGTAGATCAGATTTGTATTCTTTAAGCTCTTTTAACAGGTTGTTTGTTTTTATTTTTCTTCAGCATATATGCAATTGTTACACCTCTTATGTATGCTTTTGCCATGTTCCATAGATTTTTTTTTATTGAAAAGTTTTATACAAATACAAATATTTAGAAAAAATATAAACCCCTCCCCCCTCCCCCCCTTCAACCCCCCCATCCCTCCCCCCCTTCAACCCCTCCTCCCCTCCCCCCCCGACTTCCCAGAGTGAAATACAGGGTTTATTTTTTCCCACAAAATAGGTAAACTAATCATCAACATTAACCTATCAAATTTCTAGTTTACAAACACCATCTAAATCTTAACTCCAATATGATAAAAATTGCTTCTCTATAATTCTTCTTCATTCATACACAACTTGATGTCTTCTTATATGATATTTATTCCGAATGTAATCAATCCATTTCCTCCACTCCAAGATGATTTTTTCTTGCGTATGATCTTTCAAATATG
This sequence comes from Coluber constrictor foxii, assembly GCA_038048745.1. Lineage (NCBI taxonomy): Eukaryota > Metazoa > Chordata > Lepidosauria > Squamata > Colubridae > Coluber > Coluber constrictor. The sequence goes on along the minus strand of CM075961.1, from coordinate 110,063,032 downwards.
CAGAGATTTTAGCCATCTCAGCTAAGTTCATTACTTTTATAATCCATTCTTCTACAGTGGGCAAAGAGTCTTTCTTCCAATATTGTGCAAGCAACAATCTGGCTGCTGTTATTAAATTTAAAATCAACTTCGTCTCCAATAACGTACAATCATTTATAATACCCAATAAGAACAATTGTGGTGTAAATTTCAACCTCTTTTTCAAAATATTTTGCATTACCCACCAAATCTTTATCCAAAATGCTTTAACCTTCTTACAGGTCCACCAGATATGAAAATAGGTTGCATCTTCACAATCACACCGCCAACATTTAGCTTGTACATTAGAATACATACATGACAACTTTTTTGGGTCTAAGTGCCATCTATAAAACATCTTATAAAAATTTTCTCTCAAATTTTGTGCTTGAGTAAATTTAACATTTCTGACCCAAATCTTTTCCCATGTTTCCATCATTATTGGTTCTTGAAAATTTCTAGCCCATTTAATCATACAGTCTTTAACCAACTCTGTTTCAGAATCTATCTCTAATAATACATTATATAATCTTTTAATATGCATAATACCCTGGTCCCTAATTTGCTTTACCAAATTTTCTTCATTTTCCATGAAACCTATTTTTTGATCCTCCCTCCACCTTGCTTGAAGTTGACCATATTGAAACCAGGTATAAGTTATCCCTTCCTTCTTCAAAACCTCTAACGATTTAAGTTGTAGTTTACCCCTTTCATTAAATAAGAGTTCTTTATATGTGATCACCTCCATCTTTTGTTCTACACTTATGTTTTCTATTGCATGTCTAGGATTTGCCCAAATAGGTATTTTATAATCCAATTTATATTGATATTTCTTCCATACTCGCAACAAAGCATTTCTAAGCATATGGCTTTTAAAAGTTTTATCTACTTTCTTTTCATAAAATAAATAAGCATGCCATCCATAAAGTAAATCATATCCTTCTACATTTAAAATTCTTTCCTCAGTTAAATTGAACCAATCACTAATCTGAACTAATACCGAAGCTTCATAGTATAATATTAAATTTGGCATTTTCAAACCACCTCTCTCCCGAGCATCCTGTATAATTTTTAATTTAACTCTAGGTTTTTTACCTGACCATATAGAAGTATTGAGACCTTTTTGCCATTCCCTCAGTTGTTCATCCTTCTTCAACACCGGTATCATTTGGAACAAAAATAGAAACTTGGGTAATACATTCATTTTAATTGCTGCTATTCTACCTAATAAAGATAATTGTAACTTTTTCCAATTCTCCATTTCTTTCTGCACTTTTCGCCATAAGACTTCATAGTTATTTTTAAATAGCTTTGTATTTGATCCAACAATAATCACACCCAAATATTTAATCTTTTTAACTATTTCAAATCCTGATATTTGTTGTAACTCTATAGGTTGCGTTAATGTAACAACTAAGTCATCCACAAACGCTCTCAATCTGTAGTCTTGCTGTCGGATCACTATTCCTTTAAGTTCCTTAGATTCACGTATCTTTTTCAACAAAATTTCCAAAGATAAAACAAACAATAAGGGAGATAATGAATAACCCTGCCGTGTTCCCTTCTCTATCTTGAAACTATCCGTTAAACTTCCATTAATAATTATTTATGCAGTTTGTTCTCTATATATTGCTTTAATTGAACTCGTAAATTGCTCCCCAAATTGCATTTTATCTGTTACTTTAAACAATTCAATCTGTCAAAAGCTTTCTCTGCATCCAAAAAGAAAAAAGCTGCAGAAATCTGATTATTTTTCTCCAAATATTCTACCAGGTTTATTATTTGTCTCAAATTGTATTTCATATATCTCCCTTTTATAAACCCTGATTGATCATTATGAATTGTTTGTTGCATAATTGGCATTAATCTATTTGCCAATACTTTAGCAAAAATCTTATAATCAGTATTTAAAAGTGAAATAGGTCTAAAACTTTCAGGTTTAACACAATTTTGATCTTCTTTAGGAATCAAGGCTTTAGGATATAAAGGCTGTCCTCCATGAAGGTGGGGTTACTCCCCCAGATTGAATCTTATTAAAAAGCATCCTAAGCTACCATTTCCATCTGCAAATTCTTATAATAAATAGCTGTCAACCCATCTGTTCCCGGTGTTTTACCTACTTTTAACTGTTTAATCGCTAAAATAATCTCTTCAGAATTTATTGGTTGATTTAAACCTTCCCTTTGATCCAAAGTTAATTCCTGAATATCAACCTCTCTAAGATATCTATCAATATCTTTACCTTGTATCAAATCTCCTGCATATAATTTCGTGTAGTATTCTAGAAAGACTTTTTAAATCAAGTTCTGTTGGTAAACTTCTTTACCTTTATATTCCATCTTACTAATAAAATATCATTGTATCTACATATTTTCTCCATCCCCCATCTGTTTGGGTGGATCAAGGCCTCGATCGTAGAGAGCCATTTTGGAACTTTATTGTAATATCTCTGTCTGATTTCAATCCACGTTTGTATTAGTGAGTCTCTAATTTTATGTCTACGGAAATGTGTTCTTTTTTTTGTATCTATGTCCCATAAGTATGAGTGCCACCCTTTCTGTAAATCGTGACCTTCTAACGCTAAAATTCTTTTATTTTCCAAAGTGGCCCATTCCCTTATCCATACTAATTTGGCGGCCCTGAAATATGTTTCCCAATCCGGGAGACCAAATCCTCCCATATTTCTTTTCCCCTGTAGCACTTTAAGTGAAATCCTCGACTTTTTGCCCTCCCATACAAATTCCCTAATGTTTTTATTTAGTTCTAAGAAAATTTTTTTGTCCAAATTCACTGGTATATTCTGGTATACGAATAGAATTTTGGGGAGGATGTTCATTTTGATCGCGGCTATCTTACCTATAAGTGACAATTTGATTCTCTTCCATCTATTCAGATCTTGTTTTATTTTTTGAAGTAGGGGGGTATAATTATCATCTTTCAGGGATGAGCACCTTGCAGTTATCCAAATTCCGAGGTATTTTATTTTCTTGACAACCTGTAACCCCAGCATTCCTTCTATCTCCTGTTTCTGTGTCTCAGTTACATTCTTAGTTAATATTTTAGTTTTGGTTTTATTCAATTTAAAACCTGCCACTACTCCATATTTGTCCAGTTCCTCTAATACTTTTGATCCAGATTCTAATGGATCTTCTAATATTAAGGCCACGTCGTCTGCAAATGCTTGTGTTTTATAAACCTCCTTCCTAATCTTCAGTCCTTTAATCTCCTCGTTTTTCCTAATTTTTCGTAACAAGACTTCTAATGCCAAGATAAATAATAACAGTTGGTGAGCTGCAGCGAAATGGCGCGGGGTGAGTAATCGCTACTCCTCAACGCCACCTGTCATCGTGTTTTGGGGATCCCCTCGGGGGCGCGGGAGCTGGAGAGTCCCGCGGACAATAGGGAGAGCCGGGGTGGTGAGAAAGCGGAGCACTAACGCTTCTCACTAGACTGGGCAACCCTGTCAAGCCAGCACGGTGAGTCAGCCATCTGATGACTGACCCGAAGCTGCAGTAGCCGACAATCCAGACGGGAAGCAAGCAAGAAAGATTGGAGGCTGCAGTGTTGGAATTAAAAAGTGCCACCCCCACTTAGCTGAAATTGACTATCGATCGAAGGGGTTGGCGGAATCGGGCGAGGAGTGCTCAAAGAGTGAAAGAGCGGCGATGGAGAGTGGAGAGCTGAGAAAGAGGCTAGAGAGCCTGATAAGCTGACAAAAGTGAAGGAGAACGAAGGATTGAGGACGTTAGTTTTGACTGTGCAAAGGAGAAGAGGTTTGGCAGGCGTTGTGAGCAAGAAGAAGGAGAATCCAGGAAAAAATCGTTAATTTTAGTATCCAAAGCAGCGAAGGGTGAAGCAAGTGGGAGATCTGACTTTTGCTGGATTGATTTAGGAAGCAGGAAGTACATCCATTGCAGTGACTTGGCAGAGTAATAATTGAAGAGACTGGTACGGAGACAATCTAGTAGAGGGAATTTACCATAAAGACTGGACTTTAATAAATCAACTTGGCACAGAGAAAGACTTGGAGGAGATTGGAGGAGGATCTGGTAAAAACTCTTACTTGAGAAAGTACTATATTACTTTTTAAAAGGACCTCTGGAGTGCATTTCAAAAGGAACTTTCAATAGGAGCTTAAGGGGAAGTCCTCCAGATCCCCACTGAAAACCTAATATATATATATATATTTCCTCCTCCCATACTTACCCTATCTCTGTCTTCTCCTATGAAAACCTTCTTTTTAATACTTTGAAGTTGTTTTTTTTCCTTTCTTGTTTCATATTGTCATAATAATATCATTAATAAGAGCTGACAAATTTTTATATTAATTAATTGATGATCTTATCATATATTTAGTATATATAATATACATTAGTATACAGTAGGTTAGGTTTAATATATTAATATACTAATTAATTATACACTGCATTAAATTTACTTGTATTATATCACCTATTTAAGTTAACCTACTTATAGATAGCTATACATAGATTTTGAATTTAAGAATTAGCGTTAAGAATTAGACCAGATTTAGAAATTTTAGATATAAATCATAATTGTATTTTGTATTGTTCCCTTTTCTTTCTCTTTTCTCCTTTTCTTTCTTTTTTCTTTTTTTCTTTTTTTTTCCTTTTCCCCCTCTTTTAAGAATATAGAGATTTATGCTATTAAGAAAACCTTGGTTAATTACGGCAAGACAGGAAGATTTGATCTAAATTTTTTTTTCTCTTCCTCTTTTTCCTTTTCCAAGTAGATCTAGTCTTTATTAATGTGTTAATTAGTGTTTGGTAAATTAATTATTAATGGTTAATTTAATCAATTAACTATAAGCTATATACTATTTTCTGATTTTTAGATAACGAATTAAGTGATATTTATCTAGGATACTGATTGAAAGTGATATAGATTGTTAAACAGACTTTGATCACTGAACGGACTTGAATTGAAAATCAGGGGTTAACTACATCTTAGGTCCTAGAAAAGCTATTGTATTATAAATCCACAGATAATATTTGAAGAAAGAAGTGTTACTTAGTGAATGTTAATTTGGAAAAATATTGAAAAAATAATTAGGGAGCAAAAAATAATCTTAAAAGAAATGGCAAACGTGTCATCTACAATTGTGAAAACAGGAAAAAAGACCCCTTCAAATCCCACCATAACTATGACCTCCCCAGCAATGCAAAAATCAACGGAAGGACTATCAAAATCTGATAAATCTATAGCAACCCCAACGCTTCTCTCTATGCAATCAACGCTGACGTTAATTCAAGAGACCATGATGGCTCTACAGGAAAAAATGTCAAGTAACCACACCGAATTAAAAACAGATATTCATGCACTAGATCTAAAAATGAATGAGATACAAACTTCAATATTCAACAACGAACAAAGGTTTCAGAAGGCGGAGTCAAAAATAGAACAAAATGAAAAGAGAATAGATACGGTGGACCAGACATTGACAATGCAGAATAAGAATTTAGAGGACTCATTAGTCCAATTGGAAATGGATAGGGCGTTGTTCTACCTCCGCTTCCAGAACGTTGTAGAGGACAAAGAGGAGGAGCTGGGAGAAAAGATGGCAGAATTGATCGCAGAGGTGCTCCAACAGGATAAACAAGAGATTATTAGAGAATTGGATGAGGTATATTGTGTCCAAACAAATTATGCAAGAAGAAATAGATTACCTAGAGAAGTCCACGTCCGGTTCGCAAGAAAGAAAGTAAGAGATATATTATATAATATAGCCAGAGAAGAATCAATAACATATGGAGGAAAGGAAGTGATCATTCTGAAACAGGTGCCAAGAAGGGTGAGAGAGGCAAGAAAGGAATATAGATTTTTAGCGGTGCAATTGAATAAAAGAAATATTCTATTTAAATGGCTTCTTCTGGAAAGGATGTTAATTACTTGGCAGGGGAGAAAAATAAAAATTGACAGTCTGAGCACAGCGCAAGATTTCCTCGATCAATTAAGGGGAGCAGAGGAAGAACAAAGTAGCAAGGAGGAGATAGAATCAACAAATCCAGTAGAGGAGACCCCGCATCAACAGAACAAGAAGGAAGGAAGCTCAGAAGAGAAGAAGACAGAAGAAGAGGAAGCTAAGGAGAAGAAAACAAGACCAGTAAGAGCCGTAAGAAACAAATAGAATCCAAGAACTAGAAGGGGAAGGGGAGGAAAGGAAGGGAAAAAAAACCAACACACTAACAAACAATAAAAAAAACAGGAATGAATGATTTGAGATTAATATCAGTAAATGTCAATGGACTGAACAACAAGAAAAAAAGAAAATTAACACTCACAAAATTAGTAAAACAAAATGTAGATATAATTTGTTTACAAGAAGTTCATGTAAAAAAGGATGAGGGTAATTGTTTAGAGTATAAAAAATTTGGTAAAACATTTACATCATTAGCAGAGAAAAAAAAGGGGGATAGTAATGTATGTTAAAAAAGGGATTGAATCAGACTTAAAATATAAGGATACAAAGGGAAGAACCCTTATGATTGAAATAATGAGAGGTAATTCTAAAGTATTATTAGTGGGCATTTATGTTCCGAACAAAAAACAGGGAGAATATTTTGAAAGTCTCCACGAGCAATTGGGAAAAATGGAATACGATGAAATTTGCTTAATAGGTGATTTTAATGGAATTGTGGACCCAGACAAAGACTATAAAAGTAATAAAATAAATAAAAATAAAAGAACAAAGTTACCAAGAGCTTTTTTTGATCTAGTTGAAGAATTGAATCTAATTGATATATGGCGAATCCTACACCCAAACGATAGACAGTACACATTTTACTCCAACCCACAAAAGTCTTGGTCAAGAATAGACATGGCTTGGGTTACCATGAAGCTTGGAGCAGAAATAGCATCAGCAGAGATCAGTCCAAACATTTGGGCAGATCACAACCCCCTGGAGATAAAATGGAAAAATACAACAAGAAGGAAACATCAGAGATGGAGATTTAATGCGAATTTATTGAATGACAAGGAGTGTATTGACAAATTGAAAGAAGAAGTAAGGTTCTTCTTTAAAGAAAATGAGAATCAAGGAACATCTCCTGAAATCGTATGGGATGCGATGAAAGCGTATTTAAGAGGGGTTGTGATATCATATAGCGCATACAAAAATAAAGAAAAAAGAAAATCCTTGGAAGAGCTTTTAAAACATCTAGGAGAAGCAGAAAAAAAGCTCCAAGAAAATCCCGGAGATAAAGTTACAAAAGAAAATTGGCTGATGTGGAGGCATAAATTAAATACTTTAGAACAAGAAGAATTAGCACAAAAACTAAAAAGAACAAAACAATACTATTTTGAGAATGCCAATAAGACAGGCAGGTGGTTGGCTTACAAATTAAAAAAGGAAAATGAAAAAGGGACGATTCAAACACTAGAAGATCCAGAGGGTAACCTCCTAAACGAAGAAAATGATAAACTAGAAAGAGCGAGGGAGTATTATGAAACCTTATACAAAGCAGAGGAGGTCCCAGAAGAAGAAATAGAGCAATATTTGATAAATGCAGAGCTTCCACAAATAGCCGAGGAAGAGAGGGAGATGCTTAACAGGGAAATAACAATTGATGAACTTAAAACAGCCCTTTCAAAACTTAAGAATAATAAATCCCCAGGTCCTGATGGGTTCCCAGGGGAAATATACAAAAAACTTGAAGAAATTCTACATCCAAAGCTACTTGAAATTTTTAATGAGGCACTGAGGGGATCAAAAATCCCAGATTCGTGGAGGGAAGCGCATGTTACACTTTTGCCAAAAGAAGGTGCTGACCAAAAGCAAATTCAAAATTATAGGCCAATTTCTCTTTTGAACACCGACTATAAATTATTTATGACTATAATGGCGGAAAGAACCAAAAAAATACTAAATGCTTAGATATATAAAGATCAAAATGGATTCCTCCCAGGGAGACATATAAGGGATAATTTGAGAACAATATTAGATACATTAGAATACTATGAGGAACACTCAGAAAAACAGATGGCCTTAATATTTTTGGATGCCCAAAAGGCATTCGATAATTTAAATTGGAATTTTATGATTAAACAAATTAGAATAATGGGATTTGGGATAAATTATGAAAAAATGATCAAAACTATATATGACAAACAAAGGGCGAGCATCCTGGTAAACGCAGATAGGACAAGAACATTTCAGATCAGGAAGGGGGTAAGACAGGGATGCCCCCATCTCCTCTTTTGTGTTTATCCTGAAAAATATGTTCATTTCTTTTTCAATCATCTGAACGTATTCTTTATCTTTTAATATTTCTTTATTCATGATCCATCTTTTCCTTGTCTGTTGCCCCCCGTTCCATATTACTTTTACTGGGTTATAATCTGCCCACATATTTGTCATTATTTCCACTTCTACATCTTTTCTAAGTTCTGTCGTCATCCATACCATGTCTATTCTAGACCATGATTGGTGTGGACTAGAATAGAATATGTATTGTTTTTTCTCTTTATTTACCTCCCTCCATTTATCTTGAAGATGATATAGTTCCTGCATCATCTCTTTAAACATATCTGGAAGTGTCTTTTTCTTAGTTTTATTTTTCTTATTACTCTGGTAGTCTTTTTTCATGGCCGTAATTGCATTGAAGTCACCTATTATGCAGATGTTTCCGTATTCTAATTCTTTTATTTTGTCATGTATCTTTTTATAAAATTCATTTTGGTTATTATTTGGTGCATAAATCAAAATCAATAGTATTGTTTTTTGTTCTGTTCATATTTCAATCATTAAGATCCTTCCATCCTCATCTGTGTGTATTTGTTTTGTTTTCAAATGCTTTTTGATATAAACTGCTATTCCTTGCTTTTTTGTAAGGAATTTCTGCTAATGAAGTATATAAATTTCCTAGTCTTGGATTCTCTAGCATCTTTCTGTGTTATTTCAATATGTACTTCCTGCAAATTTATGATATCCATCTTCAATCTTTGTAACTTTGTAACTGTTTGCATTCTTTTGCCTGGCGCATGTAAACCATTTATGTTTATTGAAATTTTTATTTCTTGTTCCATCTTCGTTCTTATTTATTCGTTGTCCTTAGTCTTCTTGTGTTTCTTGTTACTATTTGTGTTTTTTCCCTTGCTCCCTCTCTATTCATTTTCTTTCCAATCTTTTCTTTTCCTCTTGTTCTCCTTCAGTTTTTTTCCGTGGCTTATTCTTCTTGGCTTTTACTCTCCGATTCCTCCCTGCTTTCTTGATCTTCCTCCAAGGCAAAATGATGTTCAAAAAATCTCCTGGGCCTTTTCCAAGATATCTATCTTAAATTTCTTCTCTTGCCAAGAGATTAGGATGCCCTCCAGTATCAGCCATCGAAACATGACTTTATATTTGTTTAATTGTGATGTGAGAAAGTTGTAATTTTTTCTCTGGTCTCTTATTCATCTTTGAATTTGTTTGAGTGTTATTATCTCCTTTCCTTTATACAATATTGCCTCATCTCTCATTTTTTAAATAGATTTCTTTCTTTATTGTTCTTTTAGTAAATCTTAATATGCACTTCCTTTCACAGTTTGTGCCTACGTGCATAATTTCTCTGCACTCTATAGACCTCGTCAATGTTCCTTCATATAGCCTCCTTATCTCTTTGTGTTATTTCTGCCAGGATCTCCGCCATTATCTCTCCTAAATCTTCATCCTTATTTTCCAAAGTATTCTGGAGCCTAAGATAAAATGATGTCTTCTCCATTTCCAGATGCACAATCGATTCTTCTAGTTCCTTATCAGTTGACATCTGCTTTTGTTCCAACGTGTCTATTTTCTTATCTGCTTGTTCCATTTTTTATTCTACATTTTGGATCCTTTGCTCATTCCTAGAAATGTTCTGTTGGATTTTTTCTATTTTATCATCCATTTTTTAAATATTGTCTTTTATTTCTCCTACATCAGATTTAAGGTCCTCGTGGTTTCTTTTTGTTTCCTCTTGATTATTTGCAATGATTTCTTGTTTTCTTGTTCATTATCTCTTGGATCATTGCCAACACTGATTGAATATTTTGAATACTGGAAATGGAGCCTGCCTTTTCTTTATCTGCTCCCAGCATGCTTTCTATCGACCTTTGCTGTGCTGGAGATGCTGTAAGAGATGTCTGATTTGAACTTGCTTTCTTATTTATTTTGGTTATCGTTGTTGTGCCTGTGCTTGCCATTTTTACTATTTGTTGCAAATTCTTCCAAAATTTCATACAATGACTTACTTTTAATATCCTTAAATTTGTTACCTTTAAGAGTCACTTAAACAGTTTTTAAATTTAACCTATATAATGCAATTCCTTGAATGTCAATCTATATTTATAATATTATGACTTTAGCTGTATAAATATGTTTATCATTCTAATAAATAAGTAATCATTCTACAAGGCAATGTATTTTACTATATATATTCTATATCCCTCTATATACTTATTTAGGACTATAAATTTTAACTCATATATACATTTATGAAAGAGAAGAAAAAAGAGGAAAATGAAGGGGAAAAAACTCTCTAAAAATTCATTAATTTTTTAACAGTATAGTTAGCACAGTATATATAATCAAATATAAAGGTAAATATAACTAGCAGTTACTTAAGATTAGTATTCAACATCAATAATCCATTTTATCTCAATCGTTAAGCGCTAATTACCAATTAATAATCAACAATTATTAATAATTAATTCTAATTAGAATAATCAGATATTTATCATTAATCACTTGTTTTATGTATATATATATTGTTCTTCATCCATACAGTCCTCTTTCACTCTTGCATCATTCTCTGCTCAGTCTTTTGTTCAGTCCTTTTATATTACTTTCCTCTTTTGTCTGCCGCTTAGCCTCCACTTCGACTCTCTTCAAATATAGTTTTTACTGCCACTCTCCAGAAATGTCCAAATATCTCATTTCAACAATTTTAGATAAAAAATTCCAAACTTGTTATTTTCCAACTCTACTCCATCTATAGTTCTGTTAGAACCACCACTTCTCCAATCACCACTCCAGTTCCGCCACTTGTTATCTCTTTCCGATCTTTAAAGCCTTCCATCAATCTCGCAGGCCTAGTCCAAAGAACTATCTTCCAGAAAATCTATTTATTTTGTAGCCAACACCTCTCTCAAGCCTCAAAGTATATCCATTGGAGTTTTCTTCCTCCTCTCACCCACTCTCTCGGCTTTTGTGCAGTCACTACCTGTCAAAGTTCCTTCTTTTGCTCCTCTCCCTTTTCATCACTGCGTTTATCTGGCTGCAATTCTGCCACTGGTTTTGGAGCCTCAATCTCCCTGCTCTTTCCTTCCCTGATATAACTGTACCTCACTCAGTTTTTTTTTTAGTCTCTTCTTGTACTGTTGCAATCTGTTGATTCAATTTTCACTTCCTATTCCTCGGCTGTCAGCACTTCAGGCCAGCCAAGATGGCTAGTTTTTTCCCCACTGGAATTAAGAGGTTTCTTCTGAATCTTCAGGACAATTGCTTTTTCTCCTGAGGTCCTTGAAGATTTCTCTTTTTTCTATTAATCTCTCCAGGGTCAATAGTGCCTAATTCAGCTTCCTGGTTGGGAATATTGGAGCTACAAGAACAGAGCCCCATTCTCTTGCTCCATGCATGCTGACATCACCACCAGAAGTCAACTTCACTTTTTAAATAGTTCCACTTTTTTTTATTGAAAAGTTTTACAAAACAAATTTTATCATTTCTCCCCCCCCTTCCCCCCAACTCCCCCCCAACCCCCAATCCCATGTCCCCCGCATCCCCCCTTGGCTTCCGCTACAAATTAAAAAAGAAAAAGTACATATAACAAAAATAATATAACAGATAAACCTATAAGTAATAAAGTTTTCTTAAAACTAATAATATTATAATAAAAAACTAGTAATAGTAATATTTTCCTCATTTATCAACCATCAGTACTCAATCAATCAATACCACTCTTATAATATTTAAGCCCAGATAAAAAGTACCTTTCTCTAATCCAATATTAATAATTATTTACCTAAGTCAATCCCCCTTGTTATATAATAATAAAATGTAATATATAGCATCTATGTCAAATAATTTTCTTTATCAATAAACCAATTTTTAGCCTTCTCTTCCTCTTAATTAAAGTTAAATATACTGTAACCCAATTAAGTCAATTTCTTCTTCCAACACAATTATAAACTTCATATTCCAACTGCACCCATCAGCTAAAAAAAAATCGAACATTTCTCTAATCTAATATTAATAATTATTTACCTAAATCAATCCCCCTTATTATATAGTAATAAAAGGTAATATATAATATGTAACAATTATGTCAAATAATTTTCTGTCTCAATAATCCAAATTTTAGTCTTCTCTTGATCTTGATTGAAGTTGAATATACTATCTTCCAACATAGTTTTTATAAATTTCATATTCCAGCTGTCCCCGTCAGCAAAAAACATCTCTCCATATAAAAATCCCCCCGAGTGACTTTATATTTGTAAAATCCAACCACAAAGGTATTTTGTAATCCTCTAGGTAGAACATTCAACCTAGCTACTGCTGTACCACCTAAAAAGAAAAACAGATGCAGCTCATCCCAATTTTCCAAACCTTGTATAAGAACTACAAGCTGCATTCCCAGATGTTCCTTTAAAGCTCTTTCAAATCCTGCCAACCTTTCCACTTCCTTCCTTTGGGTTTCCAAGATGTTTTCATCTTTATTTTCTTCATCTAGATGATTAGTTCCAAAAAGCTATAATAGGGTAACCACAGATCATCTGCATGTATTGCAGCGATCTGTTTACCTTTCTCAAAATGTTAAATCCAGCTCAGGATGAGTTTTACAAAAAAAATTTAATCCATTTTTGTATATAAATCAAGTATGATCAAGATTATCTTTAAAACTATTTCAATTAGTAAAATATTTGCCATCCATTCTGTAGAAAATTCAATCTATTCATACAGTCAGGTCCAGAAATATTGGGATATCGACACAATTCTAACGTCTTTGGCTCTATACACCACCACAATGGAGTTGGAATGAACACAAACACAATGTGCTTTAACTGTAGACTGTCAGCTTTAATTTGAGGGTATGTACATCCAACTCAGGTGAACGGTGTAGGACTTACAGCAGTTTGCATATGTGCCTCCCACTTGTTAAGGGACCAAAGGTAATGGGACAGAATAACAATCATAAATCAAACTTTCCCTTCTTAATACTTGGTTGCAAATCCTTTGCAGTCAATCACAGCCTGAAGTCTGGAACGCATAGACATCACCAGACGCTGGGTTTCATCCCTGGTGATGCTCTGCCAGGCCTCTACTGCAACTGTGTTCAGTTCTTGGGGCATTTTCCCTTCAGTTTTGTCTTCAGCAAGTGAAATGCATGCCCAATGGGATTCAGTCAGGTGATTGACTTGGTCACTGCATAACATTCCATTTCTGTCCCTTCAAAAACTCTTTGGTTGCTTTTGCAGTATGCTTTGGGTCATTGTCCATCTGCACTGTAAAGCGCCGTCCAATGAGTTCTGCAGCATTTGGCTGAATGTGAGCAGATAATATTGCCCGAAACACTTCAGAATTCATCCTGCTGCTTTTGTCAGCAATCACATCATCAATAAATACAAGAGAACCAGTTCCATTGGCAGTCATACATGCCCACGCCATGACACTACCACCACCATGCTTCACTGATGAGGTGGTATGCTTAGGATCATGAGCAGTTCCTTTCCTTCTCCATACTCTTCTGTTCCCATCACTCTGGTACAAGTTGATCTTGGTCTCATCTGTCCATAGGATCTCGTTCCGGAACCGTGAAGGCTTTGTTAGATGTTGTTTGGCAAACTCTAATCTGGCCTTCCTGTTTTTGAAGCTCACCGATGGTTTACATCTTGTGGTGAACCCTATGTCTCTTGATTGTTGACTTTGACACACATACACTTACCCCCTGGAGAGTGTTCTTGATCTGGCCAACTGTTGTGAAGGATGTTTTCTTCACCAGGGAAAGAATTCTTTGGTCATCCACCACAGTTATTTTCTGTGGTCTCCCAGGTCATTTGGTGTTGCTGAGCTCACCGGTGTGTTCCTTCTTTTTGAGAATGTTCCAAACAGTTGTTTTGGCCATGCCTAATGTTCTTGCTATCTCTCTGATGGGTTTGTTTTGTTTCTTCAGCCTAATGATGGCTTGCTTCACTGATAGTGACAGCTCTTTGGATCTCATCTTGAGAGTTGACAGCAACAGATTCCAAATGCAAATAGCACACTTGAAATGAACTCTGGGCCTTTTATCTGCACATTGAAATTGGGGTAATGAGGGAATATCATACACCTGGCCATGGAATAGCTGTGAAGGCAATTGTCCCATTACCTTTGGTCCCTTAACAAGTGGGAGGCACATATGCAAACTGCTGTAAGTCCTACACTGTTCACCTGAGTTGGATGTACATACCATCAAATTAAAGCTGACAACCTGCAGGTAAAGCACATTGTGTTTGTTTCATTTCAACTCCATTGTGGTGGTGTTTAGAGCCAAAGATGTTAGAATTGTGTCGATGTCCCAATATTTCTGGACCTGACTGTAAATGTCCTTTAAGTTTCACGAAGCGAATCAAGCAATTGAAGAAGTTTCTGTTGCACAACAGTGGTTTTCAGTTTAGTTCCTCCCTTGACTTCTGCTTTCTGTTGCTTGCCTTCATCCCCCTTTTCCTCTTGTAAAGTACTGGGCCTCTGCTGTTTCTGCTTTAGTGAAATTTGCTTCTCATCTTGAGTTATATATTTATCTTTTGATTCTTGCTTCAACAGTTCAAGACCCAGTACCACAGCTCTTGAATCTCTGGGATGCTTTATTTTCAGATCTGGAAAATCCATAATAAAATCAACTGAAAAACCACCTAGTGCTCCTTTTTCTTCTAACACACTTTGATTTTCTAATTCCATCTGCCTGCAATGTTCCTCAGTCTCTCTTTCAAACTCTTTATCTTTAATGTCTTCTTCCATGGTTAACAACATAGATGAGGATGAAGATATGGGGGCTCCCTTAAGAATATTATTATAAAAATGTTCTGCTTTTTCAATAGTATTTAAACAATATCTCACATCTTGATATCTCAGAATTACACCAACTGGTACATCCCATCTGAATGGAATCTTACTTCTCTTCAATTCCTTCACCAAAAAACCAAAATCTTTTCTGTCTCTTAAAATCTTAGGTGGTACTCTTTATAAACACTAATTTGTGTACCTTCTACCTGCACAGTAGCAGAGTAGGACTTTTGCAAAATGTCATTTCTCAATCTTCTATCAGTGAAATAGACAACATCTCTAGGCAGATTCCTTTGTCTAGCCACACGTGAATTCACCCTATAGACTTTTTCAATACAGCTGAGAATTTGATCATATTCCAAGTTTAGTAATGCCGCTAATGCCTTAGCACAAACTGTTCTTAAATTTTCTCTATTGTTCTCTCTTATGCCTCTTAATCTTATCGCAGACTCCATGCCTTTAAATTGAAGCATCATCACATCATTTTCAATTTTTTGATTTCTGGCATCAGCTTTAAAAAAAATTTCTTCTGTGGCTTTCATCTTGGAATCAAGCTCTGTACTGATTTCAGCCACTTTCTTCCCCATCTCCAACACCTCATTTGAAAGATCAGAAACTACTTTAGTAATAATTTGATTCAATTTATCATATTTTTCCTGTACCAGTTCCTCAAGTTGCTTCTGTGAGCTTTCTATCTTCTATGGCTATTTATATTTGTTCTTTTTATGAAATTTTAACTTTTGTGTATTTGCTTTTTAATTTGGCTGTTCACCGCCCTGAGTCCGCAAGGAGAAGGGCGGTATATAAATCTAATAAAACTTAAACTTAAACTTCTCAACAACACTTCCCAAAGACCTAGTTATAAAGTCTTTTAAATCCTCATTTCCAATTCCCTACAACTGCATTTGAGACTTTTCTACTTTTTCCTTTGTCTGATAAGTAAGGGAGCCCCCCCCCCCCCTTGATTTTTGTTTTGGAGTCATACTTCTACAAAATCTTAACTTTTCCCAAAAAAGCAAAGGGATTCTATTTAAATCAATTTTGTTTCTTTTTTTAAAAAAAATCCTGTTAAAATGTCTCTTTTAAAAATCCTGTTAAAATGTCTCTTTTAAGTACTTCAAAACTGGCTTAGCTCTCACTTTCACTTTCCACTCCATTTTCTCAGGCATTTTCTCTAGCAAAATCAGTCGCCATTTTCTGAGGCATTTTCTCAAATCTCTCTTTTCCTTAAAAATTATAAAAAGAACAAATACTTGCTGTTTCCTTTTTAGTGAGTCCAGGTTTCATCAGATTGCTCACCTGCTGTAGATTTCTATCATTCTAGTGGTGTTGCTCTCGTGGTCTGGCTCTGCTGCTGCTAGGAGAGGTCCCTCACTGCGCGGAGCTTCTGTGGGGTGAATAGGGAGCCATCACCCTGAGCCCTTCCCAGGACAAAAAAAAAGTCCTGGGGGCAACTCAGGGGGCTCTACCAACCCCCACTAACTCTACCCGCTCTGCCGTTTACAGATAGGGTTTTCCAAGCCACCTGCCAGCTGTAGGGCGGCTCCAATATGCGGCGAGGCCGGCGGTCATGAAAAGACCGTCCGGCAATGACGGAGATGCCACCGGAAGCCCAGTTCCACTTATTTTTTAACTGAAGGGAAAGGTATGGGAAAAATGTAAAGAATGTACAAAGATTTTATATTTGAATATTCTGTTCTGTTATACATATTTCCTCACTTTTCTTTCTTACATATGACTTCTGACATATTAATTACTGTTGACATTCAACAGTTCTGTTTTCAGAAATTTAACTGTTTTTCTGGAACTGACAATAGCACTTTCCTGGGAATCTGAGGTAGATATCTCTGTCTCAAAGGGATTATTCTCTCTCTTCCTTAAGTATAGATGCTTGGCAACAATGCCATATTCCATGTTAGCAGAGGACAAAGCCTAAAAACTGCCTTATAATATGTATGTACTTGATTTTTAATCATCCATCACACCTTGCATGGCAACATAGGAGGCCACAAATTGGCTCTCTCTCCTTCTGTCAATACTGACTGCAACTGGCTCTGGAGAAAGGAGGAGAGCCAGCACAATATAGTGCCACCCACCCATAATTCTGGGTTTGCTCTGAGAATTGGGGGTGGGTGATGCTACTTTTTGCTCTCTTCCTTTCTCTGGGAACAATTTCAGTCAATGTTGATAGAAGTAGACATTCCTCTATTTTATGGGGTATCTAGGGTTCAATTCTTTCTCCCCTTCTATTTAATATGAGGCCTCTGGGTGAGGTGATTTGTCAGTTTGGGATGTGATACCATCAGTACACAGATGACACCCAGCTTTGCATCTTTACAGTAGGCCTGTGATGGCAAACCTATGGCACATGTGCCACAGGTGGCACACAGTCATATCAGTGGGCATGCCAGCTCAGCTCTGATGCGCATGTGGGTGCCAGCCAGCTGATTTTCGGGCCTTCTGGGCCCACAAGAAGTAGGGAAACAGGCTGGGAGCTGGGGACAGCAAAAAATGTCACTTCCTGTCCCACCGGGAGTTGGGAAATGGGCCATTTCAGGCCTTTAGAGGGCCTCCAAGAGAGTGGGAAAGGCTGTTTTTGCCCTTCCCAGATGCATAGAGAGGATCTGGAGCCAGGTGAGAAAGAAAAACAGGCTTACCAGGCCATCATGTGCCAGGAGCAGGGGGAAGGGGGGTCGCGCATGCATGCACAGGGTGCATAGAATTATGGGTGTGGGCACGCACACACATGAACCTCCTCTGCCCCCCTCTCCTGGCATGCAATGGAAAAAAGGTTAGCCATCACTGCACTAGGCCATTTGACTGATACTGATCCCAGTGTCGGGATTGGATGGATGCTCAATCTTTGCAAGATAGAACTGATGTGGGAATTTGACCCCCCTGGAGACAAGTCTCTTCCATCTTTGGTTCTGGATGGGGTTTCACTGCTCCAGTCAGATCTGGTGCACAATCTGGGGATTCTCTTGGACTTGTGGCTCCTGTTCAAAAAGCACCTGGTAGTTGTGGCTCGGAGAGTCTTTGCACATCTTTGGGTCATATGTCAGTTGCGCCTATACCTGGACTGAGAAGCCCTGCCCTTGTAACTTCTAGGCTAGAGTATTGTAACGTGCTGTACATGAGGCTACCTTTGAAGATCATTCAGAAACTTCATATGGTGTAGAATGCAGCTGTATAAATAGTAAATGGTTCCAGATAAATGGTACACATAACACCACCCCTGCCTGAACTGCATTGGTTACTGCTGTGTTCTTGATGCAATTTAAGATGCCATTGTACCAAGCCCTACAAGGCTTGGTACAAAGGTACTTGAGAGATTGCCTTTTTCCAAAGGCAACCTGTCTGACCAGATCAACTAGAATGAACATGCAGCCAGAGTGGCAGCCAACTGGGACCAAAAGATGAGCTTTTTCACAGGGGTCCTATTCCACGGCACAGCATGGATGGAACATCCTCCCTTCAGAGATTAGGCTGGCCTCAACCCTCTTAGCCTTTCATAAGGTCCTGAAAAAAATGCTATATTCCCATGCCCAAGTGCTGACTGTGTTAATGGCCCCGTTTCCTGGCTGTATTGCTAACTAGACAAGTATCTTCACATGTACCCTTTCAGAGACATTACATAAGGAATGGTTTGCTAACAATATGGGAAAAAAAGAAAGAAAGACATTATATGAAGATACCAATGTGGCTTTCAACAATAGAAGCTTTGACACATCCAAATATAATTAAGATGAAAAATATTGTGAGATATAAGGATATTTTAACAGAGAAGGGATAACTAAAATAGAAACAAGAACTAGAAAAACAAGGGATTGAGACAGATTGATATACATGACTGCAAATACAATCAAGATATGATAAAGATTTAAAACAGTATGGTTTTAATTTGAAAAAATCAGAATTGGATGAAATATTGACTGTGACAGATGAAAAAGTGATTAAGAAATTGTATATATTTATTGCAAATCAGATTAGAAGAGGAAGAAGTAAAAGAGACAATGATAACATGGGCAAAAAACTTTGGTTATACGATAGAACTAGAGAGCTGGCAACAACTATGGGAAAGGAATTATAAATTAACAATGGCAACTGCATAAATATATATATATATATATATAAAATGTTTTATAGATGGCATATGTCACCAGAAGGATTAGCAAAAATGTTTAAGGGTAAATCAACTAAACGTTGGAAATGTTTTCAATTACCGGGATCATATTATCATATGGACATGTACAGAAGCAAAAAATTATTGGGTTAGAATACAGGCATGGTTAGAGGAAATGTTGCACCAGGAGAGTTAAAACCAGAGGCATTTTTATTGGATATATTACCGGAAAAATATAGCAAAGAAGATACATATTTGATTATTCATATAATAACAGCGGCGAGAAATGTATTTGCACAAAAGTGGAAGACAGAAAAAATCCCATCAGAAGGAGAGATAATAAAGAAGATTTTAGTATGTGCAGAAATGAATAGGTTAACATTGAGAATAAACAGTAAAGAGGAATTGGTGTATTTCAAGACATGGGGAAGATTTTATGTATGGTTAGAAAAAAATATGAATAAAAGATTATAGAGAAATAAATTAGATATGGTATGCGTAAATGAGAGAGAAGACAAAAAAGAAATAGAAACCTAGAAGACACCTGTGTAAATGGAAAAGGGGAAGGGGTGGGGAGAAAATGTTATTATATAAATGTACATTTATGATGATATGTGTAAATTTAGTACAATGAAAAAATAATTGAACAGAAAGTAAAAACTGGAATTGCTCTAATACCACCTTGGAAAATACTAAATTGAAAATGAATACAACCATAGAGAGAGAATGGAGAGGAATTGAGGAGAGAAGAGAAGAAGGAGGGAAAGGGAAAGAAGAAAGGGATAAGGAGAGGAAGAAAGAGAGGGGAAACAAGAATAGGAGAGAAGGTTAGAAAGGAGGAAGAAGGGAGCTGTGGGGAAAAGGAAGGGGAAGGAGAGAAGGAGAGGAGGAAAGAAGAAAGTAGAAGACTAGATGGAAGAAGAGAGGGAAAGGAAAGAGAGGAGAGGGAGAAGAAGGATTGTTGTAAAACAAGAGAGATGAAATGATACTGTAGAAGAGCAACCCTGAATATAATTAAATTGTTTAGGATGAAGATTGTATTAGTATGAAAGTTAAAAGTATTTTCTTTTAACTTTCATACTAATACAATGTTAGATAAGAAATTGTACATTTAAGATATATTTATGAGAAAAAAAAACTTTTTCAAAAAAATGTACTCTTCAATACACTTAATATCTTTAATTAATGTTTTTGTGCTCTGTATGAGAATCCTTGGGAGCTCAAAAGAAAAGATTTAGTATTATGATGGCTTTGCAGACAGCATGGGAAATTTTCTAACTGCCAAGAGGAATGGAGGAGCTTTGGAGTATAATTTTTTTTTATGCTGATCTTCTGACTAGACAACAATAATCTAATCAAGTAATGACCAAATAAATTGTTTCTATTCTGGTGAGGTTTGTTGGGAAACCCAGAGAACTCCACCATCCTTCCTGCATTATGTGAAATTGTGCATGTCTCACAGATAATATATCTTTTTAAAAATGGAAAACATGAATGTTAAATATCCTGTGAATTTTTTATGATTTACTAGCAGCGTACCAAGAACACAACATAATTATTAAAACCCTGGGAAGTAGTAGGAAATAAATAGTAACTAACTCCTCAATATCTATTTGCAGTTCCTAACATTAATCCCAGAACAAAATTTGTACTTCAAGACTGTATGAGATAATCTATGTTTTAGCTATAAATGATAGTTTGCACTCACCACTATTGCTGCGCTGCCTATTTAGGCCAAACATATTTCCTAGGCTGCCTCTTTCTTCAGGAACTTCTGCCAAATCTGATGTCTGCAATAAACAAAAAGGCAACACAGTGAAAATTAGTGACAAGTTGAAGAAAATTGAGATCAAACATGCGCGAACAAGTTGATGATGGTAGTGAGAATATGGGAATTAGAATGAAACTTCAGTGCTGCTTCTACTATTCCGTGATGGAAAACTCATGGCATGTGTGACAGAAGTGGCATGCAGAGCCATCTCTTTGGGCATGCCAGCCATGGCCCTTTGCTCTTCTATGTTCTGCCACACATGCGCGCTGGCCAGCTGGTATTCGCATGGGCTGGAGCACTGGAAACTGGAAGAGCAGCTTTCTGACATGCATGCATGCACCGGGATGCTGAGTTTCCAGCACACGCATGGGGCTGGCCAGCTAGTTTTCATATGTGCTTGCGTACCAGAAACTGGAAGACCAGGTGATCAGCACGCATGCACATGTGCACTCTGGAAACTGGAAGCTCAGCTTCCCAGTGCACACCGGGGAACTATTCTTCTAGTTTCCAGCACTCCCATATGTACGCACCAGGGAGCTGCTCTTCTGGTTTCCAGTGCTCCCTTGCACGTGCTCCCGTTTCGGCACTCAGTGCTGAAAAAGTTCACCAACACTGTACTATATTATCCAGAGGCAGTTTAAATGCTCGATGGAAGCAATATGTATAGGATAATTCGGTGTCCTAGATGTTAAATGGAATGCAAACATGTTTTCTTATTTAGACTGGAGAAGAAAAAAACTACTAGGTTTTTTTAGAACTTCCATGTGAAGTAGGTTAGATCAACCCTTCCCAAATATACACTCAATATACTAAGGGTCAACTCATCTAATTCCCTAATAAGCATCACTATTTAATATAAGAAGAAGATATTGTATTTCCTTGTATGCAATGCTTATCTCTCTACAATTACATAGATTGAAGCTGAAAAGATGCATTGTTAGAATTCAATATGCTTTTGGTTCCTATACTGAATCCTGATGATGGTTGGATACTGATGCCGTTATAGTTATAGCATATTTACTAAAACCTATTTGGAATCAATTTAATCTATTCTGATCCAAGTAAGTATGGATACAATTGACTATGAAGTAACATAATCCATCTCTTCATTTGCACAATATGGTTCTTTCTCATCCCAGATTTTATTTCATAGTGATTCAATTTCAATTTCAATTTTATTAAATTTATATACCGCCCTTCTCCTAGTGGACTCAGGGCGGTGTACAGCCAAGAATAAAAAAGCACTCCAATACAAAATTTAAAATATTAATAAAAGAATTAAATAATTTTGGCCCAATAAATTTTAAAAATAGGCAATTAAAATTTAAAACCCATAAAACTTTAAGCTTAAAAAAGAGGGGGGGGGGTTACGCCAGCCCAGCTTGACAAAATAAAAAAGTTTTTAGGGCACGGCGTAAAACCCGGAGATCAGGTATCGTACGGATCTCCGGGGGCAAATCGTTCCAGAGGGCTGGTGCTGCCACAGAGAAGGCTCTCCCCCTGGGTGTCGCCAGCCGACATTGTCTGATGCCTGACATTCCTTTGAGTTTTTTTAAATAGCTGGCTGTGAAAAATTTGATGAATGACTAGACAATTTGTAACTTGCTGGGTTACCCTTTCAGAGATATTTCTTGGCTTCTCCATTTACTTTACTTGTGAGAAGATTGCAGGGATGAAGAAGCCAGCACCTCACAAAACCTGGGAAGAATGTATTTGGAAACTGATTGGCTCAACTTACCCAAAGAGCTTTAAACTAAAACTGAAGTGGGGGGAGGGTGACCAATCTTTAGGATCTTTAATACCTAATCCAAAACATAAAGAACAATACAACAAATCAAACAAGAACGCAGAGAGTGATGGGAAAGAAAAAAAGCTCAGATACAAATTAGGATACGTAGGAAGCATACCCAGATCACCCATAAAGAATTCAGATGCCTATATGCTAGGGCTCAAAATTTGGGGAACAAACAGCTTGAAGTACTACTACATGAGAGCAAGCATGATATCATTACCATTACTGAAACTTGGTGGGATTGAAACTCACAACTGGGATGTACTGATGGAAGAATGTAAACTGTTCAAAAGAAAAAGACCTAACGAAAGAGGAGATGAAGGAGATATAATGCAAGAGGCTGCTTGTCAGGCCCTGCCTCTCCTCCTTTCCTAAGAAAGTATAGATTCTTGAAACATGGTATTTCAAAAGGAACCTTTTATTGAGAAGAAGTGATAGCAGGACAAGCGAAGCAGACTCTAAATTCCCTCCCAAACTATACAGTTAGAAATAGGATTTTAGAATCACTCCCTCCAGTCTGAATGTGGATTCAGCCAATCCACCAGTGTGAAGATGTTTGTCCGAGATGGAGTTGTCTAAGAAAGAAATAACGTGCCTCTCACATTTTGATAATAAAGAAAAAAAATATTTATTTATTAGAACAACGTCCTTATGAACTCATATGCAGCCAGGAAACGACCTCTGCTCCAAATTCCCTCCCTTTCTTGGCTTGTTCCCTTATTCTATTGGCCATTCTCTAAATCATTCTACTGCAGTAATTTAACCCCCCCTTTACTATGTCAGCCCTGAATGAAATGCAACTTGAGAGGCTGACATCCGGCCCCTCTCCCTTCATTCTCTCAGCAAAACTTGCACAAGATAAAAGAACAGGTCTAATACCATTACCTCGTCTGGGACCGTGTCCCACCCCCTCCCGGCCTGTCCGGGTGATCTGCATGGAATTTAGCTATAAGGCGGTCAGCTTGAATGTTCGTGCTCTTCACCCAGGAAGCTTCTGACAAGGGGTAACCCTTCCACTTAATTAATTATTGAAGGTGGCCTCTGTGCCACCTCAAATCAAGAATTCACTGTACTTCATAGTGAGTTTGGCCCCCAGTGATCAAGGCCTGGGGGATTATGTGGCACCGGCCTTAAAGTTGACCCCACCACAGGCTTCAGAGATATCTGGAGGTCTGCCAACGTCGGCGTGGAGTAGATTAGGAATGCATAAATATTTTAGAAGAAAAGTTTTTGAAGAGAGAATTTTTCCTGTCTGTCTGTCTGAGATGGAGTTGTCTAACAAAGAAATAACGTGCCTCTCACATTTTGATAATAAAGGAAAAAAACATTTATTTATTAGAACAACGTCCTTACGAACTCATATGCAGCCAGGAAATGACCTCTGCTCCAAATTCCCTCCCTTTCCTAACTTGTTCCCTTATTCTATTGGCCATTCTCTAAATCATTCTACTGCAGTAATTTAACCCCCCCTTTACTATGTCAGCCCTGAATGAAATGCAACTTGAGAGGCTGACAATGTTATTGTAAGCTTGAGAAACAGATAAGGAGCTGTTCCCAGGATCTTCTTTCACTTTCAACAAACTGAAACAATCCACAAGGCCCTCCCTCCTTATTACATATCAAAGAAGGTGAGAATACTGCAGGATGCTTAGGCGCCAGGAAAAAGGTTATAAAAATACAGCTTATCTCCATGTTCCCCCCCCCACTCCATTTGAATGGCAGTATCACATTAGGGATCTGACACCGCTACATTTCTACAGAAATGCATAAAACCACATAAACAAAGACTTCTAGAATGCATATGGGTTAATATAAAAAGAAAAAAGAAAAACATTGCCATAGTGTATACTACAAACCACCCAATCAAGCTGAAGAAATAGACGAACCTTTCCTAATCTGTTAACAAATATATATAGGAAATACACCACAGTAATAATGGGGGACTTTTAATTATCCTGACATCAATTGGGAGACAAACTCTGCATCAAGTGAGAGATTGAACAGGGAGCACAATCTAGCTGACAACTTTGTTATCTAAAAGTCAGAGGAGGAAACTAGAAAGACAGCTCTACTGGACTTCATTGTTACTAATAGAGAAGAAATATTAGAGGGGTTTGAAATATTGCAGGAATGTTAGGGCAGCGTGACCATGTGATATAAGATTTCAGTGCAGAAAGTAATAGAATATAATCAAACCAGTTTCTTAGACTTTAAAAGACCTGATTTCAACAAACTTAGAGAGAGCTTGTGAAGGATTTCATGGATGAAAATCTTAAAGGGGAAAACAATTCAAGAATTTGAAAGACTGAAAGGAGAAGTGCAAAAAATGGAAAGAGGGATCCATAACTAAGGCAGAATATCAGAAGATAGCCAGAATCTTCAAAGATGAAGTCAGAAAAGCAAAGACTCAGAATGAACAAAGACTTGCAACAAAAGTCAAAGATAATAATAATAAAAAGTTTCTTGCAACTTTTTGCAAAGAAACAGTTGGTCCACTAAAGATAGAAGAATGCAAGGAAGTAACAGGCAGGAGGGAGAAAGCAGAGTTGATTAACTCATTCCTTGCTTGGTCTTCACACAAAAAGAAAGTACAGTCTAACCCAGTGATGGTGAACCTTTTTCTCGTTGCGTGCCAGAAGTGTATGTGTGTGCGGACATGACAGCGTGCGTGCATGCCAACACCCATAATGCAATGCAACCCCTCCATGCACATGTGCACACAACCCCCCACACTCCCCATGCATACGTTCCACATTGCCCACAGTCCCCTACGCATGTGCCCTGCATTGCACATGCATACTCCCCCACATGTGCTTCCCCCCAATGGCCTATTTTGGGCCTAGAAAGTCTGGGCTTTGGGGGGAAGGGATTGAAGCCCTGGTGGGCTGCTTCTGGCACCACCAGGAAAAGGGAATGCAAGAACCACCGCCACCAGGTGCGAGGGGGCGGTGGGAAGGATATGTGGTCTGGGGCTTCTGGCACAGCCCAGGCCTCTAGGGAAGGGAGGGAAGTCAGCCATGCTGGACGCTGCCCAGAGTGCAAAGTAGGGAAGCAGCAGCACAAGAACCACTGTTGCTGGGGCCAGGGGGTGGCGGGGCAGGAGCAGCAGGGGCTTCCCTCCCTCCTCCTGGAGGCCTGGGGCTATGCCAGAAGCCTGCTCAGATGGGGAGACAGGAAAGCCCCGGCCCACCCATCCTTGCCAACAGTGCCCCCTCACCCTCAATCAATCTGCTCCTTTCAGAAATTTGCTTTTCTTCCCATGCCAAGACTTGGATCCACAGGACTGCAGACTGCCTCTGAGCTACCCTTCAGGGCTGAATACGGAAAAAGTCACCCCAAGGCAAAGCTGAGTAACAGGAAGAAGCTGCTGCCGATTCTGGACCTGGCAGCACAGGCTCAGCCCGAGCTTTACAAGCCACTGTGGTAATTGCACAGCCTCACCAGCTCACCAGAAAGCCCACCGCATACATGTAGAGCAAGAATCAACTGAGCCAAACAGCCCTGCCTTAGAATATTGATGACAATGCCACTGCCACCCCACTTTCCACCACCTCCAGAAAAGGGCTAAGCAGGTCACTCCCACTCCCCCTTCTCTATGCATTGTGGTGCGAAGGGGAAAAAAACCCACAGGAAGTCCTACTCCTGGTGCTGTTGGGGAAGAGGCACCACAAGAACCGCTATTGCAGAGGTGAGGGAGTGCCAGTGCCAAAAGCAGTGGGCCAGGGCTTCAATCCCTTCCCCCAGATAGCCCGCTCAGGCAGGGAGACAGAGAAACCCCAAACTGCACATCCTTCCCACCGCCCCTTCGCACCCGGCGGCGGTGGTTCTTGCACTCCCCTTCCCGGGCGGTGGCAGGAGCAGCTGGTGGGGGAGAGAGAAGTTGGTGGCAGGCTGCAGCAGCAGGCTGGTCACACTGGCTAAGAGGCAGCAATAACTCCTCCTCCTGCCACCCTCGTGCTCTAGGCAGAGTCCAGGCAGCCATACCAGGCCTCCCCCTGAGGCAGCCCACATGGATTGATTGATGATTAATTGATTGATTGTCATGCACACATGCACACCAGTATGCACGCCCTGGAAATTGGGAAGAGGAATGGGTGATGCAACATGTGCCGGGCGAGATGGCTCTGTGTGCCACTTCTGGGATGCGTGCCATAGGTTTGCCAACATGGGTCTAACCTGTCAAAAACATAATTGTAAAAGACAGACTAGTAATAAAAGTTAAAATAAGCAAAAAAATAGTAAGAGAACACCTGTTTGATCTTGATAAATACAAATCACCAGGATCTGATGGATTACATCCCAGAGTTCTAAAGGAGCTGGCAGATGCCATCTCAGAACCACTGCACCATATCTTTCAAAAATCCTGGAGCACCAGGGAATTACCAGAGGACTGGAAAAGAGCTGATTTGATTCCCATCTTCAAAAAAGGAAAAAAAGAGACCCAGGAAACTACAGACCAATCAGCCTAACATCAATACCTGGGAAGATACTGGAAAAGATAATTTAAAAACAGATCTGCCAACATCTACTGTGTTTCCCTGAAAATATGACCTATGTGGAAAACAAGCCCTAGCCTGACTTTCACACTTGTGCCTAAAACAAGCTCTACCCCCCAAATTACGCCATGATTAAGCCCCACCCATCATCTAGTTGTATGAGAAGAAGTGAGGTGCAGGCTTAAAAATCAAGTTAGGGCGGGGGTGGGGGTGAATGAACTGCCCCACGTTCCCTGTACCCACTTGGGAATGCTGTGGCCAGGCCTCCCATGTCCCCACTCCTGTCATGCCACTACCCAACTTCTTATGCAGTCATTTGTGGCTGCTTGCAGCAGGACATGAGTGGCCACTTCTTCCAACTTTAGCTTTGTCCTCATTTGGAAGCTTGGTATTTCACCTTCCTGCCTTTTCCGAACTTTTGGCTGCATGCAAGGAAAGCAGAAGCAACAGAGACCCTGGCTTGTTTCTCTCCCCCAAAGTCCGCCAGAAATGAATTTTTGTGAGGCTTGTTGTACTGGCTCCTCACACAGCCTCTCACAGCAGGATACTGCAACAAACCTTGCAGCATCCTGCTGTGAGAGGATGTGCAAGAAGCCAGCAGAGAAGCCACACAAAGACCCATTTGTGGTAGAGTTTGGGAGAGAGAAACAAGCCAAGGTCTCTGCTGCTTTTCCTTTCCATGTCTGCAGCCAAAAGTTTGCAAAAGGCAGGAGGGTGAAATGCCAAGCTCGACCTGTACCAACACCTCATGTATTAAGCACACTTTCTCAGCCTACTACCCAAGTGACCCTCCCCTCCTGCTGAAGCTTTTGGAATACCTCACAAGCAAATTCACCCACCATTTCACGATGAACACCCTGCTGCTGATTGAGGACAAAGCTAAAGAAAGAAGAAGCTACAACTGTGGCTCCAACCACCCCAACTCACTGGCCTCGAGCATGCTCAAAGTGTGCCAGAGCCAAACCATTTTTGGCTTCTTTGGGATGCTGAGCTGTCCTGAAAGTAGGACAAAAACAATTAAGACACTCCGAAAAAATGCCTTAGCCGTTTTTTGGGGAGTCAAAAGAAAATAAGACCCAGTCTTATTTTCAGGGGAAATACAGTAGAAACGAGTACAGTAATAACTAGAAGTTAGCATGGGTTTGTTAAAAGCAGATAATGTCAAACCAATCTCATTTCATTCTTCAATACTGTGACTAAATTATTAGACCAGTGAAATACTGTGGACATAATATACTTAGATTTCAGCAAGGTATTCAACAAAGTAGACCACAACCTACTTCTTGGTAAGCTAGAAAAAAGTGGATAGATAGCATCAACACCATCATAACTGGCTGGCAAGCCGTACTCAATGAATAGTCCTTTTTTCTTCTTCAAGTTTTTTATTTTTTTACAAACATATCAATGCGTGAACAGTGTGGCACCTGGATGTCATACATTCTAATACAAATAAAACTAGTAGAATTAATCATAGTTATTACATTCAATCAACTTATGTATTTCTAATAATGATAAACATTTATATTAAGTTGCAGTCTGTCATTTTTCAATTATTCCATGTTTTCACTTTTGCTTTTATTTTATTATATAAAAGTGTATACACTAGTATTCCCCCTTCTCTTATTTCTATCTCTTATTCTAACTTTTAATCATGTCATCCTTTATTAAAAGACATTTTCTTTCTATCCTACCTAACTTCTAGTCACGTCACCTACCTAGAAAAAGAAAAGGAAAGAGAAAAAAAAGGAAAAGCAAATCAGAACAACAAAAAAAGAAATCATCTATCCATTATCTCTTGTCCACTTCAATACTTTAATTGCTATGCTTTTTTTTGGCTTGCCTCCCATATTCCTCTCTTGGATCTTTATCTCTATCTGCATCTGCTTCTTGGCTATTCAATCTAGATATTTATCCCACCTCTACCCTCTTCCATTGCCTAGTTTCCAAAATTTCTGCCCTATCTCCCTTTCAAAAGTATCTTCCAACTCTCTTAATATATTTTCCCCTTGATTTAATTCATCAGTCAGTTATTTTCATTGTTGTCTCTTCTTTGTTTTCTTCTTTTTCTGTTTCTTCTGTTGACTTCTCCCTTTCCTGGGTGTCTAAGTCTTTACCTATCATCTCTCATATGGTATTTTCAATTTTTTCCATAATCTCCTTAAATCCTATCTCCATGATGTCTTTTGTGTTTTAAAAAATTAATTCCATCTCCTTCAAAGTTCCACTCATTTCTTCCTTATAAAGTATCTTATTTTATTTTCAAAAATTCAACTTTTATCCAGAACTATTTATTCAAGAACTATTTATTCAGTCCTTAAGTTGCCCTTCAAGGAGTTTACTAGTCCCAGATCTTTATATCCCATAAGTAAACAATCAATTCCATTTAGATAATCCCAGATGTTATCAAAAGCCTTTTTGCTTCCCATTTACAGGCTCAAACTTCTAGCATAACATTCAGGGGTCCCTTTAATTCAATAGCTTCCTTATTTTCATATTTGAGTCTCCAGTAGTCATGGGGTAGTTAAAAATAATCCAATAGATATTTTTGTAGTGCCTCATATAGGTATTCACAGACTTGCAATTTTTCCTTTCGTCAGCAGGTGGCACTCTCAATTTAAATTTCAGTATTGCCACTAGTCAATCATCATTTTAGTTGTAAATCAATTGTAAAAGTAGAATAAGTTTTGTAAGTAAATGGGGATAAATTTAAGGCAAAAAGGAATCCTCTCCCCCAATTCCAGTGTCAGAGTTTCGGTTTCATCCTCGAAATAAGTTACCGTATTTTCCGGCGTATAAGACGACTGGGCGTATAAGACGACCCTCCTCAGAGCCATTTAAGGCTCGTCAGAGCCTTATGGGCTGGTCTGCCTGGTTACAGGAGAATGAGACCCGGCGTATAAGACGACCCCCGACTTTTGAGAAGATTTTTGTGTGTTAGAAAGTAGTCTTATACGCAGGAAAATACAGTAATTTCCAAGCATCAAACTTTAGGAAATATTCTCTTTATTGAGTGATGCAGCCGTGCCCGACAACCATGCAGACAGTACTGGCCCCTTCCATCCAAAACCCCTTCCATTCCTTCCCCATCCACTGCTCTCCATTGGCTGTCTTCCAGATCACTCTCTCTTATCTGTCTCTTCAGCACACAGGAATGTCACCCCTCCCATACATCTCCCAGGAGACTGAATTCACCAAAAGCTTTTCTAGGTGAAATGTCAAACTTTTTTCCTCATTGCTTCTATGTCAGTATTGGAACACTGACATCCAGCCCCTCTCCCTTCATTCTCTCAGCGAGGCCTGTGCAAGAGAAACAACAGGGTTAGTGCTGTTACCTCATCTGAGGAGGTGTTCCACCCCCTCCCGCCTTGCCCGGGTGATCTGCATGGAACTTAGCTATAAGCCGGTCAGCTTGGATGTTGTTGCTCTTCACCCAGGAAGCTTCTGACAAAGGGTAACCCTTCTACTTAACTAAGTATTGGAGGCGGCCTCTGTGCCACCTCGAATTGAGAATTCGCTGTACTTCATAGTGAGTTTGGCCCCCAATGATCAAAGGCCCTGGGGGATCACGTGGCACCAGCCTTAAAGTTGACCCCACCACAGGCTTCAGAAGAGTACTGTGAAAAACGGGGTGTATCTTTCCTAGTAAGCGGGACAACTGCAATTGTACCGTGACCGGGTTGATTATTTTTACTATAGGAAATGGTCCTATGAATTTTGGGCCCAATTTCCTAGTCGGAAGCTTGAGTCTCAAATACTTGGTGGAGAGGTAGACCTTCTCTCCTACTCGGAATGGTCTTTGAGGGGCTCGGTGCTTATCTGCTTGCTTCTTATAAGCCTGTGCCGCCATGTCTAATGCCTTCTTGACGTTCTCCCAGGATTCTCTTAACATCGCCATCCAATCGTTCAAGCTGACTGAAGAAGGGGGTTCCCTGGGATACTCTGGCATGGGGACAAAATCCATACCACTCACTACCTTGAATGGGGCTAGTCCTGTACTACTGTGGATAGCATTGTTGTACGCGACCTCAGCAAAAGATAGGAGGTCTGTCCAGTTCGACTGTTGGTAGTTTATGTAGCACCTCAAATACTGCTCTATCATATCATTCAGTCTCTCCGCCCCCCCATTGGTGCTCGGGTGAAATGCTGAGCTAAGACCTTGGGATGATCCTATGGATCATAGGAATTCCCTCCAAAATTTCGCTGTGAACTGGACACCTCGGTCAGAGATGATTTTTCTGGGCACTCCATGCAGGCGGTAGATGTGTTTCACAAACAGCTTTGCCAATTGGCGGGCTGAGGGTAGCCCGCTACAGGGTATGAAATGTGCCTGTTTGGAAAATAAGTCTATTACAGTCCAGATCACCGTGTTTCTGCCCTCCTGGGTAGTTTGACTATGAAGTCCATGGCAATCTCCTCCCATGGCCTTGACGGTTCAGCTACTGGCTACAGCAGTCCGGGGGGGGGGGGTCTTCCTGGTCGGGTTTTCATCGTGGCACAGATGGTACAACTTTTTACATAACTGTCCACGTCTTTTCTCATGTGTGGCCACCAAAACTGTCTCCGTGCTAAATGCAGAGTCTTTAGGAACCCAAAATGTCCCGCTGGCTTAACGTCGTGGCTCCTCTTAAGGATCAGGGTGCGTAGCGTCTCTGGGATGTAAAGTTTTGTTCCTTTCCAGGCTAGGTCATCCCTTTTTGTCAAGAGATGTTGATTGTCTCGGAACCAGGGGTCCGTCAATGTTTCTGCCTTGAGCTTTGTCGTTAGGTCACTCGCTGGTTGGCCCTGCTGATCATGATGCTGCCGTCTGGTAGTTATCTGGCCCACTCCTTGGGTAGAGGGGATGATGGCATTCACCACCTGCTCTCGTTCACTATTGTATTGAGGCATTCGGGAGAGGGCGTCGGCCAGAAAGTTTTTCCCCCCTGGAATGTGCTTCAGCTCGAAGTTGAAATGATTGAAGTATTGGGCCCACTGGACCTGTCTGGGTGATAACTTCCTTGGAGTTTTGAGGGCCTCCAAATTTTTATGGTCAATCCAAACTTCAAATGGTGTTTGGCTACCTTCCAGCAAATGTCGCCACGTTAACAGCGCCCACCTCACTGCGAACGCTTCCTTTTCCCATGCTGCCCATCATCTCTCTGTGTCAGTGAGTTTGCAGGATGTTTAGGCACAGGGTTGTAAGTTCCCTTGGCTGTTTTTTTGGAGTAGGACCGCCCCCACTGCCACGTCGCTGGCATTGGCTTGGATGACGAAGTGTTGTTCGGGGTTGGGGTGCTTTAAGATCGGTTCTTTTGCAAACATTTCTTTTAGTGTCTCAAATGCATGTTGGCAGGCTGGGTCCCACTGTAGAGGCTGTCCTAGGTGAGGTTTTATTGCTGGACTCCCTGTTTTTAGGAGGTCGGTTAGAGGTTTGGCAATTTTTGCAAAAGAGGGGATAAATTGTCTGTAGAAGTTCGCGAACCCCAAGAAGCTTTGCAGTTGTCTGCGGGTGCATGGGGGTCACCAGTCAAGGACTGATTGTACTTTGGCTGGGTCCATTTCTATCCCCTCATTGGACACTCAGTAGCCTAAATAGTCTAGCCATGACTGGTGGAACTCGCATTTCGACAGTTTGACATAAAGGTCCGCCTTCAGCAGTTTCTCAAGCACTTTGCGGACGAGGGGTATGTGTTCATCTATGGTTTCCGTGTAAATGAGAATGTCATCCAGGTAGACGAGGACCCCCTTGTAAAGGTGGTCATGAAGCACCTCATTTATAAGTTGCATGAATACCGCCGGCGCCCCCTGTAGTCCAAAAGGCATTACCTTAAATTGGAAGCTTCCTAAGGGGTAGTTGAATGCTGTCTTCCACTCATCTCCTTCCCTGATGCGTATCCAGTAGTAGGCTTCGCGGAGATCTAGTTTGGTGAAAACCTTTCCTTTGGCCAGGTGGGCTAAAATGTCTTTCATGAGAGGAAGGGGATATAAATTGCGTACACAGACACTGTTGACACCTTGAAAGTCAACTACTAAACGCATGGAGCCGTCTTTCTTCTCTCTGAAGAAGACTGGTGCCGCTATTTGGGGTTTGGCTGGCTCAATGAAACCCCTTTGTAGGTTAATGTCTATGTATTTTTGCATTTCTTGCATTTCCCGGGGTGTCATAGCATACAACTTAGGTTTAGGTAGTTTCGCCCCAGGGATGATTTCGATGGCGCAATCGGTCTCACGGTGGGGTGGTAGAACATTACACTCGGTCTCGCTAAATACTTCTGCAAGGTCTTGATATTCTTTTGGGATAAGCTTTGTGTCATGGGGGCTGTCGGATGAGGTCGTCAGTTGTTTAGCTGTACTCTTGATCAGGGGCGCTGGGGTTGAGGGCGTTTTTTGTCCTCCTGTTGGGAGGGGCTGGGGTCTCTGTGTGGGAGGCATCCTCTATGACTGGAGCGGCAGGGGGTGAGGCCCCCTTGCTATTCTCAGTCTGCGGGTCCCCTCCTGCCACCAGATAGTTGGGTCCCACTTGTCTAGCCAGGAGAGCCCCAGTATGACTGGGTTAGTCATCTTGGGGGCTATTATAAAACGAATCATCTCCCAGTGATCTGCTAGCTCCAGTTTCACTGGCTCGGTTAAATGTGTGGCCTGCGCCCCCCCCTACTAAGGATCCGTCAACTTGCTCAAATCGGATTGGGTGGCTGAGTTTTTTTGCTCGTATTCCCAGTTTTTGGACCGTGGGTAAATTGATCAGGCACCTCGTGCAGCCTGAATCTATTAGGGCTTGGAAAACCCCTTGGGTCCCTGTTTTTGGGGCCGTTAGATGTACAGGGAACAGGAAAGGGTGGATGGGTCCACTCACCATTGGGTCGTCTTCTCCATCGTCATCGCTGTCATACAGTTCCGGAGGCTGATTCGCATCGTCTGGGTTCTCCCTTGCTTCGGTCAAGTGGGTGAAGACTTCTGAACTGGGGGGGGCTTCGTGGTGTGTTGGTGGCGTGCCTGGGTCCTCGTTCCGGCCGTGACTTGCCCGTTGGCTCTGGTCTCGGTCCCGGGGTTCCACACATCACTGCCAAATGGCCAACTCCTCCGCATCTGTAGCATCTCAGCAGGCTCCGGGTGGCAGGTGGTCTCTGGGTGGCCCATGGTGCTGAAGTTCCTCGTCTGGTATACGGTTCCTGGTCCAGCTGGGCTTTCTCCTTTGCCTGTGGTTGCTTTAGCATGTCGTTGGCCCTTAGCCCTCTCTTGACTTGTGTCGCTATCCAGAACCAGTCAGTGAGTCGGTTCAGAATATCATGATAAGCGGTCACTTGGGCGATTTGTTTATCTAAGCTCGTTCTAAAGAAGTACACGAGCAGTCGTTCCGGCAAAGGAGGTAAAGTCCCAACAACTTTTTTGAAGTCACGGATGTGCTCTTGGATGGGCTTTCCCCGCTGCATTAGGTTTCTAAGCTCATCTTCTACATAGGGGTCCTCCCCTGTTTCTTCAAAATGGGCTTGCAGCAGTTGTAAGAAGCCATCTGCATCTTGTTGTTGGGCAGCCCTGTTTTTGTACAGGGCCCCTGACCAGTTCCTTGCCTCTCCCTCCAGGCCTTCTGCGATGGCATTGACTAGGGTCCTGGGGAACAGGTAAAAGTGTGCGTAGCGCTCGATGTAAATCTCAGCCGCATCGAGGAATTGTGCTAGCTGGTCTGGATTCCCATCAAATTTCCCTCTAAACCGGGGTGGCTCCGCCCTCGGTGACCCCTCCTCCGATTGCGGGCCTCTCTGAGCCTGCCCATAATGTTGTTGGAATTCTTCATCAACTCTCCTTCGGGGGCGGGGGGGGGGGTTGATGCCCTACGCAGGCTGGTGGGCTTGCTGGGAGGGGGAATCCATGGATGCCTGCCGGGGCTATCTCTCCTTCTGGTGTGGGAGGGGGGAGGACTGCGCTCCTGTCTATGGTGACTCAGTTCAGTGGGCTGGGCTGGCCTCCCCCTCTCCTTGGGCCTTCAGGACGGCTCCTCCCCCAGTCGGACAGCACGGTCAAACTCTTCCTTCAACTTATCTATGGAGCTTTTGAGTAGCTGTTTTGAAGCTTTCAGCTGTCTGGCCTGCTGCCAGTCCCATATCCAATCCACCCTCGCTAATTCACTTAGAGGCTTGCTCTTACCTTTCCCGCCTGGAAAAGGGAATTCCATTTCTGCCAACTTTGGCAAAGCCCACAAAGGTTCTTTTTTCTTCTTCTCGGCTGGCAGCTTTGCTGGAGGAGGGAGGGGTTGAGCCCCCTTTGCATCCACGTTTGCTTCTAGTGCAGATGCCTGAAGTAAACTTTCAGTGGAGAGTTGGCTTTCAGCCATGGTTTCCGGGCTCTTTCTCCACTGTGTCCAGACTTCTGGCAAAGAACCAGAGCTCTGGAGGCTGGCCAGATTGGCTCGGAGAGGGAAAGGAAAAAAAATCAGTACTGTCTGTCTGTCAGAGTTTCGGTTTCATTGTCGAAATAAGTTAATTTCCAAGCATCAAACTTTAGGAAATATTCTCTTTATTGAGTGATGCAGCCGTGCCTGACAACCATGCAGACAGTACTGGCCCCTTCCATCCAAAACCCCTCCTATTCCTTCCCCATCCACTGCTCTCCACTGGCTGTCTTCCAGATCACTCTCTCTTATCTGTCTCTTCAGCACACAGGAATGTCACCCCTCTCATACATCTCCCAGGAGACTGAATTCACCAAAAGCTTTTCTAGGTGAAATGTCAAACTTTTTTCCTCATTGCTTCTATGTCAGTATTGGAACACTGACATCCAGCACTGCTCACCTACAGTACTTCACTCCAGCACCAGTTTTAGTTGTTTCTCAGTTGTCCCAGCTTTGTGGCAGCCATCTTTAGGCCTCCTCTTCTTCTTGCGATGGCTGAGAGGGGAAAAAACTCCCAAGTAAGACAGGACAGCTGTGACTCTCCTCGACCTCACAAGGCACCCCTCTTTGCTTCACCGTCCCTACAGGATTTGGCTCCTCTCGGAGCCCACAAACTGGGAGAAGTCAGCACAGGGAACGTGGAGACCTGGTCCATGTATCTGATATTGCCATGATGTCAACCAGAAGTCCAACAAGTAGTCCTTAATGAGTCTATGTCTATATGGAGGGAAGTAAGCAGTGGTGTACCACAAGGTTCCATCTTAGGCCCAGTACTCTTCAATATCTTCATTAATGACTTAGATAAGGAAATAGAAGGGGAACTTACCAAATTTGCAGATGATACCAAGCTGGCAGGAATAGCCAACACCCTAGATGATAGGCTCAAGATCCAGATGGATCTTGACAGACTTGAACACTGAATTCAAGGTTGAGAAAAGTAAAATCTTACACTTATGCAAGAAAAACCAAAGTACACATATAAACTGGGTGAAACCAGGCTTAATAGCAGTAACTGTGAGAGGGATCTTGTTGTCTTAGTGGACAACCAATTAAATATGAGCCAACAGTGTTCGGCGGCAGCCAAAAAAGCCAGTGCAATCCTAAACTGCATTAATAGAGGGATACAATCAAGATAAAGTGGGATACTAATATCACTCTATAAAGTCTTCATAAGACCACACTTAGAATACTGCATCCAGTATTCTAAGACCCCTTGCAAGGTAGGGCTGAGGATTTTGTGCAATATCTGCATGACAAAATCGCTCAGATTCAGGAAGACTTGGATTCCAATTGGGTGGGTTCAGATGGGGTGACTGAGATGAGTCTTGAGAGTGTTACCTGGGAGGAGTTTGATCTTGTGACTCCCGAGGACGTGGACAGGATTCTGGGTAGGTTGAGTGCTGCCACATGTTTATTGGACCTGTGTCCCTCCTGATTGGTGTCAGCCTCCCAGGCAGTCACACGAGGCTGGCTCCAGATGGTTATTAATGCTTCTTTGAATGAAGGTTTCTTCCCCTCCACCCTGAGAGAAGCGGTGGTGAGGCCCCTCCTCAAGAAGCCTTCCCTGGACTCTTAGTGAACTATCATCCAGTCTCCAACCTTCATTTTGTGGTGAAGATTGTTGAGAGTGTGGTAGCGCAACAACTCCCCCAGTACCTGGATGAAGCTGTCTATCTAGACCCGTACCAGTTAGGCTTCAGGTCGGGATACAGCATGGAAATGGCATTAGTCACATTGGTTGATGATCTCTGGAGGGCTCAGGACAGGGGGTGTTCCTCTGTCCTAGTCCTATTAGACCTCTCAGTGGCTTTTGATACCATTGACCATGGTATCATGCTGTGCCGGCTGAAGGGGTTAGGAATGGGGGGCACCGTGTTGTGGTGGTTCTCTTCCTTCCTCTCTGGTCAGATGCAGTCTGTGTTCGCAGGGGGACA
Source organism: Coluber constrictor foxii (assembly GCA_038048745.1). Lineage (NCBI taxonomy): Eukaryota > Metazoa > Chordata > Lepidosauria > Squamata > Colubridae > Coluber > Coluber constrictor. The sequence continues at coordinate 110,025,517 of CM075961.1, read as the reverse complement.
GAGGTCAACCTTGAGGCACCTTGGTTGTGGGGTGCCACAAGGGTCGATCCTCTTGCCCCTTTTGTTCAACATTTATGTGAAGCCACTGGGTGAGATCATTTGTGGTTTTGGAGTGAAGTTCCATCAGTACACTGATGATACTCAGCTGTACATTTCCACTCTGGACCACCCCAATGATGCCCTTGATGTGATGTCCCAATGCCTGGAGGCCTGCGGATCTGGATGGGGAGAAACAGACTCTGACTCAACCCCTCCAAGATGGAGTGGCTGTGGCTTCTGGCATCCCAGTATAGCCAGCTGGTTCCATCACTGGCTATTGGGGGGTGAGACTTTGACCCCCTCAGAGAGGGCTCGCAATCTGGGTGTCCTTCTGGATTCATGGCTGTCTTTAGAAGACCATATGATGGCTGTGGCCAGGGAAGCTTTTTATCTGGGTCACCTGATCCAACAGTTGCATCCATTTCTGGACTGGGACGCATTGCACACAGTCACCCACACCCTTTTCATCTCCCATCTGGACTACAGTAATGCTCTCTACATAGAGCTCCCCTTGAAGAGCACTCGGAGGCACCAACTGGTCCAGAATGTGGCTGCGTGGGTGATTATGGGAGCGACACGGTGCACCCATGTAACACCTCTCCCGCACGAGCTGCAGTGGCTCCCAGTGGTCTTCCGGGTGTGATTCAAGGTGTTGATTACTATCTTCAAAGCGCTCCATGGCTTAGGACCGGATATATGCAAGATCTCCTTCTGCCACCGATGGCCTCCCACTGACCAACACACTCCCACAGAGAGAGACTCTTCAGGTCACCGTCAGTCAAACAATGTTGACTGGTGACCCACAGGGGGAGAATCTTCTCTGTGGGGGCACCCACCCTCTGGAATGAACTGCCCCTGGGGGTACGTATGATTCCTGACCTATGTACCTTTTGTTGTGCCCTTAAGACTCTACTATTCCAATAGGCTGGGCTGGCTACATAAGGAATTGTAATGGGTTTTTTTTATTGGAAAAGTTTTACAAACATAAATTTTTCCACTTTCCCCCTCCCCTTCCCCTCCCTAACCCTCCCTAACCCTCCCCTTCCCCCCATGACTTCCCAAGGTGAAATCCAAATCATACCATATCATTCAATACCCCCCCAACTATTCTGCTCCGTCTATACTATAAATTTCTACATAACATTTAGCTAAAAGCTCACTGATACTTCCTTGTTTGATATTTATTCTGCACATAGTCTATCCATTTCTTCCATCCCCACACAAAAGTTTCTTGAGTCCGATCTTTTAAATATGTGGATATCTTTGACATTTCTGCAAAACTGGCCACCTTCAAAGTCCATTCTTCAATAGTAGGCATAACATCTTTTTTCCAATATTGACCAATCAATAATCTAGCTGCTGTAATCATATATAATATCAGTTTTGTGTCAGTCAATGAAGAATCCTTAACTATGCCCAGTAAAAACAATTGAGGAGAAAATTGGAGTTTTTTCTTCAAAACATTTTGCATAACCCACCAAATCTTAATCCAAAACGCCTTCACTTTCTTGCAAGTCCACCATATATGATAATATGTAGCATCTAAGGAATCATATCTCCAACATTTTGGCTGAACATTAGGATACATGCACGACAATTTCTTAGGATCTAAATGCCACCCATAAAACATTTTATAGAAATTTTCCCTCAGGTTCTGTGACTGTGTAAATTTAATGTTCTGAACCCATATTTTTTCCCATGTTTCCATCATAACTGGTTCTGCAAAGTTTTGCGCCCATTTTATCATACAGTCTTTAACCAGTTCATTTTCAGAGTCCCTTTCTAGCAAAATGTTATAAACCCTCTTGATATGCATTGGGCCTTTCTCTTTTATCTGTCTTACCAATTCCTCTTCATACAACATTAAATCAGTTTTTTGATTTTCCCTCCATCTCAGTTGAAGTTGATTATACTGTAACCAAGTTAAATTAATTCCTTCTTCCAACAATGTATTTAATGTTTTTAATTGCCATCTACCCCCATCATTAAAAAGTACCTCTTTATATAAAATCGCCCCGAGTGACTTTATATTTATATTCCGTGTAATATGACCAAGATCCAACCACAAAGGTATTTTGTAATCCAATTTAAACTGGTGCTTCTTCCATACTCTCATCAAAGAGTTTCTGAGTATATGGTTCTTGAATACTTTAACAACTTTATTTTCGTAGAATAAATATGCATGCCAACCAAATTCCAAGTCATGGCCTTCTATATTCAATATTCCAGTCTTTGTCATTCCAAACCAATCACTCGCTTGTGTCAACACTGCTGCTTCATAATACAATCGTAGGTTTGGAAGTTTAAGGCCACCCCTTTCACGAACATCTTGCATAATTTTCAGTTTAACTCTTCGCTTTTTCTCATTCCAAACAAACTTATTTACTCCTTTTTGCCATTCCATCAGGTGTTTATCACTTTTATGCACCAGGATCATTTGAAACAAAAATAGAAATCTAGGTAGAACATTCATTTTAACTGCTGCTATTCTTCCAAGTAAAGATAGCTGCAGCTTTTTCCAAGTTTCCATGTCTTTTTGCACCTTTCACCACAACACCTCATAATTATTTTGAAAAAGTTTTATATTTGAAGCTGCAACTTGAACTCCTAGATATTTCACCTTTGCTACTATTTCAAAGCCTGCCTTCCTTTCAAGTTCCTTCTTTTGACCTTCTGACATATTTTTGACTATCATCTTGGTTTTTTTCTGATTCAATCTAAATCCTGATACCATACCATATTCTTCTATAATATCTTTCATCTGAATTATTGATTCCATCGGCCGTGTTAGGGTAACAACCAGATCGTCTGCAAATGCCCTTGTTCTGTAATCCTCTTGCCTTATAGTTATTCCATTCAGAGTACTCGAATCCCGTATTGTGTTCAACAAGACTTCTAGGGTTAAAATAAACAACAGTGGGGATAACGGACAACCTTGTCTTGTTCCTTTTTCTATACTAAAGTTTGTAGTTAGACTTCCATTAATGATAATTTGTGCTATTTGCTCTTGGTAAATTGCTGAAACTGCCTGAACAAACTGGTCCCCAAAGTCCATCTTTGTTAAAGTCTTTAATAGAAAGTTCCAATTGACTCGATCAAAGGCCTTCTCTGCATCCAAAAACACCAGCACTGCAGGGATCTGTTTACTCTTCTCAAGATGTTCCAATAAGTCTATAATTTGCCTCACATTGTCCTTCTATAAATCCTGCTTGATCATGATGAATCACCTCTTGCATAACTGGCATTAATCTGTTGGCTAATATTTTTGCAAAAATTTTATAATCCGTATTCAGGAGAGATATTGGTCTGTAATTTTCCAGTTTTGTAGAACCTGTTTCCTCTTTTGGTATCAATGAGACAAAAGCCGCTTTCCATGAAGGGGGTATTTTATCCCCCTTTTGTATACTGCAAAATAAGTCTTTAAGATGTTCAATCATTTCTACTTGTAAAGTTTTATAATACACCGCTGTTAAACCATCTGTGCCTGGAGCTTTAGCTGTTTTCAATTGTTTAATTGCAATAATAATCTCCTCTGTTGTTATTGGTTGATCCATTCTTTCCTTTTGCTCCCTAGAGATTTTTGTAACTCTCCTTTCTTCTAAGTATTTATCTATAAGTTCATTCTGTATATCATCTTTGGCGTATAATTTGGTGTAATAATCTAAGAAAGCTTCTTTAATTAGACTTTGTTGAAAAACTTCCTTCCCGCCATACTCAATACTACCAATAAGACGAGAGCTCTGCTGTTTCCTCAGTGTGTAAGCCAGCCACCTGCCCGGTTTGTTAACATTACTAAATGTACTGTGTTTTGCAAATTGTAGATTAGTTGCTGCTTGTTCCGCTATAAGCATTTGAAATTAATCTTTCATGAGTTTTATAATTTCTTGTAGTTTTTTATCTGTCGAATTTTTTAGAAGTAGTTGTTCTTTTTTCTTTATCTCTCCTTCCATTTCTAATCTTTTTCTTTGTTGATTTAATTTATGTTTAGAGTTCATGTAAATCAGTACCCCCTGCATATATACCTTACTCGCATTCCAAACCATTTCAATAGGGGTACCCTTATTCAAATTCATTTCAAAAAATTCTTTCATTTGTTTTTTAAGTTCATTTACATTCTTTTCATATCTGAACAAGTTTTCATTTACTCTCCATGATCTTCTCTCATTCTTTCCCATTTCCATTTCTATCCTTATCAGACTATGGTCAGTTAGAGTCCTCGGAAATATCTTTGTTTTCTTTGTTTTTAAAAGTAGATCAGCTGTAATTAAGATAAAATCAATCCTGGAGAAGGATCTGTGTCTATCTGAAAAAAAGGTAAAATCCAGTTCTTTTGGGTTGTGCACTCTCCATATATCTTTCAATTCAAAATCTTCTTTCATATCGAAAAAAATCTGTGGTAGTTTAGCACATGACTTTGCCAAGCTCTTTTTATCTTTTTTGAAATTTATTACTCTGTTCCAGTCTCCCATAAGTAAGATAGATCTATAATCCCATTGCAATATTCTAGAATATAATAATTTATAAAAATTTTCTTGTTGTTGGTTGGGAGCATAAATGCCAACCACCAAAATTGGACCATTTTGTGTGTTAAATTTGATTACTATATATCTTCTGCAATCATCTGCTTCTATAATTTTAGCTGACTATCTTTTATTTATGTAAAGCACAACACCATTCTTTTTTTCCGAATTTGAAGCTATAAATTGTACACCTAATTTAGAATTTATCAAATATTTTTGATCCTGTGTTCTAATATGGGTTTTTTGCAAACAAATAACATTTGTTTGCAAGAAATAACATTTGTTTGCAAGAATATTAGAACTTGTAATGGGGTTTTAATCATGAATTTTTAATTTGGGACCAAATTGTTTAATACATTTTAAAATGTTTTTAAATTTTGTATTATATGTTGCTTTATTATGGCTGTACACTGCTCTGAGTCCTTCGGGAGAAGGGTGGTATAAAAATCTAAATAATAAATAAATAAATAAATACAAAAAATAAGAAAAAAGTCAAAGAAACAATCAGACCACTAAGATGGCAAGAAAGTGTTGGGCAGCAGGAAGAAAACAGAATTGCTTAATTTTTTCCTTGCATCTGTATGCAAACAAAAAGGAAGAAATAGCCCAATCTACCAAAAAACAGAACCATAAAAGATAGACTAGGAACTTAATTTAAAATTGGATGAGCCTGAGTAGTGTAGGGGAGTAATGCCTCCTACAAAGGCAGCATTTAAGATCCAGCTGCTGCAATTACTTGAGAGTTCAATCCCAGGCAGGCTCAAGGTTGACTCAGCCTTCCATCCTTTATAAGGTGGTTAAATTGAGGACCCAGTTTGTTGGGAGCAATAAGCTGACTTAGTATAAAAAAATATATAAATATACAAAAGTATGAAGGCTATTGCTTAATGCATTGTAAGCCGCCCTGAGTCTCCGGAGAAGGGCAGCATATAAATCAAATTTTTAAAAAAAATAAGCAAGAAAACACCTATCCACCCTAGATGAGTTCAAATCACCAGGACCTGATGGATTACATCCCAGAGTTCTGAAGAAGCTGGCAAATGTGATATGTGAATTGCTACCAGTTCGGACCAGTTCATCCGAATCGGTAGTATTAAATGCTACTGGTTCAGGCAAGTCAGTTGTAAAAAAAATGCTACTGGTTCAGGCGAACCAGTATTTCCGACAATCAGCTGTGCTGCATGATTTATATTAGCTAGAAAGCAGGAAATCCTGCTTTCTAGCGAATCTAAATTGTGTGGCACAGCTGTTCCCCCCTCACTGTCCTACTTACCTTTGAAGACTCAGAAAAGACCTTAATCCTCCTTTTTTAGTGCTGCATGGTACCACCTGTGGTGCACATGCACGCAAAGCGTGCATGCGCACATGAAGTGAACCGGTAGCGAAGCGAACCTGTAGCAGAGTTCAGAGCATTTCACCCTGATGTGAACCATATTTTTCAAAGATTCTCGAGTTCCCAGTCCTCTGGGAACTACCAGAGGACTGGAAAAGAATTGATGTGGTTTCCATCTTCAAAAAAAGGAATGAAAAACAGATCCAGGAAAGTACAGACCAATCAGCCTGACATAAATACCTGAGAAGATCATGGAAAAGATAATCAAGCAACAGATCTGCATACAGCTAGAAGCAAGGAAAATTATAACCAGAAGCCAACATGGGTTTATCAAAATAGATCATGCCAAACAAATCTTATTTCATTCTTTGACAAAGTGACTAAATTAGTGGACCAGTGAAATGTTGTGGACATAATATACTTGGATTTCAGTAAGGCATTTGGCAAAGTAGACCACAACCTATTTCTTGGATTTGTCACTAGCAGACAAGCTGCAGTCAATGTGTAGTCCTTAATGGATTACATCTACATGGAAGGAAGGAAGCAGTGAAGTACCCAAGGTTCTAGTTTAGGCCCAGCGCTCTTCAATATCTTCATAAATGATTTAAATAAAGGAATAGAAGGGAAACTCATCAAATTGGCAGATGACATCAACCTGGCAGGAATAGCCAATACTCCAGAAGATATACTCAAGATTCAGATGGACTTGAACATTGAGTCTCATCTAACAAAACGAAATCCATTGTAGAGAAAAGTAAGGTTTTATACTTAGGGAAGAAAAAACCAATATATAGGTGCAGATTAGGTGAAACCTGGTTTGATAGCAGTAACTGTGAGAGGTATCTTGGTATCTTGGTATCTTGGTCGGCAATCACTTAAATATGAGCTAGCAGTGTGCTGCAGCCACCAAAAAAAAAGCCAAAGCAATCCTAGTCTGTATTAACAGACTAGGAGATAGAATCAAGATCATATGAAGTACATATAAAGTGCAGCTTTATAAGGTATTGGTAAGACCACATTTGAAAAACTACATTCAGTTTTGGTTAGCACAATATAAAAAAATATATTGAGACTTTGGAAAGAATGCAGAGAAGAGCAACAGGAGGATTAGGGGACTAGAGGCTGAAACATATGAAGAATACCTGCATGAATTGGGAATGTCTAGTCTAGTGAAAAGAAGGACTAGAAGCAACATGGTAGCAGTGTTCCAATGTCTTGGAGGCTGCCACAAAGAAGACAGGATTAATCTATTTTCCAAAATACCAGAAGCCAAAACAAGAAGCAAAGGATAGAAATTAGTTAAGGAAAGAAATTTCCTAGAACTAAGGATAAATTTTCTGACAGTGAAAACAATAAACCAATGGAACAGATTGCTTTCAGAAGTTTGAGTGCTCCATCACTGGAGCCTTTTAAAAAGAGATTGGACAGCCATTTATGAATGACTGTCCAGTCATTATGAAGACCCATAATGACTATCCAGTCATTATGTAATGATATAGGGTCTCCTGCTTGAGCTGGGGATTGGACTAGAAGACCTTCTTCCAGAATTTCTTCCAATTCTGTTATTCTGTGATTAAATCCTAGGCCAGCAGCAGATAAATGGCTGGTGGGCAAGTGAGCAAAGATGTTGTCAGTGTATAAGAGGTCATGAATTGGAATAGACATGCAACAGGTCAGCCAATGGGGGCTATTTGGTGACTCAGATGGCTTGGAACCTGGGTGTGGCTTAGGTTCACTGATCTGTATATATATGAGAGCTCCTCATATTATATAGCTTCTGTGATTATTGATTCTGTACTTTTGGATTCTGAGTTCTGGCTGTAGCTTCTGCTGTATGGTATTGTATATGAAGAAGTTTCTTTTATACATGAATCCTGCTGAATTCTTCACTTGTGTGGTGGTTGGATTGCTGCAAATGCTAAAAGATGTATATAAGGATTTGGGGCAAGAAAGGTATGTGGGAATGTGCAAGAGGTGTTGTGCCAGTTGGGAAGGTGCATGGGAGTGTTTGAAGAGATGCTTCATGGGTTGGGAAGGGCCTGTATGTGGGTGGCATGTCTTGTGATGGGTGCATAGAAGTAGGGAAGAGGTGCTATACAGGTCAGGTAGAGCCCATGAGTCAGGTAGGAGGTGTGTGGGAGGGCAGAGTAGATCAAGAAACATGTATGGGGTTTGCAAGGATGCATGATAGGTACCAAAGCAGTTAGGCAGGACATGCAGGGGCACAATGTGAGTCTGGAAGTATGCATGGAGGTATGCAAGAGAGCTGTATGAGTTGGGAAAGGTGTGCCAAGGGCGCATGGGTCAAGGAGAGTGCATGAGAGCATGCAATGTGCTTGCACAGATCAGGAAGATATGCAGGAAGGCAAAGCAAGTAAGGAAGGAGGCATAGAGGTGGCCAAAAGGTACTATGCATGTCAGGTTGGCAGGAAAAATGGGGTGCACAAGAGGTTCTGCATGGGTCAAGAAAGGCACAGGAGAGTTGTGTGAGTCAGAAAATATGCATGGAGATGCAGAAGAGGTATCACACTAGTTGGGTAAGACATAGAGATAGTGTTATGAGTTAGGGATTGTGGAGGACTGACATGAGCCAGAAAATTGTGCATGGGTTACTTTGTTCCTCCCTCCCTCCCTTTCTTTCCTCCATTTCTTCCTGTTCCTCCACCACTTCCTATGCCTCCCTATTATTCTCTTCATTCTCCCTTCCCTTTTCTCTGCAGACAGTTAAGTGGCTCATGCTGGATGAAGATAGAGTGAATTATTGTGAGAGAGACTGGGAAAGTGTTGCAGAATATTCAAAATTATTGCAACAACAGCCCAGCAGAGCTGAAGCAGTAACAACCTGGTTGTAGCAGCCATAATTTTTCCTAAATCTTTTCCCCTTGAGATTCATGGCTTTTGGACTTTGGAAGCATTCTGTTAAGGTAGCCCATTTGAGCTACCTTGTTGCCCTGTGATACACTATGTTGCATAATTGAAGGTTACAAGGACAAAAGTTTTAATAATATATATAGAAGATTGATAATGATTTTTAGTTATAGAAAGAGCAAATAATTTTCTGTCTAAAAGCTAAAGCATGTTATTGTTGAAAAAAACCTGTTTGGAATCCAGTTGTCTTTATCAAATGCATAACATTATTTTAGGACTATATGAAATGGATAATGATCTATGCTACCTCATGAAATAACACATTTTGCTTTGAACTGCGAGATGGGCAGCAATTAAATTTGATTATAATAATAATAATAGCACATTTGTTAAGGTTGATAAAAATTAAAAACTTATGTTTTTAAAATGATAACAAGAGCTGGCAGGCAAATATAATCCTATTCCTTTAGTGGATTATAATAACATTTGTTTATAGTTAATGGGTTTTCATAGTTCAAATAATGGAACAGAAGTAGGAAAATCAAGGTAAGTTGAACACAAAGCCAGAATGGCATTCTTCTTGTTCAGAAAGGCAATCAAGGCAGACTTTTTCTGTAGAATTTTGGATTATAAAGTGTCACTTAAGTGGGAATAGCTGCCTACTCAATGTCTTGCTATGTTGGTTTATGATTGTGGATTGTTGAGATATGTTATATTATGAGACACTACAATGGTGTGAAGTTATCATGATTTTATGATTTGTGAGTTGCCTTGAGTCTTAGATAGAGGTAACATATACTATAAGTGATAATATATGTATAATATATTTTTAAACATTCCTATTCATTGATGAACCATACTGGGTGCACTTGGACCACTAATTCTTTTTTATTTTTTACCTATTGCACAATATTGTTGTGTGGAGGAAGCAAGAAAAAGAATGTAAAAGTTTTACTGTCATAAACAACCTGAAAGAATGTGAAAAAATAACATAAATAAATCAACAAATTAAATATACCGTACTTCTAAATTCCAAGTTCCAATAAACTGAAGTTTGTGTATGTGTGTTTCAAAATGACTGTAATACTAAAAACTACACATTTCATGTGTCACCTAGTATTTCACAGCTTGACATGATAAAAAGTAAACCCTATTAGAAACCTACACACACTCTCCATCTGATCAAAATTTCAAGGCAAGCTGATATTATGTTTAAGTTTTTTTGTGCTTGAGTCATAATTTATTATTTAAGAGAATTCTTTACTCGTTTGGCATGAAATACACTTAGGAGATTCTGATCACTGAATGAATTGCAGAAATCAAAGAAAAGGAGCAAAACCTTAGAAAAAAATAGTCGTCTTTTTTTAAAAAAAAATATGACAATGATAGGGTTTGATAGATCACTTGACAAACCAGGACCTCTTGGGTTATTATTTCAGAGATATTTACTTACTAGCTATTCAAATGCCTTCAACAATGGCAGAACTTCTGGACTTGTACTTTTGGTACCTTTGGAAGCCTGATCCACCAGCTCTGCAGTCCGCTCTGATCTCTCCTTATCAGAGGGTCCAAATTGGGACCATAGCCAACCCTTTGGGGTGCTAAAGCAAAGGGGGACTGCCTAGCAGGTAGAGGGGAGCCACATCTTCCTTCCCTGACTAGGTGTTCTGGCCCCGTGCCCAGAAATAACCCCCCCTCAGACAACCAGAGGCTAAGGAACTGGCAGGCAACCAAGTGAGATGATAACAAAGGTCAGCAGCAATCCGCAGCTGCTTGCCAACGTCTTTATTAAAAGGTCCGTCACATACACACCACAGCTAAGACGCCGGGCCGATTCAAAACCGGGATCCACGTATCTTTGTTTTGTTCGTCACAAAGATATGGCAACAATCTCTCACTTATATAGTCTGGTAGAAGGCATGGTCCATCAGCTAATCATGACCACACCTTTTCCCCTGCTGGGCTCTCCTGTCTCTCCGACACTGGCAAGGGTCCAACCAAAACTCACTCTCCTCGTCAATGTCCTCCTGTGGCTGCGGGGACGAGCTTGGCTCTGGGCCTATCTCCTGCCCTTCGGTGTCCTCCGGAGGCATTGCCAGAGAGGAGAGTCCTGGAGAAGGAGGCCTTGCCAACTCCTCTCCCTCACTCTCAGAGTCCTCCCCTGCTGATGACGCAGGCTCAGGCAACAGAGCCACAACACTAGGAAAGCTCCCTCCACCCATGACAGGGAGCAGCGGCAGCAAACATGGCTGCCATGAAGCCAAAGACAACCTGAATACAAGTCTGAGGAGGAGCAGAGAAAGTGAGTGGCTTGTGAACTGGACAAAAGAATAATTGTCTTTGAAAAAACCAATGCATAGAGGAGGGTGACCTACTTGTAAGCTTTGATGTGGTTTCATTATTCACCCAAGAACCCATTGTAGAACGCATTCTAGCAACGATCAAAAAGAAATATCAACCACCAAACCACATCATAGAATTGGCAGAGCATTGCCTATCTAACACCTATTTCATGTACAAAGGGCAAAGATATAAACAAATGCAAAGGGCACCAATGGGATCAGCGCTCTCCTCAGTTATTGCCAATCTGTTCATGGAGGGATTAGAAATTAGGGCGTTGGAACAAACTACTTATAAACCAAAATTATGGCTTAGATATGTAGATTATACATTTGTCATCTGGTCCTATGGAAAAGACAAGCTAGACAATTTTCTAGTACACTGGAATAACATGCACCCAAAGATACAGTTTACTATGGAAATGGAGATTGAAAATCAACTCCCATTCTTAGATGTATACAAGAGAACTGACAGCACCCTAGGACATAGTGTCGACCAAACGGAGACACACACAGATCGATACCTAAGTGCACATTCACACCATCATCCTTCGCAAATAAATTCAGTGGCAAAAACTTTAATTACTAGAACTAAACGTCTAGCAGATAAGGCACATGTACAAACAGAGCTTCAGATTCTCACAGAGGTATTAATGGCAAATGGGTTCCAATGGGTTTTATAACTTCTAATAAAATTAGAAGTATAATCCGGCAAGGGACAGAGCGAAACCCAAGAAGAAGAACAGAATATGGGAAAAGCCATCCTGCCCTATATAAAAAGGATTACTGATAAAATTAGTAAGCTATTACAGAAATACAAAATAAAAAGAGTTCCATGCAGATAGAAAAATATCTATGATGCCAAGAAACCCCAAGGATAAAATCAAGCTGGAAAATCAAGGGGTATATGCCATGTGCCTCTTGTCAGTCATCTTACATTGGATAGATGAATAGATGAATAGGTGTGCGTTTAGAAGAACACAAAAATGCAATGAAAAAAGAAGAGTGAACTTCTTCCTTCATATAACACATGAAGGCCACGGGACATAATATCGACTTCAACAATACTGGAACAGTGGTGAAAGAGGAACATCTTAATAAGAGAATAATTAGGGAGGCTATTGAAATTGAAAAGAGGCCACAGAATATGAATAGACGAGATGACACTTCTCGGTTATCAAGTATTTGGAGATCTGCACTGAGGGAAACTTGAGTTCTAACATCAGAGGATAGGCAGAGATCCCAACTGGCAACCAGTGGTGCTGTGATACCTACTAGAATTCTTACCTCTTTGCAATTGACAGTTAGTAATAGGGAACCAGAGAAAGCTGGGCCATTAACACACAGTCAGGCTGCAGCTAGGATAACTTCTAGAAGGATAACTTCTAAACTGATAGTAAAGGCCAGAAGATGACAAGGTAGAGAGCTTGTTGAAACATTGCCAAACCTTTAAAGTGTTGGTTAGGATTTTAGCCAGAGTTTTAAAAGATCTTACAAAGTGTTTTGTTGGGATTTTGGAGGATTTTGAGCTGAGATCTTAGCCAGGATTTTAAGCATTTTAATTAACAGACTTTTAAAGGACGTGGAAAAACACCCACGATTTTAACTTTATATATGTGTGTGTGTGTATAGGTCTTTGGTTATTCGGGTCTTCTCCCACGTAAAATTGAAAGTGTCTTGGCGATGTTTCGACGAAGTCTCATTCGTCATCTTCAGACTGGTGTTTTCGGCTTCGTGCTTCTAGGAACAATGTGTGATCACAGCTGTTTCTTCCTTTTAACTGCTAGTGGGGGTGTGAACTGATTGGGTGGGAGCTTGGCTGTGTTCTGATTGGGTGGAGGTGTGTTCTGATTGGTTGGGGGCTTGGCTGTGCTCTGATTCGATGGGGGTTGGCTACGCTCTGAGTGGATGGGGGTGTGTTCTGTTTGGGTGGGGGCTTAGTTGTGCTTGGGTTAGTCTGAGTTGCAGGGGGATTTGAACTGGTGAGCTGCATTGCTGTTGTTTGGCTTCGCGTTCGTGGTTATGCCACATCTTCATGGTGGGTGTCAGTCTGCTTCATGTATGGATTGGAAGGGTTTAAAGTGGCTAATGATGCAGCTGTGGTCTGGCTTATGGTCCGTGGTTGTGCCTCATCATCAGTGTGGGTTTGAGTCTGCTTTCCATGTGGATGTATGGTGGTGACATCCTGTGTGGCCCTCATGAGTGTGGGTCTGATGTCATTCCTCATGTTAGGGACTCGTTTGTCAATAAGGGCAGGTTTCCAAATGGCTGGTAGGTGGGAGGTATCATTTCGTTTATTCATGCTGTGTGGGCATTTTTCTATCTCAATGGCTTCTCTGATTATTCTGCTGTTAAAGTCTTCAGTTTTAGTGATAGTTCTGGTCTTTTAAAAGTCAATTTCATGTCCTGTGGCTTTAAGGTGTTGGAACAGGGAGGAAGTTGGTTCCTCTTTTCTGACTGAGTTCTTGGGTTCTTCAATGCATGCACTTATTCTTCTGTTGGTTTGTCTGATGTATGTGGCATGAAGCCAAAAACACCAGCCTGAAGATGACGAATGAGACTTCGTCAAAACATCACCAAGACACTTCCAATTTTATGCAGGAGAAAACCTGAATAATCAAAGACTTACACACACACACACACACACACACACATATCTGCTGGCTGCCAGAAAAAAAGCCTAGAAACTAGTGGATTGTGATTTCACTGAACTAGGGCTGCATAAAAATCTTGGTTTACGTAGGAAGAATCTGGCTAAAGAGAAATACACATAAAGCCTACGAAAAGGAAAGAAAACAAATACTGTACCTTTACAGGGAGGATACAGGGGATGAGGGTGCGGCTAACTGATGAGGGTTTATAAGCCCGAAATAGATCTATCTTAGTCTCCCAATGGGCAGCAGGTCTGCTGCTTGCCAGAAAAAAAGCCTAGAAACTAATGGATTGTGATTTCACTGAACCAGGGCTGCATAAAAATCTTGGTTTATGTAGGAAGAACCTGGCTAAAGAGAAATACACATAAAGCCTATGAAAAGGAAAGAAAACAAATACTGTACCTTTACAGGGAGGATACATGGGATGAGGGTGCGGCTAACTGATGAGGGCTTATAAGCCCGAAATAGATCTATCTTAGTCTCCCAATGGGCAGCAGGTCTGCTGCTTGCCAGAAAAAAAGCCTAGAAACTAATGGATTGTGATTTCACTGAACTAGGGCTGCATAAACGTCTTGGTTTACATAGGAAGAACCTGGCTAAAGGGAAACACACACACACACACACACACACACACACACACACACACGGAATTTGATCTGGAATTTTATTTTATATTTTATTACTATCAAATTTTATTACTATTTATTCACCCACCTATTGGATTTACAATCTAAAATAATTAAAATTGGATTATCAGCACTATGCAGAGAGGCAATACCAAGCTGAATCATGAGCACCATCTGCTGCTAAAAGGAGAATTGTGCAACCTATGGGAATTTTTTATCTTCGTTCGATTATAAGGATTTACTTCAAATTTACTTTAAACTTCAAACTACAAAACTGTTGAACAAATAAAAGTGATTGGAAGGGATGTGGATAACTCCCTGGATGTTTTTTTTAAAATTGGGCTGACTGTAAAATGGAAATAAGTGGAGATAATGATATGGAGCTGACATACCAAGATATTAAGGATGTTATAAAAGAAGAACGTAAGGAGATGATTGAAATATCTGGCTGCATGGATCGTATAGAGAAAAAGCTGGAAAATACAATACAAGGAATAACAAGTAGAGACCAGGACAATGAGGAAAGAATGGAAATATCTGAAAGAGAGGAGGAGCCTGCAAAATTGGGAAATCAGAAAAAAGAAGATAATAACAAGAAGATATTAGTAAAATTGATGGTGAAAAAAAAAGATTAAAAATTTGGATGAGGGGGAAAGTTGTGGGATAAAATAGAATGAAAAGGAAAGGAGTGTGAAGCAAAACATTTTATGAAAGTACTTTAATAATGTGTACAAATATTAGAATAATAACTTTGATAATTGTTTATATAGAGCCTGGATAGCTCAACAGACTAAATAGCCTGTTATTAACATTCAGCTGTCTGCAATTATTGCAAGTTCGAGGCTCAAGGTTGACTCAGCCTTCCATCCTTTCTAAAGTAGGTAAATTGAGGACCCAGTTTGTGGGGGCAATAAGCTGACTTTGTATAAAATATACAAAAGTATGAAGGCTATTGCTTAACGCACTGTAAGCCGCCCTGAGTCTCTGGAGAAGGGCGGCATATAAATCTAATTTAAAAAAATGTGGTGTAAGAGCTAAAAATTATTTTTGAATATATGTTAGGAATGTAGTAATGTAATGAATGTAAGAAATGAAGGATTGGAGATAGTATTATATATCAGTGATGGCTAACCTTTTTGCCATCACGTGCCAGGAAGGGGGGGGCAGGGGAGGTTCGTGCTCACGCATGCCCACACCCATAATTCTATGCGGGCCATGCATGGATGTGTGACCATGCCCCCCCCCGCTCTTGGCACGTGATGGCCCATTTTTCTTTTTCACCTGGTTCCAGATCCTCTCTATGCATCTGGGGAGGGTGAAAACAGCCTTCCCCACCCACTCAGAGGCTCGAACTGGCCCATTTCCCAATTTCCAGTTGGACAGGAAGTGATGTTTTTTGCTGTCCCAGCCTCCAGAGGCTCCTGGAGCTAAGCTGGCGTGCCAAGCGACATGGCTCCGCATGCCACCTGTGGCACGCGTGCCATAGGTTTGCCATCACGGTTATATATATTCAATAAGCGATTTTAATAAAAAAGTTAGAAAAAGATCATGATTGATATATTGGAATATTGAATAATGAAAAAAGGAAAGATCACATCTGATTATTAGAATGATAGGGGAAAGAGGGAGAAAAGAGGACTAAAACAGAAGTAGAGATATGAGGGGAAAAATAGTAAAAACAGATATTAAGATGATATGAAGTATGATAGAATTATGAGAAGGTTTAGAGTTGAAAGATGACAGTAGTAAAATGAAAATGGACTGTAATTATTAAGAATAATATTGTTATGATTATTTCTATTGAAATGTATGAAACCCAGGAATCAAACAATTCACAAAATGAGATGTACAAAAATAAAAAATAAAAAACTTATTAAAAAAACAATGGCAGAACTTCTATTGTACTTAAAAAGTTCTTAACAGTTCAGAGTTACATTCAGAGATGAATGCATAGCCCATATTTGAATTGTATAGCACAGTCAAACATCAGCACAGAAAATGTTTTATGGCATTTTGTATTATGTCATAAGCCATTTTATGATAATTTTATAACATAAAATGTTTTACAAAATTTGTCAAATTTCAATTTCTTTTTTTAAAAATAATTTTATTTATATCAGAAAAAACAAAACAAAACATAAAATCTCCATCATTCAAATACAATCACAAACAGTATGTCAATCAGTTAAAAAAAAATTTTAAATTTTTTTTATTGAAATAAACAGACAAACAAAAATATACATCCATACAATACAAAACATAAACAAACTACATTTAAGTCAAGTGTTTGAGCTTTCAAGGGAAAAAGAATTCCTTTAGTATTCTATATTTCTTTATATATGTAATTACGTCTTTCATTTATATAATGATATTTATATATTTTAAATTTATTTCTTAATTTTGTTTCCTTGGTTGGTATTCCCTTTCTATCGTATATGTTTTTTATTTCATTTTCCTTCTCTCTAACCAGTCATACCATTGTTGCCAAATTAGATAGTATTCTGTGTCATCTTTTTCTTGAATTTCCTTGGTGAGCCTATCCATCTCTGCACATTCCATTACTTTTTATATTATTTTGTCCTCCAGTGGCGTTTCTTCTAATTTCCATATTTGCGCGAATGTGATTCTTGCTGCTGTCAGGATATGGATTATCAAGTATTGTATTTCCTTTTCATAGTGATTTGTTGGTATTCCTAATAGATATGTTTCTGGTTTTAATGGCACTCTCTGGGCGGTAATTTCTTCTAATTGTTTTTTAATCATTTTCCAGAATTTTTTTGCTTTTTGGCATGACTACCACATGTGGTAATATGTTACTTTGTGTGATCTACATTTCCAACAGTCCTGTGTAGTGTTAGGGAACATCTTTGCCAAGTGTGCCGGGGGGAGATGCCTCCTGTAGAACATTTTGTAGGTGTTTTCCTTATGGGGTACAGACATTGTCAGTTTGGTATTTACTTTCCACATTTTTCCCATTTGTCAAGTTCAATATTATGTCCGAAATTTTTCGCCCACATAATCATTCTCTTTCACCACTTCTTCATCCAATTTATATTTTAGTAAATAATTATAAATTTTAGTTATTAATTTATCATCAGATCCCAATATTATTTTATTTAATTCGTTCTGTTCTTTTTGGATTCCAAATTTTTCATATCGGTCTTATGTCTTGATTTTATTTGTAAGTACGGCCACCAATCAATGTCTGTACCCTGTTCTTTCAATTCTTCTCTTGTCTTCACTTCTCCTTCACTATTCAGCAGTTCATTGTATGTTCTCATCTTGTCTATTGTCATTGCATTTGGATATATTTGGGCCTCCATGGTTGAGAGCCACTTTGGGAAAAAAAACTCTCTCATTTGTGTCCTTTTGCAGAGAGGCTTCAATGTATCCTCTAGTGTCTAGTTACACTGTTTTGTAGCTTTATTTCACCTCGCCGCCGTCTCCAATCGTAAAGTGAAAGTTTTTCTTCCTTTGAGTCCTTTGTCTGCCGCTCTTTAAAGTCTCTGCTGCACGCTCGTCTCTCCGTCCACTGTTTCCTTAAATCATGCTTTCCCGTTGTCTCTCAGCACAGTCACAGTCACAGTTCTAATTGTACACTTTCTCTTCTTCATGGCTAATTTATTTCAAAATTTCAAGATTTTGTAGCCCAGAGCTTTTCCGCACTGATCCTTTACTTGAAATCTCTGCTACACACTGGTTTCTCTGTCCACAGTTTTCTTAGATCGAACTTTCCCATTGTCTTTCTGCACAATCACAGTCACAATCACAGTCACAATTCTAATTATATACCTTCTCTTCTTCACAACTAGTTTATTTCCGATTTCAAGATTTTATAATCCATGACCTTTCCACAATATCTCTTCACTTTCTCTTTCCTGTGCCACCTGTCAAAATTGCACTGTCATTGTCAGCTTTGAATTTCCGCTCCAGTCACTTTCGCCTCGCCACTTATCTGGCAGTAAAAAACCTCTGCTGGTTTGGAGTCTCACTATCACCAACTCTTTTCCTTTTCTTTATAGTTATACGTTTCTAATTCTTATTCTTGTTATTATCTAATTCTTACCAGTTTTCTTTTTTTGATCTTTGCTTCCTCACTAGTCAGTTGTCAACATTCAGGCCAGCAAGATGGCTGGTTTTTCCCCGGTTGGATTTAGGAGGATTATTTTGAACCTTCAGAGTGATTGCTGTCTCTCTGAGGTCCTTGAGATATCCTCTTTTGTCTATCGACTTCTCCATGGTCGATAGTGCCTATAAAGGCTTCCAATCGGGAATATTGGAACTACAGGGACAGAACGCTGTTCCCCTCATTCCTGGCATGATGATGTCACTGCCGGAAGTCACGATTAAAAATTCTTTTGTATTCAGTCTCTCATCCCAATTTTCAAAGTTATTTATTTATTTATTTATTTATTTATTTATTTATTTATTTATTTATTTATTTATTTATTTATTTATTTATTTATTTATTTATTTATTTATTTATTTATATTTATATACCACCCTTCTCCTTACGGACTCAGGCCGGTGCACAGCCGATTAAAAACAAGCACACAAAAGTTAAAATTTCATAAAAGAACAAATATAAATGGCCATAAATTAAAACTAAATTCATTTAAAAGATAATAAAAAACTCTAAAATGATAAAATATTTACAGGAATCAGGCTAAGCCGGCAAGCTGAAAAAGATGAGTTTTTAAAGCCCGCCGGAAGGTCGGGAGGTCGGAGATTGTTCTTAACTCTGGAGGCAGATCATTCCAGAGGGTGGGTGCTGCCACAGAGAAGGCTCTCCCCTTGGGGGTTGCCAGCCGGCATTGTCTGGCTGATGGCACCCTGAGGAGGCCCTCTCTGTGGGAGCGAACCGGCCGGTGGGAGGCAATTGGTGGCAGAAGGCGGTCCCTTAAGTACCCTGGCCCTAAGCCATGGAGCGCTTTAAAGGTGATTACCAACACCTTGAAATGCACCCGAAAGTCCACCGGCAACCAATGCAGCTCACGCAGGAGAGGTGTCACATGGGAGTGTCCCGTCGCTCCCATAATCCCCCACGTGGCCGCATTCTGTACCAGTTGGAGCCTCTGGGTGCACCCCAAGGGGAGCCCCATGTAGAGAGCATTGCAGTAGTCCAGACGGGAAGTGACAAGAGCATGAGTGACCGTGTGTAGGGAGTCCCGATCTAGAAAGGGCCGCAGCTGGCGTATCAGGCGAACCTGATAGAAAGCCCCCCTGGCCACGGGGGGGGGGGGAGAGAAATTAGTTTCTCTTGTTTAACAGTTTTGTATTTATGTTCACTTAACCACTATTGAGCAGAAAGAAAGATGAATAAAAACAAAAGGAAAATCATTTCATATATTGTTATCTTTACATATTCCTATTTCATTTTTTATCTCCATGTTTTGTTATCTAACCATTGATAAAACAAATCCCAAATTAAGTAATATTGTTTATCTTCCTGTTCCCTAATTTCAAATGTCAATTTACTCATTTCAGCACAGTCCATAATTTTCTTAATAATTTCATCTTCAGTAGGTAACTTCTCACCTTTCCAATTTTTAGTAAAGACAATTCTAGCTGCTGTTAAGATGTTTACAATTAAATATCTTATCTCTTTATTGTATATTTCTGATAATATCCCTAATAAAAATATCTCTGGTTTAAAGTCAATCTGTTTCTTTGTCATTTTTTCCAACCATGTGTGGATTTTAGTCCAATATCTGTCCACCACATATGGTAGTATGATCCTGGGGTCTAATGACATTTCCAACATTTCTCCAATTTATTCTTGAACATTCTGGCTATTCTCATCGGGGGTAGATACCACCTGTAAAACATCTTATACAAATTTTCCTTATATTCTGTAGACATTGTCATTTTATAGTTTTGTAACCATAATTTTTGCCATTTTTCTAAATCAATCCCATGGCCAAAATTTTCCCCCCATGCTAACATTGTCTCTTTAATTTAGATTTAGATTTAGATTTTATTGAATTTATATACTGCCCTACTCCCGAAGAACTCAGGGCGGTGTACAGCCATAAAACAAAACATATAAATACAAAATTTAAAATAGACTAAAACAAAATTAAATAATTTGGCTGAAAAATTTAAAATCCCAATAATTTAAAACAAATTGGTCATCGCTGGGCAGCTTTCTTTATGGCCGCCGGCTTTGCCGATTGTTAGAGCCGCTTTGCGATCCACAAGGGGCTTGAAAATCCTCCCTTTGGGTCGGGAGGGAGGACAGAGCCGGTGGCGACAGGTTGAGCCCCCAGAATCGCTGCCAGGGTTTTTTCCTTGCCCTGGAAGGCGTTCTGAGTGAGGGCTGCCTTCCCAGTCCACCGAAGCTCCGATCGGCGAGGGACCTCTGTCTTCAGATGGAGCGAGATGACGAGAGCAACTCCACCTATTATAATCCACAGTTCTTCTGTAACTAAAGAATTTGGTGAGATCTGGACTTTTTTCTAAGAAGTTAAGTATTTTTAAAGAATTTTCTAAAATCCTCAGTTTAAGTCTCTGAGTGAAAGTGTCTGGAAAATGATGGCTGGCTAAAGCGGAGGAAGTGAAAGTGAAAAGAGAAAGTGCTAATTATCAGTTTGCCTGCCAGTAATTGAAAGAAACATACTTGCAAGAATTTAAATTGGAAATATAAGTGATTTGATTCCTTTTCTGCAAAACTGGGGAGGACAGGAAAAGGAGGAAGATTTTCTTTTTTTCAAAGATTAAAATCCTGTTCTGGCATGGCTTCAAAAAAAGCGGGGGGAGATTCCCCCACACACCAGACAAAGGAAAAGTCAGCCAAACCACAAGCACTAGCTCAGAGTCAAACTCAAGAAAGTGGGAATGAGGAATTGAAAGCATTTATAGTCAATTTAAATAATTCAATAGGAGAGCTTGCTGGAAAAATAAGTAAAATGGATGAAAAGATGGAAAAAAACCAAATGGAAATGAAGGAGTGGGTTAAGGAAAAAAGTGACAAGTTAAATCAGAATGTAGCCAAAGTAGCTGCTGCTTTTACAGATGCTTTGGTGGTGGTGGAGAAAAAAGTGGATGATTTAAATCTTGAAGTGGAATTTAACAAGAAGGATGCAAATGAGAAAATTTTTAAAGTTGAGGTGAAAAATCAGAGATTAGAAAATGAAATCACGATGATGCAATTTCGGACTATGGAGTTCGCTTTAAGACTGAGAGGTTTAAGAGAAAATACCAGAGAGAATCTGAGGGCAGCTTGTGTGGAAATATTGGCTAAGATTTTAAAAATTGAACTGGACTTAATTGCTAACAGAGTTGATAAGATCTACAGGGTTAATTCTCGTGTGGCAAGACAAAGGAATTTGCTTAGAGATGTTGTGATTTATTTTACTGATAGAAGGCTGAGAAATGATATTTTGCAAAGTTCTTTCCACACCACTGTTCAATATGATGGTAGCCAAGTTGGTGTTTTTAAAGAGTTACCACCCAAGATGTTAAGAGATCGGAAAGACTATGGTTTTTTGGTAAATGAATTGAAAAAGCGTCAGATTCCATTCAGATGGGATGCTCCTGTTGGCATTATTTTGAGATATGAGGATGTAAGATATCGTATTAACACGGTGGAAAAAGCAGAATATTTTTATCATAATGTTCTTAAAAAAATTTCAACACCCCCATGTTCATCCACACTTTTATCTGTAGAAGAAATTTCTAAAGACAAGGACTCTGAAGAGGGGATTCAATAATTGATTAAGCAAAAAGAACGACAGGCAATTCGAGAAATAGCAAGGGAAGAACTTTTAGGAGCAGTAGGTGGTTTTTCAGAGGACTTTTTTGCAGATTTCCCAGAGCCTAAAACAAAGCAGCCTAGAGCTACAAGAGAGATGGATCTGGACCTTGAATTGTTGTCGCAAGAACCAAAAGATCAGCGTATAACTCGTGCAGCAGAGAAGCAAAAACTAGAGAAACAAAAGCAACAGAGGTCCATGATGCCACAAGAAGAGAAGGCAGCAAATGGGAAGATACAGAAATCTGAAGCAGTGGGAGGAGCGAGACCAAAGACCTCTGCTGTGGAACAGGATCTTAGGCAAATGCTCAAATCGCTTCAAGAATCCCCAAATGACAGTTAGATTTTTATCATGGAACGTGAACGGTTTGAACTTACCACAGAAAAGAAGGAAAATATTTCATTATTTGAAGCAGTATAAAAATGATGTTGTCTGTTTGCAAGAAACTCACATTAGAACCCAGTACCAAAATTTTTTGACAAATTCAAAACTTGGACTACATTTTATATCTTCTAGCTCTGTGAAGAGGAACTGAATAGTTTTGTATATTTCTAAAAGAATACCAGCTAAACTGGTAGAAACGGATGATGAAGGAAGATATATTGCAGTTGAAATAAATATACAGAATGTGTCGATGCTTCTTATTGGAATTTATGCTCCAAACCAACAGCAGGAAATTTTTTATAAATTACTGAATACTAAAATATTGCAGTGGAATTATAAGTCCTTCTTGATTATGGGAGATTGGAATGGTGTGATTGATACAACTCTTGACAAGAAGACTTTGGCTAAGAGGGGAAATAAATTACCACAGACGTTTTTTGCATTGAAAGAAGAATTAGAATTGAAGGATGTATGGAGAATTCATCATCCAAAGGAATTGGATTTTACATTTTTTTCTCACAGACATAAATCCTTTTCTAGAATTGATTTTATGCTGGTTACTTCTGATTTACTTACTAAAGTGGTTAAGACTAAAATGTTTCCTAGAACTTTAATGGATCACAGTCTGGTATGGATGGAGATGGACTTTGGTAAGAGGGAGAGAAGATCTTGGAGACTGAATGAGAATTTATTTAGATATGAGAAGAATATTGTGGATCTTAAAAAACATGTCAAGGAATTTTTTCAAATCAATTTGAATAAGGGTACACCTATTGAAATCGTCTAGGATGCAAGTAAGGCTTATATGAGAGGTGTACTGATTTATATGAACTCTAAGTATAGGTCAACACGACAAAAGACAAGAATAGAACTGGAGACAGAAATAAAGGAAAAAGAACAATTACATATAAAAAATCTGACTGATGAGAAACTACAGCAAACTATAAAATTTTTGAAAGATCAATTTCAAATATTGATGGCTGATCAGACGGCAACTAATTTGCAATTTGCCAAACATAATACTTTTTGCAATGCTAATAAATCTGGTAGATGGTTGGCCTACACCTTGAGAAAGCAACAAAGCTCTCGTATAATTGATACTATTGAGTATAAAGGCAAACAAGTTTTTCAACAGAACTTAATATATCAAGCCTTTTTAGATTATTATTCTAAATTATATCATGCTGATAATATTAAAAAGGATCTTATTGATGAATATCTTGATAAGAAGAGAGTTACAAAAATTTCAAGTGAACAAAATGATAGACTGAATCAACTTATAACATGTGAAGAGATTATATCCACAATAAAACAACTGAAATTAGCTAAAGCTCCTGGGACGGATGGTTTGACAGCAGTATATTATAAAACTTTACAATCAGAATTGGTTGAGCATCTTAAGGACTTGTTCTGTAGTATACAGCAGGGGGGCAAAATACCCCCCTCATGGAAGACGGCCTTTATTTCCTTGATACCAAAGGAAGAGGGTTCTACAAAACCAGAAAACTTTAGACCAATATCTCTCCTGAACACGGATTACAAAATTTTTGCAAAAGTATTAGCTAACAGATTGATGCCAGTTATCCAAGAGGTGATTCACGATGATCAAGCAGGTTTTATAGAAGGCAGATATATGAAGGACAATGTGAGGCAACTTATAGACTTATTGGAATACTTGAAAAAAATAAACAGATCCCTGCGGTGCTGGTGTTTTTGGATGCGGAAAAGGCCTTTGATCGAGTCAACTGGGATTTTCTAAAAAAGACTTTGCATAAAATGGATTTTGGGGACCAGTTTATACAAGCGATTTCAGCAATCTATCAAGAACAGACTGCACAAATTGTTATTAATGGGAGTTTAACTACTAGTTTTTATATACAGAAAGGAACTAGACAAGATTGTCCGCTATCCCCATTGTTGTTCATTTTAACTTTAGAAGTGTTGTTGAATTCTCTACGGGACTCTAACAATTTGAATGGAATAGTTGTAAGGCAAAAAGATTACAGAACAAAAGCATTTGCAGATGATCTGGTTGTTACCCTAACACGACCCTTGGAATCAATCATACAGATGAAAAACATTATAGAGGAATACAGTTTGGTTTCAGGTTTTAGTCTGAACCAGAAAAAGACTAAGATGATAGTTAAAAACATGTTGGAACCACAAAGGAGTGAATTGGAAAGGTTGGCAGGCTTTGAAATAGCTACAAACGTGAAATATCTAGGAGTTCAGGTTGCAGCTTCTAATATAAAACTTTTTCAAAATAATTACAAGGAATTGTGGCACAAGATTCAAAAGGATCTTGAAACTTGGAAGAAACTGCAGCTATCTTTACTTGGCAGAATAGCAACTATTAAGATGAACGTTCTACCTAGATTTTTGTTTTTATTTCAAATGATTCTGGTGCTTAAAAGTGATAAGATATTGATGGAATGGCAAGCAGGTCTAAACAAATTTATTTGGAATGGGAAAAAAACCAAGAGTTAAACTTAAAATCAAGAGTTAAACTTAAAATCATGCAGGACGTTCGTGAAAGAGGTGGCCTCAAAGTATAAACTTATGTTTATACTATGAGGCGGCAGTGTTGACACAAGTGGGTGATTGGTTTGGCACAACGAAAATAGAAATTTTGAATATAGAAGGCCATGACTTGGATTTTGGTTGGCATGCATACTTATTCTATGAAAATAAGTTGGATAGGGTATTCAAAAGTCACATTTTGAGACACGCTTTGATGAGAGTTTGGAAGAAGCACCAGCTTCAGTTGGATTACAAAATACCTTTGTGGTTGGATCTTGGGCAGATTATGCCAAATATAAAGTCACTCGGGGGGATTTTATACAAAGAGATGCTTTTTAGTGATGGGGGCAGATGGAGTTTGAAACCTTTGAACACTCTGTTGGAAGAAGGGACGAATTTAACTTGGTTGCAGTACCTTCAACTTCAAGCGAGATGGAGAGAAGATCAGAAAATTGGACTAATGTTACATGAAGAAGATTTGGTGGCTCAGATAAAATGTAAAGGGCCGATGCATATTAAGCGAGTGTATAATTTATTGTTAGAAAGAGACTCAGAGGGTGAATTAGTTAAAGATTGTATGATAAAATGGGCACAAAATTTTGCAGAACCAGTAATGTTGGAAACATGGGAAAAGATCTGGGTCCAGAATGTTAAATTTACACAAGCACAGAACTTGAGGGAAAATTTTTATAAGATGTTTTATAGATGGCATTTAGATCCTAAAAAATTATCATGTATGTATCCAAATGTTCAACCTAAATGTTGGAGGTGTGATTGTTTGGATGCAACATATTTTCATATTTGGTGGACGTGCAGAAAACTGAAAGCATTTTGGATTAAACTTTGGTGGGTTATGCAGAACGTTTTGAAGAAGAAGCTTGAATTTTCTCCTCAGTTTTTTTTGCTGGGGATAGTTAAGGATTGCTCGTCGACTGAAACAAGATTGATTTTATATATGATTACTGCAGCTAGACTACTGATTGGTCAATACTGGAAAAAAGATAGTGTACCTACTATAGAAGAATGGATATTGAAGATGGTTAATTTTGCAGAAATGGCTAAGATTTCTGCATACCTAAAAGATAGGACCCATGAAACCTTTGTTAGGGAGTGGAAGAAATGGGTAGAGTATGTGCGGAATAAATATCAAATTAAGAAGTTTCAACTAGTATTTGATTCATAATTATATTTATTAATTATTTTATTAAATATTTGAATTTATATTTTTACTATGTTATACATTTATACTTATTATATTAATATTTAGATAAATTATAATGCTAAAAATAAGTTTATATACCTGATAGACTAGCTTTATTCTATTCAATTTTAAAAATTTATGATGTATTATTTGGATTTTTATATTTTTTTAAATAATATTATTAAGACTGAATATTTTTTTATTATTTTGAAAATTTATGATGCTCAAAATTAGTTTTTATATATTTGTTATATTTGTTATACTGCTGTTAGTTCTTACAAATGATTTATGGTTACTATATATTTGAATTAAGGGGGTAAAAGAGGGTGTTAGAAGCTTAGATTAATTTTTTATTACTTAATGTTAAATTTATTATATTTTTATCTGGATCTCACCTAATTTTTCTTTCTTGTTTGATGTTGATTGATATATATGATTGATGTTTGGTTAGCAAAGGAAGTCAGGGGGGAGGGGGGGAGGGAAAGGGAGGGAAAGGGAGGGGGTGGTAGCTGGGTGGGGGGATTGGTGGGGGGAAAGGGGGATAAAAATTGTATTGTAAAACTTTTTCAATAAAAAAAACAAATTAAAATTCCCATTTAAAAGGGGGGAAAGACTTAGGTCGGGCCGGCTTGATGGAATAAGTGAGTCTTGAGCGCGCGATGGAAGGTGCGCAGGTCTGGGATCCTCCGTATCTCTGGGGGGAGCTCGTTCCAGATGGTAGGTGCTCCCACAGAGAAGGCTCTCTCCCTGAGGGCCGCCAGCTGACATTGTTTGGCTGACCGCACCCGGAGGAGCCCCTCTCTATGGGAGCGTACTGGCCGGTGGGAGGCTATTGGTAATAGTAGGCAGTCCGGTAAATAACAGGTCCTAAGCCATGGAGTGCTTTAAAGGTGATAACCAAAACCTTGAAGCGCACTCGGAAGACCACCGGGAGCCAGTGCAGCTCGCGCAGGATAGGTGTTACATGGGAGCGTCACATCGCTCCCATAACCACCCGCGCGGTCACACTCTGTGCCAGTTGGAGCCTCCGAGTGCTCCTCAAGGGGAGCCCCATGTAGAGAGCATTACAATAGTCCAGACGGGAGGTGACGAGGGCGTGAGTGACTGTGTGTAAAGAGTCCCGATCTAGAAAGGGATGCATCTGGCGAATCAGGCAAACCTGATGAAAAATCCTCCCAGTCACGGCCATCAGGTGCTCATCTAAAGACAGCCGTGAATCCAGGAGGATGCCCAAGTTGCGAGCCCTTTCCATGGGGGCCAATAACTCACCCCCAACTTGTTCTTCTTAACTTGTTCTTCTTCCAATTTTACCTCTAGTAAATATCCATATAATTTTTTAATCACTTATTCATCAGAACCTATTAAAATCTTATCCAAGTTAGTCATAACATACCTTTTTATTTAACATCTTCTTCATATCTAAAACATATTTGCCAATAAGAAAACCAATTCATCTGTAACAGTGGTGGGATTCAAATAATTTAACAACTGGTTCTCTGCCCTAATGATTTCTTTCAACAACCAGTTTGCCAAACTGTTCAGAAAGTTAACAACCGGTTCTCCCGAAGTGGTGCGAACCGGCTGAAACCCATCACTGATCTGTAAACCTTGTTCTTCCATTTCCTGTTTTGACTTGAGTTCACCCTCTTCATCCATTAACTCACTATATCTAGCAGTTTGTTCTCTTCTAAATATTACAGAATATGTAAAAGCTTCAATTGTTGAGACCCAGGCTGGGATTTTCAAATAATGCTGTTTTTTAATCTTCTCCCAATTCAACAGTAATGCCTCCCGTATATGATGTCTTCTAAAATACCCCTGTATTTTTATTCCCTTATGCCATAAATAAGCATGCCACCCCATCAACAAATCATGACCTTCTAAATTCAATAATCTAGTATTCCTTAATGTTATCCAGTCTTTAATCCACATCAAATGTGTCGCCTAGTAATAAAGTTCCCAATAGGGAATTTTAGGCCAAACCCCCCTCTCACTCTAGCATCTTGCAACAATTTTAATTTTATCCTCACCTTCTTTCCCTGCCAAATATATTTTAACACCATTTTGTTCAATTCTTCGAAAAAATCTTTCCCCAATCTAATTGGGATTGTCTGGAATAAATATAAAATTCTGGGCAAAATATTCATCTTAATAGTAAATATCCTTCCAATCAAAAAAAGCTGTAGATCCCTATCTGTTGTTTAAGTTTATTGTAATTATTTTCTTTAAGTGTGCTACATCTTGCTGTCAGATATATCCCCAAATATTTAACTTTATTTGTAACCTGCATTTTTGAAATATCCACCAACTCTTCTTTCTGCTTTATCAACATATTTTTAATCAAAATTTTCATTTCATCTTTTTTAATTTTCAAACTGGCCACCTTCCCAAATTCTCCAATTTTATCTATCAGTGTAGTTATTGATATTAGTGGATCTTCAAGAATAAAGACTAGGTCATCAGCAAATGCTTGCAATTTATATTCTTCTTTTTGAATTTTCATTCCTTTTATATCTATTTCTTCTCTTACACAGCTATTTAGCACTTCTAAAGTTAGTATAAACAACAGGGGTAATAGTGGACAACCTTGTCTAGGGCCTTTTTTTTATCTCAATGGAATCTGTCAATACTCCATTTTTATTTATTTATAATATATCACATCAATTGCTTGAATAATTTTTTTCCAAAACCCATCTGATCCATTTGAAGCAACATGAAATGCCAATTTACATTGTCAAAAGCTTTTTGCACATCTAAAAATATCAAAGCCATTTGCTTTTCCAGATGTGCTTCATAGTATTCCAAAGTGTCCAGAATTGTTCTCCTATTGTCTCTAATTTGTCTTTTAGGCAGAAATTCATTTTGATCTGAATGTATAAAGTTATTTAAATATCTTTTAAGTCTTTCTGCCAGTATTGAAGTGAACATTTTATAATCAGAATTTAGCAGGAAAATTGGCCTATAGTTTTTGATTTGTTGTGAGTCTGTATCTTCTTTCGGTATCGATGTGATGTAAGCCTCAGACCATGATTGGCGTATTTCCTTCTTTATCATGATTTCATTCATAACTTCTAATAATGGGAGAAAAATTCCACTGGTAAACCATCTGGTCCTAGTGCTTTTCCATTTTTTTGTTTCATAATTGCTTCATTTAATTCCATCATTGTTGGAATGTGTTGGATGTTAGAGGGAAACATTGTTATGTTTCCCTCTAACATCTCTTCAACTTCTTTGGAGATCCTGGGTAAATTTGCATTTTGAGGATATCATATTACTTCTTCCTCCTCAATCTTTTCTTTCTCATACAATTGTCTATAAAAATCCTGTATAATTTTTTTCTTTTCTGTATTTCCAAATTTACTTTGACCCTGGTCATCAATTAGTTGTATGCTAACCATCTTCCTGATTTATTCACATTCTCAAAATAATTCTGTTTAGAACTTCTAATTTTTTGAGCTAATTCTTCTTTTTGCAGTAAATCTATTTTATGTTTTATCATGTCCAGTTTTGCTTTAAGATCTTTTTTATAAGGACATTTCTGAAGCTCTTTTTCAAATCTCTTATAATCCTCTAGTAAAGTTCTCTTTTTGCCTTTTCTTCATATTTCTCTTCCTTGTATAGTCTATTATCACTCCTCTGGCATAGGCCTTCATTGTATCCCAAAGATTTTGTGTCGAAGTATCTTCTTTCCAATTCTCCTTAAAAAAGAATGCCAGTTCTGTCTCCATTTTTTGTACAAAATCTTTTTCTTTTAGTATAGTATTATTTAAAGTCCATCTAAATTTCCTTTTTTGTCCTTTCCATTTCACTGTCACTGGATTATGATCTGCCCATGTACTTGTTTCTATCTCAATTTGATCTATATTCAAGGTCAATTCTGATATTGCCCATATCATATCTAACTTCGACCAAGATGTATGTCTATCCGAGTAGAAAGTATATTGTTGATTTTTACCATTTCTATCTCTCCATACGTCTTTTAAATTTGTTTCCTCAATCATCTTGAAAAAAGATTTTGGTAATATCTTTCTACTATGTCTTATTGTTTTGTGTCTTATAGTCTGTAGGCCAGTGGGTCAAGGGTCACGGTACCAGGCTGTAGCAGCACACTGCCGGCTTGTGATCCGTGGGTCTTTCCTGCTTACTGCATTACTTCATAATTGGCTCGGATGTGGATGATTTAATATAAGCTCACCTAGAGAAGGTGGCAACTTGAGAGGGGGTGAATAACTTCTATCCAATCAGAATACTGTTACTGTGCTACCTTTTGTCTGCTTGTGTAAAACTGTATAAAAATAAAGTTGTCTACGAAGCCAGGAGAGACATCTTGGAGACATCTTGAAACAGAGCAAAAGCCTGGACCTCTGATTTACAACATCTGGCGCTCGAAGCAGGGACACCCTCCGTGGGGAGCAGCATCCTTAACATCCTTATCATCGTCTGGAATAGACCCCTGGTGCGCCTTTCATCCTCCGGGATCCCTAGTGGTAAGTGATGGGCTGCAATCTATCTCAATATCAGCAAAAGCATGTGCAGGAACTAAGATTCCTTTTGCACAAGTCTGGCATTAGGCCATGTGAGACTGATATAAGGGAACTGGTAGTTGAGATAGGGAAACACTGTCCCTGGTACCCTGAAAAGGGGTCACTTCATTTATGGGACTGGACAAGGATAGGACATACATTACATCTTGAACCTCGGGCACCTGTGAAAATATTACATCAATGGTATCAATGTTGTCAGGCAATAGAAAAATTTGGCTCTGATGCTTTGGATGGGCAACAATTAACTACAAGCCCTCCACCTGATTATGATAAAATTAAGATTGTCACCCCAAAACCATCCTTAATTGAACCATCAGCTCCTGCTGAAGGAAATAATTCTATTGCATCCCCACAGCCACTGTACATCCCCATTAGGCAGATTTTAGAGAAAGAGTTAGACAAAGTGGGGGGAAATATAGAAGAAATTGCTGATATGCTTTCTGTTTGTCCAGTGCATGTTACGGGCCAATTAGATCAGAATGGGGCTCAAATAGTGGAATTTCGTCCTTTGTCTTATGCAATTTTAACAGAACTTAGAAAAGGAATTAGAGATATGGGTTTGGGAAGTACTTATATGCAGGGAATGTTAGAAGCCTTGATGAGAAATCATATTTTAGTACCTGAAGATTGGAAAACTACCTTTCGCATGTTGCTTACTCCAGCCCAATATGTAGTTTGGGATAGTGAATTTAAACATCAATGTGCCATGCGTGCCCTCCACTCAGGAGGAGCATTTATTCCTGATCAATTGTATGGATCTGGTCCCTTTGCTCCAGTTGATGCTCAGGTTATTCTGCCAGCAGTCACTTTGCAAGTTTCTTCTGAATGTGCTTATCAAGCCTTCGGAAAAGTGCCTGTCTCTGGCAAACCTCAACAAGCTTTCTCTATCATAAGGCAGAAAGCTAATGAACCGTATCCTGATGTTATTAACAGATTACAAGATGCTTTACGGCGACAGATAGACAATCCTGAAGCTCAAAATGAGTTGTTGATGAGGCTAGCAAAAGACAACGCCACTCCTGAGTGTCAAAGAGCAATTGTTGGGCTGGGAAAATATCTTGATTTGGCAGATATGATTAAAGCATGTCATGATATAGGAACATCATCTTATAAGACTAATTTGTTAGCAGCTGCTTTATCACCAGGCAGCAAACCTCAAGGAAAGTGTAACGATTGTGGAAAACCTGGTTATTTTAAAAGAGAGTGTAAAAGTCCAAGGGGGGGCATGTCCGTAACATCTCGCCTTCTCTTTCATCAGGGATCAAAACCCTGGTATATCATTGTATGGATGACATTTTAATTGGAGCACCAAAAATACAACCTAATTGGCTTTCTGAAATACAAAATGATTTATGTATCTATGGATTGTAAATTTCCCCAGAAAAAATACAGCTGTATGCTCCTTATCTGTATTTAGGGCATAAACTGTTGCAATCCTTTTCTGCTCCAGCTTTTCCTCATTTAAAGTTACCCAAAGTTATTTCGTTAGTAAATTTGCAACAATTGCTAGGTACTATTAATTGGGTCCACCCATATTTTTCGTTACCTACACATTTACTTAGTCCATTATTTGAGTTATTGACTAAAGGAAAAAAGCCAGGAGATTTAATTATAGTTCCATCTGTAGTATTTGCTACAGTTGAAAAAATTAATAACATCTTGAGTACTTAATTTGTGGATCAAATCCCTCATACAGATTGTCAGTTATCTCTGTTAATATTTCCTACTAGTAAACTACCCATGGGAGTATTGGCTGTTTTAGAACAGCAAAAAATATATTGTATTCAATGGCTTTATTTGTCTCATTACCATCTAAAAATGTTTTACCCTTTATCCAAGCTACTGCTGAAATTATAACTTTGGGGCATACTCGAGCCTGTCGAACAAATGGAACTGACTTAATATTGTTCTTCCTATTTCAAAATCTGACTTTCACTTTTATCTTCGGAATAATTTATCTCTTCAGTGTGCTCTGACTGACTATGTAGGCTGTATTTCATATCCTGCCTAAAGATCCTAGATTTGCTTGCTTAATGACGTCTTCTCTTCCTATTCGCTCATTACTTTCTTCTTCTCCACTACCACAAGCTCTTACGGTTTCTGATGGAGGACGAACGAGAGAGCTATTGCTTACAAGGATCCTCATGACGACATCTGGAAAGTTTCCTCTCAACGTTCAGAATTGTCTATTGTTATCTTAGCTTTCCACACTTTTTCTTAACAATCTTTTAATCTGATCTCTGACTCTCAGTATGTGTGTCAACTTATTTTTAATCTTCCGGGTGCTTATATCACGCCCAGGATTGACTCCAACCTTATGGCTTTATTTCTCACTTTACAGCAATTACTACAAGACCGGAAGCATTTGTATTTTGTCTCTCACATACGCAGTCATTCATCCCTTCCTGGGCCTCTTTCTGAAGGCAACAGTCATGCTGATGCTGCTGTTCATGTTTTACCTATTTTGTTTACAGATCAATTTTTTAGCCATTCTTTTTTCCATCAAAATGCCAGGGACTGGCACAAGCTTGCCACATTCCACTAGAGCAAGCTAAGCAAATTGTTTCATCCTGTCCCCAATGTTCTGGGGGACGGGAGTTCAGGAGACACGGGAGTTAATCCCCGTGGTCTCACCTCTAATCAATTATGGCAAATGGATGTTACCTATATTCCTTCTTTAGCTCCTTAGAAATATATTCATTTATCTATTGATACTTATTCTGGAGCGATTTGGGCTACACCTCAATGAGGGGAAACAGCTAATCATGTTATTTCTCATCTTTTTTCAGCCATTACAGCTCTGGGCAAGCCCTCTTCTTTAAAAACAGATAATGGGCCCCCCTATTCTTCACACACTTTTTTGCAATTTTGTACAACCTGGAATATTGTTGTTACTCATGGTCTTCCCTATAATTCCACAGGTCTAGTTATTGTGGAACGTGCTAATAGGTCCTTTAAGGACTGCCTTCATAAACAAATAAAAAAGGAGAGGTCTCAGGCCTCAAATTTGTCATGGGTAACACAACAGGTTACAAAAGTTTTGTTTAGTTTGAATCAATTGAATTTTTCAATTTCTAATTCGACCGCTTATCAGAGGCATTTTCAACAAAAAACAAGTTTGCCTCCTCCTCTGGTATATTATAGAACATTACCAGAGAAAACATGGTTAGGACCAGTCCCTTTGATTACTTGGGGATGGGGCTAGGCTGCTGTGTTTACATCTACAGGACCTTTGTGGGTACCAGCACGTTGTGTTCATCCAGCCAAGGATGTCTTGGCACCAACCCCTGAACCCTATCCCAGAGATGGCAAAGGTGACTCTACAGAGGGCGGTGATCAACCCGATCCTGTCATGCCAGTCATCCAGTGACATGGGGAGATGTGAAGAATTTGACCACCAAAGCGTAGGCAGTACTGCAGCAGCAACAAGTGGAACAAACACCCAAGAATTTGTGCACTGCCATTTTTGCAGTTTTAATTGCCAATTCTGTAACCATAATTTGTTTATGTTTAATTGTTAATAATTGTACTTTGGCATCAGCAGCTGTCATAACACCCAAACATTCACTTGAACAACACATGAAACAAGACTTATGGGTGCAGCTTGCAAACATCACACGAACTGCCTTTTGTTTGTCTAAAGTTTATATATGGAAAATTTGCTTTCTACATGTTTAATCCCTGTATGTATCCCTACTACTGTAATTCAAAACTTTACTAATTTGAGTATTTGTTCAAAGGGAACTTTGATTAGAAGAATATAGCTCATTGGGGGGAAGCTGTATATTATCCACCCCCTAACACAATTGATTTGTATCAGTTCCTGAAAATGTAACTTTGTTGCTTTAACATTTCAGATGAGTCATGGAACATTCAACATCAACTTAACATTTTACATAATTTGGCCTCTGATGTAAAAATTGATACTTTAGGATCTTGGTGGGAAAGCCTTTGGTCTTGGTTACCGACAGGCTTATCGGAAAACATCCTATGTTATTCAGTCATCATCTGTACTATTTTAATTGGTGGGTGTTGTTTTGTTCAGTGTCTTCCTTCCTTTTGTAACATATGTATTTCCAAACCACCTCTTACGTTGCCTCAGGGTCAGGTTTATGCCTTGTATAAACAGCTGCAGGGATATTCCTCTCCTGACAATGACCCTTTTTCTGGCTCCTCTTAAGAGGATGGCTTCACAAATAAAACAAAACAGAGTGGAATGTAGGCCAGTGGGTCAAGGGTCACGGTACCAGGCTGTAGCAGCACACTGCCGGCTTGTGATCCGTGGGTCTTTCCTGCTTACTGCATTACTTCATAATTGGCTCGGATGTGGATGATCTAATATAAGTTCACCTAGAGAAGGTGGCAACTTGAGAGGGGGGTGAATAACTTCTATCCAATCAGAATACTGTTACCGTGCTACCTTTTGTCTGCTTGTGTAAAACTGTATAAAAATAAAGTTCTCTACGAAGTCGGGAGAGACATCTTAGAGACATCTTAGAGACATCTTGGAGATATCTTGAAACAGAGCAAAAGCCTGGACCTCTGATTTACAACAATAGTCCAAGTCACCATCTACTATACCATTAAAATCTCCCATCAGGCAAATATTATCATACTCCATTTCTATTATTTTCATATGCAATTTTCTGTAAAAGTCACTTTGATTATTATTTGGGGCATATATTGCTACTAATAGGATTTTCATATTATTGTCCATAATCTCCACCATCAAAATTCTTCCTTCATCATCCACATATATTTGCTCAGCTGGTATTGTATTTTTAATGTATAAAACCAGTCCTCTTTTTGTACATTGTGCCAATGATGTAAAGATTTTCCCTAGTTTAGAATATACAAGTATCTGTTCATATTGTTTTTTAATATGTACTTCTTTCAGGCAAACTATGTCACATTTTAATTTTTCTAGTTTGTGGAATATCTTTCTTCTTTTTACTGCTGAATTAAGTCCATTTATATTTATTGAAATTAATTTTCTTTCTTCCATATTCATACTTTATATGTGGGCTTTATTGCTCTAGTTGATCTTAATTCCCTCTGTTCTTTTTGTTCCACAGCCCCTCCTACTGCTCCTTCTACTTTTTCCATCATTGCTAGTTCCTCTTCTTGAGGTTGCATTGAAGCAGCTGTTGATTGAAATTTCATTTCTGTTTCTTTCTCTTTAAGAAAATCAGTATAGAATGCTCTTGCCTTGCCTATAGTATCAATTCTATATCTTTGAAGTTGCCACGTTAATATAAGACCCTCTGGTACCAGCCATCTGTAACTCATGCCTTTTTCATATTTCCAATTCTAAGTCCATTTCAAGTCAGGGTATTAAGTTAAATTAAGAGTTTCTCACTGCACCGGCTACTGTTATTTCTCTTCCTCTTCCGGGGCTTGTCCCAGCTTCAGCAGCTCAAAGGCTGCCACTCCGCTGTTAGAAAAAGGGCTTCCCTGGGATTAATCAGGGACTTTGCAATGCCCCCGAGACCCACAAGATGTGCCCTCTATTAACATAGTCAAAACGAGACTGTGTGGTCCAAAATGGACCATCCAGCAGCAAAGGTTTCGGCAGTGTCCCTGGAGTTCAGGAATCACATGTCTGTTTTGCCACGACATCAAGCCCCTCCTGGTCAAATTTCAATTTCATAGGAGTCATGACTCCCAGATTTTGGATGCATTCTGTAGGTTAGCCCATTTGAGATACCTTGGTTCAAAATTTGTTGTCTTATGATATGCTGTTTCACCAAGTTTATGTAATAGATTTTAATAGTATATAGATTTTAATAGGGATATAAGCTTTCAAGAGATCATTCAAGGATTAAGTCTTTGGAACGGCTTTAACAATGGTAATTATAGGAGAGCAGATATTGCATGGGAGATGTAAGATTACATCTTACTACATCTTTCTATTGTTCTCTGTTTAAATAGTGTTTGAGTCAACTCTTCCTTAGGAACAGTACAGTACTATAACTTTAGTCAATATTGTCAGGATTGACTGGCAGCTGCTCTCCAATGCATACAATGCATAAAACAGGAATTTTATCTAATTAGGGATGCAGGAAATGGAAGGTTTCTGCATGCAAATCATGTACTATATAACTCCTCCTTCTCTTCCTCCTCCTCCTTTTTTGCCTTATGTTATCAGCAGTGGTGGGTTTCTACTGGTTTGCCCTGGTTCAGGCAAACCAGTAGTGGTGGTGGCAGGAGGCTCCGCCCACCTGCCCAAACATCATAATGGATGCTCTGTGCATGCACAGACGCCCCACGTGCGAGCAAAGCAAGCGTGCATGCATGCAAGCTCACAGTTCCAAACCAGTAGCAAAGGTAAGTGGAACCCACTACTGGTTATCAGATTAGGTGCAAAAACCATGCTGTGAATTTCAGCAGCTATACTGTAGTTAGATGAGAACAAAGAGGATGAGAGTTTGTGGCATCCATAGGATATTAGGTTGTTTTAATGTTTGGCAATGATACTTTAATTTGGCTAAAAGAAATTGAAAAGTATGATATATTTGGAAAGCAAAGCCCAAAGAATTACTCCAGTTTTGCTCTGAACTGATCATACTGTAAATTTTCCCTTATGCAAAGAATTGTTGGGAGTCCTAAAGAAGTCCAATATAGTATGCAGGATTACATTACAAAAATGTTGTTGAGGAATTCGCAGAGCAACCCTTGAGTAGCAAGGGTATGCACATGAAAGTGACTGAGAGCAGTTGCAAATAATCACAGCCAACACAGAGATACATTGAGTTGTGTTTACTTTTAGGAAATAGCAATAAGGCACAGTCCAATAAACAGTCCAGGTCATACACAGATAAAGCAGTAGATAGTAAAACAATAGTTCAGCGATATTCCAATAACAAAGTCTTCTTATCAGTCGTTGTAGTCATACACAATAAACAGTTGCAAACAGTAGCAAACACAGCAAATAGTAGTAACAATCAGTAACATTCAGCAAAAAGTAGCAAAGAGTAGTAAAGAGCAGTAAAGAGAAACTAACTATGTTTCAAGCTCTCTCTTAAGGACATTGGTTACAGAGCTAACCAATCAGGACACAGTATGATGCAATACAGCAATACAGCCTTAAAGCTATATTGAGTTTTATTTATTGCCAACCCAACAAGTTAGGTAACTATCATTTCCTAACATTCTCCCCTTTGGGTAGAATGATATATAATACCTTACACTCTTAAACCATAATTATCACAACATGATTTGTGCTTAACTGTACCCTGAGACTTTGTAAAATGATCTGCAATTTTATGTTCAGTCATGCAGTACTCTAACTGAATCAATTTACTTTGTACACACTGTCTAACATTTAAATATCTCAAATAAGTATGCTTAGACCGTATTTTTACAGCTAAATTAGTAGCCATGTTAATTGCAAACTATAAACAGATCATTCATATTTAATCCTATATCAATTAACAATTGTTTATAATATATCAATTCAGTGCATATCATGGATAAACATGAAAATTTGGCTTCCATAGTTGATAAACTAATATGCTTTTGCCTAATAGATTTCCATTCCTATCAATGTATTACCCAATATTATCACTATATCTGATGTTGATTTACGAGTAGATAGATCAGTAACAAAACTTGCATCAACATATGCCTTTAAAACTAGGTCACAACTATGCTCTAAATATAACGAATAATGAATCATTTGTTTCAGATTCCTAAGTATTCGCTTAGCAGCTTTCCAGTGCCGTTCAGTAGGTTCAGCATTATATCTAGCTAGTTGGTTTACACTATAAGATATATCTGGCCTAGACCAATTACTCAAATATGATAGACTGCCTATTAAGGATTGATAAATTTTCTTGTCAAATACAGGACTTTGAATATCACTATGTTTAAAATCTTAACTCATTGGTGTTTTAGCAGACTTACAGAGTTCTATATTGTAACGTTTCAGTAATTGGCTAACTTTCTTGGCTTGCAAAATTTTGTAACCTTTACTAGTTTTAACTACATCAAGACCCAGTTAATGTTTAATTTCTCCTAAATTTCTAATTCTGAACTTCTTTTGCAACATTGAAACAATTTTGGTTGCTTTGCTTTCAGATTTTGTTATAAGTGCTATACCATCAGTAAATAATAATAAAGAAATTAAACCATCTTTCTCTTTCTTGAACAAACATGGATCAGCTTTACCAGCTACAAAACGCATTGCAACTAACTTGTTAACAATACATTTGTTTCACTTGTACACTGATAGTTTTAAGCCATAAAGACTTTTCTTCAGTCTCCAACGATCAGTCTTCCCATCAGTTTTTAACCCTAGTGGGGGTTCATATAGATTGTATGTTGTAATGGTGCATGCAGATATGCAGTTTCAACATCTATATATTTAACTTGTATCTATTCTTAGCTGCCAACACTAACGCTGCTCACAAAGTAGTCGCCCTCAGGCTTGGTGCAAACAATTCATCATAATCCTTGTCTGACTGAGCAAATCCTTGAGCAACTAATCTTGCCTTATGGGTAACAGTCTCATCTACACTAGTTTTTATAAACCCACTTACAACCAATTGCATGCTCACCTGGGGGTAACCTAATATTCTCATATACAGTCAACTCTTTGTCTATTGCTTTCTTCCAAATTACCTGATCCTTTTCAGGATATAGTTCAATTTCATTAAAGTTAGATGGCTCTATGTTCATTTGACATATTACGCTTGCTTGATATCTATCAGGTGGACGTCTTTCTCTAATTGAACATTTAGGCAACACAGGACTCGGTATAGGTATTTCCTCTTCTACTTCCCCTATCACCTCTTCCTCCTTTACAGTAACAGAAGGTTCTTTCTCAATTATCTCATTATCAGGGTTATCAATGGACTATCCACAATAACATTTACATTTATCATACACAGATAAAGCAGTAGATAGTAAAACAATAGTCCAGCGATATTCCAATAACAAAGTCTTCTTACCAGTTGTTGTAGTCATACACAATAAACAGTTGCAAACAGTAGCAAACACAACAAATAGTAGTAACAATCAGTAACATTCAGCAAAAGGTAGCAGAGAGCAGTAAAGAGCAGTAAAGAGAAACTAACTATGTTTCAAGCTCTCTCTTAAGGACATTGGCTACAGAGCTAACCAATCAGGACACAGTATGATGCAATACAGCAATACAGCCTTAAAGCTATATTGAGGTTTTATTTATTGCCAACCAAACAAGTTAGGAAACTATCATTTCCTGACAAATGTAAATTGAAGTTATTATTGCACAATAGAGATTCTAATTATGGCAACCAGAATAAATATCTGAATAGTCTAACCTTGTTATTGCTTTCCTCCTAAAATTGTAATTGTAAACAAGATATCCCATTTTTTCACTAAAGTGTTAATGACTAATAGAGAAAAGTGGAAGAGGAATAAACTTTACATTTCCCGCAGCCTACAGCTCCTGGTACTGAAGAGAAGTGATGATTTTCGCCTGGGGGGCCCTCCCACCAGCCCACAGACTGTGCCGTCAAATTACAACCAGGGGCTAAATTGCTAAAGCCTAGAATGTACTCCATGACACTTGCTGAGATGACTGAATTGAGGAAATACATTGACACCAACCTAGTCAGAGGATTCATCGAGCCTGCGAAATCCAGCATAGCTGCCCCTGTCACTGCATTATGTGTTTGCCAGCTGAGTGTCCATTCTGAGCATTATGGTAGCCTGCCAGAGAACTTTATCATGTATCTATAGCAACAGAGATAAGACTATTCTTGTGAAACTTTAAACTACTGTGCATGTCTATATTCTTTCTTTTCTAACTTCCTGACTTACTTTTTCCTTTGTTCGTCTGTGAGATAAGCTGCCGGTAAAATGTAGTTAGCTAGTTTTTTCTATTTTTATAATAAAAGTTTATTAGAATATATTTGAGTTTTCTTTCTTTAAAGTATTCAGCATGAAAAAACAAGATTCATCCATCTCTAATCAAGTGCAATTACCCCAGGGGGGGGGGGAATGGGACTGATTTATGCTCCGACATATGGTAGCACATGATGGTTGATTTACAATGTTTTTCTTTGGCGTTGCTCTGCTGATAAGCGAATAGGCTATTAGGCAGATAGTTAGTCCAGTGACTGAGAAACACTGATT
The DNA here is from genome assembly GCA_038048745.1 of Coluber constrictor foxii. Lineage (NCBI taxonomy): Eukaryota > Metazoa > Chordata > Lepidosauria > Squamata > Colubridae > Coluber > Coluber constrictor. The sequence continues at coordinate 109,984,616 of CM075961.1, read as the reverse complement.
AATTACTGCAAATATGCCAGGAAAGAAGAAAACCAAATGAAGAGCACAGTCTGCTGAAGACATAAATCTCTCTGATGAAGCAATGGAAAGAATCTTACAGAGGCTTTCAACTTTTTGAACTCCACTTGCTTCAGCAACCAGGCTCGAGGAAGGTGCTGTTGGGGGAGCTGTTCTTGAAGACAACGTGCTACTGAGGCCAGTGACATCCTCTTCTGATTCTACATGCCCTCAATTAATTACAAAAGAATTTACTAAAGAAGCCCAGGAATTTGAAAGGCTTGGTGCCAAACCTAAAGCTCCACAAGCGGCTGGGCATTCCTTTCCCAAAGACATAGGTAAAATTAATTATTCTCCTGTGAAAGCTATCTTGATCAAATAGAGATTCTAGAACATGGGCTGCACCAGGCGAAAGCTCTTGCCTCCTTGCTTAAGCCAGATAAGAGGGACTCTAGTATTTTTCAAATTCCTAAGTCCTTCATGTTGCCTTCTTCTTCGAAGCCAAAACCACCCCCATAGGAGAGTTTCGCGTCAGGCGAATCAGAACAGAAAGCTGTGTCTACATCACGATTATCTTGTGATGTTGTACCTTCTCAGATTACACGTGATGCTGAAAAAGCTGCAGAGTTTTCCGCGATGTCTAAAACTAAAGTTTCAGCACCATCTGCTGTTGGAAGTAATTTACAAGATAAAGCTGAATTATTATATCAGCTGCAAGAGCAGTTACAAGAATTACAGCAAACTTTTTCAACGATGTCTATAAATCAATCATTTCTTCAGGCTGCATCACCACCTGTACCTCCACAGGCTTAATTCTTAGCACCCCCTGATGGTGCTGGTGATGTTATTCCTATTTTAGATGGAGTACAGTAATGCTTAATGCAGCAAATACAGGTGCCAGCGGCTCCAGCAGGCCATGTTAATATTGCAGCTCAAGCCCCAGTGGCAGCTGCAATACAGCAGCCGCACGTTCCAATACAGCAGCCTCAGGTTCAAGTACAAGCGCCTACAGTTGCACAGCCTGCACAACCAGTGCCATTTCCTGTTCCAGCACCACAAGTACCACGAGCGTTTTATCTGCACAGCCAACAGGTTCCTCAACAGGAATCTTCTATTGTTCCACTGGCTGGTGATTCGAAATTAAAGCACTCAGGACAAAATTATAAGGCATGGGTCATGAGGTTGGACTTTTCCTCCATAGAGAAGGTACCGATTGCATGGTGTTTAATCCTCCTGACCAGCCATGGGCTCCTGAAATAAGAGATTTAGATACAAAAGCATGCACAACATTATTGATGTCCATGGATACTGAACTGCAGGTTACTTTTCCACCTGATGCAACTGCCCAACAAATTTGGGCCCAATTAGAAACATGCTACCGGCCCGTTTCAATTGAATGTTTGCTCTTGTCTGAGTTCCATGGTTTGAGATTAAAACCTGGCAAATATATTGGAGAACATTTAACTAAAATGAAAGGAATGAGAAAAAAATTGGGGAAAAGAGGCAATGTTATTGTTGATTTTCAAATGATCAGCATTATTATTAACTCATTGAATTATGAATGGAAGGATGCCATTACAAAAATTAATCAAGTGCCTATGGCTCAACACACAATGGATCATGTACACAGAAGTTTAACTGAAGAAGAGGCACTTATGCTAGCCACGCCACATTTGAGAGGACAACCTGCATTAAGAGCTCCAGCAAGGCACCCCTTCCGAGGAAAAGCCTATGTTCAAAGGATGCCATGATGCTACATCTGTAATTGTATGGGACAAGCCATCCAGTTTTGTCCCCAACGATTTCCAGCTCCTGTCATGTATCAGCCCAGAGGAACAGACTCCAGGGGAGGCAGAGGCAGAGGCAGAAGACAAGGTCTTTGTGGTCCCAGACATGATCCACAAGCTCCACTTGCCACATTGGCTTTAACCAATGATCCACAACCTCATCCAGAGTACGGCAGATGACCTCTGTGGACTTTGGATAGTGGCACAGCATTGCGTGTTACCTACAGAAAGGAGCTTTACATAGAGATGCACGAGCTTGAACCTGAACTATGTGAACTCTATTCTTTCTCAAATCATCCTTATCAGGTCATAGGAAAAGGAACTGTTTATGTTGAAGAGCTCGATGCATTTATTCCTGACATTTATTATATACCAACAGCAAATAGCAGTTTACTTAGTCAGAGCCACTTGTCCAGAGTATCAAAGTTCCAAGTCCACCACCTCGAAAAAGCAAGTTATATAGTTAAAAATGGAGATATTGTTGCTGAAACCATGTTAATTGATGGTGTTTATTACCTAAAGCCAAAGTTTAAACCACAAGCATAGGCAAGTATACAAACTCCAAAAGAGGAGAGTACAGGCCCAGAGAGAGATGTTCCAGTGAGAGATCCTGTTGCTACTCCAAAGGCTCCTAAAGCCAACAAAAAGAAAATTAGGAAACAGATTGCTCAAAGCAAGCCTGAGGTCCCTGATAAAACTGAGTGTCGAAAATTCACTAACTGGTAAATCTTTGCATTATAGGTGTTTCCATAAGTGGCACAGAAGATTGGGGCATGCCAGTTTCCGTGTTCTTAGGAAAATGCCGGAGTTTGTGAGAGGTTTGGCTCTAAAGGGGTGTAAGGTGTTTTTGGATTGTGCTGTCTGCAAAAAAGCCAAATCCAAAATAGCAGCCATTCCAAAATGCGCTACATGCCTGTCAACATGCATTTTTGATTTGGTACACACTGACATAGTAGGTCCTTTTAAGCCAATACTTGGTGGTAAAAAATATATTTTAACAATTGTTGATAATTACTCTAGATATGGATATGTATATCCTATGAAAGAAAAATCTGAGACCTTTCAGATCTTTAAAGATTTTGCTGCTCTTGTTTATACTCAAAACAAAGTAAGCATCGCCAGAATTCAAAGTGATCATGGTGCTGAATTCATGCCTCAGTGGTTCCAGGACTGGATGTGTAAAAATGGAATTCTTCATCAGACCTCAGCCCCTTATAAGCTGGCTCAGAATGGGGTGTAGAAAGAAGAAGTGGGGTCCTGCAAACCATGATACGTTGTCTCCTAAAAGACCCCAACCTCAGTATTCCATACTGGGGTGAAACTATTAAATATGCAAATTATATTGTCAACTGTACGTGGAGTAGTATAATAAATCAGACTCCTTTCTTCATGTTGTATGGGTACAAGCCTGACCTCAAAAACCTCCATATTTTTGGTTCATACACTATGGTGAATATTCCCATAGCTCAAAGAAAGAAAGGAGGTCCAGTAGCAAAGAGGATGAAATTTATTGGTATTGATGATAACTCAAAGTGGAGCAAATTTATTGACTCCACACATGTAATAGTGATTTTCCAATCCACCAATTTTGAGGAAGATGCTCAGATAGCTCAACAGGCTACGTAGCCTGTTATTAACATTTAGCTGTCTGCAATCATTGCAAGTTCGAGGCTCAAGATTGACTCAGCCTTCCATCCTTTCTAAGGTAGGTACATTGAGGACCCAGTTTTTGGGGGCAATAAGCTGACTTTGTATAAAAAATATATATACAAAAGTATGAAGGCTATTGCTTAACACATTGTAAGCTGCCCTGAGTCTCCGGAGAAGGGCGGCATATAAATCTAATTTAAAAAAAAAAGATGCTGACTGGTCCACAATTCATTCCAATGATCCTGGAGTTTATTTTCCTAGAGATGATGCTGGTGATGCCTCACAGCCTGATGATCAAGATTCGCAGGCAAATGTTCCATCCACTGGTTCTTCTCAACCTGAGGTTCCGTCTTCACAAGCCACAGATGCTGACACTAGCAATGATGGTGAAGATAAGGACGAAATGGAAGAAGAATGGATGGCTGTTCTGAGGCTTTCCAAGAGGGCCACAAAGGGGATCCCTCCAGAGTGATATTCATGGCAACTGACAAAAGCACCCTTTGATTTGTACTGTTACACTTCCTCCTGATAAGTTCACACAAATCAAGCATCTTCCTGACTCAGAGCAAGAGAAGTGGTATGATGCAATGCAGTCTGAAATGGACAGTCTAAAGAAACTTAAGGTATTTATGCCTGCAAACCCTCCAGCAAACAAAAAAGTCATTGGCACTCGATGGGTCTACAGAATCAAAAAGAAGCCAAATGGTGAGTCATTGTACAAGGCCAGACTTGTAGCTCAGGGTTTCGCTCAACATTATCCTGAGGACTACACAAATACATACTCACTGACAGTCTTGATTGAAAGTGTAAAAATTGCTTTAGCCACCACCACTATCCTTGGTTTAGAGGCTTTCCAGTTCAATGTTGACTTGGCTTACCTACATGCTGACCTAGATAAAGAGATCTATGTAAAAGGTCCTCCAGGGTTCTGACAGCAAGAAGGGGATACCTGGTTTCTACACAAAAGTCTTTATGTTCTGAAACAGTCTGGTTTAATGTGGTATTTATGTCTTATTGACAAACTAAATTCAATGGGCTTTATTAAGTCCGAAACTGATGAATACGTGTTTACAAAAAGTTCTGATCTTTTGTAAAAATATCAATATATATGAGATAGTTCTTGTTTATGTTGATGATATTATATTGGTCCAAATGAGCAGATGAGTAAGAATTTTGCTAAAGCTTTGCAGAGATTTTTCATATTGAAATCTTTAGGTTATGTTAACACTTATTTAGATGATCAGGTTGTCAAAACTCAGAAAGGGTTTAGTCTTTCACAAGAGGATAAAATTGAGCAAATTTTGCATCATTACAACATGAAAGATGCTAATACAGTACGCATACCCATGCAAATAGATTTTCACAACTTGGCACATGAACCAAGTCCTGAATTTGAGGATCAAACACTTTATCCTTCAGTTATTGGGTCACTATTGTATATTACTAGTTGGACTAGACCTGACATGGCACTTAGTGTTAATCTCTTGTCCTGAAACATAGATAAGGCAGGACAGTTTCATTGGACATGTGTTAAGAAATTATTGAAATAACTAAAACAACTAAAAATATGAGATTATTGTTAGAACTGACACATACTGATCATGCAGAATTATGTTGTTATGCAGATTCTGATTGGGCGAGTGATAAGAAATCACATAAATGTACTTCAGGTTATATGATGTTCTTAAATGGATGTCCTGTTTATTGGCATGTGCGAAAACAGAATTTTGTTTCTTTCTCATCTACTGAAGCTGAATATGTTTGTGTTTCAGATACATGTAATTCTCTAACATGGTTTGATGCTTTGGTCACAGATATCTGGACACACCCGATCTGACGCATCACCGTGATGGAAGACAATGAATCTGTGATTTATATTTCTGAATCACGTTTCATGAGTTCTAGGTCCAGACACATTGACATCCGTTATAAAAACATCAAACAATTAGTGAAACAAGATTTTGTAAAATTGCAGTATGTGCCTACACATAATCAGATTGCTGATATGCTCAACAAACCACTTCCAACAGCTCAGCATGAGTATCTGCATAAGAAGATGTGCCTTACCTGATGGCTATACCTGATGTCTGCTCAACTGACAAAGAAGGGGTTGTCACTGTGTTATGTGTTTGCCAGCTGAGCGTCCATTCTGAGCATTACGGTAGCCTGTTTATCACATATCTATAGCAACAGAGATAAGACTAGTCTTGTGAAACTTCAAGCTACTGTGCATGTCTATATTCTTTCTTTTCTAACTTCCTGACTTACTTTTTCCTTTGTTCGTCTGTGAGATAAGCTGCCAGTAAAATGTAGTTAGCTAGTTTTTTGTATTTTTATAATAAAAGTTTATTAGAATATATTTGGGTTTTCTTTCTTTAAAGTATACAGCATGGAAAAACAAGATCCATCCATCTCTAATCAAGGGGGGGAACGGGGCTGATTACACTCCGACAGCCCCAGTACTGCTTAAAGAAAAAAAAAAGGTACCTTACGATTATGTAGTGACTTTAGAACTATTAACTGCATTTGCATACAAAATACCTATCCCCTCCCACTGATGAAAGACTTACTAAACCATCAATCAAAAGGAAAAATCTTCACCAAGCTAGATCTAAGAGAAGCCTACTACCGCATTCACATAAAGGAGGGAGACGAATGTAAAACAGCTTTTACCTGCCCCTTGGGCAGCTTCTAATTCCAAGTAATGCCTTTTGGACTCCAGGGGGCCCCAGGGGTCTTCATGCAACTGATCAATGAAGTTTTGCATGAGCATTTATATCAGGGGGTTCTTGTTTATCTCGATGACATTCTTATATTCAGCGAAAATATGGAAGACCACATCAAATTGGTCAGACAAGTACTGAAAAAACTCCTAGCGGCCAAACTTTATGCAAAATTGTCCAAATGCAAGTCCCATAAGGAAGCCCTTGACTACTTGGGATACAGAGTGTCAAATAAGGGGATCGAAATGGATCTAGAGAAAGTGAGGGCAGTACTGGATTGGCAGCCCCCACACACCCGTAAGCAACTCCAAAGCTTCCTAGGGTTTGCAAACTTTTATAGACAATTCATCCCTTCCTTCGCTGAGGTCGCACTCCCCTTGACAGAACTACTAAAAACCAGCCCGTCTCCCACCAGGCCAAAACCTAGCCAAACTTTAGCTTGGACAATGGACTGCCAAAAATCCTTTGAATGATTAAAATGCCTATTTGTGGTGGAGCCAATCCTACAACATCCTGACCCAAATAAGCCCTTCATGGTTCAGGCTGATGCAAGTGATGTGGCGATGGCGGCTGTCCTACTACAAAGGGACCCCTGTAACAATCTAATGCCGTGTATTTATGTATCAAGGAAGTTAACTGACACTAAGTGCAGATGGGCGGTATGGGAAAAAGAGGCATTTGTGGTGCGATGGGCTCTCCTGTACTGGAGACATTTCCTGGAGGGGGTGGAGGAGCCTTTTGAGGTTTGGACTGACCACAAGAATCTCGAGGCACTGAAGACCCTAAGGAAGCTTTCTCCAAAGCAGGTTCGCTGGGCCCAATATTTCAAATGCTTTAACTTTAACCTGAAATATATCCTGAGGGGTAAGAACCTTCTGGCTGATGCTCTCTCCTGCAAACCCCAATTTGACAGCCGATGAGAAGAGATAGTTTACACCATGATTTCAGAGTCTCAGCCAGCTGCCCAAGCCCGCACCAGAGCGCAAACGCGCCAGGGTTCCAACCTCCCCAAAGACAAGTTGACAGCGGAGCTAAAAGTGGTGCTTTCTGATGATTAGTGGTTCAAAGAGCACCAGGCGGACCTTACCCTAAGGTACAGATTGGTGTGGAAGGGGAATAAACTTTATGTTCCCTGCAGTCTACAGCTCCTGGTACAGAAGAGAAGTCATAATTCTCACCTGGGGGGAGCATTTTGGGTATTTAAAAACCCTCCATTTGACTAGGAGGCAATTCTGGTGGCCAAAAATGAAAAAAAATGAAGACTATGTGAGGGGCTGTGCCACCTGTGCCACCATGAAATACTGACCAGGAAAGCCCCCTGGCCTCCTCCAGACTGTGGATGAACCCACCAAGCCCTGGGAGGAGATTTTGATGGACTTCATAGTTGAGCTCCCCAACAGTGGGGGCCAGCCGAGTCATTTGGACCATCATTGATTTATTCTCCAAGCAAGTCCACTTCATTGCCTGCAGCGGACTACCCTCGGCTAAAAAACTGGCAAAACTGTTTGTGAAACACATTCGCTGGCTACATGGAGTCCAGTTTACCTCTAAATTCTGGATCGGCTGAAAAATTAAACTCAATGGTGGAACAGTACATTAGGTGTTATGTGAATTATCAACAGGAGAGCTGAGCAGATTTGCTACCATTCGCAGAGGTTGCTTATAATAATGCAGTACACAGCAGTACTGGGTTGACCCCTTTTCAAATAATGGGCATGGATTTTGTGCCGATGCCTGAATCACCTAGAGAGCTGCCTATTTCCATGTCCTTAACAGACTGGATGACCTCGTTGAAAAGGGGTTGGGAGAATAAAAAAAAAAGCTTTAGCGGAGTCAGAGGAAAAATATAAGGCTCAAGCCGACAAACATCGGGGTCTCCAACCACCTTTCTGAACAGGTGATAAGGTGTATTTGTCAACCAAGTGCCTAAGATTGAGAGTGCCCAGCAAGAAGTTTGGACCCAAATTCATTGGTCCCTTTTCTATAGTGAAAGTGATTAACCCAGTGACTGTCCAACTTAGGCTCCCTCGCGTATTAGGGAGAATACACCCCGTTTTCCACAGCAGCTTATTGAAACCAGTCAGAGAATCCACCCTCAGATCTTTGCCAGCTGCTCCGCCTCCTCCCTTAGTAATACAAGGGGAGACTCTAGACTTTACAGGGGCCGATTGCAATATTTGGTGCACTGGAAAAGCTACCCTTTGACTGAAGCTACTTGGGTCAAGAGTTGGGATGTGAAGGCTGATGCGCTTGTGAAACAATTTCATGACAAATTTCCTGACAAACCAAAAGATCCTCCTGGAGGGGGGAGGGAGGTTAAAGGGATTGGTGCTAAGCGTTAACATCTTCTTTTGTGTTTTGTCTGTTTATTTTTCAGGATGTAATTCTTTCTGTGGGGGGGAAGCCTGTCAGCCTTGGAAGCCATATTAGGCTAGAAGCTTCAATGCTGCTACCTCCTCATGTGTGGGAAGGTAGGAGGGGGGACTTAGGAGTGGGGAATCAGTCGGCATAACAGCATTCTTCCCATCGGTCAAGGTCAGGGAGGTCCAACATCTGGAGGAGGAGTGGTCAGGGGCTGGGCAGAGGCGAAACCAGTAGTGATTGGAGCATGTGACTGATTTGGGAGCTTTGTATTATTGAAAGAAAGCCCGGGCTTTTCAGTTTCGGGATTTCCCAGATGTGCCAGTTTACCTATTGCTAGTAAAGAGAACTTTGGAAAATGCCTGCTTTTGCGTCTTTACTGGGAGTTGGGGGTTTCTGGAATGCTGACAAAGAGAAGATGCCCTAAAGATAGTACGACTTCTTCAAAGATCATTGGAAAAGCAACCACTTTGCATGATAATAGCATGCTGACAGCACCATACTGTAAGTATCTCTCTCTATACTTTTCAAATATTTGCAATTCTATATGTATGGTATTTTGTGTATTTGAAGAAGTAAGCATTTATAGAATTTTTGGCTGGTCCATAATTATCAGAAATAATTCTGGCTTTGTTTTTCTAGTGTGATTATTAGTATTCTAACTCAAAGAATAACTCAACTCAAAGGATTTCTCAACAATTCTATTTTGTTTTTGTTTCTCTTACAAGAATTGAAAATATTTTTGTTTGCTTAGTCTGATATGCCAGACAGATTTGGCTCTGGATAGGAAGGAATTTACTTCAAAAATGTCTATAGTTTGGGCTTTTTTGGAATGTTTTTCCCACTCTGTCAATCTCAGATAGCTCGGGATTTTAAACTTTAATTTTAAACAAGATGTCTGTTTTTGTTTTACTTGTTGTCTTGTATATTAAACTCTTGTTAAAAGAGTTTCTTTTACTCTTTATCTTCTTCAATTCTCCCCATATTTCTATAAATGCATAGTCTTTTAGTTCAAAATTTTAAATACTTTTAATTATTTTTTCATTCTGATTTCTATCTTTATCCCTAATATTTATATTCTGTTTGATCTGCTGTTCTTTCCCTCTCAATATATTAAAATAGAAATGTTGATTATAAAATTGAGGCAGGGACATAAAAAAACCCAGATCCCATTAGGAAAGTTTTTAAAGGAAAGAGAAAGAAATGATATAATTACAGAATTTCTTTTGGGAGAGTCCGAGCTACTTCCAATACTGCCTTTCTTGGTTTTCTGGGCCAATGAAGTTCCAAAGCGAAGTGTTTCATACACAGGGTCAACTTTATTGCCACAGGCTGAGGGGAGAAAAACAAAACATTGGGATACTTGAGAGATAAGGCAGGACAAGTTATTTCCATAAACAGTGAAAAATACCATGGACCATGATAATACAACCCAACTGCTATGACAGAATGACAAGGTAGCAACAATGGAATATCTGCAAGAAAAACACCTGCTTGCAAGCAAGAAGTTGTGGAACCATAAATTAGGCAAAGTAATAGAAAGTGAAGATGTTGCTCTGAAACATTAGAATTCAACCAGATAAGCACCTGCCACATAACTCCATAGATTTTCTTAATTGTCAATAAGAAAGACAAAAAAAGTCTGGATAGTGGACATGCCAGTAGAATAGAATAGAAACAATTGGAGAAGGCAATAAAACACAAAATCTATACATAGAAATAGAACGACTATGGAAAAAGAAAACAAAGATAGTACCAATAATAATTGGCACATTTTGGTGCAATCCCAAAACAACTGGAACACTACTTGAACACCATCAGCATTGACAAAATCACCACCAGACAATTGCAAAAGGCAGTTTTACTTGGAACAGTAAAATATTTTGTGACAATACCTTCAACACCATCAAACATCCACATCTTTTTATCCCAGGTCCTTGTCTGGGATTTGGTAAATTGGATGAAAATGCCAAATCCTGTGTAAATATCTGACTGACTGTGTGCAATAAACAGGAAGAATAACAACAGCAGCAATGTTTGGCAAAGAGTTAGATGTTAGAACAGGGGTGTCAAAGTCAATTTCATTGCGGCCAGGATCATCATTGTGGTTGTCCTGCAGGGACTGGAGGGAGGGGCGTGGCCAGTGTGGCTGCAGCTGACTGGGCATGGCCATCTTGACATTACTTTCATGTGTGGTGCCTATGGGGGCCAGGCGAGGTTGGGGAGGGTATCCAGGGGTCTCCGGAGGATAGGGTGGTGGGCATGGGATGAGGAGAGATGAGGCAGTGGGCAGGGTGGGTGCAGTGTGCAGCCAGAAATCATCAGACACCACATGCTCACCGCCTTTTGTGCATGGGCAGATGATGTTTCCAGTGCATGCTGTGGCTCCGGAGCCCTACCACCAGGCTGACTGTCGAAGCAGCAAGTGGAGGCAGAGGGGAGGTACATGATGTGGCTGCTGGACACACTTACTCGATCCCACTATCCATTTTGGCTTGTGTTTGGAGAGCAGATCACCTCTGGTCATCTCCTTGGTCCCCTTGTGAGTCTTGCCCTTGGACTGCACGTGGAGTGTGTTCCCCTCACACACCTGATGCACATCGACCCCACTGTGGGCTACTGTCACTGCCACTTGACAGACCTGCCCAGCCCAAAGGAGGCGAAGCAGCAAGCTAGAAAGGCTGAGTAGAGGTGGTAGAACATGCCCAGGCCCAGCAGGCAAAAGACAACTACACGAGCGGTGAAAGCTGGATCCCCATTGGTGCCATAGCGGCCTAGACCCAGTAGAGATGGGGGGATGCATGTGATACCAGCTGAGCCTTGGCGGCCATGGCACCGATGAGGATCTGAATTCCCCCACTTGCGATGGCTATCTTTTGCCTGCTGAGCCTGGGCATGCTCTATCACTTCTACTCGGCCTTTGTATCTTGCTGCTTCACCTCCTTGGGGCTGGGCAGGCCTGGTGCTCCAGGTGGAAGCAGCAGGGGCTTAATAGACCTGTGTGAGCTGCTGATGGCCTTGGTGGTGGCAGTGGCCCACAGCAGTCCTGAGGTGTGTCAGATGTGTGAGGAGAATGTGTTCCATATGCAGACCAAGGGCAAGACCTGTGAGGGGCCTGAACTAGCCGAGGAGATGACCTGAGGCAAACTTCTCTCCAACTGCAAGGAAAAACAGATGGGATGGAGTAGGCAGGCCAATGGTATCTGGCAGCAGCCGCCCCACTGCCTGCTTTACCTTGTTTCAGCCTGCAATGGCAGCAGTACCTGGGGGGAGGGGAGAGGTTCATGGTCCGGTCTGCTGGATGCACCAGGCAGCTGCCTGCCCTATCCCAGCCACATGGAATGGAGCAGGCGTGTCTGGTGGTCCACATCATGTGCTTCCCCCGATTCTGCCTGCTGCCAGTGCTGCTGTCATCATGCCTGCTTCTTGGAGGGCCAGCTGTGGAGTCCCTGCCAGACCATGCCTCCACCCGACATGTGAGTGTGCATGCACCCCCCCACCCTGAAAAGCTGGAGATGCTGGTGCAGGCAAGGCACTTATCTGCAACTTGGTAGGACTACTATAGTAGAACTCTTCCCATCTCACTGCAAGATTCTGTGACACAACAGCCATTTCTTCTTTGATTGTTGAAGAAAACAGAGGTTCATCTAATAGCCAACATTCTCCCCCATCCCCCATTCCTGAACAGAGATCTTCCAGAAGGTATTTTGAAAGATTCTTATTTCTGCTGGTAATTTCTACCACTTTCAACAGCTTATTATTTTTTGGCCTGACATTCCTGACCTTTTGAATCCATGACAGCAATGACATAGCAAAGGGCCAGCCAGATAGCTATCTGCTGCATGCTCCTGCCATTGTTGCTTCATGCCATTGTTGGTCCATTGATAGTATGTGAAGTCAATCAGTGAGGGGGAGATAAGTAGGAAGGCAAGCAGTCTGTGCTCTTGTTAGGGATAAGTGGGAAATTCTGGTAGGCAGAATCATCTTCCCTGCTACTCAGCAGAAACTGAGAAGAGGAGGAAACGACACTGCAGAAGATGTAGAGAAATGCTCCATGACAAGGTAGTGTAGTAGAGCAGTTAAGAGGTTAAGGCTAGAATTCAGAAGATCTCATTTACATTGTAAATCAGCTAGGAAGCTACTTGGGTGAATTGTAGTTGCCCAAATGCTTTTATTTTTGTTGGATATGGGTGATTCATCTCCTGCTATTTATCTATTTACTTTCAGCTTTCTAGACTAACTAATCAAATGCAACTATATTTTATTATAGTCTGACTGTAAACCTCCATTCCACATTAGAATCTCTCATCCCTGTGATTTTTAGAGAAAAAAAACTTGAAATCATATTCTGTTTATGCTGTTAACAGTTCTCAAACTATGTGCCTTGGCATGGGGATTTTCAGGTTTATGAACTTTATGTAACATGTATGTGTTTTTTCCTTTCTTGAAATTTCCCTCTTCAATGAGATTTGGACAACTCCAGGAAGGAAAGTGAGTGTCGTGAATGAAAACATAAAAGTTTATATGGGCCATTGAACATCAAATTCATAGAACAGAAAAAGAGAAACAATAAAAAGCAGAAAATTAATCAGAGTTTACCAATTGGCATGACTTCTTTGATGCAGCCAAACTGCTCCTGAATGAGAAGGGGACTGCTGTAGTAACGGCAGAAACCTTTGGGCTAGAAAGAGAAAGGAAATGAAGATATAAATGAAGATACTAGGAGAATTAAAGGCAATAGGTGTACACATTTAAATTTGAAGACAAAAAGGCATTTCAGAGCCCATTCACTTAGCATCTGCTCTAACTCTTACAGCAGCTGCACTTTTCCCTACAATCATGAAAACACTCTGCATTTGTACAGCAACACTGAGAAAAAAATTAATTCATAACTTTTTAGAAATTCAGAAAGATTCAGAAATTCTTACTTATCAAAATGTACATAACTACAGGTTTACATTGCAAAATGAATATTTGAATAGAACCATTACAATAATATAGATAGCATTTGCACATTGAAGTGTTGTAAGAGAGGCCTGAGATGGAGCTTTCATGGAAAGGAACTAATAGGACTTCTGTTCTGATTCAGAAGGAAATCAGGAAACAAATGTGCTTTTCTGCTGAATTTAGGGCACAGTTCAGAATGTAGGTGGCCCTTGGTCAAGGTAGCTTCAACTGATCCTTCTCAATTTGCCTTTTGACAAATTTGTGGATTTGGAGATCTGCAAACTGTTGAAAATCAGAGTATAAGACAAGAACAGCAGACTACTTCTTCACTTCTTCAGTCCTGCCATTGCTTGCAAACTAAGGAAAGAATGGAACTAGCCAAAGGCACAGTAAGGAGGACCCAGAAGATTGTAGAAATCAGCAATACAGTCTTTGCAGAAAGAAGAATGTACAAAATGAAAACACTCAGTATTATCTTTGTCAATAGAGATCTATGCTATGTAAACATAAAGAGACAGGGAATAATTTCTATAACCTTTTAGAAATGCAAGTATATTTCTTTAATTCAGCTAAATCAAGAAGATTGAAGGGATCTGTTGGACCAACATATTTTACTGAGCCTTAATAGTTATATTGGCTTACCAATTTCCCCATGCACCGTTGCTGTCCAGTGCTTTCTGCACATTTGTGGTGAATACTCAGTTTGCATGCCTTACAGCGTAATCCATGTTTAGCATTTGTCCCTGTCAAAAGATACACAGATGCAGAGATACAATCAATAGTTTCCATATGCTCACCAAATGACATGGCATACAAATTCAAATGAGATTCAATTTCCCTGCACTGCAAAACTTTCAGTCTTATTTTAAGAGAGTTAAATCTGTTTCATTTTTTTCATATGATGAAGTGAGTCTGGAAAAACTTATTTTATCTGCAAATAATTGCATCTCAAATATATGAGAATATATTAACACTATTACTGTTAATACTATGACGTTGATTTAAATAGCAATAGCACTTAGACTTACATACCACTTCAAAGTGCTTTACAGCCCCTTCTAAGCAATTTACCGAGTCAGCATATCACCCCCAACAATCATATGCTAGCATTCTATTCCCAGAGCAGTCAGGATGCCTCATAATCTAAAGTAAAATACTTGTTTGGATTGTCTGTGTCCACCTCCTCATGAAAGAAAAACCAACAGTTTCAGTTCTACACCCCACCCCCGTGATGATCTTACCTGCAAGACTACTGATTTCTACATCTGCTTGAGGCTTGAAACAATTTAAGAAAAGTAATGGAAAATTATTCAAGCCTTCTTTCCAGCATGTACTAGCCATCCCCTGAACCTAACATGATAATGTGTAAGAAGTCATGACATCTTGCTGAGTAATGGACTTGAAATAATTCTGTGCCTTAACCTCTGGAACTTGTGATCTCTTTTTTCCCTCATATTTATCTCATATTATATATGCAAATGTTTAAAGCCTCATAATTCAGTTTTGGCCAGAAAAAATCTATTAAGGGTTATAAGCAGTGGTGGGATTCACACCATTTCAGGAGAACCGGCTGTTAACTTTCTGTGCAGTTTGACAGAGAACCGGTTGTTAAATTACTTGAATTCCACCACTGGTTAGAAGAGATAACAACATTTAGCTTTGATCAGATAAACCAGCTTTATATTCCTTCCTTTACTTTTAATAATCCTGATCCTCTCAGATAAAGTCCTGGAATTCGATTTCTTGTCATTTTTTTCTTTGTTCCCTCTCACAAAATTTTTCACAACTTTTAACACATCGCTTTGTAAATCCAGTATAAGAAAGCTGTCCAGGTCATTCTATGGACCCACTGTGTTCATTCAATAGGAATTAATTCCAATAGTTTTGATAGGAATTCCTGGAAATCTGTGTTGATCTGCACCACTGACATTTTTGTAGTTTTTCACTCTCAGAGAGAGAAAACAAACTATTGTTCACTTTTCCTTTCTTCTAATGTAAATTACACTCTAACTTCTTCTATCTAATTATAAATGATACCAAATATAAAAATGGGGACCTAAATTCAGCCTTGCATTGGCCTATGATTTTAGTTCAGACTGCTAAAAATCAGAAAAATAGAACATATACTATTTTTATTTTTACTAAAATATAGTGGGGCAAAAAAGTATTTAGTCAGCCACCAATTGTGCAAGTTCTCTCACTTAAAAAGATGAGAGAGTCCTGTAATTGACATCATAGGTAGACCTCAACTATGAGAGACAAAATGAGAAAACAAATCCAGACAATCACATGGTCTGATTTGGAAAGAATTTATTTATTTTTTTTAAATTTGATTTATATGCCGCCCTTCTCTGGAGACTCAGGGCAGTTTACAATGCATTCAGCAACAGCCTTCATACTTTTATATATTTATACAAAGTCAGCTTTTTGCCCCCACAATCTGGGTCCTTATCTATCTATCTATCTATCTATCTATCTATCTATCTATCTATCTATCTATCTATCTATCTATCTACCTACCTACCTACCTACCTACCTACCTACCTACCTACCTACCTACCTACCTACCTATTTATTTATTATATTTCTATACTGCCTTTCTCCCGCAGGACTCAAGGCAGTGTACAGTCAAGAAAAAATAGAAGATACATAAACTTCATAAAATTGATAATTAAAATTATAGCAAAGTTTAACCCAAATTAAATAAAACCCAGAATTATATAATATTTTAATCACTCCCAGTTAACATGCTTAGCCCCGCCTGATTGAACATCAGGGTCTTGAGGGCACAGCGGAAAGCACGGAGATTAGGGATGTTTCGTATATCAGGGGGCAGTTCATTCCAAAGGGTTGGAGCCCTTACAGAGAAGGCCCTCCTCCTGGGAGTCGCCAGTCGGCACAATTTGACTGACGGTACCCTGAGTAGTCCCTTCCTGTGAGAACGAACTGGTCGGTGGGAGGCTATTGGTGGCAAAAGACGGTCTCGTAAGTACCCAGGCCCTAAGCCATGGAACGCTTTAAAGGTGATAACTAATACCTTGAATCGCACCTGGAAGACCACCAGGAGCCAGTGCAGCTCGCGTAGGAGAGGTGTTACATGGGCGCAACGAGATGCACCCATAATCACCCACGCGGCTACATTCTGGACCAGTTGGAGCCTCCGGATGCTTTTCAAGGGGAGTCCCATGTAGAGAGCATTGCAGTAGTCCATACGGGAGGTGACTAGGGCATGAGTGACTGTGCGCAAGGCATCTCGATCCAGAAAGAGACGCAACTGGTGTATCAGGTGAACCTGATAAAAGCCTCCCCTGGCCACGGTCGTCAAATGGTCTTCTAAAGATAGCCATGAGTCCAGGAGGACACCCAAATTGCGGACCCTCTCTGTGGGGAGCAAGGTCTTATCCCCAATTGTCAGTGATGGTACCAGCTGACTATACCGGGATGCTGGAAGCCACAGCCACTCAGTCTTGGAGGGGTTGAGTCTGAGCTTGTTTCTCCCCATCCAGATCCGTACGGCCTCCAGGCAATGGGACATCACAGTAAAGGCATTGTTGGGGTGGTCTGGGGTGGAGATGTATAGCTGAGTGTCATCAGCATACTGATGAACATTCACCCCGAAACCACGGATGACCTCGCCTAGTGGTTTTACATAAATGTTGAACAGAAGGGGTGAGAGGACCGACGCTTGCGGCACCCCACAAATAAGGTGCCTCAAGGTTGACCTCTGCCCCCCTGCCAACACAAACTGCGAACGGTCAGAGAGAAAGGAGGAGAACCACTGAAGCATGGTGCCCCCTATTCCTAACCTCTCCAGCTGATGCAGTAGGATACCATGGTCGATGATATCAAAAGCTGCTGAAAGATCTAATAGGACCAGGATAGAAGAGCAACCTCTGTCCCAGGCCCTCCAGAGATCATCAACCAATGCGACCAATGCCGTTTCCGTGCTGTATCGCGACCTGAAGCCCGACTGGAATGGATCCAGATAGACATCTTCATCCAGGTATCGGGGTAGTTGTCGCGCCACCACACTCTCAACAACTTTCGCAACGAAGCAAAGATTGGAGACTGGACAATAGTTTGATAATAAAGCCGGATCCAGGGAAGGCCTCTTGAGGAGGGGCTTCACAACCGCCTCTTTCAAGGCGGCAGGAAAGAAACCCTCACTCAGAGAAGCATTTATAATACCCTGGAGCCAGCCTCGTGTAACCTCCCGGGAGGCCAGTACCAACCAGGAGGGACATGGGTCCAATAAACATGTGGCAGCATTAAGCTTTCCCAGAATCCTGTCCATGTCCTCAGGAGCTACAGAGTCAAACTCCTCCCTGATAACGGTCTCAAGACCTACCCCCGTCTCCTCCCCTGGATCTACCCAATCAGAGTCCAGGCCATCCTGAATCTGAGCAACTTTATCATGCAAGAATTGCACAAAATCCTTGACCACCTTAGAAAGGATGGAAGGCTGAGTCAACCTTGAGCCTGGTGAGATTCAGACTTACAGTAATTGCAGGCAGCTGAATGTTAATAACAGGCTATTAGTCTGCTACGCCACTAGGCACTTTATTTACAAATTATGGTGGAAAATAAGTATTTGGTCACCTACAAACAAGCAAGATTTCTGGCTCTCACAGACCTATAACTTCTTCTTTAAGAGGCTCCTCTGTCTTCCACTCATTACCTGTATTAATGGCACCTGTTTGAACTTGTTATCAGTATAAAAGACACCTGTCCACAACCTCAAACAGTCACACTCCAAATTCCACTATGGTGAAGACCAAAGAGCTATTGAAGGTCACCAGAAACAAAATTGTAGACCCGCAGCAGGCTGGGAAGACTGAATCTGCAACAGGCAAGCAGCTAAATACTTTTTTGTCCCACTGTACATGATTTTTTTTCTTCTTTTTTAAAGATGAATTTATAACATAATAAGAATTACAGGATTCACCAGAGAATAATTTGCTTTCCTTTGGAGAAACTTGTATGAAATTTAGCAAAGTGTGCATTTCATGTTGTGCACTTAAGAAATGTTTAGAAGACATGTCATTTCAATCTGCAGGTTCTTTTTAGAATCCACTGTGCATCTATGATGACAAATCTCTCTCTGAAACTGCTCCAAATATCCCCACAGCTAACAAATTCAATAACAGCAAGTGACTCCAATTAGTACATTCATCCAAGTATCCATTGTCTGTACCAGTATTTAGGCTAACTTGATGTAGAAAAACATCTATTAAGACAATATAGTCAATAAAATTAAATGTTTTGATACATTTACATTTATTGAGATATTGGTAATATCTCAATAAATGTAAATGTACCAAAGCATTGGTAATAATTTTTGAAATTGACAATAAAACAATCATATAACTTTGAAACTGTCAGACTAGACTAAAGTAAGAAATTAATTTACCAGTCTACCGTTCTGCATATAAGTCTTAGTTCTTACTCCAAACACATCCTTATGCAAATTAATAAAATTCTATTAATATATTCTATTCCTCTTATATTCTAACTTTCTTCTTTATTTTAATTTTTTAAATATTATATCAAACTCTTCTCATATTCATGTTCATTTTTATTCATCGCCTGCTTGGGAGAAAATCTGGAGTAAGCACCAGAATAGCAAAAGAGTTTCCAAACATCATCATATGGCATTGTTTGAACCATCACCTCCAACTTGTTTTAGATGACACCATAAAGGAAATAAAGCAAGTAAATAATTTAAAAATATTTATTGATAAAATATACTCTATTTTTCAGCAATCCAGTAAGGATTGAATTGAACTTGACAAAATATCCGAAGAACTTGACATTAATATCATAAGGATTGGTTGAATTTTTGGGCTAAGATGGGCTGCCTGTAGTTTAAGGGCAACCATAGCTGTGTGGCCTGCTTATCCAGTGCTACATCAATATTTTCATGCAAATGCAATATACGCACATACGGCTGCCCGTCTGGAAAATAAATATTTTTAAAAGGATTTGGTGTTAATGATAGATATTCTTGAGGAAATCTCACTTCTTTCAACTGCACTGCAAGGACCCAATATGGACATAATAAAGACTGAAAAACTGATGAGAAGATCAGTAAAAACATTTGAACTGCTTACTCTTTGCCCATATGAAAAAAAAGTTGATGGACTAATTACTTCAGAAACATTTAGAAATATAAACTTCATAGAAAATCATCAATTTGCCCAAATGACTGATGGACTGAACATTTAAAAACGGGTAGCCAATTGCAAGACACCACAAATAAACTACAATTCCTAAAATTTTGTTGTGGCTCATCAGCGGCCTGTGCAGCTAGTAGCTGATTCCAACAGCGAGGAGGCTGGTGTGGTGCTGTATCACCAAACCCTTAATTTCCAAATAAACTCATTTTTATATCCAATTATCAATCAAAATTCTATCTAGCTTAATTCCCTTCCTTACATCTTTTAACATTAAAATCAAAAACACAAATTTTAAAAAATATTCTAACATCTTGATCTAAGTGTTTACCTTACTATTTTATCACCACAAATCTTAGTTCCCAAATGTGTACAACTCTAATTTTATTTCAATGTATAAACCAAAATTTTATCTATATTCCTTAATCTCTAGATCCATTTCATCAAATCTTTAAATCTTAAACTTTAACAATTACCCTTAATTTTTTTTTAAAAAAAATGTCATCTAATACACATTTCAATTTACACATGATTCATCTCATATTCATTTCCCTTCATTTTAGTTGTCTTCCAACATTCTTTTTCACTTTGAATTATTTTAGGTATTTTCCAACATATTCTCCTCTATATCTCCAACTATTTATTTGGCTAATTTCCAGCATATTTTTATTTTAGCTGATTTCCAGTATAATCTCCTCTGTATCTCCACCTATTTTTGGCTGATTTCCAGTATATTCTCCTCCAATTCTTGTTTGGCTGATATCCAGCATATTTTATTTTAACTGTTTTCTTTTCAATACATTTGATCTGTTATTTAACTTTTTCCTAACATACTCTTCCAGGGTGACTCCCAACATATTTCTTAATATTAATCATTTCCAGTATACCTTAATTTCAATCACAGTTGTATATCTTATTTTATTATCCAATAATGCATTAATCATTCAAATTTAATCATATTTACCATTCTCAACTTTGCTTACAATTTAAAACTAAAACATATTATATCAGGCATATTCTCATCTTATTCTCTCATAATCTAATAAGTTTTCTTAGGTTTATCACTTATTAATATATACTCTTGTATTTTTATAAAGATCACATTTTTAACCACCTTTGCATCCATTTTTTATTCTCCATCTTTATTATTCTATAAGCACCTCCTGTTTATATTTAAAAATCATTTAAACATTTGAACTTTTAAACATTACTTTTAATTTTATCTATTTTATTTCTTCATTTCCCTATCTGTCCATAAGCATTCCACTTCAAAATCCATGTTTCCATGTATGAAACTCTATAAATCACTTTAATTCTTTTGTAACATCTGTTCCATATAAAATCCATCAGCTTCCCTTCTTTTGTTCCTGCACCACATCTTTTGATCCTGTGCCAGTTAGTTTCAATTTTAATAGTTCCATTATATTTCTTCTTTCTTTGTCAAATCATCCATAGACAGAATAGGAATCTCCAAAATCCAAAAGTCCATAGTTATTTTTTTTATTTTTTTTATTTATTTATTTATTCAATTTCTATACCGCCCTTCTCCCGAAGGACTCAGGGCGGTGAACAGTTAAAATGACATACATATGAATATAAATAATTAAGCTAGTTTGGCTCAACAGTAAAGAAACTTCAGCATAAGATTTAAAAAATTAGAAAAGATTTATGCCAGACCAGCTTGGTGAAAAAGAAAGGTCTTAACTGCACGACGGAAAGTACGAAGATCTGGGATCATTCGTATCCCTGGGGGTAACCTGTTCCAAAGGGTAGGTGCCCCAACAGAAAAGACTCTTTCTCTGGGAACCACTAGTCGGCATTGCTTTAGTGATGGCACCCTGAGAAGGCCTACCCTGTGGGAGCGTACTGGTTGGTGGGAGGTTATCGGTTGCAGAAGGTGGTCTCGTAGATACCCAGGTCCTAAGCCATGGAGGAGTTTGAAGGTAAGAACCAACACCTTGAAGCGCACCCGGAAGACCACCGGAAGCCAGTGCAGCTCGCGTAGGAGTGGTGTCACATGTGAGCGCCATGTCACTCCCAATATCACCCGCGCAGCTGCATTCTGGACCAGTTGGAGCCTCCGTGTGCACTTCAAGGGGAACCCCATGTAGAGAGCATTACAGTAGTCCAGACGGGAAGTGATGAGGGCATGAGTGACTGTGCGTAAGGAGTCCCGATCTAGAAAGGGCCGCAACTGGCGAATCAGGCGAACCCGATAAAAAGCACCCCTGGCCACGGCTGTCATATGCTCTTCTAAAGACAATCGTGTGTCCAGGAGGACACCTAAGTTGCGAGCCCTCTCTGTGGGGGCTAATGACTCGCCACCAATAGTCAGCGATGGTATCAGCTGGCTATATCGGGACGCCGGCATCCACAGCCATTCAGTCTTGGAAGGGTTGAGTCGGAGCCTGTTCTTCCCCATCCAGATCCGCACGGCTTCGAGGCACTGGGACATCACTGCAAGGGCATCATTGGGGTGGTCTGGGGTGGAGATGTAAAGCTGAGTATCGTCAGCGTAAAGATGGCATTGCACTCCCAAACCACGGATGAGCTCACCCAGCGGCTTCACATAAATGTTGAACAAAAGAGGTGAGAGGACCGACCCCTGTGGCACCCCACAAATAAGGTGTCTTGAAGTCGACCTCTGCCCTCCTGCCAACACAGACTGTGACCGGTCAGAGAGATAAGAAGAGAACCACCGTAGAACAGTGCCTCCCACTCCTAGCCCTTCCAGCCGGCGCAGCAAGATACCATGGTCAATGGTGTCAAAAGCCGCTGAGAGATCTAATAAAACCAGGATAGAGGAACAACCTCTATCTCGAGCTCTCCAGAGATCATCAACCAATGCGACCAATGCCGTTTCAGTGCTGTAACCAGGCCTGAAGCCGGACTGGAACGGATCTAAATAGACAGTTTCATCCAAGTACTGCGGGAGTTGCTGTGCCACCACACTCTCAACAACCTTTGCCACAAAACGAAGGTTGGAGACAGGACGGTAGTTTGTTAGAACAGCCGGGTCCAGAGAGGGCTTCTTGAGGAGAGGTCTCACCACCGCCTCTTTCAAGGTGGAAGGTAAGAAACCCTCACATAGAGAAGCATTTATTATCTTCTGGAGCCAGCCTCGTGTAACCTCTCGGGAAGCCAGTACTAACCAGGAGGGACACGGGTCCAATAAACATGTGGTTGCGTTCAACTTCCCCAGTAACCTGTCCACATCTTCAGGGGTCACAGGGTCAAACTCATCCCAAATAACATTCTCAAGACTCGCCTCCATCACTTCGTCTGAACATATCCAGTCAGAGTCCAAGCCTTCCCGAATCTGAGTGATTTTATCGTGTAGATATTGTACAAAATCCTCAGCTCGACCTTGCAAGGCGTCTTCCCGTGCTCTTAGATGGAGAAGGGAGTGGGTCACCTTAAACAGGGTGGCTGGGCGATTATCTGCCGACGCAATAACAGCGGAAAAATAGTTATACTTTGCCGCTGCTATCGCCACTAAGTAGGTCTTAATAAATGATCTCACTAGTGTTCGGTCAGATTCGGAACGACTGGCTCTCCAACTACTCTCTAGGCGTCTTTTCCGGCGTTTCATCCTCCTCAACTCCTCGGAAAACCAAGGAGCCGGGCGACTTCGACGCCGGGTCAGAGGCCGCAAAGGCACAACTCGATCTAAGGCACCAGAGGCCATCCTATCCCAGGTTGCCGCCAGGTCTTCAATCGAGTTGTGAGCTAGAGTCTCAGGAAATGGCCCAAGCTCCATCTGGAATCTGTCAGGATCCATCAGGCGCCTGGGGCGGAACCATTTAATCGGTTCCGCCTCCCTGCGGTGGGGTGTAGCGGACAGAAAGTCAAGCCTAAGGAGAGAATGGTCTGACCATGACAAGGGTTTGATGACTATATCCCCTATATCAAGGCCATTCAGCCACTGATCAGATACAAAAATCAAGTCCAGAGTGTGTCCTCCCGTGTGAGTAGGTCCATGAACTAACTGGGTCAGGTCCATGGCTGTCATGGAAGCCATGAACTCCCGAGCTATCTCAGATGTTTCACCGATGGATGGCAGATTGAAATCTCCCATGACAAGAAGCCTAGGAGTCTCAACTGCCACCTCGGCTATTACACTAAGGAGCTCAGGTAGGGCTGCTGCTACGTGGCAGGGAGCCAGGTACGCAATCAGCAGGCCCATCTGAAACCCATGGCCCCACTTCACGAGGAGGGACTCACATCCGGCTGTCTGAGGAACAGTGGCTTCCCTAGGATCAAGACTCTCCTTTATAATAACCGCCACCCCTCCACCCCTACCCTGAGCTCTTGGCTGATGGAATGCGCGGAAACCTGGTGGGCACATCTCCACAAGGGGGACTCCCCCTTCATGGCCCAACCAGGTCTCTGTAATGCCTGCCAGGTCCGCTCTCCCCTCTTGAATTAGTTCACAAATGAGGGGGGCTTTGTTAGCTGCGGACCTGACATTGCATAGCATCAGCCTAAGGCTCGGGCTCTGAGACTCTGAGCAACCCAGGGAACGAGAAGAGCTTTGGAGGTCGGAGCATGACACCGCTTGAAGACAGCGGTTGCGTGCTCCCCTAGTATGATGTGGCCTCCTGCCCCCACCGTATCTGCCCCTCCCAACCATGACCATGATGGAACAACCTCTTTCAGTACAGGTATTAAGCCCTTCCGTTCTCAGATCTGCACATCCTATGGCATAACTCTGTGCTGGATCTGGCATTATTTTCAAAATAATCCAGACCAAATAGCAAGTCAGAATATTTATTTTTCAAGCAGAAGGCGAGTCTCTACAATCCACACTTTTGCTTAGTCACAGCAGTTTCCATTTTGTATCCATTATGTAACCATCCGTTTGTCTCTTCTTTTAACTTTTAAAGGTGTTAAATCCATAATTATCACTTTTTGCTTTTTGCTTTTTCAAAGGATCGAATCAATTCCAATTTAAAGAAAACCCCAATTTTCTAGTATAATAATGATCAATTCTACCAAGTCAGGCTGTACCAAGGCAAATTTCTTAATGGGTCTTTGTTTCCTCTTATTATTTTGTCAGATCTTCATGCCCCACAAATCTCCCGTAATCTAGCTTCTTGACCTGCTGGTCTGACAGAAGGTGCTTGGTGGACAACCATATCCGATCCCCACAGCCAATGGTGGTATCACTCACCGAGATCAGTCCACGACTCTCTTATACTCCTCTTTGGCTTTCTCTAGATACTGTCACACCAACTGATGGATGGCCTGCAACTTGGACAGATAGTCATCAGCTGCTGGTACTGGGGAATCGGGTTGCGTGAGGGAAAAGATCTGAGGATGATATCCCATATTAGCCAGGAAAGGGGTTGTTTGCATGGATGCATGAGTTGTTGAACGCATACTATGCTACTGCGAAATAGTCCGACCAATTATCTTGTTTCTGGTTCATGAAGTAGTGCAGGTATTTCTCCAGAATGCCAATAACTTTCTCAGTCCCGCCGTCGGTTTCCAGATGATGTCCTGATGACAGGCAGATGTTCACGTCCAAGGCCGTCATCAGCCTTTTCCAAAACTGGGCTGTAAATTGAGCCCCTCTGTCCGAAACAATCCTATCAGGTAGGCCATGCAGCCGGAAGATGTGTTGGATAAACATGCGGGCGCTGGCGTGAGTCGTCAATAGCCCCCAACATGGAATGAAATGTGCCATCTTCATCAGCATGTCCACCACCACAAACACGGTCATGAATCCAGAAGATGGAGGCAAATCCGCCAAGAAGTCCATGGAAATGGCACCCCAGGTCTGATGCTGGCAATGGCTGGAGCAGCCCTGGAGGGGCTCCCGTTGGAGACCTGGCCTGTTGGCAGCAAATGCAGGACATGGCATAAGCCTGGACATCATGTCACAAGTGGGGCCACCAAAAAGTGTGAGAAACTAGATTTAGTGTCTTAAATCGGCCTCTTTAAGACACTAAATCTAGTTTCCCACACTTTTTGGTGGCCCCGCTTGCGGCATGATGTCCAGGACTGCCATAGGATTATTTATTTATTTATTTATTTATTTATTTATTTATTTATTTATTTATTTATTTATTTATTTATTTATTTAATTTCAATTTATATACCGCCCTTCTCCCCAGAGGGGGACTCAGGGCGGTGAACAGCCAAATTAAAACACATAGAATACAAATATTAAAAAATTTAAAATTAAATTAAACTGTCGGCGTTCCAATAAAAGTCTCAAAACAAGTTAAAAATACCCAATTTAAAACCCAAGAATTGATAATACCAAAATCTAAAAAACCCCATTAAAACCAATCAAGCAAGGCCGCTTGTTGAAATAAATAAGTCTTAAGGACCTTTCGGAAAGCGCAGAGGTCCGGGATCAATCGAATTTCAGGAGGTAGCTCGTTCCACAGGGCGGGTGCCCCCACAGAGAAGGCTCTCCCCCTGGGGGCCGCCAGCCAACATTGCTTTGCTGATGGCACCCTGAAGAGGCCCTCTCTGTGTGAGCGTACTGGCCGGTGAGAGGTTATCGGTAGCAGCAGGCGGTCTCGCAAGTACCCCGGCCCTATGCCATGGAGCGCTTTAAAGGTGAGAATCAACACCTTGAAGTGCACCCGGAAGACCACCGGAAGCCAATGCAGCTCGCGCAGGAGAGGTGTCACATGGGAGCGCCCTGTCGCTTCCATAATCACCTGTGCGGCCGCATTCTGGACCAGTTGGGGTCTCTGGGTGCACCCCAAGGGGAGCCCCATGTAGACAGCGATTATCATGGCACTGTGACAAGATAAGTCCCCAGAGCATTCCCACCGGCACTTAGAGCCTGTCTTGGTACCGCAAGAGTTCATTATGAAACATCCATGGAGAGGCGGGCTCTACCTCTTCCTTCCCTTGCTCCACGAAAGCATCATGCCACTGCGTTTCCCATATCTGAGCCCCTAAATCCACTTGTTCCTGAACAGCGAGAAAGACTCTACAGGCAACACTGTCCGGAGTGGAAGCGGGTCTTCAATGTGGGAATACTCCAGTTTCTGTGAGAGCACATCTGCCATTTGGTTGTGACCACTGGGGATGTATGTCATGTGGAAATTGAACCAGGAAGGAAGAGGAACCACTGAATCTGCCTTTGGTTCAGTTTCCGGGTAGTCTGTAGGAACTCCAAGTAATTATGGTCCATCCGGACTTCAACTTTATGCCAGGCTCCCTCCAGAAGATGAATCCAGGCCCCACATGCCGTCTTAATGACCAGTAACTCCTTCTCCCAGATGGTGTAACTGTGCTCAGAAGGGTTGAGCTTCCGTGAATAATATGTGCAAGGGAAGAGGGTACTGCCGGACATGCAAGTCTGGAGCAACACCACACCAACAGCAACATCCGATGCATCTGCTTCCACCACAAATGGATGGTGGGGATCAGGATGCTTCAAGATAGGTGTTTCAAGGCCTGGAATGCCTGCTGCTTGGGGGTACCCCACTGGAATGGGACCTTTTTCTGCAGAAGCCGAGTGAGGGGCACAGTCAAGAAAGCAAAGCTGGGGATAAAGGTCTGATAGTAGTTGGTGAACCTGAGGAGATGCTGGACATCCTTCACTCACCAAGGAGGTTGCCAACTGCGCAAAGACTTCGCCTTGCTTGGTTCCATGGCAATGCCCTTGGGAGAGAGGTGATGCCCCAGGAACTCGATGATGGACTGGAAAAACTGGCATTTCTCCAATTTAGCATACAGATGATGCTCCCGAAGACATTGCAGGACCAGGTGGAGGTGCTGTTGGTGGCTCTCCCAGGAAGGAGAGTAGATCAGAATGTCGCCAAGTAAATCACAAAAAACTTGTCCAAAAGGTCCCTAAAAATGTCATTCACGAAACGTTGGAAGACGGCAGGAGCATTGGTCAGCCCAAACGGGATGACCAAATACTCAAAATGTCTGTAATGGGTGCTGAACGCTGTCTTCCATTCATCTCTGGGACAAATCTGAGCAAGATTATAATCCCCTTGCAAGTCCAGTTTAGTAAACATGGTAGCCTCCCAAAGCCTTTCCAAGAGTTCGGGAATAAGGGGCAGAGGATACTGGTTGTGCACTGTGATGGCATTTAACTTGCAGTAGTTGCAACAAAGCTGCAAGTCTCCGGTCTTCTTTTTCACGAACAGGATGGGATGGACAATGACGATGATGAAGGCCAGATAAAACATTGAGCCAGGTTTTTGTCCACAAAGTCCTATAATGCGGCCAACTCAGGGTCTGACATTGAATACAAATGCCCCATTGGGAGTGGCACATCCAGAATCAAATCAATGGGGCAGTCATATGGCCGGTGCAGGGGCAATTGGTCCGCCTCCTGCTTGCTGAAAACATCTGCAAAGTTCTTGAGATTGGAAGGCAAGGGCACCCCGGTTGGACCCAGCAGTTGGCCTACACAGCCTTGGCAGGTGTGGTCCACACATTGCAGGCTCAGAAAAGCAATGACATTTTGGGACCAATAGATCTGCGGGTCATGTGTCTGGAGCCAAGCTGAGCCCAAAACCATGGGAAAATGCAGGCCAGAGGTAATATAAAACTGAATGGCCTCCTCATGAGACCCGATGGTCAGGTGCAAGGGTTGCATGGTAGCTGTAATATGGCAAGATAGAAGCACCCAGCCATCAATGGTCTCCACGAGCATGGAAGGATCCACTGGACACTGAGCCACTGCATATTTGGCTTCAAATTCCACGTCCATAAACTTAGTTGTAGCTCCAGAGTTCACCAAGGCATGAGCCGGAATCCCTTGCAGACTATTGGACAGAAAGCCAAAATCAAGTGTCTGGGCTCCATGTCTGCTGGGTGTGCCTTGGTATGGTGCATGCCCAACCCAGGGTCTCCCCTAGATCAGGCTCAGAGCATTTCCCAAAGGGTTTTCTGTGGCTTTGGGGCAGACCCAGGAGCCGACTCCCCTTGTTGCTTCTTTGGGTAAGAGGTGTTGGTCACCACCTTTAAAGCGCTCCATGGCTCAGGACCTGGGTACCTATGAGACACCTTTTGCCACCGATAGCCTTCCACCAGCCAGTTCGATCCCACAGAGAGGGACTCCTCAGGGTGCCGTCGGCCAAACTATGTCGGCTGGCAACACCCAGGGGAAGAGCCTTCTCTGTGGGAGCTCCTGCCCTTTGGAACGAACTGCCCCTTGAAATACGCATGAACTCTGATCTCTGTGTTTTTCACTGTGTCCTCAAGATCCTGCTCTTCTGACAGGCGGGGCTATCTTTGTAAATGAATTTTAAAATTGGAGTTTTTAACTTTTGGGTTCTTAATTAATTTCAGCTGAAAATGTAATAATTTTAATAATTTTTAAAATTTTAAATTATGATGTTTGTACACTTTGTTTTTAATTGGCTGTACACCACCCCAAGTCCTTATGGAGAAGGGCGGTATAGAAATAAAATTATCTATCTATCTATCTATTCTAGTCAGTGGGGAAGTCATCCATTCTCAGGCTGATGAAAAGCTGGCATTGTCCCATAAAAGCAGGAAACATGGCTTGAGTGCTGTCAAACTTGTCTGGCATGGCAACATGACCTTTTCTATGAGGAGGAGGAGAAACTAGCTTGGAGCTAAGCCATCTGTGCAGCTAACAAAGCAACTTACTGCTGCAGCACAGAGCTGCTCCATTGTAATAGAGGTTTGTTGATAAGTATCCTCGTTTGGTCAGAAAACAAACTGTTATGACCCAGGCCCAAATAAATAGTAATTGATGCAAACAGTTCCAAAACTGACTTTATTAGAACAGCTGAGTATTAACTCATTCTCAGCATAGTCCAAACTAAATTAAAACACATTCTTCATAACACAAATTCTTCAGCCTAATCACCAACCTTGGTATAATTAGGCAAACTGCCAAAGGCTTCTCTTGGCAAAAGTTCAAAAGCAGAAGATGCTGACAAGAGATAAGTGCAAAAATACTATCAACATTGTTTTCTGACAAAGAGCCCAAGAACCGTTGCTGGTCTTTTAAGCCTTATGGGAGGGACCAATAATCTCTTGGCCCTACTCCCAAGTTGTCCTCTTTGCTGTAGCTGCTCTTGCCTTCTGGCAGCTCTTCTCATACATGCACTAGGAACTGGCTTCTCCTGTTCCTCTGCCTCTCTACTGTCAGCCTGTGGAGGCTCCGGAGTCCACCCATCACTCCCCAAAGGCCCTAGCCCCATCTCTGCCTCTCACACAGAACCCTCATCCGGGCCTTCCCCAGCCTCCAGGACTGCCCCATGTTTTTCCTCAGCCTCATTGCTGTCCGACTCCTCTGCCAGCTCTGCAGGCTGCTGGTGAACCACAACACCAAAGGCATCCAAAGCCAAGTTCCCCCTGGAGTGCCATTCACCCAAGGCCAAAGATGAGACAGAAAAGAGCAGCAGAGTGGGAAGAACCAGTGGAATGGAGATATCTGGCAGCCTGCTGCAGCCCATCGGTTGAACAAC
Source organism: Coluber constrictor foxii (assembly GCA_038048745.1). NCBI lineage: Eukaryota > Metazoa > Chordata > Lepidosauria > Squamata > Colubridae > Coluber > Coluber constrictor. Next base: position 109,954,548 of record CM075961.1, on the reverse strand, counting down.
CAAGAGAGAGGTTTGTTGGAATGGAGTTTCAGGGATAGGAACTGGTGTAATAGACAGCTCAAGTTGCTGGAACAGGACCCAGCCAATCCTTGGTGGCCAGTCCTCCATGGACTACCATCCTCCAGCCAGGTCAGGCTCCAGGGCAAGGCACCACTGGACCCCAATGAGAGGCACCCCAACCATACAGGATTGCCGGGCAGCCCCAAGCACAGCTGTTGGTACACAGCCCTCACCCTTTCCCTACAGGGTAGGATGGCTGCAAGGACACTGGGGCACCCCAGGAATTATCAAGCCCCTGCCAATTGAGGCCACATTCAAAGGACTCTGGAGAAGTTGACATTTTTTCTGAATCAGGTGTAAGCACACATGGATTAATATGGGCCAGCCTATTTCAACTATGTGGCTTGTGTGAATGCCATCATGGAAAATTTGAAGGGAGAAGCAGCAGAATAAGTGACAGGCCTCCCAAGTTGGGGGAACCCAATGCCTTCCTGGGAGAACTCAGAGCACAATTTGGAGACCCCACGCTAATTGGATGGGTAGAATCTGACATCTGTGGCAAGGGAACAGACCAAGTTGCTGAGTACATTTGTGAGGATTGGCTGGGAAGCTGAGACACTGACTGGAACAGCTCCTGATGAGTTGCTTGTAGGCCATAGAGAGGATGTTTTCTAGATATAGATGATTTAAGCCTCCCTCTGTATGCTTCTTCTTCTGTACTTACAGCAGCAGGTAAGGCAATACCGTCTAGATGGTAGATCTTATCTAGAAGAATTGGTTTAAGGCATACAGTGTGTCCTGATTTATACCAGACTGGGCAGCTGTATTTACCTATGAGTAGCAAAAAGCTATTGTTAAGGAATATGCGCAGAGTAAACCTTGAGTAGCAAGGGTGTGCACATAAGAAACGGCTGAGAGTGATTGTGAATAAGCACTGTCAATACACAGAAACACTGAATTGTGATATTCTTTTAGGAAAAAGCAATCCAGGTCATACACAGATAAAGATAGTTAAATTGTCAATCTAGGGATATTCCAAGAACAAAATCAGATTCGGGAAGATCTGGCTGCTGACTGGGTTAGTTCAGACGAGATGACTAAGGCAGGTCCTGAGAGTGTTATCTGGGCGGAGTTCGATCCTGTGGCTCCCGAGGACATGGACAGGATTCTGGGAAGACTGAACGTGACCACATGTTTATTGGACCCGTGTCCCTCCTGGTTGGTGCTGGCTTCCTGGGAGGTTACACGAGGCTGGCTCCAGGAAATTATTAACGCTTCTTTGAGCGAGGGCACCCTACCGGCTGCCTTGAAGGAGGCGGTGGTGAGGCCTCTCCTCAAGAAGCCTTCTCTGGATCCAGCTGTTTTGGCTAATTATCATCCAGTCTCCAACCTTCGCTTCCTTGCGAAGGTTGTTGAGAGTGTGGTGGCACGGCAGCTCCCCCAGTATCTGGATGAAGCTGTCTATTTAGACCCGCTCCAGTCTGGTTTCAGGTCTGGGTACAGCACCGAAACGGCATTGGTCGCATTGGTGGATGATCTCTGGAGGGCTCGGGGTAGGGGGTATTCCTCTATCCTGGTCCTGTTAGACCTCTCAGCGGCTTTTGATACCATCGACCATGTTATCATGTTGCGCCGGTTGGAGGGATTGGGGGTGGGGGCACCGTTTTGCGGTGGTTCTCCTATCTCTCCGACCGGTCGCAATCTGTGTTGACAGGGGGGCAGCGGTCGACCCCGAGGTGCCTAGTGTGTGGGGTGCCACAAGGGTCGGTCCTCTCGCCTCTCCTATTCAACATTTATGTAAAGCCGCTGGGTGAGATCATCCGTGGTTTTGAGGTGGAGTTCCATCAGTACGCTGATGATACTCAGCTGTACATCTCCACCCCAGACCATCCCAACGATGCCATGGAAGTGATGTTTCAGTGCCTTGAAGCTGTGCAGGTCTGGATGAGGAGAAACAGGCTTCGACTCAACCCCTCCAAGACCGAGTGGCTGTGGCTGCCGGCGTCCCGATATAGCCAGCTGATTCCATCGCTGGTTATTGGGGGCGAATCATTAGCCCCCACGGAAAGGGTATGCAACTTGGGCGTCCTCCTGGATCCACGGCTGTCTTTAGAGGAACATATGACGGCCGTGGCCAGGGTTTTTTTTATCAGGTTCGCTTGATACACCAGTTGTGACCCTTTCTAGTTCGGGACTCCTTACGCACAGTCACTCAAGCACTCGTCACTTCTCACCTGGACTATTGTAATGCTCTCTACATGGGGCTCCCCTTGGGGTGCACCCGGAGGCTCCAACTGGTGCAGAATGCGGACGCACAGGGGATTATGGGAGCGACAGGGCGCTCCCATGTGACACCTCTCCTGCGGGAGCTGCATTGGTTACCAGTGGACTTCCGGGTGCGCTTCAAGGTGTTGGTAATCACTTTGATTAGTATTGGCCAAAAAAAAAGTATTGTTAGTAAATATATATGCCCCTAATGTTAACCAAATGGGTTTCTTTAAAGATTTGTATAAGAAAATTAATGAATTAAATTATGAGCATGTATGTATAGTAGGTGACTTCAACGCGATTACTGATACTTCAATTGATTATGATCCAGGAAAGGGTTCTCCTAAATATAAAAAAGGGCATAGGAAGGTACTCCCTAAAACATGGGATAACCTAAGAACAGAAATAGGGTTAAGAGACGTTTGGCGAGATTTCCATCCTATGCAAAAGCACTTTACATATTTCTCTCCCAGGCACAAATCGTGGTCTAGGATAGATATGGTTTGGTCAACCTCAGAACTGAAAGAAAGTATAAATTCGGTTGAAATAGGGACGAATATATGGGCAGACCACCACCCCCTGGTAATAAAATGGAAAGGGTCCACTAGAAGAGTGAGATGGTCTATGAGGGCTGAGATCATGAGGGATTTATAAATATGATTAAAATAGAATTAGATCATTTCTTTACTGAAAATAAGAGAGAAGATACTTCCCTTCAAAATATTTGGGATATTGTTAAAGCAGTAGTTAGAGGATTGGTAATAAAATATACAGCTACCAAATGGAGAAAGGAGAAGGCCAAACGGATTGAGTTAATGGCTGAATTGGAGAAAGCTGAAGGAGAGCTGCGTTTAAATTTGTATAATAATTCGATGAAGGAGAAAATTGATTTGATTAGGCATGAGTTATCTATCCTAGATCAAAACGATTTGGCGAATAAAATTCGGAAATGTCGACAAAATCAATTTGAGCATGCTAACAAGTCGGGCCGGTGGTTGTCATATAGATTAAGAAAAGAGGCAGAATCTAGAAAGATTGAATTTTTACAGGACTCTGGGAAATTTGATAGGTACTACAGAGCAAAAAGCAAAGGTGGCCCAAGATTTTTATACCTCCTTATATAGCCAGGAAATTTATCAGGAAGATAAACTAAAGAGTTATCTCCAGAATCTACAATTGGAGATGATTCTGGATCACTGTAAAGAAATTTTAAATGCAGAAATCACAGTTGGGGAAATAGCAGTACCTATAAAGAAACAAGCTAATGGCAGAACTCCGGAACCGGATGGGATTCCTAGTGAATTTTATAAAGGAGTCTTCAACTCACTTAGTTTGTATATTAAAGATCTATTTAATGAGGTTTTACTACACTCTAAAATACCCCGGTCCTGGACAGAAGCCTACTTTTCCCTAATCCCGAAACCTGAAACAGATAAAACTCTGATCCAGAATTATAGACCAATCTCGCTCCTGAATGTGGACTATAAGATTTTTGCGACAATACTAGTTGAAAGACTCCGGGTGTTCCTGTCCCAATTTATCCACCAAGACCAGAATGGTTTCTTGCCTCAAGGCATCTAAGAGATAAGGTAAGGGTGGTATTGAATGCCTTAGAATACTATGAGACACACTGACAAACCAATGGTAATGATCTTTTTGGATGCCCAAAAGGCTTTTGACAGAATCAGCTGGAATTTTATAATACAACAATTGGAAGTGATGGGTTTTGGGCCTCAATTTACAAGGGCAATTCAAGCCATCTATTCTAAACAGTTGGCAAGGCTACTGCTTAATGGATCACTATCAGATGAGATACAGATTTATAAAGGTACCAGACAAGGATGCCCTCTTTCACCGCTGCTATTTATTTTAACACTTGAACCACTTCTTAGGATGATTAGACAGGATTCGGAGATTAAGGGCTTAAAAGTTAAAGGGGAAGAATATAAACTCCAAGCATTTGCCGATGATTTGGTTTTCATATTAGAAGATCCCCTTATCACGGGACCAAAATTACTTACCAAATTAGATGAATACAGGGAGGTAGCGGGGTTAAAAATTAACAAAGATAAAACCAAAATGTTAACAAAAAATTTGTCAGGGGCCCAAAAGGAACAGATCCAAAGTACTATAGGGATTAACTGTGTCAAAAAACTTAATTTAGGTATTTGGCTTACAAATAGATGTTCTTCTATTAAAGAACTCAATTATTCTAAATTATTAATAGACACAGCAAATGAAATGGAGAGATGGCGGCATATTCAGATCTCATTTTTGGGTAGAATTGCCGTGATAAAAGCCCATGTTTTACTGAAATGGATCTTTTTATTTCAAACAGCCCCTGCAAGATTGGAATTTTTTTTTTTAGGAAATTAGACCAAATTCTAAGTAAATTTATTTGGCAGAGTAAAAAGCCCCGTATAAAGAGAAAAATGTTGCAAGAGCACAAAACAAGAGATGGCTTGGGGCTCCCAATGTGGGATCTTTATTACCTAGCTTCATCCCTGGTTTGGATAAAAGATTGGGTGATTCTCTCAAGAAAGCGCATTTTAACAATTGAAGGATATGATTTGCAGCAGGGATGGCACTCTTTTTTGTGGTCTCAAAAAGACAAACAATTCAAATATTTTACAAATTACTATATTAGAGGAATTTTAATAAGGGTTTGGGAAATGGTGAAGAAGCAAGTTTACACACAGATTCCTAAATGGGTGTCTCCGTTAGAGGCAGTGACCCTTCCAACTGTGCACAACACAAAGAGGAATTGGGTTTATGGTGACTTGTTAGATGAAATTGGGAGACTTAGACCTAGAGCCGATCTCCAAACCAGAGGTTTAGATATAGATTGGTGGTCCTATGCGAAAATTCAAACTAGATTCACTAGGGATAAACAGGAACCTGGTATTTCCCTTCATTTACAAACTTTTGACAAGCTTCTCTTAGGTGACCAAAAGAAATTTATCTCCAACGTTTACAACTTTCTTTTGTCCAATTTTATGGCGGAGGAGATTGTAAAGGACACAATGATAGCCTGGGGGAGAAATATAGGAACAACAATTCAGCTTGATGCATGGCAAAACGTATGGAACAAAACTATGAAACTGATCCTTTCTTCCCCTTTCAAAGAAAACTTTTATAAAATGATCTACCGTTGGTATCTCCCCCCCACCAGAATTGCTAAGATGTCCCCAGGGTCCTCTGATAGATGTTGGAAATGTGGGTCGGCCAAGGATACTTTCTTCCACCAGTGGTGGACTTGTCCATTAACTAGATGCTATTGGGGGAAAATACAACAGTGGCTGCTGGAAATAACGGGTGTGAGCTTTCCCCTTCATCCAGATCTCTACTTGCTTGGAATAAGACCAGACTATATTGATAACAAAGATTGGTATATATTTGTCCATGTCTCAACAGCGGCTAGAATGGCATTTGCCCAACTGTGGAAAGATGTAGATCATTTGATAATAAATAAGATTCTCCGATATGCTGAGATGGATAGATTAACGTATATTTTAAAAGATAAGAAAGATTCAATATACAATAGAAGTTGGGACAAATGCTTTGTCTGGCTCAAAAGAAGGTTAATCCTAGGAAATGGGTGACAAGATCATCTGTTTAGATTAATTAGATATTTATTAGGCTATATGATTTCTTAAAATTTTGACAAAAACAGGCTAATTGTTTTGTAGATAGTTAGTAGAAATTGACTCTATTGAAATGTTTGGTTTGGATGACACTAGTTATTATTAATTGGAGAGTGAGCTTAACTCCCGGTTAGTCATGTGTGTCATTTCATTTTAGTCTTGTGTTTATGTGTTTCTACATTTCACCATTTATATTGTTTCCCAATTTTTATTTTGTGTTAATTTTAATGTAAATATTTAATAAAGATTTAATTTAAAAATAAATAAATAAAGTGCTCCATGGCTTAGGACCAGGGTACTTACGGGACCGCCTTCTGCCACCAATTGCCTCCCACCAGCCGGTTCGCTCCCACAGAGAGGGCCTCCTCAGGGTGCCGTCAGCCAGACAATGTCAGCTGGTGACCCCCAGGGGGAGAGCCTTCTCTGTGGTAGCTCCCGCCCTCTGGAATAACCTTCCTCCAGAGTTGCGAACGATCTTTGACCTCCGGACTTTTCGTCAGGCCTTAAAACGTATTTTTTCCAGCTAGCCGGCCTAGCCTGATCCCATGGTAAAATTTTTAGAGTTTTGATATCAATTATTAATTGAACTGTTTTTAACTATGGGCCAAATTTATATTAGTTGTGTTTAAAACTTTTTAACTTTTGTAAAATCTGCTTTTTATTTCTGGCTGTTCACCACCCTGAGTCTGCAAGGAGAAGGGCGGTATATAAATCTAATAATAAATAAATAAATAAATAAATAAATAAATAAATAAATAAAAAAAATCTTCTTACCAGTTGTTGTAGTCATATGCAATAAAATAGTTCTTTTTGGAGTTGCACACAGGAACAAGTACAGCAATAAAACAATCAGTAAAACAGTAGAAAACAACAAGTAGCAATGATCAAGCAGTGATCATGCAAAGAGAACAGGCAGAGGGGAGCAGAGATAGCAATAATAATGTAATAAGAAAAAAAATAAGCCGTGATTCAAGCTTCCTCTTAAGGACATTGGCTACAGAGCTAGCCAATCAGAATACAGTATGATGCAACATAGCATTACAGTCTTAAAGCTATACATTACATTTTGACTGCAAACATGCATTGATGGTTTATATATATTGCCAATCCAACCAATTAGGCAATAGCCATTCCCTAACAGAGTTATTGTCTTAAGGGCCCTTGGTTTGGCACCCAAGTAGAGCTCATGCTAAGTTACATTGAGCCTCGGTGGCACAGTGGTTAGAATACAGTATAGCAGGCTACTTCTGCTGCCTGCTGGCTGCCTGCAATTTGGCAGTTCACATCCCACCAGGCTCAAGGTTGACTCAGCCTTCCATCCTTCTGAGGATGCTGACTCTATAAACCACTTAGAGAGAGCTGTAAAGCACTGTAAAGTGATATATAAGTATAAGTGCTCTTGCTCTTGCTACATGTTAAGAATGAATGAGACATTGACCAGCTGATCTACCTTTCATGGATCTATATTAAAACATTGGGATGTCTCTGAAACTGGGGAAGGGTGGCCAGATTATAGTAAAGAGCAGTGGTGAGATTCAAATAACTAAATTCAAGCAACTGCTGCTTCTTAATGACTGGCTAGGTGTGTCAGATATATATTGATGGTCGTGCTCATTTGGTTCTATGAGAAGTTATTTGGTCAATACAGCTTCAGGTTCAAAAAGTTGTTTTATTATTTACAAAATATTAATGCATACAATAATGAACAGGGTGTCCTGTTTCATTTTTCTTTTACCCTAACTGTATGACTCAGATGTTGAGAGGAGAGAGAAGTTCACTTGTTGTTTTGCTGAGAGATAGATGAGAGAGAAGAAAAAACAAGGGGAAGATATCCAAGTGGTTTCTACGTAAGAGTCCAATAAGAGAGTTCATTGGCTGATATAGTCACATGTGATGTCTGTAAAGGCTTCTAGTCTCTGGTTTATCACATGCAGGCAATATCTGACAAGGTGGGTGTGGATGGGCGGGTCATGTGACTGAGTGGGAAACTCTATGTCACTCATGTGGGTGATGCATGTAAGGGCCAGGCGGGGTTGGGGAGGGAATCCAGGGGTCTCTAATTGGTGGGGCAGGAGAGGAACAGAAGCAAAGAAAGAAAGATCCAACTGTCTGTGTGTGTGTGTGTGAGAGAGAGAGAGGGGGGGGGAGAGGGAGAGGGAGGGAGAGACCACACCGCTGCCAGCCCTTATATACTGTAACTCTCTGAGATTGGATCAAATTTTTCTTTCTCTCTCACTCACACACACCCTGCTCCCAGATAACTAGGTAAATCCATTCCTTGGGCCCATTGCACATTTGGTCGTCAACTGAATAATCTCCAACTTTATGCCCTGCCAATCATCAGATACCCTGCCAATATAGTGAACTGACCAAAGGACATGAGGCTACCAATGTGAGGACCTGGAAGCTCCTCACAATATATAGAGTTTTCCAACCCAGGTCATCAATCAAAGACTAGATCAGCTAGAAAAACAGTTGGGAAGGAGATGTGTTGAGTCTTAAAACCATTGCCCTGCATGAAACCAAAGTATCTAGAAGAATGTCAGTAAGATGGCACTCAAAGATGATCAATTTGAGCCTGTGTAACGTAGAGAGCTAATGCCTCCTACTAAAGGCAGCAATTAACACCAGCTGCCTGTAATTTCTGTGAGTTCAATCCTAGCCAGGCTCAAGGTCGACTCAGCCTTCCATCCTTTCTAAGGTGGGTAAAATGAGGACCCAGTTTGTGGGGGCAATAAGCTGACTTTGTATAAATATACAAAAGTATGAAGGCTATTGCTTAACGCATTGTAAGCCGCCCTGAGTCTCTGGAGAAGGGCGGCATATAAATAAAATTAAAATAAAATAAAAATAAAATTAAGAAAATTCCTGAGGCAGCAGCAGATGTGAGAGAAAGATCAAGCAGAGGAAGGACCATGGCAAGACTAGATCTTACATGGGATGTACTATCAACAGAGAGCTGACATTGGAAAATCCTAGCAGTAAGTGGAAAGAGCTGCATTAAAATACAGATTTGAGGCATTCATCATAGCAGCAGAAGAAACGGTACCAAGAACCAGAGCCATAAAAACAGGAATCCAAGAAATGATCCAAAATAAAGATTATACAGAGAGTTGTTAGAGACAGTCCAACATATATAAGATGCAGGCAGGAATACCATACAAGTATCAAGTATCCAGCATTGTATATAGGAAAAACTGCACAGTGCAAGGGCTAGACCAGTGGTGGTGAAACTTTTACTCATCAAGTGCTGAACAGGTACGTGCTTCGCATGCTTCACATGCACACATGCCATCTGTGCTATTGTGCGGCTCCTCCCCATGCACTGCATGCACACTGCACCATCTGTGCATGCGCACAGCTTTCACATGTGCCCTCACCATGTGCTGTGCATTCAACCACAACATCTGCACATCCACACAGCTTTTGCACGCATCCCACCATGCGCTGTATGTGCAATCACACAATCTGCACATATGCATGGTTTTTGTGCATGCAATGCCCATACAACAATGTGCATGCATAAACTCCATCTGTGCATGCTGCACACCAGTACTCTTGCATTCATGTGCAAATGCACATGGATGTGTAAATGCACATGCATGCGCAGGAGAGCTCCGAAGACCAACTGGGTCCCCTGAATTGTGTGCAAAAACCAGCTGAGGCATGTGCGCATGTGCAGCTCCAGGTTATTTGGGTGACAGCTCACGTGCCCAGAAAAATGGCTTTGCTTGCCACTTCCGGAATGCATGTCATAGGTTTGCCATCACAGAGCTAAACTCTCCCTAATTTTTTCAGAAAAAATGGCCTGAAAAAAGCCAAAGAAATGGGCTGGAAAAAGCCTCAAAAACGGGCCAAGAAAAGCCTTGAAAATGGGTCAAAAAAGCCTAGAAAACAGCCAGAGAAAAGCCTTGAAAAGGGGCCGAAAAAAGGCTGGAAAAGCCCCCCCCCCAAAAAAACTTTTTCTTGTTGATTTCTTCTTCTAAATTAAGGTGTGTCTTGTACTCAGGCCTGTCTTATAGTCCGAAAAATACAGTACTTTTTTCTGTAAACTTGCACTTAATGAAGTCAAATCTCTGATGCATCTCTAGTGTAGCTTCCTACCTTTCTCAACTTTGAAGAAAAGGACATAAGTTTGTAACCTGTTGTTTAAGCTGTTTTTGTGAAACTCTAAATGAAAGTTGCAGTAAAGCTCAATAGTCTAGTACAATGAATGATACAAGCAATGTCCTTATAGATGGAATAGTCATATTAATTAACACAGCAAGATTATTAGATCTAGAAGGAAAATTATACAATGTGGAGATAATTCAGAAAATTCAATTGCTATTTTCCCAAGAGGAGCAGAGGAAATTATTAGTCACTAGAAACACATAAATACTAAATGTGTTAAAGCACATGAAAAATAGTAATTTACCCCAGTTAATCTTAGTCACACTGATTTTTGAGTGTTCTAAATACTGCCACATTTTAGTGTAGTTTCATTGAGGAAAAGCAGAACACCAAAAGAACCCGCTAAATATAGTTTTGTTTCTTACCAGTGTTCTGACTAAAATCAACGATGACATTTCCTAAGAGCCTTTGAATGCATTTTAAGACTGTAAGTTGTTGCTGGAATGGCATTACATAAAAGCCAGGAATGAGAGGCCCCAATTCAAATGTCATTTCTGCAAGAAGACCATGTACTAATCTCAGACAAATTATAACCTGGACAGTATTTGTGGTCCTTCTGTAATATGGGGTTGACAACAAACCTGTCTTATTGATTGAAGAGGGTTTGGGGCCAACCAAATAGTATACTATGCTGGGTGACTTAAATACACTGGGTGCGTAGGCGGGGGGAGATGGCTTATCATTTGGACTTTTCAGGAATATGATATGTCTAGGCTATGACCAGGTTTGCACTGTTAATAAAATGTGATGTGTAGGATAAATTACTATGAATTTAGTAGGGTTTTTTTTACTAGCAGCTGTTTTGCTAGAGCGCTATTTCTACTCTTTATTGCTGCAATTTGATTTGTTAGTACCACTTGTAAAAAGTCACATAAACCATGTTAGTGCAATTCATTTTATGCTTGGTCTAAAGTTTCTAAATAGTTTGGCCTAGTAAAATGATGATGATGATGATGATGATGATGATGATGCCATTTTTCATACTAGAACACTGAAAAAAAATCTAGAATTACAGCTGACCATATCATTTTCTCTGGGCAATTCTTGCCCATGGGAAACTTAGAATTATACTAGTATTGGATGAACTCTTGAGCAATTCCTAAGTAAACTGGATTTCAGTTAAAGATCTCCGCTAAATCAGATTAAAAAATCTAATTAAATCAGCAACCTGTTTCTCAGGCACTTATTATAATTCATAACAAATACATGGAAGTGATAGTCATCCAGTTATCTTTTTTCAGCACATACTTTTGAAGTGGAAGGAAACTCAGTGCTGTTTTATAAGGTAACTAAATTTGCACAACATTTCACAGTAGTGCATTCCATAATTTATGTGCAGCACATTAATTTTTAAAATTGTACTAGTGGCTACTTTCTCTGCTTAGGACAACAATAATAACAAGTAATAATAGTAGTGGTAGTAAAAGAATAAATATGACCTCCTTATGTTATCAAAGTTCTTGACTTCTATCTTTAGTGATTATTCCACTCAGGCAGTGCTCCTACTAACCTGAGTGCTTGCACACCTGTACAGCAGCTGCTGCACATTAGTGTATAAGTCTCAGTGTCTTGTAAAGCTGACACAAAAAGTTAAGAACAAAGATAGACAAGTCAACAAGGAAAGGGAAGGTGATGGGAATCAATAACTTCTGGGCTATCAAAGGATACAAAAGGTCACATGCTCCTGGTTGCATTTTAGCTTCCTATTGGAATCTGAAAGTGTTCCACCTTGCATGCAACTGAGCCTTGAGGTTTTATCTTTGATTTGCATGGGACTGAATGCCAGTTCAACAGGACTCAGGAAAGAATCCAGTAATCTTCCTCTGCTTTTGCAACTCCAGAAATTTGGATAGCCCAAAATTGCCCAGGCCAATTCAAGCACTAGTTAAAAACCATGACTTAGAGGGAATGTTACAAACAAGTTTGGACTGTTTTGAGACTATTAATAGAAGTTTTCTGAGCTGAAAGAGCAAATGGAGTTTCATGTCCCTTACCTTACAATAAGAAACATAGCTGAAAGTGAATTATTAATAGTTCTCAGAGAGCAGTGAATAGCATGATTTCACAATGGTTTCATACAAATTGTTTTTTGCCTAAGATTCTGTACGAGACCCCTTTGTTAATCTGGTGTTGATAGAAAGTATTCTAAACTATCACCATGGTTATGGCAGCAATTCTATGACAAGCAGCAATCGTTTATAAGAAATGAAAGTCTATTGCCATGATGGCGAACCTATGGCACGCGTGCCACAGCTGGCACACAGAACCTTCTCTGCGGGCATGTGGGCTGTCGCCCAGCTCAGCTTCACTGTGCATGTGCGCTGTGCCGCACCTCCCACCGGCCAGCTGATTTTGGGGATACGCAGGGGATGGGGTGAATGAGGGAGATGCGTGTGCATGTGCATGCATGGAGGTGGGGGAGCGCAGGGGGATGCGCCGTGCCCCCCACGGCTCATTTTTGCACCCAGGAGGCTCCCAGGAGTCTCCATGCATCCCGTTTTGGATGCCAGGTAAGGGCAGAGCCTGGGGAGGGTGAAAAACCTCCCAGAAGTTCCAGAAGTCCAGAAACAGGCCTGTTTCTGGCCTCCGGAGGGCCTCAGGAGCCCAGGGGAAGCTGTTTTTGCCCTCCTGGAGGCTCAAGGAAAGCCAATTTCACCCTCCTGGAGACTCAAGAATATGCCCACCATGCCCACATGCACCCAGCAACTGGGCAGAGAACTGGTTGCTAAAATTTATGAATCCCACCCCTCGCACAGGCCTTAGCTGAAAGTTTTAATTGTATCTGCTGCTGATGGTTATTTTAAAATTGTCTTTCAGTAGAATGGGTATTAGTTGCTGATGAATATTTTAAAACAGGTTTGAAATTGAAGTGGTGTCTGCTCTGGTAGCTATTTTAAAACTGAATTGAAATGAAATGAATTTTGATGAAAATTACTGATATAATATTAAACATTTTGTATGGTTTTAATTCTATAAACTGTTGTGGAAAGAAAACAGTCCTGCTAACTAGTTAAGATGCAGGTTAAGGAATGCTTAAAAAGTAGCTATTAATAAGGTTTAAAGAAAATAAATTATGAAAAGTTAAAGGAAGATATAAAAGATAAAATAGATAAAAAAGAGAAAGTAAAATTATCATAGAAGATAATTTTATCTTTATCTTATTTGGAAGAATTGCAATGATAAAAATGAAAGTTTTACCAAAAAATTTTTGTTTTGGATGATCCCAATTAAATTTTCAGATCAAGAATTAAAGTAAATACAGAGAGTGCTGGAGGTGTATTGTAATGGAGGTAAGAGAGCAAGAATAGGAAAAGCATTGTGGTATGAACCATTAAAAAAGGGTGGGCTGGGTCTTCCAAATGTTAAAAATTATTCGGTAGCTAATCAATTAAAGGTGGTCCCAGATTTTATTTATATATTTATTTATTTATTTATTTATTTATTCAATTTATATGCCACCCTTCTCCGGAGACTCAGGGCGGCTTACAATGTGTTAAACAATAGCCTTTTGTATGTACCTGCTTAATAGGGCTTTTGCCCCCCACCCCCACCAGTGTTCTTTTTTATACAAAGTCATCTTATTGCCCTCACAATCCGGGTCCTCATTTTATCTACCTTGGAAGGATGGAAGGCTGAGTCAACCTTAAGCCTGGTGAGATTCAAACTTGCAGTAATTGCAGGCAGCTGGTGCTAGTTAACAGCACTTTCATCCGCTGCACCACCAAGGCTCTTTTATATTATTATATTATTTATATTATTATAGCAGTAACTAGAGATTTAATATGGATGGATATAGAGTTGAAAGAATTAAGGGATATAGGTGATCCTATAGAAACATATTGGTTTTAAAACATTTAAAAAATTGCTAGGAGGATTCAAAATCCCTTATTTTTATGGAATAAATGGAGATACCAGTTAATGTCAGGAATTTCTCCTTTAACACTGGTGGTGGAAATGGAGAAATTCCCTAAGATTTAATTGAAGGAATGGATTAGTAAACTAAAAGAAAATCAGATATATAAATGGGAAGACTGGAAGAACAAGATAAAGAATATAACACAACTAAAGAATGTTTTAGTAGATGTTAAAGTAAATTGGTTGAATTTAATACAGTTAGAGAAATGGATCAAAGTGGAAGAAAGATTAGAGAAGAAAGACACTTAACAAAATTTGAAATGATTATAAAAGAATGTGAGTTGAATGAAGAATATACAGGTAAATGAAGAATTGGGAAAATATATAGAATATTAACTGAATTAGAACAGCAGGCAAAAGGTTTAAAATTGATTTGGGAATCAGATTTAGGAGAAATAAATGACAATTGGAAAAATATTTGGAATAGAAATATATAGAAGCATATAAGAATATGCCAGTTAGAGTTAAGGAAAATGGATATAAAGTGATATGGAAGTGTTACTTAACATCATGTAAAGTAAATCAAATAAATGGTAAATATACAAAGATATGTTGGAGGTGCCAGAAAGAGATTGGAACATATAAACACATGTGATGGGATTGTGATAGTGCACAAAAAATATGGGACATGGTGTTTAGAGAAACTAGAGCACTTTTGAATGTAAATTTAGATATGTCATTGAGAATTGCATTATTGTTGCTGGTGGAACAACGGGATATAAATGAAACAAAAAAAGAAATGATTGGAAATTTGATAATGGCAGCTAGATTAGTGATGGCTAAATACTGGGGACAAAATTAGGATATTCAAAGAAACGAATGGTATAATGAAATTTGGAGCATGGCAACTAATGATAAATTAACAACAGAAAATACATTTAAAAAGGGGATGATTAAAACAAACAATTATAATGAAATATGGGGGGATCAGTGTTGGTGGAAGGCAAAGGGAATAAATCTACTCAAGAATATATGCTGTTTTGGAGGGGATAAGGGCACAATTAGAATATTGTGTATTGTATATTTTTAGCTGTTATAGAAGGGGAAAAATGGTCTCTGGGGGTGGAGGTGCGCTGTATTATTTGTATTTTCTTTTCTTTTTTTTGTATTTAAATGTGTATGTATATGTTTGTATTGTTTGCATTACTTGTATTTAATAAAATAAAAAAGTAGCTATTAATGTACAATAGCAAAAACTGAAGGTTTATAGCACCTTAAAGGACTAACAAATTTTTTGTGGTATACATCTTTAAAAAATGAATTTGTGGTCACGAAAAGTAGAGGAAAGAAGGGCTGAGAGGTATATATGGCAGAAGTATAGCTTCACAATAGGGGAGACAGGGTCCACTCCTCCCTCCATTAAAACATGGAGCCACAATGTGGTCCTGCTCCACTTGCCCCTAGCAACAGGACACAGTTTACAGCTCCAGACAAAGTGGCAGGAGGCAAGGGCTGTCTTAAATGCAAATGTAATGTGATGAAGGCAGAATGTTGTTGCCACACAAAGGCAAGTCCAGGGCAGCTTCACTCTTGCACTAAGGCTCCAACCATCACCTCAACATATTCCCCCCCCTCCAGTGGCCTTTTGGCTGAGTGCAGCTGGCCCGGAGTGAGTCTCTTCTCTTCTCAGTCCAGGCGAGGAGTGACTGGGAGGGGAGAGGCAATGGCCGGCCCCTGCCAGGTAAGGAGTGACTAGAAGAGGAGCAAGTCTCTTCTCTTCTCAGGCCATGTGAGGAGTGACTAGGAGGGGAGGGGCAATGAGCAGTGGTGAGATCAACCAGAACTGCTGAATAAACTAACTACTGGTTTGGGCAAACTTGTGTGACAGGGAGACACAGGAGAGGGGCGACAGAGCCACACACGGCTCCGGAACCATGGGTTGATGACACCCGGACTAGATGTTCTGCAAGTTCCCTTCCAACTTTAACAATCACCACAGGGAGTCCAGAGACAGTATTCTTTCAAGTGTTGCCTTAATCCTGAATCAATTTGCAAAGATGAAAATTTAGTAGCCTGTAAAGAGACATAACATTGCTTTAAAAAATGATCTTTGTTTTTATATAGGTAGTCCACAACTTCAGACCATAATTGAATCCAACAACTTGCTTAAGACAGATGTTAAAATAATTTTACCCTATTTTACAACCTTTCTTGCCACCGTTGTTAAGTTAATCACTGCTGTTGTTAAGTTAATAACAAGTTTGTTAAGTGAATCCGGCATCCCCATTGACTTTGCTCATCAGAAGGTTGCAAAACACTGCAATCAACATAAGTATGAGCCAATTGCTGAATGTCTGAATTTTGATCATGTGACCATGGGAATGTTGCAACAGTCATACATGTAAAAAATGGTCATAAATCAGTTTTTTCAATGACATAACTTCAAATGATCACTAAACAAATGGTTGTAAGTTGAGGACTACTTGTACATGATAAATACAGTGAAATTGTTATATACATAAAGATGAAACAATTCAACATTAACCACAATGAAGGAATGGATGGTGAACCCTCCACCTAGAAACAAACAACCTTCTCTCTAATAAACAATTTGGTTTCAGGAAAAAATATCCTGTAATCTACAATTTTACACTGCAAAAACATGGACTACAAATCTCGATCACGGCAAAGCAATAGATGCAATTTACATAGACTTCTGTAAAGCCTTTGATTCAGTGGTACATGATAAACTACTTCTAAAACTAAAATCCTATGGCATCTCTGGACTCCTCCATAATTGGATAGCTGTGTTCCTGTCAAAAAGAAAACAAGTGGTCAAAATAGGGGGCATCCTATGAAATCCTGCACCTGTTAATAATAGTTTCCTCCAAGGCAGCATTCTAGGACCAACACTCTTCATACGATACATAAATGACCTATGCAGTCATACTATAAGCAACTGAGTTCTCTTCGCCGATGATGTCAAAATATTTAACACCACCAACAATGCTGCTATCATTCAAAAAGACCTTGACTTTGTGTTGGAATGGTCAAACAATTGGCAACTCCAAATCTCAACCAACAGATGCTCTGTCTTACACATTGGCAAAAAGAATCAGAACACCAAATACAAGCTGAATGGACATGACCTTGTAGATGACCGTCACTCTTTCAAGGACTTTGGAGTACTCATATCTAATGATCTAAGTGCCAAAGCCCACTGTAACAACATGGCCAAAAAGGCATTAAGAGTTGTAAACCTAATCTTGCGTAGCTTCTTCTCTGGTAATATTACACTAAGAACCAGAACATACAAAACATATGCTAGACCAATTCTCGAATACAACTCATCTATCTGGAATAGATGTCTGCATATTGGACATTAATGCAATCTAAATGTCCAGAAATATTTCACAAGAAGAATACTCCACCCCTCTGCTCGCAACAAAATATCGTATGCTACCAGTCTTGAAATTCTGGGCCTAGAAAACTTAGAACTACTCCGTCTTCGGTATGACCGAGCATAGCTCATAAAATTATCTGCTACAATGTCCTACCTGTCAATGACGACTTCAGCTTCAATCACAACAATACATGAGCACACAATAGATACAAATTTAAAGTGAACCGCTCCAAATTTGATTGCAGAAAACAATGGAATACATTAACTGACTGCCGTTTCATCCCAAAACCACTAAAATTTTAACCTAAGACTGTCTACTGTTGACCTCACCCCCTTCCTAAGAGGTTTTGTAAGGGGCATGCATAAGAGCACCAGTGTGCCTACCGTCCCTGTCCTAATGTTTCCTCTATTCATATTTATTTTATGTATTCAATTCATGCTTATACTTATAGATATATTACCTAATATATTTTTGACAAATAAATAAAATAATTTTTTAAAAAGGTGATGGAACTTGCTCAGATGAACAAATTGACATCATTGATAAGAGAAAAGACATTAGCTATGTTTAATGTTAATTGAAAACCCCTTATAGACTTTTGTGGGAGACAGAAAAAAAATGAATTTATGATAGATGGTTTTGTTGATTAGAAAAAAATATAGATTATAGAAAAAGTTAGTTATTCTGTAAACATCATTTTTAATTTACACCTATAAAAAGCATAAAACAAATAGGAAGTTACTTCTTTATATTTCCTTTCCTTTAAATATTAGTTTGTCTTAGTTTTTATCGTTTTTGTTTAAAATCTTAATAATGTTATTTTTTTTAAAATGTGCAAAACATTTCCCCAATTCTACTTTTATTAGATATTGTACCATCCAGATTTATTTTTGAGGTCTTGATAAATATATATTTAAAAATCCCTGGTGGAAGTAACTGAATATATTACTGCATACCCACACACTTGAAATAAGAATAAAATTAGAACTAAGTTCCAAGGGACATAGTTTTGAAACAATTGTTTTTAAAGTGAGAATTGTTCTCATGACTGACTATTTGTTAAAAATAATAATAATACTATTAATAATAAGAGCAAATACTTTCCCACAGTGCAATGCAAAGTACTCTATATTTTGGCATGGCTATGTAGCAGTCTACCTACAGCAAAAGCCCTACTTTAATTTGTATGTATATACTTTACTATTGTTTAGATATAAAGGAAGATATAAGCTCACAATTTTGTGTGCCTGTAAGAGCACATACATAAACTTACAAATTAAAACACATTGAGAAGAGTATTGGGCAGCATAGTTAATTGTGAAACAAAAGTAGCAAATATCATTAATAAAAACAAAAGACCAATTGGCTCTATCTGACTTGCTACTAGCCAGCAGCAATAGCTGGTCTAGTGTACTATAGTTCATATTAAAGACCTATGGATATTGGAAAAAAGGGATTATCTTTAAACGCAAGGTAATCAAATTGCAAGGCAAGCATGCAGGTTACCTTATATGGATAGGATAAAGTTAATGCAGAAAGCTAATGAAGCAGATGGAATCTTCTCAGTTTGACTAAGTAGATACTAGATACTACTACATTTCTCATCATAACCTTTAACTGGATGAAATGGTGCATCATACGGCAACAATTTTTGAAGTACAAAAAAAGGGCTATTTTACAGAATGTGTCCAAATCTAGGAGCCCTGTCTCCTGTGGAATTGAAATCTGGCCAAATGTAAAACATTTTATGACATAAAATTATCATAAAACAGTTTATGATATAATTGACATAATGCAAAATGCCATTAAGTGTTTCCTGTGCTATGTAGTTCAACATGGGCTATTTTACATCTTTGAATGTATCTCAACTTTTCCAGTGAAGTCACTACATTAGAAGTTCTTTCATTGTTGAAAGCATCAAGAAATCTGGTTAAGAAATATCTCTGAAAGAATGACCCTATGGGGCATTGGTTGTCCAGCAATGAATAAAAGCCCACTGGCTGGATTTATAACACAATGCTAAGCTACAAGCCATAATGTACAACCTACAACAACTGGCATCGCACAGCACACAGAGCCAAATCCTAAGAAATGACATACATACATACATACATACATACATACATACATACATACATACATACATACATATTGTTGTTGTTGTTAGTTGTGAAGTCGTGTCTGACCCATCACAACTCCATGGACAATATTTCTCAAGGCCTTCCTGAATTCTACCATCCTCTGGAGTCCATTTAAGCTCATGCCTACTGCTTCAGTGACTCCATCCAGCACCACATTCTCTATTGTCCCGTTTTTCTTTTGCCCTCAATCTTTCCCACATTAGCTTCTTCTCTAGTGAGTCCTTCCTTCTTATTAGGTGGCCAAAGTACTTGAGTTTCATCTTCAGGATCTGGCCTTCTAAAGAGCAGTCAAGGTTGATCTCCTCTAGGACTGATCAGTTTGATCACCTTGCAGTCCAAAAGACTCGCAGGGGTCTCCTCCAGCACCATGGTTCAAAGGCCGCAATTCTTTGGCAATCAGCCTTTCTTATGGTCCAGCTTTCACAGCCATACATTGAAACTGGGAATACCATAGCCTTGACTATACACACTTTTGTTGGCAGGGTGATGTCTCTGCTGTTTAGTATGCTGTCTAGATTTGCCATAGCTTTCCTTCCCAGGAGGAAGCATCTTTTAATTTCCTGGCTGCAGTTCCCATCTGCAGTGATCTTGGAGCCCAGGAAAATAAAATCTGTCACCACCTCCATTTCTTCCCCATCTATTTGCCAGGAATTGAGAGGGTTGGATGCCATGAACTTAATTTTTTTAATGTTGAGTTCCAAGCCAACTTTGCACTCTCTTTCTTTGCATCAAGAGGCTCTTTAGTTCCTCTTCACTTTTTGCCATTAGAGTGGTATCATCTGCATATCTGAGGTTTTGATATTTCTCCTGGCAATCTTAAATCCAACTTTTGATTCATCTAGCCCCGCCTTTCTCATATGTGCTCTGCATATAAGTTAAATAGGCAGGGTGACAGAATACAGTTTTGCCAGACTCCTTTCCCAATTTTGAATCAATCAGTGGTTCCATGTCCAGTTCTCACAGTTCTCACTGTTGCTTCTTGACCCATATATAGGTTTCTTAAGAAACAAATAAGATGGTCTGGTATTCCCATCCCTTTAAGAACTTGCCACAATTTGTTGTGATCCACACAATCAAAGGCTGTTAATGAAGCAGAAGTAAATGATTTCCTGGAACTCTCTAGCTTTCTCCATGATCCAGTGTATGTTGGCAATTTGATCTCTAGTTCCTCTACCTCTTTGAAATCCTGCCTGTACTTTTGGTAGTTTTCGATCCATATACTCCTGGAGCCTAGCTTGTAAGATTTTAAGCATAACTTTACTAGCATGTGATATGAGTGCAATGGTGCGATAGTTTGAACATTCTTTGGCATTGCCTTTCTTTGGAATTGGAATATAAACTGACCTTTTCTAATCATGTAGCCACTGTTGAGTTTTCCAAATTTGCTGGCAAATTGAGTGTAGCACTTTTACTGCATCGTCTTTTAATATTTTGAATAGCTCAGCTGGAATATTGTCTCCTCCACTAGCTTTGTTGTTGCTCAGATTTCCTAAGGCCCATTTGACTTCACATTCTAGAATGTCTGGCTCAAGATCAGTGACGACCCCACTGTGGTTATCAGGGACATTAAGCTTGTTCTTGTATAATTTTGCCACCTCTTCTTAATCTCTTCTGCCTTTGTTACGCCCCTGCCATTTTGGTCCTTTATCATGCCCATCTTTGCATGAAAGGTTCCCTTCATATCTCCAATTTTCTTGAAGAGATCTCTGGTCCTCCTTATTCTATTGTTTTCTTCTGTTTTTTGCACTGTTCATTTAAGAATGTATTCTTATCTCTTCTAGCTATTCTCTGGAATTCTGCATTCAATTGGGTGTATCTTTCTCTTTCTCCCATGCCTTTTGCTTCCTTTCTTTCCTCAGCTATTTACAAAGCTTCCTCACACAGCCATTTTGCTTTCTTGCATTTCATTTTCTTTGGGATAGTTTTAGCTGCTACCTCTTGTACAATGTTGCAGACCTCCATCCATAGTTCTTCAGGCACTCTATCAAATCTAATTCCTTAAATCTATTTGTCACCTCTACTGTATATTCATCAGGTTATTATTTAGTTTAAACCTGAGTGGCCTAGTGCTTTTCCCTATTTTCTTCAATTCAAGCCTAAATTTTGCAATGAGAAGCTCATGATCTGATCTTGTTTTTACTGACTGTGTAGAGCTTCTACATCTCTGGCTGCAGAGCACATAGTCAATCTGATTTCTGTGTTGACCGTCTGGTGATGGCCATATGTAGAGTCATCTCTTGGGTTGTTGGAAAAGAGTGTTTGCTATGACCATCATATTCTCTTGACAAAATTCTATCAGCTTGTGCCCTGCTTCATTTTGTACTCCAAGGCCAAACTTGCCTGTTAATCCAGTTTATCTTTTGGCTTCCTATTTTAATATTCCAATCCCCCATGATGATAAGGACATCATTTTTTGATGTTAATTCTATAAGGTGCTGTAGGGCTTCATAGAACCGGTCAATTTTGTCCTCCTCAGCACAAGTGGTTGGGGCATAGAGCTGGATTATTGTGATATTGAATGGTTTGCTTTGGATTTGAACTGAGATAATTCTGTCATTTTGGGGATTGTATCCCAGTATTGCTTTTTCTACTCTTTTATTGACTATGAAGGCTACTCCATTTCTTCTAAGAGATTCTTGCCCACAATAGTATACCTGATAGTCATCTGAATTAAATTCACCCATTCCTGTCCATTTTAGTTCGCTGATTCCTAAAATGTCGATGTTCAGTCTTGTCATTTCTTGTTTGACCATGTCTAGCTTTCCTTGATTCATGGATCTTACATTCCAGGTTCTTATGCAAAATAGATCTTTACAGCATCGAACTTTCCTTTCACCACCAGATACATCCACAGCTGAGCGTTCTTTCAGCTTTGGCCCAGCTGCTTCACTCTTTCTGGTGCTACTAGTACTAGCCCTCTGTTCTTCCCCAGTAGCATATTGGACACCTTCTGACCTTAGGGGCTCATCTTCCAGTGTCATATCTTTTTTCCTTTTGGTACTGTCCATGGGGTTTTCATGGCAAAGATACTGGAGTGGTTTGCCATTTCCTTCTCCAGTGAACCACATTTTGTCAGAGCTCTCTGCTATGATCTGTCTGTCTTGGGTGGGTATAGCTCATACCTTCATTGAGCTCCACAAGCCCCTTCACCACAACAAGGCAGTAATCCATGAAAAGAATACATACAAATACATACACACAAATACACATTCCTTTTTAAAAAAAATTAATTAATTGATTTTCTGTATTCTACTTACTGTCTATAACTGAATAAAGGGTTGTTTGTTTGTTTGATTGATTGTGATGTGATGTGATGTGATGTGATATGATGTGATGTGATGTGTGAAACATGCCTTCAATTTTCAAATCCATGAATTGCCCTGTATATTGTTGTTGCGAAGTCATGTGTGACTCATTGCGACTCCATGGACAGCATTCCTCCAGGCGTTCCTGTCCTCTACCATCCCCTGGAGTCCATTTAAGCTCATGCTACTGCTTCAGTGACTCCATCTAGTCACTTCATTCTCTGTCATCTTCTTCTTTTGCCCTCAATCTTTCGCAGCATTAGGCTCTTCTTCAGTGAGTTCTTCCTTCTCATTAGGTGGCCAAAGTATTTGAGTTTCAATTTCAGAATCTGGCCTTCTAAAGAGCAGTCAGGGTTGATCTCTTCTAGGACTGACCATTTTGATAGCCTTGCAGTCTGTGCCCTGTGTATCCATGGTATCTTTTAGGATTTTAAAGCAATAGTCACCAACACTATGTGGTATAGCCTTCTCTTAACTGCCAACAAATATTCCCAAGGAGGAAAGAGTCATGATGAAGCAGAACAAAGGCTTTCTATCTCAGAATAGTGAATAATTGATAAGAGACAGAAAGTAAAATAAGATCTGAAGGAAGATTTGAGTTTCCAACATATAAAGGCTGATGCAGTACTTACAATATCTAGTTGCACATCTGCCATTGCTTTCCATGTTGTAGTATGAGAAATAAAGACTAAACGTATTTTTAAAAATTAAACCCAAAATGTAATATTGAAAAAAGAAAATGACTAATCCAAGTGGGATCAGGAGACTATTCATTTGCAACATATTTTCTCTTTTTTATCTGTTCATTTTTGAATACTTTTGAATAGATTTGTGCTCATGCTGAATTTGCTAATTCATCTGAATTCATGCTTTTAAGGCTCTGCATTTGACACAGATGAGAGACTAGCAAATGATGTGTGGAAAATTAAAATGTTTTCTAATTAAGTCATTATAGGAAATAAAGTTCAAGAATAGCATGGCTAATTAATAAATTAATCCATGTTTAAAGCTCTATAAAGCTGGATGCATTTTTCATAGATAATTAGATATATGTGTGCAATATATCTAATTAGAAAGAACACAGACTTTTTATTGATAGTGTTGTTTTTAATCAGTATGTTGGATCATTTATCTCTTGCTTAGCTTCTTTTGAAACATCTCCCTTAGTTTCCCTTAGTTTCTTATACTCATCCTCCCAATTCTCCATATTATCAATTTAAAGGGCAAGGATTTTTAAATTATTTTAAAAATAGAAAATTAAAAATGAAAATTATTATTTTTGTTTACGTATAATTCAAGTTCAAGTCCATATAATGTTTCTTTTTTCTTTTCAAATAGTGTCCAATTCAAATATTAATTTAAACCATTCCAGTTCTAGTTTTTGTTCTTTCCACTTTTGAAATCGTGCTCCAGGTATTTAAACAAACACTCCTCCAATATTTTCACATGGTGGTCTAAATAAACTTAGTGGGATGCTTTCTTTTCACCAGTAGATATCTCTCTCCAATTCACAAATCTCCCGACAACAAAGTATCCATTGTAAATCCACAAAAATAATTACTTCCTCTTCTCCAAATTAAATCCTTTTGTTGTTTAAAGAATACTTCTCTGTTTTCTTTTTCTTATTTTCTTTTTAATTTCTTCCAAGTCCAGTTTTAAATCAAGGTGGAAGGTTCCTTTTAGGGCTTTAGTTTTAAAGTTCCTCTTTTATTTTTTCTCCACTTGAATTCCTGAATGCCAATTAGCTGCTAATTACTTGTTGGGACTTCTTTCAAGCTTTAAAAAAAATTTTCTTCTTACCTGTGAGTTGGCCAATTACTCACCCAGTAACAATACCCTGTTCAATCTCCACTCCTGCTCAAATCTTAGTCCGGTTGCTCCAGCTTTTAGCGGTTGTAATGGCTGCCTCCCCGACCACCGGGTCAAAGAGCTGCCTCCAACCTTCCGAGGGAACTTGTCTGTTCCTCTTGGTCTTCCAAGCTGCCTCTCTCACTCCTCCATCCCTCCCAGACAGTTCCAGTCCAAAGACCCCCTAACAGCAGTTTGTTTGGCTGGGTTTTCGCGAAGCTCATTGGAGCTTTGTTATTTCCCGCCAGTATCGCCACAATGCTTCCGGTTCCTCTCTTGCTTAGCTTCTTGCTGCTTAGTATTTAAGTATGTTTTCCTTATCATCACTATATCTCCTTTGCTGCTGATGTACTGAAACCTGGAAAGTTAGCTCTAGATTCTAGAAAGTTGGTTCTTAGAAATTCAAAATATAGGTAATCCTCAACTTACAACAGTTCATTTAAAGTTACAACATCAATGAAAAAAGTGACTTATGACCATTTTTCATACTTATGACCATTGCAGCATCCCCACTGTTATGTGATCAAAATTCAGACACTTGTCAACTGGTTCATATTTATGACCTTTGCAATGTCCTGGGTTCATGTGATCCTCTTTTTTAGATTTTATGAGAAGCAAAGTCAGTGGGGAAGCCAGATTCACTTAACATTAACTTAACTTAACATTAACATTAAGATACTATTAACAACTGCAGCAATTCACTTAACAACAGTGGCAAGAAAGGTCGGAAAATGGGGCAAAACTCACTTAACAAATGTCTCACTTAGCAACATAAATTTTGAGCTCAATTGTGGTCATAAATTGAGGATTATCTCTATAGCAGTTATAATTAGTTTCTCATAAAGTGATTCACAGAAGATCACTTTTTATGTACAAAAAGATTCCAATTTTTTTCACGTAGTTTAAATATATTAAATAAATGCAAAAAATCAGTTTAAGTACTTCACTCTAGAAAGGTTACTTTGTAAAGTAAGAAAAACAAAACAAACATAAAAAATAAAATGTAAAATCTTTCTTACCAACAATCATATGGTTGCAGACATCACAGAATGTGGGTTTTTTGAAAATATGTTCCTGAAAAATGTGAATCTTGTCTTCTGGTTGGAGATGGGTTTTGGTTGGAGTGGAGTTTTGACTTTCCAAATTAGGGAGCTGCCTCGTTTTAGAGGTGATTTCTGATAGCAAATCTACTTGCAACTTCGTGCCACAATTTGTTTGTTGAAAAAAGTTGTCTGCACTTTTACTCCTCAAACTTTTGGTCTTGAAAGAAAGTGATTGTTTCAATTTCTGGAGCTGAAAAAGAATTAACAATAGCATTTTTTCCAAAAGGCAGAATTCAGAATACATGGCATGTAACTATTATATGCAATTCCCATTGATATTTAATGTTCAGGCAATTTCAAGTAACTAGAATTCTAATACAGCCAAGAGACCTTTATTGGAAGAAATTTCCTGAGTTTGTTCTCAGCTGGGAAAAACCACAGAAATTTCTTCCAACAATTAGGTGACCAACGAAAGGACTCCCAGACAACCCAGCTCCCAGACAGTGCCTGGAGGACTACTGACTAGCCAGCACAGACCTTCTTCATCTGAGGGTAAAAGCGAGAATGGTGCAGGGAGGAGGAGAAGACAGAAGAGGTGAGTTTACTGTGGATCATTCAGGCGGTCCTATTTGTTGGTGAAGCAGTGTACTGGCACAATAGTCCAGACTGACAATGTTTGTAAACCTGGCTCATCAATTTTCAGTTAAACAATTTTGGAAAATATGGTTTGCAAAACAGTTCATATAAGGTCATGACTATGGCTAATGGAAATTTGAAAAATAGCTCTCACTCACCCAAATTTTAACTTTTTATAAGTGGTGGACATGAAATGAAAAATGAGTTTTAATTTGAACGGTTTGAATCCTCAATATAAGTCTCCTGCGTAAGCAGGGGGTTGGACAAGATGACCTCCAAGGTCCCTTCCAACTCAGTTACTGTTACTGTCTGGAGCTAATTGATAATAAAGGGAGATTCTGAGTCTTGTGCTAAACAGCTATCAGAAAGAGGGTAAGTACCATCTTTTTAAATTTAGTAACATAGAGTGAGCATAAATTTGATAAAATAAATAAATAATAAATGTGTGTGTGAGTGGACAACAGCTAAATCTCATTTCTCCATTTGACCTCTAGCTGCACCCCTGCCTGTTGCTAGTTCCTGAGCTGTGACTGACAGAACAGGGAAAACAAGGGAGGGGGGTCATCAGAGTGTGGGACCTGTGCATAAGAGGGAAAGCCAAACAGGCTATGACTGAAGGTGGGAAGGAATTTTTTAAAATTGTTATTGTTGTTTTGTTCCATGAAAACCCAAAAGCAAAGCCTAGTTCTGAAGGTGCCAATACGCACTGCATATGAGGCAGCAGGACCTTTTAGATCCACAAGGGGTCTGAAAACCATTGGCAGGAAAGGAAGTGCCAGTACTCACTGCTTAAAGGAAAGCGGCAGGTCCTCCTGGACCCATGATGAGTCTGAAAACCATTGGCTTGAGTTCCCTTGGTGGGAGGGCCTAAACAGAGGGACTCTGTTAGTGAACCAGAGTCTCTCCCAAATGCTTTTTTGTCCAAAAAACCATGAGGAGGAAGGTTTTTAAAATCTTTTGTACCTGACTGAGCCAAAGTGAGCCCCACATCTGAAAGAGAACATGGGAAGCGGCATTCAAAGATGACAATTAGGACTCCCCTAAAAGATTTGCTCAAGGCATGGGATGATCAGCCTCTTCTGTCAGTGTCAGTGTTCCAATACTGACATAGAAGCAATGAGGAAAAAAGTTTGACATTTCACGTAGAAAAGCTTTTGGTGAATTCAGTCTCCTGGGAGATGTATGGGAGGGGTGACATTCCTGTGTGCTGAAGAGACAGATAAGAGAGAGTGATCTGGAAGACAGCCAATGGGGAGCAGTGAATGGGGAAGGATTAGGAGGGGTTTTGGATAGAGGGGCCAGTACTGTCTGCATGGTTGGGCACGGCTGCATCGCTCAATAAAGAGAATATTTCCTAAAGTTTGATGCTTGGAAATTAACTTTATTTTAGAGGATGAAACCGAAACTTTGACAGACAGACAGTACTGATTTTTTTTCCTTTCCTTTCCCAATCTGGCCAGCCTCCAGAGCTTTGGTTCTTTGCCAGAAGTCTGGACACAGTGGAGAGAGAGCCCAGGAACCACGGCTGAAAGCCAACTCTCCACTGAAAGTTTACTTCAGGCATCTGCACTAGAAGCAAATGTGGATGCAAAGGGGGTTCAACCCCTCCTTCCTCCAGCAAAGCTGCCAGCCGAGAAGAAGAAAAATGAACCTTTGTGGTCTTTGCCAAAGTCAGCAGAAATGGAATTCCCTTTTCCCGGCGGGAAAGATAAGAGCAAGCCTCTAAGTGAATTAGCGAGGGTGGATTGGATGTGGGACTGGCAGCAGGCCAGACAGCTGAAAGCTTCAAAACAGCTACTCAAAAGCTCCATAGATAAGTTGAAGGAAGAGTTTGACCATGCTGTCCGACTGGGGGAGGAGCCGTCCTGCAGGCCCAAGGAGAGGGGGAGGCCAGCCCAGCCCACTGAACTGAGTCACCATAGACAGGAGCGCAGTCCTCCCCCCTCCCACACCAGAAGGAGAGATAGCCCCGGCAGGCATCCATGGATTCCCCCTCCCAGCAAGCCCACCAGCCTGCGTAGGGCATCACCCCCCCGCCCCCGAAGGAGAGTTGATGAAGAATTCCAACAACATTATGGGCAGGCTCAGAGAGGCCCGCAATCGGAGGAGGGGTCACTGAGGGCGGAGCCACCCCGGTTTAGAGGGAAATTTGATGGGAATCCAGACCAGCTAGCACAATTCCTCGATGCGGCTGAGATTTACATCGAGTGCTACGCACACCTTTACCTGTTCCCCAGGGCCCTAGTCAGTGCCATCGCAGAAGGCCTGGAGGGAGAGGCAAGGAACTGGTCAAGGGCCCTGTACAAAAACAGGGCCGCCCAACAACAAGATGCAGATGGCTTCTTACAACTGCTGCAAGCCCATTTTGAAGAAATAGGGGAGGACCCCTATGTAGAAGATGAGCTTAGAAACCTAATGCAGAGGGGAAAGCCCATCAAAGAGCACATCCGTGAGTTCAAAAAAGTTGTTGGGACTTTACCTCCTTTGCCGGAATGACTTCTCGTGTACTTCTTTAGAACGAGCTTAGATAAACAAATCGCCCAAGTGACTGCTTATCATGATATTCTGAACCGATTCACTGACTGGTTCTGGATAGCGACACAAGTCAAGAGAGGGCTAAGGGCCAACGACATGCTAAAGCAACCACAGGCAAAGGAGAAAGCCCAGCTGGACCAGGAACCATATACCAGACGAGGAACTTCAGCACCATGGGCCACCCAGAGACCACCTGCCACCCGGAGCCTGCTGAGATGCTACAGATGCGGAGGAGTTGGCCATTTGGCAGTGATGTGTGGAACCCCGGGACCGAGACCAGAGCCAACGGGCAAGTCACGGCCAGAACGAGGACCCAGGCACGCCACCAACACACCACGAAGCCCCCCTGGTTCAGAAGTCTTCACCCACTTGACCGAAGCAAGGGAGAACCCAGACGATGCGAATCAGCCTCCCGAACTGTATGACAGCGATGATGATGGAGAAGACGACCCAATGGTGAGTGGACACATCCACCCTTTCCTGTTCCCTGTACATCTAATGGCCCCAAAAACAGGGACCCAAGGGGTTTTCCAAGCCCTAATAGATTCAGGCTGCATGAGGTGCCTGATCAACTTACCCACGGTCCAAAAACTGGGAATACAAGCAAAAAAACTCAGCCACCCGATCTGATTTGAGCAAGTTGACGGATCCTTAGTAGGGGGGAGCGCAGGCCACACATTTAACCGAGCCAGTGAAACTGGAGCTAGCAGATCACTGGGAGATGATTCGTTTTATAATAGCCCCCAAGATGACTAACCCAGTCATACTGGGGCTCTCCTGGCTAGACAAGTGGGGCCCAACTATCTGGTGGCAGGAGGGGACCCGCAGACTGAGAATAGCAAGGGGGCCTCACCCCCTGCCGCTCCAGCCAGAGAGGATGCCTCCCACACAGAGGCCCCAGCCCCTCCCACCAGGAGGACAAAAAACGCCCTCAACCCCAGTGCCCCTGATCAAGAGTACAGCTAAACAACTGACGACCTCATCCGACAGCCCCCATGACACAAAGCTTATCCCAAAAGAATATCAAGACCTTGCAGAAGTATTTAGCGAGACCGAGTGTAATGTTCTACCACCCCACTGTGAGACCGATTGTGCCATCGAAATCATCCCTGGGGCGAAACTACCTAAACCTAAGTTGTATGCTATGACACCCCGGGAAATGCAAGAAATGCGAAAATACATAGACACTAACCTACAAAGGGGTTTCATTGAGCCAGCCAAAGCCCGAATAGCGGCACCAGTCTTCTTCAGAGAGAAGAAAGATGGCTCCATGTGTTTAGTAGTTGACTTTCGAGGTGTCAACGGTGTCTGTGTACGCAATTTATATCCCCTTCCTCTCATGAAAGACATTTTAGCCCACCAGGCGAAAGGAAAGGTTTTCACCAAACTAGACCTTCGCAAAGCCTACTATTGGATACGCATCAGGGAGGGAGATGAGTGGAAGACAGCATTCAACTGCCCCTTAGGAAGCTTCCAATTTAAGGTAATGCCTTTTGGACTACAGGGGGAGCCGGCGGTATTCATGCGACTTATAAATGAGGTGCTTCACGACCACCTTTACAAGGGGGTCCTCGTCTACCTGGATGACATTCTCATTTACACGGAAACCATAGATGAACACATACCTCTCGTCCGCAAAGTGCTTGAGAAACTGCTGAAGGCGGACCTTTATGTCAAACTGTCAAAATGCGAGTTCCACCAGTCACGGCTAGACTACTTAGGCTACCGAGTGTCCAATGAGGGGATAGAAATGGACCCAGCCAAAGTACAATCAGTCCTTGACTGGTGACCCCCACGCACCCGCAGACAACTGCAAAGCTTCTTGGGGTTCGCGAACTTCTACAGACAATTTATCCCCTCTTTTGCAAAAATTGCCAAACCTCTAACCGACCTCCTAAAAACAGGGAGTCCAGCAACAAAACCTCGCCCAGGACAGCCTCTACAGTGGGACCCAGCCTGCCAACACGCATTTGAGACACTAAAAGAAATGTTTGCAAAAGAACCAATCTTAAAGCACCCCAACCCCAAACAACCTTCGTCATCCGAGCCAATGCCAGCAACATGGCAGTAGGGGCGGTCCTACTCCAAAAAAACAGCCAAGGTAACTTACAACCCTGTGCCTAAACATCCTGCAAACTCACTGACACAGAGAGAAGATGGGCAGTGTGGGAAAAGGAAGTGTTCGCAGTGAGGTGGGCGCTGTTAACATGGCGACATCTGCTGGAAGGAAGCCAAAGACCGTTTGAAGTTTGGACTGACCATAAAAATTTGGAGGCCCTCAAAACTCCAAGGAAGTTATCACCCAGACAGGGCCGGTGGGCCCAATACTTCAATCGTTTCAACTTCGAGCTGAAACACATCCCAGGGGGGAAAAAACCTTCTGGCCGACGCCCTCTCCTGAATGCCTCAATACAACAGTGAATGAGAGCAGGTGGTGAATGCCATCATCCCCTCTACCCAAGGAGCGGGCCAAGTAACTACCAGATGACAGCATCGTGATCAGCAGGGCCAACCAGCGAGTGACCTAATGACAAAGCTCAAGGCAGAAATAGTGACGGACCCCTGGTTCCGAGACAATCAACATCTCTTGACAAAACGGGATGACCTAGCTTGGAAAGGAACAAAACTTTACATCCCAGAGATGCTACGCACCCAGGTCCTTAAGAGGAGCCATGACGTTAAGCCAGTGGGACATTTTGGGTTCCTAAAGACTCTGCATTTAGCACGGAGGTGCTAAATGAGAAAAGACATAGACAGTTATGTAAAAAGTTGTACCATCTGTGGCACGATGAAAACCTGACCAGGAAGACCCCCCCCCAGACTGCTGCAGCCAGTAGCAGAACCATCAAGGCCATGGGAGGAGATTGCTATGGACTTCATAGTCGAACTACCCAGGAGCGGCGGAAACATGGCCACAAGGGTCGGTCCTCTCGCCCCTCCTGTTCAACATTTATGTAAAGCCGCTGGGTGAGATCATCTGTGGTTTTGGGGTGGAGTTCCATCAGTACGCTGATGATACTCAGCTGTACCTCTCCACCCCAGACCACCCCAACGATGCTGTGGAAGTGATGTTCCAGTGCCTTGAAGCTGTGCGGGTCTGGATGGGGAGAAACAGGCTTTGACTCAACCCCTCCAAGACCGAGTGGCTGTGGCTGCCGGCGTCCCGATATAGCCAGCTGACTCCATCGCTGGTTATTGGGGGCGAGTCATTGGCCCCCACGGAAAGGGTTCGCAACTTGGGCGTCCTCCTGGACTCGCGGCTGTCTTTAGAGGATCATACGACAGCCGTGGCCAGGGGGGCTTTTTATCAGGTCCGCCTGATTCGCCAGCTGTGACCCTTTCTAGATCGGGACTCCCTACGCACGGTCACTCACGCTCTTGTCACTTCCCGTCTGGACTACTGTAATGCTCTCTACATGGGGCTCCCCTTGGGGTGCACCCGGAGGCTCCAACTGTTGCAGAATGCAGCCGCGCGGGGGATTATGGGAGCGACGGGAAGCTCCCACGTGACACCTCTCTTGTGCGAGCTGCATTGGCTGCCGGTGGACTTTCGGGTGCATTTCAAGGTGTTGGTAATCACCTTTAAAGCGCTCCATGGCTTAGGGCCAGGGTACTTACGGGACCGCCTTCTGCCACCAATTGCCTCCCACCGGCCGGTTCGCTCCCACAGAGAGGGCCTCCTCAGGGTGCCGTCAGCCAGACAATGCCGGCTGGCGACCCCCAGGGGGAGAGCCTTCTCTGTGGCAGCACCCACCCTCTGGAATGATCTGCCTCCAGAGTTAAGAACAATCTCTGACCTCCCGACCTTCCGGCGGGCTTTAAAAACCCATCTCTTTCAGCTCGCTGGCTTATCCTGATTCCTATAGTATTTTATCATTTTAGAGTTTTATTTTAATATGAAGTTAGTTTTAAATCTATGGGCCACTTGTATTGTGATTTTATGAAATTTTAACTTTTGTATGTTTGTTTTTTAATTGGCTGTACACCGCCCTGAGTCCGTAAAGAGAAGGGCGGTATATAAATCTAAATAAAGTAAAGTAAAGTAAAGTAATCTGGATTGTAATAGACTTATTTTCCAAACAGGCACATTTCATACCCTGTAGCGGGCTACCCTCAGCCCGCCAATTGGTAAAGCTGTTTGTGAAACACATCTACCGCCTGCATGGAGTACCCAGAAGAATCATCTCCGACCGAGGTGTTCAGTTCACAGCGAAATTTTGGAGGGAATTCCTACGATCCATAGGATCATCCCAAGGTCTCAGCTCAGCATTTCACCCAAGCACCAATGGGAGGGCGGAGAGACTGAATGCTATGATAGAGCAGTATTTGAGGTGCTACGTAGACTACCAACAGTCGAACTGGGCAGACCTCCTATCTTTTGCTGAGGTCGCGTACAACAATGCTGTCCACAGTAGTACAGGACTAGCCCCATTCAAGGTAGTGAGCAGTATGGATTTTGTCCCCATGCCAGAGTATCCCAGGGAACCCCCTTCTTCAGTCAGCTTGAACGATTGGATGGCGATGTTAAGAGAATCCTGGAAGAACGTCAAGAAGGTATTAGACAAGGCGGCACAGGCTTATAAGAAGCAAGCAGATAAGCACCGAACCCCTCAAAGACCGTTCCGAGTATGAGAGAAGGTCTACCTCTCCACCAAGTATTTGAGACTCAAGCTTCTGACTAGGAAATTGGGCCCAAAATTCATAGGACCATTTCCTATAGTAAAAATAATCAACCCGGTCACGGTAGAATTGCAGTTGCCCCGCTTACTAGGAAAGATACACCCCATTTTCCACAGTAGTCTTCTGAAGCCTGTGGTGGAGTCAACTTTAAGGCCGGTGCCACGTGATCCCCCAGGGCCCTTGATCATTGGGGGCCAAACTCACTATGAAGTACAGCGAATTCTCTATTCGAGGTGGCACAGAGACCGCCTCCAATACTTAGTTAAGTGGAAGGGTTACCCTTTGTCAGAAGCTTCCTGGGTGAAGAGCACCAACATCCAAGCTGACCGGCTTATAGCTAAGTTCCATGCAGATCACCCGGGCAAGGCAGGAGGGGGTGGAACACCTCCTCAGATGGGGTGACAGCACTAACTCTGTTGTTTTTCTTGCACAGGCCTCGCTGAGAGAATGAAGGGAGAAAGGCCGAATGTCAGTGTTCCAATACTGACATAGAAGCAATGAGGAAAAAAGTTTGACATTTCACCTAGAAAAGCTTTTGGTGAATTCAGTCTCCTGGGAGATGTATGGGAGGGGTGACATTCCTGTGTGCTGAAGACACAGATAAGAGAGAGTGATCTGGAAGACAGCCAGTGGGGAGCAGTGGATGGGGAAGGAATGGAAGGGGTTTTGGATAGAGGGGCCAGTACTGTCTGCATGGTTGTCGGGCACGGCTGCATCGCTCAATAAAGAGAATATTTCCTAAAGTTTGATGCTTGGAAATTAACTTTATTTTAGAGGATGAAACCGAAACTTTGACAGTCAGATCCCTAAAAGTGATACTGCCATTCAATTGGAGGATGGGGGAGACTTGGATTCGATTTATTAGCATTGCCTGTGACAACAGATATTTTACAACCTATATCCTGGTGCCAAAGAACCCTGAGATCCTCTTTACCTGGAAGAACTTTTATGAGAGCCATGTGGGTTGTTTCACTTTAAAGGATAACAGTGTGAATGCATGGTTGTCCAGGTTCTCAGGGAAGCTAGGAAAGAAAACATCTTCACACTTGTGTATTGGCTAAAATCTACATTCTGACTTAAAGGGGGGGGGGTCTCTACTGATTTAATCCTACTTGTCTTGCCTAAGGGTGTTCACATCAGACTTTAACTGGATGGCTTTCACTTCTGCTTAATAAAAGAATCCTTTTGAACGACCACATTTCAAGAGTTTGTGCTTTCTTAAGCTGGAAGGAGAGGCACAAAGCACGATCTGCAAAATGGTCAACCCACAGAAGCAATTTTCGCTCTACTGAGGTGACCTTGCAAACCATGTCTGAACAAAGCAGAGAACTGGGAGAAACTGATTGCTGGTGGGAAACAGCAATCGGCACCCAGTCAGATGCCTGTTTCGTACACCCCAACAGAGAGGATGAGGTAACCTTGGAGAATCCTGAAAAGCCCCACTGGTCAATTGACATCGGGAAGAAAGATAGCTGGGATGAGAGAACCAGAGGAGTCACCCTCAGCTGTGGCAACCGAAAACTGGGGTGGAAACTGGAATTAGATGCCCTTGCTGACCAGGGAGGACTGACCAAAGCATCACTGAAGGAGGATTAACTGAAGAGGTATATAACCCAATTGGTGATGGAAACTTTGGAAAATCTCAACATCCGAAGGGACTCAGGACAACAACCAAAGGGCGCAGAAAGGGCAGCAGTCGCAGATGATGCCATGGGAATCTGGAGCCTATCTATCAAGCAGATGGTGCAGCAGCAGCGGGAGAAGACCCAACAAACCCTCCCCTACAGGCTGTGTGCACACCAGCTCCCATTCCCAACCAGCTCCAAGTCCCACAACTGGACAGAGAAACTCCTTCCCTTGGGGTGAAGTATGATGGGAATCCGCAACAATTAGGATTCTTTGTGGCACATGTGCTAATCTACATGCAAGAGTATGGGCGTGATTTCCAAACCCAAGGATCCGGAGTGCGAGTTGTGACCCTAGCCCTACAGGGTGCCACTGTCAGATGGATGGTGACCCTGCATAATGCAAATTACGGGATTTTGACCTTTTCATGATGGCCCTGCGACATCGGTTTGAGACCCACTAGCAGATTGCAAAGCATGCGACCGCGTCAAGGTGGTGGGGTAGGGGCGATGGTCAGTAGAGTATACTGAAGAATTTCAGGACCTCACGTATTGTGTGCACTGGCCAGAAGATATTTTGGTGAGCTGCTTCAAGGATGGGCTGAGTGATAATCTATACAATGCCTGCTTGGCCCGAGGTGCACCGAGTAACCTACATGAATGGTACATCACCGCCAAAGAAGCTGAGATCGATATGGCCAGAAACCAGTATCAAGTAGAGAGAGCATGGAAGAAATCCAAGCAAGAGCCCCACAAACCACAAACTGCATTTTCTCTGAGATCTTCAGCCTGTTTCAAGTCTGGAAAAGAGGGGCACTGAGCTGCAGAGTGTCGTTTGCAAATACCCACCCAAAACCACCCACCGGGGGAAAACCCTGCAAAACCAGGCCACCGTGGGAAGGAGACTGCCCTGAAGAGCAGGGAGACCATAGAAATTCCATCCCCTCCCCTCTTTCGGGAGGAAACCCTGGCATCTGAACAGGAGGAATCATACTCATTCAGAAGCAATCCAGATGATGAACCACTGGTAAGCAAACCAATTAAACCGCTTACCTTATACTAAGACTATTTATCCCAAACCAAGACAGGGAAATATCTCCACTCTAGTGGATTCAGGGTGGACCCATTGTTTGATCAGTCCAACCCTAGTAGGAAAGTTAGAAATCTTTCCGGCACTAAACTCTCTAAACCCAAGATGTACAGCAGGTCACCAGGGGAATTGGAAGAGTTGAGAACATTTATTGAGAAAAACCTAGTAAGGGGTTTCATCAAGCCAGCCCGACCAAAAATTGCAGCTCCAGTGTTGTTTAGAGAAAAAAAAAGATGGCTCAAAACGTCTCTGTGTTGATTTTCGAAACCTGAATACAATCTGTGTGGAGAACATGTATCCCCCCCTCCTTATGAAAGATATGCTAGCACACCTCACTAAAGGGAAAAATTTTTCAAAGCTGGACTTAAGGGAGGCTTACTACTGTATCAGAATTAAGGAGGGGGATAAGTGGAAAATGGCATTGAACAGCCCTCTCAACTGCTACCAATTCAAGTTGCTCCCCTTTGGGTTGCAAGGAGCCCCTTTGGGTTGCAAGGAGCCCCTGTTTATGCAATTAATAAATGAAGTGCTGCATCAGTATTTATATAGGGTGGTCCTGGTCTACTTGGATGACATTTTAATCTATACTGAGATCAAAGCAGAACATGTAAATCTAGTAAGGGCGG
This sequence comes from Coluber constrictor foxii, assembly GCA_038048745.1. Taxonomy (NCBI): domain Eukaryota; kingdom Metazoa; phylum Chordata; class Lepidosauria; order Squamata; family Colubridae; genus Coluber; species Coluber constrictor. The sequence goes on along the minus strand of CM075961.1, from coordinate 109,917,675 downwards.
TTTTAAACAAACTCCGCTCTGCCAAACTTTATGCTAAGCTGTCCAAATGTGAATTCCACCAAGAGAAGATTGACTATTTAGGGTACTGCATTTCACACCAGGGGGTTGAGATGGATCCTCTAAAAGTGAAGGCTGTACTTGATTGGAACCCTCCATGCACACGTAAACAATTACAGAGCTTCCTGGGTTTTGCCAACTTTTACCACCAGTTTATCCCTGCTTTCACTCAGATTGCCCTCCCCATCACCAAGCTCTTAAAAACGAAGGGGGAGGACAACCCTAAACTAAAGCAGCCATGCAATCATGTGGAAGATTTGTGCCTTCCCTAATTTAACTGAGATTTATGGTGGGAATGACCAGTGTATGTAGACCTGTGAGTTCTGCTTTCCTCTCTTTTTTCTCCTTGTTTGAAGTAATTGTAACTGTAAAATGTCTCCAATCCAAAAGACAAAAAATGTAAATTGCTATCAAAAAAATAAAATAAAAATTAAAAACACTGAAAAAAAATGCCTTTACCCAGCTTAGTCCAAGTTTAAGGGGGAATGTTTTAAGTTCACTTACAGGAAAAGTTTCATCCTTGCATTTACTGTGTGTTTAAATGATTTTATCTGTCCATCCTTTGTCTGAAGCATGTGAATCCAGTTTTTTCCCCTCATCTATGATGCAGTGGTGAAATCCAATTTTTTTTTACTACTAGTTCTGTGGGTGTGGCTTGGTGGGCATGGTATGGCTTGATGTGCATGGCTTAGTGGGCATGGCAGGGGAAGGATACTGCAAAATCCCCATTCCCACCCCACTCTAGGGCCAGCCAGAGGTGGTATTTGCCGGTTCTCCGAACTACTCAAAATTTCCAATTACTGGTTCTCCAGAACCTGTCAGAACCTGCTAGATTTCACTCCAGGGTTGATGGTAAGTGTAGGTTGCAGATGGCTGCAGAAAGCTGACCTCCACACCTCCCAAATCCCAATTTGCCTTGTGTGGAGGTGTAAATTCTGTGTGCTGATAAGTTGATCTGACTTTCTGTTCTGTGTCTTTCTGAGCATGTAAGGCATTGGGAAGATTACCCACAAAAGGGGGAGGGGGCTTTGTTCTCATGTCTTTCAGCCTTCCACAGATGACTCTGCAACCTGTAGAAGCAGATCACACTGACCCAGATGCTGCCTTCAGAGAAGACCTTCCATCCATTTGAGCCAGGAATTGGGTTTTGGATCCAGCCCTCCACTAGAAAGTCTTCACAGCAACCAGAGTGGAGCAGACCTTCCCAAGCCTGACTGACTACCCTTACCACCAGGCCAAGCCTAATGCCACCCAGCAGACATGAAAGAAAGGACCCTGAGATGGACAAGTAAAGACTCTTTTCAATTTCCAGAAGACAGCTAGAAAGACTATGGGAGATGGTGGAAATTCATTGTAAGGCTTTCTTCCTTTGCTTCATTCACAGTTGTAATTGATCAGTTAAATGGATTCATGTAGGGATTGTATTTGGTAGTGGTTACCATAGCAAGTTCTGAAAACTTTGGATTTTTGTCTGGTGGGAGGGAAATTTGTCCAGCATGTTTGTATTGCCTGTATTGTAAAAGTAATTGCATACACAAGCACACACAGAGACACACCATTCAGAATTAGACTGAAACTATCCCCTTCACCTTCCTCCACACAAAGCCTCTTTTTGCTCTGTGGCACTAAGGCCCAAGCAGTCATATCTCTCTGCTAAATCCATGGGGGAGGGGGCATCCCCCTCAGGCAATTTCCTCACTTAAAAAGGTAACAGAAATGAGATCTCCAAACCCCAAGCCCTGACTATTACTCACAAATGTAGCTGCCCAGTTGCCCAGCAAAGCAGAATATGCTGCACTGGTGATCTCATTAGTAGGAGTCCCAGGGCTCGTTGTGTGTCATTTTAAAAATGCTAAATAGCCTGGTTTGCACACTGGCTAACCTCAATTTGGATTCACAAATCCTGGATGCTAAAGTAAGAGCTAAGCAGATTCAAGAACCAATCCTTGAAAATGGGCATCCTGTAGATATTTACTAAGGCAAAACAATGGCTATGAAGAATTTTGGGCTTGTGCTTGCTCCAAACCTGTGGAAGCTCACAGAAAGTGACATCAAACATCTGAAAATAATTGGCACAGGAAAATTGGATACTGTAAACTTCTTTCCAGAACTTTTGTCCTGGTTGCTAGACCTTCATGGTTGAAAGTTCTCCTTTTGGGAACCAAGGGATACTTTTTTGCTGCCTCTGTCATTGTATGCATGAGCTTCCTTAAGACCTGCAGTCCCACCCCTCCAAAACATGATGAAAAAGGAAATGAGCTTGCTTTAATTTGATGGTTCAAATTGACCATGAGTATTCAACATTCCAGAAAAACACAAACTCCAAGTAAAACTCTGAAGCAAACATTTTTCAAAGTTCTACTTACTAGAATAGGTAAACTGGCACATCTGGGAAAACCCAAATCTGAGAGGTCCGGGTTTTCCCACAGTAAATCAAAAACCCCCAAACCATCCCCTCACTCCTCAAGCACCACTTTTAGCTCTGCTGTTAACTTGTCTTTAGGGAGGTTGGAACCAAGGTGCGTTTGTACTCTAGTGTGTGCTTGGGCTGCTGGTTGGGTTTCTGAGATCACGGCATGAAATATCTCTTCCTGTCGGCTTTGTTTTCATTGATTTGGTCTGGGTCTTCAAATCTGGTCTGAGCAGCGCAACAAGCATCTTTTAGTTCAGCAGTGCCTTCATTGTGCAGCTGGGCTATTCATTCAGAAGCCTCCCCCTCATTCATCCCATCAGAAATCGCCGATACCAAGGGGGATACATTCAGCAGGAGGGAGCACAAAGGCAGGCTGGTGAGGGGAGCCAGCAGGGGATTTTGCATGATTGGCTACATGATGGGGGTAACAAGTTCCAGTCCCCCTTCTCTATCCCCCTTCTCCACTATGGCTCATGGGGCAATTTCATTGGGCTGGGAATGGCACGATATCCAGGCAGTCTCTCCTCTGGTCCCCTTTCTGGAGTTGGATCAGACTGACAACTTTTCCAGGAATCTGACTCCTTGGGCTGAGCACCTAGCCTTCAGGCCTCCTCTGCAGCCTCAATGGATTTCACCATTTCTTCAGAATGAGAATACAGGGGGTCAATAAATTCTTCAGTATCCCTATGGCCCCCTCTGTGATCCCTTCTTTCTCCTCCATTTTCACTGAGTCTTCATACCACCTGAGGTTTAGATAGATGCTGGGGCTCAGCACCCCTGACAGCCCCCTTTTGGGGTGCTGTTATGCTTTAGGAAGATTTAGGTTAATGTCAGCGTTCCAGAAAAATCCCTCAGTAAATCAAAACCCCCCAAACCATCCCCTCACTCCTCAGTTGATCATATGCTCCAATCACCATATGTCCCATCTCAAGACAGCACTCTAACCACTCCTTCTCCAGATGCAGGATCGGCCTGACCTTGACTGACAGGAAGAATGTTATTATGTCTAAAGACAATCCCACTACTAAATCCCCTCCCTCCTACTTTCCCATGCATGAGAAGGTGGCAGCATGGAAGCTTCTAGCCTAATATAGCTTCTAAAGCTGACATATACTTGGACACTGCCCTGGATTGTGCTGAGGGCAAAATAATTGGCAAAAGTTATTTGCCCTAGCACAAAATGGGGAATTGTGGGAAGTGTACCCCAGGGGACAGTGCCAGGGACCTCAAAGCATCAAAAATCTCAGAAAACAGTGCCAAGTGACTTCAGCCAGCCCTTCTCCCTTTAAGAAAACCAAGAAGCACCAGCTGAAAGAAAATCACAGAGCAGCCCTGCTAACAGAGCCGATAATAGAAATACTTAAGTAGAGTCATAAAATAAGGGAAATCAGGCTAAAAATAACTCACCTGGAACTTCCTTTTTCCTCTTTCCTGGCAGAATTAACCCCCAGGATAGGAAAGACAAAGTTCAACGGTGAACCTATGGCACGTGTGCCAGAGGTGGCACATAGCGCCCTCTCTCGGCACATGAGCTGTCACCCCACCTCAGCTCTGCCATGCATGTGCTCTCACCTCCCACCAGCCAGCTGGTCTTCAGGTCTCTGCCACACATGAGTAGGGGGAGGGGCACATGCACGGGGGGCATGTGGGGGGCATGTGCATGTGTAAGGGGGTGGGGTGCAAACGGGAAGCTGAGTGCATGCAAGGAGCTACGCACACATACATGCGGTGCTTGTGGGGGGTTGTGTGTGCATGCATGAGGAAAGGGTGCATGCACAGAGTGTGCGGGTGACAGGGTGCATGCATGGGTGTCGCACATGCATGTGCAGGATCACATGTGCAGGGTCACATGCATAGGGGCCACATTTATGGGGGGCACACATAATGTAGAGTGGGGACCGTTTGGATGATTACTGGATACTTATTCACTATATTCTAAAAAGACATTCTAAAAGCAACTATATTCTGAAGACAAGAAATATGTGCAGCTGCAGAGAATACAAAGCCAACATGTAATTTCCTTTGACACTCTAAAGAGGCCCCCATAACTTGTCAGAAGAAAGGAAGACATATGGCTGGAGGTGATTAGGTCATGGACATCCATATGGGCTAAAACTTGTCCTTCAACCAGAAGAAATTGTACTTCAGCCAAAATACAAGAAGAATTATGAGTGTTGGATAAAGATAATGTTAAAACTTTAATAATTAGGAAAATGACAATTAAAAATGACAAATGTATGTTAACCATATATGGAAAAGTTGCTGTGTTAGCAGAATCCTTTGTTTAGAAAAGTATATAATGTGTCATACAAGCATGGAGTCTTTACTCAGAGCCAAGATTGGCAAATATGGCTTTGAGTCTTGCGCAATAAACTCTCTCTCTGACTGACCCAGGAGTGTTGCTTGGTCACTTCATTCCATAACAATTCTGGCACCGCAGAGGTGACTACCGTGACGGCTGCCCTGGTGGGATCGGCTCCTTCCCAAACGGAACATCCATTAAGCCGGCTACAAGGACTCAATTGCAGTCTCAGGAATCTTCCGGTGAGGAGGTGCCATAAACCCACCAGCGAAACAGACCAGTCAAGGACCCACAAAGGTCAATCAGACAGAGACCCCAACAGAAAAATTTCAAAAAGAAAAGCAAGCCTGCAGGTAAGTATAAATCAGGGAATTTTAGTTTCTTTTAACAAGGGTGCCCACTATTAAGTAGTGGATGAGGAAGTTTGATCAACTTCCTGGAAGACAAGGAGTGGCCTTAAGTCTTCAGTCATGAGTTAGAGTCTCATGTTAGGACTGTGTAGTAGAGGACTTGAAAAAGTTAAAGTACACAGAATGAAAAGTAAGAAGTTAAAAAATGTGTGAACAGAAGGGACCTGCCGCAGTGTCGTAGGCATTCTGATAAATCACCATTTTTAAGCTAAGAAGCTCTGAAGGAAGTAAGAAACGAAAGGAAATTGTTTTATTGTTCTTCCCACAGGGGTTTAGCAGGTAATAAAAAAGTAAAGCCTGTCTAAAGGGGAAAACAAGTTGAATTGATTGCTTTGATGTGATTTCTGTTGAAAATTATTTTGTTTTGTTGATGTGCATTTATAATGATAGTGTGTAGAATTGAATAAGAATTGAATTAATTATGACATGTCTATTAATTGAACATCTTGACTTGGAGATGTGGGAAACGGAGAGTAGTTTGGGCCCACAATCATAATTATGATTTAACTGCTCTCTGAGTTCCCCCACTCCTTTAAGAATAAACTATAGGCTAGCCAAGGAAGTAAAATTAAAACAAACAACTTCCCTCCACAGATTTGGAAATGTTTAATGGTATGTATGTGTATGTGTATGTATGTGATCATTTCCAGACCTGCTAAGAGGATTAAATATTTAGAAATATTTAGAAATTTAGAAATCTAAACAAATATTTAGAAAAATAGAGCTCCTTTACATCATTTTAATTATTGGTTTGCATAAAATAAAATTTTTGCATGGGTGTGGTGTACACAGTTTGATTGCAGCATAAATGTGAGTGTGTATGTGAGGTGTCCTAAAAGCTCATAAGGAATGATTGATTCTGTGCCCTGTGAATGTCTGTGTGTTGTTGAACGGATGCTGAAGAGGCGAAAGGAGATAAGAATCCTATGCAGTTTAACCATTTTTTTTCCTCTCCCTGTATTCCGCCCCCCCCGCTTCCTTTGCGAAAAGCAGGAAAAGGGTGGGCTGCGGGCTTTTATTCTTTTCACCATTTTTTTCTCTCTGCTGAACCAGCCTGAGAAAGGCGGGGTAAGGCTATCTGATACCTGCCTTTGTAGCTTCACTGTTTTTGACTCGGAATACAGTTTGTTTAAGGGAGGGTGGCTTCTCCGCTTGCTTTTAAATTTTTTTTCCTTTTCTCTTAATCTGTTTGAGAAGGGAGGGCCAAGTGGGGGATCGGCTGCAGCCTCCCGCCCCCCCCTCTCTCTCACTGTTCCATTTGCATATAAAAGCTTTTCTTTTCTGCTCTGAAAACAATTTTGATTTTATTTTTCTGGTAATTCTTGAGGTTTCAAATATTTAATTAAACCTATATAAAAGAAATGATTTTGAAAAATTTTCTGAATTTGACTTGCATTTTATTAAAAAGCAGAGATTGACCCTAAAGTTTGATACAAATATGCTTCGGAGCATTGATCTAAAATATTTCATTTAAATTGTTTTACTTTTGCAGCTATTCTCCTTACAATATAGGAAGTTAAGAAAGTTGGGAAGGAAGGGAAAGCCTTTCCTTTCTGGGGTTCAAAAGCTCCCGGCTAGGAAATTGCTTCAAGGTGGTTGGGAGCAGAAGTAGTTTATTGTTTATAGGAAGGCGACATGACAAATGCAAGCACAGCTTTCCGAAGCTAGCCTGTTTGGACTGCAAGAGTAACCTTTTTATATCCTAAAATGTCTTTTGATTTTCTCTGTGACTCTTTAAAGTCTTTGATTTGTGTGTGATTGTTTTGAAAATTCTAATTACTTTGATTTGTTTTCTTTTCCTTATTGGGTATTTTTTTTCTTTAAGGTGGGGGCTGGATCTCTGCCTGCATTTTTTGCTTATTTCTTTTTGAGGAATTTCACTACTCTTTTGTGTTTCCTATATTTTCCAACAAAGAGAGAAAGGAAGTTTTAGTGTAATCCAGAAAAGTTGTCTTTAAAGTTGGTTTGCATAGACTTGTGTGGATTTGGAAGCCAGAAATGGGAGTTAGAGGGTGGAACCGATAAACAGAAAGATTTGGGATTTGTTTTTGGGATCATGTGGGACCTTCGGTAGGCAAAGAAAGGGTGCCCGATCCAAAGAAAGGAAGTGTAAATGTACAATTTGATGGCAGAAGATGAAAGTCAATACTAGTGGCGATGGGTGACTCCTTTTTTTTGGATTACACAGAGAGCTCTTGATAAATTTAATACTAGGACCAACAGAAGAAAGTAGTATTTTTTTAAATTAACTGAAATCAAAATGAGTGAACAAAGCATTAGAATACACTTAATTAAGTGAAGAAAATAGAACATCATTCCTGATAGAATAGAAGAGGTGGCATTACAACCTCTACCTGAAATCAAGCAAGAACTAAGGAGGTTTGGGTTGATGGGAATACTGATCTTACCAAACCCCTGTATGCAAAATTAATTGAATCTGGACTTTGGAATTTGAAATGGGAGGGGCACAAAAAAAAAGAGGAAGCTTTGAAAATTTGAAACAAGCTTTAACCAAGGCTTCTATATTAAGTTTACCAAATTTGGAAAAGCCCTTCCATCTCTTTTAAACACAGTATATGGATTTGCACAAAGAGGTGTTGGCTTAGGACTTGGCAGGACAAAAGAAACCCGTGGCATTCCTGTCAAACATAATGGACCCAGTAACAAGGGGATGGCCAGTATGTATTCAAGCAATTGCTGCTACTGGTCCAATTAAGTGGGAAATTGACCTTTGGGGAAGCCCTTATTGTGAGCACCCCATCTAAAATATGAAGCTATTTTAATGCAGCAGACTGACTTAATTTTAATTACAGATCACAATTTGAATCCAGCACAGTTCTTAGCCAACACTAGATTAATGGATCAGTTTGGATTAAAACATTATTCTGCTAAAGTAATTGATTTACAAAATAAAATAAAAATAAATAAATAAATAAAAATAAGACCAGATTTGGAGGTACACCCCCTGGAACAAGAACAAGCAAGTTTTATTATAAATGGACACACTTTAGAGATCCTGGAAGCAAGGGGTTTGCCTCAAAATTGGTCTGCTCAAACCTGTGAAGTGTATGCACTAAATCAATCTCTATGCATCTTGGGAGGAAACATAAACAGATTCCAAGCATTCATTTGGGATAATGCATACATTTAGCAAACTATGGGTGAAATCATTGGGGAATTCAAGCTATTGTGAATGAACTTTTAAAATGCTGTGGTGATATTGGAATATATCCTATAGCAAAATATAGACAAATGTTTAATTTGTGAAAAGAGGCAAATAAACAAGCTGTCAGAAAACGTCAAATGGGTGATCAGATGGGTGGAGATCACCAGCTTTAAAATCATTTCAATGTACTCAAATGGATTTTACAAAATTACCAAGAAGGGGGAGAGTACAATATTTATTGGTCATAGTAGACCGCCTCATAAGGGGGTTAACGCCTTCCCTGCAGTAATGCTACAACAACAGAAGTGTCAAAAGTTTACTTAGATCCAACCTAGAAAGAATATTGGAATACCATCATATGAATTATTGTTTGGTATAGCTTTCATGTCAGGAAGCATATGCATTGATTATCTGGAAACCAGAAACATAGTATTGAAACAACATGTATATAAACTGTCCAGATATTTTGAAGTTCTTAGAAAACAAGGACTCTTAGCTCAGATGCCACTTTTGGAGTTTCCAGATCACAACTTCCACCACGATGATTGGGTGTTGAGCTGAAAGGAAGTTAAACTCCAAGTGAAAGGGCCCGTGCCAGCCCCACAGGAGTGGAAGGTGGAATCTCACCAAGGAAATCTATTGACATTGCGGATCCAAAGGAACCAACTGACTGGCGAGCAGTAACCAGTGGCAATAGCGTTCTTCATCACCTGGACTATGTTTGTATTTTTTTTTTTAGGACTAAGTAGTTGCCTATGCTGTTTCCCAACTGCAGAGGACTGCAACTGATTAGATTCCATTGCAAATTCTCCCAGATGTGTTGGATTTTGTAATAGTGCCTTTTAAGACTTTAGAAAAAAGATCTTGGATCCATTGGACAAGATTGACACTTGCAGACCAGAGTGATCCGGTCACATACCAGGTAACAAACACTGACAAACCATTGGCGCTAACATTCAAGAATACACCTTGCTAAGTCCTACCGGCAATGGACTCTCTACGCACAGTGGTGAACGTCCGCCTTGCTGAACCACTCCGGAAGCTGGTTCCCAGCGCACGGCTGAAGATCAGTAAGGATGAAGACAACCTTCACACTATAGATATATCTTATTCATTGTAATGTAATGCATTCTTACACATAGTAATGTTAGAGATAGGTTGGTTGTGGGTGTGGATTGTATGGGTAGCTGCTACTACTTTTACTCTTGTTTTACATATATAAGGAATGGTTTTGTGGTACACCTAGGATTTTCTTCCTACTGTTACTTCTCAATCATCATGTACCACTGACTCTATTCCTGACTAGTGAGTTATACACCATAGGTGATCATGCTTTGTTTATGGCTTTGGACATTGTTTGCAATAGGACTCTCATGTAACCATATCATGAACATTAGTAGAGACACTTTAGGTCAAGTACACTCCCGTCAAAAACGCATTGTCTATGCACGGGGTCGTTACTTTAGACCTAAGGTGACTCCACAACCTAAGGTTCCGAGATTAACATACCCTGCTAAGGGGGGGGGATAGATAAGGAAAATGGGCCTCTACAACAATTGCATAAAGCAGACTATATATCCAGAATCCTGGAATTAAATCAAGAACTTGTTAATCAATATAACCCTACCCTAGGTCAAAGATGTTGGTTATGTTTATCTGCTGACCCTGCATCTTATCATGCTATGCCTGTTAAATCACAACTCTGGGTTAGAACAAAGGCTACAATTATCCTTGAAGGGGATAGCAGAGATAAAGTACCTGTCTCACCGATACAAGGAGATTTTTATGAGGCATTCAAAAGACTAGGTAAAAGCCATTTTCCTATTGCAGGCCTAATAGCTACCTCATAGGAACACCTTTTCTATGTATAAAGAGAAGGCCAACCAGAAACTTGGTAGGCCTGTAGGATCCATGACAGAAGAACAATGTCAGTCAAAAATATACTTTGGCCCTAAGATGTATTTGATGGATATGAAATTAACAAAGGATATGTTTCCCTCTGCCCACCACCTATTTTGACAAAAGGTTACTGGCTTAATACCATCAGAAATGAGCTTTAAGAAAGGAAAGTGGGGAAGGATGGAATATGTCCTTTGAAAGCTGTCCAAAACTATTTCAGCCTCCACAGTTTCCAGTTTGGCTAAACTTTAAGATCAAATCAGGTTTATGTATCCTTTTTGAAGTACCAATTCTCAGAGATAAACAAAAGGACCCTTCACTAGAAATCCCATTGCAACCACTGGCAGGTGGCAGGGACTCTAAGGGTCTGGACTAATGAAGACCATCGTAAGAGTTATGCTTTCTCTATGAACATAGGAGTATGCATAGAAGAAAAAGAAGTGTTCTTTTTGTGTGGAAAGGATGCACATTTATGTTTGCCAACAAACTGGACAAGAACATGTACATTAGTTCACCTTTTTCTTAAAATAGGTGTTGTCACTAGAGAACATACTATCCCTGTTCCCCTTATGGGACATGTTCAGAAGAGGGACTCAATATTGATCCCACTATTAGCAATCATGGGAATTGGGACTACACTTGGAACAGGTGTAGGTGGTCTGACACACTCTGTAATACAGTTTCAGCAATTGTCGGAAGAGCTTCAAGAGAGCTTGAACCAGATTGTTGGAACCTTGGTCAAAGTCCAAGATCAGATAGATTCCTTGGCAACAGTAATTTTACGAAACTGATGTGCCTTAGACCTCCTGACAGCTGAGAAAGGAAATCAGGTGTGGTCAAGGAAGGTGCTAATGAATTGCAGGATAGGGCTTCCAAAATAAGCCACAGAATACAGACAGCAGATATGTGGTTTTCTTGGTTGCCTGGATCCGGCAGGATGAAACAAATTTTGTTAATATGTGCTGAAGCAGGTCTAGATTTTATTTTCTTGTATAAATCCTTTAGAGGGTAAAGGAACTGCAATCTGAAAAGAAGTTAGTTTTAATAAAAACTCTCATCGATCATCAGTTTAGCTCTAATGCCTTTGAAGAACATGAAGATTCTGAGACAGACCCATATGAGAACATGGGGCCTATAGAAAGGTGGAGAGAATCTCCCCAAGAATCGAGAGAGTAATAACAATCAAGTACTACTTATCCTTTACTTTTATTATTATATTTTGTTAGACTTCATATATGGTAGATTTGTTTATTGGAACTTAGTATACAAATAGTGGAAGTTTATGTATTAAAAATATTAATAAACAAACTTCCAAAGGGGGGGATAATGTAGAGTGGGGACCGTTTGGATGATTACTGGATACTTATTCACTATATTCTAAAAAGACATTCTAAAAGCAACTATATTCTGAAGACAAGAAATATGTGCAGCTGCAGAGAATACAAAGCCAACATGTAATTTCCTTTGACACTCTAAAGAGGCCCCCATAACTTGTCAGAAGAAAGGAAGACATATAGCTGGAGGTGATTAGGTCATGGACATCCATATGGGCTAAAACTTGTCCTTCAACAAGAAGAAACTGTACTTCAGCCAAAATACAAGAAGAATTATGAGTGTTGGATAAAGATAATGTTAAAACTTTAATAATTAGGAAAATGACAATTAAAAATGACAAATGTTATGTTAACCATATATGGAAAAGTTGCTGTGTTAGCAGAATCCTTTGTTTAGAAAAGTATATAATGTGTCATACAAGCATGGAGTCTTTACTCAGAGCCAAGATTGGCAAATATGGCTTTGAGTCTTGCGCAATAAACTCTCTCTCTGACTGACCCAGGAGTGTTGCTTGGTCACTTCATTCCATAACACACACGCATTGCATTTTGGGGGTGCACGCGCTTTGGGCATTCAGTCCGGAAAAGATTAGCCATCACTGAACTAAACACACAAATAAACCCAACAAGTTGCAGGAGCTTCAAGGGGATATTAAGAATAAGAAGCTTGGAGTCACACTTCCAAATTGGCTTGCAACCCAGGAATGCTTGAGCTATGTCACACCTGCTTTTTTTGCCTTCCTTCATTAAAGAATCCAACATTCTGGCAGCTGCTTTGGAATTCATTTCTTTTCAGTGTCCATGGTTTTTCCCAGCTGGGAGTGAACTCAGGAAATTTCTTCCAATACCTTAAATAACAATCACAAACTCGCAATAGAGACGGGTTATCTTGCTTATTTGTTTATTTTTTAAAATATGAGCTTTCAGATGCCATAAAATGTTAATGCAAGCTGGGTAAAAGAAATTAAAGTCAATCAGAGCCTATTCTAACCAATATGCTATTTATACAATTATATATCAGCATCTCGTTTATCACTAAGACATAGGCAAATCATCCTGGCTTCAAATTCTACAGGACCTTGGCTAGTTAACCTCATTCACTTCCACATTTAATTAATATGGAAAGAGTGCTGCTAACTTGTTCATGGGTAACAGTGGGGTAGCAGCAAAAGCCTTGCTGTAGTTCTAGCTATGCTGAAATTCTGAGGGCACCAGGCTTCTTCCAGACTTATTTGCATGGGCTTGCTGCTACTTTGGCCTCAAAGTAGGTGGTAGGGGGAGGAATACTGGGGAAAATGGGCCACAGAGGTAGTAGAGTACTGTACCTAGCAAGGGGGAAGAGAACATAAGAGGATGCTTCTTCTAATTTGCTCTGGGGCAAAAAAGGAAGCAATAATACTGCTGGCAATGTAAGAGGGCATCAACCTTATCTAGTTTAGACCACTGACAGAGAAATGGGCATTTGAGGCATTGCTATTTCAAAACCTTCAAATCCTTTTCTTCAGTCAAATTTGCAATGGTCGCCTGCATATTTGCCACACTGAATTCAAGCACACTCAGGGGCTTGAGAGTTATACTCAGCCTTTGGATAGTGTGCTGAGGACTGCACTCCAAAATTGAGTGGGACTAACACTAATTTAAATTAAATTAAGGTAATTAAATATAGTTTCTGCTTTTACTTTCCATATAGCATTTCCCTTCTATTACTTTAAATGTTATAATTGTTGGCAATTTTTGGAACGGCTTTGAAAGAACTAAAGCAAAGATCCTGAAGGATGCATGCAGATTTAAGGATTCAGATTAGCACCCATTATACCATTCAAGAAGTATAATGAAATGTCTGTAAGATTTCCTCCCTGAATTCAGTGCTACTGCTTGGTTAAACTCTTTTATTCCCCTTGTTCAAAATGATTGTCATTACATATAAATAAACTTTCCACAAATAAGGTAATTTTTAATGTGAATGAAGGATTACCATATTTTCTGAGCTTCTCTGGTGTCCCATTATGTTTTCCAAGAATATGCAGTTTGTCAAACAACTAGCATCTATTGTTTATACTGATTTACAAGGTATTTATAGAATATGAGGTAACAATCGGTACTGACCATAGTCTTGAATGTAAAAGAATGAAAATTTACTTCTTGAAAAAACATCTGAGGAACTGTTGATCTTCCTAATAATGATTTTAGTATAGTTTTCTTTGAACTTTTGCTAAATTCTTTCCCTCTCCCCAACATTTAATTTGTAATGTACATCTGCATGTATTTGTCTGCTCCTTATATTTTTCATTTATTTAGTATTATAGAATAGAGTTTCTGTGTTCTATTTGTAGAGTGCCTAATTCAAACTTACAGCAATTGTAACAGAATAATTTTTTTTTGTATTTTCAGATAAGTAGTATAATACTAAAAGAATTGCAGAAACAAGGAAGTATATTGAAAGTCCTGACTAATCTGAAAGTCTTATAATCTTATAATACAAGATTCAGAACATTTTCTGGGCCTTCTCTATAAACTACCTGTGAAGAATTTGAACAAGTCAAAGATTGCACAATTACGGTACATGGGTGCAGAATCTGAATGAAATAATAGAACAACCACAATAGGAATTTCCAACTGAAGAATAACAATAATTTTTTTCTAAACATTGTATTTAGAGAAAATTGATATGTTTTATCTGCATTAAACTACATTGCTCTAGTTCTGATTGCTAAAATGAACAATTCATTTTTTTTAAAATAGCTGGAAATGTAATGAGCAGTTCCAATGTTTTCTTTATATTTGGTCAGTAGTGAGATTCAAATTTTTCAACAACCAGTTCGGTGGGTGTGGCTTGATGGTCATGTGACTGGGTGGTCATGGCTGGGTGGTCATTGACTGGCAATGTGTGTCTGAGTGGTCATGTGGCTGGGTGGGCGTGACTGGGTGGTCATGTGACTGGGAGGGCGTGGCCAACTTGACATCATTCATGTCGAGGTGCACCTTGCCTCACCCGCTTTCCTGGCCTCCCAACTCTTCTGGTCTTTGTCTATTAATTTGTCTATTACTACAGTGTCTGGTTGATTATCTAATGCCTGCCTGCCCTTCTGGATCCGGAACTCCCACAGATTCTTAGCTCTATTATTCTCCACAATCTTCTGTGCAAACTCCTTGATGGATGGATGGAGAATTCTGGCAGTTAAAGTTCATATATCTTTCATCTGTGAGACACTGATCTACCCCTTGGGTTCTATCTAGGGTGGTAAATCCCTGCTTCTATGGATGTGGTGCTTATGCCTGTTCTTATGCTATTATGATCAGTGATCAGTGCTATCTTTTTACACACACACCACTTCAGGAATAATTATAAAAATGATTATTTCTCACTCATTTTTTTACTAGTAGTAGAAACAAAATAAGCAGCCATAAATGAGTCCACAAGGAGAAGGGTGGTATATAAATCTAAATAATAATAATAATAATAATAATAATAATAATAATAATAATAATAATAATAATAATAATAATAATAATAATAATAATAATAATAAAATGTCGCTTAAAGTTGGAATTTGGATTCTGATGCATATTTATTGTTGTGAATGTTTTTGCAAAACAGTGGCTGGGAAGACTTGCCACAGATAAGTTTACAAAGCACCTATTTCAAATACCATTTCTTAATTCTTACTTGCCCTCTTGTACTGTACTGCAACAATTCTTACTTGCCCTCTTGTACTGTACCACTGCATTTTGGATTCAAATGCAAAAACATATATTTTGAAGAGCACAGTGAAAGGAATGCTGCATCTGTTTGCAATTCTTTAAGGCAGCTGCATTTTTTTTCTGGGATTATGCAGCTTCCTGGGATTATACAGCTGCCTTTCTTTTTCAGAAAAGGCCATATTTTATTTAAAGAATTGCAGAAAAATGTATCCCTGTGCATAGCAATGCACAGTCCTACACTTATAATTTTTCTGCTATTTCAAGACAGAAGGATGCACTTCTAAACAAAACAGTGGCTACAGATAGCTCTCTTTTTCACATTGCAGGAAAGTTCAGAAATGGCTCTGTGAGTTAACTGGCTAGTTTTGGGTGAGTCATTCCTTCTCTCAGCCCAGCTCACAGGACTGTGGTGGGGAAAATAGGAGGAGAAGGGATATTTGGAATATTTGCTGCTGACATACAAATAATGATGGAATATAAATAAAGAAATAAATAATTTTTCTGGAGGATGGTGTTTTGCCTTGTGGCAAGTCAGCTTCCCATTTTTAAAAAAGTGTAAACATATTTTGAAGAATACACCATATTTTTCGGAGTATAAGACACTCCAGAGTATAAGATGCACATTAGTTTTTGGGGAGGAAAACAAGAAAAAATAATTCTGCCTCTGCCTACCAGCATCCATCGGCATTCATCTGGCTAGCGTCCTTGCAGCAAATAGCAAACAGGCTGGTCAGCTTCAGCACATTATCGAAGCCTGATTCAGCATGAGCAGCTGATTGGCGGGTGTATTGGCCTCCTGGAATACCCCCAATCAGCTGTTCCATGCTGCAGGGATTGCCAGAGACCATCACCGCCTCTGTGCCTCATGTTTTTGGTCTCTGTGCCTCAAGTATTTGGCCTCCAAATGCTCTGTTTTAGACTGGTTCCAGACTGGGGATCTCCACAGCACATCGCCACCAATTGCTGCCTCCATGTTTGGCATTTTTGGCCTTCGTGCGTTGCGTTTTCAGCCTCCACATGTCCCATTTTTGGCCTCTGTACATCACATTTTTGGGCAGTTCCAGGCAACAGGGATCGCTGCTGGCACCATCAATCCCTGCTGCCTGGAACTGTTCAAAAACACAATGCACGGAGGCCAAAAATGGGGAGTGCAGACGCTGAAAACATGATATGTAGAGGCTAAAAAATGATGTGCTGTGGCGATGCCAGTAGCCTTGAACGGGTCTAAAATGGAGCTTTCAGAGGCCAAAAAAGTGACATATTGCCAAAAATGCAATGCATGGAGGCCAAAAACACGAAGCACGGAGGTGGTGATGTGCTGTTCCATAGCCTGGAACAGGTCTAAAACTGTGTGCAGAGGCTGAAACGTGACATGCGTAGGCTGGAAACACCTGGAAGGTGGGGGCCAGCGGGTGGGCAGGGCTACATTTGGTGTATAAGATGCACCCAAATTTTCACCCTCTTTGGGGGGGGGAGTGCATCTTATACTCTGAAAAGTACCTCAGATAATTGGTAGAGCATATATATCAGTCATTACATCACCATTCCCTGTCTTCTTTTGTAATACTGCAAATCCATCCTTCTCTGAGGATCCTTTCTGCAAATTCAGAGAGCCTATCAAAATAGTCAACATGATACATTTAGTAATGCCAATAAACCAGGCAGGTGGCTGGCTTATACACTGAGGAAACAGCAGAGCTCTCGCGTTATTGGTAGTATTGAACATGGAGGGAAGAAGTTTTTCAACAAAACTTAAATTAAACAAGCCTTTTTAGATTACTATACTAAATTATATGCCAAAGATCATATACAGAATGAATTTATAGATAAATATTTAGAAGAAAGTAGAGTCCACGAAAATTTCTAGAGACCAAAAGCATAGAATGAATCAATTAATAACAGCTGAGGAGATTATTTTTGCAATCAAACAATTGAAAACAGCTAAAGCCCCAGGGGTGGATGGTTTAACAGTGGTGTATTATAAGACTTTACAAGCAGAAATGATTGAACATCTTAAAGACTTATTTTGTAGCATACAAAAAAGGGGGGAAAATACCCTCTTCGTGGAAAGCAGCCTTTGTTTCATTGATACCAAAAGAGGAAGGTTCTACAAAACCGGAAAATTTTAGGCCAATCTGTCTCCTAAATACGGATTATAAAATTTTTGCAAAAGTATTAGCCAACAGATTAATGCCAGTTATGCAAGAGGTGATTCACCATGATCAAGCTGGATTTATAGAAGGCAGATGTCAGCCTCCAGTGCTGACATAGTAAAGAGGGGGTTAAATTCCTGTGGGATTAGTAAGAGAGACTGTCGTAGAATGATTTAGATAATGACCAATAGGATAAGGAAGCAAGACAGGAAAAGGAGGGATTATGGAGCAGAGGTCATTTCCTGACTGCATATGAGTCCGTGAAGACGTTGTTCTAACAAATAAAAGTTTTTTTTTCTTTATTATCAAAATGTGAGAGGCATCTTATTTCTAAGACAACTCTAGCGTGACAGACAGTCAGGAAAATGTTTTTTAAAACAAAAATAAATGCTCTCTTCAAAAACTTTTCTTCTAAAAATATTTATGCATTCCTAAGATACTGCCGACGTTGGCAGACCTTCAGATGTCTCCGAAAGTAAACAAGCCTTATCAGAGGCCATGGAAGAAACAATCTCCACCGGAGGTTTGCCTCAGAAAAGGAAAAAATTATGATGCCTTTTGCTGGACTCCCATCAAGTGCCAGGTAAGGGGGGAAGGTTCTATGGCTCTCCAAACGGCAGCATAGCCCCCTCCCACACACACACACAAGGAAAAAAAAAGATGAGAGAAGAAAGCTCCAAAATGCACTCAGGGCTTCCCTCCCTGCTCAGCAAGCGACCCAGCCCAGCCATGGCATCACTCCCCTGCACCCAAATGGGAGATGATAAAGAAGCCCAAGGGCACCGTGGGCAGGCTCACAGACCCCCGCAATGGGAGGAGAGGCCACTGAGGGTGGAACCACCCCGATTCAAAGGGAAATTTGATGGGGATCCAGACCTGCTAGCTCAATTTCTCGATGCAGCTGAGATTTACATTGAGCGCTACGCACACCTTTACCCTTTCCCCAGAGCCCTGGTCAGTGCCATCGCAGAAGGTCTGGAGGGAGAAACAAGGAGCTGGTCAGCGGCCCAGTACAAATACAGGGCCCCCCAACTGCAAGATGCAGATGGTTTCTTACAACTGCTGCGAGCCCGCTTCAAAGAAACAGGGGACAATCCCTATGTAGAAGATGAGCTCAGGCACCTAATGCAGAGGGGGAAGCCTGTCCAAGAACATATCTGTGAGTTCAGGAAAGTTGTTGGGACTTTACCTCCTTTGCCTGAACGACTGCTAGTATACTTCTTTAGAACAAACTTAGATAAGCAAATCGCCCAAGTGACTGCTTATCGAGATATTCCGAACCGACTGTCTGACTGGTTCCGGATAGCGACGCAAGTTGAGAGAGGGCTACGTGCCAACAACATGCTAAAACAACCACAGGCAAAGGAGAAAACCCAGCTGGACCAGGAACCATCTATCAGACCAGAAACTACAGCATCATGGGCCACCCAGAGGCCATCCACCCCACGGAGTCCACTGAGGTGCTACAGGTGTGGGGGAGTTGGGCATTTGGCAGCAGCGTGTGGAACCCCGGGGCCAAAAACAGAGCCCCCGGCCAAGGCACGACTGGAACGAGGACCCAGACACACCACCAAGGCACCATTAAGACTTTCCCCGACTGCAGAAGTTTTTGCCCATCTGACTGAAGATAGGGGGAGCTCCGACGATGCGAATCGACCCCCCCAAACTGTATGAGGGTGATGACGATGGTGAAAATGACCCAATGGTGAGCGCACCCATCCACTCTTTTCTTTTCCTCATATGCCTAACAGCCCCAAAAACAGGTACCCAAGGGACTTTCCAAGCCCTAGTAGATTCGGGTTGCACGAGGTGCCTGATTAACCTACCCACAGTCCTAAAACTGGGGATCCGGGCTAAAAGGCTCAGCCACCCAATCCGTTTTCAGCAAGTTGATGGATCCCTACTAGGGGGGGCGGATGCCACACATTTGACCGAGCCGGTGAAGCTGGAGCTAGCGGATCACTGGGAAATGATTTGGTTCATAATAGCCCCCAAGATGACCAACCCAGTCATACTGGGACTCTCCTGGCTGGACAAGTGGGGCCCCACCATTTGGTGGCAAGAAGGGACCCGCAGACTGAGGATAGCAAGGGGACCCCACCCCCTGCCACCACAACCAGAGAAAACGGCCCCTCCTCCCACCCAGGGGGTCCAACCCCTCCCTCTAGAGGAACAAAAGATGCCTCCAACACAGGTGCCCAACCCACCCTGTAAAAGGACAGCAGAGCAACTGGTGGCCACCTCCAGCACCTCCCATGGCCAGAACCAGATCCCAAAAGAGTACCAAGACTTGGCAGAAGTATTTAGCGAGACTGAGTGTGACGTACTACCACCCCACCGCGATGCCAATTGCACTATCGAAATCATCCCTGGTTCGAAACTACCAAAACCTAAATTGTACGCCATGACACCCCGTGAAATGCAAGAGCTGCGAAAGTACATAGACAAGAACCTACAAAGGGGTTTTATTGAACCAGCCAAACCACGGGTAGTGCACCAGTTTTCTTCAGGGAGAAGAAAGATGGCTCCCTGCATCTGGTGGTTGATTTTCACGGGATAAACTGTGTCTCTGTGCACAACTTATACCCCCTCCCCCTCATGAAAGACATGCTAGCTCACTTGGCCAAAGGGAAGGTTTTTACCAAACTAGACCTTCGTGAAGCCTACTACCGCATACGCATCAAGGAAGGAGACGAGTGGAAGACAGCATTTAACTGGAGCCTGTGTAGTGTAGAGGGCTAATGCCTCCTACTAAAGGCAGCAATTAACCCCAGCTGCCTGTAATTTCTCTGAGTTCAATCCTAGCCAGGCTCAAGGTCGACTCAGCCTTCCATCCTTTCTAAGGTGGGTAAATTGAGGACCCAGTTTGTGGGGGCAATAAGCTGACTTTGTATAATATACAAAAGTATGAAGGCTATTGCTTAACGCATTGTAAGCCGCCCTGAGTCTCCGGAGAAGGGCGGCATATAAATCAAATTAAAATAAAAAAATAAATAAAAAACTGCCCCCTAGGAAGTTTTCAATTTAAAGTGATGCCTTTCGGACTACAGGGAGCACCGGCGGTGTTCATGCAACTGATAAATGAAGTTTAATATGATCACCTTTATAAGGGGGTCCTCGTCTACCTGGACGACATTCTCATTTACACAGAAACCATAGACGAACACATACCCCTCATCCACCAGGTGCTCGAAAAACTGCTGAAAGCGAACCTCTATGTCAAACTGTTGAAATGCGAGTTCCACCAGTCACGGCTAGACTACTTAGGCTACCGAGTGTCCAATGAGGGGATAGAAATGGACCCAGCCAAAGTACAATCGGTCCTTGACTGGCGACCCCCATGCACCCGCAGACAACTGCAAAGCTTCTACAGACAATTTATCCCCTCTTTTGCAAAAATTGCCAAACCTCTAACCGACCTCTTAAAAACAGGGAGTCCAGCAACAAAACCTCACCCAGGACAGCCTCTACAGTGGAGCCCGGCCTGCCTACAAGCCTTCGAAACACTAAAAGAAATGTTTGCCAAAGAACCAGTCTTGAAACATCCTGACCCCAACCAGTCTTTCGTCATCCAAACAGATGCCAGCGACGTGGCAGTGGGAGCGGTTCTACTCCAAAAGAACAGCCAAGGGAACCTTCAGCCCTGTGCTTACACTTCCCGCAAATTCACTGACACAGAGAGACGCTGGGCAGCATGGGAAAAGGAAGCGTTTGCAGTGAGGTGGGCGCTGTTGACCTGGCGACATCTGCTAGAAGGAAACAAGACACCATTCGAGGTTTGGACTGACCATAAAAACCTGGAGGCCTTTAGGACCCCGCGGAAATTATCACCCAGACAAGTCCGATGGGCCCAATACTTCAATCAGTTCAACTTCGAGCTGAAACACATCCCAGGGGGGAAGAATTTTCTGGCCGATGCCCTCTCCTGAATGCCCCAGTACAACAGTGAACGGGAGCAGGTGGTGAATGCCATCATCCCCTCGCCTCAAGGAGTGGGTCAAGTAACCACCAGACGCCAGCATCGCGACCAGCAGGGCCAACCAGTGGGTGACCTGACGACACGGCTCAAAACGGAGACATTGGCGGACCCCTGGTTCCGAGACAATCAGCATCTTTTGACAAGGAGGAATGACGTAGCATGGAAAGGGACAAAACTTTACGTCCCAGAAACTCTACGCACCCTAGTCCTCAAAAGGAGCCACGACGTTAGACCAGCAGGCCATTTCGGTTTTCTAAAGACTCTGCACTTAGTATGAAGACAATTTTTGTGGCCGCACATGAGGAAAGACGTGGACAGCTATGTGAAGAGCTGCACCATCTGTGCCACGATGAAAAACCAACCAGGAAAACCTCCTGGGTTATTGCAGCCAGTAGCTGAACCGACAAGACCATGGGAGGAGATTGCAATGGACTTTATAATAGAGCTGCCGAAGAGTGGCGGAAACACAGTGATCTGGACCGTAATAGACTTATTCTCCAAACAGGCACATTTCATACCCTGTAGTGGGCTACCCTCAGCCCACCAATTGGCCAAGCTGTTTGTGAAACACATCTACCGCTTGCATGGAGTACCCAGAAGAATCATCTCTGACCAAGGTGTCCAGTTCACAGCGAAATTTTGGAGGGAATTCCTACGATCCATAGGATCATCCCAAGGTCTCAGCTCAGCATTTCACCCGAGCACCAATGGCGGGGCGGAGAGACTGAATGCCATGATAGAGCAGTACTTGATGTGCTATGTAGACTACCAACAGTCGAACTGGGCAGACCTCCTATCTTTTGCGGAGGTCGCGTACAACAATGCTGTCCACAGTAGTACAGGACTAACCCCATTTAAGGTAGTGAGCGGTATGGATTTTGTCCCCATGCCAGAATATCTGTCAGGTATGCTTCCTTCAGTATCCAGGAAAGGAAGACCTAAACCCCCCTCCCTCCGTTTCTATGACAACCGAAGCAGCAAGGCAAAAACTAGCGAGGTTGACATTCGGCCCCCTTTCAGAAGAGACAGCTTCTAATCCTGAAATAGAGAAAAGAAGAGGTAATATCACAACAATTATTTCTTATCATGTCTCAAGGTTTATCAGGGTATTTGGTGTGAAACAACTGCACTTTTCTAGGTGCCTTAACATCACGTTTATTCACTCATTCAGCTTGTGATAACGGGAAGTGCTTCCATGCTACGGGATACTGTACTTTTCCATGATGTTTTCTAGAGTCCAAAATCTCTTTTACTTCAAAGTGTTGTTCCCCTTCAATGAGGATGGGGACAGGAGAAGGTTCTTTGGACGGACGTAGAGGGGATGATTGTTCCAGTTTCAGTAAACTAACATGAAACACTGGATGAATTCGTCGCAAGTTCCCTGGGTAGATCTAGTTCAACCGTGACTGGGTTAATGATCCGAGTAACAGGGAAAGGGCCACATACTTAGGACCAAGCTTTTTTGATTTCTGAGGAGTGTGCAAATACTTGGTAGACAGATGAACCATGTCCCCCACTTTATAAACATGTGCAGGGCATCTCCTTTTGTCGGCTTGGGCCTTATGGGCTTGGTGAGCATCATCTAACTCTTTTCGAGTCACTGGCCAAGTCGCTCGTAGTTGATCAATCCACTCAATTAGAGAAGGGTTCTGTGGGTCATCATGAGGTAACTCTGGGATTGGCACAAACTCTTGTCCAGAAGCCACCTTGAAAGGAGTGAAACCTGTGCTGCTATGTATGGAATTATTATATGCCACTTCTGCGAATGGCAGCAATTCTACCCAGTTGTCTTGTTGGTAGTTTATATAACATCTCAGATACTGTTCTAGCATGCCATTGGTTCTTTCACAGGCCCCATTGGTCTGGGGGTGGTGGGCGGAGCTTAGTCCTTGGGCGGAGCCTATCAACATTAGGAACTCTTTCCAAAAGCTGGAGGTGAACTGCACTCCCCTGTCTGAAATTATACGTTTTGGCGCTCCATGTAGCCTATATACATGTTGAATGAACATCTTAGCAAGGGTTTTTGCTGATGGGATCTTAGTGCATGGGATAAAATGCACCTGTTTGGAAAACAAATCAGTTACTACCCATATAACTGTGCAACCCCCACTTTCGGGAAGGTCTACAATGAAGTCCATGGATATTTCTTTCCAAGGAGCAGTGGGTCTGGCCACACTTTGGAGAAGACCAGGTGCCTTCCCGGGAGGTCTCTTAGCTGAGGCACACACTGGACAGCTCGCGACATATGCCTCTGTGTCCTTTTTGAGTGCAGGCCACCAAAACTGTCTTTTGACGAGATGTAAGGTTTTGACAAATCCGAAATGTCCTGCCACTTTGGAGTCATGGGCGTGTTGCAAAACAGTTACTCGTAAGCTGGCTGGAACATACAATTTGGCTCCAACCCAAGCTAGTCCATCATGAAGTGTACATTCGTTTGAGTGGGCTTGGAACCACTCATCGGTTTTTAAAGTCTCTTTTAGTTGCTGGAGCAAATCACCCGAGAGACTTGGGTGACTTTTCGACTATGCTCGGGTAGTCACTGGCGCCGCCAGTTGGGCTGACGGAACAATTGGATGGACAACTTCCTCCCTGGTGCTGTTGTATTGAGGCAATCTGGACAGAGCATCTGTCATGAAATTCTTCCCACCAGGAAGGTAGCGCAAAGTGAAGTTAAAACGGTTGAAGTGTTGGGCCCAGCGAACTTGTTTTGGCGACAGCTTACGTGGAGTTTTCAAAGCCTCGAGATTTTTATGATCAGTCCAAACTTCAAAAGGATGTTTAGCTCCTTCGAGAAAATGCCTCCAGGTTAGAAGTGCCCAGCATACGGCGAAAGCCTCCTTTTCCCATATGGCCCATCTCCTTTCGGTTTCGGACAGTTTCCGGGATGTGTAGGCACAAGGCTGTAATTTTCCATCCGCATTCTTTTGCAGAAGCACAGCCCCTACTGCGACATCGCTGGCATCCGCCTGTACCACGAAAGGTTCATCCATGTCCGGGTGCTTGAGGACTGGTTCAGCAGCAAATAGCCGTTTCAGTTTTTCGAATGCTGTCTGACAGTCCATAGTCCATTCAAGAGGTTTGGAGGGTTTTGGTTTTTCTTCACCCTTGGTTTTCAGGAGATTTGTTATTGGCAATGTGATTTTGGCAAACGAGGGGATGAACTGTCGATAAAAGTTAGCAAATCCCAAAAAACTCTGTAACTGCTTGCAGGTGCGTGGCGCCATCCATTCTAACACCGCCTGAACTTTTGCAGGGTCCATTTCTATTCCCTCCGGGGAGATGCGATACCCAAGATAGTCAATTTTGGTTTGGTGGAATTCACACTTAGAAAGTTTTGCATACAGTTCAGCAGCTCTAAGTTTTTTCAGGACGGTGCGTACTAATCTCACGTGGTCGGCCATGTTTTCAGAGTAGATAAGAATGTCATCCAAATAAACGAGCACCCCCTTATACAAATGCTCATGCAAAATTTTATTGATCAATTGCATGAATACTGCAGGAGCCCCTTGTAGTCCAAACGGGTGTACTCGGAACTGGAAACACCCCAGCGGGCAGTTAAATGCAGTTTTTCATTCATCCCCTTCCTTGATTCGCACCCTGTAATAAGCTTCCCGTAAGTCCAGTTTGGTGAAAATCTTCCCCTTTCCTAAGTGAGCTAACATGTCTTTCATGAGAATTAACCTAAGTGAGCTAACATGTCCTTCATGCGTTTTCCACGCAAATGGCGTTTAAGTTCCTATAATCAACTACTAAGCGAAAGGAACCATCTTTCTTTTCTCTGAATAGAACTGGTGCGGCCACTCGTGGTCTAGCTGGTTGGATGAAGCCCCATTCTATGTTTTTGTCAATGAAATTTTGTAGTTCCCCCAGTTCACAAGGGGTCATAGGATAAATCTTTGGCTTAGGGAGCTTCTCTCCAGGGAGTATCTCAATAGCACAGTCTGTAGCCCTGTGGGGGGGCAGCACATCCGAGGCCTTCTCGCTAAAATCTTCACGGAGATCCCAATACTCTTTTGGAATTTTCTCCTCCCCCTCTATGTGGTCTATTGCCATCTCCGCTTCTTCAGGGCCCCCTCTGCTTTCAAGGTGGGCTCCTTCCCTTCCGGTGGTGGCTTACTAGCACGAATGCGCAGAACTCCCATTTTTCAGTTAATTCGCGGGTTCCATTACCATAGCCAGGGCAAGCCGAGAATGAGGGGTCGTTCCATGCTAGGGGCCACAATAAAACTGAGAGTCTCTATGTGGTCCCCTAATTTCATTTCAATGGGTTCCATTATGAAACTGGTTGGGGGCCCCCCTGCCATCGACCCATCTAGCTGGCAGAATGCAATAGGCCTTTTCAGCTCCTTAAGTTTCAGGCCCATCTTTTCTACTACTTTCGGGCTGATAATGCACCTGGTGCACCCAGAGTCTAATAAGGCTGGCATCTGTGTGTGGGCCCCTGTGGATGGCACTTTTAGTTCTATGGGGATGAGCAGGGGCCCCTCAGTGTGACTCACCAGATCATCGGAGTCGGAGTCGGTCTCACTGTCGTCCACGTTGGTCGGAGTTCCCAACTCACCCTTGACCCGGGGAGCGAACTCTACGACTTCCCCCTCCAGCACGGCTTCACGAACTTTTGCGGGTGCTTTGTCCATCTTCTTTGGTGCTCTGCTGGCAGTTTTTGGCACTGGCTTGGAGGAACACTCAGTGGCCCGGTGACTTTCCATGCCACACTTAAAACAGGTGAAGGGCTTCGGCTTGGGTTTGGTCTCCGCCCTTCCCCCAGCCATCTTTGGGGCTTCCTTACGGTGGTAGGAGAATGAAGGCTCCCCGGCACGCCCCCTTCGTAGTCGACTACGGCTTATCTCAATTTCCGCATCCTCAGCTGCTATGTACCAACTGTCCAGATCTTCGGGAACCTCCCGTGCTCTACAGTCATGGTAGATTTCATCATTCAGCCCGTCTTTGAAACCCTCCAGCAGGGCTATCTCTGACCACCCTGTCATGTATGGCGCTAGCTCCCGAAATTCTTGGGTGTATTCCGCTACCGATCTTCGGCCCTGCTGGATACTTTTCATATGAAGCCTCGCCTTCAGCTCAGCTAGGTGGTCCTCAAAACGCCTCCTAAGGGCCATCATGAACTGGTTGTAATTCCGCAGCAGGGGGGAATTGTTATTGTGGAGTACCACCATCCACTCGGCTGCCACTCCTTCTAAGGCACTGGTGACACATCTCATTCGGGCTGCATCCAATGAGTAATCCTCCCCCCAGTCCTGCATGTGATTCCACACTTGGGTTAAAAAAAACCCCAAAGTTTTCGGGTTTCCATCATATTTTCTAGGAAGGGGGGAATTTTAGGTTTCTTGCGCCTGCGGGGTGGGGCCTGCAAGGTTGGGGCCCCCTGGACTGCTGCATCTCTCATCTGACCACCCAACGCCTGGGATGTATCATCGTCAGCTCTCTCTTCCTCTCCCCCACAAGCTCCTTCCTCAGGATCTATTTTAGAGTCTTCTCCTTCCCCCCCCTCCAGGGTATGCATAAAACTCACGGGTTTTCCGGCTTTCTTCAACCTCGCGAATGAGTTGAAGGGCTTGATCCATCTTGAGGCGTTCCTTCTGCTCCTGCATCCACACGCCTTTTCCTTTTCAGGGTCTGGAGGTTGTTACTCCATGGGGGGTCCTTCTCAGGTCCGGCAACCATCCGACCCCTGTCAACCATTGGGCTGGCTCTTCCCTCGGCTCTTCCAGCTGTAAATTCTCCATCCACACCGCAGTCTCTTCTGGTGGCTGGTATGAAGACATTGCCAAGCCATATGCCCCCATTTGATCTGTATCACTTCCCTGATCAGACATTCTGTAGTTTTCAGCCCCCTCGGTGTTGTCCGGGATGGCTGAGATGAGAATCCTGCTTATTGTCAGGTATGCTTCCTTCAGTATCCAGGAAAGGAAGACCCAGACTCCATTATAGGTTAAGAGTGGTACTTTTACTAGATATGAAATGAACGCAACCGTGGAAAGCAGGATTCTGAAGCAAAACACGCGAAAGTTACAATTAGAAAGCATCCCCTCCCCTGTGCACCATAAATCATCCAATCCCCAGGTCTTCCAGAGGTCAGGTGGGAGCAAACGTCTGGTCCTGTCAGCATCCAGGAATGCAGTGTCCGTTGGTCTGATAACAGCTTAAGAAATGGTTTCGTTTCCCAGATTTAGAAAGCCCGCGTGAGCCTAAACCCCCCTCCCTCCATTTCTATGACAACCGAAGCAGCAAGGCAAAAACTAGTGAGGTTGACAGTATCCCAGGGATCCCCCTTCTTCAGTCAGTTTGAACGATTGGATGGCGATGCTAAGAGAATCCTGGGAGAATGTCAAAAAGGCATTAGACAAGGCTGCACAGGCTTATAAGAAGCAAGCAGATAAGCACCGAGCCCCTCAAAGACTGTTCCGAGTAGGAGAGAAGGTCTACCTCTCCACCAAGTACTTGAGATCAAACTCCTAACTAGGAAATTGGGCCCGAAATTTATAGGACCATTTCCTATAGTAAAAATAATCAACCTGGTCACGGTACAATTGCAGTTGCCCCGGTTACTAGGAAAGATACACCCTGTTTTTCACAGTAGTCTTCTGAAGCCTGTGGTGGGGTCAACTTTAAGGCCGATGCCACATGATCCCCCAGGGCCCTTGATCATTGGGGGCCAAACTCATTATGAAGTACAGAGAATTCTCGATTCGAGGTAGCACAGAGGCCGCCTCCAATACTTAGTTAAGTGGAAGGGTTACCCATCGTCAGAAGCATCATGGGTGAAGAGCACGAACATTCAAGCTCACCGCCTTATAGCTAAATTCCATGCAGATGATCCGGACAGGCCGGGAGGGGGTGGGACACAGTCCCAGATGGGGTAATGGTATTAGACCTGTTGTTTTATCTTGTGCAAGTTTTGCTGAAGAATAAAGGCAGAGGGGCCGGATGTCAGCCTCCAGTGCTGACTTAGTAAAGAGGGGATTAAATTCCTGTGGGATTAGTAAGAGAGACTGTCGTAGAATGATTTAGATAATGACCAATAGGATAAGGAAACAAGCCAGGAAAAGGAGGGATTATGGAGCAGAGGTCATTTCCTGACTGCATATGAGTCCGTGAAGACGTTGTTCTAACAAATAAAAGTTTTTTTTTCTTTATTATCAAAATGTGAGAGGCATCTTATTTCTAAGACAACTCTAGCGTGACAGCAGATATATGAAAGACAATGTGAGGCAAATTATAGATTTATTGGAACATCTTCAGAAGAGTAAACAGATCCCTGCAGTGCTGGTGTTCTTGGATGCAGAAAAGGCCTTTGATCGAGTCAATTGGAACTTTCTATTAAAGACTTTAACAAAAATGGATTTTGAGGACCAGTTTGTGCAGGTGGTTTCAGCAATTTATCAAGAGCAAACAGCACAAATTATTATTAATGGAAGTTTAACTACAAACTTTTGTATCAAAAAAGGAGCAAGACAAGGTTGTCCGTTATCCCCATTGTTGTTTATTTTAACTTTAGAAGTCTTGTTGAATACAATATGGGATTCGAGTACCTTAAATGGAATAGCTATAAGGCAAGAGGACTATAGAACAAGGGCATTTGCAGATGAACTGGTTGTTACCCTAACACGGCCAATGGAATCAATAATCCAGATGAAAGACATTATAGAAGAATATGGTATGGTATCAGGATTTAGACTGAATCAGAAAAAAAAACAAGATGATAGTTAAAAACATGTCAGAAGGTCAAAAGAAGGAACTTGAAAGGATGGCAGGATTTGAAATAGTACCAAAGGTGAAATATCTAGGAGTTCAAGTTGCAGCTTCGAATATAAAACTTTTTCAAAATAATTATGAAGTGTTGTGGCGAAAGGTGCAAAAAGATATGGAGACCTGGAAAAAGCTGCAGCTATCTTTACTTGGAAGAATAGCAGCAGTTAAGATGAATGTTTTTATTTTTGTTTCAAATGATCCCGGTGCTTAAAAGTGATAAACATCTGATTGAATGGCAAAAAGGAGTAAATAAGTTTGTTTGGAATGATAAAAAACCAAGAGTCAAACTGAAAATTATGCAAGATGTTCATGAAAGGGGTGGCCTTAAACTTCCAAATCTACCATTGTATAATGAAGCAGCAGCGTTGACACAAGCGAGTGATTGGTTTGGAATGACAAGGTCTGAAATATTGAATATAGAAGGCCACGATTTGGAACTTGGTTGGCATGTATATTTATTCTATGAAAATAAAGTTGATAAAGTATTTAAGAGCCATATACTCAGAAACTCTTTCATGAGAGTATGGAAGAAGCACCAGTTTAAATTGGATTACAAAATACCTTTGTGGTTGGATCTTGGTCATATCACATGGAATGTAAATATTAAGTCACTCGGGGGGATTTTATATCAAGAGGTACTTTTTAATGATGGGGTAGATTAGATGGCAATTAAAGACATTAAACACACTGTTGGAAGGAGGGATTAATTTGACTTGGTTACAGTATAATCAACTTCAATTGAGATGGAGGGAAGATCAAAAAACTGGTTTAATGTTGCATGAAGAGGAATTGATAAGACAGATAAAAGAGAAAGGTCCAACGCATATTAAGAGGATTTATAATATTTTGTTAGAAAGAGATTCTGAAAATGAGCTGGTTAAAGACTGTATGATAAAATGGGCGCAAAACTTTGCAGAACCAGTTATGATGGAAACATGGGAAAAAATATGGGTTCAGAATGTTAAATTTACACAGTCACAGAATTTGAGGGAAAATTTTTATAAAATGTTTTATAGGTGGCATTTAGATCCTAAGAAATTATCATGCATGTATCCTAATGTTCAGCCAAAATGTTGGAGATGTGATTGCTTAGATGCTACATATTACCATATATGGTGGACTTGCAAGAAAATGAAAGCTTTTTGGATCAAAATTTGGTGGATAATGAAAAATGTCTTGAAGAAAAAACTCCAATTTTCTCCTCAATTGTTTTTACTGGGCATAGTTAAGGATTCTTCATTGACTGACACAAAACTGATATTATATATGATTACAGCAGCTAGGTTATTGATTAGTCAATATTGGAAAAAAGATGTTATGCCTACTATTGAAGAATGGACTTTGAAGGTGGCCAGTTTTGCAGAAATGGCAAAGATATCAGCATTTTTAAAAGATCAGACTCAAGGAACTTTTGTGTGGGAATGGAAGAAATGGATAGACTTTGTGCAGAATAAATATCAAACAAAGAAGTATCAGATTGCTTTTAGATGAATGCTATGTAGAAATTTATAGTACATACAGGGTGTAGAGTAGTTGGGGGGAATTATGATATGATTTGGATTTCACTTTTTAATATTTGGGATAGATTATGTGCAGAATAAATATCAATCAAGGAAGTATCAGATAGCTTTTACTTGAATGTTATGTAGAAATTTTTAGTATAGACGGGGTAGAATAGCTAGGGGGAATTGTATGATATGATATGATTTGGATTTCACCTTTTAATATTTGGGGAGTTAAAAATGAATTGTAATTTTAAGATTATAAGGGAAGCCAAGGGTGGGGAGGGATGGGTCAGGGATGGGTTAAGGAAGGGAAGGGGTGGGGAGGGGAAAAATTTGTATTTGTAAAACTTTTTCATTAAAAAAATAGTCAACATGAACAGTTGTAGGAAAAGTTATCACATGAGCTTATTTAAATAATTAGAAAATAGTACAAAGTGTGTGGAAACAGGATCCAATATTTTTATTTTCATAAAGCATTGTTGCCAAAAATAGTTGTTTTCAATTCTAAGGTACTTCTAGCGTACTGCCATTAAATACTGTTGCTCTCAGTCACCAAGAGTGAATACTTCCAAAAGTTTCCAAGAGCTTAATTCCAACACTTAAAATCTATAAGGTCACTAGGAGTTGCCATATAATCCATTCCAACACCACAAATGTGCAGGGCTTTCTCCTCAAAAGTCCCTTATATTATTTTCTAATCTAGTAAAAAAAAAAATACTCTCCCCTTCCTCCTCACCATTCCCCCCCCCTTTCCCACCCACCCCAGGGCCAAACCCCAGATGACTACCCTACCTGCCAGGCTGTTGTAAGAGTTTGCCAGGCTGGTAGCCCCCACTATGGAGGAGGCAGTTGAAACAGCATCTTCAGAGTCTTCCTGGGCCAGCAACAGCTCTTAAGCTCCAGCAACTCCCTGTGATACTTGCCAATGGCTTCCTGGCATTTCTTCTTCTTGTGGCACTGAGCTCCTTGGCTTTTGAAATCCAGCAGTCTTGGATCAGCTGCTTGGGCTCGGCAGCTGGAGAAGTGGTGCTGGATTTCAAAATCCAAGGAGCTCTGCTACAAGAAGAAAAAATGCTGGGAAGCCATTGGCAAGGGGCCTGGAAGGAGAGCATTCAGCCGGCATTCAGAGGCAAGCAGGAAATAGCAGAAAATGGTGGGGGTGGCCTGCCTCTGGACAGCACAGGCAAGCAGGAAATGGCAGAAAACATTGCAGGCCAGCGACCTGCTTCCTGGACAGCATGGGCAAGCAGGAAATGGCAAGAAATGGCAGGAAACGGTGGGAAACAGTGGGGGTCAGCAGCCTGTCTCCTGGACAGTGCAGGCAAGTGGAAAATGGCGGGAAATGGCATGTATCAGTGACCTGCCTTCCGACAGTGCGGGTGAAGGAAAGGCCACACATGGCTGGGCATGCTTGAAGGCAGGAGGAGGTGTGGCATGATTGGGTTTTTTGTTTGCCGCGAACAGAGCCACTGACTGCAATGTAAAAATGGTAAATGAAGCAGCCAGCATGAGGGAAGGAGGAGGAGCAGGGAGAAGAGAGGGAAAGCAGCTTCCTCACCTCCCACTGGCCGCTCTGTTGCTCGAATGCAGTGCCACGCCATGAAGCTTTCCTCACCCACCACTACCCAGATGCCCTCACTTCTCCCAAGCATTTCTTTGTCTACCTTGTCCAGCTCCATGGCGTTTCTTGCCATCGTGTGCAGGGAAAGGAAAGTTTGTGAGACTAAAAAAAAAAAAATCATTCAATCGAGTAGAGTAAATTCCAAGTTTGCGAGATCTTTTTCTTTTGCGAGAAGATGGAATTGATTGAACATTTTTTTTAGCCCCACAAACTTTCGTTTCCCTGCACACGATGGCAAGAAATGCCATGGAGCTGGAAATCAGGTAGGCAAAGAAATCCTTGAGGAATTTATTCCATGCAGCTTCCAAGCCAGGGGTGAGAGCATTCTCCCAGCCAGCATGGCTATGTGGCTTCCCAGCCAAGGGGGAGAGCATTATCCCAGCCAATGTGGCCATGCAGCTTCCCGGCCAGGTGGGCAAGCATCTTCCTGGCCAGTGCAGTTATGCAGCTTCTCAGCCAGTGTGGCCATTTGGACAAATGGCCTCCCAGCCAGGATACTGGGAACAAAGTAGTTTGGGGGGAGCAATGGCAATGAAGCGATGGAGTGCAATACCTGAGGTGGTGTTGGTGTCCAGAGGTGCTTTCTTGGGCAGCCAGAGAGGCTCCTGAGGACACGTGAATACGCTTGAGCTGCTTGGGAGTCCCAAAACTGCCGCAGCTGTCTTTGATTCCCAAGTGAGCCCACTATCCGGGGCCAATGAGCCACCACCCCCTTGGCTTCAACTAGCACCGGGAGCCCAGTCAAAGCCATTGTCAGACATATCAGCCTCTTCTGAGGTGAGTGGTTGGGCGGGGCAAGGGGCATGGCCAGGCGTGGTTAGCTACTGGCTCAGGTGAACCAGCTGAATCCCACCACTGTATTTGGTGATAATTTTGTAAGGCTTATAATTCTGGAGAATGACCTCTACTAGAATATCTAAGTTGTGTGACTATACTTTGATAATTAGAATAACATCACAACTTGAAAGGAAATCTAACAAAGAATTTAATTCACCTAAAAACAGTTTCTAGACTTGAACATATACCACATCAAAAAAATTGTATTTTTATTTCTGTATGAATTATATGTTTTTATTTCACAGTAGTAAAAACAAAACAGATTTTTCTGAGATAGCTTGAACCGATTATAGCCTATAACTGTACCCGGTTTATACAGATTGACCATGGTTCTCAACATTTAGTCTTGGTTTAAATAGTGTTTTTAGTATGTTAAAGTGATATAATATAATCAATTACTTATAAATAATTATGGTATACTGGACAATTATAACTGCCATTATATTTCCAAATCCCTTGTTTGTTCATTTATATTATAATTTCATCACTCTTGTCTTCTAGTTTCTTGTTTATATATTATTTTTTCTTTAATATTCAATAAAAATACAAAAAGTCTTTGTTTTATATGCAACTTTCCCCAACATAGATTTTAATACTGTTATTCCTAATATACACTCTTGTTTTTGTACATGTCTTTCTTATAAGGTTTCTATCAAGAAAAACAGACACTACAACTCCAATTTTTTATGCCACAATATCTTACCATTTTTTTAAAAAAATTAGATTTATATGCTGCTCTTCTCTGGAGACTCAGGGCGGCTTACAATGCATTAAGCAATAGCTTTCATACTTTTGAATATTTTATACAAAGTCAGCTTATTGCCCTCACAAACTGGGTCCTTAATTTACCTACCTTAGAAAGGATGGAAGGCTGAATCAACCTTGAGCCTGGTGAGATTCGAACTTGCAATAATTGCAGACAGCTGAATGTTAATAACAGGCTTTTAGTCTGTTGAGCTATCCAGTCTTAAAAAGTCTTAAAAAGACTTGTAGTTCAATAATAAAATGGATTTCCAAAAACCTTTGTTTATACTGTCACACTCCATGGTGATTCTTTGTCTTAGCACATAAACTTTCAGAAGAATTCTTAAGGTCTCTTGTAAAATCAAAAGGAACTGGAAAGGACATTATTTTTTGAAGTGGGAATGAAATATATGATTGATGCTTTGATTTATAAGAGCTAATATTTAATTTGGGGATTTGTAATTTACTATATAACATTGGAGAATGAAAGGTACATCTAAGTCTTCACCCCAAGTTTTTTTTGTTCACAGACTTGCAGGCAACCTCATTTCTCCATTACAGCCAACCTCAGTTAAGAAATCTCCTGTCTATGCTGAAATTGTTCTTGCAGAAAGTAACATAATTATATCTTCCCTCCCCCAAAAGCAGAATTGCAGAAAAGAATATGACTATAATTAAATTTATTGATTTGTTATCCATGCCCACCAAACCACAGAATATAAAGTAAATTATAAACATTATTCTTTTCAGACTTTGAAAAGCCTGAAAACTAATTTGACATAATCATATAAACTTGGTTTTAGACATAATTTTCCAGTGATTCGACAGAAATCAATTTTCCAGAGATCTAAAAAAAGAGGTTCTGTGTGTGAAATGTGTCAGGGTTAATTGCATAGCTTTTAATCATCAAGTAAAAGTAGCAATAGTGCAATGAATGACAGGAATTTCCCATTATTTTAGGCCATTTTTTCATGCTATGGGCTACATCTTTAGGCAGTACACTGAGAGACTGCATTCTAAAAAGTCTGCCAAAAATCAGATTGAAAACTAGATGTAAGTAAATAACCAGTGTAATTAAAATATATTTTAAACATGATTTATATTTTTGTATTTTTTCTCTTCTGCCATTTTAGAATTTACCATTTGAAACCAGCTTTCATAGGGCACAAAAGTTTGGATTGCAGGTCACACATATTTGTTTTAGACCCTCTTGGCAATTCTCTGCAAACAAAATATGAAGCACACATGTCACATGCTTCCAATGCTCTTTTGTGTCTCACACTGAATTTTCTCTTCTTGATGATGATGAACCTAACAATACAGGACAATTCCCACTGTAACTTGGGCAGAAAGATGTAACCTGCAGGAAAATAAATTTGCCTGTTCTCCTCCATTCTTTGGACAACATCTTATCTCAAATTGCCTGGCTGTGTTGGAGTGCAGAGTTGAGGGAGAGATACCTAAGGTTATCAAACTCAATATTTCCATTGGAGAACTTTTTCTGAATCAGAATTCTGGTTAAATGCTCACTGTGCTTTCCTTTCTTCTATGATTATGCAAAAGAAAAGACCAAGAATACTAATTCAGGAAAAAGATCTTTGATAGGAAATGGACCCCATCAGTTAAAGAATTCTATTGGAGGGGGAGACTTCCAGTTGACATTGCAGTGTTTTCAGATATAGGGAATCGGTCTCTGACTTCTCCCTGTTTGTGGGCTCCGAGAGGAGCCAAAGCTGCCCTGTAGAGGCAGTGAAGCAAAGAAGGGCACCCTGTGAGGTCAAGGAGAGACGCAAATTTCCTGTCTGATCCAAGAGTTTTCTTTCCCTCTCAGCCATGGCAAGAAGAAGAGGCAGCCTAAAGATGGCTGCTACAAAGCTTCTTCGGGACAACCGAAGAACAACAACTAAGACTGGTGCTGGAGCGAAGTAGGTGAAGAGTGACTGGAACTGGGGGAGAGGTTTTCTTTTTGCCTTAAACTTACCCCAAGGAATAATTTGGAACTATTTACTCAGAACTATTTGTTTAAGTGGCATCTGAGCATTTTGAGAAATGCCAGACCAGAAGAGGAGGGCACAAAAGAGAAAAATAATAAACTTTGAAATGTACAGAAAATTGGACTCTTTAATTGGGAAGATGCTGTACTGGAAAGGCATTTTAAAATGCTGGAATTATTTACCTATAAAACTTATTCGTTTTTATAATCAATTTATAACTAAAATGATACTTTAGTTAGAAGTAAAAATGCCATGAGGTAGATGTTAGGAAAGCATATAGCATAGATTTGTTGATACTAAGCTAAATATATATAAGGTAATATTAGATGTAAGAAGATTAACAAGTGTAAGAAGCAATGTGGAAACTTTAAGTAAAGATGTAGTATGATGGTATGTAATGTTACTTAGGAACTGTATGTATTTGGGGGCTGAATCAACCCTAGTTGTATGCATGTGATTTTGTTTTGTTATCGTCTTTTTGTTTGTTTTTTTGTCTTCAGTTTATAATTAAAAAAAATTAAAAAATAAAATAAAAAATAAAATGATACTTGCCGAGTGGTAATATTGAAATTTAAACTGAGAGTGCCACCTGCTGACAAAAGGGAAAATGACAAGAGAATTGGAGATACTTTAGAAGGGAGATAGGGGCATGGGCAGAAATCCTGGAAACTAGGCAGTGGAGGAGGAGGTAGAGAGGGAAAATACTCAGACTGAACAGCCAAGAAGCAGATGTAGAAAGTGATAAAGATCCTAGAGAGGAATACAGAAGACAGATCAAAAAGAAAAAAAGCATAGCAACTAAAATATTGAAGCAGACAAGAGATGATGGAAAGATTATTCTTTGTTTTTGGTGTTATTTTGATTTGCCTTCCCTTCACTCTTTTTTCCTTTCTTTCATTTTGTAGGTAGGTGACATGATTAGAAGTTAGGTAGAATACAAAGAAAATGCTTTTTTAAACAAAGGATGACATGATTAAAAGTTAGACATATATATATATATGTTTTCTGAGGTTTTCATGGGTATTTGTATGTAGGTCTTTAGTTATTCGGGTCTTCTCCCGTGTAGAATTGGAAGTATCTTGGCGACGTTTCGATGAAGTCTCATTCGTCATCTTCAGGCTGGTGTTCTCGGCTTCGTGCTTCCAGGAGCAATGTGAGATTGCAGCTGACCCTTCCTTTTAACTGCTAGTGGGGGTGTGAGCTGATTGGGTGGGAGCTTGGCTGTGTTCTGATTGGGTGGAGGTGTGTTCTGATTGGTTAGGGGCTTGGCTGTGCTCTGATTGGCTGGGGGTGTGTTCTGTTTGGGTGGGGGCTTGGTTGTGCTCGGTTGTGTCTGAGTTGCAGGGGGATTTGAGCTGGTGAGCTGCGTTGTTGTTGTTTGGCTTTGTGTTTGTGGTCGTGAGAGCTTTTCATGGAGGGTGTTGGTCTGATTCATGTATGGATTGGAGGGGTTAAAAGTGGCTAATGATGCAGCTGCGGTCTGGCTTCTGGTCCTTGGTCGTGCCTCATTATCAGTGTGGGTTTGAGTCTGCTTTCTGCGTGGATGTGTGGTGGTGACATCCTGTGTGGCTCTTGTGAGTGTGGGTCTGGTGTCATTCATCATGTTAAGGACTCGTTTGTCAATAAGGGCTGGTTTCCAAATGGCTGGCAGGCAGGAGGTATCGTCTCGTTTGTTCATGCTGTGTGGGCATTTTTCTATCTCGATGCCCCAGTTCCACAACAATGTCCTGCCACAGCCATTCAAGGCAGAAAGGCTCCAAGGAAGGCCCTAGACACCAGTCAATTAGCCAGACAAGCCATCCAATTAAATTATCCAATTAAATTTCACCAGGTAGATGGGGAAATTGGAGAAATTGGAGGGGTCCCAGCCACCCATATTACAGAACTGGTTAGGGCTCTTCCGGTGGCACCATAGGCATTGAAGATGCTCCCGTTGGAGCGCCAGCCCTGTTCTAGCATATAAGCTGCTAGAACAGTGCAAATCAGCAGTCTAGCAGCTTGAAAACTTTTCCCTTGGGCAAAGAGGGGGAGGTGAACAGCCAGGCAAGGGTAGAGCTCCCCTAGACCCCCAGGAGCAATTCTGGGGCTTGAAGGGTGAGAGCTCCCCAGCAGCCCGACAAAGCCCCGCATCCAGGACGCTTCTGCAGCAGCAGAAAAAAATGCCACGACCATCCCTGCAAACAAGCTTGAATTTACATCTGAATAAGAAGCAGGCAGAGCAAAGACAGGAGTGATTATAATT
Organism: Coluber constrictor foxii; assembly: GCA_038048745.1. Classification (NCBI taxonomy): domain Eukaryota; kingdom Metazoa; phylum Chordata; class Lepidosauria; order Squamata; family Colubridae; genus Coluber; species Coluber constrictor. Next base: position 109,879,547 of record CM075961.1, on the reverse strand, counting down.
GCAAGCACAAACTTTAACTCTGATGCAGTACTACTTCTTTCTGTGAAGATTGAGGGGAACAAAAGGGTAAGGAAGATGGTGCCTGAAAATTAAAGGGAGTGCCGAAAGTGAAAGTTACAGGAAAGTGCTTGTCAAGTGTTTGTTAACATCGTTAGCTCTGTTCTAATCAATGGACTCAATTTTAAAAGAACAAAGAGCTCAAGATTAAAGAAAATAGCATTGGTTTACTAACAAATTATAAGATTTAACAAATTTGGGGAATAAGTGGACTTTTTGGACTTATTACTTTGACTGCTGGGAAGTGTAATTTGGATATTTAGAAATGGCTTCAAAGCAAAGAAAAGTTGGTGCTCCTAAGAGCGCTGGAAGTTCTCCAGCTCAGCCTTCCAAATTGCAGTCTGTCTTTCTCCCAGCGGATACACAAACACTGACACTTGAAGCCCTCCAAAGTGCTTTAAAGGCACAAGCCTCTGTTTTGCAAGAAAAAATTTCAACTGCTTTTAAAGATGTGTCTAACGAAATGTCTGAAATTAAGGACTTAATCCAAATCTGCAATCAACAAATAAGAGAGGATATTGTGGATGCATTTAAGGGCTTGCTTGGTTATGTTACATTGCTTGAAAGAAAATAACCAAGAAAATTTTAAAGAGATTTTTGCAGAATCTTTTGCTCAGTTAATTGGTGAACCAAAGGCAGAATATGATTGGCAGATTGACAAAATTTACCGTGTCAACTCATGGATTGCTAGACAGACAACTACCAAGAGATATTGTAATCTACTTTGTTACCAGGAAGACAAGAAATGGAATATTACAAGCATCTTATAAAAACAAGCTACAGGTGGCAGGACAGGAGGTGGCAGTACTGAAGAAAATTTCCTTAAAATGTTGAGAACCAGAAAGGACTATGCATTCCTAGTTGATGAACTTAGAAATCATCAAATACAGTACAGATGGGAGGTTCCAGCTGGATTGGTGGTGAATTACTCAGGAGAAAGATATTGTCTTAACTCAGTTTGGAAGGCAAGATATTTTTACAGCAATGTACTAAAACCTGGATACCCACATCTCCAGGAGCCAGAAGAAGAAAAGAAGCTATCCGAGGTTAGCAAGGAAGCTATCCAGGCACAAGCCCAAGGAGGTGTTTTAAGTACACAAGAAGATTTAATTCAACTTTTGGGTGCTGTTCAAGCCTTGGACTTATTTGAAGAGACAGAAGGAGTTATGGAACAAAGACAAACATGAGCGGCAACTAAACGCAAAGAACAAGAATTAAAGAAGCAACAAACACAGATAATAACCCAAGAAACAATAAATACAACTACAGAAGCTGGGGAGGGGGGCGGTGCACAGACCGAAGAAGAAATTCCAGCAGACTTCCAGGCTGTGCTTCAAAAGCTTCCAGGCTGTGCTTCAAAAGATGACAATTAAATTTTTTACCTGGAATGTTAATGGTTTAAATTCACCACAAAAAAGGAAAAAAATATTTCACTATTTGAAACAATTTAAAAATGATGTAATTTGTTTGCAAGAAACACATATTAGAACAAATGACCAAAAATATCTGATAAATGCAAGATTGGGAACACATTTTGTGGCATCTGCCCCGGAGAAGAAAAATGGTATAGTTATATATTTAAGGAAAGACTTAAAGGATAAATTAATTGAAGCAGACCCTCAAGGAAGATATATCGCAATTGAGCTATTAATAGAAGGAAAGAAAATACTTTTAATGGGAGTATATGCTCCCAATCAACAACAAGAAAAATTTTGCAAATTGCTGCATACTAAATTGACACAATGGAATTACAGATCGTGCATATTATTGAGTGATTGGAATGGAGTATTGGATACTAAGAAAGACAAGAAAGAACTTTTTGCAAAATACTCAAACACGTGTAAGACTGCCTAAATCTTTTTTTGACAGGATGGATGATATGGAGCTGAGAGATAACTGGCATGAATGGAATGTTAAAGCGCAAGATTTTACATTTTTTTCCGATAGGCATAATCCTTTTCTAGAATTGATTTTATATTACTTACGAATGATTTTCTTCCCAGGGTGAAGAAGACAAAGATATGCCCGAGAACTCTAATAGATCATAATCCAGTGTGGATGGAATTAGAATATGGAGCGGGGTCTAGGAGGTCTTGGAGGTTAAATGAAAATTTATTTAGATATGAGGGAAATGTGACATAATGCAAAAAACTATTGAAAGAATATTATGTTTTAAATATGCACAAGGGAACACCCATGGAAATAGTTTGGGATGCAAGTAAAGCATATATGAGAGGTGTTTGAATAATGCACACAGACGTAGACTGGGGGAAAAACGGAGACGAGGGAAAAATTAGAAGAGGAAATAAAAAAGAAAGAGCAGGCGCTAATATCTAACCCAGATGATAAGAAGATAAAAGAAGCAATTACTTTATTGCAAGGGCAATTTAATATGTTGATATCAGACCAGGTAGCAACTAATTTGCTATATGCTAAACACAATACTTTCTGCAATGCAAATAAACTGGGTAGATGGTTAGCATACATGTTAAGGAAAAAACAAAAGTCTCGCACCATAGAGAAAATAGAATATAAAGGGAAAGAAGTGTATCAACAGAATATGATAAAAAAAGGCCTTCTTAGAATTTTATACAAGATTGCTTGCTGGTGATACAAGACGAGACATAGATATAGACAGATATTTGGAGAAGGAGAACATTCCTATACTTACAGATGAACAAAGGGAAAGATTGAATCAACTGATAACCATGGAGGAAATTCTCCTGGTAATTAAGTAGTTAAAAGTTGGTAAAGCCCCTGGCACAGATGGACTGACAGCGGCTTATTATAAACATTTCCAAATAGAAATGGTAGAACCTCTTAGGGAATTACTTATTAAAATACAACTTGGAGGACAGATCCCACCATCTTGGAGAACAGCTTTCATTTCTTTGATTCCGAAAGAAGATCAAAATCATAGTCAGCCAAAAAACTATAGGCCTATATCATTACTTAATACAGACTATAAAATCTTTGCTAAAATATTAGCAAACAGGTTAATGTCAGTTATGCAACAAGTGATTCACAATGGTCAATCAGGTTTTATACATGGGAGACAAATAAAAAGTAATGTAAGACAAATTGTTAATATATTGGAGTATTTGGGGAAGAATAACCAAGTCCCTGCAGTGCTTATATTCTTGGATGTGGAGAAAGCATTTGATCGAGTGAATTGGCAATTTTTAATGAAAATAATACAAAAGATGCAGTTTGGAGAGTATTTTACACAATCTATTAAAGCAATATATCAGAAACAAAGCTCAAATTATAGTTAATGGTAGCTTAACAGAATCTTTTAAAATTGAAAAAGGAACAAGACAGGGGTGTTCCCTGTCTCCATTATTGTTTATTTTAACTCTGGAATTATTGCTGAATAGAATACGTGATTCAGATGATGTACAGGGAATTAAGATTAGGCATCATGAATATAGATTACGAGCATTTGCAGATGACTTGGTTGTAACTTTAACCCAACCGTGGAATTCAGCTATAGGTTTAATGGACATAATTAATCAATATGGTCAAGTATCTGGGTTTAAAATAAATCCAGGGAGAACAAAGATGATAGTTAAAAATATGACCACAAATCAAAGAGAAGAACTAGAAAGAGTAACAGGATGTGAGATAGTAAAAAAAGTTAAATATTTAGGAGTCTATACCACAACATCAAATGGGAAATTATATAAGTATAATTATGAACCATTATGGCATAAAATACAGACAGAGATGGATAAATGGAAAAAAATTACAATTGTCTTTGTTGGGAAGGATAGCAGTAGTAAAAATGAATGTTTTGCCTAAGTTTTTATTTCTATTTCAAATGATACCAATACTCAAAAAAGATGCAATTTTGGAAGAATGGCAGAAAGGTATTAACAACTTTGTTTGGGCAGGGAAGAGACCAAGAATAAAACTTAAGATAATGCAAGATATACGTGAAAGGGGAGGTTTGATAATGCCCAATTTAAAATTATACTATGAAGCAGTTGTTTTATCAACAATTAGTGATTGGATTAACTTAATAGAGGATAGAATATTGAATATTGAGGGATATGATTTGGTATATAGGGGGCATACTTATTTAGTATAAGATAAGAAGGTGGATAGGATCTTTAAAAGCATATATTAAGGAATGCTCTATTTCCATGTCTGGAAAAAATATCAACATAAATTAAATGACAAGATACCTACGTGGGTAGTACCCAGATGTGTGACAAAAACAGGATGTAATAAAGAGCTTCTTTTTTTTTGAAAAAGTTTTACAAATACAAATTTTTCCATTTCCCCCCCTTCCCCTCCCTGACCCATCCTAACCCTCCCCTTCCCCCCCCCCATGACTTCCCAAGGTGAAATCCAAATCAACTCATATCACACCATACAATTCCCCCCAATTAATCTACCCCCTGTCTATTCTATAAATTTCTACATAACATTCAGGTAAAGGCTATCTGATACTTCCTTGTTTGATATTTATTCTGCACATAGTCTATCCATTTTTTCCATTCCCACACAAAAGTTTCTTGAGCTTCTTGACATAGAAAAAGATGTATTACAGTTAAAGTCTTTGAATGTATTAAGAGAGGAAAGGGTAATTCAAACCTGGTTTCAGTATGGACAGTTACAGGCCAGATGGAAAAAAGACCAGAAAATTGGTATCACACAAAATGAGGAAAATTTGGTAAAACAAATTAGGGATCAGAGTCAAATGCATATAAAAAGGTTGTATATATATGGAAAAATATCTGGGTAAGAAATGTAAAATTTACGCAAGCTCAAAATTTGAGAGAGAACTTTTATAAAATGTTTTATAGATGGCATTTAGATCCCAAAAAGCTAGCGTGTATGTATCCGAATCTACAATCCAAATGTTGGAGATGTGATTGTGTTGACGCTACATATTATCATGTATGGTGGACTTGTAAAAAAGTTAAAGCATTTTGGATAAAAATATGGTGGATTATCCAAAATATCCTTAAAAAGAAGATAAAATTTACTCCAAAGTTATTCTTGTTAGGTATAATTACAGATTGTACAGTTATAGAGACTAATTTGATTCTGAACTTAATAACGGCAGCAAGATTGTTGGTGGCGCAGTATTGGAAGAAGGAAGATTTGCCTACTATTCAGGAATGGACGTTAAAAGTAGTAAATTTAGCAGAGATGGCCAAAATTTCAGCATATTTGAATGAAAATGAGAAATATATGTTGGAATGGAGAAGATGGATTGACTACATTCAAAATAAATATCGGACTAAGAAATTTCAATTAGCTTATGAATGAACAAAGAAATGTTATAATTTATCTGAATTTAGTCTAATAAAAGGGGAGTTAAAGTAGAAGAGGGAGATAGGAGGCTATAGTTAGTTAGTTTATGTTAGCATATGATTGTCAAATGCTATATCCTGTATTTTGCTCTGGGAAGTTGGGGGAAGGGAAGGCTGGAGGGGGGAAGGTTGGGGGGGAGGAGGGAGGGGGAAGGGGAAACATTTGTAAAATTTATTAAAACTTTTCAATAAAAAAATGAACTGGTTAGATTAGAAATTGGAAGACATCATAAACTTATATGATTTATAGTAACCCCAAAGATGTCATAATCTGTCATACTGGGCCTGGCTTGGCTGGACAAATGGGCCCCCACCATCAAATGGGAAGATGGATACCAGAAAAGCATAATGGGTGTCGGCCCACTACTCCCTGCCCCTCCTCCCAAAGAACAGCCTACCCATAAGGAAACAACAGCTGCTGGTTCAGACAGGCCTCCAGGTGAACCCCAGATTCCTAAGGTATATACAGACTTAGCTAAAGCGTTTAGCAAGGAGGAATATAACCTCCTCTCCCCTCATCAGCCCATGGATTGTGCCATTGAATTAGAACCAGGAGCCAAGTTGCCAAAACCCAGGATGTACTCCATGATGCCTGCTGAAATGACTGAGTTGAGGAAATACTTTGATACCAATGTAGCCAGAGGGTTCATCGAGTCTGCAAAATCCAGGGTGGCTGCACCCATATTTTTTAAAGAGAAGAAAGAATGGGGGCTGAGATTATGTGTCAATTTTTGTAATATCAATGCAGTTTGTATACAAAATACCTACCCCCCTACCATTAATGAAAGACTTGCTGAACCACTTGTCAAAAGGCAAGATTTTCAGTAAGTTAGATCTAAGGGAAGCCTACTACCAGGTGCGCATAAAGGAGGAAGACAAATGAAAGACTGCTTTTCATTGACCCCTGGGCAGCTTCCAATTCTGGGTCATGCCTTTTGGACTCCAAGGGGCCCCCACAGTCTTCATGCAACTGATCGATGAAGTTCTGCATGAGTACCTGTATAAGAATGTTACCTGGATTACAGTCTTATATTCAGCAAAAATATGAAAGAACATGTCAAATTAGTCAGGCAAGTGCTGAAAAAATGCCTAGCAGCCAACCTTTATGCAAAGCTGTCAAAATGCGAGGTCCACAAGGAGTCCTTGGACTACCTGGGATACAGATTGTCAAATCAAGGAATCGAAATGGACCTGGGGAAGGTGAAGGCGGTGCTAGACTGGCAACCCCCACAACATATAAGCAACTTCAAAGATTCCTGGGGTTTGCAAATTTTTACAGACAATTCATCCCTTTCTTCACCAAGATTGCTCGGCCCTTGATGGAATTACTAAAAACTGGTCTGCCTACCATGAAGCCAAAACCTAGCCAACCCCTAGCATAGACAATGGACTGTCAAAAATCCTTTTAAATTTTAAATTTTTTAAAATTGAGAAGCCAAGGATTTAATTTATTTATTTTAGTTCCTTATAACTTTTGTATTCTATGTATTTGAATTTTTTTGCTATTCACCACCCTGAGTCCCTCTTGGGAGATGGGCGGTATATAAATCTGAAATAAACTAAACTAAACTAAGCTTTGAACAATTAAAATTCCTATTCGCAATGGAGTCGATCCTCCAGCACCCTGATCCAAATAAACCATTTGTAGTCTAGGCTGACATGAAATGGGAGGGTGGAGCTGACATCATGATGGCATGACGGAAGATCCTGGAGCTCCAGGATCACCATCGATATCCCCACCTCTGGATGGTTCTTTTTTTTTAATTTCAATTTTTTATTGATTAAAAATTATAATACATTTCTGTCATTTCCAGTCTCATGATATTATTATACATATACAAGTGTACTTTTATAATATTTACATTAATGCATTATTATTTACATGGTATTAATTTGTAAATTCGTTATCATATTGTAAACATACCACCTGTAAGGTTTTTACTTTTATAAACCTTCATTTCTAATGATACATTTATTTACATCAAATTACATCTTCATAACCTTTTCTTTCCCACTACTTGTAAAATAACTCGTATCTATGTACTATTATACTAGTTTCTCCATGTAAATTTGATCTCTCAATTTTCACTTCACTTTTCTTTTTTTTAGCCACTCATACCACCTTTCCCAAATACTGTAATACTCAGTTTCCTCTCTGTCATTAATTTCTAATGTCAATTTATTCATCTTGGCGCAGTCGAGTATTTTTCTAATTACATGCTCTTCGGATGGAATCTTTTTCTCCTTCCAGTATTGGGCAAAAGAGATTCTTGCTGCAGTTATTATGTGTGTAATGAGGTACTTCTTCTTTCTTGCATATTCTGTTTTTAGGATTCCCAGAGAAATATTTTTGGTTCTAATTCCATAGTGTCTCCTGTTATTTCTGACACCCATTTGCACATCCTCCTCCAGAATTTTTTGGCTTGTGGGCAGGTCCACCAACAATGGTAATATGTGCCTTGCTGATGTCCACGTTTTCAGCAATTTGGAATCGTATTTGGATAAATTTTGGCGATCCTAGCCAGGGCTAAGTGCCATCTATATATCATTTTATATTGGCTTTCCTTATAAATTGTTGCCTTAGTCATTTTGATATTATTGTTCTAAATTTGATCCCATTCATTTAAATTAATTGGTTGTCCAAAATTTTTAGCCCATGCCATCATTGGATCCTTTACTACTTCCTCCATCAAATCATAATCTACTAGGAAATTATACAATTTGGCCAAGATTTTATTATCTGTGCCCATCCACACTTTGTCAAGCCCGTTGGTTCCTAATTCTATGCCAAATTCTTCTTTGTCTTTTTTGTATCGTGATTTAATTTGTGTGTAAGTCCACCAATCTATATGAGTGCCCTGCTCTTTCAATTCTTCCATTGTTTTTAAATTTCCTGCTCCATCTAATATCTCTTTATAATTTGCTGTTTTACCCAGTTCCAATACATTTGGATATATTATTGCCTCCATTGTGGACAGCCATCTGGGAATTTGAGTGTAATGTTTCTGCCTTATTTCTCCCCAAATTGCCATGAGCATATCCCTTATTTTATGTTTATGGAAGTGTGATCTTGTTCCCTTTCCTATTTCCCAGAGGTAAGCATGCCATCCCTTCTGGAGGTCATGTCCCTCTAATGTCAAAATTCTTTTATTTCTCAATTTTGCCCATTCTTTTATCCACACCAGATTTGTTGCTTTTTGATAAGTTTCCCAGATTGGTAATACTAAACCTCCCCTGTCTTTTTTGTCTTGTAAGTTCCTGATTGCGATCCTGGGTTTCTCCCCTCCCCATATGAATTTCCTAATAATAGAATTTAGTTCCCAAAAGAATTTCCTATCTAATTTGACTGGTGCGGTTGGAATAAGTATAACATCTTCGGTAGAATACTCATTTTAATTGCTGCAATCCTCCCCAAAAAGGAAATCTGGAGCTTCTCCCATTTTTCTAGATCTTGTTTAATGTTTTTAACCAAGGGTACGTAATTATCTTCTTTGATGGCTGAGCATTTTATTGAGATCCATACTCCTAAATATTTTACTTTCTTTACAATTTGTATCCCCATTGACTCCTCCAATAATTTCTTTTGGTTTTTTGTCATATTTTTAGTCAACATTTTTGTTTTAGATTTATTTATTTTAAGCCCTGCCATCTCTCCATACTTACCAATTTCCTCCAAAATTTGGGCGCCTGTTTCTATAGGTTCCTCCATGATTATTTCACATTGTCCGCGAATGTTTGAATTTTGTATATTTCCTTTCTAATTTTTAATCCTTTAATTTGCTTATTTTCTCTAATCCTTTTTAAAAGCACCTCTAATGCTAGGATGAACAGGAGTGGTGATAAGGGGCATCCCTGTCTCACCCCTTTTTTGATTTGAAATGTTTTCATTAATTCTCCATTCACTATTATGTTGGCCCTTTGCTTCTCATATATCGCAGTTATTCTGTTTTCAAAATTTTGTCTGAATCACATTTTATTAATTTGATGCTTCATGAGTTCCCAGTTCAAATTATCGAATGCCTTTTGGGCGTCTAGAAAAACCAACACCATCTCTTTGTCAGGGTGTTCCTCATAATATTCTAACACATCTAGAATTGTCCTTGAATTATTTCAAATCTGTCTCCCTGGCAAGAATCCATTTTGATCACTGTGAATTATCTTATTCAGAATTACCTTTAACCTTTCCGCCAAAATGTTCATATAAATTTTATAATCAGTGTTGAGGAGGGAGAGTGGTCTATAATTCTTTATTAATTTCACATCTGTTCCTTCTTTTGGGAGGAGTGTAATGTACGCCTCTCTCCATGATTCTTGAATTCTGAATTTTATCAGGGCGTCATTGTAGATGTCTAACAATTTTGGTAAAAGAATATCCTGCAAATCTAGATTTGAATATAATTCTCCTGGGAATCCATCCAGGCCCGGTGATTTATTTTTCTTCAGTTTAGATATTGCGGTCTTTAGCTCTGTTATTGTAATTTCTTTGTTTAATATCTCTCTTTCTTCCTCTCCTATCAATGGTAATTCACTCTCCATTAGATATTGTTCTACTTTTTCTTTAGTGATGTCTTCTTCTTCATACAAAGTGGTGTAATAATCACAAATGATCTCCAGTTTCTCTTCTTCATTGTTTATGATATTGCATTCTTGATTTTCTAATTGGTGGATAATTCCTTTTTTTTTCTTTTTTAATTCTATAAGACAATCATCTACCTGGCTTGTTTTCATTTTCAAAGTGATGTTGTTTACTATGTTTAATTTCATACGCCAGCTTCTCCTGGTCAATTATATTTATCCTGTGCCGTATAGTCATCCAATTTTCTTTTGCTATCTCGTTATCCGGGTTCTGCTGTACTTCTTTTTCTGCTTTCCCCAATTCTTGCAACAATTTTCTTTGGGTCTCTCTTTTTTCTTTGTTTTTATGCGCACCGTATGCTATTGCCAATCCCCTTAAATAAGCCTTCATTGTATCCAAAATTATTCCATGATCAGTCAATTCCTTTTCATTTTCTTCAAAAAAGACTTTCAATTCTCGCTTTATTTTCTCAATATTCTGTTTGTCCTGTAGAAATTTCAAATTTAATCTCCATCTTACATTTTTCCTTTTGTATTCATTTCTCCATTTAATCTCCAATGTATTATGATCTGCCCAAATATTGGGGGTAATCTCAGCTGACAAAATGTCCATTCCCATATTCCTACTTGCCCACATCGTGTCAATTCTGGACCATGGTTTTTTTGGGATTAGAATAAAAGGTATATTGTCTTTTATGTGGGTGCAACATTCTCCAAATATCTACTAGGTTCAATTCATCAACTAGGTCAAAAAAGGATTTTGGTAAGTTCTTTCTTTTTTTCTTTTGGCTCTTAGGTCTTTTATGATCTATGTTCTGGTCTACCACTCCATTGAAATCTCCAATTATACATATTTTATCATTTTTCATTTTGCTTAATATTTCTTGTATTTTATTGTAAAAACCATTCAAATTTTTGTTCGGGGCATAAATAGCTGTTATTAATATTGAGGAATTGCCTCTCTTAATTTCCACTACTAGAATCCTACCTTTTGAGTCTGTATATTTCAATTCTGCTTTAATTTCTTTTTTGATGTACAAAGCCACCCTTCTCTTTTTCTTTTCTGCTAAGGAAGAATCGAGATTTCCAAGGTTTTTAAATTCCAGAAATTTTTTATCTTCTTTTTTAATGTGGACCTCTTGCAGGCACACAATAGCCGCCTGATGCTTAATTAATTTAGTGAAAAATATCTTCCTCTTTTTAAAGTCATTTAATCCATTTGCATTAATTGATAACAATTTCCAATTATCCATCCTTTATATCCTTGTGTTGGTTTAGATCTTAGTCGCTCGTGTAACTCTCTGTGGTCTTTGTGTCTTCGCTACTTCTTTGCTTTCCTTCTCTACTGTCTCTTTCTTTTCTGGGGTCCTTTCTTTAGATCGTCTTTGCTGGGTAAGGTCTTCTTCTGTACTGGTCACTTCTAACTCTTCTTTGCTACTTTGCTCTTGATCTTCCTCTGAACTTCTCATTTGATCCAGGAAATCCTGGGCTTCAACAAGACTTCCTATTTTGATTTTCTTCCCTTGCCATGTTATTAACATGCCTTCTGGCAGAGTCCACCTGAAGAGTATGTTCCTTTTATTTAATTGGGTGGCTAGAAACCTATAGTCTCTTCTTAGTTCTCTCACCCTTCTCGGGTCTTACTTTAGCACGATCACCTCCTTCCCCTTATAACTTACTGGTTCATTCCTCACCATATTTTAAAAGATGTCCTTAACTTTTTGGGGGGTGAACCTTATATGCACTTCCCTGGGCAGCTTGTTTCGCCTGGCGTAATTGGTTTGCACCCTGTACACTTCATCCAGCTCTTTGATAATCTCATTTGTGTCTTGTTGCAATACCTCGGCTATCAATTCCGCCATGACCTGATCTAAGTCCTCCTCTTTATCCTCAGCGATGTTTTGGAAGCACAGGTACAAGGAGGCTCTATCCATCTCTAATTGTGTGATCGAATCATCGAGCTCCCTATTTTGCGCCATTAACTTTTGATCTACAGTGTCCAGGTTTTTTTCTTGTTGTTTGATTTTGGATTCCATCTTATTTATTTTCTGTTCATTCATTTATATGAACTGCTGAATCTCACTCATTTTTTGGTCAATTATTTTAATGTCAGTTTTCAGTTCTAGGTGGTTGCAGGACATCTTTTCCTGCATCATCAACATTGTCTCTTGTATCATCATTAGGGTTGACTGCATCGCTTGCATAGTGGGGATCATGGCTGCTTTGTCAGTCTTAGATAGACCTTCCATTGACTTTTGTGTAGCAGGGGATGACATTGTAGTCATTGGGTTGGATGTGCTTTGAGTTGTTTTCTTTCCAGTTTTGGTCACTGTAGAAGAGATGCTTGTCATCTCCTTCAAGATTCTTGTCTGCTCTTTGACTATCTTCTCTATGTTTCTCCAAATAGTCATCCACTGATTGTTATCTTCTTATGTTCAGCTAGGCCCCTATGTGCCTCTGGTTATTTCCTATCTATTATAACTCCCTACTCTTTCTATCCGGTATTTCAATAAAATCTTTTAATCTCTTCTATCTAAATCCCTTTAAGTCTATTCAAATGTTAATCTCTTTCTATACTCAAATCAATATATATCTACACCTTCACCCTTTAATCAGTTATTATCTATTCAATATATCAGATATCAATGTCAATCACTTAGTTCAGCTGTTATTCTACTAGTAATTACTCAAATGTAAAAACAATAATCCTTAAATTAGCTATCTTCTAATATCAATTAAATAAATTCTTATTTATAATAATTGATCTATATATTCTATGTAAGCACAATTAGTTAATTGATATATATAAATAATTAGATAGACAATCAATTATTAATTAAATAAACAATCAATTAATTAATTTTTCATTCACTTGATATATCACTTTCAGTCACTTAGTAGGTTCCTTAGTCAATAATTGTATTATATTAAATGAAGTAATTAATTAATGAATAAATATATACCTAAAATATAAATATAAATAATTACAATGAATTAAATATTAAATTTAGTCAGTTATATAAATATATTCCTATAGTGCCCTTAAGACAAATGAGTATTTATATAAGCAGATAGTAGAGAAAGTAGTAAAAGAGGTAAATAGGAAGAGTAGAGAGAGTGAAAGGCTAAGTAAATGATAGTACCACAATAGATACACTAAAGTGTTAATTTCTTAATTATTCTTAACCTCTTCTTAGTCCCTTCAATGTCCCTTCTTTATCTTCACTTGTGGAGACAACGATGGGGGAATCAAAAAATCCAATAACAGCACTTCTCTCTCCTCTCCGTCTCTTAGTGCTTTAAACTGTCAAATCTTCTCAGTGCTTGAACTATCAAACTGTCTAAGTATTTTAGTTTGTTTATTCTGCGACTTGTCTTCTCCCGGTGGTTCTTTCAGCCACTCTAGCTCCTTGTAGTCCTTTTCGTTGATTTTAATATGGCTGCACTTCCGGTTCCTATCCCTCGCAACTCTCCTCACTCGATCTCCGAATCCACAAGCAAGAACCTCAGAATCCTCTCGTTCCACCCGGTCGACAAGTTCTGTTCGCTTTTTAAATTAGCGCTGAAGCTCCACTTTTAAAAGTTTTTCATTCTACTCTCTCTCGCCGGCTTCTCTGCAGTCCCCTCAATTGAAATCTCCTCCGTCTCTCTCAATCGCTGCTAGGTGACTTGTGGCTCCTTTCAATCTGCTCCAGCCAGCCGGTTGAGACAAAATCCAAGCGTATCAAGGAAATCATGAATAGGAGCACTCTTTGACACCCCTTACACCGGATTTTCTTGCTTCCCATCTTGTTGATTATTGTGGCTTCGGGTCTGCCATTATGAGGCAGACGCGCTGCACTGGTTTGACAGCGAAAATCAGTCCAGCTGAGTGGGATTGCAACTCACCACTCAGCCTGCCGATGCCTCGCTAATGTCTGCGAAGCCCTCTGAGCTTCCATGCCTCGAATGGTCCCCAAAACATGGCGATAAGTGACGATGGGAAGGAGCGATCGCTCTTACGACACCATTTTGCCACAAATCATCAACTGGAAGTCCCACCTCTGGATGGCTCTTTTTGGACCTCACCATCCCCTTGAGATGTTGATAATGGAGGGCACTTTCTGTCGATCCCAGGGACATCGCAAAGTCCCTGGTTGATCTAGGAGAAGCCCTTTTTCCAGTGGTGGGGTGGCAGCCATGGTAGCTGCTGAAGTTGGGACAGCTCCAGAATGGAAGATCGGAAGAAAGTGTGTTGACTTGATGAGAGACTTTCAATTATAATCTATATGAGAGAGCACCCTGGGATTGAAAGAAAGATCAAGTTGAAGGCAGAAGAAAATTAAGTGGCGGAATTAAACTTGAGTCTAAAGTAGTTTTTTTTTTTTTACTTTCAGTTTATTTGCATTTGTGGATGTCTATATGCTTTTTGTATTTTGACCTGGACTGGATTGGATTGGACTGCAGATTTCCGAGTTGCTTATTTAATTTTTAAACTTTTAGTGCCTTTTTAGTATAAATTCTCTTTGATTCTATTTTTTCTTATTTTTTTCTCTCCTTTTTGGTTATTTTTATTTTATTGAGCATTGAATATGGCAGGGGAAAGGGAAGAGAATAAGTAACACTGCCATCTAGTGGATTGGAAATTTTATTTCTTTTTCTTTGGTTTAAGAAGTAACAATTGTGTTACAATTCAAGGACTCTGAGCCTATTCATAGATAAGATACTGGGGAGAACATCAAAAGGACAATGAATCTGTTTGCAGGATTGTTTATTCAGTGTTCTTCTGGAACCTACCAGAGGCAGGAGCCTGAGATTGAATAAGAAGAAATTTGCAGTGACTCTGAAAGAGAACTGTAAATACTACTTGGGACCTAATAAAATAATTCCTGGATTTTATACAGAAGTGATTTTTATTTGGACATTTTTTTTGTTCCCCCCACCCATGTGGTAATTTCTTCACCTTTCTCCTGTGTAAGTATTTTTAATTGGACTGTGAGTTGGTGGAGGATCTTTAATTTTTCTTTTTTAATTCTTAATTTTTTTATACATATATAGAATTTTCTAGTGCTTCTCTCTTCTCTCTTTTCTCTTTTGGCTTTTTCTTTGCTTTTTTCCTCTTTTTTTTTTTTTTGGAGTGGAGATTGCCAAGGTGGTTAATATTTTTTATTGAACTGAATTGGATTAAGACATGCAAGAGCCTGAAGATTGCTTCTTTGTTTTTTGTTGGTTTTTTTTCCTCTCTCTTTTTTGCTTTTTCCTTACCTCATTGATATTGGGGGGAATACTTTCTCCATCCATAAATGGATTAAGATATAGAAGAACCTGAAGAATTTTTTATCTGTTTAAACCTTTTGCAACTACTTCAAAGAATGAGTAGAAAAGCAATGGCTATTGGATCTTCCACATCGATGCCCTCTTCATCACCATCTGGAGGACAGTGACCAATGCAGATGATACTATAACAGGAAAAGGAGAAGGACTGAGAGAAAAAAAAGGAGGTGACACTACAGATGATTTGGCAAGGAATCCAAAATATACAAACAAGAGAAGAGAATACTGAACAAAGAACAGAGAAAAGAGAAAAGAGAAGAGAAAGTGGAGAGCATACAACAAATGATGATGAAATATGAAGATAGACTACAAAAAATTGAGGAAAAGGAAGAGCAAAGAGACAAAAAAATCAGAGATATTGATACTAGACTAGATGAGGTTGAACGAGATGAATGGATTAGTGGGATAGGAGATGGACAGGTTGGAATTTTATCTCAGATTTCAAAATATAGAAGAACAAAAGGGAGAAAATCTGACAAAAAATGATACAAACCTTAGCAGAAGCATTAGAAATTACTAAAGAAAAGATGATGGATGGCATAGATGAGATATTTTGAGTCTACACAAAGTATGCAATGCAAAACAAGTTACCACAAGAAGTCCATATAAGATTTACCAAAAAATCAATTAAAACACAAATATTGCAGATTGCAAGAGAAAAACACTGAAATACAAGGAGAAAGAAATTGTGTTCTGAAGCAACTACCGAGAATAGTGAGGAAGATGAGGAGAGAATATCAATTCCTGACTAAAATACTACTTCAAAAAGGTGTGAATTACAGATGGCTGATACCAGAAGGATTAGTGTTTAAATGGCAACAGCAAAAATACAGAATAGATTCAGTGGATAAAACCAAAGCATTTTATGCAGAATTTCTTAGAGAGAAAGAAATGAAAACAAGAAAGGCCGAACCACTAATTGAACTACAAGAGGAAGACTTAGCAATGATTGAAAAAGCAGAAAGAACAGTAGGAGGTATGGTGGAATACAAAGAACAATATGAACCGAGATCCACTGGAGCAGTAAACTCTTCATATAAAATATGAATATGGAAGAGAAAAAATTGATTACAATAAATATAAATGGACTTAACTTAGCATTAAAAGAAGAAAGGTATTCCATAAATTAGAGAAATTAAAGTTTGATATAATCTGCTTGCAAGGAGTGCATTTTAAAAAGTAACATGAACAGTTATTGGTACAGCCAAATTAGGGAAAATTTTTACTTCATTGCCACAATGTAAGAAAAGGGGAGTTGTCTTATACATTAGAAACACAATTCCCAGTTTAGATTTATTCTTTTACGCAAATCACTACTCCTTTTTTCTTTTTTTGGGCCAGGGATGAGTATAATTTTCCTAGTTTGGGGTTTTCTAGGATTTTCTGATAATCTTTTTGAATGTGTACTTCTTGCAGACATATCACATCTGCTTCTAATTTCCGTAATTTTGTAAATATTTGATTCCTTTTCTTTCAGCATTTAATCCACTGATGTTTACTGAAAAGAGTTTAATTGGTTCATCCATTGCCTATTGTAACTGGTTTTTTGTGTTTCTTGTTCCCATCCATGTCTTTGCCTTTGCACCTTCTTTCTCCTCTCTCTCTCTTTCCTGCCTCTGTCTTATTTCTTTTTCTTGATTAGTTTCTATTAGTTCTTCTTCTTGACTTCTACTGTCTGTTTCCTCCTTGCTTTCTTGCTCTTCCTCTAGTCTAAAGTTTGTGTTATGAAATTCTCTTGCTTTCTGTAGCCTGTCTATTTTGTATTTTTTATCTTCCCATGTAATTAAGATCCCCTCTATTGGCAGCCATCTGAACATTATCTTATACTTGATCAGTAATTGTGTTAGAAACTGATATTGTTGTTGTAGGTTTCTTATTCTTCCGGGAATCTGTTTTAGTATTATGATTTCTTTATCATTATAGATCACTGTTTCTTCTCTAGATTTCTTGTAGACTTCATCTCGAATAGATCTTTTTGAAAATTTAACATGGACTTCTCTCACCAATCTGTGCCTTCTTATATAATTTGTTTGTACATGGTAGGTTTCCTCCAGTTATCCTTTTATTTCCTTTTGATCTTTTTGAGTCATTCCTGCGATAATCTCCACCATCTTTCCCTCTAATTCCTCATTTTTTTTCTTCCAGAATGTTTTGGAATCGCAGAAAATATGAGGCCTTTTCCATTTCGAGCATAGCTAAAGAGTCTGACATTTCTTTATTTAGTTGTAATGTTTTTTGTTCCATTGCTTCTACTTTTAATTCTACATGGTCTATTTTTGTTTCAGTTTTCCTGATTCTCTGTTCATTTTCTGCTATAGAATGTTGGATACCCCCAATTTTATAATTCATAGTCTTAATATCCTCCCTAACTTCTCCTATTTCATTTCTAATCTCTGTGTGGAACGTTCTCATTTCTTCCTGATTTTCTGCTATTTTTTCTTGTGTTTTGAGCAGTGATTCCTGGATCTTTTGAAACATGTCTTTATTACATTTGGTGCCATTTCCAAATTTTCTTTTTCTTTTTCTTTCCCCATCATACTATCTATTGTTTTTTGTTGTAGAGGGGAGGGAGTCATTACTATCGTATTTGTTGTAGGTTTTTCCCCTGTTTTTGTTATAGTCGATGTTGTAGACATTTTCAATATTCGTGTAAAGCTTTCCAACCTTAACATAAATTTTTAGATTATTCCTTGGTATTTCTTTTCCCCTCCAAACACCACTTATATCCCACACAGCTTATTTATATTATATTATATTACCAATAATCCCACTTAAGCAGTTAATTCCTACTCACAATACAAATTTATTTATTTATTTATTTATTTCTTAGATTTGTATACCGCCCTTCTCCTTGCGGACTCAGGGCGGTGGACAGCCAAGTAAAAACAATACACAAAAGTTAAAAAGTTTCTTAAAAGACACATAACTTTGGCTAAGAAATTAAAACCATTAAATATTAAAATACCCAACCATATAATACAAATCTTAAAAAGTTTAAGGGGGTCAGGCTAGACCAGCAAGCTGAAAGAGATGAGTTTTCAGGGCCCGACGAAAAGTCCGGAGGTCGGGAATTCTTCTCAATTCTGGAGGGAGATCGTTCCAGAGGGTAGGGGCTGCCACAGAGAAAGCCCTCCCCCTGGGGGTCGCCAGCCGACATTGTCTGGCTGACGGCACCCTGAGGAGACCCTCTCTGTGGGAGCGCACAGTCCAAATCAATTTACTTATAGTTATTTCATTAGTCAGGGTTTTTAATTTTAGTTTTCTTAATTTCCTAATTACCAGCCTCTTCAATCGCTCCTTTTATCAATCAGTCTGTCTCAAACATATAGTCAGCTCATTTACTATTTCATATTAAAGTTCCTGCTATTCACTTTAACAATAATTCCTTATCTGTTTTTTTATCACCACTTATAATTTCACAGTACAATTTATAGTTATAAAAATATTATTACTTATATATCTTGTATCATTAAATGCTAAACATATTGGCTAATTAAATAGTTCAAAGTTAATAAATTACTTCCCTCTTAGCTTAATTTTTATTTCGTTGGTCTTCTGTTTCCTTCTACTTTTCCTTCTCTCCTTCAGTTCTTATACAGTCCTTAAGTCACAATCTATCCATCTCAGTCCTTTTTACTTATCCCGATATTCCGCTTTCTGTATTCAGTTTTCAAGTCTTTTTAAACTTAAGTTATTATTATCCAAATTGTTATAAGTCCAAAGTCCAAACAAGTCTTCTGTGTCTGTGAACTCCACCACTTAATCCTTAGTCCTTTCACTCCCCTTCTGGTATCTCAAGCTCTGTGCTCAGTTTTCCAATCTTTTTAACTTTAAATCAATTGTAAATCCACAGTTCAAACGGATTGTCTGTGTTCACACAGTCCACCAGTTGCTCCCTCTGCTAGAAATCCACTCTCACTCCACTTCCTTTGCCTTCTTCAAGTGCTCTTTCTCCTTCTCTTATATTTGCTTAGTCATTCTATGGGTTCCTTCTCTTGAGCGCTGTGTTATTTCCTTATTTTCTTTTCCTGTTATGCTGCCGTTGTTGTAACTTCACTTATCTTCTTCTATTTTGGTCACGCGCCTCCTGCTTACCACCCCACCTCTATTGTAGGTGACTATCTGACCATCACTCGAATTTGCTTCCACTTTTTACTTCAATCTGGGTGGGCGCCATCACTCCTGTCTGCCGAAAAAGCCGACTTCTTCTCCACCAATTTAAGAGGTTAATTGCTTGTCCTCTCTGACGACAGCACAAGGGGGCTTCGCGAATTCCTCTTTCTTTTCCCTCCAAGTCTGGGAATGCTCTTAAAGAGCAATTAATGAGGAAATTTGGCTTTCAGAAAGGGAGCCTCCGTTTCCTTACCTGTTCATGATGACGTCACCACCGGAAGTCCCTAAATCTAAACTAGTTTATACCAATGAGGAAGGTAGAGTGGTGATAGTAGAATTAGAAATAGGAAAAAGGAAAATGTTAATTGCAGTGATTTATGCACCTAATCAAAAACTACAGGATTTTTTAAAAGACCTACACATAAAATTAGCAGAGTTAGAATATGAAGATGTTTGTGTAATAGGAGATAATAACGGAATAGTAAATGCAAATAAGGACTATAAAACCGACCAAAAAAAAAAGGAAAAAGGAAATACTGCTAAAAGAATTCTTTAATATGGCTGAAGAACTAAATTTGACAGATGTATGGAGGGAAACTCACAAAGAAGAAGCCCAATATACTTTTTACTCCCATCCGCATAATTCCTGGTCAAGACTGGATATGGCATGGATGACTCCAACCATCATATTAGCGGTAGAAAAAATTGAGATAGGCGTAAACCATTGGGCAGATCATAACCCACTATTCATAAACTGGAAAGGGGAAAAAAGGCGCAAGAGATGGACGATGAATCAGAGAATATGTAAAGAAAAAGAATTTAACTCGATGTTAGAAAAATAAATAAAAATATTCTTTCAGATAAACAAAATAGAGGAAACCTCCCTACAAAATACATGGGACACCCTAAAAGCATAAGGGGTCTAGTAATAGTATACATGAGGAAGAAAAATAAAGAGAAGAAACAACAACTAAATAAATTAGAGAAAGACCTAAAACAAATAGAACAAAAATTGCAGAAAGACCCCCAACATAAAAAAATAAAAGAAGAATGGAATATAATTAAGCATGAACTGAATTTGATAAACCAGAGGGAATTAGCCCAAAAAATAAAAATGGTGAAACAAAATTATTTTGAATACGCAAATAAAATGGGCACATGGTTAGCCTATAAACTGAAGAAAGAAAAGAACAAAAGAACGATATACCAACTGAGAGACGATAAAGGGGAAATCCAACATAGCAAAGAGGCCAAGAAAGAAATTATCAAGAAATTCTACATGAAATTATATAATCAAGAAGAAATAGAGGAAGACAAGATAAAACAGTATGTAGAAAAATCTGGAATGCCAAAAATCACAGAAGAACAAAGAGAAATCCTCAATAGGCCAATAACAAAATTAGAACTAGACGAAGCACTGAAAAAGCAAAAAAATAACAAAACACTGGGACCCAATGGGCTACTGATAGAACTATATAAAACAATGCAAGAAGCACTGGGAGAAAATATGTTGCTGTTATACAACAGCAAAGAAAGCCAAAATTCCAAAAACATGGACAGCCAAAATTTGGAGAAAGCCAAAATTCCAAAAACATGGATAGAAGCAATAATCACAATTATCCCAAAAGAAGATACAGATCCCCAGCATATTCAAAACTACAGACCTATCTCATTACTGAACACAGACTACAAAGTATTTGCAGCAATTCTGGCCAAAAGAATTAAATTAATATTAAATACATATATACACCCAGACCAAAATGGATTTCTGCTGGGACGCCAAATAAAAAACAATATGAGAACAATACTTAATGCTTTAGAATATTATGAATCACATCTAGAGAAACAGGCTGCGTTGGTTTTCCTTGATGCCCAAAAAGCTTTTGACAACCAAAATTGGAAATTTATGATCAGACAACTACAAAATGTGCAAACTGGGGAAAAATTTGGAAAAATTATAGAAGAAATTTACACCAACCAATCAGGAAAGATAATTATGAATGATGATATAACAGAAACATTTAATATAACAAAAGGAGCTAGACAAGGTTGCCCACTTTCTTCTTTACTGTACATTTTATCATTGGAAATCCTGCTGAAAAAAATTAGAGAAGATCAAGGAATTGAAGGTTTAAAGATCAGTAAAGAAGAATACAAAGCCCAGGCCTTTGCTGATGATTTAGTGTTCATAATAGAAAATCCTATGGAATCTATACCTAATTTATTTCAAAAAATAGAAGAATTCAGAGAAGTGGCCAGACTAAAAATTAATAAAAGCAAATCGAAACTAATCGTAAAAAATCTAATGAAAACCCAAGAAAAAGAATTGTCAGATAGTATACAAATCCAAACAACGAAAAAAGTCAAATATCTAGGAATTTGGTTGTCCCCAAGAATGTCAGCAATAAAATAAAATAATTATGATAAACTAATAGAACAAACAAGAAAAGACTTGGAAAAATGGGAAAATTTACATATCTCATTCCTAGGAAGAATTTCGGCCATTAAAATGACTATACTACGCAAATTTTTATATCTGTTTCAGGTTACCCCAATAAAAATAGATAAATCATTCTTTGAAAAATTGAATAAAATGACATCTAAATTTATATGGCAAAGGAAAAGGCCACAAATTAAATTTAGGCTCCTTCAAGATACAAAAGATAGAGGAGGAGCTGCACTCCCAGATTGGGAGATATACTATCAAGCAGCAGTACTATCGTGGGTTAAAGACTGGATAGAATTAAAGAATTCTAGAACTTTAACAATTGAGGAACATGATCTTCAAATTGGCTGGCACTCTTTTGTGGGACAAAAAATACAAAACACATTCATACTTCAAAAGACACACAATAAGAAACTCATTACTACAAATTTGGCTTAAAATAAAAAAACAACAATATATGAAAATACCAAGTTGGTTATTGCTGGTAGAATCAATTAGACACCCAAATTTAACAGATAAGACAAAAATAATTAGATATAAAGATTTAATCGACTATCAAGGTAAATTAAAAATAAAACAACAATTGGATACAGAACTAGATAGAGAAATAGATTGGTGGACTTATACTCAAATACAATCTAAATACAGAGAACACATAAAAACATATGAAATTCATAAACAAAAACAAGAAATAGACAAAACTATATTAGATTCAGAAAACAAATTAATTAGCAGAATCTATAAATTTCTCCTACGCTATAAAATGGAAGAAGGGACAGTCAAGGAGAAGATAATTAAATGGGCTCAAAACATAAAACACACAATACCTTTGGAAAAATGGGAAAAATCTTGGCAAATAAATATAAAATTAACAAGAGCAGTGGCATATAAGGAAAACCAATTTAAAATGTTTTATAGGTGGCATATGTCTCCAACTAGACTGGCAAAAATACAGCCCAAAAATAGTCCGATCTGACCAAGGACAAACTAGATTTGGGAATAAGGAGAAGAAAAAAATTATACAGGATTATTATAGAAAACTGTATGAACAAGAAAACATAGAGGAGGAAAATGTCAAATGATACTTGCAAAAGGCAAATTTACCCCAGATTCCTAAAGACATTGAAATGATGTTAGAAGGAAATATAACAATGATGGAACTAACTGAAGCACTTAAAAAACAAAAGAATGGGAAGGCACCAGGCCCGGACAGCTGCCAGCGGAATATTACAAAACATTACAGGAATTGTTGAGTCTCCCATTGTTAGAAGTTATGAATAAAGCTATGTTAAAGAGGAAAATACCCAAGTCATGGTCAGAAGCATACATTACATTTGTTCCAAAAGAGGATACTGACCCCAACAAATAAAAAAGTATAGGCCTATATCCCTGCTAAATTCAGATTATTAAATTTTTGCTTCCATATTGGCTTAAGATTTAAAAAGATATTTAAATAATTTCATACATTCTAACCAAAATGAGTTTCTGCCAAAAAGACAGATTAGAGACAATATGAGAATAATTCTGGATACTTTGGTATATTATGAGGCACATCCTGAAAAGCAAATGGCTTTGATATTTCTAGATGCACAGAAAGCCTTTGATAACATCAACTGGGGATTTATGTTACTTCAATTGGAACAGATGGGCTTTGGCAGAAAATTTATTCAAGCAATAGAAGCCATTTACTATAAACAAACAACAAAAGTAAAGATAAATGGAGAACTGACAGAGTCTATTGAGATAAAAAAAAGGAATGAGACAAGGTTGTCCACTGTCTCCTCTGTTGTTTGTATTAATATTAGAAGTGTTAAATAGAAATATTAGAGAAGAAAAAGATATAAAAGGAATGAAAATTCAAAAGGAAGAATATAAATTGCAAGCGTTTGCAGATGACCTGGTTTTTATTCTCAAAGATCCTTTAGAGTCAATAATTACATTGATAGACAAAATAGGAGAATTTGGGAAAGTAGCAGGTTTGAAAATTAATAGAGATAAAACAAAGATCTTGACAAAAAATATGTTAATAAAACAAAAAGAAAATTTGGCAGAAATATCAATGATGCAGGTCACAAATAAGGTTAAATATTTGGGGATATATTTGACAGGAAGATGTAGCACACTTTAAGAGAATAACTATATTAAATTCAAACAATAGATTGGAACAGATTTGGCAAAATAGGAAAATTTA
Source organism: Coluber constrictor foxii (assembly GCA_038048745.1). Lineage (NCBI taxonomy): Eukaryota > Metazoa > Chordata > Lepidosauria > Squamata > Colubridae > Coluber > Coluber constrictor. Next base: position 109,855,528 of record CM075961.1, on the reverse strand, counting down.
CAATTATCATTGATAGGGAGAATATCGACAATTAAAATGAATATATTTCTTAGAATTTAATATTTGTTCCAGACAATTCCAGTTAGATTGGGAAAAGACTATTTTGAAGATTTGAATAAAATAATGTTAAAATATATTTGGCAGGGTAAAAAGGCGAAGATAAAATTGAAATTTTTGTAAGATGCTAGAATCAGAGGCGGTTTTGGTTTGCCTAACTCGGAACTTTATTATCAAGCGACAAGTTTGATGTGGATTTAAGAATGAATAATGCTAAGAAATATTAGATTATTGACTTTAGAAGGACATGACTTGTTGTTGGGGTGGCATGCTTTTTTATGGTATAAGGGAACAAAAACACAGGAGTACTTTAGAAGACATTATATATGAGAGGCTTTGTTACTAAATTGGGAGAAGATTAAAAAACAACACTATTTTAAAATTCCAGTCTGACTATCAACAATTGAAGCATTTTCATACTCAATAATATTTAGAAGGGAACAAATTGTTAGATATAGTGAACTATTGAATGAAAAGGGTGAACTCAAATTGAAGCAAGAATTGGAGGAACAAGGTTTAAAGATGAACTGGTTTTCTTATATGCAAATACATTCTAGATATGACAAAGATTGTAAAATAGAAGGCTTTTATAATAATTTGACTAATTTAGATAACAGGTTCTGATGACTATGTAATTAAAAAAATGTATGGTTACTTATTAGAGGTAAAATTGGAAGAAGAACAAGTTAAAGAAACAATGATTGCATGGGGGAAAAATTTTGGTTATGGAGTTGATTTAGAGAAATGGCAAAAATTGTGGTTGCAAAATTATAAAATGACAATGTCAACAGCATATAAGGAAAATTTGTATGTTTTACAAGTGGCATCTACCCCTGATAAGAATAGCCAGAATGTTCAAGAACAAATCCAAAAAGTGTTGGAAATGTCATCAGATACTGGGCTCATATTACCATATGTGGTGGACATGCGTACAAGCTAAAAGATACTGGACTACAATCCACACATGGTTGGAAAAAATGACAAAAAATACATAGACTTTAAACCAGAGATTTTTTATTAGGGACTGTGCCAGAAACATACAACAGAGAATTGAGATATTTGATCGTGAATGTTTTAACAGCAGCTAGAATTGTGTTTGCTAAAAACTGGAAAAATGAGAAAATACCAATGCAAGATGAAGTTATTAAAATCATGGAATGTGCTGAAATGAGTAAATTGACATTTGAAATTAGAGAGCAAGAAGATAAACAATATTATAACATATGGGATTTATTTTATCAATGGCTAGATAATAAAACATGGAAATGAAAAATGAAATGAATAATATTTGGAAATAATTTTTATGAAGCGATAAAGCCATAGTTAAATAAATGATAAATGAGGATATTTATTTGTTTGATAATATGAGAAATTAGATAATTAGTAAACTTTGAATATGGGGATGAAGCACAAATGACTTGTAACCAACCAACACACTGTTTGCCATTGTAATGGATGATGGATTTATGATTTATGTTTTGTTTAAAAAAAATCAAAAAGAAATGCAAGTGCCATAAAGAATTCTTGGACTACCTAGGATACAGGTTCTTGAATCAAGGAATTGAAATGGACCAGGGGAAGGTGCTGGACTGGCAAACCCCACAAACACATAAGCAACTTCAAAGCTTCCTGGGGTTTGCAAATTTTTCCAGACAATTCATCCCTTCCTTTGCCAAGGTTGCTCTCCCCTTGACAGAATTACTAAAAACCGGTCCGTCTACCATGAAGCCAAAACCTAGCCAACCCCTAGCATAGACAATGGACTGTCAAAAATCCTTTGAACAATTAAAATGCCTATTCGCAATGGAGCCAATCTTCCAGCACCCTAATCCAAATAAACCATTTGTAGACCAGGCTAACATGAGTGATGTGGCTGTGGCTGCTCTTCTACTACAAAGGAATGCCAAAACGAACTAATGCCGTGTGCTTATGTATCAAGAAAGTTAACAGACACTGAGCGCAGAAGGCTGATATGGGAGAAGGAGACTTTTGTGGTGCAATGGGCTCTCCTATTCTGGAGACCCTTCCTAGAGGGAGTTAAAGAGCCTTTTGAAGTGTGGACTGACCACAAAAACCTTGAGGCACTGAAGACCCCATGGAAGCTTTCCCCCAAGCAGGTTTGCTGGGCTCAGTATTTCAAAGGCTTTAACTTCAACCTGAAATTCATTCTGGGGAGGGGGGACCTAGTAGCTGATGCTCTCTCACATAAGCCCCAGTTTGACAGCTGATGGGAAGAGGTAGTTCATGCCATGATCTCTGAGACTCAGCCAGCAGCCCAAGCCTGCACTAAATGCACCATGGTTCCAACCTCCCTGAAGACAAGTTGACAGCAGAGCTAAAAGCGGCACTCTCAAATGATGCCTGGTTCAAGGAAAACCAGATGGACCTAACCCTGAGAGAGGGATTGGCTTGAAAGGAGAGTAAGATTTATGTGCCCAACAGCATGTGACTACTGGTGCTAAAGAGGGGTCATGATTCTTGACTTGGGGGCCACTTTGGATTTTTAAAAACCCTCCATTTGATTAGGAGACAATTCTGGTGGCCAAGAATGAAACCTGATGTTAAAAGCTGCACCACCTGCGTCACGATGGGTTTCTCCAAACCTTGGCCGAACCCACCAAATCCTGGGAGGAGATTGCAATTGACTTCATAGTCAAACTCCCTGACAGCGGAGGGAACAAGGTGATTTGGACTGTCATCGATTTATTCTCCAAACAAGCACACTTCACTGCCTGCAACGAACTACCCTCAGCCAAGAAGCTGGCAAAGCTTTTCGTGAAGAATACCTACAGACTACATGGGGTTCCAAGGAAAATAATCTCAGATTGTGGGGTCCAGTTTACCACTAAGTTCTGGAAAGAGTTCCTACAGTCCATTGGGTTGTCCCAGGAGCTTAGCTCAGCTTTCCACCCATCGACTAATGGATCAGCTGAAAAATTGAATGCAATGGTGGGACAATACATTAGATGTTATGTAAATTATCAACAAGAAAACTGGGCAGAATTATTACCATTTGCAGAAGTGGCTTATAATAATGCAGTACACAGCAGTACAGGGTTGACTCCTTTTCAGATAACTATGGGCATGGATTTTGTGCCAATGCCTGAGTTGCCTAGAGGCCACTTCCATGTCCCTAACAGAATGGATGACCTCATTAAAAAAGGGTTGGGAGAATATTAAGAAAGCTTTAGCTGAATCAGTGGAAAAACATAAGGCCCATGCCAACAAATGCCAGTCTCTCCAACCATCTTTCCGAATAGGAGATAAGGTATATTTGTCAACCAAATACTTAATCTTAGGTAAAGGTTACTTAGCAAGAAGTTTGGACCCAAATTCATAGGTCCCTTCCCTATAGAGAAAGTGATTAACCTAGTGACTGTCCAACTTAGCCTCCCTCACATATTAGGGAAAGTACACCCAGTTTTTCACAGTAGCTTATTGAAACCAGCAAGAGAATCTAACTTAAGGGCCTTACCAGCTGCTCCCCCCCTCCCCACACACACCTTTGGTAGTACAAGGCAAGACTCATTATGAAGTTAAGAAGATCCTTGACTCTAGACTATACAGGGGGTCAGTTATAATATTTGGTATATTGGAAAGGGTACCCATTGTCTGAAGCTACTTGGGTGAAAAGTTGGGATGTGAATGCTGATACTCAAGTAAAACAATTTCATGATAAATTCCCTGAGAAACCAAAAGGTCTGCCTGGAGGGGGGAGAGGGAGTTAAGGGGTCCTGTACAAGGTGTTAACCCCTTCTTTTGTGTTTTGTCTGCTTTATTTTTCAGGGTGTGTTTTTTTCTGCCGGGGGGGGGGGCACCTGTCAGCTTTGGAAGCCATATTAGGCCGGAAGCTTCCATGCTTCTCATCAGTGGTGGGTTGCTACTGGTTTGCATTGGTTTAGGAGAACTGGTAGTAAAAAATTTTAATCGCTTGCAGAACTGGTAGCAATGGCTGGCTGGCCACGCCCCTGAACTGGTCACCCAGTCACCACTCGCTTGCCCCGGCTGCCCTGTTCATTGCCTCCATGTTCTTCATGCATGCACATCCCATTGCCTTGCAAGTCCAATGGAATGTACATACATGTACATACAATGTTCCTGTGGCTCCACGAATGCTGATGGCAGCTTCTTTTGGAGCTCCAGCCCTGAGATTCCGTTAGCCGCTAAAACAGTGAAAATCAGCTGTCTGGCAACTCAAAACTTTCCCCCTGGGAAAAAGGGAGAGAGAAGAGCAGAAGGGTTTGAGTAGAGCTCCCCTAGTTCCCCAGGCTTTGTTTTTTTTAGCCTGGGAGTTGCAGGGTGAGAGCTCCCTGGAAGCCCTTCAGTGCTCCGGATCCGGGATGTATCTGCCTTAGGCAGAATGGGGCATTGCAACCACACCAGCAGCACAAGATTAAAGATTTAAAGACTTTTTCCTAAAGATTTAAAGAAACTTCAATTCTAGATGCTGGCAGAGCGGAATCAGGAGAGCAGAATATGCAAGTATAATGCTTTAACTCCATTCAAAAAGGGAGAAAATATGGCACTGAAGAAAATTAAACTTATTAGTGAAAGTGCTTGTTAACGCCTGCTACATTGTTAAAGGTGTTGGATTACATAGAGAAGAAAAGGGAAAAGATTTAAAGTGGAAGTGGAATGGAAAAGATTATGGCATAGACTTCAGTTAATGTACATTGTTAAAGTGTGTGGAAAATAATTGGACTCACTGATCTGATAGCTGAACAAATATAAAGTTAAAACTGAAATATGGCTGGCATTAAGGAAGGAGGATATGAGTCAGCAAACTTATAATTTGTGACTGTAAAGGCTTTCAAAGAACTTTTAAATGATTTTACTTGAGATAAGAGGTACTGGATTTAGCTAAAAGAATTATCCAAGATTGCAAATTGAAGTATTTGCTGGCTGGAAAAGAGGAAGAAATCAAGCAGGCTAACATGATTTTGGAGGACAAAGAAGAGGCAGACAGGATTAAGATGGAGTTTAGCACACTGGAAACAGAGGTTTTGGTCAAGGCTTCCACACAATTAACTGAAAAGTATCAAGGAGATTTATCATTGCAGATTGAAAAATATTTTGACAACTTTTGGATTTACAAGCAGAGTCAATTCTTAAAGAATGAAGTGACTGATTATATAAGCAGGAAGAGCAGAGATGGGGGTTTCAAAGTGAAGGAAATAATTTTGAAAGGAGAATGAATTTCTAAGATATACCAACTTCAAAACCAAGCTCAAAAATTTTTGAAAATAAAAGCAGGGAGACGAGCAACGCTGAAGAAGAAAGTGTTATTGAAGAAGAAGGACTGGAAAAATATAGAAAGGAAAGAAGAATTCGAGATTAACCTTTTGAAGGAATATTTGGAAGACTATCGATGCCTAATTAAAATGCTTAACTAAAAATGGATAGCTCTCTAAGGGTTATTGAGGTATTAAAATGGTTAACCCAAAATTTATGGGATAGTTTCTTGAAAGTTTTGAAATTTATATAATACTTTTAGGGTTATTATTTGAACAATGTTTTATTGAAGCAAAAGGTTTAATTAAATGTATTGCAGTTTTAAAATGGTTAACTTAAAATATAATGGATAGTTTTTTCTTTTTTAAAAGTCTGGAAATTTAGATCATGAAGAATATCTTATTGAAATATGAAGAAGTATTAAGAAATTTTAAAATGTTTAACTTGAGATTATAGAATTTTTAAAAGGCATATATGATGAAATGTTTATGTTCGATGTTACTTAATCTAATGGTTAAAAATATTATTCTAAAGATATGTTTTAAAGAAAGTTTTACAATGTTTAATTTAAATTTTTTTCTTTTTTTTAGAAATTGGCAAGTGGTTTATGAAGGATTAAGAGAATAAATATTTAATTTAGAATCTTATTAGGGAGGAATGCTGAAATAGAAGGTATGGAAAGGATTATAGTAATAAATGTAAAATGTGATGAGAGAATTTATAGAAGGAATGTTGAAGAATTTTAAAAGGGGAGTTAAAGATTGGGAGGGATTTTTGAATTTTGTAGTAAGTTAGTATATGTTAGCTTAGGTTTGCTAAATGTTATATCCTGTTTTTGCCCTGGGAAGCTGGGGGGGGGGTGGTGGTGGAGGGAGAGGGGCTTGAGGGGTGTTGGGGATAAAATTGTTTTATGATTTTTAATAAAATAAAAAAAGATAGATAAATGTATTAATAGAGAAGTAAGAAGAAGATATAAAAGATTATTAGAAGATATATTCAATGATTGATTATGTATTGTTTGTATGTTTGATCATAAAAATAAAAAATGTTTGTACGAGGAATGTACATACAAAAAGAATAAGGCGGCAAGAGTAGCAGCTTGCCTTCAGAGAAAGCTTTCCAGCAGTGGCGGTTGGCTGGGGGCCGCTTGGACCAGCTGCCGCAGAAGGTAAGCAGCCAAACAAAGAGGCAGTGATGGGGGAGGAAGGCAGGCAAGTGAGCTTGGCCACAGGACTGCTGGGAAGGGTGCATGGAAGGCAGGCAAGCATGTCAGGGCCGCCCCGCTGTAGGGAAGAGAGCTAGCAGCCTACTCCCTTCCCTGCAGGCTGGCATGCTTGTCTGCCTTCCACATGGCCTTCCCGGTGGTCCCCCACACGTTTGCCTTCCGAGGTCAGGACACACATGCGGCTTGTGATGGGAGACGTGCTGCTTCCGGCCTGGCCTGACCCGGCCAGTGGGTGGGCGGGCAGCCCTTCAGAGAGATGGAGCCATTGTGATGGGGCTGAGAGGGATAGCAGCAGCGGCAGTGCTGCGTTAGGGTTAGCAGATTTCCCAGGGCTGCTGCACATGTATACCTCATGTAAAGGGAGGAAGACACCACACAAACTGCGCAGAAAAAGTCCCGGGGAGTTCTGGGACTCCCTGCTGCCACTGCCACTTGCTGTGGCAAAATCCGCACAGGAAAAGTTCTGGGGAGTTCCGGGATTCCTTGCCACTACCATCCCCGCTTCTGCCACCTGCCGCAGCAAACACTATGCAGGAAAAGTCCTGGGGAGTTCTGGGATGCCTCACCACTGCTGCCTGAAGCTCCCATTTCTACCCCTGCTCCCGCCTGCCACAGCCTGAAGCTCCAGTTTTGGGTGCTGCTGCTGCTGCTAATACTCCAGGCACTTTCTCTCGGGCCTCCCGGTTTCACTCTCCTAGACTTTGAAGGAGGGAGGGAAAGTGAGAGAGAAATAAATAAAGAGAGGGGGGCAAAGTAAATGAGAGAAAAAGAAGAAAAGAAAGAGGAAGGAAGAGACAAGAAAGAAAAAGAAAGAGACAAAGAAAAAACAAAGAAAGAGAAAGGAAGGAAGGAAGGGAGAGACAAAGAAAGGAAGAAAGAGAGAGAAAGAAAGAGAGAAAGAGGAGAAAGAGGAGAAAGAAAGAAAGAAAGAAAGAAAGAAAGAAAGAAAGAAAGAAAGAAAGAAAGAAAGAAAGAAAGAAAGAAAGAAAGAAAGAAAGAAAGAAAATGACATGGAAAAAGAGAAAGAAAAAGAGAGGAAGGGAGAAACAAGAAAGAGAGAAAGAAAGAAGGAAGAGGAAGGGAGGAAGATAAACCCTGGCACTAGACGTGGATTCAGAAGATGCTTTGAAACAGGACAGCAATCTAGGGCTGGAAGGGACCTTAGAGGCCATCTAGTCCAACCCCCTGCTCCAGCAGGAAACTTTATGTTGCCTGGATTATTTTGGTGCCTCTAACAGAAAGGAAAATTGCTAAAAAGGAGAAGGAGTTTACTCGGACAAGGTTGCCATGCAGAGGAAGGCAGAGATAGTCCTTGACTTATGATCAGAATTGAGCCCAAAATTTTGGTTGCTATGTAAGTTTCACCACATTTTACTCAATCCATGATCTCTCCTGGCTCTAACAGCCATGTGCAAGTTAGGGAAGAACATCTGAAGGTGTGTGTAATGTTCTAAATGTACAGAAGTTATAGTTAAATGTGTGGCAGAAAGTGGACTTGGGGTGTGTTTTTCCAAATGTAGTAAGTGAGGTTGAATGTTATAGTTTTAGAAGAGATCTGTGTGTGTATATGTGTACATACACATACAGTATATAATAAATAATGTATCTTTTTGTGTGCCTATACACACAGACTATATAATACATATGTACACATATGGCCTGGGTGGCACAGCAGCTTAAGTAGTGCTAAAGTGACACCAGCTGCCTGCAATTACTGCAAATTCGAATATCACCAGGCTCAAGGCTGACTCAGCCTTTCATCCTTTCAAGGTAGGTAAAATGAGGACCCAGATTGTAGGGGCAATAAGCTGACTTTGTATAAAAAAGAACACTGCTTGGGGGGAGTCGAAAGCCTTACTAAGCAGGTATATACAGATTTAGTAGAGGGGTGCCCAGATGTGCCAGTTTATCTATTCTAGTAAATAGAACTTGCTTCAGAAAAATGCTTGCTTCAGAGTCTTTACTTGGAGTTGGGGGTTTTCTGGAATGCTGACAGCCGGGTTATCAGCTAGTAAGAGATAGAAAAAAAGAGAAAAGGGGAACATTAGTGTATATGCTTTTATATAATACTAGCTGATAACCCAGGACTGGGACTGGGAAACCAATTACCATAGCAACTACACTGTGCTGTACTGTAGAAACCATTTTAAGGCAGTCCAGTAAAAGCCATTTAAGGCACAACAGGCTGTATCTTAACAGAACATACACCCTGAGGCAGTAGTGGGTTTCAAATCCCGTTGCTACTGGTTTGCTCATAGGCGCGCACACACTTGCACATATGCAACACTTCTGCGCATGTGTAGAAGCATCTGGGTGGGTGGACAGAGCCTCCCACTGCCGCCGCTACTGGTTAACCCAATCCTGGGTGAATTGGTAGCAACCCACCATTGCCCCAAGAGGTGTTAGGGATGTGTTACCCCCAAAGTATTTCTTTCCAGGGAGTAAGTCATCTGTGTACCAAGTTTGGTTGAAATTGCTTAAGGCGTTCCAGAGTTATGCTGGTAGAAGCCATTTTAAAGCAGTCCAGTAGAAGCCATTTTAAGGCACAACAGGCTGTATCTTTGCCTGGGTATTTATGATGTTGAAGTGTCTGTTTGATAGAAAGCCATTGGGAGGGGCCTTTCCTCCCCTTACTCCCATGCCCATCATCCATGCCCCCTCCCTTATCCCTCCCATGCACTCCTCTTTCCCATCCTTTCTGCAATCCTGGCACTTTGCCCCAAATCCACCAGGGAGCACCATCAAAGCATTTGTCTGAAAGGGAGCCATTGGGAAGGGCCTTTCTTTCCCCTCCTTCCATGTCCATCATCCCTGCCCTCTCCCTTACCTCTCCCATGTGCTCCTCTTTCCTGCCCTGTCTATGATCCTGGCACTTTGCCCCAAATCCATCAGGTACTTCCCCATTGGAGGGAGAATGTCACAGCTGGCTTTCCAGTGGAAGCTGCAAAGGAATTGACATCACAAACAATTGCCACTCTAGGACACTGCACTCACTCTCCTTTATGGCCCAGGAGTTCCAGAGTTATGCTCTGGCTCACACACATAGACATACACAGACCAAGGGTGTCGTACTCCCCCCCCCCTGTATTTGTTTCATCTGTATTTGTAAATCATCTGTACACCAAGTTTGGTTGAAATTGCTGGGGGCATTCCAGAGTTATGCTGGAACACACACACACACACACACACACACACACACACACAAACCGATGGGTGTCTTACCCCCATAGTATTTGTTTCCAGAGGGTAAATCATCTGTGTACCAAGTTTAGTTGAAATTGTTCAAGGCAGGAGGAGCCAGAAGCATCGCGGTGAGGCTGGAAAAATAGCAGGCTCCGATGAGTTCCACTAATATCCAGCTGGACAAACCACTGTTGGGGGGGGGCATTCAGACCAGAACCATCCTGTAGGGATGGTCAAGAAGGAGAGGCATCTCAGAAGACCAAGGGGAACAGGCAAGTTCCTTGGAAGGTTGGAAGCAGCTCTTCGGACCAGCGGCAGGGGTGGAAGTCATTGTAAAATGAATGCTCTGAAGCTTGGGCAACCGTACTACATTTTTGTGCAGGAGCAGTATTTGAACAGAGTGCTAGTACCAGGTGAGCTAACTCACAGGTAAAAGAAAATTTTGAATTGGATTAAAAGGTGTCCTGGAGCTGAAATGAGCAGCTAATTGGCACTTGTGAAATTCTATGGAGGGAGAAAAACAAAGAGGAGGCTAAAATACTAAAGCCCATGAACATTTTTGTATCTATAATTGTATTTGGAGAAACTAAAAATAATAAAAGAAAAGGACCTGAGGAAAAGTATTTTTATGTGGATTTAAATATTTTTGACAGCTTTGACATTTAGTTGGTGTGAAAATATTGTGGATTTGAGAGAGACATCTGCTGGCTGAAAGACAGTACTGCAAGGTCTCAGGCTTCCGTAGAAGCATCTCCTTTCACTTAGCAGAGACCTCAGACTGAGGTTTAATGTATACTCCATACTCCCTTGCACATGTGTGGCATCTTCATGCTTAGAAGTCACTGATTGCTCTCGCACTGTGGCACAGTGGCCATGTTTTGATTTGGCCAGAACCTTAGGCATGATTTTGTGCAGGAGCAGTATTTGAACAGAGTGCTAGTACCAGGTGAGCTAACTCACAGGTAAAAGAAAATTTTGAATTGGATTAAAAGAATCCAATCTAAACAATCAAGGAGGGGAAAATGTACCCCATGGAAATCAAGACAGTCCTGTATCAGGGGGATTTAAATTCCAAATATAGTCAGTCTGTACAAAAAAACAGTAACCAGACCTGACAGTCTTGGATTAAAAAGGACAGAATTTGTCCAAAGGTTATGCAGTAAGGCTAGTAATGTCTCCCATTGGGCAGCACAAAACCTGCTGGCTGCCAGAATGAAAAGAAGGGGGGGAAAACCCAGAAAATAGTGAATGTGATTTCACTCAATTAGGGTTGCAGAAGGTGCCACACTGTTCACACATTGATATGTTTGTAAAAAAAATAAAAAAAACTCTTTAAAAAAAATAATTCTGATTGGTTGGATCCCGGAAATGAGCTTCTTCTGCTGTTGTCCCCATCCTGTGGAACATTGAAGGTGAGGCAGACATAAGAATCGTGTAAAAACATGGCTCTGCAACCTTCTTGGAGCTCGCATTGAAGCATGCAGCTATGCGGCTGGCTACACCGTGCAAGATTACTTCTGTTTACTGCAGGATGAATTCAGACCTGCCAAAACAGTTTCTAGCCTGTTGTGTCAGTTTGAGGAAATGTACCAGAAGAGAGATGAAAGACTGTCTGAGAACATCAGATGCTTGAATAGATTGCTGTGTCAGGTAGTTCAAAAGAAAGGGGTGGATCCAGCTGAAGTGGAATGGGCCAAGATGTATCAGCTTTCATGGGGTGCTTTATTCTCAGACCCAGTGTGGAATCAGTTAAAGATTCTGACTACAGAGCCCTCAAGGCTCTTTCAGAACCAATACCAAGTCAACTGCAAAAATGCTTTGTTCCTTTTGTGGAACAAGGCAGAAGAAAGGATGCCAGGCAATAAACAGTTAAACTTGTTTATTAGGCTATCCGTGACTTGCTCTGTTTGCTTATGGGTTGGCAGGAGCAAGAGTGGGAGCGATTCTGAGGCACTGACAGGTCTTCTATACTCGGCTGTCAGTGCAAGAACCAATCGGCAGGTCCTGATTTCCCGCCGGCAAATTCCATAAGGAACGTCTATACGCAACATCTTTTTCTTGCTGGATGGCGCAGGCATAGTCGGCGAGGTAAGCGGGATGCCTCCTGATTCTTTCTGACCTACGCAATCCTCTAGTCTCTGTGGAAGGGGTTGGACCTTCCTTGGGGGCTTCTGGAACTACTGGAGACTGCACAGCAACATTGGCCCCAGGATTGTCAGGTTCGGTTGGCCCTGGGATACAAGATAGGCCTCTGGGCTGTCCACTGCCAGATGGGGGGGGGGGTTGTGTTTGCTCCGCTGTCTGCTGCTGCATTTAAAGTGGTTTCAGTTATTCTTGGCTCAGACAGTGACTGGTGTTCAGGTAACTCTGGGGAAACTCATCTGTGGCAGCGCAACTGATCTATGTGTCTTCTCCATGTACAGCCATCCCCCAGCAGGACCTTGTATGATCGTGGTCCTGTTACTTCAATGATTTGGCCAGGCAGCCAGCACAACTCTCCCCCGTAATTTTGGGCATAAACAAAATCTCTTTCCTGGAAAAAATGGGCCCCTCCCACAGAAATCTGGGTTTTTTTTCTGGAAAATAGTTGGGGTGTAATCGATCCAAATCTATTCACAGGCAGTGACCCATTAGCAACTCAGCCAGGCTACGGTTCGTCGTTGGGCAGGGTGTCGCATGCTGTGTTAGCAGGTAGGTGGCCAGCTTGGTTTGCCAGGCCTGAGCTTCAAAAGGGCTTCCTTCACAGACCTCATGGTTCTTTCAGCCAGGCTACCACTACTACTACTACTACTACTACTACTACTACTACTACTATTACTACTACTACTATTATTATTATTATTATTATTATTATTATTATTATTATTATTATTATTATTATTATTATTATTATTATATTTTATTTTTATACCACCCTTCTCCCGAGGGACTCAGGGCGGTGTACAGCCAAGTAAAAACAAAAGTTACAATCATCATGATTTAAATTTAAAAATTATTAAAATTATTACACTTTTGGCCGAAATTAATTAAAAACCCAATAGTTAAAAACTCCAAATTTAAAACTCATTTACAAAGATAGCCCCGCCTGTTGGAAGAGCAGGGTCTTGAGGGCACAGTGAAAAGCACGGAGGTCGAAGATCATGCGTATTTCTGGGGGCAGTTAGTTTCAAAGGGCAGGAGCTCCCACAGAGAAGGCTCTCGCCCTGGGTGTTGCCCGCTGACATAGTTTGGCCGACGGCACCCTGAGGAGTCCCTCTCTGTGGGAGTGAATTGGCCGGTGGGAGGCTATCGGTGGCAGAAGGTGGTCTTGTTGCTGGCTAGATGAAACGGAGCCACTGTTACATGCTTAATGCAATGTTTGGCCAGAAACATCTGATGGAAAATCACTGTTAGCTGGGGCCCATTATCTCTTACTATGATGTCTAGCAGACCATAGGTCGCGAACAACTTCTGCCAAGCCCAGACAGCAGCCTCGGCCGTGATGGAGGTTATGGAGACCACCTCCACTCACTTAAAATATGTGTCCACTCAAAATATTATATTGTATGGAATAGATGGTACGATTGGACAAGGCAAAAGAAAGGAGAGTAAATGTAAAATTCTACAAGAAAACATGAAAATAAAATTAACAATAAGCACTATCAATAGGATAAATGATGTAATAAGTCACTCTCTATATATAGATATATATAGTTTGTTTTTATTCTATTATTTTTCTATTTTATGGGGTGAATATAAATGTATTTTGTATGTACTTGATTTGATATTTTATCTTTTTATGTTTAATAAAATTTGTTTGAAAAAAAGAATACGTGTCCACTACCACCATGAAGGTGTCCTTTGGATCGGGCCAGCAAAATCGGTGTGTAATCTGGACCAGGGGGCTGTTGGAACTTCCTATTCCCTAATCGGTGCTGTCAGATGGGCTGCACTGGCTAGTTGACATGGTCAGCATTCAGTGACCCAGGTCACAATTTCCTCATCTAATTTGGGCTACCAGATGTAGTTTTGGCCCAAAGCCTTCATCTGGGCAATGCCCAGATGACCATTATGCAATTTTTCCAGGACCTGGCATCCTAATTCTAAAGGAATTATTACTCGGGTACCCCACAATAGGCAATCCCTTAATGTGGACAGTTTCTGCAGTCTAATCTTGTAAGACTGGAATTCGGCAGCTCCCTGACCAAGGGGCTATTCCCTCCTCACCCAACCTAGCATAGGATTCGGTCCTTAGCAGTGTACCTGGCGACATCCAAAGCAGAAACCAGACTTTGTTGGTCATCAACCTGTAAAATGGACAATACTGGTGTGGGGTCCTCCACAGGTGCAGGCAATGGACATCTGCTGAGGCCATCTGCATTTCCCAAGGCTTTTCCTGGGTGATGAATCAATCTAAAGCTATAAGCAGCTAAGAATACACCCCATCTTGTCATTCTGGGCAATAGAATGGGTAGGGTTTGACAATCACCAGCCAAGATCCCTAGGAGAGGCTTATGATCTGTGAGAAGATCAAAACTGTGGCTATACAAATAGTCTGACTTCCGGTTGGTGACCCGTGGTGATATGGAGGTAGAAGAGCAATCTCTGCTCCCCAACCCTGGATTTCTTTGGATTTTGGGGGACCCTTAGGGGTACAAAAGCTTGGAGAGTGTTGAGAACTAAAGAGGAAGTCAGGCAAGTGGAAAAGCGCAGGGTGAGTGCTCCCCGCTCAACCAGATGCCTCTGTTAACCCCAGCACAATTGCCTCTGTCATTCAATGGCGGACCTGAGGCCACAATAAGCCAACAAAGAGCCAAGGAATGAAGAAAATCAGTGGAGGCAGTTTCAGGAGCGGAGTCCTTTTCCCCTGATCACCATAGAGATCTAGGAAATCGGAGAAGAGAGATCGGTCCTGTCGGGAAAGAAGACTCACAAAAGGAAACTGAGTGGCAACTGGACGGAAGAAGAATGATTTGATAAACTGAACTGACAGGATGGCATGGGAGAATAAGGAGATCGTTCTACCGCAGTGGAGGCACAAGGAGAAAGATTGGTGGGTCACTGTGAGCAATAGTAAAATGGAAGAAGGGTTGCTGTTACAGAGAGAATTGATGAAGAGACCTGCAGATGGAGATTTAGGTCGAGATCAAACAGGAAGGAAGCAGGAAGTGCAGCCATTACAAGGAGCAGGCAGTAGAAGAGGAGTGTCCAATGGAATCGAGAAAGGTGCATCGAGTGTATATTTGAACAACTTAGACTAATCAGAGAAATTGCTGTATTAGAATGGAGAAGCAGAACGAGGACTTTGAAAACACTCAAGTTTAAAAGGACTGGAATTGAATTGGATTAACAAATGGAAACTGTGCTAAAAAGCCATTAAAGAATATCTGAAAACAAAACAGCAACAACAAAAAAACAATAACAAACCCCAACAAATAAAGTGAAAGAACCTTGGACTTGCCCCTTGGAACAGATCTATAAAGTATTTTACTCTTGCTTTTCTATCTTTTTTGTGACCCCCCCCCCTTTTTCTCTTTTCCACTTGTTGAAAGAGTAATTAATTAAGCAAATTGGATAGGTTTGTGACACAAATTTATAATTTACTAAAAATTAACTAGTAATAAATTGATAACAACTATATATTTTAATATCATATATTTTAATAGGCAAATAATCGAATAGCAATTGAAATACAGAATCAATAGTTGATAACTTTTTATTTTTATATACTTATAAATATATCTTATTGCATAGAAACTTAAGATTTTTTGGTAAGATTAATTGAATTAACTATCTATAATCATAATTAATTAATGATGAGCTAAGTAGATAAATTGGATACCTAGACTTAGATATTGACTAATATATATTGATTAATTTGCTTTTTATATATTTGAATATAGATACTATTGTATAGAAATTGAAGATTTTTTTCTTAAGATTATAGGATAATTTTTTGATGGTGAGTTTATCTCTCTGTAAGGAAAACAAAACATAAGAATTATAGGAAATATAAGCGACAAAGAAATACAAGGTATAGAATTATAGACACAAGCTTTCTTTGGATATGATTAAGGTCATTTTTAGTAATACTAGAAATTAAGACAATGACAGATAAGGAGAATAAGAAAAAATAAATTAGGCTAACTCTAGTAGATGATGATTTGGAGGAACATTGATAGGATAGTGAGAGATCAAAAGAGGATCCTGAAAGAGATGACAAGTCTTTTCACAACAGTGTTAAGAACAGGAAAAAAATCTGCCTCAAACCCCAAAATTACTTTGGCCTCACCTGCAACTCAAAAATCGACAGAAGGACTATCTAAAACCAAAAAATCTGTGATAATCTCAACAATGCAGGCCATGCAATCCACCCTGATGCTGATACAAGAAACGATGGTGAAAATGCAGGAGAAAATGTCCAGCAATCATGATGAACTAAAGATAGACATCCAATCTCTAGATTGTAAGATGAATGACATACAAGAGTCAATTCATAAAAATGAACAAAAAATAGAGAAAGTAGAAACCAGGGTGAAACAAAATGAAAAAAAAGCTTGAATTCGTAGATCAAAAATCGATAGTTCAAAATAGAGAACTCGAGGATTCCATTATTCAATTGGAGATGGACCGGGCAGCCTTCTACCTTCAATTCCAAAATGTAACAGAAGATAAACCATCCTAAGTCCTTGCGGAGAAAGGGCAGCATATAAGTCAAGTCAAGTCAAGTCAGGTAAAGGTAAAGGTAAAGGTAAAGGTAAAGGTAAAGGTAAAGGTAAAGGTAAAGGTAAAGTAAAGTAAAGTAAAGTAAAGTAAAGTAAAGTAAAGTAAAGTAAAGTGGAAGATTTGGGAAAGTGATGGCAAAGTTAACCGCTGAGGCCCTACAACAGGAGAAACAGAAAATAATAAAAAAGCTGGATGAAGTGTACTGAGTGCAGACAAACTATGCCAGAAGGCATAAACTGCCAAGGGAGGTCCGTATTAGGTTCACCTCTGAAAAAAGTCAGAGATATATTATACAATATAACAAGGGAAGAGATGATGATTCATAGGGGGAAGAAAGTGATAATGCTGAAGCAGGTCCCTAGGAGAGTAAGGGAACTGTGAAGAGACTATCATTTCCTAGCCATTAAACTAAATAAAAGAAACATCTTGTTTAGATGGATCCTACCGGAAGGCACGCTAATCACGTGGCTCAGGAAAAAAATCAAGATAGATAGTCTAGCAACTGCACAAGACTTTTTAAATCAACTAGTAGGGATGGAAGAAGAGCAGAGCAGTAAGGAAGAAACTGAAACAGCAGCCCAAGAAGAGGAAATCCCCTATCAATGAGATTCCAAAGAAGGATCTCTGGAAAAGAAGGAAACAGAAGAAAAAGAAGGCAAGGTCACAAAAAGAAACTAAGAACCCAAAGTGTCACAAGAGCAAACAAAAACTAATCCCATCCAGGGAAACTAGAAATGGAAGGATGGAAATTAATATTGATAAATGTTAACTAGCCAAACAAAATGTTGATATTATATGCCTCCAGGAAGTCCATATATGAAAGCAAGATGAAAAATATCTAGAATACAACAAATTAGGTAAAACCTTTATAGCATTAGCGGGGGAAAAAAGAGGGGGTAGCAATATATGTTAAGGGAGGGATTGTCGCGGAATAAAAATTTGCTGATTCCAAAGGAAGAACGCTAATGATAGAGATAAAAAGAGGAAATTCACCAATACTACTGGTAGCCATTTATGCCCCAAATAAAAACCAGGGAGAATACTACAAAAAATTGCATGAACAAATAAGTAAAATGGAATATAGTAATATCTGCATAGTGGGCAACTTCAATGGGATAACGAATACTGATAAAGATTATAAGAGCGGCAAAGCAAAACAAAAAAAAGAAAGAGAGATAAACTACCCAAAACCTTTTTTAACTTAACAGAGGAATTGAATCTAATAGTCATTTGGAGGACCCTACATCCAAACGAGAGAAAATATACCTTCTATTCAAATTCCCAAGTATCATGGTCTAGAATAGATATGATATGGGTTAGTAAAAGATTGGGATTGGAAATTGATTCCGCAGAAATTACTCCAAATATATGGGCAGATCACAACCTCCTAGAAATAAAATGGAAGGCCCCACAGAGAAAAAAGTTTAGGAGATGGAGGCTAAACACACAAATTTTAAGAGAAAAGGAATACATAGAAAAAACTATGGGAGAATTGAAACTATTCTTTAAAGAAAATGAAAACCAAGAAACATCCTGAACAAACCTATGGGGCACAATGAAGGCATACCTAAGAGAGTTAACAATAAGTTATAATGCACATAAAAATAAAGAAAGTACAAAAAGCCCTTCAGGGGATATGGAAAAATTGGGGATATGGAAAAGAAATTTCAACAAAACCCAGGAGATAAGGTGATAAAAGAGAATTTGACAATGTTGAGACATAAAATAAGACACAAAAATACTAAACCAGGAGGAATTGGCAAATAAAATTAAACAATCCAAACAATATTATTTCGAAAACACCAACAAACCGGGTAGGTGGCCTGCCTACAAGTTAAAGAAAGAAAATGAAAAACGGATTATCCAACAATTGGAAGATATGAACGGGAATTTACAAAACAAAGAAGAAGATAAGCTTGAGATTGCCCGGGAATATTATACAGAGCTCTATAAAGAGGAGGAGGTCCCAAGAGAAAAGATCCAGCAATACATGTCAGAGAAAGAACCCTAACTGATAGGAGAGGAGGAGAAGGAGGAGCTGAATAAAGAAATAATGATAGAGGAATTAAAGATGGCAATCTCAAAATTAAAAAAACAATAAATCACCAGGCCCGGATGGTCTCCCAGGAGAAACATATAAAAAATTAGAGGAAATATTATTACCAAAATTACTGGAGATATGCAATGAGGCATTATTAGAAGCTAAAATACCTGATTCGTGGAGGGAAGCATATATTACATTACTGCCAAAAGAAGGTACCAACCTAAAACAAATAAAAAAACTATAGACCAATTTCCCTTTTAAATTCAGATTATAAAATTTTTATGAGTATAATGGCTGAAAGAATGAAAAGAATACTAAATACTATGATACATATAGACCAGAATGATTTCTTGCCTGCAGACAAATTAGGAATAATATAAGAATTGTTGTAAATATTTTAGAATATTACGAAGCCCACCCAGAAAAGCAAATGGGCTTAGTCTTTTTGGATGCCCAAAAAGCTTTTGACAACCTTAATTGGAAGTTTATGATTGAACAAATCAAAATAATGAAATTCGGAACAAACTTCGAGAGAATGATAAAAACAACTTATAATCAACAAAGGGCAATAATAATAATAAATGGGAATATGACCAAAACATTTCAAATCAAGAAAGGAGTAAGGCAAGGGGACCCACTATCACCACTACTATTCATCATGGCTTTGGAAATTTTGTTAAACAGAATCAGAAACAATAGTGAAATAAAAGGTCTAAAGATCAAGAGAGAGGAATATTGGTCTTTGTCGATGATGTAGTGCTGATTATGGATGAACCATTAGAAATGGGCCAAAAAATTCTGGGAGAACTAGGAAGATACGGTGAGGTGTCTGGGTTTAAATTAAATAAAGCCAAAACTAAAATGCTGGTCAAAAACCTGAGAGAAAGGTAAAAGGAAGAATTAGAAAAGACAGTGGATTTACAAATTGTTAAAAAAATTAAATATTTAGGAATTTGGATAACATCAAGATGTTTGGCCCTGAAAGAGGATAATTATACACCTCTGATCAAAAAAATTAAACAGGATTTGGAAAGATGGGGGGATTGACAGCTATCACTTTTGGGCAGGATAGCATCAATAAAGATGAATATCCTGCCCAAGTTATTATATTTATTCCAAACTGTTCTGGTTACTCTAAATAATTTTTTTGGATAGAACTGAATAAAATTACCAGGAAATTTATTTGGGGTGGGAAAAACCCTAGTATTTCACTTTGATCACTATAAGATAATAGAAATAGGGGAGGCTTTGGACTCCCAGCCTGGGAAATTTATCACAAAGCGGCCCACTTAGTTTGGATAAGGGAATGGGTCAACCTAGAAAATAAAAGAACCTTAACTTTGGAAGGGCATGACCTACAAAGAGGATGACATGCCTACTTATGGGAAAGGAAAAGAAGAAAAAAACATACTTCCACAGACACAAGATAAAGGATACATTAATACAAACCTGGGAAGAAATTAGACAAAAACAATATATGAAGGTTCCGAACTGGCTTTCAACAATGGAAGCCATGATATACCCCAACATGCTAGAAATCAACAAAATGTTTAGGTACAAAGAGCTCTTAGAAAGCTGTGGAAATCTTAAAACTAATGAATTATTAAGAGAACAGGGCATCCAAATCGACTGGTGTCCATACTTGCAGATCAAATTGAGACATCAAAAGGACAAGGAGGAATTTGGAATAGAGATGGGAACAAATGGATTTGATAAATTATTGATAGGCCCAGAAAAAAGAATACTAGCCAGATTATATAATTACCTTATAGAATATGACAGGGCTGAAGAGGTGGTAAAAGAGTAAATGATCGCATGGGCAAAAAACAGGTCACAATATAAATTTGGATGAGTGGGAAACAATTTGGAATAGAAATTATAAATTGACAAAAGCAGCATCATTTAAAGAAAACCAATACAAAATTCTATATAGATGGCACCTAGCCCCTGCAAGGCAATTTACCCAAACATAAGCCCCAAATGCTGGAAATGTGACCACCACCAGGTACCTTCTTTCATATGTGGTGGTCATGCCCTGAAGCGATGAAGAATTGGAAGAAGATCCAAAATTGGATACAAGAAGTAATTGAAAAAAAAAAATAGATCTGGCGCCTGAAACCTTTCTCCTGGGGGTACTAAAAAGAAAGTATGAGAAAAAAAGAGCTACTTAATTATACACATCATCACAGCAGCTAGATTAGTATACACACAGCATTGGAAAGGAAAGGGGACACCACTGGAAGAACATATAATTCAGAAAATCTTAAAATGTGCCAAGATAAGCAAACTAATGAATGAGATAAATGAGAAAGAGGATTCAGAATACTGTATGGTGTGGGGACTTTGGTATAATTGGATGGAAGATCTCATAAAGAAGGGATAAGAGTTAGTGTAAATATTAGAATAAATGGGTAAATTATGAGACACTATAACAAAAGAATGTATCCAATTTGTATATAAATTAAGACTGTCTAACCGATTTCACTTGTATTGTACCATAATATAACTCAATTGAAATTTATATTTAAAAAAATACTCATGACATTATTTGATACCAGCCACCAATGCCAGTGCTTCCTTGTCTATATGTCCATAATTACGTTCTGTGGCTGACAGAGTCCGAGAGAAGAAGGCAATGGGGGCCCCAGTGCCATTTGGTAAATGGTGACTTAAAACTGCCCCTACCCTGTAAGGCAAAGCATCACAGGTCAGAGTCAATGGCAGTTGTTGTCGTATTGAGCCAACACGCTGTCCGAAGTGAGCAAAGCCTTGACAGCACGGAACACAGCAGCTTCCTTTCGACCCCAGGCCCACATCATTCAGGTGTCCAGGAGACGGTGAAGGGGCTCAGCAACTGTAGCCTTGTGAGACAAAAATATATTATAAAAATTCAAAAGCCCCAAGAAAGCCTGCAATTCAGGCTTGTCAGTAGGTGTTGGGGCATTTCTGATAGCCTGGACCTTTGAAGGGGCAGGATGGAGGCCGGCAGCATCAATGAGGTAATCTAAGAACTTCACCTGAGGCACCCCCAAGTTGCACTTGTCCAGTTTAAGTTTAAGTCCATTCTTCTGGAAAAGTGTCAGCACTTCGCGAACATGGTCAGCAAGCTCAGTCTTGTTTGATGCAGAGATGAATATGTCATCAAAGTAGGGAATTACCCCAGGCACATCCAGAAGCAGTCTCTCTATCAGGCATTGAAAAATGCTATGCATAGCTAAGGTTATGCATACCCCAAATTGTAGCCTTCTACAACGGAAAGCACCTCTGTGGGTGACGATGGTCTGAGCCTCGGCCATTGCATCATACACTTCCAACTGCTGATAAGCT
Source organism: Coluber constrictor foxii (assembly GCA_038048745.1). Taxonomy (NCBI): domain Eukaryota; kingdom Metazoa; phylum Chordata; class Lepidosauria; order Squamata; family Colubridae; genus Coluber; species Coluber constrictor. The sequence goes on along the minus strand of CM075961.1, from coordinate 109,833,755 downwards.
TGTGCCATATCCAATTTAGCAAATATCGACCCACGTCCCAGAGAGTGCAGCAAGTGCTGAACCACAGGAACAATTGCAGCACCTTGTTGACAGTCACCTTATAATCTGCACATATGCGTATGGAGCCATCAGCCTTGAGGGGAATGACGATTGGCGTCTTCCACTGGGCATGGTCCACCTGTTCTAGAACTCCTTGGGCTAGCAATTTGTCAAGCTCCTCGTCAACCTGTGGGTGGAGTGCAAAAGGCACTCTGCATGGCTTAAGATGAATGGGAACAATTTTGGGATCCAAATTGAATGAGATAGGCATACGTGTATATTTTCCCAGCCCTTCACTGAATACATCAGAGAATTCTTGGACTAATTCTGTGAATACCTCAGGAGAGGTGGCATGAGTCACAGCCAGTCCCAAAATGTCAAACCACTCCAAACCCAGTAAACTAGGTAGTGACCAATCAACAATAATGGTCTTTAGGCGGCCGCTAAATCCCTGGTGTTGAACCCTAAGTATGACACAACCTAACACTGGTATGTGATTGCCCTGGTAATCGCAAAGGCGAAAACAACAAAATGTCAAACATTTCTTAGCCATCGCAGGCACCAATTGTTTAAGTATGCTCCAAGAGATAATAGACACAGATGAACCCGTGTCTATTTCCTTCTTACAGGGTTTTCCCTCAATTAAAACTGTGAGGAAAATGTTTTTCCTGAAGTTCGAACTGGCCTGATCTATGACTTGCTCAGGGTGGCAGGCACCCCTGTAGATAGTAAAACATTCCTCACTTTTCTTATCCTGTCTGTTTCTGGGCTGGAACTCAGAGCTGGGTCTTGCTGAATAGCCCGCTGGCAGGTTTGCCCTATAGACCCTTGCCAGGTCCCCTTTTTTTCCACACCTTCTGCAATCCACGTTTTTAAATCTACATGCAGAGCAATGATGATTTCCCTCGCAACCCAAACAAGGAACTCGTGCCTTTTCCCCGTTTCCCTCTTCTTCTGAGTTGTTTTGAGGCAACTAATGTCCTCCTCATTTTTTGACAGCTGATCAGAATCTATTTCCTCCTGGGGTACCATAACTGATTTCCTCATTGCTACAGGGCTCATTTTCTTCCTAATCTCAGTGGCTGATTTGTGAGATAATTCTGAGGCTCTAGCCTCATCCACAGCAGTTTGCAAAGTTACATCTGTCCTAGATAACAACTTGTGCTGCAATAGGATATCTCTGACTCCACAGTCAGAGTCTTGTTGGACACAGTCACAGTCTTGTTGGACTCTGGTCCAACAAGATATCCTCCAGGTCCCTAAACTCACAATACAGGGCAGCTGTTCTTAGAGCTGCCATGTACTGGCTTATCGTTTCTTCCTCCTCCTGGTATCTGTGAAAAAAAGTGTAGTGCCTTGTTACCTTAGATGGCAGAGGCGCATAATGCCCCTTTAGTGTGGCTAACAATGTCTCCCATGGCACCTCTTGGATGGTCTGAGGTGCCAGAAGTGCCCTAGCTGTCTCAAACATGTTATGCCCACAGAAACTGAGGAAAACAGCTAATTTCCTATCCCCTGGCAAACCTTTGTAATTGTTGGCCACTAGGAAAGAGTTGAAACAATCCATGAAGGAATCCCATGATTCTTTCGCCTGATTGAAAGGTGCGAATGTAGAAAGGGTGGCCATTGTCCATGAGAGAGAGAGAAATAATCATCTGAGGCTTTTCTCTTCTTTGCAACGTCTCGTCGCTGTGATTTAGCTCAATGTTCTGCTTGACTGCCTCCTCACAATCCTATCCTTCATCACCAGTTGTTCCATTCGTGGAACAAGGTGGAAGAAAAGAGGCCAGGCAATAAACAGTTACACTTGTTTATTAGGCTATCCATGACACACTCTGTTTGCTTATGGCTTGGCTAGAGTGGCTCACTCATCAGAAGAATGACTTCTTGGCTCACTCATCAGAAGAATCGGGGGACACAAATTCTTCTCCAAGACTATCTATGAGCAAAAATATAGATAGTGACAGAATGCCTGGAAATATTCCAGCCCCAGTGGAAAATAACAAGGAAGAGGATAGTAGCTCTTCTGAATGATCCAAATCATTAGGAATGCTCCAGAAGAAAATCCACAGTTGTAACAAAATAAAGTTGGACAAACTTTAGATGAAACCATGACTCAAGATATTTGAAATGAAAACTCAGAAAATGAAGTTGATGTGAATAATTTATCAAAAGGAATTATTGTTGTACAACCAGAGCCAGTACTCAATGAAGACCTGAATTTAGGAACAGAAATACTACTAAATTAAAATCAGAAGCAGCAAAATGAATTGCTCAGTGATGAAGAATTTTTAATTTCAAATAAGAAAGCAGGCAATTCAAGACAATTTACAAGACACACCTTGTAAAGAGGCATCTGTTAAAGAAAAGCAAGTATGAGATTTCAAAGAGAGTGCATCGAAAGGAAAACAGAATGTTTTTTCAACAGAATAGGAGCCCTTCAAACAAGCAAAGCAAAGTTTGGGGGAAATTATGGGATTTATCTTCTGATGATTCAGGATGTCCCCAAAGCAAGAACAAAGTAGTGAATCCTCAGATGAGATAAAGAAAGCCAAAAAAGAAAAAGAAATCATAAATTTTTACATTGTAATAATTTTAATTAATTTTAATTGGATTTTAATTTATATTTAATTGATATTGTTGATTTTTTTATCTTGTAAGCCTCCCTGAGTCCTTCGGGAGAAGGGCGGCATATAAATCGCAATAATAAATAAATAAATAAATAAATAAATAAATAAATAAATAAATAAATAAATAAATAAATAAATAAATAAATAAATAAATAAATAAATAAATAAATAGAGAAAGACCTTTGAAAGGAGGAAAAGTGATTTCTGTTCTGAAATTGAGAAGCCTTCTCCTAAAAAAAAAACCAAAACAAACCTGGAGTGCTTCTAGTAGTACCAGTAAAAAACAACAACATTTGAAGGAAAAATACGAAAGAACTTCAGAGGGAGAATTTTTAAGAAACTCCAAGATAATGTTTCATCTCCCCAAACAAAGAGGTCTATGACCCTTTGGAAGACAATTTAAATAAAAAGGGAGATAAAGGGGGGAAAAAGAAAAGCCATAAAAGGAGGAATTAAAAACAACAACTAAGAAGTGAGTTACTATTGTTTCCTGATGAAGACTTTTATGAGGAGAAAAAGAGGAAAATGAGAGGGACAGCCAAAAAGGGAAATAGCAAAGGGGCTTGTAAAGAAACAGGGAAACTTGAGCTTAAAGAACCCAAGGACACATCTGTCAGAGCTACTGCCACATCATTTCATTAAATGAAGTTGAAAATGAAAATTTGAATTCAGAAAACAAGGAAAGTAATGATGAGCAGAAGATAAAGAAGGAAGGGACAATCAAAGAACATAGTCGCACCACAAATAACTACAATGATCTAACACAAATAGATTTCACAGAAGATATCGTTGAAAAGGCACTACGTAGACTAAAACTGTAAATGAACGATGTGCATACTTCTTAAAAAAAGCTTTCTACTGTTATAGCAGAACCCCTAAGCATAATCTTTGAAAAATATTTCAGGACCAGCTCCCTACCCAACCTATGGTCACTAGCCACGGTCATCCCTATCTTCAAAAAGGGAGCCTAGTCAAAAATTACAGACCAATCTCGTTATGCTGTATCACCTGCAAAGTCATGGAATCAATCATCAACCAATCCATTACCCTCCACCTACAAACAAACAACCTACTCTCCAATAAACAATTTGGTTTCAGAAAAAAATTATCCTATAATCTACAACTTCTACACTGGAAAAACATATCGACTACAAATCTTGACCAGGGCAAAGCAACAGACACAATATACATAGACTTCTGTAAAGCCTTTGATTCAGTAGTACATGACAAACTACTTCAAAAACTAAAATCCTACGGCATCTCCGGACCTCTCCATAACAAGTGGTCAAAATAGGGAGCACTCTCAAATCCTGCACCTGTTAATAGCGGTGTCCCCCAAGGCAGCATTCTAGGACCAACACTCTTCATACTATGTATAAATGACCTTTGTGATCATATTATAAGTAACTGTGTTCTCTTTGCTGATGATATGAAACTATTAAACAGCATCAACAATGTTGCTACCCTTCAAAAAGACCTTGACTTTGTGTCAGAATGGTCAAAAAATTGGCAACTCCAAATCTCAACCAACAGATGCTCTGTCTTACACATTGGCAAAAAGAATCAGAACACAAAATACAAGCTGAGTGGACATGACCTTGTAGATGACCCTCACTCTGTCAAGGACCTTGGATCAAATGATCTAAGTGCCAAAGCCCACTGTAAGAACATCACCAAAAAGGCATTAAGGTAAACCTAATCTTGTGTAGCTGCTTCTCCAGTAATATTACACTACTAACCAGAGCATACAAAACATTTGCTAGACCAATTTTTGAATACAGCTCATCTGTCCGGAACGCGCACTGCATATCAGTCATTAATACAACTGAATTATTGAATTATTTCACAAGAAATATTTCACAAGAAGAGTCCTCCACTCTTCTGCTCACAACAAAATACCTTATGCCACCAGACTTGAAATTTTGGACTTAGAAAATTTGGAACTACTCTGCCTTTGATATTACCTAAGCATAGGTCATAAAATCATCTGCTACAATGTCCTACTTGTCAATGACTACTTCAGCTTCAACCACAACAATACATGAGCACACAATAGATACAAAACTTAAAGTGAACCACTCCAAACTCGATTGCAGAAAATATGACTTCAGCAACAGAGTGGTCAATGCCTAGAATTCACTACCTGACTCTATGGTTTCATCCCCAAACCCCCAAAATTTTGACCTTAGACTGGCTACTGTTGACCTACCCCATTCCTAAGAGGTCTATAAGGGTGTGTGCATAAGAGCACCAGCATGCCTACCGTCCCTATCCACATGTTCTTTAATTGTATTCATTTTATGTATTCAATTCATGTTTATACTTATATATACTGCTCAAAAAAAAAAATAAAGGAACACAAGCAGAAGACATCTGAGATCTGAATGAATGAAATAGCCTTATTAAATACTTTGTTCTTTACATACCATAGTTTATACACTGCTCAAACAACTAAAGGGAACAGAAAACTACTCTATGTAACAAACAAAGTATTTAATAAGGCTATTTCATTCATTCAGATCTCGGATGTCTTCTGCTTTTGTGTTCCCTTTATTTTTTTGAGCAGTGTATATTATCTAATACGTATTCGACAAATAAATAATAAATATATAAATTCCAATACAGGCTAAGAACGAACCTCACACTTAAGCCCACTCAACACTATTTTTTTTTAAAATTGGACAATCTAAATGATCTGCTAGACCAGTGATGGCAAACCTATGGCACACGTGCCACAGGTGGCATGCATAGCCATATCAGTGAGCACGCCAGCTCAGCTCAACTATTTTTTAGGCCTTCTGGGCCCACCAGAAGTAGGGAAACAGGGTGTTTCCTGCCTCCAGAGGGCCTCTGGGTGGGTGGGAAGGCCGTTTTCGCCCTCCCCAGACTCATAGAGACACTCTGGAGCCAGGTGAGACAGAAAAACAGGTCTACGGGTCATCGCGTGCTGGGAGCAGAGAGGGTGCATGCACATGTGCGGGGTGCACAGAATTAGGGTGTGGGCACATATACACATGACTCCCATGCCCCTCCTTCTGGCACAAGATGGCAAAAAAGTTAGCCATCATTGTGCTAGACCCCTAAAATTTTAAACTAGACAATTTGAATTGTAGAACTTTAAATCCTTAAACTAGGCATTCTTTAAATGTTAGAACCTTAAACTTTAGCTAGACTTGAGCCCCCCAAATTTTAAATTTTTTTATTGAAAAAGTTTTACAAACATACATTTTTCCACTCCCTCATCTTCCCCTCCCTAACCCTCCACTCCCCCCCCATGACTTCCCAAGGTGAAATCCAAATCATACCATATCATTCAATACCCCCCAACTATTCTGCCCCTGTCTATGCTATAAATTTCTACATAACATTTAGCTAAAAGCTATCTGACACTTCCTTGTTTGATATTCTGCACATAGTCTATCCATTTCTTCCATTCCCACACAAAAGTTTCTTGAGTCCGGTCTTTTAAATATGCTGATATCTTTGCCATTTCTGCAAAAATTAATTCATTCTTTCAACAATGTATTTAATGTTTTTAATTGCCATCTACCCCCATCATTAAAAAGTACCTCTTTATATAAAATCCCCCCGAGTGACTTTATATTTATATTCCGTGTAATATGACCAAGATCCAACCACAAAGGTATTTTGTAATCCAATTTGAACTGGTGCTTCTTCCATACTCTCATCAAAGAGTTTCTGAGTATATGGCTCTTGAATACTTTATTTTCATAGAATAAATATGCATGCCAACCAAATTCCAAGTCATGGCCTTCTATATTCAATATTCCAGTCTTTGTCATTCCAAACCAATCACTCGCTTGTGTCAACGCTGCTGCTTCATAATACAATCATAGGTTTGGAAGTTTAAGGCCACCCCTTTCACGAACATCTTGCATAATTTTCAGTTTAACTCTTGGCTTTTTCTCATTCCAAACAAACTTATTCACTCCTTTTTGCCATTCCATCAGTTGTTTATCATTTTTAAGCACCGGAATCATTTGAAACAAAAATAGAAATCTAGGTAGAACATTCATCTTAACTGCTGCTATTCTTCCAAGTAAAGATAGCTGCAGCTTTTTCCAAGTTTCCATGTCTTTTTGCACCTTTCGCCACAACACCTCATAATTATTTTGAAAAAGTTTTATATTTGAAGCTGCAACTTGAACTCCTAGATATTTCACCTTTGGTACTATTTCAAAGCCTGCCTTCCTTTCAAGTTCCTTCTTTTGACCTTCTGACATATTTTTGACTATCATCTTGGTTTTTTTCTGATTCAGTCTAAATCCTGATACCATACCATATTCTTCTATAATATCTTTCATCTGAATTATGGATTCCATTGGCCGTGTTAGGGTAACAACCAGATCATCTGCAAATGCCCTTGTTCTGTAATCCTCTTGCCTTAAAGCTATTCCATTCAGAGTACTCGAATCCCGTATTGTGTTCAATACCGCACTGCAGCGCATTAAGGCCAGTCATTTCTTGACTGCCAGTCTCTGCTTTTGTGAAGCCATTTTGGCAGCGAAAAATGGCTGCCTGACGGCTTCGGAATCTCGCCTTCGGGAAAAGAGGGCGAGGAGAGCAATCGGGGGGGGGGGGGGTATAAGTGATTCCAGGGGCTGGAAGAACTAGCTCCCCACTTAACCCAAGGAGGCTCTGAAGCTCCAGATGGCTCTGCTTATGCAGAGCAAGATGCAGCGACCGGCTTTGCACTCAATTAGTAGATCAAAAGAAGCTAAATAAAAGAAGCTAAATAGCAGATGGAGCAGAAGCAAGTGTGCTTGCAAGAAAGAATCAACACTTAACTCCAAGTTACTTTGTTTCTAATGGCAGTCAAGTGAGTGGATTTTTTTTTCTTAATGGTGCCTTTGTAACAACAACGAAAGTGAAACTTAGCAGTGGAAGTCTCAGCTGAGGCTTTTTGTGTATTGGACTTATTGAAGCTGCTGGAAAGAGAAGATTGGGGAGAGTGATTTGTTTTAAAAGAGGAAAAATTTTTCTCAACTTTAAAGCCTCTGAAAGTTGTTTTGAGAACTTTTTTATTTGTAAAGGGGGAGAAGAGGAAAAAAAAGATTTTTAAGAAAGAAGGTATAAAAATGGCTTCCAAGCAAACTAAACCTGCAATTTCAAAAGTAGGAGGGGGTTCTCCTATAGTGTCAGTAATGACACAGAAAGCTCAACTTCCTGTAGACTCAAAAAGTCAAGAAACCCCTATTAAAGATCTTAAAGAATTTATATCAGAAGCTATGAATAACCAAACTGCAATGATAGAGGAGAATAGAGGCAGAACAGAAGAAAAATTGGAGAAATTTGAGGAAGAAATAAAGAAAATTAAGGATGTTGTTGCAAAAAAGCATGATGACATAAGAGATGATATTTTATTAGCAGTATCTGGTCTGTCTAAGCACCTTATTCACTTAGATGAAAGAGTTGAAGAAATCAATGAATCTAATTTAAATCTGGAAGCTAAATTGGGTGAGGTAATGACTAAAAATGAAAGACTGGAAAATGAGGTTACTATGATTCAATATAGATCTATGGAGTTTGCCTTGAGATTGAGAGGAATGAAGGAGAATGGTCGGGAGAACTTAAGAGACAGATGTGCTGAGGTCGTTGCAGCAATCATTGGAGCAAGGAAAGATGACGCGGTACATCAGATTGACAAAGCCTATAGAGTCAATTCCTGGGTGGCTAAACAAAGACAATTGCCAAGAGATGTGGTGATTTATTTCATTGATAGAAGAATTAGAAATGATATATTACAAGCTTCCTACAAAAATAAAATACAGATGTTTGGTCAAGAAATCCAGGTACTGAAAGAGATTCCTCCTAAGATGTCAAGAGATAGAAAGGACTTTGGTTTTTTGGTTGAAGAGCTGAGACTGCAACAACTAATGTACAGATGCGATGCTCCAATAGGTTTAATAGTTAACTATGGTGGAGAGAGATACCGCTTGAATACAGTCTGGAAAGCCAAAGATTTCTACTTCAATGTTTTGAAGGCAGAACGTTCACCACCACCCAAGGAGGGTAAAAAAGAAATAGAGATACCTCAGCAAGAGAAAAATGGAAAACAGATAACCTATGCTGATGTAGCAGCTGGAGGAAAGGCACAAGAAGATCTTCCTTTTCCACTGAGAGGTATAGAAGAGCCGTAGCTAGAATCAGAGGAACCAAAGGAACAGCATATGACTCGAGCAACTTATAAACAATATAAGTTTTGTTTGTTGTTGCAATAACAACAACAAAAACAACAGTCATAAGTACTACAAATCCAAGATCTAACCCAAGAAGCTCAAGAATCTCAAAAAACAGAAGCAGTGGGAGGGGCAAGGCTGAAGAGTAAGATGCAGCATGATATTCAGCAAATGCTCTTAAAGCTTCAAGGTACCAAGAATGGCAACTAAGTTCCTTTCTTGGAATGTCAATGGTTTAAATTCACCACAAAAAAGGACGCCACTGACTGCACCATTAAAATTCTGCCAGGAGCTAAACTCCCAAAGCCAAAAATGTACTGTATGTCCCCCAGAGAATTAGATGAACTGAGAACATTTATTGACAAAAATCTGGCTACGGGATTCATCAAGCCTACCCAGCCAAAAATAGCACCTCCTGGGTTATTCAGAGAAAAAAAGGACGGCACTTTATGCCTCTGGACTATAGAAATTTGAATACTGACAAGGTGGAAAATGTATACCCATTCCCCCTTATGAAAGATATGCTGGCACACTTCTCCAATGAAAAAAATCTTCTCTAAACTGGACTTACAAGAGGCATACTACTGCATCACAATAAGGGAAGGGGATGAATGGAAAACTGCTTTTAACACCCTGCTGGGGTGTTACCAATTTAAAGTGCTCCCTTTTGGGTTGCAGGGAGCCCCAGCTGTTTTTAAGCAATTAATGAATGAGGTACTCTATGAACATTTATATAAAGGGATACTTGGATGACATAATCTACACGGAAATAAAAGCAGAGCACATAAAATTAGTCTGAGCAGTCCTAAACAAACTCAGAACTGCCAAGCTTTATGCAAAACTCACTAAATGCAAGAAAAAATAGACTACCTGGATTACAGAACATCCCATGAGGGGATAGAAATGGACCCACAAAAAGTGAAAGCTGTTATTGATTGGGAACCATTCTATACATTGTTTTTTGGGGTTTGCAAATTTTTACTGCCAGTTCATACCGGTTTTTGCTAAGATTGCCCTACCCATTACAAACCTGCTAAAAACAAAGGGGGGGGGGACAACCCAAAACCAAGGCAACCACTTAATTGGACTATGGAATGCCAAGCAGCATTTGAAAAGCTCAAACAGCTGTTCTCAGTCAAGCCAATTTTAAAACCCCAGACCCAGAAAAATCATTTGTCATTCAAGCAGATGCTAGTGATGTGGCAGTAGGGGCTGTCCTGCTCCAAAAGAACAAGCACAACCAGCTACAACTGTGCGCATACAGATCCAAAAAGTTAATCAAGATTGAGCAAAGGTAGGCTATCTGGAACAAGAGGCATATGTTGTACGTTGGGCACTCCTCACCTGGAGACATTTCCTGGAAGGAAATGAAATCCCATTCAAAGTCTGGACTGATCATAGAACCCAGAAGCTCTAATAACCCCATGAAAACTTTCCCCCAAGCAAGTACCCTGGGCACAATATTTTAAACATTTTAACTTTATGCTCAAATATCTCAGAGGGGAGAAACTTTTTATCTGCTGCTTTATTCAGGAAACCCTAATACTACAGCAAGAAAACTGAAATTGTCAAACCTATACTCCAAACATCTCAGCTAGCGATCACCAGGACACAGGCAAAATGGAACCCGCCCACAGACAACATGACAGTTCAAGGTTTTAAATAAGCCCTCCTTAAGGATGACTGGTTCCAAGCCCACAAAAAGAACTGTTTGCTGAAACATGACCTAGCCTGGGTGGGAGACAAATTCTATGTTCCACCTAGTCAACCATAATCACCTAGTCCACCTTCATCAGCTCCAGTCCAAGGACTGGAGCTGATGAAGCAATGCCACGATTCCAGACTAGCTGGCCACTTCAGATTTGTGAAAACCCTACACCTCATCAAAAGACAATTCTAGTAGCCATCCCTTGAAAAGGACATTGAAAGCTATGTTGCCAACTGCCCTGTCTGCCCTGCTGCCAAAAGACACTAGGGGAAATCCCCTGGACTCTTACAAACTATAGCTGAGCCTTCAGCACCCTGGAGAGAGATCTCCATGGATTTTATTGTAAAACTTCCTGAAAGCGCAGGAAATACCATTATTTGGGTTGTCACAGACCTTTTTTCTTAACAGGTCCATTTCATATCCTGCCAAAAAATCCCAACTTCTAGAACTGGCAAAATTGTTTCTAGTACACATCTACCACCTTCATGGTGCTCCCCTAAGTATTATTTCAGATAGGGATGTTTATTTATTTATTTTATTCAATTTGTAGACCACCCTTCTCCTAGTGGACTCAGGGAGGTGCACAGCCAGAACTAAAACACATACCAATACAAAATTTTAAATTTTAAAAGAATTACATAACTTTGGCCCAAAATTTAAAACATTCAATTTAAAACCCATTAAAACAATTTAAAAAGCTAAAAAAGTGTGTGTGTGTGGGGGGGTTCACTAGCCCAGCTTGATGGAAAAGAAAAGTTTTTAGGGCACGGCGAGAGACCCGGAGTTCTGATATCCTTCGTATCTTTGGGGGCAAATCATTCCAAAGGGCAGGAGCTGCCACAGAGAAGGCCCTCCCCCTGGAGGTTGCCAGCTGACATTGCCTGGCTGACGGCACCCTGAGGATCCCTCTCTGTGGGAGCATACTGGTCAGTGGGAGGCTATCGGCGGCAGAAGACGGTCCTGCAAATACCCAGGTCCTATGCCATGGAGCGCTTTAAAGATGGTAACAAACACCTTGAACCACACCCAGAAGATGACCAGAAGCCAATGCAGCTGATGCAGGAGAGGCATCACATGGGAGCACCCCCTCGCTCCCATAATCCCCTGCACGGCTGCATTCTGCATCAGTTGGAGCCTCCAGGTGCTCCTCAAGGGGAGCCCCATGTAGAGAGCACTACCGTAGTTCAGGCGGGAAGTGACGAGTGCCTGAGTGACTGTGCGTAAGGAGCCCTAAGGGAGAAAGGGACGCAACTGGAGAATCAGGTGAACCTGATGAAAAGCCCCCCTGGCCACAGCCATCATATGCTCTTCTAAAAACAGCTGTGCATCCAAGAGGATGCCCAAGTTGTGAGCCCTGTCCGTGGGGGCCAATAACGCGCCCCCAATAGCCAGTGATGGCACCAGCTGGCTATATCGGGATGCCGGAAGCCACAGCCACTCGGCCTTGGGAGGGTTGAGTTGAAGACTGTTACTCCCCATCCAGATCTGCATGGCCTCCAGGTACTGGGACATCATTTCAAGGGCATCGTTGGGATGGCCTGGGGTGGAGATGTACAGCTCAGTATCATCAGCGTACTGGTGGAACTCCACCCCAAAGCCATGGATGATCTCACCCAGTGGCTTCACATAAATGTTGAACAGAAGGGATGAGAGGACCGACCCCTGTGGCACCCCACAAACAAGGCGCCTCGGGGTTGACCTCTGCCCCCCTGCCAACACTGACTGCGACTGGTCAGAGAGATAGGAGGAGAACCACCGCAAAACGCATGGTCGATGGTATCAAAAGCCGCTGAGAGATCTAACAGGACCCCTCTAACATAGAGGAGCAACCCCTATCCTGAGCCCTCCAGAGATCATCCACCAACGTGAACAATGCCGTTTCCATGCTGTGCCCAGGCCTGAAGCCAGACCGGAGTGGATCTAGATAGACAGCTTCATCCAGGTACCCAGGAAGCTGTCACGCCACCACACTCTCAACAACTTTCGCCAAGAAGGGAAGGTTGGAGACCGGATGGTATTTAGCCAAAACAGCCAGATCCAGAGCAGGCTTCTTGAGGAGGGGCCTCATCACCATCTCTTTCAAGGCAGATGGCAAGACACCCTCACTCAAGGAAGAGTTGATAATCCCCTGGAGCCAGCCTTGCATAACCTCCCAGGAGGCCAGCACCAACCAGGAGGGACACAGGTCCAATAAACATGTGGTCGCATTCAGCCACCCCAGTATCCTGTCCACATCCTCGGGAGCAAGAGGGTCGAACTCCTCCCAAATGGCAGTCTCAAGACCAGCACCCATCATCCTGTCTGTACGGAAGACCAAGTCTTCCTGAATCTGAGTGATTTTATTGTGCAGATACTGGATAAAATCCTCAGCACGACCCTGCAAGGGATCCTCCCACGCTCCCAGGTGGAGGAGGGAGTGGATCACCCTAAACAGGGTGGCCGGGCAGTTATCTGCCGATGCGATGAGAGCGGAAAAATAGATACATTTTGCAGCTTTTATCGCCACGAGGTAGGTCTTAATATGAGACCTTACCAGTGTTCGGTTGGATTTGGAGCGACTAGATCTCCAACTGCTCTCTAGGCATCTTTTCTGGTGCTTCATCTCCCTCCGCTCCTCGAAGAACCAAGGAGCCAGGTAGACTTGGCAATGGGTCAGAGGCTGTACAGGCACAACTTGATCCAAAGCATCAGTGGCCACCCTATCCCAAGCGGCCACCAGCTCCTCAGCCGAGCCATGAGTCAGAGCCTCAGGAAGTGATCCAAGCTCCATCTGGAACCTATCAGGATCCATCAGGTGCCTGGGGTGGAACCATCTGGTCTGTTCCACCTCCCTGCGGCAGGGTGTGGTGGTTAGAAAGTCAAGCCTAAGAAGGGAATGATCCGACCATGACAAGGGCTCAATCACTAACTCCCCTATCTCAAGATCATTCATCCACTGTCCAGAGACAAAAATCAAGTCCAGAGTGTGTCCTCCCATGTGAGTGGGTCCATGAATTAATTGGGTCAGGTCCATGGCCGTCATGGAAGCCATGAACTCCTGGGCCACCTCAGATGCTTCGCTGACAGACAGCAAGTTAAAGTCCCCCATGACCATAAGCTTGGGGGTCTCCACTGCCACCTCGGCAATCATATTGAGGAGCTCAGACAGGGCCACTGACATATGGCTGGGAGCCAGGTACGTAATCAGCAAGCCCATCTGCCTCCCTTGTTCCTACTTCACAAGGAGGACTCACATCCGGCTATCTGAGGTACAGTGGCCTCCCTTGGGGCGAGACCTTCCTTTACCAGAACTGCCACTCCCCACCCCTCCCCTGGGACTTCGGCTGATGGAATGCATAGAAACCCAGAGGGCACATCTCAATGAGGGGAACCCCCCTCCTGGTCCAACCAGGTCTCTGTAATACCTACCAGGTCTGCACCCCCCTCCTGAACCAGATCATAAATGAGGGGGGCTTAATTTACCAAAGACCTGGCATTGCACAGCATCAACTGGAGGCCCAGGGCCTGAGGATCTGAACAACCCAGGGTGCGAGACGAGCATTGGTAGGGCCGGAGCACACAATCACTTGCAGACAGCGAGTGTGTCCTCCCCTAATACAATATGGCCCCCTGCTCCCACTGTATCTGCCCCTCCCACCCACACTGCTGATGGAAACGCCCTCCCCAATATAGGAACTAGCCCCCCCAGCCCCCTGACACCTGTGGGTTACCCCCCAAACCCACCCCGGTCATTGCATTCTCCCTCCCACCCCTTAAAAAATGAATTAAAAATGCATACTAAGAACTTTTTAAATCCCCAATGCCTTCATGCCACCTCTCGGGATCCCAGGACCCGTCTTTGAGGTATTTCTTGGCAAGGCCAGTGGGCCACTTCCAGGAATGGGGGATATTCCAGGAATGGGGGATATAAAGCCCATAAATCCGATCTTGAATAGAATCATGGGGCCATAGACAGCCATGGAGGAGGGTACGAAGAATGGCAAACAGGAGATGTTAATAGTGGGCTAGGAACTGGCTAAGATTCTCCCAAACATCGGGAACTTCCTCGCCCAAGCGTCCCCTCACAACACTTGGGTGAGGCATAGCTGGTAACCACCATCATCCTCTCCCCATGATGGCATCCCGAAAGTCAACTGGGAGTTCTGTCCAGTGGTATTCTCAGCCATTGCAGAGCTCCCACCCCTGCATCGATGTCATAGAACCACAACTGCCCTCTCACAGCAGTGGGAATCCCTGCCCAAGACAAGCCAGTTCCATGGGAGAGAAAAAAACCAACGCCTTCCCAGCTGTCCAAATCCAAGTCCCAGCTCGCTGATCGCTGATCCTGGGCAGGGTCCCCAGATGGACTAAAGGGGCCCAGGGTTCAACAGCCCTCTTGTGGGGGAGGGGTAGAGAAGTCACATTAATACCCCAAAGACCCCTCATGTCCAGGGAGTGTTCACTTCACTTCAAAGTTTTGGTGGGCTTTTTAAAATCTGTTAGGCATTACCCAGGGCTTAAGCTCCTCCCACCACACCCAGATGAATTGGATGGTTGAAAGTGGTAACGGGGTGCTAGAACAATATTATGTTTTATAAATTATCAACAAGATGGTTGGACTGGCCTCTTACCATTTGCTGAAGTTGCCTACAATAACTCTGTACACAGCAGCACAGGATTCACTCCATTCTAAGTGGCCACAGGTGGCAGGCCACCCTTGTGCCAGAACAAAGGAGTCTGACATCCCCTCCCTTAATAAGTGGATACAGAACTTATAAACAACATGGCCAGTAGTAAGGCTAGCTTTGCAGGAGGCTAGAGCTGCTTTTAAAGCCCAAGCAGATAAAAAACGTACTGAACCCAAACCACTCAAGTTGTGTATACTTATCTACAAAATTCCTACAACCATTACAACTTTCAAGCTGGGACCAAAATTTAAGGGCCCATTCCCCATTACCAGAGTTATTAACCCTGTCACAATAGAACAATTCCTCCCTAAAGCCCTTAGACAGATTTATTGTGTAGTGAACTTCAGTAGGCAAGAACGAGACCAGCATAGCTGCAACAGTATTTATTGACTCAAAAAGGGAACTGAGGAACTGCAGGTAAATGCTATTATTTATATTCTAGGCCCATAGGGCCTTAACCAATCATAGAACTAGAAAAAACCCACCCAAATATATTTTTTTAAATTTCCCTCCAAAACAGTTGGTGTCATCTAAAGGTTACTTTCACTTTGGCACAGTTAACAGGATCATCTAACAGTTAGTTTCATTTTAACACAACTATATACATTCAATACATAACACCCCTTTCCCCTAGGATAGTTCTTATTCTCAGTTTGTTCAACATTCATAATCTTTGGTTGTGTAGGCAGACTCAGAGGAAAACAGTTTTCTCTTGGGTCTGATAAAAACTTGGGATTCTCCTCCAGGACTGGATTGGCCTACTGATGCGGTAACTGGCATCTGATTGTATGATCATCTCCCAGAGTAACTTTGTATGACAAGGGATCTGTTACCTTAATTACTTTTGCTGTCACCCAAGGTGCCCGCTCCCATAGCTCTTATATCACCCAGCTGTAAATACCTGGGGGGCTTTGGCTGAGCCATCTCCACTGCTATTCTGTCTGGGTGAAGTCGACCAAGCTTTGTTGTGAGCCAGTGACCCCACCTCAGCTCTGCTGGGCTGCAACCTGTTGTTATACAGGGAGTTGTGTGTTGACACAGGAGGAAATTTGCCAGGTGGTGATTCCAGTATCCAGTCGTCATCCGCTTGAACACCTCCTTTGTTGTCCTGACCATTTGTTTGGCCCGATCTTTGGTCACGGGGTGGAATGGAGCACAAGTTATGTGCCGAATCATGTTGGCATTGAGGAATGACTGAAACTCTTCTGCCTTGAATTGTGCCCCATTGTCAGGCATGATCACATCTGGCAGACTATGTGTGGTGAATAGCTGGCACAACTCTTGGGTGACTCTGGTCATTGTCATCGATGAGACCAGTGCCAGTTCCAACCACTTGGAATAACTGTCCACTACTATCAAGAAAACCTGCCCCTGGAAAGAGCCTGCAAAGTCAATATGCACACGAGACCATGGGGTGTGCATGGTCTCCCAGTGGTGCACAGATGCTTGTGGCATCTCTGGTCAGATTTCTTGGCAGGCCTGGCAACTGTTATGGTCCACCAGCAGCCTGTGGAGCTGGCAGCAAAGTCAGACAGCGATGAGGCTGAGGAAGAACATTTTTGTGTTTTGAGAACTTTGCTTTCATTTAATTTAGAATAAGATGAGAATGAGTTAACTGTAAACGCTCCCAAGGGGGGCCCTGAGATCTGCAACACTGGTATGTGTTGGCAGCTGATGTGGAAATTAACCAGGCCAGAGATTGGTACAGCGGGGCCATGGCTGGAATAAGCCTCCCCCCTCTGCCCTGAAAGAAACCTCTAGAACAGCCAAAGGGGGGCCAGCATCCAAGCCCAGGTCTACCGCATGTTTCAGATGTGGGAAAGAGTGGCACTGAGCTACTAATTGTTTCTCCAAACCTGACTCCAAGCCAACTTCAACTGGAGGAAAGAAAGATGAGAAGCCACCAGGAAAAAAAATGTGAAACAGCCATTAAAGGTGTGGAAGTCAGGCCTGGAGGAGTTGGGAGCTGCGACCACCCCAAGGGACAGTGAAACCAACACCAACAATGACCCCTTGGTAAGTCAGCATGTGGGCCCCATGACCATCTGGGTGGAGTTAAGGCATCCCAGCATCATCCAGTACCCAGGGAAAGATGCTAGCCTTTTGGACTCTGGATGTACTAGGTGTGTAATCAGCCCAGAGGTGGTGGAAAAAATGGGACTGAGACTGTGGACAATGAAAGTGCCCATAGCATTTTACCAGCTGGATGGGTCAGTAGATGGTGGTGGGGGTCAGCCCACTTTGTGAGCGAAACCATTGATATTTCGATAACAATTCATATTGTTATCAATATTGTTAACAATAAACAGTTGATATGAGGGACCACTGAGAGACTTCGAATTTTATCATAGCCCCAGGAATGGAACAACCCCTCTTGCTCAGATGGCCCTGGCTCCGGAAAAGGAACCCTCATGTGAATTGGAGGAAGGGCTTGTTGTGCATCCACTCCACCCAGCAGGGGAAAGAAGGGGGAAAATCCTTCTGCATGGCCAAAGCTGTGAAGGAGCTGGCAGCAGCTGTGAGCAAATGCATTGCTGGGAAGGAGAAATCCTAAGGAATATTGGGACTTCAGGGAGGCATTCAGTGAGAGGGCGTCAGATGTGCTCCCACCCCATTGGCCCACAGACTGTGGCATAGAAATCCTCCCAGGGGTGAAGAAACCTAGGATCTACTCCATGACCCTGCAAGAGCTGGAGGAGTTGTGAAACTTTATTGATAAAAACCTGAAATGAGGTTTCATCCAATGAACAAGGCCACAAGTAGCTGCCCCAGTGCTGTTCCTGGAGAAAAAAGATGGCTCTCTTCACTTAGGTGTTGACTACATGAACATCTTTACAAGGGAGTCTGGGTCTACATAGATGACATTCTTATTTACACTGAGACCATGGACGAACATGTGAAAATAGTGTGATCAGTCCTGAAAAAACTCAGGGCTGCTGAGCTGTATGCTAAATTGTCAAAGTGCGAGTTTCATCAGAGTAAGATTGACTATCTGGGTTACCGCATATCACATGACGGTATAGAAATGGATCTGGAGAAAATCCAGGCAGTCTTGGAGTGGGCACCTCCATGTATCTGCAAGCAGCTGCAAAGCTTCTTAAGCTTTGCCAACTTTTATTGATAATTTATTCCCTCATTTGCAAAAATTGCATTACCCATTACCAACCTCCTAAAAACAAAGGGAGAGGCTAAGCCAAAGCCCAGCCAGCCCCTCAAGTGAAGCATGGACTGCCAGGCAGCTTTTGAGAGACTGAAATGATTGTTTGCAGCTGAGCCTGTCCTTAAGCATCCCGCCATGGAGACCCCTTTTGTAGTCCAGGCCAATGCCAGTGACATGGCTGTGGGGGTGGTGCTACTTCAAGCAAATGCTAATGGAACTGCACTTACAGCTCCCGTAAATTAAGTGAAACTGAAAGGAGATGGGCAATCTGGGCAAAGGAAGCTTTTGCTGTCTGATGGGCTCTGTTAACTTGGAGGCATTTCCTTGAAGAGCAAAACACCCTTTTGAGGTTTGGAAAGACTATAAAAACCTAGAGGCTCTAAAACACCATGGAAGTTGTCACCCAAACAAGTCTGGTGGGCACAACATTTTAATCAGTTTAATTTCTCTCTGCACTGGGGAAAAGAATTTTATGGCAGATGCTCTCTCGAGATTGCCCCAATATAATAGTACATGGCCGGAAGTAATCCACCCAGTTATTCCCTCAAAGCAGCTGGCTGCTCCTGTCGTCACCAGAGATCAGGGGAAGGGGGACCTGAACCTATCCACTGATTTAAGCAAGCAGTTAAAGCAGTAGTGAAGTGTAAAAGTTGTTACTACCAGTTCTGTGGGCGTGGCTTGGTGGGGGGGGGGAGTAATGTGACTGGGTGGACATGGCCAACTTTTCTCTACTTTTAAAAGCATTTTTTCTACAACCTCTTCAGCTGAAGAAGTTATTTAAAAATGCTTTTAAAAGGCTCTAACAATCCCAGCTGAGTTGCCTGATCGTCAGAGGATTTTGTTTTCTTTTAAAAGCATTTTTTTTGCTTTTAAAAGAAAAAAAAGCCTCTGACAATCAGGCAATTCAGCTGGGATCATCAGAGTCTTTTGAATTAATTTTTTCTACAACCTCTTTAGCCAAAGAGATTGTAAAAAATGCTTTTAAAGGGCTCTGATGATCCCAGCTGAGTTGCCTGATCGGCAGAAGCTTTTCAAAGCATTTTTTTCTATTGAAAGCTTTGATGATCAGGCAACTCAGCTGGCTGAAGAGGTTGTAGAAAAAATTCTTTCAAAAGGCTCTGACAATCCCAGCTGAGCCGCACAATCATCAGAGGCTTTTTTTAACTTTTAAAAACATTTTTTCAGCTGAAGAAAAAATGCTTTTAAAAGTAAAAAAAAAAGCCTCTGATGATTGCGCAGCTCAGCTGGGCATGAGGAGGGCAGGGATTTTTGCTACTGGTTCTCTGAACTATCCACTGCCATTTCTACCAGTTCGGGCGATCCAGTCCGAACCGAGAGCATTTCACCTCTGAGTTAAAGGAAGCACTAAAAATTGATGACTGGTTCATATCCCACTCCAACGAGTGTACTGTTCGTGATGGTCTTGCATGGGTGAATGCTAAGTTGTATGTCCCTGCCAGCCTGAGTGGAGCAGTGTTACAACAAGCCCACGATGCAAAAACTGCTGGGCATTTTGGCTTCACTATGACATTACACTTAGTTAAATGACAGCCCTTGCTAAAGAAGGACATAGTGGCATATGTTCACTGAGCCCATAAGAAACAGGCTGACAAGAGTAATTTAAGATAGAGTTATATAGAATTAGAACTTTTGTAAATATGTTTTTTATGATAGTGATACCGATATAGAAAAGCTGTTATTAGTGGAAAATTTTTGCTATGTTGTTTTTCTGTATTTTTTTTCCTGTGTTGTATTTTTGTACTGTATTTTAAATGTTGGAATTTCAATAAATACTTTTTTAAAAAAAAAGAAATAGGCTGACAAGAAAAGAGCTAGGCCAAAGGACTATCAAGTGGGGGATAAGGTTTTCCTTTCCATTAAGTACCTATAAACTACCCAAAAGAAAAAACTTGGGCCTAAATATGTAGGCCTTTTTCCTATTCTACGAGTTGTAAATCTGGTCATGGTACAGTTGGAGCTACCCAAAACACTCAGGAGGATCCACCCAGTGTTTCATGTTAGTTTACTGAAACCTAAACATATCTCCTCACTTCATCTGGACCATCTCCCCCTCCAGTTCCCCTCCTCATTGAAGGAGAGCAACATTTCGAGGTCAAAGAGATCCTTGATTCTAGAAAACATAGGGGGAAAGTACAATCTTTGGTGGCCTAGAAACATTTCTCTTCCTCTCAATCTGGATGAGTGAATGAGCAAGATGTCTGAGCTCTGAAGCTTTTACAGTTATTCCACTCTAAAAATCCTGATAAGGATTGTATTATTCTATATATATATTTTATGTTTTGATACTTTTAGGAGGTATCTACCCTGTCCATTTTACTTTGTTTTTTTTCCTAGGATTAACATCTCTTCTGCAGGAGGGCCAAACATCAGCCTCTGTGATGCTTGCTTGCTATCAGCTGCCATAGTAACAGAGGCGGGATGGATAGGTATTTGGGTGGAGTGAAAGTGAGCTAGTGGAGATGTCTCATGATGTGACCGAAAAAGGAGGAAAAGGAAGCAATACTCTCAAAGTCTTCTGTGCAGCTGAATGGACTTTTTGATAGTCAGTCAAGGTCAACCATTCTGGTGTACCAGATGGACGGGACCATCTGAAGATGCACCTCACATGACACCTTGGGGAGCTGGGGATTGGACATTCAGCCAGGATCCTTGGGGGGAGGGATTTGGTGATACTTTCAATATGTAACTTTCACGCCTTTTGCCTCAGATCTTGCTTTCTTTTTGCTGCTATCAGTTCATGCTCAGTAAAAGTACCTTTCTCTACAAACATGGGGTTGGGGTTTTTCTTTCTTGAGTTTTGAATCTAGTCCTGCATCAATTTTATTCTACAATGCAAAGGGAACCCTGCACAGTTTTAATTGGATTGGACTTTCTGCTGGATCAAAGTTGAGTGAAATGGATGCTCCTTTATATTATCCCAACTTAGCGCTGAATATGTCAGCGTATTATTGGCATACCGCTTCTAGATCAGCTATTTGGGTTCGATGAATGCCCATTACCCTGATGCCCAGGGTCTTAAGCCAGTGTACTACCCCTCTATGACCACTACACTGAGGGGACCCTCAAACTCTCTAAATTGTACCCTAATGGTAGCTTCGCCCCTTACAGGAACATGGCAATTCTGGAATTCCATTAGCACTAAACTCAATTATTTGAGCAGGACTCACCATTGGCTACATTTGCAGATGTGGTCGAAAGTTATGGAAAATATAATGGACAGGGTGATCCAGTATCAAGCTCCATGGAGCATGGGACCCCTTGAAGTTTTAGTTGGAGTTTTATCTTTTCTTTTAATGGAGTGTTGGGCCCCTGTGTGTTGGATGCTATGTGTCAGGTATGCTTCCTTCAGTATCCAGGAAAGAAAGACCCAGACTTCATTGCATAATGAAGCATGGTACTTTTACTAGATATAAAGTGAACGCAACGATGGAAAGCAGGATTCTGAGGCAAAAAGCACGAAAATTACAGATAGAAAGCATCCCCTCCCATTGTCCACCGTAAATCATCCAATCCAAAGGTCTCCCAGAGGTCAGGTGGGAGCACACGTCTGGCAGTGTCATCAATCAGGAATGCGGTGGCCATTGACCTGATAGCAGCTTCACCAGTTCAGTAATAAGGCTTAAGAATTGGTTTGGTTTTCCTGGCCGGCATCATACATAGCCCAGCTAGCTACCCCACTCCCTCCATTACTATGACAGCCAATGTTACAGCTGCAAATGAGCCTGTCTCTGAGATGATCTTCCAGATCAGGGAACTCACATTGGTGCAAAGATTGGCGAAGGATTGCCACAAACTCTGCTGCAGATTCCCCAGATCTCTGTTCTTGTTGCTCGAATGCATGGCATTAGGCGATGACCGAGAATCTAGGCTCAAAATGCTCCTTTAATTTTTTTCTTGAGATCTGCATAGGCCACTGTCTCTAAGCTTGCCGGTGCTACCAAGTTTTCAGCGATATCAAACGTGGCTTGTCCACAGACACATAACAGGGCTGCCACCTTCAGGTATTTGTCTAAGATCTGGTTAGCCCAGAGATAGTTGTCTATTCAGGAGACATATGAGCTCCACTGTTCTGGGTGAATAATGATGGAATTAACAAAAGAGGTGCAGTAACTGGAAGAAGGAAGACTTGCCTACTATTCAAGAATGGACACTAAAAATAGCAAATTTAGCAGAGATGGCCAAAATTTCAGCATATTTGAAAGATCACTCAAATGAAAAGTATGTTTTGGAATTGAGAAGATGGATTGATTATATTCAAAGCAAATATCAGATTAAAAAGTTTCAAATAGTTTACGAATGAATAAAGAGATTTTAGAAAAGTATTTAAATTTAGTTAAGTAAAAGGGGAGCTAAAGCACAAGAGGGAGATAGGAGTCTATAATTAGTTAGCATATGTTAGATTATTATTGTTCAATGCTATACCCTGTATTTTGCTCTGGGAAGTAGGGGGGAGGGTTGGGGGGGAGGAGGGAGGTGGGATGGGGAAACATTTGTAAAACTTACTAAAACTTTTTAATAAAAAAAAGAGAGAGATTAAAAAAAACCAAAAGTGTGGTAAAGCAGTGGGCCCAGATGTACTGCTGGCAGAGCTATATAAAACATTACAGGACATAATAAGTAATACAATGTTGGATGTATTCAATGATCTTTTAGTAAAAACAGATACTGAATTCATGGATGGAGGAAATATTACACTTATACTGAAAGAGTATACAGATCTACAACAAGTTAAAAACTATAGGCTGATTGTCAGCATTTCACGCTGCACTTACTTTAATGCTGACATAAGAAGGAGAAGCGGAGGCTCTGGAAAGGGACTGTTGACTCTTCACCTACTTATTTTCCCTGGAGAGAATATCACCTAGGAGATGGGATGAGAGGGGGAAAATTCCTTTCAGTGGGAGCAGTAGATTAGGGGCAGAGTGACTGGGAAGATGGCCAATGAGTACAGAGGAGTGGGGAGAGGAAAAGGAGGATTTTAGCTGAGGAAGCCAGAGTTGGCTGCAATGAGTCGGAGTAGAATGTTCGTGCTTAATAAATAAGAGTTTTTTCATCAAAGACTATTTGTTTGAAATGCAATTTATTTGAGATGACTTCAAAACCTGACACCAATTTCCTTGCTAAATGCAGATTACAAGATATTACATTACCATTACCATTGGTGCTGGTACTATTGGTACTAGTACACTGGTATGTACTATTACCATTACAATAATGGTAAATAGACTAAAGAGGTTGTTAAATGAATTTATACATACAGATAATTTATACATACCTAAGAGGCAGATTAGAGATAATATGAGGATTTTGAACACTTTGGAATATTACAAAGCACATCCAGAAAAACAAATGGCATTGATGTTTCACAGAAGGCATTTGACAATGTGAATTGGCAATTTATGATAAATCAATTATAGACTATGGACTTTGGGAGAAAGTTTACAAATGTGATCAAAGCAATTTATAGTAAATAATCAACAAAGTTGATGATAAATGGAGATATGACTGAGAAGGTTGATATCAAGAAAGGAACAAAATAAGGATGTCCTTTATCCCTATTGTTATTTGTGTTGACATTAGAGGTATTAAATAGAACTATAGGACAAAATGAAAAGATAAAAGGGATGAAAATTTAAAAAAGAAGAATATACAGTAAGCTGCAAGCATTTGCAGATTACTTAGTGCTTATTCTAAAGGGACCTCAAGAAGTAGGACCAAAATTAATAGAATTAATAGAAGAACATGGAAAGGTGGCAGGGTTGCAAATCAACAACAACAACAACAACAACAACAACAACAACAATAATAATAATAATAATAATAATAATAATAATAATAATAATAATAATAATAATATTTCTATACTGCCCCTCTCCCGAAGGACTCGGGGCGGTGTGCAGCCTGATTAAAAACACAAAGACAGACAGAGTTTAAAAATAATTAAAAATATTAAATAGTTTGGCTCAATTATAAAACCCCAATTTAAAATCCCGCATTTAAAACCAATTTAAAATCTTTACATTGCTAGCCCAGCCTGGCGGAACAACAAGGTTTTGAGGACACAGCGAAATACACGGAGGTCAGAGATCTTACGCATTTCTGGGGGTAATTCATTCCAAAGGGCAGGGGCTCCCACAGAGAAGACCCTCCCCCGGGCATCGCCAGCCAACATAATTTGGCTGATGGCACCCTGAGGAGACCCTCTCTGTGGGAGCGAACTGGCTGGTGGGAGGCTACTGGTGGCAGAAGACAGTCTCGAAGGTACCCTGGTCCAATGCCACAGAGCGCTTTAAAGGTGGTAACCAACACCTTGAATCGCACCCAGAAGACCACTGGGAGCCAGTGCAGCTCACGCAGGAGGGGTGTCACATGGGCACAATGGGTTGCGCCCATGACCACCCGCACGGCCGCATTTTGGACCAGCTGGAGCCTCCGGGTGCTTTTCAAGGGGAGCCCCATGTAGAGAGCATTACAGTAGTCCAGTCGAGAGGAGACAAGGGCATGAGTGACCATGCACAAGGCGTTGCGATCCAGAAAGGGCTGCAACTGGCGAATCAGGCGAACTGATAAAAAGCCCCCCTGGCCACGTCCGTCATATGCTCTTCTAAAGACAGCCGTGAATCCAGGAGGATGCCTAGATTGCGAGCCCTCTCTGTGGGGGGCAAAGATTCGCCCCCAATAGTCAGCGATGGCACCAGCTGACTATATCGTGACGCTGGGAACCACAGCCACTCAGTCTTGGAAGGGTTGAGTCTGAGCCTATTTCTCCCCATCCAGATCCGTACAGCCTCCAGGCAGCGAGACATCACAGCAAGGGCATTGTTGGGGTGGTCTGGGGTGGAAATGTACAGCTGAGTATCATCAGCGTACAGATGGACTCTCACCCCAAAACCATGGATGATCACACCCAGCGGCTTCACATAAATGTTGAACAGAAGGGGCGAGAGGACTGACCCCTGCGGCACTCCCCATATGAGGCGCCTCGAAGTCAACCTCTGCCCCCCTGTCAAGACAAACTGCATTGTTGACGGGGGTAAAACAAAATACTGATAAAACAAAAATACTGATAAAACAAAAATACTGGTGAAAAACATTACAGAGAAACAAAAAGGGATTTAATGGAGAAATTAGATAATCAGATTACCAAGAAGGTAAGGTACCTAGGAATTCAATTAACATCAAGATGTGTAATTATAAAGGACTTCCTGTGGCTCCACCAGTGCTGAAGGACGCTCATTTGCGAGCGCCAGCCCCGGGCTCCGTAAGAGATGCTAGAACAGCGAAAATCAGCTGTCTAGCAGCTTGAAAACTTTCCTCCTGGGTGAAGGGGGGAAAGAGAGCCGACGGGTGTGGGTAGAGCTCCCCAAGAGCCCCAGGTTTTTTATTTTTTAAATCTGGGGCTTAAAGGGTGAGAGCTCCCCGGAAAGCCTGTCATTGCTCTGGACCCAGGATGTTTCTGCTTTAAGCAGAACTAGACACCACGACCACCCCAGCAATTCAACTTTTTAAAAAAAGGATTCTGGATCTAAAAGCTGGCAGAGCAATCACAGGAGAAACTAAATTGCAAGTACTATACTTTAACTCTGGAAAGTTTATTACCTCACTCTGAATTCTTATGGAAGAAAGGGAAAGTAAGATGGCATTTAGCTTTAATGGGCCATGAAGAAATGAAACTTAGATACAAAGTGTTATGCTGTGCTGAGAGCCCCTGCTTAAAAGAAGGGGATATTTTAAAAGGAGAAGGACTTAAAAATTATTTTTAGAGGGGAAAAAAAGACTTGTACCACTTAAGGATTGGAATAATTGAATTAGTTGCTGGGAAAGTATAAAGTGAAAATTTTACTGGAAGAAAAAAAATGGCTGGTTTTTCTGAAAGGGATGAAGGCTTACCATTACACACATCAACAAATACACAAATACTGACTGTGGATCTCTTTAAAGAAATGCTAGAATCATTTTCCTCCTCGTTATTGGAAAGACTGGAAGGGCATTTTGAGAAGGTTTTTACTCAAATTTGCAACAAAGATACAAGGGGAGATACTGTATCGGTATCCCAGATGCCAAATATATTGAGATGCTGAATGAAGAGGAGGGAGAAACAACCAGTTTAAAGCGCTTGTGGAAAATGGAGTGGATGTTCTTCAAATTAAGAAGGGGAAGCTGAGAGGCTTGAAGGAGTCTAACCAGGAAATATTGAGAGAGATCTTTCTAGAGGTTCTGATGCAGTCAAATGGAAAATTGTCAGGAGGTGTTGGGATTTTTAATATAAGAAGAAGGATTCGAAATGGAACATTACAATTTCTTCACAAAAATGGACTCTCAATTCTAGTTAAAGAGGTGTGCTTATTAAAAGGAACTATTTTGCAAAGTGAACAAGACTGTAAGGTTCAACAATTCCAGCTGAAAACCCAAGAATTTGAAAAAATAAAAAAAAGGCGGAGGAACAAGACTAAAGAAGAAGGTTCGCAAAAAAATCAGGAAAAAATGGAGATGGAAAAATTATAATCTTCCTTGTTGGGGAGGATAGTAATAGTGAAAAAGAATTATTATACCTGTACTTAGGGATATGATTTGTTTTGTTTTGAAAAGTTATATTAAAGTGAAAATGAATGATTTACTTATATTTAGGGACATGATTTGTTCTGGAAAGTTATATTAAGTAATGTTATGTTTGAATTGTTATAGGCTACTGACTAAATTTTTACTTTTGTTTGGAAGTATATTTTAATTTAGTTTAGTTTAGTTTATTAAATTTGTATACTGCCCTTCTCCTAGTGGACTCAGGGCGGTGCACAGCCAGGAATAAAAAACACTTCAATACAAAATTTAAAATTTGTAAAAGAATTAAACTATTTTTGGCCCAGAAAATTTAAAAAACCCATTAGGCAGTTTAAAATTTAAAACCTATAGATAATTTAAAAACTAAAAGAGGGGGGGGGTTTACGCCAGCCCAGCTTGACAAAATAAAGTTTTAAGGGCACGGCGAAAAGCCCGGAGATCAGGTATCATATGGATCTCAGGGGGCAAATCGTTCCAGAGGGCTGGTGCTGCCACAGAGAATGCTCTCCCCCTGGGCGTCACCAGCCGACATTGCCTGGCTGATGGCACCCTGAGGAGTCCCTCTCTGTGGGAGCGTACTGGCCGGTGGGAGGCTATCGGTGGCAGAAGGTGGACCTGCAAGTACCCAGGCCCTATGGCATGGAGCACTTTAAAGGTAGTAACCAACATCTTGAAGCGTACCCAGAAAACTACCAGAAGCCAATGCAGCTCACGCAAGAGAGGTGTCACGTGGGAGCACCCCCTTGCTCCCATAATCCCCCACGCAGCCACATTCTGCACCATTTGGAGCCTCTGGGTGCACCTCAAGGGGAGCCCCATATAGAGAGCATTACAGTAGTCCAGGCAGGAAATGACAAGTGCCTGAGTGACTGTGCGTAAGGAGTCCCGATCCAGATAGGGATGCAACTGGCATATCAGACGAGCCTGATAAAAAGCCCCCCTGGCCATGGCCGTCATATGCTCCTCTAAAGACAGCCGTGCATCCAGGAGGATGCCCAAGTTGCGAGCCCCGTGGGGGCCAATGACTCGCCCCCAATAACCAGTGATGGCATCAACTGGCCATATCGGGACGCCGGAAGCCACAGCCACTCGGTCTTGGAGGGGTTGAGTTGGAGCCTGTTGTTCTCCATCCAGAGCCGCACAGCTTCCAGGCACCGGGTCATCACTTCCACGGCATCGTTGGGGTGGCCTGGGGTGGAGATGTACAGCTGAGTATCATCAGCTTACTGATGGAACTCCACCCCAAAGCCACGGATGATCTTGCCCAGTGGCTTCACATATATGTTGAACAGAAGGGGCGAGAGGACCGACCTCTGCCCCCCTGCAAATGAGGCGCCTTGGGGATGACCTCTGCCCCCCTGCCAACACTGACTGTGACCGTTCGGAGAGATAGGAGGAGAACCACCGCAAAACGGTTCCTCCCACTCCCAACCCCTCCAGCTGGTGCAGCATGATACCATGGTTGATGGTATCAAAAACCACTGAGAGATCTAACAGGACCAGTATAGAGGAGCAACCCCTATCCTGAGCCCTCCAGAGATCATCCACCAACGCGACCAATGTCGTTTCCGTGCTGTACCCAGGCCTGAAGCTGGACTGGAGAGGATCCAGATAGACAGCTTTATCCAGGGACCCAGGAAGCTGATGCGCCACCGCACTCTCAACAACCTTACCAAAAAGGGAAGGTTGGAGACTGGATGATAATTAGTCAAAACAGCTGGGTCCAGAGAAGGCTTCTTGAGGAGGGGCCTCATCACCGCCTCTTTCAAGGCCACTGGCAAGACTCCCTCACTCAAAGAAGCATTAATAATCCTCTGGAGCCAGCCTTGTGTAACCTCCTGGGAGGCCAGCACCAACCAGGAGGGACACGGGTCCAATAAACATGTGGTCACGTTCAGCTGCCCCAGTATTCTGTCCACGTCCTCGGGAGCAACAGGATTGAACTCCTCCCAAATGACATCCTCAAGACCGGCCTCCATCATCCCACCTGTATCTACCCATTCGGAGAAAATGGGAAGATACAGGAGGTTTTCCTGGTCGGGTTTTCATCGTGGCACAGATGGTGCAGCTCTTCACATAGCTGTCCACGTCTTTCCTCATGTGAGGCCACCAAAATTGTCTTTGTACTAAGTGCAGAGTCTTTAGAAAACCGAAATGGCCTGCTGGTCTAACATCGTGGCTCCTTTTGAGGACTAGGGTGCGTAGAGTTTCTGGGACGTAAAGTTTCGTCCCTTTTCATGCTACGTCGTTCCTCCTTGTCAAAAGATGCTGATTGTCTCGGAACCAGGGGTCCGCCAATGTCTCTGTTTTGAGCCGTGTCGTCAGGTCACTCGCTGGTTGGCCCTGCTGGTCGCGATGCTGGCGTCTGGTGGTTACTTGACCCACTCCTTGAGGCGAGGGGATGATGGCATTCACCACCTGCTCCCGTTCACTGTTGTACTGGGGCATTCGGGAGAGGGCATCGGCCAGAAAATTCTTCCCCCCTGGGATGTGTTTCAGCTCGAAGTTGAACCGATTGAAGTATTGGGCCCATCGGACTTGTCTGGGTGATAATTTCTGCGGGGTCCTAAGGGCCTCCAGATTTTTATGGTCAGTCCAAACCTCGAACGGTGTCTGGTTTCCTTCTAGCAGATGTCGCCAGGTCAACAGCGCCCACCTCACTGCAAACGCTTCCTTTTCCCATGCTGCCCAGCGTCTCTCTGTGTCAGTGAATTTGCGGGAAGTGTAAGCACAGGGCTGAAGGTTCCCTTGGCTGTTCTTTTGGAGTAGAACCGCTCCCACTGCCACGTCGCTAGCATCTGTTTGGATGACGAAAGACTGGTTGGGGTCAGGATGTTTCAAGACTGGTTCTTTGGCAAACATTTCTTTTAGTGTTTCGAAGGCTTGTAGGCAGGCCGGGCTCCACTGTAGAGGCTGTCCTGGGTGAGGTTTTGTTGCTGGACTCCCTGTTTTTAAGAGGTCGGTTAGAGGTTTGGCAATTTTTGCAAAAGAGGGGATAAATTGTCTGTAGAAGTTCGCGAACCCCAAGAAGCTTTGCAGTTGTCTGCGGGTGCATGGGGGTCGCCAGTCAAGGACCGATTGTACTTTGGCTGGGTCCATTTCTATCCCCTCATTGGACACTCGGTAGCCTAAGTAGTCTAGCCGTGACTGGTGGAACTCGCATTTCAACAGTTTGACATAGAGGTTCGCTTTCAGCAGTTTTTCGAGCACCTGGCGGATGAGGGGTATGTGTTCGTCTATGGTTTCTGTGTAAATGAGAATGTTGTCCAGGTAGACGAGGACCCCCTTATAAAGGTGATCATGTAAAACTTCATTTATCAGTTGCATGAACACCGCCGGTGCTCCCTGTAGTCCGAAAGGCATCACTTTAAATTGAAAACTTCCTAGGGGGCAGTTAAATACTGTCTTCCACTCATCTCCTTCCTTGATGCGTATGCGGTAGTAGGCTTCACGAAGGTCTAGTTTGGTAAAAACCTTCCCTTTGGCCAAGTGAGCTAGCATGTCTTTCATGAGGGGGAGGGGGTATAAGTTGTGCACAGAGACACAGTTTATCCCGTGAAAATCGACCACCAGACGCATGGAGCCATCTTTCTTCTCCCTGAAAACTGGTAGTGACCCGTGGTTTGGCTGGTTCGATAAAACCCCTTTGTAGGTTCTTGTCTATGTACTTTCGCAGCTCTTGCATTTCACGGGGTGTCATGGCGTACAATTTAGGTTTTGGTAGTTTCGAACCAAGGATGATTTCGATAGCGCAATTGGCATCGCGGTGGGGTGGTAGTACGTCACACTCAGTCTCGCTAAATACTTCTGCCAAGTCTTGGTACTCTTTTGGGATCTGGTTCTGGCCATGGGAGGTGCTGGAGGTGGCCACCAGTTGCTCTGCTGTCCCTTTACAGGGCGGGTTGGGCACCTGTGTTGGAGGCATCTTTTGTTCCTCTAGAGGGAGGGGTTGGACCCCCTGGGTGGGAGGAGGGGCCGTTTTCTCTGGTTGTGGTGGCAGGGGGTGGGGTCCCCTTGCTATCCTCAGTCTGCAGGTCCCTTCTTGCCACCAAATGGTGGGGCCCCACTTGTCCAGCCAGGAGACTACCAGTATGACTGGGTTGGTCATCTTGGGGGCTATTATGAACCGAATCATTTCCCAGTGATCCGCTAGCTCCAGCTTCACCGGCTCAGTCAAATGTGTGGCATCCGCCCCCCCTAGTAGGGATCCATCAACTTGCTGAAAACGGATTGGGTGGCTGAGCCTTTTAGCCCGGATCCCCAGTTTTAGGACTGTGGGTAGGTTAATCAGGCACCTCGTGCAACCCGAATCTACTAAGTCTTGAAAAGTCCCTTGAGTACCTGTTTTTGGAGCTGTTAGGCATATGGGGAAAAGAAAAGGGTGGATGGGTGTGCTCACCATTGGGTCGTTTTCACCATCGTCATCACCCTCATACAGTTCGGGGGATCGATTCGCATCGTCAGAGCTCCCCCTATTTTCAGTCAGATGGGCAAAAACTTCTGCAGTCGGGGAAAGTCTTAATGGTGCCTTGGTGGTGTGCCTGGGTCCTCGTTCCAGTCGTGCCTTGGCTGGGGGCTCTGTTTTTGGCCCCGGGGTTCCACACGCTGCTGCCAAATGCCCAACTCCCCCACACCTGTAGCACCTCAGTGGACTCCGTGGGGTGGATGGCCTCTGGGTGGCCCGTGATGCTGTAGTTTCTGGTCTGATAGATGGTTCCTGGTCCAGCTGGGTTTTCTCCTTTGCCTGTGGTTGTTTTAGCATGCTGTTGGCACGTAGCCCTCTCTCAACTTGCGTCGCTATCCGGAACCAGTCAGACAGTCGGTTCGGAATATCTCAATAAGCAGTCACTTGGGCGATTTGCTTATCTAAGCTTGTTCTAAAGAAGTATACTAGCAGTCGTTCAGGCAAAGGAGGTAAAGTCCCAACAACTTTCCTGAACTCACAGATATGTTCTTGGACAGGCTTCCCCCTCTGCATTAGGTGCCTGAGCTCATCTTCTACATAGGGATTGTCCCCCGTTTCTTCGAAACGGGCTCGCAGCAGTTGTAAGAAACCATCTGCATCTTGCAGTTGGGGGGCCCTGTATTTGTACTGGGCTGCTGACCAGCTCCTTGCTTCTCCCTCCAGACCTTCTGCGATGGCACTGACCAGGGCCCTGGGGAAAGGGTAAAGGTGTGCGTAGCCCTCAATGTAAATCTCAGCTGCATCGAGAAATTGAGCTAGCAGGTCCGGATCCCCATCAAATTTCCCTCTGAATCGGGGTGGTTCCACCCTCAGTGGCCTCTCCTCCCATTGCGGGGGTCTGTGAGCCTGCCCACGGTGCCTTTGGGCTTCTTCATCATCTCCCATTTGGGTGCAGGGGAGTGATGCCGTGGCTGGGCTGGGTTGCTTGCTGAGCAGGGAGGGAAGCCCTGCGTGCATTTTGGAGCTTTCTTCTCTCATCTTTTTTTTTTGTTCCTTGTGTGTGTGTGTGTGGGGGGGCTATGCTGCCATTTGGAGAGCCATAGAACCTTCCCCCCTTACCTGCCACTTGATGGGAGTCCAGCAAAAGGCATCATAATTTTTTCCTTTTCTGAGGCAAACCTCCGGTGGAGATGGCTTTTTTTTTTCATGGCTTCTGATAAGGTTGTTTACCCACGGAGACATCTGAAGGTCTGCCAATGTTGGCAGTAGCTTAGGAATGCATAAATATTTTTAGAAGAAAAGGTTTTGAAGAGAGTATTTCTTTTTGTTTTAAAAAACAGGAAGATTTTTCCTGGCTGTCTGTCACGCTAGAGTTGTCTGAACGAAATTAGATGCCTCTCACATTTTGATAATAAAGAAAAAAAAACTTTTATTTGTTAGAACGTCTTCACGGACTCATATGCAGCCAGGAAATGACCTCTGCTCCATCATCCCTCCCTTTCCTGGCTTGCTTCCTTATCCTATTGGTCATTATCTAAATCACTCTACGGCACTCTCTCTTAATAATCTCACAGGAATTTAACCCCCTCTTTACTATGTCAGCACTGAGAAGCTGACAGGTTGGACTCGGAATGGCTGGACTTCCAACTGCTCTCTAGGTGTCTTTTCCGGTGCTTCAGCTCGGGCAGGGCAGCTGACACATGGCAGGGAGCCAGGTACGTAATCAGCAAACCCATCTGCCTCCCATGTCCCCACTTCATGAGGAAAGAATCACATCCAGCTATCTGAGGTACAGTGGCCTCCCTTGGGGCAAGACCTTCCTTTACAAGAACCGCCACCCCACCTCCCCTCCCCTGGGACCTTGACCGATGGAATGCAAAGAAACCCGGTGGGCACATCTCAACAAGGGGAACCCCCCCTCCGGGCCCAACCAGGTTTCCGTAATACCTACCAGGTCCACACCCCACTCCTGAGCTAGATCACAAATGTGGGGATTAAACAATGTTTTGTTCAAAAATTTATAAAAGTTGATGGGTTAAAAGGAAAATAGTGTGGATGTTAACATTAAGGACAGTGTAGATCTCTCAACACAAATTCATGGGTTACAAGAAGGATTACTTAAACTTCTACATTTTGTTTTAAGTCACATTAATGTTATGTAGTGGATTTGTGGAGAATAAAATGAATAAGTTTATGTTCAATATACGTTTATGGGATGAAAAGTAAAATAAGGTTTTTTACAATATATTTTACTTGAGACTAGCTGAAATATTTTGTTAATATGTTAACATATGTAAGGGTTGGAGATATGATGGTTAATTGTAATTAGGCTTTGATTATGTAATACTGGAAGAAAGGAGACCTGCTTATTATTGAAGAATGGATGAGAATGAAGTGGGATTAACTACTTTCAAGCAAGAACTGGTTTAAATAGTTATATTTAGATATGAACAAGGGGAGTTAAAGTGCAAGAGGGAGATAAATCTATAGACAGTTAGTGTGTGTGTGTGTGTGTGTGTGTGTGTGTGTGTTAAATGCTATACCCTGTATTTGCTCTGGGAAGTCCGGGGGCGGGGGGTTGGGATAGGAGAAGGGTGGAGGGGGGAAATATGTGTAAAAATTTTTAAAACTTTTTAATAAAAAAAAAGAAGTGTAATGATAAAGAAAGATAGTTATTATAAACTGAAAAGACAAATTGAGATGGACTTGGAGAGATGGAAAAACTTACAATTATCATTAATGGGAAGAATTACAACAATTAAGATGATTATATTACCTAGATAGTTGTTTTTATTTCAAATAATATTGATAAAATTGAAGGAAAATACTTCAAAAATCTTAATAAAAGGATAATGAAATTTATATGGCAAGGGAAAAAAGTGAGAATTAACATAAAAATGTTTCAAGATGCAAGAACCAGAGGAGAGTTTAGGTTACCAAATTGGGAATTATATTATCAGGCAGCAGCATTATCATGGATGAAAGAATGGATTGTATTAAGAAACATAAGATTATTGACTTTGGAGGGATATGATTTACAATTGGGTTGGCATGCCTTTTTATAGCATGGAGAAATAAGATACATAGTTATTTTCAAAGACATTATGTAAGAAATGCTTTATTATTAATATGGGAGAAAGTTAGAGAAAAACACACTTCTTAAACATACCAACATGGCTTTCAACAATGAAAGCGTTAATACATCCAAATGTTATCAATATGGGAAATATTATTAGATATAAAGATATTTTATCAGAAAAGAGGGAATTGAAAATGATACAAGGATTAGAAGAACAAGGGATTGATATGGTTTGGTATTCAACATTGCAAATACAAACAAGATATGAAAAAGATGCTAAGCTATATGGTTTTTACTTGGAAATGACAGAATTGGATGAGATACTCACAGGAACAGATGAGAAAATGATTTATAAATTGTATAGCTATCTACTTGGTATTAAATTAGAAGAAGAACAAGTAAAAGAAACAATGATAGCATGGGTGAAAAATTTTGGATATACAATAGAATTAGATAAATGGCAGCAATTGTGGGAAAGAAACTATAAATTAACAATTATAGCTTAATTAATATATATATATATAGCTTAAAATTAACTACAGCATATAAAGAGAATTTGTACAAAATGTTTTATAAATGGCATGTGTCACCAGAAAAATTGGCAAAAATGTTTAAAGATAAATCAACTAAATGTTGGAAGTGCCACCAGACACCGGGATCGTACTATCATATGTGCTGGACATATCCAGAAGTGAGAAATTATTGGGCAAGAATTTAAACATGGTTAGGGAAAATGACACAGCAACATATTGATTTAAAGATGGAGCTGTTCCTGTTGGGTATCTTACCTGAGAAAATTAGTAAAGAAAATGTATATTTGATTATTTATGTAATATCTGCAGCGAGAATTGTTTTTGCACAAAATTGGAAAGCAGAAAAAATTCCTACAAAGGGTGAGGTAATTAAGAAAATATTAGAAATTGCAGAAATGAATAGATTGACAATGGCAATTAAAGGAAAGGAAGAACTGGAATATTACAATATATGGGGAAATTATATTGATGGATAGAGATTGAATATGGACAAGAAACAGAATAAAATTTAAGAAATCTAGAAAGAATATGTTGTAATAAACTATATTAAAATGTAAAAGCAAAGATGTATATCTATATGAAAATGGTGGTAAATGTTGAAAATGATGACACAAAATTTTGTACTCAGATGACATACTAATTGAATAACGCTGTACCACTTGTTTAAAAATAAAAAACTTTTTATAAAAAAACCCCACCAATCATAGAACTAGAAAAAGCTCACCCAAATATAAATGTTTTAAATTTCCTTCCAAAATAGTTGCAGGTCATCTAAAGGTTAGCTTCATTTTAACACAACTATATACATTCAATGCATAACAAGGTTCACCCCATATTCCATTGTAATCTACTCAAACTGGAAGTTACCTCTAATATCAGACCCCCCTTACCAACCCCTCCAGAACCCATTGTGGTAGGAGAGCAACATTTTGAAATCAAGGAAATCCTTGACACACACATTCACCATGGCTCCACACAATATTTGGTAGCTTGGAAACATCTACCCCCCTCTTGGAATGAATGGATAGCCAGAAAACACATTAAGGCACCTATGCTATTAAGGAATTTCCACCTGAAATACCCACAGAAACTTCCTAACTACTAATGTATTGTATCTCTTCTTATGTCTTTCCAGGTGGATTATCCATTTTTCTAAGGAGGGCAGTGTGTCAGATCCTTGTATTTGCCATTCTTCAGAGGAAGGGGGGGGGGGGGGAGATTTGGTCCTTCACACATTTATTTTTCCTTTTCTATGTATTCCATATCCTGCATTGCATTCTTCTATAACATTTAACTTGATTTATAACTGTTGCCTGGTGCCCTAGCTGCCTGGCATTTTCTCACCTCTTGGGGAATATAGGGGGGAGGGTGGGCCATGTGGACTGCATCACCAGATGATGGCCCTGAGAAAGTTCTCTTATGTCTTTCTCAGAGTAGCCGGTACAATAACATCTTCACACCTGCGGATTGGCTGTTTATGGCTCCTACATTAGACTGTTGGGAGAGTCTCTAATTTCCTTTATTCCAGTTGTATGCCCTGAGGAATCTCAGAGCCTGCTTTCAATTCATCTTGCTATCGATCTTTTTCAATAAAAGGTTCCTTTTGAAATGCCAAGTTTCAAGAGTCTTTACTTTCTTGAATAAGAGGGAGAGGCTGGACCTTACACTATCAGAACATGGTAAAACTTATTTAGAGATACCAGTTCATCCTGATTAATAGCTGCATATCTGAATAAATCTATGATGGGGAGAGACCAAATTAGAAGGTCAGAGAAGAACAGATGAATCTAGGTTTCTCAATAACAAACTAGTTTTTATTTTGCTAGAAGTTTAAACCATCCATCAAGAGCCAGAAGTGGTTCAAGCATGAAAAGCTTTCGCATACTGACCTCCCAATTGGCTGTCTAGTTGGATGCAGCAGATATTTTTTGAACCATGCTTTTTTCCTCTTAAACAAATAAAATAAATAAGAGTTCATTAAATTTAGTAAAGGCGTAATCCATGTACTCCAATTTACTCCCAATGTAAATAATAAAACCACCCAGCTACCGTTGTTTTGCAACTGAATTTCAGCAGAACAATCTGAGGAGACACAGGCGGAAACTAAAAAAATTGGGCTGGAAGAACATATGTGGTGCTCCAAACCAGCTATTGCTCCCATCTTTTAGAAAGCAGGGAACTTTAGGACCAGGAACATGTCCCTACGTGGCCATTAAATCACTGAACCATCACTCCTTTCAGCCCAAGACACCGCACAGAAGATAGGGAAGATCAAATGGAAATAGAAAGCACATATGTGAAATATAACAAGATATAAAAGCAAGGAATACTTTAAACAAATGATTATTTACTAGGAAGAATTGTCTACTGTAAAAGATGGACCAAATAAGTATTGAAATCAGTTGATTCACTTTTTCATGAGAAAGGAGAACACACTCTAATAAACTGTACTTTCTTGTAATATATCTTATTTGAAAGACCATACTTTGATTTCAATGAACTTTTCAAATTAATGTTTAGGATTTCAGTCATTGCAAAAGGATCTGTGTGTGATGGCTTGTCTAACTTAGTTCATAAACTTGTAAAACGTTCTGCTTTGAACTAGGAAATTTTCTTTTCTTTGGTTTTCTTTTCTCCTCAGCTGTAAATGTCTAGAGACTTCATAGAACATTGGATTCAGCAACATATATTTGCCAAATTATTCAGAAGTAATACAGCCTAAGTGGGACAGCAGCATGTCCAACTGCAACTACCCATTAAACCATAATTTGAAATCAATTTCAAATGAAACAGAAACAAGGTTCAAATTTCTGTACTTCAAACCCTACTTAAATTATGTTTATTTTAAAATAAGCCTCACTGACTTTGTAGAATATGGTTTTGAAAAGGGCAAAGTACCCAATTGGTTTAGAAAACACTCTCAATGTTTTCTTTTTTTCTTTTTTAAAGGCCATAAGATAGAAAGTGTTATAAAAATAGCTATTTATTTATTTATTTATTTATTTATTTATTTATTTATTCATTTATTTATTTATTTATTTATTTATTTATTTATTTAAATTTATATACTGCCCTTCTCCCCGGGAGGGGGGACTCAGGGCGGTGAACAGCCAAATTAAAACACATATAATACAAATATTAAAAAATTTAAAATTAGATTAAATTATTGGCGTTCCAAAATAAAAGTCTCAAACCCAGTTAAAACACCCAATTTAAAACCCCAGAAATTAATAATACCAAAAATTTAAAAACCCCATTAAAATCAAGCAAGCAAGGCCGGCTTGTTGGAATAAATAAGTCTTCAGGGCCTTTCGGAAAGCGCGGAAGTCCGGGATCAAACGAATTTCAGGAGGCAGCTCGTTCCATAGGGCGGGTGCCCCCACAGAGAAGGCTCTCCCCCTGGGGGCCGCCAACCGACATTGCTTGGCTGATGGCACCCTGAGGAGGCCCTCTCTGTGTGAGCGTACTGGCCGGTGGGAGGTTATCGGTAGCAGCAGGCGGTCCCGCAAATACCCCGGTCCTATGCCATGGAGCGCTTTAAAGGTCAAAACTAACACCTTGAAGCGCACCCAGAAGATCACCAGAAGCCAGTGCAGCTCACGCAGGAGAGGTGTCACGTGGAAGCGCCCTGTCGCTCCCATAATCACCCACGCGGCCGAATTCTGGACCAGTTGGAGCCTCTGGGTGCACCCCAAGGGGAGCCCCATGTAGAGAGTGTTACAGTAGTACAGGCAAGACGTGACGAGTGCATGAGTGACCGTTCACATGGAGTCCCGATCCAGAAAGGAGCACAACTGGCGCATCAGGCGAACCTGATAAAAGGCCCCCCTGGCCACGGCCGCCATATGCCCTTCCAAGGACAGCCGTGAATCCAGGAGGACACCCAAGTTGTGAGCCCCCTCTATGGGGGCCAATGACTCACCCCCAATAGCCAGTGATGGCACCAGCTGGCTATACCGGGACGCCGGCATCCACAGCCACTCGGTCTTGGAAGGGTTGAGACGAAGCCTGTTCCTCCCCATCCAGACCCGCACGGCTTCAAGGCACTGGGACATTACTTCGAGGGCGCCATTGGGGTGGTCAGGGGTGGAGATGTACAGCTGAGTATCATCAGCGTACAGTTGGCAACTCACCTCAAAACCATGGATGATCTCACCCAGCAGCTTCACATAAATGTTGAACAGGAGCGGCGAAAGGACCGCTCCTTGTGGCACCCCGCAAACGAGGCGCCTCGAGGTCGATCTCTGCCCCCCTGCCAACACAGACTGTGATCGGTCGGAGAGATAGGAGGAGAACCACCGCAGCACGATGCCTTCCACCCCCAAACCCCCCAACCGACGCAGCATGATACCATGGTCGATGGTATCAAAAGCCGCCGAGAGATCTAACAGGACCAGGACAGAGGAACAACCCCTGTCCCGAGCCCTCCAGAGATCATCCACCAATGCGACCAATGCCATCTCCGTGCTGTACCCAGGTCTGAAACCGGACTGGCATGGATCTAGATAGACGGTTTCATCCAGGTACTGTGGGAGCTGTCGCGCAACCACACTCCCAACAAACTTCGCAATAAAACGAAGGTTGGAGACAGGACGAAAATTTGCCAAAACAGCCGGGTCCAGAGAAGGCTTCTTGAGGAGGGGCCTCACCACCGCCTCTTTCAAGGCGGCAGGCAAGAAACCCTCACTCAAAGAAGCATTTATAATTCTCTGGAGCCAGCCTCGTGTAACTTCCCGAGTGGCCAGTACCAGCCAGGAAGGACACGGGTCCAATAAACATGTGGTTGCGTTTAGTCTCCTCAAAGTCCTGTCCACGTCCTCAGAAGTCACAGAATCAAACTCATCCCAGATAACGTTCTCAAGACCAGCCTCAGTCACCTCACCGGAATCTACCCAGTCAGAGTCCAAGCCTTCCCGAATCTGAGTGACTTTATCATGCAGATACTGTGCAAAATCCTCAGCCTGCCCTTGCAAGAGGTCCTCCCACGCTCCCTGATGTAGGAAGGAGCGGGTCACTCTAAACAAGGCGGCTGGGCGATTATCTGCCGATGCAATAAGAGCGGAAAAGTAATTACACTTTGCCGCTTTTATCGCCACTAAATAGGTCCTAACATGGAACCTAGCTAGTGTTTGGTCGGATTCAGATCGACTCGCCCTCCAACCACTCTTTAGGCGTCTTTTCCGGCGCTTCATCTCCCTCAACTCCTCAGAAAACCAAGGAGCCAGGCAGATTCGGTGCCGGGTCAGAGGCCGCAAAGGCACGACTCGGTCCAGGGCGCTGGCGGCCGCCCTATCCCAGGCGGCCACCAGGTCCTCAGCTGAATCGTGAGCCAGAGTTTTGGGCACTGGCCCAAGCTCCCTCTGGAACCTACCAGGATCCATCAGGCGCCTGGGGTGGAACCACCTAATCGGTTCCACCTCCCTGTGGCGGGATTCGGCGGTCAAAAAGTTTAGCCTCAGGAGAGAATGGTCCGACCATGAAGGGGTTCAATGACTATATCCCCAACATCTAGGCTATTCAACCACTGACCAGAGACAAAAACCAGGTCCAGAGTGTGTCCTCCTGTGTGAGTAGGGCCAAGAATTAATTGTGTCAGGTCCGTGGCTGTCATGGAAGCCATAAACTCCTGAGCCAACCCAGACGCCTCACCGACAGACGGCAGGTTGAAATCCCCCATGACCAAGAGCCTGGGGGTGTCAACTGCCACCCCGGCAATAACGTTGAGAAGCTCGGGCAGGGCCGCTGTCATGTGGCAGGGAGCCAGGTACGTGATCAGCAAGCCCACCTGCACACCATGGCACCACTTCACCAGGAGCGACTCACATCCAGCTATCTGAGGTACAGTGGTCTCCCTTGGATCAAGACTTTCCTTTATAACGACCGCCACCCCCCACTCCTACCCTGGGCCCTTGGCCAATGAAATGCACGGAAACCTGGCAGGCACATTTCCATGAGGGGAACCCCCCCCTCTTGGCCCAACCAGGTCTCCGTAATACCTGCCAGGTCCGCACCCCCCTCTTGAATAAGGTCGCAAATGAAGGGGGCCTTATTAACCACGGACCTGGCATTACACAACATCAACCTCAGGCTCAGACACCGTAACTCTGGACAACTCAGGGAGCGAGAAGAGTCCTGAGGGCCGAGGCACACCACTGCTTGAAGACAGCGGCTACGTGCCCCCAACACATGATACACCCCCCTGCTCCCACCATATCTGCCCCTCCCAACCATGGCTCTGATGGGATCATCCTCCTTCCCTTCTGTGACGAGCTCCTCCTCACCCTGTTCCCCGCCTCCCATTACAGGCCCCTGTGACGAGCTCGGCCTATAACCCTCCCTCCCCTCCCCCCTCCCCCATCCCCCTAAATGGTTAAACATGGACAATTTTAAAAAACCCCGCAGCCCCCTCTTTGCAGCATGCCACCTCTCGGGGTTCCAAAACCCGTCATCGAGGTAGGCCCTCGATAGAGTGGAGGGCCAAGCCTGCAAGAACGGGGAATCTCACAGACCAAGAAGCTCCGTGCTGAGTACATCTTGATTATAACGGGTAAACACGACCATAGCCTGAGGGTCCATAAAGGTCCAAGGGAGAGAAGAAAAGAAGAAGACATGGAGGGGTCCCAAAGACCTGTTCACAGGGCGAAGTCCACTGTCCTCTCACCACAGAGGACAAAGTCCAGATTCCAGGATGACCACAGTCTGGCGGGGGGGAATAAAGTCCAACTACCCTCTCATGGTAGTTAGGTTAGCTGATCAAACCCCCTCTTGTGGTGAAATGGCAGCAATGAACCAGTGCCAACCACAGTGTCCAGGGGTCAAGGTCCAGAAAACCGCCCTCTCACGGCGGCTGGTCCAGACCCCTCCGCTGACAAGGTGCAAACGTGAAATCATCTCAGTTTGGTCTCCAGGGACCTCGACACCAGGCCACCCTCTCACGGTGGTTAACTGATGTCCAGCCCGCTCAGCCGACGGGATGAAGCCATATCCCAGCCTCCAGTTTCAGATGGAAATAGTGCTCTCCACAGTCAGGGGAATTCAGATGACAAATACATGGCGATACGTGAGTCTCAGGCTAATTTCTGGTCAGGTGGGCATAGGTCTCAAAAGGGAAAGTGCTGGGAAAGAGGGGAGCAGAATGGGGCAGTTGTCTCCAGCTCCCAGTCCCCATAGGGCCCAGATTAAAGGCCACCCGATGCCTGGGCCAAGATATCACACCAGGGGCCAGCCAAGTCCCAGCCATAGTTTTGTTGTTCCGTTGCCCCCCCCAACTTCCACTCCAAAAAAGGGGGGGTCACCAGCATCCTCTAGCAACCAGACAGCTGACACTGCCATCACCCTCACCGTCCGGTCTTATTGTCCTTTGTTGGTTTGTTGCTGTTTCGTTTCCCCCCCCCCCAGCTCCAACTTCAAGGGGGGGAGGATTGCCAGGGGGTGGGGGATGTCCCAAAGGTCTTCAGGGGGTGCCCAACACCACCTACAACTCTTTGGGCAACCCCCCTGGACTTGAATCTTAACCCACCATGGGCGTCCCCGGCGCAGCGCTGCTCCAACGCCCCGGTGGCCTCAGCCATGAAGAAAATGCCACCGCTGCCCAAAGCACCACCGCTGACCAGCTGAGCAGCCTGACCGCTCTTGGCACTGCAGTTTTCCCCCTGCTCAGTCACATGAGGGGAAAAAAACCCTCTCCATGCTGGCAGGGTGTTCCCCCAACCGGTCCTGGGGTCATAATTGTAAAAAACTGACCCCCAAGGTAGGTCGGTGTCCCCCGTCCTAGTTCGCTGTCCCAGCGGGCACCACCATCTTGGACATGTGCAGAGGGGAATTGTAGCTTGCATCAGTAAAACAGTGCTTTGATGACTTCACATCTGGCTTTGGTTTAAGGCAAGGCTAGAAAAGCAGCTACAGAAGTAGTTACTGGGATCTTAAGAGTAAACTGCAAAAATAGCCACCCTTGTTTACACAGTACAGCACTGGGAAATTTGCTGAATATTGCTTTCTGACTTTAAGACAGTACCCAAGAAGCCAGCTGATTTAGAGTTGCCCTATAGAAACGCAGCACTTTAGTTATGGCACCTGTTGCACTGGTGGGTAAGGAGAAGACAAGAAAGCAGTGGTTAGATAAAAAGCCCCTCCAAAAAGTCTTCCTCCAATTATGTATCCACAAAGCAAGATTATAAGGAACATTTTATTTTATCTCTTTCGGGAGCTCCGACCACCGGGATCCGTAAAAGCTGCCAGAACAGCGAAAATCAGCTGTTCCAGCAGCTCAGAACTTTCCCCTTGGGCAAAGAGAGGAAAGTGAGTAAATAGGCGTGGTAGCGCTCCCGAAATCTCCCCAGGATTAATCATGGGGTGTGGAGGGAGAGCACTCCCCAAACGCCTATAGAAGCTCCGGACCTGGGCAAGCTTCTGTTGCTGATAGAACAAGGCGCCGCGACTACCTCGTGAGCCTAATGAGTTCAATATTTTGACTGGACACAGGCAGAGCAAAGACAGAAGAGTTGGCAATAACTGCAAGTATTACAACTTTAATTCCAAAACTTCCTTCAAGAAGCTAGAGAAATCTAATAAAGATGGCGCTGGCTGGTCTCAGACTGTGAAAACGAAACTTAAAAGAAGAAAGTGATTGTTAACACTCGTTAACACTTGTTAAGGCTGTTAACATTTTAAGACTTTGTTGAATGGAGAGAGGCTTGAAAGTTTAAAGAGACAGGACTAATTTGCTGATCAATTGCAATAATCACTAAGGAGTTAAAATAAGAACTTTGCTGACTTTGCTGGGGTGAGTCTGGGGGAAAGTGAAACTTGGAAATGGTGGCTAGACAAGTAAAGCCTGGGGTGGTGAAATATGCTGGATCATCCCCAGCTCAGTCTTCAAAAATTCAGTCTTTGGTTCTCCCCCCACCCTCCACAGAATCACAAGCCATAATTTTGGAAATTTTGGAGGGGCCACTGAAGAAATTGTCTGATAATTTGGAAGAAAAAATTACAATTCATTTAGAAGGAAAATTAAAAGAGGTGCAGGAAGAATTGCAGGGAATTAAAGAGACAATTCAAACTAACAATGATGAAATAAGAGAAGACATAGTGGAAGCCTTTAAAGGAGTGTGGGACCTTGCTACAACATTGGAGGAGAGGGTGGATGAAACTGATCAGCATAACTTGGAGGTGGATGTTAAGCTGAAGGAAGCCCAGACAAAAATGGAGAAAGTAGAAGCTGAACTTGTAATGGAACAATACAGAGCAATGGAATGGGCAGTGAGGGTGAGAGGATTGAAAGAAAATAATCAAGAAAATCTTAGAGAGATTTTTGTAGAACCCCTTATGCATCTCACTGGAGAAGCAAAGGGTGAGTGTGCCTGGCAATTGGATAAAATATTTCACGTGAATTCATGAATTGCAAGACAAAGACAGCTGCCTAGAGAC
This sequence comes from Coluber constrictor foxii, assembly GCA_038048745.1. Lineage (NCBI taxonomy): Eukaryota > Metazoa > Chordata > Lepidosauria > Squamata > Colubridae > Coluber > Coluber constrictor. The sequence goes on along the minus strand of CM075961.1, from coordinate 109,789,328 downwards.
ATTGCAATTTATTTTGCAACAAGGAGGATGAGGAATCAAATTCTACAGGCATCTTACCAAGAGAAACTTCAAGTAGCAGGACAGGAGGTTACAATAATGAAGGAGATTCCCCCGAAAATGCTAAGATCAGGAAGGACTATGCTTTCTTAGTGGATGAGTTTAGAAAATGTCAATTACAGTACAGATGGGAGGCACCAGCTGGATTAGTGGTGAACTATCTTGGTGAGAGATATTGTCTCAATTCAGTTTGGAAAGCAAAAGATTTTTATACTACCGTGTTGCAGGCTGGAAAGCCCCCATCTCCACAGGCTAGAAGAAGGAAAGAGGCTGAAGAGGCTAGAAAGGGGGAAGAAGAAACAATGCAGGCTCAAGTTCAAGGGGGTGCATTGACTACCCAAGAACAATTGTTGCAAATTACGGAGGATGTACAATTATTGGATTTATTCGAAAAAATGGAAGACCCCAAAGATCAAAGGCAGGCATGGGAGGCAACTAAATGTAAAGAAGAACTAAAGAAACAACAGATGATAATTCAAGAAATGGTATCTACCAATACAGAAGCTGTGGGAGGAGCTAGACCTAAAAAAAATCCCATCAGGATTTTCAAAAGGTTCTCCAGAAGCTTTCAGGACCCAAAAATGGCAATTAATTTTTTGACCTGGAATGTCAATGGATTAAATTCACCACAAAAGAGGAGAAAGATATTTCATTATCTGAAACAATTTTAAAATGATGTAATTTGTTTGCAAGAGACTCATATAAGGACAAATGATCAAAAATATCTGATAAATGCTAGATTGGGGACACATTTTTAGCAGCTGCACTGGAGAAGAAAAATGGAATACTTATATATATTAGAAAGGACTTAACAGCCAAATTAATTAAAGCAGATATACAAGGAAGGTATATAGCAATTGAATTATTAATAGAAGGGAAGAAAGTCCTTTTAATGGGAATATATGCACCAAATCAACAACAAGAGAAATTTTATAAATGTTTGCATACAAGACTAAGACAAATGGATTATACATCATGTATTCTGATGGGTGATTGGAATGGGGTAATCGATACTAAGAAATACAAGAAGAAAACTGTGCCAAACTTGCATACATGGGCTAAACTCCCCCAACCCTTTTTTGACATGGTGGATGACATGGAACTGAGAGATATATGGCGCGAAAGGAATTTTAATGAACAAGATTTTACTTTTTTTTTCTGACAGACACCAATCTTTTTCTAGAATTGATTTTATCCTAATTACTAATTATTTTTTTTCTAGGGTTAAGAAAACCAAGATTTGTCCAAGATCATAACCCGGTATGGATGGAAATAGAAGTTGGAGAAAAATCCAGGAGGTCCTGGAGGTTGAACGAGAATTTGTTTCGATATGAGGCAAATGTGAATGAATGTAAAAAATTAATGAAGGAGTTTTTTGAATTAAATATGCATAAGGGCATGTCCATGGAAATGGTTTGGGATGCAAATAAAGCATATATGAGGGCAGTGTTAATAAATTTAAACAATGTACACAGGCAAAAACAGGGGGGAAACAGGGAATTGGAGGAGGAAATAAAAAGGAAGGAACAGGCATTAATAAGGAAAACAGGTGATAAGAATATAAAAGAGGCTATTACAATATTGAGAGGGCAGTTCAATATGTTGATGTCAGACCAGGTGGCAACAAATTTGCAATATGCTAAACATAATACTTTTTGCAATGCAAATAAACCAGGCAGATGGTTAGCGTATATGTTAAGGAAGAAACAAAAATCACATACAGTAGAAAAAATACAATATAAAGGTAAAGATGTATACCAACAGAGTATGATTAAAAAAGCCTTTTTAGTTTTTTTGCTCAAAGCTTTATGTTGGTGATAATATACAGGGTAGCGATATAGATAGATTTTTGCAGAAGGAGAATAACCCTATAATTAATGATGAATAAAGAGAAAGATTGAACTCAATGATAACTACAGAGGAAATTCTCCTTGCAATTAATCAATTGAAAAGTGGGAAGGCTCCTGGAACAGATGGTTTGACATCGGCATATTATAAAAATCTCCAACCTGAAATGGTGGAACCGCTTATGGAGTTGTTTGTTAAAATACAAATGGGAGGAGAGGTACCACCATCTTGGAGAACAGCCTTTATATCTTTGATTCCGAAAGAAGATCAGGATCATACCCAGCCAAAGAATTACAGACCTATATCTTTACTTAATACAGATTATAAGATTTTTGCAAAAATTTTAGCAAATAGGTTAATGTCAGTTATGCAATGTGTGATTAACAATGATCGAACTGGGTTTATACAAGGTAGACAAATGAAAGGCAATGTAAAGCAAATAGTTAATATACTGGAATATTTGGGAAGGAACAACCAGGTCCCTGCAGTGCTCATGTTTTTGAATGCAGAGAAGGCGTTTGATCGATTGAATTGGCAATTTGTAGAGAAGGTAGTTCAAAAGATGCAATTAGGGGAGTATTTTATAAAATCAATTCAAGCAATATATCAGAAACAAACAGCACAAATAATAGTGAATGGAAACTTAACTGAAACATTTAAAATTGAAAAAGGAACAAGACAGGGATGTCCCCTGTCACCATTGCTGTTTGTTTTGACCTTGGAAGTATTGTTGAATAAAATACGGGGGGGGGGGCAGATAATTTACAGGGTATTAAGATCAGACAACAAGATTATAGAGTACGAGCATTTGTAGATGATGTGGTTGTAACTTTAACCCAACCAGTAAAATCAGCTATAAGTTTAATGGATATAGTTAGGCAATATGGTCAAGTTTCAGGATTTAAAATAAATGTGGGGAAAACAAAGATGTTAACCAAGAATATGACTATAAAAGAAAGAGAAGAGTTGGAGAGAGTAATGGGCTGTGAGATAGTGAAGAAGGTTAAATACTTAGGAGTTTATATTGCAACATCAAACGGGAAGTTATATAAATATAATTATGAAGTGCTCTGGCCTAAAATACAGGCAGAGTTAGAGAAGTGGAGAAAATTACAATTGTCATTGCTGGGAAGGATTGCAGCAATTAAAATGAGTGTTTTGCCTAAATTTTTATTTCTGTTTCAAATGATACCAATACTTTAAAAAGATGCAAATTTGGAAGAATGGCAGAATAATAAGTTTATTTGGGCTGGCAAGAAACCAAGAGTCAAGTTAAAAATAATGCAAGGTACACATGAAAGAGGAGGCTTGAAAATGCCAAATCTTAAACTGTATTATGAAGCAGCTGTCTTATTGGCTATCAGTGATTGGATTAACCTAATAGAAGAAAGGATACTGAATATTGAGGGTTATGACTTGATATATGGCTGGCATGCTTATTTGATTTATGATAAAAAGGTGGATAGGACTTTTAAAAGCCATATATTAAGGAATGCTTTTTTGCGTGTCTGGAAAAAATATCAATATAAATTAAATGATAAGATACCTTTGTGGACAGTTCCCAGACACGCAATAGAGAATATAAGTATAGAGCAACAACAGGATGCAATTACTTATAAAGAACAATTGACTATAGAAAAGAATGTATTACAGTTAAAGTCTTTGAATATATTAAGAGAGGAAAGGGCAATTCAAACATGGTTCCAGTATGTACAGTTGCAGAATAGGTGGAAAAAAGATCAAAAAATTGGTATTGCACAAAGTGAAAAGCATCTGATACAACAGATCAGAGATCAGAGGCCAATGCATATAAAAAGATTGTATAATGTATTGATAGAAATTGATTCAGAGACAGAATTAGTTAAAGATTGCATGATAAAATGGGCACAAAATTTTGACGAACCAGTAATGATGGAAACTTGGGAAGCGATCTGGGTTAGAAATGTAAAATTTACACAAGCAGAAAATTTACGAGATAATTTTTATAAGATGTTTTACAGATGGCATATGGATCCAAAAAAATTAGCTTTTATGTATCCCACCTTGCAATCTAAATGTTGGAGATGTGATAGTGTTGATGCTACTTATTTTCATATCTGGTGGAAATGTAAAAAAGTTAAAGCATTTTGGATAAAAATATGGTGGATTATACAGAACGTTCTGAAAAAATGGATAAAATTTACTCCACAGCTGTTTTTGTTAGGTATTGTACAAAACTGCACAGTAATAGAAACTAACCTGATGTTGAATTTAATAACTGCTGGCACAGTTCTGGTGGCACAGTATTGGAAGAAGGAAGACCTACCATCTATTGAAGAATGGACATTAAAAGTAATGAATTTAGCAGAAACGGCATATTTAAAAGACCATTCAAATGAAAAGTTTAAGTTAGAATGGAATAGATGGATAGAATATATTCAAGGCAAATATAAGACTAGAAAATTACAATTAGTTTTTGAATAAGGAATGAGTTAAGAGAGTGTTATAAAGTACTTTAGAGCAGTTAAAGGGAGTTAAAAGTTTAAGAGGGTGATAAGAGACTATAGATTATTAGCTTAAATTAGTTTATGATTGTTAAATGTGATACTCTGTATTTTGCTTTGGGAAATGGGGGTTGGGGTTGGGCTAGGGAGGGCATGGGGGGAACGGGTGGGGGGGAAGGGGAAATATATGTAAAAATTTTTTTAAAACTTTAATTAAAAAAAAAAGAAACATTTTATAATGTCTTTTGGATTCTGGCCAAACCACAAGTCTTAGTGTAGCTTGGCAGTCACAGAAGCCCAAATCAAACTTCAAGATATAAAAAGAATACTTTCCCCATTCTTTTTTCTAATTCCTTTAATCTTCTTGACTTACAGCTTCCAATTTGGGGGCAACCATTCCTTTTATTTGAAAATGTGTAAAATGGGTGATGTATGTGCACTAAATTTTGAACTTATAAATTGTTTCTGAAAAACCAAGAAAAACAAAAACAAAAGTTTAGGCTATTAATTTTTCAAGAAGAAGAACAGCTTCCCACTAAATAATCATGTAGGATATAGTGTGTCGGGACAGTACTCTTTTATTCCTCATTTGAAAAATATACTGAAAGCTCTTTAAAGGAATTAGAAAAAAGAATGGGGAAAGTATTTTTTTAAACTAGCATAATTTGACTATTTATACCAACATTTGAATTTAGTTAATTGAATATAATGACCAACAGAAAACTGCCAGCATTGAAAAACGCTCCAAAATTTGAGAATTGGAATTTAGATTTTAAATGTTATTATTTTATATTTTATAGTTTGAAATATGCCCATTTTTATGTGTAAAAATTTAATAGAATATTTCCAAATTGTCAAAAGTATTTTCCCACAAAGTATTTATATCCACCTTCATAAAAAAAAATACTTCAGATAGCATCAAACTCACTCAGAATTTCTAAAACAATTGATATTTCCTGTGATTAGACTGCAATTCTGTTGCAGTTCAAGATGCCCCAATTATCTCTTCCATAGGCCATGTATCAGTCACTGTAGTCTTCCCTGTATCCCACAACACAAATAGATACATGGCCACACAGTTGGTCTTTCATTTAACTTTTCATTACAGCATAGAGCAGTTTCATTGATTATATGATATGACTCAGAGCACTATCTTGTTGGCTGGTTTCTATCTTTGACATGCTTGCTGGAATTATATTGATCAAATGGAAAAGGGAAATTATAGCAGTGTCTGTTCTCTCTTTCACCAAGTAATGGTAGTATTTTATTGAAGCTTCAGTGCCTCTTCAGATGGGTTGAATTCACAGAGCCCCCAGCCCCAGTGGTCTGAAGACCACACGTTGAAAACCACTGATCCTATGCAAAGAAATTTTTTGTTTGCTAAATCACTTAAGTTTTGAAATATTGGAAAACAGAAAGAATCTTGACTGGTATCATGCAGATTGGACTAACCAGGCCAGTAACGATCGTTTTAGAAAATAGTGGGGAAATGGGGAAACTATTGGTTACAGGATGGCTATCCTGGCACAAACTAAGATCTATGGCTTGCCTTTAACTACTGATCTGCTTTCTGGTTAAACTGTAAAATTCCTGCAAAGCATTTAAAACAGTAACCAACTTTTCTATAATAAATAAATTGTCTATTCAATTCAGTAGTGAGTAATTTATGAGCCTCAAGTTACTGAAGCCCCAGATATAGTAATAGTTTTTTAAAAATCAAACACCTCCCATTCAACCAGGAATAAATACTTGAAAACTTTCCCACTAAAAAATCCTTTGAAACACATTCACTTTCAGTAACAATAAAAAAGCCCAAACCAACCACAGCAACCCCTCCAGAGCCATATCCAAGAAGTCCTTTTCCACATAAGATTCCAACAGGAAAAGATGAAAAATTGGGTACCACGTTGGAGATAAACATCTGTATGTGAGTTGAAATGTATTTGAATATAAGTAGCTTTGGTTGGTAGTTGGGCTGTTGACCAACAGCCCATCTGTAACTGAATGTTTGCGTGCATGTGTCTGTATATATGTGTATGGATATATGATACACACCCCAGACATTCGAGATACCTTTGATTCCTGGCTGGTGGTAGAGGCAGGAGGTGGGGGCTGAATGTCGTTCTCGTTCTCCACCCTCTCAAGGCTGACTTCAGTCTTGTTACCCGGAGGAATCATTTCGCTTATGACAGGAAAGATCGCGGCTGTAACTGGCTGTCAAAAAGCTCTCCCTTTAGTTCACGTGTTTTCGTTTCGCCATTCCTCCGGAGCCAGCGTCATTCCTCGGACTCCACCGGACTCCAAGATGCAGGCGTGGATTTTCTACTTAACAACTAATAAACCCTTCAGCCTTTCTCTACCGCCTTCGTGTTTTATGCCTCCTCCTCCTCCTCCTCCCATTCCCAACGCTCCTGCTTACAAGTTATGGATTGTTCGCCGGCATCAAATTAATCAAGGACGGTCGATGCGCCCATTGCTACTATTCGCTCCTTTTGTCCCTCCCTTTTTCTTCCCAGCCGGATAGGTGTAACAGGGAGAAGCCGATACACCACCACCCCTCCTGCAGCCCAGCCCTGAAAGCGAGCTTAGCAGAAAGCGTGGGCATAACACATGGAGTGGCTAAGGGCAGAAGGCAACGCTCTTCGGAGCCTTGGAGCGAAACACGTGTTTTTAGTAGTGAAAAGAGTGAGGTAGTGGCTAACTGTTCTCTCTCTCATTTTTCCAGGAAGAATAAAATGTAGCCCTGAACGTCCTTTTTGTCAGATTGCTGCAATGTTTAGCCTTAGGTGACAAATCAGGAAAGTTGGTTTCAAATCCTGGTTAGTCATTGAGAATTTTTAAAGTAGCCATTTATAGCATCATCTGGCTGTTACTGTGGCAAAATAGAACCAAGGACCTCAGATATTTTTTTGCCATGGTGGCAGAGATGATATAAATTTTGGAAAGACTCTTAATATCTGTCACTTTTGTATTAGTAAAAATGAGATCACTCCTATGGTTGTGTTTGTGTGACACCATGAGTCACATTTAAATGTTATAAACAGCTATGGTTCAATTAATAAACAAAAAGTGTGTTTTGCCAATAAAGCCACAAATTTTTCTCAATGAAGAAAAGACAGATTTTATTAGCTACATGTATGTATGTACATACATACATACATACATACATATCAGAGGTGGGTTTCAGCAGGTTCTGACCAGTTCTGGAGAACCGATAGTGCAAATTTTGAGTAGTTCTGAGAACCTATAGTAAAAATTCTGACTGGCCCCGCCTCCATCCTTTGCCTTCCAAGTCCCAGCTGATCGGGAGGAAATGGGGATTTTCCAATATCCTTCCCCTGGAGCGGGATGGGAATGGAGTTTTTAACAGTATCCTGCCACGCCCACAAAGCTACACCCACAGAACCGGTAGTAAAAAAATTTGAAACCCACCACTGATTACATACATACATACATAATATCCCCCCTCCCCCCATAATATCTTCAGGATAAGAAACCTAAAAAAAACTCCAAGGGAGGATTTGCAGGTCTTCCCTTGGAATTTAAATAATTGATGGAAAATCCTGAAAGCTGAAAATATTGGAGGAATGATTGTACAGATATCAGATTAAAAAAATAGATAACAGAATTAGAAGGGACCTTGTAGGTCATCTAAACCAACTCCCCTGCCCAAGCAGGAGACCCTACACCATTTCTGACAAATGGCAGTCCAGTCTCTTCTTGAAATTCTCCAGTGATGAAGCTCCCACAACTTCTGAAGGCAAATTGTTCTATTGGTTGATTGTTCTCACTGTCAGAAAATTTATCCTTGTTTCTAGGTTAAATCTCTCATTGATCAGTTTCCATCCATTATTCCTTGTCTGGTGTTCAGGTGTTTTGGAAAATAGCTCCCTCCTCTCTTTGACAGCCCCTCAAATATTGGAACACTGCTATCATGTCTCCCCTGGTCCTTCTCTTCACTAAGACTAGTATGCCCAGTTCCTATAATCTTTCTTCATATGTTTTAGCCTGCAGTCTCCTAATCACCTTTGTTGCTTTTCTCTGCACTCTTTCTAGAGTCTCAACATCTTTTTTATAGTGTGGTGACCAAAACTGGATGCAGTATTCTAGGTGTGGTCTTACTAAGGCATTAGAGAATAGTATTAGTACCTCCCTTGATTTTGATTGTATCCCTCTATCCAGGGGCGGGTTTCAAAAACCGTCACTACCGGTTTGCTCATGGGTGCGTGCGTGCACACTCGTGTGTGTTAGATGTTTCTGTGCATGCGGGTAGGTGGAGCCTCCTGCTGCCGCTTCTACCGGTTCGCCCCATTCAGAGCGAACCGGTAGCAATTCACCACTGCCTCTATCCATCAATATTGAAGAGTATTGGGCCTAAGATGGAGGCTTGTGGTATCCCACTACTTACTTCTCTCCATGTGAATGTAGAACCATTAAGGGCTACTTGTTGAGTATGGTTTGTCAGACAGCTAAAAATCCATCTAGTGGTGATGTTGTTACCAAGAAGTAGATTGTAGTCTACTTTGTTAAATGCCTTGCTGAAGTCTAAGTATACTATGTCCACAACATTTCATTGGTCCACTAATTTAGTCACTATGTTGAAGAATGATACAAGATTTGGTCTGTTTTTAACAAACCCATGCTGGTTTAGTTTACTAATTTCTAGATGTTGCCTGATCTGTTTTTTATTAACTTTTTCAGTATCTTCCCTGGGTATTGGTCTTAGGCTGATTGCTCTGTTGTTTCCTGGGTCTACTTTTTCCCCCCTTTTTGAATATGGGAACCACATCAGCTATTTTCCAGTCCTCTGATAGTTCCCCAGTGCTCCAGGATTTTTGAACGAGGTGGTACAGTGGTTCTGAGATGACATCTGCCAGCTCGTTTAGAACTCTGGGATGCAATCCATTAGGTCCCAATGATTTATATTCATCAAGATCAGACAGGAATTCTCTTACCTTTTTTTATTTTTGCTTATTTTAATTTTTATTTTTAGCCTGTCTTTTACAGTTATGTTTTTGATAGATTGAACTATAGTTTCTTTTTGCATGAAGGCTGATGCAAAGAATAAGTTAAGCACCTATGCTTTCTCTCTGGTGGCTGTTACTTCCTTGCCATCTTCTCTCTTTAGTGGACTGTTTCCTTGATATTTTTCTTGTTATTTGTATGTTAGAAAGTTTTTATTATCTTTGACTTTTGTTGCAAGTCTTTGTTCATTCTGAGCTTTTGCTTTCCTGATTTCATCTTTACAGATTCTGGTTATCTGCTGATATTCTGCCTTAGTTATGTGTTCCTCTTTCCATTATTTGTACTTGCCCTTTTTGTCTTTCAATTTATCAGAGACATCTTTGTGCAGCCATTTATTTATTTATTTTATTTTATTTTATTTTATTTTATTTTATTTTATTTTATATATTTTATTTTATTTTATTTATTATTTTATTTTATTTTATTTTATTTTATTTTATTTTATTTTATTTTATTTTATTTTATTTTATTTTATTTTATTATTTTATTATTTTATTTATTTTATTTTATTTATTTATTTTTTTATTTTATTTTATTTTATTTTATTTTATTTTATTTTATTATTTTATTTTATTTTATTTTATTTTATTTTATTTTATTTTATTTTATTTTATTTTATTTTATTTTATTATTTTATTTTATTTTATTTTATTTTATTTTATTTTATTTTATTTTATTTTATTTTATTTTATTTTATTTTATTATTTTTTTATTTTATTTTATTTTATTTTATTTTATTTTATTTTATTTTATTTTATTTTATTTTATTTTATTTTATTTTATTTTATTTTATTTTATTTTATTTTATTTTATTATTTATCAGACTTATATGCCGCCCTTTCTCCGCAAGGACTCAGGGCTGTTCACAACAATAATAACACCAGTCCAGATTAAAATACAGACAATAAAAACTAAAATTCCCATTAAAACGCCATTCAGGCCAGGCCAGCCTGGTGAAACAACCATGTTTTAAAGTCACGACGGAAAGAGCAAAGATCGGGGGCTACCCGAAGCTCCAAGGGGAGCTGATTCGAAAGGGTAGGTGCACCTACTGAGAAGGGTCACTCTCTAGGGGCCATCAGCCAAAATTGCCTGGCCAACGGGACCCCAAGTAGGCCCTCTCTGTGTGAGTGCACCAGGCGATGGGGAGCTGTTGCTGGCCGCAGGTGTTCCACTAAATACCCTGGGCCTAAGCCATGTAGGGCTTTATAGGTAATCACCAACACCTTGAACCTGAGCCATGCTGGTTTCTTTTTTGTTTTCTTGTTTTTCTTTTTCAGTGGTACTGTGCTAGATTAGGCTTTTATTTTTCAGAGTTTCTTGAGTTGATTCAAGAGTTTCTTGAATCTTCTTGAGTTGTTTTCCCCTTTAGAATGTTCAACCAAGGAATCTTTCCCAAATTCTGAGTTTATTAAAATCAGCTCTTTTACAATCTAGGACTCTGGTATCATTTTGTTCTACTGCTTGTGTTTGCGTTATGTTAAATTATAGTATGACATGATCACTCTCACCCAAGATGCCTGCTGTTTCAACTCCCTCTATCACTTCTTCTCTGTTTGTAAGATCTGTTTGTAAGAATTAAGTCCAGTATGGCTGTCTCTCTAGTTCCCTCTTCTACCTTTTGGACAACAAAGTTGTCAGCTAGGTTTGTTAGGAACCTATTCAATTTTTCACAGTGCAAAATTAGTCTTCCAATTGCTGTCAGGATATTTAATTTACTTACTATTGTAGTGTGTTTCTTACTCATATTTGTTAATTTGTTAGCAAAAATTGCATCTATTTTTTCTGCTAGGTTGTGTGGCCTGTAGTATACACCTTTGGCAATGTCATTCTTTTATATTGACCCATATGCATTCTAGATGGTTTTTGTCTTTGGTTTTCTGCATTTCTGTAGCAATGTAGTGGTTCTTTACATTTAGTGCAACTCCAGCTCCTCTTGGCCATCTCATAACTATAGAAGTACATATTCAGGACACTCCACTTAAGGAAATTTCATTAAAAAAAATTTCTTCCTTGAAATAAATTTCAAATTTTAACATAAATTTTCTTCCACAAAATTAAATGGTCACTGACAGGGAAAAAATACAGGATGATATTCTTTGCAAGGCTTTTTTAATATATGGGTAGTTCTCGGCCTATGATCTAACTGAGACAAGAATTTCCATTGCTAAGCAATGCAGGTGAGTCACACCTGATTTTAAGATCTTGTTTACTATTTTTGTTAAGTATATAACTGCATTTGTTAAATGAATTATATACTCGTTAAACAAATTTGGTTTCCCCCATTAACTTTGCTTGTTGGGAGCCAATTTGGAAGGTCAAAAATAACAATCACATGACTCCAGGACTCTGCAACATTGTAATATATGCAGGTTGCCAAGCACTTACATTTTAATCACATGAATGGGTTCACACTTTATACTTCGATAAACTGGCCATTGTCCAGGCTCTTACAGCCTTGGCAGTACTATTGAAAAATATGTTGGAGTAATGCATTGAACTTGAAGAACAGGCAGGTATACCAAACTAGGTGTTCTTCCACATTCACAAATGGCACTGATGTTCATTCACCCCTTCTTTCTTTTGATGTGTCTCTTGTAAAAATACAATATCTATTTTCTCTTTGTTAATTGATTTTTCAATTCTTGCTCATTTATATTTCCCCCCCAAGCCATGTACATTCCATGTAGCAACCTTCAATGATTTCCCCATCTATTCCTCATATTACATATTCCCTTTGGTCTCCATATATGCTCTAACATAAATCTTACAAAACTAAAACTGCATAGTATACATATTACCTCAAAATGTAAATAACCTCTTACCCACCCATAAACAAATATAATGTCCTCCTTCCCTTCTTCAGGAGATCTTCCTCCTCTCTGCCACATAAGGCCTCTGGGGGAGAGAAGAGGAGCCATCCGTACACAAACTTCAGTCACCCACTCCACTTCCCAAAACCATCTTTACCTTATTTCCACACTCAAACATATGTTGTAACACATATCCCTTTATATAACTATTACAAATATTTATATACTGTCTCAATAGCGAACTTGTAACTCCTGTTGCTGCATCCAGCCTCCCTTTCTCCCATAGATCTTCTTTCTTCTTCTCCATCTCTCTACATCTCATTCATTTTCTGGATTTGCTTCATGAACTCTTCTTTATTGATGATTCCGAGCTCCCTTAATTTCTCCATTGCCTCCTCCTTTGTTTCAACTCTATAAAATCTTCCACCATATGAAAATCTCAAAAAAAACTGGATAATGCCAGCTATAATTAATATTATTTTTCTTCAGTAATTGACAAAATTGATGTATCTCTCTCTTCCATCTCACTACTTAAATCTGGAAAAATTTGTATCTGTTGACCCCCAAACACTATCAATGCCATTTTTCACAATTTATACATCAATTGCTCTTTTTTTGCATAAGACCAGAATCTTATCACAATGTCTCTTGGCAATTTTCTTCCCAATCTTTTTGGGCTGACTCTATATATCACATCAATATTGTATCTTGTAAAGTGGACATCTGGGAGGATTGAGGTAGCCCAATCCAATACTTCTTAGATCAACTGTTCTTCATTTTCTTCACTTTTCTCCAGATATCCATATACCCGTAAATTTGAGCAGCACTGACAGTCCTATATTTCGATCAAATCCTTTTTCACATCTTAGTCATCTGGCTTTTTTTTTTAATTGTAAAAGTTTTACAAATACAATTTTCCCACTCCCCCCTTCCCCTCCCTAACCCTCCCTGACCCATCCCTCCCCACCCTTGGCTTCCCTTATAACCTTAAAATTACAATTCATTTTTAATTCCCCAAATATTAAAAGATGAAATCCAAATCATGTCATATCATACAATTCCCCCCAACTATTCTACCCCCTGTTGATACTAAAAAATTCTACATAACATTCAAGTAAAAACTATTTGATACTTCCTTGATTGATATTTATTCTGCATATAATCTATCCCAAATATTAAAAAGTGAAATCCAAATCATATCATAATTCCCCCCAACTACTCTACACCCTCTATATACTATAAATTTCTACATAGCATTCAGCTAAAAGCAATCTGATACTTCTTTGTTTGATATTTATTTTGCACATAGTCTATCCATTTCTTCCATTCCCACACAAAAGTTTCTTGAGTCCGGTCTTTTAAATATGCTGATATCTTTGCCATTTCAGGAAAACTGGCCATCTTCAAAGTCCATTCTTCAATAGTAGGTAAAACATCTTTTTTCCAATATTGACCAATCAGTAACCTAGCTGCTCTAAGCATATATAATATCAGTTTTGTTTCATTCACTGAGAAATCTTTAACTATACCCAATAAAAATAGTTGAGGAGAAAATTGGAGTTTTTTCTTCAAGACATTTTGCATTACCCACCAAATTTTGATCCAAAAAGCTTTCACTTTTTGCAAGTCCACCATATATGGTAATATGTAGCATCTAGGCAATCACATCTCCAACATTTTGGCTGAACATTAGGATATATGCATGACAATTTCTTAGGATCTAAATGCCACCTATAAAACATTTTATAAAAATTTTCTCTCAAATTCTGTGACTGTGTAAATTTAACGTTCTGGACCCATATCTTTTCCCATGTTTCCATCATAACTGGTTCTGCAAAGTTTTGCGCCCATTTTATCATACAGTCTTTAACCAGTTCATTTTCAGAATCTCTTTCTAACAAAATACTATAAATCCTCTTAATATGCATTGGACCTTTCTCTTTTATCTGTCTTACCGATTCCTCTTCATACAACATTAAACCAGTTTTTTGATCTTCCCTCCATCTCAATTGAAGTTGATTATACTGTAGCCAAGTTAGATTAATCCCTTCTTCCGACAGTGTGTTTAATGTCTTTAATTGCCATCTACCCCATCATTAAAAAGTACCTCTTTATATAAAATCCCCCCAAGTGACTTAATATTTATATTCCATGTGATATGACCAAGATCCAACCACAAAGGTATTTTATAATCCAATTTGAACTGGTGCTTCTTCCATACTCTCATCAAAGAGTTTCTGAGTATGTGACTCTTAAATACTTTATCAACTTTATTTTCATAGAATAAATATGCATGCCAACCAAGTTCCAAATCGTGGCCTTCTATATTCAATATTTCAGACCTTGTCGTTCCAAACCAATCACTCGCTTGTGTCAATTCTGCTGCTTCATAATACAATTGTAGATTTGGAAGTTTAAGGCCACCTCTTTCACAAACATCTTGCATAATTTTCAGTTTGACTCTTGGTTTTTTATCATTCCAAACAAACTTATTCACTCCTTTTTGCCATTCAGTCAGATGTTTATCACTTTTAAGCACCGGGATCATTTGAAACAAAAATAAAAATCTAAGTAGAACATTCATCTTAACTGCTGCTATTCTTCCAAGTAAAGATAGCTGCAGCTTTTTCCAGATCTCCATATCTTTTTGCACCTTTCGCCACAACACTTCATAATTATTTTGAAAAAGTTTTATATTCGAAGCTGCAACTTGAACTCCTAGATATTTCACCTTTGGTACTATTTCAAATCCTGCCATCCTTTCAAGTTCCTTCTTTTGACCTTCTGACATATTTTTAACTATCATCTTGGTTTTTTTCTGATTCAGTCTAAATCCTGATACCATACCATATTCTTCTATAGTGTCTTTCATCTGAATTATGGATTCCATTGGCCGTGTTAGGGTAACAACCAGATCATCTGCAAATGCCCTTGTTCTATAGTCCTCTTGCCTTATAGCTATTCCATTTAAGGCACTCGAATCCCGTATTGTATTCAACAAGACTAGTCATCTGGTTTTTTAACACCCTATCATGTTTTCCAATCTGAGTTCTCACTTCTGTAATATTTTGTATCATATCCTGATTTTGTTCCTTTATATATATTTTTTTCATTTCTCTTAATTCTTAAATGAGAACATCACATTTATCTGATTGAGTCAGTGATTTCTCAGGTGACTTTTTCCTTGCTTCCATTTCTAAGGCTTTTTCCACTCAAATCAGATGTAACTCTAAAGATCTAAGGCTTACTTTGGGTCTTTGCCAAACACTTTCCACACTTTTTGACATCTGACCTTCCAAAAAGAGCACTTGACCTTTTAAGAGTTTTACAGTCTATACTCCATAAACGTCACTTCCTCCTTTGTCTCGTTCTTATCAACTTATCTCCGTAAATGCAACTTAATAAAACTAAAAAAAAATAATGGCAACAGTTAACTTGATACATACACCTTATCAAGGCTCTGCCTGAAAATACTTAGTTCTTCCACCTTCTCCAAGCCTTGACATTTCAACTGAAAGAAGAGAGTAATGGACCTTCACATGATACACGCATAAATCAGCTATTATCTTCTCAGCTGTACTCCTTTAAACTCTTGCCAAGTTTTTTCACAGTCTTCAGTCATAGGGCCCTTCCTCTCCCGTCCACCTTCAAAGGCCTCTCAAGTCTCTTAACCAAACATCTGAGCTCAAAGCTCCTCTGAAAAATGTTCAATTCCAAGTTAAACATAATCCAATCTTCAGGAGAAAAGGAAAATGATTCACGTTTCATAATCTCTTAAATTTCATAATCTTTAGATAGGTGTTATATTTTTTAAATCCATTCTCTGTGATGGCTCAGAGGAGGCAGAAATTCAGAGTCCCTCATTCATTCCGGCAAGCTCCGCCCCCCAAAATTTAAGTTATACTGGGCTGAAATGAAAAGGCATTTGGTACATCAAAAGCAAGAGGGGTAGCAATCATTGTAGCTAAAAGATGTGCATTTATGATAAAAGCAGTGGTGGGATTCTGCCAGTTCTAGGGGGGTTCAGCGGAACCTTTTGTTAAATTGTGGGCTCGCCCCACCCCTGGCCCCGCCCCTCCGCACCACTATTTATTGCCAATAAATAGTGGTGGGCGAGGGGCGGGCAAGCCAGCAATTTAACAAAAGGTTCGGTGTTTTTTTGTAATTGTATTGGCCTGCGGAGATTCAGCATAGGCTAATTAGGCTAATTAGCCCTCCCGACTCTCAGCTGATTTGCTCTCAGCTGTTTTGCGGAGGCTCTTTTGCAAGCTCTTGTTTTGCAAGCTCTTTGCAAACTTTGCAAGCTCTGCAGCACTCTTGTTGCAGAGTGCTGGAGAAGTTTTTTTTCCCCTAGCTGAAACAAAACTTAAAGTAAAGCAGGCTCTGCTGCAATGTGACAGAATGAGGCAGGGAGAGAGATTTCTTTTTCTTTTTGCTCACCAAAAAAGGTAGGTACAAATAATGGGAAATTTAGGGCAAAGAGGAGAATTCAAGATTTTAAAACACAAAAGAAAAAAAGGCCTATTTATTGTATATTGTGTTGAAAGCAGAAATGGTTAAATTACGGTTTGGAGGAATATATGGGGAAAATTATTTGGTTTATTATTATTGGTAAATATTAATTGAATTGTAAGAAATTGGATTGCATGGAAATAATTGGAATATTGATGTTCATATTGATTAATATACAAAAAAGATAGTTATAACTGGTTTATATAAAATTGTTGAATTTCTATTAAACAATTGTAATATTAAATAATTAACCAATGTGAGGATGGATATAAAAATAGATGACAATGGGAAGGGGTATAATATAGAATAGAAGGGAAAAATTGAATTTGATTAAGATTAGAGATGAAGATGAAGAGTAATATTGGTTTTTTACAAAAATAGATGAGGAATAAATATGGCAAAAAGGAAATATAGAAATTGTAAATTTAATTGAAATGACTAAACACTGTTTAAATTTGTGAACCGGCCAAACACTCTGTTCAAAGAAAATACATTGTATGGTTGTATGTGTGTTCCTAATTATTGTTATTTATTCATATTTGTTCTCTTTTATTCTTTAAAGTTTAACAATTCATTCTTTATCTTAATATCTTTATATTTGTTTGGGGTTGGCTTTCTTCCCTTTCATCTTTTTTATTGTACAGCAATCTTTCTCCTCAAACCTACCACCTCTCTCTTTTCTTTCCTTCTTAGTTTCTCTTCCTCCCCCTCTTCTTCTCCTCCCTACTTCCTCTTCCTCTTCCTTTCTCCTTCTCCTCCTCTCTTCCTCCCTCTCTTACCATCACTCCTACTCTAATTTCCCTTCCCTTCCTTCATCCCTCTCTATTGCTGTATCCTTTTATGCATATGGACTACTCAGAGGGCTGAAAAAGTTATTTCTGACTGGTCCTCGCACTTTTGACCAGTCCACAAACTTATGACTGTCCTCACATTTTATGTTTTTTGCCCTATCTTGTCACCATGGTGTAGAGAAGCAGTTGTGAAATGACTGACATGGTTGTTAAGAATGCCGCAATGGGCATAAATGTGAGGATGGTCATAAGTGCGAGTACCGGTCAAAAGTGCGAGGACCAGTCAGAAATGACTTTTTTCAGCCCTCTGAGTAGTCCCTATGCACATAGCCATGCCCACCCGGTCACATGACCAACTAGCCATGCCCACCCGGTCACGTGACCAGCTAGCCACGCCACCCGGTCACATGACCAACTAGCCATGCCCACCCAGTCACATGATTACCAAGCAACACACCCCAACTAAGCCACGCCCACAGAACCTGTTGTTAAAAAAATTGAATCCCACCACTGGATAAAAGCCATAAAAAGGGATGGAATGGGAAGATTTCTTATAATTCAAGGCTTGATTTTTGGACAAGAGATTACCTTAGCAAACTTGTACGCACCTAATGTAAATCAAAGAGAGTTTTATAATAGGGTATATAAAGAAATAGAAGAAGTCAAAAAAGGTTATGTGATAATGGGAGATGATTATAATATGGTTATGGATAGCGGAATTGACAAATCCAATTCATCAAAAGCGGAAATAAAGTATGAAGTACAGATTTAAGAAAATTTATTAATAGAAACAGACTGAAAGATGTTTGGAGAGAATTACATGGTAATCAAAAGAGTTATACATATATTACTGGTAGACATAAAAATTTTACAAGAATAGATTATAGATTTGTAACACCAGAAATATTATCTAAAATAATGAGAGCAGAGATAATAATTAAAATATCTGATCATGCAATGGTAACTATGGATATGGAAATAGATTGTGATTATTAACAGGCAAGTAGATGGAGAATGGATTTGAGAATTTTTAAAAATAAAGAGATTTTAGAAAAAAATGGAAATGGAATTAAAAGAAGACTATAACTGAAGAGGGAGGTAGTAATAGAGGTGTAATATGGGATGCAATGAAAGCAATAGTACAAGGTTTAGGGATAATATACTCTTATAATATAAAAAACAGAAAGAGAAATATATAAAATGGTTGGAGAAAATTAGAGAATTAGAGAGTAAATATATAGAAAGTAGAAAGAATAGGATTATGTTAGAACTATTAGCTAAAAGGAAACAGTTGCAAAATATTGAGATAGAACAGGTTCAAAGAAATCTAATATATTTAAACGGAATTTTATGAAAACAGTAATATGCTGGCTAGAACCACATATGCTAAAAAGGCAAAAGGCCTGTGTCAGGTCTGCCCCCTTTCAATACTCAAGGAAGAAAAACCCCAACTCCATTTTCATAGAGAAAGGTACTTTTACTGAGTATGAACTGAATGCAACCAAAGAAAAGCAAGGTCTGAAGCAAAGGCACGAAAATCACATATAGAAAGCATCCCCCCCCCAACTGTCCAGTGTAAATCATCCAATCCACAATTTCCCCAGGGATCATGTGGGTACAAATGTCTGGTAGTGTCATCCTCCTGCTATGCCACAACCGTTGACCTTGAGTCGTTATCAGCTTCAGTGAAAATACTGAAGCAAAGTTTTCTCTCCTCTTCTCCTTCAGCTCACTTTCCCCCTCCCAAGAGTTCCAATAACTCCCCACTCCCCCCCATTTCATGGCAGCTGAGCAAGCAAACAATGAAAGAGTGGAGGCTGATATTCGGCCCTCCTGCAGGAGAGACATTATTCCTACAAGAAACCAAAATAACATAACACAGATGATCACAGAAATAAAGTGTGACATAAGAAATAGATTAAGGTTTATCGGGATATTTGGAGTGAAACAATTGCAGTTGTTTTGGAGCACGAACATCCCGTTTACTTACCCATTCAGCCTTAGATAATGGAAAATGGCCACCAAATATTGCACCTTACCACAATGCTTTCTAGAGTCCAATATTTCCTTGACCTCAAAATGCTGTACCCCCTCAATTAGTATGGGGACAGGAGGAGGTTCTAGGTCTGGACGTAAAGGGGACGAATGCTGACATGAAACACCAGATGAATTCACCGCAATTTTTTTTGTAACTCCAATTGCACTGTGACTGGGTTAATGATCTGAACTATCGGAGAAGGACTCACATACTTGCATCCAAGTTTTTTCAACTTTTGGGTAGTTTGAAAGTACTTGGTGGAAAGGAAAACCATAACACTAACTTTATAACTCCAACCTTGAACCCTCTTCTTATCAGCTTGGGTTTTATGAGTCTAAAGGGCTTCATCCAGAGCCTTGCGTGTTACTGACCAAGTGCCACATAACTGTTCGATCCACTCAATCAAGGAGGGACTCTGTGGGTTTTCCTGAGGCAACTCCGGAATGGGTACGAAATCTTGGCCAGAGACCACCTTAAAAGGAGTAAACCCAGTGCTGCTATGTATGGTGTTCTTATAGGCCATCTCTGCAAACGGAAGTAAATCTGCCCAATTATCTTGTTGATAATTTATGTAACATCTCAGGTATTATTCTAACATGGAATTGGTTCTCTCACAAGCCCCATTAGTCTGAGGGTGGTGGGCAGAGCCTAACAATCCCAGTACCCTTTCCAAAAGTGGGAGGTAAACTGAATTCCTCAATCTGGGATTATCCACTCTGGAGCTCCATGTAACCTGTGTACATGTTGGACAAACAATTTTGCAAGCATTTTAGCAGAAGGGATCTTGGGACATGGGATAAAATGCACTTGTTTAGAAAACAAATCAGTAACCATCCAAATAACTTTATTCCCCCCACTTTCAGGTAATTCAACAATAAAATCCATGGAAATTTCCTTCCATGGGGCTTCCAGTCTGGCAACTCTCTGAAGTAATCCCGGTGGCTTTCCAGGAGGTCTTTTGGCAGAAGCACATATGGGACAACTTGCCACATATGCTTCTATGTCCTTCTTTAGTGTGGACCACCAGAACTGTCATTTAACTAGATGGAATGTTTTCACAAACCCAAAATGTCTGGCAATCTTGGCATCATGGGCATGTTGTAATACTGTCACTCTTAGACTGGTGGGAACATACAGCTTAGCTCCCACCCAAGCAAGTCCTTCTCAAAGTGTACACTCATTTGAATGGGCCAAAAGGAGCCTGTGTAGCGTAGGGGGCTAATGCCTCCTACTAAAGGCAGCAATTAACACCAGCTGCCTGTAATTTCTCTGAGTTCAATCCTAGCCAGGCTCAAGGTCGACTCAGCCTTCCATCCTTTCTAAGGTGGGTAAATTGAGGACCCAGTTTGTGGGGGCAATAAGCTGACTTTGTATAAATATACAAAAGTATGAAGGCTATTGCTTAACACATTGTAAGCCACCCTGAGTCTCCGGAGAAGGGCGGCATATAAATCAAATTAAAAATAAATAAAATAAATAAAAACCACTCGTCGGTTTTTAGAGCTTCTCTTAACTGCTTGGTCAAATTGCCAGACAAAGTTGGATCTGCTTTTGCCTGGGCTCTAGTAACTACTGATGCCGCCAGTTGTTTTGAGGGGATAATCAGCCAAATCATCTCCTCTCTAACACTATTGTATTGCGGCAGTCTCAAAAGGGCATCTGCCATGAAGTTCTTTCCTCAAGGAAGGTAGCACAGGGAAAAACTAAATCGTTTGAAGTGTTGAGCCCAGCGGACTTGTTTTGGGGACAGTTTTCGTGGTGTTTTCAAAGCTTCTAAGTTTTTGTGATCAGTCCACACCTCAAACGGTCCCCTTCAAGGAAATGCCTCAATGTTAACAATGCCCAACGAACAGCAAAATCCTCCTTCTCCCATATGGTCCATCTCCTCTCACTCTCTGAAAATTTACAAGAGGTATAAGCACAGGGTTGCAGCTTTCCTTCTGCGTTCACTTGAAGTAACACTGCCTGTACGACAAAAGGGGCTTCCATGTCAGGGTGTTTAAGGACCAGTTCGGCAGCAAACAGTCATTTTAGTTTCTCAAATGCTGCCTGACAGTCCATAGTCCATTCGAGAGGCCAGAAGGGCTTTGCCCTCTCTTCTCCTTTCATTTTCAGAAAATTAGTAATTGCTAATGCAATTTTGGTGAATGAGGGGATGAACTGCATATAGAAGTTAGCAAATCCCAGGAAGTTCTGTAATTGTTTGCAGGTGCATTGGGGGGGGGGGGCATTCCAACATTGCCCAGACCTTTTCCCGATCCATTTCTACTTCCTCATGTGAGATGTGGTACCCCAGATAGTCAATTTTAGTTTGGTGGAATTTGCATTTTGATAGTTTGGCATACAGTTCAGCAGCCCTAAATTTTTTCAGGACAGCCCTCGCCAACTTTATGTGGTTGTCCATGGTCTTGGTGTAGATAAGAATGTCATCCAAGTAGACCAACATCCCTTTGTACAGGTATTCATTCAGTACCTCATTAATTAGTTGCATGAACACAGCAGGGCAATCTGAAAGGGAGCACCCGAAACTGGAAAGATCTTAGTGGGCAGTTAAAAGCCACTTTCCATTCATCCCCTCCTTTAATCCAAACTCTATAAAATGCCTCCTGTAAGTCCAGCTTTGTAAAAATTTTCCTTTGCCTAGGTGGGCTAATGAGCGGCAGGGGGTAGACACTTTCTACGCAAATCGCGTTTCTATAATCGACCACCAGGGGAAAGGACCCATCCTTCTTCTTCTGGAATAGTACTGGTGCTGCCACCCGTGGTCTTGCTGGTTGGATAAAACCGTGTTTTAAGTTTTTGTCAATAAAGTGTCATAGTTCCCCCAGCTCCTGGGGGTCCATGGGGTAGATTTTTGGCTTAGGGAGTTTTACTCCAGGGAGGATTTCAATGGTACAGTCCATTGGTCTGGGGGGGGGGGGTAGCACGTCTGACGCCTTCTTGCTGAACACCTCCCGGAAGTCCCAGTACTCTTTTGGGATCTTTTCCTCCCCCACAATGTGGTCTGTTGCCATTGCCACCCTCTCATTTTCCACTCTGCTCACAAAGTGGGGTTCCTCCCCTTCCTTTCCTGATAGCTTGGAGCAGATGCGCAATACTCCCGTTTTCCAGTTTATGCATGGGTTCCATTTATGGAGTCAAGGCAGTCCAAGTAAGAGGGACCGTTTCATGCCGAGGGCCACAATAAAACTAAGAGTCTCTAGGTGATCCCCCATCTTCATCTTGATTAGTTCGGTTGCAAAATGAGCTGGGCTCCCTCCAGCCACTGATCCGTGTAGCTGACAGAATGCGATGGGCCTTTTCATTGCTTTTAGTTTTAGGCCCATCTGTTCTACATCATCAGTTCTACTGGGATGGTCATGGGGCCCCCTTTCTGACTTACCAGGCAGTCATCATCGGAATCGGTCTCGGTTTCACTGTCATCAGTGATGGTCGGAGTTCCCAATTCACCCTGTTTCAGGGGAGCGAACTCAATGACTTCTCCCTTCAGGGCGGTCTCATGGGCTTTAGCAGGTGCTTTATCAATTCTCTTTCCTCCAGTAGAGGTTGCTTTGGGCACTGGCTTGGAGAAACACTCAGTGGCTCGGTGCCCCTCCTTCCCACATTTGAAACAAGTGGAGGATTTTGGCTTGGGCCCTGCCTTCTCCACTGTGGCCTTTGGCACCCTCTTGTGGAATGAGGAGGGTAGCTGATCCCAAGTGCACCCACTACGGAGATGGCTTCGGGCCAGGTCAATCTCCACATCTGCTGCCAACATGTACCACCTCTGCAGGTCATCAGGAGCCCCCCTTGAATGGCAATCCTTGTAGACATCCTCATTTAACCCATATAGCTCTCTAGTAGGGCCACTTCTGACCACTTGAGCTTGAGTTGTTCCTTCCCCAGCTTGATCTCTCTCTTCCCCACAAGTGGCAGCCTCCATTTCATCCCTCGGGCATTCATCCTCCCTCCCAGGGGAGTATGCATACCTTTCCTGGCTTTTCAGCTCTCTTCAGCTTCTCTCAAAAATTGCAGGGCCTGTATGACCAGGAAGTTTTCTTTCTGCTCCTGCAGCCAGGCAGCTTCTCCCCTTCGGGGTCTGGTGCCTGTTACGCCATGGGGGGGGGGGTCTTCTCCTGCTTTGGTAGCCTCCCCACGCCCAGCAACCATTTGGCTTTCTCTGAATCTTCTTCCCACCACAAATTAGCCATCCAGTCCGAGGCCTCCCAGGCAGGGTGGGATGACGAAGGTGCTGAGCCAGCAGCTCCCATCTGATCCTGGTCACTGTCTTAATCAGACATTGTTTGTTCATCCCCCACAGTAGTTTTCCAGGATGGCTGTTAAAAGAGACCTTGCTTAATGTCAGGCATGCCTCCTTTCAATACCCAAGAAAGAAAAACCCCAATTCCATTTTCATAGAGAAAGGTACTTTTACTGAGTATGAACTGAATGCAACCAAAGAAAAGCAAGGTCTGGGCTTCCTGTGGCATCCTCGTCGTTGCTGGGCGGCTAGTTTGCATGGCCACCGCCACCGCCACCTGTAGAGCCGCTTTTTCAATCGAAAGTGGCTTGGAAATCTTCCCTTCGATCGGAAGGGAAGATAAGAGAAGGCAGCCGTGAGGTTGAGACTCCAGAATCGCTGCCAGGGCTTTTCCCTTGCCCTGGTAAGCATTGTGTGAAAGGTCTCCCTATTCAGGCTGCTGGAACTCCGAGCGGCGAGGGATCTCTGTTTCAAACGGAGCGAGACAACGAGAGCAACTCCACTTGCTACAATACACATTCCTCTAATTTGCAAAGGACTTGGTGAGATCTGGATTATTTCTTCAGAATTTTAACTATATTTAAGGATTCTTTTTAACTTTGAAAGTGAGCTGTCTCTGTGTGAAAGTGATTGAAAATGGCGGCTGACTGAAGTGGAGCAAGTGAAAGGGAAAAGTGAAAGTGCAACAGTTTGTCTAAGCCTGCCTGTAATTCTAATTGACTGTATTAGTAAGATTTTTAACTGGAAAGTTCTGATGATTTGATTCCTTTTCTGTAAAGCTGGGGAAGACAGGAAAAGGAGGAAGATTTTCTTTTTTTCAAAGACTTAAATCCTGTTCAGGCATGGCTTCAAAGAAAGCGGGGCGGGGGGTGGATTCCCCCACACATCAAACAAAAGAAAAGTCAGCTACCCCATTAGTGCCAGCCCAGAGACAGTCACAAGGCAGTGGGATTGAAGATTTGAAAATTTTTATACTTGACATACATAAATCCTTGGGAGAGCTTTCTGGAAAAATGAGTAAAATGGATGAAAGGATGGGAAAAAATCAAAAAGAAATGATGGATTTGGTGGAGGAAAAAACTGACAAGTTGAGCCAAGATGTTTCTACTGTGGCTACTGCTTTTACAGATGCTTTGCTGGCGGTTGAGAAAAAAGTTGATGATTTAAATCTTGAAGTGGCAGCTAACAAAAAGGCAGTAAATGACCAGATTTTTAAGGTGGAAATTAAAAGTCAAAGGCTAGAGGATGAGATTACAATGTTACAATTTCGGAATATGGAGTTCGCCATAAGACTGAGAGGCCTAAGGAAGAATAATAGAGAAAACTTGAGGGCAGCTTGTGTGGACATATTAGCTAAGATTTTAAAAGTTGAACCAGATGTGATTGACAATAAAGTTGACAAGCTGTACAGAGTTAATTCGCATGTGGCGAGACAAAGAAATTTGCCAAGAGATGTTGTGATTTACTTTACTGATAGAAGATTGAGAAATGATATCTTGCAAAGTTCTTTTCACACTACTGTTCACCATGATGGGAATTCAATTGGTATCTACAAAGAGCTGCCACCTAAGATGCTAAGAGATCGGAAAGATTTCGGTTTTTTGGCAAATGAATTAAAAAGGCGTCAGATTCCATTTAGATGGGATGCTCCTGCTGGCATTATTTTGAGATATGAAGATGTGAGATATCACCTTAATTCCGTGGAAAAAGCAGAACATTTTTACAACAATGTTCTTTAAAAAATTTCAACACCCCCACGTTCATCTACACTTTTATCTATTGAAGAAATTTCTAAAGAGAAGGATCTTGATGAGGGGACTCAAGAACTGATTCAGCAAAAAGAACTTCAGGAAATTCGAGAAACAGCAAGGGAGGAGATTCTGGGAGCAGTAGGAGGTCTGTCAGAGGATTTCTTTACAGAATTTCCAGAGGGAAAATCAAAGCAGTCCAGAGCTACAAGAGAAGTGGAGCCGGACCTCGATTTGTTGTTGCAAGAACCGAAGGATCAACGTATAACTCGTGCAGCAGAGAAGCAAAGATTAGAGAAACAAAATCAACAGAGGTCCAGGATTCCACAGGAGGAGAATGGTGCAAATGGAAAGAAACTATATTCTGAAGCAGTGGGAGGGGCGAGACCAAAGATATCTGCAGTCGAACAGAATCTTCGGCAAGCTCTCAAAGGGCTTCAGTCATTCCCAAAATGACACTTAGATTTTTATCATGGAATGTGAACGGTTTAAATTCACCACAGAAAAGAAGGAAAATATTTCATTATTTGAAGCAATATAAAAATGATGTTGTTTGTTTGCAGGAAACTCATATTAGAACCCAGGACCAAAAATTTCTGACAATTTCAAAATTTGGTTCACACTTTATATCTTCTAATTCTGCGAAAAGGAATGGATTAGTTTTGTACATTTCGAAAAGAATACCAGCTAAATTGATAGAGGCAGATGATGAAGGAAGATATATTGCAGTTGAAATAAGTATACAGAACGTTTCGATGCTTCTTATTGGGATTTACGCCCCAAATCAGCAGCAGGAAATTTTTTATAAATTATTGAATACTAAAATATTGCAGTGGAATTATAAGTCTTTTTTGATTATGGGTGATTGGAACGGTGTGATTGATATAAACCTTGATAAAAAGACGTCGGCTAAGAAGGGGAATAAACTACCACAAACGTTTTTTGCATTGAAGGAAGAATTGGAATTGAAAGATGTATGGAGAATTCATCATCCGAAGGAGTTGGATTTTACTTTTTTTTCTGATAGACATAAATCTTTTTCGAGAATTGACTTTATGCTGGTTATTTCTGATTTACTGTCTAAAGCGATTAAAACAAAAATATTTCCTAGAACTTTAACGGATCATAGTTTGGTATGGATGGAGATGGATTTTGGCAAGAGGGAGAGAAGATCTTGGCGAATGAATGAGAACTTATTTAGACATGAAAAGAATATTATGCTTCTCCAAAAACATGTTAAGGAATTTTTTCATATTAATTTGAATAAGGGTACACCTATTGAGACTGTATGGGATGCAAGTAAGGCTTATATGAGGGGTGTACTGATTTACATGAATTCTAAGTATAGATCAATACGACAGAAGTCAAGAATAGAATTAGAGACAGAAATAAAGGAGAAAGAGCAATTGCTTATTAAAAATCCGACTGATGTGAAGTTACAGTTAACGATAAAACTCTTGAAAGAACAATTTCAAATATTAATGGCTGATCAGACGGCAACTAATTTGCAATATGCCAAACGCCATACTTTTTGCAATGCTAATAAACCTGGTAGATGGTTGGCTTATACTTTGAGAAAGCAACAAAGTTTTCGTATTATAAATACTATTGAGTACAAAGGGAAACAAGTGTTTCAACAGAATTCAATACACCAAGCCTTTTTAGATTATTATTCTAAATTGTACCAAGCTGATAATATTAAAAAGGATTTCATTGATGATTATCTTGAGAAGATGAGAGTTACAAAAATTTCAAATACACAAAGTGACAGATTGAATCGACCTATAACATCTGAAGAGATCTTATTTGCAATAAAACAATTGAAAGTATCTAAAGCTCCTGGGACAGATGGTTTGACAGCAGTATATTATAAGACTTTACAAGCGGAATTGGTGGAGCATCTTAAGGATTTGTTTTGTAATATTCAGCAGGGGGGTAAAATACCCCCCTCTTGGAAGATGGCTTTTATTTCATTGATACCTAAAGAAGAAGAATCTGTAAAACCAGAAAATTTTAGACCAATATCTCTCCTGAATACGGATTATAAAATTTATGCTAAAGTATTAGCCAACAGATTGATGCCAGTTATTCAAGATGTGATTTATGAAGACCAAGCAGGTTTTATAAAAGGTAGATACATGAAAGACAATGTCAGGCAACTCATAGACTTATTGGAACATCTTGAGAAAAATAAACAGACTTCTGCGGTGCTGGTGTTTTTGGATGCAGAGAAGGCCTTTGATCGAGTCAATTGGGATTTTCTAAAAAAGACTTTGCACAAAATGGATTTCGGGGATCAGTTTATACAAGCAATTTCGGCAATTTATCAAGAACAAACGGCACAAATTATTATTAACGGCAGTTTAACCACTAATTTCAACATACAGAAAGGAACAAGACAAGGCTGTCCATTATCCCCATTACTGTTTATTTTGACTTTGGAAGTGCTGTTGAATGCTCTACGGGATTCGGACAATCTGAATGGAATAGTTGTAAGGCAAAAAGATTACAGAATAAAGGCATTCACAGATGATCTGGTTGTTACCCTAACACGACCTTTGGAATCAATCATACAGATGAAAAACATTATAGAGGAATACGGTCTGGTTTCAGGTTTTAGCCTGAACCAGAGAAAGACCAAGATGATAGTTAAAAATATGTTGGAACCACAAAGGAATGAACTCGAAGGGTTGGCAGGCTTTGAAATAGTTACAAAGGTGAAATATCTAGAAGTTCAAGTTGCAGCATCCAATATAAAACTTTTTCAAAATAATTATGAGGAACTGTGGCATAAGATTCAAAAGGATCTTGAAACATGGAAGAAGCTGCAACTATCTTTGCTTGGTAGAATAGCAGCTGTTAAGATGAATGTTCTACCTAGATTTCTGTTTTTGTTTCAAATGATTCCGGTGCTTAAAAGTGATAAGTCTCTGATGGAATGGCAAGCAGGTTTAAATAAATTTACCTGGAATGGGAAAAAACCAAGAGTTAAACTTAAAATTATGCAAGATGCTCGTGAAAGAGGTGGCCTTAAAGTTCCAAACCTACGTCTATATTATGAAGCTGCAGTTCTGACACAAGTGGGAGATTGGATTGGAACAACAAAAACAGAAATGTTGAATATAGAAGGCCACGACTTGCAATTTGGATGGCACGCATATTTATTTTATGAAGATAAGAGAGACAGAGTATTCAATAGTCATATCTTAAGACATGCTTTGATGAGAGTCTGGAAGAAGAACCATTGGATTACAAAATACCTTTGTGCTTGGATCTTGGGCAGATTATGCCAAATATAAAGTCACTCGGGGGGTTGTTGTACAAAGAGATACTTTTTAATGAAGGGGGCAGATGGAGTTTGAAACCTTTGAATACCCTGTTGGAAGACGGAACGAATTTAACTTGGTTGCAGTATCTTCAACTTCAAGCGAGATGGAGAGAAGATCAGAAAATTGGACTAATGTTACATGAAGAAGATTTGGTGACTCAGATAAAATGTAAAGGGCCGATGCACATTAAGCGAGTGTATAATTTACTGTTAGAAAGAGATTCAGAGGGTGAATTAGTTAAAGACTGTATGATAAAATGGGCACAGAATTTTGCAGAACCAGTAATGTTGGAAACATGGGAGAAGATTTGGGTCCAGAATGTTAAATTTACACAAGCACAGAACTTGAGGGAAAACTTTTATAAGATGTTTTACAGATGGCATTTAGATCCTAAAAAGTTATCATGTATGTATCCAAATGTTCAACCTAAATGTTGGAGGTGTGATTGTTTGGATGCAACATATTTTCATATTTGGTGGACGTGTAGAAAATTGAAAGCATTTTGGATTAAACTTTGGTGGGTAATGCAGAATATTTTGAGGAAGAAGCTTGAATTTTCTCCTCAGTTTTTCTTGTTGGGAATAGTTAAGGGCTGTTCATCAACTGAAACGAGATTAATTTTATACATGCTTACTGCAGCTAGATTACTGATTGGACAATATTGGAAGAAGGACAGTGTACCTACTATAGAGGAATGGATTTTGAAGATGTCTAATTTTGCAGAAATGGCTAAGATTTCTGCATACCTGAAAGACAGGACCCATGAAGCTTTTATTAAGGAGTGGAAGAAATGGGTAGTATACATGCAGAATAAATATCAAAGTAAGAAGTTTCAAGTAGTACTTGAGTTATAATAACGTCTATTAAATATATAATTGAGTTTATATTTTTATGATGATGTATTGTTTGAATTTGATATTTTTTTAAAAAAAATAGCTTAATTTTTTCTATTTTAAAAGGTTAAATTTGTTATCTTATTCGATGCTTTTTTGCTTATCTTGTTTAATGCTGATTTTTATACTTGACTTTATATTTGATGCTGACTTTTATATTTGATTGATTAAGAAATATAAATTTTGGGATTTATATGACATTTTAATCCAAAACTTAAGATGCTCAAAATTATCTTATTATTTTTTTTAAAGATAAGTGTTATTTTTAGTATGCGAAATTTTCTATGATTTTTTATAAATGATCCATGTGGTTATATATCTGTTTGGGGGGTAATAGATTTTATAAGTTTAGAATATTTTTTGTATTAATTAAGCTTAAAATTGTTATATTGTTAGCTAGAACTCACCTAAAAAGTTGTTGGTTGTTGATTGCAATATATGATTGTTTAATAGTGGAAGTCGGGGGGGGGGAAGGGGGAGGCTGAGGGAGGAGGGGAGGGAGTGGTTGTTGGGGTGGGGGTTGGGGGGGAAGGGATATTAAAATTGTATTGTAAAACTTTTTCAATTAAAAAAAAAAGCAAGGTCTGAAGCAAAGGTACAAAAATCACATATAGAAAGCATCCCTCCCAATTGCCCAGTGTAAATCATCCAATCCACAATTTCCCCAGGGATCATGTGGGTGCAAACGTCTGGTAGTGTCATCCTTCTGCTATGCCATGACTATCTTGAGTTGTTATCAGCTTCAATGAAAACACTGAAGCAAAGTTTTCTCTCCTCTTCTCCTCCAGCTCACTTTCCCCCTCCCAAGAGTTCCAATAGCTCCCCACTCCCCCCGTTTCATGGCAGCCGAGCAAGCAAGCAATGAAAGCATGGAGGCTGACAGCCTGATTGGAGTAATAAAGAATGATAAGGGGGAAAGATGTAATATGATGAGAGAAAAATTGTTGACATTTCAGAAGTTCTTTGAAAAGCTATATAAGGGAAATGACATAAATATGAATGAAAGCCAGGCATATATAGAAAAGAATTTAAATTGTAAAATTCAAGAATACGGTAAAGAAATAATGGAATCACAAATAATAGAAAAGGAAATAGTGGAAGTTTTTAATAAATTGAAAATAGCTAAGGCACCATGGTTAGATGGATTAGGCATAGAATATTATAAAAATTTTAAAGGGCTACTGGTGCTGAAGATGAAAATAATGTTTAATAAAATAATAGAAGGGAAAAATATTCCATGTTCCTGGAAGCAATCCTTGATAATACTGATAGCGAAACCAGGTAAAGACCATACAAACTCAGGATCATATAGACCAATATCCCTTATTAATCAGGATGCTAAGATTTTTACAGCAATATTGGCAAATAGATTGAATATATTTATAGAGAACTATATTAAAAGTGACCAGTGTGGATTTATAAAAGGCTGACAAATGTCAGGCATAATAAGGAGGGTATTAAACATAGGTATAAAGAATCAAAAATTAAAAGCAGGTATATTAGCATTAGATGTATTTAAGGCCTTTGATTGTGTGGAATGGTCTACATTGAAGATATTAATAGGGAAGTTAGGTTTTGGAAAAAAATTTAGACAAGTGATAAATCAACTATATTCAGAGAATAAAGCAAGTACAATAAATGATGATGTTACAGAGACAATAATCTTAAACTGGGGAACAAGACAGGGTTGCCCTTTATCCCCAGTTTTATTTGCATTAATGATGGAAGTTTTGGAAAATGCAGTTAGGGAAGATTCACTGATTGAAGAAATTGGTGTACAGAAGAAAACTAAAATAAATTTATTTGCAGATGATACATTATTAACATTTGAAAATCCTGTAGTTATTATAGAGCAGATATATTTACACCTGAATGAATTTGGGAAATATAGTGGATTACAAATAAACTGGGAAAAATCTGAAATGATATTATATAACCATAGTAAAGAAGTGGAAGTATTGAAAAGAAGACATAAATTAAAAATAGTAGATAGTATTAAATATTTAGGTATTGACATCCCAAAAAGTATTCAAGAGTTAAAGAAAATAAACTATGAAAAGTTAAAGAAAAAGATAAAAGATAAAATAGATAAATATGAGAAAGTAAAATTATCATGGTTTGGAAGAATTTCAATGATAAAAATGAAAGTTTTACCAAAAAATATTTTTTTGTTTTGGATGATCCCAATTAAATTTTTGGATCAAGAATTAAAGCAAATGCAGAGGTTGCTGGAGGTGTATTGTAATCGAAGTAAGAGAGCAGGAATAAGTAAAGCATTATGGTATGAATCATGAAAAATGGGCTGGGTCTTCCAAATACTAAAAATTATTGGGTAGCTAATCAATTA
Source organism: Coluber constrictor foxii (assembly GCA_038048745.1). Classification (NCBI taxonomy): domain Eukaryota; kingdom Metazoa; phylum Chordata; class Lepidosauria; order Squamata; family Colubridae; genus Coluber; species Coluber constrictor. Next base: position 109,757,204 of record CM075961.1, on the reverse strand, counting down.
AAGGTGATCCCAGATATTATAGTAGTAACTAGAGATTTAATATGGAGGGATATAGAGTTAAAAGAATTAAGGGAAATAGGTGATCCTATAGAAACATATTGGTTTAAAAAGGATATTTAAAAAATTGTTAGGAGGATTCAAAATCCCTTTTTAAAAAAATTGATAGAATTATGGAATAAATGGTGATACCGGATAATGCCAGGAATTTCTTTTTTAACACTGGTGGTGGAAATGGAGAAATTCCCTAAGATTGAATTGAAAGAATGTGTAAGGATTGCCTCTCCTCCCAATTTAAGAAAGTAAAAACTCTTGAAACTTAGTATTTCAAAAGGACCCTTTTATTAAGCAGAAGTGACAGCAATGGATTCAAAGCAATGTCTGAATACCCTTAGGCAAGCAACTAGGATTAAAGCAGTAGACCCCTCCCTTAAGCCAGAATGCAGATTTTAGGCAATACACAAGTGTGAAGATGTTTTCTTTACCAGCTGCCCTGAGAACCGGATAAGTATGTATTCACATTGTTTCTCCTTTATCTTTTAAATGAAACAGCCCACATGGCTGTCATAAACATTCACCAACATTAAGGAGATCTCAGGGCTCTTTGGCGCCAGGATATAGATTGTAAAATATCTGTTGACATAGGCAATGCTAGAAAATCGAATCCAAGTCTCCCCCTTCTCCCAACTGAATGGCAGTATCACTTTTAGGGATCTGACATGTTACCCTCCCTAGAAAACAAAAAGGTCCATCTGTGAAAAAATATAAACAAAAATTTCATGGTAGTATATTAACAAGGTTTGTTAGGGTATTGGGAGTGAAGTTTTCTCTGTAAGGTTGGAGCCCTAACGTGGTGTTTAGCCACCCATTCGTTGTGGTCTGAGGGTATATGTTTCCAAGCAACTAAATATTGGATTTTCCCTCTGTGGATCCTAGAGCCAATGATTTCTTTGATTTCAAAATGTTGGTCACCTTCAATCATGATGGGAACAGGTGGTGTAAATGCAGGTGGTCTGAGGGATGAGATTACTTCTCGCTTGAGTAAACTAATATGGAATGCTGGTTGGACTCGCCTGAGTGTCTTTGGAAGGAGTAGTTAAACTGCTACTGGATTGATGACCCTAGTGATAGGGAAAAGTCCAGTGAAATTTGACCTTAGTTTCTTTGATGGCTGTAATGATTTCAGGAATTTTGTAGATAAGTATACTCTATCTCCAACATGGAAAGATTTGAGTTCCATCCTTTTCTTGTCACCTTGGATTTTAAAAGCCTCTCTAGCTTCCTTTAAGGCTAATCTAACCACTGGCCGTGAGTTTAGCAAATTATCCATCCACTCCTTAAGTGAGGGGATGGTGGGTTCTTCTGTGGGTAGTTCAGGCATGGGGCTGAAATCCTGGCCTGTCGCTACTCTAAAAGGGGTAAAACCAGTGCTTGAGTGTACAGAATTATTAAATGCAACTTCAGCAAAAGGTAAAAATTTGGTCCAGTTATCCTGTTGAAAATTAATAAAACATCTTAAATATTGTTCTAGCACCGAGTTCAATTTCTCAGAATTCCCATTAGTGCACGCATGATGTGACAAGCTCAACCCCTGGCAAGTACCAAGTAAGTCCAAAAATGCCCTCCAAAATTTAGAAGTTAATTGAACCCCTCTGTCAGAGATGATCCTTTGTGGAGCTCCATGAAGCCCATAAATGTGTATTAGGAATAATTTGGCTAAGCTTTTAGCAGTTGGGATCTTTTGGAAAGGTATAAAATGTGCCTGTTTTGAAAACAGGTCTGTCACAACCCAAATAACACTATTTCCCTCATTGTCTGACAATTCTACAATGAAATCCATAGCAATCTCTCCATGGTGCTGAAGGCTTAGTTACTTTCTGCAACTATGCTGCTGCACAAATGGGGCAGCCAGCTACATACTATTTCCTTTTTTAGTGATGGCCACCAAAATTGTCTTTTAATTAGGTGTAAAGTTTTCATAAAATCAAAATGTCCAACTAATTTGGAGGCGTGGTACCTTGCCATTAAGCATAGTCTTTGGCTGGCTGGAACATACAACTTCCCTCCCACTCAAACCAAGTCCTCTTTCATCAGATAGTTGGATTTGTAGTTGAAAAACCATTCATTGGTGGCCACTGCTTATTTAAAAGTTTGGATAGTGTCATTGTCCATCAATGTTTCTCGTTTTGCCTGGGATCTGGTGATTACTTTAGCAGCTAATTGATTGTTTTGTACTATGGGTTTGATTACGTCTGATTTCGCACTATTGTATTGCAGTTTTCTGGATAGCGCATTTCCTAGAAAGTTTTTTCTCCTGGGGAAGTATTTTAGATTAAAATCAAGCCATTTAAAGTACTGAGCCCATTGTACTTATTTTGGGAAGAGTTTCCTTGGGATCTTTAGGGCTTCTAAATTTTTATGACAGTCTAGACTTCAAAAGGGGTCTTACTCCCTTCTCCCTCCAGGTTAACAATGCCCGACGAACTGCATAAGCCTCTTTCTCCCAAATGGCCCACCTTTGCTCAGTCTCATTCAACTTTTTTGAAGTGTAAGCACATGGTTGTAGCTGGTCTTGCTGATTTTTCTGAAGCAGGACCACTCCTATTGCCACATCGCTGGCATCTGCTTGTATGACAAATGGTTTCTCCATGTCTGGGTGTTTTAGAATTGGTTCTGCTGAGAACAGCCATTTAAGTTTTTCAAATCCTGCTTGGCATTTCATAGTCCAGTTCAAAGGCTTCGGTTTAGGGTTGACCTCCTCCTTCATTTTTAAGAGCTTGGTAATGGAGAGGACAATCTGAGTGAAAGCGGGGATAAACTGATGGTAAAAATTGGCAAAACCCAGGAAGCTTTGTAACTGTTTACAACATGCATGGTGGTTCCCAATCAAGTACAGCCTCCACTTTTTGAGGGTCCATTTCTATGCCCTGGTGTGAAATGCGGTACCCCAAATAGTCAATCTTTTCTTGGTGGTATTCACATTTAGAAAGTTTAGCATAACATTTGGCAGAGTGGAGTTTGTTTAAAACAGCAGTGACTAGTTTTACATGTTCTGCTTTGGTCTAGGTATATATTAAAATGTCGTCCAAGTAGACCAGGACCCCTTTATACAAATGATGATGTAGCAGTTAATTTATTAATTGCATAAACACTGCGGCGGCTCCTTGTAAGCCAAAGGGGAGCACCTTGAATTGGTAGCAGCTAAGAAGGGTGTTAAATGCCATGTTCCACTCATCCCCCTCCTTAATCCTGACATGGTAGTAAGCCTCCCTTAAGTCCAGCTTTGGGGAAAAAATCCCATTAGTGAGTGCTAGAATATCTTTCCTAAGGGGGAGGGGGTACATGTTCTTCACACTGATTGTATTCAAATTTCTAAAATCAACGTAAAGACGTTTTGAGCCATCTTTTTCTCTCTTTCTCTCTAAATAACACTGGACCTGCGATTTTTGGTCGGGCTGGCTCAATGAAACCCTTTGCTGGTTTTTTCTCAATAAATGTTCTCAGCTCTTCCAACTCCATCTGGGACATGCTATACATCTTGGGTTTAGGGAGTTTAGCGCCGGGTAAGATTTCTATTGCACAGTCAGTGGCATGGTGGGAAGGGAGCTCTTCTGAGGCTTTTTCACTAAAAACTTCAGCCAAATCCTTGTACTCTGTGGGTATGCCCTCAGTTGGCATGGCGTGACCAGGCATGGCTGTTTCTCGGTTCTCTGCCTCCTCAGTTTCTTTATGTGGATTCTCACCAAAATGCATCTGAAATTTTATGATGCCTTGCTTCCAATTGATTTTGGGGTTCTATTTTTTCAGCCATGCAAGGCCCAAGACTAACAGCCATTCCATGCCAGGTGCCACCATAAATGTAAGTATTTCCTTGAGGCTTCCAATATCTATATGTAAAGGCTCAGTGGTTCACATCACATGACACAAAGGGCAGTAAGTGTACAGTGGATGATGGGTTTCTGGCTGTAGCTGCCCTGCTCCCTGCCTCACCTCACCTCACCCTTCAGGATGAGCCTCCTGTCCACTGCCCCACCCACTGGAGACCCCTGGATTCCCTCCCCAACCCTGCCCAAACCCACAAGCACCACCTACATGAGTGATGTCAAGTGGACCATGCTCCCTGGCCATACCCAATCAGTTATAACCCCTCTGGTGATGCGCCTCCCCCTACAGAGGACAGCCACAATGCTGAACTGGCCCTCAATAAAATTTATTTTGACACCCCTGCCTTATGTTGAGCAAGTACAGGTTAGGAAGGAGAAAGGCAAAATGGACTGCTAAATTAAGCACACCCATCCAGTCACATGACCACCTAGCCATGGTCACCCAGCTGGTCATTAGGCAGATCAAACTATATTATTATTATTATTATTATTATTATTAGTAGTAGTAGTAGTAGTAGTAGTAGTAGTACTACTACTACTACTACTACTATTATTATTAAATTAATTTAATTTCTCTATCGCCTTCTCCCGAAGGACTCAGGGTGGTGCACAGCCAACAATAAAGCAAACCCAATACAAAATTTAAAAGCAATTTTAAAAACATATTAAACAATTTGGCCCTAATCATTAAAAAATAAATCCCAACTAAAAATCATGTTTAGGCCAGCCCAGCTTGTTGGAACAATAGTGTCTTGAGGGCACAGCGAAAGATGTGAAGGTCAGGGATCATCCGTAACTCTGGGGGCAATTCGTTCCACAGGGCAGGTACCCCCAGAGAGAAGGCTCTCCCCCTGGGGGCCACCAGTCGACACTGTTTGACCGATGGCACCCTGAGCAGTCCCTCTCTGTGGGAGCGTATTGGCCAGTGGGATGCTATCGGCATCAGAAGGCAGTCTCGTAAGTACCTGGGTCCTAAACCATGGAGTGCTTTGAAGATGGTCACCACCACCTTGAATCACACCTGGAAGACCACTGGAAGCCAGTGCAGCCAATATAGTTCAGCCCCCCATCAGTCTGAGGGACCATGAATTTGCCCCTTGTTTTAAAAAATTTGAGGACCCCTGTACTAGAGAAACATATTAGATGTCCAATTATCCAGATTTAATATTAGGTGTCCAATTATCCAGATTTAATGACATGCATGGTATATGACAGAACATGACATAGAAATTGGGTTTGCATATCACAATTGTAATAGCATAACTGTGGTTTATTGAATATTTCACAATCAGCTGAGTTAATGAAATTTATTAAGGTCTAAAAACTTGGTCAATGGATGATAGCTGTAATTCACATGCTGAGCAAAACCCCGACATTGGGGATGGGATATTGTGTAAGTCAAGCCAATGAAGAAAAAGAGAGGGAAATCAGAAGGAAAAAAATAACATTGTTCACATAAATTTGGGTGCAAGGAACACATGAACGGAAGCAGTTGTGACAGTAAGTCCTACCATGGGATTCAAAAGAACATAGTAGTTTTTCTGCTTGTAATAATTATAATATGCACTTAAAGTGTTATCTATATAGAGAACTCTATATATAGAGAACTCTGCGCATGCGCCAAGATGGCAGCTCTCGCCTAATCTCTGTCTGATGATGGGGCGGCTTTGGGTCGTTTGGAGGTCCACTGGGGCTGATTTAACCCCCTTCAGCCCCAGCATAAACTAGGGGAGCCTTTTCCCAGCTCAACAAGGTTTCTCTCACCCTCTGGATCATCGGAGCTGGGCATATATTGGCATGTGAAGGCACCATGGGAGGCTAACTCTAGCAGTTCCGTTAATGGCAGTTACATCAGTTCCTCCATTCTTAAAGCAACAGCAGTTGGAACGACAATGGCAGCAGGCGGCGGCGACGAACGGCACCATGGCAATCCCTGTCGAGCCCTAGACACCCTGGGGGCTCCGAATTGGTTTTGAGACTTGCTGGGAAACCTGAAGCTGAATGACTACCTCTTCAAGTTCAGGGAAACCTGAAGCTGAATGACTGCCTCTTTGAGAGGCCTGAGCTAAGGCCAGTGACAGCTTGCAACGTCATCAGAGGGAATCTAAAAACTATTGACCCCTGGAGTGCCTTGAGTGCCCTGAATCACACAAGGTGTTTAGACCCTTGCTGGAATTGGAAGACATCATTATAATTTAAAATCTGGAGCCTGGCAATATATGCAAAGGACTATTCAATATGCTGAGAGTAGGAGAGGCCAGAGGTTGACAAAAGACTATCTACCTGGTCACCTTGGAAGCCTCCTCCACCTTTCTCAATTCTCTGCCTAGGCTAGTCCCTAACCCAGCCACCTCCAGCTTATACATTACCACCTTGATTTTGACACTGACCTCGCTGCCTCCAGACTATACTTTCACCACCTAGACAACCTTCCCTCTTTATATATACATCTACCCCCACACCCCCATGGAGCTATTATCATTCTACCTTCACTGTTTGGCTTTATTTCCAACTGAGCCACCCTCTTGTCATATGTTGTCTGGGCAGCTACTAATGTGGATGCTGAGGGAGTTTCGAATTACTGACATCATTGAGCAGACAGAACAACAAACTTATTACGACCATCTTATTCAGAATGAGCCGCCGTTAGAGGATGACTAGATTTTTATCCTCTGCTTATCCTGAGACTGCACTAAACTCCTTCCCCCTGCCGTGAGAGGGCAAGGGAGACCAGTTTCTTACCCACGCTGAATTTATCACTCGACTGCCTCAAGACTCTGACATCAAACTATTGGACCAGACCCAAATGCTGTACCCATCTGACTTACTAGATGTATTTGGCGACCGAACTCTTGGCATTGCGAGACTCCCCCCTCTCGCAAATTTGGCCCTCCACATTATCGAGGGCCTACCTTGATGACGGATTTTGGAATCCCGAGAGGTGGCATGGTGCTAAGAGGGGATTAAGGGCTTTCTTATCTAATTTTCTAACCAAGATTTTAATGGCTTCTGAAAGGGGGGTGGGCATAAACAGGTTGGATCATGTGGATTTGGGGGGCAATCCACAGAGGGAGGGATTAGTAAATAATTTTCCTTTTATTTTATTTTTTTTGCAACAGATAAATATTTATTTAAACAATACAATCTTATTATAAAGTTTATATAATGCAACAATAATAATACAAAGCAGGGTCAGTGGTAACATCATTACAACATCAAATAACTCTCTCTTAACATAAACTACATAAACATGAGATATTCTTAGTCACTTCGCAGAACCTGCCAAAGGAATGTATGGGATGTGCCTTATAATAATACAAATTATTCTTTTTTATTATTATTATTCTTTTTTTATTTTTTATTTTTTCCCCATTCATTGCTTTCATCCACATGCCTTTTGTCGGTGAAGTCCTCATGGGTACTTATATAAGGCTATCATACAAATACCTTTCCAATTTTCATTCTTAATTTACAATTCACTAAGAGTATAATAACATATATTGCTCATTCAAATTAACTTTCATATTCAATTAAAAGTATCATTATCCATTTTGTCTTTGTTTGATCCAATCGTACCATCTATCCCATACCCTAGAATATTTTGAGCTTTCCTCATTTTTTAATTTCTGTGTTAATTGATCCGATTCCGCACACAAATATATCTTTTGTATTACTTGCTGATCGTTTGGCAAATATTCCTTTTTCCATACTTGTGCATTCGCTATTCTCGCCGCTGTAATTATGTGGTGTATTAAGTATATCTTTTCTTTTCTAATGTTTTGTTTGTAAATTCCTAATAAAAATATCTTGGGGTCTAGTTCAATTTCTTCTCCTACTATTTGTATTATCCACATTCTAATTTTCTCCCAGTATGCCTTAGTTTTGGGGCATAGCCACTACATATGGTAAAAAGTTCCTCTAGCCTGTTTGCACTTCCAGCATTTTGAGTCTAAGTTGGGATACATTTGTGCTAGCCTCGACGGGGGTAAGTGCCATCTATACCATATCTTATATTGGTTTTCTTTATAACTTACCGATTTTGTCATTTTAATATTATTTTCCCAAATTCTTTCCCACTCTTCTAATTGGATATTTCCGCCTATGTTTTTGTTCCAGGCAATCATCTGCCCTTTAATTAAATTCTTACTCAATTCCAATTCTAATAAATATTTATATATTTTAGATATCGTCTTCCCTTCTTTCATTTCCAGAATTTTGTCTAATCTATCTAATCAACTCCTCCTTCATCCCTATCTTTTCTGTGTCTATTGGTAGGGCCACCAATCTAATTCTATTCCCCTATCTCTGAGTTCCTGGCGCGTTTTTAATATCCCATCTGAGTCTAATATATCTCGGTATTGTATAATTTTTTGAAAGGATATGGTGTTTGGGTGCATGACCGCCTCCACAGTGGAAAACTACCCGGGAACTTTCTTATAACATTTTTTTTTTATTTCCAGCCAAATATCGATTAAGGCACCTCTAATTATATGGTTCTTAAAATGATGATAACTTTTGTTCCCGGCAGTCCACAGGAAGGCGTGCCACCCCATCATTAGATCATGCCCCTCTAATTTTAGTAAACGTTGATTCTCTAAGTTAACCCACTCCTTTATCCATAACAGGCTTGCTGCTTTGTAATATTTGTCCCACGCAGGAAACCCAAACCCTCCTCTAAATTTATCGTCTTGTAGTGTGTTCAGGCTTATTCTAGGCTTTTTACCTTCCCATACAAATTTTGTCATGATTTTATTCAAATTAATAAAAAAACTTTTTTCTAATTTCACTGGAATGGTTTGGAATAGATAGAGGAGCCTCGGCAGGATGTTCATCTTTAGTGCAGCTATCCTTCCCAAAAATGAAATATTTAGTCCTCCCCACCTTTCTAGATCATTTTTAATTTGGTAAACCAATTTATCATAATTGTTTTTCTTTATATCTATATTTTTATTTGTCAAATTTATTCCTAAATATTTTATTTTCTTAACTACTTTTAGTCCGGATTGAAATAATTTTCCAAAAGTGAAGCCAAAGTCAACACAAAATTACATCATAGGAAACTCGAAACTGGGAATAGGCAGACTTAATACTGGCATGGAAATGGGCTGTTCTATCAAGGTTTTGGTTGGGAGGGGCAGATATGGTGGGAGCAGGAGGCCACATCACGTCAGGGGGGTACACACCCACTATCTTCAAGCGGTGGCGTGCTCCAACCTCCAAAGCTCTTCTCGTTCCTTGAGTTGCTCAAGGTCTCTGAGCCCGAGTCTTAGGCTGATGTTATGCAATGCCAGGTCTGTGGCTAACAAAGCCCCCCTCATTTGTGACCTAATTCAAGAGGGAAAAGCGGACCTGGCAGGTATTACAGAGACCTGGTTGGGCAATGAAGGGGGGGTCCCCCTCGTAGAAATGTGCCCACCAGGTTTCTGCGCATTCCATCAGCCAAGAACTCGAGGGAGGGGTGGAGGTGTGGCGGTCATTATAAAGGAAGGTCTTGACCCTAGGGAAGTCACTGTCCCTCAGACAACCGGATGTGAGTCCCTCCTCGTGAAGTGGGGTTATGGGTTACAGATGGGCCTGTTGATTGCGTACCTGGCTCCCTGCCACGTGGCTCCCTGCTGATACATATCAGCAGCCCTGCCTGAGCTCCTCAACGTAATAGCCGAGGTGGCAGTTGAGACTCCTAAGCTACTGGTTATGGGAGATTTCAACCTGCCATCTATTGGTGAAACGTCTGAAGGGGCTCGGGAGTTTATGGCTTCCATGACGGCCATGGACCTGACCCAATTAGTTAGTGGCCCTACTCACACGGGGGGACACACTCTGAATTTGATCTTTATCTCTGACCAGTGGTTGAATGGTCTAGATATAGGGGATATAGTCATCGAACCCTTGTCATGGTCAGACCATTCTCTCCTTAGGCTTGACCTTCTGACCACTACAACCCACCGCAGGGAGGCAGAATCAATTAAATGGTTCCGCCCCAGGCGCCTGATGGATCCTGATAGGTTCCGGATGGAGCTTGGGCCATTTCCTGAGACCTTGGCTCATGACTCGGCTGAAGACCTAGTGGCGTCCTGGGATAGGATGGCCGCTGGTGCTTTAGACCGGGTCGTGCCTTTGCGGCCTCTAACTCGGCGTTGAACCTAGCCAGCTCCTTGGTTCTCTGATGAGCTGAGGGGGATGAAACGCTGGAAAAGATGCCTAGAGAGCAAGTGGAGGACCAGCCATTCTGAATCCGACCGAACACTAGTGAGATCTTATATTAAGACCTTCTTAGTGGCGATAAAAGCGGCAAAATGTAACTTATTTATTTATTTATTTATTTATTTATTTATTTATTTATTTATTATATTTATTTATATGCCGCCCTTCTCCGGAGACTCAGGGCGGCTTACAATGCGTTAAGCAATAGCCTTCATACTTTTGTATATTTATACAAAGTCAGCTTATTGCCCCCACAAACTGGGTCCTCAATTTACCCACCTTAGAAAGGATGGAAGGCTGAGTCGACCTTGAGCCTGGCTAGGATTGAACTCACAGAAATTAGAGGCAGCTGGTGTTAATTGCTGCCTTTAGTAGGAGGCATTAGCTCCCTATGCTACACAGCGTTACCCGCTCTCTACTCCAGCTGAGAGCCCGGGAAGATCCTCTGCAAGGATGAACTGAGGATTTTGCACAATATCTGCACGATAAAATCGCTCAGATTCGGGAAGGCTTGGACTCTAACTGGGTTAATTCGGATGAAATGATGAGGGCAGATCTTGAGAACATTATCTGGGATGAGTTTGATACTGTGACTCCTGAGGACATGGACAGGTTACTGGGGAAGCTGAATGCGACCACATGTTTGTTGGACCCGTGCCCTTCCTGGCTAGTGCTGGCTACCCAGGATGTTACACGTAGCTGGCTCCAGAGAATTATTAACGCTTCTCTGAGCGAGGGATTCTTACCTCCTGCCTTGAAAGAGGCAGTGGTGAGACCTCTCCTTAAGAAGCCCTCTCTGGATCCAGCTGTTTTAGCAAACTACCGTCCAGTCTCCAACCTTCGCTTTTTAGCAAAGGTTGTCGAAAGTGTGGTGGCACGACAGCTCCCAAAGTACCTGGATGAAGCTGTCTATCTAGACTTGTTCCAGTCCTGCTTCAGGCCTGGATACAGCACAGAAACAGCATTGGTCGCATTGGTTGATGATCTCTGGAGGGCTCAGGATAAGGGATGTTCCTCTATCCTGGTCCTATTAGATCTCTCAGCGGCTTTTGATACCATTGATCATGGTATCATGCTGCACCGGTTGGAGGGGCTGGGAATGGGAGGCACTGTATTATGATGGTTCTCGTCCTACCTCTCTGACAGGTTGCAGTCAGTGTTGACAGGTGGACAGAGATCGACCTCGAGGCCCCTTACTTGCGGGGTGCCACAGGGGTTGGTCCTCTCACCTCTTCTGTTCAACATTTATGTGAAGCCGTTGGGGGAGATCATCCGTGGTTTTGGGGTGTGATGTCATCTGTACGCTGATGACACTCAGCTGTACATCTCCACCACAAACCACCCCAATGATGCCCTTGAAGTGATGTCCCGGTGCCTTGAGGCCATACGGGTCTGGATGGGGAGAAACAGGCTTCGACTCAATCCTTCCAAGACTGAGTGGCTGTGGCTACCGGCGTCCCGGTACAGCCAGTTAGTCCCATCACTAACTATTGGGGATGAGTCATTGACCCCCACAGAGAAAGCTCGCAATTTAGGCATCCTCCTGGATGCACGACTGTCTTTAGAAGATCATATAACAGCCGTGGCCAAAGGAGCTTTCTATCAGGTTCGCCTGATTCACCAATTGCGTCCCTTTCTAGACCAGGACTCATTACGCACAGTCACTCAAGCCCTCGTCATTTTCTGACTTGACTACTGCAATGGTCTCTACATGGGGCTCCCCTTGAAGTGCACCCGGAAGCTCCAACTGGTCCAGAAAGCAAGTGCGCGAGTAATTATGGGAGCAACATGGTGCTCACATGTAACACCTCTTCTATGCGAGCTGCACTGGCTTCCGGTGGCCTTCCGAGTGCGCTTCAAGGTGTTGGTTCTTACCTTTAAAGTGCTCCATGGCTTAGGACCTGAGTACTTACGAGACCACCTGCTGCGACCGATAACCTCCCACCAACCAATACGCTCTCACAGAGTAGGCCTACTCATGGTACCATCATTAAAATAATGTCATCTGGTGGTTCCAAGGGAGAGGGCCTTCTCTGTGGGGGCACCTACGCTTTGGAACAAAATACCACCTGGAATACGAATAATCCCAGATCTTCACACTTTCCGACGTGCCCTGAAGACCTTTCTATTTCAACTAGCAGGGCTAGCATAAACATCAAAATTCTATGCCAAGGTCTTAGTAGATACACCAAGTTGACTCAATTTATTATTTACTGTTTATAAAATATATTTATATGTATATGAAATCTTAATCTGTTCACCGCCCTGAGTCCTTTGGGAGAAGGGTGGTATAGAAATTCAATAAATAAATAAATAAATAAATAAATAAAATATGTTGTTTAAATGTTTTTCTATGGCCCTAACTACTAATCTGTGTAAGTTACTTTGGTGAAGTAATATTTAGTCATGTGAATGGAAATATTCTTACATCTAAACAAAATATGAGTATGTAAATACTGGTACGTCAAAGTGTGGCCAAGAAAATGATGTTCATTTCTTCACATGCCATAGGGCTTAAATGCCTAGAAACCTTTTTGCATGTATCTATATCTTTTTGCATGTTTCTACATAAATTGCATAGAAAATTATGTCTCCAGTAACTGCCATCACAAATTAACATGCAGATGGCAGAATGTACAGGAGCTAAGGTCAAAGAATGTGTCCCAGATCTTCATTAAGCGGTTTCCACAGGTTTCCATGGTGATAGTGCTGGCAGCAATGTGATTAACTAATTTTGCTCTCCTCTGTAATGAGGGCATTTGGACTGACACATTTGTCTTCTCTCTCCTCCACAGTGATTCAGCTCTGAGGATTAGTCAACTTGTTTGGATCATTGAGAATATGGTGAAGACTGCTGTATGCTTGCCTTCTCCCTCTTTTGTTCCTTCATGAACAGTAGATTGCCCAGGAAATAGTAACTTTCCCATTAATTCCCATTCATACTTATTCCTCCTCATAGTCCAATCCTAATATTTGTTTCAAATTTGTTGTAAACAAGGCTGGATTTCCAGATAGCTCAAAGGCATAATATGCCTCATTTGTAGTAAGTTTTTTACAAGACAAGCTTATTAAAGCTTGTCTTGTAAAAAGTTTCTTAACTGTTTTATCCAATGCCAGAGCAAATGCACCAACATTATGTGGAAGAGGTAACCTGCAGTTCAGTAGCTGTATGGCAAATAGCTAGGTTTGGTTTTTCTAGTGACTGCTCTGCTATTCTGATAGGAATCATATAATTGAAACTTTTCCCTGCTATGATAGAAAGCAAGAAGAGTATATCCTCCAAAGCCAGAACTTTTCTTCTTTATACAGTAATTCCATCTGTGTTTGAGCACACATATAACTGTTTCAATCTGTTTCATCTATTCTTTTTGGAAGAAAATTAATACAATAGGACTTCTGGTTTGGCATCATTGTGGGATGGTCAATGGATAATGAATCCCCCTGGATTCACTATCATTGGGGACCCTAAAGGGCTAAAGTCACCCTGGAGGGGTAATGAAGAACGAAGGGGCTTCTTGTTGATCGTGGGAGAATGGCAGCTCTTCCACTCGATCCAAGCCACCCTCCCAACTAATGAAGAAGAGAGACAGCCATTATGGCCAACTGAAGCTGGGGCAACTGAAGAAAGACATGAGCTGGAGCTGTTTGTGAACAGTGGATTGGAATTGGGTGAGGTGATTTTCATCTTCTATACTAAAGACCTAACCCCAAATGGAAGAATTTTTGAAAGAAAGATTCTCTAAAGCATTGAGAAAGCGGTGAGCTAACACATAGTAGAAGATTATAGACCCGAAATAGAAAGGAAATTTTAACTTTAATTAGAACTTTATGAAGTTCTAAAATACAGAAATATTGGACTGGAACTTGTAGTATCATGAAAAGTGATTTTAATTTATTGACAATATTGTCTGACTATTGGAAGAGAATATATAAAGAAAAATGGTTTTGTGATTATTTGGCACTCAGCAGTGAGATTTTCTGTTTAGTTTTAATGCTGGAACCTTGGGCTGAGGTGCCATCTACTGGTAGAAAAAAGAAAAAGTTTATACTATACTGGAAAAGACCTTGAAACTCAGGATTGATAAGAAAAAGGAAAATAGAGTGCAAACAACACCTGGAAGGCTTTTTGTTTTGCATCAACTTGCTTTTTGGCTGGTTGGGAGTAACTGGTGAGCTCTTTGAAGATTATAAACAACAGGAATTGCCCTTGAACTAAACATTTGTAGATTAATGAGACATGTTGGAACCTGGTGGGCCATTTTGGATTATAAATGTTGCACAATAAAACATCTTATAAGGCGAAAGAAGAAAAGTGTCAGGGTTTGTGAGGTGACAAAAAGTTAAACAAAAGCTATAAAGTCGGATAATTAGTGGGACCAAATTGGCAGATCCTGAGGATTATAAATATTGTGCTCTTTGAGGAATAGTTCTGGAAGTGAGTAATTTTTTCTGATATTGATCTTTTGGTGTAATGGACATTTGTATGTATGTATGTATGTATGTATGTATGTATGTATGTATGTATGTATGTATGTATTTATTTATTTTGTCAAACATGTATTTTATGACAAATACAAGTGTAAACATAACTATAAATATATGAAAAGGATATGAATAAAAGAAAACATTAGGACAGGGATGGTAGGCAGGCTGGTGTGCTTATGCATGCCCCTTACAGATGTCTTAGGAATGGGGTGAGGTCTACAGTAGACAGTCTAAGGTTAAATTTTTGGGGATTTGGGGAAGAAACCACAGAGTCAGGTAGTGTATTCCAGGTGTTGACAAGTCTGTTACTGAAGTCGTATTTTCTGCAGTCTACTTTGGATCAGTTTACCATGAGTTTGTATCTATTGTGTGCTCTTGTATTGTTTTGGTTGAAGCTGAAGTATTCATTGGCTGGTAGGACATTGTAGCAGATGATTTTATGTTGGGATCTTTTATCCCATTAAATTAAAGTAAAATGGCACAATGGGGAAATAAATGCATTCCAAAAATAAGTACTACTTACTGGTGTTTCAATGTATTCAGGAAGCTATGACAAGGAACCAAAGGGAGATGAAGAAACTGATACATGATACAGATGTGAGATCAGGAAACCTTCCACAAAAGACAATGAAAAATAAATAAGATATCCAGGAAATAGAGGAGAAAGTAGAAAGAGTAGAGGAAGAAATAGAGAAGACAAATCAACAAATGACACAAATAGATTGTGAGAAATATAAGAATTATTCCTGTAAAAGCATAACCTAAGTAACACCATTTTAAGTGCCTTATTTTACCTCATATAACCTGATTATATAACTGAGCTAGGAAAACATAAGAAGAACATGAGAAAACATGAGAACAGGAATTGTGTTTTCCTGTGATGCTTGTTTTGCAGGATATATGATGCATATTTTGGAGGAAACATATGTTCTGGTAAATTCCAGGCTTGTTTTGGGGCCTGTCTGTTCTAGAAGGGTAAGTATGCAAGTGATGTTATGTGGGGTATTTCTGCTGGGAGATTGGGGAATTTGGGTTTAATGCATTTATAGTGGTACCTCAGTCAGTGGTAGGATTCAGCTGATTCAGGCCAATTCAAACAAACCGGTTGTTAAAATTCTGTGCCAGCCCGGCCCCACCCACCATGCCCCACTCCATCCAGTCACTTCTTATCTTGCCCGCTCACCCAGCATAGCTGCTGCTGCTCTCTGTCTGGCTCTCTAGCTTTCCTCAACCATATGGTCTCTACGGGCAAGCTAGCTTGCCTGCCTTCCACTGTGGCCTACCACATGGTGGCCACGGCCCAGCTCTCTGCCTCTGCCTTCCTTTGCCGATCTCCACTCCTCCTTGCTCACCTAGACCAGACTCACCCAGGTGCCTTAGCCTGCTCCCACCTGCTCCAGCAGCAGAAGCCTCGAGACAGAGGTAAGTGTGGCCAGGCACCCCCTTGGGGAAGCCGGGCTGGGATGGGTGGTCGTCTCCAAAGCCTCCCATTTCTCTCACCTTCCGCCTCTATTGCTTCTCTCCACCTCAATGCGTTCCTCTTCTTCAGCCTCTTACCACTTCTTGAGGCCTGAGAAGCCTTGAGAACAATCTGTTCCAAAGGCCTCGAGGAGCTGCAGACTTCCCACATGCCTCCACTGGTGCTAGTGCCCTGCCCTTCAGATCACAATGTGGCCAACACTCGAAAGTGGCAGGAGGTTGGGCAGATATCCCACGGCTGCATGCACACACTGCAGGAGAGGGCTGCCCGCCATCAGCCTTACCTTCAAGGGCAGCCATGAGCTAGCCCCATTTGGATCCATAGTATTCAGGCAGAGGTATGTGGAAGATCTAGAAGGTAAGGCCAATGCTGGTGGTGGGGCACTCAGCCAAAGAGCTGCCTTGGGGGGATATGGTGAAGCTCACTTGCCTTTTGGGCCTGGCATGCTTAGCTTCCATAGGGCCTGCAGGTGACTGCCACTCGCTTGCATTTCCCTCTGCCTTGGGCCCTGCGCAGTGGTGAAATGTAAAATTTGTTACTACAGGTTCTGTGGGCGTGGTTTGGAGGTCATGTGACTGGGTGGGCATGGCTAGCTGGTCATGTGACTGGATGGCCATGGCTATGTGTATAGGGACTACTCAGAGGGCTGAAAAAAGTCATTTCTGACAGGTCCTCACACTTATGACTGGTCCTCATACTTACGACCATCCTCACATTTATGCCCATGCAGCATTCTTAACAACGATGTCACTCATTTCACAACTGCTTCTCTTCACCATGGTGATAAGATAGGGCAAAAAACGTAAAATGTGAGGACAGTCGTAAGTTTGAGGACTGGTCAAAAGTGCGAGCATCAATCAAAAATAACTTTTTCAGCCCTCTGAGTAGTCCATATGCATAAAAGGATACAGCAATAAAGAGGGATGAAGGAAGGGAAAGGAAATTAGAGTAGGAGTGAGAGTAAGAGAGGGAGGAAGAGAGGAGGAGAAGGAGAAAGGAAGAGGAAGTAGGAAGGAGAGGAAGAGGTGGGGAAGAGAAAGTAAGAAGAAAAGAAAAGAGAGAGGTGGTAAGTTTGAGGAGAAAGATTGCTGTACAATAAAAAAGATGAAAGGGAAGAAAACCAACCCCAAACAAATATAAAGATATTAAGATAAAGAATGAATTGTTAAACTTTAATGAATAAAAGAGAACAAATATGAATAAATAGCAATAATTAGAAACACACATACAACCATACAATGTATTTTCTTTGAACAGAGTATTTGGCTGGTTCACAAATTTAAACAGTGTTTAGTCATTTCAATTAAATTTACAATTTCTATATTTCCTTTTTGCCATATTTATTCCTCATCTATTTTTTAAAAGAAATATTACCCTTCATCCTCATCCCTAATCTTAATCAAATTCAATTTTTCCCTTTTATTCTATATTATACCCCTTCCCATTGTCATCTATTTTTATATCCATCCTCACATTTTAAAAGTTAAAAAAAAAGCCTCTGATGATCCTGCGGCTCAGCTGGGCAAGGTGGGTGGGTGGGGGGGCACAGGGATTTTTGCTACTGGTTCTCCGAATCACCCTCTGCCATCGCTACCGGATCGGGCAATCCGGTCTAAACCAGGAGCATTTCACCCCTGGTCACATGGTAAATCACCTGGTTTGTTTGCCACCCAGAACAATTAATATCTAGTACCGAGTTAATTGAAAGAGCTTAGCTCTTGTTTTTCTATCCTGTCTCTTCTGTGCTATTCTGAAGGAAATCCTGACTCTATGTTTTCTCTCTTCACATTAGGGTACTTTGTAGCTCCTTTCTCAAGCTCTTAGCTCTTCAGCAGCATTTACCCATTAGCTCCACTGTTTCCTGCTCTTAGAAATTACTCCATATTTGATCAACAGTTTAAAAAGTACACTTTGATTTTTTTTAACTGTTTATGCTTATAAGAGGCAGTAAAAGAGTAATTTACCCTGTCATTTGGAGCCATTCTTTACATCGAGGTCAGACCTTTCTAACCAAAAAAGAAATATTACATTTGTTCTAAAACTTGTCATACTTTCTGGCCACAGATTGTAGTTTGGTTTATTTATATTTTATTCATTCATTCATTCATTCATTCATTCATTCATTCATTCATTCATTCATTCATTTGTCAAACATGTACAAGATGAGAAGTATAGGTATGAACATAAACAAAGGAAGTAAATACAAATAAATGGGGACAGTAAGACAGGGACAGTAGGCATGCTGGTGCACTTATACATGCCCCCTTTATGGACCTCTTAAAAAGGGACTGAGGTCTACAGTAAACAGTTTGAGGTTGGATGTGAGAGTTTGAAGCTGTAGAGCATTCCAGGCATTGACCACTCCGTTGCTGAAATCATATTTCTTACAATCGAGTTTGAAGCGGTTTACCTTGAGTTTGTATTAATTGTTTGCCCATGTACTATTGTGATTAAAAGTGAAGAAGTCATTGACAGGCAAAACATTGTAGCAGACAATTTTGTGTACTATGCTTAAATCAGACCGCAGGCGATACAATTCCAGATTGTACAAGCCCAAAATTTTAAGCCTGGTGACATAGGGAATTCTATTGTGAATAGAGGAGTGGAGTACTTTTCTCATAAAATACCTCTGAACCCTCTCAATCATGTTAATGTCCGAAATACAGTATGGGTTCCAGGCAGACAAGCTGTATTCAAGAATTGATCTGGCAAAGGTTTTGTATGCCTTAGTTAGCAATACAATATTACTGGAGAAGAAACTTCACAAAATTAGATTAACAACTCTTAGTGAGTTCTTACAGTGAGCTCTGGGGTTTAGATAATTTGAGATGAGTACTCCTAAATCCTTGAGAGAGTGAGGGTCATCTCAAGATCGTTTCTACCCAACTTGTACTTGGTGTTCTGATTTTTATTGCCAATGTGTAGGACAGAACATTTATTAGTAAAAAATTGGAGTTGTCAATTGCATGACCATTCTGCACATAGTCAAGGTTGCTTTGTAGGGCAGAAGTATTGTCAGTGGTGTTAAATAATTTTACATCTTCGGCAAAAAGGACGCAGCTGCTTATAACATGATCACATAGGTCATTGATGTAAAGCAGAAAGAGTGTGGGTGCTAAAATGCTGCTCTCAGCTTTCCAATCCACGTCTATGTGAACGCCGAAATAATCAGAGCCAGTTCACCATGTTTAGATGATCAGTGCTTGGTTTTAATTCGTTATGCATGGGAATAAGGAAAAGATGAGTACGATCCATGCAAAGTCGGCACTGGGAGCAAACTTAGCGCAGCGCAATTTAAACAAGCTGTGCTGCCTGCGCCCCACCCCCGTAGCGCTCCTCAGATGTTCAGAGTTTTCAGCAGCCACTTCCTGCTCACTCTAGCCAGGATATGGGATCACGATGCTCCTGAATCCAGGATGCTTTTGATTCTCCAGCCACGCATATCCTCATCTCGCACCCATTCCACCACCACCAGTGATTCATTAGTGTACCGTCGCCATCATAACCAAAACCTAGCCATCCGGTGCCCATCCCCTCATGGATTTGTTGCAGGAGCATTGTGTGTTGTACGTTATTGTGGTGAGCCATGGCTGGGCTCGACAGGCGGCCCCTCTACCAGGAGTCCACCTGCAAGGAACAAACAACAAAACATTAAGATCAGTTTTCTGGGCGTGGTCTCGGTTTCTGTGGGTATGTCCTATGAAATCATCGGATTAACCGTGAGGCTTGAACATTGTCTCTGTCAACCCATGATGCCTCTTCATATGGGTACCCTTTCCATTTCATCAGGTATTTCAATCGCCCCCTTGTAACTTTCGAATCTAGGATCTCCTCTAGTTCATATTCATTGTCATTAACATGTCCAAGAGACTTATTGACATTACTTGTCCTACGGGTTTTAGTAAACTGCTATGAAAGACTGGTTGTATATGCCCTTGCAGTGGAGGTAGTTTTAGTATGACAGTAACCAGATTAATGACTTTGGTAATTGTGAACGGTCCTAGATACTTAGGCCCTAGTTTTTTACATGGGATCCTGAGCTTCATATATTTGGTGGACAAGAATACTCAATTGCTCATGTGAAATGGTTTAGTTTCTGTTCTCCTTTTATCAGCTTGCACCTTGTATTCATTCGCAGCCTTCCTCAATGCTTGTTTTGCATGTGGCCATACCTTGCAGATTTTATCAGCTCAGTTAGCAGGAGACAGTTGGTCTGGGGTGTTTGTCTCTAACTCAGGGATGGCAGGGAAGTCCTTCCCTGTCACTACATGAAATGGAGTAAACCTGGTACTCCTATGTACAGCATTGGTGTATGCCACTTCAGCAAACGTTAGGAGGCTAGACCAGTCCGTTTGCTGATATGACACATAGCTTCTTAAGTAACATTCCACCTTAGCATTGGCACATTCTGCTGCCCTGTTAGTGCTAGAGTGGAATGCTGAGCTTAACCCTTGGGATGATCCTATCAAATGAATAAAGTCTCTCCAAAAGTGGGCAGTAAACTGCACTCCCCTATCTGGTATGATTCTATGGGTTACATCATGTAAATGGTAAATGTGTTGTATAAACATCTTCACTAACCTTCTCGCTGATGGAAGCCCTTTACATGGTATGAAATGCACTTGTTTTGAGAAAAGTTCCCGCATAGTCCATACCACCATATTGCCATTGCTTTCTGGAAGGTTTACAATAAAATCCATCACAATTTCATCCCACCGTCTCCCAGGATCGGCTACTGATTGTAGGAGACCGAGAGGCCTTCCAGGGAGTGATTTTGTTGGCATTTTGATGTCCATACAATCATTTGTCCTGGTCATGGTTTGGTTGTACCAGGTTTTGTGCATAGTAGATCTGTCAAGGGCAAGGCTAACAATGCAAACGATGGAATAAATTGCCGATAAAAATTGGCAAAGCCGAGGAAACTTTGTAACTGTTTCCTCATTTTCAGAGCCTGCCATTCTAACATGGCTTGTACTTTCCTAGGATCCATTTCTAAACCCTTTTTGATATACAATACCCCAGATAATCTATCGCTGTTTGATGGAACTCACATTTTGACAATTTGATGTATAATTTGGCTACCAACAATTTCTCCAAGACAGACCTGACAGACCAATTGGGTATGCTCCTCCATTGTTTTTGTATAGATCAATATATCGTCCAAGTATACAAGGACTCCCCGGTAGAGATGTTCATGCAATACGCTGTTTATCACCTGCATAAGCACAGCTGGCGCGCCCTGTAAACCAAACGGCATTACCTGGAATTGGTAGCTTCCCAGGGGACAGTTAAAGGTTGTTTTCCACTCATCCCCTAGTCTAATGCGTACCCAGTAGTATGCCTCTCGCAGGTCTAATTTTGTAAATATTCTGCCAGTTGCTAAAGTGGACAGGAAATCATTCATCAGTGGTAGAGGGTACAAATACTCTACGCACACTGCGTTAAGGCCATGGAAGTCAACACACAAATGGATACTGCCAACTGATCCAGAATGCGGCCGTGCGGGTGATTATGGGAGTGACATGGTGCTCTCATGTAACACCTCTCCTGCATGAGCTGCACTGGCTCCCGGTGGTCTTCCGGGTGCACTTCAAGGTATTGGTTCTCACCTTTAAAGCACTCCATGGCTTAGGGCCAGGGTATTTATGAAACCGCCTTCTGCTACCGATAACTTCCCACTGGCCAATACGCTCTCACAGAGAGGGCCTCCTCAGGGTGCCGTCGGTCAAGCAATGTCGGCTGGCGACCCCCAGGGGGAGAGCCTTCTCTGTGAGGGCACCGCCCTCTGGAATGAGCTACGTCCCGGAATACGACTGATCCCGGACCTCCGTACTTTCCGTAAGGCCCTGAAGATTTTTTTATTCCAGCCAGCCGGCCTAGCCTAAATAGGTTTTTATGGATTAGTTTTTAAATTATATAGATATGGGGTTTTAAATTGGGAGGCTGGTCTATTTAATTTATTTTAGCTATTTTAACTTTTATACTGTATGTATTTTAATTTTCGGCTGTCCACCACCCTGAGTCTTTCGGGAGAAGAGTGGTATATAAATTCAATAAATAAATAAATAAATAAATAATAAATTTTCTCCACTACTATGAACTGTACATGCTCCCAATGGCCTTCTATCTCTAATCTTACAAGGTCAGTGACATGGGTAGCCATAAACCCCTCAGAATGGAACCATCCATCTGCTCAAATTTGATTGGGGTGTCTAGTTTTCTGACTTGTATTGCTAACCCATCCACCACAGACCTATGGATTAAACACTGGGTACATCTTGAATCAATTAATGCTCTTTGTTCACATCCCACTGTTGTGCAAATATTCCTGATCATCACCAGGATCACAAATAGTCAAACAGGTCTGCTCACCATCGGATCATTCAATGCTTCCTCATCACTCTCCTTGGAAACCAAGGGTAACTGTCCAACTCCCTCCTCAGATACATTGCCAACGTCCTTCCCTGGCATCATGCTCTTCATGGGTAGGGTCTGTGTTGCGAGGCATATCCGTTCAGATGCTGGTCAGTTCCAGACTCTAGCAGTATCCCCGGTAACAGGGGATTATAGTCCTGGCAGCCTTGGTGGTGGTAGACAGCAGTCAGCCACAGGATGACCTTCCTGATTACAGTGGAAACATCTGAACCCCAGCCGGCAAGCTGGATCCTCTCCCCTCGGTTTAGGTACTGTTGATTGTTTCTCCCTTTTTGGTGGTATTCTTTCCACTGTCCTTCATGGATACATCACTCATGCCTTCACCCAGCCTTGAAATTCCTGCAGATCCCTGTCCATATGGTGGCCTTGAACCACTTGGTGAGGCATGGGGGTAGTCCTCGATAGATACATGCCTGCCTCAAGCCCCTATCCAGCCCCATATGGAATTGGAGAATCAATAAGTGTTCGGACCAGGCTCTCAGTCTCCCAGTGATTTTCCTAAATTCCCTGACATAGTCCTTAGTGGACTGGCCATGTTGTTTAATTGCTACTGTTTCTCCCTCAGCAGCTTGAACTCTAGTTTCATCCTCAAAACGGGCCCTAAGATCTTCCAGAAATATGCCCACATTAGTTAGTTCCCGGGCAAGCTCGCTGTGGAGATCAGCTACCCAATCTGCTGCCTTCCCCCACAACGCTGTTGTTACAGCTACCACTATCGCCCATTGCGAGGGGTAGAACTGACCATAGAGGTCAAAATGGCTAATGACTTGACTGAGAAACAAAGCTACCCTATCAGGACTCCCATCGAAAGAGGCCTGGATAGGTGATGGGGCCCAGAAGGGTGGTTGTTGAGGCTATGAGGCAACAGGCCAAACCAGCATCTGCTTACGCCCCCTGATGTTATCCCCGCCTCCAGCAGCCATGCAATGGGATTCTGACTGTGTCCTCACAGGTGGGGGTCTGGTGTCAATCACCTCATAACTACTGCTAGACCTCTGACCAGGACCACACACTGCCTCCCCGGTGACTGGACCTGAAAGGCCAATAGGTTGCTCCACACCCCTGAACTGGTGAGGCTCTTGGTCTCTTTGCAATTTCGGGCTGGTGAGTTGGAAACATGAATCAGAACCAGACCCACTGCCAGTTCCTCTCCAGGTGTTTGAGAGGTCCAACCCTGGTGCCCAGGGCTGCCATGAAGGCACATCCTAAAAGCTGGCCTCCCCAAAATGGCCTCTCTAAGTGCCTCCATAGTGGCCCCAGAACCCACAGAATAACCTCAGTCCTGGTCTTCCTCTTCTCTCCAGCGTCTCTCCATCCTTGAAACACCGCTGGTGCAATAGGTGATGGGGTTCTATCCCAAATTTCCCCACGGCCTGTTATTGCAGAGCTGTGCCACCAATGACCTGTGTTATCCCCTTCTCTGTATCCCCTTGGTGATCCATCGGAAGGTCTACACTCAGGACTTTCCTCTCCTTAGGTCGAACCACCAAAACCTCACTTTCCTTGGGTGTCAAAGCCACAACGGCCGCATCTTCCTCCTTAGCCTCTATGGCCTCAGGCACACCCAGATCTGTTCCCTCAGCCATATTTACTCACAGCTACTAACAGCAGGTTGAGCTTAAGCTTAGGTAGAGTGCCAACTTTCTCTCATCTTTCCAATCCATGTCTATGAGAATGCCGAAACAATCAGAGCCGGTTCACCATGTTTAGATGATCAGTGCTTGGTTTTAATTCACTATACATGGGAATAAGGGAAAGACGAGTACGATCCATGCAAAGTCGACGCTAAGAGCAAACTTAGCACAATTTAAACAAGCTGTGCTGCCTGCGCCCCACCCCCGTAGTGCTCCTTAGCTGTTCAGGGTTTTTGGCAGCCACTTCCTGCTCACTCTAGCCAAGATATGGGATCACGATGCTCCCGAAGCCAGGATGCTATTGATTCGCTGGCCACGCCTATCCTCATCTCGCACCCATTCGACCACGACCAGTGATTCATTAGTGTACCATCGCCACCATAACCAAAACCTAGCCATCCCCTCCTGGATTAGTTGCAGGAACATTGTGTATGTGAATGTTATTGTGGCGAGCCATGGCTGGGCTCGACAGCTGCCTTGGAAGACTCCACTGATAACTGGTGCCAGATTTGATAAGGCCTTCCCTATTTTGACTATTTGTTGCCTGTTTGACAGGAACATAGCTATCTACTTGCTGAAGTTAATAAGAACTTAATTTCAACAGTAGTTTGTTGTGTACCACTGAATCAAAGGCTTTACAAAAATCTATGTATAGATTTTGCTTTACCATGGTCAAGATGTATGGTCCAAATGTTTCTGCAGTGTAAGAGTTGTAGTATTTATATAGGCAACTCTGCTATTAGTTTATCAGTTGAAAAAAAATTGAACCCAAATAGACAAAGCTTTTGTTCATTGGACAGCTAAGTACTTTTGGTTGCTGTAATTACTGAGAAACACAAGTTAATAAATAGGATAATTGTAAAAGTTAATAAATAGGATAATTGACAAAAAATATGAACTACCAAGTGTATAGAATATCATTGTGAACTACAAATGGGACTTTTAAAAAAACTTGCATTGTGGTGTTCTACATATTTATCCGAAATACATAAAAATATTCATCTACTTTCTGGCCATCCAGTTGTGTCCAGAAGTGATTCTATTTTGAAAGTATTTCTCTCAATATGTAGTTTAATTTCTCAGGGCTTTTCATTTTTGCATAAAAGATTCCATGGGTTTGATCAAAAGATAAATAGAAGCTTAAAATTGAATCAAAAGACAGACTGATCAAATTAATGTTATAATTTATATCTTTTTATATGAATATTCCGCAAGATAATGTGTTGAAATTGTATCACGAGTCCCTTTCCATCTTATTTTCTGACAACTCTAGTAGAACAAGTTCTTGAACAGAATTATTTTCAGATTGAAAAAGAACTTCACGGGAACTTCTGGTGGCACCGCCAGCTCTGCAGGAGCTCTTTCGGGAGCTGCGATCCCTGGGAACCGTAAAAGCCGCCGGAGCAGCGAAAATCAGCTGCTCCAGTGGCTTGGAATTTTCCCCTCAGGCAAAGAGGGGAAAGTGAGTTAATCGGCATGGGTAGAGCTCCCCAGATCTCCCCAGGATTAATCCTGGGGTGTGGAGGGAGAGAGCTCCCCAAATGCCTATAGAAGCTCCGGACCTGTGCAAGCTTCTGTCTCTGACAGAACAAGGCACCGCGACCACCCCTGCGAGCCTAATGAGATCAACGTTTTGCTAGACACAGGCAAAGCAAAGACAGAAGATCTGGCAATAACTGCAAGTATAACAACTTTAATTCCAAAAACTATTACTTCCTTCAAGAAGCTAGAGGAAGTTTTCAAAGATAGCACTGGCTGGTATCAGACTGTGAAAATGAAACTTAAAGAAGAAAGTAATTGTTAATGCTCGTTAGCACTTGTTAAGGTTGTTAACAGTTTAAGACCTAGTTGAATGGAGACAGGCTTGAAAGTTTAAAGAGGAGATGGAGGAGGACAAATGAGCTGAATAATGGTGAAAAAATTAAATATTATGATGTATGGGGTAGATGGTACAATTGGATTCGTAACAGGAAAAATATTTGAGAGTCGGAAAAAGTGATTTTACTCATTATTAACTAGAATATTATTGTGATAAACTCTGTAATTACGGTTAGCACTGCACTTCCGATGTGGCATGAAACATGTTGTATTTTGTTTTATTTTTATAAAATCAATAAAGTATATTTTTAAAAAAGAAAGTTTAAAGAGACAGGACTATTTGCTGATCAGTTGCTCTAACTATAAAGGATTTAAAATAAGAACTTTGCTGGATTTGCTGGGGTGAGGCTGGGGGAAAGTGAAACTTGGAGATGGTGGCTAGACAAGCAAAGCCTGGGGTGGTGAAAAGTGCTGGATCATCCCCAGCTCAGATTTCAAAAATTCAGTCTTTGGCTCCCACCCCCAGCCTGCACAGAATCATAAGCTTTAAATTTGGAAGTTTTGGAGGGGGTACTGAAGAAATTGTCTGACAATTTGGAATAAAAAATTACAATTCGTTTAGAAGGAAAATTAAAAGAGGTGCAGGAGGAACTGTAGGATATCAAAGAAACAATTCAAACCAATAATGATGAAATAAGAGAAGACATAGTGGAAGCCTTTAAAGGAGCATAGGGTTTAGCTACCACATTGGAGGACAGGGTGGATGAAATTGATCAGCATAACTTGGAGGTGGATATTAAGCTGAAGGAAGCTCAGACAAAAATGGAGAAAGTAGAAGCTGAACTTGTAATGGAACAATATAGGGCAATGGAATGGGCAGTGAGGGTGAGAGGACTGAAAGAAAATAATCAAGAAAATCTTGGAGAGGCTTCCAGTTGGTGCCTCCGTCGTTGTCGGATGGTCTTTTCATGACCGCCGGCTTCGTTGCATGTTGGAGCCGCCTTACAGCTGGCAGGCGGCTCGGAAAACCCGCTCTTTAGACTGAAGAGCAGGTAGAGCTGGTGGGGCTGCGTAGAGCCCCTTGAGTTGCCCCCAGGACCTTTTTTTTGTCCTGGGGAAGGCTCAGGGTAATGGCTCCCCTTCTACCTCACCGAAGCTCCGTGCAGCGAGGGACCTCTGTTCGCAGCAGCAGAGCCAGACGACGAGAGCAACGCCACTAAAACAATAGAAACCTACAGCAAGCAAAAACTTGGTGAAATCTGGACTTTCTAAAAGGAAAAAAAGCAAGAATTTGTCTTTTTAATAATTTTTAAGAAAAAAGAGATTTAAGAAAATGCTTGAGAAAATGGCGATTGGCTTAAACGGAAGAGGATAAAGTGGAAAGTGAAAGTGAGAGTTAAGTCTGCTTCGAAATACTTAAAAGAAACATTGTAACAGGATTTTAAAAAGAAACAAAATTGATTTAATTCCTAAGAAATAGAATCCCCTTTTTTGGGAGAAATTAAGACTTTGTGGAAGTATGACTCCAAAACAAAAACCAAGGGGGGAGGGGCTCCCTTACTTATCAGACAAAGGAAAAATTAGAAAAGCCTCAAATGCAGTTTCAGGGAACTGGAAATGAAGATTTGAAAAGCTTTATAACCAAGGCTTTGGGAAGCATTGTTGAAAAGATAGAAAGTTCACAGAAGCAACTTAAGGACCTGGTACAGGAAAAAAATGACAAATTGAACCAAATTATTATTAAAGTAGTTTCTGATCTTTCAAATGCGATGATGGAAATGGAAAAAAAAGTGGCTGAAATCAGTACAGAAGTTGATTTTAAGATGAAAGTAACAGAGGAAAAATTTTTTAAAGCTGATGCTAGAAATCAAAAAATTGAAAATGATGGCTTCCGGTGGCGTCTCTGTCGTTGGTGGATGGTCTTTTATGACTGCTGGCTTCGTTGTGCGTTGGAGCCACCTCACAGCTGTCAGGTGGCTCGGAAAATCCGCTCTTTAGGATGGAAAAGCAGATAGAGCCGGTGGGACTGGGTAGAGCCCCCTGAGCTGCCCCCAGGATCCTTTTTTTGTCCTGGGGAGTGCTCAGGGTGAAGGCTCCCCTTCCAGCTCACTGAAGCTCCGCGCAGCGAGGGACCTCTGTTTGCAGCAACAGAGCCAGACGACGAGAGCAACTCCACCAAAACATCAGAAGTCTACAGCAAGCAAAACCTGGTGAAATCTGGATTTTTTAAAAAAGGGAAAAAAGCAAGTATTTGTCTTTTTACTAACTTTTAATAAAAGAGTCTTAATGGGAGAAAGTGCTTGAGAAAATGGCGACTGGCTTAAACGGAAGAAGGCAAATTGAAAAGTGAAAGTGAGAGTTAAGCCTGCCTCGAAGCATTTAAAAGAAACATTCTAACAGGATTTTAAAAAGAAACAAAATTGACTTAACTCCTTTCCTTGTAAAACTGGGGAGAAAAGCTGGAACAAGTGGAAAAGGAGGGAGATTTTCTTTTTTGGAGAGGCTAAGATTGTGTAGAGGCATGGCTTCAAAACAAACTAAATCAAGGGGGGATTCCCCCACTCATCAGACAAAGGAAAAGCAGCTAAGCCACAAATGCAGACTCAGAGTCAAGTTCAAGAAATTGGAAATGAGGATTTGAAAGCTTTTATAGCTAAGACATTAGGAAGTGTTGTTGGAAAAAATGGAAAAAAATCAAATTGAAATGAAGGAGCTGGTACAAGAAAAATATGATAAACTGAATCAAAATATAACCAAAGCAGTTGCTGGTCTCTCAGATGCAGTGGTGGTGGTGGAGAAAAAAGTGGATGAATTAAATATAGAAGTTGAATCTAACAAGAAAGTGGCAGAAGAGAAATTTTTTAAAGCTGATGTTAGAGCCCAAAGACTTGAAGATGAAGTTACAATAATCCAATTTCGGGCAATGGAGTTTGCTATAAGATTGAGGGGAATAAGGGAAAATAAAAGAGAAGATTTGAGAGCAGTTTGTGTAGAGGCATTGGCTGTGTTGTTAAAGATTGATCCCAAGCTAATTTTTAGTAGGATTGACAAGATCTACAGGGTGAATTCTCATGTGGCAAGACAAAGGAATTTGCCTAGAGATGTTGTGGTTTACTTTACTGACAGAAGGTTGAGGAATGATGTTTTGCAAAAATCTTTTCTGGCCAATATTCAAGTTGAAGGCAATCAAATTGGTGTTTATAAAGAGTTACCACCTAAGATGTTAAGGGACAGAAAGGATTATGGATTTTTGGTGAATGAATTGAAAAGATGTCAGATTCCATTCAGATGGGATGCCCCAGTTGGCATAATTTTGAGATATGAAGATGTAAGATACCATTTAAACACTGTGGAAAAGGCAGAACATTTTTACTAAAATATTCTTAAAAGAGCTGCAACATCTCCATGTTCATCCACATTGTTAACTATAGAAGAAGTTGTTAAAGATAAAGATCTTGAAAGAGGGACTGAGGAATTGTCCAGGCAAGCGGAATTAGAAGCAATACAAACTCAAAGAGCAATAGAAGAATCTCAAGGAGCAGTAGGTGGTTTCTCAGATGATTTTTTTATGGATTTCCCAGAGCCTAAAATAAAGCACCCCAGAAGCACAAGAGAGGTGGAATTGGACCTTGACCTGTTGGCGCAGGAACCAAAAGATCAACGTATAACTCGTGCAGCAGAGAAGCAAAGGTTAGAGAAGCAAAAACAGCAGAGGTCCACTGTACCACAAGAAGAGAAGGAGGCTAATGGGAAATCACAGAAATCAGAAGCTGTGGGAGGAGCTAGACCGAAGACTACTGCTGTGCAACAGAATCTTTGACAATTGCTCGATTTGCTTCGTGAAACTTCAAATGATAGTTAAATTTTTGTCATGGAATGTGAATGGACTGAATTCTCCACAGAAAAGAAGGAAAATATTTCTTTATTTGAAACAGTTCAAAAATGATGTTGTTTGTCTGCAAGAAACTCATATTAGAACACAGGATCAAAAATCTTTGATAAATTCTAAATTAGGAGCACATTTTATATCTTCCAGTACTGGGAAAAAGAATGGACTAGTGTTCTATATTTCTAAAAGATTTCCAGTTAAAGTTATAGAATCAGACGATGATGGAAGATATATTGCAATTGAGATAAATATGCAGAATGACTCATTGCTCTTGATCGGAATTTATGCCCCAAATCAACAGCAGGAAAGTTTTTATAAATTATTGTATGCAAAATATTGCAATGGAATTATAAATCAATTTTGATCATGGGAGATTGGAATGGCGTGATTGATACAACTATAGACAAAAAGACATTGGCCAAAACAGGGACAGGTTACCACAGACTTTCTTCGCAATGAAAGAGGAATTAGAACTAAAAGATACTGTGAGTGGGAGGGGTAGATTTGGCGGGAGTAGGGGGCCATATCATGTTAAGGGAGCGCGTCCTCGCTGTCTCCAAGCGGTAGCGTGCTCCGGTCCCCAAGGCTCCACTCATTCTCCAGGTAGCACAGACCTTCAGGGCCCGGGCCTCCGGCTGATGTTATGCAACACCAGGTCTGCAGTAAACAAAGCCCCCCTCATTGGTGATCTTATTCAGGAGGGGGGAGCGGACCTGGCGGGTATTACGGAGACCTGGTTGGGCCCGGAGGGAGGGGTTCCTCTGGTAGAAATGTGCCCACCAGGCTTCCATGCATTCCATCAGCCGAGGTCTCAGGGGAGGGGTGGGGGAGTAGCGGTTGTTATAAGAGAAGGCCTTAGGCCGAGGGAGGCCACTGTTCCTCAGACGGCTGGCTGTGAGTCCCTCCTTGTGAAGTGGGGCCATGGGGTTCAGATGGGCTTGCTGATCATGTACCTGGCTCCCTGCCACGTGGCAACAGCCCTGCCCGAGCTGCTCAACGTTATCGCCACGGTGGCGGTTGATACCCCCAGGCTTATGGTCATGGGGGATTTCAACTTGCCGTCCGTGGGTGAGACGTCTGAAGTGGCTCGAGAGTTCATGGCTTCCATGACGGCTATGGACTGACCCAGTTAATTCATGGCCCTACACACGTGGGGGGAAACACGCTGGACCTGGTTTTTGTCTCTGGACAGTGGCTGAGCGGTCTTGAGATAGGGGATATAGTCATCGAGTCCTTGTCATGGTCGGATCACTCTCTCCTTTGCCTTGACCTTCAAACCGCTGTACCCCACCGCAGGGAGGCGGAACCGACAAGATGGTACCGCCCCAGGCACCTGATGGAACCTGATAGGTTCCAGACGGAGCTTGGGCCAATTCCTGAGGTTCTGGCTCATGCCTCGACTGGAGACCTAGTGGCCGCCTGGGATAGGGCAGCTGCTGGAGCTCTGGACCGAGTCGTGCCTTTGCGGTCTCTGACCCGGTGCCGATCTTACCTGGCTCCTTGGTTTACCGAGGAGCTCAGGGAGATGAAGCGCCGGAAAAGACGCCTAGAGAGTAGTTGGAGGACTAGCCATGCTGAATCTGACCGGACACTAGTAAGATCTCATATTAAGAATTACCTAGTGACGATAAAAGCAGCAAAGTGTGCTCACTTTGCTGCTCTTATTGCATCATCAGATAACCGCCCGGCCACCCTGTTTAGGATGACCCGCTCCCTGCTCCACCAGGAAGCGCGGGAGGACCCCTTGGAGGGAAGAGCCGAGGATGTTGTTCAGTATCTGCATGATAAAATCACTCAGATTCGGGATGAGCTGGACTCCGACTGGGTAGATCCAGCGGGGATGACGGGGGCAGGTCCTGAGAATGTTATCTGGGATGAGTTTGATCCTGTGACCCCTGAGGACATGGACAGGATTCTGGGTGGACTTAACGCAACCACATGTTTGTTGGACCCGTGCCCCTCCTAGTTAGTGCTGACTTCCCAGGAGGTGACACAAGGCTGGCTCCAGGGGATTATAAGGGCTTCATTGGGTGAGGGTGTCTTTCCCGCCGCCTTGAAAGAGGCGGTGGTGAGACCTCTTCTCAAGAGGCCCTCCCTGGACCCGGCAGTATTGGCTAATTACCGTCCAGTCTCCAACCTTCACTTTGTGGCGAAGGTTGTTGAGAGTGTGGTTGCGCGACAGCTCCCCCAGCACCTGGAGGAAACGACGTATCTGGATCCGTTCCAGTCGGGCTTCAGGCCTGGGTACAGCACTGAAACGGCATTGGTCGCATTGGTTGATGATCTCTGGAGGGCTCGGGACAGGGGGTGCTCCTCTGTCCTGGTCCTGTTAGATCTCTCAGCGGCTTTTGATACCATCGACCATGGTATCATGCTGCACCGGTTGGTAGAGTTGGGGGTGGGAGGCACTGTATTACAGTGGTTCTCCTCCTTCCTCTCCGACCGGTCGCAGTCTGTGTTGACAGGGGGGCAGAGGTCGACCCCGAGGCCCCTTATATGCAGGGTGCCACAAGGATCGGTCCTCTCCCCCCTTCTGTTCAACATTTATGTGAAGCCGCTGGGTGAGATCATCCGTGGTTTCGGGGTGAAGTACCATCAGTACGCTGATGACACTCAGCTGTACATCTCCACCCCAGACCACCCCAACGATGCCCTTGAGGTGATGTCCCGGTGCCTGGAGGCCGTACGGATCTGGATGGGGAGGAACAGGCTCAGGCTCAACCCATCCAAGACCGAGTGGCTGTGGTTTCCAACATCCCGATATAGTCAGCTGGTGCCATCGCTGACTATTGGGGGTGAATCATTGGCCCCCACGGAAAGGGCTCGCAACTTGGGCGTCCTCCTGGACTCACGGCTGTCTTTAGAAGAGCACCTGACGGCCGTGACTGGGAGGATTTTTCATCAGGTTCGCCTGATTCACCAGTTGCGTCCCTTTCTAGATCGCGACTCTTTACACACAGTCACTCACGCCCTCGTCACCTCCCGTCTGGACTATTGTAACGCTCTCTACATGGGGCTCCCCTTGAGGAGCACTCGGAGGCTCCAACTGGCGCAGAGTGCGGTCGCGCGGGTGGTTATGGGAGCGACGTGGCGCTCCCATGTAACACCCCTCCTGCGCGAGCTTCACTGGCTCCCGGTGGTCTTCCGAGTGCACTTCAAGGTTTTGGTTATCACCTTTAAAGCGCTCCATGGCTTAGGACTGGTTATTTACGGGACCACCTGCTACCACCAATAGCCTCCCACCGGCCTGTACGCTCCCATAGAGAGGGGCTCCTCCGGGTGCCGTCGGCCAAACAATGCCGGCTGGCGGCCCCCAGGGGGAGAGCCTTCTCTGTGGGAGCACCTACCATCTGGAATGAGCTCCCCCCGGATATACGGAGGATCCTGGACCTGCGCACCTTCCGCCGCGCGCTCAAGACCTATTTATTCCAACAAGCCGGCCTTACCTAAGTTATTTTCTCCTTTTAATTATGAATTTTAATTTGTTTTAAATTATTGAGGTTTTAATTATCAGCCAAATTATTTAATTCGTTTTATTCTATTTTAAACTTTTGTATTGAAATGTTTTATTTATGGCTGTACACCGCCCTGAGTCCCCCAGGAGTAGGGCGGTTTATAAATCTAATAAATAAATAAAATAAATAAATAAATAAAAGATGTTTGGAGAGTTCAACATCCGAAGGAATTGGACTTTACTTTTTTTTCAGATCAACATAAATCTTTTTCTAGGATTGATTTTATGTTGGTCACATCTGACTTACTTACTAAAATGATAAAGATTAAGACATTCCCCAGGACTTTAACAGACCATAGCCTGATATGGATGGAACTTGAACTTGGGATGAAGGAGAGAAGGTCTTGGAGACAGACCAAGACCTATCTTGTTTAGATATGAAAAGAATATATCTGAACTCAAAAAACATGTGAAGGAATTTTTCCAAATGAATTTGAATAAGGGTACACCTATTGAAATTGTTTGGGACACAAGCAAGGCATACATGAGAGGTGTACTGATTTATATGAATTCTAAACATAAATCAATTCAACAAAAGAAAAGAATAGAACTGGAGTCAGAAATAAAGAAAAAGGAACAATTACACATTAAGAACCCGACTGATAAGAAATTACAGGAAACCATAAACTCTTGAAAGTTCAATTTCAAATTCTTATGGCTGAACAAACGGCAACTAATCTACAATTTGCGAAACATAATACTTTCTGCAATGCTAATAAACCGGGTAGATGGTTGGCTTATACTTTGAGAAAACAGCGAAGTTCTTTTATAATCGATACCATTGAATATAGAGGCAAACAAGTTTTTCAACAAAATTTAATAAAACAAGCTTTTCTAGATTACTATTCTAAATTATATCATAAAGACAATATAAAGAATGAGCTTATAGATGAATATCTTGACAAGAGGAGAGTTACAAAAATCTCAAGAGAACAAAAGGACAGAATGAATTATGCAATAACATCTGAAGAGATTTTATTTGCAATAAAACAATTGAAAACAGCAAAAGCTCCAGGGATGGATGGTTTGACGGCGGTGTATTTGTTACGAGTAAATCTTCTCCCTGGGCATGTTCAGCACAGTACCTTGGCATGCCAAGAGTTAACCAGTTTAAATGAACCTAACCCCTCCTTCTTCCCCCTCCCATTACCTGTAACTCCACCTCCTGGGTATTTAAGGTCTTCCCCTGTTGTTGCCACAGTTGCTCCTGATGTTACCTGTAATGAAGCAGATGTAAATAAATAAAGACTTGTTCTTGATGAATAATCCAGTGTGTCTTCGTTCATTATTGGGCCCCTAATTGATCCAAGCCAACAAAATGGTAGCAGTCGATGGTTGGGCAACCCAATAATCAGAAGACATGCCAAAAAAAACGCAAACGAGGTCAGAGACCAAAAGGCGGGAAAAACAACAAAATCCAACTGAAGACATGGCAACGCCAATGACTTTGGAAGAAGAAAAAGAAAACACCCCTGAAGAATATTCATCGGATGATGAACGGGGGCAAAAAGACCTAAACGAAGAAAAAACCCAACAGGAAGAAATCAGCAGACTCAGGAGAGAAATGATGAGCCTGCTAGAAACTCCTGCAACCGACGAAGACCTCCTGGCCGGCATCAGCTACCTCATCCAAAGCCAAAACGAGGCCAGGAGGACTCAAGGACAACAAACGAGGCAACCGGACAGAAGCCCGATAAGAAAACCCCCCCAAAACTGTTATTTTCCAAAGGCCGAAGGGGGGGTTCCCGCGCAAAATCAAGACCGGCGGCCATCTTTGAACACGTGGCCAAAAAAGATGGCCGACCTCCAAAAAACCAAATTAGAATATGCAGATTCGCCAACCAATGAAATACCCGAACCCCAAAAACTACAAAATAATGATGATTCCTCGGAAGAAAGTGAGGAATCACCCCCCGAGGACATTCCCGACGATCAGGCGGTGGAAGAAGCGATAAAAATGCTCACCGCCGCCTTCGGGACAAAAATAAAAATTTCAAAGGGGCTCCCAAAAAATGCTAAAAAACCCAAAGAGAAGAAGAGAAGACCCCCCAGCTGTTCACCAAGGGACGCGGACACCGCTGGAGACCCACCGATGCCGCAGTGCCCCCCGGTAGCAACACGCCACCCCACTCCCAAGCCGCGCCCGCCGGAACGAACCGAATGGAGAGAATACTCACCGCCGCTGCCGCCGCCGCTGCAGAGAGAGACCAGGAGCCGCCCAGCAGAGAGGACAGCCTTCCTTGACCGCCGCTGGACACCTGGGACCGGAGCAGAGGCCTTCCCATCGTGGACAGACAGCCTAGCCGGAGCAGAGACAAAGAGGCCCTTCCTCGACGAAGTTCCAGCCAAAATGAACGCCGCGCATGCGCAGAAGTTCCTGTGGACCAAAAGAGAAAAAAAAAATGCAAGGAGGGATTTTTAAACTACCTACCAGCGTTCCTGAGCCGCTCTGCTATTTCCAGCATGTCAAGCACTATGGACAGCAACACACACCTGTGAGTAATACACAAAATAACACAGGGAACTTACCAAATGGGTTTCCAATTTTAAAAATGCAGGGTTCAAACCTAATGGAGTGGTATCAACAACTCCAAGTTTTATTTCTAAAAGAAAATATGAAGTTTTTTATAACTGACCCACCTGATACACCATGGACATTTGAAATGGACTGCATGCACCACAAGGCATTTTGCCTCCTTATCTCTAGCATATCACCCACAATTTACTATAGCATTGAGAATGATTTGACTGTACATGATGTTATTCAGAAAATATTTGGTTACTTCTATAGCGATAGGGTAGCCACAACAACTAAAATTTCCAAAGACTTCTATTCAGCTAGGATTAAACCAGGGGTGTCAATGGGAGAGCATTTAATGGAATTAAATGCAACTAGGGTGGAATTGCAACTAAGGGGGGAAATTGTGTCAGAGCAGACCATGAAGAGTATCATCCTCAACTCACTAGACCCTTCCTGGCGAACATTCCTAACACAACTCAACATAGTTAGCCTAGGCCACATGACCATAGACAGCCTATCTAACCTACTCATAGCAGAGGACAACCACAGAAAGGAACACCAGGTGACCCATAGAGAACATAAACCAACACGAAGAGTGGCCTTCACTGACACCACCCGAGACTCCCCCGAGTGCTATAACTGCGGGCGAAGGGGCCACTACAAACGGGACTGCACCAGAGGGTACAGGGACAGATACAAACATGAACCACGCGAAAGGCACACAGATAGGCGCCACCATGACAGCAGGGCAAGACGAAGGGACTCACCCAGGCCCTGGGAGAAGAAAGAAGGCAGAGACAACTCTAGGGATAGCAGAGACGGATCCCTATGCAGAGTAGGAGGGGCCACACAGAGTAGCAAGACAAATGAAAGTGGGTCCTGGTGGCTCATTGACTCAGGGGCCACCAATCACACCACATGTGAAAGGGGACTCCTCTCTTCTTTCACAGAAGAGAATTACTTAATCAAAGTGGCTAATCAGAATGACGTGAGAGTGACAGGGAAAGGCAATGTAACCCTCCCCAGATTAGGGAAACTAGAAGGAGTGTTGTTGGTACCAGAGATACCCCACAACATACTCGCCTCCTTGAAACTCAGCAAGGAGGCAGGGATAGAAATTAGCATTAAAGAGGGGGGGATCACCATGACCAAAGGAAACACAATCATAGGAAAAATCACAATTAGAGGGGGCCTACCCTTCCTTTACGCAGACAAGACCAACACCAAAGAAGACACCGAGGGCAGCAAAGAACAAGAGGGGGAGGGTACCCAACCCCACAAGGAAGGCAAGCAAGACAAAGATAAGGTTAATATAGGGAAGCTGCTCCATGATGAGTGTGCACACCTGCTGCACCGCAGGTTAGGACACGTTAGCTTCCCTGTTGTTCAAAGAGTTAATGACTGTACTGAGGGCTCAAGAATAAAAAACTGCGAAACTTATTTGGACTGCTCTATATGCAAGCGCTCTAAACTAAAGGTAGCCCCCAAACCCAAAAAGGCCACACGCTCAACGGATCACATATTCGAAATGGTACACATGGACCTCGTAGGCCCACTTAGGCCTTCCATAAAGTATGGTAAGAGGTTCTTCTTAACTATAGTGGACGACTACAGCCACTACGGCTTTGTGTACACCCTAAAACACAAAAGTGAGACCTACCAAAAATTTAAGGAATTCTATAAGCATGTGGAAACACAACACAACACAAAAATCAAGAAAATTATGACTGACAGGGGATCAGAGTTCTTATCTAATGACTTCTCCCGTTGGCTGAGGTCAAAGGGCGTCCTGCACTTTAAGTCATTGCCATTTTCACCATTCCAGAATGGCGTCGGAGAACGCAAAAACTCAGCGTTGCAGACGATGATGAGGTGCTTCCTCGAGGACGCTGGGCTTGGCCAACACTTCTGGGCCGAAGCCCTGGTTTATTCAAATTACACGATCAACAGACTCTGGTCCAGTGTGCTAAACATGACACCTTACGAGGTGATGTACAATAGAAAGCCAAGGATATCCCATCTCCACATCTTTGGAGTCACAGCAGACGTGCATATACCCAAACAGCTCCGTAGGAAGGGAGACAAAATATCAAAACGCCTTAGATTCATGGGTTATGAGACAGGCACGAAAGGATACAGGTTCATAGACAGTAACAACAAATTCATCATCTCCAGAACTGCCACATTCCACGAACAGGCTAATTGGTCAAAAATACACCTCAATGAGTTACACCACCAGGTAGAGGACAGCCAGCAGAAACCAGACAATATTGATCACCCACAAAACAACTACACACAAAGGGATTCGCACAGGGATTCGCCCAAAGATTCCCCGATGATTACACAGAAACATACTCGCCAACTGTGAGGCCCGAGAGTGTCAAAAGCGCACTGGTCATCGCAGCCACCCTAGGCCTTGAAGTGCAGCAATATGATATACAAACAGCCTACCTACACGCCAAATTAGATAAAGAAATTTACGTGAGGGCTCCACCTGGTAAAGACACCACTAAGGGCGACACCTGGTTACTAAATAAGAGTCTATACGGGCTTAAACAGTTGGGTAAACAATGGTATGATTGTCTGGTTAAAGTATTGGAATCTATGGGTTTCAAGGCTACCCTAGCCGATAACTGTCTCTTCACCAAGAAAAACAACGGGGGCATGGATTATGTCCTCATATATGTGGATGATATATTATTCATAAGTAAGAACAAAGAGGATTGCGACACCTTCGCAAGTGAATTAGGCAAACATTTTTCTCTCAAATCATTGGGGGGTATCAACAAATACCTTGGGGTACACGTTACCAGATCACCCAAGGGCTTCCTTCTAAGCCAAAAAGAAAAAATCAGCGAGCTTCTTGTTAAATGTAATATGTCAGGTGCCAAACCTTGTGAAACTCCCATGTTAGCAGATTTTCAAAAAAACGTGTACAATGACTCACCGAAATTCCCAGAAAACACCTTGTACAGATCCACAATAGGCTCCTTATTGTACATTGCTAACTGGACACGGCCGGATATTGCCCTGCCCGTGAACCTACTCTCAAGGCACGTAGCCAACCCCACAGTATTTCATTGGGAAGCAATAAAAAGAATACTTAGGTACCTAAAGTACAGCATCAATAACTGCCTCAAATTAGAACCCAATGCCAGTAAGAAACCTCTCCTCCACTGCTACGCTGATGCTGATTGGGCAGGCGACACCAAAAGTAGGAAAAGTACTTCTGGGTACGTTCTCTTCTTAAATGATTGCCCAGTATATTGGTATACCGGAAAGCAAAACCTAGTAGCCACCTCCACCACTGAGGCAGAGTATATCTGTTTATCCAAGGCCATAAACAATCTCGTTTGGTTCGATGAACTGCTGATTAACATCTGGACCGAACCCATACATCCCATCCAAATTTATGAAGATAACAAGGCAGCAATAGAAATTTCCACATCAGATGCTGTAGGCCACAGGTCAAGACATATTGACATCAAGAACAAACACGTAAGGCAACTTCACAAATCAGGCTTCGTTACCATTACACACTGTGACACCGAACATCAAACAGCAGATATACTCACAAAGCCTTTACCAGTTAAGCAGCACTCATACCTTACTTCCAAACTTTGTGTCCTACCCATGGACATTAATCAGGTTGAGACTGTCAGTCCCAGGGATAAGGATTTAGAGGGGGATTTGTTACGAGTAAATCTTCTCCCTGGGCATGTTCAGCACAGTACCTTGGCATGCCAAGAATTAACCAGTTTAAATGAACCTAACCTCTCCTTCTTCCCCCTCCCATTACCTGTAACTCCACCTCCTGGGTATTTAAGGTCTTCCCCTGTTGTTGCCACAGTTGCTCCTGATGTTACCTGTAATGAAGCAGATGTAAATAAATAAAGACTTGTTCTTGATGAATAATCCAGTGTGTCTTCATACATTATTGGGCCCCTAATTGATCCAAGCCAACAGTATTATAAAACTTTACAAACAGAAATGATTGAACACCTTAAAGACTTATTTTGTAGTATACAACAAGGGGGACATATACCCCCTTCATGGAAGACAGCCTTTATTTAATTGATACCAAAAGAGGAAGGTTCTACAAAACCAGAAAATTTTAGACCAATATCTCTCTTGATGGCGCCGCCTCCCTGAGCCCCGATAATGATGGGGGTGACTTTGGGCCATCTGAAGTCTTCGGGGGCAGGACGGATCATCACTACCCCCGACCCGGCTGTCTGAACTTCCCGCCGGCCAGCTGAGAGCTTTTCCGCTCTCCGTGATGCCATGGCTGGGGCGGGATCGGCTTTTTTCTTTTCTACCGGCGCTTCTCTGTGTCGCGAGGATGAGGAAACTAACGGCTGTTAGATCGGAGGCAGCAGCGGCGCCCGAGTTGTGGTGGTTTGCTGCCTTCCCTCCCGCTGGTGATGAATGGGTTACTGGGAAGGCTGTGGTCGGTGACGACCTCTTTAACAACAAAACAATCCTTATCGATGCAATAGAAACTTCCTATTACTTTTAAAGCCTCCATTTCAAAACTTCAGCACCCTGGACAGCGGAGATAGTAACGACATTAGAACAGTGCTGTGTTAGCCGTTAAACAACAAGTTAAACCATTAATTAGTTTTGGCAATCCTGATTGTTGCTGCAGGGATATTTTCTCCATAAGTACCACCACAGGAACCCCCCACCTTTCTAGACTGTCATAGAATACTTATTTTCCACTGAAGGGGTGGTTCCCATAATGACATCTGATTTATAAAAAACCAGTTGAGATTTAAAAAAAAAAAGCCCATGATGGCTTCAAAAAGGCAAGCGGACGATTTTAGAATTATATCTCAGCTGCCTCATATCAAACATATTTCCCTCATCTGGTTTCAGAAAATACTTCTATTGTTGACCATCTAACTGATTATCCCACAGCAAATACATCTTCCTAATATTCCATTTCTAATACATCTCATCTTCTTATATCAACATCACCAACAAGAACATATAAACCAGCCTTATACTTCATCATCTCTTTCAGTCGGATGGAGAGTTTTAACAGCTAGGATACAGATATTGCAGGAGTCATTACATCGCTCTTCATCACCAGATGGATTGGCACATCAGAACATTTACAATCTAACCAACTACTTTGTAAAGGTGTCCTTGACATTATTTCCTTGATGTTCTTGAACAACATAAGACTCCTCCTACTGTTACTAAGGACAATACAACATCTTCTACCAACAGCGAAACTTAATCTTCCTTCTCTCCAGGACTTTCAGAACTTATGTCATCTTCTTGGCCTTTTAATGATCACCCCTTTGTCACCGGATGTACTCAGCGGCTGAGCTTCTTGCGCTGCGAGACTCCCCCCTCTCGCAGATCTGGCCCTCCACGTTATCGAGGGCCTACCTTGATGACGGATTTTGGAATCCCGAGAGGTGGCATGTTGCAAAGAAGGGGTTGAGGGTCTTTTTATCTAATTTCTTATCTAATATCTTAAAGATTTCAAAAAAGGGGGCAGATGGGAGCGGGGTGGGTCATGTGGATTTGGGGGGCAATCCACAGAGGGATGGGTTAAAATATGATTTTTTAAAGACGATGCCAGATCCAGCACAGAGTTATGCTATAGGATGTGCAGATCTGAGAACGGAAGGGCTTAATACCTGTATTGAAAGAGGTTGTTCCATCATGGTCATGGTAGGGAGGGGCAGATACGGTGGGGGCAGGGGGCCACATCATACTAGGGGAGCACGCAACCGCTGTCTTCAAGCGGTGTCATGCTCCGACCTCCAAAGCTCTTCTCGTTCCCTGGGTTGCTCAGAGTCTCAGAGCCCGAGCCTTAGGCTAATGCTATGCAATGTCAGGTCCGCAGCTAACAAAGCCCCCCTCATTTGTGAACTAATTCAAGAGGGGAGAGCGGACCTGGCAGGCATTACAGA
This sequence comes from Coluber constrictor foxii, assembly GCA_038048745.1. Taxonomy (NCBI): domain Eukaryota; kingdom Metazoa; phylum Chordata; class Lepidosauria; order Squamata; family Colubridae; genus Coluber; species Coluber constrictor. The sequence continues at coordinate 109,715,413 of CM075961.1, read as the reverse complement.
GACCTGGTTGGGCCATGAAGGGGGAGTCCCCCTTGTGGAGATGTGCCCACCAGGTTTCCGCGCATTCCATCAGCCAAGGGCTCAGGGTAGGGGTGGAGGGGTGGCGGTTATAAAGGAGAGTCTTGATCCTAAGGAAGCCACTGTTCCTCAGACAGCCGGATGTGAGTCCCTCCTCGTGAAGTGGGGCCATGGGTTTCAGATGGGCCTGCTGATTGCGTACCTGGCTCCCTGCCACGTAGCAGCAGCCCTACCTGAGCTCCTTGGTGTAATAGCCGAGGTGGCGGTTGAGACTCCTAGGCTTCTTGTCATGGGAGATTTCAATCTGCCATCCATCGGTGAAACATCTGAGATAGCTCGGGAGTTCATGGCTTCCATGACAGCCATGGACCTGACCCAGTTAGTTCATGGACCTACTCACACGGGAGGACACACTCTGGACTTGATTTTTGTATCTGATCAGTGGCTGAATGGCCTTGATATAGGGGATATAGTCATCAAACCCTTGTCATGGTCAGACCATTCTCTCCTTAGGCTTGACTTTCTGTCCGCTACACCCCACCGCAGGGAGGCGGAACCGATTAAATGGTTCCGCCCCAGGCGCCTGATGGATCCTGACAGATTCCAGATGGAGCTTGGGCCATTTCCTGAGACTCTAGCTCACAACTCGATTGAAGACCTGGCGGCAACCTGGGATAGGATGGCCTCTGGTGCCTTAGATCGAGTGGTGCCTTTGCGGCCTCTGACCCGGCGTCGAAGTCGCCCGGCTCCTTGGTTTTCCGAGGAGTTGAGGAGGATGAAACGCCGGAAAAGACGCCTAGAGAGTAGTTGGAGAGCCAGTCGTTCCGAATCTGACCGAACACTAGTGAGATCATTTATTAAGACCTACTTAGTGGCGATAGCAGCGGCAAAGTATAACTATTTTTCCGCTGTTATTGTGTCGGCAGATAATCGCCCAGCCACCCTGTTTAAGGTGACCCGCTCCCTTCTCCATCTAAGAACACGGGAAGACGCCTTGCAAGGTCGAGCTGAGGATTTTGTACAATATCTACACGATAAAATCACTCAGATTCGGGAAGGCTTGGACTCTGACTGGATATGTTCAGACGAAGTGATGGAGGCGAGTCTTGAGAATGTTATTTGGGATGAGTTTGACCCTGTGACCTCTGAAGATGTGGACAGGTTACTGGGGAAGTTGAATGCAACCACATGTTTATTGGACCCGTGTCCCTCCTGGTTGGTACTGGCTTCCCGAGAGGTTACACGAGGCTGGCTCCAGAAGATAATAAATGCTTCTCTATGTGAGGGTTTCTTGCCTTCCACCTTGAAAGAGGCGGTGGTGAGGCCTCTCCTCAAGAAGCCCTCTCTGGACCCAGCTGTTCTAACAAACTACCGTCCTGTCTCCAACCTTCGTTTTGTGGCAAAGGTTGTTGAGAGTGTGGTGGTGCAGCAACTCCCGCAGTACTTGGATGAAACTGTCTAATTAGATCCGTTCCAGTCCGGCTTCAGGCCTGGTTACAGCACTGAAACGGCATTGGTCGCATTGGTTGATGATCTCTGGAGAGCTCGAGATAGGGGTTGTTTCTCTATCCTGGTTTTATTAGATCTCTCAGCGGCTTTTGACACCATTGACCATGGTATCTTGCTGCGCCGGCTGGAAGGGCTAGGAGTGGGAGGCACTGTTCTACGGTGGTTCTCTTCTTATCTCTCTGACCGGTCACAGTCTGTGTTGGCAGGAGGGCAGAGGTCGACTTCAAGACACCTTATTTGTGGGGTGCCACAGGGGTCGGTCCTCTCACCTCTTTTGTTCAACATTTATGTGAAGCCGCTGGGTGAGCTCATCCGTGGTTTGGGAGTGCAATGCCATCTTTACGCTGATGATACTCAGCTTTACATCTCCACCCCAGACCACCCCAATGATGCCCTTGCAGTGATGTCCCAGTGCCTCGAAGCCGTGCGGATCTGGATGGGGAAGAACAGGCTCCGACTCAACCCTTCCAAGACTGAATGGCTGTGGATGCCGGCGTCCCGATATAGCCAGCTGATACCATCGCTGACTATTGGTGGCGAGTCATTAGCCCCCACAGAGAGGGCTCGCAACTTAGGTGTCCTCCTGGACACACGGTTGTCTTTAGAAGAGCATATGACAGCCATGGCCAGGGGTGCTTTTTATCGGGTTCGCCTGATTCGCCAGTTGCGGCCCTTTCTAGATCGGGACTCCTTACGCACAGTCACTCATGCCCTCATCACTTCCCGTCTGGACTACTGTAATGCTCTCTACATGGGGTTCCCCTTGAAGTGCACACGGAGGCTCCAACTGGTCCAGAATACAGCTGCGCGGGTGATATTGGGAGTGACATGGCGCTCACATGTGACACCACTCCTACGCGAGCTGCACTGGCTTCCGGTGGTCTTCCGGGTGCGCTTCAAGGTGTTGGTTCTTACCTTCAAACTCCTCCATGGCTTAGGACCTGGGTATCTACGAGACCACCTTCTGCAACCGATAACCTCCCACCAACCAGTACGCTCCCACAGGGTAGGCCTTCTCAGGGTGCCATCACTAAAGCAATGCCGACTGGTGGTTCCCAGAGAAAGAGCCTTTTCTGTTGGGGCACCTACCCTTTGGAACAGGTTACCCCCAGGGATACGAATGATCCCAGATCTTCGTACTTTCCGTCGTGCAGTTAAGACCTTTCTTTTTCACCAAGCCGGTCTGGCCTAAATCTTTTCTAATTTTTTAAATCTTTATGCTGAAGATTTTTAACTGTTGAGCCAAACTGGCTTAATTATTTATATTACATTCTATATGTATGTCATTTTAACTGTTCACCGCCCTGAGTCCTTCGGGAGAAGGGCGGTATAGAAATTGAATAAATAAATAAATAAATAAAAATATGGATTACAAAATTTTTGCGAAAGTATTAGCCAACAGATTGATGCCAGTTATCCAAGAGGTGATTCATCATGACCAAGTGGGATTTATAGAGGGCAGATACATGAAAGATAATGTAAGGCAACTCATAGACTTATTGGAATATCTTGAGAAAAGTAAACAGATCTCTGCAGTGCTGGTGTTTTTGGAAGCAGAAAAGGCCTTCGATTGAGTTAATTGGGATTTTCTAAAAAGACTTTGTTTAAAATGAACTTTATCAGTTTATCAGTTTATACAGGCGATATCAGCAATTTATCAAGAACAGACAGCACAACTTGGGAGTTTAACGACAAATTTCAATATACAAAAAGGAACAAGACAAGGTTGTCCGTTATCCCCACTATTGTTTATTTTAACCTTAGAAGTCTTGTTGAATTCAATACGGGATTCGAATAATCTGAATGGAATAGTTATAAGGCAAAAGGATTACAGAACAAGGGCATTTGCAGATGATCTGGTGGTTACCCTAACAAGACCTTTGGAATCAATCATCCAGATGAAAAACATCATAGAAGAATATAGTCTGGTTTCAGGATTTAGACTAAACCAGAAAAAGACTAAGATGATAGTTAAAAATATGTTGGACCCACAAAAGAGTGAACTGGAAAGGTGGGCAGGTTTTGAAATAGTTTCAAAGGTGAAATACCTAGGAGTCCTGGTTGCAGCGTCTAATATAAAACTTTTTCAAAATAACTACGAAGTTTTGTGGTGTAAGATTCAAAAAGATTTGGAAATTTGGAAAAAACTGCAACTATCTTTACTTGGCAGAATAGCAGCAGTTAAGATGAACGTTCTACCTAGATTTCTGTTTCAAATGATTCCGGTGCTTAAAAGTGATAAAATCTTAGCCGAATGGCAATCAGGACTGAATAAATTTATTTGGAATGAGAAAAAGCCAAGAGTTAAACTGAAAATAATGCAAGATGTTTGTGAAAGAGGTGGCCTTAAAGTTCCAAACCTACGTTTGTATTATGAAGCAGCAGTGTTGACACAAGTGAGTGATTGGTTTGGAACGACAAAGACTGAAATTTTGAACATAGAAGGCCATGATTTGGATTTTGGTTGACATGCATACTTATTTTATGAAAATAAATTGGACAACGTATTTAAAAGTCATATATTGAGAAATGTTTTGATGAGAGTTTGGAAGAAGCACCAGCTTAAATTGGATTACAAAATACCTTTGTGGCTGGATCTTGGGCATATTATATGGAATATAAAGTCACTCGGGGGGATTTTATACAAAGAGATGCTTTTCAATGATGGGGCAGCTGGAGTTTGAAATACTTAAAAACTCTGTTGGAAGAAGGGACTAATTTAACTTGGTTACAGTATACTGTAATATACTATACTATATTGAAGTTGAACTTCAATCAAGATGGAGAGAAGATCAAAAAATTGGTTTAATGCTGCATGAAGAAGATTTGGTGATACAGATAAAGCGGAAAGGGCCGATGCATATTAAAAGGGTTTATAATTTATTGTTAGAAAGAGATTCAGAAAGTGAATTGGTTAAAGACTGCATGATAAAGTGGGCACAAAATTTTGCAGAACCAGTTATGTTGGAAACATGGGAAAAGATTTGGGTCCAGAATGTTAAATTTACTCAGGCACAGAATTTGCAGGAAAATTTTTATAAAATGTTTTATAGGTGGCATTTAGAGCCCAAGAAATTGTCATGTATGTATCTAAATGTTCAACCTAAATGTTGGAGGTGTGATTGTTTGAATGCTACATACTTTCGTATTTGGTGGACTTGCAAAAAAGTGAAAGCTTTTTGGGTTAAACTCTGGTGTGTTATGCAGAATGTTTTGAAAAAGAAGCTTCAATTTTCTCCACAAATGTTTTTGTTGGGTATAGTTAAGGATTGTTCATTGAGTGAAACGAGATTGATTTTATACATGATTACTGCAGCTAGGTTACTGATTGGACAATATTAGAAAAAAGGTAGTGTACCTACTATAGAAAAATGGACTTTGAAGATGGCTAATTTTGCGGAAATGGCAAAGATTTCTGCATATTTAAAAGATAGGACCCATGAAGTTTTTGCTCAAGAATGGAAGAAATGGGTGGACTATGTGCAGAAGAAATATCAAACTAACAAGTATCAGTTAGCATTTGACTGAAAATATAGAGATTAGTTAATGTTTGGGGATAGGCATTTGGGGGAAGATTAGGACTATTTTCTTATGTATGAAGGGGGATTAATTAATTAATCTAGATAATTAGCTTCACTATATCTACTATATTGATATGTAGGAGAATTTTAATGTTAAAAAATATTTGATAAGCTTATATACATGTTTGATTGACAGCATATATTTGATAGAATAATTTTATTTTATATAAAGAATTGTTAAATTGTTAATACAGTATCTATTTGATATAATAATTTTATTTTATATATAGGATGACACTGGAATATTATAATGTATGTTATATAGGGATTAGTTAATGTTTAGGGATATGTAATAAGGGGGACTAATTAGTATTTAATGTTAAAAATATTTGATATGTTATTTGGATTTTATTTGGATTTTATGTTATATTGGATTTCACCTTTACTTTTGTTTAATTTTGATAGATATATAAGAACAATATTTTTTTTTGTAAGGGAAGCCAAGGGAGGGAAGGGAGGGGAGGGAAGGGAAAGGAGGGGGGGTTGGGGGGAGGGGGGAAAATGAGGGGTAGAAAATGATAAACTTGTATTGTAAAACTTTTTCAATAAAAAAAATTGAAAATGATGTGATGATGCTTCAATTTAGAGCTATGGAGTCTGCGATAAAATTAAGAGGTATAAGAGAGAACAATAGAGAAGATTTAAGAACAGTCTGTGCCAAGGCATTAGCTGTATTACTAAAGGTAGAAGATGATCAAATTCTTAGCTGTATTGAAAAAGCTTATAGGGTGAACTCACGTATGGCCAGACAAAGGAATCTGCCTAGAGATGTTGTTGTCTATTTTACTGATAGAAGATTGAGAAATGATATTTTGCAGAAATCCTATCTTGCTACTGTGCAGGTAGAAGGTAAACAAATTAGTGTTTATAAAGAGTTACCACCTAAGATGCTAAGAGACAGAAAAGATTTTGGATTTTTGGTGAAGGAATTGAAGAGAAGTCAGATTCCATTCAGATGGGATGTACCAGTTGGAGTAATTCTGAGATATCAAGATGTGAGATACCGTTTAAATACTATTGAAAAAGCAGAACATTTTTATAATAATATTTTTAAGGGAGCCCCCACATCTTCATGAATTTCTTCAATAGAAGAAATTCAAGGAGCACTAGGTGGTTTTTCAGATGATTCTATTATGGATCTTCCAGAGCTGAAAATAAAGCAACCCAGAGATACAAGAGAGGTGGTACTGGACCTTAAACTGTTGAAGCAAGAATCGAAAAATAAACATACAACTCGAGACGAGAAGCAAATCTTATCAAAGCAGAAACAGCAGAGGCCCAGTACTTCACAAGAGGAAAAGGGGGATAATGGCAAGCAACAGAAAGCAGAAGCTAAGGGAGGAGCTAGACTGAAACCCACTGCTCTGCAACAGAAACTTCATCAATTGCTCGATTCACTTTCTGAAACTTAAATGACATTTATGAATGGATTGAATTCTCTACAGAAAGGATGGCAAATATTTTACTAACTGAAATAGTTTATAAGACAATCTTGATCACACTTGATTTATATATGAAAATGGATTATAAAATTTTTGCAAAACTCATCCTGAGTTGGATTTAACATTTTGAGAAAAGTAAACAGATCGCTGCAGTATGTGTCTGCAGAGGATCTGGTGGTTACCCTATTATAGTTTTTTGGAATTAACCATCTAGATGAAGAAAATAAAGATGAAAATATATCAGAAACCAAAGGAAGGAATTGGAAAGGTCGGCAGGATTTGAAAGAGTTTTAAAGGAACATCTAGGAATGCAGCTTGTAGTCTCTATTTAAGACTTGGAAAATTGGGGAAAGCTGCATCTGACTTTAGCTGGTAGAACAGCAGTAGCTAGGTTGAACGTTCTACCTAGAGGATTACAAAATACCTTTGTGGTTGGATTTTACTAATATAAAGTCACTCAGGGGGATTTTATATGGAGAGATATTTTTTGCTGACGGAGGCAGTTAGAATATGAAGTTTATAAAAAAGAAGAAATTGATTTAATTAGGTTACAATATACTCAACTTCAATCAAGATGAAGAGAAGACTAAAAATTGGTTTATTGATATAGAAAATTATTTGATATAGATGCTATATATTATATTTTATTACTATTATTATATAATATGGGGGATTGATTTAGGTAAATAATTATTAATATCAGATTAGAGAAATGTTTGATATTTTTTATTTGGGTTTAAATATTATAAGAGTTGTATTGATTGATAAATGAATATTGATGGCTGATAATGAGGTAAACATTACTATTATTAGTTTTTTATTATATTATAAAACTAATAATATTATTAGTTTTAGGAAAACTTTATTATTTATAGGTCTATTTGTTATATTATTTTTCAGATTTCACTGTATTTTTCTAGTTTAATATATGTAGACTGTGTGAAAATAATTTTTTTTTTTGCAAGGGAAGCCAAGGGAGGGATGGGGTTGGGGGTTGGGGAGTGGGAAGTTGGGGGGAAAGGGGGGTTGGGGGGAAGTGCGGGGGGGGGGAGAAATGATAAAATTTGTATTGTATTGTATTGTATTGTGAATAAAAAAAGAAAATCTTAGAGAGATCTTTGCTGAACCCCTTGCACATCTTACTGGAGAAGTAAAGGATGAGTGTGCCTGGCAATTGGATAAAATATTTCACATGAATTCATGGATTGCAAGACAAAGAAGCTGCCTAGAGACATTGTGATTTACTTTGGAACAAGGAGGATGAGGAATCAAGTTCTACAGGCATCTTACCAAAAGAAACTTCAAATGGCAGAACAGGAGGTTACAATACTGAAGGAGATTCCCCCAAAAATGCTGCGATCCAGGAAGGACTATGTTTTTTTAGTGGAAGAGCTCAGAAAATGTCAATTACAGTATAGATGGGAGGCACCAGCTGGACTAGTGATGAATTATCTTGGTGAGAGATACTGTCTTAATTCAGTTTGGAAAGCAAGAGATTTTTATACTACTGTGTTGCAGGCTGGAAAGCCCCCATCTCCACAGGCCAGAAGAAGGAAAGGTGCTGAAGAGGCTAAAAAGGGGGAAGAAGAAACAACACAGGCTCAAGCTCAAAGGGGTGCATTGATTAATCAAGAACAACTGTTGCAAGCTACAGAGGATGTACAATTATTGGATTTATTTGAAAAAATGGAAGAACCCAAAGATCAAAGACAGACACTAAATGTAAATGTAAAGAAGAACTAAAGAAACAACAGATGATAACCCAAGAAATGGTATCTATTAGTACAGAAGCTGTGGGAGGAGTTAGACCTAAGAAATTCCACCAGGATTTTCAAAAGGTTCTCCAGAAGCTTTCAGGAGCCAAAAATGGCAATTAAATTCTTGACCTGGAATGTCAATGGATTAAATTCATCACAAAAGAGGAGGAAGATATTTCATTATCTGAAACAATTTTAAAATGATGTTATTTGTTTGCAAGAGACTCATATAAGGACAAATGATCAAAAATACCTGATAAATGCTAGATTGGGGACACATTTTGTAGCAGCTGCACCGGAGAAGAAAAATGGAATAGTTATATATATTAGAAAGGACTAAATGGCTAAATAAATCGAAGCAGATATACAAGGAAGGTATATAGCAATTGAATTATTAATAGAAGGGAAGAAAGTCCTTTTAATGGGAATATATGCACCAAATCTACAACAAGAGAAATTTTATAAATTTTTGCATACAAAGCTAAGTGCAAATGGATTATACATCATGTATTCTGATGGGTGATTGGAATGGGGTAATTGATACTAAGAAGGACAAGAAGAAAATAGTGCCAAACTTGCATAAATTACCCCAATCTTTTTTTGACATGGTGGATGATATGGAGCTAAGAGACATGGCATGAAAGAAATTTTGATGAACAAGATTTTACTTTTTTTTCTGACAGACATCAATCCTTTTCAAGAATTGATTTTATTCTAACTACCAATGATTTTCTTTCTAGGGTTAAGAAAACCAAGATTTGTCCAAGAACTTTGTCAGATCACAATCCAGTATGGATGGAGCTAGAGGTTGGAGAAAAATCCAGGAGGTCTTGGAGGTTGAACGAGAATTTGTTTCGATATGAGGCAAATGTGAATGAATGTAAAAAATTAATGAAGGAGTTTTTTGAATTAAATATGTATAAGGGCACATCCATGGAAATGGTTTGGGATGCAAGTAAAACGTACATGAGGGGAGTGTTAATGAATTTAAACAATGTATACAGGCAAAAACAGGGGAGAAAATGGAGGGAATTGGAGGAGGAAATAAAAAAGAAGGAACAGGCATTAATAAGGAAACCAGATGATAAGAATATAAAAGAGGCCATTACAATATTGAGAGGGCAGTTTAATATGTTGATGTCAGACCAGGTGGCAACAAATTTGCAATATGCTAAGCATAATACTTTTTGCAATGCAAATAAACCAGGTAGATGGTTAGTGTATTCGTTAAGGAAGAAACAAAAATCACGTACAGTAGAAAAAATACAATATATAGGTAAACAGGTATATCAACAGAGCATGATTAAAAAAGCCTTTTTAGATTTTTATACAAAGCTTTATGTTGGTGATAATATAGAGGGCAGTGATATAGATAGATTCTTGCAGAAGGAGAATATCTCTATAATTAATGAGGAATAGAGAAAAAGATTGAACTCAATGATAACTACAGAGGAAATTCTCCTTGCAATTAATCAATTGAAAAGTGGGAAGGCTCCTGGAACAGATGGTTTGACATCGGCATATTGTAAAAATCTCCAACTTGAAATGGTGGAACCACTTAAGGAGTTGTTCGTTAAAATACAAATGGGAGGAGAAGTCCCACCATCTTGGAGAACAGCCTTTATATCCTTGATTCCGAAAGAAGATCAGGATCATACTCAGCCAAAGAACTACAGACCTATATCTTTACTTAATATAGATTATAAGATTTTTGCAAAAATTTTAGCAAATAGGTTAATGTCAGTTATGCAATGTGTGATTAACAATGATCAAATTGGGTTTATACAAGGTAGACAAATGAAAGGCAATGTAAAACAAATAGTTAATATACTGGAATATTTGGGAAGGAACAACCAGGTCCCTGCAGTGCTTATGTTTTTGGATGCAGAGAAGGCGTTTGATCGTTTGAATTGGCAATTTTTAGAGAAGGTAGTTCAAAAGATGCAATTAGGGGAGTATTTTATAAAATCAATTCAAGCAATATATCAGAAACAAACAGCACAAATAATAGTGAATGGAAATTTGACTGAAACATTTAAAATTGAAAAAGGAACAAGACAGGATGTCCCCTGTCACCATTGTTGTGTATTTTAACCTTGGAACTGTTGTTGAATAAAATATGGGGGGGGGGGCAGATAATTTACAGGGTATTAAGATCAGACAACAAGATTATAGAGTATGAGCATTTGCAGATGACGTGGTTGTAACCTTAACTCAACCAGTTAAATCAGCTATGAGTTTAATGGATATAGTTGAGCAGTATGGTCAAGTGTCAGGATTTAAAATAAATGTAGGGAAAACAAAGATGTTAACCAAGAATATGAGTATAAAAGGAAGACAAGAGTTGGAGAGAGTAACGGGCTGTGAGTTACTGAAGAAGGTTAAATATTTAGGAGTTTATATTGCAACGTCAAATGGGAAGTTATATAAATATAATTATGAAGCGCTATGGCATAAAATACAGGCAGAGTTAGAGATGTGGAAAAAACTACAATTGTCATTGCTGGGAAGGATTGCAGCAGTTAAAATGAGTGTTTTGCCTAAATTTTTATTTCTGTTTCAAATGATACCAATACTTTAAAAAGATGCAAATTTGGAAGAATGGCAGAAAGGTATTAATAAGTTTATTTGGGCTGGAAGGAAACCAAGGGTTAAGTTAAAAATAATGCAAGATACACGTGAAAGAGGAGGCTTGAAAATGCCAAATCTTAAATTGTATTATGAAGCAGCTGTTTTATCAGCTATCAGTGATTGGATTAACCTAACAGAAGAAAGGATATTAGATATTGAGGGTTATGACTTGATATATGGCTGGCATGCTTACTTGATTTATGATAAAAAGGTGGATAGGATTTTTAAAAGCCATATATTAAGGAATGTTTTTTTGCGTGTCTGGAAAAAATATCAATACAAATTAAATGACAAGATACCTTTCTGGACAGTTCCTACACACGCAATTGAGAATATAACTATAGAGCAATGACAGGATATAGTTACTTACAAAGAATTATTGATTGTAGAGAAGAGTGTGTTACAGTTAAAGTCTTTGAACACATGAAGAAAGGAAAGGGTAATTCAAACATGGTTTCAATATGTACAGTTGCAGAATAGGTGGAAAAAAGACCAAAAAATTGGTAATGCACAAAGTGAAGAGCATTTGATACAACAGATCAGAGATCAGAGGCCAATGCATATAAAAAGATTGTATAATGTATTGATAGAAATTGACTCAGAGACAGAGTTGGTGAAAGATTGCATGATAAAATGGGCACAAAATTTTGAAGAACCATAATGATCTGGGTTAGAAATGTAAAATTTACACAAGCACAAAATTTACGAGAGAATTTTTATAAGATGTTTTACAGATGGCATATGGATCCAAAAAAATTAGCTTTTATGTATCCTACCTTGCAATCTAAGTGTTGGAGATGTGATTGTGTTGATGCTACTTATTTTCATATCTGGTGGACATGCAAAAAAGTTAAAGCATTTTGGATAAAAATATGGTGGATTATACAGAATGTTTTGAAAAAACGGATTAAATTCACTCCATAGCTGTTTTTGTTGGGTATTGTACAAAACTGTATGGTAACAGAAACTAAGTTGATGTTGAATTTAATAACTGTAGCGAGACTTCTGGTGGCGCAGTATTGGAAGAAGAAAGATCTACCATCTATTGAACAATGGACATTAAAAGTAATGAACCAAGCAGAAGTGGCAAAAATTTCGGCATATTTAAAAGACCATTCAAATGAGAAGCTTAGGTTGGAATGGAAAAGATGGATAGAATATATTCAAGGCAAATATAAGACTAGAAAATTACAATTAGTTTTTGAATAAGGAATGGGTTAAGAGAGTGTTATAAAGTACTTAAGGTTAGAGTAGTTAAAGGAAGTTAAAAGTTCAAGAGGGTGATAAGAGACTATAGATTATTAGCTTAAATTAGTTTATGATTGTTTAATGTATTTTGCTCTGTATTTTGCTTTGGGAAATGGAGGTTAGGGTTGGGCTAGGGAGGGTATGGGGGGAATGGGTGGGAGGGAAGGGGTAATATATGTAAAATTTTTGTTAAAAATTTTCAATATAAAAAAAGAAAAAGAACTTCACTGATAAATTAAAGGAGTAGTTATTGTATCTACTGAAGCAAAAATCACTTTTCTATGCATTTGAAGAGAATACTGATTTTGGTCAAAAAAATCTTATACCACACACATGTTGGTGAACATATGGATATCATTTCTTTGTATTTGGAAAACAGAGTTGGAAATTTTAGTTGAATATTATATGTGGTTGCATCAGAGTGACTTTCAGATTTATGAGGCAATTAATCCTATATTTTTAGATTTGTTTAAATCCAAATTTCTTTATATAAAAATACATTAAAAAATCATTATTTATTTATTTAATTTAATTATTTGTCGCATTTCTATGCCGCCCAACTCCCAAGGGACTCTTACACTTCCGATTCCAAAGAAATAGGATGTTATTTACCCCATGAATATATTTTTGATAATTTGATATATTTGATCCCTTAAACTGATTTTAAAGTTAAAGATATCAAAAAATTAGCTCTTAATAAGAGGATAGTTATAACCATTAATTGATGTTTCAGATATGCAGAAGTATATCAAATGGAACCAAGAGACAATATAAGTTCCAAGACATTGCTGCTATTTTATACATATTGCAGAAACATTTTAATAATTAATAATTTAATAATTAATTTAATATAACTTTTTAATTATGATTTTAATAATAGTTTAATAATTGTAGATTTTGGGGGGGGGGATATTCTAGGATGTAAAAAAACAGCCTTTGAGCCTCATGTGATCTGGCAAATTAGGGCACTATTTAAGGTGGTCCATCCTGGGGGATTTTTTCTGACAGCCATCAGGCAGCTGATCAAATTCTGGAGCTCAAAGATGGCCATTGCTCCCAAGTAGTCTCTCTGATGCTGTGTTGACCTGTTCTAGAGCATCATGATTCAAACACAAAGAGGTAGAGACTTAAAGCAGGTTTCTATGTACTCCCTTTAAATTTTCATAGATCCAGTAATATTAGACAACTTTTGCCTTATCTTCAGCCCCTACGTTCTGAGGAAGATATTCAGAAAATAGTGCAAGGCCTGATCGAGGAAGAAAATACTCTATGCCCTGGTGGATGACCATAATTGGTGATATTAAAAGAGGAGAAAGTAGCCTAAGGTATGCTCCATTGTGAGGTATGGCATTCTTGTACTTTAATTTGAGAAATTATAAGGAGAAATAAAATATTAGTTCAGAATGAGGTACACAGTATGTTGATTATATTAAGCTTTAAATATTCATGTTGGGGTTTAGCTGGGGATGTTCTGTAAGCTTTGATTTTGTGAGTCTGGAAGACACAAAGAAGTTTAATTTGAATTATTGTGAGGTGGTGGCACTGTTCATCCCGAAATCATCTGGCTGCCACTTAAATACTTAGGTATTTGCTGTTTTTGTCTCTAACTGGGATAACATTTCTCATGAAAGAGAAAATCTATGATTAGATGATTATGTTGGATTTAGTTTTAGTTTAGTTTATTGTTATTGTACCTTGTACAACGAAATTAAATGCCATCTTTGGTGCACATTATAACTATAAAAACACTTCATAATAACTGCTGGATTGGAGAATGGTTGGTGGCCATATCTGGATCAGGATGCCTTGATGATCTTAACTCTTACCCTTACCATCTTGAAGATAGACTATTTTAAACCACTTTACATGGGCTACTTTGATTCAGGAACTACAATTGATGGAGAATGTGATTAGTAGTGAAACCTACAAATGCCATTTCATATTGGGCTCCACATTGGCTTCCAACAGAGTCCTGAATCAAAGTTCTGTTTTTAACTTATAATACCTACCTGATTGGTCTCTCCAGTAGTTCCAGAACTGTTTGCTTGAAGTAGAAATGGTACATTCTATAAGGTCCTGCCAGGAAGGATGTACTAAGAACACTCCATTCATGATATCTGGGGGAAAACAGAGGCACTGTTTCTTGTTCCTTATAGCATAGCTTAGAAGTTTGGCTGGTACCCACTTTGCTTGCATTTTGGAAAAACACTGTTTAACAAAATATTATGGCTATATTTCTCACCATTAGGACTACCCACTAGTTGCAGGGGAATAGATTGATATTTTTAATTGAATTTTTACTACTATTATTAACATTAGGAATCTTTCTGGAATTGAAAATATAACACATAATCATAAATCTGTGAGTAGATTATACCATTTGTAGATTTTTTAAAAAAAAGATCACCAAATTAGTATTGACATCTACTATACTGATTTTATTCTTCCAATTATTCATCTATCGGCTTTCACCAGACTGTCTGCAGTTTGAAAGATATCTCAGATTCAAGATTTCTTGCCTTAAAAGTCTTTCCATCTGTCTTTATTTGACAATAATGTAATAAGTTAAAAACAGATAATGAAACAATATGCTCAGATCAGATAAATATATACACTATCCCTGCATTCTTTCTTAAGCAACTTAGCTTTCAAATTGAGAGATATGTGACAGAAAAAAAATGCAAAGGAATGCAAAGCAAATATGCAGACCCTTCAAACCAATTGCCATTTTATGCAAATGAAACCACACTTTTATACTTCAAAAACCTCTTCTCTTGTATTAACTTTATGGAGGCTTTCCTAGAGAGAAAAATAAGTAATGGAAAAAAGAGAAATTGCTTGAAATGAAAACCTAACTGTTGAGTATTGAATGGCAGATTCAAACGAGCCAATCAATGTAAGAGACCTGGGAGCAGGAAACTTAAGCGAGCGTCAGTGGCTGAAGCCACGGACAGCTCCAAACTATAAAAGGGGCCATCGTGGCTGGGTTTCCTGTTGCGGTTAATGGAGCTTAAATAAAGTGTTTATATTGACATGTGTGTCCAGTCCTTCACTTGCACCCACTATTTAACACTGGCGATGAAGGTGGGATCTTGAAGGACGACAAACGCAAGCAATACATCTCCACAAGCAATCAGCCACCAGATCAACGACTACTGATACCAGTCAGGTCATCGGCTAATAAGAAGAATGTCTTCAATCAGCCCACCCGCACCATTCAACCTGGCTGGAGAAGATTGGGAGTCGTACATGGAGAGGTTCTACATATACATGGAGGCGAACAACCTATTGAGCCTCTCGGAACAAAGGAAGAGAGCCATCTTCCTCAAGATTGCAGTCCAGCCATCTTGAAAATGGCTAAAGCATTCACCACCCCAGCCAAGCTGAGAACCATGACCTGGACATCCATGAAAGGCATCCTGAAGACACACTATGCCCACCAAGCATTGTCCCTGGTAAGAAGACATGAATTCTATTGGAGGGACCAGAGGGAGGGCAAGATGATCAGCAAATTCGTGGTGATTCTGAGAGAGATAGCCACCATGTGCGATTTCGTGAACCTAGAGAAAGTCATGAGGGACCGGTTGGTGTTGGGATTAAAGGACCTCACATTGCAAAGCAGGCTGCTGGCCAGACCCCAAATAACATTCAAGGACGCCATGGAAGAGGCCTCAATGATGGAGGCATCAAAGAAATCTGCAGCAGCCATGAAGAAGGTGAACAAGGGTCTGCAAGGGAAAGATGAATCCTCGGTCCATTACGAGGAAGCTGAAATGGAATTGGAGGAAGAGGAGGATGAAGACGGAGTGCACCACCTCAGACTGGACTGAAAAGGGAAAGGAAAAGGGAAGAAAGACTTTTGGTGCATGAAGGCAACCACCCCAGAGCAGAATGCAGGTTCCACGATGCTATATGTCAGAGATATGACCAAAAAGGACATATAGCGAGAGACTGCAGAGCGTCCCAATCTGCATCCCAGAGAAGCCGGCTGAACTGACTACCCAACTCGCCCCAGAAGAGCCAACCATTTCAGACAAACAAGAAAAGACAACCGAGTGGAAGAGGTCAGAAAAGCGAGGATTCCGGATCAGAGAGGGGAGAAACCCACCAAACAGTAATTGTGGGTCATGTGAGCACGGGAAAATCAAACAAGATGACGGCAACCATCCTCATCGAGGGGAGACCCTGCAAGATGGAGGTTGACTCGGGGTTATGCCTATCCATGGTATCCTGGAAAACCATAAAGTGGCTAGTTCCCAACAACTCAACCTGTGCCCTCAAGTACCAGCGCCCTCAAGTACCAATGGCTCACATTAGTGGACTACCAGGGGAACTGGATTCCAGTTCTGGGCATAAAGGACTTCCACATACAGTTCAAGGCATTCCAAGGGAAGCTGCCCCTCACCATCGTGGACAAGGACAGACCCAGACTTTTGGGCCTAGAATAATTCAAACTACTGGGGCTAGCTGTAGTTGGAATCGACCACATCGGAGGTGGCAACTGGGAAGCAGAACTGATGGAAGAATTCACGGACATTTTCAATGGCAAATTAGGCAAGTACACCAGGTCCCCAATCTCCTTCAATTTTGATCCCCAAGTTGCCCGTGCCCGAATCAAGGTCCAGATGGTTCTGTTGGCTCTATGGCCCAAGATAGATGAACAACTAGATAAGCTAGTAGCCCAAGGAGTCCTAGAGCTGATCGACCATGCCAGGTGGGAGACCCCCATTGTGATCCCTATTAAGCCAGATGGGTCGGTGCATCTCTGTGGAGACTACAAAAGCATGTTAAATAAGGCATTATAGCAAAGCGCATATCCTGTGCTGATGGTCCAACATTTACTACACTCATTGGGCCAAGGAAAAATCTTTGCCAAATTTGACCTGGCACAAGCCTACCAGCAGTTGCCCATAGACGATGCCACAATGGAAGTGCAAACAATAGTCACAAACGGGAGTATTCAAGTGTAAGTGCCTGCAATTCAGAGTAAGCATAGTCCCGGGGTTATTCCAGAGCCTGATGGAGCGTTTATTACAAGGAATCAAAGGAGTCATCCCATACTTCGACAATGTCCTAATCTCAACAAGAGAACCAAGGCAACTGTGATAATGAGTGAGAGCAGTGCTAAGCAGATTCCAAGAAGTGAGATTAAAAATAAAAAAGAACAAGTGCCATTTAGCTGAGTCCCAAGTGGAATTCCTGGGCTATTTAATAAATGGCATGGGAATATGTCCCACCACGAGTAAACTAAAGGCCATCAGAGAAGCGCCCACACCCACTAACAAGACAAGCATTCCTCATCTTACTGAATTTTTATAATATCTTCCTGCCGCAGAAAGTTATGATTGCTGAACCGCTGCACCAACTTCTGGACAAAATGACGGAATGGAAATGGGGAATACCAGAATTGATCGCTTTTGAAAGAATAAAGAATGCATTGACATCGGACAGAGTGCTGATACAGTACAATGGGACATTATCGATTAGACTAACATGTGATGCATCTCCTTTCAGCATCGGAGCTGTACTCAGTCACTGCATGCCAGACGGAAGTAGCATTCTACTCACAAACTTTGTCCAAGCTGGAGAGAAACTATAGTCAGCTAGACAAGGAAGCTTTGGCTGCAGTAGCTGGCATAAAGCATTTCCACGAATATTTGTATGGTCAGAGATTCAAACTCATCATTGACCACAAACCGCAGCTGCGTATTATCATGGGAGACAAGCCTACGCCCCCCCACCATTCTATCACCGGTGGAATGCTCCGGTGGATAGAATTCCTGGCAGCATACGACTATCAGTTGATCTACAAACTGTCAGGAAACCCAGGAAAACCATCTCCCTTGCCGATGCACTCAGTTGATGGCCCTTGCTGGAAAACATGAAGGACCCAGCACCCGCTACCTACACTCTCCTAGTGGAAACCATGGAAAACGCGCAAGTCTCGGGGGGAGATATCGTAAGAGCGACAGTGAAAGACAGAACACTAGTGCGCGTTTTGAATTGGATTTGGAAGGGATGGCCGGACACGAACCTGGGCTCAGAATTCCAACCCTTCAAGTCAAGACAAACAGAACTCTCAGGACTAAAGGGGTGCATGTTATGGGGAGACAGGGTAATCATTCTCAAAACATTAGAACAAGATATCTTGCATACACTACACGAGGGCCACCCAGGGATTGTAAAAATGAAAGCACTGGCAAGGAGCTACATGTGTTGGCAGGGATGGACAAGGAGATAGAAACCTGGGTGGTGACCTGCAAACCATGCCAACAGACCCAACCAGCACCCCATGCAGCCCCAACTCACGACTGGGAAAACCTGGGAGCACCCTGGTCCCGGGTACACATAGACTTTGTGGGCCCATGCCAAGGGAACACATTCCTTATCATCATGGATGCAAACTCAAAATGGTTGGAAGTCAGCTTGATGCCATCAATAACAACAGAAGCAGTTATCTGAGTCCTCAGGAGACTGTTTGCAACCCACAGGTTGCCCGACCTAATAGTCTCGGACAACGGGCCCCAGTTCATGGCAAATGCTTTTGAAATGTTCCTTGCCAACCAGGGAATCCGGCACACACTGTTGGCACCGGGAAAGCCTTCGACAAACGGTTTGGCAGAACGAATGGTGAGAATTACTAAAGAGACATTTACCAAACTGGGGCCCAGGGGCATACAAGCCAAGCTCAAAAAACTCCTGAGCATCCAATACATCACACCAAGTGCCACGACTCACAGAAGCCCAGCCAAGCTACTAATGGGAAGAAAGCTGAGATCCACACTGGACAGACTACACCCACACTTCAGCAGAGAGAAACCAGCCGATTCGACGAGCAGGACCAGACAGTTCCAGGTGAAGGACAAGGTCTACGCGAAGAATTTTATTGGAAACCCACTATGGATACCAGTGGAGATCACACAGATCACCGGCCCTCTATCATACAGACTCCAAACAGTGGACGGCAAACAGTGGAAAAGGCACATGGACCAGCTAAGGGGTCGAATAACCAGAATGGAACTTGACCTGAAAGAAACGAACCGAGAGTTGGGAGAGGAAAGACCCTCAGACAGAAACCGGGCCCTACCCCAAACACAAATCCAGGTGCTCATGGAGCAAGCATCAGGAAACCCAAGAAATAACAGTGGACACTTATCTGAGAGTTGGGAAGAGGATCAGAGTAACCGGAGCAGCGGACCAGTCCAGCAGGGGGAGGAAGGAGTTAACATCCGGAAGAGGAAGACCATGCCAGCCGCACCGCCCCCTGACAGAGATTCAAAATTCCCGCCGGAGGATTTTCTAACCAATCCCCGGCGGATGTCCTTATAAGGACACAACACTCCTCCCCCCTAGTTCTTAAGCTGTCCATCAGTCACAAAGTCATTTAAATAGGCGGGCCGTCTGCGCGCTCTACTAGACCTGCGCAGTCCATTCGTTGGCTGGCAGCCCTCCTGGTCGGGGGGTGCTCCTGCGGCTCCCGGCTCCCTCCCTGGACCCGGGCTGGATCTTGCCGTCGAGGTTGCGGGCGGTGCTTCCGTACCTCTGGCCGGGTCACTGACCTCCGCCTGTGGGTGATGCTGGTCTTCTCGGTCCCTGCTCCGATCGCGGAATCCCCGTCGCGGGTCCTTGCTCTCGACCGGTCCGGAACTCCTGAGCCACAGTAAGCCCCTGGGTTTCCCTCTGGTTCCTACTGGGTCAGGGTTAGTCGGGTCTGGTCGTGGGTGCAGGTCCAGCGGCAGTGACTGGGTCGGTCCCCGGGGTTCCCTGGTTGAGTCCGGTCCACTCCCGGGGCTGCTGGTAGTGCGGGTTGGCGATGGCTCGACCTCGCTGGGGTGTTGCAGGCCTCCTTTGCAGGGGTGGTGTAGGCCCTCTCTGCTGGGCTGGCGCTGCTGGGGTGGTCGAGGACTCTCGCAGCCTTCTCCACAGGGGTGGCGTTGGCCCTCTCTGTGGGGTGGGTGTAGCCGTGGCGGTCACCGACTCTTGCCGTTGGGATGTTGTTGCGGCTGGTCATCTTGGTCCTGCTGGTGCAGGCCTCCCTTGCCGGGGTGGTGGAGGCCCTCCTTGCAGGGTTGGTCTTCGTCTCGGTCGGGTTGTTGTTGAGGGAGCCTCAGTTATGATGCAGGGAGGTCTCCCTCGCCAGTGCGTCGGTTGCCACCCTTGCGGGGTTGCTGTTGGTGTCCCCCGCTCGGTTGGCCCCGGTCTACCGGCTTTCTCTGCAACTGCCCCTCGCCTTCGAACTGGTGCCATCCAACCTCACGGGGGTGTTGTTGGGTGTCGTGGTCGTCTGGGCTTTGGTCCCCACGGCTGCCGTCATCAGTGGCAGGGTCTCGGGTGTCGGGATATTGATTCCAGTCTACCCCGGGGTGCTTCGGGGTTCCCCTCAGACATTGTCCCTGGTCTACTCACGCTGTCTTGTCTCTGGCTTGGGCAGGGATCGGCGGGCTCTCTCTTCTGGGGTGTTGTAGGTCTACCTCGCTGGGGTGGGGCAGGCCTACCTCGTCGGGGGTGGGCAGGCCTACCTCTTTGGGATGTTGTAGGCCTACCTCATCAGGATGGTTTCCGTCTGCTCCCTTCCACCTTTTGCGGAGCTGGTCGATGTGACGTCTCACTACCTGTCCATCTTCCAGCTCTACCCAATAGGATTTCGGGCCGGTTGCGCTGTGGATTTTGCCTTTCAGCCATTTAGGTGAGCCGTGGAAATTGAGTGCGTAAACGGGATCTTCCACGGCAAAACAGTGGAGTTGGCGGCTAGCGGTTGTGGGCACCTCCGAGTCGTACTGGGGGTGCAATCTGTCGAGGGGTGAGCGAAGTCTTCTGCCCATCAGGAGCTCTGATGGGCATTTCCAGGTGGTTGCGTGTGGCGTTATATGTTGGGTGAGGAGGAAGGTGTCGATGCGCTCCTGCCAGTCACGGGGTATTCATGGAAGCGCTTCACCCCTGCGACGATTGCCAACACTTCTTTGTCCAGTTGGCTGTAGTTGCGTTCAGTGCTGGACATTGTCTTTGAGAAGAAGGCGATGGGGGCTTCTGTGCCATTGGGCAGGTCATGGCTGAGGACCGCCCCGACCCCGTATGGCGACGCGTCGCAGGTTAGCCAGAT
The DNA here is from genome assembly GCA_038048745.1 of Coluber constrictor foxii. Taxonomy (NCBI): domain Eukaryota; kingdom Metazoa; phylum Chordata; class Lepidosauria; order Squamata; family Colubridae; genus Coluber; species Coluber constrictor. The sequence goes on along the minus strand of CM075961.1, from coordinate 109,694,127 downwards.
GGGTAGCGTCTCGCTGTACTGGATGAGGACACTGCTGGACGTCAATAGTCCCTTGATGGCCCGGAAAGCCATTTCCTCTTTGTCGCCCCACTTCCAGGAAACCGCTTTCCCCAGCAAGCGATGTAGCAGCTCAGCAACTGTGGCTTTCTGTTGGAGGAATATTGCGTAGAAGTTAAGCAATCCAAGGAAAGCCTGAAGCTCTGCTTTGTTTTTGGGGCTGGGAGCTTCATGGATAGCTTTAACTTTTGATTTGGTGGGGTGTATGCCATTGCTATCAATGAGATAGCCCAGGAACTCAACCTCCTGGACCTCGATGATGCATTTATCCTGTCTGACTCTCAAGCCCTTCTCTCTGAACCGCTGCAGGACGAGCCTCAGCCGTTCAAGGAGTTGTGCCTTTGAGTCTCCGGAGATCAACACATCATTAAAATAAGGCACTACCCCTGGAACGCCTTGGAGAAGGCATTCCATCATTGATTGAAAAATCCCAGGGGCGGCACTGACTCTGAATTGGAGACGGTTGCACTTAAATGCCCCCCTATGAGTGACAATAGTTTGAGCCTCCGCCGTTTTAGAGTCCACTGGCAGTTGCTGGTAAGCCTGGGCCAGGTCCAGTTTAGCAAAAATTGTGCCCTTGCCTAGTGAGTGCAGGAGGTGCTGCACCACTGGCACAGGGTATGCGCTCTGCTGCAACGCCTTATTTATAGTAACCTTATAATCAGCGCAGATGCGCACAGATCCATCCTGCTTCATTGGGGTCACAATGGGAGTCTCCCATGAAGCATGATCGATGGGTTCCCAAACGCCTTGGGCGATCAGCTTATCCAGCTGCTCATCTACCTTGGGCCTCAAGGCGAAAGGAACCCGGCGGGGCTTGAGCCGAATTGGGGTTACCCCCTGGTCCAGATTGAAAGAAATGGGCTTCCCTATGTACTTCCCCAGCTTACCATCGAAGACTTCTTGGAACTCTTCGATGAGTGAGTCGAGTTCATCTGCCCTAATCTGGTGGATGCCTCCGATGGAAAGCCCCAGCGGCTGGAACCACTCTACACCGAGCAGGTTCGGGCGGCTCTGTTCTACAACGGTCACCGGTAGCAGGCCATGGAAGTCCTTGAATGCTACGTGGATCTTGGTTCTTCCCAGGACGCCGATGGGATTCCCGCCGAAATCCACCAGCCTGGACTGTAAGGGCTTGAGTTGGCTCCTGGTTACGGCAGGCTTGATCCTCTTCAGCTGATGCCAATCAATGATGGTGTAGACGGAACCGGAGTCTACCTCCATCATGCAGGGTGAGCCCTCGGCCAACAGTGTCACATGAAATTTGGTGGCGCTGTTGTTGCTGGTGTGGGCTATGGTTGTCTGATTCACCACGCCGTTCCGGGAATCATCGTAACCGTCACTTCTGGGCTGGTGCGAGGTCTGTTTGGATGTCCTCTGGTTGTCGCGGCGGTTTTCATGATTCCAGGGTCTGGGCGGTTCGGGGGCTGGATCGGTGGCTCGGCATGCCTCAGCGATGTGTCCCCCCTTCAGACATCGGTGGCAGATTGCGTCTTGCCATCTGCAGGACATCCTGGGTGGTTGCCCCTGCAGCTGCCGCAGCGTTCCCCTCATCGGCCATTTTGAGGACTTTCCCGCCGGGATGGCTGTGAAACCTTGTGGACGGCCATTTCCCCATCTGAGTCGGATGGCGTGGCTGAATCTTTGGAGGATTCGGGGATCGACTGGTGGATCCCCCTAGCCTTCAGCATTTCTGTGGCCGCGTGCTTTGAGGTTTCGGCGGCGGTGGCCTCTTCGAGTATGTCCTTGAGCAAGATGCATTTCCTGCTCAAGAATTTCTTCTGGAGGCCTGCATCCTGCATGCCGAAGATGATGCGGTCCCTCAGCGCATTGTCCACATTATCAAACTCACAGTTGGCTGCGATTTGGTGGAGTGCGGTGACAAATTCCTTAATGGATTCACCTTCCCGTTGGTTCCTCTGATGGAAGGTGAATCTGTTGGCAATGGGGGTGCCCATGGGAGCATAATGTTCTTGCAGGGTGGCTTGCAGATCCGTCCAGGACATTTCCTCGATGTCTCGGGGCGCGACGAGGTTCACGGCCAGCTCCAGAACATCGGATCCACAGTGGGCTAGGAAGAGAGCCCTCTTCCTCTCGTCGTCGAGGTTGCTGTACCCATTTCTGCGGAGGAATTGGCGGAAACGGATCATGTACGAGCTCCATTTCTCCCGTCCGGGGTTGAATGGAGCGATGGATGCGAAGAGCGCTTGTGGCGTTGCCATCGTGTGGAGCGGCGGCGAGTCTCTTCGGCTTGGAGATGGCAATCGTGCCACGCGGTTGGTTCCTTCTCTTAGTCCTTCGTCACCAGTGTTAGATCGGCGCAGGAATGAAGATGAGACCAGCAGAGTTCATGTAACAAGTTTATTCAGCAGGAACAGAACTGGCGCTGCGCTGCCGGAGTTCTCCTTATATTCGCTCCGGCAGCCGCACCGCCCCCTGACAGGGATTCAAAATTCCCACCGGAGGATTTTCTAACCAATCCCCGGCGGATGTCCTTATAAGGACACAACAAATGCCATTTGCTTCTCTGGATATGTTTCATAATACTCCAAGGTGTTCAGAATTATTCTCATATTATCTTGAATTTGTCTCTTAGGTAAAAAACCATTTTGATCTGGATGTATGAATTGGTTTTAAAACCGTTTCAATCTTACTGCAATGATTGACGCAAATATTTTATAATCTGCATTTAACAAGGATATTGGTCTGTAGTTTTTTTATTTATTAGTAGATCTGTTTCTACTTTCGGTATAAGGGTAATATATGCTTCCATCCATGAATTCAGTACCTTTGCCTCTAACAAAAGTTCATTAAATACTTCCAACATTGGTTTGCTTAAAATTTCTTGTAATTCTTTATATAATTCAGCTGGTAGACCATCCAGTCCAGGTGTCTTCCCATTTTTTTGCCTCTTAATTGCTTCTGTTAATTTCATCATAATTATATGTTCGTCTAGTGCTATTTTGACTGTTTCAGTATTTTAGGTATTTCTGTTTCTTCCAAATATTGTTGTATTTTCTCTTTTTATATTGACTCTTGCTCATATAGCTTCTTATAATAGTTTTGAATCACTTTCTTTTTTTCTTCAGTTTGGTATTGAATTTCTCCTTCATTGTCCATTAATTTATCTATCAATTTCTCTTTTTTTCTTTTTTTTAACTTATACACCAGCCATCTTCCTGGTTCGTTAGCATTTTCAAAAAAGTTTTGCTTAGCACTTTTAAACTGATGATTCTTAACACTCCCTGCAATAAATCCTATTTTTTTGTTCCTTTCCATTTTTAATTGTACAAGTGATAATCTAGGCCAAACACTCTCTCCCTCCCTCTCTCTCCCTCTCTCCCTCCAAAAACCATATCCCCATTGTCTTGCAATTTTTGGAGGTTCAAAAGTGACTTTCAGAGAACAGCACAAGAGCACGCACCATTCTTCAAAAATCACACAATAAAGAGGCATGGTTTTGGGAATAGTTGTTGTCAAATGTTGGTAAATACTGGTATGTCACCTAAAACATTGTAATGAGTCACCTCTGACATGCATATCATAGGTTCACCATCACTGATCTAAACTATTATGTCACAGATTTTATGATTCACAAGCATTCTGATTGATGAATGTGAATAATAAATCCCTATTACAGGACAATGATAAATTAATTGGGGAGAAATTTCCTCATGCAGGTTTTGTGGAGAGAGAATCTTCATCTATACTAAAAAATCAAGTTGTCAGGGTTCCGACAGATGCCTTAATTGAGCCTCAAACCAAGCATCAAAAGAAATCCAGTTATTTATTAGGCACTTCATGCCAGCACGGACCAGGTGGAGCCAACTCTGACCTCAATTAATTCATGCTTTGACTTTGACCCTGTTTCCTCCTTTCCCCAATATAACACCCATTCCCAGCAGGCAAAAGGCAGCCACACAAGCAGGAAAAGCCAAATCCCCATCAGCGATATGTTTGCCCAAGCCCAGCTGGGATTGAGTTCCTCCCCATCATCCCTGCTGGGCCTGGGCAGCCAGGGCTCTGATGAGGAACTGGCTTTCCCCACTTGTGGTGGTCGCAGCCTAATAGACCTGCGCAAACTGCTGACAGCCTTGGTGGTGCGTGAGGGGAATGCGCTTTTCTAAATGGCCTCTTTGCCTCCTTCGGGCTGTGTGGGTCTTCCGAGCAGCGACAGAGTTGCCACCCAGGAGCTGCCAGGGGTAGAGACCCCCAGTGATGTGCCTCCTTCACTGGGGCTGTTCAGCAGGGAGAGCAGTGCCCTGCCCTGTCCTGTGAGGCAGCAGCTCCACATTGCTTTTGGGGTGCTGCCCAAGTGATGCAGCACCTTCAGACAGAGCCCTGAGGCTGCAGCCCCTTCCCTGGACTGAAGGCAGCCTTCTACCTTGCAGCCTCCCCCCCCCCCATATCTTTGTTCTGAGCTCATGTGCCTGTTGGCAAAGTGAGGCTGGTGAGACACAAGCGAGCTAGGGAGTGGGCCCAGCAGCAGCAGCCACCTTCTCCCCCTACCACATGGCTTCCTGTCCTTCTCCCACTCAGCTTCCTGAAGGAGGGCAGCTGTCTCTGCCACTGGAAAGGGAGGTGGGAAGGGCTGGCTGGCAAGCAGATCAGTGCTACTGAGCCCCTGTCTTGGAGCTTCCTCACTACATCCACTCCAAGCGATTTTGGTGCCCGGTCCGATTCTACCTACCAGATGAGCAGAGCCCTTGCTCGAGCCTGTTGCACGGGTTCGGTACATGCAGTGGAAGCTCCAGCCAGTGAGATTCCAAAACATTTCTCTTCCCCACCCCCATTTGCTCTTGTAGGAGCTGTCTTTTTCCTGACAGAGAGATGGGAGAGAGAGAGAGAGGATGGAATGGAATGGAATGGAATGGAATGGAGCAAGGTTTCTCTTCCCCACCCCCATTTGCTCTTGTAGGAGCCATTTCTTTCCTGGAATGGAATGGAATGGAATGGGATTCAGCAAGCTTGTCTTCCCCGCACTCATTTGCTCTTCTGGGGGGGGCGGAGGGAAGGAGGCAGAGGGAAAGAGAGAGATGGATTGATGTTGATTGTAACCTCCTTGGGGCTTAGAAGAATTGCTGCGTTTTCTGAAGTGGACCACTAGACTCATAAACAACTTTAAAAATGAACTAGTAAAAAGAAAAGTCAAACAAAAGCAAATAAAAAACTCCCAGGAGGAAAACAAATTAAAGTTTCATTTGTGTGTATTATTTAATGGACTGCTAAATTGGCAAAATGGACTGCTAAATTGGCTATGCCCACCCAGTCAGCCATGACCACCCAGGCACATGACCACCAAACCACACCCACCAAGCCATGCCCACTCAGTCACATGGCCACCCAGCCACACCCACCTAGCCAGTCCGGCCCCCCCAACAGTCTGAGGGACTCTGAAGTGGCCCCCTGTTCAAAAAGTTTGAGGACCCCTGTTTTAATGTTTTGAATGATTTTGGGCAGTTTAGATCCCCCTGCAGGGGTTGTCTCTGGTGGGGCTTCACCCCTGGACTTCCTGTCTTGAGGAAGTCTGTCATAGGTTTGGCAATTCTTGCGAGGGATGGGATGAATTGCCTGTAAAAGTTTGTGAATGGTAGGAAACTTTGTAGTTGTCTGTGGGTGCGAGGGAGCTGATAGCCTAGGACAGCTTATACTTTGGCTGAGTCCATCTCTATGCCCTCATTTGACACTTGGTAGCCCAGGTAGCCTAGCTGCTCAAGGTGAAATTTGCATTTTGACAGGTTTTTTTAATTAGATTTATATACCACCCTTCTCCAGAGACTCAGGGCGGCTTACAATGCGTTAAGCAATAGCCTTCATACTTTTGTATATTTTTTTATACAAAGTCAGCTTATTGCCCCCACAGACTGGGTCCTCAATTTATCTACCTTAGAAAGGATGGAAGGCTGAGTCAGCCTTGAGCCTTGAACTTGCAATAATTGCAGACATCTGAAATTGCAGAAGTTTAACATACAGGTTTACCTCCAGGCGTTTTTTTCAGTACCCGGCAGAGTAGGGGTATGTGGTCCTCCATGGTCTCAGTGTAAATGAGGATGTTGTTCAGGTAGACAAGGAACCCCTTATAGAGGTGATTGTGCAGTACCTCATTTATTAGCTGCATAAATGCTGCTGGAGCCCCCTGCAATCCAAATGACATTATCTTGAATTGGAAGCTTCCTAGGGGGCAGTTGAATGCTGTTTTCCATTCATCTCCCTCCCTGATACAGATTCAGTAGTATGCTTCCCTGAGGTCTAATTTGGTAAAGACTTTTCCCTTGGCTAGGTTATGAACCAAATTGCTTCCCAACAGTCCACTAGCTCGAGCTTCATTGATTCAGTTAGATGGGTGGCATAGGCTCTCCCCAATAGAGACCTATCAACCTGTTTTAATCTGATTGGGTGGGCCAGACTCTAATCCGCAGTTTCAGGACTGTGGCTAGGTTAATCAGGCATCTAGTGCAGCCTGAGTTTATTAGGCCTTGAAAAATGCCCTGGGTCCCTGTCTTTTGGGCTGAGGTGTATAGGGAGGATGAAGGGGTGGATCGGTTCACTCACCATCAGATCATCTTCACCATTGTCCTCAATGTCATAGGGATCTAGCAATTGGTCATCATTGGCTGGAGTCCCCCCTTCTTCGACTGGGTTAGAGGGGACCTCTATCACCTGGAGGGCTTTTTGGGATGTGTCAGCGGTGCGCCTGGGCCCTCGTTCTGGCCATGTCCTGGCTGGTGACTCTGGTTTGGTTTTTGGAGCTGGGGTTGTGCATGCTGAGCAATGTGGCCCATCCCTCCGCATCTGTAGCATTTCAACTGGCTTCATGGGAGAGTTGATTTTAGGGCCGGCTGGGCTGTTGTGATCTCTCATTGGCCGGATGGTCTCCAGTCTGGTTGGCCTCTCTCCTTGGTATCCAGTTGCTTCCACATGTCATTTGCATGCAATCCACAGTCAACTTTTATGGTCACTCAGAAAGTCGGTTTGGAATGTCCCGGTAGGTGGTTATCTGGGCAATTTGTTTGTCAAGGCTCGTTCTGAAAAAGTGAACTAATAGTTGTTCCAGCAAAGGGGGTAGCTTCCCCACAGCTCTTCTGAATTCATGGATGTGTTTCTAAATGGGTCACCCCCTCTGCTTTAGGTTTCAGAGCTCATCCTCTACATACAGATTGCCCTCCACCTCCTCAAATCTGGCTTCTAGCTCCTGAAGGAAACCATCAATGTCTTGCAGTGGGGGGGGGGCTCTCCTCTTATGGAGGGCTGCTAACCATTCCTTTGCTTCTCCCTCTAGCCCCCACAGCAATGGTATCCACCATAGCTCTGTGCAATAGGTAGAGGTGGCCATAGCACTCTAGTTGGACTCTAGCAGAATCAAGGAATAGAGCCAATTGATCTGAGTCCTCATCAAATTTCCCCTGAATCGTGGTGGTTTGTTCAGCCCTGCTCCTCCCTCACCATGTTTGGTCCCATGTTCCTGCACTTGGTGTGTTTGGCAGTCTCTTCTGGTTCTGGTTTGGAGGGAGGGGAGGGGCTGCCCCTCCCTTGGGCAGCTTGCCTGTTATGTGGAGGGGCTATTGGCAGCAGTCTTGGGCTCATTCTCCCTCTGGTTAGTGGAGAAGAGGACTGTATTCCCATCTGCTTCTCTTTGCTTCAAAGGGCTCAGCTGTAACCCTCCTCTCTTTTGGGCAGCACAATGGCCCCTCATCCCAAAGGGTGGTTAATTCAAATTTCTCCCTCAACTGTTCTATGGATCCCCCAAGGGTTCCATCAGAGTTTTTGGGAATGTGGTACATTCCCAGTCTATTATCCATTCCACTCTTCCTAGCTCGCTCAGGGGTTTCCCCAAGCCCTGGCCTCTGGGGTGGGGGAATTCAACCTCAGCCACTTTAGAAATTTTTTCCTACCAATACTCATCTTTTCTAGTTTCAGTCGCTGCAATGGGCCTCTTGGCTTTGATGTCCAGATTGGGCTGCTGGTTCCTGGACAAGGGTGAAATGTAACATTTGTTACTACCGGTTCTGTGGGCATGGCTTAGTGGAGGGTGGGTTATGTGACTGGGTGGGTGTGGCCAACTTTTTTTTTTATTTTAACTTTTCAAAACATTTTTTCTGCAAATGCAAAAAAATGCTTTGTAAACTTCTGCCAATCAGGAACGCAGCTGGGATCGTCAGAGACTTTTCAAAGCATTTTTTAAACCACCTCTTCTGCTGAAGAGGTTGCAGAAAAAAATGCTTTAAAAGTCTCTGAGATCCCAGCTGAGTCACACAATCATCAGAGGCTTTTCTTTTGGCAGAAAAATGCTTTTAAAAGTAAAAAAAAAAAAAAGCTTCTGATGATTATACGACTCAGCTGGGCATGGGGGAAGGGCACAGGGATTTTTGCTACCGGTTCTCCGAACTACCTGGCACAATCACTATGTCAACCTCTGCTTTTCTCTGCTTTGGCTGTCATAGTAATGGAGGGGGTAGGTAGCTGGGCTATGAATGAGCCCAGGAAATGAAACCGATTCTTAAGCTGTTATCAGGCCAACAGCCACCACATTCCTGGATGATGACACTGCCAGACGTGTGCTCCCACCTGACCTCTGGGAGACCTTTGGATTGGATAATTTACGGTGGACAATGGGAGGGGATTCTTTCTATCTGTAACTTTCGCGCTTTTTGCCTCAGAATCCTGCTTTCCATGGTTGCGTTCATTTTATATCTAGTAAAAGTACCATGCTTTATTTCATAATGAAGTCTGGATACTGAAGGAAGCATACTTGACATTAAGCAGGATTCTCATCCTCAGCTATCCTGGACAACACCGAGGGGGCTGAAATTCACAGAATGTCTGATCAAGAAAGTGATTTAGATCAGATGGGGGCATATGGCTCAGCAATGACTTCATGCCAGCCAGGGGAAGAGGCTGCGATGTGGATGGAGAATTTACAGCTGAGAGAGGAGCCAGACGAAGCCCAATGGTTGAAGGGAGTAGGAAGCTTGCCGGACCTGGGGAGGACCCCCCACGGAGTATCCAGCTCCAGACCCCAAAAAGGGGAGGCAGTGTGACTGCAAGAGCAAAAGGAAAGCCTCATGATGGCACAAGCACTACAACTCATCCACGATGTTGAAGAAAGCCAAAAAAGCGTGAGTTTTATGCAACCCCTGCAGGGAAGGGAAGAGAATACTCCAAAGTAAATCCAGAGGAAGGGGCTTGTGGGGGAGAGGAAGAGGGAGCTGGCAAAGATACATCTCAGGCTTCAGGTGGTCAAGCGAGGGATGCAGCAGTTCAGGGACCCCCAGCCTTGCAGCCCCCACCCCGCAAATGCAAGAAACCGAAAATGCCTCCCCTGCCTGGAAAATATGGAGGAGACCCAAAAACCCTGGGGCTTTTCTTAACCCAAGTGTGGAATTACATGCAAGACTAGGGGGAGGACTACCTATCGGATGCAGCTCGAGTGAGGTGTGTCACTAGCACCTTAGAGGGAGTGGCAGTTGAATGGATGGTGGTCCTCCACAATAACAATTCCCTCCTGCTGCGTAATTACAACCTGTTCATGGCAGCTCTTAGGAGGCGGTTTGAGGACCACCTAGCTGAGCGGAAGGCGAGACTCCGAATGAAGGGTATCCAGCAGGGCCGGAAATCAGTAGCGGAATACACCCAAGAGTTTTGGGAGCTGGCACCATACATGACAGGGTGGTCAGAAACGGCTCTGTTGGAGAGTTTCAAAGATGGACTGAATGAGGAAATCTACAAAGACTGTAGAGCACGGGGGGTCCCTGAAGATCTGCACAGTTGGTACATAGTAGCTGAGGACGCAGAAATCGAGATAGCCCGAAGTCAACTCCGAAGAGGGTGTGCTGGGGAGACTTCATCCTCCTACTACCTGAAGGAAGCCCCAAAGATGGCCAGGGGGAGGGCGAAGTCCAAACCCAAGGCGAAACCCTTCACGTGTTTCAAGTGTGGCATGGAAGGTCACCGGGCTGTTGAGTGTTCCTCCAATCCAGTGCCAAAACCTACCAGCAGAGGGCCTAAGAAGATGGACAAAGCATCCACAAAAGTTCATGAAACCGCACTGGAAGGGGAAGTCATTGAGTTCGATCCCCGGGCCAAGGGTGAGTTGGGAACTCCAACCGATGCGGACGACAGTGAGACCGACTCTGACTCTGATTATCTGGTGAGTCATACTGAGGGCCCCATGCTCATCCTCGTAGAATTAAGGGTGCCGTCCACAGGTGCCCACACACAGATGCCAGCCTTATTAGACTCTGGGTGCCCCAGATGCATTATCAGCCTGAAAGTAATAGAGGAGATGGGCCTGAGACTAAAAGCATTGAAAAGGCCTATTGTGTTTTGTCAGCTAGAGGGATTTATGGCAGGGGGGCCCCCAACCAATTTTGTAACCGAACTCATTGAAATGAAATTAGGGGACTACGTAGAGACTCTCAGTTTTATTGTGGCCCCTAGCATGGAACGACCCCTGATACTTGGCCTGCCCTGGTTACGTAAATGGAACCCACGAGTTAATTGGAAAATGGGGGTTTTGCACATTCGTGCTAGGAACCCACCACTAGAGAGGGAAGAACCCTCCTTTGAGGGCAGAGAGGAGCACAAAGAAGCAGAGATGGCAATAGACCACATTGAAGGGAAGGAGAAAATTCTGAAAGAACATTGAGATCTCTGTGAAGTCTTTAGTGAGAAGGCTTCGGAGGTGGTACCCCCCACAGACTACGGACTGTACCATTGAGATACTCCCTGGAGTAAAGCTCCCTAAGCCAAAAATGTACTCAATGACCCCCCCCGTGAGCTGGGGGAATTACGAAATTTCATTGACAAAAACCTAGAACGGGGTTTCATCCAACCAGCTAGGCCACGGGTGGCCGCGCCAGTTCTGTTCCGGGAAAAGAAAGATGGTTCCTTTCGTCTAGTAGGTGATTGTAGGAATTTAAATGCTATTTGCATGGAAAATGTCTACCCCCTACCCCTCATGAAGGACATGTTAGCCCACCTAGGGAAGGGAGAAGTTTTCACCGAAGTGGACTTATGGGAAGCTTACTACAGAGTGTGAATTAAGGAGGGGGATGAATGGAAAACTGCATTTAACTGCCCGCTGGGATGTTTCCAGTTCCGAGTACTCCCTTTTGGACTACAAGGAACTCTTGTGGTCTTCATGTAATTGATCAACGAAGTTTTGCATAAGCATTTGTACAAGGGGGTGCTGGTTTATTTGGATGACATGCTCATCTACTCTGAGAACATCGACGACCACGTGAAATTAGTACGCACTGTCCTGAAAAAACTCAGGGCTGCTGAACTGTATGCAAAATTTTCTAAGTGCGAATTCCACCAAGGCAAAATTGACTATCTTGGATATCGCATCTCCCATGAGGGAATAGAAATGGACCCTGGGAAGTTCAGGAGGTATTGGAATGGACTGTGCCATGCACCCGCAAGCAATTACAAAGTTTCTTGGGGTTTGCTAACTTTTATCGACAGTTCATCACCTCATTTGCCAAAATCGCACTGCCAATAGCTAATCTCCTGAAAACAAAAGGAGCTTCAGGAGCTCTTGAATGGACTATGGACTGCCAGGCAGCATTCGAAAAGTTGAAACGGCTGTTTGCTGCCGAATCAGTCCTCAAACACTCAGACATGGATGAACCTTTTGTAGTACAGGCAGATGCCAGTGATGTAGCAGTAGGAGCTGTACTTCTGCAAAAGAATCCAGATGGAAAATTACAGCCCTGTGCCTACACATCCCAAAAACTGTCAGAAACTGAAAGGAGATGGGCCATATGGGAGAAAGAAGCTTTTGCTGAACGCTGGGCACTTCTAACTTGGAGACAATTTCTCCAGGGAGCTAAGCATCCTTTTGAAGTATGGACTGATCATAAAAACCTCGACGCTTAAAAAACCGCATGTAAGTTGTCGCCAAAACAAGTTCGCTGGGCCCAACATTTCAACCGTTTTAATTTCACCTTGCACTACCTCCCTGGTGGGAAGAATTTCATGGCAGATGCTCTGTCCAGATTGCCTCAGTACAACAGCACCAGGGAGGAGGTTGTTCGTCCAATTGTCCCTTCAACCCAACTGGCAGCACCAGTGACTACCAGAGCACAGTCGAAGAGTGACCCAAGCCTCTCGGGCGATTTGCTCCAGAAATTACAAGAGACTTTGAAAACCAATGAGTGGTTCCAAGTCCACTCAAATGAATGCACACTTTGTGATGGACTAGCTTGGATTGGAGTTAAATTATATGTTCCAACCAGCCTAACAGTAACAGTTCTGCAGCATGCTCATGACTCCAAAGTGGCAGGGCACTTTGAATTTGTCAAAACCTTACATCTTATCAAAAGATATTTCTGGTGGCCTGCACTCAAAAAGGACACAGAGGCATATGTAGCGAGCTGTCCAGTGTGTGCCTCAGCTAAGAGACCTCCGGGGAAGTCACCTGGTCTACTCCAAAGTGTAGCCAGACCCACTGTCCCTTGGAAGGAAATATCCATGGATTTTATTGTAGACCTTCCAGATAGTGGGGGGTGTACAGTTATATGGGTAGTGACTGATTTGTTTTCCAAACAGGTGCATTTTATCCCATGGCCTAAGATCCCATCAGCAAAAACCCTTGCTAAAATGTTTATTCAACATGTTACATGGGGCTCCAAAATGTATAATTTCAGACAGGGGAGTACAATTCACCTCCAACTTGTGGAAAGAGTTCCTGATGCTGGTAGGCTCCGCCCAGGGGTTAAGCTCTGCCCATCACCCCTAGACCAATGGGGCCTGTGAAAGAACCAATTCTGTGTTAGAACAGTATCTGAGGTGTTATATAAATTACCAGCAAGATAACTGGGTAGATTTACTGCCATTTGCAGAGGTGGCATATAATAATTCCATACATAGCAGCACAGGGCTCACTCCATTCAAGGTGGTTTCTGGCCAGGAATTTGTGCCAATCCCAGAGCTACCTCAAGATAACCCACAGAATCCTTCTTTGATTGAATGGATCGAACAGTTACAAGGGACTTGGGCAGTAACCCGAAAAGCTTTAGATGACGCTCACCAAGCTCATAAAACCCAAGCCGACAAAAGGAGGTGCCCTGCACATGTTTATAAAGTGGGGGACATGGTTTATCTTTCTACCAAATATTTGCAAACTCCTCAAAAATCAAAAAAGCTTGGGCCCAAGTATGTGGGCCCTTCCCCCATTACTAGGATCATTAACCCAGTAAAAGTTGAATTAGATTTACCAAAGAATTTGCGATGAATTCATCCAGTGTTTCATGTTAGCTTACTGAAACTGGAACATTCGTCCCCTCTACGTCCAGCCAAAGAACCTCCTCCCATTCCCATACTCATTGAAGGGGAACAACATTTTGAAGTTAAGGAAATTTTGGACTCTAGAAAACATCACAGTAAAGTGCAGTATCTGGTGACCTGGAAACATTTCCCATTATCACAAGCTGAATGGGTGAATTAACGTGATGTTCGGGCACCTAAAAAAGTGCAGTTGTTTCACACCAAATACCCTGATAAACCTTAAGTAGTGATGGTTTTTAATTGTTGTGATATTACCTCTTTTTCTCTCTGTTTCAGGACTAGAGTTCATCTCTTCTGAAGGGGAGGCGAATGTCAGTCTCCGCTTTTCTCTGCTTTGGCTGTCATAGTAATGGAGGGAGGGGGGGTAGGTAGCTGGGCTATGGATGAGCCCAGGAAACGAAACTGATTCTTAAGCTGTTATCAGGCCAATGGCAAGTTCTACCCAACTCAGGGTCACCTGGAGCAGGCTGTCTTCAGATAGTCCATCATCTGCTATGGTAGCCTGAGTGTGAACTTTCTGAAGGATAACCTAATTTATTCATAAGCCTCGAATCAAGTTTCAAAGAAATCCAATTATTTATTAGGAACAACATTTTGGCAATTACCCAAGTGGACTCAGCTCTGCGTCCACATAATTTATGGCCCTCTATGACTCTGTCTCTCCCCTCCCCCCAGGTGTGTCATAGATCACATTCTCCAAGAGAGTACGTTTGCGGGCTGTAGAAACCACACCCCTTCTGCTGGCCCTGGTAACCTAGGATACAATCTGGAGAAAGACATGTGTAAAATGTGCTTTTGGTCAAGGCAGCCGAGCAGCTCCATTAATTCTTCCCCCTCCTGCTTATGGCAACTCGAAAGTAAGCCTGGAATGCTTTATGAATTGACACTGAGTTTCTCTCCATGCACCCGAGGGTCGGGGAGCAGATGGAGAGTCTGGGGCTCAGGAATCCAAGTCATTTTTATTAGTTTTGGGAAAGTTGGCTCACTGTCAGGGTTCTGATAGATGAGTCTCAAGCCAAGCTTCAAAAGAAATCCAGTTATTTATTAGGAGCTTCATGCCAGCACAGACTAGGTGGAACTCTGACCTTAATTAATTCATGCTTTTCCTCTGACCCTGTTTCCTCCTCCGCCCAATATATGTCATCAGTGTCACATTCCCCAACGAAACAATCTCATGGGTTGTAAAAGTCACTCCCTCTGGCCACTGTGGGTTTCCATGGAGATGACCTCAGTGTATTGGTTGAAATGTGCCTTGTTTTGACTGAGATATCAGCTCCTTGATGCAGCTGCAAAGTTCGCTTTTCCCCCCTTGCCTATAGCAACTCAAGAGCAGGTCAGAGATGCTTTGCGAGCTGACACAAGCTTTTTAGGAGCATAAGATGAATTATAACAGTGACTAAACAAGATTTTGAACTATATTAAGCTATATTTAGGTAGTTATGTATTACACATATTTCTTAGTAAAAGCCAAAACAAATTAAGCTTGTATATGGTTGTTTCTAACATTAGAACTAAAACAGGATTTGAGTATAATCATAACAGTGAGAGGAACACATATGCCAATATTAATTTTATGGCTACTTTTTGACTGTGTTCCTTTGTTAAAGGAACAATCTAGATCCAGATTTAATTAATAAAAGAATGTACTTTAATAAACGAATGAACTTTATTTCTCAGTATGGACATCTACATAAATAACATCTATAAACCAGTAAATGTCCATACTGGTTTATAGATGTTATTTACCCAAGGATAGCAGAACAAATACAATATATATGCAGAGGTTATCATTTATATTAATACTAATATGTTCTCAGACTTAAGTTATGGTATTAAAAAGGGTTTGTGAAGCTAAATTCTACTTCTGATTAAGTTAACAAATTTTTGGTTCAATCCCTGTGACTGAAACGGCAAAACTTGAAATATGTTGTCAGGAAGGAATTTTTGGAGATGACACAGTATAATTTTATTTGTTATATTTTAGCTATGATTTTGACTACAACTGTATTTTATAGTTTTAATTTTCACAAATGTTTTGCTTGCTATGAATTTCATCTTAAGGAGGGGGAAAACCTGTTATACTTGACCAGTGGCCAAATTACACCCTCTAATGAAAGCAGTCAGATATTGAATTATACAATGTACAGTTCAAATTGAAAAATTACATTTTAATGTGCCTCCATCTTTTTGAAAAAGCCTGTGTTGAAAATAAATCCCTCCCTCCCTCTCTTCCTATCATCCGTCTGTCTGTCTGTCTGTCTGTCTGTCTGTCTGTCTATCTATCTATCTATCTATCTATCTATCTATCTATCTATCTATCATCTATCATCTATCTATCTAGCAAAGTGGTGATACAGTTTCAGGTTTCAACAGACTGCAGTGAAATATAGGGTAAATACACTTAAGATTCTTGCACAACTCCAGTTGTACAGTGACTTGGTTACTCACTTTAACAATTAGGAATGAGCCCACATATTTAGGACCAAGTTCCTTAAATGGTTGGGTGGACTGTACATACTTTGTAGAGAGGTAAGAAAGGTCTGTCACCCCCTTAAAAATCTTTTGAATTGTTTTTTTATGGAAGCGAGTGTGTGACTGGTTGGGAAATACCAGGCTCTAATGAGCCTGGCAAAACCCAACCAGATGAATCATCACCAGGGGGTCTTCAGACCGGATCTGTCTCGTAGGGACAGTGAAGAAGAAGAGGCAGCTCAGTAGCTACAGAGGAACAGGAAAGTTCCTTGGAAAGCCCAAGAAAACTCTTCGATCTGGAGATGGGGGGGCGGTGATCAGTGCAAATCACCATGAAGCAAGAGCATCCAGAATAAGCATTGTGCAGGAGTGAAGATTTGGACAGAGTACTGATACTGGGTGAGTGATTGGCCAATTCACAGGTAATAAAAGAAAAATTGGAAAATTTTAGAATTACCCCGGCATGGAAATAGCGGCTAAATAGCAATGGGGGGAGACAACTGATAGAGAAAAAATATGGAAGTGACAAGCCTAACTAAAGATGTAAAGTTGAATATGAATGAAAATGTTAAATTGGAATTTGGACTTTTCAGATTTGGATTGGATTATAAACAGATTGGTTGGATATAAAAGTTAAGTGGGAAAACTTTCCTCTTCTGCTTTTTGAATTATAAACAAAATGGATATTTTTTAACCAGCTAAGTGGAATTGTGGATTGTAGAGAGACATCTCCAGGAGAAATGAGAGTATGACATTAAACTTTCTATTTTGAGGGAAAACTTTGAAGCAGTGAGAAAAAAATAAATAAAACCTTGAACTTTTAAGCTGTGAGAACTAAGGAGGATCTGTGTGTCTACAAGCAGTTAGACTTTGATGATTAAAAAAGGAGGATTATAATGTGGATTTAAATTGGAACAATATCAACCCAGAAAGACTAAAATGGTGCAGGAACTTAAGGAAATGATGAAAATGATGTGCTTGGAAATAAAGGAAATGATAACTATCTTGCATGGAAAATCGCAACTTGATGAATCTAAGACTGAGCTAGAATACATGGAAGCTGAAAAGGAAATAACCAATGAAAACAGGAAAGAGAGATCGACAATGAAGAAGAAGACAAAGACAAAGAGACTGACTATGGAAAATTAAACAATGAAATAGGTTGTAATAATAAAAAGGGGAACCTTAAAGATTACAGTGGGACTAATAATGGGGAATATAGAAAAAAGGGAAAGAAACAAGGAAGTAAAAGAGGGTCGAAGAGAAAAAATATAGAAAGATTAAATGATTATACTGGGATTTACAGTGGAAGTACAAGAAAGAGGGAAAAGAGATGGGAAATAAAGGGAAATAAAGGGCAAAACAAAAGATTTTATGATTTTAAAATACAAAACAAGTATACTGGGATTAACAATAGAAATAAAAAAAAAGGAAAGAGAGAAAAGAAATAATGGGAAATATAGGGCAGAATAGGAGAGCTCAGAATCTTAAAACACAGAAGAAAGGAAGAGGAAGGAAAAAGAAAAAATAGAAGAGGAGAAAGGAAGAAAGGGAGAAAGAAATGAAAGGGGGAATAAATTTAGAATTGTAAGATTTAACAGATAAGATGAATGTGAGAATAAATTGGAATATTTTAAACTATATATTTGAAATGTAATCAAAAAAGGGAAAGAAGGAGAATTAAGATTAAAATAAGAACTAATTAGATTGGGGGTAATTAGAAATGATTAAGTTGTGAATTAAAAATATATATTGTTAAAGATAAGAAGAATTTTGAGAAAGATATTTAATAAATGAAAGAAAGGTCGGGGTTGCCTGGACACCACAATGAAAAATATTAAATTGAAAATCTATACAGCAATAGAGAGAGATGGAAGAAAAAGTAGAGAGATGGGAGAGAAGGGAAGGAGAGAGAGGGATAGAAGAGAGGGGAGGAAGGAAGGGAGTAGGAGAGAGGGTTAATCAGGGAGGAAGCCTGCACAGAGTTTTTTGGGCTTCAAGATTTTTATGGTCAATCCAAATCTCAAACAGCATCTTTGCCCCATCCAGGAAATGAGTAGGGCCCATTGCACTGCATATAGCAATAGACCTTAGATTTATATATCGCTTCATAGTGCTTTTACAGCCTTCTCTAGGCGGTTTACAGTGTCAGCATATTGCCCCCAACAATCTGGGTCCTCATTTTACCCACCTCAGAAGGATGGAAGACTGAGTCAACCTTGAACTGGTGAGATTCGATCTGCTGAACTGCAGCTAGTAGTCAGTTGAAGTAGCCTGCAGTACTGCACTCTAACCACTGTGCCACCTCGGCTCTTTTGCATATGTCTCTTTCTCCCATATTGTTCAATCTCGGTGAGTTTCTTAGAAGTATATGCACATGGCTGTATCAACCCTCAGGCATTCCTCTGCAATAACACCACCCCCATAGCTACATCGCTCACATCAGCCTGAATTACAAATGGAGCATCTGGGTCAGGGTGCTTCAGCATGGATTCTGCTCCGAACAGTTGTTTGAGCTTTTCAAATGCTGCTTGGCACTCCATGCTCCACTTAAGTGAATATTAAGGCTTCTCCTCCCCCTTAGTTTTTAAAAGGTTGATGATGGGCAATGTTCTCTTTGCAAAGGAGAGGGTGAGTTATCGGTAGAAATTGGCGAAACCAGGAAGCTTTGCAATTGCCTCCTAGTGCAGGGAGGGGCTCACTGTAATGCTGCCTTTACCTTTTCTGGGTCAATCTCCACTCCTAAATTTGAGATATGATAACCCAGATAATTTTATCTTAGTAAAATTCACACTTTGAAAGTTTTGCATAAAGTTCAGTGGTCTGGAGCCTTTTAAAGACTACCTGCACCAATTTCACATGTTCCTCACTTGTTTCAGTGTATATTAAAATATCACCCAAATACACCAACACTCCCTTGTACAAAAAGTCATGCAGCATCTCATTGATCAGTTGCATGAACACTATGGGGGGGGGGGTGCTCTAAGCCGAAAGGGAGCACCTGAAACTAGAAACATCCCAGGGGGCAATTAAACACAGTTTTCCATTAGTCACTCTCTTTGATTCACACCCGGTAGTAAGCTTCCCACAAGTCTAACTTAATGAAGATTTTTCCTTTGGCTAGATGTACCAACATGTCCTTCATCGGGACAGCGGGTAGACATTTTCTATGCACTCTGTGTTTAGCCCCCTATAATCAACGCATAGATAAAGAGTCCCATCTTTCTTCTCCCAGAAGAAAACTGGGGCTGCCACTCGCAGCCTTGCTGGTTGGATAAATCCACATTTTAAGTTCTTGTCTATGAAGGTGTGAAGCTCTCCCCGCTTGTGTGGAGTCATAAGTAAAGTTTCAGCTTTGAGAGTTGAATCCAGGAAGGATTACAATACTGCAGTCCATGGGGCAATGGGGCAGGAGTGTATCAGAGTCTTTCTCACTAAACACATCTCTCAAGTCCCAGTACTCCTTTAGGACTTTGGATTCGTTTATTGAATGATCCCAAGCTGCTTCCCCCAGCTCCCTTTGCCCTTTGTTTCTTTCACCACTGAGGTTTGGGATCTTTTCCTCTTCCTTGTCCACTTTCTGCCAAATCTTTAAAAGCCCCCCCCCCAATTCACTTCAGGGTTCCATTTCTGCAGCCAAGACAGTCCAAGTAAGACAGGCCTCTCCATCCCTGCTTCCACTATAAAACTCAGAGTCTCTTTATGCTTTTCCATTCTCCTCTCTATTGACTCAGTAATAAAGTGAGTTGGGCCCCTCCAGCTACAGTCACATCTAGCTGACAAAACGCTATGGGCACTCTTAGCTGTTTGAGTCTCAGTCCCAGCTTTTCAATGACTTCAGGGCTGACTATGCACTTAGTGCAGACCGAGTCCAGTAAAGTCAGCATTCTCCCTTGGGCCCCCAAAGAGGGAACCACTAACTCCATAGGGAGTGTACAGGGGTCACCTGCCGACTTACCAGGGGATCATCATCACCGTCGCTCTCAGGCTCACCTGAGTTTTTCAGAGTTCCCAACCCCTCAGAGTCAGGAGGGGTGAACTCTACAACCTCCAAACTTTTCAGCACCATCACTTGGGTTCTTGGAGCTGGTATTGTTGCCTCCTCCCTCAGGGTTGCCACGGCACTGAGGTTGGGTCAGCTGGAGTATGGCGCATGCCCCTCCCCTCACATCTGAGACACTTTATGCTCCTGGGGTGTTTATGTTTATCACCCCATCCGCCAGTCCTCCAGCATCAGTCCTGGACAAGGTCGATCTCCACTTCCCCCACCAACACATACCAGTGTTGTAGGGTTCATGGGCCCTGTGCAAGATGCAGGTGTAGTAGATGTCATCACTGAGGCCATCTCTAAGGTCCTGCCTCTCCCTTGTGTTCAAGAAAGCATGGACTCTCAAAACTTTAGCATTTCAAAAGGAAACTTTTATTGAAAGGAAGTGAATGCAAGACAATGCAAAGCAGGGACTGAGTTCCCACCAGGCAATTCCATTAGGATAAAGTGGTTAGAAACTAAACTGAGATGTTGAATGAGCCAATCCACAGGTGTGAAGATGTTGTAGAAACGGTTGTACTGAGAAAGAGATAAAGAGTCATTCCCATGTGCTTCTTCTGTGAGGCTTCCAAACTGAGAGAAAACAGATGGCCCTCCCCCCTTGGATATCACCCAAGGTAAATCAAAACACTGGGCAGAATAGGTGACAGGGTAAAAGTTATAAACTAGGGAATTACAGAATACATAGGAAAACAGGATGAGAGCAATATGTGAGTAAAAAGAATCTGGGGTCCCCTCCCCACTTGAATCCCTACCATGATAGGGATCTGACACCATCTTTGAAGCAGTCAATGAGGAGGTTTTTGGACCATGCAGCCAAGCAGCATGCCAACTCTCGATACTCCTGGGTGTAATTGGCCACCAACTATCGCCCTTGGGTGATGATCTTTATCCGCTTCCTAGCCTTGTGCTCAGCCAGTGGATCCTCAAACCATTGGTGAAGGGGTGCCATAAAGTGGTCATAGTTCCACAGTTGGGGGGCATTGTCATTGTGGAGGAAGACCATCCACTCTGCCACCACCCCGTCCAAGGTCATGGTTACTCATCTTATCCAGGCTTCTCTCATCCCCATGTTCGGCCTCATACTCCTGCATGTAATTCCAGACTTGCACCAGGAAGAACCCCAATTGCCCAGGGTCTTCCCCATACTTAACACCCAAGGCTGGGACCTTGGGTGCCTGGTGTCTTTGAGAAATGGTCTGCAGTCAGGATGGCTTGTGCAGCTTGATCTGGGGTGATCCAAGAGGCTGATGGAGCCACAAGATGAGGCTCAGGTAAGCTGGTGCAGGGCATGGGGGGCCGCTCTGCACTTTCTGCCTTGCTTCTTCCTCCACCCTTCTCCGCCTTGCATTGCTCAGCCTCCTGCTCTATTACAGCAGCAAACAAGGAGAAGAAGTGGTGAAGAACAAAGAAGAATGAAGTGAGGCAGGGGGGATGGGTGGAGGACAAAATAAGGCAGGGGTTGCAGAGCTGCCCCTATACACCACGTACCGGCTTACCTGAGGGCCCTTCAGCCAGGCCACCCATGCCACACCCTGATACACACCCAGAGCAGCCACATCCTTTCACTAACCTGCTTTCCAGTTCCATTCTCTGTTGCTGCATGCAGGATAACAAAAGTAGTCTGTGGGACTACAGTAAAAAAAAAAGTTCAGACCTTCGAACTTCTCATGGAAAAAAACAATCTTGTGAAGCTGGAAGGTCTGAATTTTTTTTTTACTGTAACCCCTCAAACTACTTTTGTTGTCCTGCATGTGGTGGCAAAAATAGAGCTGGAAAGCAGGTTAGTGAAAGGATGTGGCTGCTCTGGGTGTGTATCAGGGTGTGGCATGGGTGGCCTGGCTGAGGGGTGGGATAAGGGTTTAGCATGGGTGGCCTGGCTGAAGGGCCCTCAGGTAAGCTGGTACAGGGTACATGGTGCAGCTCTGCACTACTGCCTTGCTTTGTCCTCCACCACCCCACCTTGCTTCATTCTTGATTTTGATTTTGATTTTATTGAATTTATATACTGCCCTACTCCTGAAGGACTTTTGCTGCTTTTATCGCCACTAGGTAATCCTTAATATGAGATCTTACCAGTGTCTGGTCAGATTCAGCACGACTAGCCCTCCAACTACTCTTTAGGCATCTTTTCCGGCGCTTTATCTCCCTGAGCTCCTTGGTGAACTAAGGAGCCAGGTGAGATCGGCGCCGAGTCAGAAGCCACAAAGGCACAACTCGATCCAGAGCTCCAGCGGCCACCCTATCCCAGGTGGCCACTAGGTCTCCAGTCGAGGCATGAGCCAGAACCTTGGGGATTGGCCCAAGCTCCATCTGGAACCTGTCAGGTTCCATCAGGTGCCTGGGGCGGTACAATCTTAATGGTTCCACCTCCCTGTGGCGGGGTACAGCGGTTTGAAGGTCAAGGCAAAGGACAGAGTGATCCGACCATGACAAGGACTCGATGACTATATCCCCTATCTCAAGATCACTCAGCCACTGTCCAGAGACAAAAACAAGGTCCAGCATGTTTCCCCCCGCGTGTGTAGGGCCATGAATTAGCTGGGTCAGGTCCATAGCCGTCATGGAAGCCATGAACTCCTGAGCCACCTCAGATGCCTCACCCATGGACGGCAGGTTGAAATCCCCCATGATCATAAGTCTGGAGATATCAACCGCCACCGCAGCGATAACCCTGAGAAGCTCAGGCAGGGCTGCTGCCACGTGGCAGGGAGCCAGGTACGTGATCAACAAACCCATCTGAACCCAATGACCCCACTTCACAAGGAGAGACTCACAGCCGGCCGTCAGAGGGACAGTGGCCTCCTTCGGCCTAAGGCCTTCTCTAATAACAACCACTGGGGCAGATGGAAAAAGGCCAGGGATCCAATAGCGATAGTCCAAAGAAAGGTCCTGGGGAAAATGTCCACAATTTCAGCACAGGTCAAACTGGGTTCCACAGCCCTCTCACAGTGGTGGAGAGGAGTCTCAAGCCATTTCAACCAGAGGAATGATGAAACCTAGCCAACCTCTCACAATGACTGGAATACAATAGATGGAATGTCTTCATTCATTTCCACTTCTTTTTGCTCACCACCATAATGGAGGAGGAGGCTGAGCAATGCACCGGTGCTATGGCCACAAAGTGAGGTGGTGGGGGGTAGAGGATGAAGCAAGGTGGGGAGTGTGGAGCTGCCCCCATGCCCTGCACTGGCTTACCTGAATGCCCCACAGCCAGGCCCTCAACATCCGGACAACTGCCTCATCATTCAGCAGCTCCAGCAGCCTCATCCAGGACCCCATGTGCATCATTCAGTCTCATCATTGTGGCAGCAAGCAAGGAGAAGAGGGCCGGTAGAAATTTGGGTTTCTGGACAGGGTCTTTGGAGCCACTGCTGTGAAGCCAGGCAATTGTCAGGACAGTGATGGCCTGGCTGCAGGGCCCTCAGATAAGCCCATGCGGGATGTGTGGGACAGTTCTGCACCCCCTGCCTCATTTCATCCTACACCCACTCACTGCCTTGTTTTGTTCCCCATCCTCCATCCCCACCCTACCTGTGGCTGTGCCTTACCCCACCTTGTACAACCAGATGGTTGGCAGGCTTAACTAGACCTTATTTTTGGGGGGGAGGGGGGGTTAAGGCTTATTTTAGATGCAGGTATGAAATTTGGGCTAGAGCTTGTTTTGGGAGTAGGTCGTATTTTGGGGGGAACATGGTATATCACACAGCATTGACATAATTTCTTTAGATAGCAAACTAATTCATTTCACAGTTCATTAGATAGCCTTTTCTGTAACTGATCAATTAAAATGATGTCATCCCTAGCATACAGTGGGAATTCTGCTGTATTGTCTTCTGTCCTGTGTTTGTTTGGCACGGTCTGCACATATCCAATTAATGGTAGCTCTTCTGGCAGGTACATCAAAAGCATCTCTAATTATATGCATAAAATTGCCACAATTATTTAAAATGGGAAGATTGTTGCCTATAATTAGAACAATCCACCTGATAGCTGCATCTATCAAATGTTCAAGGATAAAAGTCACTCAGATATGAACAATAGGGAATTCAGATGACCTCCTTGCAGGGGTAAAATGCTCCCAGTTCAGACCGGATCGCCTGATCCAGTAGCGATGGTGGAGGGTAGTTTGGAGAACTGGTAGCAAAAATCCCTGCGCCCCACCATCACCACCACCACCATGCCCAGCTGAGCCACACAATCATCAGAGGCTTTTTAAAAAGCTTTTAAAAGCATTTTTTCTACAACCTCTTCCAACAAAAAAATGCTTTTAAAAGTTAAAAAAAAGCCTCTGATGATCGCGCGGCTCAGCTGGGATCATCAGAGGCTTTTCAAAGCATTTTTTTCTGCAACCTCTTGGCTGAAGAGGTAGTAAAAAAATGCTTTGAAAAGTCTCTGATGATCCCAGCTGAGTTGCCTGATTGGCAGAGAGGTGTTTTTTAAAAACCCTCTCTGACGATCCCAGCTTAGTTGCCTGATCGGCAGAGCTTTTCAAAGCATTAGAAAAAATGCTTTGAAAAGTTAAAAAAAGAAAAGAAAGAAAAGTTGACCACACCCACCCAGTCACATTACCCACCACCACCACCAAATCACACCCACAGAACTAGTAGTAACAAATTTTACATTTCACCTCTGCCTCTTGGACATATACAACCTATACTGGTGATGAAAAGCTTCAGTATTGTTCCTGTATAACAATGTGACAAAGATGGACATCAGAAACCACAAAAGGCAGTCCAAGGTGGATGCAGGACATTCATTGTTAACATTCAAAACATTTGCATTCAAATAAAATAACAATAATTTCACCCTACAAGGGATCTTAGTGGGTCAGATACCATATTCTAGGTGTGGAACTTGAATTTGGTACCCTTTCTTATAAAGTAATGAATTTACAAGACTAATTGACTTTCCAAGCACCTAACAATAAAACAAGTGAAGTGCCTAACAACAAAATATGACTAGAGAAGCAACTTGCATAAAATTTCTTTAATTTCATAGGGTGAAGAAGTAGAGATTTGGAAGACTAAGTTGAAACCCTGGGAACTAAACTCCTGTTCTGATTTATGAATGAATTTAGAAGTTGTTTGTAATGCTTTACCAGATTGCAAAATTAAAAAACTAACATTTATTTTCCATCTACATTAGCAACATTTTGAAATACTCCCTCTTCTTTAACAGTCTTAATGATTTTTTTACAGGTGATTTTTATAGTTTTAGTACTACTAAAACTCACATTACCATGATCTTTAAGTGTGCATCATAGGACAACAATTCTTGAAGCAAAGTACCTGAAATGATCTTTGCAAGTTTGGCCAGGAAATAAAGGATTATACCTGATAATTATCTTGGATACTTTTGGTTAGCAAAATTCTCCATTTTGGAACTGGATTCACATATTATATTAAATGTTTTATATCTCTTTAAAAAATAAATGAATTACATTTTATGGGCTCATATAATAAACAAAGCCATAACCAGACAAGCCAAATCATGCTTTTGTATTTAAAATCAAGTCATCTGCCCCCCGCACATCAAATATTAGAACTATTTTTAGAATACATTGGCCAGTTGCTTTTGTATTAATGTGAATAAAGTAGGAATCATACAGGGTCAGTTAAAGGACCCTCTCTATTCACATTATTATAAGGGAGAAATGTGCTTGTTTGGAGATTATATTAAAAATCAGCTAAATCCCATTATTGGTAATATATCATCTGATGAGGCCTAGCTGTCACGGAAGGACAGCCATATAGAAAACATCTGAGGGGCCTCACTGTCAAAGACACAAGGACATGTATGTTACAAAGAGTTACTTATTACCTAAGGACAGCAATAAATCTCCCATATTAGTAATCGATCCGAGGGAGGCCACTGTACCTCAGATAGCTGGGTGTGAGTCCATCTTTGTGAGGTGGGGTCGTGGTGGGCAGATAGGTCTGTTGGTCATGTACCTGGCTCCCTGCCACGTGGCAACGACCCTGCCGGAGCTCCTCAATGTTGTAGCCGAGGTGGCGATTGGTACCCCCAGGCTTATGGTCATGGGGGATTTCAATCTGCCGTCTGTCGGTGAAACATCTGAGATAGCTCAGGAGTTCATGGCTTCCATGATGGCCATGGACCTGACCCAAGTAATTCATGGCCCGACTCACATCGGTGGACACACCCTGGATCTAATTTTTGTCTCTGGTCAGTGGTTGAGTGGTCTTGATATAGGGGATATAGGTATTGAACCCTTGTCATGGTCTGACCACTCGCTCCTTCAACTTGACTTTCTGACCACTGCACCCCACCGCAGGGAGGCGGAACCGACCAGGCGCCTGATGGATCCTGATAGGTTCCAGAGGGAGCTTGGGCCACTGGCACACGACTTGGCCGAGGACCTGGTGGCCGCCTGGGACAGGGCGGCCAGCGGGGCCTTGGACTGCGTCGTGCCTTTGCGGCCTCTGACCTAGCGCCGAACTCATTTAGCTCCTTGGTTCTCCGAGGAGCTGAGGGAGATGAAGTGCCAGAAAAGATGCCTAGAGAGCGGTTGGAGGGCCAGTCGATCCGAATCTGACTTAACACTGCCTAGTGGCGATAAAAGCGGTGAAATCTAATTATTTTGCCGCTTTTATCGCGTCATCAGATAGTTGCCCAGCACCCTGTTCAGGGTGACCCGCTCCCTCCTTCATTTGGGAGCACGGGATGATCCCTTGCAGGGACGAGCTGAGGACTTTGTTCAATATTTGGATGATAAAATAACTCAGATTTGGGAAGATTTGGCCGCTGACTGGGTTAGTTCAGGCGAGATGACTGAGGCAGGTCCTGAGAGTGTTATCTGGGCTGAGTTCGATCCTGTGGCTCTCGAGGATGTGGACAGGATTCTGGGAAGACTGAATGTGACCACATGTTTATTGGACCCGTGTCCCTCCTGGTTGGTGCTGGCTTCCCGGGAGGTTACACGAGGCTGGCTCCAGAAGATTATCAACGCTTCTTTGAGTGAGGGCTTCCTACTGGCTGCCTTGAAGGAGGCGGTGGTGAGGCCCTTCCTCAAGAAGCCTCTCTGGATCCAGCTGTTTTAGCTAACTATTGTCCAGTCTCCAACCTTCGCTTTCTTGTGAAGGTTGTTGAGAGTGTGGTGGCGTGGCAGCTCCCCCAGTACCTGGATGAAACTGTCTATTTAGACCCGCTCCAGTCCGGTTTCAGGTCTGGATACAGCACCGAAATGGCATTGGTCACATTGGTGGATGATCTCTGGAGGGCTCGGGGTAGGGGGTACTCCTCTATCCTGGTCCTGTTAGATCTCTCAGCGGCTTTTGATACCATCGACCATGGTATCATGTTGCGCCGGTTGGAGGGATTGGGGATGTGGGGCACCATTTTGCAGTGGTTCTCCTCCTACCTCTCTGACCGGTCGCAATCTGTGTTGACAGGGGGGCAGCGTTCGACCCCGAGGTGCCTAGTGTGTGGGGTGCCACAAGGGTCGGTCCTCTCACCTCTCCTGTTCAACATTTATGTAAAGCCGCTGGGTGAGATCATCTATAGTTTTGGGGTGGAGTTCCATCAATACGCTGATGATACTCAGCTGTACATTTCCACCCCAGACCACCCCAACGATGCCATGGAAGTGATGTCCCAGTGCCTTGAAGCCGTGCGGGTCTGGATGGGGAGAAACAGGCTTTGACTCAACCCCTCCAAGACTGAGTGGCTGTGGCTGCCGGCATCCCAATATAGCCAGCTGACTCCATCACTGGTCATTGGGGGCGAATCATTAGCCCCCATGGAAAGGGTACGCAACTTGGGCATCCTCCTGGATCCACGGCTGTCTTTAGAGGAACATACTTTGGCCATGGCCAGAGGGGGCTTTTCATCAAGTTCGCCTGATATGCCAGTTGTGACCCTTTCTAGATCGGGACTCCTTACGCACAGTCACTCAAGCGCTCGTCATCTCTCACCTGGACTATTGTAATGCTCTCTACATGGGGCTCCCCTTGGGGTGCACCCAGAGGCTCCAACTAGTGCAAAATGTGGCCGCACAGGGGATTATGGGAGTGAAAGGGCACTCCCATGTGACACCTCTCCTGCGGGAGCTGCATTGGCTGCCGGTGGACTTCCGGGTGCGCTTCAAGATGTTGGTTATTACCTTTAAAGTGCTCCATGGCTTAGGACCTGGGTACTTACGGGACCACCTACTGCCACCAGTTGCCTCCCACCAGCCAGTTCGTTCCCACAGAGAGGGCCTCCTCAGGGTGCCGTCAACCAGACAATGCCAGCTGGCGACCCCCAGAGGGAGAGCCTTCTCTGTGGTAGCTCCCACCCTCTGGAACGATCTTCCTCCAGAGTTGCGAAGGATTTCTGACCTCCGGACTTTTCGTCAGGCCTTAAAAACGTACTTTTTCCAGCTAGCCGGCCTGGCCTGATCCCATGGGAAAATCTTTTTAGTGTTTTGACATTAATTTTAATTGAATCGTTTTTTAACTAATGGGCCAAATTTATATTAGTAACTTTTAATAATTTTTAACTTTTGTAAGATTTGTTTTTATTTTTGGCTGTTCACCGCCCTGAGTCCACAAGGAGAAGGGCGGTATATAAATTTAATAAAATAAATAAATACATAAATACATAAATACATAAATAAATTACAGAACTAAGGAAGGTTGTCTAGCTAAAGATAATCTTATAAACTAGAAAATAATGGTTTAGTAATTAGGAAGTGTCAATTATCATATACCAAGTGTATGTTAACTATATATGGAAAAATGCATGTGCTCACCAAACCCTTTGTCTTGGAAACATATATAAGCAGTTGTATCAGAGTTTTCAGGGGTTCAGAATTTCAGGTACAAAACTGGCTCTGAACCTGTGCAATAAACTGTATCTGGCTGACCCAGGAATGTTTTTCAGTCTTTCATTCCATAACATTTTCTGGTGACTTGCACGAAGGAATTGAGGAACAGAGACCATTGGTCTGCCTGACAGCTGTCCCAGCAAGACTAACGCCTTCTCAAGGAAAATCCACTGGCTGACCACCAAGACTCCATTAAAGTCTACGGAATCTTTCGGTGAGGAGGTGCCGTGAACCCGCTGGCGAAACAGACCAGTCAAAGGATCCTCAAGTCAGACAAGATCCAGAAATCTCCACGAGTGGCCAGGAAGGAAGCCTGCAGGCAAATATATGTAAAAGAGGTAGCCCACCGATTTTGCGGTGGAAGAGGGGGTTTGATCACCCTCCTAGGAAACAAGGCAGTGTCCTAAAGTCTCCAGAGAGGAGTTAAAGTCTCCTGTTAGAAGAATCTAAACCCATTAGTTCTTGAACTCGAAGCCAGACAAGTTTGAAGAAGACAGAGACTTTGGTCCCCTTGAGGGAAATTTTGAGTCATGGAACTGATGCCCAGGGACTACCCATCATTCATCCTTTGCTTCAATATCAGCCATTCACAACTACAGATCTACTTAATTGGAAACAGCAATATGGCCCATTTAGCAAAAAGCCTACTGAAATAGTAGATCTCTTTAATACTATAATGCAAACACATAAACCCACATGGGGAGACATCCAGCAATTATTAAACACCTTACTCTCCCTGGAGGACAGAGAAAAATTTAAAATCGCTAAGGAAAAAGTCCTGTCTCGTATATATCCAGACAATGCCAATGCCACGCAAAAGGCTATAGCAGCTGCAGAAACTCTATTAGCTGCCTATCGCCTCCTATCCATAAACAGTTTAAGGGAAACAGCAAAAGGTCCCATTAATTATGCCTAAACCTCCACCATACACCAAGAAAAGGACGAGAGTCCTGAGGCCTTCTTGACTAGAATAGTAAAATCCTATAAAATCCATACTGGGATAGACATAGAAAATCCAGCAAATAGATACCTGTTGAATGAACAATTTATCAGTCAAAGTGCCATGGATATCAGGAGAAAATTACAGAAATTGGACAGAGCTCTAGGAAAAAATACTAGTGAACTACTAGAAGTTGCCAGAAAAGTCTACCTGAATAGAGATAGAGAAGAGAAAAAAAGGCAAGTTATTAGAGAGAGAAAGAGGACTGAAATGCTATCTTTGGCTCTGGGAGGAGTTATCTTAGGAGCCAACCAATGTGCCATCTGTGAAGAAGAAGGACACTGGCAGAGAAAGTGCCCCCGTAGAAGGCAGAATCAAGAGGAGTATCCTGCGGGCATGGGCGACCTATGTTTAGGGGAAGAAGTTTGAGAGGAACCCTGAGAGGAGCTTTTAGAGGAAGAAGAGGCACTGACAGATGACAACCCAGCCAGTCGTACCAGGATGAGGAAGTAATCAGCTTAGCCAAGATGGAATGGGACGACTGAAGAGGCCAGGGCCCCATGGATCCATCCCCGGAGCCCATGATGGATTTATGGGTGGGAGGACATCAAGTCCGTATGATGATTGATACCGGAGCCAGTCGATCAGTAATTAATAAACTAGTGGCTCCCTTGTCAAATAAGAAAGTCAGAGTTCAAGGAGTGTCAGGTACACCAACCGCACACAGCCTCCTGAAACCAGTTAAATGCAAGGTTGGGAACGACCTAGTAGAACACCAATTCTTGTATATGCCTGAATGCCCAGTTCTGCTGTTAGGGAGAGATCTACATTTTAAAATGAGAGCCACCATTTCCTTCAATGATAATGGACAGTACTTGACAGTGTCACATCCAGTGGAGGAAACTTGGTGATTAACGTTAATGCAAGACTCAATTCAGGAAGGTACATGGGAAGAAGTTAATGCTCCTATCCTGTGGGCAGAGGACAATCCCCCTGGGCTAGCTAAATTTGCCTCCCCAGTACAAGTCAAATTGAAATTGGGATACAAGCCCATCCGAGTGCCCCAGTATTATGTCCCTCAAGAAGCGGCAGAAGCCATTCAAGTTTTAATTGACAAATACTTAGCTGCAGGGATCCGTAGAGAAACTCAGTCCCCATGGAATACCTCAATTTTGTCCATAAGGAAACCAGATGGGGGTTGAACCGTGAATAAGGCGGTGGTCTCACTCCATGCAATAGTCCCGAACCCCTATATTTTGTTGGAGACCATCCCTCATTCAGCCGCATGGTTCTCAGTCATAGACCTGAAAGATGCTTTCTTCACTATACCCTTGCACCCTGATAGCCAAGACTTGTTCGCCTTTGAGTGGAAAGACTCTAAATTGCATAGACATTGTCAATATACATGGACAAAACTGCCCCAAGGTTTTAAGAATTCTCCGACTCATTTTGGTCACGCCCTTGCCTTGGACTTGCAACCAGTTCAGGAAGGAGACTGTCTCCTCCAATATGTAGATGATGTATTAATAAAAGGAACCACTCAGGATACTATTTCAAAAATACCCAAACCCTCCTTGAATTACTGAGAGACTGTGGATACAGAGTTTCAAGGAAGAAGGCTCAATTAGTAAAGAAAGAGGTTACATATTTGGGATACGCTCTGTCTCAAGGTCAGAGAAATTTAGGTTTACTTCGGAAAAAGGCAATCTTGCAACTGCCCCCATCGAAAAATTGAAAAGAACTGCAAGGCATTTTGGGAGTCATGGGCTTTTGCTGTTTATGGATTCCCAATTTTGCCTTACTTGCCAAACCTTTGTATGCAGCAACCCGGGGGGCAGAAACAGACCCTTTTGAATGGGGCAAGAAACAAGCACATTCATTAGGCCATTTAAAGGAAGCACTTACATCCTCTCCAGCGTTAGGGTTGCCAGACCTTACCAAGCCCTTTTGCCTTTATGTAGATGTTCATCAAAATGTGGCATTAGGGGTATTGACTCAACAGCAAGGATCATGGCAACAGCCGGTGGCTTACTTGTCCAAACAGTTGGACAGCCCTGCTGAAGGCTGGCCACACTGTCTTAAAATTCTGGCAGCTGTGGCAGAATTTATGAGAGACACAAACAAACTGACTTTTACCTCAGAAATAGCAGTCTATACATCCCATGCATTGCAAACTATCCTAGAAAACAAAGGACACTTGAACAAAGGACCAGAGGTTGCATAAATATCAGGCTCTGCTGTTAGAAAATCCCCAGATAAGTCTTCACCAATGTGCCACTATTAATCCAGCTACCCTCATGCCTGTACCTGATGCATCCCTCCTGTTGCATGACTGCCTACATGTGTTAGATCATCAGTATTCCTATAGACCAGACTTGACTGACACCCCTCTTCCAAATGCCCAGCTTACTTGGTTTACTGATGGCTCCAGCTTTGTGGAAAATGGAGCTCGATATGCAGGATATGCTATAGTTAGCCAACATGCAGTCATTGAAAGTGCTCCTCTTCCAGTAGGTAAAAGTGCCCAAGCAGCTGAGTTGTGGGGACTCATCCGAGCATTAGAATTAGCCACAGACAAGACTATTAACGTGTACACAGACAGTAAATATGCCTTTTTGACTATTCAAGCACATGCAGCTATTTACAAGGAAAGGGGCTTCACGGACTCTACAGGCAAATTAATCCAACATGCCCCTTTAATTAAAAGGTTGATTTTTGCCGCACAATTTCCCAAATCCTTAGCTGTCATCCATTGTCCGGGTCATCAGAAGACGGACTCCTTTGTTGAACAAGGCAATTGATTTGCTAATAGAGAGGCCAAACTGGCAGCACACCAGCCCCTAGATAAGAATGATTATTATCTCTATATGGCACAAGAAATAGAATCCTACATTGAAAGATCACATCCCACATATATTCCTGTGGAGAAGGAGAAGGCCAAAGGAGATTTGAAAGCCACTCTTGTGAAGGGATGGTATACCCTTCCTGATAATCGCCCAGTGGTGCCAGTTTCACTTGCCTGGCCTCTCATATCAGAGGCACACCAAACCTCACATATAGGCAAGACTGCTTTAGCCCAACAGTTGCAGGCAGCATTCTACATACCTAATTTACAGAGCCTGGTTGCCAAAGTAACTTCCCAATGTTCTACTTGCACTCAAGTGAATGCTAAGCAAGGACCGCGTTTACTGTCAGGACAACAGCCTATCTCCTACTTGCCCATGGATTACTTAGTTGTGGACTTTACTGATATGCCTAAATGCAATGGTTATAAAGCATTGCTCATTTTCATTGACACTTACTCTGGATGGATTGAGGCCTTCCTCACTCGAAATAAGTTAGCTATACAAGTGGCACGCTTTCTTTTAAAGGAAATAATCCCTAGATTTGGATATCCATCTACCATCAGTTCTGACAATGGCCCAGAATTTGTGCAACGTGTAAATTACCACTTAGCTGAAGCTGCAGGTCTAAAATGGAGATATCACTGTTCTTTTCACCCCCAGTCTGGATAAAAAATTGAGAGAGTGAACAGGTCATTGAAAGCAATCATTACCAAACTGTGCTTAGAAACCCACTTGCCATGGCTTCAACTTTTTCCTATGGCCTTGTACATTTCTAGAACGGCCCCACAAACCAAATACCAGCTGTCTCCTTTTGAACTTCTGTATGGTAGACAGCCTGCCTTGTTTAAGCACCATTTTCAAGGCTGGCCAAACTTAGTTCAAAAGGGGGGAGTGGAGGCAAAGAAATTACTTTTGCAGTTAACAACAGCATAACAATCATATCAACCAACTGAGGCATTATATGCAAGAATGTAGACCTCCCCCTATTACAACTGCTGGTCACGATTACAAACCAGGAGACAGAGTATGGATAAAAACATTGGAAAAATGAGCCCTTACAACCTAGATGGAAAGGACCATATACTGTTGTGATGTGTTCACCTCTTGCAGTTAAGACCTTAGAAGGAAGATCCTGGATCCACTGGACGAGACTGAAGCCTGCAGACCAGAGTGATCTGGTGACATATCAGGTGACAAAAACAGTTAAGCCATTGATGCTGAAGTTCAAGAAGAATACACCCTGCTGAGTCCTACCGGCAATGGACTCTCAATGCATGGTGGTGATTGTCAGCCTTGCTGAGCCACCCTGGAAGCTGGTTCCCCGCACACAGCCGAAGTTTGGAACGGAGGAAGATAATATTCCATGACTGTAATTTGTAATGTAAAACCCATTAACTGTGATAGAATCCAGTGAGCAATCCTTAAAGACACTCGTGCTTGAGAAAGATTGGGTGTGGGGACTCTGGGCAACAGCTATTTTAGCCCTTCTGTTGATATTGTTATATATATATATATATATATATATATATATATATATATATATATATGTATGTATGTATGTATGTATGTATGTATGTATGTATGTATGTATGTATGTATGTATGTAGGTCTTTGGTTATTCGGGTCTTCTCCCGCGTAGAATTGGAATTATCTTGGCGACATTTCGACGAAGTCTCATTCGTCATCTTCAGGCTGGTGTTCTCGGCTTCGTTCTTCCAGGAGCAAAATTAGACTTCGTCGAAACGTCGCCAAGATACTTTCAATTCTACTATTGAGCCAGCAATAGGGAGGCGGCTTTTTCCCAGCC
The DNA here is from genome assembly GCA_038048745.1 of Coluber constrictor foxii. Taxonomy (NCBI): domain Eukaryota; kingdom Metazoa; phylum Chordata; class Lepidosauria; order Squamata; family Colubridae; genus Coluber; species Coluber constrictor. The sequence goes on along the minus strand of CM075961.1, from coordinate 109,659,837 downwards.
GTTGGAATGCCTTATAAAAATTTCCTTGTAAGGGAGATAGTGGTGCTTTGTTTCTACTATCTTTTTCAAGGACTATTGTAGCCTTTGTCCTAGCCCAGAGCTGTGGCTTGACAGGAACGGCATGATAAGATGAAGGGCTGGCAGATAAACACAACCAGCATTTTTGACCTAGAGTAGGGTCATATTGATTAACAAGGTTTTGACCCAATTCCAGTATCCTTGATATGTAGTCTTCTCTTCTCAATTGTTGCAGGGGCCCGTTTTCCTTTTCTATTCCTCCCTTTATTGGTATTGTCAAACTCTTAACTTCAGGTCTAGGGGTTGGTTTAGGACTAAAGTGACCCACCCCACCTTCTGATGCCATGTTGTTGGCAGAAGTGGACTTGACCCAAAGTGTTCCCATTCAGTGTCCTGATGCTGCTAGGTCCCCTGGGATTCTTGATATCTTCAAATCCTTCCACAGGGACAAGGGGGATTTCTTGGACACTGATGCAATATTGGGAACTACAGTTCAAGATAGTATCACTCACTAGACCTTTAGCTAATAGTATCCAAGGCCATAAATAAATCATAATGACCTAATTCCTACATTCACAAGGCCTTAAGAGTGTAAGATCTGTAGTTTACAAATTCACCATGTCAGGAAGAGCGGGTCTTCTCCCATGTAGAATTGGAAGTATCTTGGAGACGTTTCGACGAAGTCTCATTCGTCATCTTCAGGCTGGTGTTCTCAGCTTCGTGCTTCCAGGAGCAAATTGGGGTGGGTCACCTTAGTCCTAAACCAACCCCTAGACCTGAAGTTAAGAGTTTGACAATACCAATAAAGGGAGGAATAGAAAAGGAAAACGGGCCCCTGCAACAATTGAGAAGAGAAGACTACATATCAAGGATACTGGAATTGGGTCAAAACCTTGTTAATCAGTATGACCCTACTCTAGGTCAAAAATGCTGGTTGTGTTTATCTGCCAGCCCTTCATCTTATCATGCCGTTCCTGTCAAGCCACAGCTCTGGGCTAGGACAAAGGCTACAATAGTCCTTGAAAAAGATAGTAGAAACAAAGCACCACTATCTCCCTTACAAGGAAATTTTTATAAGGCATTCCAACGGCTGGGAAAAAGCTGCCTCCCTATTGCTGGCTCAATAGCCACAGGTGTGGAAATCATAGGGTCACCCTCTCTGTGTGTAAAGAGACATCAGAAACCTGGTAGGCCTGTAGGATCCCTGACAAAAGAACAATGTCCATCAGAAGTGTACCTTGGTCCTAGAATGAACCTTAGGGATGTAAAACTAACCAAAGATCTTTTTTCTTCTGCATACCACTCATTTCACCATAAGGTCACTTTCTCACTACCACCAACTGCCATCATCACAAAATGGGGAGGATGGAAGGAGTCCTGGAATGTATCCAAGGAAAGGTGTCCCAGTCTATTCCGGCCCCCTTGCTTCCCTATCTGGCTCTCCATTAGGTCCAGCACAGGTTTGTGTGTCTTCTTTCCCCCTGGGAATACTATCTCTTTTTCAAGGTCCAATCCTCAGAAATAAGCAAAAGGACCCTTCACTAGAAGTCCCATTACTGGAATGTTTGTGGCGGGGACTTTGGGGACTTTGGGGATCTGGACTAATGAAAAGAACCATCAGACCCATGCTTTCTCCATGAACATAGGGGAGTGTGTAGGGGAAAAAGGAGTATTCTTCTTATGCAAGAAGGATGAATATTTATGTTTGCCAACAAATTGGACCGGAACATGCACAGTTGTACATCTTTTTCCTAAAATAGGTGTTGTCAGTGGAGAACATACCATCCCTGTTCCTCTCATGGGACATGTTCAGAAACGGGTACCAACCCTAGTCCCACTATTAGTAATCATGGGGATAGGAACTGCAGTTGGAACAGGTGTAGGTGGAATGACACACTCAGTAATACAGTTTCGGCAATTATCAGAGGAGCTCCAAGAAAGCCTGAACCAAATTGCTGGAACCCTGGTAGAAGTCCAAGACCAGATAGATTCATTGGCAGCAGTAGTCCCACAAAATCGACGTGCCTTAAACCTCCTAACTGCAGAGAGAGGAAGTATGTGTGTATTTCTGAGAGAAGACTGTTGTTTTTATATGAATAAATCAAGTGTGATCAGAGAAGTTGCCAAGGAATTGCAGGATAGGGACTCCAAGATAGGTCAGAGGTTACAAACAATGGACATGTGGTTTTCTTGGGTGCCTGGATCTGGGTGGATTAAATAAATGTTATTCTTGTTGATATGTGCTGTGGCAGGCCTAGCTTTTATTCCTTGTGCAATCCCTGTGCTGAAACAGCTATCTATCAGAGCAGTGAAAGATCAGACTGAGAAGGAGTTAGTTTTGACAGAGCACTTTCTTGAAAATAAAGACTCTGAAACTGACACATATGTAGAAATGGAGTCTGGGAAAGAATGGAGGGAGTACCTCCAAGGATTAAGAGAGTGAAGATCAAGAAATACCTATCTCTTGCCTAAATTAATCATATTTTGTTAGATATTATATGTTAGCTTTGTTTATCCAAAGGAATGGAATGATATTTACTAAAGAGTTGAACATGTAGGGAGTGATGGAAGTTTCTGCATAGAAAAACTTCCAAAGGGGGGAATAATGAGAATAAAGTAGGAATTATACAGGGTCAGTTAAAGGACCCTCTCTATTCACATTATTATAAGGGAGAAATGTGCTTGTTTGGAGATTATCTTAAAAATCAGCTAAATCCCATTATTGGTAATATATCTTCTGATGAGGCCTAGCTGTCACAGAAGGACAGCCATATGGAAAACATCTGAGGGGCCTCAAGGACTTCCGGTTGGTGACTCTCAGCGACATGGCATTGTGACAGCGATCGCTGCCTTCAATGCCACTTTTTCGCCATGTTTTGGGGTCCCTTCGAGGCGTAGGAGCTTGGAGAGCTCTGCAGATGGAAGCGGGGTGTTGGCAGGCAGAATGATGAGAGAAAAGCACTCTCTGCTGGACTGACAATCGCTGTCAATCTAGCGCGGCACATCTGCCTTTAATGGCAGACCCGAAGCTGTGATAGCCAACAAAGATGGGAAGCAAAAAAAATTTGGTGAAGCTGGTGGCAATTAACACTTATATTTACTCTCCCACGAACACGCTTTGCGTGAGTTCACTTGGATTGTACTGGCTGGGTCGGACGAGAAGGATCCAAGAAGGAACGAGCGGCGATCATGAGGTTGGAGGAGATTGGAGTGGAGTGAGATCGCAGACGAGCTGGTGAGATCGACGAGTTAAAAAGATACTTTTGGAGTGGGGAGATGGCGCTACCAGGGAATAGGATTAATACACCAAACTGAGCAAGTAATTTTGGGAGGCTGACAGCATTAATTGAGCAAATTATATAGAAAAGACTGGATACCGGAAGTGCGGCCATTGTATAAACTAACAACAAGACAGTCATGAACCAAGAGAGGGGAGACAGAGTACTCGCAGAAGGCAAAGTAGCTGTTGAAATCAGAGTGACAATGCAAAATGAACAGTGATAGAACTTAAAAGCAGTGGAAAATGGATTATACAGTAAAGTGTGCCTACTTCTGTGAATGGACATCTTTATATCTTCAGAGCAGTCTTTTTCTATCCTAGTGGTGAACTAGGATGAAAACTAGTTTCGACTGGGATGAAAATTACAATCAATACTAGTATATCTACATATTTATAGTTATATCATATATATTACATATTTCTACTTTCTACTTAATTCTATTTATATTATATTTATACATTTACACTTAGTGGAATAAGGTAATAGATTACTAGAGCTTAATATTAACTCTATTTAAGACTTATTAAGTGCCTTCTAGATATTGGTATTAAGGATATATCTTTCTATAAGTGGTTCCTATTCTTTTCTATTTATTGTCTGCTATTTCTGATAACTTATGTATAATTTTGAATATTGAGATTGATTAATTAATTCATTTGTGTATTTACATTTATCTAACATATATTTGAATATTATTAGTGATTAAGTGTTAAACTTAACACTTAAGCGCTCCATGGCTTAGGACCAGGGTACTTACGGGACCGCCTTCTGCCACCTATTGCCTCCCACCGGCCGGTTCGCTCTCACAGAGAGGGCCTCCTCAGGGTGCCGTCAGCCAGACAATGCCGGCTGGCGACCCCCAGGGGGAGAGCCTTCTCTGTGGTAGCCCCCACCCTCTGGAACGATCTCCCTCCAGATCTAAGAACTATCACTGACCTCCGGACCTTTCGTCGGGCGTTGAAGACTTATTTCTTCCAACTTGCCGGACTTGCCTGATCCCTCCTATTTTTAAATATTTTTAAATATTTTAAATTTTAAATATTTGAATTTTAAATTATTTTAAATTATTTAAATTTTTAGAATTCAGCCGAAATTTATATAGGTTTTTTAGTATGTTTTAATTCATTGTATTGTTGGTTTTAAATTGGCTGTTCACCGCCCTGAGTCCGGAAGGAGAAGGGCGGTATAGAAATTCGATAAATAAATAAATAAATAAATAAATAAACAGGGATTTTGTATAGTCTATTTGCTAAGCATTAGTATAATTGTGGTAGGGAAAATAGGGTGGGGAAGTTATTCTAGTTTAAATTAATGAATTTGGGTAAGTGATTAATAAGTTATTTGTTACGGGATAGATCTGCATAATAGTAAATAGTTAATAGAATAAGGTAAAAAGATAAATAACATAAATTGTGAGAATTGATTTAAGTACTCTTGAAGCAAATAGAATAATTTGAATTATTGCTACACCAAAACAAATATTGAATAGTGGATTAGTGGTAAAGGACAAAATATAAATATATTTAAACATCTCCAGGAGTGGAAAAAACAAAGATAACATTGGAAAGGGGGAATTAGACACTGGTGCATGACAATTTGGAAAAATATTGAAAGGATATTAAGAGAACAGAAAAAGATGCTAAAGGAGATGACAAGCCTTTCATCCACAGTGACTAAAATAGGAAAGAAAACACCATCAAACCCCATGATTACAATGTCTTCACCTGCTACGCAAAGATCAACCGAAGGCCTTTCTAAAACCGAAAAATCAGTAATGATTCCCACAATGCAAGCAATGCAATCAACACTGACAGCAATACAGGACACGATGATTATGATGCAAGAGAAAATGTCTAGCAATCATATAGAGCTTAAGACAGACATCAGAGCAATAGATCAAAAAATGAATGATATACAGGAGTCAATACAAATGAATACACAGAAGATAAAAAAGATGGAAGATAAAATGGACCAACAGGAAAAAAATTTGGACATGGTTGATCAAAGGCTGATAGCGCAGAATAGGGAATTGGAAAATTCAATTACCCAATTGGAAATGGATCGAGCCTCCTTCTATTTGCATTTCCAAAATATCATCGAAGATAAGAAAGAGGATCTGGGCCAAGTGATGGTGGAAATAATAGCCGAGGTGCTGCAACAAGACAAACTCGCCATCATAAAAGAATTAGACAAGGTATACAGGGTCCAGACTAATTATGCAAGGAGAAACAAATTGCCAAGGGAGGTGCATATACGATTTGCTAGGAAGAAGGTAAGAGATATCTTTTATAATATGGTAAGAGAGGAACAGGTGATGTACAAGGGAAAGGAGGTGATAGTACTAAAACAAATCCCAAGGAGGGTAAGGGAATCAAGGAGAGATTACAGATCAAGGAGAGATTCAGTTGGGGGTTACCCAACTGAATAAGAGGAACATCCTTTTTAGGTGGATATTTTACCAGAAGGCATGATTATTACGTGGCAAGGAAATAAAATCAAGATAGATAGTTTGGTAGTAGCCCAAGAGTTCCTAGATCAATTATGAGTGATTGAAGAAGATCAAAGCAGCAAAGAGGAATTAGAGGCGATAACACCAGAAGAAGAAGCCATTCAGCAGAAAAAAGAGAAAAAAGGGATACCGGAGAAGAAGGGGGTGGAAGATAAGAATAGTAAAGAAGTAACGAAAAACAAAAGTCCACAAAAAGTTACACGAGCCAACAAGTACTACAATAACATAAAGGACAAAAGAGATGGAAGACTGATATCGATCAATGTAAATGGTTTGAATGATAATAAAAAGAGGAAAAACTTTTTTATAAAATTAGTTAAGGAAAATGTGGATATAGTGTGCCTTCAAGAGGTACATATCAAAAAGGAAAACCAAAAATATTTAGAACATAAGAAATTAGGAAATCTTTTCACTTCTCTAGCTGATTAAAAAAAAAGAGAGGGGTTGCACTGTATATAAAGAAGGACATAAAAGCAGAACTAAAATATGCAGATCCTAAGGGTAGGATTTTAATAGTGGAAGTAAAGAGAGGTAATTGTCCAATCTTACTAACAGCAATTTATGCCCTGAATGAAAACTTGGGAGACTTTTATAAAAAATTAGGTGAAAGATTAAGTATAATGAATAATAATAATATTTGCATAATTGGGAATTTTAATGGGGTAATGGACCCGGATAAAGACTATAAAGGGGCCAAAGGTAAAAAGAAAAAAAGGAAAATTATACCAAAATCATTCTTTGACGTTGTAGAAGAGTTTAATTTAGCAGATATTTGGCGACTCTGCACCCATATAAGAGGCAATATACATATTTCTCAAACCCCAAAAAGTCATGGTCAAGAATTGACATGATGTGAGTAAGCAGAAATCTAGGGCTAGACATTATGTCAATAGAAATTACACCTAATGTATGGGCAGATCATAGCCCATTAGAGGTGAAATGGAAAAGTACCTACAAGAGGAAAAACATAAGATGGAGATTAAATACCCAATTTCTAAAGGATAAGCAGAATATTGAGAAAGTTAAGAAAGAACTAAAATTATTTTTTGAAGAGAATGAAAAAGAACCAACCCCCCGAGGAATTATATGGGACACAATGAAAGCATATCTGAGAGGCCTGGCGATATCGTATGGCTCACATAGGAATAAAGAAATGGCACTGGTTTTTTTGACGCCGAAAAGTCGTTCGACAATCTGAATTGACAGTTTATGAAACAACAAATCACTAAAATGGAATTCAGATCAAATTTTGGCAATACAATATCTACAATTTATAAAAAACAATGTGCCAACATCCTATTGAACGGAGAATTAACAAAAACATTTCAAATTAGAAAAGGGGTCCGACAAGGGTGTCCTCTGTCCCCACTTTTATTCATCCTAGCTTTAGAAGTACTTTTGAGAAGGATTAGGAATAACAATGAAATCAAGGGATTAAGTGTTAGAAAAGAGATGTATAAGACCCAGGCATTTGCCTAATTATGGAAGAACCATTGGAATCAGGCATTAAAATATTGGAAGAATTAGGCTATTATGGAGAGGTAGCAGGCTTTAAGTTAAATAAATCCAAAACTAAATTAGTAACTAAAAATATGACGGAGGCACGAAAGAAAGAGTTGGAAGAATCAATGGAGATCCAAATTGCCAAGAAGGTAAAATACCTAGGGGTGTGGATCTCATTGAAGTGCTCGGCCCTCAAGGAGGATAATTATATACTATTAATTAGGAATATAAAACAGGATTTAGAAAAGTGGGGAAGATTACAGATATCATTATTAGGTAGAATTGCAGCAACAAAAATGAGCATATTACCCAAGCTATTGTTAAATTATATAAAAAATAATTTCTGGAGCTTAATACTGTGATTAGGAAATGTATTTGGGAGGGGGGAAGAAACCGAGGATAGCAATTAGGAACCTACAGGACAAGAAGGAAAGATGGGGTTTCAGAGTACCTAAAGGGTAATGTATCATTGGGAGATGTATCAAAAAGCCACAAATTTAGTATGGCTGAAAGATTGGGCAACTTTGAGAAATAAGAGACTCCTAACCTTGGAAGAGCATGATCTTCAGAAGGGTTGGCACGCCTATCTTTGGGAAATGGGGAAAAAAACGAAAACATATTTTCATAGACACAAAATAAGGGAGACCTTAATGTAAACATGGGGAGAGATAAGACAGAAGCAATATACAAAAGTTTCGAGATGGCTCTCCACCATGGGGACCTCAATATATCCGAATGTATTAGAAATGGGCAAAATGGTTAGATATAATGAGATATTGGATGGGGGAGGAAATCTCAAAACAAGGAAAGAATTGAAGGAGTAAGGTATCTCTATAGATTGGTGGCCATATGCTCAAATTAAATCCCAATATAAAAAGGACAAGGAGGAATTTGGTATAGAGACAAGCATTAATGGATTTGAAAAGATTTGGATGGGTACAGATGATAAAATATTAGCCAAATTATATAATTATCTATTGGAATATGATATGGCAGAGGAACCATAAGGAACCGATGTTAGCTTGGGCCAAGAATATCGGACAGAATATAAATCTGAATGAATGGGATACAATATGGAATAATAATCTTAAAATGACTAGGGTGGTGACTTATAAGGAAAATCAATATAAGATGTTTTATAGGTGGCACATGGCCCCAGCTAGGATAGCGAAGATTTATCCCAATTCGAACGCTAACTGTTAGAAAAGTGACCACCAACAGGGTACTTTTTATCATTGTTGGTGGACTTGCAATCAAGCACAAAAATTCTGGAGGATGATATGGAAGTGGATCTTGGAAATAATAAGAGAAAATTTTGATTTCGACCCAAAAGCATTTCTCCTGGGAATCTTGAAAACAGAATATGCAAAAAAGAAAAGATATTTAATTATACATATAATGACAGCCACAAGAATTTCTTTTGCCCAGTATTGGAAAGAAAAACAGTTACCATCTGAATAATATGATATTAGGAAAGTACTGGAGTGCGCCAAAATGAATAAATTAACTCTAGAAATTAATGACAGAGAAGATTCGGAATACTATAGCGTGTGGGACATGTGGTATCAGTGGATAGAGAAAAGAAATAAAAAATGAGGTAGAGTATAAAGATCAATTATTAACTAATTAATAAAGATTATAAAGAAATGAACAATATCACTTGTACTTTAAGGATTTGAGCACTATTATTTGTAATAGCTTTTAGATTAAATCCAACTCTAAGAAGTAATATTATGTAAATGGCAAGTAAAAAGTTTGTATATATGTATCTGCACCACGGATCCAAAAATGTTTGGATTGTATTGCTATTTCATATAATAAAAATTATATATATATAAAAAAAGGAAAACATCTGAGGGGCCTCACTGTCAAAGACACAAGGACATGTATGTTACAAAGAGTTACTTATTACCTAAGGACAGCAATAAATCTCCCGTATTAGTAATTACAGAACTAAGGAAGGTTGTTTAGCTAAAGATAATCTTATAAACTAGAAAATAATGGTTTAGTAATTAGGAAGTGTCAATTATCATATAACAAGTGTATGTTAACCATATATGGAAAAATGCATGTGCTCACCAAACCCTTTGTCTTGGAAACATATATAAGCAGTTGTATCAGAACTTTCAGGGGTTCAGAATTTCAAGTACAAATCTGGCTCTGAACCTGCGCAATAAATTGTATCTGGCTGACCCAGGAATGTTTTTTAGTCTTTCATTCCATAACAGTATAACAGGAGGCCTTGTACCAGTCTCTCTCTTTAACAATGAGCATCCCAGTTTAAACCGGCTTCTTTCCAAATATCATCAGCTTTGTTGCTATTAAAACATTGTTTTTCTATTTCATCAGAAAGATAATCTGCTTCCAATTTACTTTAGTCAGATTAATTTTGTTGTGCGACATGGCTTGTGTTATTCTTGTGTTATTCATGTTGCTATCTTAACACTGAGATAGGACCAAGAAACTCTAATCTAAGAATGGATTTATGTGTCTACAGTTAATTAGTCACAATATTGATTTTCCTGATGTTATTTGTCTATTCAGTGTGGATTTGTCATTAGTTTGGTGTCAAAAGATAATCTTATATAGAAGGAGAAAGTGAGACAGAAAATATTTTCTTGGGGAGATGAAGAGAGACAAGTTGCTCCACTTGGCATACAAAGAAAGAAATGGGAAGAAACTTATCCTTTATTTAATAAAGTTAGTTCACTAGAGTAGCATAATTTCCTGTTCATTTCATTTTATTATTTGTTTAGGTGTGAAAAGTGAAAAAAGTGCCACATCAAACTGATGTGGCTGCTTTTGCCAAATTGCCAATTACCTAAGCAAATGGGTATAATTGTGGGTGTAGATAGATAGCTAGAAGGATAAGAAGGATATTACATAGAGAATATATCTCTTTAATAAGGAGTACATTATTAAGCAAGTGGATATATTTGTGCGTGTAGATAGATAGAAGAATACGAAGGTAGATATTACATAGAGAATATATCTTCTTAATAATGATTACATCATTTGTAGCTGCCTTTAATTCATAATTTATCACATTTATACACATTTACTCTCATGTAGTGGAAAATATATTTGTAAAATCCATGATGAAACTAAGATATTCCTTTAGCATTGAAAGTGAAATTTCAGGATATCAGTTTTTGTTATGAGAACCCTAACTATGAACATCCCAAAGGTACTTTTTTTCAAGAGGCAACTAAACTTACTGGTTTTTCTTTAAAGACGTTTCACTTCTCATTCAAGAAGCTTTTTCAGCTCTTACTAGATGGTGGGGAATGGAAGGATTTATACTCCTTGCAAACAGCTAGTCGTTCTTTAGCAGGACATTGAGGTTACCTGGAGATTTATCCATGTCATTAGGGTCTCTTGAGTGGCACAAATTGGCGTGGATCCTTCTTGGAACTATTGGAAGGACTGTGTTGGAAAGATTGGAAAGATTATGTTGTAGATTGGAGATAGATGATGTCATATCCCTCCCCCTCTGTTGAGAGAGGCCTGTTTAATTTTGACATGACTATTTAATATGGACTTTGTTGTCTTCAAAAAAGTGGCTTTTAAATACAGATTGACTGCTGAATCTAGTCCTGATGTGTTTGTTCTCCTATGTTGTGCCATGCATTTATGAAGTGGTTGTTTCATTTCCCCAATATACAATGTAAAAAGCTCAGGAGGATCTTCAACCAACATAACAGTCGATAGTTTAGACAGAGACGATTGCTGGTTTGAAAGAGGGTTAAAGAGGCCATCTATGTCAAAATTGAATAGGTCTCTCTCAAAAGAGTGGGAGGGATACGAAATCATCTATCTCCAATCTACAACATAATCTTTCCAATAGTTCCAAGAAGGCCCCACACTGATTTGCACCACTCAGGTGACCCTGATGACACAGATAAACCTCCAGGTGACCTTAATAATCCACTAAAAGAATGCAAATGACCAGCTGTCTGCAAGGAGTATAAACCCTTCCATTCCCCACCATCCAGTCAGAGCTGAAGAAGCTTCTTGGATGAGAATCTTCAAAGAAAAACCAGAAAGTCCAGTTGCCTCTTGAAAAAAAATGCACCTTTGGGATAACTATGACCTGGATGACTGAGAATCTCTATGGACATCTACCCATGAACAATTACTGCTTCCTATACTCAGTAACTGCAAATTACATGGCTTGCTACTTGACAAGATAGGAGTCAATCTGACATTGATACCTGGAAAGATTCTTGAATATTCATAAATGAGCAACCTATAAGCACTTTGAAAGCAATTCAGCACTTGGCAGAAGTCAGCATGGCTTTGTCAGGGCAAAATCTTGGAAGTCTACCCTCATCTGACTGTTTCATTACTGAAAATTGTTTTAACAGATTTTAACAATTTCTTTTAGTCATCCTGACTCTACCCTGAATTAAGGGATTGCAGGATTGTGAAAAAAAATGTTTTAACAGATTGTGGGAATACTGTTGACACAATATATCTTGATCTCAGCAAAGTATTAAATGAAGTAACTGAATCAATAAAGAGCAGGTTGGTTAGTATGACAAATAAAACACTGATGCTCAAAAATTGTACTCAAGGAATGCTTTTCTATGATTCCGTATCAAATTGGATAGAAATATTGGGCGGAACAAGGAATATTCTTGAACCCTCTGCTTCTAAAGATTTTTATTAATGAGTTGGATGAAGAAGTGTAATGATGAAATAAAATTTGGTAACTAATACTCTAGAAGACTGATATTAATTTTTTTTAAATTAAGTTTTACTATAAAATAAAAAAGAGAAGAAACAACTTGTAGAAAAATAAAAAAGGAAGAGAGAAAGTGTAAACAGATGAAAAAAACATGACTTCTGTCTTTTTTTAGTGTAGTAGATTGCAAAAATAATATATTAACCTTTTGCCTTATATTTCACATATCAAGCCATTTCTAGAATTATAAAATCATTCTAATTAAAATTTCATTTTTGTCAGTGTTGAGCAAAAGTCCAGAAGTGGTTTCCAAATAGAAATAAAAGTAAATTCATTCTTTTATTTAATTAAAACAGTCAGTTTTGCCCTCACTATTAACTCCATCACTTACTCTTGCCATGGAATTGTATTTTTCCATCTTTGTGCATATAAGATTTTCACTGCTGTCAACAAATACGATAACAAAGTTTTAAACTTTTGTTCAAGTTTTGTACCCATCAAACAAAAGGAACTTTTGGTTTCAGTTTTATATTTTTTTTGAGAATCTTCTGAATTAAAGTAAAAAATCTGATACAAATATTTCTTTGTTTAACAGTTTCTCCAGAAATGATAAAAGTACTTCTTTGCAGTTATATTTCCAACTCCCTTAAATATTAAAATTGTAGCATTCTTTATAGCATTGTATTGTAGTTCAATAAAATTGTAGCATTAAGGGGTACAAATCTCAGGATTTCCTCACATATAACTGAATTTTGTTCATGCCTGATACAGTGTCAAGAGAAACATTTTGTCTCTGTTGTAGATGAATTTGTATTACTTCTAAATAAAATAAAACAGAACTCAAAAGATCAGATCATATTAGGTTAAAATATAAAAAATAAATTATTTTATATTCAAATTTTGGATCAGTGCAGAGAAAAGAAACATTTATGTTTTAAAACTTGCTGTCTTTTCTTAATCTTTTATCAATGCTAGTTTAAAGGATCAGGAATTGTCTCAGAGTCCCTGCTTTTTTATAATTTTTATTAAAGGATTTTCTAGAATCTTTTAAAAGCAAACATACAGAATTAAAGAAATTCAAAATAATAAAGAAAAAAAGTACTTGACAAGTAAATAGAAAACTAAGGAAAAGAAAAAAATACAAAGAATTGGCTTTCTATCCCTACAGCAGTTACAAATGAAGTTATCATCTATGCTCCGAGTCCCTGCACTAATAATTTTGCAGTTTGGATGCACATTTCTTCCTCAACCATTGTGTATGTTGTTAATTCAGATATATAATTCAGCGTAGTGGTTAAACATTGCTTCCAATTTTCCATTGTGTTTTTCTATGCTGAAAATGGTAAATAAGTTTTTATCAACTATATTATTAATAGAAAGCTAACAATTCTCTGACTTATTTAATCACAAAACTTTTTACAATAATTATTTATCTTATCTTTTACAAATTATTTTATCTTAGTCTATTCAAAAAAGTTTTTTTTTTAGCTCTTCAAATATGAGCTAAAGTGGTGCTGTTTTAAATGGATGTCTAGGAAAATTCATGCATATGATCTTATAATCATAAACTAATTTGGTCTGAGTCTCTTTGGAATTATTGCACATATTGATGTATTTTCTTTTCTTATTTTTCATAAATGACAGATTCTTTTTTTGAAAAAAGTTTTATTTTAAATTAAAATAAAAAACAACTTTAAAATATCATCTTTACAAACAATTATAGACAGCATCTCAATCGGTTAAAATCATTTCGTACTTACAATTTTCCAAATCTCATCATATAACAATTATTCTTTACTTAAACAGAAGATAAATATTTAAACATTTCATTGAAATTTCATTCTTTTTATGCTATTTCATCTCCATACTTTTTTGTCAAGCCATTGATAAAATATCTCCCATATCAAATAATATTGTTTATCTTCCTGTTCTCTTATTTCAAATGTCAGTCTACTCATTTCAGCACAATCCAACATTTTCTTAATAATTTCTTCATCAGTAATTTGCTGAGGGTCTGTGTCTTCTTTGTGGATCAGTGCGATCAGTGCGATCAGTGCGATCAGTGCGATCAGTGAAATAAGAGAACAGGAAGATAAAGCCTCAGTCCATGATTGGGGTATTGTTTTATTTATCATTACTTCATTCATAACATCCAAAAGCGGAAGATATAAAGATTCTTGTAATGTCTTATAGTATTCAACAGGCAAACCATCTGGTCCTGCTGTCTTTCCATTTTTTTGTTTCTTAAGTGCTTCTATAAATGACAGATTCTTGTCCTTTAAAGACTCAGTCAATTTTGGAGACTTCTATATAAATGGCTTCAAACAGCCTATGCTAAAGAAAATAATCCACCAGTTTTCTGTTGTTTGTCACACGTATCTGATGGTCTACCTTCAGTATGAAATAAAGAGTTCTTTTGGAGGCCACTGCCTGTGGTGAAGGTTATCTCACCTGGTGGTTGAAATATGCAATATCATAAGGCTCCTATGATATTAGAGTCTTTGCCATGGATATGAAAATGTTTATTTATTTGTTTGTTTGTTTATTGTATATGCCACCTATCTCCCAAATAAAAGTTTCATCTGTTCCAAATGAAAATCTTATACCAGGTGTCAGCAACACTCCTTGCCTGGCCTTAGAAGAGAAGAGACTTGCTTCCCTCCCAGTCACTGCTTGCCTAACCTGAGAAGATAAGAGACTGCTGCACTTGGCTGAAGGGCCATGAGGAGGGAGGAATATGGCAAGGTGATGGCCAGAGCCTTAGTGTGAGAGCAAAGTGGCCCTGTACTTGCCTTTGTGTGGCAACAGCATTCTGCCTTTGTCATGTTACATTTGCACTCAAGGCAGCCCTCGCCTCCTGCTGCTTCATCCAGAGTGTAAGAGTGCCTCAGTGCCTTCCCAATGCTTCATGGCATCCACCTCATGGCCTGCCTGGCACTTCATGGCCTCCGCCTCATGGCCTGCCCAATGCTCCATGGCATACAACTCATGGCCTCTGTGCTACTCTCACAGCGCCTCACTGAGTGTCCAAGGTGTGCCCAGCACCAACAAAGGCTGGAAGCAGCCGCCTGCCATTTCCCACTTCAGTCTTCAGGCAGTGAGACCCCTGGAGGAGGCACTGGAGAATCAGAATCAGAGAGAGATAGAGGAAAGGAGAGAGGAGGAGAGGGGGACACAGAGAGAGAGAGAGAGAGATACAGAGAGATAGGGGGAGAGAGATACAGAGAGAGGGAGGGAAATACAGAGAGAGAGAAGGAGGGAGGGAGGGAGGGAGAGAGGGGGAGAGAGGGGGTGAGAAAAAAGGTGAACAAGATTTTTACAGAACTATAGATTCACCTCTTTGAGGTGAGCTGCTGTGAGGTGAAGTTGGGTGTGACAAGAGGTGGCTGGGAGGGGAGGGGTGAGGCAGGGCTGGGATTGGCAAATAATTTGGGGAGGGTCACACTGGTTGTGAATCCCACCACTGGTCACAACCGCCAATGTGCGACACCTGCCAGCACATGACTTATTGAGCTTTTTTACACATGGTAGGTCAACCATGGATAAATGCAAGAAAAGAAAAGTGTCAGAAGAAAACAGAACATTTAATGGTGCATGGGCAGAATCATTTGCTTTCACTGCTGATGAGACTAGTTTACCAATATGTCTAATATGTGGTGAGAAATTGGCAGATAACAAAAAGGAGAATGTTGCAAGACATTTCAGAATGAACATTCAGCCTTTGCTGAAAAACATACAGATGGAGATGAGAGGGGGGGAAAAGCCATTTTGGAACTGATGCGGAAGGTTGATCTGAGCAAAAATCATTTCAAGAAGTGGATTAAGTCTACAAATTCAATTACATATGCTAGTTTTGTGGCCGCTCAGGAAATAGTTAGGCACGGGAAGCTGTTCACAGATGGAGAATACATGAAAGAATCATTCAGTAAGATTTCAGAACATCTATTATCGGACTTCAAAAGCAAGCTGAAATTGTGCAGAAAATCAGAGTTATGTCCCTCTCTGCAAAGACTGTCAAAGACAGAACTATAAAAATGGCAGAAAACATCACTAGACAGCATAATAAAGATATCAATTCAGCTGTGGTGTACTCAGTTGTTTTTGATGAGTTCAAAGACAAAGATGATATTGAACAAATAGCACTGTTCTGTCAATATGTGAACTCTGCTGGACCACAGGAAGAAATGATTGAGTTGATACCCATAAAAAACCAAACACAGGGGTGGGGGACATCTTTGAAACTGTCTTGGATTATCTAAGAACCAAAGAAATAACCACCACTCGCCTGGTGTCAGTGGCTACTGATCGGGCACCAAGTATGACAGCAGCGAAGAAGGGTTTTGTAGTTTTACTGCAGAAGTAGCTGGGTAGGACGCTGCTGACATTTCATTGCATCCTGCACAGTGGTGGGTTTCAAAAATTTTTACTACCTGTTCTGTGGGTGTGGCTTGGTGGGCATGGCATGTTTTGGTGGGTGTGACATGGTGGGCATGACAGGGGAAGATTACTGCAAAATCCCCATTTCCTCCGATCAGCTGGGACTTGGGAGGCAGAGAATAGATGGGGGTGGGGCCAGTTAGAATTTTACTACCAATTCTCTGAACTTCTCAAAATTTCCGCTACCAGTTCTCCAGAACTGGTCAGAACCTGCTGAAACCCACCTCTGATCCTGCACCAAGAAGCATTGTGTGCCCAAACATTTCCTCTGGAATGCACAGAAGTATTGAATATTGTCATCCAGATTGTCAATATAATAATGGCAAAAGATTTAAATCATCCTTAGTTCCGTTTGCTACTAGACAAGGTGGAAAGCAAATATTCTGATCTCCTGCTGCACAACAAAATCTGGTGGCTGTCCAGTGGGGAAGTGCTTAAATGCTTTGCCTCCATGTCTGGAAGAGGTGAAAACTTTCCTGGGCAGCAAAAGGCTCACTTTTCCTGAGCTGGAACAGCCAGAGTTACACTTCATGGTAGATATGACAGTGCACCTGAATACACTGAACACAATTCTTCAGGGAAAGGAGGCAGAGCCCTGCACATGCTGGAGTTGGTTTTGGCATTTGAGCACAAGTTGACAGTGTTTGCCAGAGATCTACAGAGAAGTACACTGTTTCACTTTCCCCCTTTGTGTTGTGGCCCCGTCCGCTGAGCCTATCCCATTGGAGGAAGGAAGCTCTGAGCAGGAGGAAGAGGAGCAAGCCAGATCTCCCAGCCCCCCCCCCCTCTGGCACCGTCTCAGATGCCAGCTGAAAGAGAGCCAAGTAGTGGGGAAACAGGTGTCTCAGATGAGAGTGAGGGAGAGACGTCATTCCTGGACGCACGCCAAAGAAGGCGAGAGAAAAGATTACTGCAGCTGCGGCGACGTATGAGGAAATAGACCTGAGTCATTGGATTGGAGTCACAGGATCAATGAGTCACTGGACCACACCCATAGCCTATATAAGACAGGACTGTGGGTCATGATTTTTGTGATAAACAAACAAAACAAACATAGCAACCTCGTAGTTTTGGAAGCTAAACGGCAAAGCTACGTAGGTGATTTTCTTTTTGTGTAAACTAATGAAGTCCTTGGCAGACGGTGTGCATATCGCTGCCAAGTTTGAGATAAGAACTGTGGAGTGTGCCAAGTGATTCTTAACCCTCGACTGGCTGTGTTTTTGTGGGTCTCTGAGGGGGGGACAGATCATCTTGTTTATCACCCAAAACTCCATCGTTAACCCACGATGGACCAACAGCTGCAGCAGCAGGTACAGCAAATGCTGGAGGCCAATCAACTTCTGCAACAGCAAGTAGCACAGCTAACTGCACAACTTGCTTTGGGAAATGCTCCTGTAGCAGCTCCACCTGCTCCCCTTCCCCGTCCAAGATGCCCAGTGAACATGCCAGATAAGTTTTCTGGGCAGCAGGAAATGTTCCCAGCCTTCTTGGGACAGTGCCAACTGTACATGGCAATGCGGCCGGAGGATTTTCCAGATGACCAGGTTCGGGTGGCCTTTATTATCAGCTCCCTCTCTGGCACTGCCGCCTGATGGGCCACGCCCCTATTGTTGCAAGACAGCCCCTTTGCTTCTGGACTATCAGGGTTTTTGCAACACCTGCGCACCATGTTTGAGGACCCCCTCCGGGTGCAGACGGCAGCGAGGCGCATCAAGGACCTTTGCCAAGGCAAGCACCCCCTGCAGGACTATATTGCGGAGTTCCGATTGCTAGGCCAGGATTCGGCCTGGAATGTGGCGGCGCTGATGGATGCCTTCCAGGACGGCCTCTGCGATGAGATGCAGGACGAGCTGGTTCGGGTGGAGGTGCCACAGACCCTGGACGCGCTGGTGACCCACTGCCTGCGCATCGACGCCCGCCTACAACGGCGATGGCCCCGTAGGGCTCTTCTGGAACCACCGACAGTGCCGGCACCCCCGCGTTTCATACCGACAGCGCCCCGGATCGTACCGCGTTTTGTGACGACGGCTGAGGAGCCCATGGAGCTCGGAGCAGCCAGACCTCAACTTACGGCCCAGGAGCGGATGTGGAGACGCCAAGGGGGGTTGTGCCTCTATTGCAGCGAGGCTGGACATTTCGCCGCCTCGTGTCCCCAGAAGCGGAGTGGACCACTCAAGCCTGTTCCGGAGCCTCGGCGTGACCAGCCGGGAAACGGGTCAGGCCTGGCTTAGGGGAAACTCTGGGTCAGGCAGGTGACCATGCCCCGCCGGAGGCGGCAGCTGTGGACTGTGAGCCCCCTCAGCACCTGATTTTGAACACCCGGGTGTTGTTGGCTAACCGATCGGAGGGGCTCCAGGCGCACGCGCTGGTGGACTCGGGGGCCACCACGAACTTTATGGACCAGGCCTTTGTGGCCCATTACAAGGTTCCCTTGGTTCCAGTGGACCCTCCGTTGAGAGTCGAAACTATTGATGGGCGGGAACTTGTGGCGGGGCCCATCAACTTCGCTACTCAGCCCTTGCGCCTTGCCATTGGGAACCATGAGGAGGCGATCCAGTTTTATGTGACGGCGGACCTGCACTTCCCCTTGGTCCTGGGGATGGCCTGGCTTTGGGCGCACGACCCCCAGGTAGCGTGGTTGAGAAATGCCATCTCGTTCCCAAGCCTGCAGTGTGTCGACCACATTCGCCACACCTGTGCCGGCCAGGACGTCTCCGCCCCGAACGTCTCCTTGCCTCCGGAGCTGACATCCTTCGCCGACGTGTTCAGCGAGAAGGAGGCGGATCGCTTGCCCCCGCACCGACCCTACGACTGCGCGGTGGACTTGATGCCCAACGCGCCCCTGCCCTCGGGACACCTGTACTCCATGTCAGAGCCCGAACTGGCCGCCTTACGGGACTTTCTGGACAAGAACCTGGCCCGTGGGTTCATCCGGCCTTCGACCTCCCCGCTCTCGGCCCAGTCCTCTTCGTGAAAAAGAAGACGGGGGACTTGTGCCTGTGTTGCGACTACCGGCGCTTGAATGCCATCACGGTACGGAATCGCTATCCCCTGCCGCAGATCCCGGAGCTGATGGAGAGATTGCGGGAGGCCTCGATTTTCACCAAGCTCGACCTCCAGGGAGCCTACAACCTGGTGCGGATGTGAGAGGGGGACGAGTGGAAGATGGCATTTGGCACCCGATACGGACACTTTGAATATACCGTCATGCCGTTCAGGTTGACCAACGCCCCCGCGGTCTTCCAGCACTTGATGAACGACGTGTTCCGGGACATGCTGGATCGGTTTGTGGTGATCTACCTGGATGACATTTTGATCTATTCCCGGACCCCGGAAAGTCACCTCCAGCATGTCTGCCAGGTCCTGCAGCGCCTGCGGGAGCACCAGCTCTATGCGAAGTTGGAGAAATG
Source organism: Coluber constrictor foxii (assembly GCA_038048745.1). Lineage (NCBI taxonomy): Eukaryota > Metazoa > Chordata > Lepidosauria > Squamata > Colubridae > Coluber > Coluber constrictor. The sequence continues at coordinate 109,639,992 of CM075961.1, read as the reverse complement.
TTACTTCTTCCAGACTTCCATAGAGTTCCTCGGGCACATCATCACCCCCGAGGGCATCGCGATGGACCCACACAAGGTGGCGGCCTTGCGCAGTTGGGAACCCCCGCGTCGGGTGAAGGACGTCCAGCGTCTGTTGGGATTCGCCAACTACTATCGGACCTTCATCCCGGGCTTTGCTACCCGGACCGTGCCGTTGACCCAACTCCTTCGGAAGAAGGTCCCATTCCAGTTGGGGCCCCCACAGCAGCAGGTCTTCGAGGTTCTCAAGCAGGCCTTTGTCACGGAGCCGGTCCTGAGGCACCCCGATCCACACCGTCCATTCGTGGTTGAGACAGACGCGTCCAACGTGGCGATTGGGGCGGTGCTGCTACAGGCTCCGGTGGATGACGGCACTCTTTTTCCCTGTGCTTACTACTCCCGGAAACTCACTCCTTCCGAGCGCAACTACACCATCTGGGAAAAGGAGTTGCTGGCTATCAAGGCCGCGTTCGAGGCTTGGTGACATCACCTCGAGGGGGCCCGACACCAGGTGGAGGTGCGGACGGACCATCGGAATCTGGAGCACCTCACCACGGCCAGGAATTTGAACCAGTGGCAGATCCGGTGGTCGTTGTTTTTCGCCCGGTTCAACTTCCACGTCACATACATTCCGAGCCACCTCAACCAGAGGGCAGACGCGCTCTCCCATAAGCCGGAATACTTTTGCCCCAAGGACTCCCTTTCCCCCCGGACGGTGCTGCCAGCGGACTCCTTGGCCGCGGTCCAGGAACCGGTGGACCTGCGGACTCAGGTGCTGGAAGCGCAGCGACGGGACGACTGGTCGCAGCAGCGGAGAGCGGACGTCGGCCCCGCGTCCCCATGGACCATGGAGGAGGGCTTGCTCAGGCACCGGGGTCGGTTGTACGTGCCCACAAGTCCAATCCGAGCCCTCGTCATGAACCAGTGCCATGACAACCCCGCGGCGGGGCACTTCGGCTTCTTTAAGACCTTGAACCTAGTGACGCAGACTTTTTGGTGGCCTCGGGTATGGCACGACGTGTACGCCTACGTGACGTCCTGTGTGCCGTGCCGACAGGCCAAAGCCGCGTCCGGCCCCCCTCCTGGACTCCTCCAGCCGCTGCCGACACCGGAGAGACCGTAGGGAGCCATCTCCATGGACTTCCTGACTGACCTGCCCCTGTCCGCTACGTTCACGACCGTCCTCGTGGTGGTGGATGCGCTTACGAAGATGGCACATTTCATCCCATGCCGCGGCCTGCCCTCGGCCCGTACCACGGCTCGCCTGTTCCTGCAACACATCTTCCGCCTCCACGGCCTGCCGGACCGGGTGGTTTCGGACCGCGGGGCCCAGTTCACGGCCCGCTTCTGAAGAAGCCTGATGGCTGCGCTGGATGTGCAGGTGTGCCTGTCATTGTCGCACCATCCGGAGACTGACGGGGGCACGGAGAAGGTCATTGGCATACTGGAGCAGTACCTCCGCTGTTTTGTCAACCAGCAGCAGGACAACTGGGCCGAGTACCTACCCCTGGCGGAGTTCGCTTTTAACAACTCCCAACATACCTCCACCCAGATGACACCGTTCCATGCCAACGTCGGGTACCATCCACGGTTTTTTCCATTGACTATCATGGACTCCCCTGTTCCTGAGACCCGGGACTTCCTCTCGGAGCTGCAGGCAGTGCAGCAACTGGTGCGGCGGCAGCTGATCCGAGCGAAAGAGGACTATAAACGGTTCGCCGATCACGCCCGCCGGGCGACACCACCGCTGGAAGTTGGAGATCGGGTGTGGCTGTCCACGAAACACCTCCCCCCAGACCAGCCGGTGAGGAAACTGGCCCACCGCTTTATCGGTCCCTTCCCCATCAAGGCGGTCATCAACCCGGTGGCCTATCGGTTGACTTTACCCCGCTCCATGCGGCTCCACCCCGTTTTTCATCGGTTCCTCCTGGTCCCTGAGACTCCCGCGAGCGTTCTCTGCCGCCCGCCGCCGCCCGCCCCCCCAGCCGCAGCTGACAAGGACGACGCCTCGACGTATGAGGTGGACAGTATTCGGGACTCCCGTTGGCTGAAGGGGCGCTTCCAATACCTCATCGCTTGGAAAGGGTACGGGGCCGAGGTTTTCACCTGGGTGGATGCGTCTGCCATTCAGGCCCCTGACCTGGTGCGGGCTTTCCACGAACAGTTCCCGTCCCGACCCCATCCCGACCGTCAGACCCGGGGGAAGGGCCCTGCGGTGGGGGATAGTGTTGTGGCCCCGTCCGCTGAGCCTATCCCATTGGAGGAAGGAAGCTCTGAGCAGGAGGAAGAGGAGCCAGCCAGATCTCCCAGCCCCCCACTCTGGCACCGTCTCAGGTGCCAGCTGAAAGAGAGCCAAGTAGTGGGGAAACAGGTGTCTCAGATGAGAGTGAGGGAGAGACGTCATTCCTGGATGCACGCCAAAGAAGGCGAGAGAAAAGATTACTGCAGCTGCGGCGACGTATGAGGAAATAGACCTGAGTCACTGGATTGGAGTCATAGGATCAATGAGTCACTGGACCACACCCATAGCCTATATAAGACAGGACGGTGGGTCATGATTTTTGTGATAAACAAACAAAACAAACATAGCAACCTCGTAGTCTTGGAAGCTAAATGGCAAAGCTACGTAGATGATTTTCTTTTTGTGTAAACTAATGAAGTCCTTGGCAGACGGTGTGCATATCGCTGCCAAGTTTGAGATAAGAACTGTGGAGTGTGCCAAGTGATTCTTAACCCTCGACTGGTTGTGTTTTTGTGGGTCTCTGGGGGGGGGGGACAGATCACTTTGAGAGAGTTCAAACAAGCTCACAATATTATAAATTTGGAGTATTTGCAGTCTGCAATCACCGGAAAGCAAACATTGTTTGAGAAATGATTCCATGATTTCAGAGATGGAAAAAAAAAACATTATCCTTCCCTATCACTTCCCTGACCATCGATCCATTCCTATCGAATATGACTGCATTTGCAGGTGAAAGTCAACCCGATCTTGAGATGGAACTGGCTGACATAGCTGACAAAGATATATGAGTGTCCAAGTTCAAACACTTGACAACTAATCTTGAAGATGTTGCCCATCAGAAGGCCATTCTTGCTCAGAATCAGAAATGGAGTTATATTGAAAACCTTCCCAAACTGGACAAACTTGTGTTCAATACATGGAATGCCATTCCCGACATGTTCATGTTCATATGAACATGAAAAAATATGCATTTGGAGTCCTGTCGATCTTCGGATCTACATACATTTGTGAGCAGGTCTTCTCCAACATGAACTATATTAAAAACAAACATCGCTCATGCCTGGCAGATAACAGTTTACAATCCTGTGTGAAGATGGAGGTGACGTCTTATAGCCCTGATGTGCAGACACTGTGCACTGAGGTTCAGGAGCAAAAATCACATTAACCAGGTAAAATAAATATTTTAATTGGCTATTATTTTGGAAAGATATATTTTATATTGTTCAGTGAAATAGTCCTTTTTTTATTCAAGTTGACAGCTGACTGCACCCTTCAGTACATACGATAAAAGGAAGATAGCACACAGAAGCTGACACCAATTTTGATTTGCTGCAAGTGGGTAATTTAAGTTCGGCTTTTTAGGACTCAAATAGACATTGAGTATTTTATTTGAAAGTAACGTTCAACCCAATTTTGAGGGTTTTTTGGAGTTCCAAATGTTTTTGTTAAATGCAGAAAAATTTGTTTTCTCTGTAGTGGTTCATTGATTTCATAAATGCAACACACTATAATTTTTTTTATAATTATAAAAAATATGTATACATAGCATAAAGATATAACACCAAATATGCAGTGTTATCTTTATTTTAGATGTCAAAAGGGTTTTGTGGCTCCCAGTGTTTTTTAACAACCAGTTCTCTCTGCCCTAATGACTGGCTGGGTAGGCGTGCCTGGGGGGGGGGGGGGTCATGTGACTGAGTGGGTGTGACGTCAGGTTGGCTAGGGCCATCCAGGTTTTTTGGTTCCCAGTGTTTTCTTTTCTGTGGGAAAAGGTCTAAATGGCTCCTAGTTAAGGTTGCAGACCCCTATCTTATATTCATTTGTTTGAATCTTTCTTTCAGATAAGTAGAATACCAGGTTTTAAAGAGTTGTCTGAAGCTAGATGATCAACCTCATCTCATGGGGAGGAAAATTTCACAATGTGGCTGCTAATGCTCCTCTATTACCAAATATGATATAATCCCAAAATCAGCGATCTCAAACCACTGACTCTTGCCTAGGTTCAATTGAAGTCTGTCATTCCCATCCAGAACCTCACAGCCTCCAGGCATCAGAATAAGATATCCATATCGTTATTTAACTCACCAGGAATACATATGTATAGTTCCCCACGGTGCACCTTGCCCCATGGTGATGGATGAGCAAATCCAGTAGGTGTTAAATGGGAGAAGAGAGAGCACCAATCCCTGCAATACTCCATGTGGTAGGGGCTGAGAATAGGAACTTTCCTGCTGAATCACCATTGATTGGAATTGACCCTGAAAAAAGGAAGTGAACTAGCACAACCTTGCTGCCCATTCGCAATCCTCAGACCTCAATCCAGAATGACACCATGGTTGATAATATTGAAAGCTGCTGAGAGGTCAAGTAAACAAAGATGGAAGCACATCACCATTCTGCCCATGCCAGAGATCATCCACAACTGTGACCAATGAGGTTTTTGTTCCATACCCAGATCTGAATCCTGATTGAAAAGGATCCAGATAATTTGTTTCTTCCATAGTTCTCTGAAACTCTTATACAGCCATCTTCTCAATCACCTTCCTTCAAAAGAGGAGATTAGATACCACTGGTGGGATTCAGCTGTTTGTGTGAACCGGTAGCTAAAATCACTGTTTGGCCTCACCCCTTGCCTCTGTCCTCCTAGACACTTCTTGTGTGGCTAGCTTTTTGCCTAGATTTGACTGGCTGTCAGGGGGGAAACGGATGGAGGCCTGGGGAGGAGGTGCCAGGCTCAGTTGAGGGGGGTGGCAGCAGGTGGGTAGGTGGGCGTAGGATGGCCAGATGGCTGAGGGGCGATGCGGGCGGCATAGGCTCATGGTCCCTGGCTACCCTGCCCACTGGCAGCCATGGCAGGCAAGATCCAGCAGCTGCAGAGAGTCAGAGTGGGGGGTGAGATGCCCTGCCACTCCCTTTGCATGCAAAAAGAGCAGCATCCATCAAGGCAGCTGGAGCAACAGGCGAGAAGATGCAGGGATGCTGCCAGGAATAAGGACGCTCAGGCTTGCATCCGTCCAGGCAAGCTTTGCTTGGCAACAAGGTTCCACTGGGAAAGAGAAAGAGGGGAGATCCAGCAGGCACTCATGTTCATGCTGATGCTGATGCTGATGCTTGCAAAGAGATCTTCAGCACACTGCAATGACTTCACTTCCCTGGCCTCCCTGGCACTTTCTTCTACAGTCTTTGCCTTGAGCAAAAGGGGAAGGAGTCACACGGGCCCATAGAGAGGAGAAGGAAGGGATAGAGCACTCCAGATATTTTCATTGAGGCTCATTTGCTGAGCATTTTAAGCTTTTTCTCTTGGGTCCTCAGGCCCCAGCACTGCAGTGAAAATCAGGCAGGAGGGCAGGAATCCTTCACGCATTCATGCACACAGAAAGTGTGTTGTGTTCCCACAACAGATTAAACTAGGGTAGAATAAACAGCCATCAAGGGAAAGGCAAAGTGTATTCTCTTCCCCTCACAAGGGTTTTTAAAACCCCTTACAAGGGTTTTTAAAACCCCTTTAAACTAAGCATGATTTTTGAAGGTTGTGTTAGATTGGATCGATTTGGGGCCCAATAATATACGAAGACTCATTGGTTCAATTATCAAAAACAGTCCTTTATTGATTCATGTCTGTTTCATCACAGGTATCATCAGGAACAATGGCGGCGACAACAGGAGGAGATCTTAAATACCTAGGAGGCGGAGTTACAGGTAATGGGAGGGGGAGATAGGAGGGGCTAGGTTTGCCTGTGCTGGTTAACCCTTGACTTGCCAACATATATTGTGGGGTATGTCCAGGGAGAACATTTACTTGTAACAAATCCCCCTCTAAATGTTTATCCCTGGGACTGACAGACTCAGACTGATGGGGATCCGTGGGTAGAACACAGAGTTTAAAGGTGAGGTATGAATGCTGCTTAAATGGAAGTGGTTTTGTGAGTATGTCTGCTGTTTGGTGTTCAGTGTCACAGTGCATAATGGTAACAAAACCTGATTTGTGGAGTTGTCTTACATGCTTGTTTTTGATATCAATATGTCTTGACCTATGACCCACAGCGTCTGATGTGGAAATTTCTATTGCTGCTTTGTTATCTTCGTAAATTTGGATAGGATGTGTGGGTTCGGCCCAGATGTTAATTAGCAGCTCATCAAACCATACAAGATTGTTTATAGCCCTGGATAAACAGATATACTCTGCCTCAGTGGTGGATGTAGCCACTAGGTTTTGCTTACCGGTATACCAATATACTGGGCAGTTATTTAAGAAGAAAACGTATCCAGAGGTACTTTTCCTGCTTCTGATGTCACCTGCCCAATCAGCGTCAGTGTAGCAGGAAAGGAGAGGTTTCTTGTTGGTACTGGGTTCTAATCTGAGGCAGGTGTTGATGCTATACTTTAGATACCTGAGTATTCTTTTTATTGCTTCCCAATGGAATGCTGTGGGGTTGGCTACGTGCCTTGAAAGTAGGTTTACAGGTAGGGCAATGTCTGGTTGTGTCCAATTAGCAATGTACAACAGGGAACCTATTGTGGACCTGTATAGGGTGTTTTCTTGAAATTGAGGTGAATCATTGTACATATTTTTCAAAAAATCAGCTAACATAGGAGTTTCACATGTTTTGGCACCTGTCATATTACATTTAACGAGGAGTTCATTGATTTTTTCTCTTTGGCTCAGGAGGAAACCCTTGGGTGATCTGGTGACATGTACCCCAAGATACTTATTGATGCCCCCCAATGATTTGAGAGAGAAATGTTTGCTCAGTTCACTTGCGAAAACATCACAGTCCCTTTTGTTCTTACTTATAAACAATATATCATCCACATATATGAGAACATACTCCATGCCCCCATTGTTCTTCCGGGTGAAGAGACAGTTATCGGCTAAGGTAGCCTTGAACCCCATAGACTCTAATACTTTGACCAGACAATCATACCATTGTTTACCCGACTGTTTAAGCCCGTAAAGGCTCTTGTTTAGTAACCAGGTGTCGCCCTTGGTGGTGTCTTTGCTAGGTGGGGCTCTCACATAAATTTCTTTATCTAATTTGGCGTGTAGGTAGGCTGTTTGGATGTCATATTGTTGTACTTCTAGACCTAGGGTGGCTGCGATGACCAGTGCACGTTTGACACTCTCGGGCCTTACTGTTGGTGAGTATGTCTCTGTATAATCATCAGGGAACCTTTGGGCGAATCCCTGTGCTACGAGTCTGGCCTTATATAGATTCTGGCCCCCCTCTAAGGTCTTTACTTTAAAGACCCACTTTGTCCCAATGACAGTCTTGCCCTCTGGTGCCTTAGATGGCATGTATACATTTAACTCCCTAAGACTGTTCATTTCCCTTTCCATTGCGGCCTCCCATTTTTGTCTTTCTTCCAGTGGTAGTTTGGTTATTTCGCTATAAGTCTCAGGAGTAATGGGTTCTGTCTGCAAGTGCATGACGTAATCTTCGAATTTTTTTGGTTTTTGGTTCCTATTGGTTCTGACTGGCCTACCTGGCAGGGTCTCCGTGTCGTGCATGTATTTTGCTTCTTTGTTGGTGAGTGAAACTACTTTCTGTTTGGGTTGGAGTGATTTTTGTGTGTGGCTGTTGTATGTGTGATCAATGTTGTCTGGTTTTTGTTGACTGTTTTCTACTTGGTGATGTATTTTTGACCAGTTAGCTTGTTCGTGGAATATGGCAGATCTGGAGATAATGAATTTGTTATTACTGTCTATGAATCTAAATCCCTTTGTGCCTGTCTCATAGCCCATGAATCTGAGTCGTTTTGATATTTTGTCCCCCTTTCTACGTAGTTGCCTGGGTATATGCACATCTGCTATAACCCCAAAGATGTGGAGATGGGATATCCTTGGTTTTCTATTGTACATCACCTCATAGGGTGTCATGTTTAGCATACTGGACCAGAGCCTGTTGATTGTATAATTAGAATAAACCAGGGCTTCGGCCCAGAAGTGTTGGCCTAGCCCAGCGTCTTCGAGGACGCACCTCATCATTGTTTGTAATGCGGAATTTTTGCGTTCTACGACACCATTTTGAAAAGGTGAGAACGGCGATGACTTAAAGTGCAGGACGCCCTTTGACCTCAGCCAACGTGAGAAGTCATTTGACAAGAACTCTGATCCCCTGTCAGTCATATTTTTTTTGATTTTCGTGTTATGTTGTGTTTCCACACGTTTGTAGAACTCTTTAAATTTTTGGTAGGTCTCACTTTTGTATTTCAGGGTGTACACAAAACCATAACGGCTATAGTCATCTACTATAGTTAAGAAGAACCTCTTACCATACTTTATGGAAGGCCTAAGTGGGCCTACGAGGTCCATGTGTATCATTTCGAATATGTGATCCGTTGAGCGTGAGGCCTTTCTGGGTTTGGGGGCTACCTTTAGTTTAGAGCGCTTACAATATAGAGCAGTCCAGGTAGGTTTCACAACTTTTTATTCTCGAACCTTCTGTACAATCAGTGACTTTCTGAACAACAGGGAAGCTAGCGTGTCCTAATCTGCGGTGCAGCAAGTGTGCGCACTCATCATGGAGTGGCTTCCCTAGACTAACTTTCCCTTTGTTTAGTGTGTCTTCCTTGTGAGGCTGGATGTCCTCCTTCCCTTGTTCTTTGTTACCCTCAGTGTCTTCCTTAGTGTTGGTTTTGTCTACGTAAAAGAAGGGTAGTCCCCCTCTAATTGTGATTTTTCCTATGGTTGTACTTCCTTTGGTCATGGTGATTCCTTTGGTCATGGTGATTTTTCCTATGGTTGTACTTCCTTTGGTCATGGTGATTCCCCCTTCCTTAATGCTAATTTCTATCCCTGCCTCCTTGCTGAGTTTCAAGGAGGCGAGTATATTGTGAGGTATTTCCGGTACCAGCAGTACCCCCTCTAGTTTTCCTAGGTTGGGGAGGGTCACATTGCCTTTTCCTGTCACTCTTACATCATTTTGATTTGCCACTTTGATGAGGTAATCTTCCTCTGTGAAGGAGGAGAGAAGTTCCCTTTCACATATGGTGTGATTGGTGGCTCCTGAGTCAATGAGCCACCAGGACCCCTTTTCGTTTGTTTTGCTACTTTGTGTGGTTCCTGGTGTGGCCTCTCCTACTCTGCAAAGAGACCCGTCCCTGCTATCCTTTGAGTTGTCTCTGTTTTGTTTCCTCTCCCAGGGCCTGGGGGAATCTCTTCGCCTCATTCTGCTGTCATGGTGGCGCCTATCTGTGTGTTTGTCACGTGGTTCATGTTTGTACCTATCCCTGTACCCTTTTGTGCAATCCCGTTTGTAGTGACCTTTTCGCCCGCAATTATAGCATTTGGGGGAGTCACGTGGGGTGTCAGTGAAGGCCACCTTTCGTGCTGGCCTGTGCTCCCTGTGAGTCACCTGGTGTTCCTTTCTGTGATTGTCTTCTGCTATTAGTAGATTAGATAGGCTGTCTATTGTCATGTGGCCTAGGCTAAGTATGTTGAGTTGTGTAAGAAATGTTCGCCAGGAAGGGTCAAGCGAGTTAAGGATGATGCTTTTCATGGTCTGCTCTGATACAATTTCTCCTCTTAGTTGCAATTCTGCCCTAGCTGCATTTAACTCCATCAAATGTTCCCCCATTGACACCCCTGGTTTGATCCTAGCTGAATAAAAGTCCTTGGAAATTTTTGTGGTGGTGGCTACACTGTCAAAATACTGTCAATATTTGGATAAAAGTATCCAAATATTTTTGAACAACTTCATGTACAGTCAAATTATTCTCAATGCTATAATAAATGGTGGGTGATATGCTAGAGATAAGGAGGCAAAATGCCTTGTGGTGCATGCAGTCCAGTTCAAATGTCCATGGTATATCAGGTGGGTCAGTTATAAAAATCATCATATTTTCTTTTAAAAATAAGACTTGGAGTTGCTGATACCACTCCATTAAATATGAACCTTCCATTTTTAATATAGGGAACCCATTTGGTAAGTTTCCTGTGTTATTTTGTGTGTTACTCACAGGTGGGTGTTGCTGTCCATGGTGCTTGACATGCTGGAAATAGCAGAGCGGCTCAGGAACGCTGGAAGGTAATTTAAAAGTCCCTCCTTGCATTTTTTTTCTTTCTTGATCCACAGGAGCTTCTGTGCACGCGCGGCGTTCATTTCGGCTGTAACTTCGTTGAGGAAGGTTCTTCTCGTCTCTGCTCCGGCTTGGCTGTCTCCCCAGGATGGGTAGGCCTCTGCTCTGGCTCCGGATGTCCAGCGGTGGTCTGGGAAGGCTGTCCTCTCCGCTGGATGGCTCCTGGTTTCCTTCTGCGGTGGCGGTGGTGAGTATTCCCTCCATTCCGTCCTTTCCGGTAGGCGCGGCTTGGGAGTGGGGTGGCGTACCGCAACCGGGGGGCGCTGCGGCGTCGGTGGGTCCTCAGCGGCGTACGCGTCCCTCGGTGAATAGTTGGGGGGTCTTTTCTTTTCCCCTTTGAGCTTTTTGGCATTTTTTGAAAGCCCCTTTAAAATTTTCATTTTAGGCCCGAAAGCGGCGGTGAGTGTTTTTATTGCTTCCTCCACCGCCTGATCACTAGGGGTGTCCTCGGGGGGTGATTCCTCACTTTCTTCCAAGGATTCACTATTATTTTGTAGTTTTAGGGGTTCGGGCATCTCATTGGTCAGTGGATTTGCATATTTAGATTTAGTTTTTTGGAGGTGGGCCATCTTTTTTGGCCACGTGTTCAAAGATGGCCACCAGTTCAGATTTTGCCGGGAATTCCCCCCTCTGTCTTTGAAAAGTAACTGTTCTGGGGGGGTTTTCTTACCAGGCTCGTGTCCGGTTGTCTCGTTTTTCGTCTTTGGGTCTCTCTGGCCTCGTCCCGGCTTTGGATGAGGTAGCTGATGCCAGCTAGGAGGTCTTCGTCTGTTGAAGGGGTTTCTAGCAGGCTCATCATTTCTCTCCTGAGTCTGCTGGTGTCTCTTTGCTGGATTTTTTCTTCGTTTAGGTCTTTTTGCCCCTGTTCATCATCCGATGAATAGTCTTCGGGGCTGTTTTCTTTTTCTTCTTCTGAGGTTACTGGCGTTGCCATGTCTTCAATTAGGTTTTGCTGTTTTTCCCGCCTTTTGGTCTCTGACCTCGTTTGTGGTCTTTTTGGCATGTCTTCTGATTATTGGGTTGCCCAACCATCGACTGCTACCATTTTGTTAGATTGGATCGATTTGGGGCCCAATAATATATGAAGACTCATTGGTTCAATTATCAAAAACAGTCCTTTATTGATTCATGTCTGTTTCATCACAGGTATCATCAGGAACAATGGCGGCGACAACAGGAGGAGATCTTAAATACCTAGGAGGCGGAGTTACAGGTAATGGGAGGGGGAGATAGGAGGGGCTAGGTTTGCCTGTGCTGGTTAACCCTTGACTTGCCAACATATATTGTGGGGTATGTCCAGGAGAACATTTACTTGTAACAGGTTGCCAATACACGTTACTTGCTGTTTTGAACTGTGAAATGTATGAAAAGTGTAAATACTAAAATAAGCCTATCGCAATTAACACAACAAAGCCAGGTGAGGAGAGGCCAGGCAATGTAAGCCACCCCTCAATGTGAGTGCCCACTCCCACCCAGTCACATGAACACCCAACCACACCTACCCAGCTGGTCATTAGGGCAGAGAAAAGGTAAAGGTAAATTATTTGAATCCCACCACTGATCATGGGGTATAACAATGGCTTCTTTAGGAGGGTTGATTCAAGCCATCTTTAAGGGATATTACATTTTGGTAATATAGTAAACAAAATAAGCAATCTGTTCTCAGACTATTCTGATTATCATGATCGTTCTCCCATGAAGATTCATCTCCCCACCCCCCTCCATTATACTGTCCATCTCTGTTCATGAGAGGGGAATTTTGTGTCTTAGTGTGGGAAAATAATTTTACTAAGACAACCAGTTCCTTTAGTCAGAGTCATAAAGTTAATCTCAAATTAATATGAAACATATTCCTAAGTGTATGAAAAAAACCTAATCAAACCATTAGGGCTATATGCTATTCCGTAGTACTAATTATTTAAAGAAGAACCTTATTAGGATATATCATTTAAAACATGGAAATAAATCCCTGAAAGTGCTGAATGTACATTTGCTTAAGGAAAATTCTAGAACATTTCTAGTTCACGACATATTTCTTTTATATCTTATGGAGTTTTAATTGATGACATTTATGCATAATGGTCTCCCTTGTTGGCAATCTATAAAGACTAGAAAAATATTAGCGCGAAGCAGTTTCAAATGAAAAGCAAAAATTAATTATCCATTTGTTTAGGTTTGCCTGGTTTTATTCAATAAAGTCAAGCTATCAAAAAGCTTCATCATGCCTATTTTAAAAAACAGCAGCATGAAACTATGATCAATTCATTTGTTTCCAGAATAGTGTGCTTTGGGATCCTACATAATGCCAAGTTGGACTTGACATGAAGAGATTAAGATCAGGATTGTTAAAAGAAGACAAATATTTGATATTTGAAGAGATAGGTTCTAGCCAGTGGTTAGGTGACACCTATTTGCTAGAACCAATTGTTAACTTTCTAAGCACTTCAGAGAACCAGTTGTTGGAAGAATAAGCTGACTTTGTATAAAAAAGAACATTGCTTGGCAAGGAGGGTGGGGTGGGCTAAAGCCCTACTGAAACGGGCTGCCCCTAGGGTCTTATTCGGACACCCCTAGGGTCTTATTTTTATATCAGTTTATTAGTAGATTGACCTTTACTTGATTCTATCTCTCTTGCTCTCAGAAGTGTTGACATGGGAGTAGAAGTTATGTTGCAAACCTCAGGAAAGTACAAGGAACAGAAATAAGGAACTTGTTAAAAGTACTGATGAGCTTAATGACCTATGTTCTATATCATCCCTGTAATGAACTTATATTAAGAAACATATTACTAGAAGTATGCATGGAAAATAACAGATGGTATACCCATATATGGAACTAGAGTCAGAAGCGCAATGCCTCTGCCGTGGCTAGAATTGCAAAATGTATAAAAGGTATACCTTGGGGGTAGCCCAGGGTTCGGAATCTGACATGTGAATGCTCCGAACCTTTGCTAGCAATTAAACCTGTGTTCTCCAACTTTTGTGGTCTTGTCTCCTGATTTTGGAAAGCGGGTTTTCCCGCCACATTTCTGGCGACCCAGATGGGACACAACAGGTCATTGGGACTCTCTGGGGGGTCAACCCTCTGCCAGGGGCCTTGTTTAGTTACAGGGAACTGCCCAGGCGCCATTGGACACTTTGTTCCGAGGGGCTTCCCAATGACCCAGGAACCCTGCAGTGGCAGTTGATGCCTCCAAGAACCACTTGGAAAGGGAATGGAGACCAGGCCAAGGTACAGCTGGCCAGAGAACAGGAGAACAAACCTGCAGGACAGTATTGGGGGGGGGGAATAATCTGTCCCTGTAAACAGGCACGGTAGGAGAGTCCTGATCACCCTCTCTCTAAAGGTAAAGGTGGGAAGGTGGTCAAGTATGGTTGACATACACATCCCCTGCAGTTTCCAATGGTGACCGTGAGCCTTGGGCCAGGGAAAAGTGTTTGGAGTCTGCAATTCCCTTTGGAGGCCATGAGTGTCTGGGTCCGAGGGTCAGACTTGTGTGTGTGTGTGGAGCTCCTCTGTGTTACCCCGAGAATAAGGACCCCTTACCTTCTTCTCAACCCCTTTCCTCACTTGTCTTGTCTGGTGCCCTGGAAGGAACATGGGTGGGGGAGGAAGTGTGCCCCTCACTCCGTTAGAGTGTATGTTAAGACATTTTAAAATTGTTTATGTCAGTTATGCCAGTATTAAGTGGAGCAAATAGAGGTTGAGGGTCTTCTGTAAGGTAGGCTGGCCTGATAAGGGAACATTAGATCCCTCTATTGCTTTAAAGGTACTCCAGTTAGTGTTCCCCTCCACATTAGGAACAATGTAGATTCCTAATCTTATGCACCTTGCCACCCCAAGAGGGAAAAGATTAGGATTGCAGTATTAAAGATAGTGAAGTCTGATCTACCCTAGAAGCATATGTCAAGGAACACTTCCCTATGAAGGATCCCTTGTGGCCAATTATGAGCAATTCAGGACTATCAACATTTGGTGTTGCGGGCAGCCCATGTAGCAGGAAAACCAGCCGTTAACTGTCCAAGCCTTCCCTGGTGATGCAAGAAGCCACTGAGAGTCCGGAAGCTTCAGCAAGCCTGTTATGGATAAAGGAGTGGGTTAACTTAGAGAACCAACATTTACTAAAATTAGAGGGGCATGAGCTAATAATGGGGTGGCACGCCTTCCTGTGGACTGCCAGGAACAAAAGTTATCATCATTTTAAGAACCATATAATTAGAGGTGTCTTAATCGATATTTGGCTGGAAATAAAAAAAAATGTTATAAGAAAGTTCCCGGGTGGTTTTCCACTGTGGAGGCGGTCATGCACCCAAACACCATATACTTTCAAAAAATTATACAATACCGAGATATATTAGACTCAGACGGGATATTAAAAATGCGCCAGGAACTCAGAGATGGGGGAATAGAATTAGATTGGTGGCCCTACCTTCAAGTACAAAATAGATACAGAAAAGATAGGGATGAAGGAGGAGTTGAGTTAAACCCAAATAGATTAGACAAAATTATGGAAACGAAAGAAGGGAAGATGATATCTAAAATATATAAATATTTATTAGAAGTGGAATTGAGTAAGAATTTAATTAAAGGGCAGATGATTGCCTGGAACAAAAACATAGGCGGAAATATCCAATTAGAAGAGTGGGAAAGAATTTGGGAAAATAATATTAAAATGACAAAATCAGTAAGTTATAAAGAAAACCAATATAAGATATGGTATAGATGGCACTTACCCCCATTGAGGCTAGCACAAATGTATCCCAACTTAGACTCAAAATGCTGGAAGTGCAAACAGGCTAGAGGAACTTTTTACCATATGTGGTGGCTATGCCCCAAAACTAAGGAATACTGGGAGAAAATTAGAATGTGGATAATACAAATAGTAGGAGAAGAAATTGAACTAGACCCCAAGATATTTCTATTAGGAATTTACAAACAAAACATTAGAAAAGAAAAGATATACTTAATACACCACATAATTACAGCGGCGAGAATAGCAAATGCACAAGTATGGAGGAAGGAATATTTGCCAAACAATCAGCAAGTAATACAAAAGATATATTTGTGTGCGGAATTGGATCAATTAACGCAGAAATTAAAAAATGAGGAAAGCTCAAAATATTCTAGGGTATGGGATAGATGGTACGATTGGATCAAACAAAGACAAAATGGATAATGATACTTTTAATTGAATATGAAAGCTAATTTGAATGAGCAATATATGTTATTATACTCTTAGTGAATTTTAAATTAAGTACCCATGATGACTTCACCGACAAAAGGCATGTGGATGAAAATGTGACAAGCAATGAATGGTATAATGTATGTATGTATATATATGTGTATATGTATAGTAATCACATATAGATACTTAAGAGAGTAGAAACGAATTTCATCATTGATTACGATTTATGGACATGGATATTTTAATATGGTTTTTATCTGTTTTTGTATACATTTGAAAGTTAAATAAAGTTTGTTTTGAAAATTAAAAAAAAAAAAGAGAGTCCGAAAGCTTTTTATACTCGGTTGCTGGGTGGATACCAAATGTATACTCCTATTGATCCAACAGCGCCTGAAAATGCTCAGATGCTTGCCATGATTTTTATAGCACGAAGTGCCCCAGATATTTATTATTATTATTATTATTTAAATTTGTATACTGCCCTACTCCCAGAGGGACTCAGGGCAGTGAACAGCCAAAATAAAATACAATTTACATACAAAAGTTAAAAACGATTATAAAGATTAAATGTAGGCTCGAAAAATTTAAAACTTCCAATTTATATAAACATTTAAAACCTAATTTAAACCCAATTTAAAAGGGAGAGTTAGGCCAGACTCTCCTGTTGGAATAAAAATGTTTTTAGGGTGCAGCGGAAAGTGCGTAAGTCCTGAATCCTCCTTATCTCTGGGGGGAGCTTGTTCCAGATGGCAGGTGCCCCCACAGAGAAGTCTCTCCCCCTGAGGGCCGCCAGTCGACACTGTTTGGCCGACGGCACCCTGAGAAGCCCCTCTCTATGGGAGCGAACAGGTCGGTGAGAGGCTACCGGTGGCAGAAGGCAGTCTCGTACCCTGGTCCTAAGCCATGGAGCACTCTAAAGGTGGTAACCAAAACCTTGAAGTGCACCCGGAAGACCACTGGGAGCCAGTGCAGCTCACGCAGGAGGGGGGTCACATGGGAGCGCCACATTGCTCTCATCACCATCCGTGCGGCTGCATTCTGGACCAGTTGGAGCTTCCGGGTGCTCCTCAAGGGGAGCCCCATGTAGAGACCATTGCAGTAGTCCAGGCGTGAGGTGACAAGGGCATGAGTGACCGTGCGTAACGAATCCCGATCCAGAAAGGGACGCAACTAGCGAATGAGGCGAACCTGGTAAAATGCCCTCCTGGCCACAGCCGTCATATGCCCTTCTAAAGATAGCTGTGAATCCAGGAGGACGCCCAAGTTGAAAACCCCATCCATGGAGGCCAATGACTCACCCCCAATAGTCGGAGATGGCGCCAACTGACTATATTGGGACGTTGGAAACCACAGCCACTCAGTCTTGGACGGGTTGAGCCTGAGTCTGTTTCTCCCCATCCAGATATACATAAAAAGTTACAAAGACTGGAGGGAGCCCTGGGAAAGCCTATGAGTGAGTTGATGAAAGTTGCCGGGGAAACTTTTGCCAATCATGACAAAGTGGAGGAAAGGAAAGGAAGCAGGAACTAAAAAAAAAGAGAAAAAGAAAAAAGAAGAAAGAAAGAAAGAAAGAAAGAAAGAAAGAAAGAAAGAAAGAAAGAAAGAAAGAAAGAAAGAAAGAAAGAAAGAAAGAAAGAAAGAAAGAAAGAAAAAAGAAAAAAATTACAATGAAAAGCTGAACTGCTGGCTGCTGGGTGCCAAGAGGAAGGGGAGGTGGCAGAGGTAAATGGTATGGAATGGGTTTGGGACATAACCAGTGCACCATTTGTAAGAAAGAAGGGCACTGGAAGGGTGAGTGCCTGGAAAAGGATAAGGAGGAAGGACAAGAAAGAAGAAGAGGCAGGTTTCTGAAGAACTATAGAGATGGCCTAGGGAGAAGCCAGGGAGGGAGAGGACAAAGAAAAGGATTTTCAAAAGCTCCCCCCTCATAGGCCTGGCAGAAGTGAAGGAATGGGACTGAGACCAACCAGGTTCAGCATGCCTCCTGGAACCTGTGGTTAATTTAAAATAGGAAACAAACCAATCTCCTTCCTTGTGAATACTGGGGGCACTCATTCAGTCCTAACCCAGCCTCTGAGCCAAGCCCCTCCCCCTCCCCCTCCCCACCAATATCCAAGTAGTGATGGGGAAGAAAACAACAGTATGCCTGGACACAGTCACCTCAAGGATTCAAGAACTCCCCAACTCTTTTCAGGGCTGCACTGGGAAAAGATTTGACAGCCCTGGAAATCCCCTACCCAGATGTTGTGTTGCAGTACATAGATGATTTGTTAGTTGCAGGCTAGATGGAAAACGACTGTTGGTGAAAAACCCACAACTTGCTCCATCTCTTGCAAGAGCTGGGCTACAAGGCATCCAGGAAAAAAGCATAACTAGTCTTACAAAAAGTCAGATATCTGGGATATGACATTGAACCAGGTAAAGGAACTCTTGGCCATGAGAGAAAGGAGGCCGTGTATCAGCTCCCGGCACCTAGGAATAGGAAAAACCTGAGGGGTTTTTGGGGGGGCCACAGGCTTCTGTTGCATCTGGACCCCCAATTTCAGTTTAATTGCAAAACCTCTCTATGAAGTTAAAAGAGGAAGTGATAAAGAACCTCTGTGGTGGAAAAAAAGAGGAAGAGAAAAATTTCACATATACCGGATGGCCTGAGTGCATACCAACAAGGACTAAGAAAGGTTTTAGTAGGGATGACACAGGAAAACCAATTTAGCTAAATAAAGGTCCTTAAAAAAGAAAAAGTGGCATTCAAACTTGCTCATGAGAGCCCTGGCAAGGTGCAAATGATCTCTATACATTTTGGATCTTTAAAAATAGGCCAGTGTCTGCTGGGAGATCTAAAATGGATGGAGAAGAGTTTGGATCTTTAAAAATAGGCCAGCGTCGGCTGGGAGATCCAAGCGAGAAAAAGCTAGACAGAACATCTCTAGCCAGAGACAATCCAGTGCTTGAGGAGATGGAACAATGGATGAAACCTTGAGTAAAAAGTGAGAAAAGTAAAACAATTAGGAAGAATACCAAACTGTAAAAAGACACAACTAGTCCTTTCGAGAAAAATATTTAGAAGATGGGAAGTCCCATCATACAGTAAGATGATTCAGAAGTTGGGGCTGGCCAAAGAGGATATGGTTAGTGTATACTGTTATGTGTGGTGGGGGAACCCCAGAATAGGAGAAAAGAGATGCAGTGTTATAAAGATTCTGATAATTTACCATTCTTAAAAAAAAACTCAGAGAACTCTGAAAGACGTAAGAATAGAGAAGGAAATTGTTTATTGTTCTTCCCACCCGGGGTTTAGCAGGTAATAAAAAGGTAAAGCCTGTCTAAATGGGAAGACTCAGATCATTTGAATTGACTAGTTTGATGTGATTTCTTTTAAAAATTATTTGTTGCTGTGCATCTATAATGACTAGTGTATATATCTAAGTCTTTGGGTACCTTCAAGTGTTAAATGCCTGATCTCTAGAGATATAACTTTTAAATTGTTAGAAATGAGTTGACACCACTGAGAGGAAGGAAATTTTTTTCACCCAGTCTGGTATGGTTATCTAGACAGAGTGTAGGATGGAGTTCAATTTTTCTTTCCTCCCTGTGCTTTTAAGAAAAAGCCCAAGTTTATGTGGAAACTAACTCTTCAAAGGACTAGAGGGAACCTCTCCCCTTCTGGTGACACTCTGGGAGCTGTCCCTCTATGAACAGTAGAGGTGAAGAAAACCCCTGCAGGTGTTGCTCCAGAGGCTAACACCCAATGCATGGGCAACAAAAGGAACTTATCCTGGACATTGCGATCCCACAACCAAACAACCTGACAGAATTTGTTTAGCTATATGTATTGTAGGCCTTGTAGGAGAGGGCAGAGACTCAGGAGTAGGGGGAAATGAGGGAGTAACCCCGAGACTGGTGTCATCATACACTGGTGTCAGGGTACCAGTGTATGATGAAGTTGGAAACATCTGGTCCAAGAGGGCAGCCATTGACACTTCCTTGATTGAAAAGGTTAAAATAGGTCATTGGAAGGATGATGAATGGCCACCGGAGAGAATCATTGAGGTGTATGGACCAGCCACCTGGGCAGAGGATGGCACCTATGAGTGTCAGATCCCTATCTACCTGTTAAATCATTTGATTAGGCTACAGGCTGTTGTATATCATGTAAAACCTCTTAGCCTTAGATTACCTTCTAGCCAAGGAAGGAGGGGGGTGTGGTAAATTTAATTTGTTTAATTGCTGTATTGAGATTGATGACAGTGGCAAGGTTATTAAGGAAATAACTGATAAAATGGTCAAAATAGCTCATGTCTCGGTTCAAACTTGAAAAGGTTTCAATTTGGCTGATGCATTCTCAGGATGGTTTCCTAAGCTCCCATGCTTGCAGGCCGTCATGGCCCTCATCAGCCTAATTGCTGCTGGGTGTGTCATCCTGCCTTGCATTCTCCCCCTCTTTGTCTGTACTATCTCCAATTCTCTCTCCCTGTTCGTGGATAAGAAGGCGACTGCCCAGGCCATGGCATGGTGGGAATATGAGAAACTTAGGGAATTGGAGGAATGTCAGCCATTATATGAAACTCCACAGTAATTAAGGAATTTTGCTGGAGTTCCAAAGGGGGAATGAGACGGGCTGCCCCTAGGGTCTTATTCGGACACCCCTAGGGTCTTATTTTTATATCAGTTTATTAATAGATTGACCTTTACTTGTTTCTATCTCTGTTGCTCTCAGGAGTGTTGACATGGGAATAGAAGTTATGTTGGAAACCTCAGGAAAATACAAGGAACAGAAATAAGGAACTTGTTAAATGTACTGATGAGCTTAATAACCTATGTTCTATATCATCCCTGTAACGAACTTATATTAAGAAACATATTACCAGAAGTGTGCATGGAAAATAACAGATGGTATACCCATATATGGGACTAGAGTCAGAAGCATAACGCCTCCGGCATGGCTAGAATTGCAAAATGTATAAAAGGTATACCTTGGGGGTAGCCCAGGGTTCGGAATCTGACATGTGAATGCTCCAAACTTTTGCTAGCAAATAAACCTGTGCTCTCCAACTTTTGTGGTCTTGTCTCCTGATTTTGGGAAGCGGGTTTTCCCGCCACACTACTAAGCAGGTATATACAAAAGTATGAAGGCTATTGCTTAATGCATTGTAAGCCGCCCTGAGTCTCCAGAGAAGGGCAGCATATAAATCTAACTAATAAATAAATAAATAAATAAATAAATCTCTTTTTGTTTTTTCACTCCACTTTACAGGGCTAGGGAAGGCAGAAAGGAAACATTCTGGTGGTTGTTTCTAGCCTAATCTTTATTGCCCTGCTTACAGAAATTGCCTCTTGGTTAACCCTTATTACATTGTAGCAGCTAAAGGTTCTTGGCAGTACACCCAAACTTATTGTCGCCTGAGCTTCTCTGGAATTTTTTTTTCCTTTGCTGGTACTTTGCTGGGGCTTGACTTTCTTAAAGGGGAAGGGTTATTTTAAGCTTTTTACCCTGCTGTTGGGAGGAAATACTCCTCTGTTGGAGTTCTTCCAGCCAGGAGGCAATGATCAGCACTTTGAAGAAATAATTGAAGAGCTGCCAGAAAGAAAATTTTAATGACAAGGAATCAAGATGAGTGACATTCAGCAAGGCTTCTTGGCTAGCTAGAAAGATTAACATTCAAATGTGAGTTTACATACACTTTCTGAGTCTTTTTGTGAAGTTTAAAAAACAGTTTTAAAAAACTGTTTGTTGTTGTTTTTCAGTGAAGTTTAATTCTGTACTTGGTGATGTATAATCCTGTTTATTGATGAGACAATTTTCCCTTTTCAGCTTTGTTTGGAAGGAAAAAGGTTAATCTCTGTTCCTGAAAAGGAACAGAGTTCAGAAATTTGGCTAGTTCCTGTGTCTATTTGTTCTGGTAATTGATTTACCAAGCAACAGCTACCATGTTTGCTCTTTTGCTACATTCTAGCGCTAATTGCCTTCTTTGTAGTTAGGCTTACCTCAAGTTTATCTTGAGCTTACCTAGGGTGTGAGCTTTGGCAATGACCCAGACAAGGCTTGTATTTTAGTTTTAAAAGGATTTAAATTGTTGTGATTTAATTATTTGTATTGTGTTTGAATTTTTTCCTGCCTCATGGTTTTTTTTTCTATCTGGGGAGAGAGCCTTCCTTCACTGCTTTAGTGGTCCCTGGCACTGTCCTTTTGGGGTGTACTTCCAAGAGGCAGGATGCAAACTTGCACTGATTTTTTTACCGCCTTTCTGGGGACCATGTGATCTTTCCTTAAATCTGGATGCTTTCTTTAGGATATCTTGTGAGGTGTGTGATACCAGTCATGCTTGACAAACTTGGGAGGGCAGAGACTTGAACCTGGGTTGGTTCCCTATATAATTTGTTAATTTGTCTCTTTAGCTTGGCATTTTGTAGACCAAATATGCCTACCCACTTTCTGGAGAGCTAAAATGACCTCTCTGCTAAAGGGTTTCACTGAATGAGCAAGAGTTGGCTGCTGATAGTTATCACTGCATTTTTACTATTTTAATTCCTCAAGGTGCTCTAGCACCTGCCTGATTTGTAACTCTGGGTTGCAGATATTTCTAATCTAATGATTGGTATTTAGGGCAACCTTTTGCAAGCAAAGAAGCTTTTTGTATTTTTGTACAGATAATCCTTGACAGATAATCCTTGACAATTCATTTAGTGACTATTCAAAGTTACAATGGTACTGAAAAAAGTGACTTATGATCATTTTTCGCACTTATGACAGTTGCAGCATCCTCATGGTCACAAGAGGCTGGTTGAGGAGAAGCGCCCCTCGATGTGAATATCATCAAGTTGGCCATGACCACCTAGTCACATGACCACCCAGCCACATCTACCCAGCTGGTCATTAGGGCAGAGAACCAGTTGTTAAATTATTTGAATCCTACCACTGATTCTAGCTAAGAACATTTAGGGAATTGAAAAACTTGCCTCCAGAATTTTGAATGCTCCAACACTGGAAATTTTTAAGAAGAGATTGGACAACTATTTGTCTAAAATGCTATAGAGTTTCCTGCCTGAGCAGGAGTTGGACTAGAAGACCTCCAAGGTCCCTTCCAACTATGTTATTCTATTCTATTCTGTTCTGTTCTGTTCTGTTCTGTTCTGTTCTGTTCTGTTCTGTTCTGTTCTGTTTGTCTTTAAGCAAGAACCGGTAGGACTATAAAATGGACACAGTAACAGAAAATGTTGTAGTGCTTTGGGACTTTAGAATTCAAACAGATAAGCACCTGCAACATAACACCTCAGACTTAATAATTGTCAATAAAAGAAAAAAAATAGTCTGGATAGTGGATGGCAGTACCAGGAGATAACAGAACAGAAAAGAAAAAACAGGAGAAAATCACAAAATACAAAGACTTGCAAATAGAATTAGAATGACTGTGGTAAAAAAAATGTTTTTGGTCACAACTGCTGATGTGCTTAATAAAATAAAAATAAGCCAACACATGAACCAAACAAGTGCAGGAATGGGGAAAATGGGTTATCAATGAATAGAAACAGGTAACCATTTTAAACTTTATACATATTCAGGAATAAACTTGAGAAGATCTCAGAAGTTTCTGTTATTGCAGAATGCGGTAGCCAGACCTCTTACAGATATGGTGGCTCAAAAATAAGAAACCATGTAAATGATGTGAAAGGAAATCTTGGGATTCATTTTGAAGGAAGCATTAGTCATTCATCCTTGTATATCTCTGCTGAGCAAGTGTGGCTGATTATTGTTTCAATAGTTGTAGAGATAAAAAGCCAGTTGGTGGAGATGCAGCTTGACTTGTTTTTTCTCTTCCTTGAAAAACTGAATTCTAATTTACCTAGTATTAATTATTCCTTTACAGTACATAAATATATTTCTCCAGGGCTTTTCTTTGTATTCAGGTTGTAAATTGTTCCACAAAATTCAGAAAATATCAGAGGTTGACTACACATAATTACATTTTGATTGGGCATAAAAGTTTAGAAAGTGTCAACAGGTATACTTGCATTAAAATACAAACTGAACAATTTTTCCATGTCTGTAAGTACATTCTTACATTCTGTGCTGTAGAAATTAGTGAATAGTTGTTGGAATTGCTTTCTTCTTCTTTTTGTTCTGAATTACCAGAATTACCAGCTGTGCCACAAAATATCTCAGTATAAACAGCAGGGCTACCGGGCTTACTTTTGATTCTGAAGATACAATTATATATAAGAACATTTTGTTCCAGGGGGAGTTATTTCTGAATAAAAGAACTAATATAATCTGCAGTGTTAAAATCAATTTGTTCTGGTGAACATTCATAGTAAAAAAAAAAAACAACTTCTTACTAAGTGCCCTGTGAAAGAGAGGGGCTAGAAAAATAGTGTAAAAGATGATAACTACTTTATCCAATTATAGAATCTAATTAAGGTTTCAAAAATATTATGGTACAACTGAAACTTGGAATTGTTCTTTTTCATTAGCTATTAATAAATACTAATTAGTCTATTGAGATTGAAACCAGCCATTTATTGTCACCTATGATTCAATCAATTTAATCTACTTTATAATTGAGCTTATATAAACATTTTGATCTAATTCACAAAAGACTATTTTCTAAAAATAGCAAGTACATACAATGTTTCGTCAAACATTTGGCCTATTATTTGACTTATAACCATGACCCCCAAATTATACAAAAAATCATGGAAAAGCAGGGTAAATACTAATGCGGTTGTTGAAAATTCTGTTCTTTTCTCTGGATAAAGTGTAATAAAATCAGTGACCTTTGCACAAGTGCTGGAGATATTCCAACCCAGATATCTTGGCAGCAACATGTCACTAATTTTGATTGATTTGAAAAATCTAAGCAGATTTGCATCTTATTACTTCAAATGGAGATCACCTGGATATCTTAGAAGAAGGCAATTGCAACCCATTTCCACAAAGTTACCAAAAACACCCTATAAGAGATTACACAGCTTTAACAGAAAAAAAATGGTACTGACTATTAATATGAATATCTTACTGATATCCTACTTGCATTACTAATTTTTTTGGATCTTGATTGGCTGTATATCAAAATAATTATGGTTACATTTGGCATTCTGATAGTACAGATCCATCTATAGATCTGTTTGGGAATATGTATAGATTTGGCAAAAGCCATTGTAGCCACTAACACATAAAAAAAATTACAGCAGGATTCTCCAAAGTGATTAATATCGGCCTGCAAGGGTCATTGGGACTACTCATTTTTGTTGTTGTTGTCATCATTCCTAGTGCTATTAAAGTAATATTTATTCAATTATTTATTCTCCTATAATAAATGTTTGGAGGTGTAAGGATCGCCTCTCCTTCCAACCTAAGAAAGTACAAACTCTTGAAACGTAGTTGTTCAAAAGGATTCTTTTATTAAGCAGAAGTGAAAGCCATCCAGCTAAAGCACAATCTGTATACCCTTAGGCAAAGCAGTAGGATTAAAGTGGCAGAGACCCCTCCCTTTAACTCAGAATGCAGATTTTAACCAATACACATGTGTGAAGATGTTTTCTTCACCATTTCCTTTGAGAACCCGAATAAACATGCATTCCCACCACTATCCTTTAAAGTGAGACAACCCACATGGCTATCATATAAATTCCTGGCACCAGGAATGTAAATGTTGTAAAACATTTGATGACACAGGCCATGCTAGTAAATCGAATCCAAGTCTCCCACTTCTCCACTTGAATGGCAGTATCACATTTTTTGGGATCTGACAGGTGGTCACAAAGAACAATCTGAAGCATCATGAAGGGGTCAATGTACTTAAGAGTTAGGAGAGCTCTTTTTAGAGACAGAGAGAAAGATGCAGTATAAGTAGTTTTGAAAGAATTCTGGTTCTGGGGGAATCTTTATTTTGTTGCTTCTGCTAAAGACTATCACGTTTTTCCAGTCTAGCGAATCTACAATTCCCACTATTCTTGGGCAGCATGGGGGAGGAACTGGGAGGTTAGCTGCTAAAGCATGTTTGCAGTAGCTCCTCTCAGTTTTATTTTCTTTTATCAACTCTTAGTACTCCTACTGGGTTCTTTGGATGAGATAAATGTGAAGACCACAACACAGGTAAAGGTTTTTATGCCTGGGACTGATAAGACATGGAAAAAAGAAAGAAATGCCATGGTACTAGCCCGGGAGCTCTCCTGACTGTGAAAACTGTAAAACAACCAAGAACTGAGGAGCACTTTGCTGGAAAAAGAACTGTAAGTAAAACTAATACCACCACCACCACCATCTCAACAAATTTGAGGTGTTAGAATGGGACGTTAAAAGAGAATTGAAAAAACAATAGCTATTAGACTTTCCTGATTTTTTGGGGGGGGGGGCAAACTGACAGACAGCTGTTCTCACAAACAACTAGTCCAGTTACATCTTGCATGAAATCTGAGACGAAGGCTAAAAAGGCTAAGAACAGCAAGTTATTCAGAGTATGGAGAGATTACAATAGAAAAATACAACAATGCCTTCTCACAGTGCAACTGTTGTTTCAATATTAGAGCAGTTAATAGCCATATAACATGATTTGGAGACACTGAGAAAAGATATAAATGTTTTTCTTCAAGCACAAGATCTGGGTCCATGCACCCCCGCTAAAGACCTTGCAGCAGACTTGGTTAAATCCCATACGACTGTGGACAAGGAGCAAAGAGCCAATAAAGTATGTCCCCTCTCCCAATTATATCAATTACATTGTTCATTAAAACACAATAGATTGCTCTTAGAATCAATATGAACAGACTTAATTATGGATGCTGGAATACCAAATGTGAATTACCAAGAGTGTAATACTAAGTTCTTCACTGCCAATGTGGGCAAATTGATTTCTGTCCTGCAGAGTGGCTCCCTGAGGCCCCAAATTGGAAGCAGATACTCCTGTCTTTCAAGCAGCCCACCATACCATTCATGCTATTTAAGATGAAGACATACCTAGTCTTCTTTCAAATCTTTCCTATCAGAATTTTCTGTGAGAAAATGGTTAAACCCTTAATTGTTAACATGCGAGCTCCCAAAGTTGTTGTCTCTTCCTTATTTTCAACCTTGGGAAAGCAAGAGAAAGAAAGCGGGAGTCAGCCAGCATTATTCGGTGAAGATGTACTTAACAATACAGAAACTGTCCTCATTAGTGCTTTTGGCCCTCTACAAAGGAAAGAACAAGACAACATACTATTAAAATTCAAAAATTTAAAGAAATCCCTGTTGGTCACAATCTACACAGCTAGGCCACTTATAGATCTGGTCTCCCCAATAATTGGTCTCTCCAATAATTGAGCCTCTTCCCCCCATCAGAGGACAAGGGATTGCATGAATATGAGATCATGGAAAACAAAAGCCAAGATCCACAGGGGCCAATAGAGGTCCAGGTAGAGATAGAGATTCTATCATCCTTATACGAATATCCTATGATACCTTCAGCACCAAACCAAGAGATCGAGAGAGGACCCACGTCAGTGTCACTATTTCAAAGTTGAATGCAACATGACTTAACAACTCCTTGCCCTACATCTCAAGAGGATGCACCTGAAAGGCAAGCTCTGTTAGCTGGTATTAAAGCCTCTTACTCCAAATGTTGGAGGTGTGATTGTTTGGATGCAACATATTTTCATATTTGGTGGACGTGCAGAAAACTGAAAGCATTTTGGATCAAACTTTGGTGGGTAATGCAGAACATTTTGAAGCGGAAGCTTGATTTTTCACCTCAGTTTTTTTTGTTGGGAATAGTCAAAGGGTGCTCATTAACTGATACTAGACTGATTTTACACATGATTACTGCAGCTAGATTACTGATTGGCCAAAATTGGAAGAAGGATAAAGTACCCATGATAGAGGAGTGGGTATTGAAGATGTCTAATTTTGTAGAGATGGCTAAAATCTCTGCATATTTAAAAGACAAGACTCATGAAGTTTTTGCTAAGGAGTGGGTGAAATGGGTGGAATACATGAAGCATAAATACCAAAGTAAGAAGTTTCAGCTAGTACTTAACTGAATGTATATTTTTTACACTTAAGTAATTTAAAAGATAAATGTATTGAATTTGATAATTTCTATTTCTACTTTATGTTAAATGATTGAATTTATATTTTAAATTTTTGGTTATAGTATAAAGAGAAATGTATTAAGTATGTTGTTTGATTTAGATTATGATAGTTTTTTCTCTTTTTTATTATTATTATTATTATTATTATTATTATTATTATATAAAATAATATTATAGTTTTAGTTTATTAGTTGGATCTCACCTTGAAAAGTGGATAAACATGGATTAATTGTTAATGTTTGCTTAATAGCGGAAGTCAAGGGGGGGTTGGGGAGGGAGGGGAGTGGGTAGGGTGGGGGGGTGGGTGGGGAAAGGGGTTTTTATAAAAAATTGTAATGTAAAACTTTTTCAATTTTAAAAAAAAAAAGCCTCTTACTCCAAACAATTTCTTCAGGAGTCTACCCAGGATTTAGATGAGACCTTTTAGAGAAGACCAATTTTGTTCATGACGACATCTCAATCCAATGCAACAATCTTACAACTTCCCTTCGTATAAATCATATTTCCTGATGAGCTGTAAATGATGACCCTCTTACCCTTATAACCTGGAAAATAGTGGGTTGGACTGTCCCATCAAAAGATCAACTCTTTTTTAATTATATATCACAATTCGGCATCCTCTTCTTACAGGAAACCTGGGCCACTGCAGAGTTACAGTTAGATTGTCATTGGGCTAACTCTATCCCAGCTGTCCCAAGTAAGGTGGATGGGAGAGCCAAAGGGAGTATTGTGACACTAGTTAATACATCCCTGCAATTTAAATGTGTATTACTGCCACCTTTTCAGCCATGGGTTGTGACTACCTTACTCTTATCTAAACAGATGGAGATTTTGCTTTTTAATACCTATATTCCTCCACTTAATAAGAATAATTTGATCAACAATATTTGGGACTGCATAGAAGATTTTATCCTTGGCTGCTCAGACAAATACGCCACAGTGGTAATAATTAAAGGGGGGACTTAAATGCTAGGATGGCGTTTAAGCACACCCCCCCTTAAACAAACAAGCATTATTCAATCAATTTAAGAACCATTACGATGAGAATGCACCAGGAGAACCCCTGCATTCCAGACAATTTAAAGACCCTAAAGCAAATTGGGTAGGTTTGTGTGTAAAACAGATGATTACACATTTGGACCTATGTATCCTTAATGGTTCTACACGTGGCAATTACCCAGCAGAATATACTTATTGGGGAGCAGGAAGAAAATCCACAGTTGATTACTGGATAATATCATATAACTTCCTGAAGTTCTTACAGAAGATGGAGGTAGACTTGTGATTGGAAAGTGATCACGATCCAGTAACCTTTATTCTTACACTACACCAGAAATTTCAATCTATCTACCCAGGCTAGAAGGCCAAAATACTTAGGTAAAAATTAAATGGACTGAGAAAAATGCAAAGGAAGTTATTAAATGGATGTTAGCTCCAGAAACCAAGGAACTACATACATCTCTACTAAGAAGTAAGTTTGAAGAATCATACTCAGAGGGGTTTGAAATTCTAATTACAAATTTGAAATCAGTTCTTACCAACAGAACATTGGCTCACTCCAAAAAGCCGGCTTTAAAGATTAAAAAATGGTTTGATAGAGATTGTGAGCAACTGAAAATGATATGTAACAAGGAATACAGGAAAAGTAAAAATGCCCCTTCTGAGGATCATACTCACTATTTAAAGCAGTTTATTTAAAGCAGAATGTAAGATCCTTCTAAAAGAAAAGAAAAGTGCAGCTTTGAAGCAGTCTTGGCATAGATTGACTTCATCGATCAAGACAAAAAATACATGCCTTTTTTGGTACAGATACAGATTAACTGAGTTGGAAGGGACCTTGCAGGTCATCTAGTCTAACCCACCATCCAAGCAGGAGACCCTCCACCATTTCTGACAAATGGCAGTCCAGTCTCTTCTTGAAAGCCTCCAGTGATGAAGCTTCCACAACTTCTGAAGGCAAGCTGTTCCATTGGTTGATTGTTCTCACTGTCAGAAATTCCTCTTTATTTCTAGGTTGAATCTCTACTTGATCAGTTTCCATCCATTATTCCTTGTCTGCCCTTCAGGTGCTTTGGAAAACAGGTTGACCCTCTCCTCTCTGTGACAGCCCTCAAATATTGGAAGACTGCTATCATGTCTCCCCTGGTCCTTCATTTCACTAAACTAGCCATGCCAGTTCTTGTAACTGTTCTTCATATGTTTTAGTCTCCCATCCCCTAATCATCCTGGTTGCTCTTTTCTGCACTTTTTCTAGAGTCTCAACATCTTTTTATGGTGTGGTAGTCAAAATTGGATGGAGTATTCTAGGTGTGGTCTTACTAAGGCTTTATAGAATGGTGTTAGTATCTCACTTGATCTTAATTGTATCCCTCTTTTAATGCAACTTAGCATTACATTGGCTTTTTTGGCTGCTGCCTCACACTGTTGGTTCATATTTAACTGGTTGTCTACTAATATTACAAGATCCCTTTCACAGTTACTGCTACTAAGTCTGGTTTCACCCAGTCTATATGTGTACTTTTGGTTTTTCTTGCCTAAGTGTAAAACTACTTTTCTCTATATTGCATTTCATTTTGTTAGATAGAGTCCAGTGTTCAAGTCTGTCAAGAGCCCTCTGGATTTTAAGCCTATCTTCTAGGGCGGGGGTCTGTAACCTTAAACACTCAAAGAGCCATTTCGCATTGGATCCATTTCCCACAAAAAACAAAATACCAGGAGCCACAAAATCTGGGGAGGGAGGAGGCATGGCCAACTTGATGTCACTTACTCCCACATAACTACCCCAGCCATGCCTACCCGGGTATTGTGGCTCCAGGTGTTTTCTATGAGAAACGGGTTTCTCTCTCTCTCTCTCTGTCTCCCTCCCTCCCCCTCCCCCTCCCATCTCTCTCTCTCCCTTTCCTTCCCTCCCTCCCTCCCTCTCATCTCTTTCTCTCATCTCTCTCTCCCCATCTCTCGGTCTCTCTCCCTACCTCTCCCTCCCTCCCTCTAATCTCTTTCTCATATATATATGTCCCATCTCTCTCTTTCTCCCTCTCTTTCTCCCTCTCTTTCTCCCTCATCTCTTTTCTCTCTCCCTCTCTTTTTTCTTCTCTTTCTCTGTGTCTCTCTCTTTCTCTATCTCTGTCTCTTTCTTTCTCTGTCTCTTTCTCTCTTTTTTCTCTCTCACTATCTCCCTCTCCTTTCCTCTCTCCCCGGGCGCCCCAAAGACACTTGGCAGGCAAAGTAAAGGATGACACCCCGCCACACACATCCATCACCAAGGCAGCATCCACTGAATCCTTGCAAAACTGGGCAAAGTCAGAGAAAGGGGAGCCGACAGAGCCGAATCGAGCTGAATCTGCCTCTCTCTCTTTGTCTCTCTCACTGCCCAACTGTAGCCGGAAATGGGGGGCAACTACTTCTGGCTTTGTTGGCATGGGACATGCAACCTACTCTTGCGTGTCCCACACCAAGGGTGAGTGGGGCAGGGAATGGGCTCCAAGAGGAGGAGGGGGTCCAGTCTCCCCATTATGAAGTGCGCTTTCACTGTGCTGTGCAAGGTGCTGCAAGAGCATCAGGCAGGCCATGGAGGAGATATTGGGTCTTCCTCCCACCCCACACCAAAAGGAAACCCAGCCAGATTTCACTGAAACCCCCCTATCTTCACCTGCTCCCTGCCCCCTGCCCCCTATCCCCCACTCAATCCCACTATTGGACAGGGGAGCACACACTGGAAACATGTGTTGGGGCAACATGCTCGGCCTGCAATTCTCCACTTTTCTCCAGGCTCAGCTTTCTGTGGAGGGGGGAAGCAGTCCTAATGCCTCTGCTGTCCCTCCTGACCCTGGCCATCGCTACCTAGCTTCCTCAAAGGCATGGCACATTTAAAAGCTGGCAACTTGTGTTGGAAGTGCCGAACAGTGGGACAGCTGCAAAAGCCAGTCCAGACCTCTCCACCAATGGGGAGGCTTCTGACTCGCCAATGGGGGCACTTCTGCTGGGCCAGCAAAAGTACTGAGCTTTTGTGCTCAGTACTCGACCAGGGAGAGGAGCGCTTCCCCACACCTCTTCTTTCTCTTGGCCATGCCAATGAGGGAGGAGGAAGACCAGGCTTGGGGGATGGCCCTCACCCTGCAAGATCTGCCCCTGCCATTCTCTCCCAGCCCTCTTTGCTGGTGGCAACAGCAAGTGTATGAGACAGAATCCTGTTGTCACACAAAGGCAAGTACAGAGGTGCTCAGATCCCGCACTAAGGTGACAGGATGACAGTTCTTTCATCTCTCTGCCACCACA
This sequence comes from Coluber constrictor foxii, assembly GCA_038048745.1. NCBI lineage: Eukaryota > Metazoa > Chordata > Lepidosauria > Squamata > Colubridae > Coluber > Coluber constrictor. Next base: position 109,608,130 of record CM075961.1, on the reverse strand, counting down.
GGGCCACAGCATAGGGGCAAAAGAGCCGCATGCAGCTCTAGAGCTGCAGGTTGCCAACACCCATTCTTGATACCAATTTATGCCTGAGAAGAACATTTTAGGGAGCTGTATACAGACCCTGACTATGAATCCAATGACAGCAAAATTAGTTTGGACCAAACTCCTTACTGGCCCCTTGTCACACCAGAAGAGGTATCCCGGCTGATCAAATTCCTTAAGGCTAATAAGGCAACAGAGGCTTGACAGTGTTCTGCCAGAAATAATTAAAAAGAACGCCAGTTGGTGGGCACCTCTATTAGCATCTCTTTTCACATATGTATACACAATTATTAGGCAATCTGTGTTCTGGAAGATTAATTTTATTAATGAACAACTACAGTGCTCTCGGTCAATCCAAAATATTAATAAACCTCAAACCTGAATATTTAAGAAAGTAAAAGTGAAGTTATGGCTTTCTTAAGAGAATATTTATGTGTGCAACTATTAGTGAGCAGAATTATTATGCAACTGAATGAAAAATGAAAATTTTCCCATCTCACTCATTTATTTTCATCTGTTAAAATGAGAATAATAAACAAACAACTCAAACTCTTGTCACACCAGAAGATTGAATTCCTTAAGGCTAATAAGGCAACAGCGGCTGACAGTGTTCTGCTAGAAATAATTAAAAATTTACAAATAAACATTTCTGATAATTCAAAAAAAAATCAGTGATCAATATAGCCACTCTTCTATAATGAATGTTTCAATAACAGTCATAAGCCTTCCATTCATGGAGTCTGTCAGTTTCTTGATCTGTTGACTTTCTGTGCAACATAAAGTCTCCCAGACACTGTTCAGAGAGGTGTACTGTTTTCTTTCACCGTAAATCTCCTGGTTAAGAATGGCCCGCAAGTTACTTCCAGTTGCAGCCACAGCAAGAATGGCTGGAAAATAGCGGGCTCTGCTGAGCCTCACAAAAATCCAGCCAGTAACCCTTTGGGCATAGCCTCCTTGTAGGGGAGTTGAAGGAAGGAGAGGCACTTCGTTGGCCACAAGGAATCTGCAAATTCCTCATTAGGTCCAAAGCAAGCTTTCCCGAACAGCAACAGGCACGAATGCCTTTACTGGCAGTCACAAAGCCAGGACAATTGGAACCCAAGATTGTGCAGGAGCAGTGTATGGACAGAACATTGAAACTGGGTGAGATAATTACCAACTTTTACTCTAATGAATTGCAATAACAAAAAGAATATGAAAAGAAAACTCCTAAGCTCAAAATAGCAGTGAATTAATACACAGAGAAAATAAATAGAAACAAAAAGGCAGAAAAAGGAAAAAAGAGAAGTTATAAAATACAGAAAGCTTGAAAAAAAAAGCTCAAATAATTTGAAAGCGATTTTAGGGAGAAATAACTTGTTTTCTCCTGGATTTATTGGACTATCAGCTGTTTTTGATAGATTGCTTAAGGTTGGATTTGGGAATAAGAGAGCCATCTACTGGAGAAGGAGAAGTATTGCAATACTATATATTGACTTGTTAGAAGATGACTGAAAAATCTGAGAACATTCAAAGGCATTTTTTTCCTCCTTTTGAAGAGTTATAAAAGGAACTAATTTGCAAAAAACTAAACTTTGTTAAAATTGTCTATTGGATTATGGATTGGAAAGATTGGAGAAATTTAGTGGACTAATTTGGACTAATTTGGATTTGGCTTATTAATGTTATTTAATATAATATTCTATGAGGCAAAAGAAGAAAATGGTCACAAGAAAAGAGAGAAGAAGGAAATAAGACTGTAAAATTTGTACAATTGGGGGATATATAATTGGTGAGCGATAAGGCTTGAAACTATTATGAAATATGACGTGGGGTTTTGGAGGTATAATTATGGGATTGATGTAATTTGATTAAGCAGGAGTTTCTTAAATTTGAGATATTGGAATAATAGAAAGATACTTTATATAATTTGTATTAAATCACTATAAAATGGATCTAGAGATGTATGAAGAAATATTGTGCATGTTAAAAAGTCTGCATGAATAGTTAAAAAATGACAAAGAGACAAATGGTACAGAAATGAATGTAGAAGCTACTCAACAATTGGGGGGAAAAGAGGGCCTGCCTAATTGGGATTTATACCATCAAGCGAGAAATCTGGTATGGATTAAGGAATGGATAATGTTAAGAAATGCTAGATCATTGACTTTAGAAGGACATGATTTGTTGTTGGGATGGAATGCTTTTTATGGTACAAGGGAACAAAAACACAGGGGTATTTTAGACGATATTATATAGGCTTTGCTACTAAACTGGGAGAAGATCAAAAGACAATATTATTTAAAAATTCCAGTCTGGTTATCAACTATTAAAGCATTCTCATATTCAATAACGTTTGGAAAGGAACAAATTGTTAGATATAGTGAATTATTGAATGAAAAGGGTGAACTTAAATCTATGCAAGAACAAGATATAAAGATGAATTGGTTTTCCTATTTGCAAATACAGTCTAGATATGATAAAGATTTTAAGACAGAAGGTTTTTATAATAATTTGACTAATTTAGATAAAATTTTAACAGGTACTGATGAAAACATAATTTAAAAACTATATGGACATTTATTAGAAGTTAAGCTGGAAGAAGAACAAGTTAAAAAAACAATGATTGCTTGGGGGAAAAACTTTAGACATGGATTGACTTAGAGAAATGGCAAATAGGGGCCTGGTGGCTCAGCAGACTAAAAGCATTGTGATTAACACCAGCTGTCTGCAATTACTGTAAGTTCGAATCTCACTAGGCTCAAGGTTGACTCAGCCTTCCATCCTTTCTAAGGTGGGTAAAATGAGGATCCAGTTTGTGGGGCAATAAGCTGACTTTGTATAAATATACAAAAGTATGAAGGCTATTGCTTAACGCATTGCAAGCCACCCTGAATCTCTGGAGAAGGGCGGCATTAGGGCGGCAAAAATCAAATTAAAAAAAAATATGGTCGCAAAATTATAAAATGACAATGTCAACTGCATACAAAGAAAATTTGTATAAGATGTTTTACAGGTAGCATCCACCCCTGACAAGGATAGCCAGAATGTTTAAGAATAAATCCAAAAAATGTTGGAAATGTCATCAGATACCGGGTTCATATTATCATATGTGGTGGACTTGTGTAGAAGCTAAAAGATACTGGACGAGAATCCATACATGGTTGGAAAAAATGACAAAAAAACACATAGATTTTAAACCAGAGATTTTTTTATTGGGGGTTGTACCTGAAATATATAATAGAGAGTTGAGAAATTTGATTGTTAATGTATTAACAGCGGCTAGAATTGTGTTTGCTAAAAATTGGAAAAATGAGAAAATATCAATGCAGGATAAAGTTATTAAGAAAATAATGGATTGTGTTGAAATGAGCAAATTGACATTTGAAATTAGAGAACAAGAAGATAAACAATACTATAAGATATGGGACCTATTTTATCAATGGTTAGATAAAAGAATATGGAAATGAAATATGGTAGAGATCTTCACAATACAAGAATTGTAGAATTATGTGAAATAAAATATAAAGATGTATTAGTAGACAGATTTAGGAGAATGAAATTAATGTTTTAATACAATTTAACTCAAATTTAAGAATATTTTGAATAATAATGAGGGAAGAAATAGTCATAATCAAATAAATGATTAATGAGGATTGAATTGAAGATGGTTTTATTTATGTATGTTTGTATAAAAATAAAAATAACTATTTCAAAAAAAACAATTGAGGGAAAAAGAGAAACATGATATTCAAGAAATAGATGAGAAAATAGAAAAAACAGGGTTAGGGGAAAATAAAAATGAGAAGCTAGAAGTTAAGAAGAGGAGAAAAGATTAACAAGTAGAAAACAATTACATAACCTCTCAATTTACAATGGTATAGAGAGAAAAGAGAAAATCCTCTTTAAAAACAAAAACAAAAGGAAGTCTTGTGGATGAGTGTTCAAACAATGCAACAGAAAGAGACAAAAGGCACTGTAAGACATAAAACCCCCAAATGATTTACTCACAGTGCGAAGACAAGTCTGGTTCACAATTCAAAGATTTATTTCAAAAAGCGTTTGTAAAGGCGGCCTCCAAGTCTCTTCCCAAGTGGATTGAGTACAAGGAAAGCAAGCACAATATTCAATCCAGGGGTGAAAGGTAAAATTTGTTACTACCGGTTCTGTGGACGTGGCTTGGTGGGGGGGGGGTGTAATGTGACTGGGTGGGTGTGGCCAACTTTTTTTTTAATTTTAACTTTTCAAAGCATTTTTTCTGCAAATGCAAAAAAAAAAAGCTTTGAAAAGCCTCTGTCAATCAGGAACACAGCTGGGATCATTATTATTATTATTATTAATAATAATAATAATAATAATAATAATAATAATAATAATAATAATAATAATAATAATAATTAGACTTATATAGTTATAAGTCTATATAGGAGCCTGTATAGCATAGGGGGCTAATGCCTCCTACTAAAGGCAGCAATTAACACCAGCTGCCTGTAATTTCTGTGAGTTCAATCCTAGCCAGGCTCAAGGTCGACTCAGCCTTCCATCCTTTCTAAATTTTCTGGGTAAATTGAGGACCCAGTTTGTGGGGGCAATAAGCTGACTTTGTATAAATATACAAAAGTATGAAGGCTATTGCTTAACACATTGTAAGCCGCCCTGAGTCTCCGGAGAAGGGCGGCATATAAATCAAAAATTAAAAATTAAAAAAATTAAATTAAAAAAAATACCGCCCTTCTCCTTACGGACTCAGGGCGGTGAACAGCCAAATAAAAAACCAGTACATAAAAGTTAAAATAATTCTAAAAACAAATATAAATTTGGCTGAAAAATTTAAAACAGATAGGTATTAAAATAGATCAAATCTAAAAAACTCTAAAAGATTTTAAAATTAGAAGGGATCAGGCTAGACCGGCAAATTGGAAAAGATGAGTTTTCAAAGCCCGACGAAAAGTCCAGAGGTCGGCGATCGTTCTCAGTTCTGGAGGAAGATCGTTCCAGAGGGTGGGGGCTACCACAGAGAAGGCTCTCCCCCTGGGGGTCGCCAGCCGGCATTGTCTGGCTGATGGCACCCTGAGGAGGCCCTCTCTGTGGGAGCGAACCGGCCGGTGGGAGGCAGTTGGTGGCAGAAGGCAGTCCCGTAAGTACCCTGGTCCTAAGCCATGGAGTGCTTTAAAGGTGATTACCAACACCTTGAAACGCACCTGGAAGTCCACCGGCAACCAATGCAGCTCACGCAGGAGAGGTGTCACGTGGGAGCGCCCCATCGCTCCCATAATCCCCCACACGGCCACATTCTGTACCAGTTGGAGCCTCTGGGTGCACCCCAAGGGGAGCCCCATGTAGAGAGCATTGCAGTAGTCCAAGCAAGACGTGACGAGCGCCTGAGTGACTGTGCATAGGGAGTCCCGATCTAGAAAGGGCCGCAACTGGCGTATCAGGCGGACCTGATAGAAAGCCCCCCTGGCCACAGCTGTTGTATGATCCTCTAAAGACAGCCGTGGGTCCAGGAGGATGCCCAAGTTGCTCGCCGTTTCCGTGGGGGCCAATGATTCGCCCCCAATGACCAATGATGGAGTCAGTTGGTTATATCGAGACGCCGGCAGCCACAGCCACTCGGTCTTGGAGGGGTTGAGTCGAAGCCTGTTTCTCCCCATCCAGACCCGCACGGCTTCAAGGCACTGGGACATCACTTCCACGGCATCATTGGGGTGGTCTGGGGTGGAGATGTACAGCTGAGTATCATCAGCATACTGATGGAACTCCACCCCAAAACCACGGATGATCTCGCCCAGCGGCTTTACATAAATTTTGAACAGAAGGGGCGAGAGAACCGATCCTTGTGGCACCCCACACACTAGGCACCTCGGGGTCGACCGCTGCCCCCCTGTCAGCACAGATTGCGACCGGTCGTAGAGGTAGGAGGAGAACCACCGTAAAACGGTGCCCCCCCACCCCCAATCCCTCCAACCGGCGTAACACGATACCGTGGTCGATGGTATCAAAAGCCGCTGAGAGGTCTAACAACACCAGGATAGAGGAGTACCCCCTACCCCGGGCCCTCCAGAGATCATCCACCAACACGACCAATGCCGTTTCGGTGCTGTATCCAGACCTGAAGCCGCACTGGAGTGGGTCTAAATAGACAGCTTCATCCAGGTACCAGGGGAGCTGCCACGCCACCACACTCTCAACAACCTTCGCTAGAAAGGGAAGGTTGGAGACTGGACGATAATTTGCCAAAACAGCAGGGTCCAGGGAGGGCTTCTTGAGGAGGGGCCTCACTCAAAGAAGTGTTTATAATCTCCTGGAGCCAGCCTCGTGTAACCTCCCGGGAGGCCAGCACCAACCAGGAGGGACACGGGTCCAATAAACATGTGGTCACATTCAGTCTTCCCAGAATCCTGTCCACATCCTCGGGAGCCACAGGATTGAACTCAGCCCAGATAACACTCTCAAGAACTGGCTCAGTCACCTCGCCTGAACTAACCCAGTCAGCGGCCAAATCATCCCGAATCTGAGTTATTTTATCATCCAGATATTGAACAAAGTCCTCAGCACGTCCCTGCAAGGGATCCTCCCGCGCTCCCAGATGGAGGAGGGAGCAGGTCACCCTAAACAGGGCGGCTGGGCGATTATCTGATGACGCGATAAGAGCGGTGAAATAATTAGATTTCGCCGCTTTTATTGCCACTATGTAAGTCTTAATATGAGCTCTTACTAGTGTCAAGTCAGATTCAGAGCGACAGAGCCCTCCAACCACTCTCTAGGCGTCTTTTCCGGGGCTTCATCTCCCTTAGCTCCTCGGTAAACCAAGGAGATAAGTGAGTTCGGCGCCAGGTCAGAGGCCGCAAAGACACGACGCGGTCCAAGGACCCATCGGCCACCCTATCCCAGGCGGCCACCAGGCCCTCAGCCGAGTCGCGTGTCAGTGTCTCAGGAAATGGCCCAAGCTCCGTCTGGAATCTATCAGGATCCATCAGGTGCCTGGGGCGGAACCACCTAGTCAGTTCCGCCTCCCTGTGGTGAGGTGCAGCGGTCAGAAAGACGAGTCGAAGGAGCGAGTGGTCAATCCATGACAAGAGTTCCACTCCTATATCCCCAATGTCAAGAAGCTGTGGTGTCAACCGCCACCTCAGCTACAACATTGAGAAGCTCGGGCAGGGTCGTTGCCATGTGGCAGGGAGCCAGATACGTGACTAACAGACCCATCTGTCCACCAGGACCCCACCTCACAAAGATGGACTCACACCCAGCTATCTGAGGTACAGTGGCCTCCCTCGGACCCAGATCTTCCTTAATAATGACCGCTACTCCCCCACCCCTACCCTGGGCTCTTGGCTGGTGGAATGCAAGGAAACCTGGTGGGCACATCTCCACGAGGGACACCCCCCCCCCTCGTGGCCCAACCAGGTCTCGGTAATACCGGCCAGGTCCGCACCCCCCTCTTGAAGAAAGTCACATATGAGGGGGGGCCTTATTCACAACAGACCTCGCATTGCATAACAACAGCCGGAGCCTCGGGTCCTGAGACAATCCGGGGAACGGGAGTAACTCGGGGAACCGGGGCAAGCAATCGCTCGAAGACAGTGAGTGCATGCCCCCACCACACAATATGGTCCCCTGCTCTTGCCATATCTGCCCCTCCCACACAGCGTATTTATAACACAGCCCTCAACAGAGGGCTCTATAGGAGCCCTCTTGCCTCCAGAAAATAAACCCCCTGTGGCATCACAAACTGCCGGGCCTGTCCCTCTCCCCCCCCCGGGTTCCCCCCCCAAACCCACACCCTCCCCCACCCCGGAGCCCCCTAAAACACACATTAAAAAGAACTTAAAAACCCCTCAGTCCCCGTTTTGCGACATGCCACCTCTCGGGGTCCCAAAACCCGTCATTAAGGTAGGCCCTCGATAACATAGAGGGCCAAACCCGTGAGAGGGGGGAATCTCGCAGGGCAAGAAGCGCAGACCTAGGGTACATCCGATGCAAATATGGGCAAAGAAGATGGAAGGCATGGCAGAGGTCCATAATAGTAGTTCAGAATGTCCTGAAGCAGGACCAAGTCAGTCAGGAGAAACGCCACTACCCTCTCATGGTAGCGGCTAGGAGTCTCTGCATTCTGTCCAGCTGAGGGGATGTCCAGACCACCCTCTCACAGTGGTCCACCATAGAAGGCAGGTGGGTTAGAAAGTCCTCCCATGAGCTGCCCTGTTCTCCAGTATGGCCAGCCAGCGCCAAATCATCAGAGCCTTTTCAAAGCATTTTTTCTTTTTTTTCTTTTTTTAATTAAATCTTTATTAAATATTTGCATTAAGATTAACACAAAATAAACATCGAAAAACAATATAAATGGTGAAATGTAGAAACACATAAACACAAGACTAAAACGAAACGACAAACATGACTAACCGAGAGTTAAGCTCACTCTCCAATTAATAATAACTAGTGTCATCCAAACCAAACATTTCAATAGAGTCAATTTCTACTAACTATCTACAGAAGAGTTAGCCTGTTTTTGTCGAAATTTTAAGAAATCATATAGCCTAATAAATATCTAATTAATCTAAATAGACGATCTTATCACCCCTTTCCTAGGTTTAACCTTCTTTTGAGCCAGACAAAGCATTTGTCCCAACTTCTATTATATATTGAATCTTTCTTGTCTTTTAAAATATACGTTAATCTATCCATCTCAGCACATCGGAGAATCTTGTTTATTATCAGATGATCGGGAGGCGTATCTGCATCTTTCCACAGTTGGGCAAATGCCATTCTCGTCGCTGTTGAGACATGGACAAATATATACCAATCTTTGTTATCAATGTAGTCTGGTCTTATTCCAAGCAAGTAGAGGTCTGGATAAAGGGGAAAGTTCACACCTGTTATTTCCAGCAGCCACTGTTTTATTTTCCTCCAATAGCGTCTAGTTAACGGACAGGTCCACCACTGGTGGAAGAAAGTACCCTTGGCCGACCCACATTTCCAACATCTATCAGAGGACCCTGGGGACATCTTAGCAATTCTGGTGGGGGGGGAGATACCAACCTCTTCATCGGAAGAGGTGGTTTTAAAAATGCTTTGAAAAGTCTCTTTGAAGGTCAGGCAACTCAACTGGGTTCAACAGAGAGACTTTTAAAGCATTTTTTTTCTGCAACCTTTTCCCAGCTGTGTTGCCTGATCGTCAGAGCCTTTTCAAAGCATTTTTTAAACCACCTCTTCCCTGGAAGAGGTTGCAGAAAAAAATGCTTTGAAAAGCCTCTGAGATCCCAGCTAAGCCGCACGATTATCAGAGGCTTTTTTTTTTACTTTTAAAAGCATTTTTTGGTGGAAGAAGTTATAGAAAAAATGCTTTTAAAAGTAAAATAAATAAATAAAAGCCTCTGATGATCATGTGGCTCAGTTGGGCATGGGGGGGGGGGACACAGGGATTTTTGCTACCGGTTTCCTGAACCACCCACTGCCATCACTACCGGATCGGGTAATCCAGACCGAACCGGGAGCATTTCATCCCTGATTCAATCCATACATTTTATACCCTCTCTACAACGCATGCCACACCTAAGAAACTCCCCCCTAAACCCCTTATTCTACTAAGTCATTTCTTTAAGTTATTCCATCTTCTGAAGGGTTATCATGATAATTTCTCTGGAGGAACAGATACGTTATCTTGTTTACTAGTAGCTTTGTCCTGGGCAGATGTTCCTATCTAACTGAATTGTGGCCTTGCCTTGGACGTATGTTCCTGTTTTCCAAGAAATGTTTTTAGCAAGTCATCACGTACTATTTTACTGAGTACTGTCTGTAGTAAGTTTTGCAACAATAAGAACATCATAGTTTATTATACATTACACACTTCATAAAAGAGTAACTTATTATTCATTTCCTTCAGCACCAAGAAGGGAAAGATTAGTAGACACAAAAAATAAAAAAGAGATACAAGATTCTAAGAGAGAGAGATAAAAGACTGACCAAAAAGTCAATAAATGATGGAATTTTTAAAAAGTCACAGATGATGGATAATGAGAAAATATATTAATAAAATGGCAAAATACCATAACCCCAATAAGTTTAAGTTAGTAGATGGTAAATTAAGAGTAGGCAACTTAACTATAGCATTAATGTTAACAGTATGTTAAAATATATTGTGAATTTAAAATATTAAGGAGAAATAGAACCAAAACCAAATCAATTAGATAAATTATTGGAAACCAAGGAAGAAAAATTAATCTCAAAAATTTATAAATATTTACTAGAATTTGATTTAGCAGAAGAATTGGTTAAAGGACAAATGATAGCATGGGCAAGAAACATTGGACGTAACATACAGCTAGAAGAATGGGAAAGGGCATGGGAAACCAACTACAGCATGACAAAATCAGTAGCATATAAGGAGAATCACTATAAAATGTGGTACAGATGGTATCTGGCTCCATCAAGGTTAGCGAAGATGTACCCAAACCTAAACCCAGTGTGTTGGAAATGTAAACAAGCTCAGGGTACATTATTTCACATCTGGTGGCTTTGCCCAAAAATCAAGAAATACTGGAAGAAAATACAAATTTGGATATCAGAAATAACAGCAGAAGAAATAGAATTAGAACTAGATTTTTTTTATTAGGTATGATTAAAGAAAATATTAGAAAAGAAACAAAATACCTAATATTACATATAATTACAGCAGCCAGATTAGCATTAGCACAATTTTGGAAAACAGATTATGTGCCAACAGAGCAGCAAGTTATTCAAAAAATTTATACATGTGCAGAAATGGATAAATTAACACTGAAACTAAAAGACAAGGAAGACTCAAATTTTTTTAAGGTATGGAACAGATGGTATGAGTGGATAAACCAAAAGAATAAAAGGTAAAATTCAGTAAGAAATTGAAAGTAACAAATAGGCACTGTCATTAAGGTAATAGAAGTAATAAGTCACTGTTTATATACATGTATATAAAGATTTATACATATATATTTAGTTTGTATGTGGTGATATGTATTGTTTTATGTAATTTTATAGTTGTGAGCACTTTGTACAGTTTTTATCTTTTAACTTCAATAAAGTTTGTTTTTTTTAAACCAATAAATAAATAAATAAATAAAATATTAAGAATTGGAAATGGTGGGGATTTTGAGATATACTCCCATGATGGATTGAATATTGTTAAAAATTGGTTTTATTAGTAATCCTATATATTTGGAATATTGATGCTATGGTGGAAAAATGAGTGATTTTTAAAATATGGAAGGATAATATTTAGTAAGGAATAACAAACATGGTGCAAAGAAATATTATTTATTCTTAAATGAATCAATTGGAAAATGTAAAAAGAATATGAAGTGAGACTAGTAGTGTTCAAAGTTGGAAAATTAGAATTTCACATGTTATTTTTATTATTATTGTTAATGTTATATAAAAAAGACTTGACCCAATCAATGCACTGTCCACAAAATATGTATGTTTATATTGAGATAGCTAGAGAGATGATAGATAGATAGATAGATAGATAGATAGATAGATAGATAGATAGATAGATAGATAGATAGATATAGATAGATAGATAGATAGATATAGATAGATAATAGATAGATAGATAGATAGATAGATAGATAGATAGATAGATAGAGATAGATAGATAGATAGATAGATAGATAGATAGATAGATAGATAGATAGATAGATAGATGATAGAAGAATGGCCCACAAGTTCTCAATAGGTTTTAGGTCAGGTGAAGAAGGGGGACATGTCATTATTCTCTCATCTTTAAGGCCTTTACTGGCTAGCCATACAGTGGAGTACTTCAATGCATGTGATGAAACATTGTCCTGCATAAAAATCATGGCCTTTTTAAAAGATGCAGACTTTTTCCTGTACCACTTCTTGAAGAAAATGTCTTCTAAAAACTGACAGTAGGTTTGGGAGTTGATTTTGAGTCCATCTGCAACCTGAAAAGGTCCAACTAGCTCATCTTGCACAATATCAGCCTATACCAGTATCCCACCTCCACCTTGCTGGCATCTGAGTCAAAGTGGAGCTCTGTGCCTGTTACTAATCCAGCCACAGGCTCATCCATCTGGTCCGCCAAGAGTCACTCTTATCAACAATAAAAAGAAGCTATCAAAGATCAGGAGAAAACAGCAACAAGAGAAGGAGCAAGGGCAAAGGAACCAAGAGAGACAAGGGAGTCAAGGACAACTAGAGCAATGAAATTTACATACAAGTAAAACATGGAAGAAGAAATAAAATTAACGTCAATTAATATAAATGGACTGAATTTGGAAATAAAAAGGAAAAGAACTTTCAATAAATTGGAAAAACTAAAGCAGGATATAATTTGTTTACAAGAAGTTCACCTCAAACGACAACATAAATTTTTTTGGGGAATATCCTAAAATGGGGAAACTATATGCTTTGCTTACACATCAAAGTAAGAGAGGCATTGTATTGTATATTAAGGAGGTAATAAAGGCCAAACCAATGTTCATGGATTAGGAAGGGAGGATATTAAAGATGGAGGTAATGATGTACTATAAACAAATACTTTTAGTGATGATATATGCACTAAATGATAATAACCAAAAAGACTTCTATGGTAAATTACACAGGAAAATAATAGAATTGGAGTATGAACACATATGTATAGTAGGTGATTTCAATGCAATTGTGGATGTGGACTTGGATTATAAAACTAAAAAGATTAATAAGAAAGCTAGGAAAATATTTCCAAAACCCTTTTTCAAAATGATGGAAGAATTAGGTATTCAAGATGCTTGGTGCAGAAGATTTCCCGAGAAAACTCAATATACATTTTACTCAAATAGACATATGTCTTGGTCCAGAATTGATATGATGAGGATATCAGATGACTTATTATCTAATATGCAAGAAATAAGCATTGAAACAAGCATATGGGAGGATCATAATCCAATGAAAACTATATGGAAGGGGGAAAAAAGAAATTAAAATGGACATGGAATCAAACAATTTTAAATGAGAAAGAATTTTTACACCATATGCAAAAGGAGTTGGTCTTCTTTTTTAAAGAGAATAAAAAAGAAGAAACCTCATTACAAAATGTATGGGAGACAGCCAAAGCATATATTAGAGGACTGGCAATAACATATGTGGAAAAGAGAAATAGAAAGAAAAGACAAGCTCAAAAAAAAAAAATTAGAGGAAGAGTATAAGAAGTTAGAAACAGAATTGCAAAAGAGCTCCAAAAAAAGAACATAAGAAATCAAATGGATTTGAAAAAACATAAATTGAATCTAATAGAAAAGGAGGTCTTAGCCCAAAAAAGTAAGAGGTCTAAACAAAACTTTTTTAAAAAATGCAAATAAACCAGGAAGATGGTTGGCACATAGATTGAAAAAAGAGAAGAGAAAAAAATCAATCTATCAATTAATAGATGATGAAGGGACTGCACATTATCAAAATGATGAGAAAAAGAAAATGATTCATGATTACTATGAAAAACTATACAAACAAGAGACAATGTCAGAAGAAAAAATAAAATATTTAGAAAAGGCTGAATTACCTATTATACCAGAAATATTTAAAAAAGCACTAGAAGAAAGGATAACAATGCAATTGACAGAAACAAAAGACAAAAGAATGGCAAAACACCAGGCCCAGATGGATTACCAGCAGAGATATATAAAAAGTTACAAGAAGTTATAAGTAATACAATGCTGGAAGTATTCAATGAACTATTGTTAGAGATGAAAATGCCAGCTTCATGGAAGGAGGGATATATTACTCTCATTCCAAAAGAAGACTCAGACCTGCAACAGATAAAAAATTATAGACTGATTTCCCTATTAAATGTGGATTATAAAGTATTTACTTCAATAATGGCAGAAAAGTTAAATGAATTTATACATACACATCAAAATGGTTTCTTACCTAAGAGACAGATCAGAGACAATATGAGAATAATTTTGAATACATTGGAATATTATGAAGCACATCCAGAGAAACAAACGGCATTGATATTCCTTGATGCACAGAAGGCGTTTGATAATGTGAACTGGCAATTCATGTAGATGCAATTAAAAGTTATGGGTTTTGGGGAGAGATTTACTAATATGATTAAGATGATATATTATAAATAATCAGCAAAGGAGATGGTAAATGGAGATATGACAGAAAAGGTTAATATTATGAAAGGTACAAGACAGGGATGTCCTCTATCTCCACTATTATTTGTACTGATGCTGAACATATTAAATAAAAATATAAGGCAGAATAAAGAGATAAAAGGTATGGAAATTAAAAAGGAGGAATATAAATTACAGGCATTTGCAGACAATTTGGTGTTTATTTTAGAAGATCCACAAGAAATAGGGCCAAAGTAGAAGAATATGATGAGGTGGCAGAATTGAAAATTAATAAAGAGAAAAATAAGATATTAATGAAAAATATTACAGAGAAACAGAAAAGGGAGTTAACAAAGAAGTTAGATATTCAGATTACAAAGAAAGTAGGATGCTTAGGGATTCAACTAACAGAAGATGTGTTATGATTTAGGAAGATAATTATTATAAACTAATAAAACAAATTGAGACAGATTTGGAGAGATGGAAAAATTTGCAATTATTGTTAATAGGAAGAATAGCAACAATTAAGATGAACATACTACCAAGGCTATTGTTTTATTCCAAACCTGATAAAATTGGAGAAAAAATATTTTGAAAATTTGAACAAAATAATAGTGAAATTTATATGGCAGGGGAAGAAGGTGAGAATTAACTTAAAACTGTTACAAGATGCGAGAACCAGAGGATTTGGATTACTAAACTGGGAACTATACTATCAGGCAGCAGTGTTAACATGGCTGAAAGAATGGATTGTATTGAGAAATATAAGATTATTGGCACTGGAGGGACTTGCAGTTGGGTTGGCACGCCTTTTTATGGTATGGGAAAAATGAGATACATGGTTATTTTCAAACACATTATATATGAAATACTTTATTATTAGTATGGGAGAAAATTAGAGAACCACATTACTTGAAGATATCAGTTTGGCTTTCGACAACAGATGCACTTCTCCAAATATTATTAATATGGGAAACATTGTTAGATATAAGGACACTTTATAAGGACATTTTATTTTAGAGCCTCAGATAGCTCAACAGGCTAGATAGCCTGTTATTAATATTCAGCTGTCTGCAATTATTGCAAGTTTGAGGCTCAAAGTTGACTCAGTCTTCCATCCTTTCTAAGGTAGGTAAATTGAGGACCCAGTTTGTGGGGGCAATAAGCTGACTTTGTATAAAAATACACAAAAGTATGAAGGCTATTGCTTAATGCATTGTAAGCTGCCCTGCGTCTCCGGAGAAGGGCAGCATATAAATTTAATTTTTAAAAAAATTGTCAGAAAAGGGGGAACTTAAAATGAAACAAGATTTGGAAAAACAGGGGATTGATATCGTGTGGTAAACACAACTGCAAATACAATTTAGATATGAAAAAAATGCAAAGTTATATGGTTCTTATATGGAATTGACAGAATTAGACAAGATATTAACAGGAACAGATGAAGGAGTGATAAGAAAATTGTATAGTAGACAGACTTTCGGTGGTATCATCTCAGCGGAGCAGGGAAAGGTGAACGGTCTCTGTTCCCAAACCCTGAACACTTCACGTTTTGGGAACCTTTTGGGGCACAAAGAGCCTGGAGGGCTTTGCGGACTAGAGGGGAAGTCCAGAGTGGAGCGAAGTAAAAGGCAATCACTTGTTGCAAAGAAGGACACCCCTGTCAAACCAACATGAAAGTGTCTGCCATCACACTATGGCAGACCCAAGGCTGCGATGATCCAGAGAGCATGGGGAAGAGAAGATTTTTATAGCAGACTGTGATATTTGAAGTGGCTGATTATTCTGAAAATTGCAAGGCTGATGATCGCTTGGAAAAGTGAGTCCTGTTGGCTTGGTTAAAAGGGATCTCCAGCTGGGGAGCGGGTGGTGACTTGGCAGGAGGAGCAGTGATTCAGCATAATATATCTAACCGCTAAAGTGGTGAAGAGGAGGAAGGACAATAATGTTCAAGAAAGTGGTGTTGCGATGAGACAGGTGAGATTCTGGTGAGAAACTGAAGGAAAGGAGAAAGCAAAGAAAGAGAGAAATTTGGCATGCTAGTGCAACAGGAAAAGAAAGGAGAAGAAGAGAGCAGACAATGGCACACCATGATTGCAAGAGAGGCTTGAGTGGACGAGCACCCAAGCCAGAAAGTGGAGAAAGAACTTGCCACTTCAATAGAACTTTTAAACAGAGGGACCAGAAGAACCCAAGGCTGAATAAAAGTGGAGAAAGGCAATAATAACTTAATAAACTATAGAAAATGTATAATAATATAATCGAGGCATTAAAGACTTAGGAGGACTAAAGAGAGCTATAACTGGAAGAAGATACAAGAATTTACACTCTTTTAGAATAAATGCCTGAACTTGCATTTAAGGCATATTTATTATTATTTATCACCCTCTATTGACTAATTCTAAAATAACTAAGAAGATTCAAAGGATTAAATATACCTATATATTTTATACATAAATACTAGTGGAAATGTAAGTACATATGAATCAGTAACATTTATAAAATACACATTTTATAGAGAATTAAAATATAATGTATTTATATCTGTATCTAGCCACTTATAAATTGGTTATATTTACATGTTTATAACCTGGTATTTAAAATTAATTCTATAGATACTCTGAATTGTTTACACATTGATAATTGTAACATTTTCATACAAATGGATAATTACCATTAGAATTAACTTTAGATATATACTAACTATTTGATTATTGATACTCACTCTTATACCTATATAGACCTACTTATTGATTTATTTTAAAGCTCTTGTTGGTATATTTTGATTAATTTACATAGACTATTGATATTGATACATATGTTGAATAATCTGTTAAGGCTGATTAAAAATAGAAATAGCTATCATTACTGGAATCGATTATTTAACACCTAATACTTAATATCATAAGGAGGGGGAAAAGAGGGGGGGAAATAAAATAAAATAAAAGTCAGATAGTAAATGGTTGATGACAGTGTGGAAAAACATCTATAGAATACTGGGAGAACAAAGTAGGGTATTGAAAGAGATGACCAGTCTTACAACAACGACTTTAAAGGCAGGGAAAAACACTACATCAAATCCAACAATAACTATGGCTTCCTCATTAAATCAACAGTTGACAGAGGGGTTATCAAAGGTGGAAAAAAACACGACCCCAAACATGCAAACAATACAAGCCACTCTGACATTGATCCAGGAGACAATGGTAAAGATGCAACAAAAAATGTCTAGCAATCATGGAGAAATGAAATTAGATATTCAGAAATTGGATAATAAAATGAATTCAATCCAGGAAGCAATTCAGAAGAATGAACAAAGAATAAAAATAGTAGAAGCCAAAATAGAACAAACTGAAAAAAAATTAGGCCTGGTAGACCAGAAAATGATCGCAATAAATAAAGGCCTCGAAGATTCATTAATCCAATTAGAAATGGACCGGGCATCATTCTACTTAAGATTTCAAAATGTGAAAGAGGCAAAGGATGAAGATTTATGACAGTTAATGGCAGACATCATAACAGAATCTCTCCAAAGGGATAAGCAAGAAATTATAAAGGAATTAGATGAAGTGTATCGAATCCAAATGAATTATACTACATGTCACAAATTGCTCAGAGAGGTCGATATTAGATTTGTCTGAAAGAAAATCCAGGATATAGTTTATAATATCACCCAAGAGGAACCAATGAGCTACAAGGAGAAGGAAATTATTACATTGAAGCAAATCCCTAGAAGGGTTCAAGAACAATGTAAGGACTATCATTTCTTAGCCTTACAATTGAATAAACAAAACATCTTCCTTAGGTGGATACTCCCGGAAGGAATGTTGTTTCATGGCAAGGCAAGAAGGTTAAAATCAATAGTTTAGTATGGCACAGGACTTTTTTGACCAACTGATGGGAAATGAAGAGGATCAGAGTAGTAAGGAGGAGATGGAGACCATAAGTCAAGAAGAGGAACCAATACAACATCAGGAAGCCAAAGGAGGAGTCCAGGAAGAGAGAAACAAAGAAGAAAAAGAAAGCCAAAAAATAAGAGGTAATGTCAGCCTCCTCTTTTCTCTGCTTTGGCTGTCATAGTAATGGAGGGGGGGGGTTAGCTAGCTAGGCTATGTATGATGCTGGCCAGGAAACGAAACCGATTCTTAAGATGCTATCAGGTCAACAGCCATTGCATTCCTGATTGATGACACTGCCAGACGTGTGTTCCCATCTGACCTCTGGGAGACCTTTGGATTGGATGATTTACAGTGGACAATGGGAGGGGATGCTTTCTATCTGTAACTTTCACGCTTTTTGCCTCAGAATCCTGCTTTCCATGGTTGCGTTCACTTTATATCTACTAAAAGTACCATGCTTTATTTTATAATGAAGTCTAGGTTTTTCTTTCCTGGATACTGAAGGAAGCATACCTGACATTAAGCAGGATTCTCTTCCTCAATCATCCCGGACAAACACCGAGGGGGCTGAAATTCACAGGATGTCTGATCAAGAAAGTGATTTAGATCAGATGGGGGCATATAGCTCAGCAATGACTTCATGCCAGCTGGGGGAAGAGGCCGTGGTGTGGATGGAGAATTTACAGCTGAGAGAGGAGTCAGAAGAAGCCAGATGGTCGAAGGGAGTAGGAAGGTTGCCGGACCTGGGGAGGACCCCCTACAGAGTAACCAGCTCCAGACCTTGAAAGGGGGAGGCAGTGTGGCTGCAAGAGCAAAAGGAAAGCCTCATGATGGTTCAAGCACTACAACTCCTCCACGATGTTGAAGAAAGCTGAAAAAAATGTGAGTTTTACGCAACCCCTGCAGGGAAGGGAGGAGAATACTCCAAAGTAAATCCAGAGGAAGGGGCTTGTGGGGGAAAGGAAGAGGGACCTGGAGAAGATACATCTCAGGCTTCGGGTGGTCCAGCGAGGGATGCAGCAACCCAGGGACCCCCAGCCTTGCAGGCCCCACCCAGCAGATGCAAGAAACCGAAAATCCCCCCCCCTGCCCGGAAAGTATGGAGGAGACCCAAAAACCCTGGGGCTTTTCTTAACTCAAGTATGAATTCACATGCAGGACTGGGGGGAGGACTACCTATTGGATGCAGCTCGAGTGAGATGTGTCACTAGTACCTTAGAGGGAGTGGCAGCTGAATGGATGGTGGTCCTCCACAATAACAATTCCCCCCTGCTGCGTAATTACAACCTGTTCATGGCAGCTCTTAGAAGGCAGTTTGAAGACCACCTAGCTGAGTGGAAGGCGAGACTCCAAATGAAGGGTATCCAGCAGGGCTGGAGATCAGTAGCGGAATACACCCAAGAGTTTTGAGAGCTGGCACCACACATGACAGGGTGGTCAGAAGCGGCTCTGCTGGAGAGTTTCAAAGACAGACTGAATGAGGAAATCTACAGAGACTGTATTGCACGGGGGTTCCCCAAAGATTTGCACAGTTGGTACATAGTAGCTGAGGATGAGGAAATCGAGATAGCCCGAAGTCGACTCCAAAGAGTTCACTTTATATCTAGTAAAAGTACCATGCTTTATTTTATAATGAAGTCTAGGTTTTTCTTTCCTGTATAGTGAAGAAAGCATACCTAACAGGTATTAAAACAAGAACCCAAAGAGTTACAAGGGCCAACAGATACTAATATCTGCTAGAATGGAAGATTTGAAATTAATATCAATAAATGTTAATGGACTAAACACAGTGGCAAAAAGGAGACAAATATTCACAAAGCTAATTAAACAAAAAACAGTCATAGTGTGCCTTCAGGAGGTACACATCCGAAAGCAAGATGAAAAATATTTAGAGTACAATAAGTTAGGGAAACATTATACAGCATTGGCAGAGAAGAAGAAAGGGGTAGCGGTATATATTAAAGAAGGAATAAAGGCTAATCAAATTTATGCAGACCCAAAAGGAAGAATCCTAATGATGGAAATAAAAAGAGGACATACACTAATCTTGTTGGTAGTTATTTATGTGCCTAATAAAAACCAGGGAGAGTTTTATAAGAAATTTCATGAAAAGATCATTGCGACAGGCCACAGGAATATATGCATTATGGGTGATCATAATGGGATATCGATATAAAAAAAAGGATTATGTTAGCGATAAAAATAACAAGAAAAAGAGAAGTATATTACCGAAAACCTTTTTTAGAATGATAGATGAACTAAATTTGATAGATATATGGAGGACCCTACAGCCAAAAGAAAATAAATATATATTTTATTCCAACTCCCATGCACCCTGGTCTAGAATTGATATGATGGGGATGAATAAGGAATTAGGTATAGAAATAGAAAAGATTGAGATCTTCCCAAACACGCAGGCAGATCATAACCCTCTTGAGATAATATGGAGAGGCCAAAGGGGAAAAAATTACAAAGATGGATGCTAAACCCCCAAATCTTAAAGGAAAAAGAATACATTGAAAGGATAATGAGGGAATTGACATTATTTAAAACAACAACAACAACAACAACATACCTCATTAACAAACTTATGGGACACTATGAAAAGTTATATAAGGGGGATAACAATAGTTTATATACCAAAGAAAAATAAGGAAAAATGAATCAACATAATACCCTAATAGAAGAAATTGGAAAATTGGAGAAACAACTCCAAACAAAACCAGGAGATGAACCTGTTAAAGAAACTTTGACCCTTATTAGACATAAATTAAACATATTAGAGCAAGCGAAGATTGCAAGAAATTTAAAATTTTCTAAACAATTCTTTTTTGAACACACTACACTAATAAGACTGGAAGGTGGCTGGCTTACAAATTGAAGAAGAAAGAAGGATGGATTATCCAACAATTATATGTTGAGATGGGGACCCCACAAAATAATAAAGAAGTTTCTGGAAGCAAGCAGCATGACTGCTTGGGAAAATACCAGGCTCCAATGAGCCTTGACAAAACCCAGCCTGACGAACTGTCGCTGGGGGGACTTCGGACTGGATATGTCCTGTAGGGACAGTGAAGAAGGAGAGGCAGCTCGGTAGCTACAGAGGAACAGGCAAGTTCCTTGGAAAGCCTGAGAAAACTCTTCAATCTGTGTGGGATAGTGTTATCTCAGTGGTTGGCAAACCGAACTGAGTAAACGATATCCCCATAAAATCCTTATCTCATCAGGACAGTAAGACAGGATATCTGGCAGAGACCCTACCTCAAATATGCAAGGCATAAGGACCCGCACATAGGCATTATTTGTTACAGGAAAAACATGAGGGAAACATGAGGAGTCCATGTGGAATTCACAAGCTTTCTTTAGCCAATAAGAAAAAGTAAATGTTTTGCCATGCAGTTGTAAAATGACAATAAAAGGGAGCCTTTTGGATGGAATCAGTGTGCCTTTCACCAAGGTGCCTTCCCACCCAAGGGGCCTTCCCATGAACCATCGTTCCTGACTACACATCTTTGTTCATCGAAACAACAAATCTGGCAATGGGGGGCAGCGATCAGTGTGAATCTCCATGAAGCCGGAGCATCCGGAATAAGTGTTGTGCAGGAGTGAAGATTTGAATAGAGTACTGGTACTGGGTGAGTGATTGGCCAACTCACAGGTAATAAAAGAAAAATTGGAAAATTTTAGAATTACCCCGGCATGGAAATAGCAGCTAAATAGCAACGTGGGGAGACATTGGATAAATATTTGAATTGGATACTATTTGGAAATAAAAAGAAACTATATGGATTTTAGAAATTTAATTAAATATAAAGTAAAAGTTTTAACAATTTTTAAAATTGACACTATGGAGTCTTGGATGTGTGAGGAATTAATTGAGATGTTTAAAAATATGTATGAATCACTAAAGGATAATAAAATGTCAGAAATTTTACTGGAACATACAGAATAGGAAAAAGAGAGCATAAATGAGGAGCAAGAAAATAATATTGAAAGAAAAGAAATTGAAAGCAAAAAGCAATTAGATGATTTCACTAGGATTAATAGTGGCAAAAAAAAGAGTGGCTAGGAGGGGGAATGTTCCCTCCCCCAAAAAAAATCAAATAAAGGGGGGGGAAAGGAAACAGTGGAAAGAAACTAGGAGAAAACTTGGGGAGAACTACTCAAGTAATATATCTAAAACTGAGAAAAAGGATTCAGGAGAAAAGATATAATAAATATAAAAATAATAAAGAAGAAGAAGTTAAAAGGATGGAATAAAAGGAGGAAATTACTAAGAAGTAGAATTTTGGAGAGACCAAGAGAAAATGGTTAAAGAGGGGAAGAATAGTGGAAAGGAGGAAAGGAAATAAGGTATATATTAATAAATTTAAGGGAACTGTATTAATATTATTAATTGTGGAGGATTAATTAATTTAAAGGGTTTTAATGTAAGAAGTGAATATGATGATGTATATTGCTTATAGTAAAACAGGATAGCAGATGAAATATGAAATAGTAATTGGGTTTAATTATGACAACAAGCTAAATTAACAGGCAAAATTGAAATGTTAAAAAGTGGGATGGGGATTTTGAAAAAATATATGCTGTAAATGAAGAAATAAGTTAATTGATGTTATTGTAAGAAATTAGGAATTAAGGGTGGATAGGTATACTGTTTATGTATTATGTATTAAGAAGAGATTAAGATAAGATGTGGATAGCCAATTAAATTAAAAGATTTTAATGTAAGAATTGAGCATGATGACATATATTGTTTATAGTTAAAAAGTGGGGAATTTTGAGAAATATATTCTATAAATGGAGAAATAAGATAATTAATTGATGTTATTGTCAGAAATTAGGAATTAAAGGGTGGATAGGGATATTGTTGATGCATTATGTATTAAGAAGAGATTAAGATATGATCAACAAATATGGAAAAAGAATATTATGACCAAAATTGGAAAAATGTAAAATATACTTGGGGGGAAAAAAGAGATGAAATAACAAGACATGGTGGGAAATGATGAATTTATGGTAAAGAATTATATAAAAGGAATTGGAAAAAACGATGTATAAGATGTGACCCAGTCAACACTCTGTTCATAAAATATGTGTAATGAAAGAAAAAATTTAATAAAACTTATCTGAAAAAAAAGAACCACTGCACCACATCTTTCAAAAATCCTGGAACACAGGGGAACTACCAGAGGATTGGAAAAGAGCTGATGTGGTTCCCATCTTCAAAAAAAGAAAAAAAAACCCAGCCCCAGGAAATTACAGATCAATCAGCCTAACATCAATATCTGGGAAGATACTGGAAAAGATAATAAAAAAAACACATCTGCCAACACCTAGAAATGAGTAAAGTAATAACTAACAGCCAGCATAAGTTTGTTAAAAACAGATCATGCCAAACCAATCTTATTTTATTCTTCAACATAGTGACTAAATTAGTAGACCAGCAAAATACTGTGGACATAATAAACTTCAGCAAGGCATTCGACAAAGTAGACCACAACCTACTTCTTTGTAAGCTAGAAAAAAGTGGGATAGATAGCTTCGCCACCAGATGAATTCACATCTGGCTGACAAATTGTACTCAATGAGTAGTCCTTAAAGGGTCTAAGTCTACATGAAGAGAAGTAAGAGTGGGGTGCCACAAGGTTCCATCTTAGGCCCAGTACTCTTCAATATCATAATAACCGACTTAGATGAGGGAATAGAAGGGGAACTTACCAAATTTGCAGATGATACTAAGCTGGCAGGAATAGTTAACATCCTAGAAGATAGGCTCAAGATCCAGATGGATCCAGATGGATCTTGACAGACTTGAACACTGGGTCCTATCTAACAAAATGAAATTCAATGTAGAGAAAAGTAAAGTCCTACACTTAGGTAAGAAAAACCAAAAGTACACATATAAACTGGGTGAAACCAGTGACTGTGAGAAGGAACTTGGAGTCTTAGTAGACAACCAGCTAATTATGAGCCAGCAGTGTGCAGTGGCAGCCAAAAAAGCCAATGCAATGCTAAGTTAAATTGACAGAGGGATACAATCAAGATCAAGTGAGGTATTAATACCACTCTATAAAGCCCTAGTAAGACCACACTTAGAGTACTGCATCCAGTTTTGGTCAACACACTATAAAAAGATGTTGAAACTCAAGAAAAAGTGCAGAGGAGAGCAATTAGGATGATTAGGGGACTGGAGACTAAAACCAGTGGTGGGATTCAGCCAGTTTGCACCACTTTGGGAGAACCGGTTGTTAACTTTCTGAGCAGTTTGGCAAACTGGTTTTTGGAAGAAATCATTAGAGCAGAGAACTGGTTGTTAAATTACTTGAATCCCACCACTGACTAAAACATATGAAGAACGGTTGCAGGAACTGGGCTTGGCTAGTCTACTGAAGAGAAGGACAAAGGGAGACAGGTTAGCTGTCTTGAGGGGCTGTCACAGAGAAGAGGGGGTCAAGCTATTTTCCAAAGCACCTGAAGGCCAGACAAGGAATAATGGATGGAAACTGACCATGGAGAGATTCAACCTAGAAATGAGGAGGAACTTTCTGACAATCAACCAATGGAACAGCTTGCCTTCAGAAGTTGTGGGAGCTTCATCACTTGAAACTTTCAAGAAAAGATTGGGCTGCAGAGAGGAGGCAGGATTGATGTTGCGAAAGTACGATGGACGATCTTGTTGCTCCAAGATCATCTTCGATATCTCCACTGCTGGATGGTCCTTTTTGGACCTCACTGTTCTGTAGAGGTGGTGATTGTGGAGGGCATGTCCTGTTGATCCCAGGGACATCGCAAAGTCCCTGGTTGATCCAGGAGGAACCCTTTTTACCAGCGGTGAAGAGGCAGCCATTAAGCTGCTAAAGTTGGGACAGCTCCGGAATGGAAGAGATTGAGAGAAAGTGTGTCGGCTTGGTGAGAAACCTTTTAAATGGATTATTTGAAAGAATGTCCTGTGGTGAAAAGATAATTAAAATTGAAAATATAAGAAGTTAAGCGGCGGAATTAAGTGTGAGTTTAAGATAGTTTTTCCTATTTTTTAAATTTATTTTTGCTGGTGGATGCTCATGGACGATTTTATTATTTAACCTGGACTGGATTGGTTTGGATTGGAAATTTCATTTTATGTATTTAATTGATAAATATTTTGGTGCCTTTTTAGCACAAGTTAGTTTTGGTATTACTTTTTTATTTTTATTTTCCCTCCATTTTAATTTTATTGAGTATTGGAAGCAGAGGAATGGAGAAAATAAGTAACACTGCCATCTAGTGGATTGGATATCTTTCTTTTTTTCTCTCTGAAAAGTAACAACTGTGCTACATTTCCAGGGCTCTGAACCTATTCATAGATAAGATAGTGGGAAGAACATCAGAGACCGTTTGAAGGATTGTTTATTCAGGTGCTCTTCTGGGAAACTATCAATGGCAAGAGTCTGAGATTGAAAGGAAGATTACAGTGACTTTGGAAAAAGAGCTGTAAATATTGTATGACAATATTCTTTACAAAAGAATTGTTGAAAAATCAACTGTCGTGGATTTTTCTTTCAAACAGAAAGTTTTTTTTCTTTTTTCTCTCTCTCTTCTTTTTGATGTTACTTCTTCACTTCTCCCATATTTAATTATTTTTAACTGGCCTGTGATTTTTTGGAAGACTTTTAATTTTTCATATATACATAGATTATTTATTTGTGTTTATTTTCTCTCCTTTTCTTTTTTGAATATTTTTTCTTCTTTTTTCCCCCTTTCCTTTTTCTCCTTCCTTGAGGAGAGATTGTTAAGGTGTTCAATATCCCTCTGATTAATTGGATTACGACATACAGGAGCTTGAAGATTTTTTTCCTTTCCTCTATTGCTAGTGGTTTTACTTAGCTTTTCCTTTGCTTATTGCCACTTGGGATAATATTTGTCCTATATATAAATGGATCAAGGTATAGAAGAACCTGAAGATTTTTTATTTGATTGAACTTTTTGTAACCACTTCACAGAAATGAGCAAAAAGGCAGCAGCTATTGGTTCTTCTACATCGACTCCTTCCTCTTCACTATCTGGAGGACAACAATCAATACAGACAATGTTGCAACAGGAAAAGGAGAAGGAACAAGAGAAGGAAAAGGAAGCGATGTTGCAGATGATTTGACAAGGAATTCAAAACATACAATCAAGAGTAGAGAATATTGAGCAGAGAGCAGAAAAAATTCAACAAAGATCAGAAAAAATTGAACAAAGAACAGAAAAAAAGACAAAAAAGTGGAGAACATGCACCAAATGATGAAGAAATATGAGGAAAGACTCCAAAAAGTTGAAGAAGAAAAGGAAGAACAAAGGGATAAAATAATCAGAAATATTGACACTAGATTTGACAAGGTTGAACAATAAGAGTGGAATAGGATGGGAGATGGACAAATCAGAATTTTATCTCAGATTTCAAAATATAGAAGAAAAGGGTGAAAACTTGGCAGAAATAATGATAGAAATCTTAGCAAAAGCATTAGAAATTTCCAAAGAAAAGATGATGGATGGTATAGACGAGATATTTTGAGTCTATACAAGATATGCAATGAGGAATAAGCTACCAAGAGAAGTCCATATAAGATTTACTAAGAAATCAATTAAAATGCAAATACTGCAGATTACTAAAGAGAAAACATTGAAATATACAGTAAGAATAAGGAGATTGTGGTTCTGAAGCAAATACCAAGAAGAGTGAGGGAGATGAGAAGAAATATATTCTTTTTTTTAACCCAAATATTACTTCAGAAAGGTGTGAACTACAGATGGTTGATACCAGAAGGCCTGGTGTTTACTTGGCAACAACAAAAATACAGAATAGATTCAATTGATAAAGCAAAAGCCTTTTACGTAGAATACTTTAGAGAAAAAGAAGGGGAGATAAGAAGAGAAAAATCACTGACTGAATTACAAGAGGAATGCCTAGCAATGATTGAAAAAGAAGAAGGTGTAATGAGTGGCAAGGTGGAATACAAAGAGCAACGTGAACCGAGATCTACTAAAGCAATAAACCCTTCTTATAAAATATAAACATGGAGGAGAAAAAACTGATTACAATAAACATAAATGGACTCAATTTAGCTACTACAAAAAGAAAGATATTTTATAAATTAGAGAAATTAAAGTTTGATATAATTTGTTTACAAGAAGTGCATATTAAAAAGCAACATGAACAAATATTGGTGCAGCCAAAATTAGGGAAAATATTCCCTCACATTACCACAATGTGGAAAAAGAGGAGTTGTTTTATATATTAGAGACACAATCCCAGTGGAGCAAATTTATACAGATGAAGATGGAAGAATTTTGATGGTCGAAATAACAGACAACAATATGAAAATACTTTTAATAGCAATATACTGTATGCACCTAATGATAAGCAAGAAGATTTCTATAGAAAATTACACATGAAAATAATTGAATTGGACTATGACAACATTTGCTTGATGGGAGACTTCATCAAGGCTTTGGTATTTTTAGATGCTCAGAAAGCCTTTGATAATGTGAATTGGCGATTTATGTTATTACAGCTGGAACAGATGGGCTTTGGTAGAAAATTTATTCAAGCCATAGAAGCCATATATTGCAAACAAACAGCAAAAGTAATAATAAATGGAGAATTTACAGTCTATTGAAATAAAAAAAGGCATGAGACAAGATTGTCCACTGTCACCTTTATTGTTTGTATTAACATTAGAAGTGCTAAATATTAGAGAAGATAAAAACATAAAGGAAGAATACAAATTGCAAGCATTTGCTGATGACCTGGTTTTTATTCTTGAAGATCCATTAGAATCAACAACTAAATTGATAGACAAAATAGGAGAATATGGAAAAGTTGTTGGTTTGAAAATAAATAAAGACAAAACAAAGATCTTGACAAAAAATATGCTAACAAAACAAAAAGAAGAATTGGAGGAAATATCAAAGATGCAGATCACAAATAAAGTTAAATACTTGGGGATACATCTGACAGCAAGATGCAGTGCACTCAAAAAGAATAATTATAATAAACTTAAGCAATAGATAGAGACAGATTTAGCAAAGTGGAAAATGTACAGCTATCATTGATAGGGAGAATAGCAACAATTAAGATGAATATATTGCCTAGAATCTTATACCTGGTCAGACAATTCCAATCAGATTGGGGAAAGATTACTTTGAAGATTTGAATAAAGTAGTGTTGAAATATATTTGGCAGGGTAAAAAAGCAAAGATAAAAGTAAAGTTGCTTCAAGATGCCAGAATATGAAGAGGTTTTGGCTTGCTTAATTGGGAACTATATTATCAAGTGACAAGTTTGATGTGGGTTAAGGAATGGATAACGCTAAGAAATGCCAGATTATTGACTTTAGAAAGGCATGATTTGTTATTGGGTTGGCATGCTTCTTATAGTACAGTGGTTCCCAAAGTGGGCACTACCATCCCTGTGGGGGGGTGGGATGCCTTAGGGGGTGGTAAGAGGCAAGGGGGGCAGCAGGGGGGTGCTAGAGGCAAAAGGGGGTGGTAGAGGGGCGCTAAGTAGCAAGGAGGGTGGACCCCACCCTTTGGCCTGCCTCGCAGCAGTTATCTCCTTGCAAGCAAACAGCAAGAAAAAACAATTCCTTTCAGCTTCAGCATAGGCTAATTAGCCTGTTGATTAGATCAGCCTCCTGACTCCAGCTGATTTGCTCTCAGCTGCTTTGCGCAGGGCTCTGTTGTTTGTTGCAAAGAGCTAACTTGCTGGAGCAGATTTTTTTTTCTCCTTGTGCTAATCAAGCTGAAAGCAAAACTGAAAGTAAAGCAGGCTGTTGGCTGTTGGTTGTTGGCTGCAACATTGGAAAATTAGGCAGAGGCAGATTTCTTTTTCTTGTTTTTCCTCACCAAAAATGGTAGGTGCAAACAATGGGAAATTTAGGGCAAAAGAGGAGCGTTCAAGATTTTAAAACACAAAAGAAAAAAAAGAGAAAGAAAAAGGCAAAAAGAAAAATGGGAAGAAAGAAAAAGAAATGAAAGAGAAAGATGTTATACATATTTAGAATTGAAATATGAATAGTAGTAAGAAATAAATGGGAAATCATGATTGTAAAAATGAAATGAATAATAATTGGAATATTTGCCTTTGTATTTTTGAAATCTAGACAATGATAAATTTTTATTTTTTGGAAATATGAATAAGTATAAACTGTAACAGTTTAAACTGTAAACTATAACAATTGAAATAATGGTATATGGTAATGAAAGTAGAAATGATTAAGTTGTGATTTGGAGGATTATAAGGGCAAAACTATTTTGGTTATTGGGAGAGTTTAAGATGTGAAAATGAGTAACATAAGGGGAACGCTCTATTTAACTAGGGAATTGTAATAATTGAGATACTATTAATTGTATATTGTGTTGAAAGCAGAAATGGTTGTGGTTTGGAGAATATATGGGGAAAATTATTTGGTTTATTATTATTGGTAAATATAATACATTGATTTGTAAGAAATTGGATTGCATGGAAATAATTGGAATATTCATGTTCATATTGATTAATATACAAAAAAGATAGTTATATAACTAATTGATTTATATTAAAATGTTGAATTTGTATTAAACAACTGTAATATTATGTATTTAACCAATGTGAGGATGGATATAAAAATAGATGACAATGGGAAGGGGTATAATATAAAATAGAAGGGAAAAATTGAATTTGATTAAGATTAGAGATGAGGATGAAGGGTAATATTGGTTTTTTAAAAAAATAGATGAGGAATAAATATGGCAAAAAGGAAATATAGAAATTGTAAATTTAATTGAAATGACTAAACACTGTTTAAATTTGTGAACCGGCCAAATACTCTGTTCAAAGAAAATACATTGTATGTTTGTATGTGTGTTTCTAATTATTGCTATTCATATTTGTTCTCTTTTATTCTTTAAAGTTTAACAATTCATTCTTTATGTTAATATCTTTATATTTGTTTGGGGTTACCATTTCATCTTTTTTATCGTACAGCAATCTTTCTCCTCAAACCTACCTCCTCTCTCTTTTCTTCCCTTCTTATTCTCTTCCCACCCTCTTCTTCACCTCCCTACTCCCCCTTCCTTTCTCCTTCTCCTCTTTCTCCCGCTCTTACCCTCACTCCTACTCTAATTTCCCTTTCCTTCCTTCCTCCCTTCTCTTCCTTCTGTCTCTCCTTCCTTCTTCCATCTCTCATCTCCTTCCTTCATCCCTCTCTACTTCTTCATTCATTTTCAATTTTATATTTTCCACTATGGAGTCCAGGCAACCCCAATCTTTCTTTCATTTATCAAATTAAATGAACTATGGCAAGAAAAATTGTAAAATGGGGCAAAACTCACTTAACCATAATAATAATTTCTAGATATTTTAAGTGTATAGAATTCAAGTGTTGAGAATGACCCATTATTTCATCTCGTTTTTCATACTAGGTACCACCTTTTGATTTATTTTCATTTTATTCAAATAACAATAGAAAACCCAGAAAATACAGTTCAGTATGAATTGGCTTTCCAGTCCTTCCTTGATGTACTTTTTCACATTGGTTATTTATTTATTTATTTATTGTTCAAATTTCTATACCGCCCTTCTCCTTCCGGACTCAGGGCGGTGAACAGCCAATTAAAAACCAATAACAATACAGTGAGTTAAAACGTACTAAAAGTCCATATAAATTTAGGCTGAAATATATCGAATAAAACACTAAAACTCTAAAAATTTAGATAATTTAAAATAATTTAGAATTGAAAATATTTAAAAATATTTACAAATATTTAAAAGTATATTAAAAATAGGAGGGATCAGGCAAGTCCAGCAAGTTGGAAGAAATAAGTCTTCAACGCCCGACGAAAGGTCCGGAGGTCAGTGATAGTTCTCAGATCTGGAGGGAGATCGTTCCAGAGGGTGGGGGCTACCACAGAGAATGCTCTCCCCCTGGGGGTCGCCAGCCGACACTGTCTGGCTGACGGCACCCTGAGGAGGCCCTCTCTGTGGGAGCGAACCGGCCGGTGGGAGGGAATAGGTGGCAGAAGGCGGCCCCGTAAGTACCCTGGTCCTAAGCCATGGAGCGCTTTAAAGGTGATTACCAATACCTTGAAACGCACCCGGAAATCAACCGGCAACCAATGCAGCTCACGCAGGAGAGGTGTCACATGGGAGCGCCCTGTCGCTCCCATAATCCCCCGCGCGGCCGCATTCTGTACCAGTTGAAGCCTCCGGATGCATCCCAAGGGGAGCCCCATGTAGAGAGCATTACAGTAGTCCAAGCGAGACGTGACGAGCGCCTGAGTGACTGTGCGCAGGGAGTCCCGATCTAGAAAGGGGCACAACTGGCGTATCAGGCGAACCTGATAAAAAGCCCCCCTGGCCACAGCTGTCGTATGATCCTCTAATGACAGCCGTGGATCCAGGAGGACGCCCAAGTTGTGCACCCTTTCCGTGGGGGCCAATGATTCGCCCCCAATAACCAATGATGGAGTCAGTTGGCTATATCGGGACGCCGGCAGCCACAGCCACTCGGTCTTGGAGGGGTTGAGTCGAAGCCTGTTTCTCCCCATCCAGACCCGCACAGCTTCAAGGCACTGGGACATCACTTCCACGGCATCGTTGGGGTGGTCTGGGGTGGAAATGTACAGCTGAGTGTCATCAGCGTACTGATGGAATTCCACCCCAAAACCACGGATGATCTCACCCAGCGGCTTTACATAAATGTTGAACAGAAGGGGCGAGAGGACCGACCCTTGTGGCACCCCACACATCAGGCGCCTCGGGGTCGACCGCTGCCCCCCTGTCAACACCGATTGCGACCGGTCGGAGAGGTAGGAGGAGAACCACCGTAAAACGGTGCCTCTCACCCCCAGTCCCTCCAACCGGCGCAACATGATACCATGGTCGATGGTATCAAAAGCCGCTGAGAGGTCTAACAGCACCAGGATAGAGGAATACCCCCTACCCCGGGCCCTCCAGAGATCATCCGCCAACGCGACCAATGCCGTTTCAGTGCTGTAACCAGACCTGAAGCCGGACTGGAGCGGGTCTAAATAGACAGCTTCATCCAGGTACCGGGGGAGCTGCCATGCCACCACACTCTCAACAACCTTTGCTAGAAAGGGAAGGTTGGAGACTGGACGGTAATTAGCCAAAACAGCTGGGTCCAGGGAGGGCTTCTTGAGGAGGGGCCTCACCACCGCCTCCTTCAAAGCAGTCGGTAGGGCACCCTCACTCAAAGAAGCGTTTATAATCTCCTGGAGCCAGCCTCGTGTCACCTCCCGGGAGGCCAGCACCAACCAGGAGGGACACGGGTCCAATAAACATGTGGTAGCGTTCAGTCTTCCCAGAATCCTGTCCATGTCCTCGGGAGCCACAGGATCGAACTCAGCCCAGATAACACTCTCAAGACCGGGCTCAGTCACCTCGCCTGAACTAACCCAGTCGGCGGCCAGATCATCCCGAATCTGAGTTATTTTATCATCCAGATATTGAACAAAATCCTCAGCACGTCCCTGCAAGGGATCCTCCCGCGCTCCCAGATGAAGGAGGGAGCGGGTCACCCTAAACAGGGCGGCTGGGCGATTATCTGATGACGCGATAAGAGCGGCGAAATAATTAGATTTCGCTGCTTTTATCGCCACTAAGTAAGTCTTAATATGAGCTCTTACTAGTGTCAAGTCAGACTCAGAGCGACTGGCCCTCCAACCGCTCTCTAGGCGTCTTTTCCGGCGCTTCATCTCCCTCAGCTCCTCGGTGAACCAAGGAGACAAGTGAGTTCGGCGCCGGGTCAGAGGCCGCAAAGGCACGACGCGGTCCAAGGCCCCACCGGCTGCCCTATTCCAGGCAGCCACCAGGTCCTCGGCTGAGTCGCGTGTCAGTGTCTCAGGAAATGGCCCAAGCTCCGTCTGGAACCTATCAGGATCCATCAGGCGCCTGGGGCGGAACCACCTAGTTGGTTCCGCCTCCCTGCGGTGGGGTGCAGCAGTCAGAAAGTCGAGTCGAAGGAGCGAGTGGTCAGTCCATGACAAGGGTTCTATAGCTATATCCCCAATATCAAGACCACTCAACCACTGACCAGAGACAAAAACTAGATCCAGGGTGTGTCCACCAATGTGAGTCGGGCCCTGAATTACCTGGGTCAGGTCCATGGCCGTCATGGAAGCCATGAACTCCCGAGCCATCTCAGATGCTTCCCCGACGGATGGCAAGTTGAAATCCCCCATGACTATAAGCCTGGGGGTACCAACCGCCACCTCGGCTATCACATTGAGAAACTCGGGCAGGGTCGTTGCCACGTGGCAGGGAGCCAGGTACGTGACTAACAGACCCATCTGCCCACCAGGGCCCCACCTCACAAAGATGGACTCACACCCGGCTATCTGAGGTACAGTGGCCTCCCTCGGACCCAGACCCTCTTTAATAACAACCGCTACTCCCCCACCCCTGCCCTGGGCTCTCGGCTGGTGGAATGCAAGAAAACCTGGTGGGCACATCTCCACGAGGGGAACCCCCCCCTCGTGGCCCAACCAGGTCTCGGTGATACCAGCCAGGTCCGCACCCCCCTCTTTAAGAAGGTCACATATGAGAGGGGCTTTATTTACAACGGACCTGGCATTGCACAACAGCAGCCGGAGCCCCGGGTCCTGAGACTCTAGACAACCCGGGGAACAGGAATAGCTCTGGGGACCGGGGCAAGCAATCGCTCGAAGGCAGCGAGTGCGTGCCCCCGCCACACGATATGGTCCCCTGCTCTCGCCATATCTGCCCCTCCCATATAGCGTATTTATCACACAACCCTCTGCAGAGGGCTCAGTAAGAGCCCTCTTCCCTCCAGAAACTAGACCCCCAGTGGCATCTAAGACTACCTGGCCTGTCCCTTTCCTCCCTAAATTTTCCCCCAAACCCACACCCTCCCCCACCCCAGAACCCCTTAAAACACCCGTTAAAAAAGTTCTTAAAAAACCCCTCAGTCCCCGTTTTTTCACATGCCACCTCTCGGGGTCCCAAAACCCGTCATTAAGGTAGGCCCTCGATAACGTAGAGGGCCAAACCTGCGAGAGGGGGGAATCTCGCAGGGCAAGAAGCGAAGACCTAGGGAACATCCAGCAATTAGCAGACAAGAGAATGGGGGGCATGGCATAGGTCCATCATCAGAGTTCGAAAATGTCCTGAAGCAGGACCAGGTCGATCAGGAGAGACGCCGCTACCCTCTCACGGTAGCGGCTAGGAGTCCCCGCATTCTGCCCAGCTGAGGGGATGTCCGGGCCACCCTCTCACGGCGGTCCAACCAACGGCAGGAGCGTTAGAAAAGTCCAAGTCCAAGGCCACTCTCTCACCGTGGCCTGGCAAAATTCCTCCTGCCGGTATGGCCACCCCTCAGGGTAGGTGACAAAGATCGGCTCCATAAGTCCTCCCATGAGCTGGCCTGTTTCAGTGGCCAGCCAGCGGAATGATGGAAAAATGGTGAAAAAAGCCAAAGTTTAAAATCTCGCTCCAGAGAATAACGGACAGATAGCAGGGAAGGTGGACAAAGTTCGAGGGCTGGCAAAAACAAGTGGGGCGGGAGGGGGGGGGAGTAGGTCCGTAGGCCCGATGACAAATTTGGGGCACCGCTGGCGTCGCCGGAGCCATCTTCACATCGCTAAGGTCGTTAGATCAAACTCCAGACCAACTCCAGGCCGCCTCCACGCCAAGATCTTTCAATTCCACAGGCACTCTCCTGCCACTAGGGCGCCTGCAGACCAGCGCAGGGTCGCCTCCAAAACAGATGTGGCTCACGGCTCTAGCGCCTCCCCGGCGCCCCCCCAGCTTGACAGACTCCCTCACATTCACAGTCACAGCAGCCACCAGGCACCCTCTCACCGCCGCCGCCGCTCGCCGCTCATTTGCCGCCCTTTCTTCGCTGCTCACCGCTGCGCTGCTATCCCTTGCAGCGCCTCTCAGCTGTTCTTTTTACTGACAGGAGCTCCGGAAACACATGGAGGGCTTCGCAGGGCTTCGCAGCGACAGCCAGCCCTCTCACCGCCGCTGCCGCCGCTCGCCACTCCCTGCTACCGCTTGCCACTTGCTTGCCACTTGCCACACGCGAACTCACCATTCGCTTCTTCATCGTTCGCTCCTCGCTGCGCCGCCATCTTCCAAGCGCCTCTCAGCTGTTTCAGCTGATTTCAGGCGGCGGGAGCGGCAGGAGCCTCCGGAGACACGCTGGTGGGCTACAAACCCACCAGCGTAATGGCCATGCGATCCGCTGGCTGGGCGGGGGGTTGCTGATGGTCTGCAACCCCCCAGGACCCTCTAAGAAGCCAGCCAAACACCCATCCTCTCAGGGAACCCTAGGTACGTTCGCCATCTTGGGCATGCGCATTATGTACCTGTTATCGAGTTTAAATACCAAAGAAAAGACAATGATATATTTTTCAGACCTTTCGAGGATCACACTGTCAATTGTTCACACTGCTCAAGCAAAACTAACAGGTATGAATTAAGTTTTAGCTAAAAAATGGAGCTTTAATTCCAGAAGTCCATTCTTTAAACTTGGACTTCTGGAATTAAAAGGCTCTGGATTAAATGGTACTCCAGACAAAAGATGGAGAAGAGCATCTTGCTTTTAGACATGATAATAACTGTCTAGAAAAGTGAGTTATGAGCTATTTTTACATCATCAGAAATTTAATTTATTACCTGTTAAAAATGCAAAGACAAGGAGTACAAGCAGCAAATAAAAGACCTTCATGTTGGGATTGGTTCTGGACTAAACCTTACTTATGGGACAGAAACCAGCTCTCAGCCCTCCTTGTGACTTCTTGGAAAGCACACGCACACACACACATGCTCCACCGCCTGAAGAGGCAGGGGAGGGCTGCAGGTTGATCCCAAGGGGATCTGGGAATGGGTGTGAATTCATCCCACAGCCCTCTCAATCTCCTCCTCTGTGAAATTGCTTTCTCCCACTTGCTGGTGGTTAGCAAATTCAAAAGGAACCCCCAGCTGAGAATCACTGCTCTAGATTGGTTGATTCAGGGGATTTTTTTAAAGTGTTAACTAATAGTGTTAGCTATTTTTGTTACAGAGTAGATTTGTATTGGAGCAGCCTGCAGACCTCCCAAAGGCTCT
Source organism: Coluber constrictor foxii (assembly GCA_038048745.1). Lineage (NCBI taxonomy): Eukaryota > Metazoa > Chordata > Lepidosauria > Squamata > Colubridae > Coluber > Coluber constrictor. The sequence goes on along the minus strand of CM075961.1, from coordinate 109,572,020 downwards.
GTGCACACTGTTTTTGTGAAAAATGGGCCAGTTTTTCACAAAAACGGGACCTGCAGGGCAAAAATGGAAGGCCAAAAATGGCTGTATTCCATGTATTACTGTTACTATCTTCCTTAGTGGGTCATGCAAACCACTATTCCAAACAATGCTATTTATAGGGGGTTGGGGTGGGGGCAGTGATGGGTTACCCCGGTTCCCACCGGTTCTATAGAAACCGGCAGGAGGCCCCATCCACCGAACCCAACATCACCAAAACCCTTCTGCGCATGCATAGAAGAGCATGTGTATGCGCGAGCGAAGTGAGTGAGAGCATGCGGCCCCACTGCAAACCAGTAGTAAAGGTAAGTAGAACCCACCGCTAGGTGGAGGGCACTGAGGATGAGTTTGTAGTACCAAGGGGGCGGTGGACTGAAAAAGTTTGGGAACCATAGATCTATACAATGCCTGCGTGGCCCAAGGTGCACCAAATCATCTACGTGAGTGGTATGTCCCCACCGAAGAAGCTGAGATCGATATGGCCAGAAAGCAGTACCGAGTGGGATGAGCATGGAAGAAATCCCCACCCCAATGGAAATAAGAGCCCCTCAAATTACAAACTACAAACTCCTAAATCCTCAGTCTGTTTCAAGTGTGGAAAACAGGGGCACTGAGCTGCAGAGCATCGTTCACACTCTGTCCAGTTGGTACAGTAAGTGCTATGCAAACTGTTGAATGCTTATGTGTTAAACTCTCCAAGTGTGAGTTCCACGAGACATCCCTGGACTATCTCGGCTTCAGAATATCACCAAAAGGTGTAGAGATGGACCCCAATAAGGTCAAGGCAGTTTTAGATTGGCAAGCTCCTAAAATCAGGAAACAACTACATTTTTGGGGGGTTTGCTAACTTCTACTGTCAATTTATACCATCATTTGCCCAGGTAGCACTTCCACTCACTGATCTATTGCAGACTAAACACCAGACTAAAACCCCACGTCCAGGTTACCCTCTCACGTGGACAATCACCTGCCAAGAGGCACTCGAACATTTGAAATACCTGTTCACTAGGGAATTGATCTTACGGCATCCAGACCCATCCAAACCATTCATGGTACAGGCGGATGCCAGCAATGTGGCAGTAGGGGCAGTACTTCTCCATGCCAATGTGGAGGGAATTCTCCAACCATGTGTGTACATGTCATGGAAGTTGAACAACACTGAACGCAATTGGCTCATTTGGGAGAAAGAGGCTTTTGCAGTTCGGTGGGTGTTGATGACATGGCACCATCCATTGGAGGGGGGAAGTGGCCCCTTTGAAGTATGGACGGACCATAAGAACTTGGAGGCCCTGCAATCTCCACGGAAACTATCCCCAAAACAAGTCCACTGTATTTTCGTAGCTTTAACTTCAACCTGAAATACATCCCAGGGGGGAGGAATTTCCTAGTGGATGCCTTATCCAGAAAACCACAATATGATAGTACCAGGGAGGTAGTAGTACAGGCAATATTGCCAATACAATTGATCCAAACAAACACAACTCCAACCACTATAGCAGCTTCGCAGAGTTGCAGTGGCAAGGACATATCTTGTGTTATTCAAGAAGCCCTCACCACCGACCAAGGAGAACCAAGTGTGGCTGATGAAAAGGGAGGGGTTTGCATAGAAGGGATCCAAACTATATGTCCCCAAAACTGTACAATTAACAGTTTTACAGCACTGCCATGATGTGCAGGCAGCCGGACATTTCGGCTTCCTAAAAATATTACGTTTAGGGAACCAGTAGTTTTGGTGGCCTCAGATGCGAAAGGTTATAGAAGAATACATATGGAATTGTGTTATCTGTAGTACTATGAAAGTCAGGCCAGGGAAACCTCCAGGGCTATTACAACCAGTGGCCAATCCAACTCAACCATGCAACAAATAGCCATGGATTTTATAGTTGATTTGCCAGCAAGTCAGGGAAACACTGTTATATGGACAGTCATTGACTTATTCTTGAAGCAAGCACATTTTGTTGCCTGCTCCAGCTTACCTTCAGCAAAGACACTAGCAAGGTTATTTATTGTACATATTTATTGGCTCCATGGCATTCCACAGAAGATAATATTGGACAGGGAGATACAGTTTACTGCAAGGTTCTGGCGGAAGTTCCTAGAATGAGTGGGTAGCAAACAGGGTCTCAGTTCAGCCTTCCATCCTGCCATGAATGGGGCGGTAGAAAGAGCAAATGACATGTTTGAATGGTATCTGTGTTGTTATGTGAATCATCAGCAAAACAATTGGGCTGAACTACTCCCTTATGTGGAAGTAGCATATAACAACGCAGTACACAACAGTACTGGATTCACTCCATTTAGAGTAGCTACTGGGAGGGAGTTCATGCCTATACCTGAGTGTCCCTCAACTATTACATAGGACACGGATGTGCAGGAATGGATGGCCCAAGCACAACAGGTGTGGAAGTCTGTTACAATAGCTCTACAACAGGCAGCAGACAAATATAAGTGGCAGGCCGATAAAGCCCAATGACCCCAAGAACAGTTTTCTGTTGGCCAACAGGTCTTTCTATCTACAAAATATTTAAATCTACACCTCCCAAGTAAGAAACTAGGACCAAAATACATCAGGCCTTTCCCGGTAGTAAGGGTAATCAACCCGGTATCGGTGCAGCTCAAGTTGGGGAAAACACATCCCATCTTCTACTGTAGCCTACTCTGCCCAGCACGTTCATTCACCCTATGGAAAACAAACCCCTTACACCCCCTCCAATAATGGTGGATGGTGACCAGCACTATGAAGTCAAAAAGGTGCTGGACACACAATGATATTTATATTGGAAGATCTATTAGAACCTGGACCGAAATTGATTCAAAAAGTAGAAGAATTTGGTGAGGTAGTGGGACTTAAGATAAATAAAAATAAATCTAAATTAATAAACAAAAACCTTACAAAGAGACAAGAAATTGAACTGGAAGGGAAAATAAAAATACAAATAACCAAGAAAATAAAATATTTAGGAATTTAGTTTACATCTAACTGCTCCTCAATTAAGGAGGATAATTATGATAAAATATTACAGCAAATAAAAAAAGATCTAGAAAATTGGAAAAATTTACAGATTTCATTCTTAGGAAGGATTGCCACAAACAAAATGAATATATTGCTGAAAATATTATTTTTGTTTCCAATTATTCCAATAAAATTAGGAAAAACATTTTTCGAAGCCTTAAACAATTACCAAATTTATATGGCAGGGGGAAAAAACCCAGGATTAAATTAAAACTTTTACAAGATACGAAAGACAAAGGGGGATTGGCACTTCCGGAGTGGGAAATATATTATCATGCATCTATCTTAACTTGGTTAAAAGACTGGATGGAATTAAGGAACAAAAGGGTTTTAACTATAGAGGGACATGACCTATCAGAAGGATGGCATGCATTTCTATGGGATGAAAAACATAAAACATAGCTATTTTCAAAGGCATATATTAAGGAATGCACTTTTACAGATTTGGCAAAAAATGAAAAAAAACAGCATTATACAAAAATTCCAATGTGGCTATCCACAATGGAAGCATTGAAACATCCAAATTTAATCAATATAGAAAAGGTAATTAGATATAATGATTTGTTAAATGAATAGGGAAATTTGAAAACAAAACAAGAATTAGAACAAGAGGCAGGGAGATTGATTGGTGGACATAAGCACAAATTTAGTCTAAATATAAAGAGGACATAAACTATATGAAACGCAAACGGATCAGCAAGAATTTGACAAAATTATACAAGGAACAAAAGAAAAATTAATTAGTAAAATATATAAATACCTATTGAGATATAAGATGGAAGTTGAAGTTGTCAAAGAAACAATGATTAAATGGGCCAAAATTTTTAGATATAATATAGAATTGGAGAGATGGGAAAAAATGTGGCAAATAAATATAAAATTGACTGCAGCATTCAAGGAAAACCAGTTTAAAATGTTTTACAGATGGCATCTCCTATAGTTTTTTTAAAAAAGCCACACAAGCTCTGAATAAGGATTTTTATCAAAAGATATAGTGTACTTATTTTGCTGCATATTCTTTTCAAGAAACATTACTGATAAAGCAAAATAACATATCCAATTTAGTTGAAGTGAATACTCCCTCCCACTTTTTTTTGAATATATGTTTTATTGGTGCATTTTTTTCATTAAAAACATAAAAAATTCCATGTCTGTCTGAATGGCGTGTTGTCTGGACATAATTAATGTTAAGTAAAGGTACAACAATAACCATAATCATACTAGTAATCTTAATAAATATATCAATATTAATAATAAAATAATAAAATAATTAGTTTATCCATCTTTTTTCTTTTTCAATAAGGTTATAAGGCTTGAGAAGCTATTTAGAAACATTTATTACTTTTAAGTGGCAGGCTTTTACTAATGGCATATTATATATTATTTTTAATATCTTGTGTATTTATGCATATTCATTTTATTGACAAAAAACCACAAACTGAATAAATTCCAAGCTATTACTTAAAAATAGTTTTATAAAACTGAAGCATCACATTTTTACTTTAAAATATTCAGCTTCCAATAAATGATCTAAAAACCTGAATGAACAGACTTCAGAGTAGATTAAAATTGTCACAGCCAATGTTCAAACTCATATTGAATATAAAAGAAAATTGGCTGAAGAAATAAATTTAATTAAAAACAATATTGCCTGTAATAGCTAGTGTTTCTTGCAAGTTATGCCTTTTCTCACTTTTTTCTACACTTGTAAGGAATCAACAGAATATTTGTAGCTCAAGGTTGAACTATGTAGTTCTTGATGTTCTGTTTTCTTGCAAATGTTTCATTACCAAATTAGGTAACATTATCAGTGCTAGTGATGCTATCTAGTTTGGTAATGTCTGCAAGAAAACAACCATGCTCAGAGACTAACCAAAGATTCTTCTTGTAAGGAAAAAGTAAATTGCTACCTTAAATACAATGCCAACTTGATAACCTTGGGCTAGTCACTCTCTTAGCCCTAGAAAGGAGGCAATGACAAACTACTTTCAAAATCTTGCCAAGAAAACTACAGGAACTTGTCTAAGCAGTCTCCAGGAGTCAAGATTGATTAGAAGCCCTCCACCCCCAATAAGAGGAACTTATTTTTTTTATTGAAAAAGTTTTACAAGTACAAGTTTTTCATTTCCCCCCCCCCTCCAATTTCCCCCCCCTCCCCCTCCTCCCATCCCTTCCCTCCCTTGGCTTCCCTTATAAAAATTATTATTTGTATACAATCCACAGATATTAAGAAAAAGAGAAGGTGAAATCCAAATATAATACATATCACACATTTCTGTCATCTAATCTGCCCCTTATCAGAAGTAAAAAAATTTCTAGATAGCATCCAAATAGTAATTGTCTACATATATCTATCCCCATTATTACAAAATAAAGACCAAAGCATAATTTCCTCCAATTATTCTACCCCCTATGTAAACTATTTCCTACTTAACATATTCTACATTCTATATCAATATGTCAACCTCTGTTTAATCCAGATCTTGATTAACTCCAATTACTTTACACCCTATATACTATAACTCTCAGTACAACACAACATAACATAACCTTTTTCAGCTAAATGCTAACTGATACTTCTTTGTTTGGTATTTATTCTGCACATAATCTATCCATTTCTTCCATTCCCAAACAAAAGTTTCTTGGGTTCTGTCTTTTATATACACTGATATCTTTGCCATTTCTGCGAAACTAGCCATCTTCAGAGACCATTCTTCAATAGTAGGTAAAATATCTTTTTTCCAATATTGTCCGATCAATAATCTAGCTGCAGTAATCATGTATAATATCAATCTTGTTTCATTCAATGAAAAGTCCTTAACTATACCCAATAAAAACAGTTGTGGAGAGAATTGGAGCTTCTTCTTCAGCACATTTTGCATAACCCACCAGAGTTTAATCCAAAAAGCTTTCACTTTTCTACAAGTCCACCATATATGATAATATGTAGCATCTAAACAATCACATCTCCAACATCTTGGTTGAACATTAGGATACATACATGACAATTTCTTAGGATCTAAATGCCACCTATAAAACATTTTATAAAAATTTTCCCTCAAATTCTGTGATTGAGTAAATTTAACATTCTGGACCCATATCTTTTCCCATGTTTCCATCATAACTGGTTCTGCAAAATTTTGTGCCCATTTTATCATTCAATCTTTAACCAATTCGTTTCAGAATCTCTTTCTAACAATATATTATAAACCCTCTTAATATGCATTGGCCCTTTCTGTTTTATCTGTATCACCAAATCTTCTTCATACATCATTAAACCAGTTTTTTGATCTTCCCTCCATCTTGATTAAAGTTGACTGTACTGTAACCAAGTTATATTAATTCCTTCTTCCAACAGAGTTTTTAATGACTTCAAATTCCAACTGGCCCATCATTAAAAAGTATCTCTTTATATAAAATCCCCCCGAGTGACTTTATATTCCGTAAAATGTGCCCAAGATCCAACCACAAAGGTATTTTGTAATCCAATTTCAATTGGTGCTTCTTCCAAACTCTCATCAAAGAGTTTCTAAGTATATGACTTCTAAATACATTATTGACTTTGTTTTCGTAGAATAAATATGCATGCCAACCAAATTCCAAATCGTGACCTTCTATATTCAAAATTTCAGTCCTCCTCATTCCAAACCAATCACTCGCTTGTGTCAACGCTGCTGCTTCATAATATAACCTTAGGTTTGGAACTTTAAGACCACCTCTTTCCCAAACATCTTGTATAATTTTCAGTTTTACTCTTGGCTTTTTCTCATTCCAAATAAATTTGTTCAGTCCTTTTTGCCATTCAATCAAGTTTTTATCACTTTTAAGCACCAGAATCATTTGAAACAAAAACAAAAATCTGGGTAGAACATTTATCTTAACTGCTGCTATTCTACCAAGTAGAGATAGTTGCAGTTTTTTCCAAGTTTCCAAATCTTTTTGCACCTTTCGCCACAATACTTCATAATTATTTTGAAAAAGTTTTATATTCGAAGCTGCAACTTGGACTCCTAGATATTTCACCTTTGAAACTATTTCAAAGCATACCATCCTTTCGAGTTCCTTCTTTTGACCTTCCAACATATTTTTAACTATCATCTTGTTTTTTTTTCTGATTCAATCTAATACCAAACCATATTCTTCTATAATATGTTTCATCTGGATAATTGATTCCAATGGTTGTGTTAGGGTAACCACCAGATCGTCTGCAAATGCCCTTGTTCTGTAATCCTCTTGCCTTATAAGTATTCCATTCAAAGTATTCGAGTCCCGTATTGAGTTCAACAAGACTTCTAAAGTTAAAATAAACAGCAATGGGGATAACGGACATCCTTGTCTTGTTCCTTTTTGTATATTAAAATTTGTTATTAAACTCCCGTTGTTAATAATTTGTGCTGTTTGCTCTTGATAAATTGCTGAGACTGCCTGAACAAACTGGTCCCCAAAGTTCATTTTTAATAAAGTCTTTAATAGAAAATTCCAATTAACCTGATCAAAAGCCTTTTCCGCATCCAAAAACACCAGCATTGCAGGGATCTGTTTACTTTTCTCAAGATGTTCCAATAGATCTATGAGTTGCCTCACATTATCCTTCATTTATTTATTTATTTTATTTATTTATTTATTGAATTTCTATACCGCCCTTCTCCCAAGGACTCAGGGCGGTGAACAGATTAAGATTTCATATACATATAAATATATTTTATAAACAGTAAATAATAAATTAAGTCAACTTGGTGTATCTACTAAGACCTTGGCATAGAATTGTGATGTTTATGCTAGCCCTGCTTGTTGAAATAGAAAGGTCTTCAGGGCACGTCGGAAAGTGCGAAGATCTGGGATTATTCGTATTCCAGGTGGTATTTTGTTCCAAAGCGTAGGTGCCCCCACAGAGAAGGCCCTCTCCCTTGGAACCACCAGACGACATTGTTTTAATGATGGTACCATGAGTAGGCCTACTCTGTGAGAGCGTATTGGTTGGTGGGAGGTTATCGGTTGCAGCAGGTGGTCTCGTAAGTACTCAGGTCCTAAGCCATGGAGCACTTTAAAGGTAAGAACCAACACCTTGAAGCGCACTCGGAAGGCCACCGGAAGCCAGTGCAGCTCGCGTAGAAGAGGTGTTACATGCGAGCACCATGTTGCTCCCATAATTACTCGCGCAGCTGCATTCTGGACCAGTTGGAGCTTCCAGGTGCACTTCAAGGGGAGCCCCATGTAGAGAGCATTGCAGTAGTCAAGTCGGGAAATGACGAGGGCTTGAGTGACTATGCGTAATGAGTCCCGGTCTAGAAAGGGACGCAATTGGCGAATCAGGCGAACCTGATAGAAAACTCCTCTGGCCACGGCTGTTATGTGATCTTCTAAAGACAATCGTGCATCCAGGAAGATGCCTAAATTGCGAGCTTTCTCTGTGGGGATCAGTGACTCATCCCCAATAGTTAGTGATGGGACTAACTGGCTGTACCGGGACGCCGGTAGCCACAGCCACTCAGTCTTGGAAGGGTTGAGTCGAAGCCTGTTTCTCCCCATCCAGACCCGTACGGCCTCAAGGCACCGGGACATCACTTCAAGGGCATCATTGGGGTGGTTTGTGGTGGAGATGTACAGCTGAGTGTCATCAGCGTACAGGTGACATTGCACCCCAAAACCACGGATGATCTCCCCCAACGGCTTCACATAAATGTTGAACAGGAGAGGCGAGAGGACCGACCCCTGTGGAACCCCGCAAGTAAGGGGCCTCGAGGTCGATCTCTGTTCACCTGTCAATACTGACTGCGACCTGTCAGAGAGGTAGGACGAGAACCATCGTAATACGGTGCCTCCCATTCCCAGCCCCTCCAACCGGTGCAGCATGATACCATGATCAATGGTATCAAAAGCCGCTGGGAGATCTAATAGGACCAGGATAGAGGAACATCCCTTATCCTGAGCCCTCCAGAGATCATCAACCAATGCGACCAATGCTGTTTCTGTGCTGTATCCAGGCCTGAAGCCGGACTGGAACAAGTCTAGATAGACAGCTTCATCCAGGTACTGTGGGAGCTGTTGTGCCACCACACTTTCGACAACCTTTGCTAAAAAGCGAAGGTTGGAGACTGGATGGTAGTTTGCTAAAACAGCCGGATCCAGAGAGGGCTTCTTAAGGAGAGGTCTCACCACCGCCTCTTTCAAGGCGGGAGGTAAGAATCCCTCACTCAGAGAAGCGTTAATAATTCTCTGGAGCCAGCTACGTGTAACCTCCCGGGTAGCCAGCACTAGCCAGGAAGGGCACGGGTCCAATAAACATGTGGTCGCATTCAGCTTCCCCAGTAACCTGTCCACGTCCTCAGGAGTCACAGTATCAAACTCATCCCAGATAATGTTCTCAAGATCTACCCTTGTCATTTCATCTGAATTAACCCAGTTAGAGTCCAAGCCTTCCCGAATCTGAGCGATTTTATCATGCAGATATTGTGCAAAATCCTCAGCTCGTCCTTGCAGAGGATCTTCCCGGGCTCTCAGCTGGAGTAGAGAGCGGGTAACCCTAAACAAGGCGGCTGGGCGATTATCTGCCGATGCAATAAGAGCGGAAAAATAGTTACATTTTGCCGCTTTTATCGCCACTAAGTAGGTCTTAATGTAAGATCTCACTAGTGTTCGGTCGGATTCAGAATGGCTGGTCCTCCACCTGCTCTCTAGGCATCTTTTCCGACGTTTCATCCCCTCAGCTCATCAGAGAACCAAGGAGCTGGGTAGATTCGACGCCGAGTCAGAGGCCGCAAAGGCACGACCTGGTCTAAAGCACCAGCGGCCATCCTATCCCAGGACGCCACTAGGTCTTCAGCCGAGTCATGAGCCAAGGTCTCAGGAAATGGCCTAAGCTCCATCCGGAACCTATCAGGATCCATCAGGGCCTGGGGCGGAACCTTCATGTATCTGCCCTCTATAAATCCAGCTTGATCATGATGAATCACCTCTTGCATAACTGGCATTAATCTGTTGGCTAATACTTTTGCAAAAATTTTGTAATCCGTGTTCAAGAGAGATATTGGTCTAAAATTTTCTGGTTTTGTAGAGCCTTCCTCTTTTGGTATCAATGAAATAAAGGCCGTCTTCCATGAAGGGGGTATTTTCCCCCCCTGTTGTATACTGCAAAATAAGTCTTTAAGATGTTCAATCATTTCTGTTTGTAAAGTTTTATAATACACTGCTGTCAAACCATCCGTCCCTGGAGTTTAGCCATTTTCAATTGTTTAATTGCGAAGATGATCTCCTCAGATGTTATTCCTTGACTCATTCTTTCCCTTTGCTCTCTGGAGATTTTTGTAATTCTAGTTCCTTCAAGATATTCATCTATAAATTCATTCTTTATATTGTCTTTGGCATATAATTTAGAATAATAATCTAAAAAAGCTTGTTTTACTGAATTTTGTTGAAAAACTTCCTTCCCTCCATAATCAATAGTATCAATAATTCGAGAACTCTGCTGTTTTCTCAATGTGTAGGCCAACCATCTGCCCGGTTTATTAGCATTACAAAATGTATTATGTTTTGCAAATTGTAAATTAGTTGCCGTTTGTTCCGCTATAAGCATTTGAAATTGGACTTTCAGAAGTTTTATGGTTCCTTGTAGTTTTTTATCTGATGGATTTTTAATATATAATTGTTCTTTTTTCTTTATTTCTACTTCCAATTCTATTCTTTTCCTTTGTTGATTTGACTTATGTTTAGAATTCATATAAATCAGTACTCCTCGCATATATGCCTTGCTTGCATCCCAAACAATTTCAATGGGTGTGCCCTTGTTCAGATTCATTTGAAAAAATTCCTTCACATGTTTTTTGAGTTCAGTTATATTCTTTTCATATCTAAACAAATTCTCATTCAATCTCCAGGATCTTCTCTCCTTCTTCCCCATTTCTATTTCTATCCATATCGGGCTATGATCCGTTAAAGTCCTGGGAAATATTTTCGTCTTTCTTGTTTTAGTAAGTAAACCAGATGTAACCAGAATAAAATCAATCCTAGAAAAAGATCTATGTCGATCTGAAAAAAATGTAAAGTCCACTTCTTTCGAATTCTGCACTCTCCATACGTCTTTCAGTTCCAAATCCTCTTTCATAGCAAAAAAAGTCTGTGGCAATTTGACCCCTGATTTTGCCAAGCTCTTTTTATCAATTTTAGTATCAATCACCCCATTCCATTCTCCCATAATCAAAATAGATCTGTAATTCCATTCCAATATTTTAGCATATAATAATTTGTAAAAATTTTCCTGCTGTTGGTTAGGAGTGTAGATTCCAATCACCAAAATTGGGTCATTCTGTACATTTAATTCAATTGCAATATATCTTCCACAATCATCTGTTTCTATAACTTTAGCTGATAATCTTTTGGTGATGTACAACACAACACCATTCTTTTTTTCTGGGCTTGAGGATATAAAATGTACACCTAATTTGGAATTTATCAAGTATTTTTGATCCTGAATTCTAATATGAGTTTCTTGCAAACAAATAACATCATTGTTAAATTGTCTCAAATAGTGAAATATTTTTCTTCTTTTCTGTGGAGAGTTCAGACCATTCACATTCCAAGGTAAAAATTTAACTGTCATTTTTAGTTTCACGAAGCGAATCAAGCATTTGCCAAAGTTTCTGTTCCAGAGCAATAGTCTTCGGTCTAGCTCCTCCCACGGCTTCAAATTTCTGCGGTTTACCATTGGTGCCCTTCTTTTCTTGTGATGTAATGGACCTCTGCTGCTGTTGCTTCTCTAACATTTGCTTCTGAGCTACACGAGTTATACGTTGATCTTTAGGTTCCTGCATCAGCAGTTCAAGATCCCATGCCACCTCTCTTGTACTTCTGAGTGGTCCTTTTCTAGGCGCTGGAAAATACAACAATAGATCATCTGAAAAGCCACCTACTGAGCCTTGAGTTTCCTCTATTGCTCTGAGATTCTATTGCCTCCAATTCCATCTGTTTGCGCTGTTCCTCAGTCTCTCTTTCAAATTCTTTATCTTTATCACCTTCTTCTATAGTTAGCACCATGGATGAATGTGGAGATGTTGCACCCCATTTAAAAATATGGTAATAAAAATGTTCCGCTTTTTCAATGGCTTTTAAACGATATCTCTCACCTTCATATCTCAAAATTATGCCAACTGGGGCTTCCCATCTAAATGGGATCTGACATCTCTTCAATTCAGTCACCAAAAATCCAAAGTCCTTTCTGTCTCTTAACATTTTAGGCGGTAACTCTTTGTAAAGAGTTCAGATCAAACCAATTTCTCTCTACCTGGATAGTAGCAAGAAAGGACTTCTGCAAAATATCATTCATCATTCTTCTATCAGTGAAGTAGACTACCACATCTCTAGGCAAGTTCCTTTGCCTCGCCACTCGAGAATTCACTCTGTAAGCCTTGTCAATCCTACTAAAAATTTCTTCAGGTTTTGCCTTTAACATCACTGCAAGTGCATCAGCACAAACTACTCTTAGGTCCTCTCTATTATTTTCTTTTAATCCTCTTAGTCTTACAGCAAACTCCATAGATCTGAATTGTATCATTGTCACTTCATTTTCAATCCTTTGAGCTCTGGTATCCACATTAAAAAAATTTTCTTCTGTTACTCTCATTTTAGATTCAACTTCTGAGCTAAGTTCACCCACTTTTTTCTCAATCTCAACCACCACATCTGAAAGACCAGAAACTACTTTAATTATATCTTGATTCAACTTGTCATATTTTTCTTGAACCAGCTCCTTAATTTCCTGATGGGATTTTTTCATAGTTTCAGCATAATTTCCTAAAGTCTTGGCTATAAACTCTTTCAAATCCTTAAGTCCAGCTTCCTGTTCATGACTCTGAGTCTGCATCTGTGGCTTTTCTGGCTTTTCCTTTGTTTGATGAGTGGGGGAGCCCCACCCCCTGGTTTAGTTTGTTTTGAAGCCATGCCTCTGCACAGTCTTAGCCTTTCCAAAAAAGAGGATTTCCCTCCTTTTCCACCTTTTCTTCCCAGCTTTATGGGAAAAAAAGTTGAATAATAAGCTTTTCTCTTTTCTTATATGTTACAATGTTACTTTAAGCAGTTTAGTTGCTTCGAGGCAGGCAGACTCTAATACTTTCACTTTTAACTTTTCCTTCTTCCGTTAAAGCCAGTTGCCATTTTAAGTTACTTTCTCCCATTTCAGTTCTTCTTTCTTATAGAAAATTGTTAACAGGGCTAGCCAAAATACTTGAACTTTGTAGAATCCAGATTTCACCCTGTTTAGCTTGAAAACTTCTGTTATTTTTCGCTGGCATTACTCTTGCCGTCTGGCTCTGTTCGAACAGAGATCCCCCACTGTCCGGAGCCTCAGCGAGCTGGAAAGGGAGCCTCACCCTGAATCTCTCCCAGGGATGAAATAAAGAACCTGGGGGCTTCTCAGGGGGCTCTACCTTGTCTCGCCAGCTCTATCTGTACTTCTTGCCAAAGATCGAGCTTTCCGAGCCGTCTCTCAGCTGTTGACAGGCAGCGGAGCTGGCAGTCTTAAAAAGACTGTCTCACAATGGCAGAGACGCCAACCGCAATAAGAGAAACTTATTAAAGAGAAGTACATTAAAACATCAATGTACCTCTCTGAAATATATGTGGAGTTCTCTGCAGGGGTGAAATGCTCCCTGTTCGGACTGGCTCGGGTGAGTAGGTAGCGATGATGGCCGGTGGTTCGGAGAACCAGCAGCGATTGCAACCTGAGGCTCTGCCTACCCAACCAGTCATTGTTACTTTCTGCTTTTACTTCCAGAGAACCGGTAGTAAAAAAATGCTTAAAAGGTTTTTTAAAAAGTTTTGACGATCAGCTGAGCAATGCTCAATCGTGGGAACTTTTTTTTTTTACTTTTTAAGCATTTTTTCTACTGGTTCCGGAGAAACAAAGCGCTCAGCTGCTCCCCCTTTTCACTCACCCATAGCTTCCTGCTGCAGATTTTCATGCCTTGCTTCACACATCCAGGATTGTCACCCTAGTCTTCTTTCTCCTCCTCCTCTCCAAGTGGAAAAACACCAGGAGCAAGTGCAAAAAGAAGCACTTTCTTGCTCCTGACATTTTTCCATTTGTAAGGAAGCTTTCATGAAGGAAAGTCTGGCTTCCTGTGCTGCTCGCTAAAAACATCACCAGTAATGCTGTGCATGCAGCTTACTGGTGATGTTTTTATGTGTGTGTGCTGCACTGAATGTTGGTGCGGAGGCAGGGAGGGGGAGGGAAATGACTCCTCCAATCCATCCCCACCTTCATTCAAAGGTCTTTTAAATCCTCTGTGTGTGTGTGTATGTGTGTGTTTGCTCCTGGTCTTCACAGCAGCCCATGCCCAACATCCACACACACACAAGCCACGCGCACAGCAGTACTGGTGAGATTTTTAGTGCAGGAAGCCAGACTTGCCTTCACAAGGTACAAAAGCTTCCTTACAAATGGAAAAATGCCAGGATCAAGCAAGCACTTCTTTTTGCACTTGCTTCTGGCATTTTTCCACTTGGAGAGGAGAAGGAAGAAGACGAGGATGACAATGCCGGGCACATGAAGCAAGGCATGAAAATCCACAACAGGAAGCTCAGGATGAGTGAAAAGGGGGAGCAGCCAAGCAATTTGTTTCTCTCTCCCCCTCCCCATCATCTCCCAGTCTGGGTGGCTGAGGTAGAAAGGCTTGCAATCTTTGGGGCTAGGAGGTATTGGATCTGGCTTGGTGAGGGGGGTCAGGCTGGTCAGGTGCTGATCATCAAAACCTTTTTTTTTACTTTTTAAAGTATTTTTTACTAGTTAAAAACGCTTTAAAAAGTTTTTAAAAGGCCACGCCCACCCAGTCACATGATCACCCCCAAGCCACACACCCCCAAGCCACACCCACAGAACCGGTGGCAAAAAAATATTAGATTTCACCCCTGATTCTCTGTAAGGAAGCATTTAAGCTATAGTTCCTTATCCTCTTATTAAACTTCCACAATCCTTTTGGGATGCTACAGCTGGCAAATTCAATTTAAATTTGAAAACCTACCATGTACTACAATCTTACTTGTTTTATTGTTGTTATTATTGGCAAGAGAGATATCTCATATCAAATAAGACATTCTATATTAATGTTTGGTACCTGATAAGACGACATGACTGGATACTGAACAATCATGCCTTGCATCTGATTTCCCTGTTGGTTATTTATTAGATTTTGGTTTGGGGGAGACTGTTGTATTCCTACGAGTCCATGGAATCCTTGTTGTTGATTGGTCAAGACAGACTTATAACCTGAAAGAAAGAAGGTAACTTTTCAGCCAAATGAATTTAGAAATGCTTTCATCTCTCTAGCCCAAATTCTACCATTGATGTAGGATTAGAAAATAGTGTAGTTAGTCAAAAAATGCTGATTGTACTTCACAGTTCCCCTCTGTTATTAAAAATATAAGGAATGAACATATTATAAACCGATAGAACCTAGGTATTGCTATCTAAACCAATACAATGAAGCCCTGTTTGGTGTAGTTACTTCCCAAATACACTACCTAGATCCGTGATGGCGAATTTATGGCATGCATGCCAGAGGTGGCACGCAGAGCCCTTTCTGTGGGCACACATGCCATCGCCAGCTGCTCTTCTGGGTTTTGTTGCACACATGTGCACACCATTGCACATGCACACCAATCAGCTATTCTCTTCTGGGTTCTGGCCACATGCTGGTCTTTGTGCAAAGAGCAGCTGGCCGGTGTGCACGCATGTGCAGGAACCGAGAAAAGAGCAGCTAGCCGATGTGTATATATGACAGACCAGCTGTCCAGTGCACATGCAGACAATGGAACCCGGAACAGCAGTTGACCACTAAGCACATTCATATCAGCCAACTGCTTTCTTCCAGGTTCTGATGCTCCAGTGCGTGCACACGCGTCAATTTTGGCACTCAGTGCTGAAAAAGTTAACCATCACTGGCCTAGATCCAACCTCTCCCCCAATAATTGCTGATTTCTATCCTATTCTGTAGACAGAATATGTTATTCCTTATTTCAGAAGATGTTTATGAATAATGAAAAACAAAATCGGGGAGACAAGCTGAAGTGTTGACATTTCTGTTGTTTACGCAGATCTTTTGATTGACTATCAATCAGAATAAGGCTATCTGTGTGGAGAGATAATGATGGTACAATATCAGAGATAGATTTTTAATATAAATCATGTAGTTCCTGGGCCAGATAGGCTGTGCTGCATAAATCCCAGTCTTCAGAAGAAATTTATTAGCTCTCAGTGGAATTATATTTGCAATGATAGTGTTTGCTTTCTATTTCTTTGCACAGTTGAGAGGATACCTAGCTAATAATCACTGAATCATGAAGTATATTAAACAATAAATGTCTCATGAATAGAAATTAAGGAGCGATGACACTTACATTTTCACATTGAAATAACTCGTCTTATAGTTTTTACACAAAGAATCTTTGCTCTCCTGAATTTTAAAAAATATAACATTAAGTAGAAGTGATGCATGTTCCAAGAAAGCAATGTAAATAAGAGGCATGCCCAATATGAATACCTTTAGCATATTTTGTTTTGGCTTACAGAATATGATAACTGGAATGTTAGGAGATTACCTTGCCTGGAAAGTATTCTGACATTAAACAATATCATGGCACTGCTTAGCTTTTTGGCTTCAAAATGTATTGGGATTACAGCTTCCAAAATTCCCAGTCACCATAGCCATAAATTATTATACTCCAAAACATTTGGAGAGAATTAGATTATGGAAAATTGCTATATATATGATGTCTGAATTTATAGAACTTAAGCAACTGTGATTTTCAGACCCACAGTACTGACTTGCATATGGTAAGTAAAAATTTGTTCTAAAACTGATCCAATATGTTCTGCTTTTTTGTTCCCTTCCTTGTATCCTTTATACTTCTATCCAAACATTCATGGATACTGTACTGTTCTACCACCAGCCTCATATTCTTTAATCATCCAAAAATTTAAGAAGTGTACTTGCTATTTCTATTCAAAAGAGATTTTATCCTTCTATTCATTATTTTGTATTTCTAATATCTCCATAAGAATTGTAAAGTTATTCACAATTTGCCAATGGAGATTCTCAGTCATCTAGGTCATGGTTGTCCCAAAGGTGCTTTTTCAAGAAGCAACTGACTTTCTGGTTTTTTCTTTGAAGATGTTTCACTTCTCAGCCAAAAAGCTTGCTCAACAGACTGGATGGTGGGGAATGGAACGATCTATACTCCTTGAAGACAGCTAGTTATTTGCATTCTGTTAGCGAGTCATTAAAGTCACCTGGAGGTTTATCTTGTCATCAGAGTCACCTGAGTGGTTCAAATGGGTGTGAGGCCGTTTTGGAACTGTTGAAAGAACTGTGTTGTAGACTGGAGATAGATGATGTCTTATCCCTCCCTTTCTGTTCAGAGAGGACTGTTCAATTTTGACATAGATAGCCTCTGACCCCTCTTTCAAACCAATGAACTTCTCTGACCAAAATTTGGATTTGCTGTCTTCAAAAGATTAGCTTTCGTCTTTTAAATGTAGATGGACTGTTGGATCTAGTCCTGATGGGTTTGTTCTCCTATGTTGTGCAGTGTGTTTACACAGTAGTTGTTTTATTTTCCCAATGTAAACATCACATGGCTCACTGCATTGTATTGCATATGCCATATTGCTCAGTTTGTGTCTGGTAGTTGTATCTTTGGGGTGGACAAGCTTCTGCCTTAGTGTATTCTTGGGTTTGAAGTGGGCACATATGTGGGCTTTTCCGATATTCCTGTAGTATATGGAATGACAATATGGAATGAGTTTCATTTATTGTTCTCTTTGTTGTCTGTTATGAGGAACTCCTTTAGAGTCCTTTTTTGAGATTTAGTGAAGGCCCACTTAGGATAGCCACACATTCTGAGGGCTACCTTGATATGTTTTTGTTTTTTCCTTTCCCATCTTTGCTGGTAAGCAGGCCTTCAGTTCGGTGACGACTCCCATTTTGTGCTCCAGTGGGTGGTGGAAATCAAAAGGTAAATATTGATCTGACTTCCGGTTTGGTGTCGTGGTGAGACAGTCAGGGAATTAGTGGGCTCCAATGAGCACTGTGAAAACGCCAGCTGCCGAACCGCTGCCAATGGGTCTTTGGACTGGAACTGTCCTGTAGGGACAGGGAAGAAAGAGAGGCACCTCAGATGACTGAGAGGAACAGGCAAGCTCCTTGGAGGTCAGAGGTTACTCTCTGTGAGTCGGCGGTGGGGGGTGGCAGCCATGGCAGCTGCCACGAAGCTGGGACAACCAGACTAAGTGTAGAGCTAGAGAGAAGAAAGAAATGGAATGGAATCTTTTTGAAGCCGGGTGAGTGACAGTCAACTCAGGCTTAAATAACAATAAAGGAAACATCTTACAATTATAAGACCCCAAATGTGTAATAGCAGCTAAGGAGCATGGGGGCAAAGAAGATTTTGAAATGTAACTTTGAAGAGATAAAAACTCAATAGAAAATTGATTTTTGAACAAACTATTTGGAAACTTTAAACAATTAGATATGGTCAAAGGATTGGAAAGAATAAAAAGAGATCCTTTTCCCCCCCTTTCTTTTTTAAATTGCAAGAAAAACAAAAGAATGGATAATAAGCTTTAAAAAGAGGGGGAAAAGTGATGTATAAATAAAAGGGGAAAAAAGAAAAAAGAAGTGAGAAGAACTATTTTAATTTGGACTGGACTTTAAATATGATCTGATATTTTTAAACTGAAAAAGAAAAAGAGAAGCTAAGTAAGATCGTGATGTAATTGCAACAAAATGGATACTTGTTAAGCAATTGGAAATTGTGGATTGCAGAGAGACACCATCAGGAGTAAAAAGGAACATTGCAACTTGGTTCCTTGTTTTGAAAAATTGTGAACTTTACAGATAACAACCATGAGAATTTGTGGAGGAGGATTTTCTTGTCTACAAGAGGTTTGACTTTTGGAGGAATAAAAAAAAGAAATAGAAGGGAATACAATGGAACTTGTATAATTGGAACAATTATTTGACTTGGAGAATGGAAATAAGAGAAATAACTATAATGTTGCATAAAGGATAAAAAGTCGAGGATATAAAAATTGAAATGGAGTATACACGAGTGGACAAGAAAATGAAGATGGAGAAATAAGCATAGAACTGGAAAATAAAGAAGATAAAGACATTGTGATTAAATGTGAATAAATAATTGAATATGTGAATAGTAATAATAATAAAGGGGGTCTCTAGAGATTATATTGAGATTAACAATAATAAGAGAATAAAAGGTTGGAAAATATTAAGGAAATTAAAAAAAATCCAGGACCTGGATTTATAAAATGACTATACTGAGATTAATAAATATGAGAATAAATATGTTACAGACATTTAGAAATGAAATAGGGATTGAAGCTAAAATATAGGTAAATTAGACTATATTTAAAGAAAATATAGCAATGGACATAATGAACCATTTTTTTATTAAATGGTTTTTATTAAATTTTATTTTATTTTATTTTTTATTATTAAGATGTTAGAAGGTACTACTTGAGAAAATTGATGGTTATAACAATTGGGATATTGTTATAATTTGAATATTTTTAATAATATATTTACAAAAGTTAAAGATGATTATGCTGGGATTAACAGTGGAACAAAGATGATTAGACTGGGATTAACAGTGAGAAAAATAAAGATGATTGCACTGGGATTAACAGTGGAACAAAGATGCTAACACTGGGATTAGCAGTGAGAAAAATAAAGAGGATCATACTGGGATTAACAGTAGAATAAAGACTTCCAGTGGCACCTCCATCGTTGTCGGTGGCGCTTTATGTCCGCTGGCCTCGCCGCGCATGAAAGAGCCCCCGCACAGCAGGCAGGCGGCTCAAAAATCCTGCTCTTCAGCTGGAAGAGCGGGCTGAGCTACTGGGGGTGAGGTAGAGCCCCCTGATTTTCCCCCAGGACTTTTTCTCTGTCCTGGAGAGGGCTCAGGACGATGGCTCCCTATTCACCCCCAGAGAAATTCCGCGCTGTGAGGGATCTCTGCTGCTTCCAGCAGCAGAGCTAAACGTCGTGAGCAACACCACAGACCGATTGAATCTAGCAAGCAAGCTGATGAAACCTGGATTGACTAGAGGAGGAAAAATGCAAGTATGCAAGTATTGTTTTTTATCAATTTTTAAACAATGAGAAGAGGAAGAAGAAGAGAGATTGGAGAAAGTGTTTTGAAAATGGCGACTGGCTTTGCTCGGAAAATGCTTGAGAAAATGGAGAGTGGAAAGTGAAAGTAAGAGCTTAGCCAGCGCAGAAGTATTTTAAAAGAAACATCCTAGTAGGGAAAAGGAAACAAATTGATTTAAACAGGACCTTTCTGGGGGTTTTTTTGGTTTTGTTTTTTTTTGAGAAAAGTTAGAAATCTTTTTTTTTCTGGAAGTATGACTCCTAAACAAAAGGTAAGGGGGGGCTCCCTTACAAGTCAGACAAAGGAAAAAGTAGAAATGATTCAAAAGCACTTGCAGGGAACTGCAAATGAGGACTTAAAAGACTTTATAACTAGGTCTCTAGGAAGTATTGCTGAGAAGATAGAAAACTCACAGAAGAATCTTGAAGAGCTGGTACAGGGAAAATATGATGAGCTGAACCAAACTATTTTTAAAGTAGTTTCTGCATTTGCAGTTGTGGTGAAGAGAATAGAGAAGAAAATGGCTGAAATCAATAGAAAGGTTGATTCCAAGATGAAAGATTTACAGGAAAAATTTGTTGAAGCTGATGCCAAAAATCAGGAAATCCAGAATGATGTGATGATGCTTCAATTTAAAGCTATGGAGTCTGCTTTGAGATTAAGAGGTATAAGAGAGAATAACAGAGAAAATTTGAGAATACTTTGTGCTAACGCATTAGCTGCATTTTTAAACTTGGAAGTTGACCAAATTCTTGGCTGTATTCAAAAAGTTTACAGGGTTAATTCACGTGTTGCCAGACAGAAGAACCTACCCAGAGATGTTGTTGTCTATTTCACTGATAGAAGATTAAGAAATGATATTTTACAAAAATCTTACTCAGCTACTTTAAGGGTAGAAGGTTTATAAATTAGGGTCTATAAAGAGTTACCATCCAGGATTTTGAGATACAGAAAAGATTTTGGATTTCTGGTGAAGGAATTGCATAGAAGAAAGATTCCATTTAGATGGGATGTACCAGTTGGTGTAATTTTGAGTTATCAAGATGTGAGATATTGTTTAAATACCGTTGAAAAAGCTGAACATTTTTATAATAACATTCTTAAGGGAGCTCCCATACTTTTATCTTCTGCTATGTTGTCATCTATGGAAGAAGATAAGCAAGAGAAAGAGTCTGAGGAACAATGTGCGCAGGTAGAATTACAAAATCAAAATAATCAAAGTGTGCTAGAAGTAAAAGGGGCGTTAGGTGGTTTTCTAGATGACCATATTATGGAATATCCAGATTTGAAAACAAAGCATTCCAGAGATTTAAGAGAAGTGGGATCAGGCCTTGAACTGTTGAAGCAAGATGAAAAACAAATATTACTGAGACAGCAGAGGCCCAGTATTCCACAAGTGGAAAAGTATGATGCAACAGAAACTACAAGTCAAGGGAGGAAAGAAATTGAAAACCACTGAAACTGAACTGCAGCCGAAAATGTGTCTTTTGATGGAATCGCATGATGAACCCTAAAGGTTAATTCTGAATAGATGGAATCCATTACATAAAGGATTATTTGAAATAATTTGGAAGATAACCATTGTTATATTTAATTTGTTATATTTTAATTTGGACTTAAAATTTGTTACAAAACTCATCCTGATTTGGATTTGACTTCTTGAGAAAGTTAAACAGATCACTGCAAAATATGCAGAGGATCTGTGATTACCCTATTATAATTTCATTGGAATTAATTATCTAGATGAGGAAATTGAAAGATGAAAACATCTTGGAAACCCGAAGGAAGGAGGTGGAAAGGTTGGCAGGATTTGAAAGAGTTTTAGAGGAACATTTAGGAGTGCAGCTTGTATAAGCTGCATTTATTTTTCTTTTAACGGATACATTAGGAGTCAGGTTGAATGATCTACCTAGAGGATAACAAGATACCTTCATGGTTGGATTTTACCTATACTAAGTCACTCGGGGGGATTTATACATGAAGAGATGTTTGTTGCTGATGGGGGCAGCTTGAATAAGAATAAGAACTAGTGTATAAATATTGTGTCAGAAGATTGTGTCAGAATATTGTGTCCAACTTTAATCAAGATCAAGATGAAGAGAAGATGAAAATCTGGTTATTGAGATAGAAAATTTATTTGATAAAGTCATTCGGGGGGATTTCTATATGGAGAAATGTTTTTTGCTGATGGAGGCAGCAGGAATATGAAGCTTATTAAAACTATGCTGGATAAACTTCAATCAAGATGAAGAGAAGATTGAAACATGGATTACTGAGATAGAAAATTTTTGGATATAATTGTATAACTATAATTATATATATATAATCATATATGATATTTTATTAGAATAGAGAAATGTTTTATGTTTTTGTTTAATAGTTGATGGGCCTAGCTGGGATAAAATTAGTTAATATGGATATGGATGTGATTTATTATATTTTATTATTAGGGGTTCGATTTTGGTATATAATTAAAAATATTAATATCGATGGATTTGAGGAAGGCATGATATTTTTAATTGGGTTTAAATATTATAAATATGGTACTGATTGATAATCTGTTTTTTTTTAGTTGATCGGTGTAGCTGGGATAAAATTATTTGATATGGATATGGATATGATTTATTACATTTTATTATTAGGGGGATTGATTTTGGTATATAATTAGTATATTAATATTAATGGATTAGAGAAAGGCATGATATCTTTTAATTGGGCTTAAATATTATAAGTATGGTATTGATTGATAAATGAATATTGATGGTTGATGGTTGATTAAGGAGGTAAATCTTATTATTATTAGTCTTTTTTATTACAATATTGTTAATTTTAGGAAAATTTTTTATTACTTCTAGGTTTATTTGTTATATTACTTTGTTATATGTACTTGTTTTTTTAAAACTTGTAGCGGAAGTCAAGGGGGGATGGGGGGGAAATGGGGTGGGGAGGGGGGAGGTACAGGGGGAAGGGGGGTTTTGGGGGGGAAATGGAAAAATTTTGTATTTTAAAACTTTTTCAATAAAAAAAACAGTAGAATAAAGATGAGTACATTGGGATTAACGGTGGAAGGATAAAAGAAAAGGTTGAATTAGAAAATTGCAGGGCTGTGGAGTCGGGAGAATTGGTACATTTAAACTTGCTTTTTTAAAAATTCCAATCTAAATTTAGTAGGAGTCGGAATTGGTGCATTGTTTGCCGACTCCAACTCCGACTCCAGGTACCCAAAATTTCCTCCGGCTCCGGCTCCGGCTCCTCGACTCCGACTCCGGCTCCGACTCCACAGCCCTGGAAAATTGACAGCTACAATAATTGGGATATTGCTTAAATATGTATAACAATTGTAATAATTTGAACATTTTTTACTTAAGTAAAAGAGAAAAGAAAATTGAAACGATATATGATTATGATTTATAAACAAAAATTACTTAATTGGTGTTATATAAATGGTATGGTTTAATAGATAGAATTTGGGATAATTGGGAAACTGCACTAAATAGCATTCTTTGAACTAAGAACTATGTTTAAATATTAAATTGCTATATTTTTAAGATTAAAGATAAGATTTAAATTTGATAAAGTAATAATGGAATAAGGATTTAATGAGTATCATGAAATATAAATATGTTTGAACTGTACTGAAATGTATTATGAGTTATTAATTGAATTAAGATTTAAGATGGGTTAATAGAAGGGTAATTGTTTTGATTAAATATGTGTTAATTTTTTAAAAATATGGTATTAGTTCAATATGTGATTTAAGATTAAGAAATAAGTGTTACGGCAAAATAGAATAGATAAAATTTTGTTAAAAATGATTAAAAATTGAACAAATAGATGACCAGATCTAAGCTCTGTTCTGAAAAGATGTAATTTGTATGTTTGGAAAAAAAATAAAAAAACTTTTTGCAAAAAAACCCTCACTCACTCTGTGTGAGTGAGTTTTCTGTAAACTTCAAAGTTAAGACTTCTGTCTTCCTTAATGTGTACTGCACAGTTCAGGAAAGCTAAACTATTTTCCTTAACATCTTCCTGTGTGAATTTGATGTATCTTTCCATAGAATTGATGTTTGGTGAACACTTCCAATTCCTGTTTTGTTTTTTGTTTTTTAATCAGAGCTACCTGGTCTATCCAAAAATGGGATGAAGCATACTGCTTCAGCTTTCACTTTTCAGCCCCAATTATAATTTCTCTGTTTTGATCTTGACCCAAGTATCATCCACATACCTATATCAGTGAGTGGGTGGGATTCCTGTGAAAGAATCTAGGACTTCAGATTCTACTTCTTCTATATTTGCAAAAATGGGGGATACAGCTGAACCCATGGCACAGCTGTGTCTTTGTCTATAGAAACCTTCATTGTATTTAAAATAGGTAGTGGTCAAGCAGAGGTCAGCATGGCACCTATATGGTCTAGGCTGAGGTTGTGTCTGTCACCTTATGTCCGGTCTTGTAGCACTCATTTTTTTCACTACTGAGACAGCTTTGGTAGTTGGAATGCAGGTGAAGAGGGAAGTGACATCATAGGAAACCATGATCTCATCCAGGTCCAGTTTTAGTTTCCAAACTTTGGTGGCAAAGTCCTGTCAATTGTTGATGTGATGGGTAGTGTTGCCAACTACTATTATTGTCAGATCCCTAAAAGTGATATTGCCATTCAATTGGAGGAAGGGGGAGACTTGGATTCAATTTACTAGCATTGCCCGTGTCAATAGATATTTTACAACCTATATCCTGGTGCCAAAGAGGCCTGAGATCCTCTTAACATGGAGGAATGTTTATGAGAGCCATGTGGATTGTTTCACTTTAAAGGATAATGGTGAATACACGTTTGTTCGGATTCTCAGAGAAATTAGTAAAGAAAACCTGTTCACACTTGTGTATTGGCTAAAATCTGCATTCTGACTTAAAGGGAGGGGTCTCTACTGCTTTAATCCTACTTCTGTTGCCTAAGGGTATTCAGATCTTGCTTTAACTTGGTTGCTATCACTTCTGCTTAATAAAAGGATCTTTTTGAACTATCACGTTTCAACAGTCTTTACTTTCTGAAGTTGGAAGGAGAGGCAATACTTACAGAAAGCAATATGGTCAACCCAGAGAAGCAATCTTCGCTCTACTGAGGTGACCTAGCAAACCATGTCTGAACAAAGCAGAGAACTGGGAGAAGCCAAATGCTGGATGGAGACATCAACCATCACCCAAACGGATGCCTGTTTCGTACACCCCATCGGAGAGGATGAGGTAACCCTGGAGAATCCTGAAAAGCCCTGCTGGTCAATTGGCATTGGGAAGAAAGACAGCTGGGATGAGAGAACCAGAGGAGTTACCCTGAGCCGTGGCAATTGAAAACCGGGGTGGAAACTGGAATTAGAAGCCCTTGCTGACCAGGGGGGCTAACCAAAGCACCATTGAGGGAGGATTGTCTGAAGAGGCATATAACCTAATTGGTGATGGAAACTTCGGAAAACCTCAACATCCAAGGGGAGCCAGGACAACAACCAAAGAGCGCTGAAAGGGCAGCAGTCACAGATGATGCCATGGGAGGCACCCCCCTTCTGGAGCCTGTCTATTAAGCAGCAGCAGCAACGGGAGAAGACCCAGCAAACCCTCCCTCCCAGGCAGTACACACACAGGTGCCCATTCCCAACCAACCCTAAGTCCCGCAATTGGAAAGAGAAACTCCCTCCCTTGGGGTGAAGTTTGATGGGAATCTGCAGCAATTAGGATTCTTTGTGGCACATGTACTCACCTACATACAAGAGTATGGATGTGATTTCCAAACCCAAGGATCCTGAGTGCGAGTTGTGACCCTAATCCTAAAGGGTGCCGCTGCCAGATGGATGGTGACCCTGCATAACGCCGATGCACCAGAACTGTGGAATTTCAACCATTTCATGATGGCCCTGTGAGGGATGATTGGATGATCCACTAGCAGATCGCAAAGCACGCGACTGCATTAAGGTGATGAGGCAGGGGTGATGGCCAGTAGCAGAGTATACTGAAGAATTCTGGGACCTCGTGTGTCGAGTAAACTGGCTGGAAAATATTTTGGTGAGTTGTTTCTCTTTTTTTTTATTGAAAAGTTTTACAAACAGGAAAAAAAACATTTTCTCCCCCCTACAATCCCCCCACCCCCCTTCCCTCCCACCCCATACCCCACTACCCTTCCCCCCTCCTCCCTCCCCCCCCCCCGACTTCCCAGAGCAAAATACAGGGTATTAGAAAAAATGAAAAACAATCATAATCTAAATTAACCTAACTATCCTTAAACTAACAAATCCCCCCACTGAAACCTTAACTCCATTATAGTTAACACAGTAAATCTTTGCATTACATTCATTCATACACAGTTTGATATCTTCGCGTCCGATATTTGTTTTGAATGTAGTCTATCCATTTTCTCCACTCCAAAATATATTTTTCTTGTGTATGATCTTTCAAATATGCTGAGATTTTCGCCATTTCAGCTAAATTTGTTACTTTCAATGTCCATTCTTCTATAGTAGGCAAAGAGTCCTTCTTCCAATGTTCTGCTACCAGCAGCCTAGCTGCTGATATTAAATTTAAAATTAATTTAGTCTCTAGTACTGTACAATCAGTTATTATTCCCAATAAAAAAAATTGTGGAGTAAATTTCAACCTTCTTTTCAAAATATCTGCATTATCCACCAAATTTTTATCCAAAATGCTTTGATCTTCTTACAAGTTCACCATATATGATAATACGTTGCATCATCACAATTACATCTCCAACATTTAGCTTGTACATTTGGGTACATACATGATAATTTCTTAGGATCCAAATGCCATCATTTTGTAAAAATTTTCTCTTAAATTTTGTGCTTGTGTACATTTAACATTTCTAACCCAGATCTTTTCCCACGTTTCCATCATCACTGGCTCCTGGAAATTTTGTGCCCACTTTATCATACAATCTTTAACCAATTCATTTTCCGAGTCTATTTCCAATAATACATTATACAACCTTTTAATGTTCATTGGACTCTGATCCCTAATCTGTTTTACCAAGTTCTCCTTATTTTGCATGAAACCAGTTTTTTGGTCTTCCCTCCATCTAGCTTGGAGTTGACTATACTGAAACCAAGTATAAATTATTCCTTCATCTTTCAATACCACTAATGATTTCAGTTGCAAATTACCCCTTTCATTAAAAAGAAGCTCCCTGTATGTAATTACATCCATTTTTTTTTCTATACTTACATTTTCTATTGCGTGTCTAGGATTTGCCCATATAGGTATCTTGTAGTTTAGCTTATATTGATATTTTTTCCAAACCCTTAACAAAGCATTCCTAACTATATGACTTTTGAATGACGTATCCACTTTCTTTTCATATAATAAGTAGGCATGCCATCCATATAGCAAAATCGTATCCTTCTATATTTAATATTCTTTCTTGAGTTAAATTAAACCAATCACTAATTTGCACTAACACAGATGCTTCATAGTACAATCTTAAATTAAGCATTTTCAAACCTCCTCTCTCGTGAACATCCTGCATAATTTTTAATTTTACTCTGGGTTTTTTCCCAGACCAAATAAAAGTATTAACTCCTTTCTGCCATTCTCTCAAGTTTGCATCTTTCTTGAGTACTGGTAATATTTGAAACAAAAATAAAAAATTTGGTAACACATTCATTTTTATTGCTGCTATTCTTCCCAATAAAGATAATTGCAATTTTTGCCAATTTTCCATCTCTCTGCACTTTTTGCCAGAGGACTTCATAATTATTTTTAAATAACTTCGTATTTGAGACTGCAACATTTACTCCTAAGTATTTAACCTTTTTAACTATTTCAAACCCCATTATTCTTCCTAATTCTTCTCTTTGAAGTACAGATATATTTTTAATTATTATCTTGGTTTTATACTGATTAACCTTAAATCCAGAAACCTTACCATATTGTTCTACTATATCTAACATATGTGGAGCTGCCCTTACAGGCTGGGTTAAAGTAACCACCAAGTCACCTGCAAATGCTCTCAGTCTATAATCCTGTTGCCTAATTACTATTCCTTTCAGTTTATCAGATTCTCATATCCTATTCAGTAGAACTTCTAATGATAAAATAAATAGCAGTGGCGATAAGAGACAACCCTGCCTTGTTCCTTTCTCAATCCTAAAATGGTCTGTTTGGCCCCCATTAACAATTATTTGTGCTGATTGTTGTTGATAAATTGATCTGATTGATTGTAAAAACTGTTCTCCAAATTGCATTTTCTCTATTATTTTAAATAAAAATTGCCAACTCAATCGATCAAATGCCTTTTCTGCATCCAAGAAGAAAAACGCTGCAGAGCATTGTTTTTTCCCAAGTATTCCAATAAATCTATAACTTATCTCACATTGTATTTCATTTGCCTCCCTGTTATAAATCCTGATTGATCATTATGAATTATTTGTTGCATAACTGGCATTAATCTATTTGCCAATACCTTAGCAAAAATTTTGTAGTCAGTATTCAAAAGTGAAATTGGTCTAAAGTTTTCAGGCTTAACACAATCCTGGTCACCTTTTGGAATCAATGAGACAAAAGCTGTTCTCCAGGAGGGTGGAATCCCCCCCACCCAGTTGAATCTTACAAAACAAGTTCTATGTGGTTCTACAATTTCTAACTGCAAGTTCTTGTAATAAACAGCTGTCAATCCATCTGTTCCTGGTATTTTACCTATTTTTAATTGTTTAATTGCTACGCTAATCTCTTCTGCAGTTATTGGCTGGTTCAAACCCTCCCTTTGTTCTAAAGTTAATTCACCCATATTATCTTCCTTCAAATATCTATCAATATCTAAACCTTGTATTGAGTCTCCTGCATACAGTTTTGTATAGTATTCTAGAAAAGCTCTTTTAATCGTATTTTGTTGATAAACTTCCTTACCCCTATATTCTATCTTACCAATAACTTGTGATTTTTGTTTCTTCCTCAATACATAAGCTAACCATCTGCCTGGTTTATTAGCATTGCAAAATGTATTATGTTTGGCATATCACAAATTAGTTGCCACCTGATCAGCCATTAACATATTAAATTGCCCTCGCAGTATATTTATTTTTTCCTTTATCTTTTTATCTCCTGGGTTACATATTAATAACTGTTCCTTCTTTTTTATTTCCTCCTCAATCTCATTGTCTCCTTTAATCTACGTCTCTTATTCATATGTATTAAAATTCCCCTCATATAGGCTTTACTAGCATCCCATACCATTTCCATAGGGGTACCCTTATGCATGTTAATAACAAAAAATTCTTTCATTTATTTTTTGAGTTCATTCACATTTTCTTCAAATCTAAATAAATTTTCATTCAATCTCCATGACCTCCTTTCCCCCCTTTCCTGTTCTAATTCTAACCAAACCGGACTATGATCAGCCAAAGTCCTTGGGCAAATCATCATCTTCTTTGCCCTAGAAAGAAAATCATTTGTAATTAATATAAAGTCAATTCTGGAAAAAGATTGATGTCTATCGGGAAAAAAAGTAAAATCTCTTTCATCAATATTCCATTCTCTCCAAATGTCCCTCAATTCCAGATCTTCCATTATATCAAAAAAGGACTTAGGCAGTTTTGCACATGTCGAAACTTTGGAGCTACTCTTCTTATCTTTCAAAGTATCTATCACTCCATTCCAATCACCCATTACTATAAGAGATTTATAATCCCACTGTATTATTTTAGAATGTAAAAGTTTATAAAAATTATCTTGTTGTTGGTTGGGGGCATATATTCCAATTAAAAGCATTTTTCCACTCTGAGTTGCTAACTCTATTGCTATATATCTTCCATAAACATCTGCCTCAATTAGATTATCCATTAGTCCTTTATTTACATAAACAACAATTCCATTCTTCTTCTCTGGAGCTGATGCTACAAAATGAGTCCCTAATCTTGAATTTATTAAATATTTTTGATCTAGTAATTTAATATGTGTTTCTTGTAGGCAAATAACATCATTCTTAAATTGTTTCAAATAGTGAAATACTTTCTTTCTCTTCTGTGGTGAATTTAAACCATTAACATTCCAGGATAAAAACTTAGTTGCCATTCTTGGCGCCTCGAAGCTTCATGAGCATTTGCTGAATATCCTCCTCCATTTTGCTCCTCAGCATGGCCCCTCCCACTGCTTCTGTTTTTTGAGATTCTTCAGTTAAATCTTGAGCTTGTTGCACTTTTGGTTGTTGTTTTTGTTGTTGCTGTTGCATCTGTTTAAAGGTTGATCGTGTTAAACGCTGTTCTTTTGGTTCCTCTGTCTTGTCTGCTGTTTCAGGCATTAATCCTTCTATACTCTTTAATGGAAAAGGAAGATCTTGCACTTTTTCTGCAGCTGCCACTTCAGCATAAGTCTGTATCTGTTTTCCATCTTCTTGTGGTAATATCTCTTTTTCTTTTTTGCCCCCTCCAGGTGAGGATGGATGTCCAGCCTTTAAAACATTGAAATAAAAATCTCTTGCCTTCCAGACTGTATTCAAACGATATCTTTCTCTACCATAAGTCACTATTATTGGGGCATCCCATCTATACAGTATTTGTTGCTTTCTCAGCTCCTCTACCAAAAAACCAAAGTCCTTTCTATCTCTTATCGTTTTAGGAGGAATCTCTTTCAGGATCTGTACTTCTTGTCCAAACACCTGAACTTTGTTTTTATAGGAGGCTTGTAAGATATCATTTCTGATTCTTCTATCAATAAAATAAATCACCACATCTCTTGGCAGCTGCCTTTGTTTTGCCACCCATGAATTAACTCTGTAGATTTTGTGAATTTGATTTGTCCTGTCCTCTTTTCTTGCCCCAATTATTGCTGCTATGGCTTCTGCACATCTATCACTTAAATTTTCTCGACCATCCTCTTTTAATCCTCTCAGTCTCAAGGCAAATTCCATAGATCTGTATTGCATCATGGTCACCTCATTTTCCAGCTTCTCTGTTTTAGTCATAATGTCTCCCATTTTGGCTTCCAAACTTAAATTAGCTTCATTAATTTCTTCCACTCTCTCATCCAGCTGACTAAGATGTTTAGACAGTCCTGAAACTGCTAACAAAATATCCTCTCTTATGTTATCATGCTTTTTTGCCACAACATTCTTGACTTCCCTTATTTCTTCCTCAAATTTCTCCAATTTCTCTTCTATCATCATTGTTTGGTTATTCATGGCTTCTTTTATAAATTCTTTAAGATCTTTAATGGGAGTCTCTTGCTTTTGTGAATCAGCCAGGAGTTGAGCCTTCTGTGTCACAACAGAAACTATTGGTGAACCCCCTCCTACTTTTGGAATTACTGGTTTAGTTTGCTTGGAAGCCATCTTAACTTCTTCTTTTAAAGGATATCTTTTTTTCCTCCCCCCCCCTTTTACAGGCACAAAGTCACCAAAATCACCAAAAACAGCTTTTCAGGGGTTTAAAGTGTTTGGTTTTTCAAGCAAAATAGTCTTTCCTCGCCCTGCTTCTTTATTTCCAGCAATTTCAGCTCAGTTTCAAACTGCGAAAAGTCTCAGCAAACACTTTCGTTATAAACGTTCACTTTCATAATTGCAACAAAGATGCCATTAATCGCTGACTTCCTTTCAGTTAGCTTTATTTTAAAACAATGTTACTCGGAGCTAAGCATAGGTAATTTCTTGCCTGCATTCCTGCTTTCGCTCTGTCTGCTTTTTGGAATCTTTAAAACTTCTTGTTGATCGCAGAGGTGGTCGCAGTGTCTGACTCTACTTTAGCAGAGTCGTCCCGGATCTGGAGCTTCGTTGGGCTGAATGGGGAGCCTGTCCTTCAAGCCCCTGGAATTGCTCCAAGGGGCTTTTTGGACTGCTCTACCCCCACCCAACTTCTCTCCTCTCCTTCTTTTCCTGAAGGAGAGATTTTGAAGCCATCAGACAGCCGTTTTGCACTGCCAAAATGGCTTCACGAAATCACGGGGCTGGCGGTCTGAAAAGACCATCCACAACATCCTGCAGTGTCAACCGGAAGTCATGGTGAGTTGTTTCAAGGATGAGCTGAATGATGATCTATACAATGCCTGTGTGACCTGAGGTGCACCAAATCACCTACATGAGTGGTACGTCACTGCCGAAGAAACTGAGATTGATATGGCCAGAAACTAGTACTGAGCAGGGCGAGCATGGAAGAAATCTCCACCCCAATGGAAGCAAGAGCCCCTCAAACCACAAACCGCATTCTCTCCAAAATCCTCAACCTGTTTCAAGTCTGGAAGATAAGACTATTTATCCCAAACCAGGAGAGGGAGATAAATATCTCTGCCCTAGTGGACTCAGGGTGCGCCCGTTGTTTTCTCAGCCCAACCCTAGCAGGGAAATTGGGGATTAACATAAGAAAGCTGAAAATCCCCATTACTTTCTCCCAACTAGATGGATCAATAGCAGGAGGAGAGCCAGCTTCTTTTCCCACTGAGCCTCTACATATAGGCATCGGAAGCAATGAGGAAATGCTTACATTAATAGTAGCACCTGGCATGGAATGGCCATTAATTTTGGGCCTTGCATGGCTGAAAAAATAGAATCCCAAAATCAAGTGGAATCAAGGCATCATAAAATTTCAGGTGAATGTGACTTTTGCTGAGAATCCACATAAAGGAACTGAGGGGGCAGAGAACTGAGAAACAGCCATGCCTGGTCATGCCATGCCAACTGAGGTTATACTCATAGAATACAAGAATTTGGCTGAAGTTTTTAGTGAAAAACCTCAGATCAGCTCCCTCCCCACAGAGCCACTGAATGTGCAATAGAAATCTTACCCAGCACTAAATTCCCTAAACCCAAGGAACCCAAACTTTAGCCCGGTCAATGCTCCCAGGCCCAGGGGCCAGGAACGTTCTTATCATACTACAGTCGGTAAACTGCCGCAGCTCCCCACCCCTCAGTTTGCCCTGACCCATGGACCGTGTCCTAAACTCTCGTAACCTGACATCTAATTCCACTGCCGCCTTATACCATTTCGCTAATCGAGGCACTGAGCCCCGGTATACACATGCCTGTCTTATGTCTCTATCAAGACCCATTTGGAACTGATGTATAAGAAGTCTCTCTGGCCACAACTGTAGCTTCCCAGCTAGTTTCCAAAATTCCTTCACATAGTCTTTAGCTGGTCTTCCACATTGTTTAAAGGCCACTAGTTCTCCTTCAGTTATTTGAGTTTGGGTTTCATTCTCAAAACAGCCACACAAAGCCTCCAAGAACAAGCCAAGATTCATTAACTCATAGCCGTGATCACTATGCAGGTCAGCTACCCAGTCCACTGCCTCGCCTGTGAGTACATAACCGTAATAATCATAGACCACTGAGAAGAATACAAGAGGCCGTAAAGATCCATGTGGCTAATCACCTGGCTAAGGAATAGAGCCACTTTCTCTGGTGCTCCATCGAATGTGGCCTGTACCGGAGGGAGTTTGAAGGGTCCACAACCCGGGGCCCCACATATGCAGGGGGTCTATACACAGACACAATTGGCTTATCACTAGCCCTGCCCTGATCTTGCTGCCACCCAGTGCCAGGACCCATTCCCCTTTCCCTGGCTGGCCGCGAAAGGGGCTATTCTGGAACACGAACGGCCTCTCCTGCAGGGACTGGAGGCTCGTTCCCCTGTGACCGGCTTGGCCTCACCTCAGGTCTGAATTTAGGACTGGTGAGACAGAGTCTACTTTCAGATTCACCCCCTATTGTAACCCCTCCCGGCCAGGTACCTGAAGGATCAAGACTGGGTGCCACGGCTGCCACGAGGGCACATCCCAAAAGCTTTCTTCCCTGAACGCAGGATATCCATGGTGGTTGTCCTAGGTCCCATGGAGTAACTCCACTCTCCATCTTCATCCTCAGCCCATTGCCATTCCCTCCATCCTTGGAACTGAGCTCCTGAGTGGGGTGGTGTCTGTACCCGCGGGCCCGCTGTCCCTGTCAACACCAAATTATGCCACCAATGTCCAGCAATAGCCTAGGACATCCCCGCACCTTGGAAGTGCTGGTCTTCTGGCCCCACCTCTTTCTGCATTTCACATCAGTTTGGATGAACTACCAGCTGTTCACTAACAGCTGGCATCTTGGTAACTGTATCCTCCTCCCTTTTCTCCACTGCCAGTAGCTCCGCAGGCTGCACCCCATTTGAAATGCCCTCCGCTATACTTTGCTGTCCAAACAAACGAGGAGAATAGATAGGGCCTGCTAGACTGCAGATGCAGAAATGCAGGGAATACACAAGAGCCGGAGCGTGGTATATCAATCCTGGTTTAATATCCGCGATGCAACAGCTCTTATTTGACCCTGGAATGCTATGGCAAATAAAATGAGAATGGCTGCTATCTAGCAACCTTATATAAGGGCTGCTCCTTTCTTTTGGGTTGGCATGCCCCTGTAATTTCAGCCAGCGTCACAGGGTTCTTGTTTGCATCTGCCGTCACAGCTGCAGTCCAGTCACGGGAGTATGACGTTGTTGTTCCTCTCGGCTCTGCTGTCATTCGTCAGTCATTCCCCATCCAATCCACAATATCCCCACGTGACCCTGCTATACCCGTCACCCATGAACAGTAACTCCTATTAGTGGGTCCTAACCCCACCACTGTCACCCATGTTATCCATTTCCCTCGACCCCTCATCCAGGGTTTAAGCCAGGACTTGGTGTCGAGGGTTGCTTGATGCTCAACACAATTGTTCACAATTGTTCACAATTTGTTACTAAGATTGTGAGATATTTATTTTTGTAAATTTTATTTTTAAGACAGTCCTCAATTTTTTTCAAGGAAATGTCTAGTTTTATTCTGTTAGTATAAAAATCATGGAAAGTTTTCTGCAAACTGTCCTTTAATATATTATCAGCTTCCTGAATTTTCAATATAATTTTTCTCATTTTCCTTTCTTAATTTATAAGCCATCCATTTTCAAGGTTTCCTTGCAAACTCAAAATTCTTCTGTTTCTCATAAATCAATTTAGTCTCACTTTCACAATTAATATATAAATTGTTGCTGTAAAAGTTTGATTTGGATGAAATAGCTGAATCTGCTGGGTTTTTTCATAAACCATTTTCATTTTTAAATTTTTATCTACAATAGCCTGCAGTTTTCTTGGACTTCTTTCTCAAATCATGATTATACTGAATGAAATAATCTCTTATAAAGACTTATGTTCCAAACAGTCCTTAAATCACTGTCTTTATCTAAATTATTATTTGGTATTTCAATTAATTTCTCTTTCTCATTCATCACCAAGTTTCTATTCAGAATTCTGTACTTTTCAACATTGGGCAAATGTTTCATAGCTTGACATATGCAACCATTTGTTAATGATAAAATTGCAACCAGATTCTCTTTGACTTTTTTTGCCACCCCACAGTAAAAAAATGGGTTCCTTCCTAAAATGCCTTCAAGAAGAGTAAAGATCACAATGGGGGAAAATAATACTGTCTATGCTGATATAAAATAATTATGTCCTCACTGAGGAGACATAATACTGTCAGATTCTTTTGTTTTTTTCTATTTTAGGAAATTGAATGGCATCTGGGATTTTTCTCTTTTAAACCTATAGTTTTCATACAGGTCTATCTTAGAATACTGAAATGGTACTATGGCAGCTATGCTATTATGAAAAATATAAAATATAAAGATATAAAATATCTTAAAGTTAAGAATAGTCAGGTTCCCTCACATCCTTCATGGAAAGCAAAGATTCAAATGAACAAAGACTTCCAACAAAAGTCAAAGATAATTTTTAAAAGTTTCTTCCAATATATAAATAACAAGAAAAAAATGAAGGTCCAGTAAAAAGAGAAGACAGCAAAGAAGTAACAGGCAGCAGAGAGAAAGCAGAGCTGCTTAACTCATCCTTTGCATTGGTCTTCATGCAAAAAGAAACTACAGGTCAACCTACCAAAAACATAACTGTAAAAGCAGACTAGAAATAAAAGTTAAAATAAGCAAAAAAATGGTATGAGAACACCTGTCTGATCTTAATAAATACAAATCACCTGATAGATTACATCTCAGAGTTCTAAAGGAGCTGGCAGATGTCATCTCAGGATCAGTGTATCATATCTTTCAAAAATCCTGGAGCACCAGGAAACTACCAGAGAATTGGAAAAGAGGTGATGTGGTTCCATCATTAAAAAAAAAAGAGTGGGCGGGGAGGACCTAAGAAACTACAGACCAATCAGCCTAATATCAATATTTGGGAAGATACCGGAAAAGATAATAAAAAACCAGATCTGCCAACATCTAGAAACAAGTGAAGTAGTGACTAGGTGAAACCAGGCTTAATAGCAGTAACTATGACAGGGATCTTGGAGTCTTAGTGGACAACCAATTAAATATGAGCCAACAGTGTGTGGCGGCAGCCATAAGCCAATGCAATCCTAAATTGCATTAACAGAGGAATACAATCAAGATCAAGTGAGGTACTAATACCATTCTATAAAGTAAGACCACACCTAAAATATTGCATCCAGTTTTGGTCACCACATTATAAAACGTTGAGTCGAGACTCTAGAAAGAGTGCAGAGAAGAGCAACCAAGTTAATTAGGAGACTTGAGGCTAAAACATACAATGAACAGTTATAGGAACTGGGCATGGCTAGTGTAGTGAAGAGGAGGACCAGGGGAGACATAATAGCAGTGTTCCAATATCTGAGGGGCTGCCACAGAGAGGAGGTGGTCAAGCTATTTTCCAAAGTACCTGAAGGCCAGACAAGGAATAATGGATGGAAACTGATCAAGGAGAGATTCAACCTGGAAATAAAAAGAAATTTTCTGACAATGGGAGCAATCAACCAATGGAACAGCTTGCCTTCAGAAGTTGTGGGAGCTTCATCATTGGAAGCTTTCAAGAAGAGACTGGACTACCATCTGTCAGAAATGGTGTAGGGTCTCCTGCTTGGGCGGAGGGTTGGATGATGACCTACAAGGTCCCTTCCAACTCTATTAATCTATTAATGGCTGCAGGAAAGAGATTTATTGGAATTTAGCATTTTTATAATTTATTAGAACAGTATCAATATCCCTCATATGTCAGTACAATCTTGTTACTGTAAATGGTGAAACTCAGATTATTTTGAAGTTTATTTATGTATTTATTTAAGAAATTATATGTCTTCCTAACTCCAACAAAAGTATGGTATGGTATGTAAAACAAATATTCAAGTACAATTACAAAAATATTATTTCTTTTGAATGTTCAGCTTTTAATACCTTTGGGGCTTATTATTTCCAAGCAATCTGGATTTACTCTATTTCTGCTCTCCTGAAAGTATGAAAAAAATCTAATAGAATTCTACATGTGTACCAAAGGGAAAGGAATTAAAAATGGCTTTCTCTTTATGCTTGTTTTTTTGCTCATTATTTATTTATTTATTTATTTATTAAGCTTATATGCCGCCCCCTCTCCAATGAGGAGTCAGGGCAGCTCACAGCAATAAAACAAGTAAATAAATCAATATTTAAATGTTAAGACTATTAAAATTTCCCTTAAAAACCCCTTCAGTCCCATCCGGCCTGGTGAAATAACCATATCTTAAGATCACAGCGGAAGGAGCGCAGGTCAAAGGCCACCCAGAGCTCCAGGGGGAGTTGATTCCATAAAGTAGGTGCGCCCACAGAGAAAGCCCGTTCTCTAGGAGTCATCAGTCAACACTGCCTGGCCGATGGCACTCCAAGAAGGCCCTCCCTGTGGGAAACGCACTGGGCGATGGGGAGCTGTTGCTGGCTGCAGATGGTCTGTCAGGTACCCCAGGCCTAAGCCATTTAGGGCTTTATAGTGATAACCAGTACCTTGAATCTCACCCGGAGGGCTCCCGGTAGCCAGTGCAGGTCGCGCAGGAGGAGTGTAACATGAGAGTGTTGGGACACTCCCATCACAACCTGTGCGGCTGCCTTCTGCACCAGCTGAAACCTCCGAGTGGTCTTCAGGGACAGCCCCATGTAGAAAGCATTGCAGTAGTTGATCCAAGAGGTCACGAGTGCATGAGTGACTGTATGAAGGTCATCACTGTCCTGGTAGGGGCGCAGTTGGTGCTCCAGATGAATCTGTGCAAATGCCCCTCTGGTCACAGTTGCAACATGATCTTCCAAAGTCAACCGTGAATCCAGGAGGATGCCTAAATTGCATGCCCTTTCAACAGGGGGCAACATCTCACCCCCTATGACCAATGATGGAATATTTCCTTGGAACTGAGATGCTGATACCCACAGCCACTCAGTCTTGGGAGGGTTGAGCTGAAGCCTGTTCCTCCCCATCCAGAGCCACACTGCTTCCAGGCACCGGGACATCACATCAAGGGCATCACTGGGCTGGTTCGGGGCAGATATAAAAAGTTGGGTATCATCAGTGTATTGATGATACCTCACTCTGAAACCACGGATGACCTCCCCCAGCAGCTTCATGTAGATGTTGAACAAGAGGGGCGAGAGGACCGACCCCTGAGGCACCCCACATATAAGGAACCTCGAGGCCCACCTCTGTCCCCCTGCCAACACCATTTGCTCATGCCCCAAGAGGTAGGAGTTGAACCACCGAAGAACGGTGCCTCCCACTCCCAACCCCTCAAGGAGCCACAGTAAGATACCATGGTCGATGGTATCAAAAGCCGCTGAAAGGTCTAATAGGACCAGGACAGAGGAATATCCCGTCCCGAGCCCTCCAGAGATCATCCACCAGCCTGACCAATGCCGTCTCCATGCTGTACCCAGGCCTGAAACCCAACTGGTATGGGTCCAGATATGATGTTTCATCCAGAACCAACGGGAACTCCACAATCTCAACAACCTTTGCCATAAAGCAAAGGTTGGAGGCAGGATGGAAGTTATTCAAACTTCCCAGGGTAGGCTTCTTAAGGAGGGGTCTCACCACCGCCTCCTTCAAGGCAGCCAGAAAGTGCCCCTCACCCAAAGAGGCCATAATTACTGCTTGGATCCAGCCACATGTAACCTCCCGGTCAGAATAAACGAGCCAGGAGGGACACAGGTCCAGCACACATATGGTGGCACTCAGCTTCCCCATGATCCTGTCCACTTCCTCGGGAGTAACAGGATCAAACTCCTCCCAAACTACCAAACCACTCGTCCCCTCCCTGACCGACCCCCCCCCCAGTTGGAGAACAGCCCCACCCCCAAATCTGAACGATCTTATCCTGCAGGAATTTATTAAATTCCTCGGCCCTCCCCCCCATAGGGTCCTCCCCCGCTCCCTGATTCAAAAGGGAGCGGGATATCCTAAAAAGGGCAGCTACTAGCTTCCAGACTACAGAATATTTCCCTGAAAGCCCTTCTATTGTCTCAAGAACAATCATTTATGGCTTATTGTTTAATAGCAGATGTATCACATGAACTATCCTATTATTACAAGCACCAGAATTTTTTTTTACTGCAGTTACATCACCTTCAGTGTTATATCTATTATAAAACCATTTTTTCAAGTCAAGTGTAAACATCAGACACATTATTTTTATTAATTTATTAATTTAATTTTTTATACCACCCTTCTCCTGAAGGATTCAGGGCGGTGAACAGTCAGAATAACATACTGTCAGGTTCTCAGGCTGTCTTCAAAATAAATGCATTTCAAACAGAATCTTTTTTTATGAGACAAAATTCCATTTTATTTAGCACGGCAGCTTTCGCACTGACTCCATTCAGCCAGCATTGTCGTGCTGACCCAAAGACCCTCCTCTTCCTTCCCCACACTCCTCTGCATTCATTGGCCATCTTCCCAATCATTCACCCCTAATCTACTGCTCCAATTCAAAGAATTTCCCCCCTCCCATCCATCTCCTTGGGAACATTATCTCCAGTGAAAAATAAGTAGGTGAAAGGCCACCGTCCCATACAGACTTCTGCGTCCTCCTTCTACAAGGGTCGGTCCTCTCGCCCCTCCTGTTCAACATTTATGTAAAGCCGCTGGGTGAGATCATCCGTGGTTTTGGGGTGGAGTTCCATCAGTACGCTGATGATACTCAGCTGTACATCTCCACCCCAGACCACCCCAACGATGCCGTGGAAGTGATGTCCCAGTGCCTTGAAGCTGTGCGGGTCTGGATGGGGAGAAACAGGCTTCGACTCAACCCCTCCAAGACTGAGTGGCTGTGGCTGCCGGCGTCCCGATATAGCCAGCTGACTCCATCGCTGGTTATTGGGGGCGAATCATTGGCCCCCACGGAAAGGGTTCGCAACTTGGGCGTCCTCCTGGACTCGCGGCTGTCCTTAGAGGATCATATGACAACCGTGGCCAGGGGGGCTTTTTATCAGGTCCGCCTGATTCGCCAGCTGCGACCCTTTCTAGATCGGGACTCCCTACGCACGGTCACTCATGCTCTTGTCACTTCCCGTCTGGACTACTGTAATGCTCTCTACATGGGGCTCCTCTTGGGGTGCACCCGGAGGCTCCAACTGGTGCAGAATGCGGCCGCGCGGGGGATTATGGGAGCGACGGGACGCTCCCACGTGACACCTCTCCTGCGCGAGCTGCATTGGCTGCCGGTGGACTTTCGGGTGCGTTTCAAGGTGTTGGTAATCACCTTTAAAGCGCTCCATGGCTTAGGGCCAGGGTACTTACGGGACCGCCTTCTGCCGCCAATTGCCTCCCACCGGCCGGTTCGCTCCCACAGAGAGGGCCTCCTCAGGGTGCCGTCAGCCAGACAATGCCGGCTGGCGACCCCCAGGGGGAGAGCCTTCTCTGTGGCAGCACCCACCCTTTGGAATGATCTGCCTCCAGAGTTAAGAACAATCTCTGACCTCCCAACCTTTCGGCGGGCTTTAAAAACCCATCTCTTTCAGCTCGCCGGCCTAGCCTGATTCCTATAGCATTTTATCATTTTATTTTAGAGTTGTATTTTAATATGAAGCTAGTTTTAATTCTATGGCCACTTGTATTATTATTTTACGGAATTTTAACTTTTGTATGTTTGTTTTTTAATTGGCTGTGCACCGCCCTGAGTCCGCAAGGAGAAGGGCGGTATATAAATTCAAATAAAGTAAAGTAAAGTAAAGTAATGTCAGCACTAGGATAATATGCATCTTGACATGTTGACATCTGGCCCCTCCCCCTTTATTCCTCCAGGGTGGCCTGTGTAAGACAAAAAACAAGTTAAGTACCGGTACCCCAGCTGGGAGTGTGTGTCCTGTCCCCTTCTGCCTTGCCCGGATGATCTGCATGGAATTTGGCTATAAGGCGATCAGCTTGAATGTTTCTGCTTTTCACCCAGGAGGCCTCTGATAAGGGGTAACCCTTCCACTTGATTAAGTATTGGAGGTGCCCCCTGTGCCACCTTGAATCGAGAGTTCGCTGTGCCTCATAGTGAGTGTGGCCCCCAATAACCAGGGGCTCAGGGGGGGTCACATGGCACCAGTCTTAAAGTTGACCCCACTACAGGTTTCAGGAAGCTACTGTGAAAAACGGGGTGTATCCTCCCTAGTAATCGGGGCAGCTGTAGTTGTATTGTGACTGGGTTGATTGCTTTTACTATAGGGAATGGCTCTATAAATTTTAGGCCCAGTTTCCTGCTCGGGAGTCTAAATCTCAAATACTTGGTAGAGAGGTAGACCTTCTCTTCCACTCTAAATGGTCTTTGGGGAGTTTGGTGCTTATCTGCTTGCTTCTTATAGGATTGAGCTGCCTTGGCTAGTGCCTTCTTAACGTTCTCCCAAGTTTCTTTCAACATTTCCATCCAATCGATCAGACTGATTGAGGAAGGGGGCTCTCTTGGGTACTCTGGCATAGGGACGACATCCATACCACTCACTATCTTAAATGGGGTTAGTTCTATGCTACTGTGGACAGCATTATTATACGCGACCTCCACAAAAGATAGGAGATCCGCCCAGTTAGACTGTTGGTACTCGACATTAACACCTAAGGTACTGCTCTATCATGGCATTCAGTCTCTCTGCCCCCACCCCATTGGTGCTAGGGTGAAACGCTGAGCTGAGACCTTGGGAGGATCCTATGGATCATAGGAATTCTCTCCAGAATTTCACTGTGAACTGGACACCTCGATCGGAGATGATTCTTCTAGGTATTCCATGCAGGCAGTAGATGTATTTTACGAACAATTTGGCCAATTGATGAGCTGAGGGTAGTCTGCTGCAGCCC
The DNA here is from genome assembly GCA_038048745.1 of Coluber constrictor foxii. Taxonomy (NCBI): domain Eukaryota; kingdom Metazoa; phylum Chordata; class Lepidosauria; order Squamata; family Colubridae; genus Coluber; species Coluber constrictor. The sequence continues at coordinate 109,529,722 of CM075961.1, read as the reverse complement.
GGGGGTCTTCCTGGTCGGGTTTTCATCGTGGCACAGATGGTACAACTTTTTACATAGCTGTCTACGTCTTTTCTCATGTGGGGCCACCAAAACTGCCTTCGTACTAAATGCAGAGTTTTTAGGAAGCCAAAATGCCCCGCTGGTTTAATGTCATAGCTCCTCTTGAGGACCAGGGTGCTGTTGTGGTTCTGTTGCCTGAGCCTGTGTCATCGGCAGAGACAGACTCTGAGAGTGAGAGGGAGGAATTGGCAAGGCCTTCCTCTCCAGGACCCTCCTCTCTAGCAATGCCTCCGGAGGACACCAAAGGGCAAGAGATAGTCCCAGAGCCAAGCACGTCCACGCAGCCACAGGTGGACAGTGATGGGGGTAATGAGTCTTGGCTGGATCCTTGGCAATGTCGCAGAGACAAGCGTGCACAACAGAAGAAAAGGCGTGCCAGAGATTAGGCTGAGTCATTGGACCACACCCCACAGGGTATAAAAGGGGGTGAGTTAGCCTTTCAGACTCTGTGATGGACAAAACTAATTCCTATCGAGTCACATTGCACATTGCATGGGTGGCTGCCAAGCGTCTTATCAGAAGAATTGGTTGTCTGCCAGTTTAATTAACCCCCGGCTGTCTGTCTGTCTGGGTGTGTGAGATGGGGGCAGAACATCTTGTCCGTCACCCCAAAATTTAACCCATCTTTAGCCAAGATGGACCCACAGCTGCAGCAACTTATCCAACAGTTGCAAGTTGAACAACAACTTCTGCAGAAGCAAGTTGGCCAGTTGACTGCACAACTGGCTGGGGGGAATGCTCTTGCAGCTGTTCCTCCTCACCCTCCTCCCTGTCAGAAAAGCCCTATCAATCTGCCTGATAAATTCTCTGGGTAGCAGGAGATGTTCCCGGCTTTCATAGGACAATGCCAGCTGTTTATGACTATGACGCCGGAGGATTTTCCGGATGACTGGGCTCGGGTGGCATTTGTTATCAACCTCCTCTCTGACAACGCCGCCCGATGGGCCACACCCCTGTTGCTGCAAAATAGCCCCTTGGTGGCAGATTATCAGGGCTTCTGGCAACATCTGAGGGTAATGTACGAGGACCCCCTGAAAACTCAGATGGCAGCCAGGTGCATCAAGGACCTCAGGCAAGGGAAGTGCCCCCTGCAGGAGGCCAGGACTCTGACCGGAATGATGCAGTGTTAAGGGACGCTTTCCAGGATGGCCTCTCCGATGATCTGCAGGATGAGCTGGTTCATGTGGAGGCGCCTCAGACCCTCGATGTCCACTTCCAATGATGCAAGTCCCGCCGGCCCATCCAAGAACCCCCGACCGTTTCTGCACCCGCGCATCCTGCACCGACAGCGTCCCGGGTCACCCCGTGTTTCATGCACCTGCAGAGGAGCCCATGGAGCTGGGAGCGGCCCAACCTCGCCTAATAGCCCAAGAGTGGATGAGGAGATGCCAAGGGGGATTGTGCCTCTATTGCGGGGAGGCTGGACATTTTGCCGCCTCGTGCCCCAGGAAGCATAGTGGGGCGCTCACACCTGTTCCTGAATCTCAGCGGGACCAGCTGGGAAATGGGGCAGGCCCAGCCTGGGGGAAACCTTAGGCCGGGCACGTATCACTGCCCTGCCTGATTCGGCAGAGGTGGACTCTGGGCCCCATGGATACCTGATCCTGGACACCCAGGTGTTGTTGGCCAACTGGTCGGAGGGGCTTCAGGCACATGCTCGGGGGCCACCACAAACTTTATGGACTAGGCCTTTGTGGCCCCTTTGTGGTCCCCTTGGTTCCAGTGGACCCTCTGTTGAGGGTCGAGACGGTGGGAACTTGTACCGGGGCCCATTAAGTTTGCGCCTCAGCCCTTGCACCTCGCCATTGGGACCCATGAGGAGGCATCTCCTTCCCGAGTCTGCAGTGTGTCGACCCCACATCCACCACACCTGTGCCGGCCAGGACGTCTCCACCCCTTGCCTCCTGAGGTGACGTCCTTCGCCAACGTGTTCAGTGAAAAGGAGGCAGACCGCCTACCCCCACATCGGCACTACGACTGCCCGGTGAATCTCGTGCCCAATGCACCACTGCCCATGGGACGCCTGTATTCCATGTCCGAGCCAGAGTTGGCCACCCTACGGGACTTCCTGGACAAAAACTTGGCCGAGGGGTCATCTGGCCTTCGTCCTCCCCTCTCTCAGCCCCAGTCCTCTTCGTGAAGAAGAAGACGGGGGACTTACACCTGTGCTGCAACTACCGGTGGTTAAATGCAATCATCGTGCAGAATTGCTACCCCCTGCCACTCATCCCGGAGCTGATGGAGAGGTTGTGGGAGGCCTCGATTTTCACCAAGCTTGACTTCCGGGGAGCCTACAACCTGGTGTGGAAGCAAGAGGGGGACGAGTGGAAGATGGCATTTGGCACCCGATATGGACACTTCGAATATACTGTCATGCCGTTCAGGTTGACCAACGCCCCTGCAGTCTTCCAGCATCTGATGAACGACGTGTTCTGGGACATGTTGGATCGGTTCATGGTCATTTACCTGGATGACATCTTGATCTATTCCCGGTCCCCGGAAAGCCATGTCTGGCACGTCCGCCAGGTTCTGCAGCGCCTGCGGGAGCACCAACTCTATGCGAAGTTGGAGAAATGTCTCTTCTTCCAGACTTCCATAGAGTTCCTTGGGCACATCATCTCCCCCGAAGGCATTGTCATGGACCTGTGCAAGGTGGAAGCCTTGCGTAATTGGGAACCTCCTTGTCAGGTGAAGGACATCCAGTGTCTGTTGGGTTTCACCAACCACTACCAAACCTTCATCCCGTCACCCTGACCTTGCTGCTGACCCAGCTCCTTCAGAAGAAGGTTCCGTTCCAGTGGGGTCCCCCGCAGCAGTAGGCCTTTGAGGTCCTGAAACAGGCCTTCATCATGGAACCTGTCCTGAGGCACCCCAATCCACGTTGTCCATTCGTGGTCGAGACGGATGCATCCAATGTGACGATTGGCGCTGTTACAGGCCCCAGCGGATGGTGGCACTCTTTTTCCCTGCACTTATTACTTATGGAAACTCAATCCTTCCGAGCGCAATTATACTATCTGGGAGAAAGTGTTGCTGGCTATCAAGGCCGCATTTGAGGCGTGGTGGCATCATCTCGAGGGGGCCCGACACCAGGTGGAGGTGCAGACGGACCATCAGAACCTGGAGCACCTCACGACAGCCAGGAAGTTGAACCAGCGGCAGATCCGGTGGTCATTGTTTTTTGCCCGGTTCAACTTCAACGTGACATACATCCCAAGTGGCCACAACGTGAGGGTGAATGCCTTGTCCCGCAAGCCGGAGTACTTCTCTCTGAAAGACTCCCTACCTCCATAGACGGTGCTGCCAGAGGAATCCTTGGCCGCGGTCCAGGAACCCAAGGTGCGGGAAGCGCAGCGCCAGGACGACTGATCACAACAGCGGAAGGCGGAAGTCAGCCCCACCTCCCCTTGGACTTTGGAGGAGGGCTTACTGAAGCACCGAGGCCGGTTGTACGTGCCTACGAGTCAGCTCCGTGCCCTTGTCATGAAGCAGTGCCATGACAACCCCGCAGCAGGACATTTCGGGTTCTTTAAGACACTGAACCTGGTGACACGGACTTTTTGGTGGCCTCGGGTATGGCACGACATGCACGCGTACGTGACGTCTCATGTGCCATGCTGACAGGCCAAAGCCACATCAGGCCCACCTCCTGGATTTCTCCAACTGCTGCTGACACTGGAGAGACCCTGGGGAGCCATCTCTATGGACTTCCTGATAGACCTGCCACCGTCCTCCACGTTCACCACCGTTCTCGTGGTGATGGACATGCTTACAAAAATGGCACACTTTATTCTGTGCCGTCGACTGCCATTGGCCCACACCACAGCCCGATTGTTCCTGCAGCATGTTTTCCACCTCCACGGCCTGCCAGACAGAGTGGTATCGGACTGCGGGGCCCAATTCATGGCCCGCTTTTGGAAAAGCCTGTTGGAGGTGCAGGTGTGTCTATCGTCGGCGCACCATCCAGAGACTGACGGGGGGATGGAGAAGGTCATCGGCATCCTGGAGCAGTACCTCTGTTGCTACATCAATCAGCAGCAGGACAACTGGGCTGAGTACCTTCCCCTGGCAGAATTCGCCTTCAACAACTCCCAACACACCTCCACCCAGATGACCCCGTTCCATGCTAACCTGGGATACTATCCACAGCTGTTCTCTCTGTCCATCTCAGATTCCCCTGTTCCCGAGACCCAGAACTTCCTTTCGGAGCTGCAAGCGGTGCAGCAGCTGGTGCGTCGGCAGCTGATCCGGGCAAAGGAGGACTATAAGCGGGTCTCCGACCGCTCTCGATGGGCCACGCCGCCGCTGGAGGTTGGGGATCGGGTGTGGCTGTCCATGAAACACCTCCCCACAGACCGGCTGGTGAGAAGCTCGACCACCGTTTTATCAATCCCTTCCCCATTGAGGCATTCATCAGCCTGATGGCCTACCGGTTGACCCTACCACGGTCCATGCGGCTCCACCCTGTTTTCTATCGGTCCCTCTGGTCCCTGAAGGTCCGCTGTGCCACCTCCGACACCCGACGACACCTGCTCCCCTGACCACAGTCGCCGAGGACAGCTCCACAATGTACGAGGTGGACAGCATCCGGGATTCCCATTGGCTGAAGGACCGTTTCCAGTACCTGATTGCCTGGAAGGGGTAGGGACCCGAGGAGTTCTCTTGGGAGGACACTTCCTCCATTCATGCCCCTGACTTGGTATGGGCCTTCCATGAACAGTTCCCGTACTGACCACATCCCGACTGTCAGCGGTGGGGGAAGGGCCCTGCGGTGGGGGATAGTGTTGTGGCTCCATTGTCTGAGCCTATGTCAGACAGACTCTGAGAGTGAGGAGGAGGAATTGGCAAGGCCTCCCTCTCCAGGACCCTCCTCTCTGGCAATGCCTCCAAAGGACACCGAAGGGCAAGAGATAGTCCCAGAGCCAAGCACGTCCACGCAGCCACAGGTGGACAGTGATGGGGGTAATGAGTCTTGGCTGGATCCTCGGCAGCATCACAGGGACAAGCATGCGCAACAGAAGAAAAGGCGTGCCAGAGATTAGGCTGAGTCACTGGACCACACCCCATAGGGTTTAAAAGGGGGCGAGTTAGCCTTTCAGACTCTGTGATGGACAAAACTAACTCCTATCGAGTCACATTGCATCTCTGGAAACAGCAAGATTGGTTTTGGTTTTATTCTCATAAACTGGACAATTCCTTACTGTGTGTATTTCTGTTTGTTGATAAAAGTTCTTGGCAAGCAGCTACTGGGTGGCTGCCAAGCGTCTTATCAGAAGAATTGGTTGTCTGCCAGTTTATTTAACCCCCGGCTGTCTGATTGTGTGTTTGTGTGAGACGGGGACAGAACAGGTGCGTAGAGTCTCTGGGACATAGAGTTTCATCCTTTTCCATGCTAGGTCATCCCTTTTTGTCAAGAGATGTTGATTTTCTTGGAACCAGGGGTCCACCAATGTTTCTGTTTTGAGCCTTGTCATCAAGTCACTTGCTGGTTGGCCCTGCTGGTCGCAATGCTGCCATCTGGTGAGTACTTGACCTACTCATTGGGCAGAGGGGATGATGGCATTCACTACCTGCTCCCGTTCACTGTTGTATTGGGGCATTCGGGAGAGGGCATTGGCCAAAAAGTTTTTCCCCCCTGGGATGTGCTTCAGCTCGAAGTTGAAATGATTGAAGTATTGGGCCCACCGGACATGCCTGGGCAATAACTTCTGTGGGGTCCTGAGGGCCTCCAGATTTTTATGGTCAGTCCAAACTTCAAATGGTCTCTGGCTTCCTTCTATCAGGTGTTGCCAGGTCAACAGCGCCCACCTCACTGTGAATGCTTCCTTTTCCCATGCTGCCCAACATCTCTCTGTGTCGGTAAGTTTGTGGGATGTGTAGGCACAAGGTTGTAAGTCCCCTTGGCTGTTTCTTTGGAGTAGGACAGCTCCCACTGCCACATCGCTGGCATCTGCTTGGATGATGAAGGGTTGTTTGGGGTCAGGATGCTTCAAGACCAGTTCTTTTGCGAACATTTCTTTTAGTGTTTCAAATGCCTGTTGGCAGGCCAGGTCCCACTGTGGAGGTTGTCCTGGGTGGGTTTTTGTTGGTGGATTCCCTGTTTTTAGGAGGTCCATCAGAGGTTTGGCAATTCTTGCAAAAGAGGGGATGAATTGTCTGTAGAAGTTCACCAACCCCAGGAAGTTTTGCAGTTGTCGGCAGGTGCGAGGGAGTTGCCAGTTTAGGACTGATTGTACTTTGGCTGGGTCCATTTCTATCCCCTCATTTGATACTCGGTAGCCTAAGTAGTCTAGCCACAACTGGTGGAACTCGCATTTTGATGGTTTAACATAGAGGTTTGCCCCCAGCAGTTTTTCCAGCACTTGGCAGATAAGGGGTATTTGTTCGTCTATGGTTTCTGTGTAAATGAGACTGTCATCCAGGTAGACGAGGACCCCCTTATAGAGGTGGTTGTGTAGATCCTCATTTATCAATTGCATGAACCAGGGGCTCCCTGTAATCCAAATGGCATCACCTTAAATTGGAAACTTCCTAGGGGGCAGTTGAATGCTGTTTTCCACTCATCTCCTTCCCTGATGCATATCCGGTAGCAGGCTTCGTAGAGGTCAAGTTTGGTGAAAACCTTCCCTTTGGCCAGGTGGGCTAGCATGTTTTTCATGAGGGGAAGGGTATATAAGTTGTGTACACAGACAGCATTGATACCTCTAAAATCAACTACTAGGTGCATAAAGCCGTCTTTCTTCTCTTTGAAAAGGACCGGTGCCACAACCCGTGGTTTGGCTGGCTCAATGAAACCCCTTTGTAGGTTTTTGTCTATGTAGTTCCGCATTTCTTGCATTTCATGGGGCATCATGGCATACAATTTAGGTTTAGGTAGTTTCGCCCCAAGGATGATTTTGTTGGTGCAATCGGCTTCACGGTGGGGGGTAGGATGTCATACTCGGCCTCACTAAATACCTCTGCAAGGTCTTGGTACTCTTTTGGGATCTGTTCTGTTTCATGGGAGTTGTTGGATGTGGCCACCAGTTGCTTTGCTGTACCCTTAGAGAGGGACGCTTGGGTTGGGGGTGTCTCTTGTTCCTCTGGCGGTAGGGGTTGGGGCCCCTGCGTGGGAGGCATCTCCCCTGGTTGGTGCGGCAGGGGGTGGGGTCCCTTTGCTATTCTCAATCTGTGGTTCCCCTCTTGCCACCAAATGATTGGGCCCCACTTGTCTAGCCAAGAGAGTCCCAGTATGACTGGATCTGTCATTTTGGGGGCTATTATGAAACGGATCATTTCCCAGTGATCTGCTAGCTCCAGCTTCACTGGCTCAGTCAAGTGTGTGGCATAAGTCCTCCCCACTAGGGATCCATCAACTTGCTCAAATTGATTTGGGTGGCTGAGCTTTTTAGCGTGGATCCCCAATTTTAGGACTGTGGGTAGGTTAATCAGGCACCTCGTGCAACCCGAATCTATTAAGGCTTGGAAAGTCTCTTGGGTACTTGTTTTGGGGGCCGTTAGGCATATGGGGAAGAGAAAAGGGTGGATGAGTTCACTCACCATTGGGTCGTCTTTACCATCGTCCTTGCTGTCATATGATTCGGGGGATTGATTTGCATCGTCTGGGTTCCCCCTTGTTTCAGTCAGGTGGGCAAAGAGCTCTGTACCCGGGGGGGGTCTTCGTGGCGTGTTGGTGGCATGTCTGGGCCCTTGTTCCGGTCATGTCTTGGGCGGTGGGCCTGGCCTCGGTCCCAGGGTCCCACATGCTGCTGCCAGGTGGCCAATTCCCCCACATCTGTAGCATCTCAGCGGGCTCTGTGGGACAAATGGCCTCTGGGTAGACCGTAGCGCTGTGGTTCCTCATCTGCTGTGTGGTCCCGGGTCCAATTGGCCTCTCTCCTTGGCATCTGGTTGCTTTAACATGTCGTTGGCATGCAGCCCTCTCTTGATTTGCATCGCTACCCAGAACCATTTGGAGAGTTGGTTTGGGAGTCCCAATAAGTGGTCACTTGGGCAATTCACTTATCTAGGCTTGTTCTGAAGAAATATACTAGTAGTCACTCTGGTAAGGGAGGTAAGGTGCCAAAAACTCTCCTGAATTCACGGATGTGCTCTTTGATGAGCCTCCCCTTTTGCGTTAGGTTCCTGAGCTCATTTTCCACATAGGGGTCCTCCCCTGCCTCCTCGAAATGGGCATCTTGCAGTTGGGGGACCCTATTCTTGTAGAGGGCTGCTGACCAGCTCCTTGCTTCTCTCTCCAGCCCTTCTGAAATGGCACTGACCAGGGCTCTGGGGAATGGAATGAGTCTGCCCTTGGTGCCCCTGGTACTCTTCCTCATCTCTCATTCAAGGGCGGGGAGATGATGCCCTGCTTGCTGTGTGTGGAGAGGGGGGGGACCCATGGATGCACCTCTGGACATCCTTTCCTCCTGCTATGAGGGGGAGAAGGGCTGTGCTTTGATCTACGACCTCTCAGTTCAGCAGCCCCCTCTCTCTCTTTTGGCCAGCATGACGGCTCTTCTCCCCGAATAATGGCACAGTCAAATTCTTCCTTCAATTCATCTATGTGGCTCTCGAGTGGCTTCTTTGAAGCTTTTTGCTGTCTGGCTTGCTGCCAGTCCCATAGCCAATCTGCCCTCCCCAACTCACTCAGGGGCTTCCCCTTACCTTGAACATTCGGGAAAGGGAATTCAATCTCTGCAGCTTTTGGCAAAGCCCACCAGTAGTTACTTTTTTTTTCTTGGCTTGTAGCTTTGCTGGGGAAGGGGGGAATTGAGGCCCTGTGGCATCCAAGCTGGCTGGAATCAAGATAGGCTGTTTTCCAATTGCTTGAAGTAAGCTCTCTTGCGATAATTGGCTTTCTGCCATGGCATCTGGGCTGTGTCTCCAGTCACCCCAGACATCTGGCAGGGAGCTGGAGGACTGGAGGTTAGCCAGTTTGGCTTGGAAAGGAGGGCTGTCTGTCTGTCAGGTTCTCAGGCCATCTTCAAAATAAATGCATTTCAAACAGAACCTTTTTTTATGAGACAGAATTCCATTTTATTTAGCATGGCAGCTTTCACACTGACTCCATGCAGCCAGCACTGTCGTGCTGACCCAAAGACCCTCCTCTTCCTTCCCCCCACTTCTCTGCATTCATTGGCCATCTTCCCAATCATTCACCCCTAATCTACTGCTCCAATTCAAAGAATTCCCCCCCTCCCATCCATCTCCTTGGGAACATCTCCAGTGAAAAATAAGTAGGTGAAAGCTACCATCCCGTACAGACTTCTGCGTCCTCCTTCTAATATCAGCATTAGGATAATATGCATCTTGATGTGCATACATATAATTTGAAATAAAATTAATTTAAAATAATTAAACTGATTTGGCTCATCAATTAAGATCCTCCGTGTAAAGTTTAGATAAATGAAAATTTATGCCAGTCCGGCTTGGTGAAATAGAAAGGTCTTCAAGGCATGACGGAAAGTACAGAGATCTGGGATAATTCATATCCCTGGGGGTATCCTGTTCCATAGGGCAGGTAACCCCATAGAGAAGGTTCTCCTCCTGGGAACCATCAGCCGACATTGCTTTACTGACTGCACCTTGAAGAGGCCCAGGCTCTGTGGGAGCATACTGGTTGGTGGGAGGTTATTGGTTGCAGAAGGTGGTCTTGTAGGTACCCAGGTCCTAAGCCATGGAGCACTTTAAAAGTAAGAACCAGCACCTTGAAGTGCACGTGGAAGACCACCGGGAGCCAGTGCAGCTCACATAGGAGAGGTGTTACATGTGAGCACCATGTCACTCCCATAATTACCTGTGTGGCTGCATTCTGGACCAGTTGGAGCCTCCGGGTGCACCTCAAGGGTAGCCCCATGTAGAGAGCATTACAGTAGTCCAGTCGGGAAGTAATGAGGGCACGAGTGACTGTGCATAAGGAGTCCCGATCTAGAAAGTGGCGCAACTGGCAAATCAGGCAAACCTGATAGAAAGCTCCTCTGGCCACGGCCATCATATGCTCTCCTAAAGACAGCCGTGTGTCCAGGAGGACACCCAAGTTGTGAGCCTTCTCTGTGGGTGCCAATGACCCAATAGTCAATGATGGTATCGTCTGGCTATATCCGGACATCGGCAGCCACAGCCACTCGGTCTTGGAAGAATTGAGTCGGAGTCTATTTCTCCCCATCTAGATCTGCATGGCTTCAAAGCACCGGGACATCACTGCAAGGGTATCGTTGGTGTGGTCTGGGGTGGAGATGTACAGCTGAGTATCATCAGCATAAAGATTGCACTGTACCCCAAAACCATGGATGAGCTCACCCAGCGGCTTCACGTAAATGTTGAACAGAAGAGGCGACCCTTGTGGCAACCCGCAAATAAGGTGTCTTGAAGTCAACCTCACCCTCCTGCGAACACAGACTGCAACCAGTCAGAGAGGTAGGAGGAGAACCACCGTAGGACGGTGCCTCCCACTCCCAGCCCCTCCAATCAGCACAGCAAGATACCATGGTCGATGGTGTCAAAAGCTGCTGAGAGATCTAATAGAACCAGGATAGAGGAGCAACCCCTATGTTGAGCTCTCCAGAGATCATCAACCAATGCGGCCAATGCTGTTTCAGTGCTGTAACCAGGTCTGAAGCCAGACTGGAACGGATCTAAATAGACAGTTTCATCCAGGTACTGTGGGAGTTGCTGTGACACCACACTCTCAACAATCTTTGCCACAAAGCGAAGGTTGGGGACAGGACGGTAATTTGCTAGAACAGCCAGGTGCAGAGAGGGCTTCTTGAGGAGGGGCCTCACGACCACCTCTTTCAAGGCGGAAGGCAAGAAAGCCTCACACAGAGAAGCGTTTATAATCCCCTGGAGCCAGCCTCGTGTAACCTCTCAGGAAGCCAGTACCAACCAGGAGGGACACGGGTCCAATAAACATGTGGTTGTGTTCAACTTCCCCAGTAACCTGTCCACGTCTTCAGGGGTCACAGGGTCAAACTCATCCCAAATAACATCTCCAAGACTATCCTCCATCACTTCGTCTGGACTAACCCAGTCAGAGTCCAAGTCTTCCCGAATTTGACCAATTTTATCATGTAGATATTGTGCAAAATCCTCAGCTCAACTTTGCAAGAGGTCTTCCTGTGCTCTCAGATGGAGGAGGGAGCTGGTCACCCTAAACAGGGTGGCTGGGCGATTATCTGCCAATGCAATAATAGCGGAAAAATAGTTATATTTTGCCACTGCTATTGCCACTAAGTAGGTCTTAATATATTACCTCTCTAGTGTTCGGTCAGATTCGGAACGACTGGCTCTCCAACTACTCTCTAGGTGTCTTTTCCGGCATTTAATTTCCCTCAACTCCTCAGAAAACTAAGGAGCCGGGCAACTTTGATGCCTGGTCAGAGGCCGCAAAGGCACAACCTGATCCAAGGCATCAGCAGCCATCCTATCCCAGGTTGCCGCCAGGTCTTCAATTGAGTTGTGAGCTAGAGTCTCAGGAAATGGCCCAAGCTCCATCTGGAATCTGTCAGGATCCATCAGGCGCCTGGGGTGGAACCATTTGCTCAGTTCCGCCTCCCTGTGGTGGGGTGTAGTGGACAGAAAGTCAAGCCTGAGGAGCTTGAGTAGCGTAGGGGAGTAATGCCTCCTACAAAGGCAGCATTTAAGATCCAACTGCTGCAATTACTTGCGAGTTCAATCCCAGGCAGGCTCAAGGTCGACTCAGCCTTCTATCCTTTATAAAGTGGGTAAATTGAGGACCCAGTTTGTTGGGGGCAATAAGCTGACTTTGTATAAATATAAATATATAAAAGTATGAAGGCTATTGCTTAACACATTGTAAGCCGCCCTGAGTCTCCGGAGAAGGGCGGCATATAAATCAAATTTAAAAAAGAAAAGCCAAAGGAGAGAATGGTCTGACCATGACAAGGGTTCGATGACCACTGGTCATCAATGATGACATTCAACCACTGGTCAGGTACAAAAATCAGGTCCAGAGTGTGTCCCCCCCGTGTGAGTAGGGCCATGAACTAACTGGGTCAGGTCCATGGTTACCATGGAAGCCATGAACTCCCAAGCTACCTCAGATGTTTCACCGATGGACGGCAGATTGAAATCTCCCATGGCAAGAAGCCTAGGAGTCTCAACCACCTCCCTGGCTATTACATTGAGGAGATCAGGCAGGGCTGCTGCTACGTGGCAGGGAGCCAGGTACTCAATCAGCAGGCCCATCTGTAACCCATGGCCCCACTTCACAAGGAGGGATTCACATCCAGCTGTCTGAGGAACAGTGGTCTCCCTAGGATCAAGACTCTCCTTTATAATAACCGCCACTCCTCCACCCCTACCCTGAGCCCTTGGCTGATGAAATGCGCGGAAACCTGGTGGGCACATCTCTATGAGGGGGACTCCCCCTTCATGGCCGAACCAGGTCTCTGTAATGCCCGCCAGGTCCGCTCTCCCCTCCTGAATTAGTTCACAAATGAAGGGGGCTTTGTTAGCCGCGGACCTGATGTTGCATAACATCAGCCTAAGGCTTGGGCCCTGAGACTCTGAGCAACCCAGGAAACGAGAAGAGCTTTGGGGGTCGGAGCGTGACACCACTTGAAGATAGTGGTTGCCTGCTCCCCTAGCATGATGTGGCCCCCTGCTCCCACCATATCTGCACCTCCCAACCATGACCTTGATGGGAAAGCCCTCTTCCATAAAAGTATTACGCCCCTCTGCTTCTAGCTCTGCACCTCCAATGATGTAACTTTGTGCCAGATCTGGCCTCCCTTTTGAAAAGTTGTCCTCTAAGCCTCCCTCTGTGGGTTGCCCCCAAAATCCACATGACCCACCCCACTCCCACCTATCCCTCTTTTAGAAACCTTTAGAATTTTGGGTAAGAAATTAGATAAAGAGACCCTCAACCCCCTCTTTGCAACGTGCCATCTTTCAGGATTCCAAAATACATCATCAAGGTAGGCCCTCAATAGTGTGGAGGGCCAGGTCTGTGAGAGGGGGGAGTCTCGCAGAGCAAGAAGCTCGGCCACTGAGTACATCTGCTGGGCCAACGGGTGATGATTAGGATGGCCAAGAAGATGACATAAGTTCTGAAAGTCCAGGAGAGAAGGAAGATGTAAATCTAGGTGTTGGTGGAGTAAGCTTATAGTCCTCTTGCAACAGTAGAAGGAGTCTTATACCATTCACAAGCACCTGGGAATTAGTGACCAAGACCACCCTCTCACTGTGGCTGGCTAGAGTATAACTGGTCATGGAATCTGATATGCCGATCCTTCTGGTGGTGAATAGAGCAATGTCCCGACTCCTGCAATATCTGCTTCTTAGATGTTAACTCTCCATCCGACTGAAAGAGTTGATGGGTTATAGGGCTGGTCTATAGAATCCTGATGGTAGTGATGTTATAAGAAGATGAGATAGATTAGCAATGGCATACAAGGAAGATGTTATTTAATGTGGGATAATAAGTTAGGTGGTTAGTGATCTATGTGTGTTCTGAGACCAGAACCAGGAGGGAGATGTAACATGAGGCGGCTCATTCAAAATCATCTGCTCACCCTTCTAAATCCCCCAGGCCATGTTTTTTTTAAAACCTCAACTGGTCCTTATATGGATCACAGGTCATTATGAGAACCACCCCTTCAAGGTAGTCCAGGGGGGATTCTGTGATGATGAACTATAAAAGGTATCCCTGCAACATTTGTTAAGGACTGCCAAGGCTGCTGCTGGTTTTCAAAATGTTGCCCAATAGTCAGCACAGCACTCCTCTGTGGCCATTACTACTGCCGGTGTCCTTGGTGCTGAAATCTTGCTATGGAGGCTCCAAAAGTATCTGGAGATTCCTAGGGCTCCAACAAGGACCTCCCCTCTGCCAACGCAACTGTCGCCACCATCCCAGGGCTGACTGCAACCCAGCCATCGCTCTTGCCAAAAAGATTGTAAACTGCAATAATCCGGCCACTGTTGGTATTCCCGATCACGCCGCCATTGGTTCTGACATCCTCACGGCATGGAAAAAACGCCGGCCACATCCTAGCCATGGCACTCTGGAGAGCGAAAAAGCTCTCAGCTGGTCGGCAGAAAGCTCAAACAGCCGGGTCGGGGGTGAGGACAACCTGCCCAGCCCCCGAAGACCTCAGATGGCCCAAAATCACCCCCATCGGCATCGGAGCTCAGGGAGGTGATGCCATTTTGGTCATGTGCTCGCGGGGTTCTCTTTATTATATGTCCAGAGGGAAAAGCTGTGCACCAAATATCAGTATACGTTTCCAAGGAGAAAAAAACAGGAGCATTAGATATCCAGTATAAATGGATGAGGCTGTCATCTTACTGAAGTAATTCTCTGAACTTTTATGATCCGTATCACCATTCAGACAAGTCAGGCAATTTAAGCTTCCCAGAAGGAGAGTTATTTTATGACGTTGCCACTAGTGATTTAATTTTTTAATGGGCCTATGGTGCTTAAAAGACAAAGTGCAGTAGTTATACACCTCTGGAAGTAATGCACCCCAGGAATGTAATTAAAGTGGACTTGGTACTATAGCAATCTCAATTTGTTTAAAATGACAAGTCTATTTTGAAGGTTTTATGTACTAGATTTAGAAAGGCATATAAGAGTCTGCATCCTGCTCTGTTTTAAAATTAAGATAATTCAGCAGCCAAATTCCAACATCCTTGTACAGGTAGGTAGGAATTCAATCAAAAACATATTTAAATGCAGATGTACAAAGCATAAATTAGTAAACATAATTGAGTTTAAGGGGAAAATGCAATCAGTTATGACTTATCTGATTCTCATCACACGATGAATTTCAGAAATGCTCTATGTACCAAAATATTGTTTTGTCCCAGATTTCATTTATTACTGTGAGGCTTGGATTATGGAGAGATAGACCACCTTTTCTTTGTCAATATGACACTGATTTAGTCGCTGTGAGAGGGTGACCCTTTGAGACCTCTACCCACCTCCTTTGGATGGTCTTACTACAATCACAAGACTTCCCATCGTCGTGAGAGGATGATGTTGTTCCTGATGTATTGACATTTGTAACATACTGGTCTTCCTTTAACATCTATTCCCTCCCTATTTATATTACCTGTCTTAACCATCTCTTACACTCTTAGAAGAAAATGGTCCTTCATCTCCTTCAACTCGCCCCTAACTTCAATGTATTCAACTGCGGAGCTCCTTGCACTGTGAGATTCCCCCCTCTCACATGTATGGCCCTCACAATTATTGAGGGCCGCCCTTGAGGACAGATTTTGGAACCCCGAGAGGTGGTTTGCAAAAAACTGACAGCTTTGGGGTTTTTTAGATAAATTTTTAAATTCTAATTTAAGGGGTCCTGGGAGGGATTGTGGGAATCGATCTGGGGGGGATCCATAAATCCACTGAATGGTGTAATGGGTCTGATGATCACAGCGGGGAGGACGGAGACAGAGATCTGACTAGGATGCAGGGGGATGAAAAGATGGGCATTAGTTATAGTAAGTGGGAGGGGCAGATATGATGGCAGCAGGGGGCCATATTATGTCTCGGGAGTGCGCACTCGATGTTTACGTGTGATTGCGCACTCTGACTTCCAATGCATCGCTCGTTTCCCGGGTTGTTCAGAGCCTCAGTCCCTGAGTCTAAGGCTGATGTTGTGTAATAGTATAGTCAGCTGGTATCATCACTGACAATTGGGGATGAGACCTCGCTCCCCACAGAGAGGGCCCACAATTTGGGTGTCCTCCTGGACTCACGGCTATCTTTAGAAGACCATTTGACGCCCGTGGTCAGGGGGCCCTTTTATCAGGTTCGCCTGATCCGCCAGTTGCGTCCCTTTCTGGATCAGAATGCCTTGCACACAGTCACTCATGCCCTAGTCACCTCCCATATGGACTACTGCAATGCTCTCTACATGGGGCTCCCCTTGAAAAGCATCCAGAGGCTCCAATTGGTCCAGAATGTATCCACGCGGGTGATTATGAGTGCATCTCATTGTGCTCATGTAACACCTCTCCTACGTGAGCTGCACTGGCTCCCGGTGGTCTTCCGGGTGCGATTCAAGGTGTTAGTTATCACCTTTAAAGCGTTCCATGGCTTAGGGCCTGGGTACTTACGAGACCGTCTTTTGCCACCAATTGCCTCCCACCGACCAGTTTGTTCTCACAGGGAGGGACTACTCAGGGTACCGTCAGTGAAATTGTGCCAACTGGCGACTCCCAGGGGAAGGGCCTTCTCTGTAAGGGCTCCAACCCTTTGGAATGAACTGCCCCCTGATATACAAAACATCCCTAATCTCCGTGCTTTCCGCTGTGCCCTCAAGACCCTGATGTTCAATCAGGCGGGGCTAAGCATGTTAACTGGGAATGATTAAAATATTATATAATTCTGGGTTTTATTTAATTTGGGTTAAACTTTGCTATAATTTTAATTATCAATTTTATGATGTTTATGTATCTTTTATTTTTTCTTGACTGTACACCACCTTGAGTCCTGCGGGAGAAAGGCGGTATAGAAATATAATAAACAAACAAACAAATAAATAAATAAATAAAGCTTTTTTTTCTTTTGTGTTTTAAAATCTTGAACCTCCTCTTTTGCCCTAAATTTCCCATTGTTTGTACCTACCTTTTTTGGTGAGGAAAAAGAAAAAGAAATCTCTCTCCCTGCCTCATTTTGTCACGTTGCAGCAGAGCCTGCTTTACTTTCAGTTTCGTTTCAGCTAAGGAAAAAAAAACTTCTCCAGCACGCTTTGCAGCAAAGAGCTTGCAAAACGAGAGCTTGCAAAAGAGCCTGCACAAAGAGCCTTGAGAGCAAGGAGGCTGATCAAATCAATTTATGGTAATTAACCTACGCTGAAGCTGAAAGAGGCTGTTTTCTTTATTTTTGCAGGCATGGTCTACTCATTTATTTTATTTTAACACGGATCAGCTGTAGGGAGGCCCTTTGAAGCCCCGCCGCAAGAATTTAAACAGATTTTTTCCCTCTAGCCATCAACTGGGACTCAGGAGGCAGCAATAGATTGGGAGAGGGCGGGGTAAGCGAACGGGACCAGCGATCCAATAGAGGGTGAGGGTGAGTGAAGGCATGGGGGGGGGCGAGAGAAGGCTTTGGCGACCCCTGTGAAATGGCCGTTCGATCCCCAAAGGGGTCACAACCCCCAGGTTGAGTACCACTGTTCTATGGCATTGCCTTTGGGATATTCCCAGGTGTGTATGACAATTCTTTTTCCATATTAGTTACACAGTAGTTTATATTACCCACATCTAAAATTTCAATAAGATGAAATATTGGATCAGTTACATAATTTTTAATTTTATTTTACTTCTGTGAGTTACAAGTATACTGAAAGGCAAAATTCATGTTGCAGATAAGTCTCATAAAATCTGGATATTAAAACAAGATGTCTTTCCATTCATAGTAATTTATTTTTTGATAATTTAGCTGCTATGTATTAAAGTTACTAGAGCCAGTTTAGAAATGTGGTTAAAAGCCCCAGGCTAGAAGCCAGGAGACTGTGAGTTAAAACTAGGTACATAATGTTAGGCCACTCACTCCTTCTCAACCCCAGAAAGAAAGCAATGGAAAATCATTTCCTAAAATTTTGCTAAGAAAATTGCAGGGACTCAAAGAAGGCATAAACAAAAATATCACAGCATAAGTAACAAATTAAAATAATATTTCACAACCAAAATAACATCATCATCAACAACAACATAAACAATGTATTTACTGTTGTTTTCACTCTCTATATTAAGACTGAGATTACCACAGAATGTATGTGTATGCTTATTATCTCAACAGATATTCCTTAAATTCCTTAAAATAATATTAACTGCAGCCCACAATGAGCATCCTTTATCAATACAAAAGTAACACAGCATACCAATAACTATTTGTTTTAAAAGTTATATTCATACTCTGAAAAAGTGACAGGCATCACTTATCATTGTTATCAATAATAACATATATTGACTTCCGGTTGGCGTCACGGTGATCCAGACAGTGGAATAGCGGGCCTCTTAGGAGCCCCGCAAAAACCCCATCTGATATGCCGCTGCCGGCAGGTCTACAGACCTACCCTGTTCTGAAGGGACAGGGGGAAAGAGAGGGACCCCTTGGTCAGCCAAGAGGAATGGGCAGGTTCCTCAGGGCTGGAGGATTTCCCTCTGGGTCGGAGGTGACTCAGCGGCAGCCATGGCGGCTGCCTCAAGGCTGTGACAACTGGGAAAGCAATGTACAGGAGGAGAAGCAAGGAGAGAGCAAACGGTTTGGAAGCTGGGTAAGTGAGTTTTACCCTGGTGGGAACAGCATCAAAAAATCAATCTTTTTTTTTATTATTCAAAAAGTTTTACAAATACAAATTTTCCCCCTTCCCCCCTTCCCCTCCCTAACCCTCCCTGACCCATCTCTTCCCACCCCTGATTTCCCTTATAACCTTAAAATTACAATTCATTTTTAACTCCCCAAATATTAAAAAGTGAAATCCAAATCATATCATATCATAGCATTCCCCCCAATTATTCTACCCCCCCTGTCAATACTAAAAATTTCTACATAACATTCAAGTAAAAGCTATCTAATACTTCCTTGATTGATATTTATTCTGCACATAGTCTACTATAAATTTCTGCATAGCATTCAGCTAAATGCAATCTGGTACTTCTTTGTTTGATATTTATTCTGCACATAGTCTATCCATTTCTTCCATTCCCACACAAAAGTTTCTTGAGTCCAGTCTTTTAAATATGCTGATATCTTTGCCATTTCAGCAAAACTGGCCACCTTCAAAGTCCATTCTTCAATAGCAGGTAAAACATCTTTTTTCCAATATTGACCAATCAGTAACCTAGCTGCTGTAACCTTGTATAATATCAGTTTTGTTTCATTCGGTGAGAAATCCTTAACTATACCCAGTAAAAACAATTGAGGAGAAAATTGGAGGGTTTTTTTCAAAACATTTTGCATTACCCACCAAATTTTGATCCAAAAAGCCTTCACTTTCTTGCAAGTCCACCATATATGGTAATATGTAGCATCTAAGCAATCACACCTCCAACATTTTGGCTTAACATTAGGATACATACATGACAATTTCTTAGGGTCTAAATGCCACCTATAAAACATTTTATAAAAATTTTCCCTCAAATTCTGTGACTGTGTGAATTTAACATTCTGGACCCATATTTTTTCCCATCATAACTGGTTCTGCAAAGTTTTGCACCCATTTATCATACAGTCTTTAACCAGTTCATTTTCAGAGTCTCTTTCTAACAAAATATTATAAATCCTTTTAATATGCATTGGACCTTTCTCTTTTATCTGTCTTACCAATTCCTCTTCATACAACATCAAACCAGTTTTTTGATCTTCCTTCCATCTCAATTGAAGTTGATTATACTGTAGCCAAGTTAGATTAATCCCTTCTTCCAACAGAGTGTTTAATGTCTTTAATTGCCATCTACCCCATCATTAAAAAGTACCTTTTTATATAAAATCCCCCCGAGTGATTTAATATTTATATTGCATGTAATATGACCAAGATCCAACCACAAAGGTATTTTGTAATCCAATTTAAGATGGTGCTTCTTCCATACTCTCATCAAAGAGTTTCTGAGTATGTGACTCTTGAATACTTTATCAACTTTATTTTCATAGAATAAATATGCATGCCAACCAAATTCCAAATCATGGCCTTCTATATTCAATATTTCAAACCTTGTCATTCCAAACCAATCACTCGCTTGTGTTAACGCTGCTGCTTCATAATACAATCGTAGATTTGGAAGTTTAAGGCCACCCCTTTCACGAACATCTCGACAAGAGAGCCCCTAGCCTTAAATAGCTATGTGCTATGTGCTGGAGGAAGAGATCCATTTGTGAATTATCTTTAATGTGGATTTTTGTGAAATGGCTGTTCGTTGGCAACTATAAAACTTTAAAACTGTGTCAAAGAAAATTTAATAAAGATGTTTTATAGATGGCACTTACCACCGGCCAGAATAGCTAAGATGCACCCGAACGTTACAGATACCTGCTGGAAGTGTAAAACACAGAAAGGAACCTATTTCCATGTTTGGTGGAAATGCAGAAGAGCACAACAGTTTTGGAAAACTATTAAAAAAATAATTGAGGAGGTAGCAGATTTAAAACTAGGCAACAGTCCAGAAACATTTTTACTAGGCATGATAGACACTAAATGCACCAAAGAGACAAAATACCTCATAATACATATTTTAACGGCAGCTAGGTTATTGTATGCACAAAGTTGGAAATCTGATCAAACCCCAACGGAAGACAAAATTATCTCCAAAGTAAATGATTGTGCTGAGATGGATAAATTAACGCTAGAACTCCGAGATAAGGAGGATAGTGAATATTATGCGGTATGGCACAAATGGCAAAAATGGCTTGAAAGGAGAACTGAAATAAAAAACAAGAATAAAAATTAGGATATAGAAGAGAAGAGGATGGTTACAGGAAAGATATTACCTTTGATATGGGTTATATAATAATAAAATACATATACAGAGAATTATAAAACCTGTTGACAGAAGAACTGCTATATGTTAGTTTCACAATTGGTGGTGGGAAGGGTGAGGTGGGGGTGGGTGTATTGTTCGTATGTATTGTTTACTTTTATGTGTATGTTTAAAAACTCAATAAAAAAAATTTAAAAAACTTTAAAACTTTTTGTTATGGATATGGATTGCTTTTGGAGAGAGAAGGAGGGAGGAGGCATTGAGCAGAAACCCTTTGAAACAATCCGAAAAGTCAAGCAGAGAATTGTATATTGGCTAAAATGGAGTTGTGTCATGGAGAAGTGAAAGTTTAAACCTGTGGATTACTTTTGAATTAACTCTGACATAATGTATCTTACTACCTAAATTGGTCTGCTACAAAAACAATCAAAGAGGTCCAACTTTGGGGATTCCTAATTTGTTTATTGGTGGTATTAAGGAAAGAAGAAATAAGACGGGACAATTTAAACTGACTAAGCAGCCCTGGCAAAGGAAGCTAAAATTGTTGCCTGTTAAGAAGAAGTGAAAGTGAGAATTGTGGACCGCTTGTTACTTAAAGGAGAAACTTTGACTCTTACTTTCCCAATTGGATTATTTTGAAGGGGGGAAAAAGTTTGACTTTAGATCTATCTAATTTGTCTTTGGACTACCTATGGAGGAATTAATTGGACAATTAAAACGTTGATTAAAGACGTAGCAACAAAAGGAAAGGGCGTAGAATCGGAAGAGGATATGACAACACCATATTGGGAACAAAAAAGAATTAAATTTCTAATTTATAATTATACTGACATTGAATTGAAAAGAGAAAAAATTGGGTAGCAAGACGAAAAATATTATAGTCTGATTAAATGGATGTAAATGTTTTTAATGTAATTGATGTCCAAATATAAGGAGGAGATTTCCTCTTTCTTCCTTTACTCTCTATATTACTTTTTCTTTTTTTCTTTACTTTATTTTTTTTATTTTATTTTATTCCTCTCTTCTCTATTTTTGTTTTTTTTCTGTGAAATGTTTTTTATCTTTTTTGCTATACTTTTTCTTTTTTTCTTTCCCTTATTTTTGTTTATTTTTTTTCTTTTCTTCTCCCTTTCTCTTTCCTTTTCTACTTTTTACTATGGTTATTAAGAGAATTGATTTTTAAGATGGGAAAATGTGATCTTAGAAAAACTATAAGAAACATGAAGAATAATAACATATATTGATGTTTCTCCATAATTATTATTCAAAGAATAATAGTTTAATAAATAAGAAAATATGTGTATATATTGGCAATATTCAATTTAGACAAAATAAGATGGAGAACAGTCTGCTTGTCGATTCACTTACAGATCCTCCTAATACAGTGGTGTCAAACTTGATTTCACTGAGTGCTGCCTCAGGGTTGTGTTTGACCTTAGGGGGCCATGGCCAGGGTGGGTGTGGCTAGCTCAATGTCACTCCTGTTGGCACATGGCCCATTTTAACTGGCAGAGGCACCATGGGCTGGTCCTTTGATTATTCCAGGCCAGCCCCACGGGCCAGATTTAAGCACTCCATGGGCCGGATCTAGCACATAGGCCTTGAGTCTGACATCCCTGTAGTGACACCACTTCTGCAATGAATTATAGAATCAACATTCGGTGCTTCAGGTGCTCAAAAGTATCAGGGTTCCTTAGAATAATTTTGATGATTGTCATAAATTCTAAGTTCTAGGAAGTTGCTTTTTCAAGAGTGGGCCAAACTAATAATTTTAAGGCCAACTGAGCCACTCCATCACAAAATAAATAAATAAAATCAAACTGATAATAAACACTGAGCTGCAATAATTCAATGATATATAATTTTAATATTCCTTCTGCAAAGCCCTGTAACTAAAGAGACTAAATAAAAAGTAATTCATTCTTGATCTAAATAAAATTAATTCAGCCTGGATTACAACTTGGAACATTTTCACTTTTTCCTCATTCTAAAATTCCACTTAGGTGGGGAGTAATTAGCTCATTATTTGCTGGCATTCTTTTCTTTAAATAACACATATTTGAAGCATTAGCTAAGCTTCAGAAATCGTTGACTTTTGATTTATTAATCTGATTTTGATTTGGACATTTGCCATGTCAGAATTCGCTCAACTTAATTTGAGAATCAGTCACATCTAAATCATATGTCTATTACTATAGAATTCTATTCTGCAAGTCTATAAGAGAATAAGGCAGGAGAGGAGTGAGGCTGCGTTTTTCAAACAGCAAGTGTTATTACAGCTGCTCCCAACTTCATATGATAAATTATATCAGAGGCGACTTTCAAATACAGCTTGTGATACAATCTGGAGACCTGTCTCTGGTTTTATTTTAATTAAAATGTTATTATATACCTAAAGTAGCTTCTTGAAACAGATGGATGGAGCATTGATATAAACATGTATATTTGTCATAGCACAATAAATTTAATAAAGTCAGTTTGGGAAGTGAAGTGATTTTAAGCTGGCTAAATGAGTTGTCTCATGAGGAAATGAATTTTTATGAACATTTTTATGATTCACTTAACAACTGTGGCAATAAAGAGTGTGAAATGGGGCAAACTCACTGAACAGCTGTCTTGTTTAGCAACAGAAATTTTGGGCTCAATTGCGGTTGACCCCTTCATCATATTCAAGGAAGAGAAAGAGAAGGAAGTTGGCATAGCATTTTTAGAAGCTTCCAACTGAAATTAACTCAGATGCTTACTAGGACTGCTGCAATGTCATAATTGAGAGAGATCATGTAACTGCAGGGACACTGCTGTGGCCACAACTATGTGGACCTATTTCAAACAATCTTCATTCTGAATAATTAAATAATGATTATCTGTCTAATGTTAATTGTGAGTTATCAAGAATTTTCTGACTCCCTATCCCCAATGCTTTCTGAGTTTTGCATTTTCATGTGTAGTCCTTCTATAATGATTTGAAATGACACACATGACTGACAAACCTATTCTATCTTTAAACTTATATCTTTTAAATTGACACAACCTCTGTGAAATTGCAGTAGATTAAAAAAAATTCAGCTCTTAATACACTATTTTTGACCCATTAAACAGTATTCTTGTTTGCATTTGTTCACTAGTTTTAATCTCCTGATTCTCTCACATTGTGAAATGTATTACCTATCAAGTAAAGCTATAAAAAGCCTGAAGAAATGCTTTACAATTATTGGGAGTATAGTCTTTTTTAAAAAAATGTTTTTCAAGGCTTTGTAGGAGCTTAAAAAAAATACATGGATGTTTCAATGAGTCAGCTGTGATTTTCAGAACTCTGTTTTGGATTACAATACAAACAAATTTAAATTACACCATGCTATGTAATTGTTGAAAATAGATGATCCAAACATTATAGTTTGGATTTTTTTGAATACCAAGCAAAATCCAGTACATGGTACTAGTACCTAAAGCTTTGATTGAAATGAGTTTTTATGAAATACTGTTCTTTCAAAACAAACAAATGTTAATAGTTTTTTACACTTTGATTATATGGTACCAATTTTCCTTGCTATTAAAAAGCTCCTTTAAGATCTCAACTGAGAAAATCCAGAAATCTGTGGGATCATGAAGAGCAAAATATATTGAAATAACAGGTAAAACTAAAATTGTTAGACATGGCCATGCAGACCAATGTAATTGATTTTTACTGCTCAATTTATGTGCAAGTGATCTATTTTCCCCTTCATTATTTAATTCTTCTTTAATTTATATCATACTGTGTGTATGTGTATCTATAATCTATCTGCCACATGGAAAGAAAAAACTGGATAACTTCCTCATACATCTCAACAGCCTACACCCCAAAATACAATTTACTATGGAAATAGAAACTAACAACCAACTCCCCTTTCTGGACGTCCTAATTTACAAAAAACCCAATGGCTCCCTAGGACACACCATCTACTGGAAAAAAACACACACCAATCACTACTTAAATGCACAATCACATCATCACCCTACACAGATCAACTCTGTAGCCAAGACTTTCATCTCCAGAACCAAACGCCTAGCCAACAAAGACCACCTGAAAACTGAATCACACACTTTCACAAACGTATTAATTTCTAACAGATTCCAAAGAAACACAATTACCAACCTAATCCAAAGGGAGACATCCCCCAAGAACTGAGACACAGAACAGGACAACGGCATCGCCCTCCTCCCTTAAATCAAAGGCACCACAGATAAAATCAGCAAAATTCTCCACAAACACAATATCAAGACAGCCTTCTGCACTGACCAAAAAATAGCCAACATCTTAAGAAACCCCAAAGACAAGATCCAGCTAGAAAACCAAGGAGTCTATGAAATACCATGCAAAATCTGCCCAGCGACATACATTGGACAAACTAATAGGAAATAAATGCACACATTGCAAAACACAAGAACGCAATCAGAAAAGAAGAAGAAACTTCCTCCCTTTTCCAACACCTTAAAACAACAGCACATGAAATTGACTTTGAAGAACCAAATTAATCTCCAAAACTGAACACTTCAACAAGAGAATAATCATGGAAGCCATTGAAATAGAGAAACACCCCCATAACATGAATAAATGCAACGATACCTCCCGCCTACCGGACATCTGGAAACTAGCCCTAGTCAACAGAAGAGTCCCAGCCACAAAGATTAACACCGGACTCAAAATAACACATGACACCATCACCAATCATCCTTACCAGATTCACACCCAAACACATACCATAGACGACTGACCGTGGCAGCATCACCAGCTGCTGCACCCCCCTCCAATCCACACACAAAGGAAACTGATACATGCCATGAACACATGGAAAGACCTCAAACTCAGAGCCAAACCAAAGCCCGGGATGTGGCATCACAACCATCTGTTCAGGACATTACATCAAAAAAACTCAGGATATGGAGACTTCCGGTGCCTTCATAGGCGTCGCGGTTGCTCCTTTTAGGAGCGCTAGCCCCGCGATCTCGTAAAGCCACTAGAACAGCAAAAATCAGCTGTCTAGCAGCTAAGAAACTTCCCCTTTAGGAAAAGAGGGGAAAGAGAGCAGCTGGGTGCAGGTAGAGCTCCCCAAGAGCCCTAGAAACAATTCCAGGGCTTGAAGGGTGAGAGCTCCCCAGGAACCTGGCAAAGCTCCGGATCCAGGATGTGTCTGCCTTTGCAAAACAAGATGCCACGACCATCCCTTGCAAGCAACCTTTTAACAACATTGAAGTCAAAAACAGGCAGAACAAAGACAGGAGATATTATAATTGCAAGTACTAAGCTTTAACTCCAGATGAACATTGTTTCTTTTCAAGTCTGCTAAGAGCAGAGAAAAGTTGAAAAAACAAGATGGCGCTGGCTTGTTAAGGGCGAGGAAAGTGCTTGTTAACTCATTAAAGCTGTTAGCCCTGTTTAACTCTTATGAATTTGCTTTCAAGGAATTAAGACTCTGGGACTAAAGAATAGGGATTCATTAAAAGGCTAAGGACTAGAACTAAGAGTATTTTTTGATTTATTGGGCTGGCTCTTGGAGAGTGTAATTTTGAAATGGCTTCGAAGCAAATAAAACCAGGCATGACAAAAAGTGCTGGAAGTGCTGGAAGTTCCCCTGCTCAAACAACCAGACTGCAGTCTTTGTTGGCCCCAGTGGATACACAAACCCAAGCACAAATGCAAACGCAGGTATTGACACCTGAAATGCTCCAGGGAGCTTTAAAGGAACTGCAGGGGAAAATTAAAGAAGAAATTGCATTTGCATTCAAAGAAGTGTCTGAGGAAATGGCTGAAATTAAGGAGATAATTAAAACCCAAAATAAACAAATAAGAGAAGACATTGTAGAGGCATTTCAGGGCTTGGTGGGTCATGTTGCATCATTAGAGGAAAAGGTTGAAGGGATCAATCAAGCTAATGAGAATTTAGAGAGTAAAGTGGATGAGGCTCAAATCAAGATTGATAAGATAGAGGCAGACATCACGATGACATAGTATAGGGTGATGGAATTTGCTTTGAGAGTGAGAGGCCTGAAAGAAAATACCCAAGAAAATTTGAAAGAGATTTTTGTAGAAGCCCTGGCACAGTTGAATCTAAAGCAGAGTGTGATAGGCAGATTGATTAAATCTACCATGTTAATTCATGGATTGCAGACAAAGACAATTACCAAAAGACATTGTGATTTACTTTGTTACCAGAAAGATGAGAAATGGGATTTTACAAGCCTCTTATAAAAATAAATTACAAGTGGCAGGACAGGAGGTTGCAGTATTCAAGGAAATTCCTCCTAAAATGTTGAAATCCAAAAAGGACTATGCATTCCTAGTGGATGAGCTTAGAAACCATCAGATACAGTACAGATGGGAGATTCCGGCTGGATTAGTGGTGAATTATTCAGGAGAATGATATCGTCTCAATACAATTTGGAAGGCAACAGATTTTTATGCCAATATACTAAAGGCTGGATACCCACCATCTCTGGGAGTTAGAAAAAGGAAAGAAGCAGTAGAGGGGAAGAAGGAAGGTATGCAGGCACAAGCTCAAGGAGGTGCTATGAGTATGCAAGAAGAGTTATTGCAACTTTCGGGTGCTGTACAAGCTTGGGAGCTATCTGAAAAAATAGAAGATGTTAAAGAACAAAGGCAAACTAGAGCAGCAACCAAGCGGAAAGAGCAAGAATGGAAGATGCAACAAACTCAGATAATAGCTCAAGAAAGTACTAATACAAATACAGAAGCTGTGGGGGGGGGGGCAAGACCGAAGAAGAAGTTCCAGGAGGACTTCCAGTCAGTACTCGAAAAGGGCCAAAGTTGGCATCTAGGTTCTTAACTTGGAATGTTAACGGCTTAAATTCACTGCAAAAAAGGAAGAAAATATTTCATTATTTGAAACAATTTTAAAATGATGTAATTTGCTTGCAAGAAACACATATTAGGATAAATGATCAAAAATACCTGATGAATGCAAAATTGGGAATACATTTCGTGGCATCTGCCCCAGAAAAGAAAAATGCATAGGGATGTATTTAAGTAAAGACTTAATGGCCAAATTAATTGAAGCAGATCAGCAAGGAAGATATTTAGCAATTGAATTACTAATAGAAGGAAAGAAAATACTTTTAATGGAAGTATATGCACCCAACCAACAACAAGAAAAATTTTATAAATTGTTGCATACAAAATTAATACAATGGGATTATAACTTGTGTATATTGTTGGGTGATTGGAATGGAGTACTGGATCCTAAATTGGATAAGAAAAGGCTTTTGCAAATATTAAAATGTGAGCAAGATTGCCTAAATCATTTTTTGATATGATGGAGGACATGGAATTGAGAGATATTTGGCGTGAACAGAATTTTAAAGAACAAGATTTTACTTTTTTTTTCAGACAAATACCAATCTTTTTTGAGAATTGACTTTATACTAATTACAAATGATTTTCTTTCCAGGGTGAAGAAGACGAAGATTTGCCCCAGAACCTTAACAGATCATAGTCCGGTATGGCTGGAGTTGGAATATGGAGAGGGTCTAGGAGATCTTGGCGAGTAAATGAAAATCTATTTAGATATGAGAAAAACGTGATAAAATGTAAAAAATTAATGAAGGAATTTTTTGTTTTAAATATGCATAAGGGAACCTCTATGGAAATGGTATGGGATGCTAGCAAAGCATATATGAGAGGTGTTTTAATAAATTTGAATAACGTATACAGACATAGACAAAGGGAAAAAAGGAGGATTTAGAAGAAGAGATAAAGAAGAAAGAGCAGGTGTTAATATACAATCCAGAGGATAAGAAAACTAAAGAAGTGATTACCTTACTTCGAGGGCAGTTTAATATGTTGATATCAGATCAGGTGGCAACTAATTCACAATATGCTAAACGCAATACTTTTTGTAATGCAAATAAGCCAGGTAGATGGCTAGCTTATATGTTGAGGAAAAAACAAAAATCCTGTACTATAGAGAAAATAGATTATAAAGGTAAAGAGGTTTATCAACAGAATATGATTAAAAAGTCTTTTTTAGAATTTTATATGAGATTGTATGCTGGAGATAAAATACAAGGTATAGATATAGATAAATATTTGGAAAAGGAGAATATTCCTATAGTTACAGAGGAGCAAAGGGAATGGTTGAATCAACCAATAGTTGAGGAGGAAATTCTCCTGGCAATTAAGCAGTTAAAAGTTGGTAAGGCCCCTGGTACAGATGGACTGACGGCAGCATATTATAAAAATTTACAACTGGAAATGGTAGAACCCCTTAGGGAATTATTTAATAAAATACAACTGGGAGGAGGGGTACCACCATCCTGAAGAACAGCCTTTATTTCCTTGATTCTGAAAGAAGATCAAGATCATACTCAGCCAAAGAACTATAGGCCTATATCATTACTTAATACAGATTATAAGATTTTTGCTAAGATATTAGCAAATAGGTTAATGTTGGTAATGCAACAAATGATTCACAGTGATCAATCTGGTTTTATACAAGGGAGACAAATGAAAAATAATGTAAGACAAATTGTTAATATATTGGAGTATTCGGAAAGGAACAACCAAGTCTCTGCAGTGCTTATATTTTTGGATGCTGAAAAAGCCTTTGATCAATTGAATTGGCAGTTTTTATGAAAATGGTGTAAAAGATGCAGTTTGGAGAGTACTTTATACAATCTATTAAGGCAATATATCAGGAACAGACAACTCAAATAATAATTAATGGTAGTTTAACAGAAATCTTTAAAATTGAAAAAGGAACAAGACAGGGGTGTCCCCTGTCCCCATTATTATTTATATTAACTCTGGAATTATTGTTGAACAAAATACGTAATTCAGATAAGATAAGGGGAATTGAGATTAGGCATTATGATTACAGATTACAAGCATTTGCAGACAATTTGGTTGTAACCTTAATTCAACCAGTGAAATCAGCTATAGGTTTGATGGAGATAATTAATCAGTATGGTCAAGTATCTGGGTTTAAAATAAACATTGGGAAAACAAAGATGATAATTAAAAATATGACAATAAATCAAAAAGAAGAATTAGAAAGAGTAACGGGATGTGAGATAGTTAAAAAGGTTAAAGGAGTCTATATTACAACTTCAAATGGGAAACTATATAAGCATAATTATGAATTGTTATGGCATAAAATAACAGATAGGCATAAAATAACAGATGGATAATTGGAAAAAATTACAATTGTCTTTGTTGGGTAGAATAGCAGTAATAAAAATGAATGTTTTGCCTAAGTTTTTATTTCTTTATCAAACGATACCAATACTTAAAAAGGATGCAAATTTGGAAGAATGGCAGAAGGGTATTAATAAATTTGTTTGGGCAGGGAAGAAACCAAGGGTAAAACTAAAAATAATGCAAGATATACGTGACAGAGGAGGTTTGAAAATGCCCAATTTAAAATTATATTATGAAGCAGCTGTTCTATCAGCAATTAGTGATTAGATTAATTTAATAAATAAAAGAACATTGAATATTGAAGGATATGACTTGGTATACGGTTGGCATGCTTATTTAATGTATGACAAAAAGGTGGATAGGACATATATTAAGGAATGCTTTATTGCATGTCTGGAAGAAATATCAATATTAATTAAATGATAAGATACCTATGTGGACAGTACCCAGACACACGGTAGAGAATATAAGTATAGACTAAAGACAGGATGTAATTACATATAAAGAAATTCTCAATATAGAGTAAGGTATACTAAAATTAAAGACTTTGAATGTATTAAAAGAAGAAAAGATAATTCAAATCTGGTTTCAGTGTGTACAATTACAAGCCAGATGGAGAAGAGATCAGAAAATTGGTATCATACAAAGTGAGGAAAACTTGGTAAAACAAATTAGAGACCAGAGTCAAATGCATATAAAAAGGTTGTATAATATATTGATAGAAATAGACTCAGGAACAGAGTTAGTTAAAGATTGTATGATAAAATGGGCACAAAATTTTGAACAACCAATAATGATGGAAACATAGGAAAAAATATGGGTAAGAAATGTAAAATTTACACAAACGCAAAATTTAAAAGAAAAATTTTATAAAATATTTTATAGATGGCATTTAGATCCTAAAAAGTTAGTTAGTATGTATCCGAACTTACAATCTAAATGTTGGAGATGTGACTGTAATGATGCTACTTATTTTCATGTATGGTGGACAAAGATCAAAGCATTCTGGATAAAAATTTGGTGGATTATTCAAAATATTCTTAAAAAGAGGATAAAGTTTACTCCACAGTTGTTTTTGTTGGGTATAATCATGGATTGTATGGTTATAGAGACTAATTTTATCCTGAATTTAATAACCGCAGCAAGATTGTTGGCGGCGCAGTATTGGAAGAAAGAAGACTTGCCTACTATTCAAGAATGGACATTAAAAGTTGCAAATCTAGCAGAGATGGCAAAAATTTCAGCGTATTTGAAGGACTACTCAAATGAAAAATATATGAGGGAATGGAGAAGATGGATACATTATATTCAAAGTAAATATCAGATTAAAAAATTTCAGATAGTTTATGAATAAATAGAAAGATGTTATTAGGTAATTAAATTTAGTATGGTTAAAGTATTAGAGGCATGTAAGAGGCTATAGTTAATTAGATTATGATGGATTATGATTGCCGAATGTTATACCCTGTATTTTGTTCTGGGAATTAGGGAGGGTGGAGGGTGGGAGGGAAAGGGATGGGGGGAGGGGGAAGGGATATATATGTAAACCTTTTGTTAAAACTTTTTAATAAAAAAAAACCTCAGGATATCACAACCTTAGAACTCAGGATGTTAACACACAGCCCATTACCCAGGTTGTTAAAACACCAAAGACTAATGGACACACATCAAGGACCTCACCCACACAGGATGTTACGAAATGGCCGACTAATCTGCAAACATCTACTCCATCAAGATGTTACAATACAGGCAACCCAACCTGCTCACAGCAACAGAGCCAGCACCCACACCTCCCCACCAGAATTTATAGAGAGGTGGCAGCTCCAATCACGCTTTCCTTGCACAAGCACGAAGCTGAAGACACCAGCCTGAAGATGACTAGTGAGACCTCGTCAAAATGTTGCCAAATACTCTCAACCTTACACGGGAAAAGACCCGAATACACCAAATCTTGCATGTATATATTAAACGGCGAGATAAGACCAGCTTTATAAGAGGTCCGGAAGGTTGGTGACCCGCGGCGACATAGTGCTGAGTGAGCAATCTCTGCTTCTCACCACTGTTAGTCACCATGTTTTGGGGATCCCTTCGGGGGCATGAAGCCCGGAGAGCTTTGCGGACAAGAGAGAGAGTCAGGGGAGTGAAAGAGAGGGTGCAATTGCTTTTTCACAAGACCGGGCGGCTCTGTCAACCTAACACATGTGAGTCTGCTCAATAATGGTGGACCCGAAGCGGTGGTAACCAGCAACGAGATGGGAGACCGGAGATAGGTGATCGGAGGCTGCAGCATTGAATGGGATACCTTATCTTTCCGAGCTGGTGAGAGTGACATCAGAGGAAGGAGCTGGTGGAGTCGGGCATGGAGGTCTCTGAGGGGAGAGAACAAAGCGGCAATCAGATTTGGAGAGTGGATTGCGGAGGAGAGTCAGCCAGACGAGCCAGTAGTGAGGTGGAAGGAAGCGATTGCTGTGAGGATTGATGCAATAAAAGGCTTTATTTTGGTGGACGGAATGGAGAAGAGGAGGAGAGCTTTAAAGAATTTTCAAGAACCTGTGTAGTGTCGCCTGCTATTTTTGAGTGTAAAGTGTGCAGGGTGGAGAGAGAGTCGAGTGCCCTAGAAGAACAGAAAGTGCAGCCATTGACAGGAGACAACAGGACTGAGCGACATTTGGACGATCTAGCAGCAGGAGTACCATAGAGAGATCAGAGTTAGAAGACTTTTCAAACTTTAAAAATCATTACGTTTCGGACTTTTGGAAATAGAAGAGAAGTTCTTTTACCTGAAACTTGATGATCCAGACAAATTGATATATATATAGATACACAAGTATAAACGTATTTTATTTGGTTGTCCGTTGAAACTCCTCGTGAGTAATAGATAGAGATATCAGAATATATCAGAATATATTGTAATCATTAGTTAAGTAGTAAATTAATCAGTAAGTTTTCTTTAATTTATAATTTTGTGCTCATAGAATTTAGACCTATACTATATATATAAGGTATCTGTATATTTAATCCTATTATATTTTATAGTATTTATTAGAGAATACAGTATTTACATATATTATCTTATCTTACTTTAAAGTATCTTATTCGTAATTGATTGGTATAATATTATAATTAGAAACTACTTTAAAGATCTAATCTGAATTTAGAATTAAGTTATAGACAATTTTTGGAGATATAAGAGAAGTTCATTATAGTGCTTTAAGGATCTATAAAGGATATTCTAAGTATAAGAAGAAACTTTGACAAAATCAATATTTGTAGGAGGAAGGGGAACGTATAGTAATTATTGGTAAATTCAATCAATTCTTTTCTTTCTAATTATTAATTAAGCAAGTAAATTAGATTAAAAAAATAAATATAAATTTAATCAACAAATCAATTAAATTAAATTATAAATTATTTATAATTTTAACTTCAATAATAGTATCCATTTTAAATTAATTACCCTAATTTAAATTAATTAATTAATTAATTAATTAACTATCCAAGTACTAATTAATTAATAGATCAATCCTATATTAGCTAAGTATAAATAAAAATATATATTATCAACATAAATTAAACTCTTGGAGGAAAAGAACCAAATTAGTGAATGAGAATCTGGAGGAATATTGAAAAAATTATTAACGAACAAAACCAAATTTTGAAAGAAATGACAAGCTTATCTACAACTATTCTGAAGACTGGGAAAAAAGCTCCTTCCAACCCCACAATATCTATGGCATCTCCAACAATGCAGAAATCTACTGAAGGATTGACAAAGACAGAAAAAGCTGGGTTATCACCGTTCATGCAAAATATGCAAACTACACTAAACCTGATCCAAGAAATGATGATGTCGATGCAAGCAAAAATGTCAAATAATCATGCTGAGTTGAAAACCGATATTCAAGCGCTTGACCAGAAAATGGATGACATTCAAATTTCAATTCACAATAATGAGCAGAGAATCCAACAGGCGGAAACCAGAATTGACTGCAATGAGAAGAAACTAGAAGCAGCGGATCGGAAATTGATGACACAAACAAAGGAACTCGAGGATTCAATAGTCCAGATGGAAATGGACAGAGCATCTTTTTACTTGCGCTTTCAAAATGTAGAAGAGAAGGAAGAGGACCTAGGACAGATTATGGCGGAATTAATCGTGGATGTTTTGCAGCAGGATAAACAAGAAATAATCAAGGAACTTGATGATGTTTACAGAGTTCAGATGAACTATGTGCGGAGGAATAAGCTTCCAAGGGAGGTACATATAAGGTTCGTGAGAAAGAAAGTCAAGGACATTTTGTATAATATAGCAAGAGATGAACAGATATTGTACAAAGGAAAGGAGATAACAATTTTAAAACAAGTTCCAAGAAGAGTACGGGAGATGAGGAAAGACTACAGATTCTTAGTGGTCCAGTTAAACAAAAGGAACATATTATTTCGATGGCTCCTGCCAGAAGGTATGCTTATCACTTGGCAGGGGAGGAAAGTTAAAATTGATAGTCTAAGCATGGCACAAGACTTCTTGGACCAGTTGAAAGGGACAGAGGAAGAAGAAAGTAGTAGGGAAGAACTGGAAGCGGCAGCGCCAGAGGAGGAATCCCTGTCCCAACAAGATATTAAAGAAGGAACCTCGGAGAAAAAAAAGACTGAAGAAAAAGAAGACAAAGAAACCAAAGAGAAAAAGACAAGATCACAAAGAGCCATTCAAACAATCTCATACAAAAACTAAAACCCAACAGGAGCTTTAGGAATACACGATTGGAAGCTAATATCACTAAATATTAATGGGCTAAACAATAAGAAAAAGAGGAAATTAACTCTTACTAAGCTGGTAAAACAAAATGTAGATATAATATGTCTCCAAGAGGTGCACATAAAAAGAGAAGAAGCTAAATGTTTAGAATATAAAAAGTTTGGAACAACCTTTAGTGCCTTAGCAGAAAAGACAAAAAGGGGGGTGGTAATGTACGTAAAGAAAGGAATTGAGGTGGAGTTAAAGTATAATGTTGCAAAGGGTAGAATTTTAATGATTGAACTAAAAAGAGGGAAATCAAATGTCCTATTTGTAGGGGTGTATCCGCCAAATAAAAAGCAAGGGGAATTCTTTAAAAAACTGCAGGAGCAATTAGGAAGAATGGAATACGATGAAATATGTATAATAGGGGATTTTAATGGAATAATTGACGTAGATAAAGATTATATAAGTAATAATAAAAAAAAGAATAAAAGGGCAACATTACCAAGAACATTTTTTGATTTAGTAGAAGAATTAGATCTGATAGATATGTGGCGGGCTATCCACCCTAATGACAAACAATATACATTCTATTCAAATTCACAGCTGTCATGGTCAAGAATTGACATGACATGGGCTAGTAGGAAACTTGGCCCTGAAATTGATACGGTAGAAATTAGACCGAATGTGTGGGCAGATCACAACCCATTAGAAATGAAGTGGATTGGTGTACAGAGGAAAAACTATCAGAGATGGAGGTTGAACATGAGATTATTGAAGGACATTAAGATGTGTGGATAAGCTTAAAGAAGAACTGAAGTTCTTCTTTAAAGAAAATGAAAATCAGGAAACACCTTGAGCAGTAATATGGGACACTTGGAAGGCTTATCTTAGAGGGGTGGTGATATCATACAATGTGTATAAAAATAAAGAGAGGAAAAAGACTTTGGAAGAATATCTAGAACAGTTAGAGGCAGCGGAAAAAAACTCCAAGATAATCCAGGGGATAAGATAGTGAAAAAAAATTGGCTATTGTGGAGGCACAAATTAAATATTATGGATCAAGACGATTTGGCTTATAAAATAAAAAGATCTAGACAATATTATTTCGAGAACGCTAATAAGCCGGGAAGATGGCTTTCATACCAACTCAAAAAAGAAAATGAAAAAGGGATAATACATGTATTAGAAGATGCTAATGGGAATTTGGTAAACAAGGAGGAGGATAAGCTAGAAATAGCAAGGGAATATTATGAAATGTTATATAAAGAGGAAGAGGTTTCAGAAGACAAAATAGAGCAATATCTGGCAGATGAAGGTCTTCCACAGATTACAGAAGAAGAAAGGGAGATACTCAATAGAAAAATAACAGTTGAGGAACTAAGAACGGTCCTCTCTAAGCTTAAAAATAATAAATCGCCGGGCCCTGATGGACTCCCGGGAGAAATATATAAGACCCTAGGGGAATTTGTATTACCAAAATTGGTGGAAATTTTCAATGAGGCACTAGGGGGGTCAAAGATTCCTGATTCATGGAGGGAGGCCTATGTGACACTACTCCCGAAAGAAGGTGCAGATCCAAAACAAATTCAAAATTACAGACCAATTTCCCTCCTAAATACAGATTATACATTGTTCATGAGTGTAATTGCGGAAAGATTAAAAAAATATTAAACTCTTGGATACATAAGGACCAGAACGGATTTCTCCCAGGAAGACAAATCAAAGATAATTTGAGAATTGTGCTAAATACACTAGAGTATTACGAAGAACCCCCCCCCCAGACAGATGGCCTTAGTATTTTTAGATGCCCAGAAGGCGTTCGACAATTTAAATTGGAAGTTTTTGTCCATGCAAATTAAATTAATGGGATTTGGAGCAAATTTTGAAAAAATGATAAAAGCTACTTATGATAACCAAAGAGCGAGTATTCTAATTAATGGAGACAGGACAAAAGTATTCCAGATTAGGAAGGGGGTGCGTCAAGGATGCCCCCTATCACCTTTACTATTCATTTTGGCCTTAGAAGTTTTGCTACGGAAAATAAGAAAGAATGAGGAAATTAAAGGATTAAAAATCAGGAAGGAAACATATAAAATACAAGTTTTT
Source organism: Coluber constrictor foxii (assembly GCA_038048745.1). Classification (NCBI taxonomy): domain Eukaryota; kingdom Metazoa; phylum Chordata; class Lepidosauria; order Squamata; family Colubridae; genus Coluber; species Coluber constrictor. Next base: position 109,493,192 of record CM075961.1, on the reverse strand, counting down.
GCGGATGTTGTGGCCTTGATATTAGAGGATCCATTGGAAACAGACCCAAAAATGTTAGAGGAATTGGGCAGGTATGGAGAGGTAGCAGGCTTTAAATTGAACAAGAACAAAACCAAAATATTAACCAAAAATATAACTGAAACATAGAAGAGAGAGATAGAAGAAAGATTAGGCCTACAGGTGGTTAAAAGAATAAAGTACCTTGGAATTTGGATTACTGCAAGATGCTCATCTCTAAAGGAAGACATCTACATACCCTTATTGAATAAAATAAAACAAGACCTAGAAAGATGGGAGAAAATTCAACTGTCCCTGATGGGTAAGATTGCTTCAATTAAGATGTGTATTCTACCTAAATTATTATATTTGTTCCAGATGATCCCTATAAATTTAGATAATACATTTTTCATAGAATTAAATAAAAATATCAGGAAATACGTGTGGAAAGGGAAAAAGCTGAGGATAGCCTTAAAAACCCTACAGGGAAAAAGAAATGTGATTTGGTCTCCTGGATTGGGAATTATACCATAAGGCAGCAAAATTGGTTTGGATAAAAGAATGGGCCACCCTTGAAAATCAAAGGATTTTAATTTTGGAGGGACATGATCTTCAGAGAGGGTGGCATTCATATTTATGGGATATAGAGAAGAACAAAAAGACTTATTTTTACAGACATAAAATTAGAGAGTCCCTGATGCAAACATGGTCCCAAATTAGGCAAAAATACTATACAAAAGTTCCAAATTGGCTGTCAATGATAGAGGCCTTGATCCACCCCAACAGACGGGGGATGGAAAGGGTCTATAGATACAAAGAGATCTTAGATAGAGAAGGATTCCTTAAATCAAATGAAGCATTGAAAGATATAGGAATAAATTTAGACTGGTGGACATACACACAAATAAAGTCTAGATACCAGAAAGATAAAGAAAAATATGGTATTGATCTAGGACAAAATGGATTTGACAAGGTGATGATGGGAACAGGTAAAAAGATTCTGGCCAAAATATATGATTACCTATTGGAGGAGGATAGCACAGAGGATTTAATGAAAAAACAAATGAGCGCCTGGGAAAATAACTTCAGACATGATATAAATTTAAATGAGTGGGAAGAGACATGGAATAAGAATTATAAACTAACACGGGCAGTAATTTATAAAGAAAATCATTTTAAAATGCTGCACAGATGGCACTTAGCCCCCGCTAGATTAGCGAAGATATACCCAAATATACACCCTAATTGTTGGAAGTGTGGCCATGGACAGGGCACCTTCTTTCACTTGTGGTGGACTTACCCCCATGCGAAAAAATATTGGAAAAAAATCTGGAATTGGGCACAGGAAATAGTAGAGGAAAATATTGTTATGAAACCAGAATTATTTCTCCTGGGAATGGGAATGAGGGCACTTGGAAAGGACAAGAGATACTTATTGACACACATTATAACAGCAGCCAAGTTGGGATTTGCACAACACTGGAAAGGGAAAGATCTGCCACCAGAAGATTTTATAATCAAGAAAATATTGGATTGCACAGAGATGTGCAAGTTAACATATGAAATTAATGATGAAGATAATTCAGTTTTCTACTCTGTCTGGGAAAGATGGTATAAATGGATAAACGAGAAAATGAAAAAGGGAATTTAAAAAGGTGGTGATATGATAAGAGATTGTAACTAAGTGACACCTATGTGATTACTGTAAATATGTATAAACGCTGCTCCTCCGATGTAAATAGCATGGAAAATTTTTATATATATACCGTATTTTCCAGCGTATAAAATGACTGGGCATATAAGATGACCCCCTACTTTTCCTGTTAAAATATAGGGTTTGGGCTATACTCACCGTATAAGACGACCCCTCTTCCAACGCACACCAGATAAAACTTAAAAAACATCAGATTTGATTTCAATATGGTAATTTTAATTCAAATGCTTATGACATGCAGGTACTTAGCAGGAAAACTGTCACTTATAAACATACAGTCATGGCCGTAAATGTTGGCACCCCTGAAATTTTTCCAGAAAATGAAGTATTTCTCACAGAAAAGTATTACAGTAACATATGTTTTGCTATACACATGTTTATTCCTTTTGTGTATATTGGAACAAATCTAAAAAAGGGAGGGAAAAAAAGCAAATTGGAAATAATGTCACACAAAACTCCAAAAATGGGCTGGACAAAATCATTGGGATGAAGGCTGAGTTAACCTTGAACCGGTAAGAATTGAACTGCCAAACTGCAGGCAGCCAGCAGGCAGCAGAAGTAATCTGCAGTACTGCATTCTAACTACTGCATTACCACGGCTCTAGCTGCACAGATACAGAAGGCTAAAACTCTTGCACTCTTAAAAGAATAACTCCAGGTAATATTTCTCTCTCCCCCTGCCCTGCTCCCAATCCTTGTTCGAAGAAGAAAGTATTGACTCTTTATACCACTATACCAGAATCTGCTAATATGAGAACAGAAAACATAGCAAATGCCATTAGCTTCCAAATACTGCTGCAAAATATCCTCCTTCCAAAGTGAGGTAAGGAAATTAATTCAGTCCTAAATTAGTTCTCCAATATCAAAAAAGGACATTTAACAGCTCTCTGGAGATGGTTGTAATGCTGGAAAATGGAGGGGAAAGAGAAGAGGATGACAAGCAGCAAGGTGGATAGACTCAATTATAATGGTGATTGGGGTGCTATGGGAAGATCTCAACCACCAGATTAGGTACAGATCATCATTGACAAAATCTATGAATGTGAACCCTAAGAGTTGACAATAACTTAATGGCATGAAATCAAAGGTCAGATCTAGCATCTCCCTTCACTACACTGATGCTAATATGAAGACAGTGACGAAATAATAATCATTACATTAGGAACTTCTACTCAATGACAATTACTTCTGTGATTCAAAGTTCCATCTAATAAACCAGAGGTTGGTTCCTTTTGATCCTTCTGATTTTGCCCAGCCTAATGCTATTTTCTCAGGGAGGAAGAGCAGCATGAGAACTGTTGGTATTCTGGTAGAAATGCCAATGAGATCAGCTACTGGCATTATCCCAGAGCTATAATTGCACTCAACAATGAACTAAAGGGCCACCATCAATGAGCTGTTGGACAGTATTACTTGGTCTGTTGTGTGGATGCTTCGGTGGTTTAGGGGTGGGGAATTGTGCTGGTTGGGAGTGTGTTTGGGGATTGTTATGTGTGTTGGGCCTGGTCTTTGGGTGTTAAATGAATTTTGTTGTATGGGTATACTGTGTATACACGTACAATGATAATAAAGTTATTATTATTATTACTGCCCATTATACCCATGTGAAAAAAGATGAATACGAGTAAAGCAAAAGTTACATTGCCAGTTGGAGATCTAGCACTGGAAAGGAGCAGTGATGGGACTCATCAAATAGGGGCAAGCTAGCTAAACCAGATTAAATCTGCAAGCTTCATATTTTCCCATTCCTGTTCTAAAGTGGATGTTTAGTACAAATAATACTATTGTTAATTAGATAGCATAATTAATTGTGGGCAGGGGAATATTTTTTTAAAAATGAGTGTTAAATTAAGTATTGGTTCATAATGTATACAGGGAGAACAGAATTATAAAAGTATGATAGCAAGTATTAGTCACATATTGTGAGGAACTGGTATCTTTTCCAAAATATTTATTAAAATTATTTTCCCATGTATTATAATAAATTGGATTCCCAGAAGTTTACTAAGGCTCTTTGTGATTTTCCTGTACATACTTACAGATAACATGCCATAGGGAAAGATTTCAAATTTATTCAAATAAATTACATTACATCTGTAAAAGCAATTTAAAAATAATAGTTCTACTAATGGTCCTTATTGTTTTTATGTTCTTATTAGAGATTTTAGGCTACACCTAGGGTTTGGTGGCCTACTGAAGGTGGCAATGGAACTGCGGCATGGAGGGTACACCCATATGTACAGGGGGTATCCAAAACTGCTGCACGCATCCTCTCGGCACATGGAGTAAAAGTGGCGCATAAGCCGGACCAAACATTGAGAATGAGAATGATGCGCCCAAAGGAAGCATTATCCAAGGAGGAGACATCTTCAATAGTTTACTATTTATCAATTGCAGTAATTGTGCTAGCAATTACGTAGGGGAAACAGCCAAGTGGTTACATACCAGACTACACGAACACAAACTGGCTGTCCAACGCAAGGAGCAGTGCTCCCAGATCTGGACGCATATGAAGGAGCACAGCCACATGTTTGATTTCCAAGAGGCTGAGGTTATTGCCCATGATAAGACTAAAGGAGGACGCCTACTAAAGGAAGCCTGGTTCTCCAATAGCAATTCTATCAACAGGCATATCAAGCTGCCACCACCCTACCAGGCACTGAGATACCAGGAGAGACCCTACAGAGATGGCTTTCCATTGGTGAGCAGAGACCAAGAGCATCCACCCTCCACCTCTGGGCATGCAGAATCAGCCTGTGAAGGCACGGTTGGTCCTGACCAAACACGGAGCAACCCAGCAGGACTTTCTCAAACTGCACAGATAGGATTAATGAGAAACAAACCTGGCTGACCATGAGGTCACAAACAAGGCAACAAATTGCAATAACTGACAGGCTAACATCACTCCCCACTGATAAGCAAGCTAAGAGGGAAGAAACAGTAGGAATCAAGCCTCCATCATCCAGCATGATGACGGCAAAAACAATACAGCTGATTATAAGTGGGAGATGGCTGGAAGGCCTATTACATGCGCAAGGGCTAAATTGATTAATGGCATATAAAGGCAGAGATCTCTGTAATGGTAGTTTAATACTCTGAAGATGTCAACAGCTGGCTGATGAAAGCTTAGTAAAATAAAATTTTAATTCTTTTAAAATTTTAAAATCTTTGAAATTTGCCACGAATATTCCACTTGGCTTGCAGGTGCTCACTAAGAAAGGATTTTTTGAAATGATCATCTGAGCATTAGTATTTCCTATATTATGATTAACATGAGGGCCTGGTGGCCCAGCAGACTAAAGCATTGTGATTAACACCAGCTGTCTGCAGTTACTGTAAGTTCAAATTTCACCAGGCTCAAGGTTGATTCAGCCTTCCATCCTTTCTAAGGTAGGTAAAATGAGGACCCAGTTTATGGGGGCAATAAGCTGACTTTCTATAAATATACAAAAGTATGAAGGCCATTGCTTAACGCCTTGTAAGCCACCCTGAGTCTCTGGAGAAGGGCGGCATATAAATCAATTTTTTTTAAAAAAACCACGCTCTGATGCTAAGTTCTACTCTCCCTCCAAATGCAAAACAAAAGCAGAGGAGTTCACTTTCAGTTTTCCTTTCACCGCAGGAAGCAGCTTTAATACAGAACACTTGAGCTAAGCCACAGGCAGGCTCCTTCCTGTCTCCTTCTTGCTCACACAACAAATACTGTTTCACTTTCCAAACAGCCCTCTGATGCTAAGGAGTTCTACTCCCCCTCCCCACCTGAAAAGAAACCTGTTCCAATGCAAAACACAAGCAAAGGACAGGAGTTTCACTTTCAGTGACTGGGGATAGGATAAGGGGGCTTCTGTGGGGCAAGCCTGAGGGAGAGAAGGGGATAGGATAGGGGAGGCTTCTGTGGGGCAAGCTTGAGGGAGGGATTGCAGCTGTCTCTTCCTTTTAACTGCTAGTGGGAGTGTGAGCTGATTGGATGGGAGCTTGGCTGTGTTCTGATTGGGTGGAGGTGTGTTCTGATTGGTTAGGGGCTTGGCTGTGCTCTGATTGGATGGGGGGTTGGTTGTGCTCTGATTGGCTGGGGGTGTGTTCTGTTTGGGTGGGGGCTTGGTTGTGCTCAGCTTAGTCTGAGTTGCAGGGGGATTTGAGCTGGTGAGCTGCGTTGTTTGGCTTCATGTTTGTGGCCGTGAGAGCTTTTCATGGTGGGTGTCGGTCTGATTCATGTATGGATTGGAGGGGTTAAAATGGTTAATGATGCAGCTGCGGTCTGGCTTCTGGTCCTTGGTCGTGCCTCATTATCAATGTGGGTTTGAGTCTGCTTTCTGCATGGATGTGTGGTGGTGACATCCTGTGTGGCTCTTGTGAGTGTGGGTCTGGTGTCATTCATCATATTAGGGACTCGTTTGTCAATAAGGGCGGGTTTCCAAATGGCTGGTAGGTGGGAGCTATCGTCTCATTTGTTCATGCTGTGTGGGCGAATAAGACCCGAATAACCAAAGACCTACATACAAACACCCGCGAAAACCTCAGAAAACACACACACACACACATACACACACATACACACACACACACACACACACACACACATATATATATATGTATGTATGTATGTATGTATGTATGTATGTATGTATGTATGTATGTATGTATGTTTTTGTAAGTCATCCTGGATCTCCATTAATGGAGGAGATATCACAAATCTCCAATTTTTTGCCTTTCAGCCCAATCTCATGGGCCATCCAGACAGTGTAATATAGCCGACAAGCTATTTTCTATATTTTTTTTTAATATTTTTGCTGATAATTATTTATAATTATTTATAATTTATTTATATTATTTTATTATATATTTATAATAAATAATATATTATATTTATTTATATTTATTATATTTATAATATATAATATATTATATTATATATTATATATTATATATAAATATATTATATTTATTTATATTTATTATATTTATAATATATAATATATTATATTATTTAAATTATTTATAATTATCCCTTATTTATAATTATCAGCAAAAATATTATATATATATATATATATATATATATATATATATATATATATATATATATATATATATATTCTTATTTTTGTAGGTTAATGTGTGCTTTTCTTTTTAGGCCAGGTTTATTTATTTATTTATTTATTTATATATATATATATATATATATATATATATATATATATATATATATATATATATATGTATGTATGTTTTGTTTTTTTTTTTGTAAGTCATCCTGGATCTCCACTAATGGAGGAGATATCACAAATCTCCAATTTTTGCCTTTCAGCCCAATCTCATGGGCCATCCAGACAGTGTAATATAGCCGACAAGCTATTTTCTATATTTTTTTTTTTTAATATTTTTGCTGATAATTATAAATAAGGGAGGCTGTTATAGATCTATTTCGAGCTTATTGGCTCTCGTCAGACAGTCATACCCTTACTGGGATTTGAACCTGGGCCGTCTGCTTGTAAGGCAGTTGATTTAACCCTCAGGCCACAGGCTCTTATCCAATTATATATATATAGTGCAGGCACTATGAAGCCTTTTCTGACTCTGCAAAGGTAAGTAGAACAGTGAGAGGGGGGAACAGCTGTGCCGTACGACTTTCTAGCAAATATAAATCATATATAATTTTTTTAATTTTAAGCATTTTTTTACTACTGGTACTAAAAAATGCTTTAAAAGTTTTTTTTAAGTTCCGACGATCACCTGTGCAACAATCAGCTGTACCGCGTGATCGTCAGAACTTTTGTTTTACTTTTTTAAAGCATTTCTTTACTTCAGGCCAGTTCAAGTAAACTGGCCTGTACTGGATACACACACACACTAGCTGGATACCCGTGCTTCGCTGCGAAACTATGTGATCGGGCTTGACAAATCGACACAGCTTGAAAATTAATGACTAGTTACGATTGGCCTCTCCTGTCCCCTACTCTTTCTCAGCCCTGCCCCACAGAACCCTATCCTATCCCCTTCTCTCCCTCAGCCTTGCCCCACAGAAGCCTCCCCAATCCTACCCCCTTCTCTCCCTCATCCCTGCCCCACAGAAGCCTCCCCTCTCCTATCCCCTATCACTGAAAGTGAAACTCGTATCCTCTGCTTGTGTTTTACATTTGGAACATATTCCTTTTCAGGTGGGGAGGGGGAGTAGAACTCCTTAGTGTCAGAGGGCTGTTTGGAAAGTGAAACAGTATTTGTTGTGTGAGCAAGAAGGAGACAGGAAGGAGCCTGCCTGTGGCTTAGCTCAAGTGTTCTGTATTAAAGCTGCTTCCTGTTGAGAAAGGAAAACTGAAAGTGAAACTCCTCTGCTTGTGTTTTGCATTTGGAGGGGGAATAGAATTTAGCATCACAGCATCAGAGTGTTAATTGTAATATAGGAAATACTAATGCTCTGATGGTCATTTTGAAAATTCCTTTCTTAGTGAGCACCTACATGCCAAGTGGAACATTCGTGTCAAATTTCAAGTTTGTAGGCTTTATGGTTCTGGAGATTTTGTGATTACAGCATAAGTGGTTTTTGCATTTATATTTATAGATAAGGGAAATGCCATGGATATAGCTTACTTAGACTTCAGTAAGGCATTTGACAAAGTAGACCACAGACTATTTCTTGGTAAGATATAAAATGTAGGATAGACAGTGTAAGGATCGCCTCTCCTTCCAACCTAAGAAAATAAAGACTCTTGAAACGTAGTTGTTCAAAAGGATTCTTTTATTAAGCAGAAGTGAAAGCCATCCAGCTAAAGCACAATCTGAATACCCTTAGGCAAAGCAGTAGGATTAAGGTGGTAGAGACCCCTCCTTTTTGTCAGAATGCAGGTTTTAACGAATACACGTGTGTGAAGATGTTTTCTTTACCATTTCCTTTGAGAACCTGAATAAACATGCATTCCCACCACTATCCTTTAGTGAGACAACCCACATGGCTATCATATAAATTCCTGGTGCCAGGATATAGGTTGTAAAACATCTGATGACACAGGCCATGCTAGTAAATCGAATCCAAGTGTCCTCCTTCTCCACTTGAATGGTATCATATTTTTTGGGATCTGACATGCTACCCTCCTTAGAAAACAAAAGGATCCACCTGTAAAAAAACAAATATACACAAGAGTTCAAGATTTCATGAAAGCATATCAACAAGGTTTGTTAGGGTGTTGGGAGTGAAATTTTCTCAGTAAGGTTGGAGCCCTAACATGGTGTTTAGCGACCCACCCATTGTGTGCTGATGGTAAATGTTTCCAAGCAACTAAGTATTGGACTTTCCCTCTGTGTATCCTAGAGTCAAGGATTTCCTTGATTTCAAAGTGTTGTTCGCCTTCAATCATGATGGGAATAGGTGGTGTAGATGCAGGTAGTCTGAGGGATGAGATTACTTCTCGTTTGAGTAAACTGATATGGAATACTGGGTGGATCTGCCTGAGTGTCTTTGGAAGGAGTAGTTCAACTGCTACTGGATTGATGATTCTAGTGATGGGGAAAGGTCCAATGAACTTTGGCCCTAGTTTCTTTGAAGGTTGTAATGATTTCAAGAATTTTGTAGATAAGTATACTCTTGTCTCCAATATGAAAAGGTTTAGGTTCCATCCTTTTCTTATCAGCTTGAATCTTAAAAGCTTCTCTAGCTTCCTGTAAGGCTAATCATACCACTAGCCACGTGTTTTGCAAATTATGAATCCACTCCTTAAGTGAGGGGATGATGGGTTCTTCTGTGGGTAGTTCAGGCATAGGACTAAAATCCTGGCCTGTTGCTATTCTAAAAGGGGTAAAACCAGTGCTTGAATGTACAGCATTATTTACGTTAATCCCTAACCTCCCTACTAAGGTTGGGCTGATCAAACAATGGGTGCACCCTGAATCCACTAAAGCAGAGATGCTTAGATCCCTGTCTTGGATCGGGATGAATAGTCTTAAGGGGAGAGTAAGCGGTTTAATTGGTTTGCTTACCAATCATCTGGATCACTTCCGAATGAGTGTTTCCTCCTGTTCAGATGCCAGGATTTCCTCCCCAACGAGGGGAGGAGATGGAACTTCTATGGTCTGCCTACTCCACAGAGCGGTCTCCTTCCCACGCTGACCCGGTTTTGCAGGACCCTCCCCTGGTGGGTAATTCCAGGCGGGTGTTTGCGAACGACACTCTGCAGCTCAGTGCCCTTCTTTTCCACACTTGAAACAGGCTGAAAATCTCAGAGAGAATGTGGTTTGTGGTTTGAAGGGCTTGCTTCCACTGGGGTGAGGATTTCTTCCATGCTCGCCCTGCTTGATACTGGTTTCAGGCCATATCAATCTCAGCTCCTTCAGCGGTGACATACCATTCCTGTAGGTCATTCGGTGCCCCTCAAGCCACGCAGGCATTGTATAGATCATCATTCAGCCCATCCTTGAAACAGCTCACCAAAATATCTTCTGGCCAGTGCACCTGGCACGCGAGGTCCCGGAATTCTTCAGTATATTCTGCTACTGGCCGTCGCCCTGCTTCACCACCTTAATGCAGTCGAGTGCTTTGCGGTCTGCCAGTGGGTCCTCAAATCGATGATGTAGGGCCCTCATGAAACGGTCAAAATCCCACAGTTCTGGTGCGTTAGCATTATGCAGGGTCACCATCCACCTGGCCATGGCACCCTCTAGGGCTAGGGTCACCACTCGCACTCGGGAGCCTTGGGTTTGGAAATCACGCCCATACTCTTGCATGTAGGTTAGCACATGTGCCACAAAGAATCCTAATTGTTGCGGATTCCCATCAAACTTCACCCCAAGGTGGGGAGTTTCTCTTTCCAGTTGAGGAGCCCAGAGTTGGTTGGGAATGGGTGCCAGTGTGCTTGCTGCCTGGGGGGCTGGGGGGTTTGCTGGGTCCTCTCCCCCTGCTGCTGCGTCCTCTGCTTGATAGGCAGGCTTCAGAGGGAGGGTGCCTCCCGTGGCATCATCCATGACTGCTGCCCTTTCCACGCCCTTTGGTTATTGTCCTGGCTCCCTTCAGATGTTGAGATTTTCCATCACCAATTGGGTATATATCTCTTCAGATAGTCCTCTCTCAGGGGTGCTTTGGTCAGTCCCCCCTGGTCAGCAAGGGCTTCTAGTTTCAGTTTCCACCCAGGTTTTCGGTTGCCACGGTTGAGGGTGACTCCTCTGGTTCTTTCATCCCAGCCATCTTTCTTCCCGATGCCAATCAACCAGCGGGGCTTTTCCAGATTCCCCAGGGTTACCTCATCCTCTCCAATGGGGTGCACGAGGCAGGCATCCAACTGGGTGGTGGTTACTGTCTCTCCCCAGCAATCAGTTTCTCCCAGCTCTTTGCTTCGTTCAGACATAGTTTGCAAGGTCCCCTCAGCAGAGCGAAGATTGCTTCTCTGGGTTGACCATTTTGCAGATTGTGCCTTCTGTAAGTGTTAGATCGGCGCAGGAAAGAAGAGTGACCAGCAGAGTTCAAGTAACAACGTTTATTAACGAGAACTGAACTGGCTTGGCGCTGCCGGAGCTCTCCTTATATTTGCTCCGGCAGACGCACCGCCCACTGACAGGGATTCAAATCTCCCGCCGAAAGGATCTTCAGCCAATCCCAGGCGGATGTCCTTATAAGGACATAACACTCCTCCCCCCTAGTTCTTAGTCAGTCCATCAGGGAAATAATCACTTAGATACACAGGACGTCTACGTGCTCGCGTAGACCTGCGCAGTTCACAGTCAAGATGGGCACTCTCCCGGACGGAGGGTGCTTTCTCTGCTCGGGGCTTCCTTCCTGGTGCCGGGCTGGATCTGGCCGTCGAGGACGTGGGCACTGTTCTCGAACCTCCAGCCGGGTCAAGGACCTCCGCCTGCGGGTGATGCTGGTCTGCCTCGTCCCTGCACGGATCATGGAGCCGCCATTGTGGATCCCTGCTTTCGGCCGGTCCGGAACTCCTGAGCCACGGTAGGTCCCTGGGTCTCCCTCGGGTCCCCTCCAGGATAGGGTCGCGCCGGTCTGGGTCAGGGTGCGAGTTCGGCGGTGGTGGTTGGGTTAGGCCCCCGGTTTCTCCGGTTGAGTCCGACTTACTCCCGGGGCGGCAGGCGGGCACAGTTGGTGACAGGTCGGCTCTGTCGGGGTGGTGTAGGCCTACCTTGCAGGGGTGGTGTCGGCCCTCTCTGCGCGGTTGGCCTGGTGGTGGTGGTTGCTGCTCCCTCTGGTCGCTGGGATGCTCGGCCATGTCTGGTTGGTGTTGGCCTACCCTGCAGGGGTGGTGGTGGCCTTCCTCGCAGGGTTGGTCTTCTGCGCGGTCGTCTGGTTGTTGTAGGGCCTCCTGTAACGTTGGCTGGAGGTCCCCGTCTCTGGACTGTCGGTTGTCCACTTCGCAGGGTTGATGTTGGCTTCCCCTGCTGGGTTGTCCCCGGTCTACTTGGCCTTCGTTGCTTGCCGGGAGGTCTTGGGTCTCAGGGTGTTGGCTGTCATTCACCCCGTGTTGCTTCGGGGTTCCCTGCTTGGCTTGTCCCCAGTCTACTCGCCTTGCCGGAGTTTGCGTTAGGCTAGGGGCTGGGGTGTCTGTTCTTCCCGCATGTCGCCAGCCTCCCTCGTTTGGGTGGGTTAGTCCTACCTCGCCGGGGTGGTTTTGGCCTGCCCCGTTGGGGTGGTTTAGGCCTACCTCGTAGAGGTGGTTTAGGGCTACCTCGTTGGGGTGGTTTAGGCCTACCTCGTTGGGGTGGTTTAGGCCTACCTCGTCGGGGTGGTTTTCGCTCACTTCCCTCCACCTTTTGCAGAGCTGGTCGAGATGACGTCTCACAATCTGTCCATCTTCCAGCTCAACGCGGTAGGATTTGGGACCGGTTGTGCTGTGTACTGTAGCTTTAAGCCATTTAGGCGAGCCGTGGAAATTGAGAGCGAAAACGGCATCGCCGACGGAAAACTGGCGAAGTTGACGACTGGCCGATGCGGGAACCTCGGAGGTGTATTGCGGGTGCAGTCTGTCCAGGGGTGACCGGAGTCGCCTGCCCATTAACAGTTCGGCAGGGCATTTCCAGGTGGCAGAATGAGGCGTGATGTGCTGGGTAAGCAAAAAAGTGTCAATGCGCTCCTGCCAATCACCCGGTCCCATCTTGGCGAGCGACTCCTTTGTAAGCCTCACCATCCGTTCAGCCTGTCCATTTCCGGCCGGTCTGTAAGGGGCAGAGAGGGCATGGCGGATGCCCAAACCTGCCAGGAAAGCTTCCATGGGCACGGACGTAAGTTGGGGTCCGTTGTCGGAGACCAAGACATCTGGAAGTCCATGAGTCGCGAAGAGGCACTGGAGTGCACGGATCGTGGCTTCCGTTGTGGTGGATGGCATGGGGACGACTTCCAGCCATTTTGAGTAGGCATCAACCACGATGAGGAGGTGGTGCCCTTGGATGGTGCCAGCAAAGTCTATGTGAATGCGCGACCAGGGGGAGCTCGGGGTTTCCCAGGGCGTCGGGTCAGCCTGAGGTGGGGCAGCCCTGACTTCTTGGCACGGGCTACACCTGGCGACCCAATGTTCAATGTCTTTGTCCAGTGTCGGCCACCAGACGTAGCTCCGTGCCAGGGCTTTCATCCGGACAATGCCCGGGTGTCCTATATGCAGAGCTGCAAGAGTCCTTTGTTGAAGCGAGCTGGGAATCAGCACCCGATCTCCCCATAGTAAACAGCCGCGCATGGTGGACAGCTCCCCTTGCTTGCGGCTGAATGTGCTGAAGTCGTCGCTGTCAATTCGAGCAGGCCAGCCTCTTAGGACCCAGGAGTGGACTTGGCGAAGGATAGGGTCAGCCCGCGTGTGCGTCGCCATGTCGGCAGATGTCACTGGACAGTTGCTGTCATTGTCAATATGCAGCAGCTCGAGCGTGGGGGGCGGGTCTTCCACAGCGTCTGCGGATGGGCACCTGCTTAGCGCGTCAGCGTTCGCGATGGCTTTACCAGGCTGGTGGACGAGGCTGTAGGAGTAGCCAGCGAGGAAGATAGCCCAACGCGTCATCCGTGGGGACATGAAGGCTGGGGTCTGCTTGTCGCCTGCGAGTAGGCCCAGGAGCAGCTTGTGATCGGTGACAATGGTGAAATGCCGTCCATAAAGATATTCGTGGAAACGCTTCACCCCCGCAACAATAGCCAACGCCTCTTTGTCCAGTTGGCTGTAGTTGCGCTCAGCACTGGACATAGTTTTTGAGAAATAGGCAATGGGGGCTTCACAGCCGGTAGGCAGTTCGTGGCTGAGCACAGCGCCGACTCCGTAGGGGGAAGCATCACAGGTCAGTCTGATGGGCAGTGTCTCATTGTATTGAATGAGCACACTGTCAGAGGTCAGAAGTTGCTTAACGGCTCTGAATGCAGACTCTTCCTCGCGTCCCCACCTCCAGGAAGCCGCCTTTGCCAGTAAGCGATGGAGCAGCTCAGCAATAGTGGCTTTCTGTTGGAGGAAAATAGCGTAGAAGTTAAGCAATCCAAGGAAAGCCCGAAGCTCCGCTTTGTTTTTGGGGCTGGGAGCTTCATGGATAGCTTTAACTTTTGATTTGGTGGGGTGGATGCCAGAACTATCTATGAGATAGCCCAGGAACTCGACTTCCTGTACCCCAATGATGCACTTGTCCCTCCGGACCCTCAAGCCCTTCTCCCTGAACCGCTGGAGAACAAGCCTCAGACGGTCAAGGAGTTGTGCCTTTGAGTCTCCAGAGATCAGTACATCATCGAAGTAAGGCACCACCCCTGGAACGCCTTGGAGAAGGCGTTCCATCATAGATTGGAAAATGCCTGGGGCTGCACTGACTCCAAACTGGAGACGGTTGCACTTAAATGCGCCTCTATGGGTGACAATAGTCTGTGCCTCCGCCGTTGCCTGATCAACTGGCAGTTGCTGGTAAGCCTGGGCCAGGTCCAGTTTCGCAAAAATTTTGCCCTTGCCGAGTGAGTGCAGCAAATGTTGCACTACTGGCACAGGGTATGCGCTCTGCGGCAACACCTTGTTGATGGTCACTTTGTAGTTGGCGCAGATGCGCACAGATCCATCCTGCTTCATGGGGGTCACAATGGGAGTTTCCCATGGAGCATGATCGATGGGTTCCAGTATGCCTTGGGCAATCAGCTTATCTAGCTGAGCGTCTACTTTTGCCCGCAAGGCAAATGGAACTCGGCAGGGCTTGAGCTGAATTGGGGTTACCCCCTTGTCCAGATTAAAAGAGATGGGTTTCCCTGAAAAGGTCCCTAACTTACCATCAAAGACTTCTTGGAACTCTCCGATGAGTGAGTCGAGTTCGCCTGAGCTAATCTGGTGGATGCCTCCAATAGAAAGCCCCAACGGCTGGAACCACTCGACGCCCAGCAGGGTCGGGCGGCTATGCTCCATGACGGTTATGGGGAGCTGGCCTTGGAACTGCTTGAAGGCGATCTGGAGATTGGTTCTTCCAATGACGCCGATGGGATTGCCGCCGAAATCCACCAGCTTGGAGTGCAGGGGTTCAAGTTGGCGCTTGGTGAGTGCCGGCTTCAGCCTCTTCACCTGGTGCCAGTTGATGATAGAATAGACGGAGCCAGAATCGACTTCCATCGTACACGGCAAGCCTTCTGCCAACAGTGTCACATGGAATTTCGTGGCACTGTTGTTGCTGGTGAGGGCGATCGTTGTCTGGTTCACAGCGCCGCCATGAGAACTGTTGTTGTCATCGCGGTTGTGCTGGAGTGAGGACCGTTTGGATGACCTCTGGGAGTCGCGGCAATTTTCCGGATTTTGGGGCTTAAACGATTCTGGAACCGGATCAGAGGCTCTGCATGCCTCCGCGATGTGCCCCTTCTTGAGGCATCGTCTGCAGGTTGCATCACGCCAGCGGCAGGATTGGCGGGGATGGTGTCCCTTGCAACTGCCGCACTGAGCGGCGCGGCGGCCATCTTTTTGAATTTCCCGCCTAGATGGGCGGGAAACTTTCAAAACGGTCGACTCCCCCTCCGAGTCGGTTGGTGTAGCAGAGTCATCGGATGATTCAGATGACGGTTTGTGGATCTTATGGCTCCCTCGGGACTGGAGCATGGCAGCGGCGACGGTCTCAGATGTTTCAGCAGCCGTAGCCTCCTCAAGAACGTCCTTCAGGGACAGTCTTTTCCTGCTCAGGAACTTCTTTTGGAGGTTTGCATCTCTCATCCCGAAGACGATCCCGTCGCGTAAGGCATTGTCAACGTTCTCAAATTCGCAGTTTGCTGTGATTTGACGCAATGCCGCCACAAAGTCTTTGAGGGATTCGCCTTCCTTCTGGTTCCGTTGGTGGAAAGTGAACCGATTTGAGATGGGGGTGCCCATTGGTGCATAGTGGTCTTGCAGGGCAGTCTGCAGATCCACCCAGGACATGACTTCAATGTCTCTGGGTGCGACGAGGTTGACGGCGAGCTCCAGGACGTCGGTGCCGCAGTGAGCGAGGAAAAGAGCCCTTTTCCGCTCGTCGTCTATATTGTTGTAGCCGTTTCCCCGGAGGAATTGGCGGAAATGTATCATATAGGAGCTCCATTTCTCCCGGCTGGGGTTGAAAGGAGCCAACGAGGTGAACGGCGCTTGCGGCGTTGCCATCTCTCAGACCGCGTCGAGTGACTTCAGCTCATTACGGCGATCGTGCCACGCGGAGGTTCTTCTCTACTCCTTCATTGCCAGTGTTAGATCGGCGCAGGAAAGAAGAGTGACCAGCAGAGTTCAAGTAACGTTTATTAACGAGAACTGAACTGGCTTGGCGCTGCCGGAGCTCTCCTTATATTTGCTCCGGCAGACGCACCGCCCACTGACAGGGATTCAAATCTCCCGCCGAAAGGATCTTCAGCCAATCCCAGGTGGATGTCCTTATAAGGACATAACAGTAAGGATCGCCTCTCCTTCCAACCTAAGAAAGTACGAGAAAGAAATGTAGTTGTTCAAAAGGATTCTTTTATTAAGCAGAAGTGAAAGCCATCCAGCTAAAGCACAATCTGAATACCCTTAGGCAAAGCAGTAGGATTAAGAATGCAGATTTAACCAATACACATGTGTGAAGATTTTTTTCTTTACCATTTCCTTTGAGAACCTGAATAAACATGCATTCCCACCACTATCCTTTAGTGAGACAACCCACATGGCTATCATATAAATTCCTGGCACCAGGATATAGGTTGTAAAATATCTGATGACACAGGCCGTGCTAGTAAATCGAATCCAAGTCTCCCCCTTCTTCACTTGAATGGCAGTATCACATTTTTTGGGATCTGACAGACAGTACCACTGCTAAATGGATTCACAACTGGCTGATTAACTGCAGTAAGTAGTCCTTAATGGTTCTACATCTACATGGAGGGAAGCATCAGGTTCAGTTTATTCAACATCTTCATAAATGATCTAGATGAAGAGATCAAAAAGAAACTCCTCAGATTTGCAGATAAGACCAACGTTGGGGAAAATAGCTAACACTAACATCATAGATTCAAAATTCAGGACATTGACAGGCTTGAATACGGGCCTATCCAACAAAGTGCAATTCAATGGTGAGAAAAGTCAGGTCCTACACGTAGGCAAGAGAAAAAAAGCACAGATGTAAAATAGGTGGTTTCTGGCTCAATAGTAGCAACAGTAAGAGAGATCTAGTGTCCCAGTAGACCTCTACTGAAATATAAACCCACCCAAGTATGAGTCAGCAATGTGCTGAAGCTGCCAAAAAAAAGGTCCTAAAGTGCTAGGTTGCATTAACCGAGGGATTGTTTCAAGATCATGGGATCACATAGTATCACTTTAAGCTGCACTGGTGAAACCATACTTGGAATTCTGCGTCCAATTCTGTTACTCTGATACAAAAAAGATGTTGAGTTCTTGTAAAGACTGAACAGAAGAGCAACAAAGATGATAAGGGATCAGGAATCTAATCCATATGATAAACCAGGGGTGTCAAACTCAATTTCATTGAGAGCTGCATCAGCATTATGATTGCCCTCAAAGGGTTGCTATGAGTAGGTAGGCATGGCTGGGTGGACATGGCCGACTCAATGCCACTCACTGGGCACAACTGACTCAGGACAGCAGAGTTGGGATGGAATAAGTTGTACTGACTAACTAAACATGGGGACAATTCCGTGTCCCACAAGTTCGTCTCCCAAATTGCTTGTGTGCGCACGCAAACACACACCACATTTCAAGTTTGGGATTTTATCCACAGAGGAAGGAGAGTGCCTTCTCCCCAAGTCCAGGCATGATTGGCAGTTTGTAAGCTCAGATGTGAATAAAAGTTTCCAAGCTTGGAGTGGTTTGGTGTGTGCAAAGCGGGAAGCGGAAGGATGACGCTACTGCATGTGGAAGTGCAGAAGAGAAAGTTTGCAGGAAACAGTTTCCCCTAAGTCCAATTTTCACCTTGACAGATCTCTGCAGATCAAAAGTAAGAGGCAGGGGAGCAATGTTCCCTGGTCTTGCACGAGGGAGGCTAGCATTTCTCAAAAAGGAATCCTCATTTCCAATTGTGCATGGTAAGGATGCTGGATTATTGGAGCAGCCTTCCCTCACTTCGCTCCAAGTGAGACACCTCTGAAGGGCAAAGTGCAGCCTCCATATTGGCTGAGCCTTGCCCTCTTCTACCTCTCCACTCTTCACCTTGCTCACTTCCACCTCTCCAATGCCCCCCCCCCCAATTAAACATACATTATATAATTTAAAACACACCAAAAAAGAAAATTTAGTTAAATCACTAATTACAGCTGTTCACATATTTTCTAGAAAAATCACCTTTATTGATATTAGGAAGAAAGAGCAAACTTTATTCAGCAGAAGGGAATTGAAGATTCCAAAAGATCTTGTTCTTTCTAATCTGTCTTCCCTTTAGTTCTCATTATTTTATTATTATGTATTTTAGAAGATCAAAGGCCTCCATAGCTCAGGATACTCATGCTAAATGAGTAAAGAACCAAAAGAACTTAGTTTAATCCACAATACTGGCTGTCAACTTCAAATCAAACCTGGCCGAAACCATTTTTCTATTCTTCAGTTCCCACACAGAGTGGGGAGGGGGAAGGAAGATGAATTGTGTGGCTAGACAAAACACAAAGTTTTCTTGTGGGAACCAAGACCATCTTTCTCTATAGGAGGTGGATAGAGCTGGAGAGGAGTGCCTGGAGAGCCTGCCAATAAATCCAATTGACCAATGTGACTTGTGACTTTTGGGGAGGGAATTATTTCCTATTTTAATTATTCTGAAGCCACAGGAAACATTTAGAGTTGGTTTTGCATTTGATCATGCCAATAAGATGTATCCAATAAAGTTCTTTGAGGAAGCCCAAGTTTTGCTTGGGTTCATTAGTCGGAACCATGACATTAAACCATGAATTTTGAATTTTGTTCTCCAAAAAAAGAACCTTTGGGAGTCTTGAACCCCAGCCATCTACCTGGTGACTCCGGGAGGATGAGAAGACTCAGGGAAGATTCAGAGATAGAGAAAAGAGGAAAAGCTGCTGCCAACCCTAGCACAGCCCCAATTGGTGAAGTGCAACTGACAGATCAAGCTGGAGAGGGGATCTCCCTCCCGATGGCCAAACTGAAGGTCCATGCAGAGGGGACCAAAAAGTAAGAGAAGCTGTAGCTGCTGAGGATCTCTACTGAGTTGTGGAGGTTACCTGGCATAGGAGGACTCCAAAAGTCACTGAAGTGGAGTTCCCTTTGATGTTCCCTCAGGTGCAGGCTATCCCTTTCACCCAATGGAAAGTGAAGGACAGCTGAGTGGGATGAGCTGAGAGAATGGAGATACCTGGCAGTCATCCACAGCCCATCAGTTGAATGGGTGAAAGAGAGATTCAACCATATGGAGATCCAGGGAGTGGAGGCAATGCACAGGTATGAGCCACAAGGGGAGACAGTAACCCAAAAGGTCCAGCTACCTCCAATTCATTGGAGCCCCAGCCCAGCTGCAGCAGCCCAAGCAGCTAGCCCGCCTCCCCAAACAGCAGTGGTGGCAAGACTGGGCCTGAGGCAGCAAACAGTGAGTCCGGCCAGCCAACCTCAGTTCCCCTTTGAATGGCCTGGTCACCAACCGTGGTGTTACTACCCAGATCCTGGTTGGTTTCCCAGCCTGTGGGCACCTCCTCCTCCACCACCTCCACTGATGAAGGCCATGTTTGATGTGGAGCCAGAGAAACTAGCATTTTTTCCTCAATCCAGTGAGGGCTCAACTGCATCACTATGCTCCAGCCTATCCATTGGAGGCTTTAATGATGAAGGTTCAGCCTGAAGATTGACACCATGACTGTCAACCTTCAGGGGGAAGCCACAGAGTGGGTGACAAAACTCAACAAGGATATGCCAGAGCTAGGGAACATCGATGTCTTCCAGGATTTGGGAGCCAAATTTGAGGATGAGTCACAAGCTCTGAAGCTGAGGCAGGGATTCGAGATCTGAGGCAGAGGAGACGACTGCTAAAAGAATATGTTTGGGAATTCTGTAGGGCTGAGGCAGTGGCTAGAGCAACTACTGGTGTACTACTTCAAGAAGGCTCTTGCCACCCGGTGGCCATTGTTAATCTGGTGCCACTTCCTGGAGGAAAGCAAAGTGCTGTTCGAAGTATGAACCAATCATAAGAATCTGATGGCACTTAAGACCCTTCTGAAGCTCTCACCCAAACAAGTCCGATGGGCACAATAACTGGTTTAACCGGTTTGATTTCATCTTAAAGTATATCCCATGGAGAAAAATCTTCCTAACAGATGCCTTGTCCCAAATGCCACACTACAAAAGCAATTGGGAAGAAGTGCCTAACTCCATCATTCCTTTTCCCCAAAAGGCAATACAACAAGGCATCACTACGAGGCATAAACCTGAGGGAGGTTGACCTAGCCCAATGGAGAACTGACTCAAAAGCTCAGAGCTGAGTTACAGGTGGAGCCCTGGCTGAGTGATAACAAACAGCTCCTAACCTCTCAGGGAAGGATAAGCATGGAAGCGTCCCAAATTGTACATCCTTAGCACCTTCTGGATCCAGGTTCTGCAGAGAAATCATGATGGCAAGCAAGTCAATCACTTTGGGTTCTTAAAAGCATGGCACCTGGCAAGGAGGCTGTTTTGGTGGATAGGAATGAGAAAGGACATTGAGAGCTACGTAAAAAGCTGCACTATATCTGCTGCAATTAAGAAAAGGCCTGGGAAACCTCCTGGACAAGTAGCCAGCAACAACAACAAGTAGCCAAACCATCCTGACTCTGGGAGGAGACAGTAATAGACTTTATAGTGCAGTGCCAAACTTCATTTCATTGAGGGCCAGGTGCATATGCATCTGGCCCATGGGCTGCAAGTTTGACATCCCTCATTTACACATATAACAAACATATGCAAACTAATATAAACTCTAACCCTAATACAGGTTATTACTGTTGATTAATCTCTAGTATAATTATTTTTCCCTGTCATGGATTACTGCCTTGTCGTGGCAAAGCGGCTTGCATAGCTTAATGAAGCTTTGAGCTATGCCATGCAGGGCCATCCAAGATGGACAGGTCATAGCAGAGAGCTCTGACAAAATGTGATCCACTGGAGAAGGAAATGGGAAAAGGAAAAGGGAAGCGAAAGGGAAGAGAGAAAGAGAAAGATACACCCAACTGAATGCAGAATTCCAGAGAATAGCTAGAAGAGATAAGAATGCCTTCTTAAATGAACAGTGCAAGGAAATAGATGAAAACAATAGAATAGGGAGGACCAGAGATCTCTTCAAGAAAATTGGAGGGAACATTTCATGCAAAGATTGCCATGGTAAAGGACCAAAATGGCAGGGATCTAACAGAGGCAGAAGAGATTAAGAAGAGGTTGCAAAATTACACAGAAGAACTATACAAGAATGAAGTGCTGTGTCTGGGCTCCACACTGGTCCACAGACGCTGCCACACTCTGATTGGCTGTTTCCATTCAGACGTGAGTATATAAGGAGCTGTCAAAGTGCTGACAGCCACTGCTCCTATCAGCCAAGCAGCCGTGTTAGCCACAATGCGAGCGAACCTGTTTAAAGCATGTTAGCGAAATAAGCTTATAAGCTTTTACCTCAACCTGTCTTGTCTCTAATGTCCCTAACAGGGACATAACAGCTGGCGACCAAAGTGGGATATTTATCCCAACTGACCTGAGGTACAGACAAGAGCAGAGGAAAGTCACTAAGTTGAAATCACTGAAATGCAAAACGTTATGAAAGGTCGCCCAACAGTTCCTGATTGAGCACTGAGACCCCCAACTGTAAAAAATGACAGCCTTTCCTGTTTTTGCTACTTTTAATACAGAGAAACAATCTTGGGATACATACTTGGATAAATTTAAGTGCTTCTTACTGTCTAATGACTATGGCAGCATCTCAAATGATAGAAAAAAAAGCATATTTTCTATCCTACTGTGGAGATGAGATGTTTGAAACTGCAAAAAAAAAAAATTATTTTGGCACCTCAGAAATTACACACAGTACCTTGGGATGTCATCCTAGAAAACTTGAGGAATCACTATTCTCTCGCACCTTCCTGTATAGCAAGGAGGCACACATTCTATCATAGGGACCAAAAAGAGGGGGAAACCATTAATCAGTACATTGCTGCCCTCAGAGCTGCTGCTCTTTACTATGATTTTGAACATCTAGAGAATTCATCAAGAGACAGACTAGTATGGGGCATAAGAGACTTAAAACTACAACACCACCTGCTGACAAAAACAATATTCCCTCTCCAATTAGCTCTGGACGAGGCAAGAGCTGCTGAACTGTCCAATGAATCTTCCTCTGACATACAAAAGGCTATTGCTAAATTTCCAGCCAAAACAGAGGTTGTGCATTCTGAGACAACTGACACAGAGGGCGACACAATAGAAGAAGAGGAGGAAAACATAAATCGCCTCAGCCAACCCAGAGACCGGAAAGACAAGAGCTTCAGATAGCTCAACAGGCTAGATATCCTGTTATTAACATTCAGCTGTCTGCAATTATTGCAAGTTCAAGGCTCAAGGTTGACTCAGCCTTCCATCCTTTCTAAGGTAGGTAAATTGAGGACCCAGTTTGTGGGGGCAATAAGCTGACTTTATATAAAAAT
Source organism: Coluber constrictor foxii (assembly GCA_038048745.1). NCBI lineage: Eukaryota > Metazoa > Chordata > Lepidosauria > Squamata > Colubridae > Coluber > Coluber constrictor. Next base: position 109,470,453 of record CM075961.1, on the reverse strand, counting down.
ATACAAAAGTATGAAGGCTATTGCTTAACGCATTGTAAGCTGCCCTGAGTCTCCAGAGAAGGGCGGCATATAAATCTAATTTAAAAAAAAAACAACTAATTTTAAAACCTCTAATTTTAAGGAAAAAACAACAAGCCAGATGTCCTGCCTGAGCTGTGGAGGACAACACATGAGAGCTACCTGCAAATTTCGGAATGCAGACTGTCTGAGATGTGGTAGAAAGGGCCATTTAGCTAAGGTGTGCTTAGCCACACAACCAACTTCAAAACCTTTTTAGAGGCCAACCAAATTAAAAAAAATTACAATTCAAAAATTACAACAAGGGTGAGGACTGCTAAACAGTAAACAATGATAGCTATCTCCCTGAGAATATAATTGGAAATGCAATTGGGAACAGAAAAAAGAATTTTTTGTCACCATCCAATTCGAAGGATCCCCGTGTAAAATGGAGGTGGACACAGGGTCCTCCATGTCCCTGATGTCCTGGCATACAATAAAAAAATTAGTCCCTCATTTTTCCAAAAATAACATTAAGGATATTCTTGTTTGATAATCAGTTTTAGCCACTAAATTAAGAGACTATCAGGGCAGAATTATATCCATTCTAGGAACTTGCCCCATGTTCAATATGGAAGTTTTTCAGGGTTCCTTCCCACCATTATCGTGGAAGAAGAATGCCCTAATCTCTTAGGCCTGGAATGGTTTCATTCCCTGGGCCTTTCAATTTCAGGCATACACCAAATACAAGAGTCCCTTCTTACCAATCTCTTACACGAGTTCAGCGATGTCTTCACTGAAGGCCTCAGTAAGTACAAGGGCAAACCCCTTTCTTTTAATTTAGATCCCCAAATAGCTCCTATAAGACTTAAACCTAGGAGAGTTCCTTTTGCTTTAAGACAAAAGGTAGATACTGCCCTGGACAAATTGATTTCTCAAGGGGTCCTTGAGCCTATAGACTATTCCAAATGGGAGACACCCATCGTCACCCCAATAAAACCAGATGGCTCAGTTAGAATTTGTGCTGACTATAAGTGCACATTAAATAAAGCCCTTCAAAATTCTGTCTATTCAGTGCCTATTGTATAACATTTGCTTCACTCATTAGGTCGAGGCAAAATCTTTGCTAAATTAGACCTGACACAGGCTTATCAGCAAATTCCAGTAGACAAAACAACAGCAAAGGCACAAACCATAGTCACGCACAGGGGTGCCTTCAAATATAATAGGCTCCAGTTTGGTGTTACTCTGGCCCCTGGGATTTTCCAATGCCTAATGGAAAGCCTGCTCCAAGGTATCCCAGGGGTTGTCCCTTTTTTTGACGATATCCTGATAACCGCCAAAGATAGAAATCAGTTAAAGATCACCTGAGAGCTGCCTTAATAAAGTTTCAGGGTGCCAGGCTCATCTTAAAGCAAGAGAAATGTCAAGTATTTATTTATTGATTTATTGATTGATTGATTGATTGATTGATTTGTTTAGACTTATATGCCGCCCTTTCTCTGAGATGACTCAGGACAGCTCACAACAATAAAATAGAAATTGTTTTTGTTTCAAATGATTCCGGTGCTCAGAAGTGATAAAATATTGGCTGAATGGCAGTCAGGTTTAAATAAATTTATTTGGAATGAGAAAAAACCAAGAGTTAAATTCAAAATTATGCAAGATGTTCGTGAAAGAGGTGGCCTTAAAGTTCCAAACCTACGTTTATATTATGAAGCTGCAGTGTTGACACAGGTGGCTGATTGGTTTGGTACAATGAAAAATGATATTTTGAATATAGAAGGCCACGACCTGGATTTTGGTTGGCATGCATACTTGTTTTATGAAGACAAGTTGGATAATGTATTTAAAAGTCATATACTGAGACAGGCGCTGATGAGAGTTTGGAAGAAGCACCAGTTCCAATTGGATTACAAAATACCTTTGTGGTTGGATCTTGGGCAGATTATGCCAAATATAAAGTCACTCGGGGGGATTTTATACCAAGAGATGCTTTTTATTGATGGGGGTAGATGGAATTTGAAATCTTTGGAAATCTTTGGAAACTCGTTGGAAGAAGGGAAGATTTCAACTTGGTTGCAGTTTTCTCAACTTCAATCGAGATAGAGAGAAGATCAGAAAATTGGACTAATGTTACATGAAGAAGATTTGGTGATCCAGATGAAACGGAAAGGGCCAATGCATATTAAGAGGGTGTATAATTTATTGTTAGAAAGAGACTCAGAGAGTGAATTAGTTAAGGACTGTATGATAAAATGGGCACAAAATTTTGCAGAGCCAGTGATGTTGGAAACGTGGGAAAAGATATGGGTCCAGAATGTTAAATTCACACAAGCACAGAACTTGAGGGAAATTTTTTATAAGATGTTTTATAGATGGCATTTAGATCCTAAGAAATTATCAGCTATGTATCCAAATGTCCAACCTAAATGTTGGAGGTGTGATTGTTTGGATGCTACATACTTTCATATTTGGTGGACTTGTAGAAAAGTGAAAGCATTTTGGATCAGTCTTTGGTGGGTTATGCAAAATGTTTTGAAAAAGAAGCTTCAATTCTCTCCACAACTGTTTTTGCTAGGTATAGTTAAGGATTGTTCATCGAGCGACACGAGATTGATTTTGTATATGATTACTGCAGCTAGGCTACTGATAGGTCAATACTGGAAAAAAGATAGTGTGCCTACCATAGGTGAATGGATGTCAAAGATGGCTAGTTTTGCGGAAATGGCTAAGATTTCTGCATACCTAAAGGATAGGACCCATGAAGTTTTTGTTAGGGAATGGAAGAAGTGGGTTGATTATGTGCAGAATAAATATCAAACCAAGAATCTTCAGTTAGTTTTTTGATTTATAATTATTAGGGGTTTGAAACTACTAGTATGGATGATATATACGTCTGAAGATTATATGTATAGAATTATTTTTAAGTCATTATTATATTAAATATATACATTATATTGCTATTTAGATAATTATTAAATTGATATAAATTTATATATTTTGGTTATACTGCTCTCTTGAACAAAAAGAAGGGAATTTTTTTAAAATATTGGTTGAGTTTTTTCTTACAATGATTTATGTTTGAGTCAGGTTTAATGGTGCATTTATAATTTTTATTTGTCTAAGTCTCTCCTTTTACTAGTAATTTGGATTAATTTTACTTTACTTGTTATTAAAATTTATGATATATTTTTTGGATCTCACCTATATCCAATGTTTAATAATGATTGATATATAAAAATCTATGTTTTGCTTGTAACGGAAGTCAGGGGGTGGGAGGGATGGGGGGGAAGGGGTTCGGGGGCGGGGTGGGTGGGAAAATGGGGTTAAAATTGTATTGTAAAACTTTTTCAATAAAAAAAAATTTAAAAAAAATAAAATAGAAAAATAAACAAAAACTCCGGGTTAAAAATTATACATAAAATCCCTAAAATCAATTAAAATCCATTTTTAAAACCCCCATCAGTCCAGGCCGGCCCGGCAAAATAGCAACATTTTTAGTTTGTGGCGGAAGGTCGGGGGCCATCCGGGGCTCCAGGGGGAGCTGATTCCAGAGGGTAGGTGTGCCCACAGAGAAGGCCCATTCCCTAGGGATTGCCAGCCAACACTGTCTGGCTGACGGCACCCAAAGTAGGCCCTCTCTGTGAGAATGCACCGGGCGACGGGGAGCTGTTGCTGACTGCAGAAAGTCCACCAAATACCCCAGTCCTAAGCCATGTAGGGCTTTATAGGTAATCACCAGCACCTTGTATCTCACACAGAGGGCAATTGGTAATCAATGCAGATTGCACAGGAGGGTTGTAACATGAGAGCGTCGGGACATTCTGATCACTACCTGTGTGGCTGCATTCTGCACCAGCTGAAGCCTCTGAATGATCTTCAGGGGCAGCCCCATGTAGAGAGTGTTGCCGTAGTCAATCTGAGAGGTGACCAGCGCATGAGCGCCTGTGCGTAGGGCATCTTGGTCCAGGTAGGGGTGCAACTGGCGCACCAGATGAATCTGGGCAAATGCCCCCCTAGTCACGGTCATAACATGGTCTTCCAGAGACAACCATAAATCCAGGAGGACACCTAAATTGTGCGCCCTGTCAACAGGGGGCAACACCTCACCCCCTATAACCAGTGGTGGAACATCCCCATGGAACTGAGATGCTAGTACCCACAGCCACTCCATCATGGCAGGGTTGAGCCGAAGCCTGTTCCTCCCCATCTAGAGCCACACCTCTTCCAGGCACCGGGATATCACATTGAAGGCATCGCTGGGTTGATGATACCCCACCCCAAAACCATGGATGATCTCCCCCAGTGCCTTCATATAGATGTTGAACAATAAGGGGGAGAGGATTGACCCCTGGGGCACCCCACACATAAGGGGCCTTGGGGCTGACCTCTTTCCCCCGCCAACACCGCTTGTGAATGACCCGTGAGGTAGGATGAGAACCACCATAAAACAGTGCCCCCACTCCAACCCCTCGAGGCATTGCAGTAGGATATCATGGTCGATGATATCAAAAGCCACCGAGAGATCTAACAGGACCAGGACAAAGGAATGTCCCCTGTCCCGAGCCCTCCAGAGATCATCAACCAGCATGACCAATGCATGACCAATGCCGTCTCTGTGCTGTACCTGGGCCTGAAACCCGACTGGTACGGGTCCAGGTATACTGCTTCCTCCAGGGCCAACGGGAGCTGATGTGCCACCACACTCTCAACAACCTTCGCAATAAAGCGAAGGTTGGAGACAGGATGAAAGTTGTTCAAGATAGCTGGATCCAAGGCAGGGGTCTTGAGGAGGGGTCTCACCACTGCCTCCTTCAAGGTGGCAGGGAAGCTCCCCTCACCCAAGGAAGCAGTAATCACTGCCTGGATCCAGTCACATGTAACCTCCCAAGCTGAATAAACAAGCCAGGAGGGACACGAGTCCAACAAACAGGTGGTGGTACTCAGCTTTCCTATGATCCTGTCCACTTCCTCAGGAGTAACAGGATCAAACTCATCCCAGATAACCAGACCTGTCGTCACCCCCTCAACTGACCCTGCCCAGTCAGAGTCCAGCCTGTCCCGAATCTGAGCGATCTTGTCCAGCAGATGTTGGCTATAAACCTCAGCCCTCCCCCACGTAGGGTCATCCCCCGCTCCCTGATTCAAAAGGGAGTGGGACACCTTAAACAGGGTGGCCAGGCAATTATCTGTGGATACGATGAGAGCAGAGAAGTAAAGACGCTTCGCTGCCTCCATCTCCACTAGATAAGATCACGTAAAGGATCTTAACTGTGATCGGTCAGACTTGGAATGGCTGGATCTCCAACAACTCTCTAGGCCTCTCCTCTGCCGCTTCATCCCCCGGAGCTCCTCAGTAAACCAAGGGGCCAACCGAGATCTGCGTCAGGTCAGAGTGCAAAGGCACGACCCATTCGAGAGTCTCAGTGGCTGCCTTTTCCCAGGCATCCACCAGAGTCTCGACCAGAGCTTGGGAAAGAGAGACAGGTATAGTCCCCAGTTCCATCTGGAACTGCTTGGGGTCCATCAGGTGCCTGGGGCAGAACCAGGTTGTCGGTCCCGCACCCCAGTGGTGGGGGGCAGCATAATGGAAGTCCAGACAAAGGATATAATGATTAGTCCAAGACAGGGGGTACATAATTGGCATACCCCCACCGAACTCACTACGCCACTACTCTGAGGTAAAAACGAGATCGGGCATGTGTCTCCCCACATTAGTCGGGACCTGAATTACCTGAGTCAGGTCGATGGTTGCCATGGAAGCCATGATCTCCCAGGCCGCCCCCGACGCTCCACCTAGGGAAGACAGGTTAAAGTCCCCCAGAACAATGAGTCTGGGAAACTCAACCACCTGCCCTGATAGGGCATCCAGCAGCCCAGGCAGGGCCGTTGATATGCAGCTGGGAGATAGATATGTAATCAGCAGGCCCCACTGACCTCAAGCACTCCATCTCATGAGTAGAGACTCACACCCGTCCATCAGGGGAGCAGTGACCTTCCATGGACTATGGGCCTCCCTAATAAGAACTGCCACCCCACCCCTCTCCTGGGTTCTCGGCTGGTGTAGCACCCAAAAACCTGGTGGGCAAAGTTTAGTCAGGGGGACACCTCCCTCCAAGCCTAGCCAGGTCTCCGTAATGCAAGCCAGGTCTGCATTTTCCTCCTCGATCAGCTCACTGATGAGGGAGGCTTTGTTAATCATGGACCTGATGTTAAAGTAAACCAGCTTGAGCCCGGAGGCCCTATCTCTCAAACCCCCAGGAAGGCAGGCAAAACCAGAAGGGCCAGAGTGGGCCACCGCTCAACAATAGCGGTGGCGTGCTCCCAACCTCTGATATGCACTCTGCTCCTCCATTTGTGGCCATTCCCCATCGCAACAGGGATCCGTGCCCCTCCCCTCTCCATCAGAGTCTCCAGGGACCCCAATCCCTCTCCAACCTCACCGCAACTCTCCCCTGACCTGGACTGACAACAACCCAGGGGAGCCTCCCCAACCACCTGCCAGGTATCATAACACCCCCCTTCCTAATCCTCTTAAAAACCTAATTAAAAAAGAGTGTAAGGAACTCCTTTTAAAAACCCCAAGACCCTTTTGCCACCTCTTGGAATCCCAAGATCTGTCATTAAGGTACTTCTTGGCCAGGCCAGTGGGCTAACTCCAAGAATGGGGGCATTCCTCAGAGCATACAAGTCCTTTCTTGCGTAAGTCTGTACAGCTATCATCAGCCATGGATATGGGTACGACAATGGTGAATCAGGAATGATGGAACAACAGAACAGGCCCAAGCTTCCTCAGCAATCAGGAATATCCCCCCCCCATGCCCCCTCATGTCACGAGGGACATGAGATGACAAACATTGCTACCCTCTCACCGTGGCAAAGTCCCCATATTCGCTGGGAGATCTCTTGGGATGAAACTCTCGATCATTGTGCTCTCTCACTGCAGCCTGGCCAGGCTCAGCTGGAAAACCCCCCAACCACCTTCTCATGGTGGCAGAAGTCATCGCCCCAGGAGATAGGCCAGTCCAGGGAGGAAAAAGGGAGGTCCGTAACCTCCAGGTCATAAAGGTCCAGGCACGATGGTCTTCAGGCACAATCCCCAGGATGATCCAAGTGGGGTAAGAGCCCCCACACCCTGTGAGGTACAGGTGATCCAACAAGTTCTTACTAGTCTATTAGACCACCTCGTCCCCAACGATGGAAATTGGGCATGGGGCTATCAATCCAAGGTGGCTGTAGCAGGGGTCCCAAACAAAGGCATCAAGGATCAAAATCCAGGTAAAAGCCATCAAGACGCAAGAAACCCCCAATGCCCAGCACAACCTGCCCTTCCAACCAGGCAGGAATGCATTCCACCAGCTACAATGGCAGGGGCCGGGAAATCAACCATTACAGCAATCCACAGTCCACAACCGATAACAGCCAGCAGAGGGCAGAAGTGATCAAGCCAGTTGTAGCAGGCTTCATGCCCAAAATGCCGGCCCCCACCCACCCCATGGCGACTCCCTAGGATCCAAGTTCCAGGACCCCCAACAGCAGCGCCAATGGTGGCCAGGACCTGGCACGAGGCCTCCCCAGGCTCCCAGATGACATTCTCGCGGCCCCTCCAGTCACAGCCACCTCCAGCTTCTCCTCGGCTCCACAGCTCCAGTTTCCCTCGGCTCCGCAGTTCCATGGCTCCACAGCTGATTGCCGCACCACCTCCACATCAGCTGCTGACTCCTCTGCTTGCCCGGATTCAACGTGAGGGCTCACGAGGACTACCGAACTTGCTGGTAATCCCTACCCCAACCCATGCCAGGGGCTAACATAAAATAGACCCCTGGGGTCCCATATTCAACCAAACCCGCCTGCCCCATGTGGAGGCTCAGCAAGCCACGGCAGCCATTTTGCTGTCAAGGAAGTAGAATTCCTGCTGTTAAGGATATTCTTGGCTAATAACCGATGTTGTGGGTTATTGAGAAGAGTATCCTTTGAGTTTACACACGAAAGCGACTGAGAATGATTATGGATAATAACAGTTCACATACAAACAAACTGGGTTTTGATAATATTTTACTTTTAGAGAAAAAGCAAAATCATAGTCCAAAAACATTCCAAGTCATTCCAACCCTCTAGTGGTTTTCACAATATCAAGACCTAAATAGTGTTTAATTTTACCTAGATTTCTAATTCTAAATTTATTCTGTAACTAGAAATAAGTTCTATTGCTTCCTGTTAAATTTTCATTATAATAGCAATATCGTCTGTAAACAAGAGTAAAAATGAAATTAAACCATCTTTCTCCCATTTAAATAGACATTTATCTGCTACACCTTCCTTAAAACCCATAGCATTCAGTTCTTTAACTATACCATTCCATTCAAATCCTGATTGCTTCAAACCATAAAGGTTCTTTTTTAATTTCCAGCAATCAATTCGCTCATCCGTTCTTACACTTAATGGCTTTTTCATATAGATATTGTGATGTAAAGATGCATGTAAAGATGCTGTTTCAACATCTATATGAATAATTTGATAATCATTCTTTGCTGCCCACACTAACATTGTTCTCAATGTGGTTGCTCTTAAACTGGGAGCAAAAACTTCATCATCGTCTCTTTCAAACTGAGCAAAACCCTGAGCAACTAAACGTGCTTTGTGGGTTACAGTTCCATCAGTTCCTGTCTTTAACTTACAAACCCATTTACAACCAATTAACCTTTCTCCTGGTAGTAAGTGAACATGTTCATATAACATCTAAGTCAGTTAATGATTTAAGTTCTCTATTCATAGCTTCCTTCCAAGCTATTTGTTCCTTTTCAAGATATATTTTGATATCATCATAGTTAGAAGGTTCTATATTTACTTGACAAACCACACTTGCTTGATATCTGTCAGGCTGATGTCTTACCCTAGTAGATCTTCTAGGTAATACAGGACTCATAACTGATATTTCATCTAATTCCTCCCCTAAGCCTTTTTCTTCTTTTACAGTAGTTTCTACATCATCTATTATATCTTCAGGGGTATTATTGAACATTTGATTATCAATAATAATATTATCCTCATTTCTGTAATCAGCTTGCTCAAGCTTATCCCAACCTCATGCTCCAGGAATTTTGCACCAGCTCTACAATAAATACTAGTGGTACCAGGCACCCAGAATCTAAATGATCTGTGGTTAGATTCATATCCAACAAAAAACATTTTCCTTGCTCTTTGTTGTCCTTTTCGCCTTAACTGCGATGGTATATGAATCCAAGCAGGAGCACCAAATGTATGCAGATAACTTAGATTAGGTTTTCTACCATGTCAAAGTTTAAATGGTAGTTCACCAGTAAATGAATTAACAACATTGTTTAAAACATGGTTAACACACATTATGGCTTCACCCCAAAGTGTTTCTCGCAAACCAGAATCTGCTAACATACATCTAGCCATAGCTTGCAGTGTTTGACCTCCCCCCCCCCTTTTCTGGCCTATGTTGGCCTTATGGCCATTAGCCCAGCTATCTTCGGCCTTGTAAGCCACTTTTTCGTCATGCAAAACGTCATCAAACTTTTGCCCCCGGGCTGATATATTTACCTTCTGAACCGGCTCTATTTCAACCATTGCCCCTGACTATTGGACTAAAGGACAGCTTGATATGGGCCTTGAGGGAGTCCGGGTCATCATGATCATATCTACCAGTGGGGACAGCTTCTTGCATTGTTTAACATCATACGGTGGCCCAAGCATCGTGAGAGGATGCTTGGAAGAAACACCCCCTGGATTTGCCGAAATGGCATAACGACTCTCTACACTGTCGTGGGAGGACAGTGGAGGCTACCCACATCTTTAAGGTTGCTGCCTTTCGTCCTCAGGACAGTTAGACTCTATGAACTTTGCCAGAAGTCATCTTCATCTGTTCCGTTTACGAATGTACTTTACCGTTGAACTTCTTGCGCTGCGAGACTCCCCCCTCTCGCAGGTTTGGCCCTCCACGTTATCAAGGGCCTACCTTGATGATGGGTTTTGGAACCCAGAGAGGTGGCATGTCCCAAAGAGGGGGTTGAGGGGTTTTTTATGTAAATTTTAATCTAAATTTTTAAGGAGTTCCGGGAGGGGAGGGTGGGATAGTGGGTATGGAGGATAACCCACTAAGGGGAGGGGAGGGGAGGGAAGTAAAGTGTGGCGGGGCGAGTGGGGGACCCGGGGTCTAAGAGGGGGTTAGAGCGCATCCGGATAGTGTACTAAACATCAATACTGTAGGTGGGAGGGGTAGATATGGCGGGAGCAGGGGGCCACATCGTGTTAGGGGAGTGCGCACCTGCTGTTTATGAGCGGTGGCGTGCTCCAGCCCCCAAGGTTGCATAGAGGTTGCATAGAGCTTCAGGGCCCGGGCCTTCGGCTGATGCTGTGCAATGCCAGGTCCTTAGTAAATAAAGCCCCCCTCATCTGTGAGCTTGTTCAGGAGGGGGATGCGGACCTGGCAGGTGTTACGGAGACCTGGTTGGGCCAGGAGGGGGGGTTCCCCTTGTTGAAATGTGCCCGCCAGGCTTCCAAGCATTCCATCAGCCGAGGTCACAGGGGAGGGGCGGAGGGGGTAGCAGTTATTATTAGAGAAGGTCTGAAACCAAGGGAGGCCACTGTCCCTCAGATGGCCGGCTGTGAATCCCTCCTTGTGAAATGGGGTCATGGGGTTCAGATGGGTTTGCTGATCATGTACCTGGCTCCCTGCCACATGGCAGCAGCCCTGCCCGAGCTTCTCAGCGTCATCGCCGCAGTGGCAGTTGAGACCCCCAGTCATGGGGGATTTCAACCTGCTGTCCGCGGGGGAGACATCTGAGGTGGCTCGGGAGTTCATGGCTTCCATGACAGCTATGGACCTGACCCAGTTAATTCATGGCCCTACCCACATGGGGGGAAACACACTGGACCTGGTTTTTGTCTCTGGACAGTGGCTGAGAGATCTTGATATAGGGAATTTAGCTATTGAACCCTTGTCATGGCCAGATCACTCTCTCCTTCGTTTTGACTTTTGGACCGCAACATCCCGTCATAGGGAGGCGGAGCCGGTAAGATGGTTCCGCCCCAGGTGCCTGATGGAATCTGATAGGTTCCAGATGGAGCTTGGGCCATTCCCTGACGCTCTGGCACACGCCTCGACCGGAGACCTAGTCCGGGATAGGGCAGCTGCTGGAGCTCTGGATCAGGTCGTGCCTTTGTGGCCTCTAACCCGGCACCGATCTCACTTGGCTCCTTGGTTTACTGAGGAGCTGAGGGAGTTGAAGCACCGGAAAAGACGCCTAGAGAGTAGTTGGAGGGCCAGTCTTTCTGAATCTGACAGGACACTGGTAAGATCTCATATTAGGACTTACCTAGTGGCTATAAAAGCAGCAAAATGTAGCTATTTTGCTGGTCTTATTGCATCATCGGATAATCGCCCAGCCGCCCTGTTTAGGGTGACCCGCTCCCTGCTCCACCAGGAAGCGTGGGAGGACCCCTTAGAGGGTAGAGCCGAGGATTTTGTTCAATATCTGCATGACAAAATCACTCAGATTTGGGAAGATCTGGACTCCGACTGGGTGGTCCCGAGGGAAGGATCTTGAGAATGTTATCTGGGATGAGTTTGATCCTATGACTCCTGAGGACATGGACAGGATTCTGAGTGGACTGAACACGACCATGTGTTTATTGGACCCGTGTCCTCCCTGGTTAGTGCTGGCTTCCCAGGAAGTGACACAAGGCTGGCTCCAGGGGATTATAAAGGCTTCACTGGGTGAGGGTGTCTTCCCCGCCACTTTGAAAGAGGCGGTAGTGAGGCCTCTCCTCAAGAAGCCTTCCCTGGACCCGGCAATATTGGTAAATTATCATCCGGTCTCCAACCTTCGCTTCGGGGCGAAGGTTGTTGAGAGCGTGGTTGCGAAACAGTTCCCCGGCACCTGGATGAAACGACGTATCTAGATCCGTTCCAGTCAGGCTTCAGGCCTGGGTACAGCATGGAAATGGCATTGGTCGCGTTGATTGATGATCTCTGGAGAGCTCGGGACAGGGGTCCTCTTCTGTCCTGGTCCTGTTAGACCTCTCAGCGGCTTTTGATACCATCGACCATGGTATCATGCTGCACCAGTTGGTAGAGATGGGGGTGGAAGGCACTGTGTTGCAGTGGTTCTCCTCCTATCTCTCTGACTGGTCGCAGTCTGTGTTGGCAGGGGGGCAGAGGTCGACCCCGAGGCCCCTTATATGTGGGGTGCCACAGGGATCGGTCCTCTCGCCCCTCCTGTTCAACATTTATGTGAAGCCACTGGATGAGATCATCTGTGGTTTCGGGGTGAAATACCACCAGTATGCTGATGAAACCCAGCTGTACATCTCCACCCCAGACCACCCCAACAATGCCCTTGAAGTGATGTCCCGGTGCCTAGAGGCCGTGCAGATCTGGATGGGGAGGACCAGGCTCAGGCTCAACCCACCCAAGACCGAGTGGCTGTGGTTTCCGATGTCCCGATATAGTCAGTTGGCGCCATCACTGACTATTGGGGGCGAATCATTGGGCCCCCGGAGAGGGTTCGGAACTTGGGCGTCCTCCTGGACTCACGGCTGGACTCACGGCTGTCCTTAGAAGGGTACCTGACGGCCGTGGCCGGGAGGATTTTTTATCAGGTTCGCCTGATTCGCCAGTTACGTACCTTTCTGGATCAGGACTCCTTTCTCACGGTCACTCACGCCCTCGTCACTTCCCACCTGGACTACTGTAATGCTCTCTACATGGGGCTCCCCTTGGGGAGCACCCGGAGGCTCCAACTGGCGCAGTGTGCGGCCGCGTGGGTGGTGATGGGAGCGACATGGAGTTCCCATGTGACACCTCTCCTACACGAGCTGCACTGGCTCCCAGTGATCTTCCGGGTGCGCTTCAAGGTTTTGGTTACCACCTTCAAAGTGCTCCATGGCTTAGGACCTGGGTACTTGCAGGACCACCTACTACCACCAATAGCCTCCCACCGGCTGGTGTGCTCTCACAGAGAGGGGCTCCCCCGGGTGCCATCAGCCAAATAGTGTCGGCTGGCGACCCCCAGGGGGAGAGCTTTCTCTGTGGGGGCACCTACTACCTGGAACGAGCTCCCCCCGGAGATACGGAGGATCCTGGATCTGCACACCTTCCACCACGTTCTTAAGACCTTTCTATTTCACCAGGCGAGCCTGGCCTAACCTCTCTTCTTTTAGCGTTGAATTTTAATCTGTTTTAAATTGTGTGGGGTGTTTTAATTCTGTCTGGGCCAAATTTATTTAATTTGATTTAATTTGGGTTTTTAAATTTTGTATATATGTATTTTTATTGTTGGCTGTTCACCGCCCTGAGTCCTTCGGGAGTAGGGCGGTATATAAATCTAATAAATCCTAAATCCTAACTACATCCCATAGTCCTTCCTTATGTAAAAGTAGGTTGCATTTCATGGACCATGAAATATAGTTTGTTCCATCCAACCGGATTATCATGGATATACTGGATGACTGTTCTTGTGCCATCTTGACTTGGATAATAAATAACAAACACGGCTGTTTGAGTACTGCATATTCTCCAGTGCACTGCTTGGAGAATCCAAAGCGTGGGTTATCAATAGTGTATTAGCCAGAGACTGAGTGTGTGTTTCTTTAAATTTTGCCTTGGTTTCGCCTCCTTCGCTCAACTGGTGTCAGTTTTATTCACTCAGTGGAGCTGAAGAGACTGATCCTTGGCTTGCTCTGGATAAAACATTATTGACCTTCGCTTTGGATTCTTCTGTTTTCTACTTGGACTTTCATTCTGGACTTTGATTTACTTATTACAAATTGTCTGGACTCATTTCAATATAGCCAAAGGTCGTGAGTTTATTAGGGCTTCGGCCCGGCTCCCCTAGCCCTTTGAACTGGTCAGCTTTCAAATTGGAGATTATCCTGGCTGGGAAATACCTCCTTAATTCATTAGCCGCCGGTGGTTGTTTCTGGTTTCCCAGCTTGCCGGTACGACCGTCGCCACCAAATCTAAGATCTTTCCTTGCTGACCGGCTTGGCAGCCTAGAGATCCTGCTACCTGATGGAGCAGACTCTAACTGATTGATCATCTTAGCTTGAAGCCATTGTGCCTTGCTAGCGATTTGTGGAAAGGTTCTGGACATTTTACTCCGTTTAAATTCTTTTGGAGAATATCGGAGAGCATATTAGATCACAGCTGATGCAATCAGAGTGGTTTCTGTGATCGCTAAATTGCTCTGAAGTAGTGAGACAATTGCAAATACATTGAGGGCATTCCAGACTTACCCATCTCCTGCATTGGCTGTGACCATTGAGGAGTTTCCCGCCTGCCGCCATTTTGAGTTCACTGATATCTGAAGCCCCGGGCGACGAGCATAGTTCAGATCGGGAGCTCCTTAATTTGGCCAGCTCGGAAGGCAAACGGACCCTTTTTTCCGCTCCTGCAATCAACGGATTCACCACTTCTCCCAAAGAGATTTTGTTGAGCTGACCGCACCACTTAACCGCCAGCGGTATTTCCTCAGATATTAGGAGCGCACATGCGCAGTAGCTGCTCCTTACTAACAGCCTTATTGCAGAGTCACCATTAAAGGCTGCCTGGTGGCAACATTGCACACAGGCGCAAATTGTGGGGATCGCCACTTCTAAGGCTTTCCCGAGTGGCAATTTCAGCTGGCCCTAACCATTGGCAATTAACTGGCCTTCCAGAGCAACACCGTATATACTGGCTAGGCGACATTAATTACTGAGTGGCTGTCTGCGGCACCTGAGTCTCGGGATCTGAGGGGGTTTTTACTCAGAAGCGGTGCAGAAAATTACCTCAATCCTTTCAAATTGTCGCCAAAACCCTCAAAGGCAATATTACGCTTCACTTAGCACTTATGGGCCTGTTTATTGTCCTTGCTGTTGTTGTGACCTTAAAAGGTCTGTTAACCTAGTATTGGTTCTGTTTCTTGTGTTAAAAAAAAATACAATAATCATAATAATACAGTGGAAAAAAGATTAGATTAAAATCTACATCAATTGTCACCAGTGATTCTTCATGGCGGACATGGAATTGTCCTCTGACCTGGAGCAGTCAGATGGTCAACCTGCTAATATTCCCGCCCCTACAAAGAAGGCTACCACCTCCATATCTCGACGAAATAGGGCATCTTCTGCTCCTCCACCCTCATCTGATTCCCACCAACCTAAACGTTCTTCCAGAACCAAAGATGAACAACGCAGACATAAAAGATTAGAACACCAATGTGAACTTGCCCATCAGAAGGCTCTGGCATCTGGAATGGCTGAAATCTCGTCCAATACATCCGATCAGACCAAAGAGCCTCCCACATCTCAGGGGTCGATGTCTTGTCCCAAGGAAGTTCCTTCAACTCAAATACCTTCTTCCACACGCCCCATTTCAGATGCAACCTTCACACCTACGGCTGCTGGTTTACGTCCATCCGAGGGATGGTAACCTAATATACCTTTTGACGTTCAGTCTATTGTTGTGGCAACAGTATCCAGGATTCTTGCTACTGGCTCATTGCCCAGCACTCAACCAATGCAGTCACAACCTTCTAATCTTTCACGCCCCTTGGCGTCTTCTGGTCACAATTATCAGGACTTTGACTATGGCCAGGACTGTAGTCACAGTGAAGGCTCCAATTGGAGCGATGAGGACCAAAGAGATTCGGAATTCTCCGAGGATGAAACCCCTTTGCCGGATCGGCCTCCTCCGTCTCGACTCTTCCATCCATCCTTGTTCAAATCTTTGCTGCACAACTTGACAGCACCTTCCAATCAACCAGCATCCGATTCCTCTGCCCCTGCAGATGATCTATTTAACATCCAAGAGGCCACTCAAGACTCTATTCCTTGTCCTTGTCTTTTTTCTGAGGTCATAAAACGACCATGGAGTCTTCCTGGTTCCTTGTCAGCACCCAATGGTCTTGACAAAAAACTGTATTGTCCCACACCCAATCTACAGGACATGCTTCAGTTACCGGCGTTGGATGCCCCAGTCGCCCAATTGTCTTCCCCATCCCTCCTCACGAATGACGTGGCAGATGGGTTGTGGACCGAGGATCGACGCACAGAAATGCTCCTCCGGAAAAACCATCAAGCTGCAGCATGGGTGATTAGAGAAGCCACCTCGGCTTCATTTTTTAATCGAGCCTCTCTAATTTGGCTCTGCCAAATGCAAGATCGCCTGCCTTCAGATGACAAGCGGCTGCACCAGGATATCAACAAGCTGGTGGCAGCCACTGAATATTCAGCCGATGCATCCCTGGACGCGGCCAAGTTTGCCTCCAGGTCCCTTACTGCCACCGTGGCATCTCGCAGGCTTCTGTGGCTATGTCAATGGAGGGCCGATTCTAAGTCAAAGTGGCAGCTGGCTTCGGTGCCATTCAAGGGCTCTAATTTATTCGGAGACGTGCTTACTCCTATTCTTGTAGAAGACAGGGATAAGCGAAAGGTAATGCCGTCATCCTACCACCGGGGGAACAGGTGCTATGCTCCCTATTCGCAAAGGCCGCCCTTTCAGACTGAGTCTGGACCCAGCGGGTCCTACCAATCAAGGCCTCCAATTCAAGGTTCATACAGACCATATGATAGATCAGGCTTCCAGGACAGAAGCAGCAGACAGGCGACCTACAAGAAGCCCTTTCATTGAGCAGGATCCCATTCTTTCCGCAGAGGGAAGTGACTACCTCCCTCTGCCACCCATTGGCGGACATCTCCATCTTTTCCAACACCAATGGGAGATGACTACATCAGATGCCTGGGTCTTGCAGACCATTTACCTGGGTCTTACCCTGGAACTGAGGTTGCTTCCCCCAACCAGATTCGTGCAATGCCCGGTTTCAAGCAACTCGACAAAGAGGTACCTGATGGAGAAGGAAATCAACCACCTTCTAGAAATTTGGGCCATCGAGCCAGTCCCATTGGAACATCAGGGATCTGGATTTTACAGCATATTTTTTCTGGTGCCCAAAAGCTCCGGAGATTGGAGGGGCATTCTGGATTTGAAAGAGCTTAACAAGTTCATTGTATATCACACGTTCAGGATGCAATCACTGACTTCAATTCTGGCGTGCATCCATCCGGCCGATCTGATGACATCCATCAACCTGAAGGAAGCACACCAACACATTCCCATCCGATCATCGTACCATCAATTCCTCTGCTTCACGTATGCCAACCAACACTTCCAGTACCGGGCCATGCCGTTTGGCCTATCTTCGGCCTCTCGCATATTCACAAAGATTCTGGCCGCAGTGGCCGCATCACTGAGACACATTCCAATATGGCTTTATTGCTACCTCAACGACATCCTCATTCTGTCGTCTTCCCCCCACCAGGTGGAGAGGATCTGGCAGCAGTGTCCCAATCGCTGCAGCTACATGGGTTCACCCTAAATCTCAAAAAAAGCCATCTCCTTCCGACTACCCGGATATTTCATTTGGGCGCAATCCTAGACTTTTAACAGGGCATGGTGTTCCTGTCAGATGATCGTCAGCTCAGCATAAGGTCCCTAGTGTCCCAGTGCGGTCGCTTCCGAAGGTTCCCTTGTCACTCCTGTCAACGTTACTGGGGAAAATGGTCTCCTGTTTCTCCATAATTCCGTGGTCGAGGTTCCATTCAAGACACCTCCAATGGTTCCTCCTGCCTTATCAGAGAGCTCGGCGTGCCAACTCCAAGAAGCGGATCTGCATCTCGAGGAAGGTATGCAACTCTCTCCTCTGGTGGGAATCTCCAGCCTTGCGCTCCGGCTGCCTGTTCCAGGAACCTCCTCAATTAACTGTCACCACGGATGTGAGTCTGCTGGGGTGGGGCACTCACCTCCTCTCCCATCTGACTCAGGGATGTTAGTCCCCCGAGGAGCTGACCAACAACATAAACTGGCTCGAGCTCCAGGCGATCAGACTAGCCCTCCTTCATTTCCAGCATCTAGCGGAAGGCCGCCATGTAAGAATTCTAATGGACAACATGACGGCAAAGGCACACGTAAACCGAGAAGGCGGTACAAGATCAGCACCCTTGATGAAAGAGGCTACCTTGCTGTTCACCTGGGTAGAACGCCACACAGCAGAACACATAGCGGATACAACCAACCACCAGGCAAACTGGCTCAGCAGACAACAGATAGACCAGTCAGAGTGGAGGTTGCATCCATCGATCTTCCGCGAACTGTCGACCAAGTTCGGCCTCCCAGTTCTGGATCTTTTCGCAAACCAGACCAACACTCAACTGCCGAGGTTTTTTTCCTGTTATCTCTGTCCTGTGGCAGAAGGCGTCGACGCTCTATTCTGTCCATGGCCGCAGGGTCTGTTATACACATTCCCTCCTCTTCCAATCCTTCCGAGGGTGATTCGGAAGGTAATTTTCAAGAAAGCAGACGTTCTCCTCGTTGCCCCCTACTGGCCTCGCAGACCCTGGTTTGCGGACTTAGTGAGCCTCTCGGTCAAATCTCCTTGGAGGATTCCAGGAGACAAGATATCTCTGAGCCAGGGGGTCATACTGCATCCAGAGCCCCAATGGCTGCAGTTGACCGTCTGGCACTTGAGAGGATCCTGATGACCAAGGACAACCTCTCTGCAGGCATGATTTCCATCATACAGGCCTCCCAGAGGCCATCCACGACGAGGATATACAACGCTACCTGGAGGTCCTTCTGTGCCTGGTGCACTTCCCAACACACTGATCCGACATCTGCCTCAGTGACAGAGGTTCTAGACTTTCTTCATTCTGGATTTCACAAAGGTCTTGCACCCAGTACCTTACGTAGACATGTGGCGGCATTAGATACGGTCCTTTCGGACAACTATGATGGGTCTCTCGCTCACAATCCGAGAATCAGGAGCTTCCTGTGGGGCACATCCAATCTTCGCCCTCCAGTGGTGCACAGATACCCCACATGGGATCTTTCTCTGGTGCTCCAGGCCCTTATTTCTTCACCATTTGAGCCACTGGGGTCCATATCTCTACGCTTATTAACACTCAAGGTGGCCTTCTTGGTCGTGATAACATCAGCATGGCGTATTTCGGAGCTCGCGGCCTTGTCCATCAGAGATGATCTGTGCGTCTTCCACGCCAATCGTGTGGTTCTCAGAATGGACCCATCCTTTCTACCAAAGGTCAACACCCTTTTCCACCGGGCACAAGAGTTGGTCCTTCCGGATTTTTGTCCTAACCCAAGACATCCTTCTGAGGTACTGTGGCATACTCTTGACATTAGAAGAGCCCTTCGTAGATACATCAGGCCCACAGCGTCATATCAGCGCACAGAGGCCTTATTTGTCTCCTTTCTCCCTGCCACCTTGGGCAAGAAAGTCTCCTCGACAACTATAGTCCAATAGCATTCCAAGTCATACACATATAAAGTGAGATAAAGATCAGTCCAGGGATATTTTCCAATATAAAGCCTTCTTACCAGTTGTAGAAAAATACAATAAAACAGATCTTCTTTAGTTTTATTCAGGAACACAGTTCAATATAAAAACAGTCAATAAATAGTAGAATAAATAGCCATGATCAAGCAATGATCATGCAGAGAGATCAAATATAGAGTTACAGCATATCAGCAGGTAAAATGGTGCAGTGTCCACACAAACCATAATTCAGCTCTCCTAAGTACATTGGCTACAGAGCTCAGCCAATCAGGATGCAGGATGATGCAGTTTTTAAAGCTACATAATACTTTTAGCTACAAACACACTGTTAGATCGGCGCAGGAAAGAAGAGTGACCAGCTGAGTTCAAGAAACAACGTTTAATAACGAGAACTGAACTGCCTGTGCGCTGCCGGAGCTCTCCTTATATTTGCTCCGGCAGACGCACCGCCCACTGACAGGGATTCAAAACTCCCGCCGAAAGGATCTTCAGCCAATCCCAGGCGGATGTCCTTATAAGGACATAACACTCCTCCCCCCTAGTTCTTAGTCAGTCTATCAGGGAAATAATCACTGAGGTAAACAGGACGTCTACGTGCCCGCGTAGACCTGCGCAGTTCACAGTTCGGATGGGCACCCTCATGGACGGAAGGTGTCTGCTCTGCTCGGGGCTCCTGCCCCGGTGCCGGCTGGATCTGGCCGTAGAGGACGCGGGCTCAGTTCCCGAACCTCCGGCCGGGTCTCGGATCTCCGCCTGCTGTGGATGCTGGTCTCCCTCGTTCCTGCACGGATCCTGCGATCGCCGGTGCGGCTCTCTGCGGTTGACCGGTCCGGAACTCCTGAGCCTCGGTAGGTCCCTGGGTTCCCCTCGGTTCCCTGCTGGGCTCCGGTCGCGTCGGTCTGGGTCAGGGAGCGAATTCGGCGGAGGTGGTTTGGCTAACCCCGGGGGTCCCCTGGTTGAGTCCGGCTTACTCCCGGGATGACAGGCGGATGACCTGGGTGGTGGTTCGACTCTGTCGGGGTGGCGTAGGCCCTCTCTGCACGGCTGGTCGGCGGGTGGTGGTTTCGCGCTTGACGACACGCTGGGTTGTTCGCCCATGCCGGGTTGGTGTTGGCCTACCCTGCTGGGGTGGTGGTGGCCTTCCTCGCAGGGTTGGTCTTCTGCGCGGTCGGTGGGTTGTTGTAGGGCCTCCTGAGAAGTTGGCTGGAGGTCCCCGTCTCTAGGCTGCCGGTTGCCCACTTCGCGGGGTTGCTGTTGGCTTCCCCTGCTGGGTTGTCCCCGGTCTACTTGCTCTTGGCTCTTTGGGTTAGGTGTTAAATTCGGCGCAAAGGTGCTTGTTGTTCCCGCTTGTTGGCGGCCTCCCTCGTCTGGGTGGGGTAGTCCTACCTCTCCAGGGTGGTTTTGGCCTGCTCCGTCGGGGAGGTTTGGGCCTACCGCACAGGGGTGGTTTGGGCCTACCTCGTCGGGGTGGTTTAGGCCTACCTCATTGGGGTGTTTTAGGCCTACCTCGTCGGGGTGGTTTAGGCCTACCTCGTCGGGGTAGTTTAGGCCTACCTCGTCTGGATGGTTTTCACCCACTTCCCTCCACCTTTTGCGGAGCTGGTCGAGATGACGTCTCACGATCTGTCCATCTTCCAGCTCAACGCGGTAGGATTTGGGACCGGTTGTGCTGTGTACTGTAGCTTTAAGCCATTTAGGCGAGCCGTGGAAGTTTAAAGCGAACACGGCATCGCCGATGGAAAACAGGCGAAGTTGACGGCTGGCAGATGCGGGAACCTCTGATGTATATTGCGGGTGCAGTCTGTCCAGGGGTGACCGGAGTCGCCTGCCCATTAATAATTCGGCAGGGCATTTCCGGGTGGCAGAGTGGGGTGTGATGTGCTGTGTCAGCAGGAATGTGTCAATGCGCTCCTGCCAGTCCCCAGGTCCCATCTTGGCGAGCGACTCCTTCGTGAGCCTCACCATCCGCTCAGCCTGTCCATTCCCGGCCGGTCTTTAAGGGGCAGAGAGGGCATGGCGGATGCCCAGCCCTGCGAGAAAAGTCTCCATGGGCACGGACGTAAGTTGAGGTCCGTTGTCCGAGACTAAGACGTCAGGAAGTCCATGGGTGGCGAACAGGCGCCGGAGAGCTCGGATCGTGGCTTCCGTCGTGGTTGATGC
Organism: Coluber constrictor foxii; assembly: GCA_038048745.1. Classification (NCBI taxonomy): domain Eukaryota; kingdom Metazoa; phylum Chordata; class Lepidosauria; order Squamata; family Colubridae; genus Coluber; species Coluber constrictor. The sequence continues at coordinate 109,448,935 of CM075961.1, read as the reverse complement.
CATGGGGACGACTTCCAGCCATTTGGAGTAGGCATCCACCACGATGAGGAGATGGTGCCCATGGATGGGGCCAGCAAAGTCTATGTGAATGCGCGACCAAGGGGAGCTGGGGGTTTCCCAAGGCGTCGGGTCAGACTGAGGGGGTGCAGGTCTGACTTCTTGGCACGGGCTACACCTGGCGACCCAATGTTCAATGTCTTTGTCCAGGGTTGGCCACCAGACGTAGCTCCGTGCCAGTGCTTTCATCCGGACAATGCCCGGGTGTCCTTTATGCAGAGCGGCAAGAGTCCGTTTTTGCAACGAGCCGGGAATCAGCACCCTGTCTCCCCATAGCAAACAGCCGCGCATGGTGGACAGCTCCTCTTGCTTGCGGCTGAAGGGCCGGAAATCGTCGCTGTCAATTTGGGCCGGCCAGCCTCTTAAGACCCAAGACTGGACTTGGCGAAGGATGGGGTCAGCCCTCGTGTGTGTTGCGACGTCGGCAGATGTTACTGGACAGTTGCTGTCATTGTCAATGTGCAGCAGTTCGAGCGTGGGAGCTGGATCCTCCACGGCATCGGCGGATGGGCATCTGCTGAGCGCGTCGGCGTTCGCAATGGCTTTGCCGGGTTGATGGACGAGGCTGTAGGAGTAGCCGGCGAGGAAAATGGCCCAGCGCGTCATACATGGGGACATGAAGGCTGGTGTCTGCTTGTCGCCGGCGAGAAGGCCCAACAGTGGCTTGTGATCGGTGACGATGGTGAACCGCCGGCCATAGAGGTATTCGTGGAAGCGCTTCACCCCTGCAACAATAGCCAATGCCTCTTTGTCCAGTTGGCTATAGTTGCGTTCCGTAGTGGACATCGTCTTAGAGAAGTAGGCAATGGGGGCTGTACAGCCGGTAGGCAGTTCGTGGCTGAGGACAGCGCCGACGCCGTAGGGTGAAGCATCGCAGGTCAGTCTGATGGGCAGTGTCTCATTATATTGAATGAGCACGCTGTCGGAGGTCAGAAGCTCCTTCACGGCTCTAAATGCAGACTCTTCCTCGCGTCCCCACCTCCAGGGAGCCGCCTTTGCCAGCAAGCGGTGGAGCGGCTCAGCAACTGTGGCTTTCTGCTGGAGGAAAATTGCGTAGAAGTTAAGCAATCCAAGGAAAGCCTGAAGCTCCGCTTTGTTTTTGGGGCTGGGAGCTTCATGGATAGCTTTAACTTTTGATTTGGTGGGGTGGATGCCAGAACTATCAATGAGGTAGCCCAGGAACTCGACTTCCTGTACCCCGATGATGCACTTATCTCTCTGTACTCTCAGGCCCTTCTCCTGAAACCGTCGTAAAACGAGTCTCAGTCGGTCAAAGAGTTGGGCCTTAGACTCTCCAGAGATCAGTACATCATCGAAATAAGGCACCACCCCTGGAACGCCTTGGAGAAGGCGTTCCATCATAGATTGGAAAATACCTGGGGCTGCACTGACCCCAAACTGGAGGCGGTTGCACTTAAACGCACCTCTATGGGTGACAATTGTCTGAGCCTCTGCCGTTTCCCGATCAACTGGCAGTTGCTGGTAAGCCTGGGCCAGGTCCAGTTTGGCAAAAATTTGGCCCTTGCCTAGTGAGTGCAGCAAGTGTTGCACCACCGGCACAGGGTATGCGCTCTGCGGTAACGCCTTATTGATGGTCACTTTGTAGTCGGCGCAGATGCGCACAGATCCATCCTGCTTCATGGGGGTCACAATGGGAGTCTCCCATGAAACATGATCGATGGGTTCCAGGATGCCTTGGGCTATCAGCTTATCTAGCTGAGCGTCTACTTTAGCCCTCAAGGCAAATGGAACCCGGCGGGGCTTGAGCCGAATAGGGGTAACCCCCTTGTCCAGATTGAAGGAGATGGGTTTCCCTGTAAAGGTCCCTAACTTACCATCGAAGACTTCTTGGAACTCTCCGATGAGTGCGTCGAGTTCGCCTGAGCTAATCTGGTGGATGCCTCCAATAGAAAGCCCCAACGGCTGAAACCACTCCACGCCAAGCAGGGTCGGACGGCTGTGCTCCACGACAGTAATTGGAAGCTGGCCTTGGAACTGCTTGAAGGCGATCTGGAGGTTGGTTCTCCCGAGGACGCCGATGGGATTCCCGCCAAAATCCACCAACTTGGAGTGAAGGGGTTGAAGGTGGCGCTTGCGAAGTGCCGGCTTCAGCTGTTTTATCTGGTGCCAGTCAATAATTGAGTAGACGGAGCCGGAATCGACTTCCATCGTGCACGGCAAGCCTTCTGCCAACAGTGTCACATGGAATTTTGTGGCACTGTTGTTGCTGGTGAGTCCGATTGTTGTTTGGTGGACTGCGCCGCCCTGGGAGTCAATGCGGTCATCGCGGTTCTGCTGGTTTGAGGACCGTTTGGATGACCTCTGGGAATCGCGGCGATTTTCTTGAGTGCGGGGCTTAATCGATTCCGGAACCGGATCAGAGGCTCTGCATGCCTCGGTGATGTGCCCCTTCTTAAGACAGCGTCTGCAGGTTGCATCACGCCAGCGGCAGGATTGGCGCGGATGGAGTCCCTTGCAACTGCCGCATTGAGCGGCGCGGCGGCCATCTTTTTGAATTTCCCGCCTGGATGGGCGGGAAACTTTTAAAACGGACGACTCACCCTCCGAGTCGGTTTGTGTGGCCGAGTCATCGGACGATTCAGATGACGGCTTGTGGATCTTATGGATCCCACGGGACTGGCGCATAGCAGCGGCGGCGGTCTCAGAAGTTTCAGCAGCCGTGGCCTCCTCGAGAACGTCCTTCAGGGACAGTCTTTTCCTACTCAGGAACTTTTTCTGGAGGTTGGCATCTCTCATTCCGAAGACGATCCCGTCTCGCAAAGCATTGTCAACGTTTTCAAATTCGCAGTTTGCTGTGATTTGTCGCAATGCCGCAACAAAGTCTTTGAGGGATTCGCCTTCCATCTGGTTCCTTTGGCGGAAAGTGAAGCGGTTGGAAATGGGGGTGCCCGTTGGTGCATAGTGGTCTTGCAGGGCAGCCTGCAGATCCACCCAGGACATGACTTCAATGTCTCTGGGTGCGACGAGGTTGACGGCAAGCTCTAGGACGTCGGTGCCGCAGTGGGCGAGGAAAAGAGCCCTCTTCCTCTCGTCGTCGATGTTGGTGTAGCCGTTTCCCCGGAGGAATTGGCGGAACCGAATCATATAGGAGCTCCATTTCTCCCGGCTGGGGTTGAAGGGAGCCAACGAGGCGAATGGCGCTTGTGGCGTTGCCATTCTTCAGGCCGCGTCGAGTGACTTCAGCTCGTTAAGGCGATCGTGCCACGCGGGGATTCTTCTCTAGTCCTTCGTCGCCAGTGTTAGATCGGCGCAGGAAAGAAGAGTGACCAGCTGAGTTCAAGAAACAACGTTTAATAACGAGAACTGAACTGCCTGTGCGCTGCCGGAGCTCTCCTTATATTTGCTCCGGCAGACACACCGCCCACTGACAGGGATTCAAAACTCTCGCCGAAAGGATCTTCAGCCAATCCCAGGCGGATGTCCTTATAAGGACATAACACACACAATGTTGGTTTATATATTTCCTGACCAACCAGTTGGGCAATAATAATTTTCTAACACCTGGGATACAGAAGAGGTGCCTCCGGACTGCATCCAATTGAGGCTAAAGTCAGAGCTATTCATGGGGCTCCTATTCCAAAGAATAGAACAGAGTTACAAGCCTTTTTGGGCCTCCTAAATTTTTATAGTTTGTTTCTGCCTTACAAGTCTTCAGAAGCAGAGCCTTTACACAGGCTCCTAGATTCCAAAAGACCTTGGTTCTGCGGATCTTGAGAGATGGCCTCCTTTAAAGCCATCAAACATCTTCTCACCTCAGACAGCCTACTAATACAATATGACGAACAGCTTCCATTGATTTTAACATGTGATGCCTTCTCTTATGGGGTAGGTGCTGTTCTAAGTCACAAGCTGCCTAACAACCTAGAAGCCCCTATAGCATATTTTTCAAGAACCATGTCCCCCACAGAAAGGAATTATGGAGAAATTGACAAGGAAGCCTTGGTTTGAGTCACCGGAATCAAACGCTTCCATGCATACTTGTATGGAAGATATTTCACTTTGTTAACTGATCATAAACTGTTACTGGGAATCATTGCAGGAAACAAACAAACACCCCAAATACTATCCCCAAGAATGAAAAGGTGGACAGTCTTCTTAGCTGCTTACGATTATTCCTTAGAACATCACCCCAGAAAACAGCTAGCACATGCTGATACCCTGAGTAGATGCCCACTTCCCACAGCTGTAGAAGACCCCACCCCTATTTGCAATGTGTTACTAATTGAAGAAATGCCTACCCCTCTGACGACTAGAGACATGGCTAGACATTCTGCCAAAGATAAGATGATTTCAAAGGTTTTGGACTGGACTAAGAGAAGGTGGCCATCAGGACCTGTAGGACCAGAATATAAACCTTACAAGGAAAGGCAATTTGAACTGTCTACAATGCAGGGCTGATTGTTATGGGGACATAGGGTTGTCATTCCTGTCACACTATGGGAGCAAGTGCTAACCTCATTACATGACAGCAACCCAGGCATAGTCTGAATGAAATCCTTGGCCAGAAGTTACCTGTGGTGGCCAAAATTGGATCAACATATCTGTATACACACTGCCAGGAGTCACAACCAAACCCTTCAAGAGCTCCCCCAATGGAATGGGACAAACCACGAGCCCCTTGGTTATGACTCCACATAGACTTTGCTGGCCCAGTACAAGGACATATGTTTTTAATTGTGGTTGATTCATTTTCCAAGTGGGTGGACGTTAAATTAATGTCCTCAACAACTTCTGAGTCATTAATTAAAGCAATGGAGAACCTGTTTGCAACATATGGCATACCAGATTCCCTGGTCTCATATAATGGTCCCCAACTAGTATCGGCACCTTTCGAACTTTTCCTCGCAAGGCTGGGCATCAAACATTCACTCACAGCCCCTTTTTTTCCAGCTACAAATGGCCGAGCTGAAAGAGCTGTGTGCTCTGTAAAGAAGGCCCTGGCAAGGTTGGGGCTGGGAGACTGGAACTTTAAAATTTCTAACTACCTCTTAATGCAACATGCTTAATGTAATATCCCTTGCCCAGACACTAATCTAAACCCAGCTGAACTCCTAATGGGAAGACGCATAAAGACAAAATTGGACAAACTACACCCAACATACGGACCAGACACAACCAAGGGACTCCATCCTGGCCTCAGAAGTTTCAAATCGGGGGACTCTGTCTATACAAGAAATTACTCAGGCCCTCCACTATGGGTCTCTGGGATTGTAACACAAATTACAGGCCCAAGGTCATATGTAATAACCCTGGGGGATCGAAGAATGTGGCAACAACACATAGACCAATTAAGGCAATGATGCATTGAAATAGATAATTCAAATAATAAAACACAACAGCCAGATAAAAGGTTTCTTACAGATAAGCCCACAGTGAGCCGGAGTCAGAAGTTGAGGACCACGACCCAACTCAATGAGAGGACAATTTCCTGCGACTTGAGGATTTTGTTCCAGCGATGACATCTCCACAAACCAACAAAGAACCTACTGACACCACTTCAGGAACTTCTTTGGTGCTTCCACCTAATCCACACAAACCAGAAGGCCTTCGGAGGTCCAGACGCATCAGGAGAAGGCCTGCCTACCTCGAGGACTATGTGTGTGCCCTCTACTGACAAAGGAATGCTGCATCCAGGCTCCACTTCAGTCTGCTGATGCTGCTGTGTTCTGATTGCTGTTTCCATTCAGGTGCAAGTATATAAGGAGCTGTCAAAGTGCTGGCAGCTGCTGCTCCTGTTAGCCGAGCAGTCACGTTAGCCACAATGCTAGTGAACCTGTTTAAAGCATGTTAGCAAAATAAACCTGTAAGCTTTTACCTCAACCTGTCTTGCCTCAGTCTGTTCGTCCCTAACAGGGACATAACATTAACATCCCTGATAACCAAGATGGGGTGGTCACTGAGCCAGACATCCTAGAATGTGAAGTGAAATGGGCCTTAGGAAATCTGAGCAAAAACAAAGCTAGTGGAGGTGACAGTATTTCAGCTGAGCTATTCAAAATCTTAAAAGACGATGCAGTAAAAGTGCTACACTCAATTTGTCAGCAAATCTGGAAAACTCAACAGTGGTCACAGGATTGGAAAAAGTAAGTTTACATTCCAATTCCAAAGAAAGGCAATGCCAAAGAATGTTCAAACTATTGCACCATTGCACTCATATCACATGCTAGTAAAGTTATAGTCAAAATCCTACAAGCTAGGCTCCAGCAGTACATGGATAGAGAACTACCAAAGTACAGGCAGGATTTCAAAGGGGCAGAGGAACTATGATCAAATTGCCAACATACGTTGAATCATGGAGAAAGCTAGGGACTTCCAGAAAAACATCTACTTATGCTTCATTGACTATGCTAAAGCCTTTGATTATGTGGATCACAACAAATTGTGGCAAGTTCTTAAAGAGATGGGAGTACCAGATCATCTTATTTGTCTCTTGAGAAACCTATATGTGGGTCAAGAAGCAACAGTGAGAATTGGAAATGGAACCACTAATCGGTTCAAAATTGGGAAAGGAGTCCGGCAAATGCTGTCGCCCTGCCTATTTAACTTATACGTAGAGCACATCATGAGAAAGGCGGGGCTAACGGATGGGTTGACAGCTATTTATTATAAGAACTTACAGATGGAAATGGTGGAACCGCTTAGGATGCTTTTTAATAAAATTCAATCTGGGGGAGAAACCCCACCCTCATGGAAAACAGCTTTTATATCACTGATTCCTAAAGAGGACCAAAATTGTGTTAAACCTGAAAATTTTAGACCTATCTCACTTTTGAATACCGATTATAAGATTTTTGCTAAAGTATTGGCAAATAGAGTAATGCCAATTATGCAACAAATAATTCATAATGATCAATCAGGGTTTATAAAGGGGAGATATATGAAATACAATTTGAGACAAATAATAAATTTGGTTGAATATTTGGAGAAAAATAATCAGATTCCTGCAGCTTTTTTCTTTTTGGAAAAAAAAGAAAAAAAGCTTTCTTTTTGGAGAAAGCTTTTGATAGATTGAATTGGCAATTTTTATTTAAAATAATAGATAAAATGCAATTTGGAGAGCAATTTATGAGTTCAATTAATGCAATATATAGGGAACAAAATGCACAAATAATTATTAATGGAAGTTTAACGGATAGTTTTAAGATAGAAAAGAGAACACGGCAGGTTGCCCATTGTCTCCCTTATTGTTTGCTTTATCTTTGGAAATTTTGTTGAAAAAGATACGTGAATCTAAAGAATTAAAAGGAATAGTGATTCGACAGCAAGATTATAGGTTGAGGGCTTTTGCAGATGATTTAGTTGTTACACTAACGCAACCTACAGACACAGTTTCACATATGTTGGAATTGATAGAACAATATGGTAAAGTTTCGGGATTTAAAATAAATCAACATAAGACTAAGATAGTCACCAAAAATATGTCTTTTAATCAAAGAGAAGAGCTTCAACAAATATCAGGATTTGAAATAGTTAAAAAGGTTAAATATTTGGGTGTGTTTATTGCTGGGTCAAATACAAAGTTATTTAAAAACAATTATGAAGTCTTATGGCGAAAGGTGCAGAAAGAAATGGAGGATTGGAAAAAGTTACAATTATCTTTATTAGGTAGAATAGCAGCAATTAAAATGAATGTATTACCTACGTTTTTATTTTTGTTCCAAATGATACCGGTGTTGAAGAAGGATGAACAACTGAGGGAATGGCAAAAAGGTCTTAATACTTTTATATGGTCAGGTAAAAAACCCAGAGTTAAATTAAAAATTATACAAGATATTCGGGAGAGAGGTGGTTTAAAAATGCCAAATTTAAGATTATATTATGAAGCTTCGGTATTAGTTCAGATTAGTGATTGGTTTAATTTAACAGAGGATAGAATTTTGAATTTAGAAGGACATGATTTACTTTATGGATGGCATGCTTATTTATTGTATGAAAAGAAAGTGGATAAAGTTTTTAAAAGTCATATGCTTAGAAATGCCTTGTTGAGAGTTTGGAAGAAATATCAATATAAACTGGATTATAAAATACCTATTTGGGCAAATCCCAGACATGCAATAGAAAATATAAGTATAGAACAAAAGATGGAGGTGATCACATATAAAGAACTTTTATTTAGAGAAAGGGGTAAACTACAACTTAAACCCTTAGAGGTTTTGAAGAAGGAAGGGATAATTTATACTTGGTTTCAATATGGTCAGCTTCAAGCAAGATGGAGGGAGGATCAAAAAACAGGTCTTATGGAAAACGAAGAAAATTTGGTAAAGCAAATCAGGGACCAGGGTATTATGCACATTAAAAGATTATATAATGTATTATTAGAGATAGACTCTGAAACAGAGTTGGTTAAAGATTGTATGATTAAATGGGCTAGAAATTTTCAAGAACCAATAATGATGGAGACATGGGAAAAGATTTGGGTTAGAAATGTTAAATTTACTCAAGCACAAAACCTTAGAGAAAACTTTTATAAGATGTTTTATAGATGGCACTTAGATCCAAAAAAGTTGTCTTGTATGTATTCTAATGTACAAGCTAAATGTTGGCGGTGTGATTGTGAAGATGCAACTTATTTTCATATTTGGTGGACCTGTAAGAAGGTTAAAGCATTTTGGATAAAGATTTGGTGGGTAATGCAAAATATTTTGAAAAAAAGTTGGAATTTACACCGAATTTTTTTTTGTTGGGTATTATAAATGAATGTACATTATTGGAGACTAAGTTGATTTTAAATTTAATAACAGCAGCTAGACTGTTGGTTGCACAACACTGGAAAAAAGACTCTTTGCCTACAGTAGAAGAATGGATTGTAAAAGTAATGAACTTAGCTGAGATGGCCAAAATCTCAGCATATTTGAAGGATCATACGCAAGAAAAATTTATTTTGGAGTGGAGGAAATGGATTGACTATGTTCGGAACAAATATCATATAAGAAGACATCAAATTGCGTATGAATGAAGAGGAACTAGAGTTGTAATTTTGTTTCTCTTTTTTTATTATTAGATTGGAGTTAAGATTTTGATAGTGTTTGTAAACTAGAAATTGGATAGGCTAATGGTTGGTTTAAAATTTTTGTTGAAGAAGAGAAACCCTGTATTTCACTCTGGGAAGTCAGGGGGGAGGGGGGTTGAAGGGGGGGAGGGACGGGGGGGTTGAAGGGGGGAAGGGGGGGTTTATATGTTTGTACTTTTATAAAACTTTTAATAAAAAAAAAAGAAAGGCGGGGCTAGATGAATCAAAAGTTGGAATTAAGATTGCCAGGAGAAATATCAACAACCTCAGATATGCAGATGATACCACTGTAATGGCAGAAAGTGAAGAGGAACTAAAGAGCCTCTTGATGCAAAGAAGGAGAGTGCAAAAGTTGGCTTGAAACTCAACATTAAGAAAACTAAGATCATGGCATCCGGTCCTCTCAATTCCTGGCAAATAGATGGGGAAGAAATGGAGGTAGTTACAGATTTTATTTTCCTGGGCTCCAAGATCATTGCAGATGGGGACTGCAGCCAAGAAATTAAAAGACGCTTGCTCCTGGAGAGGAAAGCTATGGCAAATCTATGGCTTACTAAAAAGCAGAGACATCACCCAGCCAACAAAAGTACATATAGTCAAGGCTATGGTTTTCCCAGTTGCAATGTATGACTGTGAAAGTTGGACCATAAGAAAGTCTGAGTGCCAAAGAATTGAGGCCTTTGAACTGTGGTGCTGGAGAAGACTCCTGCGAATCCCTTGGACTGCAAGGTGATCAAACCAGTCAGTCCTAGAGGAGATCAACCCTGACTGCTCTTTAGAAGGCCAGATCCTGAAGATGAAACTCAAATACTTTGGCCACATAATGAGAAGGAAGGACTCAATGGAGAAGAACCTAATGCTGGGAAAGATTGAAGGCAAAAGAAGAATAGGACGACAGAGAACAAGGTGGCTGGATGGAGTCACTGAAGCAGTAGGCATGAGCTTAAATGGACTCCAGAGGATGGTAGAGGACAGGAAGGCCAGGAGGAATGTTGTCCATGGGGTTGCAATGGGTCGGACATGACTTTGCAACTAACAACAACAAAATTATTTTCATTTCTATAAATTTCATACACATTTGCTGCATTTAATTAATATATATTATATAATTATAATATTATAGTATTATAATTTGTATAATATTATAGTTTGTAAAAGACTTGCGATTGTAATACATTTTATTTAGTCCAAATACGTTTCCAAATATTCTCTTGGTTGGACAAATTTTTAAGAATAGAATTAAATATGCAAACAGATTCTCTTCAGTACTGCCATCTGTCCTGTGCTGAACTCTATTCTGATATATTGCACCATTTTGTTTCTGACAGAAGCTCTGATTAATTTATCTTATATTTTTATCACTGTTCCTCCTGTCAGACCTCCTTTTTCACATATCTAGATTAGTGTGAATGCTTTAGGGACATATTTTGTATTTCTATTTTTTGTCATATAAGAATCAAAGCAAATCTCTGCAGCTGGAATTTGATAACACAGTTTCAGAGAGTAGAAATGAAAATTGCACTGCACTTTTAAACTGATAAGTAAACATTTAAAACAAAGATTTTGTCATTTGCTTAAATCACTATAATTAAGCACATTTTCCAATTTTATTAAGGAACATTGGAAAAATAGTCAAACATCTTTTCTATGGAGTATGGTTCTGAATCCTGATCTTACATGCTCAAAGATACAGTGTCCTTAATTTGACAAAAGTGTTTGCTATTTGACGGATATCTGCAAATATATTTAAAATATGTGTTTGCTTTGGATAATTGAGTCTAGATATAAAGGAGCTATTGGGTGTGATCAATTGCTCTCAGGGAAAAAGCAGAGATGATTTTAAAAGAAGACAGATAAAGGATAACACAAGTATATCTGAGTATGAATAACGTACTGTATTTTTCAGAATATAAGACACAACTTTTTCCCCCCAAAGAGAGTGAAAATCTGTGTTTTATATACCAAATGCAGGCCCGCCCATCCACCCTTCAGATGTTTTCAGCCCCCGTGCATCACATTTTCGGGTGGTTCTAGGTGGGGGTGGGATCAGCGGCATCCTCACTACCACTTGGATTTTGATAACGAGTAGCACAGATCTTTTTATCCATTTAAAATAAACCCTACTACCCTACATGCATTTAACTGAAGTTGGTGCGGTGGGGTGGGGGATGATTTCCATGGGGACAGAAGAGGGACTTGGCACCAAAGGCTCCACTCCCGAGACGCCTCCATCTTCCTACCTATAGCCGTAGGCTGGCTTTCTTGCAGCAAGGTCCAATAGAGACGCAGCACTTCAGTCCTCCTGGATGCTGCCATCTCATAAACACGATGCCGAGCTTCTTGGCAAGCCCGTGTGCCTTTGCTGCCTCAGTCGGAGCCTGATTCGGCAAATGGCCTGGGAAGCATGAAGGTTGGGACTTGTTTGGTGAAGTGGGTGCTCCTGCACGAGAGGCATAAGCCAGGGTGGCACGCTGCCTGGCCTGCCCTTTCTCCAGATGATTCAGGCGGAGGGCGGTCAGCTTCTGCTCCTGGCCTGGGAGACAGATCTAACCAGGAGGAAAGAGAAGGTGAGTCTGTGGAGAAGGAGGAGGAGGGCATGCGGCTCTTCAAATTGCATTGGAGAATTGGGGAGGAAAAAGAGCATTGCCTCCATGCATCGCGTTTCCTAGCGGGAAACTTCCCATGCAGAAGCACCTGATTTGTCAAATGAGGCCCAACCTTTGCCCTTCCAAGGCCGCTTGCAGAATCAGGCTCTGACTGAGGCAGCAAAGATGCAGGGGCTTGCCAGGAAGCCCAGCACCATGTTTAAGAGATGGCAGCGTCCAGGAGGACTGAAGTGCTGGATCTCTATCGGGCCTTGCTGCAAGAAAGCTAGGCTTTCAATGCACTTCCTGGGCAGCTTGCAGAATCAGGCTCTGAGTGAGGCAGCAAAGGTGCAGGGGCTTGCTGGGAAGTCCAGCATTGTGTTTATGAGATGGCAGCGTCCAGGAGGACTGAAATGCTGCGTCTCTATCCGGCCTTGCTGCGAGAAAGCCAGGTTTTCAATGCCTACAGCTATAGGTAGGAAGACAGGAGCATCTCAGGAGTGGAGCCTTTAGTGCCAAGTCCCTCTTCTGCCCCCATGAAAATCATCCCCCACCCTACCCCCTCCAGTTAAATGTGTGTAGAGTGATAGGGTTTGTTTTAAATGGATAAAAAGATCTGTGCCACTCACTATCAAAATCCGAGTGGAAGTGAGGATGCTGCTGATCCTGATGCTGGTAGGCAGAGGCAGAATTCTTGTTTTCTTATTTTCCTCCCCAAAAATTAAGGTGCGTCTTATAGTCCAGTGCATCTTACAGTCTGAAAAATATGGTACTTTAAATTTTATGAACAATGAATGTTAATACTGACATTATTTGTCCATAAATTCATAAAATCCAAGGTACTTATTCCAGTATGGTACAAATACTGCACAGAAAGTCATAGAATGATTTCTATGAATCCCCAGTTCACTTTTTTCCACAATCCAACCACTACATGTGAGGACAAAGAGCATACTTCATTGTGGGACGAGACATTTCAGTAAAGATGTTGGAGATGACTTCTTCTCAAAGCCTTATTTAGTAATTGGATAAACTCTACAGCCAGCATGTGGCTACAATTCACAAATGTGAATCTTAGTCATTTCTGCTGGTGCATTCTAAAAGATGTGAAATTTTAAGATTCATCCCAGCCTATGAAGACATACTGGACTAGATAATGGCCTTAATTTCCACTCGCAGAATTGGAAACTAAAATACAGTTACAAGACTTAATCTTTCATATTATGCATCATTATTGTTCTGTCTTTTGTTCTGTACAAAGAAAATCTAATTCGTTTTTTAAGTAAATTAGCCCACAGCCCGTACTTCTAATAATCTCAGTTAGGCTTAGCCTGATAATAAGTTTGTTAAACACTGATTCTAGATTTTTGCAAGGGTCTGTTCTCCCAGCTTGCTGTTTAGTTCCTGGACGTTTCATTATCAAATTATGTAACACATTCAGAAGGGATTTTGTGTAAAGTGGCCTTTGTCAGACATGCTTTAAGCATATGTCTATTTATATGACATGCACATGGCTAAAACTGAGAAGAAGTTCTGGTCACATTTTTTGATAGAATTGAAAGATCTTTGGAAAAACTGGTCATGGAAGAAACGCAAAGAATGGAGAAAACTAAATTGAAATTAGAACTGCTGAAACAGGATGTACAACTCCTGTATGAGAATGTGTGAGATAACAGGTTAATCTCCCAAAATAATGAATTGGAAAATTTATATATGAAATGATAGTATGGAAACTGCTTGGATAGAACAAAAAGAATTATATTGGAAATATACAGTTATCTGGAGTTATGCCAATGGTAAATATAGCAAAGAACATGGAATGATGGTGTGAAAATGCATCATGGATAAACAATGCATGAAATGATGGCTCAGTAAATAAGGATGAAAATTATCGCATAATGTGTATTTAAACTAAAGTTAATTGTATGTTATCAAAATGAGGGGAAAAAATAAGATTACAAGTTGCAAAGAAAATACAGAATAATTTTAATTAAAATAAAGAACTATTTTGGAAGCAGATGAAGAGGACTAATTGAACAAAAAGCATCCAGCAGAGAAAATGGAATAAAATTGATTGTCTAGAATAAAACTTAAAAGACATATTGCTTGCTATTTTTGCCAAAATAACTAGTCCACATTGTGCTGCTGTCCTATCTCTTTCGTACATATGTGCAATGTCAGAAAACATGTACAAAAGAGAGAGGCTTGCATCCTCTCCTTAGAAACAACTTCCTTGAAATAAAGGAATGCTGGAATTGAAATATATATATTTATTTTATTTTATTAAATTTGTATACCACCCTTCTCCTGGTGGACTCAGAGCAGTGCACAGCCAAGAATAAAAAACATTTTAGTACAAAATTTAAATTTTTAAAAAAGAATTAAACAGTTTTGGCCCAAAAAATTTAAAAAATAGCGACTAAAACCCATAAACAATTAAAAAGCTAAGCGGGGGAAGGGGGGGTTACGCCAACCCAGCTTGATGAAATAAAAGAGTTTTTAGGGCATGGTAGAAGGCCTGGAGATCTGGTATCCTGTGGATCTTCAGGGGCAAATCGTTCCAGAGGGCAGGTTCTACCACAGAGAAGGTTCTCCCCCTGGGGGTCGCCAGCCAACATTGCCTGGCTGACGAGCCCCTCTGAGGAGTCCCTCTCTGGGGAGCATACTGGCCAGTGGGAGGCTATTGGTGGCAGAAGGTGGTCCCACAAATATCCAGGCCCTATGCCATGGAGCACTTTTAAGGTGGTAACCAGCACCTTGAAGCGCACCTGGAAGACCACCAGAAACCAGTGCAGGAGAGGCGTCACATGGGAGCGCCCTCTCACTCCCATAATCCCCCATGCAGCCACATTCTGCACCAGTTGGAGCCTTGGATGCTCCTCAAGGGGAGCCCCATGTAGACAGCATTGCAGTAGTTTAGGTGGGAAGTGACGAGTGCCTGAGTGACTTTGCGTAAGGAGTCCCAATCCAGATAGGGATGCAACTGGCGAATCAGGCTAACCTGATGAAAAGCTCCCCTGGCCATGGCCATCATATGCTCTTCTAAAGACAGCCGTGCATCCAGGAGGACGCCCAAGTTGCGAACCCTATCTGTGGGGGCTAATGACTCAACCCCAATAGCCAGCGATGGCATCAGCTGGCTATATTGGGATGCCGGAAGCCACAGCCACTCGGTCTTGGAAGGGTTGAGTTGAAGCCTGTTACTCCCCATCCAGGTCCACACAGCCTCCAGGCACCAGGACATCACTTCAAGGGCATCATTGGGATGGTCTGGGGTGGAGATGTACAGCTGAGTATTATCAGCGTACTGATGGAACTCCACCCCAAAACCACAGATGATCTCGCCCAGTGGCTTCACATAAATGTTGAACAGAAGTGGCAAGAGGACTGATCCTTGCGGCACCCCACAAACAAAATGCCTGGGGGTCGACCTCTGCCCCCCTGCCAACACCAACTGCAACCGGTCGGAGAGATAGGAGGAGAACCATCACAAAATGGTGCTCCCCACTCCCAACCCCTCCAACCGGCGCAGCATGATACCATGGTCGATGGTGTCAAAAGCTGCTGAGAGATCTAACAGGACCAAGATAGAGGAGCAACCCTTATCCCGAGCCCTCCAGAGATCATCCCCCAATGCAACCAATGCCATTTCTGTGCTGTGCCCAGGCCTGAAGCCAGACTGGAGTGGATCCAGATAGACAGCTTCATCCAGGTACCCAGGAAACTGTCGCGCCACCACACTCTCAACAACTTTTGCCAAGAAAGGAAGGTTGGAGACCAGACGGTAGTTAGCCAAAGTAGCCAGATCCAGAGAGGGCTTCTTGAGGAGGGGCCTCACCACCGCCTCTTTCAAGATGGATGGCAAGACACCCTCACTCAAAGAAGCATTAATAATCCCCTGGAGCCAGCCTCGTGTAACTTCCCGGGAGGCCAGCACCAACCAGAAGGGACACAGGTCCAATAAACACGTGGTCAGATTCAGCCACCCCAGTATCCTGTCCATGTCCTCAGGAGCAACAGGGTCAAACTCCTCCCAAAAGACATCCCCAAGACCAGCCTCCATCATCCCATCTGTACCTACCCAGTCAGAGACCAAGCCTTCCCGAATCTGAGTGATTTTATCGTGCAGATACTGGACAAAATCCTCAGCATGACCCTGCAAGGGATCCTCCCGCACTCCCAGATGGAGAAGGGAGCGGGTCACCCTAAACAGGGCGGCCGGGCAGTTATCTGCTGATGTGATAAGAGCGGAAAAATAATTACATTTTGCCGCTTTTATTGCCACTAGGTAAGTCTTAATATGAGATCTTACCAGTGTTCGGTTGGACTCGGAGTGGCTGGACCTCCAATTGCTCTCCAGATGTCTTTTCTGGTGCTTCATCCCCCACAGCTCCTCGGAGAACCAAGGAGCCAGGTAGACTTGGCGAGTCTACCATATGCAATATATGGTGGAATTCAAGGGGAAAAATAATAGAATCATAGGTTTGGAAGGGACATAACAGATCATGAAATACAACTCTTTGCACATTGCAGGATTCACTCTACCATCCTCGAAATAAAACTATCCAGTCTAAAAACCTCTGGTGTAGGGGAAAAACTGACTCCCTAGGCCAAGTTATTTCACTGATTGACTACTCTGTCAAGAGGTTCTTTCCAGGCTCTAATATACATCTGTAGGATATGAGAAAATTCAAAAATAAAATAGTATGTAGGTATATAGGTTAGAAATGCATACAAGTGCAGATTCAATTTTGATCAGGCAGGGGGCTGCTCTATTACTCTGTTAAATTTGTTAGACATTATTCTGCTTTAAGATAGTTGGAAAACATGCTGAAAGCATTCCAATATGTAACAATATTGTGTTAGAATAGATCTCTTTGTTTGAGGCCAGTTAGAAAGAGGCACACTCTTTAGTGCCAAGGCAATAAAGATAAGAGCTATGCTTGCAAAATATTATATAGATAATTATAGGGAGGTATTGATGAACATGTAATTAGAGAAAGAGATTATGTTCTCTCTAAAAGGGCGCTTCGGATTAGCCATGATCGGTCACTGTATATGATGTAGGAGGGGCATGTAGGGGGTATCGGGATAGGGAATTGTAAGATGTAATGCTTTTGAAACTTTAGGTGTGGCTTCCTGGCTCAAACTCCTTGTTGAAATCTGCTGGGATACCACCCTATTTTGCAAAATTGTTTTTATTATTTTCTTTTAATAAAGTCTCTTTGTTTTCATCAACTCATGCTTGTTGTTGGTTGAATTCATTTCCAACAAATTGGTGGAGAATGCGGACAATCTTTTGTTTTCTTCTGATGCCCTGAGCAGTGGGGGTCGAGTGAAGAATGCATGCCCTATTGATTTCAACAGTCTGCAGTCAACTTGGCTGTTCAGGAGTGCAGGGAAAAACATGACCCCTGTTTTAAATAGTGGTCGATTGAAAACGGAAAGAGAGTGAAGGTACCAGGTTTTTGGAATTGCCGGACTAGACCAGGCAGACTCTGTGCACAAACCTAGGGGTAAGTAGTTCTGGTAAAATAAAAATGCTGTTGATAGGTTGGGTAGGACTCTGAGAATCTGAGACTTGTGGAGAAGTCCCTAGCGGTCTTTGGGCTGTGGTAAAGGGTTGATCACATTGGTAAGGATAATTCTTAATGTATTATAAGTCACCCCCTATCTCCAGAGAAGGGCAGCATATAAATCTAACTAATAAATAAATAAATAAATAAATAAATAAATAAATAAATAAATAAATAAATAAATAAATAAATAAATAAATAAATTCCAGTCTGGTAACCCACCCAGGGACACGTTAAAACTGTTACAGCAGTAAAAGTTGTTTTTAAAAAGAAAAGTGAAGCTTAAACTTGCTCATGAGAGCCCTGGTCAGATGCAAATGATGTTGGATCTTTAAAAATATGATAGCATTTGCTGGGAGATCCAAACTAAAAAGAGCTAGACAGAACATCTCCAGGGCAGAAATAATCCAGTGCTTGAGGAGACAATCCAGTAATGGGTGTAACTTTGAGTAAAAGTGAGAAGTTCACTAAAACAATTAGGAAGAATCCCAAACTGTAAATAGACCCGACTAGTCCTTTAGGGAAAAATACTTAGAAGTTGGGAAGCCCCACCATACAGTAAAATGATTCAGACGTTGGGGCTGACCAAAGAACATATGGTTAGTTTATGCTGTTATGTGTGGTAGGAGGACCCCAGAGGAGGAGAAAAGAAATACTGCAATTATAAAGATTTTGATAATTTACCATTCTTAAAAGAGCCAGAGAACTCTGAAAGAACTAAGAATAAAGAAGAAATTGTTTATTGTTCTTCCCACCCACAGTTTAGCAAGTAATAAAAAGGTAAAGTCTGTCTAAATGGGAAGACTCCAATAATTTGAATTGATTAATTTGATGTGATTTCTGTTAAAAATTATTTTGTTGATGTGCATCTATAATGATAGTGTGTAGAATTGAATGGGATTGAATTTATTAGGATATGTTTGGCCGGCCAGCAAATTAAGTAAGCTTGGGCTTGAAGCTGTGGGAAACAGGCAGTGGTTAGGGCCCAAAATCACATTTGTGATTAAAACTACTGTCAGCCTCCGCTTTTTCATTGCTTGCTTGCTTGGCTGCCATTTTAACAGGGGGAGGGGGGAGCTGTTTGAATGTCTAGGAGGGGGGAAGTGAGCTGGTGGAGAAGAGAAGAGAAAGTTTCCTTCAGCGTTTTCTTTGAAGCTGATAACTACTCAAGGTCAACCATCATGGCATACCAGGAGGATGGCACCATCGGACACTGCATTCTATATGACCCCTGGGGGGAATGTGGATTGGATAATCCTGACTGGATGGTTGGGGGAAGGGTTTTAGGAATGCTTTCTATATGTAATTTTTGCATCTATTGCCTCAGATCTTGCTTTTCTTTCATTGCATTCAGTTCATACTCAGTAAAAGTACCTTTCTCTATGAAAATGGAGTCAGAGTTTTTCTTTCTTGAATACTGAAAGGAGGCACACCTGACAACTACTTCCTGAGTTTTCCCACTGCTTGAAGAATGAACTACAGATTGACTAATTATAAGAAGAAATATCCTTCTGGGTCCAGCTCCAAGTGGGGAAAGACACTGGAAACATGGAGACTGCTTGGAAAGATGGTTTAATGGTGGACAGGATCACATGGTTTGAGTTCCTGAACAGAAAGGGGCTGAGATGCAGTGAGTCCCCGGGTTTTATGCCCTCTCTGACTTTGAACTTCCTGGGGCCCAGGAAGAGTATCCTGATTGGTTGTCAGACTCCCAGGGGGGTCTTAGCTAGCCTTGCTGGCTGATGTAGTCTTCCCAGCTGCCATGCAGTGAGTTTCTGTCACTAGATGGGTCCTAGTGTTAGTTTCCATTGCTACATGGGTCCTATTGTGTTGCAGATGATAGTCCATTGACAAAGTCTTTATGATTGTGTGCATTTTGAATGCTTAGATGCTCCATACTATAGCATTGTTTGTTTGTTAGCAGCACATGTTGTCGCCCTTTTAGAAATTGTTACAGAGATGGGTTAGCAATTATAATATGTAGAAAGAGAGATAAAATACTTAGGATATTTGATTAATGAAAGCAGTAACATTATTGTGTTGGGGCAGTTGTATTATAGTCTAAGGTTAAACTTAATTTAATGGATGTTCTTTTGGAAGAAGGAGCTAATTTGTTTATAAATGGATCCTCCTGAGTGGGAGAAGGGAAGTGAAAGGAATGGGTATACAATAGTAGAAGGGAGAGAGAAAGTTTTAGTGGAAGCCAGAAAGTTGCCTTTAAGTTGGTCTGCACAGACTTGTGCTGACTTGGAAGCCAGGATGGCAGTGGTAGGAAGAATTGGATGTTTAATGTTATGAGAAGAAGGAGCTAGAGAAAGTAGAACCTGATGGAAGGGAGAAGGCATTATGTGATTTGTTTTTGGAAGGTTATGGATGTTGTGGATGGTATACGGTAGCAACGGTAAGGAAGTGGTATGTGATTTGTTTTTGGATCATAGGGAATATTCGGACAGGAAAGGATATGAGGGTGGAGACAACTGATAATGGGAAAAAGAAGTGCTGGTACGGGCAGGGAAGACAAAGTTAAAGACTGCCCAAGCCAAAGAAGGGAGGTGTAAGTATACAATATGATAGCAGAAGATGAAAGTCAGTACTAATGGTGTTGGGCGATTCCTTTTTGGGTTCTACAGAGAGCCCTTGATAAATTTAATAGTGGGACCTAAGGAAGAGGAAGTGGTGTTTTTAATTGACAGAGATGAGATTAAGTGATCAAAGCTTTAGAGTACACTTAATTAGTGAAGGGAGTAGGAAAATTACTCCTGATAGAATAGAAGGGGTGGCATCTCAGCCTCAACCTAAAAACAAGCAAGAACTAAGGAAATTCTTAGGTTTGGTTGGATATTGCAGACTCTGGATTGATGGGTATGCTGATCTTATCAAACCCCTGTATGCAAAATTAATTGAATCTGAACCTTGGAATTTGAAATGGGAGGGACACGAAAGAGGAAGCCTTGAAAATTTGAAACAAGCTTTAATCAAAGTTCCTGAATTAAGTTTGCCAAATTTGGAAAAGCCATTCCATCTCTTTGTAAACATAGAGAATAGAATTGCACAAGGGGTGTTGGCTCAGGACTGGGCAGGACAAAAGAAGCCTGTGGCATTCTTGTCAAAAATAATGGATCCAGTAATAAGGGGATGGCCAGTATGTATTCAAGCAATTGTTGCTACTGCAATACTGGTCCAAGAAAGTAGGAAATTGATCTTTGGGGGAGCCCTTATTGTGAGCACCCAATCTAAAATATGAAACAATTTTAATGCAGTAGACAGACTTGGTTTTGAACTACAGATCACAATTTGAATCCAGCACAGTTCTTAGCCAGGAACAGATCAATGGATCAGTATGGGTTAGAACATATAGTTCTGAAGTAATAAATTTTCAATCGAAAATAAGACCTGATTTGGGAGAACACCCCTTGGAGAAAGGAGAAGCAATTTTTTATAGATGGTTCCTCTAGGGTGGAGGGTGGAGTACGGAAAAATTGGCATATTAAAGAGATCCTGGAAGCAGGGGATTTGCCTCGAAATTGGTCTGATCAAACTTGTGGATTGTATGCACTAAATCAAACTGTGCATTTTGGAAGGAAAAATTGAGACAATATTCACAGATTCCAAGTATGTGTTTGGGATAGTGCATACATTTAGCAAAATATGGGTGGAGTCATTGGGGAATTCAAGCTATTGTAGATGAACTTTTAAAATGTTATGGTTGTATTGGAATATATCCTGTAGCAAATCAATTATAGACAAATGTTCAATGTATTCAAGTAGATTTTACAGAATTATCAAAAGTGGGGAGAGTAAAATGTTTATTGGTCATTAGTGGACCACCTCACAGGGTGGGTTGAAGCTTTTCCCTGCAGTAATGCTACAGCAACAGTGGTGTCAAGAGTTTTGTTAGACCCAACCTAGAAAGAATATTGAATTATCACCATATAAATTGTTGTTTGAAGTAGCTTTCACTCCAGGAAGCATATGCATTGATTCCCTGGAAACCAGAGATAAAGTGTTGAAACAATATGTCCAGTTATTTAGAAGTTCTTAGGAAACAAGGACTATTACCCAGAGGTGAAATCTAAAATTTTTCCCTACTGGTTCTGTGGGTGTGGGTGTCCTGTGACTGAGTGGGCTGTGAGTGAACTCTATGTCACTCACAGCCATGCCCACTCAGTCACAAGACCCCCTCTCACCAAGCCACGCCGACAGAACTTGGTAGGGAAAATTTTTTAAATTTCTATTCTGCCGGTGTGTGCTTACCTTTCTCCCGTGGCTCTGCCCACCTGCCCCATTCCCCGGAGTTGGGGAATGCACCATTCCCCAACTCCAGTCTTGCTGCAGAGCTGCTGCCTGCTTGCCCTTTGCCCTTTGCCACGTGGCTCCGCCCATTCACTCCATTCTCCAGAGTCGGGGAATGGTGCATTCCTACTCCTACTGCTCACCTTTCTCCCACAGCTGGCTGTCAGGGAAGGCAAGCACCTGAAAGTTACTGGAGTCACTCACTCTCCTTCTTGAATGAGCCACTGTGGTCCATGCGCTGGCTGCGCAAGCACACACCCAACCTGCTGCTGAATTAAATAAATGGTGTGTGCTTGTGCAGCCGGTGCATGGACCAGAGCAGCTCATTCAACAAGGAGAGTGAGCGACTCCAGCAACTTTCAGGTGCTTGCCTTCCCTGACAGCCAGCCATGGGAGAAAGGTGAGCAGTAGGATACACCGCGTGGCGAAGGGTGAGCAGGCAGCGGTTCTGCGGCATGGCCGGAATCGGGGAATGGTGCATTCCTCGACTCCGGGGATTGGGGCAGGTGGGCGGAGCCTCCATCTGCCATTGCTACTGGTTCTCCAAACCACTGGCCATCATCGCTACCTACTCACCCAAGCCAATCCGAACTGGGAGCATTTCATCCCTGCTATTAGCCCAAACACCACCTTTTGAGTTTCCAGTCCTTAAATTCCACCACGATGATTGGGTGTTGATCCAGAGCTGGAATGAGAAGTTAAGCCCCAAGTGAAAGGGCCCGTGCCAGCCTCAAAGGAGTGGAAGATGTAATCTCACCAAGGAGATCCACTGAAGCTGACGATCTGAAGAACCCAATGGACTGGTGGGCAGTAACTTTACCAGTGGGAATAGCGTTCTTCATCATCTGGGCTATTTTTGTATTTTTCTTCCTTAGGACTGAGTGGTTGCCTATACTGTTTCCCCAATTGAAGAGGACAACAACTGAGCAGATTCCATTGCACACGCTCCCAGATGTGTTGGGTTTGTGACTGTGCTTGTGGGTGCTGCTGTTGTTCTCATTGCATTGATTGTGTTCAGTGTACTGGGTGCAAGATAGAGTGCGACATTAAGATCATTGAAGAAAGTGTCTATTATTGGGGGCCATTTTTATTATACTCTTAAATGCAGCCCAACCATTACAAGAGTGTATGCAATGCATAGGAATAACAAAGAGGGAGGGGAAGATTGAGGACACACTAATTTAGAGACTGTTAGGAAATGGTCATTGCCTAACTAGTTGGCCAGGTAATATATAAGGTAAGAGTGTGGTGGCGCGACAACTACCCCGATACCTGGATGAAGATGTCTATCTGGATCCATTCCAGTCGGGCTTCATGTCGCGATACAGCACGGAAATGGCATTGATCACATTGGAGGGCCCGGGACAGAGGTTGCTCCTCTATCCTGGTCCTATTAGATCTCTCAGCAGCTTTTGATACCATCGACCATGGTATCCTACTGCACCGGCTGGAGAGGTTAGGAATAGGGGGCACCGTGCTTTGGTGGTTCTCCTCCTTTCTCTGTGACCGTTTGCAGTTTGTGTTGGCAGGGGGGCAGAGGTCGACCTCAAGGCACCTTATTTGTGGGGTGCTGCAAGGGTCGGTCCTCTCACCTCTTCTGTTCAACATTTATGTAAAACCGTTAGGCAAGATCATCCGTGGTTTCGGGGTGAATGTTCGTCAGTATGCTGATGACACTCAGCTATACATCTCCACCCCAGACCACCCCAACGATGCCCTTACTGTGATGTCCCGTTGTCTGGAGGCCGTACGGATCTGGATGGGGAGAAACAAACTCAGACTCAACCCCTCCAAGACTGAGTGGCTGTGGCTTCCAGCATCCTGATATAGTCAGCTGGTACCATCACTGACAATTGGGGATGAGACCTTGCTCCGCACAGAGAGGGCCCACAATTTGGGTGTCCTCCTGGACTCACAGCTATCTTTAGAAGACCATTTGACGGCCGTGGCCAGAAGGGCCTTTTATCAGGTTCACCTGATCTGCCAGTTGCATCCCTTTCTTGATTGGGATGCCTTGCGCACAGTCACTCATGCCCTAGTCACCTCCCATATGGACTACTGCAATGCTCTCTACATGGGGCTCCCTTTGAAAAGCACCCGGTGGCTCCAACTGGTCCAGAATG
The DNA here is from genome assembly GCA_038048745.1 of Coluber constrictor foxii. Classification (NCBI taxonomy): domain Eukaryota; kingdom Metazoa; phylum Chordata; class Lepidosauria; order Squamata; family Colubridae; genus Coluber; species Coluber constrictor. The sequence goes on along the minus strand of CM075961.1, from coordinate 109,425,270 downwards.
TAGCCGCGCGGGTGATTATGGGTGCATCTCATTGCGCCCATGTAACACCTCTCCTATGCGAGCTGCACTGGCTCCCGGTGGTCTTCCAGGTGCGATTCAAGGTGTTAGTTATCACCTTTAAAGCGTTCCATGGCTTAGGGCCTGGGTACTTACGAGACCGTCTTTTGCCACCAATAGCCTCCCACTGACCAGTTCGTTCTCACAGGGAGGGACTACTCAGGGTACCGTCAGTCAAATTGTGCCGACTGGTGACTCCCAGGGGGAGGGCCTTCTCTGTAAGGGCTCCAACAAAGGGCTCCTTTGGAATGAACAGCCCCCTGATATACGAAACATCCCTAATCTCCATGCTTTCTATGCTTTCCGCTGTGTCCTCAAGACCCTGATGTTCAATCAGGCGGGGCTAAGCATGTTAACTGGGAATGATTAAAATATTATATAATTCTAGGTTTTATTTAATTTGGGTTAAACTTTGCTATAATTTTAATTATCAATTTTATGATGTTGATGTATCTTTTATTTTTTCTTGACCGTACACCACCTTGAGTCCTGCGGGAGAAAGGCGGTATAGAAATATAATAAATAAATAAATAAAATAAAATAAATATAAGCCAACATTATATGTTTGTTGTATGAATATGTATAATATAGCTTTAAGAGTATTGCTAAGTCATTTTGCATCCTGATTGGATGAGTCTGTAGTATCTGTATTTAAGAGGAGTTTGGTTGTGGTCTGTGTTGACATTTCACCATATTGTTACCTGCTGCTATGTTGTAGATATATTTGATCTCTTTACATGGTCAATTTGATTATGGTTTATTTATTACTGCTTTTATGAACTGTTTATATTGTTCCTGAATGATTCATGTCTTGTTCTACGAACCCGTAAGAAGTTTTGTATCTCTGGATTGATTATGCATGTCTAAGACTTGGATTGGTAAAAGGGCTATGCTTTTGCTTTGCTCTATAAGTAAAATACTTTAAAAACCAGTTTGTATGCAGTTTATTCACAACTACTCTCAGCACCGTTTCTGTGCGCAAACACTCTATGCTCTATTTCATAACCGGTCCTGATTATCTCACAACTATATCCTTAACAGAGACCACCAAAGTAAAACCAGTACACAAAAGTATATTTTGGTCATACTATCAGGAGTTTGAAAAATTAGAATTGCCTGAATTCCCTAAGAAAGCAATAAACATGTTTGTGCAATTGGCTGAAGAAACTCTAATATTTTAAAAAAAAGGAAAAGAGTGTACTTGGGCCCTAACAATGAATTTGCTAAGAAAAGTGTGCTATGAGAGAAAGAAGAAAAAGAAGGGAGTTAGAAAGATTTGCTTAATTGTATGGAATAACAACAGTTGGTGGGGAGAAAGTGGAACCTAGAAAAAGAAAAATAATGGAGATAGCTTACTTGAAGGATCCTGAAAGTCACATCCTGGACTGGGTAGCTCTGGAAGGTATGTATTGGATATCTGGAAAATATTATTATTATTATTTATTATTTATTAGATTTATATACCGCCCTTCTCCTTGCGGACTCAGGGCGGTGAACAGCCGGATAAAAAACAATACATAAAAGTTAAAAATTTTAAATCCCATATAAACTTTGGCTGAAAGTTAAAATAATTAAATACTTAAATACTTAAAATACAACAACCCTAAACATGCCTATGGATATCTACCCAAGGGGTGGTATGGATCTTGTATATTGAAAATAATTAAGCCAGATTTTTTCCCTTCTTCCCATGAAGCAAAAACAACTGTTGGGATTGATTGTGCATGATAGTTTAGCAAATAATGTTAGAGCAAAAAGATAGGTACAACCGAATGATATAAAAATTGGGCAGCTGATGGAATGTACTAGTTAAAGAGGGAGGCGCCTGTGGTAAATTTAATTTAATCAACAGTTGCCTAGAAATCGATTATACAGGAGAAGTAATTAGATAAGTAACAGATAGGGTGAGAAAAATAGCTCATGTTCCGATACAAAAATGGACAGGGATTCTGGATGATGAAGGATTTTTGAAGGGGATTTTTAACAATTGGAAGCAACCTTTATTTATGGCAAGTATGGTTATGTTGGGATTAATCTGTTTACCATGTCTTATACCCTTTATAAAAATGTGGTATGATAATTGCCACACAAAATACACAAAATGCCACACAAAATGCATGCACTTATTCTTCATTGAAGAACACATTGAAGAACACAAAAACTCAGTCAAAAAAGAGGAACCAACTTCTTCCCTGGTCCAACACTTTAAAGCCACAGGACATGAAATTGACTTTAAAAAGATCAGAACTATCGCCAAAACTGAACACTTTAATAACAGAATAATCAGAGAAGCCATCGAGATAGAAAAACGCCCACACAGCATGAACAAACGAGATGATACCTCCCGCCTACCAGCCATTTGGAAACCTGCCCTTATTGACAAACGAGTCCCTAACACGATGAATGACACCAGACCCACACTCACAAGAGCCACACAGGATGTCACCACCACACATCCACGCAGAAAGCAGACTCAAACCCACACTGATAATGAGGCACGACCAAGGACCAGAAGCCAGACCACAGCTGCATCATTAGCCACTTTTAACCCCTCCAATCCATACATGAATCAGACCGACGCCCACCATGAAAAGCTCTCACGACCACAAACATGAAACCAAACAACAATAACGCAGCTCACCAGCTCAAATCCCCCTGCAAGCCGAGCACAACCAACCCCCCATCTAATCAGAGCACAGCCAAGCCCCTAACCAATTAGAACACACCTCCACCCAATCAGAACACAGCCAAGCTCCCACCCAATCAGCTCCCACCCCCACTAGCAGTTAAAAGGAAGGGACAGCTGCAATCTCACATTGCTCCTGGAAGAACGAAGCCGAGAACACCAGCCTGAAGATGACAAATGAGACTTCGTCGAAACGTCACCAAGATACTTCCAATTCTACGCGGGAGAAGACCCGAATAACCAAAGACCTACCTACAGACACCCGCGAAAACCTCAGAAAACATATATATATATATGATTAGAGACCTGACCATATTTATGCTTTTCAATGCTGGGAAGCCAAATGATTTGCAGTACATGTTAAAACAGATTACATGATGCAATTAGAAGACTAGATCTGAAAATCAGTAAAGATTTTCCCCGCTCCTTTTTAAAATGTCCATGAAACTACTCAGTGAGATCATCTGACACCATAGGATGAGATATCAGCAGGCTGATGATGCACACATCTCCATCCTTGGTGATCCAAGCAATGCTATGTCTGTCCTCTCTCAGTGTCTGGAGGCTGTATGGATCTGGATGGAGGATAATTTATCTCCTTCCCAGGATGACCGTCTTGACAACATCTTCACACCTGTGGATTGGCTCATTCAACATCGGACTGAGGGGACGGGTTTCTAACTCCTTTCTGCTAACAAAATTGCCTAAGGTGACCTTAGAGCCTGCTTTGCTTTTGTCTTGCAATCACTTCCTTTCAATAAATGTTCCTTTTGAAATGCTGCTGTTTCAAGAGTCCATACTTTCTTGATTTGGGGAGTAAAGGCAATACCTTACATAAAGCAGGCTGCAAAAGTGGTCAACCCAGAGAACCAAACTCGCTCTACTGAGGGAGAGCAAAGTGGAGAGCAAGGAGAGGGAGAATGGTGGGGTGAAACCTCCACCAGCACCCAGCCAGAAGCCAGCTCCTTCTGCCCAATTGAAGATATTGAAGCTAACTTGGAAACCCCCATGAAGCCCAGATGGTCGATTGGAGTGGGGAAGAAGAACAACTGGGATGGAGGAACCCAAGGAGTCACCCTCACCAGGGACAGTTGATAACCAGGATGGAAACGTGAGCTGGAAGCCCTGTCTGACCAGGTGGAGATGACCCCCTCAAGAGAAACATTATGCAGTTCTTGATGGAGGCTCTTGAAAACCTCAGTACTAAGGGGGAATTAGTTCGACACCAAAGAGGGGTGAGGCAGCAGCAGCAGCCAATGAAGCCGGGACCATTGCTCCAGATCCAGCAGCAGCAGGCCAAGCAGACATGGCAGGTGGGCAGCCATCCAGATGAATCTACCCCACACAGCACCAGTCCTTGCAATTGTCCCTGGCCATCCCAGAGCACCACAACTGGAAGGACCCTCCCCCCCAGGAGTGAAGTACGATGGCAACCTGCAGCAACTGGGGTTCTTCCTGGCACATGTCCTCACATACATGCAGGAGTATGGGAGGGGTTTCCAGACTGAGGGTGCTCGGGTCCTAGCCATTACCTTGGCCATGGAAGGAGTATCTGCCCATTGGATGGTGACCTCCCAAATCAGACACCCCTGAACTGAGGAACTTTGATCAATTCATGATGGCTCTCTGCCGCCAATTTGGAGAACCCTTGGCAGACCACAAAGCTCACAATTGCATCAGAATGGTGAAACGGGTGCAGGCCGGTAGCTGAATACACTGAAGAATTCTGAGACTTTACCTGCAAAGTGGACTGGTCAGAAGACATCCTAGTGAGCTGGTTGAAAGATGGTCTGAATGACAATTTCTACCATGCCTGCCTGGCTCAAGGGACTCCAGACCACCTGCACGACTGGTACTTCCTGGCTGAAGAAGCGGAGAATGACATGGCGAAAAACCAGTACCAAGGGGAAAGAGCCTGGAAGAGATCCCATCCCAGGGGAAGTGAAAACCATTCAAGCCAAAAAAAAAACGTTATCGAGATCTGCCTGCTTCAAATGTGGGAAGGAGGGGCACCATGCAGCTGAGTGTCGTTCAAAAACTCTTGCTTGAAAGCCAGAACGCCTGTCCACAGGAAAGCCTGTGAAAACAACTCCCCAAGGAAAAGACACCGCACTGAGAAGTGGAGAGGCCACAGAGTTTTGCCCCCTTGCAAAATTGGGGGAAGGAATTCTGGCACCTCCTGGGAAGGAATCTGGCATGTCCAAGAGCAACCCTGAAAATGACTCACTGGTCAAGCAAACAAATTAAGCCACTCACCCTGCCCCTAAGACTATTTGTCCTGGGCGAGAGGAGAAAGAGTGAAAATCTCAGCTCTCTTGGACTCAGGGTGCACCCAGTATTTGATTAGTCCAACACTGGTGGGACAATTGGGCATACACTTGTGAAAGCTAAAAAACCCCATCACATTCTGCCAGTTATATGGGTCAGTCGCAGGGGGAAACTGGCCATTTTTGCCATAGAACCCCTGGACATAGCAATGTGTTGCATTTGTTCCTGAAGGCTGAAGATGAGTGAAAGGAAACCATTCACGGATAGCAGAATCAACAACACTTTATTAAGCATCAGAGATGATTTATATAGTTTCTTAGTTTCTCAGTTCTTACCTACTATGCATGTTATTTCATTATTGGTTAACAAATCTCCAAGGTACAGTAATTGGTTAGAAATTACATCATTGGTTTTCATGAGAATATGCATGTATTCACACACAATGAAAGAATCAAATGTTATACATTCAAAGCAGCAAATGTTATAGGTTATACTTTGTTTCATCCTGTGTCCTTGTACATGCTTGGGAACACTGCTCAAGATGGGAATTGCTGAAGTTTGCAATTATGTATAACCGCAGTTCCAAAAACCATACAGCTGAACATTGTAATAACCCTACATTTCCTCGCTTTTTGTTTTTAGTGAAGAAAAAAGAGATTTTTCAAGAGCACGCAATCGAATTAAATTCAAAGTAGGTGAAGGAGACTTATGAAACATTGCAAAAAATGAAGGAATACATTGCATACAACAACAAAAAAATATGAGTAATGCAATTACAAGCACACCATATGTTTTAACCAAGAAATATCAGGTAACCAATTAGTTAACCAAGCAAAAGGAGAAAATTCTTCATGTACATTATTTTTTAATAGAAGCTTGTAAATTAGCTAATTCATCTTCAATAGTTTTATTAAGTGAATGAAAACGTACAGCACAAGCACGTTGACCAACCAAGGTACAAAATTCACCTTGACAAGCTAACAAATAGTCTATAGCAAAGCGTTATTGAATCAAATCTTGATTTAGTTCTTCAATTTCATTCTGCAAATCTTGAATAATTGCAGCAGTAGCATTAATAGATTTCTCCAATTGACATGTAAGTCCTAGAATAGAATGTCTATTTTCTTGAGCTATTATTCCTGGGTACGATCCCAAACTAATAGTTCCAGTTATAGCTCCAGCTAATGCACGTCCAAAAGTAAGCAATGAAGAAAATTGAGTATCAATAATGACTTCATCAAAACATGTTGGTCCCAATGCTGCACGTCTTCGTCGGTTGATAAACTTCCAGAAACATCTATTTGTACAGGTAAAGACAAATATCCAATTGCAGCACATTGATAGTTCTGAGGGTGTACATTAGTTGCATATTTATCAAAGAAAAACCACATAGTAGGTCTTTTAATTGCCATCCAGCACAGATTGATCCACTTGATCCAATATTAGAGGAATCATTAGTGTTAAAAATAGGAAAATTAGCAGGATACATATCAGGTATATTGTTATGACCTTGTGAAGTTTTATTAGTAGTACCCCATAACCAATATTTCTGAATACAATAACTATAATTCCCTACTTTATCTAAAATACGTTTAGCTTTCGGGTAATCAGACCATGTATTAAACCAATTATGACGGCCATAACAACAAAAACATAAACCTCGAGTAAACTGATTGATCCAAAGATAATTCCATCTAACTAAATTTAATTCACGTGGAGGAGTAGAAAATAACCAAGAAGAAGAAATATGTTGAAGTTGTGAAACAATGAAAGCAGAAGAATTAATTAAATTAGGAATAAAAGCAACTTGACCAAGAGCCATAGGAGGTTCATAATATAAAGTTATATTATGATCATGAATCAAAAACATATATTGAGCATGACGAATCCAAAGATTAGGACTAAGGGAAACAGCAGGAGTTGTCTCAGAATTAGTAGAAACTGGAGAGAGAAAACAAAAGAAAAAACAGTACATAAGCAATTTTTTTATAGGGTGAGGTAAAAAGAACTTTTTCAATTGTTTTTTTTTATTGAAAAAGTTCTACAATACAAATTTTTTTCATTTCCCCTCCCCATCCCCCCCTTGACTTCCGCTACAGATTTTTTTAAAAAAAAGTTTAAAACAAAAAGGAAAAAATTTTAAAGTATTCAAATTTTAAAGTTGGAAAAAATTTAAAAAGAAGAAAGAAGAAAAAAAAACCCAGTACATATAACAAAGTAATATAACAAATAAACCTATAAATAATAAGATTTTTCTAAAGTTAACAATATTGTAATAAAAAGAACTAATAATAATAAAATTTACCTCATTAACCAACCATCAATATTCATTTATCAATCAATAAAATACTTATAATATTAAAACCCAATTAAAAAATATCATACCTTTCTGTAATCCATTAATATTAACATTACTAATCATATACCAAAGTCAATCCCCCTTATAATAAAATATAATATATCACATCAATATCCATATCAAATAATTTTATCCCAACTACACCCCTTAACTAAAAAACAAAAACATAAAACATATCTCTATTCTAATAAAATATAATATATATAATTATACATATATAATTATAATTATACAATTATATTCAAAAAAAAATTTCTATCTCAATAATCCATGTTTCAATCTTCTCTTCGACTTGATTGAAGTTAAATATACTTTCTTCCAACGTAAATCCAATTCCAATAAGCTTCATCTTCCAGCTGCCCCCATCAGCAAAAAAACATCTCTCCACACAAAAAATCACCCCGAGTGACTTTGTATAAATAATATCCAACCATGAAGGTATTTTATATTCCTCTAGGTAGAACATTCAAACTAGCTTATACTGTACCACCTAAAAAAAAGTAAAAAACCAATGCAGCTCCTCCTAAATTTCAAATCTTAAAAAAAAACAAACTACAAACCGCATTCCCAGATATTCCTTTAAAACTCTTTCAAATCCTGTCACCCTTTGCACTTCCTTCCTTTGGGTTGCAAGATGTTTTCATCTTTATTCTCTTCTTCTAGATAATGAATTCCAAAAAAAAACCTATAATAGGGTAACCACAGATCGCTGCTAGTATTACAGCAATCTGTTTACCTTTCTCAGGATGTTAAGTCCAATTCAGGATAAACTTTGTAGAAAATTTTTATAATCCATTTTGATATATAAGTCTAATATCAATCCAACTCAGGATGAACTTTTGAAAATTTATAATGCATCTCCAAAGTTTTGGAACCTATCTACAAAAGCTTGGATCATTTCATAAATCTCCTTATATTACCCATCAGTGGTTTCCAGACGAGTTTCCTCATTAACTTCTACTTCCTATTGGTTGGCATCACCCCCCTTCTCTTGAAAAGCACTGGGCCTCTGCTGTTGCTCATCTCGAGTTGTAATTTTATTTTTTGATTCTTGCTCCAACAGTTCAAAGTCCAGTACTCCCCCTCTAGGGTCACTGGGATGCTCAGTTTTCTCATCTGGAAAATCCATAATAGAATCCTCTGGACAACCACCTGGTGCTCCTTTTTCTTCTAACACACTTTGAGATTTACATTGAGCTTACATTTCGCAGACTCTCTTTCACATTTTTTATTCTTAACACATTCCGGGGCTCCCTTGAAAATATTTTTATAAAAATATTCTGCTTTTTCAATAGTATTCAAGCAATGTCTCAAGCCATGGTATCTGAAAGTTACACCAACTGGTAAATCCCATCTAAATGGGATATTGCTTCTCTTCAATTCCTTGACCAAAAAACCAAAATCTTTTCTGTCCTTTAAAACCTTCAGTGGTAGCTCTTTAAAAATGCTAATTTGTATACCTTCTACCTGCACTCTAGCAGAGTAGGATTTTTGTAAAATATCATCTCTCAATCCTCTATCAGTAAAGTAGACAACGACATCTCTAGGCAAATTCCTTTGTTTAGCTACACGTGAGTTAACTCTGTAAACTTTCTCCATACAACCAAGAATTAGCTCATCTTCTAACTTTAATAATTTTGCCAAAGCCTTTGCACAAACTGTTCTTAAATTTTCTCTCTTATTTTCTCTTATGCCTCTTAATCTAATTGCTGATTCCATAGCTTTAATTTGAAGCATGATGACATCATTCTCTATATTCTGATTTTTAGCCTCAGCTTCCACAAATTTTTCTTGTATTTCTTTCATCTGGGAGTCAAACTTACTGCTGATTTCAGTCACTTTCCTTCCCATTTCCACCACTGCACTTGAAAGATCCGAAACTACTTTAGTAATAGTTTGATTCAACTGGTCATATTTTCCTTGAACCAAGTCCTCAAGATTCTTCTGTGAACTTTTTATCTTCTCAACAACACTCCCTAGAGACCTTGTTATAAAATCTTTTAAATCCTCATCTGCAGTTCCCTGCAAATGAGCCATTTCTGTTTTGTCCTTTATCTGAGTTGTAAGGGAGCCCCCCCTTCCTTTTGGTTTGGGAGTCATACTTCTAAAAAAAAAGGGATTTTAACTTTTCTTTTTCCAAAAAAACAGAAAAATTCTTCTTTTTCTGTTTTTTCAAAAAAAAAAACAAAACAGAAAAATTCTGTTTAAATCAGTCCTTATTTCTTTATTTCTTTTCCCTACTAAAATATTTCTTTTAAAATACCTCAGCGCTGGCTAGGCTCTTCTTTCACTTTCCACTCTCCATTTTCTCCAAGCAAAGCCAGTCACCATTTTCAAGCACTTTCACTGATCACTCTCTTTCTCCTTTTCTTTCCTTCTTCTTCTAAAAAATTAATATAAAAACCATACTTGCATTTTTCCTTTTTAAAAACTCCTTGTTCAGCTTGCTTAGATTTTCCATTGATCGTGGTGTTGCTCACGATGTCTGGCTCCGCTAATTAAAGCAGAGATCCCTCTCGGCGCGGAGCCTCTCTGGGAGTGGATAGGGAGCCATCACCCTGAGCCTTCCCCAGGACAAAAAAAAAAGTCCTGGGGCAATTCAGGGGGCTCAACCGCACCCCCAGAAGCTCTGCCCACTCTTCCAATCAAAGAGCGGATTTTGCAAGCCGCCTGCCAGCTGTAAGCTGACTTCCGGGTGGCGCCTCTGTCGTTGTCGGCGGTCTTTTATGACCACCGGCCTCCCGGCATGTAAACTTTTTCAATTGTTGTTGAGCTTCAAAGTGATCCCAAGTCAGGATTGGAGGATGCTGCATCCTTGGAGTTTTCATTCGTTTTTCCATGATAAGGATGAACACATCGGCCTGGAATCCACACAGCTTGTTTTGTTTGCAGATTTTCAATTGCAGTGAAACCATGGCCCCAGGTTATTAGTGTAGTAGGTCCACGCCAAGCAGGATTCAGGAAGTTGACAATAGAGTACCAAAGGTTGTGAAACAGGATCCTGAATATGAAAATGTAAATTGACTGAAATGTCTGAAAAAGAATCTTAAAAAGTTAAGTAATTCCATGCATAAAGAGCAATAGATATCAAATTTTGAATCTTTTGCAAATTGAATGGGCCAGATTCAGTTTTTATTAATTTAGTTAATGTAGCTTTGAATGTACGATGAGCTTGCTCAATTATAGCTTGCCCTTGAGAGTAGTAAGGAATTCCATGTAGCAATTGAATGTTCCATTGCTGACAGAAAGACCATTGTCTGTTTGTAATTGAACTGGTCATCCCATTACAGAAAAAGCAGAAAGACAATGAGACTTTGCATCAAAAGTGCGCTCATGTCTAGCAGCAGTGACCCATAAAATATGAGAATGTGTATCAATGGTTGCATGTAAGTAAGTGTATGGTTTGAAGGTAGCAAATTGTATGACATCCATTTGCCAAATTTGATTGACTTTTGTTCCTCGAGGATTTTCTCTCATAAGGAAAAGGAACAGCAAATTGTTTAGCCAAAGATTTAGCATTTTGATGAAAATATGAATGACTAGCAACAGGATCTGAAAAAAAGAGTTGTGACACCTTTTAGAGTTTCATCAGCTTGTCGATTTCCTTCTGTCAAAGAATTTTGAAAAAAAGTATGGCTTCTAATGTGCTCAACATATAAAAGAAAAAATGCATTCTTCCAAAACATGCTTTAAAGATAAAAATAAAGACAAAAGATAAACATCAAGAGAAACAATACAAGGAAAAGATTGCATTGCAAGAAAGACATATTTTGTATCAACAATTAAGTTCATAGGCTGATCAGAAAACAATCTCAAAGCCAAGATAACAGCTGCCAACTCAGAACGTTGTGTAGATGTCTGAACAGAAGTGAATTTAGAAAACCATTGTTGACCATCCATCCAAACCACAACACCATAAGTAGGTGATCTATCTGTGAATACTGTTAAAGCTTCAGGAACAGGAGAATGAATAAAAATAGAAAAAAATGAAAGATTTAATATATTTGTAATAACTAGTCTACGATCTTTAGGTAAAGAATACTTAATATCACCAAGATATTGAGAAAAAGCAATTTGATACGAATCAGAAACAGTCATTAAATGTTCATGTTCAAGTTTAGTACAAGTGAAAGCAATACTATCCAAATCATGACCTATTAATTGCAAAGATCTTCGTCGTGCTTTCATAATCAACTCTTCTAAAGCTTGCCGATAAGGAAAAATATTTCTAGGAGAAGAAGCAGACAAATTCAACCATTCATGAATATGAATCACTTTTTCATCTAAAAAAGAATAAAGACAACCAGTAGGTAGAGGTGAAGTAGGAAGAATTGCTAACCATAATTTCTTAGCTATAGAAACAATGCGATCAACATATCTCAGTTTAAGTTTATTTAGAATGTCCTGGAGACATTTCTTTTGCAAAGCAGTAAGAGACACCAGATCCCCAGGGTGCTTAGAACCTTTTAATAAAGAACAGAGAGGTAACATTTCTCCTGTAGAAATTTGAAAATATGGACAAGCCTAATTGATTGTACCTAAAAGTTTTTGCCATTGAACCAAAGTATATGAAGATTGTACTTTAAGTTCAGGTAAGATAGGAATGGAAGAAGATTGTAAAACTTTAAACCCAAATATGAATAAGGTTCAGTGCATTGTATTTTTTCAGGAGCTATGTAAAGTCCTCTGCTGACTACAATGGTAGTCAATGTTTGTAGCACTTGTTTTTCATCAAGATCTGGACCTGCTATTAAAATATCATTCATATAATGATAAACTAAATAAGAAGGAAATTGATCACGAAAAGGTTGCAAAGCTTGATCTACAAAATATTGACAAATAGGAGAATTGAGCATACCTTGTGGTAAAACACACCAATGATATCGTTGTGTAGGTTGGCTATTGTTTAAAACAGGCACAGCATTTTTTTCTTTATCCTGTGACTGTAAAGGAATAGTAAAAAAAAACAATCTCTCAAACCTACAACTAATAATTTATGACTGTGGGATTAAATTAGGATTAGGAAGATTAACATTGTAAAGGCCCCATTGGTTGAATACATTCATTAATTTTCCTAAGATCAGACAAAAAAATGCCATTTTCCACTTTTCTTTTTTATAACAAACACAGGAGTATTCCATGAACTAGTGGAAGGTTCAATACAGCCAGCAGCCAATTGCTCCTGTACCAAGGGATGAAGAACAATCAATTTTTCAGAAGATAAAGGCCATTGCTCAATCCAAACAGATGTAGAACAAAACCATTTAAGAGGAAGTGCCATCATCCAAAATCAAATGAGCATTAAGAAGAGAAAGAAGATCCCTGCCCCAAATATTAGTATGAATATCCAAAATATAAGGATGTAAAGATACAGACTTACCAGCAGAAGTTGTGATGACTATGGGATGAGTGCTTTGCCAAGCAGTTGTAGACCCACCAATGCCCCACAAGGAATTAACATCACGTTTAGGCCATTGCACAGGCCACTGTAAAAAGGAGATGACAGTAACATCAGCACCTGTATCTAACAAACCTTGAAAAGGTTGCTTAAGATATAAAGAAAGAAGTGGCCTATGAGAATTAATAGACTGAAGAAGTCCTATAGAAATAAGAGTTGAACCAAATCCAGAATTACCACGATGTCCAGTACCTGGGTTAGGTACCTTATAGGGAAGTAAAAGAAGTTATGCTACAGAAGATCCTTTAGAAAGAAATTGTGGAATATTAACCCAAATTTGCATAAGAATCACTCCAGTGTAGTCAGAATCAATAACTCCTGGAACTACAAAACATTCCAATTTATGAGCAGAAGGTAAAATAATACCAACTAATCCAAAGGGAAGCGGACCAGTGTACTGAGAAGAAACAAGTTTAACTTCTAAAGAAAATTTAAAATCCAAATCTTCTTGAATAATTAAATCGATCCCAGCACTACCTGTTGTGGCCGAGGAGGCAGAAGAGAGGGAGGAGGAAGATTTACGGGAAGGCACGCTTTGTTTTCTGGGTGGGTGCCACACCCACTTGCAAGTTTTCCGAACGAAAATGACACTGATTAGCCCAGTGAAAACCTTTCTTGCAAATAGGACATTTCTTTGTAGGACGATCATCACCAGTAGATGGCGTTTCTGAAAATGACCTGATTTTCCACATTCGAAACAATTCCCCACAGGCTTTCTTCCCTTCTAAATTGCAGCAGCTAATAAATGCATTTTATATGATTGAGATCCTATATCCTGACAAACACGTAACATGTCTGCTAAAGTATATTGATTTGTAGCTTTTAAAGACTGCAGAGCACGTTTACAATCTACATTAGCATTTTCAATAGCCAATTGACGCAATAATTCTGCTGCTGCTTCCTGATTATCTAATTGTTGATGTAAAGCTTTTGAAAATCTTTCTACAAAATCAGCATAAGGCTCAGTTGCTCCCTGACGTATGTTAGAAAAACTAACTTTAGGCTCATCAGCTTGTGGAACCTTTAAAAAAGCTCTAAAGGCACACTCAGAGACTACAGCTAATGTAGCAGGGGGAAGAACAACCTGTGTAGGAATAGCTGCAAATTGGCCTGATCCAAATAACTGTTCTACTGTGTAAGCACCATCACCCCGTAAAGCATCTGCATGAGAATGACGCAAATATTCACTTTCCCAGATCACATATTGCATAGAAGTTAAAATCATGCGAAACAATTGTTTCCAATCTTGAGGTATCATAGCATAACCATTCTTAATTCCTTCTAAAAGACCTCTAGTAAAATTTCCAGTAATTCCATAATCAGAAATAGCCTTCTTTAACACCTTAAAATTTGAAATGGCAAACCTTCCCATTCTGCTATCTGTTGTCCAGCTTGTCCTTGTTGATATTGCACTGGACATATTGACAACAATTCAGCTAACTCTTCCCCAGAAATAGCAACATCTGTCTTACAATTTTCCACCATCTTTTGAAAAGAAGACTTTGGAACAATATTTGAAGAAAGAGGTTTTGGAAGTTTTTGTTCAATGTCAGAAGGAGCAGAAGGTATTAATGCAGACTCAGAAGAAAGTATTACAGCCTTAGCCTTAGAATTAGAAGACAAAACTTCCTTTTCAGACAGCGGAGGATGTATCACAGTAGTAGGAGGTTGAAGAGAGGGAGGTGTTAAAAGAGAAGAAAGCCTCTCTTCCTTCTGACCAAACATTTCTATAGCATGTCTACATAAATGCCAAGCATGTAAAATATCTATCTCTGTTCTTGGCTCAGAATGCAAAACCTTGCCAATTTTTTCCCAATCTGACAATTTTAAAGAACCCCTTTCAGGGTAGAATGAACAAGTTAAGGCAATTTCTCGTACCAGCCGAAAAAGAGCCTTCTGTGAAACAGAAAATTCAGAGTTCTTAAGAAGATAACCCAATTCCTCTACATGCTTCCTTTGCCCTTGAGAAAGCGAAGATCCCATACTTACAGAAACCTTTAAAGAGATAAGGTTGAGAAGCCCGAAGGCTGACGGCGCACCTGTCCTTGCAGGCCGAAGTATGGGTCCCTGTTCCAGGCGTCAAATGTTGCATTTATTCCTAGAGGCTGAAGATGAGTGAAAGGAAACCATTCACGGTTAGTAGAATCAACAACACTTTATTAAGCATCAGACATGATTTATATAGTTTCTTAGTTTCTCAGTTCTTACCTACTATGCATGTTATTTCATTATTGGTTAACAAATCTCCAAGGTACAGTAATTGGTTAGAAATTACATCATTGGTGTTCATGAGAATATGCATGTATTCACACACAATGAAAGAATCAAATGTTATGCATTCAAAGCAGCAAATGTTAACTTTGTTTCATCCTGTGACCTTGTACATGCTTGGGAACACTGCTCAAGATGAGAATTGCTGAAGTTTGCAATTATGTGTAATCGCAGTTCCAAAAACCATACAGATGAACATTGTAATAACCCTACAGCCATGGAGACTCATGATGAGAGACTCACTTTCATTGTAGCACCTGGAATGGAACGGCCACTAGTCCTGAGACTCACCTGGCTAAGGAAATGGAACCCCAGAGTTAACTGGGAACCCTAAGATTCCAATGAGGAGTGACCAGACCAGATGGCCGAAGGGAAGAACTGGGAGGAAATCCAAACAAAGAAACAGCTGTGGCTGGGAGAGCTGCACCAATGAAGGGCATTCTCAGGGAATATAAGGATTTAGCTGAAGTGTTCAGTGAAGAGGGCTCCGATGAGCTCCCCCCCCCACTGTCCCACAGACTGTGCCATTGAGATCCTCCCAGGCGCTAAACTACTAAAGCCCAAGATGTATAGCATGTCTCCCAGAGAATTTGAGAAATTGAGGATCTTCATAGATAAGAACCTGGCTAGGGCAGTGGTGAAATCTAAAATTTGTTACTACCGGTTCTGTGGGCATGGCTTGATGGGGGGGGGGGTAATGTGACTGGGTGGGCTTGGCCAATTTTTAAAAAAACTTTTAAAAGCATTTTTTCTACAACCTCTTTGGCGAAGAGATCGTAAAAAAATGTTTTAAAATGCCTCTGACGATCCCAGCTGAGTTGCCTGATCAGCAGGGGCTTTTTTAAAAAGCCGATCAGGTAACTCAACTTGGATCATCAGAGGCATTTAAAAGAAAAAAAGGTTGTTTTTTTAAAAAGCCTTTGACGATCCTAGCTGAGCCCTGCGATCATCAGAGGCTTTTTTTTTTACTTTTAAAAGCATTTTTTCTGCCAAAAAGGTTGCAGAAAAAATGCTTTTAAAAATTAGAAGTCTAGAATTATATTATAGTAGCTACTTAGATAACTGAAATGGTTGTTTGTTCTAGTGAGTGAAATATTTGGGAGTTATGGAAATTTGAAAACTATACAATGCTTGTGTTCCCAAGCGTAGTAATAATAAAATACAATGAACATCTAACAAAATAATACAATTAACATACATTAGTAGCTTGCTCCCTATGTCAATCATAGTTATTGGGAGAAATGTGACACAGTAAGAAAAGAGACCGGTTCACTGTGAGACCTGCTATTCACTCTCTTACAGTGTAACGGCCCCCCTTCCAACTGAACATCACTGCAGGGACATACATTGAGACAAACTTAATTCAGAAACAGATATAGAAAAATAAAACAGCATTATCAAGCCATCTATCACATTCTAGTTTTCTTGGTATTTCAGGTCAGTACATGATTAAAATCTATAGGTTTTTTTTAATTAACAAATTTTACAGAACTAAGTGCTTCTCAATGAAATATTAACTGTCAGCATTTCACGCTGCACTTACTCCAATGCTGACATAAGAAGAAGCGGAGGCATCTGGAAAAAGACATTTGACACTTCACCTACTTATTTTCCCTGAAAAGAATATCACCAGGAGATGAGATGGGAGGAGGGAAATTCCTTTGAGTGGGAGCAGTAGATTAGGGGCAGAGTGACTGGGAAAATGGCCAGTGAGTGCAGAGGAGTGGGGAGAGGAAAAGGAGGGTTTTGCCTGAGGAAGCCAGAGTTGGCTGCAATGAGTTGGAGCTAGAATGTTCGTGCTTAATAAATTAGTTTTTTTCAAAGACTTTATTTGAAATGCAATTTATTTAAGACGACTTCGAAACTTAACATTAACAATGTTTAGATTCTGTTTTCAACACTATAAAAAGATGTAAATATCATTTTAATGTCATTTTGATATTGACTTATATATTACAAATAAAGTAACTGATTTAATACTAATATAAATTGAAGAAATTATAAATTTGTCTAAGATTTTTAATACAATCCCCATTCTTCCTAACCATGTATATACATATTTACATATATATTAATATAGATTCTGTTAAAGTGTTTTAGGATCAAATTTATTTCAGAGATTTGGTCAGTTAAGAAATGTAAATGGAGCTAGCAATAATTATGGGGTGATTAATTAACACATAGAATTGCATGGGCACATGTAAAATTCATCCAGGTCCCTAACTGAAGAATCAAATTCTGTAAGCATATACCTGCTTGCTGTGTAGTCTGCGTTGTCTGGGGACTGGTTGTGCACTGTACTGAACTGAGGCCATAGGTCAGTACTGCTGGGTTGTTGAGGTAGGATATTGACCAGAAAAAGTAGAATATACAGGCATCTGTGAAATAAGTTCTACATTTTTATAAGCTTTACAAAAAGCCAACCCACCCACAAAGCATTCAAATTTATTTGTAAAATGGGGATCTTTTACTTAGTAAGTCTAATAAGGCAGTTTTACAGACAGAAGCAATAATAAATGGTAAACAACAAATGCATATAACTTGAATTTTATGAAGTATAGAAAATATTTTATAATAATACTTTCTATGACTTTGGAACTATAATTTATTAAACCAACATTAGGTTACATAAATATCACAGGTAAAATTGCAAGGGTAAAATGCTGTTGGGATGATCAATGGGAGAACTCAAATAAAAAATAGTAAGAAGGAGAAATGAATCTCCTGAAATATTTTTTTAAAAAAATAACAAAACATTGTTTGGAAAGAATGATCTCAGAACAAAGTCGTATAAAACAGCAATGGAAGGAGAGACGGGGTCACAATAAAAGTTCTGGCTTAAATTCTATCCAGTTTTTAAAACAATTTTTATCACTTCCTGGTGGGAATTTTTTTGATAAAGAAATTAGAATTGGTAAATTCTAATTTATGCACTATTTGTTTATCAAATTCTTATGACACCTACCTCACCAAAGGTGTATAGTGTAGTGTAGTCTTTATTGCCATTGTACATCATATATACAACAAAATTGGTTTAACCTCTCTGGGGCAATCCATAACAAAAAAATTACAAAACAACATAAATAGTATAGAGAATAATCCCTACACAAATAATTGGAGGAAAAAGATTAGTCATATGTTTCTGTATGTGCGTGGAGTGATTATGATTGTGTTTAAAAGTCTGACAGCCTATGGGGTAGAAGCTGTTTCTAAACCTATTTGTCCGGCTGGCTATGCTTCGATGTCTTCTGCCCGATACTAGAAGCAAAAAGAGACACTGGCCAGGGTGCAGTGGTGGGTTTCAACTGGTTCAGGTGAGCAAAGTGCGTGCAAAGCACGTGTGCGAAGTAAACCGGTTGTAACACCGGTTGAAACCCACCACTGGCAGAGTGTGAATCATTCCTAAGTATCTTCCTTACTCTGCTGAAACAGCAAGACCTGGTGATATCATCTAGTGGTGTTAGAGGGCAACTGATGGTTTCTTGAGCCAAATTGGTCACTCTCTGTAGTGCCTTCCTGTCTGCAGCTGTTAGACCAGCATACTATACTGTTATACAGTATCTAAGGATACTTTCAATCATAGACCAATAGAAAGAAGTCATCAGCTGTTGTTCCACCTGACTTTTCTGCAAGACTAAGGAAATGGTCTCTGTTGAGCCTTACTAACCACCAGGGATGTGTTGTTTTTCCAAGTGAGATCTTGACTAATGAGCACTCCCAAGAATTTAAAAGAGGAAAGCCTCTCCACACAGTTCCCCTTGATAGAGAGTGGGGCAGGTTCCTCTCTGTGCTTCTGGAAATCTAGCACCATCTCCTTTGTCTTGCTAGTATTGCTAGTTGTTTTTTGAACACCATATGGATACCTTCTAGACTTCTTCCCTATATGCTGATTCGTCCCCTCCAGTTATAAACCCCAACACCATTGTGTCATCTGCAAACATTATTATGTATTAGATAGATTCGAGGATATGCAGTACATAGATAGATTCAAGGATATGCGAGTACAAGAACAGGCTGAGCATGCAGCCCTGAGGGGAGCCTGTTTTGATCTTCAGGACGGAAGATGTCAGAGATCCAACCCTTACTGTTTGTGGACAGTCCATCAGGAAGTCTTTGGCCCAGTCACAAATGAGGGTAGGGAAATTCAGGTCAGTCAGCTTTTCAGTGAGAATGCTTGGTAAGATGGTATTAAAGCCTGAACTGTAGTCTGTAAAAAATATTCCAACATGGTTCCCAAATTTCTCGAGGTGTCTCAATGCAGAATGTAAAGCAGTGACAATGGCGTCTTCTGTTGACCTGTTGCTTCTATAAGCAAACTGGTGTTGATCAAAATTTAGTGGAAGACAGGACCTGAGATGTTGTAGAAACAATCTCTCAAAGCACTTCATCACTATAAACATCAGTACAATGGGTCTATAGTCATTCAGGCTGTTTATGGCTGCTGTAAGGATTGCCTCTTCTTCCAACTTAAGAAGGCATGAATTCTTGAAACGTATTTGTTCAAAAGGATTCTTTTATTAAGCAGAAGTGAAAGCCATCAGAGTTAAAGCATTATCTGAATACCCTTAGGCAAGACAAATAGGACTAAAGCAGTAGAGACCCCTCCCTTTAAGTCAGAATCCAAATTTTAGCCAATACACAAGTGTGAAGGTGTTTTCTTTCCTAGCTTCCCTGAGAACCCAAACAAACATGGATTCCCACTGTTATCCGTTAAAGTAAATAACCCACATGGCTATCATAAAAATTTCTTCAGGTAAAGAGGATCTCATGGCTCTTTGGTGCCAGGAAATAGTTGTAAAATATCTCTTGACACAGGCAAAGCTAATAAACTGAATCCAAATCTCCCCCATCTTCCAATTAAATGGCAGTATCACTTTTAGGGATCTGACATGCTACCCTCCTTAGAAAGCGAAAGGGTCCACCTGAAAAAAAAACACAAATGTACACACGATTTCATGATAGTGATTAACAAGGTTTGTTAGGATATTGGGAGTGAAATTTTCTCAGTAAGATTGGAGGCCTAACATGGTGTTTAGCGATCCATTCATTGTGTGTTGATGGTAAATGTTTTCAAGCGACTAAGTATTGGATTTTCCCTCTGTGGATCCTAGAATCAAGGATTTCCTTGATTTCAAAGTGTTGTTCGCCTTCAATCATGATGGGAACAGGTGGTGTAGATACAGGTGGTCTGAGGGATGAGATTACTTCTCGCTTGAGTAAAATGGATATGAAATACTGGGTGGACGTGTCTGAGTGTCTTTAGAAGGAGTAGTTCAACTGCTACTGGATTGATGATTCTAGTTATGGGGAAAGGTCCAATGAACTTTGGCCCTAGTTTCTTCGATGGTTGTAATGATTTTAGGAATTTTGTAGATAAGTATACTCTGTCTCCAATATGAAAAGATTTGGGTTCCATCCTTTTCTTGTCCGCTTGAATTTTAAAAGCTTCTCTAGCTTCCTTTAAGGCTAATCTAACCACTGGCCACGTGTTTTGCAAATTATGAATCCACTCCTTAAGTGAGGGGATGGTGGGTTCTTCTGTGGGTAGTTCAGGCATGGGACTGAAATCCTGGCCTGTTGCTACTCTAAAAGGGGTAAAACCAGTGCTTGAATGGGCAGCATTATTAAACGCAATTTCAGCAAAAGGCAACAGTTCGGTCCAGTTATCCTGTTGAAAAATAATGAAAATTAATGAGATGATCCTTTGTGGAGCACCACAAAGTCAATAAATGTGTATTAGGAATAATTTGGCTAAACTTTTAGCAATTGGGATCTTTTGGAAGGGTATAAAATATGTCTGTTTTGAAAACAGGTCTGTCACGACCCAAATAACAGTTTTTTTTAAAAAAATGATTTATATGCTGCCCCTTCTCCAGAGACTCAGGGCGGCTTACAATGCGTTAAGCAATAGCCTTCGTACTTTTGTATATTTATACAAAGTCAGCTTACTGCCCCCACAACTGGGTCCTCAATTTACCCACCTTAGAAAGGATGGAAGGCTGAGTCGACCTGAGATTTCCCTCACTGTCTGGCAATTCTATGATGAAATCCATAGCAATCTCTCTCCAAGGCGCTGAAGGTTCAGTTACCTTCTGCAATAGACCTGGGGTTTTCCCCTGACGTCTTTTTGCTGCTGCACAAATGGGGCAGCTAGCTACATAGCTTTCTATGTCCTTTTTCAGTGACGGCCACCAAAATTGTCTTTTAATCAGGTGTAAAGTTTTCACAAACCCAAAATGTCCAGCTAATTTGGAGTCATGGCACCTTACCATTAAACATAGTCTTTGGCTGTCTGGAACATAAAACTTCCCTCCCACCCAAGTCAAGTCTTCTTTCATCAGACAGCTGGATTTGTTGTTCAAAAACCACTCATCAGTGGCCAATTCTTATTTAAAAGTTTGGGTGGTGTCATTGTCCGTCAATGTTTCTTGTTTTGCCTGGGATCTGGTGACTACTTTAGTGGCTAGTTGATTGTTTTGTACTATGGGTTTGATTACATCTGACCTTGCACTATTGTATTGTGGTTTTCTGGATAGTGCATCTGCCAGAAAGTTTTTTCCCCCCAGGAAGTATTTTAGAATAAAATCAAACCGTTTAAAGTACTGAGCACATCGTACTTGTTTTGGGGAGAGTTTCCTTGAGGTCTTTAGGGCTTCTAGACTTTTGTGATCAGTCCAGAGTTCAAAAGGGGTCTTACTGCCTTCTAGGAAGTGTCTCCAGGTTAACAATGCCCAACAAACTGCATAAATGGCCCACCTTTGCTCAGTCTCAACTTTTTGGATGTGTAAGCACATGGTTGTAGTTGGTCTTGCTCATTCTTCTGAAGCAGGACTGCTCCTATTGCCACATCACTGGCATCTGCTTGTATGACAAATGGTTTCTCCATGTCCGGGTGTTTTAGAATTGGTTCTGCTGAGAACAGCCGTTTTAAGTTTTTCAAATGCTGCCTGGCATTCCATAGTCCAGTTCAATGGCTGCCTTGGTTTGGGGTTATCCTGCCCCTTCGTTTTTAAGAGCCTGGTGGTGAGGAGGGCAATCTGAGCGAAAGCAGGGATAAACTGGCAATAAAAGTTGGCAAAACCCAGGAAGCTCTGTAACTATTTACGTGTGCGTGGAGGGTCCCAATCAAGTACAGCCTGCACTTTTAGAGGATCCATCTCAACTCCCTGGTGTGAATCTTCTCTTGATGGAATTCACATTTGGATAGTTTAGCATAAAGTTTAGCAGAGCGGAGTTAGTTTAAAACTACCCTTACTAGTTTTAAATGTTCTGCTTTGGTCTCGGTATAGATTAAAATGTCATCCAAGTAGACCAGGATGCCCCTTATATAAATGCTGATGCAGCACTTCATTTATTAACTGCATAAAGACTGCAGGGGCTCCTTGCAACCCAAAGGGGAGCCCCTTGAATTGGTAGCAGCCGAGGGGGGTGTTAAATGCCGTTTCCCACTCGTCTCCCTCCTTAATTCTGACACAGTAGTAAGCCTCCCTTAAGTACAGCTTTGAAAAAATTTTCCCTTTAGCGAGGTGTGCTAGCATATCTTTCTTTCTTTTTTTAATTAAATCTTTATTAAATATTTACATTAAGATTAACACAAAATAAACATTGAAAAACAATATAAACGGTGAAATGTAGAAACACATAAACACAAGACTAAAACGAATTGACAAACATGACTAACCGAGAGTTAAGCTCACTCTCCAATTAATAATAACTAGTGTCATCCAAACCAAACATTTCAATAGAGTCAATTTCTACTAACTATCTACAAAAGAGTTAGCCTGTTTTTGTCAAAATTTTAAGAAATCATATAGCCTAATAAATATCTAATTAATCTAAATAGACGATCTTATCACTCCTTTCCTAGGTTTAACCTTCTTTTGAGCCAGACAAAGCATTTGTCCCAACTTCTATTATATATTGAATCTTTCTTGTCTTTTAAAATATACGTTAATCTATCCATCTCAGCACATCGGAGAATCTTGTTTATTATCAGATGATCGGGAGGCGTATCTACATCTTTCCACAGTTGGGCATTTCGCCACTGTTGATACATGGACAAATATATACCAATCTTTGTTATCAATATAGTCTGGTCTTACTCCAAGCAAGTAGAGGTCTGGATAAAGGGGAAAGCTCACACCTGTTATTTCCAACAGCCACTGTTTTATTTTCCTCCAATAGCGTCTAGTTAACGGACAGGTCCACCACTGGTGGAAGAAAGTACCCTTGGCCAATCCACATTTCCAACATCTATCAGAGGACCCTGGGGACATCTTAGCAATTCTGGTGGGGGGGAGATACCAACGGTAGATCATTTTATAGAAGTTTTCTTTGAAAGGGGAAGAAAGGGTCAGTTTCATAGTTTTGTTCCATACATTTTGCCATGCATCAAGCTGAATTGTTGTTCCTATATTTCTCCCCCAGGCAATCATCATGTCCTTTACAATCTCCTCCGCCATAAAATTGGACAAAAGAAAGTTGTAAACGTTGGAGATAAATTTCCTTTGGTCACCTAGGAGAAGCTTGTCAAAAGTTTGTAAATGAAGGGAAATACCAGGTTCCTGTTTATCCCTAGTGAATCTAGTTTGAATTTTCGCATAGGACCACCAATCTATCTCTAATCCTCTAGTTTGGAGATCGGCTCTAGGTCTAAGTCTCCCGATTTCATCCAACAAGTCACCATAAACCCAGTCTCATAATATTCTAAGGCATTCAATACCACCCTTACGTTATCTCTTAGATGCCTATGAGGTAAGAAACCATTCTGGTCTTGGTGGATAAATTGGGACAGGAACACCTGGAGTCTCTCAGCTAGTATTGTCGCAAAAATCTTATAGTCCACATTCAGGAGCAAGATTGGTCTATAGTTCTGGATCAGAGTTTTGTCTGTTTTGGGTTTTGGAATTAGGGAAATGTAGGCTTCCGTCCAGGACCGGGGTATTTTAGAGTATAGTAAAACCTCATTAAATAAATCTTTAATATACAAACTAAGTGAGTCAAAGACTTCTTTATAAAATTCACTAGGAATCCCATCTGGTCCCGGAGTTTTGCCATTAGCTTGTTTCTTTATAGCCAACCCACATTTCCAACATCTATCAGAGGACCCTGGGGACATCTTAGCAATTCTGGTGGGGGGGAGATACCAACGGTAGATCATTTTATAGAAGTTTTCTTTGAAAGGGGAAGAAAGGGGAAGAAATACTACTGCTATTTCCCCAACTGTGATTTCTGCATTTAAAATTTCTTTACAGTGATCCGGAATCATCTCCAATTGTAGATTCTGGAGATAGCTCTTTAGTTTATCTTCCTGATAAATTTCCTGACTATATAGGGAGGTATAAAAATCTTGGGCCACCTTTGCTTTTTGCTCTGTAGTACCTGCCAAATTTCCCATAAAATCCTGTAAAAATTCAATCTTTCTAGATTCTGCCTCTTTTCTTAATCTATATGACAACCACCGGCCCGGCTTATTAGCATGCTCAAATTGATTTTGTCGACATTTCCGAATTTTATTCGCCAAATCGTTTTGATCTAGGGTAGATAACTCATGCCTAATCAAGTCAATTTTCTCCTTAATCAAATTATAATCTGGATTTAAACGCAGCTCTCCTTCAGCTTTCTCCAATTCAGCCATTAACTCAATCCGTTTGGCCTTCTCCTTTCTCCATTTGGTAGCTGTATATTTTATTACCAATCCTCTAACTACTGCTTTATTTATTTATTTATTTATTTGTTTGTTTGTTTGTTTGTTTATTATATTTCTATACCGCCTTTCTCCCGCAGGACTCAAGGCGGTGTACAGTAAAGAAAAAATAAAAGATACATAAACATCATAAAATTGATAATTAAAATTATTGCAAAGTTTAACCCAAATTAAATAAAACCCAGAATTATATAATATTTTAATCATTCCCAGTTAACATGCTTAGCCCCGCCTGATTGAACATCAGGGTCTTGAGGGCACAGCGGAAAGCACGGAGATTAGGGATGTTTCGTATATCAGGGGGCAGTTCATTCCAAAGGGTTGGAGCCCTTACAGAGAAGGCCCTCCCCCTGGGAGTCGCCAGTCGGCACAATTTGACTGATGGTACCCTGAGTAGTCCCTCCCTGTGAGAACGAACTGGTCGGTGGGAGGCTATTGGTGGCAAAAGACGGTCTCATAAGTACCCAGGCCCTAAGCCATGGAGCGCTTTAAAGGTGATAACTAACACCTTGAATCACACCCAGAAGACCACCGGGAGCCAGTGCAGCTTGCGTAGGAGAGGTGCTACATGGGCGCAATGAGATGCACCCATAATCACCTGCATGGCTACATTCTGGACCAGTTGGAGCCTCCGGATGCTTTTCGAGGAGAGCCCCATGTAGAAGGATTGCAGTAGTCCATATGGGAGGTGGCTAGGGCATGAGTGACTGTGTGCAAGGCATCCCAATCCAGAAAGGGGCGCAACTGGCAGATCAGGCGAACCTCATAAAAGGCCCCCCTAGCCACAGCTGTCAAATGGTCTTCTAAAGATAGCCGTGAGTCCAGGAGGACACCCAAATTGCGGGCCCTCTCTGTGGGAAGCAAGGTCTCATCCCCAATTGTCAGTGATGGTACCAGCTGACTATACCGGGATGCTGGAAGCCACAGCCACTCAGTCTTGGAGGGGTTGAGTCTGAGTTTGTTTCTCCCCATCCAGATCCGTACGGCCTCCAGGCAACGGGACATCACAGTAAGGACATCGTTGGGGTGGTCTGGGGTGGAGATGTATAGCTGAGTGTCATCAGCATACTGATGAACATTCACCCCGAAACCATGAATGATCTCGCCTAGTGGTTTTACATAAATGTTGAACAGAAGGGGTGAGAGGACCGACCCTTGCGGCACCCCACAAATAAGGTGCCTCGAGATCGACCTCTGCCCCCCTTCCAACACAAACTGTGAACGGTCAGAGAGAAAGGAGGAGAACCAGCGAAGCACGGTGCCCCCTATTCCTAACCTCTCCAGCCAGTGCAGTAGGATACCATGGTCGATGGTATCAAAAGCCGCTGAGAGATCTAATAGGACCAGGATAGAGGAGCAACCTCTGTCCCGGGCCCTCCAGAAATCATCAACCAACGCAACCAATGCCGTTTCCGTGCTGTATCGCGACCTGAAGCCCGACTGGAACGGATGCACATAGACATCTTCATCCAGGTATCGGGGTAGCTGTCGTGCCACCACACTCTCAACAACCTTCGCAACGAAGCAAAGATTGTTTAGTTTGATAATAAAGCCGGATCCAGGGAAGGCCTCCTGAGGAGGGGCTTCACAACCGCCTCTTTCAAGGCGGTGGGAAAGAAACCCTCACTCAGAGAAGCATTTATAATCCCCTGGAGCCAGCCTCGTGTAACCTCCCGGGAGATCAGTACCAACCAGGAGGGATACGGGCCCAATAAACATGTGGCAGCGTTAAGCTTTCCCAGAATCCTGTCCACGTCCTCAGAAGTAAAACTCCTCCCAGATAACGCTCTCAAGACCTACCCCCGTCTCCTCCCCTGGATCTACCCAATCGGAGTCCAGGCCATCCCGAATCTGAGCAACTTTATCATGCAAGAATTGCACAAAATCCCCAGCTCGTCCCTGTAAGGGATCTTCCCGCATCCCCACCTGAAGTAGGGAGCGGGTCACCTTAAACAGCGCAGCTGGGCAGTTCTCTGCAGATGCAATAAGAGCGGAGAATTAGTTAGACTTCGCCACTTTTATCGCCACTAGGTAGGTCTTAATATAGGATCTCACCTGTGTTCGGTCAGATTCAGATCGGCTTGTCCTCCAATTGCTCTCCAGGCGTCTTTTCCGACGCTTCATCTCTCTCAGCTCCTTGGAAAACCAAGGAGCTAGTCGAGATCGGCATCAGGTCAGAGGCCCGAAAGGCACGACGCGGTCTAAGGCCCCAGTAGCTGCCCTGTCCCAGGCGACCACTAGGTCCTCAGTCGAGTCATGAGCCAGAGTCTCAGGAAATGGCTCAAGCTCCCCATATTTTTTACTCATTTCTGGATATATTTTTTCTTAGATCTGTTTCAGATCTGAATGCTTGCAGTCAGGAGACTACAAATATTTCTAATGTATTCGCGCCTTTATTTTAATTAGTTTTATATTGTTTGACATGGATCATCAGTTAGAAGCCCAGGTTTCCTAAATACTTAGAAACTTGGTTATTAGATTCAGATATCAGTCCAGATACAGAATTTCATTTCTAATAAATTAGGAATCTGATACCTACTTTTGCAAAGCTTTTGCAAAGCTGGATTTGGTATCAGCCTTCAGCAATATATAACACCCTGGTTGAAAATTCTTATATAGTAAGCCATTGGTTTTTTTCCCTGAATGTACAATAGTTAAGGATGGTGTTTATCTTAATACATCTTATCTTTTAACCTCAAAGCAGGGCTATTCAGCTCCTCCACCAGCAGGGCATCAGCGTTGGCTGTTTTCATCATATTTCTCTTATAATTGGTTATATGTAGCAACCCTTGCCACACCTGTCTTGTGTTATTATCTGCCAGATGTTCTCTACTTTTTATTTGTATTCCTTACATATATATCGTTTATGATTCTATGTCATATCAGCCACATACTTAATATATGTCTTGACAAAGTTATAATTAAAGTTAGAAAGGTGCCTGAAATTCAAATTAACCTGTATATAGAATGTAATGGCACAAAGTCAGGGAACATCATAATAATTAATGCCTTAATTACATAATTTCATAGTTCAGGTGAACTGAACTTTTCTATATTTTTTTATATTTGAAAAGTACATTCAAAATCAGAGAGCAAAAAAAAAGAAAAGAATATTAGATGTTTCTGCTTTCATCATACTATGTACAAATTACCTGAAAGAAAAAAACTCAGATATATTTCATTATTACAATATGTATTCTTAGAAAATTATAAATTGGTAGTCTACACAAAGCAATTTATATTTCATAAAGAAAAATATAAACTGAAATCAATTTACCTCTATAGAATTTAGATACTATTATCCACAGGGAAATTAATTTTTAAATTGACTTGGAAAAGAATGCATTTGTTGTATATTTATTTAGTGATTTATCAGTCCAGCCATTGATCACTTTTAAGGATTCTGTTTAGTTTAGTTTAGTTTATTAGATTTATATACCACCCTTCTCCTGACGGACTCAGGGCAGTGAACAGCCAAACATTAAAATATTAAAATACAAGCAATATAAAAGTTAAAAATAATCTAAAAACGTAATTAAATCAAATTTTGGCTTCCCCAAATTTAAAATCCCTCCTAAAATTCACCCATTAAAATCTACGTTAAGCCAGCCCAGCTTCCTGTAATAGAAAAGTCTTTAATGCCTTGCGGAAAGTGCGGATGTCTGGGATTAATCGAATCCCCGGGGGTAACTCGTTCCAGAGGGCGGGAGCCCCCACAGAGAAGGCTCTCCCCCTGAGGGTCACCAGTCGACATTGCCTGACCGACGGCACCCTGAGGAGGCCCTCTCTATGAGAGAGTATTGGCCGGTGGGAGGTTATCGGTGGCAGAAGGTCTCGTAAGTACCCGGGCCCTAAGCCATGGAGCGCTTTAAATATGAGAACCAAGACCTTGAAGTGCACCCGGAAGACCACTGGGAGCCAGTGCAGCTCGTGCAGGAGAGGTATCACATGGGAGCGCCAAGTCGCCCCCATAATCACCTGCACGGCCGCATTCTGGACTAGTTGGAGCCTCTGGGTCGTCCTCAAGGGGAGCCCCATGTAGAGAGCATTACAGTAGTCCAGGCGAGAAGTGACCAGGGCATGAGTGACTGTGCATAAGGAGTCCCGATCCAGAAAGGGACACAACTGGCGTATCAGGCGAACCTGATAAAAAGCCCCCCTGGCTACGGCCGTCATATGCTCTTCTAAAGACAGCCGTGGATCCAGGAGGACGCCCAAGTTACGAACCCTCTCTGTGGGGGGCAGAGACTCGCCCCCAATAGCCAGCGAAGGCACCAGCTGGCTATATCGGGACGCCGGCATCCACAGCCACTAAGTCTTGGAAGGATTGAGTTGGAGCCTGTTCCTCCCCATCCAGACCCGTACGGCCTCCAGACACTGGGACATCACTTCGAGGGCATCATTGGGGTGATCCGGGGTGGAGATGTACAGCTGCGAATCATCAGCGTACAGATGACACTGCACCCCGAAACCACGGATGATCTCACCCAGCAGCTTCACATAAATGTTGAACAGGAGCGGCGAGAGGACCGACCCTTGCAGCACCCCACAAGCAAGGCGCCTCGAGGTCGACCTCTGCCCCCCTGCCAACACAGACTGCAACCGGTCGGAGAGATAGGAGGAGAACCACCGCAACACGGTGCCTCCCACCCCCAATCCCTCCAGCTGGTGCAGCAAGATACCATGGTCGATGGTATCAAAAGCCGCTGAGAGGTCTAATAGAACCAGAACAGAGCAACCCCTGTCCCGAGCCCTCCAGAGATCATCAACCAATGCGACCAATGCCGTCTCCATGCTGTACCCAGGCCTGAAGCCAGACTGGAACGGATCTAGATAGACAGTGTCATCCAGGTACTGCAGGAGCTGTCGCGCAACCACACTCTCTACAACCTTCGCCAAGAAGGGAAGGTTGGAGACCAGACGATAATTTCCCAAAACAGCTGGGTCCAGAGAAGGCTTCTTGAGGAGAGGTCTCACCACCGCCTCTTTCAAGGCGGGAGGCAAGAAACCCTCACTCAAAGAAGCATTTATAATCTTCTGGAGCCAGCCTCGTGTAACCTCCCGGGTAGCCAGCACTAGCCAGGAGGGACACGGGTCCAATAAACATGTTGTTGCATTCAATCTCCCCAGGATCCTGTCCACGTCCTCGGGAGTCACAGGGTCAAATTCATCCCATACAACAGTCTCAACACCTGCCCCAGACACCTCACCGGAACCTACCCAGTCAGAGTCCAAGCCTTCCCGAATCTGAGCGATTTTATCGTGCAGATACTGTAGAAAATCCTCAGCCCATCCCTGCAAGGGGTCATCCCACGCTCCCAGATGGAGGAGGGAACGGGTCACCTTAAACAGGGCAGCTGGGCGGTTATCTGCCGATGCAATAAGAGCGGAAAAGTAATTACACTTTGTCGCTTTTATCGCCACTAAGTAGGTCTTAATATGAGACCTAACTAGTGTTTGGTCGGATTCGGAGTGACTGGCCCTCCAACCACTCTCTAGGCGTCTTTTCCGGTGCTTCATCTCCCTCAGCTCCTCAGAAAACCAAGGAGCTGGGCAGATCCGGTGCCGGGTCAGAGGCCGCAAAGGCACTACTCGGTCCAAAGCCCCGGTGGCCGTCCTATCCCAGGCGGCCACCAGGTCTTCAGTCGAGTCGTGAGCCAGAGACTCAGGAAATGGCCAAGCTCCATCTGGAACCTATCAGGATCCATCAGGCACCTGGGGCGGAACCATCTGATCGGTTCCGCCTCCCTGCGGTGGGGCGTAGCGGTCAGAAAGTCCAGCCTCAGGAGAGAATGGTCTAACCATGACAGGGGTTCAATAGCTATATCCCCTATAACCAGTCCATTCAACCACTGCCCAGAGACAAAAACCAAGTCCAGAGTGTGTCCTCCTATGTGAGTAGGGCCATGAATTACTTGAGTCAGGTCCATGGCTGTCATGGAAGCCATGAACTCCCGAGCCATCTCAGACGTCTCGCCGATGGACGGCAGGTTGAAATCCCCCATCACCAAAAGGTTGGGGGTATCAACCGCCACCCCGGCTATAACACCGAGAAGCTCGGGCAGGACTGCTGTCACGCGGCAGGGAGCCAGGTACGCAATCAGCAAGCCCACCTGCTTCCCATGACCCCACTTCACAAGGAGAGACTCACATCTGGCTATCTGAGGCACAGTGGTCTCCCTAGGATCAAGACCTTCCTTTATAATGACCGCCATCCCCCCACCCCTCCCCTCCGCCCTCGGCTGATGAAATGCACGGAAGCCCGGTGGGCACAACTCTACCAGAGGGACCCCCCCTCCTGGCCCAACCAGGTCTCCGTAATACCCGCCAAGTCCGCTCCTCCCTCCTGAATTAAGTCACAGAGGAGGGGGGCCTTATTAACCACGGACCTGGCGTTGCACAGCATCAGCCTAAGGCTCGGGCTCTGAGACTCCGGACAACCCAGGGAACGAGAGGAGCTTAGGGGGCCGAGGCACGCCACCGCTTGAAGACAGCGGGTGCATGCCCCCACAACACGATCTGGCCTCCTGCTCCCACCATATCTGCACCTCTCGGCCACGGTCCTGATGGAATCGCCCTCTTCCCTACCAGTATTAACCCCCTCAATTTCCTGCTCCGCAACTCCCACAACATGTCCCTGTGCCAGGCCTGGCCTACACCCCTCCCTTGCCAAATAACCCTCCCTCTTCCCCCCACCCCTTAAAAATTTAGCTAATGACAATTTTAAAAATCCCCTCAGCCCCCTCTTCGCGGCATGCCACCTCTCGGGGTTCCAAAACCCATCATCGAGGTAGGCCCTCGATAGTGTGGAGGGCCAATCCTGCGAGAGGGGGGAATCTCGCAGAACAAGAAGCTCCGCTGCCGAATACATCTTACACAAGAGGATAAAAGCGACTATGTCCTCAAGGGTCCAAATTAAAAAGTCCAGTGGAGAACAAATCATAGTATAATATGATATAATGATGGTATAATGATGGTATAATGGGAGCATCTCAAAATCGGAGTCGAAGACCACTGTCCTCTCACAACAGAGGTCCAAAGTCTCAATCCACATCGACACAGCACAAGGGGGGGGGAATATAAAACTTAGCCACCCTCTCACAGTGGTTATCCGATGGACGGCCCCCTCTGCTGGTGAGATGGAAGTAGTAAATCAGTATAAACATCCCAGCACAAAGGGTATAAGTCCAAAGCCGCCCTCTCACGGCGGTTGGGATCGATAGTCGCTCCCTTCGGCTGGTAGGTGCCAAAAAATGACATGTCAGCACAGCTCGAGGGGCTCAAGACCAACATCACCCTCTCACGGTGGTTGGTCTGATGGTCAGGCCCCTCTGCTGCTGAGATGGAGCTATGAACTGGCTCCCAGTCAATTATCTACAGTCCTCCACACGGCTAGGGCAACAGGCTCAGATGGAAATGAGCCAGTGTGGATGTCAATGTGTCCAATAAGGTCGAAGCCAGTCCAAGCGGGGCATAGTGCCAAGGAGAAAAGAGACAAATGGGGGGGTATTTAATGTCCAACCCCTCCCCCCTGCCTCCAAAACTATCCAAATGGAGGCCTTCCAATGTCTGTGAGAAGCTGACCCATCAATGGGCAGCCCTCACATCAGGTCTTAATCAGGTCTTAATCTTAATCCATCCTGGCACTAGATGATTCTCGGCTGCGTAAATCCCCATCAACCATGTTAGCAAACTGACATCTGGCACTCTCCTCCCTGCCATCGCCAGCTGGTTCTCATTGCAGCCGCCGCCACCGCTGTTGCCGCTGCTGTCCCTGCTGCCAAACGAAAATTCTGGCAGCCTCCCAAGGTCTTCCTGGAAACCGGCAAGATCCATGGCCATCGAGGAAACCCCAAGGCCTGGGACTGTTGCCGTGCAGCAAGCGACCTCAGCGAGAGATGCTGCCACGGCGCCCTGATTTCCAAGTGGCTCCAGCTCAGGGGGGCGCTGCCGCTGCCGTCGCCCAGCTGGTGGGAGCCGTCGGTCCCGACGCTGTATTCTCATCCCAGCCACGATGTCCGAGAGGGAAAAAGTCCTCTCCAGGCTGGCAACAGACTCTCCTAGCCGGGGTAGGGGTCGGAAAAGATTAAAATGACTCCAGAAAGGCTCCTGAAGGTAAATAAGTCGCCATCCCTCAAGCTGCGATTTCGACTAGCATCGCCATCTTGAGCATGCTCAGTGTCCTCCTCCATCCTGTTGCTGGATAAAGTACTTGGTGAATAAAAATTATTATTATTATTATTATTATTATTATTATTATTATTATTATTATTATTATTATTATTATTATTTATTAAATTTATATACCGCCCTACTCCCAGACGGGACTCAGGGCGGTGAACAGCCAGAATAAGATACAATAAATACAAAAGTTAAAAAACCATTAAAACAAATTAAATAATTTGGCTCAACAGTTTAAAAATCCAATTATAATTATAAAAATTTAAAAACCCAAAATAAAGGAGGTTAAGAATCCTATAATCTCAAAGGATTAATAGTTAACTTCAAATAGTGACCAAATATTCATAACTTTCCCAAGAAATGACATTTAAAATAATTAAATGGTTTAAAGCAAAGTGATCAACAATGGAATGGAATCTTAGCAATAGCAATTCTATTAAGTTTTACAGATTCAATAATTAACTATGATTTTGTAAATCTTGCCAAATGGACATTAATGTTCAGTTTCTGATGGATCTATCAGAAACTGAACATGTATTTAATACTGATAGTCAAGATGAGATTCTAACTTCAATTATTGCAAAGTTTTGTTCCCTATTTCTTTGGAGGGCTGTAGTTTTGGATACCATAATGGGTATAGTTCAGTGATGGGTTGCTACCGGTTCTTCCCGATTCTTGCGAACTGGTAATGGAAATTTTGATTACTTTGGAGAATCAGTAAATGTCACCTCTGCCTGGCCCCAATCTATTCGCTGCCTCCCAAGTCCCAGCTGATCGGCTAGAAGGAAAAAATCAGGGCTCATTTGATAAAGAAGAGGAAAGAAAAATGTTAGATCGGCGCAGGAAAGAAGATGTGACCAGTGGAGTCCATACAACAAGTTTATTTAAACAGGGACAAGACTGGCACTGCGCTGCCGGAGCTCTCCTTATATTCGCTCCGGCAGCTGCACCATCCACTAGACAGCGGTTCAAAATTCCCGCCGGGGGATTTTCTAACCAATCCCCATCGGATGTCCTTATAAAAACATAACACTCCTCCCCCATAGTTCTTAAGCTGTCTATCAACCACATAGTCACTTAGGTACGCAGGACGTCTATGCGTTCGACTAGACCTGCGCAGTCCATTAGTTGGCTGGCAGCCCTCCTGGTCGGAGGGTGCTCTTGCGGTTCCAGGCTCCCTACCTGGAGCCGGGCTGGATCTGGCCATCGAGGACGTGGGCGGTGCTCCCGTATCTCCAGCTGGGTCGTTGACCTCCGCCTGCGGGCGATGCTGGTCTTCTCCTTCCCCGCTCGGATCGTGGAATCGCTGTCGCGGATCCTCGCTCTCGACCGGTCCGGAACTCCTGAACCTCGGTAAGTCCTTGGGTTTCCCTCCGGTTCCTACTGGGTCGGAGTTGGTCGGGTCCAGTCGTGGGTGCAGGTCCGGCGGCGGTGGCTGGGTCAGGCCCTGGGGTTCCCTGGTTGAGTCCAGCCCACTCCCGGGCTGGCAGGTGGTTTGGGTTGGTGTCAGGTCGCCCTCGCTGGGGTGGTGCAGGCCTCCTTCGCAGGGGTGGTGTAGGCCCTCTCTGCTGGGTTGGCGCTGCTGGGGTGGTTGACAACTCTCGCGGCCTCCTCCGCAGGAGTGGCGTAGGCCCTCTCTGCTGGGTTGGCGTTGCTGTGGCGGTCACTGACTTTCGCCGCTGGGGTGTCGTTGCTTGTGGTTGTCTCGGTCTGGTTGGTGCAGACCGAGACGGGATGGGGTGGTGGAGGCCCTCCTCGCAGGGTTGGTCTTCTTCTTGGTCGGGTGGTTGTTGAGGGGCCCTCTGGTGTGGTGGATGGAGGTCTCCCTCACCGGTGTGTCCGTTGCTGACCTCGCAGGGTTGATGTTGACTTCCCCTGCTCAGTTGGCTCCGGTCTACCAGCTTTTTCTGGCAGTGTCTCTCGTATTCGGACTGGTGCCATCTGACCTCGCCGGGGTATTGTTGAGTGCAGTGGCCATCTGGACTTTGGTCCTCCCGGCTGCGGTCGTTGGCGTGTAGGTCTTGGGTGTCAGGGTGTCGATTGCTGTCCACCCCGGGGTTCCCCTCAGGCATTGTCCCCGGTCTACTGGCGCTGTTTCGTTGCTGGCTCTGGCAGGAACCGGCGGGCCCTCTCCCCTGGGGTGTTGTAGGCCTACCTCGTTGGGGTGTGGCAGGTCTACCTCATCAGGGGTGGGCAGGCCTACGTCTTCAGGGTGTTGTAGGCCTACCTCGTCAGATTGGTTTCCATCCGATCCCTTCCATCTTTTGCGGAGCTGGTAAATGTGACATCTTCCAGCTCTACCTGATAGGATTTCGGGCCAGTTGTGCTGTGGATTTTGCCTGTGAGCCATTTTGGTAAGCCGTG
The DNA here is from genome assembly GCA_038048745.1 of Coluber constrictor foxii. Classification (NCBI taxonomy): domain Eukaryota; kingdom Metazoa; phylum Chordata; class Lepidosauria; order Squamata; family Colubridae; genus Coluber; species Coluber constrictor. The sequence goes on along the minus strand of CM075961.1, from coordinate 109,389,920 downwards.
GAAATTCAGCGCGAAGACGGGATCTCCCACGGCAAAACAGCAGAGTTGGCGGCTGGCAGTTGCGGGCACCTCCGAATCGTATTGGGGGTGCAGCCTGTCCAGGGGTGACCGGAGTCTTCTGCCCATCAGCAGCTCGGATGGGCATTTCTTGGTGGTGGCGTGCGGAGTTATGTGTTGGGTGAGGAGGAAGATGTTGATGCGCTCCTGCCAATCACCCGGGCCCATCTTGGTGAGTGCCTCCTTGGTGAGTCTCACCATCCGTTTAGCTTGACCATTTCCGGCCGGCCTGTAGGGCACGGAGAGGGCGTGGCGGATGCCCAGTTCCACCAGGAAGGCTTCCATGGGCACGGACATAAGTTGGGGACCGTTGTCGGAAACCAAGATGTCTGGGAGCCCATGGGTCACGAAGAGCCAGCGGAGGGCGCGAATGGTCGCTTCTGATGTGGTCGATGCCATGGGGACCACCTCGAGCCATTTGGAGAAGGCATCGACTACAATTAGGAGGTGGCGCCCGTGCATCGGACCCGCGAAGTCGATGTGGATCCGAGACCAGGGGCTGCTGGGCATCTCCCATGGTGTTGGTTCTGCTTGGGGCGGCGCTGATCGAACTTCTTGGCACGGGCCACATCTGGCGACCCATTGTTCAATGTCCTTGTCCAGTGATGGCCACCAGACGTAGCTCCGTGCCAAGGCCTTCATTCGGACGATGCCAGGGTGTCCGTTGTGCAATGTCTCGAGCGTCTTTCATTGCAGAGTGCTGGGAATCAGCACTCTGTCTCCCCATAGCAGACAGCCTTTCATGGTGGACAGCTCCTTTTGCTTGCGGCTGAACGGGCTGTATTCTTCCCTGATTATCTGCGCTGGCCACCCTCTCAGGATCCAGGACTGTACTTGGCGGAGTGTGGGGTCTTTCTTGGTGTGCGTGGCTACATCTGCAGACATGACCGGGCAGCTGTTGTCATGGTCGATGTGCAGAAGTTCGAGTGTGGGGGCCGGGTCTTCTACAGCATCTGCGGATGGGCATCTGCTCAAGGCGTCGGCGTTCGCGATAGACTTTCCTGGCTGGTGGATCAGTCTATATGAGTAGCCGGCGAGGAAGATGGCCCAGCGTGTCATCCGTGGTGACATGAAGGTGGGGGTTTGTTTGTCACCTGTGAGTAAGCCCAGGAGCGGCTTGTGGTCCGTGACTATGGTGAAGCTTCTTCCGTAGAGGTACTCGTGGAAGCACTTCACCCCTGCGACGATCGCCAACGCCTCCTTGTCCAGCTGGCTGTAGTTGCGTTCAGCGCTGGACATCATCTTCGAGAAGTAGGCGATGGGGGCTTCCGAGCCATTGGGCAGTTCATGGCTGAGCACTGCCCCGACCCCGTATGGCGACGCGTCGCAGGTTAGCCGGATGGGTAGCGTCTCGCTGTACTGGATGAGGATGCTTTTGGACGTCAATAGTTCCTTGATGGCTCGGAAAGCTGTTTCCTCCTCGTTGCCCCACTTCCAGGAAACCACTTTCCCCAGCAAGAGATGAAGCGGCTCAGCAACTGTGGCTTTCTGTTGGAGGAATATTGTGTAAAAGTTAAGTAATCCAAGGAAAGCCTGAAGCTCTGCTTTGTTTTTTGGGCTGGGAGCTTCATGGATAGCCTTAACTTTAGATTTGGTGGGGTGTATGCCAGTGCTATCTATGAGATAGCCCAGGAACTCGACCTCCTGGACCCCGATGATGCATTTGTCCCATCTGACTCTCAAGCCCTTCTCTCTGAACTGCTGCAGGACAAGCCTCAGCCATTCAAGGAGTTGTGCCTTTGAGTCTCCGGAGATCAAAACATCATCAAAGTATGGCACTACCCCTGGAACGCCTTGGAGAAGGCGTTCCATCATTGATTGAAAAATTCCTGGGGCGGCACTGACTCTGAATTGGAGACGGTTACATTTAAATGCCCCCCGGTGTGTGACAATAGTTTGAGCCTCCGCTGTTTTTTGGTCTACTGGCAGTTGCTGGTAAGCCTGGGCCAGGTCCAGTTTGGCAAAAATTGTGCCCTTGCCTAGTGAATGCAGGAGGGGCTGCACCACTGGCACAGGGTATGCGCTCTGCGGCAAAGCCTTGTTTATTGTAACCTTATAGTCAGCACAGATGCGCACTGATCCATCCTGCTTCATCGGGGTCACAATGGGAGTCTCCCATGAAGCATGATCGATGGCTTCCAGGACACCTTGGGCAATCAGCTTATCCAGCTGCTCATCTACCTTGGGCCTCAAGGCGAATGAAACCCGGCGGGGCTTGAGCCGAATTGGGGTTACCCCCTTGTCCAGATTGAAGGAGATGGGCTTCCCTATGTACTTCCCCAGCTTACCATTGAAGACTTCCTGGAACTCTTCAATGAGTGAGTCGAGTTCGTCTGCCCTAATCTGGTGGATGCCTCCTATGGAAAGCCCCAGTGGCTGAAACCACTCCACGCCAAGCAGGTTCGGGTGGCTGTGCTCCACGACGGTGACTGGAAGCTGTCCCTGGAAGCTCTTGAAGGCGATGTGGATGTTGGTTCTCCCCAAGACGCCGATGGGGTTCCCACCGAAATCCACTCGTCTGGAGTGCAGGGGCTTGAGTTGGCTCTTGGTAATTGCCAGCTTGAGTCTTTTCAGTTGGTGCCAGTCTATGATGGAGTAGACGGAACCAGAGTCTACCTCCATCTTACAAGGTGAGCCCTCGGTGTCATGTGGAATTTGGTGGCGCTGTTGTTGCTGGTGTGGGCTATGGTAGTCTGATTAACCACGCCGTTCCAGGAATCATCGTAACCATCGCGTCTGGCTTGGTACGAGGACCGTTTGGATGTCCTCTGGTTGTCGCGGCGGTTTTTGCGGGTTTTGGGTCTGGGCGGTTCAGGGGCTGGGTCGGAGGCTGTGCATGCCTCAGCGATGTGCCCCCTCTTCAGGCAGCGTCGGCAGGTCACATCTCGCCATCTGCAGGAGGTTCTGGGGTGATCGCCTCTGCAGCTGCCGCAGCGTTCACCCCGGTGGCCATTTTGTGAGTTTTCCCGCCTGGGTGGGCGGGAAACTTTGTGGATGGCCATTTCCCCATCGGAGTCAGATGGTGTGGCTGAGTCGTCCGAGGAATCCGGGATCGATTGGTGGATCTTATGGATCCCCCTCACCTTCAGCATTTCTGCGGCCGCTTGCTCTGAGGTTTCCGCTGCTGTGGCCTCCTCAAGTACGTTCTTAAGCATGATGCGTTTTCTGCTCAAGAACTTCTTCTAGAGGCCCACATCCCACATCCCGAAGACGATGCGGTCCCTCAGCGTGCTGTCCACGTTATCAAATTCGCAGTTTGCTGCGATTTGGCAAAGTGCGGCGACAAATTCTTTGATGGATTCACCTTCCCGTTGACTCCTCTGTTGGAACGTGAATCGGTTCGCGATGAGGGTGCCCGTTGGTGCATAATGTTCCTGCAGAGCAGCTTGCAGATCTATCCAGGACATTTCTTCGATGTCTCAGGGCGTGACGAGGTTCACAGCCAGCTCCAGGACATCGGGTCCACAGTGAGCTAGGAAGAGAGCCTCCTTCCTCTCGTTGTCCAAGTTGCTGTATCCGTTTCCCCATAGGAATTGGCGAAAACGGATCATATAGGAGCTCCATTTCTCCCGTCCGGGGTTGAATGGAGCGAGCGAAGCGAAAGGCGCTTGCGGCATTGCCATCTTCTGGATCAGCGGCGAGTGACTTCAGCTCTGAATGGCGATCATGCCACGTGGTCAGTTCCTTCTCTAGTCCTTCGTCACCAGTGTTAGATCGGCGCAGGAAAGAAGACGTGACCAGCGGAGTCCATAAAACAAGTTTATTTAAACAGGAACAAGACTGGCGCTGCGCTGCCGGAGTTCTCCTTATATTCGCTCCGGCAGCCGCACCGCCCACTAGACAGCAGTTCAAAATTCCCGCCGGGGGATTTTCTAACCAATCCCTGGCAGATGTCCTTATAAGGACATAACAAAAAACAAGACACCTTAGCTTTAAATTGAGAAGCCAAGAAGCCTCCCAACTGATCGGCTAGAACGGATCCCCTCTGCTCGGTGGTGGTAGATTGGCAATTGAGGCCAAGCTGCCTGAAAGCAGTTTCCGATACTCTTGGTGATGGCAGAGTGGCAAAAAATTATTTAAACTCTTACCGCAGCGCTTCAAAGGGCTGCCCTACAGTTGATCAGCAGTAAAAGGCAGTATGGTAGTAGACCAGTGCGCTCCAAAAACAAATGGGTAGACCGGTATGTTCCGGTATGGGTATGGCTCTGCAAGCAGTTAAAAGCCTGGTAGACCAGTAGCTCTGCTAAATTCTAAAGAATTGTTTGTCACATGACCATCAAATCATGCCTACAAGAACTAGTAGTAAAAAAATTTAGAACACCCCCCCCCCCGGTGTAGTTTATTAAATTATATGCTCAAACCATCTTAAATGTATTTCTGTGTATACATTATATTGTACGTATACTGTATATACAGTCTGCTATTGATCCAGATGAGCAGTCTGAATATAAACCACATAAGTTCATTTCAATTTTATTTCTAATGAAAAGACCACAAAGCATAAATGAACAAGTTAACAAACAAAAGATGTATTACCCATTTTGCAATTTGCTATATATGAATGAAATCAAAGGAAACATATAAAGAATTTCACATTTTTATTATTTCTTAAGGACCAAAAAAACATGATTACACTTATCTTTAGCTTATACTCTTGACATATTAGAATTATATTATTTAGAAGCATCTAGGATACTGTTTGATCTAATTCCTTTGTACTTGCACTTGTATGCATAAAACCTGAGGGCAAGGACAAGATATTTGGTAAAGTTCTGCCAATCATCTGTTAGCTCAACACCATGTTCCTCTGGGTATATTATATTTAGTAGAAAGAGACTGTTAAACTATCTCCAGAGGGTAAAAAAATGTTGTTAGAAGCAGGAATGAAAAAATAGTAATTATTAGCTATGTTTGTGATCAAACATCACAACCTGAGTAAGATGCTTGAGTTGGTTGATCAAGTCAAATGTCAGCGTTCCAGAAAACCCCCGACTCCCAGTAAACGCAGAAGCAGGCATTTTCCAAAGTTATCTTTACTAGAAATAGTAAAGAGAACTTTACTATTATAGTAAACTGGCACATCTGGGAAATCCCGAATCTGAAAAACCTGGGCTTTCCTTCAGTAATTCAAAGCTCCCAAAACTACCTCCTTTCTCCTCAATCGATCACATGCTCCAATCAACGTCCGTTCCACCTCAAGCCAGTCCCTGACCACTCCTCCTTCAGATGCTAGCTCACTCTAACCTTGACCGATAGGAAGAATGCTATTATGTCTACTAACTCCCCTCTCCTAAATCCCCCCTTCTATTTTCCCACACATGAGGAGGTGGCAGCATTGAAGCTTCTGGCCTAATATGGCTTCCAAGGCTGACAGGTGTCCCCCCCTGCAGAAAGAACCACATTCTGAAAAATAAAACAGACGAAACACACAAGAAGGGGTTAACACTTAGCACCAATCCCATTAAATCCACCCCCACCCCCCCGTTCCCCCACATAGGAGGATCCTTCGGTTTGTCAGGAAATTTGTCAGGAAACTGTCTCATGAGCGCATCAGCTTTCACATCCCAACTCTTAACCCAAGTAGCTTCAGTCAAAGGGTAACCTTTCCAGTGCACCAAATATTGTATTCGACCCCTGTAGAGTCTAGAGTCCAGGATTTTCTTCACCTCATAATGAGTCTCCCCTTGTATTACTAAAGGAGGGGGCGGAGCAGCTGGCAAAGTTCTGAAGGTAGATTCTCTGACTGGTTTCAATAAACTGCTGTGGAAAACGGGGTGTATTTTATTTATTTATTTTATTTATTTATGTGATTTATATGCCGCCATTCTCCGCGAGGACTCAGGGCGGCTTACAAAAACAATCATAATACAAATCACAATAAACACATTAAAATGCATTAAAATCCATAAAATAATTCTAAAAACTATATAACCCCACGATCGTAATATTCTTTAAACAGCCATGTCTTTAATCCCCGGCGAAAGGAGAGGAGGTCGGGGGCCGTCCTGAGGTCGGTGGGAAGACTATTCCAGAGGGTCGGAGCTCCAACAGAGAAAGCCCTCCCCCTGGGGGCTGCCAGCCGACATTGCTTGGCTGATGGCATCCGGAGGAGGCCCACTCTATGGGAGCGCACTGGACAATGGGAGGAAGGCAGGAGGTGGTCCTGTAAGTACCCCGGGCCTAAGCCATGTAGGGCTTTATAGGTTAAAACCAGCACCTTGAAACGAACCCGGAGAACAACCGGTAGCCAGTGCAGCCCACGCAGGAGAAGTGTAACACGGGAGTAATGAGAAGCCCCCGTAACTACCCACGCAGCCGCATTCTGGACTAACTGGAGTCTCCGGATATGTCCCAAGGGCAGCCCCATGTAGAGGGCATTACAGTAATCCAACCGAGAAATAACCAGGGCATGGGTGACTGTGGTGAGGGCATCTCGGTCCAAAAAAAGGTGCAACTGGTGTACAAGACGTACTTGCGCAAAGGCCCCCCTGGTTACGGCCGTCAGATGGTCATTCAACGATAGCCGAGAATCCAGGAGGGCACCCAGATTGCGAACCCTATCTGATGGGGTGATAGTCTCCCCACCGATCACTAGAGATGGTATCTCAGGATCCCGAGATGCCGGCACCCACAGCCACTCCGTTTTGGAGGAGTTCAGTCTGAGCCTGTTCTTACCCATCCAAACCCGCACCGCCTCCAAGCAGCGGGACATCACGGAAAGGGCATCCCCAGGGTGGCCCGGGGTAGAGATGTAAAGCTGGGTATCATCCGCATATTGGTGATACCTTACCCCGAAGCCACGAATGATCTCACCCAGTGGCTTCATATAGATGTTAAAGAGCAAGAGGGAGAGAACCGATCCCTGAGGCACCCCACAAGTGAGAGGCCTCTGGGAGGATCCTTGACCCCCCGCCAATACATACTGCGAGCGGCCCGAGAGGTAGGAGGAGAACCACTGCAACACAGTGCCTCCTATCCCCAACCCCCTGAGTCGCTGCAGTAGGATACCATGATCGATGGTATCGAAAGCCGCCAAGAGGTCAAGAAGGACCAGGATGGAGGAACAACCCCCATCACAGGCCTGCCAGAGATCATTCACTAGGGCGACCAATGCCGTTCCATGCTGTGGCCACGCCTGAAGCCAGATTGGTAAGGATCAAGGTAGTCCATTTCCTCCAGGAAATGAGGGAATTGCTGTGCCACCACGGTCTCAACAACCTTAATTAAAAAGCGAAGGTTGGAGACAGGACAATAGTTGTTAAGTGAGTCCGGATCCAGGTTAGGCTTCTTAAGGAGGGGTCGTACCACCGCCTCTTTTAATGAGGTGGGGACAAAACCCACCCTCAACGAAACGTTGACAACTGCCTGGATCCAGTCTCCAGTCACCTATCTGGCTGCAGAAACCAGCCAGGAGGGACACGGGTCCAGAACACACGTGAAGGCCCCCAGCCGATCCATAATCCTGTCCACTTCATCCAACGAAATAGGCTCAAACTCCTCCCAGAAAATTTCACCAAGACTAGCCCCAGTCTCCTCAGTGGATTCTGTCCAGTCGGAGTCCAACTCGGTCCGGATCCGAGCGATTTTACCTTGCAGAAACTGAGCAAAATCCTCAGCATGACCTGCAAGGGGTCCTCCCTCACTCCCTGGTTTAGAAGGGAGCGGGTTACCCTAAACAGGGCAGCTGGGCGGTTTTCTGCAGATGCAATAAGAGCAGCAAAATATTGGCGTTTCGCTGCTTCTATCGCCACAAGGTAAGACCTAATAAAAGTTCTTAACTGTGTTCGGTCAGATTCAGCCCGAGAGGACCTCCAACCACCCTCCAGGCGTCTTTTCCAGCGTTTCATTTCCCTGAGCTCTGCACCGGATCAGAGGCCGCATAGGCACAATTCGATCCAGGGCCCCCATCGCGGCCTGTTCCCAGGCCGCTACTAGGGTCTCAGATGAATCATGGGTTAAGGAGGCGGGAAATGACCCAAGCTCCGTCAGGAACCTGGGGCGGAACCAGCGCACCGGTTCCGCCACCCAGTGATGGGGTAAGGCGGTAGGAAAGTCTAGCCTAAGGAGGGAATGATCGGTCCATGACAGGGGGTTAATAGACAAAGACCCCATCCCCCGATCATTTATCCACTGCCCAGAGAGAAAAATCAGGTCGAGTGTGTTTCCTCCATTATGAGTTGGGGCCTGTACAATCTGAGTCAGGTCCATGGCTGCCATGGAGGCCATGAACTCCTGCACCAGCTCAGATGTCTCCCCGGCCGAAGGTAGGTTGAAATTTCCGACAACCAAGAGGTTGGGGAGTTCCACCGCCAACTCGGCCAAGACATCTAGCAGTGCAGGCAGGGCTGAGGCTATGCAGCTGGGTGATAGGTACACAACCAACAAACCCAACTGAACTCCAGGATCCCACTTCAGAAGGAGTAATTCACACCCGCCTATCTGAGGGACAGTGACCTCCCTAGGACTGAGGCCTTCCTTGATCACTACCGCCACTCCCCCTCCCTCCCTTAGAGTCGTGGCTGATGAAGTACCTGAAAACCTGGGGGACACAAATTGGAGAGGGGAACACCTTCCTCCATCCCAAACCAGGTTTCGGTGATACAAGCCAGGTCTGCATCCTCCTCGTCAATTAAATCCCGGATGAGGAGGGCCTTGTTTGCCACGGATCTGGCATTCAGGTACAACAGCCGGAGTCCAGGGGACCACTCTCTGTCCCCACTGGGGGAACAGGATGGGTGAAGGGGGCTGGAGAGCCACACCGCTCGAACAAGGCGGTGGGGCTCTCCAAGCCCCCTCCTCCCCCTATCTCTGCCCCTCCCAACCAACACCGGGATAGAAAGACCCTCACTCCACCGAACCTCAACATTCCCTCCCCCTCCCCCCCTCCCCTCACAGATACCCAACAGGCCTGATTTCTGGTCGGGGGGAGCCACCCCGGCTCATCTTTCACTACCCCCTCCCGGATCTCCTTAAAATTCGGAGTAAAAACCTGGTTAAAAAACCCCTCAGATCACGCTTAGAAGCATGCCACCTCTCGGGGTCCCAAAACCCATCCTTAAGGTAGGCCTTAGATAACACAGAAGGCCATGTCTGTGAGAGGGGGGCGTCTCGCAGAGCAAGAAGGTCAGTCAATGTATAAACCAGATTAAACATATAAGGTAGGCGAAATGGCACAACATTGCGATGGTAAATAAAAAGAAAGGGGGGGGAACCCAATATAACATGAGATGAAATGAGATGAAATTGGAAGAAGCCATCACTCTCTTACTGTGATGGAAGAGTCAAAATACTGATCAACAAAACAGATAAAAGTCTGCTATGAACAAAGTCCATCGGCATCCACTGCAACCATCCTCTCACGATGGCTGGTGGGAAACCACCAGCAGAGTCATAGATCAGTGCCTAGGTAGTGAAGCAGCAGTGAACTTCCGGGACTCTCAGTCTCCCAGTCGAAGGCCCGCCATCTCCCACAATGATCTAAATCCGAGATGACGACAAATGGAGGAAGAGTGTGGCAGAATCGGCAATAAAAAGGGCACAAAGATCACAGGCGGCATAACAAAAAGATGGTATCAAAAGCCCTCAAATAGCTGAAGAAAACCTTGGAGGGGATGAGACATGGGCCGGTGGTATCAGAGGAGGACCTCCATGATGGGGGGGGAGAGAGACCTCAGGGGAGAGGACAGATAAACATTTCCTACTCCCCCTCCGGTCTACTCCAACCCCAGAACTTCTCACTTCAACTTCCCCTGAGCCTGTACCGGCCCATACAGGCAAAATTAATCGCCCAGATCTCAAGCCCAGTTATAAAAGGGCCGGTTCTCAAAGCCCACATACCCATTGAGGGACAATAACAATCCCAGCAGAAGTTTGCCGGGTAAAAGTCCCAAATATCCTCAGTGGGGGAAGAAGCCACCATAGGCATGGCCTGGTTAAAGACTGTCCAGGAAGCCTCTCCCAAATGATCCCCTTGGGGGCCAAATCGCTCCCCGTGGATCCGGAGCACTGGAGGTGGATTCGATGGAGTCAGGCAGTTCCACACAGCACAGATCGATCTCAGCTCTCCCAGCTGAAGCGCTGTTGCTGAGGCCGCAGCCGCCCTCCAGGCGGAGGTAAGATGATACAATCCCCCGAAAATGCTGACTCACTGCCTCACTGCCTCAGATCGTCCGGAGCTCTCATGGCTCATCCGAGAGCCTGTTCCAAACCAGGAACGGCTCATTCTGAACGTCAAAACCTCAGAATGTCGGGGGAGACTTAAAGATGAAAAAGAAACCCCTGCAATGCTGAAAAAGCACCATTTCGCGCTACCGATCCTCGGCCGGGATTCAGGAAGTTGCCATCTTGCGCATGCTCAGGTCATAAAAAACCCATATTTTCCCTAATATGCGAGGGAGCCTAAGTTGGAAAGTCACTGGGTTAATCACTTTCACTATAGGAAAGGGTCCTATGAATTTGGGTCCAAACTTCTTGCTGGGCACTCTCAATCTTAGGTACTTGGTTGACAAATACATCTTATCACCTATTCGGAAAGGTGGTTGGAGACCCCGATATTTGTCGGCCTGAGCCTTATATTTTTCCGCTGACTCTGCTAAAGCTTTTTTTGTATTCTCCCAACCCTTTTTCAATGAGGTCATCCAGTCTGTTAAGGACATGGAAGTGGGCGGCTCTGTAGCCAACTCAGGTACAAAATCCATGCCCTTAGTTATTTGAAAAGGGGTCAACCCAGTACTGCTATGTACTGCATTATTATAAGCAACTTCTGTGAATGGTAAGTCTGCCCAGTTCTCCTGTTGATAATTCACATAACACCTAATGTACTGTTCCGCCATTGAGTTCAATTTTTCAGCCGATCTGTTTGTTGACGGATGAAAAGCTGAGCTAAGTCCCTGGGACGACCCAATAGCTCGTAGAAATTCCCTCCAGAACTTAGCGGTAAACTGGACCCCGCAGTCCAATATTACTTTTTTTGGGACTCCATGTAGCCTGTAGATGTGTTTCACAAACAGCTTTGCCAGTTGTTTAGCTGAGGGTAGTCCGCTGCAGGCAATGAAGTGGGCTTGCTTGGAGAATAAATCAATGACAGTCCAAATGACTCGGTTGCCGAGTCTGTCGGGGAGCTCAATTATGAAGTCCATTGCAATCTCCTCCCAGGGCTTGGTGAGTTCGGCCACAGTCTGGGGAAGGCCAGGGGGCTTCCCTGGTCGGTATTTCATGGAGGCGCAGGTGGCACAGCTCCTCACATAGTCTTCCACTTCAGTTTTCATCTTCGGCCAACAGAATTGCCTCCTAGTCAAATGGAGGGTTTTTAAAAACCCAAAGTGGCCCCCTAGGCAAGAGTCATGACTTCTCTTCAGTACTAGGAGCCACAGGCTGCGGGGCATGTAAAGTTTATTCCCCTTCCATGCCAACCCATCCTTAGGGTGAGGTCTGCCTGGTGTTCTTTGAACCAGGAATCATTAGAGAGTGCCGCTTTTAGCTCCACTGTCAACTTGTCTTTGGGGAGGTTGGAACCCTGGTGCGTTTGCACTCTGGTGCGGGCTTGGGTGGCTGGCTGAGACTCTGAAATCATGGCGTGAACTATCTCTTCCCGTTGGCTGTCAAATTGGGGTTTGCGGGAGAGAGCGTCAGCCAGAATGTTCTTACCCCTGGGATATATTTCAGCTTAAAGTTAAAACATCTGAAATATTGAGCCCAACAAACCTGCTTTGGAGAAAGCTTCCTCAGGGTCTTCAGTGCCTCGAGAGTTTTGTGGTCAGTCCAAACCTCAAAAGGCTCCTCCACCCGCTCCAGGAAATGTCTCCAGGACAGGAGAGCCCATTGCACCACAAACGCCTCCTTTTCCCATACCGCCCATCTGCGCTCAGTGTCTGTTAACTTCCTGGATACGTAAGCACATGGCATTAGATTGTTCTGGGGGTCTCTTTGTAGTAGAACAGCCACCACTACCACATCACTTGTGTCAGCCTGAACCACGAAGGGCTTAGTTGGGTCAGGATGCTGTAAGATTGGCTCTACTGCAAATAGGCGTTTTAACTGTTCAAAAGATTTTTGACAATCCATTGTCCAAACTAAGTGCTGGCTGGGTTTTGGCTTGGTGGCCTTTAGCAGTTCTGTCAAAGGGAGTGTGACCTCAGCGAAGGAAGGGATGAATTGTCTGTAAAAGTTTGCAAACCCTAGGAAGCTCTGGAGCTGCTTATGGGTGCATGGGGGCTGCCAGTCCAGTACTGTCCTCACCTTACCCGGGTCCATTTTGATACCCTTATTCGACACCCCGTATCCCAGGTATTCCAGGGCCTCCTTGTGGAAGTCACATTTGGACAGTTTTGCATAAAGTTTGGCTGCTAGGAGTTTTTTCAGCACTTGTCTGACTAATTTGATGTGGTCTTCCATATTTTCACTGAATATAAGAATGTCATCGAGATAAACAAGAATTCCCTGATATAAATGCTCATGCAAAATCTTGTTGATCAGTTATATGAAGACCCTTGGGGCCCCCTGGAGCCTGAAAGGCATGATCCGGAATTGGAAGCTGCCCAAGGGGCAGTTAAAAGCGGTCTTCCATTCATCTCCCTCCTTTATGCAAACTCAGCAGTAGGCTTCTCTTAGACCTAGCTTGTTGAAAATTTTTCCTTTCGATAGGTAGTTGAGTAAGTCTTTCATTAGTGGGAGGGGATAGATATTTTGAATGCAAATTGCGTTTATGGCTCAAAAATCAATACACATCCTCAAAGTGCCATCTTTTTTCTCTTTAAATAATATTGAGGTACCCATGGTGGATTTTGCAGGCTCGATGAATCTTCTGGCTAGGTTGTTGTCAATGTATTTCCTCAATTCAGTCATCTCAGCAGTTGTCATGAAATACATTCTAGGTTTTGGCAATTTAGCCCCTGATTGTAATTCGATGGCACAGTCTGTGGCTCAATGAGGGGGGAGGAGGTTACATTTTTCCTCACTGAAAGCTTCAGCCAAGTCTGCATATACTTTAGGGATCTGGTGTTTGCCTGGAGGTCTGTCTGAACAAGCTGCTGCTGCCTCTGGCCACTGGTCGTTATGGGTAGGTTGCTGTTTGGGAGGAGGGGTAGGGGTGGTTGGCCAACTGCTATTCTGATTTTTAGGTATCCATCTTCCCATGTGATGGTGGGGCCCCATTTGTCCAGCCAAGCCATGATAGATTCTGACATCTTTGGGGTTACTATAAATCGTATAAGTTCATGATGTTTCCCCATCTCTAATTTAATCAGTTCAGTAATATGGGTGGCAGAGACTTCCCCAATCAATGTCCCATCCACCTGGTGAAATTTAATCGGGTGCTTTAAGGGTGTTGTTCTGATCCCCAGGTGTTCTACCAATTTAAGCCAGATTAAACATCTGGTGCAGCCGGTATCTATTATTGCTGGGAGTTCTGCTTGTTTCCCTGTTTCTAGCAGCAATACTTTCACTTTAATTGAGAAGGGGGAGATGGGCACACTCACTATCAGGTCTTCATCTCCGCTAGCCCCGTCAGGAGGGGCTCCTTTTGCCGGAGGCTCCTTGCTGTCTTCAGTAGGGAGGGGAATCTCCACGGCTTGTCTGGCAAATTGATTGGTGTCTGGGGCTTGCTTTGGAGCCTTCCTGCCTCGCGCAGTTGTGGGGGGTCATTCTTGTGGAACTGGGGAGGGGCCAGGCACTCAGAAGCTCGATGTCCTGTCTTTCCACAGTGATAGCACTTAATCGCCCCCCGCTCCCCGGTTGAGGGGGGTGTGCTGTGCTGGGGTTTGGCTGGGGGTGGAGGTAAACTTCTCTGTCTACAGCAGTGGACATAGTATACCAGTCATGGAGACACTCAGGCATTCCCCAGATCCCACAGACTTTTCTGACTTCTGGGTCAATAGTTTCTTTAAAGTAGTGCAGGAGTATGTGGTCAGTCCAATGGCCTAGATTCCCTGCGACTCGTCTAAAGTCCCATACAAAATCTTTTATAGGTCGATTACCTTGCTTCATGATCTTGAACATGGCTTCATTTTCATTTATGCAGTCCGAGTCCTCAAATCGGGACCAGAGCAGTGTGATAAACCCATTGGCATCATTTAGTTCAGCAGTGCCCTCATTATGCAGCTGGGCTATCCATTCAGAAGCCTCCCTCTCATTCATTCCATCTGAGATTGATGACACTAAGTCTTGTTCTGATTCGTATTGATCACCCTACTGATCCACGTGAGCCCAGACCCTGTTGAGGAAATAAGCTAGCTTGGCTGGTGTCCCGTCAAAGGTTGCTCTGAAGCGAGGTGGGGCTGGCCTCGCAGGTGGGTGGGGGGCAGCGGCTGATTGTGGTAGAACTTGCTGTGGGGCTATTCCTGGTTGTTGCATTCCAACAGGCTGGTGTAAAGTTTGCTGGGCTAGAGGGGGGGGCACTCCAGTCGGCTGCTGGATTAGTCCCCCCTGTGGTGCCAGGATCATTTGGCCATAGGAGGGGGGCCATGGAAGCTTGAAACAGATGGCATGGAATACCACTGGCTCTGGATCCATCCCTGGCCGGGACAGAAAGCCCATCCAGGTGGTATGCTCTCCGCAGGAGGTTATGCTAACACAGATTGGCGAGGGGCGCAAAAAGGGTTTTTTTGCATTCCGTATGTTGGCTGAGCCTGATGCCCCATTGCTGCAGGATTGGAACGTTGTGCTAATTCTGTTGTTTGGCCTCTAGGTGGGTAAGTGGGGGGGGGGGTTGCATCCTACGAATCCACCCCCCATGTCCCAGATCAGAGAGGGCAAATGTTGGTTTTCCTAGCATCCAGCTCACCTCCAGGGGTTGGGAAGGGGGGGCGAAGCTCCCCCCTTCCATCCAATGAAACCTCTCCCAGAAATCTGATTCCTCGGCCCAAGCCCCAAGTCGAAGGGCTTCCTCTGCAGCCTCCATGGCTCATCCCTTCTCATCAGAAAAAGCAGGCAAGGGATCGGCAATTCCTCGAGCATCCAGGGCCCTGGCAGGCCTCCCTCCGATTTCTCCTTTCTCCTCCATCTTCACTGAGTCTTTGCATCACCCAGGGTTTTAGGTCAATGCTTGGGCTCAGTACCCCTGACAGCCCCCTTATGGGGTGCTGTTAGGTTTTTGGGAGATTCAGGATGTCAGCATTCCAGAAAAACCCCGACTCCCAGTAAAGATGCAGAAGCAGGATTTTCCAAAGTTATCTTTACTAGAAATAGGTAAACTGGCACATCTGGGAAATCCCGAATCTGAAAAACCTGGGCTTTCCTTCAGTAATTCAAAGCTCCCAAAATTACCCCCTTTCTCCTCAATCGATCACATGCTCCAATCAACGTCTGTTCCACCTCAAGCCAGCCCCTGACCACTCCTTCTCCAGATGCTGGCTCACCCTGATCTTGACCGATAGGAAGAATGCTATTATGTCTACTAATTTCCCTCTCCTAAATCCCCCCTCCTACTTTCCCACACATGAGGAGGTGGCAGCATTGAAGCTTCCGGCCTAATATGGCTTCCAAGGCTGACATCAGAGACATTTGGATCTTTTAGCAATGAAGCTGCCCTGATCACTAATGAGATTAGGGATGGGAAGGGCCTTCACCAAGGATATAATTGACTTCTGTATCCTTCTGAAAAGAATACATTAAACATAGTTAGAACAACTTTGTAATGGTTTGCCTCATACCTGCAAAACCATTTTCAAAAGATGGATCTGGAAGATTTAAGTTCAACCTCTGATATTCTGCAACTTTCAATTTTTTTCTTGTTTAAAGTCACTGACTAATATTACTTAGACCTTTAGTAAAGATAGTCATTTTACCACTTTATCACATCTAAATGAAAATGCTGAATCTCCAACAACTGATGATCATTCTTGACAAACTGCTGCATTAAGAGTACCTGTGCCATGGTTATCGTAAATGTCTGGACATCAATAAATTCTATTAAAAAAAACAGCATAATGCTTTTATCCAAAGGAAAGTGATCCTGAATTTAAGATATTTCCCCAACAAAAAGCAGACTAAATAAATAGCTCTAAATATATCTAACAAACAGCCCAGTTTCCCTACTTGTTATCACTTTTAGAATCTATTGCAGGTTTTTTTTTTCCTGTGGAGCTCTTGGTGCTCTCTGAGCTTGCTTGTTTTCTTGCAGATGTTTTATTACCCAAGCTAGGTAACATCATCAGTGCTAGTAAAGAATTCTGTTTGCTGTCAGTTTATATTCTAGTGGCTGGCCTGTCAGTGTTGGTCTTAGAGAGTCTTTGATTGAGCTGTTTGCTGTTGGCTTCTTTGAAAGTTTCTACATTATTTATTTATTTATTTATTTTATTAAATTTTTATACCACCCTTCTCCCGAAGGACTCATGGGGGTGCACACCCACAGTAAAATAACCTAGCATACAAAATTTAAAACAATTAAATACTTTGGCTCCACAAATTAAAAAACACACGAATTTAAAAACACCCAGTCCAGATTCTTGTCAAGCTAGTCCAGCTTGTTGGAAAAATACAATACATTGGGATATTGTTTGCTTGATTGTTGGTCTGATGTTAACCTTGGAGTTAATCTATGCTAATCTAAATGCTGATTATTTTTTTTCTGCCTTGTGTAAAATTTTACACAGAGAGAATAGGTATATGCACACACATGCCAGCCAACAAAAGACAAAAGTTCTACTCCAGGAAAGAGAACAAATACTCAATATTAATAATACAGTTAGTAACTACTGACAATATGAATTCTCTATACTATAAGGAACTCAATTTATAATATTGAATCTCCCTTGGTATTTAAACATAAAACCATTTTGTCTCATGAACTTTTCTTTTGTACTTATATATTCACATAAATGCACACTGATATAGGATCAGTGGGAGGAGGAATCAATTGTCTTACTCCCAGGAATGTATGCTCAACTTACTCCCAGGAATGTATGCTCAACCAATTGTTATACTGAAGATGAATCAATTTAGAAGACATGGTGGTAATAATGTAAAGATGATAGATAGATAGATAGATAGATAGATAGATAGATAGATAGATAGATAGATAGATAGATAGATAGATAGATAGATAGATAGATTGTCAGATTTGTATGCCGCCCTTCTCCCGTAGGACTCGGGGTGGTTCACAACAATAAAAACAACCCGACAATGGAAATTGTATAACTAATATTAAAACCAAATAAAATTCCCCAAATCCCCAAAATTAAAATCAGCAACAGATCAGGGAAGCTGCTGGAAGAGCCATGTCCTTAGGTCGGCGTGGAAGGTGCAGAGGTTGGGGGCCGTCCGGAGCTCGATGGGCAACCCAGTCTAGAGGGTCGGTGTGGCCACAGAGAACGCCCTCATCCTGGGGACCACCAGCCGACACTGTCTGGCTGAGGGGACCTGGAGGAAGGCCGCTCTATGTGAGCACACTGGTGGTGGGAGGCTGGTAGGAGGTGTTCCTGCAAATACCCCATGCCCGTGCCATGAATGGCTTTATAGGTGAGTACCAGCACCTTGAAGTGGACACGGAGGACCACTGGCAGCCAGTGCAGCTCATGCAAAAGTGGTGTCACATGGAAGTAGCGAGAAGCACCCGTAACTACTCGCACAGCCGCATTCTGGACCAGCTGGAGCCTCCGGGTGCACCCCAAGGGCAGCCCCATGTAAAGGGCATTGCAGTAATCCAACTGAGAGATGATGAGAGCATGAGTGACCATATGGAGAGCATCCCTGTCTAGGAAGGGGCATAACTGGTGCAGCAAGCGAACCTGTGCAAATGCCCCCCTTGTCATGGCCATTAGATGGTCCACTAAAAATAGCCATGAATCAAGGAGGATGCCAAGATTACAAATCCTTTTGGAGGCAGCAAGAGACCCTCCTCCCATCAATAGTGATGGGGATGCTAGATCATGGGACACCGGTATCCACAGCCACTCTGTCTTAGAGGGGTTGAGCCTGAGCCTGTTCCTACCCATCCAGACCCGTACTGCCTCCAGGCACTTAGATATCATGGAAAGGGCATCCCTGGGTTGGTCCGGGGTAGAGATATAGAGTTGGCTATGATCAGCGTACTGATGATACCGCACCCCGAAACCACGAATGAATTCACCCAGTGGCTTTATATAGATGTTGAAAAGCAGGGGCGAGAGAACCGACCCCTGTGGCACCCCACAAGTGAGGGGCCTCGGGGAGGATCTCTGACCCCCTGCCCAAACAAACTGTATACGGCCCAAGAGTTAGGAGGAGAACCACTATAGGACAGTGCCCCCCCACCCCCAACCCGACACAGTAAGATATCATGGTCGATGGTATCGAAAGTCACTGAGAGGTCAAGTAGCACCAGGATGGAGGCGTAACCCCCATCCCGGGCCCACCAGAGGTCATTCACCAGGGCAACCAAAGCCATTTCTTTTTTTTTTATTGAAAAATTTTAAAAAAGAGTTTACATATATATCCCCCCACCCTCCTCCCTCCCCAACCCTTCCCCACCAACCCTCCCCCTTACCCTACCCTTTCCCTCCCACCTCCCACCTCCCACCTCCCTACTTCCCAGAACAAAATACAGGGTATAATATTCAACAATCATAATCCAACATAATCTAATTAACTATAGCATCTTACATCTCTCTAGTACTTTAATTCCCCATTCATCATACTAAATTTAATTGCCTAATAACATTTTTATGTTTATTCATAACCTATCTGCAATTTTTTAATCCGATATTTGCTTTGAATATAGTCTATCTATCTTCTCCATTCCCTCACATATTTTTCGTTTGAGTGGTCCTTCAAATACGCTGAAATTTTTGCCATCTTTGTTAAGTCTGTTACTTTTAATGTCCATTCTTGAAAAATAGCCAAATCTTGCTTCTTCCAATACTGTACCACTAACAGTCTTGCTGCAGTTATTAAGTTCAAAATCAAATTAGTCTCTATAACCGTACAGTCCGTGACTATACCCAACAAAAACAATTGTGGTGTAAATTTTATCCTCTTTTTAAAAATATTTTGTATAATCCACCAAATTTTTATCCAAAATGCTTTAACCTTTTTACATGTCCACCATATATGGAAGTAAGTAGCATCCTCACAATCACATCTCCAACATTTAGATTGTAAATTCGGATGATACAAGATAATTTTTTAGGATCTAAATGCCATCTATAGAACATTTTATAAAAAAATTTCTCTTAAATTTTGTATAAATTGTATACAATTTATACAAAATTATAAATTTCACATTTCTTACCCATATTTTTTCCCACGTTTCCATCATTATTGGTTGTTCAAAATTTTGCGCCCATTTTATCATACAGTCTTTAACTAACTCTGTTTCCGAGTATATTTCTATCAATATATTATACAACCTTTTTAAATGCATTTGACTTTGGTCCCTAATTTGTTTTATCAGATTTTCATCACTTTGTGTAATACCGATTTTCTGATCTTGTCTCTATCTGGCTTGCAATTGCACATACTGAAACCAGGTTTGAGTTATCTTTTCTTCTTTCAGTATATTCAAAGGTTTTAATTTTAGTATACCTTCCTCTATAATAAGAATTTCTCTATATGTAATTACATCCTTCCTGCTTTCTCCTACAGCGGTGGAGCTCCGTCCTGAGGTAAATCAGGCCCTGTTCTTTCCCAGGAACTCTGCCAGATGTTAGCTCAGACCATTGCACAGGGCATAGACTCTGCCCTCCTTAGGAGGGGCATCCCTGTTCCCACCTCAGCTGGTACCACTTCCTATGTTCACCAGGCCCACCAGGATAAGGTTTATTCCTGGGCCCCTCACTCGCCTCATGAGTCTCAGGGCAGTGAATGGTCTTATACTGGGGAGGAGGAAGAATTCACAGATCATGATTTTTCTGAAGATGAAGGCAGATCTCCAGACAAACCAGCCTTCACTGGCCTTTTCAACCCTAGCATGTTCAAGACCTTGTTATACAAGGCCAAAACCATTGCTAATCTAGGGGTTTGGCTGGGGCATCTGACCAGTCAGCTGAACAGGATCCCCATGCTCGATTATTTACAGAACCGGTCACTACCCAGGACACTGTTCCTTCTCCCAGCTTATTTATAGACATTATCAAGAAGCAATGGCTTCAACCTTGGTCCTTGTCTAATCCCAGCGGATTAGACAAAAAGATGTACACTGTAGAACAGGAGGTAGAGGACATGCTTAAGTTGCCTACAATAGATACTCCCTTTGCCAATCTAGCATCTTCCAATATTCTCCCCTCAGATTCTGCAGAAGGGCTGAAGACCAAGGATAGGAAAGCTGACATGTCAGTTTGTAAGACACATCATGCAGCTGCCTGGGCGATCAAATCAGACACAGCAGCTTCTTTCTTTAATAGAACCTCCCTCCTGTGGCTATGCCAAATACAGGCAAGGGCTCCCACTGGAGATGTCAGATTACACCAGGACGTCAACAAATTAATTGCTGCAGCAGAATACTCTCCATATTATTGCAGGCAGTCCTTTCGTGGGGCAGAGGGTGGTTATTCCACCCCAACCTATCAGAGGACTTACCCCCCATCTTCAGACCGATCCCAGGATAGAGCTCAGTTCAGGGACAGGTCTAGACAACCCCAGTCTAGGAGACCCTTTCGAGGGGACGGCGGTAGACCTTACCGCAGGTCCAAATGACTCCCAGTCACAGGTTCCTATTGGAGGCTGCCTCATGAGGGTCTCAGCCCAATGGGAGCTCATCACAACCGACGCCTGGGCTCTGCAAACCATCCGGCTCGGTCTCACATTTTCATCCCTCCCTCCAAGGAGATTCATCTCTTGCACTCTTCCCAGAGATGCCACCAAGAGGTCTCTGATGGAAGCCGAGATCCTTCATCTACTTTCCATCCAGGCAATAGAACCAGTGCCTGTCTCGCAGAAGGGTCTTGGTTTCTATTCAATCCTTTTTCTGGTTCCCAAGAAATCAGGGGTTTGCAGGGGAATACTGGATCTAAAAAGATTCAACAAACACATCAAATATAAGAGATTCAAGATGCAATCCTTAACTTCTATTCTAAATTGCATCAGACAGAGGGATCTGCTTACATCCATAGATCTAAAAGAAGCCTACCTGCACGTACCAATTCAGATTTCACACAGGAAATATCTCAGATTCTGTTACGCAGGGCAACACTTCCAATATAGGGCCCTTCCATTCAGCCTGTCCTCTGCCCCCAGGATGTTCACAAAGCTCCTCGACGTGGTGGCAGCCCATCTGCGGGCTCGCCCAATCAGACTTCAATGTTACCTAGATGACATTTTGATTCAATCTTCATCCATCAGGCAGGTGAGACAGTATTTGTCAGAGACTATTCAGGCTCTGCAACCTCATGTGTTTTCAGTAAATCTAGAAATGAGCCAGTTAATTCCATCCCATTCTATCCTTCATTTAGGTGCCCGGGTAGACACAGTCAGTTGTCAGGTCTTTCTATCACCAGAACATCTAGTCAGCATACAGGCCTTAATACATCGAGTCAGGTGAGCTAGTTCTGTCTCCCTCACAGTATTGTCCCAGTTGTTAGGGAAAATGATTTCATATCTGGCCATAGTTCCTTGGGCAAGATTACATTCCCGAACCTTACAATGGTTCCTCCTACTGAGCCAACGAGCAGGCATCAGTCACTCCACAACAAGAGTCAGAGTGCCTCCAAAAGTTCTCCATTCCCTGAATTGGTGGATGTCACCTTCCCTGGAGAAAGGCTGCCTCTTCAAAGAACCGCCACATCTAACACTGACTTCAGATGCCAGTCTATTCGGCTGGGGGGCTCACCTGGGTTCCCAGATGGCACAGGGCAGATGGTCACCATAGGATCTCTTACACGACATAAATTGGTTGGAACTCAGAGCTGCCCACCTAGTTCTCTGTCATTTCCACCTTTCGCTAACAAACTGTCAAGTGTTGCTGTTAATCGACAATGTCACTGCTAAGGCACACGTGAACAGGCAGGGAGGCACCCGTCCAAGGACCTGATGTCCGAAGCAGCGAGCCTCGGCCTCTGGGCAGAATCACACCTGCTCTCCCTCCAGGCGGAACATATCTCAGGCGCACACAATGAATAGGCAGACTGATTGAGTCAAACAACCATCGACCACTCCGAGTGGCGTCTCCATCCAGACCTGTTTCACCAACTGATGACCAGGTTCGGCCAACCATGCGTGGATCTGTTTGCAACCCCAAAGGACACTCACCTACCATGGTTCTTTTCCACGCCAGGGACAGAAGTGACAGACACCCTTTGGGCGCCCTGGCCTCGAGGCCTCCTATATGCATTCCCTCCGACACCTCTACTACCAAGGGTCATCTGGAAGCTTCTGGACAAGCAGGCAGAAATTCTGTTGGTGGCTCCGCACTGGCCCAGAAGGGTATGGTTTGCGGACCTAGTGTCACTGTCAGTGTCTCGCCCATGGAGGATTTCGCCAGACAGGATTGTCCTGAGCCAGGGGGCAGTTCAACACCCCGAGCCCCAGTGGCTCCAACTGGCCGTCTGGCGATTGAGCGGGAAGTCCTGAGGGACTCCAGATTCTCGAGCGAAGTCATTTCCGTCATCCAGGCCTCTCATTGTCTGTCTACCACCAGGATTTACGATGCCACTTGGTCAACATTTTCTAGCTGGTCTCGAAAATCTCACATTCCTCCCAGGGCAGCTTCCCTTCCGGATGTCTTGAGTTTCCTGCACTCAGGATTCAAATGGGGACTTACTGCCAACATGCTCTGCAGACAAGTGGCAGCCTTAGCGACTTTTCTACATGGAGAGGGTCCTATCCCTCTCTCTCAACACCCCAAGGTGAGGAGTTTTCTTTGAGGGGTTGCTAACTTACGGCCTCCTCCAGTCCATAGGTATCCTTCCTGGGACTTGCCCCTAGTCCTACAAGTGCTCATGTCTGCTCTGTTCGAGCCTTTAGAATCTGCCAGCCTCAGAATACTTACCTTCAAGGTCGCCTTCTTGATAGCAATCATGTCTGCACAGAGGATCTCTGAACTGGTGGCACTGTCGGTATGTAGAGATCTATGCATTTTTCACTCCGACAGGGTGATCCTCAGGTTGGACCCGACTTTTGTACCAAAAGTCAATTCTTGGTTTCACAGGGTACAGGAGGTAGTTTTAACTAACCTTTGCCTTGATCCAGCACATCCTAGAGAACGACGTTGGCACATGCTCGACGTTCGTAGGGCACTTCGCAAATACATTGATAAGACTGCTTCATTCAGAAAGTTTGAATCACTATTTGTATCATTCCAGCCTACTACCATGGGAAGCTACCCCATCTACAATTGCAAGATGGATCAAAGCTTGCATCTCAATGGCTTACGAAGACCAAGCTACTCCAGTGCCTAGAAACATCACAACAGGGCTACTCAGGCTTCCATATTGGAGATCTGCAGGGCAGCAACTTGGGCTTCTCCCACTACCTTTATCAGAAATTACAAGTTGGGGCTTCTGGTTGGTGTTTCCGTCGTCGCAAGATGGTCTTTTTAAGACCGTCAGCTCCGCCGCCCGTTAGAGCCGCCTCAACAGCTGAGAGGCAGCTCGGAAAACTCGGTCTTCATAAAGAAGCGTGAGTAGAGCTGGTGAGACAAGGTTGAGCCCCCTGCGAAGTCCCCAGGTTGTCTTTTTTGTCCCTGGGGAGGAAGCAGGGTGAGGCTCCCTATCCAGCTCGCCGAGGCTCCAGACATCAGGGAAACTCTGCATAAGCAGAGCCAGATGGCGAGATCAACGCCAGTGAAAAACAGCAGAAGCTCTTAAATCAAGCAGGGTGAAACCGGGACTTTAAAAAACGCAAGTATTTGTGCTAGCCCTGTCAATAATTCTTACAAGAAAGAAGGAGTGAAAGTTGTGAAAGTGATTTAAAATGGCGACTGGCTTCAGCGGAAGACAAAAAAAGTTAAAAATGAAAGTAGAAGTGTCTGTGTGTTCTAAAGCATTTAAACCACTTAAAGTAACAGCGTATGCTACAAGAAAAGAGGAAAGTTTTTTCAGAGTGTTTTCTATTTATTTTTTCTTCCTTATAAAGCTAGGGAAAAAGGTGGTGGTGGAAAAGGAGGGAAGACCTCTTTTTTAGAAAGATTAAGACTGTGCAGAGGCATGGCTTCAAAACAAGCTAAGCCAGTTCCTAAAGCAGCAGGGGGGGCTCCCCCACTCATCAAACAAAAGAAAAGCCAGAGACTCAGACCCAGAGCCATGAACAGGAAGCTGGATTTAAAGATTTGAAAGAGTTTATAGCTATGGCTCTAGGGAATTAAGCTGAAGCTATGGAAAAATCTCAACAGGAAATTAAGGAGGTGGTTCAAGAAAAATATGACAAGATGAAGCAAGATATAATTACAGTAGTTTCTGGTCTTTCAGATGTGGTGATTGAGATTGAAAAAAAAGTGGGTGAACTTAGCTCAGAATTTGAATCTAAAATGAGGGCAACCGATGATAAAATTTTTAACGTGGACATTAAGACTCAAAGAATTGAAAATGAAGTGACAATGATGCAATTCAGATTTATGGAGTTTGCTTTAAGATTGAGAGGAATAAAGGAAAATAACAGAGAAGACCTAAGAGTAGTCTGTGCTGATGCACTTGCTGTGATGTTAAAGGTAAATCCTAAAGATATTTTTAGTAAGATTGACAAGGCTTACAGAGTGAATGCTCGGGTGGCGAGGCAAAGGAACTTGCCTAGAGATGTGGTGGTTTACTTCACTGATAGAAGAATGAGAAATGATATTCTGCAGAAGTCCTTTCTTACTACAATCCAAGTAGAGGGAAAAGATATTGGTGTCTATAAAGAACTGCCGCCTAAGATGCTAAGAGATAGAAAGGATTTTGGATTCTTGGTGACTGAATTGAAGAAACGTCAGATTCCATTTAGGTGGGATGCCCCAGTTGGAATAATACTGAGATATGAAGGTGAGAGATATCGACTAAACACTGTTGAAAAAGAGGAACACTTTTAGTACAATGTCTTTAAACCTGGTGCAACATCTCCACGTTTATCCTCGGTGCTAACTATAGAGGAGGGTGATAAAGACAATGAATTTGAAAGCGAGACTGAGGAACAGCGGAAGCAGACGGAGCTGGAGGCAATAGAAACTCAACGAGCAATAGAGGAAAGTCAAGGAGCAACAGGTGGCTCTTCAGACGAACTACTGTTGGATTTTTCAGAGGCCAGAAAAGGGCTACCCAGAAGCACAAGAAAGGTGGCATTGGACCTTGAACTGCTGATGCAGGAACCTAAAGATCAAGGTATAACTCAAGCAGCCCATAAGCAAATTTTAGATAAGCAACAGTAGCAAAGGTCTATCCCATCACAAGAGAAGAAGGGTGTCAATGGTAAACCACAGAAATCTGAAGCCATGGGAGGAGCTAGACTGAAGACTACCGCTCTGGAACAGAAACTTCAGCAAATGCTTGCTTCGCTTTGTGAGACTACAAATGACAATTAAATTTCTATCTTGGAATGTGAATGGTTTGAACTCTCCACAGAAAAGAAGGAAAATATTTCACTACTAATTTCACCACTAATAATGGTGTTATTTGTTTGCAAGAAACTCATATCAGAATACAGGATCAAAAATATTTGATGAATTCTAAATTAGGTGTACAATTTATATCTTCAAGTTTAGAAAAAAAGAATGGTGTTGTGATGTATATAAATAAAAGACTACCAGCTAAAACTATAGAAACAGATGATTGCGGAAGATACATAGCAATTGAATTATATATACAGAACGACTCATTCTTGGTGATTGGAATTTATGCTCCTAACCAATAACAGGAAAATTTTTATAAATTATTGTATTCTAAAATATTGCAATGGAACTACAGATCTATTTTAATTATGGGAGATTGGAATGGAGTGATTGATATTAAAATAGACAAAAAGAGCTTGGCAAAATCAGGTGTCAAATTACCACAGACTTTTTTTTGATATGAAAGAGGATTTGGAATTGAAAGATGTATGGAGAGTGCAGAACCCAAAGAATTGGACTTTACATTTTTTTCAGATTGACATAGCTCCTTTTCTAGGATTGATTTTATTTTAGTTACAGCTGATCTACTTTCCAAAACAAGAAAAACAAAAATATTTCCCAGGACTCTAACGGATCATAGCCCGACATGGATAGAAATAGAAATGGGAAAGAAGGAGAAAAGATCCTGGAGATTAAATGAAAATTTATTTAGATATGAAAAGAATATAATTGAACTTAAAAAATATATGAAGGAATTTTTTGAAATGAACTTGAATAAGGGTACACCTATTGAAATTGTTTGGGATGCAAGTAAGGCATATATGCAAGGAGTACTGATTTATATGAACTCTAAACGTAAGTTAAATCAACAAAGGAAAATATTAGAATTGGAAGCAGAAATAAAAAAGAACAATTACTTATAAAAAACCCGTTGGATAAAAAATTACAAGAAACCATAAAACTTTTGAAAGACCAATTTCAAATGTTTATAGCGGAACAAACTGCAACTAACTTACAATTTGCAAAACATAATACATTTTGTAATGCTAATAAACCGGG
This sequence comes from Coluber constrictor foxii, assembly GCA_038048745.1. Lineage (NCBI taxonomy): Eukaryota > Metazoa > Chordata > Lepidosauria > Squamata > Colubridae > Coluber > Coluber constrictor. The sequence goes on along the minus strand of CM075961.1, from coordinate 109,363,378 downwards.
CAGATGGTTGGCCTACACATTGAGAAAACAGCAGAACTCTCGACTTATTGATATTATTGAATATGGAGGGAAGGAAGTTTTTCAACAAAACTTAATTAAACAAGCCTTTTTAGATTATTATTCTAAATTATATGCCAAAGACCATATAAAGAATGAACTTATAGACAAATATTTAGAAGAAACTAGACTCACAAATATCTCCAGAGAGCAAAAGGAAAGAATGAATCAATTAATAACAGCTGAGGAGATTATTTTTGCAATTAAACAATTGAAAATGGCTAAAGCTCCAGGGACGGATGGTTTGACAGCAGTGTATTATAAAACTTTACAAACAGAAATGATTGAACATCTTAAAGACTTATTTCGTAGTATACAACAAGGGGAAAAAATACCCCCTTCATGGAAAATGGCCTTTATTTCATTGATACCAAAAGAGGAAGGTTCCACAAAACCGGAAAATTTTAGACCAATATCTCTCCTGAATACGGATTATAAAATTTTTGCAAAAGTATTAGCCAACAGATTAATGCCAGTTATGCAAGAGGTGATTCATCATGATCAAGCTGGATTTATAGAAGGCAGATACATGAAGGATAATGTGAGGCAAATCATAGATTTATTGGAATATCTTGAGAAAAGTAAACAGATCCCTGCAGTGCTGGTGTTTTTGGACACGGAGAAGGCCTTTGATCGTGTCAATTGGAATTTTCTATTAAAGACTTTAACAAAAATGAACTTTGGGGACCAGTTTGTTCAGGCGGTCTCAGCAATTTATCAAGAGCAAACAGCACAAATTATTATTAATGGAATACAACAAATTTTAATATATAAAAAGGAACAAGACAAGGTTGTCCGCTATCCCCACTGTTGTTTATTTTAACTTTAGAAGTCTTGTTGAATTCAATACGGGATTCGAGTACTTTGAATGGAATAGCTATAAGGCAAAAAGATTACAGAACAAGGGCATTTGCAGATGATCTGGTTGTTACCCTAACACGGCCATTGGAATCAATCATCCAGATGAAAGATATTATAGAAGAATATGGTTTGATATCAGGATTTAGATTTAATCAGAAAAAAACTAAGATGATAGCTAAAAATATGTCAGAAGGTCAAAAGAAGGATCTTGAAAGACTGGCAGGCTTTGAAATAGTGGTAAAGGTGAAATATCTAGGAGTGCAGGTTGCAGCTTCAAATATAAAAATTTTTCATAATAATTATGAAGTCTTGTGGCGAAAGGCGCAAAAAGATATGGACACTTGGAAAAAGCTGCAACTATCTTTACTTGGGAGAATAGCAGCAGTTAAGATGAATATTCTACCTAGATTTTTATTTTTGTTTCAAATGATTCTGGTGCTTAAAAATGATAAAAATTTGATTGAGTGGCAAAAAGGACTGAATAAATTTATTTGGAATGAGAAAAAGCCAAGACTGAAACTGAAAATTATGCAAGATGTTCGTGAAAGAGGTGGCCTTAAAGTTCCAAACCCACAACTATATTATGAAGCAGCAGTGCTGACGCAAGCGAGTGATTGGTTTGGAATGACAAGGACTGGAATATTGAACATAGAAGGCCATGACTTAGAGTATGGCTGGCATACATATCTATTTTATGAAAGTAAAGTTGATAACGTTTTTAGAAGTCACATACTCAGAAATTCTTTGATGAGAGTTTGGAAGAAGCACCAGCTTAAATTGGATTACAAAATACCTTTGTGGTTGGATCTTGGTCATATTATATGGAATATAAAGTCACTCGGGGGGATTTTATATAAAGAGATACTTTTTGATGATGGGGGCAGATGGAATTTAAAGTCGTTTAATACTCTGTTGGAAGAAGGGATTAATTTAACTTGGCTACAATATAGTCAACTTCAATCAAGATGGAGGGAAGATCAAAAAACTGGTTTAATGACGTATGAAGAGGAATTGGTGAGATAGATAAAAGAGAAAGGCCCAATGCATATTAAGAGGTTTTTAACATACTGCTGGAAAGAGACTCTGAAAGCGTATTGGTTAAAGACTGTATGATAAAATGGGCACAAAATTTTGCAGAACCAGTTATGATGGAAACATGGGAAAAGATATGGGTCCAGAATGTTAAATTTACTCAGTCACAGAACTTGAGGGAAAATTTTTATAAAATGTTTTATAGGTGGCATTTAGATCCTAAGAAATTGTCATGCATGTATCCTAATGTTCAGCCAAGATGTTGGAGATGCGATTGTTTAGATGCTACATATTATCATATATGGTGGACTTGTAGGAAAGTGAAAGCCATTTGAATTAAACTTTGGTGGGTTATGCAAAACGTTTTGAGGAAGAAACTTCAATTTTCTCCACAACTGTTTTTATTGGGTATAGTTAAGGACTTCTCATTGAATGAAACAAAATTGACATTATATATGATTACAGCAGCTAGGTTATTGATTGGACAATATTGGAAAAAAGATATTCTACCTACTATTGAAGAATGGACTCTGAAGGTGGCTAGTTTTGCAGAAATGGCAAAGATATCAGCATATTTAAAAGACAAGACCCAAGAAACTTTCATCTGGGAATGGAAGAAATGGATAGACTATGTGCAGAATAAATATCAAACAAAGAAGTATCAGATAGCGTTGAATGTTAAGTATGAATTGTTATATAGAATGTAGATGTAGAATGCTATATAGAAAATGTTATGCTGTGTTGAAAGTTATAGTATATAAGGTGTAAAGCAACTGGGGGGAATTATGATTTGGATTAAACAAAAGTTGTTATTCAGATGTAGAATGTTATGTAGAATATGCTAAATAGAAAGTTATAGTATATACAGGGGGTAGAGTAATCGGGGGAACTATGATTTGGATTCTCTTTTGTAATATTTGGGATAGATTATGTGTAGATATTATAAATTAAGGAAGGAATAGATAGTTATTATTTGGATGTTATCTAGAAATTTTTAGTATTGACAGGGGGTAGAGTAGATGAGGAAATTGTATGATATGATATGATTTGGATTTCACCTTTTTTTTTAATATTTGGGGAGTTAATATGAATAGTAATTTTTAAGGTTATAAGGGAAGCCAAGGGAGGGGAGGGTTGGGTTGGGGGGCTAGGGGGTAGGGCAGGGAAGGGGGGGGAATTTGTATTTGTAAAACTTTTTCAATAAAAAAAAAAGAAATTACAAGTTGGATGTTTTTGCCTCGGCCAAGGCTTCGTTTCGCAGAAGAGTCCTGCAGCAGGTTCTACCGGGCGAACAACACCTGGACTGCTCGGACTCCCGCCCTAGAGATACTTAGCTTGGGTATATCGCATTGCTTGGACTCTCCAAGCAGCGCACAGGAGATTGAACATTGGATCTTACCTGAATGTTCGATCTATGTGCGCTGCAGGAGAGTCCAACCCCGCCCTAATGTAGCAATCTCTGACTCTCTCCTCTCTGTGGCAGCCCCTCAAGTATTGGAGCACTACTATCATGTCTCCCCTGATCCTTGTCTTCACTAGACTAGCCATGCCAGTTCATGTAACCGTTCTTCATATGTTTTAGTCTCCAGTCCCCTAATCATCCTGGTTGCTCTCCTCTGCACTTTTTCTAGAGTCTCAACATCTTTTTTATAGTGTGGCAACCAAAACTGGATGCAGTAGTCTAGGTGTGGTCCAGAGGTGGGTTTTAGCAGATTCTGACTAGTTTTATTTATTTATTTATTATATTTCTATACCGCCTTTCTCCCGCAGGATTCAAGGCGGTGTACAGTAAAGAAAAAATAAAAGATACATAAACATCATAAAATTGATAATTAAAATTATAGCATAGTTTAGCCCAAATAAATAAAACCCAGAATTATATAATATTTTAATCATTCCCAGTTAACATGCTTAGCCCCGCCTGATTGAACATCAGGGTCTTGAGGGCACAGCGGAAAGCACGGAGATTAGGGATGTTTCGTATATCAGGGGGCAGTTCATTCCAAAGGGTTGGAGCCCTTACAGAGAAGGCCCTCCCCCTGGGAGTCGCCAGTCGGCACAATTTGATTGACGGTACCATGAGTAGTCCCTCCCTGTGAGAACGAACTGGTCGGTGGGAGGCTATTGGTGGCAAAAGACAGTCTCGTAAGTACCCAGGCCTAAGCCATGGAGCGCTTTAAAGGTGATAACTAACACCTTGAATCACACCTGGAAGACCACCGGGAGCCAGTGCAGCTTGCATAGGAGAGGTGTTACATGGGCACAACGAGATGCACCCATAATCACCCGCGCGGCTACATTCTGAACCAGTTGGAGCCTCCGGGTGCTTTTCAAGAGGAGCCCCATGTAGAGAGCATTGCAGTAGTCCATACGGGAGGTGACTAGGGCATGAGTGACTGTGTGCAAGGCATCCCAATCCAGAAAGGGACGCAACTGGCAGATCAGGCGAACCTCATAAAAGGCCCCCCTGGCCATGGCAGTTAAATGGTCTTCTAAAGATAGCCATGAGTCCAGGAGGACATCCAAATTGCGGGCCCTCTCTGTGGGGAGCAAGGTCTCATCCCCAATTGTCAGTGATGGTACCAGCTGACTATACTGGGAGTCTGGAAGCCACAGCCACTCAGTCTTGGAGGGGTTGAATCTGAGTTTGTTTCTCCCCATCCAGATCTCTACAGCCTCCAGGCAACAGGACATCACAGTAAGGGCATCGTTGGGGTGGTCTGGAGTGGAGATGTATAGCTGAGTGTCATCAGCATACTGATGAACATTCACCCCGAAACCACGGATGATCTCGCCTAGTGGTTTTACATAAATGTTGAACAGAAGGGGTGAGAGGACCGACCCTTGCGGCACCCCACAAATAAGGTGCCTTGAGGTCGATCTCTGCCCCCCTGCCAACACAAACTGCGAACGGTCAGAGAGAAAGGAGGAGAACCACCGAAGCACGGTGCTCCCTATTCCTAACCTCTCCAGCCGGTGCAGTAGGATACCATGGTCGATGGTATCAAAAGCCGCTGAGAGATCTAATAGGACCAGGATAGAGGAGCAACCTCTGTCCCGGGCCCTCCAGAGATCATCAACCAACGCGACCAATGCCGTTTCCATGCTGTATCGCGACCTGAAGCCTGACTGGAATGGATCCAGATAGACATCTTCATCCAGGTATCGGGGTAGTTGTCACGCCACCACACTCTCAACAACCTTCGCAACGAAGCGAAGTTTGGAGACTGGATGATAGTTTGATAATAAAGCCGGATCCAGGGAAGGCCTCTTGAGGAGGGGCTTCACAACCACTTCTTTCAAGGAGGCGGGAAAGAAACCCTCTCTCAGAGAAGCATTTATAATCCCCTGGAGCCAGCCTCGTGTAACCTCCCGGGAGGCCAGTACCAACCAGGAGGGACACGGGTCCAATAAACATGTGGCAGCGTTAAGCTTTCCCAGAATCCTGTCCACGTCCTCAGGAGCTACAGAATCAAACTCCTCCCAGATAATGCTCTCAAGACCTACCCCCGTCTCCTCCCCTGGATCTACCCAATTGGAGTCCAGGCCATCCTGAATCTAAGCAACTTTATCATGCAAGAATTGCACAAAATCCTCAGCTCGTCCCTGTAAGGGATTTTCCTGCATCCCCACCTGAAGTAGGGAGCGGGTCACCCTAAACAGCATTGCTGGGCGGTTCTCTGCAGATGCAATAAGAGCGGAGAAGTAGTTTTAGAGAACCAGTAGCGGAAATTCGGAGAACCGGTAGTAAAAATTCTGACTGGTCCTGCCCCCATCCTCTGCTTCAGAACTCCCAGCTGATCGGGAGGAAATGGGGATTTTGCAGTAACTTTCCCCTGGATTGGGGAGGGAATGGAGATTTTACAGTATCCTTCCCCTGGAGTGGAGTGAGAATGGAGATTTTACAGTATCCTTCCCCTGCCATGCCCACCAAGCCACGCCCACCATGCCATCCCATGCCCATCATGCCACACCCACAGAACCGGTAGTAAAAAATTTTGAAACCCGCCACTTGTGTGGTCTTACTAGGGCTTTATAGAGTGGTATTAGTACTTCACTTGATCTTGATTGTATCTCTCTGTTAATGCAATTTAGGATTGTGTTAGCTTTTTTTAGCTGCCGCTGCACACTGCTGGTCGAGGTTTCCCTCCTCCTCCTCCTCTACCTCTTTATACTCCCATGACCCTCTGACCAGTTGTGGTGGGGCTGGGAACATGCGCATGAGCAGGGAGACTCTCCTCAAGTGGGCACCCAGCCAGTCTGCATGTGCCTTTGCTGCACTTTGGCCGAGCCCGAATGCTCACTTGAGGAGAGTCTCCCTGCTTGTGTGCATTCTCCTGGCCCCACCACAGCTGGCCAGGGGGTTGTGGGAGGAGAAGGAGGAGGAGGAGGAGGGAAGCCTCTGCCACACCTCTTGCTTGTTCCTCAGCTAGCCCTGATTTCCAAAAAATTGCCAAGAAGAAAGAAAAGGAGCTTCTCACTCTCTCAGAAAGCCCAGAGATCTTTCCTTGGGGTTCTTCATTACTCCTTTTCTTTCTTCTTTTTGGAAATCTGGGCTGGCTGAGGAACAAGCACAAGCTGCAGCAGAGACTTTCCTCCTCTCTTCCTCCCCCTCCTCCTCTCGTGTGCATCTTCCTGGCCCTGCCACAGCTGGCCAGGAGATTGTGAGAGGAGGAGGGGGAGGAGGAGGAACAGGGAGCCTCTGCCGTGGCTTGTGCTTGTTTCTCAGCCAGCCCGGATTTCCAAAAAAAAAGAAAGAAAGAAAAGGAGTAGTGAAGAGCCCCAAGGAGAGCTCACCAGCTTTCAGAGAGAGAGGGGGGAGGGAGGGAGGGAGAGAAGAGGCATAGAGACAGGGAGCAAACACAAGATTCAGACACACATGCACACACAGAGACACACAGAGGGAGAGGGAGACCAGCTGACGGGTGAGTGTCTTTTGGTGAGAGCCCTCTGGCTTTCTCTGAGCCTGATCCTTGGGGTGGGCATGCAAGGTTCAGTGGGGCCAGCCCTTTTTCCCGATGCCCTGAGCTTCTTAAAGGTGCAGCTGGGCGCTGTGAGCCCATCCCCCTTTCCATCATCCCATCCTCCCGAATCCCATTCCCATCCTGCCAGCCCTCATGTTAGTGGGTCGTGGCTGGGTTGGGCCAGTTTCTCGGGGTGGAGAGAGGTTGTGCATCTCCCCAAGCAACCGAGGCATGCCTAACACCAACATGGCCAAAAGAAGCTCCAGCAAGAATGAGGCACCGGTGAATCAGCCTTGGCTGCTTCTCCATCTCTTTCCATTGCCCTTACCTTCTCAGGCCAGGCGAGAAGTGACTGGAAAGGGAGGGTGTTATGTATATAGTTTTGGCGGGAATGTTTGAACTTAATAGCCCTCAGCTGATTGGCTGACCACCACAGCTGCAGGTTATATAAGGAGAGCTGTTTCCCCAGGTTAGTTGCTGGATTCTCACTCTAATAAAAAGAGCTGTTGTCACTCACTGCCTGGCTTGCTGTGTCCTCATTCATCCAATGTAACATTGGTGATGAGGGTGGAATCTTGAGGCCAGAAGCCATGGAAAGAGCTGAAACCACGAGCTGATAAGGAAGCTGAGACCCCGAATCCAGCCAGGTGAGCATTCTATCTGGAGAATCAATCGACGATGTCTGCCTACGTACCGCCAGTGCCTTTCAACCCAACGTAAGAAAAGTGGGGGTCCTATATGTCCCGTTTTGAATGCTTCCTGGTAGATAGCAATCTACAGGGGCTGCCAGATGTGTGAAAGAAAGCCCTGTTCCTGAGCAATTGCAGATCCAAGGTGTTCGATATGGCTGAAGCCCTGTTGAAACTGAACTCAGTCCACACCATCTGATGGCAAACGCTCCAGACGCTGCTGAAGGACCACTACGCCTCAGCGCCATCGATATGTCCAGCAGTACGAGTTCTGGCAATGAATGCAGCAGGAGGGGGAATTGATCAGCGAGCACGTTGCTGCCCTGCGCAAAGTCGCAATCCAGTGTGAGTACCAAGATCTAGATGAGATGCTCCTAGAGCAACTAATCTGTGGAGTGGAAGATATTTGCTTGCAGAGGAGGTTGCTCGCAAAGACGAATCTAACATTGAACATTGCACTGGACGAGGCAAGGGCTCAAGAAACTACAGGGGACGACACAGGTCTGGACAACACAGAGGTCAGCCCCAGTTCATCAGGAAACCATATACACGGAGAGCAAAGAGGAGTCGGATGAAGAGGTCTACCAAATTGAACAGTACCGACAGGACCAGCGAGGCCACTGGGACACCTGTGTAAACTGTGGGGGACCCCATCCGTGACAAACCTGCAGGTTCTAAGATGCCATTTGCCGGCAATGCGATCGGAAGGGCCGCATCACGAGGGTCTGCAGATCCAAGCAGAGTCCCAATTGCAAGCTGCAGAGCAACACTAGCCAACGAGAGACGGTGCAGCAGAAGATGACCAATAAGAATGGTGGACACAGAAAGGGCACGAAATCTGAGGACCTCGAAGCCTGCACCATTTGAATTGGCCAGACCTGCATATCCCCCGGAGAGAAGACCTACATGACGGTCGAAATCCAGGGACAGGAATGCGTAATGGAGATCGACACCAGATCTCCCATAACTATCATGTCCTGGGATAGGCTAAAGAAGGCTGTCCCCAGAGTCCAGAAATGGCACCTACGGCACCAGTGGCTCACACTGCACAATTACCAGGGGAACCGCATCCCCATGGAAGGAATTGGCGAGTTCCAGGTGGAGTACGGGGAATTCCGGGAGAGGCTTCCCCTCACCGTGGTCAGTGGAAAGTTCCCAAGCCTCCTGGGCATGGACTGGTTCAGGGCCCTGGGCATGGGATTCATCAGAATCCGCAACGTGCGAAGCATCCTGAAAGACGACCTGATGCAGGAGTTCCAGGACGTGTTTGACAAGCAGCTTGGCAAGTAAGTGGGAACCCCTATCTCATTCAACCTTGACCCCAATATTGCCCCCATCCGGTTGAAGCCCAGGAGGGTGCCATTCACCCTAAAGCCAAAGATTGTAAGCCGCCTTAAGTCTCCGGAGAAGGGCGGCATATAAATCAAATTTTTAAAAAATTGATATCGAACTGGACAAATTGTTTGATTTGTCAAAGGGGTGCTAGTGCCAGTCGATCATGCCCGATGGGAGACCCCAATAGTGATCCCAGTTAAACCTGACGGGTCTGTGCGCATCTGCGCTGATTACAAATGTACAATCAATAAGTCTCTCCAGCGCTTACCCAGTTCCGATCGTACACCATCTGCTGCACTCCCTTGGGCCTGGCAAGATCTTCACAAAACTCAATCTTGTGCAGGCGTATCAATAGTTGCCAGTAGATGGTGCTACCACGGAGGCTCAGACTATAGTTACTCACAGAGGTGCCTTCAAGTGTATCAGACTCCAATTTGGAGTCAGCATAGCCCCCGGACTGTTCCAGAGCACCATGGAACTATTATTACAGGGGATTCCTGGGGTGGTCCCATATTTTGATGACGTGCTCATCACCACAGAAGACAAACTACAGCTAGGGGGGAGATATAGACAAGTTCTAGAGAAGTTCAGAAGTGCGGGGCTCAGGGTCAAATGCAACAAGTGCATGATCGCAGTCCCTTTGGTGGAATTCTTGGGGTATCAGGTAGACAGAATTGGCATACACCCCACCAAGAGCAAGATTAGGGCGATCCAAGAGGCCCCCACCCCCAAAGACAAGGTGGAACTACAAGCGTTCCTGGGACTGTTGAATTTCTATGTGATTTTTCTAAAAGAAAAAAAAAGAGAGGAGCCTGTGTAGCGTAGAGGGCTAATGCCTCCTACTAAAGGCAGCAATTAACACCAGCTGCCTGTAATTTCTCTGAGTTCAATCCTAGACAGGCTCAAGGTCGACTCAGCCTTCCATCCTTTCTAAGGTGGGTAAATTGAGGACCCAGTTTGTGGGGGCAATAAGCTGACTTTGTATAAATATACAAAAGTATGAAGGCTATTGCTTAACGCATTGTAAGCCGCCCTGAGTCTCCGGAGAAGGGCGGCATATAAATCAAATTTAAAAAAAAAAAAAAGACAAGGCAACGGTAGCTGAACCCCTGCACAGACTGTTGGCCAAAAAATCCACATGGGTATGGGGGAAGGCTGAGACTACTGCGTTTGCTGCCATAAAGAAACTACTGTCGGCCGAGAGTTTTCTAATATAGTACAACTCTACGCTTCCCCTTGTTCTAGTCTGTGACACGTCCCCATCTGGCGTGGGAGCCATCCTGAGCCATAGACTACCAAACGGTCTAGAGGCATCCATCGCCTACTACTCCAGTATTCTTTCAAGTACCAAATGGAACTACAGTCAAATTGACAAGGAGGCCCTTGCAGCAGTCTCAGGAGTCAAGAAGTTCCACGAGTACTTGTTCGGCAGAGACTTCGACCTCATCATGGACCATCGCCCCTTTCTGGTCTCATACCAGGGAACCAACCTACCCCAGCAACCCTGTCTCCCAGGATGACATGCTGGCCTATCTTCCTGGCAGCATATTCCTATCGCCTGGTACATCGACCAGGTATGAGCATGGGCAATGCCGATGCCCTCAACCGTTGCCCATTACCAGACAGGATAGAAGACCCCACACCCAGAATCCCCATCCTGCTGATTGACATCTTGGACTCGAGACCCATTACTTCAGCAGAGGTGGTGAGGGCTTCAACCAAAGACCACATGCTTAGGAAAGTCACAATTGGGTCACAAGGGGGTGGCCGGAAAAGACTGAGGGCAGGGAATTCAAACATTTTGCTAACAAAACAGGCGAGCTGGCAATGCAAGTGGGGTTGCCTATTGTGGGGCGATTGGGTCATTGTTTCCTTGTGCCTAAGGAAAAAAGTTTTGAATCTGTTGCATGAGGGGCACCCCGGGATTGTGAGGATGAAGGGGTTAGCTAGGAGCTACGTTTGGTGGCCCCAAATGGATAAGGACATCACTGAGTTGGTGGGGAAGTGCCAGCCCTGCCAAGAGTCTAGACCCACCTACAGCACTGGTACAGAAATGGGAGCAGCCTCAGGGTCCCTGGTCCAGGATCCACATAGATTTTGCTGGCCCAGTCCATGGGCAGGTATTTATGGTCGTCACGGACGCATTATCAAAGTGGCTGGAGATTAAATTTATGAAAGCCACTACCACCAACGCAGTCATGAGGGAGCTACAGCAATTGTTCGCCACCCATGGCCTACCAGACACCTTAGTTTCAGACAACAGGCCCCAGTTCATGGCCACACAGTTTGAGGGATACTTGGCAGAGTTGGGGATCAGGCATGTACTCTCCGCCCAGTTTCATCCTGTGAGTAATGGATTGGTGGAGAGATTTGTGAGAACAGCTAAGGAAGCTATCTTATGCCTAGGCCCCAGGGACTGGCAGGAAAAGATAGACCGATTCTTAATGGCCCAACTCACCACACCATGCACCGCCACAGGCCAAAGCCTGGCGGAACTTCTAATGGGGAGAAAACTCCAAGGACAGTATTCTAACATAATAACGACCCCAAACACACCTCAAAAATGACAATTGCCTTACTAAAGAAGCTGAGGGTAAAGGTGATGGACTGACCAAGCATGTCTCCAGACCTAAACCCTATTGAGCATCTGTGGAGCATCCTGAAACGGAAGTGGAGGTGCACAAAGTCTCTAACATTCACCAGCTCCGCAATGTTGTCATGGAGGAATGGAAGAGGACTCCAGTGGCAACCTGTGAAGCTCTGGTGAATTCTATGCTCAAGAGGGTTAAGGCAGTGCTGGAAAATAATGGTGGCCACACAAAACATTGACACTTTGGGCCCTATTTAGACATTATCACTTAGGGGTGTATTCACTTTTTTTTGCTAGCAGTTTAGACATTAATGGATGTTTGTTGAGTTATTTTGAGGGGACAGCACATTTACACTGTTATACAAGTTGTATACCCACTACTTTACATTGTAGCCAAGCATCATTTCTTCAGGGTTGTTACATGAAAAGATATGCTTAAATATTTACAAAATATGAGGGGGTGTATTCACTTCTGTAACAAACTATATGCTTAAAGTAGTACTTTAAGTTGCTAAATATTTAAACTGTTGCTGGATATGTCTATGTAGTATCTCTCAGCAATAATATCAAATGTCTTTAGCAGTGTCTTATCTTATGATGTAATCCAAGATTAGACTATAGTTTTGGAATTTCCTATTGCTGTCTCTTCAATTTTTTTATTACATCTGATCCTGATGAACTTCACTCACAATCATCTAAGGATAGCTAAGTGCTCAATTTCTGAGCAACATAAGCATAGTTCTTCAATTTATTAGAAGAGTCTTAGAAATAATATCACAATATCCCTGAAAATTGTTGTGCACCTATTCATAAAAATAGTTGGCACAAATATAATCAAGATTTATTTTAAACTCATAAGCAGGCAAAAATGAACGTGGAAGATAAAGCAAGTACTAAACTATGCAGAATTTCAAACTATTATATAAGAAAGTTATATTTTGAGCTTTAGCGTTTTAATAAAAATGTTTCGATAAAATTTATCTAGAAACTTTTGCTTTGGTCTACAATCAAGGTTCCTATTCTGTTGTAATGTTCAAGAGGCAGCCTCAGATATTTGCTGGCAGACAATAGAGCCTAATTAGTTTTCAGGAAGACAGTATGCATTAGAGATTGGCCATGCCCTATGTATTTCAATTAAATATGATTCATGACTGTTACTACCACCAAAGGCAACGTGTTAAATTGATCTTCACACATTAGAAAAAAGTAACCCCAGATGTATAATTAACTTTCCTCTGAAATAATAATAATCAGTTGCAGATGTATCCTGAAGCACAGAGATATATTTCATGAATTACTTTTCATTGATGAAATATGCATGTACATCATTTGATCTCTCATTGCTCTATTTAGTTGAATATGTGGATTCTGTCATTAAGGAAGAAGATGGTTAATCAATTATCAATAAATTATCAATGCGCGCACACAAATTTATATGTTTGTAAAAGATGATAAAGAAGCTATGTACAGTATATCCAAAGTTATGAAAATAGTTGCTGGAATAAAAGAGAAATTATAAGAGCAACCTGACATCAAGGGGGGTGCGGACCTGGTAGGTATTACTGAAACCTGGTTGGGCCTGGAGTGGGGGATCCCCCTCGTAGAGATGTGCCCACCGGGTTTCTTTGCATTCCATCGGCCGAGGTCCCAGGGGAGGGGCGGGGGGGTGGCGGTTCTTGTAAAGGAAAGTCTTGTCCCTAGGGAGGCCACTGTACCTCAGATAGCTGGATGTGAGTCTCTCCTCATGAAGTGGGGACATGGGAGGCAGATGGGTTTGCTGATTGCGTACCTGGCTCCCTGCCACGTATCGGCTGCCCTGCCCGAGCTGCTAAGCGTGATTGCCGAGGTGGCAGTGGAAACCCCCAGGCTTATGGTCATGGGGGATTTCAACCTGCCATCCGTCGGCGAGGCGTCTGAGTTGGCTCGGGAGTTCATGGCTTCCATGACGGCCATGGACCTGACCCAATTAATTCATGAACTCACTCACACGGGAAGACACACTCTGGACTTGATTTTTGTCTCTGGTCAGTGGATAAATGATCTTGAATTAGGGGAGATAGTGATTGAGCCCTTGTCATGGTCAGATCATTCCCTCCTTAGGCTCGACTTTCTAACCGCCAGACCCTGCTGCAGGGAGGCGGAACAGATTAGATGGTTCCGCCCCAGGCTCCTGATGGACCCGGAGAGGTTCCAGACGGAGCTTGGGCCATTTCCTGAGGATCAGACACATGGCTCGGCTGAAGGGTTGGTGGCCGCCTGGGATAGGGCCGCCGCTGACACTTTGGACCGAGTCGTGCCTTTGCGGCTTCTGACCCGTCGCCGAGCTTACCTGGCTCCTTGGTTCTCTGAGGAGCTAAGGGAGATGAAGCGCTGGAAAAGATGCCTAGAGAGCAGTTGGAGGTCCTGCCGTTCCGAGTCCGACCGAACACTGGTAAGAGCTCATATTAAGACTTACCTAGTGGCGATAAAAGCGACAAAATGTAATCATTTTTCTGCTCTTATTGCATCGGCAGATAACCGCCCAGCTGCCCTGTTCAGGGTGACCCGCTCCCTCCTTCATCCGGGAGCGTGGGAGGACCCCTTGCAGGGTAGTGCTGAGGATTTTGTTCAGTTTCTGCACGATAAAATCACTCAGATTCGGGATGGTCTGGTCTCCAACTGGGTAGAAATGGGTGGGATGACGGAGGCCGGTCTTGAGGATGTCATCTGGGAGGAGTTCGATCCTGTTGCTCCCGAGGACGTGGACAGAATGCTAAGGTGGCTGAACGCAACCACATGTTTATTGGACCCGTGTCCCTCCTGGTTGGTGCTGGCCTCCCAGGAGGTTACACGAGGCTGGCTCCAGAGGATTATTAACGCTTCTTTGAGTGAGGGTGTCTTGCCAGTTGCCTTGAAAGAGGCGATGGTGAGGCCTCTCCTCAAGAAGCCTTCTCTGGACCCAGCTGTTTTGGCTAATTATCGTCCAGTCTCCAACCTTCCCTTCTTGGCGAAGGTTGTTGAGAGTGTGGTGGCGCATCAGCTTCCTGGGTATCTGGATGAAGCTGTCTATCTGGATCCACTCCAGTCTGGCTTCAGGCCCGGGCACAGCACGGAAACGGCATTGATCGCATTGGTGGATGATCTCTGGAGGGCTCGGGATAGGAGTTGCTCCTCTATCCTGGTCCTGTTAGATCTCTCAGCGGCTTTTGATATCATCGACCATGGTATCATGCTGTGCCGGCTGGAGGGGTTGGGAGTGGGGGGCACCGTTTTGCGGTGGTTCTCCTCCTATCTCTCCGACCGGTCACAGACGGTGTTGGCAGGGGGGCACAGGTCGACCCCGAGGCGCCTCACTTGTGGGGTGCCGCAAGGGTCGGTCCTTTCGCCCCTTCTGTTCAACATCTATGTGAAGCCGCTGTGCGAGATCATCCGTGGCTTTGGGGTGAAGTTCCATCAGTATGCTGATGATACTCAGCTGTACTTCTCCACCCCAGGCCACCCCAACGATGCCGTGGAAGTAATGTCCCGGTGCCTGGAGGCCATGCGGATTTGGATGGGGGGCAACAGGCTCCAACTCAACCCCTCCAAGACCGAGTGGCTGTGGCTTCCGGCGTCCCGATATGGCCAGTTGACTCCATCACTGACCATTGGGGGCGAGTCATTGACCCCCACGGATAGGGCTCACAACTTGGGCGTCCTCCTGGATGCACGGCTGTCTTTAGAGGAGCATGTGATGGCCGTGGCCAGGGGGGCTTTTTATCAGGCTCGCCTGATAAGCCAGTTGCATCCCTATCTAGATCGGGACTCCTTATGCACAGTCACTCAGGCACTCGTCATTTCCCACCTGGACTACTGCAATGCTCTCTACATGGGGCTCCCCTTGAGGTGCACCCGGAGGCTCCAACTGGTGCAGAATGTGGCCGCATGGTGGATTATGGGAGCAAGGGGGCACTCCCATGTGACACCTCTCTTGCGTGAGCTGCATTGGCTTCCGGTGGTCTTCCTGGTGCGCTTCAAGGTGTTGGTGACTACCTTTAAAGCGCTCCATGGCACAGGGCCTGGGTACTTGCGGGACCGCCTTCTGCCACCGATAGCCTCCCACCAGCCAGTATGCTCCCACAGAGAGGGACAATGTCGGCTGGCGACACCCAGGGGGAGAGCTTTCTCTGTGGCAGCACCAGCCCTCTGGAACGATTTGCCCCTGGAGATCCGTACGATACCTGATCTCCGGGCTTTTCGCCATGCCCTAAAAGCTTTTTTATTTTGTCAAGCTGGGCTGACATAACCCCCCCCTCTTTTTAAGTTTAAAGTTTTTATGGGTTTTAAATTTTAATTGTCTATTGGTTTTTTAAATTTGTTGGGCCAAAATTATTTAATTCTTTTACTAATATTTTAAATTTTGTATTGGAGTGCTTTTATTCTTGGCTGTACACCGCCCTGAGTCCACTAGGAGAAGAGCGGTATATAAATTTAATAAATAATAATAATAATAATAATAATAATAATAATAATAATAATAATAATAATAAAAACAATGTACCTGTTAGCAATATGACAAATATACAAACCCAAAGAGAACAAGTCAATTAAACCATAATAATGTTTACTGATAATTGCAGTTTTTCACACAGAAACCTCCACTATCCCATTAGTTGACCTCATGAAAATTTCATTGCTGATATATTTATGCATTAGTGCTATTGCATTTCTATAATCATTGCTTCTCTCTTTTATTCAAGCTTCTGTTGCCAAATTGATACCAAAAGAGAGCTCACCTGAGAAGATGGTAGTGATAGTCCATAATCTTGCAGTGGTGCTGGTTGTACTTGCAGGGATACTGGTGGACCTGAGCCTATAAAACCTCCAGCAGAAAGTTGCTGGCTTGGGGATACAATGACATAACCAGTCTGTGCAGAAGTCTGTTGTATAACAGGTGAAGGAAAGACAGGACCAGAAAGTGAACCAGAGTTGTCTCCTGATGACTGTTGATTTAAACTCATCTGGCTAAACTGTGTTGTGATGTCATCTCGCTGTAAGGATAAAGTCAGAAGGGAATGAACAAAAGAGATCACTGCAGATAATATTTGGAAAACAAATCAAAAACAAAAGATTTTAAAAAGCACCTATAAGAAGCAGGAATTTAAGCATCCATACTTACAAAAACAATTCAATGAACAAAACAAAAAATAAGCCAAATTTTAAATTAAGAAATCTAAACTTCAAGAAACTTAAATATTGAATTTTACATTAGCTTTGGTAACATAATTTTTGTTTTTGTTATAAATGGGAGCCCTCAAAATAAAGTTTACACTATGATGCCTCATTGTTAAGAAACTCTTATTGAAACAGTGAAGACAAGTTTTCAAACTATCACTATGTATTCAAAAGACACAAAGAATTGTAACAGAGGTCAAAATTAAAAACAATTATAGTTGACAAAGATATTTGACAATATTTCTTTAATATATCTTTCTGTAATACATCTTTAGTGCTTTTTGTTCAAAATAAAAATTGTTCCTTCAAGCCATGTTTTATTCCTGACAACTGCTCCCTAAAGTTTTCTTGGGAGTATTTTTTGAAAGTTGAAGATGCCCTGCTTCTTTTCTAGAGGTAAAAGAAATAACTAGCCCAAAGTTATCCAGATCACTTTGTGCCTAACAGAGAACTAGGACTCACAATCTCATGCTTTCTAGTTTGATTACAACAAACCAGGCCTTTTTAAAGCTCTATGTGTATTCTACACATAGGAGTCAAGCAAATTGAATTTTGAGATTAATTGGCAAAAATAAGAGAATTTACCCTGTGATTAAGCAGGGATAGAATATAAGGACATATTGCTTGAAATTATTTGCTATCTTCAAAAATACATTTTGGGCAGAATATATTGGTGTCAGCACGTCAAGATGCGTTTATCCTAGTGCTGACATAAGAAGGAGAATGCAGGCGTCTGCAATGGGATGGTTGCCTTTCACCTACTTATTTTCTCTGGAGATAATGTCCCCTAGGAGATGGATGGGAGGGGGGAAATTCTTTGAATTGGAGCAGTAGATTAGGGGTGAATGATTGGGAAGATGGCCAATGAATGCAGAGGAATGGGGGAAGGAAGAGGCTATGGGACTGGCAGCAAGCCAGACAGCAAAAAACTTCAAAGAAGCCACTCGAGGGCACCATAGATGAATTGAAGGAAGAATTTGACTGTGCCATAATTCGGGAGGAAGGGCCATCATGCAGGCCAAAGGAGAAGGGGGAGCCTGGTGAACTGAGAGGCTGTAGATCGAAGCACAGCCCTTCCCCCCCCCTCATAGCAGGAGGAGAGGAAGCCCAGAGGTGCATCCATGGGTCCCCCCCTCCCCACACAGAGCAAGCAGAGCAGCCTAGGCTGGGCATCATTTCCCCGCCCTCGAATGAGAGATGAGGAAGAGAACCGGGGGCACTGACGGCAGACTCACAGAGCCCCACAGTGGGACAAGAGAGCACCAAGGGAGGACCCACCCCAGTTCAGAGGAAAGTTCAATGGCGATCCAGACCAGCTAGCGCAATTCCTCAACACAGCTGAGATCTACATCGAGCGCTATAGACACCTCTACCTATTCCCTAGAGCCCTAGTCAGTGCTATTTCAGAAGGGCTGGAGGGAGAAGCAAGGACCTGGTCAGCAGCCCCATACAAGAACATGGCCCCCCAACTACAAGATGCAGATGGGTTCTTACAACTACTATGAGCCTGTTTCGAGGAGGCAGAGGAGGACCCCTATGTGGAGGACGAGCTCAGGAACCTAATGCAGAAGGGGAGGCCCATCAGAGAGCATATCCATGTATTCAGGGAGTCATTGGGACCTTACCTCCCTTACCAGAGCGACTACTAGTATATTTCTTCAGAACAAGCCTAGATAAGCGAATCGCCCAAGTGACCGCTTATCGGGACATCCCGAACCGACTCTCCGAATGGTTCCGGGTAGTGATGCAAATTGAGAGGGGGCTATGTGCCAATGAAATGTTAAAGCAACCGGATGCCAAGGAGAGAGGCCAATTGGACCCGGGACCTCACAGCAGAGGAACCACAGCATTACGGCCTGCCCAGAGGCCATTTGTCCCACGGAGCCTGCTGAGATGCTATAGATGCGGGGGAACTGGCCACTTGGCAGCAGCATGTGGGACCCCGGGGCCGAGGCCAGGCCCACTGCCCAAGACATGACCGAAAAGAGGGCCCAAGCGTGCCACCAACGCACCACGAAGACTCCCCCCGGGTACAGAGGTCTTTGCCCACCTGGCTGAAACAAGGGGGAGCCCAGATGATGAAAATCAATCCCCTGAATTGTATGACAGTGAGGATGATGTGAAGACAACCCAATGGTGAGTGGACCCATCCACCCTTTTCTCTTCCCCATACGCCTAACGGCCCAAAAACAGGGACCCAAGGGACTTTCCAAGCCTTAATAGATTCGGGCTGCACGAGGTACCTGATTAATCTACCCACAGTCCTTAAATTGGGGATCTGCGCTAAAAAGCTCAGCCACACAATTCGATTTGAGCAAGTTGATGGATCCCTAGTAGGGGGGATTTACGCCACACACTTGACCGAGCCAGTGAAGCTGGAGCTAGCAGATCACTGGGAAACGATCCATTTCATAATAGCCCCCAAAATGACAGATCCAGTCATACTGGGACTCTCTTGGCTAGACAAGTGGGGCCCAATCATCTGGTGGCAAGAGGGGATCCACAGATTGAGAATAGCAAGTGGGCCCCACCCCCTGCCGCTCCAACCAGGGAAGATGCCTCCCACGCAGGGGCCCCAACCCCTCCTGCCAGAGGAACAAAAGACACCCCCAACACAAGCGTCCCCCTCTAAGGGTACAGCAAAGCAACTGGCGGCCACATCCAACAGCTCCCATGAAACAGAACAGATCCCAAAAGAGTACCAAGACCTTGCAGAGGTATTTAGTGAGGCTGAGTGTGATGTCCTACCCCCCCCCCACCACCACCACCACCACCACGAAGCCGATTGCGCCATTGAAATCATCCCTGGGGCAAAACTACCTAAACCTAAATTGTATGCCATGACACCCCGTGAAATGCAAGAAATGCAAAACTACATAGACAAGAACCTACAAAGAGGTTTCACTGAGCCAGCCAAACCGTGGGTAGCGGCACCGGTCCTTTTCAAAGAGAAGAAAGATGGCTCTATGTGTCTAGTGGTTGATTTTAGAGGTATCAACACTGTCTGTGTATACAACTTATATCCCCTTCCCCTCATGAAAGACATGCTAGCCCACCTGGCCAAAGGGAAGGTTTTCACCAAACTAGACCTCTGCGAAGCCTACTACTGGATACGCATCAGGGAAGGAGATGAGTGGAAAACAGCATTCAACTGCCCCCTAGGAAGTTTCCAATTTAAGGTGATTTGGACTACAGGGAGCCCCGGCGGTGTTCATGCAATTGATAAATGACCACCTCTATAAGGGGGTCCTCGTCTATCTAGATTCTCATTTACACGGAAACCATAGACGAACACATACCCCTCGTCCGCCAAGTGCTGGAAAAACTGTTGAGGGCAAACCTCTATGTCAAACTATCAAAATGCATGTTCCACCAGTCGCAGCTAGACTACTTAGTGTCAAACGAGGGGATAGAAATGGACCCAGCCAAAGTACAATCAGTCCTAGACTGGCAACCCGAGCATCAATGGGGGGGAGGGGCGGAGAGACGGAATGCCATGATAGAGCAGTACCTGAGATGTTACATCGACTACCAACAGTCTAACTGGGCAGACCTCCTATCTTTTGCGGAGGTCGTGTATAACAATGCTGTCCACAGTAGCACAGGACTAACCCGATTTAAGATAGTGAGCAGTATGGATTTCGTCCCCAGGCCAGAGTACCCAAGAGAGCCCCCTTCCTCAGTCAGTCTGACCAATTGGATGGAAATGTTGAAAGAAACCTGGGAGAACGTCAAGAAGGCGTTAGCCAAGGCGGCACAATCCTATAAGAAGCAAGTGGATAAGCACCAAACTCCCCAAAGACCATTCCGAGTGGGAGAGAAGGTCTACCTCTCCACCAAGTATTTGAGACTTACTCCCGAGCAGGAAACTGGGCCCAAAGTTTATAGGACCATTCCCTATAGTAAAAGTAATCCATCCGGTCACAGTACAACAACAGCTGCTCCGATTACTAGGGAGGATACACCCCATTTTCCACAGTAGCCTCCTGAAACCTGTAGTGGAGTCAACTTTAAGACTGATGCCACTTGACCCCCCCCCGAGCCCCTGGTTATTGGGGCCACACTCACTATGAGGCACAGCAAATTCTCGATTCGAGGTGGCACAGGGGACATCTCCAATACTTAATCAAGTGGAAGGGATACCCCTTATCAGAGGCTTTCTGGGTGAAAAGCAGAAACATCCAAGCTGACCGCCTTATAGCCAAATTTCATGCAGATCACCAGGGCAAGGCGGGAGGGGATGGGACACACACTCCCGGATGGTGTACTGGTACTTAACTTGTTGTTTGTCTTACACAGGCCACCCTGGAGAAATGAAGGGGGAGGGGCCAGGTGATCTCTGGGTGAGATCATCCGTGGCTTTGGGGTGGAGTTCCATCAATAAGCTGATGACACCCAGCTGTACATCTCCACCCCAGGCCACCCAATGATGCCTTTGAAGTGATGTCCCGGTGCCTGGAGGCCGTGCAGGCCTGGATGGGGAGAAACAGGCTCCGACTCAACCTCTCCAAGACCGAATGGCTGTGGCTTCCAGCGTCCCGATATAGCCAGCTGGTGCCATCGCCCCCCACAGAGAGGGCTCGCAACTTGGGCGTCCTCCTGGGTGCACAACTATCTTTAGAAGAGCATATGATGGCCGTGGTCAGGGGGGCTTTTTATCAGGTTCACCTGATACGCCAGTTGCGTCACTTTCTGGATCGGAACTCCCTACACATTGTCACTCATGCTCTCGTCACTTCTCGCCTGGACTACTGCAATGCTCTCTACATGGGGCTCCCCTTGGAGTGCACCCGGAGGCTCCAACTGGTCCAGAATGCAGCCGCGAGGGGGATTATGGGAGCGAGGGGCGCTCCCACATGACACCTGTGCGAGCTGCACTGGCTCCCGGTGGTCTTCCGGGTGCACTTCAAGGTGTTGGTGACCACCTTTAAAGCGCTCTATGGCTTAGGGCCTGGGTATTTGCGAGACCGCCTTCTGCCGCCAATAGCCTCCCACCGGCCAGTACGCTCACACAGAGAGGGCCTCCTTAGGACGCCATCGGCCAGACAATGTCGGCTGGCGACCCCCAGAGGGAGAGCCTTCTCTGTGGCGGCACCCGCCCTCTGGAATGACCTACCCCTGGAGATACGCAGGATACCAGACCTCTGGACTTTTCGTCAGGCCCTTAAAACCCACTTATTTCACCTAGCCGGGTTGGCTTGATCCCATCCTCTGTTTTTAATTGTAAATGATTTTTAATTGGACTGTTTTAATTTGTTAGCCAAAATCATTTAATATTTTTTAAAATTGTTTTAATTTTTGTATATCATGTTTTACCCTGGCTGTTCACCGCCCTGAGTCTGGTTGGAGAAGGGCAGTTTATAAATTGAAACAAATAAATAAAATAAATACATAAATGTTAGCACATCAAGATGCATTTATCCTAGTGCTGACATAAGAAGAAGAACGCCGGCGACTACAATGGGACGATTGCCTTTCACCTACTTATTTTCTCTGGAGATAATGTCCCTAGGAGATGGCCTTAATAAAATGGAAGTTCGTTTTATAAAAGACTTTGTTTGAGATGCAATTTATTTGAAGACAGCCTGAAAACCTGACAATTGGTTTAATTGCTTTTCAAAGGTTGATGAGTCAAGAAATATATTTTATTCTCTAGATAACAATGAAATCCAAAGAGAAGGTTAGGCAGATAATGCAACTATGTAAAAAAATCAATAGAAATCTGTAATACAATAGAAAACTGCTGTGTTGGAGAAACTGTTAGAAGATGTTGTGGAACATAGGAAATGGCTGGATATGGCATTGATTGAAAAGATGGCTGCAGAACTGAAATAGGCTTAGAAAATGAAGAGAAATTCAGTTATTACAATTAAAATAAGATGCTTTTTTAATCTGCATCATCCTCAAAATAATAATCTAAGGGGATCTAAAGGGATTTCTCTGGATTCAGGTTAAAATTAAATTTTAATAAAGTAAAGATTAAACAGAATTGCTGAAATCACTATAAGCTAAGATCCAATTAATACAATATTGACTATGTTATAACTAAAATAAATAATAATAATATCTTTGGAGAACATAACTAGGTAGATTTTAAGGTTTTATGATCTACTAAGTATCGACTATAAGTAGTTGTACAACTTAATTTTTCCACTGACAGCTCTTTCACGTTTAGTTTACAACTTGTAATTTATATTGTTGGCAAAGTACCAGTGATATACATTTTCTATTGTGTAATTTCAATATTATTCTAAAAAATTCTTCTAACTCAGGCATTGTTCAGATTTTTTGTTGGAGGCAAACAGCGTCTATGCTGGTCTTAGTGAATTATGTAAGTCAGAAGTTTCTTCCATTTGATCATTCATACTTGTGTGATAAGACTTGTCATTTGTTGCTGTGGTTGCTGGGCAAGTTATTGAGATGGTAGTTGTTGAGACTGTCCAACTATCTGGCTTCCAGCACCCTGCTGACGAGTTGGAGATGATATATTGCAGGTGACCCATCAGGATTTACAAATGGCTGACCTGGGGGAAAAAACATTGTTTAATATATTTTTAAATGAAACTTCATAGTAATTCCTAAATGACATCGCTGAATAGCATATTTCATTCCCTCATACATTAATGGATACAAGAGTTCGAGGGGTCCTTGGTGCTCTCTGAGCTTACTTGTTTTCTTGCAGACATTTCATTATCCAAACTAGGTAACATCATCAGTGCTAGACAGCTGTTTGCTGTCTGTTTATATACTAGTAGCTTGCCTGTCAGTGTTGGTGGAGTGATCTTAGAGGTTCCTTGATTGGGCTGTTTGCTGTTGGCTTCTTTGGCAGTTTCTTGATCAGGGTATTGTTTATTTGGTTGTTAGTCTGATTTTAACCTTGGAGTTAATTTATGCTAATCTGGATGCTGATTGCTGATGAAGAGATGCTTGGATCTTTTTGTTCCTTTTTGGGTTTGGTGATAGTCTCTTTTACATAATCTATAAATGTTTTTAATGTCTATTAACACATGTCTATCCATGGCTGATTTGTCAGAGTGCCAGACTAGAAATTCCCTGGCATTTTTGGACTTGGCTTGGCCTAGGACTGTGATGGCGAACTTACAGCATACATGCCCAAAGTGGCACATGGAGCCATGTCGCCTGGCACGCGTGGCATCAGCCATTCCTCTTCTGGGTTTCTGGAGGGCATGCACACACGATTATTAGTTGGCCTTTGTGCAGGCAGCAGCGCTGGAAACCAGAAGAGCTGTTCTGTGTACATGTGTGCTGGCCAGCTGATCGGCGCGTGTGCATGCACAGCTGTAACCAGAAGACTTGCCAGTCGGCGTGCTTGTGTACATTAGAAACCAGAAGTACATTTTTCAGTGTGTGCATGCACCCTGGGCAACTCCTCTTCCTGGTTGCAGCCCAGACGAGCACACACTCCCTTTTCGGTACACGTGCCATGTGCATGCATGCCATCACTGGTCTAGGATGATCACATTTTCTCAATTGAAACTTTGGTTAAATCTGTCTATATGTTGTGAAATTAAAGAATTTTCTCATGTCTTCTGACTGCTAGTTGGTGCTCATGGATGCATTCTTTTACTCTTTTGCCTGTTTGTCCTACATAATGGTTGTTGAAATCCTTACATTTTATGTTGTAGATGACTCCTGGTTTTTTTTTCTGGGGTTCTTGGATCTTTTGGTCTGCTTAGAATGTGTTGAAGGGCTTTAGTTGACTTGTGTGATATGCTAATTCCCTGTGGTTGTAGTTGTCTGTTGGTGGTTTCTGAGATATTCTTAATGTATGGCAGTGTAATTCTTTTTAGGGTGTGATGGTAATTACACCCTACCATCTCTAATGGTAATTAGAGATATGTTCTTTAATTAATTAGCTCAAACCCGCGTTCCATGGGCTGGATGCATCATGCTCTGGCTATGCCCACCCCTGGTTTAGTGAAGGGGAAAAAAGTCGTGATATGCGAGTTTAACACCCCTGAATTAGATGAAATCTAGACCAACAGAATTCTGAGAGTTGTACTTCAAATAATACAAAGTAACGGAAGGCTAAATTATAACATTCAGTTTGAAAAATAAATAATACTTAATTGTTCCTTTACAATTAATAAAAAAATTACTACATATGGTCAATCTCCTTCCTCTGACATTTGCTAGTTGTGGGGGAAATTGCTGTGTCTATTCTCATTATTTTTATCATTTTCAGAATTATGAAAAAAGCTGCCTATATTCAGCTGGCAAATCTTTCTTCTAACATATAAGTTGATGGTGGTAGTGGTCAGAGGGTAAGACAGTGGCATACACATATGAAAATATGGGTGCAAGTTAACACAAGACTAGCAGTACAAGTAAGTATAAACACACACAAATTATTATTGATGAATATTTTTGCAATATTTTATATAACTCAGACAACCAAATTATATTAGTTTTTTCTGATGGGACATCTTTTACTCTCCAGATATTCTTGAATATTGCTCCCAGTATTCCTTATGTGTAAATTAAGGCTACTTAGTTATTGCTACTGTATGAACAGTTATCCACCTTTCTCTAAAAGGTTTGGGTTTTCAAATGGTTCGGTAGAGTTTTATAAACAGATTCCTACTATTGAAGTCTACAGCCATTTCTTTCCATAAGAAATTTTCACTATCTTTAAAATACTAAATAGTATATATTTGAGCAAAATATATTGTTTTAAAAAATTCTATTAAGATGGTTAGTGGACAAATTGGAAGATTTTTCTTATATCATTGGTCCATCAATTATTATATTTGGTTACGTTTTGTCAGGCATTTAACTGATATAAGCTTTGTTTTATCAGGATAGCTAAATTATTTTATTTGCTACTTCTTTCTAGTACCTTTTTTAAAAAGTAACAATTAAAGATATATTCATTTTACAGGTTCGCAGCACTGATGACTTTGATGTGTGCCCTTCGGAAATTTCTGAAAGTATTTTAGCAATGTATTCATCATTTAAATACTGTATTGTCAGCAGCAAAAATTGCTTTAAAGGGTCTATTATTTATTACAGTAACAAAAAATGAATAAAATAAGAAAGACAATCAGGTTGACCTGTATGTGGATTGAGTAGAATACTTCCTGGTGGAATCCCTGCAGCTTCAAGTGGAAGGATGATATAGCTGGTGTTGCTTGGTACTCCTTGGCCACCTATTCCATTCTCTGCATAGGATATACTGTTTGAAGATATAGCAGTAACTCCAGGGACAGGCTGATGTGTTCGGGACAGAGATCCTGAGGACCCAGCACTGCTGGAGGACTCTGAACCTGTAAAGCAAATGCTCAATAAATGTTACAAAAATTAATTTCCAGGGCACTTTTGGGAAAAAAACCCACCCCTACAACTTCTGTATGATAGATGCAATACATGAACAATACATGAATCCATTGTTCCCTCATCCTCAGATTTTATGAATGCTAATCATAGGCTTATATGAATGCAAGCATCTTAGGATTTAATATTTATTAGTATAATTTGGAGAAGTTGCTGGAGAAGTCAGTACTACCTATACTTTATCCAACTGGAGTAAAAAGAAAAGGTAGAACAACAACAATCCACCTACAGAAGGTGAACAATTCAATAAATAGATATAAATTACAGCCAACCTTAACTCAGTGTCTTGGCAGAATAATGTTACATTTTATTTAATTAGTACATGCTTGAATACATTCCAATTTAACTTGTCCAATGATGTTCTTTGGAAGTAGAAATAGACCCTGCATTGAAATCTATATCAGATGATATTGGAGGTCAATCAACTAAACTAAACTTTTAGTGAATAATACATTGAAACAAACATTTACTAGTTTGTTTGAAATCTTCTTTTATAACCAATTTGTTAATGTTTTTTAAATCACAATACGAAAAAGGAATATTGAGATAGGTTTTTTCTAAGAACAAGTATTAATTTTTTTCACTTCAAAAGATTTCCAACTTTCTTTAATATCAGTATTCATTTCCTAATTACCTTGTTTAATGATCTTTCAAAGTTAAAATAATGTAAATAGCTTTGTGATCAATCCTTGCATTTATGACTGTCTCAGCATTGTGTGGCCATTTGATTGCCATTGATGTGCTTTGCTTGCAACAAGCAGAGTTAATAGAGATGATAGAAGTAAAATTGCAAGTTGCAGCCACATGATGTTTCACTTAATGACCAGTGGGGAAGTGAAGCCCATCATGGTCATGTGACTTTCTGCTAAGTGACCATGGTGCTTACTGATGAAGTTTCTAGTCCAAGAATGTCAAATTCAAGGCCCACAGGTCACATCCGGCCCACAATGTGGTTAGATCTGGCCTGCGGAGCCACCTGGAAACAGCAAAGGAAAGGCCTGCAGTGCCTCAGCCTCAGCCAAGCTGACTGGGCCTGATCTACAACCCGGTGGCAGCCATCCAGGCCAGAAAATGGTCAGCCTTAGACAAGGCTGCTGCTGCCCTGTCCCCCGGGCATGCAGACAAGAGGCAGAGAGCACGCAAGGGGCCTGGCGTCTCTGGGGACTGACCTTCTCCTGCAGGCTGACTGTGTTCTGGGTGGGGTTGAGGAAGCTCGGTGGTCCATCACTGGTTCCATGGGTCAGATCTAAGGCAGGATGCAGGAACCAATGTTGTCTATGGCCCAGGTGCACTGCTCACTTGCATGTGCAGGCCTTATTGTTTGAGTGCAGGAACAAAGCCTTCAACTGAGCAAGGAGGCACCATAGGGCCAAGACCTGAGCTGCCCTGAGTCTCCGGAGAAGGGCGGCATATAAATCAAATAAAAAATTAAAAAATTTAAAAAAAGACCTTCACACCACATCCAACCTGCTGGAGGAAGAATGAGACCCAATTATCCCCATGGATCCAATCTGCATGCAAATGGTGCATCTGTGTGTGAATGGGATGCTTGGAAATAGAGCTATCTGAGGCAATCCAGCTGCTGTGTCTCCGCTTTCTTCAGTCTGGTTAGAGCCGGACCACCAAGCTGCTGGCTGTGACAGTGGGATCCACCTGAACAGCCATGATCCCCCCCACCCAGCCAACCAGCACCGCTTGACCTACTCCTCCTGGCTGGCTGGCTGGCAGAAAGCCTTGCCTCCTCGTCCTCCCTGCTCAAGCAGCAGAAGGCTCTGTGGGCAAAAGGGTCTCTTATTTTGTCCCCCGGTGTGGTTAGTGAAGTGGCTGGGCAATAACGAAGCAGCACAGACAGGATAGTGACAACAGCTCTTTATTATATGGCGAGACTTCAGCAAAGGTATGCCGGCAGCAGCCCTCTTTATATACAGTTTGGCTGCTGGCCAGTAACCAATCAGAAACAACCCCTAGCTTGAACTTCCCACTCAAAACAGTAACAACATAACACCCCTCCCCTCCCAGAATGCACATTATCACAAGTATTAACATATTTACAGATGTAGTCGCGCAGGTGACCTGGGCGTGTCTTAGTCCTAGTCGACCTGCGCAGTTCAGTTGCAGGCAGGGCATTGAGCCGGTCAGAGGGACCTCCCATCTCTCCTGGCTCTGCCAATGGAACCTCCGGGATTTTTTCGGAGGTGTGACTTTCCCCGGTTGGGAGGAGAGGCTCGCTGGGGCAGCACTGGAACTCCGGCTTGCCAGATAAGTATTCCGGCTCACTTGGGGTTGAGGTAGCTGTATTGGAAGGACCTTGGTAGTTAGGGACTGGCTTGTAATCGAGGTCTGAGTTCTCGCTAACTAATCTCTTTCTTAACTGGTCGATGTGACGCCTCCAAATTCTCCCTTGGCCGATATCCACAGTATATGATTTTGGTCCAGTCATCCCTGTCACAATACCTTCCACCCACAAGGGACCAGTGGCATAGTTTCTCGCATAGACCATTGTGCCAATTGGGAAATGCCTGAGGCCTCCCTCTTCCCCCTTGAAATTATCGGCCGAATAATTTCGATGCAATCGGTCAAGGACACATCTGAGCTTATGGCCCATCAAAAGTTCGGCCGGACTGTGGCCAGTGGCTGTGCAGGGAATGGCATGTTGCACTGCCAAGAATGGATCGATTTTGGCCTGCCAATCGCCCGAGTCCAGTCGGGACAAGGCTTCCTTGGTGGTCTGAACGAATCGTTCGGCCTGACCATTCGAAGCCGGATGGAAAGGAGCCGAGAGGGCATGCCAAACGCCCAGTTCAGCAAGGAAACCCTCGAATTGGACCGAGGTGAATTGTGGCCCATTGTCCGAAACCAATGTGTCGGGCAGGCCGTGTGTGGTGAAAAGGTGGTGGAGAACCCGAATCACAGCCTCCGAAGTGGTTGAGGGCATTAAGAAAACCTCTAACCATTTAGAAAATGTGTCCACTACTATTAGGAAGGACTGGCCGTGGAACGGCCCAGCAAAATCTATGTGTAGATGCCCCCATAGGCCCTTGGGTTTCTCCCATTCCCTAGCCGGGGCGACTGAGGGATCTGGATGGGACTCCTGGCAGGGCCTGCACTTCCCCACCCACTCAGCGATGTCCTGGTCTAAATGCGGCCACCACACATAGCTTCAGGCAAGGCCCTTCATTCTAACCATGCCCGGGTGACCCACATGCAGCATCTCTAGCACTCTATGCCTTAGACTTTTAGGTACAACAACATGATCTCCCCACAGCAAACACCCCCCTAACATTGAAAGTTCATTTCGCTTTGTACAAAATGGTTTAAAAACAGCAGAGTCAGTTTGTGAGGCCAGCCTCGCAGGACCCAGCCCATCACTGTTCTGATAATAGAGTCTCTCTTAGAAGCTTTGGCCACCTCGGCTGAAGATAGGGGCCCTGGCGGCACAGCGTCCAGCAAAAGAATTGGGGCCTCGGGAGTCGGGTTGTCTAAAATGTCTGGCAGGGGACACCTGCTAAGGGCATCTGGTCGGTGGATCAGTTTGTAAGAGTATGCGGCCAAAAAAATTGACCGCCTAGTCATTCGTGGAGAAAGTGCGGCAGGGGTGGGCCTGTCGCCGGCAAGAAGGCCCAGCAATGGTTGGTGGTCTGTAACTAATTCAAATGTACGGCCAAACAGGTACTCGTGGAATTTTTTAACACCGAAAATGGTGGCTAAGGCTTTCCTGTCAAGTTGGCTATAGTTGCGCTCTGCACATGACAGAGTCCAGGAGTAGTAAGCAATGGGCGCCTCTATTAGGTAGTCTATGGCTGAGTATGGCCCCGACGCCAAACGGAGAAGCGTCACAAACCAAGACTAACGGCAGTTCAGAGCTATATTGCATTAGAAAACTGTCCTCGGAGTGGAGCTTCTTGAGAGCGTTAAATGCTGCCGCTTCTCTTTTGCCCCAAACCCACGGAGTGCTCTTGCCTAAGAATCTATGGAGTGGTTTGGCTACCATTGCTTTGTCTTTTAAAAACATGGTGTAGAAGTTAAGAAGGCCTAGGAAGGCCTGTAGTTCGGTCTTGGTTTTGGGCGTGTGAGCGTTCTTAATAGCTCTCACCTTGCTTTTGGTGGGGTGGATCCCCAATCCATCAATCTTATATCCTAAGAACTCAACTGAGGGAACCCCAATTTTGCATTGGTAGCGGGTCTCTCACGATGGTCAGCGGTAGTCTCACCTCGAAGTCACCGTAGGAGATGGTGAAGGTGTCGACGCCTTCGACTGGGACGCGGTTCCCCTGGTAGTCTAGCAGGCGGATTCATTGTCTTGATAGCTGGCTCTTTCGGTAGCTCGGAAGCAGGGACTGTAGCGTAGCCCACGACATGATGGAGAGTGCAGATCCGGTGTCGATCTCCATCTTGCAGGGTTGTCGGTTGATCTTGACAGTAGTGAAGACTTTTTCCTCGATCGCCGTGCTGGCTTGGCCGACTCTTGCACTGTAAGTTTGAATCTCACGCCGCTTTTTGGCGCCCTTGTTCTGGATTGGTTGTTTTGAAGCTGGCAGCAGTTCTGATTGGCTGCCCTGGTCACGTAGTTTGGAAGAATGCGGAAGCTGCGCTCGGCATACTCGGGCTAAGTGACCTCTCTTCTCGCAGCGCCTGCAAATGGCCTCACGATATTTTCAGGTTTGTCTTTTGTGCTGGCCACCGCAACTCAGGCAGCTCTCTCGACTGCGGCTGGGCTCGCCTTTTCTTTTTTCAGTTCGGAAGACATCTTCGTCTGATTCTTCCTCCGAACTTGTTCTCGTCTCCTCGCGGTGAACTGGGACCACTTTAGACCCCATTTTTCTCAGGCTGAGGACGCTGTAAAGCCTCCGACGCCTTTGTTGATGCTTCGTGTGCCCTGGCCTCGTCCAAGGCACTGGCAAGAGTCAAATCAGGCTTCGCGAGCAGCCATCTCTGAAGCCTGGTGTCTTGAACACCGCAGATTAATTGTTCGAGCAGCATATCATCCAAGTCGCAGTAGTCACAGTGGGTTGCGGCTCTTCGGAGTGCTGCTACATATGCGGTCACCGGTTCCCCCTCTTTCTGGATTCTCTGCCTCAGCTGGTAGCGCTGGACGAACTTGGATGGTGCAGGGACATAGTGTGCCCTGAGGGTTGCTTGGAGTGTGTCCCAAGGAACCATTTGCACTGGAGTCGGCTCACACAACGACTCGGCCATTTCGAAAACGTCCGGTCCACAATGGCTCAGGAACAGGGCTCGTTTGCGATTTGCAGATAGCGCGTGCATGTCGCTAGCTTCGAGCGAGCATTCGAATCGGGTCATGTAGGACCCCCATTTTTCTCGAGCTGGATCAAATGGCGTTGGCGGAATGTACGCTGCCATGGCTGAAGTCTATGGTCCCGGTGGGCACCGTGTCTTATCGTTAGCTCTTTTTGATCCTTCTGTGTGCTATCCCACCTTCGTCGCCAAATGAAGTGGCTGGGCAATAATGAAGCAGCACAGACACGATAGTGACAACAGCTCTTTATTATATGGTGAGACTTCAGCAAAGGTATGCCGGCAGCAGCCCTCTTTATATACAGTTTGGCTGCTGGCCAGTAACCAATCAGAAACAACCCTTAGTTTGAACTTCCCGCTCAAAACAGTAACAACATAACAGTTAGCTCCAGCAGGCTGAACACGGGTGTGAGGGGCCTTGCCCCACAGTGTCTCCTCACTCAGTTGAAGGTTTCATTCCTGCCTTCAAACAGTAAGGCTGCTGTGGAATTGGAATTGGTTGGTGCAGGAACCAATGCCATCCGTGGCCTGGGTGAGCTGGATTGCATGCACCGGCCTTACTGTTTGAAGGCAGGAATGAAGCCTTCAACTGAGCATGGAGGCATTGTGGGGTGAGGCCCTCAGACCTGTGTCCAGGCTGCCAGAGCTTGCTGTACCAGGGGAGAAATCAGAGACTCCATTGTCTCACAGAGCCCACTTGCAGGTGCTTGAGTGGGGAGGATGAGGAGTGGTGAGGGTTTGTACTGGCCAGCAAGTCATGCAAGGAGTAGGTCAGGTGGGGATGGTTAGCTGGGGAGGGGGGATCATGGCTGCTCAGGTGGATCCTCCGCCTCCAACAGCTTGGATGCCCTGGCTCCATTCAAGCTGAAGAAAGTGGAGGCGCAGCAGTGGGATTGTCCTCAAAGATAGTTCTGTTTCCAAGTGTTCCATTTGCACGCAGACGTACCATTTATATGCAAGTGGGGTCCACGGAAGAATGGGGTCTCATTCTTCCTCCAGTGGGCTGGACATGTGTACAAGGGGCTTAGCCCGCAGTACCTCTTCACTCAATTGAAGGCTTCATCCCTGCACTCAAACAGTAAGGCCTATCCAAGTAGCTTATTTTGTATTAAAAACAGCATTTCACACTCAAAGGGGGATGATTTGGAAATCTGATTCTTGAAATAGTTTAAAATCATGGTTTTTCTCTACTATATAATAATCAGAAGTATATTTATTGTGCATTTGTATTCCAAAAGCAGATTGGGACATTCACTGTATGTACCTACTTGGATAATCTAATAATTTTAATTTAAAATTGAGAATAATTCCTATATAAATTAAATATATGTTATTGTGTGTAAGTTTAATTGGCTTTAAAGTTCAGGTTGAAGAGAATGTATTTTCTAAAACATTGTTCTGAATATTATTCTTATCACCCAACAATCATTTCTGAGATTTTTCCTCAATCACTGTGACTCATTGATTCCTTCTTCAATTAGTCTAAAAGCTATATGTTTGTTTTGACAATAATTTTGCCTCCTTCCCACTTTCTACAGCTTTTTAAATCCCCAGCATTGTGACAATTTTTCAAAACTATGAATGAAAGGAGGGAATATATACTAATCTATCTAAAATATGAAGCAAACAGAATATTTTAATTTCACTGTACCAATTTTTAACTATGTTCAGAGTAGTGGTCTGAAAATGGCTAAAGATTATGCAAAAGTACAAACCAGGTATTGTATTATTGTAGGCTTCAAAAAAAAGCTGAATTGCTGAATTGGTTTTAACCCAATATACAAGTTTTATTGCTTTCGGAATAGTATATCTCATTTAGATTCTAAATTATCACACTTTTAATAATACAGTTACTATATTAATGTTTTAAAACAATTTCTTAAATACTTTGAAAGTTCCAATTAGATCTTAGGTTTTTGGTTGTACTAAATTTTTTATGTTGTTGATTTTTGTATAAAATCTTGAGATTCTTTCATATAATTGTATTTCTGAAAAAGGTGCATAAATAAGATGCCCTTAGCAATTGGAATATTTTAATTGGTTTCAGAAATCATTCAAAGATGTAAGAAGTGAAACTCAAACTATATCTAAACTGTTCTGAATTAGTGAAGATTCAGAAGAAAATGTAGCCAGATCTGTTTGTATTCTTTTGCTGTTTGTCTTATTACTATGCAATAATTTATAGGCTGAATAAAAACAAGATTTAATGCTATATGCATAAGCCTC
Source organism: Coluber constrictor foxii (assembly GCA_038048745.1). Classification (NCBI taxonomy): domain Eukaryota; kingdom Metazoa; phylum Chordata; class Lepidosauria; order Squamata; family Colubridae; genus Coluber; species Coluber constrictor. The sequence continues at coordinate 109,329,821 of CM075961.1, read as the reverse complement.
AGACCTATTCATGTATTCCTGCCTTCATTTGTTTCCTCCCCCATGCACAAATTTATTGATGTATTAATCAAAAGTTTCACAATGATACATCAAGAATATTCCATTTAGATTGGGGTAAATTGTGTATAAAGGAAGATGCTATTTTTTATGAAAATCCCTTCCAAGCAGAATAATTACAGCATTTGAACATGTGAAGTCCTGCTATGAAATGAATATAGAAGTGCATTTACAGATTAAGAAAAAAGATGGATTTGAGGGGAAACATAAAGACTTGTAGTTGCTGCAGTTCCTGCTAATGCTATTTTCAATACCACTCCACTTTTTCTTGGGTTAATTCCAAGTCTTAATCATAACTTAAATCATCAGTATGTTTCTTTCTTCATGTTTATTACTTATTTTCCTTGCTTTTCCTCTTGCAACTTAAAACTGTTACTCTCACATTCCTTATTCCCTTTTTAAATGTTCTTTTAAAAAGTTTCACTCATCATACTGCTGCTTCCTGGAATGGGACTTATTGGCTCCTACCCCTGGCTGTGCCTGCTTCTCTGCCAGGTTTCTGCCTCTGGGCATTCATCACTAGCTTTTTCTCCTTGGCTGACATGGCCCCATCCATTCATCCTGGCCAATGGGCCATGGCCTCTCCATCCCACGCACTTCGGCACGGCCCATTCGATGCCACACTGTTTATCCCGGGCTTTTGGTCGCTCAGGTCAGTTAACTGCCAGCCAATAGGCTAGCTGCCAATGCTGGCAGCCAGAAGCCACTGTGTGATTGATTGCAGGGGTGGGGTTGGTGGTTGGGGGAGTGCTGCAGTCAAACGTTCTCAGGCACTTGTTAGGAGAAGGAAGGGTGGGGATGAGGTAAGTACACTGGCTTCATCCAAAGGAGTTTTTTTTTCAGATGGGTATCCTAGACTTAGAAGGAGAGAGAGAAGGAGGAAGGGAAACGGCGTTAGGCGCTTGTTAGGAGAAGGAAGGGGAGGAGTGGAAACTTCCCTGAATCTGATCATGCCTCCCTTATAACAAATGGGAAGGGAAAAGCGGGAGCAGGGCAGTAAGTACACTGGCTTTATCCAAAGGGAAGGGGAGGGGAGAGCAAGAGAGTGAGAAAGAGAGAAGGGAGACAAAAAAGAAAAAGGAAGGAAGGAAGGAAGGAAGGAAGGAAGGAAGGAAGGAAGGAAGGAAGGAAGGAAGGAAGGAAGGGGAAAATGAGGGAAAGGAAGTGAATGAGATATGGATGGATGGATGGACGGATAGAGAGAGAGAGGGAGGGAAGGAGAGAAAAAGTAGAGGAAGGAAGGACCACAAACCCTGGCACTAGACACAGCTTTAGAGGATGCTTTGAAACAGCACAGCAATTCAGGGCTGGAAGGGACCTCGGGGGTCATCTAGTCAACCTGTTCCACCAGGAGACCTTATATCATCTTGATTATTTTGGTGCCTCTAACACAGAGGAGAAATTCCCAGAAAAGGGAAGGAGTTTACTAGGCAAGGCTGCCATGCAGAGGAAGGCAAAGATAGTCCTCGACTTACGACAACAATTGAGCCCAAAATTTTGGTTGCTAAGCAAGACCATTGTTAAAGTGAGTTTTGATCTTACTCAATCTTACTCAATCCATCCTCCAACAGTGGATGTCAATCACTTTGGACCAGAATGAGAATTTGAGAGCAAAGACCTGCTGGATTACCAGTGATAGACACACTTGTAAGGGAAGGGTAAGGGTACTCTTTGACTTACTATATGTCCACGATTGAGCCTCAAATCTTTATTGCAAAGGGAGACAGCTGTTCAGTGACCTTTCATCCACTTTACCACCTTTCTTGCCACCGTTGTTAAGTGAGTAGTTGCAGCTTTTAATTAAATCACATGGTCATTAAGTGAATCCAGTTCTCCCATGGACATAGTTGGCCAGGCCACAAAAGGGGATTGTGTGACTCTGAGACACTGAGACCATCATAAGTAAGAGTCAGTTGCCAAGGATCCAAATTTGGATCACCTGACCATGGGGATATTGCAACAGTCATTAAATGTGAAAAACAGTCATAAGTCCCTTTTTCCAGTGCCATTGTAGCTTGAACAGTCTCTAAGTCAGTCACACAGTCCCTAAGTGAATCTGGCGTCCCTGAATTTCCGTTGCTAAGAGAGACAGCTCTTCAGTGAGCTTTCACCCACTTTATGACCTTTCTTACCATCACTCTTGATATCAAGATATGCACATTGAGGTTCCTATGGAAGACTTTGAGCTACATGCAACGAGGGAGGTTTGAGGACCAAAAGGAAATTCCTTTGTAGCACATTTTTTGTTTAGTTTTGCCTGGGGCTCTCAAAACATTGCTCTCGTTTTGATTTGCCTCCCCTTTACGCTTAACATCCTGTTTCCTGAATAAACAAACGCTGCATCTAGAATAGCACTTCAAGAGCACTTCAGGAGCACTTCAGGAGAACTTAAGATGCCAGAGATACAAGGGATACATTTGCAGCAATTCCAGCAGTTGTGGTCTTTACGGTAGAAGCTTTTGGGACTTTCCCTCCCAGAGAATCACTGCCTGAGATTCTGGCAAGAGAGACAGCAAGTGACTTGCATGATGGTAAATATTCAGCTAATGAACACGGGATCCCTCTCCCCCAAACTGTAGAAGTGATGGGGGCTACAGACTTCCCCTCTCATTGAACCATGCCTTAGATATTCACACGACCTTGAACACACACCATTCCACCTATAAGCACACACCATCGAAGAAGTAATTGATGAGAAAAAAAAACAGGGTGACTTAAAACAAACATTTATTGGTCTATTTGATAATTGTGATGCAATGGCACACAAGTAATTAATAGAGTTTCAGTTGCCAAATTCACCGACAATCTGGGCAATCTGTTGGTTGCTATGGAAACTTTGAGGGTGGGGAGATAAAACAGTCCCCCTTTTCAGATGAAGAAAATAATCAAATAAACTAATATTCTGCTCTCTCCCCACCCCACACCTGATTCTGCAATTGGGCTGCTGCTCCCCCCCCCCATCTTAGGTACGGACATACAACATCGGTGAAGGCTGGCCATGAGGGCCGTAAATCAAGGATTGCCATCAAATTGTTAAACAGAACAGGTCGTCCTCAATTTATGACCGTATCATATAGTGACCGTTCAAAGTTGCATTACCACTGTTGACAATTTTTCACATTTATGACCATTGCAGTATGGTCACATGATTTACAATTGGATACATAGCAACTGACTCACATTTTTGACAGTTGCACATCCTGGGGTCACATGACATGATTTTCCTTTTGTGACCATTTGACAAGCAAAGTCACTGGGGGAGCCAGTGACTTAACCATCATCTGAATGACTTAAACAATGATCCACTTAACAGCAGTGGTAAAAAAAAGTCATAAAGTGGGGGAAAACTCATGAACAGCTTTCTCTCTTTGTAACAGTGATTCAAGGCTCAATGGTGGACATTTTTCCGTTCTTATTGCATCGGCAGATAACTGCCCAGCCGCTCTGTTCAGGGTGACCCGCTCCCTCCTTCATCCGGGAGCGCGGGAGGACCCATTGCAGGGTCGTGCTGAGGATTTTGTTCAGTTTCTGCACGATAAAATCACTCAGATTCGGGATGGTCTGGTCTCCAACTGGGTAGATACGGGTGGGATGATGGAGGCCGGTTTGAGGATGTCATTTGGGAGGAGTTCGATCCTGTTGCTCCCGAGGACGTGGACAGAATACTGAGGCGGCTGAATGCAACCACATGTTTATTGGACCCGTGTCCCTCCTGGTTGGTGCTGGCCTCCCAGGAGGTTACACGAGGCTGGCTCCAGAAGATTATTAACGCTTCTTTAAGTGAGGGTGTCTTGCCAGTTGCCTTGAAAGAGGTGGTGGTGAGGCCTCTCCTCAAGAACCCTTCTTTGGACCCAGCTGTTTTGGCTAATTATCTTCCAGTCTCCAACCTTCCCTTCTTGGCGAAGGTTGTTGAGAGTGTGGTGGTGCATCAGCTTCCTGGGTATCTGGATGAAGCTGTCTATCTGGATCCGCTCCAGTCCGGCTTCAGGCCCGGGCACAGCACGGAAACGGCATTGGTCGCGTTGGTGGATGATCTCTGGCGGGCTCGGGATAGGAATTGCTCCTCTATCCTGGTCCTGTTAGATCTCTCAGCGGCTTTTGATATCATCGACCATGGTATCATGCTGCGCCGGCTGGAGGGGTTGGAAGTGGGGGGCATCGTTTTGTGGTGGTTCTCCTCCTATCTCTCTGACCGGTCGCAGACGGTGTTGGCAGGGGGGCAGAGGTCGACCCCGAGCGCCTCACTTGTGGGGTGCCACAAGGGTCGGTCCTTTTGCCCCTTTTGTTCAATATCTATGTGAAGCCGCTGGGCGAGATCATCCGTGGCTTTGGGGTGAAGTTCCATCAGTATGCTGATGATACTCAGCTGTACTTCTCTACCCCAGGCCACGCCAACGATGCCGTGGAAGTGATGTCCTGATGCCTGGAGGCTGTGCGGATTTGGATGGGGGGCAACAGGCTCCAACTCAACCCCTCCAAGACTGAGTGGCTGTGGCTTCCGGCGTCCCGATATGGCCAGTTGACTCCATCACTGACCATTGGGGGCGAGTCATTGGCCCCCACGGATAGGGCTCGCAACTTGGGCATCCTCCTGGATGCACAGCTGTCTTTAGAGGAGCATGTGACGGCCGTGGCCAGGGGGGCTTTTTATCAAGCTCGCCTGATACACCAGTTGCATCCCTATCTAGATCGGGACTCCTTACGCACAGTCACTCAGGCACTCGTCATTTCCCGCCTGGACTACTGTAATGCTCTCTACATGGGGCTCCCCTTGAGGTGCACCCGGAGGCTCCAACTGGTGCAGAATGTGGCCGCGCAGGGGATTATGGGAGCAAGGGGGCGCTCCCATGTGACACCTCTCCTGTGTGAGCTGCATTGGCTTCCGGTGGTCTTCTGGGTGCACTTCAAGGTGTTGGTGACCACCTTTAAAGTGCTCCATGGCATAGGGCCTGGGTACTTGCGGGACCGCCTTCTGCCACCGATAGCCTCCCACTGGCCAGTATGCTCCCACAGAGAGGGACAATGTCGGCTGGCGACACCCAGGGGGAGAGCTTTCTCTGTGGCAGCACCAGCCCTCTGGAACGATTTGCCCCCGGAGATCCGTACGATACCTGATCTCCGGGCTTTTCGCCGTGCCCTAAAAACTTTTTTATTTTGTCAAGCTGGGCTGGCGTAACCCCCCCCCCTCTTTTTAAGGTTTAAAGTTTTTATAGGTTTTAAATTTTAATTGTCTATTGGTTTTTAAATTTATTGGGCCAAAATTATTTAATTCTTTTACTAATATTTTAAATTTTGTATTGGAGTGCTTTTATTCTTGGCTGTACACCGCCCTGAGTCCACTAGGAGAAGGACGGTATATAAATGTAATAAATAATAATAATAATAATACAGTAAGTTGAAGGGTACCCTTACCAAAATTTTGGGCTCAATGGTTGTCATAAGTTGAGGACTATCTCTGCCTTCCACTGCATGGCAGCCTTGCCTAGTAAACTCTGTCCCTTTTCTGGGAATTTCTCCTCTGTGTTAGAGGCTCCAAAATAACCAAGATGATACAAGGTCTCCTGCTGGAACAGAGGGTTGGACTAAATGACTACCAAGGTCCCTTCCAGTCCTGGATTGCTATGCTGTTTCAAAGCATCCTCTGAAGCTGGTTGGACTAACCAAAGAGAGAAGCAACCTGGAATTAAGGAGAAACTTCCTAACAGTGAGGCCAATTAACCAGTGGAACAGCTTGCCTTCAGAAATCATGGGCACTCTATCACTTAAAAAGAGTTTGGACTCATGATGGCAAACCTATGGCACACGTGCCAGAGGTGGCACGCAGAACTCTCTCTGATGGCATGTGAGCTGTTGCACCAGTTCAGCTCCGCTGTGCATGTGCCTCCTGCCAGGCCAGCTGGTCTTCAAGTCTCTGCTGAAGCTGGAGGGGTGACACACATGCATGCGCAAGGCACATGCAGGGGCAGTGCATGCATGCGGGGGGCATGCATGCACGGGAGGGCAGAGGGCATGCAGGGTGCTGTGCGTGCATGTACAGGGGACACATGTGAAGGGGGCACACGTGCATTGCATTTGGGGGGTTCGGGCACACGTGCATGTATTCATGCACACATGCACGCATGCTTTGGGCACTTGGTCCAGAAAAGGTTAGCCATCACTGGTCTAGACAGTCACTTATCTGAAATAGTAAAGGTTCTGCTACTTGAGCAGGGAGCTGGACCAGAACACCTTCCAGCTCTATTCTATATTCAGCAATAATATGCCCCCAAGAATTTGGTTTCTCATTTTACTGACCTCGCAAGGATGGAAAGCTGAGTCAATTTTTACTCCATCAGGTTCAAACTCCAGGCTATGGGCAGTTTGATCCTGGTGAAAAGGCTCTGGAGCATGGGGAAAGTGAAAAATGGGCCTTCTGGTCCCACCAGGAGTCAGCAAATGGGCCGTTTCTGGCCTCTGGAGTACATCGGGGGGGTGGAGATGGTCATTTTCACCCTCCCCAGGCTCCTAGAAAGGCTCTGGAGCCTGCAGAGAGTGAAAAATGGGCCTTCCAGTCCCACCGGGCAAATGGGCCATTCCACGACTTCCGGTGAGCCCGGAAGGCCCAAAAATCAGCTGGCTGAGCTAGAGCAACGCTCGGGTGCCCACCGATATGGCTCCATGTGCCACCTGTGGCACACATGCCACAGGTTCCCCATCATGGTACTATTTATTTAGAGGGAAAATGTTGAAAAATATCTAATTTTCTACCTTTATAATGCACCCAGATAATGAAACATAATTATTGGATTCCAAGCTTTCATTTTAAAAATCTGATGTTCTACGTAACTATTAATCCTCATGTGGAAGAAAATACATAATATACAGTCCATGACTGAGAAACCAACATTCATTCCTCCTCTTACATTCCACTTCCCTGGATTTGAAATGTGAATGGAAATGGAATGATCTTCAACTTTTTTTCAGTACTGAATATTCATTATAGAAAGGCTTGCATGCCAAATACTTTTGCTCAAACAAATACACACCAAACCTGATAAATACTAGCTACCTGTTTTGGACAGCTTGCCATTACTCCTGTTACTTGATGTGCTATCTCCTCTTTTCAGAACAGTTATTCCACCAAAACTTGCTGTCTTCATTACAGCTGGCTTCAAATTGCGACTGGAACTGTCTGAATCTGTACTGCTCCATGGCCTCTGGTAATCAGTCCATTTCAATTCATTATCTGTACTGCTTTGCCGACTACCAGATGTTTTCCCTGTACTATCTCTATTATCCCTATGACATCAAAGAACACAAAGACAATTCAGAACCAAATACTTAGATCAATTTCATTCATTCTTAGTGCTAAGGAAAATCTCAACAGAATCAATTGAAGATGGTATGTATATGTCGGGGGATGGAAGTGAGTTACTTAGTTCAGTCAGTGCAACAATGAAATCAGGATATTTAGCAAGCCATTTGTGGCTAGTCAGAGGGATAGCACAACTTTTACTTGTGCTGTGTTCAGTTTCTTAATACCAATCTCAGCAGTACAATTGCATTGTTGTTTTTTAAAGAATAATAAAAAATACAAGCTATTTGCTAGTTTTGCTGAGACAAAAATAAGCAAAAAAGATCAGAACTATAAAAGTTATGCTCAGAAGTACTTATATTAGAAAATAATATATGTAAAGAAGTGTTTTATTTCTGAAAATTTGCTTGCAAAATTATATATATAAGAAATAAAACACTTCTGATGGTAGGATTGATAGGATTTCACTCTAGGCATTTTTCAAATGTGTGATCATCAACTTACAAAATACTTCATAATGATCAAGTCATTAGGAAATTCCAGGAATTAAGGTCAGCAGATTTAGAAAATGCTCAAATTGGAAAACACTGCTATAGAGAGTTATAAATAAAAATATGCAAATGTTATTGTGTATTTTTAATTAAATGCAAATAGAGCTAAAAGTACTTGGAATCAAAGAAGTTTGAATTTTGCAAGAATAAAACTTATCCACACCTAGTCATAGCCCATTCTATACAAGTTTAACATAGTTTAAAAGTTAAATAGTTTTGTATTTCAGTTTAAAATTTCATGTTTGCATGTTTGTTTTGTTTTTCATTCTCTATTTTCAGTATGAATTTGATCTCTTTAAACAAATACAAAATACAAGGTTTCATAACATAAAACTGTAAATATGTATTTAAGTTCAAACTGCATACCCGAAGAGCTGTCTTCTTTTGACAGTTTCATTGTATAGCTATTATCCAAGATCCTGATAAAAATAAATAAAAGAATAACAGAGTTGGAAGGGACTTTTTAGATCTTGTAGTCCAATCCCCTGCTCAAGCAGGAGACTCTATACCAGTGGCGAACCTTTTACTCACCGAATGCCAAACAGGTACACACTTTGCTTACATGCGGCTCCTCCCCTGTGTGCTCTGCGCACAACCACACCATCTGCACATGTGCATGGCTTTTGTGCATGCCTCCCATGCACTGCATGTGCAACCACACTATCTGTGCATGCACGCAGCTTTCACAAAGCTCCCCATGCGCTGCATGTGCAATTGCACCATCTGTGCCTGTGCATGGCTTTTGCTTGCACAATGCATGCGCATGAATGACATCTGCGCATGCACATGCTGCGCACAGGTACTCACATGTGCATGCACAAATGCACACACATGCACAGGAGAGGTCCGAAGACCAACTAGGTCTCTGGAATTGCACACATGCTCACCGGAGGCCTAAACAACAGCTGGGGTGTGCGCGCATGCACATCTGCAGGTGAATTGGGCAACAGCTCACGTGCCCGGAAAGATGGCTCTTTGTGCCACCTCAGGCACACGTGTCATAGGTTTGCCATCACGGCCCTCTACTATTCCAGACAAGTGGTTGTCCAGTCTCTTCTTAAAAACCTCCAGTGATGGAGCACCCACAACTTCTGAAGGCAAGTCATTCCACTGGTTAATTGTTCTCGCCATTAGAACATTTCTAGAATCACAAAAATTTCTAGTGTACAAAAAGAAAGACTGAACCAAGCATTAACCTCTAAAGAGATTATATTTGCAATTAAACAATTGAAAATAGCTAAAGCTCCTGGGACAGACAGTTTGACAGCAGTGTATTACAAAAATCTACAAACAGAACTGATTGAGCATCTTAAGGATTTATTCTGCAGTATACAACGGGGGGGGGGAATACCCCCATCGTGGAAAACGGCTTTTATTTCATTGATACCTAAGGAGGATGGTTCTACAAAACCAGAAAACTTCAGACCAATATCGCTTTTGAATACGGATTATAAAATTTTTGCAAAAGTATTAGCCAACAGATTGATGCCAGTTATTCAAGAGGTGATTCATCATGATCAAGCTGGATTTATAGAGGGCAGATATATGAAGGATAACGTAAGGCAACTCATAGACTTATTGGAATATCTTGAGAAAAGTAAACAGATCCCTGCAGTGCTGGTGTTTTTGGATGCAGAAAAGGCCTTTGATCGAGTTAATTGGAATTTTCTACTAAAGACTTCACTTAAAATGAACTTTGGGGACCAGTTTGTCCAGGCGATATCAGCAATTTACCAAGAGCAAATTGCTCTTTAATGACAAATTTTAACATTCAAAAGGGAACAAGACAGGGATGTCCGCTATCCCCATTGTTATTTATTTTAACTTTAGAAGTCTTGTTGAACTCAATATGGGACTCAAATGTTTTGAAGGGCGTAGTTATAAGGCAAAAGGACTACAGAATAGGAGCATTTGCAGATGATCTGGTGGTTACCCTAACACAGCCTTTGGAATCAATTATCCAGATGAGACACAGTATAGAGGAATATGGTTTAGCCTCAGAATTCAGACTGAATCAGAAAAAAAACAAAGATGATAGTTAAAAATATGTTGGAAACCCAAAGGAAGGAACTGGAAAGGTTGGCAGGATTTGAAATAGTTTCAAAGGTGAAATATCAGGAGTGCAGGTTGCAGCTTCAAATATAAAACTTTTTCAAAATAATTATGAAGTTTTGTGGCAAAATGTGCAAAAAGATTTGGAAAATTGGAAAAAACTGCAACTATCTTTACTTGGAAGAATAGCAGCAGTTAAGATGAACGTTCTACCTAGATTTCTGTTCTTGTTTCAAATGATTCTGGTGCTTAAGAGTGATCAAAACTTGTCTGAGTGGCAGTCAGGGTTGAGTAAATTTATCTGGAATGAGAGAAAGCCAAGAGTAAAACTGAAAATAATACAAGATGTGCAGGAAAAGGGTGGCCTCAAAGTTCCTAACCTACAGCTATATTATGAGGTAGCAGCGTTGACCTACGTGACTGATTGGTTTGGAACAACAAAGACTGAAATTTTGAATATAGAAGGCCACGATTTGCAATTTGGCTGGCATGCATACCTATTTTATGACAACAAAGTGGATACTGTTTTCAGAAGTCATATACTCAGAAATTCTTTGTTGAGAGTTTGGAAGAAGCACCAGTTTAACTTGAATTACAAAATACCTTTGTGGTAGGATCTTGGGCATATTACAAATATAAAGTCACTCGGGGGGATTTTATATAAAGAGATACTTTTTATTGATGGGGGCAGCTGGAATTTGAAGTCTTTAAAAACTCTGTTGGAAGAAGGGATTCATTTAACTTGGTTACAGTACAGCCAATTTCAATCAAGATGGAGAGAAGATCAAAAAGCTGGTCTGATGTTGCATGAAGAAGATTTGGTGTCGCAGATAAAACAGAAAGGGCCGATGCATATTAAAAGGGTTTATAATATACTGATAAGAGACTGAACTGGTTAAAGATTGTATGATAAAATGGGCACAAAATTTTGCAGAACCAGTTATGTTGGAAACATGGGAAAAGATATGAGTTCAGAATGTTAAATTTACTCAGGCTCAGAATTTGAGGGAAAACTTTTATAAAATGTTTTATAGGTGGCATTTAGATCCTAAGAAATTGTCATGCATGTACCCTAACGTTCAACCAAGATGCTGGAGATGTGACTGTTTAGATGCTACATATTTTCATATATGGTGGACTTGTAGAAAAATGAAAGCTTTTTGGATTAAACTTTGGTGGGTTATACAGAATGTTTTGAAGAAGAAGCTTCAATTTTCTCCACAATTGTCTTTATTGGGTATAATTAAGGATTTCCCAATGAATGAAACAAGATTGATATTATATATGATTACTGCAGCCAGGTTACATATAGGTCAATATTGGAAAAAAGACATCTTACCTACTATAGAAGAATGGACTTTGAAAATGGCTAGTTTTGCAGAAATGGCAAAGATCTCAGCCTATTTGAAAGATAGGTCTCAAGAAACCTTTGTTAGAGAATGGAAGAAATGGATAGATTATGTGCAGAATAAATACCAAATAAAGAAGTATCAGTTAGTATTTAGCTAAAGAGGGTTAGGTTGTCTAGAGGGTTTTATGTAATGGAAAGAGTAACTGGAGGTAATTAAAATTAGAATAGACATTGATATATGGATATAGAATATTATTTGATATAGGTGATGATACAGGTGATGTTATGTTTTATTATTATTATACATTATGGGGGATTGATATCTATTATTTGGATTTAATTATTATAATATTTTTTTTGATTAATACTGGTTGTATTTGAATTGTGTTGATTGATAAATGAAATTAATTATTATTAGTATTTGGATGTTAATTTTAGGAAAAATCTTATTAATAGTTTTATTTGATATGTTAACTTTTTTTGGATTTCATTGTACTTTTTATTTTAATATACGTAGACTGTGTAAAGATAATAATTTCTGTAAGGAAAGCCAACGGAGAGGGGGGTGGGAATACAGGGTTGGGGGAGGGGGGGCGAAATTGGGGGGAGAGAAAAATGAAAAATTCGTATTTGAAAAACTTTTTCAATAAAAAAAAAGAACATTTCTTCTTAGTTCCAGGTTGGTTCCCTACTTGATTAGTTTCCATCTATTCTTTCTTGTCTTGCCTTTTAGTGCTGTGGAAAATATGTTGACTCCCTCTTCAGAACAATCACAATCTTGAGCAAACCAGAACAATCTTGAACTCAAAACCATAGAAATGGTGGTAGATTTTAGGAGAAACCCTCCTATACTACCACCTCTTACAATACAAGACAACACGGTATTAACAGTAGAAACCTTCACATTTCTAGACATTTCTCACATTTTTATCATATCTCAAGACTTAAAATGGACACCTAACATCAAAAACGTCATCAAAAAAGCACAACAAAGAATGTTCTTTCTGCGCCAACTCAGAAAGCTCAAACTACCCAAAGAGCTGCTGATTCAGTTCTACAGAGAAATTATTGAGTCTTTCATCTGCACCTCTATAACTATCTGGTTTGGCTCTGCAGCCAAACAAGACAGACACAGACTTCAACAGATAATTAGAACTGCAGAAAAAACAGTTGCTACCAACGTGCTTTCCATTGAGGACCTATATATTACACCAGTCATAAAGAGGGCTGTGAAAATATCTTCAGACCCCTCACATCCTGGACATAAATTGTTTCAACTTCTACTCTCAAAATGACACTATGGGGCACTGCACACCAGAACAACTAGACACAAGGACAGTTTTTTGGACTAAGACTGTATTACTATTATTCTTCTCATCCTTTCTAGTACCTATCTCCTCCCAAATATGACTCTAACCACGTTGCTTGTATCTTTACAATTTATATTGTTTTACTTGTTTCCTAGTATGATTTGATTGCTTATTAGTAACTTATGACTATCCCTAAGTATTGTATTTGATAATTCTTCATGAATGTATTTTATTTTTCTTTATGTACACGGACAGCATATGCACGAAAGGCAAATTCCTTGTCTGTTCAGTCACACTTGGCTAATAAAGAATTCTATTCTATTCTATTCTTTGTGGCAGCTCCTTTATATTGGAACATGATTATAATGTCACACCTTATTTTCACTAGACTAGACAAACCCAATAGCTGCAAACCATTCTTCATATGTTTTAACCTCCAGCCCCCCCCCAATCTTCTTTGTCACTCTTCTCTGCACTCTTTCCTGAGTCTCTAAATCTTTTTTATAATATGGTGACCAAAACTGCATGCACTATTCCTTTTTTTTTTGAGTTTTAAAATCAACTTTATTTGAATATAAACAGATAAAAGACAAAAAAGTCAAAAGTCGTAAAAACAATCTTAAAACTAAAATCAAAGTACATTTCAGTATTATTTTTGTTCTGTTATTTACTATGCAAAGGTTTTCTATCTATAACAATTCAATATATAATCATAGATATACATTTATCTTCATATACCATGGTGTTTTTATGTTGACGGTGTAATTTTACTAATTTTAATCTCTCGATGTATTTATCATCTATTTTTTTCCCCTTGTTTTCCAATCCATGTATACCATCTATTCCAAATTTGATAGTAGTGTGAGTCTTCCTTGTTTTTTAATTTAAGAGTTAATCTATCCATCTCTGCGTGCCAATATATTTTTTGGATTATTTGTTCTTCTGTTGGCAACTTTTCTAATTTCCAATGCTGGGCTAGGGTTATTCTTGCTGCTGTAATTATATGTAATATGATATATTTTATTTCTTTTTTAATTTCTTTTTTAAATATACCTAATAAAAAGATTTCGGGCTTTAAGTCTAAGTTTTCTTCTGTTATTTCTATTATCCATTTTCGAATCTTCGTCCAGAATTTTTTTATTTTTGGGCATAACCACCAAATGGGCTGACCATAATCCACTAATAATAGAATGGAGAGGATGGAGGAAAGGTAAAGGTAGATGGATGATGAATACGCAAATAGATGGATGATGAATACGCAAATAGAAGAAAAATATGTCAAAAGAATAGAGGAAGAACTGAAATGGTTCTTTAAGGAAAACAATAAAAATCAAACATCCTTACAAAACCTGTGGGACACAACTAAAGCATATATTAGAGGAATAACAATAGCTTACAACAGCCAAAAGAAAAAAGAGAGGGAAAAAGAATACAATAAAATTTATAATGAAATTAAAAATTGTGAAGAGAAGTTACAGGAAAGACCAGGAGACGAACAGAGAAAAATTAACTGGGCGGCCGCCAAACATAAACTAAACATACTGGAACAAGAAAAATATATCAATATATTAAAATTCACAAAACAAAACCAATTCGAACACACAAATAAGCCAGGAAGGTGGATGGCATACAAATTAAGAAAGGAAAAGGAAAAAAGAATAATCCACCAACTTCAAGATAACGAAGGGAAACTACACCAAAAACCAGAAAAAAAGAAAGAGATAGCAGTTAACTTTTTTCAAAATTTATACAAACAAGAAAAAGTAGAAATAGAAGAAATAAATCAATACTTAAATGAGGAGCAAATGCCCATATTAACGGATGAGGAAAGAGAGAGGCTAAATAGAGAGATTACAATGGAAGAACTACAGGAAACCATTAGGAAACAAAAAAACAATAAAACCCCGGGCACAGACGGACTGCCAATAGAATTATATAAAGAATTAGGAACATCTTTAAATGGGATATTAATAGAGGTATATAATGAGGCACTAAAAGACGCAAAAATACCAGAATCTTGGAAAGAGGCATATATATCATTAATCCACAAGGAAGGAACGGACCCAACACAAATTAGTAATTACTGGCCGATCTCATTATTAAATACAGACTACAAAATTTTTATGAATTTAATATCAAATAGATTAAAGATAATATTAAATAACAAAATTCATTCAGATCAAAATGGATTCTTACCGACAAGACAGATTAAAAATAATTTAAGAATGGTAATAAACATAATAGAATACTACGAAGAACACCCAGAGAAACAAGCAGCCCTTATCTTCTTGGATGCACAAAAAGCATTTGACCAAGTTAATTGGGACTTTATGAAACAACAAATAAAAAATATGGAATTCGGTGAGAAATTTAGTAGCATAATATCCACAATATATACAAATCAGAGGGCAAGATTACTAGTCAATGGGGAATCAACAAACCATTTCGAAATAGGAAGAGGAGTAAGACAAGGATGTCCACTCTCGCCCCTGCTTTTTATACTAACTCTGGAAAATTTGCTCAGGAGAATTAGATCAAATAAAAATATAAAAGGACTTAAAGGAGAAGAATACAAGGTCCAAGCTTTCGCCGACGACCTTGTATTCTGTATAGAAGATCCATTGGAGACACAAATAAAATTAATGGAGGAAATTGAGAAATTTGGTAAAGTGGCAGGGCTAAAAATTAACAAAAATAAAACCAAAATTCTAACTAAAAACTTAAATAAAAAACAAACAGAAAAATTAGAACAACAATCAGGATTACAAATAGTAAAAAAAGTAAAATACCTAGGGATAAATTTGACAACTAGAAATATAGCAATTAAAGATAATAATTATGGAGAACTAATACAACAAATCAAAAAAGACCTAGAGAGATGGGGGAATTTAAAACTATCACTACTAGGACGAATAGCGGCGATAAAGATGAACATACTTCCAAGGATCCTCTACCTGTTTCAAACTATCCCAATAAGACTAGAAAATTTTTTTTTCACAAATTTGAATAAACTAACAGTAAAATTTATATGGGAAGGAAAAAAACCAAGGATAAATTTAAAAACACTACAAGACAATAGATTAAGAGGGGGTTTTGGCCTACCGGCCTGGGAACTATATTACAGAGCTGCTAGCATAATGTGGATCAAGGATTGGATTAACTTAGACAATCAAAGGATACTGAAATTAGAAGGACACGATTTATTAAAAGGTTGGCATGCTTACTTATGGAATACAGGAAACAAGACATACAAACACTTTAAAAATCACATAATAAGAAATTCTTTAATTATAACATGGTTGGAAATAAAACGCAAACATTACACAAAAATCCCAGGATGACTATCTACACTCGAGGCAACAACACATCCGAACATAATGTACCCCAACACAGTAGCCACGCAGACAATAATAAGATACAGAGACATTTTGGACAACGACGGGAAACTCAAATCCCGCGAAGAACTCAGAGATTTGGACATAAAAATAGATTGGTGGCCATACTTGTTGATACAGAACAGATATAAAAAAGACAGGGAAGACGAAGGAGTTGAAATAAAGCCCAATCAACTTGACAAACTATTAGAAACAAAAGAAGGAAAATTAATCTCAAAGATTTATAAATACTTACTTGAATTTGACCAAGCAGAAAACATAGTCAAGGGCCAAATGATAGCCTGGGCCAGGAATATTGGAAGGAGTATAACATTAGAAGAATGGGAAACGATTTGGACAAATAATTGTAAAATAACTAAAGCAGTAACATTTAAAGAAAATCACTATAAGATGTGGTATAGATGGCACCTGGCTCCAGCTAGATTAGCAAAAATGTACCCAAACTGTAGCCCAACTTGTTGGAAATGTAGACAAACCCCAGGAACATCTTATCACCTTTGGTGGTTATGCATGCACTATTCCAAGTGTGGTCTTACCAACGCATTATAAAGTGGTACTAATACTTCTTGATTTTCTCTCTCTCTTAATAGGATCTAGGATTGTGTTGGCTTTTCTGGCTGCTAAGAACATTTGTTAAGTTTCTATAAATGATTTATGGTTGATTGAGGGTTAATCGTGCATATATGATTTAGCCTGATATATATTCGAGACTAACTTTATTCTATTCATGTTTAGTAAATATTTTAGATTAATTTTATTTTACTTATTGTTAAAATCTATGATATTTTATCTGGATCTCACCTATATTCATTGTTTAATATTGATTGATATATAAGATTGATGTTTTGTTAGTAACGGAAGCCGGGGGGTAGGGAGGGGAGGGGGGGAAAGGTAGGGGGTGGGGGGGGAGGGGGGAGTGTTGGGGGCAAATGGGGATAAAAATTGTATTGTAAAACTTTTTCAATAAAAAAAAATACTCAAGCCATTGTAAGAAATCATGAGAAATCATTTAGACAGATTTAGAAATCATTTGCAATAAAATGTTTGGGTGACGCTTATATATTCTATAAAAGATGTTTCTCTACTGTTAGAAATAAACATATCTGCTAAATTTAATATAAAATATGTATATATTTACCTGTTATCCATAAAAAGATTTTCATGAGAGCAAACTGACTGAAAAACAGAAAGAAAACAATTTGGATTTAATTCTTAAATTACTACTTACAGTACACATAAACACACACACAAACACACCACATCTCTAGAACGCATATTTACTTTCCATATTTAAGTGCTATGAACTTGCAACCCATGCATGACAGACAAGCAATGCCAGAAATTTGTTTTAGAAAAGACCTGATTAGAACAATTTTTTGTGAATTAGTCTCTATATTAGAATTATTTTATTTCAGAAAAAATCATATGAATATAAGGTACTTATACATTTATTTAGAAGCCACGACACAGAGCTACTTTTCTGATATAATGCTCATATAAGGCTGCAAATTACAATAATTAATCGTGCATTTTAGCCAGTTCAAATCAATACCATAAGTAAGTTTGCAACTAACATGACTTTTAAAGAAATTTATGATACAACTGTCAAGCACTGTGCAACTATGATTCAAAGTCAAGCACTGGATGAGGAAAAAAAGAAACAGAATAAATGCTGTATGCAGAATAGTAAAACTGTGAGAGAAATCTATAACTATTTATATATCTACATTTTTATACAAAATAAAAAGGTCTTTTTGTTTTCCTTAAGAATCATTTGATCAAAAAAATCATCTCATTGGGAAGAATATCTTACTGTAGCAATGTCTATATAGAAAAATAAGTCTATGCTCATTGTTATATGACCATTTCTCACTCCCTTTTGATTTTTAGTTTCACATTCACTAAGCCTGCGGTAGATGATTTTTGGAATTGCAGTAAATCTGAACAAAAGAAGAGAGAGTGTGTGTAAGAGAGTTAGCTGAATGGCATTAGCGGGACATATCAAATTCTACTGCTATAAAAATCCATTCATTTTGTAAATTTCTATTTTTTGACAGGATAAATAGAAAAATTATTCATGAAAGAGTAATGATAAATCACAGAAAACATCCATATTTATTTCTAAATAGTTCTGTCTTGTGAAAAAACAAGGTTTAGACATTCAAATAAATTCAAATAATATTGAGGAAGGAACCTATGACACTTCATTCTAACAGATCATTCATTCGTAATAAACTATTACAAGGATTTCATTTCACAATGTAATAGTATGTATGATGTTTCACAGATAGAGTGTAACTTGCCTGTTCAAATATTCCCTTGTTATTTCTACTAATGGTACAAATTCTATATCAGATTTCCCATAGGGGATGAATTACAGCAGCAGAACTAATAATAGTTTTAGTTCAGAAGACTAAAACAGTGTCTACATCTAAGTAGTTTAGAACATGAACAGAAAATATATATTCAATCCTTGTTCCTATGAATAATTATCTCAGTTAATTTGTTTAGAATAGCTGATTCTGTTGAATTAATTTTTATTCCTCTTGTAAAACAAAACATAATTCCTCTAGCTAAAAGTAAAAAGTAATTCTCTACCCTAATGGTAATAATTTTCAAGAAGACATGTTTTTCTTTTTCATTGTCAGTGAAAGGAAAAGGAAAGGGCCAAAAAGAGGAAGCAAATTAGTTATTATCATATTGAAATTCACTTTGCTTTTTTATATGCAGCATATCCATTTGCTTCCTGCTAAATGTTATTGTAGTATAGCAAGTACTAATAGTACTGTTACATTTCTTGCTTGCCAGTCACAAACATAGGGAAATAGAGCCTCAGATAGCTCAACAGGCTAGATAACCTGTTATTAACATTCAGCTGTCTGCAATTATTGCAAGTTCGAGGTTCAAGGTTGACTCAGGTAGGTAAATTGAGGACCCAGTTTGTGGGGGCAATAAGCTGACTTTGTATAAAAATATACAAAAGTATGAAGGCTATTGCTTATCGCATTGTAAGCCGCCCTGAGTCTCCGGAGAAGGGCGGCATATAAATCTAATTATATATATATATATATATATATATATATATATATATATATATAGCATAGAAAGTTGAATATATGCAAATATTTTCTAGATATCGAGAAGATCTCAAACAAGAAGGTATTTATAATGTTTTGACTATTTTAGATAAGATATTAATGGGTTCTGATGACCATAAAAAGTTATATGGATATTTGTTAGAGGAAAAATTGGAAGAAGAACAAGTTAAAGAATCAATGATAGCATGGGAGAAAAAAATTGATTATGGTATTGATTTGGAGAAATGACAAAAATTGTGGTCACATAACTATAAAACGACAATGTCTACAGCATATAAGGAGAATTTGTATAAGATGTTTTACAGGGGGCACCTACCCCCGACGAGGATAGCCAGAATGTTCAAGAATAAATTGGAGAAGTGTTGGAAGTGTCATCAGACTCCAGGATCTTATTACCACAAGTGGTGGACATGCATAGAAGCAAGGAGATTTTGGACTAAGATACCCACGTAGTTGGAAAAAATGACAAAGAGACATATTGACTTAAAACCAGAGATATTTTTATTAGGGATCTTACCAGAAACATTTAATAAAGAATTGCAATATTTAATTGTGTATTTTTGTATTTACAAAAAACTGGAAAGGAGAGAAGAAAATTGCTGATGAAGAAATTATTAAAAAAAATATTGGACTGTGCTGAAATGAGTAGATTGACATTTGAAATAAGTGAACAGGAAGATAAACATTATTATTTGATATTTTACCAATGGGTAGATAATAATAAAGAATGGAGATGAAATATTACATGTGAAATGAAATTTGGATAAAATGTGTAAACATTTGTTTTTAGTTAGATGAAAGAACACTTGTCACAATTGAAATTTTGAAAATGTTGAGAGCACAAAATGATTTTAACCGACCAAATCACTGTATATGGAAAGATGATGTTTTTTATGTTGTTTTTGTTTAAAAATAAAAAACTTTATTTAAAAAATGAACATTCAAGAAATAGCATAAAAGATCTAACTTGTATTAAGACAGACTTGTTTTAGGACCCACACATATCATTATTTATTACTTATACATGAAACTCTCACTAATTTCAGTGGATGCTAAATGGAACTTCCTTAGATTGTTATCAGATGAATGAATGAGTATACTTTCTCTGTGTATGTGTGTGTGTATATTTATATAATTCTTTATTTCTATCTTTGCTTTGAAACATCATTATTCCAGGCTTATTCCACTTAAATAAGCTTTCCTAGTGCTTTGATAGTACCATTCCACCATGAAGTAAAAGAATTTTTATATTGACTTGGGGACTGCCAGAATACCTATTTCCTACTTCTATTCAAACAGATTATAAAACATCTTGGAAATGAAGTCTAATTTATTCTGAATAAATCTCATTACACTAAAGCTTACCTACTCACTCCAGCTGCAGACAAATGCTAATAATAAAACTGGGGTGGGTTTGTTGCGATGGGCTGTCAGCATTGTAATCAATCATAAGATGTTAAAAGTATGTATAAAAAGCTGCCCTCGGATTCTATTTTTCATTCAGTGTTTTTGCTTTTTATATTGCACTGAATCTGCGCAATAAACCTCTCTGATCACCCACGGAAATCTTGTGAGTCTTGATTTCTATAACATACATGGCGACCACGAAGGGACTCACAGGAAGGAGCCGTTGACTCTCCTGGCGGATTTAGTCCGGCACAGCCCTCGCTGTGGTCTGGCTGATCTACCAGGCCGGCCAACCCTCCATTGAAGGGTTCGGTACATCTACAGCCACAGTGGGGTCCTAGTGCCTGCACTCGAAATCACGCCAAGGATCCTCAGGGTGACAGACCGGTTGCTGAGTGGACGTCCAGGACCAAAAGACATGCAGGCAAGTATGGAATAGGACTGTACCCAATCTGTAAGATTGGAAGCGGGGAAGGAACATCCTCGACTGGACAGGTCGGCGTGCCTAAAGTCCAGATAGGTAGGAAACTGTGTGGGTTGGTTAAACGGTCACAGTGCTCGAAGGTACAAGTCAGCCATAGTGCTTCCTTAGAATGGGTGGTAGTAGTAGCAAAAGAGGTGTCTCATGGACACCCCTGCAATGCATGCTAGACAACTTCAAAATAGGATTCCTGAGGGATTATGGAGACCCCCAATGTGACCCTGATACACTATGGACATTTTGCCGTAATAAGTGGTCTAACTTCAGCGTGAGGTAGCCAGAGGAAGGTCTTTGGAACCAGGGCTCATTTCGAGAGTCCACCAGAAAGTAACAGGGAATGGACATTGGGACCAGTATCCATATATTGATCAGTGGAAGACTAACATAAAAGAAAGACCACCTTGATTAATCAAATGTCAAGCAGAGTTTGCTAGAGTCTGTTTGATGACACTAAAAGAGAGGAAAGAAAGAAAACCTTATGCAATAAAAGCTGAACCGGTTCCTGTACCACCAAAAAGAGGTACAGGATGAAACCTCAATCAAACCTCAATGAAGAAACCTCAATCAAAGAAGAAAATAAAGAGAAGTGCCTCATGGTCTTCAGCAAGCTCTGAAGATTCTGTGTCAAAACATACTAGAAGTAAAACAAAGTCCTGGGGTGAAACTGTTGCCCCTTCTAAAGAAATAATTGTATCAGGAATGAATGCCCAGGGACAGCCTCAAAATGTTCCTGCACTTCAATATGTCCCTTTTACAACCACTGACTTGTTGAATTGGCAACAGCATTATGGGCCATTCTCAGAAAAACCTCAAGAAATCATTGATTTGATGGCTACCATTATAGAAAGTTGAGAAGCCCCACCATACAGTAAGATGATTCAGACATTGGGGCTGACCAAAAAAGATTTATGCTGCAGTGTTATAAAGATTCTGATGATTTACCATTCTTAAAAGAACAAGAGATCTCTGAAAGAACTAAGAATAGAGGAGAAAATTATTACTGTTCTTCCTGCCCGGGGTTTAGCAGGTAATAAAAAGAAAAGCCTGTCTAAATGGGAAGATTCAGATAATTAAATTGATTAAATTTGATATGATTTCTGTAAAAATAATAATAATAATAATTGTTAAGATCTGTGCATTCCGTAATTCAACTAAAATTTACGGCCGAAATGACTAGTGTATATGTCTAAAGTCTTTGTGTACCTTCAAAGTAACTGCAATTGCCTGATCTCTAAAGATATGAATTTTACTAGCTACAATTGCTGTTTTTCAAACTTGACCACAAACTATCTACCCCCTCCTTTTACTACTTCTGCAATGCTTTCCTCACCCATCAAGAAGGGAATGGACCTCGTTCTCATGTCTTTAGCCCTGCACGGAAGATTCTGATCTTTAAAAGCAGAGCTAGAGAGATTAAGGAAATCAACTGTTATTCAGTTATAAAGAATTATCAACAGTGGAAAAATGATTTTTTTTAAAAAAAGGACACAAAATAAATATTGAAAATCTTAAAGATAATATGATTATGCAAGCTAAACAGATGATTTGCAAAATGAAATAAACAAGAAAAATTAGAAGCTATGCAATTTGAAGATGACAGCTTAAAATTAATAATAATGATGATGATGATAATACAATCAGAATCAACTTACATTAGACTAAAAGATTTACCTACAATTACTATCTCCAAAGAAATGATGCTTCTGGAAAGTAAGATCAAGGAGAGATAGAAGTTCTTAGACAAATTAATAGCTGAAAATAATAATAATAAAAAAACTTGTAAAGAATTATACTCAGCACTAGAGGGACAGGAAAACAGAAAAATAGTTCTTGTGTTGGCTAAGAAGATTGCCTGTAATAAAAAGTCCCAAGACAGCATGTTGAATCACCTTTGCAAGGTTTGTGCGTATGCTGTTTTAGACAAGTTGCTTCTCAAGCCTAGTGAACTCAATCTGCATTGAAGAAAAACTACAGAAGCATTCTGTAAAGAAAGAACCATAGGCCAGGCTGCAATAAATGAGAGGCCTGAAGACTGAAGGGGACCAGGGCTCAGTCAAGCCACCCCTGAAGCCTTGGTCTGAATGGAAATAGGAGGCAATAATGTAACTTTCTTAGTAGACACTGGGGCATCTAAACAAAGCTGCTAGCTCCCTTTTCTAAAATATCCAAAGGGTTAATGGCTTCATAAATTGTTGCCCTATGCTGAAAACCCTGAAATATCCCTTAAATGGAAGAAATATAGATATGCTTGCGTGTCCAGTTTCCCTCCTGGTCGTGATGGTGAGAAACCTGGCTCAAGAAGGTAAAATCCCCAAATACCTGGCAGGAGTTGAAGTACAGGCAGAAAAGCTGTCCGCTACATTGCAATAAGCCAAAGGAAGAGACAGAGGGAAGGAAGTTGCTTGTCGTTGGGAAATTAACCCTTAGGCAGCCAAAAACCATTTACACCAGCCATGAGATTCAAGGACTTTCAGAGACACAAGCATCAAGCTCCTCTCACTCAGAAACCACAAGTGATCCTGAAACAAACAAATGCTTTAACCCAGCTACTCTTTTGCAAACATCGGGTTATGCAATTGAAACAACGTATGCAGGTCAACACAACAACCAGAGTGGAGCAGACCTTCCCAAGCATGACTAATCAACCTGGACTTTAAGAGAAAAAGGTGACAAAGGTGTGCCTTGAAAATCACCTTGAGTGAGTAAATGCATTACCACTAGTACTTTGATCTGTGTGATGTTCTCCACGTAAAGGAATTAGATTATCTTCTTTTGAAATACATGAAAATCATACAGGAGACCTAAACTAGATAGGAACTAAGTGGATAAATTAGATGGTGGAGTTAAAGAAATCCAACAATATTGTGTGTCCCTTAGCCCACCATTTTTGACTACCTCTAGTTATAATATTCAAATAGTAGTAAGAAATAAATGGAAAAACATGATTGTACAAATGAAATGAATAATAATTGGAGTATTTGTCTTTGTATTTTGAACTCTAGACAATGATAAGTTTTCCTTTTTTTAAAATCTTCTTTTAGAAAGAAAAATGAATAATTATACATTGTAACAATTAAAATATCTTAATGGTATATGGTGGTAAAAGTAAAAAGGATTCAGTTGTAACTTGGATGCCAGCTAGAATAATTCAAAATTTAATTAGGGAAATTGTAATGATTGAAATATTTTAAATTTATATTGTGATGAAAGTAGAAATGATTAAATTGCGATTTGGAGGATTGTATGGGTAAAAACACTGGAAAGAAAGAAAAAAAAGTTAAATCTCTAGGTGGAAGGGCCCGTATACTGTGGTCATGTGTTCCCACTTGCAGTAAAAATGCTAGAATCCAAGTCTTGGATTCACTGGACTCAAGTTAAGTCCACAGTTTAGGAATATTGGGAGGCAGACCAGGACTAGGCCCAACCCCTAGTAGTACTCTTGAAGAAGCGCCCCCTATAACTGTCCTACCGGCAATGGACAGGCCACATACGGGGCAAAGAGGCCTTGCTGGTGTCACACCGGAAGCTGACCCTCTACGTACGACTGAAGATTTGGAATGGGAAGTCAACATATATAGCCATAAGTACACTATCCCTTATTTTAATAAGCGTGCTTGCTGTTATTGTGATTAGTTGTGATTTGCTGTATATAGCATGCTGGAATCACTTCTTCCTTAAAAAAGACAGGTGCTGAATCTAAAATCATTGACTGTGACAGACAGCAGTATGAAACTCCTGTAGATATTTAAACCAGGGAATGAGCTCTCTGTAGAAGCTGCTTTAGCTCTTAGAATGTGGATATTGTATTAACAAATAAGAGATGGTTCTGTGAGATACCTAAGACTAATATTGTCCTTTCCAAGTCACATATAACCCTAATCTTCTTCCTGATGTGGTGATTTTGTAGATTAAGGAAATTGTGATTGGATAGGTTCTGTGTAGAGGACAATTATGAGTTTTGTGTGGCTTTGGCTATTATTGGCAAAGGACCTAATGAGTAATAACACCCTGAATAGTAGTTCCCAATGTTGTGAGAATGCCCAAGTGACACCCTTGCCCTTGAAAAAGGATCTGGGGAAGTTCAGAACCCCAAAAGACAAGGCAAGAACAGGTCACAAGATGTGAACTCTTTGGAACAGGTCCACTCTCGCCAATGATGTATCATAAATAGGTGAGTAGGGTATCATAAATACCCTGGACCTAAGCCAATTCCAAGGCCTAAAATCCTGAGTTTGACGATATGGGGGGAATAGAACAAAGGTAGAACAAAGGGAGAATGGGCCCCTGTAATAATTGAGAAAAGGGAACTACATGTTAAGAATATTGGAATTGAGTTAAAGCCTGGTTAATCAGACTGACCCTATCCTAAGCCAAAAATGCTGGTTCTGTTTGTCTGCTGGTCCTTCATCTTACAATGATCTTTGGGTAAGGACCAGGGCCAAAATAGTCCTTGAGAAAGATATTAATGGTAAACCGAAGTAACAGTAGCCAAATTGCAAGGAGACTTTTATAATGCATTCAAAAACCTGGGAATGAATTGTTTCCCCATTGTTAGCCCTATAGCTGTTGGTATGGAAATCCTAGGTCACCCTCCTCGTGTGTAAAGTGACATCAGGAACCAGATATTCCTGTAGGAACCCTGATGGGAGATCAATGTCTATCAGAAATACACTTGACCCTAGAATGACACTTATAGCTGTAAAAACTAACTAGTGGCATTTCTCCTCATGCTCACTATTATTTCAACAGAAGGTCACTTTCTCAATACCACCACATGTCTCCATTAGAGCCAACACAGGTTTATGTGTCCTACTTCCTCTTGGCAATGCAAGCTCTCGTCATGTTTTTGAAGGCACTATTCTCAGAGATAAACAAAAGGACTCTATGCTAAAAGTCCCATGCAGTCACTGGTGGCATGTTAGTGGCAGGGACTTTAGGGGTCTGGATTAATGAAGAAAAACCAATGAGCCATGCATTTTCCATGAATATAGGTGGGTATGTAAGGAAAAATGGAGTTTACTTCTTATGTGAGAAAAATGTGTATTTGTGTTTACCTACAAACTGGACTGGAACATGTACATCTTTTCCCAAAATGGGTGGTGTTATCTGGACCAGGCTGGATTAGACAGATGTTATTTCTGTTGTAATAGGCCTGACTTTTATTCTTTGTTCAGACAACTAACTATGAGAGCAATGAAAGAGATAAGAGTTGAGGGGAAAAAAATGATGAGTTGATTTTGATGGAAAGCCTTATAGACTATAAAATTGACCCTAATCTCTTTGATGAAGATGAAGTTTCTGATCCAGGAACATATGTACAACTCTCAACTGGGTAATTAGTGAAAGTGCTTCAGAGAATAAGATTTGAAAATCATATGTATTACTTGTCTTTCCTTTACATTACTATGTATCTTATCTTGAACTGATTATGTTATACAAAAATATTATATGCTTGCTTGCTTATTAAGAAGTGTAGAATGGTTACCTACTGAAAGCATGAAACAGATGGGAAGCAGTGGAAGTTTTTGGATGGAAAAACTTCCAAAAGAAAAGGGGGGAGTAAAATAGAATAATGAAATTGGATATAAAACGGGGTCAGTCTAGATGATCTCTGAAGGACCCCTTTCTTTAGTATTGGGTTCAAAAGGTAAAACAACAGAAATAACTAACCTTTCACAGCTGTCAAGCTCAGGAAACATTATCAGGATTAAAAGATCACACTTAACCAAGCAGAGGTGACTACAAATATAACCACAGAACTTAGATAAGGTTTGCAAGAACACCTGTGTTCCTCTTAAAGCGGGAATACACGTTAGTATGCTTGTAGGAATTAGTAACAAGGAAATAGGGGGGTGGGTTTGTTGCGGTGGGCTGTCAGCATTGTAATCAATCATAAGATGTTAAAAGTATGTATAAAAAGCTGTCCTAGGATTCTATTTTTCATTCAGTGTTTTTGCTTTTTATATTGCACTGAATCTGCGCAATAAACCTCTCTGATCACCCACGGAAATCTTGTGAGTCTTGATTTCTATAACACTATGAAAACCTTTTTTTCTTTTTTAATTTGATTTATATGCCGCCCTTCTCCGGAGACTCAGGGCGGCTTACAATGCGTTAAGCAATGTAAAGCAGACTTACTTGAAGTAAGTCTGCTTTAAGAGTCAGTCTGTTAATTTTAATGAATAAAGTCAGCCACATCCTTTTTTCTCTTTTCAATCCAATGCAATATTGGAAAGAAATTACGAGACCAAAAACTATGCTATGCATGCTTATCCCAAGTTGTTTAGGATTTGTACAGAAAAACTGAAAAAAAGGGTCTGCTCATGCAAGGTCCAAAGGATTTTGCTGGAATCATAACTTTTAAAACCTGTTCTGAATCCAGTAATAAAATTGTCTTTTTTATACAGAGCTAAATAGAACTAGCTGTTTTTATAATTTCATAATTAAAAATGAGGATGTATATTATTTTTCTGCATTTAGTTAGACAATCTTTTTCTTCTTAAAAATGAAAAATAAATTAAAAATGCAGTAATTTTCTCCTTACTTGAGAATAAGCCTATTGCATTAAGTAGAATGTATGTTTTTAAATAGGTCTGTAAAGAATTGCATCACCAATACAGCAGTTCACCTGGAATGAATA
Source organism: Coluber constrictor foxii (assembly GCA_038048745.1). Taxonomy (NCBI): domain Eukaryota; kingdom Metazoa; phylum Chordata; class Lepidosauria; order Squamata; family Colubridae; genus Coluber; species Coluber constrictor. The sequence goes on along the minus strand of CM075961.1, from coordinate 109,302,185 downwards.
AATAGTTCAGAGTATCTCAGAAGAAATTTGTATCAGCAATTTTATCTGTCAAAACTCAAAAGTGACACCACTGTAGTGATCAAGTACAGTTGTGCTTTTTTGTTTTCTTCCAACTTCTTTATAGTAAATAATCTCTTATTTTAGCAATATAACAAGGCTCTTTAGTTACTTTCTTAATTGCTACAATTACAAACATTCTTTAACTATAGAAAGTAAAACAGGTTATTGAACAATAACATCAGAAAGTCTAAGAAATATCCAGTGCTACATTTTTGTTAATAACATTAGAATGTGAGGAAGAGATACAAGACAAGGGAAATTATTAATCAGCAACATCTCTTAGTAGGCATTTTTATAGCTACTTTTCATTAAAATCATTTTGAAGATTTTTAGATTTCTCTAACATAGCTACTGTTCTGAAAATTGAATCACTATTCTTTAAAATTTTAGCTAATTATTCAATAAAAAAGATATTAATTTAAGCATTTGTTAAAGGCTTCTACTAAAAATAATCAAATGATTGGTCTGTAGAATGTCTTCTATATATCTGTTAAAATGAAAACTCATCTGGGACACTTGTATTAATTTGATGTATATTTGGATGTACATCACTGAAAAGAATAGATCATCTGAGAAGCAGTTCAGAGTTTTAACTCTAAATTTTAATATGCAAATGTAAAGTTATACAAAAATGATGGTGATATGAGTCACCCTTCTTGAAGTGTGTATAGTAGCATAAAATCTCATTAAATGGCCCTTTTCATCTGTCAGATGAGGAAGGGTTATAGGCAGGGGTGGGTTTTACTTACCTTTACTACCTGTTTGTATTGGGGCTGCGTGCACGCATTCACTTTGCTCGTATACGCACATGCTCTTCTGCGCAAGCACAGAAGCATTTTGATGACTTTGAGGTCTGTGGGCGGAGCCTCCCACCGGTTTTACTACCGGTTCTATAGAACTGGTGCGAACCGGGGGCAACCCACCACTGGTTGTAGGTTTAATTTTTATCTCTTGCTACTCAGACAAGACCTAGGGACCTCTTTAGGGGGTTGAAAAGGAAGCATCTACTCCAGTATTGTTCCTCTGTCTTTGTTCCACTATTAAGATTGTGAGCAGAAAATGTACAGTTTAGAGGAAAATATATATGCATTATTTTATGAAAGGATTAGGTAATAATTATTCCCAATATCCAACTTTTCTTACTTGATATCCTGCAGGCATATTAGACTACCAATCCTATATTTCACAGCCTGTATGGCCACTTGCTGAGATTTATGGAACTTCAGCTCACCTGACACTGTAGAATGCTGCAATGCATACAGATAAAGCTAAGCAGTGCAACTTAAAATCAAGGATTTTTTAACTAGAATGGCAAGGCTTCTTCCATAGTAGGGCTGACTATTTTCATATGGGTAAAAAATATTTACTCATATTTTCATCATGGGTAAAATGAGTTGAAGATGTTTCCTAATTTTTTTTTAAAAAAGTCTGTACTTTATGTGGCTAAACCTCCCGCATATAAATTCATCTTAATTTAGCCAATAAATATTTTGTAGTTGAAGATGGTTTCAAAACAGAAGGCTCATAGTTATAAAATATCAGCCAAACAATGTAGATGGCAGGCATGACTCCTGTTTTTTACATCACAGGGATAAAAAGGACAAGACTTATCTTAAAGCATAGTGAGGGTAATTATAGAACTATCCTTTCTCCTTCCTAGTGAATATTCTAGTCTTGCTGGAAAAAAATTGTTTGATTAATATCCTATTAATGAATTATTATATTTTAAAAATCTGCAAAAATTTGCTATTTTTTTAAAATGAGAATAAGCACATTTAGTTTTTTAAAAAAATCCACATCCTTTAAAAATCCCTATTGTACCCGCACAGGCAATCAGAGCTAATATGCCTGCTGTTGAGTCTGATAAACTCTACTTATATACAAATAAATCTAAATAAAAAAATAAACAAGCTTCCTTTTAATCAGAGGTGTCAATTTGAAGATTATACAGTTTAAACTCTATTTTGGTGGTTCCTAAATATTCATGAGCATAGCATTTAAATTTGATGGCAGAATCACCCCACAGTTTTAGGCCTGCCTCAGGTGTGAAAATCACTGGGGGACTTTAGGCCAGCCATTCTCTCTCAACCCAACGCATCTCAAAGGGTTGTTATTGTGGAGAAAATAGGAGGAGGAAGGAGTATTAGGTATATTCACCATTTTGTGTTAACTTGTAAAAATAATAAAGGTGGAAATAAAAATAAAATAAAATAAATAAAATATTTTTTTAAAAAATAAAATAAAATAAAGTCTTCTATTTTGTCCTCTAAATGTTTTTGTCCTTTAAATCTATTTAAAACAAGGTGGATTTTCCTGTTGTTGTTTTTTTGTCAAATCTAAGAAAAAATTAGATCAAGCATCTTTGTGATATTGTATCACCATCCATATTCACTGCATGATAGTTTTTACACCTATGCCATTCATCAGCAATGACTTATCAAACCAACCAAAAATGACAATTAAAGGAAACATAATTTTACTTCATACTTCCTGTAAACATTGTTTTATTTTTATCATGCCTTCATTATTTTTACAAATAACTCAAGGCAGCAAATATAGCCAACAGAGCTTCCTCTTTCTGTTTTCCCCACAACCTTGTGAGGTGGATTGAGCTGAGTCAGGGTCATCCAGCTGGTTTTCATTGTTAAAGTGGGATTAGAGTTACAGTCTCTTGGTTTCTAGACTGATGCTTTAACCAATAATCCAAACTGGCTCCCCATTTTTATTTAAAAATTAAAAATGCCCTTTCAAAAAACGAACAACAGCACATACTCCAAGCAAAATCAAGATGGATATCTTTTGGTTCATATCATCTTCTTCCACAGCCTGCTGCCACAAAGTGCAATCTTTACCAGAGTCAAGAGAAGAATGATTCTGGCTGACTGATAAACTATAGCTCTGAAGAGGCAAATAAAACAGCTATTCACATCTTGTGCAAGTATTTTCTCCCTCACCTCTGATATTCTTATTCTGTTTCTTCAATTGATTTACTTTGTCTGTCATCTCTAAATGGATTAATTCTATTTTGTGGAACATAGAAAAAATTCATATAAATTGAGCTGCTAAAAACTGCACTTAAGTAATTGTCAGATGGAAAAAATAAATGTTCACCCAAACTAGCAATGTATGAGAATGAGTATTGCCTCATTCCTAAAATTTCCTGTGAATTACTAAATTAAGCTATGTAACTTATCTGATGTCACACAAAATTATATTTATCTGGGAAGGGAGAGAGAGAGTTCTTTGTGAATCAATGGAGTTGCTTTATTCCCCCATGTGTCTTTGACTCATCTAGTTTGATAGTGCCTATTTTAATTGGCAGCAGCTCCAAAATATTTTTTAGTAATTGCTTCCATTTTAACCTTGCATTAATTTCTATATTTTTTAATTTGATAATGAACTGTTCTTAATTTGCTACATTATGTGGAATTTCTATTAGTTGAATCATGTGTTTTCTGTCAATCAATTACCATTTCCAAGCTGTGAACTAAACATTATAGAAGCATTAGCAAATTTCTCAACTGGTCTTTGAGAATTGGTGATCTAGGAAGAACTTTTTTTATATATATCCAAGGTCCTCTTGACCAAGCAGAACTGATGACAATAATGATTATGATAATTTATTAAATTTATATGCTGCCCAGATGATTTTAGGATTTGTTCAGTATTGGTGTGTGGGGGAGTGATTTTACCTGAATGTACTAAGTCTATCAAATAATTACTGTTAACTTCTAGTGGAAAATGTATATTTTGTTATGCCAGGTGAAAAATTCCTGATCACTGTATTCTAATCATAGAATGTCTCCAACAGAGGCTATGAAAATCTTTCATCAAAAGCTTGATTGTGAATCTTAAGATCTTAGAATAGAACGAGCTGAAAGGGACCTTAGAAGTCTTCTAGTTCAGCCCCCTGCTCAAGCAGGAGAATCTATATGATTTTACAAAAGTGACTGTGTAAACATCCAGTGATGGAGCACCTACGATTTCTGCAGGTAGCTGTTCCACTGGTTGTCCTCAATGTTGAGAAGTTTCTCCTTAATTTCAGATTGCTTCTCTCTTTGATCAATTTCCAATCATTATTTCTTGTCCTGCCCTCTGGTACTTTGGAGAATAATTTGATTCCCTTCTCTTTGTGGCAGCCCCTCAAATACTAGAATATTGCAATCATGTCACCTCTAATTCTTCGTTTCTTTAGATAGCCAAACCCAAATACTGCAGTCATTCTTTGTATGTTTTAATCATCATCTTGATTCTTTTCTCTGAACTTTTTCTAAAGTCTCAACATCTTTTTTGTAGTATGGTGACCAAAATTGTTTGCAGTATTTCAGATGTGGTCTTACTAGGGTTTTATAAAGTGGTACTAGTACTTTATGTGATCTTGATTCTATGCCTCTGTTTATACAGCACAGGATTGCATTAGCTTTTTTGGTGGTGACTGTACACTGCTGGCTCATATTCAAGTGATCATTCACTACAACTCCAAAGTTCCTCTCAGTTACTGTTTTTGAGCCAGATCTCGCTTAATCTGAAGTTATACCTTTGATTTTTCCTGCCTAAATATAAAACTTTGCTTTTCTCCACATTGAAATTTATTTTGTTGGATAGGGCCCATTGTTCAAGTTTGTCAAGATCTTTTTGATCCTGAGCTTGTCTTCTGGGGTGTTGACTATTTCTGTCACTTTAGTATCAATTTGATGAGTTATCCTTCTATTCCCTCATCTAAGTTATTTATGAATATATTGAAGAGTACTGGGCCTAAGATGGAGCTGGGGCCCTTAGTAATTTTTATGAGATTATGTTTTGAATCTTGAAAGATTACTCAACTGTTTTACTATTTTTACATATTATATCTATAATTTCATTGATACAGGTTGAATAATTATTTGAAATGTATTGATTGATTTAGTCTAATTTCTATATTGCTCATCTCACCTGCAAAATTCTAAATAAATAAAATAGTTAAAATTCCCCTGTTATTGAGTGTCAGTATTGGAGATGAAGCTATCAATCAAATGAAGGAAAATAAAATTAAAATCAAATAACAAAAAAGGTTGAAGTATCCTTATTGATGAGGGAGGAATATGCTTTTAAGAATACTGCGCACAACAGATTTAATCATGCTAAGACAACAATCCTTAAACTTTTACTAAGCAAGAGAAAAAACATTCATAATGTCCAGAAAGTATTAAGAGTTAAATGAGAAAGAAACAATCCATAGAAAGTTTCATATTACCTGCTGACCTCCACGTGCTGTGCTTCAGATTCTTTTTTTAATTGAAAAGTTTTACAAACAACATTTTATCCACCCCTACAATCCCACACACCCCTTCCCTCCCCCCCTACCCCACCTCCCCTTCCCCCACTCCTCCCTACCCCCTCCCCGACTTCCCAGAGCAAAATACAGGGTATTAAAAGAAAAAAGAATCATAAGCTAAATTAACCTTACTATCCTTAAGCTAACAAATCCCCCCCCCCCGAAACCTTAACTCCCTTATGGATAACACAATATATCTTTACATTCATTCATACGCAATTTGATATCTTCGCATCTGGTACTTGTTTTGAATATAGTTTATCCATTTTCTCCACTCCAAGATATATTTTTCTTGCGTATGATCTTTCAAGTATGCTGAGATTTTCGTCATTTCAGCTAAATTTGTTACTTTCAATGTCCATTCTTCTATAGTAAGCAAAGAATCTTTCTTCCAGTATTGTGCTACCAACAGCCTAGCTGCTGATATTAAGTTTAAAATCAATTTAGTCTCTAATACTGTACAATCAGTTGTTATACCCAATAAAAACAATTGTGGAGTAAATTTCAACCTCCTTTTCAAAATATTCTGCATTACCCACCAAATTTTTATCCAAAATGCTTTGATTTTCTTACATGTCCACCATATATGATAATAAGTTGCATCGTCACAATCACATCTCCAACATTTGGCTTGCACATTTGGGTACATACATGACAATTTCTTAGGATCTAAATGCCATCTATAGAACATTTTATAAAAAATTTCTCTTAAGTTTTGTGCTTGCATAAATTTAACATTTCTAACCCAAATCTTTTCCCATGTTTCCATCATTATTGGTTCCTGAAAGTTTTGTGCCCATTTTACCATACAATCCTTGACCAATTCCGTTTCTGAATCTATTTCCAATAATGCATTATACAACCTTTTAATATGCATTGGACTCTGGTCCCTGATCTGTTTTCCCAAATTTTCCTCATTTTGCATGACACCAATTTTTTGGTCTTCCCTCCATCTAGCTTGGAGTTGACCATACTGAAACCAAGTATAAATTATCCCTTCTTCTTTCAGTACCTCTACAGATTTCAATTGCAGATTCCCTCTTTCCTTAAAAAGAAGCTCCTTATAAGTAATCACCTCCATTTTTTGTTCTATACTTATATTTTCTATTGCATGTCTAGGATTTGCCCATATAGGCATCTTATAGTTTAACTTATATTGGTACTTTTTCCAAACCCTTAACAAAACATTCCTAAATATATGACTTTTAAAAATCTTATCCACTTTCTTTTCATATAATAGGCAAGCATGCCATCCATATAACAAATCATATCCTTCTATATTTAATATTCTTTCGTCAGTTAAATTAAACCAATCACTAATTTGCACTAACACAGATGCTTCATAATACAGTCTTAGATTAGGCATTTTCAAACCCCCTCTCTCACGAACATCCTGCATAATTTTTAATTTTACTCTAGGTTTTTTCCCAGACCAAATAAAAGTATTAACTCCTTTCTGCCATTCCCTCAAATTTCCGTCTTTCTTAAGCACTGGTATCATTTGAAACAAAAATAAGAACTTGGGTAATACATTCATTTTTATTGCTGCTATTCTTCCCAATAGAGATAGTTGCAATTTTTGCCAATTTTCCATATCTCTCTTCACTTTTTGCCAGAGGACTTCATAATTATTTTTAAATAACTTCATATTTGAGACTGCAACATTTACTCCTAAGTATTTAACCTTTTTAACTATTTCAACCCCTGTTATTCTTCCGAACTCTTCTCTTTGAAGTACAGACATATTTTTAGTTATTATCTTAGTTTTATACTGGTTGACCTTAAATCCAGAAACCTTACCATATTGTTCTACTATATCTAACATATGTGAGCTGCCTTTACAGGTTGGGTTAAAGTAACCACCAAGTCATCTGCAAACGCTCTCAATCTATAGTCCTGTTGCCTAATTAATATTCCTTTCAGTCTATCAGATTCTCGTATCCTGTTCAGTAGAACTTCTAATGATAAAATAAATAGCAGTGGCGATAGGGGACAACCCTGCCTTGTTCCTTTCTCAATCCTAAAATGATCTGTTAGGCCCCCATCAACAATTATTTGTGCTGATTGTTCTTGATAAATTGATCTGATTGATTGTAAAAACTGTTCTCCAAATTGCATTTTCTCTATTATTTTAAATAGCCAACTCAATCGATCAAATGCCTTCTCTACATCCAGGAAGAAAAACGCTGCAGAGACTTGGTTGTTTCTTTCTAAATATTCCAATAAGTCTATAACTTGTCTCACATTGTATTTCATTTGCCTCCTTGTTATAAATCCTGATTGATCATTATGAATTATTTGTTGCATAACTGGCATTAATCTATTTGCCAATACCTTAGCAAAAAATTTATAGTCAGTATTCAAGAGTGAAATTGGTCTAAAGTTTTCAGGCTTAACACAATTCTGGTCATCTTTTGGAATCAATGAGACAAAAGCTGTTCTCCAGGAGGGTGGAATCCCCCACCCCCAGTTGAATCTTACAAAACAAGGTTCTAAGTGGTTCTACAATTTCCAACTGCAAGTTCTTGTAATAAACATCTGTCAGTCCATCTGTTCCTGGCATTTTACCTAGTTTTAATTGTTACGCTAATCTCTTCTGCAGTTATTGGCTGGTTCAAACCCTCCCTTTGTTCTAAAGTTAATTCACCAATATTATCTTCCTTCAAATATCTATCAATATCTAAACCTTGTATTGGGTCTCCTGCATACAGTTTTGTATAGTATTCTAGAAAAGCTCTTTTAATCATAATTTGTTGATAAACTTCCTTACCTCTATATTCTATCTTACCAATAACTCGTGATTTTTGTTTCTTCCTCAATACATAAGCCAACCATCTGCCTGGTTTATTAGCATTACAAAATGTATTATGTTTGGCGTATTGCAAAGTAGTTGCCACCTGATTAGCCATTAACATATTAAATTGCCCTCACAGTATATTTATTATTTCCTTTATCTTTTTATCTCCTGGATTACATATTAATAACTGTTCCTTCTTTTTTATTTCCTCCTCAATCTCATTCTGCCTCCTTATTTGCTTTAATCTTTGTCTCTTATTCATGTGTATTAAAATTCCTTGGGCAAATCATCATCTTCTTTAGCCTAGAAAGAAAATCATTTGTAATTAGTATAAAATCAATTCTGGAAAAAGATTGATGTCTATCGGGAAAAAAAGTAAAATCTCTTTCATCAACATTCCGTTCTCTCCAAATGTCCCTCAATTCCAAATCTTCCATTATATCAAAAAAGGATTTAGGCAGTTTTGCACGTGTCGAAACTTTAGAGATACTCTTCTTATCTTTCAAAATATCTATCACTCCATTCCAATCACCCATTACTATAAGAGATTTATAATCCCACTGTATTATTTTGGAATGTAAAAGTTTATAAAAACTATCTTGTTGTTGATTGGGGGGCATATATTCCAACTAAAAGCATTTTTCCACTTTGAGTTGATAACTCTATTGCTATATACCTTCCATAAACATCTCCTCAATTAGGTTAACCATTAGTCCTTTCTTTACATAAACAACAATTCCATTCTTCTTCTCTGGAGCTGATGCCATAAAATGAGTCCCTATTCTTGAGTTTATTAAATATTTTTGATCTGATAATTTAATGTGTGTTTCTTGTAGGCAAATAACATCATTCTTAAATTGTTTCAAGTAGTGAAATACTTTCTTTCTCTTCTCTGGTGAATTTAAACCATTAACATTCCAGGATAGAAACTTAGTTGCCATCCTTGGTGCCTCGAAGCGTCATGAGCATTCGCTGAATATCCTCCTCCATCTTGCTCTTCAGCCTGGCCCCTCCCACTGCTTCTGTTTTTTGAGATTCTTGAGTTAAATCTTGAGCTTGTTGCACTTTTGGTTGTTTTTGTTGTTCCTGTTGCATTTGTTTAAGGTTGATCGTGTTTAAACGCTGTTCTTTTGGTTCCTCTGTCTTGTTTGCTGTTTCAGGCACTAATCCTTCTATGCTCTTTAATGGAAAAGGAAGATCTTCTTGCACCTTTCCTCCAGCTGCCACTTCAGCATAAGTCTGTATCTGTTTTCCATCTTCTTGTGGTAATATCTCTTTTTCTTTTTTGCCCCCTCCAGGTGAGGATGGATGTCCAGCCTTTAAAACATTGAAATAAAAATCTCTTGCCTTCCAGACTGTATTCAAATGATATCTTTCTCTACCATAAGTCACTATTAAACCTATTGGGGCATCCCATCTATTTGTTCCTTTCTCAGCTCCTCTACCAAAAAACCAAAGTCCTTTCTATCTCTTATCGTTTTAGGAGGAATCTCTTTCAGGATCTATATTTCTTGTCCAAACACCTGAACTTTGTTTTTATAGGAGGCTTGTAGGATATCATTTCTAATTCTTCTATCAATGAAATAAATCACCACATCTCTTGGTAATTGCTTTTGTTTTGCCACCCATGAGTTAACTCTGTAAGCTTTATCAATTTGATTTGCCATATCCTCTTTTCTTGCTTCAATTATAGCTTCTGCACATCTATCTCTTAAATTTTCCCAACCAATCTCTTTCAATCCTCTCAGTCTCAAGGCAAATTCCATAGATCTGTATTGCATCATGGTCACCTCATTTTCCAGCCTCTCTGTTTTAGTCACAATATCTCCCATTTTGGCTTCCAGATTTAAATTAGCTTCATTAATTTCTTCCACTCTCTCATCCAACTGAATAAGATGTTTAGACAATCCTGAAACTGCCAGTATAATATCATTTCTTATTTCATCATGCTTTTTTGCAACAACATCCTTAACTTCCTTTATTTCTTCCTCAAATTTCTCCAGTTTCCCTTCTATAATTGTTGTTTGGTTATTCATAGCTTCTTTTATAAATTCTTTAAGATCTCTAATGGGAGTCTCCTGATTTTTTGAGTCAGCCAGAAGTTGAGTCTTCTGTGTCACAACTGAAACTACTGGAGTATCCCCTCCTACTTTTGGGATTACTGGTTTAGTTTGCTTGGAAGCCATCTTAATTCCTTCTTTCTTAAAGAAAATCTTTTTTCCTCTCCCCCCCCCCCCCTTTACAGGCACAAAGTTACAACAGCAGCTTTCAGGGGTTTAAATTGGTTGATTTTTAAAGCAAAATGATCTTTCCTCCACCTAGTTCTCTATTTCCAGCAGCTTCAAGTCAATTCAATACACAAAAAGTCTCTGAAAACACTTTTGTTACTAGCTTTCACTTTCGTAATTACAACAGAGATGCTATTAAGCACTAACTTCCTCTCAATTGGCTTCAGTTAAAAACAATGTAGCTTGGAGTTAAGTGTAAATACTTTCTTGCCTGCACTCCTGCTTCTGCTCCATCTGCTCTTGGATTCTTTTAAACTTCTTATTGACTGCAGAGGTGGTTGCGATGTCTGGCTCTGCATAAGCAGAGTCGTCCCGGCTTCGGAGCTTCGTTGGGTTGAATGGGAAGCTTATCCTTCAAGCCCCTGGAATCGCTCCAAGGGGCTTTTTGGACAGCTCTACCCCCCCCCCAACTGCTCTCATCTCCTTCTTCTCCCGAAGGAGAGATTTTGAAGCCGTCAGACAGCCATTTTGCACTGTCAAAACGGCTTCACGAAAACACAGGGCTGGCGGTCTGCAAAGACCATCCGCAATGTCCTGCGGTGCCAACCAGAAGCCCTGTGCTTCAGATTCTTCACCAACATTGTCTCTCCCTCATAAGGACCCCCATAGTGCTTGCATAGTGGTTTGGGATTATTTCTCACAATCTCTCCTCCCTATAGAATATCTATAGAGACATTGTAACAAGGTATTGGTATTGTATCTTTATTTCAGTATGTGTTATTATGGAGATAAAGAGAAGTTAATGAATCCTGCTGAATCAGTTACCTGTGTGTGTTTTCTGGATTTGATTGCTATTGCAAATTCTGACAGGCTATGGGCCCAGAGCAAACAGAAAGACTGAATTTAAATTAAGTTAAAGGACTGCCTGTGAGAAACTAGGTATTGGTTTCTCACAACCAAAAAGAGAAACCAGGCAGATAAAGGCTTGCAGGATGGCTGCTGTTGAATTTAAGGAGAGCGCTCTGCCTCGTTTGGGACAGAAGAACTATACCATTTGGGCTGCAAAGATGGAATGTTTCCTGAAGGCTAAGGAGCTCTGGGATATTGTTGTTAATCCATCCCAGGCACCCTTAGCAGTTGCAGATCAGAAGCAGCATGATAAAGCAATGGCCTACATCATCTTAAGTTTAGAAGATGAACTTAAATCAATGTAGCTGATTTAAAGATTGCACAGGAAGTCTGGCTGAAGATAAGAAGTGTGCATGTGAGTGTGTCAGCATGCAACATTGTGCAATTATCAAGAAAATTATACAGAGCCCATCTGCAACCAGGAGAATCTGTGGAGCAGCATTTGGTACAAATGCAAACTTTATTTGTTGAGTTAGAACAGTCCTGAATCTCAAAAAGTGCTGTTGGTATTAAACAGTCTATTTGAAACATGGGACATTGTCAGCAGTGTTTGAATGCAAACAAGAGCAGAAGTTGCATTTGGAGGCCTTAAAGGCTTGTTTGATTGCTGAGGAGAAGAAATGCCATTTTAGAAAAAGCCATGAGAAAATCCTGAGCGGGGACAAAGAGCAGAGAGAGAAATATAACAGAGTGGCAGACAAGATGCCTGTAAAGAGAAAGGTAGCAGTCGAAGAGACCGGATTACAGTCCAGCAACAAAGGTGGTGTTCATCTGTGGTGAAAAGGCACATTTAAAGAAGGACTTTTGCAAAGGAAACACTATTTGCAAGGAAGATGTCCGGCTAGAGTTGTCTGACAAATGAGATGCCCCTCACATTTTGATAATAAAGAAAGAAAAACTTTTATTTGTTAGAACAACATCTTCACGGACTCATATGCAGCCAGGAAATGACCTCTGCTCCATTATCCCTCCCTTTCCTGGCTTGCTTCCTTATCCTATTGGTCATTATCTAAATCATTCTACGGCACTCTCTCTTAATAATCTCACAGGAATTTAACCCCCTCTTTACTATGTCAGCACTGAGAAGCTGACAGAAGAAAAATCAGCAGATGGACAAATTGCTGTGGCAAAAGTTGGCTATTGCAATAGCAGAGACAAATGGTTGATAGATAGTCAACCATTTGTTAACAATTGTTAATAATTCTAAATTGTTTTACAGGATGGATCCAGCTGGTGGAGATGCAGTAGCCTTAGCAAGTGGCCAGAAGACTAAAGTCATTGGAAGAGGCAGTGTGCAAATTCCATATCTAGAAAAGAGGTTTAATGATGTATTATGTGTGCCTGAAATGGAGCATAATTTATTGAGTGTCTCTAGTTTAGACAAGCAAGGATTTGAGACCACATTTGCAATGGGAGGTGTCTCATGAAGAGAAATGGGAATGTATGTGCACAGAGCATAAAATAGGATAATCTTTATGTGTTGCAGGGACAAAAGGTTCAATGTGTCCAAACATTTGGGAAAGTGGCACAAGATTCATGTTTTCATCCCTTGCACAGAAAGCTTGGCCATGCCAGCTTCAGAGTTTTGCAAAAGATGGAACATTTTGGAGAAGGATTAAATTTAAAGGGATGTAAGACATATTTGGACTATGCAGTATGTAAGTCATCAAAGCCCAAGGCACAAGGCAGACATCAAGAACTCTAGAGCCTGTACATGCAGATTTGGTAGGCCAACACAAGCCAGTTTGTAAGGAGCAAAGTATGCACTGGTCATTGTAGATGACTGGACTGCAGCAAGTTTCGGTTCTGCTATTTACTAAAAAGTAAAATAGAGGTGAATTTTAAGCAATGGATAAGCTTTGTGGAAAGGAGATATAAGCAACAGGTATGTCAGTTGCAAACTGACAGAGGTTCGGAATTCATGTTAGCAAACTTTCAACAGTGATTGGGACAGTTGGAAATAAAGCACAGACACTCAAATCCATACACAGCAGCTGAGAATGGTGTAGTTGAGAGGAGGAATGGAGTCTTACAAACCATGAAGGACTCACTGCTGGAGGATTCTGGTCTGAGCAGGTCATATTGGGGTGAAGCCATGTTGACTGCTAATTATTTAATCAATAGGCTGTGGAGTTCATAAATTAATGATACTCCATATGCAATGCTATATGAGAGAAAACCATCTCTGGCAAACTTAAGGGTGTTTGGAATTAATGCATGGGTGCTTATTCCAAAAGCAATTAGAAGAAAGGGACAATCAAAGGCTAGAAAGCTCAGGTTTATATTACCCTATTTATATTATCTGTCTTAACTATCTCTTACACCCTTAGAAGAAAATGGTCCTTCATCTCCTTCAACTTGCCCCTAACTTAAATGTATTCAACTGCGGAGCTCCTTGCACTGCGAGATTCCCCCCTCTCCCATGTATGGCCCTCACAATTATTGAGGGCCGCCCTTGAGGATGGGTTTTGGAACCCCTAGAGGTGGTTTGCAAAAAACCAACGGCTTTGGGGTTTTTTAGATAAATTTTTAAATTCTAATTTAAGGGGTCCTGGGAGGGATTGTGGGAATGGATCTGGGGGGATCCATAAATCCACTGAATGGGGTAATGGGTCTGATGATCATGGCGGGGAGGACGGGGACAGAGATCTGACTAGGATGCAGGGGGATGAAACAATGGGCATCAGTATAGTAAGTGGGACGGGCAGATATGACAGCAGCAGGGGGCCATATTATGTCTCAGGAGTGTGCACTCGATGTTTACTTGCAATTGTGCACTCCGACCCCCAATGCATCGCTCATTTCCTGGGTTGTTCAGAGCCTCAGTCCCTAAGTCTACAGCTGATGTTGTGTAATGCCAGGTCAGTGGTAAATAAGGCTCCCCTCATTCACAATCTTATTGCGGAGAGGGGTACTGACCTGGCAGGGATCACGGAGACCTGGCTAGGCCAAAAGGGAGGAGTTTCCCTTGTGGAAATGTGCCCGCCAGGTTTCCATGCATTTCATCAGCCAAGGCCTCAGGGAAGGGGTGGGGGAGTAGCAGCAATTATTAGAGAAAGTCTTTGCCCAAGGGAGGCCATTATTCCTCAGATAGCTGGATGTGAGTCCCTCCTTGTGAAGTGGGGTTGGGGGATACAGATGTGCCTACTGATTACATACCTGGCTCCCTGCCACGTACTGGGGCCTTGCACCGTGTCGTGCCTTTGCAGCCTCTGACCTGATGCCGATCTCGACTAGCTGGTTGTGGCTTCCAGCATCCCGGTATAGTCAGCTGGTACCATCACTGACAATTGAGGATGAGACCTTGCTCCCCACAGAGAGGGCCCACAATTTGCTCCCCACAGAGATGGCCCAAAATAACTCACTTAGTGATGGTGTCAGCATTGAGAAAGGAGAAGCTGAAAAAGATGTAAAGCTGCAAAGGTCGGTCCTCTCACCCCTTCTGTTCAACATTTATGTAAAACCGCTAGGCGAGATCATCCGTGGTTTTGGGGTGAATGTTCATCAGTATGCTGATGACACTCAGCTATACCTCTCCACCCCAGACCATCCCAATGATGCCCTTACTGTGATGTCCTGTTGCTTGGAGGCCATACGGATCTGGATGGGGAGAAACAAACTCAGACTCAACCCCTCCAAGACTGAGTGGCTGTGGCTTCCAGCATCCCGGTATAGTCAGCTGGTACCATCACTGACAATTGGGGATGAGACCTCGCTCCCCACAGAGAGGGCCCACAATTTGGGTGTCTTCCTGGACTCACGGCTATCTTTAGAAGACCATTTGACGGCCGTGGCCAGGGGGGCCTTTTATCAGGTTCGCCTGATCCGCCAGTTGCGTCCCTTTCTGGATCGGGATGCCTTGCGCACAGTCACTCATGCCCTAGTCACCTCCCGTATGGACTACTGCAATGCTCTCTACATGGGGGTCCCCTTGAAAAGCATCCGGAGGCTCCAACTGGTCCAGAATGTAGCCACGCGGGTGATTATGGGTGCATCTTGTTGCGCCCATGTAACACCTCTCCTATGCGAGCTGCACTGGCTCCCGGTGATCTTCCGGGTGCGATTCAAGGTGTTAGTTATCACCTTTAAAGTGCTCCATGGCTTAGGGCCTGGGTACTTACGAGACCGTCTTTTGCCACCAATAGCCTCCCACCGACCAGTTCGTTCTCACAGGGAGGGACTACTCAGGGTACCATCAGTCAAATTGTGCCGACTGGCGACTCCCAGGGGGAGGGCCTTCTCTGTAAGGGCTCCAACCCCCTGATATACAAAACATCCCTAATCTCTGTGCTTTCCGCTGTGCCCTCAAGACCCTCATGTTCAATCAGGCGGGGCTAAGCATGTTAACTGGGAATGATTAAAATATTATATAATTCTGGGTTTTATTTAATTTGGGTTAAACTTTGCTATAATTTTAATTATCAATTTTATGATGTTTATGTATCTTTTATTTTTTCTTGACTGTACACCGCCTTGAGTCCTGCGGGAGAAAGGCGGTATAGAAATATAATAAATAAATAAACAAACAAACAAACAAACAAACAAATAAATAAAATATGAGCTTTAGCAATGGGAGCAAAAGAATATTGATTTCCAGGTCTGCTAGCTTTGCAGAGCAAAAGTGGAATGGAATTGATGCCAATTTTTGGAATGATCCACTTAGAGATAGTGACTCACATAGGGATGGTGATGCACTTAGTGATGGTAATACACATAGGAATGGTGATCCACTTAGTGATAGTGACTCACTTAGTGATGGTGACTCACTTAGTGATGGTAACTCACTTAGTGATGATGTCATCCATAAATCCACTGAATCGGGTAATGGGTCTGATGATCATGGCGGGGAGGACAGGGACAGAGATCTGACTAGGATGCAGGGGGATGAAACGATGGGCATTAGTATAGTAAGTGGGAGGGGCAGATATGACGGCAGCAGGGGGCCATATTATGTCTCTGGAGTGTGCACTTGATGTTTACGTGCGATTGCGCACTCTGACCCCCAATGCATCACTCATTTCCCAGGTTGTTCAGAGTCTCAGTCCCTGAGTCTATGGCTGATGTTGTGTAATGCCAGGTCAGTGATAAATAAGGCTCCCCTCATTCACAATCTTATTACGGAGAGGGGTACTGACCTGGCAGGGATCACAGAGACCTGGCTAGGCCAAGAGGGAGGAGTTTCCCTTGTGGAAATGTGCCCGCCAGGTTTCCATGCATTTCATCAGCCAAGGCCTCAGGGAAGGGGTGGGGGAGTAGCAGCAATTATTAGAGAAAGTCTTTGCCCGAGGGAGGCCACTGTTCCTCAGATAGCTGGATGTGAGTCCCTCCTTGTGAAGTGGGGTCAGGGGATACAGATGGGCCTACTGATTACGTACCTGGCTCCCTGCCATGTAACAGCGGCCCTGCCTGAGCTGCTCGATGCTATAGCCAGGGTGGCGGTGGAAACCCCCAGACTTATTGTTATGGGGGATTTTAACCTTCCATCTGCTGGTGAAATGTCGAAGTCAGCTCAAGAGTTCATGGCTTCCATGGCGGCCATGGACCTGACCCAGGTAGTTAAAGGCCCCACCCACTTGGGGAATCACACTCTGGACTTGATTTTTGTTTCGGACCAGTGGCTGAATGATCTTAAAATAGGGGATATAGACATCAAGCCCTTGTCATGGTCTGATCGTCCTCTTCTTCACATGGACTTTCAAGTCACTTCTACTTACTGCAGGGAGATGGAACTGACCAAATGGTTCTGTCCCAGGCGCCTGATGGACCCCGAGAGGTTCCTGATGGAGCTTGGGTCATTTCCTGAGACTCTGGCTCACGACTCGACTGAGGACCTAGTGGTTGCCTGGGACAGGGCGGCTACTGGGGCCTTGGACCGTGTCGTGCTTTTGCGGCCTCTGACCTGATGCCGATCTCAACTAGCTCCTTGGTTTTCCGAGGAGCTGAGAAAGATGAAGCATCGGAAAAGACGCCTGGAGAGAGATTGGAGGACAAGCCGAACACAAGTGAGATCCTATATTAAGACCTACCTAGTGGCGATAAAAGCGGCGAAGTCTAACTACTTCTCCGCTCTTATTGCATCTACAGAGAACCGACCAGCCGCGCTGTTTAGGGTGACCCGCTCCCTACTTCAGGTGGGGACGCGGGAAGATCCCTTACAGGGACGAGCTGCGGATTTTGTGCAATTCTTGCATGATAAAGTTGCTCAGATTCAGGATGGCCTGGACTCCAATTGGGTAAATCCAGGGGAGGAGACAGGGGTAGGTCTTGAGAGCGTTATCTGGGAGGAGTTTGACTCTGTAACTCCTGAGGACGTGAACAGGATTCTGGGAAAGCTTAACGCTGCCACATGTTTATTGGACCCGTGTCCTTCCTGGTTGGTACTGGCCTCCAGGGAGGTTACACGAGGCTGGCTCCAGGGGATTATAAATGCTTCTCTGAATGAGGGTTTCTTTCCCGCCGCCTTGAAAGAGGTGGTTGTAAAGCCCCTCCTCAAGAGGCCTTCCCTGGATCCGGCTTTATTATCAAACTATCATCCAGTCTCCAATCTTCGCTTCGTTGCGAAGGTTAAGTGTGTGGTGGGCGACAACTACCCTGATACCTGGATGAAGATGTCTATCTGGATCCGTTCCACTCGGGCTTCAGGTCGCGATACAGCACGGAAATGGCATTGGTCGCGTTGGTTGATGATCTCTGGAGGGCCCGGGACAGAGGTTGCTCCTCTGTCCTGGTCCTATTAGATCTCTCAGCGGCTTTTGATACCATCAACCATGGTATCCTACTGCACCGGCTGGAGAGGTTAGGAATAGGGGGCACTGTGCTTCGGTGGTTCTCCTCCTTTCTCTCTGACCGTTTGCAGTTTGTGTTGGCAGCAGGGCAGAGGTCGACCTTGAGGCGCCTTATTTGTGGGGTGCTGCAAGGGTCGGTCCTCTCACCCCTTCTGTTCAACATTTATGTAAAACTGCTAGGCGAGATCATCCGTGGTTTTGGGGTGAATGTTCATCAGTATGCTGATGACACTCAGCTATACATCTCCACCCCAGACCACCCCAATGATGCCCTTACTGTGATGTCCCGTTGCCTGGAGGCAGTACGGATCTGGATGGGGAGAAACAAACTCAGACTCAACCCCTCCAAGACTGAGTGGCTGTGGCTTCCAGCATCCCGGTATAGTCAGCTGGTACCATCACTGACAATTGGGGTTGAGACCTTGCTCCCCACAGAGAGGGCCCACAATTTGCTCCCCACAGAGAGGGCCCAAAATAACTCACTTAGTGACGGTGTCAGCATTGAGAGAGGAGAAGCTGAAAAAGATGTAAAGCAAGAGAGGGTTGAAACACAGCAACTGTCAATGCCAAGCAGGTCAGAGTGATGGAACAAGGGGATTCCACCTGACAGGTATTCTGCTAGTAAAGTTAAAGTGTGTAATGTATGGCATGAGCCAAGAAACTATAAGGAAGTATTGGCATTACCTAAATTTGAACAAGTAAAGTGGAAAGAAGACATGGACAAGGAAATGAAATCCATGGGTGAACATAATGTGTTCACATCTATGATTTTGCCACAGGGTAGCAAAGCCGTAGGATGTAAATGGGTATACAGGAAGAAAGTACTGCCCAATAATGAGGTACAATAATAAAGCAAGGTTAGTGGCACAAAGTTTTTCATAGATGAAAAATGTGCACTATGATGGGATATTCACGCATACAGTAAATAGTGAAAGCATACGGCTGGCACTAGCTTTGGCAGCTGCACATGGCCATAAAATTTGGCATTTTGAGATAACTACTGCATTCCTCAATGCAGAATTAGAGGAAGAAATTTAGATGGTTCAAGCATTGGGGTATGAAAGTAAAAAGCATAACACGGTGTATAAATTGAACAAGACCATTTATAGGCTGAAGCAGTCATCCAGGAATTGGAAATATGTTTAGATACTGCATTGAAAGGTCTTGAGTTCAAGAGTTGCAAGGCTCATGGTTGCATATACACTAGAAAATTAAAAGGTGGGGATTGTCAACTATTAGCATTTGTGGATGATCTTTGTTTCTTTGCAAAGGATGTATTACAGATAAACTAATTTAGTGATAAGATGGAGAAAAAATTTGAATTAAAGAATTTGGGAGAAATACAAAATTATCTTGGGGGGAGATAAAAAAACTGCAAAAGGTGATTATGTTCAGTCAAAGAAGAAAAATCGAACAGCTTGGAGAGATACAACATGAAGGATTATAATTCTGCTCCAGCACCTATGAGTACAGATTTTCGTAACAGTTGGGTGAGGATGAAAGTGAAGCCTGTGATGAAGAGATATCAGTCAGCAATAGGAACCCTCTTATATCTGTCACAGTGGTCCAGACCAGGTATAGCTTGTGCAGTAAGCATTTTGAGTTGTTTTACTGCTGCACCAACACAATTGCATTGGATAGGTGTAAAAAGGATTCTCAGGTATTTGAAGGGAACTGTGAATTTGGGTCTTCAAATACAGGACTCTGAAGAATTAAAATTGAAATGCTATGTTGATAGTGATTATGCAAATGATGTAAAAACCAGAATCCAATTCTGGGATTGTAGTATTGTTTGGACGGCTTTAATTGGTTGGAAGTCCAGGAAGCAAACAACTATAGCCATTTCTACTGCAGAGGCAGAATTTGTTGCTTTATCTGATCTTTGTTCAGAGGTAACTAGGTACGTACAGCTGTTACAGGATTTAAATGTAAAGGTAAATGAAACTGTAACAGTGTATGAGGATAATGTTGCCTGCATTAAAATGGCAATAGGTGACAGAGTAAAAAATAGAAGCAAGCATGTGGACATTAAATATTGTAATGTAAGAGAAGCCATCAAATGTAAATTGATAAGCTTGCATCACTGTTCTTCAGAAGACAATTTGGCAGGCATAATAACCAAGCCATTGGGAGGAGTACACCATGGGAAGAATATTAAGTTATTTGAATTTATGTCTATTCCAGTCATGAAGGGAGGAGTGTCAGTGTATTCATGACTGGCAGAGACATGGTAACAAGGTCAGCCAATAAACAGGGTTTAGGAACAAGGTTAGCTGAACCCTGGAAGCTGAGACAGCAAGGAGCCTGGGTGTGGCTTAGCTGTGCTTCGCTTTTAGTGCTGTGCTGAGAACTGAAACTGAAACTGAAACTGAAACTGTTCTCTCCTCTACCTGGAACTACTACCACATTGGAAAATCTGTTTTTGGTATGTATATTTATTTCATGTGTTATTATGGATATAAAGAGAAGTTAATGAATCCAAATGAATCAGTTACCTTTGTGTACTTTCTGGATTTGATTGCTGTTGCAAACTTTGACATATTTTGTACTAAAAAACAAAATAATAGTAAAAAATAGTATCTGATGTTGAGTGACTTCAAAGTGCTAAAGATTGAAAGAGAATATACACTTTACCTTATCTTTTTGAATAAGTTTATGAAAGCTCCAAAATCAAATCCCCTCTGGGCATGTCCAAGATGGTGTATCAGGTATCAGGTATCCCCTCTGCGCATGGCATATCAGGTATCAGGTATCCCCTCTGTGCATGTCCAAGATGGTGGCGCCTGCTGGGACAGTGATCTAGGACGGGGGACGCCGACCTACCTTTGGGTCCTTGGGGGTCAGTTTTTTACAATTATGACCCCAGGACCGGTTGGGGGAACACCCTGCCAGCATGGAGAGGGTTTTTCTCCCCTCCGTGACTGAGCAGGGGGAAAATTGCGGTGCTGAGAGCGGCGGGCTGCTCAGCTGGTCGGAGGTGGTGCTTTCAGGCGGCAGCGGCATTCTTTTCATGGCTGAGGCCACCTGGGCATCTGAGCAGCGCTGCGCCAGGGACGCCCACGGCGTGTTAAGACTCAAGTCCAGGGGGGTTGCCCAAAGAGCTGTAGGTGGTGTCGGGCACCCCCTGAGGACCTCTGGGACGTCCCCCACCTCCGGCAAATCCTCCCCCCCTTGAAGCTGGAGCTGGGGGAAAACGAAACAGCAACGAAACATCAAAGGACAATAAGACCGGACAGTGAGGGTGACGGCAGTGGCAGCTGTCTGGCGGTTAGAGGACGCTGGCGACCCCCCCTTTTTTGGCATGGAAGTTGGGGGGGCAATGAAACAACAAAACTATGGCTGGGACTTGGCTGGCCCCTTGGCCCAGGCCTTGGGTGGCCTTTAATCCAGGCTTATTGCCAGGGTGGCGGTTGACACCCCCAGGCTCTTGGTCATGGGGGATTTCAACCTGCCATCTGTTGGTTAGGCATCTGGGTTGGCTCGGGAGTTTATGGCTTCCATGACAGCCATGGACCTGACACAACTAATTCTTGGCCCTACTCACACAGGAGGACACACTCTGGACCTGGTTTTTGTCTCTGGTCAGTGGTTGAATGGCCTAGATGTTGGGGATATAGTCATTGAACCCCTGTCATGGTCGGACCATTCTCTCCTGAGGCTAGACTTTCTGACCGCCGAACCCCGCCGCAGGGAGGCGGAACTGATTAGGTGGTTCCACCCCAGACGCCTGATGGATCCTGATGGGTTCCAGAGGGAGCTTGGGCCAGTGCCCGAAACTCTGGCTCACAATTCGGCTGAGGACCTGGTGGCCGCCTGGGATAGGGCGGCCGCCGGTGCCCTGGACCAAGTTGTGCCTTTGCGGCCTCTGACCTGGCGCCGAATCTGCCCAGCTCCTTGGTTTTCTGAGGAATTGAGGGAGATGAAGCGCCGGAAAAGACGCCTAGAGAGTGGTTGGAGGGCGAGTCGATCTGAATCCGACTGAACACTAGCTAGGTTCCATGTTAGGACCTATTTGGTGGCGATAAAAGCGGCAAAGTGTCATTACTTTTCCGCTCTTATTGCATTGGCAGATAATTGCCCAGCCGCCTTGTTTAGAGTGACCCGCTCCCTCCTACATCAGGGAGTGTGGGAGGATCTCTTGCAAGGGCGGGCTGAGGATTTTGTACAGTATCTGCACGATAAAGTCGCTCATATTCGGGAAGGCTTGGACTCTGACTGGGTAGATTCCGGCAAGGTGACTGAGGCTGGTCTTGAGAATGTTATCCGGGATGAGTTCGATCCTGTGACTTCTGAGGACGCGGACAGGACTTTGAGGAGACTAAACACAACCACATGTTTATTGGACCCGTGTCCTTCCTGGCTGGTACTGGCCACTTGGGAAGTTACACGAGGCTGGCTCCAGAGGATTATAAATGCTTCTTTGAGCGAGGTTTTCTTGCCTGCCGCCTTGAAAGAGGCGGTGGTGAGGCCCCTCCTCAAGAAGCCTTCTCTGGACCCAGCTGTTTTGGCAAATTTTCGTCCTGTCTCCAACCTTTGCTTTATTGAGAAGGTTGTTGAGAGTATGGTTGCGCGACAGCTCCCACAATACCTGGATGAAATCGTCTATCTAGATCCATGCCAGTCCGGCTTCAGATCTGGGTACAGCACTGGTCGTATTGGTGGATGATCTCTGGAGGGCTCGGGACAGGGGTTGCTCCTCTGTCCTGGTCCTGTTAGATCTCTCGGCGGCTTTTGATACCATCGACCATGGTATCATGCTGCGTCGGTTGGGGGTTTGGGGGTGGGAGGCACCGTGCTGCGGTGGTTCTCCTCCTATCTCTCCGACCGATTGCAGTCTGTGTTGGCAGGGGGACAGATGTCGACCTTGAGGTGCCTCGTTTGTGGGGTGCCGCAAGGGTCAGTCCTCTCGCCGCTCCTGTTCAACATTTATCTGAAGCCGCTGGGTGAGATCATCCGTGGTTTTGGGGTGAGTTGCCAACTGTACGCTGATGATACTCAGCTGTACATCTCCACCCCTGACCACCCCAATGATGCCCTTGAAGTAATGTCCCAGTGCCTTGAAGCCGTGCGGGTCTGGATGGGGAGGAACAGGCTTCGTCTCAACCCTTCCAAGACTGAGTGGCTGTGGATGCCGGCGTCCCGGTATAGCCAGCTGGTGCCATCGCTGGCTATTGGGGGTGAGTCATTGACCCCCCCCAGAGTGCGTTCGCAGCTTGGGTGTCCTCCTGGATTCACGGCTGTCCTTGGAAAGGCATATGGCAGCCGTGGCCAGGGGGGCCTTTTATCAGGTTCGCCTGATGCGCCAGTTGCGCCCCTTTCTGGATCGGGACTCCACGTGCACGGTCACTCATGCACTCGTCATGTCTCGCCTGGACTACTGTAACGCTCTCTACATGGGGCTCCTCTTGGGGTGCACCCGGAGGCTCCAACTGATCCAGAATGCGGCCGCGCGGGTGATTATGGGAGCAACAGGGCGCTCCCACATGACACCTCTCCTGCGGGAGCTGCACTGGCTTCCGGTGGTCTTCTGGGTGCGCTTCAAGGTGTTAGTTTTGACCTTTAAAGCGCTCCATGGCATAGGACCGGGGTATTTGCGGGACCACCTGCTGCTACCGATAACCTCCCACCGGCCAGTACGCTCACACAGAGAGGGCCTCCTCAGGGTGCCATCAGCCAAGCAATGTCGGCTGGCGGCCCCCAGGGGGAGAGCCTTCTCTGTGGGGGCACCCGCCCTGTGGAACAAGCTACCTCCTGAAATTCGTTTGATCCCAGACCTCTGCGCTTTCCGAAAGGCCCTTAAGACTTATTTATTCCAACCAGCCGGCCTTGCTTGATTGATTTTAATGGGGTTTTTAAATTTTGGTATTATTAATTTCTGGGGTTTTAAATTGGGTATTTTAACTGGTTTTGAGACTTTTATATTGGAATGCCGACGATTTAATCTAATTTTAAATTTTTTAATATTTGTATTATATGTGTTTTAATCTGGCTGTTCACCGCCCTGAGTCCCCCTCCCGGGGAGAAGGGCGGTATATAAATTGAAATAAATAATAAATAAATAAATAAATAAAATAAATAAATAAATAAATAAATAAAATCCTTTTGGAATTCTTTGTTTTGAATTGTGTTTTTATTGTATTTAAAGTATTTTTAGAGTAAAACATTTTTCTGTTTATTTTCTATTAATAAAAAACCCTTTAAAATACCCAATTCTAGAAACATTTATTTAACAATATTTAAAATACTAATATCTTTTAATACAGAATTATACAATAAGCAGCACACAGGGGACAGGTTTCTGCCAGATGCATACAAAAGCAAGCAAGTAAGCTTCATTTGCAAAAAAACATGATGCTGGGAAAATCTGAAACATTATTTTTTATCCAATGAAATATGTTTAAATCACTGCAAGATTAGGTAATTGCAAGCTCAATTTAATTACTATTGAATTACTAACCCATCTTCCTTATGCTGTTATTTATCCATATTAAAAAGTTGCTTTATGTAGAATTTGGCCTATCTGCCCACAGTCATAGAAGCAGATGCCAAAAAGTAGCTGACTAGTTATTCCATTCATTTGGGGGCCTTTTGAACATTCCAAATCACCCCCCAACATGCAGCATTTCTTGGTCAAGCAAAACTGCCTATGGAAACTGCCATTGCATGGCTTGATATTATTTCATTGGATGCCAAAAGAAAACTGTAGAAGGAGAGGGAAATACACAGGCAAGAAATGCAGCAGCAATAACAAAAGAATGTCAAAAACATCAGTCAGCCCATTTCCAAAGTAACATTTTAAAAAAAAAACCCTTGAACTGAGAACCAACTTGATTGTCTTCTTTATCAATATTAGTGCTATCTTGCTTCAAAGTAAATCGCTTCTGGGATTCTTCACCTTTTTCATGCTTTAAATGTTCAGAAAACCTTTGCTCTGGTCTGCCAGCAAAGTAAAACATATCAATAAAAACCCAATTTGGTTTTTTTTAATTTTTCAGAACTATTTTTTTTAATGAAGGCATTTAGACCATAATTATGTTTGCTGATGTTCAGTACCAATGTTCAGTACCTGCTCTATTGTAGTAATGTTTTTTGTTGTTATTTAGGTGGCAAATTGATTTTTACAGAAGTGCTTAGTCTTGGTTGGCAATGATTGAAGTACAAAAAAAACAAAAAACCTCAAGCGATGTCAATTTGTACCTCAAGTCAACAAGACCTTCAAATGCAATAGTTCAGTGAAGTTTATCTAGATTGATAAGCAACAATAAAATTGATGGCAATGTTTTATATAATGGAACATTTGTTACATTCAATTGGTAACTAGAGGAGATGGGTTGACTGTTATTTTCTTTAAATAAATAATTATCCAGCTGTTTAAATACTGTGGGGAAAAACCAAAATTGTCACATTGTATTGATTCAACAATTGATTTATATTCCATCCAGATGGCAATTAAATGGTCAGATATTGTGAGTTGACAATTTCTATTTCAGAGGCTGAAATGAATCATTCTGTGTTTTTTGACAACCTTGTTCACAAAGAATGTGAAGAGAGAAGAGTTTCTTTACATAAATGCAGGCTTAGACATTTTTTTCTTCAAGACACTCTTTATTCTCCCTGCAGAGTTTATTAATATCCCAGATTTTGCTCTTTTAACCAAAATTTCATTAAGCAGCAGGTTCTTTTACAAAGTATAAAATACATTCTCAAATAATTTGCACTTTATTAATTCCAGAACATTAAAGGAAAAATGTGCACATAAGGCCCCTTTCTCTACTTTGCATATGTATCACTTCCACAAGCATTCACAAGAGACAGGGAACTGAATATCTGAATATCACATGGAACACTGTAATGCATTCCAATCTGAGTGAAAATCTCCTGCCAACATGAGCAGCATGAAAAAAAATTTAAAAAGCAAAAAAACAAAAACAAAACCCAACCCAATGTTTGGGGGGGGGGGATCAAAATAGGAAAACTAAAATGTTCACAGATTTTAAGGAAAACTCAAATCAAACCTATTTTCAAAACAGCAGTTGATATAGTAGTATTTTTTTATTGCTTCCTTATTTTTTATCTCAGTTCCATTATTTTCTACTATTTCAGAATATAAACTTGTTGGTGAAATTTAGTAATATATATTAATAATACCACACAACTTTTTATATTTTAACATTGCATTTAGAAATAGAAAAAAATAAGAATAAATTAAGTTTGCAAATCAGCTGGTGATTGTTTTTAATAGCGGTACTTAATTAAACAATTTGATAATACCACAACCAAATCTGATCAGTCTATCTAATTATTGCTATTAACAATTATATCATACTTGATGTAACAAAAAATGGATGAATTTTTGGCATTTGTTTTTTATCTGCATTCATGTACTTAATTTATACTTCTTGGTTTTTGGTCTTAACTATTTTGCTGATAGTTAACTGCATTTTTATTCCAATACAGATAGCTAACTCCAAATACATTGTTTCCAGTACTTTAATAGTAGCTATAGGTTTCATTCTCTAAAAAAATCAAGGAAGCATTTATTCATATGCCTATAGTACTTAGTTCTGATTTCTAATCCCAAAGACAATTCAGTTTAGTATATTTGTTTATACATATCTTGTTGCTCTTATCATTACCCTACATTACTTTTTGGGACAGAATTGCAGTGATTATGAAATGGGAGCTCAAAATCAGTTCACTTATGACACTGTTGGGAGTTCACCATTACTAACTATTATTTTACCACATTCTTTATTAGTAATAATGAAGGTAGGCAACTTTCACCGTTACAATTATTTTCCATCACTTCTTGTAACTTTGAGTTATGCAGCCATAGTACTGTATAATAGTCATTTGATTCTTAAGACAATTCTATAACTGAATTTTTATTGTGCAAACATTTGAAAAGATGCTTCTGAAAATGAATGAAATCTTGAAGTATTAAAACAGCTACATTCTTGGAAGATTTGCATATCATTTCTCAGGCAATTTCTTTCAGTGCTTTCATGCAAACATCCATTTTGATTTCCTGGAAGTACCAATGAAAAGTATTGTTCGTACATGCAGAAAACTGAGAGACCATACCAAGCAGGCAAACAAGCCTTCCAAAAGATATGGTTACTATTATGATTTGAAGAATAGTATTTTGCTAATTGTAACCCTTTGTAAATATTTCTTTTCTATATCATTTTTTGGGGGGGGATCATTAAGTATGTGGTAAGATTCAAATTTAAAACTAGACTTTAAAAAAATTCTCACCACTTCCGGTTGGCACTGCAGGATGTTGCGGATGGTTTTGCTGACCGCCAGCCCTGTGTTTTTGTGAAGCCGTTTTGACAGCGCAAAATGGCAGTCTGACGGCTTCAAAATCTCTCCTTTGGGAAAAGAAGGAGAGGAGAGCAGTTGGGGGGGTAGAGCTGTCCCAAAAGCCCCTTGGAGCAATTCCAGGGGCTTGAAGGGTAAGCTCCCCGTTCAGCCCAACGAAGCTCCAGAGCTGGGACGACTCTGCTTATGCAGAGCCAGACATCGCGACCACCTCTGCAGTCAATAAGAAGTTTAAAAGAATCCAAGAGCAGACGGAGCAGAAGCAGGAGTGCAGACAAGAAAGTATCTATGCTTAACTCTGAGCTCCACTGTTTCTAACTAAAGCCAATTGAGAGGAAGTTAGTGCTTAATGGCGTCTTTGCTGTAATTACGAAAGTGAAACTTAGCAACAAAAGTGTCTGCTGAGACTTTTTGTGTTTTGAACTGACTTGAAGCTGCTGGAAATAGAGAACTAGGGGGAGGAAAGATCATTTTGCCTTAAAAATCAAACAATTTAAACCCTTGAAAGCTGCTTTTGTGACTTTGTGCCTGCAAAGGGGTGGGGGGGAGGAAAAAAGATCTTCTTTAAAAGAGAAAGGAATTAAGATGGCTTCCAAGAAAACTAAACCAGTAATTCCAAAAGTAGGAGGGGGTTCTCCAGTAATCTCTGTTGTGACACAGAAGGCTCAACTTCTGGCTGACTCAAAAAATCAGGAGACTCCCATTAGAGATCTTAAAGAATTTATAAAAGAACTATGAATAACCAAACAACAATTATAGAAAGGAAATTTGAGAAATTTGAGGAAGAAATAAAGGAAGTTAAGGATGTTGTTGCAAAAAAGCATGATGAGATAAGAGATGATATTCTATTGGCAGTTTCAGGATTGTCTAAACATCTTATTCAGTTGGATGAGAGAGTGGGAGAAATTAATGAAGCTAATTTAAATTTGGAAGCCAAAATGGGAGATATTGTGACCAAAACAGAAAAGTTGGAAAATGAGGTAACCATGATGCAATACAGATCTATGGAGTTTGCTCTGAGACTGAGAGGATTGAAAAAGATTGGTTGGGAAAATTTAAGAGATAGATGTGCAGAAGCTATAATTGAAGCAAGAAAAGAGGATATGGCAAATCAAATTGATAAAGCTTACAGAATTAACTCATGGGTGGCAAAACAAAAGCAATTGCCAAGAGATGTGGTGATTTATTTCATTGATAGAAGAATTAGAAATGATATCCTACAAGCCTCCTATAAAAACAAGGTCCAAGTGTTTGGACAAGAAATCCAGATTTTGAAAGAGATTCCTCCTAAAATGTTAAAAGACAGAAAGGACTTTGGTTTCCTGGTAGAGGAGCTGAGAAGGCAACAACTACTGTACAGATAGAAAGTTCCAATAGGCCTAATAGTGACTTATGGTGGAGAAAAGGCTGGACACCCATCTTCACCTGGGGGGGGGGGGCAAAAAAGAAAAAGAGATATTACAACAAGAGGGAAATGAAAAACAGACACAAACTTATGCTGAAGTGGCAGCTGGAGGAAAAGTGCAAGAAGATCTTCCTTTTCCATTAAAGAGTATAGAAGGACCAGTGCTTGATACAAAATTATCAGATCAAAAATATTTAATAAACTCAAGATTAGGGACTCATTTTGTGGTATCAGCTCTAGAGAAGAAGAATGGAATAGTTATCTACGTAAAGGATTAACAGACAATTTAATTGAGGCAGATGCTCATGGAAGGATACCAATAGAACTATTAACTCAAAATGGAAAAATGCTTTTAATTGGAATATATGCACCGAACCAACAACAAGATAATTTTTACTGGACTGGAGTAATAGATACTTTGAAAGATAAGAAGAGTACATTTTTTGACATAGTGGAAGATTTAGAACTGAGGGATATCTGGAGAGAACGGAATGTTGACAGAAGAGATTTTACTTTTTTTCGGACAGATATCAATTTTTTTCTAGGATTGATTTCATACTAATTACAAATGATTTTCTTTCTAGGGTAAAGAAGACGAAGATATGCCCAAGGACTTTAGCTGATCATAGTCCGGTTTGGTTGGAATTGGAACAGGAGAGGGGGGAAAGGAGATCTTGGAAATTGAATGAAAATTTATTTAGATATGAAGAAAATGTGAATGAACTTAAAAAACAAATGAAAGAATTTTTGTTATTAATATGCATAAGGGTAATATGCATATGGAAATGGTATGGGATGCAAGTAAGGCCTATATGAGGGGAATTTTAATAAATATGAATAATAAACATAGTTTAAAGCAAATAAAGAGGCGGAAAGAGATTGAGGAGGAAATAAAAAAGAAGGAACAATTATTAATAAGTAACCCAGATCGCTTTAAGATTGAGAAAGGAACAAGGCAGGCTTGTCCTTTATCGCCATTGTTATTTATTTTATCTTTAGAAGTTTTGTTGAATAAGATATGTGAATCTGATAAACTCAAAGGAATAGTAATTAGGCAACAGGATTATATATTAAGAGCGTTTGAAGATGACTTGGTTGTTACTTTAACTCAACCTATATAAACAGTTCCATATATGTTGGATATAGTAGAACAATATGGTAAGGTTTCTGGATTTAAAGTAAATCAACATAAAACCAAGATAATAACTAAAAATATGTCAGTATCTCAAAGGGAAGAGTTTCGTGAGAGAGGGGGTTTGAAAATGCCTAATTTAAGATTGTATTATGAAGCATCTGAGTTAGTGCAAATTAGTGATTGGTTTAATTTAACTGAAGAAAGAATATTAAATATAGAAGGATATGATTTGTTATATGGATGGCATGCTTGCCTATTATATGAAAAGAAAGTGGATAAGATTTTTAAAAGTCATATATTTAGGAATGTTTTGTTAAGGGTTTGGAAAAAGTACCAATATAAGTTAAACTATAAGATGCCTATATGGGCAAATCCTAGACATGCAATTGAAAATATAAGTAAAGAACAAAAAATGGAGGTGATTACCTATAAGGAGCTTCTTTTTAATGAAAGGGGTAAATTACAATTGAAATCTGTAGAGGTACTGAAAGAAGACGGGATAATTTATACTTGGTTTCAGTATGGTCAACTCCAAGCTAGATGGAGGGAAGACCAAAAAATTGGTGTCATGCAAAATGAGGAAAATTTGGTAAAACAGATCAGGGACCAGAGTCCAATGCATATTAAAAGGTTGTATAATGCATTATTGGAAATAGATTCAGAAACGGAATTGGTCAAGGATTGTATGATAAAATGGGCACAAAACTTTCAGGAACCAATAATGATGGAAATATGGGAAAAGATTTGGGTTAGAAATGTTAAATTTATGCAAGGACAAAACTTAAGAGAAAATTTTTATAAAATGTTCTATAGATGGTATTTAGATTCTAAGAAATTGTCATGTATGTACCCAAATGTGCAAGCCAAATGTTGGAGATGTGATTGTGACGATGCAACTTATTATCATATATGGTGGACTTGTAAGAAGATCAAAGCATTTTGGATAAAAATTTGGTGGGTAATGCAGAATATTTTGAAAAGGAGGTTGAAATTTACTCCACAATTGTTTTTATTGGGTATAACAACTGATTGTACAGTATTAGAGATTAAATTGATTTTAAACTTAATATCAGCAGCTAGGCTGTTGGTAGCACAATACTGGAAGAAAGATTCTTTGCCTACTATAGAAGAATGGACATTGAAAGTAACAAATTTAGCTGAAATGGCGAAAATCTGAATTCTTGTGTATGAAAGATCATACACAAGAAAAATATATCTTGATTGACTATATTCAAAATAAGTACCAGATGCAAAGATATCAAATTGCGTATGAATGAATGTAAAGATATATTGTGTTATCTATAATGGAGTTAAGGTTTTGGGGGGGGGATTTTTTAGCTTAAGGATGGTTAGGTTAATTTAGTTTATGATTGTTTTTTTAAATAACCTGTATTTTGCTCTGGGAAGTCAGGGGGAGGGGGGAGGGGGAAGGGGGGGGTGGAGGGGAGGAGGGAAGGGGGGGATTCCAGGGGGGGAGAAAATGTTGTTTCTTTTTTGTAAAACTTTTCAATAAAAAAAAAATTCTCAGAACTCTTAGAGAAGTATGTCTCAGCCCAGCTTACTTAGAATCAGATCAGGAGTTCAACATTAGTGAGTTTAATGGAGATAATACAGGAATGAATACAGGAAAAAAACGCAAATGAAGCAGAAGTTTTATTTCATATGCATCTGAAACAACAAGCTAGATAGATTTCATATTAAAGTGAATAAAATTATGATGTGAATGAAGTAGAAATCATAATAATGTGAATAAAGTAGGAATCATACAGGGTCAGTTAAAGGACACTCTCTATTCACATTATTATAAGGGAGAAAGGGTTAGTTAAAAGACACTCTATTCACATTACTATAAGTGAGAAAAGTGCTTGGAGATTATATTAAAAATCAGTTAAAGCCCATTATTGGTAATATATCTTCTGATGAGGCCTAGCTGTCACGGAAGGACAGCTATATGGAAAAACATCTGAGGGGCATCACTGTCAAAGACACAAAGATATGTAGGTTACTAAGAGTTAATTATTACCTAAGGACAGCAATAAATCTCCCGTATTAGTAATTACAGAACTAATTGTCTGTATTAGTTGTCTACCTAAAGATAATCTTATAAACTAGAAAATAATGGTTTAATAATGGTTTAGTAATTAGGAAATGTCAATTATCATATAACAAGTGTTATGTTAACCATATATGGAAAATGCATGAGCTCACCAAACCCTTTGTCTTGGAAACATATATATACAGTTAACATATATATACAACCTTTTAGGTTGTTCAGAATTTTCAGATTACAAATCTGGTTCTGAACCTGCGCAATAAACTGTCTCTGGCTGATCCAGGAATGTTTTTCAGTCTCCATTTTTCCACAACAATATGACAAGAATAATTAGTTGACCAAGCAATATTTAATTAAAATATGTAACCTGGAAGAGGCAAATATCTGCCTAAACTGTAATCAATTTGAAATTATATTGCAAATATGCACAGAGAAAAGTATAATCTTATTCCTCTTTTAATCTTTAGAAGTATAAAATCACACCAAAGAATCACCAGAGTTTGAAATCAATATTGCAACATTCCATTTATAATTATGTCAAAATACTCATTATTCTGTAGATAATTTAAATTTGAATTGTTAAAATCAGTTCTAACGTTACATGAAATATATATATAAAATATACTATTATAAATGCAAATTGTATTATACTGCATCAATTTTTTAAAATCAAGTTTTTTAAAAAATTATACATATTATTGTGTGAATGACACGATATTTGAGTATCATACATTTCAATACATATAAACATATTCTTAATTATTACATTCCATTTTTCTTATTTCATATTATTTACTCCTTTTACACAAAATTTTAATTTTCATATAAATATTAACTAGTATGCAATATCTAAATCGATGTGCTTCAGCATCTGTTTTATCTTCCATTATAGTTTCAATAGTATAATCCTAAAAAAAAATAAAAATGAAATTGTCCGTCTGTTTTCTTTTCTCCTGTACACCATATTTCACTCATTTTTACATCCCTCTCCTTTCCTCTTTTTTCTACAACCTCTCTTCTCTCCTCTCCTCTCCTTCTCTTTACTTCTCTCCTTCTTTCTCCTTCTCCTGTGCCCTCTCAATTTCCCTTCTCTCTCTTCTCCACTTCTATCTCCTTTCCTTTCTACTATTCTCCTCCTGTTCCCTCTCTCCTTTTCCCTCTCTACCCTTATTCTTTCTCACTTCCTGTCCTACTCCCTTCCACTCCACTCCATTTCCCTCTCTCTTTTCGTTGTTGCATATAATATTCCCAATACCTATAGAATATGGTATATTTTCCAATTAATATCTCTTTCAACTATAACCATACAGCTTCTTTAAATTGTATTCAAAAACCAAAGAAACAGACGTAATCACTTAATAATAATCTAATAATAATCATTGTAATTATACTATCATCATATTAATTAATCTTCATATTAATAATTTTATACACGTCATCATTCTAGTCACATATATATGCAACTGCAATATTACTCTTTTAATACTAACATCACTTCATTAATCAAACAGCATACCATCTAATTATCCATTTCTTACATCTTCACATTTCAAACTTACCACTATTTTCATTCTTTGTGTCTATTTTTCATTTCTTTTCCTAACTTATTTAACTTTGTGATACATTGCTTTACACCCTTCCATTCTAAACTTCCACTAATATTTTTCTTTCTTTTCTCCCCTCCATATTATTATATTCAGACATGATACTCTGTTTTATCATTCCTATTCCCATTCTCTAACTCTTCCTTTCTATATATTTTAAAATTTATTTAATACACATAAATATATCTACTTTCACTTTACCTACATGAGTCATATTTTATACACTTTTAATAATACCATCATTCAACCATATCATTTTAATATTAATACAATTACCATATAATCATGACATATCTTTAACTCTTTTTCTCTCCTTAACCATTATCTCTTATCCACATCTCTTCCTTTAATCCTACCTTTTTTTAACTTGTCTCCCCTGTTTTCCTCTTAAGCCTTTCATTCCATTTACTTCAAGGTTTATATTCTGAATCCATAATTTAATTTTTCCTCCTTGCCCTGTCTTTCCCCACTGTTTAATTTGAGAGCTTTCTGTTTAAATCCTATCATCCCCCCCAAGCCTCTTCTTGTTCCTTCCATTTCTTTTTTAAATCTTTTAAAGTGTTTCCCCACCATTATTTATTCCTCAATTCTTATTAATTTTAATAATGTCTCCTTATTATCTTCTGTTTGCTGGTTTCTCAGTTCTAATTCTCCTTCTATTCCAGTTGATAATTCCATTTTTTTCTTCTTGTCCTGATCCTCATCTCTTGTATACAATTTTCCAGTCTTCTATCTATACAATCCAATATTTCCACCATATCTTTGTGCAGTTCCAGGGTAAGGTCCTTAATGTCTTTGTTATTTTGAGTTATTAACTCCTTTTCATTTAGGTCTCCTCAATCTTCTATTCAGAAACCAGACCTCCTAATCAAGTTTAAATGTCTCATCCATGTCCAATCAAATAAGTTAGTTACTTCAGGGATCATCCACTCCTCAAGTCGTTTTTGTATATTCAATAGTATTTAGGGGTCCAGACACCAATTCTTTTTTTTTAAATATTCCAGTCTCCAGTGGTTAGAAAGTAAATATACACCGTTCAACAGTTATTTCCCCCCATTTCAATATTTGCTCCCAAGTCACAAAATTTACTATCATCAGCAGATGGCACTCTTTACTTCACCTCTCTGTGTTTCCTCTCTGCTTTTATTGTGACTCTGTTGCTGTTCTACTTTTATTTTGACACACCCAGTTTATTTATCTTGCTTAGTTTATCTTATAGCTGTTATTTGAAGAAAAGGTAGGTTTATAGTTCCAGCATCTTAATATGCTTTCTTAATATCAGGCCTTTTATTTTGAGGGTTCCATTTCCCACTTAATTTTCTTTTTAAACAGATAGTTACTTCTTTAAATTTCCAATGTTTTTTCCCACAATAGTTGCATGCCGCTGTAGCAAATTGTTCTAAGAGGTATTCTCCTTAAATTTTTTGTGGGGTCCAACTTCAGCTGTAAATCTTTTCTTAACCAGACGACACACCATTCAGCATTTCTCTACTCTTGCAGAAACTTATGATTCTGACTGTTCCCTGGCTTCATGGCAGCCATTTTGACTGCTGCTGCTCCTAGTATTCAGATAAGGGGATTTTCCAAATCCGGGAAGGGAGATGCAGCTCCCTTCGATCTGCAAGGTGGTCCCCCTTTACCACCCTTCCAAGGTGGCTATGGCTTCTAGTGAAGCCCCCAACAGGGAGAGCTTGGAACAGACCCACAGAAGTCAAATTTCATCTGAAAGCTCCTACTGCACCAATTGTAAAAGCTCAGTTTTAATAGGAATTCTGCTTAGATGTAATTTATGTAATAAACACAATTTTTAAAATGCCACAATTTTCCAAAATTGAAGCAAAAAAGATATACGAGCACCCGTATAATAATGTATCCATATAGGACTTCCGGTTGATGATTTGTGGCGAAATGGCATGGTAAGAGCGATCGCTCCTTTCCATTGCCACTTATCGCCATGTTTTGGGGACCCTTTGAGGCGTGGAAGCTCGGAAGGCTTCGCGAACTTTAGCGAGGCATCGGCAGGCTGAGTGGTGAGTTGCAATCCCACTCAGTTGGACCAATTTTCACTGTCAAATCAGTGCAGCGCATCTGCCTCTCAATGGCAGACTCGAAGCCACGATAATCAACAAGACGGGAAGCAAGAAAATCCGGTGTAAGAGGTGTCAAAGAGCGCTCATATTCACGATTTCCCTGATATGTGTGGATCTTGTCTCAACCGGCAGACTAGAGCAGATCGAAAGGAGCCACAAGTGACTTAGCGGCGATTGAGAGAGGCAGAGGAGACCTCAATTGAGGGGATCGCAGAGAAGCCGGCAAGAGAGAATGGAACAAAAAACTTTTAAAAGTGGAGCTTCGGCGCTAATTTAAAAAGCGAACAGAACTTGCCTATCGGCAAGAGAGGAACGAGAGGATTCTGAGGTTCCTGCTTGTGGATTCGGAGATCGAGTGAGGAAAGTTGCGAGTGATAGGAACCAGAAGTGCAGCCATCTTAAAAGGACTACAAAGAGCTAGAGCGGCTGGAAGAACCACCGGGAGAAGATAAGTCATGGAATAAACGAACTAAAATACTTTGACAGTTTGACAGTTCAAGCATTGAGAAGATTTGACAGTTTAAAGCACTAAGAGATGGAAGAGAGAGAAGTGCTGGTATTGGATTTTTTGATTCCCCCATCGTTGTTTCCACAAGTGAAAATACAGAAGGGACATTGAAGGGACTACGAAGAGGTTAAGAATAATTAAGAAATTAACACTTTAGTGTATATATTGTGATACTATTATTTACTTAGTCTTTTACTCTCTCTACTCTACCTATTTACCTCCTTTACTACTTTCTTTACTATCTGCTTATACAAATACTCCTTTATCTTAAGGGCACTTTAGGAATATATTTATATAACTGACTAAATTTAATATCTAATTCATATCTAATTCATCGTAATTATTTATATTTATATTTATATCTTACTTATTAATTAATCACTTCATTTAATATAATACAATTATTGATTAAGGGATCTATTAAGCGACCAAAAGTGATATATCAAGTGAAAGAAAAATTGATTAATTGTTTATTTAATGAACAATTGATTGTCTATTGAATTATTTATAATTATTAATTATTTATATATATATATCAATTAACTAAGTGTGTTCATATAGTATATATAGATCAATTATCATAAATAAGAATTTATTCAATTGATATTAGAACGTAGCTAATTTAAAGATTATTGTTTTTACATTTGAGTAATTACTAGTAGAATAACAGCTGAACTAAGTGATTGACATTGACATTGATATCTGACATCAATGATATCTGATATATTGAATAGATAATAACTGATTAAAAGGTGAAGGTGTAGACATATATTGACTTGAGTATAGAAAGAGATCAACATTTGAATAGATTTAAAGGGATTTAGATAGAAGAGATTAAAAAATCTGATTGAAATACCGGATAGAAAAAGTAGGGAGTTATAATAGATAAGAAATAACCAGAAGCACATAGGGGCCTAGTTGAATATAAGAAGATAACAATCAGTGGATGACTATCTGGAGAAACATAGAGAAGATACTCAAAGATCAGACAAGAATCCTGAAGGAGATGACAAGCATCTCTTCTACAGTGACCAAAACCAGAAAGAAAACAACTCAAAGTACATCCAATCCAATGATTACAATGTCATCCCCTGCTACACAAAAGTCAATGGAAGGTCTATCTAAGACTGACAAAGCAGCCATGATCCCCACTATGCAAGCGATGCAGTCAACCCTAACAATGATACAAGAGACAATGTTGATGATGCAGGAAAAGATGTCCTGCAACCACCTAGAACTGAAAACTGACATCAAAATAATTGACCAAAAAATGAGCGAGATTCAGCAGTTGATACAAACAAATGAACAGAAAATAAATAAGATGGAATCCAAAATCGAACGACAAGAAAAAAATCTGGACGCTGTAGATCAAAAGTTAATGGTGCAAAATCGGGAGCTTGAGGATTCGATCATGCAATTAGAGATGGATAGAGCCTCCTTTTACCTGCATTTCCAAAACATTGCTGAGGAGGACTTAGGTCAGGTCATGGCGGAATTGATAGCCGAGGTATTGCAACAAGACACAAATGAGATTATCAGAGAGTTGGATAAAGTGTACAGGGTGCAAACCAACTATGCCAGGCGAAATAAGCTGCCCAGGGAAGCGCATATAAGGTTCCCCCGAAAAAAAGTTAAGGACATCTTCTACAATATGGTGAGGGATGAACCAGTAAGTTATAAGGGGAAGGAGGTGATTGTGCTAAAGCAAGTCCTGAGAAGGATGAGAGAACTAAGAAGAGACTATAGGTTTCTAGCTACCCAATTAAATAAAAGGAACATACTCTTCAGGTGGACACTGCCAGAAGGCATGTTAATAACATGGCAAGGGAAGAAATTTAAAATAGGAAGTCTCGTTGAAGCCCAGGACTTCCTCGATCAAATGAGAGGATCAGAGGAATATCAAGATCAAAGCAGCAAAGAAGAGCTAGAAGCAACCAGTACAGAAGAAGACCTCACCCAGCAAAGATGATCTAAAGAAAGGACTCTGGAAAAGAAAGAGACAGTAGAGAAGGAAAACAAAGAAGCAGCAAAGACACAAAGACCACAGAGAGTTACACGAGCAACTAAGATCTAAAACAACACAAGGATACAAAGGATGGACAATTGGAAATTGTTATCAATTAATGCAAATGGATTAAATGACTTTAAAAAGAGGAAAATATTTTTTACTAAATTAGTTCAGCATAAGGCGGATAATGTGTGCCTGCAAGAGGTCCACATTAAAAAAGAAGATAAAATTTTTTTGGAATTTAAAAACCTTGGAAATCTCTATACTTCCTTAGCAGAAAAGAAAAAGAGAGGGGTGATCTTGAACATTAAAAAAGAAATTAAAGCAGAATTGAAATATACAGACTCAAAAGGTAGGATTCTAGTAGTAGAAATTAAGAGATATTAATAAAATTAATTGATATTAATAACAGCTATCTATGCCCCGAACAAAAATTTAAATGATTTTTACAATAAAATACGAGAAATATTAAGCAAAATGGAAAACGATAAAATATGTATAATTGGAGACATCAATGGAATGGTGGACCAGAATATAGATCATAAAAGACCTAAGAGCCAAAAGAAAAAAAGAACTTACCAAAATCCTTTTTCGACCTAATGAATGAATTGAACTTAGTAGATATTTGGAGAACTTTGCACCCACATAAAAGACAATACACCTTTTATTCTAATCCAAAAAAACACTGGTCCCGAATTGACATGATGTGGGCAAGTAGGAATATGGGAATGGATATTTTGTCAGCTGAGATTACCGCTAATATTTGGGCAGATCATAACCCATTGGAGATTAAATAGAGAAATGAACACAAAAGGAAAAATGTAAGATGGAGATTAAATTTGAAATTTCT
The DNA here is from genome assembly GCA_038048745.1 of Coluber constrictor foxii. Taxonomy (NCBI): domain Eukaryota; kingdom Metazoa; phylum Chordata; class Lepidosauria; order Squamata; family Colubridae; genus Coluber; species Coluber constrictor. Next base: position 109,263,115 of record CM075961.1, on the reverse strand, counting down.
ACAGGACAAACAGAATATTGAGAAAATAAAGCGAGAATTGAAAGTCTTTTTTGAAGAAAATGAAAAGGAATTGACTGATCATGGAATAATTTGGGATACAATGAAGGCTTATTTAAGAAGATTGGCAATACCATACGGTGCATATACATATAAAAAAAAGAGAGACCCAAAGAAAATTGTTGGAAGAATTGGGGAAAGCAGAAAAAGAAGTACAGCAGAATCCGGATAACGAGATAGCGAAAGAAAATTGGATGACTATATGGCACAGGGTAAATATAATGGACCAGAAGAAGCTGGCATATGAAATTAAACGCAGTAAACAACATCATTTTGAAAATGCAAACAAGCCAGGAAGATGGTTATCTTATAGAATTAAAAAAGAAAAAGAAAAAGGAATTATCCACCAATTAGAAAATCAAGAAGGCAATATCAAAAACAATGAAGAAGAGAAACTGGAGATCATTCGTGATTATTACACCAGCTTGTACACCACCTTGAAGAAGAAGACATCACTAAAGAAAAAGTAGAACAATATCTAATGGAGAGTGAATTACCATTGATAGGGGAGGAAGAAAGAGAGATATTAAACAAAGAAATTACAATAACAGAGCTAAAGACCACAATATCTAAACTGAAGAAAAATAAATCACCGGGCCCGGACGGATTCCCAGGAGAATTATATTCAAATTTAGACTTGCAGGATATTCTTTTACCAAAATTGTTAGACATCTATAATGAGGCCCTGATAAAATTCAGAATTCCAGAATCATGGAGAGAGGCGTACATTACACTCCTTCCAAAAGAAGGAACAGATGTGAAATTAATTAAGAATTATAGACCAATCTCCCTCCTTAATACTGATTATAAAATCTATATGAGCATTTTGGCGGAAAGGCTAAAGGTAATTCTGAATAAGATAATTCACAGCGATCAAAATGGATTCTTGCCAGGGAGACAGATTTGAAATAACACAAGGACAATTCTAGATGTGTTAGAATATTATTTATTTATTTATTTATTTATTTATTCAATTTCTATACCGCCCTTCTCCCGAAGGACTCAGGGCGGTGAACAGTTAAAATGACATACATATGAATATAAATAATTAAGCTAGTTTGGCTCAACAGTAAAGAAACTTCAGCATAAGATTTAAAAAATTAGAAAAGATTTATGCCAGACCAGCTTGGTGAAAAAGAAAGGTCTTAACTGCACGACGGAAAGTACGAAGATCTGGGATCATTCGTATCCCTGGGGGTAACCTGTTCCAAAGGGTAGGTGCCCCAACAGAAAAGGCTCTTTCTCTGGGAACCACTAGTCGGCATTGCTTTAGTGATGGCACCCTGAGAAGGCCTACCCTGTGGGAGCGTACTGGTTGGTGGGAGGTTATCGGTTGCAGAAGGTGGTCTCGTAGATACCCAGGTCCTAAGCCATGGAGGAGTTTGAAGGTAAGAACCAACACCTTGAAGCGCACCCGGAAGACCACCGGAAGCCAGTGCAGCTCGCGTAGGAGTGGTGTCACATGTGAGCGCCATGTCACTCCCAATATCACCCGCACAGCTGCATTCTGGACCAGTTGGAGCCTCCGTATGCACTTCAAGGGGAACCCCATGTAGAGAGCATTACAGTAGTCCAGACGGGAAGTGATGAGGGCATGAGTGACTGTGCGTAAGGAGTCCCGATCTAGAAAGGGCCGCAACTGGCGAATCAGGCGAACCCGATAAAAAGCACCCCTGGCCACGGCTGTCATATGCTCTTCTAAAGACAACCGTGTGTCCAGGAGGACACCTAAGTTGCGAGCCCTCTCTGTGGGGGCTAATGACTCGCCACCAATAGTCAGCGATGGTATCAGCTGGCTATATCGGGACGCCGGCATCCACAGCCATTCAGTCTTGGAAGGGTTGAGTCGGAGCCTGTTCTTCCCCATCCAGATCCGCACGGCTTCGAGGCACTGGGACATCACTGCAAGGGCATCATTGGGGTGGTCTGGGGTGGAGATGTAAAGCTGAGTATCATCAGCGTAAAGATGGCATTGCACTCCCAAACCACGGATGAGCTCACCCAGCGGCTTCACATAAATGTTGAACAAAAGAGGTGAGAGGACCGACCCCTGTGGCACCCCACAAATAAGGTGTCTTGAAGTCGACCTCTGCCCTCCTGCCAACACAGACTGTGACCGGTCAGAGAGATAAGAAGAGAACCACCGTAGAACAGTGCCTCCCACTCCTAGCCCTTCCAGCCGGCGCAGCAAGATACCATGGTCAATGGTGTCAAAAGCCGCTGAGAGATCTAATAAAACCAGGATAGAGGAACAACCTCTATCTCGAGCTCTCCAGAGATCATCAACCAATGCGACCAATGCCGTTTCAGTGCTGTAACCAGGCCTGAAGCCGGACTGGAACGGATCTAAATAGACAGTTTCATCCAAGTACTGCGGGAGTTGCTGTGCCACCACACTCTCAACAACCTTTGCCACAAAACGAAGGTTGGAGACAGGACGGTAGTTTGTTAGAACAGCCGGGTCCAGAGAGGGCTTCTTGAGGAGAGGTCTCACCACCGCCTCTTTCAAGGTGGAAGGTAAGAAACCCTCACATAGAGAAGCATTTATTATCTTCTGGAGCCAGCCTCGTGTAACCTCTCGGGAAGCCAGTACTAACCAGGAGGGACACGGGTCCAATAAACATGTGGTTGCGTTCAACTTCCCCAGTAACCTGTCCACATCTTCAGGGGTCACAGGGTCAAACTCATCCCAAATAACATTCTCAAGACTCGCCTCCATCACTTCGTCTGAACATATCCAGTCAGAGTCCAAGCCTTCCCGAATCTGAGTGATTTTATCGTGTAGATATTGTACAAAATCCTCAGCTCGACCTTGCAAGGCGTCTTCCCGTGCTCTTAGATGGAGAAGGGAGCGGGTCACCTTAAACAGGGTGGCTGGGCGATTATCTGCCGACGCAATAACAGCGGAAAAATAGTTATACTTTGCCGCTGCTATCGCCACTAAGTAGGTCTTAATAAATGATCTCACTAGTGTTCGGTCAGATTCGGAACGACTGGCTCTCCAACTACTCTCTAGGCGTCTTTTCCGGCGTTTCATCCTCCTCAACTCCTCGGAAAACCAAGGAGCCGGGCGACTTCGACGCCGGGTCAGAGGCCGCAAAGGCACAACTCGATCTAAGGCACCAGAGGCCATCCTATCCCAGGTTGCCGCCAGGTCTTCAATCGAGTTGTGAGCTAGAGTCTCAGGAAATGGCCCAAGCTCCATCTGGAATCTGTCAGGATCCATCAGGCGCCTGGGGCGGAACCATTTAATCGGTTCCGCCTCCCTGCGGTGGGGTGTAGCGGACAGAAAGTCAAGCCTAAGGAGAGAATGGTCTGACCATGACAAGGGTTTGATGACTATATCCCCTATATCAAGGCCATTCAGCCACTGATCAGATACAAAAATCAAGTCCAGAGTGTGTCCTCCCGTGTGAGTAGGTCCATGAACTAACTGGGTCAGGTCCATGGCTGTCATGGAAGCCATGAACTCCCGAGCTATCTCAGATGTTTCACCGATGGATGGCAGATTGAAATCTCCCATGACAAGAAGCCTAGGAGTCTCAACTGCCACCTCGGCTATTACACTAAGTAGCTCAGGTAGGGCTGCTGCTACGTGGCAGGGAGCCAGGTACGCAATCAGCAGGCCCATCTGAAACCCATGGCCCCACTTCACGAGGAGGGACTCACATCCGGCTGTCTGAGGAACAGTGGCTTCCCTAGGATCAAGACTCTCCTTTATAATAACCGCCACCCCTCCACCCCTACCCTGAGCTCTTGGCTGATGGAATGCGCGGAAACCTGGTGGGCACATCTCCACAAGGGGGACTCCCCCTTCATGGCCCAACCAGGTCTCTGTAATGCCTGCCAGGTCCGCTCTCCCCTCTTGAATTAGTTCACAAATGAGGGGGGCTTTGTTAGCTGCGGACCTGACATTGCATAGCATCAGCCTAAGGCTCGGGCTCTGAGACTCTGAGCAACCCAGGGAACGAGAAGAGCTTTGGAGGTCGGAGCATGACACCGCTTGAAGACAGCGGTTGCGTGCTCCCCTAGTATGATGTGGCCTCCTGCTCCCACCGTATCTGCCCCTCCCAACCATGACCATGATGGAACAACCTCTTTCAATACAGGTATTAAGCCCTTCCGTTCTCAGATCTGCACATCCTATGGCATAACTCTGTGCTGGATCTGGCATCCTCTTTAAAAAATCATATTTTAACCCATCCCTCTGTGGATTGCCCCCTAAATCCACACGACCCACCCCGCTCCCATCTGCTCCCTTTTTTGAAATCTTTAAGATATTGGATAAGAAATTAGATAAAAAGACCCTCAACCCCTTCTTTGCAACATGCCACCTCTCGGGATTCCAAAATCCGTCATCAAGGTAGGCCCTCGATAACGTGGAGGGCCAGATCTGCGAGAGGGGGGAGTCTCGCAGCGCAAGAAGCTCAGCCGCTGAGTACATCCGGTGACAAAGGGGTGATCATTAAATGGCCAAGAAGATGACATAAGTTCTGAAAGTCCTGGAGAGAAGGAAGATGTAAGTTTCGCTGTTGATAGAAGATGTTATATTGTCCTTAGTAACAGCAGGAGGAGTCTTATGTTGTTCAAGAACACCAAGGAAATAATGTCAAGGACACCTTTACAAAGTAGTTGGTTAGATTGTAAATGTTCTGATGTGCCAATCCATCTGGTGATGAAGAGCGATGTAATGACTCCTGCAATATCTGTATCCTAGCTGTTAAAACTCTCCATCCGACTGAAAGAGATGATGAAGTATAAGGCTGGTTTATATGTTATTATGAGGAACACCCTGACAAAGAGATGGCGCTGGTTTTTCTAGACGCCCAAAAGGCATTTGACAATTTGAATGAGAATTCATGAAGCATCAAATTAATAAAATGGGATTCGGACAAAATTTTGAAAACACAATAACTGCGATATATGAGAAGCAAGGGGCCAATATAATAGTGAATAGAGAATTAATGAAAACATTTCAAATTAAAAAAGGGATGAGACAGGGATACCCTTATCACCACTCCTGTTCATTTTAGCATTAGAGGTGCTGTTAAAAAGGATTAGAGAAAATGAGCAAATTAAAGGATTAAAAATTAGAAAGGAAATATACAAAATTCAAGCATTCGCGGATGATGTGATTTTAATTATGGAGGAACCTATAGAAACAGGCGCCCAAATTTTGGAGGAAATTAGTAAGTATGGAGAGGTGGCAGGGCTTAAAATAAATGAATCTTAAACGAAAATGTTGACTAAAAATATGACAAAAGACCAAAAGAAATTATTGGAGGAGTTAATGGGGATACAAATTGTAAAGAAAGTAAAATATTTAGGAGTATGGATCTCAATAAAATGCTCGGCTATCAAAGAAGATAATTATGTACCCTTGGTTAAAAACATTAAACAAGATCTAGAAAAATGGGAGAAGCTCCAGATTTCCTTTTTGGGGAGGATTGCAGCAATTAAAATGAGTATACTACCAAAGCTGTTATACTTATTCCAAACTGCACCAGTCAAATTAGATAGAACATTCTTTTGGGAACTAAATTCGATTATTAGGAAATTTATATGGGGAGGGAAGAAACCCAGGATCGCAATCAAGAATTTACAAGATAAAAAAGACAGGGGGTGGTTTAGGATTACCGATCTGGGAAACTTATCAAAAGGCAGCAAACCTGGCGTGGATAAAAGAATAGGCAAAATTGAGAAATAAAAGAATTTTGATATTAGAGGGACATGATCTCCAGAAGGGATGGCATGCTTACCTCTGGGAAACAGGAAAAGGAACAAAATCACACTTTCATAAACATAAAATAAGGGATACGCTCATGGCAACTTGGGGAGAAATAAGGCGGAAACATTACACTCAAATTCCCAGATGGCTGTCCACAATGGAGGCAATAATATATCCAAATGTATTGGAACTGGGTAAAACAGCAAATTATAACAAGATATTAGACGAAGCAGGAAATTTAAAAACAATGGAAGAATTGAAAGACCAGGGCACTCATATAGATTGGTGGACTTACACACAAATTAAATCACGATACAAAAAGGACAAAGATGAATTTGGCACAGAATTAGGAACCAATGGGCTTGATAAAGTGTGGATGGGCACAGATAATAAAATCTTGGCCAAATTGTATAATTCCTGGTAGACTATTTATTTTATTTATTTATTTTATTAAATTTATATACCGCCCTTCTCCTAGTGGACTCAGGGCGGTGTACAGCCAAGAATAAAAAAGCACTCCAATACAAAATTTAAAATATTAATAAAAGAATTAAATAATTTTGGCCCAATAAATTTAAAAAACCCAATAGGCAATTAAAATTTAAAACCCATAAAACTTTAAGCTTAAAAAAAGAGGGGGGGGTTACACCAGCCCAGCTTGACAAAATAAAAAAGTTTGTAGGGCACGGCGGAAAGCCTGGAGATCAGGTATCGTACGGATCTCCGGGGGCAAATCGTTCCAGAGGGCTGGTGCTGCCACAGAGAAGGCTCTCCCCCTGGGTGTCGCCAGCCGACATTGTCTGGCTGATGGCACCCTGAGGAGTCCCTCTCTGTGGGAGCGAACTGGCCGGTGGGAGGCTATCGGTAGCAGAAGGCGGTCCTGCAAGTACCCAGGCCCTATGCCATGGAGCACTTTAAAGGTGGTCACCAACACCTTGAAGCGCACCCGGAAGACCACCGGAAGCCAATGCAGCTCACGCAGGAGAGGTGTCACATGGGAGCGCCCCCTTGCTCCCATGATCCCCCACGCGGCCGCATTCTGCACCAGTTGGAGCCTCTGGGTACACCTCAAGGGGAGCCCCATGTAGAGAGCATTACAGTAGTCCAGGCGGGAAATGACGAGTGCCTGAGTGACTGTGCGTAAGGAGTCCCGATCTAGATAGGGACGCAACTGGCGTATCAGGCGAGCCTGATAAAAAGCCCCCCTGGCCACGGCCGTCACATGCTCCTCCAAAGACAGCCGTGCATCCAGGAGGACGCCCAAGTTGCGAGCCCTATCCGTGGGGGCCAATGACTCGCCCCAAATGGTCAGTGATGGAGTCAACTGGCCATATCGGGACGCCGGAAGCCACAGACACTCGGTCTTGGAGGGGTTGAGTTGGAGCCTGTTGCCCCCCATCCAGATCCGCACGGCCTCCAGGCATCGGGACATCACTTCCACGGCATTGTTGGGGTGGCCTGGGGTGGAGAAGTACAGCTGAGTATCATCAGCGTACTGATGGAAGCGTACATCAGCGTACTGATCAGCGTACTGATCTCACCCAGCGGCTTCACATAGATGTTGAACAGAAGGGGCGAAAGGACCGACCCTTGTGGCACTCCACAAGAGAGGCGCCTCGGGGTCGACCTCTGCCCCCCTGCCAACACCGTCTGCGACCGGTCAGAGAGATAGGAGGATAACCACCGCAAAACGGTGCCCCCCACTCCCAACCCCTCCAGCCGGCGCAGCATGATACCATGGTCGATGATATCAAAAGCCGCTGAGAGATCTAACAGTACCAGGATAGAGGAGCAACCCCTATCCCGAGCCCTCCAGAGTTCATCCACCAACGTGACCAATGCCGTTTCCATGCTGTACCGGGCCTGAAGCCGGACTGGAGCGGATCCAGATAGACAGCTTCATCCAGATACCCAGGAAGTTGATGCGCCACCACACTCTCAACAACCTTCGCCAAGAAGGGAAGGTTGGAGACTGGACGATAATTAGCCAAAATAGCTGGGTCCAGAGAAGGCTTCTTGAGGAGAGGCCTCACCACCGCCTCTTTCAAGGCAACTGGCAAGGCACCCTCACTCAAAGAAGCGTTAATAATCCTCTGGAGCCAGCCTCCTGTAACCTCCTGGGAGGCCAGCACCAACCAGGAGGGACACGGGTCCAATAAACATGTGGTCGCGTTCAGCCGCCTCAGTATTCTGTCCACGTCCTCGGGAGCAACAGGATCAAACTCCTCCCAGATGACATCCTCAAGACCGGCCTCCGTCATCCCACCCGTATCTACCCAGTTGGAGACCAGACCATCCCGAATCTGAGTGATTTTATCGTGCAGAAACTGAACAAAATCCTCAGCACGACCCTGCAAGGGGTCCTCCCGCGCTCCCGGATGAAGGAGGGAGTGGGTCACCCTGAACAGGGCGGCTGGGCGGTTATCTGCCGATGCAATAAGAGTGGAAAAATGGTTACGTTTTGCCGCTTTTATCGCCACTAGGTAAGTCTTAATATGAGCTCTTACCAGTGTTCGGTCGGACTCGGAACGGCTGGACCTCCAACTGCTCTCTAGGCGTCTTTTCCGGCGCTTCATCTCCCTTAGCTCCTCGGAGAACCAAGGAGCCAGGTAAGCTCAGCGACGGGTCAGAGGCCGCAAAGGCACGACTCGGTCTAAAGCGTCAGTGGCCGCCCTATCCCAGGCGGCCACCAACCCTTCAGCCGAGCCATGTGTCAGATCCTCAGGAAATGGCCCAAGCTCCGTCTGGAACCTCTCCGGGTCCATCAGGCGCCTGGGGCGGAACCATCTAATCTGTTCCGCCTCCCTGCAGCGGGGTGTGGCGGTTAGAAAGTTGAGCCTAAGGAGGGAATGATCTGACCATGACAAGGGCTCAATCACTGTCTCCCCTAATTCAAGATCATTTATCCACTGACCAGAGACAAAAATCAAGTCCAGAGTGTGTCCTCCCGTGTGAGTGGGTTCATGAATTAATTGGGTCAGGTCCATGGCCGTCATGGAAGCCATGAACTCCCGAGCCAACTCAGACGCCTCGCCGACGGATGGCAGGTTGAAATCCCCCATGACCATAAGCCTGGGGATTTCCACCGCCACCTCGGCAATCATGCTTAGCAGCTCGGGCAGGGCAGCTGACACGTGGCAGGGAGCCAGGTACGCAATCAGCAAACCCATCTGCCTCCCATGTCCCCACTTCATGAGGAGAGACTCACATCCAGCTATCTGAGGTACAGTGGCCTCCCTAGGGACAAGACTTTCCTTTACAAGAACTGCCACCCCCTCGCCCCTCCCCTGGGACGTTGGCCGATGGAATGCAAAGAAACCCGGTGGGCACATCTCTACGAGGGGGACCCCCCCTCCAGGCCCAACCAGGTTTCCGTAATACCTACCAGGTCCGCACCCCCCTCCTGGGCAAGATCACAAATGAGGGGGGCTTTATTTACCACGGACCTGGCATTGCACAACATCAGCCGAAGGCCCGGGGCCTGAGAATCCGAACAACCCGGGGAGCGAGAAAGGCATTGGGGGCCGGAGCACGCGATCGCTCGCAAATAGCGAGCACGTCCTCCCTTAACACGATACGGCCCCCTGCCACCGCTATATCTGCCCCTCCCACCCACAATGCCGATGGAAGCACCCTCCACAGTATAGGAACTAGCCCTCTCAGCCCCCCCAATAACTGTGGGTTGCCCCCCAAACCCATCCCAGTCATACACATATCATTTTCCCTCCCACCCCTTAAAAAACGTGTTAAAAACAAATACAATGAATTTTTAAAAACCCCAACGCCTTCATGCCACCTCTCGGGATCCCAGGATCTGTCCTTGAGGTATTTCTTAGCTAGGCCGGTTGGCCACATCCAGGAATGGGGGGCATTCCTTAAAGCCAATAAATCAGGTCTAGAATAAAATCGTGGAGCCATAACCAGCCATAAAAAGGATGTGATGAAAATGGCCATCAGGAGATAATATTAGCAGACTAGGGACTGGGTGAGAACTCTTGCAGACATCAGAATCTCCCCACCCAGGCGTCCTCTCACAACACCTGGATGAGGCATAGTTGGTACCCCCCCATCGTCCTCTCACTACGACGGTTTCTCAAAACTTGTCTAAGAGTTCTGTTCGGTGGTCTCCTTGACAATGACAGGACTCTCACCCCTGCACAGTCAGTTCGATGTCCTAGAACCACAACTGCCCTCTCACGGCAGTGGGAAGTCCCGCCCAGAATACACCAGTTCCATAAACAAGGAAAGACCAGAGCCATCCCGGCCGTCCAAGTCTGAGTTCAAATTCGCTTAAACCTGGGTGGGGCCCCAAAAGATCTAAAAAGGGGGCCCAGGGTCCAACACCCCCACTGGAGGTGTAGAGAGGCCTCTCAGGGTCAACCCCCCAGAGGTCTTTCATGCCCGAGGTGTGCCCAAGAAAGAACATAGGCACAGCCGATGCAACAGCAGGTATTCTCAGCGGGCAAGGTGGTCCCTTGATAGTTCATGGGTACAACAGGTCTCAGATTCGCTGTCGGTGGCAGGAGAGGAAAAACCCAAGACAGCGAGCCCCCTCCAACTCCTTTGGCTCCGCCACTCCGGCTCTGGCTCCTCTCTTCTCCATCCAACCTGCCCGAAACCTCCCAGACTCGCCAGGAAACCCTCTCCAACATTCCAAGAGAGGGCCTGCTCCGACCATGCTCCTCGGCCTCCCAACGACCCAGCCCTCCGGCTCCGTCGCTCCAGCCTCTCCAAGGCTCCACAACTCCGCCGCCGGCCGCTGGAAATCATCGTTGGAAGCCCGAATGCTGTTTGCAGCTCGCTGAGCCCCGCTGCAGCCGTCGGTCCTATCCCTCGCCCAGGAATGGCGAAAAAGAACTCAGAAGCTCACAGCAGCCCCCCTGGCTGTCTGGTAAATCCTCTTTCCACCCATGTCGGGGGGGGGGTAGTCACAAACAACCCCCCGAGGGTCCTATTTTAGGCCAAAAACATTCACCCCCGGCAGAGACTCAACATGCAGTGGCCATTTTGAAAGCTTCAAAAATATTTGATATTTGATCATAGTCAAATATTTGACTATGATTTGATGGAGGAAGTAGTAAAGGATCCAATGACGGCATGGGCTACAAATCTCAGACAACCAATTAATCTAAGTGAATGGGATCAAATTTGGAACAATAATATCAAAATGACTAAGGCAACAACTTATAAGGAAAATCAATATAAAATGATATATAGATGGCATTTAGCCCCGGCTAGGATCGCCAAAATTTATCCAAATATGATTCCAAATTGCTGGAAATGGGGACATCAACAAGGCACATATTACCATTGCTGGTGGACCTGCCCACAAGCCAAAGAATTCTGGAGGAGGATATGCAAATGAGTAACAGAAATAACAGGAGACACCATGGAATTGGAACCAAAAATATTTTTCCTGGGAATCCTAAAAACAGAATATGCAAGAAAGAAGAAGTATCTCATTACACACATAATAACTGCAGCAAGAATCTCTTTTGCCCAATACTGGAAGGAGAAAAAGATTCCATCCGAAGAGCATGTAATTAGGAAAATACTCGAATGTGCCGAGATGAATAAATTGACGTTAGAAATCAATGACAGAGAGGAAACTGAATATTACAGTATTTGGGAAAGGTGGTACGAGTGGTTAAAAAAAAGAAAAGTGAAGTAATTGAGAGGTTAAATTTACATGGAGAAACTAGTATAATAGTACATAGATACGAGTTATTTTACCAGCAGTGGGAAAGAAAAGGTAATGAAGATATAATTTGATGTAAATAAATGTATCATTAGAAATGAAGGTTTATAAAAGTATAAACCCTACAGGTGGTATGTTTAAAACACGATAATAAATTTACGAATTAATACCATGTAAATAATAATGCATTAACATAAATATTATGAAAGTACACTTCTTTATGTATAATAATATCATGAGACCGGAAATGACAGAAATGTATTATAATTTTTAATCAATAAAAATTTGAATTTTTTTAAAAAAACAATGTATCCATATATTTCACCTGGTAGAACAGTTTACCAATACAATCATACTATTAGAAACACTGAAGGTAGAATAGAAGAAAAATTTTCATCCTACAGGGGAATATTATATATGTAATGTATATCCATTCTGCATCACTTCCGAAAAGAGAGGGGGACAAGGAATCACATCTTTGTCCGGTTTCTCAACCTGGAACGAGAGGAGAAAGTGTAGCGGATATGGCTGGAGTCAGGAACGACTCTGTCCCACCTGTTGAAGATTGGTCCTTGGACCATGATTCACACTTTGTTGAAGTCCTGCAGCCAAAATTTTGGCCAGAGCATCTGACAACATAGAATGGATGTCCAATTGGGTATCAGACTCAGCAGAAGAAGGACCGGCAGCAGGAGCAGGTACAGACTCCTGGATGCACAGTGGTGAAACTTGGGCTTCCACCAACTCAGAAGAAGATTCAACGGGTAAATTAAGTGGAACCTCCTGGGTTACCGGTCTGTCCAAGTCTAGCTGGCCTTCACTAGCCGTTTGAACCAAAGCAAGAGGTTCTGGAGACAGATGATGAGGCATGGCTCCAAAAACCAGTTGAGGTGGATCCTCAGGAGCAGAAGCAGGCAGAGAAGGTGATACAGCCCCAGAAGAGCGTCTGGCTTTGTCATATTGGTGCTCCAGAACTTTGTGATGCCTGAGAGCATCTTTAGTAGAAGCGTTCCTAGTAGATGCCCTAAGGGCCTTGGCACTTTTCCCTTGGTCTTAGCCTTGGATCCTGTAGGAGCCATCTCTTTAGGAGGACTGCCCTCAGCCTCCAGATTAGATGAAAGGGCAAATATATATATATTTATATATATATACATATATTCTTATTTTTGTAGGTTAATGTGTGCTTTTCTTTTTAGGCCAGGTTTTTCCTACATAACTGAGATCTTTTGGAACCACTACTGAGTGAAATCACAATTCACTACATTTTGGGCTATTCTCCTTATTATGGTTGCAAACAGATTTTAGTGTTGCATTGTGGGAGCCCACTGGGTTCTTCTCTTCATTATGGTTGCAAACAGATTTTAGTGATGCATTGTGGTTCCAAAAGATCTCAGTTATGTAGGAAAAACCTGGCCTAAAAAGAAAAGCACACATTAACCTACAAAAATAAGAAAATAGATATTATGCCTTTACAGGGAGGAATATGTAAAATGGGTATGGCCCACCGACGACGGCTTATGAGCCAGAAATAGCTATCTGGGTCTCCCACAATGCATCACTAAAATCTGTTTGCAACCATAATGAAGATAAGAACCCAGTGGGCTCCCACAATGCAACACTAAAATCTGTTTGCAACCATAATAAGGAGAATAGCCCAAAATGTAGTGAATTGTGATTTCACTCAGTAGTGGTTCCAAAAGATCTCAGTTATGTAGGAAAAACCTGGCCTAAAAAGAAAAGCACATATATATATATATATATATATATATATATATATATATATATATATATATATATATATATATATATATATATATATATATATATATATATATATATATAATCTATTTCGAGCTTATTTGCTCTCATCAGACAGTCATTATATATATATAATACAAATACTAACAATAGTGAAAGAATCCCCCCCCCCAAGGAATAAATGCCCCTTTAATTCTTAGTTCTGCACCATACAGAGCAATGGGAGGGAGAAAGGGGGGGGGGCAAATTCAGCCAGGCAAAGATAGGCAGAGAAGCCAAACAGTTCCCAAACGCCAATAATCAATAATGAAGACAGCAGAGGTCAAGGGACAAATGCTCCACAGATGCCTCCCAGGGATACAGGGCTCACTGGATCCTGATATAGGGTCACCAAACCGCCGCCTAATACAGGCAGAATCCAAGATGGCGGCTGCCACGAGGAGCTGACAAAATGGCAGCCGCTAGGAAGACCCGCTGCTAATGGCGGCCATAGGGATCTCCTGCTATAATGGTGGCTCCCCCCAATAGCACTGACCACTGCCTGTAACTAAAGAGGCGGTCTCTCTCAGAGATTCTTCTAGTCACACTCCTCTTTGCCCTCGCAGTGTTCAGCAAGTCCTCAGAAATAATCGCCGAGCCAAAGGATTCAAAATGGCAGCGCCGATTAGCTGTATCCTTGGAGTGTGCCGCAATGCCTGGCCATTGACTCTGGAGCCGCAATGGTCTAAAAACCAACCAATTCTGCTGGGGCTGAGGGGGTAGTGGATGAACCAGCTAACTGGTTGCCCAGCACCCCTCCCTGCAGCTAATTCTCCAACGGAGCTGCCCAGCCGGGTCAGACTCTGGAATGCTGCTTGCTCTTCTCTCAACACGAATGGGGTGAAATGGCCTGGAGCCCCAGGCTCATTACTGCACCGCAGCAGCACATACAATAGAAAAGCAGCCCCAGCCAAGAAAGTAAAAAACAATTTTTTTAAAGTAACAAATTAAAGGAAATTAAAGAAATTAAATGAAATCTAGGTAATAACTAACTCACAATATCAAAATGCACAGATCAAATCTAGAAGCTAGTTCCCTCAGCAACTGAGTGAAAAAGACTGATGGGATCAGCACAGAGAGGGCAGACACCAACAAGAAATGTAAATATTCAACCCTCAGTTCCCTAATAATGCATAGTGAAATACCCAGCCATGGAATATAGGAGCAGCGCACTGGAAAACAAAGATGAAATATTTTCAAATTCCCTTCTTGGAAAACTTAAGATATGTCTTATTTTATAACATAAAATTCTGAACATTTGATGGACATTATTTGTATATTTAGAATAGAATGGGAAGAAAAAGAATGCATTCTTAAATATATGTAGAATTTAAACAAGTCAACTGATAAGAAACAATGTAAATATCCACAGAAGATAAATGTCAAATTGAATATAATAGAGAAAACAGGCACAGGATGTTTCTTCATTTGTAAATCGCTCCACTTTAATTGCTACTGGAAATGTAATAATCAATTACACTCAAATGCATCACTTTTTTTTTACACTCGGTGTCAGTATCAGTATCATAACCCCCAATAGTTCTCAAGGTGATTCACTATAGAATAAAACTAATTTTAAATACCCTCCCCCCCCCCATCTGCCTTTCTGGTAAATGTTATTGAGCATTATATTCCTACAAATTGAGTTTGCTATAAATATCTGCCATGATACCTCATGCTTCTGAAAATAACACATTTCTTTTTTAGAATAATGTTGCAATGAGAGAAATATAAAGCTGGATGAGTCTATAAAAATAGGTCTGTTTTTTAAAAAGTAGGATGCAGAATTTAATTGAATCTGAAAATCTATCAGATCCCTAAGAGTGATACTGCCAATCATTTGGAAGACGGGGAAGACTTGGATTCGATTTACTAGCATTGCCTTTCTCAACAGTTATTTGACAACCAATATCCTGGTGCCAAAGAGCCCCGAGATCCTCTTAACATGGAGGAATGTTCATTATAGCCATGTGGGTTGTTTCACTTTAAAGGATAACAGTGTGAATACATGTTAGTTCGGATTCTCAGGGAAACTAGTAAAGAAAATATCTTCACACTTGTGTATTGGCTAAAATCTGCATTCTGACTTAAAGGAAGAGGTCTCCCTCCCTTAAGTCTATTTTAAATTTTGTATTTTGTATTTATATGTTTTATTTTATGGCTGTACACTGCCCTGAGTCCTTCGGGAGTAGGGCAGTATATAAATTCAATAAATCTAAATTTAAGTCAGGGAGGGAGGGTTTTAATCCTACTTGTCTTGCCTAAGGGTATTCAGAACTTGCTTTAACTTGGTTGCTATTACTTCTGCTTAATAAAAGGATCCTTTTGAACTACCACGTTTCAAGAGTCTTTACTTTTTTAAGTTGGAAGGAGAGACAATCCTTACAAAATCATTTATGGATTATAATTTTCCACTTGATCTTGTACTATGTCTGAAATTTGGTTTCTTTTACAATAAGGCTTTAACATACTAGACTTTGCCCTAGGCTCCCTAGGTGGCTCAGTGGCTAAGACGCTGAGCTTGTTGATCAGAAAAGTCAACGGTTCGAATCCTTAGTATAGGTCTTCTGTGTGAGCAGGCGGTTGGACTAGATGACCTCCAAGGTCCCTTCCAATTCTGTTACTGTTAATTCATTATAGTGAATTATAATATTATTATAAGAAAGACAGACTTTCTTAAATTTGATAAAAACTGCTATTGTTTTGTCTTGATTATTTTTATTATACTGATTGCTTCTGTTAATTATTACTGATCTGCTCTTTTAATAATAGTTACATTAGATATAAGGTCACCTTTTATGTAGTATTAACCTAAGATTTCTTTGAATAATTTTGCATAACTTTCTTGTTTCTTTCCTCTCTTTTTTAGATTATGCTTTTAAATGTACTAAAATAAAATAAAAATGAAGACTTCCTATGCATTAAAGAAACTTGTATATCCCCAAACAATTGTAGTGGGTCAAGCTATTGCTTCTCAACAATTACTGAATCAATGAAGCAAACGTAAGAAGAAAATATGGTTCTAACCTATCATAGGCTGGACTATTCTGGGTATAAATCATATCTGTAGGCTAAGTATTCCTTTTCCAGCTTTCTGGTTCAAGCAAAATATTGGGCCTTAAACAAAATAATTAGCATTGTTTTTCTTCTTAAAAAGGAACGAGAAGATTTGTTCCTTTATTATTACTACTTCGTACTGCAGAGTTAGTGTCATACAATAAAATGCACATCCATTTGTGGAAAAAGAAATTGAACAATTAAGTTTGTTATCTTTCTTGTAGGGCTTATTGGATTAAAGGACTAATAGAGGAAAAGGAATAGCACATTTATCCTTTAATAAACCAGATTTATTAAAGTTGTCTCACTAAATGGATTTATTTCAATCTTGGTAAAGCTTGATTAATATTTGGCAGTTCAAATCTCACCGGCTCAAGGTTGACTCAGCCTTCCATCCTTCTGAAGTTTGAAATGAGGACCCAGATTGTTGGGGACAATATGCTTAGAGAGGGCTGTAAAAGCACTATGAAGTGGTATATAAGTCTAAGTGCTATTGCTATTTGTCCATTTTACTTTTTGAATCTTCTCATTCCTTTTTAAGAAGAAAAACAATGCTAATTATTTTGTTTAAGGCATAGTGTAGTTCTCAACATATGGCTACAGTTGGAACAGGAATTAAACAAGATGGCTAAGTGAGTTAAGTGAATTTTGATCATCTGCAAGGACACTGCAATGGTCATAAGTGCAAGGACTGGTTATCTACTACCAAGCTACTTTTTCAATGCCATCATTAACTTTGAACAATTTTGACTTCCGGGTGGCGCCTCCGTCGTTGTCAGCGGTCTTTTCATGACCGCTGGTCTCCCGGCGCGTAAAGAGCCGCCTCACAGCAGGCAGGCGGCTCAAAAAACCCGCTCTTCAATTGGAAGAGCGGGCTGAGCTTCTGGGGGTGTGGTTGAGCCCCCTGAATCACCCCCAGGACCCTTCTTTTGTCCTGGAGAGGGCTCAGGGTGATGGCTCTCTATTCACCCCAGGGAGGCTCCGCGCCGAGAGGGATCTCTGCTGCTTTTAGCAGCGGAGCTAGACGTCGTGAGCAACACCACGATTCTTCAACAAGCAGAAAAATCTCAACAAGCAGGAAAAGGAATATTTTAAAAGGAAAAATGCAAGTATTCTTTTTTATTGATTTTTAGAAGAAAAAAGATTAATGAAAGTGCTTTGAAAATGGCGACTGGGTTGTTTGGAGATGGAGAGTGGAAAGTGAAAGTAGAATCTAGCGCTGAGTTATTTTAAAGAAACACGCTGGTAGAGAAAAGAAATGAAGAAATAGGACTGATTTAAATAGAATCTTTCTGTCTTTTTGTTGAAAAGAGAAGAATTCTTTTGCTTTTTCTGAAAAATAAAAGCCAGAAATATGACTAAACCAAAAGGAAGGGGGTGCTCCCTTACAATTCAGACAAAGGAGAAAGCAGAATTGACTCATTTGCAGGGAACTGCAGATGAGGACTTAAAAGATTTTATAACAAGGTCTCTAGGGAGTGTTGTTGAGAAGATAAAAAGCTCACAGAAGAATCTTGAGGACTTGGTTCAAGGAAAATATGACCAACTGAATCAAACTATTACTAAACTAGTTCTGGATCTCTCAAGTGTAGTGGTGGATATGGGGAGGAAAGTGACTGAAATCAGCAGTAAGTTTGACTCCCAGATGAAAGAAATACAAGGAAAATTTGCGGAAGCTGAGGCTAAAAATCAGAATATAGAGAATGATGTCATTATGCTTCAAATTAAAACTATGGAATCAGCAATTAGACTAAGAGGCATAAGAGAAAATAAGAGAGAAAATTTAAGAACAGTTTGTGCAAAGGCTTTTGCGGAATTATTAAAGTTGGAAGATGAGCTAATTCTTGGTTGTATAGAGAAAGTCTACAGAGTCAACTCACGTGTAGCTAAACAAAGGAATCTGCCTAGAGACGTTGTTGCCTACTTTACTGATAGAGGACTGAGAGATGATATTTTACAAAAATCCTACTCTGCTAGAGTGCAGGTAGAAAGTATAAAAATTAATATTTTTAAAGAGCTACCACCGAAGGTTTTAAAGGACAGAAAAGATTTTGGTTTTCTGGTCAAGGAATTGAAGAGAAGCAATATCCCATTTAGATGGGATTTACCAGTTGGTATAATTTTCAGATACCATGGCATGAGACATTGCTTGAATACTATTGAAAAAGCAGAATATTTTTATAAAAATATTTTTAAGGGAGCCCCGGAATATGTTAAGAATAAAAAACATGAAAGAGAGTCTGCAAAATCCAAATAGAAGAAAGAAATTCAAAGTGTGTTAGAAGAAAAAGGAGCACTAGGTGGTTGTCCAGAGGATTCTATTATGGATTTTCCAGATGAGAAAATTGAGCATCCCAGTGACCCTAGAGGGGGAGTACTGGACCTTGAACTGTTGGAGCAAGAATTAAAAAATAAAATTAGAACTCGAGATGAGCAACAGCAGAGGCCCAGTGCTTTTCAAGAGATGGGGGGTGATGCCAATCAACAGGAACTAGAAGCTAACGAGGAAACTCGACTGGAAACCACTGATGAGCAATTCAAGGAGATTCATGAAATTTTTGAATCTTTTGCAGAAAGGATCGAAAAATTTGGAAATAGATTATAAATTTTTAAAGTTCATCCTGAGTTGGATTTATATTTGATTTATATATCAAAATGGATTATAAAAATTTTCTACAAAGTTTATCCTGAGTTGGACTTAACATCCTGAGAAAGGTAAACAGATTGCTGTAATACTAGCAGCGATCTGTGGTTACCCTATTATAGTTTTTTTTTTTTTTTTGGAATTCATTATCTAGAAGAAGAGAATAAAGATGAAAACATCTTGCAACCCGAAGGAAGGAAGTGCAAAGGGTGACAGGAGTTGAAAGAGTTTTAAAGGAATATCTGGGAATGCGGTTTGTAGTTTTTTTTTTTTTTAAGATTTGAAAAATCTTAAAAAAAGATTTTTTTAAGGAGGAGCTGCATTGGTTTTTTACTTTTTTTTAGGTGGTACAGTATAAGCTAGTTTGAATGTTCTACCTAGAGGAATATAAAATACCTTTGTGGTTGGATATTATTTATACAAAGTCACTCGGGGGGATTTTTTGTGTGGAGAGATTTTTTTTGCTGATGGGGGCAGCTGGAAGATGAAGTTTATTGGGATTGGATTTACGTTGGAAGAAAGTATATTTAACTTCAATCAAGACGAAGAGAAGATTAACATGGATTATTGAGATAAAAAATTTTTTGGATATAATTGTATAATTATATATGTATAATCTTATATATTATATCTTATTAAAATAGAGATATGTTTTATGTTTTGGGTTTTTTAGTTAAGGGGTATAGTTAGGATAAAATTACATGATATGAATATGGATTTATAAGGGGGATTGTTTTGGTATATGATTAGTAATGTTAATATTAATGGATTATGGAGAGGTATGATATTTTTTAATTGGGTTAGAATATTATAAGTATCTTATTGATTTTTTAATTGGATTTGAATATTATAAGTATTTTATTGATTGATAAATGAATATTGATGGTTGGTTAATGAGGTAAATTTTATTATTATTAGTTCTTTTTATTATGATATTGTTAACTTTAGAAAAAAAATTATTTATAAGTCTATTTGTTATATTACTTTGTTAAATTTTTTTCCAATTTTTAAAATTTGAATACTTAAATTTTTTTCCTTTTTGTTTAAAACTTTTTTAAAAAATCTGTAGCGGAAGTCAAGGGGGGGATGGGGACGGATAGGGAGGGGAAAGGGGTGGGGGTGGAGTGGGGGAGGGAGAGGGGTGGAGGGGGGGTTGGGGGGGAATGAAAAAATTTTGCATTGTAAAACTTTTTCAATAAAAAAAATTAACTTTGAACAATTTTTAAACACATGGTAAATTGAGGATTATCTGTAACTATCACAAGAGAACAAGTTCGATTGAGGCATCAGTTTAGAAATTTAAATATCATGAGTTCTAGTCCCATTTTAGGCATGAAACCAATTGGATGACCAGTTACTCTCTTTCAGCACTATCTATCTTCCCATCCTCATTGTGTACAATATTTTAAATGTACAATCAGCCTGAGTACATACACAGTAAAAAGAAAATGGGCTTAACTGCCAAACTCCTGGCAATAAACTTAAAAGGGTAGGAGAAACCAGAAACATTGCGGTGAGACCAGCTGGAAAAATAGTGGGCTCCGACGAGCTCCACGAAAATCCAACCAGACAAATTGATGTCGGGGGGTCCTGTAGGGATGGTGAAGAAGGAGAGGTGCCTCAGACCACCAAGAGGAACAGGCAAGTTCCTCAAAAGGTCAGAGGCTGCTCTTCGAACCGGCGGCGGAGATGGTGGCCATCGAAAAATGAGCACTCTGAAACTGGGGCAACCAGACTAGGCTTTTTGTGCAGGAACGGTGTCTGAACAGAGGGCTGGTACCAGTTGAGTGATTGGCCAACTCACAGGTAAAAAAGACAATTTTTAATAACTTTAAGAGATGTCCCGTAGTGGAAATGAGCGGCTAATTGGCACTTGGGAAAGTTAATGGAGGGAGAAGAACAAAGAGGAGATTAAAATACCAAAGCCCAAGAAAGAAAATTTTACAACTGGATTTAAAATTGGATTTGGAAAAATAATAAAAGAAAAAGAAACCCGATGGAAAGTACTTTTTATGTGGATTAAAAATATTTTTTTTAAAAAAATATTTTATTTGTTTTTAAACATCTTAAACATAAAATACATCTTTTAAGAGCTTAGGTTTGGTCTGGTATTAGAGAAGTACAATTGTCCACACTTCTTTAACCAATTTGATTCCAAATTTCATCCATTTATATCTTTAAATAGAAAAAGAAAAAACATCAAATCACCAATTTTTTATCTAACATCTTATTCTAAACATTTGGCATTCTATTGTATCACCATAAATCTTAAATCACAAATAAACACAGCTCCTTTTTATACACAATTTTTCATTTCCAAATAAACACCATTCTAGATTTTTTCCATTTTATCAATCAGAATTCCATGTATATTCCTTAATCTTAAAATCCATTTCATCAAATCTATATTTTAACCTCTATTGATTTACGTCTAATTTTCTTAATCTTGTCATGAAATACACTTCTCATTTTACATAAAATCACTTCAGAATCGTTTCACATTATCATTCATTCCACGTTTCCATCCATAATTTTATCTAATTCCCAATCTATTTTATTTTGTCCTCCACTCCTTCCACTGATTACCAGCATATTCTCCTCCACTCCTAAATCTATTGTTGCTGATTACCAGCATGTTTTCCTCCACTCCTAACTCTATTTATTTGGCTGGTTCACAGCATTTTATTTTAGCTGTTCTCCAGCATAGTATCCTCCACTTCTTCCGCTGATTACCAGCATAATCTCCTCCACTCCTAAATCTATTGTTGCTGATTACCAGCATGCTTTCCTCCACTCCTACATCTATTATTATAAATGTTTTATTCTAGCTGATTCACAGCATATTACATAAATTGCTTTTTCAACATATTCTCCTCCATATCTCCTGCCAATTTGAAATAGAAACGTGTTACCACAAATATCTTCTCACATATTCTCTCCTAGATTATAAATTTTCCTTAAATTCATCCCATTTCATATTTATCCTTATTTTTCTATGAAAGCAACATTTTTATCTGCCTTGAAATCAACTAGGTTGTAAATTTCCCTTAAAATCATCTCTCTTCATATTTATTCTTATTTTTCTATAGAAATCAATTTTTTCTCTGCTTTAAAAATTCCTCTGGTTATTAAATCTGTAAATAATTCTTATTGAAATTAAAAATTTCATTTAAGCATTAAGATATTTAAAAAATCATATTTTCTTTCAATCATTTATAATCATATTTTATGACCAAGTTAATATTTATATATTTATATAGTCAGGTTCAATAGAAATGGAAGTAAGAGATAAAAAAGAAAACAGAGAGAGAGAAGTGAAGGAACAAAAGTAAAGCCGAATAAGAAAAAAAAGAAAGAAAAGAAAAAAGCAAAAGAAAAAAAAGGGGAAAGGAAAACACCTCCTAATAGTATTCAGACATTTATTTATTTTATTTATTTCAATTTATATACCGCCCTTCTCCCCGGGAGGGGGACTCAGGGCAGTGAACAACCAAATTAAAACACATATAATACAAATATTAAAAGGATTTAAAATTAGATTAAATCGATTGGCGTTCCAAAATAAAAGTATCGAACCCCGTTAAAAACCCAATTTAAAACCCCAGAGATTAATAGTACCAAAAATTTTAAAACCCCATTAAAATCAAGCAAGCAAGGCCGGCTTGTTGGAATAAATAGGTCTTAAGGGCCTTTCGGAAAGCACGGAGGTCTGGGATCAAACGAATTTCAGGAGGTAGCTCATTCCATAGGGTGGGTGCCCCCACAGAGAAGGCTCTCCCCCTGGGGGCCGCCAGCCAACATTGCTTGGCTGATGGCACCCTGAGAAGGCCCTCTCTGTGTGAGCGTACTGGCCGGTGGGAGGTTATCGGTAGCAGCAGGCGGTCCCGCAAATACCCCGGTCCCATGCCATGGAGCGCTTTAAACGTCAAAACTAACATCTTGAAGCGCACCCGGAAGACCACCGGAAGCCAGTGCAGCTCACACAGGAGAGGTGTCACGTGGGAGCGTCCTGTCACTCCCATAATCACCCGCGCGGCCGCATTCTGGACCAGTTGGAGCCTCCGGGTGCACCCCAAGGGGAGCCCCATGTAGAGAGCATTACAGTAGTCCAGGCGAGACGTGACGAGTGCATGAGTGACTGTGCACATGGAGTCCCGATCCAGAAAGGGGTGCAACTGGCACATCAGGCGAACCTGATAAAAGGCCCCCCTGGCCACGGCCGCCATATGCCCTTCCAAGGACAGCCGTGAATCCAGGAGGTCACCCAAGTTGCGAGCCCCCTCTGTGGGGGCCAATGACTCACCCCCAATAGCCAGCGATGGCACCAGCTGGCTATACCGGGATGCCAGCATCCACAGCCACTCGGTCTTGGAAGGGTTGAGACGAAGCCTGTTCCTCCCCATCCATCAAATAAGTATTAATCATTACATTTCCATTTTAATCAAACTGTATTGTTTTTCTTATCTTGCTACCCACTATATTCCATTTCTTCTTTTTCCAATCTGTCCAAAACTACTCCTTTTCAATTTCAATGTTATCAGAGTTAAAGGTTCTATAAAGTTGAGTTCTTTTGTAGTATCTACTCCATATATGGTATCATCATCCCTTCTTCTGTTGCCACGCCTTTTTCTTTTGTTGCTGCGCCTGTTAGTTCAGTTTTAATTGTTCCATTTTATTTCTTCTTTCTATCCATCAATAAATTCTCCAATAGACAGGTTGGATATCTCCAGAATCAAACCACCTTAATTTTTTCCAAAGTATCCAGTTTAAATAGCAAGTGAGAGGAATATGAGGATTATTCCTGTAAAAGTGTAACCTGAGTTATGCCATTTTAAGCGTCTTATTTTACCTTGTATGACCTGATTATATAACTAGACAAAAGGGAACACAATAAGGCTTTTCTGAAATGATTACCTTATGGGAAATATGTATTATGGAGTTGTTTTGACGGAAATTGATGTTCTGGGAAAAGTACTGAAAAGTACTGAAATGGGGGTGTTTGGGGCCTGTCTGTTTGTTCCAGAAGGGGAAGTACGCAAGTGATGTTTTTGTGGAATATTTCTGTTGAGAATTGGGGAATTTCCAGGGTGGAACCTGTATTACAATATGTTGTATAAATCTGAAACTGATTCCCAAAGGACATTAGTCACGTGACTTCTGATGTATATAAACCGTGTCAATTGCGTTCGTTTTTGCCTTTCCCTATTTGAGGAGGGGGTTAGGCCCTTTGCAAAGGTATTTAATCTGTCTATGCTTTCATGTCTCTGTTTCCTATTTTTATACAATAAAGGTTTTTCCTTTTGCAAACGGTATTGCTGTCTTGGATAGTCTCACAACAAGGCACATAGTTTCTCCTTCAAACCGCAAGCAATCCATCATTTGCACTTTCACTTCATCACAGCTAGTATCCATTTTGTCTATTACCACTTGTCTTTCCCCCTTGCTTTGAAGAGTTCCTGTTTGTCACCTCTTCCCTCTTTCTCTCTTCAAAAGTAAACCATTCCCATTTAGGAAAAAAAAGTTTCAAAGTTTTATATCTTTCCAAGAAAACGATCATTCCAAAACAGTCAGTAATTGCAATAATCCATTAAAGGGTCTTTTCCTCCTGTTAATTGTTTTACTGAGTCATCCTCCCCCAATAGTTTGTAGCTGCTAATTAAGGCTAGAGGCACAGTTGTTAACAACCATCATTTGAGCGCTGCTCCCACCTGGATTGGATCTCACTCACCCGGCTTCCGAACTCTTCGCTCTTTTTTCCTGCTTCTTCCTCCTGCACGATGCTTTCCCGGTTGCCCCCTGCTTCGAGGCAGCCGCCATGGCTGTTGCTCCCCTGCCACCAGCGCAGAAGGCTTCCTCTGGCCCCGAGGAACCTGCCCGTTCCTCTCCACTGCCTGAGGGATCCCTCTCTTTCCCCCTGTCTTCCAGGTCAGGGTAGGTCCACAGACCTGGTGGCGGCGGCTCAACAGATGGGGTTTTCACAGGGCTCATTAGAGCCCTGCTATTTCCCCATCTGGATCGCCGTGGCACCAACTGGAAGTCTCCGATTTAAAATATTTTTGATAGTTTTGATACTTAGTTGCTCTGAGAATATTGTGGATTGAGAGAGACATCTGCTGGTGGAAAGAGAGAACTGCAATCTTGGAAGATAGAAAAGAAAATAACATCTGTGACCTTGACTAATAAAAGATAATTCAGAAACTGTGAAAACTTTTAAGGAGTTTTTCTGAACTGCTTGGTTTCAACTTTCAATGGTCATGGAAAATTATAAAGCTTTAACTTGGAGTGGATTGGATAAATATTCAAATTTGATACTATTTGGAAATAAAAAGAGACTATACAGACTTTAAAATTTTAATTAAATATAATTCAAAAGTTTTAACAATTTTTTAAAATTGACAATATGGAGTCTTGGATGTGTGAGGAATTAATTGAGATGTTTAAAAACATGTGTGAAAGGGTAATAAAAAGTCAGAAATGTTGCTGGAACACACAGAGCAGGAAAAAGAGCATAAATGTGGAGCAAGAAAATAATATTGAAGGAAAAGGAATTGAATGCAAAAAGGAGTTAGATGATTTCACTGGGATTAACAGTGGCAAAAAAGAGTGAATGTGGGGAATATCCCCCAAAAAAGAATCAATCAAAGGGAAAAGAAGAAAAGACTGGAAAGAGATTAGGAGAAAGTTTGGGGAGAATTACTCGAGTAATATATCTAAAAGTGAGAAAAAGGATTCAGGAGAAAAGATATATATCTTATATACATATTTAAAGGTATAATAAAACAAAAATAGAAGAAGAAGAAGAGGAGGAACAGGAAGAGGTTAAAAGAATGGAATAAAAAAAGGAAATTATTAAGAAGTGGAATTTTGGAGAGACCAAAAGAAAATGGTAAAAGAGGGGGAGAATAGTGGAAAGGAGGAAGGGAAATAAGATATATATTAGTAGATTTAAGGGAATTGTATTAATATTATTAATTGTGGGTCAAATAAGTTAAAGGGTTTTAATGCAAGAAGTGAATATGATGATGTATATTGCTTATAGCAAAACAGAATAGCAGATGAAATATGAAATGGCAATGGGGTTTAATTAATTAGTTAAATTAAGAGATAAAATTGAAATGTTAAAAGTGGGATGGGGATTTTGAAAAATATATACTGTAAATGAAGAAATAAGATAATTAATTGATTTTATTGTAAGAAATTAGAATTAAAGGACAGATAGTGATACTGTTTATGCATTATATATTAAGAAGAGATTAAGATAAGATGTGGATGATTAATTAAATTAAAGGGTTGCAATGTAAGAATTGAATATGATGATATATACTGTGTATTGTTAAAAAATGAGATGGGGATTTTGATAAATATATTTTGCAAATGAAGAAATAAGATAATTGATGTTATTGTAAGAAATTAGGAAATTGAAGGGCGGATAGTGACACTGTTTATGTATTATGGAATATGGAAAAAGACTATTATGGCTGAAATTGGAAATATGTAAAATGTATTGGGGGTGGGGGGGAGAAGAGAGATGAAATAACAAGATATGGTGAAAAATGATGAATTTGTGATAAAGAATTATATAAAAGGGATGAATTTGGAAAAAGTGGGAAGATTGGAATAGATTATAAAAATCTATAAAAATAAATGAAGTAAAAAAAAACCAGATATTATAAGATAGCAGAATTATTAACAAGATCTGAGAAAGATAATTATCATGAAAGCTGAAGTTGTGTTGAAAAAAATGGAGCTAATAAAAGTCATATACATTCTACATACTTTCTACAACTGTCAGTTGCACATATATTTTTGATTTTCTATCTGCCAGTGTGCTCATTTGATGTAATTGATGAAGAACTTATTGTATTTCTGTATTTGTTACTGCAATGAGGATATATGCATTAAAAATACAAATATTTTGATAGGTATGATATAGTATTAAGTATTAATTGATTAAACCAACTAGGTTGTAAATTTCCCTTAAAATCATCTCTCTTCATATTTATTCTTATTTTTCTATAGAAATCAATTTTTTCTCTGCTTTAAAAATTCCTCTGGTTATTAAATCTGTAAATAATTCTTATTGAAATTAAAAATTTCATTTAAGCATTAAGATATTTAAAAAATCATATTTTCTTTCAATCATTTATAATCATATTTTATGACCAAGTTAATATTTATATATTTATATAGTCAGGTTCAATAGAAATGGAAGTAAGAGATAAAAAAGAAAACAGAGAGAGAGAAGTGAAGGAACAAAAGTAAAGCCGAATAAGAAAAAAAAAAGAAAGTTAAATAAGATAAAGATAATTATGCAAAGCAAATGAAAGAAAAATTGGTATACACTGTCCAATTTTACAATTAATTTTAGAAATTTGCTATTTGAAATTTAAGGAAAGGAAATACATAGAACAAGAAATATGGAAAATCATCTCATCTTTTGTTTTGTAAAGGGCATTCAGGTAATTAGACATCCATTTATTCATACCCATTCTCTTTTAAAATAAATTACAGAAAACTTACAAAACATGCTTTTGGGATTCTTTCAAATTCCCCAAAATAAAATGGAAGTGAAATAAATCTAATAGAGTAGTTAAGTAATGTTGTAGGTGATATGACTGGGAAAAAGAAGAATTAGAAGGGAACAATTTACAACTTTCTGAGTCATTTTCTGCCTCTCCCATGAAGATCAACTGTGGGTAATTTTTGCTTTTGCTTTTCTATGCCCAGTTGGATCTAGCACATTTTAAAACTAAATAAACTTTCTGTAGAATTTCTCTCTGCACCAAATGTCATTCCATTCCATTGTGATTTAGTGGAATAATTATAAAAAAACAGATAAAGCCAGGGAGTGCAAGTAAGTAAGTCATTACATAGAATTGTTACATTCCCACAAACAGTCTAAGTCCAACCACTCTGGAATTCTGTTCACCCTACTGCCAATTTAGCAATGAAAGTTGATTACATTTTTGTGTATTGGCTTGAGCAATAGATCTTCTTGACTGCAACTTAAGTTATGGTTCTGATTCTTTGGGCCTAACAGTAAACCTATGGATGGATGGATGGATGGATGGATGGATGGATGGATGGATGGATGGATGGATGGATGGATGGATGGATGGATGGATGGATGGATGGATGGATGGATGGATGGATTTATTTATTTATTTATTTATTTATTTATTTATTTATTTATTTATTTATTTATTTATTTATTTATTTATTTATTTATTTATTTATTTATTTATTTATTTATTTATTTATTTATTTATTTATTTATTTATTTATTTATTTGATTTATATGCTGCCCTTCTCCGGAGATTCGGGGCGGCTTACAATGTGTTAAGCAATCGCTTTCATACTTTTGTATACCTGCTTAGTAGGGCTTTTGGCCCCCCCTAAGTAGTGTTCTTTTTTATACAAAGTCAGCTTATTGCCCCCACAATCCGGTCCTCATTTTACTTACCTTGGAAGGATGGAAGGCTGAGTCAACCTTGAGTCTGGTGAGATTTGAACTCGCAGTAATTGCAGGCAACTGGCAGCTAAGTGCTACCTTAACAGTACTTTAGTCCTCTGCACCACCAAGGCTCCTGAGCTCTTTATGTAATTCAACACTAAAATTTTATTGGTTTGTAATGACTAAAATATTTAGAATTTCCTATAATTTGTAAAATTTACTAATCATATATGGCAGGGGCAAAACATTTAGATTATGTACTGCTGACATGGAAGTTTCTGATTTTGGGGAAAAGGGTAAGGAAAATACCCCAAAAGATTTTTATGAGACAAAAACACTTGCATTGAAAGAGAAAGAGTAAATTATGTCAGATCCTGTTGCTGTAATAATTACATATTTCTCATTTTAGATTTAAGAAAAAATATCTAATATACTGATAGTTCCAGCCAGAATCCACTTTGCTAAAATAATACAAAGATTTTACATTCATTTCCTTACCTTAAATGAATAAATAAAATTGCATAACTTTAATTTTGTATATGTAGAAATTTTATCAGGTAAGGAAATGAATGTAAAACAAATGTAAAAGTATTTATTAATTTCCTTACTTACCTATGGTTTAACAAAAATAGGTGTCATCTGCATATTAATGATAACCAGTTCAAAACCTCTAGGTGACTCTGTGATGGTTTCATTAGATATTTCAAGTATAAGGGACTAGATGAAGCTAGTTATCTAGTAATATCACAGATTATGATAAAATAAAACAAATTTAATGATGATAACTGAGGGAACTGCCAGAGGACTGGAAAAGAGCTGATGTAGTTCCCATTTTCAAAAAAGGAAAAAAAATAAATCCAGGAAACTATAGACCTATCAGTCTGACCTCAGCACCAGGGAAGATTTTGGAAAAGATAATCGAACAACGAATCAGCGAACACCTAGAAGCAAAGCCTGGTGGCGCAGCAGACTAAGTGCTGTTAAAGTAGCACCAGCTGCCTGCAATTACTGCAAGTTCAAATCTGACTAGGCTCAAGGTTAACTCAGCCTTCCATCCTTTCGATGTAGGTAAAATGAGGACCCAGACTGTGGGGGCAATAAGCTGACTTTGTATAAAAAAGAACACAGCTTAGGGTGGGGCCGAAAGCCCTACTAAGCAGGTATATACAAAAGTAATAAGGCTATTGCTTAACACATTGTAAGCTGCCGTGTCTCCGGAAAAGGGTGGCATATAAATCGAACCAAGAAAGAAAGAAAGAAAGAAAGAAAGAAAGAAAGAAAGAAAGAAAGAAAGAAAGAAAGAAAGAAAGAAAGAAAGAAAGAAAGAAAGAAAGAAAGAAAGAAAGAAAGAAAGAAAGAAAGAAAGAAAGAAAGAAAGAAAGAAAGAAAGAAAGAAAGAAAGAAAAGCCAACATGGGTTTGCCAAAAACAGGTCATGCCAGACTAATATTACAAAATATGACAAAATTAGTGGACCAGAGGAATACTGTCTATATAATTTACTTGGACTTCAGTAAGGCATTTGATAAAGTAGACAACAAAGATGATTACGGGACTGGAGGCTAAAACATATGAAGAACGGTTGCAGGAACTGGGTATCTCTAGTTTAATGAAAAGAAGGACTATGGGAGACACATAGCATGTGATAGCAGTGTTCCAATATTTCAGGGGCTGCCACAAACAAGAGGGAGCGAAGCTATTCTCCAAAGCACCTGAAGGTAGGACAAGAAGCAATGGGTGGAAACTAATCAAGGAGAGAAGCAATTTAGAACTAAGGAGAAATTTCCTGACAGAACAATTAATCAGTGGAACAACTTGCCTCCAGAAATTGTGAATGCTCCAATACTAGAAGTTTAAAAAAATGTTGGATAACCATTTGTCTGAAGTGGTGTAGAGTTTCCTACCTAAACAGGGGGTTGGACTAGAAAGCTTCCTTCCAATTCTGATTATGTTATGTTACGTTACGTTATGTTGTTCTGATATGATATTATATTAACAACACACACACACACATCACCATCAATAAAAAAACTGACATCCCCCCCGCTCATTCACCATGGCCAATTGGCCATGGCCCATCCATCCCAAACACTTGGGCATGGCCCATTCGACACCACACTGTTAATCTCGAGTTTTTCGCCTCCTGGGACAGTTAGCTGCTAGCCTATCGGCTAGTTCCCAATGCTGGCAGCGAGAAGCCAGCCTCATCCAAAGGAATTTTTGTTTCAGGTGGGTATCCTAGCCTTAGAAAGAGAGAGGGAAGGGGGAAGGGAAGGGAGAGAGAGAGAAAGAGAAAGAGAAGGGAGACAAGAAGAAAAGAAAGAAACAGAAAGGAAGGGAGGGAGGGAGGGAAGGGAGGGAAGGGAGGGAGGGAGAGAAAAAGGAGAGGAAGGAAGGATCACAAACCCTGGCACTGGATGTAGCTTCAGTGGATGCTTTGACACAGAACAGCAATCCAGGGTTGGAAGGGACCTCCGAGGTCATCCAGTCCAAACTCCTGCTCCAGCAGGAGGCCTTACATCATCTTAATATAATTAGATATGCCTCTAACACAGAGGAGAAATTCCCAGAAAAGGGAAGGAGTTTACTAGGCAAGGCTGCCATGCAGAGGAAGGCAGAGATAGTCCTCAAGTTACGACAACAATTGAGCCAAAAGTTTTGATTGCTAAGCAAGAGCATTGTTAAAGTGAGTTTTGACCCATCTTACTCAATCCATCCTTAATTTATGACTGTCATGGCAAGCTGTCACCGTTGTATGTCCATACCTAAGATTCTGCTCTCTCCCCACCCCACAACTGATCCTCCAGTTAGGCTGCTGTTCCGCCCCCACCGCCCACCATTTTAGGTACAGACATACGATATTGATGCTGGCCATGACGGTCGTAAATCAAGGATTGCCATCAAATTGGAAAACAGTACAGGTAGTCCTCAATTTATGACCGTATCATATAGTGACTGTTCAAAGTTGCAATGCCACTGTTGTCCATTTTTCATGCTCATGACCATTGCAGGATCCCAATGGTCACATGTTTTACAGCTGGATGCATAGTAACTGACTCGCATTTATGACGGTCGCAGCATCCTGGAGTCATGTGATATGATATCCCTTTTGCAACCATCTGAAAAGCAAAATCACTGGGAGAGCCAGCTTTGTTTAACCATCGTCTGACTGACTTAAACAATGATCCAGATTAACTACAGTGGCAAGTCAGGTCATAAAGTGGGAGAAAGCTCACTAAACAGCTGTCTCCCTTAGCAAGATTTGGGGAAGCCAGATTCACTTAGCAACTGGGTGACTGGCTTAGCAACCGTCCAAGTTACAACAGCACTGGAAAAAGAGATTTATGACTGTTTTTCATACTTAATGACCATTGCATCATGGCCAGATAATCCAAATTCAGATCTCAGTGTCCCAGAGTCATGTGATCCCCTTTTGCAACCTGATCAATGAAGTCCATGGGAAAGCCGGATTCATTTAGCGATTGTGTGACTCATAAGCTGCAACCACTCACTTAACAATGGTGGCAAGATGGGCCGTAAAGTGGGAGAAAGCTCACTGAACAGCTATCTCCCTTAGCAACGGAGATTTGAGGCTCAATGGTGGACATAGAGTAAGTCAAGGGGTACCTTTACCCTTCCCTTATCAGTAATCTGGCAGGCCTTTGCTTTAAAATTCTGAATCTGGCCCACAGTGATTGACATCCACTGTTTTTTTCTTTTAAATTTGATTTATATGCCGCCCTTCTCCGGAGACTCAGGGCGGCTTACAATGCGTTAAGCAATAGCCTTCATACTTTTGTATATTTATATTTATACAAAGTCAGCTTATTGCCCCCAACAAACTGGGTCCTCAATTTACCCACCTTATAAAGGATGGAAGGCTGAGTCGACCTTGAGCCTGGCTGGGATTGAACTCACAAGTAATTGCAGGCAGCTGAATCTTAAATGCTGCCTTTGTAGGAGGCATTACCCCCGTACGCTACTCAGGCTCCTTTGTTGGAGGATGGATTGAATAAAATGCATCGAAACTCACTTTAACAATGCTCCCTGCCCAGAATGTATCAGATTGGAGATGCTAACACTGACTGGGGATTGGCTAGGAGGAGTGGCTAAAATCAAGCGGGAGTTTCTGCCTGTTCCAATTGGGTAATGAGCTGACAGCTCGGGGTATAAAAGAGCTGTCATCAATTAGACGTTTGGTTCTGTCATGTACTGTTGCTGTTGGTTCCTGTTAATAAATAGAGTTAGTTAAGGCCTCAGTCACCTCATTCTTGCCTCAGCCATACAACTTAATACTGGCGATGAGGATGGTGCCGCCCACATTTGCCTCTTTTGACGCATGATCAGAGTCGTGGGACAATTACATGGAAAGGTTTGAATGCTTCTTGGAGGCAAATGATTTTACTGACCTTTCCAGCAGCAAAAAGAGGGTCCATTTCCTAAACTCTTGCGGTCCAGAAGTGTTCGCGACTGCTTGGGTGTTGTTCGCTCCTGTCTTAGTATATACAGTCTCCTGGAACCTGTTGCGTGAGAAACTTAACGGCCACTACTCCTCGGCCCTATCCCGAATAGCCCAGCATTTCAAGTTGCGGCAAGTATTGCAGGAGGAAAAGGAGCCATTACATGGCTAGGCTGAGAACCACTGCTCTAGACTGTGAGTACATGGACCTAGATGATGCTTTGGTGGAGCAGTTAGTAGGTGGGGTCAGAGATATTAGGCTGCAGAGGCATCTGCTAGCTAAAAAGACCCTTGATCTGCAGACTGCTCTGGAAGAAGCCCAAGCAGCGGAGATGTCCGATAAATCTATTGCGGACATTAGAAAGTTCTACCCTCCGGGGGGGCAGGCAACTACCACAGTTAATTTACAGGACATTGACTCTGACAGTGCTACAGATGAGGAAGGGGAGGCAGAGATCAGCCGCCTCCAGTCATCGAAACCCTGGGAAAGGGACCATAACTGAAGAGGGGTCCTCCTAACTGTTGCCTCAGTTGTGGGGAAGAACACCCGAGGGCGACCTGTCGTTTCAGGTCGGCAATTTTCCATCACTGTGGGAAACAAGGGCATATTGCTAGGGTTTGCCGGTCGCAGGCTAAGCCATTTGCTGCTCCAAAACCTTGCCACCCCACGAAAGAGGACTGTTTTTCCATCTCTCGTGACCGCAGGATTACTGAGGTGACTGCTCATCCAGTTAAATCAGAGAGTGCTAAACTTTCCATGACAGTTAACATTTAATGCGCCTCCTGCCCCATGGAAGTGGACACGGGGTCTGCTAAATCCATCATTTCCTGGGGAGTGTTGAAAAAACTCATACCAGCGCTGCGGAAGAGCCAGCTGCAACCATGCCCCATCAATCTGCGGGACTATCAGGGCAATTTTATTCCAATCCTGGGGCAGGGTCATTTTCTTGTAGAAATGGATGATTTTGTGGGGCACCTTCCCTTGATTGTAGTTAAGGGATTCCTTCCTAGTCTGTTAGGAATGGATTGGTTTAGCTCTTTAGATTTGAGGATATCAGATATTCACTCTACATCAGTGGGGGGGCTTGATGGCCTTTCAATGAGTTTGCTGATGTTTTCGATGGCACCTTGGGGAAATATGTGGGTTCCCCCATTTCTCTCAACCTAGACCCGAAAGTAGCCCCAATCCGGCTCAAATCCCGCAGAGTCCCTTTTGCGCTCAGGCCAAAGGTGGACGCGGAGTTGGACAAGCTCATCTCCCAGGGGGTCCTAGAACCAACTGACCATTTGAAGTGGGAGACCCCTATAATTGTTCCTATCAAGCCTGATGGGTCTGTGCGCATCTGCACCGATTTTAAATGTACCCTGAATAGAGCCCTACAGGCAAACCCCTACCCTGTCCCTGTGGTCCAGCATCTGCTTCACTCCCTTGGGCCAGGCTCCATCTTTGCCAAGTTGGATTTGGCCCAAGCGTACCAGCAGCTCCCAATGATGATGCCTCGGCTGAGGCTCAAACCATTGTAACCCACCGGGGCACGTTTAAATGTCGGAGATTGCAGTTTGGGGTGAGCGTGGCCCCAGGCTTGTTTCAAAACCTTATGGAGAGATTGCTCCATGGCCTGACTGGCGTAGTTCCCTACTTCGACGATGTGCTCATCTCTGCATCTTGCCGGAGTGAGCTCATCGGGCGAGTTAGGGCTGTCCTTCTACGTTTCCGCAAGGCCAGTCTCAAATTAAAAAGGAGCAAATGTGCAATTGGCGTTACCCAAATTGAATTCCTCGGTTACTTCATCGATGCTGGCGGGATCCATCCTACTCCATCTAAGGTGGCTGCTATTAAACACGCAGCCATGCCTACCTCCCGTGCAGAGCTACAATCCCTCCTGGGGCTGTTAAATTTTTATGTGTTCCTGTCCCATAAAGCCACTTTAGCTGAATCCCTTCATCGGATACTCTCTAAGGACACACCCTGGTCCTGGACCAAAGAGCATGCCCGCGCATTTCAAGGGGTCAAAGATCTCCTCTCATCATCAGCTGTCTTAATCCAATATAGTGCTACCTTACCCCTTACACTGACAGCCGATGTGTCCCCTTACGGAATTGGTGCGGTTTTGAGCCATAGGTTCCCCAATGGCATAGAGGCGCCCATATTTCTATTTGAGGGCTTTGTCCTCAGTGGAGCGCAGATAGTCAGCTAGATCGGGAAGCACTAGCTGCCGTGGCATCCGTTAAAAGGTTTCACAAATATCTTTACGGGTGGCAGTTTGAACTGGTGACAGACCATAAGCCCCTTTTGGGTCTTTTGGCGGGTCACCGTCAGATGCCGCAAGTCCTCTCCCTGCGCATGTCTAGGTGGATGGCTTTCCTGGCAGTATATACCTACACCTTAGTCTACCGTCCTGATAAGCTGATTCCCCATGCAGATGCCCTGAGCTGCTGCCCTTTACCTGCTCTGGTACAAGACCCCACCCCAACCCTATCTATCCTCTTGTTAGATGAAATTGCCATACCAGTGACCGTCACTGACATCGCGGCTCACTTCCTACAGGACCCAGTTCTGTCAAAAGTCCTCAACTGGGTGAGCAGGGGTTGGCCATGGGGCCAGGTGCCTGGGCAATTTGCTCCCTACCGGGCCCGTCAGCACGAGTTGTCGGTGCACCTGGGTTGTCTCCTATGGGGGCATAGGGTGGTGGTTCCCCCAAAACTACGGACCAGGGTTCTGGAATGTTTACATGCAGGGCATCCCGGCATCATCCGGATGAAAGAACTGAGCCAGAGCTATGTGTGGTGGCCTGCGTTAGACCGGGATATCTGAGTGGGTCACACAGTGTCAAAATTGTCAGAGGCTGCGGCCAGCTGTGCCCTCCGCTCCCCCTAGGGAATGGGAAACCCCTAGAGGACCCTGGTCGAGGATTCACCTAGATTTTGCCGGCCCCTATAAGGGCCGGACATTCCTGATCGTGGTGGATGCCCTGTCTAAGTGGGTGGAGTTGGAATTGATGACATCCACTACCTCTGAGGCCACCATTCAAGTTTTGCACCACCTATTTGCCACCCATGGTCTGCTGGATGTAGTGGTAACAGATAACGGGCCACAGCTTACATCCGCCACGTTCCAATCCTTCTTAGCAGGGTTAGGAATCTGCCACATCCAGGTTGCCCCCTACCATCTGGCGGGGAACGGATTGGTGGAACGGGCTGTTCCACCAATCGGCCAAAGAGGTGCTTGCCCAGCTATCCACCACCGACTGGCAGGAAAAGGTGGCCATTTACTTATCCTCCCAACACATGACCCCTTGCCCTACCATCCACCTAAGCCCTGCTGAAGTATTAATCAGTCGGCGGTTACAAACTGTTTTAGACCGTCTATACCCCATCTATGTCCCAAGAGGGGTACTGTGATAATGGGGGGTTTCATATACTAAAGGAGGGCGATTTAGTATACACACGGAATTTCGGGGGTGAGCTACGTTGGCTACCTGGACTAGTGACTGCAGTAACCAGCCCATGCTCTTACAGGATACTGTTGAATGACAGCCGAACATGGCGCCGACACGTGGACCAACTGAGGATACGCCCAACAACAACTTGTCCGATGGTTCCGGACAGGAACACCTCCTACGAGGAGGCTACTCCCTTGCCAGTCCCAGCTGCCGACCAGCCACCCTATGCGCCTGAAAGTCAAAAAGCATCTCGGGACTTACCGACTTCGGCCACACCTTCCACCGACCAGGAGGAGCTACCCACAGCACCACCACCTGGAACAGAACCTGCTTCTTCTCTGACTGCACCTGCACTGAGATGCTCGATGCGGGTGCGCAAGCGTCCAGAATACCTAAAAGACTACGTATGTTCCATCCAGGGGTAAAGGAGTGCTGTGATTCACCAAGCTTGACAACAAGAACACTGACTGGGGATTGGCTAGGAGGAGTGGCTAAATCAAACGGGAGTTTCTGCCTGTTCCAATTGGGTAATGAGCTGACAGCTCAGGGTATAAAAGAGCTGTCATCAATTAGATGTTCGGTTCTGTCATGTACTGTTGCTGTTGATTCCTGTTAATAAATAGAGTTAGTTAAGGCCTCAGTCGCCTCGTTCTTGCCTCAGCCATACAACATACTAACATTCAACCTGTGTTGAGTTCTGTTCCCTTTACATCAAGGGGTCAAGTAGTCAATTGTGAGAACAAAGGAAAGAGGTAATGATGCTCATTAAGAGGCTCTATCCTGTTCCAGGGGATATACAAACCAAATTCCAGGGATACGCAAATCAAAGATGCCAGAATTGGAGATTTATGACTTTTCTGAACAATATAAAAGGGATTCACATTCCCTTTCTTGTTTGTAGTTGTTACCTGCATGTATCTTGTATATGTTTGGAACAGCTAAAGCTTGATCAAGATTAAATGCTATTTTACTAAAAAAAATGCTTTTGCTTAGCAACCAAAATTTTGGGCTCAATTGTTGTCGTAAATCGAGAACTATCTCTGCCTTCCTCTGCATGGCAGCCTTGCCTAGCAAACTTCTTCCCTTTTCTGGGAATTTCTCCTTTGTATTAGAGGCACATCTAATTATATTAAGATGATATAAGACCTCCTGCTAGAGCAGGGGTTTGGACTGGATGACCTTGGAGGTCCCTTCCAACCCTGGATTGCTGTTCTGTGTCAAAGCATCCACTGAAGCTACGTCCAGTGCCAGGGTTTGTGATCCTTCCTTCCTCTCCTTTTCTCTCCCTCCCTTCCCTCCCTTCCCTCCCACCATCCCTTTTTCTTTTCTTTCTTGTCTCCCTTCTCTCTCTCCCTCTCCCTCTCCACCCCTTCCCTTCCCTTTCTTTTTCTAAGGCTAGGATACCCACCTGAAACAAAAACTCCTTTGGATGTCTCCAGCTTCTGGCTGCCAGCATTGGCTACTAGCTGATTGGCTGGCGGCTAACTATCCCAGGAGGCCCGGGACTAACAGTGTGGTGTCGAATAGGCCATGCCGAAGCATGTGGGATAGAGAGACCGTGGCCGACTGGCTGTGGCAAATGGGCAGGGGCATGTCAGCCAAGAAGAAAAGCTAGAGGAGAATCCCCCAAGGTGGCAGCCTGGCTGAGAAGCAGGTGTGGCCAAGGCTAGGAGACAAAAAATCCTTTTTCTCAGATTTAAACAAAAATGTCAGGGAATTTCTATGGGAAGGAAAAAAGCTGAGGATCTCACTCAAGATATTACAGAGAAAACGAAATAGGGAGGTTTTGGACTCCTAGATTGGGAAACATATTACAAAACAGCCAAGCTAGTTTGGATAAGGGAGTGGGCCTCATTGGAAAATAAGAGAATTTTAACCCTAGAAGGCCACGACCTACAGAAAGAGTGGCATGCATATTTGTGGGATCCAGGAAATAAAAAGAAAACCTATTTCCATAGACATAAAATAAGGGAGTCCCTACTACAAACATGGGTGGGAATTAGACAGCGACATTACACTAAAATTCCCAAATGGCTCTCCACTATGGAGGCTTTGATCTATCCAAACAAATGAGGAATGGGAAAAATGTGCACACATATTAGATGGAGTAGGGAATCTCAAATCAATTGACACCTTGAGAGACCAAGGTATTAATCTAGATTGGTGGACCTATCTATAAATTAAATCAAGATATCAGAAGGATAAGGAAGAATATGGTGTAGAAGTAGGATACAATGGATTAGATAAAATTTTGACGGGGGTGGGGAAAAAAGTTCTAGCTAAATTATACAACTATCTACTAGAGGAAGATAGAGTGGAAGAGATAGCCAAAAACCAATTGAGCATATGGGAAAAAATATTGGACATAGCTTAAATTTTAATGAATGGGAAGAGGCCTGGAACAAAAACTATAAACTGACCAGAGCCGCGACATATAAGGAAAATCAGTACAAAATGCTCCATAGGTGGCATCTAGCACCTGCCAGACTAGCTAAGATGTTCCCCAATATACACTCAAATTGCTGGAAATGTAGTCATGGCCATGGCACTTTCTATCATATGTGGTGGACATGCCCTGAGGCGAAAAGATTCTGGAACAGAATTTGGGCAGTCTACAAGAAATAATTGAAGAAGAAATAGAATTGTCTCCGGAAATATTTCTCCTGGGAATAATCAGGAAGGGGTTTGAAAAGGAAAAGATTCACCTGATAATACACATAACCAAGCAGCCAGACTGGCCTATGCACAATTCTGGAAAGAGAAAACCCTGCCATCAGAAGAATTAATAATTAAAAAAAAATTAGAGTGCGCAGAGATGAGTAAATTAATACATGAGATAAATAATGATGAGAATTCAGAGTATTATACTGTGTGGGAAAGGTGGTACAAATGGTTGAACAATAGGGTAAAAGTAGGAGTTCAAGGTGTGCTAAGTGAATAGTAATAAAGAGTTCAAGTGACACCAGTTATATTTTATGTACATATGTATAAACACTGCATATCCGATATTAGCAGAAATATGATGTTTTGTATATGTATACTAAACTCAATAAAGTATCTTAAAAAAAAAATCCTAAACTGAAATTCAGAATGGGACCTTAATTCACAATTTTTTACAGCTGAGGAGAGTATTATCAGAGTCAAAGAGCATAATGTCTGATTCTCATTAAGAAACTATACAAATTAAGATTGCAGATGTGTTTTAAAATCACATTTCCATTATTTTTTCTTAATTTGATTTATATGCCACCCTTCTCCGGAGACTCAGGGCAGCTTACAATGCGTTAAGCAATAGCCTTCATACTTTTGTATATTTACAGCATTGCTATTTTAAAACTAAAAAAGCTGAATAAAGATTATTTTTAAAAAAATTAAAACGATTGCAGATGCAAATTTCTTCAATGAATTTGTTCTTTATATAAAATAAACAACTGCACACAGACAACTAAATATTGATAAAGAAACCAATTATAGGTTTGCATATATAGTCACTTAAATGCAGATTTTTTAAAAAAAAAAAAATGGTTGCTGGAATGCCCTGCAATAAAACAGTCTCCTTCAGATACTTAAACTTCAGCTCTAAATCCATAGAACTGTAGAGCTTTATAACAAAATGAATAAGATTTTGAGACAAAGCAGATGCTTAAAATCAAAGCAATAAATACTGATTTTGTGAGAATTAGATAGAAAACACATTGATTTGGAAATCCAAAGATATGTTACATTTGGCATAGTTAATTAAGTTGAATAAATTTTTCATACTAATATTTCCTTTTCATACTAATATTTCCACTACAAAGACAGAAATGGAGATGGTTTTAATTTTATTTATACCAAGATTATAATTTGAGTTTTGAGGCTATAGTGAATAAAAAAACCTAATGATTTTAATTAACACTTTATAATAGTCCATTACAATGCTTCAGTTCTAGAATCCATTACCAGTTTAATTTCAAACTGATTAGTTTAGAGATTATATTACAGTAAAAAAAATAATGATAGAGTCATTGTACTTGATTCACTTTGTCTACATTTTGTGCTCAGGTGAATGAGGAGGATTTACGAGAATAAGAAAGTATTATACAAATATTTAATGGAAAATCTTAGCTTATTGGATTTTATGTGATATTTTAATAGAGACTAAGGTATGAACGAAAAACAGAAAACGATTTATGTAATCAAGAAACAAGAAAAGTTTTACTGTTGCATTCATAAATAATAAAATAGTGGACCCTTTTTCTTTCTGCCAAAATATTCATCAACAACTACTGTTTTTTAATTCTATTTAGAGTACATGCATTATCATTTTGGAAAAGAAGATAATCTTTATAAACATCTTTACCATTACAAAGTAGCAAAGCTGGCAGCAGAGTCAGCCAGTGAGGAGGTTGGGGAGGAACATGGGCTAATCCTGGGGGCTGGGAAAAGCTTGGAGGGCTCTGCATTGGAGGCAGAGAGGGAGATAGACATCAGTGAAGCAAACGAACAGCTGGAGCCCGTTCCCAGTGTGTGCATACACAGAGCTGCCAGAAGATAAGAACAATTCAGAAAGCAGGGTTGATTTGAGAGTAAAGCAACATCTTGGAGATGATTGGCCCCTCCCATAGGAAACAAAAGAGGAGTAAACAGGGAGGGGGCTTTTGCAGGAAACAATTCATTCGTTTGGTAGTTTCAAGAGTAAAAAGTTCTGTTCGTGACTCTAAGAGACTCTGGGTCAAATTTTGCCTTACTCTGCTTTTGGAGACAAGTTACATGGCAGCTTGCCAAGCGAGATAAGGTGTGTTGAGAAATATTCCTTTGAAAAACTGTTACGACAAACCTTGCTGACTGTGAATTTATTTACAGTCAGCAAGTTATTCACAGCCATGTAAATAAAAGAGGTGTTGCCAGGATCAATTCCTGCTTCCTCCTTTTTGAGAGAGCCTAGGTCAGAACAACAACTACCATTCGGCTGTGGATCAATATTACTTGTTACATAATATATCCACAAAATATGAATTTTGCACCATCTGTGTGCAAAATTCATTCTGTTATAACAGAAATCCACATGGCGCAAACTACTAGGAGTTCAGTACGTTAGGTTACTTATTACCATGCTTATTGTCAGCTAAATTTTGAGTAATGATTCCCCTATAGTCATACAATTGAAATCTCTATCACGTTAATTAAGAAACTGATTACACTGTGGATTTTAGCACCTAGAGTAGTAAAATAAAATTCTGGGGTTATAATATATTCACAAAATGTATTCATTCTTAGCTAATAATTCTAATATTTATGGATTTAAACATTCCAGACTAGAGATTCCTAATAAAGGAAAAATTTTGATGCATGCATTGAACCTATCAGCAACCCTTTAAATCAAATATGTTTGTTTTTTTTTGAAATCATGCATAAAGGGACACGTATTTTATGGCATGTACTGCCATACATGCAAAATTGCTTTGTTGATTTTGCAGAATAGTTTTACATTTTAAGAGGAGAAAAATGTAATTGATTGTTTAAGCAAAAGGACTATTTTTAAATTAGAGTGGGAGAAAGAAGAAAAAGTAACAAGTACTGAAGTGGCTGGGGAATAATGAGCAGCACAGGCAAGGTAGTGGCAACAGCTCTTTATTTCACGGTGAGACTTCAGCAAAAGAACACAAGCAGCAGCACTCTTTATATACATTTCAGTGCTGGCTGCTAACCAATCACAAACAGTCCTGTATTTGAATCTCCCGCTCAAAATAGTAACAACATAACACCCCTCCCCTCC
Source organism: Coluber constrictor foxii (assembly GCA_038048745.1). NCBI lineage: Eukaryota > Metazoa > Chordata > Lepidosauria > Squamata > Colubridae > Coluber > Coluber constrictor. Next base: position 109,221,021 of record CM075961.1, on the reverse strand, counting down.
CAGAATGCACTTAGTTCAGATATTTACATATTTACAAACAAAATCACGCAGGTGACCAAGGTGTGCCCTAAGTCTGGTCGACCTGCATAGTTCAGTTGCAGGTGGGGCGTCGAGCCAGTCAGAGGGACCTCCTGTCTCTTCTGGCTCCACCAGTGGAACCTCCTGGAACCCTTCAGAGGTGTGGTTTCTCCCAGCTGGGAGGGTCAGCTCGCTGGGACAACGCTGGAGCTCTGGGTTGCCAGATAAATATTTCGGCTTACTCGGGCTTGAGATAGCTGTGTCAAAAAGACTTGGGTAGTTAGGGGTTGTTTTTAAATCGTTTTCTACAGTTTCACCAACAATTCGTTTGTGTAATTGGTTGATGTGTCGCCTCCAAATTTTACCCTGGCCGATGTCTATTGTATATGACTTGGGGCCTGACATTCCAATGACTGTTCCCTCTACCCATAGGGGACCGTTTGCATAGTTCCTGGCAAAAACAGTTGTGCCAATTTGAAACTGTCGTAAGCCTCCCTCCACCCCCTTGAAAGTGTCAAATAGTTGGGGTGTAAACGGTCGAGGGTGCATCGTAGCTTGTGACCCATGAGGAGCTCGGCTGGGCTGCGCCCTGTGGCAGTGCATGGGGTGGCATGTTGTATAGCTAGAAACTGGTCTAGCTTGGCTTACCAGTTGCCCGTTTGCAGGCGGGACAAGGCTTCCTTGGCAGTCCAAACGAACCATTCGACCTGACCATTCGAAGCAGGATGCAAGGGGGCAGAAAGAGTGTGTCAGATGCCTAGTTCTGTGAGGTAGCTTTCGAACTGAACAGAAGTAAACTGACGCCCGTTATCGGATACCAGAGTGTCTGGTAGGCCGTGTGTTGCAAAGAGGCATCGGAGGATTTTAATGACGGCCTCAGAAGTAGTTGATGGCATGAGGCTGATCTCTAGCCATTTGGAGAAGGCATCAACAATGATTAGGAATGACTGGCCGTGAAAGGGCCCAGCAAAGTCGATGTGGATTCTCCCCCACGGCCCCTTAGGCTTTTCCCATTCCCTAACGGGGGCAAATGGGGGGTCAGGTCGGGACTTCTGGCAGGGCCTGCATTTCCCCACCCACTCAGAAATGTCTTGGTCCATGTGTGGCCACCAAACGTAACTACGGGCAAGGCCCTTCATCCGAACAATTCCCGGGTGGCCATCGTGCAACATTTCCAGGACCCTGTGTCTCAATCTATCCAGTATTACCACACAATCCCCCCACAATAAACAGCCCCCCAACATAGACAGTTCATTTCATTTTGTACAGAATGGTTGGAACACATCAGTGTCAACCTTTATAGGCCAACCCCGCAAAACCCAACCCATTACAGTCCGAAGGACAGAGTCACGGGCGGAAGCCTTGGCCACCTCGGCTGAAGATAGGGGCCCTGGGGACACAGCGTACAGCAACAGTACGGGGGCTTCAGGGGTCGGATTGTCCAGGATGTCGGGCAAGGGGCATCTGCTGAGGGCATCAGCATGGCCCATGGCTTTGCCCGGTCGGTGAAGCAGCCGGTACAAATAGGCGGCCAAAAAAATTGACCACCTGGTCATCCACAGGGAAAGTGCAGCAGGGGTGGGCCTGTCACCAGCTAGGAAGCCCAGTAGCGGCTGGTGGTCAGTCACCAAGTCAAACGACCATCCAAATAAATATTCATGAAATTTTTTAACGCCAGCAATGGCTGCCAAGGCCTCCCTCTCCAACTGGCTGTAATTGCACTCTGCACTTGACAGAATTCGGGAGTAGTACGCAATGGGTGCCTCTAGGCCATTCGGCAGTCTATGGCTAAGTATGGCGCCGACGCCAAACGGGGAGGCGTCACAGACTAAGACTAGTGGCAGTTCAGAGTTGTACTGTATGAGGAAGCTGTCCTCAGAAAGGAGTCTCTTTATGGCGTTGAACGCAGCCGCTTCTGCCCTGCCCCAGACCCAAGGTGCATTCTTCCCTAAAAGTCTATGTAGCGGCTCTGCAACAATCACTTTGTCCTTGAGGAACATTGTGTAAAAATTTAGGAGGCCTAGGAAGGCCTGCAGCTCCGTTTTTGATTTGGGTGTGGGGGCATTCCTGATGGCCCTCACCTTGCTTTCCGTGGGGTGAATCCCTATCCCATCAATTTTGTAGCCTAAAAATTCCACTGAGGAAACCCCAATTTTGCACTTTGATCGTTTTAATTTGAGACCGGCCTCTCTGAATCTGGAGAGTTAGTCTGACTCGTTCTGCCAATTGAGTCTCGTTTTGTCCAATGATTAGCACGTCGTCAAAATAGGGAACAACTCCGGGGAGGCCTTGTAATAGGCACTCCATGGTTCTTTGGAACAATTCCGGGGCAATGCTGACCCCAAACTGTAGTCGGCTACATTTGAATGCACCTCTATGTGTTACGATGGTTTGCGCTTCTGCCGTAGCGTCGTCTACCGGCAGTTGCTGGTACGCTTGTGCAAGGTCTAATTTCGCAAATATTTTCCCTGGGCCAAGGGAATGAAGTAGATGGTGGACAATTGGAACAGGATATGCGCTTTGCTGTAACGCCTTATTAATTGAACGTTTATAGTCAGCGCATATCCTAATCGACCTGTCCAATTTGATCGGGGTCACTATTGGGGTTACCCATTTTGTGTGGTCCACCGGAATTAGAATGCCTTGCCTAATTAATTTGTCTAACTCGGCATCGATTTTGAGTTTTAAGGCGAATGGAACTTGCCTTGCCTTAAGCCTGATTGGTGCTACCCCTGGGTCCAAATTAAATGAAATCGGGGTCCCCATGTACTTGCCAAGGCAATCCTCGAATACGTCCCTGAACTCGTGCAGGATGTGCTCCTTCATGGATGCTCCGCTGAGGCTGTGGACACCCGTAAAACCCATGCCAAGGGCTCGGAACCATTGTAGACTCAGGAGACTTGGTAGCAGCCTGCTAACAATAGTCAGGGGCAGCTTCTCCTTGAAATCGCCGTAGGAGATGGTGAATGTGCCGACGCCTTCAATTGGAACTCGGTTTCCCTGGTAGTCTAGCAGGCGGACTCGTTGCCTTGATAGCTGGGCTTTCTTGTAGTTCGGCAGTAGTGACTTGAGTGTAGCCCACGACATGATGGAGAGCGCAGACCCGGTGTCGATCTCCATACTGCAGGGTTTTCCGTTAATTTCCACCATTGTGAAGACTTTCTCTTCTACCGTAGTGCTTGCTTGGCCGATTCTTGTGCTGTATGTCTCAAGTTTTTGATTTTCGCGCCGCTTTCTCGGGCTGTCGTCTTGGATTGGGCGCCTTGAATGTAGCGGCTCTGAATGGCTGGTTTGATCACGTGGCTTTGTGAAACGCGGAAGTTGAGCTCGGCACACTCGGGCTAGATGGCCCTTCTTGTCACAATGCCTGCAAATAACGTTGCGGTACTTGCAGGATTGTCTCCCATGCGGTCCGCGGCAGCTCAGACAGTTCTCCTGGCGGTGGCTGGGCTCGCCTTTCTTTTTGTCCATCCGGAAGACGTCCTCATCCAATTCATCTTCCGTGCTGATCTGAGCCTCCTCGCGGTGGACTGGAACCGCTTTGGGACCACTCTTCTTGGGCTGAGGACGCTGCAGCGCTTCTGATGCCTTCATGGATGTCTCGTGTGCCCTGGCTTCATCTAGGGCACCGGTGAGGGTCAGCCCAGGCTTCGCGAGTAGCTGTCTCTGGAGCCTGGTGTCCCGGACGCCACAGATCAATTGTTCAAGCAGCGCATCGTCCAGGTCGCGATAGTCACAGTGTGTCACGGCTCTTCTAAGCGCTGCTACATACGCTGTCACCGGTTCTCCCTCCTTCTGCACCCGTTGTCTCAGTTGGTAGCGCTGGACAAATTTAGAGGGAGCGGGAGTGTAGTGGGCCTTAAGGTTTGCCTGGAGGATTTCCCAGGGAACCGTCTGCACTGGGGTCAGCTCGCAGAGCGACTCGGCCATTTCAAACATGTCCGGCCCGCAATGGCTTAGAAACAGGGCTCGTTTGCAGTTCGCTGATAGCTCTTGCATGTCGCTGGCTTCGAGTGTGCATTCGAAGCGGATCATTTAGGAATCCCACTTCTCCCGTGTAGGGTTGAATGGCTTAGGCGGAACATACGCGGCCATGGCTGAAGTCTTCGGTCCCGATGGGCACCGTGGTTTCTTTGTCAGCTCTTTTTGTTTGCCTTCCTGTGTGCTATCCCACCTTTGTCACCAAATGAAGTGGCTGGGGAATAACGAGCAGCATAGGCAAGATAGTGGCAACAGCTTTTTATTTCACGGTGAGACTTCAGCAAAAGAACACAAGCAGCAGCACTCTTTATATACATTTCAGTGCTGGCTGCTAACCAATCACAAACACTCCTGTATTTGAATCTCCTGCTCAAAATAGTAACAACATAACAAGTACAAAGAGGGGAAAAAGGCTAATAAGAAAGGTAGAAAAAAAGGATTAACTCTTTTAATTGATATGACTCATGTAACTAATTATTTATCTTCAAAATGACTATATATAAGGAATGTTTCCATTATTTGCTTTCATCCATCAATTTTCTTACAGGTACACTTTAAGCCAAGTACACTGAATCATTCATAGAGAAAATGCATGGATTGGTTTACATTTTAATCATTCAATAATTAAACAAAAATTAATTTGCAAAGATCTATTGCCTTCAATAACAAAACAGGACAATCTGTATCTACAAAAGTTTCCTAGGCTCAAAAAAGTGACTGAAAAACATTAAACTTGTAGAGTGGCACATAATCTGACACTGCATAATTAGAAATCAAGCATTTCTGTAAAGATGCGCAAATTATTTCTCCCTAAGGTACAAATTAGCTTGAGCCAAATAGATCAACAGCTGCATGACAGAAATAGGTAGCTATTTCCCTGTGAACATGCTTAAAGGATCTACTTTTTAAGGTAAGGTTCAATACCTTATTTGCATCCACTCGCACATTTCCCCTCATACTAAGATACATCACTTCACACTGCCTTTAGGATTTAAAAATTTTCTGTTTCCTCCAATAGAAACCTTATTAAAAGGCTCATTGGCACAATGACATAAATGCTGCTCCTCAAAAAGGGGGCAGATCTTGGATTTAAAACTGCAAAGAACTTTCCCAGTGTTCTCTACAAGCCATACATTTTCAATTTTTAAAAAATATTAGATCATTTAGGTATTTAGGCCTAGGTATTTTTATTTATGTGTCTTCAGTGTTTTAAGATATAAAAAGCAAGGAATACATTATTCAGGCTTTCCTTTCCATGACATCAAACTCTTATATTATGAGATATCTGTTTTTCAAATAATCAGATGCCTTAAATTTATTTGCTATGCAAAGTGAATTAATTCAGACAGTTAAAAGTTGAAAAGGAATGGTAACCCATATCGAAAAAAAGAGTAAAGCATCCAATCTGGAAAAGGCCTATATAAAAGGGAGGTGGGGGGCAAGTTGTTTGGAAATGCCATATTGTTTTAAAACATAGTCATTAAATGTACCATTACCTCATCATAGGCTGGACTATTCTGGGTATAAATCATATCTGTTCTTCCAAAAATACTTATTTATCAAGTGATAATAAGAAAGCGGGAAAATAACTTTTCACTGTAGAGGCACAATTCAGAATAATTTTCTTGTCCACTGAGTGATTTGCTTCAGGACTTTTCCTGATTTTGGTGGTCTTCAGAATGAGATTGGGATTATCCAAGTGAGAATGAATGCGAAAAAAAAATAATTACTCAATATATAAGAAATAGAATAAAAGAACAAAGAAACTCTTGGATATAATGAATAAAATGCATATAGGATTTTTAGGGAAAGAGAATCAGAAAGCAAAGACGGGTACCACTTACATTCACATGTTGCTGGTCTTGTTGATAATTACAGATTTCCCTGTCTGATCCACATTGTGATCCATGCCAAAGTAAGCCACCCCTCTGTACACCAGCATTCGCTGATATGATGACATCTGGGAGAACTTTTTATAATGATTACTGGAACAAAACGTCAAAGGGCTCAATATGATGCCGCCCTGACATGATGAAATAATAGCAGTCCATTTTTTAAACATTTGTAAAATCACACAGACTTTATTCTGAATTCTCTGCTATTTATTTATTTCAACTCATTTTCCAGTCATTGCAACATTCATCAGTCAACATTTTATGCCAATTTTGGGTAGTTTGGGAAAATAAAGATAATTGTAAATTTAGTAATAAGAAGACAAGCAAATGAATAACAGAAGTTTTGATTATATTTGAACGAATCTGAAAATTCGACTTTTGAAATTAAAGGTAATCACATACAAATGAAAAATTCGTTTTTGATATAATTTATTATGCCATACCTCCAAAGCATTTAAGGAAGTGTAAAAGTTGTTGTCCTACTACAATTACACTTGGTAAGTAGATAGCCAGTTAGATAGGCAGGGCACTGGCTCTGGATTCTTTAGTAATTGCACTGTAAATTCAAATCCAAATCTAGTAACAGTATAGATATTTGAAGGATTCTTTTGACTAATCCTTTGAATTTGCATCAGAGAACCCAAAAGGTGCTTACATCTTGGTTCCAATGTTCCAATGGTCATCACCTTCCAATAGTTACATGACTGGGGTACCCTGCATTTAGAGCCGTTTACAGTATTTTGTGGCCATGTGAATCTGATTTATGATATTTTTACTGAACACCATAATTTATTTTCAGTTTTCAGCCAAAATGCCCGATATTAAACAATGAATTTACTTAATACTGCAGCAATTGATTGTAGACCATACATTGTCTTAACAACTGCTGTATAAAAGGTTCTAAAATGAGACTGATCAGATGATGAACCACTTTACAACTGTCACAACCTATGACTGTAATAGGCTGGCTCAATTATAATTATAAAGCTGAGAACTAGCTATAATAAAGTCAACATATACTGATTAAGTAATATATAACTTAATATATAACTTATATAATATATAAATTATAAGTGTGGACCTGGCCTGTATCACAGAGACCTGGTTGGGGCAAGAGGGGGAAATCCCTCTCTCTGACTTATGCCCCCCAGGCCTTCATGTCCTGCACCAGCCGCGATGCCAGGGAAGGGGCAGGGGAGTGGCAGTGGTTGTCAGGGAGGGTCTGAGTCCTAGGGAGGTCACTGTCCCTCAGATAGGCGGGTGTGAGTCTCTTCTATTGAAGTGGGACCCTGGAGTTCAGTCGGGTTTGTTGGTCACATACCTATCTCCCAGCTATGTTGCCATAGCCCTGCCCGCACTGCTCGATGTCTTGACTGAAGTGGCACTTGAACTCCCCAGCCTTCTGATTGTGGGAGATTTTAATCTGCCTTCGATTGGCGAGTCATCTGAGACAGACTGGGAGTTCATGGCCTCCATGACAGCCATAGACCTGACTCAGGTTATTCAGGGCCCAACTCATAGGGAAGGACACACACTCGACCTGGTTTTCCTCTCTGGGCAGTGGATAAATGGTCATGGTAGGGGGGAACTTTCCATCACTCCCCTGTAATGGACTGACCATTCCCTCCTTAGACTGGACTTTCAATCTGCCAGCCCTTGCCGCATGGAGATGGAACCCATAAAATGGTTCCGCCCCAGGAGCCTGATGGACCCAGAAAGGTTCTTGAAGGAGCTTGGGACATTCCCCACCTCTCAATCCTGCAATTCAGCTGAGGCTCTAGTGGCATCCTGGGAACGGTCGGCTACTGACGCCTTAGACAGAATTGCACCTTTGCGGCCTCTAACCCACCGCAGATCCCGGATCTCTCCTTGGTTTTCCATGGAGCTCCGGGAAATGAAACGTTGGAAAATACGCCTAGAGGAACGTTGAAGGTCCTCCCGATCTGAATCTGACCGAACACAGTTAAGAACCCATATTAGATCTTATCTAGTGGCAATGGAAGCGAAGAAACGAGATTACTTCGACGCCCTCATTGCATCTGCAGAAAACCGCCCAGCGGCCCTGTTTCGTGTGACCTGCTCCCTCCTCAATCTGGGAGTGAGGGAAGACCCTTTACAGGGCAGAGTTGAGAATTTTGTACAGTTTCTGCATGATAAAATCGCTCAGATCCGGATTGGATTGGACTCTGACTGGACAGAATCCAATCGGGAGACTAGGGTGGGTCTTGAGAATAATATCTGGATTGAGTTTGACCCTGTTTCTGTCAAGGAAGTGGATAGGATTATGGGCAAACTTAGTTCCTCCACTTGCTTATTGAACCCTTGTCCCTCCTGGTTGGTTTCGGCTGCCAGGGAGGTGACTAGAGACTGGATCCAGGCAATTGTCAATGCTTCGTTGAGAGAGGGGAACTTCCCCACCTCTCTGAAGGAGGCGGTAGTTCGACCTCTCCTCAAGAAGCCTTCCCTGGATCCAGATTCACTTAATAACTATTGTCCCGTCTCCAACCTTTGCTTCATCATGAAGGTTGTTGAGACTGTAGTGGCGCAACAGCTCCCACAGTTCCTGGAGGAAACGGAATACCTTGACCCGTACCAATCAGGCTTCCGACGTGGACACAGCACGGAAATGGCATTGATTGCTCTGGTAAATGATCTCTGGTGGGCTCGGGATGGTGGTTGTTCCTCCATCTTGGTCCTACTTGACCTCTCAGCGGCTTTTGATACCATCGACCATGGTATCCTACTGCAGCGACTTGAAGGGTTGGGGGTGGGAGGCACTGTCTTACAATGGTTCTCCTCCTACCTCTCAGGTCACTTACAGTTTGTATGGGCACGAGGGCAGAGATCCACTGAGGCCCCTAAATTATGGGGTGCCTCAGGGGTCGGTTCTCTCCCCCCTACTCTTTAACATCTATATGAAGCCACTGGGTGAGATCATTCGTGGTTTTGGGGTGAGATATTATCAATATGCTGATGATACCCAATTATACATCTCCACCCCAGACCACCCCAGAGATGCCGTTTCCATGATGTCCCATTGCCTGGAGGCGGTACGGGCCTGGATGGATAGAAACAGATTCAAACTCAATCCCTCCAAGATGGAGTGGCTGTGGATGCCAGCATCTCGGATTTCAGAAGCCCCATCACTTTTGATAGATGGAGAAAAACTTGCCCCCATTGATAGGGCTCGCAACTTGGGTGTCCTCCTGGATGCTCGGCTGTCCCTAGAAGACCATCTAACGGCTGTGACCAGGGGGGCCTTCTCACAGCTTCATCTGGTGCGCCAATTGAGCCCTTTCCTGGACCGAAATGACCTTCGCACAGTCACTGATGCCCTGGCTACTTCCCGCTTGGATTACTGCAATTCCCTCTACATGGGCCTGCCCCTGAGATGCACCTGGAGACTCCAACTGATCCAGAATGCAGCCGCACGGGTTGTTACAGGAGCCCCTCGTTACTCCCATATAATACCCCTCCTGCGTCAGCTGTACTGGTTACCAGTGGTTCTCTGGGTCCCCTTCAAGGTACTAGTTCTCACCTATAAGGCCCTACATGATTTAAGTCCAGGATATTTACAGGACCTTCTCCTGCCTGCTTCCCACCGTCCTGTTCATTCACATAGGGCCGCTCTCCTCAGGGTCCCGACGGCGAGCCAGTGTCATCTAATGGTGCCCAGGGGTAGGGCATTCTCTGTGGGTGCTCCCACCCTCTGGAATGAATTACCTACCAACCTCCGGACGGCTCCTGATCTCCGCTCCTTCCGTCGGGAGCTGAAGACTTGGCTGTTCAAGCAAATAGGCTGACTCTGATTCTGGGTTTATTATTTATCATTAATTGGTTATTTGATTTAAAGTGCGATTTTATTGTACATGTTTCTTAACTTGTGTTCGCCGCCCTGAGTCCTTCGGGAGAAGGGCGGCATATAAATACATGTAATAAATAAATAAATAAATAAATAAATAAATAAATATAACATTCCCCTTACTGTACACTGATAAACAAATATTAATAGATAATAGAATTGCTTTGCGAATATATTTCTTACATATTTCAAGCAAAAGATGTCACAAAACAAGAAACAAGTACTGAAAACAAACTTACCTCTTATCACTAATAAAATCAATGATTTCCTGCTCCATTTTTGATAATATCATTCTATCCCTGTAAATAAAAGAAAAATAAATATTTCAGAATTGAATCTGAAAAATAGAAAAATAGGCAACAATGTCTGAAATATTTCTGATACTACACCAAAGAAATTCAAAGTCTGAATTCTATTTATGATGAGTGCAAATATATTTAAGTTTCTTTCCTAATGAAACGATTCATTAAGTTTCCTATCCAAAGAAAAGAATGCAGGCCTAGTGTTCTTAGGATAAATTGGAAAAAAGAATGTAGATTTTTTTGTACCTGACTGAGGTATTTTACATAAATAGTAGTGCATATACTATTATCCTTGTAAAAAATAAGGGTGTCTAACAAGACACGAATCTTCTTAATAATTATAATTTCTATCAACCCTCTGATTTCAGTACAGCTAAAAGTATGATATATCCCTTAGGCTGTACTGTTCAGAGAAGAGGATTACTGCTTGTTTTAAGGCTGTTCTCCACAATTAAGTCTACTGTCATTATGTTCAAGTGTCAACATACAATCACAATGCACAAAATTTGGGTTTTGAGAGGTTAACAATAAAGATTGTTTCCAATTGACTTAATTATTCCAGCCCAATTGACATTGTTCACTGAAGAAACTAGGCTCAAAAATATTTTGGCAGCTTGGTTTAATGTCAAATGTCATGAAAAGATAAGAATAATTCTATGAAATGCTTTTATGGGAATTTGGGCAACAGTTGAGATTAGAAATGCAAAAGGAAAGTTCCTACTTAACTAGTTATCCTTGATCTATTTAATGACATTAATATTCTTCTTATGAAGATTTACTTGGCTCTAAGCATGCCTTTCTTCAGAAAAGATTTTTAAAAACTAGCTTTTCAAAAAGACAAATGTCAGGATGATTTGTAACCCTATCAGGTGGACGACAGATAGTGAAACTTACCTATAATCTTTTCCCTTATGTGCTATATCTCTATTTCATTTTGTATTTATTTTTTAAATAATGCTTTGAATATGGATGACACTATGAGTTTTTGGATTTGGCATCCAATGAAAAATAATATATGATTCCATGAGTACTCTTCCATGAACAAAAGACCTATTCCATTTAGAAATATGTTTCTTATGTAGTAAAAAAAATCTTAAAACTCCAAATCTGGAGACATTATTTCTATTCCTGTAAAATTTACCATGAGTTCCCCCAAAGCTTTATTTCCTACCAGAAGATATAGGTTAACCCTAGATATTTCCTCTATGTTATTATTCATATTGTAACATAATTCCTGAATTAATGTACATTACATTACTATAAATTTTACTCTAACTTTTCCATGGAAAGTGATTTATTTATTTATTTTGCACTGTTATTTGCACTGAACCCTTCATGATTACTTTGATTTTCAGGATATTCAGGTAACATGGAAAAACATGAGAGTTTCTCATGAAAAAACTGGAAACTATCAAATATTGCACACACTGTGTATTGCAAACTGGCTTCAGATCTTCCTCCAAGAACTGTGTTACAAAAATATAATTCAAAGAATGAAAGAGCCCTAATGAGAAGGAAGGTAAATGTTACAACACAAGAATTCTAATACACAGTCTTGTTTGGCAAGAGACACATAACTGCTACGAACACAGTAAAATTCGTGTTCATACAACTCTCACAGCTAGCTGTATTTGACAAGCATTGCATATTTTGGGGCTACTTTTGTTTAGCAAGGCTGTTTGGGAATGCTATAGAAGTCTGTGTGTGTATGTGCCATTATGTGTAAGCATGCATGTAAATCAGGGGTGGGTTTTAAACTTTTTAAACTATCAGTTCTGTGGGCGTGGCTTATTTTGTGGGCGTGGCTTGATGGCCATGTGACAATTATTTAGGATTTAGCAGAGGTACTTGTCTACCAGACTTTTAGCTGCTTGCAGAGCTGTACCGATCTACCCATTTATTTTTTCAGGCACTGGTCTACCCATTGATTTTTGCAGGCACTGATCCACTCATGTATCTTTGCAGGCACTGGTCTACCCATTGATTTTTGCAGGCGCCAGTCTACTCATTTGTTTCCTTTTAATACTGATCAGCTGTAGGGCGGCTCTTTGAAGCCCCGCAGCACGCGTTTAAACAGCTTTTTTTCCCTCTAGCCTTCAGCTGGGACTCAGGAGACAGCAACAGATTGGGGTGGGGCCAAATAAAGGGTAAGAATAATGCAGGGGCTGGGGGTGAGGGGGGGCAGAACTGGTTTGGTGACATCATATCGTCACCGCTACCGGCTCGGCGGAACCGGGCAGAACCGGGAGAACCCACCACTGATATAAATAGCCAAATTTTGATAAAAGTAGGTTACAAGCCTTATAGTACATATTTACAATGCAGGTTTTGCTAAAATAAATGTTCTATACCTACAAATTGCTAAGAACTATGCAAAAAAGGGAGAGAGACACTGGATTTACCGGGGTTTATTCTTTAATGTGTTAACCAGAAATTTATGCAAATCTATGCCTGTTCAATCTGTATATTCTTGGCTGCGGTCTGAAAAAACATACATTACTAATAGTTTCATTTTTAAAAAATGAAAATAATATAGCCATCGTGTGGAATAAAGTTTCTTTCTCTCCGTCTGTCCTCTGGGGTGCCTGATTTATGAAATTTGTATCTTACATTAATAACATTTTAATAGAACAGGTGCTTAATTGTAAGAACCAAGCACAACTGAATATTTAATATGTATTATGTATTGAAAATGATTGCATTCTGGAGATATCCGGATTTGCTTGAGGAAATGTAAAAGGAATGGATAAATCAAGCCAAAATAGAAGATAGAATAACAAAGAAAAGTAGCTTGGGATTTGTTTGCATATTATACTATTCCAAAACTGCTGGTATTCACTATTGGATTATTATTGACTAGGGGATGGAGAAACAAAACATGGAAACTCCTTCCCTGATTTGTTCACCTGACAGTCATATCCCCATTCACCTTTCCCCACCACAACCATGAAAGCAGGAATTAAGAAGCTAGCTATATAGCATGATTCTATCTCCATATTGTTAGAAAAAGAAAACAAAGCTGATGATTTGACTACTTCAATAAACAAATTATGGGGAAAAATCTGTATTGTATGTGGAACCAAACATAAATGACAGCCATGGGCAATAGCATACAACTCACTTACCGCTAAACTACAAGCCTAGCTTTTTTTCAGGACCAATGCTCTATGTGTGTTATATGCATATACATTTGGCTGTGTTTATCTGGTTGGATCTAAGATATATATAAGAATAGCTAAAGACTTTCTACAAAAGTAGAATATCTAGAGAAATCAGTAGTTTCTACTTGGAGAAACACAGTGAATGACAAATATACAATATATTAAAATAAAACAGCAATAGCAGTTAAATTTATAAACCGCTTCACAGTGCTTTACAGTCCTCTCTAGATGGTTTACAGAGTCAGCATATTTTCCCCAACAATCTAGGTCCTCATTTTACTGATCTCAGGAAGATGGAAATCTGAGTCAACCTTGAACTGCTGAGAATCGAAGTGCTGAGCTGCTGGTAGCCGGCAGTGCGCAGAATTAGTCTGCAATACTGCATTCTACCCAGAGTCACAATGGCTCTTAAGAGCACATAGTTTAAGGTAAGTTGGTTGTATGTACACACACACGAAAAATTGAGTACTTTGATTCTGTCAATCCAATAAATTGATTTCATTTTCCTGAAATTATCTATGGAATGTGTACCTTTTGGGTAAATCCATAAAGAAATCCAGAATTTAGAACATAAGCATGTTTATGTTTAAAACAGTTCAATATAAGTAACAGGCCTGGTGGCTCAGCAGACTAAAAGCATTGTGATTAACTCCAGTTGTTTGCAATTACTGTAAGTTCGAATCTCACCAGGCTCAAGGTTGACTCAGCCTTCTATCCTTTCTAAGGTGGGTAAAATGAGGACCCAGTTTGTGGGGGCAATAAGCTGACTTTGTATAAATATACAAAAGTATGAAGGCTATTGCTTAACGCATTGTAAGCCGCCCTGAGTCTCTGGAGAAGGGCGGCATATAAATCAATTTTTTTAAAAAAAATTATATTCCAGATCTAGTTAGCTGTCATTTGCATATCATAATAATATCCTAGACGTTAATGAGGTGACCAAATGTGCAGTAAATGACAAAAATGTGTATAGTGTCAGCACTTCAAATTGCACTCGCTCCAGTACTGACATAAGGAGGAGAGAGGGGGCATCTGGCAAGAGGACATTTGACTTTTCACCTACTTATTTTCCATGGAGATGATATCCCCTAGGAGATGGGAGGGGGGGAGTTCCTTTGAGCTGGAGTAGTAGATTACGGGCAGAGTGACTTGAAAGATGGCCAATGAGACCAGAGGAGTGGGGAAAGGAAAGGGAGGGCTTGGGGCCAGGAAGTCAGTGTTGGCTGCGACGGAGTCGGAGCTCGATTGTTGTGCTTAATAAATGAGAGATTTTCATCAAAGACTATTTGTTTGAAATGCAATTTGTTTGAGACAACATCGAAACCTGACAGACAGCCAACATTCATTTCCAAGCCAAACTGGCTGACCTCCAGATCTCCAGCTCCCTTCCAGATGTATGGAGTGAGTGGAGAAGCAGTCCGGACATCATGGCGGAAAGCAAGCTGTCTGAAGAGAACTTAATTCAGACAACTGGAAAAGAGCCAATTTTGATCCCAGCCAGTTTGGATGCTACGGGGCTTCAACCCCTCCCTCCTCTGGCGAAGCTGCAAGATGGCCAAAGTCAGACGATCGTGCCACAAACCAAGAAGAAAAAAGATGAGTATTGGTAGGCTTTGCCAAAATCCACAGAGGCTGAGTTTCCCTTCCTGAACACACAAGGGAAGGGGAAACCCCTGAGTGAATTGGGGAGGGCAGACTAGCTATGGGATTGGCAGCAAGCCAGGCACCAAAAAGCTCCAGGGAAGCCACTCGAGAGCCCCATAGACAATTTGAAGGAGGAATTTGACCGTGCCATGATTCGGGAGGAAGGGCCATCATGCAGGCCAAAGGAGAAGGGGGAGCCTGCTGAACTGAGAGGCCGTAGACTGAAGCACAGCCCTTCCCCCCCCCCCATAGCAGAAGGAGAGGAAGCCCAAAGATGCATCCATAGGTTCCCCACCTACACAGCAAGCAGAGCAGCCTAGGCCGGGCATCACTTCCCTGCACTCGAATGAGATATGAGGAAGAGGGCACCGAGGGCAGACTCACAGAGCCCCGAAGTGGGAGGAGAGAGCAGCGAGGGAGAACCTACCCCAGTACACAGGAAAGTTCGATGGCGATCCAGACCAGCTAGCGCAATTCCTCGACACACCTGAGATCTACATCAAGCGCTATGGACACCTCTACCTATTTCCCAGAGCTCTAGTCAGTGCCATTTCAGAAGGCTTGGAGGGAGAAGCAAGGAGGTGGTCAGCAGCCCTCCTCAAGAACAGGGCCCCCCAACTGCAAGACACAGATGGGTTCTTGCAACTACTACGAGCCCAGTTTGAGGAGGCAGAGGAGGACCCCTATGTGGAGGATGAGCTCAGGAACCAAATGCAAAAGGGGAGGCCCATCAAAGAGCATATCCATGAATTCAGGAGAGTCATTGGGACCTTACCTCGCTTACCAGAGCATATATTTCTTCAGAACAAGCCTAGATAAGTGAATCGCCCAAGTGACCGCTAGTATATTTCTTCAGAACAAGCCTAGATAAGCGAATCGCCCATGTGACCGCTTATTGGGACATCCCGAACCAACTCTCCGAATTGTTCTGGGTAGCGATGCAAGTCGAGAGACGGCTCCGTGCCAACGACATGTTAAAGCAACCAGATGCCAAGGAGAGAGGCCAACCGGACCAGGGACCACACAGTAGACGAGGAACCACAGCACCATGGCCTACCCAGAGGCCAGTCATCCCACGGAGCCCGCTGAGGTGCTACAGATGTGAGGGAACTGGCCACCTGGGAGCAGCGTGTGGAACCCCGAGGCCAAGGCCAGACCCACCACCGAAGGCACGTCCGGAACGAGGGCCAAGCGTGCCACCAATGCGCCACAGAAACTCCCCCCAGGTACAGAGGTCTTCGCCCACCTGACCAAAACAAGGGGGACCCCAGATGATGGAAATCAATCCCCTGAATCGTGTGACAGTGAGGATGATGGTGAAGAAGACCCAATGGTGAGTGGACCCATCCACCCTTTTCTCTTCCCCATACACCTAACGGCCCCAAAAACAGGGACCCAAGGGACTTTCCAAGCTCTAATAGATTCGGGCTGCATGAGGTGCCTGATTAACCTACCCATAGTCCTAAAATTGGGGATCCGAGCTAAAAAGCTCAACCACCCAATTCAATTTGAGCAAGTTAATGGATCCCTAGTAGGGGGGGTTTACGCCACACACTTTACTGATTGGATGGAAATGTTGAAAGAAACCTGGGAGAACGTCAAGAAGGCATTAGTCAAGGTGGCATAATCCTATAAGAAACAAGCAGATAAGCACCAAATTCCCCAAAGACCATTCCTAGTGGGAGAGAAGGTCTACCTCTTCACCAAGTATTTGAGACTTAGACTCCCGAGCAGGAAACTGGGCCCAAAATTTATAGGACCATTCCCTATAGTAAAAGTATTCAACCCGGTTACAGTACAACTGCAGTTGCCCCGACTACTAGGGAGGATACACCTCATTTTCCACAGTAGCCTCCTGAAGCCTGTGGTGGGGTCAACTTTAAGACCGGTGCCACGTGACCCCCCAGGGCCTCTGGTCATTGGGGGCCACACTCACTATGAGGTACAGCGAATTCTCGATTTGAGGTGACACAGGGGACACCTCCAATACTTAATTAAGTGGAAGGGTTACCCCTTGTTAGAGGCTTCCTGGGTGAAAAGTAGAAACATCCAAGCTGACCACCTTATAGCCAATTTCCATGCAGATCACCCAGGCAAGGCGGGAGGGGGCAGGACACCCCCCCAGAAGTTAACGGTAATTAACTTCTTGTTTGTCTTACACAGGCCACCCTGGAAAAATGAAGGGAGAGGGGCCGGACGTCAGCACTTCAAACTGCACTCGCTCCAGTGCTGACATAAGGAGGAGAGAGGGGGCATCTGGCAAGAGACGTTTGACTTTTCACCTACTTATTTTCCATGGAGATGATATCCCCTAGGAGATGGGAGGGGAGGAGGGAAATTCCTTTGAGCTGGAGCAGTAGATTAGGGGTAGAGTGACTTGGAAGATGGCCAATGAGTGCAGAGGAATGGGGGAAGGAAAGGGAGGGTTTTTGGATCGGAAGTCAGTGTTGGCTACGATGAGTCAGAGCTCGATTGTTGTGCTTAATAAATGAGAGAGTTTCATCAAAGACTATTTGTTTGAAATGCAATTTGTTTGAGACAACATCGAAACCTGACATATAGATTCTAATTAGTGATGGCACAAATTACTACTAGTGTAGAGATTCAGTGTATTTATTTAAATTGGACTGTCAGCACATTAGTGCTAGATTGAAATAAACATTTCATTCAGGTAGCCTATGAATGATACCATCGTTTGTCAGGACTGGATATTTCAAGGAGATAATTTTTTGTACTATTTATTTCTATGGAATTTTTATGCTGAAAGTTATCATAGTAATAGAATATGAATTTAAGCCATCAATAACATGCAAAATGAAAATACAAACATTAACTTTTTAAAAAAGTTTTTAAAAAGGTGGTTCCGCCCCAGGCACCTGATGGATCCTGAGGGATTCCAGAGGGAGCTTGGGCCATTCCCTGAGGTTCTGACTCATGATTCGACTGAGGACCTGGTAGCCATCTGGGATAGGGTGGCCACCAGAGCCTTGGATCGCATTGTGCCTTTGCAGCCTCTGACCCGGTGCGGATCCCTGGTTTTCCGAGGAGCTAAGGGAAATGAAGCGCTGGAAAAGATACCTAGAGAGCGGTTGGAGGACCAGCCAATCCGAATCTGACCGGACATTGGTGAGGTCTCATATTAAGACCTACCTAGTGGTGATAAAAGCAGCAAAATCTGAGCATTTTTCTGCCCTTATCGAGTCATCAGATAATCACCCAGCCACCCTGTTCAGGGTGACCCGTTCGCTACTCCATCAGGGAATGAGGGAAGACCTCTTGCAGGGGACAGCTGAGGACTTTGTGCAATATCTGTATGACAAAATCGTTCAGATTCGGAAAGGACTGGACTCTGACTGGGTAGTTTCAGATGGGGTGACGGAGGCGGGCCTTGAGAATGTCATTTGGGAGGAGTTTGACCCTGTGGACATGGACAGGATTCTGGGCAGGCTTAGCACGACAACATGTTTACTGGACCCGTGTCCCTCCTGGTTGGTACTGGTCTCCCGGGAGGTTACACGAGGCTGGCTCCAGGGGATTATCAATGCTTCTTTGAGTGAGGATAACTTCCCCGCCATCTTGAAGGAGATGGTGGTGAGACCCCTCCTTAAGAAGCCTTCCCTGGACCCAGCTGTATTAGCAAATTATCGTCCTGTCTCCAACCTTCGCTTTGTGGCGAAGGTTGTTGAGAGTGTGGTGCCGCGACAGTTTCTCAGTACCTGGAGGAAACGGTCTATCTAGATCTGTTCCATTTGGATTTCAGGCCTGGGCACAGCACGGAAACAGCATTGGTCACATTGGTGGATGATCTCTGGAGGGCTCGGGACAGGGGTTGTTCCTCTGTCCTGGTCCTATTAGATCTCTTGGAGGCTTTTGATACAATCAACCATGGTATCATGCTGCGCCGATTGGAGGGGTTGGGGATAGGGGGCACCGTGCTGCGGTGGTTCTCCTCCTTCCTCTCCGACCGGTCGCAGTTGGTTTTGACGGGGGGACAGAGATCGACCTCAAGGTGCCTTGTGTGTGGGGTGCTGCAAGGGTCGGTTCTCTCATCCCTTTTCTTCAACATTTATGTGAAGCCGCTGGGTGAGATCATCCGTGGTTTTGGGGTGAACTGTACGCTGATGATACTCAGCTGTACATCTCCATCCCAGACCACCCCAACGATGCCCTTGATGTGATGTCCCGATGCCTGGAGGCCGTGCGGATCTGGATGGGGAGAAAAAGGCTCAGGCTCAACCCGTCCAAGACTGAGTGGCTATGGCTTCCGGCATCCCAATATAGTCAGTTGGTACCATCACTGACTTTTGGGGGCCAGTCGTTGGGCCCCACAGAGAGGGCTCGCAACTTGGGCATCCTCCTGGATACATGGCTGTCTTTGGAAGAGCATATGATGGCTATGGTCAGGGGGGCTTTTTATGAGGTTCGCCTGATCCACCAGTTGCATCCCTTTCTGGATCGGGATGCCCTTGTCACGTCCCGCTTGGGGCTCCCCTTGAGGAGCACCCGGAGGCTCCAACTGGTCCAGAATACGGCCACATGGGTGGTTATGGGGCGACTTGGCACTCCCATGTAACACCTCTCCTGCACAAACTGCACTGGCTTCCGGTGGTTTTCCGGGTGTGTGTCAATGTATTGGTTACCATTTTTAGAGCGCTCCATGGTTTAGTGCCCGGGTATTTACAAGACCGCCTTCTGCTATTGGTAGCCTCCCATCGACCAGAATGCTCCCACAGAGAGGGCCTCCTCAGGGTGCCGTCGGCCAAATAATGCCAGCTAGTGGCCCCCAGGGGGAAAGCCGGGGGAAACTATGGGGGCACCTACCCTCTGGAACGAGTTGCCCCTGGAGATACGGCAGATCCCGGATCTGTGCACTTTCCGCCATGCCCTAAAGACGTTTCTGTTTCATCAAGCCGGGCTGACCTCACCTACTCCTTTAAATTGTTTTAACTTAAATTGTTAAATTATGGATTTTAATATAGGGGTTTTAACTGTGGGCCAAATTAATTTAACTGGATTTTAATACTGTTTTAAATTTTGTATTTTTTGTATTTTATTAGTTGGCTGTTCACCGCCCTGAGTCCTTCGGGAGAAGGGTGGTATACAAATATAATAAACTAAACTAAACTAAAAAATGAAGGTAAAATAAAATATTACGGACAAGACAAATAAAGGGACTGGGTTTTAACACATTTCTTTTTAATTGTATCAATCACAACCCAATACAACCCAATTATCTTAAAAGATAGCAAGGTCTGAACGAAGATATTCCAAAAACAGGGATTTAAGTGTTTCTTTTCTTGGATCATAAAAAGAAGTCACTACTGTGCACCTCAATCAGAGGATAAACTCACTGCAATAAGAACAATTTTTAGTCACCTCTACATAATTTTTTATATTTTACATATGTGACACAATTATGCTGTGTAATATGTATGAAAAATTCTAAAAGTGAGAAATGAATTGTCAAGAATGAAGTCGCAATGCTTTTGTTAAATAAGTGACAATACATGCAGCAAACTATTGTTTATTTATTTATTTATTTATTTATTAAATTTATATACTGCCCTTCTCCTGACGGACTCAGGGCGGTGAACAGCCAATTAAAAACCAATACAAAAAAGTTAAAATCATGTTAAAACAAGTATAAATTAGGCTGAAAATTTAAAAACCAATAAAAATTCTAAAAAAATTTTAAAAATAGAAGGGATCAGGCAAGTCCGGCAAGTTGAAAAAGATAGGTCTTCAGAGCTCGACGGAACGTCCGGAGGTCAGCAATTGTTCTCAGTTCTGGAGGAAGATCGTTCCAGAGGGTCGGGGCTGCCACAGAGAAGGCTCTCCCACTGGGGGTCACCAGCCGACATTGTCTGGCTGATGGCACCCTGAGGAGGCCCTCTCTGTGGGAGCTAACCGGCCAGTGGGAGGCAATTGGTGGCAGAAGGCGGTCCTGTAAGTACCCTGGTCCTAAGCCATGGAGCGCTTTAAAGGTGATTACCAACACCTTGAAACGCACCCGGAAGTCAACCGGCAACCAATGCAGCTCACGCAGGAGAGGCGTCACGTGGGAGCGCCCTGTCGCTCCCATAATCCCCCGCGCGGCCGCATTCTGCACCAGCTGAAGCCTCCGGGTGCATCCCAAGGGGAGCCCCATGTAGAGAGCATTACAGTAGTCCAGGCGAGACGTGACGAGTGCCTGAGTGACTGTGCGGAGAGAGTCCCGATCTAGAAAGGGCCGCAACTGGCGTATCAGGCGAACCTGATAAAAAGCCCCCCTGGCCACAGCTGTCGTATGATCCTCTAATGACAGCCGTGGATCCAGGAGGACGCCCAAGTTGCGAACCCTTTCCGTGGGGGCCAATGATTCGCCCCCAATAACCAGCGATGGAGTCAGCTGGCTATATCGGGACCCCTGCAGCCACAGCCACTCGGTCTTGGAGGGGTTGAGTCGAAGCCTGTTTCTCCCCATCCAGACCCGCACAGCTTCAAGGCACTGGGACATCACTTCCACGGCATCGTTGGGGTGGTCTGGGGTGGAAATGTACAGCTGAGTGTCATCAGCATACTGATGGAATTCCACCCCAAAACCACGGATGATCTCACCCAGCGGCTTTACATAAATGTTGAACAGAAGAGGCGAGAGGACCGACCCTTGTGGCATCCCTCACATTAGGTGCCTCGGGGTCAACCGCTGCCCCCGTCAACACAGATTGCGACCGGTCGGAGAGGTAGGAGGAGAACCACCGTAAAACGGTGCCTCTCACCCCCAATCCCTCCAACCGGCGCAACATGATACCATGGTCGATGGTATCAAAAGCCGCTGAGAGGTCTAACAGCACCAGGATAGAGGAGTACCCCCTACCCCGGGCCCTCCAGAGATCATCCACCAACGCGACCAATGCCGTTTCAGTGCTGTAACCAGACCTGAAGCCGGACTGGAGCGGGTCTAAATAGACAGCTTCATCCAGGTACCGGGGGAGCTGCCACGCCACCACACTCTCAACAACCTTCGCTAGAAAGGGAAGGTTGGAGACTGGACGATAATTAGCCAAAACAGCTGAGTCCAGGGAGGGCTTCTTGAGGAGGGGCCTCACCACTGCCTCCTTCAAAGCGGTCGGTAGGGCACCCTCACTCAAAGAAGCATTTATAATCTCCTGGAGCCAGCCTCGTGTCACCTCCCGGGAGGCCAGCACCAACCAGGAGGGACACGGGTCCAATAAACATGTGGTAGCGTTCAGTCTTCCCAGAATCCTGTCCATGTCCTCGGGAGCCACAGGATCGAACTCAACCCAGATAACACTCTCAAGACCGGGCTCAGTCACCTCGCCTGAACTAACCCAGTCAGCGGCCAGATCATCCCGAATCTAGTTATTTTATCATCCAGATATTGAACAAAGTCCTCAGCACGTCCCTGCATCATAATGTTCCTATGCTGGAGCACTTTCAATAATGGATAGAAAAGTCTACAAGCACAGGGTATAGGTTCCTCTAAGCAACAACTCAGTTAATGTACATTTTTCCTTCGTTCCACTTACCCTGCTTCCCTGCCCTGCTTCCACTTCTCTTCTTAATGTAAACTCTACTTATGGATTTTAGTATCAGGTTGAAAATATGTAGATAAAATATATAATGCATTGATTTACAAATAAGTCCATGCTTTATACTATCGCTAATTCAGCTGAGCAATTTGCATATCATTTTTATGAAAAACATATGTTTTCAGTTTTGATGCTGCAATACAGCCTCTCTGTATGGTGGGAAAGAGAAAGAAGCAAAGTGCAAAAGCTGTGGTCCACCATGACTGATCTATAAAACTTTTGGGGAAGATGAATGTATTCCTCAGAACAGAACAAATTCTTCCTCTTTATGTAATTATTTAAGTCTCTTTATATGGATGTATATTGTCAAAATTATTATTACTTTGAAAGTTTAAGATATCCTTTCAGCACATATTTTAGATGTAAAGAGAGTTGTAAAGAGAATTTGTGTTGTATATCACATTTGTTGTTGTTGTTGTTGTTATTATTATTATTATTATTGTTATATTTATATTTATAATTTATTTATTATTTATTATTGATTGATTGATTGGATTTATATGCTGCCCTTCTCCCGAAGGACTCAGGGCAGCTCACAATAATAAGAAACAGAAAATACAAAGGTTAAAAGACAAATTAAAACAGAGTATCCAATAAATAAAGTTAAACGTGGGAATACCAATTCAAATTTAAGATTTAAGAATATAAAAAGCTACAAAATCACTATAGAATCAACCCAGGACCGCCAGTTGGAAGAACCAGGTCTTCAAGGCCAGGCGAAAGGTTCGGAGGTCAGGGATTATCCAGAGTTCCAGGGGTAACATATTCCAGAGGGTAGGGGCTCCCACAAAGAAGGCTCTCCCCCTAGGGGTCACCAGTCGACATTGTCTAGCCGAAGGTATCCTGAGAAGGCCAACTCTGTGGGAGCGAACCAGGTAATGGGAGGCCACCGGTGGCAGGAGGTGGTCTCGCAAGTACTCTGGTCCTTGGTCACGTAGGGCTTTAAATGTGATCACCAGCACCTTGAATTGCAGCTTGATATACCAATCATATATGTATTCTTCAGTTAATATATAAACTATACATATACCACAATCCCACAAATAAGTACAGAATATAAAAAATACAAACTAATTCAAATACAGACAAAAGCAAACACAAACATTCAAAATGTCTCCATGTGTAAATGACTAAATAATACTTTTGTTCACCTTTTGATAACATTCTTATCTTGGTTTTTTCACTGTTTCTATCTTTTTCTTTGTTTTTATCCTTCTCTTTTTCTTTCTCAGAATCATCTTTACTAGATTTATCCTCTTCTTGTAGGTTGGGAAAACTTGAAAGCTGTAGCTGTATTGATTCCTGTTGAAAAAAATATAATAATTTAGGGCCAGATTCAGGAAAACTGGCATGGCTTCCAAAATGCATAGGAAAGTGCAAGCTTAGAAAAGCTGAAGCCAAACAGTATTTGATACACTTAATCTTAAGAAAATATAACATATTCTTAGGGATACTTTTTGGTTGGTTGGGTTGTATAGTATCACCGAGTATCATAATTTAGCCCATATTATTGAATATCAGAATTTAGTTAAAGAAAAATAATGTATAGCTCTTCATTTGTTTGCAGTACATCCCAATAGATTCAATAAGAATAATTTTAAATAAAATGCCAAATAAAAGCATAAAGACGTTATTCCTAGGATGTTAACTATGAAATTATTTATATTAAAATTACACTGAAATCAGCAGAATTCAACTCAGTGAAAACTGATTGAAAAATTTAATGGAAATATAAGACATTATTAAGTTTATTTAAAAATACAGTGGGACATTTTAAATGAAGTGTACTTAAAATTAGGAATGTAATAATCAGAACTTGACAATACTCATATGTATGGTTAATTTTATTTTATACTAGGAATTATTAATGTGTTGTTTCTTGAAAAAGGCCTATTTTATACCTTAAACTAATATTGATAAATGAAAAAAATTTCAAATTATGCCTAACCTTATTAATTAAAAAATTAAAATATAACATGATAGTATGCAGTGATCCTAAAGTTTTCTCAAATATTTAGCATGCTTCCATTTACATGTACTTTGGAGCGGTGTCACAGGAGCTCTGTGCTAATTTTATTTGTATTAGTAATGCTTGAAGATGTACTTGAAGTTGTACTAATTTGAACTCAAATGTGCTTTTTGCTAAGTAAATTAGCTTATGAGATGGTATAGTCATTTTCACAAATAGTTACAAATTTAATCTATGCTCAATGTTTTTTCTTTTGAAAATATTTTTTATATTATGATGTGGGGGGGGGGGAAGGAAGAACTAAATGCTTTTGCTGCCTATGAAGACAATCCAATACATGTCTGTGGGCTAAGACTCATTGAAATGAGATTCATGGAACTTAATGGAAAAAGTTTCAATTGACTTTGACATCTACAGTTGTTTATGCTGAAGTCAAAGTGATTCCTAAATGCACTTGCTGTTTTACGAAAAAATAGGGGAAAAGACAGACTTTACAAATAGTTTAATACAAACATATAAGCATACTACACTGTATATATTCTATGTCATACATATAACATAACACCGCTATATAATCTTTGCATTAGAAAAAACACACAGGAAAGCTGCGGAGTCGTGGAAAAATCTGGTATTTGTTTCTTATATTTGTTTTTTATTGACTTCTTTTCAATTCCAAAATTACAATGTTGATAAGTACATTCATACAAGTTAGGCATAGCGAACACAAACTGTTGAATTGCAGTAGTACACTAATAAACCAATATAACATTAGAGGCAACATTCGTTTTAAAATAAGGACAGATTGTGAGATCAGATAAACTTTTATGATGAACTAATTCAAATAAACAAGATTTTTCCTACACAGGAAAACCAAGGCAAATTTTCAAATATAATACAAACATCAGGTTTGTAGTACAATCCATACTCTGTAATTCTGGCAATGTACCATACATTCTTTGATGACTTAGACTGTGCTTTGTAAACTAGCTAGATAAACTAATAAGAAAAAATCCAACTTAACTTTAAAAATAATCCATTTCCATTGATATAACTCTTCCAGGTTCCTTCAGTCAATGAAATGAATACACTACTGATTTAGCTTTCCTATGCAAAATTCATCAGTTTTTAAACCAAGTAGTATACTTGTTAACTTATTATATGAAACCAATTATCCTCAATATGCAGGCTTTGATAGTAAAATGTACTTAATCCTTGCAAACTTAACTTTTTGGGTGGCATGTCATGGTGAGTCAAACAGTAATAAGGACCACAAGAAACGGCATTGGGCCAATATAGAAAAGATGCTTGCTTCTAAACTTCCTAGTTTCTATACAATATAACATTCTTTTTTTCATTTGTAGAGAAAACAACAGAAACTATCATGCAACATTTAGTACAATCTGATATATTTATGTATTTCTCCATTCAGATTCCATTTGAAATGATAGAAAATACAAATAAAATGCAGAACAAAAGCCATACATTTCTAATAATACAAGCTGAGCTAAATATTAGAATTATTTTCAAAGTAACTACCCACAATTGATAAAGGAACCTATTGATTATTATACTGCATAAATATAATTTTAGAGCAGCAAGAGAATGTATAAAATCCCCACAGTTCATTAAGATATGGGACAGTGAATTTTGGTCATTCAAAAAACAAACAAACATACAGAGAAAAAAAAACCTCTCCAGAGAAAAGTCCAGAGGAGAAGTAAATTTAAGTCATTTCAAGTTAATAAAGGAAACGTTTTAAAAAGTACACTTAACAGTGATTTGATTTTTGTGCTAACAGAAGTTTAACATTCATTTCCTCTTTCCTCTCCCTTCCTAGGGCTGATCTCATTCTTCAACTGATATCTAAATCTTCAAGTAAAAAATGTTGAGAAAAATAACTTTCTTTCAAGTAAGAAATAATTTATTTTGGTTTGTGTGTTTGTTAAATTTATGTTTTTAAGCAAATAGAAACGTAAGCAATAAGTGCTAAAAGAAAAATGGACAAGATTCTGAAATGTGTGTGTGTGTGTGTGTGTGTGTGTGTGTGTGTGTGTGTGTGTGTATGTGTGTGGTTTTTTTTTTCTTTAAGCCAGGTTTTTCCTACGTAACCAAGAGTTGCAGAAAAATCTTGGTTACGTAGGAAAAACCTGGCTTAAAGAAAAACACACATAAAACCTACGAAAAGTAAGAATCTATCTATCTATCTATCTATCTATCTATCTATCTATCATCTATCTATCTATCTATCTATCTATCCATCCATCCATCCATCCATCCATCCATCCATCCATCCATCCATCCATCCATCCATCCATCCATCCATCCATCCATCCATCCATCCATCCATCTATCTATCTATCTCTCTGGGTGAAATGCTCCCGGCTCAGATTGGCTCAGGCAAGTAGGTAGTGGAGATTGAGGCTAGTTTGCCAAACTGGGAGCAATGGCTGGCTGGCCACGCCCCCGAACCAATCCACAGCCCGCAGTCCTGCCATGCTTGCCTGCCTTCCATGCTGCCTTCTTGGCGTCCCGGTGACCAGCTTGCGAAGGCAGGCAAGCAGAAGTCCATGTGGAAGGCGGGCAAGTATGGCAGCGCTGCGGGGAAGGAGCTAGCAGTTTACTGCCCTCCCCAAGCAGCGGCTTCCCTGCTCAGCCCCAACAAGCTATGCATCCATAGCAATCGGGTTGTTTTGTTCACCGCGGTGCTTTGGGAGGGCAGGTGGACATATTCATTATACACACACACACACACACACACACACACACACACACACACACAAGTTTTGGTGTATTCGGGTCTTTTCCCAATCAGAAAAATAAACCATCTGGAATACAATGCACTTTTTTTATAGATTACTATTATTTGTAGGATCAAAAATTGAGCTGTAACTATAAACTAAGACATGGGAAGCAATATGAAGATTTTGTATGATTTAGAAGCCAGAATGATTCAATCTTATATCTGGTGTATCCTTAAGATATAGCCTTAGAGAAAATAACAATTGTAACTTTTTGAGGTGTTTTTTAAAAATAATTAATCTGAATTCTTTTGAATTCCTTTCCATTTGTTGAAATTTTCAGGGGCTCTGGAAAAAAAGAGCAAATAACACCCTGTGATATACTGTTGCTACTCATGTATATCAAAGAAATACACTAAAAACATTAAAAATAAAGTATGCTCATGTGAAAAGCCACTTTGATTCCCCCAAATTAAGAATTTCTTTTATAAATATACACCGTTATCATGCACAGGAAAAGAAAAATTATTCATGCAGCTTAGAAAATTGTTTTAGATACCTGATTGTCAGTGTCCGGTTCAAGACGAGGAAATGATTCTTCACAAACAGCAAGGCTTCGTACCAGTTTCCCCTTTCCTCCTGACTGAAATAGAGAAGTAAAATAATTTCTAAACAAATAGTATAATAGCATGTATGTATATTTGTATTTGTACATGCGTGTATAGCTGATAAATGAGACTTTAGCAGTAAAAATTAAAAAAGAGATAAACTGGTGGGCAAGAATAAACTGCTCAGTTGCTCTAAAAATAATGGATGAATAATTGAAATTAGGATATCTGAAAAATAAATCAATATTTTTGAAAAACTTGATTAAATTGCAATGCAAACTTTCATCAAAATTTTGGATCTTCAAAAGCATAATACTTATCTGCAACAAATTAACTGATATATTTACATGGCTAAAATGAAATATGCCAGTCTTTAAAATAAGAAAATATAGTTTGTCTCTTTTCATCTTTGAAAACTAGATATCTGTAAGCATGAAAGCATGAAAGCATGAAGTCTGGCAAAAGAAATAAAAATAAAGGTAATTTTTCTCTTAAATAGCAGAAAGCCTGAGTGGTGTAGGAGGCTAATGCCTCCTACTAAGGCAGCATTTAACATCCAGCTGCCTGCAATTACTGTGAGTTTAATTCTCCCCAGGCCCAAGGTGGACTCAGCCTTCCATCTTTTCTAAGGTGGGTAAATTGAGGACCCAGTTTGTGGGGGCAATAAGCCGACTGTATAAATATACAAAAGTATGAAGGCTATTGCTTAACACATTGTAAGCCGCCCTGTATCTTCGGAGAAGAGTGGCATATAAATCAAATTAAACACACACACACACATACACACACACAAATCAATTCGTTAAAAGACCAAAAAACTCAACTGAGGCAAAAATTTAAAAAATAATATCTGCAACTATAAATTAAATGAAAGTTATAAACTTTCACCAACAGCTGTGTGATGTAAATTTTCATCCAAGCCACCTATTGCAATTCTGAGCAACCAGACAAAAACTGTACCTTGGATCTCTTTTTCTGCTGGTTAGCACTTTGGAACTGTGAAAAGCAAGTGGCAATACATTCAAATGTATTAGTAGAAAATATGCATAATAGAAATAATAGCATTTCATATGGCAGCTATCAAATAATTTGCCCTTATCTCCATCATGGATACTATTAAGACATAAAGGTGTTTGTTTCTAAGTTTGTGAATTTTTTTATAAGGGTCCAGATTAAAGAAAAGCTTTTGCATCTAATTTTCATACTATTTCTTTCTTATTATGTATGTTAATACATTAGTGAATATTAGCAATTCTTTCAGAAGCATTCACATACTAAAATTTGAGAATGAATAAAGGGTATCTAAAATTATAACATCTAATAAAATTTAAATGAGAAAAGAAAGACAGATATGCCAATTCTTATTACCTGGTCTGATTTGCCATATTCTTCTTTTTCATCTACTTCTGAACTTTCTGTTTTATTAAGAATGCAATTTTCTGGTTGAGAGAGAGATGAGTCTAGCTCATTTCCAGCTTCCAGTTTATTTTGCTCAGACATTCTCAGAGATTTAAAGAAAAAGTTTTGATGACCTAAAATGTCAAGTCATAAACAAACAATAGACAGGCAGAAATTTATATCACTTTATTCCCATTTTGTTGCACAACACAGCCTAACAGGATTCAATACAATTCAGACAGTAAAGGATTGAAGAATTCTAGGTGAAGGCTAAAGAATTTAAAAATTAACAAATAGCTTAGATTAACTGAAGTAATCTCAGTAAAGAACAGAAAAATGAAGATGTTGCTACTTCTCTTTCCTCATCTTTCATTCTGCAGTTGCAAAACTTACACATCTGGAAGAACAGTTTTACTAGGAAGATGTTACCACAAAGTAATGGTAACCTACGCTCTTAGGTGTGGCAGGGCAAGAAATATACATTTTTCTATTAGACAATCTCTTTTTAAAAAGAAAAGGAATCAGCACATACCTACCATTCAATCATTCATAAGTGCACTAATATGAAAGAAAGAAGAAACCTTGAAGAAATAATGATTCAATAAAAACATTAATTCTCCATTTGACATTAAAAATCTCATAGTCTTCACTGATAGGCATCAAACTGACAGCTCCACTATAAAATTAAAAAGCCTTTTTCAAACCCCATCTCATTCTCCCATACTATTAAAATTCTCCCAGAAACTCTTGGCAGATTGTTCTCATGAAGATCTTAAAAAGAAAGTCTTTGCTCTCATTTCACAACAGTCATTTGTACAGAATCTCTGTAGCTTTTAAAATTAAGAATATTCATAAAATACTACTGTTACATTTCCATATGATTGGTTGTCAAATATATCTCATGAATAATTTAGTATTTTTTGTTCTTCCCACCC
Source organism: Coluber constrictor foxii (assembly GCA_038048745.1). NCBI lineage: Eukaryota > Metazoa > Chordata > Lepidosauria > Squamata > Colubridae > Coluber > Coluber constrictor. The sequence goes on along the minus strand of CM075961.1, from coordinate 109,190,918 downwards.
ACTATTTTAAAGAGGGAAAAATCATAAGAAAGAAAATATACTGGAGAAAGACAATAAATTCTTAACAAATTTTACTATTTGTCCTACTCTCTATATAATGATGGTTATTTGATAGATATAAATTTCATTGTGTTTCTTTTGTAAACAATAATTCATACTGAAGAGATGCCTCTAATCTTTGTTTTGGTTTATTTTAAAAGAAAATATATAGAATACAGTGTGGTCAGAAATTCAGAAAATTGAGTATGATTTTATAAATGAACTAAGGAGTAAGAGGACTAAGAACACTCTTCCTTTCAAGGTTTGCAGTTCTCTTTGTATGAAAAGTGAGACAAATTAGCAATGAATGAAAATATAAATTTATAACAATCAACAAGTCATTTTTATTAGCACATTCAGGGGATGGAATAATAGCCTCTCCTTATCACTAATAAGCATTTATGTCTGGAAATTAATATCTAGTTTTTTTCTTATAATTTTAAATAATTTAAAATTTTAAATATAATTTTAAATATAACTAGCATAAATTCTACAAATTGCATGATCTGGTCTGTACACTAGCAATTATATTCATGCAAATTCCACATGTATATTGATACAGGTACACACATAGACAAAATCTATTGCCATTAGGTAGATAACAAAGATGTGAATTACCTTCAATAATAATTCTTGATACCTTCCGTTCAGGTTCTGTTGCTCCTCATTAGTTAAATCCACATAAGTGATTGATGATAATGTGAATGCCATGACCCCATTAACAATTCAGGATGCCAGTTTCCATGCTGTTCCTTTATAGAATTTGAGAGAGTACTGTCATCAACCTGGCAAGAAAGGAAAAAAGGACAAAGAGTAAAACCAATAATAAGAATTATAATCATAGTTAAAATTAAAAGATAAAATAAAGAGACCAGATTTCTAACCCTAATGACCAGCTTCAAGCAAATCACTTTCACAGCTTGATCCAGTTCCACCTGTCTCAAAAACTGCGTGCTTCTTCTCTAATGAAGGCTAGAGCAGGCTGTTCAACTCATAACAGCTCCTACGCATGGAGCTAAAATTAACAATTGTGGATTATGTGCCAAAGATTACTCATTTCAGTTTTAACCTTTTTAGTAAATTCTAACACTTTATACGAAAAATAAATATTTTATGTTTGCTTCAATGGAAATCAATATTGTCCTTAAAGAAAAGGATGTTGTCTGCTCTGTAAATGGAGCTACAAACTCAAATTGTTTTTAAAGAATAACAAGCACTGATCTCAATAATACAAACGACTGATTTAATAAGCTCAAAACACTGAAACAGTTCAAAACAATTAATAGTTGTAAAATGGAAATTAGAAAGAATTTATAAGGATGTAAAGGGAAAAAGATTACTGCAGGAAAGACAGAAATATCCTAGGTATTTGGCTAAAGTATGTGAGGGATTTAAAGGAAATTAAAAACATTAATATAGTGTTACAATATCATGATTTAAATTTTAGAGAATTTGGTTTGGCAGTTGACTATTATCCCAGAGATGGGCAAGTCTTCTGGCAAATATGAGAACATAAATATAGCATTTGTAACTCCTTAAACCAAATGTATCTTTTCCCAGGAATTTGCAGCAGCATAATTTCAGGAAAAGAATAACTGTTTTAAGGAGTTGCAGACATGTTCACTTCTGCTTGTACTCCAACCAATGTCCCAAAGGTGCTTTTCCAAAAGCTTCTCTTGCATGAGAAGCAAAACATAGTCAAAGAAAAAAGTATTTTGGAAAAGCACCTTTGGGACAACTATGATCCTGGATGAGAATCTCCATAGACATTTACACCAAACAATATTTGTTATACTGAATAAGAGATACTCCTATTAACAACTGAAATTGCCATTCTAATTTTGAAAAAAATACACACTATGTAAAAAAATACTACTATGCCACTAATTGTAACTTTTTTTTCTTCAATCATTTCTGACTCTCAGAAACTACCATGGCAAAGTTTTTTTCAGAAGTGGTTTGCCACATTGTATCCTTCCAAAGACTGAGAGAAAGTGACTAGACCAGTGGTTCTCAACCTTCCTAATGCCACGACCCTTTAATACAGTTCCTCATGTTGTGGTGACCCCCAACCATAAAATTATTTTCGTTGCTACTTCATAACTGTAATTTTTACTACTGGTTCTGTGGCCGTGGCTTATTTTGTGGCCGTGGCTTGGAGGTCATGTGACTGGGTGGGCATGGCTAGCTGGTCATGTGACCGGGCGGCCATGGCTATGTGTATAAGGACTACTCAGAGGGCTGAAAAAAGTAATTTCTGACAGGTCCTCACACTTTTGACTGGTCCTCACACTTATGACCATCCTCACATTTATGCCGGTGCAGCATTCTTAACAACCATGTCACTCATTTCACAAATGCTTCTCTTTACCTTGGTGATAAGATAGGGCAAAAACGTAAAATGTGAGGACAGTCGTAAGTTTGAGGACTGGTCAAAAGTGAGAGGACCAGTCAAAAATAACTTTTTCAGCCCTCTGATTAGTCCATATGCATAAAAGGATACAGCAATAGAGAGGGATGAAGGAAGGGAAGGGAAATTAGAGTAGGAGTGAGGGTAAGAGAGGGAGGAAGAGAGGAGGAGAAGGAAAAAGGAAGAGGAAGTAGGGAGGAGAAGAGGAGGGGAAGAAAAAGTAAGAAGGAAAGAAAAGAGAGAGGTGATAAGTTTGAGGAGAAAAATTGCTGTACAATAAAAGAGATGAAAGGGAAGAAAGCCAACCCCAAACAAATATAAAGATATTAAGATAAAGAATGAATTGTTAAACTTTAAAGAATAAAAGAGAACAAATATGAATAAATAGCAATAATTAGAAACACACATACAAATATACAATGTATTTTCTTTGAATAGAGTATTTGGCTGGTTCACAAATTTAAACAATGTTTAGTCATTTCAATTAAATTTACAATTTCTATATTTCCTTTTTGCCATATTTATTCCTCATCTATTTTTAAAAAAAACCAATATTACCCTTTCATCCTCATCTCTAATCTCAATCAAATTCAATTTTTCCCTTCTATTCTATATTATATCCCTTCACATTGTCATCTATTTTTATATCCATCCTCACATTGGTTAATTATGTAATTATGTAATACAGTTGTTTAATACAAATTCAACATTTTAATATAAATCAATTAGTTATATAATTATCTTTTTTGTATATTAATCAATATGAACATGAATATTCCAATTATTTCCATGCAATCCAATTTCTTACAAATCAATTAATTATATTTACCAATAATAATAAACCAAATAATTTCCCCCATATATTCCTCCAAACCACAACTTAACCATTTCTGCTTTCAACACAATATACAATTAATAGTATCTCAATTATTACAATTCCCTAGTTAAATAGAGCTTTTTTTCTTTTCTGTTTTAAAATCTTGAACCTCCTCTTTTGCCCTAAATTTCCCATTGTTTGCAGTTTTGCACCTACCTTTTTTGGTGAGGAAAAAGAAAAAGAAATCTCTCTCTGCCTCATTTTGTCACGTTGCAGCAAAGACCCTGCTTTACTTTCAGTTTCGCTTTTAAGCATAGCTAGGAGAAAAAAAATCTGCTCCAGCTCTTTACAGCTAGCAAAAGACCCCTGTGCAAAACAGCTGAGAGCAAATCAGCTGAGAGTCGGGAGGCTGGTCAAATCAACCTATGCTGAAGCTGAAAGGGGCTGTTTTTTCTATTTTTGCAGGCACCGATCTACTCATTTGTTTTCTTTTAACACTGATCAGCTGTAGGGTGGCTCTTTGAAGTGTTGCTTATTTTTCTTCTTTCTTCATTTATATATATATATATATGTAGGCCCAATAATCAGGATGCAAGTTTTAGATATTCAACACCATTTATTTACATGTTTTCTATTACAGAAGACCATCAGACAAGACCGCGCTCTGACAGGAACATCAGCTTATATACACAGGAGGCGGAGCCAAAGGTAAGGAGGAGTCAAGGGGAGAGACATGACACATTCCAGAATTTAACCCTCACACAGGCACAAATACATAGGTACATAAGGTTAGGTATTTTTTTCTTGTAACATGTAGCCCCGCAGCAAGAATTTATAAAGTTTTTTTCCCTCTAGCCGTCAGCTGGGACTTAGGCGGCAGCAATAGATTGGGAGTGAGCGGGGTAAGCGAACGGCGAATGGTGATCCAACAGAGGCAGAGGGTGAGGGTGAGTGGAGGTGTGGGGGGGGCGAGAGAGGGCTTTGGTGATCCCTGTGAAATGGCCATTCGACCCCCAAAGGGGTCGCAACCCCCAGGTTGAGAACCGCTGGACTAGACCAAGGTTACCCAATTGGCTTTGTGCCCAAGACAGGACCAGAACTCACAATCTCCCATGCTGATGCCTTAACTGCTATAGCAAACTGGCTCTTAGTTGCAACTTATATTGTGAATTGCAGCATCCATTTTAAGATGCCTCAGGCATATTCAATATATAATATATTCTGATTTTCCCCTTTTTTACATCTGGTGAGGCATAGCATATTTCAATTTGAAACACTTGCTATTATACAAAAGCTGGTATAACTATACTCATATATTTGCCAAGAGTTAAAATCAAATTGAGAGCATTTTCATACAAACATACATATCAAGAAATTAGTTCAAATTTCTCACTAAAGTAGAAGAGTGAAAATAATTGAATATTTGAAGAGCCTAGACAAGTTTCTGACTGAGTTTCCAATTATATAGTGAAATTGAATTATATATGTGTGAATTAAATTAACTCTCTTGATTAATTCATAAAACCAGACTAGTGTTGCAACAACTTAAGAGCAGAAATGGTAAACCATACTTTTATATTCAATTAGTAAACTCCAAAATTACCCAGACATGATAAGAAACAAAAACTTAACTCAAATCACTAATAGTATATTTTGTGGAAATAATTTGTTTTATTAATCTTACCATAAGATTTTTTAAAAAGTCTATTCAATACATCATAGAAAATACATTAAAAATTATATGTAAAGCCTAGATTTTACAGCATTTTTGATCATTTTTCTTTCCCACACTACTAATATAAGGGTCAATTAATTAATCAATAATAGCAGCAGTTAAGATGAATGTTCTACCTAGGTTTTTATTTTTGCTTCAAATGATTCCAGTGCTTAAAAGTGATAAACATCTGATGGAATGGCAAAAAGGAGTGAATAAGTTTATTTGGAACGAGAAAAAGCCAAGAGTTAAACTGAAAATTATGGAAGATGTTGGTGAAAGGGGTGGCCTTAAACTTCCAAACCTATGATTGTATTATGAAGCAGCAGCGTTGACACAAGCTAGTGATTGGTTTGGAATGATAAGGACTGAAATATTGAATATAGAAGGCCACGACTTGGAACTTGGTTGGCATGCATATTTATTTTATGAAAATAAAGTTGATAAAGTGTTCAAGAATCACATACTTAGAAATTCCTTGATGAGAGTATGGAAGAAGCACCAGCTTAAATTGGATTACAAAATACCTTTGTGGTTGGATCTTGGTTATATTATACGGAATATAAAGTCACTCGGGGGGATTTTATATAAAGAGATACTTTTTGATGATGGGGCAGATGGAAATTGAAGTCACTTAACACTCTGTTGGAAGAAGGGATTAACTTAACTTGGTTACAACTTCTATTGAGATGGACTTCTATTGAACTTCTATTCAATCTATTGAACTTCTATTCAATCTATCTATCTATCAACTTCTATCTATCAACTTTTATTGAGATGGAGGGAAGATCAAAAAACCGGTTTAATGATGTGTGAAGAGGAATTGATGAGACAGATAAAAGAGAAAGGCCCAATGCATATTAAGAGGGTTTATAATAAATTGCTGGAAAGAGACTCTGAAAATGAACTGGTTAAAGACTGTATGATAAAATGGGCACAAAACTTTGCAGAACCAGTTATGATGGAAACATGGGAAAAGATATAGGTCCAGAATGTTAAATTTACTCAGTCACAGAATTTTAGGGAAAATTTTTATAAAATGTTTTATAGGTGGCGTTTAGATACTAAGAAATTGTCATTCATGTATCCTAATGTTCAGCCAAAATGTTGGAGATGTGATTGTTTAGATGCTACATATTACCACATATGGTGGACTTGGAGGAAAGTGAAGGCTTTTTGGATCAAAATTTGGTGGGTTATGCAAAATGTTTTGAAGAAGAAACTTCAATTTTCTCCACAATTGTTTCTATTGGGTATAGTTAAGGACTTCTCACTGAAGGAAACAAAACTGATATTATATATGATTACAGCAGCTAGGTTATTAATTGATCAATATTGGAAAAAAGATATTTTACCTACTATTGAAGAATGGACTTTAAAGGTGGCCAGTTTTGCAGAAATGGCAAAGATATCAGCATATCTAAAAGATAGGACTCAAGAAACTTTTGTGTGGGAATGGAAGAAATGGATAGACTGTGCAGAACAAATACCAAACAAAGAAGTATCAAATAGCTTTCAGTTGAATGTTGTGTAGAAATTGTTATATAGAAAATGTTATGTAGAATGTTATGTAGGAAAGATTATGTAGAGATTGTTATGTAGAAATTTATAGTATATACAGGGCGGGGGGGGGGGAATTATGATATGATCTGGATTTTACTTTTTAACATTTGGGATAGACTATGTGTAGAATAAATATAAAATAAGGAAGTATCAGGTAGCTACTATTTGAATGTTATGTAGAAAATTTTAGTATTGACAGGGGGTAGATTAACAGGGGGAATTTTATGACATGATATGATTTGGATTTCACCTTTTAATACTTAGGGAGTTAAAAATGAATTGTAATTTTTTTAAGGTTATAAGGGAAGTCATAGGTGGGGAGGGATGGGTTAGGGAGGGTTAGGGAGGGGAAGGGGGGGAGAGGGGAAAAATTTGTATTTGTAAAACTTTTTCAATAAAAAAAATAATATTTATTTGACCAGCAAAAATTTAAAACAAAATTAAAAAGGAAATAAATGCAACAAATGCCATCACGAGCATCCTTGACACGAGTGACATCAAGCTGGCCATGCCCACCCTGGCTACGCCCATCCTGGCTCCCCAAGGTCAAACACAACCCTGATGGAGCCCTCAATGAAATCGAGTTTTACACCCCTGGTCTATAAGATAGACTTAATGTTCTGTTCCCAGAGCATCTGGCTTATGGCTCCACTGGGAAAAGCAAACAGGTTTTCATACAGATCACTTATTTGGGTATTCTCAAAACATAGACTTACAATCATGGTGAGTCATGGTTAGTCCAGATGAGATTCATCCTTATTTCCTAATCTGTCTCATTTCCTAGTGTAAAATGATGGTAGATCTGTCCCCCTGTTCAGAAAGCATGCTTCTCTCCTCCGTGGCAATTCATAATGGCCAGGCTTTGTGAGCCTCAGTGGCCAATCAGACACATAGACGTGGTCACACGTCATGCACTACATCTCCCCCAATGCAATCTCTTAAGGAATTGGCTCTTAATTCTTAAGGTAACTAATTCACTATAATTCACTATCTGAAACAGCACACTCCCTGCCTGGAATTATAAAATTCCACTACTAACTAACTATTTAACTGAGATAAACAAAGGCATAGCAGAAAACAATGCAATGTAACTATCTAATTGACGAAAGTAAATAAGGTTATAGCATCAAACAATGCAAACTTAACTATCTAATTGACTAAAATAAGGAAATTATATAATCAAACAATGCAAGCAGTGAGGTAGATACAAGGCATGCAAAGCTTGAGGTTTGATCTTGAAGTTCTTGAAGTTCTTCCTTCGCAACAGTTCCAGGTTGGTGACTGGCCTGGTGTAGAGTTGCTTGGTAAAAGTCAGGGGGGGCGGGTGTCCCATAGCTGGTTGATATAAATTGGTCCTATGATGGCACATCCAAATTCTGTCTTGAGGGCACATGGAGATCCTGCTGGGCCTTTGACCACTGCCTGGTGAGGAAAGGCTTCAGGGACGTCCACTCCCAACAGGAGCAGGATTTTGGCTTCGGGATCTAGGGCAGGAAAGCAATTAGCAATGTGTCTCAGGTGAGGTATATTGCTTGCTACCTCTGGCACCGCAATTTGGCTGTGATTATCTGGTAAAGCATCCCATTCTAGCAGTGGTGGCAATGTGAATTTATTTATTTTATTTATTTATTTATTATTTCAATTTATAAACCGCCCTTCTCCTTGCGGACTCAGGGCGGTGAACAGCCAAAATAAAACATGGTATACAAAAGTTAAAAACAATTAAATATTATTAAATATTATTCGGCCAATAATTAAAACAACCCAATTTCAAATCAATTTCAAATTTAAAAACGGAGGATGGGATCAAGCTAGCCCAGCTAGATGGAATAAATGGGTTTTAAGGGCCCGACGAAAGGTCCGGAGATCTGGAATCCTGCGTATCTCTGGGGGTAGGTCATTCCAGAGGGCGGGCGCCGCCACAGAGAAGGCTCTCCCCCTGGGGGTCGCCAGCCGACACTGTCTGGCCAACGGCACCCGGAAGAGGCCTTCTCTGTACGAGTGTACTGACTAGTGGGAGGCTATTGGCGGTAGAAGGCGGTCCCGCAAGTACCCAGGTCCTAAGCCATGGAGCGCTTTAAAGGTGGTCACCAACACCTTGAAGCGCACCCGGAAGACCACCGGGAGCCAGTGCAGCTCACGCAGGAGAGGTGTCACATGGGAGCGCCACGTCACTCCCATAATTTCCCGCGCGGCCGCATTCTGGACCAGTTGGAGCCTCCGGGTGCACCTCAAGGGGAGCCCCATGTAGAGAGCATTGCAGTAGTCCAGGCGGGAAGTCACGAGAGCATGAGTGACTGTGCATAGGGAGTTCCGATCTAGAAAGGGACGCAACTGGCGTATCAGGCGAACCTGATAAAAAGCCCCCCTGGCCACGGCTGTCATGTGTTCTTCTAAAGACAGCCGTGCGTCCAGGAGGACGCCCAAGTTGCGGGCCGTCTCCGTGGGGGCCAATGTCTCACCCCCAATAGTCAGCAATGGCGTCAGCTGGCTATATCGGGACGCCGGCAGCCACAGCCACTCGGTCTTGGAGGGGTTTAGTCGGAGCCTGTTTCTCCCCATCCAGACCCGCACAGCTTCCAGACACCGGGACATCACTTCAACGGCATCGTTTGGGTGGCCTGGGGTGGAGATGTACAGCTGGGTGTCGTCAATGTACTGATGGAACTCCACCCCAAAGTCACGGATGATCTCACCCAGCGACTTCACATAAATGTTGAACAGAAGGGGCGAGAGGACCGACCCCTGCGGCACCCCACAAACAAGGCGCCTCAGAGTCGACCGCTGCCCCCCTGTCAACACACGCGACTGGGTCAGAGAGATAGGAGGAGAACCACCGTAGAATGGTGCCCCCCACCCCCAACCCCTCCAACCGGCGCAACATGATACCATGGTCGATGGTATCAAAAGCCGCTGAGAGATCTAATAGGACCAGGATAGAGGAACATCCCCTATCTCGTGCCCTCCAGAGATCATCCACCAACGCGACCAATGCCGTTTCTGTGCTGTGCCCAGGCTGGAAACTGGACTGGAGCGGATCTAATAGACAGCTTCATCCAGGAACCGGGGAAGCTGCCATGCAACCACACTCTCAACAACCTTCGCAACAAAGCGAAGGTTGGAGACTGGATGGTAATTGACCAAAACAGCCGGGTCCAGAGAGGGCTTTAGCACTCCCATCTATCGATTCTATGCAGAATCTGATGGCTTTCCTCCCCGCCATGTGCTGTAACCCAGTACATGTTGAAATTGTGAACTACGTTTCTTCGTTTTGAATGTCAAAGTGGTCGAAGAAAGCTGATTTGGCTAAAGATTGATTGCTCTGCATGTCACTATCACATACATTTTCACCGCTTCTTCTGGGTGTCCAGACTTTAGCTAGGCAGATCTGGTGGCATGAGTGAGGGGATGGTGAGTCGCCGCATACCAACATGCAGTTGATACTCGTTGTCTTATCTGGGTGTGTTTTGTTGTTGTGCTGAGACTCATTAGTCGGGTTGTTAGGAGTCCGTCGTAGAGTAAGAGCCGACCGTGGAGCAGGAGTTGGTTGTGGTGTCATCTCATGGTCTAGATGCAGGGCTGTTGGGTACTGGTTGCTTTGGCACAGGTAACAACTCACCTTTGCCATGCAGTCTTTGGCTATGTGATCCTTAGATTCATAGCACTTGAAGCAAACTCTGTACTCTTTGATCAAATTCTTTCTTTTGTTCAGGGGTTTCTGATGGAATTCACTGCACCTGTTCAAGGTGTGCGAGGTCTTGTGCAGTGGACATAATAGATTTCCATTGTTTGTCAGAGGTTTATGTTAACTCTCTTTGAAGGTTCCTCATCTGAGTTCCTTGTAGGCAAGGTGACAACCTCCGTGTTATGCACTGACACAGAGTTTTTTCCTCTTGCAGCCTGCACTGAGCTCTTGATTGAACCAAGGTTTTGGTTGGTTTTTCTGCTGACAGAGGTCCCTTGTATTCTAAGGTTTTTATTTTGTGGCTCATTGTACTGCTTCAATATGTAGGCAACAAATTCTTGAAGGGTGGGTCTCTGCCAAGGTTCTTCACCCTGTAATTATCAGCCAGGTCGATCCATGTGTCAACCAGTTCCGGTGATAGTTTTTTAATGATAGAACTTATACAGGTCGAGACAGCTAAGTCCCGGCAAGATGGGATCCATTTGTGCTGACTGCAGCTGTGTAAGGAGAGTGGAGAAGTGCCATAGTTCTTGAAGGTCACTGAGGTCTATGGCAGGGAACTGATCGACCCACTCTACGAATGAGGACTCCATCATTGTAGGTGCACCATACCCTCATTGAGTGTTTCCCATGATAGCCTGAGGCTTCAACTGGCTCATACAGTTCTGATGCATAAACCTCCTTCACTGCTCATATTGATTGTGGGCCTAGCCATGCTATCATATGGCCGAGTTCCTCGGCTGGCTCCAACCATTCATTCTTAATGGTGTTTACAAAAAGAAGCTTCCATAGCACATAATCTATGCCTGACTCGTCGGAGAACTCGTGCACTCCCCTAGATGCCAAGTTCATCCTTCTCCAGGAGGTAGTAGTATCCTTTTGGACTTCAGGAGAGTTATACGATGGGGGTGGTGGCAAGGTGCACCTTATGGAGTTGGCTAGGGCAGGATCAGGTGCCAAAGACAGCTGGTAGTTCCCTATAGAGTATTTACAGACAATTTTTTCTTCCCATGCCATAGGTGATGATAGTTCTTTTTGCAGGCAGGCAAGTTGAGTACTTTCATTGGGCCAGACGTCTGCACTCAGAATGCCTGACAGGTTCAGCAGGAACTCCTTAGCCTCCACGTTGAGGTTGTGTATTGCGGCTGTTTTTGTGCTTGCCTCCCGAGGCGCCTTCACTACTGCTGATGGAGTACTTTGGTTGCCCCGTATGTCTTGGCTTGTCGGGTTTGGTTGTCCACTTCCAAAGGAGGGGTCTCGTGGTCTGGATCTTACGATATCAGCCATCTGAGTAGTTCGTAGAGCCCGTGGTTGAGGTTCTCCACCTTGTCTCTGCTGTGGGGAGTTCTGATCCTCAACATAGGCCTTGACACGCTCATTCGAGTTCTCCTTCGCTAACTGTCCAGGATTGAAGTTGAGTGAAGTGTGGTTAGCCTCCATCTGTAAAACTTCAGCCAGTGCTATTTTACCCTGGGTTTTCCTTTCGTACTTCAAATAGTCAAGTCTGGCCTGAACTCTGGCCATTTCTTCTTTCTGCAATTTCTCTTCCACACTCAAGGTTGCCTTGGCTGCCATAGCTTCAGCTCATGCCTCGGCGGCCCGGGCAGTGAGACTCCTTGCTGTGGAGGCATGGGATGACTGACTGTGATGAGAAGATGCTTTGGAAGAATGGAAGGAGCCTGAGGCAGAAGATTGTTGTGAGATGCTGTTACCCGGCCAAGATTGGGATGACTTGTAAGGGGGAACCACTTGTGATGGATGAGATGATGCGTATGAGTGATGGGTTGCTTTGGATTTGGCATTCTTGCTCGCAGCTTTCTTGGAAGAATGAGCAGCAGATGTGTGTGAGCATTGCGGTGAGGAGGCTTCCTCCTTTGATGTGCTTTTCACCTGGAGCGCAGTGTGGAAGGAGTCCTTACAACCTTGAAATATCTTCCTATATTCTGCGCTGAACATCTCTAAGCATTGCATGTCCCCCATGAGCTCTGGGTGTTCTAGCTGCTGCTGGATGTTGACGAGATAGCTTTCAGAACCCTTCCATTGTGTATAAAGTTCATCCATTTTACTCACCAACGAGTGGATGCACTTGTGTGAAAGCTCATCCAGGGGTGTGTTGCAGATCTGTTGCAACTTCTTTCAATACCTTTTGTTGTGATGATAATGGTTGTCCCAATATTCCCTCAGCCTTGATTGCATAACATCAGTGAACTTCCTATGTTGTCTGAGGTCATAGGTTCTCTGATGTGCTTCAGACTCTTTCAAATTTTGGACATCCAATTCTGGGTTTGTATTTAAGTTAGGGGAGGGGAGGATCATCATTCCTGATGAGTCAGTTGCTTCTGTCATGATAAGACAAGACTCCTCGATGTCCGATACTTCATACCTGGAAAGATTGGCTGGAAGGACCAACTCTGCTGACATATTAGAGGCCTTATCCATGACTGGGAAAACTCAGGGGATTTCCTGGATACTTTAGGACCACTAGGGTGCTTTGCAAACTTTCGGAGGCATCAATGCAGTTCCCTTTTGACTAGAGTACATTGCAAACTTTAAGTGATATCGTTGTAGTTCACCTTCTGACACTGAAACTTTAGGAGACGTCATTGCAGTTCGCCTTTTGACCACTGGGGTGCGTTGCAAACTTTAGGAGACATCATTCCAGTTCACCTTTTGACCACTGGGGTGCATTGCAAATGTTAGGAGACGTTGCAGTTCACCTTCTGACCACTGGGGTGCGTTGCAAATTTTAGGAGACATCATTGTAGTTTGACTTTTGACCACAGGGGTGTATTGCTTGTGTAGCAGCGTGGTTGGCGCAGTACACCTTTGGCAACTAGGGTGTGTTGCTTGCGTAGCGGCATGGTTGGAGCAGTACATCTTTTAGCCATTAGGCTGCTGTAACCTAACTAAGGCTTAAACTGGTTTTAGCGTTCCTTTGTACAGAGCTGCAAAGCAACTGTCCAATTTGGGGCCCCTAAGAGGTTTTCCTCGAACTTGGGTTCCTTTAATTGCTTGCCCTATAAAAAGGGGATTTAGCCTTCCAGTATTTTCTTCAAGAAAGATTCAAAGTAACAGCATGCACTGTAACTGGATTGTTTCTCTGCATCAGAACTTTCCCTCACAAAATGACTTGCTCTTCAAATGCAGATTGAGCTGGCTAGGCTGGGAGAAGCAGCTTGTATCATGCAAATTCTACCTCCATGGAGGCCATGTGGCTCAGCTTGCTTTGTGCTAAAATAAGACTTTTTTTTCCTTTTTACTGCCAAGGTAAACTACAACATACACACAAACATTTGCAAAGGTGATTCAAACATGCAGCTCTGGGCCTCTCTATAGCAGGGCAAACTTCTTAGTTAACACAAGAATGGTCTTTCCTCTTTGTTGCAAGAAGAGAGGGGGTGGCTATCCATTCTCTGTCCTTTTACTGCCAGGTAGAATACTTTACTCAGTTAAATCAAAATGGAGTTTGGGATGCAAAGAGAAGGAAAGCAGATTTTATCACTTTTGTGGCTAAGGAAAGGTCTCAATTAGATGCAAACAAAGTCTTGTTTAGAAGTTGCACATAGAGAAGAGATGCACTTTTTTTTTCTTCTTCACTCAAACAGAATGTCCATCATTGCTCCAAGAGAAAGAAAGGGAGGGAGTCAGGCAGTCTACATCATTTTATTGTTCTGTTCCCAGAATATCTGGCTTCTGGCTCCACTGGGAAGAGCATTTAAACTCTAGAAAACAGGTTTTCATACAGATCATTTATTTGGGTATCCTCAAAACATAGACTTACAATCATGGTGTGTTATGTTGTTACTATTTTGAGTGGGAAATTCGAATGTAGGAGTGTTGTGATTAGTTAGCAGTCAGCACTGAACTGTATATAAGGAGTGCTGCTGCTTGTGTTCTTTTGCTGAAGTCTCACTGTAAATAAAAGAGCTGTTGCCACTACCTTGCCTGTGATGCTCGTTATTCCCCAGCCACTTCATGGTGAGTCATGGTTAGTCCAAGTGAGATTCATCCTTATTTCCTAATCTGTCCCATTTCCTAGTGTAAAATGACAATAGATCTGTTCCCCTGTTCAGAAAGCATGTGATCTGTCCCCCCCCCCAGAGACCCACAAAAACACAGCCAGCCGAGGGTTAAGAATCACTTGGCACACTCCGCAGTTCTTATCTCAACCTTGGCAGCGATATGCACACCATCTGCCAAGGACTTTATTAGTTTACACAAACAAGAAAATCACCTACGTAGCTTTGCTGTTCATCTAGCTTCCAAGACTACGAGGTTGCTCCGTTTGTTTAGCTTTGTTCGTCACAAACTTCTTGACCCACCGTACTGTCTTATATAGATAGGCTTTGGGTGTGGTCCAGTGAGTCATTGATCCTGTGACTCCAATCCAGTGACTGTCTATTTCCTCATATGCCGCAGCTGCAGTAACCTTTTCTCTCGCCTTCTTTGGCGTGCGTCCAGGAATGACGTCTCTCCCTCACTCTCATCTGAGACACCTGTTTCCCCACTACTTGGCTCTCTTTCAGCTGGCACCTGAGACGGTGCCAGAGGGGGGGGGGGGCTGGGAGATCTGGCTGGCTCCTCTTCCTCCTGCTCAGAGCTTCCTTCCTCCAATGGGATAGGCTCAGAGGACGGGGCCACAACAGCATGCTTCTCCTCTCTGTGGCAATTCATAATGGCTAGGCTTTGTTCTACAACCCAGGCAGAGAGCCTCAGTGGCCAATCAGACACACAGACATGGTCACATGTTTATTTATTTATTTATTTATTGCACTTTTATACCGCCCTTCTCCCTAAGGACTCAGGACTTGTTACAGCCCATAGTAAAAACAATAGAGACACAAAAGTTAAAAACAATTAAAACAATTCAATAATTAGGCCATATTATTAAAACCCCAAAGCTAAAACACCCGTTAAAACTCACCCTTCCATCAGACCAGCTTGATGAAGCAGCAGGGTCTTAAGGGCATGACGGAAGGCACGGAGATAAGGGATCTTTCGTATTTCGTAACTTGGTTCGTTCCATAGGGCAGGGGCCCCCACAGAGAAGGCTCTCCCTCTGAGGGTCACCAGTCAGCATAGTTTGACTGACGGCACCCTGAGGAGGCCCTTTCTTTGGGAGCATACCGGCCGGTGGGAGGCAATAGGTGGCAGAAGGCGGTCTTGTAGATATCCAGGTCCTAAGCCATGGAGTGCTTTAAAGGTGGTGACATGTCATGGACTACATTTCCCATAATGCAATCTCTCTCTACATCTCCCACAATGCAATCTCTTAAGGAGACAGCTCTTAATTCTTAAGGTAACTAATTCACTATAATTCACTATCTGAAACAGCACACTTAAAATAGAGAAGGATTTTGACATACTTGAACATTGGGCCCAATTTAACAAAATGAAATTCAGTGGTGAAAAAAGTGAGGTTCTACATTTAGGCAAGAAAAACCAAGTGCACAGTTATAGTATAGGTCCGTGATGG
Organism: Coluber constrictor foxii; assembly: GCA_038048745.1. Lineage (NCBI taxonomy): Eukaryota > Metazoa > Chordata > Lepidosauria > Squamata > Colubridae > Coluber > Coluber constrictor. The sequence goes on along the minus strand of CM075961.1, from coordinate 109,175,214 downwards.
TGAACCTATCGACGCATGCCCAAAGTAGCATTCAGAGCCATGTCGCCTGACATGCACTGCATCACCCATTCCTCTTCCAGGTTTCTGGCGCACATATGCGTGTGATGATCAGCTAGCCTTTTTGTGTGTGGCAGTGCCAGAAACTGGAAGAGTTGGTCTTCCGTTTTCCTGTGTGAGCATGAGCGCCAGCCAGCTGATCATTGTGCATGCATGTGCACCAGAAACCTGGAAGAGTAGCTAGCCAGTGTGCATATGTGCACCAGAAACCGGAAGTTCATTTTTGGGTGCACGCATGTGCCCTGGGCAGCTCCTCTTTCAGGTTGTGGTCCAGATGAACACGTGTGTGCTCCCTAAGTGCTGAAAAGGTTCTCCATCACTGGTATAGGTGATAACTGGCTCAACAGTAGTAATTGTGAGATGGATCTTGGAGTTCTAGTGGACAACCACTTAAATATGAGCCAGCAGTGTGCTGTAGCAACCAAAAAAAGCCAACACAGGCTGGATTAACAGAGGGATAGAATCAAGATCATGTTTAGCCTTAATAGAATTCTATTAAGAGTTAAGAGCTTCGGTCATCACCATGTAAAAAAGACGTTGAGACTCTAGAAAAAGTACAGAGAACAGGAATACAGATGACTGGAGCAGGGGTGGGTTCTACTTACTTTTACTACCGGTTTGCAATAGGGCTGCACATGCGCGTGAGCGAGGCGAGCACACCCTCTTCTGCGCATGCACAGAAGCATTTTAATGACGTCGGGGTCGATTTTACTACCGGTTCTATAAAACCAGTGCGAACCGGGGCAACCCATTGGACTAGAGGCTAAAACTTATAAAGAATGGTTGCAGGAATTGGGTATCTCTAATGAAAAGGATTAGGGGTGATTTGACAGCAATATTCCAATATTTGAGAAGCTGAAACTAAGAAGAGGGAGTCAATCTGTTCTCCAAAACACCTGAAGGTAGGATATGAAGCAATGGATGAAAACTAATCAAGGAGAAAGTAGAACTAAGGAAAAATTTTCTAACAGTGAGAACAATTAACTAGTGAAGTGACCTGCCTCCAGAAGTTGTGGATGCTCCAACACTGAAAGTTTTTAAGAAACTTTCTAAAACAAATGAGCAACCATTTGGTATAGGGTTTTCTGCCTAAATAGGGAGTTGGACTAGAAGACCTCCAAGGTCACTTCCAACTCTTGTTATTCTGTTACAGGGACTTTACTATATCTACTTTGAAGAAGAGAAGATGGGAGAATGTTAAATATAGCTTTAGAGAATTATTTATTTATTTATTATTGCGATTTATATGCCGCCCTTCTCCTGAAGGACTCAGGGCGGCTTACAAGACAAAACAAATCAACAATAACAGTTAAAATAAAAGTTAAAATCCAATTAAAATTGATTAAAATTATTACAGTGTGAAACCCCATCAATGGGTCAGTCCATTTGATGAAAAAGCCACGTCTTCAGCTCGCAGCAAAAGGAGAGGAGGTCAGGGGCTGTCCTAAGCTCAGTGGGTAGACTGTTCCAGAGGGTTAGCGCTCCTACAGAGAATGCTCTCCCCCTGGGGGCCGCCAGCTGACATTGTTTGACTGACGGCACCCTGAGGAGCCCCGCTCTGTGAGAGCGCACGGAACGATGGCAGGATGGCAAGAGACGGTCCGGCAAGTACCCCGGGCCTAAGCCATGTAGGGCTTTATAGGTGAGCACCAGCACTTTGAAATGAACCTGAAAAACAACCGGCAGCCAGTGCAGCTTGCGCAGGAGAGGTGTTACACGGGAGTAGCGAGAGGCTCCTGTAACAACCCACATGGCCGCATTCTGGACTATCTGAAGTCTCCAGGTGCATCCCAAGGGCAGCCTTATGTAGAGGGCTTTGTAGTAATCCAGCCGAGAAGTAACAAGGGTGTGAGTGACTGTGGCAAGGGTATCCCAGTCTAGGAAAGGATGCAACTGGCGCACCAGACGTACCTGTGTGAAAGACCCCCTGGTCATGGCTGTAAAATGATCCTCTAAGGACAGCCGAGAATTCAGGAGGACTCCCAGATAGCGGACTCTATCAGAGGGAGTAAGGGCCTCCCCTCCTATCACAAATGATGGAACCTCTAGATCCCGAGATGCTGGCATCCATAGCCACTCAGTCTTGGATGGGTTGAGTTTGAGTCTGTTTCTTCCCATCCAAGTCCGCACCGCTTCCAGGCAGTGGGACATCACAGAAAGGGCATCCCCAGTGTGGTCTGGGGTGGAGATATAAAGCTGGGTATCATCAGCATATTGATGATACCTCACCCCAAAACCATGAATGATCTCAGCCAGCAGCTTCATATAGATGTTAAAGAGCAAGGGGGAGAGAACCAATCCCTGAGGCATCCCGCATGTGAGGGGCCTCTGGGAGGATTTCTGGCCCCCTGCCCATACAAACTGCAAGCAACCCAAGAGGTAGGAGGAGAACCACTGTAAAACAGTGCCTCCTATTCCCAACCCCCCCGAGTCACTGCAGCAGGATACCATGGTCGATGGTATCAAAAGACGCTGAGAGGTCAAGTAGGACCAGGATGGAGGAACAACCCCCACCCCGGGCCCGCCAGAGATCATTGACCAGGGTGACTAATGCCATTTCTGTGCTGTGACTGCACCTGAAATCTGATTGGTACAGGTCGAGGTGGTTTGTTTCCTCCAGGAATTGAGGGAGTTGCTGTGCCACCACGGACTTGACAACCTTTGCTAAAAAGCGAAGCTTAGAGACTGGACGATAGTTGTTAAGGGAGTCAGGATCCAGGTTAGGCTTCTTAAGGAGGGGTCGAACTACCACCTCTTTAAGTGCAGCGGGGAAGACCCCTTCCTTTAATGAAAGCCTGGATCCAGTCTCCAGTCACCTCCCTGGCTTCAATAACTAGCCAGGAGGGACAAGGGTCCAATAAACACGTGGAGGCACCTAGCCGACCCACAATCCTGTCCACTTCATCCATCAAAACAGCCTCAAACCCAACCCAGATGTTGCCATCAAGACAAGCCCTTGTCTCCTCGGTAGACTCTGCCCAGTCCGAGTCCAACCCAGTCCAGATCTGAGCGATTTTATCTTGCAGAAACTGTACAAAGTCCTCAGCTCAGCCCTGCATGGGGTCCTCCCTCGTTCCATGATTGAAGAGAGAGCGGGTCACTCTAAATACGGCTGCTGGGCAGTTTTCTGCAGATGCAATGATAGCGGCGAAATAATGGCATTTCACTGCTTCCATCACCACAAGGCCTAATATAGGTTCTTAACTGTGTTCGGTCAGATTCCAACCGGGAGGATTTCCAACCACCCTCTAGGCATCTTTTCCAACACTTCATTTCCCTAAGCTCTGCGGTAAACCATGGAGACACCTGGGATCTGCGTCGGGTCAGAGGCCGCAAAGGCATGATTCGATCCAGGGCCCCTGCCGCAGCCTGTTCCCAGGCCGCCACGAGGGCCTTGGACAAATCGTGGGTTAAGGAGGTAGGAAATGACCCAAGCTCCATCAGGAACCTTTCAGGGTCCATCAAGCGCCTGGAGTGGAACCATTTCACTGGTTCCGCCTCCCAGCAGTGGGGTCTGGCAGAGAGAAAGTCCAGCCTGAGGAGTGAATGATCAATCCATGACAGGGGGTTGGTGGATAAATCCCTCTTACCCTGATCATTTAATCCACTGTCCAGAGAGAAAAATCAGGTCGAGTGTGTGTCCTTCTATGTGAGTTGGGCCCTGTACAATTTGAGTTAGATCCATGGCCATCATGGAGATCATGAACTCCCACACTAGCTCAGATGTCTCCCCAGCCAATGGCAGGTTGAAATCTCCGACAACCAAAAGGCTGGGGAGTTCAACCGCCAACTTGGCCAAGACATCTAGTAGTGCGGGAAGGGCTGAGGCTATGCAGCTGGGAGATAGGTACGTAACCAAGAGATCCGACTGGACTCCAGGGTCCCACTTCAAAAGGAGTGATTTACACCCGCCAATTTGAGGAACAGTGACTTCCCTGGGACTGAATGTGATACTCAGCTTAGGGAAGGTTAGGTTTAGCAAGTAATTTGATGGTTTCCATGCGCTCATATTAATACTAATTCTATCATGTTGAGGGAGCCTATTAATTTCAATCTGGAATTACACATCACTTATTCTTTGCATAATTGTTTGGCTTGATCATAACCTAATAATTTTAAGAATAGTAAAGACAATTAGTTTAAAGTCAGTTTATGCTCTATCATCTGTTTCCAGAGTGAAGAAAAGTTACCTATTAGAACTAGCAGAGTCAGACCAACTGGGAAGAATTGCCTTTTGAGCATCTAATTAAATTTCTGCTGTAAACATTCATGAAGATGACCACAGGCAATATAATGGTTATCTTCATGAAAGTTTACAGCAGAAATTTAATCGAATTTTAAGAATTTAGCTCATTTCCTTAAATAAAATAAGACAGAGTTTTAGGACCGGAAAACCACAATGAACACAGAAATAAAAGCTTTTCTTTCTTCCATTTGATTGAGAATTGATTGAGCTGCCCCATGCATCCCTCAGGCCATGTGATGCTGCTGCACCATGCTGGGCCTGCTGCACCTGCTGCTGCTGGCATCATGGGGACTCTTTACCTTCCTGGCCGTGCTGCTCTTGGCTGCCCTGCTTGGCTGCTCCTGACCAGCTCTATGATGTGAGGAGCTCCCCTACCACCAGCCTGCCAGGGCCCCTGTGTGCTGCTACCCCTGGCCACCTTAGGCCTCTATCTCACCTGTGGCTGCTTTCTGCTGCCCCTCATCTTCTGCCTGGCCTGATGCCAGAGTAAGCAGATGGTGGGATGAATAAGCAGGTGGTGGACAATCAGATGGTAGGATAGAGAGGACCGGCCTGGTGATAGCAGCGCTCCCACTCCCATCGGTTCCTGTGTTCACCGCTTCCTATATGTGAAAGGAATAAAAACTTCCTCCCAAAAATAAGCCCTAGTGCTTATTTTGGAACTCCAAAAACATATACTCACCACCCTGAGTCCTGTTTGGGAGAAGGGTGGTATACAAATCAAATCAAATCAAATCAAATCAAATAAATAAATAAATAAATAAATAGCCGGGTCTTATTTTCAGGGAAACATGGTATCAAGAGTGTTAAGTAAACACTTTGTCTCTTCACAAAGAAGTGTCTGATATTGGGACAAATCATTGGCTCAATGTATTCGACAATCCCGCATGTTATTCCCATTTACCCTGTAGTTTTTGACAGGTTTTAAGATATAATTTAGGACTTTCTGGATATAAAAATGTATACGTTCAGTAAGGGGTAAATAATTTCAGCAGATTGAATCAAGAATAAAACATTGTTTCCTAATCCTATTTCCATGTTTTTTCTCCTGTTATTTAATTTTTTTTCAATTGTTCAGTAGAAAGCATACATATATTTCCAATTTTCATAAATTTTAGTCTTCACATCTCAGTTTTTGCACAAATGCATTCATTATGTTTTGGAAATGGATCAAAATAACTGATCCACAGAATTCTGGGAAGATGGAGGATAGACATTTCCTCCATAATATATATAGAGTTCTCTGCCTTTGTCCAAGAAGTGGATCCCAAAAACTGAGTTTCTCTGCAAGAATTGCAGCTGCTCAACTGAAATATTAAGATTTGGCTTGAGAAAAGTAGCTGCTAAAATATTCAGACTCTGATATTATGAAAACAAGTAATGCACATCTTTCAAAATTGACATAATATAATGGCAATCACATAAATCATAGCCAATATATTTTTCATCTCCAGATTCTGGAGAATTCTCAAAGACCAATTCCCAAAATGCATTAGTCAAGTTGGGAAATAATCAACATATGAAACTTCATTACCTAATCCAACTAGATCTAGAAATGGTTACCTTTAACAAACTAGGCAAATGGGAAAATAAACCTTTTCTACCTGAGCATATAGCTGGATTCAAGTAGCACACAGGTCTGCCCTTTCAGAGAAACACAAACCTGTTCACACAGCCTGGTTTCCTATTGTTGTTGTCCATCTTATGTGTATACAATTATAGCTTGTTCATTATTTTTTCTAATTCATTTATCTGGGGAATTAGCAGTTTCTCTAGAATTAAATTGCAAGGAGAAATAAAACTGCAATAGTAGCTTTCTTGAGTACTTCACTCAAGGCTCTATATCTGTAATGGCGAACCTATGGCACACATGCCATAGGTGGCATGCAGCACTCTCTCTGTGGGCATGCGAGCTGTCGCACCGATTCAGCTCTGCCACACATGTGCATGTGCCTCCTGCCAGCCAGCTGGTTTTCGCGTCTCTGCTGCACATGAATGGGGAGCGGGAGGCATGTGGGGGCCATGCACACATGTGTGGGGATGGGGCACATGCAGGGGCACACATGCATGCATGGGGCAGTGCACATGCGGCAGGAGTATACGCACATGCAGGGCAGAACACATGCATGGGGGCCATGCAGGTGTTGCATTTGGGGGGTTTGGGCATGCCCGCATGCATTCATACACTCATACACACACTTTGGGCACTTGGCCTAGAAAAGTTAGCCATCACTAACTTTGGGATGGCCTGGACTCTGATTGGGTAGATCCAGGAGAGGAGACGGGGGTAGATCTTGAGAGCGTTATCTGGCAGGAGTTTGACTCTATAGCTCCTGAGGATGTGGACAGGATTCTGGGAAAGCTTAATGCTGCCACATGTTTATTGGATCCGTGTCCCTCCTAGTTGGTACTGGCCTCCTGGGAGGTTACACGAGGCTGGCTCCAGGGGATTATAAATGCTTCTCTGAGTGAGGGTTTCTTTCCCACTGCCTTGAAAGAGGCGGTTGTGAAGCCCCTCCTCAAGAGGCCTTCCCTGAATCCGGCTTTATTATCAAACTATCGTCCAGTCTCCAATCTTTGCTTCGTTGCGAAGGTTGAGAGTGTGGTGGCGCGACAACTACCCCGATACCTGGATGAAGATGTCTATCTGGATCCGTTCCAGTCAGGCTTCAGGTTGCAATATAGCACAGAAATGGCATTGGTCGCGCTGGTTGATAATCTCTGGAGGGCCCGGGACAGAGGTTGCTTCTCTATCCTGGTCCTATTAGATCTCTGAGCGGCTTTTGATACCATCGACCATGGTATCCTACTGCACCGGCTGGTGAGGTTAGGAATAGGGGGCACCGTGCTTCAGTGGTTCTCCTCCTTTCTCTCTGACCATTTGCAGTTTGTGTTGGCAGGGGGGCAGAGGCCGACCTCGAGGCACCTTATTTGTGGGGTGCTGCAATGGTCGGTCCTCTCACCCCTTCTGTTCAACATTTATGTAAAACCACTAGGCGAGATCATCCGTGGTTTTGGGGTGAATGTTCATCAGTATGCTGATGACACCCAGCTATACATCTCCACTCCAGACCACCCCAACGATGCCCTTACTGGGATGTCCCATTGCCTGGAGGCCGTACGGATCTGGATGGGGAGAAACAAACTCAGACTCAACCCCTCCAAGACTGAGTAGCTGTGGCTTCCAGCATCCCGGTATAGTCAGCTGGTACCATCACTGACAATTGGGGATGAGACCTTGCTCCCCACAGAGAGGGCCCACAATTTGGGTGTCCTCCTGGACTCACAGCTATCTTTAGAAGACCATTTGATGGCCGTGGCCAGGGGGGCCTTTTATCAGGTTCGCCTGATCCGCCAGTTGCGTCCCTTTCTGGATAGGGATGCCTTGCGCACAGTCACTCATGCCCTAGTCACTTCCCGTATGGTCTACTGCAATGCTCTCTACATGGGGTTCCCATTGAAAAGCACCCGGAGGCTCCAACTGGTCCAGAATGTAGCCGCGCGGGTGATTATGGGTGCATCTCGTTGCGCCCATGTAACACCTCTCCTACGCGAGCTGCACTGGCTCCCGGTGGTCTTCTGGGTGCAATTCAAGGTGTTAGTTATCACCTTTAAAGCGCTCCATGGCTTAGGGCCTGGGTACTTACGAGACCGTCTTTTGCCACCAATAGCCTCCCACCGACCAGTTCGTTCTCACAGGGAGGGACTACTCAGGGTACCGTCAGTCAAATTGTGCCGACTGGCAACTCCCGGGGGAGGGCCTTCTCTGTAAGGGCTCCAACCCTTTGGAATGAACTGCTCCCTGATATACGAAACATCCCTAATCAGGCAGGGCTAAGCACGTTAACTGGAAATGATTAAAATGTTATATAATTCTGGGTTTTATTTATTTGGGCTAAACTATGCTATAATTTTAATTATCAATTTTATGATGTTTATGTATCTTTTATTTTTTCTTGACTGTACACCGCCTTGAGTCCTGCGGGAGAAAGGCGGTATAGAAATATAATAAATAAATAAATAAATAAATAAATAAATAAATAAATAAATAAATAAATAAATAAATAAAATCACTGCTCTATGTGATCTCCTCCATTTTCATGTAGATATTGAACAGCAGTAGGACAGATTGGAGTGCAATGGCTTAGCTACTGAACAATCATCCAGTACAAACTTCAGAGAGATCACAACAGATGAGACTTAAAATATTACCACACCATTTCACATGCAAATAAGACCTGAAGAGTTTTGGGATACATGCCTGCTAATAAAATTATGAAGTTTATTTTTTTTACTGAGATGGATTTTGCTATAGGATGTCATTTCTCAAAATACATTACAGTTGTGGAAAATAACTGCAGTCAACATTGCAACATAGACACAAAATTAGAAACAAGTAGTTAAATTTATTATAAATTTAACTTTGTTATTATTGTCTTATCAATAGTGACTGGTTTAACTTAACAGAAGAAAGAATATTGAATATTGAGGGATATGATTTACTATATGGGTGGCATGCGTATTTATTCTATGATAAAAAGGTGGATAAGGTTTTCAAGACTCCCATATTAAGGAACGCCTTGTTGCGAGTCTGGAAAAAATATCAACATAAGATGAATTATAAAATACGTATATGGGTAATACCCAGGCATGCGATAGAAAGTGTAAGTGTGGATCAAAAACAAGATGTGATTACATATAAAGAGTTTCTTAAAATGGAAGGGAACATAATGCAGTTAAAACCATTAAATGTATTAAAAGAAGAAAAGATAGTACAGACTTGGTTCCAGTTTGGACAGTTACAAGCTAGATGAAAAGAAGATCAGAAAATTGGAATAAGGAAAACTGATGAAAATTTGGTAAAGCAAATTAGAGATTAAAGTCAATTGCATATAAAAAGGCTATATAATGCACTAATAGAAATAGATTCAGAAATGGAACTGGTTAAGGATTGTATGATAAAATAGGCACAGAATTTTCAGGAACCAATCATGATGGAAACTTGGGAAAAAATATGGGTTAGAAATGTACAATTTACACAAGCACAAAACTTAAAGAGAGAATATTTATAAAATGTACTATAGATGGCATTTAGATCCTAAAAAGTTAGCATATATGTATCCGAATCAACAACCTAAGTGTTGGAGATGTGACTGTGAAGATGCAACTTATTATCATATATGGTGGACATGTAAAAAAGTTAAAGCTTTTTGGATTAAAATATGGTGGATTGCTCAGAAGATTTTTTTAAAAAAAGATAAATTTTACTCCACAGCTACTCTTGTTGGGTATTATTAGAGGCTGTACTGTTAGAGAAACTAAACTGATTTTAAATTTAATAACTGCAGCAAGACTTTTGGTGGTGCAATATTGGAAGAAGGAAAACCTACCTACCATAGAAGAATGGACATTAAAAGTATCCAATTTAGCGGAAATGGCAAAAATTTCTGCATATTTGAAAGATCAAACACAAGAAAGTTATATTTTGGAATGGAGAAGCTGGATTGACTACATACAAAGTAAATATGGGACTAAAAAGTTTCAAATAGCATACGAATGAATACAAGTATTTAAGAAGATGTGTTATCATTTGGTTATGCAAAAAGGGAGTTAAAGTGTGAAAGGATGGAAAAAGTGTTTATAGACAGTTAGCATATGTTTGTTTAAGATTGTTAGATGAAATACCTTGTACTCTGCTCTGGGAAGTGGGTGGGGAGGGAGAGGTAATGGAGGGGGATGCTAGGGTTTAATTTTGTGTAAAATGTAAAATAAAACTATTTTAATAAGAGAAATTGGGTCTGCTCAAATACCATCTCAGATTGAATTAAAGAGGAAACAACAAAGGAATGGAAAAGAGGGGAGGAGTAGAGAGGGGAAAGTAGGGGAGTTGGAAGGTGAGAAGAAGAGAAAAGAAGAATGGGAAAAGGAGAGGAAGAAGGAAGGGGAAAGAAGAGCAGAAGAGAAGATAAGAAGGGAAGGAAGAAGAGAGGAGAAGGGAAAGAGGAAAGGAAGTAGGGAAGGAAAGGAGAGGAGGAATAAGGAAAGAAGAAAGAAAGGAGGAAAAAGAAGGGAAGGAGAAAAGGAAAGGTTGTAGTAAAACAAAGAATGAAATGGTAAAAGAGCAGACCCGAACAAATAATTAATTAATTACCTAATGGAAGTTAAAGAAGAAGATGAACGAACAATGGATAAGGATGGATAAAAGACTGTATATTTAAACATGTTGATGAAAAATAAAAATAAAAAACTTTTTCAAAAAAAATAATACTCAGCAATCAAAGCTGAGTATAATTTTAAGACAATTATAATAAAATACAATGAAGCAATATAAAACTAAAATAATGAAGTATTTAAATATATATTAAGACATAAACTAATTTACTAAATTACTAGAACTATTAAAAATTACCAATATTAAAAATTAGAGCACTACAATACAGAACTCTTATGATGGTTACTTTACATTGCAAAATAATAAAAATCACAGGTTTAAAAATATTCCCTGAAGCTCCATAATATTCTAAACAGGGAAAATTAAGTACTTTTTTATTGAATAGCAATGACAACTGAAAAAAAATTAACTAATCTCTTGGAGATCATCTCTGAAACGTTGATCAGCATTTGTTTTGCTGTGCCTGATTGCTAAAAGAGGTGTAATTAAACCCAATTTAAATAAAAGAGGGCAACAAAAAGCAATGTTCTGTTTTTCAACTTTTTTTTAAAGTATTTGGGAATAAATGATTTTTTTAAAGTATGCTGTAGAATTTCCCTTCCAGAAGAGCTGAAGAGGAGACATCAAGATGATGTAATGTAAAAATTATTGTCTGCATGGAATGTTTCTGTGAAAGTGTCCATCCTTTAGCAAATCTAGGTTGAGAGTCCATTGTTTAATTTTCAATATGCAATGCGTTTAAACTCAAATCCCAACTCCTGAAATTAGATCAGCCTTCCTCAATCCAGCTTCCAATTATTACAGGCTGGATACTGTTGCATCTATTGGTATCAATGTCTATAATTGTAATGTTTTCATGGGAGAGGGAAAATGTATTTCATAGAAATTGATGAAGTAACAGATCCTTCCCATGTCACACCAAGTTACTTTATATGAACCAAATCCTGGTACTTCTAAAATCATAACAAAGTGTGCATATGTAATAGCATTTGTATATGAATCTTAAGTACTCACTTAAAATATTCAGCTAAATGTATTTAATTTCTTTTTCTTTTTAATTTTGATATTTTTTTATTCATCAATAATAGAAATAACAAACCAAAACAAATATTAAGCATACAAAAAACAAAAGCCATAGATTAATATAAAGTCCGCAATTTATTTACAAATAAGATTGATCTATAGATACGAAAATTCCACATTAAAGATATCTTGCCCGAGCTATAAAGAATTCCTATCTTGCTTGTTTTTGCAAGATAGTGAACTGTGTTCTGATGGTGGAAAGTAGATCCAACATGTATCAGTAATAATTTTTTAAAATTGTATTAAAAAGTTATCTTCTGAAAGAAAGCAGTATAAAAATTAATACCTATAAAGACATAAAAGTAGAAAATAGTATAATTTAAATAGAAAACTGTAGAAGAAAGCTGTGGCTGAAAGATTTCCACACCTACAGTAGTATAGATACTGAAAGCATTGGCAATGCTTTCAGAAGTGATTTATGACTTCTGGTTTGGTGTTGCGGTGGGATGGTCTCTGTTAGGAATTCCTAAGGGGCTAAAGTCACCCTGAAGGGGTGACGAAGAAAGGAGGGACCCCTCGTCGATCATGGCTCTTTTGCTTGATCTGAGGACACCCAATTGACCAATGAAGAGAAACAACCATTACCATTGGAATGAAGCTGGGGCAACCAAAGATGAAGAAGTAGGAAGTGAGGATTCAAAGCACTGTATTTGTTCTAGTGAGACTTTTTGCAGGGGCATTAAATCTCCCAAGAAGTACTTTCGAAAAATGGGACTCTGTAAAGCAGGAGGAAGAGAATATTTGCCCAACTCTGAAAGAATAGCAGCAAGTAAGATTGGGAGCAGTTGACAGATCAAAAAAAAAAAAAAAAGAGGCAACTGAGGAGGAACTTCTAAAAACAAAGGGAAGGGGGTTGGTCCTACCTGAGAGGCACCTTCTCATTGGGTGGAGACAGCAGCCAGGATGTGTTGTATTCATCTGTTCAGATTGATGGATGAGTCTGTCATAGCTGTTATGACAGCTATGCCACCGTCCAAAGTATGCCACCGCCATTCCAGATGATGAGCCGGACGCGGGCAGAAATTAGGAAGAATGAGTTCTTTCTTCCTAAGAATGAGCGGTGAAAGGTCTTATTGACCCTGGGCACAAAGGTAGGATCAAGGCGAAGAACCACTTGATCTGCGTGGAACATGCAGAGGTCACTACGAACAGAAAGTGCGGCAATCTCAGATATGTGGCAAGACAACGTGATGACCATCAGAAAGGCAACCTTGCATGATAGCAGCCAGAGGCTAATCCTGTCCTTGTTACTGGGGAGATCCAGTTTTTGGCGAAGACAAAGAAAACAGACTTGCCATGTGGGAAACAAAGAGAAAGATAAGTGCGAAAAGGACCAGACTGGCGAAAGGGAGGGTCTGGCTGCTGTCTCCACCCAATGAGAAGGTGCGTATCAGATAGGACCAACACCCCTTCTCCATTGTGGGTGGAGACAGCAGCCAGGATGGGACATACCCAAGTTCACTGTCCCTACATATGGGGGGGGACCAGGCTGGCCCACAGAACCCTCCCCTGGATAAACCCACTGCAGCACCCTACGTCCAAAGGCAGCATCAGCCAAGGCAAACTTGTCCAGTTTGTAGTGGTGAATGAAGGGAGACGGTGAAGTCCACGTCGCCGCCCTGCAGATTTCAAGCAAAGATGCTTGCATGGTCCAAGCTGCCGATGTAGCTGCACTGCAGGTCGAATGAGTAGTCACATGAGAAGGTCTCAGTAAGGAGCACAGTTTGAATGCCGAAATGATGGCCTGACGAATCCAATGTCCAATGGTCGAGGATGACACCTTGCAACCCAAGGATACTGGTAAAAATGACACAAACAAAGATTCCATCCTGCGGAAGTCAGCAGTTCTCTTAATATAGACACAGAGTACCCTCCGGACGTCCAAAGTATGCCACCGCCATTCCAGATGATGAGCCGGACGCGGGCAGAAATTAGGAAGAATGAGTTCTTTCTTCCTAAGAATGAGTGGTGAAAGGTTGTATTGACCTTGGGCACAAAGGTAGGATCAAGATGAAGAACCATTTGATCTCCGTGGAACATGCAGAGGTCATTACGAACAGAAAGTGTGGCAACCTCCGATATGCAGCAAGACGAGGTGATGGCCACCAGAAAGGCAACCTTGCATGATAGCAGCCGGAGGCTAGTCGTCCACAAAGGCTTGTACGGGGGACCTGCAAGGGAATTCTGAACAATCAATAGGTCTTATGTTGGTACATGAGTATGCAGTACAGGAGGGCATAAGTTAGTAGCGCCCTGCAGGAACCAACGAATCAAGGGATGTTGAGCCAAGGATGTCAAAAGTAAGTACATAAGTAAGTACTGAGGAGATCGCTGCCACCTGTCTCCGCACTGTATTAGGAGATAGACCCTTGGAGAGGCCCTCCTGGAGGAAAACCAGGACATGGACAATAGAGGGCTGAGGGGCCAGAACCCCATTCCTATCACACCATGCACAAAAGGTCTGCCAAGTGGCCAAACAAATGCAGTCCGGAGAAAGCCTCCGCAAAGCCTGAATGGTCTAGATCACATCCGCCAGGATGTTGACTTCTCTGAGACCACCAAGTGGTCTGACGAACCCAAGGAAGGTCCGGATGGCTCACCGCCCCCTGAATCAGGGTGTCTCCCTCCTGGGGAAGCTGCCAAGCTGGGGCCACTGACAGCGAAACCAGGTCTGCAAACCAAGGCCTTCGCAGCCAATGCGGGGCCAGAAGAACAAGTTCCACTCATTCCAGCAACAACTTGCATATCACTATCAAAAGGAGGGAGATCAGCGGAAAGGCATAGAGCAGTCCCGATGGCCACAGAGACCTGAGAGCATCGGTGGCTTCTGCCTGAGGTGATGGGTATAAGTGAAGATGTGAAGATGTGAAGAAACGCGGAAGCTGGGCGCTCGCTTGTGTTGCAAAGAGATTGACCTCTGGAGTGCCAAAACAAGCCATCAGCTCCCTGAAAGTTCATGGATGCAGGTGCCACTCCACGTGATCCAAGTGCTGCTGACTCAGCCAATCCACCTGCACATTGGTCACTCCAGAGGTGTGCTGTGCCTTTAACGAACCGAGATGACGTTCCGCCAGAGACCCAACCTCAAGGCCTCTGTCATCAGGGACTTGGAATGTGTGTCCCCCAGACGGTTGATGTGAGCTTTCAATGTAATATTGTCCATGAGGACAAGAACATGGGCACCAGAAATGAGTCGTTGAAACGCCCAAAGAACTAGGAAAACTGTTCGCAAGTCCAACCAATTGATTGGCCGGTGGACCTCGCTGTTGTTCCACCTGCCCTGTGCAACCTGTCCCTGACAATGAGCCCCCCAGCCATGAAGGCTGGCATCCATTGTAACCACCACTCTCTGGGGCTCAAAAAACAGGCAACCTTTTGAGATGGCCAGAGATCGCCATCATCTGAGGGATCTGTGCACTGCTTTGGGGACTGGAATCTGTACAGATTTATTTATTTATTTATTCATTCATTCATTCATTCATTCATTTATTGGTTCAATTTATATGTCGCCCTTCTCCAGAGAGTCAGGGCGGCTTACAATGCATTAAGCAATAGCCTTCAAACTTTTATATACACCTGCTTAGTAGGGCTTTCGGCCCCACCAAGCAGTGTTCTTTTTTATACAAAGTTAGCTTATTGCCTCCACAATCTGGGTCCTCATTTTACCTACTTCGGAAGGATGGAAGGCTGAGTCAACATTGAGCCTGGTGAGATTTGAACTCGCAGTAATTGCAGGCAGCTGGCAGCTAAAGTGCCAGCTGCCTGCACTTTAAACTTTAACAGCCCTTTAGTCCGCTGCTCCACCAAGGCTCATTAGATGAGCCTTGGTGGAGATGACTTTCTGCAACAGCAAAAGAAACCATTGAAGTTCCCTGGAATGTAATTGAGTCCAAGGAACCAAGGGTTGCACAAGCACAAAGGGAGAAGATGATCAGGTCCCTTCAATTCTAGAAATGAGGGCCCTCAAACTATCCTGTCGTTCCTGAGACAGATAGACTCTCCCCACCACAGAATCAATTATTGCTCCCAAATGGAGCAGACGGGAGGTAGTAGTCAAATGACTCTTCTCAAGATTAATGGAAAAACCATGTGAGGTGAGAGTCTAAAGGGTAGACTACATCTGCAGAGGCCTGCTGGGGAGTAGAAAACAAAATCAGGATATCGTCCAGATAACACTGGAGATGAATAGATCTAGTCCTGAGGAAAGCCACCAAAGCCGCCAATACCTTGGTAAAGGTACGGGGGGCAGAGGAAAGGCCAAAGGGCAAGGCCCAGTATTGGTAATGGGATCCCCCATAGCAGGATCTAAGGAACTTCCTGTGGGAGGGAAGGATGGGAATATGTAGATAGACCTCGGTGAGGTCTATAGAAGAGAGGAGATTGCACCTCCGAACACCGTCGAGAATACATCATAATGACTGCATCTTGAATGTGCAGTATACCACATACCAGTTCAACGTTTAAGGTCCAGAATGGGTCTCCACCCCCTCCCCATCCCCCGATGACTTTGGCACAAGAAATACACTGGAATAAAATCCATTATCCTTCTGATCATCAAGTTGGATAACCCTGATCGAAAGGAGATGCTGAACCACTGAATCCATAAGGGATCTTTTCTGAAAGTTATGAGAGAGCAGACAGCGTACCAAGAACATTGGAGGAGGCGAAAGGAATTCAATGGCCAACCCTGATTTTAACGTGGCCTGGACCCCTTTATCAGAAGTGGTTCTCTCCCAAAGGTGGGCAAAGAGGACAAATCTGCCACCTATGGGAGGATCGGAATGCAGTTAATGACAACGTCAGAGTGAACGACCTCCTCTCCCCCCCCCCCGAAAGGGCCGTTTGCTCAGAAATAGTCTGAGCCTGGGCTGGAAACTCCTGTGCGACCTAGGAGTTGAAAAGGAAGAACCACTCCCATCATAACCCCGAAACTGTGGGTGGGAAGAGAAGGGGTGGAACCACAACTCCTCCCTATGGTACGCTGTAGGCAGAATCTTCCTCTTGTCCTAAGTCTTGATGAGGAAGGCCTCCAGAGGGTCTCTAAATATCTTAGACCCCAAGAAGGGAACTGGCACCAAACACCATTTATGTCTGGCATCAGCCTGAAAGTGGAGGAGCCAGACTAAGCGATGGGCCGTCACAGAAGAAGCTAGGGTCTTAGCAGCAAACTGAGCAGCGTTCAGGGTGGCGTCCATGGAAAATTGGACAGTGGTGATGATCTTGTTCAGATTCTGCTTCATCCTGACAGCCTCTGTCACCAAGTTCTCCTGCAACTGGCCGAGCCAGAGGAGCGAGGTCCGATTGAAAAATGAAGCCGTAGATGCAGACTGTATGGCCCAAGCAGCTCCCTGGTGGGCTCTCTGCAGAACCTGATCGGCCTGGCGATCCTCTGGACGGAGCCCTTCATCTGGTTCCCCGGGAATAGCCGCATTCAACAGAAGAGCTGCCACTGGTGCATCCATGTTTGGCACTTGAAGGATTGAGGCCAGGTCAGGTGCCACATTGAAATTCTTCCAATTCATTGCAGTCAGGGCCGGAGCCGATCTGGGCGAGGACTACTGTTTCCGAATTACGTCCAGGAACAGGGGAGGAGTTGGAATAGAATTCACTGGTCTGGAGGGTTCTGCAAACAGGGGATTCAAAGTCCCTTTAGCCATCACGGAGGGAACCGGCACAGGACAATCTGAGCCCAGTTTAGCCATATTAACGGCCTTGAACAGCAAGGACTTAAACAAGGTCTGAGAGAACAGACCCGTAAATGTGGGCTGGTCCGGGGGAAGGCCCTCATCCTCTGACAGATTCGGATCCCAGGAGTCATGCTCTGCTGGAGAGGAAGCACGGCTTCCAGCGGAAGAGACTGGAGAAGTCAGGGCCTCAATAGACAGAGAGTCCTCAAGACAATTGTCAGTGTGGGCATAGGAGCCACCAGACCTTACTGAAGCTGCTCTGACTGGAGGCAAGAATTGAGTTGTGAGGGATTGTTGCACAGCTGTGGCAAAAAATTGTGTGACATGTTATTGACCTGTCCCAATCCCAAAGAAAGAGGGATAGCAATGCCCTCTGCAGTGGCCGCAAATGGAACAGGAGGAGGAACAGCATCTGTAGTGGCAGGAGGGTCTGGAGTTGAAGCCATCCCCCACAAACTGTTGGCTTGGATGGTCACCCAACAGTCTTGAAAATGAGCCTGGTCAGATGCCATGATGTCCATTGGGGGGAAACACTGGTCTCTTTGGGTGCCGCCTCCAGTTGCCCGCTAGCCCTGGCACAAATCTTGCTCAGCACCCTATCTCTGCGTATTTCAGCCCGGGAGGAGTGTAAATCCTTGGCAGGCTTGTGATGGACCCTTGAATCCTTACTATGTGAAGGTACTGTGGCAGAAGAGAAGCTAGGTCCGCCTTGGACGCAGAATCCCTTGGACTGGGGCTCACAGAGCGTCCAGCCTTCCGGCCATGCTTTGGTTTTGACAAAGCCTTTGGCATGCTTACAGGGGAAGAGGGCTAAGCCAGTAAGGGTAGGCACAAGGCCACTGATATAAGCCACGCACCCAGTAAATGGGAATGCAGAAAGGCAGTAAAACTGTTTAGTGCCACACTCAGTGAAGAAGGGGATCAAGCCCAGTGAAGGGGAATTTTATTAAGCACAAAAAATCCCCGTTACTCTAAAGTGAGGCACAGACTGAAGTCTGGAGGCCTGTAATCAAAGGCAAGAGCGTTATGTGCAAGCATCTGACAGTGTTAAATGGCGGCCAGCTTTGACAGGACAATAAGTGGGAGCGCAAAACTCCACAACGGACCATATGGTGTTTCCAAAATGGCGGCCGGCACTGACAGAGGTAACTGGGAACGCGAAGCTCCACAATATCACAGAATGGTGGCCGAGAGTGAGAGGACTATGGAGGGAGCACAAAACTCCACAAACTAGCCACCTCAATTAACAAGTCCTTGGGCGGAAGCTACCTAACCTGACTAAGCATCGCTCATAGACTAGGGCTCTGTGGGTGAAGTGAAAAGCGCAAACTGCGCTGTGAAGGGAGCGAGCTCTGCTAGATAAGCCGCCGCCCATGGCCGAAACACCGCACCAGGCATGAAGTCCAAAAACTGCCGTTCCAAACCACGGCTTGTGAGGCAAAGATTGAATCCACTACCCAGTGCTGAAAGATGAGCGGGATCAATGGCAGATGGTAAGGCCACAGGAAGCGTGGAGCTCTGCACCTTCAGAATCCCTCGGGAGCACATAGCTCCACTGTGAGTTCGGGCAAAACCCTTACAACTCCACAAAGCCCTTGGTCAATAATTATTCCCTGGGAACTTAAAGGAGCCCACAAGGGGTTGAGAGAGGAGATCCCCCCCCCCCCGCCCCAGATAGCTAAGGGGCTAGCTATTAAGGGTCGAAGTCTTACTGCAGTGTAGGAAAGTCCGAAGTCGAAGTCAGAAGTCAGAAACAGTCCAGGTCAAATGCCAGAATCAAGCCGCAGTTGAGAGAAGTTATCACAGTAACCAATGTCCAAATCTGTGGTCAAGAAACGGTCCAGGTCAAACCCAAATTCAGTCAGAAAGAGATAGAGAAAGATAAACAAATGCCAGAGAAACAGTCCCACATACCTGTCCAGACTGACGGACTAAGTCAAAAGCTGGATCTCCCTAGTAACAAGAGCGGGATTTAACAGCTATGACAGACTCAGTCCATCAATCTGAACAGATGAGTACAACCCATCCTGGCTGCTGTCTCCACCCACAATGGAGAAAAGACTGGGCTGGTTATTTTTGTAATGTTAAAAGCTGCTTTAGAATCCTTTCCTTTGTGCCATGTTCTTTTTGTAGCTTTAAATAATGAATTCTAGAAAAAGAAAAAATAAATTTTGGGACTTTGTTAACTCTTAAAGTTGACTATAAAGATGGAAGAGTCAGAGTGACACCTACTAGCTGAAAGGACATGACATGTGTGAAAAGAATTAAGGAAGGCAGAACACTCTCAAGGTCACAGGTTAGTGATAACAGAGATACAGAAGCTATCTTAAGAACCAAAACAACAGCTGTTGAAAAACTGTTTTTTTGTGGAGTTTGAAGGTACAGAATTTCTGGAAATGTAGATTACAAATAACCTTGAGAATCTGACCTAGTGGATTAGCTTGGTTTTGTTTTAAAACCAACAGAAGCAATTTTCTGATTTATTAGACATTTGAAATATTGGACTATTGAATTTTTTGAGGGATTTGGTGGGTCTTCTGGATTATAAATATTAACTGAGAAAAAATAAAGAAATAACTACATAAACCTATAGCTATACAATGGATTGACTTTGAGCACTGACTCTGAGGATTACAAATTCAAACAACTGTAAGAAATGATTGGTGACTGAGAGAAATAGGCACTGGTTTGAATTCCAAACATATTGGGTAGGTGGAATACTGTGGGACACTGTGGTGACTGTGGATGGCTTGAAATATTGTGTTCTATCTGTTGTTTGTGTTTTTCTCCCCTCTCTAAATGATTTAACTAGACTGCCTTTTTTAATATTAGATGCTGATATGATTAGTATTTCAAATCTAATCAGAATAGGGGGGAAAGCATCATCAATACCATCATTGGTTAGCGCATCAAGTCAAAAATCTATTAGACACCATTCTACTACAAGAGAAAATAAATACCTATCAATTACAAGTGATGCTCCAGTCAAAGAAGTTATGACAAAAAATCATATCGAGATGAAAAATGAGAGGGGAGAGATGAAAAATGAGTTGGGAGAAAGTGGTATGGGAGAGATGAAAGAAAAATGTGTCATTTGGATGAAAGAACAGGGAATTTTCAGCAAATGATAATAAAGAATGAACAAAGTATTTAGAAAACAGATGCTGTCTTACCTGAATATCCCTTCTATGCACACTGCTGGAGAATCCAATGTGTGCGTTATTCAATGTTGCTTAGCCATAGACCGAATGTGTATTTCTTTAAATTTCTTTGGCCACGCCTCCTCTGCTGGCTGAGGCTCAGTTTTTTTCACGAAGGCATGGACCGGTGAGGGTGTGCAACAAGGCCATCCAGGAAGAAGAAGAAGAAGCCTGACAGGGCGAGTTGGATTCTCCAGCAGCGTGCATAGAAGGGATGTTCAGGTAAGACAACGTCTGTTCTCCAGCACGCTGCTTAGAGATGCACAGCGTGTGATATACCAAAGCAAGACCTAAGAAGGGAGGGAGGCGGACTGCTCCCGGTTGGCTGAAGTAGAACAGATCATTTGCAGTACATGCCGTCCAAAGGACGCCCCAGCTGAGGCAAAAGAGTCGACCTTATAATGGCAGATAAATGGTGTTAAGGAAGTCCAAGTGGCTGCCCTGCAGATGTCATTAACAGAAGCTTGGGTGGCCCATGCCGCTGTGATAGAAGCTCCTCATTGAGTGGGCCAAAATCCATCCCGTATCGGTTTGTTCTTGGAATGCATACGCCTTGGAAATGTACACCTTCAGCCAGTGTCCGATGGTAGAAGAAGAGACTTTTCTACCCATTGATGCTGGGAGAAAAGAAACAAACAAGACCTCCAACTTAAGGAAAGGCGCAGTCCATTTAATGTATCGGCGGAGGGCCCTCCGAACATCCAAGGTATACCATTGTTCTTCCAAGTGATGCCTTGGGTTCGGGCAGAAATCTGGGAGCACCAGTTCCTGGGCACAGTGATAGAAGGTGTTAACCTTGGACAGAAAGGAGGGATTCATCGACAGGAGTACTCTGTTCAAATGGAAGATACAGAGATTGTCTCTGACTGACAAGGCAGCAATCTCAGAATCATGTCATGCCCAGGTTATCGCCACCAGAAAGGCAACTTTAAGAGTCAAAAGCCGAAGGCTGATGGGCCCAATGATTCGAAGGGGGAAAACATGAGTTCCTGAAACACCAAGGAAAGGTCCCATGTTGGATAGCGATGGACAACAGATGGAAGGAGGTTGGCTGCTGCTTTAAGAAAGCTACAAATCCTTGAGTTTTGTGTAAGGAGGTGATCGTCAGTGATGGACATAAGAGTGTTCAGGGCAGTGATTTGCTGTCAAAGCATATGTGGGGCAAGACCCTTGTCCAAGCTGGCCTGTAAAATGTAAAGGATGCTGAAGTCGGGTTGATGTGCACTCTAGAACACCACAAACAGAACAACCTCCAAGTAGCTTTGTAGATCCGGTTCGTAGATACAGTCTGGAAGACTGTATAGTGTTAATCACATGCCTTGAGAGATTGTCCTTCCTTAGGAGGAGCCTCTCAAGTGCCAGATGGTCAACTGGACCAACTGAGGCTCTGGATGCAGTATGACCCCCTGGCTGAGAGAGATCCTGTCCCATGGAATCCTCCAAGGACAAGTGACAGACAGGCTCACCAGATCCACATACCAGGGTCAGTGCGGCAAATGGGAGGGGAGGGGGCGACCAGAAGGACATTTGCTCTCTCTGCTAAAATCTTGCGAATCAGTCTCTAGATGAGTGGAAGAGGCGGAAAGGCTAGCATCTTCGCCAACTCGTCCATGACTGGTTTGGATGGAGTGTTCTCTTCGCGTTTCACATGCAGTTTTGTGGTCACATTGTCCATCAGGATTAGCACATGGTGGCCTTCCACAGTGGACTGGAAGTGGCACAGGGTAAGGTGGACTGCCCGCAGCTCCAACCAATGGATATCGTTCTGGAGACCAACAACCTTGAGCAACTTGGGAGAAAGATGAGCGCCCCAACCTAACAAGCTCGCATCTGTTGTAACAGTGATGCATTGTGGTTTGTGGAAAATGCAACCCTTCCAAATGGCAGCCAAGTTCCACCATTGGAATGACTGGCGGACTGCTGCCGGAAGCTGTACCTGGGCCCTGGAGTTGCTGTGACATGACTTCTGGTATGGGAGCAGGTACAATTGCTATGGTCAGGCATGGAATCAGGCCCACAGTACTATTGAAATGCACAAGATCACTTTCCTGAGTAACCAAGACAGGAGGTGCAAAGGGACGACCCTGAGGGAGAGAAACCACTCTGAGAAGCCAAGGTCTGAATGCTGAGACATCACTCCGGAGACAGGAAACCTGACCTTTCCTGGAGTCCAGCGCAGCTCCCAGATGGAGAATGCAAGTGGTGGGTCGCAGATGGCTTTTCTCCAGGTTCAGAGAAGACCCGTGTTGTTGAAGGGTTTGACACCATCACCAGGTCTTGTGTAACTTGCATCTGTGAGGACAACAGAATTAGTATGTCGTCCAGGTAGGAAAGAACCCTGACGGGAAACTGTTGGAGAGAGGCGGCCACCATCACCACGAGTTTTGTGAAGGTCCTGGGGACCGATGAGAGGCCAAATGGCATTGCCTGATATTGCAAATGCCGATTGGCATACAGGAAACGCAGGAACCTTCAATGGGATGTCTGAATTCGGACGTGAAGGTAGGTCTCCTTGAGGTCTACTGAAGTCATATAATCCATCTCCCATATGCAACAAAGATTGATTTGAGGGATTGCATTTTGAATTGGTGGTATACAATAAACTTGTTTAGCTCCCTGAGGTCCAAGATCCCTCTCCAGCCTCTGGAACCTTTGGGGACTAGGAAAAAGATTGAATAGAAACTGGTCCCAAGGTGTTCTGTGGGAACGGGCTCTATGGCACAGATTTCTAGGAGATGCTGTATCTCTGCATCCATCAATCATCTTTTGTCTGGGTTGGCCAAAATTGGGCACAGGATGAAATGGTTGGGAGGTTTGGAGCAGAATTTTAAGGTGAGGCCCAGTCACACCATTTTGAGAACACTGTCAGCATTTCATGCTGCACTTACTCTAATGCTGACATAAGAAGGAGAAGTGGAGGCATCTGGAAAGGGACGGTTGACTCTTCACCTACTTATTTTCCCTGGAGAGAATATCACCTAGGAGATGGGATGGGAGGGGGAAATTCCTTTGAGTAGGAGCAGTAGATTAGGGGCAGAGTGACTGGGAAGATGGCCAATGAGTGCAGAGGAGTGGGGAGAGGAAAAAGAGGATCAATTAAGTAATCAACTACACTGATATAAGCCATTACTAACTCCAGCATATTAGTGTACATCAGTGGATTTATAGTGGCACTGCTTTTTATTTGGTCTTATTTCTTACTGATATACTTAGGGGATTAGAAGAATTTATATACATAGTTGGGTATAAGCTTGATAATACTAAATATCTAATTTAGTTTAATTATTTATGTTTATATTTAAGGCATATTTTTTTCACAAATTAATTATACCACCCAATATAACTATTAATAAATTTTTGATTACGTGATTGATTGCTTAGGTAATTACTTATATACATTGATTAATTGTTTGTCTATATAATTATTCATATATATATATATATATATATATATATATATATATATATATATATATATATATATATATATATATATATTACAAATAAGAATTTATTTAATTGTGATTTGAGAACATTTAAATTAAGCCTTATTGCTTTTTATACTTTTTTTAAAAAAATTGATTTATATGCCGCCCTTCTCCGGAGACTCAGGGCAGCTTACAATGTGTTAAGCAATAGCCTTCATACTTTTGTATATTTATATTTATACAAAGTCAGCTTATTGCCCCCAACAAACTGGGTCCTCAATTTACCCACCTTATAAAGGATGGAAGGCTGAGTCAACCTTGAGTCTGCCTGGGATTGAACTCGCCAGTAATTGCAGCAGCTGGATCTTAAATGCTGCCTTTGTAGGAGGCATTACTCCCCTACACTACTCAGGCTCTGAATAATAACTTGAATAATTATTAGTAGAAATACAGATGATTTAAGTGATTGATTATAATAAGATATATGATTAGTGATAAGTAGAGTTGTAACCAATTGAAAGGTGAAAGTGAACAGTATTTATTGAATTGATTAGTGGAAAAAGATTAGTATCTGAATAGACAGAATTGGATTTATATAGAAGAAACCAATGGATCTGATAGATTCATTGGAGGGCTAAATTAAGGGATTAAGGAATAGACTGAGTGAGGAGTTGTATTAGTCAAGAAAAATTGAAGGCACAAGGGAAAATAATTAAATAACAATTAGTGGATGATCAGTGGATGACTGTCTGGAGAAATATAGAAAAGATAGTGAGAGAACAGGCAAGAATATTGAGAGAGATGACAAGCCTCTCATCTACAGTGACCAAAACTGGGAAGAAAACAACTCAAAACCTCTCTAACCCTATGATTACAACGACACCACCTTCAATGCAGAAGTCAGCAGAAGGCTTATCTAAGACTGAAAAATCAACCATGATTTCAACTATGCAAGCGATGCAGTCTACGTTAACTATGATACAAGAGACAATGCTGATGATGCAGGAAAAGATATCTTGTAACCATCTAGAATTGAAAACAGACATTAAAGTCATTGACCAAAAAATGAGCAATATACAGCAATCGATACAAATGAATGAACAGAAAATAAATAAGATGGAGTCCAAAATGGAGCAACAAGAAAAGAATTGGATGCAGTGGATCAAAAGTTAATGGCGCAGAACAGGAAGCTGGAAGATTCAATAACGCAGTTGGAAATGGATAGAGCTTCCTTTTACCTGCGCTTCCAAAACATCTCTGAGGAGGATGAAAACTTGGGCCAGGTTATGGCAGGATTAATAGCCGAGGTACTAGAACAAGATAAGATGATATTGTAAAAGAACTGGATGAAGTATATAGGGTGCAAACCAACTATGCCAGACGAAATAAGTTGCTGAGGGAAGTTCATATAATGTTCGCTTGGAAAAAAGTTAAGGACATTTTTTATAATATGGTGAGGGAGGAACCAATCAGTTATAAAGGAAAAGAAGTGATTGTGTTAAAACAAGTTCCGAGGAGGGTGAGAGAAGTGAGAAGGGAGTACAGATTCCTAGCTAATCAATTAAACAAGAGGAGTATACTTTTTAGATGGACCCTGCCAGAGGGGATGTTGATAACATGGCAAGGGAGGAAAATCAAAATAGGAAGTCTGGTAGAGGCCCAGGAATTTTTAGATCAACTGAGAGGGTCAGAGGAAGATCAAAATAGTAAAGAGGAATTAGAAGTGGCTAATATAGAAGAAGACCTCACCCAGCAAAGAAGATCAAAAGAAGGGACCCCGGAAAAGAAAGAAGTAGAAGAGAAGGGAAGCAAGGAAGTACAGAAGACAGAAAGTCCACAGAGAGTCACACGATCGAATAAAATTTAAAATAGCCCAAGGTTATAGAAATGGATAACTGGAAACTTATCAATCAACCTTAATGGATTGAATGATTATAAAAAGAGAAAAATATTCTTCACCAAATTAGTCAAACAAAATGCAGGATATAGTATGCTTACAAGAGGTCCACATAAAAAAAGAAGATGAAAAATATTTGGAATTAAAAAAACATGGAAATCTTTATACATCTCTAGCAGGAAAGAAAAAGAGAGGGGTGGCTCTGTACATCAAAAAAGAAATAAAAGCAGAATTGAAATATGCAGACTCAAAGGATAGGATCTTAGTGGTAGAAATTAAGGAAGACAATCTTCCAATATTAATAACTGCTTTCTACGCTCCAAACAAAAATTTAAGAGAATTTTACAACAAAGTACGAGAAATATTAAGCGAAATGGATAATAATAATATATGCATAATAGGAGACTATAATGGAGTGGTAGATCCAAATAAGGACCACAAAAGACCTAAGGGCCAAAAGAAAAAAAGGGAAAGCCTGCCAAAATCTTTTTTTAATCTGGTAGACGAATTGAACTTGGTAGATATTTGGCGATCTTTACATCCATACAAAAGACAGTATACTTTTTACTCAAACCCCCCAAAAACATGGTCCAGAATTGATATGGTATGGGCAAGCAGGACCATAGGAATGGATATCACATCAGCTGAGATTGCACCCAATATATGGGCGGATCACAACCCATTGGAGATTAAATGGAGAATTGGATATAAAAGGAGGAATGTAAAATGGAGATTAAATTTAAAATTCTTACGGGATAAACAAAATATTGAGAAAATAAATGAAGAACTAAAAGTTTTTTTCGAAGAAAATGAAAAGGAACCAATAGATAGAGGAATAATTTGGGATGCAATGAAGGCAGTGTTAAGAGATTGGCAATAGCATATGGAGCACACAAAAACAAAGAAAGAAGAGAGACCCAGAAGAAAATGTTGGAAGAATTGGAGAAAGTAGAGAAGGAAATACAACAGAACCCGGACAATGAGAAAGTGAAAGAAAATTGGATGACAGTACGGCATAGAATAAATTTAATAGACCAGGAAAAATTGGCTTATGAAATTAAACGATCCAAACAATATCATTTTGAAAACGCAAATAAGCCCGGCAGATGGCTGTCCTACAGAATTAAAAAAGAAAAAGAGAAAGGGATCATATACCAATTAGAAGATCAAGAAGGCCATATTATAAATAAGGAAGAAGAGAAATTAGAAACTATTCGTGAATACTATGCCACCCTGTATAAGGAAGAAGATATTCCTAATGGAAAAGTGGAACAATATCTATCGGAAAGAGAACTCCCAGTGATTGGAGAGGGAGATAAAGAGATGTTAAATAAAGAAATTACAATGACAGAGCTAATGATTGTGATATCTAAATTGAAAAAGAACAAATCACCGGGGCCGGATGGATTCCCAGGGGAACTATATAAAAATCCAGAATTACAAGATATTCTCCTACCGGGACTTCCGGTGGCGCCTTCCTCGTCGGCGGCGGGCTCCTCCATGCCCGCCGGTCTCTCGGCGCGTTAGAGCTGCCTCACAGCTGGCAGGCGGCTCGAAAAACCTGCTCCTTGACAGGAGGAGCAGGGAGAGCTTCTGGGGGTGAGGTTGAGCCTCCTCGAGCCCCCCAGGATTTTTTCTTTGTCCTGGGGAGGGCTCAGAAGGATGGCTCCCTCCGTACCCCCAGGGTATGCTCCGCGCCGAGAGGAACCTCCGCTAAACTAGCGGAGCCAGACGCTGGGAGTAACACCACACTTTGAATGAGAATCGGAGCAAGTTGGAAAAGAAAGAAGGAAAATTTAAGCAAGTATGGATTTTTTTTTCAACGGATTTTTTTTTTGGAAGAGGAGGGAGGGAAGGGGGAAGGAGAGGAAGAAAAGTGAAAGTTTTTAAGATGGCGACTGGCTCTGCTTGAAAGGAAAGTGATAGCGGAAATATTTACAGACAAAGAACTTAAAGGAACAGAGCCTGAATAGATTTCTCCTGTTTTTTCTTTTCCTTTTTTTTTTCTATTGAAGTAAGAAGGATTCCCTTTTTTTTGGTCCTTTTTAAAAGTAAAGATGCCTAAACCTAAAGGAAGGGGGGATCCCCCTTGAATCAGATGAATAAAGTTGAAATGTCTCATTTGCAGAGACTTACAGAACAAGAGTTAAAAGAGTTAATTACAAGGTCTTTAGAGAGTGTAGTAGACCAGGTAAAAGGTTCACAGAAGGATATTGAGGAACTGGTTTTTGGGAAATATGACCAATTAAATCAAATTATTGCTCAAGTAGCTTCAGATTTTACAACTGCGATGGCTGCAATGGGGAAGAAAATGATTGAGATGAGTAATAAATTTGAAACTCAGATACAAGAGTTGCAAACGAAACTTTTGGAAGCAGAGGCCAAAAACTATAATATTCAGAATGATGTTATTATGCTTCAGATTAAGGCTAAAGAATCAGCAATTAGACTAAGAGGGATAAAAGAAAACAGCAGAGAAAACTTAAGAACAACCTGTGCAAAGGCCTTTGCAGAATTATTAAAGCTACAAGAAGAATCAATTTTGGGTTCAATAGTGAAAGTTTACAGAGTTAACTCACGTTTGGCTAAGCAAAGAAATCTGCCTAGAGATGTTGTTGTTTACTTCACGGATAAAAGACTGAGAGATGATATTTTACAAAAGTCTTATTTTGATAGAGTGCAGGTAGCAGGTACACAAATTAGGATTTTCAAAGAGTTACCGTCGAAGGTCTTAAAAGACAGGAAAGATTTTGATTTTTTGGTCAAGGAACTGAAGAGAAGTAATATCTCATTTAGATGGGATTTTCCAGTTGGTATAATTTTTAGATATCAAGGTGTGAGACATTGTCTGAATACTATTGAAAAAGCAGAATATTTTTATCAAAATATTTTTAAGGGAGCACCGAAACATCTTAAGGATAAAAAGTCAAAAACAGAGTTTACAAAATGTGAACAGAAAGAAGAAAATCAAAGTGTGTTAAAAACAAAAGGAGATTTTGGTGGTTGTCCAGAGGATCCTATTATGGATTTTTCTGATGAGAAAATTGAACACCTCAGTGTCCTTGGGGGATTACAGGACCTTGAATTGCTGGAGGAAGCCTCAACAAACAAAGATTTACTTCGAGATGACCAGCAACAGAGGTCTAATACTCTTCAAGACATGGGGGGTGATGCTAATCGACAGGAACTAGAGGTTAACGAAGAAATCCGACTGGAAACCACAGCTGACAAATTTAAAGAGCATTGTCAATTGTTTGATATTGAATCAGAAAGCATTGAAAGATCTGGAAAAAGTGGATTATAAAAATTCTTTTAAGAAGTACAACAATTTGTTAAAAGTTCATTCTGAGTTGGACTAACTTTAAATTTATCTATTAAAATGGATTATAAAAACTTTTACTATGAAGTTTATCCTGGACTGGACATGATATCCTGAGTTCAGATGGATTGCTGCAAAATTAGCAGCGATCACTGGTTACCCAATTATATATTTTTTGTGGAACTTATCATCTAGGAGAAGACTATGAAATTGAAAATATCTTATAACCCGAAGGATTGGATTGCAAAGGGTGGCAGGATTTGAAACAATTTTAAAGGAACATCTGGGAATGCAGCTTTTAGTTGGTTTTTTCTTTTTTTCTCAAGGTTTGAATGCCAAGGCTGCAAAAGCCTATTTTTAGGTATAGTATAAGTTAGCTTGAATGAATCTTCCTAGAGCGGTGAATATTCATTCGTGGTTGAATTTTATTCATATAAAGTCACTCGGGGGGTGGTGTGGAGAAACGTATTATTTTGCTGATGGGGGCAGCGACAAGATGAAGATTATCGAAGTTGGATCTATGAGAGGAAATATGTTTGACATCAATCAAGTTGAAGAGAAGATTGAAAGTTGGATTATAGAGATTGAGAAATGAATTAAATAAGATAATTCTCTTTATGATATAACTGTATGATTATAAATATATATGCACGTACATTTCTTATGCTTTATGTTTTGGGGGTTTTTCTTTAGTTAAGGGGTGTAGTTAGGACAATTATAATAGTGTTCTTAATTATAATGACTATTAATGGTTTTTTTTCAATATTGTTTAAATATATTAATGTTTGGTTCTTTGTTTGTTTTTACTTTTTTTTCCCTCTTTCCTTCTCTCTCCTTCTCTTCCTCTTTCGAAATTTGTTTAATTGAGAATTCGAATACTTAATAATCTTTTTCTTTTTCCCTTGTTCTAAGTTTTGGTTTTTTTAACTTGTAGCGGAAGTCAGGGGGGGTTAGGGAGGGGAGGGGTTGGGGTTGGGGGAGGATGGGAGGGGGTGGGTAGGGGGACTGGGGAGGGGGGGTGAAAATGGAAAAAATTTTGTATTGTAAAACCTTTTCAATAATAATAAAAAAAAAGATATTCTCCTACCAAAATTGCTAGATATTTTACAATGAGGCCCTGACAAAATCTAAGATCCCAGAATCATGGAGGGAGGAGTATATTACCCTCCTTCCAAAAGAAGGAACAGATATAAAATTGATAAAGAATTCTAGACCTATCTCCCTCCTTAATACTGATTATAAAATTTACATGAATATCATGGCAGAAAGGTTAAAGATAATATTGAAAAAGATAATACATAGTGATCAAAATGGATTTCTGCCAGGGAGACAGATACAAAACAATACAAGGACAATATTAGATGTATTAGAATACTACAAGGAACACCCTGATAAAGAAATGGTACTGGCCTTCTTAGATACTCAGAAGGCATTTGATAACTTAAACTGGGATTTTATGAAGCAACAAATTAATAAAATGGGATTCGGACAACATTTTGTGAACACAATAACTGTGATTTACAAGAAACAAAGGGCAAATATCTTAGTGAACGGAGAATTAACAAAAACCTTTCAAATCAGGAAAGAGGTGAGACAGGGTTGCCCCCTATCACCACTTTTGTTCATCTTAGCATTGGAAGTATTATTAAAAAGGATTAGAGAAAATAAGCAAATCAAAGGACTAAAATTAGAAAGGAAATATATAAAACACAAGCTTTTGCTGATGATGTGGCATTAATTATGGAGGAACCATTGGAAACAGGCGCCCAAATTTTGGAGGAAATTGGTAAGTATGGAGAGGTGGCAGGGTTTAAATTAAATAAATCAAAAAACAAAATGTTGACAAAAAATATGACTAAAGATCAACAAAAATTGTTGGAAGAAGCAATGGGGATACAAATGGTAAAGAAAGTAAAATATTTAGGAGTAGATCTCAGCAAAATGCTCGGCTATCAAAGAGGACAATTATGTACCCTTGGTTAAAAATATTAAACGAGACTTAGAAAAGTGGGAGAAGCTATCTTTTTTAGGGAGGATTTCAACAATTAAAATGAGTGTACTACTAAAGCTGTTATACCTATTTCAAACTGTCACCGGTAAAATTAGATAGGAAATTCTTTCGGGAATTAAATTCTACTGTTAGAAAATTTATTTGGGGAGGGAAGAAACCCAGGATTGCAATT
The DNA here is from genome assembly GCA_038048745.1 of Coluber constrictor foxii. Classification (NCBI taxonomy): domain Eukaryota; kingdom Metazoa; phylum Chordata; class Lepidosauria; order Squamata; family Colubridae; genus Coluber; species Coluber constrictor. The sequence goes on along the minus strand of CM075961.1, from coordinate 109,143,942 downwards.
AGGAATTTACAAGATAAAAAAGATAGGGGAGGCCTAGGATTACCAATTTGAGAAATTTATCAAAAAGCAGCAAATTTAGTATGGATAAAAGAAAAGGCAACTCTGGGAAACAAAAGACTTTTGATTTTAGAGGGACATGACCTCCAGAAGGGATGGCATGCATATTTCTGGGAAACTGAGAAAAGAACAAAATCATATTTTCACAAACATAAAATAAGGGATACGTTAATGTCGACATGAGGAGAAATAAGACGAAAACAATATACTCAAGTTCACAGATGGCTATCCACAATGGAAGCAATAATATACCCAAATTTACTGGAATTGGGCAAAACAGCGAAATATAAAAAGATATTGGATGGGGCAGGAAACCTTAAAACAATGGAAGAATTGAAAGAACAGGGTACCCATATAGATTGATGGACATATGCGCAAATTAAATCACGATATAAAAAAGATAAAGAAGAACACGGCATAGAAATAGGCATTAATGGCTTTGATAAAGTATGGATGGCATGGATAACAAAATTTTGGCCAATTTGTATAAATGTTTGGTAGAGTATGAATTGATGGAGGAGGTAGTTAAAGACCCAATGACAGCCTGGGCCAAAAAATTTGGACAAGCTATTAATTTGAACGAGTGGGACCAAATTTGGAATAAAAATGTGAAAATGACGAAGGCAACAACTTTTAAGGAAAACCAGTATAAGATGATATATCGGTGGCACTTAGCACCAGCCAGGATTGCAAAAATTTACCCAAATACGACCCCAAAGTGTTGGAAGTGTGGCTCTCAGCAAGGCACGTACTATCACTGTTGGTGGACTTGCTCCACAATTTTGGAGGATGATATGTAAATGGGTGTCAAAGATAATAGGAGACACCATTGAATTAGAACCAAAAATATTTCTCCTGGGAATCCTGAAGATGGAATATGCAAGAAAAAAGAAATATCTCATTACACAGCAGCGAGAATCTCCTTTGCTCAATACTGGAAGGAGAAAAAATTGCCACCCGAAGAGCACATAATCAGAAAAGTACTTGAATGTGCCGAAATGAACAAATTGACTTTGGAAATTAATGACAGAGAGGAAACGGACTATTATAGTGTTTGGGAAATGTGGTATGAGTGGTTGAAGAAAAGAAAAGAGAAGTGAATTTGAGAGAATCAAAAGGTTAAAGGGATGATTAATTAAAATAGTATACAGATAGGATTCATACTACCAAAAGTAGGGAATAAAAGGGAGTTAAGATGTAATGTTATGTAAATAAAATGTATTATTAGATATTAAGGATTATAAAAGTAAGGATTACTATGGGTAGTATGTTTTGATTAAGATAATGAATTAACACCATGCAAATAACAAAGCAAATGTATTTTAACACCATGAAACCGGAAATGTTGAAATTGTATTATGATACTTAAATAATAAAAACCAATAAATAAAAAAAATAAAAAAAGGAGGGTTTTGGCAGAGGAAGCCAGAGTTGGCTGCGATGAGTTGGAGTAGAATGTTCGTGCTTAATAAATAAGAGGGTTTTTTTCATCAAAGACTTTGTTTGAAATGCAATTTATTTGAGACGACTTTGAAACCTGATAGACAGCCAATTCTCCTTTCTAAAGCCAAGCTGGCTGACCTCCAGATGTCCAGATCCCTCCCAGATCTATGGAGTGAGTGGAGGAGCAGTCTGGACGTCATGGCAGATAAGAAGCTGTCCGAAGACAGCTTACTTCAAGCAACTGGAGGAGAGCCAGTTGTGATTCCAGCCAGCTTAGATGTCTCGGTGCCTCAACCTCCCCCCTCTGGCAAAGCTGCAAGATGGCCAAGGTCAGATGATTGTGCCACAAGCCCAGAAGAAAAGAGATGAGTATTGGTGGGCTTTGCCAAAATCCGCAGAGGCTGAGTTCCCCTTCCCGAACGCTCAAGGGAGGGGAAACCCCCTGAGTAAATTGAGGGCAGACTGGCTATGGGACTGACAGCAAGCCAGGCACCCAAAAGCTTCAGGGAAGCCACTTGAGAGCCTAATGGATGAATTGAAGGAGAAATTTGGCCATGCCATTATTCGGGAGGAGGGGCCATCATGCAGGCCAAAGGAGAAGGGGGAACCTGCTGAACTGAGAGGCCGTAGACCAAAACACAGCCCACCCCCACCCCCAAAGCAGAAGGAGAGGAAGCCCAAGGATGCATCCATAGGTTCCCCACCTACACAGCAAGCAGAACAGCCTAGAGCAGGTATCACTTCCCTGCCCTCAAATGAGAGATGAGGAAAAGCATCAGGGGCAGACTCATACAGCCCCGCAGTGGGAGGAGAGAGCAGCGAGGGAGGACCCACCCCGGTTCAGAGGGAAGTTTGATGGCAATCCAGATCAGCTAGGGCAATTCCTCAACACACCTGAGATCTAGATCGAGCGCTATGGACACCTCTACCCATTCCCCAGAGCCCTAGTCAGTGCCGTTTCAGAAGGGTTGGAGGGAGAAGGAAAGAGGTGGTCATTGGCCCTTTACAAAAACAGGGCCCCCCAACTGCAAGATGCAGATGGGTTCTTGCAACTACTACGAGCCCAGTTCGAGGAGGCAGAGGAGGACCCCTATGTGGAGGACAAGCTCAGGAACCTAATGCAGAAGGGGAGGCCCATCAGAGAGCATATCCGTGAATTCAGGAGAGTTATTGGGACCTTACCTCCCTTACCAGAATGACTACTGGTATATTTCTTCAGAACAATCCTAGATAAGCAAATCGCCCAAGTGACCGCTTATCGGGACATCTCAAACCAACTCTCCAAATGGTTCCGGATTGCAATGCAAGTTGAGAGAGGGCTGTGTGCCAATGACAAATTAAAGCAACCAGATGCTAAAGAGAGAGGCTAACCGGACCAGGGACTACACAGTAGATGAGGAACTACAGCACCATAGCCCACCCAGAGGCCAGTCATCCCACGAAGCCCGCTGAGCTGCTACAGATGTGGGGAACGGGCTACCAGGCAGCAGCATGTGGAACCCCGAGGCCGAGGCCAAACCCACCGCCCAAGGCATGACGGAATGAGGGCCCAAACGCACCACCAATGTGCTACGAAAACTCACCCTGGGTACAGAGGTCTTCGCCCACCTGACTGAAACAAGGGGGATCCCAGATGATGGAGATCAATCCCCAAATCATATGACAGCAAGGATGATGGTGAAGACGACCCAATAGTGAGTGGACCCATCCACCCTTTTCTCTTCCCCATATGCCTAATGACCCCAAAAACAGGGACCCAAGGGACTTTCCAAGCCCTAATAGATTTGGGTTGCACGAGGTGCCTGATTAACCTACCCACAGTCCTAAAATTGGGGATCCGAGCTAAAAAGCTCAACCACCTAATTCAATTTGAGCAAGTTGACGGATCCCTAGTAGGGGGGACTTACGCCACACACTTGACCGAGCCAGTGAAGCTGGAGCTAGCGGATCACTGGGAAACGATTCGGTTCATAATAGACCCCAAAATGACAGATCCAGTCATAATGGGAGTCTCTTAGCTAGACAAGTGGGGCCCAATCATCTGGTGGCAAGAGGATAGCAAAGAGCCCCCAACCGCTGCCGCTCCAACCAGGAGAGATGACCCCCATGCAGGAGCCCCAATCCCTCCCACCTGAGCAAAAGAAAATGGCGCTGACACAAAGGCCCCTCCTGAAGGGTACAGCAAAGCAACTGGCAGACGCATCCAACAGCTCCCATGAAACGGAACAGATCCCAAAACAGTACCAAAACCTTGCAGAGGTATTTAGCCAGGCCAAGTGTGACGTTCTACCCCCCCGCCCCACCGCAAGGCCGATTGCGCCATCGAGATCATCCCTGGAGCGAAACTACCTAAACCTAAATTGTATGCCATAACACCCCGTGAAATGCAAGAAATGTGAAACTACATGGACAAAAATCTACAAAGGGATATCATTGAGCCAGCCAAACCACAGGTCGCAGCACCAGTCCTCTTCAAAGAGAAGAAAGACAGCTCTATGTGCCTGGTAGTTGATTTTAGGGGGATCAATGCTGTCTGCATACCCTCATGAAAGACATGCTAGCCCACCTGGCCAAAGGGAAAGTTTTCACCAAACTAGACTTCTGCGAACCCTACTATCGGATATGCATCAGGGAAGGGGATGAGTGGAAAACAGCATTCAACTGCCCCCTAGGGAGTTTCCAATTTAAGGTGATGCCATTTGAACTACAGGGAGCCCCAGCAGTGTTCATTCAATTGATAAACGAGGTCCTACATGAGCACCTCTATAAGGGGGTACTCGTCTACCTAGATGACATTCTCATTTACATGGAAATCATAGACGAACACATACCCCTCATCCGCCAAGTGCTGAAGAAACGTCTGGAGGAGAACCTATATGTCAAACTATCAAAATGCGAGTTCCACCAATCATGGCTAGACTATTTGGGCTACCGAGTGTCAAACGAGGGGATAGAAATGGACCCAGCCAAACTACAATCAGTCCTAAACTGGCAACCCCCTCGCACCCACAGACAACTGCAAAGCTTCCTCGCGTTTGCTAATTTCTACAGACAATTCATCCCCTATTTCACAAGAATTGCCAAACCTCTAATGGACCTCCTAAAAATAGGGAGTCCAGCAACAAAACCTCGCCCAGGACAACCTCTACTGTGGGACCTGGCCTGCCAACGAGTATTCGAAATACTAAAAGAAATGTTTGCAAAAGAATCGATTTTAAAGCATCCTGACCCTGAACAACCCTTCGTCATCCAAGCAGATGCCAGCGATGTGGCAGTGGGGGCTGTGCTACTCCAAAAGAACAGCCAAGGAAATCTACAACTTTGTGCCTACACATCCTGCAAACTCACTGACACAGAGAGACAATGGGTGGCATGGGAAAAGGAAGCGTTCGCAGTGAGATGGGCACTGTTGACCTGGTGACACCTGCTAGAAGGAGGCCAGAGACCGGTCAAAGTTTGGACTAACCATAAGAATCTGGAAGCCCTCAGGACTCCATGGAAGTTGTCGCCCAGACAAGTCTGGTGGGCCCAATACTTCAATCATTTCAACTTCGAGCTGAAGCACATCCCAGGAGAGAAGAACTTTCTGGCCGATGCCCTCTCCTGAATGCCCCAATACAACAGTGAGTGGGAGCAGGTGGTTAATGCCATCATCCCCTCTGCCCAAGGAGTGGGTCAAGTAGTCACCAGACGGCAACATCACAACCAGCATGGCCAATCAGCAAGCGACTTAACAAGAAGACTCAAAACGGAAACATTTGCAGACCCCTGGTTTCAAGACAATCAACATCTCCTGACAAAAAAGAATGACCTAGCATAGAAGGGGACAAAACTCTATGTCCCAGAGAATCTACGCACCCTGATCCTCAAGAGGAGCCACAACGTTAAACCAGCAGGGCATTTTGGCTTCCTAAAGACTCTGCATTTAGTATGAAGACAGTTCTGGTGGCCCCACATGAGAAAAGACATAGACAGTTATGTAAAAAGTTGTATCTACTGTGCCATGATGAAAACCTGACCAGGACGACCTCCTGGGCTACTGCAGCCAGTAGCTGAACCAACAAGACCATGGGAGGACATTGCAATGGACTTCATAGTCGAACTGCCGAGGAGCAGCGGAAACACAGTGATCTGGACTGTAATAAACTTATTCTCCAAACAGGCACATTTCATACCCTGCAGCAGGCTACCCTCAGCCTGCCAATTGTCCAAACTGTTCCTGAAACACATCTACCACCTGCATGGAGTACCCAGAAGAATCATCTCCAATCAAGGTGTCCAGTTCACAGCGAAATTCTGGAGGGAATTCCTACGATCCATAGGATCATCCCAAGGCCTCAGCTCAGCATTTCACCTGAGCACCAATGGGGGGGGGGCAGAGAGATTGAAAGCCATGATAGAGCAATAAGATGCTATGTCGACTACCAACAGTCTAATTGGGTGGACCTCCTATCTTTTGCGGAGGTCGCGTATAATAATGCTGTCCACAGTAGCACAGGACTAACCCCATTTAAGATAGTGAGCAGTATGGATTTCATCCCCCTGCTAGACTACCCAAGAGAGCCCCCTTCCTCAGTCAGTTTGACCGATTGGATGGAAACATTGAAAGAAACCTGGGAGAATGTCAAGAAGGTGCTAGCCAAGGCGGCTCAATCCTATAAGAAACAAGCAGATAAGCACCGAACTCCCCAAAGATCATTCCGAGTGGGAGAGAAGGTCTACCTCTCCACCAAGTATTTGAGACTCAGACTCCCGAGCAGGAAACTGGGCCTGAAATTTATAGGACCGTTCCCTATAGTAAAAGTAATCAACCCGGTTACAGTACAACTGCAGCTGCCCCGACTACTAGGGAGGATACACCCAGTTTTCCACAGTAGCCTCCTGAAACCTGTGGTGGGGTTGACTTTAAGGCCGGTCCCACGTGACACCCCCCCCCCTGAGCCCCTGGTCATTGGGGGCCACACTCACTATGAGGTACAGCGAATTCTCGATTCGAGGTGGCACAGGGGACACCCCCAATACTTAATCAAGTGGAAGGGTTACCCCTTGTCAGAGGCTTCCTGGGTGAAAAGCAGAAACATCCAGGTTGATCGCCTTATAGCCAATTTCCATGCAGATCATCCGGGCAAGGCGGGAAGGGTGGGACACACACCCCTGGATGGGGTAACGGTACTTAACTTCTTGTTTGTCTTATGCCGGCCACCCTGGAGAAATGAAGGGGGAGGGGCCAGATGTCAGCATTTCACGCTGCACTTACTCTAATGCTGACATAAGAAGGAGAAACGGAGGCATCTGAAAAGGGACTGTTGATTCTTCACCTACTTATTTTCTCTGGAGAGAATATCACCTAGGAGATGGGATGGGAGGGGGGAAATTCCTTTGAGTGGGAGCAGTAGATTAGGGGCAAGGTGACTGGGAAGATGGCCAATGAGTGCAAAGGAGTGGGGAAAGGAAAAGGAGGGTTTTGGCTGAGGAAGCTAGAGTTGGCTGCGATGAGTCAGAGTAGAATGTTCATACTTAATAAATAAGATTTTTTTTTCCATCAAAGTCTTTGTTTGAAATGCAATTTATTTGAGGCGACTTTGAAACTTGACACCCTTCTGTCAAGGCTTCTGTCATGGACAGTTCCCATTGGCGTTGAAAGTGGAGAAGATGGCCGCTGATGGGAAAGATAGGTTGGTAGTCACTTGCCTCGCCTGAAGGGTCGATTGCCCGTTCCTCTAAACAGCTGCTTGGCCAGAGGTTGGCATCTACCATGATCTCTAAAGGTGGACATGTCTGAAGATTGGTCAAATCCTTGGTAGTAAGGCCTGCAAGGGTAGGACCCACTGAGTCTGGTCTCAGTCCGAAAGGGCTGCCATTGACTGTACGGTGAATAATGGCGATCAGCCCGCCTGTAGGAGGAAGGCATGATCTTGTGTTTATCCTTGTCCTCAATCAATATTGGGTCCAAAGCAGGGGTGAAATCTAATTTTTTTTGCCACGGGTTCTATGGGCATGGCTTGGGGGACATGGCCTGGTGGTGGTCATGTGACTGGGTGGGCGAGGCCAATTTTTTTTACTCTTTTAAAGCATTTTTAACTAGTAAAAAATGCTTTAAAATGTAAAAAAAAAGTTTCCGATGATCAGCACCTGACCAGCCTGACCCACCTGGCCTAGCCAGATCAAATGCCTCCTAGCCCCAAAAATTGCAAGCCTTTCTACCTCAGCCACCCAGTCTGGGAGATGACGGGGGAGGGAGAGAAATGAATTGCTTGGCTGCTCCCCCTTTTCACTCAGCCCAAGCTTCCTGTTGCGGATTTTCACGCCTTGCTTCATGCATCCGGGATTGTTACCCTCGTCTTCCTCCTCCTCCTCTCCAAGTGGAAAAATGCCATTTCGCTCCCCCTCCCTGCCTCCATACCAACATTCAGTATAGCACACACACACACACTGCATGCACAGCAGTACTGGTAAGGTTTTTAGTGAGCAGTTCAGGAAGCCAGACTTGCTTTCACGAAAGCTTCCTTACAAATGGAAAACCGGCAGGAGCAAGCTAGCACTTCTTTTTGCGCTCCTGGCATTTTTCCACTTGAAGAGGAGGAGGAAGAAGACAAGGGCGACGATCCCGGGCACATGAAGCAAGGCATGAAAATCCACAGCAGGAAGCTAAGGGTGAGTGAAAAGGGAGAGCAGCCAAGGGCTTTGTTTCTCCAGAACTGATAGAAAAAAAATGCTTAAAAGGTTTTTTAAAAAAGTTCCTGCGATCATGCATCGCTCACCTGATCTTCAGAACTTTTTAAAAACTTTTTAAGCATTTTTTTTACTACCAGTTCTCTGGAAGTAAAAGCAGGAAGTAACAATGACTGGGTGGGTGGGCAGACCCTCGGGTGGCCATTTGCTACCGGTTCTCCGAACCACCGGCCGTCATCGCTACCTAGTCACCCAAGCCGGTTTGAACCAGGAGCATTTCACCCCTGGTCCAAAGCCTCCCCAAAAAGGTGGGACCCCTTGTACTGTGCCAACACAAGTTTCCACTTAGATTTCATATCTGCCCTCCAGTGCCATAACCAAAGGAGGCGGCGAGATGTCACAGTGGAGACTAGGGCACAAGATGCAAACTTTGCAGCATTCGGTGGAATATTCTGTGGCTGCCACCAGTTTATTGATGTCCTGGTGGAGCCTTGTGTCCTCAGGTGGCAGCTGCTCCTGAAGCTGGCTCAGCCAGATCAGCAATGCCCAGTTAAATAAGGACACTGATGTAGCGGCCTTGATGGTCCAGGCAGCCACTTGGTGAGTTTTGCAGAAGGCAAGTTCTGCCTTCCAGTCCTCCATTTGCAAACCATCCGCGATGTCTTTGGACAGGACAATGGAGGAGATAAAGTTGGCCACTGGCAAATCTATTGAAGCAGATCCTGAAGACAAGGAGCTGAACAGTAAAGTTTTTTATCAAGGCCATTAGGTGCCGCTAGGGAAGTGGGTTGGTTCCATGGCTGTTGAACCATCTCAGTGAAAAGTTGTGGACAAGGAATATATTCTTGCTCCATCTTGGGAACTGTGAACAGCGGATTGTGCGGATGAGAGACCCATGTTGGTCAGGTTGACTTCTGATGCCGCCAACTGAATTGTTACAATGGCCTTATGCAGTAAGGATTTAAAGAGAGAGGGCCAAGAAAGACCCTCAAATGCTGGTCTATCTGGCAACATTCTGTCATTGTCAGAAAATTCCATCTCTCTGTGGTCCTCATCTTCTAGCAAGGAATCTTCACTATGGGTGGAATCCTGCTAAGAGTAATCATCCGGGTCAATATTCCCATATGGCCAGGTGTGAGGATGAGGAGCAGTTGTCATGGGAGGCATGACAACTGAACTCCCTGGTGAACTCCAGCCGCTAGCATTCTGGAGATAGTCTCAGAAATAAGAGTCTGAATGTCACAAGACAGACCTGGTTGCTGTCCCTCCCCAGCACGGAGCCCCATGGCTATGGGGGTAAATGTTGCCTCAGGTGCAGAATGTCGTGGTGAAGGTTGGATGTGGGACTCAACCCCAGGGCACGCAGACAAGGAGGCTGGATCCCCATGAGAATCCTCACTGTCGGGTCATTGGAGGGGAGTAACCACAGGGGGCATACTCTGGAGCCCTGTAGAGACTTGCAGGGGACCAATATTAGGCTCAGGAACAGGAGGTTCAAGTGCAGATGACCATTGATGTCCAGAGGACTGGGCCTTCTATTGAGCCAAGGCAAACTGACAGTCTAAGGCCTTATCCCTTCTACTAGCATCCTTGTCATCTGCAGACAATCATTTGGAGCCTCAGGAGGATGAAGGCTTAACATGCCTGAAGCATGCCCAGTGCGCTTCTTAGCCCTTTTGTGTGCAGACTTTGCATGAGTTTGGGCCTGGGGGGGGGGGCTCTGGGCCTGTTCAAGGTCTGAAGACAGGTCAGAATCAGCCATAACAAAGTCTAGACTCTCAGAACCAGCAGAGGAATGAATCAGTGGTAAGCAGCTCAAAGGTAAACAATGAAATAAATGTCCTTTTTTTAATTTACTGGAGATGGGAGGGGAGGTGTGAGTCAGAAGGTAGGATTATGCTACCAGCGCAGCCCCAGCATGCCCCAACCCAGACCTTGGCACAAACTGTGGCGCACAAGAGCAAAGCGTCCACATTCTGCTGGAGCAGAATAGGCAAATTCCGAAGCAAAGGCACTTGAACCATCACCGGTTGCAAGGTGCAGGAGCAAATGACTCACCCCTCTAGTGCACTTCGCAAGTAGCCCCACAGTGCACACAAGAATTATCCCATTCTGCCGTGCTCTTGCAGCTCAAAATTCAGGAAAAGGAATAGGTGCGAGTTTTAAAACTGTCCCTCAGCACCACCACGGCTGTCAGTTGGCAAGAAAATGGCACGAAAGCAGAAAACCACTCTCCAGTTTCTCCACAGTCTTTGGCAGCAAGCCCAAGCACGCAAGCACTAAAGAGTGCTCCAAGTGCAGTGAAGCAATTGAAATCAGCAGAGTATGCTGCGGCACACTGGGCAGGGACTCCAAAGCTGCCTGTACATGTTTGTGGAGCTGGGATGGCAGTGGCAGTTGTGCCAGCAAGCTGGGGAACCAGCACGCACACTGGCGGCAGGCACAATCACATGGAGATGTCCTAGGAGGGACAGAGCTCTGCAATGCTGCAGAAGTAATTCTGAGCGGCGGCGGTTGGCCTGGGGCCCCAGGAGTGACTCAACACGGTCGACAGCAGAGGAGGGAAGGATCGCGCTCAGTAGAAAGTGTTGAAAACATCCTCAATATACAAAATGCATTGCAGCTCCAACAGACAGAAAAGTTAAAGAAAATCCAAAACATGGAAAAGGAAATGTCTAATAAAGTCCAGAGCAACAAATAGCCAGTCTCTTTAGGTCAACTGAGTGAATAAAACTGAGCCTCAGCCAAGCAGAGGAGGTGTGGCCAAAGAAATTTAAAGAAATACACACTCAGTCTCTGACTAATAGACATTGAATAACCCATGCTTTGGATTCTCCAAGCGCACTGGAGCGCTTGGAGAAAGATGGATGAAATAAATTAAAGTCTGACACAAGAAAATAAAGAGCTTACAGATTCAGTAATGATGCTTGAAATGGGGAAGGCGGCTTATTATTTACAATTCCAAAATATTGAAGAAGAAAAAGGAGAAGACCTTAGATATGATGGTAGAGATACTAGCCAAGGCTTTAAATTTAAATAAACAGGAGGCGGATAATGAGGTGGAATACATCGAGCTATGCGGAAAGACATAAACTTCCAAGAGAGGTCCATGTGAGATTTGTTAAAAAAATCAACAAGAGAAGTACTTAAAAAGGCAAGGAATGTACTATTGAATACAAAGGAAAAGAAATCATTGTTCTGAAACAGATTCCAAGATGAGTTTGAGAGTTAAGGAAACAATATCAATTCTTGACTGGGAAATTAATCAAGTATAATATAAATTTTAGATAGTTGGTGCCTGAGGGGATATTAGTGAATTGGAATGAAAAAAGTTACTGACTGGATATGTTAGACAAAGTATTAGAATTTTATGACTACCATTTTAGTGCAAATGAGGGACAGGAAACAAGAGAAGAAATAGAATACAAGAAACAAGAGGAACAAACGAGAAGAAATAAACATACAAGAAGAAGAAAGTGAGGCTGAGAAAATAGAGCAAGCAGAACAAGAGGGAGCAAGAGCAAAGGACCAGAGAAATAAGAACAACTAGGAGAGCAAAATCAATATGTAAATTGATTGAACTCTCCTATGAAAAGGAAAACATTTTTACACGCTTACAAAAATTGAAATTAGAATCTGTTTTCAAGAAGTTCAACATTAAAACTCAACATAGTAAATTATTGAAATACCCTAAGATTGGGAAAGTCGATTTTTCACTAGCAAAACAAAAGAAAAGTGGGGTGGCTTTATATATTAAGGAAACAATAAATGCCAAACAAATCTACACAGATGAAGAAGGGTGAATTTTGATGGTAGAGCTAGTTATAAATTTTTTAAAAAGATACTTTTGATAGCAATTTATGCGCCAAATAACAGACAAGAATTATTTTATTAAAAATTGCGTAAGAATATAATTGAAGGATTATGAAAATATATGTATGATAGGAGACTGCAATATAATTGTAGATACTGGACCATAAAAGTAGTAAAATAGGTAAAAAAGTAAGGACTCTTCCTGGGACATTTTTCAAAATGACAGAAGAAACAGATATATGGGATACATGGAGAGAAATAAACGCAGAGAAAATTCAGTATACATTTTACTCAGATAGACACCAATCATGATCCAGAATTGACATGATATGGATGTCTCTGGAATTAAGCATAAATCTGCAAGACATAGAGATAGAAACGGGACTTATGGGCTGATCATAATCCAATAAAAATGAGTTGGAAGGGACAAAGAAAAAAGGTGAGATGGATGCTGAATCAGTCAATATTAAAAAATAAAGAATTCAATTAAAAGAATCGAACAAGAAATGGAATTCTTCTTCAAAGTGAACAGAAGAGACCTCATTACAAAATGTATGGGACACAGCCAAAGCATATGCTAGAGCAGTGATTCCCAAAGTAGGCGGTACTGCCCCCTGGGGGGCGGTGGGGTGCCTTGGGGGGGCGTGAAGAGGCAAGGCAGGCAGCAGGGGGGGCGCTACAGGCAAAAGGGGGTGGCAGGGGGGTGCTATGTGGCAAGGAGAGTGGCCCTCACCCTTTGGCCTGTGCAGTTACCTCCTTGCAAGCAAACAGCAAGAAAAAACAACAACTTTCAGCTTCAGCGTAGGCTAATTAGCCCATTGATTAGATCCACGACTCTCAGCTGATTTGCTCTCACCTTTTTTGCACATGGATCTGCCGCTTGCTACAAAGAGCTAAACTGCTGGAGCAGATTTTTTTTTCTCCTTGTGCAATTCAAGCTGAAAGCGAAACCAAAAGTAAAGCAGGTTGTTGGCTTTGCTGTTTCCTGCAACATTGGAAAATTAGTCAGAGGCAGATTTCTTTTCTTTTTCCTCATTAAAAAAGGTAGGTGCAAACAATGGGAAATTTAGGCAAAAGAGGAGAGTTCAAGATTTTAAAACACAAAAGAAAAAAAAGCTCTATTTAACTACGGAATTGTAATAAATGAGATACTATTGTATATTGTGTTGAAAGCAGAAATGGTTAAGTTGTGGTTTGGAGGAATGTATGGGGGAAATTATTTGGTTTATTATTATTGGTAAATATAATTAATTGATTTGTAAGAAATTGGATTGCATGGAAATAATTGGAATATTTACGTTCATATTGATTAATATACAAAAAAGATAGTTATATAACTAATTGATTTATATTAAAATATTGAATTTGTATTAAACAACTGTAATAACACATAATTAACCAATGTGAAGATGGATATAAAAATAGATGACAATGGGAAGGGGTATAATATAGAAGGGAAAATTGAATTTGATAAATATTAGAAATGAGGATGAAGGGTAATATTATTTTTTTTAAAAAAATAGATGAGGAATAAATATGGCAAAACAGAAATATAGAAATTATAAATTTAACTGAAATGACTAAACACTATTTAAATTTGTGAACCGGCCAAATACTCTGTTCAAAGAAAATACATTGTATGTTTGTATGTGTATTTCTAATTATTGCTATTTATTCATATTTGTTCTCTTTTATTCTTTAAAGTTCAACAATTCATTCTTTATCTTTTTTTATAACGAAAGTTTTTTATTTTTAATATTCAAACATCCAAAAAATGCAAAATCAATTATTGTACATCATTTTATCCCCACCCAACCCCCCCATTCCAATTCCCCCCCCCCCGACTTCCCAGAGCAAAAACAGGATATAATATTTAACAAACATAGGCTAAAGTATGCTAACTACTACAAAATTCAAAACTCTCTCACACTCGTTAACTCCCCCTTTTTAAAAATTATACTTCAACCTTCCTTTTATAGATTCTCTTATCACATTTCACGTTTTTTTAAAAAAAGAAAAAAAACTATAATCTTAATTTAAACATTTTAAAATCTCTTAATACATTAGCAAAACATTTTCCAAAATATAAGTTTCAAAACTTTCAAAAAGTTATCCATTAAATTTTAAATTAGCCATCTTTAAACTTCAATACTTTAAAACTACAATAAAGTTCAAAAAGTTATCCAACTTTAGTTAAACCTTTTAACATCATAAAAGAAGCTCCAAAATATAGCTTTAAAAAAAAAAAGGAAAAAAAAGTACCATTTATCCATTGGGTTAAGTTATTTCTAAATCATGAATAAATTCTTTAAAATATAAATTTCATAGCTTTCAGGAAGCTATCCAAACCATTAATTTTTAGCTAGACATTTTTACTTCGGTAAAACATTCCTCAAAATATAAAACTCAAAAAAAAAAACCCCTATCCCTTAAGTCAAATCCAAAACTAAATATAATAAAACACTTCCCTTATTTCTTTATCTTAAAATAAACTTTAAAAATACTAATTTCAATAAGTAAATTTGTTATTAAAATCCTCCCCAAAAAGAAAAAAAAATTAATCTACCAATCTTTCTTTCTTTCTATATTTTTTCCAGTCCTTCACCAATAATACTTTCTTCTTCAGCATTACTTCTCCCCCTGCTTTTATTTTCAAGAATTTTTTGGTTTGAAATTGTAGTTGGTGTGTCTTTGGAATTCGTTCTCTTCTTGGAATTATTTCCTTTAGGTTGAAGCCCCCATTTTGACTCCTCCTGCGATTGTAGTCAATCAGTTTGTTCCTTAAATATTGATTCTGTCTGTAGAGCCAAAACTTGTCAAAATATTTATCAGCCTGCAGTAAAGAATCTTTTTTTTATTGAAAAGTTTTACAAAAAAAGAAACAACATTTTCTCCCTCTCTGAAGTCCCCCCACTTCCCTTCCCTTCAATTCAATCGATCAAATGCCTTCTCTGCATCCAGGAAAAAGAGCGCTGTGGAGACTTGGTTGTTTTTTTCCAAATATTCCAGTAAATCTATAACTTGTCTCACATTATATTTCATTTGTCTCCCTTTCATAAATCCTGATTGGTCATTATGAATTATTTGTTGCATAACTGGCATTAATCTATTTGCCAATATCTTAGCAAAAATTTTATAGTCTGTATTCAAAAGTGAAATTGGTCTAAAATTTTCAGACTTGACACAATTCTGATCATCTTTTGGAATCAGTGAAACAAAAGCTGTTCTCCAGGAGGATGGGATTCCTCCCCCTAGTTGGATCTTACAAAATAAGATTCTAAATGGTTCTACCATTTCAAACTGCAAGTTCTTATAATAAACAGCTGTCAATCCGTCTGTTCCTGGTGTCTTACCTGATTTTAATTGTTTAATTGCTGCAATAATCTCTTCAGAAGTTATTGGTTGGTTCAAACCTTCCCTCTGTTCTAGAGTTAATTCAAGAGTATTATCCTCCTTTAAATATGTATCTATATCTATACCTTGTATTAGATCTCCTATTGTATAATATTCTAGAAAAGCTTTTTTAATCATATTTTGTTGATAAACTTCCTTACCTCTAAATTCTATCTTACTGATAATTTGTGATTTTTGTTTCTTCCTTAGTACATAAGCTAACCATCTGCCTGGTTTATTGGCATTACAAAATGTATTATGTTTAGCATATTGCAAAGTAGTTGCCACCTGATCGGCTGTTAACACATTAAATTGCTCTCGCAATATATTTATTGTTTCTTTTATTTTTTATCTCCTGGGTTACATATTAATAATTGTTCCTTCTTTTTTATTTCCTCCTCAATCTCTTTCCGCCTCTTAGTTTGCTTTAATCTATGTCTATTATTCATATATATTAAAATTCCCCTCAAATAGGCCTTACTTGCATCCCATACCATTTCCATAGAAGTACCCTTATGCATATCAATAACAAAAAATTATTTCATTTGTTTTTTAAGTTCATTCACATTTTCTTCGTATCTAAATAAATTTTCATTTAGTCTCCAAGACCTCCTTTCCCCCCTCTCCTGTTCCAATTCCAACCAAACCGGACTATGATCAGCTAAAGTCCTTGGGCATATCTTCGTCTTCTTTACCCTGGAAAGAAAATCATTTGTAATTAGTATAAAATCAATCCTGGAAAAAGTTTGATGTCTGTCAGAAAAAAAAGTAAAATCTCTTTCGTCAACATTCCGTTCTCTCCAAATATCCCTCAGTTCTAAATCTTCCATTATATCAAAAAAAGATTTAGGTAATTTTGCACGTGTAAAAGCTTTGGATGTACTCTTCTTATCTTTCAAAATATCTATTACTCCATTCCAGTCACCCATTAATATAAATGATTTATAATCCCAGTGTATTATTTTAGAAGGTAAAAGTTTACAAAAATTATCTTGTTGTTGGTTCGGTGCATATATTCCAATTAAAAGCATTTTTCCATTTTGAGTTAATAGTTCTATTGCTATATATCTTCCATGAGCATCTGCCTCAATTACATTAGCCGTTAGTCCTTTCTTTACATAGATAACTATTCCATTCTTCTTCTCTGGAGCTGATGCCACAAAATGAGTCCCTAATCTTGAATTTATTAAATATCTTTGATCTGATAATCTAATATGTGTTTCTTCTAAACAAATAACCTCATTCTTAAATTGTTTCAGGTAATAAAATATTTTCTTTCTCTTCTGTGGTGAATTTAAACCATTGACATTCCAGGATAGAAATTTAGTAGCCATCCTTGGCGCATCGAAGCGTCATGAGCATTCGCTGAATGTCTTCTTCCATCTTACTCTTCAACCTGGCTCCTCCCACTGCTTCTGTTTTTTGAGATTCTTGGGTTAAATCTTGGGCTTGTTGCACTTTTGGTTGTTGTTGTATTTGTTTAAAAATTGATCATGTCACACGTTGTTCTCTTGGTTCCTCTATCTTGTTGAATGTATCAAGCACTGGTCTCTTTATCTTCTTTAGTGGAAAAGGAATATCTTCTTGCACCTTTTCTCCAGCTGCCACTTCAGCATAAGTTTGTATCTGTTTTCCATTTTTCTCTTGTTGTAATATCTTTTTTTCCTCCCCCCCCCCCTCCACCCAGAAGAAGGGTGGATGTCCAGCCTTTAAAACATTGACATAAAAATCTTTTTCCAAACTTTATTCAAGCGGTATCTTTCTCCACCATAAGTCACTATTAGGCCTATTGGAGCATCCCATCTGTACAATAGTTGTTGCCTTCTCAGCTCATCTACCAGGAAACCCAAGTCCTTTCTGTCTCTTAACACTTTAGGAGGAATCTCTTTCAAAATCTGGATTTCTTGTCCAAACACCTGAACCTTGTTTTTTTTTATTGAAAAAGTTTTACAATACGAATTTTTTTTTCATTTTCACCCTCCCTTGCCAATCCCCCCTTCCCAACCCCTCCCATCCTCCCTCAGCCCCAACCCCTTCCCTCCCCATCCCCCCTGACTTCCGCTACAAATTTTAAAAAACAAAATTTAGAACAAGAGAAAAAGAAAAAAGTTATTAAGTATTCAAATTCTAAATTAAAAAAATTTTTCGAAAGAGGAAGAGAAAGAAGGAAAGGAAGAAAAAAAGATAAAAAAAGAACAAACAAACAAAAGAAACCCAATAACTATAACCAAAAAGTAAAACAGTAAACCTATAAATATTAATATATTTCTAAAATAAATAATGTTGTAATAAAGAAAACCAATAATAACCATTATAATTTTATCCCAACTAAACCCCTTAACTAAAAAGCAAAAAACATAAAAAATGTATATGTGACCTGAACCTTGTTTTTATAGGAGGCTTGTAAGATATCATTTCTAATTCTTCTATCAATAAAATAAACCACCACGTCTCTTGGCAATTGTTTTTGTCTTGCCACCCATGAATTAACTCTGTAAATTTTATCAATTTGATTTGCCATATCCTCTTTTCTTGCTCCAATTACTGCTGCTATAGCTTCTGCACATCTATCTCTTAGATTTTCCCGGCCATTCTCTTTCAATTTTCTCAGTCTCAAAGCAAATTCCATAGATCTATACTGCATCATGGTCACCTCATTTTCCAACTTCTCTGTCATTCATCTATCATTCTATAATGATATCTCCCATTTTGGCTTCCAGGTTTAAATTGGCTTCATTAATTTCTTCCACTCTCTCATTCAGCTGGATAAGATGTTTAGACAATCCTGAAACTGCCAATAGAATGTCATCTCTTATATCATCATGCTTTTTTGCAACAACATCCTTAACTTCCTTTATTTCTTCCTCAAATTTCCCTTCTATAATTGTTTGGTTATTCATAACTTCTTTTATAAATTCTTTAAGATCTCTAATGGGAGCCTCCTGGTTTTGTGAGTCAGCTGGAAGTTGAGCCTTCTGTGTCACAACAGAGACTGCTGGAGAGCCCCCTCCTACTTTTGGAATTGCTGATTTAGTTTGCTTGGAAGCCATCTTAATTCCTTTTTTTTAAAGGATCTTTTTTTCCTCCCCCCCCCTTTGCTGGCACAAAATCACACAAGCAGCTTTCAATGGTTTAAATTGTTTGATTTTTAAGGCAAAATGACCTTTCCTCGCCCTAGTTCTCTATTCCCAGAGCTTCAAGTCAGTTTCAGAACACAAAAAGTCTCAGCAGACACTTTCCGTTGTTAACTTTCACTTTTGTAATTACAGCAAAGACACCATTAAACACTAACTTCCTCTCAATTGACTTTAGTTAGAAACAGTGTAGCCCGGAGTTAAGCGTAGGTACTTTCTTGCCTGGACTCCTGCTTTCGCTCCGTCTGCTCTTGAAACTTTTAAACTTCTTATTGATCGCAGAGGTGGTTGCAACGTCTGGCTCTGCGCAAGCAGAGTCGTCCTGGATCCGGAGCTTCGTTGGTCTGACCGGGGAGCTCATCCTTCAAGCCCCTGGAATTACTCGAAAGGGCTTTTTGGATGGCTCTACCCCCACCCAACTGCTCTCCTCTCCTTCTTTTCCTGAAGGAGAGATTTTGAGGTCGTCAGATGTGCTGTCAAAACGGCTTCACGAAATCACAGGGCTGGTGGTCTGCAAGGACCATCCACAACATCTGCGGTGCCAACCGGAAGCCCTGCAGTAAAGAATCTCCTTGCTGTTTTTCAATTAATTGAATGGAAGCCTCTTCCAAAACCTCTGTTTCCAGTGTAATAACCTCTATTTTAATCCCGACAGTGTCTTTTATCCTCCAAAGTCACATTATCCTGATTACTTTCTTCCTCTTTTCCAGCCAGCAAGTCATTTTTATTCCCCAATTTAAAATCTTGAATGGATCTTTTAATTATCTGTCTTATCTCAACAATAAAATATTTTAAGAGATCTTTAAATCCTTCGCAGTCACCACTTGTAGGTTTGCTGACTCATATAATCCATCTTTGATTCCAGCCATTTTTCAATTGCCTCTTTATATTTGTATTAATTCAGCTATCAGGTCGTTAAATCCAATTATTTTCCACACAAATCAGAAATTAAATTAGTTAAAATCAGTACCATAGTCTTTTCCATTCCACTTCCACTTTAAATCTTTTTCCTGAATAACCTGATAGCTTTAACAATGTTGCTAATGTTAACAAGGACTTTCACTTATAAGTTTCATTTTCACAGGTGCAATCTTTCCCTTTTTAAACGGAGTTAACATTTAGTACTTACATTTTTATCCTCCTGGATTGACTCTGCCAGCATCCAAAGTCCAAATTCTTTAAAATCTTCAATTTGCTTTGTTGGTGTGGTCGCAATGCTTCGGTCTGCTTATTTTTAAGCAGACTCGTCCCTGCTCCGGAGCTTTAAAGGGCTTTCAGGGAGCTCTCACCCTGCAAACCCCAGGCTTAAAAAAAAAAAGCCTGGGGGTCTAGGGGAGCTCTACCCAGATCCTTCTGCTCTTCTCTTCCCCTTTTTCCCTGGGGGAGAGCTTTAAGCCGCTAGACAGCTGATTTTCACTGTTCGAGCGGCTATAGGGAGACACAGGGCTGGAGCTCCTAAAAGGAGCTCCGTCGGCATTTCGCGGAGCCAATGGAAGTCCCAATTCATTCTTTATCTTAATATCTTTATATTTGTTTGGCGTTGCCTTTCTTCCATTTCATCTTTTTTATTGTACAGCAATCTTTTCCCTCAAACCTACCACCTCTCTCTTTTCTTTCCTTCTTATTTTCTCTTCCCCCCCCTCTTCTTCTCCTCCCTACTTCCCCTTCCTTTCTCCTTGTCCTCCTCTCTTCCTCCCTCTCTTCCCCTCACTCCTACTCTAATTTCCCTTCTCTTCCTTCCCTCTCTCTCCTTCCTTCATCCCTCTCTATTGCTGTATTCATTTTCAATTTTATATTTTCCACTATGGAGTCCAGGCAACACCGATCTTTCTTTCTTTCATTTATCAAGTCTATTTCTCAAAATTTCCCCTTATCTTTTTAATTATTAGCAGTATATTTCATCTTATTCCATTTTTTCTATTGAACCTAATGTAATCATCTTTATCTTTTTTTCATTTATTTTCTTTTCAATATTAGCTCCTTGTTTCTCTTGCTTCTCATTTATTTTCTCTCTTTCTTTCTTTCTTTTTTTGCAAGCTAACCAATTCTCTGCTTCTTTATTTATCTTAAATGCCTCCCTTACTTTTTGAAGCATCTCCCTTAGTGTCTCATTTTCATGCTTCCAATTCTCCATATTTTTAATTTTAAAAGGCTAGGATTTTTAAGTTTATTCTTTTCATTTACATATGTGTGTGTGTAGGGGGGTGCTTTTAAAAGAGCCACAAGGGGGGCTGAGAACAGAGTCATTCTGACAGTGTCTTTTAAAATTGCTTGGAAGACCCATTTTTTCCCTAACAATAATGGTATACTTTGGAATAAAACATATACCTGGAAAAAGTATTTGCAAAACTTGGACAGAAGGGAAAAAAAGGCAGGACTGGACTCATTTCAGTAGCTAGTTAGTTCAATGTTATCAGTGACTCCCACTGATTCTAAACTCATTTTAAGACTGGGATTGGTGACTACTGAAATTTAAGTATTCAACATTGGTCTTAGAAACCTTTGAACTATCAAATCTCTGATTTAAACTATCAAATCTTTGATTTGAACTTTGATTTGAACTATGGCAAGAAAAATTGTAAAATGGGGCAAAACTCATTTAACCATAATAATTTCTAGATATTTTAAATGTAGAGAATTCAAGTGTTGAGAATGACCTATTATTTTGTCTCTTTTTCTGCACTAGGTATCACTATTTGATTTCTTTTCATTTTATTCAAATAACAACAGAAAACCCAATACGGTTCAATATGAATTGGCTTTCCAGTCCTTCCTTGATGCATTTTTTCACATTGGTTATCTAGTTTAAATGCCAAAGAAAAATCAATGATATATTTTTCAGACCTTTGGAGAATCACACTGTCAATTGTTCACACTGCTCAAGCAAAATTAACAGGTGTGAATTAAGTTTTAGTTAAAAAATGGGAGCTTTAATTCCAGAAGTCCATTCTTTAAACTTGGACTTCTGGAATTAAAAGGCTCTAGATTAAATGGTACTCCAGACAAAAGATGGAGAAGAGTATCTTGCTTTTAGACATGATAATAGCTGTCTAGAAAGGTGAGTTATGACCTTTCTAGACATCCCTCCTAGACAGGGATGCCCTCCGTACAGTCACCTATGCTCTCGTCATCTCTCGTTTGGATTACTGCAATGCCCTCTACATGGGGCTGCACCCAGAGGCTCCAACTGGTCCAGAATGCAGCCGCACGGGTTGTTACAGGGGCTTCCCATTACTCCTGTATTACACCTCTCCTGCACAAGCTACACTGGTTACCGGTGGTCCTTTGGATCCGCTTCAAGGTACTGGTACTTACCTATAAAGCCCTTCATGGCATGGGCCCAGGGTACTTGCAGGATCACCTTCTGCCTTCCAACCACCCAGTGCGCTCACATAGGATTGCCTTCCTCTGGGTACCATCAGCCAGACAATGTCAGATGATGGTGCCCAAGATGAGGGCATTCTCTGTGGGAGCACCGACCCTCTGGAATGGTTTACCCACTGGGCTCTGGATAGCCTCCGACCTCTGCTCTTTCCGTGCTGACCTGAAGACATGACTTTTCCAAATTTGCTGATCTGATGGGAATTTTAACTAATCTTTTGGGATTTTTAATTTGAGTATTTTAGTTGCAATTTTACTGTTTTATTGTTTTATCTTTGTGAGCTGCCCCAAGTCCTTCGGGAGAAGGACGGCATATAAGTATAAATAAACTAAACTAAACTAAACTATTTTGACATCATCAGAATTTTAATTTATTACCTGTTAAAAATGCAAAGACAAGGAATACAAGGAGCAAATAAAAGACTTTCATGTTGGGGTTGGTTCTGGACCAAATCTTACTTATGGGACAGAAACCAGCTCTCAGCCCTCCTTGTGACTTCTTGAAAAGCACCCCCTCCCCACCAGCTCCACTGCCTGAGGAGGCAGGGGAGGACGGCAGGTTGATCCCAAGGAGGTCTGGGAATGGGTGTGAATTCATTCCATAGCCCTCTCCATCCCCTCCTCTGTGAAATTGCTTTCTCCCACTCGCTGGTGGTCAGCAAATTCAAAAGGAACCTCCAGCTGAGAATCACTGCTCTAGATTGGTTGATTCAAGAGATTTCTTTTGTGTTAACTAATAGTATTAGCTATTTTTCTTACAGGGATAGATCTGTATTGGAGCAGCCTGCAAGCCTCCCAAAGGCTCTGCACTCCCTGTTTTTGCGAAAAACGAGCCCGTTTTTCCCAAAAACGGGACATGCGTGGCAAGGCTTCAGGAGGCCAAAGAATGGCTGTATTCTGTGTATTTTACTGTTACTATCTTCCTTAGTAGCTCATACAAACTGCTATTCCAAACAATGCTATTTATAGGGGGTGGGGGTGGGGGCAGTGGTGGGTTGCCCCCGCTCTCACCGGTTCTATAGAACCGGTAGTAAAACCAGCAGGAGGCCCTGCCCACTGACCCTGACATCACCAAAACACTTCTGTACATGTGCAGAAGAGCACATGCATGCACAAGCAAAGTGAGCACATGCGCGTGGCCCCGCTGCAAACCGGTAGAAAAGGTAAGTCGAACCCACCCCTGGGTGGGGGGCACTGAGGATGAGTACCAAGGGGGTGGTGGACTGAAAAAGTTTGGGAACCACTGTGCTAGAGTCATGATGGCGAACCTGTGGCATGCATGCCAGATGTGGCTTGCAGAGCATAGGTGAAATCCAGCCAGTTCTCACTGGTTCACCTGAATCATTAGTAAATTGCTTAGGCAGTTTGGAGAACCGGTTAAAAATAAAGTGCAAGAGAGGGGTTTTTTTTCTCACTCTCCCTTCAGTTAATAGCTCCACTTAACAGTTGCAGCTGGAATGCAGCTGATACACACCCAGGCTTTCAACTAGCCTGAGCAGCTGTTCTTAGTTTCCCTCTCAGCTGCTGCATTTGCTTTGCAGCAAATTTGCAGTTGACTTTTTTAAAAAGGGGAATGGCTGTTTTAAGTTTTCTGCATTGTTTTAGTGATTCCTGGCATTGTCCTTTTGAGGTGTACTTCCCTCACTCTTTTTGAAAGCCTATAGCAGTGATGGCTAACCTTTTGGCCATCGCGTGCCAAAAGCGGGGGGAGTGCGGGTGGTCACGCGCATGCGTGCCCATATCCATAATTCTATGCACCCTGCCCCCCATGTATGTGCATGTGACTCCCCCATGCTCCCGCCGCTTTTGGCATGTGATGGCCCGGTGGGCCTGGTAGGCCTGTTTTTTGCCCTCCCCAGGCTCCAGAGGCTTTCTAGGAGCCTGGGGAGGGCAAAAACAGCCTTCCCCACTCTCCTGCAGGCCCTCCAGAGGCCAGAAACAGCCCATTTGCCGACTTTCGGTGGGCCTAAAAGGCCCAAAAATCAGCTGGCCAGCTTGTACATGCGTGCTGGAGCTGAGCCAAGGACAACGCTCGCGTGCCCATCAATATGGCTCTGCGTGCTAAAGGTGGCATGCGTGCCATAGGTTCGCCATCACAGGCTTATAGTGATGGAACACCCAAAACTTCTGAAGGCAAGCTATTCCATTGGTTGAATGGTCTCATCCTTAGGAAATTTCTCCTCAGTCCTAGGTTGCTTCTCTCTTTGGTTAGTTTCCATCCATTGTTTCTTGTTGTGCCTTTTGGTGCTTTGGAAAGTAGATTGACTCCTTCATTTTTGTAGGGGCCCCTCAAATTTCCTGACAGAAGAATCAATCAGTAGAGCAACTTGCCTCCAGAAGTTGCAAATGCTCCAACACTGTAAGTTTTAAAGAAGAGATTGGATAATCATTTGTCTGAAGTGGTGTAGGTTTTCCTGCCTAAGCAGGGTGTTGGACTAGAAGACCTCCAAGATCCTTTCCAACTGTTATTCTATTCTATTCTAAATATTGGAACAGGGCTATTTTATTGTGCTATTTTATTGTGAGTTGGACTAAGGTGAAGTTTCTTTAGGGTGAGACTAATCAGTTACATGATCCATTTCCCACAGAAAACACCAGGAGTCACAAAAACTGGGCAGGTGTGGTTGGGTGGGAGTGACATTGAGTTGGCCAAGCCCACCCACCCAGTTACATGATCGCCAAGCCACACCCACCCAACCACATGATCAAGCCATGCCTACAAAGCCACACCCACAGAACCAGTAGGGAAAAATTTTGAATTTCAGCCCGATGCAGAGCCCTCTCTGTAGGCATGTGTGCAGTCGGCCTGGCCCAGCTCCAATTGCATTTCTCCATCACGTTTCACTCAATTAATTCTAACTTCTCAGGAAAAAAAAAGATCTCATGAAGTTGAAATTGATTGAGTGCTACTGTTAAAGGTAGTATTTAGCTTCTAGCTGCCTGCAATTACTGCCTGTTCAATTCTCACCAGGCTCAAGGTTGACTCAGACTTCCATCCTTTCTAAGGTAGGTAAAATGAGGACCCAGTTTGTGGGGGCAATAAGCTGACTTTGTATAAAATATACAAAAGTATGAAGGCTATTGCTTAACACCTTGTAAGCCACCCTGAGTCTCCGGAGAAGGACAGCATATAAATCAAAATAAAAAAAAAAATTGAGTGAACTTTTTTACTCATGTGCTTCACAATGGGGGAGACGGGATCCCGTCCTACTCCTGAAGCCCATTACAAAGTGAAGCCACAATGCGATTCTGCATCATCTTGGCTTGGCAAAAAAAGCAGTTTCTTTTCCTGCAAGAGCTGCCAGTGTTGGAATGCCACGCCTCCCCACTGGCCAGCTGGTCTTCTTCAGGCACTTAGCTTGGACACCTATTAGCTCCACCCCAGCTTCTGCTTTAGCGAGTGATGTGCAAAAATTCAGATGGGCTCCCCAAGAGATGGAGTTTTTAGGGGGCTGATCTAGCACTCAGGCTGGCTACACAAATGTTCATTCTCGGCATTGAGATTTCCAGCTGCAATAGGCAACAAAGCTAGGTTCATCCCCCTGCACTGATCAAAACAGGAAAAGGGGGTGGAGAGAAACAGTCCCCTTGTCAAGGTATGCAGAGGGGGAAAGAAATTACAATTTCAGCCTCCTGGTGCAGTGCGGGGTTTTGAGTGAAGGCTGGAGGGAAGCATTGCTGTCTTGCTCGCACTCTCTCCTTCCCCAGTCTAGCTTGACACAGGTGGCAGCGCAGCTCACATTGCCCTTTCCAAGCCAACTTTTGGTGAACTTGGGCGCCAATGAGGGCTAACTTTTTGCCTAGATTTGTGCGGCTGTTGGGGGTGGGGGGGAATGGACGGGAGCCTGACGAGGAAGCCTGTGTCAAGCTAGATGCAGGCTTGAGGGGAGAGTGTGTGGCACTCCACCCTCAATGCTAGTGGCTGCCATTGCCCTCTTCTCCCTCTCCATTCCCACAGCGGGGGAATCCTGTGAGATGAAGAGAACTGCAGCATTAGTACACAGAAACAGCAGCATGCAGGAATGCGCCCCCTTCTCTTTCTCTGTTCCCACTGCTGGGCGATCCCGTGTAGAAGGGAAGCAGAGAGGGGAGAATGTGAGGTTGCTGCTTCAGGGACAAGGGGACCCAAGAAATATCTGGGTCCGGCTCACCTAGCTTCTTTTCCTCTCGCAGCCAGCTTTCTCAGTCTAGCTTGATGCAGACTTCTTCCCCAAGCCCACATCCATTTTCCCTGACAGCCAGACAAAGCTAGGCAAAAAGTGAGCTAGCCCCCACCAGCATCCAGCTTCACTGACAGCAGATTTGGAAAGGGCAATGTGAGCGGCGTTCCGCCTGCATCAAGCTAGACTGGGCAAGCACCAAGAAGACCATGGAGGAGGGAAGCCAGACAAAGAGGTGAGCGAGGGGCATCTGCAGCATGCCGGGTCCGGCAGACTTTTTAAGCCTGCCTAAAGCAGGGAAAGAGGGAAGGAGAGAGAGTTGATCTAACCTAACCTGTGTGTGTGTGTGTTTGTGAGTGTGTGAAAGAGTATCCAATCTCAGAGAATTATATCAGGGCTGGCGACGGTGTGCTCTCTCTCTCTCACACACACACACACACAAAACAGGTGTATCTTTCTTTCTTTCCTCCTGCCCCCTCCCACAGAGACCCCTGCCTGTCTCATACAGGGACCACCCACGAGTGATGTAGAGTTGGCCACACCCACTCAGTCACATCACACTGTTAGGAATAAATGCCATCCCTGCCTCCCTCACCCTACCTAGCCTGTTATCACAGGGGTTAAACTGTGCACCTCAGTCCTCCTCCCACTCGCATGAACCCCTCTTACCTGTAGCCACGCCTCCGGGGTACTTAAGGGCGATACAACGTGCTCCTCGTGTTGTTGTTCCTTCACCTGTAAGAGGTAAACATCCATTAATAAAGAATGATTTGATATAAACTCTAGGTGTCTTCGAAGTTATTGGGTCATCCATCGCTCCTCACCTAACAAAATGGTAGCAGAGGATGATTCCTTGACCCAAAGAACAGAAGACATGCAAAGGCACGACCATCCAGAAGAAAGGAAGAAACTGCTCACCAGATCCAAAAAGAAGAGAATGGAGGACGAGCGACGGGCAGCCAACAGTAACCCCTCAGCGGGACCGCCCGAGAGAGACGAAGAGCCGACAGACCCTGAAGCCGACTCATCGGATGATGAGAGGGGCGCTGAAAAACCAAGAAAGAGAGAGAACCGTGACCCGGGCATCAGGAAGCTCAGACGCGACCTGCTGAGCTTGCTCGGATCATCCGCCGTCGCCGAAGAGCTCATGGCCAGCCTCAGCAAGCTCATCGGCGGCGACTGAGGACAAGCGACAAGGCGGGAGGACGATCGCCTGGTAAGAGACCCCCCCGACCGAACCTACCAGCCAAAACAAAGAGGAAGATGCCGGGCTCACTTTTGAATGGTGGCCATCTTGGACCACGTGCCCCGAAACAATGGCCGACTGCTGGCCAATCAAAACCGACCATTCAAAATGGCTGGCGGTAAAACCTAAAAAACCTCAAAAATACGAAAAAACAGGGGACCCCATAGAAAGGGACAAAGAGCCGGAGACTGGGGACCCCCCAACTGAGTGGCAGGTGGAGGAAGCCATGAGGATCCTCACTGCCGCCTTCGGGCCTAAAACAAAAATGGCCGAAACGAACCCCGAGGCGCCAAAGGAGACCAGGGGCAGAGGAAGGGGACTCCTCAGCTACCGACCAGGGGACGCGGGCACCGCTGGAAGACCACTGGGACCGCTGCGCCCCCCAGCATACCTCCACTGCCCGCTGCCCAGGCCATGGATGCTGGACCGCAACCGCCGGGACCACCAGTCGCCGCCACCACCGCGAACTTACCAAATGAAGACAGATCCTCATCCGGAAAAAGAGAAGACCCCAACGGACCACCGCTGGACCTTGGGGCCATGGACAGATTCCCACACGACTGGAGGAGGCCTTCCAGCTGGAGCAGCAGCAGTGAGCTCTTCCCTCAACGAGTCCATGGCCGGAATGACTCTCACGCATGCGCAGAGCCACTATGGACAGAAAAAGAGAAAAAAAAATGCAGGGAGGGATTTTTGAATTACCAAACAGCATACCCATGCCTTTCTGTGAGTTCCCAAGCCTCCAGCACCATGGACAGACTCCCAATGTAAGTAACAAGGACAATGGTGCTGGGAGCTTACCTAATGATTTCCCTAAGCTTAAACTAGTTGGGACAAATTTGCTGGAATGGTACCAGCACCTTCAAGTGGTTTTTTTAAGGGAAAATGTTTTGGTTTTTATGACTAACCCCCCAAATAGACCCTGGACTCTCGAGCAAGACTGCTTGCACCATAAAGCCTTCTGTATACTAATCTCTAGCATTTCTCCATCTATGTACCTGGGTATAGGACAACACATGACAGTGTCAGAAATAACTCAAAAAATGTTTAGACTGTTCTACAATGAGAGTGTGGCCGCCACCAGTAGAATTTCAAAGGACTTTTACTCAGCCAGGATGAAGGCAGGGGTCTCCATGGGAGAACACCTAATGGGATTTAAACCTTCCAAGACAGGCCATCAGAACCCATAGAGTGCTTCATCTGTGGATCCAGGGAGCACTATAAGCGAGATTGCCCCCGGAATCACAGAGAAAAGGACAGACGGGAACACAGATACAGGTACCAAGACAGACTATCACCAGAAGGCAGGCATAGGTGCAGGGACTCACCCACTCCCAGGGACCGGAGAGGAAGCAGATAGCTCCAGGGATAGTAGCAACGGGTCCTCTTATGGGATAGGTGGGTGCACTCGAACACACACTCCAGACAAACATGGCACACTGTGGCTCATTGACTCTGGGGCAACTAACCACACCACATACGACAGAAAACTGCTGTCATCATTCAAGGAAGAGAATTTCCAGATCAGGGTGGCTAACCAGAGTGAGGTACAGGTGACAGGAAAAGGTGAAGTAACACTGCCATGGATAGGGAAGATAGAGGGGGTACTGCTGGTCCCCGGGATACCCCACAACATACTGGCGGTGCTGAAACTCAGCAAGAAACTAGGGATAGAAATGTCACTCAAGGATGGAGATATGACCATGAACAGGGGGGGGGGGTGAGACAATAGGAAAAATAATGATCAAGAGGGGGTTACCCTACCTGCACGCAACATGCACGAACATGCCCAGTATCAACGCTAATACAGACACAGACAGCTACAAGGGACACGGCGCACCCAGAAACAGCCCACAACACCCAAAAAAGATAGACACAGGCAAACCTATACACGAGGATTGCGCACACTTATTGCACCGCAGACTAGGTCATGCAAGCTTTTCTGTACTGCAAAAAATGTTGGAATGTAGCGAAGGTATCACAATAAAGAACTGCAAAGCCTACCTCAACTGCTCGGTGTGTAAGCGCTCCAAGCTCAAAACCGCACCCAGGCCTAAGAAAGCAACCCGCACAGCCAAACACCCTTTTGACCTAGTGCACATGGACCTAGTGGGCCCCCTGAGACCATCCATAAAACACGGGAAGAGGTTCTTCCTTACCATAGTTGATGACTAGAGCCGCTACAGCTTCGTCTACACCCTAAGACATAAGAGTGAAACATTTCAAAGGTTTAAGGACTTCTACAAAAGGGTAGAAGTACAGAATAACACCAGAGTAAAAAAGATAATGACTGACAGGGGCTCAGATTTCCTGTCTGGCGAATTCTCCCGATGGCTGAGGTCAAAGGGCATCATGCACTACACTTCTTCCCCGTTCTCAGCATTCCAGAACGGGGTTGCAGAACAAAGAAACTTCACCCTACAGACAATGGTCAGGTGCACCCTGGAAGACTCCCAACTCAGCCAGCACTTTTGGGCAGAAGCACTGGCATACTCTAACTACACACTTAATAGGGTATGGTCCAACGTGCTAGGCAAAACCCCATATGAAGTAATGTACGGGAAAAAGCCCCAGATAGCCCACCTGCACATCTTCGGGGTCACCGCCGATGTGCACATCCCAAAGCAACTACGTCGCAAGGGGGACAAGGTGTCTAGGCGGCTAAGGTTTATGGGCTATGAACTGGGGACAAAGGGGTTCAAGTTCATTGACAGTAACAACCGTTTCATAGTGTCTAGAATAGCCAATTTCCACGAGCAGGCGAACTGGTCCAGGATACACCTAAACGAGATCCACCCCCACCTGGAGGTAACAACAGACGACAAAGTATAACCTGAACGAGACACACACACCAAACCATCAAGGAGCAGAAGCAGACCAAGGCACAAGGAAATCAAGATAGGTGAGTGGAAAGAAAACCACCCTAAACTCAATATAGATTCACTCACTCAGAAAGAAGCCAAATACCTGCATGATATCGAATCAACACCCGCGAGACCAGTCAGGGCCACCAGGAATCAGATGCCCAAGAGACTGGATGACTACGTACTGCACATGCACTCCAGCCCTGTTACCCCGAGCTCCTACGAAGAGGTGACCAAGCTACTCATCGAGGAAAGACTAAGGTGGGAAACTACCATGGAGAAAGAGATGGATAGTCTCAGGCAGCTAAACGTCTTCACTCCAGCCAAGGCCCCAGAAGGTAAGGGCACCATCGGAACCAAGTGGGTGTTCAAAGTCAACACCCTGGAGGATGGTGGGGACCTGTACAAAGCCCGACTTGTCGCCCAAGGGTTCGCACAGAGGTACCCCGAGGACTACACGGACACCTACTCCCCCACCGTGAGGGCAGAAAGCGTCAAAAGTGCCCTGGTCATTGCTACAATCCTAGGCTTGGAGGTGCAGCAGTTCGATGTGCAGACCGCCTACCTGCACGCCAAGCTGGACAAAGAGATATATGTCAGGGCCCCACCCAGCAAAGACACCCTGAGAGGAGAGACCTGGCTGCTCAACAAGAGCCTATACGGGCTAAAGCAGTCAGGAAAACGCTGGTACGAGTGCCTGCTCAATGTGCTTGAATCACTAGGGTTCAAGGCCACATCCACCGATAATTGCTTCTTCATAAGGAAGACCAAAGAACTCCCCGAATTCGTACTCGTCTACATAGATGACATACTTTACATGGGCAAGCAGAGGAGTGAATGCGAGGCC
The DNA here is from genome assembly GCA_038048745.1 of Coluber constrictor foxii. NCBI lineage: Eukaryota > Metazoa > Chordata > Lepidosauria > Squamata > Colubridae > Coluber > Coluber constrictor. The sequence continues at coordinate 109,112,932 of CM075961.1, read as the reverse complement.
TTCGCCAGCAGGTTAGGGGAACAATTTTCATTAAAATCCCTAGGAAACATAAGCAAATACCTAGGGGTGCAAATAAGTAAGACAGACAAAGGATTCTGGCTGACTCAAAAAGAAAAGATCTCCAAACTACTCCACAAATGCAACATGGCGGAGGCAAAATCCTGCGACACACCCATGCACATTGACTTCCCGAAAAACATGTACAGTGAATCCCCAGAATTCAAAGACAACACGCTGTACAAGTCTACCCTCGGCTCGTTACTGTACATTGCAAACTGGACTCGGCCTGACATCGCCCTGCCCATCAACCTTCTCTCCAGACACGTGAGTAAACCCACGGCCTACCACTGGGAGGCAGTCAAGAGGGTGCTCCGTTACCTCAAATATAGTTCCGAAGCCTGCCTGCTGTTGGAACCCGGAATCTCCAAATAACCATCCCTCACCTGCTACGTGGACGCTGACTGGGCTGGGGACACGAAGAGCAGGAAGAGTACATCGGGCTACATACTCTTCCTGAATGACAGCCCAGTACACTGGTACACCGGAAAACAGGTGCTGATCGCCACATCCACAACAGAAGCGGAATATATATGCCTCTCAAAGGCTGCCAACAACTTAGTCTGGTTCGATGACCTCCTCTCCAACGTCTGGACCGAACCTCACTACCCCATCACCCATCTTTGAGGACAACAAGGCGGCCATTGAGATATCTAAGGCAGATGCAGTAGGCCAAAGATCCAGACATATTGACATAAAACATAAACACGTTAGGGAACTCTCCAAGGTGGGCTTCATAAACACCACACACTGTGACACGAAGAAACAGGCAGCAGATATCCTCACAAAACCACTCCAATCTAGGCAGCATTCATACCTCACCGCCAAGTTAGGTATACTCCTTAACAACATAGATATGTCAGAAAACACACACCCGCAGGTCAGGCATTTAGAGGGGGATTTGTTAGGAATGAATGCCATCCCTGCCTCCCTCACCCTACCTAGCCTGGCATCACAGGGGTTAAACTGTGCACCTCAGTCCTCCTCCCACTCCCATGAACCCCTCTTACCTGTAGCCATGCCTCCGGGGTATTTAAGGCCGATCCAATGTGCTCCTCGTGTTGTTGTTCCTGCACCTGTAAGAGGTAAACATCCATTAATAAAGAATGATTTGATATAAACTCTAAGTGTCTTCGAAGTTATTGGGTCATCCATTGCTCCTCACCTAACAGACACCTCCCCACTCAGTCATTAGGAAGAACCGGTTGTTAAATTATTTGACTCCCACCACTGGTAGTAAAACCTTATTATTCAGGTTAAATTGCCATGTTGGCACTTTGCAATAAATAAGTGGGGTTTGGGTTGCAGATCTCTAAAAGGTTCACCATCACTGTGCTAGAGGGTTAGCTATAACCTACATTGATGCAGATGGGCCCAAGGGTCTTAATTTGATATCAAATTAAGTAGATTGACCTTTACTTGTTTCTATCTCTGTTGCAAGATTGGAAAAGTACTAAACTTCTTGCCAAATGTACTTGCACGCTTACTGACCTATGTATCATGTTATGCTGTAACACAAGGGCAGACATGTGAGAAGTTCCCGAAACTAACAGATGGTATAAGATATGCTAGCCCTAACCTTATATGGAATATGTAGCATAAGATAACTTCTTCTTTCTGTATCCTGTTTTGATGAACTGTATCTCGATACATGTAAAGGAAATGTATGCATCAGTGAAGTTGTAATTGCAAAACCTATAAAAGATAGACTCTGGGCATAGCCTGGGATTCAGACTTTGCCAAGTTATTACTTTGAACCATTGCTAGCAATCAACCTGTGTTCTCCAACCTTGTGGTCCTGTCTCCTGATTTTGGAAAAGCGGTTTTCACATCTCATCTCTGGTGAGCCAGCCAGGAGACAACAGGGCCCTGAGGCCCCTTTGGAGGGTCACCCTGCTATCGGGGACTCTGTAAGTTGAGGGAAACTTCCCAGGCACCATCAGACACCCTTTGTTCTGAGGGACTTCCCAATGACGCAGGATCCCCGCAGCACCGCAGCAGTTTAAGAAACACTTGTGAGAGGGACGGAGACCAGTCCCAGTTCCAGCCAGCTGGCAGACGTGAGAACAAGCCTGCAGGCAAGTATTGGGGAAAAGGAATAATCCCTCCCTGTAAGCAGGGATGGGGAGAGAGGCCTGATCACCCTCTCTCTAAAGATAAAGGTGGAAAGATTGTTAAGTATGGTTGACAGGATTGGGGACCCCCTGCAGGCCATGGCAGACCAGGCCATCCAGACTAGCCGCTTGTTGGCTAGCCAAGAGGCTAAGAAGGAAGAGGCGGAAACCCCGGCAGAAGAGACTTACTAGGGGCTGTTGGAGGCATAGAGGAGAAATAAGCACCCATTACAAACCGCACAAGGTCGAAAACTGAGGACCCAACCCTAATCGCCCCCCTGAGAAGGGTGGATCAGTTGGTAGCCAAAAATGGGGCCACAGTGACTGCTCAGCTGTTTCAACATGTCCCTTTCAGCACCTCCGATCTCAACTGAAAATTATACTATGGTCCCTTTAGTGAGAAGCCAACAGAGATCGCCGACTTGGTTAAAACAATTGTGGACACCCATAATCTGACCTGGTGAGACTTCCAGCATTGATGGGGACCCTTAATCCCGAGGAGAGGGAGAAGATTAGGAATGCAGTGATGAAAAACCTGAAGGCTACCATGCCCGCTCAGGGTTTTACATTAGAACGATGGGTGGAGAAAAATTTTCCCTCCGAGGATCGGAAGTGAGACCCCTGTGACGATGGGGACATAACATCAAAGAAGAAGTATCAACACCTGGTGTGCAGGCAATTTGAGAAGAGAGAAACCTGCCACTAACATGTCTAAACATGTCTTCCCTAGTCATGCAGGGACCCACAGAAAGTCCAGTGTCACGCTAGAGTTGTCTGAACGAAATTTAGATGCCACTCACATTTTGATAATAAAGAAATAAAAACTTTTATTTGTTAGAACAACCTCTTCACGGACTCATATGCAGCCAGGAAATGACCTCTGCTCCATCATCCCTCCCTTTCCTGGCTTGCTTCCTTATCCTATTGGTCATTATCTAAATCACTCTACTGCACTCTCTCTTAATCATCTCACAGGAATTTAACCCCCTCTTTACTATGTCAGCACTGAGAAGCTGACATCCGGCCCCTCTCCCTTCATTCTTCAGCAAAACCTGCACAAGATAAAACAACAGGTCTAATACCATTACCCCGTCTGGGACTGTGTCCCACCCCCTCCCGGCCTGTCTGGGTGATCTGCATGGAATTTAGCTATAAGGCGGTCAGCTTGAATGTTCGTGCTCTTCACCCATGATGCTTCTGATGATGGGTAACCCTTCCACTTAATTAAGTTTTGGAGGCGGCCTCTGTGCCACCTCGAATCGAGAATTCGCTGTACTTCATAATGAGTTTGGCCCACAATGATCAAGGGCCCTGGGGGATCACGTGGCACCGGCCTTAAAGTTGACCCCACCACAGGCTTCAGAAGACTACTGTGAAAAACGGGGTGTATCTTTCCTAGTAACCGGGGCAGCTGCAATTGTACCGTGACCGGGTGGATTATTTTTACTATAGGAAATGGTCCTATAAATTTCGGGCCCAATTTCCTAGTTGGGAGTTTGAGTCTCAAGTACTTGGTGGAGAGGTAGACCTTCTCTCCTACTCGGAACGGTCTTTGAGGGGCTCGGTGCTTATTTGCTTGCTTCTTATAAGCCTGTGCCGCCTTGTCTAATGCCTTTTTGACGTTCTCCCAGGATTCTCTTAGCATCGCCATCCAATCGTTCAAACTGACTGAAGAAGGGGGTTCCCTGGGATATTGGCATGGGGACAAAATCCATACCGCTCACTACCTTGAATGGGGTTAGTCCTGTACTACTGTGGACAGCATTGTTGTACGCGACCTCCACAAAAGATAGGAGGTCCGCCCAGTTCGACTGTTGGTAGTCTACATAGCACCTCAAGTACTGCTCTATCATGGCATTCAGTCTCTCCACCCCGCCATTGGTGCTCGGGTGAAATGCTGAGCTGAGACCTTGGGATGATCCTATGGATCGTAGGAATTCCCTCCAAAATTTCGCTGTGAACTGGACACCTCGGTCGGAGATGATTCTTCTGGGTACTCCATGCAAGCGGTAGATGTGTTTCACAAACAGCTTGGCCAATTGGCGGGCTGAGGGTAGCCCACTACAGGGTATGAAATGTGCCTGTTTGGAGAATAAGTCTATTACGGTCCAGATCACTGTGTTTCCGCCACTCTTCGGCAGCTCTACTATAAAGTCCATTGCAATCTCCTCCCATGGTCTTGTTGGTTCAGCTACTGGCTGCAGTAACCCAGGAGGTTTTCCTGGTCGGGTTTTCATCGTGGCACAGATGGTGCAGCTCTTCACACAGTTGTCCACGTATTTCCTCATGTGAGGCCACCAAAATTGTCTTCGTACTAAGTGCAGAGTCTTAAGAAAACTGAAATGGCCTGCTGGTCTAACATCGTGGCTCCTTTTGAGGACTAGGGTGCGTAGAGTTTCTGGGACGTAAAGTTTCGTCCCTTTCCATGCTACGTCGTTCCTCCTTGTCAAAAGATGCTGATTGTCTCGGAACCAGGGGTCCGCCAATGTCTCTGTTTTGAGCCATGTCGTCAGGTCACCCGCTGGTTGGCCCTGCTGGTCGCGATGCTGGCGTCTGGTGGTTACTTGACCCACTCCTTGAGGCGAGGGGATGATGGCATTAACCACCTGCTCCCGTTCACTGTTGTACTGGGGCATTCGGGAGAGGGCATCGGCCAGAAAATTCTTCCCCCCTGGGATGTGTTTCAGCTCGAAGTTGAACCGATTGAAGTATTGGGCCCATCGGACTTGTCTGGGTGATAATTTCCGCGGGGTCCTAAGGGCCTCCAGATTTTTATGGTCAGTCCAAACCTCGAACGGTGTCTGGTTTCCTTCTAGCAGATGTCGCCAGGTCAACAGCGCCCACCTCACTGCAAACGCTTCCTTTTCCCATGCTGCCCAGCATCTCTCTGTGTCGGTGAATTTGCGGGAAGTGTAAGCACAGGGCTGAAGGTTCCCTTGGCTGTTCTTTTGGAGTAGAACCGCTCCCACTGCCACGTCGCTGGCATCTGTTTGAATGACAAAAGACTGGTTGGGGTCAGGATGTTTCAAGACTGGTTCTTTTGCAAACATTTCTTTTAGTGTTTTGAAGGCTTGTAGGCAGGCCGGGCTCTACTGCAGAGGCTGTCCTGGGCGAGGTTTTGTTGCTGGACTCCCTGTTTTTAAGAGGTTGGTTAGAGGTTTGGCAATTTTTTCAAAAGAGGGGATGAATTGTCTGTAGAAGTTCGCGAACCCCAAGAAGCTTTGCAGTTGTCTGCGGGTGCGTGGGGGGCGCCAGTCAAGGACCAATTGTACTTTGGCTGGGTCCATTTCTATCCCCTCATTGGACACTCAGTAACCTAAGTAGTCTAGCCGTGATTGGTGGAACTCACATTTCGACAGTTTGACATAGAGGTTCGCTTTCAGCAGTTTTTCGAGCACCTGGCAGACGAGGGGTATGTGTTCGTCTATGGTTTCTGTGTAAATGAGAATGTCGTCCAGGTAGTCGAGGACCCCCTTATAAAGGTGATCATGTAAAACTTCATTTATCAGTTGCATGAACACCGCCGGTGCTCCCTGTAGTCCGAAAGGCATCACTTTAAATTGAAAACTTCCTAGGGGGCAATTAAATGCTGTCTTCCACTCGTCTCCCTCCTTGATGCGTATGCGGTAGTAGGCTTCACGAAGGTCTAGTTTGGTAAAAACCTTCCCTTTGGCCAAGTGAGCTAGCATGTCTTTCATGAGGGGGAGGGGGTATAAGTTGTGCACGGAGACACAGTTTATCCCGCGAAAATCGACCACCAGACGCATGGAGCCATCTTTCTTCTCCCTGAAGAAAACTGGTGCCACTATTCGTGGTTTGGCTGGTTCGATAAAACCCCTTTGTAGGTTCTTCTCTATGTACTTTCGCAGTTCTTGCATTTCACGGAGTGTCATGGCGTACAATTTAGGTTTTGGTAGTTTCGAACCAGGGATGATTTCGATAGCACAATCGGCGTTGCGGTGGGGTGGTAGTACATCACACTCGGTCTCGCTAAATACTTCTGCCAAGTCTTGGTACTCTTTTGGGATCTGGTTCTGGCCGTGGGAGGTGCTGGAGGTGGCCGCCAGTTGCTCTGTTGTCCCTTTACAGGGCGGGTTGGGCACCTGTGTTGGAGGCGTCTTTTGTCCCTCTAGAGGGAGGGGTTGGACCCCCTGGGTGGGAGGAGGGGCCGTTTTCTCTGGTTGTGGTGGCAGGGGGTGGGGTCCCCTTGCTATCCTCAGTCTGCGGGTCCCTTCTTGCCACCAGATGGTGGGGCCCCACTTGTCCAGCCAGGAGTCCCACTATGACTGGGTTGGTTATCTTGGCGGCTATTATGAACCGAATCATTTCCCAGTGATCCGCTAGCTCCAGCTTCACCGGCTCGGTCAAATGTGTGGCATCCGCCCCCCCCCCAGTAGGGATCCATCAACTTGCTGAAAACGGATTGGGTGGCTGAGCTTTTTAGCCCGGATCCCCAGTTTTAGGACTGTGGGTAGGTTAATCAGGCACCTCGTGCAACCCGAATCTACTAAGGCTTGAAAAGTCCCTTGGGTACCTGTTTTTGGGGCTGTTAGGCATATGGGGAAAAGAAAAGGGTGGATGGGTGCGCTCACCATTGGGTCGTTTTCACCATCGTCATCGCCCTCATACAGTTCGGGGGGTCGATTCGCATCGTCGGAGCTCCCCCTATTTTCAGTCAGATGGGCAAAAACTTCTGCAGTCGGGGAAAGTCTTAATGGTGCCTTGGAGGTGTGCCCGGGTCCTCGTTCCAGTCGTACCTTGGCCGGGGGCCCTGTTTTTGGCCCCGGGGTTCCACACGCTGCTGCCAAATGCCCAACTCCCCCACACCTGTAGCACCTCAGTGGACTCCGTGGGGTGGATGGCCTCTGGGTGGCCCGTGATGCTGTAGTTTCTGGTCTGATCGACGGTTCCTGGTTCAGCTGGGTTTTCTCCTTTGCCTGTGGTTGTTTTAGCATGTTGTTGGTACGTAGCCCTCTCTCAACTTGCGTCACTATCCGGAACCAGTCAGACAGTCGGTTCAGAATATCTCGATAAGCAGTCACTTGGGCGATTTGCTTATCTAAGCTTGTTCTAAAGAAGTATACTAGCAGTCGTTCAGGCAAAGGAGGTAAAGTCCCAACAACTTTCCTGAACTCACGGATATGTTCTTGGACAGGCTTCCCCCTCTGCATTAGGTGCCTGAGCTCATCTTCTACATAGGGATTGTCCCCTGTTTCTTCGAAACGGGCTCGCAGCAATTGTAAGAAACCATCTGCATCTTGCAGTTGGGGGGCCCTGTATTTGTACTGGGCTGCTGACCAGCTCCTTGCTTCTCCCTCTAGACCTTCTGCGATGGCACTGACCAGGGCCCTGGGGAAAGGGTAAAGGTGTGCGTAGTGCTCGATGTAAATCTCAGCTGCATCGAGAAATTGAGCTAGCAGGTCCGGATCCCCATCAAATTTCCCTCTGAATCGGGGTGGTTCCACCCTTAGTGGCCTCTCCTCCCATTGCGGGGGTCTGTGAGCCTGCCCACGGTGCCTTTGGGCTTCTTCATCATCTCCCATTTGGGTGCAGGGGAGTGATGCCATGGCTAGGCTGGGTCGTTTGCTGAGCAGGGAGGGAAGCCCTGAGTGCATTTTGGAGCTTTCTCCTCTCATTTTTTTCCCCTTGTGTGTGTGTGGGGGGGGGCTATGCTGCCATTTGGAGAGCCATAGAACCTTCCCCCCTTACCTGCCACTTGATTGGAGTCCAGCAAAAAGGCATCATAATTTTTTCCTTTTCTGAGGCAAACCTCCGGTGGAGATGGCTTTTTTTTTTCATGGCTTCTGATAAGGTTTGTTTATTTTCGGAGACATCTGAAGGTCTGCCAACGTGTCGGCAGTAGCTCAGGAATGCATAAATATTTTTAGAAGAAAAGCTTCTGAAGAGAGCATTTCTTTTTGTTTTAAGAAACAGGAAGATGGTTTTTTTTTCCTGGCTGTCTGTCACGCTAGAGTTGTCTGAACGAAATTTAGATGCCACTCACATTTTGATAATAAAGAAATAAAAACTTTTATTTGTTAGAACAACCTCTTCACGGACTCATATGCAGCCACGAAATGACCTCTGCTCCATTATCCCTCCCTTTCCTGGCTTGCTTCCTTATCCTATTGGTCATTATCTAAATCTCTCTACTGCACTCTCTCTTCATCATCTCACAGGAATTTAACCCCCTCTTTACTATGTCAGCACTGAGAAGCTGACATCCAGAAGCATTCTATACCCGGCTGCTTGAAGCTTATCGAATGTATACCCCTATTGACCCCACTCAGTCAGAAAATGCCCAAATGATGACCATGGCCTTCATCTCACAGAGTGCCCCTGACATTAGACGAAAATTGTAAAAATTGGAAGGAGTCCTAGGAAAAACAGTGAGTGAATTGATGGAAGTTGCTAGAAAACTTTTGCGAATCGAGACAGGGTCAAAGAAAGAAAGCAGGAGCAAAAATGCAAAGGAAAGCAAAATTGTTGGCTGCGGCCATGATGGGGGTTCCTAGAGGAAGGGAAGGCGGCAGAGGCCAAGGGCCTGCTGGACCCCTTGGATGGAACCAGTGCACCATATGTAAAAGGGAAGGGCACTGGAAGGGTGAGTGCCCGGAAAAGGATAAGGAAGTAGTCCCTGAAGGGAAACGTGGAGGGTTTGTCAGGAACAATCAAGGCAGCTGAGGAAGAACCCTGAGAGGGAGGGGACAAGGGTCGTCCGGCACCCCTCTCATTGGTCTGGCTGAAGCTGAAGAATGGGACTGAGAAAGACTGGGTTTGGCCCACCTCCCAGAACCTATGGTCAGTCTGACAATTGGAGGCAAATCCACTCCCTTCTTAGTGGACACAGGAGCTACCCGCTCTGCCCTAACACGACCTCTGACCTTACCCTCCCATATACCATCAACATACAAGGAGCGACTGGCAAAACAATCCAATGCCCCTTTTTAAACCCGCTGACTTGCCACACAGGAGGAAACACCATCACCCACCAATTTGTGTACATGCCCAATTGCCCGCTCCCCTTGTTGGGATGAGACTTGCTGTGTAAATTAAGAGCGCAAATCTCCTTTGAGGAAGATGGACAATGGCTATGATGTTTCGATGGATGTCCCTCAAGAAGAATCATGGAGAATGATGATGGTACAGGAAGTGGAAAGGAATGCTAGATGGGAGGATTTTGAAGTGCCGTAATTGTGGGCAGAGGATAACCCCCCTGGCTTTGCCAGTCATCAACCCCCCATCATTGTGGATGAGATTCCATCAAAAACACCCATCAGGATCCATCAGCGAGCATACCCCAGACACATTGTACAAGCTATTCAGGAAGTTATTGATCTATATTTGACTCATCATATTCTAGTCCCTACCGAATCTCCCTGGAACACCCCTATTCTGCCAATCCCAAAGGGAGACGGCCACTTCAGACTGGTGCAGGACTTGCGCCCCGTTAATTTAACCATGGTAACGATCCACCCGATTGTGCCTAGCCCCTATGTCATTTTGGGATTGATCCCCCAGACGGCCACCTGGTTTTTGGTCATTGATTTAAAGGATGCCTTCTTTACTATTCCAGTCCATAAAAAGAGCCAGCATCTCTTTACCTTTGAATGGGAGAATCCGGCAACTGGACGGAAGCAACAGTATACGTGGACTAGATTGCCCCAGGATTTTAAATACTCCCCGACTCTCTTTGGCACTGCCCTGGAAAGGGATCTAGAGGTTTTGGAAATCCTCAAGCTAGACATCCTACTGCAATATGTGGGTGATCTGCTAGTCACAGGACAGACTAGGGATGATTGTTGGCAGAATACCTATGATTTATTCCACTTACTGGATGACTTGGGGTATAAGGCAACCAAGAAAAAGGCTCAACTTGTTTTGCAAAAGGTTAGATATCTGGGCTATGACATTGAGCCAGGGAAAAGGACTCTGTGACATGAGAGTTGGGAAAGGACATATGGGGAGACCGCCCGACACCTTTCAACCCTACTCACTAACTCCCTCAGCTAATTTGTCGTTCTGGTGAAAGAAAAACCCGACCTTGAGCCGAATCAATCAATGCCCCTAAATGGATCAGGGAGGTAGAGGGGATTAAATTACTTTTTTCCAAATTAATGGAAAAACCATGGGAAGCTAACACCTCCAGGGTGAGCTGAACATCCGAAACAGCCTGATGAAGGGAAGAGGGTAATACAAGAATATCATCCAGATAGCATAGAAGTCTGACTGAACAAATTCTGAGAGAAGCCGCTAAGGCTGCCAGGACCTTTGTAAAGGTACGGGGGGCAGAGGAGAGACCAAACGGCAGGGCCCTGTATTGGTAATGGACACCCCCATAGCAAAATCTCAAGAACTGCCTATGGGCAGGGAGAATAGGTATATGCAAATAGGCCTCTGTAAGGTATATAGAAGAGAGGAGATCACCCTTCCTAACACCGTCAAGGATAGATCTGAGGGATTGCATCTTAAATTTACGGTATGCAACATACCGGTTTAATCGTTTAAGGTCCAGAATGGGTCTCCACCCCACCCCCCCGAAGACTTGGGAACCAGGAAAACATGGGAATAGAATCCCGTCCCCTTTTGATCAGGAAGCACAAGTTGGATAGCCCTGATCTCAAGGAGATGCTGAACCGCCGTGACCAAGAGTTCTTTTTTCGGCATTACTAGAGAACGGACAGCAAACAAAGGAACTCAGGAGAGGGGAAAGAAATTCAATGGCCATCCCTGATCTTAAGGTGGCCAGGACCCATTTATCCAAAGTGGACTTCTCCCAAATTGCAGTGAAGAGAGCCAATCTGCCGCCAATGGGAGGGCCGGAGATGCAATTATTGAGAGCGTCGGTAGGAACGACCTCCTCCCCCTCGAAAGGGCCGCCTAGGGTTTTCCCCAGAAGATCCTATCTTGGGAGCCTCAATGACAATCAAAGTTGTTATATGGTCAAGGTGGAGGGAAAAAAAAGGAAGAAGGACCCCCACCATCAGCCATACAAGACTGGGGCCAACCGGCATAAGGCGAGAAGCGAGACTCTCCTCTGCGGTAGACAGCTGCCAACACCTTTTTCTTGTCTCGTGTTTCAGATAAGAAGGGGTCCAAAGCGTCTCCAAGCAAGCGAGTGCCCCCGAAAGGAGTGGAGGCAAGGCGCCACTTGTGCCTGACGTCCGCCTGCCAATGTCTAAGCCAGATCAAATGGTGAGCAGCGACTGAAGAAGCCAAAGACTTAGTGACAAAACGAGCGGCGTTGAGAGTCGAGTCCGCTGAAAATTGAATAGCTGCCATGATCTTATTAAGGTCCTGTTTGATGCAAGCGTCCTCAGGAGCCAGCTTCTCCTGCAACTGCTGGAGCCAAAGCAAGGTGGTGCAGTTGAAAAAAGAGGCTGTGGAGGAGGCCTTAATCGCCCATGCTGCCCCTAAATGAGCCCTCTGAAGGACTAAATCAGAATGGCGTTCCTCAGGTTTTAAGCCCTCATCCGGATCCCTGGGAATGTTGGCATTGGGCAGAAGGGCAGCTACTGGAGCATCAATAGATGGGATTTGCAGAAGGGAGTCCAGGTCGGCTGCGACGTTAAAATTCCTCTTGTCATTAGAGGAAGGCAGGGTGGAAGCCGGAAGGAGCCGGGCGAAGCCCACTGTTGTTTGACTGTGTCCAGGAAAAGAGGAGGAGCAGGGATGGTAGTAACCTGCTTAACCAGTTCTGCAAACATTGGGTCCATAGTTCCAGGCGGAACTGTAGTGGAGGTCTGAGCCACTGGAGAAGATAGTTGAGCTGTGTTTTCGGCCTTAAAAAAGAGGGACTTGAATAAGGACTGCGGAAACAATCCTGAAACAACCGGTTGGTCCGGAGGGAGGTTTTCATCTTCCGATAAACCGGAATCATGATTATCCGCATCAGACAGAGAGGAAATATGGCTCGCATGGGAGTTTGACAGAGATGCAGGTCCCCTGGGGAAAACCTGCTCCGTGGAGCGAGACCGTTCAGGTGTGATCGAACGCACAGAACTAGCTACACTTGAAGAACGACGGCCAGCAGTCAAAGTTTTTTGTACTGCAACTTCAATGAGCTTTTGCAGTTGATCAGGGAGCAGCTGGAGAGGCAGCACATCAGACAAAGTAGCATGAGCATGAGCAGGAAGGGGCGTGTCTTGTGTCACCGCCACAGGTGGAACAGTGGAAGGAGCAGAGGATTCAGTGCCCCACAAGTCAGAAGTAAAAATTGCAATAAGGCAGTCCCAGAGGGAAATTTGGTCTGGTGTCCCAGGCTGAGGATTAGAAACTGTCTTATGGCCTCAGAAATCACAGGAGTCACCACTGCAGAAGCAATGAGATGAGCGCTCGCTTTGTCACAAAGTTTAGTGAGAACCTTGCGTCGGTGCTTTTCCACTTTAGAGGAAGTACCGCCATGTTTGTGATGCGCAGCCTGGGCAGGAGGCAGCAGTGCCAAGGAAGGCTGGTTAACAGGTTCATGGGTAACCGACAAATTATCGGATTGTCCCTGGTCAACAGTTCCGACCTTTCATCCATGCTTTGATTTTGTTAGAGCCTTAGACTATTTTTGCCCAATTTCCAGCAATATAATAAATAAGAGGCAAGGGAGCGAGAAAAAAACTCCACTAAGCACTCTTTCAATCGCAGGCAATTTAGTAACAATCAGGGAACGCTAAGGACTCCACAAAATGGCCACCGCGCCCCTCTGCAATGCACAATGATTAATTGGTAGTATAAGATAATTAAATGCCCAGGAGGAACTGCTCCGAAATTCAAAAGGGAGAGCTGAAGTCTCCACAGGGAGAAATCCAAGGCAGAAGCCTGGCAATCACCACAAAATTTGGCAGACAGCCAAAAGCCGAAAGTCCAGAAATTAGCCCAGCTGATTGTCGGGGCAAGCAATCAAAGGAGGAATAAAGCTGAGTGCCGAGCTGATAGTAAAATGAAATCGCGCTGCTCCGACAGCACTAAATGATACAAAATGGCCACCTGCAAAACAACCCCTGCAACAAGCCTCACACAGCCACAAAAAGCCCAAAAAACAACTTTCACACTTTACACACACAAAATTCCACATACAGCTTTGTGAGATTTTGTGCGTTTGTGTAGATAAGAGTGAAACACTACAGAAACACACTAAATCTCAGAAAGCTGCACAAATATTATTTTATTTTATTTTATTTTTTATATGAAAGCTAAATTTAAAACTTCCTAGCCTAAAACTTAGACCTAGCCTTTAAATGGCTAGCTCTAAAAAAGACCAACTAAAAAATCCACCAATTAACTATTTTTTTAAAGCTCCCAAAGGGGGAAAAAAACTTACCCACTAGAACAGGGGTCTCCAACCTTGGCAACTTTAAGATTTGTAGACTTCAACTCCCAGAATTCCCCAGCCAGCTTTGCTTTGCTGGCTGAGTAATTCTGGGAGTTGAAGTCCACAACTCCCTGCCTGCTTGATTGCAGGCAGGGAGATTTAGTTGCTTGCTGATGCACTGGATTGCAGGCAAGGCAAGGCAAGCGTTGCGGCTAGTAGCTAAGGTAAGCAAGCTGGAGTGGGGGGGATTTTTGCTACGTACCAATTAGCAGGCAAAAATTAGCAGCTGGGATGGCCAGCGTTGTGTAAAAGGGAAGTTTTTCCTTTTTAAACGGGGCTTGGTCATCCAAGCTCTGGCGATACCAGCTGAGTTGCCTGCTAATCAGGCAACTCAGCTGGGATGGCCAGCATTGTGTAAAAGATAAGTTTTTCCCTTTTACACGGGGCTTGCGTGTAACTCAGCTGATTAGCGGCAACTCAGCAGGAAATTCAGCTTGGCTCCTTAGAACCATTTAAGTCTTGTCAAAGCCTTTCGGGCTGGTCTGCCTGGTTACAGGAGACCGACACCCGGCGTATAAGACGACACCCGACTTTTGAGAAGATTTTTGTGTGTTAGAAAGTCGTCTTATACGCCGGAAAATACGGTAACAGTGACAGTGCAAATTGAAGGCAGCCAGCATTCTGGAAGCAGAGAACAAGGAAGTTGTGGAGTGAACAGGGAAATCGAAGACAAAGAAATGTGGTAACTTAAATGACTTTGAAGGAGACCTCTTCTTAAAGAATTGTATATTGTGAATACCCTGGATATTTCAAACTTTTAGTGTATATTCTAAATACTTAGATAAGCCTGAAAGAGACCTACCACTGAGAAATATTCATTGAATTATTAGCTCTAAATTTTAATTTGATAGAACTATAGCTTTTTCTGATTTCAAACTTTTGATTGATTTTTGTATATTTAAATGAATTAACTAGTTTTAAATACCTACTGTTGATTAATAATTGTATACATAGAGATCTCTATATTTACTCATAGGTATAATAGTTATAAGAATTTTAAGAAATTGGATGTTAACACTGTATTGTTAGTGTAAGGAAGGTTTAAAGTGAAAAAGGTGACAATTGATGGTATTGTGGAATATTTTTTTCAAAAATTAAAAAATGTCAAATAAATCCACAGTAACAAAAGTGGCAAAAAACCCAATGTCAATGACAGCTTCTCCAGCAGGGCAAAAGTTAATTACAGATATGGTGTGCAGTGAAAAACCAGGACCAACACCCACCCTGCAAAGTCTACAATCTTCATTAAATATGATTCAGGAGTTTATGATAAAAATGCAGGAATCAATAATAAACTAACATGAGGATATGAAGAGTGAACTAGGAGAAGTAAAGGAAGACATAAAGAAACTGGATAACAGAATGGGAAAAATTCAAGATTCTATATCTAAAAATGAACAGAAAATAAAAGCAATAGAAGAACGGATCAAACTGAAAAGAAACTAGAAGAATCCAAAGAAAGATTGACAGCAGCAAACAGAGACTTAATAGAGGCAATTACTCATCTGCAATTAGAGAAATCTTTCTTCTACCTGAGGTTCCAAAATATGACAGAAACAAGAGATGAAGACCTACACAAATTGATGACTGACATTCTAGCTGACCCACTACAAATTGATAAAAATGAATTAAGGAACAACATGGATGAAATATATAGGGTGCAAACAAACTAGGCTAGGAGACGGGAGATACATATAAGGTTGCAAAAAGAGCAGTCAGGGATGAAGTTTATAGAACAAGGGATGACCAATTGACGTACAAAGGAAGAGAGGTCATAACTCTCAAACAGATACCAAAGAGAATAAGAGAGAAACAAAGAGATTACCAGTTCCTTACAACACAATTAATAAAAAATAAAATAATGTTTCACTGGTTGATGCCAAAAGGATTGTTAATAACATGGCAGGATAAGAAAATAAAGATAGACACAATGGATAAGGCTCAGGAATTTTATGCACAATATATAGAGGAAGAATCATACAGCAGAGAACTGGAATCCCAAAGTCAAGAAGAACAACAGCTAGAGGAAAAGGGACTGGAACAAGATACAAGAGAGAGAAGTGATACTGAGATCCAGGAAAGAGAAGGAATGAGAATAAGAAAACAAAAGAAAATGAGACAAAGGAGGGAAGTAAGGGCAACAAATAAATAGTGGAATGGAGGAAGAAGTGACATTATTTTCAGTTAACATAAACAGATTAAACTCATTGATAAAGAGAAGACAAGTAATTGCTAAACTCCAAAAACACGACACAGACATTATGAGGTCCATATGAAAAAAGAAGAAGGGCTTCCGGTGGCGCCTCCGTTGTTGTCGGCGGTCTCTTTATGACCGCCGGCCTCCCGGCGCGTTAAGAGCCGCCGCACAACAGGCAGGCGGCTCGAAAAACCCGCTCTTTATTTTAAAGAGCGGGGAGAGCTTCTGGGGGTGAGGTTGAGCCCCCTGAGTCACCCCAGGAACTTCTCCTTTGTCCTGGGGAAGGCTCAGAGTGATGGCTCCCTATCCACCCCCAGAGTATGCTCCGCGCCGAGAGGGATCTCCGCTAATTAATTAGCAGAGCCAGACATCGTGAGCAACACCACGACTGAACTGACAACTTAAACAAGCTGAACAAGGAAGAAGGCAAGTGTAATGCAAGTATGGCTTCTTTTTTTAGTGATTTTCTGGAGGAGGAAGGAAGAGAAAGGGGAAGGAGAGGATGAAGAGTGAAAGTGTTTTTAAGATGGCGACTGGCTCTGCCTGAAGGAAAATTGAGAGCGGAAAGTGAAAGTAGAGTTTAGGGCCGAGAGATTTTAAAAGAAACATTTTGCTATTGAATAGAATTAAAGAAACAAAGGTTGATTTTGATGGATTTTTCCTGCTTTTTTTATTGAAGTCAGAAGAATTTCTTTGGTCTTTTTGAAAAGTAAAGATGACTCCTAAACCTAAAGGAAGGGGGGGGCTCCCGCATGAGTCAGTTGAACAAAGCTGAAATGACTCATTTGCAGAGACTTACAGATGTGGATTTAAAAGATTTAATAACAAGGTCTCTAGAGAGTGTGGTTGACAAGATAAAAGGTTCACAGAAGGATCTTGAGGAGTTGGTTTCTGGGAAATATGACCAATTAAGTCAAACTATTGCTCAAGTAGCTTCAAATCTTTCAAGTGTGGTGGTTGCAATGGGGAAGAAAGTGACTGAGATTAGTAGTAAATTTGAATCCCAGATACAAGAATTACAAGGAAAATTTCTGGAAGCTGAGGCCAAAAATCAGAATTTACAGAAAGATGTTATTGTGCTTCAAATTAAAGCTATGGAATCTGCAATTAGATTAAGAGGTATAAGAGAAAACAAGAGAGAATGGACGTTGACGTACCTGAACGGTCCTTTTCACAACGCTGCGAATCCAATCCATAGAGCGGGTAGTATCACGTTGTTGCTGGGGAAACTGAGTGTAGATATTTCTTTAAGACTTCCTGTGATCACGCCCACCAAGCCTGTCCATCACCAGTCTTTCTCACGAAGGCGTAGAAACTGCAAGTCTGTAACAAACTGAACAACTAATGAATATAACAGCAAAGTACAACAGGAAGTCCAATGGGAGGGAATGGATTGGAATCGCAGAGTTGTGAAAAGGACCGTTCAGGTACGTCAACGTCCATTTTCCACAACGCTGCTCCTCCAATCCATAGAGCGGGATTTACCCAAGCTCATTAAACTGGGGTGGGAGACTGACTGCTACGTCAACCCTGGGTTGAAGCCACCTGTTGCAGAACACGGCGACCAAAGGAAGCCTCCGCAGAGGCGAATGAATCTATTTTATAGTGACGAATGAAAGACGATGGAGAGGTCCACGTTGCCGCTCTACAAATATCAGACACCGATGCCTGAGTCACCCAGGCAGCAGTGGTTGCCGCACTTCGAGTTGAATGAGCATAAATTCTGTCAGGTACAGGTTTAGCAGCGGACTCGTACGACGTTGCAATAGTGGCCTTGATCCAACGAGCTATTGTGGCTGACGACACCTTTTGACCCATGGTGGAAGGATGGAACGAAACCAGTAATGCCTCAGACAACCTGAAGGACTCAGTCCTCTTGATATAACGACGAAGGGCCCTTCTCACGTCTAGTGTGTGCCAACCCTCCTCCCTAGGGTTCCTAGGGTCGGGACAAAAATTTGGTAAAATGAGTTCCTGCGCCCTGTGGAACCACGAATTCACCTTAGGGGTGAATGACGGGTCCAACCTCATGACAACACGATCGGAATGAAAAATACACAAATCCTTGCGAACAGAAAGGGCAGCAAGCTCCGAAACCCTCCGGGCTGATGTGATGGCCAACAAAAAGGTAAGTTTAAACGACAGGAACTTAAGGGAAGTCGAAGCCAAAGGTTCAAACGGAGAAGAGGTAAGTGCTTGTAAAACTAAAGGCAAATCCCATGAAGGATAACGATGTACACGGGGGGGGCGCCCTGTTGGTGGCTCCTTGAAGAAAACTACGAATAGTAGGGTTCTGAGCTAGCATATGGTGGGGCTCACAATGTAAAACAGTAGCTAGAGCAGCCACCTGACAACGAAGCGTAGACGGTGCAAGGCCTTTGGAGAGTCCGTCCAAGAGAAAGTCCACCACATCCGGAATCTCAGCGGAAGTCGGATCCACATGATGCAATGCACACCAAGAAGAAAAAGCCTTCCAAGCGAGTCGTGGAAGGTCTCCTGGCTGACTGGATAACATCTATGGCGCCTTCTGAAATGCGGTCTTTCCTCAGCAGGACCCTCTCAAATGCCAGGCGGTCAACCGAAACCATTGAGGATCTGGATGGGTGACGTCCCCCTGGCTGAGAGAGACCTGCTGGAGAGGGATTGTCCACGGTGGAGATACGGACAGACTCACCAAATCCGCATACCACGGACGACGCAGCCAAAGAGGAGCCACTAACACTAGCTCCGCTCGTTCCGAGATTAATTTCCGGATCACCTGAGGAATCAGCGGAATGGGAGGAAATGCGTAGAGAAGCCCAGTAGGCCAACGACATCTCAGGGCATTGCAACCTTCTGCCGCCGAGCACTGGTAACGGGTGTAAAACCTTGCGAGCTGTGTGTTTTGTGGTGTGGCGAACAAATCTACGAGAGGACGACCAAAGCGGAGGACGATCTGCTCGAAATTGTCTGGATGCAAATGCCACTCGGCCGGATCCAACTTCTCCCGACTAAGCCAGTCGGCTTGTACGTTTTCCACTCCTGAGATGTGGTCCGCCTTTAGGGATGCTGTATGCTTCTCTGCCCATGCTAACAGGCGCTCCGCCTCGATCATCAGGGGATGAGATCGAGTGCCCCCCTCCCGGTTGACGTGGGCTTTGGTGGTTATATTGTCCATTCGGAGTAGGACATGTTGTCCCTCCAGGAGGGGCTGAAAGTGACGCAGAGCAAGGCGAGCTGCTCGCAGTTCTAGCCAGTTTATACTGTTTGATGTTTCTGCCGGAGTCCAGCGACCTTGAATCACCTGATCCCTGAGGTGAGCTCCCCACCCCATCAAACTGGCATCCGATGTGACGATGAGACATGAGACCTCGAGGAATACACAGCCCTTGAGTATCACCGGTGACATCCACCACTTCAGGGAGGCCTTGATCTGTGGAGGTAAATGAATCTGGCATGGTGATGTGCTGTGACCTGATTTTTGAAAAGGTAGCAGAAACCACTGAAGTGGCCTCGTGTGACGACGAGCCCAAGGCACTATTGCGATACACGAAACCATTTTCCCCAACAGTTGGGATAATTGGAGAAGAGTGGGTGTTTGTTGCGAGAGTACCTGGCGAATCAGGGTCCTGATGCTCTGGACTCGATCTGGAGACAAAAAAACCTGTCCCTTGGCTGTGTCTATAATCGCCCCAGATGGAGAATCCGATTCGTCGGTGTGAGATGACTCTTTTTGTAATTTATCGTGAAGCCATGTGCTTGAAAGGCATTGAGTACTTGTTGCATGTCCCGAGCTGCTTGGTCTGTTGATGAAGAAAGGACCAAAATATCGTCCAGATAACAAAGGATCCGGATTGGGACGACCCGCAGCGTTGCAGCTACCACCACCACTAGTTTTGTGAATGTTCTGGGTGCAGAAGAAAGCCCGAATGGCATCGCGCAGTACTGAAAGTGAGAGTTGTTGTATTCGAATCTCAGGTACTGGCGATGCCCCGGGTGGATTGGGACATGTAAATACGCTTCCTTCAGATCCACCGACTGGAGGAGGTCATTGTGTCTTATGGAGGCCAAAATCGAGCTCAGGGACTGCATCTTGAACCTGCGATACAGGATGAAGTTGTTGAGATGTTTTAGGTTCAAGATGGCCCTGTGACCGCCGGAGGCTTTCTCCACTAGGAAGAGGGTGGAGTAGAAGCCGTGACCCTGCTGCTCTCTGGGTACCGGCTCTATTGCCCTTATGGCCAAGAGATGCGCAATTTCCTCGTCCATCAGCTGGCACAGATGTGGGAGAGGCGACAATGGGCAGCGAAGGTAACGGCTGGGCAGTGTATCGATGAATTCCAGGCAAAGTCTGAATTGTACAGTGCGTAGTATCCACTCCTCGGGAGTGGACAGAACCCATTGGTGCTGAAAGTGATGGAGGCGACCACCAATGGGACCTGGGCCGTGCGAGTCATTTTCCTCTTTTATTGGAGCGGAAGCCTCCGCCTTGGAAGGGACGTTTGGCCTGGGGCTGGGGACGCTGGCGGTCTCCAAACAGCTGTCTGTCAGCACCCCTATCTGAGGAGGTGAAGGAGCGGCGTGCGTAGGACCCAGAGGGCCCAGAGGATGCCCAAAAGGGCTGCCTCTGACTGTAAGGCACATATCTGCGCTCGGGACGACGATAGGAAGACGGTAAGAACTTCCTCTTCTCCTTATTTTCCACCAGCAGTGGATCAAGCGCAGCACCAAACAGCGTAGGAGCTTTGAAGGAAGAGGAGGCCAACCGTCATTTGGCCTTAGTATCTGCCTTCCAGTTGCGAAGCCAGAAGAGCCTGCGATTGGTGACATTGGAGGCAAGGGCTCGAGAAGCGAACTTCGCGGCGTTAAGAGAGGCATCTGCCGAATACTCGGTTGCCGCCACCAATTTATTAATGTCTTGGTGTATTCGCGTTTCTCTGGCAGGAAGACAGTCCTGAAGTTGCCTTAGCCAAATCAAGGAAGCTCTGTTGAAGAAGGACGCCGCCTTGGCAGCCTTGATTGCCCAAGCTGCCGCCTGATGAGCCTTCCGGAACCCCAACTCGAATTTCCTATCCTCGGACTTCAGCCCGTCCATAGCATCAGCTGACACAGTAGACGAGGAAGAAAGGTTGGCAACTGGTTCATCCACTGACGGCAAGGCCAGAATATCATCCAATTCGGGGGCCGCACAGTATAGCTTCTTGTCTAAGGCACTGGGTGCCGATAAGGCTCCAGGCTGACCAAAGGCGTTTTGAACCACATCCTGAAACAAAGGTGGACACGGAATTACATCCTTCTCCAGCTTGGAGACCTGAAACAAGGCATCATGTGAGGCCTTGTTCTGTTGAGCATCCGACGAAGATGGTGAAATGCCAAATTGGGTGGTAACTTTGGCTTTGTGTAGGAGAGATTTGAAGAGGGAAGGGCGAAAGAGGCCCGTAAAACGGGTTTTTCAGGAGGTAAGTCCTCGTCCTCTGAAAACTCAATATCTTCTGGACAGTCCACAGCATGGTCTGATAAAATGGAATGAAAATCTAACTGACCCCCCAACTCCTCGGGGCGGAGGCCAGCTGCTGTCGGTGTGAAGGTAGCCTCTGGTACGCCTGAAGGCCTCACAGGTTGGTCACCACGTGGCCCCCCCGCAGCCGGAAGCGATGCTTGTTCCTGCTGGCGTGAAGGATTCGAAGAAGTCAATTCCAGATGTTCATTCGCAGGGGGCGAGAGATGCGCAGGAGCTGAAACTAGGCCGGGGTCAGTTGGTAACACCTAATCTTGGTGCAATGCCCTTTGGGTCTTGTCAAATTGTTTTTCAAGAGCATGATGTCTCCTTAACTCATCCTTATTAATCGAAGGTTGAGAGGTGGTGTTACTTGAAGCCGGGCCTGTAGCCCTAGACCTTAAAGATCTGGTTTGCTTCTTGGGCTGAGGCAATGGAATAACAGCCTCGTGTTCCAAATCAGAGGAAAGGTCAGAGTCTGCCATTGGGCAGTCTAGCAATAGACCAGTAGTAGATGCTGATGTTGGGCAAGCCACAAGGGGAGCAGTGCAGAAACCCCTGGGAATTAAGAGACAGGAAGCAATAAGTAAATGCTCATCTGTCAGAGATCAGCAACCCCCCTTCACAAGAAAGGTAATCCAGGACTTAGTAGGGCCCTATAAAGGGACCATAACAACAGCCTCTGCTTTTATCAATCAGAGAATTCGCCAAGAGGGTCTGTACAAAATGGCAGCCGCCACAAAAAACATAGACAAAATGGTGGCCGCAACTCAAATACTGTCCAAAATGGCGGCCGCCACACTAAGGTCATCCAAAATGGCGGCCGCGACTCCTCTGTTGCCCCAAATTGGTTGTTTTAACTGTTATATCTCCCAAAATGGCGGCCGCCACTCTAAGAGCGTCCAAAATGGCGGCCGCGACTCCTCTATTGCCTGAAAATGGCCGCCTGAACTAAAATACCTCCCCAAAATAGCGGCCGTTACTTAAAAAGTGTCCAAAATGGCAGCCGCAACTCCCCTAATGACCAAAATGGCGGCCGCAACGAGAGGGAGGCTTGAAAAGGCAGCCGGCACTAAATCGCCATAGCGATCAACCGTCAAGGGCAAAAGACTCTGCCCAGCTCTAGGAAGATCCCCTGGGAGCTGCCCAAACCCCCGCTGTACCTTCAGAATCCTGTCGGAGGCTGGGCAATCAAATAGTTGGCGCCTCAAAATGGCGACCGCGCGGAGTGAGGCAGACGAAATCGCAGAGAGGCCTTGCCTGGACGTCAGAGCCTGCCAGAGAGCATTGGCAAGAGCTCCGGAGCCGCTAGAACTGGTTGAGCTGAGGCGTTTGTGACTATGCCGGCTCACCAGTCAGTCAACAAAAACGCCAGCGGCTAGGACAGCACAGATCCGCCCAGCCGGGTCGGATCCGGCTTGCTGCAAAAAGGTGGGGGGGGAGGCGGCCTGGATCCCCAAGGCTCGCAACTGTTCCCCTGCAGCATCCAAAAATGATCCCACGATGCAGCTCAAAGGAAAAAAATAATTAGAGAAAGGTAACTAAAAAAAGAAAGAAATCCAAAAAAAAATTACACCCTAACAGGTAAGTAGAATAAGATCACACTCAGAGCCTAAGACAGAGGTAGTTTCCCCAGAAACTGAGTGAGAAAGACTGGTGATGGACAGTCTTGGTGGGCGTGATCACAGGAAGTCTTAAAGAAATATCGACTTCCGGTTTGGGTGCGCTCCGTCGCCGGGCGGCTCGTTGAAACGGCCGCCACCCCCGCCGCCTGTAGAGCCGCTTTTTAGACCTAAAAGCGGCTCGGAACGCTCCCCCTTGGAAATTAAGGGGGAGCCAGAGTGGGCAGCTTTAGGTAGAGCCCCAGAAGCGCTGCCAGGGTGTTTTTTTGCCTTGGCTAGCGCTTCGTGTGTGGGCTCCCTTTCTAAGCTGCCGATCCTCCGAGCGGCGTGGGATCTCTGCAGGACAGAGCGAGGCGGAGAAGGCAACTCCAACGAAAAGAACATATTTCTAATGAAGCAGAGTGGATTTGGTGAGATTTGGAACTTTTTTGGGATTTTATAACTATATTAAATGGATTTCTTTTTAATTTCTAAATACAAGCTGTCCCTGTGGGAAAGTGCCTTAAAATGGCGGATCAAAGCTGAGCTAATGAAAAGAGAAAGTGAAGTAAGAAAGTGAAAGTTTGCCTGCCTGTAACTATAAAGACTTTAATTATAAGTTTTACAAGTGCTTTTTAAATTCAAAATATAGTATTGGACTCCTTTTCTGTAAAACTGAGGATAGGGAAAGGAGGAAGATTTTTTCTCTGCTTTTTAAAGTTTTAAACATTGTTCAGGCATGGCTTCAAAGAAGGCGGGGGGGATTCCCCCACGCATCAGACAAAAGAGAAGCCAGCTGCAGCTTCAAAGCAGCCACAGGGCAGCGAACTAGAAGATTTGAAAACATGTATACTAAATGTGCACAAATCCTTGGGAGAGCTCTCTGCAAGAGTGAATAAAATGGATGAAAGGATGGGGAAAAATCAAAGAGAAATGAAGGAAATGGTGGGGGAAGTCAAGGAGCTAGTGGAAGAAAAAACTAAGGGAGTACATCAGAGTGTTGCTAAAGTAGCTACAGTTCTCACAGATGCCCTACTGGTAGTTGAGAAAAAAGTAGAAGATTTAAATACAGAAGTGGCAGTCAACAAGAAGGAAGCAAAGGAACAGATTGTTAAGGTGGTGGCTCAGAACCAGCGTTTGGAGGATGAGATCAGAATGATACAATATCGGAATATGGAATATGCCATAAGATTGCGGGGTCTGCGTGAGAATACTAGAGAGAATTTAAGGGCAACATGTGTGGAAGTGCTGGCTAGGATTTTAAAATGTGAACCCGATGTGATCGCTAACAGGATTGATAAGCTGTACAGAGTCAACTCGCGCATAGCGAAACAGAGAAATTTACCAAGAGATGTTGTGATTTATTTTACAGAGAGAAGATTGAGGAATGATATTTTGTTTAGTTCGTTCCATATGACCGTTCAACATGAGGGCAATCAGATTGGTGTGTATAAAGAGCTGCCACCAAAAATGCTAAGAGATCAGAAAGATTATGCTTTTCTTGTAAACGAGTTGAAAAAGCGCCAGATTCCATTTAGATGGGACGCCCCTGTTGGTATCATCTTGCGGCATGAGGATGTGAGATATCGTATTAATTCTGTGGAAAAGGCGGAACAATTTTACAACAATGTTCTTAAAAAAATTTCAACACCACCTCTCTCATCAACACTTTTGCCTTTTGATGATACTTCAGCTGAAAAGAGGCCTGAAGATGTAATCTTGTTAAAATCTTGTTAATCTAGTCAAGATGTAATCTTGTTAAAAGAAGGTCAGGCATGTCAAGAACTAGCAAGGGAGGAAACTCTAGGTGCTGTAAGAGGTGTTGTAGAGGATTCGCTAATAGAACTTTTGGAAGCCAAACCAAAGCAAACTAGAGCCACAAGAGAGGTGGAGCCGGACCTGGATTTACTGATGCAAGAACCAAGAGAACAGCGCATAACCCGTGCCGCGGAAAAGCAAAGACTAGAGAAATGTCAGGGGCCAAAGTCACAACAGGAAGAGCATGGTACTAAAGGGAAGCCACATTCTGAAGCCATGGGAGGAGCAAGACCGAAGACTTCTGCTGTTGGAGAGACTCTTCGTGAAATGCTTAAAGGGCTTCATTCATTCTCAGAATGACACTTAAATTTCTATCATGGAACGTCAATGGTTTGAACTCACCTCAGAAAAGAAGGAAAATATTTCATTATTTGAAGCAGAATAAAAATGATGTTGTTTGCTTGCAAGAAACTCACATTAGATCCCAGGATCAAAAGTTTTTAATTTCAAAACTTGGATCATATTTTATATCTTCTAGTCTTGTGAAAAGGAATGGACTTGTTTTTTATATTTCTAATAAAATACCAGCTAAATTGATAGAAGCGGATGTGGATGAGAGATATCTTGCTGTGGAAATAAATATACAGAATGCTTCGATACTTTTAATTGGCATTTACGCCCCGAATCAGCAACAGGAAACTTTTTATAAGCTGCTGAATAACAAGATATTGCAGTGGAATTACAAGTCCTTTATGATTATGGGTGATTGGAACGGGGTGATTGATGCAACGCTTGATAAAAAGACGACAGCCAAGAAAGGGAATAAGCTACCATCGACATTCTTTGCTTTGAAAGAAGAAATGGATTTGAAGGATGTATGGAGAATTCATCATCCTAAGGAATTGGATTTTACTTTTTTTTCTGATAGACATAAATCTTTTTCAAGAATTGACTTTGTGCTGGTTACTACTGATTTACTTACTATGGTGACTAAGACAAAAATTTTTCCTAGAACACTGTCGGATCATAGTCCGGTGTGGATGGAGATAAATTTGGGTAAAAGAGAAAGGAGATCTTGGCGTATGAATGAAAATCTATTTAGATATGAAAAGAATATTATTGACCTTAAGAAACATGTTAAAGAATTTTTTGATGTTAATCTAAATAAAGGTACACCGATTGAGATTGTATGGGATGCAAGCAAGGCCTATATGAGGGGTGTACTGATTCATATGAACTCTAAATATAGACGCATACGTCAGAAGTCAAGAATAGAACTGGAAGCAGAGATCAAGGAGAAAGAGTATTTGTTGATTAAAAACCCAACTGATGAGAAGGTACAACTAACGATAAAACTTTTGAAAGATCAATTTCAAACCCTGATGGCTGACCAAACAGCAACTAATCTGCAGTACGCTAAACACAATACTTTTTGTAATGCTAATAAACCTGGCAGATGGCTGGCTTATACGCTGAGGAAACAACAAAGTTCTCGTATAATAAATTCTATTGAGTTTAATGGGAAACAAGTATACCAACAGAACTTAATACATCAAGCTTTTTTAGCTTATTATTCTAAACTGTATCAAGCTGATAAAATTAAAGAGGACTTTATTGAGGATTATCTGCAGAAAATGAGAGTTACAAAAATTTCAAATACACAAAGTGAAAGATTGAACCGACCCATAACATCGGAAGAGATTTTATATGCAATTAAACAATTGAAAGTATCTAAAGCTCCTGGGACGGATGGCTTGACAGCAGTATATTATAAGACTTTACAAATGGAATTGGTTGAGCACCTCAAGGATTTGTTTTGTAATATTCAACGGGGGGGGGGGGGTAAAATACCCCCCTCATGGAAGACAGCTTTCATTTCATTGATACCTAAAGAAGAAGAATCTGTAAAACCTGAAAATTTTCGACCAATATCTCTCCTGAATACGGATTACAAGATTTATGCTAAAGTATTAGCCAACAGACTGATGCCAGTTATTCAAGATGTGATTCATGATGACCAAGCAGGTTTTATAGAAGGTAGATACATGAAGGATAATGTTAGGCAACTCATAGACTTGCTGGAATATCTTGAGAAAAAGAAGCAGACTTCTGCGGTGTTGGTGTTTTTGGATGCGGAGAAGGCCTTTGATCGAGTCAACTGGGATTTTCTAAAAAAGACTTTGCACAAAATGGATTTTGGGGAGCAATTTATACAAGCAATTTCTGCAATTTATCAGGAACAGCAGGCACAAATTATTATTAATGGTACCTTAACTGCCACTTTTAACATACAGAAAGGAACAAGACAAGGTTGTCCATTATCTCCATTATTGTTTATTTTGACGCTAGAAGTGCTGCTGAACGCTCTACGGGACTCGGACAAAATGAATGGAATAGTTGTAAGGCAAAAAGATTACCGAACAAAGGCATTCGCAGATGATCTGGTTGTTACCCTAACACGACCTTTGGAATCAATCATCCAGATGAATAAAATCATAGAGGCATATGGTCTGGTTTCAGGTTTTAGCCTGAACCAGAGAAAGACTAAGATGATAGTTAAAAATATGTCGGAACCACAAAGGAAAGAACTTGAAAGGGTGGCAGGCTTTGAAATAGTTACGAAGGTGAAATATCTAGGGGTACAAGTTGCAGCATCCAATAGAAAACTTATCCAAAATAATTATGAAGAACTATGGCATAAGATTCAAAAGGATCTTGAAAAATGGAAGAAGCTGCAACTGTCTTTGCTTGGTAGAATAGCAGTTGTTAAGATGAATGTTCTACCTAGATTTTTGTTTCTGTTTCAAATGATTCCGGTGCTTAAAAATGACAAGTTTTTGATGGACTGGCAAGCAGGTTTAAACAAATTTATTTGGAATGGGAAAAAACCAAGAGTCAAGCTTAAAATCATGCAAGATGTTCGTGAAAGAGGTGGCCTAAAAGTTCCCAACCTACGTTTATATTATGAGGCTGCAGTCTTGATACAAGTTGGAGACTGGATTGGAACAACTAAAAGAGAAATTTTGAATATAGAAGGCCACGATTTGCAATATGGATGGCATGCATACTTACTTTATGAAGAAAAGAGGGACAGTGTATTTAACAGTCATATTTTAAGACATGCTTTGATGAGAGTTTGGAAGAAGCACCAGCTTCAATTGGATTATAAAATACCTTTGTGGTTGGATCTTGGGCAGATTTTGCCAAATATTAAGTCACTCGGGGGGTTGTTATATAAAGAGATACTCTTTAATGATGGGGGCAGATGGAGTTTGAAACCTTTGAACATTCTGTTGGAACAAGGAGTGAATCTAACTTGGTTGCAGTATTTTCAACTTCAAGCAAGATGGAGAGAAGATCAGAAAATTGGACTAATGCTACATGAAGAAGATTTGGTGACCCAGATAAAATGTAAAGGGCCGATGCATATTAAACGTGTGTATAATTATCTGTTAGAGAGAGATTCAGAAGGTGAATTAGTTAAAGATTGCATGATAAAATGGGCACAGAATTTTGAAGAACCAGTAATGTTGGAGACTTGGGAGAAGATTTGGGTCCAGAATGTTAAATTTACACAGGCACAGAATTTGAGGGAAAATTTTTATAAGATGTTTTATAGGTGGCATTTTGACCCTAAAAAGTTATCATGTATGTATCCAAATGTTCAACCTAAATGTTGGAGGTGTGATTGTTTGGATGCAACATATTTTCATATTTGGTGGACGTGCAGAAAATTGAAAGCATTTTGGATCAAACTTTGGTGGGTAATGCAGAACATTTTGAAGCGGAAACTTGATTTTTCACCTCAGTTTTTCTTGTTGGGAATAGTTAAAGGTTGCTCATCAACTGATACCAGATTGATTTTACACATGATTACTGCAGCTAGATTACTGATTGGCCAAAATTGGAAGAAGGATAAAGTACCCACGATAGAGGAGTGGGTATTGAAGATGTCTAATTTCGTAGAGATGGCTAAAATCTCTGCATATTTAAAAGATAAGACTCATGAAGCCTTTGCTAAGGAGTGGGTGAAATGGGTAGAATATATGAAGCATAAATACCAAAGTAAGAAGTTTCAGCTAGCACTTACTTGAAGGTATATTTTATATACTTAAGTAATTTAAAAGAAAAATGTATTGAATTTGATAATTTCTATTTCTATTTTATGTTAAATGATTGAATTTATATTTTAAATTTTTGGTTATAGCATAAAGAGAAATGTACTAAGCATATTGTTTGATTTAGATTATGATAGATGAAAAAGGGGGAAGTAGAGTTAACGTTATATAATGTTATATACTATTATTACTTATATGATATCTTAAATTAAATGTTTAAAATTATTAGATCTTTTTATTAATAAAAGGAAAAAACTGTTAAGAGTTAGGATTTTTTTTCTCTCTAAAGTTGATTATTATTATTATTATATAAAATAATGTTATAGTTATAGTTTTAGTTTATTAGTTGGATCTCACCTTGAAAAGTGGATAAATATGGATTGTTAATGTTTGTCTAATAGCGGAAGTCAAGGGAGGGTTGGGGAGGGAGGGGAGTGGGTAGGGTGGGGGTGGGGGGGGAAAGGGGTTTTTTATAAAAAAAATTGTAATGTAAAACTTTTTCAATAAAAAAAAAAAGAAATATCTACATTCAGTTTCCCCAACAACAACGTGATACTACCCGCTCTATGGATTGGAGGAGCAGCGTTGTGGAAAAAATTTAAGAACAATTTGTGCAAAGGCCTTTGCAGAATTACTAAAGCTAGAAGATGAACCAATTTTGGGTTGTATAGAGAAAGTTTACAGAGTCAACTCACGTGTAGCTAAACAAAGGAATTTGCCTAGAGATGTTGTTGTTTATTTTACTGATAAAAGATTGAGATATGATATTTTACAAAAGTCCTACTCTGATGGAGTGCAGGTAGAAAGTATACAAATCAGTATTTTTAAAGAGCTACCACTGAAGGTTCTAAAGGACAGAAAAGAGTTTGCTTTTTTGGTCAAGGAATTGAAGAGAAGCAATATTCCATTTAGATGGAATTTACTAGTTGGTATAATTTTTAGATATCATGGTGTGAGACATTGTCTGAATACCATTAAAAAAGCAGAATATTTTTACCAAAATATTTTTAAGGGAGCCCCGGAATATCTCAAGAATAAAAAACACAAAAGAGAGTTTACAAAATGCAAACAGAAAGAAGAAATTCAAAGTGTGTTAAAAGAAAAAGGAGCATCAGGTGGTTGTCCAGAGGATTCTATTATGGACTCTTCGGATGAGAAAATTGAGCATCCCAGTGACCTTAGACGGGGAGCGCAGGACCTTGAACTGCTGGAGGAAGATTTAAAAAATAAATCTACACTTCGAGATGAACAGCAGCAGAGGCCCAGTGCTACTCAAGAAATGGGGGGTGATGCTAATTAACAGGAACTAGAAGTTAATGAGGAAATCCGACTGGAAACCACAGATGATAAATTTAAGGAGTATCGTGAATTGTTTGATATTATAACAGAAAGCATCGAAAGATTTGGAAAAAAATGGATTATAAAAATTCTTTAAGAAGTTTATTTTGAAGACTTGAGCTATGGCAGATAGCCATTAAAACTTTGGAGATGTACAACAATTTGTTAAAAGTTCATCCTGAGTTGGACTGACATTAAACTTATATATCAAAATGGATTATAAGAATCTTACTATAAAGTTTATCCTGAATTGGACTTAATATCCTGAGTGTCAATAGATTGCTGCAATATCAGCAGCGATCACTGGTTACACTATTATACATCTTTTTGTGGAATTCATCATCTAAGAGAAGACAATGAAATTGAAAACATCTTACAACCTGAAGGAATGAATTGCAAAGGGTGGCAGGATTTGAAAGAGCTTTAAAGCAATATCTGGGAATGCGGTTCCTAGTTCATTTTTTTCTTCTTCAAGGCCTGAATCTTAAGAGGAGCTGCAAAGGATTTTTCCTATTTTTAAGTGTTACAGTTTAAGCTAGTTTGAATGATTCTACCTAGAGGAGTGAATACCTTCGTGGTTGGATATTATTTATATAAAGTCACTCGGGGGGTTGTGTGGAGAAATGTTTTACCTTGCTGATGGGGGCAGCTGGAAGATGAAGCTTATCGAAATTGGATTTATGTTGGAGGAAATATATTCAACTTCAATCAAGACGAAGAGAAAACTGAAATTTGGATTATGGACATTGAAAAATGAATTAAACAAAAGATAATTTTTTTTCTTATGATATAATTGTCTGATTATAATTATATATGCATAATTATATATATTATATTGTATGTTTTATGTTTTTTTGCTTTTTAGTTTAGGGGTGTAGTTGGGATAAAATTATAATGGTTATTATTGGTTTTCTTTATTATAACATTGTTAATTTTAGAAATATATTAATATTTATAGGTCTACTGTTTTATTTTTTGGTTATAGTTATTGGGTTTCTTTTGTTCGTATGTTCTTTTTTTTCTTTTTTTTTCTTCCTTACCTTCTTTCTCTTCCTTTTTCGAAATTTTTTCAATTTAGAATTTAAATACTTAATTATTTTTTCTTTTCTCTTGTTTTAAATTTTGTCTTTTAAAATTTGTAGCGGAAGTCAGGGGGGATGGGGAGGGAAGGGGTTGGGGTAGAGGGAGGTAATGGGAGGGGTTGGGAGGGGGGATTGGGGAGGGGGGGTGAAAATGAAAAAAATTTTGTATTGTAAAACTTTTTCAATTAAAAAAAAGAAAAAAGAAGAAGGTAATCTTTTGGAAGCCCCTAAATTAGGTAAAATATTTTTGGCCCTAACAGAAGTAAGGAAAAGAGGAATCGCAGTCTATATAAAAGATTGGTTAAAACCCAAACAAATATATGTGGATAAAGAGGGAAGAACGTTATTGATTGAGGTACTAATAAAACAAAACAGAGCATTAATTGCAGTCATATATGCACCAAACAACACACAAGAGAAAGAATATTACCGCAAATTATGTAAACAAATTGTAGAATTGGAAATAGATAATGTATGTGTATTAGGAGATTTCAACGTGGTGGTTGATCCAAAAAAAGACTACAAGTCAGGAAGTAAAAAAAATTATGAAAGGAGATAAACGCTGGACAGCAGTTAGAGTCAAACTGTAAACCAGTTAAATATAAGGTAAGGAGTATAAGCACCACTGGAAAACAGCTAACTAAGCTGTGAACCAGGGGAAAATAAACTTAGGAGTGGAGGAGACAATACTGGGGACCAGTTAAAACTGACTGTGAACCAGTTAAATATAAGGTAAGAAGTGGAGGTAAGCACCACTGGAAAACAGCTGAAAAGCTGCTATCCAGCTAAAAATAAACCTAGGAGGAGTGCAGGAGAAAATGCTGGAATGCAGTTAAAATTAAACTGTGATCCAGCTTAACAAATAAGGAGTGAAAGAACATCTCTGATCCAGCCAAAAATAAAATTGGGAGGCGTGAAGGAGATATCTTTGAAGAATAGTTATTGATTTTGAAATATTTTTAAAAGAGGAATAAAGTATTATACGTTCACTACTAGATATAATTTAAAAGAAATATTGACTTGAATGGGGTTTCTGAAGTAAGGAGAATATATGAAATACTGACTGTTAAAATGGTAAATAAATATTACAAAGAGCTGTTTAGATTTGAAGTTTAAGATATAGGGTGATTACATAATAAAACGTTAAATGCTAGAATAAGATGTTAAATTGAATGATAAAAATTGTATTTAGATTTGTATTGTTTTTTCTTGTAGGTTTTTTTTGTTGTTGTTATTGTTTGCTTTATATTTTTCTGTTAAGATGTTAATTGATGAAATTTGGAATTTATACTTTTGCTCTAAAAAGGTTTTATGCTTTATGTTAAAAAACAAATAAAAAATTTTCCCCCCAAAAAAAGAAAATTATGAAAGGAGAACATTATCAATGTCGTTCTTTGAAATGACCCTGTAAAGATCGCCTCTCCTTCTGACTTAAGAAAGTACGAACTCTTGAAACGTGGTTGTTCAAAAGGATTTTTTTATTAAGCAGAAATGGCAGCCATTCAGTTAAAGCAAGATCTGAATACCCTTAGGCAAAGCAGTAGGATTAAAGTGGTAGAGACCCCTCCCTTTAAATCAGAATGCAGATTTTAGCCAATACACAAATGTGAAGATGTTTTCTTTACTATTTCCTCTGAGAATCCGAACAAACATGCATTCCCACCATTATACTTTAAAGTGAGACAACCCACATGGCTATCATAAAAATTCCTCCAGGTAAAGGAGATTTCAGGGCTCCTTGGCGCCAGGATATAGGTTGTAAAGTATCTGTTGACACAGGCAATGCTAGAAAATAGAATCCAAGTATCCCTCCCCTCCTCCAATTGAATGGTAGTATCACTTTTAGGGATTTGACAGACCCAAGAGTTAAATCTGAAAGATATTTAGAGGGAAATTAACCCACAAAAAAATCAATATACATATTTTTCCAACCCACATAACTCATAGTCCCAGATAGACATGGCGTGGATGGATTCAGAAACAGGAAAAACCGTAGAGGAAATAGAGAGAAAACCAAATACCTGGGCAGATCATAACCCGATAATAGTCAAATGGAAGGGGGAAGAAAAAAGAAAAAAGAGATGGAACATGAAGCAAAGGATAACGAAAGAAAAAAATTACGTTCAACAAATAGAAAATTAGGGGTTTTCCTACAGGAAAATTTAAATGAACAAACAACTATACAAAACCTGTGGGACACAACTAAAGCTAACGTTCGGGGTCTTACAATAGCATATACTATATGAAGAAATAAAAATAAAAGAAAATATATAGAATTGCAAGAGAAATTAGGAAAATTAGAAGATAAATTGCAGAAAAAAACCCACAACCAGGAAATTAGAAATGAAAAAGTGATAATTAAAAATAGACTAAATCTAATTACACAAGAAGAAATGGCACAAAAAATTAGAGCAACCAAATAAAACTACTTTGAAAATGCTAACAAATCAGGAAGATGGTTGGTTAATTAACTAAAAAAAGAAAAAAAATAATACAACAACTAGAAAATGAAAAAGGGATAGCACATCATCAGAAGGAAGAAAAGGAAAATATAGCAGTAAGATATTATCAAAACCCACCATATTTTTCGCAGTATAAGATGTACCTTTTTACCCCCAAAAGGGGGTGAAAATTTAGGTGCGCCTTATACACTGAATGTAGCTCTGCCCACCCACTGGGCCCCACCCTTTGGCCTCTGCCTCCCAGCAGTTACCTCCTTGCAAGCAAACAGCAAGAAAAAACAGCCACATTCAGCTTCAGTATAGACTAATTAGCACAAGTTGATTAGATCGGCCTCCCGACTCTCAGCTGATTTGCTCTCAGCTGTTTTGCACAGGCTCTTTTACAAGCTCTTGTTTTGCAAGCTCTTTGCTTGCTGCAAAGAGTGCTGGAGAAGTTTTTTTTTTCCCTAGCTAAAACGAAACTGAAAGTAAAGCAGGCTGTGCTGCAACATGACAAAATGAGAAAGGGAGAGAGATTTCTTTTTCTTTTTGCTCACCAAAAAAGGTAAGTGCAAACAATGGGAAATTTAGGGGAAAGAGGTTTTAAAACACAAAAGGAAAAAAGGTCTATTTAACTAGGGAATTGTAATAATTTTTTTATATAGAATTTTTTTATTTTCAAAAAAAAGAAAACAAAACACAATATAACAACCATTATCATTCCTTACAATCAAAGACAGTGTAACAGTCGGTGACATTTTTTGTGCCTCTCCTCTTTTCAATTTATCACTAAACATTTTAACTTATTTTCAAAAAGTTTCAACATCGCTTTATATCATAATTATTTCCAATTCTTACTTTCTATCCATTGATAAAATAAATCCCATAACTAATAATATTGTTTATCTTCCTGTTCTCTTATTTCAAATGCCAATTTGCTCATTTCAGCACAATCCATCATTTTCTTAATATTTTTTTTCCAAATCATTTTTTTATTTTTTTAAAAAAAGTAAAAAATAAAAATAAAAAAAATATTAAAAAATAAGATATCATTCATTCAATCAAGTTCAGACAGTACATCGGTCGGTTTGCATCCCTAGTGCCCTCTCCTCTTTTCATAATATTGCTACTTATCCAAAATTTAATCTTACATAAAATATATCAGTTGTATCATCATTTAAGTATTTTGACATTTCCTTACATATCACCATTTTTTGTTATCTACCCAGTGGTAAAATAAATCCCATATCAAATAATATTGTTTTTCTTCCTGCTCTCTTATTTCAAATGTCAATTTGCTAATTTCGGCTAATTTCGTCCAATATTTTCCTAATAATTTCTTCATCCTAAGGTATCATTTTTTCTTTCCAATTTTTAGCAAATACAATTCTACCTGCTGTGAGAAAATGCACAATTAAATACTGCAATTCTTTGTTATATCGTAAAATCCCTATTAAAAATATCTCTGGTATTTTTGGTTTAAACTCTGTCTTTTGATCATTGTTTCCAACCACATGTGTATCTTAGACCAATATCTCCTTGCTTCTAGGCATGTCCACCACATGTGGTAATAGGATCCTGGGGTCTGATGACATTTCCAGCACTTCTCCAATTTATTCTGGAACACTCTAGCGATTCCCGATAGAGATAAATGCCACCTGTAAAACATCTTATACAAATTTTCCTTATATGCTATACACATTGTCATTTTATAATTATGAGACCACAATTTTTGCCATTTTTCTAAACCAATCCGATAACCAAGATTTTTTCCCCTTGCTACCATCATTTCTTTAACTTGTTCTTCTTCCAATTTTAACTCTAGCAAAAACCCATACAGCTTTTTAATAATATGATCATCAGTACCCATTAAAATCTTATCCAAATTAATCAAAGCATTGTAAAACCCTTCTTGATTATAATCTTCTCAATACCTAGTAAATGTTTGCATATATGAAAACCAATCCATGAAACTTCCGGTGCAGCAATCTGGGCGAAGGAAAGGTGCAGCGTGAGCTCTGCTGTGTCTGGTGAATTTCTGACCTCCGTGGCTTTGGCAATTGCCGTCTCCAACCCCGGAGAAGTGGGGGAAGCAGAGGAGTTCGCTTTGGAGACGTGGGGAGGGTGTGCGATCCCCTCACGTCATATCAAAGGAGAGCTCTGAGAATCCGGAGACCAGGAAAAAGGCCATGGGCAGCGGCCCTGAAGCCCATGACGCTGCGGTTTTGACTGGTAAGGAGAGACAGGATGGAAGAATAGATCAGAGAAGAAAAAAGAAAAGAAGGAAAGAAGGAAATCTGAATATCAAAGACGGGGCTTTTAGCGACCGATTGACGAAATCAGCAGCAGCTTAAATCAGAGGAGAAGGAAGTTTCTTTAAAAGACTGGAGATCTCGCCGTGGAGGAGCTAGAGGAGACGGGAAGTAAGATCCAATAAAACTATACGATAGATTTGTTTGTGATAAGGTCTAAACTCTAGCCGACTAAAATCTCACCATTGTGACTCACTAATTAAGTGGAAGAAGGAATGATTAGGGGGTAAACTCCTCCAGACCCCCCTTCCTCCCAGGACATACAATAAGACAGTGTGATAGTACTTTCCTGAAGTGAATACATAGGTGATGGTCTGAACTGAATGGGAGATTACTAACCCTGTGAAGAGTCAAGTACTAATGGACAAGTGACAATATTTATACTTATTCATATACATTTATTTATTATATTTATTTGATTCTTTATTTAATTCTATGTAAATACAAATCTAATTAATTAATTATAGAAAATTATTATAGGCATTAGAGTTGACTAACTGATTAAGAAGAAGCTTGGTTTAATTATTGAGATTTAATTCTTAGGCAATTTATCATATAATTTAGGAGTTTGTATATAAAATTATAGAATCTTTAGAACCTATTTATTTACTTATTTGTAAAAATATAAATGAAATCAAATTAGAATTGATTCCTGATTATAATAACATAGGACTTAATTAAGAGGAAATATTTAGGTGTATGATAATCTGGAAAAGTTTTCTTTGTTTAACCGATATGGCTACTACAGTAACATCTACAAAAGTAGTGAAGAAACCTGCAGCACCTACAACGATGTCTTCACCGATAACAATATCCCCAGGACAGAGGAAATCCTCTGAGAATGTATCAATAGCTGACAAACCAATAACAATGCAAGGAATGCAAGCGGTGTTCCAAAATATCCAAGAATTATTGGAAAAAAACCAGGAAGCAACATCAAAAAATTTTGAAGACTTGAAATCTGAAATAAGTGAATTAAGAGGAGAAATGAAACAACTGAAAGAGACTCTAAGAGAAATGAAAACAACCTTAACTAAACACGAAGAGAGATTGAATGAGGTGGAAAAAAGTACTGAAAGAGTTGAAACACAGATAGATAAATGTGAAAAGAGATGCGCTCAAGCGGTGGGGAAACTCGAAGACGAAATAGTATTTCTAGAGATGGAGAAATCTGCTTTTTTCCTGTGCTTGCAAAATATAGAGGAGGATAGAGCGGAACAACTAGAGGAAATAGTAGGAGAAATGATAGCAGAGGTAGTGGGGAAAAAGAAGGATGAGGTCCAGGCGGAGATAGATGAAGCCTATCGGGTATACACTAGCTATGCAAGACGTTATAACCTGCACAGAGAGATACATGTAAGACTCACTAAAAAGGCGTTAAGGGATGAAACATTGCATAAGGCTAGAGAACAGAAAGTCACATATAAGGGGCGTCAAGTTACGATTTTAAAACAGATCCCGAAAAGAGTGCGAGAACAGAAACAAAATTACCAATTTATAACCTCGCAACTAAGGAAACATAATGTGCCATACAGATGGCTGCTTCCTGAAGGACTCTTGGTAACTTGGCAAGATCGGAAAACCAAAATTGATAATATACAGGACGCCCAAGAATTCTGTGAAAATTCTGTGCCTTGGGTTGGTTGGAAATGAAAGTGACATAGAAACTGCGAAAGGAATACAGAGAGAGCGGAAAGAGGAGTGGAGAAATGAGAGAGGAGCACAAGCACACTATGGAAAGGGGAAACGGGAAGGGAGGAAGGAGGAGGAAAAAGGAGCGACAGAGTACGGGGTAGAAACTCGTTCAGTAACTAAAAACAAAGAAGGTAGTAAATAGAGGATGGAGCAAGGAGTGAAAATCTTGACTGTTAATGTTAATGGTCTTAACAGACCGATAAAGAGAAGACTTATTTTAACTAAAATTGTTAAAACTAACGTATATATATAATATGTATCCAAGAAACACATATTAAATTATCGCAATCCAACTTATTGAAATGTCCGAAAGCGGGGAAACTGTTTGTAGTGGCACCAGAGGAAAAAAAAGAGGAGTGGCAATATTTGTGAAAGAGCATTTATCACCGATACAATTATTTGCAGACAAGGAGGGAAGAATATTAATCCTAGAAGTAGAAGTATTACAGAAGTAAGTTTTATTGGTAGGAATTTATGCTCCAAACATTAAACATAAATCATTCTTTCGAAGAGTACAAAAAGAAATTCGTAATCTGGAATACGAGCAGGTATGCCTTCTGGGTGACTTTAATGCAATTACTAACAGAATATATGACTATAAAAAGGGTGAGAATGATAGGGAGGGGGGAAACGGGAGACAAGAAAAGAAGATATTACCAACTATCTATAATGAGATAAAAGAAGAATTAGGATTGGTAGATACTTGGCATGAACATAATCCAACAAGTAAACAATTTACTTATTATTCCCCCAGACACAAATCATGGTCCAGATTGGACATGATTTGGATGACACAAGAACTCAATTCCCAGATATTAGAAGTCAAAATTATGCCAAATGAATGGGCCGATCATAACCCAGTGCTAGTCATACTTAAAAAGGAGGGGAAAAATAGAAGAAGATGGATGATGAGGACAGGGATATTAAAAGAAACTGAATTTATATGGAAACTCAAGACAGAAATATCCCTTTTCTTTCAAGAAAATAAAACACTAGGAATGCCAGCCCAAATAATATGGGCTGCGGCCAAAGCCTTTGTAAGAGGTCTCATTATTAAACTCATGGCCATCAAATATAAAAAAGAAAAACAAGAAAGGGAAAAGTTAATAAATAAATTGATAAAAGCAGAGGAACAATTACAAGATAATCCACTCTCTAAGGGGGCAAAAGAACAGGTAAATCTCGTAAAGCATCAGCTCAATCTGTTGGAATTAGATAAATTGGCAGACAAGATAAAGATAACAAAACAAAAACATTTTGAATCAGCTAATAAACTGGGAAGATGGCTTACATACAGACTTAAAAAAGAAAAACAGTCTAGACGAATTGATCAGTTAAAAGATGAAGAAGGGAACTTAGTAAAGGATAAAAAAGGAAAGGAAAAAATTGTGGTGGACTTTTATAAAGATTTATATAAAAGAGAGGAGATCCCAACAGAGGAGATAAAAAAATATAGAGAGGAATCAGATTTACCTTAGATATCTAATCTAACAAGAGATATTCTGGAAGAAGAAATTACTTTAGCTGAGGTTGAAAGAGCAATAAAGAAACAGAGAAACCAGAAAACGCCAGGTACAGATGGACTCCCGGCGGAATTATATAAGATAATGTTTGAAGTCATGGGAGAACATATGAAAGACCTATTTAATGAAACATTGGAGAAAGTAGAAATCCCTCATTCATGGAGAGAGACCAATATTAGTTTAATCCCCAAAGAAGATCCACCTTCAGTAGACATAAAAAACTACAGACCCATT
Organism: Coluber constrictor foxii; assembly: GCA_038048745.1. NCBI lineage: Eukaryota > Metazoa > Chordata > Lepidosauria > Squamata > Colubridae > Coluber > Coluber constrictor. The sequence goes on along the minus strand of CM075961.1, from coordinate 109,073,624 downwards.
TCTCTTCTAAATTCAGACTATAAAATCTTTACTACAATCTTAGCAAACAGACTAAAAGGTTTTCTGAATGAATTTATACACATGGATCAAAATGGATTCTTACCATCACAACAATTAAAGGATAATATGAGAATTATGTTAAATACACTGGAATATTATGAAGAACACCCAGATAAACAGGTCGCATTAGTTTTCGTAGATGCACAGAAGGCATTCGATAGAGTAAACTGGGAATTTATACTACTACAATTAGAATATATGAGGTTTGGAAAGAAATTTATAAATGCAATTAAAGCGATCTACACAAAACAAACAGCCAGAATATTAATAAATGGGGATTTGTCAGAAGAATTTCAGATAAGAAAGGGTACAAGACAGGGCTGTCCTCTATCTCCGCTATTTTTTATTTTATCCTTAGAAGTACTACTATGTAAAATAAGAAGTGAGGAAAAAATAAGAGGCCTCAAAATAGGCCAACAATTTTTAAAGCCCAAGCCTTCACAGACGACATGGTTTTTATCTTAGAAGAGCCTCTAGAATCTTGTATATCTTTGGTAGAGATAATTGAGGAATATGGGGCCATGGCAGGCTTATTAATTAATAAGAAGAAAACAAATATATTAGCCAAAAATATGCCAGAAAAGATTAAGATAAATCTACAAGAAATGACAGGATTAAAGATAGCTGACCAATAGATGTTCGAGTCTACAAGAAGACAACTACGACAAATTATTAAAGCAAGTAAGTAAAGATCTAGATAAATGGGGCAAAATACAACTTTCATTTTTGGGACGAGTAACAACAGTAAAATCATATGTGTTACCGAAATTCAATTTTTTATTTCAAACCGTTCCAGCTAATCTCTCGAAAAAAATTTTTATGGATCTAAACCAAATAATAACTACATTTGTCTGGCAAGGGAGAAAACCACGGATTAAAAGAAAGATGATGCAAGAGATAAAAGAAAGGGGGCTTGGGATTACCATGCTGGGAGAATTACCATGCAGCGACGATATTAACTTGGGTAAAAGAATGGATTACTCTAAGAAATAGACGTCTTCTTAAATTAGAAGGATTTGACATATACCAGGATTGGCATATGGCTCTTTGGAGAAATAACACCTCACAAAGTAAATGGTTTACCCAACATTATGTAAGAAACACCCTAATTCGGACCTGGGAAAAAATTAGTAAAAAATACTATACCAAGACACCATGTTGGATATCACCTATAGAAGCACTAACATACCCCAAATTATATAATTTTGACAGAAAATTAACATATAAAGAATTATTGAATCTATTGGGAAAACTAAAATCCAAGCAAGAATTGAATCTACAAGGAATGGAAGTGGATTGGTGGACGTATATGCAAATTAACTCTAAATATAATCAAGATAAAGAGAGAGGTATTAGTAGCGAATTACAAGAATTAAATAAAATTTTAATAGGACAAGAAAAAGGCATGATTTCGAAAGCGTATAAATTATTGATGGAAATAGAGATAGGTGAAGAAATAATTAAAGATACCATGATTGCTTGGGGAAAAAATTTCGGTTTTTTAATCCACCTAGAGAAATGGCAGGAGATATGGTGGGACGATATGAAATTAGTGGTATCCACAGCCTACAAAGAAAACATATACAAGATGGTATATAGGTGGCATCTCTCTCCAGACCAATTAGCTAGAATGTTTAAGGGATATCCCGCAGACTGCTGGAAATGTGGGAAAGAAAGGGGCACATACTATCATCAATGGTGAACATACCCGAAAGGAGTGGGATTCTGAGGAAAGGTTAAAAAATGGTTAAATGAAATTCTAAATTCAAAAGTTGACTGGCACCCAGAGACATGTTTGCTCGGATTCGGGCCAGAGAATATGGAAAAGGATGTATGATATCTTGCCCTTCATGTGATTATAGCGGCGAGATTGATATATGCACAATTCTAGAAAAATCCAAACAACCCACCAGAGAATACTATTATCCAGAAGATTTTGGATTGTGTTGAGGCTGATAAATTAACTAAAAAAATAAAAGATAAAGACCAAACACGAATATGTTTATCATGGAAAAAATTTTATAAATGGGTTGAGAAAAGGAAAATATAATATAGGACAGGAAATATATACATGGTTAAGAATATATGAAATTGAAAGGATTGGATTGATGTACCAATATTTATAAGATATTCTGTCTTCTCTGGGTTATAATGCTAACATACAATATAGGATGTTGTGGTGGTGGGAGTACGGATTTATAGGTTTATGGATTTAGATTTATATATGTTGTCTCTTATTAATGTATGATGTTCTGTTTTTGCATTTTTTATATATTGTCTGTTTTTGCATTTTTTATATATTGTCTGTTTTTGCATTTTTTATATATTGTCTGTTTTTAACTGAAAATATAAATAAAGATTATTTTAAAAAAAAACAATCCATCTTAAATCCCTGATCCTCTAATTTCTGTTTTAATTTGAGTTCACCCTTTTCATCCAATAATTCACTATACCTAATAGTTTGTTCCTTTCTAAATATTATGGGATAAGAAAAAGCCTCTGCTGTAGATACCAAACAGGTATTTTCAAATAAGTTTTGAAAGTTTTGATTAAGTTTTTTAATCTTCTCCCAATTCAACCATAAAGCTTCTCATATTTGATGTCTTCTAAAATACCCTTGTATTTTAGTTCCTTTATACCATAAAAAAGCATGCCAACCCATCAACAAATCATGTCCCTCCAAATTTAATAGTCTAGTATTCCTCAGAATTATCCATTCTTTTATCCATATTAAGCTTGCAGCTTGATAATACCATTCAAAATTGGGCAGACCAAAGCTCCCCCTTGATTTAGCATCTTGTAATAGTTTTAACTTTATTCTCGCCTATTTCTTTGCCATATATATCTCGTTATCATTTTATCTAGGTCTATAAAAAAATCTTTACCCAATTTAATTGGAATTGTCTGAAATAATTACAGGATTCCAGGCAAGACATTCATCTTAATGGTTGAAATCCTACCAAAGATAATTGAATGAAATTGCCCCATTTCAACAAATCTTGTCCTATCTGTTGTTTAAGCTTGTTATAATTATTTTCTTTCAAAGCACTACATGATATTAAGTGTATTCCCAAATATTTCACTTTATTTGTAATCTGTATTTTTGATATCTCCATCAACTCTTCTTTCTGTTTCTTCAACATATTTTTAGTCATTACTTTTGTTTTATTTCTGTTAGTTTTCAAACCAGCTACTTTTCCAAAATCTCCAATAATTTCTATTAATTTACTTATTGTTGTTAATGGTTCTTCAATAATAAAGACCAGATCATCTTGGAGCTTGTATTCTTCCTTGCCAATCTTCATGCCCTTTATCTCTTTTTCTCCTCTAACACACCTATTTAAAACTTCTAATGTCAATATAAACAACAATGGGGATAAAGGACATCCTTGTCTCGTGCTTTTTTCTATTTCAATTGCATCTGTCAATTCTCCATTTATCATTACTTTTGCCATATGTTTCAAATAAATAGTTTCGATGGCCTGTACAAATTTCCTCCCAAAGCCCATTCTTTCCATTTGAAGAGTCATAAACTGCCAGTAAACATTGTCAAAGGCTTTTTGCACATCTAAAAAAATCAAAGCCATCTGCTTTTCGGAATGTGCTTCATAGTACTCTAAAGCATCCAAGATTATTCTTATATTCTCCCCAATTTGTCTTTTTGAGAGAAATCCATTTTGATCCGAATGTATGAAATTATTTAAATATCTCTTAAATCTCTCCGCCAGTGTTGAAGCAAAAATTTTATAATCCGAGTTTAACAAAGATATAGGGCTATAATTTTTGATTTGTTGTGGGTCTGTATCTTCTTTATGAATCAAAGTAATATATGCCTCTGTCCATGATTTGGGTATTTCCTTCTTTATCATTACTTCATTCACCACCTCCAATAATGGGATGATCAGAGGTTCTTGTAGTGTCTTATAATATTCAGCTGGTAGGCTGTCGAGCCCTGGTGCTTTGCCAATTTTTTTATTTTTTAATTGCTTCTATTAACTCCATCATCGTTATGTTTCTTTCCAACATCTCCTCAATATCTTTACTGATCTGAAGTAACTTTGCATCTTGTATGTACTTAAAGACTTCTTCCTTTTCTATTGTCTCTCTTTTATATAATTTTCTGTAAAACTCGTGTATAATCTTTCCCATCTCTTTATGTCCAAATTTGCTTTCTCCTTGGTCATCAATAAGGTGTGTTATGTTCCTCGACTCTCTTTCCTTTTTCAATTTATGTGCTAACCATCTGCTTGGTTTATTCGCATTTTCAAAATAATTTTGTTTAGCACTTCTTATCTTCTGAGCCAGTTCTTCCTTCTCCAATAAATCCATTTTATACTTTACTATATTCAATTTAATTTTGACAATCTTCTTTTTTTTCATTGAAAAAGTTTTACAAATACAAATTTTTCCCGTTTCCCCCCCCCTCCCCAACCCCTATCTACCCCTCCCCACCCCAGGACTTCCCTAGGTGGAATCCAAATCATACCATATCATATATTACCCTCCTACAACCCTAGCCCCTGACTACACTATAAGTTTCTACATCTTAACATTCAACTGAAAACTGTCTGGTACTTCCTTGTTTGGTATTTATTCTGCACATAATCTATCCATTTTTTCCACTCCAGCATATAAGTTTCTTGGGTCTGGTCTTTTAGGTATGCTGATATCTTCGCCATTTTTGCAAAACTAGCCACCTTCAGAGTCCATTCTTCTATAGTAGGCATACAGTCTTTTTCCCAATATTGGCCAATCAGTAATCTAGCTGCTGTAATCATATATAATATCATTTTTGTCTGAGTCACTGAAGAATCTTTAACTATGCCCAGCAAAAACAATTCAGGAGAAAATTGCAGTTTTTTCTTCAAAACATTTTGCATAACCCACCATATTTTAATCCAAAAAGCCTTCACTTTCTTGCAAGTCCACCATATATGGTAATATGTAGCATCTAAGCAATCACATCTCCAACATTTTGCCTGAACATTAGGTTACATATGCGATAATTTCTTGGGGTCTAAATGCCACCTATAAAACATCTTATAAAAGTTTTCCCTCAAGTTCTGTGACTGTGTAAATTTAACATTCTGAACACATATTTTTCCCATGTTTCCATCATAACTGGTTCTGCAAAATTCTGTGCCTACTTTATCATACAGTCTTTAATCAACTCATTTTCAGAATCTCTTTCTAACAAAACATTATAAACCCTTTTGATATGCATTTGACATTTATCTTTTATCTGTCTTACCAAATCTTCTTCATGTAACATTAAACCAATTTTTTGATCTTCCCTCCATCTCAATTGAAGTTGATTATACTGTAACCAAGTTAAGATTATCCCTTCTTCCAACAGTGTATTTAATGTCTTTAATTGTAATCTACCCCCATCACTAAAAAGAACCTCTTTATATAAAATCCCCCCGAGTGACTTTGTGTTTATATTCCGTGTAATATGACCAAGGTTCAACCACAATGGTATTTTGTAATCCAGTTTAAGGTGGTGCTTCTTCCATACTCTCTTAAAGAGTTTCTAAGTATATGGCTCTTGAATACTTTATCAACTTTACTTTCATAAAATAAATATGCATGCCACCCATGCTCTAGATCATGGCCTTCTATATTCAATATTCCATTCTCTGTCATTCCAAACCAATCACTCGCTTGCGTCAAAGCTGCTGCTTCATAATACAATTGTAGGTTTGGGACTTTAAGACCACCTCTTTCACAAGCATCTTGCATGATTTTCAGTTTAACTCTTGGCTTTTTCTAATCCCAAACAAACTTGTTCACTCTTTTTTGCCATTCAGTCAGATTTTTATCATTTTTAAGCACTGGAATCATTTGAAACAAGAATAAAAATCTAGGTAGAACGTTCATCTTAACTGCTGCTATTCTACCAAGTAAAGATAGTTGCAGTTTTTTCCAAGTTTCCATATCTCTTTGTACCTTTTGCCACAACATCTCATAATTATTTTTGAAAAGTTTTGTATTTAAAGCTGCAACTTGAACTCCTAGATATTTCACCTTTGCTACTATTTCAAAGCTTGCCTTCCTTTCAAGTTCCTTCTTTTGAGCTTCTGACAGATTTTTAACTATCATCTTGGTTTTTTTCTGATTCAATCTGAATCCTGATACCATGCCATATTGTTCTATAATGTCCTTCGTCTGGATTACCGAATCCATAGGCTGTGTTAGGGTAACAACCAGATTGTCTGCAAATTCCCTTATTCTGTAGTCCTCTTGCCTTATAACTATTCTGTTAGGGTGTGTGTAAAAAGTATTTGTTGCTTGTGCAACTAGCAGAGCAGAAACACACAGGGAAGAAGATAAACGTGCAGCTCGTGTGAAAAGAAAAACTTTATATACAAGATAAGATGCAGTCTCGGTGTAGGTAAAACAGTCCAAGGTCATAAACAGTAATATCAGTCCAGTAGGTATCTTCCCTTACCAAAGCAAACAGACTTTAGTAACTCTTGGTATACAGTACCATATAACAATCCAGTCAAACACCAATCAGCAGGAAGACGCAGGAAGCAACAATCAGGAACAAGAAGTAACAAGAATGCTTCTCTGCACTGCTTATTTATGCACTGTAGCCTAATTACAGGGTTCAGCAAACCCTGATTACTTGGCTCAGTTGTTTCTTAAAGAAACAGATATATTGCCTGACCAACAGTTAGGAGTAAGCTACAGGCTGAACCTAACATTCTCCCCATTGGGCAGGACAATATACACAATAGATACAGAAACAAAAAAACATATCCAAATCATACATTGTACAGTGGTATCAGTTACATTTCAGATTCTCAATCCAAATCTTTCACAACAATTGGTGTATTTAATGGCACCTTGCGCTTTGGTAAAATTATCGGCAATATTGTCCTCTGATGCGCAATATTCCAATGTAATCATGTTATCTTTAACACATTGCCGAACATTCAGATAACGTATATCAGTGTATTTAGTCCTTGTCTTTACAGCAAGATTCGTTGCCATTTTAATGGCTGCCTGGTTATCTTCATAAACCGTAATAGGATAGTCCATTTTCAATCCAATATCCTCCATCAACTGTTTATAATAAATCAGTTCAGTACATGTAAGTGATAGACAAGAAAACTCTGCTTCCATGGTAGACAAACTGATGTGTTTCTGGCGAATTGATCTCCATCCAATCAGGCAGTTATCCAACATGATTGCGATTCCAGACGTAGATTTTCTGGCAAAACTGGCATCAGCATATGCCTTTAACACCATATCATTAGAATCATTTGGTTCAAAATACATAGCAAAATGTAACATTCTTTTAAGATATCTAAGAACACGTTTTGCAGCTTGCCAATGCCTATCAGTAGGCTCTGAACTATATTGTGCTAGTTGATTAACACTAAAAGCTATATCAGGCCGTGTCCAGTTGCTCAAATATGACAAACTGCCTATTAATGATTAATATTAGTCTATAATTAATCCTCTAGCAAATTCCTTCATTGTATCCCAGCGGATTTGTATAGATGTCTCATCTTTCTTGTTTTCTTTAAAAAAGAAGGCCAATTCTCTTTCCATCTTCTGCACAAACTCTTGCTCTTTTAATATTGTATTATTTAGAGTCCATCTAGCTTTTTTTTTTGTCCTTTCCAAGTGATCATCATTATGATCCACTCATAGGTTAGTTTCTATTTCCACATGTTCTATATTCAACAACAGTTCCATTGTTGACCATATCATGTCTAGCCTAGACCGCGATAAATGTCTATCAGAATAAAATGTATATTGTTTCTTTCCTTTATTTCTTTCTCTCCATACATCTTTCATATTCATTTCCTCCACCATCTTAAAAAAGGACTTTGGCAATATTTTCCTACTGTGCTTTGCTGCTTTATTCGTTTTGTAGTCCCAATTTTCCTCCACAATTCTATTAAAATCTCCCATCATGTATATGTTGTCATAATCCATTTCAATTACTTTATTGTGTAGTCTTCTATAAAAGTCACTTTGGTTTTCATTCGGAGCACAGATTGCTAATAAGAGAATTTTTCTATTATTATCAAGTACTTCCACCATCAAAATTCTTCCATCTAAATCTGAGTATTTACAGTCTGCCAAAATTGGTTTTTTAATATATATTTAAAAACTAGCCCAAAACTTTTTTGTTTTGGGCTAGTGATGAAAACATTTTCCCCAATTTTGGTTGTGTCAATAGGTATTCATCCTGTTTTTTAATATGTACTTCTTGTAAACATATTATATCTGCTTTTAATTTCTCTAATTTGTGGAATACTGTCTTTCTTTTGGTAGCCAAATTGAGTCCATTTATATTTATTGAGATTAATTTTCTCTCTTCCATCTTCATACTTTATATATAGGTTTTATTGCTCTAGTCGATCTTATCTCATGTTGTTCTCTTGGTTCAGTGTTTCCACCAATTGCATCTTCAGTCGATTCAAGGAATATCAGTTCTTCCTCAGTAAGTTTTAATGGGACTACCAGTTGAGATTCAACTTGAGTTTCCATGCCTTTCCCTTGGAAGAATTGATCATAAAATGCTCTTGCTTTGTCAATTGTATTCAACCTGTATCTTTGAGATCGCCATATAACTACCAATTCTTCTGGAGTCAGCTATCTAAAATTAATTTCTTTCTGAATCAAAATTTTTGTCAAGAATTCTCTTCTCAACTCTCTAATTTTCCTTGGTATCTGTCTCAAGACCACAACTTCTTTTTCTTTGTATTTCAATGTTTTATCCCTTGCTGCTTGTAAAATTTTCTATCTGATCGATTTTTTAATAAATTGGACGTTGGACTTACCTGATACGTCCGTTCTCAGTATGAGGAAAAACATCAGTCAGGATGGGGATGAGTCCCATCTAGCCAATGACCGAGACCTATGAACATAAAAGGTTCCGCCCACCTAGGCTGGCCCAGTTCTTTGGTGAGGCGAAGCGTAGGACTCGTGTGACGTGTCCTCCTGAAACGAGAAAAAATTAGTGGACCCCCCCCCCCCAGCGGACATCCGAACGAACGGATGTCCGCTGTTCGGGCGGGGCTGACTGACGTTTTTCCTCATACTGAGAACGGACGTATCAGGTAAGTCCAACGTCCATTCTCCAGATAGAGGGAAAAACGTCAGTCAGGATGGGGACATACCAAAGCTTGATGTCAACAGGGAGGGATGCACATGGTTCGGACGTCCTCAGGAAAGGTGGACAGACTGTAGAACTCTCCTGCTGAAAACAGCGTCGGCCAAAGCGAAGGAATCCACCTGGTAGTGTCGTACGAAGGGGTTGATAGTCGTCCATGTGGCTGCGCGACACACTTCCTCGATAGAGGCCTGGGTAGCCCAAGCGGCCAATGTAGAGGCACTCCTCGTAGAATGGGCTGTGATGGCCGGGGGTACTGGACATCCCGAATGACTATAGGCCAATGAAATAGTGGCCTTGATCCAGCAGCCCAAGGAGGAACTGGATACTTTACTCCCCAAGGAGGAAGGATGAAACACCACAAAGAGAGACTCCGTCTTGCGAAAGGAAGCGGTACGGGCTATGTAAATCTTCAGAGCCTTGCGGATGTCTAGCGTGTGCCACAATCTCTCCAGACGATGCGAGGGTCGAGGGCAAAAATCCGGGAGCACGAGCTCCTGGGCTCTGTGGAAAGAAGAACTGATTTTGGGCACAAAAGTGGGATCCAGTCTGAGAACCACTCTGTCACTGTGAAAGGTACACAAGTCCGCTCACACCGACAATGCCGCCAACTCCGAAATACGTCGAAAAGACGTAATCACCACCAAGAAGGCAACTTTCCAGGAAAGAAGACGCAGAGGCACCTCCCGAAGAGATTCAAAGGGAGGAGACATAAGAGCCGTAAGAACCTTATAAAGATTCCATGACGGGAACCGATGAACCATGGGGGGATTTAGGTTCCTTGCCCCCCGAAGAAAAGTCTGAATAATCGGGTGATGAGATAATGAATCCGTTGAACCACAGGTTAACACAGAGGAGATGGCTGCCACTTTTCAACGTAAAGTATTGGGTCGGAGACCTTTGTTAAGTCCAGCTTGGAGAAAGGCTAGTACATGAAGCAACGAAGCAGAAGTAGGAGAAACAGGAACGGAGGCGCACCAAGCAACAAATGACTTCCAAGTGGATCTATAAATGCGTACTGTCGAAGGACGACGAGCGGCCTGAATGGTGGAAACAATGTCTGAAGGCACTGAAGCTGACATCAGGAGAGACCGCTCAACCGCCAAGCGGTCAAGCGCATCCAGGTCTGGTCGGAGTGTAGAAGAGGACCCTGCAACAGCTGAATTCTGGAAGCTGGGATTTGCCATGGAGGAGCCACTGAGCGGCTCATTAAGTCCGCGAACCATGGACGCATGGGCCAGAATGGAGCTACCAAGATGAGTTGAGCTTTCTCCTCAAGCAACTTCCAAATGACCCTGGGAATAATGGCCAGGGGAGGGAAAGCATATAAGAGTCCCTGAGGCCAAGGGCTGCGGAGGGCGTCCATGGCTTCCGCTTGGAGGTCCAAGAATCTGGAAAAATAACGGGGAAGATGATGATTTGCGCAGGAGGTGAATAAGTCAACCAGGGGGCATCCAAACCTGGAAACGATCTCATGAAAGATAGCCGAGGAAATTGACCACTCGCCATGGTCCAACTGCATATGACTGAGGGAGTCAGCTTGAATGTTCTCAACTCCCGAGATGTAATCCGCTTTAATGGAGGCCAAGTGAGCTTCAGCCCAGGTCCCAAGCAAGTGAGCTTTGTCCAAGAGGGCGGGGGATCTTGTCCCCCCCCCATCCGATTAACATGGGCCTTGGCCGTAGTATTATCTGTAAGGACCAATATATGGCTACCTTCCACCAAGTTCTGAAAATTTAACAAGGTTAGCCGAATGGCCCGTAATTCTAGCAAATTAATACTGAGTTGGGACTCTAGCGAAGACCACCGACCCTGCGCCATTCGATGGAGAAGGTGAGCCCCCCAGCCTGAAAGACTTGCATCTGTTGTAAGTTGGAGACGGGAAGGCTCCCTAAAAAAGGAACCCCGGCCTAAAGCCAGGGAGGTCCACCAGCATAAGGAACTTAGCACACGTTCCAGAAGACGAATGTGACGGGAAGATGTGTCTTGATCTGCTCGCTGGTAGGAAAGTAAAAGCCATTGTAGTTCCCTACTGTGCAGTCGAGACCAAGGCGTAATGCCGAAGGAGGAAACCATCATTCCCAGTAATCGAGATAGATCTGCAAATGACGCAGAACCAGAGGCTGTACATTTGCGGACCATGGAACGCAGTTTGGAGAGGCGTTCAGGAGACAGGGAAACCACAGAATTCACCGTGTCAATGTTAGCCCCCAAGTGTAGAATGTTAGTAGAAAGGGTAAGGTGACTTTTGGGCCAGTTAACTGAGAAGCCATGAGATTATAGAGAAGCCAGGACAAAGGACAAATCCTTGAAGGAGTCCTCAAGAGAAGAGGACATGAATAAAATGTCATCTAAATAAAACTGGAGCCAAACTGGCGGGAATGGATGTGCCCAACCAGGGCAGCCATAATCTTAGTAAACACTTGCGGGGCTGAGGACAAACCAAAAGGTAAAGCCCTGTACTGAAAATGCGAACCGTGAAAAGCAAAACGGAGGAACTGGCGATGGGCAGGAAAAATAGGCACATGTAAATATGCTTCGGTCAGATCAATTGAAGCAAGGAAATCAGAAGGGCAAATGGATTCCAGAATAGAAGAGAGAGATTGCATTTTGAACCGGTGATATTTAATATGCCGGTTCAGTGATTTCAAGTCTAAGATAGGGCGCCAACCCCCCGAGGATTTTTGAACTACAAAGAGCCAGGAATAGAACCCGTGACCCTGTTGAGAAACAGGAACACGTTCCACGGCCGCAATCTGCAAGAGATGGTCAATTGCAGAGGAGACAATATCCGTCTAACTGGATCCCGGGAAAAGGGGCAAGACAAAAACCAGGAATGGGGGGAGGAAATAAATTCCAACTTTAAACCAGAAGAAATGGTCTCAAGCGCCCAGGGGTCATTAATGGACACTCCCCATTGATCCGAAAAGGAGGAGAGACGACCACCAATAGGAGTTTGAAAACACTGCCTATCTAGACCGGCGAGGCCAACGACCCCCTCGTCCCACCCGGGTTGAATGTCGAGGAGGAAACCTGGACCCTTGTCTAACCTGGGGATCCTGTGGAGTTCTACCGGAAAGGGATCGTTGAAAATGGGGCTGAAAGAAGGAGGTTCCAGAGGTCCGAAAGGACTGAGACCTAGAGGAGGAAAAACAAGAGTCCCCACGGCGCGATGCTGGAGGGAGAAATTTCCGTCCATCTCTGGTTTCTGCCAATAGCGGATCCAAAGCCTGGCCGAAGAGGTTCCCTGCTGAATAAGGAGCAGAAGCCAGCAGCCACTTACTGCGCATATCCGCTTGCCAGTTTCGTAGCCACAAGAGATGGCGTGATGTTACGTTGGAGCCCAGGGCTCTGGCCGAAAAACGGGTAGAGTTCAATGTGGCGTCCGCAGAATACTCCAGGGCCGCAACGACCTTATTGAGATCCTGATGAGACCTCGCATCGGACAGGGGGAGTCTGGTCAGGAGTTGTTTAAGCCAGAGCAAGGCCGCATCCGAAGCTGATGTAGAGGCCCTAATGGCCCAGGCAGTAGGCTGGTGACCCTTTAACAGAGTTTTTTCTGCCCGTTTATCCTCCGGGCGGAGCGAATCCTCAGGGGGGCCAATGGGATGAGCTGTGTCAAGTAAGGCCACAATCGGTGAATCCACTTTTGGTGCTTGTAAAATATCTGCCAGGGGAGGCGCAGAATTGTAAAGGCGTTTGTCTAACCAATTAGGACTAGGGCCCGCCCCCGGTAAGTTCCATTGCCTTTGTAGCACATCCATGAACAACTTTGGAGCCGGAATGGTCTCTGGCTCAATAGATGGTTCCGCGAACATAGCCGCTGCCAGGTCAGTGATGGACGCGGATGACGTAGATGCCTGCGGTTGCCCCAAACGAGTGGTAATGATGGCTTTGTGGAGAAGGGAACGGAAGAGATGAGGCTTAAAAACCCCTATAAATGAAGGTTGGTCGGGAGCTAAGCCTTCGTCATCTGACCAAGCCTGGTCAAGATAGTCCTCTGCCTCCGAGACCGACTCCCGGTCAGGAGAATGATGGTACGATGCACATTCCAGCTCAGGTAAGGGTGGTTCCCTGACTGTAGTATGGGGCTGAGATAAAGCCCCTGGAGGAGGAGCAGTAGGAGACTGATTAAGGCACTCCGATATGGTCTGGCGGACCGCTCGGGATATAAGAGCCTCCCAGGAGGCAGCCATCGGAGAAGGAAGCACTGGAGGAGGAGGAGGAGGAGGAGGAGGAGGAGGAGGAGGAGGAGGAGGAGGAGGAGGAGGAGGCAAGGCTGGAGTAGCCCTATGATGAGCCTCTGACTCCAGCACTGTCTGGAAAAGCCGCTGGGACTCTGAGGGAGAAGTCTCCTGAATTGAGTCAAAAACGTCTGGTGAGAGGTCCCTGATGGAGTGCGGAGAAGAAGGTCGCGCCGGTTGAAGGGAGGAAGACCTGCCAGAGACCAAGGCCTGAGACTGCACCTTTTCAAAGGCCTTATCCATCGCCTTCTGGCGCCTCTGATCTTCTCATGAAAGCCCCCTTGCTGCGGTTTGGCTAGGCGCCCTCTTAGAACGGGGCTTCTTCACAGGGGGAGGAGGGGCTGCCGTGGATTCCTCTAGGGGATCGCTAAGATGGCGCCGGCGGGAAGACGAAGGGCTCGAGTTGTCCTCGCGCAGATGTCTTGCGTCTGTCATCTTGGAAGCTCGTTAGACGCAGCCGAGTTCTGGTGGCAAAAATCGTTCCCTCAAAAAACCTCCCAAAGCCTCCAACAGTCACAAACAAACAAGCGCGTTGTCGCTAGCTCAGGGCTATTACTGCGACCGCGCCAAGCCTCAAATCGCCCCCGACACTCGATCCGGGCGCCTTATCTGTCCGATCAACCCTGCGCGCTGAAAGTGAAAATGGGCGCTCTTCGGTCGCTAGTCTAGTGACTATGAATGCGACTCGGGGCCTGGCAAGCAGCCGCTCTAGCCGGAATCTGCTGCTGCCTTTGAATCGCAGCATCAGTTGAAAGCCGAACAAAAGGGATTGAGAAAAGCAGCTGGCAGGCGCGAAGCCTGCAGCGCAAGGGAGGCAAGTCGCCGGTAAAGGGGAAAGAGTGAGGAGCCAAGGGAAAAAAATAAGAAAAAATACTTAAGGTTGCAAGGAAAAACGTTCTTCAGAGGAGGACACGTCCTGTCAAGCAAAGACCGAGACGAAGAACTGGGCCAGCCTAGGTAGGCGGAACCTTTTATGTTCGTAGGTCTTGGTCATTGGCTAGACGGGACGCATCCCCATCCTGACTGACGTTTTTCCCTCTATCTGGAGAACTTATGTGTACCTCTCATGGCAGTTTATTGCGTATAGCGTATTTGGTGTAAACTTGATAAATCTCATCAACTCCCTCCAACACCATCTCTTTGGGGATTTCTAAAGCGTCAGCCAGCAATCCAATCATCACAGCTGCCAGATCTTCTCCTTTCTCTTCTTGCACATTTTGAAATCTTATGTAAAATTCAGCTTTATCCATTTCCCAGCTGACTATCCTGCCGGCTTCAAGTTCAACTTCCCCCAATCTATATTCAATTTCTTTCCGTTTCTTTTTCTTTTGATCTTCTTTCTTCTTTAATTTAAAATGTCTCTCATCATATTTCACCATTGCTTCTGGGATGTTATCCATCTTTTTATCTGTTTTGAGTAGCTGCTGCTCCATCCTTTGCACTTTTTCATCTGTCTTAGACAGTTGATTCTCCACCTTGGATAATTGTTGTTCCATTCTTTGTACTATACTAGTTGTCATTTGCACATTTTGTAAAATGGCTTGTAAAGACGCTTCTTTGTCTTTGTCTTTGTCTTTATCTTTGTCTTTCTCTTGTTATAACATGGTTTGAATGGATCTTTGGCCACCAGAAGGTGATGGTACAGACGCAGTTTCCGCTGACCCCATTGTCGTAGCTTTCCTACTCATTTTATAATCCAATCAAAGGGAAAAATCCAAGACAAAAAGTCCAAACGGGGGGGAAACGGGGGGGAGGAGAGAAAAAAGAAGAAAAAGGTAGAGTAAAAATTATAAAAACTGAACAGGAAAAAACATGAGGGAAAAATGTACCGTATTTTCCGGTGTATAAGACGACTTTTTAACAAAGAAAAATCTTTTCAAAAGTCGGGGGTCGTCTTATATGCCGGGTATAAGCCTGCGGGTTGCTGCGCGGAGCTTCCCCCACCATCCCAGGTGTCCACGTGAACTCTCCGACTTCCCCAGGCCCCCAGTGATGGCGAGCCCCAGCTGTCTGGGGAAGTCGGAGCGTCCACGTGGATGCCTGGGACGGTGGGGGAAGCTCCGTGCAGCAACCCGCAGGGTCCAGCATTAAGCGGCTTGCACCCTTGATGAGGTAGGCACAGCTTCGTGCCCGCAACTCAAGATTCAGGAAGCTGTGCCTACCTCATCAAGGGTGCAAGCCGCTTAATGCTGGACTCTGTGGGTTGCTGCACGGAGCTTTCGCCACCGTCCCAGGCATCCACGTGGACGCTCCGACTTCCCCAGACCCCCGGTGATGGCGAGCCTCAGCTGTATGGGGAAGTCAGAGCGTCCACAGCCGCTTAATGCTGGACTCTGAGGGTTGCTGCACGGAACTTTCGCCACCGTCCCAGGCATCCACGTGGACGCTCCGACTTCCCCAGACCCCTGGTGATGGCGAGCCTCAGCTGTATGGGGAAGTCGAAGCATCCACGTGGATGCCTGGGACGGTGGCGAAAGCTCCGTGCAGCAACCCGCAGAGTCCAGCATTAAGCGGCTTGCACTCTTGATGAGGTAGGCACAGCTTCCCGAATCTTGAGTTGCCATTTTATTCCTCAGAACCGAGGAAAAAAAACTCTAATAAGAACATAAAAACAATAAGGACCATTAGTAGAACTATTATTTTTAACTTGCTTTTACAGGTGTAATGTAATTTATTTGAATAAATTTGAAATCTTTCCCTATGGCATGTTATCTGTAAGTATGTACAGGAAAATCACAAAGAGCCTTAGTAAACTTCTGGGAATCCAACTTATTATAATACATGGGAAAATAATTTTAATAAATACTTTGGAAAAGATACCAGTTCCTCACAATATGTGACTAATACTTGCTATCATACTTTTATAATTCTGTTCTCCCTGTATACATTATGAACCAATACTTAATTTAACACTCATTTTTTAAAAAATATTCCCCTGCCCACAATTAATTATGCTATCTAATTAACAATAGTATTACTTGTATGGTTATGTAACATCCACTTTAGAACAGGAATGGGAAAATATGAAGCTTGCAGACTTAATCTGGTTTAGCTAGCTTGCCCCTATTTGATGAGTCCCATCACTGCTCCTTTCCAGTGCTAGATCTCCAACTGGCAATGTAACTTTTGCTTTACTCATATTCATCTTTTTTCACATGGGTATAATGGGCAGTAATAATAACTTTATTATCATTGTACGTGTATACACAGTATACCCATACAACAAAATTCATTTAACATCCAAAGACCAGGCCCAACACACATAACAATCCCCAAACACACTCCCAACCAGCATAATTCCCCACCCCTAAACCACCCAAGCATCCACACAACAGACCAAGCAATACTGTCCAACAGCTCATTGATGGTGGCCCTTTAGTTCATTGTTGAGTGCAATTATAACTCTGGGATAATGCCAGTAGCTGATCTCATTGGCATTTCTACCAGAATACCAACAGTTTTCATGCTGCTCTTCCTCCCTGAGAAAATAGCATTAGGCTGGGCAAAATCAGAAGGATCAAAAGGAACCAACCTCTGGTTTATTAGATGGAACTCTGAATCACAGAAGTAATTGTCATTGAGTAGAAGTTCCTAATGTAATGGTTATTATTTCGTTACTGTCTTCATATTAGCATCAGTGTAGTGAAGGGAGATGCTAGATCTGACCTTTGATTTCATGCCATTAAGTTATTGCCAACTCTTACGGTTCACATTCATAATTTTGTCAATGATGATCTGTACCTAATCTGGTGGTTGAGATCTTCCCATAGCACCCCAATCACCATTATAATTGAGTCTATCCACCTTGCTGCTTGTCATCCTCTTCTCTTTCCCCTCCGTTTTCCAGCATTACAACCATCTCCAGAGAACTGTTAAATGTCCTTTTTTGATATTGGAGAACTAATTAGGACTGAATTAATTTCCTTACCTCACTTTGGAAGGAGGATATTTTGCAGCAGTATTTGGAAGCTAATGGCATTTGCTATGTTTTCTGTTCTCATATTAGCAGATTCTGGTATAGTGGTATAAAGAGTCAATACTTTCTTCTTCCAACAAGGATTGGGAGCAGGGCAGGGGGGGAGAGAAGTATTACCTGGAGTTATTCTTTTAAGAGTGCAAGAGTTTCAGCCTTCTGTATGTGTGCAGCTAGAGCCGTGGTAATGCAGTAGTTAGAATGCAGTACTGCAGATTATTTCTGCTGCCTGCTGGCTGCCTGCAGTTTGGCAGTTCAATTCTTACCGGTTCAAGGTTAACTCAGCCTTCCATCCCAATGATTTTGTCCAGCCCATTTTTGGAGTTTTGTGTGACATTATTTCCAATTTGCTTTTTTTCCCTCCCTTTTTTAGATTTGTTCCAATACACACAAAGGGAATAAACATGTGTATAGCAAAACATATGTTACTGCAATACTTTTTTGTGAGAAATACTTCATTTTCTGGAAAAATTTCAGGGGTGCCAACATTTACGGCCATGACTGTATGTTTATAAGTGACAGTTTTCCTGCTAAGTACCTGCATGTCATAAGCATTTGAATTAAAATTACCATATTGAAATCAAATCTGATGTTTTTTAAGTTTTATTTGGTGTGCGTTGGAGGAGGGGTCGTCTTATACGGCGAGTATAGCCCAAACCCTATATTTTAACAGGAAAAGTAGGGGGTCGTCTTATACGCCCAGTCGTCTTATACGCCGGAAAATACGGTACATATATTCAAAGTGGAAATAAATGAAATGCTTACAATGATGCATGGAAAACCTAAACTGGATGAATTAGAGACTGTGCTGGAACATCCCCAAGTTGAGCCTCAGATAGCTCAACCGGTTGAATAGCCTGTTATTAACATCCAGCTGTCTGCAATTACACCAGTTCGAGGCTCAAGGTTGACTCAGCCTTCCTTCCTTTCTAAGGTAGGTAAATTGAGGACCCAGATTGTGGGGGCAATAAGCTGACTTTGTATAAAAAATATACAAAAGTATGAAGGCTATTGCTTAACGCCTTGTAAGCCGCCCTGAGTCTCCGGAAAAGGGCGGCATATAAATCTAATTTTTTAAAAAAGTGGAAGAAACCAAGAACAAGAAGCAAAAAAGTAGTATTAAAAATAAAGACATTGATTATGGTGGGAGTAACAACGAAAAAAAGAGAAGAAATAGGAGAAAATTAATGGGGAAAAGGAAACAAATAAAGGGAAGAAAAGGAAAGGGGAAAAGGTTAGAAACGAAGACGTATTTTAAAGATTACATTGGGATTAATAATGATAAAAATAGAGGGGCTAGAAAGAAATGAGAGAAAGAAGAGGGGAAGAGACAAAACATAAAAGATTTAAACGATTACATTGGGATTAAAAGTGGTAAAGCAAGAAAGGGGAATAGGGGAAAAGGGAGGAGACAACTGGAAATACAGAGCAAACTAGGAGAATAAAATTAGGGGGGAAAGGGAAAGAAGAAAATAAGAGGATGGGATAAAGGATAGTGAATGAATGAATGGTAGTAAATTTAATAGATGTGATTATAATATTTGGAATGTTTTTAATGGTAATAATGGAATTCAGCTAAAACAATTGAAATTATATCGTATTGATGGAAGAATGAATGACTTTAAAGTGAAATGTAGTAATATATTTGAATGCAGTATTTGGATAAATGGGGGGAGAGAAATGGAAAAGAGGGAAGGAATGGGTATGAAAAAGGGTATGAATATCAAGATTTATGATGGGAATATTGGTAGTTAGGGAAAATATGTGAAAATTTTGTGAATATGTGAACATGTGAAAAACACACCAATTGCTACTTAAATATATATATGCTTTCTTCTCTTATCGTAGGTTTAAAAGTATGTAATATACATATATATATATAAAGGAATGGAAAATTGGGTTTATATACTTGTAAATTGTAGTATTGCATTATTTGGTTAAGTTGGAAAAAAAGAAATGGAAAAGAGTGAAGGAAATGGGTTATATATGTAAATGTATGAAAATTAAGATTTATAATTGGAATAATGGAATCTAGGAAAAATATGTGGAAACTGATAAAAAAGAAATGGAAAAGAGGATAATTGTAAAGCTGCTGAATACTAAATATCTATGATTGGAATGATGGAATATAGGGAAATATTTGAAATTATATTGTATTGAAAAGGAAGTAATGGGAGAATATTTGAATAAGATAATTTAGAGTTAGGTTTAGATTTTAGAAAAATGATTGATTTCAATTTAAAGGGTTTCAATTTGAAAAAAGTAAAGAGAGGAGTGGAAAAAGAAAAATTGATCAAGATTAGAGATTAGGGTGAATGGTAATATTATTTATATATTAGAAGAAATAGAAGGAAAATAAAATAAAAAATTAGAAAGAATTTTATGGCAAAAAGTGAAATATATAAAATTGTGTTTGAGAAAATAAGTGTGGTACAAATTGCGACTCAGCCAATACTCTTCAGAAAAAATCCATTGTTTGCTTGTTTGTATGTATGTTTGAAAAAAAAATAAAAAACTTTTATATAAAAAACTTTTATATAAAGACACTCTTTAGTTTCTGGGTAGAAAATAGAGGGGGGGGGATTCTGCCTCTGCCTGCCAGGTATTCATCTGGCTAGGGTCCTTAGCCTGGTCAGCTTCAGCACATTAGTTTGCTGGTTGTGACCGTGCACATTGGGGCTGTTAAGCAACTTCAAAAGCACAGCTGATCATCAGAGGGAGCTCCAGTGAGTAAAGCAGGCAAAGCGCGGAAGCAATAAGACAAGGCAGCAGCTGTTCCGGGTTGCCATTTTGGGCTCCTGCCTCGCATTTTCAGCCTCCAGATGCTCTGTTTGAGAGGAGTTCAAGGCTATGGGGATCACCAAATCGCCGCCCGAACATGCAATGCGGAAAGGCCAAAAATGGGGTGTGCGGAAGCCTAAAATGCAATGTGCAGAAGCTGAAAACGCAATGTATCCATGAGGCAATGTGCTTTGGCAATCCCAGCAGCCTTGAACAGCTTTCAAATGGAGCAGTTGGAGGCTGAAAACATGAGGCACGGGGCCCAAAAATGCAAGCCATTGTCTGTGGCAATCTCTGCAGCCAGGAAGAGGATGCACAGAGGCCCAAGGCTGGGGGCTGGGGGGTGGGCGGGGCTACATTCAGAATATAAGACACATCCAAATTTTCAGCCTCTTTAGAGGGGGGAAGTGCATCTTATACTCCAAAAAATAAGATAGTTTCATCTCCAAGTACTCTTTTTAAACATACTGAGAAAACTCATTTAGATAACTAGTATCCTCAGTTTTTAAGTCTGAACATTTCTTATGGCCAAGTGATAATTCTTTTATTACTCATTAAGATTTCCAGTGAATGTTGTCTTTTAGTTTAAGGAATCTGTTTCAATAGAAGGATGGCAAGTTTTGCCACATTTCTATTGTAACTTGCCTATGGCTGTTATGGAAGGTTCAATACCTTCTCAACATGATGTGCTTGATTGGCATAGATACCACAGCATGAAGTGAAACTGGCTGAATCATCTTCTAACCTTCCAGTTATCTCTTGGCACTGAACCTAAAAACTATCTGTAATTGGTGGAATGCCATATACAGGATACAATATTAAGGAGTAGAAATCTGAGCCCTGTAATAATTCAGCAAGAGTTCAGACAGAAGAACAATCCATTTTCAAAAGACAAACCCGAAATCAGGAGCCCTGTTTTGAAAACAGCCCTAAACATTAATAGGGTGTTCCAGTTCTTCAGATCGAATCACTTCAATATGGATTGTGATAAAATTGGTCTTCAAAACTTCTTTGTCTCAGTTTCAAAATACTAGCTATTTAAATTATTAAAGAATAATTATTAAAAATGAAAAAACATCAGTAAGCAATCCTGGAAATTCAGAAACAAAAAAAGTTTTTTGCTTGTTTAACAGTAGCATTTTCAATCCACTACCTCTCTAATTAGAAAAAAGACTAAATTGAAACTCTACAACCAAATATACTAAAAGTCTGATTTGGCATGAATTAGATCCTATATTATTAAGAAGCTTTCGGAAATGTGGTAGTATTTTCTAAGGTTTGATTTTAAACTGTCTTACTGCAAAACAACTGTACTATTCCTTTAGATTAATCTTTCAGCAGAGGAGTATTTTGCATATGTTATGAAAAAGATGAACATTCAAATGAATTGGACGTTGACTTACCTGAACGTCCTTTTTCTGGACGCTGCGAATCCAATCCACTTCCTGGGGGAAGCTCTCCTCATACTGAGTACATTTTTTTCTTCTCTGCTCTGGCTGACCACGCCCACTCTGTGAAGTCATCCTCAGTCTTTCTCGCGAAGAACAAACAGGAACTAAACTTAAACAACAACAGTGAAAAAACGGACTTCTGGAACAGGAAGCCCTAACAGGGTGGGCGTGGATTGGATTCGCAGCGTCCAGAAAAAGGACGTTCAGGTAAGTCAACGTCCATTTTCCAGCACGCTGCTCATCCAATCCACTTCCTGGGATCTACCCAAGCTCTACTTGTCGGGCGGGAGGCTGACTCGTTCCAGAATCCCGAAAATTGGCCACTTGCTGAAGCACTCTACGGCCGAACGAAGCCTCCGCCGATGCAAAGGTATCAATCTTATAGTGGCGCACAAAGGACGACGCAGAAGTCCAAGTAGCCGCCCTGCAAATGTCCAAAATGGATGCCTGCGTGGCCCAAGCCGCCGTGGTAGCCGCACTACGTGTCGAATGTGCATAAATTTTTCCTGGCACGGATCTGCCCTTGCAGTCATAAGCTGTTGCAATGCAAGCCTTGAGCCACCGGCCTACAGTCGCCGAGGATACCTTCCGTCCCATCGAAGAAGGGTGAAACGACACTAATAAAGCCTCTGACTGTCTGAAGGACGAGGTGCGCCTGATGTATCTTCTCAGCGCCCGTCGCACATCTAAGGTATGCCAGCTTTCTTCCCTAGGATCCCGTGGATCCGGACAAAAGTTGGGGAAAATGACCTCTTGCGCCCTGTGGAACCAAGAATTAATTTTCGGGGTGAAAGCTGGGTCCAATCTCATCACAACCCGATCCGAATAAAAAATACATAAGTCTTTCCGAATGGATAAAGCAGTCAACTCCGATATTCTCCTCGCGGAGGTGATGGCTAACAAAAAGGTAAGTTTGAACGTTAAGAATTTCAAGGAGACCGATCCCAGCGGCTCGAATGGCGGAGCCGTAAGTGCCTGAAGCACGAAAGGTAAGTCCCATGAAGGAAACCTGTGGACCACTGGTGGAGAGATGTTAGAAGCCCCATGCAGAAACTCTTTAATACGAGGATGGTGAGACAACGGCCTGTACGGATCAGATGAAAGCACAGTTGTTAATGCTGCAACCTGCCGCCTCAAGGTCGCTGGAGAGAGACCCTTAGATAGTCCTTCCATAAGAAAGCCCAATACATCCGGAACCTCCGCGGTAGTAGGATCCACATGGTGTTTAGAACACCAGATAGTAAATGCCCTCCACGTGGCCTGGTATATACGAGTAGTTGAAGGACGTCTGGAGGACTGTATGACACCAATCACATCGTCAGCAAGTCTGTCCTTCCTCAGCAGCACCCGCTCAAATGCCAGACGGTCAGTCGGAGCCATTGAGGCTCTGGATGGACGACGACCCCCTGGCTGAGAGAGAGCACCTGCTGAGGAATTGTCCATGGCGGGGACACCGACAGGTGAACCAAATCGGCGAACCACGGCCGCCGAGGCCACAGAGGAGCAATCAGCAGAACTTCTGCCCGCTCCTCCAGAAGTTTGTTGATCACCCGAGGAATGAGCTGAATGGGAGGAAAGGCGTAAAGTAGCCCTGGAGGCCACGGGCTTCTTAGGGCGTCGAATCCTTCCGCCCCTGGAGACTGATATCTGGTGAAAAAACGTGGTAACTGCGCGTTTTGAGGCGTGGCGAAGAGGTCGACGAGAGGCAGACCGAAACGGCTTACCATTGCCCGAAAGGCTATCGGGCTCAACCTCCATTCGGTCTGATCGATGAGCTCCCTGCTCAGCCAATCCGCTCTCGTGTTCAACACCCCGGAAATGTGGTCCGCTGTCAACGACTTCACATGCCTCTCCGCCCAGGCCAGCAAGCTTTCCGCCTCGAACATCAGCTTCCGGGATCGAGTGCCTCCCTCGCGGTTGATATGCGCTTTGGTTGTCATGTTGTCGGTTCTGACCAACACATGCTGACCCTCCAGAAGTGGACGGAAGTGCTTCAACGCTAGACGGACGGCTCTCAGTTCGAGCCAGTTGATACTGAACACTTTCTCCGCCGCCGACCACCGACCCTGGACTACCTGGTCGTCTAGGTGAGCGCCCCAGCCCTCGAGACTTGCGTCCGTGGTCAACACCAGGCGAGGCACATTCAGAAAGACACAACCCCTCGTGATTGCTGCAGACGTCCACCACGTCAGGGATAACCGAACTTGCGGAGGCAAGACAATCTGGAGCCGAGACGTGCCGCGTCCTGACCTTTGGAAGGGCAGCAATAGCCACTGAAGCGGTCTCAGATGTCTGCGTGCCCAGGGAACGATACTGATGCAGGATACCATCTTCCCCAACAGTTGTGACAATTGGAGAAGAGGCACCTTCCTCATGGCCCTTGTGCGTTCCACTAAGCGCTGGAGATCCCGCGTTCTGTCTGGCGACAAAAAGACCTGTCCCTTGGCTGTATCTATCACCGCCCCCAGATGAAGCAGTCTGGTGGTCGGTATCAAATGACTCTTTTCGTAATTTATCGTAAACCCGTGAGCTTGGAAAACACGGAGGACCTCTTCCATATCCGACACCGCCTGAACCGTGGAGGTAGAAATCACCAAAATATCGTCCAGGTAACAAAGCAGACGAATTGGCCGCGACCTCAGGGAGGCTGCTACGACTGCCACCAGCTTGGTAAAAGTTCTGGGGGCAGACGAGAGCCCGAAGGGCATCGCACAGTACTGAAAATGCTTCCCGTTGTACTCGAACCTCAGATAACGTCTGTGAAACGGGGAAATGGGAACATGCAAATAAGCCTCCCTGAGGTCCACCGACTGCAGAAAATCGTCGCGCCGGATGCCTTGCAAGATTGATTTCAGGGAGTGCATCTTGAACTTTCGATATACAATAGACTTGTTCAGACGTTTGAGGTTCAAGATGCCCCTGTATCCCCCCGAAGCCTTGGGTACCAGGAACAAGGTGGAGTAGAAGCCCGTCATTTCCTGTCCCCTGGGAACAGGCTCTATTGCCTTGATCGACAAAAGATGATCTATCTCGGCTTCCATCAAGCGACGTTGTTGTTCCTGGAGAGGAACCGGGCAACAACAGAACCGGCTGGGAGGAGGCCCCAGGAATTCCAGAGACAGTCCCTGTGAGACGGTTCGATAAATCCATGCCTCCTTTGTTGATAGAGCCCACTGATGGCGAAAAAGGCGGAGGCGACCACCAATGGGAGCCGACGGCGGTGAGTCACTTCCCCCTCTTGGCGGCTCGAAAACCACCACCCCGGGAAGGGCGTCTGGCGAAATTCTGGTTTCGCGGTCGCTCCCTGAACGACTGCCTGTCCACAGCTCGCTCCGTCGAAGAGGAGAAGACACGCTGGTTAAAGGACCCGCTGGGCCCTGAGCCTGCTCGAAAGGGCTGCCGCTGGCTATACGGGACATAACGGCGTTCGGGTCGTCGAAAGGAGGAAGGAAGCACCTTGCGTTTCTCCTTGTCCTCAATCAGGAGGGGTTCCAAAGGAGCACCGAACAGAGAAGGAGCCTTGTACGAAGAAGATGCCAATCTCCACCTAGCCTTGGCATCTGCCCTCCAGTTACGGAGCCAGAAGAGACGCCTATTGGTGACAGACGCGGCCAGGGCCCTCGATGCAAATTTAGCAGCATTGAGCGAAGCGTCCGCCGAATACTCCGTCGCTGCTACAATTTTATTAATGTCTTGGTGAATGCGCGTCTCGTTGGGAGGAAGACGCTCCTGAAGTTGACGGAGCCAAATCAAGGAGGCCCTATTAAAGAACGAGGTCGCAGTTGCAGCCTTGATAGCCCAGGTAGAAGCCTGGTGCGCCTTGCGGAACCCCAACTCCGTCCTCCTCTCATCCGATTTCAAGCCATCAAGAACATCCGCTGACACCGTTGAGGAAGACGACAGGTTAGCGACAGGAGTATCAACAGTCGGTAAAGCCAAAATGTCATCAAGTTCCGGAGCCGCACAATAAAGGCGCTTGTCCAATCCACTTGGTGCTGTCGAAGCGGCTGGTTGAGTAAAGGCGCTCTGAATGACATCCGCAAAGAGAGGAGGACAGGGAATGACGTCCTTATCAGGGCGGGAGACTTGAAATAAAGCATCGTGTGGAGCCGGCGGGCGAGTCGCCGCCTCCGAAGGTGATGTAATGAGTCCGCACTGAGTCGTCACCTTCGCCTTGTGCAGAAGCGACTTAAAAATAGCAGGACGAAACAATCCGGTGAACACAGGACGCTCAGGGGCGAGTCCTTCGTCCTCAGAGAACTCTAAGTCCTCCGGGGCCTCATCCGCCGAAGCGGAATCGTCTGAGGAATAATAATCAGCCTGCGCCCTGGATCTAATGTTGGCCCTACGTGCCGCACGAGACTGCTGCTGCGAGCCCGACGTAGAAGGAACCGCAGGACCAGGCACCTGAGGAAGTCCGGAGGCCATTAGCTGAGCCAGAGCATTTGAAAGCATGGCTTGTAAATTGATCGGCTGTGACTCATCCCCCTGGCGAAGCCCAGCAGCCGTCGGGGTCCAAGTAGCCTCGGGAGGGACTCTGGGCCCAGAAGCCTGCGCAGGTTGAGATGACAAAAACACATTGGGCAAGGAAGAAGATAGCGCCCGAGACTGCTTGAGACAGGCAACCGGAGGGAGAGAATCCCTAGCCCTGACGGAGCCCTTGCCTCCTGTGACAGGTGGCACCACCTCTGCTGAAACAGCCGCCTGTGATAGGGCCGCCCTGGCCTTGACTGCCTTATCAAACTGTCTTTCAAGGGCCTTGTGGCGCCTAAGCTCAGTTTTGGAATGCCCTGTGCAGCTAGAGGATTGCTTCGATTTTGACAGATAGGCTCTAGAATCCCTCTGGTGAGTAGGAGGTTCCATTTCCAATTCCAGATCGGAAGACAACTCTTCCTCAGCCATGCCAGAAAAATAACAGCGAGGCTGGGTGTGAATCAATAGAGTGCCACAAATTCCTTACTGGGCCAAGGACCACAGGCAGCCGCCCACGGAATTATCGCCCTCCAGATAAACGTTTCCAGGCCCAGCGCAATGAAACAGATGACCTCGTTTGAGAGGACTAGCCTGAAAAGATCGTGCCCGGTGAAAAAACGGCAGATAAGGGCCTGGGCCAACGCACGGCGTTGGAACCGCCTCCCAAAATGGCGGCCGCACGATCCAAAATGGCGGCCGCGCGTGTTCCAAAATGGCGGCCGCGCGCGTTGGAAACAAAATGGCGGCCGCGCCTCGCAGGGCAAAGAAAATGGCGCCCGCGATCACTTCAGGCGCGAAACCGGGCCGCCGCAACTCCCCACGGGCCGAAAACAAGTCAGCTGGCAAGCGGGCGGCGAGAGAAACCCCCGTGGGCGTGCGCCGCTTCGGCGGCGAAACCCGGCAGCCGCAACTTCAAAGGGCTAATCAGGCCAGCTGGCAAGCGGTGTAAAACAGCCGATGACAAGCGCCGAAATGATAGCCTGGACCTCAGAGTATGCCTGATTGCATAGGCAAGCACTCCGGAGCCGCAATAGAAGATCGGAGCTGAGGCGTTCGTTGCTGGCCCGGCTCCCCGGCAGCCTAACGACACGCCAGCGGCTAAATCAACTGGATCCGCCCAGCCGGGTCGGAATCCAGATCGCTGACCCAAGGGGCTTACCCCAGGGAGAGGGAAGCGTAACGGCCCGGGGCCCCCGGACTCGTTAACAGCCTCCTCCCCCACACAGCGAATTCTTATCCCACGTAGCAGCTCCTTCCTGAAAATAAAATGCAAGGAGAGACAAACACCCCCCCCACACAGACAAACCTAAACCAACGCAAACACAAAAATAAGAAAACGAAGGAAACTAAAGGGTCAGCCAGGGATTATAAAGCTACGAGCAGAGTAAAACACAAGTTGCCTCAGTCACTGAGTGAGAAAGACTGAGGATGACTTCACAGAGTGGGCGTGGTCAGCCAGAGCAGAGAAGAAAAAAATGTACTCAGTATGAGGAGAGCTTCCCCCAGGAAGTGGATTGGATGAGCAGCGTGCTGGAAAACTGCTGTGTAGCTCTTTATTAGCTTGCAAATCAGAAAAAAAAGAGTATGGCTAAATATACCACTTTGGGTTGTAATTAGTTCTTTTAAATTAGGAAAAGTATGATAGAGAGAAGAAAAAGCTAACCACACAGCCTTTTGTTTTTTGAGTGATTTCTCAAAAGTTCACTAAAGTTTGTTCATTAGGCTCCAATACTCCAAAAGGATTTCACTCTCAAAAGTATCAAAAGTATCAAGTATGTAAGGATCGCCTCTCCTTCCAACCTAAGAAAGTACGAACTCTTGAAACATAGTGGTTCAAAAGGATTCTTTTATTAAGTAGAAGTGAAAGCCATCCAGCTAAAGCACAATCTGAATACCCTTAGGCAAAGCGGTAGGATTAAAGTGATAGCGACCCCTCCCTTTTTATCAGAATGCAGGGTTTAACAATACACATGTGTGAAGATGTTTTCTTTACCATTTCCTTTAAGAACCCAAATAAACATGCATTCCCACCACTATCCTTTAAAGTAAGACAACCCACATGGCTATCATATAAATTCCTGGCGCCAGGATATAGGTTGTAAAACATCTGATGACACAGGCCGTGCTAGTAAATCGAATCCAAGTCTCCCCCTTCTCCACTTGAATGGCAGTATCACATTATTTGGGATCTGGCATGCTACCCTCCTTAGAAAACAAAAGGGTCCACCTGTAAAAAAAACAAAAACAAATATACACAAGGTTTCAAGATTTCATGATAGCATATCAACAAGGTTGGTTAGGGTATTGGGAGTGAAATTTTCTCAGCAAGGTTGGAGCCCTAACACGGTGTTTAGCGCCCCACTCGTGTACTGATGGTAAATGTTTCCAAGCAACTAAGTATTGGACTTTCCCTCTGTGTATCCTAGAGTCAAGGATTTCCATGATTTCAAAGTGTTGTTCACCTTCAATCATGATGGGCACAGGTGGTGTAGATGGAGTGGTCTGAGAGATGAGATTACTTCTTGTTTGAGTAAACTAATATGGAACACTGGGTGGATCTGCCTGAGTGTCTTTGGAAAGAGTAGTTCCACTGCTACTGGATTGATGATTCTAGTGATGGGGAAAGGCCCAATGAACTTTGGCCCTAGTTTCTTTGAAGGTTGTAATGATTTCAAGAATTTTGTAGATAAGTATACTCTGTCTCCAACATGAAAAGGTTTGGGTTCCATCCTTTTCTTGTCAGCTTGAATCTTAAAAGCTTCTCTAGCTTCCTGTAAGGCTAATCTAACCACTGGCCACGTGTTTTGCAAGTTATCTATCCACTCCTTAAGTGAGGGGATGGTGGGTTCTTCTGTAGGTAGTTCAGGCATGGGACTGAAATCTTGTCCTGTTACTACTCTAAAAGGGGTAAAACCAGTGCTTGAATGTACAGCATTATTAAACACAACTTCAGCAAAAGGCAAAAGTTCAGTCCAGTTATCCTGTTGAAAATTAATGAAACATCTTAAATATTGTTCTAGCACCGAGTTCAAAATTTCAGAATTACCATTAGTACACGGATGAAAGGATGTGCTCAACCCATGGCCAGTACCAAGTAAACCCAAAAATGCCCTCCAAAAGTTGGAGGTGAATTGAGCCCCTCTGTCGGAGATGATCCTTTGTGGAGCACCATGAAGTCGATAAATGTGTATTAGGAATAATTTGGCTAGACTTTTAGCAGTTGGGATCTTTTGGCAGGGTATAAAATGTGCCTGTTTTGAAAATACGTCTGTCACAACCCAAATAACAGTATTTCTCTCACTGTTTGGCAATTTCACAATGAAATCCATAGCGATCTCTCTCCAAGGCGCTGAAGGTTCAGCCACCTTCTGCAATAGACCTGGGGATTTACCTGGCATCTTTTTGCTGCTGCACAAATGGGGCAGCTAGCTATGTAGCTTTCTATGTCCTTTTTTAGTGATGGCCACCAAAATTGTCTTTTAATCAGGTGTAAAGTTTTCACAAACCCAAAACGTCCAGCTAATTTGGAGTCGTGGCACTGTTCCATTGAGCATAGTCTTTGGCTTGCAGGGACATACAACTTCCCACCCACCCAAGCCAAGTCTTCTTTCATCAGACAGCTGGATTTGTTGTTCAAAAACCATTTATCAGTGGTCAATGCTTGTTTAAAAGTTTGGGTGGTGTCATTGTCCGTCAATGTTTCTTGTTTAGCCTGGGATCTGGTGACTTCTTTAGGAGCTAGTTGATTGTTTTGTACTATAGGTTTGATTACGTCTGGCTTTGCACTATTGTATTGCGGCTTTCTGGATAGCACATCCGCCAGAAAGTTTTTCCCCCCTGGGAGGTATTTTAGAGTAAAATCAAACCGTTTAAAGTACTGAGCCCATCGTACTTGTTTTGGGGAGAGTTTCCTTGGGGTCTTTAGGGTTTCTAGATTTTTGTGATCAGTCCAGACTTCAAAAGGGGTCTTACTGCCTTCTAGGAAGTGCCGCCAGGTCAACAAAGCCCAATGAGCCTCTTTCTCCCAAATAGCCCACCTTTGCTTAGTCTCATTCAACTTTTTGGATGTGTAAGTGCAAGTTGTAGTTGGTCTTGCTCATTCTTCTGAAGTAATACCGCTCCTATTGCCACATCGCTGGCATCTGCTTGTATGACAAATGGTTTCTCCGTGTCTGGGTGTTTTAGAATTGGTTCTGCTGAGAACAGCCGTTTTAAGTTTGTTTTTTTTATTATTGAAAAAGTTTTACAAATACAATTTTTTCCCCCTTTTCCCCCCCTTCCCCTCCCTAACCCTCCCTGACCCATCCCTCCCCACCCCTGACTTCCCTTATAACCTTAAAATTACAATTCATTTATAACTCCCCAAATATTAAAAGGTGAAATCCAAATCATATCATATCATATCATACAATTCCACCCAACTATTCTACCCCCCTGTCAATACTAAAAATTTCTACATAACATTCAAGTAAAAGCTATCTAATACTTCCTTGATTGATATTTATTCTGCACATAGTCTACTATAAATTTCTGCATAGCATTCAGCTAAATGCAATCTGGTTCTTCTTTGTTTGATATTTATTCTGCACATAGTCTACCCATTTCTTCCATTCCCACACAAAAGTTTCTTGAGTCCGGTCTTTTAAATATGCTGATATCTTTGCCATTTCAGCAAAACTGGCCACCTTCAAAGTCCATTCTTCAATAGTAGGTAAAACATCTTTTTTTCCAATATTGACCAATCAATAACCTAGCTGCTGTAACCATGTATAATATCGGTTTTGCTTCATTCGGTGAGAACCGTTTAAGTTTTTCAAATACCACCTGGCATTCCATAGTCCAGTTCAATGGCTGCTTTGGTTTAGGGTTGTCCTCCCCCTTTGTTTTTAAGAGCTTGGTGATGGGGAGGGCAATCTGAGCAAACGCAGGGATAAACTGGCAGTAAAAGTTGGCAAACCCCATGAAGCTTTGTAACTGTTTACGTGTGCGTGGAGGGTCCCAATCAAGTACAGCCTGCACTTTCAGAGGATCCATCTCAACCCCCTGTTGGGAAATGCAGTATCCCAAATAGTCAATCTTTCTTGATGGAATTCACATTTGGAAAGTTTGGCATAAAGTTTGGCAGCGCTGAGTTTGTTTAAGACTGCCCTGACTAGTTTCACATGTTCTGCTTTGGTCTCGGTATAGATTAAAATGTCGTCCAAACAGACCAGAACCCCCTTATATAAATGCTGATGCAGCACTTCATTTATTAACTGCATAAACATTGCAGGAGCTCCTTGCAACCCAAAGGGGAGCACCTTGAATTGGTAGCAACCGAGGGGGGTGTTAAATACTGTTTTCCACTCATGCCCTTCCTTAATTCTGACACGGTAGTAAGCCTCCCTTAAATCCAGCTTTGAAAAAAATTTACCTTTAGCGAGGTGTACCAACATATCTTTCATAAGGGGGAGAGGATACATGTTCTGCACACTGATAGCATTAAGAGTTCGAAAATCAACACAAAGACGTTTTGAACCATCTTTTTTCTCTCTAAAGAGTACTGGAGCTGCAATTTTTGGTCGGGCTGGCTCAATGAAACCCCTTGCTAGGTTTTTCTCAATGAATGTTCTCAGTTTTTCCAACTCCCTCGGTGACATGCTGTACATCTTAGGTTTAGGGAGTTTTGCGCCTGGTAAGATTTCTATTGCACAGTCCGTGGCGCGGTGGGGTGGGGGGAGCTCATCTGAGGCTTTTTCACTAAAAATCTCAGCTAAATCCTTGTATTCTATGGGTATGTTCTCAAATGGTGTGGCATGACCAGGCATGCTGTTTCTCGATTCTCTGCCCCCTCAATTCCTTTCTGTGGATACTCAGCAAGAGTCACCTTCTTTTGAAATTTTATGATGCCTTGTTTCCAATTGATTTGTGGGTTCCATTCTTTTAGCCATGCAAGGCCCAGAACCAACGGCCATTCCATGCCAGGTGCCACTATAAAGGTAAGCTTTTCCTCGTGGCTTCCGATGCCTATATGTAGAGGCTCGGTGGCTAGAGAAGCTGGCTCCCCTCCTGCTATTGACCCATTTAGTTGGCAGAAAGCAATGGCGGTTTTCAGCTTCCTTACATTAATCCCTAACCTCCCTACTAAGATTGGACTGATCAAACAATGGGTGCACCCTGAATCTACTAAAGCCGAGATGCTTATTTCCCTGTCTTGGATTGGGATGAATAGTCTTAAGGGGAGGGTAAGCGGTTTAATCGGTTTGCTTACCAGTGGTTCATCATCTGGATCACTTCCGAATGAATGTGATTTCTCCTGTTCAGATGCCAGGATTTCCTCCCCAACGAGGGGAGGGGACGGAACTTCTATGATCTGCCTGCTCCACAGAGCGGTCTCCTTCCCACGCCGACCCGGTTTTGCAGGACCCTCCCCTGGTGCTCCGTGGCATCGGCTCAATCTCTTTCATGTGTAAAAGATGCCGAATTTCATCCTAAATAAGTTGTTTCTTTACCTGGAGACCGGGCATTGAATATACCTGCTTGGAGAGGAATTCCAGAGTTAGTCTGAACTGTACAGTTCTTCAAATCCAAGCATCCGCTGATTCGGAGTCCCACTGGCTGTAGAAATGTTGTAGATGGCCGCTAATTGGGGATTGTGTCTGGGAGTCATTTTCCACAGCGGAATTACCGTTGTCCAGTACCCCGAATCTCTTGGACTGGGCCTGGCGTCTGCCACAATCCCTGAATGTTGTATGGTCAGATTGCTGGTAAAATCCCTGGGGATAAGATCTTTGGTAATAGAACCCACCAGGTCCGGAGTCATAACGAAAGGGCTGATGGTACGAGTAGGGTGCTTACCTGCGGTCTGGTCTTTGTTGGGAGGAAGAAAGGACTTTGCGTTTATCACGTCCCTCCACTAACGCTGGATCTAAAGCTTCTCTGAAAAGGTGTGACCCTTTATATGGAGCAGATGCAAGTTTCCATTTGGACTTATCAGCTTTCCAGTGACAGAGCCACAAAAGTCTGTGAGCGGTTAGAGCAGAAGCTAAATCCCTGGAAGTAAATTTCACCGCATCCAATGATGCGTCTGCCGAGTATTCATTGGCGGCCACCACCTTATTAATATCTTGATGTAAACGTGCTACCCCAGTTGGTATGTGACTCTGCAGTTTTCTGAGCCAAATAAGTGATGCTCTATTAAAAAACAAGGCAGAAGAGGCTGCCCGAATGGTCCAAGCGGCCGCTTGGTGAGCTTTTCTGAGAGACAACTTTGACTTCCGATCCTCCATTCTAAGACCCTCCATGATGTCATTAGACAAAATAGCAGAAGTAAGACCAGCAACCGGAGCATCTACTGCTGGTAACTGTAGTAGATTGTCCATAGTAGGGGCAGCACAATACATCCTTTTATCATGTGTGTTAGGACCAGCAAGGGATCTAGGTTGGGTCCACGGTTTCTGAATTACATCAGAAAACAAAGTTGGACAAGGTATAAATTCTTGGTCAGCCTTGGGTAATCAAAATAGTTGCCCATGGATATTAGAAAGGTCAGAATCGTGGGAAGAGGAAGATTTCTCCAAACCCATATTAGTAGCTAACTTAGCTTTGTGCAGTAGCGATTTGAATATTGAAGGGCGAAATAAGCTGACAAAGGCTGGTACATCATTTTCCATCCCTTCATCATCAGATAACTGCAAATGGTCATAAACCTCCTCATCTAGGATAGAACCCTCTACGCCAGTAAGATCATGTTCAGAAGGATATGCAGTTTCAGTATAGTCCTATATTGGCCTTTGATAAGTAGAAGGAGGCTCAGTAGACGGCAACTTGGTGCCCTGCTGAACAGTAATGGCCAAAATTTTTGAAATGGCATCTGAAATGACGGATTGAACATCCAAATTTTGGTTAGGCTCCTGATCTTCACCTGCACAAAGGCCTGCCGAGATAGGTGTAAAGATAGCTCCTGGTAATTGGCGGACTACCCCAGAAGAACTGGGAGTGGCCAAACCCTGTGGCAAGGAAGATGTGGAGGGAACATCAAAGGTTGAGCCTCCAAACAGTTGCTGACTTGAGACCCCTTCTGTAGGAGTCAAAGCGGCCACTTCAGAATGTACTGATAATTTATCACTTTGCCTCCTTACTTTTTCAAATTGGCACTCTAATGTCCTGTGGCGCCTTTCTGCATCTTTATCACCACCTTTGGTTTTACGAGAAGGCTTAGGCTTATCCTTAGCCATTTGATGTTTAGAAGCTGTTTTAGCACTTTGAGCAGTTGTATGCTTTATTTTGTGCATTATGGGAGGTGCAGGCTCACCCTCAATATCAGATGATAAAGCAGAATCTGCCATAACTATGGGCTGGAAATTGCAGTTCAAATTGAGAATTTTTTTTAAAAAAATTAAGGTTCAAGTTGCTAGTCCTGATCAAGGGTTTTTTTTTTAAACAACTGAATAAGTCCAAACTTTAAAATATAGTATCAGTCATAAATCAAACTTGTCCTCCTGGAGTCTTGCAAAATGGCGTCTATGTGAAATTTCTGGTCCTCAGATGGCACGAATGAGAGGCCAGCCAGAATTGACAGTAGCAGGAATGACAGGCACAGGAACCTAGCACAGTGGGGACAGAGCCCTCAAAGCACTTCACTTTGCCAGGCTCAGCGTTAGTTCAAGTGTCTGAGCCTGTGGCTAGCAAGTAAGGCTTGTAAAATTAGGTTTCTTACAATGCAGCTTGACAGCTGCATTGACAGTTGAGCTGTCAGATTCAAAAATGGCGGGCGTGAGCTGAAACCACTCCTCAGCGCCACCGCAGCTCAACAATGAGGCCAGAAATTTGGTGTGAAGGCTTCAATTGCCCTCATACTGCCACGAAGCCGGTTCCTGAAGCAGAGTGTGACCTGATTATTCAGGCAATGACTCCGAAGCCACTCAGAATGATAGGGCTGCGGGGGGATCCGGCAAGCTGGTAACCAGCCTCATACCAGCGGCAAACAAACACATGGAGGTGCCTCAGGAAGCAACCTCCGGCATGCTGCAAGGTTAAATTGACGGTGGTGGAAGCGGTCTGGAGCCCCAGACACACTAAGAACACCGCCAGCAGCTGAGGGGAAGCTTTTTATTAATGTTGTGCAGCCCTACCAGAACCTTAAAAATAGTCCAGAAAGAACTTAAGAAAGGTTATAGACCAACAGAAATGCTACAATAAAATCTCTGATTAAATCAGAGAAATATCCCAACTTTCATGTAAATTAAAACCGAGGTACGTGATCCTTTCAACTCTTTCTAATGGTATTCCTTCTGAATTTATCAGTGGTAAATTAATGGGTTGTTTACTGACGACCATGATCTTGGTTTTTGAGGTGTTAAGCTTCATGCCATGTTTTTCATATATTTCTGAAACTCTGTTGATAAGAAGCTGAAGGTCTTCATGCTTACTCGCAAGCAGAACTATATCATCAGCATATCTTAAATTGTTGATCTGAACACCATTTATTTTGAGGCCAGCATCAATGTTTTCCAGTGCTTCCTTGAAAATTGACTCAGTGTAGATATTAAATAACAGTGGAGACAGAATACAGCCCTGTCTGACCGTTCTTCGTATTTCTGCATCATCTGAGTATTTTTAGCCTAGTCTCACATTTGCTACCTGATGCCAATATAGATTTTTTATGATTCGGATGTCTTTGTCATCTAGTCCAGGATTTGTTTCAGGATTTGTAATAGTTTGCTGTGTCTTATTTTATCAAATGCTTTTTCAAAATTGATGAAGCACATGTAAACACTGTGACTGACATCTCTATAGCATTGTACAGGAACTTGAATGCTGAATAAGGCATCTCATGTACCAAGATTGTTTCTGAAACCAAATTGTGTGTTACTTAGACATGTCTCAATTTGGACTTCCGGTTGAG
The DNA here is from genome assembly GCA_038048745.1 of Coluber constrictor foxii. Taxonomy (NCBI): domain Eukaryota; kingdom Metazoa; phylum Chordata; class Lepidosauria; order Squamata; family Colubridae; genus Coluber; species Coluber constrictor. Next base: position 109,037,620 of record CM075961.1, on the reverse strand, counting down.
GCGTGGGTCGAGGTGGCACAGAAAAGGAGCGCTCTGTATTCCGTGCCGATTTTTCGGCGTTTCGGGCCCCATAGCGGGAGAGATCGGTCCTGGGGTGGACTGACAGAAAGAGGGATACTTCAGAGGAGGCGGTGTGGAGAGGTGCGGTCTCCCACCGCACCGAGAAGAGCCCTTATTCCGGACGCGGGAAGAAGACGGCCAAGTTGGTCAGACCAGAGACTCATCGCTTCAAATTCTTAAAGCAGGAAGCGAAAGAGTGAGTACGCGGTGAAAATTGAGATGAGCAGGAGGACAAAAAGTTAAAATAATTTTATTGATGATTTCTGCGAGGAGGAAATCAACCCTAGAGTCCGGAGGAGTAGCGGAGAGACAGAGAGACTCAGAAAGGCACAGGCGGCAAATAACGAGGGGAGCGAAGTGACTCAGCGAAACCTGGCACGTTAGTTCAATTCTTTGAAGAGACTTTTGAAAGAGAATACATCTAGGAGGAATAAATTTCGGAGGAAGAATGATAGGAAGCAGGACGCTGATTTTTTCCTTTCTGAATTAAGCTACACCGACGGAGAAAAATAATATAGACAACAACTAAATTGGGGATACAAAGAAATTGCAAAACAACGACCACCATTCTTGACAGCAAGAGCGAAAAACTGGGTGGGTTTTTTTTTTTGTTTTTTTTTCTTTCTAATCATAAGAGTGAAATAAATATTAGTGGACCTTGGAGAACTACAAAATTACAAAAACGAAATCTGTGGAAAGAACAGTAAATCCTATGTAATTAATTTTTAAAAGGAAATCTATATATATTTATACTCTCATTACATATTTATATACTATAGACATTTTTAATATATTCTAAATATAATAATCACTAATACTCCTACTGTGTAATTATAATTATAGTAATCTGTTTATTAGTAATTATATTTTAATTAATTTACCTCTAGTTATATCAAATATTTTTAGAAGATTAATTTACCTTAAATAGTATTAATTAATAGACATATATATTAAATTAGTATTGTTTAAATATTGTAATATTGAACTAATTTGATTTTTATGTTTTGAGTGAGATCAAATCTTTGGAAATGTTTAACAGAAAAATTAAGTAATTATCTTAGTGATAGAATATTATTACACAGTTATATAGGATATATTTCATAAGATAGACTTTTATAGGATATAAGGTGTTTATAGCTTTGTATAGTATAATCAATTGAACTGATAATCAATTAAAATAATAGAGGAATAATAGAGATATAAAGAAAATTAGTAAGGCAATATAGATTGTGGTTAAATTCTTGAATATAAGAGGACACTTAGCAGAGGAGTGATTGAAATAGAAGCTATTTAACCTTATTTAAAATTATAACAACAATAATATAAGGGGGAAAAAGAGTTTTGATTGGATTGAGAAACGGATGTTAATTTGGGAAAAGGTAGGCAGAATTCTGGAAAAACAGTATAATATCTTGAAAGAAATGTCATCAACTACAGTAACTACTGTAAAGACAGGGAAGAAGGTTACTCCTACATCAATAGGACTAATGGCATCTCCAGCGACGCAAAAAACTGTAGAAACAATTTTCCCAACTAAAAAACAAACCCCAACCATAAACATGCAGATTGTACAGACTACATTAACAACAATACAAGAGACCATGCAAAAAATGCAAGAAAGTATGTTCAAAAATCACGAGGAAACCAGGAGAGACTTAGATGAAATTAAAAATTCGATCAAAGAAGACATTCAGAAATTAGATGGGAAAATGGACCCTATTCAGGAGATGATTTCAAAAAATGATCAAAGGATTACAACCACAGAAGAAAAGTCAGAACAAACAGAAGAGAAATTAGAGCTGCTAGAAGTAAAAATGACAGGCCTTAATAAAGAACTTGAAAGTACAGTAGCACAATTGGAAATGGAAAGAGCATCATTTTACCTACGGTTTCAAAATGTACGGGAGGAAAGAGATGAGGACTTAACACAAACAATGGCTGAAATAATTGCAGAGAGTTTGCAAAGAGAGAAGGACGAGATCATCAATGAAACAGATGAAGTGTTTAGAGTAAACACTAATTATGAAAGACAACATAGGCCCCCAAGAGAAGTTCACGTACGCTTTGTAAGGAAGGTTAGAGATATTATTTTTAAAATAGCCAAAGAAGAACCAATATATTATAAACAAAAAGAAATAATAACATTAAAACAAATACCCAAAAGAATCAGAGAGTGGAGGAAAGATTATGGATTCCTCACAGTATTATTAAATAAAAAACAAATACTATCTCGATAGTTAATGCCGGAAGGAGTACTAACTACGTGGAAGGGGAGGAAGATAAAAGTGGATACGATAGAAAAAGCTCAAAACTTGTATGACCAGATCATGGAACAAGAAGGAATAGATGACAGAGGAGAGGAGCCGAGGAGAAGAGGCCAAACAACATCGAGAAGAGAAGACCAAAGAACCCTACATGAAGAGAACAACAAGGAGAAGGAAAAAGAGGAGGAAAGGGAAATTCAAGAAGAAGAAAAAGGAGTAACGACAAGAGCACAAGAACAAGCAAAAAAAGGACAGGAAGTAAAGTAACAAAAAGAAAGAGGACTAAATTTTAAAAATGGACAAAAATTTGAAAATCATATCAATAAACATAAATGGACTCACCTCTCCTGTTAAAAGAAATCAAACATTTAGAAAACTAATTAAACAAAAAGCAGACATAATATGCCTTCAAGAAATTCACATAAGAAAACAAGAAGAAAAGTATTTACAATGTAAAAAACTAGGGAAATTACACATATCACTAGCTGATGAGAAGAAAAAACAAATAGCAGTTTACGTTAAATAAGAAATAGAAAGCAAACTGAAATATGTAGATAACACAGGAAGAATTGTGATGATTGAAGTTAATCTTAAAGGTAAAAATGTGTTATTAGTTTGATATATGCACCAAATGGTCAACAAAAAGAATTTTATCAAAACCTACATGAAAGAATAATAGAACAAAATATAGAGAATGTATGCCCATTAGGCGATTTTAATGCCATTGTAGACACAAAAAAAGATTATAGACGTAATCAGAATAAAAATAATAATAAGAAAAATTTGTTCCCAAAAACATTTTTACCCCGTATAGAAGAACTAAATTTAGTAGATGTCTGGAGATTATATAATCCCAAAGAGGAAAAATATACATACTACTCCAATCCTCACAAGTCTTGGTCAAGGATTGATATGATATGGGCTACGAAGACCTTAATACAAGAAATTCAATCAGTAGAAATAGGGGCAAATGAATGGGCTGACCATAATCCATTAATAATAGAATGGAGAGGATGGAAAAAAGGGAAAGGTAGATGGATAATGAATACGCAAGTAATGAAAGAAAAAGAATATATTAAAAGAATAGAAGAAGAACTGAAATGGTTCTTCAAGGATAATAATAAAAGCCAAACATCTTTACAAAATTTGTGGGACACAACAAAAGCATATATCAGAGGAATAACATTAGCTTATAATAGTAAAAAGAAAAAGGAGAGGGAAAAAGAATATAACAAAATTTGCAGTGAGATTAAAAATTGCGAAGAGAAATTACAGGAAAGACCGGGAGACGAACAGATGAGAATTAATTGGGCGGCTGCCAAACACAAACTAAATATACTGGAACAAGAAAAATACATCAATACATTAAAATTCACAAAACAAAATCAATTTGAACAGGCAAATAAACCAGGAAAGTGGATGGCTTATAAATTAAGAAAGGAAAGGGAAAAAAGAATAACCCATCAACTGAAAGATAACGAAGGAAAATTACATCAGAGCCCAGAAAAAAAGAAAGAGATAGCAATTCAATTTTTTCAAAACTTATATAAGCAAGAAAAGGTGGAAGTAGAAGAAATAGACCAATACTTTAAAAAGGAGGAAATGCCCATGATAACAGAGGAGGAAAAAAAGATGTTAAATAGGGAGATTACGATGGAAGAATTACAGGAAACTATTAATAAACAAAAAAAACAATAACACCCCGGGAACAGATAGACTACCAATAGAACTATATAAAGAATTAGGAACATCATTAAATGGGATATTAATAGAGGTGTACATTGAGGCATTAAAAGAAGCAAAAATACCAGAATCTTGGAAAGAGGCATATATTTCATTAATCCACAAAGAAGGGACAGATACAACACAAATTAGTAATTATAGGCCGATTTCATTATTAAACACAGATTACAAAATTTTTATGAATTTAATAGTGAATGGATTAAAAATAATATTAAATAATAAAATACATCCTGATCAGAATGGATTTTTGCCGACAAGACAAATTAAAAATAATTTAAGAATGGTGAGAAACATAATAGAATACTAATTTACAAATCTGAATAAATTAATAGCAAAATTTATATGGGAGGGGAAAACGAGGATAAATTTAAAAACACTACAAGACGATAGATCAAGGGAAGGCTTTGGCCTACCAGCCTGGGAAAAATATTATAGAGCGACAAGTTTAACATGGATTAAGGACTGGGTTAATTTGGACAACCAAAGAGTATTGAAATTGGAAGGTCATAATCTATTAAAAGGCTGGCATGCTTATTTGTGGAACATTGGAAATAAAACATACAAACATTTCAAAAACCATATAATAAGAAATTCATTAATTACTACTTGGTTGGAAATCAAACATAAGCACTACATAAAAGACTCAGGCTGGATATCTACACTAGAGGCAACAATGCATCCCAATGTAATGTAGCCCAACACATCAACTACTAAAAAAATAATAAGGTATAAAGAAATTCTGGATATAAATGGGAGACTCAAATCCCGCCAAGAGCTTAGGGACCTGGGTATAGAAATAGACTGGTGGCCGTATTTGTTAATACAAACCAGATATAAAAAAGATAGTGAAGAAGGAGGAGTTGATATAAAACCTAACCAATTAGATAAACTACTAGAAACCAAAGAGGGAAAATTAATTTCAAAGATTTACAAATATCTACTTGAGTTCGATTTGGCAGAAAACATAGTCAAAGGCCAAATGATAGAAAAATGGAGAAAAATGGAGAAAAAAGTGGATGATTTAAATCTTGAAGTGGAATCTAATAAGAAGGAAGTAAATGAAAAAATCTTCAAAGTTGAGGTCAAAAATCAAAGGTTAGAAGATGAAATCACGATGATGCAATTTCGGAATATGGAGTTCGCTATAAGACTGAGAGGTTTAAGAGAAAACAGCAGAGAGAACCTGAGGGCAGCCTGTGTGGAAATATTGGCCAAGATTTTAAAAATGGAACCAGATTTAATTGCTAACAGAGTTGACAAGATTTACAGGGTTAATTTGCGTGTGGCAAGACAAAGGAATTTGCCAAGAGATGTAGTGATTTATTTCACTGACAGAAGGTTGAGAAATGATATTTTGCAAAGCTCTTTCCACACCACTGTTCAACATGAGGGTAGTCAAATTGGTGTTTTCAAAGAGCTGCCATCTAAGATGTTAAGAGATCGGAAAGATTTCGGGTTTTTTGGTAAATGAATTGAAAAAGCGCCAGATTCCATTCAGATGGGATGCTCCTGTTGGCATTATTTTGAGGCATGAGGATGTAAGATATCGTATCAATTCGGTGGAAAAAGCAGAATATTTCTACAACAATGTTCTTTAAAAAATTTCAACACCCCCACATTCATCTACACTTTTATCTGTAGAAGAAATTTCTAAAGAGAAGGATTTTGAAGAGGGGATTCAAGAATTGACTAAGCAAAAAGAACCACAGGCAATTCGAGAAACAGTAATGGAAGAAACTTTAGGAGCAGTAGGTGGTCTCTCAGAGGATATTTTTGCAGATTTTTTAGAGTCTAAACCAAAGCAGTCTAGAGCCACAAGAGAGGTGGAGCCGGACCTTGACTTGTTGTTGCAAGAACCGAAAGATCAACGTATAACTCGTGCAGCAGAGAAACAAAGACTAGAGAAACAAAATCAACAGAGGCCCAGGATGCCACAAGAACAGAATGGTGCAAATGGGAAGAAACAGTACTCTGAAGCAGTGGGAGGAGCGAGACCAAAGACATCTGCTGTGGAACAGCGTCTTAGGCAAGTGCTCGAATCGCTTCAGCCATCCCCAAAATGACAGTTAGATTTTTATCATGGAATGTGAACGGTCTGAATTCACCACAGAAAAGAAGGAAAATATTTCATTATTTGAAGCAATATAAAAATGATGTTGTTTGTTTGCAAGAAACTCATATTAGAATTCAGGACCAAAAATTTTTGACAAATTCAAAACTTGGGCTACATTTTATATCCTCTAGTTCTGTGAAAAGGAATGGATTAGTTTTGTATATCTCTAAAAGAATACCAGCTAAACTGATAGAAACGGATGATGAAGGAAGATATATTGCAGTTGAAATAAATATACAGAATGTTTCGATGCTTCTTATTGGGATTTATGCCCCAAATCAATAGCAGGAAATTTTTTATTAATTATTGAACACTAAAATATTGCAGTGGAATTATAAGTCTTTTTTGATTATGGGAGATTGGAATGGAGTGATTGATACAAATCTTGATGAGAAGACTTTGGCCAAGAGGGGGAACAAATTACCACAGACGTTCTTTGCACTGAAAGAAGAAATGGAATTGAAGGATGTATGGAGAATTCATCATCCGAAGGAATTGGACTTTACATTTTTTTCTGATAGACATAAATCCTTTTCTAGAATTGATTTTATGCTGGTTACTTTTGATTTACTTACTAAAGTGGTTAAGACTAAAATATTTCCTAGAACTTTAACGGATCACAGTCCGGTATGGATGGAGATGGATCTTGGCCAGAGGGAGAGAAGATCTTGGAGAATGAATGAGAATTTATTTAGACATGAGAAGAATATTATGGATCTTAAAAAACATGTTAATGAATTTTTCCATATTAATTTGAACAAGGGTACACCCATTGAGATTGTTTGGGACGCAAGTAAGGCTTATATGAGAGGTGTACTGATTCATATGAATTCTAAATATAGGTCAACACGACAAAAGTCTAGAATAGAATTGGAGTCAGAAATAAAGGAAAAAGAACAATTGCTTATAAAAAATCCAATTGATGAGAAATTACAGCTAACTATAAAACTTTTGAAAGATCAATTTCAAATATTGATGGCTGATCAGACAGCAATTAATTTGCAATATGCCAAACATAATACTTTTTGTAATGCTAATAAACCTGGTAGATGGTTGGCTTATACCTTGAGAAAGCAACAAAGTTCTCGTACTATAAATACTATTGAGTATAAAGGGAAACAAGTTTTTCAACAGAACTTAATACATCAAGCTTTTTTAGATTATTATTCTAAATTATATCATGCTGATAATATTAAAAAGAATCTTATTGATGAATATCTTGAGAAGAGGGTCACAAAAATTTCAAGTATACAAAGTGATAGATTGAATCAACTTATAACATGTGAAGAGATTCTATTTGCAATAAAACAACTGAAATTATCCAAAGCTCCTGGGACGGACGGTTTGACAGCAGTATACTATAAGACTTTACAATCAGAATTGGTTGAGCATCTTAAGGACTTGTTTTGTAATATCCAGCAGGGGGGCAAAATACCCCCCTCATGGAAGATGGCTTTTATTTCATTGATACCGAAGGAAGAGGGTTCTACAAAACCAGAAAATTTTAGACCAATATCTCTCCTGAACACAGACTATAAAATTTATGCAAAAGTATTAGCCAACAGACTGATGCCAGTTATTCAAGATGTGATTCACGATGATCAAGCAGGTTTTATAGAAGGTAGATACATGAAGGACAATGTCAGGCAACTCATAGACTTATTGGAATATCTTGAAAAAAATAAACAGATCCCTGCGGTGCTGGTGTTTTTGGATGCGGAAAAGGCCTTTGATCGAGTCAACTGGGACTTTCTAAAAAAGACTTTTCATAAAATGGATTTTGGGGACCAGTTTATACAAGCGATTTCAGCAATTTATCAAGAACAGACTGCACAAATTATTATTAATGGGAGTTTAACTACTAATTTTTATATACAGAAAGGAACTAGACAAGGTTGTCCGCTATCCCCATTGTTGTTTATCTTAACTTTAGAAGTGTTGTTGAATTCTCTACGGGACTCTAACAATTTGAATGGAATAGTTGTAAGGCAAAAAGACTACAGAACAAAAGCATTCGCAGATGACCTGGTTGTTACCCTAACACGACTTTTGGAATCAATCATACAGATGAAAAACATTATAGATGAATACGGTCTGGTTTCAGGTTTTAGTCTGAACCAGAAAAAGACTAAGATGATAGTTAAAAACATGTTGGAACCACAAAGGAGTGAACTGGAAAGGTTGGCAGGCTTTGAAATAGCTACAAAGGTGAAATATCTAGGAGTTCAGGTTGCAGCTTCTAATATAAAACTTTTTCAAAATAATTATGAGGAATTGTGGCATAAGATTCAAAAGGACCTTGAAACTTGGAAGAAACTGCAACTATCTCTACTTGGTAGGACAGCAGCTATTAAGATGAACGTTCTACCTAGATTTCTGTTTTTATTTCAAATGATTCTGGTGCTGAAAAGTGATAAGACTTTGATGGAATGGCAAGCAGGTCTAACTAAATTTATTTGGAATGGGAAAAAACCAAGAGTTAAACTTAAAATCATACAAGATATTCGTGAAAGAGGTGGCCTCAAAGTTCCAAACCTACGTTTATACTATGAGGCAGCAGTGTTGACACAAGTGGGTGATTGGTTTGGTACAATGAAAACAGAAATTTTGAATATAGAAGGCCATGACTTGGAATTCGGTTGGCATGCATATTTATTCTATGAAGATAAGTTGGACAGAGTATTCAACAGTCACATTTTGAGACATGCTTTGATGAGAGTTTGGAAGAAGCACCAGCTTCAATTGGATTATAAAATACCTTTGTGGTTGGATCTTGGGCAGATTATGCCAAATATAAAGTCACTCGGGATTTTATACAAAGAGATGCTTTTTAATGATGGGGCAGATGAGTTTGAAACCTTTGAATATTCTGTTGGAAGAAGGGACGAATTTAACTTGGTTGCAGTACCTTCAACTTCAAGCGAGATAGAGAGAAGATCAGAAAATTGAACTAATGTTGCATGAAGAAGATTTGGTGACTCAGATAAAATGTAAAGGGCCGATGCATATTAAGTGAGTGTATAATTTATTGTTAGAAAGAGATTCAGAGGGTGAATTAGTTAAAGATTGTATGATAAAGTGGGCACAAAATTTTGCAGAACCAGTGATGTTGGAAACATGGGAAAAGATCTGGGTCCAGAATGTTAAATTTACACAAGCACAGAACTTGAGGGAAAATTTTTATAAGATGTTTTATAGGTGGCACTTAGATCCCAAAAAATTATCATGTATGTATCCAAATGTTCAACCTAAATGTTGGAGGTGTGATTGTTTGGATGCAACGTATTTTCATATTTGGTGGACGTGCAGAAAATTGAAAGCATTTTGGATTAAACTTTGGTGGGTTATGCAGAACGTTTTGAAGAAGAAGCTTGAATTTTCTCAATTTTTTTTGTTGGGGATAGTTAAGGATTGTTCACCGACTGAAACGAGATTGATCTTATATATGATTACCGCAGCTAGACTACTGATTGGTCAATACTGGAAGAAAGATAGTGTACCTACTATAGAGGAATGGATATTGAAGATGTCTAATTTTGCAGAAATAGCTAAGATTTCTGCATACCTAAAAGACAGGACCCATGAAGCCTTTGTTAAGGAGTGGAAGAAACGGGTAGAGTACATGCAGAATAAATATCAAAATAAGAAGTTTCAACTAGCATTTGACTCATAATTATATCTATTAATTATTTTATTATATATTTGAATTTATATTTTTATTATGCTATATATTTATATTAATATTTAGATACATTATAATGTTAAAAATAAGCTTATATATCTGATAGAATAGCCTTATTTTATCTAATTTTAAAAAGAAATTTATGATGTATTATCTGAATTCTATATACTTTTTAAAATAATATTACTAAGATTGAATATTGGGAATTATATTTAATGTTAAATATTTATATGATATTTTATTCTAAAAATTTATGATGCTCAAAATTAGTTTTTTTATATATTTGTCATATTTGTAATATTTGTTAGATTGTCATGTGTTTTTACAAATGATTTATGGTTGCTATATATTTGAATTAGGTTTTTTTTTATTACTTAAGGTTAAATTTGTTATACTTTTAGCTGGATCTCACCTATTTTTTTTGTTGTTTGATGTTGACTGATATATATGATTGGTTAATAGTGGAAGTCAGGGGGGAAGGGGGGAGGGATAGGGGGGAAAGGGAGGGGTGGTAGCTGGGTGGGGGGAGTTGGGGGGGGAGGGGTATAAAAATTGTATTGTAAAACTTTTTCAATAAAAAAAAATTCTTCCCATTGTCTTCCAGCAATTTTAAAATTTCTACTGGGATATCATCAGGTCCAGTGGCTTTTCTTATTTTTGCTATTTTTATTGTGTGTTCAACCTCCTCCAAAGTGATGTTTGGTCCAGTTGTTATACTTCCCATTCAATATCATCCCTAGTGTCCTCAAAAAGTTCTCCAATATATTCTTTCCATCTTTTTAGTTTTTCATCCTCACCCAAGATGATTTTCTCCTCCTTGTCAGCTAAGTTGTTGGTTTTCTTTTTGTAGACACCTGCTGCTTCTTTCACTTTTTTGTATAAGTTTGCACTTATGGTTTCTAAATAGTTTCGTAGGCTGTATATTTATAGAAAAAAACTTGTTAGCATTTCTCCAAAAAATTCAATTGGAGTGTTATGTGAACAATAGTTCTCCTACATTATGTAGACCTTTTTTTTAGGACGCTCACTTCTTTGGCACGTAAGTATTGTATGATTGCATGTTAAAAAAAGTAGAATACTCTTTCTGTGCAAAATATTTCTAAGACTGTTCTTTATATGCATATATTTAAAAAATTAAACTAAGCTTTTGACCAAGATAGCTGATGATCAATGGAAAATATACAATTTGATACTTCAGGCTAGGTTAGAGTAAATCATGTTCTATAATCAGTAAGAAAAACTGCTATAAGTTCCATTTGATGACTGAATTTCCCACCCAAATTTGTTTAGTATTTTCATATATACACAATATAAACAGCAAGTAGACATGTATTTCAATGGTCAATTAACCACTCAATATATTCTAGGAAATATGACATACTCAGTTTCTTGGATGTTTGAATTTAGACTTTGATGCCATTTGAGTTCCAAACTCAGAACGTCCACATTTTTTCATATCTGACAGTTTGTTCTCCATTATATAAATATAACTTTATTTCAGTTAATACCAAGATCTTTCTTGAACTTTACAGGATTACATTTTTTCCATGAATATAGGACTCATATACAAAAATAACCAATTCCTTATAATTCCTTATATAATTCAAAATGGCAAATTCTTTTAACGATATATTCCTTATGGCTTCTTTTTCTGAAAAATAATCATTTGAAAAGATAAATTGGAAAGAACAAATTCTTTCAAATAGTATATCTTTGATCAGTTTCACCAGATTGTCTATATATCTGAATACATTCAGAGTTCAGAATAACTTTGTAATACGTACAGTGCCAAACTTGTGCATACACAAAAGCAAAATAACATACTTCTACGTGAAAGACTTTACTTTCAGATATATGAATGGAACCAAAGAAATTTGCTAGAGCAATGAAATCTTATTTGGATTGCTTACATTAAATTAAGTTAATTAAACAAGCATGCAGAATTCAAGATACTATTTCAAACTATTAAAATGTTAAGCATTTTGCGAAATGCAACTTCTATAAACAAATGCACAAGTAAGGATTTTATATTCATACAAAGTGCATATTAATAAATTTATAAGGATGTTATTTTATCAATTAATATCACTAGGAGTTGTTGACTATTTTCTGCAAATATCAAAATAATGATGAATTATATGAACTAAGTAACTTGTAATTCTACATAGAATTACAAGTAACTTGTAATTCTACATAGATATAATATGTAACTACATATTATACATATTATACATCTATACATAGATATAATATGTAACTACATATTCATGCTTTTTATTTAAATATCGGGCATTTCTTTCACGCTTAAAACAACAGTCATTCACAAATGTATTTATTTTATTATTTAATGGAGCCATTTTTTAACATTTCTATTAGTTCAGACTCAAGAAATAATACATTTTACAATTTAAATTGTTTTATAATATAAAATTGATATATATCTTTTAGAAGACTCAAACTTTTTTCTGAATTTTATGTTTTCTCCAAGTACTAAACTTCTTTCATTTAGCTCTTATGCACCTTCCTTGCTCCCAGCAAAGATTTATTTAAAAGACATATAAAATACCCAGCCATTATTTTAACACCATAAATCGTATACTGTAGTAGCAGAATTTAAATAATGATTCACTATGTTTCACAGACAGCTTTTACCTTTGGGGGGTTTTTTTAGTAGCTATAGCCAATCACCACTCTCCTTTTCTATTATGCTTCTTTATGGCAGACTGAGATGCTTCTTCATTAAGTAGCATTACAAAGAGAACACACCCAAACTCAGAAGTAGAGCATGCTCTGACAGTGCTAATGCTACAGTTCTCAAGTTAACAGGGCTCAGTTGGAAACAGAGTGAAGTCATTGAAAAATTAGTAATTTGCAAACCTAATTTGGTACACTACCTTACCTTAAAAACAGTATGTAGTTTATTTTTTTGAATGACAGAGTTAGAAAGTAGTTTGAATCAAACAAATTACTAAAAATATAAAATACCAATATCATTCTTAGAGTTTATGAGTGTTGTATTTTTAAGCAATGGATTAGCAGTAGATAAGCTGTTCTAAATGGGCATAAAAACAATATATTTGCTCTCCAACTTTTAAAAAACTGGACAGATGTAACACTGATAGATTTACATCAAATGAAAAGATAAAAGCACACTTTAAGGAAATATTGCTTAGTTTATATCAGTTGATGTAGCTTAGTTGGATAAGCTCTCAGCATGAACTTAGATATATGGGAGGTGACAAAATGAACCATGCTATCTATCTATCTATCTATCTATCTATCTATCTATCTATCTATCTATCTATCTATCTATCTATCTATCTATCTATCTATCTATCTAAAACAAAGCATCTGGCAAAATTTACTCTCATAACCAATGTATAGCATGACAGCAATGAAGGAACTGCAAGCAATGAACACTGCAGACAACCTGCCAATTTCAAATACTTAAATGAGATGCAGAAAGCTTCACTTCCATGACATCATAAGGATGCTAACCCAAATATGCTACTTCTTACCTTATCAAAACACAGCTGTTTAGTAATACAGTAATCTGACAATGTATGTTGTTTTATTAGATTTCTATCTTAAGTAAATGCTTCACTGACTTTTTTGACATTTTAAACTACACTGAGGAACAGTGAGGAAAAAATGTAATAATAATCACAACAATAATCATGTTAGGAAATATTTGTAACCATTTTAATGTTAAAGGAATTATTTGAAATTTGCCTACATGTAAAAACGTTATAGTAAAAAAGAGGCAGCAAATTTAACTTCAAATGTTAAAGAATAACACAATACTAATATATATTGAATCTTAACTGCAAGCAAATCAGGCTGAAAGTCACTTATTTCCATAACATTTGCCTGTCTGTCAGATACTTTGAATGTTGTTCCTAAATTATCTATCTACTATTATTTACGATAGAATGACCATAGATGCAGAAAGTACCTTACATGCAAGATAAAAATCTGGTAGCAATGAGCCTGGAGATATGTAGTGCAGAAATCTTTTGCTCAGCTGGTAAACTTTTTATCAATGTTTCTTCGTTCTTTTTTTAAAAAATCAGTTTTGAAACACACATATTTGAATTCAAAGTCATCTTAATGGTAGGCATATCTTTCAAAACGAAGCACCGAAATATTCTGAACATTCAAGGAACAGTAATGTAGTGCTATTTCAAAACCTTTGGGTTATATATGACATGCTAAAACAGTGCGTCAGCCAGACTTAGATTCAGTTCACAAGTCTCTTTTCCCTCCTCGTGTGTCAGACGAGCTGATCAAATCGAAACACGCAGACATAGCAAAGACAGGGCAAGAAAGCATAGGCTGTTACAAATGGTAGAGAAAAAATAACATGCGTCAGGCACGTAGATATAGGTTGTTGGGGGCGGGAAGTGTCTTGGTTTTACCTTGTGAACACACTGGATATGGCTCCAGCGTCTTGATGAAATTGGACTTTAGCTGCAGTCAAGAATTCTCTTCCAATACGCTTGTTTTCCTGTAAAACATGGTCTACTCCCGCCTCCTCTTTCTTCCTGGATTGGAGAGCTGTTACTACCGATCACTTGGCGCTCTTTCTCCGGGGCCGGTGTCTTACTGTGCGCCTCTTTGTACCAGTGTGCACTGCTCACTTCTTCGGCTGCAGGCTTTGATTCTGATTATTATGAAGACTACAATAATCTCTCCCTGTGCTTTCCTCAGATTTTTCTAGAGATAGCGCTTATTGTCTCTTCCTAGATCCCGCCGAACCGGCAGGTTCATCTCAGAGCCTTTCTTAACCCTCTGCTTTGGCTTCTTCGATCCTCGCAAAGTCTCCCTTGTGCTTCTCTCTGTCCACCCGTTTTCTTCACCTCTCTTCTTTTGCCTTTTTCTGTCCGCTTCCCATCCTCTAGCCCAACCCTTTGGCAGTGTGTGGCTGGCTGAGTCTCGCGTCCCTACTAACGCTTTGTCTCACTTCACTACTATCTGCTTGCGAGTCCCAACTGCCACTTCTTCCTCAGTCTCGCTTCTTCCCGCCCACCCAGCGGACCAGAGACAGCATGCTGGTCGCTCTCCCACTTTGTCGGCTCGGAGCTCTTTGCTCTCCTGCGCGTCCGTTCATTCTGCCAGAGCAGCGGCGACAACAAAGAGTGATTCCGCCGCTACTGAGATGGATGAACAGACCGAGCGATAACCTCCCTTTTTGTTAATTCCACAATCGGAGGTCCCCATCGCAAAGCTAGCTCCTGCTTGCCTGTCTGCCCCGCGCTCGCGTGTGTGTGTGTGCGCGCGCGCGCGCGTGCATTTAGCGGCATCCATCCGCCCCCCTCCCGCAGCACCCGCGCCCGCCCATCCTTAACCTAAAGCTGAGACACAAAGCATATGAACAACACTAATCAGGAAATCCAATAATCTCTGCAGTTCCTTCCGCTAGGTTGTATCTTCGTGTTCTTTTCTCCCATCCCACAAATCTATAAAACCTTGTCTTCCAGAATATTAAAATAGAATTTTTATTTTAAATGAATTATTTCTTCTTCTACTTGCTTCCCCCCCCCCGCATAAAATTACATCGTATTTCGTTTGATTTGCCCGAATTTTATATAAGTGTAGCGGGGGACAGGCACCATCTGTTTTCATTGGGAGAGATTATATTTTCTAATAATAGCTATTTTAAATTCATAATTTTGTTCTAAAAGATAGCAGCTTCATATTGAAACACTTGAGTTCCATGGCATTGTTTGTACTGAATCTGAGAAATACAAGATGCTTGGTGTAATGATTTTTAAATGATAAATAAACATCAAATAATCTAGGTAGAATATTTGATGTTCAGGAGCAGCACAGTTCTATAATGAGTTTAGTTCTTAAACTTGGTCTTGCAATTGATCTATTCAATCTTTTCATGAGCTAACCTAGAAGAAAGTTGTATTACTGCTGTTTAAATATATTGCAGTCATAATCATAAAGTTTATTTGTCAAGCATATATAAGTGTAGGAATTTAGCACCCACCCCTTTCCTAGAAGAATGAAATATTTTAGGAAATATTAAAAAGGCAGAATATTATATTTCCCTGGTTGAGAAATGGAAAAACATGTTTTAAAGACAAAGCAACTCCCACCTTCCTGCTCCCCCATCCTTTGTCAATGGACCATCATCTGCAACACAATAGGACCCATTTAGCCACAGAAACTAACACAATAGGACCCATCTAGCAACAAAAACTCACCACATGGCACCTAGGAAAATTACATCAGCCAGCAAGGCTAGCTAAGCCCGCCACCCTCTGGGCTAGCTAAGCCCCCCACAACCAATCAGGATACTCTTTCAGGGCCCCAGGAAGTTCAAAGCCAGAGAGGGCATAAAACCTGGGGACTCACTGCATCTCAGCCCTTTTCTGTTCAGGAACTCAAACCATGTGATCCTGTCTACCATTAAACCATCTTTCCAAGCAGTCTCCATGTTTCCAGTGTCTTCCCCACTTGGAGCTGAACCCAGAAGGATATTTCTTCCTACATAAGATAACAGGTAAAAGTGACTTCCGGTTGGCGGCGCCGTCATCGCAGACGGTCTTTTATGACTGCCAGCCCCGCCGCCCATAAAAAAGCCGCCCCCGCAGCTGAGAGGCAGCTTGAAAAACTCTCATTTGTGAAACAAACAAGAGCAGAGCCGGCGAGTACAGGTAGAGCCCCTGCGAAGCCCCTGGACTAATTCTGGGGAGGAAGCAGGAGAGGCTCCCTAAATAGCTTGCCGAGGCTCCGGACTCCGGGACAACTCTGCATATTGCAGAGCTATACAACACGACCAACTCAAGCAGCAAAGTTTAAGCAAGTTTTTAAAAAGAAACAGGGTGAAATCTGGACTGCAAACTAAAAACTGCAAGTATTTGTACTAGCCCTGTTATTATATTTAAGAATGGAGAAAGAGTGAAAGTGAGTTTAAAATGGCGTCTGGCTTCAGCGGAGAGAAGAAAGCTGAAAACGAAAGTGATTATGCCTGTGCGTTCTAACGGGTTACAAAGCAATTAAAGTAACAGTACTTGTCAGAAGAAAAGGAAAAAGTTTTTTAAAAAGACTTTCATCTGTTCCTTCTCCCTTGCCAAAGATGATATACAGAATGAACTTATAGATAAATACCTAGAAGAAGGGAGAGTTACGAAAATTGCTAAGGAGCAAAAGGAAAGAATGAATCAGCTAATAACAGTCGAGGAGATTATTATTGCAATTAAACAATTGAAAACAGCTAAAGCTCCAGGGACGGATGGTTTAACGGCGGTGTATTATAAAACCTTACAAGCAGAAATGATTGAACATCTTAGAGACTTATTTTGTAGTATACAAAAAGGGGGTAAAATACCCCCTTCATGGAAAGCAGCCTTTGTATCATTGATACCAAAAGAAGAAACAGGTTGTACAAAACCGGAAAATTTTAGACCAATATCTCTCCTGAACACGGATTATAAAATTTTTGCAAAAGTATTAGCCAACAGGTTAATGCCAGTTATGCAAGAAGTGATTCATCATGATCAAGCAGGATTTATAGAAGGCAGATATATGAAGGATAACGTAAGGCAAATTATAGATTTATTGGAATATCTTGAGAAGAGTAAACAGATCCCTGCAGTGCTGGTGTTTTTGGATGCGGAGAAGGCCTTTGATCGAGTTAATTGGAACTTTCTGTTAAAGACTTTAACAAAGATGGGGTTTGGGGATCAGTTTGTGCAAGCAGTTACAGCAATCTATCAAGATCAAACAGCACAGATTATCATTAATGGAAGTCTAACTACAAACTTTAGTATAGAAAAAGGGACAAGACAAGGTTGCCCACTACCCCCACTGTTGTTTATCTTAACTTTAGAAGTCTTGTTGAACAAAATACGGGACTCGAGTATTTTGAATGGAATAGTTATAAGGCAAGAGGATTACAGAACAAGGGCATTTGCAGATGATCTGGTTGTTACCCTAACACGACCTATGGAATCAGTAATCCAGATGAAAGACATAGAAGAATATGGCATGGTATCAGGATTTAGACTGAATCAGAAAAAAACCAAGATGATAGTTAAAAATGTGACAGAAGCTCAAAAGAAGGAAATTGAAAGGAAGGAAGGCTCTGAAATAGTAGCAAAGGTGAAATATCTAGAAGTTCAAGTTGCAGCTTTAAATACAAAACTTTTCAAAAATAATTATGAGGTGTTGTGGCAAAAGGTACAAAGAGACATGGAAACTTGGAAAAAACTTCAACTATCTTTACTTGGAAGAATAGCAGCAGTTAAGATGAACGTTCTACCTAGATTCTTATTTTTGTTTCAAATGATTCCAGTGCTTTAAAATGTTAAATATCTGATTGAATGGCAAAAAGGAGTGAATAAATTTGTTTGGAATGAGAAAAAGCCAAGAGTTAAACTGAAAATTATGCAAGATGTTCGCGAAAGGGGTGGCCTTAAAATTCCAAACCTACGACTGTACTATGAAGCAGCAGCATTGACGCAAGCGAGTGACTGGTTTGGAATGACAAAGACTGGAATATTGAATATAGAAGGCCATGACTTGGAACATGGTTGGCATGCATATCTATTTTATGAAAATAAAGTTGATAAAGTATTCAAGAGCCATATACTTAGAAACTCTTTAAGAGAGTATGGAAGAAGCACCACCTTAAACTGGATTACAAAATACCGTTGTGGTTGAACCTTGGTCATATTACATGGAATATAAATATAAAGTCACTCGAGGGATTTTATACAAAGATTTTATTTCAATGATGGGGTAGATTACAATTAAAGACATTAAATACACTGTTGGAAGAAGGGATTATTTTAACTTGGTTACAGTATAATCAACTTCAATTGAGATGGAGGGAAGATCAAAAAATTGGTTTAATGTTGCATGAAGAGGACTTGGTAAGACAGATAAAAGTTCAAGGCCAAATGCATATTAAGAGGGTTTATAATGTTTTGCTAGAGAGAGACTCTGAAAATGAATTGGTTAAAGATTGCATGATAAAGTGGGCACAAAATTTTGCAGAACCAGTTATGATGGAAACATGGGAAAAAATATGGGTCCAGAATGTTAAATTCACAGTCACAAAATCTGAGGAAAATTTTTTATAAAATGTTTTATAGGTGGCATCTAGATCCCAAGAAATTATCGTGCATGTATTCTAATGTTCAGGCAAAATGTTGGAGAAGTGATTGCTTAGATGCTACATATTATCATATATGGTGGACTTGCAAGAAAGTGAAGGCTTTTTGGATTAAAATATGGTGGGTTATGCAAAATGTTTTGAAGAAAAAACTGCAATTTTCTCCTCAACTGTTTTTATTGGGCATAGTTAAGGATTCCTCAGTGACAGAGACAAAAATGATATTATATATGATTACAGCAGCTAGATTATTGATTGGCCAATATTGGAAAAAAGACTGTATGTCTACTATAGAAGAATGGACTTTGAAGGTGGCCAGTTTTGCAGAAATGGCAAAAATATCAGCATATTTAAAAGACTGGACCCAAGAAACTTACATGTTGGAATGGAAGAAATGGATAGATTATGTGCAGAACAAATATCAAACAAGGAAATACCAGATAGCTTTCAGTTGAATGTTAAGATGTATAAATTTATAGTGTAGACAGGGGTTAGAATTATAGGAGGGCAGTATATGATATGGTATGATTTGGATTTCACCTTGGGGAAGTCGTGGCAGGGGGAGGAAGTGGGGGAGTTAGGGGAAGTGGGGGGGGAATTTGAATTTGTAAAACTTTTTCAATAAAAAAAAGATAATAGGTAAAAGTATAAACATAATTTGAATACGTGAAAAGAGTAAGTAAAAAGGAATATTAGGACAGGGACGGTAGGCACATTGGTGCATTTATGCACGCCCCTTACAGACCTCTTAGGAATGGGGTGAGGTCAACAGTAGAAAGTTAAAGGTTAAAGTTTTGAGGATTTAGGGGAAAAACCACAGAGTCAAGTAGAGCATTCCACTCATTGACCACTCTGTTACTGAAGTGATATTTTCTGCATTCGAGTTTGGAGCGGTTTACCTTGAGTTTGTATCTATTTGCTCGTGTATTGTTGTGGTTGAAGCTGAAGTAGTCATTGACAGGAAGGACATTGGGGCAGATAATTTTATGTACTATGCTTAGGTCAGACTGAAGTCAGCATAGTTCTAAATTGTCTAAGCCCAAAATTTGAAGTCTGGTGGCATAGCTATTTTATTGTGGTTAGAGGAATGGAGGACTCTTCTCATAAAATATCTCTGGACTCTCTCGATTGTATTTATGTCCAATATGCAATGTGGGTTCCAGACAGATGAGCTGTATTCAAGAATCGATCTAGCAAATGTTTTGTATGCTGTAGTTAGTAATACAACATTACCAGAGAAGAAGCTATGCAAGATTAGGTTAACAACTCTTAATGCCTTTTTGGCAATGTTGTTTCAATGGGCTCCGTCACTTAGATCATTTAAAATGAGTACTCCAAGGTCCTTGACAGAGTGAGGGTCATCTACAAGGTCATGTCCATCTAATTTGTATTTTATGTTTTGATTTTTCTTTTGCCAATGAGCAAGACAGAGTATTTGTTAATTGATATTTGAAATTGCCACTTCTTAGACCAATCTGACACATAGTCAAGGTCTTTTTGAAGGGTAGTTGCATTATCAGTGGTGTTGAATAGTTTAACATCACAGTGATATGATCACAAAGGTCATTTATGTAAAGTATGAAGAGTGTTGGACACTGCCTTGGGGAACACCACTATTAACATGTACAGGATTTGATACAGCACTTCCTATTTTGACCACTTGTCTGTTTGACAGGCAGGCAACTATTTATGTAGGAGTCCAGAAATGCCATAGGATTTTAGTTTTAGAAGTAATTTGTCGTATATCACTGAATCAAAAGCTTTACAGAAGTCTATGTAAATTGCATCTATTGCTTTGCCCTGTTTGAGATGTGTAGTCCATATGTTTTTGCAATGTAGTAGTTGTAGATTACAGGATAAATTTTTTCTGAACCTGGATTGTTTGTTAGAAAGTAGGTTGTTTGTCTCTAGGTGTAGGGTAATAGATTGGTTAATAATTGATTCCGTGACTTTACAGGTAACGCAACATAAAGATATTGGTCTGTAATTTTCAACCAGGCTAGGGTCTCCCTTTGTGAAGATAGGGATGACCCTGGCTTGTGACCATTGGTAGGGCAAGGTGCTGGTACTGAAAGATTTTTCAAAAATTATGCTTAGAGGTTCTGCAATTGCAGTGGAAAGCTTTTTTAAAAAGTATGCACATAGTCCATCAGGTCCAACAGATAGAGATGGTTTTAGATTGCATAGTGCCTTTTCAACATTGTCTTCTGTAAAATCAATATGTATAAGATCACCATAATCGTTGTAATTGTCTGTAGTATGACTGGGAAATATTGGGTATGTGTTGTTGCTGTTTACAAACACTGAGCTGAAGAACGTGTTAAAGAGATTGGCTTTAACAGTTTCATCAATACAATCTTCATTGTTTGGTCCTTTTACGGGTAGGGTAGATCTCGAGTCTTTAAGTTCGTTGTTTACAAAATTATAGAAGGCAGGGGTGGATTTTGTGCATAGAAGGTTTTCTTTTTGCTTGATGTGATAATTGGTGCATTCAATCTTTATTTGTTGGCATAGGTTTTTATAGTGGTTTTTGAAGTTAGCTATGTAGTTTGTTTTGTTTTTTCACCAAAGATATTTTTTTCTGGATTGTGATTTCCTTATTGTTATTGGTAAAGGAAATAAATAAAGGTTATTCTTTTATAAATTGTAAAGTGTGAAACTATCTGCTGTTTTCTGACTATGTAAAGTGACCCCAAATGATAATCAGTGGAGACAATGCATTATGACTTGCTAAGAACTCCTCAGGAAACAGGAACTTAAGCCTTGGGCAAAAAGCTATAGGAGACAGGAACATCGGAGATGGAGGGAAATTATCAAGAAGACCCTTTTAAAATGTAAAACAACTTAAAGGATGACTTTATAGAATAAGGGGAATTTGGGAGGGCTCCTTAGGCATGGCGTGCATTGTGAAGGTATATAAAATGTATAGCTTGAAAACTGCTTTTTGCGCTCTTGAACTCAATCCATTTGGGAAGAGTCTAAGAGGCTGTGCTTGCAACCGCTTTTCTTGTTTTTTTTATTTTCATGTTTTTCTCCAATAAATCTTTGATTTTGTTAACCAGACTTGTCTTGGAGTTGTGGGTATAAAATTTGGGAATTTTAAATCTCACATTGGTAGTTTATTTTTTTTGGTTTTGTGGGGTATTAGTGGTACATTAAGTTTAATGATTCTTTTGAGTTCGCACAAGAAAATGTTGTAATGGGCACTAACTTTTAAGAGCTTGGTGGAGCAGTGGACTAAAGCGCTGTTAAATAGCACTTAGCTGCCAGCTGCCTACAATTGCTGCAAGTTTGAATCTTACTAGGCTCAAGGTTGACTCAGACTTCCAACCTTCCGAGGTAGGTAAAATGAGGACCCGGATTGTGGGGGCAATAAGCTGACTTTGTATTAAAAAGAACACTCCTTGGGGGGGGGGCAAAAGCCCTACTAAGCAGGTATATACAAAAGTATGAAGGCTATTGCTTAACCTATTGTAAAACGCCCTGAGTCTCAGAGAAGGGTGGCATATAAATCGAACTAATAAATAAATAAACTTTACCAAACCATCAATTTAGGAAAAAGAATAATAGATTTTTCATTTTTGCAACACAGAGATATATCATTTATTTAGTCACCTGAATATTTTCAGTATGCTCATTCTGTAACCAGTCAAAAGAAGGCTTTCACCTCCTTTTGCTAGTAGATAATATGTAGCAAAATAATAGCTATGCTATAATAGCCATATCTAGACAACTATATCTAATTGCTAAAGATCAATACAGAAAACCCAGCAAACCAGCTGCTGGAAAAACACATGTTGTAGTGAATGTCCTGTTACACTACAGAACTCTGAAATGAGATAGAATTAATAATTATGGTTAATCATATGAATGATAAATAGAAAGCAAGCATAAAATACTAACACAGTTTTCTTCCCTTTTGCTGAGATTATTATGTAAAAAAAAGTTTACTTTGATAAAACATTGGAGCTTGTTAAATTGTTTGTGTGGGATTTATGGATAGAGGATCAGTCTCCCAGAGCTGAGATAGTCAACTACTTCATAAAGACTTTTACAAAACAAAACAAACTACAATATCCCTAGAGGATCCTTAGAAATCAACGCCTGCATTTTAGGCAGGTTTTTTTTTAAAGTGTGACCCCGGTAAGCAGATACTTGATATACTTCAAGTTATTGGAGGCATAAAGCTGCCAGCATTAATGCCTGCATTAATGTACCTACTGACAGGGCTTGCATGTGCAACAAAGAAGCAATCATAAATAAGACTTGCTTATATTAAATTCTTCCAGATTGTAATTCTGGGGATAATGAATTTTATTAGATGAAATGTTACTCTATTATTTTTATTACAGAATATTATTTTAAAATGTATTTCTACCATTTGTTAATTTACTTACAAAATTTTCAGTTGCGTGATTGTAATTTGAAGACTGCCTGTATACAGACACAAACACATGCACAATTTTTCATAATCTAATCACAAATTACTATTAATGTCTATATTTTCCTTCTTCAAGAAATAAAAACAAGTCCAGGAAAAAGATTTGCCACCTATTGGTTTGATTAAATTAGCAAGATTTTTTTCTCTCTTCAGATGAAGAAGAGTATTAGAATAGAATGAGCTGGAAGGGACCTCGGAGGTCTTCTAATCCAGCCCCCTGCTTAAGCAGGAGATCCTATACCATTTCAGACAAGTGACTATGTAGTCTTTTCTTTAAAACATTCAGTGATGGAGGGCCCATGATTTCTGGAGGCAAACTGTTCCACTGGTTAATTGTCCTTACTGTTAGGAAGTTTCTTCTTAATTCCAGGTTGCTTCTTTCTTTGATTAGTTTCCAACCATTATTTCTTGTCCTGATCCTGGTGCTTTGGAGAATAATTTGACCCCCTCTTCTTTGTGGCAGCCCTTTAAATACTGGAATACTGCTATCGTGTCATCCCTAATTCTTCTTTTCTTTAGACTAGCCAAACACAAATCCTGCAGCCATTCTTTGTATATTTTAGTCTTCAGGCCTTTGATCATCTTAGTTGCTGTTCTCTGAACTTTTTCCAAATTCTCAACATCTTTTTTGTAGTATGGTGTATTCCACATGTGATCTTATTAAGGTTTTATAAAGTGGTTCTAATATTTCATGTGATCTTGATTCTATGCCTGTTTATACAACCTAGAATGGTATTAGCTTTTTTGGCTGCTGCTGCACACTGCTGGCTCATGTTCAAGAAAATCAAGCTCAGGTTCCTTTGGGACCCCGCAGTCTAGTTTTGACTGTGGTAGTGTAGAGCACATCCCTATAATCTCATTGGTACCACAAACCCCCTGATCGATCCAGGGACAGCTCTTTTTCTGGTGTCGGGGTAGCAGCCATTAAGGGCTGCCAAAGCTAGGGCAGCTGGACCTAAGAGCGAAAGAAAGTGACAATGTATCAGATCGGTGAGAGCTTTCTATTACTAAATGATACAGAGAACACCCTGAGGGTAAATGGTTCTGAAGACTACATCTAAGATGATATAAGCGGCGAAGTTAAAGAAAGGAAAAAAAAATCTTTTTACCCTATTCGGCTAATTAGCTAAAGGACCTAATTGTTTAATTGCTTCACTTTCACTATTGTCTGAGACTGGGACTGGATTGAAAGAGAGAAGCTTAGCAGGATTGGTAATCTTTGTCTGGGTTTTTTTTTTTCTTTAAGAGAAGTACTGGTGAATATTGGCTGGAGTATTTAATTGGATTTGAAGTTTTTCTTTTCTTTTTCTATTCTTTTTAAAACTTAAAACTTTTTCCTTTTTTAGGTAATTTTTGTTAATAGAAAGACAAGAGAGTGTACTGCCATCTGCTGGAGAAACTTGTTTTCATGTTTATTCAAGTTGATAGCTAAGAGCTACAGTGTAGACAAAACAAAAAGGCTACATGTGAAGTTGATAAGACCAGTGAACAGTTGGAAAATGTGGTTTATTTGCACTGTTTAAAAATGCTTTGGCTAGTGCTTATGGAAACAAAAGCCTTGAAATAAGATACAAGATCATTGTGCTCTGTAGAGCTGTTACTTGTTTTTTTTTTCTCTGAACTATTGCTCTTAATATTCTGGCTTGACTAAAGTATCACTCTGAATGCTTTCTCTTTTTTCCCTTTGATTCTCATTTTTTGAGCTTTCTCTCTTTTTTTCCTTTTTTTTTTCCTGCCCCTTCTCACAATTTGGATATAATTGTATTGGATTAAGGTAATCAAGTGCCTAAAGAACTCCTGGTTTTTACTTTTGGTTTTTGTAATTGATAC
The DNA here is from genome assembly GCA_038048745.1 of Coluber constrictor foxii. Lineage (NCBI taxonomy): Eukaryota > Metazoa > Chordata > Lepidosauria > Squamata > Colubridae > Coluber > Coluber constrictor. The sequence goes on along the minus strand of CM075961.1, from coordinate 109,012,357 downwards.
CCTTATTTTTACTTTTTTTACTTTTTATTTATTATTATTATTATTATTATTATTATTATTATTGGCTTTTTATGGTTTATTTTTCTTTGTTTACCTCTTTTTGTTGGATCCTTTTTTTTTTTGCTTTTTCTATTTTTTTAAAAATTTGATTTATATGCCGCCCTTCTCCAGAGACTCAGGGCAGTTTACAATCCGTAAGCAATAGCCTTCAGACTTTTGTATATTTATACAAAGTCAGCTTATTGCCCCCTCAAACTGGATCCTCATTTTACCTACCTTAGAAAGGATGGAAGGCTGAGTCAATCTTGAGCCTGGTGAGATTCGAACTTACAGTAATTGCAGGCGTTAATCACAATGCTTTTAGTCTGCTAAGCCATCAGGCCCTTTTTCTTTTTCTCTTTTCCTTTTTAATATCTAAAGGATTTTGGTTTGGAAGAACCAGAAGAGTTTGATTGACCAATTTTTTGTTTTTCTTTTTTTGTTGATTTTTATTCCTTTATTTTTTGTCCCCCTTTTTGTCCCTCTTTTTTTGGATTTTTTATTCCCTTTGGGGTTTTTTTTGTTTTTTTCCTTCCCTTTATTGGATTATAAAATGAGCAGAAAAGTAGCAACAATGGGATCTGCGGCAACTATGCTGCTTCATCACCATCTGGTGAATAAAGATCTATTCAGACAATGTTGCAACAAGAAAAAGATAAAGAATCGTCAATACAAACAATTTTACAAACAGTACAAAGAATGGAACAACAACTGACTAAAGTGGAACAACAACTATTCAAGGCAGATGAAAAAGTTCAAAGGACAGAACAACAGCTACTTAAGACAGATGAAAAATGGATAATATTCAACAAACAATGGTGAATTATGAAGAGAGATTGACAAAATTAGAGAAGAGGGAAGACCAAAAGGAACAGAAAATGAAAGAAATTGAGAATAGACTGGGAGACGTGGAACTAGAAGCAAGTGGATTAATCAGATGGGAAATAGAAAAAGCAGAATTTTATTTAAGATTTCAAAATGTGGAAGAAGAAAAAGGAGAAAATCTCCCAGATGTGATGATTTGGGTTGCTGTATGAAGCCTTAGAAACCACTAAAGAGAAGGTGATGGAAGGAGTTGATGAGATTTACTGAGTATACACCAGATATGCAATACGTAATAAACTCCAAGAGAGGTACATATAAGATTTACTAAGAAATCGATCAAAGCACAAAGTTCTTCGGACTTTGTCGACTTCCGGTTGGCGAGCTGCAGCGAAATGGCGCGGGGTGAGTAACCGCTACTCCCCAACGCCGCCTGTCACTGTGCTTTGGGGATCTCCTCGGGGGCGCGGGAGTTGGAGAGTCCCGCGGACAATAGGGAGAGCCGGGGTAGTGAGAAAGCTGAGCGCTAACACTTCTCACGAGACCGGGCAACCCTGTCAAGCCGGCACAGTGAGTCAGCACTTTGATGGCTGACATGAAGCTGCAGTAGCTGACAATACAGATAAGGAAGTAAGGAAGATCGGAGGCTGCAGTGTCGGAATCGGAAAGTGCCACCCCCACCTAGCCGAAATTGATCGTCAATCGAAGGGATCAGTGGAATCGGGTGAGAAGGACTCAAAGAGTGAAAGAGCGGCGATTGAGAGTGGAGAACAGAGAAAGAGGCTAGAGAACCTGATAAGTCGACGAGAACGAAGGAGCATGAAGGATTGAGGACTTTAACTTGGACTGTGCAGAGAAGAAGAGGCTTGGCAGGCACAACTAACAAGAAGAAAGAGAATCCAGGGAAAATCCTTATTTTTACAACCTACAGCAGCGAAGGGTGAAGCAAGTGGGAGATCTGACTTTTACCGGGCTGAATTGGGAAGCAGGAAGTACGACCATTGCTGCGACCTGACAGAGGAAAAAGCGAAGAGACTGGTACTGAGACAATCCAACAGAGGGAACTATCATAGAGACTGGACTTTAATAAACTAACTTGACCCAGAGAAAGACTTCGAGGAGATTAGAGAAGAAACTGGTAAAGATTTCATTTGATAAACCGTTGTACTACTTTAAAAAAAAAAAAGGACTTCTGGAGTGTATCTCAAAAGGAACTGTTAAAAGGAATTCAGGGGAAGTTTCCCCAGCTCCCTATTGAAATTCTAAGATACAAATATATATTTCCTTCTCCCTTTTTTTTACTTTATCTTTGCTTTCCCCTAGAGAAACCTTCTTTGTACTATTTTGAAGATCTTCCTTCTTTTTCTATATTGTTTTTTATATTATAATAATACAATTAATAAGAGTTGATAATTTTTATATTAATTGCTGATTTTTTCATATTTCTAGTATATATAGTATATTTAGCATATATTTAGTATATATTATATATATAGTAGGTTAGACTTAATATAGTAATACATTAATTAGCTATATATTGTAGTAAATTCACTTGTATAATATTACCCATTTATGTTAATTTGTTCATACATAGCTATACTTAGATTGTGAAGTTAAGAACTAGCTTTAAAAATCAGGTCCGATATAGAATTTTTAGATATAAATTATAACTGCATTTTGTATTGTTCCTTTGGTTTTTTGTTTTTTTTTCTTTTTTTTCTTCTCTTTTCTTCTTTTTTTCCTTTTTCTTTCTTTTTTCTCTTTTCCTTTTTTTTCTCTTTCTCTCTTTCTTTTCCTCTCTTTTAAGAATATAGAGATTTAGGTTATTAAGAAAATTACAATTAATTATGGTAGGACAGGAAGACTTGATCTAACCTCTTTCCTCTTTCTTTCTTTTTCTTTTTTCTTCCTTTCCTAAGCAGAATTAGCTTTTATTACTGTGTTAATTATTATCTGGCAAATTAATTATAAGTGATTAATTTAATTTAATTAATTTAATCAATTAACGATAAGATATACATTATTTTCTGGTATTAAGATAACGAATCAAGTGATATTTATACAGGATATTGATTGAAAGGGACATAAATTGTTAAATAGATTTTTAAGACCTAGAAAAGATACTCTAATATAAGTGTTATCTAGTGAATGCTAATTTGGAAAAATATCGAAAGAATAATTAGGGAGCAAAAAACAATCCTGAAAGAAATGGCAAACGTGTCATCTACAATTGTGAAAACAGGAAAAAAGATCCCCTCAAACCCCACTATAACTATGACCTCCCCAGCGATGCAAAAATCAACGGAAGGTCTATCAAAATCTGAAAAATCTATAGCAACCCCAACGCTGATCTCCATGCAATCAACATTGACGTTAATCCAAGAGACCATGATGGCTTTACAGGAAAAAATGTCAAGCAACCACACCAAATTAAAAACAGATATCCAGGCATTAGATCAAAAAATGAACGAGATACAAGTTTCAATATTTAACAATGAACAAAGGATCCAGAAGGCGGAGTCAAAAATAGAACAAAATGAAAAGAGAATAGATAGGTGGACCAGACGTTGACAATGCAGAATAAGAATCTAGAGGACGCATTAATCCAATTGGAAATGGACAGGGCATCGTTCTACCTCCGTTTCCAGAATGTTGTAGAGGATAAAGAGGAGGAGTTGGGAGAAAAGATGGCAGAATTGATCGCAGAGGTGCTCCAACAGGACAAACAAGAGATTATTAGAGAATTGGATGAGGTTTATCGCGTCCAAACAAATTATGCAAGAAGAAATAGATTACCTAGAGAAGTCCACATCCGATTCGCAAGGAAGAAAGTAAGAGATATATTATATAATATAGCCAGAGAAGAACAAATAACATATGGCGGAAAGGAAGTGATCATTCTGAAACAGGTGCCAAGGAGGGTGAGAGAGACTAGAAAAGAATATAGATTCTTAGCGGTGCAATTGAATAAAAGAAATATCCTATTTAAATGGCTTCTTCCGGAAGGGATGTTAATCACTTGGCAGGGGAGAAAAATAAAAATCGATAGTTTGAGTACAGCGCAGGATTTTCTTGATCAACTAAGGGGAGCAGAGGAAGAACAAAGTAGTAAGGAGGAGATAGAATCAACAAATCTAGTAGAGGAGACCCCACATCAACAGAACAACAAAGAAAGAATCCCAGAAGAGAAGAAGACAGAAGAAGATGAAGCTAAGGAGAAGAAAACAAGACCAGTAAGAGCCGTAAGAAACAAATAAAATCTAAGAACCGGAAAGGAAAGGAAGAAAAAAGAGAAAAAAAAATCTAACAAACAAACATGAACGATCTGAGAATAATATCAGTAAATGTCAATGGATTGAATGACAAGAAAAAAAGGAAATTAACACTTACAAAATTAGTAAAACAAAATGTAGATATAATCTGTTTACAAGAAGTTCATGTAAAAAGGATGAGGGTAACTGTCTAGAATATAAAAAATTTGGTAAAACATTTACCTCGCTAGCAGAGGAAAAAAAAGGGGGGATAGTAATCTATGTTAAAAAAGGGATTGAATCAGATTTAAAATATAAGGATACAAAGGGAAGAACACTTATGATTGAAATAATGAGAGGTAATTCTAAAATACTATTAGTGGGCATTTATGTTCCGAACAAGAAACAGAGAGAATATTTTTAAAAACTCCACGAGCAATTGGGAAAAATGGAATATAATGAAATTTGTTTATTAGGTGACTTTAATGGAATTGTGGATCCAGACAAAGATTATAAAAGTAATAAAATAAATAAAAATAAAAGAGCAAAGTTACCAAAAGCATTTTTTGACTTAGTTGAAGAATTGAATCTGATTGATATATGGAGAATCCTACATCCAAATGATAGACAGTATACATTTTATTCCAACCCACAAAAGTCTTGGTCGAGAATTGATATGGCCTGGGTCACCACGAAGCTTGGAGCTGAAATAGCATCAGCAGAGATTAATCCAAATATTTGGGTGGATCACAACCCCCTGGAGATAAAATGGAAAAATATAAAAAGAAGGAAACATCAGAGATGGAGATTTAATGTGAATTTATTGAACGATAAGGAGTGTATTGATAAATTGAAAGAAGAAGTAAGACTCTTCTTTAAGGAAAATGGGAATCAAGGAACATCTCCTGAAATTGTATGGGATGCGATGAAAGCGTATTTAAGAGGGTTTGTGATATCATATAGCGCATATAAAAATAAAGAAAAAAGAAAATCCCTGGATGAGCTCTTAAAACAGTTAGGAGAAGCAGAAAAAAAGCTCCAAGAGAAGCCTGGAGATAAAGCTATAAAAGAAAATTGGCTGATGTGGAGGCATAAATTAAATATTGTAGAACAAGAAGAATTAGCACAAAAACTAAAAAGAACAAAACAATACTATTTTGAGAATGCCAACAAGACAGGCAGGTGGTTGGCCTACAAATTAAAAAAGGAAAACGAAAAAGGGACGATTCAAACTTTAGAAGATTCAGAGGGTAACCTTCTAAACGAAGAAGATGACAAATTAGAAAGAGCGAGGGAGTACTATGAAACCTTATACAAAGCAGAGGAGGTCCCGAAAGAAGAAATAGAGCAATATTTGATAAATGCAGAGCTTCCACAAATAGCCGAGGAAGAGAGGGAGATGCTTAACAGGGAAATAACAATTGATGAACTTAAAACAGCCCTTTCAAAACTTAAGAATAACAAATTGCCAGGTCCAGATGGGTTCCCAGGGGAAATATACAAAAAACTTGAAGAAATTCTACATCCAAAGCTACTTGAAATCTTTAATGAGGCACTGAGGGGATCAAAAATCCCGGATTCGTGGAGGGAAGCGCATGTTACACTCCTGCCGAAAGAAGGTGCTGACCAAAAACAAATTCAGAATTATAGGCCAATTTCCCTTCTGAACACCGACTATAAATTATTCATGACTATAATGGCAGAAAGAACCAAAAAAATACTAAATGCTTGGATATATAAAGACCAAAATGGATTCCTCCCAGGGAGACAAATAAGGGATAATTTGAGAACAATATTAGATACATTAGAGTACTATGAGGAACATTCGGAAAAACAGATGGCCTTAATATTTTTGGATGCCCAAAAGGCATTCGATAATCTAAATTGGAATTTTATGATTAAACTAATTAGAATAATGGGATTTGGGTTAAATTATGAAAAAATGATTAAAACTATATATGACAAACAAAGGGCGAGCATCTTAATAAACGGAGATAGGACAAGAACATTTCAGATTAGGAAGGGGGTAAGGCAGGGATGCCCCCTATCTCCGTTATTATTTATCTTGGCTCTAGAAGTTCTGCTACGAAAAATTAGGAAAAATGAGGAGATCAAAGGTTTAAAGATTAGGAAAGAGGTTTATAAAACACAAGCATTTGCAGACGATGTGGCCTTAATATTAGAAGACCCATTAGAATCTAGTCTAAAAGTATTAGAGGAATTGGACAAATATGGAGTAGTGTCAGGCTTTAAATTGAATAAAACAAAAACTAAAATATTAACCAAGAATGTAACTGAGACACAGAAACAGGAGATAGAAGGAAAGCTGGGGTTACAGGTTGTCAAGAAAATAAAATACCTTGGAATTTGGATAACGGCAAGGTGCTCATCCCTGAAAGATGATAATTATACTCCCCTACTCCAAAAAATAAAACAAGATTTGAATAGATGGAAGAAAATTAAATTGTCACTTATAGGCAAGATAGCTGCGATTAAAATAAACATCCTCCCAAAAACATTATTTTTATATCAAAATATACCACTGAATTTGGATAAAAAAATTTTTTTAGAATTAAATAAAAACATTCGGAAATTTGTATGGGAGAGCAAAAAGTCGAGGATCTCTTTTAAAGTACTACAGGGGAAAAGAAACATGGGAGGATTTGGTCTCCCGGATTGGGAAGCATATTTTAAGGCCACCAAGCTAGTATGGATAAAGGAGTGGGCCACTTTGGAAAATAAAAGAATCTTAACGTTAGAAGGTCATGACCTACAGAAAGGGTGGCACTCATATTTGTGGGACATAGATACAAAAAAAAGAACACATTTCCGTAGACATAAAATTAGAGACTCATTATTACAAACGTGGATTGAAATTAGACAGAGATACTACAATAAAGTTCCAAAATGGCTCTCTACGATGGAGGCTTTGATCCACCCAAACAGATGGGGGATGGAGAAAATATGCAGATATAATGATATTTTAGATGGAGGAGGAAATCTTAAATCAAATGAAGATCTGAGAGACCAAGGCATAAATTTAGATTGGTGGACATATTTACAAATAAAGTCAAGATACCAACAGGATAAGGAAAAATATGGTTTAGAATCAGGATACAATGGGTTGGATAAAATTTTGATGGGAAGCGAAAAAAAAGCCCTAGCTAAATTCTATAACTATTTATTAGATCAAGATAGACCCGAGGTCATAGCCAAAAACCAATTAAGCGCTTGGGAAAAAAATATTGGACATAACTTAAACTTCGATGAATGGGAAGAGGCATGGAATAAAAATTATAAGCTGACTAGAGCTGCATTACATAAGGAAAATCACTATAAAATGTTCCATAGATGGTATTTAGCGCCTGCTAGATTATCGAAAATGTTCCCTAATATGTCCCCGAATTGTTGGAAATGTGGCCACGGTCAGGGCACCGTCTTTCATATGTGGTGTACATGCCCCGAAGCGAAAAAATATTGGACCATAATTGGGAGATGGTTACAAGAGATAATTAGAGAAGAAGTAGAGGGGATACCAGAACTATTTCTCCTGGGAATGGTGAAGAAGAGATTTGGGAAAACAAAGACCCACTTAATGATACACATAATTACAGCTGCTAGGTTGGCTTATGCCCAATATTGGAAGGAAAAAAACCTGCCACCAGAAGAACTCATAGTTAGGAAGGTATTAGAGTGTGCAGAGATGAGCAAATTAACTTATGAATTAAATAATGATGAAAACTCAGACTACTATACTGTGTGGGAAAGGTGGTACGAATGGATGAACGAAAGAAAAGCAAAAACAGGAGTAAAAGGTGTGTTAAATAAATAATAATAAATGGCAAAGGTGACACCAAATACTTATATGTATATATGTATAAACACTGCAAATCCGATGTAAATAGAAATGAAAACTTTCTGTATTTATAAAAAATTTAATAAAATATTCATTAAAAAAAAACAAAGCACAAATTCTTCAAGCAGTAAGAGAAAAAAAACCTTGAAATATAAAGAAAAAGAAGAGGTGGTCTTGAGACAAATACCAAAAAGTAAGAGAGTTGAGAAGAGAGTACCAGTTTTTGACAAAAATATTGATGCAAAAGGGAATTAACTACAGATGGTTGACCCCAGAAGAATTAATTTTTGTATGGCAACTTCAAAGATACCGGCTGAATATAATTGATAAAACAAGAGCTTTCTATGACCAATTTCTTAAAGAAAAAGAAAAGGAAATGCAATTTAAAATTCAACCTGTAGTTCCAATAAAATTTACAGAGGAAGAATTGGCAATGCTGGAGTTGACAGAGGGAGCAATTGGGGGAGCCATCCAACAAAAGGAACAACGTGAAGTAAGATCTAAATCTTTGTTTAGAGCAACAAAACCTACATATAAAGTATGAATATGGAAGAAAGAAAATTAATTTCAATAAATATAAATGGACTTAATTCGGCTATTAAAAGAAAGAATGTATTCCACAAATTAGAGAAATTAAAAGCTGATATAATTTGTTTACAAGAAGTACATATTAAAAAACAACACGAATACTTATTGATACAACCAAAACTTGGAAAAACCTTTTTATCCCTATTGCAAAGCAAAAAAAGAGGAGAAGTATTATATATTAAAAATGCAATAGTGGAGGAATAAAAATATTCAGACTTAGAAGGTAGAATTTTGATGGTTGAAATAATTGATAATAATATGAAAATTCTTTTAATAGCAATATATGCTCCAAATGAAAATCAAAATGACTTTTATAGAAGATTACATAATACAATAATTGAAATGGAATATGATAATATATGTATGATGGGGGACTTCAATGGAATTGTGGATGAAAATTTGGATTACAAAATGAATAAGGTAACAATACATAGCCTGGATGTGAGGTATGTGTGTTGCTTTGTCTGAAGTGGCTTTGTGAGTATGTCAGCTGTTTGATTCTCAGTGTCACAGTGTATGGTCTTGAGGAATCCTGTCTTGTGAAGTTGCTTTACGTGTTTGTGTTTGATGTCGATGTGTGTGGACCTTTGACCTACTGCGTCTGCCATGGATATCTCGATGGTGGCCTTGTTGTAGATGTGTATGGGGTGTTTTGGCTCTGCCCAGATACTGGTAAGTAAGTCGTTGAACCATGTTAAGTTAGATGCAGCTTTGGACAGACATATGTATTCGGCTTCAGTGGTGGAGGTGGCCACCAGGTTCTGTTTGCCTGTATACCAGTACACGGGGCTGTTATTTAGGAAGAATATGTACCCGGAGGTACTCTTTCTACTTTTAACATCCCTGGCCCAGTCAGCGTCAGCGTAACAGGTGAGAGTGGGCTCCTTGATTGCGTCGGGTTCCAATTGCAAGCAGGCATCAGCGCTGGATTTCAGGTATCTGAGTACCCTCTTGACGGCTTCCCAATGGTATACTGTCAGATTGCCCACGTGTCTGGACAGCAGGTTCACGGGTAGAGCGATGTCTGGCCGGGTCCAGTTGGCAATGTACAGAAGGGAACCGATGGTGGACCTGTATAGTGTGTTGTCTTGGAATTGTGGGGCCTCATCATACATGTTCTTCAGGAAATCTGCTTGCATAGGTGTGTCACTTGGCTTGGCCTCGGCCATGTTGCACTTGTGCAGGAGCTCTGTGATCTTCTCCTTTTGTGACAGTAGAAATCCCTTGGGTGTCTTGTTGATTTGTACCCCAAGGTATTTGTTTATGTTTCCCAGTGACTTTAGGGAGAAGTGCTTGCTTAGCTTGTTTGCAAAGATATTACAGTCCTCCTTGTGTCTGCTGATGTAGAGTATATCGTCCACGTAGACGAGTACATATTCTATGCTTCCATTGTCCTTTCTGGTAAAGAAACAGTTGTCGGCGGGGGTTGCCTTGAAGCCTAGCAATTCTAGTACTCTGACTAGGCACTCGTACCATCGCTTTCCGGATTGTTTCAGCCCATATAGACTCTTGTTGAGCAACCAGGTGTCGCCTTTGCATGTGTCCTTGCTGGGTGGAGCCTTAACGTAGATCTCTTTGTCCAGCTTGGCGTGCAAGTATGCAGTCTGGACATCAAGCTGATGCACCTCTAGGCCTAGGATGGATGCAATGACAAGGGCGCTTTTGACACTTTCCGCTCTCACAGTTGGGGAATAGGTGTCGGTGTAGTCCTCAGGGTACCTTTGGGCGAAGCCCTCACCTTGTACATGTTCTTACCATCCTCTAGTGTCTTGATCTTGAATATCCACCTTATCCCTATGGGTGTCTTGCCCTCTGGTACCTTTGCTGGTGTGTACACGTTCAATTCCTTAAGGCTGTCCATCTCCCTCTTCATAGCAGCCTCCCACTTTGATCTCTCTTCTTGGGGTAATCTGGTTACTTCGTCATAGGAGTTTGGCGTGATAGGGTTGGATTGCAGGTGCATTACGTAGTCCTCGAGTCTCTTGGGCATCTGATTTCTGTTAGCCCTAACTGGCCTACCGGGTGTGGATTCTGTGTCATGTAAATATCTTGCCTCCTTGTAAGTGAGTGAATCTACCTTTAACTTAGGGTGATCTGTTTTCCATTCTGTGATTCTAACCTCCTGTCATTTGGGCTTGTCTTCCCCTGGGTGTGTGTTGGCTGATGTGTTTGGTTTGCCTTGGCCTTGGATATCATGATTGACTTCTACTTTGTGTTGTAACTCATTTAAGTGTATCTTGGACCAGTTTGCCTGCTCGTGGAATGTGGCTGTTCTTGATATGATAAACCTATTGTTGTTATCTATGAACCTGAATCCTTTGGTACCTGGCTCATAGCCCATGAACCTCAATCTTTTTGATACCTTGTCCCCCTTTCGGCGTAACTGTTTGGGGATGTGTACGTCCGCGGTGACCCCAAATATGTGTAAGTGTGAGATTTGTGGTTTCTTATTGTACATGACTTCGTATGGTGTTTTATCAATCACGCTAGACCATAATCTGTTAAGGGTATAGTTAGAGTATACTAGGGCCTCGGACCAGAAGTGTTGACTGAGTCCTGCATCCTCTAGGATGCACCTCATCATGGTCTGAAGGGTGGAATTTTTTTGTTCTATTACGCCATTCTGAAAGGCTGAGAATGGCGAAGATGTAAAATGTAGTATGCCCTTTCACCTTAACCAACGTGAGAAGTCCCCGATAGGAATTCTGATCCCCTGTCTGTCATTATCTGTTTTATTTTCAAATTGTGTTGCACCTCTACCCGTTTGTAGAACTCCCTGAATTTTTGGTAGGTCTCACTCTTGTGCCTCAATGTATACACGAAGCTGTAACGACTGTAGTCATCCACTATAGTTAGAAAGAATCTTTTGCCGTACTTTATGGATGGCTTCAGGGGCCCTACGAGGTCCATGTGCACCATATCAAATATGTGGTTAGTGGTGCGAGTTGCCTTCTGAGTCTGGGGCTACCTTGAGTTTCGAGCACTTACATACTGAACAGTCGAGGTAGGTTTCACAGTTTTTTATTTTGATTCCCTCAGTACAACTCATTACCCTCTGTATGATGGGGAAGCTGGCGTGCCCTAATCTGTGGTGTAATAGATGGGCGCAGTCATCATGAATGGGTTTGCCTATGCTGACTTTCCCTGGGCCTTGCGCGCTCCCCTTATGAGTGTGTGTGTCCTCACCCTCTTGTTTCTCGTTGTCATTGGTTTCGTTCTCCCCTACCCCTACTTCTTTGTTGGTGTTTATGCTGGGTGTGCCTGTCTTTGATGCATGCAAGTAGGGTATTCCCCCTTGATAAAGATCTTTCCTATGCTCTTGTTGTCTCTGACCAAGGTGACTTCTCCCTCTTTGAAATTGATCTCAATCCCTGCCTCTTTGCTAAGTTTTAGTGATGCGAGGATGTTATGGGGTATTTCTGGGACTAGTAATACCCCCTCTATTTTGCCTATGTTTGGGAGGATCACGTTGCCCTTCCCAGTTACCTTCACATCATTTTGGTTGGCTACTTTGATCAGGTAGTCCTCCCTTGTGAATGAGGAGATTATCCCCTTGTCATATGAGGTGTGGTTGATGGCTCCGGAGTCAATGAGCCCCCAGGATTCCTCTCTATCTAGTTTGTTGGCTTGTGGGGTTTCCTGTGTGTGCTCCCCTACTCTACATAATGAACCATTCTGGCTGTCTTTTGAGCTATCCCTATTCCCTCTTCTTTCCCAGGGTTTTGGTGAGTCCCTGCGCCTGGGTCTGTTGTCTTGTGTATGCCTTTCTGGGTGCCTACTGCAGTATTCGTGTCTATTCCGCTCTCTGTAGTTTCTGGGGCAGTCTCGCCTGTAATGTCCCCTGGACCCACAATTGTAGCACTCTATGGGGTCCTGTGTGGTGTCATTGAATGCTACCCTCTTTGAGTGTCTGTGATCCCTGTGTGTTGTTTGACGGCTCTTCCTAAGGTTGTCCTCCACTATCAGTTTATTGGAGAGACTATCGATAGACATATGCCCTAGGCTCAGGGTATCTAGGTGTGTTATGAATGTGTCCCAGGCTGGGCCTAGGGAGTTGAGTATTGTACTCTTCATGGTCTGCTCTGAAACAATTTCCCCCCTTAGGTGCAGTTCTGCCCTGGTTGCATTCAGCTCCAATAAGTGTTCCCCCATAGAGACCCCGGGCCTGATCCTAGCAGAGTAAAAATTTTTGGAAATTTTTGTGGTGGTAGCCACACTTTCGCTATAGAAGTACCCAAACATTTTTTGAGTTATCTCAGATACAGTTAAATAATGCTCTATGCTGTGATATATGTGTGGTGAAATGCTAGAGATCAATAAGTAAAATGCCTTGTGATGTAAACAGTCCAGTTCAAAAGTCCAGGGTTTCTCTGGTGGGTCAGTAACAAAAAAAACAGCATATTTTCTTTTAAAAGAATAACTTGGAGTTGCTGGTACCACTCTATTAAATTAGATCCCTCCATTTTTAATTTTGGAAAGTCATTAGGCAGGTTCCCTGTGTTACTATTCTGGTTACTTACTGCAGGCTGCTGTCCATGGTGCTTGACATACAGGAAGCCGCAGTATGGCACAGGAACACTTGTAGGCAGTTTAAAAATCCCTCCTTGCACTTTTTTTCTTCTCTTGTCCACAGGTGATTCTGTGCATGCGCGAAGCTCATTCCAGCCATGGCTTCGCCGGGGAAGATTCCCGTTGCTGCAGCTCCATCGAAGAGGCCTCTCTTGGTCATGCAGGCCTCTGGCTCAGCTCTCCTCATCCAGCAGTGGTCCGGAGAAGTCCCTTTCTCTTCAGGATGAAGATTCTCACCTCTCGGGCGTGCTCGCGGCAGCGGCGGTGGTGAGTACCGTACTCATCGGTCTGGCGTTCATGGCTTCGGTGGGGGGTGGTACTCCATCGTCGGGGGATGCTGTCGCGTCAGGGGGTCCCCAGTGGTGCCCACGCTCCTCGATTGGGTGTTGGGGATCCCTCTCCCTCTCCCTCTCGCCCCTTTGAGTGCTTCGGGGCTTTTGTTATTTTTATTTTTGGCCCGAAGGCAGCGGTGAGCATTTTTATGGCCTGCTCTACCTGCCACTCTGTTGGTGAGTCTTCGGGGCCCAATTCTTATTCCTTCTCTTCGGGGCTGTCCTCATTTTTGAATTTTGGGGGTTCACGCCCTTTTAGAGTCGGCCATTTTGGATTCTCTAATTTGATAGGCAGGCGGTTGGCCATCTTTGTTGGCCACGTGTTCCAAGATGGCCGCCATTCAAAACTCAGCGTGGCACTATTTCCCTTGTCTTCGGTAAGGTGCTCGGCTGGGGGTGGCTCTCTTACCGGGTGTGGGTCCAGCTGCCCTGCTTTGCGTCTGCGGTTGCTCCTGGCCACTTCCTGGCTCCGGATTAGCTCGCTGATGCCGGCCACAAGGTCTTTGTCGGCTGCGGGTGATCCCAGCAAGTTCAGCAAGTCGTGCCTGAGCTTGCTGGTGTCCGGGTGGTCAATCTCCCCCTTGTTTCGTCCTTTGGACCCCTGGTCATCATCGGATGAATAGGTTTCAGGGTCGGTGTCTCTTCTGCCTTTCTCTGGCACTTCTGTAGGCAGGGTGTCGCTCGTGTAGCATTGCTCCTCCATCTTTCTTGTATCAGATCTGGTGTGGGGTTTTCTCTTTTCTTCTGAGGGGTGTTGCTTTTCAGGCATGTCTTCTGGTTATTGAGTCATCCAACCATCCTCTGCTACCATTTTCTAACCAAGGATCGAGGTTGGACCCAATAATTTACAAAGTCAATGTTTATTATTCATCCAGAGTTTCCTTTATTTATGCACATCTGTTTCTTACAGGTATCATCAGGAACTGCAGGCAGGATCTACATGGGACAACCTTAAATATTCTAGAGGGGGAGCTTCAGGTAAGGAGTGACTAGGGGAGGGGGTGATGGGTTTATCTGGGAGAGTTAACCCTTGTGGTACCAGGTCAGTGGAGAGTGCTTGCCCAGGTAGGGCATTTATACGTGTCATACAATGTGTTTCCCTACAGATAAAGGTGAGACACGCAACAGAGCTGCAAGGCAGGTAAGACACGCATCTTGTGTCTCCCTGGCTCCTTTATTGAGGGAGGAGAAGAGACAGCAAGAGGAGCGAGCCCGATCTTGCTCCATGCATCTTGCTTCTCCCCTGCCCCACATGCCACCCCCCTCAATAAAGAGCCAGGTAATAATAAGACCTTCCCGATAATTTTTCTGCCCCCTGCCCCTTCCTTGATTGGAACCATGCTTGGGCCCTTGCTGGTAATAGAGACAGTCCTTCTTCAGATGCTCCTCAGAGCCACAGATAAAACACTTGCGTAGAGTGTTAACCTGCTCTGAACTCTGGTGTCTCCTGTTGATGTGCTGAGTTGTGGCCCTGGTGTATTCTCCTGTATCTCTATGCCTCCTGTCCTCCTCATTGAGCCTCCCTGTGAGGTAGGACAGAGTTATGGCTTCCTTTCTGGTTCCCTCTAGTGAGACAATAAAATTGCCCCAAATTTTGTCCAGGGATGCCAGAATAACTGCAATCATGTTGGCTCAGTCATGGGGTAGTCCCTGAGCACCAGTTCTGCCCTGAGTGTCTTCAACTTTCCCAGGTGCTAAGCCATGTTAGCCTCAAATCTCATCTTGGTGTTGTAGAACTCCAATGTAAGCCTTGTGGTCGATCCCAAGCTATCACTGTTAAACACGTTATATAATAACCCCAAATCTCACCAGCTGTGAGCCCATCAGGAATGCTAGGGTACAACTTAGCATCCAGTGAGCTCAGTAGAGCGGTATAGGCTTTCCTGTGGTACCACTCTTCTTTAGGCCCCCAAGGGAAAGTTGGGGGGGGTCTAAAACCATTTCTAGGGTCCTCTCCTTTAAGAGATATATTTGTATTTCCTTGTTCCAGATGTTGAAATTCTCACCCCCAGATGCAATTTTTCAAAATTATTTGGGAGTGCAGAAACAGAAGACTAAATAGGAGCAATAAATACAGGTTCAGCTTACTGTCCAAGGTACCTCTGAGAAGATTCCATTGACGTGAATGAGAGAGGGATCCCTCTGCTGGTAAGTGTTGGTATTTTTCTTTGATTATTTTTCTCTTTTTCAGATGGTGCCGACTGAGCATGCTTAGGCAACTGGGCATGCTCAGAGCTCATTTCAGCCCAGGAGCCGAAGGAAGCGGATGTCTCTCTCAGTGCTCCAGGGCCAGGCCTGACCCGAAGCAAGCTAAAGGTGGTGGGAGCCCCAAAAACTCTTCTTGAAGTCCCCCCGGTACTGGGGCGCTTACCTGGGGATGAAGACTGCAGGATGGGGCTGGGAAGGCCCGAAGATGCTGAGGATCGCCTAGAGGGGCCCACAACTGGCCCTGAAGACTCTGGAGGAGGCCATCGTCGTTAGAGGTGGGGGGCTCCAAAGGCATCAAGATGGGTTCTCTGTTGCCCTGGGTGGGGGTGTTGGGAAGGCTGGAGCCCCCAGGGGTTCTTCGGAGGTGTGGGTTGTGGCTGGGGGGTTCCGGACTGGATGCCCCCCCATCATCAGTCTCCTGGGGGTAGTGAGGGGGGCTGTTGAGGTGCTGCAGTGGGCACCTGATGCCCTCTGCAGCAGGTGCGGCTGGACAGACTTCGAGGCTTGCCGGTGGATGGGGGGGTGAGCAGTTTTCATGCTGCTTCGGCTGGCCGCCATTGGTTGCTGGGCCTCGTGGCCTAGCTGAGACTCACTAAGCCTCACTGGAGTGGGTAGCCTGGGGGTCACCAGGTTGCTTCCAGTTGTTCCCGGAAGCTGCACATCGCAATTTGACAGGAACTAACCCACCAAAGATCCAGGGCCCCAGGATCCCCCAGGGTAGTGGGCGCCATGTTAGGGGGCCTTCTGGATGCCGAGGAATGACTTACCTGGTGTCCAGAGGCCCTCTGTGCTGGTGTTCCATTTGGCTTGACTTGTGGCGTCCCTCACAAGGGAGTTAGGAGTGTTCGGAGCAGCTCTCTGCATTCCTCACCAGTGAGCTGGTCTACGCTGGAGGTGGCTTGGTCCCGGGCCACCTCCCTGGTATCCTGGCAGTCCTGGGTGGACTGCTGGCCTTCCATGCTTTCCTCTGTGGCTTGCAGCTGCAAGGAAGTGTGTGAAAGGGTCTCTAGTGTTCCGCTGAGATCTCTGGGGGCATAGAGATCATCTGAGCCTTTGTCTGGATCCAAGTTTGTGTCAGGGACTGGATGTAAGGAGTCTCCAATCTATCCTTGATTGGAGACTCTTGGTCACAATCGGGGATCTCTTGCCATCCATCTCTTAGGGGTTCTTGTTGGAACCTCCAGGCATCTTGCTTCTCAAACCATCCTGTGCTACCGCTTTGTGAGAGATCTCACAAAGGTTGATGGCTCGTTGAGGTGCTTCCAAGAAAAAGGCAGCATGCAAGGATGCAATCAAGTTGAATCTGTCAGAGCGGCAATCAACCCCGTTACCTTGCGTGGGGTAATTGCCCTCATTTTGAGTTGGATCGTGGTTTTTATCCTTCTGTATACTTTGATCAATAAAACCAGAATACACCTTCTAATTAAACTCATATTTATTATAAGAAAATAAAGACATCTCACTATCTAAATTAGATTACATATTGGCAAAGAATCCCCAGCCTGACCTCAGCTGGCTGGAGAACAAAGGAAAGTTTCTAGAAGAAGTACAAAGCAATGCAAGACATGCGTAGTAGGTGCTGATAAGAAACTTGGCAAACTACGGTAAGTCTGACAGTTCAGAAATAATAGCTCTGCTGGTAAATATAAAAACACAGTGACACCCCTTCTTTTGCCAATTGAGCGAACATCAGGTATATCATCAAATAAGGCATATCTTCTTATGCAGATACTCGTGTTGAGCTGCTGGAAGCGGTTTGTTGAGCATGTCTGCAATCTGATCATGTGTAGATACATACTGCAATTTTACAAAACCTTATTTCACTAATTGTTTGATATTTCTATAACGGATGTCAATGTGTCTGGACCTAGAACCTGTGAAAGGTGATTCAGAAATGTAAACCACCGATTCATTATCTTCCATCACTGTGATTGGTCGGATCGGATGTGCCCAGATATCTGTGACGAAAGCAACAAACCACGTTAGAGAATTACATGCATCTGAAACACAAGCATATTCAGCTTCAGTAGATGAACAAGAAACAAAATTCTGTTTACGCACTTGCCAATAAACAGGACATCCATTTAAGAACATCATATAACCAGAAGTACTTTTATGTGATTTCTTATCACTTGCCCAATCAGAATCTGCATAACAACTTAATTCTGCATAATCAGTGTGTGTTGGTTCTAACAATAGCTTCATGTGTTTAGTGTGCTTTAGGTATTTCAATAATTTCTTAATACATGACCAATGAAACTGTTTCGCTTTACCTACGTGTCGAGATAAGAGATTAACACTGAGTGCAATGTCAGGTCTAGTCCAACTACTAATGTATAACAGTGATCCAATAACTGAACGATAAAGTGTTTGATCCTTGTACTCAGGACTTGGTTCATGTGTCAAGTTGTGAAAATCTGTTTGCATGGGTGTCTTTGTTGTGTTAGCATCCTTCATGTTGCAATGATGCAAAACATGTTCAATTTTATCTTCCTGTGAAAGACTAAACCCCTTCTGTGTTTTTTTAATCTGAACACCTAAGTAAATGCTAATGTGACCTAAAAATTTCAATGTGAAGTATTTCTGCAAAGCTTTGGCAAAAATCTCACTCATCTGCTTATTTGGACCAATATAAACAATATCATCAACATAAACAAGAACTATCTCATATGCATTGTTAGATCTTTTTGTGAACACGCACTCATCAGTTTCAGACTTAATAAAGCCCATTGTCAGTAAGACAAAAGTACCACATTAAACCAGACTGTTTCAGACCATAAAGACTTTTGTTTAGATACCAGGTATCCCCTTCTTGCTGTCGGAATCCTGGAGGACCTCTCACGTAGATTTCTTCATCTAGGTCAGCATGTAGATAAGCGGTGTCAACATCAAACTTGAAAACTTCTAAACCAAGGATTGTTGCAGTGGCTAAAGCAATTTTTACACTTTCAGTTCTGACTGTCGGTGAGTAGGTATTTGTGTAGTCCTCAGGATAACGTTAAGTGAAACCCTGAGCTACAAATCTGGCCTTGTACAATGACTCACCATTTGGCTTCTTTCTGATTCTGTAGACCCATCGAGTGCCAATGACCTTTTTATTTGCTGGAGGTTTTGCAGGTGTAAACACCTTAAGTTTCTTTAGACTGTCCATTTCAGCCTGCATTGCATCATACCACTTCTCTTGCTCTGAATCAGGAAGATGTTTGATTTGTGTCAAGTTATCAGGAGGAAGTGTAACATTACAAATCAAAGGCAAGGGTGTTTTTGTCAGTTGCCATGAATATCGCTATGGAGGGACTCCCTTTGTGGCCCTCTTGGAACACCTCAGAACCGTCGTCCATTCTTCTTCCGTTTCGTCCTCGTCTTCATCATTGTCGCTAGCATCAGCATTCGCGGCTTGCGAAGACGGAACATCATGTTGGGAAGAACTGGTGGATGGAATATCTGCCTGTGAATCTTGGTCATCAGGCTGTGTGGCATCAGTAACATCATCTTCAGGAAAATAAACTCCAGGATTATTGGAATGAATCCTGGACCAATCAGGATCTTCCTCAAAATTAGCAGATTGGGAAGTTATTAGTGTACGATTAGAGTTAATAAATTTGCTCCATTTTGAGTTGTCATCAAAACCCATAAATCTCAGTCTCTTTGCTGCTGGACCTTCTTTGATCTAAGAGAATGTTCATCATGGCGTATGAACCAAAAATACGGAAGTTCTTGAGATCTGGCTTGTAGCCATACATCATGAAGAAAGGAGTCTGATTTATTGCACTACTCCAAGTACGGTTGATGATGTAATTTGCATATTTAAGAGCTTCACCCCAGTATGGGTTACTGAGGTTGGCGTCTTCTAAAAGACAATGCATCATGGTTTGCAGGACCCCCTGTCTCCTCTCTGCGACTCCGTTATGAGCGGGAGTATAAAGAGCCAAAGTCTGATGAAGAATTCCATTCTTACGCATCCAGTCCTGGAAATGCTGAGACATGAACTCGGCACCACGATCACTCTGAATTCTGGCGATGTTGGGTAGAAATGAGGGCTGCAAAGTCTTTAAAGATCTGAAAGGTCTCAGATTTTTCTCTCATTGGATATACATATCCATATCTAGAGTAATTATCAACAATTGTTAAAAAGTATTTTCTACCACCAATTGTTGGCAGAAAAGGA
Organism: Coluber constrictor foxii; assembly: GCA_038048745.1. NCBI lineage: Eukaryota > Metazoa > Chordata > Lepidosauria > Squamata > Colubridae > Coluber > Coluber constrictor. The sequence continues at coordinate 108,992,524 of CM075961.1, read as the reverse complement.
CCAACTATGTCAGTGTGTACCAAATCAAAAATGCATGTTGACAGGCGTGTAGCGCATTTTGGAATGGCTGCTGCTTTAGATTTGGCTTTCTTGCAGACAGCACAATCCAGAAACACCTTACACCCCTTTAGATCCAAACCTTTTGCAAACTCCGGCATTTTTCTAAGAACCCGGAAGCTGGCATGCCCCAATCTTCTATGCCACTTATGGATGCACCTGGAATGCAAAGGTTTACCAGTTGGTGAATTTTCAACATTAACAGTTTTATGAGGAACCTCAGGCTTGCTCTGAGCAACCTGTTTCCAAATTTTCTTTTTGTTGGCTTTAGGAGCCTTTGGAGTAGCAACAGGATCTCTCACTGGGACGTCTCTCACTGGGCCTGTGCTCTCCTCTTTTGGAGTTTGTATACTTGCCTGTGCTTGCGATTTAGATTTTGGTTTTAAGTAATAGACACCACCAATTAACATGGTTTCAGCAATAATATCTCCATCTTTAACTATGTAACTTGCTTTCTCGAGGTGGTGAACCTGGAACTTTAAAACTCTAGACAAGTGAGCTTGACTAAGCAAACTAAAAGTTGCTGTCGGTATGTAGCAGACATCAGGAATGAATGCTTTGAGCTCTTCAACATAAACAGTTCCTTTTCCTTTGACCTGACAAGGATGATTGGAAAAAGAATAAAGTTCACGTAATTCAGGTTCAGGCTCGTGCATCTCTGCGAAAAGTTCTTTTCTGTAAGTAATATGGAAAGCTGCACCACTGTCCAAAGTCCACAAAAGCCGTCTGTTGTACTCTGGATGAGGTTGTGTATCATTGGTTAAAGCCAATGTGGTGAGTGGAGCTTGCGAATCATGCCTTGGACCACGACGACCTTGTCTACTGCCTCTGCCTCTGCCTCTGGAGTCTGTTCCTCTGGGCTGGTATGTGACGGAAGCTGGAACTTGTTGGGGACAATCCCGGGTGGCATGTCCCACACGGTTGCAGATGTTGCATCTTAGCATCCTTGGAGCGTAGGTCTTTCCTCGGAAGGGACGCCTAGCTGGAGCTCTTGATGCGGATGGTCCTCTCAAGTGTGGAGTGGCTAACATCAGTGCTTCTTCTTCAATTAAGAGTCTGCATACATTGTCCACTGTGCATTGAGCAATAGGCACTTGGTTAATTTTTGTAATGGCATCTTTCCATTCATAGTTCAAAGAGTTAATGATAATGCTGATCATTTGAATATCTTCAGTAGGCTAGCCCCTTTCTCTTAATTCTTTCCTCATACCTTTCAGTTTGGTCAAATGTCCTCCAATTTGTTCACCAGGTTTCAATTTCAAACCATGGAATTCAGACATGAGCAAACATGAAGACTCAATTGAGACAGGCCTGTAGCAATTTTCCAATTGGACCCAAATTTGTTGGGCTGTTGCATCAGGCGGAAAAGTAACCTGCAGTTCAAAATTTTTCCATCTAAATCTGAGTATTTACAGTCTGCCAAAATTGTTTTTTAAATATATATTACAACTCCTCTTTTTTTGTTTTGGGCTAGTGATGAAATCATTTTCCCCAATTTTGGTTGTGTCAATAGGTATTCATGCTGTTTTTTAATATGTACTTCTTGTAAACATATTATATCTGCTTTTAATTTCTCTAATCTGTGGAATATTGTCTTTCTTTTGGTAGCCAAATTGAGTCCATTTATATTGATTGAGATTAATTTTCTCTCTTCCATCTTCATACTTTTTATATAGGTTTTATTGCTCTAGTCGATCTTATCTCACATTTTTCTCTTGGTTCAGTGTTTCCGCCAACTGCACCTTCAGTCGATTCAAGGAATATCAGTTCTTTCTCAGTAAATTTTAATGGGACTACCAGTTGAGATTCAACTTGAGTTTCCGTGCCTTTCCCTTAAAAGAATTGATCATAAAATGCTCTTGCTTTATCAATTGTATTCAACCTGTATCTTTGGGATCGCCATGTAACTACCAATCCTTCTAGAGTCAGCCATCTAAAATTAATTTCTTTCTGAATCAAAATTTTTGTCAGGAATTGATATTCTCTTCTGGTTTTCCTTGGTATCTGTCTCAAGACCACAACTTTTTCTTTGTATTTCAAGGTTTTATCCCTTGCTACTTGTAAAATTTGCATTCTGATTGATTTTTTAGTCAATCTTATGTGTACCTCTCTTAGCAGTTTATTGCATATAGTGTATTTGGTGTAAACTCGATAAGTGTCATCAATTCCCTCTAACACCTTCTCTTTGGGGATTTCTAAAGCTTCAGCCAGCAATCCAGTCATCACGTCTGCCAGGTCTTCTTCTTTCTCTTCTTGCACATTTTGAAATCTTACTGCCACAGGACATAATATTAACTTTAATAACACAAAAACAGTTGCAAAAATAGAACATCTCAATGGCAGACTAATCAGAGAGGCCATTGAAATAGAGAAAAGACCATATTGTATGAATAAACGTGATGACACTTCCCATCTGCCTTCTATTTGGAAACCTGCTCTCATAGATAGATGAATCTTAACACAAAATATAAACCATAGATCAAAGGTTCATCAAAAAGCCTTTGTTGCCACTATTTCCAACATAACTTATCCATCAACCCACAACCTAGCAACAGTGCTTCCACCCAATCAAAATACAACTACATCATCAGCCAATCAGAATACAACACTGTCAACCAATCAGAATACACCTTTGCCTCTTTTCATAGAAAAACGTCAGTTAAGATCACACAGTTTGCCCATAAGCACCAAACCAAGAACATCAACCAGAAGCTGACGAATGTGATTTCATTGAAACGTCGCTACTACCCTTCTAAAGATATGTTTACAATTACACGGGAAGAAACCCGAGATATTACCTGTACACACATATATATCCGTGAAAACTTACATAGACAAATATCACACCTCTACGGGGAAGAGATGTATAAACTCACCAGAATTTATGAAAAGTTAGAGTCAAAAAGAACTCGAATACTGTGTGATTTAACTTTTTTATGTCACTGTCATGACCAAAATATAATACCAACTTGCTTTAAATTGAAATTCCATACCTACACAACATCTATCCAACATATTCTGAGAAGAACTGAAATGTCATTACTTAGAAATGAAATCCATAGCAAAAAATTCCTATTGGATCAAGTAAACAAAGATCTATTAGCTTTACACTTAAAGATAAGCAATACTATTCACCCCATATTATGGGACAAAACAAAACAACTTGCAATCTGGAGATCTGAAATAGAAACCACCCACAAAACTTACAGACATTTAAGAAACTTAAGAAATTTGAACGTAAAAAACCTCCAACTACAGCACAGCATCATTTAAAACAAGTAGTATACAATGTTTCCAATAGAGAGCTAACAACGGCAGAAACAAATGTCTTAGCAAAAGGCTTTAACTTTGCAGTGGCACCTAAGAAAATTCCAATAGAAACCATCATATGTGAAGTTGAATCCAGCTTAAAGAAATTCAATGCTGATGATGCTGATAAAGTGAGACATGATGTCATCAACATTCTACGCACTAGTAAACCACCTGAAAGCAACTTATCAAAAGAAGAACAAAAAGCACTACAAGTTTTTTAAAAAGATAATAGCTTTTTAATAGATAATAGATAATAAGAAGGAACCCCACTTAGACCCATAGTCAGCTCCATAGGCTCACCTCTACAAAACCTAGCCAAATTTCTTGCCAAACAACTACAGCCCTATGCAGAATCCATCACCTTGCACGTAAAAAACTCTTTCCAGTTCATAGACATCATAAAGAAACAAAACTTAAAGCCCAGTGACCTACTCGTGAGCTTCGATGTCATATCCCTCTTCACCCAAGTACCAATCAAAGAAGCCTTGACAGTTATCCAAAACAAATATAACCCCCCCGCCAAGCACATCCTAGATCTGACCAACCACTGTCTATCCAACACATACTTCATCTATAACGGACAAAAATACAAACAAATCGAAGGAGCACTCATGGGATCACCCCTCTCACCTCTCATTGCCAACCTCTGTATGGAACACTTTGAAACCCAAGCTCTAGAAAAATCTGACCACAAACTCTGGCTCAGATACGTAGACGACACCTTCATAATCTGGCCACATGGGAATGAAAAACTGGACAACTTCCTCACACACTCAACAGCCTACACCCCAAAATACAGTTCACCATGGAAACAGAAGCGAACAACCAACTTCCCTTCCTGGATGTCTTAGTCTACAGGAAATCCAATGGCTCCCTAGGACACACTATCTACCAGAAGAAAACACACACAAACTGCTATCTGCACGCACTCTCACACCACCACCCAGCTCAGATCAACTCTGTAGCCAAGACACTCATCTTGAGAACAAAACGCTTAGCTGATGAACAACACCTAAAAACCGAACTATACACTCTCACTAACGTACTAACATCCAATGGATTCCAAAGAAATAAGATTACCAACCTAATCCAAAAAGAAACCCCACTAAAATTCAAGACAGAGAACAAGAAAACGGCAAAGCCCTCCTCCCATACATAAAAGGCACCACAGACAGAATAAGCAAAATCCTCCACAAACATAACATCAAGACAGCATTCTGCACAAACCAAAAAATATCCACCATCCTAAGGAACCCCAAAGACAAAATTGAGTTAGAAAATCAAGGAGTATATGAAATCCCATGCACCGCCTGCCCCACCACATACATCGGACAAACCAACAGAAGAATAAGTGCACGCATTGAAGAACACAAAAACTCAGTCAAAAAAGAGGAACCAACTTCTTCCCTGGTCCAACACTTTAAAGCCATAGGACATGAAATTGACTTTAAAAAGACCAGAACTATTGCCAAAACTGAACACTTTAATAACAGAATAATCAGAGAAGCCATCGAGATAGAAAAACGCCCACACAGCATGAACAAACGAGACGATACCTCCCGCCTACCAGCCACTTGGAAACCCGCCCTTATTGACAAACGAGTCCCTAACACGAAGAATGACACCAGACCCACACTCACAAGAGCCACACAGGATGTCACCACCACACATCCACACAGAAAGCAGACTCAAACCCACACTGATAATGAGGCACGACCAAGGACCAGAAGCCAGACTGCAGCTGCATCATTAGCCACTTTAAACCCCTCCAATCCATACATGAAGCAGATTGACACCCACCATGAAGAGCTGTCAAGGCCACAAACACAAAGCCAAACAACAACAACAATGCAGCTCACCAGCTCAAATCCCCCTGGAACTCAGACTAAGCTGAGCACAATCAAGCCCCCACCCAAACAGAATACACCCCCATCCAATCAGAGCACAACTAACCACCCATCCAATCAGAGCACAGACAAGCCCCTAACCAATCAGAACACACCTCCACCCAATCAGAACAGAGCCAAGCTCCCACCCAATCAGCTCCCACCCCCACTAGCAGTTAAAAGGAAGAGACAGCTGCGATCTCACATTGCTCCTGGATGCACAAAGCCGAGAACACCAGCCTGAAGATGACGAATGAGACTTTGTCGAAACGTCACCAAGATACTTCCAATTTTATGTGGGACAAGACCCGAATAACCAAATATAACCCAATATATAACCAACCGTTATATATTATATATATATAATTGCGATTTATATGCCGCCATTCTCCCGAAGGACTCAGGGCAGCTTACAATCAACAATACAAATCACAATAAGAATTATAATCCCCAATTAAAACCAATTTAAAATTATAACATGATACAACCCCCAATGGATCAATGTATTTGGTGGAAAAGCCACATTTTCAGTTCATGGCAAAAGGAGAGGAGGTCGGGGTCTATCCTGAGCTTGGTGGGCAGACCATTCCAGAGGGTTGGCGCTCCAACAGAGAACATTCTCCCCCTGGGGGCCACCAGCCGACATTGTTTGGCTGATGGCACCTTGAGGAGGCCTGTTCTGTGGAAGCACACAGGACGATGGGAGGATGGCAGGAGATGGTCCTGCAAGTACTCTGGGCCTAAGCCATGTAGGGCTTTATAGGTTAACACCAGCACCTTAAAACGAACCCAAAGAGCAACCGGCAGCCAGTGCACCTCGTGCACTGGAGGTGTCACATGGGAGTAATGAGATACCCCCTGAACTGCCTGCATGGCCACATTCTGGACTAGCTGGAGTCTCCGGATGCATCCCAAGGGCAGCCCCATGTAGAGGGTGTTACAGTAGTCCAACCGAGAAATAACAAGCACATGAGTGACAGTGTTGAGGGCATCTCAGTCTAGGAAAGGGCGCAACTGGCACACAAGGCGTACCTATGCGAAAGCCCCCTTGGTTACAGCTGTCAAATGGTCATCAAGGGACAGCCGAGAATCCAGGAGGACACCCAGATTGTGAACCCTGTCAAAGGGAGTAAGAGTCTCCCCTCCTATCACTAATGATGGAATGTCTAGATCTCGAGATGCCGGCATCCACCGCTACTCAGTCTTGGATGGGTTGAGTTTGAGTCTTTTCCTTCCCATCCAAGCCCGCACCACTTCCAGGCAACGGGACATCATGGAAAGGGCATCCCCAGGGTGGTCTGTGGTGGAGATATAAAGCTGGGTATCATCCGCATATTGGTGATACATCACCCCCAAACCACGAATGATCTCACCCAGCGGCTTCATGTAGATGTTAAAAAGCATGGAGGAGAGAACCGATCCCTGAGGCACCCCATAAATGAGGAGCCTCTGGGAGGATCTCTGACCCCCCTCCGATACAAACTGCGAGTGGCCCGAGAGATAGGAGGAGAACCACCGCAGAACAGTGCCTCCTATCCCCAACTCCCTGAGTCGCTGCAGCAAGATACCATGGTCGATGGTATCAAAAGCCACTGAGAGGTCAAGAAGGACCAGGATGGAGGAACCACCCCCATCTCGGGCCCGCCAGTGATCATTCACTAGGGCAACCAATGCTGTTTCCATGCTGTGACCACACCTGAAACCAGATTGGTAAGGGTCAAGGTAATCTGTTTCCTCCAGGATTTTTGCTTCTAGTAATACTTCGTTGTAAACTTCCACCATCACTGGACTTAATATCCCTTCTAGTTGTTTATAGAATTCTGCCAGTAGCCCATTGGGCCCTGGGGTTTTATTGTTTTTTTGTCTCTTAATTGCTTCTGTCACTTCTATTATAGTTATCCATTCATTCAAGATATCTTTAACTATATCCGGTACCTTCGGAAGTTCCAATTGTTCCAAATATTATTGTATTTTATTTTCCAGAATTTCCTCCTTATTGTACAATTTCTCATAGTACTCTTTTATGATTGCTTTTTTCTCCTCATTCTCATACTGAAGAGTCCCTTTCTTATCAATTAGTCAATGTATCAATTTTCTCTCTCTTTTTTCAATTTGTATGCCAACCATCTCCCAGGCTTATTCACATTTTCAAAAAGTTTTGTTTTGCACTTCCAATTTTATATGCCAATTCTTTTTCCAATAGGTTCATTTTATGTTTTATTATGTCTATTCCGTTTTTCAATTCCTTTCAGTTCTGATGTCATCCATACCATATCTATTCTGGAGCAGGATTTTTGCCTATTTCACAAATATTGATTTTTCTTAGGATGAGTTTCTCTCCATACATCTTGCATTCCTATTTCTTCCATCATTTAAAAAAAAGTTTTTGGGAGTGTTTTCCTGGCTATTTTACCTATTTTACCATTCATATGGTCAGATTCTGTATCAGCAATTGCATTAAACTCTCTTACCATACAAATATTTTCGTATTCCAATTCTATGATTTTTTTTGGTGAAGTTTTCTATAAAACTCATCTTGTTTATTATTAGGTGCATATATCCCTATCAACAATATCTGTTTTTGGTTTATATTTCCCTCCATCATCAATATTCTCCCCTCTTCACCTGCACAAATTTGTCTAGCCTTTATTGTTTCTTTAATGTATAGAGCCACCCCTCTTTTCTTTTGCAGTGCTATTGAAAAATATAGTTTCCCAATTTTGGGGTACTCTAATATCTTACTATCTTGTTTTTTAATGTGGACTTCTTGAAGGCAGATTAAATTTAATTTTAATTTCTCTAATTCATTGAAAATTCTTTTTCTTTTCATTGGTGAGTTTAGTCCATTTATATTAATTGGTAGTAATTTTGTTTCTTCTTCCATTGTTTATTTATGGATAGGTTTTGTTGTCCTAGTTGAACTTATTTCTCTCTGTTCTTTCTGTTTTGCTCCTTCTCTTTCCCTTCTCTCTTTTTTCTCTGTTTCTGTTTCTTCTTGTTGTATGTTTCCTTCTGCTGTTGCTTCCAACATCTCTGCTTGCTCCCTTTTCTCTTCTACCTCATGTACTATGAAGTACTGATTGTAAAATTGTTGTGCACTCTCCACCATGTCTAATCTGCATCTTTTTTCCTCCACATCACCAATATTCCCTCCAATATTAAAATGACCTGCTGGAGATGCAGTCATTTGCCTTTGCTGCATTAAGCGTTGTTGTGCTCCATCTAAAAAGACCCCAGCACCACCAGGGGGTGCTGAAAATTGAGCCTGTGGAGACACTTGTGGCATTGCAGTTTGCAGGCTTGATTCAGTTAGTTTTACTTCTCTATCCACATCATATGAAATCTGAGAAGAGACAACTTTTCTAGGCACATGTGACGTGTACACAACTCTCTGTTCTGATTTGCCTGACACAATATCCACCAGGGGGTGTGTCTTTGGCTCTGAGAGAGAAGACAAAATGGCGGTTTTTGAGATTTCATGAATGTGGGATTCTCTCTTATCTGGCTCAAGCCTAGATAAAGCCATTTTTGCCTCCGATAGCTCACGTTCAAAAATTTCTATCTGGTCACGATAGTTTCTTATAGCTTGCTCATGAGGAGTGACCCTGAAGGTTTGAGAGGGATGATAAAATGTTTCTCCCTCTGCGTGGGAGGAAAAAGGCTTTGCCGTTTGTGGAAGTTTTGGCTTGGCCCCAAGCATTTCAAAATCAGAAGTTTGAGAGCATGCATAAGTAGAAGGTTGAGTTACTGACCTCGGTCGTAGTACTTCGCCTTCAAAAGCAGCTTTTCTGTTATTTTCCTCCTGAAGCTTCGTTAAGAGCATTTTATCTGATTCTTCTGCTTCTCCCACGGTTTCTTTTTCTTCCAACTGGATGACTGGTGCCAGTGGATCAAAAGAGATCAAATCATTTGTAGAGAGAACTCTTTCTACTCTTGAAGATCTTTCTATTTCATCCTCATCTGAAGAAGATAAAGTTTTAGGCTTCATTCTGCCCTTTTCCTTCATTTTCCCTTTTTTCTTCTTTCTCGGCATCTTAGAAGTTAATTGTTTAGTGTTCCGCAGTCACTAAATCAACTATCTGTCTAATTAGCCTAGACGGTCATGATCAAAAATAACAAGTCAGGGAAAGCCATAAATTAACCATCCTCTGCTACCATTGTCAGAGTGGCAATCAGCCCCGTTACCTTGCATGGGGTAATTGCCCTCATTTTGAGTTGGATCGTGGCTTTTATCCTGTTGCATACTTTGATCAATAAGACCGAAGAAACATCTTCTAATTAAACTCATATTTATTATAAGAAAATAAAAACATCTCACTATCTAAAACAGATTACATGTTGGCAAAGAATCTCCAGCCTGACCTTAGCTGGCTGGAGAAACAAAGGAAAGTTTCTAGAAGAAGTACAAAAGAATGCAATGACACAGGGCTCTGCTGCTTATTGCAAAGAGCTAAATTGCTGGTGCAGATTTTTTTTTTCTCCTTGTGCTAATCAAGCTGAAAATGAAATTGAAAGTAAAGAAGACTGTTGGCTGTTTGCTGCAACATTGGAAAATTAGAAACAGGCAGATTTCTTTTTCTTCTTTTTCCTCACCGAAAAAGGTAGGTGCAAACAATGAGAAATTTAGGGCAAAAGAGGAGAGTTCAAAATTTTAAAACACAAAAGAAAAAAAGGAGAAAGAAAAAGGCAAAAAGAAAAATGGGAAGAAAGAAAAAGAAATGAAAGAGAAAGATGTTATACATATTTAGAATTGAAATATGAATAGTAGTAAGAAATAAATGGGAAATTATGATTGTAAAAATGAAATGAATAATAATTGGAATATTTGTCTTTGTATTTTTGAAATCTAGACAATGATAAATTTTTATTTTATTTTTTTTAGAAATATGAATAAGTATAAACTGTAACAGTTTAAACTGTAAACTGTAACAATTGAAATAATGGTATATGGTGGTGAAAGTAAAAAGGATTAAGTTGTAACTTGGATAACAGCTAGGACATTTTTAAATTTAATTAGGGAAATTGTAATGATTGAAATATTTTTAATTATATATTGTGATGAAAGTAGAAATGATTAAGTTGTGATTTGGAGGATTATAAGGGCAAAACTATTTTGGTTATTGGGACAGTTTAAGATGTGAAAATGAGTAACATAAGGAGAAAGCTCTATTTAACTAGGGAATTGTAATAATTGAGATACTGTTAATTGTATATTGTGTTGAAAGCAGAAATGGTTGTGGTTTGGAGGAATATATGGGGAAAATTATTTGGTTTATTATTATTGGTAAATATAATAAATTGATTTGTAAGAAATTGGATTGCATGGAAATAATTGGAATATTCATGTTCATATTGATTAATATACAAAAAAGAACTAATTGATTTATATTAAAATGTTGAATTTGTATTAAACAACTGTAATATTACATAATTAACCAATGTGAGGATGGATATAAAAATAGATGACAATGGGAAGGGGTATAATATAGAAGAGAAGGGAAAAATTGATTTTGATTAAGATTAGAAATGAGAATGAAGGGTAATATTGGTTTTTTTAAAAAATAGATGTGGAATAAATATGGCGAAAAGGAAATATAGAAATTGTAAATTTAATTGAAATGACTAAACACTGTTTAAATTTGTGAACCAGCCAAATACTCTGTTCAAAGAAAATACATTGTATGTTTGTATGTGTGTTTCTAATTATTACTATTTAGTCATATTTGTTCTTTTTTATTCTTTAAAGTTTAACAATTCATTCTTTATCTTAATATCTTTATATTTGTTTGGGGATAGCTTTCTCCCCTTTCATCTTTTTTATTATACAGCAATCTTTCTCCTCAAACCTACCACCTCTCTCTTTTTTTTCCTTCTTACTTTCTCTTCCCCCCCTTCTTCTCCTGCCTACTTCCCCTTCCTTTCTCTTTCTCCTCCCCCTTCCTCCCTCTCCCTCTCTTACCCTCCCTTCCTTCCTGCTTTATCTTCCTTCTGTCTCTCTACTTCCTTCTTCTATCTCTCTTCTCCTTCTTTCATCCTTCTCTATTGCTGTATTCATTTTCAATTTTTTATTTTCCACTATGGAGTCCAGGCAACCCCGGTCTTCCTTTCATTTATCAAGTATATTTCTCAAAAATTTCCCTCATCTTTTTAATTATTAGCAGTATATTTCATCTTATTCCATTTTTTCTTTTAAATCTTTACTCAAACAATCTTCCAATCTTCAGACTTTTTACTTTTAACAATGTATTTTTACTTTACTTCTTACAAGTATATCATTTGAATCATTTTTTGCATTTCAATTTCATTCAGTTTTACATTTAGTTTCCATATTCCATCTTATTCAATTAATTCTTATATTATAATTTATTCTCTCCTTTTAGTGCTTTAGTAATTTATTCTCTCCTTTTAGTGCTTCTTCCAATATCATTCTTTCTTTCACATTACATTGTTCTATTTTTCATTTAACAGCATTTTCACATATAATTTCTACAACTAACATCCTTCTCTTTATTAACAAATTAATGTTTTCACTGACTCTCAACCATTTTCTCTTAGTCTCTCCACCATTCTCTTTCTTGATGTTTTCCTCCCTTTCTCCCATTTTTTTACCTTCTTCTTTTTCCTGTTCTTATATCTCCCCTTCAGCCTTTTTCCTTTAATTTTAACTCTATTACTTTTCATTCTCAATCTTACCCCATTTATTTCTCTTTTCTTCATATTTGAGATGTATTTTCCCATATCCATTTTTATTCTCACTATTGAACCAAGTGTAATCATCTTTATCTTTTTTCAATTATTTTGAAAATTGAAAATCACTATTGAACCCAGTGTAATCATCTTTATCTTTTTTCAATTATTTTCTTTTCAATATCCTTGTTTCCTTGTTTCTCTTGCTTATCATTCATCTTTTCTCTTTCTTTTTTTTACAAGATAGCCAATTCTCTGCTTCTTTATTTCCTTTAAATGCCTCCCTTACTTTTTGAAACCTCTCCCTTAGCATCTCATATTCATCCTCCCAATTCTCCATATTTTCCATTTTAAAAGGCTAGGATTTTTAAGCTTATTCTTTTCTTTTCTTGAAAAATATTTTCTATTGTTTTTTTCAAATATAAACATTTTATATAACATATAATATAAATATAATATAAATATAAACATTATATTTTAAGAATGAAGTCCTGATCCAGTCATAGATAGGTACAATCATTTCCATTCCTTTAACAAGCTCTAATCCCAATTTTCTAATTACACCTTTTAAAATTCAAAATCAATATTCAAATTTTAACACAAATTTTAACATCTTAATTCTAAACCAATCTATTGTATCATCAAACCCTTAATTTCCAAATAAACTCTACTCATTATTTCCAATTATCAATCAAAATTCTATCTAGCTTAATTCCCTCCCTTGCATCTTTTAATATAAAAATCAAAAATACAGATTTTAAAAATATTCTAATATCTTAATCCAAATATTTACCTTACATTTTATCACCACAAATCTTACTTCCTAAATGTGTACAACTCTATTTTTATTTCAATTTATAATTTCAAAATTTTATCTATATTCCTTAATCTCTAGACCCATTCCAACAAATCTTTAAATCTTAAACTTTAACAATTACACTTAATTGACAATATTCTCCTTCATATTTCCACCAATTTGTTTGGCTGATTTCCAGCATATTTTATTTTAGCTGATTTCCAGAATATTCTCCTCCATCCCTCCAACTATTGTTTGGCTGATTTCCTGCATGTTTTGTTTTGGCTGATTTCCAGCATATTCTCCTCTACACCTCCAACTGTTATTTGGCTGAGTTCCAGCATATTCTCCTCCACCTCTCCACCTTTTATTTAGCTGATATCCAGCATATCTTGTACATTGAATTCAGTCACAATTATATATCTTATTATATCATCCAATAATACATTAATCATTCAAATTTGATCATATTTACCAGTCTCAACTTTGTTTACAATTTAAAATTAAAGCATATTATATCAGGCATATTCTCTTCTTGTTCTCTCATAGTTTAATAAATTTTCTTAGGTTTTTCTCATATTAATATATACTCTTATATTTTTATAAAAATCTCATTTTTTACCACCTTTGCATCAATTTTCTATTTTAATTACCTTCTGTTATTCTCCATCTTTATTATTCTATAAGCACCTCCTGTTTATATTTAAAAATTGTTTGAACATTTAAATATTTAAACATCATATGTTAATTTTATCTGTTTTATTTCTTCATGTCTCTATCTGTCCATTAGTATTCCACATCAAAATCCGTATTTCCATGTTTAAAACTCTGTAAATCACTTTAATTCTTTTGTAACATCTGTTCCTTATTAAGTCTATCAGTTCCTATTCTTTTGTTCCTGAGCCACACCTTTTGTTCCTGCGCCAATTAATTCCAGTTTTAATAGTTCCATTATATTTCTTCTTTCTTTATCAAATCACCCATAGACAGAATAAAAATCTCCAAAATCCAAAAAGTCCATAGTTATTTTCAAGGATCCAAACCAAGTAGCAAGTCAGAGTATTTCTTTTTCATACAGAAGACGAGCCTGCACAATCCACACTTTCGCTTAATCACTACAATCTCCATTTTGTATCCATTATTAATCATCCATTAGTCTCTCTTCTTTTAACTTTTAAAGGTGTTAAGTCTATAATTATCACTTTCCCCCCTTTTTTTCTTTTTCCAAGAATCAAATCAATTCCAATTTTAAGAGAAACCCAAATTTCTGAAATGTTAATAGTTAATTCTACTAAGTCAGGCTATAGTAAGGCAGATTTCTTAATGGGTCTTTGTTTCCTCTTATTACTTTGTTTAAACTGGGGGTCTTATTAGTAAAAATCCATACTTAAGTGTTGCTTCCCGCCAGGGTTGGTGTCACTCACCTGGCTTCAAAGTACCTTGTTCTTTTCTTCTTTCCTTCTGCACAATTCTTTTCCCAGCTTGTCGTGGCTTCATGGCAGCCATCATGGCTGCTGCCCCCCACTGCTGACTCAGAGGGTTCCTTCTGGCCTCCGAGGAACTTGCCTGTTCCTCTCGGCCATCCGAAGCACCCCTCTTCTTCCCCATCCCTGCAGGATTATGTTCGGTCTGCAAACCCATCGGTGGTGGTTTATCAGTCGGGGTTTTCGCGGGGCTCATTAGAGCCTGCTATTTCCCAGACTGCATCGCCATGATGCCAAACCAGAAGCTTAAGCTTATTCTTTTCATTTACATATGTGGGGGGGGGATGCTTTTCAAGGAGCCACAAGGAGAAGCATCCTGCTTCCGATCTTTTCCTTCCTCCGAAATTTCCTCTCTTTCAAATGCAAAATAAACACAACAGGTTGTGCTGAGTCACTTTGCTCCCCTCGCTATTTACTGCCTGCACCTTTCTGAGTCTCTCTGCCTTTCCGCTGCTCCTCTGGACTTTAAGAATAAACCCCTCCTCGCAATTATCATCTATAAAATTGTTTTCAACTTTTAATTCTCCTGCTCACACCACCAATCTTCACCCATACTCACTCTCTCGCTTCCTGCTTTTACACTTAAGGCGTTGAGTCTCTGGTTTGGCCAAATCGGCTGTCTTCTTCCTGCATCTGGAATAAGGGTTCTTCTCGGAGCGGCGGGAGACCACATCTCCCCACACCACTTCCTTCGAAGTATCCCTCTCTTTATCAATCTACACCAAGCCCGATCTTTCCTGTAACAGGCACCGAAACACTGGAAAATCAACACGGGTTATGGAGCATTCCTTCCCCGTGCTGCCTCAACTCTCGCCTCAACCGGAAGTCCTTAATTCTTAATTTCAGCAGGATCCAAATCTTGTTTTGGTATTAATATAATTATGGTTTCACTCTATGATTGTGGAATTTCAGCTTCTAGAAGTGCATCATTAAATACTTGTATTAGAATGTCATCTAGTGATTGTTGGAATGTTGAATTGTTGAAAATTTGGATGGTATGCCATCTGGTCCTGGTGTTTTGTTGTTTCTTCCTTGCTTCTGTTAGTTCTAACATGGAAATTCAATGATGCAGTATGGTTTTCTTTTAATTCCTGGATATTTATTTTGCTTAAATGTTTTATAGTGTCTTCCTCTCGAATTTCTTCTTTTGCATATAGATTTTGAAAGAAGTCCCTTGCGATTTGTTATTTATCCTCATTGTTATGGTATATTTGTCTGTCTTCATCTTTTAATTGCTGTATCATTTTCTTCTCTTTTTCTTTTTTCAGTTTGTAAGCCAGCCACCCGCCAGTTTTATTTGCATGTTCATATTGGTTTTGTTTAGCCATTTTAATTTTCCTTGCTATCTCTGTTGTTGTAATTAAATTTATTTTGTGTCTTATAAAGGTTAATTTTCTCTTTAATTTCTTTATTGTGTGGCTCTTCCTGTAAGTCTAATGCATATAGTTGTAGGTGCGTCAATAAATTCTCTTTTGTTCGTTGTTTGTCTTTATTTATTTTTTTGCTATGTAGGCGATTGTTAGGCCTCTTATATAGGCTTTGGTTGTATCCCATAAATTTTGAAGACTAGTATGTTCTTTTACATTAATTTGTAAAAATATTTTCAATTCTCCTTGAATCATTTTCACATATTGTTTGTCCTTTATGATGTCTTTGTCCATCATCCATCTTCTCCATGACCCTTCCATGTTATTTCAATCGGACTATGATTTGCCCATGTATTTGCTGCAATCTCTATTTGTTTCATGTCTAACCTGAGCTCTGCTGTTATCCAGGCCATGTCGATTCTGGACCATGATTGATGCGGATTCAAATAAAATATAAATTGTTTTTTATTTTGGGTGATTTCCTTCCAGCGTCCTGTAGTTGAAGTTCTTGTACCATATCCTGTTAAAGTAACACTTAGTTGCCAGCTGCCTGCAATTACTGCAAGTTCAAATCTCACCAGGCTCAAAGTTGACTCAGCCTTCCATCCTTTTGAGGTACAATATGTGATTTTTGATATATATTGCAATGCCTTTCTTTTTTTGTTCTGTTAGTGCTGTGTAGAGTGTTCCCAGTTGCTTATTTTCTAATAATTTTTGGTGTTGTTTTTTAATGTGGACTTCTTGTAATGTTATAATATCTGTCTTCAATTTCTGTAAGTTTTTAAATATACAATTTCTATTAGATGAGATATTTAAGCCATTAATATTAATTGATATCAGTTTTAGTTCCTTCTTCATTCCAATCCTCTATTTCTTTGCTGTCCTGAGTCTTCTTATGTTTTTTGCAATAATTGGTGTTTTTTCCCTTGCTCCCTCTCTTTCCATCTTCTCTTTCTCCTTCTCATTCTCCCTGTGCTTCATCAGCTGGGCCCTCCTTGCTGATGAAATCATGTTGAACTTTGGTTTCTTTTTTTTTATTGAAAATGTTTTACAATACAAATTTTATCATTTCTCCCCCCCATTTCCCCCCTCCCCCCAACCCCCCCTCCCCTCCCTTCCCCCCCCCCTTAGCTTCCCTTACAAAAAGAAAAAAAATATTATTCTTATATATCTACCAACATTAAACAGAAATAAAGGTGAAATCCAAATAACCAAATAACATATTAGATATCTTTAACATTAAAATTTTTCAAAATAAAATATATATAAATATTATCATATCATCATATATATAAAATAAAATCATTCTATCAGATATATGCTATATTAATGATTTAACAATTCTAATATATTATATATGTCACGCTAGAGTTGTCTGAACGAAATTTAGATGCCATTCACATTTTGATAATAAAGAAAAAAACTTTTATTTGTTAGAACAACATCTTCACGGACTCATATGCAGCCAGGAAATGACCTCTGCTCCATCCTCCCTCCCTTTCCTGGCTTGCTTCCTTATCCTATTGGTCATTATCTAAATCACTCTCTCTTAATAATCTCACAGGAATTTAACCCCCTCTTTACTATGTCAGCACTGAGAAGCTGACAATATATATAAAATAAGATTATTCTCTCAAGTATATACTATAATATCAAACATATATATAAAAATATCAAACATTTTTTAACATTAAAATTTTTCTAAATATCAATATAGTAAATATAGTAAAACTAATTGTCTATATTAGTTAATCCCCCTTAATACGTCCCCCAATTACCTAATCCTGAACATAATCCCATATCTTCAATCAAATACTAACTGATACTTCTTAGTTTGATATTTATTCTGCACATAATCCACCCATTTCTTCCACTCCCGAACAAAGACTTCTTGGGTCCTATCTTTTAAATATGCTGAAATCTTTGCCATTTCTGCAAAATTAGCCATCTTCAAAATCCATTCTTCTATAGTAGGTACACTATCTTTTTTCCAATATTGTCCAATCAGTAACCTAGCTGCAGTAATCATGTATAAAATCAATCTTGTTTCACTCGGTGAGCAATCCTTAACTATACCCAACAAAAACAATTGCGGAGAAAATTGAAGTTTCTTTTTCAGAACATTCTGCATAACCCACCAGAGTTTAATCCAAAAAGCTTTCACTTTTTTGCAAGTCCACCAAATATGAAAGTATGTAGCATCCAAACAATCACACCTCCAACATTTAGGTTGAACATTTGGATACATACATGACAACTTCTTGGGATCTAAATGCTACCTATAAAACATTTTATAAAAGTTTTCCCGCAAATTCTGTGCCTGAGTAAATTTAACATTCTGGACCCAAATCTTTTCCCATGTTTCCAACATAACTGGTTCTGTAAAATTTTGTGCCCACTTTATCATGCAATCTTTAACCAATTCGCTTTCTGAGTCTCTTTCTAACAATAGATTATAAACCCTTTTAATATGCATCGGCCCTTTCTGTTTTATCTATATCACCAAGTCTTCTTCATACAACATTAAACCAATTTTTTGATCTTCTCTCCATCTTGATTGAAGTTGAGTATACTGTAGCCAAGTTAAATTAATCCCTTCTTCCAACAGAGTTTTTAAAGATTTCAAGCTCCAGCTGCTCCCATCATTGAAAAGCATCTTTTTATATAAAATCCCCCCGAGTGACTTTATATTCCGTATGATATGCCCAAGATCCAACCACAAAGGTATTTTGTAATCCAATTTAGACTGGTGCTTCTTCCAAACTCTCATCAAAGCATTTCTCAGTTTATGACTTCTAAATACGTTGTCCACTTTGTTTTCATAAAATAAGTATGCATGCCAACCAAGGTCCAAATCATGGCCTTCTATATTCAAAATTTCAGTCTATATTCAAAATTTATTGATCCAAACTAATCACTTGCTTGTGTTAACACTGCTGCTTCATAATATAACCATAGGTTTGGAACCTTAAGGCCACCTCTTTCCCAAGCATCTTGAATAATTTTCAGTTTTACTCTTGGCTTTTTCTCATTCCAGATAAATTTATTCAATCCTGATTGCCATTCGGCCAAATTTTTATCACTTTTAAGCACCGGAATCATTTTTTTTTAATTTGATTTATATGCCGCCCTTCTCCGGAGACTCAGGGCGGCTTACAATGTGTTAAGCAATAGCCTTCATACTTTTGTATATTTATACAAAGTCAGCTTATTGCCCCCAACAAACTGGGTCCTCAATTGACCTACCTTAGAAAGGATGGAAGGCTGAGTCGACCTTGATTTGAAACAGAAACAGAATTCTAGGTAGAACGTTCATCTTAACTGCTGCTATTCTGCCAAGTAAAGTTAGTTGCAGTTTTTTCCAAGTTTCCAAATCTTTTTGAACCTTACGCCACAAAACTTTGTAATTATTTTGAAAAAGTTTTAGAAGCTGCAACCTGGACTCCTAGATATTTCACCTTGGAAACTATTTCAAAACCTACCAACCTTTCCAGTTCACTCTTTTGTGGTTCCAACATATTTTTAACTATCATCTTAGTCTTTTTCTGGTTTAGTCTAAATCCTGAAACCAGACCATATTCTTCTATGATGTATTTCATCTGGATGATTGATTCCAAAGGTTGTGTTAGGGTAACCACCAGATCGTCTGCAAATGCCCTTGTTCTGTAATCCTTTTGCTTTATAACTATTCCATTCAAAATATTCAAATCCCGTATTGAATTCAACAAGACTTCTAAGGTTAAAATAAACAATAGTGGGGATAACGGACAACCTTGTCTTGTTCCTTTTTGTATATTGAAATTAGTTGTTAAACTCGCATTGATAACAATTTGTGCTGTCTGTTCTTGATAAATTGCTGATATCGCCTGTATAAACTGATCCCCAAAGTTCATTTTAAACAAAGTCTTTTTTAGAAAATCCCAATTGACTCGATTGAAGGCCTTTTCCGTATCCAGGAACACCAGCACTGCAGGGATTTGTTTACTTTTCTCAAGATATTCCAATAAGCCTATGAGTTGCCTTACATTATCTTTCATATATCTGCCCTCTATAAATCCCGCTTGGTTGTGATGAATCATCTCTTGGATAACTGGCATCAATCTGTTGGCTAATACTTTCACAAAATTTTTGTAATCCGTATTCAAGAGAGATATTGGTCTAAAATTTTCTGGTTTTGTAGAACCTTCCTCTTTTGGTATCAGTGAAATAAAGGCCGTCTTCCATGAAGGGGGTATATTTCCCCCTTGTTGTATACTACAGAATAAGTCTTTAAGGTGTTCAGTCATTTCTGTTTGTAAAGTTTTATAGCACACTGCTGTCAAACCATCCGTCCCTGGAGCTTTTGCTGTTTTCAATTGCATCCCAGACAATTTCAATAGGTGTACCCTTATTCAAATTCATTTGAAAAAATTCCTTCACATGTTTTTTAAGTTCAGATATATTCTTTTCATATCTAAACAAATTCTCATTCAATCTCCAAGACCTTCTCTCCTTCTTCCCAAATTCAATTTCCATCCATATCAGGCTATGATCCGTTAAAGTCCTGGGAAATATCTTAGTCTTTGTCGTTTTAGTAAGTAAGTCAGGTGTAACCAACATAAAATCAATCCTAGAAAAAGATTTATGTCGATCTGAGAAAAATGTAAAGTCCAATTCCTTCGGATATTGAGCTCTCCAAACATCTTTCAATTCTAAATCCTCTTTCATCGCGAAGAAAGTCTGTGGCAATTTGATCCCTGTTTTGGCAAATGTCTTTTTGTCCATAATTGTGTCAATCACGCCATTCCAATCTCCCAAAATCAAAATTGAATTATAATTCCATTGCAATATTTTAGCGTATAATAATTTATAAAAACTTTCCTGCTGTTGGTTTGGGGCGTAAATCCAATCC
Organism: Coluber constrictor foxii; assembly: GCA_038048745.1. Taxonomy (NCBI): domain Eukaryota; kingdom Metazoa; phylum Chordata; class Lepidosauria; order Squamata; family Colubridae; genus Coluber; species Coluber constrictor. Next base: position 108,972,044 of record CM075961.1, on the reverse strand, counting down.
AAAGCAATGAGTCATTCAGTATGTTTATCTCAACTGCAATATATCTTCCATCATCATCTAATTCTATAACTTTAACTGGTAATCTTTTAGAAATATACAACACTAGTCCATTCTTTTTCCCAGAACTGGAAGATATAAAATGTGATCCTAATTTAGAATTTATCAAATATTTTTGATCCTGAGTTCTAATATGAATTTCTTGCAAACAAACAACATCATTGTGAAATTATCTCAAATAATGAAATACTTTCCTTCTTTTCTGTGGAGAGTTCAAACCGTTAACATTCCAAGATAAAAATTTAACTACCATTTGAAGTCTCGCAAAGCAAATTGAGCAATTGTCAAAGATTCTGTTGCAGAGCAGTAGTCTTCGGTCTAGCTCCTCCCACAGCTTCTGATTTCTGTGATTTCCCATTAGCCCCCTTCTCTTCTTGTGGTACAATGGACCTCTGCTGTTTTTGCTTCTCTAACCTTTGCTTCTCTGCTGCACGAGTTATACGTTTATCTTTTGGTTCCTGTGCCAACAGTTCAAGGTCCAGTTCCACCTCTCTTGTACTTCTGGGGTGCTTTATTTTAGGATCTGGGAAATCCATAAGAAGATCATCTGAAAAACCACCTACTGCTCCTTGAGATTCTTCTATTGCTCTTTGAGTTTGTATTGCCTCTAGTTCCACTTGCCTGGACAATTCCTCAGTCCCTCTTTCAAGATCTTTATTCTTAACAGCTTCTTCTATAGTTAACAATGTGGATGAACATGGAGATGTGGCAGCCCTTTTAAGGATGTTGTAGTAAAAATGTTCTGCTTTTTCAACAGTATTTAAACGGTATCTTACATCTTCATATCTCAAAATTATACCAACTGGGGCATCCCATGTGAATGGAATCTGGTTTCTTTCACCAAAAAGCCAAAATCCTTTCTGTCTTTCAACATCTTGGGTGGTAACTCTTTATAAACACCTATCTGATTTCCTTCAACTTGAATATTGGCAAGAAAAGATTTCTGCAGAATATCATTCCTCAACCTTCTGTCAGTAAAATAAACCACAACATCTCTAGGCAAATTCCTTTGTCTTGCCACACGAGAATTCACCCTGTAGATCTTATCAATCCTACTAAAAATTTGCTCAGGATCAATCTTTAACAACGCAGCTAATGCCTGTACACAAACTGCTCTTAAATCTTCTCTGTTATTTTCCCTTATTCCCCTCAAACTTATAGCAAACTCCATAGCCCGAAATTGGATCATTGTAACTTCATTTTCAATTCTTTGGGTTCTGACATCAGCATTAAAAAAAATTTCTTCTGTTACTCTCATCTTAGATTCAACTTCTATATTTAATTCATCCACTTTTCTCTCCACCTCCACCACTGCATCTGAGAGACCAGCAACTACTTTGGTTATATTTTGATTCAGCTTGTCATATTTTTCTTGTACCAGCTCCTTCGTTTCAGATTGATATTTTTCCATTGTTTCAACAACACTTCCTAAAGTCTTAGCTATAAAAGCTTTCAAATCCTCATTTCCAGTTTCTTGAACTTGACTCTGAGTCTGCATTTGTGGCTTAGCTGGCTTTTCCTTTGTCTGATGAGTGGGGGAATCCCCCCTGACTTAGTTTGCTTTGAAGCCATGCCTCTACACAGTTTTAGCCTCTGCAAAAAAGAGAATCTCTCTCCTTTTCCACATATTCCACCTTTTCTCCCCAGTTTTACAAGAAAAGGAGTTAAGTCAATTTTTGTATCTTTTTAAAATCCTGTTAAAATGTTTCTTTTAAGTGCTTCAAGGCAGGCTTAACTCTCACTTTCACTTTTCACTTTGCCTTCTTCCGTTTGAGCCAGTCGTTTTCTCAAGCATTTTCTCCCATTAAGTCTCTTTTATAAAAAGTTATTAAAAAAACAAATATTTGCTTTTTTCCTTTTAGAAAGTCCAGATTTCACCAAATTTTTACTTGCTGTAGACTTCTAATATTTTGGTGGCATTGCTCTCATTGTCTAGCTCTACTGCTGCAAACAGAGGTCCCTCACTGCACGGAGCTTCAGTGAGCTGGAAGGGGAGCCTTCACCCTGAGCCCTCCCCAGGACAAAAAAAAATCCTGGGGGCAACACAAGGGGCTCTACCCGATCTCACCGGCTCTACCCGCTCTTTAGTCCTAACGACTTCTGGTCGGCGTCTCCGTCGTTGCCGGACAGTCTTTTCATGACCGCCAGCTTCACTGCGCGTTGGAGCCGCCTCACAGCTGTCAGGCGGCTTAGAAAATTTGAACTTCAGTTTCTTGTTCTTCTAATACAAAATATCTATCAAAAAACTGTTGTGCCTTTTCTAAGGTGTCGATTCTGTGTTTTTTTATCCTGCCATGAAACCAGGATTCCCTCAGGAGTCAGCCACCGGAACATTATTTTATGTTTATTCAATTTGTTGTTGAAAGTTATAATTTTTCCTTGTTTCTCTTATTCTTCTCGAGATTTGTTTTAATGTTATTATTTCTTTATCTTTGTAAGTAATTACTTCCTCTCTCATTATTTTATATATTTCTTCTTTCACCAATTTCCTAGTGTATCTAATGTGAATCTCTTCAGGTCATTTATTTCTTTGAGCATAATTTGTGTATACTCTATAGACTTCATCAATTTCTTTACTAATTTCCTTGTTATCTTTTTGGGTTGCCTCTGCTAAAATCCCCACCATCAAATCTCTCAGATTCTCTTCTTTATTCTCAGCGATATTTTGAAATCTTAGGTAGAAGGATGCCTTCTCCATTTCTAAGTATGAAATTGAATCTTCCAATTCTTTATTCAGTGCTATTTGATTACTTTTCATATTATCCATTTTTTTTTCTGCTTGATCCATTTTTGTTTCAATATTTTGGATCCATTGTTCATTTTTTGCAATGTTTTGTTGTATCTTTTCCATCTTCTTTATTTCTCCTACATCTGATTTCAGATTTATTTCTCCTACATCTGATTTCAGTTCTTCATGGTTCTTCCTGGTTTCCTCATGATTATTGGCTATTGATTCTTGTGTTTTATTCATCTCCTCTTGTATTATTGCCAAGACTGAATGTTTTTTATATTACACTGTCTGGATGGCCCATGAGATTGGGCTGAAAGGCAAAAAATTGGAGATTTGTGATATCTCCTCCATTAGTGGAGATCCAGGATGACTTACAAAAACATACAAATAAACCTACCTGGAAATGAGCTGGTAATTGGATAAGAGCCTGTGGCCTAAGGGTTAAATCAACTGCCTTACAAGCAGAGGGCCCAGGTTCAAATCCCAGTAAGGGTATGACTGTCTGACGAGAGCCAATAAGCTCGAAATAGATCTATAACAGCCTCCCTTATTTATAATTATCAGCAAAAAATATTAAAAAAAATATAGAAAATAGCTTGTCGGCTATATTACACTGTCTGGATGGCCCATGAGATTGGGCTGAAAGGCAAAAAATTGGAGATTTGTGATATCTCCTCCATTAGTGGAGATCCAGGATGACTTACAAAAACATACAAATAAACCTACCTGGAAATGAGCTGGTAATTGGATAAGAGCCTGTGGCCTAAGGGTTAAATCAACTGCCTTACAAGCAGAGGGCCCAGGTTCAAATCCCAGTAAGGGTATGACTGTCTGATGAGAGCCAATAAGCTTGAAATAGATCTATAACAGCCTCCCTTATTTATAATTATCAGCAAAAAATATTATAATATATATATATATATATAGTTACTATGAATTATATATATGATAAATACAATGTGTGTATTTTAAAAATTCTGCTTCCCTCTGTTTTAATTTATCAGTATAATAATATATCAATCTCAGGTTTATAATAAATTATATCAGAAGGAAAGGGGAAAGACAAGAAAGGTGATATTTGTTATGATACTATTATCTATTCAATTCCTAAGATATTATCAATCTATTACTACAGTCAAATACTATTCTATCTTTCCTCCTTATATATCTATGAGTAAATATGTACTCTTTTCTTATTTTGTGTCAATTCAATTTGCTTATACTGTAGGTTTAAATTTATAAATTATAATACAATATAATATAAGTATAGAAAATTAGAAGAAGATAGAGAAGGTTTAATTAATTAAATTGATTAATTAAATATATCACTAAATCAACTTAAATTGCAATTAATATACAGATCTTAATAGCTAGATTCAGCTTCCAAAATCGTGATCATTGTAATTCTCAGTTACTCTTGCATCATTCAAACTTGTCTCCCGTAGAAATTGTTGCAAGTGTCCCTCAGTTTAATTTCCAATAGTGTTAGCACCTCAATAACAAAATCCCAATGTCATTTAGTTATTTCAGGGTAAGTACCCTAATATGGTTCTTTAAGACCACCGTTCATTCGTTAATTCCAAATGCAAAAATTCTATAAATCCATTCTCACTTTCAGTAACTATCTCTCCTCAGTCACCTCAGCTCCATTTCCGTTTGTAATGAGTTCAACATTTCCCTCTTCTAATCTATGCTGAATGTCATTTATAATCCAAAAGTTTAGTTTAGTTTCCAGTTTTCTTGTCTTTAGTTGCAGTTTTTACAGTCTCTTATAGTCTCCTATTCCATTCTCTTTATAATGTTCTTTAGTATTCCTGTATTCCTTTCGTAGTCCAATCAATCAATCTACACCGAGTCCCAAATCTCAATCAAGCCAAATTCAATATATTTTCTAATCCACAACTCTCCAATGTATGTTCTTTTAAATCCACATTGGTTCTGTCGCCTGTCAATTCCGCTTAGACACCTTCTGGTTGGTTTCCCCACTCTGCTCTGTTTACTTTCACTTCGCCACTTTATTTTTGGCTCCATTTCACCAATTAGTTTGGAGACTCTCTCTTAATTATATTCTTTTCTTCTCACTCTATAGTCCAGAAAATTTATTTAGGGCCAGATTGGAAAAACAAAACACCTCCATGTTTGCCTGGCTTCGGAAAGCTTAAGAACGCCATCATCGTCATATCAGAACCTAACCTGAGGAGTTAGCCCACCAATTCTGAGATATTCCTTGGGCTAACTCCTCAGGGAAAGTTCTTATCTGACAAAGAAGGTGTTTTTTCATTTTTCCGGAGCCAGGTGAATATGGAGATATGTTTGTTTTTCAACTTTAAACCTGCGTGGTAACTCAAATTCTGTGGCTGAATTTAGTTGTACCATCAATTCTGAGATAGTCTTTGGGATAACTCCTCAGGTTAAGTTCTGATATGAAAATGAAGAGGTTCTTAGGCTCTCTGAAGCCAGGTGAAGATGGATATGTTTTTGTTTTTCAAATCTGAACTCTAGGTCAAAAGATATTTTCTGGCTGAATTGAGTTCTACCACATATTCTGAGATATTCCTTGGGCTAACTCCTCAGGAAAAGTTCTTATCTGACAAGGAAGTTGTTTTTAAGCTTTCCCGAGCCAGGCAAACATGGAGATGTTATTCTTTTTCAAATCTGAGTTCTGTGTGGAAACTCAAGTTCTCTGGCTGAATTGAGCTCTACCACCAATTCTGAGGTAATGCCTGGGGCTCATGGAAACTTCTGAGAAGGATGGGATTTTATAGCTTCCGGAGCCAGGCGAACATGAATATGTTTTTCAAATCTGAACTCTAGATCAAAAGAAATTTTCTGGCTAAACTCAGTTCTACCACCTATTCCGAGATATTCTTTGGGCTAACTCCTGAAGAAAATCTCAAATCTGACAGTGAATGGATTTTTAAGCTTTCTGGAGCGAGACATGGATATGTTTTTCAAATCTGGCTCAAAAGAAGTTTTCTCAATGAATTCATTTTTGCCACCAGTTGTGAGATATACCTTGGGCTGAGCAAAAGTTCTGATCTGACAATGCAGGGCTTTTTAAGCTTTCCGGAGCCAGGTGAACATGGTGCCGTAATCAATCGGAAATCCTACTTCTGCTCCTTTGTTGATTCCCCTGCTTGCCTTCCTTTCACTCAAACTCTTCTCTCCCTCAGTCTTGCCCCACAGAAGCTTCTCCTCTTCTCCCTATCACATTCTGACCCTCTCACTTGTCTCCTTTTCCTTCCAAAACCCTCTGCTTTTATCTCCTCTTCTCCCTGCCTCATCCTCTTTTTCTTTTTTTCAGGCACATCACACTCTGAGGTTCAGGCAGAGCTCTTGCATCCGCTGCTGTTCCAGTCTCACCACTACGATTTGGCTGGCCTTTGCAGGCAGTGCTCATCAGCTGGAGCTGCATGCTCTGATTCTGCCAAGCCCTGCAGCTTCAACTGATTTGTCTTCCCAAGGCTGTGTGATGCTGCCGACAACAGCCAAGGCCACTGGAAGAGCCAATCAATTGAAGCCACATGCATGATCCCAGGACTTCAGCAGAGCTCCAGCAATACTGCAGCTCCAGCTGATTTGCCCCAGACCTATGTGGCACTGCCACCATCTCAACTCACTCCCCGCTACTCACACAACCTGTGCCTTCTGCCCTTTCTCTTTCCTTCCATCCTTTTCCTTCCATCACCAGCCACTTGCTTTCAGGCAGAGGGTGCTGCTACTGCCACTGACATCCGAAGAAGAGCAGAGGTAACATATTGACTGACATAAAGTGATATGTGATATAAAAACTTATTTTCTAACCTTAAATTCTCATGGTGTAAGCTAGAAATTTATATCAATCAAAAACACATAACAAAAAAATTGTCCAAGTGCACTCATATATAAGGATAATTCAAGAATAGCTATTTTATTCCAGTTATATCAGTTTTATTATTTTGAACTATGTATAGACAAAAAAGTTTTTCTCTTCCCACCCCCCATTTTTATATCATTTTGTAGATTAAATTATTGTTAGTTTGCTGCTTTTTCAGGACAGTATTGTTTATGTTAGATCGGCGCCGGAAAGAAATGTGACTCAGCTGCTGTCCGTTCAGAACCTTTATTATGCTGCAAACTGAACTGCCAGCTGCGGCTGCTAAGCCTCCTTATATCCTGCTCGGGCATGCCCACTTGCCAATGACAGTGATTCAAACATCCCGCGGTGGAATCAACCAATCCCCGGCGGATGTCCTTATAAGGACATAACACCCCTCCCCTCCTAGTCCTTAGTCCGTCAATCAGGGTACGTGGTCACGTACTCGCGCAGGTAGGCGGGACGCCTGACAGTTCTACCTGACCAGCATGGCTCGGTCTGTGTCGTGATGCTGCTCTGGACGGGTCTGGCTCCTGTTAGCTCTGGGCTTCTCGTTCGGGGTTCTCTGGACTCTGCTGTCGAGTGCGCGGGGCCTTGCCTAGCGCCTCTGGCTGGAGTTGAAGACTTCCCCGGTCACTGGTCCGGTGCCATGTCGCGGATGGAGTGGTGGTCGCTTGGGTCCCTCTGGTCGCCGCTGCCTTGAGACGGTCGCCTGAACTACGGTAAGGTTCCCGGGTCCTCATTTAGAGTCCAGGGCTCCCCCTGGCTGGGGGAGGCGGTTGTTCCCTAGTCAGGGTATCCCCAGGTGGAGGTTGTCGCTGCTGTCCCATCCTGACCTGGGCTGGCCGGTCTGTTTCATCAGGGTGGGGTAGGACTCCACTGCTGGGGTACCTGGCCACGTCAGCGGCTTCCCCCCAGGGTGTGGATGGGTTGGCTGATCTCATCAGGATGGGGTAGGACTCCTCCGCTGGGGTGTTGTAGTCCTACCCTGCCGGGTTGGTATTCGCTTTCCTCACCGTGGTTGGGTTGGTCGACTCTGTCAGGGTGGTGTTGATGTGTTGGGCCGGTGCGACTCTCAGCCTTCTCTTTGTTATGGTGTCGGTCTCGTAGATCGTGCTGCCGGGTGCCATTGGTGTTGGCAGGTTGGCAGTTCCACCGGTGGAGCAGGTCCCGGTCTACTGTGCCCTCTTCACTGCGGCTCCTGCGGTCTCTCGTGCCTGGCTGAGGTGGTCCTGCCTCGCCGGGTTGAGGCAGTCCTCCCTCCACAGTGTGTTGTTGGCCTACCTCTTCGGGGTAAGGTGGGTCTCTTCCATCGGGGATTGGCAGGCCTACCTCATCGGGGTGTTGTAGGCCTACCTCGTCAGGTTGTGGTTGGTCTACCCCATCTGGGTGAGGCAAGACTACTTCACTGGGGTGGTTTACCTTGACTCCCCTCCACCTTTTCTGGAGCTGGTCGATGTGTCGCCAGCAGGAACGGCCGTCGGCTAGCTCTACTTCATATGACCTTGGACTGGTCGCCCTCACAATTTGACCCTTCAGCCACTTTGGGTTGCCCTGAAAGTTGGGCACGAAAATCAAATCGCCGCACGCGAAGCTTCTTGGCGGCGGTGGTTTGTTCGGCTTGTCTTTCGGGTTATACATTGGATGTAGGCGGTCTAGCGGCGAGCGCAGTCTTCTCCCCATCAGTAGCTCTGCTGGGCTTTTCTTTGTTGTTGTGTGGGGGGTGATATGCTGGGTTAACAGGAACTGGTCGATTTGTTCCTGCCAGTCTCCGGTGCCCATCCTGGTGAGGTTTTCTTTCATCAATCTCACCATTTTTTCTACCTGTCCATTCCCGGCCGGTCTATATGGGGCGATGAGTGCATGCCGGATTCCTTGACCGGTCAGGAATTCTTCCATGGCTTTTGCGGTGAGCTGTGGCCCGTTGTCAGAGACTAAGATGTCTGGCAGGAGAATAAAGTGGATGAGGCTCAAATCAAGATGGAAAAGACAGCGGCAGAAGTTACAATGACACAATACAGGGCGATGGAATTTGCTTTGATAGTAAGAGGCCTGAAAGAAAATAACCAGGAAAACCTGAGATATTTTTGTAGAAGCTTTAGCTCAGTTAACTGGAGGCAGTGTGTGATTGGCAAATTGACAAAATTTACCGCGTTAACTCATGGATTGCCAGACAGAGACAACTATCATGAGATATTGTTATCTACTTTGTTACCAGGAGGATAAGAAATGGGATTTTACAAGCTTCTTACAAAAACAAATTACAAATGGCAGGACAGGAGGTTGCAGTACTGAAGGAAATTCCCCCTAAAATGTTGAGATCCAGAAAGGACTATGCATTTTTAGTTGATGAATTTAGAAACCGCCAGATACAGTACAGATGGGAGGTTCCAGCCGAATTAGTGGTGAATTATTCAGGAGAACGATATTGTCTTAATACAGTTTGGAAGGCAAGAGATTTTTATACCAACGTACTAAAGGCTGGATACCCACCATCTCCAGGAGCCAGAAGAAGAAAAGAAGCAGGGGAGGCTAGAAAGGAATGTAGGAATTTCTAGCCTCCCCAATTTCTAGCACAAGCCCAAGGAGATGCCCTGAGTACCCAAGAAGAATTATTGCAACTCTCGGGTGCTGTTCAAGCTCTGGAATTATTTAAAAAAGCAGAAGGAGCTAAGGAACAAAGACAAACTTGAGCGGCAACTAAATGGAAAGAACAAGAATTAAAGATGCAACAATCTCAGATAATAACTCAAGAAAGTATAAATACAAATACAGAAGCTGTGGGGGGGGGGGCAAGATGGAAGAAGAAATTCCAGGAGGACAACTAGATTTTTGACCTGGAACTTTAATGGTTTAAATTCACCACAAAAGAGGAAGAAAATATTTCACTATTAGAACAATTTAAAAATGATGTAATTTGTTTGCAAGAAACACATATTAGAACAAATGACCAAAAATATCTGATAAATGCGAGATTGGGAACACATTTTGTGGCATTGCATAGTTATATATTTAAGGAAAGACTTAAACTAATTGAAGCAGATCCTCAAGAAAGATATATAGCAATCGAACTATTAATAGAAGGGAAGAAAATACTTTTAACTGGAGTACATGCACCTAATCAACAACAAGAAAAATTTTATAAGTTTTTGCATACCAAATTAATATAATGGGGTTAAAAATTGTGTATATTGTTGGGCGACTGGAATGGAGTATTGGAAACTAAAAAAAGACAAAAAGGGGCTTTTGCAAATGCGTGCAAGATTGCATAAATCTTCTTTTGACATGATGGAGATTATGGAGCTGAGAGATTTCTGGCGTGAGCGGAACATTAAAAGAACAAGATTTTACATTTTTTTCTGATAGGCACCAATCCTTTTCTAGAATTGATTTTATACTAATTACTATTGATTTTCTTTCCAGGGTAAAGAAGACGAAAATATGTCCAAGAACTTTAACAGACCACAATCCAGTTTGGATGGAATTGGATTATGGAGAGGGCTTCAGGAGGTCTTGGTGGCTAAATAAAAATTTATTTAGATATGAGGAAAATGTGAAAGAATGTAAAAAATTAATGAATTTTTTTTGTTTTGAATATGCATAAGAGTACATCTATGGAAATGGTTTGGGATGAAAGCAAAGCATATATGAGAGGTGTTTTAATAAATTTGAATAATGCATATTGATGTAGACGGGGAAAAACGGAGGGAACTAGAGGAGGAAATAAAGAAGAAAGAGCAGGTTCTACTATTTAACCCAGATGATAAGAAAACAAAAGAAGCAATTACTCTACTGCGCGGGCAGTTTAATATGTTGATGTCAGATCAGGTTGCAACTAACTTGCAATACGCTAAATACAACACCTTCTGCAATGCAAATAAACCAGGTAAATGGTTAGCATATAAGGAAAAAACAAAAGTCTCGTACTATAGAGAAAATAGAGTTAAAGATAAAGAGGTGTACCAACAGAATATGATTAAAAATATTTTTTAAGAGTTTTATATGAGATTGTATGCTGGTGATAAAATACGGGTATAGACAGATAGATACTTGGAGAAGGAGAATATCCCTATGAGCAAAGGGAAAAATTAAATCAACCGATAACCATGGAGGAAATTCTCCTGGCAACTAAGCAGTTAAAAGTTGGTAAGGCCCCTGGCATAGATGGACTGACAGCAGTTTACTATAAAAATTTACAACTGGAAATGGTAGAACCTCTTAGGGAACTATTTAGTAAAATACAATTTTTACCCCTCCAAGATGGAGGGGTACCACCATCTTGGAGAACAGCCTTTATTTCTTTGATTCCAAAAGAAGATCAAGATCATAGTCAGCCAAAAAAATATAGACCTATATTACTACTTAATACAGATTATAAGATTTTTGCTAAAATACTAGCAAATGGACTAATGTCAGTTATGCAACAAATGATAGTAAAAAAGGTTAAATATTTAGGAGTTTATATTACAACTTCAAATGGGAAATTATATAATTACGAACTGTTATGGCATAAAATAGAGAAAGAGATGGATAATTGGAAATTATAATTGTCTCTGTTGGGGAGAATAGTAGTAATAAAAATGAATGTTTTTACTTAAATGTATTAAAAGAAGAAAGGGTAATTCAAACTTGGTTTCAGTATGGACAGTTACAAGCTAGATGGAAAAAAGACCAGAAAATTGGCATTTCACAAAATGAGGAAAACTTGGTAAAACAAATTAGAGACCAGAATCAAATCCATATAAAAAGGTTGCATAACATATTGATAGAAATAGATTCGGAAACAAAGCTGGTTAAAGATTGTATGATAAAATGGGCACAAAATTTTGAAGAACCAATAATGATGGAAACATGGGGGGAAATGAGTAAGAAATGTAAAATTTACGCAAGCTAAAATTTGAGAGAAAATTTCTACAAAATGTTTTATAGATGGCATTTAGATCCTAAAACGTTAGCTTGCATGTATCCGAATTTACAATCTAAATGTTGGAGATGTGACTGTGATGATGCTACCTATTTTCATGTATAATGGACTTGTAAAAAAGTTAAAGCATTTTGAATAAAAATATGGTGGATTATTCAAAATATCCTTAAAATGGGATAAAGTTTACTCCACAGTTGTTTTTGTTGGGTATAGTTATAGATTGTACAGTTATAGAGACTAATTAATTTTGAATTTAATAACTGCAGCAAGATTGTTGGTGGCGCAGTACTGGAAGAAGGAAGATTTGCCTATTATTCAAGAATGGACATTAAAAGTAGCAAACTTAGCAGAGATGGCTAAAATCTCAGTATATCTTAAGAGCCATTCAAATGAGAAATATATGTTGGAATGGAGAAGATGGATTGACTATATTCAAAGCAAATGTCGGACTAAAAAAATTCAAATAGTTTATGAATGAATAAAGAGATGTTTTTAAGTATTTAAACTTAGCTTAGTAAAAAGGGGTTAAAGTACAAGAGGGAGGTAGGAGGTTATAGTTAGTTAGATTATGATAGATTATGATTGTCAAATGCTATACCCTGTATTTTGCTCTGGGAAGTTGGGAGGGGGGTGGGTGGGAGTGGGGAGGGCTGGGGAGGGAGAAAGGAGGGGGAAGAGGATATATTTGTAAAACCTATTAAAACTTTTCAATAATAAAAAAAAAGAATACAAGCTGCAAGCCTTTGCAGATGACCTGTTTTTTGTTATGGAAGAACCATTAACATCAATAAATAAACTGTTAGAAAGCATTGGAGAGTGGAGAAGTAACTGGTAGTTCCTTTTTTTTTTGGAGAATTATTCCTCTCACTTATATTTCAAAATGGCAATTCCAAATCTGCAAAGTCACTTTTGTATATCCGAATAGAGCCGGTCCACGTCTTCTTTTTTCTCCGTTAAAGCAGCTCTGTTGTGAGTGAAGCTACTCCCTCACAATCACTTCTCTCTTTTCTCTGCTCCAAAACGCTTATATTCTCTATCGTCTTTTTACCGCCCGTCCTTTGTTTCCTGCTGGTCTAGATTCATCCCGCCAGTTTTACTCCTCTTGTTACTTGCCGCCTGCTCCCAATCTGAATCTCTCCTTTCTGCTGCCCAACGGGATCTAAGTTCTTCCTTCCTTCCTTCTCAATCTATTCAAAAGTTTTATAATCCTTTGTAACTTTCAAACCTCTGCTCTCACCGCCGCTTTTCCCACCACTTTCACTTTCTGCTTCCTGCTGGTTTCACTAAGTGAGTCAGACCTCCGGGCCAGGCGATGCTGCTGTCTTTTTCAATGCTTGAAATAAGGGGTCCTTCTTGGTGTGGTGGGAGACTGCACCTCTCCACACCAGTTCTGAAGACTCCCCTCCTTTTTGCTGGTCCCACCACGACCGATCTTGCCCTTTATCAGGCGCTGAAACATTGAAAATCAACACGGGGAATGGAGTGATCTCTTTCCCCTGCTGCTTTGGTCCCTGTCACCGCCGGAAGTACATGAAAAAATATTAGAACAAAATATGGAGAATGTATGCTTGATGTGTGATTTTAATGCAATTGTGGAAATAAAAAAGGCTTATAGGAGCGACCAGAAAAATAAAATGAAGAAAAACTTGCTGCCTAGAACATTTACAAATTTAATAGACGAATATTTGGCGATATTATAACCCAGGAGAGGAAAAATATACATTCTATTCTAATCCCCATAAATCTTGGTCCCAAATAGATATGATTTGGCTTACCAAAACATTGATACAGGAAATCGAAGCAGTAGAAATAGTTTTAAATGATTGGGCAGACCATAACCCAGTAATGTTAGAATGGAAAGGACAATGAAGGAATAGAAGTAGGTGGATGATGAATATACAGATACTGAAAGAAAAGGAATATATTGAAAGAATGGAAAGAGAATTAAAATGGTTTTTTGAGTACAATAATAAATCTCAGACATTCCAGAATTTATGGGATACTACAAAAGCTTTTATTAGAGGATTGACAATAGCATATAATGCTAAGAGAAAAAAGGAGAAAGAAAAAGAATATAATAAAATACAAGAAGAGATCGAGAAATGGGAAAGGGAACTACAGGAAAAACCTGGAGACGAGCAAATAAGAGGTAATTCGATGATGGTAAACATAAAATGAATTTATTAGAACAAGAAAAACAGCTTAATGCATTGAAATTTATAAAGCAAAGTCATTTTGAGCATGCGAACAAACCCGGGAGATGGTTGGCGTATAGACTGAGGAAAGAGAGAGAGAAAAGAATAATCCACCAATTACAAGACGAGGAAGGTAGGTTACAACAGGGATTAGATAAGAAAAATGAAATAGTAACCAATTTTTTTCAAGAACTGTATAAACAGGATGAAGTAATTGGAGAAGAAATAATTCAATACCTAAATGGGGAAGGTATGCAGATGATAACAGAAGAAGAACAAGAGATATTAAACAGAGATATTACAATAGAGGAATTAAATCAAGTAATCAAGAAACAGAAAAATAACAAAACTCCAGGGGACAGATGGACTACCAACTGAATTTTACAAAAGATTAGGTGAATCTCTAAATTGGATTTTGTTGGAAATTTATAATGAGGCTCTAAAAGAGGCAAGGCTACCATGGAGGGTAGCTTACATTTCCCTAATCCTGAAAGAAAGAGCAGATGTTACACAAGTTAAAAACTATAGACCTATTTCTCTATTAAATTCAGATTATAAGATTTTTATGAATATTATGGTCAATAGAGTTAAAAAAAATACTGAATTGCAGAATACATACCAACCAAAATGGATTTCTACCAACAAGACAGTTAAGAAACAACATAAGAACAGTAATTGAATACTATGAAGTGCATCCAGAGAAACAGGTTGCCCTGATACTCCTGGATGCACAAAAAGCTTTTGATTGGGTCAATTGGTATTTTATGATACAACAAATCAAAAATATGAAATTTGGAGAGAAATTTGAAAGAATGATAGACACAATATAGACAAAACAAAGAGCGAGTATATTAATTAACAAGGATCATACAATTTTTTTTTTTGAGATAAATAGAGGAGTACCGCAAGGATGTCTATTGTCGCCATTATTCTTAATATTAACATTGGAAAACCTACTCCTACCTATTAGATCAAACTAATATATAAAAGGGTTAAAGCTAAAAGGAGAAGAATACAAAGTCCAGGCATTCACGGACGACCTTGTATTCTTCATAGAAGACCCATTAGAAACAGAACCAGTATTAATAAAAGAGATAGAGAAATTTGGCAAATTTGGCAGGGTTAAAAATCAATAAAGATGTTAATTAATTAAAATGTTAATTAAAAATCTAACAGAGAAACAAATAGGAGAATTAGAGAACCAATCAGGATTACAGGTAGTAAAAGAGGTAAAATATTTAGGTATCAATTTGACAGTGAGAAATAAGCTTAAAATTTGTATGGGGGGGCGGGAAGCCGATAAAATTAAATATTCTACAGGATGATAAAATGAGAGGAAGATTTGGATTACCTGCATGGGATAAATATTACAAAGCAGGGAGTTTAACATGGTTTAGAGAATGGGTCAGGTGGAAAACCCAAGATTGCTAAAATTAGAAGGTCACGACATACTGAAAGGGTGGCATGCCTTCATTTGGAATACGGGAAACAAAACACATAAATATTTCAAAAATCATATAATAAGAGGCTCACTGATCGATACTTGGAAAGAAATAAAAAACAAACATTATATGAAAATTCCCAATTGAATATCTACACTGGAGGCGACAATGCACCCAAACACATTGACAATACAGAAAGCAATAAGATACAAGGAATTATTAGACTCCCGGGGACTGTTAAAAACCCAACCAGACCTTAAAGACCAAGGTATTGAAATAGACTGGGGGGCCTTACCTGCAAATACAAACAGGGTATAAAAAAGACCAAGAAGAAGGAGGCATAGAATTAAATCCCAATAGATAAAATAAATTATTTGAAAACAGAGAAGAAAAATTAATTTCAAAAATTTATAAATCTATTAGTATGATTTGGTGGAAGAAATAGTAAAAGGACAGATGATAGCCTGGGCCAGAAATATCGGAAATAGTATACAACTAGAAGATTGGGAAAGAGTTTGGGAAACCAACCAAAGAATGACAATGTCTGTAGTTTACAAAGAAAATCAATATAAAATATGGTACAGGTGGTACAGGTGGTACTTGGTTCCATCCAGATTGGTGAAGATGTGCCCCAGTCTTAACCCACTTTGTTGGAAATGTGAACAGGTACACGGGACTTTCTTCCATTCTGTTGGCTTTGCCCAAAAACAAAAAAATGCTGGGAAAAAATTAGAATTTGGCTATTGGAAATAAAGACAGAAGAGATAGACCTCAAACCAGAAGTTTTCCTACTGGGTATGATCAGTAAAAATATTAGGAAAGAATTAACATACCTAATACTGCACATAATTACGGCAGCAAGTCTGGCTCAGCTTTGGAAGACAGATCAAATTCCAATGGGACAATTAATAATCCAAAAATCTACAATTGCTTTGAAATGGACAGGTTAACACAGGAATTAAAAAACAAGGTAGACTCGAAATAGTATATAGTATGAAACAAATGGCATGAATGGATAAAACGAAAACAAAGTTTGTAAGACAACAACATTAATAACCATATAGTGCCAATAACATATGTATATAGATATATAGATATATATTGTAGCTAGTAATAATATATTGTGTATTTTCTATTTAGCTTTTTTCTTATTTTTCTTTTCTTTTTCTGTTTATATTACATTTTCACTTTAATGTATGTAGTTAAAACTGATATTTATCTTTTTATATCTAATAAGTTATTTTTTTAAAAAAAGAAAAAAAATTAATAAAAAAAACAAAGATAATGACTAAAATATGCTGAAAAAGCAAAAAGAAGAATTGATGGAGAGTTCAGGTATGCAGGTTACGAATAAGGTAAAATATCTGGGATTACAATTGACAGCAAGGTGTAGTTCTCGCAAGAAAAATAATTATATCAAGGCTAAGCGACAGATAGATTTGGAAAAATGGGGAAATTTGAACTATCTTTGACTGAGAGAATTGCAACTATTAAGATGAATATTTTGCCTAGAATTTTATATTTATTCCAAACGATTCTGATAAAGTTAGACAAGGAATTTTTCAAAATTTGAATAAAATGATATTGAAATATATTTAACGGGAAAAAAGGCAAAAATAAAAATGAAGCTGTTACAGGATGCTAAAATCCTGTTAAAAGTTAGGTAAACCAAATCCTGTGGTTTTGGTTTACCTAACATTGAACTTTATTATCAAACAGCTAGTTTAATGTGGATTAAAGAATGGATATCATTAAAAAATACTAGATTGTTAAATTTGGAGGGACATGATTTGTTGTTGGGATGGCATGCTTTTTTGTGGTATAAAGGAACTAAGATACAGGGGTATTTTAGAAAATATGTGACGTCTTATGGTTGAATTGGGAGAAGGTAAAAAAAAATTACTACTTATCTACAATTGAAGCATTTTCATATCCAGTGGTGTTTAAAGGGAAAGAAATTATAAGAAATAAGGAATTATTGGATGAAAAGGATGAATTTAAATTAAAGCAAGATATGGAAGATCAAGGGTATAAGATGGATTGATTTTCATATATGCAAATTAGAAAGTATGGAAGATGGATTGATTTTCATATATGCAAATTAGAAAGTATTTGCATATATGAAAATCAATCCATCTAGAGATATTGAGAAAGACCTTAAACAAGAAGGCTTTTATAATGTATTGACTAATCTAGACAAGATTCTGATGGGTTCTGACGATCATATAATTAAAAAGTTATAGAGTTATTTACTAGAGGTTAAACTGGAAGAAGAACAAGTTAAAGAATCAATGATAGCATGGGAGAAGAATTTTGGTTATGGTATTGATTTAGGGAAATGGCAAAAATTGTAGTCACATAATTATAAAATGACTGTCTACAGCATATAAGGAGAATTTGTATAAGATGTTTTACAGGTGGCATCTATCCCCGTCAAGAATAGCCAGAATGTTCCAGAATAAATTGGAGAAATGTTGGAAATGTCATCAGACCCCCAGGATCTTATTACCACATGATGGATATGCACAGAAGCAAGAAGATATTGGACTAAGATACACACATGTCTGGAAAAAATGATAGACATATTTTTAAACCAGAGATATTTTTATTAGGGATTATACTGGAGACATATAATAAAAAACTGCAATATTTAATTGTGAATCTGTTGCATTTATTCCTGGAGGCTGAAGATGAGTTAAAGAAAAACATCCACGGATAGCAGAATCAACAGCAACTTTATTGAGCATCAGACACAATTTATATAGTTTCTTAGTTTCTCAGTTCTTACCTACTATATCTGTTATTTCATTATTGGTTAACAAATCTCCAAGATACAGTAATTGGTTAGAAATTAAATCATTGGTTTCATGCGAATATGCACATATGCACAAACAATAAAAGCAGCAAACGTTACATAATGAAAGAAGCAAATGTTACAGGTTATACTTTGTTTCATCTGTGTCCTTGTACATGCTGGGAACTGCTCAAATGAGATTTGCTGGTTTGCAAACATATAGGCTCAGTTACAAAAACCATATAGATGAGCAAAATAATAATCCTACATTTCCTCGCTTTTTGTTTTTAATGAAGAAAAAAGATTTTTCAAGAGCACGCAATTGAATTAAATTCAAACTAGGTGCAGGAGGCTTACAAAATTGCAAAAAATGAATCCATTTCATACACAAACAAAAGCTTATAAGACATGCAATTACAAGCACACCATATATAAACAATTGTTTTAACCAATAAATATTAGGTAATCAATTAGTTAGCCAAGCAAAAGGAGAAAATTCTTCATGTACATTATTTTTCATAGAAGCTTGTAAGTTAGCTAATTCATCTTCAATTGTTTTATTAAGTGAATGAAAATGCACAGCACAAGCACGTTGACTAACCAAGGTACAAAATCCACCTTGATGAGCTAACAAATAGTCTATAGCAAAGCGTTGTTGAATCAAATCTTGATTTAGTTCTTCAATTTCATTCTGCAGCAGTAATAACTGCAGAATAATTGCAGCAGTAGCATTAATAGATTTCTCCAATTGACATGTGAGTCCTAGAATAGAATGAGCTATTATTCCTGGGAATGATCCCAAAGTTATAGTTCCAATTATAGCTCCAGCTAATGCACGTCCAAAACTAGGCAATGAAGCAAGTTGAGTATCAATAATGACTTCATCAGAATATGTTGGTCCCAGGGCTGCACGACTTCTTTGAGTTGATAAACTACCGGAAACACCTATTTGTACAGGTAAAGACAAATATCCAATTGCAGCATATTGAGAGTTCTGAGAGTAAATATTAGTTGCATATTTATCAAAAAAGAACTTTTTCACTTGTTTCTGAGCTTCAAAGTGATCCCAAGTCAAGACTGGAGAATGTTGCAACCTAGGAGTGTTCATTTGTAGATTCAGATCGAATTCAGGAACAGGAATTTGATAACCCTGATGTTTTTCCATAAGGACGAACACATCGGCCAGGAATTCACACAGCTTGTTTTGTTTGCAGATCTTCAATTCCAGCGTAACCACGACCCCAGGTTATAAATTTAGTAGGTCCACACCAAGCAGGATCAGAAAGTTGACAATGGAGTACCAAAGGTCATGAAACAGGATCCTGAATATGAAAATGTAGATTGACTGGAATGTCTGAAAAAGACTCTAAAAATGTTAAGTAATTCCATGCATAAAGAGCAATAGATATCAAATTTTGAATCTTTTGCAAATTGAATGGGCCGGGATTCAGCTTTTATTAATTTAGTCAATGTAGCTTTGAATGCACGATGAGCTCACTCAATTATAGCTTGCCTTTGAGAGTGGTAAAGCATTCCATGTATCAATTGTCCCATTACAGAAAAAGCAGAAAGACAATGAGACCTTGTATCAAAAGTGCGCTCATGTCTAGCAGCAGTGACCCATAAAAAGTGAGAATATGTATCAATGGTTGCATGTAAATAAGTGTATGGTTTAAAGGTAGCAAATTGTGTGACATTCATTTGCCAAATTTACTCCCATAGGAAAAGGAACAGCAAATTGTTGACAAGAAGTACATCCTCAAACAATATCACGAGCTTAGGAAAGAGGAACAGAAAATTGCTTAACCAAAGATTTAGCCTCAGAACTTTGGGCAGATGTTTGAACGGAAGCGAATTGCTGACCATTCGTCAAAACCACAACCCCATGAGTAGGTCCGTGAATACTATTAAAGCTTCAGAAAGAGGAGAACGAGTAAAAATAGAAGAAAATGAAGTATTTGTAATTATTCTAGAATCTTTAGGTAAAGAATACTTAATATCACCAAGATATTGCGAAAAAGCAATTTGATATGAATCAATCATTAAATATTCATATTCAAGTTTAGTATGAGTGAAGGCAATACCATCCAAATCATGACCTATTAATTGTAAAGTTCTTCGTATGCTTTCATAATCAACTCTTCTAAAGCTGACTGATAAGGGAAAATATTTCTAGGAGGAGAAGCAGACAAATTCAACCCATGAATATGAATCACTTTTTCATCTAAAAGAGAATAAAGAAAACCAGTAAGTAGAGGTGAAAGGAATAGTTGCTAACCATAATTTCTTAGCTATAGAAACAACTCTATCAACATCTCAATTTAAGTTTGTTTAAAATTTCTTCTTCTGCAAGGCAGTAAGAGACACCAAATCTCCAGGATGTTTGGAATCTTTTAACAAAGAAAAGAGAGGTAACATTTCTCTTGTAGAAATTTGAAAATATGGACGAGCCTAATTAATTGTACCTAAAAGTTGTTGCCATTGAACCAAAGTATATGAAGATTGCACTAAATTCAGGTAAGATAAGAATGGAAGAAGGTTATAAAACTTTAAATCCTAAATATGAATATAACTTTAAATCCTATATAGGAATATGCATTGTATTTTTTCAGGAGCTATGTAGCCTTTGCTGGCTACAATAGTAGTCAATGTTTGTAGCACTTGTTCTTCATCAAAATCTGGAGCTGATATTAAAATATCATCCATATAATGATAAACTAAATAAGAAGGAAATTGATCACGAAAAGGTTGCAAAGGTTGATCTACAAAATATAGACAAATAGTAGGAGAATTGAGCATACCTTGTGGTAAAACACACCAATGATATCGTTTTGTGGGTTAGCTATTGTTTAAAACAGGCGTTTTGCGGGTTGGCTATTGTGATACAATAGTGATACAAATGCCTGACTACAGCTCTCAAATCACTGGGTTTCCATCCATCTCCAGCTGATGAATGTACCTTCGCAAGGGATACCAAAGGGGGGGCTGGAGAAAGTCCTAGTGTATGTCGATGGCCTGACAAGGGGGGATATATTTGCCAGGACCCTACAAAAAAGGTTCACCCTAAAGTCTTTAGGATATATTTGTACTTAGGCGTACAAATTATCACTACACCAAATGGTTTTGCTCTCTCCCGAAAGGAGAAGGTAGAGGAACTTCTGGTGAAAGGTAAAATGGAAGATAGCAAGCCAACTGCTATCCCAATGCAAACCGACTATTGAGGATTGACACACAAGGATAGCCCAGAGTTCCAAAATAATACTCTATTTAGGTCAGTGGTCGGCTCTTTATTATATATAAGTAACTGGAGCCATCCAGGTATTGCCCTGGCCATGAACCTGATATCCAGACAAGTGGAACATCCTATCCAGTTCCACTGGTTGGCCATTAGAAAGCTATTAAGGTAACTCAAGACCACAGCAGATTTTGTGCTCCACCGCTGAGGCCGAATTTGCATGCCTATCAGAGGCAGGGAGTGATCTGATATGGTTTCATGCCTTAATCTCTAGCATCTGTACACCACTGACTTTGCCCATCCAAATTATAGAAGACAACACCAGGGCCATAGGCATTGCCAAAGCTATGCGGTGGGGAAAAGGTCTAGACATATTGATATCCATTATCAAAATGTTAGGCAACTAGTAGAGATGGGTTTGTATCTTTAACACACTCTCAGACCAAACATCAAACAGCTGACATTTTCACAAAACTTCTACCAGCAGAGAGGCACAAAGATCTGTGTAAAAAGTTATGTTTCACAGGGTAAATTCTGTTGTACTTTGCATTTGTGTGTTTGCATGCCATTGGCTCGCAAGGAGGGGAACTGTCACGTATTTGCAAGCCATTGGCATATGTGTCATGTAGACATTAGTGGAGGCACTATGTGGAAAGGAGGGACTTACCCTGAGTATAAAACCCCCTCCAACCTTTCCACCATGCTCTCTTAGGCATTTGTTCCCCATGAGACTTGGTCTCTGATCAGGGTAGTCACACACATCATGTGCCTCCTACCCTACAATGAAGACCAAGACACTATGTGCAAAGGCTGTATGCTTTATTGTATGAATAAATACATTTAAGATACTTATTTCATGCATCTGCCTCTGGACTCTTCTATGCTCCTGAGTGTTTCTACGATCCCAATTCCACAACTGATAAGTAAAAAAAAAACCCATCTTGTGGATGGTTTTAAGATGGTTTTAAGACCATCTACAAGATACTTCACATTTGAATAGTCAAAAGCCAGATTGAGTCAATTTTACATTGTGAATATATCAGTGTTTTCTTTGTTCTCTTTTGCCTAAAGGTAGTTGAAAAATCAACTGGACTTGGGGTTTTTTTCTTGAATATGTTTTGTTTCTCATCCTTTGAACAGCAGCTTTGGGAAAATAGCACCCAAAGGTGTTATTTTAGCAGAATACAATTGTGTTCGGTATTGTTCCACTATACGTGTTTTTGTTTTTGGGATCAAAACTATATCCCAAAGAAATCCGTTATATATCCTGTAGATCCCTTTCACCTTATTGTTATTTATGCAATGTTTCTTTCCATCTTTCTTAATTATATCTCCAAATATCTTATCTTAATGTGTCTGTAGAGCTTATTTTAAGTCTGGTCATCAATATCAGGAGTAAAGATTCTGGATTGATTTGTTGGATGATCTCTGCTGCCCATGCCATTCTTCTCCAGCATCAAAGTTCAAAAGTATAAATGCTCTTTCTATTCTGCTTCTTCAAAGCTCAGCTTTTGCATCCATGTCATCATACGGAAAGCCATTGCTTCCATATTTTCAGTCATTATGGCATTTTTGATTTAGATAAAATTCAATCATTGCCCTTCAAACTGTTCATGTTTGCAAAAGCAGAATAGTGCCAAAACAAATCTAGAAAACATTTTAATAAATAACAGAATTTCCCTCATTTTCTTCAATTCCTTCATATTCTTGAATTCTGCCAAGCTTTACAATGAATTACAATCTGGTGTATTTATTGTAACAGTTAACTGCATGTAATTTGTGCTGGCATGCCCTAATTCATGAATAATAATAGCAAGTTCTTTATAGATTCCATCTGGTGCATTGTGCATTGTGCTTCTAACCTTATTCTTCCTTTGCTTTGCTGGCTGAGGAATTCTGGGAGTTGAAATCCACAAATCTAAAAGTTGCCAAGGTTGAAGACCTCTGCCTTAGACCACTTTAGGAGCAAAGTGGTAGGTTTTGCTGGCGTTTAAGGAGGAAAGGAAAGGAGGAAGGGAGAGAGAAAAAAAGAGAAAAGAGAAAAGAAAGAAAGAAAGAAAGAAAGAAAGAAAGAAAGAAAGAAAGAAAGAAAGAAAGAAAGAAAGAAAGAAAGAAAGAAAGAAAGAAAAGAGGAAGGAAGGGAGGGAAGGAGAGAGAGAGAGAGAGAATAGGAAGGAAGGACCACAAACCCTGATACTAGACATGGCTTCAGAAGACGCTTTGAAACAGGATAGCAATCTAGGGCTGGAACGGACCTTGGAGGCCATCTAATCCAACACCCTGCTCCAGCAGGAAACCTTATATTGTCTAGATTGTTTTGGTGCCTCTAACAGAGAGGAAAATTGCCAGAAAGGAGTTTACTAGGACAAGGCTGCCATGCAGAGGAACGCAGAGATAATCTTTGATTTATGACCACAATTGAGCCCAAAATTTTGGTTGCTAACCAGGAGCATTGTTTAGTGAGTTTCACCACACTTTACTCTAACAGTCTTCTGTAAGCTATGTAGGGAAGAATATCTGAAGGTGTGTGTAATGTTCTAAATGTATAGAAGTTATAGTTAAATGTGTGGCAGAAAATGGATTCTAGGTGTGTTTTTCGAAATGTAGTAAGTGAGGTTGAATGTGTATAAAAAGAACTTTCTCTGTGTGTACATAAACATACAGTATATATAGTAGATAATGTATCATTTTGTGTGCCCATATACACTCTATACTATGTAATATGTATGCCCATCTATGGCATATATACATAGGATTAAATAGTATATTTTGGATGTTCAGTAGTAGTAAATAAATAGACAGGAAAATTGTATCACAGAGATATTGAGGTGAGAAGAGGCCAGGCAACCTAACCCTAACCCTTGATGTGAGTGATATCAAGTTGGCCATGCCCACCCAGTCACATGACTACCAAGCTACGCCCACCCAGTCACATGACCACCAAACCACGCCCTCCAAACAAGTCATGCCCACAAAACCGGTGTAAAAATATTTGGAACCCACCCCTGATATGTATGTGAGTATATTATGTGCTCCTTATAACTGGTTCAAAGATATCTGACAACATGATAGAAGGGAAACTGGGAAAATGGATATTCCAGAAGCCAAATCTGATGACAAGAAAGATCCAATTTCAGGAACTTCAGATTGGGGTCCAGGAGGGAATGGACAAGAGTAGGAGGAGAGGCGAAGGCTGAAAATATGACCAGAAAAGCAGCTGGCTGACAAAGAAAGGCAAGAAATGCAGCTGCAGCCAGGAAACTAGGAAAACCAGATAGAAGCAGAAGGCAGAAGAGGTTTAGCTGCAGCTGGTCAGCAGGAGCGAAGAGGAACTGCCTCCCTCGCCAGATCACAGGGCATGCAGGGCTGAGAGGAGGGAAGCACAATGGAGACTAAGGCTACTCATGAGGAAGCTTTGTGGGTGACTTTATGGACTTGATATGTATTTTGGGACTTGTCATTTAGATGAACTTTCCCAATTAATGACCTTCATTCATGCTATGATAATTCTCCAATTATTACAATTCTTACAAATCCTTATTATTCATTATTATTGTTGGCTGGGAATTCTGGGAACTTTTCGCTTGAGTAAACTAATGTGGATGGACTTGGCCGAGTGCCTTTGGAAGGAGTACTTCAATTGCTACTGGATTGATGACTCTAGTGATAGGGAAAATTCCAATGAAATTTGGCCTTTGCTTCTTTGAAGGCTGAAATGATTTCAAGAAATTTGTAGACAGTATATATCTTGGGTTCCATACTTTTCTTTCAGCCTGAATTTTAAAAGACTCTAGCTTCCTTTAAGACTAATCTAACCACGCCATGTGTTTTGCAAATTATCCATCTACTCCTTAAGTGGGGGGATGGTAGGCTCTTCTGTGAGTAGTTCAGGCATGGGGCTGAAATCCTGCCCTGTTGCTTACTCTAAAAGGGGTAAAACCAGTGCTTGAGTGTACAGAATTATTAAATGCAACTTCAGCAAAAGGTAAAAGTTCAGACCAGTTATCCTATTGAAAATTAATAAAACATCTTAAATATTGTTCTAGCACTGAATTCAATCTCTCAGAATTGCTGTTAGTACACATATGATGTGAAGAGCTGGCCACTACCAAGTAAGTCCAAAAATGCCCTCCAAAATTTGGAGGTGAATTGAATCTCTTTGTTGGAGATGATCCTTTGTGGAACTCCATAAAGCCGATAAATGTGTATTAGGAATAATTTACCGGAAAGCTTAAAATGACCTTCACTGTAAGATCAGATCTTTTGCTCAGGAGTTAGCCCAAGGAGTTTCTCGGAACTGGTGGTACAACTAAATTCAGCCACAGAACTCGAGTTACCATGAAGTTCATTTGAAAAAGGAACATGTCTCCAGAATCATCTAGCTCCAAAAAATTAAAAAAACACCTTTGTCAGATAAGACCTTTCTCTGAGCAGTTAACCCAAGGAATATGTTTCCTTGTAAGATGACAAATTTCCCTGACAAGTTAGCCCAAGGACTATTTCACAATTGGTGGAAGAAAATTCAGTTAGCCCAAGGACTGTCTCAGAATTGGTGGTACAACTAAATTTAACTAAAGTTAAATTACCTTTAGGCAAAGAACTGGAGTTAACATCCAGTTTCAGAGTTGAAAAACAAGTATATCTCCGTTTTCGTATAGCTACAGAATGATTGAAAACCCCACTTTATCATTTAAGAACTTTGCCTGAGCAGTTAACCCAAGGAATTGACGGGAGAATTGAATTCAGCCAGAAAATCTGTGTTTAAGGCAGATCTGAAAACCAAAAACATCCTCTTTCACCTGGCTCTGGAGAGCTGTAAAATCCTATCCTTCTCAGATCAGATGGTTCCCTAATACCGCTGAATTGGTGGTAGACCTCAATTCAGGCAGACGAGTTCCCACCTGCTGACTTGAGCTAACTTGGAAACCAAAGACATCTCCATGTTCGCCTGTCTCCGGAAAGCTTAAGAACCCTTTCCTTGTCATATCAGACCTTAACCTGGTATTGTCCCATGGACTATCTCAGCATTGTTGGTACAGCTCAATTCAGCACTTAAACGTGAGTTACCACGATTTTCCATGTTTTTCTTACTGCGGAAAAGTTAAAATCTCCTTTCCAATAAGATGACAACTTTCCCTGAGGAGTTAGCCCAAGGAGATCTAAGATTTGGAAGAAATAGCAGCCAGAAAACTCAATTTGAAAACAAGCGTATATGACGTCCCCTGGCTCTAGAAAGCTTAGAGTCCACTCCATCTACTGAAGAGACCCGTCCATGAGCCAGAAACCTTGCATTTCCACCCCTAGCTCAGAGTTGGAAAACATGGTCGCCTATTTCCCGAAAGGTTTTAATACCCTTCAACGTAAGAGCAGAACTTTTACTCAGAAAGTAGCCCAACGCCTATTTCACAATTGGTGGTACATCTAAATCGAACCACACAACTCGAGTCATCACTCAGGTTCGGAGTTGAGAAAGGAACGTTTCTCCATATTCTCCTGCTTCCAGAAAGATTGAAATAATACGTTTGTCAGATAAGAAATTTCCCTGAGCAGTTAACTCAAAGAATGGGTCAGAATGGGTGGGAGACCTGAATTCATCCAGAAAAGTTCTTTTGGGCCGTATTTGAGACACAAAAACACCACCATGTTTTCCTGGAGGTTTGGTTCCGGAAAACTTAAAATCCCCTTTCTTGTAAAGTAGGAAATTTCCTGAGGGTTTAGCCCAAGGAATACAATTGGTGTTAGGAGTCAATTCAGCCAGAAATTGTTTTTAGACAGATTTGAAATCAAAAGCTCCTCTCTGTTCCCCTTGACACAAGAAAACAAAAGCCCCTTTCCTTTTCAGATGACACTTTCCCGGAGGAGTTTGCCCAAGGACTATCAGAATTGCTTAAAGAAAATTCTGCCAGAAAACCTTTAACTCACAGATCAGATTTGAAACAAACAGGAATTAGATTTCCCCTGGCTTGGGAAAGCTTAGAAACTACTACATCTCAAAATGACACAATTCCATGAACCAGAAACCTTGAGTTTCCATCCCGACCCTAGAGCTGAAAAACAAACGTATCTCCATGTTCGCCGAGTTCTGGGAAGCTTAAAATGCCCTCCATTGTAAGATCAGAAGATTTGCTTAGGACCTAGCCCAAAAGAAGTCTCAAAATTGTCGCTAAATTTAGCCACAGAACTGGAGTTACCACAGAGTTGAAAAACGAGGATATTGGCACTTTCGTCTGGCTCCAGAAAGATTTTATAAAAAAATACCTTTATCAGACAAGAACTGTCCCAAAGGAGTTAGCCAAAGGAATATCAGTGGCAAAATTCAGTTTAGCCAGAAAATCTGTTTTTAACCAGAATTGAAAACCAAAGGCTTTTCCGTGATTCCTGCCTACGGAAAACTTAAAAACCCTTTCCTTCTAAGATGACAACTCTCTCTGAGGAGACACAAGAAGTATCCTAGATTTCGTGGAAGAAAATTCAGTTAGCCCAAGGACTCTCAGAACTGGTGGTACAGTTAATGCAGTCACAGAACTCGAGTTACGATCCAGGTTCAGTTGAAAAAGAAACATGTCTCCATATTCGTCTAGCTCCACAAAAATTTTAAAAACACCTTGGTCAAATAAGAATTTTCCCTGTGCAGTTAACCCAAGGAAAATGTCAGAATTTGCAGGAGAATTGAATTCATCCAGAAAAGTCCTTTTGGGCCGTATTTTCGAAATAAACACACCTCCATGTTTTCCTGGAGGTTTGGTTCCGGAAAGATTAAAATCTCTTTTCTTGTAAGATAGGCACCTTCCCTGAGGAGTAGCCGTGGCCTTCTTAGAGCTGAAAAACAAACAAATCTCCATGTTCACCTATTACCGGAAAGCTTAAAATGTCCTTCACTGTAAGATCAGATCTTTTGCTCAGGAGTTAGCCCAAGGAGTGTCTCGGAACTGGTGGTACAACTAAATTCAGCCACAGAACTCGAGTTACCATGAAGTTCATTTGAAAAAGGAACATGTCTCCAGAATCATCTAGCTCCAAAAAATTAAAAAAACACCTTTGTCAGATAAGACCTTTCTCTGAGCAGTTAACCCAAGGAATATGTTTCCTTGTAAGATGACAAATTTCCCTGATGAGTTAGCCCAAGGACTATTTCACAATTGGTGGAAGAAAATTCAGTTAGCCCAAGGACTGTCTCAGAATTGGTGGTACAACTAAATTTAACTAGTTAAATTACCTTTAGGCAAAGAACTGGAGTTAACATCCAGTTTCAGAGTTGAAAAACAAGTATATCTCCGTTTTCGTATAGCTACAGAATGATTGAAAACCCCACTTTATCATTTAAGAACTTTGCCTGAGCAGTTACCCCAAGGAATTGACGGGAGAATTGAATTCAGCCAGAAAATCTGTAAGGCAGATCTGAAAACCAAAAACATCCTCTTTCACCTGGCTCTGGAGAGCTGTAAAATCCTATCCTTCTCAGATCAGATGGTTCCCTGAGACCCAGGAATACCGCTGAATTGGTGGTAGACCTCAATTCAGGCAGACGAGTTCCCACCTGCTGACTTGAGCTAACTTGGAAACCAAAGACATCTCCATGTTAGCCTGTCTCCGGAAAGCTTAAGAACCCTTGTCATATCAGACCTTAACCTGGTATTGTCCCATGGACTATCTCAGCATTGTTGGTACAACTCAATTCAGCACTTAAACGTGAGTTACCACGATTTTCCATGTTTTTCTTACTGCGGAAAACTTAAAATCCCCTTTCCTATAAGATGACAACTTTCCCTGAGGAGTTAGCCCAAGGAGATCTAAGATTTGGAAGAAATATCAGCCAGAAAACTCATTTGAAAACAAGCGTATATGACGTCCCCTGGCTCTAGAAAGCTTAGAGTCCACTCCATCTACTGATGAGACCCGTCCATGAGCCAGAAACCTTGCATTTCCACCCCTAGCTCAGAGTTGGAAAACATGGTCGCCTATTTCCCGAAAGGTTTTAATGCCCTTCAACGTAAGAGCAGAACTTTTCCTCAGAAAGTAGCCCAACGCCTATTTCACAATTGGTGGTACATCTAAATCGAACCACACGACTCGAGTCATCACTCAGGTTCGGAGTTGAGAAAGGAACGTTTCTCCATATTCTCCTGCTTCCAGAAAGATTGAAATAATACGTTTGTCAGATAAGAAATTTCCCTGAGCAGTTAACTCAAAGAATGGGTCAGAATGGGTGGGAGACCTGAATTCATCCAGAAAAGTTCTTTTGGGCCGTATTTGAGACACAAAAACACCACCATGTTTTCCTGGAGGTTTGGTTCCGGAAAACTTAAAATCCCCTTTCTTGTAAAGTAGGAAATTTCCTGAGGGTTTAGCCCAAGGAATACAATTGGTGTTAGGAGTCAATTCAGCCAGAAATTGTTTTTAGACAGATTTGAAATCAAAAGCTCCTCTCTGTTCCCCTTGACACAAGAAAACAAAAGCCCCTTTCCTTTTCAGATGACACTTTCCCGGAGGAGTTCGCCCAAGGACTATCAAAATTGCTTAAAGAAAATTCTGCCAGAAAACCTTTAACTCACAGATCAGATTTGAAACAAACAGGAATTAGATCTCCCCTGGCTTGGGAAAGCTTAGAAACTACTACATCTCAAGATGACACCATTCCATGAACCAGAAACCTTGAGTTTCCATCCCGACCCTAGAGCTGAAAAACAAACGTATCTCCATGTTCGCCGAGTTCTGGGAAGCTTAAAATGCCCTCCATTGTAAGATCAGAAGATTTGCTTAGGACCTAGCCCAAAAGAAGTCTCAAAATTGTCGCTAAATTTAGCCACAGAACTGGAGTTACCACAGAGTTGAAAAACGAGGATATTGGCACTTTCGTCTGGCTCCAGAAAGATTTTATTAAAAAATACCTTTATCAGACAAGAACTGTCCCAAAGGAGTTAGCCAAAGGAATATCAAAGTGGCAAAATTCAGTTTAGCCAGAAAATCTGTTTTTAACCAGAATTGAAAACCAAACGCTTTTCCGTGATCCCTGCCTACGGAAAACTTAAAAACCCTTTCCTTCTAAGATGACAACTCTCTCTGAGGAGACACAAGAAGTATCCTAGATTTCGTGGAAGAAAATTCAGTTAGCCCAAGGACTCTCAGAACTGGTGGTACAGTTAATGCAGTCACAGAACTCGAGTTACGATCCAGGTTCAGTTGAAAAAGAAACATGTCTCCATATTCGTCTAGCTCCACAAAAATTTTAAAAACACCTTGGTCAAATAAGAATTTTCCCTGTGCAGTTAACCCAAGGAAAATGTCAGAATTTGCAGGAGAATTGAATTCATCCAGAAAAGTCCTTTTGGGCCGTATTTTCGAAATAAACACACCTCCATGTTTTCCTGGAGGTTTGGTTCCGGAAAGATTAAAATCTCTTTTCTTGTAAGATAGGCACCTTCCCTGAGGAGTAGCCGTGGCCTTCTTAGAGCTGAAAAACAAACAAATCTCCATGTTCACCTATTACCGGAAAGCTTAAAATGCCCTTCACTGTAAGATCAGATCTTTTGCTCAGGAGTTAGCCCAAGGAGTGTCTCGGAACTGGTGGTACAACTAAATTCAGCCACAGAACTCGAGTTACCATGAAGTTCATTTGAAAAAGGAACATGTCTCCAGAATCATCTAGCTCCAAAAAATTAAAAAAACACCTTTGTCAGATAAGACCTTTCTCTGAGCAGTTAACCCAAGGAATATGTTTCCTTGTAAGATGACAAATTTCCCTGATGAGTTAGCCCAAGGACTATTTCACAATTGGTGGAAGAAAATTCAGTTAGCCCAAGGACTGTCTCAGCATTGTTGGTACAACTCAATTCAGCACTTAAACGTGAGTTACCACGATTTTCCATGTTTTTCTTACTGCGGAAAACTTAAAATCCCCTTTCCTATAAGATGACAACTTTCCCTGAGGAGTTAGCCCAAGGAGATCTAAGATTTGGAAGAAATATCAGCCAGAAAACTCAATTTGAAAACAAGCGTATTTGACGTCCCCTGGCTCTAGAAAGCTTAGAGTCCACTCCATCTACTGATGAGACCCGTCCATGAGCCAGAAACCTTGCATTTCCACCCCTAGCTCAGAGTTGGAAAACATGGTCGCCTATTTCCCGAAAGGTTTTAATGCCCTTCAACGTAAGAGCAGAACTTTTCCTCAGAAAGTACCCCAACGCCTATTTCACAATTGGTGGTACATCTAAATCGAACCACACAACTCGAGTCATCACTCAGGTTCGGAGTTGAGAAAGGAACGTTTCTCCATATTCTCCTGCTTCCAGAAAGATTGAAATAATACGTTTGTCAGATAAGAAATTTCCCTGAGCAGTTAACTCAAAGAATGGGTCAGAATGGGTGGGAGACCTGAATTCATCCAGAAAAGTTCTTTTGGGCCGTATTTGAGACACAAAAACACCACCATGTTTTCCTGGAGGTTTGGTTCCGGAAAACTTAAAATCCCCTTTCTTGTAAAGTAGGAAATTTCCTGAGGGTTTAGCCCAAGGAATACAATTGGTGTTAGGAGTCAATTCAGCCAGAAATTGTTTTTAGACAGATTTGAAATCAAAAGCTCCTCTCTGTTCCCCTTGACACAAGAAAACAAAAGCCCCTTTCCTTTTCAGATGACACTTTCCCGGAGGAGTTTGCCCATGGACTATCAGAATTGCTTAAAGAAAATTCTGCCAGAAAACCTTTAACTCACAGATCAGATTTGAAACAAACAGGAATTAGATCTCCCCTGGCTTGGGAAAGCTTAGAAACTACTACATCTCGACACCATTCCATGAACCAGAAACCTTGAGTTTCCATCCCGACCCTAGAGCTGAAAAACAAACGTATCTCCATGTTCGCCGAGTTCTGGGAAGCTTAAAATGCCCTCCATTGTAAGATCAGAAGATTTGCTTAGGACCTAGCCCAAAAGAAGTCTCAAAATTGTCGCTAAATTTAGCCACAGAACTGGAGTTACCACAGAGTTGAAAAACGAGGATATTGGCACTTTCGTCTGGCTCCAGAAAGATTTTATAAAAAAATACCTTTATCAGACAAGAACTGTCCCAAAGGAGTTAGCCAAAGGAATATCAAAGTGGCAAAATTCAGTTTAGCCAGAAAATCTGTTTTTAACCAGAATTGAAAACCAAAGGCTTTTCCATGATCCCTGCCTACGGAAAACTTAAAAACCCTTTCCTTCTAAGATGACAACTCTCTCTGAGGAGACACAAGAAGTATCCTAGATTTCGTGGAAGAAAATTCAGTTAGCCCAAGGACTCTCAGAACTGGTGGTACAGTTAATGCAGACACAGAACTCGAGTTACGATCCAGGTTCAGTTGAAAAAGAAACATGTCTCCATATTCGTCTAGCTCCACAAAAATTTTAAAAACACCTTGGTCAAATAAGAATTTTCCCTGTGCAGTTAACCCAAGGAAAATGTCAGAATTTGCAGGAGAATTGAATTCATCCAGAAAAGTCCTTTTGGGCCGTATTTTCGAAATAAACACACCTCCATGTTTTCCTGGAGGTTTGGTTCCGGAAAGATTAAAATCTCTTTTCTTGTAAGATAAGCACCTTCCCTGAGGAGTAGCCGTGGCCTTCTTAGAGCTGAAAAACAAACAAATCTCCATGTTCACCTATTACCGGAAAGCTTAAAATGCCCTTCACTGTAAGATCAGATCTTTTGCTCAGGAGTTAGCCCAAGGAGTGTCTCGGAACTGGTGGTACAACTAAATTCAGCCACAGAACTCGAGTTACCATGAAGTTCATTTGAAAAAGGAACATGTCTCCAGAATCATCTAGCTCCAAAAAATTAAAAAAACACCTTTGTCAGATAAGACCTTTCTCTGAGCAGTTAACCCAAGGAATATGTTTCCTTGTAAGATGACAAATTTCCCTGATGAGTTAGCCCAAGGACTATTTCACAATTGGTGGAAGAAAATTCAGTTAGCCCAAGGACTGTCTCAGAATTGGTGGTACAACTAAATTTAACTAGTTAAATTACCTTTAGGCAAAGAACTGGAGTTAACATCCAGTTTCAGAGTTGAAAAACAAGTATATCTCCGTTTTCGTATAGCTACAGAATGATTGAAAACCCCAATTGACGGGAGAATTGAATTCAGCCAGAAAATCTGTGTTTAAGGCAGATCTGAAAACCAAAAACATCCTCTTTCACCTGGCTCTGGAGAGCTGTAAAATCCTATCCTTCTCAGATCAGATGGTTCCCTGAGACCCAGGAATACCGCTGAATTGGTGGTAGACCTCAATTCAGGCAGACGAGTTCCCACCTGCTGACTTGAGCTAACTTGGAAACCAAAGACATCTCCATGTTCGCCTGTCTCCGGAAAGCTTAAGAACCCTTTCCTTGTCATATCAGACCTTAACCTGGTATTGTCCCATGGACTATCTCAGCATTGTTGGTACAACTCAATTCAGCACTTAAACGTGAGTTACCACGATTTTCCATGTTTTTCTTACTGCGGAAAACTTAAAATCCCCTTTCCTATAAGATGACAACTTTCCCTGAGGAGTTAGCCCAAGGAGATCTAAGATTTGGAAGAAATATCAGCCAGAAAACTCAATTTGAAAACAAGCGTATTTGACGTCCCCTGGCTCTAGAAAGCTTAGAGTCCACTCCATCTACTGAGACCCGTCCATGAGCCAGAAACCTTGCATTTCCACCCCTAGCTCAGAGTTGGAAAACATGGTCGCCTATTTCCCGAAAGGTTTTAATGCCCTTCAACGTAAGAGCAGAACTTTTCCTCAGAAAGTAGCCCAACGCCTATTTCACAATTGGTGGTACATCTAAATCGAACCACACGACTCGAGTCATCACTCAGGTTCGGAGTTGAGAAAGGAACGTTTCTCCATATTCTCCTGCTTCCAGAAAGATTGAAATAATACGTTTGTCAGATAAGAAATTTCCCTGAGCAGTTAACTCAAAGAATGGGTCAGAATGGGTGGGAGACCTGAATTCATCCAGAAAAGTTCTTTTGGGCCGTATTTGAGACACAAAAACACCACCATGTTTTCCTGGAGGTTTGGTTCCGGAAAACTTAAAATCCCCTTTCTTGTAAAGTAGGAAATTTCCTGAGGGTTTAGCCCAAGGAATACAATTGGTGTTAGGAGTCAATTCAGCCAGAAATTGTTTTTAGACAGATTTGAAATCAAAAGCTCCTCTCTGTTCCCCTTGACACAAGAAAACAAAAGCCCCTTTCCTTTTCAGATGACACTTTCCCGGAGGAGTTCGCCCAAGGACTATCAAAATTGCTTAAAGAAAATTCTGCCAGAAAACCTTTAACTCACAGATCAGATTTGAAACAAACAGGAATTAGATCTCCCCTGGCTTGGGAAAGCTTAGAAACTACTACATCTCAAGATGACACCATTCCATGAACCAGAAACCTTGAGTTTCCATCCCGACCCTAGAGCTGAAAAACAAACGTATCTCCATGTTCGCCGAGTTCTGGGAAGCTTAAAATGCCCTCCATTGTAAGATCAGAAGATTTGCTTAGGACCTAGCCCAAAAGAAGTCTCAAAATTGTCGCTAAATTTAGCCACAGAACTGGAGTTACCACAGAGTTGAAAAACGAGGATATTGGCACTTTCGTCTGGCTCCAGAAAGATTTTATTAAAAAATACCTTTATCAGACAAGAACTGTCCCAAAGGAGTTAGCCAAAGGAATATCAAAGTGGCAAAATTCAGTTTAGCCAGAAAATCTGTTTTTAACCAGAATTGAAAACCAAAGGCTTTTCCGTGATCCCTGCCTACGGAAAACTTAAAAACCCTTTCCTTCTAAGATGACAACTCTCTCTGAGGAGACACAAGAAGTATCCTAGATTTCGTGGAAGAAAATTCAGTTAGCCCAAGGACTCTCAGAACTGGTGGTACAGTTAATGCAGTCACAGAACTCGAGTTACGATCCAGGTTCAGTTGAAAAAGAAACATGTCTCCATATTCGTCTAGCTCCACAAAAATTTTAAAAACACCTTGGTCAAATAAGAATTTTCCCTGTGCAGTTAACCCAAGGAAAATGTCAGAATTTGCAGGAGAATTGAATTCATCCAGAAAAGTCCTTTTGGGCCGTATTTTCGAAATAAACACACCTCCATGTTTTCCTGGAGGTTTGGTTCCGGAAAGATTAAAATCTCTTTTCTTGTAAGATAGGCACCTTCCCTGAGGAGTAGCCGTGGCCTTCTTAGAGCTGAAAAACAAACAAATCTCCATGTTCACCTATTACCGGAAAGCTTAAAATGCCCTTCACTGTAAGATCAGATCTTTTGCTCAGGAGTTAGCCCAAGGAGTGTGTCGGAACTGGTGGTACAACTAAATTCAGCCACAGAACTCGAGTTACCATGAAGTTCATTTGAAAAAGGAACATGTCTCCAGAATCATCTAGCTCCAAAAAATTAAAAAAACACCTTTGTCAGATAAGACCTTTCTCTGAGCAGTTAACCCAAGGAATATGTTTCCTTGTAAGATGACAAATTTCCCTGATGAGTTAGCCCAAGGACTATTTCACAATTGGTGGAAGAAAATTCAGTTAGCCCAAGGACTGTCTCAGAATTGGTGGTACAACTAAATTTAACTAGTTAAATTACCTTTAGGCAAAGAACTGGAGTTAACATCCAGTTTCAGAGTTGAAAAACAAGTATATCTCCGTTTTCGTATAGCTACAGAATGATTGAAAACCCCAATTGACGGGAGAATTGAATTCAGCCAGAAAATCTGTGTTTAAGGCAGATCTGAAAACCAAAAACATCCTCTTTCACCTGGCTCTGGAGAGCTGTAAAATCCTATCCTTCTCAGATCAGATGGTTCCCTGAGACCCAGGAATACCGCTGAATTGGTGGTAGACCTCAATTCAGGCAGACGAGTTCCCACCTGCTGACTTGAGCTAACTTGGAAACCAAAGACATCTCCATGTTCGCCTGTCTCCGGAAAGCTTAAGAACCCTTTCCTTGTCATATCAGACCTTAACCTGGTATTGTCCCATGGACTATCTCAGCATTGTTGGTACAACTCAATTCAGCACTTAAACGTGAGTTACCACGATTTTCCATGTTTTTCTTACTGCGGAAAACTTAAAATCCCCTTTCCTATAAGATGACAACTTTCCCTGAGGAGTTAGCCCAAGGAGATCTAAGATTTGGAAGAAATATCAGCCAGAAAACTCAATTTGAAAACAAGCGTATTTGACGTCCCCTGGCTCTAGAAAGCTTAGAGTCCACTCCATCTACTGATGAGACCCGTCCATGAGCCAGAAACCTTGCATTTCCACCCCTAGCTCAGAGTTGGAAAACATGGTCGCCTATTTCCCGAAAGGTTTTAATGCCCTTCAACGTAAGAGCAGAACTTTTCCTCAGAAAGTAGCCCAACGCCTATTTCACAATTGGTGGTACATCTAAATCGAACCACACGACTCGAGTCATCACTCAGGTTCGGAGTTGAGAAAGGAACGTTTCTCCATATTCTCCTGCTTCCAGAAAGATTGAAATAATACGTTTGTCAGATAAGAAATTTCCCTGAGCAGTTAACTCAAAGAATGGGTCAGAATGGGTGGGAGACCTGAATTCATCCAGAAAAGTTCTTTTGGGCCGTATTTGAGACACAAAAACACCACCATGTTTTCCTGGAGGTTTGGTTCCGGAAAACTTAAAATCCCCTTTCTTGTAAAGTAGGAAATTTCCTGAGGGTTTAGCCCAAGGAATACAATTGGTGTTAGGAGTCAATTCAGCCAGAAATTGTTTTTAGACAGATTTGAAATCAAAAGCTCCTCTCTGTTCCCCTTGACACAAGAAAACAAAAGCCCCTTTCCTTTTCAGATGACACTTTCCCGGAGGAGTTCGCCCAAGGACTATCAAAATTGCTTAAAGAAAATTCTGCCAGAAAACCTTTAACTCACAGATCAGATTTGAAAGAAACAGGAATTAGATCTCCCCTGGCTTGGGAAAGCTTAGAAACTACTACATCTCAAGATGACACCATTCCATGAACCAGAAACCTTGAGTTTCCATCTCGACCCTAGAGCTGAAAAACAAACGTAT
Organism: Coluber constrictor foxii; assembly: GCA_038048745.1. Taxonomy (NCBI): domain Eukaryota; kingdom Metazoa; phylum Chordata; class Lepidosauria; order Squamata; family Colubridae; genus Coluber; species Coluber constrictor. Next base: position 108,934,768 of record CM075961.1, on the reverse strand, counting down.
CTCCATGTTCGCCGAGTTCTGGGAAGCTTAAAATGCCCTCCATTGTAAGATCAGAAGATTTGCTTAGGACCTAGCCCAAAAGAAGTCTCAAAATTGTCGCTAAATTTAGCCACAGAACTGGAGTTACCACAGAGTTGAAAAACGAGGATATTGGCACTTTCGTCTGGCTCCAGAAAGATTTTATTAAAAAATACCTTTATCAGACAAGAACTGTCCCAAAGGAGTTAGCCAAAGGAATATCAAAGTGGCAAAATTCAGTTTAGCCAGAAAATCTGTTTTTAACCAGAATTGAAAACCAAAGGCTTTTCCGTGATCCCTGCCTATGGAAAACTTAAAAACCCTTTCCTTCTAAGATGACAACTCTCTCTGAGGAGACACAAGAAGTATCCTAGATTTCGTGGAAGAAAATTCAGTTAGCCCAAGGACTCTCAGAACTGGTGGTACAGTTAATGCAGTCACAGAACTCGAGTTACGATCCAGGTTCAGTTGAAAAAGAAACATGTCTCCATATTCGTCTAGCTCCACAAAAATTTTAAAAACACCTTGGTCAAATAAGAATTTTCCCTGTGCAGTTAACCCAAGGAAAATGTCAGAATTTGCAGGAGAATTGAATTCATCCAGAAAAGTCCTTTTGGGCCGTATTTTCGAAATAAACATACCTCCATGTTTTCCTGGAGGTTTGGTTCCGGAAAGATTAAAATCTCTTTTCTTGTAAGATAGGCACCTTCCCTGAGGAGTAGCCGTGGCCTTCTTAGAGCTGAAAAACAAACAAATCTCCATGTTCACCTATTACCGGAAAGCTTAAAATGTCCTTCACTGTAAGATCAGATCTTTTGCTCAGGAGTTAGCCCAAGGAGTGTCTCGGAACTGGTGGTACAACTAAATTCAGCCACAGAACTCGAGTTACCATGAAGTTCATTTGAAAAAGGAAAATGTCTCCAGAATCATCTAGCTCCAAAAAATTAAAAAAACACCTTTGTCAGATAAGACCTTTCTCTGAGCAGTTAACCCAAGGAATATGTTTCCTTTTAAGATGACAAATTTCCCTGATGAGTTAGCCCAAGGACTATTTCACAATTGGTGGAAGAAAATTCAGTTAGCCCAAGGACTGTCTCAGCATTGTTGGTACAACTCAATTCAGCACTTAAACGTGAGTTACCACGATTTTCCATGTTTTTCTTACTGCGGAAAACTTAAAATCCCCTTTCCTATAAGATGACAACTTTCCCTGAGGAGTTAGCCCAAGGAGATCTAAGATTTGGAAGAAATATCAGCCAGAAAACTCAATTTGAAAACAAGCGTATTTGACGTCCCCTGGCTCTAGAAAGCTTAGAGTCCACTCCATCTACTGATGAGACCCGTCCATGAGCCAGAAACCTTGCATTTCCACCCCTAGCTCAGAGTTGGAAAACATGGTCGCCTATTTCCCGAAAGGTTTTAATGCCCTTCAACGTAAGAGCAGAACTTTTCCTCAGAAAGTACCCCAACGCCTATTTCACAATTGGTGGTACATCTAAATCGAACCACACAACTCGAGTCATCACTCAGGTTCGGAGTTGAGAAAGGAACGTTTCTCCATATTCTCCTGCTTCCAGAAAGATTGAAATAATACGTTTGTCAGATAAGAAATTTCCCTGAGCAGTTAACTCAAAGAATGGGTCAGAATGGGTGGGAGACCTGAATTCATCCAGAAAAGTTCTTTTGGGCCGTATTTGAGACACAAAAACACCACCATGTTTTCCTGGAGGTTTGGTTCCGGAAAACTTAAAATCCCCTTTCTTGTAAAGTAGGAAATTTCCTGAGGGTTTAGCCCAAGGAATACAATTGGTGTTAGGAGTCAATTCAGCCAGAAATTGTTTTTAGACAGATTTGAAATCAAAAGCTCCTCTCTGTTCCCCTTGACACAAGAAAACAAAAGCCCCTTTCCTTTTCAGATGACACTTTCCCGGAGGAGTTTGCCCATGGACTATCAGAATTGCTTAAAGAAAATTCTGCCAGAAAACCTTTAACTCACAGATCAGATTTGAAACAAACAGGAATTAGATCTCCCCTGGCTTGGGAAAGCTTAGAAACTACTACATCTCGACACCATTCCATGAACCAGAAACCTTGAGTTTCCATCCCGACCCTAGAGCTGAAAAACAAACGTATCTCCATGTTCGCCGAGTTCTGGGAAGCTTAAAATGCCCTCCATTGTAAGATCAGAAGATTTGCTTAGGACCTAGCCCAAAAGAAGTCTCAAAATTGTCGCTAAATTTAGCCACAGAACTGGAGTTACCACAGAGTTGAAAAACGAGGATATTGGCACTTTCGTCTGGCTCCAGAAAGATTTTATAAAAAAAATACCTTTATCAGACAAGAACTGTCCCAAAGGAGTTAGCCAAAGGAATATCAAAGTGGCAAAATTCAGTTTAGCCAGAAAATCTGTTTTTAACCAGAATTGAAAACCAAAGGCTTTTCCGTGATCCCTGCCTACGGAAAACTTAAAAACCCTTTCCTTCTAAGATGACAACTCTCTCTGAGGAGACACAAGAAGTATCCTAGATTTCGTGGAAGAAAATTCAGTTAGCCCAAGGACTCTCAGAACTGGTGGTACAGTTAATGCAGTCACAGAACTCGAGTTACGATCCAGGTTCAGTTGAAAAAGAAACATGTCTCCATATTCGTCTAGCTCCACAAAAATTTTAAAAACACCTTGGTCAAATAAGAATTTTCCCTGTGCAGTTAACCCAAGGAAAATGTCAGAATTTGCAGGAGAATTGAATTCATCCAGAAAAGTCCTTTTGGGCCGTATTTTCGAAATAAACACACCTCCATGTTTTCCTGGAGGTTTGGTTCCGGAAAGATTAAAATCTCTTTTCTTGTAAGATAAGCACCTTCCCTGAGGAGTAGCCGTGGCCTTCTTAGAGCTGAAAAACAAACAAATCTCCATGTTCACCTATTACCGGAAAGCTTAAAATGCCCTTCACTGTAAGATCAGATCTTTTGCTCAGGAGTTAGCCCAAGGAGTGTCTCGGAACTGGTGGTACAACTAAATTCAGCCACAGAACTCGAGTTACCATGAAGTTCATTTGAAAAAGGAACATGTCTCCAGAATCATCTAGCTCCAAAAAATTAAAAAAACACCTTTGTCAGATAAGACCTTTCTCTGAGCAGTTAACCCAAGGAATATGTTTCCTTGTAAGATGACAAATTTCCCTGATGAGTTAGCCCAAGGACTATTTCACAATTGGTGGAAGAAAATTCAGTTAGCCCAAGGACTGTCTCAGAATTGGTGGTACAACTAAATTTAACTAGTTAAATTACCTTTAGGCAAAGAACTGGAGTTAACATCCAGTTTCAGAGTTGAAAAACAAGTATATCTCCGTTTTCGTATAGCTACAGAATGATTGAAAACCCCAATTGACGGGAGAATTGAATTCAGCCAGAAAATCTGTGTTTAAGGCAGATCTGAAAACCAAAAACATCCTCTTTCACCTGGCTCTGGAGAGCTGTAAAATCCTATCCTTCTCAGATCAGATGGTTCCCTGAGACCCAGGAATACCGCTGAATTGGTGGTAGACCTCAATTCAGGCAGACGAGTTCCCACCTGCTGACTTGAGCTAACTTGGAAACCAAAGACATCTCCATGTTCGCCTGTCTCCGGAAAGCTTAAGAACCCTTTCCTTGTCATATCAGACCTTAACCTGGTATTGTCCCATGGACTATCTCAGCATTGTTGGTACAACTCAATTCAGCACTTAAACGTGAGTTACCACGATTTTCCATGTTTTTCTTACTGCGGAAAACTTAAAATCCCCTTTCCTATAAGATGACAACTTTCCCTGAGGAGTTAGCCCAAGGAGATCTAAGATTTGGAAGAAATATCAGCCAGAAAACTCAATTTGAAAACAAGCGTATTTGACGTCCCCTGGCTCTAGAAAGCTTAGAGTCCACTCCATCTACTGATGAGACCCGTCCATGAGCCAGAAACCTTGCATTTCCACCCCTAGCTCAGAGTTGGAAAACATGGTCGCCTATTTCCCGAAAGGTTTTAATGCCCTTCAACGTAAGAGCAGAACTTTTCCTCAGAAAGTAGCCCAACGCCTATTTCACAATTGGTGGTACATCTAAATCGAACCACACGACTCGAGTCATCACTCAGGTTCGGAGTTGAGAAAGGAACGTTTCTCCATATTCTCCTGCTTCCAGAAAGATTGAAATAATACGTTTGTCAGATAAGAAATTTCCCTGAGCAGTTAACTCAAAGAATGGGTCAGAATGGGTGGGAGACCTGAATTCATCCAGAAAAGTTCTTTTGGGCCGTATTTGAGACACAAAAACACCACCATGTTTTCCTGGAGGTTTGGTTCCGGAAAACTTAAAATCCCCTTTCTTGTAAAGTAGGAAATTTCCTGAGGGTTTAGCCCAAGGAATACAATTGGTGTTAGGAGTCAATTCAGCCAGAAATTGTTTTTAGACAGATTTGAAATCAAAAGCTCCTCTCTGTTCCCCTTGACACAAGAAAACAAAAGCCCCTTTCCTTTTCAGATGACACTTTCCCGGAGGAGTTCGCCCAAGGACTATCAAAATTGCTTAAAGAAAATTCTGCCAGAAAACCTTTAACTCACAGATCAGATTTGAAAGAAACAGGAATTAGATCTCCCCTGGCTTGGGAAAGCTTAGAAACTACTACATCTCAAGATGACACCATTCCATGAACCAGAAACCTTGAGTTTCCATCTCGACCCTAGAGCTGAAAAACAAACGTATCTCCATGTTCGCCGAGTTCTGGGAAGCTTAAAATGCCCTCCATTGTAAGATCAGAAGATTTGCTTAGGACCTAGCCCAAAAGAAGTCTCAAAATTGTCGCTAAATTTAGCCACAGAACTGGAGTTACCACAGAGTTGAAAAACGAGGATATTGGCACTTTCGTCTGGCTCCAGAAAGATTTTATTAAAAAATACCTTTATCAGACAAGAACTGTCCCAAAGGAGTTAGCCAAAGGAATATCAAAGTGGCAAAATTCAGTTTAGCCAGAAAATCTGTTTTTAACCAGAATTGAAAACCAAAGGCTTTTCCGTGATCCCTGCCTATGGAAAACTTAAAAACCCTTTCCTTCTAAGATGACAACTCTCTCTGAGGAGACACAAGAAGTATCCTAGATTTCGTGGAAGAAAATTCAGTTAGCCCAAGGACTCTCAGAACTGGTGGTACAGTTAATGCAGTCACAGAACTCGAGTTACGATCCAGGTTCAGTTGAAAAAGAAACATGTCTCCATATTCGTCTAGCTCCACAAAAATTTTAAAAACACCTTGGTCAAATAAGAATTTTCCCTGTGCAGTTAACCCAAGGAAAATGTCAGAATTTGCAGGAGAATTGAATTCATCCAGAAAAGTCCTTTTGGGCCGTATTTTCGAAATAAACATACCTCCATGTTTTCCTGGAGGTTTGGTTCCGGAAAGATTAAAATCTCTTTTCTTGTAAGATAGGCACCTTCCCTGAGGAGTAGCCGTGGCCTTCTTAGAGCTGAAAAACAAACAAATCTCCATGTTCACCTATTACCGGAAAGCTTAAAATGTCCTTCACTGTAAGATCAGATCTTTTGCTCAGGAGTTAGCCCAAGGAGTGTCTCGGAACTGGTGGTACAACTAAATTCAGCCACAGAACTCGAGTTACCATGAAGTTCATTTGAAAAAGGAAAATGTCTCCAGAATCATCTAGCTCCAAAAAATTAAAAAAACACCTTTGTCAGATAAGACCTTTCTCTGAGCAGTTAACCCAAGGAATATGTTTCCTTTTAAGATGACAAATTTCCCTGATGAGTTAGCCCAAGGACTATTTCACAATTGGTGGAAGAAAATTCAGTTAGCCCAAGGACTGTCTCAGCATTGTTGGTACAACTCAATTCAGCACTTAAACGTGAGTTACCACGATTTTCCATGTTTTTCTTACTGCGGAAAACTTAAAATCCCCTTTCCTATAAGATGACAACTTTCCCTGAGGAGTTAGCCCAAGGAGATCTAAGATTTGGAAGAAATATCAGCCAGAAAACTCAATTTGAAAACAAGCGTATTTGACGTCCCCTGGCTCTAGAAAGCTTAGAGTCCACTCCATCTACTGATGAGACCCGTCCATGAGCCAGAAACCTTGCATTTCCACCCCTAGCTCAGAGTTGGAAAACATGGTCGCCTATTTCCCGAAAGGTTTTAATGCCCTTCAACGTAAGAGCAGAACTTTTCCTCAGAAAGTACCCCAACGCCTATTTCACAATTGGTGGTACATCTAAATCGAACCACACAACTCGAGTCATCACTCAGGTTCGGAGTTGAGAAAGGAACGTTTCTCCATATTCTCCTGCTTCCAGAAAGATTGAAATAATACGTTTGTCAGATAAGAAATTTCCCTGAGCAGTTAACTCAAAGAATGGGTCAGAATGGGTGGGAGACCTGAATTCATCCAGAAAAGTTCTTTTGGGCCGTATTTGAGACACAAAAACACCACCATGTTTTCCTGGAGGTTTGGTTCCGGAAAACTTAAAATCCCCTTTCTTGTAAAGTAGGAAATTTCCTGAGGGTTTAGCCCAAGGAATACAATTGGTGTTAGGAGTCAATTCAGCCAGAAATTGTTTTTAGACAGATTTGAAATCAAAAGCTCCTCTCTGTTCCCCTTGACACAAGAAAACAAAAGCCCCTTTCCTTTTCAGATGACACTTTCCCGGAGGAGTTTGCCCATGGACTATCAGAATTGCTTAAAGAAAATTCTGCCAGAAAACCTTTAACTCACAGATCAGATTTGAAACAAACAGGAATTAGATCTCCCCTGGCTTGGGAAAGCTTAGAAACTACTACATCTCGACACCATTCCATGAACCAGAAACCTTGAGTTTCCATCCCGACCCTAGAGCTGAAAAACAAACGTATCTCCATGTTCGCCGAGTTCTGGGAAGCTTAAAATGCCCTCCATTGTAAGATCAGAAGATTTGCTTAGGACCTAGCCCAAAAGAAGTCTCAAAATTGTCGCTAAATTTAGCCACAGAACTGGAGTTACCACAGAGTTGAAAAACGAGGATATTGGCACTTTCGTCTGGCTCCAGAAAGATTTTATAAAAAAAATACCTTTATCAGACAAGAACTGTCCCAAAGGAGTTAGCCAAAGGAATATCAAAGTGGCAAAATTCAGTTTAGCCAGAAAATCTGTTTTTAACCAGAATTGAAAACCAAAGGCTTTTCCGTGATCCCTGCCTACGGAAAACTTAAAAACCCTTTCCTTCTAAGATGACAACTCTCTCTGAGGAGACACAAGAAGTATCCTAGATTTCGTGGAAGAAAATTCAGTTAGCCCAAGGACTCTCAGAACTGGTGGTACAGTTAATGCAGTCACAGAACTCGAGTTACGATCCAGGTTCAGTTGAAAAAGAAACATGTCTCCATATTCGTCTAGCTCCACAAAAATTTTAAAAACACCTTGGTCAAATAAGAATTTTCCCTGTGCAGTTAACCCAAGGAAAATGTCAGAATTTGCAGGAGAATTGAATTCATCCAGAAAAGTCCTTTTGGGCCGTATTTTCGAAATAAACACACCTCCATGTTTTCCTGGAGGTTTGGTTCCGGAAAGATTAAAATCTCTTTTCTTGTAAGATAAGCACCTTCCCTGAGGAGTAGCCGTGGCCTTCTTAGAGCTGAAAAACAAACAAATCTCCATGTTCACCTATTACCGGAAAGCTTAAAATGCCCTTCACTGTAAGATCAGATCTTTTGCTCAGGAGTTAGCCCAAGGAGTGTCTCGGAACTGGTGGTACAACTAAATTCAGCCACAGAACTCGAGTTACCATGAAGTTCATTTGAAAAAGGAACATGTCTCCAGAATCATCTAGCTCCAAAAAATTAAAAAAACACCTTTGTCAGATAAGACCTTTCTCTGAGCAGTTAACCCAAGGAATATGTTTCCTTGTAAGATGACAAATTTCCCTGATGAGTTAGCCCAAGGACTATTTCACAATTGGTGGAAGAAAATTCAGTTAGCCCAAGGACTGTCTCAGAATTGGTGGTACAACTAAATTTAACGTTAAATTACCTTTAGGCAAAGAACTGGAGTTAACATCCAGTTTCAGAGTTGAAAAACAAGTATATCTCCGTTTTCGTATAGCTACAGAATGATTGAAAACCCCAATTGACGGGAGAATTGAATTCAGCCAGAAAATCTGTGTTTAAGGCAGATCTGAAAACCAAAAACATCCTCTTTCACCTGGCTCTGGAGAGCTGTAAAATCCTATCCTTCTCAGATCAGATGGTTCCCTGAGACCCAGGAATACCGCTGAATTGGTGGTAGACCTCAATTCAGGCAGACGAGTTCCCACCTGCTGACTTGAGCTAACTTGGAAACCAAAGACATCTCCATGTTCGCCTGTCTCCGGAAAGCTTAAGAACCCTTTCCTTGTCATATCAGACCTTAACCTGGTATTGTCCCATGGACTATCTCAGCATTGTTGGTACAACTCAATTCAGCACTTAAACGTGAGTTACCACGATTTTCCATGTTTTTCTTACTGCGGAAAACTTAAAATCCCCTTTCCTATAAGATGACAACTTTCCCTGAGGAGTTAGCCCAAGGAGATCTAAGATTTGGAAGAAATATCAGCCAGAAAACTCAATTTGAAAACAAGCGTATTTGACGTCCCCTGGCTCTAGAAAGCTTAGAGTCCACTCCATCTACTGATGAGACCCGTCCATGAGCCAGAAACCTTGCATTTCCACCCCTAGCTCAGAGTTGGAAAACATGGTCGCCTATTTCCCGAAAGGTTTTAATGCCCTTCAACGTAAGAGCAGAACTTTTCCTCAGAAAGTAGCCCAACGCCTATTTCACAATTGGTGGTACATCTAAATCGAACCACACGACTCGAGTCATCACTCAGGTTCGGAGTTGAGAAAGGAACGTTTCTCCATATTCTCCTGCTTCCAGAAAGATTGAAATAATACGTTTGTCAGATAAGAAATTTCCCTGAGCAGTTAACTCAAAGAATGGGTCAGAATGGGTGGGAGACCTGAATTCATCCAGAAAAGTTCTTTTGGGCCGTATTTGAGACACAAAAACACCACCATGTTTTCCTGGAGGTTTGGTTCCGGAAAACTTAAAATCCCCTTTCTTGTAAAGTAGGAAATTTCCTGAGGGTTTAGCCCAAGGAATACAATTGGTGTTAGGAGTCAATTCAGCCAGAAATTGTTTTTAGACAGATTTGAAATCAAAAGCTCCTCTCTGTTCCCCTTGACACAAGAAAACAAAAGCCCCTTTCCTTTTCAGATGACACTTTCCCGGAGGAGTTTGCCCAAGGACTATCAGAATTGCTTAAAGAAAATTCTGCCAGAAAACCTTTAACTCACAGATCAGATTTGAAACAAACAGGAATTAGATCTCCCCTGGCTTGGGAAAGCTTAGAAACTACTACATCTCAAAATGACACCATTCCATGAACCAGAAACCTTGAGTTTCCATCCCGACCCTAGAGCTGAAAAACAAACGTATCTCCATGTTCGCCGAGTTCTGGGAAGCTTAAAATGCCCTCCATTGTAAGATCAGAAGATTTGCTTAGGACCTAGCCCAAAAGAAGTCTCAAAATTGTCGCTAAATTTAGCCACAGAACTGGAGTTACCACAGAGTTGAAAAACGAGGATATTGGCACTTTCGTCTGGCTCCAGAAAGATTTTATAAAAAAAATACCTTTATCAGACAAGAACTGTCCCAAAGGAGTTAGCCAAAGGAATATCAAAGTGGCAAAATTCAGTTTAGCCAGAAAATCTGTTTTTAACCAGAATTGAAAACCAAAGGCTTTTCCGTGATCCCTGCCTACGGAAAACTTAAAAACCCTTTCCTTCTAAGATGACAACTCTCTCTGAGGAGACACAAGAAGTATCCTAGATTTCGTGGAAGAAAATTCAGTTAGCCCAAGGACTCTCAGAACTGGTGGTACAGTTAATGCAGTCACAGAACTCGAGTTACGATCCAGGTTCAGTTGAAAAAGAAACATGTCTCCATATTCGTCTAGCTCCACAAAAATTTTAAAAACACCTTGGTCAAATAAGAATTTTCCCTGTGCAGTTAACCCAAGGAAAATGTCAGAATTTGCAGGAGAATTGAATTCATCCAGAAAAGTCCTTTTGGGCCGTATTTTCGAAATAAACACACCTCCATGTTTTCCTGGAGGTTTGGTTCCGGAAAGATTAAAATCTCTTTTCTTGTAAGATAAGCACCTTCCCTGAGGAGTAGCCGTGGCCTTCTTAGAGCTGAAAAACAAACAAATTCCATGTTCACCTATTACCGGAAAGCTTAAAATGCCCTTCACTGTAAGATCAGATCTTTTGCTCAGGAGTTAGCCCAAGGAGTGTCTCGGAACTGGTGGTACAACTAAATTCAGCCACAGAACTCGAGTTACCATGAAGTTCATTTGAAAAAGGAACATGTCTCCAGAATCATCTAGCTCCAAAAAATTAAAAAAACACCTTTGTCAGATAAGACCTTTCTCTGAGCAGTTAACCCAAGGAATATGTTTCCTTGTAAGATGACAAATTTCCCTGATGAGTTAGCCCAAGGACTATTTCACAATTGGTGGAAGAAAATTCAGTTAGCCCAAGGACTGTCTCAGAATTGGTGGTACAACTAAATTTAACTAGTTAAATTACCTTTAGGCAAAGAACTGGAGTTAACATCCAGTTTCAGAGTTGAAAAACAAGTATATCTCCGTTTTCGTATAGCTACAGAATGATTGAAAACCCCAATTGACGGGAGAATTGAATTCAGCCAGAAAATCTGTGTTTAAGGCAGATCTGAAAACCAAAAACATCCTCTTTCACCTGGCTCTGGAGAGCTGTAAAATCCTATCCTTCTCAGATCAGATGGTTCCCTGAGACCCAGGAATACCGCTGAATTGGTGGTAGACCTCAATTCAGGCAGACGAGTTCCCACCTGCTGACTTGAGCTAACTTGGAAACCAAAGACATCTCCATGTTCGCCTGTCTCCGGAAAGCTTAAGAACCCTTTCCTTGTCATATCAGACCTTAACCTGGTATTGTCCCATGGACTATCTCAGCATTGTTGGTACAACTCAATTCAGCACTTAAACGTGAGTTACCACGATTTTCCATGTTTTTCTTACTGCGGAAAACTTAAAATCCCCTTTCCTATAAGATGACAACTTTCCCTGAGGAGTTAGCCCAAGGAGATCTAAGATTTGGAAGAAATATCAGCCAGAAAACTCAATTTGAAAACAAGCGTATTTGACGTCCCCTGGCTCTAGAAAGCTTAGAGTCCACTCCATCTACTGATGAGACCCGTCCATGAGCCAGAAACCTTGCATTTCCACCCCTAGCTCAGAGTTGGAAAACATGGTCGCCTATTTCCCGAAAGGTTTTAATGCCCTTCAACGTAAGAGCAGAACTTTTCCTCAGAAAGTAGCCCAACGCCTATTTCACAATTGGTGGTACATCTAAATCGAACCACACGACTCGAGTCATCACTCAGGTTCGGAGTTGAGAAAGGAACGTTTCTCCATATTCTCCTGCTTCCAGAAAGATTGAAATAATACGTTTGTCAGATAAGAAATTTCCCTGAGAGTTAACTCAAAGAATGGGTCAGAATGGGTGGGAGACCTGAATTCATCCAGAAAAGTTCTTTTGGGCCGTATTTGAGACACAAAAACACCACCATGTTTTCCTGGAGGTTTGGTTCCGGAAAACTTAAAATCCCCTTTCTTGTAAAGTAGGAAATTTCCTGAGGGTTTAGCCCAAGGAATACAATTGGTGTTAGGAGTCAATTCAGCCAGAAATTGTTTTTAGACAGATTTGAAATCAAAAGCTCCTCTCTGTTCCCCTTGACACAAGAAAACAAAAGCCCCTTTCCTTTTCAGATGACACTTTCCCGGAGGAGTTTGCCCAAGGACTATCAGAATTGCTTAAAGAAAATTCTGCCAGAAAACCTTTAACTCACAGATCAGATTTGAAACAAACAGGAATTAGATCTCCCCTGGCTTGGGAAAGCTTAGAAACTACTACATCTCAAAATGACACCATTCCATGAACCAGAAACCTTGAGTTTCCATCCCGACCCTAGAGCTGAAAAACAAACGTATCTCCATGTTCGCCGAGTTCTGGGAAGCTTAAAATGCCCTCCATTGTAAGATCAGAAGATTTGCTTAGGACCTAGCCCAAAAGAAGTCTCAAAATTGTCGCTAAATTTAGCCACAGAACTGGAGTTACCACAGAGTTGAAAAACGAGGATATTGGCACTTTCGTCTGGCTCCAGAAAGATTTTATAAAAAAAATACCTTTATCAGACAAGAACTGTCCCAAAGGAGTTAGCCAAAGGAATATCAAAGTGGCAAAATTCAGTTTAGCCAGAAAATCTGTTTTTAACCAGAATTGAAAACCAAAGGCTTTTCCGTGATCCCTGCCTACGGAAAACTTAAAAACCCTTTCCTTCTAAGATGACAACTCTCTCTGAGGAGACACAAGAAGTATCCTAGATTTCGTGGAAGAAAATTCAGTTAGCCCAAGGACTCTCAGAACTGGTGGTACAGTTAATGCAGTCACAGAACTCGAGTTACGATCCAGGTTCAGTTGAAAAAGAAACATGTCTCCATATTCGTCTAGCTCCACAAAAATTTTAAAAACACCTTGGTCAAATAAGAATTTTCCCTGTGCAGTTAACCCAAGGAAAATGTCAGAATTTGCAGGAGAATTGAATTCATCCAGAAAAGTCCTTTTGGGCCGTATTTTCGAAATAAACACACCTCCATGTTTTCCTGGAGGTTTGGTTCCGGAAAGATTAAAATCTCTTTTCTTGTAAGATAAGCACCTTCCCTGAGGAGTAGCCGTGGCCTTCTTAGAGCTGAAAAACAAACAAATCTCCATGTTCACCTATTACCGGAAAGCTTAAAATGCCCTTCACTGTAAGATCAGATCTTTTGCTCAGGAGTTAGCCCAAGGAGTGTCTCGGAACTGGTGGTACAACTAAATTCAGCCACAGAACTCGAGTTACCATGAAGTTCATTTGAAAAAGGAACATGTCTCCAGAATCATCTAGCTCCAAAAAATTAAAAAAACACCTTTGTCAGATAAGACCTTTCTCTGAGCAGTTAACCCAAGGAATATGTTTCCTTGTAAGATGACAAATTTCCCTGATGAGTTAGCCCAAGGACTATTTCACAATTGGTGGAAGAAAATTCAGTTAGCCCAAGGACTGTCTCAGAATTGGTGGTACAACTAAATTTAACGTTAAATTACCTTTAGGCAAAGAACTGGAGTTAACATCCAGTTTCAGAGTTGAAAAACAAGTATATCTCCGTTTTCGTATAGCTACAGAATGATTGAAAACCCCAATTGACGGGAGAATTGAATTCAGCCAGAAAATCTGTGTTTAAGGCAGATCTGAAAACCAAAAACATCCTCTTTCACCTGGCTCTGGAGAGCTGTAAAATCCTATCCTTCTCAGATCAGATGGTTCCCTGAGACCCAGGAATACCGCTGAATTGGTGGTAGACCTCAATTCAGGCAGACGAGTTCCCACCTGCTGACTTGAGCTAACTTGGAAACCAAAGACATCTCCATGTTCGCCTGTCTCCGGAAAGCTTAAGAACCCTTTCCTTGTCATATCAGACCTTAACCTGGTATTGTCCCATGGACTATCTCAGCATTGTTGGTACAACTCAATTCAGCACTTAAACGTGAGTTACCACGATTTTCCATGTTTTTCTTACTGCGGAAAACTTAAAATCCCCTTTCCTATAAGATGACAACTTTCCCTGAGGAGTTAGCCCAAGGAGATCTAAGATTTGGAAGAAATATCAGCCAGAAAACTCAATTTGAAAACAAGCGTATTTGACGTCCCCTGGCTCTAGAAAGCTTAGAGTCCACTCCATCTACTGATGAGACCCGTCCATGAGCCAGAAACCTTGCATTTCCACCCCTAGCTCAGAGTTGGAAAACATGGTCGCCTATTTCCCGAAAGGTTTTAATGCCCTTCAACGTAAGAGCAGAACTTTTCCTCAGAAAGTAGCCCAACGCCTATTTCACAATTGGTGGTACATCTAAATCGAACCACACGACTCGAGTCATCACTCAGGTTCGGAGTTGAGAAAGGAACGTTTCTCCATATTCTCCTGCTTCCAGAAAGATTGAAATAATACGTTTGTCAGATAAGAAATTTCCCTGAGAGTTAACTCAAAGAATGGGTCAGAATGGGTGGGAGACCTGAATTCATCCAGAAAAGTTCTTTTGGGCCGTATTTGAGACACAAAAACACCACCATGTTTTCCTGGAGGTTTGGTTCCGGAAAACTTAAAATCCCCTTTCTTGTAAAGTAGGAAATTTCCTGAGGGTTTAGCCCAAGGAATACAATTGGTGTTAGGAGTCAATTCAGCCAGAAATTGTTTTTAGACAGATTTGAAATCAAAAGCTCCTCTCTGTTCCCCTTGACACAAGAAAACAAAAGCCCCTTTCCTTTTCAGATGACACTTTCCCGGAGGAGTTTGCCCAAGGACTATCAGAATTGCTTAAAGAAAATTCTGCCAGAAAACCTTTAACTCACAGATCAGATTTGAAACAAACAGGAATTAGATCTCCCCTGGCTTGGGAAAGCTTAGAAACTACTACATCTCAAAATGACACCATTCCATGAACCAGAAACCTTGAGTTTCCATCCCGACCCTAGAGCTGAAAAACAAACGTATCTCCATGTTCGCCGAGTTCTGGGAAGCTTAAAATGCCCTCCATTGTAAGATCAGAAGATTTGCTTAGGACCTAGCCCAAAAGAAGTCTCAAAATTGTCGCTAAATTTAGCCACAGAACTGGAGTTACCACAGAGTTGAAAAACGAGGATATTGGCACTTTCGTCTGGCTCCAGAAAGATTTTATAAAAAAAATACCTTTATCAGACAAGAACTGTCCCAAAGGAGTTAGCCAAAGGAATATCAAAGTGGCAAAATTCAGTTTAGCCAGAAAATCTGTTTTTAACCAGAATTGAAAACCAAAGGCTTTTCCGTGATCCCTGCCTACGGAAAACTTAAAAACCCTTTCCTTCTAAGATGACAACTCTCTCTGAGGAGACACAAGAAGTATCCTAGATTTCGTGGAAGAAAATTCAGTTAGCCCAAGGACTCTCAGAACTGGTGGTACAGTTAATGCAGTCACAGAACTCGAGTTACGATCCAGGTTCAGTTGAAAAAGAAACATGTCTCCATATTCGTCTAGCTCCACAAAAATTTTAAAAACACCTTGGTCAAATAAGAATTTTCCCTGTGCAGTTAACCCAAGGAAAATGTCAGAATTTGCAGGAGAATTGAATTCATCCAGAAAAGTCCTTTTGGGCCGTATTTTCGAAATAAACACACCTCCATGTTTTCCTGGAGGTTTGGTTCCGGAAAGATTAAAATCTCTTTTCTTGTAAGATAAGCACCTTCCCTGAGGAGTAGCCGTGGCCTTCTTAGAGCTGAAAAACAAACAAATCTCCATGTTCACCTATTACCGGAAAGCTTAAAATGCCCTTCACTGTAAGATCAGATCTTTTGCTCAGGAGTTAGCCCAAGGAGTGTCTCGGAACTGGTGGTACAACTAAATTCAGCCACAGAACTCGAGTTACCATGAAGTTCATTTGAAAAAGGAACATGTCTCCAGAATCATCTAGCTCCAAAAAATTAAAAAAACACCTTTGTCAGATAAGACCTTTCTCTGAGCAGTTAACCCAAGGAATATGTTTCCTTGTAAGATGACAAATTTCCCTGATGAGTTAGCCCAAGGACTATTTCACAATTGGTGGAAGAAAATTCAGTTAGCCCAAGGACTGTCTCAGAATTGGTGGTACAACTAAATTTAACGTTAAATTACCTTTAGGCAAAGAACTGGAGTTAACATCCAGTTTCAGAGTTGAAAAACAAGTATATCTCCGTTTTCGTATAGCTACAGAATGATTGAAAACCCCAATTGACGGGAGAATTGAATTCAGCCAGAAAATCTGTGTTTAAGGCAGATCTGAAAACCAAAAACATCCTCTTTCACCTGGCTCTGGAGAGCTGTAAAATCCTATCCTTCTCAGATCAGATGGTTCCCTGAGACCCAGGAATACCGCTGAATTGGTGGTAGACCTCAATTCAGGCAGACGAGTTCCCACCTGCTGACTTGAGCTAACTTGGAAACCAAAGACATCTCCATGTTCGCCTGTCTCCGGAAAGCTTAAGAACCCTTTCCTTGTCATATCAGACCTTAACCTGGTATTGTCCCATGGACTATCTCAGCATTGTTGGTACAACTCAATTCAGCACTTAAACGTGAGTTACCACGATTTTCCATGTTTTTCTTACTGCGGAAAACTTAAAATCCCCTTTCCTATAAGATGACAACTTTCCCTGAGGAGTTAGCCCAAGGAGATCTAAGATTTGGAAGAAATATCAGCCAGAAAACTCAATTTGAAAACAAGCGTATTTGACGTCCCCTGGCTCTAGAAAGCTTAGAGTCCACTCCATCTACTGATGAGACCCGTCCATGAGCCAGAAACCTTGCATTTCCACCCCTAGCTCAGAGTTGGAAAACATGGTCGCCTATTTCCCGAAAGGTTTTAATGCCCTTCAACGTAAGAGCAGAACTTTTCCTCAGAAAGTAGCCCAACGCCTATTTCACAATTGGTGGTACATCTAAATCGAACCACACGACTCGAGTCATCACTCAGGTTCGGAGTTGAGAAAGGAACGTTTCTCCATATTCTCCTGCTTCCAGAAAGATTGAAATAATACGTTTGTCAGATAAGAAATTTCCCTGAGAGTTAACTCAAAGAATGGGTCAGAATGGGTGGGAGACCTGAATTCATCCAGAAAAGTTCTTTTGGGCCGTATTTGAGACACAAAAACACCACCATGTTTTCCTGGAGGTTTGGTTCCGGAAAACTTAAAATCCCCTTTCTTGTAAAGTAGGAAATTTCCTGAGGGTTTAGCCCAAGGAATACAATTGGTGTTAGGAGTCAATTCAGCCAGAAATTGTTTTTAGACAGATTTGAAATCAAAAGCTCCTCTCTGTTCCCCTTGACACAAGAAAACAAAAGCCCCTTTCCTTTTCAGATGACACTTTCCCGGAGGAGTTTGCCCAAGGACTATCAGAATTGCTTAAAGAAAATTCTGCCAGAAAACCTTTAACTCACAGATCAGATTTGAAACAAACAGGAATTAGATCTCCCCTGGCTTGGGAAAGCTTAGAAACTACTACATCTCAAAATGACACCATTCCATGAACCAGAAACCTTGAGTTTCCATCCCGACCCTAGAGCTGAAAAACAAACGTATCTCCATGTTCGCCGAGTTCTGGGAAGCTTAAAATGCCCTCCATTGTAAGATCAGAAGATTTGCTTAGGACCTAGCCCAAAAGAAGTCTCAAAATTGTCGCTAAATTTAGCCACAGAACTGGAGTTACCACAGAGTTGAAAAACGAGGATATTGGCACTTTCGTCTGGCTCCAGAAAGATTTTATAAAAAAAATACCTTTATCAGACAAGAACTGTCCCAAAGGAGTTAGCCAAAGGAATATCAAAGTGGCAAAATTCAGTTTAGCCAGAAAATCTGTTTTTAACCAGAATTGAAAACCAAAGGCTTTTCCGTGATCCCTGCCTACGGAAAACTTAAAAACCCTTTCCTTCTAAGATGACAACTCTCTCTGAGGAGACACAAGAAGTATCCTAGATTTCGTGGAAGAAAATTCAGTTAGCCCAAGGACTCTCAGAACTGGTGGTACAGTTAATGCAGTCACAGAACTCGAGTTACGATCCAGGTTCAGTTGAAAAAGAAACATGTCTCCATATTCGTCTAGCTCCACAAAAATTTTAAAAACACCTTGGTCAAATAAGAATTTTCCCTGTGCAGTTAACCCAAGGAAAATGTCAGAATTTGCAGGAGAATTGAATTCATCCAGAAAAGTCCTTTTGGGCCGTATTTTCGAAATAAACACACCTCCATGTTTTCCTGGAGGTTTGGTTCCGGAAAGATTAAAATCTCTTTTCTTGTAAGATAAGCACCTTCCCTGAGGAGTAGCCGTGGCCTTCTTAGAGCTGAAAAACAAACAAATCTCCATGTTCACCTATTACCGGAAAGCTTAAAATGCCCTTCACTGTAAGATCAGATCTTTTGCTCAGGAGTTAGCCCAAGGAGTGTCTCGGAACTGGTGGTACAACTAAATTCAGCCACAGAACTCGAGTTACCATGAAGTTCATTTGAAAAAGGAACATGTCTCCAGAATCATCTAGCTCCAAAAAATTAAAAAAACACCTTTGTCAGATAAGACCTTTCTCTGAGCAGTTAACCCAAGGAATATGTTTCCTTGTAAGATGACAAATTTCCCTGATGAGTTAGCCCAAGGACTATTTCACAATTGGTGGAAGAAAATTCAGTTAGCCCAAGGACTGTCTCAGAATTGGTGGTACAACTAAATTTAACGTTAAATTACCTTTAGGCAAAGAACTGGAGTTAACATCCAGTTTCAGAGTTGAAAAACAAGTATATCTCCGTTTTCGTATAGCTACAGAATGATTGAAAACCCCAATTGACGGGAGAATTGAATTCAGCCAGAAAATCTGTGTTTAAGGCAGATCTGAAAACCAAAAACATCCTCTTTCACCTGGCTCTGGAGAGCTGTAAAATCCTATCCTTCTCAGATCAGATGGTTCCCTGAGACCCAGGAATACCGCTGAATTGGCGGTAGACCTCAATTCAGGCAGACGAGTTCCCACCTGCTGACTTGAGCTAACTTGGAAACCAAAGACATCTCCATGTTCGCCTGTCTCCGGAAAGCTTAAGAACCCTTTCCTTGTCATATCAGACCTTAACCTGGTATTGTCCCATGGACTATCTCAGCATTGTTGGTACAACTCAATTCAGCACTTAAACGTGAGTTACCACGATTTTCCATGTTTTTCTTACTGCGGAAAACTTAAAATCCCCTTTCCTATAAGATGACAACTTTCCCTGAGGAGTTAGCCCAAGGAGATCTAAGATTTGGAAGAAATATCAGCCAGAAAACTCAATTTGAAAACAAGCGTATTTGACGTCCCCTGGCTCTAGAAAGCTTAGAGTCCACTCCATCTACTGAGACCCGTCCATGAGCCAGAAACCTTGCATTTCCACCCCTAGCTCAGAGTTGGAAAACATGGTCGCCTATTTCCCGAAAGGTTTTAATGCCCTTCAACGTAAGAGCAGAACTTTTCCTCAGAAAGTAGCCCAACGCCTATTTCACAATTGGTGGTACATCTAAATCGAACCACACGACTCGAGTCATCACTCAGGTTCGGAGTTGAGAAAGGAACGTTTCTCCATATTCTCCTGCTTCCAGAAAGATTGAAATAATACGTTTGTCAGATAAGAAATTTCCCTGAGCAGTTAACTCAAAGAATGGGTCAGAATGGGTGGGAGACCTGAATTCATCCAGAAAAGTTCTTTTGGGCCGTATTTGAGACACAAAAACACCACCATGTTTTCCTGGAGGTTTGGTTCCGGAAAACTTAAAATCCCCTTTCTTGTAAAGTAGGAAATTTCCTGAGGGTTTAGCCCAAGGAATACAATTGGTGTTAGGAGTCAATTCAGCCAGAAATTGTTTTTAGACAGATTTGAAATCAAAAGCTCCTCTCTGTTCCCCTTGACACAAGAAAACAAAAGCCCCTTTCCTTTTCAGATGACACTTTCCCGGAGGAGTTTGCCCAAGGACTATCAGAATTGCTTAAAGAAAATTCTGCCAGAAAACCTTTAACTCACAGATCAGATTTGAAACAAACAGGAATTAGATCTCCCCTGGCTTGGGAAAGCTTAGAAACTACTACATCTCAAAATGACACCATTCCATGAACCAGAAACCTTGAGTTTCCATCCCGACCCTAGAGCTGAAAAACAAACGTATCTCCATGTTCGCCGAGTTCTGGGAAGCTTAAAATGCCCTCCATTGTAAGATCAGAAGATTTGCTTAGGACCTAGCCCAAAAGAAGTCTCAAAATTGTCGCTAAATTTAGCCACAGAACTGGAGTTACCACAGAGTTGAAAAACGAGGATATTGGCACTTTCGTCTGGCTCCAGAAAGATTTTATAAAAAAAATACCTTTATCAGACAAGAACTGTCCCAAAGGAGTTAGCCAAAGGAATATCAAAGTGGCAAAATTCAGTTTAGCCAGAAAATCTGTTTTTAACCAGAATTGAAAACCAAAGGCTTTTCCGTGATCCCTGCCTACGGAAAACTTAAAAACCCTTTCCTTCTAAGATGACAACTCTCTCTGAGGAGACACAAGAAGTATCCTAGATTTCGTGGAAGAAAATTCAGTTAGCCCAAGGACTCTCAGAACTGGTGGTACAGTTAATGCAGTCACAGAACTCGAGTTACGATCCAGGTTCAGTTGAAAAAGAAACATGTCTCCATATTCGTCTAGCTCCACAAAAATTTTAAAAACACCTTGGTCAAATAAGAATTTTCCCTGTGCAGTTAACCCAAGGAAAATGTCAGAATTTGCAGGAGAATTGAATTCATCCAGAAAAGTCCTTTTGGGCCGTATTTTCGAAATAAACACACCTCCATGTTTTCCTGGAGGTTTGGTTCCGGAAAGATTAAAATCTCTTTTCTTGTAAGATAAGCACCTTCCCTGAGGAGTAGCCGTGGCCTTCTTAGAGCTGAAAAACAAACAAATCTCCATGTTCACCTATTACCGGAAAGCTTAAAATGCCCTTCACTGTAAGATCAGATCTTTTGCTCAGGAGTTAGCCCAAGGAGTGTCTCGGAACTGGTGGTACAACTAAATTCAGCCACAGAACTCGAGTTACCATGAAGTTCATTTGAAAAAGGAACATGTCTCCAGAATCATCTAGCTCCAAAAAATTAAAAAAACACCTTTGTCAGATAAGACCTTTCTCTGAGCAGTTAACCCAAGGAATATGTTTCCTTGTAAGATGACAAATTTCCCTGATGAGTTAGCCCAAGGACTATTTCACAATTGGTGGAAGAAAATTCAGTTAGCCCAAGGACTGTCTCAGAATTGGTGGTACAACTAAATTTAACGTTAAATTACCTTTAGGCAAAGAACTGGAGTTAACATCCAGTTTCAGAGTTGAAAAACAAGTATATCTCCGTTTTCGTATAGCTACAGAATGATTGAAAACCCCAATTGACGGGAGAATTGAATTCAGCCAGAAAATCTGTGTTTAAGGCAGATCTGAAAACCAAAAACATCCTCTTTCACCTGGCTCTGGAGAGCTGTAAAATCCTATCCTTCTCAGATCAGATGGTTCCCTGAGACCCAGGAATACCCCTGAATTGGTGGTAGACCTCAATTCAGGCAGACGAGTTCCCACCTGCTGACTTGAGCTAACTTGGAAACCAAAGACATCTCCATGTTCGCCTGTCTCCGGAAAGCTTAAGAACCCTTTCCTTGTCATATCAGACCTTAACCTGGTATTGTCCCATGGACTATCTCAGCATTGTTGGTACAACTCAATTCAGCACTTAAACGTGAGTTACCACGATTTTCCATGTTTTTCTTACTGCGGAAAACTTAAAATCCCCTTTCCTATAAGATGACAACTTTCCCTGAGGAGTTAGCCCAAGGAGATCTAAGATTTGGAAGAAATATCAGCCAGAAAACTCAATTTGAAAACAAGCGTATTTGACGTCCCCTGGCTCTAGAAAGCTTAGAGTCCACTCCATCTACTGATGAGACCCGTCCATGAGCCAGAAACCTTGCATTTCCACCCCTAGCTCAGAGTTGGAAAACATGGTCGCCTATTTCCCGAAAGGTTTTAATGCCCTTCAACGTAAGAGCAGAACTTTTCCTCAGAAAGTAGCCCAACGCCTATTTCACAATTGGTGGTACATCTAAATCGAACCACACGACTCGAGTCATCACTCAGGTTCGGAGTTGAGAAAGGAACGTTTCTCCATATTCTCCTGCTTCCAGAAAGATTGAAATAATACGTTTGTCAGATAAGAAATTTCCCTGAGCAGTTAACTCAAAGAATGGGTCAGAATGGGTGGGAGACCTGAATTCATCCAGAAAAGTTCTTTTGGGCCGTATTTGAGACACAAAAACACCACCATGTTTTCCTGGAGGTTTGGTTCCGGAAAACTTAAAATCCCCTTTCTTGTAAAGTAGGAAATTTCCTGAGGGTTTAGCCCAAGGAATACAATTGGTGTTAGGAGTCAATTCAGCCAGAAATTGTTTTTAGACAGATTTGAAATCAAAAGCTCCTCTCTGTTCCCCTTGACACAAGAAAACAAAAGCCCCTTTCCTTTTCAGATGACACTTTCCCGGAGGAGTTTGCCCAAGGACTATCAGAATTGCTTAAAGAAAATTCTGCCAGAAAACCTTTAACTCACAGATCAGATTTGAAACAAACAGGAATTAGATCTCCCCTGGCTTGGGAAAGCTTAGAAACTACTACATCTCAAAATGACACCATTCCATGAACCAGAAACCTTGAGTTTCCATCCCGACCCTAGAGCTGAAAAACAAACGTATCTCCATGTTCGCCGAGTTCTGGGAAGCTTAAAATGCCCTCCATTGTAAGATCAGAAGATTTGCTTAGGACCTAGCCCAAAAGAAGTCTCAAAATTGTCGCTAAATTTAGCCACAGAACTGGAGTTACCACAGAGTTGAAAAACGAGGATATTGGCACTTTCGTCTGGCTCCAGAAAGATTTTATAAAAAAAATACCTTTATCAGACAAGAACTGTCCCAAAGGAGTTAGCCAAAGGAATATCAAAGTGGCAAAATTCAGTTTAGCCAGAAAATCTGTTTTTAACCAGAATTGAAAACCAAAGGCTTTTCCGTGATCCCTGCCTACGGAAAACTTAAAAACCCTTTCCTTCTAAGATGACAACTCTCTCTGAGGAGACACAAGAAGTATCCTAGATTTCGTGGAAGAAAATTCAGTTAGCCCAAGGACTCTCAGAACTGGTGGTACAGTTAATGCAGTCACAGAACTCGAGTTACGATCCAGGTTCAGTTGAAAAAGAAACATGTCTCCATATTCGTCTAGCTCCACAAAAATTTTAAAAACACCTTGGTCAAATAAGAATTTTCCCTGTGCAGTTAACCCAAGGAAAATGTCAGAATTTGCAGGAGAATTGAATTCATCCAGAAAAGTCCTTTTGGGCCGTATTTTCGAAATAAACACACCTCCATGTTTTCCTGGAGGTTTGGTTCCGGAAAGATTAAAATCTCTTTTCTTGTAAGATAAGCACCTTCCCTGAGGAGTAGCCGTGGCCTTCTTAGAGCTGAAAAACAAACAAATCTCCATGTTCACCTATTACCGGAAAGCTTAAAATGCCCTTCACTGTAAGATCAGATCTTTTGCTCAGGAGTTAGCCCAAGGAGTGTCTCGGAACTGGTGGTACAACTAAATTCAGCCACAGAACTCGAGTTACCATGAAGTTCATTTGAAAAAGGAACATGTCTCCAGAATCATCTAGCTCCAAAAAATTAAAAAAACACCTTTGTCAGATAAGACCTTTCTCTGAGCAGTTAACCCAAGGAATATGTTTCCTTGTAAGATGACAAATTTCCCTGATGAGTTAGCCCAAGGACTATTTCACAATTGGTGGAAGAAAATTCAGTTAGCCCAAGGACTGTCTCAGAATTGGTGGTACAACTAAATTTAACGTTAAATTACCTTTAGGCAAAGAACTGGAGTTAACATCCAGTTTCAGAGTTGAAAAACAAGTATATCTCCGTTTTCGTATAGCTACAGAATGATTGAAAACCCCAATTGACGGGAGAATTGAATTCAGCCAGAAAATCTGTGTTTAAGGCAGATCTGAAAACCAAAAACATCCTCTTTCACCTGGCTCTGGAGAGCTGTAAAATCCTATCCTTCTCAGATCAGATGGTTCCCTGAGACCCAGGAATACCCCTGAATTGGTGGTAGACCTCAATTCAGGCAGACGAGTTCCCACCTGCTGACTTGAGCTAACTTGGAAACCAAAGACATCTCCATGTTCGCCTGTCTCCGGAAAGCTTAAGAACCCTTTCCTTGTCATATCAGACCTTAACCTGGTATTGTCCCATGGACTATCTCAGCATTGTTGGTACAACTCAATTCAGCACTTAAACGTGAGTTACCACGATTTTCCATGTTTTTCTTACTGCGGAAAACTTAAAATCCCCTTTCCTATAAGATGACAACTTTCCCTGAGGAGTTAGCCCAAGGAGATCTAAGATTTGGAAGAAATATCAGCCAGAAAACTCAATTTGAAAACAAGCGTATTTGACGTCCCCTGGCTCTAGAAAGCTTAGAGTCCACTCCATCTACTGATGAGACCCGTCCATGAGCCAGAAACCTTGCATTTCCACCCCTAGCTCAGAGTTGGAAAACATGGTCGCCTATTTCCCGAAAGGTTTTAATGCCCTTCAACGTAAGAGCAGAACTTTTCCTCAGAAAGTAGCCCAACGCCTATTTCACAATTGGTGGTACATCTAAATCGAACCACACGACTCGAGTCATCACTCAGGTTCGGAGTTGAGAAAGGAACGTTTCTCCATATTCTCCTGCTTCCAGAAAGATTGAAATAATACGTTTGTCAGATAAGAAATTTCCCTGAGCAGTTAACTCAAAGAATGGGTCAGAATGGGTGGGAGACCTGAATTCATCCAGAAAAGTTCTTTTGGGCCGTATTTGAGACACAAAAACACCACCATGTTTTCCTGGAGGTTTGGTTCCGGAAAACTTAAAATCCCCTTTCTTGTAAAGTAGGAAATTTCCTGAGGGTTTAGCCCAAGGAATACAATTGGTGTTAGGAGTCAATTCAGCCAGAAATTGTTTTTAGACAGATTTGAAATCAAAAGCTCCTCTCTGTTCCCCTTGACACAAGAAAACAAAAGCCCCTTTCCTTTTCAGATGACACTTTCCCGGAGGAGTTTGCCCAAGGACTATCAGAATTGCTTAAAGAAAATTCTGCCAGAAAACCTTTAACTCACAGATCAGATTTGAAACAAACAGGAATTAGATCTCCCCTGGCTTGGGAAAGCTTAGAAACTACTACATCTCAAAATGACACCATTCCATGAACCAGAAACCTTGAGTTTCCATCCCGACCCTAGAGCTGAAAAACAAACGTATCTCCATGTTCGCCGAGTTCTGGGAAGCTTAAAATGCCCTCCATTGTAAGATCAGAAGATTTGCTTAGGACCTAGCCCAAAAGAAGTCTCAAAATTGTCGCTAAATTTAGCCACAGAACTGGAGTTACCACAGAGTTGAAAAACGAGGATATTGGCACTTTCGTCTGGCTCCAGAAAGATTTTATAAAAAAAATACCTTTATCAGACAAGAACTGTCCCAAAGGAGTTAGCCAAAGGAATATCAAAGTGGCAAAATTCAGTTTAGCCAGAAAATCTGTTTTTAACCAGAATTGAAAACCAAAGGCTTTTCCGTGATCCCTGCCTACGGAAAACTTAAAAACCCTTTCCTTCTAAGATGACAACTCTCTCTGAGGAGACACAAGAAGTATCCTAGATTTCGTGGAAGAAAATTCAGTTAGCCCAAGGACTCTCAGAACTGGTGGTACAGTTAATGCAGTCACAGAACTCGAGTTACGATCCAGGTTCAGTTGAAAAAGAAACATGTCTCCATATTCGTCTAGCTCCACAAAAATTTTAAAAACACCTTGGTCAAATAAGAATTTTCCCTGTGCAGTTAACCCAAGGAAAATGTCAGAATTTGCAGGAGAATTGAATTCATCCAGAAAAGTCCTTTTGGGCCGTATTTTCGAAATAAACACACCTCCATGTTTTCCTGGAGGTTTGGTTCCGGAAAGATTAAAATCTCTTTTCTTGTAAGATAAGCACCTTCCCTGAGGAGTAGCCGTGGCCTTCTTAGAGCTGAAAAACAAACAAATCTCCATGTTCACCTATTACCGGAAAGCTTAAAATGCCCTTCACTGTAAGATCAGATCTTTTGCTCAGGAGTTAGCCCAAGGAGTGTCTCGGAACTGGTGGTACAACTAAATTCAGCCACAGAACTCGAGTTACCATGAAGTTCATTTGAAAAAGGAACATGTCTCCAGAATCATCTAGCTCCAAAAAATTAAAAAAACACCTTTGTCAGATAAGACCTTTCTCTGAGCAGTTAACCCAAGGAATATGTTTCCTTGTAAGATGACAAATTTCCCTGATGAGTTAGCCCAAGGACTATTTCACAATTGGTGGAAGAAAATTCAGTTAGCCCAAGGACTGTCTCAGAATTGGTGGTACAACTAAATTTAACTAGTTAAATTACCTTTAGGCAAAGAACTGGAGTTAACATCCAGTTTCAGAGTTGAAAAACAAGTATATCTCCGTTTTCGTATAGCTACAGAATGATTGAAAACCCCAATTGACGGGAGAATTGAATTCAGCCAGAAAATCTGTGTTTAAGGCAGATCTGAAAACCAAAAACATCCTCTTTCACCTGGCTCTGGAGAGCTGTAAAATCCTATCCTTCTCAGATCAGATGGTTCCCTGAGACCCAGGAATACCGCTGAATTGGTGGTAGACCTCAATTCAGGCAGACGAGTTCCCACCTGCTGACTTGAGCTAACTTGGAAACCAAAGACATCTCCATGTTCGCCTGTCTCCGGAAAGCTTAAGAACCCTTTCCTTGTCATATCAGACCTTAACCTGGTATTGTCCCATGGACTATCTCAGCATTGTTGGTACAACTCAATTCAGCACTTAAACGTGAGTTACCACGATTTTCCATGTTTTTCTTACTGCGGAAAACTTAAAATCCCCTTTCCTATAAGATGACAACTTTCCCTGAGGAGTTAGCCCAAGGAGATCTAAGATTTGGAAGAAATATCAGCCAGAAAACTCAATTTGAAAACAAGCGTATTTGACGTCCCCTGGCTCTAGAAAGCTTAGAGTCCACTCCATCTACTGATGAGACCCGTCCATGAGCCAGAAACCTTGCATTTCCACCCCTAGCTCAGAGTTGGAAAACATGGTCGCCTATTTCCCGAAAGGTTTTAATGCCCTTCAACGTAAGAGCAGAACTTTTCCTCAGAAAGTAGCCCAACGCCTATTTCACAATTGGTGGTACATCTAAATCGAACCACACGACTCGAGTCATCACTCAGGTTCGGAGTTGAGAAAGGAACGTTTCTCCATATTCTCCTGCTTCCAGAAAGATTGAAATAATACGTTTGTCAGATAAGAAATTTCCCTGAGAGTTAACTCAAAGAATGGGTCAGAATGGGTGGGAGACCTGAATTCATCCAGAAAAGTTCTTTTGGGCCGTATTTGAGACACAAAAACACCACCATGTTTTCCTGGAGGTTTGGTTCCGGAAAACTTAAAATCCCCTTTCTTGTAAAGTAGGAAATTTCCTGAGGGTTTAGCCCAAGGAATACAATTGGTGTTAGGAGTCAATTCAGCCAGAAATTGTTTTTAGACAGATTTGAAATCAAAAGCTCCTCTCTGTTCCCCTTGACACAAGAAAACAAAAGCCCCTTTCCTTTTCAGATGACACTTTCCCGGAGGAGTTTGCCCAAGGACTATCAGAATTGCTTAAAGAAAATTCTGCCAGAAAACCTTTAACTCACAGATCAGATTTGAAACAAACAGGAATTAGATCTCCCCTGGCTTGGGAAAGCTTAGAAACTACTACATCTCAAAATGACACCATTCCATGAACCAGAAACCTTGAGTTTCCATCCCGACCCTAGAGCTGAAAAACAAACGTATCTCCATGTTCGCCGAGTTCTGGGAAGCTTAAAATGCCCTCCATTGTAAGATCAGAAGATTTGCTTAGGACCTAGCCCAAAAGAAGTCTCAAAATTGTCGCTAAATTTAGCCACAGAACTGGAGTTACCACAGAGTTGAAAAACGAGGATATTGGCACTTTCGTCTGGCTCCAGAAAGATTTTATAAAAAAAATACCTTTATCAGACAAGAACTGTCCCAAAGGAGTTAGCCAAAGGAATATCAAAGTGGCAAAATTCAGTTTAGCCAGAAAATCTGTTTTTAACCAGAATTGAAAACCAAAGGCTTTTCCGTGATCCCTGCCTACGGAAAACTTAAAAACCCTTTCCTTCTAAGATGACAACTCTCTCTGAGGAGACACAAGAAGTATCCTAGATTTCGTGGAAGAAAATTCAGTTAGCCCAAGGACTCTCAGAACTGGTGGTACAGTTAATGCAGTCACAGAACTCGAGTTACGATCCAGGTTCAGTTGAAAAAGAAACATGTCTCCATATTCGTCTAGCTCCACAAAAATTTTAAAAACACCTTGGTCAAATAAGAATTTTCCCTGTGCAGTTAACCCAAGGAAAATGTCAGAATTTGCAGGAGAATTGAATTCATCCAGAAAAGTCCTTTTGGGCCGTATTTTCGAAATAAACACACCTCCATGTTTTCCTGGAGGTTTGGTTCCGGAAAGATTAAAATCTCTTTTCTTGTAAGATAAGCACCTTCCCTGAGGAGTAGCCGTGGCCTTCTTAGAGCTGAAAAACAAACAAATCTCCATGTTCACCTATTACCGGAAAGCTTAAAATGCCCTTCACTGTAAGATCAGATCTTTTGCTCAGGAGTTAGCCCAAGGAGTGTCTCGGAACTGGTGGTACAACTAAATTCAGCCACAGAACTCGAGTTACCATGAAGTTCATTTGAAAAAGGAACATGTCTCCAGAATCATCTAGCTCCAAAAAATTAAAAAAACACCTTTGTCAGATAAGACCTTTCTCTGAGCAGTTAACCCAAGGAATATGTTTCCTTGTAAGATGACAAATTTCCCTGATGAGTTAGCCCAAGGACTATTTCACAATTGGTGGAAGAAAATTCAGTTAGCCCAAGGACTGTCTCAGAATTGGTGGTACAACTAAATTTAACGTTAAATTACCTTTAGGCAAAGAACTGGAGTTAACATCCAGTTTCAGAGTTGAAAAACAAGTATATCTCCGTTTTCGTATAGCTACAGAATGATTGAAAACCCCAATTGACGGGAGAATTGAATTCAGCCAGAAAATCTGTGTTTAAGGCAGATCTGAAAACCAAAAACATCCTCTTTCACCTGGCTCTGGAGAGCTGTAAAATCCTATCCTTCTCAGATCAGATGGTTCCCTGAGACCCAGGAATACGGCTGAATTGGTGGTAGACCTCAATTCAGGCAGACGAGTTCCCACCTGCTGACTTGAGCTAACTTGGAAACCAAAGACATCTCCATGTTCGCCTGTCTCCGGAAAGCTTAAGAACCCTTTCCTTGTCATATCAGACCTTAACCTGGTATTGTCCCATGGACTATCTCAGCATTGTTGGTACAACTCAATTCAGCACTTAAACGTGAGTTACCACGATTTTCCATGTTTTTCTTACTGCGGAAAACTTAAAATCCCCTTTCCTATAAGATGACAACTTTCCCTGAGGAGTTAGCCCAAGGAGATCTAAGATTTGGAAGAAATATCAGCCAGAAAACTCAATTTGAAAACAAGCGTATTTGACGTCCCCTGGCTCTAGAAAGCTTAGAGTCCACTCCATCTACTGATGAGACCCGTCCATGAGCCAGAAACCTTGCATTTCCACCCCTAGCTCAGAGTTGGAAAACATGGTCGCCTATTTCCCGAAAGGTTTTAATGCCCTTCAACGTAAGAGCAGAACTTTTCCTCAGAAAGTAGCCCAACGCCTATTTCACAATTGGTGGTACATCTAAATCGAACCACACGACTCGAGTCATCACTCAGGTTCGGAGTTGAGAAAGGAACGTTTCTCCATATTCTCCTGCTTCCAGAAAGATTGAAATAATACGTTTGTCAGATAAGAAATTTCCCTGAGAGTTAACTCAAAGAATGGGTCAGAATGGGTGGGAGACCTGAATTCATCCAGAAAAGTTCTTTTGGGCCGTATTTGAGACACAAAAACACCACCATGTTTTCCTGGAGGTTTGGTTCCGGAAAACTTAAAATCCCCTTTCTTGTAAAGTAGGAAATTTCCTGAGGGTTTAGCCCAAGGAATACAATTGGTGTTAGGAGTCAATTCAGCCAGAAATTGTTTTTAGACAGATTTGAAATCAAAAGCTCCTCTCTGTTCCCCTTGACACAAGAAAACAAAAGCCCCTTTCCTTTTCAGATGACACTTTCCCGGAGGAGTTTGCCCAAGGACTATCAGAATTGCTTAAAGAAAATTCTGCCAGAAAACCTTTAACTCACAGATCAGATTTGAAACAAACAGGAATTAGATCTCCCCTGGCTTGGGAAAGCTTAGAAACTACTACATCTCAAAATGACACCATTCCATGAACCAGAAACCTTGAGTTTCCATCCCGACCCTAGAGCTGAAAAACAAACGTATCTCCATGTTCGCCGAGTTCTGGGAAGCTTAAAATGCCCTCCATTGTAAGATCAGAAGATTTGCTTAGGACCTAGCCCAAAAGAAGTCTCAAAATTGTCGCTAAATTTAGCCACAGAACTGGAGTTACCACAGAGTTGAAAAACGAGGATATTGGCACTTTCGTCTGGCTCCAGAAAGATTTTATAAAAAAAATACCTTTATCAGACAAGAACTGTCCCAAAGGAGTTAGCCAAAGGAATATCAAAGTGGCAAAATTCAGTTTAGCCAGAAAATCTGTTTTTAACCAGAATTGAAAACCAAAGGCTTTTCCGTGATCCCTGCCTACGGAAAACTTAAAAACCCTTTCCTTCTAAGATGACAACTCTCTCTGAGGAGACACAAGAAGTATCCTAGATTTCGTGGAAGAAAATTCAGTTAGCCCAAGGACTCTCAGAACTGGTGGTACAGTTAATGCAGTCACAGAACTCGAGTTACGATCCAGGTTCAGTTGAAAAAGAAACATGTCTCCATATTCGTCTAGCTCCACAAAAATTTTAAAAACACCTTGGTCAAATAAGAATTTTCCCTGTGCAGTTAACCCAAGGAAAATGTCAGAATTTGCAGGAGAATTGAATTCATCCAGAAAAGTCCTTTTGGGCCGTATTTTCGAAATAAACACACCTCCATGTTTTCCTGGAGGTTTGGTTCCGGAAAGATTAAAATCTCTTTTCTTGTAAGATAAGCACCTTCCCTGAGGAGTAGCCGTGGCCTTCTTAGAGCTGAAAAACAAACAAATCTCCATGTTCACCTATTACCGGAAAGCTTAAAATGCCCTTCACTGTAAGATCAGATCTTTTGCTCAGGAGTTAGCCCAAGGAGTGTCTCGGAACTGGTGGTACAACTAAATTCAGCCACAGAACTCGAGTTACCATGAAGTTCATTTGAAAAAGGAACATGTCTCCAGAATCATCTAGCTCCAAAAAATTAAAAAAACACCTTTGTCAGATAAGACCTTTCTCTGAGCAGTTAACCCAAGGAATATGTTTCCTTGTAAGATGACAAATTTCCCTGATGAGTTAGCCCAAGGACTATTTCACAATTGGTGGAAGAAAATTCAGTTAGCCCAAGGACTGTCTCAGAATTGGTGGTACAACTAAATTTAACGTTAAATTACCTTTAGGCAAAGAACTGGAGTTAACATCCAGTTTCAGAGTTGAAAAACAAGTATATCTCCGTTTTCGTATAGCTACAGAATGATTGAAAACCCCAATTGACGGGAGAATTGAATTCAGCCAGAAAATCTGTGTTTAAGGCAGATCTGAAAACCAAAAACATCCTCTTTCACCTGGCTCTGGAGAGCTGTAAAATCCTATCCTTCTCAGATCAGATGGTTCCCTGAGACCCAGGAATACCGCTGAATTGGTGGTAGACCTCAATTCAGGCAGACGAGTTCCCACCTGCTGACTTGAGCTAACTTGGAAACCAAAGACATCTCCATGTTCGCCTGTCTCCGGAAAGCTTAAGAACCCTTTCCTTGTCATATCAGACCTTAACCTGGTATTGTCCCATGGACTATCTCAGCATTGTTGGTACAACTCAATTCAGCACTTAAACGTGAGTTACCACGATTTTCCATGTTTTTCTTACTGCGGAAAACTTAAAATCCCCTTTCCTATAAGATGACAACTTTCCCTGAGGAGTTAGCCCAAGGAGATCTAAGATTTGGAAGAAATATCAGCCAGAAAACTCAATTTGAAAACAAGCGTATTTGACGTCCCCTGGCTCTAGAAAGCTTAGAGTCCACTCCATCTACTGAGACCCGTCCATGAGCCAGAAACCTTGCATTTCCACCCCTAGCTCAGAGTTGGAAAACATGGTCGCCTATTTCCCGAAAGGTTTTAATGCCCTTCAACGTAAGAGCAGAACTTTTCCTCAGAAAGTAGCCCAACGCCTATTTCACAATTGGTGGTACATCTAAATCGAACCACACGACTCGAGTCATCACTCAGGTTCGGAGTTGAGAAAGGAACGTTTCTCCATATTCTCCTGCTTCCAGAAAGATTGAAATAATACGTTTGTCAGATAAGAAATTTCCCTGAGCAGTTAACTCAAAGAATGGGTCAGAATGGGTGGGAGACCTGAATTCATCCAGAAAAGTTCTTTTGGGCCGTATTTGAGACACAAAAACACCACCATGTTTTCCTGGAGGTTTGGTTCCGGAAAACTTAAAATCCCCTTTCTTGTAAAGTAGGAAATTTCCTGAGGGTTTAGCCCAAGGAATACAATTGGTGTTAGGAGTCAATTCAGCCAGAAATTGTTTTTAGACAGATTTGAAATCAAAAGCTCCTCTCTGTTCCCCTTGACACAAGAAAACAAAAGCCCCTTTCCTTTTCAGATGACACTTTCCCGGAGGAGTTTGCCCAAGGACTATCAGAATTGCTTAAAGAAAATTCTGCCAGAAAACCTTTAACTCACAGATCAGATTTGAAACAAACAGGAATTAGATCTCCCCTGGCTTGGGAAAGCTTAGAAACTACTACATCTCAAAATGACACCATTCCATGAACCAGAAACCTTGAGTTTCCATCCCGACCCTAGAGCTGAAAAACAAACGTATCTCCATGTTCGCCGAGTTCTGGGAAGCTTAAAATGCCCTCCATTGTAAGATCAGAAGATTTGCTTAGGACCTAGCCCAAAAGAAGTCTCAAAATTGTCGCTAAATTTAGCCACAGAACTGGAGTTACCACAGAGTTGAAAAACGAGGATATTGGCACTTTCGTCTGGCTCCAGAAAGATTTTATAAAAAAAATACCTTTATCAGACAAGAACTGTCCCAAAGGAGTTAGCCAAAGGAATATCAAAGTGGCAAAATTCAGTTTAGCCAGAAAATCTGTTTTTAACCAGAATTGAAAACCAAAGGCTTTTCCGTGATCCCTGCCTACGGAAAACTTAAAAACCCTTTCCTTCTAAGATGACAACTCTCTCTGAGGAGACACAAGAAGTATCCTAGATTTCGTGGAAGAAAATTCAGTTAGCCCAAGGACTCTCAGAACTGGTGGTACAGTTAATGCAGTCACAGAACTCGAGTTACGATCCAGGTTCAGTTGAAAAAGAAACATGTCTCCATATTCGTCTAGCTCCACAAAAATTTTAAAAACACCTTGGTCAAATAAGAATTTTCCCTGTGCAGTTAACCCAAGGAAAATGTCAGAATTTGCAGGAGAATTGAATTCATCCAGAAAAGTCCTTTTGGGCCGTATTTTCGAAATAAACACACCTCCATGTTTTCCTGGAGGTTTGGTTCCGGAAAGATTAAAATCTCTTTTCTTGTAAGATAAGCACCTTCCCTGAGGAGTAGCCGTGGCCTTCTTAGAGCTGAAAAACAAACAAATCTCCATGTTCACCTATTACCGGAAAGCTTAAAATGCCCTTCACTGTAAGATCAGATCTTTTGCTCAGGAGTTAGCCCAAGGAGTGTCTCGGAACTGGTGGTACAACTAAATTCAGCCACAGAACTCGAGTTACCATGAAGTTCATTTGAAAAAGGAACATGTCTCCAGAATCATCTAGCTCCAAAAAATTAAAAAAACACCTTTGTCAGATAAGACCTTTCTCTGAGCAGTTAACCCAAGGAATATGTTTCCTTGTAAGATGACAAATTTCCCTGATGAGTTAGCCCAAGGACTATTTCACAATTGGTGGAAGAAAATTCAGTTAGCCCAAGGACTGTCTCAGAATTGGTGGTACAACTAAATTTAACGTTAAATTACCTTTAGGCAAAGAACTGGAGTTAACATCCAGTTTCAGAGTTGAAAAACAAGTATATCTCCGTTTTCGTATAGCTACAGAATGATTGAAAACCCCAATTGACGGGAGAATTGAATTCAGCCAGAAAATCTGTGTTTAAGGCAGATCTGAAAACCAAAAACATCCTCTTTCACCTGGCTCTGGAGAGCTGTAAAATCCTATCCTTCTCAGATCAGATGGTTCCCTGAGACCCAGGAATACCGCTGAATTGGTGGTAGACCTCAATTCAGGCAGACGAGTTCCCACCTGCTGACTTGAGCTAACTTGGAAACCAAAGACATCTCCATGTTCGCCTGTCTCCGGAAAGCTTAAGAACCCTTTCCTTGTCATATCAGACCTTAACCTGGTATTGTCCCATGGACTATCTCAGCATTGTTGGTACAACTCAATTCAGCACTTAAACGTGAGTTACCACGATTTTCCATGTTTTTCTTACTGCGGAAAACTTAAAATCCCCTTTCCTATAAGATGACAACTTTCCCTGAGGAGTTAGCCCAAGGAGATCTAAGATTTGGAAGAAATATCAGCCAGAAAACTCAATTTGAAAACAAGCGTATTTGACGTCCCCTGGCTCTAGAAAGCTTAGAGTCCACTCCATCTACTGATGAGACCCGTCCATGAGCCAGAAACCTTGCATTTCCACCCCTAGCTCAGAGTTGGAAAACATGGTCGCCTATTTCCCGAAAGGTTTTAATGCCCTTCAACGTAAGAGCAGAACTTTTCCTCAGAAAGTAGCCCAACGCCTATTTCACAATTGGTGGTACATCTAAATCGAACCACACGACTCGAGTCATCACTCAGGTTCGGAGTTGAGAAAGGAACGTTTCTCCATATTCTCCTGCTTCCAGAAAGATTGAAATAATACGTTTGTCAGATAAGAAATTTCCCTGAGAGTTAACTCAAAGAATGGGTCAGAATGGGTGGGAGACCTGAATTCATCCAGAAAAGTTCTTTTGGGCCGTATTTGAGACACAAAAACACCACCATGTTTTCCTGGAGGTTTGGTTCCGGAAAACTTAAAATCCCCTTTCTTGTAAAGTAGGAAATTTCCTGAGGGTTTAGCCCAAGGAATACAATTGGTGTTAGGAGTCAATTCAGCCAGAAATTGTTTTTAGACAGATTTGAAATCAAAAGCTCCTCTCTGTTCCCCTTGACACAAGAAAACAAAAGCCCCTTTCCTTTTCAGATGACACTTTCCCGGAGGAGTTTGCCCAAGGACTATCAGAATTGCTTAAAGAAAATTCTGCCAGAAAACCTTTAACTCACAGATCAGATTTGAAACAAACAGGAATTAGATCTCCCCTGGCTTGGGAAAGCTTAGAAACTACTACATCTCAAAATGACACCATTCCATGAACCAGAAACCTTGAGTTTCCATCCCGACCCTAGAGCTGAAAAACAAACGTATCTCCATGTTCGCCGAGTTCTGGGAAGCTTAAAATGCCCTCCATTGTAAGATCAGAAGATTTGCTTAGGACCTAGCCCAAAAGAAGTCTCAAAATTGTCGCTAAATTTAGCCACAGAACTGGAGTTACCACAGAGTTGAAAAACGAGGATATTGGCACTTTCGTCTGGCTCCAGAAAGATTTTATAAAAAAAATACCTTTATCAGACAAGAACTGTCCCAAAGGAGTTAGCCAAAGGAATATCAAAGTGGCAAAATTCAGTTTAGCCAGAAAATCTGTTTTTAACCAGAATTGAAAACCAAAGGCTTTTCCGTGATCCCTGCCTACGGAAAACTTAAAAACCCTTTCCTTCTAAGATGACAACTCTCTCTGAGGAGACACAAGAAGTATCCTAGATTTCGTGGAAGAAAATTCAGTTAGCCCAAGGACTCTCAGAACTGGTGGTACAGTTAATGCAGTCACAGAACTCGAGTTACGATCCAGGTTCAGTTGAAAAAGAAACATGTCTCCATATTCGTCTAGCTCCACAAAAATTTTAAAAACACCTTGGTCAAATAAGAATTTTCCCTGTGCAGTTAACCCAAGGAAAATGTCAGAATTTGCAGGAGAATTGAATTCATCCAGAAAAGTCCTTTTGGGCCGTATTTTCGAAATAAACACACCTCCATGTTTTCCTGGAGGTTTGGTTCCGGAAAGATTAAAATCTCTTTTCTTGTAAGATAAGCACCTTCCCTGAGGAGTAGCCGTGGCCTTCTTAGAGCTGAAAAACAAACAAATCTCCATGTTCACCTATTACCGGAAAGCTTAAAATGCCCTTCACTGTAAGATCAGATCTTTTGCTCAGGAGTTAGCCCAAGGAGTGTCTCGGAACTGGTGGTACAACTAAATTCAGCCACAGAACTCGAGTTACCATGAAGTTCATTTGAAAAAGGAACATGTCTCCAGAATCATCTAGCTCCAAAAAATTAAAAAAACACCTTTGTCAGATAAGACCTTTCTCTGAGCAGTTAACCCAAGGAATATGTTTCCTTGTAAGATGACAAATTTCCCTGATGAGTTAGCCCAAGGACTATTTCACAATTGGTGGAAGAAAATTCAGTTAGCCCAAGGACTGTCTCAGAATTGGTGGTACAACTAAATTTAACGTTAAATTACCTTTAGGCAAAGAACTGGAGTTAACATCCAGTTTCAGAGTTGAAAAACAAGTATATCTCCGTTTTCGTATAGCTACAGAATGATTGAAAACCCCAATTGACGGGAGAATTGAATTCAGCCAGAAAATCTGTGTTTAAGGCAGATCTGAAAACCAAAAACATCCTCTTTCACCTGGCTCTGGAGAGCTGTAAAATCCTATCCTTCTCAGATCAGATGGTTCCCTGAGACCCAGGAATACGGCTGAATTGGTGGTAGACCTCAATTCAGGCAGACGAGTTCCCACCTGCTGACTTGAGCTAACTTGGAAACCAAAGACATCTCCATGTTCGCCTGTCTCCGGAAAGCTTAAGAACCCTTTCCTTGTCATATCAGACCTTAACCTGGTATTGTCCCATGGACTATCTCAGCATTGTTGGTACAACTCAATTCAGCACTTAAACGTGAGTTACCACGATTTTCCATGTTTTTCTTACTGCGGAAAACTTAAAATCCCCTTTCCTATAAGATGACAACTTTCCCTGAGGAGTTAGCCCAAGGAGATCTAAGATTTGGAAGAAATATCAGCCAGAAAACTCAATTTGAAAACAAGCGTATTTGACGTCCCCTGGCTCTAGAAAGCTTAGAGTCCACTCCATCTACTGATGAGACCCGTCCATGAGCCAGAAACCTTGCATTTCCACCCCTAGCTCAGAGTTGGAAAACATGGTCGCCTATTTCCCGAAAGGTTTTAATGCCCTTCAACGTAAGAGCAGAACTTTTCCTCAGAAAGTAGCCCAACGCCTATTTCACAATTGGTGGTACATCTAAATCGAACCACACGACTCGAGTCATCACTCAGGTTCGGAGTTGAGAAAGGAACGTTTCTCCATATTCTCCTGCTTCCAGAAAGATTGAAATAATACGTTTGTCAGATAAGAAATTTCCCTGAGAGTTAACTCAAAGAATGGGTCAGAATGGGTGGGAGACCTGAATTCATCCAGAAAAGTTCTTTTGGGCCGTATTTGAGACACAAAAACACCACCATGTTTTCCTGGAGGTTTGGTTCCGGAAAACTTAAAATCCCCTTTCTTGTAAAGTAGGAAATTTCCTGAGGGTTTAGCCCAAGGAATACAATTGGTGTTAGGAGTCAATTCAGCCAGAAATTGTTTTTAGACAGATTTGAAATCAAAAGCTCCTCTCTGTTCCCCTTGACACAAGAAAACAAAAGCCCCTTTCCTTTTCAGATGACACTTTCCCGGAGGAGTTTGCCCAAGGACTATCAGAATTGCTTAAAGAAAATTCTGCCAGAAAACCTTTAACTCACAGATCAGATTTGAAACAAACAGGAATTAGATCTCCCCTGGCTTGGGAAAGCTTAGAAACTACTACATCTCAAAATGACACCATTCCATGAACCAGAAACCTTGAGTTTCCATCCCGACCCTAGAGCTGAAAAACAAACGTATCTCCATGTTCGCCGAGTTCTGGGAAGCTTAAAATGCCCTCCATTGTAAGATCAGAAGATTTGCTTAGGACCTAGCCCAAAAGAAGTCTCAAAATTGTCGCTAAATTTAGCCACAGAACTGGAGTTACCACAGAGTTGAAAAACGAGGATATTGGCACTTTCGTCTGGCTCCAGAAAGATTTTATAAAAAAAATACCTTTATCAGACAAGAACTGTCCCAAAGGAGTTAGCCAAAGGAATATCAAAGTGGCAAAATTCAGTTTAGCCAGAAAATCTGTTTTTAACCAGAATTGAAAACCAAAGGCTTTTCCGTGATCCCTGCCTACGGAAAACTTAAAAACCCTTTCCTTCTAAGATGACAACTCTCTCTGAGGAGACACAAGAAGTATCCTAGATTTCGTGGAAGAAAATTCAGTTAGCCCAAGGACTCTCAGAACTGGTGGTACAGTTAATGCAGTCACAGAACTCGAGTTACGATCCAGGTTCAGTTGAAAAAGAAACATGTCTCCATATTCGTCTAGCTCCACAAAAATTTTAAAAACACCTTGGTCAAATAAGAATTTTCCCTGTGCAGTTAACCCAAGGAAAATGTCAGAATTTGCAGGAGAATTGAATTCATCCAGAAAAGTCCTTTTGGGCCGTATTTTCGAAATAAACACACCTCCATGTTTTCCTGGAGGTTTGGTTCCGGAAAGATTAAAATCTCTTTTCTTGTAAGATAAGCACCTTCCCTGAGGAGTAGCCGTGGCCTTCTTAGAGCTGAAAAACAAACAAATCTCCATGTTCACCTATTACCGGAAAGCTTAAAATGCCCTTCACTGTAAGATCAGATCTTTTGCTCAGGAGTTAGCCCAAGGAGTGTCTCGGAACTGGTGGTACAACTAAATTCAGCCACAGAACTCGAGTTACCATGAAGTTCATTTGAAAAAGGAACATGTCTCCAGAATCATCTAGCTCCAAAAAATTAAAAAAACACCTTTGTCAGATAAGACCTTTCTCTGAGCAGTTAACCCAAGGAATATGTTTCCTTGTAAGATGACAAATTTCCCTGATGAGTTAGCCCAAGGACTATTTCACAATTGGTGGAAGAAAATTCAGTTAGCCCAAGGACTGTCTCAGAATTGGTGGTACAACTAAATTTAACGTTAAATTACCTTTAGGCAAAGAACTGGAGTTAACATCCAGTTTCAGAGTTGAAAAACAAGTATATCTCCGTTTTCGTATAGCTACAGAATGATTGAAAACCCCAATTGACGGGAGAATTGAATTCAGCCAGAAAATCTGTGTTTAAGGCAGATCTGAAAACCAAAAACATCCTCTTTCACCTGGCTCTGGAGAGCTGTAAAATCCTATCCTTCTCAGATCAGATGGTTCCCTGAGACCCAGGAATACCGCTGAATTGGTGGTAGACCTCAATTCAGGCAGACGAGTTCCCACCTGCTGACTTGAGCTAACTTGGAAACCAAAGACATCTCCATGTTCGCCTGTCTCCGGAAAGCTTAAGAACCCTTTCCTTGTCATATCAGACCTTAACCTGGTATTGTCCCATGGACTATCTCAGCATTGTTGGTACAACTCAATTCAGCACTTAAACGTGAGTTACCACGATTTTCCATGTTTTTCTTACTGCGGAAAACTTAAAATCCCCTTTCCTATAAGATGACAACTTTCCCTGAGGAGTTAGCCCAAGGAGATCTAAGATTTGGAAGAAATATCAGCCAGAAAACTCAATTTGAAAACAAGCGTATTTGACGTCCCCTGGCTCTAGAAAGCTTAGAGTCCACTCCATCTACTGATGAGACCCGTCCATGAGCCAGAAACCTTGCATTTCCACCCCTAGCTCAGAGTTGGAAAACATGGTCGCCTATTTCCCGAAAGGTTTTAATGCCCTTCAACGTAAGAGCAGAACTTTTCCTCAGAAAGTAGCCCAACGCCTATTTCACATTTGGTGGTACATCTAAATCGAACCACACGACTCGAGTCATCACTCAGGTTCGGAGTTGAGAAAGGAACGTTTCTCCATATTCTCCTGCTTCCAGAAAGATTGAAATAATACGTTTGTCAGATAAGAAATTTCCCTGAGAGTTAACTCAAAGAATGGGTCAGAATGGGTGGGAGACCTGAATTCATCCAGAAAAGTTCTTTTGGGCCGTATTTGAGACACAAAAACACCACCATGTTTTCCTGGAGGTTTGGTTCCGGAAAACTTAAAATCCCCTTTCTTGTAAAGTAGGAAATTTCCTGAGGGTTTAGCCCAAGGAATACAATTGGTGTTAGGAGTCAATTCAGCCAGAAATTGTTTTTAGACAGATTTGAAATCAAAAGCTCCTCTCTGTTCCCCTTGACACAAGAAAACAAAAGCCCCTTTCCTTTTCAGATGACACTTTCCCGGAGGAGTTTGCCCAAGGACTATCAGAATTGCTTAAAGAAAATTCTGCCAGAAAACCTTTAACTCACAGATCAGATTTGAAACAAACAGGAATTAGATCTCCCCTGGCTTGGGAAAGCTTAGAAACTACTACATCTCAAAATGACACCATTCCATGAACCAGAAACCTTGAGTTTCCATCCCGACCCTAGAGCTGAAAAACAAACGTATCTCCATGTTCGCCGAGTTCTGGGAAGCTTAAAATGCCCTCCATTGTAAGATCAGAAGATTTGCTTAGGACCTAGCCCAAAAGAAGTCTCAAAATTGTCGCTAAATTTAGCCACAGAACTGGAGTTACCACAGAGTTGAAAAACGAGGATATTGGCACTTTCGTCTGGCTCCAGAAAGATTTTATAAAAAAAATACCTTTATCAGACAAGAACTGTCCCAAAGGAGTTAGCCAAAGGAATATCAAAGTGGCAAAATTCAGTTTAGCCAGAAAATCTGTTTTTAACCAGAATTGAAAACCAAAGGCTTTTCCGTGATCCCTGCCTACGGAAAACTTAAAAACCCTTTCCTTCTAAGATGACAACTCTCTCTGAGGAGACACAAGAAGTATCCTAGATTTCGTGGAAGAAAATTCAGTTAGCCCAAGGACTCTCAGAACTGGTGGTACAGTTAATGCAGTCACAGAACTCGAGTTACGATCCAGGTTCAGTTGAAAAAGAAACATGTCTCCATATTCGTCTAGCTCCACAAAAATTTTAAAAACACCTTGGTCAAATAAGAATTTTCCCTGTGCAGTTAACCCAAGGAAAATGTCAGAATTTGCAGGAGAATTGAATTCATCCAGAAAAGTCCTTTTGGGCCGTATTTTCGAAATAAACACACCTCCATGTTTTCCTGGAGGTTTGGTTCCGGAAAGATTAAAATCTCTTTTCTTGTAAGATAAGCACCTTCCCTGAGGAGTAGCCGTGGCCTTCTTAGAGCTGAAAAACAAACAAATCTCCATGTTCACCTATTACCGGAAAGCTTAAAATGCCCTTCACTGTAAGATCAGATCTTTTGCTCAGGAGTTAGCCCAAGGAGTGTCTCGGAACTGGTGGTACAACTAAATTCAGCCACAGAACTCGAGTTACCATGAAGTTCATTTGAAAAAGGAACATGTCTCCAGAATCATCTAGCTCCAAAAAATTAAAAAAACACCTTTGTCAGATAAGACCTTTCTCTGAGCAGTTAACCCAAGGAATATGTTTCCTTGTAAGATGACAAATTTCCCTGATGAGTTAGCCCAAGGACTATTTCACAATTGGTGGAAGAAAATTCAGTTAGCCCAAGGACTGTCTCAGAATTGGTGGTACAACTAAATTTAACGTTAAATTACCTTTAGGCAAAGAACTGGAGTTAACATCCAGTTTCAGAGTTGAAAAACAAGTATATCTCCGTTTTCGTATAGCTACAGAATGATTGAAAACCCCAATTGACGGGAGAATTGAATTCAGCCAGAAAATCTGTGTTTAAGGCAGATCTGAAAACCAAAAACATCCTCTTTCACCTGGCTCTGGAGAGCTGTAAAATCCTATCCTTCTCAGATCAGATGGTTCCCTGAGACCCAGGAATACCGCTGAATTGGTGGTAGACCTCAATTCAGGCAGACGAGTTCCCACCTGCTGACTTGAGCTAACTTGGAAACCAAAGACATCTCCATGTTCGCCTGTCTCCGGAAAGCTTAAGAACCCTTTCCTTGTCATATCAGACCTTAACCTGGTATTGTCCCATGGACTATCTCAGCATTGTTGGTACAACTCAATTCAGCACTTAAACGTGAGTTACCACGATTTTCCATGTTTTTCTTACTGCGGAAAACTTAAAATCCCCTTTCCTATAAGATGACAACTTTCCCTGAGGAGTTAGCCCAAGGAGATCTAAGATTTGGAAGAAATATCAGCCAGAAAACTCAATTTGAAAACAAGCGTATTTGACGTCCCCTGGCTCTAGAAAGCTTAGAGTCCACTCCATCTACTGAGACCCGTCCATGAGCCAGAAACCTTGCATTTCCACCCCTAGCTCAGAGTTGGAAAACATGGTCGCCTATTTCCCGAAAGGTTTTAATGCCCTTCAACGTAAGAGCAGAACTTTTCCTCAGAAAGTAGCCCAACGCCTATTTCACAATTGGTGGTACATCTAAATCGAACCACACGACTCGAGTCATCACTCAGGTTCGGAGTTGAGAAAGGAACGTTTCTCCATATTCTCCTGCTTCCAGAAAGATTGAAATAATACGTTTGTCAGATAAGAAATTTCCCTGAGCAGTTAACTCAAAGAATGGGTCAGAATGGGTGGGAGACCTGAATTCATCCAGAAAAGTTCTTTTGGGCCGTATTTGAGACACAAAAACACCACCATGTTTTCCTGGAGGTTTGGTTCCGGAAAACTTAAAATCCCCTTTCTTGTAAAGTAGGAAATTTCCTGAGGGTTTAGCCCAAGGAATACAATTGGTGTTAGGAGTCAATTCAGCCAGAAATTGTTTTTAGACAGATTTGAAATCAAAAGCTCCTCTCTGTTCCCCTTGACACAAGAAAACAAAAGCCCCTTTCCTTTTCAGATGACACTTTCCCGGAGGAGTTTGCCCAAGGACTATCAGAATTGCTTAAAGAAAATTCTGCCAGAAAACCTTTAACTCACAGATCAGATTTGAAACAAACAGGAATTAGATCTCCCCTGGCTTGGGAAAGCTTAGAAACTACTACATCTCAAAATGACACCATTCCATGAACCAGAAACCTTGAGTTTCCATCCCGACCCTAGAGCTGAAAAACAAACGTATCTCCATGTTCGCCGAGTTCTGGGAAGCTTAAAATGCCCTCCATTGTAAGATCAGAAGATTTGCTTAGGACCTAGCCCAAAAGAAGTCTCAAAATTGTCGCTAAATTTAGCCACAGAACTGGAGTTACCACAGAGTTGAAAAACGAGGATATTGGCACTTTCGTCTGGCTCCAGAAAGATTTTATAAAAAAAATACCTTTATCAGACAAGAACTGTCCCAAAGGAGTTAGCCAAAGGAATATCAAAGTGGCAAAATTCAGTTTAGCCAGAAAATCTGTTTTTAACCAGAATTGAAAACCAAAGGCTTTTCCGTGATCCCTGCCTACGGAAAACTTAAAAACCCTTTCCTTCTAAGATGACAACTCTCTCTGAGGAGACACAAGAAGTATCCTAGATTTCGTGGAAGAAAATTCAGTTAGCCCAAGGACTCTCAGAACTGGTGGTACAGTTAATGCAGTCACAGAACTCGAGTTACGATCCAGGTTCAGTTGAAAAAGAAACATGTCTCCATATTCGTCTAGCTCCACAAAAATTTTAAAAACACCTTG
The DNA here is from genome assembly GCA_038048745.1 of Coluber constrictor foxii. Lineage (NCBI taxonomy): Eukaryota > Metazoa > Chordata > Lepidosauria > Squamata > Colubridae > Coluber > Coluber constrictor. The sequence goes on along the minus strand of CM075961.1, from coordinate 108,890,946 downwards.
GTCAAATAAGAATTTTCCCTGTGCAGTTAACCCAAGGAAAATGTCAGAATTTGCAGGAGAATTGAATTCATCCAGAAAAGTCCTTTTGGGCCGTATTTTCGAAATAAACACACCTCCATGTTTTCCTGGAGGTTTGGTTCCGGAAAGATTAAAATCTCTTTTCTTGTAAGATAAGCACCTTCCCTGAGGAGTAGCCGTGGCCTTCTTAGAGCTGAAAAACAAACAAATCTCCATGTTCACCTATTACCGGAAAGCTTAAAATGCCCTTCACTGTAAGATCAGATCTTTTGCTCAGGAGTTAGCCCAAGGAGTGTCTCGGAACTGGTGGTACAACTAAATTCAGCCACAGAACTCGAGTTACCATGAAGTTCATTTGAAAAAGGAACATGTCTCCAGAATCATCTAGCTCCAAAAAATTAAAAAAACACCTTTGTCAGATAAGACCTTTCTCTGAGCAGTTAACCCAAGGAATATGTTTCCTTGTAAGATGACAAATTTCCCTGATGAGTTAGCCCAAGGACTATTTCACAATTGGTGGAAGAAAATTCAGTTAGCCCAAGGACTGTCTCAGAATTGGTGGTACAACTAAATTTAACGTTAAATTACCTTTAGGCAAAGAACTGGAGTTAACATCCAGTTTCAGAGTTGAAAAACAAGTATATCTCCGTTTTCGTATAGCTACAGAATGATTGAAAACCCCAATTGACGGGAGAATTGAATTCAGCCAGAAAATCTGTGTTTAAGGCAGATCTGAAAACCAAAAACATCCTCTTTCACCTGGCTCTGGAGAGCTGTAAAATCCTATCCTTCTCAGATCAGATGGTTCCCTGAGACCCAGGAATACCGCTGAATTGGTGGTAGACCTCAATTCAGGCAGACGAGTTCCCACCTGCTGACTTGAGCTAACTTGGAAACCAAAGACATCTCCATGTTCGCCTGTCTCCGGAAAGCTTAAGAACCCTTTCCTTGTCATATCAGACCTTAACCTGGTATTGTCCCATGGACTATCTCAGCATTGTTGGTACAACTCAATTCAGCACTTAAACGTGAGTTACCACGATTTTCCATGTTTTTCTTACTGCGGAAAACTTAAAATCCCCTTTCCTATAAGATGACAACTTTCCCTGAGGAGTTAGCCCAAGGAGATCTAAGATTTGGAAGAAATATCAGCCAGAAAACTCAATTTGAAAACAAGCGTATTTGACGTCCCCTGGCTCTAGAAAGCTTAGAGTCCACTCCATCTACTGATGAGACCCGTCCATGAGCCAGAAACCTTGCATTTCCACCCCTAGCTCAGAGTTGGAAAACATGGTCGCCTATTTCCCGAAAGGTTTTAATGCCCTTCAACGTAAGAGCAGAACTTTTCCTCAGAAAGTAGCCCAACGCCTATTTCACAATTGGTGGTACATCTAAATCGAACCACACGACTCGAGTCATCACTCAGGTTCGGAGTTGAGAAAGGAACGTTTCTCCATATTCTCCTGCTTCCAGAAAGATTGAAATAATACGTTTGTCAGATAAGAAATTTCCCTGAGAGTTAACTCAAAGAATGGGTCAGAATGGGTGGGAGACCTGAATTCATCCAGAAAAGTTCTTTTGGGCCGTATTTGAGACACAAAAACACCACCATGTTTTCCTGGAGGTTTGGTTCCGGAAAACTTAAAATCCCCTTTCTTGTAAAGTAGGAAATTTCCTGAGGGTTTAGCCCAAGGAATACAATTGGTGTTAGGAGTCAATTCAGCCAGAAATTGTTTTTAGACAGATTTGAAATCAAAAGCTCCTCTCTGTTCCCCTTGACACAAGAAAACAAAAGCCCCTTTCCTTTTCAGATGACACTTTCCCGGAGGAGTTTGCCCAAGGACTATCAGAATTGCTTAAAGAAAATTCTGCCAGAAAACCTTTAACTCACAGATCAGATTTGAAACAAACAGGAATTAGATCTCCCCTGGCTTGGGAAAGCTTAGAAACTACTACATCTCAAAATGACACCATTCCATGAACCAGAAACCTTGAGTTTCCATCCCGACCCTAGAGCTGAAAAACAAACGTATCTCCATGTTCGCCGAGTTCTGGGAAGCTTAAAATGCCCTCCATTGTAAGATCAGAAGATTTGCTTAGGACCTAGCCCAAAAGAAGTCTCAAAATTGTCGCTAAATTTAGCCACAGAACTGGAGTTACCACAGAGTTGAAAAACGAGGATATTGGCACTTTCGTCTGGCTCCAGAAAGATTTTATAAAAAAAATACCTTTATCAGACAAGAACTGTCCCAAAGGAGTTAGCCAAAGGAATATCAAAGTGGCAAAATTCAGTTTAGCCAGAAAATCTGTTTTTAACCAGAATTGAAAACCAAAGGCTTTTCCGTGATCCCTGCCTACGGAAAACTTAAAAACCCTTTCCTTCTAAGATGACAACTCTCTCTGAGGAGACACAAGAAGTATCCTAGATTTCGTGGAAGAAAATTCAGTTAGCCCAAGGACTCTCAGAACTGGTGGTACAGTTAATGCAGTCACAGAACTCGAGTTACGATCCAGGTTCAGTTGAAAAAGAAACATGTCTCCATATTCGTCTAGCTCCACAAAAATTTTAAAAACACCTTGGTCAAATAAGAATTTTCCCTGTGCAGTTAACCCAAGGAAAATGTCAGAATTTGCAGGAGAATTGAATTCATCCAGAAAAGTCCTTTTGGGCCGTATTTTCGAAATAAACACACCTCCATGTTTTCCTGGAGGTTTGGTTCCGGAAAGATTAAAATCTCTTTTCTTGTAAGATAAGCACCTTCCCTGAGGAGTAGCCGTGGCCTTCTTAGAGCTGAAAAACAAACAAATCTCCATGTTCACCTATTACCGGAAAGCTTAAAATGCCCTTCACTGTAAGATCAGATCTTTTGCTCAGGAGTTAGCCCAAGGAGTGTCTCGGAACTGGTGGTACAACTAAATTCAGCCACAGAACTCGAGTTACCATGAAGTTCATTTGAAAAAGGAACATGTCTCCAGAATCATCTAGCTCCAAAAAATTAAAAAAACACCTTTGTCAGATAAGACCTTTCTCTGAGCAGTTAACCCAAGGAATATGTTTCCTTGTAAGATGACAAATTTCCCTGATGAGTTAGCCCAAGGACTATTTCACAATTGGTGGAAGAAAATTCAGTTAGCCCAAGGACTGTCTCAGAATTGGTGGTACAACTAAATTTAACGTTAAATTACCTTTAGGCAAAGAACTGGAGTTAACATCCAGTTTCAGAGTTGAAAAACAAGTATATCTCCGTTTTCGTATAGCTACAGAATGATTGAAAACCCCAATTGACGGGAGAATTGAATTCAGCCAGAAAATCTGTGTTTAAGGCAGATCTGAAAACCAAAAACATCCTCTTTCACCTGGCTCTGGAGAGCTGTAAAATCCTATCCTTCTCAGATCAGATGGTTCCCTGAGACCCAGGAATACCGCTGAATTGGTGGTAGACCTCAATTCAGGCAGACGAGTTCCCACCTGCTGACTTGAGCTAACTTGGAAACCAAAGACATCTCCATGTTCGCCTGTCTCCGGAAAGCTTAAGAACCCTTTCCTTGTCATATCAGACCTTAACCTGGTATTGTCCCATGGACTATCTCAGCATTGTTGGTACAACTCAATTCAGCACTTAAACGTGAGTTACCACGATTTTCCATGTTTTTCTTACTGCGGAAAACTTAAAATCCCCTTTCCTATAAGATGACAACTTTCCCTGAGGAGTTAGCCCAAGGAGATCTAAGATTTGGAAGAAATATCAGCCAGAAAACTCAATTTGAAAACAAGCGTATTTGACGTCCCCTGGCTCTAGAAAGCTTAGAGTCCACTCCATCTACTGAGACCCGTCCATGAGCCAGAAACCTTGCATTTCCACCCCTAGCTCAGAGTTGGAAAACATGGTCGCCTATTTCCCGAAAGGTTTTAATGCCCTTCAACGTAAGAGCAGAACTTTTCCTCAGAAAGTAGCCCAACGCCTATTTCACAATTGGTGGTACATCTAAATCGAACCACACGACTCGAGTCATCACTCAGGTTCGGAGTTGAGAAAGGAACGTTTCTCCATATTCTCCTGCTTCCAGAAAGATTGAAATAATACGTTTGTCAGATAAGAAATTTCCCTGAGCAGTTAACTCAAAGAATGGGTCAGAATGGGTGGGAGACCTGAATTCATCCAGAAAAGTTCTTTTGGGCCGTATTTGAGACACAAAAACACCACCATGTTTTCCTGGAGGTTTGGTTCCGGAAAACTTAAAATCCCCTTTCTTGTAAAGTAGGAAATTTCCTGAGGGTTTAGCCCAAGGAATACAATTGGTGTTAGGAGTCAATTCAGCCAGAAATTGTTTTTAGACAGATTTGAAATCAAAAGCTCCTCTCTGTTCCCCTTGACACAAGAAAACAAAAGCCCCTTTCCTTTTCAGATGACACTTTCCCGGAGGAGTTTGCCCAAGGACTATCAGAATTGCTTAAAGAAAATTCTGCCAGAAAACCTTTAACTCACAGATCAGATTTGAAACAAACAGGAATTAGATCTCCCCTGGCTTGGGAAAGCTTAGAAACTACTACATCTCAAAATGACACCATTCCATGAACCAGAAACCTTGAGTTTCCATCCCGACCCTAGAGCTGAAAAACAAACGTATCTCCATGTTCGCCGAGTTCTGGGAAGCTTAAAATGCCCTCCATTGTAAGATCAGAAGATTTGCTTAGGACCTAGCCCAAAAGAAGTCTCAAAATTGTCGCTAAATTTAGCCACAGAACTGGAGTTACCACAGAGTTGAAAAACGAGGATATTGGCACTTTCGTCTGGCTCCAGAAAGATTTTATAAAAAAAATACCTTTATCAGACAAGAACTGTCCCAAAGGAGTTAGCCAAAGGAATATCAAAGTGGCAAAATTCAGTTTAGCCAGAAAATCTGTTTTTAACCAGAATTGAAAACCAAAGGCTTTTCCGTGATCCCTGCCTACGGAAAACTTAAAAACCCTTTCCTTCTAAGATGACAACTCTCTCTGAGGAGACACAAGAAGTATCCTAGATTTCGTGGAAGAAAATTCAGTTAGCCCAAGGACTCTCAGAACTGGTGGTACAGTTAATGCAGTCACAGAACTCGAGTTACGATCCAGGTTCAGTTGAAAAAGAAACATGTCTCCATATTCGTCTAGCTCCACAAAAATTTTAAAAACACCTTGGTCAAATAAGAATTTTCCCTGTGCAGTTAACCCAAGGAAAATGTCAGAATTTGCAGGAGAATTGAATTCATCCAGAAAAGTCCTTTTGGGCCGTATTTTCGAAATAAACACACCTCCATGTTTTCCTGGAGGTTTGGTTCCGGAAAGATTAAAATCTCTTTTCTTGTAAGATAAGCACCTTCCCTGAGGAGTAGCCGTGGCCTTCTTAGAGCTGAAAAACAAACAAATCTCCATGTTCACCTATTACCGGAAAGCTTAAAATGCCCTTCACTGTAAGATCAGATCTTTTGCTCAGGAGTTAGCCCAAGGAGTGTCTCGGAACTGGTGGTACAACTAAATTCAGCCACAGAACTCGAGTTACCATGAAGTTCATTTGAAAAAGGAACATGTCTCCAGAATCATCTAGCTCCAAAAAATTAAAAAAACACCTTTGTCAGATAAGACCTTTCTCTGAGCAGTTAACCCAAGGAATATGTTTCCTTGTAAGATGACAAATTTCCCTGATGAGTTAGCCCAAGGACTATTTCACAATTGGTGGAAGAAAATTCAGTTAGCCCAAGGACTGTCTCAGAATTGGTGGTACAACTAAATTTAACGTTAAATTACCTTTAGGCAAAGAACTGGAGTTAACATCCAGTTTCAGAGTTGAAAAACAAGTATATCTCCGTTTTCGTATAGCTACAGAATGATTGAAAACCCCAATTGACGGGAGAATTGAATTCAGCCAGAAAATCTGTGTTTAAGGCAGATCTGAAAACCAAAAACATCCTCTTTCACCTGGCTCTGGAGAGCTGTAAAATCCTATCCTTCTCAGATCAGATGGTTCCCTGAGACCCAGGAATACCGCTGAATTGGTGGTAGACCTCAATTCAGGCAGACGAGTTCCCACCTGCTGACTTGAGCTAACTTGGAAACCAAAGACATCTCCATGTTCGCCTGTCTCCGGAAAGCTTAAGAACCCTTTCCTTGTCATATCAGACCTTAACCTGGTATTGTCCCATGGACTATCTCAGCATTGTTGGTACAACTCAATTCAGCACTTAAACGTGAGTTACCACGATTTTCCATGTTTTTCTTACTGCGGAAAACTTAAAATCCCCTTTCCTATAAGATGACAACTTTCCCTGAGGAGTTAGCCCAAGGAGATCTAAGATTTGGAAGAAATATCAGCCAGAAAACTCAATTTGAAAACAAGCGTATTTGACGTCCCCTGGCTCTAGAAAGCTTAGAGTCCACTCCATCTACTGATGAGACCCGTCCATGAGCCAGAAACCTTGCATTTCCACCCCTAGCTCAGAGTTGGAAAACATGGTCGCCTATTTCCCGAAAGGTTTTAATGCCCTTCAACGTAAGAGCAGAACTTTTCCTCAGAAAGTAGCCCAACGCCTATTTCACAATTGGTGGTACATCTAAATCGAACCACACGACTCGAGTCATCACTCAGGTTCGGAGTTGAGAAAGGAACGTTTCTCCATATTCTCCTGCTTCCAGAAAGATTGAAATAATACGTTTGTCAGATAAGAAATTTCCCTGAGAGTTAACTCAAAGAATGGGTCAGAATGGGTGGGAGACCTGAATTCATCCAGAAAAGTTCTTTTGGGCCGTATTTGAGACACAAAAACACCACCATGTTTTCCTGGAGGTTTGGTTCCGGAAAACTTAAAATCCCCTTTCTTGTAAAGTAGGAAATTTCCTGAGGGTTTAGCCCAAGGAATACAATTGGTGTTAGGAGTCAATTCAGCCAGAAATTGTTTTTAGACAGATTTGAAATCAAAAGCTCCTCTCTGTTCCCCTTGACACAAGAAAACAAAAGCCCCTTTCCTTTTCAGATGACACTTTCCCGGAGGAGTTTGCCCAAGGACTATCAGAATTGCTTAAAGAAAATTCTGCCAGAAAACCTTTAACTCACAGATCAGATTTGAAACAAACAGGAATTAGATCTCCCCTGGCTTGGGAAAGCTTAGAAACTACTACATCTCAAAATGACACCATTCCATGAACCAGAAACCTTGAGTTTCCATCCCGACCCTAGAGCTGAAAAACAAACGTATCTCCATGTTCGCCGAGTTCTGGGAAGCTTAAAATGCCCTCCATTGTAAGATCAGAAGATTTGCTTAGGACCTAGCCCAAAAGAAGTCTCAAAATTGTCGCTAAATTTAGCCACAGAACTGGAGTTACCACAGAGTTGAAAAACGAGGATATTGGCACTTTCGTCTGGCTCCAGAAAGATTTTATAAAAAAAATACCTTTATCAGACAAGAACTGTCCCAAAGGAGTTAGCCAAAGGAATATCAAAGTGGCAAAATTCAGTTTAGCCAGAAAATCTGTTTTTAACCAGAATTGAAAACCAAAGGCTTTTCCGTGATCCCTGCCTACGGAAAACTTAAAAACCCTTTCCTTCTAAGATGACAACTCTCTCTGAGGAGACACAAGAAGTATCCTAGATTTCGTGGAAGAAAATTCAGTTAGCCCAAGGACTCTCAGAACTGGTGGTACAGTTAATGCAGTCACAGAACTCGAGTTACGATCCAGGTTCAGTTGAAAAAGAAACATGTCTCCATATTCGTCTAGCTCCACAAAAATTTTAAAAACACCTTGGTCAAATAAGAATTTTCCCTGTGCAGTTAACCCAAGGAAAATGTCAGAATTTGCAGGAGAATTGAATTCATCCAGAAAAGTCCTTTTGGGCCGTATTTTCGAAATAAACACACCTCCATGTTTTCCTGGAGGTTTGGTTCCGGAAAGATTAAAATCTCTTTTCTTGTAAGATAAGCACCTTCCCTGAGGAGTAGCCGTGGCCTTCTTAGAGCTGAAAAACAAACAAATCTCCATGTTCACCTATTACCGGAAAGCTTAAAATGCCCTTCACTGTAAGATCAGATCTTTTGCTCAGGAGTTAGCCCAAGGAGTGTCTCGGAACTGGTGGTACAACTAAATTCAGCCACAGAACTCGAGTTACCATGAAGTTCATTTGAAAAAGGAACATGTCTCCAGAATCATCTAGCTCCAAAAAATTAAAAAAACACCTTTGTCAGATAAGACCTTTCTCTGAGCAGTTAACCCAAGGAATATGTTTCCTTGTAAGATGACAAATTTCCCTGATGAGTTAGCCCAAGGACTATTTCACAATTGGTGGAAGAAAATTCAGTTAGCCCAAGGACTGTCTCAGAATTGGTGGTACAACTAAATTTAACGTTAAATTACCTTTAGGCAAAGAACTGGAGTTAACATCCAGTTTCAGAGTTGAAAAACAAGTATATCTCCGTTTTCGTATAGCTACAGAATGATTGAAAACCCCAATTGACGGGAGAATTGAATTCAGCCAGAAAATCTGTGTTTAAGGCAGATCTGAAAACCAAAAACATCCTCTTTCACCTGGCTCTGGAGAGCTGTAAAATCCTATCCTTCTCAGATCAGATGGTTCCCTGAGACCCAGGAATACCGCTGAATTGGCGGTAGACCTCAATTCAGGCAGACGAGTTCCCACCTGCTGACTTGAGCTAACTTGGAAACCAAAGACATCTCCATGTTCGCCTGTCTCCGGAAAGCTTAAGAACCCTTTCCTTGTCATATCAGACCTTAACCTGGTATTGTCCCATGGACTATCTCAGCATTGTTGGTACAACTCAATTCAGCACTTAAACGTGAGTTACCACGATTTTCCATGTTTTTCTTACTGCGGAAAACTTAAAATCCCCTTTCCTATAAGATGACAACTTTCCCTGAGGAGTTAGCCCAAGGAGATCTAAGATTTGGAAGAAATATCAGCCAGAAAACTCAATTTGAAAACAAGCGTATTTGACGTCCCCTGGCTCTAGAAAGCTTAGAGTCCACTCCATCTACTGAGACCCGTCCATGAGCCAGAAACCTTGCATTTCCACCCCTAGCTCAGAGTTGGAAAACATGGTCGCCTATTTCCCGAAAGGTTTTAATGCCCTTCAACGTAAGAGCAGAACTTTTCCTCAGAAAGTAGCCCAACGCCTATTTCACAATTGGTGGTACATCTAAATCGAACCACACGACTCGAGTCATCACTCAGGTTCGGAGTTGAGAAAGGAACGTTTCTCCATATTCTCCTGCTTCCAGAAAGATTGAAATAATACGTTTGTCAGATAAGAAATTTCCCTGAGCAGTTAACTCAAAGAATGGGTCAGAATGGGTGGGAGACCTGAATTCATCCAGAAAAGTTCTTTTGGGCCGTATTTGAGACACAAAAACACCACCATGTTTTCCTGGAGGTTTGGTTCCGGAAAACTTAAAATCCCCTTTCTTGTAAAGTAGGAAATTTCCTGAGGGTTTAGCCCAAGGAATACAATTGGTGTTAGGAGTCAATTCAGCCAGAAATTGTTTTTAGACAGATTTGAAATCAAAAGCTCCTCTCTGTTCCCCTTGACACAAGAAAACAAAAGCCCCTTTCCTTTTCAGATGACACTTTCCCGGAGGAGTTTGCCCAAGGACTATCAGAATTGCTTAAAGAAAATTCTGCCAGAAAACCTTTAACTCACAGATCAGATTTGAAACAAACAGGAATTAGATCTCCCCTGGCTTGGGAAAGCTTAGAAACTACTACATCTCAAAATGACACCATTCCATGAACCAGAAACCTTGAGTTTCCATCCCGACCCTAGAGCTGAAAAACAAACGTATCTCCATGTTCGCCGAGTTCTGGGAAGCTTAAAATGCCCTCCATTGTAAGATCAGAAGATTTGCTTAGGACCTAGCCCAAAAGAAGTCTCAAAATTGTCGCTAAATTTAGCCACAGAACTGGAGTTACCACAGAGTTGAAAAACGAGGATATTGGCACTTTCGTCTGGCTCCAGAAAGATTTTATAAAAAAAATACCTTTATCAGACAAGAACTGTCCCAAAGGAGTTAGCCAAAGGAATATCAAAGTGGCAAAATTCAGTTTAGCCAGAAAATCTGTTTTTAACCAGAATTGAAAACCAAAGGCTTTTCCGTGATCCCTGCCTACGGAAAACTTAAAAACCCTTTCCTTCTAAGATGACAACTCTCTCTGAGGAGACACAAGAAGTATCCTAGATTTCGTGGAAGAAAATTCAGTTAGCCCAAGGACTCTCAGAACTGGTGGTACAGTTAATGCAGTCACAGAACTCGAGTTACGATCCAGGTTCAGTTGAAAAAGAAACATGTCTCCATATTCGTCTAGCTCCACAAAAATTTTAAAAACACCTTGGTCAAATAAGAATTTTCCCTGTGCAGTTAACCCAAGGAAAATGTCAGAATTTGCAGGAGAATTGAATTCATCCAGAAAAGTCCTTTTGGGCCGTATTTTCGAAATAAACACACCTCCATGTTTTCCTGGAGGTTTGGTTCCGGAAAGATTAAAATCTCTTTTCTTGTAAGATAAGCACCTTCCCTGAGGAGTAGCCGTGGCCTTCTTAGAGCTGAAAAACAAACAAATCTCCATGTTCACCTATTACCGGAAAGCTTAAAATGCCCTTCACTGTAAGATCAGATCTTTTGCTCAGGAGTTAGCCCAAGGAGTGTCTCGGAACTGGTGGTACAACTAAATTCAGCCACAGAACTCGAGTTACCATGAAGTTCATTTGAAAAAGGAACATGTCTCCAGAATCATCTAGCTCCAAAAAATTAAAAAAACACCTTTGTCAGATAAGACCTTTCTCTGAGCAGTTAACCCAAGGAATATGTTTCCTTGTAAGATGACAAATTTCCCTGATGAGTTAGCCCAAGGACTATTTCACAATTGGTGGAAGAAAATTCAGTTAGCCCAAGGACTGTCTCAGAATTGGTGGTACAACTAAATTTAACGTTAAATTACCTTTAGGCAAAGAACTGGAGTTAACATCCAGTTTCAGAGTTGAAAAACAAGTATATCTCCGTTTTCGTATAGCTACAGAATGATTGAAAACCCCAATTGACGGGAGAATTGAATTCAGCCAGAAAATCTGTGTTTAAGGCAGATCTGAAAACCAAAAACATCCTCTTTCACCTGGCTCTGGAGAGCTGTAAAATCCTATCCTTCTCAGATCAGATGGTTCCCTGAGACCCAGGAATACCCCTGAATTGGTGGTAGACCTCAATTCAGGCAGACGAGTTCCCACCTGCTGACTTGAGCTAACTTGGAAACCAAAGACATCTCCATGTTCGCCTGTCTCCGGAAAGCTTAAGAACCCTTTCCTTGTCATATCAGACCTTAACCTGGTATTGTCCCATGGACTATCTCAGCATTGTTGGTACAACTCAATTCAGCACTTAAACGTGAGTTACCACGATTTTCCATGTTTTTCTTACTGCGGAAAACTTAAAATCCCCTTTCCTATAAGATGACAACTTTCCCTGAGGAGTTAGCCCAAGGAGATCTAAGATTTGGAAGAAATATCAGCCAGAAAACTCAATTTGAAAACAAGCGTATTTGACGTCCCCTGGCTCTAGAAAGCTTAGAGTCCACTCCATCTACTGATGAGACCCGTCCATGAGCCAGAAACCTTGCATTTCCACCCCTAGCTCAGAGTTGGAAAACATGGTCGCCTATTTCCCGAAAGGTTTTAATGCCCTTCAACGTAAGAGCAGAACTTTTCCTCAGAAAGTAGCCCAACGCCTATTTCACAATTGGTGGTACATCTAAATCGAACCACACGACTCGAGTCATCACTCAGGTTCGGAGTTGAGAAAGGAACGTTTCTCCATATTCTCCTGCTTCCAGAAAGATTGAAATAATACGTTTGTCAGATAAGAAATTTCCCTGAGCAGTTAACTCAAAGAATGGGTCAGAATGGGTGGGAGACCTGAATTCATCCAGAAAAGTTCTTTTGGGCCGTATTTGAGACACAAAAACACCACCATGTTTTCCTGGAGGTTTGGTTCCGGAAAACTTAAAATCCCCTTTCTTGTAAAGTAGGAAATTTCCTGAGGGTTTAGCCCAAGGAATACAATTGGTGTTAGGAGTCAATTCAGCCAGAAATTGTTTTTAGACAGATTTGAAATCAAAAGCTCCTCTCTGTTCCCCTTGACACAAGAAAACAAAAGCCCCTTTCCTTTTCAGATGACACTTTCCCGGAGGAGTTTGCCCAAGGACTATCAGAATTGCTTAAAGAAAATTCTGCCAGAAAACCTTTAACTCACAGATCAGATTTGAAACAAACAGGAATTAGATCTCCCCTGGCTTGGGAAAGCTTAGAAACTACTACATCTCAAAATGACACCATTCCATGAACCAGAAACCTTGAGTTTCCATCCCGACCCTAGAGCTGAAAAACAAACGTATCTCCATGTTCGCCGAGTTCTGGGAAGCTTAAAATGCCCTCCATTGTAAGATCAGAAGATTTGCTTAGGACCTAGCCCAAAAGAAGTCTCAAAATTGTCGCTAAATTTAGCCACAGAACTGGAGTTACCACAGAGTTGAAAAACGAGGATATTGGCACTTTCGTCTGGCTCCAGAAAGATTTTATAAAAAAAATACCTTTATCAGACAAGAACTGTCCCAAAGGAGTTAGCCAAAGGAATATCAAAGTGGCAAAATTCAGTTTAGCCAGAAAATCTGTTTTTAACCAGAATTGAAAACCAAAGGCTTTTCCGTGATCCCTGCCTACGGAAAACTTAAAAACCCTTTCCTTCTAAGATGACAACTCTCTCTGAGGAGACACAAGAAGTATCCTAGATTTCGTGGAAGAAAATTCAGTTAGCCCAAGGACTCTCAGAACTGGTGGTACAGTTAATGCAGTCACAGAACTCGAGTTACGATCCAGGTTCAGTTGAAAAAGAAACATGTCTCCATATTCGTCTAGCTCCACAAAAATTTTAAAAACACCTTGGTCAAATAAGAATTTTCCCTGTGCAGTTAACCCAAGGAAAATGTCAGAATTTGCAGGAGAATTGAATTCATCCAGAAAAGTCCTTTTGGGCCGTATTTTCGAAATAAACACACCTCCATGTTTTCCTGGAGGTTTGGTTCCGGAAAGATTAAAATCTCTTTTCTTGTAAGATAAGCACCTTCCCTGAGGAGTAGCCGTGGCCTTCTTAGAGCTGAAAAACAAACAAATCTCCATGTTCACCTATTACCGGAAAGCTTAAAATGCCCTTCACTGTAAGATCAGATCTTTTGCTCAGGAGTTAGCCCAAGGAGTGTCTCGGAACTGGTGGTACAACTAAATTCAGCCACAGAACTCGAGTTACCATGAAGTTCATTTGAAAAAGGAACATGTCTCCAGAATCATCTAGCTCCAAAAAATTAAAAAAACACCTTTGTCAGATAAGACCTTTCTCTGAGCAGTTAACCCAAGGAATATGTTTCCTTGTAAGATGACAAATTTCCCTGATGAGTTAGCCCAAGGACTATTTCACAATTGGTGGAAGAAAATTCAGTTAGCCCAAGGACTGTCTCAGAATTGGTGGTACAACTAAATTTAACGTTAAATTACCTTTAGGCAAAGAACTGGAGTTAACATCCAGTTTCAGAGTTGAAAAACAAGTATATCTCCGTTTTCGTATAGCTACAGAATGATTGAAAACCCCAATTGACGGGAGAATTGAATTCAGCCAGAAAATCTGTGTTTAAGGCAGATCTGAAAACCAAAAACATCCTCTTTCACCTGGCTCTGGAGAGCTGTAAAATCCTATCCTTCTCAGATCAGATGGTTCCCTGAGACCCAGGAATACCCCTGAATTGGTGGTAGACCTCAATTCAGGCAGACGAGTTCCCACCTGCTGACTTGAGCTAACTTGGAAACCAAAGACATCTCCATGTTCGCCTGTCTCCGGAAAGCTTAAGAACCCTTTCCTTGTCATATCAGACCTTAACCTGGTATTGTCCCATGGACTATCTCAGCATTGTTGGTACAACTCAATTCAGCACTTAAACGTGAGTTACCACGATTTTCCATGTTTTTCTTACTGCGGAAAACTTAAAATCCCCTTTCCTATAAGATGACAACTTTCCCTGAGGAGTTAGCCCAAGGAGATCTAAGATTTGGAAGAAATATCAGCCAGAAAACTCAATTTGAAAACAAGCGTATTTGACGTCCCCTGGCTCTAGAAAGCTTAGAGTCCACTCCATCTACTGATGAGACCCGTCCATGAGCCAGAAACCTTGCATTTCCACCCCTAGCTCAGAGTTGGAAAACATGGTCGCCTATTTCCCGAAAGGTTTTAATGCCCTTCAACGTAAGAGCAGAACTTTTCCTCAGAAAGTAGCCCAACGCCTATTTCACAATTGGTGGTACATCTAAATCGAACCACACGACTCGAGTCATCACTCAGGTTCGGAGTTGAGAAAGGAACGTTTCTCCATATTCTCCTGCTTCCAGAAAGATTGAAATAATACGTTTGTCAGATAAGAAATTTCCCTGAGCAGTTAACTCAAAGAATGGGTCAGAATGGGTGGGAGACCTGAATTCATCCAGAAAAGTTCTTTTGGGCCGTATTTGAGACACAAAAACACCACCATGTTTTCCTGGAGGTTTGGTTCCGGAAAACTTAAAATCCCCTTTCTTGTAAAGTAGGAAATTTCCTGAGGGTTTAGCCCAAGGAATACAATTGGTGTTAGGAGTCAATTCAGCCAGAAATTGTTTTTAGACAGATTTGAAATCAAAAGCTCCTCTCTGTTCCCCTTGACACAAGAAAACAAAAGCCCCTTTCCTTTTCAGATGACACTTTCCCGGAGGAGTTTGCCCAAGGACTATCAGAATTGCTTAAAGAAAATTCTGCCAGAAAACCTTTAACTCACAGATCAGATTTGAAACAAACAGGAATTAGATCTCCCCTGGCTTGGGAAAGCTTAGAAACTACTACATCTCAAAATGACACCATTCCATGAACCAGAAACCTTGAGTTTCCATCCCGACCCTAGAGCTGAAAAACAAACGTATCTCCATGTTCGCCGAGTTCTGGGAAGCTTAAAATGCCCTCCATTGTAAGATCAGAAGATTTGCTTAGGACCTAGCCCAAAAGAAGTCTCAAAATTGTCGCTAAATTTAGCCACAGAACTGGAGTTACCACAGAGTTGAAAAACGAGGATATTGGCACTTTCGTCTGGCTCCAGAAAGATTTTATAAAAAAAATACCTTTATCAGACAAGAACTGTCCCAAAGGAGTTAGCCAAAGGAATATCAAAGTGGCAAAATTCAGTTTAGCCAGAAAATCTGTTTTTAACCAGAATTGAAAACCAAAGGCTTTTCCGTGATCCCTGCCTACGGAAAACTTAAAAACCCTTTCCTTCTAAGATGACAACTCTCTCTGAGGAGACACAAGAAGTATCCTAGATTTCGTGGAAGAAAATTCAGTTAGCCCAAGGACTCTCAGAACTGGTGGTACAGTTAATGCAGTCACAGAACTCGAGTTACGATCCAGGTTCAGTTGAAAAAGAAACATGTCTCCATATTCGTCTAGCTCCACAAAAATTTTAAAAACACCTTGGTCAAATAAGAATTTTCCCTGTGCAGTTAACCCAAGGAAAATGTCAGAATTTGCAGGAGAATTGAATTCATCCAGAAAAGTCCTTTTGGGCCGTATTTTCGAAATAAACACACCTCCATGTTTTCCTGGAGGTTTGGTTCCGGAAAGATTAAAATCTCTTTTCTTGTAAGATAAGCACCTTCCCTGAGGAGTAGCCGTGGCCTTCTTAGAGCTGAAAAACAAACAAATCTCCATGTTCACCTATTACCGGAAAGCTTAAAATGCCCTTCACTGTAAGATCAGATCTTTTGCTCAGGAGTTAGCCCAAGGAGTGTCTCGGAACTGGTGGTACAACTAAATTCAGCCACAGAACTCGAGTTACCATGAAGTTCATTTGAAAAAGGAACATGTCTCCAGAATCATCTAGCTCCAAAAAATTAAAAAAACACCTTTGTCAGATAAGACCTTTCTCTGAGCAGTTAACCCAAGGAATATGTTTCCTTGTAAGATGACAAATTTCCCTGATGAGTTAGCCCAAGGACTATTTCACAATTGGTGGAAGAAAATTCAGTTAGCCCAAGGACTGTCTCAGAATTGGTGGTACAACTAAATTTAACTAGTTAAATTACCTTTAGGCAAAGAACTGGAGTTAACATCCAGTTTCAGAGTTGAAAAACAAGTATATCTCCGTTTTCGTATAGCTACAGAATGATTGAAAACCCCAATTGACGGGAGAATTGAATTCAGCCAGAAAATCTGTGTTTAAGGCAGATCTGAAAACCAAAAACATCCTCTTTCACCTGGCTCTGGAGAGCTGTAAAATCCTATCCTTCTCAGATCAGATGGTTCCCTGAGACCCAGGAATACCGCTGAATTGGTGGTAGACCTCAATTCAGGCAGACGAGTTCCCACCTGCTGACTTGAGCTAACTTGGAAACCAAAGACATCTCCATGTTCGCCTGTCTCCGGAAAGCTTAAGAACCCTTTCCTTGTCATATCAGACCTTAACCTGGTATTGTCCCATGGACTATCTCAGCATTGTTGGTACAACTCAATTCAGCACTTAAACGTGAGTTACCACGATTTTCCATGTTTTTCTTACTGCGGAAAACTTAAAATCCCCTTTCCTATAAGATGACAACTTTCCCTGAGGAGTTAGCCCAAGGAGATCTAAGATTTGGAAGAAATATCAGCCAGAAAACTCAATTTGAAAACAAGCGTATTTGACGTCCCCTGGCTCTAGAAAGCTTAGAGTCCACTCCATCTACTGATGAGACCCGTCCATGAGCCAGAAACCTTGCATTTCCACCCCTAGCTCAGAGTTGGAAAACATGGTCGCCTATTTCCCGAAAGGTTTTAATGCCCTTCAACGTAAGAGCAGAACTTTTCCTCAGAAAGTAGCCCAACGCCTATTTCACAATTGGTGGTACATCTAAATCGAACCACACGACTCGAGTCATCACTCAGGTTCGGAGTTGAGAAAGGAACGTTTCTCCATATTCTCCTGCTTCCAGAAAGATTGAAATAATACGTTTGTCAGATAAGAAATTTCCCTGAGAGTTAACTCAAAGAATGGGTCAGAATGGGTGGGAGACCTGAATTCATCCAGAAAAGTTCTTTTGGGCCGTATTTGAGACACAAAAACACCACCATGTTTTCCTGGAGGTTTGGTTCCGGAAAACTTAAAATCCCCTTTCTTGTAAAGTAGGAAATTTCCTGAGGGTTTAGCCCAAGGAATACAATTGGTGTTAGGAGTCAATTCAGCCAGAAATTGTTTTTAGACAGATTTGAAATCAAAAGCTCCTCTCTGTTCCCCTTGACACAAGAAAACAAAAGCCCCTTTCCTTTTCAGATGACACTTTCCCGGAGGAGTTTGCCCAAGGACTATCAGAATTGCTTAAAGAAAATTCTGCCAGAAAACCTTTAACTCACAGATCAGATTTGAAACAAACAGGAATTAGATCTCCCCTGGCTTGGGAAAGCTTAGAAACTACTACATCTCAAAATGACACCATTCCATGAACCAGAAACCTTGAGTTTCCATCCCGACCCTAGAGCTGAAAAACAAACGTATCTCCATGTTCGCCGAGTTCTGGGAAGCTTAAAATGCCCTCCATTGTAAGATCAGAAGATTTGCTTAGGACCTAGCCCAAAAGAAGTCTCAAAATTGTCGCTAAATTTAGCCACAGAACTGGAGTTACCACAGAGTTGAAAAACGAGGATATTGGCACTTTCGTCTGGCTCCAGAAAGATTTTATAAAAAAAATACCTTTATCAGACAAGAACTGTCCCAAAGGAGTTAGCCAAAGGAATATCAAAGTGGCAAAATTCAGTTTAGCCAGAAAATCTGTTTTTAACCAGAATTGAAAACCAAAGGCTTTTCCGTGATCCCTGCCTACGGAAAACTTAAAAACCCTTTCCTTCTAAGATGACAACTCTCTCTGAGGAGACACAAGAAGTATCCTAGATTTCGTGGAAGAAAATTCAGTTAGCCCAAGGACTCTCAGAACTGGTGGTACAGTTAATGCAGTCACAGAACTCGAGTTACGATCCAGGTTCAGTTGAAAAAGAAACATGTCTCCATATTCGTCTAGCTCCACAAAAATTTTAAAAACACCTTGGTCAAATAAGAATTTTCCCTGTGCAGTTAACCCAAGGAAAATGTCAGAATTTGCAGGAGAATTGAATTCATCCAGAAAAGTCCTTTTGGGCCGTATTTTCGAAATAAACACACCTCCATGTTTTCCTGGAGGTTTGGTTCCGGAAAGATTAAAATCTCTTTTCTTGTAAGATAAGCACCTTCCCTGAGGAGTAGCCGTGGCCTTCTTAGAGCTGAAAAACAAACAAATCTCCATGTTCACCTATTACCGGAAAGCTTAAAATGCCCTTCACTGTAAGATCAGATCTTTTGCTCAGGAGTTAGCCCAAGGAGTGTCTCGGAACTGGTGGTACAACTAAATTCAGCCACAGAACTCGAGTTACCATGAAGTTCATTTGAAAAAGGAACATGTCTCCAGAATCATCTAGCTCCAAAAAATTAAAAAAACACCTTTGTCAGATAAGACCTTTCTCTGAGCAGTTAACCCAAGGAATATGTTTCCTTGTAAGATGACAAATTTCCCTGATGAGTTAGCCCAAGGACTATTTCACAATTGGTGGAAGAAAATTCAGTTAGCCCAAGGACTGTCTCAGAATTGGTGGTACAACTAAATTTAACGTTAAATTACCTTTAGGCAAAGAACTGGAGTTAACATCCAGTTTCAGAGTTGAAAAACAAGTATATCTCCGTTTTCGTATAGCTACAGAATGATTGAAAACCCCAATTGACGGGAGAATTGAATTCAGCCAGAAAATCTGTGTTTAAGGCAGATCTGAAAACCAAAAACATCCTCTTTCACCTGGCTCTGGAGAGCTGTAAAATCCTATCCTTCTCAGATCAGATGGTTCCCTGAGACCCAGGAATACCGCTGAATTGGTGGTAGACCTCAATTCAGGCAGACGAGTTCCCACCTGCTGACTTGAGCTAACTTGGAAACCAAAGACATCTCCATGTTCGCCTGTCTCCGGAAAGCTTAAGAACCCTTTCCTTGTCATATCAGACCTTAACCTGGTATTGTCCCATGGACTATCTCAGCATTGTTGGTACAACTCAATTCAGCACTTAAACGTGAGTTACCACGATTTTCCATGTTTTTCTTACTGCGGAAAACTTAAAATCCCCTTTCCTATAAGATGACAACTTTCCCTGAGGAGTTAGCCCAAGGAGATCTAAGATTTGGAAGAAATATCAGCCAGAAAACTCAATTTGAAAACAAGCGTATTTGACGTCCCCTGGCTCTAGAAAGCTTAGAGTCCACTCCATCTACTGATGAGACCCGTCCATGAGCCAGAAACCTTGCATTTCCACCCCTAGCTCAGAGTTGGAAAACATGGTCGCCTATTTCCCGAAAGGTTTTAATGCCCTTCAACGTAAGAGCAGAACTTTTCCTCAGAAAGTAGCCCAACGCCTATTTCACAATTGGTGGTACATCTAAATCGAACCACACGACTCGAGTCATCACTCAGGTTCGGAGTTGAGAAAGGAACGTTTCTCCATATTCTCCTGCTTCCAGAAAGATTGAAATAATACGTTTGTCAGATAAGAAATTTCCCTGAGAGTTAACTCAAAGAATGGGTCAGAATGGGTGGGAGACCTGAATTCATCCAGAAAAGTTCTTTTGGGCCGTATTTGAGACACAAAAACACCACCATGTTTTCCTGGAGGTTTGGTTCCGGAAAACTTAAAATCCCCTTTCTTGTAAAGTAGGAAATTTCCTGAGGGTTTAGCCCAAGGAATACAATTGGTGTTAGGAGTCAATTCAGCCAGAAATTGTTTTTAGACAGATTTGAAATCAAAAGCTCCTCTCTGTTCCCCTTGACACAAGAAAACAAAAGCCCCTTTCCTTTTCAGATGACACTTTCCCGGAGGAGTTTGCCCAAGGACTATCAGAATTGCTTAAAGAAAATTCTGCCAGAAAACCTTTAACTCACAGATCAGATTTGAAACAAACAGGAATTAGATCTCCCCTGGCTTGGGAAAGCTTAGAAACTACTACATCTCAAAATGACACCATTCCATGAACCAGAAACCTTGAGTTTCCATCCCGACCCTAGAGCTGAAAAACAAACGTATCTCCATGTTCGCCGAGTTCTGGGAAGCTTAAAATGCCCTCCATTGTAAGATCAGAAGATTTGCTTAGGACCTAGCCCAAAAGAAGTCTCAAAATTGTCGCTAAATTTAGCCACAGAACTGGAGTTACCACAGAGTTGAAAAACGAGGATATTGGCACTTTCGTCTGGCTCCAGAAAGATTTTATAAAAAAAATACCTTTATCAGACAAGAACTGTCCCAAAGGAGTTAGCCAAAGGAATATCAAAGTGGCAAAATTCAGTTTAGCCAGAAAATCTGTTTTTAACCAGAATTGAAAACCAAAGGCTTTTCCGTGATCCCTGCCTACGGAAAACTTAAAAACCCTTTCCTTCTAAGATGACAACTCTCTCTGAGGAGACACAAGAAGTATCCTAGATTTCGTGGAAGAAAATTCAGTTAGCCCAAGGACTCTCAGAACTGGTGGTACAGTTAATGCAGTCACAGAACTCGAGTTACGATCCAGGTTCAGTTGAAAAAGAAACATGTCTCCATATTCGTCTAGCTCCACAAAAATTTTAAAAACACCTTGGTCAAATAAGAATTTTCCCTGTGCAGTTAACCCAAGGAAAATGTCAGAATTTGCAGGAGAATTGAATTCATCCAGAAAAGTCCTTTTGGGCCGTATTTTCGAAATAAACACACCTCCATGTTTTCCTGGAGGTTTGGTTCCGGAAAGATTAAAATCTCTTTTCTTGTAAGATAAGCACCTTCCCTGAGGAGTAGCCGTGGCCTTCTTAGAGCTGAAAAACAAACAAATCTCCATGTTCACCTATTACCGGAAAGCTTAAAATGCCCTTCACTGTAAGATCAGATCTTTTGCTCAGGAGTTAGCCCAAGGAGTGTCTCGGAACTGGTGGTACAACTAAATTCAGCCACAGAACTCGAGTTACCATGAAGTTCATTTGAAAAAGGAACATGTCTCCAGAATCATCTAGCTCCAAAAAATTAAAAAAACACCTTTGTCAGATAAGACCTTTCTCTGAGCAGTTAACCCAAGGAATATGTTTCCTTGTAAGATGACAAATTTCCCTGATGAGTTAGCCCAAGGACTATTTCACAATTGGTGGAAGAAAATTCAGTTAGCCCAAGGACTGTCTCAGAATTGGTGGTACAACTAAATTTAACGTTAAATTACCTTTAGGCAAAGAACTGGAGTTAACATCCAGTTTCAGAGTTGAAAAACAAGTATATCTCCGTTTTCGTATAGCTACAGAATGATTGAAAACCCCAATTGACGGGAGAATTGAATTCAGCCAGAAAATCTGTGTTTAAGGCAGATCTGAAAACCAAAAACATCCTCTTTCACCTGGCTCTGGAGAGCTGTAAAATCCTATCCTTCTCAGATCAGATGGTTCCCTGAGACCCAGGAATACCGCTGAATTGGTGGTAGACCTCAATTCAGGCAGACGAGTTCCCACCTGCTGACTTGAGCTAACTTGGAAACCAAAGACATCTCCATGTTCGCCTGTCTCCGGAAAGCTTAAGAACCCTTTCCTTGTCATATCAGACCTTAACCTGGTATTGTCCCATGGACTATCTCAGCATTGTTGGTACAACTCAATTCAGCACTTAAACGTGAGTTACCACGATTTTCCATGTTTTTCTTACTGCGGAAAACTTAAAATCCCCTTTCCTATAAGATGACAACTTTCCCTGAGGAGTTAGCCCAAGGAGATCTAAGATTTGGAAGAAATATCAGCCAGAAAACTCAATTTGAAAACAAGCGTATTTGACGTCCCCTGGCTCTAGAAAGCTTAGAGTCCACTCCATCTACTGATGAGACCCGTCCATGAGCCAGAAACCTTGCATTTCCACCCCTAGCTCAGAGTTGGAAAACATGGTCGCCTATTTCCCGAAAGGTTTTAATGCCCTTCAACGTAAGAGCAGAACTTTTCCTCAGAAAGTAGCCCAACGCCTATTTCACATTTGGTGGTACATCTAAATCGAACCACACGACTCGAGTCATCACTCAGGTTCGGAGTTGAGAAAGGAACGTTTCTCCATATTCTCCTGCTTCCAGAAAGATTGAAATAATACGTTTGTCAGATAAGAAATTTCCCTGAGAGTTAACTCAAAGAATGGGTCAGAATGGGTGGGAGACCTGAATTCATCCAGAAAAGTTCTTTTGGGCCGTATTTGAGACACAAAAACACCACCATGTTTTCCTGGAGGTTTGGTTCCGGAAAACTTAAAATCCCCTTTCTTGTAAAGTAGGAAATTTCCTGAGGGTTTAGCCCAAGGAATACAATTGGTGTTAGGAGTCAATTCAGCCAGAAATTGTTTTTAGACAGATTTGAAATCAAAAGCTCCTCTCTGTTCCCCTTGACACAAGAAAACAAAAGCCCCTTTCCTTTTCAGATGACACTTTCCCGGAGGAGTTTGCCCAAGGACTATCAGAATTGCTTAAAGAAAATTCTGCCAGAAAACCTTTAACTCACAGATCAGATTTGAAACAAACAGGAATTAGATCTCCCCTGGCTTGGGAAAGCTTAGAAACTACTACATCTCAAAATGACACCATTCCATGAACCAGAAACCTTGAGTTTCCATCCCGACCCTAGAGCTGAAAAACAAACGTATCTCCATGTTCGCCGAGTTCTGGGAAGCTTAAAATGCCCTCCATTGTAAGATCAGAAGATTTGCTTAGGACCTAGCCCAAAAGAAGTCTCAAAATTGTCGCTAAATTTAGCCACAGAACTGGAGTTACCACAGAGTTGAAAAACGAGGATATTGGCACTTTCGTCTGGCTCCAGAAAGATTTTATAAAAAAAATACCTTTATCAGACAAGAACTGTCCCAAAGGAGTTAGCCAAAGGAATATCAAAGTGGCAAAATTCAGTTTAGCCAGAAAATCTGTTTTTAACCAGAATTGAAAACCAAAGGCTTTTCCGTGATCCCTGCCTACGGAAAACTTAAAAACCCTTTCCTTCTAAGATGACAACTCTCTCTGAGGAGACACAAGAAGTATCCTAGATTTCGTGGAAGAAAATTCAGTTAGCCCAAGGACTCTCAGAACTGGTGGTACAGTTAATGCAGTCACAGAACTCGAGTTACGATCCAGGTTCAGTTGAAAAAGAAACATGTCTCCATATTCGTCTAGCTCCACAAAAATTTTAAAAACACCTTGGTCAAATAAGAATTTTCCCTGTGCAGTTAACCCAAGGAAAATGTCAGAATTTGCAGGAGAATTGAATTCATCCAGAAAAGTCCTTTTGGGCCGTATTTTCGAAATAAACACACCTCCATGTTTTCCTGGAGGTTTGGTTCCGGAAAGATTAAAATCTCTTTTCTTGTAAGATAAGCACCTTCCCTGAGGAGTAGCCGTGGCCTTCTTAGAGCTGAAAAACAAACAAATCTCCATGTTCACCTATTACCGGAAAGCTTAAAATGCCCTTCACTGTAAGATCAGATCTTTTGCTCAGGAGTTAGCCCAAGGAGTGTCTCGGAACTGGTGGTACAACTAAATTCAGCCACAGAACTCGAGTTACCATGAAGTTCATTTGAAAAAGGAACATGTCTCCAGAATCATCTAGCTCCAAAAAATTAAAAAAACACCTTTGTCAGATAAGACCTTTCTCTGAGCAGTTAACCCAAGGAATATGTTTCCTTGTAAGATGACAAATTTCCCTGATGAGTTAGCCCAAGGACTATTTCACAATTGGTGGAAGAAAATTCAGTTAGCCCAAGGACTGTCTCAGAATTGGTGGTACAACTAAATTTAACGTTAAATTACCTTTAGGCAAAGAACTGGAGTTAACATCCAGTTTCAGAGTTGAAAAACAAGTATATCTCCGTTTTCGTATAGCTACAGAATGATTGAAAACCCCAATTGACGGGAGAATTGAATTCAGCCAGAAAATCTGTGTTTAAGGCAGATCTGAAAACCAAAAACATCCTCTTTCACCTGGCTCTGGAGAGCTGTAAAATCCTATCCTTCTCAGATCAGATGGTTCCCTGAGACCCAGGAATACCGCTGAATTGGTGGTAGACCTCAATTCAGGCAGACGAGTTCCCACCTGCTGACTTGAGCTAACTTGGAAACCAAAGACATCTCCATGTTCGCCTGTCTCCGGAAAGCTTAAGAACCCTTTCCTTGTCATATCAGACCTTAACCTGGTATTGTCCCATGGACTATCTCAGCATTGTTGGTACAACTCAATTCAGCACTTAAACGTGAGTTACCACGATTTTCCATGTTTTTCTTACTGCGGAAAACTTAAAATCCCCTTTCCTATAAGATGACAACTTTCCCTGAGGAGTTAGCCCAAGGAGATCTAAGATTTGGAAGAAATATCAGCCAGAAAACTCAATTTGAAAACAAGCGTATTTGACGTCCCCTGGCTCTAGAAAGCTTAGAGTCCACTCCATCTACTGAGACCCGTCCATGAGCCAGAAACCTTGCATTTCCACCCCTAGCTCAGAGTTGGAAAACATGGTCGCCTATTTCCCGAAAGGTTTTAATGCCCTTCAACGTAAGAGCAGAACTTTTCCTCAGAAAGTAGCCCAACGCCTATTTCACAATTGGTGGTACATCTAAATCGAACCACACGACTCGAGTCATCACTCAGGTTCGGAGTTGAGAAAGGAACGTTTCTCCATATTCTCCTGCTTCCAGAAAGATTGAAATAATACGTTTGTCAGATAAGAAATTTCCCTGAGCAGTTAACTCAAAGAATGGGTCAGAATGGGTGGGAGACCTGAATTCATCCAGAAAAGTTCTTTTGGGCCGTATTTGAGACACAAAAACACCACCATGTTTTCCTGGAGGTTTGGTTCCGGAAAACTTAAAATCCCCTTTCTTGTAAAGTAGGAAATTTCCTGAGGGTTTAGCCCAAGGAATACAATTGGTGTTAGGAGTCAATTCAGCCAGAAATTGTTTTTAGACAGATTTGAAATCAAAAGCTCCTCTCTGTTCCCCTTGACACAAGAAAACAAAAGCCCCTTTCCTTTTCAGATGACACTTTCCCGGAGGAGTTTGCCCAAGGACTATCAGAATTGCTTAAAGAAAATTCTGCCAGAAAACCTTTAACTCACAGATCAGATTTGAAACAAACAGGAATTAGATCTCCCCTGGCTTGGGAAAGCTTAGAAACTACTACATCTCAAAATGACACCATTCCATGAACCAGAAACCTTGAGTTTCCATCCCGACCCTAGAGCTGAAAAACAAACGTATCTCCATGTTCGCCGAGTTCTGGGAAGCTTAAAATGCCCTCCATTGTAAGATCAGAAGATTTGCTTAGGACCTAGCCCAAAAGAAGTCTCAAAATTGTCGCTAAATTTAGCCACAGAACTGGAGTTACCACAGAGTTGAAAAACGAGGATATTGGCACTTTCGTCTGGCTCCAGAAAGATTTTATAAAAAAAATACCTTTATCAGACAAGAACTGTCCCAAAGGAGTTAGCCAAAGGAATATCAAAGTGGCAAAATTCAGTTTAGCCAGAAAATCTGTTTTTAACCAGAATTGAAAACCAAAGGCTTTTCCGTGATCCCTGCCTACGGAAAACTTAAAAACCCTTTCCTTCTAAGATGACAACTCTCTCTGAGGAGACACAAGAAGTATCCTAGATTTCGTGGAAGAAAATTCAGTTAGCCCAAGGACTCTCAGAACTGGTGGTACAGTTAATGCAGTCACAGAACTCGAGTTACGATCCAGGTTCAGTTGAAAAAGAAACATGTCTCCATATTCGTCTAGCTCCACAAAAATTTTAAAAACACCTTGGTCAAATAAGAATTTTCCCTGTGCAGTTAACCCAAGGAAAATGTCAGAATTTGCAGGAGAATTGAATTCATCCAGAAAAGTCCTTTTGGGCCGTATTTTCGAAATAAACACACCTCCATGTTTTCCTGGAGGTTTGGTTCCGGAAAGATTAAAATCTCTTTTCTTGTAAGATAAGCACCTTCCCTGAGGAGTAGCCGTGGCCTTCTTAGAGCTGAAAAACAAACAAATCTCCATGTTCACCTATTACCGGAAAGCTTAAAATGCCCTTCACTGTAAGATCAGATCTTTTGCTCAGGAGTTAGCCCAAGGAGTGTCTCGGAACTGGTGGTACAACTAAATTCAGCCACAGAACTCGAGTTACCATGAAGTTCATTTGAAAAAGGAACATGTCTCCAGAATCATCTAGCTCCAAAAAATTAAAAAAACACCTTTGTCAGATAAGACCTTTCTCTGAGCAGTTAACCCAAGGAATATGTTTCCTTGTAAGATGACAAATTTCCCTGATGAGTTAGCCCAAGGACTATTTCACAATTGGTGGAAGAAAATTCAGTTAGCCCAAGGACTGTCTCAGAATTGGTGGTACAACTAAATTTAACGTTAAATTACCTTTAGGCAAAGAACTGGAGTTAACATCCAGTTTCAGAGTTGAAAAACAAGTATATCTCCGTTTTCGTATAGCTACAGAATGATTGAAAACCCCAATTGACGGGAGAATTGAATTCAGCCAGAAAATCTGTGTTTAAGGCAGATCTGAAAACCAAAAACATCCTCTTTCACCTGGCTCTGGAGAGCTGTAAAATCCTATCCTTCTCAGATCAGATGGTTCCCTGAGACCCAGGAATACCGCTGAATTGGTGGTAGACCTCAATTCAGGCAGACGAGTTCCCACCTGCTGACTTGAGCTAACTTGGAAACCAAAGACATCTCCATGTTCGCCTGTCTCCGGAAAGCTTAAGAACCCTTTCCTTGTCATATCAGACCTTAACCTGGTATTGTCCCATGGACTATCTCAGCATTGTTGGTACAACTCAATTCAGCACTTAAACGTGAGTTACCACGATTTTCCATGTTTTTCTTACTGCGGAAAACTTAAAATCCCCTTTCCTATAAGATGACAACTTTCCCTGAGGAGTTAGCCCAAGGAGATCTAAGATTTGGAAGAAATATCAGCCAGAAAACTCAATTTGAAAACAAGCGTATTTGACGTCCCCTGGCTCTAGAAAGCTTAGAGTCCACTCCATCTACTGAGACCCGTCCATGAGCCAGAAACCTTGCATTTCCACCCCTAGCTCAGAGTTGGAAAACATGGTCGCCTATTTCCCGAAAGGTTTTAATGCCCTTCAACGTAAGAGCAGAACTTTTCCTCAGAAAGTAGCCCAACGCCTATTTCACAATTGGTGGTACATCTAAATCGAACCACACGACTCGAGTCATCACTCAGGTTCGGAGTTGAGAAAGGAACGTTTCTCCATATTCTCCTGCTTCCAGAAAGATTGAAATAATACGTTTGTCAGATAAGAAATTTCCCTGAGCAGTTAACTCAAAGAATGGGTCAGAATGGGTGGGAGACCTGAATTCATCCAGAAAAGTTCTTTTGGGCCGTATTTGAGACACAAAAACACCACCATGTTTTCCTGGAGGTTTGGTTCCGGAAAACTTAAAATCCCCTTTCTTGTAAAGTAGGAAATTTCCTGAGGGTTTAGCCCAAGGAATACAATTGGTGTTAGGAGTCAATTCAGCCAGAAATTGTTTTTAGACAGATTTGAAATCAAAAGCTCCTCTCTGTTCCCCTTGACACAAGAAAACAAAAGCCCCTTTCCTTTTCAGATGACACTTTCCCGGAGGAGTTTGCCCAAGGACTATCAGAATTGCTTAAAGAAAATTCTGCCAGAAAACCTTTAACTCACAGATCAGATTTGAAACAAACAGGAATTAGATCTCCCCTGGCTTGGGAAAGCTTAGAAACTACTACATCTCAAAATGACACCATTCCATGAACCAGAAACCTTGAGTTTCCATCCCGACCCTAGAGCTGAAAAACAAACGTATCTCCATGTTCGCCGAGTTCTGGGAAGCTTAAAATGCCCTCCATTGTAAGATCAGAAGATTTGCTTAGGACCTAGCCCAAAAGAAGTCTCAAAATTGTCGCTAAATTTAGCCACAGAACTGGAGTTACCACAGAGTTGAAAAACGAGGATATTGGCACTTTCGTCTGGCTCCAGAAAGATTTTATAAAAAAAATACCTTTATCAGACAAGAACTGTCCCAAAGGAGTTAGCCAAAGGAATATCAAAGTGGCAAAATTCAGTTTAGCCAGAAAATCTGTTTTTAACCAGAATTGAAAACCAAAGGCTTTTCCGTGATCCCTGCCTACGGAAAACTTAAAAACCCTTTCCTTCTAAGATGACAACTCTCTCTGAGGAGACACAAGAAGTATCCTAGATTTCGTGGAAGAAAATTCAGTTAGCCCAAGGACTCTCAGAACTGGTGGTACAGTTAATGCAGTCACAGAACTCGAGTTACGATCCAGGTTCAGTTGAAAAAGAAACATGTCTCCATATTCGTCTAGCTCCACAAAAATTTTAAAAACACCTTGGTCAAATAAGAATTTTCCCTGTGCAGTTAACCCAAGGAAAATGTCAGAATTTGCAGGAGAATTGAATTCATCCAGAAAAGTCCTTTTGGGCCGTATTTTCGAAATAAACACACCTCCATGTTTTCCTGGAGGTTTGGTTCCGGAAAGATTAAAATCTCTTTTCTTGTAAGATAAGCACCTTCCCTGAGGAGTAGCCGTGGCCTTCTTAGAGCTGAAAAACAAACAAATCTCCATGTTCACCTATTACCGGAAAGCTTAAAATGCCCTTCACTGTAAGATCAGATCTTTTGCTCAGGAGTTAGCCCAAGGAGTGTCTCGGAACTGGTGGTACAACTAAATTCAGCCACAGAACTCGAGTTACCATGAAGTTCATTTGAAAAAGGAACATGTCTCCAGAATCATCTAGCTCCAAAAAATTAAAAAAACACCTTTGTCAGATAAGACCTTTCTCTGAGCAGTTAACCCAAGGAATATGTTTCCTTGTAAGATGACAAATTTCCCTGATGAGTTAGCCCAAGGACTATTTCACAATTGGTGGAAGAAAATTCAGTTAGCCCAAGGACTGTCTCAGAATTGGTGGTACAACTAAATTTAACGTTAAATTACCTTTAGGCAAAGAACTGGAGTTAACATCCAGTTTCAGAGTTGAAAAACAAGTATATCTCCGTTTTCGTATAGCTACAGAATGATTGAAAACCCCAATTGACGGGAGAATTGAATTCAGCCAGAAAATCTGTGTTTAAGGCAGATCTGAAAACCAAAAACATCCTCTTTCACCTGGCTCTGGAGAGCTGTAAAATCCTATCCTTCTCAGATCAGATGGTTCCCTGAGACCCAGGAATACCGCTGAATTGGTGGTAGACCTCAATTCAGGCAGACGAGTTCCCACCTGCTGACTTGAGCTAACTTGGAAACCAAAGACATCTCCATGTTCGCCTGTCTCCGGAAAGCTTAAGAACCCTTTCCTTGTCATATCAGACCTTAACCTGGTATTGTCCCATGGACTATCTCAGCATTGTTGGTACAACTCAATTCAGCACTTAAACGTGAGTTACCACGATTTTCCATGTTTTTCTTACTGCGGAAAACTTAAAATCCCCTTTCCTATAAGATGACAACTTTCCCTGAGGAGTTAGCCCAAGGAGATCTAAGATTTGGAAGAAATATCAGCCAGAAAACTCAATTTGAAAACAAGCGTATTTGACGTCCCCTGGCTCTAGAAAGCTTAGAGTCCACTCCATCTACTGAGACCCGTCCATGAGCCAGAAACCTTGCATTTCCACCCCTAGCTCAGAGTTGGAAAACATGGTCGCCTATTTCCCGAAAGGTTTTAATGCCCTTCAACGTAAGAGCAGAACTTTTCCTCAGAAAGTAGCCCAACGCCTATTTCACAATTGGTGGTACATCTAAATCGAACCACACGACTCGAGTCATCACTCAGGTTCGGAGTTGAGAAAGGAACGTTTCTCCATATTCTCCTGCTTCCAGAAAGATTGAAATAATACGTTTGTCAGATAAGAAATTTCCCTGAGCAGTTAACTCAAAGAATGGGTCAGAATGGGTGGGAGACCTGAATTCATCCAGAAAAGTTCTTTTGGGCCGTATTTGAGACACAAAAACACCACCATGTTTTCCTGGAGGTTTGGTTCCGGAAAACTTAAAATCCCCTTTCTTGTAAAGTAGGAAATTTCCTGAGGGTTTAGCCCAAGGAATACAATTGGTGTTAGGAGTCAATTCAGCCAGAAATTGTTTTTAGACAGATTTGAAATCAAAAGCTCCTCTCTGTTCCCCTTGACACAAGAAAACAAAAGCCCCTTTCCTTTTCAGATGACACTTTCCCGGAGGAGTTTGCCCAAGGACTATCAGAATTGCTTAAAGAAAATTCTGCCAGAAAACCTTTAACTCACAGATCAGATTTGAAACAAACAGGAATTAGATCTCCCCTGGCTTGGGAAAGCTTAGAAACTACTACATCTCAAAATGACACCATTCCATGAACCAGAAACCTTGAGTTTCCATCCCGACCCTAGAGCTGAAAAACAAACGTATCTCCATGTTCGCCGAGTTCTGGGAAGCTTAAAATGCCCTCCATTGTAAGATCAGAAGATTTGCTTAGGACCTAGCCCAAAAGAAGTCTCAAAATTGTCGCTAAATTTAGCCACAGAACTGGAGTTACCACAGAGTTGAAAAACGAGGATATTGGCACTTTCGTCTGGCTCCAGAAAGATTTTATAAAAAAAATACCTTTATCAGACAAGAACTGTCCCAAAGGAGTTAGCCAAAGGAATATCAAAGTGGCAAAATTCAGTTTAGCCAGAAAATCTGTTTTTAACCAGAATTGAAAACCAAAGGCTTTTCCGTGATCCCTGCCTACGGAAAACTTAAAAACCCTTTCCTTCTAAGATGACAACTCTCTCTGAGGAGACACAAGAAGTATCCTAGATTTCGTGGAAGAAAATTCAGTTAGCCCAAGGACTCTCAGAACTGGTGGTACAGTTAATGCAGTCACAGAACTCGAGTTACGATCCAGGTTCAGTTGAAAAAGAAACATGTCTCCATATTCGTCTAGCTCCACAAAAATTTTAAAAACACCTTGGTCAAATAAGAATTTTCCCTGTGCAGTTAACCCAAGGAAAATGTCAGAATTTGCAGGAGAATTGAATTCATCCAGAAAAGTCCTTTTGGGCCGTATTTTCGAAATAAACACACCTCCATGTTTTCCTGGAGGTTTGGTTCCGGAAAGATTAAAATCTCTTTTCTTGTAAGATAAGCACCTTCCCTGAGGAGTAGCCGTGGCCTTCTTAGAGCTGAAAAACAAACAAATCTCCATGTTCACCTATTACCGGAAAGCTTAAAATGCCCTTCACTGTAAGATCAGATCTTTTGCTCAGGAGTTAGCCCAAGGAGTGTCTCGGAACTGGTGGTACAACTAAATTCAGCCACAGAACTCGAGTTACCATGAAGTTCATTTGAAAAAGGAACATGTCTCCAGAATCATCTAGCTCCAAAAAATTAAAAAAACACCTTTGTCAGATAAGACCTTTCTCTGAGCAGTTAACCCAAGGAATATGTTTCCTTGTAAGATGACAAATTTCCCTGATGAGTTAGCCCAAGGACTATTTCACAATTGGTGGAAGAAAATTCAGTTAGCCCAAGGACTGTCTCAGAATTGGTGGTACAACTAAATTTAACGTTAAATTACCTTTAGGCAAAGAACTGGAGTTAACATCCAGTTTCAGAGTTGAAAAACAAGTATATCTCCGTTTTCGTATAGCTACAGAATGATTGAAAACCCCAATTGACGGGAGAATTGAATTCAGCCAGAAAATCTGTGTTTAAGGCAGATCTGAAAACCAAAAACATCCTCTTTCACCTGGCTCTGGAGAGCTGTAAAATCCTATCCTTCTCAGATCAGATGGTTCCCTGAGACCCAGGAATACCGCTGAATTGGTGGTAGACCTCAATTCAGGCAGACGAGTTCCCACCTGCTGACTTGAGCTAACTTGGAAACCAAAGACATCTCCATGTTCGCCTGTCTCCGGAAAGCTTAAGAACCCTTTCCTTGTCATATCAGACCTTAACCTGGTATTGTCCCATGGACTATCTCAGCATTGTTGGTACAACTCAATTCAGCACTTAAACGTGAGTTACCACGATTTTCCATGTTTTTCTTACTGCGGAAAACTTAAAATCCCCTTTCCTATAAGATGACAACTTTCCCTGAGGAGTTAGCCCAAGGAGATCTAAGATTTGGAAGAAATATCAGCCAGAAAACTCAATTTGAAAACAAGCGTATTTGACGTCCCCTGGCTCTAGAAAGCTTAGAGTCCACTCCATCTACTGAGACCCGTCCATGAGCCAGAAACCTTGCATTTCCACCCCTAGCTCAGAGTTGGAAAACATGGTCGCCTATTTCCCGAAAGGTTTTAATGCCCTTCAACGTAAGAGCAGAACTTTTCCTCAGAAAGTAGCCCAACGCCTATTTCACAATTGGTGGTACATCTAAATCGAACCACACGACTCGAGTCATCACTCAGGTTCGGAGTTGAGAAAGGAACGTTTCTCCATATTCTCCTGCTTCCAGAAAGATTGAAATAATACGTTTGTCAGATAAGAAATTTCCCTGAGCAGTTAACTCAAAGAATGGGTCAGAATGGGTGGGAGACCTGAATTCATCCAGAAAAGTTCTTTTGGGCCGTATTTGAGACACAAAAACACCACCATGTTTTCCTGGAGGTTTGGTTCCGGAAAACTTAAAATCCCCTTTCTTGTAAAGTAGGAAATTTCCTGAGGGTTTAGCCCAAGGAATACAATTGGTGTTAGGAGTCAATTCAGCCAGAAATTGTTTTTAGACAGATTTGAAATCAAAAGCTCCTCTCTGTTCCCCTTGACACAAGAAAACAAAAGCCCCTTTCCTTTTCAGATGACACTTTCCCGGAGGAGTTCGCCCAAGGACTATCAAAATTGCTTAAAGAAAATTCTGCCAGAAAACCTTTAACTCACAGATCAGATTTGAAACAAACAGGAATTAGATCTCCCCTGGCTTGGGAAAGCTTAGAAACTACTACATCTCAAGATGACACCATTCCATGAACCAGAAACCTTGAGTTTCCATCCCGACCCTAGAGCTGAAAAACAAACGTATCTCCATGTTCGCCGAGTTCTGGGAAGCTTAAAATGCCCTCCATTGTAAGATCAGAAGATTTGCTTAGGACCTAGCCCAAAAGAAGTCTCAAAATTGTCGCTAAATTTAGCCACAGAACTGGAGTTACCACAGAGTTGAAAAACGAGGATATTGGCACTTTCGTCTGGCTCCAGAAAGATTTTATAAAAAAAATACCTTTATCAGACAAGAACTGTCCCAAAGGAGTTAGCCAAAGGAATATCAAAGTGGCAAAATTCAGTTTAGCCAGAAAATCTGTTTTTAACCAGAATTGAAAACCAAAGGCTTTTCCGTGATCCCTGCCTACGGAAAACTTAAAAACCCTTTCCTTCTAAGATGACAACTCTCTCTGAGGAGACACAAGAAGTATCCTAGATTTCGTGGAAGAAAATTCAGTTAGCCCAAGGACTCTCAGAACTGGTGGTACAGTTAATGCAGTCACAGAACTCGAGTTACGATCCAGGTTCAGTTGAAAAAGAAACATGTCTCCATATTCGTCTAGCTCCACAAAAATTTTAAAAACACCTTGGTCAAATAAGAATTTTCCCTGTGCAGTTAACCCAAGGAAAATGTCAGAATTTGCAGGAGAATTGAATTCATCCAGAAAAGTCCTTTTGGGCCGTATTTTCGAAATAAACACACCTCCATGTTTTCCTGGAGGTTTGGTTCCGGAAAGATTAAAATCTCTTTTCTTGTAAGATAAGCACCTTCCCTGAGGAGTAGCCGTGGCCTTCTTAGAGCTGAAAAACAAACAAATCTCCATGTTCACCTATTACCGGAAAGCTTAAAATGCCCTTCACTGTAAGATCAGATCTTTTGCTCAGGAGTTAGCCCAAGGAGTGTCTCGGAACTGGTGGTACAACTAAATTCAGCCACAGAACTCGAGTTACCATGAAGTTCATTTGAAAAAGGAACATGTCTCCAGAATCATCTAGCTCCAAAAAATTAAAAAAACACCTTTGTCAGATAAGACCTTTCTCTGAGCAGTTAACCCAAGGAATATGTTTCCTTGTAAGATGACAAATTTCCCTGATGAGTTAGCCCAAGGACTATTTCACAATTGGTGGAAGAAAATTCAGTTAGCCCAAGGACTGTCTCAGAATTGGTGGTACAACTAAATTTAACGTTAAATTACCTTTAGGCAAAGAACTGGAGTTAACATCCAGTTTCAGAGTTGAAAAACAAGTATATCTCCGTTTTCGTATAGCTACAGAATGATTGAAAACCCCAATTGACGGGAGAATTGAATTCAGCCAGAAAATCTGTGTTTAAGGCAGATCTGAAAACCAAAAACATCCTCTTTCACCTGGCTCTGGAGAGCTGTAAAATCCTATCCTTCTCAGATCAGATGGTTCCCTGAGACCCAGGAATACCGCTGAATTGGTGGTAGACCTCAATTCAGGCAGACGAGTTCCCACCTGCTGACTTGAGCTAACTTGGAAACCAAAGACATCTCCATGTTCGCCTGTCTCCGGAAAGCTTAAGAACCCTTTCCTTGTCATATCAGACCTTAACCTGGTATTGTCCCATGGACTATCTCAGCATTGTTGGTACAACTCAATTCAGCACTTAAACGTGAGTTACCACGATTTTCCATGTTTTTCTTACTGCGGAAAACTTAAAATCCCCTTTCCTATAAGATGACAACTTTCCCTGAGGAGTTAGCCCAAGGAGATCTAAGATTTGGAAGAAATATCAGCCAGAAAACTCAATTTGAAAACAAGCGTATTTGACGTCCCCTGGCTCTAGAAAGCTTAGAGTCCACTCCATCTACTGAGACCCGTCCATGAGCCAGAAACCTTGCATTTCCACCCCTAGCTCAGAGTTGGAAAACATGGTCGCCTATTTCCCGAAAGGTTTTAATGCCCTTCAACGTAAGAGCAGAACTTTTCCTCAGAAAGTAGCCCAACGCCTATTTCACAATTGGTGGTACATCTAAATCGAACCACACGACTCGAGTCATCACTCAGGTTCGGAGTTGAGAAAGGAACGTTTCTCCATATTCTCCTGCTTCCAGAAAGATTGAAATAATACGTTTGTCAGATAAGAAATTTCCCTGAGCAGTTAACTCAAAGAATGGGTCAGAATGGGTGGGAGACCTGAATTCATCCAGAAAAGTTCTTTTGGGCCGTATTTGAGACACAAAAACACCACCATGTTTTCCTGGAGGTTTGGTTCCGGAAAACTTAAAATCCCCTTTCTTGTAAAGTAGGAAATTTCCTGAGGGTTTAGCCCAAGGAATACAATTGGTGTTAGGAGTCAATTCAGCCAGAAATTGTTTTTAGACAGATTTGAAATCAAAAGCTCCTCTCTGTTCCCCTTGACACAAGAAAACAAAAGCCCCTTTCCTTTTCAGATGACACTTTCCCGGAGGAGTTCGCCCAAGGACTATCAAAATTGCTTAAAGAAAATTCTGCCAGAAAACCTTTAACTCACAGATCAGATTTGAAACAAACAGGAATTAGATCTCCCCTGGCTTGGGAAAGCTTAGAAACTACTACATCTCAAGATGACACCATTCCATGAACCAGAAACCTTGAGTTTCCATCCCGACCCTAGAGCTGAAAAACAAACGTATCTCCATGTTCGCCGAGTTCTGGGAAGCTTAAAATGCCCTCCATTGTAAGATCAGAAGATTTGCTTAGGACCTAGCCCAAAAGAAGTCTCAAAATTGTCGCTAAATTTAGCCACAGAACTGGAGTTACCACAGAGTTGAAAAACGAGGATATTGGCACTTTCGTCTGGCTCCAGAAAGATTTTATAAAAAAAATACCTTTATCAGACAAGAACTGTCCCAAAGGAGTTAGCCAAAGGAATATCAAAGTGGCAAAATTCAGTTTAGCCAGAAAATCTGTTTTTAACCAGAATTGAAAACCAAAGGCTTTTCCGTGATCCCTGCCTACGGAAAACTTAAAAACCCTTTCCTTCTAAGATGACAACTCTCTCTGAGGAGACACAAGAAGTATCCTAGATTTCGTGGAAGAAAATTCAGTTAGCCCAAGGACTCTCAGAACTGGTGGTACAGTTAATGCAGTCACAGAACTCGAGTTACGATCCAGGTTCAGTTGAAAAAGAAACATGTCTCCATATTCGTCTAGCTCCACAAAAATTTTAAAAACACCTTGGTCAAATAAGAATTTTCCCTGTGCAGTTAACCCAAGGAAAATGTCAGAATTTGCAGGAGAATTGAATTCATCCAGAAAAGTCCTTTTGGGCCGTATTTTCGAAATAAACACACCTCCATGTTTTCCTGGAGGTTTGGTTCCGGAAAGATTAAAATCTCTTTTCTTGTAAGATAAGCACCTTCCCTGAGGAGTAGCCGTGGCCTTCTTAGAGCTGAAAAACAAACAAATCTCCATGTTCACCTATTACCGGAAAGCTTAAAATGCCCTTCACTGTAAGATCAGATCTTTTGCTCAGGAGTTAGCCCAAGGAGTGTCTCGGAACTGGTGGTACAACTAAATTCAGCCACAGAACTCGAGTTACCATGAAGTTCATTTGAAAAAGGAACATGTCTCCAGAATCATCTAGCTCCAAAAAATTAAAAAAACACCTTTGTCAGATAAGACCTTTCTCTGAGCAGTTAACCCAAGGAATATGTTTCCTTGTAAGATGACAAATTTCCCTGATGAGTTAGCCCAAGGACTATTTCACAATTGGTGGAAGAAAATTCAGTTAGCCCAAGGACTGTCTCAGAATTGGTGGTACAACTAAATTTAACGTTAAATTACCTTTAGGCAAAGAACTGGAGTTAACATCCAGTTTCAGAGTTGAAAAACAAGTATATCTCCGTTTTCGTATAGCTACAGAATGATTGAAAACCCCAATTGACGGGAGAATTGAATTCAGCCAGAAAATCTGTGTTTAAGGCAGATCTGAAAACCAAAAACATCCTCTTTCACCTGGCTCTGGAGAGCTGTAAAATCCTATCCTTCTCAGATCAGATGGTTCCCTGAGACCCAGGAATACCGCTGAATTGGTGGTAGACCTCAATTCAGGCAGACGAGTTCCCACCTGCTGACTTGAGCTAACTTGGAAACCAAAGACATCTCCATGTTCGCCTGTCTCCGGAAAGCTTAAGAACCCTTTCCTTGTCATATCAGACCTTAACCTGGTATTGTCCCATGGACTATCTCAGCATTGTTGGTACAACTCAATTCAGCACTTAAACGTGAGTTACCACGATTTTCCATGTTTTTCTTACTGCGGAAAACTTAAAATCCCCTTTCCTATAAGATGACAACTTTCCCTGAGGAGTTAGCCCAAGGAGATCTAAGATTTGGAAGAAATATCAGCCAGAAAACTCAATTTGAAAACAAGCGTATTTGACGTCCCCTGGCTCTAGAAAGCTTAGAGTCCACTCCATCTACTGAGACCCGTCCATGAGCCAGAAACCTTGCATTTCCACCCCTAGCTCAGAGTTGGAAAACATGGTCGCCTATTTCCCGAAAGGTTTTAATGCCCTTCAACGTAAGAGCAGAACTTTTCCTCAGAAAGTAGCCCAACGCCTATTTCACAATTGGTGGTACATCTAAATCGAACCACACGACTCGAGTCATCACTCAGGTTCGGAGTTGAGAAAGGAACGTTTCTCCATATTCTCCTGCTTCCAGAAAGATTGAAATAATACGTTTGTCAGATAAGAAATTTCCCTGAGCAGTTAACTCAAAGAATGGGTCAGAATGGGTGGGAGACCTGAATTCATCCAGAAAAGTTCTTTTGGGCCGTATTTGAGACACAAAAACACCACCATGTTTTCCTGGAGGTTTGGTTCCGGAAAACTTAAAATCCCCTTTCTTGTAAAGTAGGAAATTTCCTGAGGGTTTAGCCCAAGGAATACAATTGGTGTTAGGAGTCAATTCAGCCAGAAATTGTTTTTAGACAGATTTGAAATCAAAAGCTCCTCTCTGTTCCCCTTGACACAAGAAAACAAAAGCCCCTTTCCTTTTCAGATGACACTTTCCCGGAGGAGTTTGCCCAAGGACTATCAGAATTGCTTAAAGAAAATTCTGCCAGAAAACCTTTAACTCACAGATCAGATTTGAAACAAACAGGAATTAGATCTCCCCTGGCTTGGGAAAGCTTAGAAACTACTACATCTCAAAATGACACCATTCCATGAACCAGAAACCTTGAGTTTCCATCCCGACCCTAGAGCTGAAAAACAAACGTATCTCCATGTTCGCCGAGTTCTGGGAAGCTTAAAATGCCCTCCATTGTAAGATCAGAAGATTTGCTTAGGACCTAGCCCAAAAGAAGTCTCAAAATTGTCGCTAAATTTAGCCACAGAACTGGAGTTACCACAGAGTTGAAAAACGAGGATATTGGCACTTTCGTCTGGCTCCAGAAAGATTTTATAAAAAAAATACCTTTATCAGACAAGAACTGTCCCAAAGGAGTTAGCCAAAGGAATATCAAAGTGGCAAAATTCAGTTTAGCCAGAAAATCTGTTTTTAACCAGAATTGAAAACCAAAGGCTTTTCCGTGATCCCTGCCTACGGAAAACTTAAAAACCCTTTCCTTCTAAGATGACAACTCTCTCTGAGGAGACACAAGAAGTATCCTAGATTTCGTGGAAGAAAATTCAGTTAGCCCAAGGACTCTCAGAACTGGTGGTACAGTTAATGCAGTCACAGAACTCGAGTTACGATCCAGGTTCAGTTGAAAAAGAAACATGTCTCCATATTCGTCTAGCTCCACAAAAATTTTAAAAACACCTTGGTCAAATAAGAATTTTCCCTGTGCAGTTAACCCAAGGAAAATGTCAGAATTTGCAGGAGAATTGAATTCATCCAGAAAAGTCCTTTTGGGCCGTATTTTCGAAATAAACACACCTCCATGTTTTCCTGGAGGTTTGGTTCCGGAAAGATTAAAATCTCTTTTCTTGTAAGATAAGCACCTTCCCTGAGGAGTAGCCGTGGCCTTCTTAGAGCTGAAAAACAAACAAATCTCCATGTTCACCTATTACCGGAAAGCTTAAAATGCCCTTCACTGTAAGATCAGATCTTTTGCTCAGGAGTTAGCCCAAGGAGTGTCTCGGAACTGGTGGTACAACTAAATTCAGCCACAGAACTCGAGTTACCATGAAGTTCATTTGAAAAAGGAACATGTCTCCAGAATCATCTAGCTCCAAAAAATTAAAAAAACACCTTTGTCAGATAAGACCTTTCTCTGAGCAGTTAACCCAAGGAATATGTTTCCTTGTAAGATGACAAATTTCCCTGATGAGTTAGCCCAAGGACTATTTCACAATTGGTGGAAGAAAATTCAGTTAGCCCAAGGACTGTCTCAGAATTGGTGGTACAACTAAATTTAACGTTAAATTACCTTTAGGCAAAGAACTGGAGTTAACATCCAGTTTCAGAGTTGAAAAACAAGTATATCTCCGTTTTCGTATAGCTACAGAATGATTGAAAACCCCAATTGACGGGAGAATTGAATTCAGCCAGAAAATCTGTGTTTAAGGCAGATCTGAAAACCAAAAACATCCTCTTTCACCTGGCTCTGGAGAGCTGTAAAATCCTATCCTTCTCAGATCAGATGGTTCCCTGAGACCCAGGAATACCGCTGAATTGGTGGTAGACCTCAATTCAGGCAGACGAGTTCCCACCTGCTGACTTGAGCTAACTTGGAAACCAAAGACATCTCCATGTTCGCCTGTCTCCGGAAAGCTTAAGAACCCTTTCCTTGTCATATCAGACCTTAACCTGGTATTGTCCCATGGACTATCTCAGCATTGTTGGTACAACTCAATTCAGCACTTAAACGTGAGTTACCACGATTTTCCATGTTTTTCTTACTGCGGAAAACTTAAAATCCCCTTTCCTATAAGATGACAACTTTCCCTGAGGAGTTAGCCCAAGGAGATCTAAGATTTGGAAGAAATATCAGCCAGAAAACTCAATTTGAAAACAAGCGTATTTGACGTCCCCTGGCTCTAGAAAGCTTAGAGTCCACTCCATCTACTGAGACCCGTCCATGAGCCAGAAACCTTGCATTTCCAC
The DNA here is from genome assembly GCA_038048745.1 of Coluber constrictor foxii. NCBI lineage: Eukaryota > Metazoa > Chordata > Lepidosauria > Squamata > Colubridae > Coluber > Coluber constrictor. Next base: position 108,850,705 of record CM075961.1, on the reverse strand, counting down.
CCCTAGCTCAGAGTTGGAAAACATGGTCGCCTATTTCCCGAAAGGTTTTAATGCCCTTCAACGTAAGAGCAGAACTTTTCCTCAGAAAGTAGCCCAACGCCTATTTCACAATTGGTGGTACATCTAAATCGAACCACACGACTCGAGTCATCACTCAGGTTCGGAGTTGAGAAAGGAACGTTTCTCCATATTCTCCTGCTTCCAGAAAGATTGAAATAATACGTTTGTCAGATAAGAAATTTCCCTGAGCAGTTAACTCAAAGAATGGGTCAGAATGGGTGGGAGACCTGAATTCATCCAGAAAAGTTCTTTTGGGCCGTATTTGAGACACAAAAACACCACCATGTTTTCCTGGAGGTTTGGTTCCGGAAAACTTAAAATCCCCTTTCTTGTAAAGTAGGAAATTTCCTGAGGGTTTAGCCCAAGGAATACAATTGGTGTTAGGAGTCAATTCAGCCAGAAATTGTTTTTAGACAGATTTGAAATCAAAAGCTCCTCTCTGTTCCCCTTGACACAAGAAAACAAAAGCCCCTTTCCTTTTCAGATGACACTTTCCCGGAGGAGTTTGCCCAAGGACTATCAGAATTGCTTAAAGAAAATTCTGCCAGAAAACCTTTAACTCACAGATCAGATTTGAAACAAACAGGAATTAGATCTCCCCTGGCTTGGGAAAGCTTAGAAACTACTACATCTCAAAATGACACCATTCCATGAACCAGAAACCTTGAGTTTCCATCCCGACCCTAGAGCTGAAAAACAAACGTATCTCCATGTTCGCCGAGTTCTGGGAAGCTTAAAATGCCCTCCATTGTAAGATCAGAAGATTTGCTTAGGACCTAGCCCAAAAGAAGTCTCAAAATTGTCGCTAAATTTAGCCACAGAACTGGAGTTACCACAGAGTTGAAAAACGAGGATATTGGCACTTTCGTCTGGCTCCAGAAAGATTTTATAAAAAAAATACCTTTATCAGACAAGAACTGTCCCAAAGGAGTTAGCCAAAGGAATATCAAAGTGGCAAAATTCAGTTTAGCCAGAAAATCTGTTTTTAACCAGAATTGAAAACCAAAGGCTTTTCCGTGATCCCTGCCTACGGAAAACTTAAAAACCCTTTCCTTCTAAGATGACAACTCTCTCTGAGGAGACACAAGAAGTATCCTAGATTTCGTGGAAGAAAATTCAGTTAGCCCAAGGACTCTCAGAACTGGTGGTACAGTTAATGCAGTCACAGAACTCGAGTTACGATCCAGGTTCAGTTGAAAAAGAAACATGTCTCCATATTCGTCTAGCTCCACAAAAATTTTAAAAACACCTTGGTCAAATAAGAATTTTCCCTGTGCAGTTAACCCAAGGAAAATGTCAGAATTTGCAGGAGAATTGAATTCATCCAGAAAAGTCCTTTTGGGCCGTATTTTCGAAATAAACACACCTCCATGTTTTCCTGGAGGTTTGGTTCCGGAAAGATTAAAATCTCTTTTCTTGTAAGATAAGCACCTTCCCTGAGGAGTAGCCGTGGCCTTCTTAGAGCTGAAAAACAAACAAATCTCCATGTTCACCTATTACCGGAAAGCTTAAAATGCCCTTCACTGTAAGATCAGATCTTTTGCTCAGGAGTTAGCCCAAGGAGTGTCTCGGAACTGGTGGTACAACTAAATTCAGCCACAGAACTCGAGTTACCATGAAGTTCATTTGAAAAAGGAACATGTCTCCAGAATCATCTAGCTCCAAAAAATTAAAAAAACACCTTTGTCAGATAAGACCTTTCTCTGAGCAGTTAACCCAAGGAATATGTTTCCTTGTAAGATGACAAATTTCCCTGATGAGTTAGCCCAAGGACTATTTCACAATTGGTGGAAGAAAATTCAGTTAGCCCAAGGACTGTCTCAGAATTGGTGGTACAACTAAATTTAACGTTAAATTACCTTTAGGCAAAGAACTGGAGTTAACATCCAGTTTCAGAGTTGAAAAACAAGTATATCTCCGTTTTCGTATAGCTACAGAATGATTGAAAACCCCAATTGACGGGAGAATTGAATTCAGCCAGAAAATCTGTGTTTAAGGCAGATCTGAAAACCAAAAACATCCTCTTTCACCTGGCTCTGGAGAGCTGTAAAATCCTATCCTTCTCAGATCAGATGGTTCCCTGAGACCCAGGAATACCGCTGAATTGGTGGTAGACCTCAATTCAGGCAGACGAGTTCCCACCTGCTGACTTGAGCTAACTTGGAAACCAAAGACATCTCCATGTTCGCCTGTCTCCGGAAAGCTTAAGAACCCTTTCCTTGTCATATCAGACCTTAACCTGGTATTGTCCCATGGACTATCTCAGCATTGTTGGTACAACTCAATTCAGCACTTAAACGTGAGTTACCACGATTTTCCATGTTTTTCTTACTGCGGAAAACTTAAAATCCCCTTTCCTATAAGATGACAACTTTCCCTGAGGAGTTAGCCCAAGGAGATCTAAGATTTGGAAGAAATATCAGCCAGAAAACTCAATTTGAAAACAAGCGTATTTGACGTCCCCTGGCTCTAGAAAGCTTAGAGTCCACTCCATCTACTGAGACCCGTCCATGAGCCAGAAACCTTGCATTTCCACCCCTAGCTCAGAGTTGGAAAACATGGTCGCCTATTTCCCGAAAGGTTTTAATGCCCTTCAACGTAAGAGCAGAACTTTTCCTCAGAAAGTAGCCCAACGCCTATTTCACAATTGGTGGTACATCTAAATCGAACCACACGACTCGAGTCATCACTCAGGTACGGAGTTGAGAAAGGAACGTTTCTCCATATTCTCCTGCTTCCAGAAAGATTGAAATAATACGTTTGTCAGATAAGAAATTTCCCTGAGCAGTTAACTCAAAGAATGGGTCAGAATGGGTGGGAGACCTGAATTCATCCAGAAAAGTTCTTTTGGGCCGTATTTGAGACACAAAAACACCACCATGTTTTCCTGGAGGTTTGGTTCCGGAAAACTTAAAATCCCCTTTCTTGTAAAGTAGGAAATTTCCTGAGGGTTTAGCCCAAGGAATACAATTGGTGTTAGGAGTCAATTCAGCCAGAAATTGTTTTTAGACAGATTTGAAATCAAAAGCTCCTCTCTGTTCCCCTTGACACAAGAAAACAAAAGCCCCTTTCCTTTTCAGATGACACTTTCCCGGAGGAGTTTGCCCAAGGACTATCAGAATTGCTTAAAGAAAATTCTGCCAGAAAACCTTTAACTCACAGATCAGATTTGAAACAAACAGGAATTAGATCTCCCCTGGCTTGGGAAAGCTTAGAAACTACTACATCTCAAAATGACACCATTCCATGAACCAGAAACCTTGAGTTTCCATCCCGACCCTAGAGCTGAAAAACAAACGTATCTCCATGTTCGCCGAGTTCTGGGAAGCTTAAAATGCCCTCCATTGTAAGATCAGAAGATTTGCTTAGGACCTAGCCCAAAAGAAGTCTCAAAATTGTCGCTAAATTTAGCCACAGAACTGGAGTTACCACAGAGTTGAAAAACGAGGATATTGGCACTTTCGTCTGGCTCCAGAAAGATTTTATAAAAAAAATACCTTTATCAGACAAGAACTGTCCCAAAGGAGTTAGCCAAAGGAATATCAAAGTGGCAAAATTCAGTTTAGCCAGAAAATCTGTTTTTAACCAGAATTGAAAACCAAAGGCTTTTCCGTGATCCCTGCCTACGGAAAACTTAAAAACCCTTTCCTTCTAAGATGACAACTCTCTCTGAGGAGACACAAGAAGTATCCTAGATTTCGTGGAAGAAAATTCAGTTAGCCCAAGGACTCTCAGAACTGGTGGTACAGTTAATGCAGTCACAGAACTCGAGTTACGATCCAGGTTCAGTTGAAAAAGAAACATGTCTCCATATTCGTCTAGCTCCACAAAAATTTTAAAAACACCTTGGTCAAATAAGAATTTTCCCTGTGCAGTTAACCCAAGGAAAATGTCAGAATTTGCAGGAGAATTGAATTCATCCAGAAAAGTCCTTTTGGGCCGTATTTTCGAAATAAACACACCTCCATGTTTTCCTGGAGGTTTGGTTCCGGAAAGATTAAAATCTCTTTTCTTGTAAGATAAGCACCTTCCCTGAGGAGTAGCCGTGGCCTTCTTAGAGCTGAAAAACAAACAAATCTCCATGTTCACCTATTACCGGAAAGCTTAAAATGCCCTTCACTGTAAGATCAGATCTTTTGCTCAGGAGTTAGCCCAAGGAGTGTCTCGGAACTGGTGGTACAACTAAATTCAGCCACAGAACTCGAGTTACCATGAAGTTCATTTGAAAAAGGAACATGTCTCCAGAATCATCTAGCTCCAAAAAATTAAAAAAACACCTTTGTCAGATAAGACCTTTCTCTGAGCAGTTAACCCAAGGAATATGTTTCCTTGTAAGATGACAAATTTCCCTGATGAGTTAGCCCAAGGACTATTTCACAATTGGTGGAAGAAAATTCAGTTAGCCCAAGGACTGTCTCAGAATTGGTGGTACAACTAAATTTAACGTTAAATTACCTTTAGGCAAAGAACTGGAGTTAACATCCAGTTTCAGAGTTGAAAAACAAGTATATCTCCGTTTTCGTATAGCTACAGAATGATTGAAAACCCCAATTGACGGGAGAATTGAATTCAGCCAGAAAATCTGTGTTTAAGGCAGATCTGAAAACCAAAAACATCCTCTTTCACCTGGCTCTGGAGAGCTGTAAAATCCTATCCTTCTCAGATCAGATGGTTCCCTGAGACCCAGGAATACCGCTGAATTGGTGGTAGACCTCAATTCAGGCAGACGAGTTCCCACCTGCTGACTTGAGCTAACTTGGAAACCAAAGACATCTCCATGTTCGCCTGTCTCCGGAAAGCTTAAGAACCCTTTCCTTGTCATATCAGACCTTAACCTGGTATTGTCCCATGGACTATCTCAGCATTGTTGGTACAACTCAATTCAGCACTTAAACGTGAGTTACCACGATTTTCCATGTTTTTCTTACTGCGGAAAACTTAAAATCCCCTTTCCTATAAGATGACAACTTTCCCTGAGGAGTTAGCCCAAGGAGATCTAAGATTTGGAAGAAATATCAGCCAGAAAACTCAATTTGAAAACAAGCGTATTTGACGTCCCCTGGCTCTAGAAAGCTTAGAGTCCACTCCATCTACTGAGACCCGTCCATGAGCCAGAAACCTTGCATTTCCACCCCTAGCTCAGAGTTGGAAAACATGGTCGCCTATTTCCCGAAAGGTTTTAATGCCCTTCAACGTAAGAGCAGAACTTTTCCTCAGAAAGTAGCCCAACGCCTATTTCACAATTGGTGGTACATCTAAATCGAACCACACGACTCGAGTCATCACTCAGGTTCGGAGTTGAGAAAGGAACGTTTCTCCATATTCTCCTGCTTCCAGAAAGATTGAAATAATACGTTTGTCAGATAAGAAATTTCCCTGAGCAGTTAACTCAAAGAATGGGTCAGAATGGGTGGGAGACCTGAATTCATCCAGAAAAGTTCTTTTGGGCCGTATTTGAGACACAAAAACACCACCATGTTTTCCTGGAGGTTTGGTTCCGGAAAACTTAAAATCCCCTTTCTTGTAAAGTAGGAAATTTCCTGAGGGTTTAGCCCAAGGAATACAATTGGTGTTAGGAGTCAATTCAGCCAGAAATTGTTTTTAGACAGATTTGAAATCAAAAGCTCCTCTCTGTTCCCCTTGACACAAGAAAACAAAAGCCCCTTTCCTTTTCAGATGACACTTTCCCGGAGGAGTTCGCCCAAGGACTATCAAAATTGCTTAAAGAAAATTCTGCCAGAAAACCTTTAACTCACAGATCAGATTTGAAACAAACAGGAATTAGATCTCCCCTGGCTTGGGAAAGCTTAGAAACTACTACATCTCAAGATGACACCATTCCATGAACCAGAAACCTTGAGTTTCCATCCCGACCCTAGAGCTGAAAAACAAACGTATCTCCATGTTCGCCGAGTTCTGGGAAGCTTAAAATGCCCTCCATTGTAAGATCAGAAGATTTGCTTAGGACCTAGCCCAAAAGAAGTCTCAAAATTGTCGCTAAATTTAGCCACAGAACTGGAGTTACCACAGAGTTGAAAAACGAGGATATTGGCACTTTCGTCTGGCTCCAGAAAGATTTTATAAAAAAAATACCTTTATCAGACAAGAACTGTCCCAAAGGAGTTAGCCAAAGGAATATCAAAGTGGCAAAATTCAGTTTAGCCAGAAAATCTGTTTTTAACCAGAATTGAAAACCAAAGGCTTTTCCGTGATCCCTGCCTACGGAAAACTTAAAAACCCTTTCCTTCTAAGATGACAACTCTCTCTGAGGAGACACAAGAAGTATCCTAGATTTCGTGGAAGAAAATTCAGTTAGCCCAAGGACTCTCAGAACTGGTGGTACAGTTAATGCAGTCACAGAACTCGAGTTACGATCCAGGTTCAGTTGAAAAAGAAACATGTCTCCATATTCGTCTAGCTCCACAAAAATTTTAAAAACACCTTGGTCAAATAAGAATTTTCCCTGTGCAGTTAACCCAAGGAAAATGTCAGAATTTGCAGGAGAATTGAATTCATCCAGAAAAGTCCTTTTGGGCCGTATTTTCGAAATAAACACACCTCCATGTTTTCCTGGAGGTTTGGTTCCGGAAAGATTAAAATCTCTTTTCTTGTAAGATAAGCACCTTCCCTGAGGAGTAGCCGTGGCCTTCTTAGAGCTGAAAAACAAACAAATCTCCATGTTCACCTATTACCGGAAAGCTTAAAATGCCCTTCACTGTAAGATCAGATCTTTTGCTCAGGAGTTAGCCCAAGGAGTGTCTCGGAACTGGTGGTACAACTAAATTCAGCCACAGAACTCGAGTTACCATGAAGTTCATTTGAAAAAGGAACATGTCTCCAGAATCATCTAGCTCCAAAAAATTAAAAAAACACCTTTGTCAGATAAGACCTTTCTCTGAGCAGTTAACCCAAGGAATATGTTTCCTTGTAAGATGACAAATTTCCCTGATGAGTTAGCCCAAGGACTATTTCACAATTGGTGGAAGAAAATTCAGTTAGCCCAAGGACTGTCTCAGAATTGGTGGTACAACTAAATTTAACGTTAAATTACCTTTAGGCAAAGAACTGGAGTTAACATCCAGTTTCAGAGTTGAAAAACAAGTATATCTCCGTTTTCGTATAGCTACAGAATGATTGAAAACCCCAATTGACGGGAGAATTGAATTCAGCCAGAAAATCTGTGTTTAAGGCAGATCTGAAAACCAAAAACATCCTCTTTCACCTGGCTCTGGAGAGCTGTAAAATCCTATCCTTCTCAGATCAGATGGTTCCCTGAGACCCAGGAATACCGCTGAATTGGTGGTAGACCTCAATTCAGGCAGACGAGTTCCCACCTGCTGACTTGAGCTAACTTGGAAACCAAAGACATCTCCATGTTCGCCTGTCTCCGGAAAGCTTAAGAACCCTTTCCTTGTCATATCAGACCTTAACCTGGTATTGTCCCATGGACTATCTCAGCATTGTTGGTACAACTCAATTCAGCACTTAAACGTGAGTTACCACGATTTTCCATGTTTTTCTTACTGCGGAAAACTTAAAATCCCCTTTCCTATAAGATGACAACTTTCCCTGAGGAGTTAGCCCAAGGAGATCTAAGATTTGGAAGAAATATCAGCCAGAAAACTCAATTTGAAAACAAGCGTATTTGACGTCCCCTGGCTCTAGAAAGCTTAGAGTCCACTCCATCTACTGAGACCCGTCCATGAGCCAGAAACCTTGCATTTCCACCCCTAGCTCAGAGTTGGAAAACATGGTCGCCTATTTCCCGAAAGGTTTTAATGCCCTTCAACGTAAGAGCAGAACTTTTCCTCAGAAAGTAGCCCAACGCCTATTTCACAATTGGTGGTACATCTAAATCGAACCACACGACTCGAGTCATCACTCAGGTTCGGAGTTGAGAAAGGAACGTTTCTCCATATTCTCCTGCTTCCAGAAAGATTGAAATAATACGTTTGTCAGATAAGAAATTTCCCTGAGCAGTTAACTCAAAGAATGGGTCAGAATGGGTGGGAGACCTGAATTCATCCAGAAAAGTTCTTTTGGGCCGTATTTGAGACACAAAAACACCACCATGTTTTCCTGGAGGTTTGGTTCCGGAAAACTTAAAATCCCCTTTCTTGTAAAGTAGGAAATTTCCTGAGGGTTTAGCCCAAGGAATACAATTGGTGTTAGGAGTCAATTCAGCCAGAAATTGTTTTTAGACAGATTTGAAATCAAAAGCTCCTCTCTGTTCCCCTTGACACAAGAAAACAAAAGCCCCTTTCCTTTTCAGATGACACTTTCCCGGAGGAGTTTGCCCAAGGACTATCAGAATTGCTTAAAGAAAATTCTGCCAGAAAACCTTTAACTCACAGATCAGATTTGAAACAAACAGGAATTAGATCTCCCCTGGCTTGGGAAAGCTTAGAAACTACTACATCTCAAAATGACACCATTCCATGAACCAGAAACCTTGAGTTTCCATCCCGACCCTAGAGCTGAAAAACAAACGTATCTCCATGTTCGCCGAGTTCTGGGAAGCTTAAAATGCCCTCCATTGTAAGATCAGAAGATTTGCTTAGGACCTAGCCCAAAAGAAGTCTCAAAATTGTCGCTAAATTTAGCCACAGAACTGGAGTTACCACAGAGTTGAAAAACGAGGATATTGGCACTTTCGTCTGGCTCCAGAAAGATTTTATAAAAAAAATACCTTTATCAGACAAGAACTGTCCCAAAGGAGTTAGCCAAAGGAATATCAAAGTGGCAAAATTCAGTTTAGCCAGAAAATCTGTTTTTAACCAGAATTGAAAACCAAAGGCTTTTCCGTGATCCCTGCCTACGGAAAACTTAAAAACCCTTTCCTTCTAAGATGACAACTCTCTCTGAGGAGACACAAGAAGTATCCTAGATTTCGTGGAAGAAAATTCAGTTAGCCCAAGGACTCTCAGAACTGGTGGTACAGTTAATGCAGTCACAGAACTCGAGTTACGATCCAGGTTCAGTTGAAAAAGAAACATGTCTCCATATTCGTCTAGCTCCACAAAAATTTTAAAAACACCTTGGTCAAATAAGAATTTTCCCTGTGCAGTTAACCCAAGGAAAATGTCAGAATTTGCAGGAGAATTGAATTCATCCAGAAAAGTCCTTTTGGGCCGTATTTTCGAAATAAACACACCTCCATGTTTTCCTGGAGGTTTGGTTCCGGAAAGATTAAAATCTCTTTTCTTGTAAGATAAGCACCTTCCCTGAGGAGTAGCCGTGGCCTTCTTAGAGCTGAAAAACAAACAAATCTCCATGTTCACCTATTACCGGAAAGCTTAAAATGCCCTTCACTGTAAGATCAGATCTTTTGCTCAGGAGTTAGCCCAAGGAGTGTCTCGGAACTGGTGGTACAACTAAATTCAGCCACAGAACTCGAGTTACCATGAAGTTCATTTGAAAAAGGAACATGTCTCCAGAATCATCTAGCTCCAAAAAATTAAAAAAACACCTTTGTCAGATAAGACCTTTCTCTGAGCAGTTAACCCAAGGAATATGTTTCCTTGTAAGATGACAAATTTCCCTGATGAGTTAGCCCAAGGACTATTTCACAATTGGTGGAAGAAAATTCAGTTAGCCCAAGGACTGTCTCAGAATTGGTGGTACAACTAAATTTAACGTTAAATTACCTTTAGGCAAAGAACTGGAGTTAACATCCAGTTTCAGAGTTGAAAAACAAGTATATCTCCGTTTTCGTATAGCTACAGAATGATTGAAAACCCCAATTGACGGGAGAATTGAATTCAGCCAGAAAATCTGTGTTTAAGGCAGATCTGAAAACCAAAAACATCCTCTTTCACCTGGCTCTGGAGAGCTGTAAAATCCTATCCTTCTCAGATCAGATGGTTCCCTGAGACCCAGGAATACCGCTGAATTGGTGGTAGACCTCAATTCAGGCAGACGAGTTCCCACCTGCTGACTTGAGCTAACTTGGAAACCAAAGACATCTCCATGTTCGCCTGTCTCCGGAAAGCTTAAGAACCCTTTCCTTGTCATATCAGACCTTAACCTGGTATTGTCCCATGGACTATCTCAGCATTGTTGGTACAACTCAATTCAGCACTTAAACGTGAGTTACCACGATTTTCCATGTTTTTCTTACTGCGGAAAACTTAAAATCCCCTTTCCTATAAGATGACAACTTTCCCTGAGGAGTTAGCCCAAGGAGATCTAAGATTTGGAAGAAATATCAGCCAGAAAACTCAATTTGAAAACAAGCGTATTTGACGTCCCCTGGCTCTAGAAAGCTTAGAGTCCACTCCATCTACTGAGACCCGTCCATGAGCCAGAAACCTTGCATTTCCACCCCTAGCTCAGAGTTGGAAAACATGGTCGCCTATTTCCCGAAAGGTTTTAATGCCCTTCAACGTAAGAGCAGAACTTTTCCTCAGAAAGTAGCCCAACGCCTATTTCACAATTGGTGGTACATCTAAATCGAACCACACGACTCGAGTCATCACTCAGGTTCGGAGTTGAGAAAGGAACGTTTCTCCATATTCTCCTGCTTCCAGAAAGATTGAAATAATACGTTTGTCAGATAAGAAATTTCCCTGAGCAGTTAACTCAAAGAATGGGTCAGAATGGGTGGGAGACCTGAATTCATCCAGAAAAGTTCTTTTGGGCCGTATTTGAGACACAAAAACACCACCATGTTTTCCTGGAGGTTTGGTTCCGGAAAACTTAAAATCCCCTTTCTTGTAAAGTAGGAAATTTCCTGAGGGTTTAGCCCAAGGAATACAATTGGTGTTAGGAGTCAATTCAGCCAGAAATTGTTTTTAGACAGATTTGAAATCAAAAGCTCCTCTCTGTTCCCCTTGACACAAGAAAACAAAAGCCCCTTTCCTTTTCAGATGACACTTTCCCGGAGGAGTTTGCCCAAGGACTATCAGAATTGCTTAAAGAAAATTCTGCCAGAAAACCTTTAACTCACAGATCAGATTTGAAACAAACAGGAATTAGATCTCCCCTGGCTTGGGAAAGCTTAGAAACTACTACATCTCAAAATGACACCATTCCATGAACCAGAAACCTTGAGTTTCCATCCCGACCCTAGAGCTGAAAAACAAACGTATCTCCATGTTCGCCGAGTTCTGGGAAGCTTAAAATGCCCTCCATTGTAAGATCAGAAGATTTGCTTAGGACCTAGCCCAAAAGAAGTCTCAAAATTGTCGCTAAATTTAGCCACAGAACTGGAGTTACCACAGAGTTGAAAAACGAGGATATTGGCACTTTCGTCTGGCTCCAGAAAGATTTTATAAAAAAAATACCTTTATCAGACAAGAACTGTCCCAAAGGAGTTAGCCAAAGGAATATCAAAGTGGCAAAATTCAGTTTAGCCAGAAAATCTGTTTTTAACCAGAATTGAAAACCAAAGGCTTTTCCGTGATCCCTGCCTACGGAAAACTTAAAAACCCTTTCCTTCTAAGATGACAACTCTCTCTGAGGAGACACAAGAAGTATCCTAGATTTCGTGGAAGAAAATTCAGTTAGCCCAAGGACTCTCAGAACTGGTGGTACAGTTAATGCAGTCACAGAACTCGAGTTACGATCCAGGTTCAGTTGAAAAAGAAACATGTCTCCATATTCGTCTAGCTCCACAAAAATTTTAAAAACACCTTGGTCAAATAAGAATTTTCCCTGTGCAGTTAACCCAAGGAAAATGTCAGAATTTGCAGGAGAATTGAATTCATCCAGAAAAGTCCTTTTGGGCCGTATTTTCGAAATAAACACACCTCCATGTTTTCCTGGAGGTTTGGTTCCGGAAAGATTAAAATCTCTTTTCTTGTAAGATAAGCACCTTCCCTGAGGAGTAGCCGTGGCCTTCTTAGAGCTGAAAAACAAACAAATCTCCATGTTCACCTATTACCGGAAAGCTTAAAATGCCCTTCACTGTAAGATCAGATCTTTTGCTCAGGAGTTAGCCCAAGGAGTGTCTCGGAACTGGTGGTACAACTAAATTCAGCCACAGAACTCGAGTTACCATGAAGTTCATTTGAAAAAGGAACATGTCTCCAGAATCATCTAGCTCCAAAAAATTAAAAAAACACCTTTGTCAGATAAGACCTTTCTCTGAGCAGTTAACCCAAGGAATATGTTTCCTTGTAAGATGACAAATTTCCCTGATGAGTTAGCCCAAGGACTATTTCACAATTGGTGGAAGAAAATTCAGTTAGCCCAAGGACTGTCTCAGAATTGGTGGTACAACTAAATTTAACGTTAAATTACCTTTAGGCAAAGAACTGGAGTTAACATCCAGTTTCAGAGTTGAAAAACAAGTATATCTCCGTTTTCGTATAGCTACAGAATGATTGAAAACCCCAATTGACGGGAGAATTGAATTCAGCCAGAAAATCTGTGTTTAAGGCAGATCTGAAAACCAAAAACATCCTCTTTCACCTGGCTCTGGAGAGCTGTAAAATCCTATCCTTCTCAGATCAGATGGTTCCCTGAGACCCAGGAATACCGCTGAATTGGTGGTAGACCTCAATTCAGGCAGACGAGTTCCCACCTGCTGACTTGAGCTAACTTGGAAACCAAAGACATCTCCATGTTCGCCTGTCTCCGGAAAGCTTAAGAACCCTTTCCTTGTCATATCAGACCTTAACCTGGTATTGTCCCATGGACTATCTCAGCATTGTTGGTACAACTCAATTCAGCACTTAAACGTGAGTTACCACGATTTTCCATGTTTTTCTTACTGCGGAAAACTTAAAATCCCCTTTCCTATAAGATGACAACTTTCCCTGAGGAGTTAGCCCAAGGAGATCTAAGATTTGGAAGAAATATCAGCCAGAAAACTCAATTTGAAAACAAGCGTATTTGACGTCCCCTGGCTCTAGAAAGCTTAGAGTCCACTCCATCTACTGAGACCCGTCCATGAGCCAGAAACCTTGCATTTCCACCCCTAGCTCAGAGTTGGAAAACATGGTCGCCTATTTCCCGAAAGGTTTTAATGCCCTTCAACGTAAGAGCAGAACTTTTCCTCAGAAAGTAGCCCAACGCCTATTTCACAATTGGTGGTACATCTAAATCGAACCACACGACTCGAGTCATCACTCAGGTACGGAGTTGAGAAAGGAACGTTTCTCCATATTCTCCTGCTTCCAGAAAGATTGAAATAATACGTTTGTCAGATAAGAAATTTCCCTGAGCAGTTAACTCAAAGAATGGGTCAGAATGGGTGGGAGACCTGAATTCATCCAGAAAAGTTCTTTTGGGCCGTATTTGAGACACAAAAACACCACCATGTTTTCCTGGAGGTTTGGTTCCGGAAAACTTAAAATCCCCTTTCTTGTAAAGTAGGAAATTTCCTGAGGGTTTAGCCCAAGGAATACAATTGGTGTTAGGAGTCAATTCAGCCAGAAATTGTTTTTAGACAGATTTGAAATCAAAAGCTCCTCTCTGTTCCCCTTGACACAAGAAAACAAAAGCCCCTTTCCTTTTCAGATGACACTTTCCCGGAGGAGTTTGCCCAAGGACTATCAGAATTGCTTAAAGAAAATTCTGCCAGAAAACCTTTAACTCACAGATCAGATTTGAAACAAACAGGAATTAGATCTCCCCTGGCTTGGGAAAGCTTAGAAACTACTACATCTCAAAATGACACCATTCCATGAACCAGAAACCTTGAGTTTCCATCCCGACCCTAGAGCTGAAAAACAAACGTATCTCCATGTTCGCCGAGTTCTGGGAAGCTTAAAATGCCCTCCATTGTAAGATCAGAAGATTTGCTTAGGACCTAGCCCAAAAGAAGTCTCAAAATTGTCGCTAAATTTAGCCACAGAACTGGAGTTACCACAGAGTTGAAAAACGAGGATATTGGCACTTTCGTCTGGCTCCAGAAAGATTTTATAAAAAAAATACCTTTATCAGACAAGAACTGTCCCAAAGGAGTTAGCCAAAGGAATATCAAAGTGGCAAAATTCAGTTTAGCCAGAAAATCTGTTTTTAACCAGAATTGAAAACCAAAGGCTTTTCCGTGATCCCTGCCTACGGAAAACTTAAAAACCCTTTCCTTCTAAGATGACAACTCTCTCTGAGGAGACACAAGAAGTATCCTAGATTTCGTGGAAGAAAATTCAGTTAGCCCAAGGACTCTCAGAACTGGTGGTACAGTTAATGCAGTCACAGAACTCGAGTTACGATCCAGGTTCAGTTGAAAAAGAAACATGTCTCCATATTCGTCTAGCTCCACAAAAATTTTAAAAACACCTTGGTCAAATAAGAATTTTCCCTTTGCAGTTAACCCAAGGAAAATGTCAGAATTAGCAGGAGAATTGAATTCATCCAGAAAAGTCCTTTTGGGCCGTATTTTCGAAATAAACACACCTCCATGTTTTCCTGGAGGTTTGGTTCCGGAAAGATTAAAATCTCTTTTCTTGTAAGATAAGCACCTTCCCTGAGGAGTAGCCGTGGCCTTCTTAGAGCTGAAAAACAAACAAATCTCCATGTTCACCTATTACCGGAAAGCTTAAAATGCCCTTCACTGTAAGATCAGATCTTTTGCTCAGGAGTTAGCCCAAGGAGTGTCTCGGAACTGGTGGTACAACTAAATTCAGCCACAGAACTCGAGTTACCATGAAGTTCATTTGAAAAAGGAACATGTCTCCAGAATCATCTAGCTCCAAAAAATTAAAAAAACACCTTTGTCAGATAAGACCTTTCTCTGAGCAGTTAACCCAAGGAATATGTTTCCTTGTAAGATGACAAATTTCCCTGATGAGTTAGCCCAAGGACTATTTCACAATTGGTGGAAGAAAATTCAGTTAGCCCAAGGACTGTCTCAGAATTGGTGGTACAACTAAATTTAACGTTAAATTACCTTTAGGCAAAGAACTGGAGTTAACATCCAGTTTCAGAGTTGAAAAACAAGTATATCTCCGTTTTCGTATAGCTACAGAATGATTGAAAACCCCAATTGACGGGAGAATTGAATTCAGCCAGAAAATCTGTGTTTAAGGCAGATCTGAAAACCAAAAACATCCTCTTTCACCTGGCTCTGGAGAGCTGTAAAATCCTATCCTTCTCAGATCAGATGGTTCCCTGAGACCCAGGAATACCGCTGAATTGGTGGTAGACCTCAATTCAGGCAGACGAGTTCCCACCTGCTGACTTGAGCTAACTTGGAAACCAAAGACATCTCCATGTTCGCCTGTCTCCGGAAAGCTTAAGAACCCTTTCCTTGTCATATCAGACCTTAACCTGGTATTGTCCCATGGACTATCTCAGCATTGTTGGTACAACTCAATTCAGCACTTAAACGTGAGTTACCACGATTTTCCATGTTTTTCTTACTGCGGAAAACTTAAAATCCCCTTTCCTATAAGATGACAACTTTCCCTGAGGAGTTAGCCCAAGGAGATCTAAGATTTGGAAGAAATATCAGCCAGAAAACTCAATTTGAAAACAAGCGTATTTGACGTCCCCTGGCTCTAGAAAGCTTAGAGTCCACTCCATCTACTGAGACCCGTCCATGAGCCAGAAACCTTGCATTTCCACCCCTAGCTCAGAGTTGGAAAACATGGTCGCCTATTTCCCGAAAGGTTTTAATGCCCTTCAACGTAAGAGCAGAACTTTTCCTCAGAAAGTAGCCCAACGCCTATTTCACAATTGGTGGTACA
Organism: Coluber constrictor foxii; assembly: GCA_038048745.1. Lineage (NCBI taxonomy): Eukaryota > Metazoa > Chordata > Lepidosauria > Squamata > Colubridae > Coluber > Coluber constrictor. The sequence continues at coordinate 108,835,007 of CM075961.1, read as the reverse complement.
TCTAAATCGAACCACACGACTCGAGTCATCACTCAGGTTCGGAGTTGAGAAAGGAACGTTTCTCCATATTCTCCTGCTTCCAGAAAGATTGAAATAATACGTTTGTCAGATAAGAAATTTCCCTGAGCAGTTAACTCAAAGAATGGGTCAGAATGGGTGGGAGACCTGAATTCATCCAGAAAAGTTCTTTTGGGCCGTATTTGAGACACAAAAACACCACCATGTTTTCCTGGAGGTTTGGTTCCGGAAAACTTAAAATCCCCTTTCTTGTAAAGTAGGAAATTTCCTGAGGGTTTAGCCCAAGGAATACAATTGGTGTTAGGAGTCAATTCAGCCAGAAATTGTTTTTAGACAGATTTGAAATCAAAAGCTCCTCTCTGTTCCCCTTGACACAAGAAAACAAAAGCCCCTTTCCTTTTCAGATGACACTTTCCCGGAGGAGTTTGCCCAAGGACTATCAGAATTGCTTAAAGAAAATTCTGCCAGAAAACCTTTAACTCACAGATCAGATTTGAAACAAACAGGAATTAGATCTCCCCTGGCTTGGGAAAGCTTAGAAACTACTACATCTCAAAATGACACCATTCCATGAACCAGAAACCTTGAGTTTCCATCCCGACCCTAGAGCTGAAAAACAAACGTATCTCCATGTTCGCCGAGTTCTGGGAAGCTTAAAATGCCCTCCATTGTAAGATCAGAAGATTTGCTTAGGACCTAGCCCAAAAGAAGTCTCAAAATTGTCGCTAAATTTAGCCACAGAACTGGAGTTACCACAGAGTTGAAAAACGAGGATATTGGCACTTTCGTCTGGCTCCAGAAAGATTTTATAAAAAAAATACCTTTATCAGACAAGAACTGTCCCAAAGGAGTTAGCCAAAGGAATATCAAAGTGGCAAAATTCAGTTTAGCCAGAAAATCTGTTTTTAACCAGAATTGAAAACCAAAGGCTTTTCCGTGATCCCTGCCTACGGAAAACTTAAAAACCCTTTCCTTCTAAGATGACAACTCTCTCTGAGGAGACACAAGAAGTATCCTAGATTTCGTGGAAGAAAATTCAGTTAGCCCAAGGACTCTCAGAACTGGTGGTACAGTTAATGCAGTCACAGAACTCGAGTTACGATCCAGGTTCAGTTGAAAAAGAAACATGTCTCCATATTCGTCTAGCTCCACAAAAATTTTAAAAACACCTTGGTCAAATAAGAATTTTCCCTGTGCAGTTAACCCAAGGAAAATGTCAGAATTTGCAGGAGAATTGAATTCATCCAGAAAAGTCCTTTTGGGCCGTATTTTCGAAATAAACACACCTCCATGTTTTCCTGGAGGTTTGGTTCCGGAAAGATTAAAATCTCTTTTCTTGTAAGATAAGCACCTTCCCTGAGGAGTAGCCGTGGCCTTCTTAGAGCTGAAAAACAAACAAATCTCCATGTTCACCTATTACCGGAAAGCTTAAAATGCCCTTCATTGTAAGATCAGATCTTTTGCTCAGGAGTTAGCCCAAGGAGTGTCTCGGAACTGGTGGTACAACTAAATTCAGCCACAGAACTCGAGTTACCATGAAGTTCATTTGAAAAAGGAACATGTCTCCAGAATCATCTAGCTCCAAAAAATTAAAAAAACACCTTTGTCAGATAAGACCTTTCTCTGAGCAGTTAACCCAAGGAATATGTTTCCTTGTAAGATGACAAATTTCCCTGATGAGTTAGCCCAAGGACTATTTCACAATTGGTGGAAGAAAATTCAGTTAGCCCAAGGACTGTCTCAGAATTGGTGGTACAACTAAATTTAACGTTAAATTACCTTTAGGCAAAGAACTGGAGTTAACATCCAGTTTCAGAGTTGAAAAACAAGTATATCTCCGTTTTCGTATAGCTACAGAATGATTGAAAACCCCAATTGACGGGAGAATTGAATTCAGCCAGAAAATCTGTGTTTAAGGCAGATCTGAAAACCAAAAACATCCTCTTTCACCTGGCTCTGGAGAGCTGTAAAATCCTATCCTTCTCAGATCAGATGGTTCCCTGAGACCCAGGAATACCGCTGAATTGGTGGTAGACCTCAATTCAGGCAGACGAGTTCCCACCTGCTGACTTGAGCTAACTTGGAAACCAAAGACATCTCCATGTTCGCCTGTCTCCGGAAAGCTTAAGAACCCTTTCCTTGTCATATCAGACCTTAACCTGGTATTGTCCCATGGACTATCTCAGCATTGTTGGTACAACTCAATTCAGCACTTAAACGTGAGTTACCACGATTTTCCATGTTTTTCTTACTGCGGAAAACTTAAAATCCCCTTTCCTATAAGATGACAACTTTCCCTGAGGAGTTAGCCCAAGGAGATCTAAGATTTGGAAGAAATATCAGCCAGAAAACTCAATTTGAAAACAAGCGTATTTGACGTCCCCTGGCTCTAGAAAGCTTAGAGTCCACTCCATCTACTGAGACCCGTCCATGAGCCAGAAACCTTGCATTTCCACCCCTAGCTCAGAGTTGGAAAACATGGTCGCCTATTTCCCGAAAGGTTTTAATGCCCTTCAACGTAAGAGCAGAACTTTTCCTCAGAAAGTAGCCCAACGCCTATTTCACAATTGGTGGTACATCTAAATCGAACCACACGACTCGAGTCATCACTCAGGTTCGGAGTTGAGAAAGGAACGTTTCTCCATATTCTCCTGCTTCCAGAAAGATTGAAATAATACGTTTGTCAGATAAGAAATTTCCCTGAGCAGTTAACTCAAAGAATGGGTCAGAATGGGTGGGAGACCTGAATTCATCCAGAAAAGTTCTTTTGGGCCGTATTTGAGACACAAAAACACCACCATGTTTTCCTGGAGGTTTGGTTCCGGAAAACTTAAAATCCCCTTTCTTGTAAAGTAGGAAATTTCCTGAGGGTTTAGCCCAAGGAATACAATTGGTGTTAGGAGTCAATTCAGCCAGAAATTGTTTTTAGACAGATTTGAAATCAAAAGCTCCTCTCTGTTCCCCTTGACACAAGAAAACAAAAGCCCCTTTCCTTTTCAGATGACACTTTCCCGGAGGAGTTTGCCCAAGGACTATCAGAATTGCTTAAAGAAAATTCTGCCAGAAAACCTTTAACTCACAGATCAGATTTGAAACAAACAGGAATTAGATCTCCCCTGGCTTGGGAAAGCTTAGAAACTACTACATCTCAAAATGACACCATTCCATGAACCAGAAACCTTGAGTTTCCATCCCGACCCTAGAGCTGAAAAACAAACGTATCTCCATGTTCGCCGAGTTCTGGGAAGCTTAAAATGCCCTCCATTGTAAGATCAGAAGATTTGCTTAGGACCTAGCCCAAAAGAAGTCTCAAAATTGTCGCTAAATTTAGCCACAGAACTGGAGTTACCACAGAGTTGAAAAACGAGGATATTGGCACTTTCGTCTGGCTCCAGAAAGATTTTATAAAAAAAATACCTTTATCAGACAAGAACTGTCCCAAAGGAGTTAGCCAAAGGAATATCAAAGTGGCAAAATTCAGTTTAGCCAGAAAATCTGTTTTTAACCAGAATTGAAAACCAAAGGCTTTTCCGTGATCCCTGCCTACGGAAAACTTAAAAACCCTTTCCTTCTAAGATGACAACTCTCTCTGAGGAGACACAAGAAGTATCCTAGATTTCGTGGAAGAAAATTCAGTTAGCCCAAGGACTCTCAGAACTGGTGGTACAGTTAATGCAGTCACAGAACTCGAGTTACGATCCAGGTTCAGTTGAAAAAGAAACATGTCTCCATATTCGTCTAGCTCCACAAAAATTTTAAAAACACCTTGGTCAAATAAGAATTTTCCCTGTGCAGTTAACCCAAGGAAAATGTCAGAATTTGCAGGAGAATTGAATTCATCCAGAAAAGTCCTTTTGGGCCGTATTTTCGAAATAAACACACCTCCATGTTTTCCTGGAGGTTTGGTTCCGGAAAGATTAAAATCTCTTTTCTTGTAAGATAAGCACCTTCCCTGAGGAGTAGCCGTGGCCTTCTTAGAGCTGAAAAACAAACAAATCTCCATGTTCACCTATTACCGGAAAGCTTAAAATGCCCTTCACTGTAAGATCAGATCTTTTGCTCAGGAGTTAGCCCAAGGAGTGTCTCGGAACTGGTGGTACAACTAAATTCAGCCACAGAACTCGAGTTACCATGAAGTTCATTTGAAAAAGGAACATGTCTCCAGAATCATCTAGCTCCAAAAAATTAAAAAAACACCTTTGTCAGATAAGACCTTTCTCTGAGCAGTTAACCCAAGGAATATGTTTCCTTGTAAGATGACAAATTTCCCTGATGAGTTAGCCCAAGGACTATTTCACAATTGGTGGAAGAAAATTCAGTTAGCCCAAGGACTGTCTCAGAATTGGTGGTACAACTAAATTTAACGTTAAATTACCTTTAGGCAAAGAACTGGAGTTAACATCCAGTTTCAGAGTTGAAAAACAAGTATATCTCCGTTTTCGTATAGCTACAGAATGATTGAAAACCCCAATTGACGGGAGAATTGAATTCAGCCAGAAAATCTGTGTTTAAGGCAGATCTGAAAACCAAAAACATCCTCTTTCACCTGGCTCTGGAGAGCTGTAAAATCCTATCCTTCTCAGATCAGATGGTTCCCTGAGACCCAGGAATACCGCTGAATTGGTGGTAGACCTCAATTCAGGCAGACGAGTTCCCACCTGCTGACTTGAGCTAACTTGGAAACCAAAGACATCTCCATGTTCGCCTGTCTCCGGAAAGCTTAAGAACCCTTTCCTTGTCATATCAGACCTTAACCTGGTATTGTCCCATGGACTATCTCAGCATTGTTGGTACAACTCAATTCAGCACTTAAACGTGAGTTACCACGATTTTCCATGTTTTTCTTACTGCGGAAAACTTAAAATCCCCTTTCCTATAAGATGACAACTTTCCCTGAGGAGTTAGCCCAAGGAGATCTAAGATTTGGAAGAAATATCAGCCAGAAAACTCAATTTGAAAACAAGCGTATTTGACGTCCCCTGGCTCTAGAAAGCTTAGAGTCCACTCCATCTACTGAGACCCGTCCATGAGCCAGAAACCTTGCATTTCCACCCCTAGCTCAGAGTTGGAAAACATGGTCGCCTATTTCCCGAAAGGTTTTAATGCCCTTCAACGTAAGAGCAGAACTTTTCCTCAGAAAGTAGCCCAACGCCTATTTCACAATTGGTGGTACATCTAAATCGAACCACACGACTCGAGTCATCACTCAGGTACGGAGTTGAGAAAGGAACGTTTCTCCATATTCTCCTGCTTCCAGAAAGATTGAAATAATACGTTTGTCAGATAAGAAATTTCCCTGAGCAGTTAACTCAAAGAATGGGTCAGAATGGGTGGGAGACCTGAATTCATCCAGAAAAGTTCTTTTGGGCCGTATTTGAGACACAAAAACACCACCATGTTTTCCTGGAGGTTTGGTTCCGGAAAACTTAAAATCCCCTTTCTTGTAAAGTAGGAAATTTCCTGAGGGTTTAGCCCAAGGAATACAATTGGTGTTAGGAGTCAATTCAGCCAGAAATTGTTTTTAGACAGATTTGAAATCAAAAGCTCCTCTCTGTTCCCCTTGACACAAGAAAACAAAAGCCCCTTTCCTTTTCAGATGACACTTTCCCGGAGGAGTTTGCCCAAGGACTATCAGAATTGCTTAAAGAAAATTCTGCCAGAAAACCTTTAACTCACAGATCAGATTTGAAACAAACAGGAATTAGATCTCCCCTGGCTTGGGAAAGCTTAGAAACTACTACATCTCAAAATGACACCATTCCATGAACCAGAAACCTTGAGTTTCCATCCCGACCCTAGAGCTGAAAAACAAACGTATCTCCATGTTCGCCGAGTTCTGGGAAGCTTAAAATGCCCTCCATTGTAAGATCAGAAGATTTGCTTAGGACCTAGCCCAAAAGAAGTCTCAAAATTGTCGCTAAATTTAGCCACAGAACTGGAGTTACCACAGAGTTGAAAAACGAGGATATTGGCACTTTCGTCTGGCTCCAGAAAGATTTTATAAAAAAAATACCTTTATCAGACAAGAACTGTCCCAAAGGAGTTAGCCAAAGGAATATCAAAGTGGCAAAATTCAGTTTAGCCAGAAAATCTGTTTTTAACCAGAATTGAAAACCAAAGGCTTTTCCGTGATCCCTGCCTACGGAAAACTTAAAAACCCTTTCCTTCTAAGATGACAACTCTCTCTGAGGAGACACAAGAAGTATCCTAGATTTCGTGGAAGAAAATTCAGTTAGCCCAAGGACTCTCAGAACTGGTGGTACAGTTAATGCAGTCACAGAACTCGAGTTACGATCCAGGTTCAGTTGAAAAAGAAACATGTCTCCATATTCGTCTAGCTCCACAAAAATTTTAAAAACACCTTGGTCAAATAAGAATTTTCCCTTTGCAGTTAACCCAAGGAAAATGTCAGAATTAGCAGGAGAATTGAATTCATCCAGAAAAGTCCTTTTGGGCCGTATTTTCGAAATAAACACACCTCCATGTTTTCCTGGAGGTTTGGTTCCGGAAAGATTAAAATCTCTTTTCTTGTAAGATAAGCACCTTCCCTGAGGAGTAGCCGTGGCCTTCTTAGAGCTGAAAAACAAACAAATCTCCATGTTCACCTATTACCGGAAAGCTTAAAATGCCCTTCACTGTAAGATCAGATCTTTTGCTCAGGAGTTAGCCCAAGGAGTGTCTCGGAACTGGTGGTACAACTAAATTCAGCCACAGAACTCGAGTTACCATGAAGTTCATTTGAAAAAGGAACATGTCTCCAGAATCATCTAGCTCCAAAAAATTAAAAAAACACCTTTGTCAGATAAGACCTTTCTCTGAGCAGTTAACCCAAGGAATATGTTTCCTTGTAAGATGACAAATTTCCCTGATGAGTTAGCCCAAGGACTATTTCACAATTGGTGGAAGAAAATTCAGTTAGCCCAAGGACTGTCTCAGAATTGGTGGTACAACTAAATTTAACGTTAAATTACCTTTAGGCAAAGAACTGGAGTTAACATCCAGTTTCAGAGTTGAAAAACAAGTATATCTCCGTTTTCGTATAGCTACAGAATGATTGAAAACCCCAATTGACGGGAGAATTGAATTCAGCCAGAAAATCTGTGTTTAAGGCAGATCTGAAAACCAAAAACATCCTCTTTCACCTGGCTCTGGAGAGCTGTAAAATCCTATCCTTCTCAGATCAGATGGTTCCCTGAGACCCAGGAATACCGCTGAATTGGTGGTAGACCTCAATTCAGGCAGACGAGTTCCCACCTGCTGACTTGAGCTAACTTGGAAACCAAAGACATCTCCATGTTCGCCTGTCTCCGGAAAGCTTAAGAACCCTTTCCTTGTCATATCAGACCTTAACCTGGTATTGTCCCATGGACTATCTCAGCATTGTTGGTACAACTCAATTCAGCACTTAAACGTGAGTTACCACGATTTTCCATGTTTTTCTTACTGCGGAAAACTTAAAATCCCCTTTCCTATAAGATGACAACTTTCCCTGAGGAGTTAGCCCAAGGAGATCTAAGATTTGGAAGAAATATCAGCCAGAAAACTCAATTTGAAAACAAGCGTATTTGACGTCCCCTGGCTCTAGAAAGCTTAGAGTCCACTCCATCTACTGAGACCCGTCCATGAGCCAGAAACCTTGCATTTCCACCCCTAGCTCAGAGTTGGAAAACATGGTCGCCTATTTCCCGAAAGGTTTTAATGCCCTTCAACGTAAGAGCAGAACTTTTCCTCAGAAAGTAGCCCAACGCCTATTTCACAATTGGTGGTACATCTAAATCGAACCACACGACTCGAGTCATCACTCAGGTTCGGAGTTGAGAAAGGAACGTTTCTCCATATTCTCCTGCTTCCAGAAAGATTGAAATAATACGTTTGTCAGATAAGAAATTTCCCTGAGCAGTTAACTCAAAGAATGGGTCAGAATGGGTGGGAGACCTGAATTCATCCAGAAAAGTTCTTTTGGGCCGTATTTGAGACACAAAAACACCACCATGTTTTCCTGGAGGTTTGGTTCCGGAAAACTTAAAATCCCCTTTCTTGTAAAGTAGGAAATTTCCTGAGGGTTTAGCCCAAGGAATACAATTGGTGTTAGGAGTCAATTCAGCCAGAAATTGTTTTTAGACAGATTTGAAATCAAAAGCTCCTCTCTGTTCCCCTTGACACAAGAAAACAAAAGCCCCTTTCCTTTTCAGATGACACTTTCCCGGAGGAGTTTGCCCAAGGACTATCAGAATTGCTTAAAGAAAATTCTGCCAGAAAACCTTTAACTCACAGATCAGATTTGAAACAAACAGGAATTAGATCTCCCCTGGCTTGGGAAAGCTTAGAAACTACTACATCTCAAAATGACACCATTCCATGAACCAGAAACCTTGAGTTTCCATCCCGACCCTAGAGCTGAAAAACAAACGTATCTCCATGTTCGCCGAGTTCTGGGAAGCTTAAAATGCCCTCCATTGTAAGATCAGAAGATTTGCTTAGGACCTAGCCCAAAAGAAGTCTCAAAATTGTCGCTAAATTTAGCCACAGAACTGGAGTTACCACAGAGTTGAAAAACGAGGATATTGGCACTTTCGTCTGGCTCCAGAAAGATTTTATAAAAAAAATACCTTTATCAGACAAGAACTGTCCCAAAGGAGTTAGCCAAAGGAATATCAAAGTGGCAAAATTCAGTTTAGCCAGAAAATCTGTTTTTAACCAGAATTGAAAACCAAAGGCTTTTCCGTGATCCCTGCCTACGGAAAACTTAAAAACCCTTTCCTTCTAAGATGACAACTCTCTCTGAGGAGACACAAGAAGTATCCTAGATTTCGTGGAAGAAAATTCAGTTAGCCCAAGGACTCTCAGAACTGGTGGTACAGTTAATGCAGTCACAGAACTCGAGTTACGATCCAGGTTCAGTTGAAAAAGAAACATGTCTCCATATTCGTCTAGCTCCACAAAAATTTTAAAAACACCTTGGTCAAATAAGAATTTTCCCTGTGCAGTTAACCCAAGGAAAATGTCAGAATTTGCAGGAGAATTGAATTCATCCAGAAAAGTCCTTTTGGGCCGTATTTTCGAAATAAACACACCTCCATGTTTTCCTGGAGGTTTGGTTCCGGAAAGATTAAAATCTCTTTTCTTGTAAGATAAGCACCTTCCCTGAGGAGTAGCCGTGGCCTTCTTAGAGCTGAAAAACAAACAAATCTCCATGTTCACCTATTACCGGAAAGCTTAAAATGCCCTTCACTGTAAGATCAGATCTTTTGCTCAGGAGTTAGCCCAAGGAGTGTCTCGGAACTGGTGGTACAACTAAATTCAGCCACAGAACTCGAGTTACCATGAAGTTCATTTGAAAAAGGAACATGTCTCCAGAATCATCTAGCTCCAAAAAATTAAAAAAACACCTTTGTCAGATAAGACCTTTCTCTGAGCAGTTAACCCAAGGAATATGTTTCCTTGTAAGATGACAAATTTCCCTGATGAGTTAGCCCAAGGACTATTTCACAATTGGTGGAAGAAAATTCAGTTAGCCCAAGGACTGTCTCAGAATTGGTGGTACAACTAAATTTAACGTTAAATTACCTTTAGGCAAAGAACTGGAGTTAACATCCAGTTTCAGAGTTGAAAAACAAGTATATCTCCGTTTTCGTATAGCTACAGAATGATTGAAAACCCCAATTGACGGGAGAATTGAATTCAGCCAGAAAATCTGTGTTTAAGGCAGATCTGAAAACCAAAAACATCCTCTTTCACCTGGCTCTGGAGAGCTGTAAAATCCTATCCTTCTCAGATCAGATGGTTCCCTGAGACCCAGGAATACCGCTGAATTGGTGGTAGACCTCAATTCAGGCAGACGAGTTCCCACCTGCTGACTTGAGCTAACTTGGAAACCAAAGACATCTCCATGTTCGCCTGTCTCCGGAAAGCTTAAGAACCCTTTCCTTGTCATATCAGACCTTAACCTGGTATTGTCCCATGGACTATCTCAGCATTGTTGGTACAACTCAATTCAGCACTTAAACGTGAGTTACCACGATTTTCCATGTTTTTCTTACTGCGGAAAACTTAAAATCCCCTTTCCTATAAGATGACAACTTTCCCTGAGGAGTTAGCCCAAGGAGATCTAAGATTTGGAAGAAATATCAGCCAGAAAACTCAATTTGAAAACAAGCGTATTTGACGTCCCCTGGCTCTAGAAAGCTTAGAGTCCACTCCATCTACTGAGACCCGTCCATGAGCCAGAAACCTTGCATTTCCACCCCTAGCTCAGAGTTGGAAAACATGGTCGCCTATTTCCCGAAAGGTTTTAATGCCCTTCAACGTAAGAGCAGAACTTTTCCTCAGAAAGTAGCCCAACGCCTATTTCACAATTGGTGGTACATCTAAATCGAACCACACGACTCGAGTCATCACTCAGGTTCGGAGTTGAGAAAGGAACGTTTCTCCATATTCTCCTGCTTCCAGAAAGATTGAAATAATACGTTTGTCAGATAAGAAATTTCCCTGAGCAGTTAACTCAAAGAATGGGTCAGAATGGGTGGGAGACCTGAATTCATCCAGAAAAGTTCTTTTGGGCCGTATTTGAGACACAAAAACACCACCATGTTTTCCTGGAGGTTTGGTTCCGGAAAACTTAAAATCCCCTTTCTTGTAAAGTAGGAAATTTCCTGAGGGTTTAGCCCAAGGAATACAATTGGTGTTAGGAGTCAATTCAGCCAGAAATTGTTTTTAGACAGATTTGAAATCAAAAGCTCCTCTCTGTTCCCCTTGACACAAGAAAACAAAAGCCCCTTTCCTTTTCAGATGACACTTTCCCGGAGGAGTTTGCCCAAGGACTATCAGAATTGCTTAAAGAAAATTCTGCCAGAAAACCTTTAACTCACAGATCAGATTTGAAACAAACAGGAATTAGATCTCCCCTGGCTTGGGAAAGCTTAGAAACTACTACATCTCAAAATGACACCATTCCATGAACCAGAAACCTTGAGTTTCCATCCCGACCCTAGAGCTGAAAAACAAACGTATCTCCATGTTCGCCGAGTTCTGGGAAGCTTAAAATGCCCTCCATTGTAAGATCAGAAGATTTGCTTAGGACCTAGCCCAAAAGAAGTCTCAAAATTGTCGCTAAATTTAGCCACAGAACTGGAGTTACCACAGAGTTGAAAAACGAGGATATTGGCACTTTCGTCTGGCTCCAGAAAGATTTTATAAAAAAAATACCTTTATCAGACAAGAACTGTCCCAAAGGAGTTAGCCAAAGGAATATCAAAGTGGCAAAATTCAGTTTAGCCAGAAAATCTGTTTTTAACCAGAATTGAAAACCAAAGGCTTTTCCGTGATCCCTGCCTACGGAAAACTTAAAAACCCTTTCCTTCTAAGATGACAACTCTCTCTGAGGAGACACAAGAAGTATCCTAGATTTCGTGGAAGAAAATTCAGTTAGCCCAAGGACTCTCAGAACTGGTGGTACAGTTAATGCAGTCACAGAACTCGAGTTACGATCCAGGTTCAGTTGAAAAAGAAACATGTCTCCATATTCGTCTAGCTCCACAAAAATTTTAAAAACACCTTGGTCAAATAAGAATTTTCCCTGTGCAGTTAACCCAAGGAAAATGTCAGAATTTGCAGGAGAATTGAATTCATCCAGAAAAGTCCTTTTGGGCCGTATTTTCGAAATAAACACACCTCCATGTTTTCCTGGAGGTTTGGTTCCGGAAAGATTAAAATCTCTTTTCTTGTAAGATAAGCACCTTCCCTGAGGAGTAGCCGTGGCCTTCTTAGAGCTGAAAAACAAACAAATCTCCATGTTCACCTATTACCGGAAAGCTTAAAATGCCCTTCACTGTAAGATCAGATCTTTTGCTCAGGAGTTAGCCCAAGGAGTGTCTCGGAACTGGTGGTACAACTAAATTCAGCCACAGAACTCGAGTTACCATGAAGTTCATTTGAAAAAGGAACATGTCTCCAGAATCATCTAGCTCCAAAAAATTAAAAAAACACCTTTGTCAGATAAGACCTTTCTCTGAGCAGTTAACCCAAGGAATATGTTTCCTTGTAAGATGACAAATTTCCCTGATGAGTTAGCCCAAGGACTATTTCACAATTGGTGGAAGAAAATTCAGTTAGCCCAAGGACTGTCTCAGAATTGGTGGTACAACTAAATTTAACGTTAAATTACCTTTAGGCAAAGAACTGGAGTTAACATCCAGTTTCAGAGTTGAAAAACAAGTATATCTCCGTTTTCGTATAGCTACAGAATGATTGAAAACCCCAATTGACGGGAGAATTGAATTCAGCCAGAAAATCTGTGTTTAAGGCAGATCTGAAAACCAAAAACATCCTCTTTCACCTGGCTCTGGAGAGCTGTAAAATCCTATCCTTCTCAGATCAGATGGTTCCCTGAGACCCAGGAATACCGCTGAATTGGTGGTAGACCTCAATTCAGGCAGACGAGTTCCCACCTGCTGACTTGAGCTAACTTGGAAACCAAAGACATCTCCATGTTCGCCTGTCTCCGGAAAGCTTAAGAACCCTTTCCTTGTCATATCAGACCTTAACCTGGTATTGTCCCATGGACTATCTCAGCATTGTTGGTACAACTCAATTCAGCACTTAAACGTGAGTTACCACGATTTTCCATGTTTTTCTTACTGCGGAAAACTTAAAATCCCCTTTCCTATAAGATGACAACTTTCCCTGAGGAGTTAGCCCAAGGAGATCTAAGATTTGGAAGAAATATCAGCCAGAAAACTCAATTTGAAAACAAGCGTATTTGACGTCCCCTGGCTCTAGAAAGCTTAGAGTCCACTCCATCTACTGAGACCCGTCCATGAGCCAGAAACCTTGCATTTCCACCCCTAGCTCAGAGTTGGAAAACATGGTCGCCTATTTCCCGAAAGGTTTTAATGCCCTTCAACGTAAGAGCAGAACTTTTCCTCAGAAAGTAGCCCAACGCCTATTTCACAATTGGTGGTACATCTAAATCGAACCACACGACTCGAGTCATCACTCAGGTTCGGAGTTGAGAAAGGAACGTTTCTCCATATTCTCCTGCTTCCAGAAAGATTGAAATAATACGTTTGTCAGATAAGAAATTTCCCTGAGCAGTTAACTCAAAGAATGGGTCAGAATGGGTGGGAGACCTGAATTCATCCAGAAAAGTTCTTTTGGGCCGTATTTGAGACACAAAAACACCACCATGTTTTCCTGGAGGTTTGGTTCCGGAAAACTTAAAATCCCCTTTCTTGTAAAGTAGGAAATTTCCTGAGGGTTTAGCCCAAGGAATACAATTGGTGTTAGGAGTCAATTCAGCCAGAAATTGTTTTTAGACAGATTTGAAATCAAAAGCTCCTCTCTGTTCCCCTTGACACAAGAAAACAAAAGCCCCTTTCCTTTTCAGATGACACTTTCCCGGAGGAGTTTGCCCAAGGACTATCAGAATTGCTTAAAGAAAATTCTGCCAGAAAACCTTTAACTCACAGATCAGATTTGAAACAAACAGGAATTAGATCTCCCCTGGCTTGGGAAAGCTTAGAAACTACTACATCTCAAAATGACACCATTCCATGAACCAGAAACCTTGAGTTTCCATCCCGACCCTAGAGCTGAAAAACAAACGTATCTCCATGTTCGCCGAGTTCTGGGAAGCTTAAAATGCCCTCCATTGTAAGATCAGAAGATTTGCTTAGGACCTAGCCCAAAAGAAGTCTCAAAATTGTCGCTAAATTTAGCCACAGAACTGGAGTTACCACAGAGTTGAAAAACGAGGATATTGGCACTTTCGTCTGGCTCCAGAAAGATTTTATAAAAAAATACCTTTTTCAGACAAGAACTGTCCCAAAGGAGTTAGCCAAAGGAATATCAAAGTGGCAAAATTCAGTTTAGCCAGAAAATCTGTTTTAACCAGAATTGAAAACCAAAGGCTTTTCCGTGATCCCTGCCTACGGAAAACTTAAAAACCCTTTCCTTCTAAGATGACAACTCTCTCTGAGGAGACACAAGAAGTATCCTAGATTTCGTGGAAGAAAATTCAGTTAGCCCAAGGACTCTCAGAACTGGTGGTACAGTTAATGCAGTCACAGAACTCGAGTTACGATCCAGGTTCAGTTGAAAAAGAAACATGTCTCCATATTCGTCTAGCTCCACAAAAATTTTAAAAACACCTTGGTCAAATAAGAATTTTCCCTGTGCAGTTAACCCAAGGAAAATGTCAGAATTTGCAGGAGAATTGAATTCATCCAGAAAAGTCCTTTTGGGCCGTATTTTCGAAATAAACACACCTCCATGTTTTCCTGGAGGTTTGGTTCCGGAAAGATTAAAATCTCTTTTCTTGTAAGATAAGCACCTTCCCTGAGGAGTAGCCGTGGCCTTCTTAGAGCTGAAAAACAAACAAATCTCCATGTTCACCTATTACCGGAAAGCTTAAAATGCCCTTCACTGTAAGATCAGATCTTTTGCTCAGGAGTTAGCCCAAGGAGTGTCTCGGAACTGGTGGTACAACTAAATTCAGCCACAGAACTCGAGTTACCATGAAGTTCATTTGAAAAAGGAACATGTCTCCAGAATCATCTAGCTCCAAAAAATTAAAAAAACACCTTTGTCAGATAAGACCTTTCTCTGAGCAGTTAACCCAAGGAATATGTTTCCTTGTAAGATGACAAATTTCCCTGATGAGTTAGCCCAAGGACTATTTCACAATTGGTGGAAGAAAATTCAGTTAGCCCAAGGACTGTCTCAGAATTGGTGGTACAACTAAATTTAACTAGTTAAATTACCTTTAGGCAAAGAACTGGAGTTAACATCCAGTTTCAGAGTTGAAAAACAAGTATATCTCCGTTTTCGTATAGCTACAGAATGATTGAAAACCCCAATTGACGGGAGAATTGAATTCAGCCAGAAAATCTGTGTTTAAGGCAGATCTGAAAACCAAAAACATCCTCTTTCACCTGGCTCTGGAGAGCTGTAAAATCCTATCCTTCTCAGATCAGATGGTTCCCTGAGACCCAGGAATACCGCTGAATTGGTGGTAGACCTCAATTCAGGCAGACGAGTTCCCACCTGCTGACTTGAGCTAACTTGGAAACCAAAGACATCTCCATGTTCGCCTGTCTCCGGAAAGCTTAAGAACCCTTTCCTTGTCATATCAGACCTTAACCTGGTATTGTCCCATGGACTATCTCAGCATTGTTGGTACAGCTCAATTCAGCACTTAAACGTGAGTTACCACGATTTTCCATGTTTTTCTTACTGCGGAAAAGTTAAAATCTCCTTTCCAATAAGATGACAACTTTCCCTGAGGAGTTAGCCCAAGGAGATCTAAGATTTGGAAGAAATATCAGCCAGAAAACTCAATTTTAAAACAAGCGTATTTGACGTCCCCTGGCTCTAGAAAGCTTAGAGTCCACTCCATCTACTGATGAGACCCGTCCATGAGCCAGAAACCTTGCATTTCCACCCCTAGCTCAGAGTTGGAAAACATGGTCGCCTATTTCCCGAAAGGTTTTAATGCCCTTCAACGTAAGAGCAGAACTTTTCCTCAGAAAGTAGCCCAACGCCTATTTCACAATTGGTGGTACATCTAAATCGAACCACACAACTCGAGTCATCACTCAGGTTCGGAGTTGAGAAAGGAACGTTTCTCCATATTCTCCTGCTTCCAGAAATAATACGTTTGTCAGATAAGAAATTTCCCTGAGCAGTTAACTCAAAGAATGGGTCAGAATGGGTGGGAGACCTGAATTCATCCAGAAAAGTTCTTTTGGGCCGTATTTGAGACACAAAAACACCACCATGTTTTCCTGGAGGTTTGGTTCCGGAAAACTTAAAATCCCCTTTCTTGTAAAGTAGGAAATTTCCTGAGGGTTTAGCCCAAGGAATACAATTGGTGTTAGGAGTTAATTCAGCCAGAAATTGTTTTTAGACAGATTTGAAATCAAAAACTCCTCTCTGTTCCCCTTGACACAAGAAAACAAAAGCCCCTTTCCTTTTCAGATGACACTTTCCCGGAGGAGTTTGCCCAAGGACTATCAGAATTGCTTAAAGAAAATTCTGCCAGAAAACCTTTAACTCACAGATCAGATTTGAAAGAAACAGGAATTAGATCTCCCCTGGCTTGGGAAAGCTTAGAAACTACTACATCTCAAAATGACACCATTCCATGAACCAGAAACCTTGAGTTTCCATCCCGACCCTAGAGCTGAAAAACAAACGTATCTCCATGTTCGCCGAGTTCTGGGAAGCTTAAAATGCCCTCCATTGTAAGATCAGAAGATTTGCTTAGGACCTAGCCCAAAAGAAGTCTCAAAATTGTCGCTAAATTTAGCCACAGAACTGGAGTTACCACAGAGTTGAAAAACGAGGATATTGGCACTTTCGTCTGGCTCCAGAAAGATTTTATTAAAAAATACCTTTATCAGACAAGAACTGTCCCAAAGGAGTTAGCCAAAGGAATATCAAAGTGGCAAAATTCAGTTTAGCCAGAAAATCTGTTTTTAAACAGAATTGAAAACCAAAGGCTTTTCCGTGATCCCTGCCTACGGAAAACTTAAAAACCCTTTCCTTCTAAGATGACAACTCTCTCTGAGGAGACACAAGAAGTATCCTAGATTTCGTGGAAGAAAATTCAGTTAGCCCAAGGACTCTCAGAACTGGTGGTACAGTTAATGCAGTCACAGAACTCGAGTTACGATCCAGGTTCAGTTGAAAAAGAAACATGTCTCCATATTCGTCTAGCTCCACAAAAATTTTAAAAACACCTTGGTCAAATAAGAATTTTCCCTGTGCAGTTAACCCAAGGAAAATGTCAGAATTTGCAGGAGAATTGAATTCATCCAGAAAAGTCCTTTTGGGCCGTATTTTCGAAATAAACACACCTCCATGTTTTCCTGGAGGTTTGGTTCCGGAAAGATTAAAATCTCTTTTCTTGTAAGATAGGCACCTTCCCTGAGGAGTAGCCGTGGCCTTCTTAGAGCTGAAA
This sequence comes from Coluber constrictor foxii, assembly GCA_038048745.1. Classification (NCBI taxonomy): domain Eukaryota; kingdom Metazoa; phylum Chordata; class Lepidosauria; order Squamata; family Colubridae; genus Coluber; species Coluber constrictor. The sequence continues at coordinate 108,818,029 of CM075961.1, read as the reverse complement.
AACAAACAAATCTCCATGTTCACCTATTACCGGAAAGCTTAAAATGTCCTTCACTGTAAGATCAGATCTTTTGCTCAGGAGTTAGCCCAAGGAGTGTCTCGGAACTGGTGGTACAACTAAATTCAGCCACAGAACTCGAGTTACCATGAAGTTCATTTGAAAAAGGAACATGTCTCCAGAATCATCTAGCTCCAAAAAATTAAAAAAACACCTTTGTCAGATAAGACCTTTCTCTGAGCAGTTAACCCAAGGAATATGTTTCCTTGTAAGATGACAAATTTCCCTGATGAGTTAGCCCAAGGACTATTTCACAATTGGTGGAAGAAAATTCAGTTAGCCCAAGGACTGTCTCAGCATTGTTGGTACAACTCAATTCAGCACTTAAACGTGAGTTACCACGATTTTCCATGTTTTTCTTACTGCGGAAAACTTAAAATCCCCTTTCCTATAAGATGACAACTTTCCCTGAGGAGTTAGCCCAAGGAGATCTAAGATTTGGAAGAAATATCAGCCAGAAAACTCAATTTGAAAACAAGCGTATTTGACGTCCCCTGGCTCTAGAAAGCTTAGAGTCCACTCCATCTACTGATGAGACCCGTCCATGAGCCAGAAGCCTTGCATTTCCACCCCTAGCTCAGAGTTGGAAAACATGGTCGCCTATTTCCCGAAAGGTTTTAATGCCCTTCAACGTAAGAGCAGAACTTTTCCTCAGAAAGTACCCCAACGCCTATTTCACAATTGGTGGTACATCTAAATCGAACCACACAACTCGAGTCATCACTCAGGTTCGGAGTTGAGAAAGGAACGTTTCTCCATATTCTCCTGCTTCCAGAAAGATTGAAATAATACGTTTGTCAGATAAGAAATTTCCCTGAGCAGTTAACTCAAAGAATGGGTCAGAATGGGTGGGAGACCTGAATTCATCCAGAAAAGTTCTTTTGGGCCGTATTTGAGACACAAAAACACCACCATGTTTTCCTGGAGGTTTGGTTCCGGAAAACTTAAAATCCCCTTTCTTGTAAAGTAGGAAATTTCCTGAGGGTTTAGCCCAAGGAATACAATTGGTGTTAGGAGTCAATTCAGCCAGAAATTGTTTTTAGACAGATTTGAAATCAAAAGCTCCTCTCTGTTCCCCTGGACACAAGAAAACAAAAGCCCCTTTCCTTTTCAGATGACACTTTCCCGGAGGAGTTTGCCCAAGGACTATCAGAATTGCTTAAAGAAAATTCTGCCAGAAAACCTTTAACTCACAGATCAGATTTGAAAGAAACAGGAATTAGATCTCCCCTGGCTTGGGAAAGCTTAGAAACTACTACATCTCGACACCATTCCATGAACCAGAAACCTTGAGTTTCCATCCCGACCCTAGAGCTGAAAAACAAACGTATCTCCATGTTCGCCGAGTTCTGGGAAGCTTAAAATGCCCTCCATTGTAAGATCAGAAGATTTGCTTAGGACCTAGCCCAAAAGAAGTCTCAAAATTGTCGCTAAATTTAGCCACAGAACTGGAGTTACCACAGAGTTGAAAAACGAGGATATTGGCACTTTCGTCTGGCTCCAGAAAGATTTTATTAAAAAATACCTTTATCAGACAAGAACTGTCCCAAAGGAGTTAGCCAAAGGAATATCAAAGTGGCAAAATTCAGTTTAGCCAGAAAATCTGTTTTTAACCAGAATTGAAAACCAAAGGCTTTTCCGTGATCCCTGCCTACGGAAAACTTAAAAACCCTTTCCTTCTAAGATGACAACTCTCTCTGAGGAGACACAAGAAGTATCCTAGATTTCGTGGAAGAAAATTCAGTTAGCCCAAGGACTCTCAGAACTGGTGGTACAGTTAATGCAGTCACAGAACTCGAGTTACGATCCAGGTTCAGTTGAAAAAGAAACATGTCTCCATATTCGTCTAGCTCCACAAAAATTTTAAAAACACCTTGGTCAAATAAGAATTTTCCCTGTGCAGTTAACCCAAGGAAAATGTCAGAATTTGCAGGAGAATTGAATTCATCCAGAAAAGTCCTTTTGGGCCGTATTTTCGAAATAAACACACCTCCATGTTTTCCTGGAGGTTTGGTTCCGGAAAGATTAAAATCTCTTTTCTTGTAAGATAGGCACCTTCCCTGAGGAGTAGCCGTGGCCTTCTTAGAGCTGAAAAACAAACAAATCTCCATGTTCACCTATTACCGGAAAGCTTAAAATGCCCTTCACTGTAAGATCAGATCTTTTGCTCAGGAGTTAGCCCAAGGAGTGTCTCGGAACTGGTGGTACAACTAAATTCAGCCACAGAACTCGAGTTACCATGAAGTTCATTTGAAAAAGGAACATGTCTCCAGAATCATCTAGCTCCAAAAAATTAAAAAAACACCTTTGTCAGATAAGACCTTTCTCTGAGCAGTTAACCCAAGGAATATGTTTCCTTGTAAGATGACAAATTTCCCTGATGAGTTAGCCCAAGGACTATTTCACAATTGGTGGAAGAAAATTCAGTTAGCCCAAGGACTGTCTCAGCATTGTTGGTACAACTCAATTCAGCACTTAAACGTGAGTTACCACGATTTTCCATGTTTTTCTTACTGCGGAAAACTTAAAATCCCCTTTCCTATAAGATGACAACTTTCCCTGAGGAGTTAGCCCAAGGAGATCTAAGATTTGGAAGAAATATCAGCCAGAAAACTCAATTTGAAAACAAGCGTATTTGACGTCCCCTGGCTCTAGAAAGCTTAGAGTCCACTCCATCTACTGATGAGACCCGTCCATGAGCCAGAAACCTTGCATTTCCACCCCTAGCTCAGAGTTGGAAAACATGGTCGCCTATTTCCCGAAAGGTTTTAATGCCCTTCAACGTAAGAGCAGAACTTTTCCTCAGAAAGTACCCCAACGCCTATTTCACAATTGGTGGTACATCTAAATCGAACCACACAACTCGAGTCATCACTCAGGTTCGGAGTTGAGAAAGGAACGTTTCTCCATATTCTCCTGCTTCCAGAAAGATTGAAATAATACGTTTGTCAGATAAGAAATTTCCCTGAGCAGTTAACTCAAAGAATGGGTCAGAATGGGTGGGAGACCTGAATTCATCCAGAAAAGTTCTTTTGGGCCGTATTTGAGACACAAAAACACCACCATGTTTTCCTGGAGGTTTGGTTCCGGAAAACTTAAAATCCCCTTTCTTGTAAAGTAGGAAATTTCCTGAGGGTTTAGCCCAAGGAATACAATTGGTGTTAGGAGTCAATTCAGCCAGAAATTGTTTTTAGACAGATTTGAAATCAAAAGCTCCTCTCTGTTCCCCTTGACACAAGAAAACAAAAGCCCCTTTCCTTTTCAGATGACACTTTCCCGGAGGAGTTCGCCCAAGGACTATCAGAATTGCTTAAAGAAAATTCTGCCAGAAAACCTTTAACTCACAGATCAGATTTGAAAGAAACAGGAATTAGATCTCCCCTGGCTTGGGAAAGCTTAGAAACTACTACATCTCAAGACGACACCATTCCATGAACCAGAAACCTTGAGTTTCCATCCCGACCCTAGAGCTGAAAAACAAACGTATCTCCATGTTCGCCGAGTTCTGGGAAGCTTAAAATGCCCTCCATTGTAAGATCAGAAGATTTGCTTAGGACCTAGCCCAAAAGAAGTCTCAAAATTGTCGCTAAATTTAGCCACAGAACTGGAGTTACCACAGAGTTGAAAAACGAGGATATTGGCACTTTCGTCTGGCTCCAGAAAGATTTTATTAAAAAATACCTTTATCAGACAAGAACTGTCCCAAAGGAGTTAGCCAAAGGAATATCAAAATGGCAAAATTCAGTTTAGCCAGAAAATCTGTTTTTAACCAGAATTGAAAACCAAAGGCTTTTCCGTGATCCCTGCCTACGGAAAACTTAAAAACCCTTTCCTTCTAAGATGACAACTCTCTCTGAGGAGACACAAGAAGTATCCTAGATTTCGTGGAAGAAAATTCAGTTAGCCCAAGGACTCTCAGAACTGGTGGTACAGTTAATGCAGTCACAGAACTCGAGTTACGATCCAGGTTCAGTTGAAAAAGAAACATGTCTCCATATTCGTCTAGCTCCACAAAAATTTTAAAAACACCTTGGTCAAATAAGAATTTTCCCTGTGCAGTTAACCCAAGGAAAATGTCAGAATTTGCAGGAGAATTGAATTCATCCAGAAAAGTCCTTTTGGGCCGTATTTTCGAAATAAACACACCTCCATGTTTTCCTGGAGGTTTGGTTCCGGAAAGATTAAAATCTCTTTTCTTGTAAGATAGGCACCTTCCCTGAGGAGTAGCCGTGGCCTTCTTAGAGCTGAAAAACAAACAAATCTCCATGTTCACCTATTACCGGAAAGCTTAAAATGTCCTTCACTGTAAGATCAGATCTTTTGCTCAGGAGTTAGCCCAAGGAGTGTCTCAGAACTGGTGGTACAACTAAATTCAGCCACAGAACTCGAGTTACCATGAAGTTCATTTGAAAAAGGAACATGTCTCCAGAATCATCTAGCTCCAAAAAATTAAAAAAACACCTTTGTCAGATAAGACCTTTCTCTGAGCAGTTAACCCAAGGAATATGTTTCCTTGTAAGATGACAAATTTCCCTGATGAGTTAGCCCAAGGACTATTTCACAATTGGTGGAAGAAAATTCAGTTAGCCCAAGGACTGTCTCAGCATTGTTGGTACAACTCAATTCAGCACTTAAACGTGAGTTACCACGATTTTCCATGTTTTTCTTACTGCGGAAAACTTAAAATCCCCTTTCCTATAAGATGACAACTTTCCCTGAGGAGTTAGCCCAAGGAGATCTAAGATTTGGAAGAAATATCAGCCAGAAAACTCAATTTGAAAACAAGCGTATTTGACGTCCCCTGGCTCTAGAAAGCTTAGAGTCCACTCCATCTACTGATGAGACCCGTCCATGAGCCAGAAACCTTGCATTTCCACCCCTAGCTCAGAGTTGGAAAACATGGTCGCCTATTTCCCGAAAGGTTTTAATGCCCTTCAACGTAAGAGCAGAACTTTTCCTCAGAAAGTACCCCAACGCCTATTTCACAATTGGTGGTACATCTAAATCGAACCACACAACTCGAGTCATCACTCAGGTTCGGAGTTGAGAAAGGAACGTTTCTCCATATTCTCCTGCTTCCAGAAAGATTGAAATAATACGTTTGTCAGATAAGAAATTTCCCTGAGCAGTTAACTCAAAGAATGGGTCAGAATGGGTGGGAGACCTGAATTCATCCAGAAAAGTTCTTTTGGGCCGTATTTGAGACACAAAAACACCACCATGTTTTCCTGGAGGTTTGGTTCCGGAAAACTTAAAATCCCCTTTCTTGTAAAGTAGGAAATTTCCTGAGGGTTTAGCCCAAGGAATACAATTGGTGTTAGGAGTCAATTCAGCCAGAAATTGTTTTTAGACAGATTTGAAATCAAAAGCTCCTCTCTGTTCCCCTTGACACAAGAAAACAAAAGCCCCTTTCCTTTTCAGATGACACTTTCCCGGAGGAGTTTGCCCATGGACTATCAGAATTGCTTAAAGAAAATTCTGCCAGAAAACCTTTAACTCACAGATCAGATTTGAAAGAAACAGGAATTAGATCTCCCCTGGCTTGGGAAAGCTTAGAAACTACTACATCTCGACACCATTCCATGAACCAGAAACCTTGAGTTTCCATCCCGACCCTAGAGCTGAAAAACAAACGTATCTCCATGTTCGCCGAGTTCTGGGAAGCTTAAAATGCCCTCCATTGTAAGATCAGAAGATTTGCTTAGGACCTAGCCCAAAAGAAGTCTCAAAATTGTCGCTAAATTTAGCCACAGAACTGGAGTTACCACAGAGTTGAAAAACGAGGATATTGGCACTTTCGTCTGGCTCCAGAAAGATTTTATAAAAAAATACCTTTATCAGACAAGAACTGTCCCAAAGGAGTTAGCCAAAGGAATATCAAAGTGGCAAAATTCAGTTTAGCCAGAAAATCTGTTTTTAACCAGAATTGAAAACCAAAGGCTTTTCCGTGATCCCTGCCTACGGAAAACTTAAAAACCCTTTCCTTCTAAGATGACAACTCTCTCTGAGGAGACACAAGAAGTATCCTAGATTTCGTGGAAGAAAATTCAGTTAGCCCAAGGACTCTCAGAACTGGTGGTACAGTTAATGCAGACACAGAACTCGAGTTACGATCCAGGTTCAGTTGAAAAAGAAACATGTCTCCATATTCGTCTAGCTCCACAAAAATTTTAAAAACACCTTGGTCAAATAAGAATTTTCCCTGTGCAGTTAACCCAAGGAAAATGTCAGAATTTGCAGGAGAATTGAATTCATCCAGAAAAGTCCTTTTGGGCCGTATTTTCGAAATAAACACACCTCCATGTTTTCCTGGAGGTTTGGTTCCGGAAAGATTAAAATCTCTTTTCTTGTAAGATAAGCACCTTCCCTGAGGAGTAGCCGTGGCCTTCTTAGAGTTGAAAAACAAACAAATCTCCATGTTCACCTATTACCGGAAAGCTTAAAATGCCCTTCACTGTAAGATCAGATCTTTTGCTCAGGAGTTAGCCCAAGGAGTGTCTCGGAACTGGTGGTACAACTAAATTCAGCCACAGAACTCGAGTTACCATGAAGTTCATTTGAAAAAGGAACATGTCTCCAGAATCATCTAGCTCCAAAAAATTAAAAAAACACCTTTGTCAGATAAGACCTTTCTCTGAGCAGTTAACCCAAGGAATATGTTTCCTTGTAAGATGACAAATTTCCCTGATGAGTTAGCCCAAGGACTATTTCACAATTGGTGGAAGAAAATTCAGTTAGCCCAAGGACTGTCTCAGAATTGGTGGTACAACTAAATTTAACTAAAGTTAAATTACCTTTAGGCAAAGAACTGGAGTTAACATCCAGTTTCAGAGTGAAAAACAAGTATATCTCCGTTTTCGTATAGCTACAGAATGATTGAAAACCCCACTTTATCATTTAAGAACTTTGCCTGAGCAGTTAACCCAAGGAATTGACGGGAGAATTGAATTCAGCCAGAAAATCTGTGTTTAAGGCAGATCTGAAAACCAAAAACATCCTCTTTCACCTGGCTCTGGAGAGCTGTAAAATCCTATCCTTCTCAGATCAGATGGTTCCCTGAGACCCAGGAATACCGCTGAATTGGTGGTAGACCTCAATTCAGGCAGACGAGTTCCCACCTGCTGACTTGAGCTAACTTGGAAACCAAAGACATCTCCATGTTCGCCTGTCTCCGGAAAGCTTAAGAACCCTTTCCTTGTCATATCAGACCTTAACCTGGTATTGTCCCATGGACTATCTCAGCATTGTTGGTACAACTCAATTCAGCACTTAAACGTGAGTTACCACGATTTTCCATGTTTTTCTTACTGCGGAAAACTTAAAATCCCCTTTCCTATAAGATGACAACTTTCCCTGAGGAGTTAGCCCAAGGAGATCTAAGATTTGGAAGAAATATCAGCCAGAAAACTCAATTTTAAAACAAGCGTATTTGACGTCCCCTGGCTCTAGAAAGCTTAGAGTCCACTCCATCTACTGATGAGACCCGTCCATGAGCCAGAAACCTTGCATTTCCACCCCTAGCTCAGAGTTGGAAAACATGGTCGCCTATTTCCCGAAAGGTTTTAATGCCCTTCAACGTAAGAGCAGAACTTTTCCTCAGAAAGTAGCCCAACGCCTATTTCACAATTGGTGGTACATCTAAATCGAACCACACAACTCGAGTCATCACTCAGGTTCGGAGTTGAGAAAGGAACGTTTCTCCATATTCTCCTGCTTCCAGAAAGATTGAAATAATACGTTTGTCAGATAAGAAATTTCCCTGAGCAGTTAACTCAAAGAATGGGTCAGAATGGGTGGGAGACCTGAATTCATCCAGAAAAGTTCTTTTGGGCCGTATTTGAGACACAAAAACACCACCATGTTTTCCTGGAGGTTTGGTTCCGGAAAACTTAAAATCCCCTTTCTTGTAAAGTAGGAAATTTCCTGAGGGTTTAGCCCAAGGAATACAATTGGTGTTAGGAGTCAATTCAGCCAGAAATTGTTTTTAGACAGATTTGAAATCAAAAACTCCTCTCTGTTCCCCTTGACACAAGAAAACAAAAGCCCCTTTCCTTTTCAGATGACACTTTCCCGGAGGAGTTCGCCCAAGGACTATCAGAATTGCTTAAAGAAAATTCTGCCAGAAAACCTTTAACTCACAGATCAGATTTGAAAGAAACAGGAATTAGATCTCCCCTGGCTTGGGAAAGCTTAGAAACTACTACATCTCAAGACGACACCATTCCATGAACCAGAAACCTTGAGTTTCCATCCTGACCCTAGAGCTGAAAAACAAACGTATCTCCATGTTCGCCGAGTTCTGGGAAGCTTAAAATGCCCTCCATTGTAAGATCAGAAGATTTGCTTAGGACCTAGCCCAAAAGAAGTCTCAAAATTGTCGCTAAATTTAGCCACAGGACTGTAGTTACCACAGAGTTGAAAAACGAGGATATTGGCACTTTCGTCTGGCTCCAGAAAGATTTTATAAAAAAATACCTTTATCAGACAAGAACTGTCCCAAAGGAGTTAGCCAAAGGAATATCAAATGGCAAAATTCAGTTTAGCCAGAAAATCTGTTTTTAACCAGAATTGAAAACCAAAGGCTTTTCCGTGATCCCTGCCTATGGAAAACTTAAAAACCCTTTCCTTCTAAGATGACAACTCTCTCTGAGGAGACACAAGAAGAATCCTAGATTTCGTGGAAGAAAATTCAGTTAGCCCAAGGACTCTCAGAACTGGTGGTACAGTTAATGCAGTCACAGAACTCGAGTTACGATCCAGGTTCAGTTGAAAAAGAAACATGTCTCCATATTCGTCTAGCTCCACAAAAATTTTAAAAACACCTTGGTCAAATAAGAATTTTCCCTGTGCAGTTAACCCAAGGAAAATGTCAGAATTTGCAGGAGAATTGAATTCATCCAAAAAAGTCTTTGGGCCGTATTTTCGAAATAAACACACCTCCATGTTTTCCTGGAGGTTTGGTTCCGGAAAGATTAAAATCTCTTTTCTTGTAAGATAAGCACCTTCCCTGAGGAGTAGCCGTGGCCTTCTTAGAGTTGAAAAACAAACAAATCTCCATGTTCACCTATTACCGGAAAGCTTAAAATGCCCTTCACTGTAAGATCAGATCTTTTGCTCAGGAGTTAGCCCAAGGAGTGTCTCGGAACTGGTGGTACAACTAAATTCAGCCACAGAACTCGAGTTACCATGAAGTTCATTTGAAAAAGGAACATGTCTCCAGAATCATCTAGCTCCAAAAAATTAAAAAAACACCTTTGTCAGATAAGACCTTTCTCTGAGCAGTTAACCCAAGGAATATGTTTCCTTGTAAGATGACAAATTTCCCTGATGAGTTAGCCCAAGGACTATTTCACAATTGGTGGAAGAAAATTCAGTTAGCCCAAGGACTGTCTCAGAATTGGTGGTACAACTAAATTTAACTAAAGTTAAATTACCTTTAGGCAAAGAACTGGAGTTAACATCCAGTTTCAGAGTGAAAAACAAGTATATCTCCGTTTTCGTATAGCTACAGAATGATTGAAAACCCCACTTTATCATTTAAGAACTTTGCCTGAGCAGTTAACCCAAGGAATTGACGGGAGAATTGAATTCAGCCAGAAAATCTGTGTTTAAGGCAGATCTGAAAACCAAAAACATCCTCTTTCACCTGGCTCTGGAGAGCTGTAAAATCCTATCCTTCTCAGATCAGATGGTTCCCTGAGACCCAGGAATACCGCTGAATTGGTGGTAGACCTCAATTCAGGCAGACGAGTTCCCACCTGCTGACTTGAGCTAACTTGGAAACCAAAGACATCTCCATGTTCGCCTGTCTCCGGAAAGCTTAAGAACCCTTTCCTTGTCATATCAGACCTTAACCTGGTATTGTCCCATGGACTATCTCAGCATTGTTGGTACAACTCAATTCAGCACTTAAACGTGAGTTACCACGATTTTCCATGTTTTTCTTACTGCGGAAAACTTAAAATCCCCTTTCCTATAAGATGACAACTTTCCCTGAGGAGTTAGCCCAAGGAGATCTAAGATTTGGAAGAAATATCAGCCAGAAAACTCAATTTTAAAACAAGCGTATTTGACGTCCCCTGGCTCTAGAAAGCTTAGAGTCCACTCCATCTACTGATGAGACCCGTCCATGAGCCAGAAACCTTGCATTTCCACCCCTAGCTCAGAGTTGGAAAACATGGTCGCCTATTTCCCGAAAGGTTTTAATGCCCTTCAACGTAAGAGCAGAACTTTTCCTCAGAAAGTAGCCCAACGCCTATTTCACAATTGGTGGTACATCTAAATCGAACCACACAACTCGAGTCATCACTCAGGTTCGGAGTTGAGAAAGGAACGTTTCTCCATATTCTCCTGCTTCCAGAAAGATTGAAATAATACGTTTGTCAGATAAGAAATTTCCCTGAGCAGTTAACTCAAAGAATGGGTCAGAATGGGTGGGAGACCTGAATTCATCCAGAAAAGTTCTTTTGGGCCGTATTTGAGACACAAAAACACCACCATGTTTTCCTGGAGGTTTGGTTCCGGAAAACTTAAAATCCCCTTTCTTGTAAAGTAGGAAATTTCCTGAGGGTTTAGCCCAAGGAATACAATTGGTGTTAGGAGTCAATTCAGCCAGAAATTGTTTTTAGACAGATTTGAAATCAAAAACTCCTCTCTGTTCCCCTTGACACAAGAAAACAAAAGCCCCTTTCCTTTTCAGATGACACTTTCCCGGAGGAGTTCGCCCAAGGACTATCAGAATTGCTTAAAGAAAATTCTGCCAGAAAACCTTTAACTCACAGATCAGATTTGAAAGAAACAGGAATTAGATCTCCCCTGGCTTGGGAAAGCTTAGAAACTACTACATCTCAAGACGACACCATTCCATGAACCAGAAACCTTGAGTTTCCATCCTGACCCTAGAGCTGAAAAACAAACGTATCTCCATGTTCGCCGAGTTCTGGGAAGCTTAAAATGCCCTCCATTGTAAGATCAGAAGATTTGCTTAGGACCTAGCCCAAAAGAAGTCTCAAAATTGTCGCTAAATTTAGCCACAGGACTGTAGTTACCACAGAGTTGAAAAACGAGGATATTGGCACTTTCGTCTGGCTCCAGAAAGATTTTATAAAAAAATACCTTTATCAGACAAGAACTGTCCCAAAGGAGTTAGCCAAAGGAATATCAAATGGCAAAATTCATTTTAGCCAGAAAATCTGTTTTTAACCAGAATTGAAAACCAAAGGCTTTTCCGTGATCCCTGCCTATGGAAAACTTAAAAACCCTTTCCTTCTAAGATGACAACTCTCTCTGAGGAGACACAAGAAGAATCCTAGATTTCGTGGAAGAAAATTCAGTTAGCCCAAGGACTCTCAGAACTGGTGGTACAGTTAATGCAGTCACAGAACTCGAGTTACGATCCAGGTTCAGTTGAAAAAGAAACATGTCTCCATATTCGTCTAGCTCCACAAAAATTTTAAAAACACCTTGGTCAAATAAGAATTTTCCCTGTGCAGTTAACCCAAGGAAAATGTCAGAATTTGCAGGAGAATTGAATTCATCCAAAAAAGTCTTTGGGCCGTATTTTCGAAATAAACACACCTCCATGTTTTCCTGGAGGTTTGGTTCCGGAAAGATTAAAATCTCTTTTCTTGTAAGATAAGCACCTTCCCTGAGGAGTAGCCGTGGCCTTCTTAGAGTTGAAAAACAAACAAATCTCCATGTTCACCTATTACCGGAAAGCTTAAAATGCCCTTCACTGTAAGATCAGATCTTTTGCTCAGGAGTTAGCCCAAGGAGTGTCTCGGAACTGGTGGTACAACTAAATTCAGCCACAGAACTCGAGTTACCATGAAGTTCATTTGAAAAAGGAACATGTCTCCAGAATCATCTAGCTCCAAAAAATTAAAAAAACACCTTTGTCAGATAAGACCTTTCTCTGAGCAGTTAACCCAAGGAATATGTTTCCTTGTAAGATGACAAATTTCCCTGATGAGTTAGCCCAAGGACTATTTCACAATTGGTGGAAGAAAATTCAGTTAGCCCAAGGACTGTCTCAGAATTGGTGGTACAACTAAATTTAACTAGTTAAATTACCTTTAGGCAAAGAACTGGAGTTAACATCCAGTTTCAGAGTTGAAAAACAAGTATATCTCCGTTTTCGTATAGCTACAGAATGATTGAAAACCCCACTTTATCATTTAAGAACTTTGCCTGAGCAGTTAACCCAAGGAATTGACGGGAGAATTGAATTCAGCCAGAAAATCTGTGTTTAAGGCAGATCTGAAAACCAAAAACATCCTCTTTCACCTGGCTCTGGAGAGCTGTAAAATCCTATCCTTCTCAGATCAGATGGTTCCCTGAGACCCAGGAATACCGCTGAATTGGTGGTAGACCTCAATTCAGGCAGACGAGTTCCCACCTGCTGACTTGAGCTAACTTGGAAACCAAAGACATCTCCATGTTCGCCTGTCTCCGGAAAGCTTAAGAACCCTTTCCTTGTCATATCAGACCTTAACCTGGTATTGTCCCATGGACTATCTCAGCATTGTTGGTACAACTCAATTCAGCACTTAAACGTGAGTTACCACGATTTTCCATGTTTTTCTTACTGCGGAAAACTTAAAATCCCCTTTCCTATAAGATGACAACTTTCCCTGAGGAGTTAGCCCAAGGAGATCTAAGATTTGGAAGAAATATCAGCCAGAAAACTCAATTTTAAAACAAGCGTATTTGACGTCCCCTGGCTCTAGAAAGCTTAGAGTCCACTCCATCTACTGATGAGACCCGTCCATGAGCCAGAAACCTTGCATTTCCACCCCTAGCTCAGAGTTGGAAAACATGGTCGCCTATTTCCCGAAAGGTTTTAATGCCCTTCAACGTAAGAGCAGAACTTTTCCTCAGAAAGTAGCCCAACGCCTATTTCACAATTGGTGGTACATCTAAATCGAACCACACAACTCGAGTCATCACTCAGGTTCGGAGTTGAGAAAGGAACGTTTCTCCATATTCTCCTGCTTCCAGAAAGATTGAAATAATACGTTTGTCAGATAAGAAATTTCCCTGAGCAGTTAACTCAAAGAATGGGTCAGAATGGGTGGGAGACCTGAATTCATCCAGAAAAGTTCTTTTGGGCCGTATTTGAGACACAAAAACACCACCATGTTTTCCTGGAGGTTTGGTTCCGGAAAACTTAAAATCCCCTTTCTTGTAAAGTAGGAAATTTCCTGAGGGTTTAGCCCAAGGAATACAATTGGTGTTAGGAGTCAATTCAGCCAGAAATTGTTTTTAGACAGATTTGAAATCAAAAACTCCTCTCTGTTCCCCTTGACACAAGAAAACAAAAGCCCCTTTCCTTTTCAGATGACACTTTCCCGGAGGAGTTCGCCCAAGGACTATCAGAATTGCTTAAAGAAAATTCTGCCAGAAAACCTTTAACTCACAGATCAGATTTGAAAGAAACAGGAATTAGATCTCCCCTGGCTTGGGAAAGCTTAGAAACTACTACATCTCAAGACGACACCATTCCATGAACCAGAAACCTTGAGTTTCCATCCTGACCCTAGAGCTGAAAAACAAACGTATCTCCATGTTCGCCGAGTTCTGGGAAGCTTAAAATGCCCTCCATTGTAAGATCAGAAGATTTGCTTAGGACCTAGCCCAAAAGAAGTCTCAAAATTGTCGCTAAATTTAGCCACAGGACTGTAGTTACCACAGAGTTGAAAAACGAGGATATTGGCACTTTCGTCTGGCTCCAGAAAGATTTTATAAAAAAATACCTTTATCAGACAAGAACTGTCCCAAAGGAGTTAGCCAAAGGAATATCAAATGGCAAAATTCATTTTAGCCAGAAAATCTGTTTTTAACCAGAATTGAAAACCAAAGGCTTTTCCGTGATCCCTGCCTATGGAAAACTTAAAAACCCTTTCCTTCTAAGATGACAACTCTCTCTGAGGAGACACAAGAAGAATCCTAGATTTCGTGGAAGAAAATTCAGTTAGCCCAAGGACTCTCAGAACTGGTGGTACAGTTAATGCAGTCACAGAACTCGAGTTACGATCCAGGTTCAGTTGAAAAAGAAACATGTCTCCATATTCGTCTAGCTCCACAAAAATTTTAAAAACACCTTGGTCAAATAAGAATTTTCCCTGTGCAGTTAACCCAAGGAAAATGTCAGAATTTGCAGGAGAATTGAATTCATCCAAAAAAGTCTTTGGGCCGTATTTTCGAAATAAACACACCTCCATGTTTTCCTGGAGGTTTGGTTCCGGAAAGATTAAAATCTCTTTTCTTGTAAGATAAGCACCTTCCCTGAGGAGTAGCCGTGGCCTTCTTAGAGTTGAAAAACAAACAAATCTCCATGTTCACCTATTACCGGAAAGCTTAAAATGCCCTTCACTGTAAGATCAGATCTTTTGCTCAGGAGTTAGCCCAAGGAGTGTCTCGGAACTGGTGGTACAACTAAATTCAGCCACAGAACTCGAGTTACCATGAAGTTCATTTGAAAAAGGAACATGTCTCCAGAATCATCTAGCTCCAAAAAATTAAAAAAACACCTTTGTCAGATAAGACCTTTCTCTGAGCAGTTAACCCAAGGAATATGTTTCCTTGTAAGATGACAAATTTCCCTGATGAGTTAGCCCAAGGACTATTTCACAATTGGTGGAAGAAAATTCAGTTAGCCCAAGGACTGTCTCAGAATTGGTGGTACAACTAAATTTAACTAAAGTTAAATTACCTTTAGGCAAAGAACTGGAGTTAACATCCAGTTTCAGAGTGAAAAACAAGTATATCTCCGTTTTCGTATAGCTACAGAATGATTGAAAACCCCACTTTATCATTTAAGAACTTTGCCTGAGCAGTTAACCCAAGGAATTGACGGGAGAATTGAATTCAGCCAGAAAATCTGTGTTTAAGGCAGATCTGAAAACCAAAAACATCCTCTTTCACCTGGCTCTGGAGAGCTGTAAAATCCTATCCTTCTCAGATCAGATGGTTCCCTGAGACCCAGGAATACCGCTGAATTGGTGGTAGACCTCAATTCAGGCAGACGAGTTCCCACCTGCTGACTTGAGCTAACTTGGAAACCAAAGACATCTCCATGTTCGCCTGTCTCCGGAAAGCTTAAGAACCCTTTCCTTGTCATATCAGACCTTAACCTGGTATTGTCCCATGGACTATCTCAGCATTGTTGGTACAACTCAATTCAGCACTTAAACGTGAGTTACCACGATTTTCCATGTTTTTCTTACTGCGGAAAACTTAAAATCCCCTTTCCTATAAGATGACAACTTTCCCTGAGGAGTTAGCCCAAGGAGATCTAAGATTTGGAAGAAATATCAGCCAGAAAACTCAATTTTAAAACAAGCGTATTTGACGTCCCCTGGCTCTAGAAAGCTTAGAGTCCACTCCATCTACTGATGAGACCCGTCCATGAGCCAGAAACCTTGCATTTCCACCCCTAGCTCAGAGTTGGAAAACATGGTCGCCTATTTCCCGAAAGGTTTTAATGCCCTTCAACGTAAGAGCAGAACTTTTCCTCAGAAAGTAGCCCAACGCCTATTTCACAATTGGTGGTACATCTAAATCGAACCACACAACTCGAGTCATCACTCAGGTTCGGAGTTGAGAAAGGAACGTTTCTCCATATTCTCCTGCTTCCAGAAAGATTGAAATAATACGTTTGTCAGATAAGAAATTTCCCTGAGCAGTTAATTCAAAGAATGGGTCAGAATGGGTGGGAGACCTGAATTCATCCAGAAAAGTTCTTTTGGGCCGTATTTGAGACACAAAAACACCACCATGTTTTCCTGGAGGTTTGGTTCCGGAAAACTTAAAATCCCCTTTCTTGTAAAGTAGGAAATTTCCTGAGGGTTTAGCCCAAGGAATACAATTGGTGTTAGGAGTCAATTCAGCCAGAAATTGTTTTTAGACAGATTTGAAATCAAAAGCTCCTCTCTGTTCCCCTTGACACAAGAAAACAAAAGCCCCTTTCCTTTTCAGATGACACTTTCCCGGAGGAGTTCGCCCAAGGACTATCAGAATTGCTTAAAGAAAATTCTGCCAGAAAACCTTTAACTCACAGATCAGATTTGAAAGAAACAGGAATTAGATCTCCCCTGGCTTGGGAAAGCTTAGAAACTACTACATCTCAAGATGACACCATTCCATGAACCAGAAACCTTGAGTTTCCATCCTGACCCTAGAGCTGAAAAACAAACGTATCTCCATGTTCGCCGAGTTCTGGGAAGCTTAAAATGCCCTCCATTGTAAGATCAGAAGATTTGCTTAGGACCTAGCCCAAAAGAAGTCTCAAAATTGTCGCTAACTTTAGCCACAGAACTGGTTACCACAGAGTTGAAAAACGAGGATATTGGCACTTTCGTCTGGCTCCAGAAAGATTTTATAAAAAAATACCTTTATCAGACAAGAACTGTCCCAAAGGATTTAGCCAAAGGAATATCAAATGGCAAAATTCAGTTTAGCCAGAAAATCTGTTTTTAACCAGAATTGAAAACCAAAGGCTTTTCCGTGATCCCTGCCTATGGAAAACTTAAAAACCCTTTCCTTCTAAGATGACAACTCTCTCTGAGGAGACACAAGAAGTATCCTAGATTTCGTGGAAGAAAATTCAGTTAGCCCAAGGACTCTCAGAACTGGTGGTACAGTTAATGCAGTCACAGAACTCGAGTTACGATCCAGGTTCAGTTGAAAAAGAAGTCTCCATATTCGTCTAGCTCCACAAAAATTTTAAAAACACCTTGGTCAAATAAGAATTTTCCCTGTGCAGTTAACCCAAGGAAAATGTCAGAATTTGCAGGAGAATTGAATTCATCCAGAAAAGTCCTTTTGGCCCGTATTTTCGAAATAAACACACCTCCATGTTTTCCTGGGGGTTTGGTTCCGGAAAGATTAAAATCTCTTTTCTTGTAAGATAAGCACCTTCCCTGAGGAGTAGCCGTGGCCTTCTTAGAGCTGAAAAACAAACAAATCTCCATGTTCACCTATTACCGGAAAGCTTAAAATGCCTTTCACTGTAAGATCAGACCTTTTGCTCAGGAGTTAGCCCAAGGAGGGTCTCGGAACTGGTGGTACAACTAAATTCAGCCACAGAACTCGAGTTACCATGAAGTTCATTTGAAAAAGGAACATGTCTCCAGAATCATCTAGCTCCAAAAAATTAAAAAAACACCTTTGTCAGATAAGACCTTTCTCTGAGCAGTTAATCCAAGGAATATGTTTCCTTGTAAGATGACAAATTTCCCTGACGAGTTAGCCCAAGGACTATTTCACAATTGGAAGAAAATTCAGTTAGCCCAAGGACTGTCTCAGAATTGGTGGTACAACTAAATTTAACTAAAGGTAAATTAGCTGTAGGCAAAGAACTGGAGTTAACATCCAGTTTCAGAGTTGAAAAACAAGTATATCTCCGTTTTCGTATAGCTACAGAATGATTGAAAACCACACTTTATCATTTAAGAACTTTGCCTGAGCAGTTAACCCAAGGAATTGACGGGAGAATTGAATTCAGCCAGAAAATCTGTGTTTAAGGCAGATCTGAAAACCAAAAACATCCACTTTCACCTGGCTCTGGAGCTGTAAAATCCTATCCTTCTCAGATCAGCTACAGATCAAAGATGGCATGATATGGCACTGGCGTATATCATCTTAAGTTTAGAAGATGAACAATTCTTGAATGTAGCTGATTTAAAACTTAAAAGGGGGTCTAACTGAAATTAAGAAGTGTGCATGTGAATTCATCAGCATGCAATATTGTTCAATTATCGAGACAATTGTACAGAACCTGGCTGCAACCACATGAGAATGTGGAGAAGCATTTGGTGAAAATGCAAACTTTATTTATTGAGTTGGAAGGGCATGGAATGAAAATTCCTGAATATCAGAAGGTTCTGTTTTGGTTAAATAGTCTTGATGAACTGTGGGATATTGTTTCAGCCATTGTTGAGTGCAAACCAGAACAGGAGCCCTTAAAGCCTGTTTGCTTTCTGAAGAAAACAATTGACAGTTTAGAAAAAACCATGAGGAGGAATTCCTGAGTTGGGGGCCCAAGGAGCAGAGAGAGAAAAGCAACGGACAAGATGTCTGCAAAGACCTGAGAGCCCAACAAAAATTTTCTACAAAGAAAGACTCTTTTTGCAAGGAAGAAAAATAGATGGATAAGTTGCAAAAGTTAGCTATTGTAATAGCAGAGACAAATGGTTAATTGACAGTGGAGCTAGTCAAAGAATTATTAATAATTCAGAATTGTTCTATGGAATGGATCCAGCTGGAGGTGATGCAGTAGCCTTATCAAATGGCCAGAAAGCTAAAGTTCACTGGAAAAGGCAGTGTGCTGATTCCATCTCTGAAAGAAAAGTTTAGCAATGTGTGCCTGAAATAGAGCATAATTTACTGAGTGTCTACAGTCTTGACCAAAAAGGGGTTAAGACTACATTTGTAAATGGGAAGTGTCTCATAAAGAGAAATGGTAGTCTATGTGCACTGGGCATAAAACAGGATAATCTTTTTGTGTTACAGGGACAAAAGGTTCAATCTGGCACAACATGATTCATGTGTTTCTTTCTTGCATAGAAAGCTTGGCCATGTAAGCTTCACAGTTTTGCAAAAGATGCAAGATGCAAGTTTGGAGAAGGGTTAAACTTAACCCCTCTCATTTATGATCTTGTTCAGGAAGGGGGTGCGGACCTGGCAGAGATTACGAAGACCTGGTTGGGCCAGGAGGGGGGTGGTTCCCCTCATTGAAATGTGCCCACCAGGCTTCTGTACATTCCATTGGCCGAGGGCTCAGGGGAGAGGCGGGGTGGTAGTGGCTATTGTTAAGGAAATACTTTTTCCGAGTGAGGTCACTGTTCCTCAGATAGCCAGATGTGAGTCCCTCCTTGTGAAGTGGGGTCATGGGGTGCAGATGGGCCTGTTCCCTGCCATGTAGTGGCAGCCCTGCCTGAGCTGCTCAACAATAGCCGGGGTGGTGGTGGATACCCCCAGACTTCATGGTCATGGGGGCTTTTAACCTGCCATCTGTCGATGAAACGTCAGAGAGGGCTTGGGAGTTCATGGCTTCCATGACGGCCATGGACCTGACCCAGTTAGTTCAAGGCCCTACTCACATGGAGGGGTCACACTCTGGACTTGATTTTTGTCTCTGGTCAGTGGTTGAATGATCTAGAAATAGGGGATTTAGTCATCAAACCTTTGTCGTGGTCAGATCATTTACTCCTTCAATTAGACTTTAGAGCCGCTTCCCTCTGTCGCAGGGAGACGGAAACGAACAGGTGGTTCCGTCCCAGATGCCTGATGGATCTTGATAGGTTCCTGCTGGAGCTTGGGCCATTCCCTGAGGCTCTGGCTCATGACTCAACTGAAGAACTGCTGGCCGCCTGGGATAAGGCAGCTGCAGGAGCTTTGGACTGCGTCGTGCCTTTGCAGCCTCTGACCCGGTGCCGATCCCAATTGGCTCCCTGGTTTTCTGAGGAGCTGAGGGAGATGAAGCACTGGAAAAGGCGCTTGAAAAGTGATTGGAGGGCCAGCCACTCCGAATCCGACCGAACACTGGTGAGGTCTTCTATCAAGACTTACCTAGTGGTGATAAGAGTGGCAAAATCAAATTATTTTTCTGCTCTTATTGAGTTTGCAGAGTACTGCCCAGGCACCCTGTTTAGGGTGACACACTCCCTACTTCATGTGGGAGCGTGGGAAGACCCCTGCAGGACAGGACTGAGGATTTTGTGCAATATCTGCAGGACAAAATCACTCAGATTTGGGAAGGCTTGGACTCCGATTGGGTGGGTTCAGATGGGGTGACGGAGGTGGGTCTTGAGAATGTTAACTGGGAGGAGTTTGACTCTGTGACTCCCGAGGACTTGGACAGGATTCTGGGTAGATTGAGCTCTGCCACGTATTTATTGTGCCTGGTGGCGCAGTGGACTAAGTGCTGTTAAAGTAGCACTTAGTTGCCAGCTGCCTGCAATTACTGCAAGTTCAATTCTCACCAGGCTCAAGGTTGACTCAGCCTTCCATCCTTTTGAGGGCCTGGATTGTGGGCAATAAGCTGACTTTGTAAAAAAAAAAAAGAACACCACTTAGGGGGACCCGAAAGCCCTACTAAGCAGGTATATACAAAAGTATGAAGGCTATTGCTATTGCTTAATGCATTGTAAGATGCCCTGAGTCTCCAGAGAAGGGCAGCATATAAATCAAACTAATAAATAAATAAATATTGGACCCGTGTCCCTCTTGGTTGGTGCTGGCCTCCCAGGAGGTCATGAAGCTGGCTCCAGATGATTATTAATGCCTCTTTGAGTGAGGGTTTCTTCCCCTCTACCCTTAAGGAGGCAGTGGTGAGGACCCTCCTCAAGAAGCCTTCCCTGGACCCAGCTGTACTAGCGAATTATCATCCAGTCTCCAACCTTCACTTTGTGGTGAAGGTTGTTGAGAGTGTGGTGGTGCAGCAACTCCCCCAGTACCTGGATGAAACTGTCTATCTAGATCCGTACCAGTCGGACTTCAGGCCGGGATACAGCACAGAAACGGCATTGGTCGCATTGGTTGATGATCTATGGAGTGCTTGGGACAAGGGGTACTCCTCTGCCCTAGTCCTAATAGACCTCTCAGCGGCTTTTGATAGCATCGACCATGGTATCATGCTGCACCAGCTGGAGGAATTAGGAATGGGGGGCACCGTGCTGCAGTGGTTCTCCTTCCTTTCTGGTCAGATGCAGTCTGTGTTGACAGGCGACCTCGAGGTGCCTCACTTGTGGGGTGCTGCAAGTGTCAGTCCTCTTGCCCCTTTTGTTCAACATTTATGTGAAGCCGCTGGGGGAGATCATGTGTGGTTTTGGGGTGAAGTGCCATCAGTACACTGATGATACTCAGCTGTACATCTCCACCCCAGACCACCCCAGACCACCCCTTGAAATGATGTCCCGATGTCTGGAGGACGTGCGGATCTGGATGGGGAGAAACAGATTCAGACTCAACCCCTCCAAGACTGAGTGGCTATGGCTCCCGGCGTCCCGGTATAGCCAGCTGGTTCCATCACTGACTATTGGGGGTGAGACTTTGGCCCCCTCAGAGAGGGCTCACAATCTGGGTGTTCTCCTGGATGCACGGCTGTCTTTAGATGATCATATGATGGCTGTGGCCAGGGTTTTTTTTTAATCAGGTTCACTTGATTTACCAGTTGCGTCCCTTTCTGGACCGGGACGCTCTGTTCACAGTCACTCATGCCCTCATCACATCGTGTCTGGACTACTATAATGCTTTCTACATGCCTTGAAGAGCACCCGGAGGCTCCAGCTGGTCCAGAATGCAGCCGCACAGGTGATTATGGGAGCGACTCAACGCACCCATGTGACACCTCTCCTACGCAAGCTGCACTGGCTCCCGGTGGTCTTCTGGGTGCGATTCAAGGTGCTGGTTACCATCTTCAAAGTGCTCCATGGCTTAGGACCTGGATACTTACGGGATCGCCTTCTGCCACTGATGACCTCCCACCGACCAACATGCTACCACAGAGAGGGACTCCTCAGGGTGCTGTCGGTCAAGCTATGTTGACTGGCAACCCCCAGGGGAAGAGCCTTCTCTGTGGGGGCACCCACCCTCTGGAATAAACTGTCCCCAAGGATACGTATGATTCCCAACCTGCGTACCTTTTGCCATGTCCTTAAAACCCTACTATTCCAATAGGCTGGACTGGCTTAATAAGAACATGGATGGGTGTTTTAATTTTTGGGTTTTTAACTGTGAGACCAAAATTATTTAATTTGTTTTTAACTTGTTTTTAAATTTTGTATTTCATGTTGTTTTATTGTGGCTGAGTCCTTCGGGAGAAGGGCAGTATAAAAATTAAATAAATAAATAAATAAATAAATAAATAAATAAATAAATAAATAAATAAATAAATAAATAAATAAATAAATAAATAAAAGGGTGTAAAGCATACTTGGACTGTATAGTATGTAAATCATCAAAGTCCAAGGGATTCCCTGTAAGCAAGAATAGCACAAGGCAAACAACAAGAGCTCTAAAGCTGATACATGCAGATTTGGTGGGGCCAATGCAGGCCAGTTTGGGAGGACCAAAGTATGCACTGGTCATTGTAGATGACTACAGCAGATTTGGCTTCTGCTATTTACTAAAGAGTAAAATAGAGGTGCTACAGAAATTAAGCAATGGATAAGCTTCATAGAAAGGAGATATAAAGAACAAGTATGTCAGCTGCAAATGGACAGAGGTTCAGAACTCATGTCAGCAAGTCTTCAACAATGTTTGGGGCAATTAGGAAAAAACACAGATGCACAGTTCTGTACACAGCAACTGAGAATGGTGTGATTGAGAGACTGAATGGTGTTTTGGCCAAGCAATGAAGGACTCACTGCTGCAGGATTCTGGTCTGAGCAGGTCATATTGGGGTGAAATCATGTTGACTGATAATTATTTAATCAATAGGCTGTGGAGTTCCTCTATTAATAATACTCCATATGTTGTGCTATATGGGAGAAAGCCACCTCTGGCACATTTAAGGGTTTTTGGAAGTAATGCATGTGCATATTCCAAAAGCAATCAGGAGAAAAGATGAACCAAAGGCTAGAAAGCTTAGGTTTACAGGCTATGAGCCTGGCTCAAAGAGCTATTGCTTTAGAGATGGGAGCAAAAGAATAATCATTTCCAGGTCTGCTAGCTTGGCAGAGCAAAATTGGAACAGAATTGTTGCAAATTTTTGGAGTGATCCACTTAGTGACGGTAACTTATTCATGGTGTCAGCGTTCAGGGAGGAGAAACTGAAAAAAAGCAAGAAAAGGAGTCAGGAGATGATGATTCAGATATGAAACAGGAGAGGGTTGAAACACAAGAGCAGTCAATGCCACGGATGTCGGAGCAATGGAAGAAGGGGATTCCACTTGACAGCTATTCTTCTAATGAAATTTGGGTGAGGACAAAAGTGAAGCTTGTGATTAAGATACATATCAGTGTGCAATAGGGAGCTTGTTATATCTGACACAGGGGTCCAGACCAGACATAGCTTGTGAAGTAAGCATCTTCAGTTGCTTTACTCTTGCACCAACACAATTGCATTGGATGGGTGTAAAAGAGATTCTCAGGTATTTGAAGGGAACTGTGAACTTGGGTCTTCAAATACTGGTCTTTGAAGAATATTAAGTTATTCAGTTTTATGTCTATTCCTGTCATGAAGGGAGGAGTGTCAGCATATAAGAGGTCATTAATTGGAATAGACATGGCAATAGTCAGCCAATGGGACTCAGACAGTTTGGAGCCTGGGTGTGGCTTAGCTTGGCTGTTATGTTTAAAAGAGTTGGTTTGTCCTTGCATTATTGCCTCTGTATTATATAGCTTCTGTGATTATTGATTCTGAGCTTTGGTTTTGGCTTCTGCAGTATGGTACTATATATAAAGAAGTTTCTTATATAAATGAATCCTGCTGAATTGTTTATTTATGTGCTGGTTGCATTGCTGCAAACTGTAACAACATTTACTGCTTGCAGGGGGCTCCGTGACGTATTATTTTGGAAAGAGGGGTCCAATTCACGTCCAAGTTCTGGAAGGCTTTTTTGAATTTACTTGGGACTAAGCAAGAACTTTGTTCTAGTCATCATTTGCAGACAAATGGGGCCATGAAATAAACAAACTCAGTTCTGGAACAGAACCTGCACTATTTTATTAATTACCAGCAGGACAATGGGACCAAACTACTGCCTTTTGCAGAAGTAGCTTATAATAATGCAATTCACATTAGCACAGATTTTACACCTTTCAGAGTGGCCACAGGGCAAGAATTTAATGCTATGCCTGAGTTACCCTCACATGAACCAGATATACCCTCCTTGAAACAGTGAATCAGTCATTTGCAAACCATTTGGCCAGTGGTCTGCAAAGTGTTGAATGAAGCCAAGGCTACGTATAAAGCACAAGCAGACAAGAAACAAATAGAACCTAAGCCTTATAAAGTGGGGGACAAAGTTTACCTTTCCACCAAGTTTCTAAAATCTTTGCAGCAGTCTAAAAAGTTGGGTCCTAAATATATTGGACCTTTCCTCATACTTCATATTATTAATCCTGTCATGGTGGAATTACAACTCCCTAAAAGTCATTGCAGCACGTCCACCCCATTTTCAATTGTAGCTTATTGAAGCCTGAGGTCACCTCTGATCTTCGTCTGGCTATTACCCTGTTTCATCCCCTCTTATGGTAGAGGGTGAACAACATTTTGAGGTTCAGGAAATGTTTGACTCTAGGAAATTCCAGGCTCTGCAACATTTGTCCAACATGTTGCCCACTGAAATGGAGCTCTGAGGGGTGGATCCAGCCATTTGAGGCTCCGTTCAGCACTTCATGGCCCTCCCCTGACCCATTACAGGTTGAAATGGAGCTTCCAGGGGCTGGATCTGAGCCTCTGGGGGCTGGATCCAATCCTCTGAGCCTTCATTTGGCCCTCCGGGGGCCTCCCTCGGACCATTACAGGGTGAAATCCATTTCAACCTGTGATGGTCCAGGGGAGGCCCCCGGAGGGCCAAATAGAGGCTCAGACGGCTGTATCCAGCCCCTGGAAACTCCATTTTGGCCTGCAATGGGCTGGGGGAACCCCCCAGATGCTGAACAAAGTGTTGAAGTGGTGCACGAGGCTGGAGAGGGACTGCTTGCTAGATCTTCACAAGGTAAGGGGCCCAACATGGTAGGCTTTGGTGGGGAGGGAAACAATTTGGGGAGAATTAGATATTTCAGTGGGTCGGGGAAGCCTTGGGTGGTCTTAGGCAGGTGGCCTGTTCTATCACTAGGGGCCCATGGCCTTCACCACCCTGAAATACCTCATATGCACTTAATGAGCCTCACATTCGATTAGTGAATGTGTGGGTGAAAGGAGGGAGTGATTCTTTTCAAGGTACAAGATTCACTCCCATGAATCCTTGGGTTACGAATGGAATGGGCAGGCTCCATTACATTTGTAACTCGAGGACTACCTGTATTATGTTAAAAATAATGGTCCATCTGTGATATCCCATGATACTTATTAAGGAAAGAATTCATTGAGATTTCTTAAGGAGTATCAATTTTGAAATACCACATTGAAACCTTTTTGTTGAATTCAGTGGAAGACAGAAGATACTGTATACTCACAGTGGAATTTATTTTATTTAAGATAACTTGCATTTTCATTCTTACTATTTCCCCAAAATAAGTTGTTCCTGAAAATAAGCCATAGCCTGATTTTTAGCGTGCTTCTAATATAAGCCCTACCCCAAAAACAAGCCCCAGATGATCATCAACTGGGAGACCTGGTCAACACCGGAGGCGCTGAAACCAATTGTGTCCAGTAGCCACAGCCTGCACCATTGCAGCTATGTTCCTGCCCCATTGCACCACACCAGTCACAGCCACCCAATAGTCATGCAAACTTGTGGCCTCCTGCCCCATTGCAGTCTCATTCATGTATAAAGTCTTAGCTTGTCAGTTAAGATCAAGCAATCAGAAAGGTGTCATGCTATATACAGTTTGCTTTCCCATCCCTTGTTTTGAAATATAAGGTAAGTGGATAATTTAATAATCTGATTTGATATTTGAAGTATAATTGCCAGATTTAACAATCCTGTTTTGTGTCCCGATCTTTTTCTAGAGCTTTGTGAGGATTGTAGCAGATGAACTGAGAGGCATACCATATTTTCCGGCATATAAGACGACTGGGCGTATAAGACGAACCCTGACTTTTCCTGTAAAAATATAGGATTTGGGCTATACTTGCTGTATAAGACGACCTCTCTTCCAACGCACACCAAATAAAAATAAAAAAAACATCAACTGGCTCACCCACAATGTAAAAGCAGCTATGCTAGACCCAAAATGGCCCCTGCAACAAGCAGGGACCTCACACAGCCACAAAAAGCCCCCAAAAAACACTTTACACACACAAAATTCCACATACAGCTTTGTGATATTTTGTGCGTTTGTGTAGTTAGAGTGAAATACTACAGAAACACACTAAATCTCAGAAAGCTGCACAAATATTATTTTATTTTTATTTTTATTTTTATATGAAAGCTAAATTTAAAACTTCCTAGCCTAAAACTTAGATCTAGCCTTTCAATGGCTAGGTTTAAAAAAGAACAACTAACCCCCCCCCCCCCAATTAACTATTTTTTTAAGCTCCCAAAGGGGAAAAAACCTTACCCAATAGAACAGGGGTCTGCAGCTTTGGCAACTTTAAGACTTGTAGACTTCAACTCCCAGAATTCCTCAGCCAGCTTTGCTTTGCTGGCTGAGTAATTCTGGGAGTTGAAGTCCACAACTCCCTGCCTGAAGTTCACAACTCCCTGCCTGCTTGATTGCTGATTTAGTTGCTTGCTGATGCAATGGATTGCAGGCAAGGCAAGCCAAGCATTGTGGCTAGCAGCTAAGGTAAGCAAGCTGGAGGGGGGGGGATTTTTGCTAGGTACCAATTAGCAGGCAAAAATTAGCAGCTGGGATGGCCAGCGTGGTGTAAAAGGGACGTTTTTCCCTTTTAAACGGGGCTTGGCCATCCAAGCTCTGGCGATCCCAGCTCAGTTGCCTGCTAATCAGGCAACTCAGCTGGGATGGCCAGCATTGTGTAAAGGGGACGTTTTTCTTTCTTATACTTTCACTTTTTTTCTTTCCTGAGCCTTTTGTTTTTTCAAATCTGTTTATTTGTTTATCCCTTAGCTTTGAATTTTCTTTTTTTTTTATTGAAAAAGTTTTACAATACAAAAATTTTTCCCCCTTTTTTCCACCCCTCCCCACCCCCACCCTCCCATCCCCCCCAACCTCCCCCCAACCCCACCCCCTCCCTCCCCATCCCACCCCTGACTTCCGCTACACATTTCTTAAAAAAAGAAAACAGCAAAAATTTATAACGAGAAGAAAAGCAAATACTATTATATATTCAATTCTAAATTGAGAGGAAGAGAAAAGAAAGAAAGAAAAGAATTAAAAAAATTAAAATTAAAAAAAAGCCCATAAACATTTATCTAAAATTAACAATATTGTAATAAGAAAAACACCAGAAAAAATAGCCATTATAATATTTAACCCAATTTAAAAACAAAAAAAAAAGAAAAGAAACATTACTAACATTACTAATCATATGCCATACTCGATCCCCCAAAAATTATATAACTTACTTATTCATATTAGATAATGTCAAATAATTTAATCCAAACTACTCCCCTTAATTCAAGAACACAAAAAACCCCCCTCGAAGAAAAGAACATAAAACATACAGTATAATATAATTATACATATATTGTTATAATTTTCCATAGCTCGAATTACAATCTTCTCTCTTTATATAGATAACATCCAACCACGAAGATATTCACTCCTCTAGGTAGAGTCATTCAAACTAACGTATTCTATTTCAACAAGAAGAAACCCAATGCAGCTCCACCAAACCTTGAGAACAAAAAAATCAAAAAAAAGAAGAAAATCCTAGAAACTGCATTCCCAGATGTTCTTGTGAAACCGTTTCAAATCCTGCCACCCTTTGTCGTTCACTCCTGGTTGTAAGACGTTTTCATTTCCATTCTTTCCTCTTGGATGATAAATTCCAAAAAAAACTATGATAGGATAATCACAGAACGCTGCTACTATATAGATAGCATCCAACCACGAAGATATTCACTCCTCTAGGTAGAGTCATTCAAACTAACGTATTCTATTACAACAAGAAGAAACCCAATGCAGCTCCGCCAAACCTTGAGAATAAAAAAATCAAAAAAAGAAGAAAATCCTAGAAACTGCATTCCCAGATGTTCTTGTAAAACTATTTCAAATCCTGCCACCCTTTGTTGTTCACTCCTTCTGGTTGTGAGATGTTTTCATTTCCATTCTTTCCTCTTGGATGATAAATTCCAAAAAAAACTATGATAGGATAATCACAGAACGCTGCTACCATTGCAGCAATCTGTTAAACTTGCTCAAGATGTTGAATCCAATTCAAAATAATAAAAGAATCTCCAAGTCAGGATGAAGACTTTATAATCCATAAATCCAACTCAGTATAAACTTTGAGAATTTTATGACCATTTTCCAAAATTTTCCATGCTTTCTGATAACAGCTGTAACTTGTGGAAGACTTCACGACACTCATTAGTTACCACTTGAATTTCCTCGTTAAATTCTGGTTCCTGCTGCTCGATATCACCATCCTTTTCTTGCAGAGCGTTGGACCTCTGCTGCTGTTCATCTTGGGTTATAATATTTTTTAAATCTTGCTCCAGCGGTTCAAGGTCCGGTGCTCCTAGTCTAGGTTCACTGGTGTGCTCTATTTTTCCATCTGAAAAATCCATAGTAAAATCCTCCGAGAAACCAGATTGTACTCCTTGTACTTTTAACATTCTTTGATTCATTCTTTGAGTCTCATCCTTCTGTTTACCTTTTGCAAACTCTCTTTCTTGTTTCTTATTCTTAAGATATTCCGAAGCTCCCTTAAAGATATTTTTATAAAAATGTTCCGCTTTTCCAATAGTATTCAAACAATATCTCACACCATGATATCTAAAAATTATGCCAACTGGTAAGTCCCATCTAAATGGGATATTACTTTTCTTCAATTCCTTAGTTAAGAAAGCAAATTCTTTCCTATCCTTTAGAACCTTCGATGGTAACTCTTTAAAGATATTAATTTGTGCACCTTCTACTTGCACTCTGGCAGAGTAGGACCTTTGTAAGATGTCATCTCTCAGCCTTTTATCAGTAAAATAAACAACAACATCTCTGGGTAAATTCCTTTGTTTGGCTACTCGTGAGTTGACTCTATAAACTTTCTCTATACAACCAAGAATTATCTCATCTTCTAGCTCTAGTAATTCAGCAAAGACCTTTGCAGAAATTGCTTTTAAATCTCTCTGGTTTTCTTTAATACCTCTTACTCTGATTGCTGATGCCATAGTTTTGATTTGAAGCATGATAATATCATTCTGTGTAGTCTGATTTCGAATCTCAGCTTCCACAAACTTTTCTTCTATTTCTTGAATCTGGGAGTCAAATTTACTGCTAATTTCAGTTACTTTCTCCTCCATTTCAATCACCACACTTGAAAGATCTGAAATTACTTTAACAATAGTTTGACTTAATTGGTCATGCTTTC
This sequence comes from Coluber constrictor foxii, assembly GCA_038048745.1. Lineage (NCBI taxonomy): Eukaryota > Metazoa > Chordata > Lepidosauria > Squamata > Colubridae > Coluber > Coluber constrictor. The sequence goes on along the minus strand of CM075961.1, from coordinate 108,788,862 downwards.
CAGCAATCAAGTCCACAAGATTCTTCTGTGAATTTTTAATTTTGTCAACTACACTCGGTAGGGAAATTGTTATAAGTTCTTTTAAGTCCCCTTCTGCCAATCCAGACAATTGCATCATCTCAGCTTTGTTCTTCAGCTGGCTCATGGGGGAGCCCCCCCCTTCCTTTAGTCATCTTTACTTTACTTTAAATTGCTTTACTTTGCTTTACTTTACTTTATTTTACTTTACTTTACTTTAATTTAAAAAAAAAGTATCCAAAAAAAATTCTTCTTACTTTAAGTGCCTTTCCCATAGCAGAGTATTCATTTCAAAACCTCCATTTTCAATCACTCTGGCGTTTCTTCAATTAAGACCAGTCGCCATCTTAAAAGACTCTTAAAAACTTTCACTTCTCTTCCTCTCCTTCCCCCCTCCTCTCATTCCTCTTCCAAAAAATCAACAAATAATCAGTAAAAAAAATTCATACTTGCTTCTTCTTCTTTCTTTTTCAGCTTGCTCAATAGACGCTTCAGCTGTGGTGTTGCTTCCAGCGTCTGGCTCCGCTAATTAACTAATTAGCGGAGGACTGGCTCGACGCGGAGCATTCTCTGGAGGGTATGGAGGGGGCCGCTGAGGAGCAGGTTGTTCGAGCCGCCTGCCAGCTGTAAGGCGGCTCTGACGCGCCAAGAAGCCGGCGGGCATGGAGGAGCCCGCCGCCGATAAGGAAGGCACCATCAGAAGTCAGCTTTGAATTTTCTTGATGTATGAAGGATCAAATACTCAGCCATTATAATTCTACATTCCTTATTTACAGAAATCATATCAAAATTTAGAATGACATTTACTGGGAGCCATCTTGTAAGGTCCAGCCTCTCCACCTAATTCAAGAAAGTAAAGACTCTTGAAACTTGGCAATTCAAAAAGAATCTTTTATTGAAAATAGTGATAGCAAGATGAATTCAAAGCAGGCTTTGAGATCCCTCATGGCATACAAGTACAATTTATTTATTTATTTATTTTATTAAATTTGTATACCGCCCGTCTCCTGCTGGACTCAGGACGGTGCACAACCAAAAATAAAAAACATCCCAATACAAAATTTAAATTTTTAAAAAAAAATTAAACAATTTTGGCCCAAAATTAAAACATCCTGACTAAAATCCATTTGTAATTAAAAATATCTAAGGGGGGGAGAGGTTTATGCCAGCCCAGCTTGATGAAATAAAAAAGTTTTTAGGGCATGGCGAAATGCCCAGAGATCTGGTATCCTGCATATCTCTGGGGGCAGATCATTCCAGAGAGCAGGTGCTGCCACAGAGAAGGCCCTCTCCCTGGGGGTCACCAGCCAACATTGCCTGGCTGATGGCACCCTGAGGAGTCCCTCACTGTGGGAGCGTACTGGCCAGTGGGAGGCTATCGGCGGCAGAAGGTGGTCCTGCAAGTACCCAGGCCCTATGCCATGGAGCGTTTTAAAGGTGGTAACCAACACCTTGAATCAATCACATCTGGAAGATTCTTCCTCTGAAGAATGGCAGATACATGGATCTGACACATCTCTTATAAGGCAGGATCTGAGTCCCTCTAACCAAAAAGTGTTCATCAAGAGAAGAGAATATTTGTAGCTTAGGGTTGAACTGTGGGGTCCTTAGTGCTCTTTGAGCTTGATGGTTTTCTTACAGATGTTCCTTATCAAACTAAGTAACATCATCAGTACTAGAAGGGAGTGGAGTCTGCTCTTATTTTCATATACTAGTAGCTTACCCTGTCAGTTGCTTCACAAAAAGTGTTTTGATTAGTGCCGGGTCTCTACAGCCACAGGCAGAGAAGGGTTATACTGCACCCCTCCCTCAAATGTTCTTTAAAATACAGAGCATTCCTTTAGGAACCTCCAACACGCAAATTGTGATGATTCATCCTAAAATGAATCTTCTTTACCTGGAGCTTCAAAATTTGCTGTTTGCTGGGAAGGTGTGTAGCTAAATGTCAGTTTACATTTACATGTACATCTGACTTTGGGGATATTTTTTTATAACCAAACAAAAGTGTATTTTATGTGCAGTTCACAATGCTGCAGGAGGCTGAGTGCTGTCATGCCCCTGGCCACACCTCCTGGCCATGCCCACCCAGCCAGTCATTAGGGCAGAGAATGGATTTTTAAATTATATGAATTCCACCACTGTGGAAAGGGATAATTATAGAACATTCCAGTACAGGCTAAGAATGAACCTCGCACTTAAGCCCACTCAACACTGAAAATTTTAAAATTGGACAATTTAAATGATCTGCTAGAACTTTCAATTTTTAAACTAGACAATTTTGAACTATAGAACTTTAAATCCTTAAACTAGACTTTTTAACTGTTAGAACTTTAAATTTTTAGCTAGACTTTCCCCCCAAATTTTTAAATGATCTATTAGAATATCAAAATTCTAAAATTGGACATTTTTCCCTTTTAAAAATCTGTGGTAAAACTTTCTACACTTTCATTTTCAATTTTTTAAAAATCCACTCATTGGAAAAGAAACTGATGCTATTTTGATCTGCAGAATATGTTCCATGTATACATAGAATACCCAAATTATATATATGTACCAAATTTAAGCTACTAGAAGAAAAAGGAAAAGGTCTAGAGCAGGGATTCTCAAACTTTTTAAACAGGGGGGCGATTCATGGTCCCTCAGACTGTTTGGAGCCCCCACTGGCTGGGTAAACATGGCTAGGTGGTCATGTGATTGGGTGGGTTGGGTGAGTGGGCGTGGCTAGGTGGGCATGAGACTGGGTGGGCATGGCCTGTCGGAGCGTAAATCAGCCCCATTCCCCCCCCCCCCCCCGGATAATTGCACCAAATTAGAGACGGACAGATCTTGTTTTTCCATGCTGTATACTTTAAAGAAAGAAACCTGAATGTATTCTAAGAAACATTTTATTATAAAGATAAAACAAACTAGCTAATTACATCGTTACCAGCAGTGTTATCTCATAGATGGAAAAAATAAGTATATATCAGGAAGTTAGAAAAGAAAGAAAGAGACATGTGTAGTAGCTCAGAAATCACAAGACAGTCTTATCTCTGTGATAAGGTTCTCTGGCAAATCTTAGGATGGAAGTTCAGCTGGCAAATACAAATAACACATTGACAACGCCTTCTTTGTCAGTTGAGCAGACAACAGATATAGCCATCAAGTAAGGCACATTTTCTTTTTTTTTTTTTATTGAAAAAGTTTTACAATACAAAAATTTTTCCATTTTCACCCCCCCTCCCCAGTCCCCCTCCCCACCCCCTCCCATCCTCCCTCAACCCCAACCCCTTCCCTCCCTAACCCCCCCAACTTCCGCTACAAGTTAAAAAAACCAAAACTTAAAACAAGGGAAAAAGAAAAAGATTAAGTATTCGAATTCTCAATTAAACAAATTTCGAAAGAGGAAGAGAAAGAGAGAGAAGGAAAGAGAGAAAAAAAAGTAAAAAAAACAAACAAACAAAGAACCAAACAATAATATATTTAAACAATATTGAAAAAAAACCATTAATAGTCATTATAATTAAGAACACTATTATAATTGTCCTAACTACGCCCCTTAACTAAAGAAAAACCCCAAAAACATAAAATAAGAAATGTACGTGCATATATATTTATAATCATACAGTTATATCATAAAGAGAATTATCTTATTTAATTCATTTCTCAAACTCTATAATCCAACTTTAAATCTTCTCTTCAACTTGATTGATGTCAAACATATTTCGTCTCATAAATCCAACTTCGATAATCTTCGTCTTGACGCTGCCCCCATCAGCAAAATAAAACGTTTCTCCACACCACCCCCCGAGTGACTTTATATGAATAAAATTCAACCACGAAGATATTCACCGCTCTAGGAAGATTCATTCAAGCTAACTTATACTATACCTAAAAATAGGCTTATGCAGCCTTGGCATTCAAACCTTGAAAAAAAAAAGAAAAAACCAACTAAGTGCTGCATTCCCAGATGTTCCTGTAAAATTGTTTCAAATCCTGCCACCCTTTGCAATCCAATCCTTCAGGTTATAAGATATTTTCAATTTCATAGTCTTCTCCTAGATGATAAGTTCCACAAAAAATATATAATTGGGTAACCAGTGATCGCTGCTAATTTTGCAGCAATCCATCTGAACTCAGGATATCATGTCCAATCCAGGATAAACTTCATAGTAAAAGTTTTTATAATCCATTTTAATAGATAAATTTAAAGTTAGTCCAACTCAGAATGAACTTTTAACAAATTGTTGTACTTCTTAAAAGAATTTTTATAATCCACTTTTTCCAGATCTTTCAATGCTTTCTGATTCAATATCAAACAATTGACAATGCTCTTTAAATTTGTCAGCTGTGGTTTCCAGTCAGATTTCTTTGTTAACCTCTAGTTCCTGTCGATTAGCATCACCCCCCATGTCTTGAAGAGTATTAGACCTCTGTTGCTGGTCATCTCGAAGTAAATCTTTGTTTGTTGAGGCTTCCTCCAGCAATTCAAGGTCCTGTAATCCCCCAAGGACACTGAGGTGTTCAATTTTCTCATCAGAAAAATCCATAATAGAATCCTCTGGACAACCACCAAAATCTCCTTTTATTTTTAACACACTTTGATTTTCTTCTTTCTGTTCACATTTTGTAGACTCTGTTTTTGACTTTTTATCCTTAAGATGTTTCGATGCTCCCTTAAAAATATTTTGATAGAAATATTCTGCTTTTTCAATAGTATTCAAACAATGTCTCACACCTTGATATCTAAAAATTATACCAACTGGAAAATCCCATCTAAATGGGATATTACTTTTCTTCAGTTCCTTGACCAAAAAATCAAAATCTTTCCTGTCTTTTAAAACCTTCGAAGGTAACTCTTTGAAAATCCTAATTCGTGTACCTGCTACCTGCACTCTATCAAAATAAGACTTTTGTAAAATATCATCTCTCAGTCTTTTATCCGTGAAGTAAACAACAACATCTCTAGGCAGATTTCTTTGCTTAGCCAAACGTGAATTAACTCTGTAAACTTTCGCTATTGAGCCCAAAATTGATTCTTCTTGTAGCTTTAATAATTCTGCAAAGGCCTTTGCACAAGTTGTTCTTAAGTTTTCTCTGTTGTTTTCTTTTATCCCTCTTAATCTAATTGCAGATTCTTTAACCTTAATCTGAAGCATAATAACATCATTCTGAATATTATAGTTTTTGGCCTCTGCTTCCAAAAGTTTCGTTTGCAACTCTTGTATCTGAGTTTCAAATTTATTACTCATCTCAATCATTTTCTTCCCCATTGCAGCCATCGCAGTTGTAAAATCTGAAGCTACTTGAGCAATAATTTGATTTAATTGGTCATATTTCCCAAAAACCAGTTCCTCAATATCCTTCTGTGAGCCTTTTACCTGGTCTACCACACTCTCTAAAGACCTTGTAATTAACTCTTTTAACTCTTGTTCTGTAAGTCTCTGCAAATGAGACATTTCAACTTTATTCATCTGATTCAAGGGGGAGCCCCCCCTTCCTTTAGGTTTAGGCATCTTTACTTTTAAAAAGGACCAAAAAAAGAATCCTTCTTACTTCAATAGAAAAAAAAAGGAAAAGAAAAAACAGGAGAAATCTATTCAGGTTCTGTTCCTTTAAGTTCTTTGTCTGTAAATATTTCCGCTATTACTTTCCTTTCAAGCAGAGCCAGTCGCCATCTTAAAAACTTTCACTTTTCTTCCTCTCCTTCCCCCTTCCCCCCCTCCTCTTCCAAAAAAAAAAATCCGTTGAAAAAAAATCCATACTTGCTTAAATTTCCCTTCTTTCTTTTCCAACTTGCTCCGATTCTCATTCAAAGTGTGGTGTTGCTCCCAGCGTCTGGCTCCGCTGATTTAGCGGAGGTTCCTCTCGGGGCGGAGCATACCCTGGGGGTATGGAGGGAGCCATCCTTCTGAGCCCTCCCCAGGACAAAAAAAATCCTGGGGGGCTTGAGGAGGCTCAACCTCACCCCCAGAAGCTCTCCCTGCTCCTCCCGTCAAGGAGCAGGTTTTTCGAGCCGCCTGCCAGCTGTAAGGCGGCTCTAACGCGCCGAGAGACCGGCGGGCATGGAGGAGCCCGCCGCCGACGAGGAAGGCACCACAGGAAGTCAAGTAAGGCACATTTTCTTATACAGATACTCGTGCGGTTGTGGTTTGTTGAGCATATCAGCACGCTGATCATGTGTAGGCAAATACTGCAATTTTACAAAACCTTGTTTCACTAATTGGTTGATATTTTTATAATGTCAATGTGTCTGGACCTAGAACCCGTGAAACGTGAATCAGATTCATTGTCTTCCATCACGGTGATCGGTCGAATTGGGTGTGTCCAGATATCTGTGACCAAAGCATCAAACCATATTAGAGAATTACATGCATCTGAAACACAAGCATATTCTGCTTCAATAGATGAACAAGAAACAAAATTCTGTTTTCGCACATGCCAGTAAACAGGACATCCATTTAAGAACATCATATAACCTGAAGTACTTTTATGTGATTTCTTATCACTCACCCAATCAGAATCTGCATAACAACATAATTCTGCATGATCAGTATGTGTCGGTTCTAACAATAACCTCATATTTTTAGTGTGCTTTAGGTATTTCAATAATTTCTTAACACATGTCCAATGAAACTGTTTTGCCTTACCTATGTGTCGAGACAAAAGATTAACACTAAGTGCAATGTTGGGCCTAGTCCAACTACTAATATACAACAGTGACCCAATAACTGAATGATAAAGTGTTAGATCCTCGAATTCAGGACTTGATTCATGTGCCAAGATGTGAAAATCTGTTTGCATGGGTATGTGTCCTGTGTTAGCATCTTTCATGTTGCAATGATGCAAAATTTGCTCAATTTTATCCTCTTGTGAAAGACTAAACCCCTTTTGTGTTTTGACAATCTGAACACCTAAATAAGTGTTAACATGACCTAAAGATATCAATATGAAATATCTCTGCAAAGCTTTTGCAAAAGTCTCACTCATCTGCTTATTTGGACCAATATAAACAATATCATCAACATAAACAAGAACTATCTCATATCTATTATCAGATCTTTTTGTAAACATGCATTCATCAGTTTTGGACTTAATAAAGCCCATTGAATTTAGCTTTTAGTAAGACATAAGTACCACATTAAACCAGACTGTTTCAGACCATAAAGACTTTTGTTTAGAAACCAGGTATCCCCTTCTTGCTGTCGGAACCCTGGAGGACCTTTTATGTAGATCTCCTCATTTAGGTCAGCAGGTAGGTAAGCCGCGTCAGCATCGAACTGGAAAGCTTCTAAACCGAGGATAGTAGTGGTGGCTAAAGCAATTTTTACACTTTCAGTCTGGACTGTCGGTGAGTAGGTATTTGTGTAGTCCTCAGGATAATGTTGAGCAAAACCCTGAGCTACAAGTCTGGCCTTGTACAATGACTCACCATTTGGTTTCTTTTTGATTCTGTAGACCCATCAAGTGCCAATGACTTTTTTGTTTGTTGGAGGTTTTGCAGGCATAAACACCTTAAGTTTCCTTAGACCAGTGGTTCTCAACCTTCCTAATGCTGTGACTCTTTAATAAGTTCCTCATGTTGTGGTGACCCCCAACCATAAAATTATTTTCGTTGCTACTTCATAACTGTAGTTTTTTACTACCGGTTCTGTAGGTGTGGCTTATTTTGTGGGTGTGGCTTGGAGGTCATGTGACTAGGTGGGCATGGCTATGTGTATAGAAACTACTCAGAGGGCTGAAAAAAGTCATTTCTGACAGGTCCTCGCGCTTTTGATTGGTCCTCACACTTATGACCATCCTCACATTTATACCCGTGCAGCATTCTTAACAACCATGTCACTCATTTCACAACTGCTTCTCTTCCCCATGGTGATAAAATAGAGCAAAAACGTAAAATGTGAGGACAGTCGTAAGTTCGAGGACTGGTCAAAAGTGCCAGGACCAGAGGACCAGTTAAAAATAACTTTTTCAGCCCTCTCGGTAGTCCATGTCCACAAAAGGACTACCCAGAGGGCTGAAAAAAGTGATTTCTGACAGGTCCTCGCACTTTTGACTGGACTTCGTACTTATGACTGGTCATCATTTATGCCCATTGTAGCATTCTTAAATGTGACCAGGTGGCCATGGCTATGTATATAGGGACTACTCAGAGGGCTGAAAAAAGTCATTTCTGACAGGTCCTCGCACCTTTGACTGATCCTCACACTTATGACCATCCTCACATTTATGCCGGTGCAGCATTCTTAACAACCATGTCACTCATTTCACAACTGCTTCTCTTCACCATGGTGACAAGATAGGGCAAAAACATAAAATGTGAGGACAGTCGTAAGTTTGAGGACTGGTCAAAGGTGCGAGGACCAGTCACAAATAACCTTTTCAGCCCTCTGAGTAGTCCATATGCATAAAAGGATACAACCACAGAGAGGGATGAAGGAAGGGAAGGGAAATTAGAGTAGGAGTGAGGGTAAGAGAGGGAGGAAGAGAGGAGGAGAAGGAGAAAGGAAGAGGAAATAGGGAGGAGAAGAAGGGGGGAAGAGAAAGTAAAAAGGAAAGAAAAGAGAGAGGTGGTAGGTTTGAGGAGAAAGATTGCTGTACAATAAAAGAGTTGAAAGGGGAAAAAACCAACCCCAAACAAATACAAAGATATTAAGATAAAGAATGAATTATTAAACTTTAAAGAATAAAAGAGACAAAATATGAATAAATAGCAATAATTAGAAACACGCATACAAACATACAATGTCTTTTCTTTGAACAGAGTATTTGGCCGGTTCACAAATTTAAACAGTGTTTAGTCATTTCAATTATATTTACAATTTCGATATTTCCTTTTTTCCATATTTATTACTCATCTATTTTTTAAAAAAACCAATATTACCCTTCATTCTCATCTCTAATCTTAATCAAATTCAATTTTTCCCTTCTCTTCTATATTATACCTCTTCCCATTGTCATCTATTTCAATATCCATCCTCACATTGGTTAATTATGTAAGTATGTAATACAGTTTTTTAATACAAATTCAACATTTTAATATAAATCAATTAGTTATATAACTATCTTTTTTGTATATTAATCAATATGAACATGAATATTCCAATTATTTCCATGCAATCCAATTTCTTACAAATCAATTAATTATATTTACCAATAATAATAAACCAAATAATTTCCCCCATATATTCCTCCAAACTACAATTTATCCATTTCTGCTTTCAATACAATATACAATTAATAGTATCTCAATTATTACAATTCCCTAGTTAAATAGAGCTTTTTTTCTTTTGTGTTTTGAAATCTTGAACCTCCTCTTTTGCCCTAAATTTCCCATTGTTTATACCTACCTTTTTTGGTGAGGAAAAAGAAAAAGAAATCTCTCTCCCTGCCTCATTTTGTCACATTGCAGCAGAGCCTGCTTTACTTTGTTTCGTTTCAGCTAGGAAAAAAAACCTTCTCCAGTACTCTTTGCAGCAAAGAGCTTGCAAAACAAGAGCTTGCAAAAGAGCCTGCACAAAACAGCTGACAGTAAGGAGGCTGATCAAATCAATTTATGGTAATTAACCTATGCTGAAGCTGAAAGAGGCTGTTTTTTTTTGTTTTTGTAGGCATGGTCTACTCATTTGTTTTCTTTTAACATGGATCAGCTGTAGGACGGCCGTTTGAAGCCCTGCGGCAAGAATTTAAACAGGTTTTTTCCCTCTAGCCATCAACTGGGACTCAGGAGGCAGCAATAGATTGGGAGAGGGCGGGGTAAGCAAACGGGGACCGGCAATCCAACAGAGGCAGGGATGAGGGTGAGTGAAGGTGTGGCGTAGGGGGGGCAGAGAGGGCTTTGGTAACCCCTGTGAAATGGCCGTTTGACCCCCAAAGGGGTCGCGACCCCCAGGTTGAGAACCACTGCCTTAGACTGTCCATTTCAGCCTGCATTGCCTCATACTTCTCTTGCTCTGAGTCAGGAAGATGCTTGATTTGTGTGAACTTATGAGGAGGAAGTGTAACATTACAAATCAAAGGCAAGGATGTTTTTGTCAGTTGCCACGAATATTGTTGTGGAGCTATCCCCTTTGTGGCCCTCTTGGAACGCCTCGAACGTCCATTCTTCTTCCTTTGGCCTCTTCTTCACCATTGTCACTAGCATCAGCATCCGTGACTTGCGAAGACAGAACATCAGGTTGAGAAGAATTAGTGGATGGAACATTTGCCTGTGAATCTTGATCATCAGGCTGCGAGTCATCAACAACATCATCTCTAGGAAAATAAACTCCAGGATCATTGGAATGAATACTGGACCAGTCAGCATCTTCCTCAAAATTGGCAGATTGGGAAATCACTATTACATGTTTGGAGTCAATAAATTTGCTCTACTTCGAGTTATCATCAATACCCATACATCTCATCCTCTTTGCTGCTGGATCTCCTTTCCTTCTTTGAGCTAAGGGAATGTTCACCATACCATATGAACCAAAAATATGGAGGTTCTTGAGGTCGGGCTTGTACCCATACAACATAAAGAAAGGAATCTGATTTATTATACTACTCCAAGTACGGTTGACAATATAATTTGCATATATAATAGCTTCACCCCAGTATGGGTTACTGAGGTTGGCGTCTTCTAGGAGACAATGCATCATGGTTTGCAGGACCCATTGTCACCTTTCTGCCACCCCGTTCTGAGCTGGGGTGCAAGGGGCCGAGGTCTGATGAAGAATTCCATTCTTACGCATCTAGTCCTGGAACCACTGAGACATGAATTCAGCACCAAGATCACTTTGAATTCTGGTGATGCTTACTGCATGTTGGGAGTAAGGTATAAACAAGAGCAGCAAAGTCTTTAAAGATCTGAAAGGTCTCAGTTTTTTCTTTCATAGGATATACATATCCATACCTAGAATCATTATCAACAATTGTTAGAAAATATTTTTTACCACCAAGTGTAGGCTTGAAAGGACCTACTATGTCAGTGTGTACCAAATCAAAAATGTGTGTTGACAGGCGTGTACCGCGTTTTGGAATGGCTGCTGCTTTGGATTTGGCCTTTTTGCAGACAGCACAATCCAAAAACACCTTACACCCCTTTAGATCGAAACCTTTTGTGAACATTGGCATTTTCCTAAGAACACGGAAACTGGCATGCCCCAATCTTCTATGCCACTTATGAATACATCTGTAATGCAAAGGTTTACCAGTTAGTGAATTTTCAACATTAACAGTTTTATGAGGAATCTCAGGCTTGCTCTGAGCAACCTGTTTCCTAATTTTCTTTTTGTTGGCTTTAGGAGCTTTTGGAATAGCAACAGGATCTCTCACTGGGACATCTCTCTCTGGGCCTGTGTTCTCCTCTTTTGGAGTTCGTATACTTGTCTGTGCTTGTGGTTTAGACTTTGGCTTTAAGTAATAAACACTACCAATTAACATGGTTTCAGCAACAATATCTCCATTTTTAACTATATAACTTGCTTTTTCGAGGTGGTGGACCTGAAACTTTAATACTCTAGACAAGTGACTCTGACTGAGCAAACTACTATTTCCTGTTGGTATATAATAAACATCAGGGATGAATGCATCAAGCTCATCAACATAAACAGTTCCTTTTCCTCTGATCTGACAAGGATGATTGGAAAAAGAATAAAGTTCATGTAGTTCAGGTTCAGGCTCATGCATCTCTGTAAAAAGTTCTTTTCTGTAAGTAATAAGCAATGCTGCACCACTATCCAAAGTCCACAGAAGTTGTCTATCATATTCTGGATGAGGTTGTGGATCATTGGTTAAAGTAAATGTGACAAGTGCAGCTTGCAGATCACGCCTAGGACCACAAAAGAGCCTCTGCCTCTGCCTCCTCTGGAGTCTGTTCCTCTGGGCTGGTACGTGACAGGAGCTGGAAATCATTGGGGACAATCCCGTGTGGCATGTCCCACATGATTACAGATGTAGCATCTTGGCATCCTTGGAATCTAGGCTCTTCCTCGGAAGGGGCGCCTCTTTGGAGCTCTATATATTCACCAGGTTTTAATCTTGAATCATGGAACTCAGACAAAAGCAAACATGTACCGTATTTTCCGGCATATAAGACGACTTTTTAACAAAGAAAAATCTTTTCAGAAGTCGGGGGTCATCTTATACACCGGGTATAAGCCTGTGGGTTGCTGCACAGAGCTTTCCCCACCGTCCCAGGTGTCCACGTGGACTCTCTGACTTCCCCAGACCCCCAGTGATGGCGAGCCCCAGCTGTCTGGGGAAGTCGGAGCGTCCACGTGGATGCCTGGGACGATGGGGAAAGCTCTGTGCAGCAACCCGCAGGGTCCAGCATTAAGCGGCTTGCACCCTTGATGAGGTAGGCACAGCTTCGTGCCGGCAACTCAAGATTCGGGAAGCTGTGCCAGCTCATCAAGGGTGCAAGCTGCTTAATGCTGGACCCTGCGGGTTGCTGCGCAGAGCTTTCCCCACCGTCCCAGGCATCCACGTGGACGCTCCGACTTCCCCAGACCCCCGGAGATGGCGAGCCTCAGCTGTCATGGAGGTACAGGAAAATCACAAAGAGCCTTAGTAAAATTCTGGGAATCCAATTTATTATAATACATGGGAAAATAATTTTAATAAATATTTTGGAAAAGATACCAGTTCCTCACAATATGTGACTAATACTGGCTATCATACTTTTATAATTCTGTTCTCCCTGTATACATTATGAACCAATACTTAATTTAACACTCATTTTAAAAAAAATATTCCCCTGCCCACAATTATGCTATCTAATTAACAATAGTATTATTTGTATGGTTATGCAACATCCACTTTAGAACAGGAATGGGAAAATATGAAGCTTGCAGACTTAATCTGGTTTAGCTAGCTTGCCCCTATTTGATGAGTCCCATCACTGCTCCTTTCCAGTGCTAGATCTCCAACTGGCAATGTAATTTTTGCTTTACTCATATTCATCTTTTTTCACATGGGTATAATGGGCAGTAATAATAATAACTTTATTATCATTGTACGTGTATACACAGTATACCCATACAACAAAATTCATTTAACACTCAAAGACCAGGCCAACACACATAACAATGTAGTGAAGGGAGATGCTAGATCTGACCTTTGATTTCATGCCATTAAGTTATTGCCAACTCTTAGGGTTCACATTCATAGATTTTGTCAATGATGATCTGTACCTAATCTGGTGGTTGAGATCTTCCCATAGCACCCCAATCACCATTATAATTGAGTCTATCCACCTTGCTGCTTGTCATCCTCTTCTCTTTCCCCTCCATTTTCCAGCATTACAACCATCTCCAGAGAGCTGTTAAATGTCCTTTTTTGATATTGGAGAACTAATTTAGGACTGAATTAATTTCCTTACCTCACTCTGGAAGGAGGATATTTTGCAGCAGTATTTGGAAGCTAATGGCATTTGCTATGTTTTCTGTTCTCATATTAGGAGATTCTGGTATAGTGGTATAAAGAGTCAATACTTTCTTCTTCCAACAAGGATTGGGAGCAGGGCAGGGGGAGAGAGAAGTATTACCTGGAGTTATTCTTTTAAGAGTGCAAAAGTTTCAGCCTTCTGTATCTGTGCAGCTAGAGCCGTGGTAATGCAGTAGTTAGAATGCAGTACTGCAGATTACTTTTGCTGCCTGCTGGCAGCCTGCAGTTTGGCAGTTCAATTCTTACCGGTTCAAGGTTAACTCAGCCTTCCATCCCAATGATTTTGTCCAGCCCATTTTTGGAGTTTTGTGTGACATTATTTCCAATTTGCTTTTTTCCCCTCCCTTTCTTAGATTTGTTCCAATACACACAAAGGGAATAAACATGTGTATAGCAAAACATATGTTACTGCAATATTTTTCTGTGAGAAATACTTCGTTTTCTGGAAAAATTTCAGGGGTGCCAACATTTACGGCCATGACTGTATGTTTATAAGTGACAGTTTTCCTGCTAAGTACCTGCATGTCATAAGCATTTGAATTAAAATTACCATATTGAAATCAAATCTGATGTTTTTAAAGTTTTATTTGGTGTGCATTGGAAGAGGGGTCATCTTATACAGCGAGTATAGCCCAAACCCTATATTTTAACAGGAAAAGTAGGGGGTCGTCTTATACGCCCAGTCGTCTTATATGCCGGAAAATACGGTAGATTCAATTGCAACAGGCCAGTAGCATGTTTCCAATTGGGCCCAAAATTGTTGGGCAGTTGCCATCAGGTGGAAAAGTAACTTGGAATTCAGTATCAATGGTCATCAAGAATGTTTTGCATGCTTTAGTATCTAAGTCTCTTATTGCAGGAGTCCATGGCTGGTCAGAAGAATTAAACACCATGCAATAGGTACCTTCTCTACGGACCAAAAGTCCAACCTCACTGACCCAGGCCTTATAATTTTGTCCTGAACGCTTTAACTTTGAATCACCAGCCAGTGGAACAATAGAAGATGCCTGTTGAGGAACTTGCATTTGAGATGCTGGTAAAAACACCTGTGTGTCAGCCTCCAGTGCTGACATAGTAAAGAGGAGGTTAAATTCCTGTGGGATTAGTAAGAGAGACTGCCATAGAATGATTTAGATAATGACCAATAGGATAAGGAAGCAAGCCAGGAAAGGGAGGGATTATGGAGCAGAGGTCATTTCCTGACTGCATATGAGTCCGTGAAGACATTGTTCTAACAAATAAAAGTTTTTTTTTTCTTTATTATCAAAATGTGAGAGGCATCTTATTTCTTAAGACAACTCTAGCTGGACAGGCAGTCAGGAAAATGTTTTTTAAAACAAAAAGAAATGCTCTCTTCAAAAACTTTTCTTCTAAAAATATTTATGCATTCCTAAGCTACTCCACGCCGACGTTGGCAGACCTTCAGATGTCTCCATAGGTAAACAAACCTTATCAGTGGCCATGGAAGAAACAATCTCCACCGGAGGTTTGCCTCAGAAAAGGAAAAAATTATGATGCCTTTTGCTGGACTCCCATCAAGTGCCAGGTAAGGGGGGAAGGTTCTATGGCTCTCCAAACGGCAGCATAGCCCCCCCCCCACACACACACAAGGGAAAAAAAAGGATGAGAGAAGAAAGCTCCAAAATGCACTCAGGGCTTCCCTCCCTGCTCAGCAAGCGACCCAGCCCAGCCACGGCATCACTCCCCTGCACCCAAATGGGAGATGATGAAGAAGCCCAAGGGCACCGTGGGCAGGCTCACAGACCCCCGCAATGGGAGGAGAGGCCACCGAGGGTGGAACCACCCCGATTCAGAGGGAAATTTGATGGGGATCCGGACCTGCTAGCTCAATTTCTCGATGCAGCTGAGATTTACATCGAGCGCTACACATACCTTTCCCCTTTCCCCAGGGCCCTGGTCAGTGCCATCGCAGAAGGTCTGGAGGGAGAAGCAAGGAGCTGGTCAGCGGCCCAGTACAAATACAGGGCCCCCCAACTGCAAGATGCAGATGGTTTCTTACAACTGCTGCGAGCCCGCTTCGAAGAAACAGGGGACAATCCCTATGTAGAAGATGAGCTCAGGCACCTAATTCAGAGCGGGAAGCCTATCCAAGAACATATCCGTGAGTTCAGGAAAGTTGTTGGGACTTTACCTCCTTTGCCTGAACGACTGCTAGTATACTACTTTAGAACCAAGGTTAGATAAGCAAATCGCCCAAGTGACTGCTTATCGAGATATTCCGAACTGACTGTCTGACTGGTTCCAGACAGCAACGCAAGTTGAGAGAGGGCTACGTGCCAACAACATGCTAAAACAACCACAGGCAAATGAGAAAACCCAGGTGGACCAGGAACCGTCCATCAGACAAGAAACTACAGCATCAAGGGCCACCCAGAGGCCATCCACCCCACGGAGTCCACTGAGGTGCTACAGGTGTGGGGGAGTTGGGCATCTGGCAGCAGCCTGTGGAACCCCAGAGCCAAAAACAGAGCCCCCGGCCAAGGCACGACTGGAACGAGGACCCAGGCACACCACCAAGGCACCATTAAGACTTTCCCCGACTGCAGAAGTTTTTGCCCATCTGACTGAAAATAGGGGGAGCTCCGACGATGCGAATCGACCCCCCAAACTGTATGAGGGCGATGACGATGGTGAAAACGACCCAATGGTGAGCGCACCCATCCACCCTTTTCTTTTCCCCATATGCCTAACAGCCCCAAAAACAGGTACCCAAGGGACTTTCCAAGCCCTAGTAGATACGGGTTGCACGAGGTGCCTGATTAACCTACCCACAGTCTTAAAACTGGGGATCCGGGCTAAAAGGCTCAGCCACCCAATCCGTTTTCAGCAAGTTGATGGATCCCTACTAGGGGGGGCGGATGCCACACATTTGACCAAGCCGGTGAAGCTGGAGCTAGCGGATCACTGGGAAATGATTCGGTTCATAATAGCCCCCAAGATGACCAACCCAGTCATAGTGGGACTCTCCTGGCTGGACAAGTGGGGCCCCACCATCTGGTGGCAAGAAGGGACCCGCAGACTGAGGATAGCAAGGGGACCCCACCCCCTGCCACCACAACTAGAGAAAACGGCCCCTCCTCCCATCCAGGGGGTCCAACCCCTCCCTCTAGAGGGACAAAAGACGGCTCCAACACAGGTGCCCAACCCGCCCTGTAAAGCGACAACAGAGCAACTGGCGGCCACCTCCAGCACCTCCCACGGCCAGAACCAGATCCCAAAAGAGTACCAAGACTTGGCAGAAGTATTTAGCGAGACCGAGTGTGACATACTACCACCCCACCGCGAAGCCGATTGCGCTATCGAAATCATCCCTGGTTCGAAACTACCAAAACCTAAATTATACGCCATGACACCCCGTGAAATGCAAGAACTGCGAAAGTACATAGACAAGAACCTACAAAGGGGTTTTATCGAACCAGCCAAATCACGGGTAGCGGCACCAGTTTTCTTCAGGGAGAAGAAAGACGGCTCCATGCGTCTGGTGGTCGATTTTCGTGGGATAAACTGTGTCTCCGTGCACAACTTATACCCCCTCCCCCTCATGAAAGACATGCTAGCTCACTTGGCCAAAGGGAAGGTTTTTACCAAACTAGACCTTCGTGAAGCCTACTACCGCATACGCATCAAGGAAGGAGACGAGTGGAAGACAGCATTTAACTGCCCCCTAGGAAGTTTTCAATTTAAAGTGATCCCTTTCGGACTACAGGGAACACCGGCAGTGTTCATGCAACTGATAAATGAAGTTTTACATGATCACCTTTATAAGGGGGTCCTCGTCTACCTGGACAACATTCTCCTTTACACAGAAACCATAGACAAACACATACCCCTCGTCCGCCAGGTGCTCGAAAAACTGCTGAAAGCGAACCTCTATGTCAATCTGTCGAAATGCGAGTTCCACCAGTCACGGCTGGACTACTTAGGCTACCGAGTGTCCAATGAGGGGATAGAAATGGACCCAGCCAAAGTACAATCGGTCCTTGACTGGCGACTCCCACGCACCTGTAGACAACTGCAAAGCTTCTTGGGGTTTGCAAACTTCTACAGACAATTTATCCCCTCTTTTGCAAAAATTGCCAAACCTCTAACCGACCTCTTAAAAACAGGGAGTCCAGCAGCAAAACCTCGCCCAGGACAGCCTCTACAATGGAGCCCGGTCTGCCTACAAGCCTTCGAAACACTAAAAGAAATGTTTGCAAAAGAACCAGTCTTGAAACATCCTGACCCCAACCAGTCTTTCGTCATCCAAACAGATGCCAGCGACGTGGCAGTGGGAGCGGTTCTACTCCAAAAGAACAGCCAAGGGAACCTTCAGCCCTGTGCTTACACTTCCCGCAAATTCACCGACACAGAGAGACGCTGGGCAGCATGGGAAAAGGAAGCGTTTGCAGTGAGGTGGCCGCTGTTGACCTGGAGACATCTGCTGGAAGGAAACCAGACACCGTTCGAGGTTTGGACTGACCATAAAAACCTGTAGGCCCTTAGGACCCCGCGGAAATTATCACCCAGACAAGTCCGATGGGCCCAGAAACTCTACGCACCCTAGTCCTCAAAAGGAGCCACAACGTTAGACCAGCAGGCCATTTCGGTTTTCTAAAGACTGCACTTAGTACGAAGACAATTTTGGTGGCCTCACATGAGGAAAGACATGGACAGCTATGTGAAGAGCTGCACCATCTGTGCCACGATGAAAAACCAACCAGGAAAACCTCCTGGGTTACTGCAGCCAGTAGCTGAACCGACAAGACCATGGGAGGAGATTGCAATGGACTTTATAGTAGAGCTGCCGAAGAGTGGCGGAAACACAGTGATCTGGACCATAATAGACTTATTCTCCAAACAGGCACATTTCATATCCTGTAGTGGGCTACCCTCAGCCCACCAATTTGCCAAGCTGTTTGTGAAACACATCTACCGCTTGCATGGAGTACCCAGAAGAATCATCTCCGACCGAGGTGTCCAGTTCACAGCGAAATTTTGGAGGGAATTCCTACGATCCATAGGATCATCCCAAGGTCTCAGCTCAGCATTTCACCCGAGCACCAATGGCGGGGCGGAGAGACTGAATGCCATGATAGAGCAGTACTTGAGGTGCTATGTAGACTACCAACAGTCGAACTGGGCGGACCTCCTATCTTTTGCGGAGGTCGCATACAACAATGCTGTCCACAGTAGTACAGGACTAACCCCATTCAAGGTAGTGAGCGGTATGGATTTTGTCCCCATGCCAGAATATCCCAGGGAACCCCCTTCTTCAGTCAGTTTGAACGATTGGATGGCGATGCTAAGAGAATCCTGGGAGAACGTCAAAAAGGCATTAGACAAGGCGGCACAGGCTTATAAGAAGCAAGCAGATAAGCACCGAGCCCCTCAAAGACCGTTCTGAGTAGGAGAGAAGGTCTATCTCTCCACCAAGTACTTGAGACTCAAACTCCCAACTAGGAAATTGGGCCCGAAATTTATAGGACCATTTCCTACAGTAAAAATAATCAACCCGGTCACGGTACAATTGCAGTTGCCCCGGTTACTAGGAAAGATACACCCCGTTTTTCACAGTAGTCTTCTGAAGCCTGTGGTGGGGTCAACTTTAAGGTCGGTGCCACATGATCCCCCAGGGCCCTTGATCATTGGGGGCCAAACTCATTATGAAGTACAGTGAATTCTCGATTCGAGGTGGCACAGAGGCCGCCTCCAATACTTAAGTGGAAGGGTTACCCATCGTCAGAAGCATCATGGGTGAAGAGCACGAACATTCAAGCTGACCGCCTTATAGCTAAATTCCATGCAGATCACCCGGACAGGCCGGGAGGGGGTGGGACACAGTCCCAGACGAGGTAATGGTATTAGACCTGTTGTTTTATCTTGTGCAAGTTTTGCTGAAGAATGAAGGGAGAGGGGCCGGATGTCAGCCTCCAGTGCTGACATAGTAAAGAGGGGGTTAAATTCCTGTGGGATTAGTAAGAGAGACTGCCGTAGAATGATTTAGATAATGACCAATAGGATAAGGAAGCAAGCCAGGAAAGGGAGGGATTATGGAGCAGAGGTCATTTCCTGACTGCATATGAGTCCGTGAAGACATTGTTCTAACAAATAAAAGTTTTTTTTTCTTTATTATCAAAATGTGAGAGGCATCTTATTTCTTAAGACAACTCTAGCCGGACACTGTGGTTGAACCTGCGGCTGCTGTACTTGAACCTGCAGCTGCTGTACTTGGACTTGTGGTTGTTGTGCTCCAGCTGTTGCTGGTGCTTGAGCTGCAATATTAATATGGCTTGCTGGAGCTGCTGGCACAAACTGGCACTTGTCTTTGCTGCATTAAACAGTGTTGTGCCCCATCTGCATCACCAGGGGGTGCTAAAATTTGAGCCTGTGAAGACACAGTTGCAGCCTGAAGAACTGATTTAGAGACATTGTTGAAAAAGTTTGCTGTACTTGTTGTAAATGCTCTTGCAACATAGGAAGCAATTCAGCTTTATCTTGTAAATTACTTTCACCAGCAGATGGTGCTGCAACACTAGTTTCAGGCTTCGCAGAAAAACTTTTTTAGCATCAAGGATAATCTGAGAAGGCAGGACATCACGAGTCACTTGTGATATGGACACAGCTTTCTGTTCTGATTTGCCTGACACAAAACCCTCCTGGGGGAGTGGCTTTGGCTTCGAAGAAAATGGCAAAATGGAGGACTCAGGAATTTGAAAAACACTGGAGCCCTTCTTATCTGGCTCAAGCATAGAAACAAACACTTTCACCTTGTACAGCTCATGTTCTAAAAACTCTATTTGATCACAATAACTTTTCACTCCCCCTTATTCTCTTAAATCATCCTTTAAGTTGTTTTATACTTTAAAGGGTCTTCTTGACAATTTCTGACAATGTTCCTGTCTCCTGATAGTGATTTTTTCCCAAGGCTTAAATTCCTGTTTCCTGGGGAGCTCTTAGCAAGTCATAATGCATTGTCTCCACTGATTACCATTTGTGGTCACTATACATAGTCAGAAACCAGCAGACAGATAGTCTCACACTTTGGTATTATATCTGTTACAATTTATAAAAGAACAACCTTTATTTATTTTCTTTACTTTGTGTAATTGTAGGTCCTGAAAGACTCACTGTATTTAATAAATCAGTCTTCTCTGGACACATTTCTTTGGCAACAGAAAGAGGCATTTTTAAAAATTCTCCCTCTACAAATGGTCTGCCAGTGTGGACTATTAGCTTGGCAATTTGAAAACTTCTCACAGTGATGAAACATTTACCTGCTTCTGCTTCACAAAAGCATTTTGCTGAGTTATCAATCCATTTTTCAGTTTTAATATTTTGTCTCTTCTTGCTTGTCTGACCAAACAATCATATTTGTCTTTATGTTGAGTCTTGTAGTGTTGACGCAAATTGTATTCCGTGAACACAGCCACTAAATCCTGGCATATCAGACAAACAGCTCTTTCCTTGTACGGCATGAGAAAGTAATTGTAAGTCCAGTGTTCTTTGAAAATCCTGCACTCTATGAGTCAATTTTTCTTTCCTTGACATAATTGTTTCCTAGGGGTTAAAAATTGCTATTAGTAAGATACAAATAAATACAGATCTATAAAAAATAGGGATCACTATAGCACAGGAGTAATGACAGGCTGAGAGAAACTGTCAGTGACTGTCTCTCCCCTTCCTGCTCCTCTCTATGGATCTGGGTGGCCCCTTCCCCTTTTGTACCAGGCAAAGGCTTCGTGGCACTGCTGAGGGTCTCTTGCAAACAAAAAGTTAAAAATAAAACTTTAGATGTGATAATTTAATTTGTTTTCCTCCTGGGGGTGTTTTATTTGCATGTTGCTCTTTTGGTTGACTTTTCTTTTTACTAGATTGTTTTTTAAAATTGTTTAGAAGTCTAGTGTAATGGTCCACTTCAGGAATCACAGTTTTGCAGCAATTCTTCTCAGCCCCAAGGAGCTTACAATCAACAAGTCTCTCTCTCTTTCTCTGGGGGCAGGGGGAAGAACCCCTGAACTGGTGGTGGGGAGGCAAAGTTCAACTGGTTGGCGGGGAGGCTGGGCACTACAACACAGATGGCATGCAGACTCTGTAAAAGCACAACATCTGGGAGGAGAAAATAAACTGCTTAGGTGGGGCAGCTTCTGCAAGACTACCCGGGAAGGGCTTTTACCCTCTTTATGGGTAAAAAAGTTTCATCAACCACGATAGGACGTTGGGTCAAGGCATGTATATCCACAGCATATGAACGTAAAGCCAGACCTATCCCAGGTCCTATATTTGCTCACTCAACAAGAAGCGCAGCAACTTCGGCAGCTTGGGCTACTCAGACTTTTCTGTCAGAGATCTGTCGTGCGGCCACTTGGTCATCAGCCACACAATTTATTAGACATTACAAAATAGATTCTTATGCCTCTGCAGAGGCATCTTTTGGTCGAAGAGTACTGCAACAAGTATTGTTGGCCTAGTGCCAGTTTTTTAGTGCAGTCAGTCCCACCCTGGTATATGTGGAGCTTGGGTATGTCCCAGCCGATGGAATGCAGGAGCAGCACTTTGGAAAATGGACATTGTCTTACCTGAATGTCCCTTTTCGAAGTGCTGCGACTGCATTCCATACCCTCCCTGTTAATACTGACTGCCTTGTTGGAATAAACTGTTTGTATTTAACTTATTGGTTTTAGTTACTTTAGTTTGCAACTTCGCGAACAGACTGAAGTAAGATCAAAGAGAGGGAGTGCCTAGAGAGGAGAGAGAGAGATATGAAGAAATTATAGATCTACACTCAGTTCCCTGCAGACAACATAAGAACATCTCTTCTCCCTCCCTACTTAGGCACTCTTCTCCCTCCCTACTTAGGCAGGGCAGCTTCTGCAAAACCCCGGGAAGGGCTCCGAGTGCATGCTCTGCTCCCTCCCCATGTAGGCAGGGCAGCTTCTGCAAAAAAACCCAGGAAGGGCTCCGAGCACATGCTCTGCTCCCTCCCCACTTAGGAAGAGCAGTTTCTACAAAACCCCCAGGAAGGCTCTGAGCGCATACTCTGCTCCCTCCCTACTTAGGCAGGGCAGCTTCTGCAAAGCCCCTGGGAAGGGCACCAAGTGCAGGCTCTCCTCCTTCCACACTTAGGCAGGACAGCTTCTGCAAAAACCCCGGGAGTGGCTCTAAATGCAAGCTCTGCTCCTTCCCCACTTAAGCAGGGCAGCTTCTGAAAAAAACCCAGAAAGGACTCTGAGTGCACGCTCTGCTCCCTCCCCACTTAGGTAGGGCAGCTTCTGCAAAAACTCCAGGAAGGGCTCCGATCCCGCCATCAAATCAGAGGATTTGTTTGTGGATAAATGATTTTCTGACAGTCAGTAAGGATTCACTCACCATTCCTCTATTCTGATACTAAGCACAGGAGCCCTTTCCTTTATTCCTTGTACATACATGACTGTGTAGGAAGCTAGTTCACTTTTTCTGGACTGAGCGCCCAAAGAAAGCCAGGAAGGGTGGAATCTAAGGGGGAGGGAAGAAAAAACCCAGGCAGATCCCATTCTGAATAGCCTCCTGCCCAGGTTTCAACTGATCTCTTCTCTGATTCTCAAATGAAGAGACCCCACTCACCTTTTTGTACTCTAGTCTGCCGGTCCTTTATTTTCCCCATTTATTGGGGGAAATTGGATTTTTATTGGGTCTTCTCGACTAGCTCCTTGGTTTTCCGAGGAGCTGAGAGAGATGAAGTGTTGGAAAAGATGCCTGGAGAGCGATTGGAGGACAAGCCGATTTCAATCTGACCGAACACAGGTGAGATCTTATATCAAGATCTACCTAGTGGCGATAAAAGCGGTGAAGTCTAGCTACTTCTCCGCTCTTATTGCATCTGCAGAGAACCGCCCAGCCGCGCTGTTTAGGGTGACCTGCTCCCTACTTCAGGTGGGGATGCGGGAAGATCCCTTACAGGGTCAAGCTGAGGATTTTGTGCAATTCCTGCATGATAGTCGCTCAGATTCGGGAAGGCCTGGATAGATCCAGGGGAGGAGACGGGGTGTAGGTCCTGAGAGTGTTATCTGGGAAGAGTTTGACTTTGTGGCTCCTGAGGACATTGACAGGATTCTGGGCAAGCTTAGTGCTGCCACATGTTTATTGGACCCATGTCCCTCCTGGTTGGTACTGGCCTCCCGGGAGTTACACGAGGCTGACTCCAGGGGATTATAAATGCTTCTCTGAGTGAGGGTGTCTTTCCCACCGCCTTGAAAGAGGCGGTTGTGAAGCCCCCTCAGCAAGAAGCCTTCCCTGGACCTGGCTATATTATCAAATTATCGTCCAGTCTCCAATCTTCACTTCATTGCGAAGGTTGTTGAGAATGTGGTGGCGTGACAACTACCCCTATACCTGGATAAAGTTGTCTATCTGGATCCGTACCAGTCGGGCTTCAGGCCACGATACAGCACAGAAACAGCATTGGTCGTGTTGGTTGATGATCTCTGGAGGGCTCGGGACAGAGGTTGTTCCTCTGTCCTGGTCCTATTAGATCTCTCAGTGGCTTTTGATACCATCGACCATGGTATCTTACAGCACCAGCTGGAGGGGTTAGGAATAGGGGGCACCTTGCTTCGGTGTTTCTCCTCCTTCCTCTCTGACCGTTCTCAGTTTGTGTTGACAGGGGGGCAGAGGTCGACCTCAAGGCACCTTATCTGTGGGGTGCCGCAAGGATCAGTCATCTCACCCCTTCTGTTCCACATTTATGTAAAACCGCTAGGCGAGATCATCCGTGGTTTCCGGGTGAGTGTTCATCAGTATGCTGATGACACACAGCTATACATCTCCACCCCAATGATGTCCTTACTGTGATGTCCCATTGCCTGGAGGCCGTGCGGATCTGGATGGGGAGAAACAAGCTCAGACTCAAACCCTCCAAGACCGAGTGGCTGTGGCTTCCGGCGTCCTGGTATAGTTAGCTGGTACCATCACTGACAATTGGGGATGAGACCTTGCTCCCCACAGAGAGGGCCCACAACTTGGGTTTCCTCCTGGATTCATGGCTATCTTTAGAAGACCATATGATGGCCGTGGCCAGGGGGGCCTTTTATCTGGTTCACCTAATCCATCAGTTGCGTCCCTTTCTGGATTGTGATGCCTTGCACATGGTCACTCATGCCCTAGTCACCTCCCATATGGACTACTGTAATGCTCTCTATATGGGGCTCCCCTTGAAGAGCACCGGAGGCTCCAGCTGGTTCAGAATGTAGCCACGAGAGTGATTATGGGCACAGCTCGCTGTGCCAATGTAACACCTCTCCTGCGTGAGCTGCACTGGCTCCCGGTGGTTTTCCGGGTGTGATTCAAGGTGTTAGTCATCACCTTTAAAGTGCTCCATGGCTTAGGACCTGGGTACCTATGAGACCGTCTTTTGCCACCAAAGTCTCCCACCAACCAGTTTGTTCTCACAGGGAGGGACTACTCAGGGTACCGTCAGTCAAATTACGCCGACTGGCGACTCCCAGGGAGAGGGCCATCTCTGTGAGGGCTCTAATCATTTGGAATGAACTGCCCCCGGAGATATGGAATATCTCTGATCTCCGTGCTTTCCGTTGTGCCCTCAAGACCCTGATGTTCCAATAGGCGGGGCTAAACATGTGAACATATGAATGATTTTTAAAATGTTATCTAATTCTGGGTTTTATTTAATTGGGCCAAACTATGTAATAATTTTAATTAGCAATTTTATTATGTTTATGTGTTTATATTTTTATCTTGGCTGTACACTGTCTTGAGTCCTACGGGAGAAAGGCTGTATAGAAATATAATAAATAAATAAATAATAAATAAATAAACCGGACTGAACTGGTAGCATTTAAACCCTGCGTCCAGCGCTCAGCCCGCAACTCTTTGTGCTCCTTCAGGTCTGGTTTGCTGAGGAGGGTGGGGGGAGCAGCCCTAATGCCCTACTGCCCCCCCCATGGCCCCAGCCATTGCTCCTGAGTTTCCTCAAAGGTACAGCATTTTCAAAGGCAGCAGCTCGTGTCTGGATGTGCAGAACAGTATCTTGCTGCCAGGCCTCTCCACTGCTGATTGGGGCGTTCTGCCAGGCCAGCTGCCCCCCTCCCACTGGGCTTTTGTGCTTGGCGCTTGGCCAGTGTGACTGTGTCATATTAGAATTCAACATAACACAAACACAAACAATAGAACATACCAGAATCTTAGATTTTAAAAGAGCTGATTTTAATCAACTCAGAGAGAACTTGGAAAAGATTCCTTGGATGAAAATCCTAAAGGGGAAAACAACTCAAGAATCTTGGGAAACTTTGAAAAATATGATCATAAAACCCAGACCAGCACAATACCAATAAGAAAGGATAACAAGAAATCCAAGAAGAAATCAGCATGGCTGCACAAAGACCTCTGACAAATTGAAAGATAAAAAAGGACAAGAACAAAAAATGAAAAGAGGGACCCACAACTAAGGCAAATAGGAGCCTGAGTGGCGTAGGAGGCTAATGCCTCCTACTAAGGCAGTAGTTAACATCCAGCTGCCTGCAATTACTGCGAGTTCAATCCTAGCCAGGCTCAAGGTCGACTCAGCCTTCCATCCTTTCTAAGGTGGGTAAATTGAGGACCCAGTTTGTGGGGGTAATAAGCTGACTTTGTATAAATATACAAATGTATGAAAGCTATTGCTTAACGCACTGTAAGGTGCCCTGAGTCTCCGGAGAAGGGCGGCATATAAATCAAATTAAAAAAAAATAGCCAGAATCTGCAAAGACGTGGTCACGAAAGCAAAGGCCCAGAATGAATGAAGACTTGCAACAAAAGTCGAAGATAAAAAAAAAAGGTTTCTTCCAACATATAAATAACAAGAAAAAAAAATCAAGAAAGCAGTCCTTGATAAAGAGAGATGGCAAGAAAGTAACAGGCAGCAGAGAGAAAGCAGAGCTGCTTAACTCATTCTTTGCATTGGTCTTCATGTAAAAAGAAACAATAGATCAACCTACCAAAAACATCACTGTAAAAGGCAGATTAGAAATAAAAGTTAAAATAAGCAAAAGAATAGTAAGAGAACACCTGTCTGATCTTGATGAATACAAATCACCAAGACCTGACGAATAACATCCCACAGTTCTAAAGGAGCTGGCAGATGTCATCTCAGAACCACTGTACCACATTTTTCGAAATCTGGCTTTTATACAATACAATCAAGTGAGGTACTAATACCACTCTATAAAGCCTTAGTAAGAGCACACCTAGAATATTGCATCCAGTTTTGATCACCACACATCGATGTTGAGACTTTAGAAAAAGTACAAAGAAGAACCAGGATGATTAGGGAACTGGAGACTAAAACATATGAAGAACATATGAAGAATGGTTACAGGAACTGGGCATGGCTAGTCTAGTGAAGAGAAGGACCAGGGGAGACATGATAGCAGTGTTCCAATATTTGGGGGGTTGCCAGAGAGAGGAAGGGGTCAAGCTATTTTCCAAGGCACCTGAAGGCCAGACAAGGAATAGTGGATGGGAACTGATCAAGGAGAGATTCAATCTGGAAATAAGGAGAAATTTTATGACAGTGAGAGCAATCAGCAATGGAACAGCTTGCCTTCAGAAGTTGTGGGAGTGTCATCACTGGAGGTTTTCAAGAAGAGATTGGACTGCCATTTGTCAAAAATGGTGTAGGGTCTCCTGCTGGGGATATGTGTGTGGTTTGGACTAGATGACCTACAAGGTCCCTTCCAACTCTGTTAATCTGCATATTTTACTGTACATAAACATGATTCTATTTTTAAAAATACATCTCTTAGATTTTAGAGAAAAGGAATTAAGAAATTTAGAAAAAAAAAGGAACTATTTTTGCTATTCAATATGACATAACTCTCTAGGTAAAAGGTCTATACAGTGTTATTACAGCTTTCCATGGGTAAATATCCAAATATCCAAATTTACCCTTTCCACGGGTAAATCCAAATCCAATTGCTTACCTTCTGGCAAGCAATTCTGGAGAAAATCTAGGGCATTCTATGTATTTTATGTTCAGTTGTACACTGATTGATGCAGCAGATTTCAAAGACTCATTGCATGGACATAAACACTACATGTAAGAAACCATACCTTGAAATCACAAAGGGCAACTTGTTGTTCTATGCAGTGTATGCAAAAATGTTTTTGGCTAAAATACGGTTATAAAATTAAGATTCTCCCTATAAACATCATAAGAATTCTCAGCTGCCTTAGATATAAAAGCTATTTGTAGTTTACATGCACTGTAATTCAGACTATGGTAAGGGAAAATATGTTCAAATTCCTTAACAATAACTCATTAAGTTACAATGTGCCATAGTTATTCCTTTAACTGCTCTATAAAACAATCTCATGTATGGCTAGAATTGGAGTAGGGACTTTGATTTTGAATTGAGAGCACTGGAGGAAAAATGTTATGTTAGTGTAATACATAAACATTCATAATGTTAGACTAACTCTTTATATGTATTTGACATTGGGCCATGTTGGCACTTTCTTCACTTTTAAATTCAACATTTTCTCAGAAGAAACTGTAGTCTTTCTGCTCACAACATTGTCTCAGAAGTCACATAAACAAAACTCATAATATTTTCTCAAACAGAATCAAGTATGTTGTGTTCTTTCCAAAGGGACATCTAGTCACCTTATCAAAGAAGTGCTTTTCTTGTCCTTCACGTGCCCAAGGACTGATATGACTATCACTTTGACTGTGCAAATGTTTTAAACAAATTGAGCAGAAATGAACTTTTCCAGTATTTCCATTTAGATTAGAGTTCACTATTGTTCTAGTGTTTACTGTGAATGCAATGGCATTTGATACATTCAACTTGTGTCCCCCAAATTAAAATATATAAGGGATAGTTTTTGTCTAGAATATATATCTAAATGAATACACTGGATGTATATGATTGTCATGGTTGTGTGCTAGATTATTCGTAAGTTTTATAATAAATCATATTTTTCCATTGTAAGAAGATAAAATAGTTTTAGTACGTTGATAATGAAGGTATTATGTTGCTTCATGAAGAAATGCTTTGCTAACAGTCCTTGGCTCTAGAGAGTATACCTAAAGAAGGTAGTAAAAAAGTCATAACATATACTATTGAGTATAAAGGGAAACAAGTTTTTCAACAGAACTCAATACATCAAGCTTTTTTAGATTATTACTCTAATTTGTACCATGCTGATAATATTAAAAAGGATCTCATTGATGATTACTTTGAGAAGATGAGGGTCACCAAAATCTCAAGTATACAAAGTGATAGATTTGTTTATTTTAACTCTAGAAGTGTTGCTGAATGCTCTACGGGACTCGGACAATCTGAATGGAATAGTTGTAAGGCAAAAAGATTACAGAACAAAAGCATTCGCAGATGATCTGGTCGTTACCCTAACACGACCTTTGGAATCAATCATACAGATGAAAAACATTATAGAGGAATATGGTCTGGTTTCAGGTTTTAGCCTGAACCAGAAAAAGACTAAGATGATAGTTAAAAACATGTTGGAACCACAAAGGAGTGAACTGGAAAGGTTGGCAGGCTTTGAAATAGTTACAAAGATGAAATATCTAGGAGTTCAAGTTGCAGCATCTAATATAAAACTTTTTCAAAATAATTATGAGGAATTGTGGCATAAGATTCAAAAGGACCTTGAAACGTGGAAGAAGCTGCAACTATCTTTACTTGGTAGAATAACAGCCATTAAGATGAACGTTCTACCTAGATTTCTGTTTTTATTTCAAATGATTCCGGTGCTTAAAAGTGATAAGACTTTGATAGAATGGCAAGCAGGTTTAAATAAATTTATTTGGAATGGGAAAAAAACCAAGAGTTAAACTTAAAATTATGCAAGATGTTCGTGAAAGAGGTGGCCTTAAAGTCCCAAACCTACGTTTATACTATGAGGCAGCAGTGTTGACACAAGTGGGAGATTGGTTTGGAACAACAAAAACAGAAATTTTAAATATAGAAGGCCACGACTTGCAACTTGGATGGCATGCATATTTATTTTATGAAGATAAGAGAGATAGAGTATTTAACAGTCACATCTTAAGACATGCTTTGATGAGAGTTTGGAAGAAGCACCAGCTTCAATTGGATTATAAAATACCTTTGTGGTTGGATCTTGGGCAGATTATGCCAAATATAAAGTCACTCGGGGGGTTTTTATACAAAGAGATACTTTTTAATGATGGGGGCAGATGGAGTCTGAAACCTTTGAATATTCTGTTGGAAGAAGGAATGAATCTAACTTGGTTGCAGTACCTTCAACTTCAAGCGAGATGGAGAGAAGATCAGAAAATTGGACTAATGTTATATGAAGAAGATTTGGTGACTCAGATAAAATGTAAAGGGCCGATGCATATTAAGCGAGTGTATAATTTATTGTTAGAAAGAGACTCAGAGGGTGAATTAGTTAAAGATTGTATGATAAAATGGGCACAGAATTTTGCAGAACCAGTAATGTTGGAAACATGGGAAAAGATTTGGGTCCAGAATGTTAAATTTACACAAGCACAGAACTTGAGGGAAAATTTTTATAAGATGCTTTACAGATGGCATTTAGATCCTAAAAAGTTATCATGTATGTATCCAAATGTTCAACCTAAATGTTGGAGGTGTGATTGTTTGGATGCAACATATTTTCATATTTGGTGGACGTGTAGAAAATTGAAAGCATTTTGGATTAAACTTTGGTGGGTAATGCAGAATATTTTGAGGAAGAAGTTTGAATTTTCTCCTCAGTTTTTTTTTGCTGGGAATAGTTAAGGGCTTTTCATCAACTGAAATGAGATTAATTTTATATATGCTTACTGCAGCCAGATTACTGATTGGACAATACTGGAAGAAGGATAGTGTACCTACTATAGAGGAATGGATATTGAAGATGTCTAATTTTGCAGAAATGGCTAAGATTTCTGCATATCTGAAAGATAGGACCCATGAAGCTTTCGTTAAGGAGTGGAAGAAATGGGTATTTATATTTATATGCAGAATAAATATCAAAGTAAGAAGTTTCAAGTAGCACTTGAGTTATAATAATGTTTATTAATTATATTGTTATATAACTGAATTTATATTATTATATAACTGAATTTATATTTTTATGATGATGTATTGTTTGAATTTGATATATTTCTATATATTTTTTTTGATTAAATATTTTTTTGCATTTATATCACGTTTTATGCTAGAATTTATATTTGTCAGATTTTCATGAGTTTTTATAAATTATGTATTTGATACATGATTGGTTAAGAAACATTATTAAGATTGAATATTGGGAATTATAGTTAATGTTATACATTTACATGATATTTTAATCTAAAATTTAAGATGCTCAAAGTTATTTTATTACTCTTTTTAAAGATAAGTGTTATATTTAGATTGTTAGATTGTTATGAGTTTTTATAAACGATTTATGTTGTTATATATTTGGTTAGGGGGAAATAGATGCTATAAGTCTGGATTATTTTTTTATTACTTAAGGTTAAATTTGTTATATTTTTAGCTGGATCTCACCTTGATGTTGATTGTTATATATGATTGCTTAACAGTGGAAGTCAAGGGGGGGAAGGGGGAGGGAGAGGGGGGGAAGGGAGGGGGTGGTTGTTGGGGAGTGGGATTGGGGGGGAGAGGGGGGGGAAGGGATATTAAAAACTGTATTGTAAAACTTTTTTAATTAAAAAAAAAGTCATAACATTTTAAAATTTAGGAGACAAGGAAAAAAAACAGGAATTCTTTCCAACAGTCATCTTTTTCATGGATTATTTTTATTCTGAAGTATTTATTATAAACTACTTCTGGTTGGATAAGTAATAAAGTAAAAATGGTTATATTAAGCAAAATTTTTCAAGATGTTGACAGCTTGAAGGATGCTAATTTAGGACACATTTGTCCCCAAGGATATTTTACAGCATATTTATTTATTTTGTCAAGCATGTATTAGATAACATATATAAATTCCTGTATTCAAACGTGATTTGAATACATGAAATGAATACAAATAAAGGGAACATTAGGACAGGGAAGGTAGGCACGCTGATGCGCTTATGCATGCTCCTTACAGACCTCTTAGGAATGGGATGAGGTCAGTGGTGGGATTCAAATTTTTTTATTACCGGTTCTGTGGGCGTGGATTGGTGGGCGTGAATTGATGGTCATGTGACGGGGGGGCATGGCCAACTCGATGTCACTCATGTTGAGGGGTGCTTCGCCTTGCCTCTCATGACCATGGGGATGCTGCAATGGTTTTAAGTGTGAAAAACAGTCATAAGTCATTTTTTCAGTGCCATTGTAACTTTGAATGGTCACTAAATGAACTGTTATAAGTGAAGGATTACCTGTACAAAAATACAAAAAGCTTACCTGTACAAAAATACAAAAAGCTTCTTTGCTTGCAAAAAGCTGCCCTAAGTAGATTAGAAATAACTGCAAGCAGGAGTTACAAATCAGGGAGGGTGCCAGAGCACCTTGAGGAATTAAAATAGTTAAAATGCAGTGATAACTATCAACAGCCAACTCTTACTCATAAAGTGAAACCCTTTAGCAGAGAGGTCATTTAAGCTCTCCAGAAAGAGCACACCCAGGAGAAGCAATCCTTAGATCCATTTACATCACTTAAAGATACCAGCTGGTCTTACCAACCTCATAAGATATCCTAAGGAAATCATTCAGATTTAAGGAAAGATCACATGCCCCCCAGAAAGGCAGTACAATCATTATGGCATTGACTTTGCTTATTGGAAGCTGTCTGGGAAAGTTACAAATAATGATCACATGACAGTAGGACAGTGCAGCCTAAATTATAAATACATGTCAATTGCCACAGATACTTGAGTATAAGCCGATCCAAATATAAGCCGAGGCACCAAATTTTACCACCCCCCCAAAAAAAATCACCCCTGGGAAAACTTATTGACTCGAGTATAAGCCTAGGGTGGGAAATGCAGCAGCTACTGGTAAATTTCAAAATAAAAATAGATACCAATAAAATTACATTAATTGAGGCATCAGTAGGTTAAATGTTTTTGAATATTGATTTCGAAGAAAAACAGTAAACTAGCTCTGTAAGTGAAAAAGAGGATCAATAAAAACAATATGGTATCAACAATAACTTTAAAAGTACTGTATATGAGTTGGGTAGCTATATAAATTTGTTTAATAAATACAATGGGAAAGGTCTTTGGGGATTCCAGAATTTACATGGCACTAATTGGATTTTTGATCTCCCTTTTACCTCCCCTGTTCTACCTCCCCATTTTATCTTTAGCAAACCTCCCTGCAGCCCCTGGGAGCCAAAAAGGGGCGCGGTGGAGGGGCACCACACCCCCACGCCCCATTTTACCTTTAGCAAGCTTCCCTGCAGCTCCTGGGAGCCAAAAAGGGGTGCGGGGGAGGGGCACTGAACCCCTCACACCCCATTTTACCTTTGGCAAGCCTCCCTGCAGCCCCTGGGAGCCAAAATGGTTGCAGGAAAAAAGGCATTTTTTCCTCTAGTGAGGAAAAAATGCCTTTTTTCCTGCAACCATTTTGGCTCCCAGGGGCTGCAGGGAGGCTTGCTAAAGGTATAAGCCAAGGGGGGCTTTTTTCAGCTTAAAAAATGTGCTGAAAAGCTCAGCTTATACTCGAGTATATACGGTACTTGAATTTTGATCACATGACCAGGGGATCCTGTATTAGTCGTAAGTATGAAAATTGATTAAAAGTCACTTTTTTCAGTGGTGTTGTAACTTGAACAATCTCTAAACAAATGGTTGTAAGTCAAGACCTACCTGTATTTATTTTAGTATTTTAATTATTTTATTCTGTTTTGTGACCATAATAAAAACATTGACTGATTGATTCATAAGTGAGAGAATAATTTAATAGCTGGAGATGCCTGCCAGGATCATTCCTGAATGGTGCTTTTTCTTGGCTAACATCACTTACCTTCTCCACTGGACATTATACATGTGTTTGTAACAGAAGTTAAAATAAGTAGCATAAATCTAAGACAGCAAGTGTGGGCACCTCCATGTCAGTAAAGGTTATTAAAAGAAATATAGAGTGCAGAAACAATACAGGTAGTTCTTGACTTATGACCACAATGGAGCCCAAAAATTCCATCCCCAAACAAGCAGTTAAGTGAGTTGTGACCCTTTTTACAACTTTTTTGCCACAATTGTTAAGCAAATCACTGCAGTTGTAAAGTGAATCATGTGGTTAAGTGAATCTGGTTTTACCCATTGACTTTGCTTGTCAGACGCCAACTGGGAAGATTACAAATGGTGATCACATGAACTCAGGAAACTGCAACCATCATAAATACATGCCAGTTGCCTGAATTTTGATCACAGAAACAAAGGGAAGTTTCAATGGTCATTAAGTGTGAAAGCTGGTCTTAAGTTACTTTTTTCAGTGTAAGTGTAACTTCAAATGGTCACTAACATATGGTTGTAAACTGACAATTACCTGTAATATGTCTCAGGTTGATGTAGTACAATGTGTTGTTTACATAAGGTATCAGGGATAAAATGAATTGTGCCCTGTTTCTTCTCTAGGAGTTGCCTTCGAGCATCTCTAGTCAAGTATGATGTAATAAAGACGTTGCTATGTTTGCAGAGGCAGATGTTTTTAAGAGTTTATATAATTGATTAATGGGGGTAAGCAGTCAATTTACTATGCACATCCGAATTTGCAATGGGACGGGGGAAATCCTATTTTTTAAAAATAGGATTTTAAATAGCAAAATCTCCATTTCCACCCCACTCCAGGGGAAGAATACTGCAAAATCTCCATTCCCACCCCACTCTGGGGCTAGCCAGAGGTGGTATTTGCTGGCTCTCCGACCTGCTCAAAATTTCCGCTACCGGTTCTCTGGAACCTGCTGGATTTCACCCCTGCAAAGAGACTCAATTAGGCTATTTTTTTTAGAATGAAGGCAAACTGATTCCTGGTAAATTGGAAATGTCGCTATCTATCTAATTGTAATTGTTTGGTTTAGGTAGAAGAAGGAGCGAATTGGGTTTATCTGAGTCTTTTTAAAATTAATTAAGCGTGCTTGGGTTAAAATAGATGTAGCAAACTTGCCTGATATATTGCAATAAAGGGCCACTCAGCAATGAGACTTTTTTTCTCTTACATTTTCCCTGCATATACAGTATTTTAAAAAAACAAAACCTTCCCCTACAGAAGACTAGTGTGCGAATAAACCGGGCAGTTTTGCACAGCTCTTATTTAGTAAATCCTATCTCAATTATTTTTTAAAAAAGACGACAAGAAACGCTATCAACACCGGTCCACCATTCTCTACGCCTGTGTTTTCCTTTCGACGGAAGAGCGTTCCTTAAAAAAAAGGAACCAGGAAGTTTGATTGGCATGCTCGCAACCAATCAACAATGAGTTCGATCCCGGAGTTTTAGCGCGAGATTATTACAATAGTGGTCTGTCGGTTTTTTGGCGCCCCATGGAAGAGGTTGGCGGTGTTTGTTGTTCCCCGGACTTTTAAATTAAGTCCCGCTTTCCTTATGCGAGGAGTACCGTACGTTTTGCTCCCTGGATCCTTCTCATTTGTACGGTGCCCCCTCCCCTCCGTGATTTCAAGCTCCGGAGCTTTTGGGCGTGTAATTTTTGCTTTCCTCCAATTCAATACTCGCCCTTCAACCTCGGTGTTCTGTCCCGCCATGGCTCTTGTAGCTGGTGTCATCCGTCGGCTAGATGAGAAGGTAGTGAACCGCATCGCAGCCGGAGAGGTCATCCAGCGACCCGCTAATGCCATTAAAGAGATGATCGAGAACTGGTAATATGCCCAATGGGTTGGGTTGGTTGCTCCTAATAGTTGTAGGAAAGCAAGAGGTGTTTACTAGCCTACACTCGCAAAAATAGTTCCTAACGTGGAATATTTCAATTACAGCTATTGCGTTAAAACACAGTATATATCTGAATTTCGGGTGGGTTTGAAGATAGTTTTTTTACTGAAAAAAAAATACAATTAACCTACATTCTCATAGAAAAAGTATGAGAGCTGCTAAACGGGCAGGAATGAGCTAATTACTGAAAAGAGGTTTGGAGAAGAGATTATGCAATCTAAAGTTAGCTGGTAGTGTAAGAAAGAAACTCAAAATAATTTGGTGGGACAGAAAAATTAGAACAGGCTTTCAAGATTCATGTCAGGCCTTCAAGGTAGGACAGGTCAAAAAAGAAACACAAATTCCAGGAATGTTATTTTATTGTAGAGTATTTTAACAGAAACTAGAAGCCTATTCAAGTTTCTTTCTGTCCCATTTTATGCTGAACAAAATTAAGGTGGAATTATTTTGAGTTTCTCCCTTTTTTTCCCCTTTTTTCTATTTCTGAACTGTGTTATTTTTCCAGTTCCCTTCTTAGCAACAGGTCAATCCACCTCACATTGTGATGAAAATAGAAGGAACATTTGTTGAATATGTTCTCTGCCTTGAATTATTTGTAAAAATAACAAAGACAAGATGTAAGTAAGTAAATAAAGCTCCTTCCTTCACCCCTTAGCTGCTGTTCTATACCGTGCCCAAGGTCAGCTCTAAATTTCTTTATACTAATATAAGTTGTTAACTCCTGTCAGTGGTCTATAAGTTTTAAGGTTTCATTTAAAATAAATTTATAAATACATATGTATATTACTGAAAAGGAAAAAAAGGTCATGCAGATATTCACAATCATTCAGAATGTGATGGAATGTGCAGCTGGAAAAAGAGTAGAAGGGACGGAGGAAAGGTGGCAATAGCATTGTGACTTCCTGCAGCATATTCCAATGAGAAGCCTAAAACAAGCAACTGGTTAGGGGAAGGAATTTCCCAAGATATATCTATTAGGTTAGAAACTTTTGTCTGATGAGATTCTAATAGGTATAAGCAAATAAAGAACTGAACTTGATTGGATCTCATGTCAGACTTGGGCTTGGGTCTGATACAGTCAGGTCCTAACAACGACATATCTGAGTAGTTTTCTTTATTGTACCTTATCTGTAGACAGACTCTTACCAGATTAAAGCAAGCATTTGCAGAAGTTCAGAGATTTTCTGATAATCGCTATGGAGAAACAGTTTTAATCATCTTCTTGCTGACCAAATGTGCCAAGCTCCACTGCCTCTTTGCTCTTTGGGATGCAGCTCCTCCCTCTTGGGAATCTAGAATAATTCCACCACAAGCACAGAGTTATGACGGCAGTAAATAAAATGAACTAACGTCCTCCCACCCTCCCTCCCTCCCTCCCTCCCTCCCTCCATCCTTATCTATAGCCGTCCAACTCAACCAAGTGACTTTAGGTTCCTTACAATTCTAAAATTATAGAACAGTCAAATTAAAAACCAAACAATTAAAACATCCAGAAATTATATACAATAGCCAGGATAATGAATCATAGTAAAACCAACACAGTAAAACCAGTGTCATTAACACATTCAGAGCTATAGCTATAGATTTGGACACATGACCAAGTTTTTAAGCCTTGCGAAAGGCCAACAGGATCGGATCCATTCTAATTTCCATGGAGAGAGTATTCCACAAGACAGTGTCTATAATAGAGTTCCTGCCAGTCAAACTCATTGGCTGATGAGATCTGCAGCATACCCAGTCTGTTGAATTGAATGCATTTGATGCATTTTGCATCAGTTGAAGTTTTTGAATGTCTCCTTGGAGATCAAGCTGTTGTGGCATCTCTGTACCATGATCCAGACACTCAGCATCTGCCTCACAATTACAACATAAAAGCAAGCTGTGATCACATGATGTGATTTCTGATTTTTTTTTCTGAGCCAAGTCAGTGAAGAAGCTGTTGGAAGTTGGAAGTCACAATTATGTGACATCCTCACTTAAAATTCCATGTGGTCCTTGTTTACTGATGGCAACTAGGACTGCTGCAATAGCTATGGCTACGTGATATAGTCACATAATGTTATACTTTATGACACAGGTGTCAAACTCATGATGTCAAGTTGCCGTTATGTGATGTTTTGGGACATTCCCTTTGCAGAGCTGGGATGGGCATGGCCTGCAGATAATGCATCCAGCCTGTGGGCTGCCAGTTTGACACCCCTGCTTTATTCTATGTCACAATGACAGAGTTCCTGGTCCCAATTGCCGTCATTATCCAAGGATTAACTCTATCTGTATAATCTATATAACGAGAATAAAGTGTTGCCTATTTAGAATTTTCATGCACATATTCTAAACATTCATGTGGAATGTCATTTGATTGGCAGTATCTCATTACAATATATTTGTTGTTTTTTTAGTTTAGATGCTAAAGCCACCAACATCCAGCTGACAATTAAAGATGGTGGTTTGAAACTTATTCAGGTACAAGATAATGGTTCTGGAATTAGGGTGAGTAGAGTACTTGATTGTTTAGCTACCAGACTTTATATAAAGATGATAGTTTTAAAAAACACTAATTTGTGGTTTTCTTCTATAGAAGGAAGACTTGGATATTGTGTGTGAAAGATTCACTACAAGTAAACTGCAAACTTTCGATGATTTAGCTAGTATTTCTACATATGGATTTAGAGGTGAGGTATGTTGAGATGGATACTACAATCCAGTGTTTTTGTGGTTCTTTGTTTTCCCCTGTTAATATAATATATTGGTTCTTAAGAAGAGATTCAAGCAATAGTTACAATTACTATTATTTAGTTTGTCAGAAAGATGGAAGTAGAGCTGATTGATGTAATAATATGCGTAGTAACTTTTTGGCTGTCAACTTAGAGCCATTTAACTATTGTCCCGAATTATGGACATTTACAGTAACATTGAAAAGGGTATTTATTTATTTGTTAAATTTATATGCCGCCCTTCTCCGGAGACTCAGGGTGGCTTACAATGCATTAAGCAATAGCCTTCATACTTTTGTATATACCTGCTTAGTAGGGCTTTCACCCCCCCCCCCCCAAGCGGTGTTCTTTTTTATAAAAAGCTTATTGCCCCCACAATCCGGGTCCTCATTTTACCTACCTCGAAAGGATGGAAGGCTGAGTCAACCTTGAGCCTGGTGAGATTCGAACTTGCAGTAATTGCAAGCAGCTGTTGCTAATTAACAGCACTTTAGTCTGCTGTGCCACCAAGGCTCTTTCTTTATGGGCTTTATGGCCCATAAAGCACTTTCAGTCATTATAAACCATTGCATTGTCATTCTCATGTTCACATAATTGTGATCTAGTTGCTTTGTAACCTATTTGCATACATGACTGATTGATATGCGCTCCACAATCATATAATTGCCATTTCCAATCTTTTGTCATGTTTACCCAGAAAAATCAGTGGAGAAGCCAATAGGGAAAGTTGTGATCTGCTGCTACCTGCTGAAAGAAAAGCTCTTTCTGGCTGGCTGAAGGAGTCACTTGCCAAGGGGAGCTGAATTCCTTTGGCAGAGTGCAGAAATGGAGCTGAAATCATGAATATTTCAACTCCATTCCTGCACCTTGCTGAAGGACTTACAATTCATACACAGGTGGAAGATGAACTTCTTCAGCAGACAGCTCTTTCACCAACCCTTAGATGTGTGAAAGCAAAGCATTGGGTGAGGCTGAGCACTGAGGGGAAAGGCCAGGTGAAGACTCTGTGCATGCGCAGGCTAGGCAAAGAGGCTGGGCGGGCTGAGGCCAACAAGCTACAGCTGTTGCTGGGCAGACTTGTTCGGCCCTGCCCAGCCTCTTTGCCTAGCCTGCTCATGCATAGCCTCTTCATCAGGCCTCTCATCTCAGTGCTCAGCCTCATCTCTTTGCTGCCGGCCTAGTCACTGTGCCATCCAGTGTCATCTCTTCACCTAGGCTCGGACAGTCCTCCCCAAGCCAAACCTCCATCTTGTTTGGGATATGATTGCCTCCCCCTCCTTGCTTGCTCGGTCCTCTCAATATTGTAAACCACCTCATCAACCTTGAGGTGAAGATTCAACTGAGTGACTCCAGATTGAATTCTTGCCAAGTTGCGAGGTCAAGAAGAGGAGGAGGGGTGTTGGCAGTGGCGGTGGTATTGTTTTAGGGAAGCAATACAAGCAGCTAGGTAGGTGACTGCACAAATACCCACATCGATGGCAGTTTCCCCCACTCTGCCTCCTCCATGCCTGAGAGTATGAATGATCCATTCCAGCTTAGGAGGGAAAGCAAATGTGCCCTCTGAGGAGCAGAGCTGCGCTCCTCATCCTTCAGCTCCAGCCAGAGAGCTTGAGACGCAGAACTGCGAGGTACAGCTGCTGTGGGAGAAGAAACTGTGCGCTTGAGCTTCCCCACCTCTTTGCTTTTTTTCCCTGCTGCCTCCGAGGGACACGCTTCTCCTGGATTTTCTCCCCACAGTTGGCGCTCACTCAAGCCTGCTGCTGCTCTTGAGGGTACCCACACAGCAGTAATGCCAGAGTGTGCATACGCAGGGAGCCTTCCCAAGTCCCAAGTGGCTGCTGGTTCCAGGTTGCTGCGTGCTTGTTAATTGAAACTTTCCAGCCTTTGGGTGCGCTCCTTTCTGTCCCCCACCCCCCACCCCATGGCTTCAGTCTGAGGAGGATTGCTGTAGCGTGGCAAGTATAGCACAGGCTGATCCTGTTTCTGCTGGGTGGGTGATAATTCGCTGCCCGCTTTGCCTTCGAGTCGCTCGCCCCTTAGGCTTTGCTTGTGCTGGCAAAGAATGGGAATAAGGCTTGTGTCATGTAATGGCGGGCAAGGGAAGGGGCTCTGCCATCAAAAGAAATGACATTTCCCCCCCTCCCCCTCAGGAGGCCAGGCGAGCGAGCAGCCAGGAGGCAAGGTTAAAATGCCAGGTATCTCTAGATATTTTCCTGATAAATGGATTCACACACAGAGCCCCTCCCTGTTCATTTTGTAATTTTAGCATTTCCTTTGGCAACTTTAAGCTGTGTTGATTTCAACTCCCACAATCCCCCAGCCAGCATAGTAGGGAGAATTCTGGGGGTTGAAGTCCACCTAGCTTAAAATGGCCAAGCTTGAGAAAAGCTGCTCAAGAAATGATCAGCTCTGTCTGTCTCTGAATTGGTGCTAACAAGCCATCTCAGCTTAGTCACATGACCACCCAACATCTAATGGGCATCCTCTTCCATGAGCCCCCACCCCCTTGCTCCCTGGCCCTTCAAAGCACACCATGCTCCAAGGCTTTGTGGAAATTTCTGGAAGTCAGTAGAGGGATGCTTTAGGTCTCTTTCCCCTCCCGCCAAAAGGATAGACCCATAAAAAGGCCCTGAGATCTAACCAGTATTGCCTGCAAAAGCTAAATTTTGAATGGATATTTCAGGCATTTTGAACTCTTGCTAGGCTTCTTGGATGTTGGAGAGTTGTTGGGAAAAGATGGAGATTGTGGGGCCTTTCCTATTTGGGAAAGTTGGATTATGTCTTGGCTTTTCTCTCCATAGATGCTGTGATGTTGCTAAACTTGCTCAAAACATCTGGGCTCACAGCATCCTACTGAGCCTCCAGAGTGGATACCTAGAGCACTCACAACTGCTCGCGTCAAGCAGCATGTGGGACTTTGAGGGCAACCATAATGCTGATTCAGTGAAAGTTTGCAGGAAGCAGTTTCCTTCAAGTCCAACTTCTGCCTTGAAAGATCTCTGGAGAGGATGGTGGGGGAGCAGCATGACGGAAGGCTGACCCAACAAGCTAGCATCCTTTCCACTTATAATTGGAAACGGGGATTCCCTTTTGAGAAGGGCCAGCCTCCCTCATGCAGGACAGGGAGCACTGCTCCCCTGCCACCTACTCTTCTCCAGAGATTTGCCAAGGCAGAATTTGTACTCGGAGGAAACTGCTTCCTGCAAACTTTCTCCATGTTTCCACACACAACAGCAGTGTCCTCCGCCTTCTCCTTTGCTGGGAGGATGCACCAGACAGGGAAATGCCAATGATGTCTGGGATTGGGAGAAGAACATCTTTAGTGTTGTGTGCGCACACACAGACAAACACACTATTCCAAGTTTGGAGACTTTTATCTACATTTGAGTTTATAAACTACCAATCATGCCTTGGCTTCGGGAGAAGGCTCTCCTTACTAAGTGGATAAAGGTCCCCAAACCTGGTATGTGTGTATGTGTGTGGGTGCATGCACGTGGCTGCCAGCAATTTGAGGAGGTGAGTTTGTGGAATACCAAATTGTCCCCATATCAAGTTAGCCGGTATGACTTGTTCCATCCTGAGTCAGCCACGCCCAGCGAGCGACATTAAGATGTCCATGCCCACCCAGTTGCTCCCCCCCCCCCGAGGTCAACCGTAGCCCTGATGTGGCCCTCCATGAAATTGAGTTTGACATCCCTGTTCTAGAAGGATCAGTGTGTCATGAAAGTGTGTCTTTGCTCTAGATCTGAAAATCTTGCTTGGATTTCAACAGGGAAGTTTTTCAGCTCCTGAATGGAGACTTCCATGGTTTCTCCCAGCCTACATTCCTTATTTGGGATTCTGTCTGTTTAGCAACCAACAATATTGCTTAATAACTACAACTGGCAGTGCAGGGATTATAGTTCTTGAGCTAAACATCTGGTGGGCTTCTTGCTGAATTTTGGCTTTATTCAGTGATTGAGTTTCTGGTTCCAATTGTGGTCATAAATTGAGGACTACTGTAAATAAATTTAATTCCTGACTCTCCTCCAAGAGCTCAGGTTAATATCACTAGCTGCCAGCTGCAACAATTTAAGATCTCAATATTTCAGAAATCATTCCCTCAATCTTCATAACATTTGCTGAGTGTAGTTAGTTTTGCATACCTACTCTTCGCATAATATCCACAACCAAGGGAAATCTAACTGTATTGTGACTTGGCTTTTCTGCATATTTAGGTAATTCAAAGCCTGGGGAGGGCGAAAATGGCGTTCCTCACCCACCCACCCCCAGAGGCTGGAAATTGCCCATTTGCTGACTTCCGGTCCTACCTGAAGTTGGCAAATGGGCCATTTCCAGCCTCTGAAGGGCCTCCAGGGGGTGGGGTGGGGGAGCTGTTTTCACCCTCCCCAAGCTGCTAGAAAGGCTCAGAAGCCTGGGGAGAGAGAAAAATGGTCCTTCCCCACCACTACCCGAGGCCCTCTGGAGGCAGGAAACAGCTGGAGCTGAGCTCGCATGCCATAGGTTTGCTATCGCGGCCATAGAACTTCAAAATTAAAAAACAGGAAATGGCCCATGTTACATGAGATCATAAAATTTTGTGAGGTTCTACATGCCTGAAATTTAAATGCATCTATTACAGATAGTAGAGAATGTTTTTTGAAAGCAGTGAAGTGTAATGTTTATATGGAGTAATGTTCTTTTAAAACTGAACTTAACTTCTTTTCTCTAGGCATTGGCTAGTATAAGTCATATTGCTCATGTTACTATAACTTCTAAAACAGCTGATGGAAAATGTGCCTACAGGTGGGTATATTTAGTATTTAAATGTTTGTTTATTTATTTATTTTAGGAAACTTACATTGCCACCTATTTGCACATGGCAACTCAGGGTGGTTTACAGGAATATAAAAACCTCATATAAAAAAATAAAACTAATAAAAGAGAATAATAAATTAATAAAAATATAATACCCCTGCCCCCATGGCAACACATCACACGAGCCATTTAATAGGCTCCATCCCACTCTGGGTTCCCCAGGGCCACTGGCAGAACCAGGTCTTCAACGCCTTCTGAAAAGTGTTAGAGTGGGGGCCATTCTTTTTTTTTTTATTGAAAAGTTTTAATAAGTTTTACAAATGTATCCACATCGCCCTCCCTCCTCCCCCCCAACCCTCCCCCCTCCAGCCCGCCCTCCTTACTTCCCAGAGCAAAATACAGGGTATAGCATTTAACAATCATAATCTAACATAATCTAACTGACTGTAGGTTTTATATTGAGCCAAATTATTTAATATTTTTAATTTTTAAATTGTTGTTTGTCTTGTGCTTTTAATTAGGCTGTGCACCGCCCCGAGTCCTTCGGGAGAGGGGCGGTATAGAAATAAAATTATTATTATTATTATTATTATTATTATTATTATTATTATTATTATTATTATTATTATTATTATTATTGCCTCCTATCTCC
Organism: Coluber constrictor foxii; assembly: GCA_038048745.1. NCBI lineage: Eukaryota > Metazoa > Chordata > Lepidosauria > Squamata > Colubridae > Coluber > Coluber constrictor. The sequence goes on along the minus strand of CM075961.1, from coordinate 108,745,430 downwards.
CTCTTATACTTTAACTCCCCTTTTACTAAGCTAAGTTTAGATACTTTATTTTTTTTTTTTTTATTTGATTTATATGCCGCCCTTTTCCAGAGACTCAGGGCGGCTTATAGTGTGTTAAGCAATAGCCTTCATACTTTTGTATATTTTACAAAGTCAGCTTATTGCCCCCACAAACTGGGTCCTCAATTTACCTACTTTAGAAAGGATGGAAGTCTGAGTCAGTCTTGAGCCTGGTGAGATTCGAATTTACTAATTGCAGACAGCTGAAGTTAATTACAATGTATTAGTCTGCTGAGCTATCCAGGCTCCTATAAAGATGTTACATAAACATCCTATAAAGATGTTACTTTATAACATCTCTTTATTCATTCATAAGCTATTTGAAGTTTTTTAGTCCGATACTTGCTTTGAATATAGTCAATCCATCTTCTCCATTCCAACATATTTCTCATTTGAATGGTCCTTCAAATATGCTGAAATTTTAGCCATCTCTGCTAAGTTTGCTACTTTTAAAGTCAATTGTTGAATAGTAGGCAAATCTTCCTTCTTCCAGTACTGCGCCACCAATAGTCTTGCTGCAGTTATTAAATTCAAAATCAAATTAGTTTCTATAACTGTACAATCTGTAATTATACCCAACAAAAACAACTGTGGAGTGAACTTTATCCTCTTTTTAAGAATATTTTGAATAATCCACCATATTTTTATCCAAAATGCTTTAACTTTTTTACAAATCCACCATACATGAAAATACGTAGCATCATCACAATCACATCTCCAACATTTAGATTGTAAATTCGGATACATGCAAGCTAACTTTTTGGGATCTAGATGCCATCTATAAAACATTTTATAGAAATTTTCTCTCAAGTTTTGAGTTTGCGTAAGTTTTACATTTCTTACCCATATTTTTTCCCATATTTCCATCTTTATTGGTTCTTCAAAATTTTGTGCCCATTTTATCATACAATCTTTAACCAACTCTGTTTCCGAGTCTATTTCTATCAATATATTATACAACCTTTTTATATGCATTTGACTCTGGTCTCTAATTTGTTTTACCAAGTTTTCCTCATTTTGTATAATACCAATTTTCTGGTCTTTTTTCCATCTAGCTTGTAACTGTCCATACTGAAACCATGTTTGAATTACCCTTTCTTCTTTTAATACATTCAAGGGCTTTAATTATAATATGCCTCTCTCTGTATTTAGAATCTCTTTGTAAGTAGTTACATCCTGTTTTTGTTCTATACTTACATTCTCTATCGCATGTCTGGGTACTGCCCATATAGGTATCTTATCATTTAATTTATATTGATATTTTTTCCAGACACACAATAAAGCATTCCTTAGTATATGACTTTTAAAAGTCCTATCCACCTTCTTATCATATACTAGGTAAGCATGCCAGCCGTATACCCAAATCCTATCCCTCAATATTCAGTATTCTTTCATCTGTTACATTAATCCAGTCACTAATTGCTGATAAAACAGCTGCTTCGTAATATAATTTTAAATTGGGCATTTTCAGACCACCTCTTTCACGTATATCTTGCATATTTTTAATTTTATTCTCGGTCTCTTCCCTGTCCAAACAAAATTATTAATACCCTTCTGCCATTCTTCCAAGTTCGCATCCTTTTTGAGTATTGGTATCATTTGAAAAAGAAATAAAAACTTAGGAAAAACATTCATTTTTACTACTGCTATTCTTCCCAACAAAGACAATTGTAATTTTTTCCAATTGTCCATCTCTGTCTGTATTTTATGCCATAACAGTTCATAATTATGCTTATATAATTTCCCATTTGAAGTTGTAATATAAACTCCTAAATATTTAACCTTTTTTACTATCTCACATCCTGTTACTCTTTTTAATTCTTTTTGATTTGTAGTCATGTTTTTAGTTAACATCTTTGTTTTCCCGATATTTATTTTAAACTCGGATACTTGACCATATTGATTAATTATATCCATTAAACCTATAGCTGATTTCACTGGTTTCGTTAAGGTTACAACCAACCAGTTACAAATGCTCGTAATCTGTAGTCATAATGCCTAATCTTAATTCCCTATATATTATCTGAGTCACGTATTTTGTTCAACAGTAATTCCAGAGTTAAAATAAACAATAATGGAGACAGGGGACACCCCTGTCTTGTTCCTTTTTCGATTTTAAAGATTTCTGTTAAATTACCATTAATTATTTTTTGTGCTGTTGTTCCTGATATATTGCCTTGATAGATGTGTAAAGTACTCTCCAAACCAGGGCTGTGGAGTCGGAGCCGGAATCGGAGGAAATTTTGGGTACCTGGAGTCGGAGTCGGCAAACAGTGCACCGACTCCGACTCCTACTAAATTTAGATTGGAATTAAAAAAAAAAGCAAGTTTAAATGTCCCAATTCTCCCAACTCCACAGCCCTGCTCCAAACTGCATCTTTTGTACCATTTTCAATAAAAACTGCCAATTCAATCGATCAAATGCTTTTTCTGCATCCAAAAATATAAGCACTGCAGGGACTTGGTTGTTCTTTCCCAAATACTCCAATATATTAACAATTTGCCTTATATTATTTTTCATTTGTCTCCCATGTATAAAACCAGATTGGTCATTGTGAATCATTTGTTGCATAACTGACATTAACCTATTTGCTAGTATTTTAGCAAAAATCTTATAATCTGTATTAAGTAATGATATAGGCCTATAGTTTTTTGGCTGACTATGGTCTTGATCTTCTTTTGGAATCAAAGAAATAAAAGCTGTTCTCCAAGATGGTGGTACACCTCCTCTACCATTTCTAGTTGTAAATTTTTATAGTAAACCGCTGTCAATCCATCTGTGCCAGGGGCCTTACCAACTTTTAAGTGCTTAATTGCCAGGAGAATTTCCTCCGTAGTTATCGGTTGGTTCAGTTTTTCCCTTTGCTCATCTGTAACTATGGGGATATTCTCCTTCTCCAGATATCTATCTATATCTATACCTTGTATTTTATCATCAGCATACAATCTCGTATAAAATTCTAAAAAAGCCTTTTTAATCATATTCTGTTGATACACCTCTTTACCTTTATACTCTATTTTCTCTATAGTACGAGACTTTTATTTTTTCCCTAACATATATGCTAACCATCTACCTGGTTTATTTGCATTGCAAAAAGTATTGTGTTTAGCATATAGCAAGTTAGTTGCGACCTGATCTGACATCAATATGTTAAACTGCCCTCGCAATAGAGTAATTGCTTCTTTTGTCTTCTTGTCATCTGGGTTGAGTATTAGCGCCTGCTCTTTCTTTTTTATCTCCTCTTCTAGTTTCCTTTGTTTTCTTCCCTGTCTACATCTGTATGCATTATTCAAATTTATTAAAACACCTCTCATGTATGCTTTGCTTGCATCCCAAACCATTTCTATGGGTGTTCTGTTATGCATATTTAAAGCAAAAAATTCCTTCATTAATTTTTTACATTCTGTCACATTTCCCTCATATCTAAATAAATTTTCATTTAGTCGCCAAGACCTCCTGGATCCCTCTCTATATTCCAATTCCATCCACACCACATTATGATCTGTTAGGGTTCTTGGACATATCTTCGTCTTCTTCACCCTGGAAAGGAAATCATTCGTAATTAATATAAAGTCAATTCTAGAAAAGCATTGGTGCCTATCAGAAAAAAATGTAAAGTCTTGTTCTTTAACATTCTGCTCACGCCAAATATCTCTCAGCTCCATGTCATCCATCATATCAAAAAAGGATTTAGGCAATCTTGTTCGTGTTTGAATGATTTGCTAAAGCCCCTTCTTGTCCTTTCTAGTGTCAAATACTCCATTCCAGTCACCCAACAATATACACGATTTATAATTCCATTGTATGAATTTAGTATGCAGCAACTTGTAAAATTTTTCTTGTTGATTGGGTGCATATACTCCCGTTAAAAGTATTTTCTTCCCTTCTATTAATAGTTCGGTTGCTATATATATCTTCCTTGAGGGTCTGCTTCAATTAGTTTAGCCATTAAATCTTTCCTTAAATATCTAACTATGCCATTTTTCTTCTCTGGAGTAGATGCCACAAAATGTGTTCCCAATCTTGCATTTATCAAATATTTTTGGTCATTTGTTCTAATATGTGTTTCTTGCAAACAAAGTACATCATTTTTAAATTGTTTCAAATAGTTAAATATTTTCTTCCTTTTTTGTGGTGAATTTAAACCATTAACATTCCAGGTTAAAAATCTAGCTGCCATCTTTAGCCCGCTGAAGCTTTCAGAGGACCTATTGGAAATCCTCCTGGAATTTCTTCTTCGGTCTTGCCCCTCCCCTCTCCCCCCCAGCTTCTGTATTTGTGTTTGTACTTTCTTGAGTTATTATCTGAGTTTGTTGCGTCTTTAATTCTTGTTCTTCCCATTTAGTTGCTGCTCGAGTTTGTCTTTGTTCCTTAGCTCCTTCTGTTTTTTTAAATAATTCCCTTCTTTCATTCTATTCACACATGGTGACTCAAAGTGGCTTACAGGAATATAAAAACCTCATATAAAAAAATAAAACTAATAAAAGAGAATAATAAATTAATAAAAAATATAATCATCACACGAGCCATTTAAAAGGCTCCATCCCACTCTGGGTTCCACAGGACCACTGGCAGAACCAGGTCTTCAGCGCCTTCTGAAGAGTGTTAGAGTGGGGGCCATTCTAATCTCTGGGGGCATGATGTTCCAGAGAGGGGGAGCCACCACAGAGAAGGCCTTGCTTCTGGGTCTCACCAGGTGCATCTCCCTAGGAGATGGATCCACAAGATTCCTTGCCTCCCTGCTCTTGTGGCTTCAGGATTTGCGAGTCCAAGAGAACCCCCAGATTACACACAGGGTCTGTTTGGGGTAGTGCCCCCCATCCAAAACCAAAAGTGGCAATTCTCCCTAGGCCAAAGAACCCCAAACCCAGAGCTATGCAGTTTTGCCAGGGTTCAGTTTCAACGTGTTGCTCCCCATCCAGCCCCACATAGGCACTCCTCTGACAAGAACACCAAATCAGGTGTGTGACCACTATTCCTAATTGGGCCCTGGATGACCTGGGACAAGCACAAGGAAATCATGGTTTCCATGAAATCTTGGGCTACCTCTGACCCCACCCCAGGGATGGCAGGTTGAAGTCCCCTAGAACTATAAGCCAGGGGAACTCCACTGCCAGCCCTGTTCCCAATAGCCTAGATAGGGAAGCTGTCACACAATAGGAGCAATCCCACCTGATGCTTTGAGCTCAATCTAAGAAAAAGGGTCTCACAGTTGGGCACTTGTGGAGCAGTGCTCCTGGAGGCTGCTAGAGATTCTCTGGTCTAGATTGGTACCATGCTTGATAACCCACTGGCACATTTCTAAGAGGGGAACACCTCCCTTTCCCGGGCCCTGCCAGGTCTCAGTTATACAAGCCAGATCGGCCTTCTCTTCAGGGATCAAATCGGCAATAAGGCTAGCCTTATTGCAGGCAGATCTGACATTTAAAGCAGCAGCCTAAAACCAGGGCCACCACAGATCTGGTGACCAGGTAAATGAGATGAGTGCAAAGGGGCAGAACATGAGACTAAACATCGAGGTCACATTCTTCATGCTTGCCCCCCCCTTGCCTCCCATATCTCCAATTACCTGACTTCATTAAAATAGACTGCTCTCCTCTGCCTTCCCTGAAAACCATTCCATCCCCCATCACTAACACTCTTCCTTAAAAAAGGGGAACCTCTTCCCACTGACAAACTGTCGGGGGCAAGGTGAGCCTTACAGGCACTATAGCACTTGCTCTCAGCGCCCTCAAACTCACACTTCAAACTCAGACCCCTCATTGCTGCAGAGGGGTCACATCCAGCACTCCCTTATCTCCCAACACACATAAAACAACCACCTACTGCACAAACAGCACCCTGCCAAGTCGCTCTCACCCACCAAGCAGGGAGCCCCCCCATTTCCCCAGCTTTCACCCAGGGTAGAGGGACCAACACACTTGCCTTTCACTCAACTTTCCCTTCCAGTCCCAGAATTCCCTGAACAGCCTCCCCAGGCCTGATTATAGAACATTCAGAAAATTACAAAAAGTAGTCGGAGAAGTAGCCAGAAGGCCTGCTATGCTGCACTAAATATTGTAGCAGTGGTGTAGTTCTACGATGTGTCCTGAAATTCACATAGTTCCAAACTCCCACCCTCCAGTTAAAGCTCAAAAAATCCCAATGGCAGTTTGCCATTAGTGATCACATGAGTAGGCCCAGCTGTCGACAAAGGCCAGGGAAGCTTGTTTCTTCTGTCAACTCTGCCTCCATCATAAGATCCACACCATCACTCAGAGCTGCAGCTGCGGTTCTTGGGCTCTCAGACAAAGGTTTCGCTCCAGTTGATTACTGCACATAGAAGATAGTTCAAAGAGATCTAGGGGAGTCCAGGGAAATGTTGCATATATGTCAATTGTATCACTCTGGACTATTAATTTATTTATTAAAGTTCTAAAGTTGCCTAACTCCATAGTTACTCTGGGCCGTTTATAGTATTAAAAGCAGTTCAAAGCAACATAGACAAAGAAAAGATTGATGAACATCCAGAGAGGCCAAAAAAAATACACAGCCTTTTAAATAAGAGGCAAATCATACAGTCTAGCTTAAAGCTTGGGGAAGAGCCAGATTTTAAAGCACTAAGGAATATTAGCATTTAAATAAAATGAATAAAACAATTTATTAACAGCACCAATACTACTATTGAATACCTAAGAGACTCTTGAGAAAAAGAATATGTAAAACAAAGGATTCCAAACATAACTAATGTGTGCATAGAATGTTAATAGTTGAAAACTGACAAAAATTACATTGTGACAGAAGAGGAATGTTTCTAGTTCAGGGTTTAACAATAGCAGTTTCTCACTGCTATAGAAACTCAGTTGTAGAGATCTATTTCCTTGTGGGTTACAGGATACAACAAGCCATGTTTTTGAATTTGGCTTCATGCTTGTATGCTCTTCTGAAGTTAATTAACTGTTCAACTTGGAATCTAATAGCAATATTCAATTCAATTTATTACAGTCAGAGACCAGAGACCGGAACAAACAAAAGCACTCAGTAAATATACAATTAAAAATTCTAATATAAAATAATAAATAACAGCTAAAATCCATGATAAAATCCTGTCTGTCAATTATACATTGTCTAACTATACAAAAATTACAATTCATAAATTGTGGTTGTAGTCAGTTTAATATTAAAAGGGAAAGGAATAAGCAGTGCAACGGGTTTGCCACATTTGTTGTATAAAATAGCTATGGTGGATTAGACACGTATTTCTGATGAATCCTCAGTGCTGCTGCGCAGAATTTAGCTACCTGCACTATAATTTTGGACCGCTCGACCTTAAGCAGCCACTGGAGATAAGCAGTGTCAGAATGGCCAGGACACCTAGCAATTATTGGAAAAATATGTTTCTTTAAATCTCTGTAAAAGGAGTATGTGACCATAATAGCAATATATTTTATTAAAAATTTCTATCAGTGAATAACAACCTCTACCTATATCTGGACTTGGACTTTAAAATCCAAGAAACTTTACTACATCTACTGATTCATATCCCACCTATTCAGTTGCTTTGCCTTTGCCCAAGAAAGACTTTGGAGAAAGTCTGTTTTTTTTCTAAATGGTTTCTAATTACAATTATTGCTGGTACATAGAGAAATAGATTGAATGAGAAAGTTCGTTGTTTTCTCTATATGTTGGCTAGTACGCCATATTGTTCGTAGCAACAGTATGACATACTAGCCAGCTTCCAATACAGCTGACGTAGACAAAAGTAAACAACCTAATATTAGACCTGGCCACTATCAAAATGAGATATATGGGACTGGACCTCCCACCCAAATTCTTTATCTTTGACTCTGACTGCCATTAGTGGCATTTTGGAGATCCTCCTAGATCTACAATTTCTTTGCACAGATTCTTCCTGGTGTACCAATTATGTCCTTTTCTGCACCAGGAGACCTTACTCATGGTCATTCATGCCTTGGTCAACTCCTGTCTAGATTACTTAAGTATGCTGTATATGGAGTTGCCCTAGAAGACCACCCATAAACTTCTACTGGTCCAGAATGCAGCAGTGTGCACAGTAATGGGAACTCCTAGGTTGGCCCAGGTAACATATCTGTTATGTGAGCTGCACTGGCTTCCAATTTCTTGGTGCAATTTAAGGTGCTGCCCAGAGTTGGCTTCCCAAGATAGACAACTATATCAATGTTTTATATAAGTAAATAGTACTGGGTGCTTGGCTAAGAACACATCATTTTGCATTGTTATGCATTTGTCAGTACATAGTACAGCAACCTGAGGACAAAAAAAATGACCTGGAAAGAGCACATTGTATTAATAAAAATGGCAGTTGCACATGTCCTGAAAAGTGTGATTGAAGTGTTTAGCAATGATTGAAAAAGTAAAATATTCTTTAATATTTCATCTATTTTCAGCTGTTTTATTTTCTTTGAGCAGCATACAATATTTAAATTAAACTTTTCAGGCTGTTGTTTGTAAAGCCACTGGTAACTAGTTTTATGGTACTTTCTAAAGTAGTCCAAGCCATAGCTAATCTGTATTCTCTTTATACAAATTTCTTTTAAAGAATTCTGCTCCCTGCCAGCCCATTTAAAATGATTCTTTTAATTAATCTGAGGATAAATAGCTATATCTGTTATGCTTTCCTCCATGTGTTTTGTGGCTCACACTAGCTCGTAAAGGGGTCATTTTCTGTTTTTGTAATGAACCTGCTAAGAGATAATTTTGCTGCTCTTTGGCCTTAAAGATTAGAAAGTAGCAATAGTGAAAGTTGCATGGTTTACATTTGTTCTTGAAACTTGGAGAAGTAACTCTGTTGTTTTACTATCAGGGCAAATTACTCTGATGGAAAACTGAAGAGTGTTCCAAAACCTTGTGCAGGAAACCAAGGAACTCAGATCACAGTAGGTTACTTCCATTTTTAATGTTTACAATTTTGGAGCAGCCATCTTGTCCAGTATCTTTATACTCCAGTGCTTTATTGTGGTTTATCACAGCAGGAATGCATCATAGTAGACAGCTGAAGTGGAGGACTTGCTGTAGTTAACCTCAAACATGTTTTTTTTGAAGCAGCTGTTATTGCTGAAAACCCATGGAGGGGTAATAACAAGAGTATCCCCTTTCAGTAACAACCTTTTAAATTATAATATTGAAAAGAATGATTTGCAGATCCCTTATAGAATAGGTGTCAAACTTTCTGCGTCACGTTAGTGTCCTGTGACATATCGAGACATTTTTCCCCTTCACAGAACTGGGATGGGTGTGGCCTGCTATGACACATCCAACCTGTAGTCCACCAGTTTGACACCCTTGCCTTATAAGAAACTGATCCTTTTATAGTTCAGGTAATATCTAATTTCTGAATAATTCCTTTTAGTACAAAATATCTCAAAGACAAAATGCATGCAGTTCTTTGTGGACTTTGTAATAGTGTCTTAACTGAGAATGACACACTCTTCTCTCTCCCTTCACGTTTGTATGTATGTATACACACTGTTTATCTGTCACAGTGTTGTCACCCTAAAAATTTTAATGCAAATACTGCAGGCCAGTGATACTGGAGGGTCCAATATGAGAGAATGTTAGGGGTGTGGCTAGCTAGCCAAGGCTATACTATGATACTATACTATACAGAACAGAGTTCTGTGGAAAACGTTGAAATCCCCCTGCCCAAAGGTCCATAGAGACCCTAGCCAACCCCGTAGGGGTTGGTGAAGAAGAGAGGAGACTGCGTATCACTGGGAGTCCTCAAATCCCTGTGGGAGCAGCGAAAAATCTCTCAGACTGGCAAGGAGTGATAGATGGCCATTATGAGCTGTCGGAAGCCCTGGCAGCCAGACCTGAAAGTTAAAAGAAGAAGATCGTTGAGCGATGTGTTTGTTCTAGGTGAGACTTTTTTGACCTCTGCTTCAAAAAAAAAAAGACTTGGCTCTCCCTCAATTTGAATTTAGTTGAGAGTGAGACTAAAGAACTTTCCACCTTCCGACTTAGTGACGAAGAGGCTTTTAGTCATTAATAAAGAAGTCATAGAAAAGTTTACTATTTTGCTACAAGAAAATGAGGAAGAGATAGAAAGAAGAGGCTAAGGTTTAATGGGGGATGAAGCTTTGTAGTCCCCTTTTGATTGTAAAAAGGAAAAACTTTAAAATACAGGATGGGACTAAAATAGAGGAAACAGAATAAATGTGCCATCTACTGGTACCGGCTGGCAGAGAAAGTGTTAAAGGAGAGAAAGGACTTCTGAATAAATATGACCTTGGGATATGGATTACATACAGCAAATGATTACAGTAAATGAAACAACAATCTTCTGATACCTGCAACTTGTTTAGTCTGGAGGGCTGGAGCAGAGAGTGGAAGAGCTATGACTGTGCAAAATCAGCAGCTCTCTGGCTTTAGCAGATAATAAGCAGGCTGCAACTGAAAACATTTTGAATAAGACAGCTTTGGACTTCTCCCCCCTTCCTCTGCTTCTCTTTAAGACTTCTAAAACTTAGAAGTTGGGAATCTATAAAGACTTGCCAAATCAGGCTGGATTATAAATTACATTGATGGAATTAATTTTTGATATTACAATTGTAGAAGGAGAAGAAAAGAAGAAACTAAAATAGGTATACAAGAACTCTTGGAACACTCTGAAAGATTGCTGGGTACATATGTGGGTCTAAATGGATTAAAGGCGACTTGTGAGAGATACTTTGGTTTGACTTATAAAATTCGTGAGAGACATATTTTGGACTTTAGGAAACTAATTAGTATTCATATTTATATTCTATTTCTACATAATTTCTACACAATATTGTTGTAAAAAAATGGTGAGAAAATATACTTAAAGTATTCTTAAACTGATATAGACTATTTGGACCGAAGTGGTAATAAGATGGATAGAAGAATCTAGTAGTGAGAGTGTTACAAAAAGCTTATTGCAGTTGGGTGACAACTGGGAGGGAATAGCGGAATACTTGGAAGTGTGTTCTGAAGTTGTGTTAATATTGAAAGATGAAGAAAACTACTATGACTTCCTCCTCAGCAACACCATCTGCTGCCCCAAGGCTTGGACTTGGATAATTTTCTGGTGCAGGAGAGAAACGCAATGCAGGCGGAAACAAAAACAATGTTCCAATCAATATAGGAGTTAATGTCCAAATTCTATGAAATAATACAAACATGGATGATAAAGTGGAAAATATCCAACAAATAATGATAAAGTATGAAGAAAGAATTTAAAAAGTAGAGGAAAAATCAGAACAAACCGAGAAAAAGGTGGTAGAAATGGACCAGAGATTAATTCAGGTGGACAAGAGCCTGGAGGCCTCTATACTATCCCTGGAGATGGAAAAAGCTGAATTCTTCCTAAGATTTCAAAATATAGAAGAAGAGAAGGGAGAAGACCTCCTGGATAAAATGGCAGACTTGTTGGCTGAAGTCTTGGAAGTGAGCAAGCAGGAGGCATTATGAGAGATGGATGAAGCCTTTCGGGTCCATACAGGCTATGTAAGGAGGAATAGACTCTCCAGAGAAGTTCACATTCAGTTCCTGAAAAAAATGACCAGAATGGAAATACCTAAAAAAGCTAGAGGAAAGCCAATGGTGTATAAAGAAAAAGAAATAACAATTCTAAAACAGATACTGAGAAGAGTGCGGGACATAAGAGAATACCAATTTCTGGCAAGAAAATTAATCAGATATGACGTACATTTTAGGTGGCTGATACCTGAAGGCCTCTTGGTGACTTGGCATAAAGAAAGATACAGGTTAGACTCAATAGATAAGGCGGTTGAATTTGATAAATAACACTTTGGAATGGAAGAAAAGAATAAGAGAGAAAATAGGTAATAAGAGCCAAGAAGTGGTTGGTTGAAGAGAAACCATTGCAGCTAAAGGGAATGAAAGGGAGCAAAAAGAAAGAGCAGAACGGAAAGCAGCTAGAGCAAAAAAAGAGAGAGAAATAAGGACCACTAGAATTGCTAGACTGATCTATAGTAAAAAGATGGGAGAAGAAACTACTTTAATGTCAGTCAATGTTAACGGATTGAATTCAGCAATGAAAAGGAAAATCTTTATCAATAAACTAAAAAAATTGAACTTAGATCTGATCTGTCTCCAGGAAGTACATATAAAAAAGGACCGCTATAAAATATTGGAAAACCCTAAAATGGGGAAGCTCTATGTGTCATTGGCACAGCAGAAAAAAAGAGGGGTGACTCTCTATATCAAAGAATCCATAGAATCAAAACAAATTTATAAGGATGAAGAGGGAAGAATTTTGATAGTGGAACTAATGATGAATTATGAAAGGACATTATTAACAGTAATATATGCCCCACATACTAACCAAGAAGATTTCTATGAACAATTACACAAAAATATTACAGAAATAGAATATGATCAAAAAGTTAGAAGAACCTTACCAAAGACCCTTTTTAAAATGACGGAGGAACTAGGAATTAAAGATGTTTGGAGGGAATTACAATCAGAGAAAAACCAATATACTTTTTATTCAAATATGCATAAATCATGGTTGAGAATTGACATGACATTGATATCACCAGAACTGCAAGAGAATATACAAGAAGTAGATGTGGAGTCAAGTATCTGGGCAGACCATAACCCAATAAAAGTAAAATGGAAAGGTCAAACAAGAAAACCAAGATGGACATTAAAGCAACCAGCATTGGAAGATAAAGAGTTTATAAAGAAAATGGAGAGGGAAATGGAGTTCTTTTTCAAAGAGAATAAAAATGGAGAAACTTTTCTACGTCTGACAGCTGTGGCTGGGGGACCTTTGCACTGGTTCGCCTGGTGCACCAATTGTGACCCTACTTGGATCAGGAGGCTCTCCTCACAGTCACTCATGCCCTTGTCACCTCACGGTTGGATTATTGCAATGTGCTCTACATGGGGTTACCCTTTTAAAGTGTTCAGAGACTACAGCTGGTCCAGAATGCAGCCGCGCGAACTATTGTGGGTGCACCTAGATACACCCACATTACACCAATTCTCCGCGAGCTGCACTGGCTTCCTATTGGTCTCCAGATGCAATTCAAGGTGTTGGTTATTACCTTTAAAGCCTACATGCCTCAGGACCAGGCTCTCTTCGAGACTGCCTTCCATTGCATAGTTCCCATCGACCAGTAAGATTGTGGGAGTTGGTCTTCTCCGGGTGCAATCAGCTAAACAATGTCGGTTGACGGGCCTGCGGGGGAAGGCCTTCTCTGTGGCTGCCCCAGCTCTCTGGAACTAATTACCTCTGGAGGTCCGGACTGCCCCCACCCTATTGGCCTTCCGGAAAGCGGTGAAGACCTGGCTTTTCCCGCAGGCCTGGGGCCATTGATCTCGCTATGGCAATCTTGCGAGACCTGGCCATGGAATGGAGTATATGGGTTTTTAATGTTCTTTTAAAATTTTTTTACAGGATATTGTTCCCATTGTTTTTTGCTGTAAACTGCCCAGAGTCCCTAGAGAGTTGGGTGGCATAGAAATGCAACTAATAAATAAATACAAAATGTATGGGATACTGCTAAGGCATATTTAAGGATGCAGGGAGATAAAACGATGGGCATTAGTATAGTAAGTGGGAGAGGCAGATATTACGACAGCAGGGGGCCATATTATGTTTCGGGAGTGTGCACTCGATGTTTACGTGCGATTGTGCACTCCAACCCCCAAAGCATTGCTTGTTTCCCGGGTTGTTCAGAGCCTCAGGCCCTGAGTCTACGGCTGATGTTATGTAATACCAGGTCACTGGTAAATAAAGCCCCTCTCATTCACGATCTTATTTCGGAGGGTGGTGCTGACCTGGCAGGGATTACGGAGACCTGGTTAGGCCAGGAGGTAGGAGCTCCTCTTGTGGAAATGTGCCCGCCAGGTTTCTGTGCATTCCATCAGCCTAGGACTCAGGGAAGGGGTGGGGGAGTGGCAGCAATTATTAGAGAAAGTCTTTGCCAGAGGGAGGCCACTGTTCCTCAGATAGCCAGATATTAATCCCTCCTTGTGAAGTGGGGTCGGGGGATACAGATGGGCCTACTGATTACGTACCTGGCTCCCTGCCACGTAATGGTGGTCCTGCCTGAGCTGCTCGACGTTATAGCCGGGGTAGCAATGGAAACCCCCAGACTTATTGTTATGGGGGATTTTAACTGCCATCCGCTGGTGAACTGTTGGAGGCGGATCGGGAGTTCATGGCTTCCATGACGGCCATGGACCTAACCCAGGTAGTTCAAGGCCCCACCCACTTGGGGAATCACACTCTGGACTTGATTTTTGTCTCTGATCAGTGGCTGAATGATCTTAGAATAGGGGATCTAGACATCAAGCCCTTGTCATGGTCTGATCATTCTCTCCTTCACATGGACTTTCAGTTCACTTCCATCCACTGCAGGGAGACGGAACCGACCAAATGTTTCCGTCCCAGGCGCCTGATGGACCCTGAGAGGTTCCTGACGGAGCTTGGGCCATTTCCTGAGACTCTGGCTCACGACTCGACTGAGGATCTGGTGGTTGCCTGGGACAGGGTGGCTGTTGGGGCCTTGGACCGTGTCGTGCCTTTGTGGCCTCTGACCTCATGCCGATCATGACTAGCTCCTTGGCTTTCCGAGGAGCTGAGAGAGATGAAGCGTCAGAAAAGACGCCTGGAGAGCGATTGGAGGACAAGCCGATCTGAATCTGACTGAACACAGGTGAGATCTTATATTAAGACTTACCTAGTGGCAATAAAAGCGGTGAAGTCTAGCTACTTCTCCGCTCTTATTGCATCTGCAGAGAACCGTCCAGCCACGCTGTTTAGGGTGACCCGCTCCCTACTTCAGGTAGGGATGTGGGAAGATCCCTTACAGGGTCGAGCTGAGGATTTTGTGCAATTCCTGCATGATAAAGTCGCTCAGATTCGGGAAGCCTGGACTCCGATTGGGTAGATCCAGGGGAGAAGACGGGGGTTGGTCCTGAGAACGTTAT
Organism: Coluber constrictor foxii; assembly: GCA_038048745.1. Taxonomy (NCBI): domain Eukaryota; kingdom Metazoa; phylum Chordata; class Lepidosauria; order Squamata; family Colubridae; genus Coluber; species Coluber constrictor. The sequence continues at coordinate 108,730,423 of CM075961.1, read as the reverse complement.
CTAGGAAGAGTTTGACTCTGTGGCTCCTGAGGACGTGGACAGGATTCTGGGCAAGCTTAACACTGCCACATGTGTATTGGACCCGTGTCCATCCTGGTTGGTACTGGCCTCCAGGGAGGTTACACGAGGCTGGCTCCACGGGATTATAAATGCTTCTCTGAGTGAGGGTGTCTTTCCCGCCACCTTGAAAGACAACTTCCTTGATACCTGGATGAAGATGTCTATCTGGATCCATTCCAGTCGGGCTTCAGGTTGCGATATAGCACAGAAACGGCATTGATCACGTTGGTTGATGATCACTGGAGGGCTCGGGACAGAGGTTTCTCCTCTATCCTGGTCCTATTAGATCTCTCAGCGGCTTTTGATACCATCGACCATGGTATCTTACTGCACCAGCTGGAGGGGTTAGGAATTGGGGGCACCGTGCTTCGGTGGTTCTCCTCCTTTCTCTCTGACCGTTCGCAGTTTGTGTTGGCAGGGGGGCAGAGGTCAACCTCGAGGCACCTTATCTGTCGGGTGCCGCAAGGGTTGGTCCTCTCACCCCTTCTGTTTAACATTTATGTAAAACTGCTAGGCGAGATCATCCGTTTCAGGGTGAATTTTCATCAGTGTGCTGATGACACACAGCTATACATCTCCACCCCAGACCACCCCAACAATGCCCTTACTATGATGTCCCGTGGCCTGGAGGCCGTGCGGATCTGGATGGGGAGAAACAAGCTGAGACTCAACCCCTCCAAGACTGAGTGGCTGTGGCTTCCAGCATCCCGGTATAGTCAGCTGGTACCATCACTGACAATTGGGGATGAGACCTTGCTCCCCACAGAGAGGGCCCACAACTTGGGTGTCCTCCTGGACACAGGGCTATCTTTAGAAGAGCATTTGACAGCCGTGGCCGGGGGGGGGGCTTTTATCAGGTTCGCCTGATCTGCCAGTTGAGTCCCTTTCTGGATCGGGATGCCTTGCGCACAGTCACTCATGCCCTAGTCACCTCCCGTATGGACTACTGTAATGCTCTCTACATGGGGCTCCAACTGGTCCAGAATGTAGCCGCGCGTGTGATTATGGGTGCAGCTCATTGCGCCCATGTAACACCTCTCCTACGCGAGCTGCACTGGCTCCTGGTGGTCTTCCGGGTGTGATTCAAAGTGTTAGTCATCACCTTTAAAGCGCTCCATGGCTTAGGACCTGGGTACTTACAAGACTGTCTTTTGCCACCAATAGCCTCCCACCGACCAGTTCGTTCCCACAGAGAGGGACTACTCAGGGTACCGTCAGTCAAATTATGCCGACTGGCGACTCCCAGGGGGAGGGCCTTCTCTGTGAGGGCTCCAACCCTTTGGAATGAACTGCCCCCTGAGATACGAAATATTCCTGATCTCTGTGCTTTCCGCTGTGCCCTCAAGACCCTGATGTTCAAACAGGCAGGACTAAACATGTTAACATGTGAATGATTTTAAAATGTTACCTAATTTTGGGTTCTTATTTAATTGGGCCAAACTATGTTATAATTTTAATTATCAATTTTATAATATTTGTGTATCCTTATTTTTCTTGACTGTACATCGCCTTGAGTCCTGAGGGAGAAAGGTGGTATAGAAAAATAATATAATAATAATAATAATAATAATAATAATAATAATAATAATAATAATAGTAGTAGTAGTAGTAGTAGTAGTAGTAGTAGTAGTAGTAGTAGTAGTTGTAGTAATAATATTTCAGGGGATTAACCATCTCCTATATAGGAAGGAAAAATGAAGAGAAGAAGAAAAGACAAAAGGAATTAGAAGAAGAATATAAAAGACTGGAATTGGAATTACAGAGCGACCTGTAAAAAAGAAATGACAAAAACCAAATGGAACTAGTAAAACATGAATTAAGTATTTTAGAGAAAGAGGAACTGGTACAAAAAAATATCAAAGCAGCTAAACAAAACTTATTTGAAAAAACAAATAAGCTGGGGAGATGGTTGGCATTCGGACTCAAAAAAGAGAAAGAAAAGAAATTGATACAAAAGTTATGAGACGAGACAGGTACAACTTGACTCAAAAATGAAGACAAGAAAAAATAATTAAAGGATTTTATAAAAATTTATATAGCAAAGAAAATATACCAGAAGATAAAATTAAACAATATATGGAAGAAGTCAACCTACCCAAGGAAGTGAATGAATGTTGAATGAAAAATTATAATGATGGAGTTAACGGAAGCAATTAGGCAAGAAAACAAGAAGACACCAGGCCTACTGGCAGAATTTTATAAACACTTACAAGAGATCTTAAGTCCATCCATGCTTAAAATCTACAATAAAGTATATTCGGAAGCAAAGATCCCTAAAACATGGATAGAGGCAATTATAACATTGATACCTAAAGAAGATTCTGATTTATTACAAATAAAAAAATTACAGACCGATATTATTGTTAAATGTAGATTACAAAATTTATGCCTCAATAATTGCAGAAAGACTGAAAAGATTTTTAAATGACTTCATACACACAGATCAGAATAGCTTCCTACATAAAAGGCAAATCAAAAACAACGTGCTGGGACTTCCGGTGGCGCCTTCCTCGTTGGCGGCGGGCTTTCTCATGCCCGCCGGCTTCTCGGCGCGTTAGAGCCGCCGCGCAGCAGGCAGGCGGCTCGAAAAACCTGCTCCTTAACGGGAGGAACAGGGAGAGCTTCTGGGGGTGAGGTTGAGCCCCCTGAGTCGCCCCAGGAATTTTTCCTTTGTCCTGGGGAAGGCTCAGAGGGATGGCTCCCTCCCTACCCCCAGAGTATGCTCCGCGCCGAGAGGGTCCTCCGCTAATTACCTAATTAGCGGAGCCAGACGCTGGGAGCAACACCACAATTGAAGTGATAATTGGAGCAAGCTGGAGAAGAGAGAAGATAAGTTAAAGCAAGTATGGATTTTTCTCTACTGATTTTCTGGAGAAGGAAGGAGGGGAAGGGGGAAGGAGAGGAAGAAAAGTGAAAGTCTTTTAAGATGGTGACTGGCTCTGCTTGAAAGAAAAGTGAGAGCGGAAATGGAATTTAGAGTTCAGTCCTGAAAGACTTTGAAAGAAATATTTTGTCACAGAAAAAGAATTTAAAGGAGCAAAGGCTGATTTAAATAGATTTCTTCTGTTTTTTTCCCTTTTTTTTCTCTATTGAAGTAACAAGGAATTTTTTTTGGTCCTTTTCAAAAGCAAAGATGTCTAAACTTAAAGGAAGGGGGGGCTCCCCCTTGAGTCAGATGAATAAAGCTGAAATGTCTCATTTACAGAGACTTACAGAGCTGGATCTAAAAGAGTTAATTACAAGGTCCTTAGAGAGTGTGGTAGATAAGATAAAAGGATCACAGAAGGATCTTGAAGAGCTGGTTTCTGGGAAATATGACCAACTAAGCCAAACTATTGCTCAAGTAGCTTCAGATCTTTCAACTGCGGTGGCTGCAATGGGGAAGAAAGTGACTGAGATTAGTAGTAAATTTGAGTCCCAGATACAAGAATTACAAGGGAGACTTCTGGAAGCAGAGGCCAAAAATCAGAACATTCAGAATGATGTTATTATGCTTCAAATTAAGGCTATGGGATCTGCAATTAGACTAAGAGGGATAAAAGAAAACAACAGAGAAAACTTAAGAATAACTTGTGCAAAGGCCTTTGCAGAATTATTAAAGCTACAAGATGAACTAATTTTGGGTTCTATAGAGAAAGTTTACAGAGTTAATTCACGTCTGGCTAAACAAAGGAATCTGCCTAGAGATGTCGTTGTTTATTTCACTGATAAAAGACTGAGAGATGATATTTTACAAAAGTCTTATTCTGCTAGAGTGCAGGTAGCAGGTACACAAATCAGCATTTTTAAAGAGCTACCATCGAAGGTTTTAAAGGACAGAAAAGATTTTGATTTTTTGGTCATGGAACTGAAGAGAAATAATATCCCATTTAGATGGGATTTTCCAGTTGGTATAATTTTTAGATATCATGGTGTGAGACATTGTCTGAATACTATTGAAAAAGCAGAATATTTTTACCAAAATATTTTTAAGGGAGCACCGGAATATCTCAAGAATAAAAAATCAAAAACAGAGTCTACAAAATGTGAACAGAAAGAAGAAAATCAAAGTGTGTTAAAAGTAAAAGGAGAATTTGGTGGTTGTCCAGAGGATTTTACTATGGATTTTTCTGATGAGAAAATTGAACACCTCAGTGACCTTGGAGGGGGATCACAGGACCTTGAACTGCTGGAGGAAGATTCAAAAAACAAAGTTTTACTTCGAGATGACCAGCAGCAGAGGTCCAGTACTCTTCAAGAAATGGGGGGTGATGCTAATCGACAGGAACTAGAAGTTAAGGAGAAAATCCGACTGGAAACCACAGATGATAAATTTAAGGAATTGCTTGATACTGAATCAGAAAGCATTGAAAGATTTGGAAAAAATGGATTATAAAAATTCTTTTAAGATGTACAACAATTTGTTAAAAGTTTATTCTGAGTTGGATTAACATTAAACTTATATATTAAAATGGATTATAAAAAATGTTTACTATGAAGTTTATCCTCGATTGGACATGATATCCTGAGTGTTGATAGATTGCTGCAAAATTAGCAGCGATCATTGGTTACCCAATTATACATTTTTTGTGGAACTTATCATCTAGGAGAAGACTATGAAATTGAAAATATCTTATAACCCGAAGGATTGAATTGCAAAGGGTGGCAGGATTTGAAATAATTTTAAAGGAACATCTGGGAATGCAGCTCCTAGTTGGTTTTTTCTTCTCTTTTTTTTTCTTCAAGGCTTGAATGTTAAGGCTGCGAAAGCCTATTTTTAGGTACAGTATAAGTTAGCTTGAATGAATATTCCTAGAGGTGTGAAAACCTTCGTGGTTGGATATTATTTATATAAAGTCACTCGGGGGGTTGTGTGGAGAAATGTTTTACTTTGCTGATGGGGGCAGCGGCAAGATGAAGATTATTGAAGCAGGATTTATGTGAGGAAATATGTTTGACTTCAATCAAGTTGAAGAGAAGATTGAAATTTGAATTATAGAGACTGAGAAATGAATTAAACAAAAGATAATTTTCTTTATGATATAACTGTATGTGTCAGTGTTCCAAAACTGACATAGAAGCAAGGAGGAAAAAAGTTTTGACATTTCACCTAGAAAAACTTTCGGTGAATTCAGTCTCCTGGGAGATGTATGGGAGGGGTGACATTCCTGTGTGCTGAAGAGACAGATAAGAGAGAGTGATCTGGAAGGCAGCCAATGGAGAGCAGTTTCTGGGGAAGGAATAGGAGGGGTTTTGGATGGAGGGACCAGTACTGTCTGCATAGTTGTCGGGCTCGGATGCATCGCTCAATAAAGAGAATATTTCCTAAAGATTGCTGCTTGGAAATTAATTTATTTCGAGGATGAAATCGAAAGCTCTGACAGTACGATTATAATTATATATGCAAATATATTTTTTATGTTTTATGTCTTTGGGGGGTTTTTTTAGTTAAGGGGTGTAGTTGGGACAGAATTATAATGGTTATTAATGGTTTTTTTTACTATAATACTGTTTGTCTTAGAAATATATTAATGTTTGAATTTTTTTCTTTTTTTCTCTCTCTTCCTTTCCTTCTTTCTCTTTCTCTTCCTCTTTCAAAATTTGTTTAATTTAGAATTTGAATATTTAATAATCTTTTTCTTTTTCTCTTGTTCTAAACTTTGCTTTTTTTTTTTAAACCTGTAGCGGAAGTCAGGGGGGGATGGGGAGGGAAGGGGTTGGGGATGAGGGAGGATGGGAGGGGTTGGGGAGGGGGGACTGGGGAGGGGGGGTGAAAATGAAAAAAATTTTTGTATTGTAAAACTTTTTCAATAAAAAAAACACGTGCTGATGATTCTGAACACACTGGAATATTATGAGACACATTCAGGAAAGCAGATACTATGATTTTCCTGGACACACAGAAAGCATTTGATAATTTGAGTTGGCAGTTTATGTTTGTACAATTAAAATATATGGACTTTGGAGAGAAATTTACCAACATGATTAAAACGCTATACTGTAGACAAATAGCAAAGGTGATTATGAATGGTGACATGACCGAGAATGTCAACATAACAAAAGGCACAAGGCAAGGTTGTCCTCTATCCCCACTATTATTTATACTGACTTTAGAGGTATTAGCCAGAAATGTCAGACAAAATAATGAAATAAAAGGTATGAGAATTAAGAAAGAGGAGTACAAGTTACAGGCCTTTCCCAGTGACTTGGTGTTTATTTTAGAAGACCCACAGGAAACAGGATCTAAACTAATCACAAAGATAGAAGAATATGGGGCGGTTGCAGGTTTGAAAATAAAGAAAAAAATGAAAATATTGGTTAAAAATTTTACAGATAAACAAAAGAGAATTTACAAGAACAATGAACATGCAAATTGTAAAGAAATTCAAATACCTAGGGGTTCAATTAACAGCAAGATATGCAACTCTCAAAGAAGATAAGTAACTGAAAGCACAAATTAAAACGGATTTGGAAAACTGGCAAAGTCTACAATTGTCCCTATTAGGTAGAATAGCCACAATCAAGATAAATATTCTGCTGAGATTATTATACCTGTTTCAGATGATCCCAGTAAAATTATGGAAAAACTTACTTTGAAGACCTAAATAAGATGATATTAAAATTTGTATGGCAAGGAAAAAAGGCAAGCATAAAAGTTAAAATGTTACAAGATCTTAAAAGTAGAGGAGGTTTCCGTCTTCCAGATTGGGAACTATATTTCCAAGCCATTGGCACTCGTGGCTATTAACGTTGGAAGGTCATGATTTGCAATTGGGATGGCATGCCTTATGATACGAGAAGGGCAAGATACACAACTACTCCCAAAGCCATCACATTGGAAATGCACTACTGCTAGCATGGACCAAGATCAAAGAACAACATTGCTTGAAAGTGCCAGTATGGTTATCTATAATGGAGGCATGGATATATCCTAATGTCATAAATATGGATAAAATTATGAGATACAAGGACATATTAAATGAAAAGGGAGAACTAAAAACAAAAGAAAAAAAACAAAAGATTAGGGATTGACCTATCATGGTGGCCACAGTTGCAGATACAATCAGGTATGAAAAAGATAGGCAAGAGTAGGGGTTTTATAATGAACCAAATGAGCTAGACCAGATTCTAATGGGAACAGTTGAAAAATTAATTAAGAGGATATACTGTTTCCCTGAAAATAAGACCCTGTTTTATATTTTTTTTGAACCCCGAAATAAGCGCTTGACCTTATTTTGGGGAGATCTTATTATTTTGGGACGCATGGAGCAAGACTCCTCTTGCCATCTTACCTCATTTCCAGCTCTCTCCCTTACTCTAACCAGAGGAAATGGGGGGACTGGCTGTGCATGCATTTAAATATTTTCGGGGAGGGCTTATTTTTAGAGGGGGGAGCTTATTTCAGTGCATGTGCTAAAAAGCCCGATTGGGCTTATTATCAGGGGATGTCTTATTTTCGGGGAAATAGGGTACCATTATTTATTAAATTACTAATTGAAGGAAGAACAAGTAAAATAAACTATGATAATTTGGATTAAGAATTTTGGCTATACAGTAGATTTGGACAGGTGGCAGAAATTATGGAATAGAAATCATAAACTCACAATGTCAACAGCATATAAAGAAAACTTCTATAAAATGTTTTATAAATGGCATTATTCACCTGCAAGTTTAGCAAATATGTGTAACAATAAACCTGTTAAATATTGCAAATGCAACCAGAATGTATGGGATACAGGCTCATATTATCATATGTGATGGATGTGTCCCAAAGCAAAAAAATATTGGAAGAAAATATGCATGTGGCTGGAAATTATAACCAAATAGCACATAGATTTGAAACCTAAGACATAGTTGTTGGGCATGCTTCCAGGAAACTATAATAAGGGTAACACATATTTAATTTTACATATCCTAACAGCAGCCAGGATTATATATGCACAATACTGGAAAAATCCAGAAACCCCTACAGATGACCAACAAAATTCTGGAATGTGAGGAAATGGATAGGTTAACCCTAAAAATCACAGGAAAAGAAGACTTGGAATATTTTATAACATGGGAACTATTCTATAAATGGTTAAGTGACAGTTACTGAGGTTAGAGGAGTGGATTTATATGAAATATGAACTACATGAGAAAGAAAAACGGATGAGTAAATATTTTGATGTTTATATAATTAATATTATAATGGAAGATAGTATACTTTTCAATAACAATATCACATATATGTTTATGTATATATGATTATAATGATTATGATGATGATGTTTATATGTTAACACTTTGGACACCTAGAAAACATTATTCAACATAGAAATGGAATGTATGATATAAAACAATAAAAAACATTTAACAAAAAAAATAAATAAGTTGTAGAACTTTTCTGGAAAAAATCTTAGGAATATATAACAATATTTGCTAGTAATTTTGAAGAAAGGTACATAGATACTAAAACATTTAAGCACTGAAACATATGAGATTATATAAACATTGCAGCCAAAATTGATTATTGTAAATATTGAAAAGTAATAACTTAATTAGGAATTGAATAGAAAAACATTGTATAGCTACTTTAATCCATTATTCTTTATGAGAGGCAATGCTGAGTGTAATTTGGATTAAACTTGTCAAATATTATTGAAAAAAACTCTGCTTTTTATTACACCACAACCAGAAACATTTTTCAATTAGGTTATATCATCTTATATTCATAATATATTGCAATTGATATTTGTATTAATGTAGAAATTTCATGTAAAAGCAGAAGCTGAATTTAAATACAATGATATGCTGCTTCATGACAGCATTCAAATAATATTTTTTTGGACCTTGCAGGAAGAGACAATATTCTGGGGTCCTAAAAAACATTAAGACAAATAGAGAACACAGAGCAGGATTAAATGGAGCAAGACAAACTGGGTGAACACCCTGCGTGCTTGGCAGAATTTTGTTTTCTTGTGCTTTACAATAAAATACTATTCTTTTAATCCTTACTTGGGTTTTGAATTTTTTCTTTGTTTGTATGTTTCGCTCCATAGGTTGAAGATCTATTTTACAATATTGCCACCAGGAGAAAAGCTTTTACAAATTCTTGTGAAGAATATGCAAAAATACTGGATGTTGTCAGCAGGTGATCTACTTAACAGGAGGGTTACTTTTTGTTAGATTGGAACGTTTTTCTCCTTTTAGCTAAGAATTATATCTTTGATGAATTAAAAATCCATGCAGCAATAGAGATTACTTTATGATATACAAACCTATATATCATAGGTTTGAGAAGATAGTCTCATAATCATTGAGGAAAACTCAAGAAAAATTGGTACAAATATTTGAAAGTAACTGTAAAAATACTAATACTAATTGGCCTAATGAGTTTCTTCTGTTCTCATGGTTGTAAAGCCACCAAAGACTGTGCCAAAAGATAATAGAACATTTGTTCTGAGTCACAGTTGATTAGTTAGTTCAATAAAGTAAACTAATAATCAATAATTAGCCCTTGGGCCATATCAAAGTGTAGCATTCCAGACACAAATTATTACTAAAATCAGATAAAAACAATTTAAAATGTAATTGGATAAAATACAATTTAAAGTAAAATTGGAATAAAATACAATAATATATATAAAATATAATAATATAAATATAAAATTATAGTTTATTACAAATCATTAAATATTCCTTTGAAGGTGCTTATTTAATTTTAGATCTACTCATTTAGCAACTGTTTCCTCCCCCACTAATATATAATAACGTGTCATGATGTTATCATGTTAAAAAAATTGTTCCACTTCATGATTGTTGGTTTTCAGGCAGTGAAATTTGATGCCATGATGCCTTCTTACTTTTACCATATATTACCAAACATGGGGAAAATATGTGATGTACAATCCTACTCCATTCTGTGACGGCCATGTACCTTCCATCCCCCTTTTATGGATTAGGCCTTACTCAGTTTCATATCTCAATATCAGTTTACACGTGCTTCACTAATAGTTTTTTCAATGTCTGTTTGGCTATCTACATTTGTTTTTCTATTTATGTATTCCACACACCAGGTATGCCATTCACAACTCTGGAATCAGTTTTTCTGTTAAAAAGGTAAAACACAATTTTTCTTCAATATTTCTAAAATAGTATTATATTTGAATGTTTAATAAAATAATTTAAAACTCTAGGGAGTAAATGTGCAGATCAAGTTCATTTACAAAAGTATAAAAGATTATTTTTGATTTCAGAGTCTTTAAAATATGAATTTATTTATTTTAAGTAACATTGTTTATTAAGGTTCCTTAAATCTACGTTCCAATAAACACCTATGTAGGAAGCAAATCTGAATACAAATAGATGATTCTAATAGTTTGCATATGTACATATATGGATGTTATGTTAATGTTCTTAGAGCTAATTTATTTTTGTATTCATAAAGTCCTTGCCAACCAGTCAACTTCCTCCATATCTCCTGTAGTAATGGAGCTATCTAATATGAGTGTTCCCTTAGCAAAGTTCCAGGCCTCCTTTTTCGCTGAACCTCATGAGCACTGCTTCAGCGACAAAAAAGGCCCAGAGGTCTACGCGTGCCATTCTGGGCCTCCTTCCTCGCTGCCGAACTTCCTGAGGATGGCTTTGGCGATGAAAAAGGAGGCTCAGAGGGCCATGTACACCATTCCGGCCTCCTTTACCACCTCCAAAGTGCTTGAGGAAGGCTTCGGCAATTAAAAAGGAGGAAGCAAGCAAAGAAACAGGCTGGAGAAGAGACAGATCTTCATCAGGTAAGTGACCCAGCGTGGCAGGATGGGGGGGAGGGAACGCCCAATTGTGGAGATCCCAGGGGAGGGAGAATGAGGTATCTGTGGTCAGGGGAGACCTTGGGTGGTTAAAGCAGGTGGCCTGTTCCATCACTAGGCCCCCTCATGGTCTTCCCCACCCCGAGATATCTCATGTGCACTTAACAAGCTGTGCATTCTATTTGCAAATGCATGGGTAAAAGGGAATGATCATGTTCAAGGTACTAGATTTACTCCTACAAATCCTCAGGTTACAAATGGAACGGGCAGGCTCCATTACATTCGTAATTCTAGGACTACCTGTATTCATTGAAGCTTACAGAGGTGTAGCTGTTTAATAATTGGATTGGAAATTATCAGCCAAGTTGCTTAGAAAGGAAAATATTAAAAAATACCAATTTCTAAGCTTTTATCACCAAAATAATTCAGAAAAACTTGATTTTCCTTCATTATTATGTTTTCTGACAAATTCATGTATTAAGAAGTGGACGCAGCACTGTCAAGTCTACAATAGAAATCCTGTGGGAACTTCCGGCGGTGACGACATTGTGAGCGGGGTGAGGAAACAGGGCTGCTGTTTCCTCAAATACTCAAATACCCAAATACTCTCTAGTAGAAGGTCTTTAATCATCCGGACCAAAATGGATTTCTGCCAGGCCGTCAAATTAAGAACAATATGAGAGTAATAACAAATGTACTTGAATATTATGAAACTCATTTGGAGAAACAAGCTGAACTGGTTTTCCTTGATGCCCAAAAAGCATTCAACAATTTAAATTGGAAATTTTTAAAAGGGCAATTAGATAATACGCAATTTGGAACAAACTTTGAAAAAATTATAGGAGAAATATATACAAAACAAACAGTAAAAGTAATTTTGAATGATTATATGACAGATCAATTCAATATAACAAAAGGGGTTAGACAAGGCTGCCCACTTTCTCCACTATTGTATATTTTAACATTGGAGATTTTGTTAAAAATTAGGGAAGATCAAGACATTAAAGGGTTAAAAGTAAGTTGAGAGGAATAAAAGATCCAGGCTTTTGCTGATGATCTTGTATTTATAGCAGAAGAGCCATTAGAAGTACTACCAAAATTGTTTAAGAAAATAGAAGACTTTGGAGAGGTGGCTGGCTTAAAAATAAATAGGAATAAATCGAAATTAATAGTTAAAAATCTTACGAAGATCTAAGAGACAGAACTGGAGAAAAGTATACAAATCCAAGCAACAAGGAAAATAAAATATTTAAGGATTTGGCTGTCACCAAGTACTTGGTCAATAAGAGAAAATAACTATGACAAATTAATAATACAGATAAAGATTTGGATAATTGGAAAAATCTACAGATCTCATTAATGGGAAGAATCTCCACTATTAAAATGAATACCTTACCAAGACTGTTGTACCTGTGCCAATAAAATTAGAGAAACTTTTTTTTGAAAGTTTAAATAAGATGATTTCCAAATTCATATGGCAGGGGAAACGACTACGAATAAAACTAAAGTTACTCCAGGATACTAAGGATAGAGGAGGAACAGCACTCCCGGATTGGGAACTCTACTATCAAGCGGCGGGGTTATCATGGGTAAAAGATTGGATGGATTTGAAAAACAGCAGAATATTATCAATTGAAGGACATGATTTACAAGCAGGCTGGCACTCCTCTCTATGGGACAAAAAGTGCAAATCACACACTTACTTTAAAAGACATACATTATGCATTACTACTAATCTGGCTTAAAACTAAAAAGCAACAGTATACAAAAATCCCGACTTGACTCTCATTATCAGAAGTGTTAAGGCATCCAAACTTAACAGAACCTAAAAATATAATTAGATACAAAGACTTAATTGACTATCAAGGGAGATTGAAAACTAAACAACAATTGGAAATAGATTTAAACCGAGAAATCGATTGGTGGACCTTTTCACAGATCCAATCAAAACATAAGGAATGTATAAAAACATAAGAAATTTACAAAGAAAAACAATTAGATAAAATTATATTAGATTCTGAAGAGAAATTAATTAGTAAACTATAAATTCTTGTTGCGATATAAGATGGAGGAGGAAACAGTCAAGAATACGATGATTAAATGGATGCAAAACTTTAAATATTCAATAGATCTGGAGAAATGGGAAGAACTTTGGCAACTGAATACAAAAGCAACATTAGTGGTGGCATACAAGGAAAACCAGCTGAAGATGTTTTATAGGTGGCATATGTTGCCCACAAGATTAGCCAAAATCAATCCGAAAAACAGCTCACTATGTTGGAAATGTAAAAACTCTCAAGGTACCTTTTACTATCTATGGTGGATGTGCCCAGCGACAAAGAAATTTTGGTCCAATATTAAGAAATGGCTGGAACAAATTACTAAGCTACAAATAGAGAAGAGACCCGAAACCTTCCTGTTAGGAATCTTTACAAAAACATATCCTAAAGAAATAAAATATCTGTTGATATATATTCTAACGGCAGCGCAGATAACATACGCCAAAAATTGGAAACTGGAAAAAATCCCAACGCAAGAAGAAATAATGGACAAAATTACACAGTGCGCTGAAATGGATAGGCTAACAAAAGAGTTAAAGGAAAAAGAAGAGACGGAGTACTACAAAATATGGAATAAATGGTACCAATGATACAACGCCACTATTGAAGAAACACAATTAGAAGAAGGATAGAATAGAAATGTAAATATGTATATAAATTACTTCCTATGGGCAGATAAATTTGCAGAGGGAAATCTAAAAAGTAAGATGCAATCCAAATATACAATATATAGATTACCAAAGGGGAACTCTTAGGGGAGGAAAAGAGTGGGGAGGGAGAAATGGAAAAAAGAAGTCATTAGGTTAAGATTAAGGGGAATACGCATAACTGTATTAATTGAAAGACCATTATGAAACAAATGCTTCAAAAGATCAACATATTTATTTGTTGTTTGCTTTGTAAATGTATCTATATGTTTTTATATGTGTTTTATATGTTTTAATAAAGTTTATAAATTAAAAAAAAAAGAAATCCCGTGGAACTGAATAACTTTAGTTATCTTAAGAATGGGGATTTCTGCAGGAATTGCATAGCTCAGGTGCCATAACCAGATGTACACAGATCTCTTGATTGGCTCCCTTCATTGCCCAGAGAAGAAACCTGCTGATACCTGTGACCAGATTGTTTAATGTTCTAGTTAAAAGCTGCTGAGACACCACAGAGATGAAATCCTGTATAAAAAGTTATCCTTTATGGATTACTGCCTTGTTGTGGTGAAGGGGCTTGTGTAACTCAATGAAGCTGTGAGCTATGCCGTGCAGGGCCACCCAAGACAGACAGGTCATAGAGACTCTGACAAAACGTGATCCACTGGAGAAAGAAATGGCAACCTACTCCAGTATCTTTGCCATGAAAACCCCATGGACAGTATCAAAAGGCAAAATGATATGATGCTAGAAGATGAGCTCCTCAGGTCGGAAGGTGTCCAATATGCTACTGGGGAAAAGCAGAGGGCTAGTACTAGTAGCACCAGAAAGAGTGAAGTGATTGGGCCGAAGTCAAAAGGATGTTCAGCTGTGGATGCATCTGATAGTGTAAGAAAGTCTGATGCTCTAAAGCTCTATACTCCATAGGAACCTGGAATGTAAGATCCATGAATCAAGGCAAGCTGGACGTGGTCAAACAAGAGACTGAACATCAACATCTTAGGAATCAGCAAAGTAAAATGGACAGGAATGGATGAATTTAATTCAGATAACCATCAGGTATACTACTGCGGGCAAGAATCCCTTAGAAGAATGGAGTTGCCTTCATAATCAATAAAAGAATAGGAAAAGCAATACTGGGATACAATCCCCAAAATGACAAAATGATCTCAGTTCGAATCCAAGGAAAACCATTCAATATCATAGTAGTCCAAGTTTCTGCCCCATCACTGGTGCTGAAGAGGATGAAATTGACCGGTTCTTTGAAGCTCTACAGCACCTTATAGAATTAACACCAAAAAATGATGTCCTTATCATCATGGGGGTTTGGAATGCTAAAGTAGGAAGCCAAAAGATAACCGGAATAACAGGCAAGTTTGGCCTTGGAGTACAAAATGAAGCAGGGCACAGGCTGATAGAATTTTGTCAAGAGAATACGTCATAGCAAACACTCTTTTCCAACAACTCAAGAGATGACTCTACACATGGACATCACCAGACGGTCAACACAGAAATCAGATTGATTGTGTGATCTGCAGCCAAAGATGGAGAAGCTCTATACAGTCAGTAAAAACAAGACCAGGATCTGACTGTGGCTCAGATCATGAGCTTCTCATTGCAAAATTTAGGCTTAAATTGAAGAAAGTAGGAAAAAGCAGTAGACCACTCAGTTATGAACTAAATCATATCCCTGATGAATGTACAGTAGAGGTGACAAATAGATTTAAGGAATTAGATCTGATAGACAGAGTGCCTGAAGAACTATGGATGGAGGTTTACAACATTGTGCAAGAGGTAGCAACTAAAACCATCCCAAAGAAAAAGAAATGCAAGAAAGCAAAATGGCTGTCTGAGGAAGCTTTGCAAATAGCTGAAGAAAGAAGGGAAGCGAAAGGCAAGGGAGAAAGAGAAAGATACACCCAATCGAATGCAGAATTCAAGAGAATAGCTAGAAGGGAGAAGAATACTTTCTTAAATGAACAGTGCAAAGAAATAGAAGAAAACAATAGAATAGGGAGGACCAGAGATCTCCAAGAAAATTGGAGATATGAAGGGAACGTTTCATGCAAAGATGGGCATGATAAAGGACCAAAATGGCAGGGACCTAACAGAGGCAGAAGAGATTAAGAAGAAGTGGCAAAATTACACAGAAGAACTATACAAGAACAAGCTTAACATCCCTCATAACCACGATAGCGGGGTCACTGACCTCAAGCCAGACATCCTAGAATGTGAAGTCAAACAGGCCTTAGGAAATCTGAGCAACAACAAAGCTAGTGGAGGTGACAGTATTCCAGCTGAGCTATTCAAAATCTTAAAAGACGATGCAATAAAAGTGCTACGCTCAATTTGCCAGCAAATTTGGAAAACTCAACCATGGCCACAGGATTGGAAAAGATCAGTTGACATTCCAGTTCCAAAGAAAGGCAATGCCAAAGAATGTTCAAACTATCGCACCATTGCACTCATTTCAAATGCTAGTAAGGTTATGCTTAAAATCCTACAAACTAGGCTCCAGCAGGATGTGGATCGAGAACTACCAAAAGTACAGGCAGGATTTTGAAGAGGCAGAGGAACTAGAGATCAAATTGCCAACATACGCTGGATCATGGATAAAGCTAGGGAGTTCCAGAAAAACATCTACTTATGCTTCATTGAGTATGCTAAAGCCTTTGATTGCGTGGATCACAACAAATTGTGGCAAGTTCTTAAAGAGATGAGAGTACCAGACCATCTTATTTGTTTCTTGAGAAACCTATATGTGGATCAAGAAGTGAGGACAACAGTGAGAACTGAACCCGGAACCAAATGATTGGTTTAAATTGGGAAAGGAGTCCGGCTGCATACTGTCGCCCTTGCCTATTTAACTTATATGCAGAGCACATCATGAGAAAGGTGGGGTTAGATGAATCAAAAGTTGGAATTAAGATTGCTGGGAGAAATATCAACAATCTCAGATATGCAGATGATACCACTCTAATGGCAGAAGGTGAAGAGGAACATCACCTTGCCAATAAAAGTGCATATAATCAAGGCTATGTTTTTCCCAGTTGCAATGTATGGCTGCGAAGGTTGAGCACCAAAGAATTGAGGCCTTTGAACTATGGTGCTGGAGAAGACTCCTACGAGTCCCTTGGACTGCAAGGCGATCAAACCGGTCAGTCCTAGAGGAGATCAACCCTGACTGCTCTTTAGAAGGCCAGGTCCTGAAAATGAAACTCAAATATTTTGGCCACCTAATTGAGAAGGAAGGACTCACTGGAGAAATCCCTAATGCTGGGAAAGATTGAGGGCAAAAGAAGAAAGGGACCACAGAGAATGAGGTGGTTGGATGGAGTCACTAAAGCAGTAGGTGTGAGCTTAAATGCACACCAGAGGATGGTAGAGGACAGGAAAGCCTAGAGGAACATTGTCCATGGGGTCGCAATGGGTCAAACACGAGATTTGCAACTAAAACAACAACATAAAAAGAAAAAGGGAAAAGTAATATTAGAGCAGAGGTGAGAAAAAAGAGAAAAGGCTCCAGGAAAAGGGACTTATATGAGCAAATCAGTGACAGAAGTTTCTGTCTTTTTAATTGATTGTTTTCAGACAGAGAAGCATCCACTGCCAGTTTTTTTCCTGGTTTTCAGTAACAATGTACAGGTAGTCCTTGACGCTATGCCCACAATTGACCCCAAAATTTCCGGTGCTAAACAAGACAATTGTTAATTGAGTTTTGCCCCACTTTATGACTTCTTGCCACAGTTATCAAGTGCTTCTGTGCAGTTATTAATTAATAACATGGTGGTTAAGTGAATTTGGCTTTCCCATTTGACTTTGCTTGTCAGAAAGTCACAAAAGATGATCACATAAACCATCATAAATACATTTCAGTTGTCAAGTCCCTAAATTTTGATCATATGACCATGGAGGTGCTGCAAAGTTGTAATTGTGAAAAAAGGTCATAATTCACTTTTTTCAGTGCCTTTTAACTTTGAATGGTCACTAAATGAATGACTGTAAGTCTGGAACAACCTATCATTTATTCTGGTCCCTGCCACATGCCCATCCTTATTTATTCAATATTGCTAAGTATCAGAGGCTGAAATAAGGGAGAAAGACTAGCCATTGATACAAAGTTGGGGCTGGAGGGAAAAAGTCCTCAAGTCTTTCTCTATCTTCTTATGGGAGAGTGAACTTATACGTCTAAAAAGGGGTTTAATAAATAGTACAATCCAACTCATATTATTAGAAGCAAAAGACTACATCCACTATTTTCCAAAAGTGTGACAGAAAGAGATGCGTTATCTGTTTTGAGTAGCCTGTATACATATATGTGTATATGATTGACATTTGAAAGCAGATACTGTTCAGAATTCTTTTGTTGTCATCTTCCTTTAATTTAAACAAAGCTCAAGGAGATATGTTACATGGAAGATAGTTACCGTATTTTTCAGAGTATAAGACGCACTTCCCCCCCATAAAAGGGGGTGAAAATTTAGGTGTGTCTTATACACCAAATGTAGCGTCGCCCACCCACTGCCCCCCACCCTTTGGCCTCTGCCTCACAGCAGTTACCTCCTTGCAACAAACAGTAAGAAAAAACAGCTCCTTTCAGCTTCAGCACAGCCTAATTAGCACAAGTTGATTGGATCGGCCTCCTGATGCTCAGCTGATTTGCTCTCAGCTATTTTGCGCAAGGCTCTGCTGTTTGCTGATAAGAGGTAAATTGCTGGAGCAGTTTTTTTTCCCCCCTTGTGCTAATCAAGCTATGCTGAAAATGAAAATGAAAGTAAAGCAGGCTGTTTACTGTTTGCTGCAACGAGGCAAAATTGCTCAGAGACAGAGAAAGATTTCTTTTTCTTTTCCTCACCAAAAAAGGTAGGTGCATCTTATACTCCAGTGTGTTTTATACTCCAAAAAATACGGTAATTCATTTATACTTAATATGAAAACATTTATAAAAAGGTACACTGAAAGTTAGTTCTCCAGAGTCAAGAATAATGATGACATTGCTTTGATAAGATTAGGAATGAAAGAAAACAATTAAGTTTTCACTTGAGAGACTACATATATTGCTTTGTGCAGGGATCCTTAAACTTGCCTTCCCAAAAAAAGGTGATTTTGCAAGCAAAATGTTTATAGAAGATGCACAAAATCCCAGGAAAATTATGTAAATTTCTATCCATCTACTTTTTCCATATATATTAAAAGCATTGGTAATTGCAAGCTATCTTCTCTTTGTAGCATGGTGAAACAGTTGCAGATGTAAGAACACTGTCAAGTAATACAACTATTGACAATATTCGGTCAATCTTTGGAAATGCTGTTAGCAGGTATAGTTAAAATATGATACAATCTAATTGTGAGTATTACTATGCCCATAAATTGAGTGTGGCAAGATGTAATGGTTCACATACTACCCTAGATGGAAAGTAGATGGACATCTACTTTCTAGATGGAAAGACATCTTCAGCCTTAGAAATTCACTGGAGGATTTTGCACAGGCATTAGCTGTTAACATATGGTATCAGGGTTGCTATTATGAGAAAATTTGGAAGAAGAATGCTTTATAAAAAAGAGCTTGAGTAGCGTAGGGGGCTAATGCCTCCTACTAAAGGCAGCAATTAACATCCAGCTGCCTGCAATATCTGCGAATTCAATCCTAGTCAGGCTCAAGGTTGACTCAGCCTTCCATCCTGTCTAAGGTGGGTAAATTGAGGACCCAGTTTGTGGGGGCAATAAGCTGACTTTGTATAAATATACAAAAGTATGAAGGCTATTGCTTAACGCATTGTAAGCCTCCGGAGTCTCCGGAGAAGGGCGGCATATAAATCAAATTTAAAAAAAATGCCACAGGAATTCCTGAAAGAATGGTGGCACATAAATTCTACCACTTAAAATAAAAAATCTAGCTAAATTTTTTGAAAGGTGGCAATTTATGGAAAATACAATACAATAGATCAAAGATTTTGTTGGAAAAAGTGGAAAGCACTGTGTATGCCATATCAGTTCCTGGAGAAATGATAAGATATAATTCAATTTTAGTTTTTTAAAAATCTGGTTTTAGTAGATGCAACTGGCTGAGGTAGCTAAAGATGATCCCTTCTGTTGTGGCTCTTTTCTAGAGAGAGCTATTGGATTGTGCTGAAAAGAGTGATTAGACTGTAAAAAATCAGGCAGGTGTGCCTTTCATGAATGGTTGGATCTATTTCAAACAAAACATCCATAACTAACTTTTCAGTTCTTTGAGGTTTTTTCTTATAGTACTTGGAAGAATCTTTCCTATAATCAAACAGGTAATGCAGAAAGGAGGCTTATTATTTTTTTCCTGTAGAATTCTTCTTAGCTTTATCATAGATATCAGAGTGAGACTGTTTTTCATTATATAAATGATAATTATAGTTTTGGACTGAACAGCTGCTCTTTCTGTTAAGCTAACAGAAATAGGCTTACATGACCATGAAGTTCTTTCCAAGATGGTGGCAATGGAGGAAGCATAGTTACATAACGGGGAGAACAGTTGCTATTAAACTAGGTAGAAGAGATGGAGAGGGAAAGATAAGTCATAGAAAAAGAAAAAAACTGGAGAAAGAAAAAGGAGAGGAAGATTGAGCGGAGGAGCAAAGTTACTGCAGGCAGCAAAACCGACCGGTGAAGAACAAGGAGGTGAGCCGCTGAACGAGTGGGGCCATCTGCAGAGTAGGTTGGAATATCAGCTGTGGGGCGGAGAGGCCAGCAGACTGAGGGCAGTGCAATGACCGTCAGAGAACAAAGAGATGAGCTGGTGAGAGTGGTGCAGGAAGGAGGAGAAGAGAGGACAGGTGAGCTTACTGTGGACCATCCAGGCGGTCCTGTTTGTTGGTGAAGCAGCATACCGGCACAATGGACCAGACTGGCAATGTTTGTAAACCTGGCTCATCGATTTTCAGTAAAACAATTTTTTAAAACATGGTCTGCAAAACAGTTCATATAAGGTCATGCAACTTGCAACAAAAGTCAAAGATAATTTTAAAAAGTTTCAATATATTAATAACAAGAAAAAAGTCAAGGAAACAGTAGTTCCACTAAAGAGAGAAGATGGCAAGAAGATAACAGGCAGTAAGGAAAAAGCAGAGCTGCTTAACTTATTCTTTGCATCAGTATTCACACAAAAAGAGATTATAGCCCAACACACCAAAATACTGTAAAAGACAAATTAGAAACAAAAATTAAAATAAGAAAATGGTAAGCAAACACTAATGTGAACTTGACGAATATAAATCACCAGGACCTGACAAGATTACATCTCAGAATTTGGAAGGAGCTGGCAGATGTTATCTCAGAACCACATCTTTCAAAAATCCTGGAGCACTAGGGAAGTACCTGAGGGCTGATGTAGTTCCCATTTTCAAGAAAAAGGGGGAGGCAGGAAACAGACCCAGGAAACTACAGACCAATCAGTTTAACATCAATACCTGGGAAGATTCTGGAAAAAAAATAATAAAAAAACAGGTCTGCTAACAACTAAAAGCAAATAAAGTTATAACTAGTATCCAGCACAGGTTTGTTAAAGACAGATCATGTCAAACCAATCTTATTTAATTCTTTGAAATTAATAGACAGCAAAATGCTGTAGACATAGTATACTTAGATTTCAGTAAGGCATTTGACAAAGTAGACTACAACCTACTTCTTGGTAAGCTAGAATAGACAACACCACCACCAAATGGATTTGTAGCTGGCTGACAAACTCTATTCAAAGAGTGGTTTTTAATGGTACTACATCCTTATGGAGAGAAGTAAGTAGTGGGGTTCCACAAGGCTCCATCTTGGGCCCAGTACTCTTCAATATCTTCATAAATGATTTAGATGAGGGAATAGAAAGGGAACTCATCAAATTTGCAGATGACACTAAACTGGCAGGAATAGCCAACATTCCAGAAGACAACCTCAGGATCCAAAAAGATCTTGACAAACTTGAACAATGGCTCCTATCCAACAAATTGAATTTCAATGTGGAGAAAAGCATTTAGGCAGGAAAAAATCAAAGATATAAGTACAGATTAGGCGAGACCTGGCTCAAAAACAGTAACCGTGAGAAGTCCCCTTTGGAGCCCTACTGGATGATCACTTGAATATGAGCCAGTAGTGTGCAGCAGCAAGCAGCCAAAAAGGCTAATGCAATTCTGGGTTGTATAAACAGGCATAGAATGAAAATCACATGAAGTACTAGTACCACTTTATAAAACCCTAGTAAGATCATACCTGGAATACTGCAACCAATTTTTGTCACTATACTACAAAAAAGATGTTGAGACTTTGGAAAAAGTTCATTAAAAAGCAACTAAGATGTTTAAAGGCCTGGAGACAAAAATATATGAAGAACAGTTACAGGATTCGGGTTTGGCTAGTCTAAAGAAAAGAAGAATTGGGGGTGATACGATAGCACTATTCCAGTATTTGAGAGGCTGCCACAAAGAGAGGGTAAAATTATTCTCCAAAGCACCAAAGGGCAGGACAAGAAACAATGGTTGGAAACTAACCAAAGAGGGAAGGAAGCTGGAATTAAGGAGAAACTTCCTAACAGTGAGGACAATTAACCAGTGGAACAGGTTAATTGCCTCCAGAAATCATGGGCGCTCCATTACTGGATGTTTTTAAGAAGAGTCTAGACATTACTTATCTAAAATGGTATAGGTCCATGATGGTGAACCTATGGCACGGGTGCCACAGGTGGCAGATGGAGCCATATTGGTGGGCACATGAGCTCAGCTCTGACCAGCTGATTTTCGGGCCTTCTGGGCCCACTTGAAGTCAGAAAACACTATTTCCAGCCTCCGGAGGGCCTCTAGGGGGGTGGGGAAGGCCGCTTTCACTCTCCCTAGGCTCCTAGAAAGGCTCTGGAGCCTGGGGGGAGCGAAAAACGGGCCTACCGTGCCCACTGGGCCATCATGTGCCAAAAGCCGGGGGAATATGGGGGGGTCATGTGCGCATGTACGGTGGGGGAGGGTGCATAGAATTTTGCGTGTGTGCACATGTGTGCACGTGACCCCCCCCACTCCCTCCGCTTTTGGCATGTGATGACAGGTTCTCCTGCTTGAGCAGGGGGCTGGACTAGAAGACCTTCGGGAATAGGGCGATTTCCTTCGGGAATAGGGCGGTATATAAATTTAATAAAATAATTCTATTTTATTCTATTTGACAGTTTGAGAGTTTTTTTGTACAGCTTAATCTGCCCCTATTTTTCCCTTGATAAGTCTCCTGACCTTTGATTTGTGAAAGAACATAGATTAAAAATATATATACTTATAACATAATTTTTAAATACGTTTTTGGATGTATATTAACTATCTCTTTTAATGAAAGTGGCAGTTGTTAATATTAATATACAGGGAGCCAATTTGGTTTAATGGTTAAGGCACCAGGTAATAAACAGGAGACTGAGTTCTAGATCTGCCTTAGGCATGGAAGCTGACTAGATGACTTTGGACCAGATACTTTCTTTAGCCCACCCTACCCCACAGGGTTGTTGTGGGGAAAATAGGAAGGACTATTATGAATGTTCATCACCTTAAGTTATTTATAAAAATAATAAAAGTGAGATATAAATAGATAAATAATAGTTGGTGAAGGCTCAAATAAGGTTCTTTCTGTTGCTATTCTGATATTCACTAGTTTAGATTAGTATAGTTTAGATCTAATTATCATCTAAGCCTGAGACCATTTTACAGTTCTTCCAAATGTTTTATCAAAATATATACATGTTTCAATAGTGCACAAAAGGGTTAGAAAAGTTTGAGATAGCTGATTTATAATAATTATCATTTGTTAACTGATTTTTTGAGCATGAGTGGAGTAATTGTTATTTTTCCTCATTGATAAAATGAATTGACTCTTCTAAAACAAGTACTTGGTTTTTTTTTTAATTGAAAAAGTTTTACAATACAATTTTTTTTCACCCCCCTCTCCAGTCCCCCCTTCCCAACCCCTCCCATCCTCCCTCAGCCCCAACCCCTTCTCTCCCCATCCCCCTGACTTCCGCTACAAATTTTAAAAAACAAAATTTAGAACAAGAGAAAAAGAAAAAAGTTATTAAGTATTCAAATTCTAAATTAAAAAAAAATTTCGAAAGAGGAAGAGAAAGAAGGAAAGGAAGAAAAAAAGATAAAAAAAGAACAAACAAACAAAAGAAACCCAATAACTATAACCAAAAAGTAAAACAGTAAACCTATAAATATTAATATATTTCTAAAATAAACAATGTTGTAATAAAGAAAACCAATAATAACCATTATAATTTTATCCCAACTAAACCCCTTAACTAAAAAGCAAAAAACATAAAACATAAAAAATATATATGCATATATAATTATAATCATGCAATTATGTCATAAGAAAAAAAATTATCTTTTGTTTAATTCATTTTTCAGTCTCCATAATCCAAATTTCAGTTTTCTCTTCATCTTGATTGAAGTTGAATATATTTCTCCAACATAAATCCAATTTCGATAAGCTTTATCTTCCCGCTACCCCCATCAGCAAAGTAAAACATTTCTCCACACAACCCCCCGAGTGACTTTATATAAATAAAGTACTTTGTTTTTCTTGCACATGAAAAAGAATGTGTAAGGGAAGAGCACTTTGAACCTTTGAAGGTTCATGATTGTCTGGTTATTGTTTGTTTGTTTGTTTATTTATTAATTACATTTTTATACCGCCCTTCTCCCGAAGGACTCAGGGCAGTGTACAGCCATAATAAAAACAACAACACAAAAATTAAAAGCAATTTAAAACATATACAGAGGTTTGACCCTATTTTTAAAAACCCCAACACTAAAACATCCATTTAAAATTCATTATTCTGTCAGACCAGCTTGTTGAAATAGTAAAGTCTTAAGGGCACGGCGAAAGGTACGAAGGTCGGGGATCTTACATATGTCTGGGGGCAATTCTTTCCATAGGGCAGGAGCCCTCACAGAGAAGGCTCTCCCCCTGGGGGTCGCCAGTCGACATAATTTGACCAATGGCACCCTGAGTAGGCCCTTTCTGTGGGAGTGTACCAGCCAGTGGGAGGCTATCGGTGGCAGAAGGCGATCTTGTAGATATCCAGGTCCTAAGCCATGGAGTGCTTTAAAGGTGGTAATCAGCACCTTGAATCGCACCCGGAAGACCACCGGAAGCCAGTGCAACTTGCGCAGGAGAGGTGTTACGTGGGTGCACCGTGTCGCCTCCATAATCACCTGCGCAGCCGCATTCTGGACCAGTTAGAGCCTCTGAGTGCTCTTCAAGGGGAGCCCCATGTAGAGAGCATTACAGTAGTCCAGACGGGAAGTGACAAGGGCATGAGTGACCATGCTCAGGGCGTCCTGGTCCAGAAAGGGACACAACTGGTAAATCAGGTGAACCTGATAGAAAGCCTCCCTGGCCACATTCGTCATGTGATCTTCTAAAGACAGCTGTGTATCCAGGAGGACACCCAAGTTGCGAACCCTTTCTGAGGGGGCCAAGATCTCAACCCCAATAGTCAGCGATGGAGTCAGCTGGCTATACCGGGGCGCTGGGAACCACAGCCACTCAGTCTTGGAGGGATTGAGTCTGAGCCTGTTTCTCCCCATCCAGATCCATACGGCTTCCAGGCATCGGAACATCACGTCAAGGGCATCATTGTGGTGGTCCGGGGTGGAAATGTACAGCTGCGTATCATCAGCGTACTGGTGACATTTCACCCCAAAGCCACGGATGATCTTACCCAGTGGCTTTACATAAATGTTAAGTAGGCTACTGTGTGCATTTCCCTAAAATTGTATATTACAAAGAAAAAAACTACTCTATATGTACTTCTATGGAGGTATGAAAATAACCATAAGAGGATGTATTTGAAAGTAGTTTTATTTTGTGAGTAAGGAACTTTGACTAATTTCTACAGTGATATTATTTACTGTTGTATCTAAAACTGTTAATTATTGGCTAGTAGCAATAAAATGTAATCTGGCCTTATCTGGAATTAAAGATTAGAAAACAGTGGAATCATGAGCAGAATATGTGCTGCATATTTAATAATTATTAATTATAATAGTTTTAGTGTGTTCTTAAAGGTGTTTTATTTAAAAAGCAAAAGAACTAATTTTTATTTAAATATCTTTAGAGAATTGATTGAAGTGGGCTGTGAAGATGCAACATTGGCTTTTAAAATGAAAGGTTTGGTAACGAATGCAAATTATTCCATGAAGAAATGCATTTTTTTACTTTTTGTAAATCGTAAGTACAATATATTCAGTTCCATATTTTCACTGAATCTATAAGGAATATTTTCACTCATTAAAAATCCATTTTTGTTATAACTCCATCTTGAAAACTACTTATGTTTTTCTTCTACATAGTTCATCTGTGTGTTGAAGTTAAAACAAACTTTTTTAAAAATAGCAATGACTATAGAACTGAAGCTTAATGAAATAGCATGATCTGACAATGCAAAAAAAACCTCCATGTTTTTGCATTACAATATTCAATCTCTCTAGATAAATACAATTTAAAGAAAGAAAAGAAAAAAATGTATACATTTTTGTATATATAACTCTTGATGTGTTTCTGAAAGCCTAGTATAGTCTTCAGCTAATTATGCAACTTGGATCTGAGAAAACAAATAAGGTGATGAATCAAGGTATACAGTTGCAAGAAAAAGTATGTGAACCCCTTGGGATTACGTGGAGTTTTGCATGAATTGGTCATAAAATGTGCTCTGAACTTCATCTAAGTCACAACAATAGAAAAACACAGTCTGCTTAAAATAATACTACACAAACATTAGATGTTGCCATGGTTTAATTGAATATAACGTACACATTCACAGTGCAGGGAAGAAAAAGTATGTGAACCTTTGGACTTAATAACTGGCTGACCCTCCTTTGGCAGCAATAACCTCAACCAAACGTTTCCTGTAGTTTCAGATCAGACCTGCACAACGATCTGGAGTAATTTTGGACCACTCCTCTTCACAAAACTGTTTCAGTGTAGCAATATTCTTGGGATGTCTGGTGTGAATCGCTCTCTTAAGATCATGCCATAGCATTTCAATCGGGTTGAGGTCAGGACTCTGACTGGGCCACTCCAGAAGGCGTATTCATGCTGTTGAAGCCATTTTTTTGTTGAATTACTTGTATGCTTTGGGTCATTGTCCTGTTGCATCACCCATCCTCTGCGGAGCTTCAGTTGGCGGACAGATGGTCGTACGTTTTCCTACAAAATGTCTTGATAAACTCTGGAATTCATTTTCCCATCAATGACAACAATCCGTCCAGGCCCTGAGGCAGCAAAGCAGCCCCATACCATGATGCTCCCTCCTCCATGTTTTACAGCTGGAATGAGGTTTTGATGTTGGTGTGCTGTGCCTTTTTTTCTCCACACATAGTGTTGTGTGTTCTTCCCAAACAACTCAATTTTGGTTTCATTTGTCCACAGTATATTTTGCCAGTAGTGCCGTGGAACATCCAGGTGCTCTTTTGCAAACTTCAAACGTGCTGCAATATTTTTTTTGGACAGCAATGGCTTCCTCCATGGTGTCCTCCCATGTACTCCATTCTTGTTTAATGTTTTCTTTATTGTAGATGTGTCAACAAAAATGTTAGCATGTGCCAGAGATTTCTATAGGTCTTTAGCTGACACTCTAGGATTCTTCTTTACCTCATAAAGCATTCTGCGCTGTACTCTTGCAGTCATTTTTACAGGACGACCACGCCTAGGGAGAGTAGCAACAGTGCTAAACTTTCTCCATTTGTAGACAGTCTGTCTTACCGTGGACACATGAACATCAAGGCTTTTGGAGATACTTCTGTAACCCTTTCCAGCTTCATGCAAGTCAACAATTCTTGATCGTAGGTCTTCTGAGAGCTCTCTTCTGCGAGGCATGGTTCACATCAGACAGTGCTTCTTGAAACCAATACACCCAAAACAGGTGTGTATTTTTAAAGGGCAGGACAGCTGTCAGAACACATCCAATATCATCACACTGATTGGAGTCAAAGTTGGCTCACTCCTGGCTCCAATTAGCTCTTGGAGAAATCATTAGGCTAGGGGTTCACATACTTTTTCCTCCCTGCACTGTGAATGTGTACATGTTATGTTCAATTAAACCATGGCAACATCTAATGTTTGTGTAGTATTATTTTAAGCAGACTGTGTCTTTCTATTGTTGTGACTTAGATAAAGTTCAGAGCACATTTTATGACCAATGCATGCAAAACTCCACGTAATCCCAAGGGGTTCACATACTTTTTCTTGCAACTGTAAGTTGATTTGATTTAATATAGTTAAAATCAACAATATTAGAAGTATAATTTTCAACCTACATTGGTTTTCCTTAATATTTAATTAATATTGGTCTAGCACAGTGATGGCTAACCTTTTTGCCGTCGTGTGCCAAAAATGGGGGGAGCGCAGGAAAGTTGTGTCCACGCATGCCACACCCATAATTCAGTGCACCCCGCCCCCCACGCATGTGCGCGCGACACCCTTGTGCTCCCCCCGCTTTTGGCATTCAATGGCATTGTGGGCCCAGTAGGCCCATTTTTCTCCCTCCCCAGGCTCCAGATGCTTTCAGCTCTAGCATAAGGAGAACCTAAGGGTGAAAAACTGTAAACTATGGATTGACAGCGCATCAGTTAAAGAAATCATAAATAAGAAAAAAAGTCACAGTCATGGCAGAATCATTATGTTCAGTGATTTAGAAAGAAATATAACCTGTTTACCAAATAAATAGATCTTAATTAAAATATAATTTTGGGGCAAAATAGATCATTCTTTTTATAATGAAAGTTTTTAACTGTCATTAAAACAAACATTGTCATTGAATTGTATGTCTTTAAGAATATTTGTTGAATGTGATGTCATGATTAATATATGATTGTTAACATTTTTACAATCATAAAATTTAATTTTTTAATTATATATTTGGTATAGTTTTTTGAATATAAAGACTAAGCTTATTCAGAAATGGATATAAAAATGATAATTTGGAAAAATAATTGAAACAATTTTTTCTCTTTCCAGATCGATTGGTAGAGTCAATTGCCTTGCGCAGAGCAATAGAGACTATATATGCTGCTTATTTACCCAAAAGCACGTATCCATTTTTATATATAAGGTAATACGGAGAAATACTTTTGCCGTTGAAATTCAGTTTGGAAAAGGAGACTTTCCTTCCTAACAATCTGAAAATGTAGATGTTGAGGACTAGTGCTTGATATGTGAATTTGCCTGGATAATGATTACTGAATGGAAATTAAATCTGTATAAGAAGGGGGTGCTTCTGTACAATGGGAAAGTTTTTGTTTGAATGTTCAAGAGTTTTGGTAGAACTAGTTCTTCCTTTACAAACAAGTGTAATTAAGAGTCTTTTCTGAATCTGACTTAAAACTGGAGTTTCAGATCCCAGCTATGACCTAAACCTCTTTGCCCAATTAGGATTGGTGAACCAGCACTTTTTTTTTTTTTTTGCAACCTTACTAGTGGTTGTGATGGTTCATGGGTATCTGTTGCTTTGATTATTGTAAGGTCTGCAAATATGAGCTTGTCTTTGAATACCATTTTGCACATTTCATTGGCTGAAAATGCTTTAGCCAGGCTTCAGTTTTATCTATTGTCCGCCTGTCCATTTCAAAGCACAATTTAAAATTTATTACTAATCCTTAAAGTTATAAATAACTTGCTATTATATTGTGAATATTTCTGCTGGTTCTCTTATTCTCAAAAACTATGCTTGCTACTACTTCTTATGAATAAATAGTTCAACAGACATTTTTTTCTATGTGAACTTCCAGTTTCTACAGGCTCCTTTTATGGAAAGTATACTACTTCTAGCTCATGAACTAAAATATAAAAATATAAATCTAATAAACATTACTATCTGCATTTAGGACAGGTTTTTAAATTAAACTTCAGTGTCAAATGTTGAGAACTTCTGTCTTTGCTTGCTTATTGTGCTTAACCATCTTCTGTTTTCTTTTCTGATTTCCTTAAGAAAAAAGGCCAGGAAATGTAAATGTTATTGTATTTATGTACAGTAAATGTTGTTGTATTAATGTTGTATCTGTGTTTTTTTCAAAATGCACAGTAGGCTATACAGTAAATATCTCTCAGTTATGTGTTTAAAGGATTATTATGATTTATATATTTCTGGTTTTTGAAAAAATACATAACACCACAGTTCTGGTTCTGGTTACAACGTAAATTCGCAAATTTATAATCAGACATATCTTTGATCAACTTACACTTAATGTTCTCAAAATGTTTTATAGTCTTGAGATTGCACTTCAGAATGTAGATGTGAATGTGCATCCTACAAAGCATGAAGTTCATTTCCTCCATGAAGATAGCATCCTGGAGCATGTACAACAACATATAGAGAGCAAATTGTTAGGTTCCAATTCATCAAGAATGTATTTCACTCAAGTAAGTGGATTCTTTTATTCCTAAAGGAGTAATGATATATGTTTTATTAATAATAATAGTATGAAAATCATTCCAAACTAGATTACACTATGTTGTGTATGAGAAGCACTTGCTGGATATTTGCATAGCTGAGTGCACAATTCAGTTTAGAGAGAGTTCTTTGAGGGGTCCTTGGTGCGCTCTGAATTTGCTTGTTTTCTTGCAGATGTTTCATTATCCAAGCTAGGATGTCACCTAGTTTGGGTAATGAAATGTCTGCAAGAAAACAAGCAAGCTCAGAGAGCACCAAGGACCCCTCATTTTAACCCTGAGCTAAATAATATTCTCCTTTATTGAAAGGGTTTTTTTTAAAATAAAGAATCAGTATTGCATATTATGACAAATATTGAAAATCTGTGGAATCACTGAAAATCCAAATACTGTATTTTTCGGAGTATAAGATGCACATTTTTCCATCCTAAAAGAGGCTGAAAATTTGGGTGCCTCTTATACTGCGAATGTAACCCTGCCCACCCGCTGGCTCCCACCCTTCAGCCTCTGCACGTTCTCTTCCTGGCTGCAGAGATTGCCACTGACAATGGCTTGTGTTTTTGGGCTTTTCAACCTCCAAACGCTCCATTTGAGAGCCCTTCAAGGCTGCAGGGATTGCCAAAGCACATTGCCACCGATCGCCACCCAAAAACATGACACATTTGGAGGCTGAAAATGCGACATGGAAATGGCTACCCGGAACAACTGCTGCCTTCTCTTACCCCTTCCATGCTTTGCCTGCTTTAGTCATTTGAGCTCCCTCTGACAATCAGCTGTGCTTTTGAAGCTGTTTTTCAGCCCCAAAGTAGTGCTTATGAGTGAAGTGATCTTCCATGCTTTGCCTGCTTTTCTAATTGCTACTCCCTCCAACAATCAGCTGTGCTTTAGAAGGTGTTTTTTAGCCCCAACCAGCCCCAACCTCAAAACCAGCAAGCAAACTAATGTGCTGAAGCTGACCAGGCTAAGGATGCTAGCAAGATGAATACCTGGTAGGCAGAATTTTTTTTCCCTATTTTTCTTCCCAAAAATGAAGGTGCGTCTTATACTCTGATGCGTCTTGTACTCCAAAAAATACAGTACTTTATCTTAATACAAATTAATTATTTTAATTGTGTGATATAAAGTTAAGGTAGGTTTCATGTAAGGGAGAGCTTGGAACAGGATTTTAATTTGTAGAAACATTAAAATATTCTTTCATCATTATTTATCTGTAATGAAGACATTGTTACCAGCCATAACCGCCCCTTCCACTGAAGTTGTTAAATCACCAAAATCTTCAGCTACTCAAGGAAGTGAGCAGATTTATGCTTATCAGATGATCCGCACTGACAAACGGGACCAAAAACTGGATGCTTTTCTTCAACCAGTTAATAAAATTAAGAATGCAGGGCTTGTTGTGGCAGAACCGGAGGACAATAACAACATGCAAAGTTGCAAGGCTATTGGAGTACAAGATGTTGAAATGGAAGAATGTGGTAATTTGAATGCAAGTGTTTCAAGAGCTGAAGAGACGCCAAAAGGATCAATGGAAAGCCAATCAATGTCTATTGAGGCAGTACCTGAAAGGTAAGAGATTTTTTTTGTACAATGCTATATTTCCTTTGAAAACTTGTTCTCTTTTCTAGTTACATTAAAATCAGAATCTATATGCTTCTAAGCCTTTGATAGAAAAAAGAATGAATCTTGGTCTAGATTCTTTTTAAAATTCTTTAATATTTGCCCGGGCTGCTTAGCATCTATTCTGACAAGTATCCCATTTTTAATATACTTTATTTCTTAGGCCCTCTTCCAGTGGTTTTCTGATAAAGTGAATTTTCATATACTCCCATAGAGAAAGTTTTACATTGTAGACCAGGGGTAAACAACTAATTTTCCCAAGGGGCTGCATGAGAAACTGGAACTGTTGTGAAGGGCTGCCATTGCTGCCCCAGTGCCATCCCACTCTATGGGCCACTTAGGGACAGTCAAAAGGCCAGATATGCTCTGTGCTGTAACATGCCCACATCTGCTGTAGGACATGTTAGGTTTCATATATGCTATTGCGATGACCTGGGGCAAGGCACAGAGGCAACACAGTCAGCTGATAGTTCAAATTGCCCTTTTATTGCTCCAAACACTCCCACATTATGGCAAGTCCCAGATCACACACGCATAGATACACCTCCAGCAGCCTCTGGCTGCAAGTTGTCCAGGAAAACGCTGTGAGCACAACAGCTGCAGAGTAAGAAATCCAGTGGGGCAAGGGAATAAGTCAGTGAGTCCAGGAAGCAAAGGAACATAGTAATGGTTTCAGGAAGCAAAGGAACAAGGCAATGGTTTCAGAAAACAAAGGAACAAGGCAACTAATCCAGGAAGCAAGAAATAAAACAAGAAAACTCAACATTAGCAATGACACACAAAACTCTATGAATTCAGTGTTAGTTCCCAATAAACACCCCTCCCTACAGCAATTCAAGTCTCAATCCCCAGGTATGCCTTGTGAAGGGCGGGGTACTCTCCTCCTGAGTCGTTGGGTCAACCTGCGCTGTTTCCGCCTCCTCTCCGTGCTCGGGGATCAGGAGGGGGAGGTTCTTGCTCATCGCCTGAGCTCCATCGCTCCTCATTTTCACTGCCTGCCCTCCCTGGGTTGTCCTGGCCACATTCTTCCCTTCTAGCAAGCCATGCCACTCCTGAGGGTGCCTGGCCTACCTCCTTCCCACATTCCTCTGAAGCCAACAAAACTGCTCCCTTGGTCTCCCTCAGCTCCAGCTTTGGCTCATCTTCCGCTGTAGATTCAGGC
This sequence comes from Coluber constrictor foxii, assembly GCA_038048745.1. Taxonomy (NCBI): domain Eukaryota; kingdom Metazoa; phylum Chordata; class Lepidosauria; order Squamata; family Colubridae; genus Coluber; species Coluber constrictor. The sequence continues at coordinate 108,697,671 of CM075961.1, read as the reverse complement.
TCCAATGGGAACATGACCGCTATTCTGTTCATTTCTTTGCCCGCCTATCCAATAACTAATTTAAAGTGTTAATACTAAGCAGTAGTTGCTGAAATAGACAACTTAGATCATTTGGGAAAATATTTTTAGTGAGCTTATTTTATTTAAATCTTTTTGTTTTTTATTTATTTATGTCAAGTTAGTATTGACTCCTGGCAACTGCCTGAACAAATCTCTCAAGTTTTCTTGGCAAGATTTTTTTAAATAATTTTATTTATAGTTTTTTATTTAACATCTATAAATGCTTAGTGAACAGAATTTCATCTCTTACTGACTTTTTGATAAATCTTTCATGCTTCTCTCTTAGGATCTTTTAACTCCTTACATCACATTTATTTAATCTAAGTAATTCATCTACCACAACACCTCTCTCTTGCTGTTGGATCTCTAGAGTACACATCTGTAGTTCTTTCATCATTTTTAAGAGAACTACCTCTTTATTCTCGTCTATGTTTTGAACTCTTACAGTGGGGCAAAAAAGTATTTAGTCAGCCACCAATTGTGCAAGTTCTCCCACTTAAAAAGATGAGAGAGGCCCGTAATTGTCATCATAGGTAGACCTCAACTATGAGAGACAAAATGAGAAAACAAATCCAGACAATCACATTGTCTGATTTGGAAAGAATTTATTTGCAAATTATGGTGGAAAATAAGTATTTGGTCACCTACAAACAAGCAAGATTTCTGTCTCTCACAGACCTGTAACTTCTTCTTTAAGAGGCTTCTCTGTCCTCCAGTCATTACCTGTATTAACGACACCTGTTTGAACTTGTTATCAGTATAAAAGATACCTGAATCCTTCGGGAGTAGGGCAGTATATAAATTAAATAAATAAATAAATAATTATTTTATTAAATGTCTATACTGCCCTACTCCCGAAGGACTCAGGGCGGTGAACAGCCAAAGATAAAATACACATAGTACAAACGTTAAAAAATACATTAAATAATTTGGCCCAAAACAAATTTAAAACACCCCAATTTATAAAACAAATTTAAAAGCAATTTAAAAGGGAGGTTAGGCCAGACCAGCCTGCTGGAATAAGAATGTTTTGAGGGCACAGTGGAAAGTGCGCAAATCCGGGATCCTCCGTATCTCCGGGGGGAGCTTGTTCCAGATGGCAGGTGCCCCCACAGAGAACAGAGAGCTCTCCCCCTGGGGGCCTCCAGTCGACATTGTTTGACCGACAGCACCCTGAGAAGACCCTCTCTATGGGAGCATACTAGTCAGTGAGAGGCTACTGGTGGCAGAAGGCGATCTCGTAAGTACCCCGGTTCTAAGCCATGGAGCGCTCTAAAGGTGGTAACCAAAACTTTGATGGACACCCAGAAGACCACCGGGAGCCAGTGCAGCTCGCGCAGGAGAGAAGTCACATGGGAGCGCCATGTCGTTCCCATAACCACCCGTGTGGCCACATTCTGGACCAGCTGGAGCCTCCGGTGCTCCTCAAAGGGAGCCCCATGTAGAGAGCATTGCAGTAATCCAGGCGGGAAGTGATGTGGGCATGAGTGACCGTATGTAACAAGTCCCGATCCAGAAAGGGACGCAACTGGCGGATCAGGCGAACCTGATAAAAAGTCTTCCCGGCCACAGCCGTCAAATGCTCTTCTAAAGACAGCCGTGAGTCCAGGAGGACACCCAAGTTGCGAGCCCTCTCCATGGGGGCTAACGACTCGTCCCCAATAGTCAGTGATGGCACCAACTGACTATATCGGGATGTCGGAAACCACAGCCACTCGGTCTAAACAAACTTTATTAAAATTAAAAAATAAAAAGTATGCAAAGTATTCACAACCATAAAATTACATAAAACAATACATATTACAATATACAAACTAAATATGTATAAATCTTTGTATATGTGTGTATATATATTTATTTATTTTATTTATTTATTATATTTCTATACCGCCTTTCTCCCGCAGGACTCAAGGCGGTGTACAATCAAGAAAAAATAAGAGATACATAAACATCATAAAATTGATAATTAAAATTATAGCATAGTTTAGCCCAAATAAATAAAACCCAGAATTATATACTGTATTTTCCTGCGTATAAGACTACTTTCTAACACAAAAAAATCTTCTCAAAAGTCGGGGGTCGTCTTATACGCCGGGTCTCATTCTCCTGTAACCAGGCAGACCAGCCCATAAGGCTCTGACGAGCCTTAAATGGCTCTGAGGAGGGTCGTCTTATACGCTCAGTCGTCTTATACGCCGGAAAATACGGTAATATTTTAATCATTCCCAGTTAACGTGCCTAGCCCTGCCTGATTGAACATCAGGGTCTTGAGGGCACAGCGGAAAGCACGGAGATTAGTGGTATCCTTCAATCGCTCTCCAGGCGTCTTTTCCGATGCTTCATCTCTCTCAGCTCCTCGGAAAACCAAGGAGCTAGTCGAGGTCGGCATCGGGTCAGAGGCCGCAAAGGCACGATGCGGTCCAAGGCCCCAGTAGCCACCCTGTCCCAGGCAACCACTAGGTCCTCAGTCGAGTCGTGAGCCAGAGTCTCAGGAAATGGCCCAAGCTCTGTCAGGAATCTCTCGGGGTCCATCAGGCGCCTGGGACGGAACCATTTGGTCGGTTCCGTCTCCCTGTAGTGGGTAGAAGTGACTTGAAAGTCCATGTGAAGGAGAGAATGATCAGACCATGACAAGGGCTTGATGTCTATATCCCCTAATTTAAGATCATTCAGCCACTGGTCCGAGACAAAAATCAAGTCCAGAGTGTGATTCCCCAAGTGAGTGGGGCATTTAACTACCTGGGTCAGGACCATGGCCGCCATGGAAGCCATGAACTCCCAAGCTGACTCCGACATTTCACCAGCAGATGGAAGGTTAAAATCCCCCATAACAATAAGTCTGGGGGTTTCCACCGCCACCCCGGCTATAACGTCGATATGTTATATACAGTGACTATATTTGTACCTATTTGTTGTTTTCAATTTCTTACTGAATTTTACCTTTACCCTTTTTTCTTATGGTCTATCCACTCATACCATCTATTCCATACCTTAAAAAAATTTGAGTCTTCCTTGTCTTTTAGTTTCAGTGTTAATTTATCCATTTCTGCACATGTATAAATTTTTTGAATGACTGGCTGCTCTGTTGCCACTTGATCTGTTTTCCAAAATTGTGCTAATGCCAATCTGGCCGCCGTAATTATATGTAATATTAGATATTTTGTTTCCTTTCTAATATTTTCTTTAATCATACCTAATAAAAAAATTTCTGGTTCTATTTCTTCTGCTGTTATTTCTGATATCCAAATTTTTATTTTCTTCCACTATTTCTTGACTTTTGGCAAAGCCACCAGACATGAAAAAATGTACCCTGGGCTTGTTTACATTTCCAGAACGCTGGATTTAAGTTTGGGTACATCTTCGCCAAACTCGATGGAGCCAGATACCATCTGTACCAGGTTTTATATTAATTTTCCTTATATGCTACTGATTTCGTCATGCTATAATTTGTTTCCCTACCCTTTCCCATTCTTCTAGCTGTATATTCCGTCCAATGTTTCTTGCCCATGCTATCATTTGTCCTTTGACCAATTCTTCTGCTAGATTGAATTCTAATAAATATTTATAAATTTTTGAAATTAATTTTTCTTCCTTGGTTTCCAATAATTTATCTAATTGATTTGGTTTTGATTCTATTCCTCCTTCCTCTTGATCTTTTCTATATCTTGTTTTTATTTGTAAGTAGGGCCACCAATCTATTAATATTCCTTGTTTTTTAAGTTCTTCCTGTGTTTTCAGTGATCCCTGTGAATCCAGTATATCCCTATATCTTATTATCTTTTGCTTTGTTAAAGTGTTGGGGTGCATTGTCCCTTCTATTGTCAATAACCATCCAGGAACTTTCATATAATGTTTATTCTTAATTTCTTGCCATGTGCCAATTAACGAATTTCTAATAATATGGTTGTTAAAATGTTTATACGTATTGCTCCTGGTACTCCATAAATAGGCATGCCACCCCTTCATTAAGTCATGTCCTTCTAATTTTAATAATCTTTGGTTTTCCAGGCTTACCCATTCTCTAACCCATGTGAGACTTGCTGCTTTATAATATTTTTCCCATGCCGGCAATCCAAATCCACCTTTAATTCTGTTTTCTTGTAAAATACTTAATTTGATTCTTGGTTTTTTTCCCCTCCCACACGAATTTTATTGTTGTTTTGTCCAGGTTTTTGAAAAATTTCTTATCCAATTTTATTGGGATTGTTTGGAATAAATAAAGGAGTCTCGGGAGTATATTTGATTTTATAGCTGCAATCCTCCCTAATAAGGATAGTTTTAATTTCCCCCATTTTTCTAGGTCTTCTTTTATTTGTTGGATTAACGTTCCATAATTGTTATCCTTTATGGTTGTACTTCTTGCTGTCAGGTTTATCCCTAGATACTTCACTTTTTTTTACTACTTGTAGTTCTGATTCATTCTCTAATTTCTCTACCTGTTTTGCTATTATATTTTTCGTTATCATCTTCGTCTTCTTTTTATTAATTTTTAAGCCCGCTACTTTTCCAAATTCCTCTATCTCTTTTATTAATTTTGATGTTGTTGTTAATGGATCTTCTATGAAGGATACAAGGTCGTCCGCAAATGCTTGGACCTTATATTCTTCTCCTTTTACTTTTAGTCCTTTTATTTCTTTATTTGACCTAATTCTTATAAGTAAGTTTTCCAGTGTCAAGATAAAAAGTAAAGGTGAAAGCGAGCACCCTTGCCATACTCCTTTATTTATTTCAAAAAATTTAGTAGTGTCTCCATTTAGTAATATGCTTGCCTTTTGTTATATATAGCAGCTATCATTTTTTCAAATCTCTCCCCAAATTTCATTATTTTTTATTTGATGAATCATGAATTGCCAATTAACCTGATCAAATGCTTTTTGTGCATCCAGAAATATCAGTGCTACCTGTCTTTCTGGATGCATCTCATAGTATTCTAGTATATTGATTACCATTCTTATATTGTTTTTGTTTGTCTTGTAGGTAGGAAACCATTCTGATCTGGATGTATTCTATGATTCAATATTTTTTGCATTCTGTTTGCTATTATGTTATAAAAATTTTGTAGTCTGTATTTTATAAGGAGATCGGTCTGTAATTCTTTATTTGTGTTGTATCTACTTCTTCCTTTGGTATCAGTGAGATATATGCCTCCCTCCATAAATCTGGTAGCTTTGCCTCGATCAATGCTTCATTATATGTCTCTAATAATATCCAATTCAGTGTTTCTCCTAAACCTTTATAGAATTTGGTTGGTAAACCATCAGTCCCTGGAGATTTATTTATTTTTTTATTCTTCACTGTTTCCTTTAATTCCCCTATAGTGATGTCTTTATTTAACATCTCTTTTTCTTCTTCTGTTAATATTGACATTCCTTCCCCACTTAGATATTGTTCTATCTCTTCGGCTGTCGTTTTATCTTTTTCATAAAGTTCTTGATAGTATTGGGTTACTATCTCTTTCTTTTTTTCTAAATTCTGTTGCATTTTGCCTTTTTTATCCTGTAGTTGTTGGATTATTTTCTTTTCCTTTTCTTTCCTCAATCTATAAGCCAACCACCTCCCTGGCTTATTCGCATACTCAAAGTGATTCCGTTTTATATATTTCAATGCCATTATGTATTTTCCCTGTTCTAATATGTTCAAATTATGTTTGGCTATTATCCATTTGCCTCTGATTTGCTCATTCCCCCAGGTTATCTTTCCATGTCATTATTACTGGATTATGGTCGGCCCAATTATTTGGCATTATTTGTATTTTTTCTATTTCTTATATCAGTGTTTTAGTTGCCCATGCCATATCTAATCTAGACCAGGATTTATGAGGGTTAGAATAGTATGTAATTTTTTTTACTTCCGGATTATAAAACCTCCAATTACCAACTAAATTTAATTCTTCTACCAAATCTATGAAGGTTCTAGGCCAGTGATGGCTAGCCTTTTTGCTGTTGCGTGCCAAAAGTGGGGCTCATGCAGGGGGGTTTGCATGCGTGTGCCCATACCCATAATTCAATGCGCCCCACCCCCTGCACATGCGTGCATGACACCCCCTGCACTACCCCCACTTTTAGCATGTGATGGTATGGTGGGCTTGGTAGGCCTTTTTTCCACCCTCCCCAGGCTCCAGAGGCTTTCTTGGAGCCTGGGGAGAGTGAAAACAGCCTTCCCTCCCCCACATGGGAGGCCCTCCAGAGGCCGGAAACAGCCCATTTCCTGACTTCAGGTGGGCCTGGAAGGCCTGAAAATTAGCTGGCCGGTACGCATATGCGCGCTGGAGCTGAGTAGGGCAACATTTGCATGCCCACAGATATGGCTCCACTTGTCACCTGTGGCACCCGTGCCATAGGTTCACCATCACGGTTCTAGGCAATACATTTTGTCCTTTTATTTTTCTGATCACTTTTATAATCCTTTCTTACATCCATAATTGCGTTAAAATCGCCAATCATACACACATTCTCAATTTTTTGTTTTATTATTTTTCCATGCACTTTTTTATAAAATTCTGTTTGTCCGCTATTTGGTGCATATATAACTACTAATAAAATACTTTTATAATTAAATTTTACCTGTAACATTAATATTCTTCCTTCTACATCTACATATTTTAAATTACTTTCTATTCCTTCTTTGCCATATACCACAATTCCTGTTTCTTTTTCTTCTGCTAGTGCTGCAAATGATTTATCTAATTTCTTGTATTGTAGGTATTTTTCATCTTGTTTTCTTATGTGTACCTCTTGGAGGCACACTATATCTAATTTTTGTTTCCAGATTTTTTTTAGAATGTGATGTTGCTTGGCTGATGAATTCAGACTGTTTACATTCAGTGATAAGAGTTCTAAGTTTTGTTCCATTCCTTAGTAGTTTTCCTGTTGTCTTTCTCTGTCTTTTCCCTTGACTCTTGTTGTCACTCCTTCTTTCTCCTGGATTTCTCCTTCTTCTTCTTTTCCTCCCTCCTCTGGCACTTTTTCTTGTTCTTGTCTCTGTTTTCCTTTAGCATTCTGTTCCAACTCCTCTCTATTATTTCTTGTTGTTTCTATGCCCAACACTTGGTCATGCAAGATCTGCTTTATTTTGTGAGTCCATCCTTATTTTCCTCCCCTGCCACATTACTAACATTTCTTCTGGAATTATCTATCAAAAAGATATACCGTATTTTCCGGTGTATAAGACGACTGGGCGTATAAGACGACCCCCTACTTTTCCTGTTAAAATATAGGGTTTGGGCTATACTCGCCGTATAAGGCGACCCCTCTTCCAACGCACACCAAATAAAACTTTAAAAACATCAGATTTGATTTCAATATGGTAATTTTAATTCAAATGCTTATGACAGGCAGGTACTTAGCAGGAAAACTGTCACTTATAAACATACAGTCATGGCCGTAAATGTTGGCACCCCTGAAATTTTTCCAGAAAATGAAGTATTTCTCACAGAAAAGTATTGCAGTAACATATGTTTTGCTATACACATGTTTATTCCCTTTGTGTGTATTGGAACAAATCTAAGAAAGGGAGGGGAAAAAAGCAAATTGGAAATAATGTCACACAAAACTCCAAAAATGGGCTGGACAAAATCATTGGGATGGAAGGCTGAGTTAACCTTGAACCGGTAAGAATTGAACTGCCAAACTGCAGGCAGCCAGCAGGCAGCAGATGAATATGAGTAAAGCAAAAGTTCAGCTACTGGCATTATCCCAGAGCTATAATTGCACTCAACAATGAACTAAAGGGCCACCATCAATGAGCTGTTGGACAGTATTACTTGGTCTGTTGTGTGGATGCTTGGGTGGTTTAGGGGTGGGGAATTGTGCTGGTTGGGAGTGTGTTTCCCATGCAGCTGAGGCTCGCCATCTCCGGGGGTCTGGGGAAGTCGGAGCGTCCACGTGGATGCCTGGGACAGTGGGGGAAGCTCCGTGAAGCAACCCGCAGGGTCCAGCATTAAGCGGCTTGCACCCTTGATGAGCTTGCACAGCTTCCCGAATCTGAGTTGCCAGCGCTGACTAATGATGCTACGGGAGCGCCGGCAACTCAAGATTCGGGAAGCTGTGCCTACCTCATCAAGGGTGCAAGCCGCTTAATGCAGGACCCTGCGGGTTGCTGCACGGAGCTTCCCCCACCATCCCAGGCATCCACGTGGATGCTCCAACTTCCCCAGACAGCTGGGGCTCGCCATCACTGGGGGTCTGGGGAAGTCGGAGAGTCTACGTGGACGCCTGGGACGGTGGGGAAAGCTCCGCGCAGCAACCCGCAGGCTTATACCCGGCGTAAAAGACGACCCCCGACTTTTGAAAAGATTTTTCTTCGTTAAAAAGTCGTCTTATACGCCGGAAAATACGGTATGTCTTTTATTCAGTATTGTGGCTAGGAACCAATATTCCTTCCTTAACTCCCTTATTCTTTTGGGGACTTGCTTCAGTGTGATTATTTCTTTACTTCTGTAATAGATCGGATTATTTTGTAGACAATATCTCTAACCTTCCATCTCAGAATCTTACATGGACCTCCCGTGGTAATTTGTTTGTCGAGCATAGTTTGTGTGGACTCTATAAACTTCGTCCAACTCGTTTATTATTTCAACCTTCTCTCTTTGAAGTGCCTCTGCTATCATTTCCGCCATTACTAACGTTAAGTCCTCATTTCTTTCTTTGACCACGTTCTGGAAGTGTAGATAAAATTTGGCCCTCTCCATCTCCAAGTGTGCTACTGTGTTTTCTAGCTCTTTGTTGTCCTATCATTTTCAAATCCAGGGATTCCAATCTTCCTTCTGTCAGTTCTGGTTTTTTTCCCCCTATGGCTATTATCCGTTGGTCATTTTTTTGTATTATTTCTTGTATCGAATCCATCTTTTTGTCTATTTTCTGAATATCGCTTTTTACTTCTCTTTTAATTTCGTCCATATCTTTCCTTGTTTCTTCATGATTTTTGGCCATGCATTCCTGCATTTTAATCATAGTCTCTTGAATTGCTATCAATGTGGCTTGCATTGTTGGCATATTTAAAGTGGGTGGCTGTTTCTTTGTTGGGAACATCCCTTCTAAAGTCCTTTGTGCCGCAGAAGAGGCCGATGGTCCAGCTAATGTTGAAGTGATTTTCTTTCCTGTTTTCACTGTTGTTGTTGTGCTGGTACTAGTCATTTCTTTTAACATTCTGTATTGTTCCACTAAGATTTTATTTATCTTCTCCCAAATCACCTTCACCATTCACTTTACAATGCAGCTTCTTACCTTTCCCTCCTTTTCTATCCTCTTAATATGCTAAATTTCTGTTTGGAAAAAACAATTCATTTATCTCTTAATAATTACTCTAATCTCCTATCTAATTTCTAATGTTAATTAATCAATTAATTCATTTAGTAGTTACTCAATTAAAAAGAAAATTCCAACATCACCTCTATTTAGTTTAAATAATTAATAATTAATGAAAAGGAAATATACTGAAAGGAAAGGGAAAGAAAATAGAAAATAGAAGCAGAAACTATTACAATTTTAAAAGGTTAATAAATAATTAAGAGACAATTAATAATTAATTATAAATACAAATTTTTAAATTGCTATAAATATAAACGTGAATTATATATAGATATATAAGTTTGTGGATATATATATGTGTGTGTGTGTGTGTGTGTGTGTGTGTTTTCTGAGGTTTTCGCGGGTGTTTGTATGTAGGTCTTTGGTTATTCGGGTCTTCTCCCGCGTAAAATTGGAAGTGTCTTGGCGACGTTTCGACGAAGTCTCATTCATCATGTTCAGGCTGGTGTTCTTGGGTTCGTGCTTCTGGATTTTGCTCCTGGAAGCACGAAGCCGAGAACACCAGCCTGAAGATGACAAATGAGACTTCGTCGAAACGTCGCCAAGATACTTCCAATTTTACGCGGGAGAAGACCCGAATAACCAAAGACTTACACACACACACACACACACACACACACACACATATATAATAATTTACTACCAATTGATTATAATTCCCAACTCTGTCCAAAGTACAATGATTCTTCTAGGAATGTATTAATTTAGCAATGCTTGAATTATGTAAGCAAAAGTTCACAGTGTTTCCAAGTTCTTTATATTTTTAAAAATTTAATATATTTCAGCTATAGTCTCTGAAGTAATCCAATATGGCGATCTCTAATCATCACTGTCATTCATATGCATCTCTTACTTTTGCCAATCCACCTTTTCTTTTCCCTTGGGGCAGCTAAATTGGGGATAGAAATAAAACCTTATGTCCAGTTCACTTCTCCTTTCCAGCTTCTTGGGTCTCCCGTCTTCCACGGTCAGTATTTCAGTTGGTTTCTCTAATGTTTCTCAGCTGGTCTACAATTCGCCTTCTCAGTTTTGCTCTCCTTGTTGTTTGCCGCTCGCTCACCATCTGAGCCTTTCTTCCAGCCTGCTCCGAAATCCGGCTTCTTCTCCTCTTTCAATTATTCAGCAAAAAATGATTTAAGTCCTTCTTGTGCTCTCCCCGCTGATTCTCGCATCGTACTCACTCTTCTGTTTCCTGTTGTTCTTGTTCGGGGAGTCAGGCCTCTGAGTCAGCCGTACCGGCTGGCTTCCTCTACACTTGGATTGAAGGTTCTTCTTGGTGTGGTGGGAGATCGCACCTCTCCTCGCCTCCTCCGAAGATTCCCCTCCTTTTTGCCGGTCCCACCAGGACCGATCCTCGCCCGCAAAAGGCACCAAAATGTTAGAAAATCGGTACTGGGAACACAACTAACTTTTCCTGTGCCACTTTGGTCCCATGTCACCACCAGAAGTCGAGATCTCTTTACTTTTCCATTGTTGTGCAAATACTATTCTTGCTACAGTCAATACATGTAAAATCAAATATACATTTCCTTTGTTATACTTCTCTGGTAAAATGCCCAACAAAAATGTGTCTGGTTTCCAATCTATATGTTTTATCATTTTTTCCAACCATGAATGTATTTTTATCCAATATTTTTTTGTTTTTTGACATGTCCACCACATATTGCAGTAGTCTCACATGGATTACTGCAATGCTCTCTACATTGGGCTCCCCTTGAGGAGCACCCGGAGGCTCCAACTGGTCCAGAATGGGGCCACATGGTTGTTTATGGAGACGACTCGGCGCTCCCATGTAACACCTCTCCTGCGCGAGCTGCACTGGCTCCCAGTGGTCTTCGGGTGCGCTTCAAGGTATTGGTTACCACCTTTAGAGCGCTCCATGGCTTAGGACCCGGGTACTTACAAGACTGCCTTCTGCCACCGGTAGCCTCCCACCGACCAGTATGCTCCCACAGAGAGGGGTTCCTTAGGGTGCTGTCGGCCAAACAATGTTGGCTGGAGGCCCCCAGGGGGAGAGCTTTCTCTGTGGGTGCACCTACCTCTGGAATGAGTTGCCCCCAGAGATATGGCGGATCCTTGATCTGCACGCTTTCTGAACTGCCCTAAAGACGTTTTTGTTTCATCAAGCCAGACTGGCCTGACCTACTCTTTTAATTGTTTTAACTTAAATTGCTAATTATGGGTTTTAATATAGGGGTTTTAACTATAGGCCAAATTAATTTAATTGGATTTTAATACTGTTTTAAATTTTGTATTTTCTGTATTTTAATTGTTGTCTGTTCACCGCCCCGAGTCCTTCAGGAGAGGGGTGGTATATAAATATAATAAATCTAAATCTGACATGATAGTATGAACCAGGTGTCTGATGACATTTCCAATATTTTGCAGATTTATCCTTAAATATCTTTGCTAACCTTGAGGGCAGAAAATGCCATCTATAAAACATTTTATAAAGATTTTCTTTGTATGCAGTTGTTATTGTTAGTTGTGGAGTCATGTCCGACTCATCACCACCCCATGGACAACTTTCCGCCAGGCTTTCCTGTCATCTAATATCCCCCGGAGACCATTTAAGCTTACGCCGACTGCTTCAGTGACTCCATCCAGCCACCCCATTCTCTGCTTTCCCCTTCTTCTTTTGCTCTCAATTGTTCCCAGCATTAGGCTCTTCTCCAGTGAGTCCTTCCTTCTCATTAAGTGGCCAAAATATTTGAATTTCATCTTCAGGATCTGGCCTTCTAAAGAGCAGTCAGGATTGATCTTCTCTAGGATTGACTGATTCGGTCACCTTGTAGTCCAAGGGATTCGCAGGAGTCTTCTCCAGCACTATAGTTCAAAGGCCTCAATTCTTTGATTCTTAGCCTTCATTATGGTCCAGCTTTCACAACCATACATTGCAACTGTGAAAACCATAGCCTTGACTATAAACACTTTTGTTGGCAGGGTGATTATTTATTTTAAGGGGGTAAATTCCCCAACAGGATTTAGAAAAATCTCACCCAGATCGATCACAGTGTTCCTCAAATTCTATGCTTGCTGCACCAGTTGGCTGTCACAACTCCAGTCAGGCACGCAATGGCCGCCTTTTTCTCCCCCTCTGTATTGAAAGTTTCCTCCGCGTCAAACAAGGAGTATACTTTCTCCACAGAGTATCCTCCCTGTCTTCGTCACCCTTCCAGGGTGATTTGGGTCCCTCAGAACCTCCTGGCAGGTTGAATTCGTTGCAGAGCCTCTTGGAGATGCATCTTATTGCTGCAACGTCAGCCCTGCCTCCCAAGATTCCTTTTTCTTTATACAATTTCTTCCAATAATCAAACAACGTTATCTACAGATTAAGTCACTTTTCACACTATTAGAAGTTCCAGTCCGGGATTTCTATATTGTAAAGCTTCATAATCTTCCATTAAAAGTTTGTTTCACTTTTGGGTCTATAATCTTTCTCCGTGTGTTAATTTGCTGCTTTTTTTTTTAATAAAAAGTTTTATTTTTTCTCTTCAAAACAAACATTATATCATTGATCAATCAGTGTGTCATTTGGGTACAATTTTTTTGTGTCAATGTATTTAACGCTTACCACCATTTTCTTAATATGTACATACCGTATTTTTCAGAGTATAAAACACACCTTTTTCCCCCTAAAAGGGGATGAAAATTTAGGTGCGTCTTATACACCCACTGTAGCCTCACCCACCACTGGCCCCCACCCTTTGGCCTCTGCCTCGCAGCAGTTACCTCCTTGCAAGCAAACAGCAAGAAAAAACAGTTCCTTTCAGCTTCAGCACAGCCTAATTAGCACAAGTTGATTAGATTGGCCTCCCGACTCTTAGCTGATTTGCTCTCAGCTGTTTTGTGCAGAGCTCTGCTGCTTGCTGCAAAGAGGTAAATTGCTGGAGCAGATTCCCCCCCCCTTGTGCTAATTAAGCTATGCTGAAAATGAAAATGAAAGTAAAGCAGGCTGTTTGCTGTAACGAGGCAAAATTGCTCAGAGACAGAGACAGAGTGAGATTTCTTTTTCTTCTTTTCCTCACCAAAAAAGGTAGGTGCATCTTACACTCTGGTGTGTCTTATACTCCAAAAAATACAGTATCTTTATTTTTCATTTCAGTTTAATTTCCTGTTAAAGCATTTTCCTTCATTCAATTTTATACCACTTTTTGTCCATATTCTCTTTCCATGCAGTGATAAAATTGCCCCCATATATTATAATACTCTGATTCTTCCTTCTCTTTAATTGCCAATGTTAATCTATTCATTTCTGCACATTCTAATATATTCTTAATTACCTGTCCCTCTAGGAATTCTTTCCACTTTCCAATTTTGTGCAAATACAATTCTCCCTGCAGTTATTACATGAATAATCAAATATATGTTTTCTTTGCTAAATTTCTCAGATAAAATACCCAACAAAAACAGCTCCGGTTTTAAATCAATATGTTGTTGCATCATCTTCTCTAACCATAATCCAATTTTTGCCCAATAGTTTCTTGCGTCTGCACATGTCCACCACATACGATAATATGATCCTGGTGTGTGGTGGCATTTCCAACATTTAGCTGATTTATCTTTAAACATTTTTGCCAATCTTTCCGGTGAGATATACCATCTATAAAACAATTTATACAAATTCTCTTTATATGCTGTTGCTATTGTTAATTTATAGTTTCTTTCCCATAGTTGCTGCCATTTATCTAATTCTATTGTGTATCCACATTTTTTTGCCCATGCTATCATTGTTTCTTTTACTTGTTTTTCTTCTAATTTAATACAAAGTAATTGTAGAATTTTTTAATCATTCTCTTATCTGTTCCTGTGAATATCTCCTCCAATTCTGTCATCTCCAAGTAGAAACCAAAAACTTAGCATCTTTTTCATATCTCGATTGTATTTGCAATTGTGTGTACCAAACCATGTCAATCCCTTGTTCTTCTAATTCTTGTTTCATATTCAATTCCCCCTTTTCTGATAAAATATCTTTATATTTAGTAATACTTTCCATATTGATAATATTTGGATGTATTAATGCTCCATTGTTGAAAGCCATGTTAGTATTTTCAAATAATGTTTTTCTCTAACTTTCTTCTATACTAATAATAAAGCATAATGTCTTTGAAAATAACTATGTATCTTATTCTTCCCATACCATAAGAAAGCATGCCAACCCAGTTGTAAATCATGTCCCCCCAATGTCAATAACCTTGTATTTCTTAGTACAATCCATTCTTTCATCCATGATAATGTTACTGCCTGATAATATATCTACCAGTTTGGTAGTCCAAACCCTCCTCTAAGTCTTGCATCTTGTAACGTTTTTATGTTAATTCTCACTTTTTTCCCTTGCCATATAAATTTCATTGTTATTTTATTAAGATTTTCAAAAAAAATAATTCTAATTTTATTGGTATTGTTTGAAATAAAAATAACAATCTTGGTATTCATCTTAATTATTGCTATTCTTCCCATTAATGATAATTGTAAATTCTTCCATCTCTCCAAATTATCTCAATTTGTTTTTTCAATTTATAGTAATTATCTTCCTTAATCATTATACATCTTGCTGTTAATTGAATTCCTAAATAATTGAATTCCTTTTTAGCAATCTAAATATTTAATTTTTCCATTAACTCCCTTTTCTGCTTCTCTGTGATGTTTTTCATCAATATTTTCGTGTTGCCTGTATTAATTTTCAGCCTTGCTACTTCTCCATATTCCATATTCTTCTATTTGTTCTATTAATTTTGGCCCTACTTCTTGTGGGTCCTCTAAAAGAAAGACTGCAAATGTGTGTAGTTTATATTCTTCTTTCTTAATTCTCATACCTTTTATCTCTTCATTTTGTCTTATATTTTGTCTTACATTTCTATTTAATATCTCTAGTGTTAACACAAATAATAATGGGGATAGAGAACATCCCTGCCTCATACCTTTCACAATGTTAACCTTCTCTCTCATATCTCCATTTACTATCACCTTTGCTGATTGCTTATAGTAAATTGTTTTGATCATATTTATAAATCTCCCCCCAAAGTCCATAGTCTGTAATTGCTTTATCATAAATTGCCAGTTCACGTTGTCAAACTCCTTCTGTGCATCAAGAAACATCAATGCCATTTGTTTTTCTGGATGTGCTTCATAATATTCCAAAGTATTCATAATTATTCTCATGTTGTCTCTAATATATCTCTTAGGTAAAAAAACATTTTGATCTGTGTGTATAAATTCATTTAACACTCTCTTTAGTCTATCAGCCATTATTGATGCAAATATCTTATAATCCACATTTAACAGGGAAATAGGTCTATAATTTTTTATTTGTTGCAGGCCTGTATCTTCTTTCGGTATAAGAATAATATTTGCTTCTACCAGGAGTTCATTAAATACTTCCAGCATTGTATTGCTTATTACATCCTTTAATGTTTTATATAACTCTGCAGGCAATCCATCTGGGCCCAGCGTTTTACTATTCTTTTGTTTTTTGATCCCCTCTGTTAGTTCCATCATCGTTATTGCAATGTATTAAGTATGCTGAAGTAGGAAGTAACATTCTGTTCATTGATTGGTTAAAGTAATGTTCTGTTGTGATTGGTTAAGCCGCATGACAGCTGGCTTTATAAGAGCTGTCAGGCAGAGTTCTAAGCAGTTTCAGTTATAGCTGTGGCAGTTAGCCCAGCCATTGTTAATAAACGGTTAATTACATGATCTTCGCATTGTCCATCATCTTTGATCCAGCCAATACATTTCAACTGGCGACGAGAATCAACTGGTCGATCTACCAGTCATAGTAATAAGAAAACAAGGGTGATTTAAACTGAAGAAGCAAAACATGAGTCAGTTAGGAAAAAAAAATAAAAGGAGAAGCGATGGCATCCACACAGACCTTTCCTCCTTTCAATCCCAGTGCAGAAACATGGGAGGCTTATTTAGCACGTTTTGAATGTTTCTTAATTGCAAATGATTATACAAAGCTGACGCCAGAGCACAAACGCGCTTATTTCCTAAGTTTCTGTGGTACTGAAATGTTTGATACTGCAATGACATTAATTGCTCCATAATCTGTACATTCGGGAACAATGGAAGACTTTATAAAAATTTTTTAAAAACATTACACACATTTGTAGCACTCCATGGGTAGTGGCTCCGCATTTGCTAAATTAGACTTAGCACAGGCATATCAACAACTGCCTGTGGATGACCAAACAGTGGACACACAAACTATAGTGACACACCGGGGTGCTTTCCATTGGCGCCTCCTCCAATTTGGGGTTTCAGTTCGCCCCGGGAATCTTCCAGAGCCTGATGGAGCATTTACTTCATGGAATTCCCGGGGTTGTACCGTACTTTGACAACGTATTAGTATCGGCCACCAGCACCACTGAACTTCTTAAAAGACTCAGAGCAGTTCTAAATGAATTCCAGAGAGTGGGGCTCAAAGTTAAGCGAAGCAAATGTATTGTAGCTGCTTCCACAATCAAGTTCTTGGGTTTTCTAATTGATGCTAACACCCTACAGAGTCTAAGACGAACCCTATTTAACATGCCCCTGCTCCCACCAACAAGGCCGAACTTCAAACCTTCTTAGGCCTTTTAAACTTTTATGCAATTTTCATACCACACAAGGCATCTATTGCGGAACCTTTGCATCGTTTGCTGAACCGGGGGACACGTTGGAACTGGGATTCAACTGGGATTCAAATGCAGTAGTAAACTGCATTTATTAATGTCAAACATATACTCGTTTCAAACTCTGTCCTCGCTCACTACTGCGAGGTCCTACCCCTAGTGCTAGTGTGTGATGCTTTTCTGTATGGGGTGGGAGCGGTCTTAAGTCACCGTTTCCCTGATAGCCGTGAAGCCTCCATCGCATTTTTCTACTGGACTTTGGCTTCAGCGGAGCAAAACTATTCACAGCTAGACAAGGAAGCTCTAGCATTGGTAGACTCTAGCTGGAGTCAAGCGGTTTCATCATTATCTATATGGTCGACCTTTTACATTAGTGACGGATCATAAGCCTCTGCTTGATCTACTAGCAGCTGACCGTCAAAATCCACAATTCCTATCCCCGAGATTTACAGGTGGTCTGTGTTTTTATCTGCCTATGACTACACGCTCCTATACGTGCCAGGCAAGAATCTGGCTCATGCTGATGCCCTCAGCCGGTGCCCCATGCCAATGTTGCTCTCTGACCCAGCTCCCGCCTCATTAGTCCTGATGATTGAAGACTCACCTTTTGTATTGATGGCGGCTGACATCGCTCGAGTTTCATCCTGCGATCCAGAGATCTCCACAGTTATGGACCGGGTGCTAAGGGGGTGGCCACAAGGGCCCATGGACATGAAGTGGAAGCCGTACACTATCCATAAAATGGAATTATCTACCATGGGGGGTTGTTTATTGTGGGGACACAGGGTGGTGATTCCAAAATCTTTATGAGATTCTGTGTTAAAATCATTGCATTCTGGACATCCAGAATAGTCCAAATGAAGGCTCTAGCTAGAGCCTATCTCTGGTGGCCTACTCTTGATCAATGTATCACCGACTGGGTGGCCACTTGCCGCCCTTGTCAAGAGTCTCGGCCAATGCCCCCTAAGGGTAAGCCCAGGGAATGGGAACACACTGCTGGCCCGTGGTCCCGCCTTCATATAGACTTTGCGGGGCCATTTCATGGTCAAAATTTTTTAGTGGTGGTTGACGCGTACTCTAAATGGATTGAATTGATACTTATGCACTCAACATCCTCAGAGGCCATTATAAAGGCTCTTTGTACACTATTCTCAATACCCGACCTATTGGTGTCTGATAATGGGCCCCAATTAACTTCTTCCACATTTTTTTTAAAAATTTGATTTATATGCCGCCCTTCTCCGGAGACTCAGGGCGGCTTACAGTGCATTAAGCAATAGCCTTCATACTTTTGTATATATTTATACAAAGTCAGCTTATTGCCCCCACAAACTGGGTCCTCAATTTACCCACCTTAGAAAGGATGGAAGGCTGAGTCAACCTTAAGCCTGGCTAGGATTGAACTCGCAGAATTGCAGGCAGCTGGATGTTAATTGCTGCCTTTAGTAGGGGGCATTAGCCCCCTACGCTACTCAGGCTCATTTGAGTTGTTCCTTACCCAATTAGGTATCAGACATGCACTTATCTCTCCTTACCACCTGGCCAGTAATGGCCTTGCAGAAAGGGCTGTGAGATCCGCAAAGGAGGCATTTAGGCCGCATGGGACCAGGGAAATGTCATGACCTTATAGCAGAGTATATATTGGTGCAACACACCACCCCTTGTCAGGTTACCAATCAGAGTCTGGCAGAATTACTGATGGGTCGACGGCTGCATACAATTCTCGATAGGTTACAATCCCGTTACGCCCCTGCCAAGCCTTTTATTCAAGTAGGACATCTAAACCTTTTGGTGTGGGTAATAAAGTGTACACCAGGAATTATGGGGGTCAGCCGTTATGCTACCAGGTAAGGTGGTGGATATTACAAGTCCATGCTCATATAAGGTTGATATAGGACAAGGCAAGGCTTGGAGACGTCACCAAGACCAGCTACGGGTCAGATGGGGTACTGAACACGATATAACAGAAAGAGAGAACCAGGCAGGAGAAAGTTTCAGCCAGGGGTTAAGGGGCATACCAGAAGCTAAGAAACTACCAGACGCTGAGCAGTAGATTTTGAGCCGACAGATTACTTTGGACAATACAAACCCCGAGGGAGAAATTGAAACACAGGTCGAAAACAGTAACGTACCTGTAGTTATTAGAACTGATGGGGAAAGTAATTCCTCACAAGAGTCTGTGAGTGAGGCAGGGTTAAGATGTTCGATCAGAAGCCAGCGCCAACCGGCATACCTCCAAAAATACGCATGCGCCATCCAGTTGGAAAGGGGTGCAATGTATTAAGTATGCTGAAGTAGGAAGTAACATTCTGTTCGTTGATTGGTTAAAGTAACATTCTGTTGTGATTGGTTAAGCCGCATGACAGCTGGCTTCATAAGAGCTGTCAGGCAGAGTTCTAAACAGTTTCAGTTATAGCTGTGGAGGTTAGTCCAGCCATTGTTAATAAACGGTTAATTACATGATCTTCGCATTGTCCATCGTCTTTGATCCAACAATACATTTCAACTATCATTTCCTCTAATGTCTTTTTATATTTTTCTAGTACTTTGGGTAGTTCAGATTTTTCTAGGTATTGTTTTATCTTTTCTCCTGATATTGTTTCTTGTTTATAGAGTTTCTCATAATAGTTCTGTACTATTTTTTTCTTTCCCTCATTTTGATACCATAATTCCTTCCTCATCCATTAGTTGATTAATTAACTTTTTTTCTCTCTCCTTTTTCATTTTATATGCCAACCATTTTCCTGGCTTGTTTGCATTAAGATGGATAGATAGCTAGCTTTTATTGCGGTCAGAGACCAAATTAAATACATATAAAAAGGGGGGGTAGATTTTACAATTGTAAATAGATCATGCGACAGTACACCATCTACTACCTCAGATACAATCTGTACTATCAATACTAGTGATCCTCTGCCATAGGAATTACTGGTCTCTTCCCCCGTTTTTTTTCCGCCATGATTGCAGCAAAATTTTTTGCCACCTTTGAAGTTATATTAGGGTCTGCATCCTGGAGTAGGAAATAAAGGCTGAACAGATCAGGTGATCAAGGGAATCTCTGGGAAATAGGGGAAATGAATCTTGATCTTATGTCTCGGTAGTGGGGACATACGAATGTAATGTGAAACAGATTCTGGGGATCGGCCATCACATGCACAATAGGAGGATTTTACTCCCCCCGAAAGCCTACTGTCGAGGACATTCGAGGGGATCACATTAAATCTTGCCTTCATAAATGCGAGCCTATGTTTGATAGAATGTAACGCAGAGAGGTAAGGTGGAGGGTGAGGCAAGGGAACAATTCCAAGGGAAAACGGTGAGCATGTTCCCGATCCGTTTGCCAGATTTAGTTGTCTGTCAATGTCATCCAGCTGTTGAAAGATCAATGATTTGGCAGCATCAGGGCCTAAAGTAAAAGCTTCAATGGGGGAAATCCTGATCTTCAAAAGCTTTGTATGGCTATTATGGGCCCAAGGACTATGAAAAGGGTCCCGCCATAGGCATTGGCCTAGGTAATATCCTGGGAGTCTGGTCCACAGGGACAACCAATATCCAATTGCACGTTTCCACATGATTGTAGCAAGTGAAGATATGCCCAATTCCAGCTGGATTGCGGCGTTACTTACACAGGGAGGGACTCCCATCAAATGGCGTAGGAACTGGTTGTGGATGGACTCAAGAGAGGAGATGTTGGATTGGACCCATAGGGGGGCGCCGTAGTTGATAGCCGCTATCACCTTTACCCTATAGACTTTTATTGCTGAGGGGATATGATGGGCTCCCTCAGTATGAAAAAAATGCAGGAGGGCGTGGGTGGAAATCTTAGCCTTATTACAGAGAGATTCAACCTGCGCAGGCCACTTGGTATTAGATTGAAAGAGGATACCTAGGTATTGAAATCTGTGGACCTGTTCCACTGGGCTGCCATCCAGGTTCCAGTGATAAATTTCCCTGCTTCTTGCAAATACCATGATTTTAGACTTAGAATGGTTTATATGGAGTTGGTTAGCAGAGCAGTAAGCAGAGAGAATTTTTAGGGCTCTACATAGGCCCACCCGGGAAAATGAAAGTATTGCAGCATTGTCAGCGTAGAGCAGGAGCGGACATCTGTAATCTGCTAATCTAGGAGCATGGATATAGACCATGTGATCTGAAAATGCCTTTCTCCAGTCACTGATGTATAGGTTGAAGAGAAAGGGTGCGAGTATACACCCCTGCCTAACCCCCTTGTTAATGGGGATAGCTTTGGTGAGATCCCCCTGCGGGGTAAGGCACACTTTTGCTTCTGTCCCTTCATGCAGCTGGGATATAAGCCAAAGTAATCTTTTGTCAATACCCCAGGCGGAAAGTTTGGCCCACAGCTTAGCTCTAGGGATGCTGTCGAAGGCAGCCTTTAGGTCTATGAAGGCAACGCAGAGACGGCCCTTCCTGGGGGTGGTGTATTTTACGGCAAGATGATGAAGGATCAAAGCATGGTCAATTGTGGAGTGGTCTGGACGGAACCCCGCCTGCTCATAGCCGAGCAGGTCAGCCTCTTCAGCCCAGCACTCCAGTTTGGACAGGAGATAGTGGGCATAGAGTTTCCCCAAAATTGAAAGAAGACTGATGTTACGGAAGTTGCCGGGATCGGAGTGGGCGCCTTTCTTGTATATTGGGATAATTATAGCATTCTTCCAGAGCTTGGGGATAAGACCCGTTTGGTTGATTGCATTGAATACCTCGGTAAGGATGAGGATGAGGATGAGATGAGATCTGGGCCGGGAGCTTTTCGAAGTTTGAGTTGTCCAATTAGCTTGGCAATCGTAGATGGTTCGACAGGAGGCCATCTGGGAAGGTGGTTAGGGAGAGAACCCGTGGTTGAAGAAACTGGCACATCAGTGTCATAAAAGACTCGGTGTAGAAAGAGTTCCCATGTAGTGGCCGAAATGGAATGAGTAAGCCTACTATTTGCCCTCCTGTTTAACAGACTCCAGAAATCACGGGGGTTGCTGGATTTTGCGGCCTCTAGTAATGCGTTCCACCTAAGCTGGTGCCAGTCTTGCTTAGCTCTTAAAAGGGCTAGCTTGTATGCCTTCTTGGCCTCGAAGTAAGCGGGGGGGAGAGGCATTGATGAACCTGTTCGTTTGTAGGCAGAATATATAGATCTCATATGGTTCCTGGCTTGTTTGCATTGTGAGTTAAACCAAGGGGCTCCCTTCCTCCAGGAAACTCTACCAGGAATAAGGGTGGGGGGCTGAAAGGAGGCTATAAGACCATTTAGACACTCAGTGAAGGTGGTCAGTAGTGCACCAAGTGTAGCCTTTGTTCCGATCAAGGCTGACAAGGTATTGGCTGCTTCTTGATGATAAAAGCGTGCATGGAAAAGGGCCAGAGACTTTGACCATTTCGGCAACATTGGGGAGCCTCTGGGATTAGAGTCTATGGAGACAGCGTGAGCGGGATGGCTTTGAGGTCTATATAGCCGTGCAACCGTAATAAGTGGAAAATGGTCACTGAAAATCCTGTCGTCTACTTTGAAGGAGGAAGTGTGTGGCAAAAAGGCTCTCGAAACCAAAATATAGTCTATTATGCTGTTGCCGTTTTTGGCCAAGTGGGTAAATTCCCCGGGAACATCCGGGGCACATCTGCCATTAAGGGGGAAGGGGTCTAATTTGATGGTAAGAAGAGCTAGACAGGTCCCCGCTTTGTCAACTTTCCGAGCCGTGGAAACTCTCCCTTTCAGGGTGTCCAGG
Source organism: Coluber constrictor foxii (assembly GCA_038048745.1). Classification (NCBI taxonomy): domain Eukaryota; kingdom Metazoa; phylum Chordata; class Lepidosauria; order Squamata; family Colubridae; genus Coluber; species Coluber constrictor. Next base: position 108,674,955 of record CM075961.1, on the reverse strand, counting down.
GGGTGGTCATCCCTGGCTGGGCCTGTCCACCAACGGGAGGCAACTAGGGTTTCCCAAGTCCCTGCAGTGCGGGCATTTAGTTCCTCTGCCAGAAGAACCAAGGAGTGTGGGAATCTAAGTATGATGGTAACAAGAAAGTCTTCCAGACCAGCCCACAGCTCATCCAAGTCCCGGTGAGAGCCCCCGGGAGGGAGGTAGACATTAAACACCAGGAGCGAGAGTTTCCCGATGGATATCAGATTTGCCTGGGCATAAGGGTGAAGAGAGTCCACTGGAACCACGTTTGCATGCAAGTCCAGGGAGATACCTGTTGCAAGGCCACCCTTCGAACGACCACCAAGCAGAGAGGGACGGGCTGGCAAGGATATGATTTCAAAACCACATAGTGAAATGTCGTTGATCTCCCACGTCTCCTGAAATATGAGGATTTGAAAGTTTTTGAGGTAGTTCCAAAAGTCCGGGTCAGCTTTTTTGGATGCCCACCCTGCGATGGATGGACCAAGGAGGAGTTGGAGGGTGAATCTTTGACTGTCATTTAGTAGCAACAGGGGGCTGGTGGAAAGACTGGGGGACAGTTAGACCAAAAAAATCTGTTATCTTGCCTTGTTTTTCTTGCTTGGTTTTGGGGTCATTTTTAGATCTTGGAGAATTCTGGTGGGAGGCCAGATTTGGACTGAGATTATCGTCCAGGTCTTGGTAATGGCTTGAATGACGTATAGGTAAAACTGTTGGAGGGGACAGCTGTATGGTGTTATCGTCATCAAAATAAATGCCGCCGTTATGTGATTTGGTGATGATGATAGACGGTGAAAGAGGGGGAGCCCGAGGAGTCTGCAAGGTCAAACCAGCCAGTTGTGGGGACTGATAGTGTGGCATTTTGAGAGGCGAGATTCTTGGAGCAGAAGGGGAACAAGTGATCAAGGATAAGGGGCCGAGTCCTGATAAACCTTCTGAGTCAGAAGTAGAGAGGGGTTGATCTGGGAGCGCAACATTTCTGGTCCGGAGGTCATCCTCCTGTTGTTGTTGGGTCACCAGCGGATTTGTGGAACTGGTGGTTGAGGCCCTCAAAGAGCTACCAGCTTCCGTGTGAAGGTCCTTGCACTCCGTTCCTGTCCCGCAGCAGGTGTCCACATTGATAGTCTTCCTCCCAAGAGAAGATAGGTGGGTATTTATAAAGCATCTTTGAGGGAAGACTCCAAAATGGGTCAGATGGTTGCGAAGACCACATAAAAGCGAGGGTGTCTTGGATGAGCTGAACTTGAGAATCAGACGTTTATGGTGGGGAGTGCTGGGAAGCCATTCCACTGAAAGCAGCTCATTGTCCCGGATGTAAGAATTTGATAAGAGCCTCAAAGTGTCTAATATGGATTTACGGTTGGTCCAGTCGTGCTTGTTAAAATGGGAATGGGCCAGGTTCAGGCATAAGTTGGCTGTGAGCAATTGGAGATTCACTAACGGCATCGATCGTGGAGGGAGATGGCTATCCATTCGAGACGGACTCATTGCATGTCTGATGGTTCTATAGGGACCATGTAGTGCTGAGACCGACTTACTAAGGGATTCCACTTTTCCCTCCAGCACTCCAACAGAGGATGTCAGATGGGTAATAGAGTCGGCCAGACGGAGACAGAACTGTTGCAAAAGCTGGATATCCGAAGACTGAACTAAGTTGGTAGGGGACGGTAAAGCGGTGCAACAGGGCAAGACAGAACTAGCATCTGATGGTGTTGGACAATCCAGTGGAGAAGGTGTGTTGCAGAGTGAGGCAGCCAGGGATTCCGATTCTTCCAAAGGAGAGCTGGGCAAAGAATCCAGAGATATTAAGTTTTGGAAGAATTCATCCAAGGAAGTAGTTGATATGTTCGGATCTTGGTTTAATTTCATGGTGTCAGTCTTTTTGATCTTAGGCAAGGGGCCCATTATGTTTTCAAGGGAGGTCTCCAAACAAGGGTCCCTCGGGGATAAGGAACAACGACGTTTGTGTGGACTCATATCAAGGCAGCTGGTTGATCTCTTGGAGGAGGATGTTGGGTAGTAATATGGCCCAAAGCAGGTTAACGTTCTGATAGTAGATTAAAAAGTCCCTGGCTTATAGACTCTCCCAGTTAAAAACAGATTATATGGGTAAAGCTTCAGCAATAATCAGCCCATATATATCAGAACAGTCAAGGCAGTTAAAACAGCTCATTTGCCGAGTTGATCGCAGGCAGAATGAGTGATGAAGGCAGGGCGCTGGGCCAGGCAGTTAGGCCTAACAAACAGAGATATCAAAAGAGTTGCAAAACCGGGCTCGTTGCCAGAGTGAAATGGGAGTTGCCGGGGGAGAGTTGGAAAATTAACTGGTATACAATTTTGCATTAAAAACTCCCCTGCAAGAATCGGGGGGGGGGGGGGGGGGGGGTAAAAGCTAAAAACACAGTTAAAAAACCACAATAAGGATGAAATAAAAACTTAGAGGCCGAGCAGAAGAAGCATATATCCTACCAGTCCTCCATCTTGGAGCAGAAAAAACTTGCATTTTCAAAGAAATTTTGTTTAGAAGCCTTTATTTTAAGTGCCAGGTCCTCTTTTTCAATTAAATTCAATTAATGTTTTTTCAGGTCCATTTAATTTTTAATCCTCCTATTTTGTGTATCTTTCTGCAGTTCCATGAGAGAATGGAAAAAGGAAAAGGGGAGTTAAAAGATGTTAAGGGAGTGACTGAAAAAAATGAACAATGAATACAAAAGGTGGAACTAAAAGCAGAATTGACAGAAAAAAAGAGTGGGACAGCTGGATGGCAGACTTACAAAAACTAATAAAAACCAGGAAAAAACAATTATTTATTTATTTATTTATTATACTTATATGCCGCCCTTCTCCCAAAGGACTTGGGGTGGCTCACAGAAATTAAAACAATGAAAACAATAAAAATAGCTACTAAAATAATCAATTAAAATCTCCCAATTAAAATCACCCATCAGATCAGCAAATTTGTTGGAAAAGCCATGTCTTCAGGTCACGGTGGAAGGAGCAGAGGTCAAGGGCCATCCGAAGCCCCGTGGGTAACCCATTCCAGAAGGTCGGTGTTCCCACAGAGAACACCCTCATCCTGGGCACCACTAGATGACATTGTCTGGCGGATGGCACCCGGAGGAGGGCAGTCCTATGTGAGCACACAGGGCAGTGGGAGGCAGGCAGAAGGTGGTCCTGCAGGTACTCCAGGCCCATGCCATGTAGGGCTTTATAGGTAAGTACCAGCACCTTGAAGCGGATCCAAAGATCACTGGTAACCAATGCAGCTCACGCAGGAGAGGTGTAACATGGGAGTAGTGGGAAGCTCCCGTAACAACCTGCGCGGCCGCATTCTGGACCAGCTGGAGCCTCCGGGTATACTCCAAGGGCAGCCCCATGTAGAGGGCATTGCAGTAGTCCAAACGAGAGATAATGAGAGCTTGGGTGACTGTACGGAGGGCATCCCTGTCTAGGAAGGTGCATAACTGGCGCACCAGGCGAACCTGTGCAAAAGCCCCCCTGGTCACAGCTATCAGGTGGTCCACTAAGGACAGCCGTGAATCCAGGAGGACACCTAGATTACGAGCCCTTTCAGAGGGAGTAAGCAACTCCTCTCCCATCAAGAGTGATGGGGCCACTAGACCATGAGATGCCGGCAACCACAGCCACTCCGACTTGGAAGGGTTGAGTCTGAGCCTGTTCCTACCCATCCAGACCCGTACCGCTTCCAGGCACTTAGACATCACAGAAAGGGCATCTCTGTGTTGGTCTGGGGTGGAGATGTAAAACTGGGTATCATCAGCATACTGATGATACCTCACCCCAAAACTGTGAATGATCTCACCTAGCAGCTTCATATAGATGCTAAAGAGCAAGAGGGAGAGAACCGACCCCTGAGGCATCCCACAAGTGAGGGGCTTCGGGGAGGATCTCTGTCCCCCCGCCCAGACAAACTGTATGCAACCTGAGAGATAGGAGGAGAACCCCCCAAATCATTGCAGTAGGATACCATGTTTGATGTATCGAAAGCCGCTGAGAGGTCAAGTAGGACCAGGATGGAGGAATAACCCTCATCCCGGGCCTGCCAGAGATCATTTACCTGAGCGACCAATGCTGTTCCGTGCTGTGTCTGCGCCTGAAGCCTGATTGGTACGGGTCTAGATAATCCGTTTCCTTCAGGAATTGTGGAAGTTGGTATGTCACCACGGACTCAACAACCTTCACTATAAAGCGAAGGTTTGAGATGGGATGGAAGTTGTTCAAGGAGGCCGGATCCAGGGCAGGCTTCTTAAGAAGGGGTCGAATCACTGCCTCCTTAAGGGTGGCGGGGAAGACCCCATTCCTCAGCGAAGTGTTGATAATCGCTTGGATCCAGTCTCTGGTCACCTCTCTGGTTGCTGCAACCAGCCAGGAGGGACACGGGTCAACAAACACATGGAGTCTCCCAATCTACCAACAATCCTGTCCACTTCATCTACGGATACAGGGTCAAAGTCAACGCAGATGTTGCCTTCAAGACTTGCTCCCATCTCCTTGTCAGATCCTGCCCAGTCAGAGTCTAAACCCGTCTGGATCTGAGCGATTTTGAGCAAAATCCTCAGCATTGCCTTGTAAAGGGCCCTCCCTCGCTCCCTGATTAAGAAAAGAGCAGATCACTCAAAACAAGGCTGCTGGGCGATTCTCTGCAGATGCAATGAGAGCGGTGAAATAGTCATGTTTCGCCGTTTCCATCGCCACAAGATAAGACCTAATATAAGTTCTTAACTGTGTTCGATCAGACTCAGAATGGGAAGATCTCCAACAGCCCTCTAGGCGTCTCTTCTAACACTTCATCTCCCTGAGCTCCCTGGAGAACCATGGAGCTACCCGGGATCCCTGTCGAAGGAGAGGCTGCAAGGGAGCGATTCGATCCAATGCCCCACCCTGTTCCCAAGCATCCACCAGGGGCTCTGGCGAATTGCAGGATAGGGATATGGGAAATGTCCCAAGCTCCGTCAGGAACCTCTCAGGATCCATCAGGCACCTAGGGCGGAACCAACATATTGGTCCCGGCTCCCAGCAGTGGGGGTTAGCAGATAGGAAGTCCAGCTTAAGGAGGTAATGGTCGGTCCATGACAGGGGTTGAATAGATAGTTCCCCCCTACCCTGAGCATCCACTGCCCAGAGATAAAAATCAGATGTCAAGTGTGTGTCCACTACTGTAAGTTGGACCCTGTAAACCTGAGTCAGGTCCATGGCCGTCATGGAGGCCGTGAACTCCCGAACCAGCTCAGATGTCTCACCGGTTGATGGGAGATTAAAATCTTTAGAAATGGATCGTGCAGATTTTTATCTAAGATTCCAAAACATAGAAGAAGGGAAGGGGGAACATCTAGCTAAAATAATGGCAGAGTTGTTGGCGGAAGCAATGGAAGTTACTAAAGAAAATATATTAAATGAGATTGATGAGATATTTAGAGTACACACCAGATATGCAATGAGAAACAAATTACCTAGAGAGGTGCATGTAAGATTCACCAAAAAAAGCAATAAAATCAGAGATATTACAGGCAGCAAGGAATAACCCAATAAAATATAAATGTAGAGAGAGTGGTGTTGAAACAAATACCTAGAAAAGTGAGAGATTTGAGAAAAGACTATCAATTTCTGACAAAATACTTAATTAAAAAAGTGAGCTTCAGGTAGTTAATACTGGAAGGAATATTGGTGAATTGGCAGGAACAAAGACACAAATTAGATTCGTTAGAGAAAGCAGAATTATTTTATGATCAATACTTGGGATTACAAGAGGAGGAAAGACAGAGAGGAAAGAGATTAGATATCAGGAAGAAACTGAAAGAAAAAGAACAACAAACAAGAGAGATGGCAAAGGAATGAGAAGAAAGAGCAATAAGAAGGGACAAGGTTAAAAGATGTTAAAGATCAAAGAGAGTCAAGAACGACAAGATCAGCAAAAGCTATTAACAAACTATGGAAGAAAAAAATAAAAGCAATATCAATAAGTATAAACTGACTAAATTCGGCAATAAAAAGGAAAAAACTCTTAATAAATTGGACAAATTAAAAATGCATATAATGTGTTTACAAGAAGTGCATATTAGAAAGCAACAAAAAGTCCTTTTGGAATACCCAAAATTGGAAGAATTATTTACTGCACCGTATCAAAGAGAGGTGTAGTATTCTTATGGTGGAATTAACAACGAATTATAAACAAATACTTTTAATGGCGATATATGCCCAAAGTGATAATCAAGAAGACTTTTATGGAAAATTTCACAGGAAAATAATAAAATTTGAGTATGAAAATATCTGCATGATGGGTGATTTGAATGCACTAATAGATGTTGATTTGGATTACAAAACTACAAAGATAAATAAGAAGCCCAGGAAACCTCTTCCAAAAGTCTTCTTTACAATGGTGGAGGAATTAAGTATTCAAGGTGCTTGGAGAGCTAAATATCCGAAGGGAAAGCAATATACTTTTACTCAAACAGGCACATATCATGGTCTAGAATAGATATGATGTGTATGTCAATCGATTTATTAGCTAATGTACAAGATATAAATACTGAAGCAAGGACATGGGCAGATCATAACCCGGTTATAATTATATGGAAGGGGCAAAGAAAGAGAGCAAGATGGACATTAAATCAGACTATTAAATGAAAAAGAGTTCAACAATTTATGGAGAAAGAACTGATTTTCTTTTTCAGAGCAAATAAAAAGGAAGATGCCTTGTTACAAAATGTATGGGTTACAGCGATAGCATACATTTGAGGATTGGCAATGACTTATTTGGGAAAAGGGAACAAAAGGAAAAGACAAACTAAAAAAAATTGGAAGAGGCGTATAAGAAATTAGAGAATTAGCTGTTTTCTTAGCATTTTGGAGTTGTCTTTTTTTTTTTTTTTGCCTAAGGAGGGACTAGAACTCTTATTTCTAGCCTAGTGTCTTAACTAGTACATCAAATTGGCTTTCTATTAAATCTATTTTATATCAAATTATTATAGCTCCTGTATATAGAGGAGGTACTATTCTACTTCATTTTCTAATATATGTTGTTCTATCATCCAACCAATCTTTTGTGTTTAATAATAATTTGAAAAGTAGATTGAGCACACACTCCTGCCTAATTGCGATGTAACTTTAGTCCCTTGAGTGAAAGTTTAATTTTATAGGGTTTCTTTCTTTTATAAATTTAATTGCTTGTATTGTATTTTTAAATTCTTGATTTGGTCTTGGAGCTTAAATAAATATTTTTATTATTTATTTAAATATTATTAAGGCAATATTTTTAAATCAGCAGACACTATTTGTTTTCTTAAATGGTTTTTTTGAAAGAGATGTTACTCAGTTTAATTTCTCTTGCAGAAAGAGGCAGCGAACAGATCGTGGTCTTGAAGTGGAAAAAAATCCACAACAGGAAATGGCTGCTGCCTGCACTCCAAGAAGAAGAATTATTAATCTAACCAGTGTATTGACTCTTCAAGAAGAAATTAATAAAAGAGCAAATGCAAGTATGTTTGTTTATTTCTTTTTGCGACTAGTTTCTTACACTGCTTAGAACCTTTTTCAATAATTCAGCAGGAAGGGAGGACTCGTTTGCTTATAGAGTGTGTGAATGTGCAATGCTGGATGGAGAGGTATTGCTGGTGATGAGAGCTGGTAAAAATAAAATGCCTCAGAATGGCCAGCTTTTCCTTCCAAGGATGTCTGCTGAGGACAGTTGGTGGCTCCAAGGTTGGGGAAGTCAGGGCCTGGGAAATGAGAATACGGCTACTATTTGAGGATTGGAGTCAGGTCAGAATATTATGGTAGCAGTGGGAAGGAGGAAATATGGTGGGAGACAGGAACACAAGAACATTGTCTTATAACAGTTCCACATTCCAACTCCTAGATCTGAGCCCCAATTTCCAAACGGTAGCCCTGTCCCCATCCCCATTTCCCAGACACTCATTTCCCCAACCAGCTGCTACTACAGAATGACAGGTATGTCTTCATCACAAGTTATTTTCCAGTATCCTTATGGAATTAACAGAATTATCTGTTCATTATTAGTTTATAAATAATTGTTATAAATTATTTTATAAACTATTTTATTAAAATTATTATTTTTTTCTAAAGACATTATAAAATTTAAATGGGTGTTCATATTGAAAGATCTGGAAAACATTAGCCTAGAAAACAAAGTTTCATTCATATTCTTGAGCTACTGATGAAGCAACAGGGTTAACAAGTTGTGCATTTCTGAGCAGCATAGTAAGAGCTTAATTCAGAGATTAGATTGAAGTTATGCTGATGTTAGTCTGAAAACAATCTCATGATGTACTTTTAGATACAATTTATTATCAATTTTGTAATAAATTTGTGAATATTAAAAAATTTGGCTCATGAGAATCAATCAGAATTCTGTAAATATTTTGAAAGAAATAAAAATAGTTTGTACATTCTTCATATGAATAGATCTTAGTTCTAAGTTTGTATGTTTCAGAACAGAATATCCATGGGATAGAAATAATTCGAGCTTGGCTGGCATTCAGTTGATTACTAACATATCTTGATATATAATTACTAGTGATTTATTATTTTGTCCATATTTTGTCCATTATATTTGTTCATATTTTTCTCCTAATACAAATAGCCAATACGTTAACTGGAATGGATTTTAAAAGTTTATATATAGATATTGTTTTAGTTAAGTTGAATTTAGAAATAGGCTTAAATATTTGCTAAACTTCAGATTTTTGGCAACAAATTCTTATTTAAATAATATATTTATTTTTAAACAGAAAAATTTAAAATTTGTAATCAATTTTACAAATAGGACATTTAAAACTGGATTCTTGGTTTCATATATTTTAAAAGTAACTAAAGTATATTAGGTAGATTAGGAATAAATAAAATCCATAATGATTTTTAAAGAGCAATATTATTGTTAATTTTGAGGATATTCTAAACATAAATAAACTTGTTGTTTCAGGTCTTCAAGAGTTGCTTTGTGATCATTCCTTTGTTGGATGTGTTAGTCCTCAATGGGCATTGATTCAGTATCAGACAAAACTTTATCTTCTGAATACCACAAAACTCAGGTGGTAGTCTGTTTTTTGTCAAATTGATTTAATTACATGAAATAGGAAATAAATCTTAAATAGATGTTCTGGATAGCAGCTTAGCTTTTGCATTTTGTTCATAGTCCAGAAGATGGGAGAAAGCATGGGCCAATTTAAGCACAGCTTTATTTTGAAATAGTATATAATTAGTACTTGAAGAGCATTATTTTGTCCTACGGATATATATGTGACAAATATTAGCTTCAATATTCTGCTAAAATAAATATATAAGTTTATATATTGCTGACCATTTGATCATGATTTATAATTCATAAATTAGAATGTAATTTGTAATCTAATAATTTCACAGTAAAGCTTAATATTCTGTAGATGCTAAATATATAAAAATCTGCATTTAAGAAACTAATTTTTGTTTTCTTTTGATTCAAGTCAAGAAATGTTCTATCAGATCCTTATTTATGACTTTGGAAACTTTGGAGTTTTAAGATTATCAGTGAGTATACTTTGTGGGGGGGATTTAAATCTGATGCTTTGCTAATCCTTTTAAAGATAGTAGTTCTTTTTATACATTTTAGGCTAGCATATAAGACATTCTGATTTTGTAAAGCAAAACAACAAATTCAGTCAGATATCTATCTAGTCCTGATATCTATTCCTAATGGGCCAATGGCAAGAGGCACAGAAGAGTACAGAAATGGTCACCTGTTCCCAAGTGCTGATATTAAGTTACCAACTCAATTTTCATCAAGTATAACAAATGTTTAGGCATGAGGCTTACATTCTAGCATCGTGTGGAAGACAAATGTGGTTTCCTCATGCTCTGTGAATATTTACATGGTCTGTGTTAAAATCCATACATTGTATGAATACATATGTTTTCTTGCCTGTCCCCACTTATCTGTAGTTCAGTTTTTTGGATGATTTCAAATTTTAGTGTTATGAATGAAATAGAAACTTCTTTTCCTACCTTATTTGCTCAGAAATATATGAAAATCTTTGCCAAAATATTTTTGAAAGATCAAGAGTGCAGAATTTACTGGATTTCTCTTATTCTTATAGATATCTACAAAGTCTTTTAATGCTTTAGTAAGATTTTTCCTTCTGTTTGGGGAGTGGAAACTGCAACTTTTCAAATACTGTTGTATATGGTTGCTAAAACAGTAATAGCAAAGGGTACTGGAAATTTCACAGATTTCCACTTCCAGTAATGTTACATATAAGAATGTTTTTCACTTTCTTTGCACAGGACTTGTCCACCGGCAAAGAAATTTTGGGCCAAAGTCAAAAAATGGCTAGAGAAAATAACGCAACAATCACTAAAGGGAGAACCAGAGACATTTTTGCTAGGGATCTTTACAGAAAATTATACAAAGGAAATGAAATATTTAATAATACATATATTAACAGCTGCCCGCATAGCTTATGCCCAAAATTAGAAAAAAGAAAATATGTCAACAGAGGATAAAAAATTGTTTGGAATGCACAGAGAGGATAAATTGACAAAAGAACTCAAAGAAAAAGAAGATACAGAATACTATAGAATTTGGTATAGGTGGTATGAGTGATTGGAGGAAAGGAAAAATGAAGAAGAAAAATAAGCGGAAGTTAAAGAAATGTCAAAAACAATGGGAAAAATTGGTAAAACACAATTTAGTGATTGAAATGAAAAAGAGAAATATATTGTAAATGAAATGATGGGGACAGACAGTAATTTGGAATAAGATGAAGTAAAATTCGTGGAAACAGTAAATAATAAGGAAGGACCACTATGAAAAAGCTGTAAAAAGAGTCTTGTATATAAGTGTTGTATGTCTTGTATTGTTTTACTGTAAATAAATAAATAAAAAGAATGTTTTTCACCATTCGACCAGGAGCATACATTAAGGCATCTGGTAGAAATACTGATTTTAGGGATACCGTACTTAAAAATTGAAAACTAGCTTCATATTTAAACTTCAAAGCATTTTTGAGATAGATAGTACAGTGTTCTAGTAAGATATACAACTTTTATCTGTTTATCCATTTTATTAATCATTATTTCACTTTATTATTCCACTGCAAATATTATTTAAACATACTCAATAATACCATTATTCAATCTATAATTTCCCCATTTTTAATACTTAATTCTTACTCGTGTTTACCATATTTCACTCTTTGTATCTTAAAATACTATCTGTTGTTAATGTTTTGATATACTGTTCTAATGCCAATCATATTATTTAAACATACAGAATAACTATTCATATTATTTGCTTTCATCCAATCTATATAATTCTAGTATTAATACACATGTTTATATTAAAATATGTTATTTTTGTTATTTAATTGCTCAATGTTTACCAATTACAATATTATTTAAGCTTACTTAATAATACCATCATTCAGTCTCTAATTTTCCCATTTTATTATTACTTTTGTTTCATCATGTAAAGATGAAATCTTTATATGATATAGTCTCTAACTCTCTTATTGCACATTCCTATCTCTGTTCCAATTTCTCCTCCTGCCACTCTTATAAAAAAGGAAAGAAAAATTATAAAATCTTTATTTTTTTCCTATCTGCCTTCTATCCATCATCTCTTGTCCACATCAATACTTTAATTCTTATTCTTTTTTTGACTTGCCTCCCATATTTTTCTCTTAAATCTTTATCTCTGTCTGTATCTGTGTCTACATCCTGCCTAGTTAATCTAAGTGTTTCTCCCATTCCACTGTCTAACTTTAAAATTATCAGCCTGGACCCCTATCTCCCTTCCTCAAGTATCTTCCTGCTCCTTCCATTCTCTTTTCATATCTCTTAAAATATTTTTCTCCTGGTTTGATTAATCAAACATTATTAAATTTATTGACGACGACTCATTATCTTCTTTTTGTTGATTCCTCAATTCTGTTTTTCCCTCTCTTCCTTCTGGTAGCTCTGGTAGCTCCTTTGGCAGGTCTGAAAACCTAATACAAAAGTTGCCCTTTCCTGGGCATCTTGATCATTACTCATTGTCCTTTGTATAATATTTTCCAATTTTTTATCTATGCCATCCATTAATTCCATAACTGCCTTACGTTCTTTCTGTATCATATTCTTTATGCTTTGAAACATCCAGTCCATCTTGTTCTTGTTCCAAGTTCCGCTTGTTACCTCCTTATATTGCATCTTATCTTGTTTTAATAAATTTCACTTTTGGCCAATAGCCGAAGAACCATTTGTTCAAACCTGAGGTTACTCTTCAAAGTGTACGCTAATTACAGTTCTTTATGTTCCATAAGTAGTCAGTTCTATTTACATAGTCCAGGGAGTTATCCAAGCCTTTTTAAGTCACCTTTATAGATTCAGTCATATAACTTAAAGTTCAGAGATCACTTTAATTAAGTGTCTTCCTTGTTCTCACATTTAAATCTCCAGTCATAGGGTAGATGTATATAGTCCAGTAATATTTTCACAGTCCTTTAAATGAGTTTTCCCAGACTTGTATATTTTCCTTTCACCAACAGGTGGCACTCAGGTTAATTTTTAATATTATTACTACAGATCTGGTTTTAATTATTTTAAATTGTAATTCAATTATAGAAGCAATGTTAATTTTTTAAAATCCGTAATCCCAGTATTTTAAACTGCCTTCCCAAGGTCATGTCTTCCCAATTTGAGAGTCCAATTTCCTGTGTTTTGAACAAAACGTTTTTTTCTCTCTTTAATCCATTACTTCCAGTCTGATTGTTTTCTCAAAAGTATTTGATTGCCGCTTTAATACCATATGATTCTTGACGAATGTATGTTTTCTTTTTATGTACACTGAGAGCATATGCACCAAGGACAAATTCCTTGTGTGTCCAATCACACTTGGCCAATAAAGAATTCTATTCTAACAGATAGTTCTGAGTAAATCCTAGATTTCTCTTTTGGAGTTAACTTTTGGGTAAAAAAAAATATCATCTCATCCAGTTCCACACCATTTACCAAAATCCGCTCCAGCTCAAAGCTTAGATGGTCATTGATTGTCCCAGCCTCGTGGCAGCCATCTTAAACTGTCTCTTCTCATCATGGCTGAGAGGGAAAGTAAGTCCTGGGTCAAGCAGGAGAGCTGTGACTCTCTGAGATCTCGCATGGAGTCCCTGTTTGCTTCACCACCCCTCCAAGTCGGCTTTGGCTCTTTTCGGATCCCACCAATGGGATCCGCATCACAGAGATGTGGAGACCCGCTTTCCGTGTCTGATCTCACTACAACGTCAACCAGAAATGAGTGGGTGAGCCAGCATGTCCTTCATAAGTGGGAGGGGTACATGTTCTCCATGCTCATGCTGTTTATTTCTCTAAAATCCATGCATAATCTCATTGTCCCATCTTTCTTTTCCTTGAACAACCCAGGGACTGCCATGTGGGATTTTGCTGGCTGGATGAAACCTCTGGCTAGGTTTTTGTCAGTGTATTCTCTTAACTGTTTCATATCCCTTGGGGTCATGGAATACATCTTTGGTTTGGGAATCTTTGGTCCTGGCAGGATCTCCTTACCCCTCCCCACTTTGTGTGGCAATTGAGAAATAGAAAAATGGCTTCTGCCAGGTTTGATTCAAAGTTGACACATTCATTTAGGGACCATTCAAAATTACAACAACACTGACTTAAGACGGTTTTCACACTTATGACCATTTCAGCATCCCCATGCTCAAAATTCAATTTATATTTGCTTAACAACCATATGATTCACTTAATAACTGCAGTAATTCACTTAACAACTGTGGCAAAAAAAATTCAGAAAATGGAGTAAAACTCACTTAACTTAGCAATTCCTTGCTTAGCAATGGAAATTTTGGGGTCAATTTTGGCGGTGAGGACTATCTGTACAACAAGGAAAAGTATGTCACTTTATGTCACTTTAACAGTAGCTACAATTCTATATATAGATTTATTCAATGCAATTATTATTCAAATGCATATACATTTCTCATACATTTATATAACAATCATTTTTAATCTATTGTGTTTTGCATAAATGTGTCCTCTATTTAAGTTCATTCATCCATTCAGAACCTTTGTCTACCAGATTCCATTCATAGGTAGCAAGTTCAATCAAGTTCTCAACCTATTAGTGGGTCCTTGGTAGATGCTTGATAAATTAAAAGTAGAATTGAAAAGAAAATGTTTTTGCATGCAGTTCCATCCTTGCAGAAGATGTTACTCCCAGAAATCCACGTGACCCGAATATACATATCTTTTAAGAGCCAATGTGTGGTTTAATTGTCAAATTTATTTTTATAATTTATTTTTTACATACTTGTTATGTTTATTGATTACTATTTATATTTAGCTGCGTTGTCTCTGGAGCTGTTTAGGATTGATAAATTGTATTCCAATTAAATGGTGGAAGTGTATTATTGCAGCCTTCCACAGTATTTAAACTCTGGGAGGATGGCATGCAGTTAATAATTTTCATACCCCATCTTTATATAATTCATATAAAGAAATGTTCTCAGACTGTCAGTCTTTTGGATGCTTCTAGATAGTATATTGTTTTCATAATGAATAATGTTTTATGTTTCTTCTATACATCTAGGAAGCAGCTCCTCTCTTTGATCTAGCTATGTTGGCCTTGGAGAATGCTGAAAGTGGTTGGACAGAAGAAGATGGTCCAAAGGAAGGCCTTGCTGAATACATTGTTGACTTCCTATCAAAGAAGAGTGAAATGCTAAAAGACTATTTCTCCCTTGAAATTGATGTATAAATAGCATTTGGCTTCTGAACAACAAATTCATGATTATTAGGAATATACCCAATTTATTTGCTTTAGTAATTCCAGTACATGTAGTCTTGCCTAATGATAATTGGAATTGGCAATTTTGTTGTTAAGCAAAGTGATTACACAACTGTGCTTATGATCTTACTTCAGCCTTGCTTTGCTTTATCGACCTACAAAGATTGTAAATGCAAGGATTGGTTACAAAGATACTTTTTCATGATCATCATAACCGTAAGCAGTTGCTATCAAAGGCAGTCGCAAAACAAGGACTATCTTTATGAAATATATACATATAAATAAAATCAATCACCCAGTGCCCTGCTGCCAATATTCAGTAGCAAAAGTGCTCAAATATAATGATAAATAATGATAGTAGGCAAACTATGCAAAGACTATATCTATGAAATAAAAAATATCAAGTAACTTGCTGCCAATATTGAGTAACGGTAGTAGTGGTGCTGAAATTTAGTGGTAAATGAAGAAATTGATGGCATGCAAGTTATAAATTAACCTGTTGAAATTATAGATATTTATAGTAGGCCTTCAAGAGAGAATCCAAAAGCAGCAATAAGATAATATCTCTAGTAACACCATCAAAATAAATCTAAAACAGTAATGTAATAGAAATATGTTCATAATCTGGCATTTTAATTGATCCAATAGAAATAGCCTACAGTGGGTTTGTATATATGCAACACTTGTTCTTTTATATTTAATATTTCATATATGTTATTAATATTGTTTGCAGTCATTTGAAACAAATGACTTTATGGAATGTGATAGTGAAAATATGGTTTTCTGTTTACAGGAAGGAAATCTCATCGGACTGCCACTTCTGATAGATAATTATGTTCCTCCACTGGAAGGGCTACCTATGTTTATCCTTCGTTTGGCCACAGAGGTATGTTGACATTCAGCATAAATTACTATTTTTCAAGCCATATGCAGTCATGATTAGATAGGTCATTTTTATTTCTTAATATTCAGCATGAGAATAGATAGCAAAAAGGTGCTTTAAAAAGATGTCTCTGAACTGAGGCCTAACTGATTATAATTTATTTTAATATTACCAGTTCTGTGAAAGACTTAAATTATGGAAGACCTTAATACCTTTTTTCCAACCATTCATCCAACTTCTTAAATTACAATAGGTTGCCAAATCTGTATCAAACATAGTTTCATTAATATACATTCCATTTTAAAAGCGTACCTATAATCACTACAATCTTCTGCAGTTTATCTCTGTAAAGGTTATGATAGGATTGTTTGTGTGTAGTTTCCAAAAGATGCCCTAATTAATTCATGAGCCTCAAGCCAAAGTTCAGAAGAAATCCACTCATTTATTAGGAGCAACATCTTGGCAATTACCCATATGGAGTCAACTCTGCCTTCATGTAAATTTACGTTCTTCTATGACCCTGTTTTTCCCCCTCCTTCCTGGGCTTGTCATAAATCACATTCTCCAATGGAATGCATTCCTGGACTGTAGAAACCCCATCCCTCCTGCTTGTAACCTGAAATATAATCTGAGAAAGGCATGTGTGGAATTTGCTTTCAGTCGAGGCAGCCAAGCAGCTTTGTCAGTTCTTCCCCCCTCCTGCTTATGGCAACCAGAAAGCAGGCCTGAAAAGCTTTATGAATTGTCAGTTTGTTTAACTTATATTTTGCCTTTCCTTAAGGCAATGTACATAGTCCATTCTTCAATTCTTTTCCCCACAAGAATCCTGGATGGTAGCTTGAGAGTAGATTTGAATCTGGGTCTCCCGAGTCCTAGTCCAACTCTTTAACCAATATACCATACCGGCGGGCTTGCTTCATTCTCGGGATATCTTTGTTCATGGGAAGCAGAACCTGCAAATAGGTTATTTTTAATCAACCTCCCCCCCAAATCTTTTATATATTCTCAACTTAGTCTGTGTATGAAAGATACGTTATGAAGTTTAACATTATATAAATATATACAAATGTAACCTAAACAACTAATAAAAATTAGATTTAAAAAAAATCAGAATGGAGTGTTTCAGTTTCTAGCTGTCATATCATCACCATCATCCCTACTAAAAGGTTAAAACTAAAATATTATTTATTCATGCATAACTTGTTTTTGTAACTGACCATTTCACTAAATCTAGAACTATACATTTTATTTACTTTTTTACCAGGTAAACTGGGATGAAGAAAAGCAGTGTTTTGATAGTCTTAGTAAAGAATGTGCCATGTTCTACTCTATTAGAAAACAGTATATAATGGAAGATTCTGATCTCACTTTTCAACAGGTATTGTCTATAGTAGTAAATAATGAAAAGATTGTTTTTCACCTGTATCCATCCTGTACTGGAGTTACAATTTCCAGATTTCCCAGTTACTTGTCTTAGAATTTAGGAAGTGTAAATTCAAATCTTTATTAGTGTACAAAATATGTATCAGTGTACAAAATATGTACAATGAGATTGGTTGAACTCCCTCAGTTCACCCCCCCAACACAATTTACAGTGAAGACAGAAAATCCCTAACTCAATAAATCATATTAACAAAACACCCAATCCTATTGCACCAGTGTGAACATGTTACACGTTGCGCTGGTCCTGCAGTCCATCATACTACATAGTTATGATGTTATTTCTCATTTAGAAGTCTGACAGCCCATGGATAAAAACTGTTCTTCAGCCTTTTGTGCATCTGGTTATACTTCTATATCTCCTTCCTGATGGTAGGAGGATAAAGAAATGATGACCAGGGTGAGAATCGTCCCTGAGAATTTTCCTCACTCTTCTAAGGTAACGAGCCTAGCGATCTCATCTAGTGGTATCAGGGGACAGCCCACAATGTTTTGTGCTGTACTCACAACCCTCTATAATGTTTTTTCTATCCGCGGCTGTCAGACCAGCATGCCATACCATGATGCAATAAGTGAGGACACTTTCTATTGTGGACCAGTAAAAGGAGGTCATCAGTTGTTGTTCCATCCTGTTTTTACGCAAGACCCTAAGGAAATGGACTCTGTATTGGGCCTTCCTGACCACCTGGATCATGTTGTTTTTCCAGGTGAGGTCTTCGCTGAGATGGACTCCCAAGAATTTAAAGGAGGAAACACTCTCTACACAGCCCCACTCAATGTAAAGTGGGGCAGGTTCCTCTCTCTTCCTCCATCTCCTTGGTCTTGCTGATGTTCAGGTGGAGGTTGTTTTTTAAGCAACATGTGGAACAGGGTTTTTGAACCTCCCCACCGTACGCTGTTTCGTCTCCACCTGAATAAGACCCAGTATAGTGGTGTCATCTGCGAACTTAATGATCACAGTAGATGGGTCTGACAGTACACAATCATGTATATACAGTGAATACAGATAGGGACTGAGCACACAGCCCTGTGGGGAGGCAGTGCTAAGCTTCAGGGGGGTGGATATGACAGACCCAACCCTCACTCTTTGTGGCTGGTCCCTCAGAAAGTCTTTGATCCAGTCACAGGTGGAAGAGGGAAAATCCAAGTCAAGTCAGCTTTTCAATAAGGATGCTCAGCAGAATGGTGTTGAAGGCCGAGCTATAGTCTATGAAAAGCATCCTGACATAGTTCCTAGATTTCTCCAGATGGCTCGCTACAGAATGTAAAGCAGTAGCTATGCCTCTGTAGGCAAACTGATGTTTGTCGAAGTCTGGTGGGAGGCATATCCTAAGGTGTTGGACAACCAATCTCTTGAAGCATTTCATCACTATAGACGTTAATGCGGTAGGTCTATAGTCATTTAGGCAGTTAATTGCTGTTTTCTTTGGGACTGGGACAATAGTGGCTGCTTTCAAGCATGATGGAACATAGGCTGTTTGCAGGGAGATAGTAAAGATCCTTGTTAGGACCCCTGCTAATTAATTGGCACAATTCTTTACCACTATCCCCAGCACCCCATCTGGGTATTTTCAAATAGTGTCGTTCTTTAATTTTTAACCATACTGATAATAATGCATTTCTAATATAATGTCTTTGGAAGTAGCTATGTATTTCATTTTTGCCATACCATAAGAAAGCATGCCAACCCAATTGGAGATCATGTTCTCCCAAAAGTAATAATCTTTTGTGCCTCAGACTAATCCATTCTTACAGTACTCCCAATCTGACAGTCCAAAACCCCCCCTGTTTTTAGAATCTTGCAGCATTTTCTTATTCTTGCTTTTTTTTCCTTTCCAAATATATTTTAATATAATTTTACTTAATTCTTCAAAGTTTTTTTTCCAGCTTTATTGGAATTGTTTGAAATCAATATAATAACCGGGCTGAGTTCCCGTTATTTGTCCCAGCTTCTGCCAACCTAGCAGTTCAAAAGCACATAAAAAATGCAAGTAGAAAAATAGGGACCATCTTTGGTGGGAAGGTAACAGCGTTCTGTGCGCCTTTGGCATTTAGTCGTGCCAGCCATATGACCACGGAGATGTCTTCGGACAGCGGTGGCTCTTCAGCTTTGAAATGGAGATGAGCTCCGCCCCCTAGAGTTGGGAATGACTAGCACATATGTTCGAGGGGAACCTTTACCTTTATTCTTCCTGTCAGCAATAGTTACAGATTTTTCCATTTCTCCAGATCTATTTTAATTTGTTGGATCAGCTTATAGTAATTATCTTCTTTAATGGTTACACATCTTGCCGTAGGTTGAATTCCTAAGTATTTAACTTTCTTAGCTATCTGGATATCTATCCACTTCATTAACTCTTTTTTCTGTGTATCTGTAAGATTTTTAACTAGAATTTTAATTTTTTCCTTATTTATTTTCAGTCCTGCAACTTCACCATATTTCTATTTTTAAAAAATTAATTTGGATCCAGTTTCTTGTGGGTCTTCCAGGATGAAAACCAAATCATTTGCAAACACCTGTAGCTTGTATTTTTCTTTTTTTATTTCCATACCTTTTATTTCTGTTTTTTTATTTTATTTGATTTATATGCTGCCCTTCTCTGGAGACTCAGAGCGGCTTATAATGCATTAAGCAATAGCCTTCATACTTTTGTATATTTATACAAAGTCAGCTTATTGCCCCCACAAACTGGGTCCTCAATTTACCCACCTTAGAAAGGATGGAAAGCTGAGTCGACCTTGAGCCTGGCTAGGATTGAACTCACAGTAATTGCAGGCAGCTGGATGTTAAATGCTGCCTTAGTAGGAAGTATTAGCCTCCTACGCCACTCAGGCTCGTCTTGTTTAATATTTCTATTTAACACTTCCAATGTTAATATAAATAGTAGAGGGGATAGTGGACATCCTTGTCTTGTGCCTTCTTTTATATTAAAGTTCTCTGTCATATCCCCATTTACCATCACCTTTGCTTTTTGTTTGTGATATATTGCCTTAATTATTTTAATAAATCTCTCACCAAAGTCCACAGATTTTAGTTATAATAGCATAAATTGCCAATTTACATTATCAAATGCTTCTACGCAACTAAGAAAATCAAGGCCATTTGTCTTCCAGATGTGCTTCATAATACTCCAGTGTATTTAAAATCATTCTCATCTTGTTTTTAATCTGTCTCTTAGGCAGAAATCCATTCTGGTCTGAATGTATAAATTCATTCAGAAACCTTTTAGTCTCTGCTATTATTGAAGCATATACTTTATAATCAGCATTCAGTAAAGATATTGGCCTAGAATTTTTTATCTGTATTAAATCTGAATCTTCTTTTGGTATAAGGGTAATATTTGCTTTCAATCACAAATCTGGTACCTTTGTTTCTAACAGTACTTCATTATAGACTTCCAACATTTATGGACCTAAAGTATCTTGTAGATATTTATAAAGTTCTGCCAGTAGCCCATCTGGTCCTTGTGTTTTGTTATTCTTTTGTCTCTTGATCGCTTCTGTTAATTCCATCATTGTTCATTCATTTAACATGGCTTTCACTGTTTCAGGTACTTTAGGTAATTCAGCTTTTTCCAAATATTGTTTTATTCTGCCATCTGGAATTTTCTCATGGTCATACAGCTTTTCATAATTAGAATTATTTTTTTAATCATCATTTTAGTAATAGAGGGTTCCTTTCTCATCTACCAATCAATGTATTTTCTTTCTCCTTTTTCAGTTTATATGCCAATCATCTTCCTGGTTTGCTCACATTTTCAAAGAAATTCTGTTTAGTACTTTAAATTTTTTATGCCAATTCTTCTTTATCTAATAAATCCAATTTATGTTTTATTAGTTCCATTTGATTTTTTAAATTCTTTTTTGTGGTTCTTTCTTTAGTTCTAATTCTAGCCTTTTGTGTTCTTCTAATATCTTTTGGTATTGTTTCTTCTTATTTTTCTTTCCCATATGCTATGGCTAGTGCCTTAGCAGTATCCCATACTTTTTGCAGTAAAGTATCTTCTTTCCTATTCTCTCTAAAAAAGAAGTCCAGTTCTTTTTCCGTAGTTTGTATAAATTCCTTATCCTTTAATATTGATTGATTCCGTATCCATCTCAATTTTCTCTTTTGTCCTTTCCACTTAACTTTTACTGGGTTTTGGACTGCCCAGACGCTTAATTCTATTCCTATTTCTTGCACATTTGCTTTTAACTCCAGTGACATCCTTATCATATCTATTCTTGACCAAGAATTCTGTCTATTTGATTCACACCCTGGCCAGTGTCTCTTTTCATTTTTACCATCGGGCAGAAGACATTGAAGTATAGCTAGCAAGACAAACAGGTTTAAAAACAGCTTCTACTGATGGGCTGTCAGACTCTTAAACACAATCTCAATCATTCCAGGTACATATGGAAACGTATGACTAGTTTTTTTCTTCCCAATTACTTGTATAAGGATTATTCTCTATACTATTCATGTTGTCTTGTATTTTCTGTTATGGATTGCACCAGTAGAGGCTAAACCAGTTTAGTTGTATACATGTTGTACAATGACAATAAAGGCTGCTGCTGCAAACAAATCAGTTTGTTTGATTTTGCTGCATTCACATATTAAATGTGAAACAGTTTCGACTTTGTTATTGCAAAGTCGGCAGTTTGGATTGTCAGTGGATTTTTGTATCTTTGCTTTCACGGCATTAGTTTGTAGTGCTTGTTCTTGAGCAGCCAGTATTAAACCTTCTGTTTCTTTCTTGATGGTTCCCATCTTAAGCCATGCCCATATAAAGTTGTCATCACATTTTCCTTCAATATTTTTCAAGTGCTGTCCAGGCAAAGTTTTGGTTTTCCATCTATTTAATCTGTCATCCAGCTGTTTTTCCTTATATTCTACCTTTGTTTCTATTGTTTTTATAATGTTCTCCATTTTCACAGCCTGTAGCAATTTTTCTGAACTTTGGTTCACATAATCATTCAAACTTCGTTTTTCTTCTTCTACAGTTTGATGGATTTGCAATAGTCCTCTGCCCCTATTTTTCTTGGTAGGTACAACCTGTCAATGTCACTTCGTAGATGTAAAGCATGGTATATATTGAAAAGTTTGCGCCTTTTCCAGTCCACGTTTTCCAGTTCAGCCAAAGTCCAGTTGATGATTCCAGTTGAGTAGCGTGTCACTGGAACTGCTCATATATTAATGCCTCTAATTGTTTCCAGCATTCAGTTTTGATTTTAATATTTTGTGGACCCTCCTGATGTATTCCTTTTGCGTTGACTCTTTGACTTTTCCATTCAAGATGTTATCTGCTTCCAATATGCCTAGGTATTTGTAATCATCATCCTTTGCTAATGCTTTTACTAGGTTTCCATTTCCCAGTTCTATGTCTTCTATTTTTTCATTTTTCCTTGCTGCATGGATAATATAGCACATTTTTCAAGTCCAGAGTTCGTTTTGATGTTGCTGCTGAATAGTTGAACTGTACTGAGTATTGATTTAAGTTCAGTGGGGCTTTTCGCATACATTTTTAAGTCATCCATGTATAGTAGATGGTTTATCTTGCCATGTTGGCTTGAGATTTGGCATCTCAGCTTTGTGTTTCGTAGGACTATTGTCAATGGAATTAATGTGATGTTGAACAGTAGTGGTGAAAGTGAAGATTCCTTGTCTGATGTTGACTTAACCAATGGTCTCCCCATTTGTTGTTAGAACTGTTTTCCATTTTTGCATATTTGCTTTCAACAATGTACAAATATTTTTGCTGATTTCAAAGTTTTCCAGACAGGTGTTAATCCAGCTGTGGGATAATGAGTCAAATGCCTTCTTGTAATCAATCCATGCCATATTTAAATTCATTTTTCTTCATTTTGCATTTTTAGTACCGTTTTGTCAATGAGCAGCTGATCTTTTATTCCTCTTGATTTTTTATAATTTCCTTTTTGTTTTACTGGATATAAATTGTTTTCCATCAGATGATTGAATATTGAATTTGCCAGTATTCTTGTAAAAAGTTTGAACGTTGTTGGCAGACAAGTAATTGGGTGATAGTTGCTTGGCTCTGTACCCTTTTCTGGATCTTTCATTATCAAGTATGTTCGACCAGCTATTAACCATTCTTCACTTGTTTATTTTGAAGTATCTGATCAAATTGAGTGGCCATGCGATAATGGAGGTTGGTCGGGTGTTTTAGCCAATATCCATGCAGTTCGTCCAGGCCAGGTGCACTCCAGTTCTTGACCTTCTTTGCTTGTTTTGCAACCATGTCAGTTGTTATTGCAATATTTTTCATTTTGTTTCGTGTTGTTTGTTGTTGAATATTTTTGATCCAGGAGGCAGTTTTGTTGTGTTTCACTGGGTTTTCCCACAGTTCTTTCCAAAAGTTCAAAGTTTTTTCTTTACGTAGATGAACATTAGTTTGGACTTGATTTTCATCAAAAGACTGGTAGAAGAGGTGATGGTTTCTTCTGAACTGGACATTTTCACAATATTGTTCAATTCATCCTTCGTATCTTTCAATTTTCTTTGCTGTTGCTATTACATGTTGTTTTAGTTCTTCCATGATTTCAGTTATTGGTTTTTCCTCCAGGTTGTATTTATTGTGTAAACTATTTTTCAGTTTATTGTTATTTAGTTTTCCTCCTTTCAAGTACTTCAGATTGTTGACATCCCCTCGTAGTTTTTTATTTTATTTTCAAATTGAATTTTCTACTTTGGTGTTCCAGTGGGTTTCTTTTTTGGCATTTTATAACCCAGTTCTGCAGTTATAATGGCGGCTGTGCTATACATTAGTTGGTTGTTTTCATGTGGTGCGCTGGGTGGGATGGACATTAAAATGCTATTCACAGCAGTTAGTAGATCTTTCACTCATTTGTTATGCACTTCACTAATGGTAGGTAGTCTTTCTTTCTATGTTTTCTTTGATGTGGTTTTCAATCTTTTCTTTCAGCATTTTTGCTAGATTACTTAGCTCTACACTTTCGAGTTGTTGCACAGGAGGCATTTCATTCTGTATTTTGGTTTTTTCCACTGGTTGGTCAGTTTGTTCAGATGTTGGGACAGTTTCTTCAGCCTGTTCATCATTACCTGTTGTTTTCTTTTTAGCCAATATTTCTAGATGTTGCATTTACACATCTGTAAAAACTTTATTACAGATGATGAAGCGTCTTTGATCCATTAATCTTTGTTCAGTTATGTCACTTTCCTGGTGTTTTTCCTTCCACAGTTGCATCATTCTTTTTTGAAATCCCCTGGCTGATGGTTCTGCTCGATAAAAATCTTTGATGATTTCTCAATTTTCTTCAGTTGTCCAAGTTTTGCACTTTTGTTTTAGTCGCTTTGCAGTTGCACATTCTGGTTCTCTAGCTGTAACAACTGAGCCCTGTAGCCCCTTTTTTGACAGATATCCAGGAGCCATAGCATCTGACGCGGTCCTTATTGACCTGGATGATGATTGATCCGGTGTGGAATTTTGTTGATTCCTTCTCATCATTAGTGATGGTAGGTGCTTGGCTGGTTCACGGTGGCTAAGCCACTACTGATCCAAAAATGATAGTTCTATAACTGTAGGAACTGCACCGAATAACTGTCCAGGCCTAGCCACAGCTGTCTAACTGCGTGTTTAGTGGCAGAAAGACAAGATAACGAATGGGGTGCGGGGGAGGAAAGAGGCCTAACTGCCTGTTGGGTGGCAGAATCAGGAATGGGGGAGAGGAAAGAGGCCTACCTGCCTGTTGAATGGCAGAATCAGGAATGGGGGGGGGGAGGAAAGAGGCTTAACTGCCTGTTGAAATAATAATAATAATAATAATAATAATAATAATAATAATAATTATTATTATTATTATTATTATTATTATTATTATTATTATTATTATTATTATTATTAGCAGCAGCATCTCTTTTATTCATTAAACATGAAACTCAGTCAATTGAGCATTTAAAAAAGTGTCACAAATGTGATTGACCAGTGCTAATGTTGACAGCATCATAGGTATCAACCAAATATCTTCTTAAAAGATATTATATTCCGAGTAGCGCAGTTTTTTGCAGTTCCGCTGGTGTTATTGGAGAAAGCTGCAATTTCTTAATGTGTTTTGTAAAGGTCTTGGACATGGTACCAAGTGCCCCGATGACAATGGGTATCACTGTTACATATTTATTCCACACTGTGTAGTTTCAACGGCCAGGTTGCAATATTTTGTGATTTTTTCCATTCTTTTTTTTCCGACTCTGGTGCCTCCTGATACAGCGATATTAATAAAGTGTTCGCTTCGGCCCTCAACAATTGTGATATCTGGCATATTTTGTTCCAGATCACGGTTCGTCTGTATTCGACAGTCCCACAAGATCTTCATTACTACCACTACTACTACTACTACTACTACTACTACTACTACTACTACTACTACTACTGCCTATTTCTTCCACCATTTTGAAGAAGGTCTTTGAAAGTATTTTTCTAGCTTTTTTGCCTACTTTACTACTCTTATAATCAAGTTCTGTGTCTACAATTGCATTAAATTTTCCTACTACATAAATATTTTCATATTCCAATTCTATAATTTTCTTGTGGAGTTTTTCATAGAAAGCTTCTTGTTTGTTGTTTGGTGCATATATTGCTATCAAAAGTATCTATTTGTAGTTCATTGTTACCTCCACCATCATAATTCTCCCATCTTCATCTGCAAAAATTTGTCATTTATTATTTCTTTAATATATAAGGCCACACCTCTTTTCTCCTGGGCTAATGAAAAATATAATTTCCAAATTTTAGGATATTCCAATAATTTATTAATGTTATTAATAATTTAATAATTTAATGTGGACCTATTGAAGACAAATTAAGTGTAACTTTAATTTTCCTAATTTATTAAATATCCTTTTCCTTTCATAGAGTTCAGTCCATTTATATTAATTGACAGCAATTTCATTTCTTTTTCCATCACTTTACTTATAAATAGATCTTGTTGCTCCAGTTGCTCTTATTTCTCTCTGTTCTTTTATCCTTGCACCTTTTCTTTTTTCTTATAACATAATATGACATTACAAGACATACAACATTTATATATATACTCTCTTAACAGCTATTTCATGATGATCTTCTTCTAATATTCACATTCTCCCCCTTTTCCCTTTATATTATTCCAGTTTCTTCTTGTCTCCTTCTCTTTTAATTACAGCGTATTTCTTAACATTCATATTAATTTTATATTTTCTATACATTGACATATTCATTTTTTCCATTTTTAAATTTCACCCCTATTTTAGTTCTCCATTATTCCTATCCTCTAGCCAGTTACACCATTTGTGCCAGATTATATAATATTACGTGTCTTCCTTTTCTTTAAACTCTTTTATTAATTTATCCATCTTGGCACATTCTAAGATTTTTTTTTATCAACTCTTCTTCTGTTGGTATATTTTCTTTTTTCCAATTTTGTGCGTATACTATACAGGCAACTGTTATAATATGTAAAATCAAATATTTTATTTCCTTAGTGTATTTTTCAGTAAATATCCCTAATAAAAATGTCTGGTTTTCTGCTCATAGGTTGTTCTATTATTTTCTTTAGCCATTCTTTAATCTTAGCCCAGAACTTCTTTACAGCTGGACATGTCCACCAGAGATGGTAATATGTTCCGTAGCTCTTGTTACATTTCCAACAATCTGGAGATTTACTCGGAAACATCTTTGCAAGTCTAGCCGGAGGTAGATGCCATCTATGGAACATATTCAACTGGTTTTCCTTGTTTGCTGTGGAAATTGTTAATTTTGTATTTATTTGCCACATTTTCCCCCATTTCTCCAATTCTATTGTGTGGTTAAAGTTTTTTGCCCATTTAATCATTGTTTCTTTAACTATTTCTTCTTCCATTTTATATCACAGCAAAAATTTGTTTATTCTACTAATTAATTTCTCCTCCGTCCCTTTTATAATTTTATCCAAATCATTTTTTTGAGAATTTTTTTAATTTTAAAACAAAAACAAAACATAAAACCATCATCATTCCAAACAATAACAGACAGTGAGTTGAACGGTTCATATTCTCTTGTGCATAAATCCATTTCTAAAATACCAATTTATAACAGAAACTTATATCTTTTATAGAAAAAAAACCATCAGATATTTTATCTTTACATCAACCCCATATTTCATACTTCAATTCCATGATTTATTATCTATCCATTGATAAAACAAATCCCATATCAAATAATATTGTTTATCTTCCTGTTCTCTAATTTTGAATGTCAATTTACTCATTTCAGCATATTCCATAATTTTCTTAATAATCTCATCATCAGCAGGTATCTTCTCTCCTTTCGATTCTAGTCTCTGTTAAAACATTCACAATTAAATATTGCAATTTTCTGTTATATGTTTCTGGTAAAATCCCCAATAAAAATATCTCTGGTTTAAAGTTTAAAGTTTAAAGTCAGTCCTTTTTTCCAACCACATGTGTATCTTAGTTCAATATCTTTTAGCTTCTACACATGTCCACCACATGTGGTATTATGATCCTGGAGTCTGATGACACTTTCAACATTTCTCCAATTTATTCTTGAACATTCTGACTATCCTCGTTGGGGGTAGGTGCCACCTATAAAACATGTTATACAAATTCTCCTTATATGCTGTAGACATTGTCATTTTATAATTCTGCAACCACAATTTTTGCCATTTCTCTAAATCAATACCATGACCAGTTTCCCCCCCATGCTATCATTGACTCTTTGTTCTTCTAATTTTACCTCTAACAAGTATCCATATAATTTTTAATCACATAGTCATCAGAAGCCATTAAAATCTTATCTAAATTAGTCATAACATTATAAAAACCTTCTTGTTTAGAGTCTTCCTCATATCTAGAACGTATTTGCTAGTAAGAAAACCAATCCATCTTGAAACCTTATTCTTCTAATTCTTACTTTAATTTTAAGTTCACCCTTTTCATCCATTAATTCACTATATCTAACAATTTGTTCCCTTCTGAATACTACTGAATATGAAAATGCTTCAATTGTAGATACCCAGACTGGAAATTTTCAAATAATGTTGTTTTTTAATCTTCTCCCAATTCAATAACAAAGCCTCACAAATATGGTGTCTTCTAAAATACCTCTGTATTTTTGTTCCTTTATATCATAAAAAAGCATGCCAGCCCATCAACAAATCATGTCCTTCTAGATTCAATAATCTAATATTTCTTAAAGTTATCCGTTCTTTAATCCACATCAGGCTTGTTGCTTGATAATAAAGTTCCCAATTAAGTAAACCAAATCCTCCATGCATTCTAGCATCTTGTAATAACTTTAATTTTATCCTCACCTTCTTTCCTTGCCAAATATCTTTTAACACCATCTTATTCAAATCTTCAAAAAAATATTTCCCCAATCTAATTGGAATTGTCTGGAATAGATACAAAATTCTAGGCAAAATATTTATCTTAATAGTTGATATCCTACCAATCAAGGAAAGCTGCAAATTTTCCCATTTCGCCAAGTCTGCCCCATCTGTTGCTTAAGTTTATTATAATTATTTTCTTAAAGTGTACTACACCTTGCTGTCAAATATATCCCCAAGTATTTAACTTTATTAGTGACCTGCATTTTTGATATCTCCATCAGTTCTTCTTTTTGCTTTGTCAACATATTTTTGGTCAAAATCTTCATTTTGTCTTTATTAATTTTCAAACCAGCTACTTTCCCAAACTCTCCAATATTCTCTTATCAATGTATTTATTGATGTTAATGGTTCTTCAATGATAAAGACCAGGTCATCAGCAAATGCTTGCAATTTGTATTCTTCTTTTCGAATGTTCATTCCTTTTATATCTTTTTCTTCTCTAATATTTCTATTTAAAGCTTCTAATGTCAATATAAACAATATTGGGGAGAGTGG
Source organism: Coluber constrictor foxii (assembly GCA_038048745.1). Classification (NCBI taxonomy): domain Eukaryota; kingdom Metazoa; phylum Chordata; class Lepidosauria; order Squamata; family Colubridae; genus Coluber; species Coluber constrictor. The sequence continues at coordinate 108,645,946 of CM075961.1, read as the reverse complement.
ACATCCTTGTCTGGTACCTTTTTCTATCTTAATAGATTCTCCATTTATCAATTCTCCATTTATCATTAGTTTTGCCATTTGTTTAGGGTATATTCTATTGCCTGAATAAATTTTCTGCCAAAGCCCATTTGTTCCATTTGAAGCAGCATAAATCGCCAATTCACATTATCAAAAGCTAATGAACCAATGTAATGTGCTTCAGTCCATGATTTGGGTATTTTCTTTTTCGTCATCACTTCATAACTTCTAATAATGGGAGACTTAAAAAATCTTGTAATGTCCTATAGTATTCTACAGGCAAACTATCTGGCCCTGGTGCCTTTCCATTTTTCTGTTTCTTAATTGCTTCTGTTAACTTCATCATCGTTATATTCACCTCTAACATCTCTTCCACATCTTTGGGAATCCGAGGTAAATTTGCTTTCTGTAAATATCTTGTCACTCTTTCTTCCTCTATTTTTTCTCTCTCATAAAATTGTCTATAATATTCCTGTATTATTTTTCCCCTCTCTTTATTTGCAAATTTGCTTTGTCCCTGGTCATCAATTAACTGTGCTATTTTTCTTGACTCTCTTTCTTTTTTCAACTTGTATGCTAACCGTCATTCTGGTTTGTTTGCATTTTCAAAATAGTTTTGTTTAGTACTTCTAATTTTTGGGGCTAATTCTTCTTTCTCCAGTAAGTCCACTTTATAGTATCCATTTTCACTTTAACTTCTTTTTTATGCAGGCAATTCTGGAGTTCCTTTTCAAATCTCCTATAATCATCTTCCAATAATTTATATGTTTGTCTTTTCTTCAAATTTCTCTTCCTTGTATAGTCCATTATTAAACCTCTTGCATAGGCCTTCATTTTGTCCCAAAGAATTTGTGTTGATGTGTCTCCTTTCTTATTCTCCTTGAAGAAAAAAGCCAGCTCCCTTTCCATTTTCTGTACAAAATCTTTCTCTTTTAAAATCGTATTATTTAAAGTCCATCTAAATCTTCTTTTCCATCTTTTCCAAGTAGCTATCACATGATTGTGATATGCCCATATGTTTGTTTCTATCTCTATTTGTTCTATATTCACAATCAATTCCATTGTTGTCCATATCATATCTAGTCTAGACCAAGATGAGTGTCTGTCTGAATAAAAAATATATTGTCTATTTTTTCCATTTCTATCTCTCCATGCATCTTTTAAATTTATTTCCTCTGTCATCTTAAAAAAGGACTTCGGTAGAATCTTTCTACTATGTCTTGCTGCTTTATGTGTTTTATAGTCCAAATTTCCATCCACAACACCATTAAAATCACCCGTCATACATATGTTGTCATTTTCTAATTCAATTATCTTCTTATGTAGTTTTCTATAAAAATCACTTTGATTGTTGTTTGGAGCATATATTGCTACTAAAAGGATTTTCATATTATTGTCTGTTATCTCCATCATCAAAACTCTACCTACTTCATCTGCGTATATTTGCTCAGCTGGAATTGTATTTCTAATATATAAAACCACTCTTTTTTTACATTGTGACAATGATGTAAACATTTTCCAAGTTTAGGTTGTATCAATAATTGTTCATATTGTTTTTTAATATGTACTTCTTGTAGACAGATTACATCAAATTTTAGTTTCTCTAATTTATGAAAGACCTTTTTTCTTTTAACGGCTGAGTTAAGTCCATTTATATTTCTTGAAATTAATTTCCTTTCTTCCATGTTCATACTTTATATGTAGGTTTTGCTGCTTTAGCTTCCCGTTGTTCCTTATATTCCACAATACCTCTACTGCACCTTCTTCTGCTTCAATCATTGCCAACTCCTCTTCTCGGAATTCTACTGGCGCAACTTTTGTTTGGGTTTCCATTTCCATTTCCTTCCCTTTCAAAAAATCTTCATAAAATGCTTTCGCTTTATCAATTGTATCCAATCTATATCTTTGAAGTTGCCACATTAAGACTAACCCTTCTGGTACCAGCCATCTGTAGTTCACGCCTTTTTGAAGTAGTATTTTGGTCAAAAATTGACCAAAAATTGGGGAAGGAAGCTGACGTCACTTCGGGACAGTTGGAGGATTTTGATGCTCCAGGATCGCCGCTGATAGATGGTCCTTTTGGGGCCTCATAGTCTTGTTTTGACTGTGATAGTGGAGGGCACATCCTGACGATCCCAGGAATATCACTAAGTCCCTGGTTGATCCAGGAGAAGCCCTTTTTCTTGCAGCGGGTGGCATCCATTCTGGCTGTCGAAGCTGTGACAGCTCTGGGAGATAATTTGAATGACAATGGGCCAATGAGGTGAGAGAACGTAATTTTAACTTTAACTATACAAAGAACACCTTGCTGTGAAATGATAAGAGAATTGAAGATTAAAAGAAACTAAGTGGCAAATTGAATTGGGACTTGTTTTTTTTAACCCAAGCTATCTAATTTGGCAGACTTTAAAATTCCATTTTACTGAGGACTGAGACTGGATTGAAAAAGATTGACAAACGAAGAGGCTAACATTGGCAAGCCTTTGTGCCTTTTTCCTTTTAAAAAATTCCTTTGGGATTGAATTTTTTTCCTCTTTCTGCTTTCTTTCTTTTTATGCTTTTGGAGTAAAGTTTAAACTTTAAAATTACTATTTTACTGACAAGGAAGTTTGTAAATGTAAAATGCAGAAAGGACAGGAGAGTGTGTAATACTGCCATCTGCTGGAAAAGAAACTGTTATTTGTTTTGATACAAGTAACAAGTTGAGAAGATTAATCCAAGGACTCTGAGTTTACTGGGTGATAAGCTTGTTGTGAAAGCATCTGAGGAAATTGGAACTATCTACATTGTTTACCCAGGTGCTCCTTGTGGATCTATAAGAAATAGGAGTCCAGAAACATTGTAGAAGAAATTGGAACCTCTTTTGATTTTTATTATTCTTTCCTGCCTTGGTTAAGTGATAACTCTGTACATCTTTTCTGCATAGACATGTTCAATGGACTTTATTTTCCTCTTTTACATAATTGAATTGGATTAAGGCGACCAAGAGCCTGAAGATTGAGTTTTGAGTTTTGATTTTTTGGTCTTTCTTTTTTTTTAATATACTTTTCCTTTTTCCTCTTTGCCTTTTAAAACTTTTTTTAAAAATTCTTTTTGCCTGTAAAAGTTGATTAGAGTCTTGAAGAACCTGAAAAATTGTTCCATTGCTTTCTTTTTTTCCCCTTTTCATCGCTTTTTTCTTTCTTTTTTTAACTTCTGATAGTTTTTTTTTTCAGCAAGTGATGTTGAAATATGGAGAGAGATTGCAAAAGCTTGAGAAAAAGGAAGAGCAAAAAGGAGGAAAAAATCAAAGATATGGATGCAAGATTGGGAGCAGTTGAGCGAGATAGGAGTGGGCTGATTGGATGAGAGATGGATAGATCAGAATTCTATCTCAGATTTCAAAATGTGGAAGAAGAAAAGGGAAAGAATTTGGCTGGAATTATGATAGGAATAGTGGCTGTTGATGTGGGGTCTCCTCTTCTGGATTTGTTGATTCTATCTCCTCCTTGCTACTTCGTTCTTCCTCTGCTCCCCTTAGTTGATCGAGGAAATCTTGCACTGTGCTCAGACTATCAATTTTTATTTTTCTCCCCTGCCAAGTGATTAACATCCCTTCCGGAAGAAGCCATTTAAATAGTATATTTATTTTGTTCAATTGCACCGCTAAAAATCTACATTCCTTTCTTGCCTCTCTCACCCTTCTTGGCAGCTGTTTTAGAATAATCACTTCCTTTCTTCCATATGTTATTTGTTCTTCTCTGGCTATATTATATAGTACATCTCTTACTTTCTTTCTTGCGAACCGGACGTGGACTTCTCTAGGGAGTCTGTTTCTTCTTGCATAATTTGTTTGGACACGATAAACATCATCCAATTCTCTAATAATCTCTTGTTTATCCTGTTGGAGCACCTCTGCGATCAATTCTGCCATCTTTTCTCCCAGCTCCTCCTCTTTGTCTTCTACAACATTCTGGAAACGGAGATAGAACGACACCCTATCCATTTCCAGTTGGATTAATGAGTCCTCTAAATTCTTATTTTGCATTGTCAACGTCTGGTCCACCGTATCTATTTTCTTTTCATTTTGTTCTATTTTTAACTCTGCCTTCTGGATCCTTTGTTTGTTGTTGAATATTGAAACTTGTATCTCATTCATTTTTTGATCTAGTGCATGGATATCTGTTTTTAGTTCGGTGTGATTACTTGACATTTTTTCCTGCATAGCCATCATGGTCTCTTGAATTAACATCAACGTTGATTGCATAGTGAACAGTGTTGGGGTTGCTATAGATTTTTCAGATTTTGATAATCCTTCTGTTGATTTTTGCATCGCTGGGGAAGTCATAGTTATGGTGGGATTTGAGGGGTTTTTTTTTCCTGTTTTCACAATTGTAGATGACATGCTTGTCATTTCTTTCAAAATTGTTTTTTGCTCCCTAATTATTCTCTCAATATTTTTCCAGATTAACATTCACTAGGTAACACCTCTTTCTTCTAATATTATCTATGAATTTATATTACAATGTCTTTTCTAGATCTTGAGATATAGCTAACCTCTAATTATCAATCCGAATCTGTTCAGTAGTCAAAGTCTGTTTAACAATCTATATCACTTTCAATCAATATCATGTAAAAATCACTTGATCCGTTTTCTTAATATTAGAAAATATTAGAAAATAATATAAAGCTTATAAATGATTAATTAATTTGCCAGTTAATAATTAATTTGCCAGTTAATAATTAATTAATTGATAAAAACTAATTCTACTAAGAAGAGGGAAGAAAAATTAAATCAAGTCTTTCTATCTTACCGTAATTAACTAAACTTTCTTGATAGCTTAAATCTCTATATTCTTAAAAAAGGGAAAAAAGGAAAGAAAAAGAAAAAAAAACAATACAAAATACAGTTATAATTTATATCTAAGATTTCTAAATCAAACCTAATTCTTAAAGTTAATTATTAAGTTCTAAATCTATGTATAGCTGTATATAGATAAGTTAACATAAATAGATAATATAATACAAGTAAATTTAATGTGATATATGACTAATTAATATATTAATTCTAACCTACTGTATGGTAATATATACTATATATAGTAAATGTATGACAAAATCAGCAATTAGTTAATATAAAAGTTAATATAAAAGTATTAATACTCTTATTCTTATTAATAGTAGTATTATTGTAACAATATGTAAAAAGAAATCTTCCAAATATTAAAGAGAGGGTTTTTGTAGGGAAAGACAGAGGTAAGAAAAAAATGAAAAGAGAAATACATACATACATACATACATACATACATACATACATACATACATACATACATACATACATACATACATATATATATATATATATGTTTTCTGAGGTTTTCGCGGGTGTTTGTATGTAGGTCTTTGGTTATTCGGGTCTTCTCCTGCGTAGAATTGGAAGTGTCTTGGCGACGTTTCGACGAAGTCTCATTCGTCATCTTCAGGCTGGTGTTCTCGGCTTCGTGCTTCCTGGAGCAACGTGAGATTGCAGGTGACCCTTCCTTTTAACTGCTAGTTGGGGTGGGAGCTGATTGGGTGGGAGCTTGGCTGTGTTCTGATTGGGTGGAGGTGTGTTCTGATTGGTTAGGGGCTTGGCTGTGCTCTGATTGGCTGGAGGTGTGTTCTGTTTGAGTGGGGGCTTGGTTGTGCTCGGCTTAGTCTGAGTTGCAGGGGGATTTGAGCTGGTGAGCTGCGTTGTTGTTTGGCTTCGTGTTTGTGGTCATGAGAGCTTTTCATGGAGGGTGTTGGTCTGATTCGTGTATGGATTGGAGGGGTTAAAAGTGGCTAATGATGCAGCTGCGGTCTGGCTTCTGGTCCTTGGTCATGCTTCATTATCAGTGTGGGTTTGAGTCTGCTTTCTGCTTTCTGCGTGAATGTGTGATGGTGACATCCTGTGTGGCTCTTGTGAGTGTGGGTCTGGTGTCATTCATCGTGTTAGGGACTCGTTTGTCAATAAGGGCGGGTTTCCAAATGGCTGGCAGGCGGGAGGTATCATCTCGTTTGTTCATGCGTTTTTCTATCTCTATGGCTTCTCTGATTATTCTGTCATTAAAGTGTTCAGTTTTGGCAATAGTTCTGGTCTTTTTAAAGTCAATTTCATGTCCTGTGGCTTTAAAGTGTTGGACCAGGGAAGAAGTTGGTTCCTCTTTTTTGACTGAGTTTTTGTGTTCTTCAATGCGTGCACTTATTCTTCTGTTGGTTTGTCCGATGTATGTGGTGGGGCAGGCGGTGCATGGGATTTCATATACTCCTTGATTTTCTAACTCAATTTTGTCTTTGGGGTTCCTCAGGATGGTGGATATTTTTCGGTTTGTGCAGAATGCTGTCTTGATGTTATGTTTGTGGAGGATTTTGCTTATTCTGTCTGTGGTGCCTTTTATGTATGGGAGGAGGGCTTTGCCGTTTTCTTGTTCTCTGTCTTGAATTTTAGTGGGGGTTTCTTTTTGGATTAGGTTGGTAATCTTATTTCTTTGGAATCCATTAGATGTTAGTACGTTAGTGAGAGTGTGTAGTTCAGTTTTTAGGTGTTGTTCGTCAGCTAAGCGTTTTGTTCTGTAGATGAGTGTCTTGGCTACAGAGTTGATCTGGGCTGGGTGGTGGTGTGAGAGTGCATGCAGATAGCGGTTTGTGTGTGTTTTCTTCTGGTAGATAGTGTGTCCTAGGGAGCCATTGGATTTCCTGTAGACTAAGACATCCAGGAAGGGAAGTTGGTTGTTCGCTTCCGTTTCCATGGTGAACTGTATTTTGGTGTGTAGGCTGTTGAGGTGTGTGAGGAAGTTGTTCAGTTTTTCTTTCCCATGTGGCCAGATTATGAAGGTGTCGTCTACGTATCTGAGCCAGAGTTTCGGTTTGTGATCGGATTTTTCTAGAGCTTGGGTTTCAAAATGCTCCATAATGCTCTTTCTGCTTCTAAATGTTTTAAAAGCTCTTCCAAGGATTTTCTTTTTTCTTTATTTTTATATGCGCTATACGATATCACAACCCCTCTTAAATAAGCTTTCATCGCATCCCATACAATTTCAGGAGATGTTCCTTGATTACCATTTTCCTTAAAGAAGAACCTTACTTCTTCTTTCAATTTGTCAATACACTCCTTGTCATTCAATAGATTCACATTAAATCTCCATCTCTGATGTTTCCTTCTTTTTGTATTCTTCCATTTTATCTCCAGGGGGTTATGAGGAAGAGAGGGAGATGCTTAACAGGGAAATAACAATTGAAGAACTTAAAACAGCCCTTTCAAAACTTAAGAATAACAAATCACCAGGTCCTTCTTCTTTTGGCAAGAGTGTAACATGCGCTTCCCTCCACGAGTCCAGAAATATATAAAAAACATGAAGAAACACTACATCCAAAGCTACTTGAAATTTTTAATGAGGCACTGATGGGTTCAAAAATTCTGGACTCGTGGAGGGAAGTGCATGTTACACTCTTGCCAAAAGGTGTCGACCAAAAACAAATTCAGAATTATAGGCCAATTTCCCTTCTGAACACCGACTATAAATTATTTATGACTATAATGGCGGAAAGAACTAAAAAAATATTAAATGCCTGGATATATAAAGATCAAAATGGATTCCTCCCGGGGAGACAAATTAGGGACAATTTGAGAACTATATTAGACACATTAGGGTATTATGAAGAACACTCGGAAAAACAGATGGCCTTAGTATTTTTGGATGCCCAAAAGGCATTCGATAATTTAAATTGGAATTTCATGATTAAACAAATTAGAATAATGGGATTTGGAATAAATTATGAAAAAATGATTAAAACTATATATGACAATCAAAGGGTGAGCATCCTGGTAAATGGAGATAGGACAAGAATATTTCAGATCAGGAAGGGGGTAAGACAGGGATGCCCCCTATCTCCGCTACTATTTATTTTGGCCTTAGAAGTCCTGTTACGAAAAATTAGGAAAAATGAGAAGATTAAAGGCCTAAAGATCAGGAAGGAGGTTTATAAAACGCAAGCATTTGCGGATGATGTGGCCTTAATATTAGAAGACCCATTAGAATCTGGACCAAAAGTATTAGAGGAATTGGACAAATACGGAGTAGTGGCAGGCTTTAAATTGAATAAAACCAAAACCAAAATATTAACTAAGAATGTAACTGAGACACAGAAACAGGAGATAGAAGGAATGCTGGGATTACAGGTTGTCAAGAAAATAAAATATCTTGGAATTTGGATAACCGCAAAGTGCTCATCCCTAAAAGATGATAATTATACCCCCCTAATTCAAAAAATAAAACAAGATTTGGACAGATGGAAGAAAATTAAATTGTCACTTATAGTTAAGATAGCCGCAATCAAAATGAACATCCTCCCCAAAATTTTATTCTTATACCAAAATATACCAGTGAACTTAGATAAAAAAATTTTCTTGGAATTAAACAAAAACATTAAGGAATTTGTATGGGAGGGCAAAAAGTCGAGGATTTCACTTAAAGTGCTACAGGAGAAAAGGAATAGGGGAGGATTTGGCCTCCCGGATTGGGAAACATATTATAGGGCCGCCAAGTTAGTATGGATAAGGGAGTGGGCCACTTTGAAAAATTAGAGAATTTTAGCGTTAGAAGGTCACGATTTACAGAAAGGGTGGCACTCATATTTATGGGACACAGATACGAAAAAAAGAACACATTTCCGTAGACATAAAATTAGAGGCTCATTAATACAAACGTGGATTGAAATTAGACAGAGATATTACAATAAAGTTCCAAAATGGCTTTCTACAATGAAGGCCCTGATCCACCCAAACAGATGGGGAATGGAGAAAATATGTAGATATAATGATATTTTAGATGGAGGAGGAAATCTCAAATCAAATGAAGATCTGAGAGACCAAGGCATAAATTTAGATTGGTGGACATATTTACAAATAAAATCAAGATACCAGAAAGATAACGAAGAATATGGTTTAGAATTACTATATAATGGATTGGATAAAATTTTGATGGGAAAGGAAAAAAAAGTTCTAGCTAAATTTTATAACTATTTATTAGATGAAGATAGAGCTGAGGCCATAGCTAAAAATCAACTGAGTGTTTGGGAAAAAAATATTGGATATAATTTAAATTTTAATGAATGGGAAGAGGCATGGAATAAAAATTATAAATTGACTAGAGCTGCATCATACAAGGAGAATCACTATAAAATGTTCCACAGGTGGTACCTAGCGCCTGCTAGACTATCGAAGATGTTCCTTAATATGTCCCCAAATTGTTGGAAATGCGGCCACGGCAGGGCACCTTCTTTCACATGTGGTGGACGTGCCCTGAAGCGAAAAAATATTGGACCAGAATTGGGAGATGGTTACAAGAAATAATTAGAGAAGAAATAGAGCTGATACCGGAATTATTTCTCCTGGGAATAGTGAAGAAGAGATTTGGAAAAATAAAGACCCATTTAATGATACATATAGCTACAGCTGCTAGGTTGGCTTATGCCCAATACTGGAAGGAAAACATCTTGCCACCAGAAGAACTTATACTTAGGAAGGTATTAGAGTGTGCAGAGATGAGTAAATTAACCCATGAAATAAATAATGATGAAAACTCGGATTACTATACTGTGTGGGAAAGGTGGTACGAATGGATGAACGAAAAAATGAAAACAGGAGCAAAAAGGTGTGTTAAATAAATAATAACAAATAGTAAAAGTGACACCAGGTAATTTTATGTACATATGTATAAACACCACGTATCCGATGTAAATAGAAATGTAAATTTTTTGTATCTATAAAAACTTAATAAAGTATATTATAAAAAAAAAGGAATAGTGGCTGAAGCATGAGAAATCACTATGGGGAAGATGATGGAGGACGTGAATGAGATATATCGAGTGTATACCAAATATGCAATGTGTAATAAGTTACCATGAAAAGTACACATAAGATTTACTAAGAAATCAACTAAAGCACAAATACTTCAGATTGCCAGAGAAGTATTGAAGTATAAGGAGAAAGAAATTGTGGTTTTGAAACAAATTTTATCCAATTCATTTTGTTCAGTCTGTACTGCATTTGATTTTGTGTCTTCTTTATATTTCAACCGAATTTGCTTATAAGTCCACCAATTGATTTCTCTATTTAGATCTTGTTCCAATTCCTGTTTTGATTTCAAATTTCCTTGTTAATATATCTCTATATCTCATTATCTTGTCCCACTCAGCTAAATTTGGGTGTTTTAATGTTTCTGTAGGTGAGAGCCAAATTAATATTTTTGTGTAATGTTGTTTTTCTATCTTAATCCAAATTAGTAGCAGTGCATTCCTTAGTATGTGTCTTCTAAAGTAACCATGTATTTTATATTTTTCATCCGAAAGGAATGCATGCAATCCCACTTGAAAATTGTGCCCTTCAGTCATTAATGTTCTTTTATCCCTTAACCCCATCCACTCTTTCAAGCAGGTTATACAAGATGCTTGGTAATATATTTCCCATTCTGGGAGTGCTACTCCTCCTCTATCTTTTGTGTCTTGCAATGTTTTTAGTCTAATTCTCGGTCTTTTTCCTTGCCATATAAATTTAGTAATTGTTTTATTTATTGTTTCAAAGAAAGTTTTCTCTAATTTTACTGGTATAACTTGGAAGAGAAATAGTATTTTGGGCAAAATATTCATTTTGATTGTGGTGATCCTTCCCATAAATGAGATTTGTAAACTTTTCCAATTATTTAAATCCTTTTTGATTTGCTCTAGTAATTTGTCATAATTGTCTTCCTTAATTGAGGAGCATCTTGCAGTAAGCCAAAATCCTAAGTATTTTATTTTCTTGGTTATTTGAATTTTTGTACTACATTCTAATACTTTCTCTTGTTTCTTTGTAAGATTTTTGGTTAATAATTTGGATTTATTTTTATTAATTTTAAGTCCCACTACTTCACCAAATTCTTCTATTCTTTTAATCAATTTTGGGCCTGATTCTAATGGTTCTTCCATTATAAACACCTGATCATTGGCAAAAGCCTGAAGTTTATATTCTTCTTTTTTTATCTTTAACCCTTTTATTTCTTGATCCTCTTTAATTCTCTTCAGAAGCATTTCTAAAGTTAATATAAATAGAAGTGAAGAAAGTGGGCATCCTTGTCTCACCACTTTTGTTATATCAAATTTTTCTGTCGTATCCTTTCATAATTACCCTTGCTGTTTGTTTTGTATAAATTTTTCCAATCATGTTTTCAAATTTAGTCCCAAATTCCATAAATTTCAATTGATTTAACATAAATTTCCAGTTCAAATTATCAAATGCCTTTTGGACATCAAGGAAAACCAGTGAAGCTTGTTGAGTTTCATAGAACTCTAAAGTATTTATTATTGTTCTCATATTGTTTTTAATTTGTCAGCCTAGCAAGAAACTGTTTTGGTCAGAATATATATATTTGTTCAAGATTTTTTTTTTTGTTCTTTTGGCTATAATTGACATAAATATCTTGTAATCAGTATTTAACAATGAAATTGGTCTGTAATTCTGTATTTGTTGATGGTCTGTATCTTCTTTGGAAATAAGAGTGATTACTGCTTCTGCTTTTGTTTTTTGTTTTTTCATTGCCATTTCAAATTCTGTTTCCGTTATCAATCTATTTAGTATTTCTTGTTGTTCCTCTGTAATTTTACACATTTGTTCCCTCTATATAGTCTTTAACTTTTTCTTCTGCTATCTCTTCCTGACAATATAAATTTGAGAAAAACATTTGTATAAGTTTTTTTAATTTTAAACAAAAAACAACATAAAAACATCATCCTTTCAAACAATTACAGACAGTGTTTCGGTCGGTTAAAATCCTTTCGTTCTCCCAAAATCTTCAAAATATCAATATATGACAAATGTTCTTTTCCCCTAAAAGAAAACAAGTGTTTACACATTTTATCTTAATTTCATTTCATATATCGTATTTCATCTCCATGTTTTATTGTCTATCCATTGATAAAATAACTCCTATATCAAATATTATTTATCTTCCTGTTCTCTTATTTCAAATGTCAGTTTACTCATTTCAGTACAGTCCAGCATTTTCTTAATAATTTCTTCATCAGTAATTATCTTCTCTCCTTTCCAGTTTTTAGCAAATACAATTCTAGCCGCTGTTGTAATTGCAATTAAATATTGCAATTCTTTATTGAATGTCTCTGGTAAGATCCCTAATAAAAATGTCTCTGGTTTAAAATCAATGTGTCTTTTTATCATTTTTTCCAACCACATGTGTATCTTAGTCCAATATCTCCTTGCTTCTATGCATGTCCACCACATATGGTAATATGATCCTTGGGTCTGATGATACTTCCAATGTTTTTCCAATTTATTCTTGAACATTCTGGCTATCCTTGTCGGGGGTAGATGCCACCTGTAAAACATCTTATACAAATTCTCCTTATATGCTGTAGACATTGCCGTTTTATAATTATGTGACCACAATTTTTGCCATTTCTCTAAATCAATACCATAACCAAAATTTTTCCCCTATGCTATCATTAATTCTTTAACTTGTTCTTCTTCCAATTTTACCTCTAACAAATATCCATATAACTTTTTAATTACGTAGTCATCAGAACCCATTAATATTTTTTCTAAATTAGTCAAAACATTATAAAAACCTTCTTGTTTGAGATCTTCTTGATATCTAGAAAATATTTGCATATATGAAAACCAATCCATCTTACATCTTTGATCTTCTAGATCTTGCTTTAATTTAAGTTCACCTTTTTCATCCAATAACTCACTATATCTAACAATTTGTCCCCTTTAAATATTACTGGATAAAAAAAAGCTTCAGTTGTAGATACCCAGACTGGGATCTTCAAATAATGATGTTTTTAATCTTCTCCCAATTCAGCCACAAAGCTTCGCATATCTGATGTTTTCTAAAGTACCCCTGTATTTCGGTTCCTTTATACCATAAAAAGGCATGCCATTCCAACAACAAATCATGTCCCTCCAAATTTAATAATCTAGTATTTCTTAAAGTTATCCATTACTTAATCCACATTAAACTTGTTGCTTGATAATATAGTTCAAAATTAGGCAGACCAAAACCACCCCTCATTTTAGCATCTTGTAACAACTCTAACTTTATTCTCGCCTTCTTTCCCTGCCAAATGTATTTCAATATCATTTTATTCAAATCAAAAAGAATTCCTTCCCCAATTTGATTGAAATAAATCATTCCAATTTGATTGGAATAAATCCCCAATTTGATTGGAATAAGTCTGGAATAAATACAAAATTCTAGGCAAAATATTCATCTTAATAGTTATTATTATTATTATTATTATTATTATTAATTATTTATTCAATTTGTATACCGCCCTTCTCCTATTGGACTTAGGGCAGTGCACAGCCAAGAATAAAAAACATATCAATACAAAATTTAAAATCATTAAAAGAATTACACGATTTTGACCCATGATTTAAAACAATCCAACTAAAACCCAATTGACACTTTTTTAAAAAAAAAATGATTTATATGCCGCCCTTCTCCGGAGACTCAGGACGGCTTACAATGCGTTAAGCGATAGCCTTCATACTTCTGTATATTTATACAAAGTCAGCTTATTGCCCCACAAACTGGGTCCTCAATTTACCCACCTTAGAAAGGATGGAAGGCTGAGTCGACCTTGAGCCTGGGGAGTTTCGAACTGGTGTAATTGCAGGCAGCTGGATGTTAAATGCTGCCTTTGTAGGAGGCATTAGCCTCCTACGCCACTCAGGCTCTTAAAAAACTAAAAGCTGCAGAAAGGCTAAAAAAGGCTAAAAAGGGGGGGTGGGTTTACACCAGCCCTGCTTGATGGAAAAGAAACGTTTTTAGGGCACGGCGAAAGGTCCGGAGATCTGGTATCCTTCGTATATCCGGGGGCAAATCGTTCCAGAGGGCAGGTGCTGCCACAGAGAAGGCTCTCTCCCAGGGGGTCGCCAGCTGACATTGCCTGGCTGACAGCACCCTGAAGAGTCCCTCTCTGTGGGAGCGTACTGACCGGTGGGAGGCTATCGGCGGCAGAAGGCGGTCCCGCAAATACCCAGGTCCTATGCCATGGAGCGCTTTAAAAGTGGTACCCAACACCTTGAAGCGCACCCGGAAGACCACCGGAAGCCAATGCAGCTCGCGCAGGAGAGGCATCACATGGGAGCACCCTCTCACTCCCATAATCCCCCGTGCGGCCACATTCTGCACCAGTTGGAGCCTCCGGGTGCTCCTCAAGGGGAGCCCCATGTAGAGAGCATTGCAGTAGTCCAGGCGTGAAGTGATGAGTGCCTGAGTGACTGTGCATAAAGAGTCCTGATCTAGATAGGGCCGCAACTGGCAAATCAGGCGAACCTGATGAAAAGCCCCCTGGCCACGGCCGTCATGTGCTCCTCCAAAGACAGCCGTGAATTCAGGGGGACACCTAAGTTGCGAGCCCTATCCGTGGGGGCCAATGATTCGCCCCCAATAGCCAGCGATGGCGCCAGCTGGCTATATCAGGATGCTGGAAGCCACAGCCACTCAGTCTTGGAAGGATTGAGTCAAAGCCTGTTATTCCCCATCCAGATCCGCACGGCCTCCAGACACTGGGACATCACTTCAAGGACATTGTTGGGATGGCCTGAGGTGGAGATGTACAGCTGAGTGTCGTTAGGGTACTGATAGAACTCCACCCCAAAGCCACGGATGATCTCACCCAGCGGCTTCACATAAATTTTGAACAGAAGGGGCGAGAGGACCGACCCTTGCGGCACTCCACAAACGAGGTGCCTTGGGGTCGACCTCTGCCCCCCTGCCAACACCAACTGCTCAGAGAGATAGGAGGAGAACCACCGTAAAACGGTGCCCCCTACTCCCAACCCCTCCAACCGGTGCAGCAAGATATCATGGTCGATGGTATCAAAAGTTGAGTTGAGATCCTACCAATCAAAGATAACTGCAAATTTCCCCATTTCATCAAATCTTGCCCTATTTGTTGTTTGAGCCTATTATAATTATTTTCTTTAAGTGTGCTACACCTTGCTATCAAATATATCCCCAAATATTTTACCTTGTTTGTGACCTGCATCTTTGAAATCTCCGTCAATTCCTCTTTTGCTTTTTCAACATGTTTTTCGTCATTATTTTCATTTTGTCTTTATTAATTTTCAAACCAGCTACTTTCCCAAACTCTCCAATAGTTTCTGTCAGTTTATTTATTGTTATTAGTGATTCTTCAATAATAAAAATCAGGTTATCTGCAAAAACTAGTAATGTATATTCTTCTTTTCGTATTTTCATCTCTTTCTCTGATATTTCTGTTTAAAACTTCTAAAGTCAATATAAACAACAATGGGGACAGTGGACATCCTTGTCTAGTACCTTTTTCTATTTCTATTTCGATAGAATCAGTCAATTCACCATTTATCATTACTTTTGCCGTCTGTTTAAAATATATAGCTTCAATTGCCTGAATAAATTTCCTAACAAAGCCCATCTCTTCCCTATGAAGTATCATAAATTGCCAGTTAATATTGTCAAAAGCTTTTTGTGCATTTTTTTTAAAAAAATTGATTTATATGCCGCCCTTCTCCGGAAAATCAGGGCGGCTTACAATGCGTTAAACAATAACCTTCATACTTTTGTATATTTATACAAAGTCAGCTTATTGCCCCCACAAACTGGGTCCTCAATTTACCCACCTTAGAAAGGATGGAAGGCTGAGTCGACATTGGGCCTAGTGAGAATTGAACTCGCAGTAATTGCAGGCAGCTGGATGTTAAATGCTGCCTTAGTAGGAGGCATTAGCCTCCTACGCCACTCAGGCTCCATCTGCATGGAAGCCATCTGCTTTTCCAGATGTGCTTCATAATATTCTAATGTGCCCAGAATTATTCTTATATTATCTCTAATTTGTCTTTTTGGGAGAAATCCATTCTGGTCCGCAGAAATTTATTCAGGAATCCATTCTGGTCCGCAGAAACTTATTCAGGAATCTCTTAAGTCTGCCAATATTGAAGCAAAATTTTATAATCTGAATTTAGCAGGGAGATAGGCCTGTAATTTTTGATTTGTTGTGGGTCTGTATCTTCCTTATGTATCAAAGTAATATATGCCTCAGTCCATGATTTGGGTATTTTCTTCTTTATCATCACTTCATTCATAACATTAAATAATGGGAGAGTTAAAAATTCTTGTAATATCCTCTAATATTCGGCAGGTAAACCATCTGCCTTTCCATTCTTCTAACATTTGTATAATTTTCTTTTTTATCCTCCCTTTTATGTTGGGTTATTCTATTTTCAGCTTTCAATTGATATATCATTCTTTTATCTTCTTTTTTTTTAGTTTATAGGGTTATAAACCCGTTTCAAAATAATTTTGTTTTGACATCTTTATTTTCTGTACTATTTCCTTTTGGATTGTTAAATTTATTTTATGTTTGACTATATTCCATTCCTCTTTTTTTGGGTGCCGGGGGGAGGGGGCGTATCTTCCTGTAAGCTTCTTTCTAATTTTTTAAGATCTTCCTGTTATTTTTCTTGTTGACATTTCCTTTCCTCCTCCTCCTTTGCTTCCTTGCATTATAAGCCATTGTCAGTCCTCGAATATATGTCTTTAGCATATCCCAGAGATTTTGTATTGATCTTTTTTATTTACACTAAAAAATGTCTTCAACTTGCTTTCCAACATCTGTTTGTATTCTTTGTCTTTACATATATTTTGATCCATTGTCCATCTTTTAAATCTTTTTTTGTCCTTTCCATTTTATAGTTATTGGGTTATGGTCTGCCCACTCATTTACTCCTATTTCTACTTTTTCCAGTCCTGTCCGTATTTCAGCTGTCATTCAAACCATATCAATCCTGGATCAGGATTGATGTGGGTGCGAATAAAATATATATTGGCTCTCTCCACTATGCATTTATTTCCATACATCTCGCAATTTTAATTCTGTTGTCATATTAAAGAATTATTTTGGTAATGTATGTTTTTTTAATTTTTCTTGTTACTCTTGTAATCTTTTTTGATATTGTAATCCCCAATTAAACAAATATTATCATATCCTAGTTCTATTATTTTATTGTGCTTTTTTAAAAAAATCATGTTGATTTTTATTTGGAGCATATATTACTATTAATAACAGTTGTTTTTGCTCAGCTTCTAATTCTATCATTAACATTCTACCTTCTTTGTCCGAATGAATTAATTTTGATTTTATTCTTTTTTTTACATATATAGCAATTCTTTTTTTTCTTTTGTATTAATGATGTATATAGTCTTCCTAATTTTGGGTTCTCTAATAATTTCTGGTATCCTTTTTTAATGTGAACCTCTTGAAGACATATGAAGACATATGTTTCAAGTTTTAATTTAATTCTTCTATCACTTTACTTATAAATAGGTCTTGTTTATTTATTTATTTATTTATTTATTTATTTATTTATTTATTTATTTAAATTTATATACCGCCCTTCTCCTAGTGGACTCAGGGCGGTGTACAGCCAAGAATAAAAAGCACTCCAATACAAAATTTAAAATATTAATAAAAGAATTAAATAATTTTGGCCCAATAAATTTAAAAAACCCAATAGGCAATTAAAATTTAAAACCCATAAAACTTTAAGCTTAAAAAAGAGGGGGGGGTTACGCCAGCCCAGCTTGACAAAATAAAGTTTTTAGGGCACGGCGGAAAGCCCGGAGATCAGGTATCGTACGGATCTCCGGGGGCAAATCGTTCCAGAGGGCTGGTGCTGCCACAGAGAAGGCTCTCCCCCTGGGTGTCGCCAGCCGACATAGTCTGGCTGACGGCACCCTGAGGAGTCCCTCTCTCTTGTTGCTCTAGTTGCTCTTATTTCTCTCTGTTCTTTTATCCTTGCACCTTTTCATTCTGTTCTTTACTCCTGCTTTATTTCAACTTCCTCTGTTTCCCCCTCCTGATGCTTCCTCTTGTCTTTTCATCTATTTCCTCTCTTCTTCTTTTTTCTTCATATGACCCAAAATACTGGTCATAAAATTGTTCTGCTTTATTTATAGAGTTCAGTCTGTGTCTTTTTTCCATCCAAGTCACCAATATTCCCTTGAGTATCAGCCATCTGAAATTTACTTCTGGTCTCCAACCTTCATTTCGTGGCGAAGGTTGTTGAGTGTGGTGGCATGACAACTTCCCCGGCACCTGGATGAAGCTATCTATCTGGACCCGTACCAGTCGGGCTTCAGGCAGGAGTACAGCACAGAAACAGCATTGGTCGCGTTGGTGGATGATCTCTGGAGGGCTTGGGACAGGGGTTGCTCCTCTGTCCTGGTCCTGTTAGATCTCTCAGCGGCTTTTGATACCATCGACCATGGTATCATGCTGCAGCGGTTGAGGGGGTTAGGAATAGGGGGCACCGTTCTGCGGTGGTTCTCCTCCTTCCTCTCTGACCGCTCGCAGTTTGTGTTGACAGAGGGGCAGAGGTCGACTTTGAGGCGCCTAGCATGGGGAGTGCCACAAGGGTTGGTCCTCTAGCCCCTTCTGTTCAACATTTATGTGAAGCCACTGGATGAGATCATCCATGGTTTTGGGGTGAAAGTCCATCTGTACGCTGATGATACTCAGCTGTACATCTCCACCCCAGATGACCCCAGTGATGCCCTTGATGTCATGTCTTGCTGCCTGGAGGCCGTGTGAGTCTGGATGGGGAGAAATAGGCTCAGACTCAACTCTTCCAAGACGGAGTGGTTGTGGCTCCCGGCGTCACGATATAGTCAGCTGGTGCCATCGCTGACTATTGAGGGTGAATCTTTGCCCCCCATAGAGAGGGCTCGCAATCTGGGCATCCTCCTGGATGCACGGCTGTCTTTAGAAGAGCATATGACGGCGATGGCTAGGGGGGCTTTTTGTCAGGTTCGCCTGAATCGCCAGTTGCAGCCCTTTCTGGATTGTGACGCCTTGCGCACGGTCACTCACACCCTTGTCACCTCCCGACTGGACTACTGTAATGCTCTCTACATGGGGCTCCCCTTGAAGAGCATCTGGAGGCTCCAACTGGTCCAGAATGCTGCCGTGTGGGTAGTTATTGGTGCAACCCGTTGTGCCCATGTGATACCCCTCCTGGGTGAACTGCAATGGCTCCCAGTGGTCTTCCGGGTGCGATTCAAGGTGTTGGTTACCACCTTTAAAGCGCTCCATGGCATTGGACCTGGGTACCTTCGAGACCGACTTCTGTCACCAGTAGCCTCCCACCGGCCAGTCCACTCCCACAGAGAGGGTCTCTTCAGGGTGCCATCGGCCAAGTTATGTCGGCTGGCGACACCCAGGGGAAGGGCCTTCTCTGTGGGAGCCCTTGCCCTTTGGAATGAACTGCCCCTGGAAATGTGTAAGATCTCCGACCTCCGAGTATTTCGCTGTGCCCTCAAAACCTTTTTGTTCCGCCAGGCTGGGCTATCAATGTAATGATTTTAACTGGATGTTTTAAATTTGGGGTTTTAAATTTGGGGTTTTTATATTTGAGCCAAAATTATTTAATAATTTTAATATTTTTTAATTTTTGTTTGTCTTTGTGTTTTTAATAGGCTGTACATCGCCTTGAGTCCTTCAGAAGGGCGGTATAGAAATAAAATTATTATTATTATTATTATTATTACTACTACTACTACTACTACTACTACTACTTCATATTTAATTAATTGTCTTGTCAAAAATTGATATTGTTTCCTTATGTCTCTTACTCTTCTAGGAATCTGTTTCAGGACTACTATTTCTCTCCCTTTATATTTCAATGGTTCATCTCTTGCTCTCTAGAGTATTTCCGCTCTTATTGCCTTCTTAGAAAATCTCACATATACCTCTCTGGGGAGTTTATTTCTTGTCATGTATCTTGTATATATTCTGAATATTGCATCCATCCCAGCAAACATCTCCTGTTTATTTACCTTCAGGGCATCCACCAGCAACTATATTTTCTCAGCAAGGTCTTCCCCTTTTTCTTGCTTGATGTTCTGGAATCAGAAAATATTTGGCTTCATCCATCTTTAAAGTAATTACAGCTCTCTCTATGTCCTCCCCCCCCCTCTGTGTGTGTGTGTGTGTATCCCACCTTTTTCTGTTTGTCCTGACTTCTCTTCTACTTTCTGGATCCGTTGTTTATTTTTAGTTATTTGTTGAATATTCTCCATTTTATCATCCATCTTTTTCGTTCTTTCCTTCATGTCATCATGGTTTTTTGTTATAGTTTCTTGTAATAATTGAAACATTGCTTTTATGGCTGTTGAAATTGTGTTCAGTTTCTACAGTTGCAACATGCTATCTAATGATCTCTGACTTGCTGGACTGGATGCTGCTGCTGATGTATCCCCCCACCTCCACCCGTTTTACTTGAATTTGAAGTACTTGTCATTTTGGGTAATTTTAGGAGATTTAAGGGATTTAAGAAAAATAATAATAAATCAAATATTACACCACTGTCACAATCCCCAACCAGCTTGTCCCACTTTTAAAGAGTATATCAAAAACAATCCACCACAAATTCCCCTTTCCTTTCCCCCCCTCCTTATTCTTAGTCTCCAAACAGCTTCACACTCTTTGCTGTTGTAATCTACAAAGTCAGTTTGTTATGTTAATCCCAGGGTTTCTCTTCTTTTCTTGATAAATTTATAAGCCACAAAGACCCACCAAACCCCAGAGTTAAACCACAAAGACTCATAAATCACCAAAAAGGAGAGCTCAGAAGGTCTTCAACTTGATCTAAAAGTAGATCCCTGCTATTTCCCAGCTTCAGTTTATTCTGCCTGTTTAGTTTCCATATGAGTTCAGAGAGCTACAACATTTTAAAAAGTTACAATGTTTCACTTTCTGTTTCTGCTACCCAGTGTAAACAATTTGCAGGTGCAGATAACTTGCTTGTTAATTGTAGCAGACAGGCTAATCAACAGAAGACATTTAAGGACAGTTCATTTTGCTCACTTTCATTTTTAAATGTCTCTCTCCACCTGTAGATGTCGCTGTTGCTCTATTCTTCTCCCTTTTCTCTCTTTTTAACTTACATTATCCAATCCAAAACTTTTTAGGAGTTCCAGGGATCAAAATTTCATATTCAAAAAAGTTTTCAATTCAGTCAATATTGTTGTTGAAATGACCAGTCCAATTTTCCTAGTTTCAGATTTATTTCTCTCTCTCAGACAGTTCTCTTTTCCCTTTTCTGGATCTGTAAACAGCTCTCAAGCTTGCTCGCCGCTATTCTTGGGGTGTGTGGAAAACAAACAATTCCACTTCCTCCGCTTGAGTCCCACTTTCACCCAGGCTAATTATTAAGGGGGCAAGTTCCTCAACAGAAGTTGGAAAAATCTCACCCAGATCAGCCACACTGTTCCTCAGTCTTTTATAATTGCTTTGTCGGTTGGCTGTCAGATCTTCAGAAAGGCATATAGTGGCCATCTTTTTTGTCCCATTGGATTGAGAGCTTCCTCCGAATCAAATAAGGAGTTTGTGGTCTCCTGGGGATCGACAGAATGTCCTCTCTGTCCTCATCACCCCTCCAGGGTAATTTGGGTCCCAAAGGACCTTCTCGCAGGTAGAATTCAGCGAGTTTCAGAGCCCTGTGAAAACACATCTTGTTGCTTTGATGTCACCCCTGCCTCCTGAATTGTTTGTTTCTTGATGAGCTGGTTTTATGTGAAAGCTCTTGAAAGTATTTATTTTAAAGGAGACACATCCACAGAAATATCCAGACTACTTTGGAGACAGTAGACTTTGTTCATTTGGGAGACTGAAGTCTGAAGTAAATTTTTGTCTAATCAATTAATTTCAGAGAATCCAGATTTCATTTTAATTTTAAAATAATTATGAAGGATTTTTTTTCAGAAACGATCAAAATACTGTAAAGAATTTTGATAAAGTTAACAAACTCTACTATGAAACTAAAATGGATTTGTGGTTCAGTATGCCAAACAATAATGGTATTATTTGGTTTAACAATGAACAAAAGACCAAAATGTATCTCAAGAATAGAAATTGTCATACTCTGCATTGTTATAAATGCATGTGAAGATAGGAATACAAAGGTTGATAACAGTTGCATGTTATGATCCACTAAATGGTAATAATGGAAAAATCAGAAATGAGTTTTTTGGGGAAAACCTTTAGAGTTCTGAATAAATGTGATGCAGTGGGAATATTATTTTGTTTAATGACAAGATGGGATCAAAGAACAGGATATAAGACTGCAGAAGTAATTGAATGATTTGAAGAGTTGGAATGAATAATAGTGTATTATTAGTTTTTCTTCTTCAAACTTTAACTGCCAGAATGAAGCCATTTTTTTGGCTTTGTCTTATTAGTGGAAGTGTTTGAAACAAAGTGAAAAATTGCTAGAGATCATAACATCTAATGAAATCATAGTAGTGTAAAATATGAAAAAGAATGCTTGATGGAATTTGAAGTGAAAAGAATTTGTGGATGTGGAAAAAAATTCTCTTAGAAGGAGTGAAAAAGGACAAATGAGAAGCCTCCAGGAGAATAAAGGAAATAATACAAACGATGAAATGATTTGGGAAAAGATTGAAGCAAAGGAATATTGGATGGAGAGATTTTAGAGCTATGCATAGAAATGAGAATGATAAATGAAGAAGTGGAATTGAAATGAATTCTATGACTATAAATATGTGAGTTAAGGAGGTGCAGGCTGAGTTGAAGCTTTAAGCTAATGGATACTAGTAAAATTTAGTTTGCAGTGTATTATCATCTAGGACACAGCCTAGCATTAAAGTCACTCCCCATAATACTTAGGTATTCCAGAAAGTTGCCTGTTTTACCTTCATTCATATTATGTTGATTTCAATTTTTCTTCATAGTGATGAAAGGTAAACATGGACAATTAACAGTGATCAGTACCAGGATGAGAGGTAGAGCTACAGCCATTTGTTTTGATGGAAGGATGAATATAGATATTTTCAATGAGGTAGAGATATGTGTCCAAATCACCTTTTAGCTGCCCTTGTCTCTGTCTGGAGTTGTTTACATTTTATATGAATGGTACTCATTAAAAAGGACATCATAAATTTCCATTTTCTTGTACCAGAATCCTATTCATGCAGGGGGGCAGAAAAATGAGCTTATATTAAGATACAGGATACTAGATTCCATATTAAGATTTTTAAAGTATTTGCTTTGTACTGTCTACATGCCTTCTGTATTGTAGAGTGACCACACACACACAAAAGTTGAGGATGTATATGGTGATTTTATTGTCTTACATAGTGACATTATATAGTTTGTTACATACAAGTTACAACGTACTTGGTAGCATCCCATTGGCTCACAGAATCTAGAGTCTTTGGTTAACCATTACTGCTTTGTTTAAGCACTTATAATGTTAGACTTTAATTAAAGTCTAATACACATATATCCCTTTTCCTCTACTCCTTTTTACAAACTTAGGGACTTATTTACTAATGCCAAAAATCCTGCCTACAGACAAATAACCTTCCTTATCTGAGGTTTGCCATCCAAGATAGGAAAATTGCAGACTACAGACCCCTACACTGTATTAGGAGCCCTGACCTACCAATATAGTCCTGCTGACCCCAACAATAAGTGTATTGTGTGAAGATTCAGATTTGAAATTATCAAGAAAGTGCTTATAAAACTGAGCAACTAGCCTGTTTATTCTGTTGTTTAGGATTTGCAGTTATTTACTGGTTTATAAGAGACATCTGCTTTTTTTGAAGCCTTTTGCCCTTCTTGCCTTTCTTTGTACAATTGTTTTTCTTCTGTTACTTTCATTTAAAAATGAAATGTCGTCTTTTCTTGTGTCTGGAGCCACTATACAGACAAAATCATTTGTTTTGGCACAGTGAGCAATTTTACTTAACCGACTCTAAATAAATTTTGCAGAAGATTCTTTTAGAACAACATATTTTTTCAACTGTAGTCAGCAAGTGAAATATTGAACAATCTGTGCTATATGTAGATTATGTCTAGTTATAAAGTCTAGTGTATTTTGATATTCGTGTGTGACCTTGTGTGGCTGGGCAAATAGCATTTTCCTTTGGGAAGTGAACATTCTGTTGGAGAGGAGGAAAGCTGTAAAAGTTCTTATGTCTCAATCTTAGAGTAGGTCCCACTCAAGAGAGTCACACCTGTTGCATAGATCACTAATAATGTGGCTTGCTTGCTTATGACATATCTGTGAACTTTCTATTATTTTAGAGACTTAGATGAAGACTATGTTGTAGAAGATGTCCACTTGCTTCTTCTTTTTCCACATGATAGCACTTCAAATGTGCTTTCGGTAAACAAAGGCTGGCTCAAGAATGGCAGTAATAAAATAATAAAAAATGATTACTAAGGAAAAAAACCCCAAGTGACTTAAAAATAAGCCCAATGATTGTTGCATCATCTGCAAACTTCTAATGAGCTTTTTTGCTAGAGGTTTGATTAGAGATAGTCCTCACTTACCAGCTACAATTGGTTTAGGGTTAGGTTTAGGTTTAGGTTTATTTGATTTATATACTGCCCTACTCCCGAAGGACTCAGGGCGGTGAACAGCCAACAATAAAAATACATGTATACAAAATTTTAAAACCCAGATAAAATCAAATTTAATAGATTTGGCCCAGACAGATTAAAATACCCCAAACAATTTAAAACAGATTAAAATGTAAACGCTAAAAGAGGAAGAAAGATTAGGCCAGGCCCGCCTGGTGAAATAAAAAAGAGCACGGCGGAAGGTGCGCAGATCCGGGATCCTCCGTATCTCCGGGGGGAGCTCATTCCAGATAGTAGGTTCCCCCATAGAGAAAGCTCTCCCCCTGCGGGCTGCCAGTCAACATTGTTTGGCTGACGGCACCTGGAGGAGCCCCTCTCCATGAGAGCATACTGGACAGTGGGAGGCTATTGATGGTAGTAGGCGGTCCTGCAGGTTGGAATTGATAAGTCTATTGCTAAGTGATGTAATTAAATGAAACATCTTGTAATTGCACTGGGAATATGTCAATTCTGTTGCAGTCATTATGTGACATCACATGATCATGATTTCTTGCCAGTTTCCTCCTTTGCTGGTCAGAAACCAGCTATGAAGCTCACAAATGATCATGTGACCATAAGACATTATGAGTTGTGTATGCCAATTGTGCCCAAATTAGGATCATGTAACCATAGCAATGCTACAATAGTCATCGTAAACCTACCTTTTCATTGCCCATTGTAACAGTGAATGGTTGCTGTTTGGAAACTGAAGACTACCTGTATATGGTCGGATATGGCTAAAGTTTATGTTTAGAAGCTCATAAGAAAAATAGACATGGGTGGGCAAAAAAAAGTAGTGGGACTGGAAACAACTTCTAATTTCATGCTAGTTTCCCCATTGAACTTGGAAAGCTTGGAAAGCTGGTAAAGAGCATTAATACTCTTCCTTTCTTCCATCTCTCCTTCCCTATTCTTCCCTCCTGCCTTCTTCCTTCCCTTTTTTCTTCCCTCCCTTCCTTCTCAAATTATTGCTGGCTTTCCTATTTACTTGTGAAATTTGCTGTGAGAAAGTCAATAACCTTTGCCCTTTGATACACAATTTGGCCAGTTAAGGGTCATGGCAACAAAAGTTTTAGAAGTATAGATACTGGCTACTGCTGAAATGCAAGCAATTACATTTCTCAGATATAATTTACTAGATGTTTATAACTTGACCTTTCCATTTTTCGGCCTTGGATAACAAGATTTATTATACATATTTGCTATGAAAAAGAATGAACATATTGCCTCTTAATGTTTATGTATGCTAAATGTTTATTGTAGGATGTCTAACACTGCAGATGAACATTGCAAATGAATTCAAGTATAGGTAGTCCTTGACTTACAATTGAGCTCAAATTTCTGTCACTAAGTGAGACATTTAAGTGAGTTTTGCACCATTTTACCACCTTTCTTACCATGTTTGTTGATTACTACAGTTAAATTAGTAACACTAAGTGAATCTGGCTTCCTTATTGATTTTGCTTGTCAGAATGGTGACTGCATGAGCCCAGAACACAGTAACCATCATAAATACAAGTCAGTTGCCAAACATCCAAATTTTGATCATATGACAACAGGGATGCTGTCATGGTTGTAAGTGTGAAAAATGGTAATAAGTCACTTTTTTCAGTGCTTTGTAACTTTGAGCAGTCACTAAATGTTACAAGTTGAGAACTACCCGTATACTGAAGCAGGGGTACTCGGGCTGCGGATCACCACTGGTCCATGGTGCACCAGAAATCGGGCTGTTGAAACCACATCCTCCCCTGGTCCATGGAAAAACCTTTCTCGGTGGAACCGGTCCCTGGTGCCAAAAAGGTTGTGGGTACTAAAGCAACCTTGAGCCCGGTTTAGTTCTGCAGACTAAGCACCATAATTAATATCCAGCTGTCTGCAATTACACCGGTTCGAATCTTGCCAGGCTCAAGGTTGACTCAACCTTCCGTCCTTTCTAAGGTAGGTAAATTGAGGACCCAGTTTGTGGGGGCAATAAGCTGATTTTGAATAAATATACAAAGGTATGAAGGCTATTGCTTAACGCATTGTAAGCCGCCCTGAGTCTCCAGAGAAGGGCGGCATATAAATCAAATTTTTAAAAAAACAAAAAAAACCCACCAGGTATTAGACATTATGAGAATTTTGTTCTATTTGCATTTTAGTCAGTCTACCCATTTTGCTCAAACTGCAGCAAAAACTTGCAAAATGTTCATTTTTGCATGGATTGTAACTAATGTATAGTCATTCTAAAAATGATAAAAGAATTGACAATTGAAAAGAGATTGAACAAATTAACTGTTAGACACTTAGGCATATATCTGATTATTGCTGCATTAGTATAATGACTTTTACAAATTGAATTATCAACTAGGAATCTAAAAAGGCATATTATATAGATTGTTATTCAATAATGCATATGTTTTAAAGTTTGCTATGAACTCTGAGTTATTGTTAACACTGCTTTACAGGTTGAAGAACCTGGAAAATGTGTGAGATCGTGGAAATGGACAGTGGAACATATACTCTACAAAGCTTTTCGGTCATACCTTTTACCACCTACAAATTTTAGAGAAGATGGCAATGTTTTACAACTTGCTAATCTACCTGACTTGTACAAAGTTTTTGAGCGATGCTAAATAAAATAATCTAGAATTATTTAATCTATTTTCTTTCTCATCATTAAAATCTTTAATCAGTTATTGAATACTACTGTATTAACATCTGCATAAAAATAACTATTGTATGGTCAGAAAATTAATCCACTATTATTCAACATTTCACAATATCCACATATTGTACAATGAGCAACTAAGAAAAGTTAAATAAATTCCTAGTTTCTGTTTAAAACCCAAAATATAAAGGATATTTAAATCCTCATCCTACTATTAATGAACCATACAACTGATGAATTGGAAAAATATGGAAGACCAGAATTTTCTTTTCTACTTGATCCTATTTTAGTATTTCCGCTGGCAGGTAGTTTGGGAATAGATGATTACAGCATCCTTAAATGTAAAGGATCACTCAAATTTTATATGGAAATACAGGTAGTCCTTGACTTACAACCATAATTAAACACAAAGTTTTTGTTTTTGTTGCTAAACAAGACAGTTTTTAAGTGAGTTTTGTCCCATTTTATGATGTTTCTTGCCATAGTTGTTAAGTGAATCACTGCAATTATTAAATTAGTAATATGGCTTGCCCATTGACTTTGCTTGTCAAGAAGTTGCAAAGGATGGTCACATGATCCCGAGACACTGCAATCATCATAAATACAAGTTAGTTGCCAAGCATCTTAATTTTGATCATGTGACCATGAGGATGCTGCAATGGTCGTGTCACTTTTGTCAGTGCAGTTGTAACTTTGGTCACTAAACAAACTGTTGTAAGCCAAGGACTACCTATAGTAGAAATTAGCAATTTTTTATTAGTAATATCATAATGAATACAAACAACTTTTGTTGATATAGTTTTTACTTACTTAATTATATCCTGTCATGTTTATTATTCAAAATAAGTAACTGAAACATTTTCAGTCTGTAATGTTTTGAGTTATACGGAGGATAAAAATTCATAAAATTGGCACATTAAAAAGCTCAACAAAGAAAATGCCAGAGAACATTAAAACAAGACACACCCATGCTATGCAAAGTGTCCATTTAATAGGTTTGTACCTGCCATATTTCTCCCACCTATATTTCACTCCACACTTAAGCATCACACACATCAGGTTTTACACACTGTACAAAAACAAATCTTGCTCACTATTCTTACATTAATAGGGATTCTATTTAAAGTTGAAATGTCAAGTGTGCATCACCATGCAATAAAGCAGATTGTATAGTCATTTCTATGCCATATAAATTTAAATATTGTACAAAAGTGTTTTCCATCAAAATGTATAAAATTTAGCAAACAAAGACTCCAATTGTATTTTAAAATAAATGGTATTTGATTCCATATTACATGTTGTTCTACTCTCTGAAATACTCATTGCACTATATTAAAGGCACTTGTGCCATGTGATGATGTTGAGCATGTTATTGGTTAGTTCGTTGTGCAGCATACTCTTGAATTTGTGGATCTCTTTCCAAGCACCAAGCATTAAAGCAGTTGAAAATAATTCAGAGAATAAACTTGATTTCACAAGTGTGAAAATAGTAGTTTATATAAAATAAGTCAACCATAGATATTGGGCTCCATCAGATTTTTGAATTAAGCTCCTAAAACTCATCACCAGCATAAAGATGTAAGCGCTTTTTCTCATTTGCTCAAGTTAAAATATTGCCACTTAATTATGAAACTAAAACTCACTGAACAGCTTTGTTTTCAAATTTATGCCAAGGAAAATCTGTATTAAAATAAGCTCAAGCATTTCAAGGAGCAGTGCATTCTTTTGTTTTCTTTCTATTGTTGAGATAGCAGTGCAGTTCGATTTGCCTTCATTTTCTCTAACCGTTTCACTAAGTGACTGTTGGTCATCTCCATCTCTTCTATCCTATCCAATGCTGTTCTTAACTAAAAAAAAAAAGAGACAAAACACTTAGGTTTGAGAAAACCAATGTAGCATCTAACTATATCATAAAACCACAAGCAGTTTTTTTATTGAAATAAGGTCCACAATTAATTCAGCTGAACTAAATGAAATTCAATGTAGAAAAAAATAAAGTCTTACATTTGGACAAGAAAAACCAAAAGTACGCATATAGACTGGGTGAAATTAAGGCTTAATAACAGTAACTGTGAAAGGGATCTTGGAGTCTTAATGGGCAACCAATTAAATACAAGCCAACAGTGGGATGGCAGCCAAAAAAGCCAGTGCAATCCTAAATTGCATTAATAGAGGGATACAATCAAGATCAAGTGAATTACTAATACTATTCTATAAAGCCTTAGTAAGATCACACCTAGAATACTGCATCCAGTTTTGGTCACCACACTATAAAAAGATGAGACTTTTTGAGTCTCTAGAAAGTGCAGAGAAAAGCAATTAAGGGATTGGAGGCTAAAATAAACAGTTGCAGGAACTGGGCATGGCTAGTCTGGTGGAATAAAAGGACCAGGGGGGACATGATCGCACTGTTCCAATATTTGAGGGGCTGCCACAGAAAGGAGGAGGTCAAGCTATTTTCCAAAGCACCTGAAGGCCAAACAAGGAATAATGGGTGGAAACTGAATAAGGAAAGATTCAACCTGGAAATAAGGAGAAATGTTCTGACAGTGAGAACAATCAACCAATGGAACAGTTTGCCTTCAGAAAGCTTCACTAGAAGCTTTCACAAAAAGACTGGACTGTCATCTGTCAGAAACGGTGTAGGGTCTCCTGCTTGGGTGGTCTCTTCCAACTCTGTTAATCTGTAGATCTGAAACTCCTTGCTTACAAAAAATGTTCAAAAGCATTTTAGCTCTACTAGGTTTAGCAGCATCAGGTTAAACAACAACTAAACTAGGTGACAAAAGATAAACTTATGCAGCAGCTAATTTATGAAACTATCAAATACTGAAATTTTCATGTAAGTCACAATTCTTTATACTATTTTAATGTCTACTACCAAAGATAAAGAAATCACTCAGAAGGCGGGGCATATGGGTATGCCTTTTTGGCAATACACACAGGTCCATATGTTTTCATTCACTATTCCACTGCTTTTTGAGCCAGCTGTAGTTTCCAAAGAGCCAAACATGATTAGAGTAGTCTAATCTTGAAATTGCCACATTTTTACCAATAGAAGCTCTCTTATTTGCCAACACTGGTTAAAAATTCTCAACTGCCCATGCCAAATCCAGGATGAGCTCCAAGATGGAAATTTGGTCTTTAGATAAAGTATCCCCAAATCCAAATTCCAATCCCCAGAATTGGCAACAAATCATGTCCAAAACCAATGATACCTCATGTATTTAGAGATATACAAAGGCTTTTGAGATGTCCAATCTGCTTCATAGGAAAAAAACATCACTGGGTACTGTCTCATGTCAAACAATGGAATTTAAGTCTGTGTTACTTTCCCATTCTTTCAGATGCTAACATTGGACAAAATTAGCCTTGTAACATCTCCCAAGTATATGGAGTCATCCGTGTCATGGCTCTTCCTAAGGTGTTTTTCAAAAGGCAACTGAACTTCGTTTTTGCTTGAAGATGTTTCGTTTCTCATCCAAGAAGCTCCTGAAGAAGCTTCTTGGATGAAAAGAGAAACATCAAGGAAAATCTGAAGTCCAGTTGTCTTTTGAATAGCACCTTTGGGCTCTCCCAAGGTAATATGGCCCAATGCCACTTTCTGAGAGACTGGAGGACACTCAACCCTGTAAGAAGCACCTAAGAGACTGCGAGAATAACAAAAAGGCATTTCTCTAACCTTCATTGAAGACAAACTGCAATTAAGCTACAAAACCTACAGTAGAAAGGATTTAAATAGTTCATTTTTCTATAAAAGTATCCAGATTTGCAGTACTACCTTTTTGACTAAATGTATAATTCAAGTGATTTTATGTATTAAAAACACTGTTCACTGAGGACCTCTAATAGTAACAGAGCACCACTAACTATGATAGTTCCAAAGAAATCTCATTGTCCAATTATCTATAGATGAAGAAGGAAAGCCATCCTTTTTCTCAGAATAAATGTAAATTCACTATTTATTCATAGTTTTTTCCTTTCTGCTCAAATGAAGGTGGTCAGGTAGCTTCAGAAGGCTACATGTGGTTCAAAAGATCTCTTCCTTTCTGGAGATACAGTCTTTTCTAAAAACATTGGAAGATGCTTCTTATCAAGCTATTGTTCAATGGGTCCATCTATCAGTGTCTGGCTTTGGACTGGCTATGACTGAAGTTACGACCAAACTAAGGAGAATGGAAATTCAAGAGTAAGTTAAGAATGTATGTTTCTCACTCTGTGTTCAGGAGATGTGCTAGCTTGGAAACAAAATCACTTGAGTGGGCAAAACAATCCCCAAATACAAGTACTGTTCGACTTACTATTAGAAGTACTCCTTCTAATATTCTGTGGCAAATAACCTGAAAGGCACCCTTTTCAGGATGGGAATGCTTTCATATTAAGATTGAAATACCTAATGATGCTTGCTAGGATTTAAGCCAATAATTTTAGACTCACTAAAGAAATAGAATATAGTTTATATATTTCAGCTTAAATATGGCACAGGTGGACCTAGCTCTTGGAGAATAAATAAAGGAGCTAAAGATACTGTGTAATGTCCTAACCCAGATTACATGTTATATATCTGGTTCTACAGCATGCATTACTTTTCAAAGAAGACAGAAAAGTGAGGTGGCATTAGAACTATATGCTGAACATTTTCCTTTTCATTTGTTCCACAATGGAATAAAGAAATATCTTAATTTTTAGATATTTAAGAAATATCTTAATTTTTTACTAGCTCACATTCTGTTGTTCTGAAACAGGCTCTCAAGAGAATAATGTCTTCAGTACCATGTGGCTCTTTCACCCCTCTCCTGCGGCTCCCTGCTGACTCAGTCGTGCAACCTGCTCTCCGCCTTAAGACACTGGCCCAACCCGGCAGTGGCCAACGCCAACCTTGCTTACATGAGGGCTGGCAAGGTAGGAATAGGATCCGGGAGAAGGGTACGATGGAAAGGGAGACAGGCCCACAGCTGAGGAGTGAACATGAGCCATGGTGGCGGCTTCCCTGAAGACGAACCTCCATCTTCTCTCTTTTTTTTAAATGTGTTTTTTTTTCTGTGGGAAACTGGTCCAAATGGCTCTTTGAATGTTTAAGTTACAGACCCCTGATTTTCTAGCAAATTTGGCTTAAGGTCCTCTAAGAAATCCACCTCACTGATTAGGAGATTGGAGATTAATAATGAGGCAATCCTCTTAAGTGAATCGAGATGATAAACCTAGATAGGGGGGGCAAAAATCCGACTAAGCAGGTATATACAAAAGTATGAAGGCTATTGCTTAACGCATTGTAAGCCGCCCTGAGTTTCCAGAGAAGGGCAGCATATAAATTGAACCAATAAAAAATAAATAAATAAATAAAATAGATATGCTCATAGACCTACTATGCCATTGTAGATACTAGTCTAATAAGCACTATTAAAATAACGTAAATTAATTCTTATTTAGACATAAGTTAAATATAAGTGGCCTAGGATTCTTAGAAAATATGGGATCCTGCATTAGTTGGCCTGTTTAAGATGGAAGTGGATAAGACGTGCTATGAATATGTTCATAAGGACAAGAAAGTTAAGAAACAATTCCACTGGTAATTGGTAAGAACATTAAGTCCATTTGTTATATTTGATTCACAAGATCCTTTAGGGTTCCATGAAATAGAAATGAGACAGAATTATTATTTTGACAATTCTGTCATCCGATAGTACAGGTAGTCATTTAGTGACAATGATGAAAAAGTAACTTTGCTATTAATCCGTGCATTTATAGCTTTTGCAGTTTTGTAAGCATAGGAAAGCTTAAGTAAGTGCTGTTAAAGGTTAATGATTGAATTGCCTGTCCCAATTGTGGTCACTAAATGAGGACTACCTGTACACAAGTTCTGCATATTCTTCCTAGGATCTTATTGCGAAATATGATAATGAAAAAGTGGTGCTTCAGAACACAAAACAGAGAAAACTTGAAATCTTAAATATCTAATCATATATCTGGATAATATAAATTAGTTTTGGTTCCTGTTTCCTGAAATGGGATGGCAGTTTCATCATATATGGTCTTATATATGCTTTCAGAAAGTGCATGCTTTCAGTTTATGTAAACCCTACTTCATCAGTTATGGGATAAACTGATATTCTTGGTCAGGGGTCTGCAACCTTAAACACTCAAAAGAGCC
Source organism: Coluber constrictor foxii (assembly GCA_038048745.1). NCBI lineage: Eukaryota > Metazoa > Chordata > Lepidosauria > Squamata > Colubridae > Coluber > Coluber constrictor. Next base: position 108,612,659 of record CM075961.1, on the reverse strand, counting down.
ATTTGGATCATTTCTCACAGAAAAGAAAACACCGGGAGCCACAAAACCTGGGTGGGCGAGGCCAACTCAACATCACTCCCACCCAGTCACATGACACCCACACCCAGCCATGTCTACCCAGGTTCTGTGGCTCCCGGTGCTGGGAAATGTCTCTCTCTCTCTCTCTCTCTCCCTCCCTCTTTCTTATTATTCCTTCCTTCCTTCCTTCCCTTCCTTCTCTTTCTTTCCTTAGTTTCTTTCTCTCTCCCCCTTCTCTGTCTCATTTGTTTCCCTTTTTTCCATCTCTCATTCTCTCCCTCCAGTTCTTTCATTTCTCTCTCCCTCTCTTTCTTCTCTCATTTGTTTCCCTCTCTCTCATTCTGTCCCTCCATCATTTTCTCATTTCTCTTTCTCTCCCCTTATCTCTCGCTCTCTTTCTCTTCCCCTCAGTGCTGCTCAGCTGGAGAAGTAAAGAAGTTCAGGGCAACAGAAAAAGAGGGCTGGCCCACCAAACCATGCATGGCCACCCCGGGGATCAGGCTTGAAGGGAGCTGGAATGTCCTTGCTAAAGATGCTTGCCTGTCAGCAAGTCAACCTGCCTACTCGGTGCACCTTCACTGCAACAGCAGCCAGGTTTGGCTGAGCCCGGCTGCTCGCTTGAGGGTATCCTGGTTTGTGTGCATCCTCCCGGCCCCGCAACACCTGCCCAGGGGGTCACGTGAGAAGGAGGGTCATGAAGACTTCTGGCTGACGTCACAGTGATATTGGACGTGAAGAGCGGGTCTCTGCACTCCCACTAATCTCATGGTATTACAGAGACCTGGTTGGGCCAGGAGGGGGGATCTCCATCGTAGAGATGTGCCCACCGGGTTTCCGCGCATTTCATCAGCCAAGGGCCCAGGGTAGGGGTGGGGGGATGGCGGTCATTATAAAAGAAGGTCTCGATCCTAGGGAGACCACTGTACCTCAGATAGCCGGATGTGAGTCTCTCCTTGTGAAGTGGGGTCATGGGATGCAGGTGGGCTTGCTGATTGCATACATGGCTCCCTGCCACACGACCAAGGCCCTGCCCAAGCTCCTCAACGTTATAGCTGGGGTGGCGGTTGATACCCCCAGGCTTTTGGTCATGGGGGATTTCAACTTGCTGCCCATCGATGAAACTCCAAGACGGCAACTCCCGGTAGATCCTCTGAGGCTGAGTAAGGATTAAGGGGGCCTATGGATTCCTACGTGAGCCGAAATTCAGCTCCTGGCCCGGTCCCAGCTGGGCAGTAGTCAGGGCAGTCCGGCGATGGGTTTTTTAGCCTTGTCCGACATCTTGAGCCGGAATGGCTGGCAGAATTTGAGTTGGGCCGCAGAGCCGAGGAACGCGCTGGAGGACTGTGTGGGCGTTCAAGGCTCTGACAGCACTAACGGAAGACTTGGAGTCGGGACTTTGGATTCTGGAGCCGAGGATGGTGGTGACTCTCGGCTCCTTTGTAGCAATGGTAGAGAGTGGTGGTGGGGGAGTTGGTGAGGGTGGCTTGTTGCAGCCTCGCCACCCCCTCCCCCTTATGAGCCTCCGGCTGCCTTTTTTACAGCTATGGGCAGCTGGCTCAGCAGTTTTACAACGCCGGCGGGGGAGGTGGAGGAGGGGGGCGATGGTGGCTGTTGTGGCCTCGCCCCTCCCCTCTCTGCGACCCCGCAGCAGTGAGGGCGGCGACGGAGGATGGCGCTTTCTTTACAACAATGGGCAGCCGATTCAACGGTTTTACAACACTGACGGGGGTGGTGGAGGGAACAGGGCGAGGGTGGCCTGTTGTGGCCTTGCCCCCCCCCATGAGCCCCTGTCCGCCTGTAACGCTGCAGTGAAGGCGGTATCCCCTCTCCTGGACATCATCATGATTATATCCCCTCTATTTGACATCATCATTGTTGCATCCCTGACTCTGACTCTGGCTATGTTTATTGAACTACCTTTACCATCTTACCATCTGTATCATCTGCCAGCGCATTGAGACCAACTTTACCCGCTATGCTCTGTTCTGAGAAGAGATCCCAGCCTGGGTGTGGGCTTCGAGGGAGCCAACCTATTGCTGCTGCCACTGGACAGGATTACATCCATTAATGCCAGTTGCCGTGAGAGGGCAACTAGGTACTATCTCTCCAGGGGCAGCGGCCTGAGACTCCTCTTCACTGCCGTGAGAGGACAGTGAAGCCCGATGGACTTACTCACACCGGAAATGGGTGGATTCTTTCTCTTGGACCTTTGCTTTTAAGATGTTTTATGAATCCTTGGCCTTATTTATTCTCTCAGCTGAATTGCGATGTATTTATTAGCCGATCTCTTAGCACTGTGAGATTCCCCCCTCTCGCAGGCCTTCGTTATCGAGGGCCTACCTTAATGACGGGCTTTGGGACCCCAAGAGGTGGCATGTGGCAAAGAGGAGGGTGAAGGGTTTTTTAACAAGGGGTTTTAAGCAATTTTTAGGGGGTTCCGGGGGAGGAGAGGGTGGGGGTAGAAATGGACCTGGGGGGGTCCTTGGAATGTAAGAGCGGCAGAGTGGGTTTGAGGGACATAGCGGAGGGAGTCGGGGGGAGGGGCTAGAAAAGGTGCCAGGGGAAGACAAGAAGGGCCATTCCATCTGTACAGTGGGTGGGAGAGGCAGATATGACGGGCGCAGGGGGCCATATCAGTTTGGGGGAGTGCGCACCTGCTATTTGCGAGTGGTAGCATGCTCCGGCCCCTGGAGCGCTTCCTGTAACCCTGGTTGCCCAGAGCCTCAGGGCCCGAGCCTTCAGCTGATGCTATGCAACGTCAGGTCTGCAGTAACTAAAGCCCCCCTCATTAACGACCTAATCCAGGAGGGAGGTGCAGACCTGGCGGGAATTACAGAAACTTGGTTGGGCCAGGAGGGGGGGGTGCCCCTCGTCGAGATGTGCCCACCAGGTTTCCGCGCATTTCATCAGCCGAGGGCTCAGGGGAGGGGCGGAAGGGTAGCGGTGATTATTAAGGAAGATCTTGATCTGTGGGAGGCCACTGTTCCTCAGGTTGCTGACTGTGAGTCCCTCCTTGTGAAGTGGGGTCGTGGGGTGCAGATGGGCTTGCTGATCATGTACCTGGCTCCCTGCCGCATGGCAGCAGCCCTGCCTGAGTTGCTTGATGTAATAGCTGGGGTGGTGGTTGGTACCTCCAGACTTATGGTTATGGGGGATTTCAACCTGCCGTCCATCGGCGAAATGTCAGAGGCGGCTCATGAGTTCATGGCTTCCATGACGGCCATGGACCTGACCCAGTTAGTTCATGGCCCCACCCACACGGGGACACACACGCTAGACTTGGTTTTTACCTCTGGTCAGTGGCTGAATGATCTTGATTTAGGGGAACTAGTCATCAATCCCTTGTCATGGACAGATCATTCGCTCCGTCTAGACTTCCATACCGCTTCCCTTCATCGCAGGGAGACGGAACCGACTAGGTGGTTCCGTCCCAGGCGCCTGATGGACCCAGACAGGTTCCTGATGGAGCTTGGGCCTTTCCCAGAGACTCTGGCTCACGGCTCGACTGAAGAACTGGTAGCCGCCTGGGATAGGGCGGTTGCCAGGGCTTTGGACCGCGTCGTGTCTTTGCAGCCTCTGACCCGGTGCCGACCTCGATTAGCTCCTTGATTTTCCGAGGAGCTGAGAGAGATGAAGCGCCAGAAAAGACGCCTAGAGAGCGATTGGAGGGCCAGTCGCACTGAATCTGACCGGACACTGGTAAGAGCTCATATTAAGACTTACCTAGTGGCAATAAGAGTGGCGAAACGTAATCATTTCTCCGATCTTATTGCATCAGCAGATAATTGCCCAGCTGCCCTGTTTAGGGTGACTCGCTCCCTCCTACAGTTGGGAGCGCGGGAGGACCTCTTGCAGGGGAGAGCTGAGGAATTTGTGCAATATCTGCATGATAAAGTCGCTCAGATTCGGGACGGTCTGGACTCCAATTGGGTAGTTCCGGATGGGATGACGGGAGTGGATCTTGAGAATGTTATCTGGGATGAGTTTGACACTGTGACTCCCGAGGATGTGGACAGGATTCTAGGGAGGCTGAATGCTACCACATGTTTATTGGACCTGTGTCCCTCTTGGCTGGTACTGGCCTCCTGGGAGGTTACACGAGGCTGGCTCCAGGGCATTATTAATGCTTCTCTGAGTGAGGGTGTCTTCCCGGCCGCCTTGAAAGAGGCGGTGGTGAGGCCCCTCCTCAAGAAGCCTTCCCTAGACCCGGCTATATTAGGTAACTATCGTCCGGTCTCCAACCTTCGCTTCACGGCGAAGGTTGTTGAGAGTGTGGTGGCGCAACAGCTCCCTTGTTACCTGGATGAAGCTGTCTATCTGGATCCGTGCCAGTTGGGTTTCAGGGCGGGTTACAGCACGGAAACGGCATTGATCGCGTTGGTTGATGATCTCTGGAGGGCTCGGGACAGAGGATCTTCCTCGGTCCTGGTCCTTCTTGATCTCTCAGCGGCTTTTGATACCATCGATCATGGTATCATGCTGCGTCGGTTAGAGGGTTTGGGAGTGGGAGGCACCGTTATGCGGTGGTTCTCCTCCTTTCTCGCTGACCGTACGCAGTCTGTGTTGGCAGGGGGGCAGAGGTCGACCTCAAGACACCTCACTTGTGGGGTGCCACAGGGGTCTGTCCTCTCGCCCCTCCTGTTCAACATTTATATGAAGCCGCTGGGTGAGATCATCCGTGGTTTTGGGGTGAAGTGTCAACTGTATGCTGACGACACGCAGTTGTACATTTCTACCCCGGATCACCCCAATGATGCCCTTGCCGTGATGTCCCACTGCCTGGAAGCCGTACGGATCTGGATGGGGAGGAACAGGCTCGGACTCAATCCCTCCAAGACAGAGTGGCTGTGGCTGCCAGCGCCCCGATATAGCCAGTTGGTGCCATCACTGGCTATTGGGGATGAGATCTTGCCCCCCTCAGAGAGGGCTCACAACTTGGGCGTCCTGCTGGATGCACAGCTGTCTTTAGACGATCATATGACGGCTGTGGCCAGGGGGGCTTTTTATCAGGTCTGCCTGATTGCCCAGTTGCGTCCCTTTCTGGATCAGGACGCCCTACACACAGTCACTCACGCTCTTGTCATTTCCCATTTGGACTACTGTAATGCTCTCTACATGGGGCTCCCTTTGAGGAGCACCCGGAGACTTTAGCTGGTCCAGAATGCGGCCGCGCGAGTGGTTATGGGAGCGACTCATCACTCCCGGGTAACTCCCCTCTTGCGCGAGCTGCACTGGCTTCCAGTGGTCTTCTGGGTGCATTTCAAGGTGTTAGTTACCATCTTCAAAGCGCTCCATGGCTTAGGACCGGGATATTTACAGGACCATCTTCTACCAATGAATACCTCCCACTGCCCGATACGCTCTCACAGAGAGGGCCTCCTCAGAGTGCCGTCTGTCAGGCAATGCCGACGGGCGGCCCCCAGGGGGAGAGCATTCTCTGTGGGAGCCCCAGCCCTATGGAATGAACTACCCCCGGATATAAGAAAGATTCCTGACCTCCGTGCCTTCCGACGAGCCCTGAAGACCCTACTATTTCATCAAGCCAGTCTGACTTAAATTTGTGTTAATTTTAATACGGGTTTTGGGGGGTTTTAAATTTTACGGCCAAATAGTTTAATTATTTTATTAGTTTTAATTTTTATACGTGATTGTTTTAATATGGCTGTAAACCGCCCTGAGTCCCCTCAGGGAGAAGGGCGGTATATAAATGCAATAAAACTCAAAACTCAAACTCAAACGTCGGGGGTGGCTCAGGAGGTCATAGCTTCCATGACAGCCATGGACCTGACCCAATTAATTCATGGCCCTACTCACATGGGAGGACACACTCTGGACTTGGTTTTTGTCTTTGGTCAGTGGTTGAATGGCCTAGATATAGGGGATATAGCCATTGAACCCTTGTCATGGTCGGATCATTCTCTCCTTAGGCTTGACTTTCTGACCACTACACCCCACCACAGGGAGGCGGAACCGATTAGGTAGTTCCACCCCAGGCGCCTGATGGATCCTGATAGGTTCCGGATGGAGTTTGGGCCATTTCCTGAGACTCTGGCTCATGACTCAACTGAAGACCTGGTGGCCGCCTGGGATAGCACGGCCGCAGGTGCTTTGGATCGAGTCGTGCCTTTGCGACCTCTGACCGGCGCTGAACCTGCCTAGCTCCCTGGTTCTCCGAGGAGCTGAGGGAGATGAAGCCCAGGAAAAGATGCCTACAGAGTGGTTGGAGGGCTAGTCGTTCCAAATCTGACTGAACACTAGTGAGGTCTCATATTAAGACCTATTTAGTGGCGATAAAAGTGGCAAAGTGTAATAACTTTTCCGCTCTTATTGCATTGGCAGAAAACCGCCCAGCTGCCTTGGGCTGTTTAGGGTGACCCGCTTCCTTCTCCATCTGGGAACATGGGAGGATCCCTTGCAAGGGCAAGCTGACAATTTTGCACAGTATCTGCACGATAAAATCAGATTCGGGAAGGCTTGGACTCTGACTGGGTAGGTCCTGGCGAGGTGGCTGAGGCAGGTCTTGAGAACGTTATCTGGGATGAGTTTGACCTTGTGACTCCTGAGGATATGGACAGGATGCTGGAGAGCCTGAACGCAACCACATGACGGCCGTCACCAGGGGGGCTTTTTGTCAGGTTCGCCTGATACGCCAGTTGCGCCCCTTTCTGGATCAGGACTCCTTTTGCACGGTCACTATACTCTCGTCACTTCTCGCCTGGACTACTGTAATGCTCTCTACATGGGGCTCCCCTTGAGGTGTACCCGGAGGCTCCAGCTGGTCCAGAATGCCGCTGCGCGGGTGATTGTGGGGGCAACATGGTGCTCTCACTTAACACCTATCCTACACGAGCTGGACTGGCTCCCGGTGGTCTTCCAGGTGTGCTTCAAAGTATTGGTTCTCATCTTTAAAGCGCTCCATGGCTTAGGGCCTGGTATTTACGAGACCACCTTCTGCCACCGGTAACCTCCCAGCAGCCAATACACTCCCACAGTAAAAGGTCTCCTCAGGGTGCCGTCGGCCAAGCAGTGTCAACTTCAGGGGGAGAGCTTTCTCTGTGGGGGCGCTCACCTTTTGGAATGAGCTACTCCCAGAGATACGACTGATCCTGGATCACTGTACTTTCTGCAAGGCCCTGAAGACTCTTTTATTTTGGCAAGCTGGGCTGGCTTGAAGAACTTTGTAATGGGTAAATTTTATAGGTGGGGGTTTTAAATTGGGGTATCCAAATTAATTTAATCTGGTTTTAATTATTTTAAATTTTATATTGTATGTATTTTAACTTTGGCTGTTCACCGGCCTGAGTCCTTCGGGAGAAGGGCAATATACAAAATTAATTAATTTAATAATAATAATAATAATAATAATGATATGGTATCATTACATTGCCTTAAGCAATGATAAATGCCAAGTAGTAGATACCGTTTGCTTTTTTGAGGGTAGAAATGAGATCATAATGCCTTTGGGAAGGAAACTGTTTTTGTTTCCACCCTTAATTTTCCCTCCAATTGGTCTAAAACTCATCCAACATTAAATTTGTCATTTGAAACTATCTATATGAATGAGAGGTGTTAAGGGCAGAAATTGAGAATGTCTGCCTCCCAGAGACTTCATATTCCCATTTGTATATTTGGGAGGATTCAAGGAGTGATGGAGGAAAATTGCACTGCTGGAAATGAAATATGTTATTGCTAAATGTTAATAAGCCTGATCTTGAATGCTGAATTCTGAAAATGATTTGGTTTCTGGCAGTCCTGCAAACATACAATATCACACCACAATTGTAAGAAACCTATGGACGGAGTATTTATACTACTTTGAAATAATAATAATATCAAGCTACATTTAAATGTAGCACACATTATTCACATCTCAATTACTATGCTATTACTAATATGTTTCACTGAAAGGAAAAGGAGATACTTACCTCTCGCTGAAGTTTTCTCTTTTCTGCTTTCAGTTCATCTTCTACTTTTTCTGCGTTTTCTGCAGCAGTTTTATATCTCACCACCTGTCCTTCAAGTCTTAAAACCTAGAAGACCAATGATTTGTTTATCTTCCTTGTTTATGCAAGGAAGAGTCAGTGTAACTTTGACCTTTCCTTAAAAGCACTAAATGGAAAACATTTACTTTTCGCTGTTCCTCCCAAGGAAACAATGCAAACACTAATGGAGTCAACAATACGTAATCAAGTGATACAATCACACTCAGAAACTCAACAGAATACTAATTAATTCTAATGAAATGCAAACATGACATTGAATTTTCCCAATGTAAATGTTTATGTGCAGTTTCTAGATCTGACATAGTCCTCTTTTCATTTCTTTTAACTTGAGATGCCCAAATATCTTTCCTAGCCATCAGCTCATATATAGAGCACTTACACTATTTGCTTGAAGAGTGGTTCTCTTAAGAAAATATCAAACCCTGTACATCATTGGCCTGATAATATAGTGATAGGATTCCCATACTAGTGGTGCAAGAGAGGCATATTATGTGATGAAGAAGGGAAAAAAATAAGAGAGGGAAGGTATAGGGCTCTTAAATTTGGAATATATCAACATTTTAAAAGATACCTACATTTTGTTCCAAAGTAGTTATATCTTGTTCAGCTTTTGAAAGTTTAAATTTGAAATCACTTATTTGTCTGTTGGCATCTCCTAGAGACAAGAAAATTTAGAATTTAAGGACTGTAAATCAAACTTCCGAATTAACTTCATCCAAACTTTTACTTATTACAAATGTTTGTTGTGGAGAGAAACAGAGCACTAAATGTGGCAATTAAGTAATTATGGAGACTGGTATTTTTCAATATTTATTCCTGAAAATTCATGAGGTGAATGCTTAAAATCTCAGGAGTTTAGTCAACACTTTTATTGGAATATAAAAAGCAGAATCACTTGTGGAATAGTATTTTAATCTTAAATACAATGAAAATGTAGTTATTTAAAAATAGCCAACTGATAGATCAAAGGATTATACAAATTAATGGTCAAGGTATTTCTTACAGTGTCAGGAGGGAATGTAATAGCTCAAACAGGAAACAAGTTTTATTTCCGTAGTTTCCATTGTCTTTCGTTATGACAAGAACTCTATAAATTTCACAACTGGTACCAGACTTTGCTTGTTTTCCTTAATATTCCCTCATTTTATTTTAAATTGTACCGTATACATCTAAAACTATATACAAATACTTTCATTAAATCTGCTTTATCATCTGGTATAAAATTGCAAAATGCAAACTGAAAATCTGCATAGAAATCAAGACATGACTATTTAAAGTGCATCTTCTTTGAATACTGAATGAATTAACATACTCTGCATTTCAATTAATTGCAAATCAGAACCATTTTCCAGTCCTGTTAAATCAGAATTTGTGCTTTCATTCCTAGAAGATTTCTGCCGTGCTTCTTCCAATTGCAATTTCAGTTTTTTAATCTGAAATTAAAATAACACAGTATTTTCAGTATTTCACTTCAAACTTTACTTTTCTTTATCTAAAATGAATGGTTATCATATTTAACAAATAATGAACATCTACTGCTATAATCAGGAATCCAGTGCAATTGTTTTCAGCTTTAAATTAATCTACAGGATTTGTCTGAACAGGATCTGCTATTCCAATAAATAGGCAATTTAGCTGTAGATATCTATATCTCTTAAAATGCAAAGGTTATAGGAAAAATAGTTGTGAATATTTGCATCGAATAAATTGCCATGTTATATGAATGGTTTTAACTGAAACAAAAAAATTATTGTTAGAATAGCCTGGTTTTTATTTACTTCTTGTTCTCTGCAGATGTAGTCAATATGGCATAAAGATGGATTGGCATTAGGGAGACCCAAGTTCACATTCACTTTGAGCCATAGAAACTTATTAGATGATTTTGAGCCATCACTAAATCTCAGCTCAACCTACTTCTCAAGGTTGGGAATGAGGGAGGAGGAAACACTTTGCTGTGTTGGATTCATGACTGAAAGATGGAATATCAATCTCGCAAATGCATAGAGTATACCATATACATATATGAAGTATTTAATACACATAGCAGAAATTCACAACCTATTCCTAAAAGGTTTTGCCTTGACAATCTTCAAAATTGCTAACAAAATGTAATTTTTAGTAACAAACAAACAAAATTAAATACCTGATTAAGAAGTTGCCATCTATATACTAATTCTTATACTCTTATAATTCTTATACTAAGTTAAACTTAAGTGTATATGACATCACTTCAAACATACATTTTTCTGCCTATACCCACCATTTTGGGGATATGGCTTTAAGCATACTATTTGAAGACTAAATGGATGTGGCATTAAGCATGCTATTCAACTTCCCATAATTAGGATTTAATTAAATAACAAAGTGTGGTTGGTTTATGACCTCCAGAATTAGCACAGCTTGTTTAAACTATAATTCTGTTGCTTCTGTAATCATTCAGGAAGCATAGGATTAATGTTTTTTTCTCTATTCTGTTTATTAATGGAGAATAATCTAGGAGGGGCTTTATATATGTTGAATACTAAGCTTATAATGGAAACTTGTAGGAAAAAGTTAAGATGGAAATTATACAGATAAGATCAGATTGATAAAATCTTTAAATACAGCAATGTGATCTTTCATCTGTTAGTTTTCCATCTCCAGTTTAACAAGTTTCCCAATATAATCTAAGAATTCAACATGTATTAGTGGCCAAAATTGTGGAAACCTTTTGTGAAAAGTGTATTTTTGAGGTTTGATGGCTAATAATAACCATTTTTTTTTAGTTTCAAGACAATCATATTCCACTGTTGGAATGGCCTGGGAACAGCCCAGACCTTAACCCAATTAAATATCTATGAAGCCAACTAAAGAAACTGGTTAATCAGAAATGATCCAGCAATAAAACCCAGTTAATAGAAGAAATCATTCAATCTTAGTTTCACTTTATAACAGCTGCAGAACTAAAAGACTTGGTTCACTCCTTTTTTTAAAAAAAAGTTTTTATTTTTATTTCTCATAAACACATTTACATGTACAGTCATTTCCATCATTTTTCATTCATCTTTTCTTTTAACTTTCATTTTTCATTTTTACTTTTTTGGGGGCTGCTCTTTTACCCTTTACCTTTACTCCAACCTTTCTTCTTCTCCTCCCCTTTTCACCTTGCTGTTTCTCCTTCTCCTTCCTTCTTCCTCTCCTTCTTTCCTACTTCCCCTTCTCTTCCCCCACTCCTCTCATCTTCCCCCCTTCTAACCTTCTCCTCTGCTCCTCTATCTCCTCCCTTTTCTTCCTCTCCTTTTCCCTTTCTTTCTCCTCTCCTCTCTTCTCTTCTCTCTCTACTCCTTTCCCTCTCTCCTGTTGTTTCCCTTTTCAGTTCACTCTAAAGTGGTATTCGAGCAGCCCCAATTTTCTAACTATTCTCATTTCAATTTCTTATTCAATTTCTTACTCAAATTGATTACATCATTTGCGTACATTTTTATGGTATCTCACTTTTTTCCCTTTTACCCTCCCGCTTTCTCCTTTTACGTGACATCATCTGGGTATTTTTTTAATTGTTTTCTCCCAACTATTCTCTATCTATTTTATCTCTATATCCTTATTCATATTTCTTTTCTAACCAATCATAAAATTTATCCCATGTCTTGAAATACATCGACTTTATCTTTTATTCTCAATGTTAATCTATTCATTTCTGCACGTTCTAAAAATTTTTTTATAATTTCTCCTTCCAATGGGATTTTATCTGCTTTCCAGTTTTCTGCAAATACAATTCTAGCCACTGTTATTATGTGAATAATAAAATATGTATCTTCTTTACTATAATTCTCCAATAAAATTCCCAATAAGAATATCTCTGGTTTTAACTCTGTATGTTGCTGCAACATTTCCTCTAAACATGTTTGTATTTTCACTCAATATTGTTTAGCTTCTTTACACAATCACCACATATAATAGTATGATCCAGGCAACTGGTGACATTTCCAACACTTAGCTGATTTATCTTTAAACATCTTAGCTAATCTTTCTGGTGGCACATGCCATCTATAAAATATCTTATACAGGTTTTCTTTATAGGCTGTTGCCATTTTTAATTTGTAATTTCTTTCCCAAATTTGTTGCCATTTCTCCAATTCTATGATGTATCCAAAATTTGTTGCCCATTGATTCTTTTACTTAGACTACAGGAAAAGACTACAATTAGACTACATCCTCTAGTCTAATACGCAATAAATATTATATAATTTCTTAATCATTTTCTCATCTGTTCCTGTCAATATTTCATCCAGTTCAGATTTCCCCGTTGAAGCCATATTGTCTACGATCTGTTTCATATTTTGATTGTATTTGCAGTCTTGTATACCAATCTATCTCAATCCCTTGACTCTCTAGTTCTTGTTTTTGTTTCAGTTCTCCCCGATCTGTCAAAATGTCTTTATATCTAACAATATTCCTCATGTTCACAATATTTGGGTATGTTTTTTTTCCATTCTCTTCCACACTGATAACAAACCATTTCTTACATAATGCTTTTGGAAGTATCCATGTATCCTTTGTTTCCCGTACCATAAAAAGGCATGCCAACCCAGTTGTAAATCATGACCCTCCAATGTCAATAGTTTTGTATTCCTTAAATAAAATCCATTCTTTAATCCATGTTAACACCACCGCTTGATAATACAATTCCCAATTCAGAAGGCCAAACCCACCTCTAATTCTTGCATTTTGTAGCATTTTTATGTTGATCCTTGCTCTTTTTCCTTGCCACACATATTTCCATGTTATTTTCTTCAACTCTTCAAAATATTTTTTCTCCAGTTTTATTGGTATAGTTTGAAATAAAAATAATATTTTTGGTAATACATTCATTTTTATTAATGCTATTCTTCCCATTAGTGATAATTGCAAGTTTCTCCATTTCTCCAGGTCTATTTCAATTTGTTTTTCCAGTTTCTGATAATTGTCTTCCTTGAGCGTTGCACATCTTGATGTCAGATAAATGCCCAAATATTTCACTTTCTTCACAATTTGGAAGTCCAGTTTCCCCATCATCTCCTTTTTTTGCTTTTCTCTCATATTTTTAACTAACAGTTTTGTCTTATCTTTATTAATTTTCAGACCTGCTACTTTCCCACATTCTTCTATTTGTTCTAATTGTTTTGGCACTGTTTCTATTGGGTCTTCCATGATAAACACCAAATCATCCGCAAATGCTTGTAGTTTGTATTCTTCTTTTTTAATTCTCATTCCTCTTATTTCCTTTTCCTGCCTCACTTTTCTATTTAAAATTTCTAATGTCAATATAAATAATAATGAAGGGCATCCTTGTCTTGTTCCTTTTCTAATATCTATTTTCTTTGTCATGTCACCATTTACCATCATCTTTGCCGCTTGGTCTCTATGTATAGTTTGGATCATATTTATAAATCCATCATTTTCAACTGTTTTATCATAAATTGCCAATTCACATTGTCAAACGCCTTTTGTGCATCTAAAAATAACAACGCTATTTGTTTCTCTGAGTGTAATTAATAATATTCTAGTGTATTTAATATAGTTCGCATATTGTTTCTAATTTGTCTTTTTGGTAAGAAGCCATTTTGGTCCAAATATATAAACTCGTTTAATAATCTTTTTAATCTTTCAGCCATGATTGAATCAAAAATCTTATAATCCGATTTAATAAAGATATCGGTCTATAATTTTTTATCTGTTGCAGATCTGCCTCTTCTTTTGGTATTAAAGTTATATATGCCTCCATCCATGAGTCCGGAATTTTAGCTTTAAGTAATAGTTCACTGAATACTTGCAGCATCACATTGCTTAGTACATCTTGTAGGGTTTTATATACCTCTGCTGTAATCCATCTGGGCCTGGTAACTTCCCATTTTTCTGTCTTTTAATTCCCTTCATTAATATCTATTCAATATCTATTCCATCATAGATATTCTTTCTTCTAATGATTTTTTGAACTTTTCCGGGATTCTAGGCAGTTCCATTTTCTTCAAATATTGTTCTATCTCATTTTCTTCTATTATTTCTTTTTGATACAATCCATTGTAGTATTTCTCAATTATCCTCTTCTTTTCCTCACTTCTATAACATATCTTTCCATCTTGGTCTATTAATTGACTTATTAATTTCTTTTCTTTCTCTTTTTTCCATTTTATATGCTAACCATCATCCTTGTTTATTTGCATTTTCAAAAAAGTTTTGCTTTTATTCTATTCGGCAATTCTTCATTCTCCATTAAATTCATCTTATGTTTTTTCAAATCCAACAAATTTTTAATCTTTTTGTCGTGTGGGTTTTTTTGTAGTTCCATCTCTAATTTCTTATATTCTTCCTCTAAGTTCTTATGCATTTGTCTATTTTGTTTATTTCATTTTCCTAAGTATGTCATTGTCAATCCTCTAATGTATGTTTTACTGGTATTCCATATGTTTTGTAAAGATGTATCTTCTTTCTTCTCTTTAAAAAAGAAAGTCAATTCTTTTTCCATATATTGTTGGAATTTTTTTTCATTTAGTAATTTTTTATTTAATGTCCATCTCGTTTTTCTTTTTTTCCCTTTCCATGTCATTATTATTGGATTGTGGTCTGTCCATACATTTATTCCAATATCAATTTCTTGTATTTTAGCTATTAATTCTGTTGACATCCATATCATGTCTATTCTTGACCACGACAGATGTCTATTTGAATAAAATATGTACTGCTTTTCTTTTGGATGGCTTCGCCCTCCAAGCATCTTGTAGACTTAATTCATCTATCATTGAGGAAAAAGTTTTTGGCAATGTTTTTCTTATCTTCTTATTTAATTTTGTAGGTTTATAGTCCAACTCATTTTCTATTATTGCATTGAAATTCCCTAATATATATATCTCTTCAAATTCATATTCTATTATTTTTTTATGTAATTTCCCATAATATTCTTCTTGATTATCATTTGGAACATATATTGTCTCTAACAATGTTTTTTTTTTTGGTTCACAGTTATTTCAACCATTAATAACCTTTCTTCCTCATCTTCAAAAATCTGTTTGGATTGGATCGTTATTTTAATATATAATGCTACCCCTCTTTTACTCTGACTGGCAAGTATATAGTATTCCCAATTTCTTTTGCTCCAATAGATATTTATGCTATTTCTTAATATGAACTTCTTGTAGACAAATAATCTCTAATTTTAGTTGTTTTAATTTGTTAAATATTCTTCTTCTTTTTATTACTGAATTTAGTCCGTTTATATTCACTGATATTACTTTTACTTCTTCTTCCATTTTTACTTGTTTATTTGTTTAGTGGATCTAGTCACTCTTGTTTCTCTTTGTTCTTTTATCTCTTTCGTTCTTGCCCACACTCTCAATGCTCTTTCCTCTTGTTTCTTGGTTGTCTCCGTTAGTTGTTCTCTTTTGTCTTCCTGGCAGCTTACCCATTCTTCTTCTCTCACTTTCGCTTCTTCTTGTTGTTCTATATATTGCCGATAAAATAACTGCCTTTTCTACTGTATCCAATCTGTGCCTTTGTTCTTGTAAGTTCACCAAGATTCCTTCTGGTATCAACCATCTAAAACTCACTCCTTTTTTAATCAAAAGTTCAAAAGTTTCATCAAAAGTTGGTATTCTTTTCTTAGATCTCTCACTCTTCTTGGAACTTGTTTTAATACCACTATATCTCTACCTTTATATTGTATAATTGTGTCCCTCATAAGTTGCAAGATCTCTGTTCTCAGCATTTTTTTGGTAAATCTAACATGTATTTCTCTAGTAGATTATTCCTCATCACATATCTTGTATACACTCTGTAAGTTTCATCTATCTCGTTAATTATTTTTCTGGACTTTTTTCATAACTTCTAATATTAGCTAATATTTCAGCAATTTTTTCTGGTAAATTCTCTCCTTTTTCTTCCTCTATGTTTTGGAATCTTAAGTAGAAGTCTGCCTTGTCCATTTCCAACTGTATAATGGTCTTTTCCTGGCTTTTATCTGTAGTTGTGAGTCCATCTCCTCCACCTTTTTCTCTGTTGCTTCTGCTTTCTCTTCCACTGCTATCAATCTTTGTTCATTTCTTCTCATCATTTCTTTTCTTTCCTTCTTTCCTTCATGCATTGCCTGTATCATGCTTTTTAATTCCATGTTAGTTTTGTCTTGTTGTCTTGTTGTTTCTGCTGCTTTTTGTGCTGCGGAACTTGGTGTTGATGTTATTGATGGTGATGATAAATGCTGTGGTTGCTTCTTCATTTTAATCTTTACTTTTAAATCGTCCAATTTTATAATCCAAATTTCGTAAATCAATATTTATAATCCACATTTATCATCCTGGTCATCACAGATCTTCAGGTTCTTGATACCCTAATCCATACATTTAAAAAATAATATTAATAAAACCACACACTAATGTTCCCCCTAAAGGGAAACTGAAAGAAGAAAAAAGAAGAAAAAAGAAAAGAATATCCAGGCAGTGGAAGAAAAAAGAAAAAGGGGGAAAAAAACCCACCACCAACTGCCAAATTTTTTTAAATAATCCAGTAATTGGTTCACTCCATGGGAAGAAGTTGTAAGGCTGTAATTCATGCTAAAGGTAACTAAGTATTAACTGATGTGATAATTTTTGTATATCTTATTTTTTCTACGTTTCACTTTTCTTCTTTATATTGTAACTGCTATTCTAATAGTGAATCCTTCATAAAGTTATTGCATTACATTCTTGATTAAATTATCTTTCCATTGATATATAATTTTATGGTACTAGTCCTAAAAAAGTGATATTATTAGCTAGTTTTAGAAAATACACTTTTCCCAAAAAGTTTCCACAATTTTGGCCATTACTGTATATAAAGCCCCTCCTGGATCATTCTCCATCAACAAACAATCAGAAGAGAATACATGAAAAACCATGAATCTTATGGTTCCTGGATTATTGCAGAAGCTACAGAATTATATCCTAAACAAACAAAACTAACTGTGGAAGTCATAAAGCAATTGTAGTTTCTGTTTTTAATTAGAACCTCATTATGGGAAGTTGTTTATCTATTCACTTTAGAAATCTTCAGGAGACTTACCTGTGACAATAACTCTTCCTTTTCTCCTGCTAGCTTTCGTAGCCTAACATCTAGAACAAACAAATAATTTAATTTCCTGAATTGGAAGGCTTTTGAAGAATACTTTTATATTGTTTCCATCTGAAAACTCAAAATAAGACAGGTGGGCCTTTTTAAAAGAAAACTAGCACACAGAATTTACAAAATGATGGATTATGGCTGTTATCTTTAACTTGCAAATACAAATACAATTTGAGGAGGGTGACTTGGGCAAACCATAACTGAAATACAGCAAGATCACTTTAAAAATTTTAACTTAAGGCATAGGTCCAACTAAGCAGCTAGATTCATTAACTCTTAGTATAGTAATTCTCACTTACCAACTGCTTTGTTCAAGCACTATTCAAAGTCACAACAGTGCCGAAATAACTTTATGACCAATGCCTGTATTTATAATCTTTGCAGTATCTGTCAGTCATGTGATCACAATTATAATCAGTATACATTGTATCTATTGCTCCCTCCCCCCCCCCCCCCGCACAGTGGAGAGATTGGAGACAATGGATTATAACAGAGTAAGCGTGCACTCAATGGGGAATATAGTCAAAAGAATATGCTTATTTCAGTAGGTGTGAGGACACTACACAAAGAGCCCAGTATACTTCCTATTGTGTGCCTGCTTACTTTTTTGTAATCTGGCCCTCTCCTATGAATATAAATATTACCGTAATTCCATTCTGGTTAATTAACCCAGTGCTAAAATGAAAATTCTGAAGAGGAGGAGTGTGGGTTAGGAGATAAGCAAAAGTCTAAGATGTGAAACTGATTAGTATTGTCAGTTTCCAGCCAGCTATCTCAATGCAGCATACTTGGAATACTTTCTATAGGAAGTATTCTAATACATAGCTACTTAAATTTAAATATTTAAAAACCAAAACTTACTGTATGTCCATAGATATTTTGTAAGCCTATAAAGATTTATGGGGTGCTGGAACTAATCACATAGAACTATAGGGCTGATCTGTCTGGTATAATTTTAAAAATTATATGCATTGAAGCCCCAATATAATGTTAATCTTTTAAGAAAATGCTTATTTTACCTAGTGGTCCTTCCCCTGCTGATTCCAAAACTTGAGCAGCTTCTTGTGATACAACTGTAATTGCACCAATTACTGGTTCATGATTAATATCACAATTTGGGATTATTACTAATCCATGTTTCTGGAGGGGGGAAAAGCAACATTAACAATAAGTATCAGAAAATTTTATTTTACAGATACGCTCTTTACTTAGCTGACATAATCAAAAGTTACAACACTATTGCTTCCATACATGAGTTAGTACAAAGGAGAAAATGATGTGGTAATGATGCTGTACTTTCCATTACACTACCTATAGTCTGATCCCCCAATCTACATTTGTAAAAAGTACTACTGCTAACATACCTCTCCTCTCTTCATTGTTTCCTTCAGGTTAGCCAGCTCATCTCTGAGCTCATCTCGCTCAATTCTAATGCAGTCAAAATATTCTTTTTGTCTCTCTAGAGCCTGGTTACAGCCAAGTAGCACAAAGAAAATAGTATAGAAAAAGAATGTGTGATAGATAAGAGAGATTTCTTGTAAACACAAGAAGAGTATTAAACAAAAAGAAGAAAAAAACGCTTTACATAATCTTGTTTGCCACAAAAGTCATAGAATTTCAGAAGAATTTCTTAGTTATAATGGATCTGTCAAATATCTAGTCTTGGTCATTATATTTCACATACACTTTAAATATAATTCCAATTCCAATCTCAAACCCAATCCCAACATGGAATTGATAAAATATAAAATATATCACATGAATTATGATTGAATTGAATTTTGGTCATACACAGTTCAGATCTACTAAAATTAATGCAACTAAATTAAAACCATTAATTTTAGTAATTCTACTTTGCAATTAAAACTATACCAAATAATAACATTCAAATGTTTACCCAAACCTAGAACTGTACAGAGCAAGAAAACATAATCCTCTGTGATGCACTAAGATTTTCAAATATAAACACTTGGATTTGATAGCAGACCTATAAAATTATACGTATGGTATTATGATTTATAATTTAAATGAAATCATGCTGTCAAGCAGAGTTTTTAGTGAAAGAACATTAAAAGAAAGAGAAAACCATATGATTTCCAATTTCTGTCCAGGGCCCTGATTCTGATTTGTATGCTAGATTTTATAGGATACCTGCTTCCCAGAAGCCAATCAGTTAGCAAATTGATAAGCTTTTAAATAAATAGTTTCCCCAGCAATCCACCAATCAGTAAATTCCCAAGAACTATGGAGTGAAGAGAGAACTACACCTACAGGCAATTTATAGGCCATTAAACAGGTGACTCATATCACAATTCTCAAACCTGTATTTCATTTTTAATCATAAACAACTAGCATCCAAATACATATGTAACTGCAACATTGGAAGTACTGAGAAATTATTGTTTTATCATAATGTACTGATGCATGCAGCATATCCTCTTGAATGACACTTATTTATTGTCTAGTATCCAGATTTAATTTATCGAATTTATTGCTTGTATTTGTAATTACTATATTCAGATCCTCTGCATACTGAAACCATTAACAATCTTGTCAACTTTTGCCAGTCTATTCCTAATCACTTTTCACCTCAGAATAATCTCATACCCCAATTTTTTTATCTTTCCAATTAACTGTCTCCTGGAGGTCAAACACCTCTTTGGATATAGATTCTATTTTCTGCTGCATGCGCTGGTTCTCCTGCAGTAAACACAGGGAAAATAATAAAAGAAGAGGAAAAACAAGTAAAGGGAATTACAAAAAGATAGAAAGAAGTGAGTAAATAAGCCAAAGAAACATGAAAGACCGAGGTTTATGAACGAAGATTTGAAGGGTAGAATTACAAACAGATTTAGGACTGATGTTCAAATAACCTACAACTTATAGACAGTCCTTGATTTATGACTATTCAAATAACCTACAACTTATAGACAGTCCTTGATTTATGACTATTCATTCAGCAGCCATTCAAAATAAAGATAGCACTGAAAAAAGAGATTTAGGACCCATACCCAAATTTATGGCCGCTTTAGCACCTTGTACTCCACTTGGCAATCCACCCACCCTTATGACCAATCAGAAGGATACTGCAGAGCCCTCTCCACTATAACCCCTATCCTGCCGTGCTGGGCCCCACAGGCCTTGGGTCTGCTTCTCACTCCACTGGGTTCTACACTGTCTTCCCCACCCCCATCTTGGCTTGATCACTTACCTTTTATGATAATTTCCTTTAGGAAGCAGCTAATCTGCCACATGGCCACAGTTGTAGCTGAAGTCACTGTCCCAGAAGTGGACATCATTTAGGGAGTGGCCACAATCCCAATGATGCAGGAAGGGGAGCATGGGAAGGGAGTTGTGGAGGTCCTGGGAGGCCTAGCAGAGGCTACATCTATACTGAAGGTTCTGCAGCGCAAACCTCGGCATGCACTAGGTCTCCTAGGGCTGCCTCCACCTCTGTGGCACCTCAGGCTCTGCTAATAACTATAATAGGAAGAGTCATTAAGTGACTGTAATTGGGGTCATTAAGTGAGGTAATCACATACCTTATATAATGACTGTCACAATTTCTGTACATAATTGGCATATGTACATATGATTGTAAGTCGTGGACTACCACAAATTAATGTATAAACATATAATTTGACCAACACTTTAATAATATTCAAAATTTTAAAATGATATAATGTCACTTTTAAATTTATACTAATTGAAGTGTGGCTGCTACTGATTACCAAAGGCTCTTCCATATGTTTTTAATACACACAACATAGCAAATTCTTCAACTTTATATTACCACATTATACATACAGTAGCTACTACTCAATCCAACCAATCCAAGGTACAGTAATTCTGCACATTCAGCTATGAATAGTAAAGGAACAAGGAGCATATATAACTTAAAAGTCTGAACATCTGAATTCAAGTATCTAAGACAGATTTTTTTACTGATCAAAGCAATTCTATTTTATCTGAATACAGTTTCTATTTATTCAGTCATTTAGTAAATTATCAAATTGATCAATATATCATTTTCTTAGGACAAGAAAACAAAAAGAAATAGAGTGATACACCATACAAATAATCCCTGGGTTACCAGTGTTCTCCTAGCAAATGTTCGAAGTTACACGATCAGCGCCCCCTAGCGTTTCCGAACAAGGCCCAAAACCTGTAGCACCACAGCAGTTGTTCGCCCTTATGAACAACCGCAGAGGCTCTGCAACATTCATCCTGCTCATTGTTGGCTGAAATGGAGGTTCTGAGGGGCAGATCTGCCCCCCAGAAGCCCCGTTCGGCCGTCTAGAGATCTCCCCTAACCCATTGCAGGCCAAAATGGAGCTTCCGGGGCCGGATCTGTCCCTCTGATGCTCTGTTTGGTCCTCCGTGGCCCAAGAAAGCTCTACTTCAGCTTGCAACAGGCCGGGAGAGGCCTGCAGAGGGCCGAACAGAGCCTCAGAGGGCTGGATCCAGCCCTGGAGGCTCAGACCGGCCCCTGGAGACTCTATTTCAGCCTGCAATGGGCAGTGGGAAGCCTACGGAGACGCAAATGGAACTGCAGATTGGTGCATGAGGCTGGAGAGGAGACTGCTTGCTAGATCTTCACAAGGTGATTTGACCCGATGCAGCAGGTTGGGGGGGGGGATAATTTGGGTAGCATCAGGTATTTCAGTGGGTCAGGGAGGCCTTGGGTGTTCTCAGGCAGGTGGCCTGTTTAATCAGTAGCCCTCCCACAATGAAATGTCTCATGGGCATTTAACATGTCTCGCTGTTAGGCGGCCGTCAGTCTGAATCTGCAGGGAAAGATGAGTTGGAACAAGACCAGCCAAGATCAAGAGGGCGGCTCTATTGGCCTTGGAGGAAACTGGGGAAGGGGAGAGTCAGTCCAGGGAAGGCTTTTCAGGATTAGAAAGGCTTGCAGACAGGGAGGAGGAGAAGAGACAGAGCTCAGGTAAAAAGCAAGAACCAACCCCTCCTGATCCTAGAGCATGGAAAGAAGAGAGAAGGTGAGACTAATACAGAATGAGCCGGCTACAAGGGAGGAGACTGACCTGCCCCCCTTCACAAGGCACACCTGGGCACTGAGATGTAAGGAAGTGCCGGTGGGAGGGACATTTGTCAGGAACAAGCATTGAATCTGTGAAGCCTTGTGTGAACTTGCTGATGCCTGAAGATTACTGTGCTCTGTCTTGTGGGGCTTGCCCAGTTTGCCTGTTTCGCTGAACTTCCTGCACTGGTTACTATTTGGCTAACCTGGCTTATTGGATTGCTGGCCCTAGTTACTGTTTGGCTAACCTGGTTTACTGGACTACACATCAGAGGCTGCTGAAGATGCATTTGAGAGCTTTACTCCAGGACTTGTAGTAAACATGGGAACATTTGGGGGCAAAGTTGGAGCATTAAAGGGGAGTTAGACCTGTTCTCTGGCTTTGTTGCTTTCGTGCTATACCCTGGGTCATCACACTTGCATTTGATTAGCGAATGCGTGGGCGAAAGGTGCTAGTGATCTCATTCAAGGTACGAGATTTACTCCCACAAATCTTCGGGTTATAAATGGAATGGGCAGGCTCCATTACATTCGTAACCCGAGGACCATCTGCAGTGAAATATAAATTTGGTATAAAATGTTTTGTTGTGAATGCAATTGCTTGAGGGCTCCTGGATTGGAGCTGAAAGGCGAAAGGGATGCCGGGGAGCCAACGCTACAGGATACTCACTGTAGGACAATTCAAATATTCGATTTAATCTCTTTCTCTCTCTCTCTCTCACTCAAGACAGAGTAACTCAGCCAAAGTCACTCAGCCAGCTTTCATACTAAACAGAGATGTCGAACTCAGTTAACCTGGTTTCCAGACAACCACCTTAATCACAATACCAAACTAATAATAATTGTATAACTGTACTCATACAAATTTATTCAATTAAGGAAAATTTCATTAGTAAATATCTTGCTATTATCTCCTTCTTGAGGTATATAAAAGTAAAAACAAGCAACTGGATAGAATAGTAGTTACAGTGTCACCTCTGACATGAAACACCAGTAGGAGTCCTTGAGCTATAAAGCCCTTGGTTTACCTCTCTACCTCAAAAATGAGAATAACAAACAAGCAGAGTTATGCCAGCTCAGATGTCACCTGGATTAACAAGATCCACATCATTCGTTGAGGAACCAGGACAATCTGATAAGTGGGCTATCAGAAAAACAATACATTAGATGAGGCACAAACAAACAAACCCTGATTTGATGGAATGCTACTATGCCAATAGACTTAATGAGAGAGGATAGATGAAACATATGCGTGAGCTATGGCTGGGCAGAAGACCTAGATCCTCACTAAGAAATGGTTAGTTACTGAATACTTCAACAAAGTGAAGAGAAAGCTGTTCACAATTTAAGAAACACCAACTACACATTACATCACAGACTCAAGAAGACCAGGAGGACCATCTAGAGGTGCAGCCAACACCTGGTGGAATATCACTGCCAACCCTCTACTTTACAGAGCATAGCAGCTGATATGAGGTATAAGTTAATGTATAAACTAGTTACAGTCAATCTTTGAAGCTGATTTATCAAATCTAATTGGAGATGGAGCTGCTAGAAGATGCCAATAGAGCCCACATGACAATCTCTACTACCATCATAATTGAAGTGGTGTAGGCTGCAGCCTCTATAATCATGGACCATTCTGGACAAATGGCTGTCTAATCCCTTGGTATATGATCAAAAAGAACAGCAGTACATACCCCCCACCTGCCAGAAAATTAGTTAGAGGCTAAGATTAAGACCACTCGAAGTCTCCTTGTAGGAGAGATAGGCAACATAAAAATTTAATAAATAAATTAAAACACTCAGAGAGAAGTTAGTCAGTTGCTAGAATTACAGAAGGGTATGTTGATTTGACGGCTGAAAATATATAAATACAGGCTCCATCTGAAGCTCTAGAGTATGCTGCAGCTGCCAGAAAAGTTAATGAAGTCCTAGATTGTACCAACAGAGGAATAGTTTCAAGATCATATGAATTGGCAGTCCTGCTTTATACTGCACTAGTGAGACTATACGTGGAACCCAGCATCCAGTTTTGGTCAGCATGATACAAAAAAGATGTTAAGACCCTAGAAAGAGTGCAGAGAAAAGCAACAAAGATGATATGACGTCTAGAGCTAAACCATACAAAGAAAGACTGAGGGAACTAATTATCTCTTGTCTTATAAGAGAAGAACTAGGGGATATGATAATAGTACTTGAGGGTTTGTCACAGAAAAGAGGCAGGTTGGCACTTCCAATCTGGAGCCGTGGCGCCACAGTCGGGGAAATAGCGGGCTCTTATGAGCCCACAAAAACCCCGACTGTCAAACCACCATCCGACCGGTCTTCGGATTGACCCTTATCTTGCAGGGATGGGGGGGGGGTGTGAAGAGAAATGCGTCGGTGTGCCAAGAGGAACAGGCAAGTTCCTCGGAGGCCAGAGGGAATCCTCGAAGTTGGCGGTGGGGGTAGGCAGCCATGGAGGCTGCCACAAAGCCGTGACAGATCGGGATACAAGATCGTATTATTATTATTATTATTATTTATTAAATTTCTATACCGCCCTTCTCCTGGCGGACCCAGGGCGGTGTACAGCCAATTAAAAACCAGTACATACACAATTAAAACCATCCTAAAATCAATATAAATTATGGCTGAAAGTTAAGACTCTAAAAAATTTAAAATTTAAAATGTATAAAATATATAAATATAAATATAAAATGTAAAATATTTAAAAAGAAGGGATCAGGCAAGTCCGGCGAGTTGAAAGAAGTGCGCCTTTAGAGCCCGACGAAAAGTCCGGAGGTCCGCAATAGTCCTCAGTTCAGGAGGCAGATCGTTCCAGAGGGTGGGGGCTGCCACAGAGAACGCTCTCCCCCTGGGGGTCGCCAGCCGGCATTGTCTGGCTGACGGCACCCTGAGGAGGCCCTCTCTGTGGGAGCGAACCGGTCGGTGGGAGGCAATTGGTGGCAGCAGGCGGTCCCGTAAGTACCCTGGTCCTAAGCCATGGAGCGCTTTAAAGGTCATTACCAACACCTTGAAACGCACCCGGAAATCAACCGGCAGCCAATGCAGCTCACGCAGGAGGGGTGTCACGTGGGAGCGCCCTGTCGCTCCCATAATCCCCCGCGCGGCCGCATTCTGCACCAGCTGAAGCCTCCGGGTGCATCCCAAGGGGAGCCCCATGTAGAGAGCATTACAGTAGTCCAGGCGAGACGTGACGAGCGCCTGAGTGACTGTGCGTAGGGAGTCCCGATCTAGAAAGGGCCGCAACTGGCGTATCAGGCGGACCTGATAAAAAGCCCCCCTGGCCACGGCTGTCGTATGATCCTCTAAAGACAGCCGTGAGTCCAGGAGGACGCCCAAGTTGCGCACCCTTTCCGTGGGGGCCAATGATTCGCCCCCAATAACCAACGATGGAGTCAGTTGGCTATATCGGGACGCCGGTAGCCACAGCCACTCGGTCTTGGAGGGGTTGAGTCGAAGCCTGTTTCTCCCCATCCAGACCCGCACAGCTTCAAGGCACTGGGACATCACCTCCACGGCATCATTGGGGTGGTCTGGGGTGGAAATGTACAGCTGAGTGTCATCAGCGTACTGATGGAATTCCACCCCAAAACCACGGATGATCTCACCCAGCGGCTTTACATAAATGTTGAACAGAAGGGGCGAGAGGACCGACCCTTGTGGCACCCCACACACTAGGCGCCTCGGGGTCGACCGCTGCCCCCCTGTCAACACAGATTGCGACCGGTCGGAGAGGTAGGAGGAGAACCACCGAAGGACGGTGCCCCCCACCCCCAATCCCTCCAACCGGCGCAACATGATACCATGGTCGATGGTATCAAAAGCCGCTGAGAGGTCTAACAGCACCAGGATAGAGGAGTACCCCCTACCCCGGGCCCTCCAGAGATCATCCACCAACGCGACCAATGCCGTTTCGGTGCTGTAACCAGACCTGAAGCCGGACTGGAGCGGGTCTAAATAGACAGCTTCATCCAGGCACCGGGGGAGCTGCCATGCCACCACACTCTCAACAACCTTCGCTAGAAAGGGAAGGTTGGAGACTGGACGATAATTTACCAAAGCAGCTGGGTCCAAGGAGGGCTTCTTGAGGAGGGGCCTCACCACCGCCTCCTTCAAGGCGGTCGGTAGGGCACCCTCACTCAGAGAAGCATTTATAATCTCCTGGAGCCAGCCTCGTGTAACCTCCCGGGAGGCCAGCACCAACCAGGAGGGACACGGGTCCAATAAACATGTGGTGGCGTTCAATCTCCCCAGGATCCTGTCCACGTCCTCGGGAGCCACAGGATCGAACTCAGCCCAGATAACACTCTCAAGACCGGGCTCAGTCACCTCGCCCGAACCAACCCAGTCGGCGGCCAACTCGTCCCGAATCTGAGTTATTTTATCATCCAGATATTGCACAAAATCCTCAGCACGTCCCTGCAAGGGGTCCTCCCGCGCTCCCAATTGAAGGAGGGAGCGGGTCACCCTAAACAGGGCGGCTGGGCGATTATCTGATGATGCAATAAGGGCGGCGAAATAGTTAGATTTCGCCGCTTTTATTGCCACTAAGTAAGTCTTAATATAAGCTCTTACTAGTGTCAAGTCAGAATCGGAGCGACTGGCCCTCCAACCGCTCTCTAGGCGTCTTTTCCGGCGCTTCATCTCCCTCAGCTCCTCGGTGAACCAAGGAGATAAGTGAGTTCGGCGCCGGGTCAGAGGCCGCGAAGGCACGACGCGGTCCAAGGCCCCCCCGGCTGCCCTATTCCAGGCAGCCACCAGGTCCTCGGCCGAGTCGCGTGTCAGTGTCTCAGGAAATGGCCCAAGCTCCGTCTGGAACCTATCAGGATCCATCAGGCGCCTGGGGCGGAACCACCTAGTTGGTTCCGCCTCCCTGCGGTGGGGTGCAGCGGTCCGAAAGTCGAGTCGAAGGAGCGAGTGGTCAGTCCATGACAAGGGTTCTATAACTATATCCCCAATATCAAGACCACTCAACCACTGACCAGAGACAAAAACTAGATCCAGGGTGTGTCCACCAATGTGAGTCGGGCCCTGAATTACCTGGGTCAGGTCCATGGCCGTCATGGAAGCCATGAACTCCCGAGCCATCTCAGATGCTTCCCCGACGGATGGCAAGTTGAAATCCCCCATGACTATAAGCCTGGGGGTACCAACCGCCACCTCGGCTATCACATTGAGAAACTCGGGCAGGGTCGTTGCCACGTGGCAGGGAGCCAGGTACGTGACTAGCAAACCCATCTGCCCACCAGGGCCCCACCTCACAAAGATGGACTCACACCCGGCTATCTGAGGTACAGTGGCCTCCCTCGGACTCAGACCCTCTTTAATAACAACCGCTACTCCCCCACCCCTGCCCTGGGCTCTTGGCTGATGGAATGCAAGAAAACCTGGTGGGCACATCTCCACGAGGGGAACCCCCCCCTCGTGGCCCAACCAGGTCTCGGTGATACCAGCCAGGTCCGCACCCCCCTCTTTAAGGAGGTCACATATGAGAGGGGCTTTATTTACAACGGACCTGGCATTGCACAACATCAGCCGGAGCCCCGGGTCCTGAGACTCTAGACAACCCGGGGAACAGGAATAGCTCTGGGGACCGGGGCAAGCAATCGCTCGAAGGCAGCGAGTGCGTGCCCCCGCCACACGATATGGTCCCCTGCTCTCGCCATATCTGCCCCTCCCACATAACGTATTTATCACACAACCCTCTGCAGAGGGCTCAGTAAGAGCCCTCTTACCTCCAGAAACTAGACCCCCAGTGGCATCTAAGACTGCCTGGCCTGTCCCTTTCCCCCCTAAATTTCCCCCCAAACCCACACCCTCCCCCACCCTAGAACCCCTTAAAACACCCGTTAAAAAAGTTCTTAAAAAACCCCTCAGTCCCCGTTTTTTCACATGCCACCTCTCGGGGTCCCAAAACCCGTCATTAAGGTAGGCCCTCGATAACGTAGAGGGCCAAACCTGCGAGAGGGGGGAATCTCGCAGGGCAAGAAGCGAAGACCTAGGGAACATCCAGCAATAGCAGACAAGAGAATGGGGGGCATGGCATAGGTCCATCATCAAAGTTCGAAAATGTCCTGAAGCAGGGCCAGGTCGATCAGGAGAGACGCCGCTACCCTCTCACGGTAGCGGCTAGGAGTCCCCGCATTCTGCCCGGCTGAGGGGATGTCCGGGCCACCCTCTCACAGCGGTCCAACCGACGGCAGGAGCGTTAGAAAAGTCCAAGTCCAAGGCCACTCTCTCACCGTGGCCTGGCAAAATTCCTCCTGCCGGTACGGCCACCCCTCAGGGTAGGTGACAAAGATCGGCTCCATAAGTCCTCCCATGAGCTGGCCTGTTTCAGTGGCCAGCCAGCGGAATGATGGAAAAATGGTGAAAAAAAGCCACAGTTTAAAAATCTCGCTCCAGAGAATAACGGACAGATAGCAGGGAAGGTGGACAAAGTTCGAGGGAGTATAAAGTATACTTTATACAAAGTACAAAGTATAGGAGGGAAGAAGAAGAAAGAGCGAGTATCTCGAAGCCGGGTGAGTGACACCAACCCAGGCAAAACAACAGGTTTATTTGGATTAAAAAAAAAAAGACCTCAAACTTTAAACAGTGGCTACAGATCTGTGGGACTTGAAGATTGAAAGGGGAAAAAAAATGGAAATGAAGACCCGAAATAGACTTTGCTTTAGTAAATTTGGCTTGGAAGAATTGGCTTTTAATAATTTAGAAAATTGATTTTGCTTTTATTTGGAGTGGATTGGAGAAATGTCTCTTTGGGAGTTTACACCTTGGAAAGTTAACAAAGCTAATGAAGAAAGACAGATGGATGGCTACATAATTGCCATAGAGTCTGCGGTGACTAAGCAGGAGGGTGGATTGAAGAGATTTCTCCTTCCGTTTGGAAAAGAAACATTTTAAATGGCTTTTTACCTTGGATTATTTTGAAATTAACATTAGATCTATGGACTTTGGAGATTCCTATTCTGTACCAGATGATTTTAAGAAGAAAGAAGGAATATTTTGGATACTTGACAATGGAAATTAACAAGCTTAGCAAAAAAAATTAGGTGTGGTGCAGGAACAAAAGACAGGAAGTTGATGCATCAGACATTATGAAAGCATTAAAGGAACACACAGAATTCTTTAATTTGAACAGATGAACTTTGAAATGGAATATTTATGGACAGATAGGAAAAGAAAGAAAAGGAGGAAATAAAGTAGATAAATTTAAATGTAATTAAATTGAAATGTAAAGTTTAAAAGCCTAAAAGTATATATGATTTCTGGATAAAAACAGGAAGGTTTCTGGAGTAATAAAAATAGAAAGTAAGAGTTGGCAATTAACATAGAGGATGATATATAGGTGGCTAAAACAATAAAGAAGAATATATATTAATGTGAGACAACTTTAAGAAAATTTACTATTTGATGTAATATGTTTTAATTTTAATTTGCAAACAAATGCTAGATTGATGATTATGCTGGACTAATGTTTTATTGAACAAACTATAAGATACAGAGATTTTAGCAATAAATTGTGATTTAATTTAATATATGCTGGAAATGATGATTATTACAAAATATATTGAGAATTAATTTGAAAGAACATGCTGGGAAACTGACATAAAATAGATAATTATATGCTAAGGGAAAGTATAAAATAAGAGGGATGGATACCAACTAGATAAGAGTTTGAGACTCAGAGGAAATACATTGGAAACTAGTTAAAATGCTGGAAATCAGCCAAACAATTATAGGAGAGTTGGGGTAGACTATGCTGGAAATCAGCCTGTCAGGTATGTTTCCTTCAAAGTCCAGGAAAGAATGACCCAGATTCCATTGTATATAGAGAAAGGTACTTTTACTAGAAAATGAAGTGATCACAACTAAGGAAAAGCAGAATCTGAGACAAAAAGTTCGAAAGTTGTAGATAGAAAGCATCCCCTCCCACTGTCCAATGTAAATCATCCAATCCAAAGGTCTCCCAGGTGTCAGGTGAAAGCACGCATCTGGCAGTGTCATCAATCAGGAATGCCCTGGCCATTGACCCGATAGTAGCTTCAAAGATGCAGCAATAAGTCTTAAGTATCACTTCTGATTCACTCCTCCAGCACGCTTATAACCCAAACTAACTTCCCCCTCCCCCTGTTACTATGGCATCCAAACCAGGGAAAAGTGGAGGCTGACACAGCCAAACAAGAGAGGGAGCCCTGGAGGAGACTATGCTAGAAATCAGCCAAACATAATATGCCGAAAATCAGCCAATAAAATGTTGGAAATCAGCCAAACAAATAGGAGAGTTGGAGGAGATTATGCTTGAAATCAGCCAAACAATGGAGGGAGTTTAGGAGGAGATTATGCTGGAAATCAGCCAAATATAATATGCTGGAAATCAGCCAATAACGATGGTAGGCTTGGAGGAGACTATACTGAAATTAGCCAAAAATAGTTGGTGCTCTGGAGGAGACTATGCTGGGAATCAGCCAAACAGAATACATTGGAAAATAATAGAGGGAGGTGTGGAAGAAAATATGCTGGAAATTAGATTAAATAAAATATGTTTTTGTGATAAACCTGTGTAACATAAAAAGTGTAATAGATGATAAGTGGGATAAAATTAAAGATAAATTGACAAAGTTTAAGATATTAAGATTCGAGGAAAAGGGTCAAGAGATTAAGAATTAAATAGAACTTTGTTTTATAAAGTGTGATAAAAATGGATTGAATTTGAATTTGTATTGAATTGAAATTAAGATTTGTGTTAATAAAATTGTAAGGTTAGGGTTAGGGTTAGGGGTTAGAATATTGTTAAAAATTATTTTGATACTGATGGTAAAAGATACAAGGTGAAGAAGATATAATCAGGATTGATATATAGATATAAAAATGAGTGAAAGTTAATTTGAAATTAAAATTGTATTGATATAATGGATCTGTTTAGATGAAGATGTTAGAATTTACCGTATTTTCCGGCGTTTAAGACGACTTTCTAACACAAAAGAATCTTCTCAAAAGTCGGGGGTCGTCTTATACCCCGGGTGTCGGTCTCCTGTAACCAGGCAGACCAGCCCGAAAGGCTTTGACGAGCCTTAAATGGCTCTAAGGAGCCAAGCTGAATTGCCTGCTGAGTTGCCGCTAATCAGCTGAGTTACCCGCAAGCCCCCTGTAAAAGGGAAAAACTTTCCTTTTACACAACGCTGGTGCAGCTGGATCACCAGAGCTTGGATGGCCAAGCGCTGTGTAAAAGGGAAAAACTTTTCTTTTACACAACGCTGGCCATCCCAGCTGTCTATTTAGACCCGCTCCAGTCCGGCTTCAGGTCTGGTTACAGCACCGAAACGGCATTGGTCGCGTTGGTGGATGATCTCTGGAGGGCCCGGGGTAGGGGGTACTCCTCTATCCTGGTGCTGTTAGACCTCTCAGCGGCTTTTGATACCATCGACCATGGTATCATGTTGCGCCGGTTGGAGGGATTGGGGGTGGGGGGCACCGTCCTTCGGTGGTTCTCCTCCTACCTCTCCGACCGGTCGCAATCTGTGTTGACAGGGGGGCAGCGGTCGACCCCGAGGCGCCTAGTGTGTGGGGTGCCACAAGGGTCGGTCCTCTCGCCCCTTCTGTTCAACATTTATGTAAAGCCGCTGGGTGAGATCATCCGTGGTTTTGGGGTGGAATTCCATCAGTACGCTGATGACACTCAGCTGTACATTTCCACCCCAGACCACCCCAATGATGCCGTGGAGGTGATGTCCCAGTGCCTTGAAGCTGTGCGGGTCTGGATGGGGAGAAACAGGCTTCGACTCAACCCCTCCAAGACCGAGTGGCTGTGGCTACCGGCGTCCCGATATAGCCAACTGACTCCATCGTTGGTTATTGGGGGCGAATCATTGGCCCCCACGGAAAGGGTGCGCAACTTGGGCGTCCTCCTGGACTCACGGCTGTCTTTAGAGGATCATACGACAGCCGTGGCCAGGGGGGCTTTTTATCAGGTCCGCCTGATACGCCAGTTGCGGCCCTTTCTAGATCGGGACTCCCTACGCACAGTCACTCAGGCGCTCGTCACGTCTCGCCTGGACTACTGTAATGCTCTCTACATGGGGCTCCCCTTGGGATGCACCCGGAGGCTTCAGCTGGTGCAGAATGCGGCCGCGCGGGGGATTATGGGAGCGACAGGGCGCTCCCACGTGACACCTCTCCTGCGTGAGCTGCATTGGCTGCCGGTTGATTTCCGGGTGCGTTTCAAGGTGTTGGTAATGACCTTTAAAGCGCTCCATGGCTTAGGACCAGGGTACTTACGGGACCGCCTGCTGCCACCAATTGCCTCCCACCGACCGGTTCGCTCCCACAGAGAGGGCCTCCTCAGGGTGCCGTCAGCCAGACAATGCCGGCTGGCGACCCCCAGGGGGAGAGCGTTCTCTGTGGTAGCCCCCACCCTCTGGAACGATCTGCCTCCTGAACTGAGGACTATTACGGACCTCCGGACTTTTCGTCGGGCTCTAAAGACGCACTTTTTTCAACTTGCCGGACTTGCCTGATCCCTTTTTTAAATATTTTATATTCTATATTTATATTTATATATTTTTATACATTTTTAAATTTTAAATTTTTTAGTGCTTTAGCTTTCAGCCATATCTTATATTGATTTTAGGATGGTTTTAATTGTTTATGTACTGGTTTTAAATTGGCTGTACACCGCCCTGGGTCCGCCAGGAGAAGGGCGGTATAGAAATTTAATAAATAAATAAATAAATAAATAAATAAATCTGAGCACAGCTGGAGTGATTACAGGAAAGCCTATGACTATATGCCACATAGATGGATCTGTGAATCCCTGGACCTATACAAAGTCAATAGGATACTAAGTACATTCCTCAAAATCTCAATGGGGCTATGGAAGACAACCATGGAAATGAATTCAAGAAACATTACATAAGTGGCCCTCAAGTCTGGCATTTATCAAGATAATGGCATTGTCCCTATTCTGCATACGCTTGAACTCCTCAGCCAGACAATCTTAATGACTAGATATGGATATAAGTTCAAGAGTGGAACTTCCATCAACCATCTTTTCTATAGGGATGACATATATCCATTCTAACTGAGAGTATGTTAAGATGTATGAGACGTTGACTCGATGAACCTCCTGACACAGATCTACAATGAAGAAGTTGGAATATCATTTGGACTGGAGAAGTATGGCTGCATTAAAGTCAAGAGAAGGAAGGTAGTTGATTTGCTGATTCATCTAATGTAGATTTAAAGTGAGGACACTCAGATGTCATTTGAATTGGAGATGTACGGCCGACTGGTAATAAGGAGAGGGAAGTTAGTTAAGTCTGATAAGATGGAACTACCAATCAGCCATAGTACAGACATACAAACCAGTTGTAAATACCTTGGTATTCTACAATCACATGGAACCAGGTGGAGGAAGAAAAGGTAAGGAAGACCCCAAAATCCAAGTACTCCTAACAATGAGACAGATCCTGAACCTCAATGGAAAGGACAAGATCCACATCATAACATATAATCTGCCAGATTTCCATCTGGTATAGGCCAAAGGAGGACATGGGAGTTGTCGATGTGAAGACCTGGAAATTCCCCACAATGTAGAGAGGTTTCCACCCCAAGCCCAATATTCAGAGACTGTACATCAGGTAGAAAGCAGGTAGACAGGGCATTCAGGCGTGCATTAGTGAGGTGGGACCTAAAAATGAAAAATGCTACCTAATGTAGGGACAAGCATGGTTGGAAGATTAAGCAGAGGAAGGGCCACGGCAAGACAAGATCTGTCAATGTTCTATCAACAGATAGCTGAGTTGGCAGACATTGGGAAATCCTACTGATGGCTTGAAAGGGCTAAGCTAAAAGAAAGCATTGAAGCATTCATCATAGTGGCACTAAGCATCAGATCAGGAGAATCAGGAAGCTAGCATATGAAATGCAGATTTTGCATCAGAGAAGGATTGATGGATTATCTCAGAGATAATCCATCATAGTGGGAGAGTGTATGATACAGGCGGAAATAGAAACACTGAACAATGCAATCAAATAGTTGACATTGTGTAAAGGAACATCTGCATAGTGTATGGGTTATATCCTCTTAAGTCCAGAAGGGAGATTCCACAGAAAATGACAGAGAATAGCAGGGCTA
The DNA here is from genome assembly GCA_038048745.1 of Coluber constrictor foxii. Classification (NCBI taxonomy): domain Eukaryota; kingdom Metazoa; phylum Chordata; class Lepidosauria; order Squamata; family Colubridae; genus Coluber; species Coluber constrictor. The sequence goes on along the minus strand of CM075961.1, from coordinate 108,578,341 downwards.
AAATCCTTTGGAATTTCCAACTCCAATAGACAAGTATGTACTGGCCAGTCAATCAGACATCATGAGACTAGATAAAGACTAAAAGACAGTGGTGATGATAGATGTAGTGCAGTAATACTAAGTGACAGCAACACAAAGAAAGAGAAGCTGGAGAGAGTATTTGGAAAGGCCAAAGAGGTCCCAGGGACTCAGGGCAGTGACTCATAAGCTGGAAGAGTGGCTCTAATAGAACCCAGGAACTTCAGTGCAAACTATCCAAAAGAACGCAGTGCTACATAGTGTACAGAATCCTCAAACTCCCAAGCCTTCTAAGGTAGAAGACCCTAGATACGTGATGGCAAACTTAAGGGAAGTGTCAGAGGTGGCATGCCAAGCCCTCTCTGTGGGCATGTGTGCCATCACCAGCTGCTCTTTTGGGTTCCGGCGCACATGCACGTAACGGAACCCAAAAGAGCAGCTGGCCACCACACACATGTGCACCGGACAGCTGCTCTCTTCCGGGTTCTGGCACACATGCATTCCAGTTTCGGTACTCGGTGCCAAAAAGGTTAACCATCACTGCCCTAGATTGAAGAAGAAATATGCCAATTCAATAAGAATTAATTAAAAAGACTTCAACCCATGAACAAGAAAATCCCACAATTCAATTAAAAATGTATTTCCATCAATTTTAAAACAGCATGTTTATATGAGCAGTTAAACTGAGAAGAAACTGCTTCATGTGAGAACCTACCGTATTTTTCACTCCATAAGATGCTCCTGACCATAAGATGCACCTAGGTTTAGAGGAGGAAAACAAGAAAAAAAAATCTGCCTCTGCCTCCCAGTGTCCATCCGGTATTCATCTGGCTAGTATCCTTGCAGTAAACAACCTGCCTATTCCGTGTCTGCTGTCTCCGCTGGAGAAGGCTGGAGCCTTCCCCTCCGAGCAGCTGATCGGTGGTTGGACTGGCCTCCTGGAACACCACTGATCAGCTGTTCCAGGCAACGGGGATCACTGCTGCCATTCACTGCTGCTGCCTGTCGCCCATATTCACTCCATAAGATGCACAGACATTTCCACCCACTTTTGGGAGGAAAAAAAGTGTGTCTTATGGAACAAAAAATACGGTAGTTACTAACTAGGGTAGCCACATTATTGTTATAAAAATTATAACTTAATATTTTGTGAATTTAATCATGTCTATTTTATATTTTATCATAATAGTGTTATTGATTATCAATTAATTTCATTGTTTAAACATATTGAAAACTTGGAATTTTTAATGGCATGTAAAGGTTTAATATAAGTGAATAGGGATCATGAAATTGACGTTTTAAGTGAGCTTCTGCAGCTTCAGCATTAACAAAGCAAGATATCCAATAATTTAGAACTAATCTGGAAACTAAACCAGCTGGCTCAGAAAGAAAGAGTATTGGGCAGCAAGATAAATGATATATCAATAGAATATCTAAGCACTGCAATCCCCTCTGGAAACAAGTAGACACAGAAATAATTTGTATCAAGAACTTTTGCTATCTGGAGCCCTTCATATAACTCTTTCATTATTTTCTCAAAGTATAAGCTTGGAGGAAAAGCACAAATACTACAGTACATGTCAAAATTAAGGAAATAAATTATAGACCACCATTTGACCATCATTCACCATATTATGAGTTATTTTCCAGCATGAGTATGTACCTCTATTAGTTCATCTCTTTGGCAAAGGCTTTCCTTGAGGTCATTTACTTTATGCTGTAGTACACTGCACATATGTTTCTGTCTTTCCAATTCCTGCATTAAACAAACAAAAACGTGGAAATTAGATGACTTTAAAATTTGTTTCAGTAACTTTGGTTACTCTTAAATAACATTTTGAAGCTTGTTACAATAATGTAAGCTAATTTCAAGTTTCTGTGGGCTAGTAAGAGAATACTCTTAATATTTATTATGGAGACAGGAAGGAACCCAATTATGAAATCTGTCTTAAACATTTTCACAATTTCCAAGTAGTAGACCTCACCCTCATCCTCACCTTAACCCCCTAATATTATAATCAAAACCCAATTTTGAATAGACAACATGTTTGTTTCCAATGCTTGGCATTAGGCCAATATTGTCAATTTACCACTATATCTGACAGAATTTTTCAAATTTGTTTCAGTAAACTGTAATAATCATGGGCAAGGAATAACAGAATAACAGAGTTGTAAAAGACCTTTGTCTTCCAGTCCAACCCGCTGCTCAGGCAAGAGACCCTATACCAGGGGTATCATCCTGGAAACTGCAAGAGTTTGCAGGCTTGATAAAAAGCCTGCATTGCCTCGGCCCGGCCTGGCCCATCCTGGCGGGCACACACACAGGAGGTGGCAAGCACATGAAGACTGGCCATGCTCACTGGCCTCGCCCCACCAGGCCTCCTTGCCTCTGCACCCAGCCTCACCTCTGCACCTGGCCTGGCCTCTTGCCCCTGCAGCCAGGCTTACTTACTTACTTACTTATTTAATTAATTAATTTGTATACCACCCTTCTCCTGACGGACTCAGGGCGGTGAACAGCCAAAAATTAAAATACAAGCAATATGAAAGTTAAAATAATTAAAAACATAATTAAATCAATTTTGGCTTCCCCAAATTTAAAGCCCTTCACTAAAATTAACCCATTAAAATCTTCTTTAAGCCAGCCCAGCTTGCTGAAATAGAAAGGTCTTCAGGGCCTTGCGGAAAGTATGGAGGTCTGGGATTAATCGTATTCCCGGGGGTAACTCGTTCCAGAGGGCGGGTGCCCCACAGAGAAGGCTCTCCCCCTGGGGATCGCCAGTCGACATTGCCTGACCGACGGCACCCTGAGGAGACCCTCTCTGTGAAAGAATATTGGCTGGTGGGACGTTATCGGTGGCAGAAGGTGGTCTCGTAAGTACCCAGGCCCTAAACCATGGAGCGCCTTAAAGATGAGAACCAAGACCTTGAAGCGCACCCAGAAGACCACTGGGAGCCAGTGCAGCTCATGCAGGAGAGGTGTCACATGGGAGCGCCAAATTGCCCCCACAATCACCTGCGCGGCTGCATTCTGGACCAGTTGGAGCCTCCAGGTGGTCCTCGAGGAGAGCCCCATGTAGAGAGCATTACAGAAGTCCAGGCGAGAAGTGACCAGGGCATGAGTGACTGTGCATAAGAAGTCCTGATCCAGAAAGGGACGCAACTGGCGTATCAGGCAAACTTGATAAAAAGCCCCCTTGGCCACGGCCATCATATGCTCTTCTAAAGACAGCCGTGCATCCAGGAGGATGCCCAAGTTACGAGCTCTCTCCATGGGGGCCAAAGACTCGCCCCCAACAGCCAGCGAAGGCATCAGCTGGCTATATCGGGATGCCGGCAGCCACAGCCACTCGGTCTTGGAAGGGTTGAGTCGGAGCCTGTTCCTCCCCATCCAGACCCGTATGGCCTCCAGACACTTTGCCAGGCTTCTGGCCTTACCTCACCCTATGGTGGCACCGGCAGCAGCTTTGAGGAGGTAAGCACAGCCGGGTCCCCTCTTGGGGAAGCGGGACTGCTTGCACGTGGCTGTTTCTGATGCCTGGGGAGGGGCTAGCAAGGCATCAATGCTTGTGAGCAACTGGAGCGGGTGCTCAGGGCTTCAATCCTGGAGTGTGGTTGGAGGGGCAGCTGAACTGCAATGGGGAAGGGGATTAAAAATAGGAAGCTGCCGCAGGCAATGGGCAGGCAGCAGGTAACCTTAACTCTTAGTCTGGACTCCAGCCTAAAACTAAATGGCCTGCCCCCCCACCTCATCCCAGCATCCCAGACCCCTCAGCCTCATGCAAGCACCGATGCCCCACCAGGCCCCCCAGCATCACAAATAGAGCAGAGCAGGACAGGAGTGTGAGGCGGCATGATACACCCATGGACAAAGATATCGGTGCCCCGTGGAGACCGAGTTTCCATTGTCAGGCAGGCAGGATCAGATGAGGGTGGCATGCTGCGGCAGGCCAACTGCCTGTTCAGTGTCAGACAGGCAGGATTAGGCAGTTGGCCTCCTGCACTGCTGCTGCAGGGGGCCAGCACAGCTTTGCAAATGCAGGGGGATTTGGGGGAGAATCTGGAGGTCTCCAGCAGAGGAAGAAGAGATCAGGTGGGTGCCAAAGCCTCATCCATCAGAGGAGCTTTGCTGTCTGGGGGTGGGGAGGGCAGGGGAAAAGGATGGCACATTCTACAATTGCAGGGAGTCTGGGGAGAGGCATGGCAGGCAAATAGATGTGGCGTGTTCTTGGGGGCAGCTGAACTACCTGTTAGATGTTACACTGGAGGGCTCCCCCAAGCCGCACATCACCTTTCGCCTGCCCACATAGTCCCACCAGGCACCCCGCCTGCAATGCCAGAAAATGCGACAGCCTTGCCGCTTGCTTGCACAACTCCTCACAGACAGCGAGGCTCTTTTGATGGATGAGGCTTTGGCGCTCACCCTGGTCTCTCCTTCCTCCACTGGAGACCTCTGGATCTCTTCTCCTAGCCTTGTTTGGCCCTTGATGTGAGCAACATCAAGCCAGCCAGGTTGAGTTGGCCACGCCCCCCTGGCCACATGACCATTCAGATACACCTACCCAGCCATGCTCACCTGGCCCTTTGGGGGCAATCATAATCTGGCCATCAATGAAATTGACTTTGACAGCGCTGCCCTATATAATTTAGACAAATGGCTGTCCAATAAGAGTAACTTAGAATCAAAAGAAAGAAAAGAAGGAAGGGAAATTGCTGCTAGAACAAATTAATTTTTCCATGTTTGAGCCATCATAGATTCTAGTAAGGTCTTTATCTTCATTAAAAATATGCAATGTTATTTTCAAGTATCAATATACCTAAGTACACACATATTTTTTTTAATATTCTGCTATTTAAAATCTACATTCTGCATATAATAAATTATAAATTTAAGTACCTTAGTCTTTTCTTCATTTTCCCTATAGTATTCTGCTAATTGCTCTTCTCTTTCCTCAACGACATCTTTTAGAGTATCCACTTGATAGATTAAATTGTTTTTTTCATTATCAAGCTGGGCATTAGAAACCATGGCCTTCTTGTATTTCTCTTCAACTTCAGCAAGTGACTCCTAGAAACATGTTATTCCTTTATTTATTAACCATTATTTAAATAGAAGCACACAGAATGTTCCATACTTAACCATGTTATCTTTCTAAGTTATGTCTGTTTAAATGTGCATGCCAATGAAATTTTAACATGCACCTGGACATTTAAGGAATTGATTTTATTATTTTCTTTGCAAATGCCAGCAATTTAAGCAAGTTATTTATAATAGTTCTAGAAGGCAGTTATTTTAGCTTGATCTAGCAAAAAGAATTAGCAAGTAATTTTTATATTAATGTATAATCATTATATAATCACAGCGTATTTCTTTCATAAACTGAAGTCTAAGACGTCTGTCTTTAACTTCCTTCAATTTAATTTACAATTAGGAAGCAAAGTTATACATAAATTTGCACACACACACACACACACACACACAAAATAAATAGTACCCCTTAGTGACTAAATCTATACCTGAATGGTTTGAGAGTATTAAATTAAAAATTAATCATGGGCCCCCCAAAAATGGTACTGTCTTTTGCATATTGCAAATTAAAGGAAAAATGTTTAAATATCTAATAAAATTTCTGTATGTTGAACAACTTTCATAAGCAGTGACAATTTTGAAATCGTAAGAGCTATAGTCAGACAGACTTGGAAAAGAGCTTTATAAGGGAAGATGAAGAATTCATGAAAAACAGAGGACTTCAATGACAATTTATCCTGAAGATTTAATATGAGCTCCAGCTTAATACTAGTTTCAGGACAACACTAATAGTAAGGTATCTCCAACAAAATAGTAGCATGAGATGGTTCTTTGTCAAAACCAGCAAAGCTGTTCCTATGAGTAGTAATTTGAATCAAAGAATTTTACTACCCACTCATTGAAGAAGGATCAATAGAGACAAAATTGATGAAAAATCAGGTCACAGTTTATGTATTACACCCTTTAGATTCTAATGTTTACGAAGTGCCCTGGATGTTAAATAGACAGCATTCAGATTATTTTTTAATATAATGTGCTCATATCTATAGCCAATAATTCTATAAACAAAGATTGGTATTTGGCCTTGGAATCAGATACATAAATATAAGCCCAATTTTGCACTTTTCTTTCTAAATGGTGTATTTGGTATGTACTTCATTTATTTTTTCTTTATATACTCCCAATGTGACTTAAAGCATTATTAAAAATTATCTAGTGATTTATTATTTCTCTTCAGAACATAATTCTGATTTTAATTTCACTATCAATCTCTAACAGAGTGGTTTCTAATTATTCGACTTATAAAATTTTTACTTGGATTTTCATGTAAAAATAAAAATTTAAATTATTCAAATTATTGAAAGGGTTAGGGTTGCATTATATAATATTCATTACTTCAATTATCTTACTTCAGAAATACTATGTGATGACTTAATTCTCCGGTGAAGGCTCTAATGCCGGCAAAGGTGGAAGGAAAGTGGACATACAAGAGCAACGTGAATGGACACAGTTACAGTGGCAATAGATGCACCATTGGAAGACATAAAGAAAATCTAATTATGTGGTCACTAAGAATTGACACCAACATGATAGATCTTGATCTATTATTACTATTAGTACTTGATCTATTAGTACTTGCTAGCACAATCTATTATTACTATTAATACATTTGATACTACTGAAGTAAAATGTAATATACACTAGTAACTACTGTATATGTACAAAACCTATCCTCCAATTTACTCATTAGACACATTTTTAATAAAAAGAGTAATTAGTATGTTAGTAAACTCTTAACAAAATTTGCAAAAATGTCATTACCAAAGTATTACCATAGTGAGTACATGCTTGGGAGAAACCCTAATACCTTTAGTTCTTTAAGTCCCTGCATGTATCTCCCCTCTACATCTTGTATCTGGTCCTTAAGATCATAGATATCCTGCGGGACATAGGAATGAACCACTGCATAAGAACATCATAAAGATTGATTATATAATTGTATGATTTAAAAATCAGGTGATTTAGTGTATATTTTACCTACCAAATTATAGATTCAATTAATGATATATCCTTGATACTTCAAGATGACAGAATTAAATTTAAATTGGTATTTCTTATAAAGGTCTATGTACATTTAAAATACAAAATCTCCAAGAACACAAATTTCAGATATAAACTGTTCACAATCTTATTTTGAATGCAAATCTGAAAAGGTGCATAATGACATTTGCAAACTATAACAGCAGAGTTCTATATACTGGAAGTCCTCAACCTGTTTGGTTAGAAACCAGCCAAAGTTACCCCTAATTTAAAGCAGGGGACTACAAATCAAATTCAAAGTTCTGATGTGTGAACCCCCTCTGCAGTGAAATAACTGAATTTTCATTACTCAGCAACACAGCCACTTTTATGGCCATTTTAAGCATCCCGTGGTCATATCACCTCATTATTTCTCAGTTTTGCCAAAAACTGCACTTATTTCTAGTTTTAGGTACAACTGAGCCCATCAGTGAATCACTGCTTCACTTAACAGCCATAGCATTCACTTAATGTTTGGGGGGAGGGGGGAAGGTTATAAAATCAATTGATCACATAACCAACCCATTTTTTTTTTAATTTGATTTATATGCCGCCCTTCTCTGGAGACTCAGGGCGGCTTACAATGCGTTAAGCAATAGCCTTCATACTTTTGTATATTTATAGAAAGTCAGCTTATTGCCCCCACAAACTGGGTCCTCAATTTACCCACCTTGGAAAGGATGGAAGGCTGAATCGACCTTGAGCCTGGCTAGGATTGAACTCAGAGAAATTACAGGCAGCTGGTGTTAATTGCTGCCTTTAGTAGGAGGCATTAGCCCTCTACGCTACACAGGCTCCTTAAACCATTAAACCATTAAAATCCTTAAATTTTAAAACCATTGCCACATATGACGTCAATAACTATAGAATTTTAGAACTATGCTAACTTATATTACACTTTTAGTAAAGTTCTGCTTCCTTCTTATAGTAAGATATTATGGATAACCGGTTAATACAAGAAAAAAACTAGAGAGAATTGATCTTATTAAGAAATGATTATTTACAAAATACACTCAACCAATTTTAAAATTTGGAAAATGTAACTAGAAGCAAGGGAGCCTATATTTTTATATAGCTTTCATTGTTCAGTGTAAAGTATTATATTATTGTTATTTTAATATTTATAGTCAAGAATTCCATAGACTTAAGGTGGTAAATTATGACATAGATTAACATAAATAAATCATTTTTAAAAGACTGATAATGTATTCCCTCATTTAAATTTATGATAGATAAATACAGTTATATTACATTCAAACTCTTTTCATGTTAATTACTTATTCAGCTTTAAAATATATCTCTAAACACATTTAACTAACCTGATTTCACTGAGATTTATTGACTTTTAAGCATTTAGAATACAGTTGAAAAGAGTTATGGTGATGATATAATTGAATATCATCAACATGATACAATTTTGCAATCCATATTCTCAATGTAATGTTGATCTGCATCATTCCCCAATAATCTATGTAACTTTCACACATAAATTCCATTAATCATCCAGGAAATAAGTGTTTCAAATCTAATTCTCAAAATTATCTTTCTCTCTTTCTTCCTTCTTTTTCTTCCTTCCTTCCCTCTCCTTTCTTTTCCTACCTTCTATCTCCTTCCATATTGCAAATATGTAATCATCCTCTTAAACTAGCCTACAATTTGATTTATACAAATATATATGAGTTTTCTTTTATTGTTAACCAATAAAAATTTCTCACCCGCAATTCATTTAACGAGGTATCAGGCTCAACTAGGCTGCTTGTATCTCCGCTTCCTCGTCTAGAAGAATTTCCACTTAAAGGAGTTGCTGAATTGCGAGATGCTGGCTAAAGAAAACAATTGTTTTAAATTTCGTTTACATTTTAATAGTTTTCTTAGCTAAATATGTAAACAATATATCAATCCAAGAAGAATATTATAATTTTGAAAAAAAAATTCTTATAAAGACTATTGTAATGTTAAATGAATTTACTGAATTGCATCAGGAAATGCTGAACATATGTCTTCTCCATTCAACCTGACCTAATGGTTTATTATTTTTTCAGATTTCATTCCACAATTTACTATGCAAAGCATTCAGCAGAGATACTTCACAAATTACATTAGCCCAGATTAAGCGACTCTATTTGAGAATTAAAATTGACTCATTATTCCAATAACTTATCTGGTTGTTTTGAAGACGCGCTCTGGTACATCAGACCTCTAAGCAGAAATGCTATTTGTGTATTTGCATACAAATTGCACAATTGGGAACAGCTTTTGAAACAGCTGCACAAGTTTTGCAAAGTTTGAAGCCACTTTAGTGCTTCCAAAGCAGTTAATTTACGCTAATTAATTTTGCAAAACATTTTGCACAGGTTTAATTGCATACATCATAACCCAAATTACTCTACTTATAAAGATGTGAAGAAATAATGAAGACAACTGCTGATACACAGGAAGACAGATCCTTTCTGCGTGCTGGGGACCTAAAGTATCTATTTTTCGGACTATAAGACGCACCTAGGTTTAGAGGAGGAAAACAAGAAAAAAAATATTCTGAATCAAATAGTGCAGTAATATATTTAATAAAATAGAGCAGAGTAATATTTCAACCATGTAAAGTCAACAGCAATATTAACAACCATCATCCCTGTCATTAACAAATGAGGAGAGACTTTAAGGTTCAAGCATTCTTCTAATTTTCTGGAAACCCCAAGAACTCACCATTGCTAGCGGCAGAATTTAGGAAGCTCAGTTGCTCACCAACACTGCTATCACTTTCTTCGCTATCTTCATATATGATACTATCTTCAGTTCCATCTAAGGCATTGCTAATGCCACATTTGTTGAATGACCATGCAATGATTTCGTCCTTCACTGAGTGCCATTATGTTTTAACAAGCTTGAGTGATTGTGGGCCTCTTCATTTGTCCAGTAGGTGTCAGATTAGCCAACCATTTATTCCACTTTTCTCGCATATAGACTTTAAATGGTTTGTTGATGGAAACCTCAAGAGATTGCAACTGGCTGGTAAGACCCCCAGGAATTACAGCTAGATGAGTCTTCATTTCTTTCAATCTCTTTTATGTGGTTTCGCTAATATGTGCTCTAAACTGGCCGAGCACTAATAAAGCAGGTTTTTTCAGAAGTGTGGTCCAAACATCCTCCAGGATGTTTGGACCACACTTTTGAAATTTATACTTTCATTCCATTTTCGTCCATCCATCCTTTCTCATGAACAGGCACAACAACTTCTCGTGAAATCCCTTATTTTGGAAAGGTTTTCCTTTTGAAAATTAACATTGGTGGCAATTTAGTGCAGTCTGCACAGCAAAACAATACAACCATGCAATGTGCTTTATCATGTCCTGAGTTTTTCATGGTTATGGTTTTGGCATCTTTCAGATCAACAGCCTTATTAGATGGCACATCAAAGGCTAGTGGAACTTCAGCCATATTCCCAATCTGGCCAATTTCAAAATTATTTTCTTCCTAGCATCTATTACAAATGTATGAAAAGACAGAATCTTAGATGATTCTGTTGGCATTTTTTGGCATTTTTGCGCAATTCTACTTTTGGTGCGCATAGCAAGGCCATATTTCCTCATAAAAATGAAGCTGGTGATTCAATAAAATCCTGAATGCATTTCTGTGCAGCAATGTGTTTGGCTTCATATATCATCATTTTTGTGGAAACTGCAAAGCCAGAGTTCTGGTGACATGTAATCCATTATTTCATGTCCACCACCAACTGTGGCCAGTTTGCAGCAAGCCCATGAAAATTGTGCTTACCTTTATCTTTTACTTTTTGCAGCTGATCTAGCTGTTTCCTCCATTCTCTTATCATTTTTTTCAGTTAGAGGTACCCAAAATGCCTCTCCGCTGCTCTGCTTCCATGTTCCTCAGCATATTTTACTACTTCCAGTTAAAAGAAATTTTATATGCTAGTCTTTTTCTGATTTAGCATCTTTGTATGTAGCATGAGGAGGTACCGTTTTATTTTTCTGTGAGAAAGAACTGTCAGCAATGTGTCCTTCATTGTTATGAGAGCACTGTAGCTGAGAACATTGAGAACATCAAGAAGAACATTGGAGGGTGGGGGGAACGGGGTGGAAGTCACAGCGATATGACATGCCTCATGGGAGATTACACTGAAATATGAACTGCCAGGAGGTCCGGACAGACCTAAATCACCTTGGAGGGATGGTGAATACAGAGAGCCCACTCTGCTGGTCTCAGGGAGCCTGGAATATCCCTGATTGATCCGGAGAAGACTCTCAAACTCGACAGGAGGAAAAGACGGCCATTGCGTGCTGAACCAAAGCTGTGACAGAACACTGGAAGCATGGAAGAGTGAATAACAATATGTTCGATCTGGCTAAGAGATTTCTAACTTTGAACTTTTAATTTTCATGGAAGAAAGAGCCCCCTGGAAAACATCTGGGTGACAGTGGGACGTAAAAGGAGGAGGTGGATTTGTTTTTTCTCCATCTCCCAGAAACATGGTGAGGAAAGCCTAGGAGCCATTTTTAGAACAGGAAATAAAGTCAAAGAACTTTCTAAAAAAGAGTGAAAAAAAATTTGTAACTGAAAGCAGGACTCAAATACAATACTGACTAACCTAGAAGGTTTTTGGACATTATAAAGCTTGGATATACAGACTATTTTTCTTATCTTTATAAAATTTGAATCAGAATCAGAGCATATTAAATAAAAGGAGGAAGAAAAAGATAGAAATAGAGCAACAGTGCCAACTACTGGTAAAAGTGGAAAGGTGCAAAGGAAAATTGTGTGTGTGTGTGTGTGCGTGTGTGTGTGTGTGTGTGTGTGTGTGTGTGTGTGTTTTCTGAGGTTTTCATGGGTGTTTGTATGTCTGTCTTTGGTTATTCTAGGAGCACGAAGCCGAGAACACGAGCCTGAAGATGATGAATGAGACTTTGTTGAAATGTCGCCAAGACACTTCCAATTTTACATGGGAGAAAACCCGAATAACCAAAGACAGACAGACACACACTCTCTCTCTCACACACACACACACATAGACACACACACAAAGTACATAACCTTGAGTGGCTGGGAATATTGAAGATAACTGACTATTGGATAAACAATGTTTGAACTACTATTGTTTAGACTGAATAATTGAGATAGAGAGCAAACTGAGATTTTCTATTTTTAAACAGTACAGTTCTTGGAATTTAAATGGAAATGAAAGATATAACAAAACAGAAGCTGAAACAGTAAAATACTTCCCTTGCTATTAATTTTGCTCTGTAAACTCTCTACTGGTGAATGTAAAATAACTAGTAGTTAAATTCTTGGGCTTGGTGGTCTTATGTAGATTACAAATTACCAACTTCCCAAATTTTTTTATTGATAAGAATTAGGGTTTGAAGAACCTGAAAAATACCAATAAGACTGGCAGGGTTTAAAGATTGATAACCTTTGGATTACAATTTATATTTGTACCTTATTTTTGGATTACAATTAACAGCACTATCCCTTATTTTTTGTGGATTATAATTATCCAAAGACTTGAAAATGAGGAAAGCAGCATCTGCACCATCCTCAGCATCATCCTCAGCAACATCTAGCCCAGGGGTCTGCAAACTTAAACACTCGAAGAGCCATTTGGACTCATTTCCCACAGAAAAAAAACACCAGGAGCAGGCGTGACCAAGTCAATGTCACTCCCACCCAATGACATGCCCCCCCCCAGCCACACCTACCCAGGCACAAAACCATTCTGTCTCTATGTCTCTCTCCTCCTCTCCCTATTTTCCCTTCTCTCCCCCCCTTTCTGTATCTCTCTGTCCCTCTCCATAACTTCCCATCTCTCCCCCCTCCCCTCCCCCCCTCTCTCTGTAAATCAATGTCAGTGGTGAAATCCAATTATTTTTACTACCAGTTCTGTGGGCGTGGCTTGGTGGGCGTGGCAGGGGAAGGATACTGCAAAATCCCCATTCCCACCCCACTTCAGGGGAAAGATACTGGAAATCCCTATTCCCTCCCCACTTCAGGGGAAGGATATTGCAAAATCCCCATTCCTTTCCCACTCCTGGGGGAAGGATATTGCAAACTCTTCATTCCCACCCACTCTGGGGCCAGCCAGAGGTGGTATTTGCCAATTCTCCAAACTGCTCAAAATTTCTGCTACTGGTTCTCCAGAACCTGTCAGAACCTGCTGGATTTCACCCCTGATCACTGTGTCTCTGTCTCTCTCACCCCATCTGTGTATCTCTCTGTCTCTCTCTCTCACCCCCTGTCTGTGTATTACTCTGTGTGTGTCTCTCTATGTCTCTCTCTCTCCCACCCCACCCTCTGTATGTGTGTATGTGTATGTGTCTTGGAAAGCCACGGTTGGGTGAAGTCAGCAAGCTCTTCTTGGGGCGCTTCGCTACTCCTTTTATTTCTTCTTTTTGGAAATCTGGGCTGGCTGAGGAAAGATCACCACCAGCAGAGGCTTCCCTTCGGGTGACCATCCTTCCCCTTCTCCTCTTGCAACCTCCTGGGCAACTTTGGCTGAGCCGGGAGCATGTGCACACGTGGAGACCTTCCGCAACTGAGCACCAAAACACAGTAAAGGCGTGTGCACTTAAGAAAGGTCTTAATAGGACATAGCTTCTCTCCTGCATTGAGGCTCCAGCCATCGCTTTGCTGTATCATCTCCCACACCCGGCAGCTCTTCGACAAAGCGCAGAGAGTGCAAACTGCAGCCCAACACAGCAAGAAGCTGTTAGGCTGCCTTACACGCAAATGTGGCATGAAGGCAGGTACAGGGCAGCTTTGCTCCTGCACTTTCCAGTGACTCTCCTCCCCCTCCTCCTCTTGTGACCCCCTGGCTGGCTGTGGCTGAGCTGGGAGCAAGGAGACCTTCCTTAAGCGAGCGGCCACCCACCCCACCCTGCCTTTCCTGTGCTTTAGTGCTCACTCACTTAAGAAGGGTCTCCCTGTGTGCACGCATGATCCCACGTCAGCCACAGCCAACCAGGGGGTCATGAGATGAGGAGGTGGAGGAGGGTCACCCAAAGGGAAGCCTCCGCCGCGGCTGACAATCATTCCTCAGCCAGCCTGGATTTCCAAAAATATCCAAAAAAGAAATAAAAGGGGTGAGGGGCAGGGCCAACCAGTGATAGGACAGGGAGCCACAGCAGAGGGCCCAAAGAGCCACACGCAGTTCCAGAGCCATGGGTTGCCAACACCCGATCTAACCCATCAGGTCAGAGGTCATTGGATGCTATGTTACAACAAGAGAAAATGATTTGTGCAGGCAGAATGGAAAATTATGATTCAAGCCCAGCATTAGGACTTCAAAGAAAGAATGGGGAAAGTAGAGGATAAAATAGAGAACTTTCAACAAATGATGGCAAATAGTGAATAATGTATGCAGAAAGGAGAAGAGAAAGCTGAACAAACAGAAAAAAGAATGGAGGAACTTGACTACAGACTTACAATGGCAGACAAAAATAAAGAAAAAACTGTAATAACACTTGAGATGGACAGGGCTGAGTATTACTTGTTGTTTCAGAATATGGAGGAAGAAAAGGGAGAGAATGTATTGGAGATACTAGCAGAGTTGTTGACAAAGGCTCTAGAGGTGACCAAAGAAAAAGTTCTTCCTGAAATGGATGAAACATTTAGATATGCAACAAGAAAGAGGCTTCCAAGAGAAGTGCATGTAAGATTTACTAAAAAAGCAATGAAAGCAGAGATTTTACAATGTGTGAGAGATAATCCTTTAAAATACAAAGGGAAAGAAATAGTAGTTCTAAAACAGATTCCGAGAAGAGTTAGAGAAGTGAGGAAGGAATATCAATTTCTGACAAAACAACTAATTAAAAATGGAGTGAATTTCAGATTGGTGACCTGGATGGAGCAAAGACATAGATTGGATTCCATAGAAAAAGAGAATAATTCTATGAGTACTATTTTGGATGACAAAGGGAAATGAGAATAAGAGAGGAAAGAGAGAATAAACGACAACAAGAAGCCACAGGAGAAGTATACAACAAAGAGAAGATGAAAGAGATTGGGAGGAAATAGCAAAAAAAGGAAGACCGAAGCCAAAAGAACAGAGCGAGACAAGAGCAACAAATCCCATGTATAAGTAAAACCATGGAAGAAGACATAACATTAATATCAATTAATATAAATGGACTGAATTTGGTAATAAAAAGGAAAAGGACTTTTAGTAAATTGGAAAAATTAAAGTTAGACATAATTTGGTTGCAACAAGTTCATAGTAAAAGTACAATAAAGTACTGGAATATCCTAAAATTGGGAAGTTATATACTTCTTTACCACATCAAAAGAAGAGGGGAATAGCTCTTTATGTAAAAGAGACAATAAACCTTAAGCAAATTTTGATGGTGCAGATAACAATGAATAATAAACACTTTTAGTAGCAATATATGCACTGAGTAACAATCAGGAGAATTTTTATTGGAAACTTCACAAGAAAATAATAGAACTGGACTATGAAAATATATGTATAGTAGAAGATTTTAATGCAATTGTAGATGCAGAACAAGACTATAAAACTATAAAAGCAAACAAAAAAATCCAGAAAAACACTTCCAAAACCTTTTTTTTAAAAATGAAGTAAGAATTAGGTATTCAAGATGTATGGCGAGAGACTCATCCTAAGGAAAATCAATATTCATTTTACTCAAATAGACATATGTCTTGGTCCAGAATAGACGTGATATGGATGTCAGCAAAGTTTAATGTACAGGAAACAAATGTAGAAATAAGCAAATGGGCGGATCATAATCTGATAAAAGTTATATGGAAGGGACAAAAAAGGAAATTAATATGGACCTTGAACCAATCAATGTTAAAAGAAAAGGAATTTACTCGATTTATGGAAAAATAGTTGGACTTTTTCTTTAAAAGAGAACAGAAAAGAGGAAACATCACTACAAAATGTATGGGACACAGCTAAGGCATATATTAGAGGACTTGCCATAACATATATGGGAAAGAAAAAAGACAAAAACAAAAGATACCAGAAGAAGAATATAAGAAATTAGAGACAGAACTACAAAAAAAAGAATATAAAAAATCAAATGGGATTAACAAAACATAAGCTGAACTTAATAGATAAAGAAGAATTGGCACAAAAAGTGAAAAGTGATAAACAAAATTTCTTTGAAAATGAAAATAAACAGGAAGATGGTTGGCATATAAATTGAAAAAGTAGAAAGAAAAAAAAGTGATACACCAATTAATGGATGATGAAGGAACTTCACTATCAAAATGATGATAAAAAGAAAGTGATTCAAAACTATTATGAAAAACTATACGATCAGGAGATAATCTCAGAAGATAAAATAAAACAATATTTAGAAAAAATGGATTTATCTAAAATTCCTGAAATAGTCAAAGCAATGCTAGATGAACGTATAACAATGGTGGAATTAACAGAAGCGATTAAGAGACAAAAGAATGGACTTTGTTTTACCTGAACATCCCTTTTCTGAGTGCTGCAAACACTATCCATGCATGAGTTAAGTTCCTTCAGCTTTGGCAACACCTGAGTGAGAGCTAATTTCCCTTTCCTGTCCTTAGCCACACCCCCGATCCCATGATTCCCCAGTCTGATATGAAGGCGCAGCAACTACAAACTATGAGGTGAAACAAATAACTTTATTAACAATAATAACCAGCAAACGAGACAAACAAACCCAACTAGGCAGGAAGCCAAACAAGGGAGGGGATGGACAGTGTTTGCAGCACTCAGAAAAGAGACGTTCAGGTAAGACAACGTCCATTTTCCTGAGTGCTGCTCCCACTATCCATGGATGGGATATACCCAGTGGTGGGATTCTGCCGGTTCTAGGGGGTTCGGTTGAACCCTTTGTTAAATTGATGGCTTGCCCCGCCCCTTGCCCCGCCCCTCCGCACCACTATTTATTGCCAACAAATAGTGGTGGACGAGCCAGCAATTTAACAAAGGGTTCTGTGTTTTTTTGTAATTTTATTGGCCCTCGGAGCTTCAGCATAGGCTAATTAGCCCTTGATTAGATCCGCTCCCGACTCTCAGCTGATTTGCTCTCAGCTGTTTTGCGCAGGCTCTTTTGCAAGCTCTTGTTTTGCAAGCTCTTTGCTTGCTGCAGCATGTTGGAGAAGTTTTTTTTCCCTAGCTGAAACAAAACTGAAAGTAAAGCAGGCTCTACTGCAACGTGACAGAATGAGGCAGGGAGAGAGATTTCTTTTTCTTTTTGCTCACCAAAAAAGGTAGGTGCAAACAATGGGAAATTTAGGGCAAACAGGAGAGTTCAAGATTTTAAAACACAAAAGAAAAAAAGGTCTATTTATTGTATATTGTGTTGAAAGCAGAAATGGCTTAATTATGGTTTGGAGGAATATATGGGGGAAATTATTTGGTTTATTATTATTCGTAAATATAATTAATTGATTTGTAAGAAATTGGATTGCATGGAAATAATTGGAATATTCATGTTCATATTGATTAATATACAAAAAAGATAGTTATAACTGGTTTATATAAAAATGTTGAATTTGTATTAAACAATTGTAATATTAAATAATTAACAAATGTGAGGATGGATATAAAAATAGATGACAATGGGAAGGGGTACAATATAAAATAGAAGGGAAAAATTGAATTTGATTAAGATTAGAGATGAGGATGAAGGGTAATATTGGTTTTTTACAAAAATAGGTGAGGTATAAATATGGCAAAAAGGAAATATAGAAATTGTAAATTTAATTGAAATTTACACTGTTTAAATTTGTGAACCGGCCAAACACTCTGTTCAAAGAAAATACATTGTAAGCTTTATGTGTGTTTCTAATTATTGTTAGTTATTTATATTTGTTCTCTTTTATTCTTTAAAGTTTAACAATTCATTCTTTATCTTAATATCTTTATATTTGTTTGGGGTTGGCTTTCTTCCCTTTCATCTTTTTTATTGTACAGCAATCTTTCTCCTCAAACCTACCACCTCTCTCTTTTCTTTCCTTCTTACTTTCTCTTCCTCCCCCTCTCTCCTCCCTCTCTTACCCTCATTCCTATTCTAATTTCCCTTCCCTTCCTTCATCCCTCTCTATTGCTGTATCCTTTTATGCATATGGACTACTCAGAGGGCTGAAAAAGTTATTTCTGACTGGTCCTCGCACTTTTGATTAGTCCTCAAACTTATGACTGTCCTCACTTTTTACATTTTTTGCCCTATCTTATCACCATGGAGTAGAGAAGCAGTTGTGAAATGATGACATGGTTGCTAAGAATGCTACAATGGGCATAAATGATGACCAGTCATAAGTGCGAAGACCGGTTAAAAGTGCGAGGACCTGTCAGAAATCACTTTTTTCAGCCCTTTGGGTAGTCCTTTTGTGCATATGGTCTACTCAGAGGGCTGAAAAAGTTATTTCTGACTGGTCCTCGCACTTTTGATCAGTCCTCAAACTTACAACTGTCCTCACTTTTTACATTTTTTGCCCTATCTTATCACCATGGAGTAAAGAAGCAGTTGTGAAATGATGACACGGTTGTTAAGAATGCCGCAACGGGCATAAATATGAGGATGGTCATAAGTGCGAGGACCGGTCAAAAGTGTGAGGACCAGTCAGAAATGACTTTTTTCAGCCCTCTGAGTAGTCCCTATGCACATAGCCACGCCCGTCCAGTCACATGACCAACTAGCCACGCCTACACAGTCACATGACCAGCTAGCCACGCCCACCCGGTCACATGACCAGCTAGCCACGCCCACCCGGTCACATGACCAGCTAGCTACGCCCACTGGTCACATGATCACAAAGCCACACCCCCAACTAAGCCACGCCCACAGAACCAGTTGTTTAAAAAATTGAATCCCACCACTGGATATACCCAAGTTCGCTCTCAAGGGTGGGAAGCTGACTGCCCTCCAGTGTCCCCTTCCGACAACACTCTTTGGAGTACCCAACACCCAAAGAATGCCTCAGCTGAAGCGTAAGTGACTATCTGGTAGTGGCAAATAAACGGGGAGAGTGACGACCAGGTCGCCACCCTGCAAATATCCTCCGCCGACGCCTGTGTCGCCCAAGCCGCAATAGTTGCCGCGCTATGAGTAGATGGTGGCAGGATCCTGGCCGGTACTGGTTCAGAGTTCAAATCGTATGCCAGAGCAATACAGGCCTTGATCCACCGACTAATGGTGGAAGCCAAAATCTTCAAACCCATCGAGGCGGGATTGAACGAGACAAGAAGTGCTCCCATTAGCTGGAAGGATGACGTACAACGAATGTAATAGCAGATGGCGTGACGTACGTCGAGGGTGTGCCATTTCTTCTCTCGGTGGTTACAAAGAGATGGGCAGAAATCCAGCAAGATGAGCTCCTGGGCCCAGTGGAACCACGAGTTCACCTTAAAAACAAAGGAGGGATCTAGGTGTAGAATCACAGTACTTTCTCTAAAGATACAGAGGTCCTTCCTAATAGATAGGGCCGCTAATTCTGAAACCCTCCTGGTGGAGGTGATAGCCAGGAGGAAGGCCACCTTGAAGGACAAATACTTTACAGCCACAGATCCCAATGGTTCAAAGGGAGGAGCCATTAGAGCCTTCAAAACCAGGGAAAGATCCCACGTTGGGTAGCGATGCACAACGGGAGAGTGTAAATTCGCCACACCTTGCAGGAAGCCCTTTTTTTTTTTAATTTCAATTTATAAACCGCCCATCTCCTTGCGGACTCAGGGCGGTGAACAGCCAGAATAAAACATGGTATACAAAAGTTAAAAACAATTAAAAATTATTAAATATTATTCGGCCAAGAATTAAAACAACCCAATTTAAAATCAATGTCAAATTTAAAAACGGAGGATGGGATCAAGCTAGCCCAGCTAGATGGAATAAATGAGTTTTAAGGGCCCGACGAAAGTTCTTGAGATCTGGAATCCTGTGTATCTCCGGGGGTAGGTCATTCCAGAGGGCGGGCGCCGCCACAGAGAAGGCTCTCCCCCTGGGGGTCGCCAGCCGACACTGTCTGGCCGACGGCACCCGGAGGAGGCCCTCTCTGTGCGAGCGTACTGGCCGGTGGGAGACTATTGGCGGCAGAAGGCGGTCCCGCAAGTACCCAGGTCCTAAGCCATGGAGCGCTTTAAAGGTGGTCACCAACACCTTGAAGCGCACCCGGAAGACCACCGGGAGCCAGTGCAGCTCGCGTAGGAGAGGTGTCACGTGGGAGCGCCACGTCGCTCCCATAATTCCCCACGCATTCTGGACCAGTTGGAGCCTCCGGGTGCACCCCAAGGGGAGCCCCATGTAGAAAGCGTTGCAGTAGTCCAGGCGGGAAGTCACGAGAGCATGGGTGACTGTGCGTAGGGAGTCCCGATCTAGAAAGGGACGCAACTGGCGTATCAGGCGAACCTGATAAAAAGCCCCCCTGGCCACGGCCGTCATGTGTTCTTCTAAAGACAGCCATGCGTCCAGGAGGACGCCCAAGTTGCGAGCCCTCTCCGTGGGGGCCAATGTCTCGCCCCCAATAGTCAGCGATGGCGTCAGCTGGCTATATCGGGACGCCGGCAGCCACAGCCACTCAGTCTTGGAGGGGTTTAGTTGGAGCCTGTTTCTCCCCATCCAGACCCGCACAGCTTCCAGACACCGGGACATCACTTCAACGGCATCGTTGGGGTGGCCTGGGGTGGAGATGTACAGCTGGGTGTCGTCAGCGTACTGATGGAACTCCACCCCAAAGCCACGGATGATCTCACCCAGCGGCTTTACATAAATGTTGAACAGAAGGGGCGAGAGGACCGACCCCTGCAGCACCCCACAAACAAGGCGCCTCGGAGTCGACCGCTGCCCCCCTGTCAACACAGATTGCGACCGGTCAGAGAGATAGGAGGAGAACCACCATAGAACGGTGCCCCCCACCCCCTTGATCAGCAGATGGGGTGAGATTGATTGGTAGGCTGGACACTGGATCACCGTTGACAGAACCGCTGTCGGTTCCTTGCTACCCCGCAAGGTAGCAGGGGCCAAACCTTTGTCTAGACCGGACTGAAGAAATTCAAGGATATCCTGCACTGTCGCAGACGGAGGGTCCACATGGTGGTTTGAGCATCATATGCAGAATGCTCGCCACAAAGCCTCATAGATACGGGTAGTTGAGGGGCGCCTAGACACTTGAATGGTGCCTATGACCTTATCCGACAGGTTGTCCTTCTTCCGTCTCACCCATTCAAGTGCCAGACAGCCAACTGGAGTCACTGAGGCCACCATAATTTGCAAATAAATTCTTTCCAAATCAGACAATGTGATTGTCTGGATTTGTTTTCTCATTTTGTCTCTCATAGTTGCGGTCTACCTATGATGACAATTACAGGCCTCTCTCATCTTTTTAAGTGGGAGAACTGGCACAATTGGTGGCTGACTAAATACAGAATTATTCTTATGTGTATTGATAACAGTATATATGATGTTACACCAACAAGTTAAATATAATTAGGTTTATACAAATAGAATAAGTCTGATATCTAATGACTAATATTAATAACCCAAGTAACAAGCGGTGGAGCGCTCTATCGGTGTGAAAAAGTGGTGGGAGTGTTGGTTGGAGTCCAACTTTGTAGAAAAATTTCTAAAGATGACAAGTACTACAAATTTAACTAAAGTAGGGAGAGGGAGGAAGCAAACTGCCCAGATATCATTGTCCATCAATGTAGAGATCGATAGAGGACATGGTCCAAAGTGAGAGGTCCAATTTGTTTAAAGATCTGCAGGCCATGTTGCAATCAATGCAAGAAGCTATGACTAAAAACCTTAAAACAATAAAATGAAAAAAGAGATAGAAGAAGTAAGTAATGATATGGGAGAACTTAAAGAAAAAATGCAAAAGATGGATGATAAATTTGAATTTTTCCAACAACAAATTACCAAAAATAAACAGAAACTGCAGCTGATGGAAGAAAGGATGGAGAGAGAAGAAAAGAGTGGATGAAATGAGTGAGAAATTAATTCAGACAAATAAGGAATTAGAGGCTACAGTTATCTTCTCGAATCAGGGAAAGCGGCACAATACATACACTTCCAAAACATTAGAGAGGAGAAAGAAGACTTGCCAGATATTATGGCAGAACTAATAGAGAAAGCACTTGGATCAGAAAAGGAGGAACTGCTAACAGAAATAGATGAGACCTATAGAATCCACACAAAGCAGAGGAATTTTATAATCAACATTTTGGGAGTGAGGAAGAACCAGAAGAGAGGGAAATAGCGGAAGAAAGAGATCAAAGACCTGTTGTGGAAGAAAGGGAACTATATCTTAGAAAGAAGGAAAAAGAAAAAGGGGAAAGGCCTAAAGAACCAAGACAGACCAAGATAACAAGAACAACAAGACCTACATATAAGATATGAACAAAGGAATGCAAGAGGAAAGAAAGATCTTATCACTGAACATTAATGGATTAAATTCTCCCACGAAAAGGAGAAAGATTTTTCATAAATTACAAAGCTACAATTCGGATATAATAGCATTACAAGAGGTGTACATAAAAGAACAACACAAACAGGTATTTGGAATCAATGTAATATTTGCTTCTACCCATGATTTTCCCCAAACTGGGGAAATCCCTGTCACAACAAAAAAAGAGGAATAGCACTGTATATCAAGGAAACAATACTGGCTAAACAAATTTACAAAGATAAAGAGGGTAGGATTTTGATTGTGGAAATATTAAACCAAAAGCAGATCCTATTAGTAGAAATCTATGCCCCCAATGGGGGACAGGAACAGTTTTATAACAAACTGCATAATATTATTTAGACATAGAATGTGATAATCTCTGTATGTTAGGAGATTTTAATGCAATAGCAGACAAAGAATTAGACTATAGAAGCAACAAATTAAAAAATAAGGAATTAGAAGCCTAAAACTTTCTTCAAAATGGTAGATGAATTAAATTTACAGGACACTTGGAGAAAGAGAAACCAGGAGAAGAAGTAATATACATATTATTCTAATATACATCAGTCCTGGTCCAGACTCGACATGGTATGGGTGTCAATGGAATTTATTGCAGAAGTGAAAGAAGTAGAAATAGACACAAACACATGGGAAGATCATAACCCAATGAGGGCCTATTGGAAACGACAAAAAATAAAAATAAAAATGGTAAGATAGACAAATAGATAAACAAATAGATAGATAAATAGGTCAATCCTAAAAAATCCTTAAAAAATTTAGGCTGACAAATGGACTTTAAAAAAAAAAAAACAAGAAAGAAGATACGTCCCTACAAAATTTATGGGACATAGCAAAGGCATACATGAGTGGAGTCGCTAAGCATATATGGCGAATAAAAACAAAGAGAAGAAACAGCGACAAAAACACCTAGAAGAATATAGAAAAGCTGAAGCAGAGTTGCAGAGGGAGCCTCAAAAAAGGGAGTTAAAGCAACAAATGCACGTAATTAAACATAAATTGAATACACTCGAGAAGGTGGAGTTGGTGAGAGATATAAAAAAAAATTACTAAAACTTCTTTGAGAATGCAAATAAACCAGGAAGGTGGTTAGCATATAAATTGAAGAAACATAAGGAGAAAAGATGGATTAGCAAACCGCAAAATGAGGAAAGAGAGATGTGCTATCAGAATGAGAAAAAGAATAAAGTGCAGGAATATTAAAAGAAACTATATGATGATATAGACAGATATTCGGAAGATAAAGCAATAAAGTGTTTAAGGAAAGTCTTGCTGCCTAAAATTCCAGAAGAAATAAAAAATATGTTAAATGAAGAAATAGGGATGACAGGATTAATAGAGGCAATAAAAAAACAAAAGAATAACAAAACACCAGGCCCTGATGGGTTGCCAGTAGAAATATATAAAGAATTACAAGACATATTTGGTCAAGTGTTGCTTGAGGTTTACAATGCAGTGTTAAATGATGCAAAGATTCCACTATCATGGGTAGAAGCAAATATTACATTGATTCCAAAAGGAAACACTGCTTTAACTTTAATTAAAAACGATAAGCCTATCTCGTTGTTAAATACAGATTATAAAATATTTATGTAATAATAGTTGAAAGACTGAAAAGATTTTTAAATGAGTTTATACACCTGGATCAAAATGGCTTTCTGCCAAAAAGACAAATTAAGAACAATATGAGAATAATATTGATACGCTAGAATATTACAAAATACATAGCGAGGAGCAAGCGGTATTGATGTTCCTAGATGCCCCAAAAGCCTTCAATAGTGTCAAATGGAATTTTATGCTGCAACAACTAAGATATATGGATTTTGGTGATAAATTTTTAAACATGTTTATGGCAATATATTCCAAACAGGAGGCCAGAGTAATAGTAAATGGAAAGTTGATACAAAATTTTAAAATCTGGAATGGCACAAGACAAGGGTGCCACTATCCCCATTGTTATTTATATTGACTTTGGAAGTACTAACAAGAATAATAAGAAAAGACACACAGATTAAAGGATTGGAAATTAAAGGAGACAGTTATAAATTGCAAGCCTTTGCGGACAATCTAGCTTTCATTGCAATCGGATTTGAGGCTTACTGGAGGAATATGGAGAAGAAGCCAGACTAAAGGTAAATAAAAAGAAAACCAAAATAATAGGTATGAATATGACTAACAAATAGAAATATATTTGACCAAGGGAATAAATAAATATTCAATTAGCAAAAAAGGTAAAGTATCTAGGGATCTATTTGACGGCAAGGTGCATATTGATTAAGGAGGACAATTATATTAAATTATTAAATCGGATAAAGGCAGACTTGGAGAGATCGAAAGCCATCCAACTCTCCTTTATGGGTAGAATAACAATTAAAATGAGTGTTCTGCCAAAATTACTCTTCCTATTCCAAAATATACCTATAAAATTAGGAAGTACTTTGATAATTTGAATAAAATTGTATTGAAATTTATATACTATGAGATACCAATGATTAGACTTAAGGAATGGAAGTCGGAACTGTTAAGAACAAGGATTGAAACAAAAGGCAATATATGTACCATGTTTCCCCGAAAATAAGACCCTGTCTTATATTTTTTTGAACCCTGAAATAAGCACTTGGCCTTATTGTCATACGCTCAAAAGCCCGATTGGGTTTATTATCAGGGGATGTCTTATTTTGAGGGAAACAGGGTATTATATTATGTAATTGTAAGCATGTATAAGAGGTTAAGTATGTGTACATAATTAGTAAGTAGTAATATATATTGAACACATAAAAGATTTATGTTATACTTTGTATGGCGGACATATCGCCAAGATGGTCCCACCATATCCAACTTTTTTTTTTAACAATAAAGGTTTTTAAAAATTAAAAAAAGCCATGGATGAAAGAATGGGTTGCATTGAGACATACAAGACTACTGACTCTGGAGGGACAACAATTTACAACTGGGTTGGCATGCTTTCTTGCGGTATGGGAAAAGTAAGATACATGGTTACTTTCAAAGACATTACATAAGGAATGCACTATTATTAGTATGGGAGAAAATTAGAGAATAACATTATTTGAGGATACCAGTTTGGCTTTTAATGATGGAAGCACTGATCAACAAAATGCTATTAACATGGGAAATATTGTTAGATATAAAGGTATTTTGAATGAAAAGGGGAACTTAAAACTAAACAAGAACTGAGTGATCAAGGGATGAACATGGCATGGTGTTCACAAGTGCAGATACTTTCTAGTTATGAGAAAGATGCTAAATTATATGGTTTCTATAAAGAATTAACAAAATTAGAGACGACATTAACTGGGACAGAAGGAAGATTGATAAAAAAGCTGTATAATTACTTATTGGTCATTAACCTAGAAGATGAACAAGTGAAGGAGACAATGATAGCACGGGCAAAAAACTTTGGTCACGCAAGAGAATTAGATAAATGGCAGAAGTTGTGGGACAGGAACTATAAACTAACAATGTCAACTGCATATAAAGAAAATATGCATAAAATGTTTTACAGATGGAATCTTGCACAGCAAGGTTAGCAAAGATGTTTAAAGGTAAGTCAGCTAAATGTTGGAAATTCCACCACATACCTGGGTCATATTATCATAAGTGGTGCAAAAAAAAAAAATACTGGATAAAAATACAAATGCGGCTGGAAAGATGATAAAGTAGCACACTGAAATATTTTTGTTGGGGATTTTACCTGAAACTTATCGTAAATGGAATGCATATTTATTTTTTACATATAGGAGCTAGAATTGTATTTGCACAAAACTGGAAAAGCAGAGAGATCCTTATTGATGTGAATGTGATTAGGAAAATATTAGAATGTGAAGAAATGAATAGATTAACGCTTGCTATAAAGGAGAAAGAACAAACTGAATATTATATGACATGGGAGCTATTTTATGGATAGTTGGAAAATAAAAATAGAAGTTAGAAATAAATGGAGATCAGTGAAAAATATAAAACATGTTAAGATAGAGAAGCAAACAATATGATGATTCTTACTTATGGCTATTAAGATTATTATATTTAATATTATTATTAAGGAAAGAAGCAGACATCCTGTGAGCTCCGGAACGTAAAATTTTAAAATAATTAAATTTTTATTTAATTAAGCTTTTGTCAGCCATCTGCTGACATCATCAACCTACCATTACAGAGATCTCTGCCTTTATATGCCATTAATCAATTTGGCCTTTGCGCATGTAATAGGCCCTTCCAGCCGTCTCCCACTTGTAATCAGCTATATTGTTTTTGCTGTCGTCATGCTGGATGATGGAGGCTTAATTCCTACTGTTTCCTCCCTCCTAGCTTGCTTATCAGTGGGGGATGATGTTAGCCTGTCAGCCATTGCAATTTGCTGCCTTGTCCGTGACCTCGTGATTGGCCAGGTTCGTTTCTCATTAATTCTATCTGTTACAGTTTGAGATAGCCCTGCTGGGTTGCTCTGTGTTTGGTCAGAACTAAGTATACCTTCAGGCTGAGTCTGCATACTCAGAGGTGGGGGGTGCGTGCCTTTGGTCTCTGCTCACTTATGGAAAGCCCTCTCTGCTCATCCTGCAGGCTCTTTCCTGGTGTCTCAAAGCCTGGTAGACCAGTTGCAGTTCAATATGCCTGTTGATGGAATCGTTAGGCATCCTCTTTTAGTCCTATCATGGACAATAACCTCAGCTTCTTGAAAATCAAATGTGTGGTTGTGCTCCTTCATATGCATCCAGATCTGGGAGCACTGTTCCTTGCATCGGACAGACAGTTCGTGTTCTTGTACTCTGGTCTGTAACCGCTTGGCTGTTTCCCCTACATAATTGCTTGCACAATTACAGTTGATGCAGTAAACTATTGAAAACATCTCCTCCTTGGACAATGCTTCCTTTGGGCGCATCACTCTCATTCTCAGTGTTTGATCTGGTTTATGCATCACTTTGACTCCATGTGCCGAAAGGCTGCGTGCAGCAGTTTTGGATACCATCTGTACATATGGGAGCACCCTCAACGCAGCAATTCCATATTATATTCCATATAATATTATTATTATATTATTATTTGAAATGAGGGAGAAATAAATAGATGTTGTTGTTGTTGTTATTATTATTATAATCAATAACAACATAATGAATACTGTCGTAAATTTTGATTGTTACTGCACAGAGATATTTGTACCCAGACGACACACTGTTTAATGGAAGATGGAATGTTTAACTTTAAAAAAAAGAGAGATTGAACATTAAGCACTATTCATAGGACCGTATTTTGTTTCTGCGGTGCCCCCTTACATCTCCATTTACGTGTGTGTGTGTGTGTGTGTGTGTGTGTGTGTGTGTGTGTGTGTGTGTGTGTGTGTGTAAGTAAAAACAAAGGAATGGCTGATTGGAATGGTAGTGAGATTTCAGATTTTAACTGTGCCAGGTGAGCAGAAAAGACCTTCCCCGATGGATGCTTGCTTAAATAATGATGCTTGCTCTGATGATCCAGGCAGCTGGGATTTCCTCCCTCCCTTCCCCCAGTGTCTCTGCCTTCCATTGTTGCCAGAGGCACTGCGAAAGCGTCCATCAAGGCTCCCGCAAGCCTTCCGTGAGCCAGGCAGCTGGGATCGCCAACTTGCCTCCCTGGCCCATGCGTTTTTGCACATGGCTTCCCCACCATGCCCTGCTTCAACTGTTTGCCCTTGGCTAACACATCTTGAGTGCTGCACTGCAATGGAAAGGCTGGCACGAGGGAAAGACGATGAGAAGGGAAAAAGGAGAAAGCAGCCTCCATACCTCAAACTGGACAATCTGCTGCCCATTTTTCCATTGCAGTGCAGTTCTTCTGCCCACAAAAGCCTCGTCTTTGATGGCTGACATTGAAAGGCAGAGAAAGAGCTGCCAGGAAGAAGCCAGTCGGCCCAGGAGTTAGGTACCCTTCCTCCCCTGCACCACCACACCACTCTACACCTGCCACCCCCAAATTGAATTGATGGCTAAGGGGCAAGAAGCCATGCCATGCCTAGTGATGGGGGAAAAAGAGATGGTAAGAGGAGTCCTGTCTTGTTATCACGTCCCAATGAAAGGCAGAGGAAACCTGGTCGTTTCCCTTGCCCGCCCTCTCCAGAGCTGCAAGTCAAGTGTCGTCCATTCATACCCCTCTCTCTGTCTCTCTCTGGGCTCACCCGGTGCCACAGTCCACCACTCAGACCAGGAAGGGTGCACTTGTGAAGGGTGGCAGGCAGCGGCAGGGTGTCCTTGGCAAACTGCTAAACGAACTTATGCAGGGCAGGCAAACATAGAGCATGCCCAGGCCAGCCAGTGGTGGGATCAACTGGTTCTCCGAACTGCATACAAAGTTAACAACCGGTTTGGCCAGTTCGGCCAAAATCCCCCCTCTGTATTACTGCCTCAGCTGGGGAATGCTGGAGCCTTCACAGCCAATTGGCGGTTGGATCAGCCTCCCAGGATACTACCAATCAGCTGTTCCAGGCAACAGGGATTCCTGCTGCCTGTCACTGCACCAACTCCCTCCCCTCTCCCCCCAGGTATGCAAGCCCCCAGCTGTATTTGCTGTATAAGATGCACAGACATTTTCACCCACGTTTTTGGGTGGAAAAAGTGTGTCCTATAGTCCGAAAAATATGGTATATATTTTGAGTGGCATAGTCACTGAGTACTAAAGAGTTGAAAACCAATCTGTTCAATAACTCACCCTTGTGTATAAATCAGAATATGGTTTGTCAGTCTTCTCTTCAAGCTGAAAAATATTTTAAAAAATAGATGTTTTAAATTAATTTCAACTAAATATTTGAGTTGAAAAGATGAGTTTTCATCAATGTGCATATAACTAGAATATTAAAATAATTGATTTCCCTCTTTTTTCTTAATACACAAAGGGTCTCTAAATATAGGCCTTTATCAAACTCATTATAAATAGATGAGAACAAATTAAAATTATAATCCTACACTAATTTATCTAAAAGGAAGTCTTTTAATTTTAACAAAAGTATTGCATTGATATCTGCACACTCCAAGTTATATCTTAATTCAATAGACATGTCAGTATTTTTGTTACACTAAAATACATCAATTTCTACTTCTATGTGAAATACTTTTGTATGCAACATTTGAAGTTATATAATGTGATTTAATTGACAAAGAAATTATCTTTAGTGGCACACATATATAAATTCTTTCATCAAATTCATAATGCTCTATATTTGAATACCTATAATTCAGTTTCACATCTCTGTCCATGGTTGTAGAATTATAATACACTTTTTGGCAATATTCCTTTCTTATTATTATTATATAAAATCTAAATATTTTGAATTGTAATTATCTATTTTTTGAGTCAGAAATATTTCACTATCTATAGTTAACTTTTTCTATAAAGTCAAGATAGCTACTTCCTAGTGAATAGTATTTGGTAGTAATCATGTGTTATGGAAAAAGTATAATTTCTTTTTTATTATTGTTGGTTTTATCATAGAAATTTTTTTTAAAAGTATAATTTCTTAAAATATGAAAATCAGAAGCAGTGTACCAGAAAACTATATTATGTAATATGGCATAATGATGTATTAGAAAATGTCATGTAAAAACAAAAGCTTCCTAAAAAATAAAGGATTAATTTGCATATTTGTTACCACATACATTTCACAAGCAACATGTTATCACATACAAGTTTATAGAAGCTAATCAGTGTATTTTGTATCAGATAACCCAAGAATTCTCAGTGTATGTTGGAACTTCTCAAAGGAGGAACAAACAACTTTATGGGGGAAGAATTGTTTTAAACTTGATCAGATTAATAAAGGCAAAGCGGCAAATATTGTCAAAACCTATTCTGAGATTTGCTCCTCATTTTGCTTAGATAAATCTATAACCAGCAACTGTTGTGCCACAAATTTCAAGACCCCTGTAGTATACAAATAAAAAATTATAAAGAAATACAATTATGAATTGTCCAAACATAATATCAATGAAACCTTTGTTTTACTCACAGGTGTAATGTTTCAAAATTTCTAGTTTTTAGAGAGCTATAGTAGCCTTGAGTTTGAAAATCACTCAAGTAAATTGTAGGCGAAACATTTACCAAGCGAAAGTATATTTTTAACCAACTATACATAGTAATTTATAGTAAAATCAATTACTGTATCACTGTATCACACAGAATATGTCAACCTAAATAATTCATTCCCCAACATTTATCTATGGAAAATAGAGTGAAAGATTATATCATTGAATAGGAAACAAGACCTGTTGATCCTTATAATAATTGGCATAATGATACCTTGAAAACAATTATTACTTATGCATCTGTATGCAAACAAGTTGCTAGGTACTTTGTATTTTTAAAAAGCTTGACAAATAAATATTCAGTAGAAACCTGCAATTCAGGGAATCAGGAAAAAATACCGCTATTAAAATAGCTTTGATATTCTAATCTACAGGAAGGAACCAGCACCGAGAACCCAAAAAGGAATTCATGTACAATTTTCTCCCTCAAAACCCTGAAAAATACTAATTGCTATTCTGGCAGATGAAGAAATAAAAGCTACTTCCAATTTTCATGTAATCAAACCCTGGATTGGTGGCTTTGTTTCTTCCTTTTTTGAATTTTCTTATTCATCAGAAAAATTTCTGGGTCACTGCATTAAAAATACCATGTTTCCCTGAAAATAAGATCCTGTCTTATATTTTTTTTTGAACCCCGAAATAAGGGCTTGGCCTTATTTTCTGGGGATCTTATTATTTATTTATTTTTAATTTGATTTATATGCCGCCCTTCTCCGGACACTCAGCGCGGCTTACAATGCGTTAAGCAATAGCCTTCATACTTTTGTATATTTATACAAAGTCAGCTTATTGCCCCCACAAACTGGGTCCTCATTTCACCTACCTTAGAAAGGATGGAAGGCTGAGTCGACCTTGAGCCTGGCTAGGATTGAACTCACAGAAATTGCAGGCAGCTGGTGTTAATTGCTGCCTTTAGTAGGAGGCATTAGCCCCCTACGCTACACAGGGGCACAATTTGGGGGTGGCAGGTGGGAAGGGGGAGTAGCAAGAGGCAGGAAGCTCTGCCATGCCAGGCGAGGGGAGGGGGAAGAGATGGCAAAATCACGGCTGCTTTTGCAGCCGATCGAGGCTGCAAAAGTAGCAGAAGGCCCCACGCGTCTCGCGCCACCTTCAAAAACAGTCTTACCTCAATCGGTTGCCAAGAGCTTGGCCCTGATTGAGGCTCCTTGCAATGGAGCCTGCAGCCTGGTGCTTGAGATGGTCTTGGGGGGGAAGACCCTTTACGCACCCAGCCTCTCTTTCAGGTGGGCAGGAAGTCCCCTCCTACCATGCAGCCAGCTGGTTCAGAATCAGGCAGTCCTGAGAACTGCTTCCTGGCTAGACACGGAACTCTGGCAGGAAGGCATCTCCTTTGGGTTACTGAGCGCCAGCCTGCATGCCTACTTGGTGCTACAGGTGCCAGGCTATAATCCTGGGTCTGGTGGGTGCTGCAGCTCTCAGGCCAGCTGTGCACAGAGCTAGTATAAGAGTTGCAGCAGCCACCAGAGCCAGGGCCCGAAAAGCACCTGGCTCAGTGTAGCTGTAGCCCAGCCCCTGCAGCACCTAATAGGTGTACAGACCAGCACTCAGCAGCCCAAACATTTGACAATGCAGCCCAGCACGTATCGGGTGCCCAAACACTTTTCACCCACTTTATCTCCCTCTGGGCGAAAAGTGTGCAACAATTCAAGAGATCAAATATCTGTGTGTGTGTGTGAGAGAGAGAGAGAGTGACAGAGAGAGAGAAAAAGAGAGATGATGGAGCGGAACCAGGTAAGAGGACCAAGCCACCCCTGCCCATAAGTAACGTGTAGCCTCTCACGGTAATGAGAATTGCCTGCAATTCTCCTTACTGGGAGAGGCTGCATGTTGCAAAGAAGAACAAAGCAAGGCAGGGGCTGAGGAGTTCCCTCAAAGCCCCGTATCGGCTTACCTGAAGGCCCTTCAGCCCTGCCACCCATGTCAAACCCTCCCCCTCCCCCCAGAACAGCCACATCCCTTCACTAACCTGCTTTCCAGCTCCGTTCAGGACAAGAAAAGTAGTCTGTGGTTAAAAAAAAAATAACAGTAGTTCAGACCTTCCAATTTCTCATGAAGAAGAAAAAAATCTCATGAAATTGGAAGGTGTTTTTACCAAAGTCTCACAGACTACTTTTCTTGCCCTGCATGTGATGGTGGAGAACAGAGCTGGAAAGCAAGTTAGTGAAGGGATGTGGCTGCCTTGGGAGGTTTGGGGGGTGAGGGACCTCTGTGAGTATGAGAGAGAGGGGGGGACAAAGAGAACATTGCTGCAAGACGTCGATAACTCTCCTAGGTTGGATCAGATCTCTCTCTCTCTCTCTCTCTCTCTCTCTCTCTCTCTCTCACACACACACACACACACACACACACACACACACACACACACATCCACACACACCATTCTGTCTTTGGGATCGCATCACAGATGCCCCTTCCAGGATTGCAAGGCTGAAAGCTTCAGATGGAGCATTTTGGGGTTGTGTGTCTGTGCTGTGATCCCAAGGAAAGACCGATTGGCAGGGGAAAAAAGGGGGGGGGATGTTTCCTGCAGCCTGTCCTTTCTTTGGGATCGCAGGTCAGACAAACATCCCCAAAATGCTCCATCAGGAACCTTCACCCTTGCAAGGGTGGCAAGGTGTCTTCCTGCCAATCGTTCTTTACTTGAGATCACAGCACAGACACCCCTGCCAGGATTGCAAGGCTGAAGGCTTCGGATGGAGTATTTTGGGGATGTGAGTCTGTGCTTCAATCCCAAGTAAAGAAAGATCAGCAGGAAAAGAGGAAGGAAGCCGGCAGCTGGGGACGTGATCTGGAGATCTGGGCCAAGTTGCACAGCCCTCGCTGGCTCAGCTGATCAGCGGGCAGCAATTATGGGACTGAACCTCCAGGACGTGACCGGGGGAGGGAAGGGGTGTCTCCTGTGCTGCCATACCACCCTTTCACTAGGACCATGATGGCAAACCTGTGGCATGCGGAGCCATATTGGTGGGCACACGAGCGCTGCCCTAGCTCAGCTCCAGCACACATGCATGCACTGGGCAGCTGATATTTGGCCCTTCAACGGAAGTCGACAAACGGGCTGTTTTCGGCCTCTGGAGGGCCTATGGGGAGGTGGGGAAGGCTGTTTTTGCCCTCCCCAAGCTCCTAGAAAGCCTCTAGAGCCTGGGGAGACCTACCATGCCCACCGAGCCATCACATGCCAAAAGCAGAGGGAGCATGAGGGGTCGCGCACACATGCATGAGGGGGCAGGGGGCATAGAATTATGGGTGTGGGCATGCACACACGCGACCACCCCGCATTCCTGCAGCTTTTGGCACGCGATGGCAAAAAGGTTGGCCATCACTGCACTAAGGCTTATTTTCAGGGGAGGGCGTATATTTAGGCCCACCCCAAAAATCACATTTGGCCTTATTTTCAGGACATGTCATATTTTCGGGGAAACATAGTATTAATAGCCAATTTTCATTGTGAAAGATTATATTTCCAAAAATGGACAATCTTTGTAGGATATTAATTAGTTATTCTAAAGTGACACTGTTTTGTACATCCATACTATGTGTACTGTATGTCTATATATAATACAATTTTCTCATATTATTACAATGGTTGTCTTATAAATTGTTTGCAGTAGCAGGTCAATAATAAATTATATTTCCCACAAATAAATAGAAAGCACAGTATGTCCAAACATATCCATAAAGCCACAACTTTATCTGAAATAAAAACTATATTGAAGTCAGAAATACAATTAAAGAGGTATATTCCAAAAAAAGATTATCAGAAAAAATATTAGAACTTAATTAATGCTTACTGTTAAAAGTAGCTGTCAACAAAATACTCATTTATAAAATTAATTTATTCTTGTTAGTGTATTTAAATAGAACCCATTGTCTCTCAAATTACTCTTTCTCTATCTGTTTCTCACTGATTCATAAACACACAATCACAATTATACAATAATTCACAGATACTATGAAAATCAGAAAAAGTGGCAGTTCTAAAAATTAATGGCTACCACCTGATAGCAAATAAAAAAGGAAACAAACCCATAGTGTGTACAAAATGATCAAGAATTTTAAAGAATTCATTAATATACTACTTCAAATCTATTTATTATAAATAAAGGCTTAATTTTAAACAAAAATTTAGATGAAAATTTGAAAATTAAGTCCAAGAAGGGAACATAAAGCTAAAAGATCAAAATTATTTATACAGATACTCCCAAAACAATGTTATTCATTGTGTTCATTATACATACACATATTTCTATTATTCCAATCTCTTACTTGGTAAGCACCATTATTCAAGCATAGAAAAACAGCACAGAATAACAGAACAACCGAGGAACTAAAGGCATAAGGTAAGAAAAAGGCACTGGATCGAATCGCCCCTTTGCGGCTTCTCCTCCGACGGGGATCCCGGGCAGCTCCATAGTTCTCAATGGAGCTATGGGAGATGAAGCGTCGGAAGAGATGCCTAGAGGGCTGTTGGAGATCTTCCCGTTCTGAATCCGTTAAGAATCCATATTAGGTCTTATCTTCTGGCAATTGAAGTGGCGAAACATGGCTATTTCGCTGCTTTCATCACATCTGCAGAAAATCACCCAGCAACCTTGTTCTGAGTGACCTAATCTCTTCTCAATCAGAGAGCGGGAGAGGACCCTCAGAATTGCGCTGAGGACTTTGCACAATTTCTGCAAGACAAAGTCGCTCAGATCCAGACGGGTTTAGACTCTGAATGGGCAGGAACCGACGAGGAGGTGGGAGCAAGTCTTGAAGATAACATCTGGGTTGATTTTGACCATGTTTCCATAGGTGAAGTGTACAGGATTGGGGGCCTCCACGTGTTTATTGGACTCATGTCCTGGCTTGTTGTGGCAACCAGAGAGGTGACTGGAGACTGGATCCAGGTGATTATCAATGCTTCATTAAGGAATGGGGTCTTCCCCGCCGTACTTAGGGAGGCAGTGGTTTGTCCCCTTCTCAAGAAGCCTGTTTTGGATCCGGGCTCCCTGAACATCTTTTGTCCCGTTTCCAACCTTTGCTTTATAGCGAAGGTTGTTGAATCTGAGGTAGCATACCAACTTACACAATTCCTGGAGGAAACGGATTACCTAGACCCGTATCAATCAGGTTTCAGGCGCAGACACAGCACGGAGACGGCATTAGTCGCCCTGGTGAATGATCTCTGGCGGGCCCGGGATGGAGGTTATTCCTCCATTCTAGTGCTACTTGACCTCTCAGCAGCTTTTGATACCATCGCCATGGTATCCTGCTGAGACGGCTCCAGGGATTAGGGGTGGAAGGCACTGTTTTACAGTGGTTCTCCTCCTACCTCTTGGGTCGTACGCAGTTTGTTTGGGCGGGGGGGGGTCAGAGATCCTCCCCGAGGCCCCTCACTTGTGGGGTACCGCAGGAGTCAGTTCTTTCCCCCCTGCTCTTTAACACCTACATGAAACCACTAGGTGAGATTATTCACAGCTTCGGGGTGTGGTATCATCAATATGCTGATGATACCCAACTGTACATCTCCACCCTGGATCAACCCAGAGATGCCCTTTCTATGATATCTAAGTGCCTGGAGGCGGTACAGATCTGGATGGGCATGGCTGTGGCTACCAGCATCTCGTGATCTAGTATCCGCATCACTTAGGATGGGGAGGGAGTTGCTTACTTCCTCTGAAAAAGTTTGTAATCTTGGCATCCTCCTTGACTCACGGCTGTTCTTGATGAATCATCTGACGGCCATGACAAGGGGGACCTTTGCACAGGTTTGCCTCATGTGCCAATTACGCCCTTTCCTAAACAGAGATGCCCTCCATACAGTCACTCATACTTTCTCCTCATTTCTCAGTTGGATTATTGCAATGCCCTCTACATGAGGCTGCCTTTGGGGTGCACCCAGAGGCTCCAGCTGGTTCAGAATGTGGCCGTGCGGGTTGTTATGGGAGCTTCCCGCTACTCTCGTGTAACACCTCTCCTGCGCGAGATGCACTGGCTGCCGGTGGCCTTTCGGATCGCTTCAAGGTGCTGGTACTCACCTATAAAGCCCTTCATGGCAGGGGCCCGGGGTACTTGCAGGACCACCTCCTACCAGCCTCCCACAGCCCAGTGCGCTCACATAGAACTGCTCTCCTCAGGGTGCCGTCGGCCAGACAATGTCGGCAGGCGGCCTACAGGATGAGGGCGTTCTCTGTGGCTGCACCGACCCTCTGGAATGGGTTACCCACTGAGCTCCAGACGGCCCCTGACCTCCGCACTTTCCGTGCTGAGCTGAAGACATGACTTTTTCAGCAAATTCCCTGATCTGTCGTGAGGTTTTTAATTGTCTGGGGATTTTTAATTATCTAATTTTAGCATTTGGATTATTGTGATGGCTTTATCTTGTGAGCTGCCCCGAGTCCTACGGGAGAAGGGAGACATATAAATTTGAAAAATAAATAAATAAAATGCATTTAAAATGGACATTGACTCACCTGAATGTCCCTTTTCAGCTCGCTGCAATGACAATCCACATGAGTAATCACTTCCTGCTTAGCTCGAGACTGAGTGTTCAAAGTTTTTCTGTTGGTCTGCCCACGCCCTCTTCAGACTTTTCATGAAAGCGTATGCAGTAGAGCACGTAGAATCATCATCCAAAGGAACAGGCAACCGGCCATACAAATCGAAGAAGAAAGCTTCACCAGAACCTGTAGAAGAAGCACAAAGAACCATCCCGGCCCCAGAGCAGACAGGCCATAGGGAGGGTTGGATTGTCATCGCAGCGAGCTGATAAGGGACATTCAGGTGAGTCAACGTCCATTTTCCAACTTCACTGCTCCGACAATTCACATGGGATATACCCAAGATTATAAAACCTGGGCGGGTTTACACGTTGTAAAACACGTCTCCCAAATGATGCCTCAGCCAAGGCATAAATGTCTAATTTGTAATGTCTTACAAAGTAAGATAAAGATGACCAGGAAGCCACCCAGCAGATGTCCTGCATCGATGCTTGAGTAGCCCAAGCAGCCATAGTGGCTGCACTTCAAGTAGAATGCAGTAAAATTTTTCCTGGCAAGGGCTTGGCTGCCAGCTCATAAGTTTTAGAAATACAAGTCCTCAGCCACCTGCCAACTGTAGTGGGTGAGACATTTTGTCCCATAGATGATGGGTTAAATGAAACAATGCCTCCGTTCTTCGGAAAGAAGCTGTTCGTGCGATGTAGCGCCTGAGTGCTCTGTGTACATCCAGCGTGTGCTTCGGTTGGCTTGCGAGGATCAGGGCAAAAATCTGGTAAGATGAGATCTTGAGCTCCGTGAAAGTAGGAATTGATTTTAGGCAAAAATGCTGGATCCAAATGAAGTACTACATGATCGGTATAAAAGATGCAAAGGTCACTTCGAATGGAGAGTGCTGACAACTCAGAAACCCGGCATGTAGATGTCACTGTCAATAGAAATATAAGCTTTAACGACAAGAATCTAAGACTGACGGATCCCATGGGTTCGAAAGGTGCATCAGTTAACGCTTGGAGTACCAACGTGAGATCCCATGTTGGATACCAATGAACTATGGGCAGATGAAGATTATTAGCACCTCTGAGGAAGGAAGCAATCCAGGAGTGATATGACAAAGTCCCGTAAGTATCACAGGTAAGTACCATAGATAGTGCCACTACTTGGCGACGGAGGGTCGAGGGTGCTAATCCCTTGTCCAGTCCAGTAAGAAGTTGAGCACAACGGACATGGATGCTGACATTGGATCAACATGAGCCCTGGAACACCACTGGCAGAAAATATGCCACAAAGATTGTAAATTCGAGTTGTTGAAGGTCTCCTGGAAGCCTGCATAGTATCTATAACTTTCCCTGAAAGATTGTCCATCCGCAAAAGGGCCCTCTCAAATGCCAGACGGTCAACCTGAGCCACTCAGGCTCTGGATGACATATGACCCCCTGGCTGAGAGAGACCTCCTCCGGAGGGATCTTCCAGGGATGTGACACTGACAAATTTATGAGATCAGCAAATCACGCCTGATGCAGCCAGTGATGTGCTACTAGAAGAATTTCTGCATTCTCGGAGCACAGTTTTCGAAGAACTTGTGGTATGAGAGGAATTGGCGGATACGCATATAGGAAGCTTTGCGGCCATGTGCAACGAAGGGCATCGCATCCTTCCGCCCCCAGAGATGGGAATCTTGGAAGGAATCTTGGTAATTGCACATTTTCTGGTTGAGCAAACAGGTCTAGAATCGGATTCCCGAATATCAGACACAATTTGAGAAACAGCTAAAGGTGAAGTTTCCACTCAGATGGGTCGAGATGGCTCCTGCTCAGCCAGTCCGCTTGACAATTTGATGACCCCGAAATGTGTTGCGCTTTCACGGAAAGAGTATGCCTCTCTGCCCAGTTCTGTAAGATTTCTGCTTACTCCATAAGTTGTTTGGACCAGGTGTCCCCGTCGGTTTATATGTGCCTTCGTACCCATATTGTATCAATACATGGCAACCGGAGACCTGGGTCTGGAAATGACAAAGTGCAAGTCTCACTGCCTGTCGTTCCAAGCAATTTATGCTTTGGTGATGTTCCACCAGAGACCACAGACCTTGTGCCACTTGTGATAGATGTGCGCCCCATCCATGAAAACTCGCATTGGTCGTTAGCATGATGCGGTCATATTCCTGAAAGAAACACCCCTTCAGTAAGGCCAATGATGTCCACCATCGGAGAGACAGATGGACTTAAGATGGTATCCTCACTTTGGAGAGGGAAGTGCTGCGTCCCCGTCTCTGGAATGGTAACAAGAACCATTGTAACGGGCAAGAATGGTGACAGCCCATGGCACAATTGATAGAGAGGAGATCATCTTCCCCAACAACTGAGAAAGAAGCAGAAGCGGGACTAATCTTTGTGATCAGATCGATGACACCATCCCCTTTATACTGTGTTGAAGCTCTGGCAAAAGAAACACTTGTCCCTTGACCGAATCTTTCAATGCTCCTAGGTGGACAATTTGTGTGGTGGGTTACAGGTGACTCTTTTGTAAATTGATCGTGAACCCATGGTGTTGAAAGGTACGAATCACCATGTCGGTGTCAGTCAGTGCCTGTGATGGACTGGATGACAGAATTAAGATGTCGTCCAGATAGCAAAGTATTCGAATTGGTACAAGGTGGATGGATGCTGCTACTGCTGCAATCAATTTCGTGAATGTCCTTTCGAACGACGAAAGTCCGAACGGCATGGCCCGGTATTGGTAATGATGATTTGCATACGCAAATCTTAGAAACTTCTGATATCCTGGGTGAATTGGCACATGCAAATATGCCTCCTTCAGGTCCACTGACTGCAGCAGGTCGCCTTGTCATACTGATGCTAGAATTGATTTGAGCGATTGCATCCTGAATCTCCTGTACAATATAAATTGATTTAATTGTTTGAGATTTAATATCCCTCTGCAACCCCCCAAACCTTTCGGAATTAGAAAGAGGATGGAATAAAACCCCATCCTCGTTCTGTGGCACTGGTTTGATAGCTCTGATATGTAAAAGATGTCAAACCTCGTCCTCCAGAAGTTGTTTCTTTACATGGAGATGAGGAACTGGGCACTGAGTATACTGGTTTGGGGGTTTGGAGAGGAATTCCAAAGTCAGACCAAATTCTACAGTTCGTCAAATCCAACCATCTGCTGATTCAGAGTCCCACTGGCGGTAAAACTGTTGAAGATGGCCGCCAATTGGGGATTGTGGCTGGGAGTCACTTGCCACAGCGGAAGGACCGGTATCTTTTGGACTGGGCCTGGCATCTGCCACAGTCCCGGAATGATGCCCAGTCAGATTGCTGGTTAAATCCCTGTGGGTAAGATCGTTGAGAATAGGACCCTCCGGGTCCGGAATCATAACAAAAGGGCTGACGGTACGAATAAGGTGCGGATCTGCAGTCTAGTCTCCTTTGGGAGGAAGAAAGGACCTGCCATTTGTCACATCCTTCTACTAAAGCTGGATCTAAAGCCTTGAGGCAGACGCAAGTGTCCATTTAGATTTCTTATCAGCTTTCCAGTGGTGAAGCCACAAAAGTCGGTGCAATGTTGCAGCCGACGCTAAGGCCATGGAAGCAAACTTCACCACATCCAATGATGCGTCTGCCGAATATTCATTGGCGGCGACCACCTTATTAATATCCTGGTGTAAGCGCGCTGCCTCAGGAGGCAAGCGGCCTTGCAATTGTCTGAGCCAAATGAGAGATGTTCTATTGAAGAAAGAAGCAGAAGAAGCTGCCCAGATAGCCCAAATGGCTGCTTGATGAACCTTTCTGAGAGACAACTCTGACTTCCGATCTTCTATCCTAAGGCCCTCCATGATGTCATTAGACAAGATAGCCAAAGAGGCAGACTAGCGACCGGAGCATCTACTGCCGGCAATTGTAACAGATTGTCCAAATTAGTAGCAGCACAATTCTATCATGGGCGTTAGGTCCTGCAAGAGAACCAGGTTGGGTCTACGGTTTCTGAATTACCTCAGAAAACAAGGGCGGACATGGTACAAAGTCTTATGCAGCTTTGGGTAATCTAAAGAGACCACTGTGGAGATTAGAAGGGTCTGGATCGCGGGAAGAAGAGCTGTCTTCCATGCTTATATTAGTCGCTAACTTAGCTTTATGTAGAAGCTATCTAAATACTGAAGGACGAAGTAATCCAACAAATGCTGATACGTCAGGATCCATACCTTCATTCTCAGTCAGCTCAAGCTGGTCATAATCATCATCATCTAAAATAGAATCCTCAGCATGAGCAATATCATGTTCACAATGATATACTGTTGCATTATAATCCCTTAGTGGCCCTTGAGGGCCAGGAATGACCTCAGCAGCAGGCAACTTGGTGCCCTGTTGAATGGTAACAGCCAATATCTTAGAAATGGCCTCTGAAATTACAGATTGAATATCTAAATTTGGCGTAGACTGCTGACCATCGTCTGCTCAAAGACCTGCAGAGGTAGGTGTGAAGGTGGCTTCAGGCAATTGGCCAACTACCCCAGAAGAACTTGGACCACCTGTACATTGAGCCATTGAAGATGTAGAGGGAGTGTCATTGGGTACACCCCCAAACAGTGGCTGACCTGAGATCATCTGTCCAGGTGTCAAATTGGTCACTTCAGGTTGAGCAGGGAACACATCAGCCTGTCTCCTGACTTTATCAAACTGGCATTCCAATGCCTTGTGACGCCTTTCTGCATCCTTATCACCCCTGGTGATCTTACTGGAAGATTTAACCTTATCCTTGGCCACTTTACTTTTGGTCTCTGTTTTAGCACTTTGAGAAAGCTGAGTGCTTCGAATTACGCATTGTGGGGGGGGGGGGGGTGCAGGCTCAATTCAATATCGGATGATAGTGCAGAATCTGCCATAACCTCAGGCTTCCAGAAATAGTACAAGTTTAAGAATTTTTTAAAAAATTAAGAAAAATTAAGTTATTAGTACTGATCAAGGAAACATTTTTTTAAAAGAATTCTAATAAGGTTCAACTGCCTGAAATTCACAAAAAAAAGTCAACAGTCAAATGAACTTGAACAAAGGCAAACCTGTCCTCACAACATGCAATGGTGGCTGTCGTTGACATAGGTGACTGCAGGCAATCATGGAAGAATGCAGCGGAGAGGCAGAGCCCTCAAAAACCACTGCTTTGCTAGGCTCTGCTTCAAACTTAGTCCACGAGCCTCAGGCAGTTTAAATATAGCTGGAAAGTGTAAATATTTCAAATTCGCCACTGCGGCTTGACAGGTAAGCAAAATGGCGGGTGTGAGTGGGAAACAGCTCCTCAGCGCTGCCGCAGTCTGCCAGTGATAAGAAAATTTGGCGCAAAGGCTTAATTTGCCTTCCACAGTGCCGCGAAGCTGATTCCTGTTAATGGAGTGTGACCTGATTGTTCAGGCAGGGACTCCGAAGCCCCTAGACAAGATAGGGCTGCAGGGTGGTGGCAGTTGTGCCGGCAAGCCAGTAACCAGCCTCTCACCAGTGGCAAGTAAAGCACAGAGGTGCCTCAAAAAGCAACCTCCGGCAAGTTGCTCAAATCAAATCAGAGGCAGTGGAAGCGAGCTGGAGCCCCAGACATGCTAAGAACACCGCCAGCAACTGAGGGGAGTACTCCAATCCCCAATACGCACACACATTGCGCAGCCCTACCAGCACACAGTATACAGGAAACACAGAGTTCCAACCCAAAATTCAAGGAAAAATAGTCCAAAATAAAAAAAATAATTTTCAGACCAACAGAAATATTCTCCAATTTATCTCTGAATATCTCAGAGAAATCCAACACCAGTCTCTTCAGTAAAACTGAGTGAAAAAGTCTGAAGAGGGCATGGCCAGACCAACAGAAAAAGTTTAAACACTCACTCTCGAGCTAAGCAGAAAGTGATTACCCATGTGGATTGTCGGAGCAGCAAAGCTGGAAAAAGGGACATGGCTTTTCAAGAAAAAAGTTTTACATAAATATTAGTCAAATCATCGAATTCCTCTCAATTCAAAGCCTTCCTAAGCACTAATGATGGGGCCGGGGGTGAGTGGGTGGGGGTTATGAAGCCTCTGCTTCTCAATTATTTGAAATTGAATTATCATACAACTTTGAAACTACCAAATCTGTCTGAAGTAGGAAATTTTCTGACCTACATCTCTTTTTCATTTTTTGTATCCTTCAAACCAAACAGATCCATATATAATTTCTTGGTTCTTTAAACTTCTCACCTCAACTGCATTTTTCTCTCCCTTTTTTGTGTTTATTTGTTTCTCTTGACTTACTCAATTCTCACTTTTATATAACCAAATGGCCAGAAGTACCTATCTCTACATAATCATTTTTGTTTCTTTTCAGAGCATAATGTAATAGATCAGGATTGTCAAACTTGACCAGACTGGATGCATTATATGCTGGCTATGCCCATGCCCAGTTTAGTGAAGGGGAAAAAGTGATCACATCAAGTGATGATGCCTTGACAATGCAAATTTGACACCCCTGTGATAGATAGTTGAAAGACTA
The DNA here is from genome assembly GCA_038048745.1 of Coluber constrictor foxii. Taxonomy (NCBI): domain Eukaryota; kingdom Metazoa; phylum Chordata; class Lepidosauria; order Squamata; family Colubridae; genus Coluber; species Coluber constrictor. The sequence continues at coordinate 108,534,728 of CM075961.1, read as the reverse complement.
AGAAAATGTTGGGAGGGTAAATAATAGAAAGATAGCATTCAATCACATAGAGAACATGCTACTGCACTTCTATCACCATTTAAGATTTTAAATCTTATCTATCAGTTTCCCTATCTTTAATATATATTCTACCAAATTATACATTTTGACATTTACCTATAATATCAAATCGTTTTTGACATTTATATATAAATGCCAAATTAGTTATTGGACATTTATACAAACATTCATTCCATTTTGGTTGTTGATAAGATTTATTTTCAGCTCATATACAATACGCAAAACATAATTCTTTTTGCAATGCTAATAAACCAGGTAGATGGTTAGCTTACTTGTTAAGGAAGGAACAAAGGTTACAAACTATAGAGAAAATAAAATACAAAGATAAAGAGGTTATTCAGCAGGATATGATTAAAAAATCATTTTTAGAATTTTATATTAGGTTGTATAAGGGGGATAAAATTCAAGATATAGATATAGATAGATACTTACAGAAAGAGAATATTTCCATAAACTCCAAAGAGCAAAGGGAGGGGTTAAACCAATCGATAACTTTGAAGGGGTATTAGTAAATTTGTTTGGGCAGGGAAGAGACTGAGAATTAAGCAAAAAATAATGCAGGATGTGCGAGAAAGAGGAGGTCTCAAAATGCCCAATTTAAGATTGTACTATGAAGCTGCTGCTCTCTCAGCAATTAGTGATTGGATCAACTTAACAGAGGAAAGTATATTGAATATTGAAGGATATGATTTGGTTTATGGTTGGCATGCTTATTTATTATATGACAAGAAAGTGGATAAGACTTTTAAAAACCATGTATTAAGAAGTTCTTTATTACATGTTTGGAAAAAATACCAATATAAATTAAATGATAGATTACCAATATGGACAGTACCCAGACACGCAATAGAGAATATAAGTGTAGAGCAAAAACAAGATGAGAATGAAAATACGTATAAAAAGCTTCTTAGCAATGAAAGAGGTATATTACAATTAAAATCTTTGAACCAATTAAGAGAAGAAAGGGTAATAAAAACATGGTTTCAGTATGGATAGTTGCAGGCCAGATAGAAAGAAGATCAAAAAACTGGTATCTCGCAGGAGGATGAGAATTTGGTAAAACAAACCAGAGATCAGGGTCAAATGCATATAAAAGGTTATATAATGCATTCGTGGAAATAGACTCAGAAACAGAGTTAGTAAAAGACTGTATGATAAAATGGGCACAAGATATTGGGGAACCAATAATGATGGAAACATGGGAAAAAATATGGGTCAGAAATGTAAAATTTATCCAAACCCAAAACTTGAGAGAAAATTTTTACAAAATGTTTTATAGATGGCACTTAGATCCTAAGAAACATATTATCATATTATCATATTATTAACATACTACATATTATCACATGTAAAAAAATTAAGGCTTTTTGAATTAAAATATGGTGGATTATCCAAAATATTTTAAGAAAAAGATAAAATTTACTCCATAGTTATTCTTGTTGGGTATAATTACAGACTGTACGATAATAGAGACTAAGTTGCTCTTAAACTTCATAACAGCGGCCAGACTTTTGGTGGCGCAATACTGGAAGAAGGAGGATTTACCTACTATTGAGGAATGGACTTTAAAAGTAATAAATTTGGCAGAGATGGATAAAATTTCAGCGTATTTGAAGGACCACTCAAATGAAAGATCCATACTAGAGTGGAGAAGATGGATTGATTATATTCAAAACAAGTATCGGACTAACAAGTTACAAATAGCTTATGAATGAAATATTTAACCAAATTAATAGTTTTCTTTTTTCTTTGAATTATGTGTTGTTAGATCAAAGGGGAATTAAAGACCAAGAGTGAGTTGGGAGCCTGTAGAATGTTTAGTTTAGGATTGTTATATGCTATACCCTGTATTTGTTTTGGGAAGTCCGGGGAGGGGAGGGGAGAGGGGGGAGGGGGGGGGAAATGTTTGTATTTCTGATAAAACTTTTTTAATAAAAAAAAAGATTTATTTTCAGCTCCATACTTCATCACATAATATGTGATATTTGCTGCAAATCCTTTGAGTCCTCGGTCATCATCCCAATAATATCTACATGCAGAAGTACCCTTAACTAACACACTCAGGTAAAAGTTAATGCAGCTTCTAACTAAATCAATTACTTATTTCTTAATAATTCAAATTTCAAAACAAAATTCTTTTTCGAATGAAGCAAATATATGTGCCCCACAGTAATGTTGCAGGAATCAATCTGAGTCGTTCACCAGGACCACAGTTTTATTCTTCTGACCTTTCAGATTCATGGTGGAACCCCTCCTCAGGGAACTTCTCTCTACTGGAATGTGTACTTTCAGCTATTCTATGTTTTGTATTTATGCAGTGCCTGGTTGGGTGTGACTTTCTATTGGTTGATTGGTGTGTTTATGGCCGAATACTGGCTATTGTTTCCTTGTGCTACTAAGTCCTCAGATCCTAAATACTTGATAAACTGATGGTAAATCAGCACCACTGTGGACTTACAAGGGACCCATTTCCCAGGCTTTCCGTAGCTATCTTTGTACTGCTTGGTTAACAATCTTAGTAGCTGCGAAATTGAATGTATGTCCTTGTTCTCTGCAATGTGAATTTACCAACAATTTCGGGTCTTCTCTGACTGCTTGTGGTTAGCTTTTTTTCTGTCTGTCCTATATAGTCATGGGCAAGCCACGTAGGGGATTTGGTAGATTACATTAAAAGTATCTCCCACCTCCAAGCAATCTTTGCCATGCATGATTTGTCCTCATATGGTGATCTTTGGGCGGTGAACGATGCCCACTTTCAGTTTTCAAAAGCTGTTTTCTATTGCTTCCAAAATGTTTTTAATGTATGGCAAGGTATGCCCTATAGTTGGTCTTATAACTTCTTTGTTCATTTCTATTCTTTAAATGTTGCATGTGCATTTTGTAATAAATGTTGCATGTGGGTACCCATTTTGCTTAAATTGTTCACATAGGCACCTTCTTTCCAGTTATTTAGCTTGCATATAGTGTTCTGATGCAACTATTTTCATGACAGTGGTCACTGTTGACACCAGGAATGTTGGTGGCCTTGTGATAAACAGTTGTTTTTAGGCTTCCATCGTTCTGTCTGTGGGCAAGCATATCTAAAATGTAATTGTCTGGCTGTTTCTTCCTCCATTGCATACCTCCAAATTGTATATCTGGGAAGATGGAGTTCAATAGGGTATGAAAGTTTTTCAATGCATTTCTTCTGATGATGACAAATGTGTCATCCACATGGTGGCCCCAACATTTAGGTCTGTAGTTTTGAAATGCAGTGTTCTATTTCTTGCAAAACAGTTTCTGCAATGACTCCTATTATTGGGGATCTCATGGGCATCCCTTTTATTTCCTCATACATTTCCCTTTTGAAGGTGAAGAAGGTATGATGGCACTACTGGTGTAGCTTCATGACTTGCATCCTGGTTAAATTGTTCTGATCTGTGTTGTACTCTTCTAGTTTTTTTAATATATTACTTTGTATGCTACGTGAGGAGGGATGGATATAAATAGGGACACTACATCAAAGGAAACCATGATCTTGTCAGGAGCCACACATCCGGTCAACCAATAAGAAGCCGCACCCAATCAGGAACCACATAAATATGATGCATAGAACAGCCCAGCACAAATTCTGGCAAAGAGAAGATTCCTGAGGGTGGGCTGCAGCACAAGTCCGAAAGCTCAAAAAACTAAACCTGTGGTCCTGGTGAATTACCAATCCAAAAGATCCAATTGGATCTTTTAAAGTTCTTTTTCACTTTGAACTTCATTTGATTTCTTGGGGGATAATTCCAACCACCTATCAGAACTGTTGGGCAGATGTCTATGGAGATTCTCAATCACTGAGGTCATGATTGTCCCAAAAGTGCTTTTCCAAAAAGTAACCGGACTTCGTTTTTTTCCTTGAAGACGTTTCACTTCTCATTAAAGAAGCTTCTTCAGCTCTGTTGGGAGCTCAAGGGGTGTGAAACACAAGGCCCGTGGGCTCGATCTGGCTTGCAATGTCATCAGATCTGGCCTGCAGAGCCGTCCTGGAAAATGTAAGGGGCCAGCCCGCGTCGCTTTAGCCCAGTCTACCCAATGCAAAGAAGAAACATCAGGCTAGTGTGTCTTTGGCCCAGTCTACCCAATGCGAACAGGAAACATCAGGCCAGTATGGCATTGGCCTGGTCTACCCAATGCAAAGAAGAAACATGCCAGCAGTTTGGGGAGTGGTTGGAGAGTGCCTATTCACACCACCTGTTGAAAAGCAAAATTCTAATTTGCATATCTGTTGCCCATCATTAACATGGCATTTCCGAAATCAATATTTCTGATATTATTTCCTGCCACAATTATGTTAGTTATCTTGATATGCTTAACAAATTAACCCACAGCTTTTACATTTACTCCTGCTATTCTTCCCTATGTGCAATAGAAAAACAACGACATTCTTCCAAGTGTCAGATACATTTGTACAAATGTATGTTAAATAATTTGCAAGATCACTCCAATTATTTCTCTAGTTACATCATCCACACCTGAAACCTTACAACTTTCAAATTTCTTGTAGTAACTACAAGAATGAAAGTAACTACAAGAATGAAAAAAATCATTTTTTTCTTCTTCTTTTTTGCAACTCCATTCTTTAACTCAACATTTTAACTGCAATACAAATCTCTAAAATACTCTTACTTTTAAATCCATCCGCTTTACAGAAGGGTTCTTCTTAGGCCCTTTATTTCCTTTTTTAAAAACTTTTTGGGAAGTGGGATCCTGATGCTCTCTGAGATTGGTTGTTTTCTTCCAGATATTTTTTGCTACCTGCTAGCTCTAATGATGCCACCTAATTGGGTAAAAAAATGTCTGGAAGAAAACAACTAATCTCAGATAGCACTAGAGTCCCCCCCCCAAAAAAATGGTCCCCACAAATATTCTATTGATATTATTTTAAAATTTTCATCAAAATTGTTGCATTTCTCATCTCAACTCTTGTTTTATTACATTTCTTACAACTATTTTTATTTATATACCCATAATGCCAAATCTATTTATCATCTATAATTGCAGCCATTCCTTTATGCATATTTTTAATCACTATCATTTCCTCATTGTTTGGAATATGAAAATATATAAGCAGACCTTTTCATACTTCACATTAATATAACTTCACATGCTTCTGTGCATGATGTAATTGCTTTTACTCTGTTCTATACAACTTCCACTGTATCCTCTTTTTATTCATTATATTGGAAGAGTAATCTAATTTATGGTATTTTTTGATGCAAGTCTCATACTTTCTATTACTGCAGTGTTTCTACATTCACTTTCATTTCATTTCCTTCCACATCCATTTTTCTCAAGATCCGCTTTTATTCAAAGTTTATTGTAATATAATTTAACCTTCTCTCCCCTATAGCACTTCCTTCAGAAAATAGTCTGTGTCATCAAATATAATAATATTTGCCAAGTAGAAATTCAAGTTTGCAGACAATTTAAATTAGATTAACAATTTAATTACTTTTAGTTGTCTGAAATTTTTAAAAAAATGTTTTTTATTGGTAGCAGGAAGTTGGTATAAGTTAGTAAGGGAAGTAAAAAACATTTCATTTCATTCATTCATTTCATCCAATTATGAATACAGCAGGTAATAAATACCACAAAACTTTCTATTAGCCATCAATGGCAGAATATAAGAATACACAAATTTAGCTTATATTTTTTGAAAAACTCAAGAACTTTATCTAAATGTAAAAATATTTACTGAGATGTAATCAAATGTATTAAAATGGCATACCCTCAATACATTTTAATGAAAATGTCAGAGAGCCGTATGCATATTTTACTCAAATGCAAATAAATATTATTATTAGACTACATGCGCTTTACCTAATCCCCAAATAAATTTTTTAAAATCATAGAAAATACAAAACTCCAATCATAATAGTGAACTTAAACATATAAAAGTATATGCAAGTTAATAAAGTAACATTATTGCCATTATTAAAACTAATAAAAAATAAAAAAGATGAACACATTTACAAAAAATTTTTTGCAGCAGTGGCATCAACTTTATGTTAAAGACACTCACATTGTTCATGTCTGGAATACTGACATCATCCAAGTCAGAAACAATGCTTCCCCTACGATTAGAGCGGCTAAAATAATCAGCTGCAGTTTCCCCATGATGATGAAAATCACTTGACTTCCAGTAACGAAAACAAATAACAAACAAAAACAGATGGCGAGAAAATGATAGGAAAAAAAAAATCAGAAACAAAAAAATAATAATTTGTTCATGTGATTCTTATCTCTTGATCAAAACTGTTTTGAGATTTTCTTTTGAATAATTAAGTCTCTCTTAATTTTGATTTGAAAACGTTAAGGCTACTAATAATAGTTTCACAACAAATATATGGGTTTTCAAATAAGTCTGACAAAAATTGCAGAATCTGATAGTGTTTTTTGAATCAATCAGATTTACATAGTTTTAATACATTAAGTAATAATGGTATTATATATTTCTAACCTGATTTTGTTTTAAAAAACTGGTTAAAACATCCAAAACATCCATCTTCCTAAATATTAGTTGGTTTTATCAATCTCTAAACATGCTTCTGTATATAACTGTCCTATTATATAATTTCCTTTTCTTATATAGGGCCAGTATATTAATTACTCTCTTCTCTATTGATCTTTAAAATACTTCCCTCACTGTGGAAATAACTCAAAATTTAGATCTATTTTTAAAATTAAAGCTGAAAAACATATCCATTTGTTGTTATTAAAGCAAGGCAAGGCTAATTAAACTGAAATAAATTACACGCCTAGAGTATTCTAAAAATTAAGTATTCTTATTCTTCCAAGTCCTTCTCACTAACTGTATCTTATTTCACAACATTAGGAAAAAATGCTTAATATTATGTCCAAATTTGGAAGTTGACTTACAGATTCAGTCATTAGGAGAAAAAATGAAGGTTTGATTCCCAATTAAAACATTAAGACAATCTACTGTTATTTTAACTGTTCCAGATTAAAGTTGGATTCTAGTACAAAGGAGCAGACGTTACTTATACAAAATACAAAATTCTTGTTTTATATAAACAAGAAGCACCTTACATGTGTACAAAGCAGAACTCTTAAATGAATATAAGTTTGCATTATATTGAATCATGGTATAAGAGAGGATGCCTCAGAGGGGGAACTGGCTGGATAGACCACAGTGAAGTGGCAGTTTCCATGGAAAGATAGAGTGTATTTGAGAAGGGAGGGATGGAGAGATAAGAGATAGCACAGCCTGGGAAAGGATCCAGAAGAAGAACCTAAGGACATACACTCCCTAGAATCTCTCAAGGTATATCCATTAAGCAGAGAGTCATAAGCGTTTAGCCTGGCAAGTTTCATGTTATGTATAAGCAAATTAAGAACTGAATTGCTACTGCTGTTGCTGTTCTTGGGTTTAGCCTAACACATAGGTATAAAAGGTGTTGACATTATCTAGTAATTAATAATTAAGAAGTTATTCATTATTAAAAATTTAGTTTGCTTTACATTTCACAATCTTAAAAAAACCTTATGAGACATTTACAGTAGTAAAAACTACTTGAAAGTGAAATAAATAGACTTTTTTTTAAAAAATAGTCAATTTAGTAAGGTGTAGAATATCTTTGTAATCATTATTAGATTTGAAATTGAACTACAGTGAGTTTATCTAACACTGAGGGCTTTTAAGCAGCTTCCTTCTAAGGTCTATTCTAAATTTATTAGTTTATTGGATAATAAATCTAAACATTATAACAACGTTCATAATTCTAAATTATGAACATTGTTGTTTAGAAATATATAAATATTAATGCATAATCTATATAAGTGAATTTGGATATGATTTCTTGTACTGTAATATGAGAAGGAGGATTTTTTAGTATTTGAAAATACTATAGTAATAACAGTATAATTGTTAATTCTAAAAGAACCAAGAATTCGTTTCCCGTAATGGAAAAGGACTGTTTTATCCTTTTAGATGCAAAGACTATATATTAATATACTTATGCACATACATTTATTATATAATAATAATCAGCGGTGGAGCTTCTTGGTCTGCGAGACTCCCCCCTCTCGCAGGCTTGGCCCTCCACTCTATCGAGGGCCTACCTCAATGACGGATTTTAAAATCCCGAGAGATGGCATGCCGCAAAGAGGGGGTTGCAGGGTTTTTTAAAATTGTCTTTGTTTAATCTTTTAGGGAGTCGGGGGAAGGGGGAGGGAGAGGGTTTTAGGCCGGGTTTGTCACAAGGGCCTGGAATAGAGGGCGGGGGACGGGATGTGGAGGAGCTCGTTACCGAGGAGAAGGAGGGTGATTCCATCAGAGCTGTAGTTGGGAGGGGCAGATATGGCGGGAGCAGGGGGCCGTATCATGTGAGGGGGCACGTACTCGCTGCCTTCAAGCGGTGGCGTACCTCGGCCCCCAGGACTCTTCTCGCTCCCCGGGCTGTCCAGAGTTATGGTGTCCGGGCCCTCGGCTGATGTGTAATGCTAGGTCCATGGTTAATAAGGCCCCCCTCATCTGTGATCTTATTCAGGAGGGGGGAGCAGACCTGGCAGGTATTACGGAGACCTGGTTGGGCCAAGAAGGGGGGGTCCCCCTTGTAGAAATGTGCCCACCAGGTTTCCGAGCATTTCATCAGCCGAGAGCCCAGGGCAGGGGTGGGGGGGTGGCAGTTGTCATAAAGGAAGGTCTTGATCCAAGGGAGGCCACTGTACCTCAGATAGCCAGATGTGAGTCTCTCCTGGTGAAGTGGGGCCATGGGGTGCAGGTGGGCCTGCTGATCACATACCTGGCTCCCTGCCACATGACAGCGGTCCTGCCCGAGCTTCTCGACGTTATTGCCGGGGTGGCAGTTGATACCCCCAGGCTTTTGGTTCTGGGGGATTTCAACCTGCTGTCTGCTGGTGAGGCGTCTGGATTGGCTCAGGAGTTCATGGCTTCCATGACAGCCGTGGACCTGACACAAATAATTCTTGGCCCTACTCATGCAGGAGGACACACTCTGGATTTGGTTTTTGTCTCTGGACAGTGGTTGGATGGCCTGGATGTGGGGGATATAGTGATCGAACCCCTGTCATGGTCGGACCATTCTCTCCTGAGGCTAGACTTTCTGACCGCCGAACCCTGCCGCAGGGAGGTGGAACTGGTTAGGTGGTTCCGCCCCAGGCACCTGATGGATCCTGATAGGTTCCAAAGGGAGCTTGGGCCAATACCTGTAACTCTGGCTCACGATTCGGCTGAAGAGCTGGTGGCCGCCTGGGATAGGATGGCCGCCGGCGCTCTGGACTGAGTTGTGCCTTTGCGGCCTCTGACCCGGCGTCGAACCTGCCCAGCTCCTTGGTTCTCTGAGGAGCTGAGGGAGATGAAACGCCGGAAAAGACGCCTAGAGAGTGGTTGGAGGGCGAGTCGTTCTGAATCCGACCGAACACTAGTTAGGTCCCATCTTAGGACCTATTTAGTGGCGATAAAAGCGGCAAAGCGTAATTGCTTTTCCACTCTTATTGCATCGGCAGATAATTGCCCAGCCGCCTTGTTTAGAGTGACCCGCTCCCTCCTACATCAGGGAGCGCGGGAGGACCCCTTGCAAGGGCAGGCTGAGGATTTTGCACAGTATCTGCATGATAAAATTACTCAGATTCGGGAAGACTTGGACTCTGACTGGTAGATTCAGGTGGGGTGACTGAGGCCAGCCTTAAGACTATTATCTGGGAGGAGTTCGGTCCTGTGACTTCTGAGGACATGGACAGGATTCTGGGGAGGTTAAATGCAACCACATGTTTATTGGACCCGTGTCCTTCCTGGCTGGTACTGGCCACTCGGTAAGTTACACGAGGCTGGCTCCAGAGGATTATAAATGCTTCTTTGAGGGAGGGTTTCTTGCCTGCCGCCTTGAAGGAGGCAGTGGTGAGGCCCCTCCTCAAAAAGCCTTCTCTGGACCCGGCTGTTTTGGCAAATTATCGTCCTGTTTCCAACCTTCGCTTTATTGCGAAGGTTGTTAAGAGTGTGGTTGCGCGACAGCTCCCTCAGTACCTGGATGAAACCGTCTATCTAGATCTGTGCCAGTCCGGCTTCCGACCTGGGTACAGCACGGAGACGGCATTGGTCACATTGGTGGATGATCTCTGGAGGGCGTGGGACAGGGGTTGCTCCTCTGTCCTGGTCCTATTAGATCTCTCAGCGGCTTTTGATACCATCGACCATGGTATCGTGCTGTGTAGGATGGGGAGTCTGGGGGTGGGAGGCACTGTGCTGCAGTGGTTCTCCTCCTACCTCTCCAACCGGTCGCAATCCGTGTTGGCAGGGGGGCAGAGGTCGACCTCGAGGCGCCTCGTATGTGGGGTGCCACAAGGGTCTGTCCTCTCGCTGCTCCTGTTCAACATTTATGTGAAGCCGCTGGGTGAGATCATCCATGGTTTCAGGGTGCGATGTCAACTGTACGCTGATGATACTCAGCTGTACATTTCCACCCCTGACCACCCCAATGATGCCCTCGAAGTGATGTCCCAATGTCTGGAGGCCATGCGGTTCTGGATGGGGAGAAACAGGCTTCGACTCAACTCTTCCAAGACTGAGTGGCTGTGGATGCCGGCGTCCCGATATAGCCAGCTAACACCATCGCTGGCTATTGGAGGCGAGTCATTGACCGCCACAGAGGGGGCTCATAACTTGGGTGTTCTCCTGGATACACGGCTGTCTTTGGAGGAGCATGTGACGGCTGTGGCCTGGGAGGCCTTCTATCAGGTTCGCCTGATATGCCAGTTGCGCCCCTTTCTGGATCGGGACTCCTTATGCACAGTCACCCATGCCCTCGTCACGTCTCGCCTGGACTACTGTAATGCTCTCTACATGGGACTCCCCTTGAGGTGCACTCGGAGGCTCCAGCTGGTCCAGAATGCAGCCGCGGGGATGATTACGGGAGCAACCTGGCACTCCCACGTAACACCTCTCCTGCGCGAGCTGTACTGGCTCCCGGTGGTCTTCCTGGTGTGCTTCAAGGTGTTGGTTCTCACCTTTAAAGCGCTCCATGGCATAGGGCCAGGGTATTTGCGAGACCGCCTGCTGCTACCAATAACCTCCCACCAGCCAATACGCTCGCACAGAGAGGCCTCCTCAGGGTGCCGTCGGCCAAACAATGTCAGTTGGCGGCCCCCAGGGGGAGAGCCTTCTTTGAGGGGGCACCCACCTTGTGGAACGATCTACCTCCTAGTTTACAATTGATCCCGGACCTTCGTACCTTCCGTAAGGCCCTGAAGACCTACCTATTTCAACAAGCCGGCCTAGCCCAAAGGGTTTTTTAATGGGGTTTTTTAAATTGTATGGATTGGTTTTTAAAATGGGAATTTTATGGATTTGGGGTTTTAAATTGACTAGCCAAGGATTTAATTCATTTTAGTTTTCTTATAACTTTTGTACTTTATGTATTTTAATTTTGGCTGTTCACTGCCCTGAGTCCCTTCTGGGAGAAGGCCGGTATACAAATCCGAAATAAAATAAAAAATAAATAAAAATAAATTATATATGTGCAATTAATTGTTCTCATTTTACACACAAAATAATACATTGTCTACATTAGGTTAGGACATAAACTAGGAGATAATTTAATAAACTGTTTAAGGATAAGAAATAAAAGTATTTTTAAAATAGTGCAATTCTACTGTGAGAGGTGATAAACTGAAATACTTTTAAGCTAATGAGTATATCTAATACAAATAAGAATATTTATTATACATATCAAGATTAGGATCTGTAAAAATTTCACAATCTATGAATTGATGAAATTAGAACACAGCAGATCTATATCGATCATGCAACATTGCTCACCACATTATCCCTGCTACGTTGTACAGCATGGTCAGAGGATGCAATGTTGCCTGATTCATCATCTGTAAACTACAAGAGTTGGAAATAAATAATTAAGTAGGTTATTATTATATACAGCGCATATTTATCTAATTCAATATTTAAAACTTTCTACAATATTAACTGGATAATAAATAAACCAATGCAATGTGGTGAATAAGTACCTTTGTTATGCTGGATTCTGGTGTGAGAGAGGTAGACTTCACAGAGTCAAGATAACCTGCAAGTTTTCACTTCAGTAACTTAACAATGCATTGTAAGCCGCCCTGAATCTTCGGAGAAGGGCGGCATATAAATCAAATTTTTAAAAAACTACTAATATTTATGCAAAATAATTGTCTAATTTGAAAATATAGTTGGCTTAATTAAACTAATTAAACTGTCTACATAGTCCCATTTTCAAATTTGTTCCTTAGTTACATTCAAGCTATTTTTTTTAACTTGGCAACTATGTGAGACTACAAATAATCAACAATCAATTTGGTACGGAATGGGACTTCTAGTCTCTGACTTTTCATTCTCCTTGGGCTTTTCTCCTCGGGTAATTCTCCCCCAAGTTATCTCCTCAGTTGGCCAAGTTATCTCCAGTTATTCGCCCTGGGGAATGAGCCATCGGCATCTTCGTCCCAGACCCTTCGACACGGCCCATTCACAGAAAGATGGTTCGTCCTGGGTGTTCCGCCCTCTGTGACTGTTAGCCCCCAACCAATTGGCTAGAGGGGGTGTAATAGAAATCCAGCCAAACGAGAGAGGTGTAAAAGAATTTGCCAAAATGCCTTCCTTCCTTCCTTCCTCTCCCCTCCCCCCGCCCACAACCAATACAGGAACAGTTGGTTTACTCGGAAATAAGTCTCACTAAATGCTAGGATTTAAATCCAGTGAAAAGAGAGAGGTGTAAAAGAATTTGCCAAAATGCCTGACTTACTTCCTTCTACCCTCCCTGCCCCCCCCCCCCATTAGGGACACGGTTACTGAACGGGCTAAAAGCCTCCCTCCCTCCCTCCCTTCAACCAATTAGCTAACCAAGTCTGGAAGGGTCCAAGAGAAGAGAATTTTTCCTTCCTTCCTTCCTTCCATCCATCCATCCACCCACCAACCCACCCACCATAACAGCATAACATGGCAACTAGCCACGTTTGAGGCTTCTCTAGAGGGGTGGAGTTCCCCAAAACAACATCCATTTTCCTTTATTTTATTTTATCCTCCCCCCCACCCCCCACCCTTCAATAGCCTGGTCTCCAGTTCAGAAAAGGAACCAACTGCTCTCTGTAGTGTGATCAAGTGAAACGGACATTGATTTACCTGAACGTCCATTTTCTGGGTGCTGCGGATACACTCCATAGCTGGGACCAATCCTCTTTTCTGATAACAACTGAGAGAACTTTTAAATCAATTTCCTGACTCACTCTGTGCTCTAGCCACACACCCTTTACCTCTAATTCCTCAGTCTTGAACGAAGGTGCAGCACTAGACTCAGGAAACAACACAATTTTATTAACAATAGAACAACCAACCAAACCAAACATAGCAACAATAATACAGGGCAGGCAGCCAAACAAACGGGAGGGAATAGAGTGTATCCACAGCACCCAGAAAATGGACGTTCCGGTAAGTCAACCTCCGTTTTCCAGTGTGCTGCGTCTACACTCCATAGCTGGGACATACCCAAGCCTAAACCCCATGGGCGGGAGGCTGACTGTCCCCTGAGCACGACTCCATAACCACACTTTGTAAAACACGTCGCCCAAAGGATGCCTCTGCAGAAGCAGAAGCATCAATCCTGTAGTGCTTGATGAAAGGTGACAACGAAGTCCAAGTGGCGGCCCTACAAATGTCCAGTACTGAAGCCTGCATGGACCAGGCTGCCGAAGCCGCCGCACTTCTTGTCGAATGTGGCAAAATCTTTGGTGGGACTGGACGCGCTTGGTGTTCATAGGCAGAAGAAATACAGGCCTTAAGCCACCGACCCACCATCGATGAAGAAACTTTCTGGCCCATAGTAGCAGGATGAAACAAAACCATAAGGGCTTCCGTCTTCCAAAACGACGCTGTCCTCCGAATGTTACGATGTAATGCCCTGCGAACGTCAAGGGTGTGCCAAAGGGCCTCCCACTGTTGTCTGGGGTCAGGACAGAAGTCTGGTAAAACTACTTCTTGAGAACGATGAAACCATGAATTAACCTTTGGGGTAAATGCAGGGTCGAGATGAAGCACCACCCTATTAGAATGAAAAATGCATAAATCCTTCCTAACAGATAATGCAGCAAGCTCGGAGATCTGTCTCGCCGAAGTAATCGCCAGCAAGACCGCCACCTTGAAAGAAAGGAACTTGAGTGACACCGATCCCAGAGGTTCAAACGCTTGCAACACAAGAGGCAAATCCCAGTGGGATAGTGATGGACCATGGGAGGGTGTAAATTGGTGGCGCCATGAAGAAACCCCCGAACTCATGGGTGATGAGACAAGGACCGATATGGAGGGCAGGAAATGACCGTGGAAAGGGCTGCCACTTGCTGACGTAAGGTAGCCGGAGCCAAACCTTTGTTAAATCCCAACTGCAGAAAGTCCAGGACATCCTGTATCACCGCCGAAGTCGGGTCCACATGCTGAGCCGCCGCCCAACGACAAAACGCCTTCCACGTCGCCTCGTAGATCCGGGTGGTAGAAGGCCGCCTCGATGCTTGAATCATGCCAATCGCCTCGTCAGAGAGCCGGTCTTTCTTCAAAATGACCCTTTCAAATGCCAAACGGCCAACTGGAGCCATTGGGGCTCTGGATGGTAAATTGCCCCTTGGCACAATGCGATCCGATGAGGCGGGATCACCCACGGATTGCAGACCGAGAACTCCACGAGGTCGGCAAACCACGGTTGCCGTGGCCAATAGGGCGCCACCAGAACTATCTCTGCTCGTTCCGCTACCATCTTTCAAACCACCTGCTGAATCAGAGCCACTGGAGGGAAGGCATACAGTAAACCTGCCGGCCAGCGACACCTTAGAGCGTCTACCCCCTCCGCCGTGGGGTTCGGGTAACGGGAGATGAAACGAGGAAGCTGGGCGTTGGAAGGGCTGGTGAACAGGTCGATCACCGGCTTTCCGAACCTGACTACTAGTTCCTGGAAAAGTCTCGGGTGTAACTGCCATTCGGCCGGGTTGATCAGCTCCCTGCTGAGCCAGTCTGCCTGAATGTTCGCCGACCTCAATATGTGGTCCGCCCGTATCGACCAAAGGTTGCGCTCCGCCCAACTGAACAGTCTCTCTGACTCAAGCATCAAGGTGCAAGACCTCGTGCCCCCCCCGTTCACATGAGCCTTTGCAGATGTGTTGTCCATGAGGACCAAGACGTGACGATTCTGCACCACTGACTTGAAGTGAAGAAGCGCAAGACGAATCGCCCGCAGTTCGAGGAGGTTGATGCTGTGGCAACGTTCCAAAGGAGACCACCAGCTTTGAGCAACCTGGTTCGCAAGGTGTGCCCCTCAACCATGTAGGCTGGCATTGGTTGTGATCACTACTCGATCTAGGTCCAGAAATTGGCAGCCCTGAAGAACGGCTGGAGACTGCCACCAACGCAGTGACAGCCAGACTTGTGGCGGCACAAACACCTTCCATGCCGTGTTGGCGGAGCCTCGTTTCTGGAAGGGAAAAAGCATCCATTGTAACGGACAGAAATGCCTGCGGGCCCAAGGGACAATGTGGAAACACGAAACAAGCTTCCCTAACAGTTGGGAGAGAGTCAACAAGGGGACCGACTTTAGGGTCAGAACTTGGTTGAGAAGGGAAGTGATATTCTTGACCCTCTCTGGGGAGAGGAACACCTGACCTTTTGACAAGTCTATCACAGACCCGAGATGTAGGATGGTTGTGGATGGAACTAGATGGCTGTTGTCCGTGTTTATGGTGAAGCCGTGGTTTCGGAAGGCAGAAAGCATCAGTTCCAAGTCTCGCTCCGCTCGAGGCCGGGTAGATGTCAGAATCAAAATGTCGTCTAGATAACACAAAATTCTCACCGGAACTGCATGGAGAGTCGCTGCCACCGCCGCCACCAGCTTGGTGAAGGTTCTGGGCACGGAGGAAAGACCAAAGGGCATGGCACAATACTGATAATGCCTGCCAGCAAATTTGAACCGTAGAAATTTTCGGTGCAACGGGTGAACCAGCACATGGAGATAGGCCTCGCATAGGTCCACCAACTGCATGAAATCCCCCTGATGCACTGATGACAGAATCGAATGAAGGGAATGCATTTTGAAACACCGACAGCGCACTGCCAGATTCAGCTGTTTCAAATTGAGTATGCCCCTGACGCCCCCGGAATTCTTGGGCACCAGGAACAGGATTGAGTAAAACCCAGTCCCTAGCTGGTCCAACAGAACTCGTTCTATTGCCTTTATGTCCAGAAGGTGCTTTATTTCTGCCCGCATAAGATGAAGGTTTTCTGGCGACTGTGGAATAGGGCACTTGATGAAGCGCTTTGGGGGTCGATCTATAATCCCTATTAAGAGTCCTTCGGTAACTGTGCGATGAACCCAACTGTCCGAGGTTGACAGGAACCACTGCTGATGGAAGTCCCGGAGGCGACTCCCCACTGGACCTTCCGGCGGCAAGTCATTTACCCTGCTGAAAGGACTTGGAACCGGCCCCATGGTAAGATCGTTTCGAGGGTACCTGTGGCCTGCCCCGATCCCTAAACTGCTGTCTGTCCGAAGAACGGTCAGGAGGCTGAAAGGACTGCTGGTAAGAAATGGGCCCCCCAGTTCCAGAGTAGGCCCAAAAGGGCTGCCGCTGGGAATACGGTGTATAACACCTGTCCTGTTTACGAAAGGTCGAAGGAAGGATCTTTCGTTTATCTTTATCCTCTACGAGGAGTGGGTCTAGGGCGGCTCCAAACAGGTTAGATCCCTTGTACGGGGCTGAAGCCATTTCCACTTTGTCTTGACATCAGCCTTCTAGGGGCGAAGCCAAAAGAGTCGACGTGATGTAATGGACGAAGCAAGGGCTCGCGATGTAAACTTCACAGAGTTCAGCGAAGCATCGGCTGAATACTCGGTGGCCGCTATAATTTTGTTGACATCTTGGTGTAAATGGGTCTCCTCAGAAGGAAGCCGTTCTTGTAGTTGGCGCAGCCAGATTAGAGAAGCACGATTGAAGAAAGATGTAGCCGTAGCGGTCCTGATGGCCCAGGCCCCCGCTTGATGAGCCTGATGAAAGGCTAACTCTGTGCGTCTGTCCTCGGATCTGAGACCCTCTAGAGGATCAGATGATATTACTGATTGCGTGGTAAGGCTTGCTACCAGGGAATCAACTGTAGGTATATCCAAAAGCGCCTCTAACTCAGGTGCTGAGCAGTACAATTTCTTGTCTTGATTATTGGGCGCTGTTAGGGACCCCGGCTGGCCCCAAGGTGCTTGCAGCACATCCGTAAACAACTGGGGATATGGAATAAAGTCTTTTTCCTGTTTAGCCTGCTTGAACAGAGCATCATGCGGCCCCGCCTCAGGTTGGGAGGTAGGGAGTTGGGCCCCCACCGACCCCAAGTTGGTAGTCAAATGTGCCTTATGGAGGAGCAACTTAAACAAGGATGGACGAAATAAGCCCGTAAAAGCTGGAGTGTCAGGCAGTAAGCCCTCATCTTCGGAAAATTCGAGATCTTCAGGGCAACCTTCTTCCTGCTCGGATTCCACAGACAAATCGGATTCCCATTGGAAAGGTGAACAGGATCTGTGCGCCCGTGATACATGAGCTGCCTCTTGACTTGCCACTAGTGCAGGCCCTTGCGCAGCCTGGTGGACACCAGCTGTCATAATAGTGGCCAAGGCCGTAGACAGCATCGCCTGAAATTCGGCCTGCGAACTCGCTGGACCTCGCTGGACCCGGTAGGCGTGAAGGTGGCTGACGGGGCTTGTCTAACCGGCTGCCGAGCAGAGTCAACCCCAGCCACTGAAACATCGGGCAAAGATTGTGACACCCTCTTGGACAGAGCCAGTGGGGCAAGAGAAGCATATCTAGATGGGGAATGCTCACAAGTAAGTGATGCTGGCTGAGTTTGACTTTGATTCTTGCTGACTAAAGAAGCAGCCACCAGTCTGGCCTTCTCGTATTGTTTCTCAAAGGCTCGCAAGGCTCGATCCGACCCGGCTCACCAGGCACGCAGTCAGCCCTCAGGACAAATCCAACGATCCAGACACAAAGAAAGGGCAAAAAAACACAAAAGCCTTCTCTTCACCAAAATAAAAGGAAAAAGAGAAACAATAACTATTCAAAAATAACTTAAGGCCTAAATGCACTACTCTAGAGCACAGAGGAAAAAATTTTCACCTCAGTCTGTCAGCAACTGAGAGAAAGACTGAGGAATCAGAGGTAAAGGGGATGTGTCTAGAGCACAGAGTGAGTCAGGAAATTGAGGGAGGGAGGAAGGAAGGAAAAATTCTCTTCTATTGGATCCTTCCAGACTTGGTTAACTAACTGGTTGAAGGGAGAGAGGGAGGAAAGAAGGCTTTTAGCCCACTCAGTAACAGTGTCCCTGTATTGGTGGTGGTGGTGGGGAGAGTGAGAGAGGGAAGAAGGAAGTAAGTTCTTTTACACCTCTCTCCTTTCGCTGGATTTAAATCCTAGCACTGAATTTAGTGAGACTTATTTCCGAGTAAATCAACTGTTCCTCTCTGTATGGGGGGGGGGGGGGGGAGAGGAAGGAAGGAAGGAAGGCATTTTGGCAAATTCTTTTACACCTCTCTCCTTTGGCTGGATTTTTATTACACCCCCTCTAGCTAATTGGTTGGGGGCTAACTGTCACAGAGGGCTGAACACCCAGGATTAACCCTCTTTCTGTGAATGGGCTGTGTCGAAGGGTCTGGGACGAAGATGCCAGTGGCCCATTCCCAGGGCAAATGACTGGAGGCGTGCCACTGAGGAGATAAATCAGGGGAGAATCACCCGAGGAGAAACACCTGAGGAGAATGAAAAGAGCCTGGATAGCTCTGCAGACTAAGCATTGTAATTAAACACCAGATGTCTACAATTACTGCATGTTCGAATCTCGCCAGGCTCAAGGTTGACTCAGCCTTCCATCCTTTCTAAGGTAGGTAAATTGAGGACCCAGTTTGTGGGGGCAATAAGCTGACTTTGTATAAATATATAAAAGTATGAAGGCTATTGCTTAACGCATTGTAAGCCACCCTGAGTCTTCCGAGAAGGCGGCATATAAATCAATTTTTTTAAAAAAAGTCAGAGACTAAAAGTCCTAGACCCATTTGGTATATACTTCAATTTTGCTTGGCTAGATAGAATACAAAACCTCTCAGCTCTTTCATTCCTAATACCTAAATAGTGTAAAGCTTGCATCCAACTGAAGGAAAAGAAAGTAAGTAGGTCTCTATTATATTATATGGAGTGATGGACAATTTTGGATCCCTGAATCTATTTTTGCAGACTCCACATCCTAAACAAATACATGCAATCTTGTTCACAACTTTCCTCCCTCTGAAAACATGTAATGTAATCCTTGATCATCAAAGTTTACCTATTCTGACCCTGGGTAAAGAAAGCTATCTGTTATCATAGGGTCAAATTATATCCATAGTGTTAACTTGCAATAGTAAAACTGAGCTTTTATCAAATGGAATATTAGTGGAAGTTGTATTACATCAGTTCCTGATACAATAGGCATATAAAATTAGAAGGTGAATATGAAAGGAAGCTTTAACTCAGCGGTCACCAACTGAACACTGGTGGTCTGTGAGAAATTTTTGATGATCCACAGAAAAATTATTTGCATTTTTTATATTGCACTAAATCAGGGGTTCTCAAACTACAGCTCCTGGGACAGATATGTGCAATGAATGTTTGTGTTGCTGCAGAGAGTCTCCCCCTTCGGGATCTTTTTGTGTGGGTTGGAGGGGGACAGAAATTCCGACTTGGGGTCTGCTTCAGCCTCCTGATGCGGAGCTTTGACTAAGGCTGGAAGGAAGTGCCACTGGTGGTGAAGAGCTGCAGGACCTTGTTCCAGTGGAATTGGCTCATGGCCTGTAACTCGCTGACCATCTCAGCCCGCTGAGCTTCCAGGTGCAGGTATCTGGCCTTGCACTCCCACAGGTCTTCCCTCTGCTTGGAAAGCCTATGTTCGTAGTTCTCAGTGAAGTGCTTCTGCTGAGCCGCCTTCTCGGTCAGATCCAATCTGAAATGAGCTGTTTTGCCAACTCTTTCACATGGTGGCTGTTTAGCTCCAACAACTGCTTCCTGTTGGGGCACTAAGAAGCCCGGGTGGAGAGGCGAGGAGTTGGTTATGTGCACCCAGTCACATGACCACCTAGCCACGCCCATCCAGCTGGTCATTAGGCAAATCATATTAGTGGCCCGTGGGATTTAAAATTATGAATTTAGTAATCCCTGAGGTCTGAAAAGTTGGTGACTCTTGCTTTAACTGAAAATCTTAAGTACTCTCTCTGCTTACCATTAGCTACAGAACAAATACAATATGATAAACATGCAAAATGTCCATATTTTTAAATATACAATTTTAAAACTGATTTTAGAGTATTACATTCTTTCATATAGTTTACATTTCTTGCTAAAAATAATTAATATTCTTCTTTCAAAATACACAATTGAAAAAGTGGAGATTCCCAGAATGACAACCAACAATCTACATTTACATTATCAATAATGCAAATTAGTAATCTTTATCTATTTAATATCAGAGTTATCCATAAAAATAGAAGTCTTTATGACATGCAGAAACATCTCACCACTGGACTACTTCGGGCTGAACTTGCTCTTGAAGAATAATAACTATATTCTGAAGGCTAAAAAACAAATATTATGAAATACTTTTTCAGTTGTTTATTTTCACATACACATGCCAAACATATAAAATGAAATTCTATAGACTTACAGGACGATTATTGTAACATTTATACAATCCATCATCATATAATGATGCCTAGAGAACAGAGAAAATAGTGTTTGTTGTTATATAAAAGTACAGAATAAAGCTGTAAGCATTTTCTAATAGAACGTGGACAAACAGCTAAACAACGTAATGTGTCTTATTTCATTTAGCTGGAGAACAGTGAAATGGAAAGAGGGAAGGGCAAGTTAAACAGGTAAACACACATATATTAATTGGGTAGAGGGAATGATATAAGTAGCTCAGATCTTATAAAAACAGAAGAAGAGTAATCTTTTAGTTTCTTTTTATATGCATTACCAGCATGCAAACACAGATTACAGGTAGTCCTCAATTTACAATCACAATTGAGCCCAAAAATTATGTTTTTGAGTCTCAAAGTTTTTGAGTTTTTGAGTGAGTCTCAAAGTTTTATTTCCATTTAAATTATATTTCTTGACTAAGTTGTTAATCACCGCAGTTGTTAAGTTATGTATTTGTTTAAGAAAATCTCTACAGATTTTAGATCCCACAGTTTACATACACTTTGTTTCTTCTCAAGATAGTTTCCTGATATTCTCTATTCTTACGTTTTTTTTCAAACTTAAGCTAAATATTTACAAAAGAATGATACACAATGCTGTCAGGGAACAATATGCTCAGAAAGCAGGCTAAAGTCACCATGCAAATCTACATACGAACCAAACTGGTACTTCTTATCAAACCAGTGTTTGGAGAAGCCTATAGAACAGAGTACTTTTTTTAGATTTCAGTATACATAAATATTACAATACCTAAACAGTATCTACCACGTTACATTTTACTAACCCTGTAATTCTTAGTGGTTGCCAGAGGTTCATTGTATAGAGATGATGACTGTGAGAAGAATAAGGCATTGAATTGTACTGAATGCTGTATAAATGATGCACATTGTTCATCAAACATGCAAATACGGAACAGTGTGAGAGCATTGTCAAAAAACGATAGAACAGAAAGAGTGCATACACAGTCCAAAGCTGGCAATAAAAGGTTAAACATTCCATTAGGTATTTAATTTAAAAAACGCCATCCATAAACCTATACTGGCCCTATCTTTTAGAACAACCCTTTTTAGAATAATTGCATATAATATTAAAATGTGTTAGATTTATTGTTAACATAATAGCAAATTTAAATTAGGAAGTTGCAAGACAAAAAGTGAAAAGAAATCTAAATTCCTAAACCTAGCTCTACTTCTAATTCTAACTTGATTCATGCTGCATCAACTAATATAAGATCAAAAAACCCTTCACTGGATCCTTGACCAATTATTAATTCAAATGACATTCAAATGAAGCAAAGCTTTTATGATAATTCTCATGCTGTTATGCTTTACTGAAGAAAAAAATCTATTCAGCAAAATAATTCATACAAAACAAACAAACCAACCCGAGGCTGATAAGAAGGAAGTACTTTGCTATGTCTAAGACTGCTGTAATTTCGCTGGTCGTGATAAAATCCACTCTGTTTAAAAAAATGACAACAGTATAAAAGATACTCAAACACAAACTCATAAGAGGCTACAAATAATATTACCTTTAGTATTCAAAATATATTACAAGGCTTCAAAGTGCTTTAGTACAGTAAACAATTTCAGTTGATTCAGTTGAAGGCATTGTATTGCATGGAAATGTAATGTTTTCATATAAAAGCTCAAACTTCTGTCTACTTTTTTATATACGTGATGAGATTATTTGGTTATATGTCCACTAAACAAGATACTTCCCTATTATAAAGTATCCTGCAACTGTGACAAATATACCATATATGCTAACTTCACAATTAATAAATTAAATTTACTTTTGAAACTAGAAAAGTTGAGAAAATTAATACTAACTTCATCTTTCTATTTAATCAATTACCATATGCAAACAAAATTCGACAAATTTAAAAGCCCTGAACTTATTCACTAATGTTTTTTAAAAAATATCAGGGTATTTAAGCTTTGTTGCAATAATTCACTAAGGTTATAACAGATATAATCTGGTCAAATATTTCACTTTATATGAACTGTTCTCTGGTGGAATATCAAACATTTACTACTGAGAAGCTTAATAAAGAAAATTTATATAATCATTTAAATATACAGTGAGAAGCAACATTTATTTTCATAATTCAACGTCAACAATTTAAAACTTTTCAGAAAAACAGGAGCAATCACATACTAGAAACAAGGCAACAAAGCTAGAGTGGAGAAGTCAAAATTTTACCAGGACCAGTTTCACATTTTAATTTTCCTATCAGTGTGTCTTTTGTAGACAACATAAAATTCAAATAAGGAAAATTACATCTATTTCAATAGCTCCATTGAAATTTATAAGTGATAAAAGACAACTAAAAGTTAGGTTTGTTAACTATTAAAAGAGCAATGGTGGTGCAGCAATTAGAATGCAGTACTGCAGACTAACTCACTGCTCTCTCCAAGAGTTTGCTTCTGAGTGGCTCAAGGTTGACTCAGACTTCCATCCTTCCAAGATTGGTAAAATGCTGACTCTGTAAACCGCTTAGAGAGGCTGTAAAGCACTGTGAAGCAGTATATAAGTCTAAGTGCTATTGCTAGTGTGTTAGCACTAAATTCTATATGTTCTTAATATTAAAACTAAAATTATAGACTAAAGGAGCCAAGCACATAATAAATAAAATAACAACTACTACTAAACATAGGACTGGACATTAATGTGTTGGAAGAGAATTAGTAACCAGAAAACCTGTGGATATATGGTTTCCAACTTGAGAACTAGGATAGAATCATATTTCATCTGAAGTAGCACATAGCTTGAGAGTTTTCCTACTTTCATCTTTCTTAAAAGAGGATTTGGAGCTCTACATATCGTTTACCTTGTGGACTCTACAATGTTTTCCCAAAAATAAGGCCCTCTCTTATATTTTTTTTGAACCCCAAAATATGGGCTTGGCCTTATTTGGGGGGGGGGGGTGTCATTATTTTGGAGGTGCAGGAGGACGTGAGTGTGGGACTGGATGTCCCATCGCCGTAGCCTTCCTGTTCTTTGCGCCGGTGGCTGGCCAGCACTACCCTGACTTGTCCCGCTACCTTTTGGAGCAGGACTCTGCAAGGCTTGTTGTACCGTTGCACACATGAACTACAGTACTGCTGTGAGCTTCATCATACCAGCACAGCTGATGTCATACCACTCACAGCTGCGATTTTATATCAAACCTTATGGCTGCCATTCGTGCATGCAATGGCACAACAAGCCTTGCTGAGTCCGAAGACTCACAAAGGCTCATCTCTTTGCACCGAGCCACCGCCCAACAACCGGAGGAAACAAAGGTGGGAATCTCCCTGGTGCTCGCCTGCTTCCCATCCATCCATCCATCTCACCTGGAAACTCCCACCCCACTCCGCCTCTCTGTCGGGCATCCCCTAGAAGCCTCAGATGCTGCGCCACCCAGCAACCAGGGCAACCAAAGATGGGAATCTTCAGCATAGGCCCGTCCGGCTCCCTTTTCCACAGCCCCCGGCTCTTTATCAAGGGGGGTGGCAGGTGGGTTGGGGGAGAAGCGAGACGCGTGGAAGATTCCCACCTTTGGTTGCCCCGGTTGCTGGGTAGCAATGTGGCATCTGGGGCTGCTGGGGGTCGCCTGACAGAGAGGTGGGAGCAGGGCAGGAGTTTGCAGGCAAGGGGGATGGATGGATGGGAGGCGGGCAAGCGCCAAGAATGCTAGAGGGATTCCCACCTTTGGTTGCCCCAGTTGCTGAGTGGTGGCACAGCACAAAGAGATGAGTCTTTGTTAAATTCAAAACAAATCAGAGGAAGAATGGGGAGAGAGAAAGGAAAGAAAAGAGAGGGAGGGAGAGGAAAAGGAGAGAGAAACAGAAATGAGAGAGAGGATGGATAGAGAGAAAGGAAAGAAAAGAGAGGGAAAGGAGAGAGGGAAAAGAGAGAGAAACATAAATGAGAATGGAGAGAAAGAAAAGAAAGAGAGGGAGGGAGAGGGACAGAGAGAAAAAGAAAGAAACAGAAATGAAATGGGGAATAGGGAGAGAGAAAGAAAGAAAAGAAGAGAGAGAGAGAGGAAAAAGAGAAACAGAACTAAGAGAGAATGGGGAGAGAGAAAGAGAAGAGAAAGAAATAAAAGAAACAAGAAAAGAGGGAGAGGAAAGAGAAAACAGAAATGAGAGAGAGAATGTTTGATCCTGTGACTACCGAAGGCATGGACAGGATACTGGGCAGACTGAGTGCGGCCACGTTTATTGAACTTGTGTCACTCCTGGCTGGTGCTGGCCTCTCGGGAGGTTACACAAGGCTGGCTCCAGGGGATTATAAATGCTTCATTGAGTGAGGGTGTCTTCCCCGATGCCTTGAAAGAGGCGGTGGTGAGACCTCTCCTTAAGAAGCCTTCCCTGGACCCCGCAGTGTTGGCTAATTATCTTCTGGTCTCCAACCTTCATTTTGTTGCGAAGGTTGTTGAGAGTGTGGTTGCGCGACAGCTGCCTCAATACCAGTGTTGTGGCCCCGTCCTCTGAGCCTATCCCATTGGAGGAAGGAAGCTCTGAGCAGGAGGAAGAGGAGCCAGCCAAATCTCCCAGCCCCCCCCCCTCTGGCACCGTCTCAGGTGCCAGCTGAAAGAGAGCCAAGTAGTGGGGAAACAGGTGTCTCAGATGAGAGTGAGGGAGAGACGTCATTCCTGGACGCACGCCAAAGAAGGCGAGATAAACGCTTACAGCAGCTGCGGAGATGCATGAGGGAATAGACCTGAGTCACTGGACTGGAGTCACAGGATCAATGAGTCACTGGACCACACCCAGAGCCTATATAAGACAGGAGGGTGGTTCATGATCTCTGTGACGAACAAAAACGCAATCTAGTAGTCTTTGGAGCTAAAAGAACGGATTTTGGCAAAGCTACGTAGGTGATTTTCTTTTGTGAACTATTAAAGCCCTTGGCAGACGGTGTGCATATCGCTGCCAAGTTTGAGATAAGAACTGTGGAGTGTGCCAAGTGCTTCTTAAGCCTCGACTGGCTGTGTTTTTGTGGGTCTCTGTAGGGGGGGACAGATCAACCTGGATGAAGCGGCTTATCTAGATCCGTTCCAGTCGGGTTTCAGGCCTGGGTACAGCACGGAGACAGCATTGGTCACTCTGATTGATGATCTCTGGAGGGCTTGGGACAGGGGTTGCTCCTCTGTCCTGGTCCTGTTAGACCTCTCGGCGGCTTTTGATACCATCGACCATGGTATCATGCTGCACCGGTTGGAAGGGTTGGGGGTGGGAGGCACCATGTTACGGTGGTTCTCCTCCTTTCTCTCCGACCAGTTGCAGTCTGTGTTGACAAGGGGGCAGAGGTCGACCCCGAGACCCCTTGTATGTGGGGTGCCACAAGGATCGGTCCTCTCACCCCTTCTGTTCAACATTTATGTGAAGCCACTGGGCGAGATCATCCGTGGTTTCGGGGTGAAGTACCACCAGTACGCTGATGACACCCAGCTGTACATCCCCACCCCGAACCACCCCAATGATGCCCTCAAAGTGATGTCCCAGTGCCTGGAGGCCGTGCAGATCTGGATGGGGAGAAACAGACTCAAACTCAACCCATCCAAGACCGAGTGGCTGTGGTTTCTGACATCCCAATATAGTCAGTTGGTGCCATCACTGACTACTGGGGGTGAGTCCCCCCACAGATAGGGTTCGCAACTTGGGCATCCTCCTGGACTCACGGCTGTCCTTAGAAGGGCATCTGATGGTGTGGCTGGGACGACTTTCTATCAGGTCCACCTGATTCACCAGTTGCGGCCCTTTCTGGATCGGGACTAATTGCGCACGGTCACTCATGACCTTGTCAACTCTCGCCTGGACTACTGCAATGCTCTCTACATGGGGCTCCCCTTGAGGAACACCTGGAGGCTTCAGCTCATCCAGAATGCGGCCACGCGAGTGGTTATGGGAGCGATGTGCTGCTCCCATGTGACCCCCCCTTGTGCGCAAGCTACACTAGCTCCCAGTGATCTTCTGGGTGAACTTCAAGGTTTTGGTTACCACTTTTAGAGCGCTCCATGGCTTAGGACCGGGGTACTTAAGAGACCGCCTTCTGTCACCAGTAGCCTGTCAACGACCAATACGCTCCCATAGAGAGGGGCTCTATTATGGGTGTTTTAAATTTGATTTAAGCCTAAATTATTTAATGTATTTTTAATAGTCTTTTAACTTTTGTATGTTGTATTTTATTTAAGGCTGTTCACCGCCCTGAGTCCTTCGGGAGTAGGGCGGTATATAAATTTTAATAATAATAATAATAATAATAATAATAATAATAATAATAATAATAATAATAATAATAATGACAATGACAATGACAATGATAATGATAATGATAATGATAATGATAATGATAATGATAATAATAATAATGGAGAGAAAAGAAAGAAAAGAGAGAAAGAGAGAAGAAAAACAGAAAAATAGAAATGAAAGGGAGGGAGGGAAAGAGAGACCCATTTCTCACACACAGGGAAACTACAGTGCTCATGATGTATGGTACAACAATCATTTTTTTCAAATTCAACAATTTTTTCAAATTCAACAATTTATTCAAACTCAACAAGTTATTCAAACTCAACAATTTATTCCAGTATAGTCATGTCATCTTCTTCTATAACAGTGATGGCTAATCTTTTTGCCGTCGCATGCCAAAAGCGGGGGGAGCATGGGGAGGTTCACGGGTGTGTGTGCCCACATCCATAATTCAATTCACCCAACCCTCCCGCGCATGCGCACGTGATCCGCCCACTTCCCCCTGCTTTTGGCATGTGATGGCCTGGTGGGCCCGGTAGGCCCGTTTTTCCACCTCCTCAGGCTCCAGAGGCTTTCTAGGAGCCTGGGGAGGGCAAAAACAGCCTTCCCCATCCCCCCCCCCCCCGAGGCCTTCCCAGAGGCCAGAAACAGCCAGTTTCTTGACTTCTGGTGGGACCAGAAAGCATGAAAATCAGTTGGCTGGTGCACGTAGGCGCGCTGGAGCTGAGCTAGGGCAACACTCGCGTGCCCCCTAATAAGGCTCTGCATGTCATTTATGGCACCTGTGCCATAGATTCGTCATCAGTTCTATAACATCATCAAATCTGTCCACATCCTGAATTCCAGTCTGTGAGTCCATTTTGTTCAAAACTATTAGTCCCAATCGCTCTTGCTTAGCAATAGCAAAGTCTCCTTAAAAGAGTACTTCATATCCATGTAGCCTGCTTGTATTGCATGGGCAACACAGGTGTCACTTATTTGGTCCCACACATTCTTGATCCAATTCACAAGCTCTGGCAGGCCAGGCTTCACAAAATTCCCTCGCTGGTTTATTACCACTCTATGTTCAATGCATTCATTTATTTGGATGTGGAGATAGTCCTTGAACGGCTTGTTAATAGTGATGTCCAATGTCTGGAGATAACCACTCATTCATGCAGGTATCATAATTTGATCAATCCTGTGCTGGGCAAGAAACTTTTTCATGTTCTTGGTACAGTGAGTGCTGGCTGAATCCCAGACTACCATGCCTCTTTGGCCACCTCACACAACAAGTGAAGCATTAGCTTCACCCACTTCCTGATAGCTCATTGGGTGCACCAGGCCTTTTCAGTTTCAAGGACATAAATCCCTGAAATCCTTTCAATTCTTTCCTTCTTGCCCTTGCTGATTATCAGTGGTGTGACTTTGGTTCCATCCAGCCGAATAGCCAATATGCATGTCACACGTGCGCTTTCACATCCCATTGAGGGAATATAAATCAATGTGGCGCCCCACTGATCAATTGTTGTTTGAGCTCCTTGGCTCATAAACACTGCAGTTTTGTCCATGGTGATCATGTTGCAGAGCTGGTATTTGGAAAAGTCAATGCCATCAACAAACGACTTGAATGTAAATGCAGGTTTCACAGGTTCAGCATCTTCCAGCTTGAACAGTGAGGTGAAATTCCTCAGAGACAGTTCAAGTTGCTGAAGGAAGCTATCATGCCAGTGTTGAGATGCTTTGAATTGTTCCTGGATAATTTCCAACTGTGGTGCCATTGCAAGGGCAAATGCTTGAATATCAGCCCTGCGTACAACCAAACCTTTCCTCTCCTGTCAGTCATCCATTTAGAGATGCTGTGTTCAAGTTCAGGAAATAATGGTTCCCGCCTTATCCATACTTGTGCTTCTTACCATTTCCCTTCTGCACTTGTTGACTGAGGTTAGTGTACTCTACTTTCCATTTTCGGACCATACGGAGATCCAACATCTTCTCTTTGCAGAAAGCTGCCAGATTCTTGCCCTGAGAATCCTCCACAATTCCTTTCTTGAATTCCACAGAGTGGCTCTTTCTTTTTGAACTCATCTTGTCTGGGGGTCAAAGTAAAAGTCATTTTAGATCATTAAATCCATTAATCCAAAACCCTGGGGGGGGGATGTTGGGATTTGGCATTGTGGTTTCCCTGTGTGTGGGTTTAGGGTTTGCAATTGTGGTTTCCCTATGTGTGGGAAATGGGTCTCTCTTTCCCTCCCTCCCATTTCTGTTTCTCTCTTTTTTCCTCGCCCTCCCTCCCTCTTTTTCTTTCCTCTTTCTCTTTCTTTTCGTTCCTTCCTCTCTCTCTCCCTCCCATTTCTGTTTTTTAAACTCTCCCTCTCTCTCTCTTTTCCTTCTTTCTCTTCTTTCTCTCCCTCTCATTTCTGTTTCTCTTTTTCCTCTCCCTTTCTTTCTTTCCTTTCCTTTCCTTTCCCTCCATTCTGTCTCTCATTTTTGCCAGAGGCAGTGGAGGTAAGGAGTGGGGCACAAAGCACATTGCCTACCGCTCTTTTTGTGGTGGCCATCAGTGTGACAGAAAAAGTGTGGTGGCTAGGATTGCGGGAGCAGCCATTAGGTAAGGGCATGTTGGGTGCATTCCCCCTCCCTTTCCCACCCCTTTGGCCGTGCCCCCTCGTGTTGTTTGTGCAGCAAGCAACCAGAGGAAATGGCAGGGACCGGCTACGCATGCATTTAAGTAGTTTGGGGGGATATTTTCAGGGGGGCTTATTTTAGCATATGCGCTGAAAAGCTCAATTGGTCTTAATATCAGGGGTTGTCTTATTTTCTGGGAAACATGGTATATGCTTCATGCACTTGGACTGGTTAAATAATTATGACCAATAATTTACGTCCTGGAACTTCCCATCTATCTAGTACAATTCATTTATCATTGAATACAATTAAAGTTGTAGCTACAATCCAATATGGGTTTTAGAGGAGGAGAAAAACACTAACTTTAAAGATACATTAGTTTTATAGGAACTGCCTGGCTTCCAAAACGCTTTAGGTCAAGATTCAGCATGGTATCTGTGAAGTTTCTGAAAGATGCCCTAATTAATGGCAACCTGAAGGCAGGCCTGGAATGCTTTATGAGTTGACAATATCATTAGCATCATACATATTTATTAATATTTCTGTAAGTTCTATATAGTCTCTTTAGATGCCACGTTTACATTGACTCAATTCTTTTCCTCTTTGGTTCCAAACCGCACAGTCCTAGGTTATATGATAATTTACAGATTATTCCAGTTTTTTAAGTTAATTGTATCCTTCACTGAGATAAGTTAAAAACACTAAAGCAGACATAGGATACATTATGTAAAAAATATTAAGAGGTATTGTAACAAATCCCAATTGAGAACACTAACCAACAGATCTTTACGAGAGCTAGAAGACTTCTTCCCACCATAAGAATCACTGTAAATATGGCTCTGTAAAAATTATAAAAGTTACAATTAAGAACATTCTGTAATTATCATCCACATAAATAATTATTAACGTAAGTATTTGCCATATAAAGAATTTTAAATTATAACATGAGTATCTGAAAAAATATTTATAAGCAAAATCTAATCAATTAACATAATGAATTGTTGTATTTTTTCCTTTGGGCAATATATAATAATAACAACAACAACAACAATAATAATATACTGATAAATATTTAATAGTGACATTTAAAACTGCAAGTTTGTGGACTTCCAGCGGTGAGGTCAATGTGCTAGGAATGAAGAGAACGGAGCTCCGTTCTTGAAGTTCCAATATTTCTGACTAGAAAGCCGAACCAGGCGCTATTGATCCCGGAGAGATCAATAGAAAAAAGAGGAATCCTCAAGGACCTCAGAGAGAAAAGCAATCCCTCTGAAGGTTCCTGGGAAACTTCTTAATTCCAGTCAGAAAAAAACCAGCCATTTTGGCTGGCCTGAAACGCTGACAACCGAACAGTGGGAAGTGAAAATCAAAGTAAGAGAACACATCGGTAGGGGAAATGAATGAGAGAACAAGAAAACTGAAATTGGAAAGGAGAGAAGATGATTACCGATGAAGAAATTATTTAAAAAATGTTGGACTGTGCTGAAATGAGTAGATTGACATTGGAAATAAGAGAACAGGAAGACAAACAATATTATTTGATACAGAACCTACTTTATCAATGGATAGACAATAAAGAATGGAGATGAAATATTACATATGAATTGAAATTTGGATAAAATGTGTAAACACTTGTTTTTTGTTAGAGGAAAGAACATTTGCCATAACTGAAATTTTGAAAATTTTGAGAGCACGAAATCATTTTAACCAATCGAAACACTGTCTGCAATTGTATGGAAGGATTATGTTTTTATGTTGTTTTTGTTTAAAAAATAAAAAACTATTTAAAAAAAGAAAATAGAAAGTGGTACAGTTATAGAGTGTGAACAGTAAGTGGAGAGAGTGAGACTCTAAGCAAGCGGCGAAACGGCAGCCAGACAAGCGGCGAGGAAACAGTGAGTGGAGCGGAAAAGCTGACTTGACAGTAACAGTGCAGAAAGAGAAAGTGTGGCGCAAATTGAGAAACTCCATAAGATTTACCATTAAAAGAGCTGTGGATTATAAAATAAACTGATTGTATAGAGGAAAGTGACAGAGACCAGAACTGTCAGTGTGGAGAGAGAAGCTAGAGAAGCTGAAGATTAGAAGAAACAGCAAGGGGCGAGAGGTGACTTTGACAGTAGAAAAGTTAAACAAACGGCTGATATGGAAACTTACAATACTTACAGCTAAAAATTAGACTTGAAAGAACTTTAAACTTTAAAATAAACTGTTTGTGAAAAAGGACGGTATTCTAAGGAAAGAAGACGGCGAGACTGATGGAATTCATTATAAACGGAGACAGTGATTGGGTGATTGACTTACAACGGAGATCGGAAAAGTGGTGTTAACAATGAAGAGATACATAGAACATTTTTGGAATCTAACAAATTGGAAAAGCTGAACCAATTATATTAAGGTGTATCTTTTGGATATTTTGACTCTTGGATACTTGGACACTTAAAATACAGGACATCAAAAATAACTGACGCAAAAATGACAGAATGATGCAAGAGTGAAAAAGGACTGCAAAACAGAAGGATAACGAATAACCAGTGAAATATATATATAGTTGTTTAAGTTTGAATAGAGTTATTTATCAACCATTAACAAAAAATTGTGGGAATTTGGTTAGACATCCACTAATTAACGATTGAGATATACTGGTTATATTGTTACATATATTAATTACTGCTTAGTATTCAGTGATCTACCTATTTATCTAGTTATTTACCTTAAACATCTAGAATTATATTTTTATTAGTTCAGACTCATTATATATATATTGTATTAAGTATATCAAGTATAGTAATTAATTATAGTAAGAACAAACTAATGAATTGCTGAAACTTTAAATTTTTCTCTCATCTCCCCCCACCCCCATTTTCCTTTCCCTTATATGAGGATATTGAAAAGTTGAAATTTAGAAAATATTTAAAATTGTGAATAAGTATACGGAAACCTATACAGAAATATTGATTGTGGTAATAGAGAAGTAGGGTTATACACTAGAGGAGACAGGAGTATTAATACAGATAAAGTTACAATATTACTCCACAAGAGTCCAGTGCAAACAATCACAAAGAAACAAGAAAAACATTAAGAATTGAGGATAGGCGTGGAAGAAATAAAGGATAACATTAAGAAAATGGATGATAAGATTGGAAAAATACAGCAGAATATTGTGGAAAATGAGCAAAGGATTCAAAAGGTGGAGGTAAAAATGGAACAAACAGATAAGAGAATGGAATTGATGGAGCAGAATCAAGTATCAATTAATGGAGAATTGAAAGAGTCAATTACATATTTAGAGATGGAGAAAGTGTCTACCTCAGGTTTCAGAACATAGTGGAAACAAAAGATGAAGATTTAGGAGAATTAATGGCAGGAATATTAGCAGAAGCAATCCAGAGAGACAAAGATGACATCCGAAGAGATATGGATGAAATTTATAGAGTCCATAAAAATTTATGCTTGCAGACATAAAACTGCCTAAGGAGATACATATTAGATTCACCAAAAAAAACTGTAAAAGAAGTAGTGTATAAGAAAATGAGAGAATAGGCAATTTTATACAAGGGAAAGGAGATAATAACGTTTCAACAGGTTCCAAGAAGAATAAGAGAACAAAGAAAAAACTATAATTTCCTTACATCACAGCTAAACAAATATAATATAAAATAATGTTCCGCTGGCTCATACCGGACGGCATATTGATTTCATGACAAGATAAAAACTATAAGATCGACAACCTGGAAAAGGCCAAGAATTTTTCAACCATTATTTTGTGTTAGAAGAGGAACAGGAAAGCAGAGAAGAATTGGAGAATAAGAGCCAGGAAGAACATCTTACAGAAGAAACGGAAAGAGAGCAAGAAGAAAAGAGAAAACTGGAAAAAGAAAGAATGGAAAGAGAGGGAGCAAGGGAAAAAACACAGGTAATAACAAGAAACACAAGAAGACTAAGTCAACGAATAGATAAGAAATAAGAATGGAACGGGAATTAAAAATGACCTCAATCAACATAATTGGACTAAATGCACCAACCAAAAGAACCCACATATTTACAAAATTACAAAAATTGGAGATGGATATAATAAATCTGCAGGAAGTTCACATCAAGAAACACCACCAGAAACTACTAGAAAATCAAAGATTAGGAACACTATACACCTCATTAGCAGAACAAAAAAAGTTCAAGGTCCAATGCCACCTCTCTTGTACTTCTAAGTGGCCTTTTTTTAGGCTCTGGAAGATCCACGAGAAGATCATCTGAAAAGCCACTTACTGCTCCTTGAGTTTCCTCTACTGCTCTTTAAGTTTCTATTGCCTCTAATTCCGTCTGCTTGCACTGTTCCTCAGTCTCTCTTTCAAATTCTTTATCTTCTATATTTATCTTCTAAATTCACCTTCTTCTATAGTTAACACCGTAGATGATGTGGAGATGTTGCAGCCCTTTTAAAAATATGGTAATAGAAATGTTCCGCTTTTTCAATGGTGTTTAGACGGTATCTCTCACCTTCATATCTCAAAATTATGCCAACTGGGGCGTCCCATCTAAATGGGATCTGACATCTCTTCAATTCAGTCTCCAAAATCCTTTCTATCTCTTAACATCTTGGGTGGTAACTCTTTGTAAACACCAATCTGATTTCCTTCTACCTGGATAGTAACAAGGAAGGACTTCTGCAAAATATCATTCCTCAATCTTCTATCAGTAAAAGAAACTACTACATCTCTAGGCAAATTCCTTTGCCTTGCCACTCGAGAATTCACCCTGTAAACCTTGTCAATCCTGCTAAAAATTTGATCAGGTTCTACCTTTAACAACACAGCTAGTGCATCAGCACAAACTACTCTTAGATCTTCTCCGTTGTTTTCTTTTATTCCTCTCAATCTTATAGCAAACTCCATAGATCTGAGTTGAATCATTGTCACTTCATTTTCAATCCTTTGAGTTCTGACATCTGCATTAAAAAATTTTTCCTCCGTTACTCTCATCTTAGATTCAACTTCTGAGCTAAGTTCACCCACTTTTTTCTCAATCTCCACCACCGCATCTGAAAGACCAGAAACTACTTTAATTATGTTTTGGTTCAGTATATCATATTTTTCTTGTACCAACTCTTTAATTTCCTTTTGGGATTTTTCCATTGTTCCACAAAATTTCCTAAAGTCTTAGCTATAAACTCTTTCAAATCCTCATGTCCAGTTTCCTGTTCATGACTCTGAGTCTGCATTTGTGGCTTTTCTGACTTTTCCTTTGTCTGATGAGTGGGGGAGCCCCCCCCCCCGGTTTAGTTTGTTTTGAAGCCATGCCTCTACACAATCTTAGCCTTTCCAGAAAAGAGGATTTCCCTCCTTTCCCACCTTTTCTCCCCAGTTTTATAAAGAAAGAGGTTGAATAATAAGCTTTTCTATTTTCTTGTATATTAAAATGTTCCTTTAGGCAATTTAGGTGCTTCGAGGCAAGCAGACTCTAATACTTTCACTTTTAACTTTTCCTTCTTCCGTTAGAGACAGTCGCCATTTTAAGTTACTTTAAATCACTTTCTCCCGTTTCAGTCCTTCTTTTAAGAAAGGGCTAGCCAAAGTACTTGCGCTTTGTGGAATCCGGATTTCACCCTGTTTTGCTTGAAAACTTCTGTTGTTTTTTCGTTGGCATTGCTCCACTGTCTGGCTCTGTTTAAACAGAGGTCCCCCGCTATCCGGAGCCTCAGCGAGCTGGAAAGGGAGCCTTCACCCTGAGTCCTCCCCAGGACAAAGTAGATAGCCTGGGGGCTTCTCAGGGGGCTCTACCTGATCTCGCCGGCTCTCCTCCCGATTCCTCAGGAACACGGAGTTTTTCAAGCCGCCTCTCAGCTGTAGAGGCAGTTCTTTACGGTCGGCAGGGCTGGCGGTCCCGAAGAGACAGCCAGCAACGAGGACAGCGCCAACCGGAAGCCCTTCGCCAACCGGAAGCCCATTGTTGATGCAGGAACCTAAAGATAAACATATAACTCGAGCAGCTGAGAAGCAAATGTTAGAGAAGCAGAAAGAGCAGAGGTCCACTACACCACAAGAAGAGAAGGGGGCCAATGTAAATCACAGAAATCTGAAGCCATGGGAGGAGCCTGATCGAAGACTACTGCTCTGGATCAGAGACTTCGGCAAATGGTTGATTCGCTTTGTGAAACTACAAATGACAGTTAAATTTCTATCTTGGAACATGAATTATCTGAACTCTCCACAGAAAAGAAGAAAAATATTTCATTATTTGAGACAATTTAATAATGATGTTGTTTGTTTGCAAGAAACTCATATTAGAACTCAGGATCAAAAATATTTGATAAATTCTAAATTAGGACCACACTTTATATCTTCAAGCCCAGAAAAAAAAAGAATGGAGTAGTGTTGTATATTTCTAAAAGATTACCAGCTAAAGTCATAGAAACAGATGATTATGGAAGATATATTGCAATTGAACTAAATCTACAGAATGATCCATTGCTTTTGATTGGAATCTATGCTCCCAACCAACAGCAGGAAAATTTTTATAAATTATTATATGCTAAAATATTACAATGGAATCACAAATCTATTTTGATTATGGGAGATTGGAATGGGGTAATTGACACTAAAATTGACAAAAAGAGCTTGGCAAAATCAGTGGTTAAATTGCCACAGACCTTTTTTGTTATGAAAGAGGACTTGGAATTGAAAGATGTATGGAGAGTCCAGAACCTGATGGAATTGGACTTCACATTTTTTTCAGATCGACACAGATCTTTTTCTAGGATTGATTTCTTTCTGGTTACACCTGATTTACTTACTAAAACAATAAAGTCCAAAATATTTCCTAGGACTTTAATGGATCATAGTCCAATATGGACAGAAATAGAATTGGGGAAGAAGGAGAGAAGATCCTGGAGATTGAATGAGAATTTGTTTAGATATGAAAAGAATATAATTGAACTTAAAAAACATGTGAAGGAATTTTTTCAAATGAATTCGAATAAGGGTACACCCATTGAAATTGTTTGGGATGCGAGCAAGACATATATGCGAGGTGTACTGATTCATATGAACTCTAAACATAAGTCAACTCAACAAAAGAAAAGGACAGAATTGGAATTAGAGATAAAGAAAAAGGAACAATTACACATTAAAAATCCGCTAGATAAAAAACTACAAGAAACCATAAAACTTCTGGAAGACCAATTTCAAATGCTTATAGCAGAACAAACGGCAACTAACTTACAATTTGCAAAACATAACACATTCTGTAATGCTAATAAACCGGGCAGATGGTTGGCCTATACATTGAGAAAACAGCGGTGCTCTCGTGTTATTGATACTATTGAATATGGAGGGAAGGAAGTTTTCCAACAAAATTTAATAAAACAAGCCTTTTTAGATTATTACTCCAAACTATATCATAAAGATAACATAAAGAACGAGCATATAGATGAATACCTCAAAGGAACTAGAATTACGAAAATTTCTAGAGAGCAAAAGGAAAGAATGAATCAAGGAATAACATCCAAAGAGATTGTATTTGCAATTAAACAATTGAAAACAGCAAAAGCTCCAGGGACGGATGGTTTGACAGCAGTGTATTACAAAACTTTACAAACAGAATTGATTGAACATTTTAAAGACTTATTTTGCAGTATACAACAGGGGAGTAAAATACCCCCTTCATGGAAGACAGCCTTTATTTCATTGATACCAAAAGAGGATGGTTCTACAAAACCAGAAAACTTTAGACCAATATCTCTCTTGAATACGGATTATAAAATCTTTGCAAAAGTATTAGCCAACAGATTGATGCCAGTTATCCAAGAGGTGATTCATCATGACCAAGCTGGATTTATAGAGGGCAGATATATGAAGGATAATGTAAGGCAACTCATAGACATTGGAACATCTTGAGAAAAGTAAACAGATCCCTGCAGTGCTGGTGTTTTTGGATGCGGAAAAGGCCTTTGGTCGGGTCAATTGGAATTTTCTACTAAAGACTTTGTCTAAAATGAATTTTGGGGACCAGTTTGTTCAGGCGATATCAGCAATTTATCAAGAGCAAACAGCTCAAATTATTATCAATGGGAGTTTAACAACAAGGATGTCCGCTATCCCCACTGTTGTTTATTTTAACTTTAGAAGTCTTGTTGAACTCGATACGGGAATTGAACACTCTGAATGGAATAGTTATAAGGCAAAAGGATTAGAGACAAAAGCATTTGCAGATGATCTGGTGGTTACCCTAACACAACCTTTGGAATCAATTATCCAGATGAAACACAATATAGAAGAATATGGTTCGGTCTCAGGATTTAGACTGAATCAGAAAAAAACCAAGATGATAGTCAAAAATATGTCAGAATCTCAAAAGAAGGAACTTGAAAGGTTGGCAGGCTTTGAAATAGTTTCAAAGGTGAAATATCTAGGAGTGCAGGTTGCAGCTTCCAATATAAAACTTTTTCAAAATAATTATGAAGTTTTGTGGTGAAAGGTGCAAAAAGACCTGGAAACTTGGAAAAAACTGCAACTATCTCTACTTGGCAGAATAGCAGCAGTTAAGATGAATGTTCTACCTAGATTTTTGTTTCTGTTTCAAATGATTCCGATGCTCAAAAGTGATAAAAACTTGACTGAGTGGCAATCAGGGTTGAACAAATTTATTTGGAATGAGAAAAAGCCAAGAGTAAAACTGAAAATTATACAAGATGTTCAGGAAAGGGGTGGCCTTAAAGTTCCAAACCTATGGCTATATTATGAAGCAGCAGCGTTGACACAAGCAAGTGATTGGTTTGGAACAACAAGGACTGAAATTTTAAATATAGAAGGCCATGACTTGGAATTTGGTTGGCATTCATACTTATTTTATGAAAACAAAGTGGACAATGTATTTAGAAGTCACATACTCAGAAATTCTTTGATGAGAGTTTGGAAGAAGCATCAGTCTAAATTGGATTACAAAATACCTTTGTGGTTGGATCTTGGGCACATTATACGGAATATAAAGTCACTCGGGGGGATTTTATATAAAGAGATACTTTTTAATGATGGGGGCAGCTGGAACTTGAAATCATTAAAAACTGTTGGAAGAAGGGATTAACTTAACTTGGTTACAGTATAGTCAACTCCAATCAAGATGGAGAGAAGATCAAAAAACTAGTTTAATGTTGCATGAAGAAGATTTGGTGATACAGATAAAACAGAAAGGGCCGATGCATATTAAAAGGGTTTATAATATATTGTTAGAAAGAGACTCTGAAAGCAAATTGGTTAAAGATTGTATGATAAAATGGGCACAAAATTTTGCAGAACCAGTTATGATGGAAACATGGGAAAAGTTATGGGTTCAGAATGTTAAATTTACTCAGGCACAGAATTTGAGGGAAATTTTTTATAAAATGTTTTATAGATGGCATTTAGATCCTAAGAAACTGTCATGTATGTATCCTAATGTTCAACCAAGATGTTGGAGATGTGATTGTTCAGATGCTACATATTATCATATATGGTGGACTTGTAGAAAAGTGAAAGCTTTTTGGATTACTCTGGTGGGTTATGCAAAATGTCTTGAAGAAGAAGCTTCAATTTTCTCCACAACTGTTTTTAAGGATTTTTCATCGAGTGAAACAAGACTGATATTATATATGATTACTGCAGCTAGGTTACTGATTGGACAATACTGGAAAAAAGACATTTTACCTACTATTGAAGAATGGACTTTGAAGATGGCTAGTTTTGCAGAAATGGCAAAGATTTCAGCATATTTGCTGCTGGCAGAATGATCTGCCTCCAGAGTTAAGAACAATCTCCGACCTCCCGACTTTCCGGCGGGCTTTAAAAACTCATCTTTTTCAGCTTGCCAGCTTAGCCTGATTCCTGTAAATATTTTATCATCTTAGAGTTTTTATTATCTTTTATATGAATTAGTTTTAATTTATGGCCATTTATATTTGTTCTTTTACGAAATTTTAACTTTTGTGTGCTAGTTTTTAATCGGCTGTGCACCGCCCTGAGTCCGTAAGGAGAAGGGCGGTATATAAATCTAAATAAATAAATAAAAATAAATAAATATTTAAAAGATAGGACCCAAGAAACTTTTGTCTGGGAATGGAAGAAATGGATAGATTATGTGCAGAATAAATATCAAACAAAGAAGTATCAGTTAGTATTTAGTTGAAAAAGGTTATATTGTGTTGAGAGTTATAGCATATAGGGGGTAAAGTAACTGGAGGTAATTAAGAGTTGGAATAGAGATTGATATATTGATATAGATATAGAATGATATAGAATGTTATATAGAATATGTTATCTAGGGAATAGTTAAAATTTGGGGATGAGTAATTGGGGGAAATAATGTTTTGAACTTTATCATGTAGTAAGGGGGATTGATAAATGTAGATAATTACTATTACTATTTGGATGTTATTTAGAAAAAATTTACTATTGGTAGGGGGTAGACTAGATGAGAGAAATGTTTGATATGTTACCTTATTTGGATTTCACCTTTTCTTTTGGTTTAATATTTGTAGATTGTATAAGAATAATATTTTTTGTAAGGGAAGCCAAGGGTGGGATGGGAGGGGTTAGGGTTAGGATTAGGGGATAGGGGGGTGGGGGAGAAATTGGGGGTGGGGGAATGAAAAATTTGTATTTGTAAAACTTTTTCAATAAAAAGAAGAGAGGAATCGCAGTATACATCAACACAGATGAAGATGGAAGGGTCTTGATGATAGAGATACAAACAGAATCAAAAACAATATTATTAATATCAATGTATGCACCAAATGGAAAACAAAATGAATTCTTCAAAAAAATACACAGCATAGTTAAAGACTTGGAATATGAGAATATCTGTATCATAGGGGATTTTAACGCGATTACAGACACGGAACAAGATTACCAGAGTAATAAAAAGAATAAAACTAGGAAAAAAACACTCCCAGATACATTCAAAGATATGGCACATGAATTACAATTACAAGATGTATGGAGAGAGTTGAATAAAGGAAAGAAAATTCATCAATCGTGGTCTAGAATAGATATGGCCTGGATGACTACATAACTTAGAAAAGACATAAAGAAAATTGAAATATCCCCAAATACTTGGGCAGACCACAGTCCAATAACGATAATATGGAAAGGGTGCCAGAAACAGAGAAGATGGATGATGAATACAGAAATAATAAAAGATAAAGATTACTCACAAATGATTGAGAAAGAAATGACCATATTTTTCCAGATAAACACAAAAGAAAAACCTCACTTCAAAACCTGTGGGATACAGCCAAAGCCTATATAAGAGGCCTAACAATCGCATATACAGCAAAGAAAAATAAAGACAAATAAAAGACAATTTATTAATAAAACTTAAAAAACATGAATCAGAACTGCAGAAAGAACCCCACAATAAAGTAATTAAAGAAAAAGTTAATCTCACTAAACATAAAATCAATTTATTTACACAAACAGAAATAGCAAGGAAAATTATATTAGTAAAACAAAACCACTTTGACTAAGCAAATAAAACAGGACGTTGGCTAGTGTATAAATTGAAAAAGGAAAAAGAGAAGAGAACAATACACCAATTGCAAGTCGAGGTAGGGGAAATATACTACAGAAATGAAGATAAAAAACAAATAGCAAAAAATTTCTTTCAGAATTTATATAAACAGGAAAAGATTCAGGAGGAGGATATCAAAGAATATTTAAGCAAAACAAACATCCAAGAATTAGAAGAGACACAAAGAGAATTACTGAATAAACCAATTACTATGATTGAGCTAACAGAGGCAAGAAAGAAACAAAAGAACAATAAAATCCCAGGACTGGATGGTATACCAACAGAATTTTACAAAACATGCCAACAACCAATGAACTAAATCCTACTTCAAGTTTTTAATGACACACTCTTAGAAGCTGCAATCCCCAAATCGTGGACCGAAACCATCATCACACTCATTCCAAAAGAAGGAACAGATCTCACACAAATCAAAAATTACAGGCCAGCATCACTTCTAAACATAGATTATAAACTATTCACACTGATCATCACAGAGACTGAAAAAAATTATTAATGAATGTATTCACCCAGACCAAAATGGCTTCATTCCAAGAAGACAAATAAAAAACAATATGAGACTAATAACTGATGTCTTAGAATATTATGAAAAAAAATTGGATAAACAATTGGCATTAATCTTCTTGGATGCACAGAAAGCTTTTGATAATCTAAATTGGAAATTTCTTACACTACAATTGGAAAATATGAAAATCAGAGATAAATTTTTAAATATGATAAGGAAGATTTACTCCTCTCAAATCGCAAAGATAAATGGTGACACAACAGAACAATTTGAAATATTAAAAGGAGTGAGACAGGGATGTCCCCTCTCCCCCTTATTGTTTATAATATCCTTAGAAACATTACTAAACAAAATTAGGAAAGATAAAGAAATAAAAGGATTGAAAATCAAAAAAGAGGATTATAAACTTCAAGCTTTCGCCAATGATGTGGTTTTCATCCTAGAACAACCAGCAATTACAGGAGACAAATTGCTAGCAAAAATAGAAGAGTATGAAAGAGTAGCCAGACTTAAAATTAATAAACAAAAAACAAAGGCATTAACAAAGAATCATACAATTTACAGGAAAAAGAATTAGAAGATAAATTAGGAATACAAATGGTAAAAAAAGTAAAGTACTTAGGAATCTGGCTTACCAATAAAGGATAATCACTCAGAGAGGATAATTACAATAAATTGCCAAAACAAATAAAAAAGGACTTAGAAACATGGAGCCAGTTACAATTATCATTCCTTGGAAAGATTGCATCCATCAAAATGAAGGTATTACCTAGAATACTATATTTGTTCCAAGTAATACCGATAGGGCCAGGAAAAGACTTTTTTTAAAGATTTTAATAAAATGATTGCAAATTACATTTGGCAGGGGAAGAAGGCAAGAATTAAAATAAAACATCTTCAGGATATACGAGAGAAAGGAGGATTAGGACAACCGGATTGGGAAAAGTACTGTAAAGCGACATCATTGATTTGGATAAGAGTTTGGATAGAGCTCAAAAATAAAAGAATATTAACGCTAGAAGGCTTTGATTTGCAAAGAAGTTGGCACACATTTTTGTGGGAGGGGAGAGATAAACACCATGAATATTTTCAACAGCATATTATTAGAGGAGCATTGTTTAAAACATGGCAAAAGATCAAAAAAGTGCACTATGACAAAATTCCAGATTGGCTATCGACCATGGAGGTGCAGATGCTAATGCAGATGGATAAAATGAAAATTTATAAAGACCTGTTGAATCCTACTAAAGGAGAGTTAAGATCGAGACAAGAACTGAAAAAACAGGGTATAGACATTGACCGATGGCCATATTTACAGATAGAATCAAGGTATAAAATAGACCTGGTACAATTCGGATTCCAAAACGAGCCACATGAATTAGATAAAATTTTAAAAGAAACAGATGATAAATTGATAACCAAAACTTTTAATTATTTATTAAGATATAAATTAGAAAAAGAAGTGGTTAAAGAAAACATGATAATTTGGGCGAAAAATTTCAGATGTAACATTGAATTGGAAAAATGGGAAAAACTATGGAACGTTAACTACAAATTAATTAACAATGTCTATACCCTATAAAGAGAACATATACAAAATGTTCTACAGGTGGCATCTCCCACCAGTGCGCCTAGCAAAAATGTTTCCAAATACCTCCCCAACGTGTTGGAAGTGCAAATTGCAAAAAGGAACTTATTATCATATGTAGTGGTCCTGCCAGAAAGCAAAATAGTTTTGGCAGGCAATCAAGAAACAAATAGAAGAAATTACAAATCAGAAATTAGAAATGAAGCCAGAAACTTTCCTATTTGGAATAATCACGGGTCAGTATGAAAAAGAAATAAAGTATCTAATTATCCACATACTAACGGCAGCAAGGATAGTCTTTGCTCAGAACTGGAAGCACAAAGATATACCAACAGAAGATAAAATAATTGCTAAAATTATGGAATGTGCAGAAATGGACAAACTCACGAAGGAAATATACGAGAAGGAAGAAACAGATTACTATTTAGAATGGCAGAGATGGTATAACTGATTGGAAAATAAGAAAGGGAAAAAAATAGATACACAAGAGAGGTCAAAATTCATAGACAAAAATTGAGTACCAAGCAAGAAATATAATTGATTAAATATGGAGTTTAAGATATTACTATGTAAGTAAATATGTAGATATATAGACAGGAATATA
This sequence comes from Coluber constrictor foxii, assembly GCA_038048745.1. Lineage (NCBI taxonomy): Eukaryota > Metazoa > Chordata > Lepidosauria > Squamata > Colubridae > Coluber > Coluber constrictor. The sequence goes on along the minus strand of CM075961.1, from coordinate 108,490,773 downwards.
AATATAGTATACCGATATGATAAATTTGGAAAAGAAGTCACAAGACTTGATTTATGTTTGTGATGTTTGTTGTATTGTTGTATATATGTTTGTTTGTTTTTTTAATCAATAATTTAAAATTTTTTAAAAAAATTGCAAGTTTGCAGAAATTATAGATGCTTATCAAGATAACTCATGATACATAGAAAAATCTTGGTACAACTGGTTTTGAAGATATGCACAAAACATATGGCATGGGTCCAGGTTATCTGAGGGGCCATCTCTTGCCAATCACATCTACCTGACCCATCAGGGTGGGGTGGCAGGGAATGTTGTAGGTTCCATCCCCGAGGGGATATACCTGGTGGAACCCAGAAGAAGGGCTGTCTCCGTGGTGACTATCTCTCTCTGGAACATCATTCCCCCAGAGATTAGGATGGCCCTCACTCTAATATTCTTCTGGAAGGCGCTGAAGACCTGGTTCTGCCAGCGGGCCTTGGAACCCAGAGCAGGATGGAGCCCATTAAATGGCTCGTATGATATGCTGTCGCCGGCATGGGGGTGATTTTGTTATATTGTACTATATTAATTTTATTATTTTATTAGTTTTTATTGTTTTAAATGTGGTTTTATATTCTGTAAGCTGAAAAGCTTGCCAACCCACATTATATTTGGCAATGAATTCTATTAAAACATACATCCACAATTTCATATTGGATGTACAACGTAAGATAGTTGATCCAGAAATATAACAATTCTAGTCAGAACTTTATAATTTCTCACAGCAAAAAAACTGCATCCTCATCAAAGTAGGGAAGATATATCAGAAGGAAGAGAATATGTATAAGTCTAGCTAGAAGTCTGTCAAATGTAACCTTTCTCATCAAGATAGGTTTACTAGTACACTTGTGATTTCCGATGTACAAAATAACTGCATCAATCTTTTACTTCCAGAAATACCAACTGCCTTGCCAAGCTGTTATAAAACAGAAGATATTGTTTAAGAGTTACATATTTATTATGTATTTGCACAGAAGAGCAAACAGAGATGAAAGCAGTGCTAACATCAAGATTTTAAAAACTGAAGAAAGGTTTTGGGTGATTTTCTAAGGCTCTGTGAAGATCTGAATTTTGTTTCAATTTGACAAAGCTTGATTAAATTACTTTTTGATGCAGATTTATGAACTAAAATGGTGATCTGCTATGAAGAAACAATTCTGACTGAATGACTCTGAAATATTTCAAAGTAAGCTGACTTTCTATAAAAAAGAACACCGCTTAGAGGGGGGGGGGGGGCAAAAGCCCTACTAAGCAGGTATATACAAAAGTACGAAGGCTATTGCTTAATGCACTCTAAGGCACCCTGAGTCTCCGGAGAAGGGCGGCATATAAATCGAACTAATAAATAAATAAATTTAGAAATTTAAGTTTTCTGTTCATTGTAATGTGTTATTGTAACTTAAATTACATTTAAGCAAGAAACAGAGGAACTCCCAGGGAAAAAGTGCAAGAATGCCACAGAAAGGTGAGAGAGGCCAGGCAGGTGGTGACGGGGTGAGGAGATGCAGTGTGTGGAGTTCATGCAAGCATAGAAAGGCCTGGAAGAAGGATGCTGGGGTATGAGTGCTGGGAAGGACAGAAAGAGAGCGTGGGATGCATCCTTGTGTGTGCCAGCCCAAGGAGGTGCGAAATGAGTATGAAGGGTGTTTGCACGCAATTACAGGGAAGCATGGGAAAAAGGAACCATGGTGCATGCCTGTGTATGTGTTCAGGTAGGAAGGTGCTGATGGGTGAATGTGTATATGGAGTGCAGGAAAGCTGGAAAAGAGGGCATAGACTGGCTGTAAGTGCAATAAGACCCACAAAGGACAGCATGAGATGCAGTGTGTGTCTGTATGTGTGTCCATGTGTGCATGCTTGGAGGCCTGGGAATAAGGGTATGGAGCATATGTATGTGTATGTATGTGTGTGGCTGCAGGAAGGCAGGGAAAAAAGATGCAGAGCGCTTGCATTTGTGCAAGGGCAGCAAGGGCAGAATAGAATGTATGGGATGCATGTGTGTATTTGCATATGTACAAGCGCACAAATGCAGGGAGGGAAGGAGATGTCACCATCTACAATCCGTTAGTGAAAGTAGGTAAAGAGATACAAATACTTATTTTCATATGTTTAGTTTACATTATATGCACACAATTCAACTTTACAGATATTTTATGGACACTAATATTTCAAAGATAACATTGTATATGAGCAAAAATGTAATTCATATCTATTTCCATCTCACTTTTTTACTGAATTAATTAGATTAATCAATACCTCTGTATCTCATGCAATAACCACTGGTTTTAAAGTCAATAATTTTAAATTGTTTTTATCTCTCTCATGTGCACACAGTTACACAATGAAAATTTTATTAAAATATGTCACTATTATTAGTGCATAACAAAATGTTATATGACCAAATTACATCATGCTGATCTGGAATACAAACCACTAGATCTCTTTTCCTGGAGTTACTTGGTCTATTCGTGTGTGACCCACTGACATCCAAGGAAAGGCTCTTAAGAACAAAGTTATGAAAAATTATGAACCTCAAAAATTGATAGCATTACAGAACAAAATAGTTCTAGTAAACTTTACTCCTTGTAGTTCTAAACAAACTTTTATAGCAGTTTTATATTAACCTAAAGTGTTATGCTCATGATTTCAATTCCCATCATTTTAATTCCCATCATATTCACCAACACAATGCATTTCTAGACTAATCTTTTCATTGGAAGTTTAAACAAATTAATATTACAAGATTAATGTTTACTTCAATGTTTATGTGGTGAAAGGAAAATAACTAGCTCCTTGAAACAAGTTCATCAGCAGAGAAAGAGTATTTTCAGACTTATGTTCTGCTAACTTAAAAACTCCCCTGATGAAAGGGTGGCTGCAATAGAAGGATGATTGTGATGATAGACAGAACTGATGACAGACGGAAAGCTAAGGACAATAGGAAGAACTGCTGTTGGATTTCTCTATTTAGACTTGTACAAATTTCCTAAACTTTCAATGTGGCCTGGATTTGAACCAGCTGACTGCCCAAAGAAGTGAAATGCAAGGTGGGATGAAAGGAAACTAAGGATAATCTCTTAATTTGCTGAGTAGAATAAATGTAAAGGACATATGCAGCTCCTTATCTCTTTAGCTGGAAATTATGAAATGATTTAAGTGAATAACAGATTTGGTTTTTTTGTTTTAAAAGCATGTACCTGAGAGTTTTAGAGTCACATGTGAATACAGATAATCAAATTCCTTACATCTTGATATTTCCAGTGTTTGCTTTTGATAGCTACAACTACTAGTAAGTTCCCCATCTTCCTGCCTATAAGAGTTATTATCAAAATTAACTTGCTTTAAATTAATATACCTTGGATACAGTTTTATATCTTATACAGAAAAGTTGATGCCTTTCTTTTTTAACTTCTATTCTCACTAGCCCTTCCCAGCATAATCCCTTATAAGGCACTCCAACATCTAGAAAACTTATCTATTGAGAAGTAAGCTTTCAATATTCAAAAGGAATTAATTATAAGAAAATGAATACAGAATTATTGCCTCTGTCACCTATTACAAACAATATATCAGGGTGGATAAAAATTGATGAGCGGAAAACCGAAATGGGGTTTCGCAAAATGCACCAGGCGGCCGCTTGGGCTATTAGGGCGGCTATGGCTACGTCTTTTTTTAACAGAGCATCTTTAATATGGCTCCGCCAGTTACAAGAACGTCTCCCTCCCAGCGAGACGCGTATTCAACAGGACATCAACAAAATAGTTGCGGCCACAGAATACTCAGCGGATGCATCCTTAAACGCTGCAAAGTTTGTGTCTCGTGCCTTGGCGTCATCTGTCACCAATTGGCATCTCTTCTGGCTCCGGAAATTAAATTTATTATTAAATTATTAAATGTTTATTTAAATTGGATTTTTTTATTTTTATCAAATTTATTTTAATAAAATGATTTTAGAGAAAAAATCTATCTAAAGATAGTTTTCTATTTAAGATACATTAATAATTTAGTTTATTCAGCATGAAATGGAGCTTAGTTATATAGCATGAGGCTGTATATTCTCCAATATTGGGACTGTTGGTGAGTCAACAGAAGGTCAATAGAAGGAGGAGCTGCTGCGGAACAGATAAGACAGTTGCTCTTTAAAAATTATGATTTAAATCAAGTTGATTTAAATCAAGCCTTTTTATTAATGATTTAAATCGTGATTTAAATATTGATTTAAATCGACTTGGTTTAAATCAAATCCACACTGCAGTATATTATTTTAATTTATTAAAAACTCTTAATTAAAAATTACAATTCACTTTCCAATTCATAGAATATTTTCATGGTGAACCCTTTTGACCAGAGTGTTTTTCTTTTCTTATTAAAGGATCGCAAATTCACTATTAAGTTTGGCTATGCAAACTTAAAAAGAGGTGATTTGCAAAGCATGTTACAGTAAAGAACCCTTTCTGCATAGATAGATCCTTCTGAAAATTTTTGCAGTTGTATTGAAAAGTATTCCAGGTTATCAGTACTGTCTCTGTGGGTATACAAAGCCCCAGAAGAGTGTATTTTCACAGACATACAGATATTTTATTCATGTTACTATATTTTGCAAAGCATTTTTTTTAAGCATAGCTCTTGTTTCCACATTAAGCCAAACCATGGTATGAATACCCATGATTGTTGACTAATGTAATTGGTTCAAACATATTGAGTTGTAAGCTATAGTTGACAAGCCACAGTGATCAGTTCATACAATATTCTAAGTCAAAACCAAACATATCACATTACGTTTAATGTAAAAGGTGAATTACAGTGCAACGGCCCCAGTGTAATTATAATTCATATTTTTATTATTAAAAATGAGAATTCTTCATTAACTTATCCCCTTCTCCTCTTAATTTCTTTGATATCTTTTAACTACAGAACATTTATGTTAACTAAAACTAACTTTAAGCAATGTTCTTCCACCTCCACTTCAAACTGCAGCTCAGTAGATAGCCCATGTAGCTTTAAAAACCATGCAAGATAATTACTATGCTGACAAAATCTTGAATTCAGAAGATATTAAGCTTAATCAAGAAATAACATCATTATGTATTTCAATCCACAAGTCCTTAAAAAAAATTAACATTTATTCTAAGAAATTAAATTCTTCTATTTAAAGAATTATCTTTGAAATGATCAATAATTTCATTCTATATTCAGTTCTGTGATGCATAAGTAGCATACAAATATATCAATAATCTCATAGCATACTCAAATTCTAAACTATATTAGTAAAAATATTGAAATAATTTTAAATACTAACCCTGTGACTACCAACGTTTTGAGAGGATACCAAATCACCAACTCCCTAATTAAAAAAAAATTAAATAATAAAGCAACTTTCATAAAAAGGAAAATCAAAAACAGGTAAAGGCTGAATTTATGCTTAAAATAAATCTAGCTTTAGTACAAACCAGGTCTGACTGCCGCCTGGACTGACATGAATGGCTAGCCTTCTCAGAATTTTCCTAAGAAAATATTTTAAAATAAGAGATTTTAGAGATTACTAAAATGATGGAAAATAGTTTTCATACAAATGTACATTACAAGCTTCAATTTACATTACTTTATCTCTGTGGGCATATGAGCCATTGCCCCAGTTCAGTTCTGCCACACATACACACATGCCTCTAGCTGGCCAGCTGGTCGCCAGATTTCTGTTGCGCATGCATCGGGGCAGGGCGCATGCAGGGATGCACATGCATGCATGAGTGTGGGGCAGGGGGGGCACATGCATGTGTGGGAGTGTGGTACATGCATGGATTGCATTTTGGGGGCTTGGGGGCACATGCACGTATTTACGAGCACACTTTCAGCACTCAGGCCAGAAAAGATTAGCCATCATTGCTATAGGAAAGTAGATTTTAAGATGACCAAAGGGAGAGTTGTTTCTTTTTTAACTGAAATATTTCAGACCGTATACATGTGTTTTCCACTTAGAATACTAAGAAGTTTTCATTTTTCAGTCATCATAATCACAATAGACTCAGAAGGCTGCAATCTGCCTATCCCTGATTACAGCTGTCTCATGTACTTGCTATATAAATGGTCAGAAAATACATATATACTGATGGCTGAAAAATACAGTTATAAGTTAGAAATGTGACACAATAAAATTAGAATTCTAAGATTTAAACAGGAAATTTAGGCAAATTATGATGATTCTTCTATACTCATATTTGTATTAATCTTCATTTTATGTATTTCTCACGTAAGTATATACACTTTAAAAGTTTTCACCATGACACATTATTTTTTTATGAAATTTCATATACTAAAATATTAGGAAAAAAACACTACAATCAGATTAGTTTTCCAAGATAAAAGCACCACAAAACACGCAATCCTGGCCTACCATCCACCTCTGGATATGTCCCCATTTTCTATCATAAGAACGCTGAGAAAGCTATAAAAAGATAGAAAACCTGATTTTTAAAGAATAATACTTTAGTAACAATAGATGCTATCTTTCATAATTCTGCTTACAAAATACAGGTTATTTTGCAATACTGTCTAGAAAAGTAGAATTCCACTAGCAATTTAAAGGTTATTTAAATTCAATACTGCAATTCTGCAAGGACAAAACTGAACAGAAGTTTGTTTGTTTGTTTGTTTGTTTGTTTGTTTGTTTTTGTTTGTTTGTTTGTTTGTTTATTACTTAATTAATTAATTTCTGTACCGCCTTTCTCCCGTAGGACTCAAGGCGGTGTACAGCCAAGACAAAAATATAGACACATAAACATCATAAAATTGCTAATTAAAATTATTACATAGTTTGGCCCGATTAAATAAAACCCAGAATTAGATAACATTTTAAAAATCATTCATATGTTCACACGTTTAGCCCCGCCTGTTGGAACATCAGGGTCTTGAGGGCACGACGGGAAGCACAGAGATCAGGGATATTCCGTATCTCCGGGGACAGTTCATTCCAAAGGGTTGGAGCCCTCACAGAAAAGGCCCTCCCCCTGGGAGTCGCCAGTCGGCATAATTTGACTGACGGTACCCTGAGTAATCCCTCCCTGTGAGAACAAACTGGTTGGTGGGAGGCTATTAGTGGCAAAAGACGGTCTCATAGGTACCCAGGTCCTAAGCCATGGAGCACTTTAAAGGTGATGACTAACACCTTGAATCGCACCCAGAAGACCACTGGGAGCCAGTGCAGCTCACGCAGGTGTTACATAGGCGCAGCGAGCTGCGCCCATAATCATCCGCGCAGCTACATTCTGGACCAGCTGGAGCCTCTGGGTGCTCTTCAAGGGGAGCCCCATGTAGAGAGCGTTAGAGTAGTCCATACGGGAGGTGACTAGGGCATGAGTGACCATGCGCAAGGCGTCCCGATCCAGAAAGGGACGCAACTGGCGGATCAAGCGAACCTGATAAAAGGCCCCCCTGGCCACGGCCATCATATGCTCTTCTAAAGATAGCCGTGAATCCAGGAGGACACCCAAGTTGCGGGCCCTCTCTGTGGGGAGCAAGGTCTCATCTCCAATTGTTAGTGATGGTACCAGCTGACTATACCGGGACGCTGGAAGCCACAGCCACTCAGTTTTGGAGGGGTTGAGTCTGAGTTTGTTTCTCCCCATCCAGATCCGCACGGCCTCCAGGCAATGGGATATCACAGTAAGGGCATCGTCTGGGGTGGAGATGTATAGCTGTGTGTCATCAGCATACTGATGAACACTCACCCCGAAACCACAGATGATCTCCTAGCGGTTGTACATAAATGTTGAACAGAAGGGGTGAGAGGATTGACCCTTGCAACACCCCACAAATAAGGTGCTCAAGGTCAACCTCTGCCCCCCTGTCAACACAAACTGAGAACGGTCAGAGAGGAAGGAGGAAAACCACCAAAGCATGGTGCCCCTATTCCTAACCTCTCCAGCCGGTGCAGGAAGATACCATGGTCGATGGTATCAAAATAGATCTAATAGGACCAGGACAGAGGAACAACCTCTGACCCGATCCCTCCAGAGATCATCAATCAATCAAGTTCCAATACCAATACATTAGTAATAATGAAATCATTGTTAAAACTACCATAAATCCTCATGTATTATCCCAGATTCTGAATTCATATTGCACAAAATAGGATAAATTATTTTTATAATATAGAAATGTTATTCTAAATCATAAGGGGCAACCCATATGCTGCATGATTCCCAGCAACTACTTGCGCAGACTGTTTTTGTTTTGCTTGATTTCTCCAGCACAAAGTGCTTCCTTCTGTAGTATTGCAACTTTATGACTGTTATAGTAACTTAGAATTATTGTACTACAAACATCTTCTTTGTCCTCTTCTACACACAATGGAGTTGCCATGCATGTCTATTCACAAACAGGCATTCACTTACTAATATATATGGTACCTTATATAACATACACTGAAAACACTGCATCTCTCTGCTACAGAGTAATGTATTCAATATACTATAAATATATCTATACAGATAATTCTTGAGATACGACTGATCACTTAATGGCCATTTGAATTACAACATGCCCCCCAAAAGCTACATATGAACTTGTTCTGAAGTTACGACTGCTATAGCGACTCCATGATCATTCGCCCTTACTTCTGACCAAAAGGATGCTGCAGCACCCTCCTGCTGCTCTTCCCCTCCCAAGCACTTGCACCTGCTCTCCATGCCTCCTGAAAACAACAGCTGTTTTCAGCATGCCAACAATTTCTTGCAAAAATGGCAGCTGCTTTCATAGCTTTCTGCCCTGATCAGCTGGCTGTCAGGAGATTGCAGACCACTCCTAGCTCTTGTAGGCTTTAAGCCAGCTGCCCCCACACAAAAGCGGCAGCTTCAGAAGGAACTTCGCAAACCCCTTTTTTGCTTAACCTCCTTAACCCTCTCCCTATGTTCAATAAAGAAAACAGAAAAAAAGTTGGGGGAGCTTGTTATTCTTTCTCTCCCACCCTACCATTAGGTACTTAAATTAAACTCTGTCATTTCCCTTCAAGTCTATCCCTTTTAATCGCCCCATTTGCTAAATTTCTTTTTTTTTTTTATTAAAAAAGTTTTACATTACAATTTATTTATAAAAACCCCTTTCCCCCCTCCACCCCCCACCCTAACCCGATCCCCCTCCCTCCCCAATCCCTCCCTTGACTTCCGCTATTAAACAAACATTAACAATCCATATTTAACCACTTATTAAGGTGAGATCCAACTAATGAAAAACTATAACATTATTATGATTTCAAACATTTAACATAAAATATCATATAAGTATTAATAATATATAACATTAACTATACTTCCCACTATTACATATGTCATAATCAAAATCAAACAATACTTAATATTATATACTTAATATATTTCTCTTTGTACTATGTCTAAAGGTTAAAAATATAAATTCGAACACATAACACATAATACATAACATAAAATAAAATTCAATTATGTGCTAATTGAAACTTCTTACTTTGATATTTATGCTTCATGTATTCTACCCATTTCTCCCACTCCTTGGCAAAAACTTTGTGGGTCTTATCTTTTAAATATGCAGAGATTTTAGCCATCTCTACAAAATTAGACATCTTCAGTACCCACTCCTCTATTGTAGGTACATTATCCTTCTTCCAATTTTGGCCGATCAATAATCTAGCTGCAGTGATCATGTATAAAATCAATCTAGTGTCAGTTGATGAGCAACCCTTAACTATTCCCAGCAAAAAAAACTGAGGTGAGAACTCAAACTTCCTCTTCAAAATGTTCTGCATTACCCACCAAAGTTTGATCCAAAATGCTTTCAATTTTCTACACGTCCACCAAATATGAAAATATGTTGCATCCAAACAATCACACCTCCAACATTTAGGTTGAACATTTGGATACATACATGATAACTTTTTAGGGTCTAAATGCCACCTATAAAACATCTTATAAAAATTTTCCCTCAGGTTCTGTGCTTGTGTGAATTTAACATTCTGGACCCAAATCTTCTCCCATGTTTCCAGCATTACTGGTTCTGCGAAGTTCTGTGCCCATTTTATCATGCAATCTTTAACTAATTCACTCTCTGAATCTCTTTCTAACAGTAAATTATACACCCGTTTAATATGCATCGGCCCTTTACATTTTATCTGAGTCACCAAATCTTCTTCATGTATCATTAATCCAATTTTCTGATCTTCTCTCCATCTTGCTTGAAATTGAAAATACTGCAACCAAGTTAAATCCACTCCTTCTTCCAACAGAGTATTCAAAGGTTTCAGACTCCATCTGCCCCCATCATTAAAAAGTAACTCTTTGTATAACAACCCCCCGAGTAACTTTATATTTGGCAAAATCTGCCCAAGATCCAACCACAAAGGTATTTTGTAATCCAATTGAAGTTGGTGCTTCTTCCAAACTCTCATCAAAGCATATCTTAAAATATGACTATTAAATACACTGTCTCTCTTTTCTTCATAAAGTAAATATGCATGCCATCCATATTGCAGATCATGGCCTTCTATATTCAAGATTTCTACTTTAGTTGTTCCAATCCAATCTCCAACTTGTATCAAGACTGCAGCCTCATAATATAAACGTAGATTGGGAACTTTAAGGCCACCTCTTTCACGAACATCTTGCATAATTTTAAGTTTGACTCTTGGTTTTTTCCCATTCCAAATAAATTTATTTAAACCTGCTTGCCATTCCATCAAAAACTTGTCATTTTTAAGCACCGGAATCATTTGAAACAAAAACAGACATCTAGGTAGAACATTCATCTTAACAACTGCTATTCTACCAAGCAAAGATAGTTGCAGCTTCTTCCATTTTTCAAGATCCCCTTGAATCTTATGCCGAAGTTCCTCATAATTGTTTTGAATGAGTTTTATATTAGATGCTGCAACTTGTACCCCTAGATATTTCACCTTTGTAACTATTTCAAAGCCTGCCACCCTTTCAAGTTCCTTCCTTTGTGGTTCCAACATATTTTTAACTATCATCTTGGTCTTTCTCTGGTTCAGGCTAAAACCTGAAACCAGACCATATTCCTCTATAATATTTTTCACCAAAGATCGTGTTAGGGTAACAACCAGATCATCTGCGAATGCCTTTGTTCTGTAATCTTTTTGCCTTACAACTATTCCATTCATTTTGTCCGAGTCTCATAAAGCGTTCAACAACACTTCTAACGTCAAAATAAACAGTAATGGAGATAATGGACAGCCTTGTCTTGTTCCTTTTTGTATATTAAAAGTGGTAGTTAAACTACCATTAATAATAATTTGTGCCGTCTGTTCCTGATAAATTGCAGAAATCGCTTGTATAAATTGTTCTCCAAAGTCCATTTTGTACAAAGTCTTTTTTAGAAAATCCCAATTGACTCGATCAAAGGCCTTCTCCGCATCCAAAAACACCAGCACCGCAGAAGTCTGTTTTTTTTTTCTCAAAATATTCCAACAAATCTATGAGTTGCCTAACATTGTCCTTCATATATCTACCTTCTATAAAACCTGCTTGGTCTTCGTGAATCACATCTTGAATAACTGACATCAATCTGTTGGCTAATACTTTAGCATAAATCTTGTAATCCGTATTCAGGAGAGATATTGGTCGAAAATTTTCAGGTTTTACAGATTCTTCTTTAGGTATCAATGAAATGAAAGCTGTCTTCCATGAGGGGGGTATTTTACCCCCCCCCCCCGCTGAATATTACAAAACAAATCCTTGAGATGCTCAACCAGTTCCATTTGTAAAGGCTTATAATATACTGCTGTCAGGCCATCTGTCCCAGGAGCTTTAGATACTTTCAGTTGTTTTATTGCATATAAGATCTCTTCCGATGTTATAGGTCGGTTCAGTCTATCACTTTGTGTATTTGAAATTTTTGTAACTCTCATTTTCTGCAGATAATCATCAATAAAATCCTCTTTGATTTTGTCAGCTTGGTACAATTTAGAATAATAAGCTAAAAAAGCTTGATGTATTAAATTCTGTTGATGCACTTGTTTCCCTTTATACTCAATAGTATTTATTATACGAGAACTTTGTTGTTTCCTCAACGTATAAGCCAGCCATCTGCCAGGTTTATTAGCATTGCAAAAAGTATTATGTTTAGCGTACTGCAGATTAGTTGCTGTTTGATCAGCCATCAGTATTTGAAATTGATCTTTCAAGAGTTTTATCGTTAATTGTACCTTCTCATCAGTTGGGTTCTTAATCAACAATTGCTCTTTCTCCTTTATCTCTGCCTCCAGTTCTATTCTTGACTTCTGACGTATAGATCTATATTTAGAGTTCATATGAATCAGTACACCCCTCATGTAGGCCTTGCTTGCATCCCATACTATCTCAATTGGTGTACCTTTGTTTAAATTAACATCAAAAATTCTTTAACATGTTTCTTAAGATCCATAGTATTCTTTTCATATCTAAATAAATTTTCATTCATACGCCAGGATCTCCTTTCTCTTTTACCCAAGTTTATCTCCATCCACACCGGACTATGATCCGTCAATGTTCTAGGAAATATTTTTGTCTTAGTCACTATAGTAAGTAAATCAGTAGTAACCAGCATAAAGTCAATTCTCGAAAAAGATTTATGTCTATCCGAAAAAAAAGTAAAATCCAATTCCTTAGGATGATGAATTCTCCATACATCCTTCAAGTCCAATTCTTCTTTCAATGCAAAAAAAGTCGGTGGTAACTTATTCCCTTTCTTGGCCGTCGTCCTTTTATCAAGCATTGCATCAATCACCCCATTCCAGTCACCCATAATCACAAAAGACTTATAATTCCACTGCAATATTTTGTTCAGCAATTTATAAAAAGTTTCCTGCTGCTGGTTCGGGGGCGTAAATGCCAATTAAAAGTATCGAAACATTCTGTATATTTATTTCAACTGCAAGATATCTCCCATCTTCATCTGCCTCTATCAATTTAGCTGGTATTCTTTTAGAAATATAAAAAACAAGTCCATTCCTTTTCACAAGACTAGAAGATATAAAATGTGATCCAAGTTTTGAAATTAAAAATTTTTGGTCCTGGGTTCTAATATGAGTTTCTTGCAAGCAAACAACATCATTTTTATATTGCTTCAAGTAATGAAATATTTTTCTTCTGCAATATTTTGTTCAGCAATTTATAAAAAGTTTCCTGCTGCTGGTTCGGGGCGTAAATGCCAATTAAAAGTATCGAAACATTCTGTATATTTATTTCAACTGCAAGATATCTCCCATCTTCATCTGCCTCTATCAATTTAGCTGGTATTCTTTTAGAAATATAAAAAACAAGTCCATTCCTTTTCACAAGACTAGAAGATATAAAATGTGATCCAAGTTTTGAAATTAAAAATTTTTGGTCCTGGGTTCTAATATGAGTTTCTTGCAAGCAAACAACATCATTTTTATATTGCTTCAAGTAATGAAATATTTTTCTTCTTTTCTGAGGTGAGTTCAGACCATTGACGTTCCATGATAAAAATCTAAGTGTCATTCTGAGAATGAATGAAGCCCTTTAAGCATTTGACGAAGACCCTCTCCAACAGCAGATGTCTTCGGTCTAGCTCCTCCCATAGCTTCAGAATGTGATTTTTTCCCTTTTGTGCCATTCTCTTCCTCTTGTGGCCTTGGCCCCTGATATTTCTCTAATCTTTGCTTTTCTGTGGCTCGGGTTATACGCTGATCTTTTGGTTCTTGCATCAATAAATCCAAATCAGGCTCCACCTCTCTTGTAGCTCTAGATTGCTTTGGTTTGGCTTCCAGAAGTTCTATTAGCGAATCCTCTGCAAAACCTCCTACAGCACCTAGAGTTTCCTGCCTTACTGCTTCTTGAAATGCCTGTCCTTCTTTTAACAAAATTACTTCTTGATTCCCCTCTTCAGACCCCTTTGCAACTGAGATGTCTTCAATAGGCAAAAGTGTAGATGAGAGAGGTGATGTTGAAATTTTTTTAAGAACATTGTTGTAAAATTGTTCCGCCTTTTCCACAGAATTAATACGATATCTCACATCCTCATGCCGCAAAATAATACCAACAGGAGCATCCCATCTGAATGGAATCTGACGCTTTTTCAACTCATTTACAAGAAAACCAAAATCTTTCCGATCTCTTAGCATTTTTGGTGGCAACTCTTTATACACACCAATCTGATTACCCTCATGTTGAACAGTCATATGGAACGAGCTAAACAAAATATCATTCCTCAGTCTTCTGTCGGTGAAGTAAATCACCACATCTCTTGGCAGGTTTCTCTGTTTCGCTATACGCGAATTAACTCTATACAGCTTGTCAATTCTGTTAGCAATCACATCAGGTTCGCATTTTAAAATCCTGGCCAAAACTTCCACACACGTTGCCCTTAAATTCTCTCTATTATTCTCACGTAAACCTCTCAGTCTTATGGCATATTCCATATTCCAAAATTGTATCATTGTAATCTCGTCCTCAAGCCGCTGGTTCTGAGCCACCACCTTGAACATCTGTTCCTTTGCTTCCTTCTTATTAGCTTCCACTTCAGAATTTAGGTTTTCTACTTTTTTCTCAACTGCCAGTAGGGCATCTGTGAGAACTGTGGCTACTTTAGCAACGCTCTGATGTAATCCATCAGTTTTTTCTTCCACTAACTCCTTGACTTCCCCCACCATTTCCTTCATTTCCCTTTGATTTTTCCCCATCCTTTCATCCATTTTATTCATTTTTCCAGAAAGCTCTCCCAAGGATTTGTGCATATTTAATATACATGCTTTCAAGTCCTCTAATTCGCTGCCCTGTGGCTGCTTTGAAGCTGAGACTGGCTTCTCCTTTGTCTGATGTGTGGGGGAATCCCCCCCCCCCGATTTCTTTGAAGCCATGCCTGAACAAGATTTAAAACTTTAAAAAACAGAAAGAAATCTTCCTCCTTTCCCTATCCTCAGTTTTACAGAAAAGGAGTCCAATACGTTATATTTTGCAGTTAAAAAGCACTTGTAAAACTTGTAAATAAAGTCCGTATAGTTACAGGCAGGCACACTTTCACTTTCTTAGTTCACTTTCTCCTTTCGCTAGCTCAGCTTTGATCCGCCATTTTAGAACACTTTCCCACAGAGACAGCTTGCCTTTTAAAGTTAAAAAAAGTCCATTTAAGGTAAATATAAGTTCATAAAAAATTCCAGTCTCACCAAATTCACTCTATTTCATTAGGAGTATATTATAATCGTTGGAGTTGCCTTCTCCGCCTCGCTCTGTCCTGCAGAGATCCCACGCCGCTCGGAGGATCGGCAGCTTGAAAAGGGAGCTCAGACACGAAGCGCTTGCCAAGGCAATGAAAACACCCTGGCAGCGCTTCTGGGGCTCTACCTAAAGCTGCCCACTCTGACTCCCCCTTAATTCCCAAGGGGGAGCGTTTCGAGCCGCTTTTGAGTCGAAAAAGCGGCTCTACAGACGGCGGGGGCAGCGACCGATTCAACGAGCCGCCCGGCGACGGAGAGAACCCAACCGGGTTCATTTGCTAAATTTTCTGAATACCTGAAAACATAGTGACAAAATCTGTAAGTTACTTACCTTGATGAGTGACCGCCAGGTTGAAGAGTAGAAGAAAGGAAGCAAGCAAGCAAAGAAAATCTTTTTGCAGCTTGTTTGTATTAAGGAGCCAAAGAAAAAGTTCAGCTCAAAAACTTCAACCAGCTGTAGCACAACACATGCCACAAATGGCCAATCATAGCAGAAGCTGGGTCCTTGAAAAACTTTTTACTGTTTAACTGACTCCCTTTAGAATAATCCTAGCTAGGTCCTAAAGGAAGTCAGACAAACAGCAAAAAATTGGAAATCTTTGGAAATCTTTTTGCTGCTTGTCTGACTCCCTTTTGGGACCCAGGTTTTGCTGCAGCTGGCTGTTTGCAGTCTCTCAATGGCCAGTTGATCAGGACATAGGCCCAATCGAAAAGTGTCAGCCACGCTACAGGCTTGTTTAGAAGCCTCTCTAGCACTGTAACTTGATGCTGGACTCTAATCTAGCTGGGGTCTTTCCCCCAATTGCCTGTTTTGGGCTATGCAAAGCTTTTTACTGCTTGTCTGCCTTGTTTATTGGTCCAGGTGGGTGACAGGCCTCCCAGGGCTTCCCACAGTCATGAGACATGCCACAACGATCCATGTTTGTTTAACAAAGGCATCAAGGAGATTAGATGATGGGGGATGACAAGTGAGGTTGTCTCACTTAATGACCATTCCCATTTGCAAAGGTAGGCTCCATGATATCCTTAAGTTGAGGAATATCTAATAATATTTTATTTTAAAAGCTTTCTACATTGTTTTACAAGAAAAAGGAAGCCTATTATATGTATACTCTAATAAATTTAAAATAAAGTATTAGTATTTTCTTCTGGTGGTACATACTTCTTTTTGTTGGCGTTCCAATTCCCTCATGCGTATATCCCTTGCTTCTGCTCGGGCTGCACGTTTGGCTGCAAGGCGTGCTTCTGCCTGTTATATTGAAAATACAGATGCAATTAAGAAATCTAGCATCAACAGTTAGGAATCAACTTTTCCACAATTACTTCAGGTTTTTAGAAAAAAATTTAATATTAAAAGGGCAGGAGGGAAGAATAAATCTCAAATTGAAAGACAAGTATAAAAAGTGGAAAAAGAGGCACATAACTAAGGCAGAATATCAGCAAATAGCCTGAGCCTGGCAAAGATGAAGTGAGGAAAGCTAAGGCTCAAAATGAACTGAGACTTGCAACCAAAGTCAAAAATAACAAGAAAAAAGTCAAGGAAACAATTGGTCCACTAATGGGAGAAAGTGGCAAGAAGGTGACAAGCAACAGAGAGAAAGAACTACAGTGGGGCAAAAAAGTATTTAGTCAGCCACCAATTGTGCAAGTTCTCCCACTTAAAAAGATGAGAGAGGCCTATAATTGACATCATAGCTAGACTTCAACTATGAGAGACAAAATGAAAAAACAAATCCAGACAATCACATTGTCTGATTTGGAAAGAATTTATTTGCAAATTATGTGGAAAATAAATATTTGCTCACCTACAAACAAGCAAGATTTCTGGCTCTCACAGACCTGTAACTTCTTCTTTAAGAGACTCCTCTGTCCTCCACTCATTACCTGTATTAATGGCACCTGTTTGAACTTGTTATCAGTATAAAAGACACCTGTCCACAACCTCAAACAGTCACACTCCAAACTCCACTATGGTGAAGACCAAAGAGCTGTCGAAGGACACCAGAAACAAAATTGTAGACCTGCACCAGGCTGGGAAGACTAAATCTGCAATAGGCAAGCAGCTTGGTGTGAGGAAATCAACTGTGGGAGCAATAATTAGAAAATGGAAGACATACAACACCACTGATAATCTCCCTCAATCTGGGGCTACACGCAAGATCCCACCCCGTGGAGTCAAAATGATCACAAGAATGGTGAGCAAAAATCCTAGAACCACACGGGGGGACCTAGTGAATGACCTGCAGAGAGCTGGGACCAACGTAACAAAGGCTACCATCAGTAACACACTACACTGCCAGGGACTCAGATCCTGCAGTGCCAGATGTGTCCCCCTGCTTAAGCCAGTACATGTCCGGACCCATCTGAAGTTTGCTAGAGAGCATTTGGATGATCCAGAAGAGGATTGGGAGAGTGTCATATGGTCAGATGAAACCAAAGTAGAATTATTTGGTAGAAACACAACTCTTCGTGTTTGGAGGAGAGAGAATGCTGAGTTGCATCCAAAGAACACCATATCTACTGTGAAGCATGGGGGTGGCAACATCATGCTTTGGGACTGTTTCTCTGCAAAGGGATCAGGATGACTGATCCGTGTACAGGAAAGAATAAATGGGGCCATGTATCGTGAGATTTTGAGTGCAAACCTCCTTCCATCAGCAAGGGCATTGAAGATGAAACGTGGCTGGGTCTTTCAGCATGACAATGATCCCAAACACACTACCCGGGCAATGAAGGAGTGGCTTCGTAAGAAGCATTTCAAGGTCCTGGAGTGGCCTAGCCAGTCTCCAGATCTCAACCCCATATGAGGTTGGCCCCAACCCTTGTCTTTTTTTTGTAAGCGCTTAAAGATGAGGCTTTGCCAGTTGGCTTGGGGCCGAATGGAGTAACAGCATTAATGGAGGTGACTGATTGAATAACAACAGAAACCAGCCCTCCCCCACTCCCTCCCCCCATGTATGTATCTTTGGTTTTAACATTTGTTATTAATCTCTTATGTTTTAGTTTAGATGTAATTGTAAGCTTCCCAGAATTACTCTATGGTAAGATGGGAAGCCAATAAATTGAATGAATGAATGAATGATAGGTAGGTAGGTAGGTAGGTAGGTAGGTAGGTAGGTAGGTAGGTAGGTAGGTAGATAGATAGATAGACAGACAGACAGACAGACAGACAGACAGACAGACATTGTACATTTCTTTGCAAAACACTAGTCTCATATTTGGTTGTTCATCTATATATATATATATAAGGATCAATTATTTCACTAAAAGGCCATGAGTTCTTTCTTTGTTTAACTCTAACTAGAAGATGTCATTGTGCAGATTTGCTAAATGACTCATACAACGCCACTTGATACCCTGCACTAGATGGACGGTCTGCAGTCACATCATCAGGAGAGCAAAAATCTGTTTGAATTACTAAGCATGCTGATAAAGGTTACAGTATATTTTCTGAATATAGTATTGCATTAAATTCCAACTTAATAATTGTTCAAGTAAGTAAGTATAATTACCTATACTGCAATAACATACCGATTCCCAGGTTATACCTGTCACTTAGGTTTGAACAAATTTACCAACCTCTCTAGCAATATGACCTAGGGCTTCATCTTCTGCAGAAAATCTGTCCTTCATTGGAGTTCTTTTCCTTCCTGAGCCAGGGGTTCCCATGCTTATATACAATCTCAGATAGTTTCTCACAGTATTGCTTTAAATCCAAGAACCTAAATCTGAAACAAAGAAAAAGTATCAAGTTATTACTTTCAGGATATATATGTATCTATATCTATAGCTTGAAAACAATTTTTCTACAATTTCCTGAGGTTGTTCATAGTGGTAAAGGTAAAGGTATTTCATACATTCTTTTCAAAACGAAGTACACATTTTAGGAACCACACATTCAGGCTGCATCCGACCTGTGGGGTGCTTAGATCTGGCCTGAAGAGCCCACCCTGGAAACAGCAAAGGACCAGCCCATGGTGCCTCTGCTACCGAAAACAGAGCTCAGGAGGGCCACGTATGGCCCTCCTGGGCTCCCTTTTCAGCTATAACAGCCTCCTGCAGCCATCTGTCAATGAAAATGTTTTCGCTGGCAAAGGGCTAGCAAAACAAACTAAAAACAAAACAAAAGGAGAAATATTTCCCCTTTTGCATTTGAGCATCCAAGAAGGAACAGGAAAGGAAAAGAGGAAAGAAAGACAAAGACAAAGACAAAGAAGGAAAGATGGGAAATGAGGAAGGAAGGAAGGAAGGAAGGAAGGAAGGAAGGAAGGAAGGAAGGAAGGAAGGAAGGAAGGAAGGAAGGTTGGCTTAGCATGTTTTGCACTTGGCTATCAGCAGCCCTGCTGCCCTTTCACCATCCCCTTGTCCCCTCCTCCTGACCTTTCTCCTTGGTCTCCCATCCTATTGCTAAGAATGCTTTGATTACAAAGTTGGGTCTCCTTGTGTGGAGAGGAAGTGGGCCTCCCTCTGACCCACACACTTTGCCCTTCCACATACTCCATGAGCAACCTAGCCAAAGATAGTGAGAACAGCAGCAGCAGCCTCAAGGAGGAAGTAAGTGCAGCCAGGCACCCCCTCGGGGAAGCAGGGCTGGCCTGAACTGTGGGGTCCTGGTGCCCTAGGAGCTGGAGGGCCGGGCCGGGCTGGGTGCTTGCCCTCCACTGCCTCAGGGCTCTGGACAGCCTGCGCTGCCATCCAGCGGTCCTCCATGTAGCCTGAAAAGAACAGAGAGGCTCATCTGGAGGACAAGGTGCTCTCCCTGGTCTCACCTTTCTCCACTGGAGGAATACAACCATGATGTGGCCCTCAATGAAATAAGAGTTTGACACCCCTGATCTATACCATAGTAAATGAATGCCACAACTAGGTCAAAAGAAGAGCAGCAATATGAACATTTTTAAACATATTAGCATCTATTTAAAGTACTATATTGTTTCCACAAACAATCTGCATCTAAAGGGAGAAGGTAAAATGGAAATGCCTGCCGATATCCATGCTGCAAAGCAGGAAAGGTCTGGAGAAGAGCCTGAAGGTTTTTACTTGTCTGGAAAGGGCTACTTGCAAGATTGAAGAAAGATAAATCTTAAACAGTGAGCACTTCAGTCAAAACAAAAGCACATTCCAGCCACCTCTCTGTCAAGGTTATCTTGTTACCCACAGTGGCTGGAGGGGAGTGATCTCTACAATCTGTGAAATTGCTTCATTGTATTTATTTTTAGTCCTGGCTCTATCTTCTTTCAGAATGCTGCCCATGGCTGGCAAGATTTGCAAACATCATACATGTACAATATGCACACATGTAAGCACATACAATTTACGCACCAATTTACGCATTTGAGATCTTTAGAATAGTTTCATTCAGACTTTGAAACTAAGTTGCCGACATAAAAAAAATTGGCACTGCATAGGACTATTGCCAGTGCCTTCCCCACCTCCTCTAGCTTTATTTTTTGAGATCTTCTTAAATTCAGAGGCATATTTCTTTGAGGCAAATACAACAATCTTCTGCATTGTTGTGCTCAATCCTGCTACAGAGAATGATTTAGCATCAGTGCAATAATATAGTAATTCATTTTACAATCAATAAATATTCTTAGCATTTATTTCACATATGAATGAGCAGAGGAAAGGCATCCATTCCAATAGGGAAATTTAAAAAATAAAGAACTAAGCCACTACCATGAAATGAAAGATTTATTTGAAGAGTGTCAAAAACTTTGAATAAATTCTGCAAGTTCTTTCACTTCTGAGTTTAAATACTGAGTTTAATACATTCAAATACTGAAACAAGACATACTGCCTTGATATTCTTAAGATCAGGAAACTGAAAATCATTGTTTGTAAACAGAAGAAGAAGAAGAAGAAGAAGAAGAAGAAGAAGAAGAAGAAGAGGAAGAGGAAGAGGAAGAGGAAGAGGAAGAGGAAGAGGAAGAGGAAGAGGAAGAAGAAGAAGAAGAAGAAGAAGAAGAAGAAGAAGAAGAAGAAGAAGAAGAAGAAGAAGAAGAAGAAGAAGAAGAAGAAGAAGAAGAAGAAGAAGAGCATATAACCCCACATTTCTTCCAGGATCATTCAGCTCTAAATACAGTTTATAAATTAATAAATCAAATTATTTTCATCTGAAAGATCCACTGTGAGAAACATTTGGACTCCCATCCCATGGGGAAGAAATTACAGCTTTATAATAAAATAAATATAAACCTAAAAATTATAAATAAATAAATAAATAATAAAGCCCTAGCATATCATTCAAAATCACATGAATTTCCATCTGCTAAATGTCCAAGCCAAAATAGAGTATATCAAATGTCTACAATATATTGAAGTGCCTACTTGAAATTTATTATAAATAAAAAGGGTTTTTTTTTCTCTAAAGCACAAATAGTTTTTAGAAACTACAAAAATGATATAAACAATTATTTACATGCTTTTATGAGTACAAACTGTTACCATATAAGTTTGTGTTACTTAATTATGGCTCTAGTTTGGTTTTAGTTTCTCATGGCTCTAGTCTCTGGTCCAACACTTTAATTGCTACACTAAAATGGCTTGAACTTGCATATAATTTTGCCTTTCAATTACTATTGACTTGCAGTATCCAACTGAGAAGAATTGATCAGTAGATCTCCCATTTCCTCCCCTCCCATCAAAAAAATCAGTTTGGACCTTGATGCTGATGCTTAAGAGTAAACATTCAGGATACCAGAATCATTCCTATAGAACCCTAGAGTTGGTAAAGTCAAAACTTCACTTTTCTTTTTTTTTTTTGATTTATATGCCGCCCTTCTCCGGAGACTCAGGGCGGGGTTACAGTGCGTTAAGCAATAGCCTTCATACTTTTGTATATTTATACAAAGTCAGCTTATTGCCCCCACAAACTGGGGCCTCAATTTACCCACCTCAGAAAGGATGGAAGGCTGAGTCGACCTTGAGCCTGGCTAAGATTGAACTCGCAGAAATTGCAGGCAGCTGGATGTTAATTGCTGCCTTTAGTAGGAGGCATTAGCCCCCTACGCTACTCAGGCTCTCTATTTTTAAAATGCAAAAACTTGCATTTTTTTTTCCATTCTGAAGAGGGTTAAGGAAAAAAATTAGTTCTTAAATCTGCACAAAGTCATAAGGCATTTATCTTGCTCATTATATCTTCTAAGACTTGACCCTGGTCCCAGCTACATTTATAGAGTATGTATACCCTCAAAACACTGTGCAAAACCTGTTGTGAGCCTTAAGGTTGTAGAAGAACCATATTTATAATTAGAATATTGTTTTTAAAAAGTATGCCATTCTTTGCCATTTTTATTGCAAATATTTTATTTCTAAACACAATCTAAGTTACTAATTATGACCTTTAAATGATTAAATGATCTGGGAACAGGATCCTTTAAAGACCATTAATATAACTAATACTACTATACTAGATCCCCTAAAGTGAACAATTTGCCTTACTTCCCATTGAAAGGACACATTGACATGAATCAATCTAACCTTTGCTATTTGCTTCTGTTAAAAATTGCTTGGTGCCAATATTGTGTAATTTTGCTATAGTTTGTTGGGTATTAATTCTGTAAACCTTGCTAAGAATTGTATATTTTCTGTTATATAGGTTTAATTAAGAATTTTCAACCTCCAAAATTTCCAGAAGAAAAAAAAAATCAAAATTGTATTCAGAGCAGAAAAGAAAATATATCTTCATAGCTTTATAGCAAATGAAAGATGTTTCAGGGTAACTATTTTGTTCCATCTCCAAGGATGTGCCTAGCTTTGAAGCAAATAAGAGTGAGAAACCAAATAGCAAAAAAGAGATACAATTCTTAGTGAGGTTTACAGAATTAATTCCCACAAAATAATTCCTAACCATAGCAAAATAGCACAAGCCATTTTTAACAGAAGCAAATAAAAGAGTCAGTTAGAAGAGCCTCAGATAGCTCAACAAACTAATAGCCTTTATTAAGATTCAGCTGTCTGCAATTATTGCAAGGTTCGAGGCTCAAGGTTGACTCAGCCTTCCATTCTTTCTAAAGTAGGTAAATTGAGGACCCAGTTTGTGGGGGCAATAAGCTGACTTTGTATAAAAAATATGCAAAAGTATGAAGACTATTGCTTAACGCATTGTAAGCCGCCCCGAGTCTCCGGAGAAGGGAGGCATATAAATCTAATTTTTTTAAAAAAATAGCAAAGTTAGTTTGATTTGTGTCAATGTATCCTTTCATGGCTCCCCATCGGGGAACCCCGGTCTTCCACGTGACAGGAGGGGATACTTACTGCTATTTTTTTTCCTACCATCCATACACAGACTGGGAGTACCTGTTTATGTGGAAGCAGGCCACAGATCTACAATGAGTGGCCTCCAGAAAGAATATTTCAGGTATATGGACCAACCACCTGGGCAGAAGATGGAATGTGTGGTTATAGAACTCCCATTTATATGTTGAATAAACTTATAAGGTTACAGACTGGGCTTGAAATAACTAATAAAATGGCTATTGCTTTAATTTTACAGTTTAAAATAGCAATATATCAGAATAGACTTGCTTTACACTTTTCGTTAACAACAGAAGGAGATGTGAAAATTTTATCTCACGAATTGTTGTTCCCAGATAGATGATCTGGAAAAAGTTACAGAGGAGATAGCTGCCAGGGTGGGGAAAATTGCCCAAGTCCCAGTGCAGACTTGGACCGGGGCAGTTGACTTCAACTGGTTTGACAGTATCTTCTCTGACAGGAAAAGGATTGGGTTTCCAGTGTTCTTAGCCTTTGGAGGTCTCCTTCTCCTCCGTTTCATCCCTCTGATCCAGGGTTACATCTGCCATCACTAGGATGGCAGTCTTAGCCCCCTCAATGTCCACTGTCTCCCGTTAGACCAGAAAATATCATTGTCCTTCAATGTTCCCTTAGTCCACCATTGACAAAAAGCATCCTATCATAAGAAAGGGGAGGAAATGAAAGGACATATTGAGATGAATCCATCTATCTAACCATCTAACTGAAGCTATTTGCTTCAGTTAAAAATTGCTTGTGCTATTTTCCTATGGTTAGGAATTATTTGTTGGGAATTAATTCTGTAAATCTCACTAAGAGTTGTATCTTTTCTTTGCTATCTGGATTTAAGACTAATTAATGCCTGTGGCCTTCCGGATCTGCTTCAAGGTGCTGGTACTTACCTATAATGGCATGGGCCCGAGGTACTTGCAGGACCATCTCCTACTGGCCTCCCACTGCCCTGTGCATTCTCATAGAACTGCCCTTCTCTGGGTGCCATCGTCAGCTGGCGACTCCCCGAATAAGAGCATTCTCTGTGGCCACACCAACCCTCTGGAATGGGTTACCCACTAAGCTCCGGATGGCTCCTGATTTCCGCACTTTCCATGCTGGCCTGAAGACATGGCTTTTTCATCAAATTCCCTGACCGATTATGGGGTTTTTAATTTTGGGGATTTTAAATTGGATTGGATTTTAGAATTTTATTGTTGTGATTTTACTGTGTGAGCCACCCCGAGTCCTACGGAAAACGTTGGCATATAAATTTTAATAATAAATAATAAATAAATAAATATGCATTGTGGTTAGAGCTATAGTATTTTATATTAATATATTAAGTATTATTAACTATATCATATAATATGAAATTATAACATATTACGATATAATAAGAAAAACTATAATTTTATATATTGATGTTATAGATTGATACACTGTTGAACAGATATATATATATATATATATATATATATAGCATATTTATAAAATAAGGGTAGAGTGTATTAATTGAAAATTAACTCAAACTGTAAAACTAATTTGCCATTAGCCATTATATGTTACTGTGGAGAAATATCAGTCAGTCAATAAAAATGATGAGTACAATGATCATATCTAAGGTGGGGGGAAAAAGGCCTACAAACCCCGTACCTATAAGAGTGTTGCCTTCAAACCAAAGAACAATAGAGACCATATTGGGAAAAGAAAAACCAGAGTTGGCATTGAATGTCCAGAGTATGCAGGTCTGAATCGTTTCTTGAATTGATATAATAAGAAAAAATATAATTTTATATATTGATGTTATAGATTGATACATTGTTGAACAAACGATTCAAGAAACAATGATGAGGGTGCAAGAGGCAATAGTAGACAATCATGAAGAAACAAAAACACATAAGGAAATCAAGAATGAAATTGGAGAAATGAAAGGTGATATTAAAAACATAAATAACAAAATAGGGATTATTCAGCAAGCTATGATAGAAAATGAGCAGAGAATTAAAAAAATGGAATCAAAAATGGACCAAGTTGACCATAAAATGGAAATGATGGAACAGAAGTCTATGCAAGTGAACAAAGAGCTGGCTGAGTCAATAGCCTTCCTTGAGATGGAAAAAGCATCTTATTAATTACAACTTCAAAATATTATGAAAGAAGAGAAGAGGATTTGGGTGAGACAGTGGCGGAGATACTTGCTGAGACGTTGCAAAATGATAAAAAATATGAAGAGATATAGATGAAATTTACCAAGTGCGTACGAATTATGCACAAAGGCACAGATTGGTGAGAGACGTTCACATAAAGTTTACTAAAAGAACAATAAGGGACGAAATATATAAAAAAACGAGAAGAACCGATAATATACAAGTGCAAAAAATAAATAACATTGAAACAAATACCACATAGGATATGAAACCAGAGAAGACAGTACCAATTTTTAACAACCCAAATAGCAAGATGGTGCTGGAAGGCATACTTATAACTTGGCAAGAAAAAAAATTTAAGGTAACGTATTTTTCAGAGTATAAAATGCACCTTTATTTATTTAATTATTTATTAATTCAATTTGTATGCCGCCCCTCTCCGAAGACTCAGGGCAGCTCACAATGCATTTAAAATCATTATAAAAAACATTTAAGAATTAAAAATATTAAAAACATTAAAACTCATTCACACCATTCATGACCGGATTCTTTTTTCCCCTAAAAGGGGGTGAAAATTTAGATGCGTCTTATACACCGAATGTAGTCCCACCCACCCACTGGCCCCCACCCTTTGGTCTCTGCCTCATAGCAGATACCTTTTTGTAAGCAAACAGCAAGAAAAAACAGCTCCTTTCAGCTTCAGCACAGCACAGCTGAATTAGCACAAGTTGATTGGATCGGCCCCCCGACTCTCAGCTGATTTGCTCTCAGCTGTTTTGTGCAGGGCTTTGCGGCTTGCTGCAAAGAGGTAAATTGCTCTTTGCAGATTTTTTTTCCCTTGTGCTAATCAAACCATGCTGAAAATGAAAACAAAAGTAAAGCCGGCTGTTTGCTGTTTGCTGTTTGCTGTTTGAAGGCAAAATTGCTGAGAGAAAGATTTCTTTTTTTTCTTTTCCTCACCAAAAAAGGTAGGTGCATCTTATACTCCAAAAAATGGAGTAGATACACCGGAAAAAGCACAGGAGTTTTATAAACATCATTTCACACAAGAAGACCAAGAAAGCAGGGAAGAGCCAGAGAGTAGAAGTCAGGAAGAAGATCAAATAGAGGAAATAGAGCGAGAAAGAGAAGCAAAAAAGATGTGAAGTTTCCGAAAGATGCCCTAATTAATTCATGAGCCATGAGCCAAACTTCAAAAGAAATACAGTCATTTATTAGGAGCACCATTCCAGCAATATTCAGATGCAGTTAATACTAATCCCACATAGATTTACATTCCCCAATGACCCTACCTCTTCCCTCCTCCCTGGCCATGTCATAAATCACATTCTCCAATTAACTACTTTGGCTGGCTGTGAAATTCAACACCCACCCTCTGATTGCGGTCAGGAAGCATGTATGGAATGTAACTTCAATTAGTCAATCAGCTCTTATCAGTTCCCCCTCCCTCCTGCTCATGGCAACTTGAAAGCTTTGCAAGTTGACAAAAGACACAAGAAAGAGAACGAGTAAAAAGATAAGGCGTAAAAGGAAGAGTATTAAGAGAGACAAGAAACACAAAAAAGTAGCTTAAGTAAGAAATAGGAGAGGCAATTAAACTCTTTTCTGTAAATATAAATAGATTAAATATACCAAGAAAAAGAACACAAACGTTTGCCAAATTACGGAAGTTGTAGGCAGATGTGATATTCTTACAGGAAGTGCATATTAAAAAACAATACAGTAAATTGTTAGACAATGCAAAATAGGGACACTATACAACACTCACACAAAAAAGAGAAAAGAGGAATTGCAATATATGTTAAAGCAAGAATAAATCGCTACTTTCCAACACCGCTAATCACCATGCTTTGGGGGTCCCTTCGGGGCGCGAAGCCCGGAGAGTTTCAGGGACAATAGAGAGAGTCTGGCGAGCAAGAAAGCGAGGACCAAGTGCCCATCACATGACCGGACACTTCTGTCAAACCAGCGCGTGTGGGTCTGTCATTTAATGGCGGACCTGAGACCACAGTAGCCAGAAGAAAGATCGGAGAAAGCAGTGCTAGAAGAAGACTTTCACATTTTTCCTTGAACACTGTGGAGAACAGTACTGGAGGAATGAGGTCGGCGGTGTCGGGTGAGAAGGATTTGGATAAAGGAAACGAGCAGCGATTGAAATAAAAGAAGCAGATTGGAATATTATAGAACACCTACAAGCCGGCAAGGAAGAATAAAGAGAATGTTGTGACAGATCACTGGCGCAAACAGATAACCGGTGGGATACGGCAAGTAACAATAAAGTGGGAGAACTTCTGTAATTTACAACCACAGATTGGATGGAAATTTAGATGGACAAAGATTTGGCTGTAACTGAGGGGGAAAAAACAGGAAGTGCAGCTATCATTAGGATCTGATGGTGCGATAGCTGAAGAGTGGCTGCAGAGATTAATGGAGGAAGGAACTCTTACTTGATTAGCTGGCATTAGAAATAGGACGACTCTGAAGTCATTGGTGACTGGACAGTAACGACTTTCACGAATTTATAACAGGAGAAAAACTTTTGGCCAATATAGTAATTTAATTATATCTCGACATCTCCATGTGTTAATAGATTGACATCTTTATATATTTATATCTATCTTTTCTTATATATCTTTATATACATTTATATATCTCCATATTTCTATATACCTTAGATACATTTATATATATATTTATAAATTCATAAAATACATATAGTTTTAATTTAAATCTGTGACACATTTTTCATTAATTTCCTGCTTGGTGTTAGTATTATGAAATAAGATGGCTATTTAAGATCAGTTATATATTATAATTGTGGGATAAACGGAAAATAGATCATTAATTTATTAATAATAACTTGATAATCACTGTACTTAATTGCTTGTGAATATAACCAAATTAATTATAAATTAATTACAAATTAACTATTACTGTAAATTAAGCATTTTTAGATATATTGATTGATTGATTGATATAGATTGATAAGTATACCCACCTAATATATTATAAGAAATAAGACAACATCAGATAAAGAGAAGAGGGAGATAGTGAATGACAATTTGGAGGAATATTGAAAGAATAGTAAGAGACCAAAAAAAGGTCTTGAGAGAAATGACAAGTCTTTCATCAACTGTATTAAAAACAGGAAAGAAGATTACCTCCAACCCTTCTATAACCATGGCTTCACCAGCAACGCAGAGATTGACAGAAGGGTTGTCTAAAACAGAAAAATCTATGGTGATACCGACTATGCAAGCCATGCAATCGACCCTGACACTAATCCAAGACACTATGTTGAAGATACAAGAAAAGATGTCCAATAACCACGAAGAGTTAAAAACAGATATCCAAGCCTTAGATCATAAGATGAATGAGATACAAGAATTAATACATAACAATGAACAAAGGATAAAAAAAGGCGGAAACCAGGATGGAACAAAATGAGAACTTGGATTCAGTAGATCAGAAATTAATGGCACAAAATAGAGTTAGAAGACTCAATAATACAGTTAGAGATGGATAGAGCGTCTTTCTACTTACATTTTCAAAATATAGTAGAAGATAAGGAGGAAGACCTGGGACAAGAGATGAGTGAATTGATCGCAGAAATATTATAACAAGATAAGCAGGATATAATTAAAGAATTAGACGAAGTTTACAGAGTGCAGACCAATTACGCAAGAAGAAATAGATTACCCAGGGAAGTGCATGTCAGATTCGCGAGGAAAAAAGTGAAGGATATATTGTACAACATGGCGAGAGAAGAACCAGTGATGTATAGAGGGAAAGAGGTGATAATCTTGAAACAGGTTCCCAGGAAAGTGAAGGAAGTGAGAAGGGACTACCGATTTTTAGCTATACAATTAAATAAAAGGAGCATCCTGTTCAGATGGATACTGCTGGAAGGCATGTTAATTACCTGGCAGGGGAAGAAAATCAAAATAGATAGTTTAATAGAAATAAGACTTTCTCCACCAATTGAGAGGAATGGAGGAGGAACAAAGCAGCAAGGAAAAAATAGAAGCAATAGCACCAAAAGAAGAAACCCTCTACCAATGGAATTCTAAAGAAGGAACCCCAGAGAAGAAGGAGATAGAAGAAAAGGAAAGTAAAGCGACAAAAGGGAAGAAACTAAGACCTCAAAGAACCACATGAGCGAACAGAAACTAAAGCCGAGCAAGAAAATCAGGAATGGAGGATTGGAAACTAACCTTGGTTAACGTTAATGATTAAATGATAGCAGAAAAAGAAAACAAATACTCACAAAATTAGTTAAGCAGAATGTCAATATAATATGCCTTCAAGAAGTCCATATAAGAAAAGAAGATGGAAAATGTTTAAAACAGAAGAAATTTGGAAAAACCTTTACCTCACTAGCGGGGGTAAAAAGAGGGGAGTAGTAATATACGTTAAAAAAGGAATTGCAGTAGAGTTAAAATACAATGATACTAAGGGGAGAACAGTAATGATTGAGAGAAAGAGAGGGAACTCTCAGATATTATTGGTAGCTATATATGCCCCAAACAAAAAGCAGGGGGAATATTTTAGAAAACTCCATGAGCAAATAAGTAAAATGGAACATAGTAACATCTGTATAATAGATTTCAATGGGATAGTAGATTCCAATAAGGACCATAAGAGTGGTAAAGACAAAAAAAAAAAGGGACAAACTACCAAGAACATTTTTTAATTTAATAGATGAATTGAATTTAGTAAATATTTGGCGGACTTTGCACCCGAATAATAAACAATATACCTTCTACTCAAATCCCCAAAAATTGTGGTCGAGAATTGATATGATATGGGTTAGTAGGAATCTTGGAATGGAAATAGAATCTGCAGAAATAACAACAAATATATGGGCAGACCATAACCCTTTAGAAATAAGGAGGAAAAATGCACAGAGGAAGAAACGGAAGAGATGGAGGCTAAATACGCAGCTTTTGAGGGACAAAGAATATATAGAAAAAGTCAAGGGAGAATTAAAAGTATTTTTTAAGGAAAATGAAAACCAAGAAACACCTAGAGTACTTATATGGGACACGATAAAGGCATATTTAAGAGGGTTGGCAATATCATATAGTGCACATAAAAATAAAGAAAAAAGGAAGGCACAGAAGGAATATGTAGAGAAACTGGGGGAGGCAGAAAGGAAATTGCAGTAAAACTTTAGCCGCCTTGGAGACAAAATAAAACGAACAAAACAATACTATTTCGAAAATGCTAATAAACCGGGCAGATGCCTGTCGTATAAATTAAAGGAGAACGAAAAAGGAATCATTTATCAATTGGAAGATACGAAGGGAAGTGTATTAAATAAAAAAGAGGACGAGTTCAAAATTGCTCGGGAATATTATGCAGCATTATATAAAGAGGAAGAAGCCCCAAGAGAGAAAACTGAACAATATCCGACAAATAAAGAACTCCCTGTCAGCCTTGTAAGCCATATTAGGCTGGAAGCTTCAATGCTGCCACCTCATGTGTGGGAAAGTAGGAGGGGGGACTTAAGGGAGGGAAATCAGTAGACATAACAGCGTTCTTCCCATCGGTCAAGGTCAGGGTGGTCCAGCATCTGGAGGAGGAGTGGTCAGGGGCTGGGCCAAGGCAAAACTGGCGGTGACTGGAGCATGTGACAGATTTGGGAGCTTTGTACTATTGAAGGAAAGCCTGGGCTTTTCAGTTTCGGGATTTCCCAGATGTGCCAGTTTACCTATTGCTAGTAAAGAGAACTTTGGAAAATGCCTGCTTCTGTGTCTTTACTGGGAGTTGGGGGTTTACTGGAATGCTGACATTATCCTGAAACTCCCTAAAACTTAACAATACCCCATAAGGGAGCTGTCAGGGGTACTGAGCGTCAGCATCAGCCTAAAACCCCGGGTGATGCAAAGTGAAGATGGAGGAGATAGGAGAAGGAGGGAGGCCTGCCAGGGCCCTGGATGCTCGAGGAATTGCCAATTCCTTGCATGCTCTTTCTGAAGAGATGGGACGAACCATGGAGGCTGCAGAGGAAGTCCTTCGACTTGGGGCTTGGCTCGAGGCATCAGATTCTTGGGAGAGTTTTCAGCAGATGGAAGGGAGGAGCGTTGCCCCCCCTTCCCAACCCCTGGAGATGAGCTGGACGCTAGTGAAATCAACATTCGTCCTCCATGATCTGGAATATGAAGGGGGGAATTGTAGGACCCAGACCACCACTCCTTTCCCACCCGGAGGCCAAACAACAGGATTAGCGCAACATTCCAATCCTGCAGCAGCGGGGCATCAGGCTCAGACAGCATACGAAAGGCAACCTCCCCCCATCTTTTGGGCCCCTTGCCAGCCTGCGTTAGCATTACCTCCTGCAGAGAGCATACCACCCGGATGGATTTTCTTTCCCAGCCAGGGATGGATCCAATGCCAGGGGTATCCCACCCGGCTTGTTCAAAGCTTCCAGGGATCCCCCTGGCCCCCCTCCTATGGCCAAACGATCCTGCCACCGCAGGGGGGACTAATCCAGCAACTGGCTAGACTGCCCCCCCTCCAGTCCAGCAAACTTTACACCTGCCTATTAGAATGCAACAGCCTGTTGGAATGCAACAACCAGGAGCAGCCCCACAGCAAGTTCTCTCCCAACCACCTGAGGCCGCTGCCCCCCCACCTGTGAGGCCAACACCGTCCCGCTTCAGAGCAACCTTTGATGGGACGCCAGCCAAGCTAGCTTATTTCCTCAGCAGGGTCTAGACTCACATGGATCAATATCGCGAGCAATACAAATCAGAACAAGACTTAGTGTCGGCAATCTCAGATGGAATGAATGAGGGGGAGGTTTCTGAATGGATAGCCCAGCTGCATGAGGGTGCTGCTGAACTAAATGATGCGGTTTATCATACTGCTCCGGTCCCGCTTTGAGGACCCCAACCTTGTAAACGAAAACGAAGCCACACTAAAGGTCATAAAGCAAGGTAATCGGCCTATAAAAGACTTTGTATGGGACTTTAGATGAGTCACAGAGAATCTAGGCCATTGGCCTGACCTCATACTCCTGCACTACTTTAAAGAAGATATTGACCCAGAAGTCAGAAAAGCCTATGGGATCCGGGGAGTGCCTGAGCATCTCGACTGGTATACCATGTCCATTGCTCTAGACAGAGAAGTCCACCACCCCAGCCAAACCTCAGCACAGCAGCCGCCTCGAAACACGTTATCTATAAACCCCACTTCAAAAGCTACGAATCTCATTTCCCCCCCCCCCCAAGCATTAAGTGCTATCGCTGTGGACAGACATTGAGCTTCTGAGTGTCTGGCGCCTGCCACATTTCCGCAACAACGACCCACTACAGCTGCACGAGAGAGAATGGCTCCAAAGAAAACCCCAAACACCAGCCAATTTGCTAAACAAGCCATGGAGATTCCCCGCCCCACTGAAGAGAGGGGGCACCCTCCAGCTACAGGAGCACTTCCCGACCAGCCCAGCGGGGATGAAGACCCGATGGTGAGTGCGCTCATCACCGCTTTCTCAATTAAAGTAAAACTAGTCCTGTCAGAAACAGGGAAAGGAACAGAACTCCCAGCAGTAGTAGATACCAGCTGTACCAGATGTCTAATCAGCCTTAAAATTATAGAACAGCTGGGCATCAAAACAACACCCTTAAAACAACCAATCAAATTTTACCAGGTGGATGGCATGCTAATTGGGAGAGTCCCTTCCACTCATGTTACTGAATTGCTTAAATTAGAGATGAGGAAACATCATGAACTCATACGATTTATAGTAACCCCAAAGATGTCAGAATCTATCATACTAGGCCTGGCTTGGCTAGATAAATTGGACCCCACCATCCCTTGGGAAGATGGATACCGAAAAATCAGGATAGGAGTTGGCCCAACACCACCAGCCGCCCCCCCCAAATACAAACCTACCCAAAATGACCAGCAGCCAGACACAGTAGCGGCTTGTTCAGACAGGCCTCCAGGAGAACACCAAATCCCTAAGGTCTATGCAGATTTGGCCGAAGCTTTCAGTGAGGAGGAATGTATCCTCCTCCCCCCACACCGGCCCAAAGACTACGCTATTGAATTTCAACCAGAGGCTAAATTGCCAAAGCCTAGAATGTACTCCATGACACCTGCTGAGATGACTGAATTGAGGAAATACATTCACACCAACCTAGCCAGAGGGTTCATCGAGCCTGCGAAATCCAGCATGGCCGCCCCAGTACTGTTTAAAGGGAAAAAAAAGATGGTATGTTTTGACTTTAGAGTTATTAACTACATTTGCATACAAAATACCTACCCCCTCCCACTGATGAAAGACTTACTAAACCACCTATTGAAAGGAAAAATCTTCACCAAGCTAGCTCTAAGAAAAGCCTACTACGCATTCGCATAAAGGGGAAGACAAATGGAAAACTACTTTTAACTGCCCCTTGGGCAGCTTTCAATTCCAGGTCATGCCTTTTGGACTCCAGGGGGCCCCAGGGGTCTTCATGCAACTGATCAACGAAGTTTTGCATGAGCATTTACATCAGGGGGTTCTTGTTTATCTCGATGACATTCTTATATTCAGTGAAAATATGGAAGACCACATCAAATTGATCAGACAAGTGCTGAAAAAACTCCTAGCAGCAAAACTTTATGCAAAATTGTCCAAATGCGAGTTTCATAAGGAAGACTTTTGACTACTTGGGATACAGAGTGTCGAATAAGGGAATCGAAATGGACCCAAAGGAGGTGAGGGCAGTACCGGACTGGCAGCCCCCACATACCCATAAGCAACTCCAAAGCTTCCTAGAGTATGCAAACTTTTACAGACAATTCATCCCTTCCTTCACTGAGGTCACACTCCCCTTGACAGAACTACTAAAAACCGGCCTGTCTCCCACCAGGCCAAAATCTAGCCAACCTTTAGCTTGGACAATGGACTGCCAAAAATCCTTTGAACGGTTAAAACGTCTATTTGCAGTGGACCCAATCCCACAGCATCCTGACCCGAATAAACCGTTCGTGGTTCAGGCTGATGCAAGTGATGTGGCAGTGATGGCTGTCCTATTACAAAGGGACCACCGTAACAATCTAATGTCGTGTGCTTATGTATCAAGAAGTTAACTGACACTGAGCGCAGATGGGCAGTATGGGAAAAAGAGGTGTTTGCAGTGCGATGGGCTCTCCTGTCCTGGAGACATTTCCTGGAGGGCATGGAGGAGCCTTTTGAGGTTTGGACTGACCACAAGAACCTCGAGGCACTGAAGACCCAAGGAAGCTTTCTCCAAAGCAGGTTCATTGGGCCCAATATTTCAAATGCTTTAACTTTAACCTAAAATATATCCCGGAGGGTAAGAACCCTCTGGCTGATGCTCTCTCCTGCAAACCCCAATTTGACAGCCGATGGGAAGAGATAGTTCACGCCATGATTTCGGAGTCTCAGCCAGCCACCCAAGCCTGCACCAGAGTGCAAATGCGCCAGGGTTCCAACTTCCCCGAAGACAGCGGAGCTAAAAGTGGCGCTTTCTGATGATTCCTGGTTCAAAGAGCACCAGGCAGACCTTACCCTAAGGGACGGGTTAGGGTGGAAGGGGAATAAACTTTACGTTCTCTGCAGCCTATGGCTCCTGGTACTAAAGAGAAGTCATGATTCACACCTGGGGGGCCACTTTGGGTATTTAAAAACCCTCCATTTGACTAGGAGGCAATTCTGGTGGCCGAAAATGAAAACTGAAGTGGAAGACTATGTGAGGAGCTGTGCCACCTGCGCCACCAAGAAATACCGACCAGGGAAGCCCCCTGGCCTCCTCCAGACTGTGGCCAAACCCACCAAACCCTGGGAGGAGATTGCGATGGTCTTCATAGTTGAGCTCCCCGACAGGAGGGGCAGCCGAGTCATTTGGACCGTCATTGATTTATTCTCCAAACAAGCCCACTTCATTGCCTGCAGCGGACTACCCTTAGCTAAAAAACTGGCAAAGCTGTTTGTGAAACACATCTACAGGCTACATGGAGTCCCAAGAAGAAGAATATTGGACCGTGGGGTCCAGTTTACCCCTAAATTCTGGAGGGAATTTCTACGATCCATTGGGTCGTCCCAGGGACTTAGCTCGGCTTTTCACCCGTCAACTAATGGATCGGCTGAAAAATTAAACTCAATGGTGGAACAGTATATTAGGTGTTATGTGAATTATCAACAGGAAAACTGGGCGGATTTGCTACCATTTGCAGAGGTTGCTTATAATAATGCAGTACACAGCAGTACTGGGTTGATCCCTTTTCAAATAACTACATGCATGGATTTTGTGCCAATGCCTGAATTGCCTAGAGAGCCGCCTACTTCCATGTCCTTAACAGACTGTATGACCTCACTGAAAAGGGGTTGAGAGAATACAAAAAAAGCTTTAGCAGAGTCAGCGGAAAAATATAAGGCTCAAGCCGACAAACATTGGGGTCTCCAACCACCTAATAGGTGATAAGGTGTATTTGTCAATCAAATACTTAAGATTGAGAGTGCCCAGCAAGAAGTTTGGACCCGGACTTCCGGGTTGGGGCCACTGTCGTCACAGACGGTCTTTCATGACTGCCAGTCCTGCCGCCCGTAAAAGAGCTGCCCTCACAGCTGAGGGGCAGCTTGGAAAGCTCTCGTTTAGAAACTAAACGAGAGGAGAGCCGGCGAGTGCAGGTAGAGCCCCCTGCGAAGCCCCTGGATCGTTTCTGGGGAGGAAGCAGGGAGAGGCTCCCTAACTAGCTTGCCGAACCTCCAGATTCCGGGACAACTCTGCATTCAAGCAGAGCCAGACGACGCGACCAACTCAAGCAGCAAAGTTTAAGCAAATCTTCAAAACAAGCAGGGTGAAATCTGGACTGTAAACTAAAAACCATAAGTATTTGTACTAGCCCTGTTATTATATTTAAGAATGGAGAAAGAGTGAAAGTGACCCTAAAATGGCGTCTGGATCTTGCGGAGAGAAGAAAGCTGAAAACGAAAATGATTATGCTTGTGTGTTCTAACGTGTTACAAAGCAATTAAAGTAATTGTATTTGTCAGAAGAAAAGGAAAAAGTCTTTTTAAAGTGACTTTTATCTGTTCTTCTCCCCTAGAGACTTGATTAAAGCTGGGGAAGTTTTTGAAAAGATTCTGTGGTGGAAAGGGGGGGAAGACTTCCTTTCTAGAAAGAATAAGATTGCATAGCAGCATGGCTTCATAACAGACAAAGCCAGCTCCTAAAGGCGCAGGTGAGGGCTCTCCTACTCACCAACAAAAAGTGCAGCCAGCAAGTTTGCAGACTCAGAGCCAAGAACAGGAGACTGGATTTAAAGATTTAAAGGAATTTATTGCTGTGGCTCTGATAAATCAAACCGAAGTTATGGACCAGAAATTTGAAAAGTCTCAACAGGAAATTAAAGAGGTGGTTCAAAAAAAGTATGATAAGATGAAGCGAGACATACTGACAGTGGTGACTGGCTTGTCAGAAGTGGTTGTCCAGATTGATAAAAAAGTGGGAGAACTCAGCTCAGAATTGGAATCTAAAATGAGGGAAGCTGATAATAAAATTACTAATGTGGATAATAAAACTCAAAGAATTGAAAATGAAGTGACCATGATGCAATTTAGATTTATGGAGTTTGCTGTAAGATTGAGAGGAATAAAAGAAAATAACAGAGAGGATCTGAGAATGGTTTGCGCTGAAGCCTTGGCTGTGATGTTAAAGATTAACCCTGAAGACATTTTATGCAAGATTGACAAGGCTTACAGAGTGAATTCTCGGGTGGCAAAGCAAAGACAACTGCCTAGAGATGTGGTGATTTATTTTACAGACAGAAGAATAAGAAATGACATTTTGCAAAAGTCTTTTGTTTCTACTGTCCAAGTGGATGGAAAGGAGATTGGGATCTACAAAGAACTGCCGCCAAAGATGTTAAGAGATAGAAAGGATTTTGGATTCCTGGTGAATGAGTTGAAGAAACAACAAATTCAATTTTTTTTTTTATAAAAAACAAACTTTATTTAACTTTCAAATGTATACAAAAACAGATAAAAACCATATTAAAATATCCATGTCCATAAATCGTAGTCAATGATGAAATTTGTTTCTTCTCTCTTAAGTATCTATATGTGATTACTATACATATACACATATATATGCATACATTATACCATTCATTGCTTGTCCCATTTTCATCCACATGCCTTTTGTCGGTGAAGTCATCATGGGTACTTATATAAGGTTATCATACAAATACCTTTCCAATTTTCATTCTTAATTTACAATTCACTAAGAGTATAATAACATATATTGCTTGTTCAAATTAGCTTTCATATTCAATTAAAAGTATCATTATCCATTTTGTCTTTGTTTGATCCAATCGTACCATCTATTCCATACCCTAGAATGTTTTGAGCTTTCCTCATTTTTTAATTTCTGCGTTAATTGATCCGATTCCGCACACAAATATATCTTTTGTATTACTTGCTGATCATTTGGCAAATATTCCTTCTTCCATACTTGTGCATTCGCTATTCTCGCCGCTGTAATTATGTAATTGTAATTGAATTACAAATTCAATTTAGATGGGATGCTCCAGTTGGCATAATATTGAGGTATCAAGGAGAGAGATATCGATTAAATACTGTTGATAAAGCGGAAGAATTTTATTTTAATGTTCTAAAAACTGGTACAGCATCTCCACGCACATCCTCATTGTTATGTATAGAGGAGGGTGATAAAGAGAAGGAATTTGAACAAGACTCTGAAGAACAGCGGAAACAGACGGAGGTAGAGGTGGCGGAAACTCAAGGAGCAACAGGAGGAGGCTTTTTGGATGAACCATTTTTAGATCTCCCTCTGGAGGCTATAAGTGGATCACCTAAGAATACAAGACAGGTAGCATTGGACCTCGAGCTGAAATTGCACAAACCCAAAGATCAGCGCATAACTCGAGCAGCTTATAAGCAACTTCTAGAGAAACAACAGCAGCAGAGGTCTTTGCCACAAGATAAGAATGGAGCCAATAATAAACCACAGAAATCTGAAGCTACAGGAGGAGCCAGGCCGAAGACCACCATCTTGGAATAGAAACTTCAGCAAATGCTCTTAGCGCTTCAAGAGACCACAAATGACAACTAAACTTTTATCTTGGAATGTGAATGGACTGAATTCACCACAGAAGAAGGAAAATATTTCATTATTTGAAACAATTTAATAATGACGTTATTTGTTTGCAAGAAACTCATATTAGATTACAAGATCAAAAATATCTGACAAATTCTAAATTAGGTGCACAATTTATAACATCGGACTCAGAGAAAAAGAATGGTGTTGTGATTTATGTAAATAAAAGATTGTCAGCCAAAATTGTAGAGGCAGATGATTGTGGAAGATACTTAGCAATTGAACTATATACACAAAATGGACCAACTTTGATGATTGGAATCTATGCTCCTAACCAGCAACAAGAAAACTTTTATAAATTATTATATTCTAAAATATTGCAATGGGACTATAGATCTATTTTGCTCATGGGAGATTGGAATGGAGTAATAAACATTAAAAAAGATAAGAAGAGTTTGGCAAAGTCACGTGTTAAATTACCACAGATTTTTTTTGATATGAAAGAAGATTTGGAACTGAAAGATATATGGAGAGACCAGAATCCAAAAGAATTGGACTTTACTTTCTTTTCAGATAGAAATAGATCCTTCTCTAGAATTGACTTTATTTTAGTCACAGCTGACCTACTTTCCAAAACAAAGAAAACAAAGATATTCCTGAGGACTATAACTGACCATAGCCCGGTATGGATAGAATTAGAAATGGGAAAGAATGAGAGAAGATTGTGGAGAGTAAATGAAAACCTGTTTAGATATGAAAAGAATGTAAACAAAAAGAATGTAAACTTAAAAAACAAATGAAAGAATTTTTTGAAATGAACCTGAATAAAGGTACCCCTATTGAAATTGTTTGGGATGCGAGCAAGGCTTATATGCGGGGGGTACTGATTCATATGAATTTTAAACACAAATTGAATTAGCAAAGGAAAAAATTAGAGATGGAAGGAGAGATAAAGAAAAAGGAACAACTACTTATAAAAAATCCGACAGATAAAAAACTACAAGAAATTATAAAACTTTTGAAAGATCAATTCCAAATGCTTATAGTGGAACAAACAGCAACTAATCTGCAATTTGCAAAACATAATACATTTTGTAATGCTAAGAAACCGGGCAGGTGGTTAGCTTACACATTGAGGAAACAGCAGACCTCTCGAGTTATTGGTAGAATCGAGTATGGAGGGAAGGAAGTTTTTCAACAAAGTCTAATTAAAGAAACCTTCCTAGATTATTATACAAAACTATATGCCAAAGATGATATACAGAATGAATTTATAGATAAATACTTAGAAGAAAGGAGAGTTACGAAAATTTCTAGGGAGCAAAAGGAAAGAATGAATCAATTAATAACATCTGAGGAGATTATTTTTGCAATCAAACAATTGAAAACAGCTAAAGCTCCAGGGACGGATGGTTTAACAGCGGTCTACTATAAAACTTTACAAGCAGAAATGATTGAACATCTTAAAGATATATTTTGTAGCATACAAAAAGGGGGTAAAATACCCTCTTCATGGAAAGCAGCCTTTGTTTCATTGATACCAAAAGAGGAAACAGGTTCTACAAAACCGGAAAATTTTAGACCAATATCTCTCCTGAATAAGGATTATAAAATTTTTGCAAAAGTATTAGCCAACAGACTAATGCCAGTTATGCAAGAGGTGATTCATCATGATCAAGCAGGATTTACAGAAGGCAGATATATGAAGGATAATATGAGGCAAATTATAGACTTATTGGAACATCTTCAGAAGAGTAAACAGATCCCTGCAGTGCTAGTGTTTTTGGATGCGGAGAAGGCCTTTGATCGAGTTAATTGGAACTTTCTATTAAAGACTTTAATAAAGATGGGCTTTGGGGACCAGTTTGTCCAAGCGGTTTCAGCAATCTATCAAGATCAAACAGCACAGATTATTATTAATGGAAGTCTAACTACAAACTTTAATATAGAAAAAGGAACAAGACAAGGTTGTCCACTATCCCCATTGTTGTTTATTTTAACTTTAGAAGTCTTGTTGAACAAAATACGGGATTCGAGTGCTTTGAATGGAATAGATATAAGGCAAGAGGATTATAGAACAAGGGCATTTGCAGATGATCTGGTTGTTACCCTATCATGGCCCATGGAATAAATAATCCAGACATTATAGAAGAATATGGTATGGTATCAGGATTTAGGCTGAATCAGAAAAAAACCAAGATGATAGTTAAAAATATGTCAGAAGGTCAAAAAAAAAGGAACTTGAAAGGAAGGAAGGCTTTGAAATAGTAGCAAAGGTGAAATATCTAGGAGTTCAAGTTGCAGCTTCAAATATAAAACTTTTTCAAAATAATTATGAGGTGTTGTGGCGAAAGGTACAAAAAGACATGGAAACTTGGAAAAAACTGCAACTATCTTTACTTGGAAGAATAGCAGCAGTTAAGATGAACGTTCTACCTAGATTTCTATTTTTGTTTCAAATGATTCAGGTGCTTAAAAGTGATAAACATCTGATTGAATGGCAAAAAGGAGTGAATAAGTTTGTTTGGAATGAGAAAAAGCCAAGAGTTAAACTGAAAATTATGCAAGATGTTCGCGAAAGGGGTGGCCTTAAACTTCCAAACCTACGATTGTATTATGAAGCAGCAGCGTTGACGCAAGCGAGTGATTGGTTTGGAATGACAAAGACTGGAATACTGAATATAGAAGGCCATGATTTGGAATATGGCTGGCATGCATATTTATTTTATGAAAATAAAGTTGATAAAGTATTTAAGAGCCATATACTTAGAAACTCTTTGATGAAAGTATGGAAGAAGCACCATCTTAAATTGGATTACAAAATACCGTTGTGGTTGGATCTTGGTCATATTACACGGAATATAAATATAAAGTCACTCGGGGGGATTTTATATAAAGAGGTACTTTTTAATGATGGGGTAGATTACAATTAAAGACACTAAATACACTGTTGGAAGAAGGGATTACTTTAACTTAATTACAGTATAATCAACTTCAACTGAGATAGAGGGAAGATCAAAAAACTGGTTTAATGTTGCATGAAGAAGAGTTGGTACGACAGATAAAAGATAAAGGCCAAATGCATATTAAAAGGATCTATAATGTTTTGTTAGAAAGAGATTCTGAAAATGAGTTGGTCAAAGACTGCATGATAAAGTGGGCGCAGAACTTTGCAGAACCAGTTATGATGGAAACATGGGAAAAAATATGGGTTCAGAATGTTAAATTTACACAGTCACAAAACCTGAGGGAAATTTTCTG
The DNA here is from genome assembly GCA_038048745.1 of Coluber constrictor foxii. Taxonomy (NCBI): domain Eukaryota; kingdom Metazoa; phylum Chordata; class Lepidosauria; order Squamata; family Colubridae; genus Coluber; species Coluber constrictor. The sequence goes on along the minus strand of CM075961.1, from coordinate 108,448,804 downwards.
TAAAATGTTTTATAGGTTGCATTTCGATCCTAAGAAATTGTCATGCATGTATCCTAATGTTCAGCCAAAATGTTGGACATGTGATTGCTTAGATGCTACATATTTTTATATATGGTGGACTTGCAAGAAAGTGAAGGCTTTTTGGATTAAAATTTGGTGGTTTATGCAAAATGTTTTGAAGAAAAAATTGCAATTCTCTCAATTGTTTTTACTAGGCATAGTTAAGGATTTTTCATTGACTGAAACAAAAATGATATTATATATGATCACAGCAGCTAGATTATTGATTGGCCAATATTGGAAAAAAGATATTATGCCTACTATTGAAGAATGGACTTCGAAGGTGGCCAGTTTTGCAAAAATGGCGAAGATATCAGCATATTTAAAAGACTGGACTCAAGAAACTTATATGTGGGAATGGAAGAAATGGATAGATTACATGTAAAACAAATATCAAACAAGTATCAGATAGCTTTCAGTTGAATGTTATGTAGAAATCTATAGTGTGGACAGGGGTTAGAGTTGTAGGAACATGCAGAACAAATATCAAATAAGGAAGTATCAGATAGCTTTTAGCTGAAGGTTATGAAGAAATTTATAGTGTAAACAGGGGGTAGAATTGTAGGGGGATATTGTATGATATGGTACGATTTGGATTTCACCTTGGGAAGTCATGGGGGGTGGGCAGGGTTAGAGGGGGGAAGGGGGGGGAAGTGGGAGGAAAAATTTGTGTTTGTAAAACTTTTTCAATAAAAAAAAAAAGTTTGGACCCAAATTCATTGGTCCCTTTGCTATACCGGAAGTGATTAACCCAGTGACTGTCCAACATAGGCTTCCTCGCATATTAGGGAAAATACACCCCGTTTTCCACAGCAACTTATTGAAACCAGTCAGAGAATCCACCCTCAGACCTTTGGCAGCTGCTCCACCTCCTCGTTTAGTAATACAAGGGGAGACTCATTATGAGGTGAAGAAAATCTTGGACTCTAGACTTTACAGGGGCCAATTGCAATATTTGGTGCACTAGAAAGGCTACCCTTTGACTGAAGCTACTTGGGTCAAGAGTTTAGATGAGAAGGCTGATGCGCTTGTGAAAAAGTTTCGTGACAAATTTCCTGACTAACCAAAAGGTCCTCCTGTGGGGGGTGGGGAGGATGGGGCGTTAAAGGGCTTGGTGCTAAGTGTTAACCCCTTCTTTTGTGTTTTGTCTGTTTTAATTTTCAGGATGTGGTTCTTTCTGCAGGGGGGGACGCCTGTAGCCTTGGAAGCCATATTAGGCCAGAAGCTTCAATGCTGCCACCTCATGTGTGGGAAAGTAGGAGGGGGGACTTAGGAGAGGGGAATCAGTAGACATAACAGTGTTCTTCCCATCGGTCAAGGTCAGGGTGGTCCAGCATCTCGAGGAGTGGTCAGGGGCTGGGCCGAGGCAAAACCGGCGGTGATTGGAACATGTGACAAATTTGGGAGCTTTCTACTATTGAAGGAAAGCCTGGGCTTTTCAGTTTCAGGATTTCCCAGATGTACCAGTTTACCTATTGCTAGTAAAGAGAACTTTGGAAAATGCCTGCTTCTGTGTCTTTACTGGGAGTTGGAGGTTTTCTGGAATGCTGACATTCCCATTAATAGGAGAGAGAGAGAGGGAAATGTTGAACAGAGAGGTTACAAGAGGAATTAAAGACAGCAATTTCAAAACTTAAAAATAATAAATCACCAAGTCCGGATGGTTTCCCAGGAGAATTGTATAAAAATTTGGAGGAAATACTGTTACTGAAATTATTGGAAATTTGTAATGAGGCATTGATGGGCTCTAAAATTCCAGATTCGTGGAGGGAAGCATACATCACACTGCTGCCTAAAGAAGGTACCAATTCAAAACACATACAAAATTATAGGCTAATTTCCCTTTTAAATTTGGATTACAAATTTTTTATGAGCATAATGGCAGAAAGAACAAAGAAAATATTAAAACAGATTTCTCCCCGGAAGGCAAATAAGAAATAATATAAGAATAGTGATTGATGCCCTAGAATATTATTAAGTGCATCCGGATAAACAGATGGCACTAGTCTTTTTAGAAACCCAGAAAGCGTTTGACAACCTAAATTGGGAATTCATGATTAAACAGATTTTAAAAATGGAATTTGGAGAAAATTTTGAGAATGATAAAAACAATTTATAACAAAGGGCAAATATATTAGTAAATGGGGACATGACCAAAGTATTTCAGATTAGGAAGGGGATAAGGCAAGGATGCCCTTTGTCGCCATTACTGTTTATACTGGCCTTAGAAACTTTGTTAAGAAGAATCAGAAATAATGATGAAATAAAGGGATTGAAGATTAGCAGGCATTTGCTGCCAATGTAGTCTTGATTATGGAGGAACCACTAGAAACAGGACCAAAAATCCTGGAAGAAGTAGGTAGATACGGAGAAGTGTCTGGTTTTAAATTAAATAAAACCAAAACTAAAGTGCTGGCCAAAAATGTGACAGAAGTGCAAAAGAAAGAAATAGAAAAAACGCTGGGTTTGCAAATTGTTAAAAAAGTTAAGTACCTAGGAGTCTGGATAACACCAAGATGCTCAGCTTTAAAAGAAGATAATTACAGTGGGGCAAAAAAGTATTTAGTCAGTCAGCAATTGTGCAAGTTCTCCCACTTAAAAAGACGAGAGAGGCCTGTAATTGACATCATAGGTAGACCTCAACTATGAGAGACAAAATGAGAAAACAAATCCAGACAATCACATTGTCTGATTTGGAAAGAATTTATTTGCAAATTATGGTGGAGAATAAGTATTTGGTCAATATCAAAAGTTCATCTCAATACTTTGTTATATATTCTTGTTGGCAATGACAGAGGTCAAATGTTTTCTGTAAGTCTTCACAAGGTTGGCACACACTGTTGCAGGTATGTTGGCCCATTCCTCCATGCAGATCTCCTCTAGATCAGTGATGTTTTGGGGCTGTTGCTGGGCAACACGGACTTTCAACTCCCTCCAAAGGTTTTCTATGGGGTTGAGATCTGGAGACTGGCTAGGCTACTCCAGGACCTTGAAATGCTTCTTACGAAGCCATTCCTTCGTTGCCCGGGCAGTGTGTTTGGGATCATTGTCATGCTGAAAGACCCAGCCATGTTTCATCTTCAATGTCCTTGCTGATGAAAGGAGGTTTGCACTCAAAATCTCACAATACATGGTCCCATTCATTCTTTCATTTACACAGATCAGTCATCCTGGTCCCTTTGCAGAGAAACAGTCCCAAAGCATGATGTTGCCACCCCCATGCTTCACAGTAGGTATGGTGTTCTTTGGATGCATTCTCTCTCCTCCAAACACGACGAGTTGTGTTTCTACCAAACACAGTTCTACTTTGGTACTTCTACCAATAGTTCTACTTTGGTTTCATCTGACCATATGACATTCTCCCAATCCTCTTCTGGATCATCCAAATGCTCTCTAGCGAACTTCAGACGGGCCCGGACATGTACTGGCTTAAGCAGGGGGACATGACTGGCACTGCAGGTTCTGAGTCCCTGGCAGCGTAGTGTGTTACTGATGGTAGCCTTTGTTACGTTGGTCCCAGCTTTCTGCAGGTCATTCACTCACCGTTTTTGCTCACCGTTCTTGTGATCATTTTGACCCCACGGGGTGAGATCTTGCATGGAGCCCCAGATCGAGGAAGATTATCAGTGGTCTTGTATGTCTTCCATCTTCTAATTATTGCTCCCACAGTTGATTTCTTCACACCAAACTGCTTGCCTATTGCAGATTCGGTCTTCCCAGCCTGGTGCAGGTCTACAATTTTGTTTCTGGTATCCTTCAACAGCTCTTTGGTCTTCACCATAGTGGAGTTTGGAGTGTGACTGTTTGAGGTTGTGGACAGGTGTTTTTTATACTGATAACAAGTTCAAACAGGAGTCGTTAATACAGGTAATGACTGGAGGACAGAGAAGCCTCTTAAAGAAGAAGTTATAGGTCTGTGAGAGCCAGAAATCTTGCTTGTTTGTAGGTGACCAAATATTTATTTTCCACTATAATTTGCATATCAATTCTTTCCAAATCAGACAATGTGATTGTCTGGATTTGTTTTCTCATTTTGTCTCTCATAGTTGAGATCTACCTATGATGACAATTACAGGCCTCTCTCATCTTTTTAAGTGGGAGAACTTGCACAATTGGTGGCTGACTAAATACTTTTTTGCCCCACTGTATGTGCCTTTGATTAAAAAAATTAAACAGGATTTGGAAAGATGGGGAAACTGCAATTGTCATTTTTAGGCAGGATAGCTTCAATAAAGACGAATTCCTGCCCAAGCTGTTATATTTGTTTCAAACTGCACCAGTTAATTTGGATAAAAAAATTTTCTCGGAATTGAATAAATCTATTAGGAAATTTGTCGGGGGGGAGGGAACCTAGAATTTCATTTAGAATATTACAGGATAAAAGGAGTAGCGGGGTTTCGGACTCCCAGCTTGGGAAATATATTATAAGGTAGCTAATTTAGTGTGGGTAAGGGAATGGGTCACTCTAGGAGACAAAAGGATTTTAACTTTGGAAGGGCACGACCTGCAGAGAGGGTGTCATGCGTACTTATGGGATAAGGACAGGGACAGACACAAAATAAGGGACACATTAATACAAACCTGGACGGAGATTAGGCAAAAGCAATATATGAAAGTCCTGAAGTGGCTCTCCATAATGGAAGCCATGATATACCCTAATATGCTAGGAAACAAAAAAATGTTTAGATACAAGGATATTTTGGATAGCGGCGGAAATCTTAAATCCAATCATACATTGAGAGAACACGGCATTAATATTGACTGGTGGCCATATCTACAAATTATCAAAAATATAAGGAGGAATTCGGCTTTGAGATAGGATCAAACGGATTTGATAAGGTATTGATAGGAACAGAGAAAAAATATTGGCCAAATTATACAATTATTAGAATATGATAGGGCAGAGGAGTTGGCTAAAGTTCAAATGATCGTGTAGGCAAAAAACATTGGGCATAGTATAAATTTGAATGATTGGGAAATAATTTAGAACAAGAACTACAAATTGATGAGAGCAGTAGCGTACAAAGAAAACCAATACAAAATGCTATATAGGTGGCATTTAGCCCCTACAAGGTTAGCAAAAATTTACAAATCCAAATTGTTGGAAATACAGCCATCATCAGGGTATCTTCTTCCATACGTGGTGGACATGTCCCGAAGCGATGAAATTTGAAAATGGATACAAGAAATAATTGAGGAAAACAGTGACTGGGCACCTGAAACATTTCTCCTGGGAATATTAAAAAGGACATATGGGGGAAAAAAAAGAGGTATCTAATTATACATATTATTACGGCTGCCAGATTAATATATGCACAATACTGGGGGAAAAAAGCAAGAATAAGTTTAAAAATGCTTCAGGATACGAGATTACGAGGAGGATTTGGACTCTTGAACTGGGAATTGTATTACCAAGCTGCAGCCTTGACATGGTTGAAAGAATGGATTGAACTAAGAAATACAAGACTGGAAAGTCATGATTTACAATTGGGTTGGTATGCCTTTTTATGGTATGGTAGAAATAAGATATATACGTACTTTCATAGACATTATATGCATTATATAAGAAATGCATTGTTATTGGTATGGGATAAATGCATTGTTATTGGTATGAGATAAATATTATGTGAAAATACCAATATGGTTATCAACAATGGAAGCCTTAATTCACCCAAATGTTTTTAATTTTGGAAATATTGTTAGATATAAAGTTTTGTTAACAGATAAGGCGGAATTGAAAGGGAAACAATAACTGGAAGAACAGGGAATTGAAATGGATTGGTATACTAGATATGAAAAAGAAGTTAAACTACAGGGTTTTTACTCAGAGAAGACTGAGCTGGATAAGATACTCATGGGAACAAAGGATAAATTAATTTAAAAATTAATGTATTAATTTTTAATTAAAATTAATTAAAAATTAATATATTTAATAAAATATATTTTATATATTGTATATATTCTAATATTTAATATAATATTTAATATATTAATATTAATATATTCTATATTTAATAAAATAAAAAATTAATTTTTTATTAACTATAGAACTAGAGGAAGAACAAGTAAAAGAAACAATGATAGCCTGGGCAAAAAAAATTGGATATTCAATTGAATTGGATAAATGGCAACAATTATGGAAAGAAATTATAAATTAACAATGTCCACTGCATACAAGGAAAATCAATACATAATGTTTTATATATGGCATATGTCCACTGAGAAGCTGGTAAAAATATTTAAAGATAAATCAGCTAAAAATTGGAAATGCCACCAGTTACCAGGTTCATATTACCATATGTGGTGGATGCTCTGAAGCAAAAAGCTACTGGAATAAAATTAAGTTATGAGCATTTACAGTCAGGTCCAGAAATATTGGGACATTGACACAATTCTAACATCTTTGGCCACCACAATGGAGTTGGAATGAAACAAACACAGACTGTCAGCTTTAATTTGAGGGTATGTACATCCAAGTCAGGTGAACGGTGTAGGACTTACAGCAGTTTGCATACGTGCCCACTTGTTAAGGGACCAAAAGTAATGGGACAGAATAATAATCATAAATCAAACTTTTCCTTCTTAATACTTGGTTGCAAATCCTTTGCAGTCAATCACAGCCTGAAGTCTGGAACGCATAGACATCATCAGATGCTGGGGTTCATCCCTGGTGATGTTCTGCCAGGCCTCTACTACAACTGTCTTCAGTTCCTGCTTGTTCTTGGGGCATTTTCCCTTCAGTTTTGTCTTCAGCAAGTGAAATGCATGCTCAATGGGATTCAGGTCAGGTGATTGACTTGGCCATTGCATAACATTCCACTTTTGTCCCTTCAAAAACTCTTTGGTTGCTTTTGCAGTATGCTTTGGGTCATTGTCCATCTGCACTGTGAAGTGCCGTCCAATGAGTTCTGCAGCATTTGGCTGAATGTGAGCAGATAATATTTCCCGAAACACTTCAGAATTCACCCTGCTGCTTTTGTCAGCAGTCACATCATCAATAAATACAAGAGAACCAGTTCCATTGGCAGCCATACGTGTCCACGCCATGACTCTACCACCACCATGCTTCACTGATGAGGTGGCATACTTAGGATCATGAGCAGCTCCTTTCCTTCTCCATACTCTTCTCTTCCCATCACTCTGGTACAAGTTGATCTTGGTCTCATCTGTCCATAGAATCTTGTTCCAGAACTGTGAAGGCTTTGTTAGATGTTGTTTGGCAAACTCTAATTTGGCCTTCCTGTTTTTGAGGCTCATCAATGGTTTCAATGGTTTACATGAACCATCTGTATTCACTCTGGTGAAGTTTTCTCTTGATTGTTGACTTTGACACACATACACCTACCTCCTGGAGAGTGTTTTTGATCTGGCCAACTGTTGTGAAGGGTGTTTCGTTCACCAGGGAAAGAATTCTTCGGTCATCCACCACAGTTGTTTTCCATGATCTCCCGGGTCTTTTGGTGTTGCTGAGCTTACCGGTGCGTTCCTTCTTTTTGAGAATGTTCCAAACAGTTATTTGGGCCACGCCTAATGTTCTTGCTATCTCTCTGATGGGTTTGTTTTGTTTATCCAGCCTAATGATGGCTTGCTTCACTGATAGTGACAGCTCTTTGGATCTCATCTTGAGAGCTGACAGCAACAGATTCCAAATGCAAAGAGCACACTTGAAATGAACTCTGGGCCTTTTATCTGCACGTTGTAATTGGGGTAATGAGGGAATATCACACACCTGGTCATGGAATAGCTGAGAAGGCAATTGTCCCATTACCTTTGGTCCCTTAACAAGTGGGAGGCACATATGCAAACTGCTGTAAACCCTACACCATTCACCTGAATTGGATGTACATACCCTCAAATTAAAGCTGAGTCTGTAGTTAAAGCACATTTTGTTTGTTTCATTCCAACTCCATTGTGGTGGTGTATAGAGCCAAAGATGTTAGAATTGTGTCGATGTCCCAATATTTCTGGATCTGACTGTATAATTTCTTGAATGGTTATAATGAAAGGAGTAAACTAGGCCAGAGAATCTGTTTACTACCAAGGAAAGAGAACATTTATTTGGACCTTTTAAGCCAAAATCATAGTAATAACATTAAACATCAGAATGCCCCCAAATCTCCACACTAATTGTGTCTGCAAATAATTAGCCAGCAACTCTCTTTAAGGTGAGCTATCTCCTTCTAGGGAAGAAAGATACAGAGATCTACCTGAAGGGGCCTGCTGAGGAATTTTCTGATTTACTGGAAGACAAAATCACTCAGCTTCATTCATAATTAGATGCCAGCATGGTTGCTGGTCCAGTGGAGGCACCTGGAGCAGGTTCTTGCTTAGTTATCCAGAAATAGGAATACGATTTAGATCTTTATACACTGCTCCATAGTGTTTTACAGCATTCTTTGAGCAGTTTGCAATGTTAACATATTGCCCCCAACAATATGGATCCTCATTTTTACCAGGTTTTAAGTGATTAGGATAGAACTCCTGGCAGTAGGCAGACTTAGCCTATAATACTGCATTCTAACCGTTGCACCACCATGGAAATGTTTAACTTTGTTGCTCCTGACAAACTGGATAGGATCCTAGGGAATCTGAGCATGAGCACCGGTGTTTTACATCGACGACCCTCCTGGTTTATCAAAACTTCCCAGGAGGCAACATGAGGGTGGGTTCTGGTGGTGACTAATTCTTCCTTGCGGTATCTGTTGTCTGCCTTCTTAAAATGCCATTACTATATTCCACCCTGTTGAATAAAATTTTCAACCTGTTTCCAATCTTCCCTTTTTGGGGAGAGTAGTTGAGAAGATAGTTTTGTGGCAGCTCCAAAGGTTCCTGGATAAAATGGATTATCCAGACTATTTCCAATCAGGATTCAGGCATGGATATAGAATGGAAATGGCATTGGCTGCCCTTTTTAATGATCTCTGGCAGGAGCAGGATGGCAGTAGTGCATCCAACCATGCTCTACTTGATCTCTCGATGGTCTTCAATACCATTGACCTTGGTATCTTTCTGGAGCAGCTTCAGGAATTGGGAGGGGGTACTATGTTCTTCTGGTTCACTTCCTTCCTCTATGGCCTCTCTCAGTCAGTGTTGATAGGGAGCAAGAGGTCCAGGTCTCGTCCCCTGCTTTGTGGGGTCCCACAGGGCTCAGTATTCTCTCTGCTTCCATTTAACATCTACATGAAGCTGCTAGGTGAGATCATCCACCACCATGGACTGAGGTATCTTCAGTATGCTGATAAAACCCAGCTATATGTCTTGGCCCATGGCAAGTTAAACAATGTCATGATCTTTCTCTTGCAGTATTTAAAGGCTCTTAAGGGCTGAATGGGGAGCAATGGGCTGAAACTAAACCCTGGAAGACTGAATGGCTCTGGGCTTGGGATTCTTTGGTTCATGGAGAATTGCCATATCTGGGCTTGGATGGGGTGACTGTCACTGCGTTATTATGTATTTGCCAGCTGAGCTCCCATTCTGAGCATTACGGTAGCTTGCCAGCTTGCCAGTACCTTGCTAGAGGACTTTTATCAGAGAGAATGGACGTTGCTTACCTGAATGTCCCATTTATGCTTGCTGTGAAGACATTCCTACATCTGGGTATGCATCACTCTGATTCGTTCGACTGAATGCCAATCATTCCCTCTGAAGCTGATCACAGTCGCTCCTTCTGCTATCCCAACAGTCTTTTTCATGAGGTCGACCAACACAGACGATAGTGGACCCTAATCCAAATCCAAACAACCGCAGCTACAGAGGGAACAGAAAACAGGCCACCCAAGGCCAGGCACCAGCAATCTCACGGGAGGGACGGAATGTCTTCGGAGCGAGCATAAATGGGACGTTCAGGTAAGCAACGTCCAATTTCCTGACTCGCTGCTCAGACACTCCTACGTCTGGGACATACCCAAGCTGGAGACGTAGGGTGGGAATCAACGGCTAGGACTGTCCATGGGGAGAAATTACAGATTGTAAACACATCTGCCAAACATGGCATCCACGGAAACATAAACATCCAAACGATAATGCCTAACAAAGGATGTCAATGATGACCAAGTGGCTGCTCGGCAAATATCATCTACAGAAGCCTGAGTAGCCCAGATGGCTGATGTAGCAGCATTACGGGTGGAATGGGGCACAATCCCACCCGGGATGGGACCTCCCCGTAACTCATATGCTTTAGAAATACAGGCCTTAAGCCACCTGCCTACAGTAGCTGAGGAAACTTTCTGACCCAGAGAACCAGGAAGGAACGAAACCAGCAACACCTCCGACTTCCTAAAGGAGGCAGTCCTAGAGATATATCTCTTCAAGGCTCTAGATACATCTAACGTATACCAATGCCTCTCAGCAGGATGTCTTGGATCCGGGCAGAAATTTGGGAGAACAATTTCCTGTGCCCGATGGATACGAGTGTTAATTTTGGGAATAAAGGCTGGGTCTAAGCGGAGAACCACCCAGTCTTGATAGAAAACACAAAGGTCCTTTCTAATAGAGAAAGCCGCAATCTCTGAAACTCGGGGGGGCCAATGTTATTGCAACAAGAAAGCCATCTTCAAAGTAAGGTACCGTAGGCTAACAAAACTGAGAGGTTCAAAAGGCAAAGTTGTCAAAGCTTGTAGTACTAGTGTTGAGATCCCATGTGGGATAACGATGTAACAGAGAAGGTCTCAAGTTAGTTGTGCCTTGAAGGAAAGATCTGACCCTGGGATCATGGGATAATGATTGCTGATTGTCTCCCCCAAGAACCATAGCTAAGGCAGCTACCTGCCTATGAAGCGTTGCTGGAGCTAGACCTTTGGCGAATCCTGCTTGAAGGAATTGTAGAACTGCCAGAACAGAAGCGATCGTTGGATCGACGTGATGAGAAGCACACCACCTTGTAAATGCATTCCAAGACGCATTGTAGATACTGACAGTTGACGGTCATCTGGCCGCTTGAATGATCGAGATAACCTCGCTCGATAGATGACCCTTAGTCAAACGTATCCTTTTAAGTGCCATACGGTCAACCGGAGCCATCCTGGGTCTGGATGGTGTACGGTGCCTGAATCAAGGAGATCTGATCCGGAGGAATCTGCCATGGAGCTTCGACTGACAGGGACAAGAGATCTGCAAACCACTCTCTTCGGAGCCAATGGGGGGCTACCAGAAGAAGATCCGCACGTTCCACGATCAACTTCCGAATCACCTTGGGTATGATCGGGACTGGAGGAAAAGCGTAGAGAAGCTCTCGTGGCCAAGGCACTCGAAGAGAGTTGTGACCTTCTGCCCTTGGAGACGGAAACTGGGAGAAGAATCTCGGTAGCTGAGCATTTTGTGATGTGGCGAACAGATCTATCACCGGGAGCCCAAAGCGGAGAGACAACTGTTGGAATAGACGAGGATGTAACTGCCATTCCGACTGATCCAACTGGTCCCGACTGAGCCAATCCGCTTCCTGTTTGATCTTCCCTGAAATGTTTTCCACCCTCAAGGATAGGACATGATGTTCCGCCCACATCAGCCGTTCTGTCTCCTCCATCAACGCTAATGACCGGGTACCCCCCTGCCGATTGACATGGGCCTTGGCGGCCATATTGTCTGTGAGAATGAGTATATGTTGATGGGACACACTGTGGCGGAAATGAAGAAGCGCCAGGCGGATTGCACGAAGTTCCAGCCAATTGATATTGTGGGTCCTCTTGGAGAGAGACCAAGTGCCTTGGGCCAGTTGAGCCTTGAGCTGCACACCCCACCCATGAAGGCTGGCATCCATGATCAAAACCAGTCTCTCCGGTTCTAGGAAAAGGGTCCCTTGATGTAGAGCTGGAGAAAGCCACCAATGAAGCGACAGACGCACCAGAGCTGGTACTGTCACTTTGAAAAGAGATTCCCCGCTTCTGGAAAGGGAGCAGGAACCATTGCAGATGACGAAGATGGCGGCGCGCCCATGGGACTATGCCTATGCATGAAATGAGCTTGCCCAGAAGTTGGGAAAGAAAAAGCAAAGTTATCTTTTTTCGAGTCAACACTTGCGAGACAAGGTCCTGTATACTGGTTTGACATTCTGGTGACAAAAACACTAGGCCCTGGACAGAATCGATGACTACCCCTAGATGCAAGATTTGTGTCTTGGGGCGTAGATGACTCTTGTCGACAGTCAAGGTGAACCCGTGATCCTGAAGCACTTGGATCACAAGTTGTCTGTCCTGATCTGCCTGAACTGTTGAAGATGACAGGATTAAAATATCATCCAGATAGCACGCTAGACGAACAGACCATTCTCTGAGAGACGCCGCCACCACTGGCAAGATTTTTGTAAAAGTTCGTGGTGCTGACGAGAGGCCAAAGGGCATTGCCTTATACTGAAAATGGTTGTTGTCGAAAGCAAACCTGAGAAATTTCCTGTGGTCTGGATGTATGGGCACATGCAGATACACCTCCTTCAGGTCGATTGATTGCATAAGATCCCCTTGGTGGATGCACCCTAAAAGAGACTTGAGGGAATGCATCTTGAAGTGGCGGTACCGCACATGTAAATTCAGCTGCTTCAAATTTGAGTATTCCTCTCCAACTCCCGGAACTCCTTGGAACCAGAAATAAGATTGAATAGAACCCAGTTCATAACTGCTTTGCCGGGACCAGTTCCATGGCCTCTATCTGTAAGATGTGTTGGATCTCAAGGACCAGCAGGTGGCGCTTGGCTGGCAGAGAGGGCCAAGGGCAATGAAAGTAATGGTTTGGAGGAGAAGAGATGAATTCCATGGTGAGGCTGCTGGATACAGTGTGCATGATCCATACATCTGACGTGGTGGTTTCCCACTGGTGGTAAAAAAAACTGCAGTCTGCCGCCAATGGGAATAAGGGACGGGAGAAACGGGATCTGGAAGAGCGAAATGGACGGCGGAAACTGGACTGACCTCTACCATGGTCTCGAAAGGAACCACAGCTGGGGTAGGGCTGGTGCGAGAATGGGGCGGAGCGATGATACGAAGTCCCGCTGGAACTTTGGTCCTGGCGAAAGGACTGCCTCTGGTACGGAGAGTACCTCTGGTCCTGACGGCCATACGCAGATGGCAAAACCTTCTTCTTATCCCTGTTCTCTACCAAAACAGAATCAAGAGCAGCACCAAACAAAGAAGAACCTTTAAAGGGAGCGGCAGTGAGCCTCCATTTTGACTTCATATCAGCTTTCCAATTTCGCAACCAAAAAAGGCGGCGAAAAGAAACAGTAGACGCCAAGGCTCATGAAGCAAATTTAGCCGCGTCCAGAGAAGCATCTGCCGAGTACTCTGCTGCCACAATGAGCTTAGCCATATCTTGTTGAAGGCGAGCATCTTCCGGAGGAACTCCATCTCGCAACTGGCGCAGCCAAACCAACGAAGCTCTATTGAAGAAGGAGGCTGACATTGCTGCCCTAATTGCCCAGGCAGTAGCTTGTTGAGTTCTACAAAATGCCATCTCTGTCCTCTTATCCTCAAATTTTAGACCATCACCAACTTCTCCCACGAGAACAGAAGAAGACATAAGGCTGGCCACCGGTTCATCTAACGTTGGTAACTGAAGCAAGGCATCCAATTCTGGGGCCAAACAATACAACTTTCTGTCATAAGAATTTGGGTCAGAAAGAGAGATTGGATGCTCTCATGGCTTTTGAATGACCTGAGAGAACAGGTCAGGGCATGGTACAAAATCATGATCCATCTTAGGCAAGAGGAATAAATTACTATTAGGGTCAGCTGGAATCTGGGCAGAAGTAGCTTGATCTGGGCCCAACCCCATGTTTGTAGCCACTTTGGCCTTGCGTAACAGAGATTTAAACAACGAAGGCTTAAATAATCCAGGAAATGCTGGTTTATCTTGCCCTTGATCCTCATCCTCTGACATCTGAAAATCCTCCAAGAATTCCTCTTCCTGGACTGGTTTAACTAACTGCCCATAGGATAAAGTAGAGGGTTGCATTGGTACAGTAGTCATCTGGTAAGGAACCCCAAAATTATACTCTGGTTGAGATGCACAACCAGTTTTTTTTTATTATTATTATTATTATTTATTGGATTTCTATACCGCCCTTCTCCCAAAGGACTCAGGGCGGTGAACAGATTAAGATACATGTAAATATATTTCATAAACAGTAAATAATAAATTAAGTCAACTTGGTGTATCTACTAAGACCTTGGCATAGAATTTTGATGTTTATGCTAGCCCTGCTTGTTGAAATAGAAAGGTCTTCAGGGCACGTCGGAAAGTGCGAAGATCTGGGATTATTCGTATTCAAGGTGGTATTTTGTTCCAAAGCGTAGGTGCTCCCACAGAGAAGGCCCTCTCCCTTGGAACCACCAGACGACATTGTTTTAATGATGGTACCATGAGTAGGCCTACTCTGTGAGAGCGTATTGGTTGGTGGGAGGTTATCGGTTGCAGCAGGTGGTCTCGTAAGTACTCAGGTCCTAAGCCATGGAGCACTTTAAAGGTAAGAACCAACACCTTGAAGCGCACTCGGAAGGCCACCGGAAGACAGTGCAGCTCGCGTAGAAGAGGTGTTACATGCGAGCACCATGTTGCTGCCATAATTACTCGCGCAGCTGCATTCTGGACCAGTTGGAGCTTCCGGGTGCACTTCAAGGGGAGCCCCATGTAGAGAGCATTGCAGTAGTCAAGTCGGGAAATGACGAGGGCTTGAGTGACTGTGCGTAATGAGTCTCGGTCTAGAAAGGGACGCAACTGGTGAATCAGGCGAACCTGATAGAAAGCTCCTCTGGCCACGGCTGTTATATGATCTTCTAAAGACAGTCGTGCATCCAGGAGGATGCCTAAATTGCGAGCTTTCTCTGTGGGGGTCAATGACTCATCCCCAATAGTTAGTGATGAGACTAACTGGCTGTACCGGGACGCCGGTAGCCACAGCCACTCAGTCTTGGAAGGGTTGAGTCGGAGCCTGTTTCTCCCCATCCAGACCCGTACGGCCTCAAGGCACCGGGACATCACTTCAAGGGCATCATTGGGGTGGTTTGTGGTGGAGATGTACAGCTGAGTGTCATCAGCATACAGATGACATTGCACCCCAAAACCACGGATGATCTCCCCCAAAGGCTTCACATAAATGTTGAACAGGAGAGGCGAGAGGACCCCCTGTGGCACCCCGCAAGTAAGGGGCCTCGTGGTCGATCTCTGTCCACCTGTCAACACTGACTGCGACCTGTCAGAGAGGTAGGACGAGAACCATCGTAATACGGTGCCTCCCATTCCCAGCCCCTCCAACCGGTGCAGCATGATACCGTGATCAATGGTATCAAAAGCCGCTGAGAGATCTAATAGGACCAGGATAGAGGAACATCCCTTATCCCGAGCCCTCCAGAGATCATCAACCAATGCGACCAATGCTGTTTCTGTGCTGTATCCAGGCCTGAAGCCGGACTGGAACGAGTCTAGATAGACAGCTTCATCCAGGTACTGTGGGAGCTGTCGTGCCACCACACTTTCAACAACCTTTGCTAAAAAGCGAAGGTTGGAGACTGGACGGTAGTTTGCTAAAACAGCCGGATCCAGAGAGGGCTTCTTAAGGAGAGGTCTCACCACCGCCTCTTTCAAGGCGGGAGGTAAGAATCCCTCGCTCAGAGAAGCATTAATAATTCTCTGGAGCCAGCTACGTGTAACCTCCCGGGTAGCCAGCACTAGCCAGGAAGGGCACGGGTCCAATAAACATGTGGTCGCATTCAGCTTCCCCAGTAACCTGTCCACGTCCTCAGGAGTCACAGTATCAAACTCATCCCAGATAATGTTCTCAAGATCTGCCCTCATCATTTCATCCGAATTAACCCAGTTAGAGTCCAAGCCTTCCCGAATCTGAGCGATTTTATCTTGCAGATATTGTGCAAAATCCTCAGCTCGTCCTTGCAGAGGATCTTCCCGGGCTCTCAGCTGGAGTAGAGAGCGGGTAACCCTAAACAAGGCGGCTGGGTGATTATCTGCCGATGCAATAAGAGCGGAAAAATAGTTACATTTTGCCACTTTTATCGCCACTAAGTAGGTCTTAATGCAAGATCTCACTAGTGTTCGGTCGGATTCAGAATGGCTGGTCCTCCACCTGCTCTCTAGGCGTCTTTTCCGGCGTTTCATCCCCCTCAGCTCATCAGAGAACCAAGGAGCTGGGTAGGTTCGACGCCGAGTCAGAGGCCGCAAAGGCACGACCCGGTCTAAAGCACCAGCGGCCATCCTATCCCAGGACGCCACTAGGTCTTCAGCCAAGTCATGAGCCAAGGTCTCAGGAAATGGCCCAAGCTCCATCCGGAACCTATCAGGATCCATCAGGCGCCTGGGGCGGAACCATTTAATTGATTCCGCCTCCCTGCGGTGGGTTGTAGTGGTCAGAAGGTCAAGCTTAAGGAGAGAATGGTCTGACCATGACAAGGGTTTGATGACTATATCCCCTATATCTAGACCATTCAGCCACTGGTCAGAGATAAAGATCAAATCCAGAGTGTGTCCTCCCGTGTGAGTAGGGCCATTAACTAATTGGGTCAGGTCCATGGCCGTCATGGAAGCCATAAACTCCCGAGCCCCTTCAGACGTTTCACCAATGGATGGCAGGTTGAAATCTCCCATAATCAGTAGCTTAGGAGTCTCAACTGCCACCTCGGCTATTACGTTGAGGAGCTCAGGCAGGGCTGCTGATACGTGGCAGGGAGCCAGGTACGCAATCAACAGGCCCATCTGTAACCCATAACCCCACTTCACGAGGAGGGACTCACATCCGGTTGTCTGAGGGACAGTGACTTCCCTAGGGTCAAGACCTTCCTTTATAATGACCGCCACACCTCCACCCCTGCCTCGAGTTCTTGGCTGATGGAATGCGCAGAAACCTGGTGGGCACATTTCTACGAGGGGGACCCCCCCTTCATTGCCCAACCAGGTCTCTGTAATACCTGCCAGGTCCGCTTTCCCCTCTTGAATTAGGTCACAAATGAGGGGGGCTTTGTTAGCCACAGACCTGGCGTTGCATAACATCAGCCTAAGACTCGGGCTCAGAGACCTTGAGCAACCCAAGGAACGAGAAGAGCTTTGGAGGTCGGAGCACGCCACCGCTTGAAGATAGTGGGTGCGAACCCCCCTGACATGATGTGGCCTCCTGCTCCCACCATATCTGCCCCTCCCAACCAAAACCTTGATGGAACAGCCCATTTCCATGCCAGTATTAAGTCTGCCTGTTCCCAGTTTCGAGTTTCCTATGTAATTTTGTGTTGACTTTGGCTTCACTTTTGGAAAATTATTTACTAATCCCTCCCTCTGTGGATTGCCCCCCAAATCCACATGATCCACCCTGTTTATGCCCACCCCCCTTTCAGAAGCCATTAAAATCTTGGTTAGAAAATTAAATAAGAAAGCCCTTAATCCCCTCTTAGCACCATGCCAAACTTACCAGTTTGCTGTAAGTCAGCTTGAAATATGCGGGTAAGAGCCTGAGACACTAAGACGTTGAAATTTGGAGCTGAGGTAAAGGCCTGACCCTCTTCTGCACGGAGCCCTGCAGCAGTAGGAGTGAAAGTGGCCTCAGGCACAGGGCGTGGCAGCTGAGAAACCTGACAAGTGGAACCCAGTGTAGTAGGCCCAGAAATATCCTGGTCATGACAGATAGCTGAATCCAGTATCTCAGAAGTAAAATCATTTAAAAGTTCTTTGAAAGCCTTTACAGTCACAAATTGTAAGTTTGCTGACTCATATCCTCCTTCCTTAATGGCAGCCATATTTCAGTTTTAACTTTATATTTGTTCAGCTATCAGATCAGTGAGTCCTATTATTTTCCACACACTTTAACAATGTATATTAATTGAAGTCCATGTCAGAGCCTCAGATAGCTCAACCGGCTGAATAGCCTGTTATTAACATCTAGCTGTCTGCAATTACACCAGTTTGAGGCTCAAGGTTGACTCAGCCTTCCATCCTTTCTAAGGTAGGTAAATTGAGGACCCAGTTTGTGGGGGCAATAAGCTGACTTTGTATAAAAAAATATACAAAAGTATGAAGGCTATTGCTTAATGCCTTGTAAACCGCCCTGATTCTCTAGAGAAGGGTGACATATAAATCTATTTTTTTTAAAAAATAGTCATTTCCATTCCACTTCTACTTTAAATCTTTTCCTTTTTCTTCTCTATGTAATCCAACACCTTTAACAATGTAGCAGGCGTTAACAAGCACTTTCACTAATAAGTTTCATTTTCTTCAGTGCCATATTTTCCCCCTTTTTGAATGGAGTTAAAGCATTATACTTGCATATTCTGCTCTCCTGATTCCACTCTGCCAGCATCCAGAATTGAAGTTTCTTTAAATTTTTAGGAAAAAGTCTTTAAATCTTTAATCTTGTGCTGCTGGTGTAGTCGCGATGCCCCGTTCTGCCTAAGGTAGATACGTCCCGGATCCGGAGCACTGAAGGGCTTCCAGAGAGCTCTCACCCTGCAACCCCCAGGCTGCAGGGGATCTAGGGGAGCTCTACCAAACCCTTCTGCTCTTCTCTCCCCCTTTTTCCCAGGGGGAGAGTTTTGAGCCGCTAGACAGCTGATTTTTGCTGTTCTAGCGGCTAACGGAATCTTGGGGCTAGAGCTCCAAAAGGAGCTGCCATCAGCATTCGCAGAGCCACAGGAAGCCCTCTGGGTGCAATTCAAGGTGCTGGTTTAAAACCCTACATAGCTTTGGACCAGATTATCTGAAGGACCATCTCTTCCTGGTTAGATCCACCTGACCCATCACATAAAGAGACAGAGGATGTTGTGGGTTCCCTCTCCTAAGAACATACATTTGGAGGGCTTGTTTGATTGCTTGTTGTTCCCCCCCCCCCCATAGGGGGTTATTTTTGTAAGCAACCTAGAGTCACTGAAATAGAAATAATGGTTTTGTATCTGATACTAAAACACATTCTCTAGAGAACAATAAGGAGAAAAAAATGGCTAAAAAAAAAATGTTGTTTTATAGTTGCTATAGTTTAACTAGCATTATTTGATGAGGCAGCATATAAATTTTGTTCAATAAATAAATATTTGCATTTATTTCTGAAATAACTGTATATTGTATACATTCTTGGAACTCAAAACATGTAGCTGACAAAGTACATATAAGTAGTCCTTGACATATGACTACAATTGAGGCCAAAATATTATGACTACAATTGAGACATTTGTTAAGTAAGTTTTGTCCCATTTTATTATCTTTCTTGCCATAGTTTTTAAGTTAATCACTGCAGTTACTAAATTAATAAGATGAATATTATGTGAAACTGGCTTCCCCATTGACTTTGCTTGTCAGAAGATTGCAAAAGTTGATCATATGACCCTGGGATACTGTAACTGTCATAAACATGAGTCCAGTGGTGAAATGTAAAATTTGTTACTACCGGTTCTGTGGGTGTGGCTTGGTGGAGGATAATGTGACTGGGTGGGCATGGCCAACTTTTTTTTATTTTTAAAAGCATTTTTTTCAAAAGCATTTTCCATTTTTTAAAAGCATTTTGTAAAAAAAATGCTTTTAAAAGGCTCTGACAATCCCAGCTGAGCCACAGAGGCTTTTTTTTTTACTTTTAAAAGCATTTTTTCACCCAAAGAAAAAATGCTTTTAAAAGTAAAAAAAAAAAAAAGACTGATGATCGTGCAGCTCAGCTGGGCATGGAAGGGGCGGCAGGAATTTGTGCTACTGGTTCTCCAAACCACCCGCCGCCATTGCTACCTGATCAGGTGATCCAGTCCAAACTGGGAGCATTTTACCCCTGCATGAGTCAGTTGCCAAGTGCTTGAATTTTGATCATGCGACAGTGAGGATGCCACAATGTTCATAAGTGTGAAAAAGTGCCATGTCACTTTTTTCAATGCTGTTGTAACTTGGAATAGTGACTAAATGAACTGTTTTAAGCCGAAGACTAACTGTACTCATTCACAAAAACTTACGGCAAGAAATGAGGAAGCTCTGGCAATTTCAGAGGTTGCTGAAATACAATTCTTAGCTTCCTTTACCACACTAGCTAAGAATTTACCATCAACAACTTCTGCCAGTAGTTTTAGAATTTCAGAGGTTGCCTACATACAACTCATACTATATTTTCTGTCTCCATTTTAACAGCATCAAAATATAGTAGTTTGCTTAACTCATAATTGATTCCTGAAAAAAATCAATAATTAATTAAACACTGGTTTTAAGAGAATTTTAGATCAACTTAAATCTTGATTCAGCATACTAAAATTAACACGATTAAGAATGAAAATGCTGCTCTCAATTTGAAATAGGCATGGAAAGGAATACCACTAAAAAACCATTATTGAAACATAACCACCTGCCCACAAATACTATTTCTAAATACATGTCTAGAGCGTAATATTTAGATCATATTTGGGCAGCAATCTATTTTTTGCCTATGAAACTCTTTAAAGGATTATTCATCATTATTTAAAATAATGTATTTGTAAGCTGTTTACTTACAGATTATGCTTAGAATTACAATATTAGTCAGTAATAGAATTTTCCAAATTTAACTATCTAACGATTAAGCTATTATCAGTACAGTAAATACCCTGAATTTTCATCTTTTGCTATAAAAAACAGAAGACGACCCAGTTTCTTTTCCCAACAAGGGAAAATTCAAGCAGGCTAGTTTTCAACTTTTTCTCCGATTCCCCCTCCAACGATACTTCCTAAAAAAGATCCTGTGAAACACCCTTGAACTCCAGGCAACATTTTGTCAGAGACACTGACAGAGAATTAGGTTGACTATACCCATAGTAAACTTAACCGTGGTTTATTTATATGCTAACATGGAAATTTGAGATTTACTGGAGATTTTACCCCAACTGGTTCTCAGAACTCAATAAAAAGTTTGGTATAGGGTTTGCCGAACCAGTGCGATCTGGCTAAATCCCACACCAGTACAACAGTTACGTCTCAAAATGAGTAATAATATTTAGGGTGTCGTGATAAATACAAGCACATAAATGTCTAACATAGGTCCAGAGCTTCCTGCACTCAGGCCTACCCCTTCCGACAAGTCCCGAGACATCAGAAACCCTTTCCCCGCCTATCATACTCTCCAGAGAGGTGAAGGGTCCCCGCCCATCCTTCTGGCAGGAGAGGCTGACAGCTTCCCTACCTAATTCCGGTTCTCTGAGTTTTCTTGCCCAAGATCAGTTCCGTCCGAACGAAGAGAAAAGACTATGGATTCCGAACAAGCCGGTTAGACGAAGCCACGAAGGTTCCTCGCTACAGCAAGGATGAGGGAGCTCTCCTTGGACTCAGCTGGTTCTCGAAAGGGAAGCGGGTTTCACGGGTTTGTCCCTCCCAGGATCCTATCTTTTTTCCTACGCCTTTTCCCCTTTTGTTTCACGGCGTCGCTCCCCAGGCCACCCTACCAGCGAGTGCCCGCACTGTCACCAACGAGCAGCTGCAATGAAAAATCATTCAAGGACGCGCATGCGCGCCTTCTCGCTTGGAGGCGGGCCCATAAAAGGAAAACGCATGCGCAAGATTGACAAGCAGAGGTGAGTTTGCTTTCTTTGCCTGGGTTGTTGCTGCGGGCGGCGCCTCTTAAATGTCTCGTTCGCTGGGTCAGCAAAACCTATGGAAGTCGTTATATGTGTCCTGCGGCTGTCATTACGTGTCAGATGCCACTTTCTGACCATACTGACACGGTCAGTAATTTACGCAGTTGAAAGGAAATATACAATCGTATATTTAGAGAAGATCTGAATAAAAATCTGATCACAAAAATAACATTAAATCCTTTATTTAAAGGAATTAAATCCTTCCTATATGGAAGACATCATAAAAACTTAAAGCAACATTTTTAACAGAATTAGTGATTTTTTTTATCCACCAAATTCCAAGGTCATGTTTTTTAAAAAGGGAAAGTCTCTCAAAACACAGATCACAAAGTTTCTTCAACCTGAATCATGAAATTAGAGATTCTAATTTTACAAATTGGTCCTCATTTTGATACTAAATGCACAAAAAAGCACTATCGAACTACAGAGAACATACTTTGCTTTCTACTGACTTAAACATGCTGTGCTGCTTTTGTGATTTCAGGAGAGGTATTTCATCAATAAAGTTATAGGCTGGCTGGGAAAGACCTCTAGTCTCTACACAGAGCAATAATCCTCTGACCAGCCCGGGCAAACGGTTGTCCAATCTTTGAAAACCTTCAGAAATCGAGATCCACAATTTCAGAGAATCTCTATTCCGCTGATTAATAGATCTCAAGGTCAATACTTATTTCAGGCTTAAATGTATCTTTGTAAGGCTTTAAATATTTGTAGTATCTTCCAGAATGTGGAGAATGAATCCACATCAGGTTTCTTTAGCCTTTCAATAATTGGAAGACTGCTAATAAGGATCTTCTTGCTGTCCTTTAGGCTAAATATATGCACATTTTAAAAACTGAGCTTCATAAAATTTAGCCTCCAAGCGCCTCACCATCTCTACTGCTCATCTCTTCCCAACTCCTAAGCCTCTTTCTTGTACTCTAGATGGTTTTACAGCTGCTCTTACCAAAGCAGCATAGAACAGGAATATTATACCCATAACTTTGATGTTTTACTACTCTAAATCAAGACTGCATTGGCTCTTTGGCAGCTACAGCACAATGCTTGCTCACACTTAATCCCAGATCCTTTATACTTTCAGACAGAACTACTATCAAGCCAGATATTGTCTCTCTCATATCTGAGCATCTGGGTTTTCCTGTTTAAGTGAAGAATAACAATAGTAATGGCATTTAGATTTATATATCGCTTCACAGTACTTTACAGCCCTCTCTAAGCAGTTTACAGAATCAGCATATTGCCCCCAATAATCTGGGTCCTCATTTTACCGACCTTGGACGGATAGGAGGCTGAATCAAAATTGAGCCTGGTGACATTCGAACTGCCAAATTGCAGGCAGTCGACAGTCAACAGAAGTAGCCTTCATTCTAACCACTGCATCACAAGAATGTTACTTTTCTGACCATTGAACAGCAGTTTTATTGGATTGGAAGTTCCAGTGGTAGGATTCAAATAATTTAACAGCCAGTTTGGCCAGGGTCAGGTTGGCTGTCATGGGAGGCATTTTCCATCCCTATCCTCCAGCTCTGCCACACATATGGGAAGAGCCTCCCACAATGGCCAACTTGACTCTGGGCGAACAGGTTGTTAAATTACCAACACCACCCTGCTATCAAAGTGGATCCTGATCAATGATTTTTCTGGCATAGCCTGTTTTTAACAAATTAATGATGGCTTCTACCAATACTTTGCTCTTGCAAGCCAACTGTTTGATTTTCCTAGATACTGATTGGGCTATGGTTTCCTGGGTCTACTGTTTTTAAAGATGAAAAACCTTACTGGTTTTCCAAATTATGGCATCACCATCATTCTCACTACTTTATACTTGAACACATTGTGTGAAGCAGTGGTGGGTTTCAAAAATTTTTACTACCGGTTCTGTGGGCGGGGCGGGGCTTGTGGGCATGGTTTGGTGGGCGTGGCAGGGGAAGGATATTGTAAAAACTCCATTCCCTCCCCAATCCAGGGGAAGGTTACTGCAAAATCCCCATTTCTTCCCAATCAGCTGGGACTTGAGAGGCAGAGGATAGATGGGGGCGGTGCCAGTCAGAATTTTTACTACCAGTTCTCCAAACTACTCAAAATTTCTACTATCAGTTCTCCAGAACTGCTCAGAACCTGCTGAAACCATGTTTCATCATTGAGAAATAATTCAGAAGGATAACACAGTCAATGATAGTGAACAGGACTGGAAAATTCAGAAGCATTGGGAAGATATTCCCTATCTTCTCTGGGAAAACAGCAAAATACAAACAAATATTCAAACATAAATCATCAGAAACCAAGCCAATAAAAGGCATAATTTAATTAACAGAAATATATTTAAGCTAGTGAACAGCATATAAACATATCCTTCCAATTCAATGATAGGATCTTCAAATAAATTCTGTGAAAGCAAATCAAGACCTATGAATACCAAATTATTCTGCTGAATTTCAGGCATAGATTGACACAATCTAGATCATATTGACACAAATTGCCAAATTATATCACTTACTCATCTGTATCAGAAAGCAGTTTGAGTTAAAAAAAATAGCAAAGAAGAATTGGGTCACTGCTCTATTTATAGAAGCCTATCTATGTTTGAAAGACTGGTCTTATCATTAAACTATTTGGCCAAAGAATTACCTTCTAAGAACTGAAATCTCCAACACTGAAGGTTGCTATACACTAGACTTCTCTAGTATGCTGCTCTCCATTTATTACAACTGATATTATTGCAATATTGATTGGGCATTGTGAGAACTGAAACTCAACACGTCCAGAAAGAGTAAAGCCAATAAAATAGCCTTGCTGGTTCAGGCCAAGCATATATTATTTAAGTTAGTAGTTTGTTTTTGAGTGTGACCAGCCAGATATTTCTAGAACCAATATTTGAAATATATTTAAAATATTTAAGAGGCAACACTATGTACAAATCAAAATGTCAGGCTAGGAGCAAGGCAACCCAGATTCTAATTACCTTTGGCTATGAAAGTTCAGTGGTTCATTCTCTCTTTGTCATGCCAGCCTCAGAGCATTGTTGATGTGAGAAAAAAAAAGAGGAAAAAAAAAAGAACAAAAAATATGTTGAGTTTTTCTCCTGACTGAAAGGCGGGATGTACATTTTATAAATAAATGGCATTTATTCTGCCCAATCTGGAAGAACACTGAATCTTTACAATAAATATTTCATTCAGCCCGGACAGACAGAAAATTCCAGCTAATTCCTCTCTACCAGGAGTTAGTACCAGCATTCCCTGGGAGGGACTTCCACCTATGAAAGATCCTGCCCCTCCCCCCCCCAACTCAAATGTAGTAAGGCAAGTTTCAACCTACTATATATTTTAACAAATGTAGCATTTAGGACAATACAAAGTATTCTAAATGCATCTGTACCAAATAATTGCAATGTCCTTCTATTGTACCAAAACAGGTACAATATTATTCTCCATTGTAGCAGGGGCAGCATCCAGGATTGGGTTTGTCCTTATCCATTAGCCAATAGGACTGAGACTGTCAAAGCTGTAAGGACACGCCTACACCAATGGTCCCCAGCTTCTGTCTCAGTCCTGGCTGTGGACAGACGTGTCTTTCTTGGTCTCCCTTTCCTGAATGCTTGCTGCTTGTAGTTAGCTTAGGTCTTTTGTTACAGTTTAATGTGTATTGGTAAGGTTTTTTTGTTTCTCTTTTAATTGTGGATTGGACCCAGCAAACCGTGCTTAACACAAGCCGCAGAGAGCCCCTTTTGCGGCGAGTCAGGCCACCGGCTGGTGGTCCTGACTGGGCAGCCAGATCGAGTCCTCTCAGAGCGCTGCCCAGAGCTCGTTTATCAGCTCGGAAAACCTTTCCGGCTCAGCGTGCAGCTTTTGCTCCACTTGAGCTGAAGGGCGGAGAGGCTGTCAGCAAGCCTGGCTGTCAAAGGACAGCCGCTGCTGGGTTGAGTGCCTTCTGTCCAGTTCGGACGTACTCTCCCTGCCCTGGATTTGGTCATTGGAGACCAGTCCAAGTCTCTGCTCTTCCAAGCACGCTTGGAAGCCTCCGCAGCCGCAGCGAAGCCGCCCCCTCAGCTGGGCGCTGAGGTGCAAAATGACGGACGCAATCCTGGAGTCAGCGCTGAGACTGTCTTGCAAGGATCATCCCTTCAGACTGGCGAGGAGCCCAGGTCAGCCAGTCGGAGGGCAGCAGCTAAACTCTCTAAGAGATCCAGGAGAGCCGCTAAGCCCTCGAAGGCAGCGGAGAAGGATGCTGCTAGGCACCAAAAAGCTCTTGAAAAGCAGGTAGCCAGGGCATCAGTGGGCAATAGCGGGGGCCCTCAGAGTCATCCAGCGTCTGTTTCCCGCCCAATTCCTGAACAGCAGTTATTCACTGAGGATGACAGCCGGCTGATGCAGCCTCTGTCACCAGATGGCGCCCCTGAGCAATCCTTGCCTCAGATTCTGCCTGGCAACAGAGCAGCTCTTTTTGGCTCCCTCCCTGCTTCCAGTTCTGCCCAAGGAGCATGGCAACAACCCATCAGGCACAGGTCTTCTCCTGCAGAGGCTGTCTGCTCCCCTGTGCCTCATGGATCTTCTTCAAGAGGGCAGCAGCTGGGCCAATTCCCTTCTAACATTGAGACCCTTATATCCCAGGCCATTGAGAGGGGTATTGCTGCTGGACTCCAGCACAGACACACCCAAAGGGAGTCCTCCATTCGTTCTGATTGCTCACCATCCTCACAGGTGCCTGCACGGGGCCTGGCCTCTACTGAGGTGATTCAGTCTCAGGGATCTTACTCTCCTGAGTCTTCAGATCAGGAGGGGTCAAGGGAGGACTTGGACAGGGAAATTGACCTCTCAGAGGATGAAGGCTTGACTTTTTAGCAGCCTTCCGTATTTGGTCTCTTTCGGCCTCAACTGTTTAAATCATTGTTGTATAAGGCCTCCAACGTGGTCAGACTGGCTGGGTATGTGCCAGCGGTGGATCCTGCCCCTGCCCCTGCCCCTGGACAGCACAGTGACTCTTTGTTCTCAGAGCCCAAGGCTGAGGCTGAGGTTATCCCAGCTCCACCTTTGTTTACAGACATTGTCCGGTGTCAATGGACCTCCCTGGGTGTGGGGCCGGCTCCAAACTCATTCGATAAACATTATTTTAATATGCCAGCTGTTTTGTCTCAGGCACTCGAGGTGCCAGCGGTGGATTCGCCCGTCATTGCCTTAGTAACTCCATCTTTCATGACTGATGTGCCTGAAGAGTCTCTCAGGCCAGAGGACAGGCGCAATGAGCATGCCCTTAAAAAGGTGCACCAGTCTGCAGCATGGGCTGTGAAGGCTTCTACCGCAGCCTCATTTTTGAATCATGCATCACTATTGTGGCTCCGGCAATTGCAGGACAGAATTCCAGTGGCTGATGTGCATACTCATCAGGATTTGAATAAATTGTCTGCTGCTCTTGAGTTTTCTGCAGATGCCACCCTAGGAGCTGCGAGGTTCGCATCGAAGGCCATCGCTTCATCTGTGGCTTCAAGACGGTTCCTCTGGTTCCGCCACTGGCAGGCGGATGCAAGGCAGAAGTGGCGTTTGGCATCTGCCCCATTCTCTGGGAAGCAGCTGTTTGGAGAGTCGCAGAACCCACTGCTTGTGGAAACTAAAGACAAACATAAGGTCCTCCCTTCCCTGTCACAACGCTCAGATTCATGCCCTTCTCCATACTTTAGAAGCCAGTCCTTCCGAGGCTCGGATGGGGGGGTGGTTCAAACAGGTCACAGCGCCCCTTTCCGCCTAGACAGGGTCAGTCTCAGGATAGGGCTGGAAAATTTAAACCATTTCCTCCTAGGCAGCCCTTTCAAGGGGGAGGGAGCCGTCCTTACTGACACCAACGCTAAAAGTCTTGTGGACCCTCCCATTGGGGGGCACCTGGCCAAATTTGCCAGTCACTGGGAGGGTATCACTACAGATCTGTGGGTACTGGAGACGGTCCGCTAAGGCCTCTCCTTGGAGTTCATCTCTACTCCCCTGAGTTTTTTTCTCTCTTGCCCAGTTTCAGGTAATCCGGTCAAACGGGACCTCATGGAAACTGCTATATTTCACCTTTTGGATATCCATGCTATCCAACCAGTTCCGGAGGTCGAGCAGGGGATGGGATTCTATTCCATCCTCTTTGTAATCCCAAAAGCCTCGGGGAGTTACAGGGCAATTCTGGATCTAAAACGACTAAACCGATTCATTGTTTATAAACGATTTAAAATGGTCCAATGGACCTAAGATGGACTCTTAGGTCCATCTTGGACAGTGACAGGGAGGGCGACTTCCTCACCTCAATTGACCTTACAGAGACCTATTTATATATTCCCATTTTTTCTGGACACAGACAATATCTCCGCTTCTGTTACGCAGGCAGTCACTATGAGTATAGAGCATTGCCCTTTGGCCTCTCATTAGCACCTAGGGTTTTCACGAAGGTGTTGGCAGTCATAGCTGCCTACCTTCGTCCAATGTTACCTGGATGACATCCTAATCCAATCTAGCTCTAGGGACCTGGCATGTGCTGACCTCAAGGTCACCATGCAGGTGCTTCAAGACCACGGGTTCTCCATTAATCTCAAGAACAGCCATTTGATTCCCACAACCAGACTGTTACATTTGGGGGCAGAGATCGATACTATTGATTGCAAGGTGTTCCTGTCACAGAACCGCAAGGCTAGTCTATCAGAACTAACCTTCAGGTATGGGGGGCTCGTTGGGTTTCTCTGGCGACGCTCTCACGCCTGCTGGGTAAGATGGTGTCCTGCATTACTATCGTACCGTGGGCTCGATTGCATGCTAGGTCACTACAATGGGCAATTCTCCCTTATCAGAGAGCGGGCAGCAGTACCTCACTGCACAAAATTAGGTTGCCCCTGCTCTGTAGAGCGACGGTGGGCAGTAACTGAGGCGAGACAGGTGTAAAGGAATTAGGGTTTATTGCTAACAGCTAACAAAATAGCTTCAGGACTAGAACAGCAACTCAGGCGTTCAACAGCTATTTATACACTAGCTGTCAAACCACTGAGCCAATCAGGCTGCTGGAATTCTCCCGCCATTTCTGGGCGCATCTTAGCCAATGGGAACAATGTGTCGTATGTCTGAGGATCTGTCATAAGTCTGAGGACTTAGCACCCCTTCCCTCCTGGATAGCGCATGTGTAATCGCTCAAATAGGCAGGGCGCCGCCTGGTCCGCACAGATCTACGCAGTTCAGGGACGGCCTCCGAAGGAGTCGGAGGTGTCTGTGCTGCCTGTGGAACTCCCAGTGACTCTTCTGGAATCTCAACATTGGACTCAACTTCGGAAGGCGGGCCTGGTTCACCAGGTAAGTTGGTTGTGGGTGGCGCGCTTGAGACAGGGCCTGGATTTTCGTAGTTAGGGACTGGATGGGTCTCGGATTCCTGCTGGCTTATTGATTCTTTTTCGCCTCCTGTGATGCGTGCACACAGTTGATTGATGTGGTGCTGCCAGAGCCGGCCATCGGGTAGTTCAACTTGATAGGAGTAGGGCCCTGAGATGTGCACTATTGTCCCAGGAAGCCACCTTGGTTCCCCTGAGTAGTTTTGGGCAAAAACGAGGTCACCCACATGGAAGCTGCGAGCGCGGCTGGTAAACCCTGGGGGCTTATCTGGGGTGTAACTGGGGTGCAGACAGTCAAGGGTCGTTCGGAGCCGACGGCCCATTAACAGTTCAGCAGGGCTCCTGTTGGTAGAAGGGCAGAGGGTTACGTGTTGGGTCAACAAGTATCTCGCCACTTTTTCTGACCAGTCCCCTTTTGCGAACCTGGATAGGGCGTCTTTGGCCGTTCTTACAGCGCGTTCAGCCAGCCCATTGCTGGCCGGGCAAAATGGGGCGACTCGGGCATGGCGGATTCCGAGCCCCGCTAGGTAGGTTTGAAAGGAAGCAGAAGTTAGTTGAGGCCCATTATCAGAGACGAGGACATCAGGGAGGCCAGTGGGTGGCAAAGAGTCTCTGCATTGCCCTGATTAAAGCACTAACTGTGGTGGATGCCATCACTTCTATCTCAACCCACTTCGAATATGCATCCACCACGATCAGGAAGGTTTGTCCATGGAAGGGGCCTGCAAAGTCCACGTGAATCCTGGACCATGGGCTTTTGGGCATTTCCCACTCTCTAACAGGGGCTGCTGGGGCTGCTGGACGTGATAGTTGGCATGCCTGGCACCTGGTGACCCACGCAGTGGCTGACTGGTCAAAATTGGGCCACCATATGTAGCTGCGACCCAATGCCTTCATCCTGACTATGCCAGGGTGTCCCTCGTGAAGGCATTCCATTACTCGGTGTTGTAGCTGGGATGGTATTACTACCCTGGGTGCTAAGCTATCTTAGAGGGAGTTGGATGGATGCCGATGGCATTGATGAGATACCCTAGGAATTCCACACTAGGCACACCTATCTTGCATTTTTGTTTCTTAAGCTTGAGCCCGGCCGTTTGGAAATGGCGCAGGACTTCCCTCAACTAGTGCTTCAAGTCAGACTGGTTGGTGGCTGCGATGAGCACGTCGTCAAAGTATGGAACGACTCGGACTTCCGGTGGTGCCTCCGTCGTTGTCGGCGGCGCTTTATGTCCGCTGGCCTCGCCACGCGTGAAAGAGCCACCACACAACAGGCAGGCGGCTCGAAAACCCCGCTCTTCAGTCGGAAGAGCGGGTTGAGCTACTGGGGGTACGGTAGAGCCCCCTGATTTGCCCCCAGGACTTTCTTTTTGTCCTGGAGAGGGCTCAGGACAATGGCTCCCTATTCACCCCCAGAGAAGCTCCGCGCTGCGAGGGATCTCTGCTGCTCCCAGCAGCAGAGCTAGACGTCGTGAGCAACACCACAGATCGATAGAAATCGACAAAAAAGCAAGCTGATGAAACCTGGATTGATTAGAGGAGGAAAAATGCAAGTATTGTTTTTTATTAATTTTTAGAAATGAGAAGAGGAAGAAGAAGAGAGATTGGAGAAAGTGTTTTGAAAATGGCGACTGGCTCCGCTCGGAAAATGCTTGAGAAAATGGAGAGTGGAAAGTGAAAGTAAGAGCTTAGCCAGCACCGAAGTATTTTAAAAGAAGCATCCTAGCAGGGAAAAGGAAGCAAATTGATTTAAACAGGACCTTTTTGTTTGGTTTTTTTGAGAAAAGTTATAACTTTTTTGGAAGTATGACACCTAAACAGAAGGCAGGGGGGGCTCCCTTACAAGTCAGACAAAGGAAAAAGTAGAAATGATTCAAAAGCACTTGCAGGACTTAAAAGACTTTATAACTAGGTCTCTAGGAAGTATTGCTGAGAAGATAGAAAACTCACAGAAGAATCTTGAAGAGCTGGTACAGGGAAAATATGATGAATTTGACCAAACTATTTTTGAAGTAGTTTCTGTTTTTTCAATTGTGGTGAAGAAAATAGAGAAGAAAATGGCTGAAATCAGTAGAAAGTTTGATTCCAAAATGAAAGATTTACAGGAAAAATTTGTTGAAGCTGATGCCAAAAATCAGGAAATCCAGAATGATGTGATGATGCTTCAATTTAAAGCTATGGAGTCTGCTTTGAGATTAAGAGGTATAAGAGAGAATAACAGAGAAAATTGGAGAACACTTTGTGCTAAGGCATTAGCGGCATTTTTAAATTTGGAAGATGACCAAATTCTTGGCTGTATTCAAAAAGTCTACAGTTAATTCATGTGTTGCCAGACAGAAGAATCTACCCAGAGATGTTGTTATCTATTTCACTGATAGAAGATTAAGAAATGATATTTTACAAAAATCTTATTCAGCTACTTTAAGGGTAGAAGGTCTACAAATCAGGGTCTATAAAGAGTTACCATCTAGGATTTTGAGATACAGAAAATATTTTGGATTTTCGGTGAAGGAATTGCACAGAAGAAAGATTCCATTTAGATGGGACGTACCAGTTGGTGTAATTTTGAGTTTTCAAGATGTGAGATATTGTTTAAATACTGTTGAAAAAGCTGAACATTTTTATAATAACATTCTTAAGGGAGCCCCCATACTTTTATCTTCTGCTATGTTGTCATCTATGGAAGAAGACAAGCAAGATAAAGAGTCTGAAAGAGAGGTTGAGGAACAATGTGTGCAGATGGAATTACAAAATCAAAATAATCAAAGTGTGTTAGAAGAAAAAGGAGCGTTAGGTGGTTTTCTAGATGATTATATAATGGAATATCCAGATTTGAAAACAAAGCATTCCAGAGGTTCAAGAGAAGTGGTACCGGGCCTTGAACTGTTGAAGCAAGATGAAAAACAGATATTTCTGAGACAGCAGAGGCCCAGTATTCCACAAGTGGAAAAGTATGATGAGGAGAAGCAACAGAAATTACAAGTCAAGGGAGGAAAGAAATTGAAAACCACTGAAACTGAACTGCAGCCGAAAATGTGTCTTTCGATGGAATCGCATGGTGAACCCTAAAGGTTAATTCTGAATAGATGGAATCCATTATATAAAGGATTATTTGAAATAGTTTGGAAGATAACCATTGTTATATTTAATTTTTATATGATATTGGACTTAAAATTTGTTACAAAACTCATCCTGATTTAGATTTGACATCTTGAGAAAGTTAAACAGATCACTGCAAAATATGCAGAGGATCTGTGATTACCCTATTATAATTTTATTGGAATTAATTATCTAGATGAGGAACTTGAAGATGAAAACATCTTGGAAACCCGAAGGAAGGAGGCGGAAAGGTTGGAAGGATTTGAAAGAGTTTTAAAGGAACATTTAGGAGTGCAGCTTGTATAAGCTGCATTTGCTTTTCTTTTAACGGATACATTAGGAGTCAGGTTGATTGATCTACCTAGAGGATTACAAGATACCTTCGTGGCTGGATTTTACAAATATTAAGTCACTCGGGGGGATTTATACATGAAGAGATGTTTGTTGCTGATGGGGGCAGCTTGAATAAGAATAAGAACTAGTTTATAAATATTGTGTTAGAAGATAGTTGTCCAACTTCAATCAAGATCAAGATGAAGAGAAGATGAAAATCTGGTTACTGAGATAGAAAATTTATTTGATAAGGTCACTCGGGGGGATTTCTATATGTAGAAATGTTTTTTGCTGATGGAGGTTGCAGGAATATGAAGCTTATTAGAATTATGTTGGATAAACTTCAGTCAAGATGAAGAGAAGATTGAAATATAGATTATTGAGAAAGAAAATGTTTGGATATAATTGTATAATTATAATTATATATGTATAATCATATATGATATTTTATTAGAATAGAGAAATGTTTGATGTTTTTGTTTATTAGTTGATGGGCCTAGGTGGGATAAAATTATTTGATATGGATATGGATGTGATTTATTATATTTTATTATTAGGGGGATCGATTTTGGTATATAATTAGTAATATTAATATCAATGGATTACAGAAAGGCATGATATGTTTTAATTGGGTTTAAATATTACAAGTATGGTATTGATTGATAAATGAATATTGATGGTTGATGGTTGATTAATGAGGCAAATTTTATTATTATTAGTTTTTTTATTATAATGTTAATTTTAGGAAAATTTTATTAATAGGTTTATTGGTTATATTATTTTGTTATATGTATTTGGTTTTTTTTTAAATTTGTAGCGGAAGTCAAGGGGGGATGGGGGGAAATGGGGTTGGAGTGGGGGGAGGTTTGGGGGGTTAGGGTTGGGGTTAGGGTTAGGGGGGCTCAGGGGGGGGAAATGGAAAAATTTTGTATTGTAAAACTTTTTCAATTAAAAAAAAAAAGTATGGAACGACTCCTTGCAAGCCCTGCAAGAGTCGTTCCATCAGACCCTGAAAAATGCCTGGGGTGACGCTGATGCTGAACTGGAGACGTTGGCACTTGAAAGCGCCCCGGTTGGTCAAGATTGTCTGAGCCTCAGCCGTGGCAGCATCCACCGGAAGCTGCTGATAGGCTTGAGCCATATCTAATTTGGCAAAAATGGTGCCTTGCCCCAAAGAGTGCAACAAGTGCTGCACCACTGGCACTGGATAGGGGTTAGCCTGGAGCGCCCTATTTACTGTGCGCTTAAAATCCCCGCAGATTCTTATAGACCCATCTGGCTTGATGGGTATGACTATGGGGATCTCCCAGGGGGCATGGTCGGTGGGCACTAAAATGCCTTGTGCTATCAATTTATCCAGTTCCTTTTCTACTAAGGGTCGAAGTGCGAAAGGCACTCTCCTAGGTTTTAACCTAATTGGTGCGACTTGGGGGTCTAGACTAAGGGAAATAGGTAATCCATTATATTTACCTAGTTTGTTGTCAAAAACCTCGGCGAACTCAATCAGGATGTCCTCAAAGTCATCATAGGTGGTCGAGCAGATGCCAGTGATGCCAAGCCCAAGGGCACCAAACCAGTCAAGGCCCAGCAGGCTGGGGAGGTGGCCACTTATAATGATCAAGGGCAGGCTGCCGGTGAAAGTTTTGTACTCCACCAGGAGTTTAATTTGGCCCAGAGTGGGAATATGATTTCCCTGGTAATCTCACAGATGGAGATGGCAGGGTTTCAGGTTTCCTCTCTTGCATGTAGGGACCAACTTCTGTAATGTGTCCCATGAAATGAGGGACTTGGAGGATTTGGTGTCGACTTCCATTTGGCAAGGGACACCCTCGATGGTAATCGTGAGGTAAATTTTGCGGCTAGATGGTGTTTTTGATTGGCAGGTGGCCACATCAGGATATCTGGTTTCCCGCCGAATGGTGTAGCAGTCCCCACTTGGCTTTGTGCTTTTGAGGAAAGGCCGTCTATTGGGGTTTGTTTGGGAGGTCTGTAGGTTGGCTCTACAGACACGTGCCAAATGTCCTTTCTTCCCACACCTGCGGCAAACTGCAGTTTTAAAATGGCAACTGGCTCTGGGATGTTTTTCACCGCAACCCTGACATGGAGGGCCGGCAAACTCTTTTTCAGAGGCTTTTATTTTTCCCCTCACTGTTTTGAGGCAGCTAATGTTGTCCTCCCCCTCATCCTCTTCTTCTGGGTCCACTTCTTCTGAATGTATGGTGGCAGGCTTGCTAGCAGGGAGGGAGCCTTGCGATTTCCTTATCTCCATGGTGGATTTGCTGGACAGCTCACACTCCTGTGCCTCCTCAATAGCTGACAGGAGAGTGATTTCTTTTTTTTCAAGCAAGTGGCGTTGTATGCGCGGGTCTTTAACCCCGCACAGAATTGCTCTAAAAGGGAATCTTCTAAGTCTTTAAACTCACAGTTCAAAGCTGCCATTCTGAGGGAAGCTATGTACTGGTTGATAGATTCCCCTTCAGCTTGGAGAATCTGTCTGAAGTTGAACCTGCGAGCGATTCATGAGGGGGTTGGCGAATAGTGATTTTTAAGCTTATCCCTCAAGACCTCCCAGGGAACCGTCTGGACAGGAACAGGGGTCATCAAAGCCATCGCAGTGGTAAACATTTCTGGGCCACATGCATTCAAAAAATGAGCCCTCTTACAGTTGCTGGACAAGCCGGTATAGTCGTTTGCTTCAAGGAAGCATTCGAAGCGAGCTTCATACAAATTCCAGGTCTCCGTCAGTGGGTTAAAAGGAGCGAAGGTTGGAGGAGCCATCCTGACAAGAATGAGGTTCTAGTTCACCCAGCTCGTAGTGACTTTAGCTACCTGTCACCTCACGCCCAGTATCCCACCTTCGTCGCCAGTGCTCTGTAGAGCGACGGTGGGCAGTAACTGAGGCGAGACAGGTGTAAAGGAACTAGGGTTTATTGCTAACAGCTAACAAAACAGCTTCAGGACTAGAACAGCAACTCAGGCGTTCGACAGCTATTTATACACTAGCTGTCAAACCACTGAGCCAATCAGGCTGCTGGACTTCTCCTGCCATTTCTGGGCACGTCTTAGCCAATGGGAACGATGTGTCATATGTCTGAGGACCTGTCGTAAGTCTGAGGACTTAGCAGCCCCCTCCGGTCTTACGTTCCCTGGAGTTGTGGCTGTTCCCTGCTCTCTCTTTAGGTTGCACCTTTAAGGAGCCAGAATGCCTCACTGTGACTACAGATGCCAGCCTTTACGGTTGGGAAGCTCACCTACAGGATAGGATTGCACAGGGCAGGTGATCTCCAGAGGATTTGGCCCACAACATTAACTGGCTAGAACTTAGCGCCATCCACCTGGCCCTTAGAGAATTTCAGGATCTGGTGGCCAGGCGTCATCTTCTCATCCTTACCGATATTGTGGCTGGCAAGGCGCATATCAATAGGCAAGGGGGTAACCAGTCCAGGGCCCTTATGGAGGAGGCTGAGCACCTCTGTCTCTGGGCGGAGTGATTCCAAATAGAATTATGGGTGGAGCATATTGCAGGGACAGCCAACATTAGGCTGACTGGCTTAGTAGAGCTACAATCGACCACGCAGAGTGGCATCTGCATCCAGCTTTGTTTCAGGAGCTGACGGAGCGTTTCGGACACCCGACAGTGGACCTCTTTGCTACCCCGGCCAACGCTCAACTGGACAGATTCTTCTCGAGGTTCGCAACTCTGGGGGCGGAGAGTGTCGACGCACTTCTCAGCCAGCAAAGCTGCTTTACACCTTTCCTCCGCTCCCTCTCATCCCGAGAGTCGTGCAAAAGATCCTTGCAGAAGGTGCAGAGGTGATCCTGCTGGCTCCATATTGGCCTCGGAGGCCCTGGTTTGCAGACTTAGTGACCCTCTTGGTGGCCAGGCCTTGGAGAATTCCGCCACACAGAGTCTCCCTCAGCCAGGGGCCGGTGGTCCACCCGGATCCTCAGTGGTTCCACTTGACCGCCTGGTGTGTGAGCGGAGGGCTCTGAGTCAGGGACTATACTCACCTGAGGTTATTGACATCATCCAGGCCTCACGGAGGGCTTCAACTAATAGAATTTATGATGCTACTTGGCGGGCATTTTGTTCCTGGTGTTGTAAGTCTGGTCTCGACCCTACCTTGGTGACAGTGCCTCAGATTCTCCAGTTCCTCGAAGGGGGGTTAAAAAAAGGGCTGTCCCCTAACACTCTCCGCCGGCAGGTGGCGGCTCTCTCCTCTGTTTTCTCCTGCAAGGGTTTAGACTCTTTGGCTCACCACCCTAGTGTTCGCAGGTTCCTCAGAGGCGCAGTGAATCTCAGGCCCCCGGTGGTTCACCGGTTTCCAACTTGGAACTTTACCAAGGTGCTGCAGGCTCTAATGGCAGGCCTTTAGCTCTTGCCTAAGCATTGTGTGTCAAAAATATTCAACTGTTAACATCATTGTTATTATTTTCTGTGAAGAGTGTAGTTTTACTTCATCATGTATTGAATTATTTATTCTTGTGGTGAAAGTTATTCTCCTACACCATAATTCAAAAATATCCTTTTAGGCTGGAGTCAGCTGACATTGCAGCGACACGGACGGGGATTTCTGAGCTCCAGAAACCCCTGCTGATAGTCCCATTTCCAGACGGTCCTGTTGGGACCCTGCAGTCTAGATTTGACTGCGGTAATGGAGAGCAAGTCCCGGCGATCTCAGGGGTACCGCAAACCCCCTGATTGATCAAGGGAAAGTTCTTTTTCTGAAGTCAGGGTAGCAGCCAAAAGGCTGCCAAGGTTGGGGCAGCTTGAAGAGTGAGAGAAAGTGACAGCGTATCAGATCAGTGAGAGCTTTCAATTTTTAAATAATACAGAGAACACTCTGAGGGCAAATAGTTTTGAAGATTGTATTTGAGATGAGATAAGTGGTGAATTTAAAGAAGAAGAAAAGCTTTCTTTTTACCCTATTTGGCTATTTTGTTAAAGGACTTAATTGCTTCACTTTCACTATTGACTGAGACCAGGACTGAATTGAAAGAGAAGTTTAGTAGGATTTGTAATTTTTGTCTGTTTTGTTTTGGATTTTTTTAAAGAAGAATTGGTGGACATTGGCTGGAATATTTGATTTGTACTTAAGTTTTTCTTTCTTTTATTCCTTTTAAAGTGTTTTTTTCTTTTGGTAATCTTTTAGTAGAAAGACAGGAGAGTGTACTGCCATCTGCTGAAGAAACTCTGTTTTGATGTTTATTCAAGTTGACAGCTGAGAGCTACAATGTAGCCAAAACAAAGAGGCTATAAAGCGAAGTTGATAAGAACTGTGAATAGCTGGAGAAGCGGATTATCTGCATTGTTTAAACAGGTGTGTTGGCTGGCTCTTATTGAAGCAGAAATCTTGAAATAATATACAAGGCCACTGTACTCTTTACAGCTGCTACTTGCTATTTTTCTGAACTATTGCTTTTAATATTGTGGTTAGATTAAAGTATCACTCTCTGAATGCTTTCTCCTTTTTTTTTTTTTGGCTCTCATACTTTTGAGTTTTTTCTTTTCTTTTTTTTTCTTTTCACCACTTTTTTACGCTTTTAAAATTTGGATATAATTGCATTGGATTAAGGTAATCAAGTGCCTGAAGACTTTTTGGTGTTTGCATTTGGTACTCTTATTTTTATTTTTTATCTTTTTGGCCTTTCATTTTTCATTTTCCTTTTTTACTTCTTCTTGCCTTTGGACTTCTTCTTTCTTGCTTGCTTTCTTTTCTTTCTTTCTTTCTTTCTTTTTTTTACTTTTCTTTGATGTTTCTTTTTTATTTCTTAACATCAAAAGGATTATGGTTTGGAAGAACCAGAAGAGCTTGATTTGACTATTTTTTCATTTTTCTTTGTGTTTTTTTCCCCTTTCCCCTTTTTATTTATTTATTTATTACATGTATTTTTATGCCGCCCTTCTCCAGAAGGACTCAGGGCGGTGAACACAAATTAAAAAACATGTACAATAAAATCTCATTTTAAACCAAATAACTAATTAATAATAAATAATGAAACCCAGAATCAGAGTCAGCCTATTTGCTTGAACAGCCAAGTCTTCAGGTCCCAACGGAAGGAGCGGAGATCAGGAGCCATCCGGAGTTCGGTAGGCAACTCATTCCAGAGGGTGGGAGCATCCACAGAGAACACCCTACCCCTGGGCGCCGCCAGATGACATTGGCTCAGATGACAATGTCATCTGAGGAGAGCAGCCCTATGTGAGCAAACAGGATGGTGGGAGGCAGGCAGAAGAAGATCCCACAAATATCCCAGACCTAAGACGTTTAGGGCCTTATAGGTGAGAACCAGTACCTTGAAGGAGACCTGGAGAACCACTGGTAACCAGTGCAGCTCACGTAGGAGAGGTGTTATATGGGAGTAATGAGGGGCTCCCGTAACAACCCGTGTGGTTGCATTCTGGATCAGCTGGAGTCTCCAGGTGCATCTCAGGGGCAGGCCCATGTAGAGGGAATTGCAGTAATCCAAGCGGGAAGTAACCAGGGCATGAGTGACAGCGTGAAGGTCATCTTGGTCCATGAAAGGGCGCAACTGGTGCACCAGGCGAACCTGTGCGAAGGTCCCCCTGGTCATGGCTGTCAGGTGGTCTTCTAGGGACAGCTGAGCATCCAGGAGGACACCTAAGTTGTGAACCCTATCAATGGGGGTAAGTTTTTCCCTGTACATCAAAAGTGATGGGGCCTCTGAAACCTGAGATGCCGGCATCCACAGCCACTCAGTCTTGGAGGGATTGAGTCTGAGTCTGTTTCTGCCCATCCAGGCCTGTACCACCTCCAGGCAGCGGGACATCACGGAAAGGGCATCTCTGGGATTGTCTGGGGTGAAGAGGTATAATTGGGTATCAGCATATTGATGATATCTCACCCCAAAGCCACGCATGATCTCACCCAGTGGCTTCATATAGATGTTAAAGGGGGTAGAGAACCGACCCCTGAGGCACCCCACAATTTAGGGGCCTCGGGATGGACCTCTGCCCTCCCGCCCATACAAACTGCAAGCGATCTGAGAGGTAGGAGGAGAACCACTGTAAAACAGTGCCTCCCACCCCTAACCCCACAAGTCGCTGCAGAAGGATACCATTGTCAATGGTATCAAAAGCCACTGAGAGGTCAAGTAGGACCAGGATGGAGGAGCAACCACCATCCCGAGCCCGCCAGAGATCATTCACCAGAGCGACCAATGCCGTTTCCGTGCTGTGTCCACGTCGGAAGCCCGATTGATACAGGTCAAGGTATTCTGTTTCCTCCAGGAACTGTGGGAGCTGTTGTGCCACCACAGTCTTGACAACCTTTACAATGAAGCGAAGGTTGGAGATGGGACGATAGTTATTAAGTGAGTCTGGATCCAGGGAAGACTTTTGAGGAGAGGTCGAACCACCGCCTCCTTAAGAGAGGCGGGGAAGATCCCCTCCTTCAATGAAGCATTGACAATTGCCTGGATCCAGTCTCTGGTCACCTCCCTGGCAGCCGAAACCAACCAAGAGGGACAAGGATCCAATATGCAAGTGGAGGAACTAAGTTTACCCATAATCCTGTCCACTTCTTTGACAGAAACAGGGTCAAGCTCAACCCAGATATTGTTCTCAAGAGATACCTTAGTCTCCCCATTGGATTCTGCCTAGTCAGAGTCCAATCCGATCCAGATCTGAGCGATTTTATCATGCAGAAACTGTTCAAAATCCTCAGCTTTGCCCTGTAAAGGGTCTTCTCTTGCTCCCTGATTGAGGAGGGAGCAAGTCACATGAAACAGGGCCGCTGGGCGGTTTTCTGCAGATGCAATGAGGGCAGTGAAGTAATCTCATCTTGCCGCTTCCATTGCCACTAGTTAAGACTTAATATGGGTTCTTAATTATGTTTGATCAGATTCAGACCGAAAGGACCTCCAATTCTACTCTAGGCGTCTTTTCTGACGTTTCATTTCCTGGAGCTCCATGGAAAACGAAGGAGCAACCTGGGATCTGCATCAGGTTAGAGGCTGCAAAGGTGCAATTTGGTCCAAGGTGTCGGTAGCCACCTGTTCCCAGGATGCCACCAGAGCCTCGCCTGAATCACAGGATTGAGAGGTGGGGAATGTTGCAAGCTCCTTCAAGAACCTTTCTGGGTCCATCAGACACCTGGAGCAGAACCATTTTATGGGTTCCGTCTCCCAGCAGCAAGGGTTGGTAGATTGAAAGTTTAGTCTAAGGAGGGAATGGTGGGTCTATGACACAGGGGTGATGGAAAGTTCCCCGCTACCACAACCATTTATCCACTGCCCAGATAGAAAAACCAGGTTGAGTGTGTGCCCTCCCCTATGAGTTGGGCCCTGAATAATCTGAGTCAGGTCCATGGCTGCCATGGAGGCCATGAACTCCCGGACTGTCTCAGATGACTCGCCGATTTTCCTCCCTCTTTTTTGGATTTTTTTTTTCTCTTTGGTTCCTTCACTTGATTGGATTACAAAATGAGTAGAAAAGTAGCAACAGTGGGATCTGCTGCAACTATGCCCGCATCATCGCCATCTGGTGGGCAAAGATCTGTTTATGTTGCAACAAGAAAAAGGCAAAGAACCACCAATACAAACAATTCTACAAACAGTATTAAGAATGGAACAACAATTACTCAAGATGGAACAACAACTATCCAAGATAGATGAAAAAGTCCAAAGGATGGAACAACAACTACACAAAACAGATGAAAAAGTGGGCAATATTCAGCAAACAATGGTGAAATATGAAGAGAGATTGTTAAAACTCGAGAAGAAGGAAGATCAAAAAGAAGAGAAAATGAAAGAAATTGAGAATAGATTGGGAGATGTTGAATTAGAAACAAGCGGGATAATTGGATGGGAAATAGACAAAGCAGAATTTTACTTAAGATTTCAAAATGTGGAAGAAGAAAAAGGAGAAAACATGGCAGATGTGATTATTGGGTTGCTTGCCGAGGCCCTAGAAGTTACTAAAGAGAAGATGATGGAAGGAGTTGACGAGATTTATCGAGTTCATACTAGATATGCAATAGGTAATAAATTGCCAAGAGAGGTACATATAAGATTCACTAAGAAATCGATTAAAGCACAAATTCTTCAGGCAGTGAGAGAAAAAACTTTGAAATACAAAGAAAAAGAAGTGGTGGTTTTGAGACAAATACCAAAGAAAGTTAGACAGCTGAAAAGAGAATACCAGTTCTTGACGAAAACCTTGATCCAAAAAGGAATTAACTGTAGATGGCTGACTCCAGAAGGATTAACTTTGACATGGCAGCTTCAAAGATACAGATTGAATACGATTGATAAAGCAAGAGCTTTCTATGATCAATGTCTTAAAGAAAAAGAAGTGGAAATGCAATTTGAAACCCAACCTGTAGTCCCAATAAAATTTATAGAGGAAGAATTGGCAATGCTCGAGTCGACTGAGGGAGCAGTAGGGGGAGTTACCCAACAAAAGGAACAATGTGAAGTAAGATCAACTAGAACAATAAAACCTTCATATAAAGTATGAATATGGAAGAAAGGAAACTAATTTCAGTAAATATAAATGGACTTAATTTGGCTATTAAAAGAAAGAAAGTATTTCACAAATTAGAGAAATTAAAGTTGACATAATTTGTTTACAAGAAGTACATATTAAAAAATAACATGAATGCTTATTGACACAACAAAACTTGGAAAAACCTTTTTATCCCTATCACAAAGTAAAAAAAGAGGAGTCGTATTATATATTAAAAATGCAATATTGACGGAACAAAAATATTCAGATTCAGAAGTTAGAATTTTGATGGTGGAAATAATTGAAAATAATATGAAAACCCTTCTAATATCAATATATGCTCCAAATGAAAACCAAAGTGATTTCTACAGAAGACTACCTAACAAAATAATTGAAATGGAATATAATAATATATGTATGATGGGGGACTTTAATGGAATTGTGGATGAAAATTTGGACTATAAAATGAATAAAGCAATAAAACATGCTAGAAAGATATTGCCAAGAACTTTCTTCAAGATGATGGAGGAAATAAATATGAAAGATACATGGAGAGAAAAAAATAGAGAAAATAAATGATATACTTTTTATTCTGACAGACATTCATCTTGGTCCAGATTAGATATGATGTGGATAACAATGGACTTGCTGCTGAATATAGAATATGTGGAGATAGAAACTAATTTATGGGCGGACCATAACCCTGTGATAATAACTTGGAAAGGACAAATAAGAAGATCAAGATGGACTTTAAATAATATAATATTAAAAGAGAAGGACTTCGTGCAGAAAATGGAAAGAGACTTGGCTTTTTTCTTCAAAGAAAATAAGAAAGAAGAGACATCGATAGAAAATCGATGAGATACAATGAAGACATATGCTAGAGGCCTAATTATAGATTATACACGGAAAAGGAATACAAAAAAAAGGACAAACCTCGAAAATATTGACTGATGATTATAAAAAGCTTGAAAAGGAACTCCAGAAAGACCCACACAAGAAAGATGTCAAAATTAAAATGGATATAATAAAGCATAAAATGGATTTACTGGAGAAAGAAGAACTAGCTCAAAAAATAAGAAGTGCTAAACAAAATTACTTTGAAAATGTGAATAAACCAGGCAGATGGTTAGCATATAAATTGAAAAAGGAAAGAGAATCAAGGGAAATAACATATTTAGTTGATGAACAAGGACAAAGTAAATTTGGAAATAAAGAGATGGGGAAGATAATACAAGAGTATTATAGACAACTTTACAAAAAAGAGATAACTGAGGAGGAGAAAGTGTTAAAGTATTTACAAGAAGCAAAACTTCCACGGATTTCTAAAAATATGGAGGAGATGCTGGAAAGAAATATAACGATGATGGAATTAACAGAAGCAATCAGGAAGCAAAAGAATGGGAAGGCGCCAGGGCCAGATGGTCTACCAGTTGAATACTATAGGACATTACAAGAGTCTTTGACTCTTCCATTATTGGAGGTGATGAATAAAGCAATGACAAAGAAGGAAATACCTAAATCATGGACTGAGGTTTATATCACATTGATTCATAAAGAAGACACAGACCCACAACAAATCAAAA
Organism: Coluber constrictor foxii; assembly: GCA_038048745.1. Classification (NCBI taxonomy): domain Eukaryota; kingdom Metazoa; phylum Chordata; class Lepidosauria; order Squamata; family Colubridae; genus Coluber; species Coluber constrictor. The sequence goes on along the minus strand of CM075961.1, from coordinate 108,405,364 downwards.
ACTATAGGCCTATAGCCTTACTAAATTCAGATTATAAAATTTTTGCTTCAATATTGGCAGAAAGACTTAAGAGATATTTGAATAATTTTATACATTCAGATCAAAATGGATTCCTTCCAAAAAGACAAATTAGAGATAATATAAGAATAATTTTGGATACTTTAGAGTATTACAAAGTGCATTCTGAAAAGCTGATGGCTTTGATATTTTTAGACGCACAAAAAGCATTCAACAATGTGAACTCGTGATTTATGATGCTACAAATGGAAGAGATGGGCTTCGGTAGGAAATTTATTCAAGCAATTGAAGCAATATATTCTAAACAGACGGCGAAGGTAATGATCAATGGAGAATTGATTGATTTTATTGAGATAGAAAAAGGTATTCGACAAGGATGCCCATTGTCCCCATTGTTGTTTATATTAATGCTGGAAGTTTTAAATAGAAATATTAGAGAAGAAAAAGAGATAAAAGATATGAAAATTCAAAAAGAAGAATACAATTTACAAGCTTTTGCAGATGACCTGGTCTTTATTATTGAAGAACCACTAGCATCAATAAAATTTATTAATTTTCAAAACAGCAACTTCCCCAAACTCTCCAATATTTTCTATTAATTGATAGAAAATATTGGGGAGTTTGGGGAAGTTGCTGGTTTGAAAATTAATAAAGAAAAGACAAAGATAATGACTAAAAATATATTAAAAAAACAAAAAGAAGAATGGATGGAGGTTTCAAAGATGCAGGTCACAAACAAGGTAAAATGTTTGGGGATACAATTGATAACTAGGTGTAGTTCACTTAAATAAAATAATTATAATAAGCTTAAGCAACAGATAGGACAAGATTTGGTGAAATGGGGAAATTTGCAGCTATCTTTGATTAGTAGGATTGCAACTATTAGTAGGATTGCAACTATTAGTAGGATTGCAACTATTAAGATGAATATTTTACCTAGAATTTTGTATCTCTTTCAGACAATTCCAATAAAGTTGGGTAAGGAATTTTTTGTAGATTTGAATAAAATGGTGTTGAAATACATTTGGCAGGGAAAGAAGGCAACTTAAGCTGTTACAAGATGCTAAACTGAGGGGTGGTTTTGGATTACCTAATTCTGAATTATATTATCAAGCAGTTAGTCTAATGTGGATTAAAGAATGGATAACATTGAAAAATACTAGATTATTGAACTTGGAGGGACATGATTTGTTGATGGGGTGGCATGCCTTTTTATGGTATAAAGGAACTAAAATACAGGTATTTTAGAAGACACCAGATACGTGAAGCTTTATTTTTGAATTGGGAGAGAATTAAAAAATATCATTACTTGAAGATTCCAGACTGGGTATTGACAGTTGAAGCTTTTTCATATCCAGTGACATTTAAAGGGGAACAAATTGTTAGATATAGTGAATTATTGGATGAAAAAGATGAACTTAAGTTAAAACAAGATCTAGAAGATCAGGGATTTAAGATGGATTGGTTTTTATATATGCAAATATTTTCTAGATATCAAGAAGATCTTAAACAAGAAGGTTTTTATAAAGTTTTGACTATCTTAGATAAGATGTTAATGGGTTCTGATGACCATGTAATTAAAAAGTTATATCATAGTGCGGGGGAAAAAATTTGGTCATAGTATTGAGTTAGAGACATGGTAAAAAATTGTGGTCACATAATTATAAAATGATAATGTCTAAGCATATAAGGAGAATTTGTATAAGATGTTTTACAGGTGGCATTTTCCCCCCACGAGGATAGCCAGAATGTTCAAGAACAAATCGGAGAAGTGCTGGAAGTGTCATCAGACCCTAGGATCTTATTACCATATGTGGTGGGCATGTGTAGAAGCAAGGATATTTTGGACTAAGATACACATGTGATTGGAAAAAATGACAAAGAGACATATTGATCTTAAACCAGAGATATTTTTATTAGGGATCTTACCAGAGACATTTAATAAAGAATTGCAATATTTAATTGTAAATATTTTAACAGCAGCTAGAATTGTATTTACAAAAAATTGGAAAGGAGAGAAGATAATTAGTGATGAAGAAATTATTAAGAAAATGTTGGATTGCGCTGAAATGAGTAGATTGACATGTGAAATAAGAGAATAGGAAGATAATATTATTTGATATGGGAGCTATTTTATCAATGGATAGACAAAGCATGGGAATGAAATATTATATATGAAATGAAATTTTGATAAAATGTGTAAACACTTGTCTTTTGTTAGAGGCAAGAACATTTGTCATATATTGAGATTTTGAAAATTTTGAGAGCACGAAATGATTTTAACCAATCGAAACACTGTCTGAAATTGTTTGGAAGGATGATGTTTTTATGTTGTTTTTGTTTAAAAAAATAAAAAACTTTTTGGGAAAAAAATCCTTTTCAAAATTGAAAATTGACCCTTTCAGATAATCCTACTATCCTAACAATACAATTTACAAGGCCAGCTCATCATAGCCAGCTCGCCATGGCTAACTTGCCACAGCCAGCTTGCTATGGCCAATTTGCTGCGCCAATTTGGCATAGGACAACTCATGACAGCCAACTTGCTGTAGAAGATATTGTTTATCTTCCTGTTCTCTAATTTCAAATGTCAATTTACTCATTTCAGCACATTCCATAATTTTCATCAATAATCTCTTCTTTCCAATTTTTAGCAAATATGATTCTAGTCGCTGTTAAAATGTCATAATTAAATATTGCAGTTCTCTGTTATATGTTTCTGGTAAAATCCCCAATAAAAATATCTCTGATTTAAAGTCAATATGTTTCTTTGTCATTTTTTCCAACCACATGTATATCTTAGTCCAATATCTTTTAGCTTCTACACATATCCACCACATGTGGTAATATGATCTTGGAGTCTGATGACACTTCCAACATTTCTCCAATTTATTCTTGAACATTCTGGCTATCCTCGTCGGGGGTAGGTGCCACCTGTAAAACACCTTATACAAATTCTCCTTATATGCTGTAGACATTGTCATTTTATAATTCTGCGACCACAATTTTTGCCATTTCTCTAAATCAATACCATGACCAAAGTTGTTCCCCCATGCTTTCATTGACTCTTTAATTTGTTCTTCTCCAATTTTATCTCTAACAAGTATCCATATAATTTTTTAATCACATAGTCATCAGAACCCATTAATATCTAAGATAATCAAAACATTATAAAAACCTTCTTGCTTAGAATCTTCCTCATATCTAGAACGTATTTGCCAGTAAGAAAACCAATCCATCTTGAAACCTTGTTCTTCTAATTCTTGTTTTGTTTTAAGTTCACCCTTTTCATCCATTAATTCACTATATCTAACAATTTTTTCCCTTCTGAATACTACTGAATATGAAAATATTTCAATTGTAGATACCCAGACTGGAATTTTCAAATAATGTTGTTTTTTAATCTTCTTCCAATTCAATAACAAAGTCTCACGTATATGGTGTCTTCTAAAATAACCTCTGTATTTTTGTTCCTTTATACCATAAAAAAGCATGCCAGCCAATCAACAAATCATGTCCTTCTAGATTCAATAATCCAATATTTCTTAAAGTTATCCATTCTTTAATCCACATTAGGCTTGTTGCTTGATAATAAAGTTCCCAATAAGGTAAACCAAAGCCTCCCTGCATTCTAGCATCTTGTAATAACTTTAATTTTAACCTCACCTTCTTTCCCTGCCAAATATCTTTTAACACCATCTTATTCAAATCTTCAAAAAAATATTTCCCCAATCTAATTGGAATTGTCTGGAACAGATATAAAATTCTAGGCAAAATATTCATCTTAATAGCTGATATCCTACCAATCAAGGAAAGCTGCAAATTTTCCCATTTCGCCAAGTCTGCCCCATCTGTTGCTTAAGTTTATTATAGTTATTTTCTTTAAGTGTACTACACCTTGCAGGCAAATATATCTCCAAGTATTTAACTTTATTAGTGACCTGCATCTTTGATATCTCCATCAATTCTTCTTTTTGCTTTGGTCAAAATCTTCATTTTGTTTAATTTTTAAACCAGCTACTTTCCCAAACTCTCCAATATTCTCTATCAATGTATTTATTGATGTTAATGGTTCTTTAATAATAAAGATCAGGTCATCAGCAAATGCTTGCAATTTGTATTCTTCTTTTTGAATGTTCATTCCTTTTATATCTTTTTCTTTTTTAATATTTCTATTTAAAACTTCTAATGTCAATATAAACAACAGTGGAGATAGCGGACATCCTTGTGTGGCATCTTTTTCTATCTTAATAGAACCAGTCAATTCTCTGTTTATCATTAGTTTTGCTGTTTGTTTAGGGTATATAGTTTCTATTGCCTGAATAAATTTTCTGCCAAAGCCCATCTGTTCCATTTGAAGCAGCATAAATCGCCAATTCACATTATCAAAAACTAATGAATCAATGTAATGTGCTTCAGTCCATGATTTGGGTATTTTCTTTTTTGTCATCACTTCATTCATAATTTCTAATACTGGGAGACTTTAAGAATCTTGTAATGTCCTATAGTATTCTAGAGGCAAACCATCTGGCCCTGGTGCCTTTCCATTTTTCTGTTTCTTAATTGTTTCTGTTCCATCATTGTTATATTCCCCTCTAACATCTCTTCCACATCTTTGGGAATCCGAGGTAAATTTGCTTTCTGTAAATATTTATTTTTTATTTATTTATTTATTATATTTCTATACCGCCTTTCTCCCGCAGGACTCAAGGCGGTGTACAGTCAAGAAAAAATAAAAGATACATAAACATCATAAAATTTATAATTAAAATTATAACATAGTTTAGCCCAAATAAATAAAACCCAGAATTATATAATATTTTAATCATTCCCAGTTAACATGCTTAGCCCTGCCTGATTGAACATCAGGGTCTTGAGGGCACAGCGGAAAGCACGGAGATTAGGGATGTTTCGTATATCAGGGGGCAGTTCATTCCAAAGGGTTGGAGCTCTTACATAGAAGGCCCTCCCCCTGGGAGTCGCCAGTCGGCACAGTTTGACTGATGGTACTCTGAGTAGTCCCTCCCTGTGAGAACGAATTGGTCGGTGGGAGGCTATTGGTGGCAAAAGACGGTCTCGTAAGTACCCAGGCCCTAAGCCAAATATCTTGTCACACTTTCTTCCTCTATCTTTTCTCTTTCATAAAGTTGTCTATAATATTCCTGTATTATTTTATTTGCAAATTTGCTTTGCCCCTGGTCATCAATTAACTCTGCTATTTTTCTTGACCATCTTTCTTTGTTCAACTTGTATACTAACCATCTTCTTGGTTTGTTCGCATTCTCCAAATAGTTTTGTTTAGTACTTCTAATTTTGGGGGCTAATTCTTCTTTCTCCAGTAAGTCCACTTTATAGTATCCATTTTCACTTTAACTTCTTTTTTATGTGGGCAATTCTGGAGTTCCTTTTCAAATCTCTTATAATCATCTTCCAATAATTTATATGTTTGTCTTTTCTTCAAATTTCTTTTCCTTGTATAGTCCATTACTAAACTTCTTGCATAGGCCTTCATCATGTCCCAAAGATTTTGTGTTGATGTGTCTCCTTTCTTATTCTCCTTGAAGAAAAAAGCCAGCTCCCGACTTTCTGTGACTCTGCGATTTGCCGACGGAGCTCCTATCTGGAGCTTCAGCCCTGAAATCTGTTAAAGCTGCTAGAACAGCGCAAATCGGCTGTCTAGTGGCAAAAAAAATCTCCCCCTGGGCAAAGGGGGGAGAGAAAAGCAGAGGGCGTTAGGTAGAGCCCCCCCAAAATCCCAAGGTTTGCTTTTTTTTAAGCCTGGGGGTTGGAGGGTGAGGGCTCTCTTGAAACCTCTCAGTGCTCCAGATTAGGGACGTGTCTGCCTGCTGGCAGAACGGGGCATCGCGACCACACCAGCAGCATAGCAATGAAGATTTGAAGAATTTTCTTTTAAAAGATTTTAAGGAAACTGAATTCTGGATGCTGGCAGAGCAAAATCAGGGCAGCAGAATTTGAAGAGGCAAGTACAAGCTTTAACTCCATGTGAAAAGAGAAAGGGAAGATGGCGCTAAAAACGAAACTTACTAGTGAAAGTGCTTGTCAGCCCCTGTTACATTGTTAAAATCATTGGTTTATTCTACAAGAAATAGACTTAAAGATGAAGTGGAAGAGAAGATTATGATAGGGATTTTAACTAACATAAATCTCTGAAGATAGTGGAAAATAATTGGACTTTGACTTGATAGCTGAATAAATATAAAATAAAAATTGAAATATGGAAAGAGGGGTTGAATCAGCAAATACACAAATTGTGACTTTAAAGGACTTGCAAGACAGTTTGGATTTTATTATTTTGGACATAAGGGACACAGTTAAAAATACTATCCAGGAGTGGAAGTTGGAACATCATAAGGATTTGCTGGCTGTGAAAGAGGAAGAAATCATACAGTCAAATGTGATTTTGGAGAACAAAGAAGAAGCAGTCAGAGAAATGGAGTCTAGCATTCTGGAAACAAAAGTTATGGTGGAGGCTTCCACACAACCACTTGGAGAACATTTTAAAAATCCACTACTGCAGATTGTTAAATACTATGGAAAGTTTTGTTTTTATGGACAGATTTTGAAAGAGGATTGGATTTTTAAGAGACTGACAATAAAAAGAGGGGGACAAATATTGTTTCAAAAATTTTCAAAAATAAAAACAGGGAGACGAGCCTCGCTCAATAAGAAGAAAGTATTATTTAAAAAGAAGGATTGGAAGAAATATAGAAAAAAAGGGAAAAAGAAAAAGTATGATGGATTTTTTTGAAAGTTATATTTGGAAGATTTTGGATGTTTGACATAACTTCATTTTTTTAAAAAAAGGATAAAAATTTTTTTTAGAAGTATTGCATTACTGAAATGATTAACTAAAAATCTAAGTGATATTTTATTGAGAGTTTTGGAATTAATATAGAACCCCTAGGGTTATATTTTGTTGATTTCTAAATGAAGTTAAAGGTTTATTAAGAGGTTTAAAAGTTTAAAATGATGTATTAGAACTGTTTAAAAGGTTTATATATAGAAATTTTAAGGTTTTAGATGATATGACAGAATTTTTTTAAGGTTTATATGTATTGAGGGGTAAGGACTAATTAAGTTTTGGGATGTTTGATATAACTGTTTAATTAAAAAGGATAATTTTTTAGAGGTATTGTATTACTGAAATGATTAACTAAAAATCTAAGTGATATTTTATTGAAAGCTTTTGAATTAATATAGAACCCCTAGGGTTATATTTTGTTGATATTTTAATGAAGTTAAAGGTTTATTAAGCAGTCTTAAAGTTTAAAATGATATCATAGAATTTTTTTCAAAGGTTTGTATGTAGAAATTTTAATGTTTTAAATGATATGACAGAATTCTCCAAAGGCTTATATGTATTGAGGGATAAGGATTAATTATAACTGGATAATTTTTTAAAATTTATTGTAATTTTAAAGTTTATACGTGATGAAAAGGTTATGTAAGAGGATATTTAGATTAATTGTATTATGTTGTTTTAAGGATAGACATGGGAGAATTTACAAATGTAATGTTGGGTTTCCATTTCCATTTCCTTCTCTTTCAAAAAATCTTCATAAAATGCTTTCACTTTATCAATTGTATCCAATCTATATCTTTGAAGTTCCTACATTAAAACTAACCCTTCTGGTACTACCATCTGTAGTTCACGCCTTTTTGAAGTAGTCTTTTGGTCAAAAATTGATATTCTCTTCTCATCTCTCACTTTTCTTGGTATTTGTTTCAAAACCACAATTTCTTTCTCCTTATACTTCAAGGTTTTCTCTCTGGCAATCTAAATTATTACTGCTTCAGTTTATTTCTTAGTAAATCTTATGTGTACTTTTCATGGTAACTTATTACGCATTGCATATCTGGTATACTCTCGATATATCTCGTCCACGTCCTCCATTTATTTATTTTATTTATTTTATTGAATTTCTCTACTGCCCTTCTCCCGAAGGACTCAGGGCGGTGCACAGCCGCATTAAAACAACCAAGTATACAAAATTTAAAAAATCAATTAAAACTAGTTAAACAGTTTGGCTCCCAGAATTAAAAACCCAAGAATTTAAAAACACCCAGTCCGGATTCTTTTCAAGCTAGTCCAGCTTGTTGGAAAAGTAAGGTCTTAAGGGCATGGCGGAAGGTATGCAGATCAGGGATCATGCGTATCCACGAGGGTAGTTCATTCCATAGGGCAGGAGCCCCCACAGAGAAGGCTCTCCCCCTGGGGGTCACCAGTCGACATTGCTTGGCTGACAGCACCCTGAGGAGCCCCACCCTGTGGGAGTGTATTGGTCGATGGGAGGCCATCCATGGCAGAAGGCGGTCTCGTAAACATCAGGGTCCTAAGCCATGGAGCACTTTAAAGGAGGTAACCAACACCTTGAATCGCACCCGGAAGACCACTGGGAGCCAGTGCAGCTCGCATAGGAGAGGTGTCACGTGGGTGCAACAAGTCGCTCCCATAATCACCCACGCAGTCACAATCTGGACCAGTTGGAGCCTCCGGGTGCTCTTCAAGGGGAGCCCCATGTAGAAAGTGTTACAGTAGTCTAGACGGGAAGCGATGAGGGCGTGGGTGACTGTGCGCAATACGTCCGGTCCAGAAAGGGCCGCAACTGGTAAATCAGGCAAACCTGATAGAAAGCCCCCCTGGCCACAGCCATCATATAGTCTTCTAAAGACAGACGTGCATCCAGGAAGACACCCAGATTGCAAGCCCTCTCTGAGTGGGCCAAAGTCTCACCCCCAATAGCCAGCGATGGAACCATCTGGCTATACCGGGACGCCAGAAGCCACAGCCACTCCGTCTTGGAGGGGTTGAGTCTGAGTCTGTTTCCCCCATCCAGATCCGCACAGCCTCCAGACACCAGGACATCACATCAAGGGCATCATTGGGGTGGTCTGGGGTGGAGATGTACAGCTGAGTATCATCAGCATAATGATGACACTTCACCCTGAAACCACAGATGATCTCCCCCAGTGGCTTCACATGAATGTTGAACAAAAGGGGCGAGAAGACTGACCCTTGCAGCACCCCCAAACAAGGCACCTTGAGGTCGACCTCTGTCTCCCTGTCAACACAAACTGCGTCCAACCAGAGAGGAAGGAGGAGAACCATGCAACACAGTGCCCCCCATTCCTAACCCCTCCAACCGGCGCAGCATGATACCATGGTATCATCAAAAGCTGCTGAGAGATCCAATAGGACTAGGACAGAGAAAACCCCCTGTCCTGGGCCCTCCAGAGATCATCAACCAAGGCGCCCAATGCCATTTCCATGCTGTGACCTGGCCTGAAGCCCAACTGGTGTGGATCTAGATAGACAGCTTCATCCAGGTACCAGGGCAGTTGCTGCACCACCACACTCTCAACAACCTTCGCCATAAAGCAAAGGTTGGAGACTGGACGGTAGTTAGATAATACAGCTGGGTCCAGGGACGGCTTCTTGAGGAGGGGTCTCACCACCACCTCTTTAAGGGCAGAGGGGAAGAGACCCTCACTCAAAGAAGCATTTATCATCCTCTGAAGCCAGCTTTGCATAACCTCCCGGGAGGCTAGCACCAACCGGAGGGACACGGGTCCAATAAACATGTGGCAGAGCTCAACCTACCCAGAATCCTGTCCATATCCTTGGGAGTCACAGAGTCAAACTCCTCCCAGATAACACTCTCAAGATCCACCTCCATCACCCCATCTGAACCCACCCAATCGGAGTCTAACCCCTCCCGAATCTGAGCTTTTTGTCATGCAGATATTGCATGAAATCCTCAGCCCGATCCTGCAAGGGGTTTTCCCGTGCTCCCACCTGGAGTCGGGAGTGGGTCACCCTAAACAGGGCAGTTGGATGGTTTTCTGCAGATGCAATAAGAGTGGAAAAATAATTCAATTTTGCCTTTATCACCACTAGGTAGATCTTAATATGAGACCTCACCAGTGTTCGGTCGGATTCGGAGTGGCTAGCCCTCCAATCACACTCTAGGCATCTTTTCCGGCACTTCATCTCCCTCAGCTCCTCAGAGAACCAGGGAGCCAGTTGGGATCGGCACCGGATCAGAGGCCGCAAAGGCACGACACAATCCAAAGCTCCAGCGGCCGCCCTATCCCAGGCGGCCATCAGTTCTTCAGGCGAGTCATGAGCCAGAACCTCAGGGAATGGCCCAAGCTCTGTCTGGAACCTATCAGGGTCATCAGGCACCTGGGACAGAACCACCTAGTTGGTTCCGTCTCCCTGCAGTGGAGGGGAGCGGTTCGAAAGTCTAATTGGAGGAGCGAATGATTTGACCATGACAAGGGCTTGATGACTAGATCCTCTATTTCTAGATCATTCAACCACTGACCAGAGACAAAAATCAAGTCCAGAGTGTTGCCTCCTATCTGAGTAGGGCCTTGAACTAACTGGGTCAGGTCCATGGCCATCATGGAAGCTATGAACTCCCGAGCTGTCTCCGACGTTTTGCTGACAGATGGCAAGTTAAAATCCTCCATGGCCATAAGTCTGAGGATGTCCAATGCCACCCCAGCTATTACATTGAACAGCTCAGGCAAGGCTGTTGCTATGTGGCAGGGAGCCAGGTACACAGTCAGCAAGCCCATCTGTACTGCATGACCCCACTTCACAAGGAGGGATTCACATCTGCCTATCTGAGGAACAGTGGCCTCTCTCGGACATAGACTTTCCTTAATAACCACCACCACCCCTCCCTTCCCCTGAGCCCTCAGCCGATGGAATGCACGGAAGCCTGGTAGGCACATTTCAACGAGGGGGACCCCTCCTCCTGGCCCAACCAGGTCTCTGTAATCCCTGCCAGATCTGCACCCCGCTCCAAAAGAAGATCATAAATGAGAGGGCCTTGTTAATCACAGACCTGGCATTGCACAACATCAGCCCAAGGCCTAGGATCCATGCAACCCGAAAATCGAGAATCAGCTTCGCCTTGGGGGCCGGAGTGCGCAATCGCTCTCAGACAGCAAGTGCACACTCCCATGACATGATTCGGCTCTCTGCTGCCACCATATCTTCCTCCATCATCTTCTCCTTGGTGATTTTTAGTGCTTCAGCCAGTATTCCTATCATAATTCCAGCCAAATTCTCTCCCTTTTCTTCTTACACATTTTGAAATCTGAGATAGAATTCTGATCTATCCATCTCCTATCCAATCAGTCCACTCCTATCTCGCTCAGCTGCTCCCAATGTTGTATCCATATCTTTGATTTTTTTTCTCTCCTTTTTCTCTTCCTTTTTCTCAAGCTTTTGCAATCTCTCTTCATATTTCAACATCACTTGCTGAATGTTTGTCACTTTTTCATCTATCTTGTGTAGTTGTTGATCTGTCTTAAGCAGTTGTTCCATCCTTTGGACTGTTTGAAGAATAATTTGCATTGTCATGTCTTTCTCCTTTTCTTTCTTTCTCCTGCTGAAGCATAGTCTGAATTGATCGCTGTCCTCCAGATGGTGATGACGAAGGCGTGGTAGCAGAGGATCCCACCGTCGCTACTTTTCTGCTCATTCTGTCCAGTAGTCAGCCAAAACCAAGGCCAGCCCCCCCACAAAAAATAGTCAGAAGTTAAAAAAAGGAAAAAAATGAAGCAAAGGAAAGAAAAAAAGAAATGGAACAATTCTTCAAGTTCTTCAAAACCTAATCTACTTTTATGAGCAAAAAGAATTTTTTAAAAAGTGAAAAAAAAGGAAAAAGGAAGAAAGAAAAAGTATATTAAAAAAAAGACCCCAAAATAAAAACTCAAAACTCAAAACTCAGTCTTCAGGCTCTTAGTCGCCTTAATCCAATTCAATTATGTAAAAGGGGTGGGGGGAGTCCATTGAACATGTCTATGCAGAAAAGATGTACAGAGAGTTATCACTCAACCAAGGCAGGAAAGAATAATAAAAATCAAAAGAGGTTCCAATTTCTTCTACAATGTTTCCAGATTCCTACCTCTTATAGATTCAAAAGAGGCACTTGGGTAAACAATATTGATAGTTCCAACTTCCTCAGATGCCCTCACAACAATCTTATCAGTCAGTAAATTCAGAGTCCTTGGGTTATCAAAACAAATAACAAAGTTTCTTTTCCAGCAGATGGCAGTATTACACACTCTCCTGTCCTTTCTGCAACTTATGATTACAAACTTCCTTGTCAGCAGAATAGTAATTTTAAAGTTTAAACTTTACTCCAAAATCATAAAAAGAAAGAAAACAAAAAGAGGAAAAAATTCAATCCCAAAGAAAGATTATTTTAAAAGGAAAAGGCACAAAGGCTTGCCAATGTTAGTCTCTTAATTTGTCAATCTCTTTCAATCCAGTCCCGGTCCTTAGTAAAACAGAGTTTTAAAGTCTGCCAAATTAAATAGTTTGGGTAAAAAAAAACCAAAAGAAAAACCAAGTCTTAATTAAATTCACTGCTTAGTTTCTTTTAATCTTCAATTCTCTTATCATTTCACAGCAGGGTGTTCTTTGTATAGTTAAAGTTAAAGTTAAGCTCTCTCATCGCATCAGCTCATTGTCATTCAAATTCTCTTCCAGAGCTGTCACCGGAATGGCTACCACCCCACTGTGAGAAAAAGGGCTTCTCCTGGATCAACCAGGGACTTTGTGATATTCCTGGGATCGTCAGGATGTGCTCTCCACTATCACAGTCAAAATAAGACTGTGAGGTCCAAAAAGGACCGTCTAGCAGCGGGACTATCAGCGGTGATCCTGGAGCACCAGAATCTTCTGACTGTCCCAAAGTGACGTCAGCTTCCTCCTGTTTCTATATTTTTAACACTCATGATATAGTTGCTACTTGCTACAAACTAAAATAAATTTGTAAAATGCTATTGGTGTAATCTTAATCTACAATTTATAAGCTTAACCCTATTAGTGATAATGAACTCTTTTGAAAACTGCATTAATTAGTAGTACTTGTTTAAAAAAATTTTAAATATTAGTTTTTTTAACTTAAACTATTTAAAACCATTTTTTTGGAAAAACTTTTAGACATAAAAATATAGAGATATTAAAATTGTAACCATATTTAGAATAGTCTCTTTGAAAGCACAAGTAACATTTATAGATTTCAATAGATCTTTTAGAAGAAAAATTATGTGCGAATCAACCCACTGAATATGATTTTTTGAGAGAAGAAGTTTGTCTTCAGCCTAAAGATAACTATTTTCCCAATTACAGAAGCACTAATTCACAGTGGTTAATCAGAGCTGATGCTGCATTTTATTCCAAGAAGGTCCACTTCACATGGTACTCAGAGAGCATATTATGTCATATAATATAAAACAAATTTAAAATAATGTTAGTCAAGAACCCTGCATAAATATCCACATCACTATGGGACTTATCCCATAAATAGGATTAGACTGTTGTGTTGTTACAGAGAAATTACCACTCCCCGTACATAAAATCCTAAACTGAAGAAATGTATTCATTCTCAGCCTTCTCTACTGACAGAATGAAAAGACTACTCAGTATAAGTCCATGTAGGCACTATGTGGGGTAATATTAGTTGTAACTTAGTTGAGATAAACAGAAGAGCAGATTGTCAGGTTGCTCATTGTGCAATAAGAACACTGAGATCTGGTTCATTCATTATGCTATCCCTGATTTCTTTCACCATCATTTATTGAACATACCACATTTGATTAAATTCACAAAACCTGCTGAGCCATAAGCAGGTATTAACCAATCACAAGTACTGGGTTCCCCCATCCCACTGAACCAAATCAAAGAAACCATATGATAGTGTAATACAGTGATTCTCAAAGTATGGCCCGAGGATTCCAGAGTATCTCCTAAAACCTTTTTAGGGCGTCTGTAAAATCAAAATTATTTGTCAATCTATGTTGAAAATAATACATTATTAAAATTCCATCAAACAATAATGGGAAAGGCTAGTGACAGTAGATACCTCAATTTTAATTTTTAAGATCAGTGAGGGACGAGGTTGCTCAGTGGCTAAGAAGCAGCTTGTCAATCAAAAGATTGGCAGTTTGGCAGTTCAAATCCCTAGTGCTGCGTAACGGGGTGAGCTCCCATTACTTGTTCCAGCTTCTGTCAACCTAGCAGTTCAAAAGCACGTAAAAAAAATGCAAGTAGAAAAATAGGGACCACCTTTGGTGGGAAGGTGACAGTGTTCGGTGTGCCTTTGGCATTTAGTCATGCCGGCCACATGACCATGGAGACTTCTTTGGACAGTGCTGGGTCTTCGGCTTTGAAACAGAGATAAACACCTCCCCTAGAGTCGGGAAGGACTAGCACATATGTGCAATGGGAACCTTTTTATGTTGATCAATATAACCCATATAAACAAAAGTTCTTTTGTAGTGGAAAAGGAGTCTGAGAGGGAAAAAAACATTAAGAATCACTGATGTAATGCAATATATGACTATGGCCTAAATAAATGACTAACTCAAGAGAGGTTAGCAGGTAAAACAGAGTTCCCTCCCACTGGGGGGGATTTTTACTTAACCACAAGAGTTCAATAAGGCCCTCCTGGAAGGTGATAAGAAATGTATTACTAAGATATGTAATCTCCTCCTGTCCTGACTGTAGCTGAGGAAATAGTTAAAGACTCAATGATAGCCTAGGGGAGGAACTTCAGATATTCATTGGATCTGGAAAAATGGCAACAAATATGGAATAGAAATGTAAAAATGACGATGGCAATGTCTTTGAAAGAAAATATATTTAAAATGTTATATAGTTGGTATATACCACCAGCAAGAATCACAAAGATGTTTCCTGAAACTTCAGCAGAATGTTGGAAATGTGGGCCAGCCAGGGGTACTTTTTACCACCAATGGTGGACATGACTACAAGCCCAAAACTATTGGAATAAGATAAAAGATTGGCTCATGGAGATTACAGGAGTCAGCTTTCAACTGAGACCAGAGGTTTACTTGTTAGGAATAAATTCTGAGGGCATAAGGAAAAAAGACTGGTACCTTTTCATACATATTACCACTGTGGCTAGAATTGCATATGTGCAATTTTAGAAAGGGAAAGAAGTACCATCAGATCAGATGATTATTAACAATATTTTGTGGTGTGCAGAATGTGATAGACTAACATATATTCTTAAAGATAGACAAGAATCAATTTTCAATCAAAGTTGGGATAAATGGTACCAATGGATAAAAGTAAAAATGTCATGGGATAGATGTTAGGAAAACATGTAGCATAGATATGTAAATAGCAAGCTAAATATAAATAAGGTAATATCAGATATAAGAAGACTAACAAGTGCAAGAAGTAATATGATAAACCTGATGTCAGCCTCTCAGTGCTGACATAGTAAAGAGGGGGTTAAATTCCTGTGGGATTAGTAAGAGAGACTGCCGTAGAATGATTTAGATAATGACCAATAGGATAAGGAAGCAAGACAGGAAAAGGAGGGAATTTGGAGCAGAGGTCATTTGCTGACTGCATATGAGTCCGTGAAGACGTTGTTCTAACAAATAAAAGTTTTTTTTTCTTTATTATCAAAATGTGAGAGGCATTTTATTTCTTTAGACAACTCGAGCCGGACACCTGATTGAAGTTGTAGTGTGATGATATATAATGTTATTATATAACTTAGAAACTGTATATATGCAGGGGTTGAGTCAACCTCAGTCGTATGTATGTGATTTTGTTGTTATAGTCTTCTTTCTGTTTTTTGTATTTAATTTATAATAAAATATTTATTTTTAAAAAATCAGGTATACTACTGTGGGCAAGAATATTTCAGAAGAAATGGAGTAGCTGTCATAGTCAATAAAAGAATAGGAAAAGCAGTACTGGGATACAAACTCCAAAATGACAGAATGATCATAGGTCATCCTATGATCTAGACAGCATACTAAAAAGCAGAGGCATCACCCTGCCAACTAAAGTGCATATAGTCAAGGCCAGTTGTAATGTATGGTTGTTAAAGTTGGACCATAAGGAAGGCTGAGCATCAAAGAATTGAGGCCTTTGAACTATGGTGCTGGAGAAGACTCCTGCGAGTCCCTTGGACTGCAAGGTGATCAAATCAGTCAGTCCTAGAGGAGATTGACCCTGATTGCTCTTTAGAAGACCAGTGTCACGCTAGAGTTGTCTGAACGAAATTAGATGCCTCTCACATTTTGATAATAAAGAAAAAAATCTTTTATTTGTTAGAACAACGTCTTCACGGACTCATATGCAGCCAGAAAATGACCTCTGCTCCATCATCCCTCCCTTTCCTGGCTTGCTTCCTTATCCTATTGGTCATTATCTAAATCACTCTACGGCACTCTCTCTAAATAATCTCACAGGAATTTAACCCCCTCTTTACTATGTCAGCACTGAGAAGCTGACATCCGGCCCCTCTCCCTTCATTCTTCAGCAAAACTTGCACAAGATAAAACAACAGGTCTAATACCATTACCCCGTCTGGGACTGTGTCCCACCCCCTCCCGGCCTGTCCGGGTGATCTGCATGGAATTTAGCTATAAGGCGGTCAGCTTGAATGTTCGTGCTCTTCACCCATGATGCTTCTGATTGGGTAACCCTTCCACTTAATTAAGTATTGGAGGCGGCCTCTGTGCCACCTCGAATCGAGAATTCGCTGTACTTTATAATGACTTTGGCCCCCAATGATCAAGGGCCCTGGGGGATCACGTAGCACCGGCCTTAAAGTTGACACCACCACAGGCTTCAGAAGACTACTGTGAAAAACGGGGTGTATCTTTCCTAGTAACCGGGGCAACTGCAATTGTACCGTGACCGGGTTGATTATTTTTACTATAGGAAATGGTCCTATAAATTTCGGGCCCAATTTCCTAGTTGGGAGTTTGAGTCTCAAGTACTTGGTGGAGAGGTAGACCTTCTCTCCTACTCGGAACGGTCTTTGAGGGGCTCGGTGCTTATCTGCTTGCTTCTTATAAGCCTGTGCTGCCTTGTCTAATGCCTTTTTGAAGTTCTCCCAGGATTCTCTTAGCATCGCCATCCAATCGTTCAAACTGACTGAAGAAGGGGGTTCCCTGGGATATTCTGACATGGGGACAAAATCCATACCGCTCACTACCTTGAATGGGGTTAGTCCTGTACTACTGTGGACAGCATTGTTGTACGCGACCTCCGCAAAAGATAGGAGGTCCACCCAGTTCGACTGTTGGTAGTCTACATAGCACCTCAAGTACTGCTCTATCATGGCATTCAGTCTCTCCGCCCCGCCATTGGTGCTCGGGTGAAATGCTGAGCTGAGACCTTGGGATGATCCTATGGATCGTAGGAATTCCCTCCAAAATTTCGCTGTGAACTGGACACCTCGGTCAGAGATGATTCTTCTGGGTACTCCATGCAAGTGGTAGATGTGTTTCACAAACAGCTTGGCCAATTGGCGGGCTGAGGGTAGCCCACTACAGGGTATGAAATGTGCCTGTTTGGAGAATAAGTCTATTACGGTCCAGATCACTGTGTTTCCGCCACTCTTCGGCAGCTCTACTATAAAGTCCATTGCAATCTCTTCCCATGGTCTTGTCGGTTCAGCTACTGGCTGCAGTAACCCAGGAGGTTTTCCTGGTCGGGTTTTCATCGTGGCACAGATGGTGCAGCTCTTCACATAGCTGTCCACGTCTTTCCTCATGTGAGGCCACCAAAATTGTCTTCGTACTAAGTGCAGAGTCTTTAGAAAACCGAAGTGGCCTGCTGGTCTAACATCGTGGCTCCTTTTGAGGACTAGGGTGCGTAGAGTTTCTGGGACGTAAGGTTTCGTCCCTTTCCATGCTACGTCGTTCCTCCTTGTCAAAAGATGCTGATTGTCTCGGAACCAGGGGTCCGCCAATGTCTCTGTTTTGAGCCGTGTCGTCAGGTCACCTGCTGGTTGGCCCTGCTGGTCGCGATGCTGGCGTCTGGTGGTTACTTGACCCACTCCTTGAGGCGAGGGGATGATGGCATTCACCACCTGCTCCCGTTCACTGTTGTACTGGGGCATTCGGGAGAGGGCATCGGCCAGAAAATTCTTCCCCCCTGGGATGTGTTTCAGCTCGAAGTTGAACCGATTGAAATATTGGGCCCATCGGACTTGTCTGGGTGATAATTTCTGCGGGGTCCTAAGGGCCTCCAGATTTTTATGGTCAGTCCAAACCTCGAACGGTGTCTGGTTTCCTTCTAGCAGATGTCGCCAGGTCAACAGTGGCCACCTCACTGCAAACGCTTCCTTTTCCCATGCTGCCCAGCGTCTCTCTGTGTCGGTGAATTTGCGGGAAGTGTAAGCACAGGGCTGAAGGTTCCCTTGGCTGTTCTTTTGGAGTAGAACCGCTCCCACTGCCACGTCGCTGGCATCTGTTTGGATGACGAAAGACTGGTTGGGGTCAGGATGTTTCAAGACTGGTTCTTTTGCAAACATTTCTTTTAGTGTTTCGAAGGCTTGTAGGCAGGCCGGGCTCCACTGTAGAGGCTGTCCTGGGCGAGGTTTTGTTGCTGGACTCCCTGTTTTTAAGAGGTCGGTTAGAGGTTTGGCAATTTTTGCAAAAGAGGGGATAAATTGTCTGTAGAAGTTCGCGAACCCTAAGAAGCTTTGCAGTTGTCTGCGGGTGCGTGGGGGGCGCCAGTCAAGGACCGATTGTACTTTGGCTGGGTCCATTTCTATCCCCTCATTGGACACTCGGTAACCTAAGTAGTCTAGCCGTGACTGGTGGAACTCGCATTTCAACAGTTTGACATAGAGGTTCGCTTTCAGCAGTTTTTCGAGCACCTGGCGGACGAGGGGTATGTGTTCGTCTATGGTTTCTGTGTAAATGAGAATGTCGTCCAGGTAGACGAGGACCCCCTTATAAAGGTGACCATGTAAAACTTCATTTATCAGTTGCATGAACACCGCCGGTGCTCCCTGTAGTCCGAAAGGCATCACTTTAAATTGAAAACTTCCTAGGGGGCAATTAAATGCTGTCTTCCACTCGTCTCCTTCCTTGATGCGTATGCGGGAGTAGGCTTCACGAAGGTCTAGTTTGGTAAAAACCTTCCCTTTGGAAGGTTAGCTAAGGTGAGCTAGCATGTCTTTCATGAGGGGGAGGGGGTATAAGTTGTGCACGGAGACACAGTTTATCCCGCGAAAATCGACCACCAGACGCATGGAGCCGTCTTTCTTCTCCCTGAAGAAAACTGGTGCTGCTACCCGTGGTTTGGCTGGTTCGATAAAACCCCTTTGTAGGTTCTTGTCTATGTACTTTCGCAGTTCTTGCATTTCATGGGGTGTCATGGCGTACAATTTAGGTTTGGTAGTTTCGAACCAGGGATGATTTCGATAGCGCAATCGGCGTCGCGGTGGGGTGGTAGTACGTCACACTCGGTCTCGCTAAATACTTCTGCCAAGTCTTGGTACTCTTTTGGGATCTGGTTCTGGCCGTGGGGGGTGCTGGAGGTGGCCACCAGTTGCTCTGTTGTCCCTTTACAGGGCGGGTTGGGCACCTGTGTTGGAGGCGTCTTTTGTCCCTCTAGAGGGAGGGGTTGGACCCCCTGGGTGGGAGGAGGGGCCGTTTTCTCTGGTTGTGGTGGCAGGGGGTGGGGTCCCCTTGCTATCCTCAGTCTGCGGGTCCCTTCTTGCCACCAGATGGTGGGGCCCCACTTGTCCAGTCAGGAGAGTCCCAGTATGACTGAGTTGGTCATCTTGGGGGCTATTATGAACCGAATCATTTCCCAGTGATCCGCTAGCTCCAGCTTCACCGGCTCGGTCAAATGTGTGGCATCCGCCCCCCTAGTAGGGATCCATCAACTTGCTGAAAACAGATTGGGTGGCTGAGCCTTTTAGCCCGGATCCCCAGTTTTAGGACTGTGGGTAGGTTAATCAGGCACCTCGTGCAACCCGAATCTACTAAGGCTTGAAAAGTCCCTTGGGTACCTGTTTTTGGGGCTGTTAGGCATATGGGGAAAAGAAAAGGGTGGATGGGTGCGCTCACCATTGGGTCGTTTTCACCATCGTCATCGCCCTCATACAGTTCGGGGGGTCGATTCGCATCGTCGGAGCTCCCCCTATTTTCAGTCAGATGGGCAAAAACTTCTGCAGTCAGGGAAAGTCTTAATGGTGCCTTGGTGGTGTGCCCGGGTCCTCGTTCCAGTCGTACCTTGGCCAGGGGCCCTGTTTTTGGCCCCGGGGTTTCACACGCTGCTGCCAAATGCCCAACTCCCCCACACCTGTAGCACCTCAGTGGACTCCGTGGGGTGGATGGCCTCTGGGTGGCCCGTGATACTGTAGTTTCTGGTCTGATAGACGGTTCCTGGTCCAGCTGGGTTTTCTCCTTTGCCTGTGGTTGTTTTAGCATGTTGTTGGCACGTAGCCCTCTCTCAACTTGCGTCGCTATCCGGAACCAGTCAGACAGTCGGTTCGGAATATCTCGATAAGCAGTCACTTGGGTGATTTGCTTATCTAAGCTTGTTCTAAAGAAGTATACTAGCAGTCGTTCAGGCAAAGGAGGTAAAGTCCCAACAACTTTCCTGAACTCACGGATATGTTCTTGGACAGACTTTCCCCTCTGCATTAGGTGCCTGAGCTCATCTTCTACATAGGGCTCGCAGCAGTTGTAAGAAACCATCTGCATCTTGCAGTTGGGGGGCCCTGTATTTGTACTGGGCTGCTGACCAGCTCCTTGCTTCTCCCTCCAGACCTTCTGCGATGGCACTGACCAGGGCCCTGGGGAAAGGGGAAAGGTGTGCATAGCGCTCGATGTAAATCTCAGCTGCATTGAGAAATTGAGCTAGCAGGTCCGGATCCCCATCAAATTTCCCTCTGAATCGGGGTGGTTCCACCCTCAGTGGCCTCTCCTCCCATTGCAGGGGTCTGTGAGCCTGCCCACAGTGCCTTTGGGCTTCTTCATCATCTCCCATTTGGGTGCAGGGGAGTGATGCCGTGGCTGGGCTGGGTTGCTTGCTGAGCAGGGAGGGAAGCCCTGCGTGCATTTTGGAGCTTTCTTCTCTCATCTTTTTTTTTTCCTTGTGTGTGTGTGTGGGGGGGGGGCTATGCTGCCGTTTGGAGAGCCATAGAACCTTCCCCCCTTACCTGCCACTTGATGGGAGTCCAGCAAAAGGCATCATAATTTTTTCCTTTTCTGAGGCAAACCTCCGGTGGAGATGGCTTTTTTTTTTCATGGCTTCTGATAAGGTTGTTTACCCACGGAGACATCTGAAGGCCTGCCAACGTTGGCAGTAGCTTAGGAATGCATAAATATTTTTAGAAGAAAAGCTTTTGAAGAGAGCATTTCTTTTTGTTTTAAAAAACAGGAAGATATTTTCCTGGCTGTCTGTCACGCTAGAGTTGTCTGAACGAAATTAGATGCCTCTCACATTTTGATAATAAAGAAAAAAAACTTTTATTTGTTAGAACAACGTCTTCACGGACTCATATGCAGCCAGGAAATGACCTCTGCTCCATCATCCCTCCCTTTCCTGGCTTGCTTCCTCATCCTATTGGTCATTATCTAAATCACTCTACGGCACTCTCTCTAAATAATCTCACAGGAATTTAACCCCCTCTTTACTATGTCAGCACTGAGAAGCTGACAACCAGATCCTGAAGATGAAACTGAAATACTTTATCCACTTAATGAGAAGGAAGGACTCACTGGAGAAGAGCCTAACGCTGGGAACGATTGAGAGCAAAAGAAGAATGCGACGGCAGAGAATGAGGTGGCTGGATGGAGTCACTGAAGCAGTCGGTGTGAGCTTAAATGGTCTCTAGGGGATGGTAAAGGACAGGAAGGCCTGGAAGAAAGTTGTCCATGGGGTCAAAATGGGTTGGACATGATTTCACAACTAACAATAATAACAAAGCCACTGAGGAACTAATTGAGGAAATCAAGAATGAAACTGTCTCAGGAGGCAATCTTACTTCTCTCAACCATGAAGGTTCAGCTGCTATTCCATGTAACAGGTTTCTGCTTGCTACCTTCATTAGCTGCTTTTCTGGTCCCACACCACAGAGCCTGTTCTACATTCAGTTTAATCAAATTCCCTGAAGGAAGGGTGGTGATTTCTTTTGCTTACTAACTTAGTTTACAAGGTAGGATGTTAGTAGAATACCTGCATTTGAAGTGATTCTTGTATGGCTTCCCTTGTTGCGTAAAATGGGAGGAAATAAGTCCCAGAGCAAATCATCTGGTTTTCATTGTTTGTAATATAGGTTGCGCGGCCAACATGTCATCTAAAATATTTAGATATTTGGAAACAACAGGCATCAAAACTGTGATGATGGAAAGAATGGATAGTGGCATCTTCTTAACTCAATTTGGATTTATTGCTATCAAATGAAATATTTACTAATATGAATCTGATCATTATTATAAATATTATTACATATAGTTACAACTAGATATATTGCAAAAACGAAGTAAAAAACAGAGTAATGGATTTACTTGTTTAAAGTGGTAATCTACTAGTACAACCAAGACTAGAACTATCCACTATTCAGTAAACAGGGAAAAGAAAGGAAAAGAAAAAAAGTCTTTACAGCCCCACCCCCAGTTAGATACTAATTGGTAGCAAATTCTGCTTTCTGTTGCAAAGATTTAAACTACGGTAAAGGTTATGTTTTTGGTTCAACAAAAGATTGTATACATAAAGTTAATTGTATTTGAAAAAAATGATCAAAGGCATTCTTGTGTAAGCCTCAGTAGTAAGTACTATGTTAAATATGTACAAGTGATTAATTACCAGAATCTATTCTATCTATTCCAAAAGCAGATCTTTTATGGCTGAGAGAGTCTTCTTAAATTTGCTCCTGAGAATTGCTGAGGATAACTTGAATTGCTCCTGGATGTCCTTTGGACTTTTTGAGAAATCTTTTTAAGAATATCAGCAAAGTGTAGCTAGATTCTCACAGAGTTAATTGAAAACAAGGTAAATCTTATTGGTTGGGTTCATACAACAGACTAAAAATACTTGTTAACTTATGCCTCAGCATTTCATGCAAATCAGCCATTTAATATATTGCATGAAATTGGGAAGATTAATTCAATAAAACATTATTCATTTAACTATGACTTAGAATAAAGGTAGTCCTTGATTTATAACCAAAACTGAGCCTGAAATTTTTGTTGCTAAGCAAAAGTCATTTTATGACCTTTCTTACCACAGTTGTTAAATGAATTAACATTCAGCTGCCTGCAATTACTGCTAGTTCAAATCTCCCCAGGCTCAAGATTAACTCAGACTTCCATCCTTTCTAAGGTAGGTAAATTGGGGATCCAGTTTGTGGGGGCAATAAGCTGACTTTGTATAAATATACAAAAGTATGAAAGCTATTGCTTAACACATTGTAAGCCGCCCTGAGTCTCTGGAGAAGAGCGGCATATAAATCAAATTTTTAAAAAATCACTGCAGTTGTTAATAACACAATTGTTAAATGAATCTGCTTCCCCATTGATTTTGCTTGTTGGTCGCAAAAGGTACAGTATTTTTTGGAGTATAAGATACATTTTTTTACACCCAAAAAGAGGGTGAAAATCTGGGTGCATCTTATAGTCTGAATGTAGCCCAACCCACTCACTAGCCCTACCCTTTGGAGGTTGTCAGCCACCGGGCGTCGCATTTTCCGGAAGTTTCCAGCAGCGGGAATCCTCACATTGCCAAAAATGAGCATCGCATTTTCAGTCTCTGCACACTGGGAGATGGGCGGTGGAAATGGTAAGGGTGCTGTTTGGAACCGGCCGAAAACTGCCGCTGCCGCATTTTCATGAGGGCACGCAGCTCTGCAAATTGTATCGGGGAGCAAAATGCCAGAAAACGCGATGCATGGAGGCAATGCTCTTGTGAAGCAGGTGCTTCTGCATGAGAGGGGTAAAGCAAGGTAGCCCGGCCTGCCCCTTTTCCAGACGACCCAGGCTGAGGGCAGTCAGCTTCTGCTCCTGGCCCAGGAGACGGATCTGGCCAGGAAGAAATAGAAAGTGAGACTGCAGAAGAGGAGGAGGGCGCACAGCTCTGCGAATTGCTTCAGGGAATTGGGGAGGAAAAAGAGCATTGCCTCCATGCATTGCATTTACTGACATTTTCCTCCTCAATTCCCCAAAGCAATTCACAAACCTGTGCGATCCTCCTCCTTTTCCGCAGTCTCACTTTCTTTTTCCTCCTAGCCAGATCCGTCTCCCAGGCCAGGAGCAGAAGCCAATTGCCCTCAGCCTGGGTTATCTGGTGAAGGGGCAGGCCGAGTAGTGAGCACCTTACCTTACACCTCTCACAGAGAACTGCCTGCTTCATAGAGAACTGCCTGCTTCGTAGAGAACTGCCTGCTTCGTAGAGAACCGCCTGCTTCCATGCATCACATTTCCTGGTGTTTTCCTTCCCAATTCTCTGATGCAATTAACAGAGCCATGTTCTCTCCCCCTCCTTCATGGCTAAAGGAGAAGAAAACTCTAGGTATGTTGAGAAGACACACACACATGCTCCTGTTGCTGGAAGAAGGTTGAAGTTGGTTCCCCCCCTTTGCTCTCTTAAACTGAACTGCACTGTTTTATTGACTTGTTGATAAATGATCCTGGAAGAAAGCAGCAGCTGGCCACTGTGGAGGCACCGCCAATCCATTTCTGGTGTCAAAATGCCAAGCAGCTGTGCAGAGCTGAGACATTTCTCCTTCATGCCACCCCTGCCCCCAGATGCTCAGTGCAGTTCAGTTTAAGAAAGCAAGAGGGGGAACCGACCTCAACTGCAGATGGAGCCCCTCTGGGCACAAAGACTGTTTGGGAGGAGAAGGTGGCTGAGGAGGAAGGAATGTAGGTGCAAGGAAAGGTGCAAGGACGGGGTGAGTGGGGCTTCAGGAGAAACAGCCCTTCTCCCCTTCTTCCAGCAACAGGAGTATGTGTGTTCTCAATGTACCCAAAGTTTTCTTCTTCCCCTTTAGCCACTGAGAGCTCTGAGTTCTCCCAGAGTCTGCTTGGAAGCAGGTCCACCGGTTCTGATGGCTGCCTTCACAACTTGTGCAAGGACTGGAGATCCCCACTCCTACAGCAGTAGACTTCTCCTTAACCTCCCGAGATTTCTGCCCCCATGGCTGCTGTGTGGTATAAGGTGAGTGTGGTCCGTGCAGACCACCTGCTGGCTTTCGGTGTGCTGATTGGGCTTGCATCTTCAAGGAACTGGTGGCTTGCTGGGTGCTGCATAGGAGACAGGGGTGAAATGCTCCCGGTTCAGATCGGATCACCCGATCCAGTAGTGATGGCAGTGGGTGGTTTGGAGAACTGCTAGCAAAAATCCCTGCACCCTCCCCCACCATGCCCAGCTGAGCCGCATGATCATCAGAGGCCTTTTTTTTACTTTTTTACTTTTTTTTTATTTTTACAACCTCTTCCACGGAATAAATGCTTTTAAAAGTAAAAAAAAAAGCCTCTGCTGATCGTGCAGCTTAGCTGGGATCATCAGAGGCTTTTCAAAACATTTTTTCTGCCATCTCTTTGGCTGAAGAGATTGTAGAAACAATGCTTTGAAAAGTAAAAAAAAAAAAGTTGGCCATGCCCACCCAGTCACGTTACCCCACCTACCAAGCCACACCCACAGAACTGGTAATAACAAATTTTACATTTCACCCCTGGCAGGAGGTGTAAGGCAAGGTGCTGCCACTCGAAAACTGTTGATCTCCACTGCCTGAAACCACCTGAAAACACAATGTTCTTTCTTTGCCTCCGCACACCCCATTTTTGGAATCAGGGAGGCAGCAGAGATCTCCAGGTAGTGGAGATCATGGCAATGGTGTTTTTGGATGGCAAGCGCCTTGCCTTATGCCCCCTGAGCAGTGCCTGCTTCGCCAACCATGGTGCATGGTGCAGCTCTCGCCTAATCTCTGTCTGATGATGGGGCGGCTTTGGGTCATTTGGAGGTCCACTGGGGCTGATTTAACCCCCTTCAGCCCCAACATCAACTAGGGGAACCTTTTCCCAGCTCAACGAGGTTTCTCTCACCCTCTGGATCATCGGAGCTGGGCATATATTGGCATGTGAAGGCACCATGGGAGGCTAACTCTAGCAGTTCCGTTAATGGCAGTTACATCAGTTCCTCCATTCTTAAAGCAACAGCAGTTGGAACGACAATGGCAGCAGGCGGCGGCGACAAATGGCACCATGGCAGTCCCTGTCGAGCCCTAGACACCCTGGGGGCTCCGAATTGGTTTGGGGACTTGCTGGGAAACCTGAAGCTGAATGACTACCTCTTCAAGTTCAGGGCAACCTGAACCTGAATGACTACCTCTTTGAGAGGCCTGAGCTAAGGCCAGTGACAGCTTGCAAGGTCATCAGAGGGAATCTAAAAACTATTAACCCCTGGAGTGCCTTGAGTGCCCTGAATCACACAAGGTGTTTAGACCCTTGCTGGAATTGGAAGACATCATTATAATTTAAAGTCTGGAGCCTGGCAATATATGCAAAGGACTATTCAATATGCTGAGAGTAGGAGAGGCCAGAGGTTGAAAAAAGACTATCTACCTGGTCACCTTGGAGGCCTCCCCCAGCTTTCTCAATTCTCTCCATCGGCTAGTCCCTAACCCAGCCACCTCCAGCTTATACATTACCACCTTGATTTTGACACTGACCTCGCTGCCTCCAGACTATACTTTCACCACCTAGACAACCTTCCCTCTTTATATATACATCTACCCCCACACCCCCATGGAGCTATTATCATTCTACCTTCACTGTTTGGCTTTATTTCCAACTGAGCCACCCTCTTGTCATACGTTGTCTGGGCAGCTACTAATGTGGATGCTGAGGGAGTTTCGAATTACTGACATCACTGAGCAGACAGAACAACAAACTTATTACGATCATCTTATTCAGAACGAGCCGCCGTTAGAGGATGACTAGATTTTTATCCTCTGCTTATCCTGAGACTGCACTAAACTCCTTCCCCCTGCCGTGAGAGAGCAAGGGAGACCAGTTTCTTACCCACGCTGAATTTATCACTCGACTGCCTCAAGACTCTTACATCAAACTATTGGACCAGACCCAAATGCTGTACCCATCTGACTTACTAGATGTATTTGGCGACCGAACTCTTGGCATTGCGAGACTCCCCCCTCTCGCAAATTTGGCCCTCCACATTATCGAGGGCCTACCTTGATGACGGATTTTGGAATCCCGAGAGTGGCATGGTGCTAAGAGGGGATTAAGGGCTTTCTTATCTAATTTTCTAACCAAGATTTTAATGGCTTCTGAAAGGGGGGTGGGCATAAACAGGGTGGATCATGTGGATTTGGGGGGCAATCCACAGAGGGAGGGATTAGTAAATAATTTTCCAAAAGTGAAGCCAAAGTCAACACAAAATTACATAGGAAACTCGAAACTGGGAACAGGCAGACTTAATACTGGCATGGAAATGGGCTGTTCCATCAAGGTTTTGGTTGGGAGGGGCAGATATGGTGGGAGCAGGAGGCCACATCATGTCAGGGGGGTTCGCACCCACTATCTTCAAGCGGTGGCGTGCTTCGACCTCCAAAGCTCTTCTCGTTCCTTGGGTTGCTCAAGGTCTCTGAGCCCGAGTCTTAGGCTGATGTTATGCAACGCCAGGTCTGTGGCTAACAAAGCCCCCCTCATTTGTGACCTAATTCAAGAGGGGAAAGCGGACCTGGCAGGTATTACAGAGACCTGGTTGGGCAATGAAGGGGGGGTCCCCCTCGTAGAAATGTGCCCACCAGGTTTCTGCGCATTCCATCAGCCAAGAACTCGAGGCAGGGGTGGAGGTGTGGCGGTCATTATAAAGGAAGGTCTTGACCCTAGGGAAGTCACTGTCCCTCAGACAACCGGATGTGAGTCCCTCCTCGTGAAGTGGGGTTATGGGTTACAGATGGGCCTGTTGATTGCGTACCTGGCTCCCTGCCACGTATCAGCAGCCCTGCCTGAGCTCCTCAACGTAATAGCCGAGGTGGCAGTTGAGACTCCTAAGCTACTGATTATGGGAGATTTCAACCTGCCATCCATTGGTGAAACGTCTGAAGGGGCTCGGGAGTTTATGGCTTCCATGACAGCCATGGACCTGACCCAATTAGTTAATGGCCCTACTCACACGGGAGGACACACTCTGGATTTGATCTTTATCTCTGACCAGTGGCTGAATGGTCTAGATATAGGGGATATAGTCATCGAACCCTTGTCATGGTCAGACCATTCTCTCCTTAAGCTTGACCTTCTGACCACTACAACCCACCGCAGGGAGGCGGAATCAATTAAATGGTTCCGCCCCAGGCGCCTGATGGATCCTGATAGGTTCCGGATGGAGCTTGGGCCATTTCCTGAGACCTTGGCTCATGACTCGGCTGAAGACCTAATGGCGTCCTGGGATAGGATGGCCGCTGGTGCTTTAGACCGGGTCGTGCCTTTGCGGCCTCTGACTCGGCGTTGAACCTACCCAGCTCCTTGGTTCTCTGATGAGCTGAGGGGGATGAAACGCCGGAAAAGACGCCTAGAGAGCAGGTGGAGGACCAGCCATTCTGAATCCGACCGAACACTAGTGAGATCTTACATTAAGACCTACTTAGTGGCGATAAAAGTGGCAAAATGTAACTATTTTTCCGCTCTTATTGCATTGGCAGATAATCGCCCAGCCGCCTTGTTTAGGGTTACCCGCTCTCTACTCCAGCTGAGAGCCCGGGAAGATCCTCTGCAAGGACGAGCTGAGGATTTTGCACAATATCTGCAGGATAAAATCGCTCAGATTCGGGAAGGCTTGGACTCTAACTGGGTTAATTCGGATGAAATGATGAGGGCAGATCTTGAGAACATTATCTGGGATGAGTTTGATACTGTGACTCCTGAGGATGTGGACAGGTTACTGGGGAAGCTGAATGCGACCACATGTTTATTGGACCCGTGCCCTTCCTGGCTAGTGCTGGCTACCCGGGAGGTTACACGTAGCTGGCTCCAGAGAATTATTAATGCTTCTCTGAGCGAGGGATTCTTACCTCCCGCCTTGAAAGAGGCGGTGGTGAGACCTCTCCTTAAGAAGCCCTCTCTGGATCCGGCTGTTTTAGCAAACTACCGTCCAGTCTCCAACCTTCGCTTTTTAGCAAAGGTTGTTGAAAGTGTGGTGGCACGACAGCTCCCACAGTACCTGGATGAAGCTGTCTATCTAGACTCGTTCCAGTCCGGCTTCAGGCCTGGATACAGCACAGAAACAGCATTGGTCGCATTGGTTGATGATCTCTGGAGGGCTCGGGATAAGGGATGTTCCTCTATCCTGGTCCTATTAGATCTCTCAGCGGCTTTTGATACCATTGATCACGGTATCATGCTGCACCGGTTGGAGGGGCTGGGAATGGGAGGCACCGTATTACGATGGTTCTCGTCCTACCTCTCTGACAGGTCGCAGTCAGTGTTGACAGGTGGACAGAGATCGACCACGAGGCCCCTTACTTGCGGGGTGCCACAGGGGTCGGTCCTCTCGCCTCTCCTGTTCAACATTTATGTGAAGCCGTTGGGGGAGATCATCCGTGGTTTTGGGGTGCAATGTCATCTGTATGCTGATGACACTCAGCTGTACATCTCCACCACAAACCACCCCAATGATGCCCTTGAAGTGATGTCCCGGTGCCTTGAGGCCGTACGGGTCTGGATGGGGAGAAACAGGCTCCGACTCAACCCTTCCAAGACTGAGTGGCTGTGGCTACCGGCATCCCGGTACAGCCAGTTAGTCCCATCACTAACTATTGGGGATGAGTCATTGACCCCCACAGAGAAAGCTCGCAATTTAGGCATCCTCCTGGATGCACGACTGTCTTTAGAAGATCATATAACAGCCGTGGCCAGAGGAGCTTTCTATCAGGTTCGCCTGATTCGCCAATTGCGTCCCTTTCTAGACCGAGACTCATTACGCACAGTCACTCAAGCCCTCGTCATTTCCCGACTTGACTACTGCAATGCTCTCTACATGGGGCTCCCCTTGAAGTGCACCCGGAAGCTCCAACTGGTCCAGAATGCAGCTGCGCGAGTAATTATGGCAGCAACATGGTGCTCGCATGTAACACCTCTTCTACGCGAGCTGCACTGTCTTCCGGTGGCCTTCCGAGTGCGCTTCAAGGTGTTGGTTCTTACCTTTAAAGTGCTCCATGGCTTAGGACCTGAGTACTTACGAGACCACCTGCTGCAACCGATAACCTCCCACCAGCCAATACGCTCTCACAGAGTAGGCCTACTCATGGTACTATCATTAAAACAATGTCGTCTGGTGGTTCCAAGGGAGAGGGCCTTCTCTGTGGGGGCACCTACGCTTTGGAACAAAATACCACCTGGAATACGAATAATCCCAGATCTTCGCACTTTCCGACGTGCCCTGAAGACCTTTCTATTTCAACAAGCAGGGCTAGCATAAACATCAAAATTCTATGCCAAGGTCTTAGTAGATACACCAAGTTGACTTAATTTATTATTTACTGTTTATGAAATATATTTACATGTATCTTAATCTGTTCACCGCCCTGAGTCCTTTGGGAGAAGGGCGGTATAGAAATCTAATAAATAATAATAATAATAATAATAATAACCAAGTCCCAACTTCTGCACTTCCCCAAGCCGCTACCTGAATCAGGCTCCGACCAAGGCAGCAAAGGCGCAGGGGCCTTGCCGAAAAGTCCAGCACCATATTTATGGTGGCAGCGTCCAAGAGGACTGAAGTGCTCATCTCTATGGGGCCTTGCTGCAAAAAAGCTAGGCTTTCAATGCCTGCGGCTATAGGTAAGAAGATGGGTGCGTCTCGAGAGTGAAGCCTTCGGTGCCAAGTCCCTTTTCTGCCCCCATGAAAATCATCCCCCAGTTATATAGAGTGATAGGATTTGTTTTAAACTGATAAAAAGATTGTTTTCAAAATCCAAATGGAAGTGAGGACGCCGCTGAGCCTGATGCTGGTAGGCTGAGGCAGAAATTCTTTTTTTCTTGTTTTCCTCCCCCAAAATTAAGATGTGTCTTATACTCTGGTGCGTCTTGTACTCCAAAAAATATGGTAATCACATGACCCTATGACATTGCCATCATCATAAATGCATGACAGTTGCCAAGCATCCAAATTTTGATCACATGACTATGGGGGTGCTGTAAGTGGGAATAACAATCATGTCACTTTTTTCAGTGCCACTGTAACTTCAAATGGTCAGTAAATAAATGGTTGTAAGTTGAGGATACCTCTATTATGCTACCCAGTCACATTTTATAGCAAAGGATGTTGTGAGAGCCTAGCCAATTGTGATCTATGATTTGCTATGGACTAACCCTTTATTGTAATTTTTCTACCTTTCTATTGGAAAAGCCACGATTTATGGCTTTCTAAAAGAGATCTAAAGTGGGGGTTCTCAGAGAAGAAAACATGTGCCTACGTTTTGGGACAGTAACTGTTAAATTGTGTAGTCCAGTGGACAGAACTTGAATCATTGAATGCTATGAATTGGTCCTACTTTTTAACTGCAAGACTAATCAACCTCATGTAACAGTGTATATTATGGTAATTTATTTATTTATTTATTAAATTTATATACCACCCTTCTCCTAATGGACTCAGGGCGGTGCACAGCCAAGAATAAAAAGCACTCCAATACAAAATATAAAATGTTTGTAAAAGAATTAAACAATTTTTGGCCCAAAAAATTTAAAAAACCAATAGGCAATTAAAATTTAAAACCCATAAACACTTTAAACTAAAACTAATCTAATCTTTAAACTAAAACTTTAAACTAATCAGTATAATGGTAATATTACAGGTGCATGGTTATCATACATACTCATTTAATCAGGTCTCTGTACCAGGGATGGGTTCTAAAAATTTTTACTACTGGTTCTGTGGGTGTGGCTTGTTTTGCGGGTGTGGCTTGATGGTCATGTGACAATTCTTTAGGATTTAGCAGAAATACTGGTCTACCAGGTTTTTAACTGCTTGCAGAGCTGTACCGGTCTACCCATTTATTTTTGCAGGCACTGATCTACTCATGTATTTTTGCAGGCACTAGTCTACCCATTTATTTTTGCACGCACCGGTCCACTCATTTGTTTTCTTTTAACACTGATCAGCTGTAGGGCGGCCCTTTGAAGCCCCGCGGCAAGAGTTTAAACAGTTTTTTCCCCTCTAGCCATCAGCTGGGACTCAGAAGGCAGCAATAGATTGGAGGTGAGGCCAAATAAAAGGTAAGAATAATGCAGGGGAGCAGGGGGGCAGAACCGGTTTGTGATGTCATATCGTCACTGCTACTGGCTCGGTGGAACCGGGCGAAACCGGGAGTAACCCATCACTGCTCTGTACTCCGTTTGTACAATCTGCTTATTAGTGTATCTGCTTCAGAAAATTGGGGGGGGGCAAAGTTATAGAGTAACCATAAGCAAAAAAAATGGCATGAACAGCATATCCTTTATGTTATACAATAACAAGCCAGACTGCACACAATACTATAAGAAAAATTGTCTATAACAATAGTACCAAAACATTCATCAGTAGCGCCTTCCAAAAAACTGCCAAAGATATTTCTGCTCAATATGTTGTACTCCGCCAATTATATGTTTGTGTACCCCACTTTCAAGTTGTAAAAAATTTAAGGGGTACTAATGTGACTTGGATTTCAGCTTTCTTTGCTAGGAGACGTTTTTGTTCTTTCCTTGAAGTGTTTCAGAAGGAATAAAATGGTAATACAGAATGTGGTTGTAATTTGCACATATAGTGTGGGCAGCTAAAATACTACTATTCTTTTTGCTGGTATTGGTGCATTGGATAAGTTTTGGCAACATCACTTTTCTCTTAGATGTGATGATTTCTTTTGATGCATCTTCTTTAAGAGCATGGAAACCACATTATACCAAATTAGATTCCAGATCAGCTCACTCAGCATTAGAAACAACTGCAGTTTTCACAACTGAAGAATGTAAGAACTCAATCTAGGATTTCTTGCAGGCAAAGCAGAGACTCTGCCAGTGAGTTATACTCTTGTTTCCTCTTGGAAATATTGGGGAGCATTCTAAAAAAAAAACCTCAGTGCAGTTTGTGGAGAGAATCTTTTTCAATGGGGATAGGGAGAAACAGATATACAGGTAGTCCTCAATTCACAACCACAATTGGGAAGGAACTTCTGTTACTAAGTGATGTAGTTGTTAATTGCGTTGGACCCAATTTTACAATCTTTTTGCCATGGTTGTTAACTGAATCACTCTAGTTGTTAAGCAAACCTAACTTTCTCCATTATCCTTGCTTCTCAGAATGGGAAAGTCACAAAAGGTAAACATGTGAACCATTAATCCTGCAACTGTCATAAATATATGCTAGTTGCAAAGTACCTGAATTTTTATCACGTTGACAATGGAGGTGCTGCACTGGTTATAAATATGAGGATCGGTTGTAAGTCACTTTTTCAGTGCCATATCACTGAACAATTTTTAAAAAAACAATCATAAATTGAGGACTAACTGTATTTGGCCAGAGTTTGGGTATTGCTTTATTTTTTGCACTTTTCCATTATAAAGAGCCATGGTAGTGCAATGGTTAAAACACAATGCTGCAGGGTAACTCACAACTCATTCCAGGAGTTCGATTCTGACTCAGCTTTCCATCCTTCTGAGGTTAGTAAAATGAGGATGCAGATGGTTGGGGAGAATATGCTGTCTCTGTAAACCACTTAGAGAGAGTTCGGTAAAGCGCTGTGAAGCGGTATATAAATCTAAGTGCTATTGCTATAAAGAATATGTTCATTCCTGAATTGCAGATTTTGTGTCTAGGTGCACATTTGATTAAGGAAGGTCCTCATAGCATCAGAGAACAGATCTGCCGTGTCTAGTGTATAGTATTATAACACATCAAGCATTGTCTAGACAGCCTGTATATCAGGAGGAACAGGTCAGACCTTAATAAATTGGTATTCTGGGTTGATCCTTGTATCTCAGTCGATTAATTTGGAGTTTAAAGTATTTCTTTGTACTGATGACTACAATCCAGACAAGATCTTTTTATAGGTGGCTAAAATCCTCTGGTCTAGAATTCAAGAAGATTCATATTCTGAAACAGTACGTCATGATTTTTACAGGCTGGGTGTTGTACACAGATTGATTCCTAATACAGATTAGACAATGGTGTTTTGGTAGGAAATAAATGTAATACATGCTTATTACAAGCTTTCTTAACTATGTAATAGAGCCCATCCCTGGGCTCCTCTGTCTAGATAACACACCAAAACACCTGAGCACATTAATCAGAAAAAAAGGCTCTGTAGCATTTCATTCATTGCTTTGTGTGTTAGTGGGTTCATTGTAAAGTACTGTTTGTTATTCTGGAACTACTTGCGCTGAAGTGTGAAATAAAATTGGGAAGCAGCAATAATTATATTTTCCTCAATGGACTGGAACAGCTAAATAAAAGGCAAATATCACCAGACATAACTATTTGTTAATCTAAAGAGCAGGTTTATTTAAAGTGAACGCTTACCAGGAGCATGTTTAAGTTCCAACATTATCATCAAATATTATTTTACATGGAAACTCTGGAAGTTGAAATCCATGTATCTGGAGGGTACCCTGGTTAGGAAAGCTGATATAAAGGAGCATCTCTGATATATACATACATACATACATACATACATACATACATACATACATACATACATACATTTCCCAATGTATTAAAGAATGAGAAGAATTTTCCTGCTATTGCATCCCTGATATACAATCTTCTGAAAGTTTATTTTTTACCCATCACTGTTATCTTTTCAGCACCAAACCAGGATATTCCTTTATTTCTTTTAATCAGTTTAGATTTTAATTGTTAAAAATACAATTTGGTGCAATTCTAAACTGCTTTCGCAGTATTCTGATGGATGCTTTGGGGTTCACAGTTTTTGTATATTGATCTATTTTCCTGTCCCTATGCTAAATGTTGTATTTTATTTTTTATATTTTATATCCATTTCTAGTCTTTTAGACAACTTTCGCTATGGGGTATTACTAATATAAGAAATGTGCCATGATACTTACTGCCTTTCTACTTCAATCCTGTTCTAGTCTGGCCTTAACTATAGATTCATGTCTTACTCCAGACCAATTAACTCAGTTGTATTGGGAATAGGAGAAGGAAACAAGGACAAATAGACAAAGATTGAAAACAGCCTGCAGAGACAGTAGATCCTGATTGTTGAGGAATCATTCTAAACTGTTACCTCTTTACTGGAGGCTAGAAGCTAACCTAATCTCAAATTTACTCTCTCTTCCAAATCCAAATGACATAGGTAAATGAAGTTAATGTTTCTCAAACTTGGCAACTTTAAGATGTGTTGACTAGAATTCCCTAGCTAATATGCTAGAGATGTCAAGTGGTGGTTTTCTTGTTATCTTGGGGTAATTGTTCATGCACTTTTTCTCTTTCTTTAGTCTAACAAACAAATTACCCAGCTAGTACACTGCATTTAGTGCCTAACCTTAAATTGCTATTGTATGCTACATGACTACTGTTTTACTGCAAATGACAGGGTTCTTTTGCTCTCACTGGTTATTATTGTTTTCCATATTTTAAAACTAGCATTGGCTATTTGAATTACCAGCCCCAGAAAGAAGAAAAATGAAAGATTACATCACAACATTGTTTTCATTTTCTAACAATAAGACTGACAATAATGGTATGTTCTTTTTTGATAAAAGATTACTAGTTTCCAGTATTTATGCAAAAAAAAAAAAAAAAACAATTCCAGAAAGTTCCATCAGGGAGGGATTTCATAGGCTGAATTTTGCAGAAGGTCCATCTATGGCACAGTGATAAAACAGGCGCTTGAAATCATGAATTTCATTTTACTCCCTATCTGAAGTCTAAACTTTTTTTTAAGATTACAATATAAATTTGTAAGAAGGCTGTCTCCTTATCTGTGCTTACACATTGCCACTCTAAAAATAAAACCATGCAAGTCAGTAAAGATACTTTTAAAATCAACTTTCTACATTTCTGAAATTACACTGAAAAAAAGTTCAATAAAATGCATTATTTTGTAATCTATTGAACAACTCCAATTAATATATTGACCTAGCAAGATTGGCAATGTTACCACAAAAATATATATAGGAACCCAGTTAGTACAATATTTCCAGTCTATTTCATTAAAACATTATCTTTTCTTAACTTTGGTCTTAATATATATGAATTCAATAGGCAAAATCTGTGATTTTGTTTTTCTAAAGTTCCTTTTTAAAAATCTCCTGATTATTTATAGCCAAAGATGACAGCTACGATCAGTTGTGTCTAGATCAGTGGTGGGTTGCCCCCGTTTTGGACCGGTTTGCAAGAACCAGTAGTAAAACTGGCAGGAGGCTCTGTCCACTGACCTGGATGTCATCATAGGTGAACTGCACATGCACAAAAGCTTTTGCGCATGCGCAGAAGAGCGCGAGCACAGGTGCAATACAAACCAGTCATAAAGGTAAGTAGAACCCACCCCTGATCTAGATGTCTGCTACGGGCTATGCAAATGCCTCAAAAGGATTTGAATCTTTAAAAGCATTAGAGCCAGACTGGTCTAGCAATTAACGTGTAATCTCTCCTTCCAACTTAAGAAAGTGAGAACTCTTGAAACGTGGTTGTTCAAAAGGATTTCTTTTATTAAGCAGAAGTGACAGCCATCCAAGTAAAGCAAGATCAGAATACCCTTAGGCAAGGCAGTAGGATTAAAGTGGTTGAGATCCCTCCCTTTAAGTCAGAATGCAGATTTTAGCCAATACACAAGTGTGAAGATGTTTTCTTTAGTAGTTTCTCTGAGAACCTGAACAAATATGCATTCCCACCATTAACCTTTAAAGTGAAACAACCCATATGGCTATCATAAAAATTCCTGCAGGTAAAGGGGATCTCAGGATTCTTTGGCGCCAGGATATATGTTGTAAAATATCTATTGACACAGACAATGCTAATAAATCGAATCCAAATGTTCCCCCTCCTCCAACTGAATGACAGTATCACTTTTAGAGATCTGACATGCTATCTTCCTTAGAAAGTGAAAGGGTCCACCTGAAAAAAAACAAATATACACAAGATTTCATGATAGTATATTAACAAGGTTTGTTAGGGTATTGGGAGTGAAATTTTCTCAATAAGATTGGAGCCC
Source organism: Coluber constrictor foxii (assembly GCA_038048745.1). Lineage (NCBI taxonomy): Eukaryota > Metazoa > Chordata > Lepidosauria > Squamata > Colubridae > Coluber > Coluber constrictor. The sequence goes on along the minus strand of CM075961.1, from coordinate 108,368,330 downwards.
TAACATGGTGTTTAGCGACCCATTCATTGCGTGCTGATGGTAAACGTTTCCAAGTGACTAAGTATTGGATTTTCCCTCTGTGGATCCTAGAATCAAGGATTTCCTTGATTTCAAAGTGTTCACCTTCAATCATGATGGGCACAGGTGGTGTAGATGCAGGTGGTCTGAGGGATGAGATTACTTCTCGCTTGAGTAAACTAATAAGGAATACTGGGTGGACTTGTCTGAGTGTCTTCGGAAGGAGTAATTCAACTGCTACTGGATTGATGATTCTAGTGATGGAGAAAGGTCCAATGAACTTTGGTCCTAGTTTTTTTGATGGTTGTAATGATTTCAGGAATTTTGTAGGTAAGTATACTCTGTCTCTAATATGAAAAGGTTTGGATTCCATTCGTTTCTTGTCAGCTTGAATTTTAAAAGGTGGCTTTTCCTTTAAAGCTAGTCTAACTACTGGCCATATGTTTTGTAAATTATCCATCCACTCCTTAAGTGAGGGGATGGTGGGTTCTTCTGTGGGTAGTTCAGGCATGGGGCTAAAATCCTGACCTGTCGCTACTTTAAAAGGGGTAAAACCAGTGCTTGAATGGACATCATTATTAAATGCAATTTCAGCAAAGGGCAAAAGTTTGGTCCAGTTATCCTGTTGAAAATTAGTAAAACATCTTAAATATTGTTTTAATACCGAGTCCAAAATTTCAGAATTTCCATTAGTCTGTGGATGATAAGCCAAGCTTAACCCCGGGCCAGTCCCAAGTAAGTCCAAAAATTCCCTCCAAAAGTTGGAGGTGAATTGAACCCCTCTGTCGGAGATGATCCTTTGTGGAGCACCATTAAGTCGATAAATGTGTATTAGGAATAATTTGGCTAAACTTTTAGAAGTTGGGATCTTTTGGTAGGGTATAAAAGGTGCCTGTTTTGAAAACAGGTCTGTCATGACCGAAATAACAGTATTTCCCTCACTGTTTGGCAATTCTACAATGAAATCCATACCAATCTCTCTCCAAGGCACTGAAGGTTCAGCTACCTTCTGCAATAGACCTGGGGATTTCCCCTGACGTCTTTTTGCTGCTGCACAAATGGGGCAGCTAGCTACATAGCTTTCTATGTCCTTTTTTAGTGATGGCCACCAAAATTGTCTTTTAATCAGGTGTAAAGTTTTCACAAACCCAAAATGTCCAGCTAATTTGGAGTTGTGGCACCTTACCATTAAGCATAGTCTTTGGCTGGCAGGAACATACAACTTCCCCCCCCCCCCCAAGCCAAGTCTTCTTTCATCAGACAGCTGGATTTGTTGTTCAAAAACCATTCATCAGTGGCCAATGCTTGCTTAAAATTTTGGGTGGTGTCATTTCCCGTCAATGTCTCTTGCTTTGCCTGGGAACTGATGACTACTTTAGCAGCTAGTTGATTGTTTTGTACTATGGATTTGATTATGTCTGGCTTTGCACTATTGTATTGTGGTTTTCTGGATAGCGCATCCTCCAGAAAGTTCCCCCCCCCGGGAGATATTTTAGAGTAAAATCAAAGCGTTTAAAGTACTGATCCCATCGTATTTGTTTTGGGGAGAGTTTCCTTGGGGTCTTTAGAGCTTCTAGATTTTTATGATCAGTCCAGACTTCAAAAGGAGTCTTACTACCTTCTAGGAAGTGCCTCCAGGTTAACAACACCCAACGAACTGCATAAGCCTCTTTCTCCCAAATGGCTCACCTTTGCTCAGTCTCATTCAACTTTTTGGATGTGTAAGTGCAGGGTTGTAGTTGGTCTTGCTCATTCTTTGAAGCAGGACTGCTCCTACTGCCACATCGCTAGCATCTGTTTGTATGACAAATGGTTTCTCCATGTCTGGGTGTTTTAGAATTGGTTCTGCAGAGAACAGCTGTTTAAGTTTTTCAAATGCTGCTTGGCATTCCATAGTCCAGTTCAATGGCTGCTTTGGTTTTGGATTGCCCTCCCCTTTCGTTTTTAAGAGCTTGGTGATGGGGAGGGCAATCTGGGCGAAAGCAGGGATAAACTGGCGGTAAAAGTTGGCAAAACCCAGGAAGCTCTGTAACTGTTTATGTGTGCATGGAGGGTCCTAATCAAGTACAGCTTGCACTTTTAGAGGATCCATCTCCACCCTCTGGTGTGAAATGCGGTATCCCAAATAGTCAATCTTCTCTTGGTGGAATTCACACTTGGAAAGTTTAGCATAAAGTTTGGCAGAGCGAAGTTTGTTTAAAACTGCCCTGACTAGTTTTACATGTTCTGCTTTGGTCTTGATATAGATTAAAATGTCGTCCAAATAGACCAGGACACCCTTATATAAATGCTGATGCAGCACTTCATTTATTAACTTCATGAACACTGCAGGAGCTCCTTGCAACCCAAATGGGAGCACCTTGAATTGGTAGCAGCCAAGGGGTGTGTTAAATGCTGTTTTCCACTCATCCCCCTCCTTAATTCTGACACGGTAGTAAGCCTCCCTTAAGTCCAGCTTTGAAAAAAAATTCCCTTTAGCAAGGTGTGCTAGCATATCTTTCATAAGGGGGAGGGGATACATGTTCTCTACACTGATAGCATTCAGGGTACGAAAATCAACACAGAGATGTTTAGAGACATCTTTTTTCTCTCTAAAGAGCACTGGAGCTGTAATTTTTGGTTGGGCTGGTTCGATGAAACCCCTTGCTAGGTTTTTCTCAATAAATGCTCTCAGCTCTTCCAACTCCCTCGGTGACATGCAGTTTAGGCAGTTTTGCGTTGGGTAAGATTTCTATTGCACTGTCAGTGGCGCGGTGAGGGGGAGGTCATCTGAGGCTTTTTCGCTAAAAACCTCAGCTAAATCCTTGTATTCTATGGGTATGCCTTCAGTTGGTATGGCGTGACTAGGCATGGCTGTTTCTCGAATCTCTGCCCCCTCCATTTCTTTATTTGGATTCTTGGCAAAAGTCACATTCATCTGAATTTTTATGAAGCCTTGTTTCCAATTGATTTTTGGTTCCATTTTTTCAACCATGCAAGGCCCAGAACCAATGGCCATTCCATGCCAGGACCCACTATAAATATTTCCTCATGGCTTCCGATGCCTATATGTAGAGGCTCAGTAGCAAAAGAAGCTGGCTCCCCCCCGACCCATCTAGTTGGCAGAAAGTGATGGGATTTTTCAGCTTTCTTACATTAATTCCTAACTTCCTTACTAGGGTTGGGCTGATCAAACAACGGGTGTACCCGGAATCCACTAGAGTGGATAAATTTATCTCCCTGTCCTGGTTTGGGATAAATAGTCTTAAGGGAGGGTAAGCGTTTTAATTGGTTTGCTTACCAGTGGTTCATCATCTGGATCACTTCCGAATGAGTGTGATTCCTCTTGTTCAGATACCAGGGTTTCCTCCCTACAGAGGATAGAGGATGGAATTTCTATGGTCTCCCTGCTCCTCAGGGCAGTCTCTTTCCCATACCGACCTGGTTTTGCAGGGTTCTCCCCTGGTGGGTGGTTCCAGGTGGGTGTTTGCAAACGACACTCTGCAGCTCAATGCCCCTCTTTCCCACATCTGAAACAGGCTGAAGATCTCAGAGAGAATGCTGTCTGTGATTTGAGGGGCTCTTGCTTCCATTGGGGTGGGGATTTCTTTCATGCTCGCCCCCCTCAGTACTGGTTTCTGGCCATATCGATCTCAGCTTCTTCAGCGGTGACATACCATTCATGTAGGTGATTCGGTGCACCTCGGGCCATGCAGGCATTGTATGGATCATTACTCAGCCCGCCCTTGAAACAGCTCACCAAAATATCTTCCAGCCAGTGCACATGATACGCGAGGTCCCAGAATTCTTCAATATACTCTGCTACTGGCCGTCACCCTTGCTTCACCACCTTAATGCGGTTGCGAGCTTTGAGATCCGCTAGGGGTCCTCAAACTGACATTACAGGGCCATCATGAAAAGGTCGAAATCCCACAGTTCTGGTGCATTGGTGTTATGCAGGGTCATCATCCATCTGGCAGCGGCACCCTCTAGGGCTAGGGTCACAACTCGCACTCGGGAGCCTTGGGTTTGGAAATCACGCCCATACTCTTGCATGTAGGTGAGCATGTGTGCCACAAAAAATCCTAATTGCTGCAGATTTCCATCAAACTTCATCCCAAGAGGGGGAGTTTCTCTTTCCAGTTGCGGCACTCAAGGCTGGTTGGGAATGGGCACCGGTGTGCATCAGGGGTGGGTTCTAATTTTTTTTACTACTGGTTCTGTGGGCATGGCTTATTTTGTGGGCATGGCTTGGAGGTCATGTGACTGGGTGGGCATGGCTAGCTGGTCATGTGACCGGGTGGCCATGGCTATTTGTATAGGGACTACTCAGAGGGCTAAAAAAGTCATTTCTGATAGGTCCTCGCACTTTTGACCGGTCTTCGCACTTATGACTGGTCATCATTTATGCCCATTGCAACATTCTTAACAACCGTGTCACTCATTTCACAACTGCTTCTCTTCACTATGGTGACAAGATAGGGCAAAAACATAAAATGTGAGGACAGTTGTAAGTTCCAGGACTGGTCAAAAGTGCGAGGACCAGTCAAAAATGACTTTTTCAGCCCTCTGAGTAGTCCATATGCATAAAAGGGTACAGCATTAGAGAGGGATGAAGGAAGGGAAGGGAAATTAGAGTAGGAGTGAGGGTAAGAGAGGGAGGAAGAGAAGGAGAAAGGAAGTGGAAGTAGGGAGGAGAAGAAGGGGGGAAAGAGAAAGTAAGAAGGAAAGAAAAAAGAGAGGTGGTAGGTTTGAGGAGAAAGATTGCTGTACAATAAAAAAGATGAAAGGGAAGAAAGCCAATCCCAAACAAATATAAAGATATTAAGAAAAGAATGAATTCTTAAACTTTAAAGAATAAAAGAGAACAAATATGAATAAATAGCAATAATTAGAAACACACATACAAACATACAATGTATTTTCTTTGAACAGAGTATTTGGCCGGTTCACAAATTTAAACAGCGTTTAGTCATTTCAATTAAATTTACAATTTCTATATTTCCTTTTTGCCATATTTATTCCTCATCTATTTTTTTAAAAAACCAATATTACCCTTCATCCTCATCTCTAATCTTAATCAAATTCAATTTTCCCTTCTATTCTATATTATACCCCTTCCCATTGTCATTTACTTTTATATCCATCCTCACATTGGTTAATTATGTAATATTACAGTTATTTAATACAAAGTCAACATTTTAATATAAATCAATTTGTTATATAACTTTTTTGTATATTAAACAATATGAACATGAATATTCCAATTATTTCCATGCAATCCAATTTCTTACAAATCAATTAATTATATTTACCAATAATAACAAACCAAATAATTTCCTCCATATATTCCTCCAAACCAGAACTTAACCATTTCTGCTTTCAACACAATATACAATTAATAGTATCTCAATTATTACAATTCCCTAGTTAAATAGAGCTTTTTTTCTTTTGTGTTCTAAAATCTTTAACTCTCCTCTTTTGCCCTAAATTTCCCATTGTTTGCAGTTCTGCACCTACCTCTTTTGGTGAGGAAAAAGAAATCTCTTTCTGCTCCATTTTGTCACGTTGCAGCAAAGACCCTGCTTTACTTTCAGTTTCGCTTTTTTAGCATAGCTGGGCGGGGGGAACCTGCTCCAGCACTCTTTGCACCTAGCAAAAGACCCCTGCGCAAAACAGCTGAGAGCAAATCAGCTGAGAGTTGGGAGACCGATCTAGTCAACTTGTGGTAATTAACCTATGCTGAAGCTGAAAGGAGCTGTTTTTTCTATTTTTGCAGGCACCGGTCTACTCATTGGTTTTCTTTTAACACTAATCAGCTGTAGGGTGGCCATTTGAAGCCCCGTGGCAAGAGTTTAAATAGTTTTTTTTCCTTCTAGCCATCAGCTGGGACTCAAGAGGCAGCAATAGTTTGGAGTGGGCCAGGTAAGCGAACGGCGAATGGCCGGGAACCGTTTGGGGGTGTGGTCAGCCAATCTTATTACCGGTTCTCCGAACTATTACATTTTTTTACTACCGGTTCTTGTGATCTGGTGCGAACCGGGAGCAACCCACCATTGGTGTGCGTGCAGCCTGAGGGAAGGGGTTGCTGGCTCTTCTCCTGCTGCTGCTGTACCATCTGCTCAATAGGCAGGCTCGAGAGGGATGCCTCCCGTGGCATCATCCGCGACTGTTGCCCTTCCTGCGCCCTTTGGTTGTTGTCCTGGCTCCCTTCGGATGTTGAGGTTTTCCAAAGTTTCCATCACCAATTGGGTTATATGCCTCTTCAGATAATCCTCCCCCAGTGGTGCTTCAGTCATTCCCCCCTTGTCAGCAAGGGCTTCTAGTTCCAGTTTCCACCCCAGTTTTTGGTTGTCATGGCTGAGGGTGACTCCTCTGACTCTCTCATCCCAGCTATCTTTCTTCCCGATGCCAATTGACCAGCAGGGCTTTTCAGCATTAGAGCCAAACTGGCCTAGCAATTAAAGTGTAAGGATCACCTTTCCTTCCAACCTAAGAAAGTATGAACTCTTGAAATGCAGTTGTTCAAAAAGATTTATTTTATTAAGCAGAAGTGACAGCCATCCAGGAAAAGCAAGATCTGAATACCCTTAGGCAAGGCAGTAGGATTAAAGTGGTAGAAACCCCTCCCTTTAAATCAGAATGCAGATTTCAGCCAATACACAAATGTGAAGATGTTTTCTTTAGTAGTTTCTCTGAGAACCCGAACAAACATGCATTCCCACCATTAACCTTTAAAGTGAAACAACCCATATGGCTATCATAAAAATTCCTGCAGGTAAAGGGGATCTCAGGATTCTTTGGCGCCAGGATATATGTTGTAAAATATCTGTTGACACAGGCAATGCTAATAAATCGAATGCAAATCTCCCCCTCCTCTGATTGAATGGCAGTATCACTTTTAGGGATCTGACATGAAGCATCAGGCTAGAAACCAGGAGACTGTGAGTTTTAGTCCTGCCTTAGCCATGAAAGGGTGTTCTTGGACAAGGTACATTCTCTGAGACAAGCTCACTTCACAGGACTGTTGTTGTGGAAAAAATAGGAGGAGGAAAGTGTGTTGGGTATGTCTGTACCTTAAGTTGTTTGTTAAAAAACAATCAAGGCAGGAAACAAGTAAAACAAATAAATATAGCCCCTTCTTTTCATAGGCTCATGTAGCAGCAGTAAACTGCTGATGTTTGCCTCCACATGCACGTATCTGTCCAGTGCCTGCGCAGACAGCCAGGAGCACTTACAAATCAGACGTATGAACAGATGCAACTAGTTTAATGGTTTAAAGTGGGGTTCTTTATGCCCTTGTCAATGCATTATAAAATAACTTGTATAGTCCAAATAGTTACTTTGAGCTCATCCACATAGTTTCTTTGGCTGAAAGCCCACTGCCTCAGTTGGAAGGCAGAGGCTGCATGCTCTCATTCCTTGGTGATACTATGTATACAGAATGCTTTGGTTGTGTTTGAATTCTGTGTAATAGAGAAAGATGCTCCCTTCTACCCAGACTTTCAGAGAATGATAGTGGATTCTCACTTTGCTCAGGAGACAGCAATTCCCTTCACATTATTAATTACACCCTCTTCAATTCTTCCTGTGAAAGAGAAAGGTACTCCCTGTTGCCTCATCAATTTCACTTTTCCTCTCTTATGAACATGAGCTTTTGTCCATTCCAAAAAGCTGTGGGAGGAAGAGAGAGGCAAGAAGGAACAGAGGCACCCTTTGCCTTCCAGCTGAGTCAGTGGGATGCTGTTTCAGCCAAGGCAAGGAAGATTAATTCTTTGATGGCTTCTGCAGTGGGATGGATGTAAAAAAATATCTCTGCAGTTTTCCAGAATACAAAATGCCTTTCAGAATCTGAAAAAAAAATAGAATGGAAAGATACAGGACTTCCATGGCTTGCCTGCCCAGTCTTCCTTTTCATATTCTGGGGAGTAATTGATGGTGATGTAGGGAGAAGTAGAAAGGATGGCAAAGAATGTATCTGGTGCTGACCTTAAATTATCTCAGTTATACCAAGGCATCATTTACTGGCCTTATTATTAAAGTTTAATAAGTATAGGTTGTAGAGGCAGCACTTTTTAAATAACTGCTTGTTTTCCCATCTCAAAAGAGGGAAGCACATTGTCTTTGCTAATGCAGATGAATCTTAGAGAAGAGTACAAGTGCTGGGATAAATGTATCTAGTTATCAGGATGCTCTGCACTTACTAGCTGACCTTCTGCTTTAACTAGTACATCAGGGCTATTGTCCATAAGATCTCCATATTTATAGAATGTGTGATTCTCTCTAAATATGGAATATGATGATGAGATGCAAATTTTTGCTTTCATATGTTTTTTTCGGAATGCATTTTTCTCCTATATCTGAATAGTGATGGTTTATAATTCCAAATTCTTTGCAAAAAGAAAAGTTTTAATTTGGAGAAGTGGTTTCATTGATATTGCTGATTTATCATCTTGCTTATATTTTGCTGCTGTTGAACAATCTAATTTGTATTTTATATAGAGCCTCTTTACTTAGGTAAATAATTCTATAATGTCTGATTCACATCTTCCAGTGTGCTGCTTAACCAATGTATCACAGACGAAAATCAATTTAAACTTTTTCCAGACAGCTGGCACAAAGTTGCAGAATAAGTCTCCCCTCTCCCACCCTCTTTTTTTTGGCTCATCATACTTACCATGCTAGCTATATGGGGAAAGAGAGAAAGGGAAGATGTGGCATTAGAGCTATTTTAGACGTGATTCATTCCATGGGAACTGTGGTGGTTTGACATGAATTATAAAAGTTGGAGAACCATGTATTTGCAGCCAAAAAAATATAATGCCTGTAAAGATTTTACAGGAATAGGGTCAACTATATGACTTGATTGGAAAATTACACTGGAAATCTTGAAAGGAAATTTTTCTACCGCCAAGGAAGTTATGAGTTTGAAAATTAATTTCTTATTTGGAAAATCTCATGGTAGGGAGAAAAAGAACTCTCTTCCAATTTGACTTTCTCAGGGCTGCTCTGACTTCTCTGCTATTATTTTCATATAAGTAAATGCATATTAACTGCATTCATGCAGCTGACTGCACATCCAATTCAACCTTGGTGTGCTATCTTGACTGTTCAGAGTATGTGTATTTTAAGCCACAACTACCATGATAGTATTTCTCCACCTCCATTTCCTTGCTGCATTCCTTTTTAGTTGCTGCTGCAAAGACAATGATATTCATGCTCAGAGAGGAAGGAAAGAATAGCATGATGGGAAAGTACCTGAAAATGGATTTGGACAAGATTACTAATGTATATTTGCACAGATTACTAATATATTTGTGTCTCTGTGTGTGCTTTCCAGCCAGTATGGATTCCTGGTGACTGCCTGGACATGTCCCTGCAATTTTCTTGACAAGATTTCAGAAGTGGGTTTGCTTTTGCCTTCCTTTTCCTAGAACTGAGAGTGACAGGCCCAAGATCATCTAGCTGGCTCAGTTGACAGCAGGACTAGAGCTCATTGCTCTATAAAATTCAGCCTCTCTGGCTTAACTTTCTGGAACTGGTTGCTATAAATACTGGAAATAATAATTTTATATCAAAGAAAATATCATTATTGTCAGTTCTACTGCTAGGAAATGAAAGCAATATTCAGGTGGAGCCTTTCAGTTTGTTTCTTTCTAGGGCTGGCAATTCAAATTGTCAATTCTAATTTTAATTGCTATTAAACAGTGGGAGTAAAGAAAACCTGTCATGCAAGCTTCCAGTAAAGAGATAGAAGACTAGTATTGCCCTCAGAAATTGGATTCCTTTATCTCTGTAGGCTGTTTTCAATCTTTCTTTTGTTTATTCTTGTTTTCATTCCCCTACTCCAGGGGTGGGTTCTACTTACCTTTACTGCCGATTCGCAATTGAATCGCACACACCGATCACTAATGATGACACCCTGGGTGGTGGGAGGGGATGCCCACTGGTTTTACTACCGATTCTTGCAAACTGTTCCGAACTGGGGGCAACCCATGACTGTCCTACTCCCAATATAACTGAGTTAATTCTCAGTGTTCTTGATCACCAAGTCTGGGGTAAGATATGAACCTATAGTTAAGGCGAGAAGAGGGCAGAGCTATCTTGGAAGGGGTATCTATCACGACAGATTTCCTATATCTATAAATATCCTATAACAAAAGAATAAATAACTTGATAAGAAGCCACATAAATCAATATGGGGAAAAGAAAATATATAAATTAAAACAACAACTATTTCAACACTTATATATTTAAGTTTTCTCATAGTTTCTTCACTAGCTTTAACTATTATCCAGAACTGCTAGCTTTGAATAATAAATGAAGACAACTAAATTGCTTGCTGTCCTTTCAATTCATAACAAATTATATCCAAAGATCCTATGAGCCTATCTACAATTCTCCTGGTTTCTAAACCTGGTGCCTTAACCACTACACCAAACTGGCTCTTTTGCTACTGTAATGTTCTAGCATTTTAAATATCCTGAATTTTTCTTGAAATAAAAAATAAAAAAACAAAATCTCACACATTCCACAGCTAGTTTTAGAATATTTTGTTCTGATTCAGTTTACTGGATTGCATGAATAGAGAAGGAGAAATAAAATACATATAATGAAAAAAAAACACAGTCCAGAATTAGTAAATTGCACTTGCTTCATCCAGGGTTTGCTAAACATTTGCTGAAGGCACTTGGGCAATGAGGATACTAAAGGATTGCCTTGTATTTATTTATTTATTTATTTATTTATTTATTTATTTATTTATTTATTTATTTATTTATTTATTAAATTTATATACCGCCCTTCTCCTGACAGACTCAGGGCAGTGAACAGCCGACTAAAAAACCAATACAAAAAAGTTAAAATCGTACTAAAAGAGATATGTTTGGCTGAGAGTTTAAAACAGAATAAAACTCTAAAAAATTTTAAAAAGTAGAAGGGATCAGGCAAGTCCGGCGAGTTGAAAGAGATAAGTCTTCAGAGCCCGACGAAAAGTCCGGAGGTCAGCAATTGTTCTCAGTTCTGGAGGAAGATCGTTCCAGCGGGTGGGGGCTACCACAGAGAAGGCTCTCCCCCTGGGGGTCGCCAGCCGACATTGTCTGGCTGACGGCACCCTGAGGAGGCCCTCTCTGTGGGAGCGAACCGGACGGTGGGAGGCAATTGGTGGCAGAAGGCGGTCCCGTAAGTACTCTGGTCCTAAGCCATGGAGTGCTTTAAAGGTGATTACCAACACCTTGAAATGCACCCGGAAGTCAACCGGCAACCAATGCAGCTCACGCAGGAGAGGTGTCACGTGGGAGCGCCCCGTCGCTCCCATAATCCCCTGCGCGGCCGCATTCTGTACCAGCTGGAGCCTCCGGGTGCATCCCAAGGGGAGCCACATGTAGACAGCATTGCAGTAGTCCAAGCGAGACGTGACGAGCGCCTGAGTGACTGTGCGTAGGGAGTCCCGATCTAGAAAGGGCCGCAACTGGCGTATCAGGCGAACCTGATAGAAAGCCCCGCTGGCCACAGCTGTCGTATGATCCTCTAATGACAGCCGTGGGTCCAGGAGGACGCCCAAGTTGCGCACCCTTTCCGTGGGGGCCAATGATTCGCCCCCAATAACCAATGATGGAGTCAGTTGGCTATATCGGGACACCGGCAGCCACAGCCACTCGGTCTTGGAGGGGTTGAGTTGAAGCCTGTTTCTCCCCATCCAGACCCGCACAGCTTCAAGGCACTGGGACATCACTTCCACGGCATCGTTGGGGTGGTCTGGGGTGGAGATGTACAGCTGAGTGTCATCAGCGTACTGATGGAATTCCACCCCAAAACCACGGATGATCTCACCCAGCGGCTTTAGATAAATGTTGAACAGAACGGGCGAGAGGACCGACCCTTGTGGCACCCCACACACTAGGCGCCTCAGGGTCGACCGCTGCCCCCCTGTCAACACAGATTGCGACCGGTCGGAGAGGTAGGAGGAGAACCACCGTAAAACGGTGCCTCCCACCCCCAATCCCTCCAACCGGCGCAACATGATACCATGGTCGATGGTATCAAAAGCCGCTGAGAGGTCTAACAACACCAGGATAGAGGAGTACCCCCTACCCCGGGCCCTCCAGAGATCATCCACCAACACGACCAATGCCGTTTCAGTGCTGTAACCAGACCTGAAGCCGGACTGGAGCGGGTCTAAATAGACAGCTTCATCCAGGTACCGGGGGAGCTGCCACGCCACCACACTCTCAACAACCTTCGCTAGAAAGGGAAGGTTGGAGACTGGATGATAATTTGCCAAAACAGCTGGGTCCAGGGAGGGCTTCTTGAGGAGGGGCCTCACCACCGCCTCCTTCAAAGCGGTCGGTAGGGCACCCTCACTCAAAGAAGCGTTTATAATCTCCTGGAGCCAGCCTCGTGTAACCTCCCGGGAGGCCAGCACCAACCAGGAGGGGCATGGGTCCAATAAACATGTGGTAGCATTCAGTCTTCCCAGAATCCTGTCCATGTCCTCGGGAGCCACAGGATCGAACTCAGCCTAGATAACACTCTCAGGACCGGGCTCAGTCACCTCGCCTGAACTAACCCAGTCAGCGGCCAGATCATCCCGAATCTGAGTAATTTTATCATCCAGATATTGAACAAAGTCCTCAGCACGTCCCTGCAAGGGATCCTCCCGCGCTCCCAGAGTATTCTCAGAGACGTTTATTCTTAAGAGGGTGCAAGATAAAACAAGTTGTCAGTAAAACTCCACCTAGTATGTTTCTGCCCTATAACAGTCTCTTCAATGGAATGAGAGAAGCAACCTAGAGTTGTGACTCCACCCCAAAAATGAAGTTCCACTTTTTATCTTATGACATTAGGAACTGTTGAATGATCAGTTGCATTTGTCAGCAGAAATTGATAAAATATGCAGAGATATCTCCATTGGTAGTTTCAGCAGCAGATATATCTGAAACACAAGCAGATATATGCTTTTTTATAATTTCAGTATTACAGACTATGGTATCATACAGCACTGTCCTATCTAATAAAGCCTGTTTTCACAATTGATATGACCATCACAATGGATGGATGACAGATCACTAATGTGGATATTACCTTGATAAAGTAGCTTCGACTCTGAGCTGACTCAGTCCCCCCCATCCCCTGTCCAAATTTATCTGTTGTTTTTTTCCAGACAAGTAGAGTAAGATTACATTCTCACAATAGGTAAGGTTACTTCTAGGGATTAATGCACAGACTCACAGCCCCATCACTTAAAATTTACCATTCACAGATAGAGGTTTTCCAGGGTCATGGTTATTTTCCAGGTTCTGAAAAAGTCTCACTGTTAGGTTATAGACTAACAATAGCAATCATTTATCCAACATTATCAGTGAAGATTCTTTAGTGACCTGTACGTGAGGAAGGAAGTGTTGTGTGCATGTGTGTTCATTAACCAAGTGTGATGTAGTGATTAGAGTGATGGACTGGAGCTATATTCCAAGGAATTTACTTAAAGGGGATATCAGCATATGGAGACTAACAACCCAAACTCTGCTGCTGAGGCAAAATGCAGGCTTCTTGCTTATACAAAACTCTTCAGACAGAGAAGACAGGATAGAGGAAATTTATTTAGAAATGTAACAAACCTGAAGAATTTTGCATAGCTTTGTGTGATGTACCACTTCAGTTCCTATCTGAAACAGGATGCACTGAAGACAGTAATGCCCTTGTCACCTCTAGGTTAGGTTATAGTAACTTACTGTACAATAACTTCTGCCCTTGGAGATCATGCAGAAATATCAGTGAGTCCAGAGCACAGCAGCTTGTATGCTGAGTATGTGGTATAATGCTGCATTATACCTCTGTTACTGGTTACCAATACATTATTACTGGTTACCAATAAATTTACAAATGCAGTTCAACATACTGGTTACTACCTAAACAGCCCTAATGGGCCAGGGCCTGACTATATTAAGAACTAGCTTCCCCCCAGATTTATGCCTGTCCCATGAGACTCCTAGAAAGTTAGATGGGAGGGGCCCCAAATATGAGTACTCCTTATAGCAGTTCCCTTCCTTGTGAATAATCTGCTGTTGACCCACCAAGGAACCAGACCAAGAAGCCAACTTCACAGGAAAGTTAAAACGACTTTTATTGAGATTGGCTACAGTGATAGAATCTGGCAAATCTGGTTGTGCTATATCTTTTTCTCCTTATTGTTCAGTAAATTAGGAAGGCACCTGCCTGAGCCACTTCTGAAAGTGGACTGTTAATTGGGCTTTATAAAATGTTTCAGTCCGTTTTGTCAATGTAAAATTTTCTGCATATGTCCATCAAGGTTCTTTCCTTTAATCTCTACACGTGTCCTCTAAAATATGAATGACTTTCTAAAGACAGGTGGAAGCATGGCTCTTACAGAACACTTTCATGGACTAATTATAATAGTGATGCTACATTCAATATGTTTGACATTACTTTTATGTTTAATTTAAATAAATATAATTGTTTAATATATTAAATGTTATATTGATTTGTTTTGATTATAAGTATAAGATTATAAACTATCTAGAGTCCTTCTTTTAGGCAGTGCACAAATCCCTTAAATAAGTAATATACAATTGATGCACTTCTTTTCATATTCACTTAGTAACATTTTGAAAAGTTTGCAAAAAACCCACACAGAGGAGTTATAGAAAACGTATCATTCAGAAAAACATTGAAAACTTATTGGTTTTAATTAAGTGTACTTCTCTATAATTATTTCTGTATACAGCTATTATATTGCTATTACATTTCTTTGGTAGTTCTTTTAAGTGTGGAATGTTATAATTGTGCCAATATGGTAAATACCTATAGTGCTTATGCCATTAGCAAAACTTGATGATTAAAGGATGTGTAATTCCACCTCGCTATTTCTTCCAGATCATCTATCCTTTCTCCCACAGCAAAGTATAAGTCAGCCTGATATCTCAAAGACAGTAAATTGCATTTCAAAAAGCAACTTCACATTTTGCTATTCCTTTCTGCTATTTCATAAATTTACAAATTGTGAAGACATTTTCTTTTAATTTAAATTTGTAAATTGTAGTCTACATGCATTTCAAATTATATTTAATCAATATAAGACCTTAAGGCTCTCACTCTTGGCTTATTTGAATGCAAGAGACAAGCTACATAATCAGCTAAACTTCAGGAAAAAAAACCATGATTGTCAAATCTTTCCAGTTATTATTATTTGGGTGAATTTTCTACTGTACAAATTAAAATGAACAGTCTGATAAAATAATATTTTAAAATCTTAAACATCAAGGAGCAGTAAATCCATCTATAGCCATGATGGCGAACCTATGGCACAAAGCGTCTTCTCTGTGGGCGCGCAAGCCATCACCCCATTTCAGCTCTGCCATGCATGCACACGCGCCTCCCGTTGGTCAGCTGGTCATCAGGTCTCTGCCCCGCATGCACAAGGGGGCAGGGTACATGCGGGGGGCCCGCACATGCATGCAGGACCCCCCTGCATGCATGCACTGGGAGGCAGGCCATGGGCGGGCGGGCACATGCATGGGCAGGGGCCAGGCCACATGTGTGGGGGCCATGCAACATTGCAATTTGGGGTTTCAGGTGCATGTATGCATTTTGGGCACTCAGTCCGGAAAAGGTTAGTCATCACTGATCTATAGCAACAGAACAAATAACAAGGAGCAGGATTTTAAAGCATATTAAATGATTCCTGCTATCTAATGAAAAGTTATGTAAAATTAAAATAAATCTTTCAAAATGTTTTTGGTTACAAAGTCACTCTCATAGATTGCATATTCTTTATGTTGCATGTAAGGTGAATCATAATTATAGAAAATCATTGGGGGAAGCCATCTGAAAAAACAAATAGCCAAATTGAGCCAAAAAGGAAGCAGTATGCTTGCTTGGCCTGAAAGATAAAGTGAAGAATTGTCCTGTAAACTTGCTTGAAACTTTATTACTGAATTATTCTCCCCAAACTAGTTTATTATATTCCAGTTAGCAAGACAGTAATGACTAATGAAAACTAAAATTAGAAGGCTGCCTGAGGGATGCACAAACTCAATATTTTCCATTATGCCACTACCAGGATGAATCATCTTGACTATGGATAGGTCATGGGCAGTCTCTGAAACTCAGTCTTGCTCCCAACGAGTTTCCCTCTAACCTTCAGATCAAAGAATCTGTGTCCTGCTGGTATAGATCTTGGATGCCTTCCTCAACTATTTTGAGTCAATATTCCTTGACCTCTTCACACTCAGACAGTGTTTTGCCATTTGTTTATAAATCAATTTATTTTAATTAATAAATACCAGTTATTTTATAATTTATAAATGAATTAAAATTAAGAAGAATCAACACAGAACTGACCTTTCTGAATATTCCATGGAGCCTGATCACATAGCAGTAAGTCATGTGGAAAAAGTGCACCCAAGACTTCCAGCATTCTAGAATGCTGATGGTATGGCAATTACTTAGAAATAAATCACTAATGTAAGTAAGAACAATACCTGAACATGATAGTGATAGTAAGCCTTATTGTGTCAAGGACCTGTGACCTCAAAATGCATGGAATCTGATTTTAACCCCTGCTTTCTCCTAAATATCCTTTAAAAAAATACTAACAGTTGTAAATGTTGCCAACTGTAAACTTAACACTTCAGTATAGAAGTGTAGTATAGAAAAAATGCCTGAATGCATAATACCACATTTCAATGAAATAATTTTGGGTGAATATGAGATCATCCTGACCAGAGGTGATATTCAGCTGGTTCGTACAAGTTCGCACAAACCATTGGCAAAAATTTGGCCAAGGCCACTGAACAGGTAGTGATGGCTGACTGGCGATGCCCCCGAACCAGTCCCCCAGTCGCCGCTTGCTCGCCCTGCTCACCATGCTCATTGCCGCCATGTTCTCTGCGCACACACATCAAATTGTCTTTCAAGTCCAATGGGAAGCACGTGCGCGAAAGACATGGCGGTGATGACAGCAGTTTTTTCTGTGACCTCTGGTACTTTTTGGTGGCCTATGGCCAGCCGCCGCATGCTGCAAAGTGGCTCTCAAAGAGGCTTCTTTGCCAGCCACTTTCTGGCAGTGGTGGCTGGCTGGGGGCCACCAAAAACTCCAGGAAGCTTGCCTTCTGGATTCTGGACCAGCCGCTGTGGAAGGTAAGCAGCCCGGACAAAGAGGAGGTGGTGGGGGAGGAAGCAGGGCTAGGGCCAAGGCTGCTGAAAGAGGATAAATGGGGGCAACTGGTGAAGAGAGTGTGGGGGTAGATAGTTGGAAATTCCAAAAAATTTCCTACCTTTTCCTGAGGGCATGACTAGGTGGGAGGGTCATGTGAGTTAATGGGCATGAGTGATGTCAAGTTGGTCATGCCCGCTCAGTCACATGCCCCCCACCTAGCCACGCCCACCGAACAGGTAGCAAATTTTTTTGAAACCCACCACTGATCCTGATGTGATTTGGAAGCCATTATGTGTCTTGTTATGAGCATATATTATGAGCATACTTTTGAGCATATATTATGCTCAAAAGTATGTGAGATTTATTCCCACCTAGGTGTGCAGGATTGCAATCTAATGTGACAATAATATACTTAGAGGTTGAATGTAGCCAGCATTATGGAAAATCTATAGTTTTGTCATGGTGCACTGATGTGTAAATTGTTCAGTAATATACTTAATAAAATAATTCTGCATGATATATTTTCTTCCCTTATAATGGATCAATTTTGCAAACCATAAGAGGGAGAATAGGATGGCCATCTATATTTCTCCTTGTCTCTTTAACTACCAAAGATAGCTCAATATGCCATATGAACTAGGTCATAGACATCCTATCTTTGCTGCAAGAATGTATAATATATGATTTTCTTCACTTCTATAATGTTCTATATAATTTGGGAGGTAGAGATAGAAAAATGTAGAGGTTTTGAAATGTAAAACCTAAAATTTCCAGTCCTGAAATTTCCTATTCCAACTGTTCACTTCTGCTGTACTGAAGCATCAGATCCAGATGTTCCAAACTTTCTGGAGATAGTCCAGCTTTGAAACAATACATTCTTCTGACTGTGAGAGAGAGTTTGGAACTTGGGACAATCAATTTACCACACAATAAAAGACTAAATTTTACACTCATGCTGAAAAATATTCCCCCATACTGTAAAACAAATAAGTCCAGTGCCTAAAATTACCTAAGTTGTTTCAAGTGTTTACAGTATAATTTTGAAATTCTGTTACGATTCACTAATGTTCTAAATCAATGACACATTTTGTTTTAATAGTGTTTCTTCTCATTCTTTTATGATTTAATTTAATATTATTTGCATCCTTTATTCCCCTTCCCCTGTATTAGAATCATCTCATTACAATATTATATAATAATAATGAAATAATAATGATAATGAAAGATCCAGAAAAGGGCACAGAGCCAAGCAACTATCACCCAATTACTTGTCTGCCAACAACGTTCAAACCTTTTACAAGAATACTGGCAAATTCAGTATTCGATCATCTGATGGAAAACAATTTGTATCCAGTAGAACAAAAAGGAAATTATAAAAAAATCAAGAGGAACAAAAGATCAGCTACTCATTGACAAAATGGTACTAAAAATGCAAAATGAAGTAAAATGAATTTAAATATGGCATGGATTGATTGCAAGAAGACATTTGACTCATTACCCCACAGCTGGATTAACACCTGTCTGGAAAACTTTGGAATCAGCAAAAATATTTGTACATTTTTGAAAGCAAATATGCAAAAATGGAAAACAGTTCTAACAGCAAATGGGGAGATCATTGATGAAATCAACATCAGAGGAGGAATCTTCCAGGGGGACTCACTTTCACCACTATTGTTCAACATCACATTAATTCTACTGAGAATAATCCTACGAAACACAAAACTGGGATACCAAATCTCAAGCCAACATGGCAAGATAAACCATCTACTATACATGGATGACTTAAAAATGTATGCAAAAAGCCCCACTGAACTTAAATCAATACTCAACACAGTTCAACTGTTCAGAAACTACACGGCTATGGATGAAACATGTCACAGTGATACCCATTGTCATCAGGGCACTTGGTACCAGCAGAACTGCAAAAAACTGTGCTACTCAGAACATCATATATTTTAAGAAGATTCTTGGTTGATACCTAGGACACTGGCAGCAACCTGTATCAACCATTAACACCAGTCAATGGTATTTGTGACACATTTTAAAATTCCCAGTTGACTGAGTTTCATTATTAATGAATAAAAGAGAATAACAACAACAACAACAACAACAATATATTATTATGCATAATATTAGATCAGGGGTGTCAAAAACAAGGCCCATGGAACAGATCTGACCAACAGAGTGCTTAGATCTGGCCTGCAGGGCCAGCCTGGAAACTGCAAAGGATCACCCTTTGGGGCCTCTGATAGCAAAAATGGAGCTTGGGGGGCCATGTGCTCCCTCATGCCTCATTTTCAGCTGCAATTGCTTCCTGCAGCCTTCTACCAGTGAAAATGGAGCTCAGGGGGGCCCAAGCACACAGCCCCTCGGACTCTGTTTTCACTTGCAGAAGGCTGAAGAGGGCAATCCAGACCAAAAATGGGGCACGGGAGGTTTTTGTGTAGCCTCCCCAGGCTCTATTTTTGCTAGCAGAGGGCTGCAGGAGGCCATCCAGGCTGAAAATGAGACAAAGGAGTGTGTGCATGCCCCCCAGGCTCCATTTTCACTGTCAAAGGGCTGCAGGAGGCCGTCCAAGCTAAAAATAGGTCATGGGGGCACACGTGGCCCCCTGTCTCTGTTTTCATTGGCAGAGGGCTTCAGGAGGCCATCCAGGCCGAAAATGGGGCATGGGGGGTGCATGTGGCCCCCTGAACTTTGTTTTCACTGGGAGAGGGCTATCAAAACAAACTAAAATTATAATGAGAGTGAGGGAGAGTCTCAGGAAAGTCCTGCCTTAGCACTTGGCCACCACAGTTGCTCATGACATAAGTCCCATGTCATGCCCACCATGGCCACACCCATCCCTGGCCATACCCACCATGGCCACACCCATCACTCACACACCTCCTGGCCCTTTGAGGTCAAGCACAACCCCGATGTGGCCCTCAGTGAAATCGAGTTTTACACCCCTGTATTAGATGGTTAAAATGTGATATTTTTATTCCAATTTACTTAATAGTATTAAAACTGGCATTTTAATCAAATGATTCTCAGGGCAGTTTTCAGCAGGGAGCATAAATTCAAAATTCAAAAAAACCCTTCATGGATACAAACTACTTTGGCAGCTTTGGTGGTTCATTTGATAGAAAAGGCAGTTGAAACCAGGTATTTTCCTAGCAGTTATTTATGATTGCTAGCAGTCTTTGTCTGAAGATGGAAGATCAGGCTTTATTATTTATTTATTTATTTATTTATTTATTTATTTATTTATTTATTTATTATTGTCAGTGAGCATAACAGGTGATACTCTTAAGTCTCAACTTACGACCACAATTGAACCCAAAATTTTCAACGCTAAGCAATACAATTGTTAAGTGAGTTTTGTCCAATTTTAGCCATAGTTAAGCAGATCACTGCAGTTGTTAAATGAATCATATGGTTGTTAAGTGAATCTCGCCTCTCCCCATTGACTTTGATGATTAGACACCTGATGGGAAGGTTACAAATGGGATCACATGACCTTAGGACAGTGCAACTCTCATAAATACATGCCAATTGCCAAGTATCAAAATTTTGATCACATGATTATGATATTGCAACAATCGTAGGTGTGAAAACTGGTCATAAATCATTTTTTCAGTGCCATTGTAATTTTGAATGGTCACTAAATGAACAGTTGTTAGTCAAGGACTACCTATAGAGGTTTAGATTCAAATTGAAAGAGATTCCTCACTTCCATTAGCAATTATATTTCTTGCACATCAAATGAAATATGCCACAAAGCTAAAATCTCAAAGAATAGAGATAGATTGGTGGCCATATCTTCAGATTCGGACAAGATACAATGAAGACATAAAACAGTTTGGCTTCTACAAAGAACAGCAAGAATTAGACAAAATATTACAAGGAATGGAGAAGAAAATGATAACCAAAACAGATAATTATCTCCTAAAATATAAAATGAAGAAAGAAATAGTTAAGGAGACTATGATAATCTGGGCTAAAAATTTTGGTTATAGCATTGAATTAGATCACTGGGAAAAATTATGGGGGATGAATTATAAATTAACAATGGCAGCAGCCTACAAAAAAAAACTTGTACAAAATTTTCTATCGTTGGCATTTACCTCCAGCGAGATTGGCCAAATTGTTTCTGAATAGATTGGCAGAATGTTGGAGATGCAATCATAAACAAGGAACTTTCTTCCATACTTGCCCTAACATTAGGAAATATTGGGTCAAAATAAAGCAATGCTTAGAAGAAATCTCAAAACAAAAAATTGAGCTGAAACCGGAATTATTCCTATTAGGCATAATATGAGAAAACACTGTAAAAAAATCTAATATATAGCAGTTCATATAATAACCACAGCCAGAATTATTTTTGCTCAAAACTGGAAACAAGAAAACACTCCTGATATAAACATAATAAAAAAGGTGCTTGACTGCACAGAGATCTATCCATCTTTGTGCAGTCAAACACCTTTTTTATTAACTTTTTTATTAACTTTTTTGTTAACTATGGAACTAAAAGATAGAGAAGATACAGAATACTATAAGTTTTGGAAGTTAGGGTACAATTAGCTAAAAAATAGGGTTAAGACTACCTAAGAGTCATATTAAATGTATTAATATCGCTACAATTTAAAGATAAAAGGCATTATATATGTACATAGATAAATAATTATAGTATAATTAAATTATTAAACAATTATATAATATATAGAATGGTAATCTATAAAATTGAAAACTATGTATATATGAATGATACCGATACTGAATGCTGTAAAAAGTGAAATGTGGTGTAAATGTTGAAATATGTTTAATGAAGATTATTTATATATAAAAAAGAATGATTGTAAAAAGGGAATTATAAGAGATGTCAGCTATGACACATGGCTACGTGATGGGGCTGCCATTCTGGCGGGCACAGTGGTTATAGCTCACCTCCTTGCCACCCGCCACTCTGGGGGACTTCTTCAACCTGCCTCTTCGCCTCCTGGCCTGCACCCTCGCCACTCGTCAGCTGAGAGGTGTGCCAATTGTGGGAGACCAGGCTGGCAGCGGCATTTCGACTGCAGGCGCCACCTGATGACATAATTGGGACTACAGTGGCCTCCTCCAGACATTTACGATGCCCAGGTGCATTGACTAGCAGCAGATACGTCTGGCTGGCTTGAGTGCTTTTGGGTAGCTGTAGCGATGGCTACAGTTGAAAGTTGTTAACTCTCAGATGCTGTTGGCTGGGAGGCCTGGATTCACACAGAGGTATGGAAAGGGATGGAATGATTGCAATGCTTGGGGTGTGGCCAGCTGGTTGGGAGCACATGGGGAAAATGCTTAGTCAGAATGCCTAATTGTAATATGGTTACTGAATGGGGTGGGGTTGAATAGAGTGCTCCATGGCTTAGGACATGGTTATCTACGGGACCACCTGCTGTGACCAATAGCCTCCCACCAGCCAATACACTCTCATGTACCAAACAATGTCGACTGACGGTCCCCAGGGGAAGAGCCTCCTCTGTGGGGGCATCTACTATCTGGAATGAGTTTCCCCCGGAGATACAGAGGATCCCGGATCTACGCACCTTCCACCGCACTCTCAAGATCTTTTTATTCCATCAGGCCGGCCTGGCCTAACTTCGCCCCCCCCTGCCCTTTTTTCCATTTTAAAATGTAAATTTTAAATCTGTTCTTAATCATTGGGGTGTTTTAAATCTGTCTTGGGCCAAATTGTTCAATTCGGTTTTATTTTGCTTTTAAATTTTGTATTTATGTGTTTTATCTTGTGGCTGGTCACCACCCTGAGTCCTTCGGGAGTAGGGTGGTATATAAATCAAATGAAACTAAACTAAAACTAAACTAAACATGGCTGCTGGGCTCCGTAACCATGGCCCTGGGATCAGCTGATCCAGCAAGGGAGTTCTGTCTCTCCAGGTGCCTGGAGATGTTTCAGTGCACTCTTGCACCCATGTGCACCCATGGCAGCAGGCAACCTTGCAGGTGAGGGCCATTCTGTTCCACAGCTCATGTATGGAGCAGGCAGTGACCACAGTTTGTGCTCCACCAGGCCTGGAGCTCAGGTGTTGCTTAGGCTGCTGCTACAATGAGGCAGAAAGCCATGCAGCCCATTGGAATCAGCTCCCCGCCCACTCTACCTGGCTGAGGCTACTTGAGAAAAGGACAGGCAATTGTGGAAGATTGTGGGAAGTGCGTGCTTACGATAGAAGCCAAGCACAGCCTGTCCTCTTCAAGAAATCAAATATCTCTGTGTGTTTGAGAGAATAAGAGAGAGAGAGAAAGAAAGGGAAATGATGGAGGTGAGTAACAAGAATTGCAGGTAACACTTTTTGAAAGGGTTTCCACTCTGCTGTTTTCTGTATTTCTTTCTCTCTCACACACACACACACATACACAGACATTTGATGAGAAATGGCAGAGGGCAACTGGGTAGGGGACTGACCTTCCCCCACTTCCAGTTTGGTGCCTGCTCAGGGTGGTGCCCCAAGGCCTGGCTTCTGCGTGGGTGACCTTTGCATGACCAGCATGAGAAATGGACTCCCTCGCAGCATCTCGTCTCTGGGCCTCGCCTGCCTTGGAAGCCAGGGATCCTGCACACGTCCTGGCCATGTAAATGTTGCTCAAATCCCTTGGGTTGTTCGCAACTTGAGCAAGCCATGCAGCTTCAATTGGGTCCAATCGTTTTACAGGAAATGGAATCACCAGAAATTCAGGCCCGGATTCATATTTGGCCTCAGGGAAGCCTCCTGGGAGCAAAAACGAATCGAAACCCCTCATTTTTGGCCTAACAGGCCTGAGGGAAGCCCCCTGGGGGCAAAAATGGACTCTCAATAGGAAGTAAAAAAATGCTTTAAAAGGTTTTTTTAAAAAAGTTCCGAGGATCGTGCAGCACAGCTGGTTGTCACAGCTGGTTGCTGGAACCTTTTCTTTTTTCTTTCTTAAGCATTTACTACCTATTGCCTGAACGGGTAGTAAAAAAATGCTTTAAAAAAGGAAAAAAAAGATCAGATGATCAGCTGCACCTCACGATTGTCGGAACCTTTTTTTTTTTTTTTTACTTTACTAGCATTTTCACTACCGGTTCGGGAGAACCACCCGAACTGGTAGCATTTCACCCCTCGTTAAGTTTATTTCCCAGAAAATATAGTACAAATGTATAACTTAATAAATTAGATCCTGCAGTCTGGATTCATTATAAACAAAAGCTTTAAAGCTTTTAATAAACAAGGAAAATAATTTGCCAACTCCCCACTCAGAGTGTATTGCAAAATTATTTCTGACAATATGTAACAGGTGCAGTGTTTTTATCAGGTGCAGTGTTTTTATGAATCTGAAATGGCCGGCTAGTTTTGAATTGTGGCAGATTTTCATGAAGTTAAGTCTCTGGCTTGCTGGGACATTCAGCTTTCCTCCCCATCCAGGCCAGGCCAGGCCATCTTTAAGCAAGCAATTGTTCTTATGAGCCTGGAACCAGTCATCTGTGAGGCGCACTTGTTTGAATGCTTGTCTGCTGGGAGATCTTGTTTTGCTTGTGTCCTGGTCATAACTTTGTCAAAGTAAATGCCTTACCTTCTGGTCACACCTCCTGGGTATAAAAGCCCCTACCACGAGGTATTCCAGTTGATCCAGATGTGTACCTGAAAGAGAAAGGTCCAAGGTCAGTGACCTCTGGTTCCAAGGGCCTAGGCACAATCCAGGCCTGAAATAAAAGGATTTAATTGAGAGATGCTAATTGTCTTGTGAGTTATTGGGCTAGATCCATCACTACAACAAATGGTAGCAAGAGGATGGTTGCCCATAACTCCAAATGAAGACTGAAACCAGCACTTGCCTAAAAGAAGAAAACAGAGTACAGACAAGAGCCCCCAACAAGAAGATGGCTGCACAGCTGGCATCCAAAGGCACTGCAGCAAAGGAAACGCTAGCTGAAAGTGAGCAGGACTCCAGCCTGGACTCACAATTCGATGAAGAGAGGTCACCAGAAAAGACCATCAGCCTAGAAGGAAAGACACCACAGAAAATAAACAAGTTTAAACTTTCCATCCTGAAACTGATGGAAACAAGCAACGATGAAGAAAACCTCATTGCAAATCTCCAGAGCCTCCTCGAGCAGCAAGGAGCAGCAATCGAGGCCCCAGAGACAAGTGAGGAAGAAACGGCACCGGAAAGTGGTAGGCCAGTCCAGTCAGATAACCTCGAGTTGGCAGAAACCATTTCCGCACCTTCTTCCCGGTGGCCATCTTGGAATGGCCACCAACCAATAGGAAGCAAGGATTTGAATTTCCTGGCGTGAAACAACCCAAACCCCGAAAGAGACGAGGGGCACCTAGAGAGCAACCACGAAGAACAAGCAAGACCCAATGAGAGATCGCCTACTGATCTTGAAGTACAAAAAGCAATTGAAACACTAACAGCCGAGTTCGGCTCTGCTTTCGAGCCTCCCACAGCAGCTAAAAACTGAAAAAGAATCCTGAAAACCAAAAGGGCATCAGGACAACCAACAACAACAGGACAGCTGACCCTCAGCCATCCGGAGAGGCCACTCGCACCGAGAGTGAGCGCCAGAACCCAATCACCTGCAGGAATGATCAACCGCAGGACTTGAACCCAGTACCTGTCGCACCAACGATGCAAGACCCAAGGACAAGGAGGAGAACCGGCTACTCACCAGTTCCACAACATCCACCAGGCTCCTTCACCCGACCGGAGACCAGCGAGCACGAAGCCAGACCCGCTGCCATTGCCGCCGCTGCCGCCAAACACGAGAGGTCCTCGACTTACATCCGCTGCCACGCTGCCGATCTTTGGAAGTCCTCAATTTGTGACCGCCTCAACTCCACACCTTCTTCCATTCTTCACCAGGGATCCAGCCGCCCAGCAGTGGTGTCCGCCGCCCAGAGGGAACTCTGGACTCTCCAGGGGTGAGTCCAGCCTCCCACCGACAGGCCTGGGCCTAGGCCTGGGAGCAGCAGCAACAGGATCTTCACTCCACAGCTTCCAGCGCGAAATGAGCTTCGCGCATGCCCAGTCGCCGCCTGCAACAAGAGAAGCAAGATACAGAGAGACAAATCAGTACAGACTTGCAACAGACATCCCAAAGCCTTATTATGAGTTCAACCATGCTATGGACCATGGACAGCTACCCCCAGTAAGTAACTATCATAGCAATTTTGAGACAAATTATGCTAATCTACCAAAATTACAACTAGGTGGGGCTAACATCATAGAATGGAGTCAGCAGTTACAAATTGCTCTCATGAGAGAAAATGCACTGTTTCTAATCAAGAGACCTCCACAGAAACCCTGGCCACTAGAAATTGACAATGTCCACCATAAAGCATTTTGTATTATGTTAACCACTATCCCTTCCACAATGTATTCTACTATTGATGATAACTTGGCTGTATTTGAAATTGTACAAAAATTATGTAGCATGTTTTATAGCCAGAGTAGGGCCACTACCATGAGGATATCCAGGGAGTTTCATTCTGCTAGGCATAAGCAAGGGGTTCCCATGAGCGAATACATACTAAGACTAAATGCAACAAGGGCAGAACTCATGAAGAGGGGAGAAATAATTACCGAAGAGAGCATGATGAGTGTTATAATCAACTCTTTAGATAGCAGCTGGGACAATTTTGTGACCCAGCTGGATAGCCTCAGTCTACAACACCTGTCACATTAACAAACAGGCTCATTGCAGAGGACAATTTGAGAAGGGATTGCCACCTGGCCAGGAGGGATCTCAGACCAATTAGGAGGGTTGAGTTTCAAGATAAAGTAGTAAACACCCCAGAATGTTACTCCTGTGGGTCCAAAAAACATTTAAGAAGGAACTGTCCCTGAAACAACAGGAATAGAAGACACAATGACAGCAGAGGGGGGTGATCACCTGAACGCAGGCACACAAGGGACAAAGGGCAAGGGTGGTCCCCCAATCCCAGAAAACATCACGAGCGCAGGGACAGCTCTAGAGACAGCACCCAGGTTCTATGTAAGGACTCAAACATGATCACACAGGCACTAATCACAAAATAGACAGAGACACATGGCTTCTGGACTCAGGAGCCACAAATCATACAACTAGTAACCCAAAACTACTAGAATCACTCACTGAAGTAGATTTTGAGCTGAAGGTAGCCAACCAAAGCAAAGTTCAAGTAGTAGGGAAGGGAAACACGTACATCCCACAAATAGGAAAAATAGAGGGGGCATTGTACGTGCCAGAGATATCTCACAATGTACTGGCCATTAACAAGCTAACACTGAACACAGACACCAAAGTAGCATTCAGCGATGGGAAGGCCTACATGATAAAGAAGGGAAAGGAAATAGAAAAGGTAACCATGCAAGAGGGACTACCTTACTTCACACCCAACATAAGGAAGGAAGGAAGCATAAACACTAGTACAAACCACTAGACAGAAGGAAACACAGAAACTGAGGGGGTGCAGCAGGGGGCAAACAAATGTAAACAAAATGTCAATAACTCTGTATCCATCGAGAAACCAATGCATGATAATTGCACCCACCTTCTTCACAGAAGGCTGGGACACATCAGCTTTCCAATTGTTAAAAAAATGCCTGAATGTACTGAAGGCCTCAAAGTAAAAAACTGCGAAAATTACCTGGAGTGCTCAATTTGTAAGCAGTCAAAAACCAGAGTCAAAGCCAAACCCAAAAGATCAGAACGAACCACAGAATTCCCTTTTCAATTGGTTCATATGGACATGGTAGGGCCATTGAGGCCATCTATCAGGCTTAAAAATAAATTCTTCCTCACTATTGTGGATGACTTTACTAGGTATGGGTATGTCTACTCCCTCAGACACAAAAACGAGGTGTTCCAAAGATTCAGGGAATTCCATAAAAGGATAGAACTACAACACAACATGAAAATAAGGCAAATAATGACAGACAGGGGTTCGGAATTTATGGCTAAGGATTTTACAAGGTGGCTGAGGGAGCAGGGCATAGCGCATTACACTTCTTCGCTGTTCTCACCCTTCCAGAATGGGGTCGTAGAGAGAAAAAATGGGGTATTACAAACAATGATGAGGTGCGCCTTGGAGGATGCAGGAATGGGGCAGCATTTTTGGTCAGAAGCATTGCATTACTCCAATTACACTCTGAATAGACTCCATATAGACTATATGAATAGACTATGGTCAAGGACATTCTCGGCCTATCCCAAGAGGAAAAAGAAAAATGGATATCAGCCATGGAGAGAGAGATGAGAGCCTCAGGGAGCTGCATGTATACTCGCCCGCTCAAGTTCCAGAGAACAAAAAGCCAATAGGAACCAAATGGGTGTTCAGGGTTAAAACACTGGAGGACAACAAGGCCCTGTACAAGGCGAGACTGGTCGCTCAAGGTTTCGCCCAGAGGTATCCCGAAGATTACACAGACACATATTCACCCACTGTCAGGGCCGAAAGTGTCAAGAGCGCCCTGGTGGTGGCCACCATTCTGGGGCTTGAGGTGTTCCAATTCGATATACAGACTGCATATCTTCACGCTGAATTGGACAAAGAGATCTACGTTAAAGCACCACCTGGATATAATGAAGGAGAGAACAAAACCTGGCTGCTGAATAAAAGCCTATACGGGCTCAAGCAATCGGGCAAGAATTGGTATGACTGCCTAGCCAAGGCCCTCAGATCCATGGGTTTTGAAGCCACCTCAGCTGACAAGTGCCTATTCATAAACAGAGAAAATAATTTATTCAAAGGCGTACTCATTTATGTGGACGATATTATGTATATAGGTAAATATAAAGACAGATGAGACAAATTCGCCACTGAACTGGGAGCCACTTCTCCTTGAAATCACTAGGCAAGATTGACAAGTATCTAGGAGTTCACGTAGGTTCAGGCTTTCCCAAAAGGATAAAATCATCGAATTACTATCAAAATGCAACATGTCTGAGGGAAAGCCTAGTGAAACACCCATGCAACCAGAGTTCCTGAAGAGCATGTACGATGAATCAGAACCCTTCACCGACAATAGATTATACAGGTCTACCATTGGGTCACTGCTGTATATAGCCAATTAGACTAAGCCCGACATCGCCTTAGCCGTCAACCTTCTGTCCAGACACGTAAGCAACCCCACCGTATCTCACTGGAACGCCATCAAAAGACTGCTCAGGTACCTGAAATTCAGCATAAATGCACAGCTCTGTCTCGAACCAGACATATCTGATAAACCAAAACTAACTTGTTACACTGATGCTGATTGGGCAGGAGACATAAAAAGCAAGAAAAGTACTTCTGGCTATGTACTGCTACTCAACAACTGCCCCATTCATTGGTACACCGGAAAACAGAAACTGGTTGCCACCTCAACCATCAAAGCAGAATTCGTTTATCTATCCAAGGCCGCAAACAAACTGGTATAGTTCGATGACCTACTCAACGATATTTGGACTGAACCTTCATACCCAATAATCATTCACGAAGACAACAAGGCCGCAATAGAAATATCAAAAGCCGATGCCGTAGGTCAACGGTCAAGGCATATTGACATCAAATGCAACACATCAGGCAGTTTTCAGAGATAGGTTTCATTAAGGCAGTACACTGCGACACCGAGGAACAAACCGCTGATATACTTACGAAATCCTTACCACTCAAGCAACACACATACTTAATGTCAAAAATATGTGTCTATATGTAACCTATGTACACCCATGTGTAAACGTATATGTATGTTAACAACGTATATCTGCACCCAGTTAGACATTTAGAGGGGGTTCTGTCAGAGTAAATGCCTAACTGTTTCAATACCATGGGCACACAGCATTGCAAGAGTTAATCCACCACATATCCCATCATCCCCATAGCCACACCTTACCTTCTGGCCACACCTCCTGGGTATAAAAGCCCCTACCATGAGGTATTCCAGTTGATCCAGATGTGTACCTGAAAGAGAGAGGTCCAAGGTGACCTCTGATTCCAAGGACCTAGGGACAATCCAGGCCTGAAATAAAAGGATTTAATTGAGAGATGCTAATTGTCTTATGAGTTATTGGGCTAGATCTATCACTACAACAAACTTTGGCTGCTAGCTGGGCAGCTGGGGAGCAGAGGTTTGACAACTTCTGGTGTGTTGCTATTATACTGAGTCACTCTGGATAAAGCATCTGCTAGAAAATTCTTCCCCCCAGGGAGGTACTTTGAGAGTGAATTAAAACATTTGAAATACTGGATCCAACGTATTTGTTTTGGGGACATTTTCCGTGGAATCTTAAGGGCCTCCAGATTTTTGTGGTCAGTCCAGACTTTTATTCCTTTCCAAAAAAATGTATCATCCATGTGAGGAAAGCCCATCAAACAACATATGCCTCTTTCTCCCAGGTAGCCCAACTTTGTTCTGTGTCCATTAGTTTTTTGGAAGTATATGCACAGGTTGTAGCTGGCCCAGATCATTCTCTTAGAGGAAGATGGCCCCAAGGGCAATGTCACTGGCATCTGCCTGGATGACAAAAGGTTTTTCTGGATCTGGGTGCTTCAGCACTAGTTCTGCTGAAAATAACCTTTTCAGTTTCACAAATGCCGCTTGGCATTCCATGGTCCAATTTAGTGGTTGCTTTGGTTTTGGCTTGTCTGCCACTTTTGCTTTTAGCAGGTTATTGATGGGGAGTGCAATTTGCATGAATGCTGGAATGAATTGCTGATAGAAGTTGGCAAATTCGGAAAACCTGGAAGCGTCATGGTGAGACTGGTTGGGAAAATACCAGGCTTAACAAGCCTGGTGAAAACCCAGTCAGATGAACTGCTGTTGGGGGTGGTGGTGTCTTCAGACCAGAACTGTCCTGTAGGGACAGTGAAGAAGGAGAGGCATCGCAGTTGGCTAAAGAGGAACAGGCAAGTTCCTTGGAAAACCAGAGAAAACTCTTTGATCCCATGATTGGGGGGGGGGGCAGCAGCCATTGCGAACCGCAATGAAGCTGGAACATCCGGAAAAAATTGGAAACTCTTAAAGTTACCCCAGCGTGGAAACAGTGGCTAAATAGTGTCAGGGGGAGATAACTGACAGAGAAGAGAGAAAGTGGAAGTGAAAAACTTTAAAGCCCAAAATGGAATCTGATCCTTAAACTTTAAATGTGGATATTAAATTTGGAGAGACTAAATTTATTATAAGAAAAAGAAACCCAAAAGAAAATACATTTAGAACAGAATAGGATATAAACTATTTAGAAAAATTTGAATTTTAAAGGAAGATTGAAGAATGAAGAAAAGCTCGCAATAGAAAAGCCCGGCTAAAGGTTTTAAATTAAACTTGAACTGGAATGTAAAGTTGGAATTTGGACTTTGTAAATTTGGTCTGGTGTATATAAAGGTTAAAAAAAGAAGAAGAGGGAAAAAAACTAAATTAGTAAAGAGGGTTAAAGTGGATCGCAAACAAATGGATACTATTTTAGGCTGGTGATTGGAATTGTGAATTGTAGAGACACATCTTCAGGAGAAACAAGATAATTACAACACTGATTTTTTGTTTTGGAAAAAACCTTTGAACTTTGAAAGAGATAGCTGTGAGAACTAAGAGGGTTTGTTTGTCTTTAAGTGACTTGATTCAATGATTAAAAAAGGCGGATTATAATGCAACTTTAAATTGGAATAATATTAATTTAGAAAGAACAAAATGATGCAAGAATTTAAGGAAACTTAAGGAAATGATGAAAATGATGTATTTATCACTGAAAATGGAAATTAGGGAAATGACTACAATGTAATTAGATTGTGGTGAAAGTAGAAATGATTAAAATGTTGTTTGAAGAGGTATAAATATATATCTTTGACAAAGTATTTGAAAACTAGAGATAAAATTTAAGGAAGTAATTTGGTTTATTATTATTATATAAAGGGAAAAAATTTATATAATTAACTGATTTTTATTAAGATGTTGGAGTGTATTATTTGGAATAAGATTTAAGGAAATGTATGATATAAAATGTTTTGGTTTATTACTTTGATATAAAATGAATGATTGTAATATTAGGAATTATGTTAAAAGAGATTTCAAATTTAAGAGGTTTAATATAGAGATGAAGGGAAAAATGGAATTTGGTTAAGATTAGAATTAGGATGAATGAGTAATATTGATTTTTTAAAAAGAGAGAAAGAAAAATAGAATAAATACTATGTCAAAAAAGGAATATATAAATTGTGTTGAAATGACTAAAAATTGTTTAAATTTGTGAACCGGCCAATACTTTGTTCAGAAAAAATACATTGTATGTGTGTCTGACTGTGTGTCAAAAAAAAGAAATTTAAAAAAAAAGAAGTTGGCAAATTCCAGAAAGCTTTGCAATTGCTTGCACGTGTGGGAAGAGACTCATTCAATCACCACTTGCACTTTCTCAGGGTCCATTTCCATGCCCTGGTGGGAGATTTTGTACCCAAGGTATTCTATTTTATCTGTGTGAAACTCGCACTTGGATATTTTGTGTAAAGCTTTGCAGCACGGAGTTTGTATAGGACTGCCTGGACAAGTTTGATGTGTTCTGCTTTTGTTTCGATATATATTAAAGTATCATCTAAGTCATGGATCTGCAAACGTTAACACTCAAACAGCCACTTGGGCCCATTTCCCACCGAAAACAAAACACTGGGAGCCACAACGCTTGGGTGGGTGTGGCCAACTTGACCCTCCCCCTGGTCATAAGACCCCCTAGCCATACCTGGTGGGCATGGCCAACTTGGCACTCCACCTGGTCACATGACCCCCTTAGCCATGTCTGGTGGGCATGGCCAACTCAGCATCACTCCCACCCAGTCAAAAAACATTTCCAACACGTGTATTGGAGGGTAGGACTGCAAACTGAATAAAAAATAGAATAGAATAGAATAGAATAGAATTCTTTATTGGCCAAGTGTGATTGGGCACACAAGGAATTTGTCTTTGGTGCATGTGCTCTCAGTGTACATAAAAAGACAAGATATATTGATCAAGAATCATAAGGTACAACACTTAATGATAGTCATATTAGTCTACATATAAGAATCAAGTCATATTAGAAAACAGTCAATATAAATCATAAGGATACAAGCAACAAAGTTACAATGTAAAATATAATTAACAGATCATGCAGGAGAAAGAAGAAGAAAGAGTGAGTATCTCGAAGGTGGGTGAGTGACACCAACCCAAGCAAGACAACACATTTATTTGGATTTTAAAAAAAATAAGACCCCAAACACTAAACAGTGGCTACAGAGCTGTGGGGCTTAAAGATTGAAGAAAAAAAAAGGAAATGAAGACCCGAAATAGAGTTTGTTTTAGTAAATTTGGTTTGGAAGAATTGGCATTAATAATTTTGAAAATTGACTTTGCTTTTATCTGGAGTGGATTGGAGAAATGTTTCTTTGGGAGCTAACGCCTTTGAAAGTTAATGAAGCAAATGAAGATGACTACAAAATAGCCATGGAGTCTGTGGTGACTAAGCAGGAGAGTGGATTGAAGAGATTTCTCTTTCTGTTTGGAAAAGAAATATTCTAAATGGCTTTTTACTTTGGATTATTTGAAATTAACATTAGATTCATGGATTTTGGAGATTCCTATTCTGTCCTGGATGATTTTAAGAAGAAGAAAGAAAGAATATTTTGGTTGTTTGACAATGGAGAACAACAAGTTCAGCAAACAAAATTAGGTGTGGCACAGCAACAAAAGACAGGAAGTTGATACATCACATTTGGAACAGACATTATAAAAGCATTAAAGGGACATACAGAATTTCTCAATTTGAATAGATGAACTTTGAAATGGAACATTTCAAGAGCCTGTGTAGTGTAGGGGGCTAATGCCTCCTACTAAAGGCAGCAATTAACACCAGCTGCCTGTAATTTCTGTGAGTTCAATCCTAGCCAGGCTCAAGGTCGATTCAGCCTTCCATCCTTTCTAAGGTGGGTAAATTGAGGACCCAGTTTGTGGGGGCAATAAGATGACTTTGTATAAATATACAAAAGTATGAAGGCTATTGCTTAACGCATTGTAAGCTGCCCTGAGTCTCCGGAGAAGGGCGGCATATAAATCAAATTAAAAATAAAAAAAAATAAAATAAAACATTTATGGACAGATAGGAGAAGGAAGCAAAGGAAGAAATAAAGTAGACAAATTTAAATGTAATCAACTGAAATGTAATGTTTACATTAAAGGTATATATGATTTCTGGATAAAAACAGGAAGGTTTTTGGAGTAATAAAAATAGAAAATAAGAGATGGCTATTAAAATAGAGGATGCTGTATAGGTGATTAAAAACAATAAAGAAGAGTGTATTGGTGAGACAACTTTAAGAAAACTTACTGTTTGATGTAATATGCTTTAATTCTAACTTGCAAACAAATGTTAGATTGATGACTAAATTGGATTAAGGTTTTCGTTGAACAAAATATAAGATACACAGATACTAGCGATAAATTGTGAATTAATGTAATATATGCTGGAAATGATGATTATTATGAAATATATTGAGAATTAAATTGAAAGAATATGATGGGAAAATGATACAAAATAGATAATTATATCCTAAGGGAAAATTAAAATAAGTGGGATGGATACCAGCTAGATAAGAGTTTGAGGCTCGAAGGAAATACGTTGGGAACTAGTTTGAAATGCTGGAAATCAGCCAAACAAGAATGGGAACCTTGGAGGAGACTATGCTGGAAATCAGCCAAACAATGGAGGGAGCTTTAGGAGGAGATTATGCTGGAAATCAGCCAAATATAATATGCTGGAAATCAGCCAATAATGGTGGTAGGCTTGGAGGAGACTATATTGAAATTAATTAAATAGTTGGTGTTTTGGAGGGGACTATGCTGAGAATCAGCCAAACAGAATACTAGAGGGAAGTATGGTAGAAAGTATGTTGGAAATTAGATTAAATAAAACATGTTTTTGTGATAAATCTGTGTAACATGTAAAGTGTACTAGATGATAAGTGGGATAAAATCAAGATAAATTGATAAAGTTTAAGGTATTAAGATTTGAGGATAAGGGTCAAAAGATTAAAAACTAGATAGAATTTTGTTTTATAAAGTGTAATAAAAATGGAGTTGTATTGAATTTGAAATTAAGATCAATGGTGATAAAATTGTAAGGTAAACATTTAGAATAAGAGGTTAGAATATTGTTAAAAACTATTTTGATATGGATTGTAAAAGATACAAAGTGAAGAAGAACAAGATATGATTAGGATTGATATATAGATATAAAAATGAGTGAAAGTGAATTTGAAATTAATTTGTATTGATATAATGGATTTGTTTAGATGAAGATGTTAGAATTTACATTAAAATTTGTTCTTTTAAGTTTTGAATTTTTTACTTATAAAAGATGCAATGGGAAATTGTGAATGGAGCTCGTTAAAGGAATGTAAGCATGGTAACCATCTATGACCGGATTGAGACTCCGCTCTTGAAAGTTATATTTTATGTTTAAATTTTTTGGGGAAAAAATTTACAAAAAAAAAAAATCAGATGAAAGTGACTTTTGCTGAGAATCCACATAAAGGAACTGAGGAGGCAGAGAATTGAGAAACAGCCATGCCTGGTCACGCCATGCCAACTGAGGGCATACCCATAGAATACAAGGATTTGGTTGAAGTTTTTAGCAAAAAAGCCTCAGACAAGCTCTCTCCCCACCGCGTCACTGACTGTGCGATAGAAATCTTACCTGGCACTAAACTCCCTAAACTCAAGATGTACAGCATGTCACCGAGGGAGTTGGAAGAGCTGAGAACATTTATTGAGAAACACCTAGCAAGGGGTTTCATCGAGCCAGCCCGACCAAAAATTGTAGCTCCAGAGAAAAAAGATGGCTCAAAACGTCTTATCTTGCCTAATTTGCTTTAACTGGGTTGCTATCACTTCTGCTTAATAAAAGGTCTCTTTTGAACAACCACGTTTCAAGAGTTTTTACTTTCTTAAATTGAAAGGAGAGGCAATCCTTACATGTACAGTCATTTATCCATCATTTTTCATTCATCTTATCTTTTAACTTTCGTTTTTACTTTTTACTTTTTCAGGGCTGCTCTTTTAACATTTACTTTTACTCCAACCTTTCTTCTTCTCCTCCGCTTCTCTTCCTTCCTCTTTCTCCTCCTACTTTCTTTTTTTTTATTATTGAAAAAGTTTTACAATACAATTTTTATACCCCTTTCCCCCCCCAATCCCCCCACCCAACTACCACCCCCTCCCTTTCCCCCCATCCCTCCCCC
Organism: Coluber constrictor foxii; assembly: GCA_038048745.1. Taxonomy (NCBI): domain Eukaryota; kingdom Metazoa; phylum Chordata; class Lepidosauria; order Squamata; family Colubridae; genus Coluber; species Coluber constrictor. Next base: position 108,331,937 of record CM075961.1, on the reverse strand, counting down.
CTCCCCCCCCTGAGTTCCACTATTAACCAATCATATATAACAATCAACATCAAACAACATAAGAAAAAAAAATTAGGTGAGATCCAGCTAAAAATATAAAAAATTTAACCTTAAGTAATAAAAAATTAATCTAGACTTCTAACATCTTTTACCCCCCTAATCAAATATATAATAACATAAATCATTTGTAAAAACTCATGGCAATCTAACAAATATGACAAATATATAAAAAAACCTAATAAAACTAATTTTGAGCATCATAAATTTTAGAATGAAATATCATATAAGTGTTTAACATTAAATATAATTCCCAATATTCAATCTTAGCAATGTTTAAAAAAGTATATAAAATTCAAACAATACATCATAAATTTCTTTTTAAAATTAGATAATATAAGGCAAATCTATCAAGTATATAAACTTATTTTTAACATTATAATGTATCTAAATGTTAATATAAATATATAACATAATAAAAATATAAATTCGATTATATAATAAAATAATTAATAGATATAATTATGAGTCAAATGCTAATTGAAACTTCTTACTTTGATATTTATTCTGCGTATACTCTACCCATTTCTTCCACTCCTTAGCAAAAACTTCATGGGTCCTGTCTTTTAGGTATGCAGAAATCTTAGCCATTTCTGCAAAATTAGACATTTGAAGATGTCCATTCCTCTTAGTAGGTACACTATCTTTCTTCCAGTTTTGACCAATCAGTAGTCTAGCTGCGGTAATCATATATAAGATCAATCTCGTTTCGGTCGGTGAACAATCCTTAACTATCCCCAACAAAAAAAAACTGAGGAGAAAATTTAAGCTTCTTCTTCAAAACATTCTGCATAACCCACCAAAGTTTAATCCAAAATGCTTTCAATTTTCTACACGTCCACCAAATATGAAAATATGTTGCATCCAAACAATCACACCTCCAACATTTAGGTTGAACATTTGGATACATACATGATAATTTTTTGGGATCTAAGTGCCATCTATAAAACATCTTATAAAAAATTTCCCTCAAGTTCTGTGCTTGTGTAAATTTAACATTCTGGATCCAGATCTTCTCCCATGTTTCCAACATTACTGGTTCTGCAAAATTTTGTGCCCATTTTATCATACAATCTTTAATTAATTCACCCTCTGAATCTCTTTCTAACAATAAATTATACACTCGCTTAATATGCATCGGCCCTTTACATTTTATCTGAGTCACCAAATCTTCTTCATGTAACATTAGTCCAATTTTCTGATCTTCTCTCCATCTCGCTTGAAGTTGAAGGTACTGCAACCAAGTTAAATTCGTCCCTTCTTCCAACAGCATATTCTTCCAACAGCATATTTCAAAATCCATCTGCCCCCATCATTAAAAAGCATCTCTTTATATAAAATCCCCCTGAGTGACTTTATATTTGGCATAATCTGCCCAAGATCCAACCACAAAGGTATTTTGTAATCCAATTGAAGCTGGTGCTTCTTCCAAACTCTCATCAAAGCATGTCTCAAAATGTAACTGTTGAATACTCTGTCCAACTTATCTTCATAAAATAAATATGCATGCCAACCAAATTCCAAATCGTGGCCTTCTATATTCAAAATTTCTGTTTTTGTTGTTCCAAACCAATCACCCACTTGTGTCAACACTGCTGCCTCATAGTATAAACGTAGGCTGGGAACTTTGAGGCCACCTCTTTCATGAATATCTTGCATGATTTTAAGTTTAACTCTTGTTTTTTTCCCATTCCAAATAAATTTATTTAGACCTGCTTGCCATTCCATCAAGATTTTATCACTTTTAAGCACCGGAATCATTTGAAATAAAAACAGAAATCTAGGTAGAACGTTCATCTTAACAGCTGCTATTCTGCCAAGTAAAGATAGTTGCAGTTTCTTCCAAGTTTCAAGATCCTTTTGAATCTTATGCCACAATTCCTCATAATTATTTTGAAAAAGTTTTATATTAGAAGCTGCAACCTAAACTCCTAGATATTCACCTTTGTAGCTATTTCAAAGCCTGCCAACCTTTCCAGTTCACTCCTTTGTGGTTCCAACATATTTTTAACTATGATCTTAGTCTTTTTCTGGTTCAGACTAAAACCTGAAACCGGACCGTATTCCTCTATAATGTTTTTCATCTGTATGATTGATTCCAAAGGTCGTGTTAGGGTAACAACCAGATCATCTGCGAATGCTTTTGTTCTGTAGTCTTTTTGCCTTACAACTATTCCATTCAAATTATTAGAGTCCCGTAGAGAATTCAACAACACTTCTAAAGTTAGGATGAACAACAATGTAGATAGCGGACAACCTTGTCTGGTTCCTCTCTGTATATGAAAATTAGTAGTTAAACTCCCATTAATAATAATTTGTGCAGTCTGTTCTTGATAAATTGCTGAAATCGCTTGTATAAACTGGTCCCCAAAATCCATTTTATGCAAAATCTTTTTTAGAAAATCCCAGTTGACTCGATCAAAGGCCTTTTCTGCATCCAAAAACACCAGCACCGCAGGGATCTGTTTATTTTTTTCAAGATATTCCAATAAGTCTATGAGTTGCCTAACGTTGTCCTTCATGTATCTACCTTCTATAAAACCTGCTTGATCCTCATGAATCACATCTTGAATAACTGGCATCAGTCTGTTGGCTAATACTTTTGCATAAATTTTATAATCCGTATTCAGGAGAGATATTGGTCTAAAATTTTCTGGTTTTGTAGATCCCTCTTCCTTCGGTATCAATGAAATAAAAGCCGTCTTCCATGAGGGGGGTATTTTGCCCCCCTGCTGAATATTACAAAACAAATCCTTAAGATGCTCAACCAATTCTGATTGTAAAGTCTTATAATATACTGCTGTCAAACCGTCCGTCCCAGGAGCTTTGGATAATTTCAGTTGTTTTATTGCAAATAAGATCTCTTCACATGTTATAGGTTGATTCAATCTATCACTTTGTATACTTGAAATTTTTGTAACCCTCTTATTCATCAGTAAGGTCCTTTTAATATTATCAGCATGGTATAATTTAGAATAATAATCTAAAAAAGCTTGATGTATTAGGTTCTGTTGAAAAACTTGTTTCCCTTTATACTCAATAGTGTTTATAATATGAGAACTTTGTTGCTTTCTCAAGGTATAAGCCAGCCATCTACCAGGTTTATTAGCATTACAAAAAGTATTATGTTTGGCATATTGCAAATTATTGCCGTCTGATCAGGGTCGTTCCTTTGTGGTCTCTGACATGTCACCGACCCCGGTTGGCGCCTTGGTTTACCAAGGAGCTCCGGGGCATGAAGCGACATAGGCGAGGCCTAGAGAGCCGTTGGAGAGCCAGTCGTTCCGAATCAGACCGGTCTCAGTTAAGGTCAGCCACACGGTCCTACCTGGTGGAATTTGCAATGGCAAACCGTCGCTACTTCACCAATGTCATCGCATCTGCAGAGAATCGCCTGTTCAGGGTGTCCCACTGCCTCTTGAATCAGAGGGTGAGGGAAGATCCTCTACGGGGACGAGCTGAGGAGTTTGGTCAGCACCTGTTGGACAAGATCGCTCAGATTCTGGACGGCTTGGACTCTGACTAGACAGAGTCAGACGGTGAGGAGGCAGCGGGTCTTGTGCTTTGGGAAGAGTTTGACTCTCTTACCCCAGAGGAAGTGGACAGGATCTTGGGGAAGCTGAGTGCGGCCACTTGTGTGCTGGACCCGTGTCCCTCCTGGCTAGTTTATTCAGCTTGGGACGTGACATGCAGCTGGATCCATGCAGTGATAACAGCTTCTTTGAGGGAGGGAAATTTCCCGACTGCCTTGAAAGAGGCGGTGGTGAGGCCCCTCCTCAAGAAGCCGGCCTTGGGGCTTCCGGTGGCATCCTCGTCATTGCCTGGCGGCTAGTTTTATGGCCGCCGCCCCCGCCGCCTGTAGAGCCGCTTTTTCAACCGAAAGCGGCTTGGAAATCTTCCCTTTGATCGGAAGGGAAGATAAGAGTAGGCAGCCATGAGGTTGAGACCCCAGAAGCGCTGCCAGGGCTTCTCCTTCGCCCTGGCAAGCGTTCTGTGAAAGGTCTCCCTATTCAGGCTGCTGGAACTCCAAGCGGCGAGGGATCTCTGTTTTAAACGGACCGAGACGACGAGAGCAACTCCACTTGTTACAATACACATTCTTCTAATTAGCAAAGGATTTGGTGAGATCTGGATTATTTCTTCAGAATTTTAACTATATCTAAGGAATTTTTTTTTAACTTTGAAATTGAGCTGTCTCTGTGTGAAAGTGATTGAAAATGGCGGCTGATTAAAGCGGAACAAGTGAAAGGGAAAAGTGAAAGTGCAACAGTTTGTTTAAGCCTGCCTGTAATTCTAACTGACTGTATTAGTAAGATTTCTAACTGGAAAGTCTTGATGATTTGATTCTTTTTCTGTAAAGCTGGGGAAGACAGGAAAAGGAGGAAGATTTTCTTTTTTTCAAAGACTTAAATTCTGTTCAGGCATGGCTTCAAAAAAAGCGGGGGGGGGGATTCCCCCACACATCAAACAAAAGAAAAGTCAGCCACGCCATCAGTACCAGCCCAGAGACAGTCACAAGGTAGTGGGATGGAGGATCTGAAAACTTTCATATTTGATATACATAAATCCCTGGGAGAGCTTTCTGGAAAAATGAGTAAAATGGATGAAATGATGGGGAAAAATCAAAAAGAAATGATGGATTTGGTGGAAGAAAAAACAGATAAGTTAAGCCAGGATGTTTCTACTGTGGCTACTGCTTTTACAGATGCTTTGCTGGCGGTTGAGAAAAAAGTTGATGATCTAAATCTTGAAGTGGTGGCTAATAAAAAGGCAGTAAATGACCAGTTTTTTAAAGTGGAGATTAAGAGTCAAAGGCTAGAGGATGAGATTACAATGTTACAATTTCGGAATATGGAGTTTGCCATAAGACTGAGAGGCCTAAGGGAAAATAACAGAGAAAATCTAAGGGCAGCTTGTGTGGACATATTGGCTAAGATTTTAAAAGTTGATCCAGATGTGATTGATAAAAAAGTTGACAAGTTATACAGAGTTAATTCGCGTGTGGCGAGACAAAGAAATTTGCCAAGAGATGTTGTGATTTACTTTACTGATAGAAGATTGAGAAATGATATTTTGCAAAGTTCTTTTCACACCACTGTTCATCATGATGGGAATCCAATTGGGATTTACAAAGAGCTGCCACCTAAGATGTTAAGAGATCGGAAAGATTTTGGTTTTTTGGCAAATGAATTAAAAAGGCGTCAGATTCCATTTAGATGGGATGCTCCGGTGGGCATTATCTTGAGATATGAAGATGTGAGATACCGCCTTAACTCTGTGGAAAAAGCAGAACACTTTTTCAACAATGTTCTTAAAAAAGTCTCAACACCCCCACGTTCATCTACACTGTTATCTATTGAAGAAATTTCTAAAGAGAAGGATATTGATGAGGGGATTCAAGAACTGATTCAGCAAAAAGAACTACAGGAAATTTTAGAGACAGCAAGGGAGGAGACTCTGGGAGCAGTAGGAAGTCTTTCAGAGGATCTTTTTGCAAAATTTCCAGAGGGAAAATCAAAGCAGTCTAGAGCTACAAGAGAAGTGGAGCCGGACCTCGATTTGTTGTTGCAAGAACCGAAAGATCAACGTATAACTCGGGCAGCAGAGAAGCAAAGATTAGAGAAACAAAATCAGCAGAGGTCCAGGATTCCACAGGAGGAGAATGGTGCAAATGGAAAGAAACTATACTCTGAAGCAGTGGGAGGGGCGAGACCGAAGATATCTGCAGTTGAACAGAATCTTAGGCAAGCCCTCAAAGGGCTTCAGTCATCCCCAAAATGACACTAAGATTTTTATCATGGAACGTGAATGGTTTAAATTCACCACAGAAAAGAAGGAAAATATTTCATTATTTGAAGCAATATAAAAATGATGTTGTTTGTTTGCAGGAAACTCATATTAGAACCCAGGACCAAAATTTTTTGACAAATTCAAAACTTGGCTTACATTTTATATCTTCTAATTCTGCGAAAAGGAATGGATTAGTCTTGTATATTTCTAAAAGAATACCAGCTAAACTGATAGAAGCGGATGATGAAAGAAGATATATTGCAGTTGAAATAAATATTCAGAACGCTTCGATGCTTCTTATCGGGATTTACGCCCCAAACCAGCAGGAGGAAATTTTTTATAAATTATTGAATACCAAAATATTGCAGTGGAATTATAAGTCTTTTTTGATTATGGGTGATTGGAATGGTGTGATTGATACAAATCTTGATAAAAAGACGTTGGCCAAGAAGGGGAATAAATTACCACAAACGTTTTTTGCATTGAAGGAAGAATTGGAATTAAAAGATGTATGGAGAATTCATCATCCGAAGGAGTTGGATTTTACCTTTTTTTCTGATAGACACAAATCCTTTTCAAGAATTGACTTTATGTTGGTTACTCCTGATTTATTGTCCAAAGTGGTTAAAACAAAAATATTTCCTAGAACTTTAACGGATCATAGTTTGGTATGGTTGGAGATGGATTTTGGCAAGAGGGAGAGAAGATCTTGGCGAATGAACGAGAACTTATTTAGACATGAAAAGAATATTATGCATCTTAAAAAACATGTTAAGGAATTTTTTGATATTAACTTGAATAAGGGTACACCTATTGAGACTGTATGGGATGCAAGTAAGGCTTATATGAGGGGTGTACTGATTCACATGAACTCTAAATATAGATTAATACAACAGAAGTCAAGAGTAGAATTGGAGACAGAGATAAAGGAGAAAGAGCAATTGCTTATTAAAAATCCGACTGATGAGAAATTACAGTTAACGATAAAACTTTTGAAAGATCAATTTCAAATACTGATGGCTGATCAGACAGCAACTAATCTGCAATACGCTAAACATAACACTTTTTGCAACGCTAACAAACCTGGCAGATGGTTGGCTTATACTCTGAGAAAACAACAAAGTTCTCGTATAATAAATACTATTGAGTACAAAGGGAAACAAGTGTCTCAACAGAACTCAATACATCAAGCTTTTTTAGATTATTATTCCAAATTGTACCAAGCTGATAACATTAAAAAGGATTTCATTGATGATTATTTGTGGAAGATGAGAGTTACAAAAATTTCAAGTACACAAAGTGATAGACTGAATCGACCTATAACATCTGAAGAGATTTTATTTGCAATAAAACAACTGAAATTATCTAAAGCTCCTGGGACAGATGGTTTGACAGCAGTATATTATAAGACTTTACAAGCGGAATTGGTTGAGCATCTTAAGGACTTGTTTTGTAATATTCAGCAGGGGGGTAAAATACCTCCCTCATGGAAGACGGCTTTTATTTCATTGATACCTAAAGAAGAAGAATCTGTAAAACCAGAAAATTTTAGACCAATATCTCTCCTGAATACGGATTACAAAATCTATGCTAAAGTATTAGTCAACAGACTGATGCCAGTTATTCAAGCCGTGATTCATGAAGACCAAGCAGGTTTTATAGAAGGTAGATACATGAAGGACAATGTCAGGCAACTCATAGATTTATTGGAATATCTTGAGAAAAATAAACAGACTTCTGCGGTGCTGGTGTTTTTGGATGCGGAGAAGGCCTTTGATTGAGTCAATTGGGATTTTCTAAAAAAGACTTTGCACAAAATGGATTTTGGGGACCAGTTTATACAAGCGATTTCGGCAATTTATCAAGAACAAACGGCACAAATTATTATTAATGGCAGTTTAACCACCAATTTCAACATACAGAAAGGAACAAGACAAGGCTGTCCATTATCCCCACTACTGTTTATTTTGACTTTGGAAGTGCTGTTGAATGCTCTACGGGACTTGGATAATTTGAATGGAATAGTTGTAAGGCAAAAAGATTACAGAACAAAGGCATTCGCAGATGATCTGGTTGTTACCCTAACACGACCTTTGGAATCAATCATACAGATGAAAAACATTATAGAGGAATATGGTCTGGTTTCAGGTTTCAGCCTGAACCAGAAAAAGACTAAGATGATAGTTAAAAATATGTTGGAACCACAAAGGAATGAACTTGAAAGGTTGGCAGGCTTTGAAATAGCTACAAAGGTGAAATATCTAGGAGTTCAAGTTGCAGCATCCAATATAAAACTTTTTCAAAATAATTATGAGGAACTGTGGCACAAGATTCAAAAGGATCTTGAAACATGGAAGAAGCTGCAACTATCTTTGCTTGGTAGAATAGCAGCTGTTAAGATGAACGTTCTACCTAGATTTCTGTTTTTGTTTCAAATGATTCCGGTGCTTAAAAGTGATAAGTCTCTGATGGAATGGCAAGCAGGTGTAAATAAACTTATCTGGAATGGGAAAAAACCAAGAGTCAAACTTAAAATTATGCAAGATGCACGTGAAAGAGGTGGCCTTAAAGTTCCAAACCTACGTCTATATTATGAGGCTGCAGTGCTGACACAAGTGGGAGATTGGATTGGAACAACAAAAACAGAAATTTTGAATACAGAAAGACACGACTTGGAATTTGGATGGCACACATATTTACTTTATGAAGATAAGAGAGACAGAGTATTCAACAGTCATATCTTAAGACATGCTTTGATGAGAGTTTGGAAGAAGCACCAGCTTCAATTGGATTACAAAATACCTTTGTGGTTGGATCTTGGGCAGATTATGCCAAATATAAAGTCACTCGGGGGGGTGTTGTATAAAGAGATACTTTTTAATGATGGGGGCAGATGGAGTTTGAAACCTTTGAATACCCTGTTGGAAGAAGGAATGAATTTAACTTGGTTGCAGTATCTTCAACTTCAAGCGAGATGGAGAGATCAGAAAATTGGACTAATATTACATGAAGAAGATTTGGTGACTCAAATAAAATGTAAAGGACCGATGCATATTAAACGAGTGTATAATTTATTGTTAGAAAGAGATTCAGAGGGTGAATTAGTTAAAGACTGTATGATAAAATGGGCACAGAATTTTGCAGAATCAGTAATGTTGGAAACATGGGAGAAGATTTGGGTCCAGAATGTTAAATTTACACAAGCACAGAACTTGAGGGAAAACTTTTATAAGATGTTTTACAGGTGGCATTTAGATCCTAAAAAGTTATCATGTATGTATCCAAATGTTCAACCTAAATGTTGGAGGTGTGATTGCTTGGATGCAACATATTTTCATATTTGGTGGACGTGCAGAAAATTGAAAGCATTTTGGATTAAACTTTGGTGGGTAATGCAGAACATTTTGAGGAAGAAGCTTGAATTTTCTCCTCAGTTTTTCTTGTTGGGAATAGTTAAGGGCTGTTCATCAGCCGAAACGAGATTAATTTTGTACATGCTTACTGCAGCTAGATTACTGATTGGACAATACTGGAAGAAGGATAGTGTACCTACTATAGAGGAATGGATTTTGAAGATGTCTAATTTTGCAGAAATGGCTAAGATTTCTGCATACCTGAAAGATAGGACCCATGAAGCTTTTATTAAGGAGTGGAAGAAATGGGTAGTAAACATGCAGAATAAATATCAAAGTAAGAAGTTTCAAGTAGCACTTGAGTTATAATAATGTTTATTAAATATATAATTGAATTTATATCTTTATGATGATGTACTGTTTGAATTTGATATATTTTTCTTAAAAAATAGCTTAATTTTTTCTATTTTAAAAGGTTAAATTTGTTATCTTATTTGATGCTTTTTTGCTTATCCTGTTTAATGATGATTTTTATATTTGATTGATTAAGAAATATTATTAAGAGTAAATTTTGGGATTTATATGATATTTTAATCCAAAACTTAAGATGCCCAACATTATTTTATTATTTTTTTAAAAAAAAAGATAAGTGTTATATTTAGTATGCGAAATTTTCTATGATTTTTTATAAATGATTCATGTGGTTATATATCTGGGGGGGGGGGTAATAGATTTTACAAGTTTAGAATATTTTTTGTACTAATTAAGTTTAAAATTGTTATATTGTTAGCCAAATCTCACCTAAAAAGTTGCTGGTTGTTGATTGTAATATATGATCGTTTAATAGTGGAAGTCAGGGGGAGGGAAGGGGGGGCTGAGGGGGGAGGGGAGGGGGTGGCTGTTGGGGTGGGGGGTTGGGGGGAAGGCATATTAAAATTGTATTGTAAAACTTTTTCAATAAAAAAAAAAGAAGCCGGCCTTGGATCCAGCTGTTTTAAGTCATTTTCATCCAGTCTCCAACCTCTGCTTTCTAGCAAAGGTTGTTGAGAGTGTAGTGGTGCGCCAGCTCCCGCTGGCCCTGGATGAAGCGGATTATCTTGATGTTGTGGCTCCATTGCCTGAGCCTGCGTCATCAGCAGGGGAGGACTCTGAGAGTGAGGGAGAGGAGTTGGCAAGGCCTCCTTCTCCAGGACTCTCCTCTCTGGCAATGCCTCCGGAGGACACCGAAGGGCAGGAGATAGGCCCAGAGCCAAGCTTGTCCCCACAGCCACAGGAGGACATTGATGAGGGGAGTGAGTTTTGGCTGGATCCTCGCCAGCGTCGGAGAGACAGGAGAGCCCAGCAGAGGAAAAGGCGTGGTCGTGATTAGCTGGTGGACCACACCCCACAGGCTATAAAAGAGAGGGATTACAGCCTGTATCTTTGTGACCGACAAAACAAAGATTCCTGGATCCCGGTTTCAAATCTTCTCTGTGTCTCAGCTCTGGACATTTTGGTGGTGTGTATTTTACTGAACTATTAATAAAGGCTTTGGCAAGCAGCTGCTGGGATTGCTGCCAAGCTTCATATCAGCTTACTTGGTTGCCTGCCAGTTCATTAGACTCTGACTGCCTGAGGGGGTGTATTCCTGGGAGCGGGGCCAGAACACTTCACCCATACCAATTGGGTTTCAGGCCCAGGTACAGCACAGAGACAGCATTGGTCGCGCTGGTGGATGATCTCTGGAGAGCTTGGGACAAAGGTTACTCCTCTCTTCTGGTCCTATTGGATCTTTCGGGGGCTTTCAATACTGTCGATCACGGTATCTTGCTGCATTGCCTTGAGGGGTTGGGAGTAGGAGGCACCGTTTTACGGTGGTTCTCTTCCTACCTCTTGGGTCGAACGTAAGCAGTGTTGGCAGGGGGGGAGAGATCGACCCTAAGGCCCCTCACTTGTGGGGGGGCCTCAGGGTCGATTCTCTCGCCCCTTCTGTTCAACATTTATATGAAGCCGCTGGGGGAGATCATCCGTGGTTTTGGGGTGAGGTATCATCAACACGCTGATGATACTCAGCTCTTTTTTTTATATTAACAAGTTTTTTATTTTTATAATCAAACATACAAACATATAGGCATGTAAACAATACATAGTCAATCATCAGAATGTAACATCTAATACATCTTTTATATCTTCTTTTTTTTGAGAGTTTTAAAAAGCTTGAAAAGTTTTTACACATATTTTCCCCCTCCTCCCCTCTCCTATCCCAACCCCCCTACCACCCACCTCAGACTTTCCAGAGCAAATACAGGGTATAGCATTTGACAAACACAAAAAATAAAAAAACACCATACGCTAACTATCTATAGATTTATCTCCCTCTTGCACTTTAACTCGCCTTGTTCATATCTAGATATAACTGTTCTTGAAAGTAATTAGTCCCACTTCATTCTTGTCCCACTTCATTCTTGTCCATTCTTCAGCAATAAGCAGGTCTTCTTTCTTCCAGTATTACCTAATCAAAATCTAATAACAGTTAACCATCGCATCTCCAACCCTTACATATATTACCACAATGAGAAAATGCTTCAGCTAATCTCAAGTAAAATATATTGTAAAAAACCTTATACTTTTCATCCTATGAACTTATATTAAACATAAACTTATTCACCCTATTCTCTACAAATCCACTACATAACATTAATGTGACTTAAAACAAAATATAGAAGTTTTAATAATATCCTTCTTGTAATCCTTGAATTTGTATTGAGAGATCTACACTGACCTTAATTTTAACATCCACAATATTTTCCTTTTAATCCATCAACTTTTATAAATTTTAAACAAAACACTGTTCAAAATGTACTTCCAAACACAAGTAAAAATTTAGTCAGTAGCCTATAACAATTCAAACATAACATTACTTAATAAAACTTTCCAAAGTAAATCATGTCCCTAAATATAAGTAAATCATTCATTTTCACTCTAATATAACTTTTCAAAACAAAACAAATTATATCCCTGAGTACAGGTATAGTAATTCTTTTTCACCATTACTATCCTCTCCAACAAGGAGAATTATAATTCTTCCATCTCCATTTTTTCCTGGCTTTTTTACAAGCCTTCTTCTTTAGTCTTATTCCTCCATCTTTTTTTATTTTTACAAACTTTTGAGTTTTCAGCTGGAATTTTTGAGCCTTGCAGTCTTGTGCACCTCGCAAAATAATTCCTTTTAATAAGCACACCTCTTTAACTAGAATTGAAAGTCCATTTTTGTAAAGAAATTGTAATGTTCCATTTCGAATCCTTCTTCTTATATTAAAAATCCCGACGCCTCTTGACACTTTTCCATTTGACTGCATCAGAACCTCTGGAAAGATCTCTCTCAATATCTCCTGGTTAGTCTCCTTCAAGCCTCTCAGCTTTCCATTCTTAATTTGAAAAACATCCACTCCATTTTCCACAGGCACTTTGAACTGGGTTACTTCTTCCTCCTCTTCATTCAGCATCTCAATATTATTCAGCATCTCAATATTATTTGGCATATTGGTATACAGTGTCTCCCCTTGTATCGTTGTCACAAATTTGAGTAAAAATCTTCTCAAAACACTCTTCCAATCTTTCCATTAATGAGGAGGTAAATGATTCTAGCATTTCTTCAAAGAGATCCACTGTCAGTATTTGTATATTTGCTGATGTGTGTAATAGTAAGCCTTCATCCCTTTCAGAAATCTTGACCACTGCTGTTTTTACTTGTTTAGCAGCCATTTCCAAAATACACTTTCCAGCAGCCTCACAACAAAATCAGTAAAATTCTTATTCTCAGTCTCTAACAGGTATTACCATTTATTAGTCAATAAATCCTATTTTCTTGAGCTGCAAATCTTAATTTCAACTTCATTCAGCAAGACCTTAAAATACTGAGAGCTTTAACAACTTTAACGAGTGCTAACGACCATTAACAATCACTTTCTTCTTTAGCTTTCATTTTCACTCCTAGCAAATCGGCACCATTTTGTTTCTTTTAAAAACTTTCTCTTGCATCTGGAAGGAAGTAGTATTTATTGGAGTTAAAGTATAAGTAAAATACTTGCAGTAATTCTCCTGTTTTGCTCTGCCTGCTTTAAAATCCACTCCTTGGAATCAATTGGTTTGCAGGGATGGTCGCGACGCCTTGTTCTGTCATTGACAGAAACGTCCCGGATCTGGAGCTTCTTCAGGCACTTGGGGAGCTCTCACTCCCCACACCCCCCAAAAACCCCTAGGATTAATCCTCAGGGTTTTGGGGGAGCTCTACTTACACCTGTCTGCTCGCTTTCCCTTCTTCACCCAAAAGGAAAGTTCCGAGCCGCTAAAACAGCTGATTTTTGCTGTTCTAGCGGCTTTACAGATCATGGGGTCGGAGCTCCCGAAAGAGCTGCTGTGGTGCCAGCGGTGCCACCTGAAGTCCCCAATGATACTCAGCTCTTTATATCCACCCCAAATCAACCCAGTGATGCCCTTGACATGATGAGCAGTGCCTGGAAGCGGTACGGGTCTGGATGGGAAGGAACAGACTTCGACTCAACCCTGCCAAGACTGAGTGGCTGTGGGTACCAGCATCTCGGTTCATAGGAGAGGTTCCGTCATTGCTATAGGGGGTGAAATCTTACCCCAGTAGACAGGGCACGCAACTTGGGTGTCCTCCTGGACTCACAGTTGAGTCTAGAAGATCATATAACAACCGTGACCGGTGGGGCATATGCCCAGATCCGTCTGGTGCGCCAGTTGCATCCCTACTTGGACTGAGATGCCCTACACACAGTTACTCATGCGCTAGTCACCTCACATATTGACTACTGTAACACTCTCTACATGGGGCTGCCCTTGAGGACCATGCGGAGGCTTCAGCTGGTGCAAAATGCGCCACGCGGCTTGTGATGGGAGAATCCCGATACTCCCATGTTACACCTTTCCTGCGCGACTTGCATTGGTTGCCGGTTGCACTCCAGGTGAAATTCATGGTGCTGGTGATGACCTATAAAGCCCTACATGGCTTAGGCCCAGGATATTTGGTGAACCACCTGCAGCCAGCAACGATATCCCATCGCCCAGTTTGCACCCATAGAGAGGGCCTGCTCACGGTGCCATCGGCTAGACAGTGTTGACTGGCAGCCCCCAGGGGTAGAGCCTTCTCTGTGGGCGCGCCCACCCTCCGAAATCGACTTCCCTTGGAGCTCTGGTTGGCTCCTGACCTTTGCACCTTCCGCTGCGAACTAAAAACTTGGTTATTCAAGTTCCCGACCTGGACTGATGGGTTTTATGGGTTTTTAAATTTTAGTTGGTCTAATCAGATTTTAACTTTGTACTATGGCTTTGTGAATTTTATTATTGTGAGCCACCCTGAGTCCGTTGGAGATAGGGCGGCATGTAAGCCAAATAAAATAAAATAATAAAAGAAAAGAAAATAAATAAAATAAATAAAATATAAAATAAAATAAAATAAAATAAAATAAAATAAAATAAAATAAAATAAAAGAAAATAATAAAATAAAATAAAATAAAATAAAATAAAATAAAAAAAATAAAATAAAATAAAATAAAATAAAATAATAAATAAAATGAAATGAAATAATGAAATGAAATGAAATGAAATGAAATGAAATGTCCCCGTTTGGCATTACTCAACCAGGCATCGCCGCTTCACAGTCAAACCCTCTCTCTTGGTCCCCCTTTTGGTCGTCAGCAAAAGTTATGCGTAACTGAAACCTGACCGACCCTTGCTTCCAGTTAATTTTGGGATTCCGTGCTTTCAGCCATGCTATCCCCAAAACGAATGCCCATTCCATGCCAGGTGCCACCACAAATGTCAGTGTCTCTTTCTGATTATCCATAGTTATTTGTAAGGGATCAGTAGCAAACATGGCAGGTTCTCTCCCAGATATTGATCAGTCTAATTGGCAAAATGTAATCAGGTTTATTCTCAGTTTCCCTACTAGGGTGGGATTTACCAGGCACCTGGGTGCATCCCGAGCCTAGAAAAGCAGAAGCTTTTACTTTTCTGTCTCGACTGGGTATAAAAAGTCTTAGGGGGAGGCTAAGTGGTTCAATTGGGTTGCTTACCAGCAGCTCGTCTTCTGGGTCGCTTTTGGTGAAAGTTGGCTCTTCTGTTTGGATTTCTGGAGTTTCAGCTCCCAAGGATTTGGGGGGGGGGTGTCTTGAAACTCAATGGTTGCCTTGCTTCGTAGGGCAGTTTCCTTCCCTCTGGGACTTAGCTTTGTGGGTTTCCCTCCTGACAGGTGATCTGGTTTTCTTGCTGGCATCTTTGAGCAGCATTCTGCACCTCAGTGCCCCTCCTTCCCGCATTTAAAGCATGTCAACAACTTCAGTGTGAAGGGGCATGACTATTTGAATTGCTCGTTTCCTCTGGAGTGGGGATTTCTTCCAGCCTCAGCTTGCTTGGTGCGGGTTTCTAGCCATGTCAATCTCCTCTGCAGTGAAGTATCCCTCAGGCAAGCAGTCTGGCGCTCCTATGGCAATGCAGGCATTGTAGAGGTTGTTGTTTAATCCCTCTTTGAAACACCTCACCAGGCTGTCCTAGGGCCATTTGATGCAGTAGGCCAGGTCCCGGAACTCCTCAGTGTAGTCAGCTATGGATCATCGCCCTTGCTTCACAGCTTTGATTTGGTCTCAGGCCTTCTGGTCTGCTAGGGGGTCCTTGAAACAGCAACGCAGAGCCATCATGAAAATGTCAAAGTTTCTTAGCTCTGCTGCATCCACGTTGTACAGAGTGACCACCTACTTGGCTGCAGCCCCTTCTAAGGCAAGCATCATGACTGATACTCATGCACCCTGGGTTTGAAATGTGCGCCCATATTCTTGTATGTAGGTGAGTATATGTGCCATGAAAACCCAAGTTGCTTTGGATCTCCATCGAATTTCACTCCTAAGGGAGGTGCTTTCCTATCCAACTGCAGGCCCCTGGGCAGACCTGGTATATTCGCGTCTGCTTGGATTGCAGGGAGGAGTTTCATGGTGGCTGCGGCTATCCACATGGCATTGGTTTAAACTGCTGTGGCAGGATCTGGGTAATCGCCCGGGCATCGGCTGCATTGTCTGCCACTTTGGCCCCTCTGGATGGTGGTTCTGGTTCTCCCCTCAGGTTGATGTTTTCCAGTGTCTCTATTACCAGACAGTTGATGTGGCACTTCAGCCGGTCCTCCCTCCTGGTTTCTTTATGTTTTTTCTTGATCAGATAGGGCTTCCAGCTCTAGTTTCCAGCTGGGTTTTTAACTTCTTTGGGTTAGGGTGACTCCTTGGGTTCTCCCGTCCAGCTTTCCCTCTTCTTTCCAATCCTGAGCGACCAGAGAGGTTTCTTGGAGTCCTCTCGGGCATCCCCAGCTCTATGACCAGGTATAAGGACCTGGTTGAGTGATGACCTGGTTGAGTGATGGTGGAGATATCTGCACAGCATTTGGTTTCTCTTTGTTCACTGCTTTGTTCAGACATCATTGCAAGGTCCCATGGTAGAGCAAAGATATGCTTCTCTGGGTTGACCTAACTTTGCAGAGTCTGCTTTATGTAAGGACCTGCCTCTCCTTCTTTCCCAAGAAAATATAGACTCTTGAAACATGGTGGTTTCAAAAGGAACCTTTTATTGAGAAGGGACATTGGTCTTACCATGATACGTTCCTTCTCGTAGTGTAAAATGGGAGGTGCCAGGCTGGGATATTCTGTGCTCTAGCTCTGAGTTGAAAACTTCTGAAGATCCACCTCCCTGGTGACATCTCTTCAGTTTTGCCAACGAAGCCAAAGCGAATGGAACATAGTCTGAAAGACAGAAATAGAAATGCCCTACCACGAGAGCCGGTCCAGGCAGAAACAGACAAGGTGGGGCTGGCACCTCCCATTTTACACTACGAGAAGGAACGTATCACGGTAAAACCAGCGTCCCTTCTCCTTAGTGTAGAAATGGGAGGTGCCAGGCTGGGATATATTAAAGACTGGCCAGCCCTAAGGGTGGGAACTGTCCTGGGTCGATGACCCCGGATCTTCAAGAACCCTCTGCAGCACACATCTCCCAAACACCGCCTCTGCTGATGCGTAAGAGTAGAGTGGTGTATGAAGGGAGTGGGAGTAGCCCATGTGGCCACCCTACAGATGTCTTCAACTGACGCCTGCATAGCCCAGGCCACGGTTGTGGCAGCACTGTGGGTGGAGTGGGCCGTTATCCCTTGTGGCACTGGGAGAGCCTGAAGCTCATATGCAGATGAAATGCAAGTCCAGAGCCACCGCCCCACTGTGGAAGAGGTCACCCTGTGGCCAAGAGTCGACGGCTGGAAGGAGACAAAGAGTGCCTCCATCTTCCAAAAAGAAGAGGTCCGAAAAACGTAAATACGGAGGGCCCTCCTCACATCCAAAGTGTGGCAGGTCTGCTCCAAGGCGGGCTGAGGAAGAGGGCAGAAGTCTGGCAGGACCAATTCCTGCGCTCGGTGGAACAAGGAGTTGACTTTAAGAAGGAAGGTAGGGTCCAGCTGTAGGACCACCCTGTTGGAGTGAAAAATACAGAGGTCTTTCCGCACCGATAATACTGCCAACTCTGAGATCCGTCGGGCAGACATGACGGCCGTAAGGAAAGCTACTTTACATGAGAGGAGATGAAGACTAGCCTCCCTCAACCATTCAAAAGGTGCCTTAGTCAATGCCTGTAGAACCTTAGAAAGGTCCCAAGTGGGATAATGGTGAAGCGGAGGGGGCTTTTAATTAGCCGCTCCATGCAGAAAAATCTTCACTCTCAGATGGTTAGCTAGAAAGCCCCACTCCCCAAAGGTCACTACAGATCCCAGTGCAGCCACCTGTCATCTCAAGGTATTAGTGGAGAGACCCATATCCAGCCCGTCTTGTAAAAAGTCCAGCACCTCCACCACGGAAGCAGAAGTTGGACACAAATGTCTAGAGGCACACCACACCGCAAACCTGTTCCAAGTGGCCTCGTAAATATGCATGGTGGAAGGCCGCCTGGCCACCTGCATAGTCCTGATGACCCTGGCAGGAAAGTTCTCCCTCCTCAAGAGCCCCCGCTCAATCTCCAAATGGCTAACTGCAGTCTCTGTGGGTCTGGATGTTGTACTGGACCCTGACTGAGGGAGACTCTGTCTGGGGGAATCCGCCAAGGCCTGGTGACCGACAGGTCGACCAGGTCAGCAAACAATGGTCGTCTTGGCCAGTGAGGGGCCACTAACACTATCTCCGCCCTCTCCAACAACACCTTCCGGATGACAGCTGGGATCAGAGGTAGGGGAGGGAAGGCATACAAGAGGCCCCTGGGCCACAGAGTCTTCAGAGCGTCCATCCCCTCCTCTCCCGGGGCAGAAAAATGAGAGAGGAAACGGGGAAGATGTGTGTTCGCTGGAGAGGCAATCACCGCGACTGAACCGGTCGACTATGTCTGCAAACAGGCTGGGGTGGAGCCTCCATTCTGATGGATCCACAGTGGCCCGACTCAGCCAGTCGGCTTCGACATTGTCCGTCCCTGCGATGTTGTCCGCTGTTAAGGACAAAAGATGAGTCTCTGCCCATTGGCAAAGGGTCTCTGCCTCTCGCATCAGAGGCCGGGAACGAGTCCCCCCTTGCCGGTTTATATGGGCTTTTGTCATTGTGTTGTCTGTGAGAAGGAGCACATGCTGCCCCCTCACCTGTGGAAGAAAGGCTTGCAAAGACAGACGAGCTGCTCGTAGCTCCAGCCAATTGATCTGCTGGGAGAGTTCTAGGTGAGACCAACGTCCCTGAGCCACCTGAGATCCAAAATGGCCTCCCCAGCCTAACAGACTGGCATCTGATGTCACTACCACCCTGCGGGGTTCCCTGAAGTAGCACCCCTACTGAAGGGCCTCTGAAGTCCACCAAGCCAGGGAGCACAGCACCCATGGTGGTACTCAAACCCTGATCCTGGACGAGCTCATGCCTGCCTTCTGAAACGGGAGCAAGAGCCACTGTAGTGGCCTCGCATGGAATCTGGCTCAGGGGAAAATGTTGAAACAGGAAATCATTTTCCCCAACAATTGGGACAACTGGTCTACTTGCACAGTCTGGCTCCCTTGGATCAGCTGAATCAGTGCCTGTATACTGTCCTGCCTGTCCTGGGACAAGAAAACCTGCCCCGCCTGTGTGTCTATTAGAGCCCTTAAGTGAACTAACCTTGTTGAAGGCATAAGCTGGCACTTTGCCAGATTCACAGAGAAACCATTGTCCCTCAGTACACCTATTGTCGTGGCCAAGTCCTGTTCTGCCTGCTGCTGTGAGGATGCCTCTAGGAGCAGATCGTTGAGATAGCACTGGATTCTGATGGGAAGAGACCTGAGATACACCGCCAAGACAGAGAGAACCTTGGTAAACGTCCGGGGGGCTGAGGCCAGCCCGAATGGCAGGGCAAGATATTGGTAGTGGTGGCCTGAATAGCAAAATCTCAGGTACTGACGATGCTCCAGCCAAATAGGGACGTGGAGGTAAGCTTCAGTCAAATCTATGGAGGCTAAGAAGTCTCCCTCTCTGATCCCTGCTAGGATGGAATGCAGGGAGTGCATTTTGAACCTCCTGTAAACAATATATTCGTTGAGTCCCTTCAAATCTAGAATTGCCCGCCACCCCCACCCCCCCAAGGCCTCTGAGATTACAAATAGGATAGAGTAGAACCCATGCCCCCTTTGCCCCAGTGGAACCGGCTGAATGGCCCAGATATCCAGTAAATGCTAGATAGCCGACTCTATGAGTCCCCGCCGGAACGGGTCTCCGGAAACAGGACAACGGAGGAAACACCTCAAAAGAGGTGAAAGGAATTTGAGGGAGAGCCCTGCTCTTACTGTCTCCCTCACCCAATTGTCTGTTGTCAGGTGTCCCAGCGATCCGCAAACAGGGCGAGCCTGCCCCCAATAGGTGGCTGAGGCAGACAGTCACTTTGATCTCCTAGCCCCTGTGCCACCAGAGCTCCTGAAGGACTTGTTGGGCAGCTGCTGACAACCACGGGAGGTCGATCTATTGGCCTGGAAACTAGGCCTGGAGTATTGGAAGGGCCGCTGCTGATGGAGAAAGCTTGGCCCAGCTCCCTGCTGGCGAAAGGAGGGCCACCTGTAGTAAGGGAAGGAACGGAAATCCGTTCGCCTGCCCTGAGATGGGAGAATCTTTCTCTTTTCCCTTGTCTCAATGAGCAAAGGGTTTAAGGCTCGGCCAAAGAGGAAACCTCCCTCAAATGGAGTTGAAGCCAGCTTCCACTTGTTCTTCCCATCCATGCACCAATGCCGCAGCCAAAGCATGTGTCTAGCAGTCACAGACGATGCTATGGCCCTGGCAGAAAACCTGGCGGCCGCTAAGATAGCATCCGCCATATACTCAGCTGCTACAATAATCTTGGAAAGGTCCTGATGGGCCCGGACGTCATCTGGTGTCTTGTGGCCCTGCAGCTGGCGAAGCCATCGGACCGACGCTCTGGTGAGGATGGATGCTGCTGAGGATGCTCTCACCGCCCACGCATCAGCCTGATGTGCATGACTAAGCGGTTTCCTCCCGCTGATCCTCTGCCTTCAAGGCATCCTCTGCGTCAGGTGGTAGAACCGAAGAAGAGGTGAGTGCCACCACCGGGGTATCTACCTTGGGAACCTCCAACAAGTTAAGCATATCTGCATCAACAGTGAATAACTGATTGTCAATGCCTGAGGCCCTAGGAGCCACCGCTGGAACCGCCCACTGTCCCTGTATCATGTCCAGGAACATTCCCAGGATGGGAACAGTGTCTGGCTCCACTGCCTGCTCAGTGAATAGGTAATCATCCTGCTCTCCAGCACCCAAATTTGCCAACGAGGGATCTAGACCCAAACAAGCCGTAGCCCTAGCCTTAGTCAAGAGAGGCTTTAATAGGGCCGGATTAAACAACCCTTTAAAGGTGGTTCTAGGGGCCTGTTTCTGATCTACATCAGAGAAATCACCCTCCCCTTGAAAGTCCTCAGCCTGATCAGACAGTTCAGATGTAGAAGGGGAAATCTGGTATTCCTCTGGTGCTTCCATATAGTACTGAGGCTGAGCCGGAGGCTGGAAGGAATACATCTGGGCAAATGTCTGCGACTGTACTTGCATACCCTCCACAATGCCCTTTCGAATTGCCTGTTCTACCCAGGACTTCATGAAATCGGGGATATCCTGCTGCCCCCCTTCCCCTTGGCAGAGGCCTGCCGCAGTGGGAGTGAAAGTAGCTTCAGGTAGTCTACTCTGTGCTCCAGCAGGACCTGGAAGGGGCAGGGAGTCTGCACGCACATCAGGAGACCAAGACCTAACAGGCCCTGCCAAGGCAGGGGAGGGTAAAACAGGAGGACCAGTAGCATCTCCACTTGGTGCCGACAGGTGGTAGCCAGAGATGGAACCTGAGGCAAATTGGCAGCAGAGGTCTTTGCAAATTCTCTGTCCAAGGCCCATTGTCTAACTTGAGCTGTCTTCTCCTCAGCCTTGGAAAGTCCAGAGCGAGCCCTAGCCTTGGCCTTAATTTTATTAGCTGCCATATTGCTGGTAGTTCGTGGCCTGGAGGAAGCCCTGGCTCTGTCACGTGGAGGAGACCAAGAGCCTTCAGCAGAAAAGGTAACTTGCTTATCAGAATCCGCCATTGTCTCACAATTAGCTACACAGGGCCAAGATAGACAAAAAGTTCCCTTAAAGGGAAGAAAAGCCCCAATGAAAATTTTCCAGAGTCAAATAGAGGCACTTATACTGGCCTGAAATGCAGTCAAAATGGCCTCTGAGGGCTTCAAATGGCAGACAAAAAGTCCTCTGAGGGTTTCAAATGGCAGACAAAATGGCCGCTGAGGAGTTCAAAATGGCCACTTGTGACAGAAACAGTCTAAAATAAAAAAGGACAAAAGACCAATAAATCTGAGGGCCCAATCCAGTCAGGTCAGGCCGCAAAGCAAGCCCGCAGACAATAAAAGGCTGGCTAAATGTCACAGCTCTCATCCGCTCCAGTGGACAGCCTGGCAGCCTGTGCCACATTCAAAGAAATGCTGGGGGAGCAAAGCCGCCCGGACTTAATGGCCACCAAAGATTGCGCGGGAAACAAAGCTGCCGTGACTTACAGCAAAAACAAGGGCCCATGCTTTTCCTTCTGGCGTGACCCTGGCTGCTGGCCCAACCCTCTTCCTCCTACAATCTGAGGGCAAAGCAGCCCGCGCCCAGGCTGTCAAAGGCTGGCGCGGTTGCAGCAGCTTGAAGCATGGCGAAAATGAGCCAAAAAGCCACTCCGCTCACGGCTGACCAGCGGGGATCAAAAGAAACACCGGGCAGGCTAGAAATGCCTGCACGGCTCCCCTGGCAACAAACAACAGCTTAAAGTGGCCAGCGAGGATAGAGGGGAAACCGGGGCGAAAGCCAGCCGGCTAGCACCCCACAGCCGCTAAAGGAAAGGGGGAGGTTGGGGGAGCCTGCAAATCACCCCCCCCCATGCTCAATCCGCGATTGGAGAAGCCTTCCCAGAACAATACCTGTAATGCAAGGCAACAATCAAAGGAAACAGCAGATTCAAAAATGTCTAGAAAAATGCAAAAGTTGAAAGGAAAAAATAAAAATAAAATCCAGGGAAATATACTACGCTCAACTCACAGCTCAGGAGCTGAAAAAGTTGCAACCATGAACTAGTGCTAAGTTGAAAAAAACTGAAGAGACGTCACCAGGGAGGCGGATCTTCAGAAGTTTTCAACTCAGAACATAGAGCTAGAGCATAGAATATCCCAACCTGGCACCTCCCATTTCTACACTATGGAGAAAAAGTGATAGCAGGATAAAGACAGTGCAGATTCTAAATTCCTCTCAAACTATATTGTAATGGCCATCCTGAGAAACAGATAAGGAGCCATTCCCAGAGTCTTCTTCCGCTTGCAGCAAACTGAAACAATCCACATGGCCTTCCCTCCTTATTACATTCCACAAAAGATAAGAATACTTCAGGGAGCCTAGGTGCCAGGATAAAGGTTATAAAATACAGCTTGTCTCTATGCTCCCCCTTCCTCCATTTGAATGACAGTATCACTTTAGGGATCTGACAATTATGTTTTTTTTAATATGTACTTGGAGACAAATTATGTTAATTTTAATTTTTGTAATTTTGTGAAAGTTTTTTTTTCCTTTTCATGGGGGAATTCAATCCATTTATGTTGATTGACAACATTCAATCCATTTATGTTCATTGACATATTTCATTATTCTTCCATCATTTCACTTGTATATGGGTCTTATTGTCCTAGTTGATCTTATTTTTCTCTCTTCCTTCTCCCTCAGCTTGTTCTATTTTCGCTACATCACTTTCCTCTTGTTCTTTTCCACTCTTGCAGGTTCCTCTCGTCCTTTACAATCTGCTTCCTCTCCTCTTTCCTGTTCCTCATTTGTACCAAAGTGACAGTCATAGAATTCATATGCTTTATCTAGTGAATCCAGTCTATATATTTTTTCATTCCAAGTAACTACAGTAATGGCCAAAATTGTGAAAACCTTTCAGGAAAAGTGTATTTTCTAAAACTAGCTAATAACACCACTTTTTTTGGGGGGGAGTAGTGCCATAAAATTATATATCAATGGAAAGATAATTCAATCAAGAATGTAATGCAATAACTTTTATGAAGGATTTGCTATTAGAGTAGCAGGAACAGTATAAAGAAGAAAAGTGAGACATGTAGAAAAAAATGAGATATAGAAAAATTATCACCATAGAAAAAAATGAGATATAAAATCTCATAAGGTATCGTTATAGACTGGTGGCCATATGCTGAAATCACATCACAATATAAAAAGGACAAGGAGGAATTTGGTATAGAGACAAGTATTAATGGATTTGATAAGATTTGGATGGGTACAGATGAGAAAATATTAGCCAAATTATATAATTATTTATTGGAATATGATACCGTAGAGGAAGTGGTTAAGGAGCCGATGTTGGCCTGGGCTAAGAATATCGGTCAGAATATAAATTTGAACGAATGGGATACAATCTGAAATAAAAATCTTAAAATGACCAGGGTGGTGACTTATAAGGAGAACCATTACAAGATGTTTTATAGGTGGCACATGGCCCCAGCTAGGATAGCAAAGATATATCCCAATTTGAGCGCAAACTGTTGGAAATGTGACCACCAACAGGGCATTTTCTATCACTGTTGGTGGACCTGCAACCAGGCACAAAAATTCTGGAGGATGATATCGAAGTAGATCTCGGAAATTGTAAGAGAAGATTTTGATTTTGACCCAAAAGCACTTCTCCTGGGAATTCTGAAAACAGAGTATGCAAAAGAGAAAAGGTATTTGATTATACATATAGTGATAGCTGCAAGAATTTCTTTTGCCCAGTATTGGAAGGAAAAACAGTTACCATCTGAAGAACTTGTTATTAGGAAAGTACTGGAGTGCGCCAAAATGAACAAATTATCTCTAGAAATTAATGACAGAGAAGATTCGGAATACTATGGTGTGTGGGACACGTGGTATGAGTAGATGGAGAAAAGAAATAAAAAATGAGATAGTGTATAGAGATTAATTACTAGCTAACTAATGAAGATTTAAAGAAATGAACAATATCACTTGCACTTTAAGGGATTGAGTATTATTGAGTATTATTATTTGTAATAGTTTCTAGATAAAATTTATTCACAAGAAGTAATATTATATGTATGGCAAGTTAAAAGTTTGTGTTTATGTATCTGCATCACGGAACCGAAAATGTTTTTCATTGTATTGCTAATTCGTATAAATAAAAATAATAATAATTTTTTTTTAAAAAAGAAAAAATGAGATATACAAAAATTATCACATGAGTTAATACTTAATTGGGTAACCTTTAGCATGAATTTCAGCCTTACAACATCATCCCATGGAGTGAACCAGGTCTTTAGTTCTGCAGCTATTATAATGTGTAACCAGGATTGAATGATTGCTTTTATTAACTGGGTTTTATTGCTGGGTCGCTTTTGACTATCAAGTTTCTTTAGTCAGCTCCAATTGGATTTTCAACTGTACTATTCCCAGGCCATTCCAGCAGTGGAATATGATTATCTTGAAACTTCAAAAAAAAAAAAAGTGGTGTTATTAGTCATCAAACCTCAAAAATACACATTGTACTTGTATATACAAAAATACAAGTATTTTTTGGGGGGGAAATACTTTCCCCAAAAGATTTCCACAATTTTGGCCACTACTATAGTATTCCCTCAGGTATCCACCATCTGAAGTTTACATTGTATTTAATCAGCTGTCCTGTCAAGAATTGATATTGTTTCCGTGAGTCTCTTAATCTTCTTGGGACCTGTTTTAAGACCACAATTTCTTTCCCTTCATATTTAAATGGTTCATCTCTTGCTTTTTTAAGTATTTCACTCGACTTTTTAACAAATCTGATATGTACTTCTGTAGCGAGTTTCAGAGGTGGTATTCAGCAGGTTCTGACCAGTTCTCAAGAATCGACAGTGGAAATTTTGAATAGTTCAGTGAACCAATAAATACCACCTCTGACCTGCCCCACCCCCATCTATTTTCTGCTTCCCAAGTCCCAGCTGATCAGGAGGGAATGAGGATTTTGCAATAACCTTCTCCTGGAGTGGGAATGGAGATTTTATAGTATCCTTCCCCTGGAGTGGGATGGGAATGGAAATTTTAGAGTATTCTTCCCCTGCCATGCCCACCAAGCCACACCACGCCCACCAAGCCATGTCTACAGAACCGATAGTAAAAAAATTTGAATCCCACCACTGCATAGCTTGTATGTATTCTGAATATTTCATCCATCTCAGCCTGTATTTCCTGTTTGTTTATCTGTATAGCATCTGCCAACATCTATGTCAGGAAGGTGTGTCTTATACTCTGAAAAATAAGGTAAGTGGCCTTTTCCATTTCCAACGATATTACAGTTTCCTTTAGCTCCTTGTTTTCCTGTGTCAATCTTTGATTTATGTCTACTTTTTTCTCTGTTTGTTCTGATTTCTCTTCTATTATCTAGATCCTTTGTTCATTTTTAACTATTATTTGTTGAAAGTTCCCTATTCTTTCATCCATATTCTGTATAATTTTTCACTTCTATCTCATTTTTCATTTTTTTTGTATAGATTGAAACATCATCTGCATTTCTTTTTGAAATGTGTTCGATTTTTCTTGCTGCAACATACTTTCTTTCTTTGGTTTCATAGACTTGATGCTGCTGCTGCTGCTGCTGATGCAGATGACATTTTCTTTCTTAGCTTGGTTAGGTTTGGGTTGCTTGCCATTTCCACCAATACCTATAAATTAGGTTAGTTTAAAAGAGTAAACAACAATAACCTCAAATTCCCCAGCCAATTCCTCTCCCCACTATTTTAATATATTGGCAGAAAGCAATAAAGCAAAGGCAAAGGCAAAAGCAAAGGCAAAGGCAAAGGCAAGGCAAGGCAAGGCAAGGCAAAACAAACCCCAATCACCAACCAGCTTTACAGTTCTGTATTTTTGTAATCCACAAAGTCAGTCCATAGACTAGTCTCATAACAACATAGAAAATTTCTTTAGAGACAGTTATTGTTTCTTCTTCCTTTGGCAATTAATATTTATAACCCACAAGGGCCCACCAAATCCCCAGTATTTTATAATCCACAATGCCTAGCAGATCAGAAATGCCATCTACTTGGTCTCAAAACAAATCCAAACTGTTTCACAGTTTCCCACTACCAGGCATTTTTTAATCTACCAAAGTTCAAAGAATTTCAGTATTTTTCAATTCTAGTAAGTAAAAAAGTCACCCCTTTGGTTTCAAAACAAAACCCAGTTGTTTCTCATTTCACACTGCCAGACATATTCGTAATCCACAAAAGGTTCAGAGAATTTCAATGTTTTCACTGTGTGTCTCCAAACATCTGGTATAAACAATTTGCAGGTGTTATTTTGTACCCAACTCATTCTCAAGTTTATCTACAATAGAGAAAACCTCAATTTTCCTTTCACTTTTTATACTGTCT
The DNA here is from genome assembly GCA_038048745.1 of Coluber constrictor foxii. Taxonomy (NCBI): domain Eukaryota; kingdom Metazoa; phylum Chordata; class Lepidosauria; order Squamata; family Colubridae; genus Coluber; species Coluber constrictor. Next base: position 108,304,783 of record CM075961.1, on the reverse strand, counting down.
TTCTCAATCAGAAGGTGTTGCCCTTGCACTGTTTCTCCATTTTTACTGCAAGTTTTATTTTGAAATATCTAAAATATCCAAGAATCTCTCTTTAAAAGTCTATCAGGGCTAAAAAGCAATAAAATATGCTCCAATATCCAATAAATCAGTTAAAATAATTAAAAATAACCAGTCCAGACTTTCATGTGGCTTTAAATGTACCTCTCTTTAAAAGTTCTTTTCTCTCTACCCCAATCTCTCAATAGCTCAAAATCTTGGGTGCTGCTATACTTTGGGGAGTCAGAAAAGAGAACCCTTCCTCCTCCTCCTGAGTCCCACTCTCAAAAAGAAGTTGGTTTGGGGGAGAATTCCACAACAGAAGTCAGAAAATTTCTCAGCCAGCTCTGCCATCCTGCTAATCTTCATTACTCAATCTGCCTCTCCCAGCCTTGGTCTGACCATAATGGCTGTCTTTTTCTCTCACCGGTTTGAGGGCTTCCCCCAGATCAAGCATGGAGACTACCATCCCCTCGCAATCTATCTTTGTCACTCCTCTGGGGTGACTTTGGTCCCAAAGGACCTCCTGGCAGATAGAATTCAGCTGGATTTTGCGGAGCCTCATGACTCCATACCACGTCGCCACGACGTCACTTGGTCTCTCCGAAAATATGATTTCTGTGATGTACCTATTGTCCTCAAAATAACACATTAACACAGAAGATATGAGGGCTATACTAGAAAATAAATGGAAGAAGTAACATTTAATTTACTATGAAAAATTCATCAGCTAATTCATCAGATTGAGAAGAATCTTGGCCAACTATTCCTGTAAACACTTCTTAAAAATATAGAAATGTAATATTATCTAGTACTTAGCAACATAGAAAATGTCTTGTATGGTAAGGATATATAGATCTGAAGTTTCTATTATGATTTGGTAGCAATTTGTTTTTCGAATGGCTTCTGACCTAAAACAGTGCAGAAAAAGTATCTTTAAAAAAAAGATTTTAAGACTTTAAATGAAAATAAACTGACCTCACTAAGTGAAACTGACTGCTTTGAAGTTTGTCTCAAACTGAATTGAGAGGGAGAGGATTGAAACACTATACCATCCTATCTCCTTCAGTCAGATTCCTTAAGTTCATGTAGGTGCAGTCTCATAGATATAAGACAGCCACTTTGAAATTTTTCTTTACTGAGTTATTAAAATTCAGACATAAGAAGCAATTAGAACAAAGACCACTTCCATTTAATCATTTTAGCAAACCTATCAGATCTGGGCTCAAAAATCTGAATGACCACTAGAGAGGAAGTCAAGCATCTCCTCAAGAGACCGAGGTGCATGGAGCACCAACAAGGTCTGGAAGTAACAGCCACGAGATCCAGGAAGAGATGAAGCTTTGCTCCTGCTCTGGAATATGGAGCAAATCTCCATCCCCTGACCTTCCCTTCTCAGGACAAGCGAGGAATGACTGGGAAGGGAGGGCGAGGGGTGCGGACAGCCACTGGTGGGTTCAGCCAACAGGAAGGTACAGCAGGGGGAAGAAACAGCCTGAGGTTCCCGCCACCCATTGCTTCAGCCCGTCTGCACCACCACCCCACTTGCACCATCACCTCATTCCAGCCGGCAATGGCTGCGCTGCAAAGTTGCAAATTGCACAAACCTCCTTCTACAACGAAGATTTTCAGCCCCACCATGCCTGGCCAGTCCCATATTCCAGAGCTCTAGTCACAGGACTGGCCATTGCTCATCGCGGAGCAGCTCCTCCACCTGGATGTGCCACGGAACACCAACATTTTCTCCCAGATCATCAGTGGTCTGCAGACCACAGGTTGGTGATCATTGCACTAGACAGCAACAGAGCTAGAATTTTTTGCATTTACTGCTATCTAGTGGTTGCCTGCAATTTTGGCAACCTAAGTCTAATACAGTGTAGGAAAAAATATCCTTCTGGGTTCAGCTCCAAGTGGGGAAAAAGACACTGGAAACATGGAGACTGCTTGGAAAGATGGCTTAATGGTGAACACAATCACATGGTTTGAGTTCCTGAACAGAAAAAAAGGGGGCGAGATACAGCGAGTCCCTGGGTTTTAGGTCCTTTCTGGCTTTGAACTTCCTGGGGCCCAGAAAGAGTATCCTGATTGGTTGTCAGACTCCCAGGGGGTGAGGGTCTTAGCTAGCCTTGCTGGCTGATGTAATCTTCCCAGGTGCCATGTGGTGAGTTTCTGTCCTACATGGGTCCTATTGTGTTGCAGATGATGGTCCTTTGACAAAGGATTGAGTTTCTGCCTCTGGCCCATTAACAAAGGGTGGGGGGCAGGAAGGTGGGAGCTGCTTTGTCTTTAAAACATGCTTCTTCATTTCTCATCCAGGGAAACATAATATTCTGCCTTTTTAATATTTTCCAAAATATTTCATTCTTCTAGGAAAGGGGTGGGTGCTAACTTCCTACAATCCCCCCCTTTTTTTTTCAAAACGTGAATTTTGAAACATGTTCTTGGCAAAAGATTAAAACTGATCAGATCAGGGAGACTTGATAAGTGCTTTCAATTGTTCTAATGCAAAGGGGAAGGCATTGATAGAGGCAACAGAAAAGGATTCTTTCAGTGGCTCCCAAAAAGCTTCAACCATGAAGGTCTAGCAGCCCGGGCAAAAATTCTGAAAAGAGTATCCAATTTCTATACCAATTAATTTCAGATGTCAGATATCACTTTCTGTGAGCTTCCAGTCAGGTTTCAAGCAAGCACACATCCCAAAATTTTTCACAGCCATGATTTTCCTTTAAATTACAGGCTGCCCATTTCATGGGTTGGTTACTGAACCTGCTCTAGCTCTTACTTTAGTGCATCCAGGATTTATGAGCCCAAATTGAGGTTAGCCAGTGTACAGTACAGGCTTTTTTTTTTTTACACATAATGAGCCCTGGTAAGCAAAGCGAATAGTTTCAGTCTAATTCTGAATGGTGTGTCTCTCTGCGTATGCATGTGTATGAAGCTACTCTTATAATACAGGCAATACAAATATTTTGAACATATTTCTCCTCCCCACCAGACAGAAATCTAAGGTATACAGAACTTCCTGTGGCAACCACTCTCAAATACAATTCTTACAATAAACTGATTACAAAATAAATGAGACAAGAAAGAAAACCTTACAATGAATTTCCACCCTCCCCATAGCCTTTCTAGCTGTATTCTGAGGATTGAAAAGAGTCTTTTAGTCTTTACTTGTCCATCTCAGGGTCTTTTTTTTTTCATGTCTGCTAGGTGACGTGCTTGGTGGTAGGCTGGTCAGTCAGGCTTGGGAAAGTCTGCTCCACTCTGGTTGCTGTGATGACTTTCAGTGGAGGCTGGATTCAAACCCAATTCCTGGCTCAAACAGATGGATGCTCTCCTCTGGAGGCAGCATCTAGATCCATGTGCTCTGCTTTCACAGGTTGTAGTCATTTGTACAGGGCTGCAAGACATTAGAACAGGGTCCCCTCCCCCCTTTGTGGGTAATTTTCCCAGGAAAGGCATTGTAACAGGATTAGAGATGGGGGGGGGTAGATAGATTGCAGGCAGAACTTGAAAAGAAATAACAACACATCAGTATTGCAGTTACTAAACAGATTTCATTTCATTTCATTTATTAGATTTATATACTGCTCTTCTCCTTGCGGACTCAGGACGGTGAACAGCCAGAAGTAAAAAACAATTTTACAAACGTTAAAACAATTTTAAAAGCAACTAATATAAAATTTGGCCCATAAATTTAAAACAGTTCAATTAATATTTAATATCAAACTCTAAAAATTAACCATGGGATCAGGCCAGTCTGGCTAACTGGAAAAAGTAAGCTTTTAAGGCCCGACGAAAAGTCCGGAGGTCTGAGATCGTTCGCAACTCTGGGGGAAGATCGTTCCAGAGGGTGGGAGCTACCACAGAGAAGGCTCTCCCCCTAGGGGTCGCCAGCCGGCATTGCCTGGCTGACGGCACCCTAAGAAGGCACTCTCTGTGGCAACGGACCGGCCAGTGGGAGGCAATTGATGGCAGAAGGCGGTCCCGTAAGTACCCTGGTCCTAAGCCATAGAGCGCTTTAAAGGTGATCACCAACATCTTGAAGCACACCTGGAAGTCCACCGGCAGCCAATGTAGCTCACACAGGAGAGGTGTCACATGGGAGTGCCCCGTCGCTCCCATAATCCCCCACGTGGCCACATTCTGCACCAGTTGGAGCCTCCGGGTGCACCCCAAGGGGAGCCCCATGTAGAGAGCGTTACAATAGTCCAGGTGAGAAGTGATGAGTGCTTGAGTGACTGTGCATAAAGGGTCCCGATCTAGAAAGGGTCGCAACTGGCGTATCAGGTGAACCTGATAAAAAGCCCCCCTGGCCATGGCCGTCATATGCTCCTCTAAGGACAGCCATGGGTCCAGGAGGATGCCCAAGTTGCGAACCCCTTCCATGGGGGCTAGTGATTCTCCCCCAATAACCAGCGATGGCGTCAGCTGGCTATATCGGGATGCCGGCAGCCACAGCCACTCGGTCTTTGAGGGGTTGAGTCGAAGCCTGTTTCTCAGACCCGCACGGCCTCAAGGCACTGGGACATCACTTCCACGGCATTGTTGGGATGGTCTGGGGTGGAGATGTACAGCTGAGTATCATCAGCGTACTGATGGCACTCCATCCCAAAACCATGGATAATCTCATCCAGTGGCTTCACATAAATGTTGAACAGGAGCGGTCAGAGGACCGACCCTTGCAGCACCCCACACACTAGGCGCCTTGGGGTCAACCGCTGCCCCCCTGTCAATACAGATTGCGACCGGTCGGAGAGATAGGAGGAGAACCACCACAAAACGGTGCCCCCCACCCCGAATCCCTCCAACCAGCGCAACATGATACCATGGTCGATGGTATCAAAAGCCGCTGAGAGATCTAACAGGACCAGGATAGAGGAATAACCCCCTACCCCGAGCACTCCAGAGATCATCCACCAACGCGACCAATGCTATTTCAGTGCTGTACCCAGACCTGAAACCGGACTGAAGCGGATCTAAATAGACAACTTCATCCAGGTACTGGGGGAGCTGCCATGCCACCACACTCTCAACAATCTTCGCAAGAAAGCGAAGGTTGGAGACTGGACGGTAATTAGCAAAAATAGCTGGATCCAGTGAAGGCTTCTTGAGGAGGGGCCTCACCACCGCCTCCTTCAAGGTGGCCGGTAGGGCACCCTCACTCAAAGAAGTATTAATAATCTCTAGGAGCCAGCCTTGTGTAACCTCCCGGGAAGCCAGCACCAACCAGGAGGGACACGGGTCCAATAAACATGTGGTCACGTTCAGTCGTCCCAGAATCCTGTCCATGTCCTCGGGAGCCACAGGATCGAACTCCTCCCAGATAACACTCTCAGGACCTGCCTCAGTCATCTTGTCTGAACTAAGCCAGTCAGCAGCCAGATCTTCCTGAATTTGAGTTATTTTATCATCCAGATATTGAACAAAATCCTCAGCACGACCCTGTAAGGGGTCATCCCGTGCTCCCAAATGGAGAAGGAGCAGGTCACCGTAAACAGGGCAGCTGGGCGATTATCTGATGATGCGATAAGAGCGGCAAAATAGTTAGATTTCGCCACTTTTATTGCCACTAGGTAGGTCTTAATATGTGACCTTACCAGTGTCAAGTCAGATTTGGATCGGCTGGCCCTCCAACTGCTCTCTAGGCGTCTTTTCTGGTGCTTCATCTCCCTCAGCTCCTCGGAGAACCAAGGAGCTAAATGAGTTTGGCGCCGGGTCAGAGGTCGCAAAGGCATGATGCGGTCCAAGGCCCCAATGGCCGCCCTATCCCAGGCGGCCAACAAGTCCTCAGCCGAGTCATGAGCCAGTGTCTCAGGAAATGGCCCAAGCTCCATCCGGAACCTATCAGGATCCATCAGGCACCTGGGACGGAACCACCTGGTTGGCTCCGTCTCCCTGCGACAGGGTCCAGCGGTCAGAAAGTCAAGTCGAAGGAGCGAGTGGTCAGACCATGACAAGGGTTCAATGCCTATATCCCCTATATCGAGACCACTCAACCACTGACCAGAGATAAAAACTAGATCCAGGGTGTGTCCATGTGAGTAGGGCCATGAATTACTTGGGTCAGGTCCATGGCCGTCATGGAAGCATGAACTCCTGAGCTATCTCAGATGTTTCACCAATAGATGGCAGATTGAAATCCCCCATGACCAAAAGCCTGGGGGTATCAATCGCCACCTCGGCTATGACACTGAGGAGCTCGGGCAGGGTCATTGCCACGTGGCAGGGAGCCAGGTACATGACCAACAGACCCATCTGCCCCCCACGACCCCACTTCACAAAAATGGACTCACACCCGGCTATCTGAGGTACAGTGGCCTCCCTCGGATCAAGACCTTCCTTTATAATGACCGCGACTCCCCCACCCCTGCCCTGAGCTCTCGGCTGATGGTATGCATGGAAACCTGGTGGGCACATCTCCACGAGGGGAACCCCGCCTTCATGGCCCAACCAGGTCTCCGTAATACCAGCCAGGTCTGCCCCCCTCCTCTTGAAGAAGGTCACATATGGGAGGGGCTTATTTACTACGGACCTAGCATTGTACAACAGCAGCCGGAGCTTTGGGTCCTGAGAACTCTGAACAACCTGGGGAACAGGAAGAGCTAAGGGGACTGGGGCACGCAATCGCTCGAAGATAGCGAGTGCGTGCCCCCACATGATGCGGCCCCCTGCTCCCACCATATCTGCCCCTCCCACACAGCATATTAATAGAAAAGCCCTCAACAGTGGATTCTCTAGGAGCCCTCTTACCTTCAGAGTCTACATCCCCCATGGCACCGTAAACTGCCGGACCTGTCCCTATCCCCCGTGGGTTTTCCCCCAAACCCACACCCTCCCCCACCCCTGAGCTCCTTAAGAATCTAGTTAAAAAAGACCTTAAAAGCCCCCTCAATCCCTGTTTTGCAACATGCCACCTCTCGGGGTCCCAAAACCCGTCATTAAGGTGGGCCCTCGATAACATAGAGGGTCAGGCCTGCGAGAGGGGGGAATCTCGCAGGGCAAGAAGCTTAGACCTAGAATACATCTGAACATTAGAATGGAAATAGAGAAAATGGCAAGACATGGCTCTGGGTCCACAGTGATAGTCAAAATGTCCAGGAAACAAGGTTCAAGTCAATCAGGAGAATCACCACTAGCCTCTCACGGTAGCGGGTAGGAGTCCTCGCATTCTGTCCAACTGAGGGAATATCCAAACCACCCTCTAACGGTGGTCTGCCATACTAGTCAGGCAAGTTGAAAAGTCCAAGGCCACTCTCTCACAGTGACCTGGCCATATTAATCCTGAGAGGTGAAACACCCCATCAGAGGTGAATGAAGTAAAGGACCGGCTCCATCAGTCCTCCCATAAACTGCCTTGTTTTCCAATACAGCCAGCGAGCGAGATGATAAATAGAGCTGAGTCCCAAGCTGCTCCGGAAATTGGTGGGTCGATATTGGTGTAAAGCAAAGATGTTTCACAAGGCAGAGGGAAGACAGGTGGAGGGGGGGATAACTCCATCAGGGATGCAGTGGCTGACCCCCTGGATTGTAAGTCCGCTGAAGCCGATGGGAAAAGGACCTCGCCCCCGACAGTAGCCACGGGGGCCTTCTGAGTTGGACCTGTTGGGCCTCAACCTCCTGGTGGAGAGCCCCCTCCACATAATAGCCCCCGCCAGCCTCCAGCTGACCCACTAGCCAGTTGGGGCCCCGCTGGCGCCGTCGTCCCGCTGGAAATCTGACAGCCTCCTCGCTGGGATCTTCTTCCTCCAGGCGCCCTCCTACTTCCTCCAGGGTGCCTGCAATCCGGTGAATAGGCTGCTCCAGCAGCCCCGCAGCCAACGGCTCCAGCACCACCCCAGACTGTAGAGAACTCATGGGCCTGCGGGCCCAGCAACTGTCCGCTGCTGCCGCTCACCACCATCTCCCGCTGCCGCCGCTCGCCACTCACCACCATCTCCCGCCACCGCCACCCACAACGGCGCCATTCGCAGCAGGCGGCAGCCTCCGGAGGGCCGATGTCTCCAGGGAATGCCGGTGAGCTCCAAACCCAACAACGCGATGGCCAGATGCTCTGCCAGCCGGGCAGGGGGTCGCCGATGGTCTGTGACCTTCCCAGACCCCTTAAAACTGCCAGCCCACAGCCATCTCACAGCATTTTGGGTGAGGCCACCATCTTGGGCATGCGCAGTTTTGATAATGCCATTTCAACAAAATGGAGACACAACAGATAAGAAAAAACTGGATTCACATACTTCGGGAAAGAAATGAACAAGTAAAACCATTTAAACACTTACAGTGAAAGCAAGACTGATTTTTCTTTTCCTTGTAAATGAACTTAAAATGTTTCCTCATAAACTTGAGTTGTTACTTTAAGATACAGCGAGAGGAGGAGAAAAAAAATAGAGATAAAATGAAAAGTTCTCTTTACTCTATTCTTGTTGGCCAGACAAGTATAAGGCAAAGGCTCTGTCTTTCTTTCTTTTTTCTCTCTCTCCCATTTTTCATTGCTTCAACCTTTTTTTCCCTAAGAATTTCAAATTCTTGTCTCTAGGGATCAGATACATTTTATAGTTACAATTATCTTGAGGGCGCACAAAGACATATACACATAAAAACAAGGAGGACAAAGAGAGGAAAACAGAACTCTGAGATTTACACACAGACTGATCATTCCCACCATAAATCTCAGTTAAATTAGGGAAGGCATAATCTTAACAAAAAATACTACGTGGTTGCATAGAAGATAGAGAGACAAACAAACAAAACAAACAAAAACCTCCAACATTCCTATTTATACATTTCCCTTTTCTTTTAAGTACCTTTATTTAGCCAAATTTGTCTTCCCCGTGTCATCTTAGCAAAGCCCATTTTTTACACAATTTCCTTATTATTATTTTTTTTACTCATGCCAGCTAAAACTGGCACCCGCCTGGCATCCCAGGCTCAAGCAATGCTTCCAGAGGGCTATCCTCCACCCGCGAGCTACCACTTCCCATGACCCTTGGAATGTAAGGTTCACTTCGGCTTAGCCAGGTTGGTCACCTTCAGTTTTCAGAACGAAAAAAAAATTCTGGGAAGGACTTCAATTCCCTCACAAAGTACGGGCCCCTTCCTACCAAGGGATTTCACCCGGATTTTTGGATCAAAAAGATAATCTGTGAGGACCAACTGCCCCCTGCAGTGATATTGGCACCTCCTTACTCTATTTGCAATTAACAGGTCTATGCCTTCTTGAAAACACTGGAGATTCCCTTTACTTTTATTGCCCTTTTCACTTCCACTCAATGTTTGCTCGGCTTCCGTTCCCTTTAAACACAAAGTCCCACATTCGGCGACCCTCTCTTGCTTTCTCTATCCTACCGGTCACGGCTTGGTGGAGCTAGCAGTAGGCAGAGGTGTGGCTAGAGGTCGCTCATAGAGGTGGAATCAGACTGTTATCCAGGTGGAATCCCACACACACACACTTCCTCCTTCGCTAACAAAAGGTCCTGTGCTCTTGGAAAACCCCCATGCTCTCCAGACTGTTAGTCTTTCTGTGGTTAGGAAATGCACAGAGGAAGCAAGATCCAGCTGTGATTGGGAGAAGGGCCCTCACACACATACATTCAGGCATACACATATTTCCCATGTTTTTCCATGCTTTAAAATTAAAATTTAGAGATACTCACCTTCTTTCCAAGCAGCCTTTGAGCTTAACACTCAAAAACCCTTTAAAACCGAGTTCCAAATGGCCAAGGTCCACGAAAACATGCCCACAGATTCAATGGGTCTGCTGCTAGCAAGGGAGGCTTACCTGGGCCAGGTCCATTGGTTAGGTTAGCTTGGAGTCCCATCTGGGGTGCCAAATTGTAGGAAGAAATATCCTTCTAGGTTCAGCTCCAAGTGGGGAAAAAGACACTGGAAACATGGAGACTGCTTGGAAAGGTGGTTTAATGGTGGACAGGATCACATGGGTTGAGTTCCTGAACAGAAAAAAAGAGAGCGAGATACAGCGAATCCTCGGGTTTTAGGTCTTCTCTGGCTTTGGACTTCCTGGAGCCCAGAAAGAGTATCCTGTTTGGTTGTCAGACTCCCAGGGGGTGGGGTCTTAGCTAGCCTTGCTGGCTGATGTAATCTTCCCAGGTGCCATGTGGTGAGTTTCGGTCCTACATGGGTCCTATTGTGTTGCAGATGATGGTCCTTTGACAAAGGATTGAATTTCTGCCTCTGGCCCATTAACGAAGGGTGGGGGGCAGGAAGGTGGGAGCTGCTTTGTCTTTAAAACATGCTTCTCCATTTCTCATCCAGGGAAACATAATATTCTGCCTTTTTAATATTTCCCAAAATATTTCATTCTTCTAGGAAAGGGTTGGGTGCTAACTCCCTACAACAGAAACCTAACTTAAAAACCTAATATTAAAAAAAGATGCAAATTTGGAAGATTGGCAGAAAGGTATTAATAAGTTTATTTGGGTTGGTAAGAAATCAAGAGTTAAGTTAAGGATAATGCAAGATAATTGTGAAAGAGGAAGCTTGAAAAAGCCAAACTTGAAATTGTATTATGAAGCAGCCGTATTAGCGGTTATAAGTGATTGGATTAACCTAACAGAAGAAAGGATTTTGAATATTGAAGATTATGACTTGATATATGGCTGGCATGCTTACTTGATCTATGATAAAAAGGTGGATAGGACTTTTTTTTTATTGAAAAAGTTTTACAATACAATTTTTCTTCCCATTTCCCCCCACCCAATCCCCCCTCCCCTCCACCATACCATCCCTTTCCTTCCCCCCTCCCCCCAGGCTTCCATTACTAACAAAACATCAATCAATATTAAACAAAGAATATAGGTGAAATCCAGATAAAATAGATTTTAACATTAAATAAAGTAAAATTAATCTAAAATATTTACTAAACATAAATAAAGTTAATCTATCAAATATATACTAAACATAAATCATATATGCACACTTAACCCTCAATCAAATACATACTAATCATAAATCATTTATAAAAACTTAACAGATATTCTTAAAAAATTTTCTAGACAGCAATATAACCAATATATGTAAAATTATTTTTAACTTCATAATTTTTCTAAGTAATAATATAGTAAATATATATAACATTGTAAGTTTTCTAGACAACAATATAATTTCAAATTCAATAAAATGATTATAATAAAAGTATTTATAGGACATATATGAAAACTTAACAAATATACTTAAAACTTTCCTAGACAACAATATAAAATATATTTAAACTTATTTTTAACTTTATAATTTTTCTAGGTATATATAGAAAATATATAAGACGTAGTAAATTTTCTGAATAACAATATAATTTCAAATATTTAATAACATTATTATTATAAAATTATTATAAAATTGAAGCTTCTTTTTCAAAACATTCTGCATAACCCACCAAAGTTTAATCCAAAATGTTTTCACTTTTCTACAAGTCCACCAAATATGAAAGTATGTAGCATCCAAACAATCACACCTCCAACATTTAGGTTGAACATCTGGATACATACATGACAATTTCTTGGGATCTAAATGCCATCTATAAAACATTTTATAAAAATTTTCCCTCAAATTTTGTGCTTGTGTAAATTTGACATTCTGGACCCAGATCTTTTCCCATGTTTCCAACATAACTGGTTCTGCAAAATTTTGTGCCCACTTTATCATACAATCTTTAACTAATTCACTCTCTGAGTCTCTTTCTAACAATAAATTATACACCCTCTTGATATGCATCGGCCCTTTCCTTTTTATCTGCATCACCAAATCTTCTTCATGAAGCATCAAACCAATTTTCTGGTCTTCTCTCCATCTCGCTTGAAGTTGAGAGTACTGCAACCATGTTAAATTCCTCCCTTCTTCCAACAGAACTTTCAAAGGTTTCAAATTCCATCTGCCCCCATCATTAAAAAGCATCTCTTTGTATAAAATCCCCCCGAGTGACTTGGGCATGACTTGCCCAAAATCCAACCACAAAGGTATTTTGTAATCCAATTTAAGATGGTGCTTCTTCCAAACTCTCATCAGAGCATGTCTCAATATATGATTTTTAAATACATTATCCAACTTGTCTTCGTGAAATAAATATGCATGCCAACCAAAGTCCAAATCATGGCCTTCTATATTCAAAATTTCAGTTTTTGTTGTTCCAAACCAATCACCCACTTGTGTCAACACTGCAGCTTCATAGTATAAACATAAGTTTGGAACTTTGAGGCCACCTCTTTCACGAGCATCTTGCATAATTTTAAATTTAACTCTTGGTTTTTTCTCATTCCAAATAAATTTATTTAGACCTGATTGCCATTCAGCCAATATCTTATCACTTCTGAGCACCGGAATCATTTGAAACAAAAACAGAAATCTAGGTAGAATGTTCATCTTAACTGCTGCTATTCTGCCAAGTAAAGATAATTGCAGTTTCTTCCAAGTTTCAAGGTCCTTTTGAATCTTATGCCACAAAACCTCATAATTATTTTGAAAAAGTTTTATATTAGAAGCTGCAACCTGGACTCCTAGATATTTCACCTTTGTAACTATTTCAAAGCCTGCCAACCTTTCTAGTTCACTCTTTTGTGGTTCCAGCATGTTCTTAACTATCATCTTGGTCTTTTTCTGGTTTAGTCTAAAACCTGAGACTAAACCGTATTCCTCTATAGTGTTTTTCATCTGGATGATTGATTCCAAAGGTCGTGTTAGGGTAACAACCAAATCATCTGCAAATGCTTTTGTTCTGTAATCCTTTTGCCTTATAACTATTCCATTCAAATTATTCGAGTCCCGTAGAGAATTCATCAAAACTTCTAAAGTTAAGATAAACAACAATGGGGAAAACGTACAACCTTGTCTGGTACCCTTCTGTATATGGAAATTAGTAGTTAAACTCCCATTAATAACCATTTGTTCTGTCTATTCTTAGTAAATTGCTGAAATCGCTTGTATAAACTGATCCCCAAAGTCCATTTTGAACAAAGTCTTTTTTAGAAAATCCCAGTTGACTCGATCAAAGGCCTTTTCCGCATCCAAAAACACCAGCGCTGCAGAGATCTGTTTATTTTTTTCAAGATATTCCAGTAAATCTATAAGTTGCCTCACATTGTCCTTCATATGTCTGCCCTCTATAAAACCTGCTTGATCATTGTGAATCACCTCTTGGATAACTGGCATCAGTCTGTTGGCTAGGACTTTTAAAAGCCATATATTAAGGAATGCTTTATTGCATGTCTGAAAAAAAATATCAATATAAACTAAATGATAAGATACCTTTGTGGACAGTTCCCAGACATGCAATTGAGAATATAAGTATAGAGCAAAGGCAAGATATAGTTACCTATAAACAATTATTCATTATAGACAAGAGTGTATATCAGTTAAAATCCTTGAATACATTGAGAGAAGAAAGGTTGATTCAAACTTGGTTTCAATATGTACATTGCAGAATAGGTGGAAAAAAGATAAAAAAATTGGAATTGCACATAGTGAAGAGCATTTGATATAACAGATTAGAGACCAGAGGCCAATGCATATAAAAAGATTATATAGTGTATTGATAGAAATTGACTCAGAGACAGAGTTGGTTAAAGATTGCATGATAAAATGGGCACAAAACTTTGAAGAACCAATAATGATGGAAACTTGGGAAATGATTTGGGTGAGAAATGTAAAATTTACACAAGCACAAAATTTACGAGAGAATTTTTATAAGATGTTTTACAGATGGCATATGGACCCAAAAAATTTGGCTTGTATGTATCCTACCCTGCAACCTAAGTGTTGGAGATGTGACTGTGTTGAGGCTACTTATTTTCATATCTGGTGAACATGAAAAAAGTTAAAGCATTTTGGATAAAAATATGGTGGATTATGCAGAATGTTTTGAAAAAACGGATAGAATTTACTCCACAGCTGTTTTTGTTAGGTATTATACAAAACTGTACGGTAATAGAAACTAAGTTGATGTTAAATTTAATAACTGCAGCAAGACTTCTGGTGGCGCAATATTGGAAGAAGGAAGAACTACCATCTATTGAAGAATGGAAATTAAAAGTAATGAATTTAGCAGAAATGGCAAAAATTTCGGCATATTTAAAAGACCATTCAAATGAGAAATTTAGGTTAGAATGGAAAAGATGGATAGAATATATTAAAGGTAAATATAAGACTAGAAAATTACAATTAGTTTTTTGAATGGGGAATGGGTTATAGAGCGTTAAAAATATATTAGGTTAGATTGGTTAAGGGGAGTTAAAAGTTTAAGAGTGTGATGAGAAACTACAGATTAGTTTAAATTAGCATATGATTGTTTAATGTGATATTCTGTATTTTGCTTTGGGAAGGGAGGGTTGGGGTGGGGTGGGGTTAGGGAGGGACCGGGAGGAATGGGTGGGGCAAAGGGGATATATATGTAAAATATTTGTTAAAAATTTTCCATAAAAAGATAAATAAAAAAAAAACAGTAAACCTAACTTTGACACATGGGTTAGTTAAGCTATCTTACTTTTAAGTAAAGTGCAATGGGCAACACAGATCTATTGGGGTAGTGTAAGAAATATGAGACAATAGTTAATTATTGTTGTTGTCTCTATTGGGAGATGCTTACGTGGTCGTTTTTACTTCAACTGGCAAACAACCTGCCTAAATTTGGGTTCCGAGTTAAACATCTAGATAGGTGAAGTCATAAACTATTATCGGATTAACTGTTTACGCACACCAAATCCGAGATCAACACGGCGATTTGTTGGAATCTGGAACAACAACAGCCGTGAGGAAACACGAACTTAAATCGGGCTAATTGTGGAGGAAATTTGGCCAGAGTCCTTTGCCGTAGTTGCTTAGCCCTGAATCCTTGTTTTTTTTAAAAAAAGTAGTCTACGTTGCTCACGCATGCGTCGTAACCTTTGTTTGATCACTTGAGGCTTACAAACGGGGTAAACAGGTAAACCGGATGTAGGGAAAATAGGGAGATTGTTGTAGGCCGCTCTTCGCATTACTTCCGTGAATCTTCGAAGAAGCAAAGTACCTTTGGGACTGCTTGATGCACTGAGGCTTGCAAAAGGGAAGGCTTTCCTCCGGCCGAACCTTCCTTTCCTTTGCTTCAGTCGACCTCCGTCATGTTCAAAAAACTGAAGCAGAAGATCAGCGAGGAACAAACTTTGGGCCGCGGAAGTCCCGGCGGTGGCGCTTCAGGATTTTCTCAGGTACGCGATAAAAAATCCGCGACGTATAGAATACGAAGTGTGGTTCTTTTTCTCCCGGAAAATGTCCGGTGGTTTAAAAGGGAGTAATTGGACGCTTCAGAGGGGCAGGCTCTGGAATGTGTGCGAATCCTGACGGAGTTTTGCCTCTCTCTACGGGATGGGAGGAATCGCTGAAAGGTTTCAAGTGCCGGCTTCCTCCGAGCCATATCTGTTAAGGCGCCATTGTTTCACTTTATCGCTTTAGGACACTGCGCTAGCCACAAAGGTAGGTTTCTCCTCGTGCTAGGTTAATTTAGGTTGTTTAGTTTAGTTGCTGCCTTTGTAGGACTTGTTCTTGCCTAGTCGGATAATTGTCTGAACAAGACATTCTGTACCCACCGAAGTTCATTGCGTTTTAGCCTAGTGTTGTGAGAACCAGACTGTTAAGCGCACGGTTCTGTATGCTTGTTAAAGAAATTGTGTTCTCTGAGTATTTAAGAACTTGGGTAAATTAGAAATATAAATGCAACTCGACTATGTTTATTCAGAACAGAGGGCTGCTAATTTAAGGCCAGTCTTTCCACTGCTTTGGAAAGGTCCCATTAAGTTTGATGTGGCTCGATTTCAGCTATGAGCTCATAGGGTTATGTGCCTAAACCCACCAAAAAGAAGGTATCCCAAAGAGTTCCCATTCAAATATGTCCTATCTTTTCCAGCACAGCCTTTTATTTATAGGAATGTATTAAGCATCAGGGTGGATTTGATTTAAATCAAACTGATTTAAATCACGATTTAAATCATGATTTAAATCACTAGTCAGTAAGGCTTGATTTAAATCATAGTTTTCTACATAAATACTAATTCTTGCTAGTATAACTTTAATATGCAAGTAGATGAAGATTTTTAGAATAATAACTTTTCATATTAGTTTTTTTATCCCCAGTTTAATAGATTAATCATTCATATGTGGACAACTTTTCTGTTGTACTTAGGAAGGAGAAAAATAATCATTACCTTAATAATAACAATTTAAATAGATTTATTCAACTGAAACACTAACATTACAGCGTATGTTTGTTAACTAATTTGGCTAAACAAAATATATATATTTTAAGAAACTTAGACTGTCAGCCCAGCCTACACATGAAAAACTTAAATACTATCCTCTGTAGCTCACTCGTCATCTTCATCTTCTTCTTTGTTCATAATCTGGAAAAGAAAAACAAGCTTTCCTGCTTTATCAGGTCCCAAACGATTTCTCAATTTAGAATGAATGAGTCCAAAGGAAGAGAATATTCTTTCAACGCCTGCAGAAGAAGCTACTGCTGTTAAAAGTGAAATCATTATTTGAACAGTCTCTAAATCCAAGTGCTTAAGTGACTTCCACCAGTTCACTGGTGTGACTTTCTTTAAAATATCTTAAGCAAACATATATTTCTTGAACGGTTCCCCCTTAGCTTTGAAGTTTATTATAGTTGGCATTACAGATGGATGATTGCTGGATACCCATGTCATAGCTAACTCCTCTTCCTCAGCACTTAAATTTTGACCCTGATACTGGATATTGACAATATTTGCCAAAAAATGAGCTGGAGACAGTACTTGTCCCATTCGTTTTTTTAATGCTTGTAATTTAATTCTGTCCATGTGTAATTCTGTTTTTAAGTGTTCACTCAGTTCCTTCTAAGTTTCAACATCAACAATAAAACAGCTATTTTTTCTGTATTTTGTTTAAAGCTTCAGAGATGGGTTTCAGATGCTCAGCATCTGTTCAACATTTCTCTTAAACCCAGTGTTGAGGATTTTGGCCGTGACAGTGTCATCTGTTTTATCTCGATTTTCTTTACAAACTGTCATCAGAATAGGCCAGTTCTTGATATACTGCTCAAAACAGTCCATCACAGAGTTCCATCTAACATCTTGTGGGAGCGTTAGCTTGGTTCCACCCATCCTTTTCAGAGCTGCTGCAGCAAAATGATTGTTACGGAAGTATTTAGCAATTATTTTTTTTATTGAAAAGTTTTATACAAATACAAATATAAAAAATATAAACCCCTCCCCCCTCCCCCCTACAACCCCCCCTCCACCCCCCGACTTCCCAGAGTGAAATACAGGGTTTTTCTTTTTCCACAAAAAAGGTAAACTAATCATTAACCTATCCAATTTCTAATTTACAAACACCATCAAAATCTTAACTCCAATATAATAAAAATTTACAACTCTATAGTTCTTCTTCATTCATATGCAACTTGATGTCTTCTTATATGGTATTTATTCCAAATATAATCAATCCATTTCCTCCACTCCAAAATGAATTTTTCTTGCGTTACGGTCTTTCAAATATGCTGAGATTTTGGCCATCTCAGCTAAGTTCATTACTTTTACAATCCATTCTTCTACAGTGGGCAAAGAGTCTTTCTTCCAGTATTGTGCAACCAGCAGTCTAGCTGCTGTTATTAAATTTAAAATCAACTTTATCTCCAGTAACGTACAATCATTTATGATACCCAATAAAAACAATTGTGGTGTAAATTCCAACCTTTTTTTCAAAATATTTTGCATTACCCACTAAATCTTTATCCAAAATGCCTTGACCTTCTTACAGGTCCACCAAATATGAAAATAGGTTGCATCTTCACAATCACACCGCCAACATTTAGCTTGTACATTAGAATACATACATGACAACTTTTTTGGGTCTAAATGCCATCTATAAAACATCTTATAAAAAATTTCTCTCAAATTTTGTGCTTGAGTAAATTTAACATTTCTGACCCAAATCTTTTCCCATGTTTCCATCATTATTGGTTCTTGAAAGTTTCTAGCCCATTTAATCATACAGTCTTTAACCAACTCTGTTTCAGAATCTATCTCTAATAATACATTATATAATCTTTTAATATGCATAATACCCTGGTCCCTAATTTGCTTTACCAGGTTTTCTTCATTTTCCATAAAACCTATTTTTTGATCCTCCCTCCACCTTGCTTGGAGCTGACCATATTGAAACCAGGTATAAATTATCCCTTCCTTCTTCAAAACCTTTAACGATTTAAGTTGTAGTTTACCCCTTTCACTAAATAAGAGTTCTTTATATATGATCACCTCCATCTTTTGTTCTACACATATTTTCTATTGCATGTTTAGGATTTGCCCAAATAGGTATTTTGTAATCCAATTTATATTGATATTTCTTCCACACTCGCAACAAGGCATTTCTAAGTATATGGCTTTTAAAAGTGTTATCTATTTTCTTTTCATACAATAAATAAGCATGCCATCCATAAAGTAAATCATATCCTTCTAGATTCAAAATTCTTTCCTCCGTTAAGTTAAACCAATCACTAATCTGAACTAATACCGAAGCTTCATAATATAATTTTAAATTTGGCATTTTCAAACCACCTCTCTCCCGAGCATCCTGTATAATTTTTAATTTAACTCTAGGTTTTTTACCTGACCATATAAAAGTGTTGAGACCTTTTTGCCATTCCCTCAGTTGTTCATCCTTCTTCAACACCAGTATCATTTGGAACAAAAATAAAAACTTAGGTAATACATTCATTTTAATTGCTGCTATTCTAACTAATAAAGATAATTGTAACTTTTTCCAATTCTCCATTTCTTTCTGCACTTTTCGCCATAAAACTTCATAGTTATTTTTAAATAGCTTTGTATTTGATCCAGCAATGATCACACCCAAATATTTAACCTTTTTAACTATTTCAAATCCCGATATTTGTTGAAGCTCTTCCCTTTGATCAAAAGACATATTTTTAGTCACTATCTTAGTCTTGTGTTGATTTATTTTAAATCCTGAGACTTTACCATATTGTTCTATCATTTCCAACATATATGAAACTGTATCTATAGGTTGTGTTAATGTAACAACTAAATCATCCGCAAACGCTCTCAATCTATAGTCTTGCTGTCGAATCACTATTCCTTTTAGTTCTTTAGATTCATGTATCTTTTTCAACAAAATTTCCAAAGATAAAACAAACAATAAAGGAGATAATGGACAACCCTGCTGCGTTCCCTTTTCTATCTTAAAACTATCCGTTAGACTTCCATTAATAATTATTTGTGCAGTTTGTTCTCTATATATTGCTTTAATTGAACTCATAAATTGCTCCCCAAATTGCATTTTATCTATTACTTTAAACAAAAATTGCCAATTCAGTCTCTCAAAAGCTTTCTCTGCATCCAAAAAGAAAAAAGCTGCAGAAATCTGATTATTTTTCTCCAAATATTCTACCAAGTTTATTATTTGTCTCAAATTATATTTCATATATCTCCCTTTTATAAACCCTGATTGATCATTATGAATTGTTTGTTGCATAATTGGCATTAATCTATTTGCCAATACTTTAGCAAAAATCTTATAATCAGTATTTAAAAGTGAAATAGGTCTAAAACTTTCAGGTTTAACACGATTTTGATCTTCTTTAGGAATCAATGATATAAAAGCTGTTCTCCATGAAGGTGGGGTTTCTTCCCCAGATTGAATCTTATTAAAAAGCATCCTAAGTGGTTCTACCATTTCCATCTGCAAATTCTTATAATAAATAGCTGTCAGTCCATCCGTTCCCGGTGTTTTACCTACTTTTAACTGTTTAATTGCTAAAGTAATCTCTTCAGAGTTTATTGGTTGATTCAAACCTTCCCTTTGGTCCAGAGTTAGTTCCTGGATATCAACCTCTCTAAGATATCTATCAATATCTTTACCTTGTATCAAATCTCCTGCATATAATTTCGTGTAATATTCTAAAAAGGCTTTTTAAATCAAATTTTGTTGATAAACTTCTTTACCTTTATATTCCATCTTACTAATAATACGTGATCTTTGCTTTTTCCTTAACACATAAGCTAACCATCTACCTGGTTTGTTAGCATTACAGAATGTATTATGTTTAGCATATTGCAAGGTAGTTGCAACTTGATCAGCCATTAACATATTGAATTGCTGTCTTAATATACCTATTGCTTCTTTTACTCTTTTATCTCCTGGATTATCAATTAACAATTGTTCTTTATTCTTTATTTCTTCCTCAATATCCTTCCATTTCTTTGTCTGCTTTTGTTTATGTTTATTATTCATATATATCAACACTCCCCTCATATAAGCCTTACTTGCTTCCCAAACCATTTCCATAGAAGTACCTTTATACATATTGTTAACAAAAAACTCCTTCATATGTTTTTTAAGTTCTTTCACATTTTCTTCATATCTAAATAAATTTTCATTTAATCTCCAAGACTTCCTTTCTCTTCTCTCCTGTTCTAATTCCAACCAAACTGGGCTATGATCAGCTAAAATCCTTGGAAATATCTTGACTTTCTTCACCCTGGAAAGGAAATCACTTGTTAGCAATATAAAATCAATTCTAGAAAAGGATTGATGTCTATCAGAAAAAAAGGTAAAATCTTTTTCATCTGGATTCCGTTCTCTCCAAACATCCCTTAATTTTAAATCATCCATAATTTCAAAAAAAGGTTTGGATAATTTGGCACGCGAAGCAACTTTAGATGTAGTCTTTTTATCCCTGGAAATATCAATTACTCCATTCCAATCACCCATTAAAATAATTGATTTATAATCCCATTGCGATATTTTGGTATGTAAAAATTTATAAAAATTTTCTTGTTGTTGATTCGGTGCATAAATCCCAATCAAAAGCATTATTCCATTTTGAGTCCTTAATTCAATTGCTATATATCTTCCTTGGTCATCTACCTCTATTAAATTTGCTGTTAAATTCTTTTTTATATATACCACTATTCCATTTCTCTTTTCTGGAGAGGATGCCACAAAGTGAATCCCTAGTTTTGAATTAATTAAATATTTCTGGTCTGTTGATCTATTATGTGTCTCTTGTAAACATACAATGTCATTATTAAATTGTTTCAAATAATGATATATTTTCTTTCTCTTTTGTGGTGAATTCAAACCACTGACATTCCAAGACAAAAATTTAACTGGCATTTTTGCCCGACTGAAGCCTATAGAGCATATCTTGAAGATCTTCTTTCACCTTGATCTTCGGTCTTGCCCCCCCCCCAGCTTCTGATTTTGTATCCAAATGTTGTTGTTGTTTAGTAGTTGATCTTGTCACACATTGTGCTCTCGGTTCCTCCAATTTTGTCGATTCAGATGGCACTCCTTCCAGTTGGCTTAAAGGAAAGGGAAATGATGCTAATTCCAGTTGATTATGGTCATCTTGCTTATTAGGTTCTCCAGCCACCGCCTCAGCATATGTTAAAGACTTTTGCTTTCCTTTTTCTGTTTTTTTATCATCCTCAGGGGGATGACCAACTTTCAATATACTACGATAAAATTCTCTTGCTTTCCCAACGTTGTTCAGTCGATACCTCTCTCCAGCATAGTCCACTATTATGCCTGTTGGTACATCCCATCTGTACACTATTTGCTGTCTTCTCAACTCATCCACTAAGAAACCGAAGTTCTTTCTGTCTCTCAGCATTTTAGGAGGAATCTCTTTCAGCACCTTAATTTCCTGTCCAGACACCTGTACTTTGTTGTTATAAGAAGCTTGCAATACATCATTTCTAATTCTTCTGTCAGTAAAATAGATCACAACATCTCTTGGCAAATTTTTGTTTCTTGCAATCCATGAGTTAACTCTATAGACTTTATCCATATGGCCAATTATTTCATCCTTCTTCACTCCAACCACTGAGGCAATCACTTCACCACATTTCTCTCTTAGATTCTCCTGTCCATTCTCTTTCAGTCCTCTCAGTCTCAAAGCAAACTCCATTGATCTGTATTGCATCATAGTAATACCACCTTCCAACCTCTCAGATTTGGTCTGGAGTTCTCCCATTTTACTCTCTAAATCTTGGGTAACCTCACTGATTTCTTCCACTCTTTCATCAAGCTGCACAAGATGTTTGGACAAACCAGAAACAGCCAGCAAAATATCTTCTCTTATTTCATCATGTTTCTCTTCAACAATCTTTTTAATTTCTTTTCTAATTTCTTTTACATCTTTTAAGTCCTCCTCAAATTTCCCCATTCTCTCTTCTATTTTAGCTGTTTGGGCAATCGCAATTTGCTTTATAAACTCCTTAAGTTCACTCATAGAATCCTCTTTACTTGATATCTCCCCTGGAAGTTGAGTCTTTTGTGGCACAGTGGAGACTGAAGGAGAAGTGCCTCCTGTTTTGGCTGATGCTGGTTTGGTCTTTTTAGAAGCCTTTTTAATTTCCAAGAAACTTATCTCCTCTTCACCCCACTTTGCAATTACTTAGTCTTAAATATCACCAAATCCAGTCCAAATTATTTTAAATTGCTGCTCTCAATGTCTTTCCCAAGTTACTTTCTTCTGGCAGCTTGCTTTCTCTTTAAAAGTAGGAAAAAAAATCCTTTTCAGTACTCACTTTCTCTTCTCAGCACAGTCCAAGTACTCTTAATTGGGCACTTCCTCTTTCAATTAAGCTCATTCAACGCAAAGTACACAGGAGTTAAGCTCTGTAACTTTGTTGCAAGCTCTCCTGTTTCCACTCCGTCTGCTGCAGGAATAATTCAAACTGTCAGTTTGCTTGCAGAGTTGGTCGCGACATCTAATGCTGCTTTTGCAGCAGCACTTCGAATCCGGAGATCGTTTCCCTGGGGAGCCCACCTTTCAAGCCCCTGGATTTAATCCCAGGGGCTTTTTTGGCGGCTCTACTGCCGGAAACTTCTCTGTCCCCCTTCTTTTCCCGAAGAGGGGTCTGCAAAACCGCCGGACAGCTGTTTTTCGCTGTCAGGGGCGGTTTTACGGAAAACGAAGCCGGCGACCTAGGAGAAGGTCGTCAGCGATGTCCGAAGCGCCAACTGGAAGCCAGTATTTAGCAATTTCAACAACATTAGTCTTTATTTCTGGAACACTTAAGTCTTTGGCTAAGAGGTGCAGCAAATGAGCACTGCAACCATATGTTATTAGCTTTGTATTCCCTTCCTGCTCTTCTAAATTTCTTCTCATCTTGGATACATCTGCAGCATTGTCTGTGACCAAACTGCGTACTAGACATTTGAATTTTTGTTCACATGTTATTATAGCTTTTAATAAAAGCTATAATAACTGCCACTTCTTGTAAGTATTCTGCTGTGTGTGCATTTCCTGACGTATCAATTGTTTGTGCAAGGAAGACTTTCCCTTCTTCTGTTATTATACAAGCACATACAATAGGATCATTGTGGACATTACTCTACCCATCAATACTTAGGTTAACAATTCTACCCTCCAGAGCTGTTGCACATTGCTCCATTTCTCTGTCATACACTTTATCCATCAGTTTCTCTGCAACATCTGCTCTGCTGGGTGGACTGTATCCTGGTCTCAGTGACCGAACCATATTAATGAAATGTACGTTCTCAGTCAGATGGAAAGAAGAGTTCGTTGCATAAACAAACTGGACAATTTTTTCATCACTTAACTCTTTTTCTAATCTGCTAGTTTTTATCACAAACTTATCTATGGTGGTTCCAGGAGGGAAGGGTTTTTACTTTCTTTTAGGAGATAGTGATATCTGGCTGTGGGTGTCTGATGATGATGATGATGCTAATGAAGCACTATCCTGGATGGATAACTCTGAAACTGTAGAACAGGAGGATGGTGATCTTGAAGGTGGATAGTTTCCAGAATCCATGAATTCCCCTAAACAAAAAAGTCAATGCTGTTATTTTATTGTTTATACAATTTCTGCTTATTGTACACAGCACTGCCCCAAAAGGAATATTTGCTTTTCTTCATAACTGTACCAAATGACAGTAACATGCAGTAATAATAAGAAATATAATTTTGCTCAAACATGACAGTTCAAGGCAACCTTTAGAAATATGATCCAATAAAAATGTTTACCAACCTGAAGATCCTGCCTGTTCAAATGTGTTTCTTTGGTCATCTTCATCACAGCACTTCTCATGATGTTGCCTCATTCGGTCCACCAGGCCTTGCATTTCTTTGTTGCAGTGTTTGCAGTTTGCACGCATGCCTGCCTTACCGATAGGTAAAGGAACTTCATTAAAATATTGCCAAACTGGGTCTCTTTTACGGCTTGCTGCCATTATAAGTTTTTTCCTCCAAGGAAAGAATGTGATAAACCTCTACACAAGAAGAAAGTGAAACTAAGTGTGAAGAGGAAGGAGCAAGCAGACAAGCAGTACAAAATGAAAGTGAAACTTTCTGAGCACAATACTGCACAGTCACAGACAGACAAGTCTTTGGATCTTTTTGTGCGTATGACCTGAGGTTTATCACATTCTTTCCTTGGAGGAAAAATTGGATCATATTTCTAAAGGTTGCCTTGAACTGTCATGTTTGAGCAAAATTATATTTCTTATTATTACTGCATGTTACTGTCATTTGGTACAGTTATGAAGAAAAGCAAATATTCCTTTTGGGGCAGTGCTGTGTACAATAAGCAGAAATTGTATAAACAATAAAATAACAGCATTGACTTTTTTGTTTAGGGGAATTCATGGATTCTGGAAACTATCCACCTTCAAGATCACCATCCTCCTGTTCTACAGTTTCAGAGTTATCCATCCAGGATAGTGCTTCATTAGCATCATCATCATCATCAGACACCCACAGCCAGATATCACTATCTCCTAAAAGAAAGTAAAAACCCTTCCCTCCTGGAACCACCATAGATAAGTTTGTGATAAAAACTAGCAGATTAGAAAAAGAGTTAAGTGATGAAAAAATTGTCCAGTTTGTTTATGCAACGAACTCTTCTTTCCATCTGACTGAGAACGTACATTTCATTAATATGGTTCGGTCACTGAGACCAGGATACAGTCCACCCAGCAGAGCAGATGTTGCAGGGAAACTGATGGATAAAGTGTATGACAGAGAAATGGAGCAATGTGCAACAGCTCTGGAGGGTAGAATTGTTAACCTAAGTATTGATGGGTAGAGTAATGTCCACAATGATCCTATTGTATGTGCTTGTATAACAACAGAAGGGAAAATCTTCCTTGCACAAACAATTGATACGTCAGGAAATGCACACACAGCAGAATACTTACAAGAAGTGGCAGTTATTATAGCTTTTATTAAAAGCTATAATAACATGTGAACAAAAATTCAAATGTCTAGTACGCAGTTTGGTCACAGACAATGCTGCAGATGTATCCAAGATGAGAAGAAATTTAGAAGAGCAGGAAGGGAATACAAAGCTAATAACATATGGTTGCAGTGCTCATTTGCTGCACCTCTTAGCCAAAGACTTAAGTGTTCCAGAAATAAAGATTAATATTGTTGAAATTGCTAAATACTTCCGTAACAATTATTTTGCTGCAGCAGCTTTGAAAAGGATGTTGAACACGGCCAAAATCCTCATCACCGGGTTTAAGAGAAATGTTGAACATATGCTGAGCATCCTGAAACCTATCTCTGAAGCTTTAAACAAAATACAGAAAAAATAGCTGTTTTATTGCTGATGATGTTGAAATTTGGAAGGAACTGAGTGAACACTTAAAAACAGAACTACACATGGACAGAATTAAATTACAAGCATTAAAAAAACGAATGGGACAAGTACTGTCTCCAGCTCATTTTTTGGCAAATATTGTCAATATCCAGTACCAGGGTCAAAATTTAAGTGCTGAGGAAGATGAGTTAGCTATGACATGGGTATCCAGCAATCATCCATCTGTAATGCCAACTATAATAAACTTCAAAGCTAAGGGGGAACAGTTCAAGAAATATATGTTTGCTGAAGAGATTTTAAAGAAAGTCACACCAGCGAACTGGTGGAATTCACTTAAGCACTTGCATTTAGAGACTGTTCAAGTAATGATTTCACTTTTAACAGCAGTAGCTTCTTCTGCAGGCGTTGAAAGAATATTCTCTTCCTTTGGACTCATTCATTCTAAATTGAGAAATCGTTTGGGACCTGATAAAGCAAGAAAGCTTGTTTTTCTTTTCCAGATTATGAACAAAGAAAAAGATGAAGATGACGAGTGAGCTACAGAGGATAGTATTTAAGTTTTTCATGTGTAGGCTGGGCTGACAGTCTAAGTTTCTTAAAATATATATATTTTGTTTAGCCAAATTAGTTAACAGACATGAATGTTTGTTTAAGCAAATAAAATATGCTGTAATGTTATTGTTTCAGTTGAATAAATCTATTTAAATTGTTGTTATTAAGGTAATGATTATTTTTCTCCTTCCTAAGTACAACAGAAAAGTTGTCCAAATATGAATGATTAATCTAATAAACTGGGGATAAAAAAACTAATATGAAAAGTTGTTATTAGAAAAATCTTCATCTACTTGCATTTTAAAGTTATACCAGCACGAATTAGTCTTTATGTAGAAAACTATGATTTAAATCAAGCCTTACTTACTAGTGATTTAAATCGTGATTTAAATCAGTTTGATTTAAATCAAATCCATCCTGATTGGAATAAATTTAAAAATGCAATAGTAGAGGTAACAAACTCAAAACAGAGAGATACCACAAGAAACAACAGTGGATAATGGATGAAATTCTTCATCTCATGGATGAAAGAAACTCTTATAAAAATAAAAACAAAGAAAAATACAATGAATTACAGAAAACAATTAGAAGAAAAATTCGACTGGCAAAAGAAATTTGCAAAGAGATGCAAAGAAATAGAGACAGAGCGTATTCATGATAATTTCAACATATACAAAAAAAGTGAAAGAAGCAGCAGGTGTCTACAAAAAGAAAACCAACAACTTAGCTGATGTGGGGAAAATCATCTTGGATGAAGATGAAAAACTAAAAGGATGGAAGGAATATATTGGAGAACTTTTTGAGGACACTAGGGATGATATTGATATGGGAAGTATAACAACTGGACCAAACATCACTCTGGAGGTGGTTGAACACGCAATAAAAATAGCAAAAATAAGAAAAGCCACCGGACCTGATGATATCCCAGTAAAAATTTAAAAATTGCTGGAAGACAATGGGAAGAAATTTTTATTACAGCTCTTCAATCGAATATATGAAACAGGAAAGATACCAAATGATTGGCTAAAGTCAACCTTTGTGACAATCCCCCCCAAAATAATACAGAACAATAAGCTTAATGAGTCATGCCCTGAAAATATTTCCGAGGATAATTCACACAAGAATATACAACAAAATTGAGATGTCTGTAAGTAACACACAATTTGGTTTCAGAAACAATCTTGGTACACGAGGTGCCTTATTCAGCATTCAAGTTCTTGTACAGTGCTGTAGAAATGTCAGTCACAATGTTTACATGTGCTTCATCAATTTTGAAAAAGCATTTGCTAAAATACACAGCAAAATATTACAAATTCTGAAACAAGTGGGACTAGATGACAAAAACATCTGAATCATAAAGAATCTATATTGGCATCAGGTAGCAAATGTGAGACTAGGCGAAAATACTCAATGATGCAGAAATACAAAGAACGGTCAGACGGCTGTATTCTGTCTCCACTGTTATTTAATATCTACTCTGAGTCAATTTTCAAGGAAGCACTGGAAAACATTGATGCTAGTTTCAAAGTAAATGGTGTTCAGATCAACAATTTAAAATATGCTGATGATACAGTTCTGCTTGCCAGTAAGCATGAAGACCTTCAGCCTCTTATCAACAGAGTCTCAGAAATATCTGAAAAATATGGCTTGAAGCTTAACACCTTAAAAACCAAGATCATGGTCATCAGCAAACAAACCATTAATACTGATAAATTTGGAAGGAATACCATTAGAAAAATTTGAAAGGATCAACTTGCTATATCTGTCACAGTTACAAGATTTAAATGTAAAAGTAAATGAAGCTGTAACGGTGTATGAGGATAATGCTGCCTGCATTATAATGACTACAGGTGACAGAATAAAGAATAAAAGCAAGCATGTGGATATTAAATATTGTAACATAAGAAAAGCCATCAAATGTAAATTAATTAGTTTGCTTCACTGTGCGTCAGAAGACAATCTCGCAGATATAATGACCAAGCCATTAGGTGGAGTGCACCATGGGAAGAATATTAAATTAATTGAGCTTGTGTCTATTCCAGTCATGAAGGGAGGAGTGTCAGAGAATTCATGACTGGCAGAGACATGGTAACAAGGTCAGCCAATGAATAGGCATAGCAACTAAATCAGCCATTAGGGACTGTTTGGAAACTGAAAGAGATTGGAGCCTGGGCATGGCTTAGCCCTGCAGCTCTGATTCTGTGCTAAGAACTAAATTAGTCTGGACTTCTCTGTCTGCTGAATTGAAAGTGAAACTCTTCTCTCCTCTGCCTGTGTTTTGCTTGTATCTACTACCGTGTTGGAGAATCTGCCATTGGTATTGTATATTTATTTCATGTGTTATTATATATAAAGAGAAATTAATGAATCTTGCTGTTTCAGTTACCTCTGTGTGCTTTCTGGATTTGGTTTCTGCAACAAAGTCTGACACACCAGATCTAATATTCTTATTGTAACAATATCAATATGATCTGATGGGAAATCTACCATTATCTCCCCTACCAATGGACAGGACACATCCTGATATCACTGAGACTATCTTATACAATCCCCCTCCATAGAGAGACTGGACCTATTTAGAGTGGTCCACTAATTGATTCAAATGGATGCCAGAAAGAACTGAAGGATATCACAAAGGATTTACTGCATGGCCAAAGTTATAGGCCTAGAACTAAACGGTGACTGAGATTCTGGACAGGATCACATTTATGTGACTTCTCATGACTCTCTGCTCCCATCATTCACTGTATCGTTCACAGAGAAACTCAGAGTTCTGAAATGGGCTAAGAAAAATCTAAACCATCACTGGTGGAAAATGAAGGATGACTTTGACAGGACACATCTTAGAGCAGGGGTGAAATCCAGCCGGTTTGATCCAACTCAGGAAAACCGATAGCGGTGGCTGCGGGAGGCTCTGCCCACCCATGCAGACACCATGACATAGCTTTTTTGTGACATTTAAGCCTCTGCACATGCACAGAAGGCTTTGCGCATGGGTATATGATGATGCACACACATTGGCAAACCAGTAGGGAAGGTAAGTAAATTTCACCCCTGTCTTAGAGCCACCATTAAGGCCTATCTCATGGTAAAACAATATTTCTCTGCTCTCACTGCATCCTCAGAGTGCCACCCATTGACCATGATCCCTCCTGATCCCTCCTAGGTCAGGGGGGCTGGAATGATCATTTTCAGGGCTGTGCATACGAATTTGTTGAACAATTCATCAGATAAAATTACTTGGATTCCTTCCCAATTAGAACCCTTCCACAGTGCAAATTCTTTTGAGATGCCTAGGGTAATGTCTTGCCCAGTAATTTGTGGACAGTTTGACCCTGTTGGACTTAAGGAACTGTTAGTGCAGTCACTAATCAGACTCTTGTCCCTCCTGGTTGGTGAAAACCTCGAGGATGGTGATGAGCAGGTGGATTCATGCAGCGATAAATTCCTCATTGCAAGATAGTATATTGTGAGAACCTTTTAAAGAGGCCCTGATTTGTCTTCTACTGCAACTTTCATCCAGTTTCCCATCTTCCCTTTTTGGGGAAGGTGGTAAAAAAAATGGTAGCTCTGCATTTCCAGGGGCTCCTGGTTGAAATCGATTTCCTGAACCCATCCCATCAGGATTCAGGGCTTGCTATTGGATAGAGACAGCCTTGCTTGCATTCATGGATGATCTTTGGTGGGAGCGTAATGGGGATCATATAATCATTCTTGCTTTCCTTGACCTCTCAGTGATATTCAGTACCATTGACTATGGTATCCTTTTATTTAAAGTTATGAGGATTGATCATAGGCTGATTAAATTAGTCATGCTGATATGTGCCCAATGATTAACTAAAGTAATCATTTGATTTAAAGAAGCCATTATATGACATGTATTGAAAATATTTCCTAACTCAGTAGATGTAAATACAAATTTGTCTCAAATACATTGCTTCTAGCCAAAACTAATCTGTGGCTTCAGATTACTTATCTAAACACATTTCAATTTGGCTTTTACCTGAGTTAAGGAATTAAAAATTGCTTAGTTGACAAATCTTTCTGGGTAACCTTATGGGCTCAGTTGTATGAGGCCTACTTAATATACTTTAAACTTTGGGCAGCTTTATCTCATTGATTGCAGTATTCTTTTGGGCCACCTGGTGAAAGTTGGCTACAACAGAACTATTTTGCAATGGTTCACTAGTAGGCTGTATCGAGAGCTGTGAGCGGGTTGCCTACTGCTGATGTGTCAGTGATCTTTATTGTTCTGTAAGGTTCTCTTGTCTTGGCCAGGGGGGCTTTTTATCAGGTTCGCCTGATACGCTAGTTGCGTCCCTTTCTGGATCAGGACTCCTTATGCACAGTCACTCATGCCCTGGTCACTTCTCGCCTGGACTACTGTAATGCTCTTTACATGGGGCTCCCCTTGAGGACCACCTGGAGGCTCCAACTGGTCCAGAATGCGGCCGCGCGGGTGATTATGGGGGCGACTTGGCGCTCCCATGTGACACCTCTCCTGCGCAAGCTGCACTGGCTCCCAGTGGTCTTCCGGGTGCGCTTCAAGGTCTTGGTTCTCATCTTTAAAGCGCTCCATGGCTTAGGACCCGGGTACTTACGAGACCACCTTCTGCCACCGATAACCTCTCACCGGCCAATACGCTGTCATAGAGAGGGCCTCCTCAGGGTGCCGTCGGTCCGGCAATGTCGACTGGCGACCCCCCAGGGGGAGAGCCTTCTCTGTGGGGGCTCCCGCCCTCTGGAACGAGTTACCCCCGGGGATTCGATTAATCCCAGACCTCTGCACTTTCCACAAGGCATTAAAGACTTTTCTATTCCAGCAAGCTGGGCTGGCTTAACGTAGATTTTAATGAGTGAATTTTATGAGGGGTTTTAAATTTGTGGAAGCCAAAATTTGATTTAATCATGTTTTAGATTATTTTTAACTTTTATATTGCTTGTATTTTAATGTTTGGCTGTTCACCGCCCTGAATCCGTCAGGAGAAGGGCGGTATATAAATCTAATACGAAACGAAACGAAACAACGAAACAAAACGAAACGAAACGAAACAAACGAAACTAATGCATTATTTAATATAAAGCAGAAGCCACTGAGAGAGTCAATTCAGAGCTTTCGTATGAAATGTATCAGTATGTTGTCAGCTGCATAGCTAGCTCCAAGAAAATAACCAATATCCTTACATATAACAGGCTAGATAAAGAAGAACGAACAAATTAAAAAAGATAGAAATATGGAGGAAAATATTCTTTGAGTTGAACATTGTTTTCTATGTGAGGTTGAACCTATGTCAAAGAATTGGTTACAAAGAACTTTTTAAAATAATTATATCTAGTGCACTAGCTGTAACTTTCTCTGAATTATTGTGTATAATTCTTGCCCAAATCTTTCTTATATGGTAACTTGACTATTGCAGTACAGTTGTACTAAATAATAGCAGTAGGCTAATAGGATCATACTTTGAAAGATCCACAGTACTCTGATTACTGGTTGTTTTCTGGACATCCTTTAAGATGCTGGTACTACTACAAATTCATAAACAGTTTAATATAATACATGGCTAATTAGTAATCTATATCTCCCATTATAAATATTTCCAAACAATGAGACTTGTCGGGCCCAGAACCAAGAGTGTTATGTGGCAGTTCTTTTAAGCTGAGTTCTTTTTTGTTTCACACTCTAGACAAAATCTTGCCAGATTGAAAGATCTATTGTCTGAATCAACAATATACTCTGTGAACTATTAGGGAAGAGTTGCATGCACCCTTTTTCTCAAGCACATGGTATCTTGACTGAGTTGCCTCCTCTGGAATGCATCCTACTCTTTCCTCCTGGAGATCCACTCCTCACTACATTCTATTATAGACCTTGATCGGCTTTTTGAAGATATTCCCTATTTCAGTGGCTTTTTATTGACTACATAGAAACAATATGGTGCACCAACTAAGAGTTCAGATGGGGGGCACATGTCTTTCCTGTGCAAGGCTGGCCCCTGCAGCCCTGGGGAGGCGCTGCTGGATGGAGGCGGAAAGGGCACCAAGGCAGGGGCAACCAGGCCAAGATTCCTCTGGGCGGAGCTTGGGAAACTGGGAGGCTGCCTCCCTGCCCGTCCCAAGAGGTGAGTGGGAAGGCAGCTGCCCAGGGCCAAACACAGGCAGAGCCCCAGAGAGTCGGGGAGGATTCTGAAGCAAGCAGGTGTCCTGCTTATAGCACCCCTGCTGGCTCCCATCCCCCGCCAGAGCCAGAGTACCACCGCATTTCAGCAGATTTGCCTGGGCAGCTGTTAGGGAGAGAGACGGGCCTGTTTTAGCACCTGGAACCCTTGTGGGGTTTGCCTTGCCACAAGGTGAGGCGAGGCAGCTGGGGATGTGGAGCTGCCACACGCGGACCTATGCACCTCAGGGCCCCCGCAGCCAGGCCACACCCCACTTGGCAACCTACCCCAGCTTGTTCAGTGACCCAATTTCCTGCCCACCTCTTCCCTTTCACTCCCCACCAGAGCTGGACTGCTATGCTATGGAAGATGGGCAGGGAAGGCTTGTTCCCCTCCACCATTTCGGAGCCGGGGGGAGTGATGACAAAAGGCCTCTACTGCCATTGCGCATCAGCCATGTCCTTTGCTGAAGAGGCTTTATTTGGTCCTCACCCCCCCCACCCGCCCCACAGATCACCTGCCCAGTGGCCACCGTCACCACCTCCACCTGCCGCACTACTTTGAATCGCCTGCTCCCTGTTTGCCACCTGCATTGTATGGTTTCAATTGTGGCAGCTCTGGAGGCCGCTGGTAGGCTCTCTGCATCGTCCCTGGGCTGGCAGTTTCAGCCAACCTGGCTCCCTTTGAGGATGTGCCCACATAACAGTGGGAGTGTTGATGGCTAGAGTCACAGCAGTGTAGTCTTCAGAGGCCCCCGTTGCAAGCGCTAGTACCATATAACTTTCCAAGGTTAGATCGGATCTATCTGTCTCTCTTTCACACACATACACACTCACATACACATAGAGAGTGCTGCCTGCCCTGTTATGGATCTCTCTTCCCCTTCTTTCCATTGCACAACAATCACTGGTCCCCACTTTCTGATCGGCCTGTATCTCCCTTCTCGGTTCCCCATTCTGCCACTTTTTTTCCTGCGTTGTGTTCCTACTTCATATGGAAGGATGCTAAGCTCCAGGAAAACTATGCTGCATGGGCATAGGCAAGCTGAATGAGGAAGGCTAGGCTCCCCTTCCCCAATGGTTCTGCAAAGCCCTTGAGGTTTTTTGTGAAGGAGCAGATCTGCTTCCTGCAGGGCTGGCCCGGCTCATGACAAGGGGACCGGACTCACACATGCACTCAGCTTCTTACAAAAATCATACCGGTAGCTATCCTCAGCTGATCAGGAGTAAAACGTGTCTGCTCTGGATTTTAAGGCAGAAAAGTGAGGGGGCGCAGGGAAGAAGTTCAAAGACCCTGGCGAAAAAGAGCAAAGGTCTTTTGTTTGCCGACCAAAGCAGGTGCAAAGGCCAGCCCTGTGGGAAGCTATCTACTCCTTCATGCAAAACCTCAAGGGCTTTACAGAACCATTGGGGAAGGGGAGCCTGGCTTTCCTCATTCAGCTCCAAGCAACAGAGTTTTCCCAGAGCTTAGCCAGCCCAAGGATAATGCAAAGAGTGGGTGCTGCCACGGTGAGGCAAGGCAGATAGCCAGAGGAACTGGTACAGTATGTGTATGTGGAGAAAGATTCCCCCTAGCCCACTTGCCATCACATAATGCGGTGAATGGGGAGCAGGCGGCATGAAGTGTCGTGGCAGGTGAAGGAGGTGGAGGCTGCCGGCGTGTAGATGATTTGCGGGGCAGGGGGTGGGGATCGAGGAAAGCCCTTCCAGCATCAGAGACGGCAGTAGTGGAGGCCTTTTGCCATCACTCCTTGGTCTGAAACGGCAGAGAAGGACCAGGTAAGGGGACCGACCCTCTCCCATCCATCCATAGCATGGCGGCCTGGCTCAGGAGGGGAGTGAAAAGGGATAAGTCATGAGGGAGGAGTGGCCTGGCTGTGGGAGCCCTGAGGTGCGCAGGTCTAGGGCACATGGGGCAGCTCCACCCCCACCCTACCTCTTGGCAGCAATACTGGTGGGCTGAGCAATCTCCTGCACTGTTGCGGCCTTGAGCAATCAGATGGTGGGACAGAGTGGGCAGGGCCTTAACCAGGGCTTAATTTTGGGGTACGGCTTAATATTAGGCGCACATACAAAATCATGCTAGGGCTTATTTTCAGGATATGCCTTATTTTCGGGGAAACTGTATTAATTGTTTAGAATACTCTGAGTATAAAACTGTTTATACATTAAAAATAGTTTTTGATTTACAACTGTTCATTTAATGATGGTTCAAAGTTGATGAGCTCAGAAAAAAGTTACTTACAACCTACAAACCTAACCCTCTACCATCACAGTCAATTCAAGGAGTTGGCAAATGTGAAGACTATGTGTAAATAGATCCTAGAACTGTTATTGTTTCATGAATTCTTACAGTGTTCAACAGTTATAATTCTATCTGCTGTTTTATGCATTTATGCCCATGTATAAATCTTGGTTGATTTGAACATCTATTAAACAATCTTTCTGTTGTAGTTATATATGAATTCATATACATATTTGCAGCTGAATGTGAAATCTATTGTGATAAAAGTGCAATGTGCTTTTCTATTGTTCTTTACTGTTATTTTTTACTTTCTTGTTTTATTCGTGGAATGTCACAGCTGTTAGCTGGGATGATATCAGAGCCTGCTTTTCTTTCTGAATATACTGTTTTTGCTTTGGAACCTACGAAACAACCTAAGTCAAAGAGTGAGTGTGTGGTGAGTCCCCACTGCTCTATCTTTCACAGTGATGGCTTGGCAGATGCAAGAAGATACTATAATACTAGAAGCCAAAAATAATCCTCGTTTTTGTTTACATTTTTAAATCATACTAAATACTATGTTGCTAACCTGTACTACAAAATGCTTACACTCAATTAACACACCTTAATTAGCAATGGCAACTATTGAGAAACTGTGGGTTGTAACTCAGCATCTCAACTTTCTGAAATATCCAAAGAGGTCATATGATGATGTGATTTCTTTGAAAGGAGAGTGATTGAAGGTTGTCAGCCTGTTTTGTTATAGTGGTTACTGCTTTTGGAAAGGTGTATAAGAGTAAGAATAGGAGCAAAGAATCAGATGAACTGTTCCAATTTCTACTCTTAAAATCATTTCTAACCTAAAATAAGTAGTTTGAAATTTTGAGCCTAAGCTAGGCTAGCCTAAGCCTAGCTATTTCATTTCTAAATATTACCTGGTATGAATTCAGGATGTTGACAGACTGTGAATAGGGTGTTGGGAACCACCCAGTGGTGGTTGCTACCGATTCGCTCAATTCGGCGGCGTGCGGCTCCACCCACCTTCCTGGATGCTTCTGCACATGCACAGAAGTGTTGAACGCACGTGCGAGTGCGCATGCGCCCACGAGTGGACCAATTGTGACGAGTTTTGAAAGCCATCTCTGGAGCCACCTGCAAGCCATTAGTTCTTTTCCCCTTTTTTACTTTAATACTGCAATGAAAATTAACATTGCTAAGCTAGACATAGACATTCACGCAAAGTATTTTTGTAATATGGTTGATTATATGTGATTGTTTAGATTTTTTAAAATCAAATCAAATGTTCCTTTTTCTACCATTACTTTTTTCCTGTAAAACGTAAGTTTTTGGAAGAGTGCTATTCGACATAATTGAGTATATTGAAGAATAAGAACTCCTCATTGTAGACCAGTTTTATAGAAAGTAATGTTTTGTGGATCTGATTAGATAGAGATTTAAGAATTAAAACAAGACAAGAAATGAGAGAAAAAATAAAAGGAATTTATTGGAATATGTACTTTCTCCCCAAACTCCCTTTCTGTGAGTTAAATGATTGCCTCAGTAGGGGCAGGCTGTTGTTCTATAATTGATTCAAAGTTTGCACCAGTTTTTAAAAATTATTTTAAATAAATGAAGCCAAAGTAAGGTATAATAGCTTATACCATTTCTTACGTGACTTTTCAATGAGCTAGTTGTTTTAAGGAACCAAGTTTATAGCAATGCAGCAGCGTAGCTAAATAAATATTGTCCATCATTGGCTATTCTTACTTTGCATTGATCTGGATGCATTTGTTTTTTAAATATGTAAGGTATGAATATTAAATTGTCTAAACTTACAATTAATGTTATTGCATTTATATTACATTTTATATTAATTAATTTATGTAGATAAATAATTACGATCATACCTCAGTACCCAGCTGCTTCAAAAGTTGTCCAATTCAGTATTCGATACATTTTGAAGCAGAAATCCGCCCTGGCAATCATCTTTCTCCTGTTAGCCGTCACGCAAGGAAGAACTTGCTGATGTTGGCTGCCTTGTAAGTCGCTATTTTTTCTGGCCAAAATAGCAATAAGACACATGGTTTTCTTGATACTCATCGGTTTTACTATTTATTATTCTTCTGGAATAAATTATCAATGAGTACTGAGGTACTACTGTATGTTTCTATGTCAGACAATTAGTCTTACTACAATTAAAATGATGCAATTATTTCTTTTTTTAAAAAAGATATTTATTAAATTTTCAAAGATTAAAATACACAGTACAAAAAGAAACATAATACACAAAAAAGCAAGAAACACACACACACACAAAATATAAACAACCAAAAACAAACATATCAAAATTTCAATACTAATGACTTTTCTGCATAACTTCTTTAGCCTAGTTAACCTCTTTACACAAATTCTACTTCTAAATATCTGTATCTTAAACTTACATCTTTATCTAAATTATCTTCTATTTACAATTCGATCTTGTAACAAAAACATCTCTTAAGTTTTATGTTTACTCTCCAACCAGGAATACCATTTATTCCATATTAAATAGTACTCGATGTCCTCCCTTTCCTTCATTTCCATAGATAATCTGTCCATCTCTGCACACTCATATTTTTTTTATTATGATTTGATCTGGAGGGGTGTCTGATTGTTTCCAGTTTTGTGCTATCACAATTCTACTTGCCCTTAGTATGTATAATATGATATATTGTATACTTTTCTGCATTTTCCCTTCTAGAATACCCAGGACAAATAATTCTGGCTTTCTTTCTATCTTCTGCCCTGTTATTTCATCCAGCCATTTTTTAATCTTGTCCCAAAATTTCCTAATCTTAGGACAAGTCCACCACATGTGGTAGAATATCCCTTCTTTGTGCCCACACCTCCGACAATTTGGAGACCTATTCAAGAACATCCTGGTCAATTTTGCTGGTGGCAAATGCCATCGGTATAACATTTTGTAAAGATTTTCTATATAAGCAGCTGACACTGTTAATTTGTAATTTCTCTCCCATAATCTATCCCATTGATCCAAATGAATATTATGTCCAAATTTTTTTTGCCCAACTAATCATTGTTTCTTTCACGATTTCCTCTTCCATTTTAAATTTCAACAAAAAATATACATTTTTGTGATCATTTTTTCCTCAGATCCTAATAATATCAAGTTCCAATTGCTCCCTGTATATTCCAAATTGCTCCTTATCTTTTTTATATTTTGTTTTAATCTGTAAGTATGGCCACCAATCAATTTTTATTTCTTGTTTTACTCTGACTTTAAATTTCCAAATTAATCTAATAGGTCTGAATATTTTAGTATTTTATTTAAATCCAATACAGTGGGATAGATGATGACCTCCATCATTGATATCCAATCTGGAACTTTCATATAATGATTTTTCTTTATAATATTCCAAATATCGATCAAAGCATTTCGTACTAGATGTCTCTGGAAGTATGTATGTGTCTTAATTTTCCCTTCCCAAAGGAACGCATGCCATCCCAATTGGAGGTCATGGCTTTCCAATATTAATATTCTCTTATTTCTTAATTAAATCCAATCTTTTAATCAAGTAATTGCAGCTGCCTGATAATATAATTCCCAATCGGGTAGGCCAAATCCTCCTTTGGTTCTGGAGTCCTGTAGAAGTTTACGGTTTATTCGGGATTTTTCCCCCAGCCAAATGAATTTACCTATCATTCTATTTAAATATTCAAAAAACGGTTTCCCTAGTCTAATTGGTATCGATTAAAAAAGATATAATAATGTAGGTAATACATTCATCTTTATCACGGCTATTCTACCCATTAAGGATAACTGTAATTTGGCCCAAATATCTAAGTCTTTTTAAATTTGTTGTATTAATTTATCATAATTATCTTTTTTTATTGTAGAACATTTTGCTGTAAGCCAAATTCCTAAATATTTCGCCTTTTTAGCAGTTTGAATCCCCAATTCTTCCTGTCTTTTTGTACAATTCTTCATTAACTTTTTAGGTTTTTTAAGCCCCGCTACTTTACCAAATTCTTCAACTTCATTTATCAAGATGGTTTCCGCCTCCATAATAAAAACTAGATCATCTGCGAATGCTTGGACCTTGTATTCCTCCTGTTTAACTTTCAAACCTTTTACTGTTTGATTTTTCCTAATTTGAATTAACAATATTTCCAAAGATAATATAATGCCCCAAACACTAGACAAAGGGAATTTTATAACAAATTACATAAAAAGATAGCGGAGAGTGAAAATATTTGCTTATTGGAGGATTTTAATTCGGTCATAGATCCAAAACTAGATTATAAATCAGGAAACAAAAATTAAAAACAGAAGATACTGCCATCTACTTTTTTTGATATGCTGCAAGAGCTGAATCTAAAAGATATCTAGAGAGAATAAAATCACCCCCCCCCTGAAACCAATATACTTTTTATTCTAACCCACATGTTTCATGGTCCAGAATAGTTATGATTTGGACGGATTTGGAATTAATTAAAAATATAGATGAAGTAGAAATATTTATTTATTTATTATTGATTGATTGATTGATTGATTGAATGTATTTATATGCCGCCCTTCTCAGCAACTAATAGCAACTAATATATGGGCAGATCATAGCCCATTGATACTAAAATGGAAAGGAAGGCCTAAATTAAGAGGAAGATGGACCATGAATCGAAAAGTGATAAAAAGAAAAAAATATATAGAATGGATGGGAAAAAAACTGGATTTCTTCTTGAAGGAGAATCTAAATGAGGATATGACCTTACAGAACCTCTGGGATACAACCAACGCTTTTGTCAGAGGCTTAACAATTGCATACTGAATAAGGAGAAATAGAGAAAAAAAGAAATAACAATTGGATCTACAAGAGAAATGGGAAGAATTAGAATGTAAAATGCAGACATCCCTGAATAAGAGAGCTAGAGAGGAAAGGGATTTGACCAAACATAAAATAAATTTGCTCTCCCAGAAGGAAATAGCCCAAAAGCTTAAAACAGCGAAGCAAATACACTTTGAATATGCTAATAAGCTGGGGAGATGGTTGGCCTACAAATTAAAAAAGGATAAGGAAAAGAGATTAATAACACAATTACAGGACAAAGGGGAACATCCAGCACTGGTTAGAGGGGGAAAAGAGAATAGCCCATAATTATTTTGAAACACTTTATAGCCAGGAGAAGGTAGAGGAAGAGGATATAAAGAAATATTTGAAAGATAGAGACCTTCCGATGGTACCAGAGGAAATGAAGGAAATGTTAAATAATAGAATTACTATGTTGGAAATGAAGGAGGCTGTTTAGAAACAAAAAAATAATAAAATACCAAGACCTAATGGCATCCCCTCCGAGTTCTATAAGGAAATACAGGGCCCACTGGAAGTATTACTATTGAATTTATATAACGAAGCACTGGAACAATCTAAACTACCACAGACATAGAGGGAGGTACTAATATCACTTATCCCAAAGGACGGCACAGACACACAACAAATCAAGAACTACCGGCCAACCTCACTCCTTAATTATAAAATTTTTGTAACCAAAAAAAAAAAAACCCCAAAAAACCCAACAACCTCCAATTATTTCAAACAGCTGTTTCAGTGCTTGTTCCTAAGGAATATGAGATAATGTATGTGTATTAACATCAGACAATAAATATCTACTCTTAAATACTGTTCCTCAGGTATTAATCCTAAAGTGTAATGATAATTATATTTTAATTTAAATGATTAAGAATGTGGCTGCATTCTTCATCTTTGTATCATAAAAATCTAATCTATTAGATTAACTGTCTTTTAATTAAATGTATTTGAATATATTGTTTCTTAACTGTACAGCAGCTAGCTTTAGAATTATCAATGGATAGCTTTTGCCTTTTTGTATTGACCATCAACACTAAATAATTGGCAGTCAAGAACTGTGCCACAGACTAGCACTTGATAGCACCTAGTAGAACTTGGCTGATCTCAAACAAACCAAGCGATGTTGAACAAGGTAAATATTTGGATGCCAGCTCAGTAGTAAACTCCTGATAGTAGATTAGATTGAGACTTTGAAAAAAAATATTGTGAAATAAGGGAATGGCAAACTACAAGTAATCCCTGATTTATGGCCTTAATTGTGCCCAGAATTACAGTCATAAATCATTGTTCTCATAATAGAAGGATCAAGAAGCATCTCAGGTAAGCCAACACCCCTTTTATGACACTGATCCCCTAAATGACTAATCATAATCAGCAACATATCCATTACATGGATATGGCCAAGTACAATTAACTTCAGGGAATCTTTACCTTGTATTCTTGTGTGGTTTATGTTATAATATATAGATTATACATTTTTGCAATTAAAAGATGTTTATATTTAATTATGTATTATTTCTAAAAGTCTTTCTAAAATTAATTTGGATTTGAGAATTGTAATACTTGATTAATATACACATTAAAGCCTTGAATGTGAGTGCTGCAAACATGGGTATTATAACAGTGAAGTAATAGAAGTATTGATTGTTGCAAGCAATTGTGCATTCTTAGTTCTATTTAGATTTTCTCTGAAACCAAGGATAGAGAGTTATATGTTTGGAGTTTTTTTGTGGGGTAAAATACTTAATCAGGAAACATAGACCTGTTTCTCTTAGACCTGTATTTTAGACCTGTATTTTTTAATCTTTTATGGAATGCAGTTTTGACAAATGATATATATTTTAAAAACATCTTGTTTAGTTTACTTCATTAGCATTTTCTATTTAATTCTATTTAATTAACCTTTTCACTAAATATCCTTCTTTCAGTGTGCTTCATTATACAGATACTAATAATTAACAACTGCAAAGAAAAGAAATGGCAATGCTTTTTTATATAATTGTTTTGTATTATATTTTCTATTAAAATATTTCTATTTTAGAAATAGAATAAAAGAACACATTGTATTCTAGGGGAATTGATCTTATTCTCATATATATATATTTCCCTTTTTCCCCTTCTAGATAATACATAAACAAAATACTAGCAATAATGAAAGTGAAACGTCTTCAGTGGTATGTATTATAAAACTTTATATTTAATGATAATGTTCTAAAGTATGTATTTTTTATAGATAAAAATTCCTGAATTTACATTTTCTCCTGCTTGTCAGGGAACGTCGGTCAGGTGTCTGGGAGGTTGACTTCAGTATGTACCACATGACCGGGTCTGCGCAGTTTTAACTCCGCCCTGCTGCTGGTGCTTTCACAGTGTTTCGACTCGGTCTGTACTTGACAGTTGTGTCTTCCACACTCTCCTAGTAATTTTTGCCTCAACCTTCCAATTATCCTATTTCAGATCGGATCCATCGTGTTTGACCTCGGACTGCTTATTTGGACTTTCTAATTCTACTAGCGTGAAGGGTACTGACCTGATTCCGCCAACGGCCGCCTTGCGGCCAGGGGCTGCCTGCAGGCGTTCCCCACCCCTCCACCCTCTCCAAGGGGGTTTTCTCTGGCATTCGCGCTGCGTTTGAAGGCTCCCTTGCCTAGCAGCTTCGCCGGCGGTTCATTTCCTCGCCGAAGGAAAAAAGTCCGCCATTTTGTGCAGTTTAAAATTTCCGTCCACTTGAGGGATTCCGAGGCCGGCAGCGCCGCAACCGCCTGGTAAGAGGCTCCGCCACGCTACAGCCCTCCTGCGACCCAGTCGGACCCCTTCCAGCCACTCTACAGCAGCCGGTGATCGGGTCGGGCCTCGCTCAGCCAAGTAACACCCGGGGGCCCTTCAGGCGCAATCCGGCGGCTATTTCAAAATGGCGGACGCCACACGGCATTCCCGATCGGGGCCGGGAGACAAAACTGGGCGACGCTGCCATACTAGCGAGCCTGGGGAGGGCCCTTCATCCGCCCCTCCCCCCAAGCGGGCCTTGTCTAGAGCCCCCGCCGCAACCAAGCCCTCCAGGGAAGAGCTCCATCGGCACAAGGCTCTGGAAAAGGCCGTGGATAGGGCCCAAAAGACAGCGGTGGCCATTTTGCCCGAACAGCCTTCAGTTGTCTGTCAGCCCAACAGGGACCTTTCACCAGACAGACAGCCTGCCTTGCCTCCTCCCCCCCGCCTCCCGGATCGGAACCCATGTTCCTCTCTCTTCCGGACCAGGCCCAACCTGCCATCGATACGAGGGGCGATCTCCATGCAGGCAAAGCTCCAGCCACCTCTGCACCTCCGCAGCAGGCCTCTGGCCTCCTCCAGGCACCTCAGCCACCTTCGGCTTTGGAGTTGATCATCGCCAGGGCCATTCAGCAGGGCCTAGTCCAGGGCCTCCAACAGGGTCTTCTCTCTCCTCTACCTCAACCAGACCCTCAGCAACACCGTCATTGCACCCTCCACAGGGAGGAATCCCCCCTTGCTTCGGGGGACCATGAGTTATCCGACCAGGGTTCGGTCTCAGAGGAAGGGGAGATCAGAGAAATGGACCTCTCTGACGATGAGAGCTTGGGCACGGATCAGCCAGCCTTCGTCGGGCTCTTCAAGCCCCAATTATTCCGCTCACTCTTGTTCAAGGCTCTTGCAGTAACTGGACTGAGCACTCCTTCCACTTTGTCTGAGACTGCTCCCACTACATCGGATCCTGCTTCCTCCCTATTTGCGGAGCTGTCCATTGAGCCTGAAGTTATCCCAGCACCAAAGCTGTTTACTGACATTGTTCAGCGCCAATGGGCTCTCCCCGGAGCAGGCCCTGCCCCCAACCGCCTTGACCGTCGCCTTTACCAGACGGCTCCTGCCTTGTCCAACCTCCTACAGATTCCCCCGGTGGATTCACCTGTGGCGGCTCTAGCCTCCTCATCCAGAATAACGGGTGCGCCGGAGGATTACCTACGTCCCGAGGACAAACGGGCGGAAAAGACCTTAGTCAAGGCTCACTTATCTGCATCCTGGGCGGTCAGGTCTTCCGTATCGGCCTCCTTCTTCACCACAGAGCCGCCCTGCTTTGGATCAAACAGCTTCAGGACAGACTATCTCCAGCTGATTCTCACACACACCAGGACCTCAACAAGATCGCAGCGGCCCTGGAATATTTTGCAGATGCCACGTTAAACACGGCCCGTTTCACTTCTAAGACCATCGGTTCTAACATCACGTCCCGCAGGTTGCTTTGGCTCCGTAACTGGCAGGCAGACTCTAGAAGCAAATGGCAACTTGCATCAACTCCTTATTCGGCTGAGGCCTTGTTTGGTCCCCCTCTAGAACCTCTCTTGATCGAGACCAGGGACCGCAGGAAGATTCTGCCCTCTGTTTCCCGTCGCAGCGAATCTCGCTATTCACCCTATCCCAGGATCCAGTCCTTTCGTTCGGCGGACGCCAGATTCTCTCAATCCTGCTTTCAGCGCTCCTACCAGTCCCGCTCTCAGCCCACTAGTTCCCAGGTTAGACAGGGCTCCAAGTTCACTTCCAAGAGGTCCTTTCAAGGCGGTAGGGGCTCTGCCCCCGGCCACCCCAGATGAAGAGAATCCTCTTGCTCCCATTGGCAGTCGTTTGGCCCTTTTCTCCGCCAAATGGCGCTCCTCCTGCTCAGATGACTGGGTCCTTAATACGATCCAGTCGGGCCTTAAATTGGAATTTCTTTCCCCACCCCCCTCAGTTTTTCTTTCCTGCCCAGTATCCAGGGACAGGACCAGACGGGCCCTTGTTTTGGAGGCCATCAATCATCTCCTGGCCATTTCCGCAGTTCAGCCGGTTCCTCCGGATGAACGGGGCCAGGGATTTTATTCACGCCTTTTCATCGTGAAGAAGTCATCTGGTGGGTGGAGGGCCATCCTTGACTTAAAATCTCTCAACCGTTTCCTGGTGCATCGCCGATTTAAGATGCACACACTCCAATCTATCCTTGAGTCCCTACGTCCTGGGGATTTTCTTTCTTCCATAGATTTAACGGAGGCCTACCTCCGTGTACCTATCTATCCTTCTTTTCGTTGGTTTCTTCGTTTCCATTACAAGGGCAGACACTATCAATACACTTCCTTTCCCTTTGGCCTCTCCTCGGCTCCCCGGGTCTTTACCAAAATTATGGCTTGCCTTATCGCTCACATTCGTTCTGTCCCTATACGTATTCAATTCTATTTGGACGATATTCTCCTCCAATCAGTTTCTCTCCAGGCTCACCAGGATTTGGCCTTCACTATTCGCTCCCTGCAAGACCATGGGTTCTCCATTAATTGGTCCAAGAGCCACTTATCCCCCTCCACCACTCTCCAGCATCTAGGGGTGGTCATCGACACCTTAGCTTCCACTGTATCCCTTTCCCGGGAATGGAGGGTCAGTCTTTGATCCAGGGTGGCCTCTTGCATTGCCACCCGTTCGTCTTCCCCCTGGGCCCTTTCCTGCCTCCTAGGCAAAATGGTTTCCACCTTC
The DNA here is from genome assembly GCA_038048745.1 of Coluber constrictor foxii. Taxonomy (NCBI): domain Eukaryota; kingdom Metazoa; phylum Chordata; class Lepidosauria; order Squamata; family Colubridae; genus Coluber; species Coluber constrictor. The sequence goes on along the minus strand of CM075961.1, from coordinate 108,259,837 downwards.
GGAGTTGTCCCATGGGCTCAGCTCCACACTAGGGAATTACAGTGGTTTTTGCTGCCCTACCAGCGGTCTCACTCCAGTACTTCGCTCCGCAGAGTCATCCTTCCACAAGCACTCATCAGTTCCCTCCGCTGGTGGACATCCTCGGCACTCTCCAAACCCTGCTCCTACCGATAGCCCCCTCACATAACCCTGACTACGGACGCCAGCCTCATCGGATGGGGAGCACACCTGGGCCAATTTATGGTTCAAGGTCAGTGGTCATCCACAGAGCCTCAATATCAATTTACTCGAATTAAGAGCTGTTCGTCTCGCCTTACTACACTTTCAATACAGGGTGGAGTCCCAAGACATCCTTGTCCTCACCGATAATATAACAACCAAGGCTACATTAACAGAATGGGTGGCACTCATTCCAGGGCCCTGATGGACGAGACCCTCTTGCTCGGTTTCTGGGCTGAGTCTCACCTCCGTTCTATTTCCGCAGCCCACATCTCGGGGTCAGCGAACACACAGGCGGACGCCCTCAGCCCACGTCGGCTCGACCAGGCCGAGTGGAGCCTCCAGGACCACCTCTTCCAGGAAATCGTGGACAGGTTCAGGCTTCCTGCGGTAGACCTTTTTGCCTCAGCCAGCAATCATCGTCTCCCGAGGTACTTCGCGCGTTATGCTGACCCCAGGGCAGAGGCTCTTGACACCCTACGCTCCCCTTGGCTGCCTGGCCTATTATACGCCTTTCCTCCCCTCCCTCTCCTTCCCAGGGTTCTACGCAAGATTCTGGACGAACGGGCGGAGGTCATCCTTATAGCTCCCCGCTGGCCTCGGCGACTCTGGTTTGCGGACTTGCTTGCCCTATCAGTTTCACCCCCCTGGACCATTCCGCAGGACCGCATAGCCCTCCAACAGGGGAACCTCCAACATCCGGACCCGGCTTGGTTCCACTTGACTGCCTGGAAGCTCAGCGGAGCGTGCTGAGCAGGGCCAACATTCCCCAGGATATTATTTCAACAATTCTGGCATCTCGCAGGCCGTCCACCGTCCACATCTACTCCTCCACCTGGGGCTCCTTTGTAGCCTGGTGTCGTCGTACGGGGATTTCTCCCCTTTCGGCTTCCATCATCGATGTTCTCAGGTTCCTACAGGTAGGATTCAGATTGGGCCTGGCCCCAAATACCCTCCGTCGCCAGGTAGCCGCCCTCTCGTCGATCTTGTCCTCGGGTTCTCCAGCGACAATATCTCATCATCCCATCATTCGTCAATTTTTGCGTGGAGCCTCCAACCTACGTCCTCCAACGGTTCACCGTTTCCCTATGTGGGACCTCAATCGAGTCCTCAAGGCCTTAACAGTCTCTCCATTTGAACCCCTTCGCACCGTCTCACTTCATTTCCTGTCCTTCAAAGTGGTCTTAGTAGCGATTATGTCCGCCCGCCGTATCTCGGAACTGGCCGCCCTATCGGCCCGGGCCAATCTTTGTGTTTTCCACAGGGACAGAGTTGTCTTGCGATTGGATCCATCTTTCGTCCCAAAGGTAAACTCTCTCTTCCACCGTTCACAGGAACTTATCCTACCCAACTTCTGTCCCTCTCCGGTCCACCAATTGGAACGCGCTTGGCACACCCTAGATGTGCGTCGTGCACTAAAGATTTATCTCTCCAGGACGTCTTCTTTCCGGAAATCTGAGAGTTTACTCGTTTCCTACCAAACTGCCTCGATTGGAACCAGGGTCTCCTCTACTACCCTGGGCGACTGGATACGAGCTACCATCAGCACGGCCTACTAGCGACAGTCACTTCCAGTGCCTCGACACATAGCGGCTCATTCCACCAGAAGCGCCATGACTTCTGCTCCCTGGGCTACTCAGGCCCCTCTGGAGGACATTGCCACGCAGCCACGTGGACCAGCGCCTCACCGTTTATCCGGCATTATCGCATTGACTCGTTTGCATCGGCTGATGCATCATTCGGTCGCCGGGTACTCCAGAGGGTACATTCGGATTGACATCATGGGCCTTCTCGGTTCCCACCCAACTGGACACACGGCTTTGGTATGTCCCAGACACCTGACCGACGTTCCCTGACAAGCAGGAGAATGGACGTTGGACTTACCTGATACGGCCCCACCCTTCAGAAGGCCCTCTGGTTGGCGGGAGGGTGGTTTGGTTCTCACTCTCTCTCGTTACAGGAAGACACTCCAGTCTGCGTCTTGCGCCCTCGCCGAAACACTGGGAAAGCACCAGCAACAGGGCGGAGTTAAAACTGCGCAGACCCGGTCATGTGGTACATACTGAAGTCAACCTCCCAGACACCTGACCGACGTTCCCTATATCAGCAGAGAACAGACGTATCAGGTAAGTCCAACGTCCATTTTAGTCTCTCCCTCCATCCTTCCATCCATATGAACATATATGTAGTTCTTAAGTTTATTTAGTTTCAGAACTACTATATTTTTCGGACTATAAGACGCACCTAGATTTAAAGGAGGAAAACAAGTAAAAAATACAGTTTTTGCCCTCCCCAGCCCCCAGATGCACTTTGCACATTTCCCATTTTGCAAAAACAGGATATGTGGAGCACTGCAGAGTGCCTCTGGGGGCCGGGGAGGGCGAAAGTGGGATCTGTGGAAGGGCCAGGGGGCAAAAAACAGTAGTTTTTGGCAAAAATGGGACATGTGGAGCACTGCAGAGTGCTTCTGGGGGCTGGGGAGGGTGAAAGCAGGATGCATGGAGGGCTTGGCGAAAATGGGACATGCAGAACACTGCAAAGTGCTTCTTGGGGGACGGGGAAAACCCGATAAGTGGAGGGTTTGGGAGGCCAAAAACAGGCCCAATTAGTCCACATTCTGATTTTGAAATTGAAGCAGAAGAGTTATCTAGAAAATTAGACAATCTTCTCAAGGAGTGTTTGTTCCAACTATTGCATGGAATGGAACAAAGTTTAAGCTGCTACAGGGGAAAATGCTGACAATCAAGAATGTGTATTAAAGCCAAGCTGCTTTTTCAAGAAACAACTGGATTTTCTTTAATTTTCTTTGAAGACATTTCGCTTCTCATCCAAGAAGCTTTTTCATTTGTGACTGGATGGTGTAGAATGGAAGGATTTGGAAGGACTCGTCATCAAAGAAGCGAAACATCTTTAAAGAAAAACGAAGTCCAGTTGTCTCTTCAAAAAACACCTTTGGGACAACTGTGATCTGGATGACTGAAAACCTCCATAGGCATTTTGCTATACGAAATATGTTCTTGTTTCTCTTTTAAAAAAGGAGAAACAAAGATAAAATGGAGCCTCTCATACTTCTCTTTTAAAAGCTCAAGTAAAAGAAACTTTCCATTTCTGTTTGATGTTTTGATTTTCCCAGGCTTTGATGATCTCCATCTACCATTTAGATCAGGGCTGTCAAACTCCTGGCCCTGCCCCGCAGGCCAGATGCATCACACACTGGCCATGCCCATACCTGGATTAGCAAAGGTGAAAAAAGTACTGATATGTCATGTGACACTACTGTGACGACTTGAGTTTGACACTCCTGATCTAAATTGATAGGTTACATTTTATTGATAGATTGAGTTTAGGTTTTCCCTCATCTTTGAATCTTTTGGGATGGGTTTTCTCACTTTTCTGTACACCCTGCATCTATTTTAAAACATAAGTTATGCAAAAATAATTTAAAATAATATATGTACCACTTGACCTATTTAATGTACCTATTGCATAATTAGAAATCCCAGCATAAAGTTGCTGGTCAGGAATATTCTTCAGTAGAAATCTCTACTCTTGTTCATGATTCAATTTTTTGGTTACACCTTCTTCGAGAGGTTTTTATGCAAGATTGACTCCACTATATAAAGCTCAATAATGATATTACTAAGATCAGAGGAAATAATGAATATTCAGTTTGTTGGTATTTTCTTCATTTTTGTATTGGTGGATGGTTACAGCCACTCATGAGAAGTAACAGACTAATCTTTGCTGGACTGAAAGCTGTTCATTTTAAAAATTACTGTTAACTGCCTGTGTGACATGTTACAGTATTGTGAAAAACGTGTAATACATTTTTATGCAGAGATTGCTAAGAGAAACATGATAACACAAACAACCCAATAATATTCAGTATTGTTTGAATATTCTTCATTTCATAATCAATTATCTGGTAAAAAAATAAAAACTGATATATCTAGATGAGGTTATTTTGCTATTTGAATCACTATTGTTAAACAATTCATTAAATCTGCTGAGTCAGAATGAGATTGTAAAGAAGCCACATGAAAGCTGTGCTTTTAGAAAGCAAGTGGAAATTCTGTTTGTTTGTTTTTTACATATTTTTTATTGGAATATTTAATGATAAAGAAGATTGATTAAAGTATTTGTGTTGAACAAAGCAGAAACATGGGTTTGATTATATAATTCCTTTAAAAATATCCAAGCCACAGACAACTGGATAATATATTAACCAGTAAAACAAAAATAATTTTCCATTCCTGCTGCTATTTCCTGGAGATAGAAAGGATTGTGAGAGGAGTGAGTGAGAGTCGGTTAAATACATGTTCTCAAGTAATAGTATTTCAAATAGCTTAGATTGAAATGAATCCCTTACTACAGGTAGTCCTTAACTTACATTCATCTGTTTAGCAACTTTTCAATGGTACTGTATTCAAAGATACAGCACCATTGAAAAAAGTTACAATCAGATCTTATACTTACAACTCACATAGTCAAAATTGGGCACCTGGCAGCCAAGCATGTATTTTCAAAGGTTGCAGCATTCAGGGGTCATATGATTATCATTTGAAACTTTACAGCCAGCTTTTGACAATCTGAGTCAATGAGAGAAGCTGAATTTTATTAAAGGCTTCATGATTCCCTCAACAATTGGAGTGTAAAGTGCTTAGCAACTGTTTTTTAAAAATGGTAAAATTAAGCATCATTCAACTACCATCTTGCTTAGCAATGGAAATGCTTGTTTCAATTGTGGTCATAAGTTGAGGACTACCTATATTGCTTCTTTGCTGGGCCCAGATTTTTGGGTCAAGCTGCCAAATAATATAGAAGTTTTGCTTCCACAAATTTATATAAAAATATTTTAAATGTTTAGAATATTTTTTAAAATATCCTAATATTAAATATAGACAAGTAATATATTTTTTACCCTTCAGGTAAAAAATGATAGAACAATAAATTTGTTTTGAATTCCCATTGTTCATTTTTGAGACAGATCATCAGGGCCTGGTTTTAAGGATGTGAAAGATTTAAAATGTTTTAACAGAATATTCAAAATTGTCTTTATTCTCTGTCTCTGTCTTTGGGAGGAGTGAGGGGTAAGAAAATATATAATTTCATTCATACCCAAAGGGGAAGTTTTATAGGTGATTTTTTAAAAAATGTACATGCCTCTGTGGAGAATTTATTTTAACTCTTTCATTTATAATGACTGTATATTATTATTCATACTTTTCATTGAATTTTACAATGAAATAAGTTATTATCTAGTAAAAACATCTGAAGTTAGAGTGTGATGTGTAAATCATTGTTCTGATTAATTTTTGTTAAATCGAGTGAAGGATTTTCACAGGAAAAAGTATAACTTTTTTGCTCGTCATTCTGATTCAGATGTTGTGGGATGGGGGAGCTTCAGTAAACAGCAGAAATCAATGATATAAAAATATTAAGTGTTAGGTTTTTAAAATATCAACTTACTTTGTTTCAGAGAATATTGTGCCAGTCAGGATAAGGTATTTCCCACAATTGATGAACTGCGGGAGGTAACTCTTAATTCTAGTTATACACGTGAAAATTAATATTGTATTCACGTTCTCTTTAAAGTGAGTATGTAGCCTAATCCTAAACCTGCCGTTTTCTTGGCAAAGCTTTTCAGAAGTGAGTTGCCTTTGCCTCCTTCCTGGTACTGAGAGAAAGTACCTGGTCCAGGATCAGCCAGCTGGCTGTGTATCTAAGGCAGGATTAAACTCATGTTCTCCATTGTGGGTGGAGACAGCAGCCAGGCTTGGGATGCATTCATCTGTTTAGATTGGTGGACTGAGTCTGTCAAAGTTACTGAGTCCTGCCTTTGTTGCTATGGACTTCTAGCTTTTGACTCAGTCCGTCAGACTGGATAGTCATGTGGGCTTGTGTCTCTGGCATTTTTTTGCCTTTCTACTGCTTCTTTTTCCTCCAATTCCCTTTTCCTTCTGACTACTTATATTGGACTTGACTCTGGACTGTTACTGGACATCGACTGGTGAATTCCTCTAAACTTGATTGTTGTGGATTGCCCATCTCAGCAGCTGGCCTGTGCTGGCTGCTGAGGGAACATTCAGCCCTCCTCTTTATTTGACTGTCAGCTTTATTCATTCCCTGGCTTGATTGCCGTTCCGGAACGCTTGTGGAGCCTCGTGGTCCCTCACGGGGCTGTTTCTTTATTGTTGGAGGAGTCTCGCACTCCCAATTGCCAGTGGGGTTTGAGGGAGCTTCGTGCTCCCTGGAAAGTGAGGCGGTGGCCATTTTGAACGTTTGACTGCTACCGGCCGACGATTGCTTGCTGAGGACTTAGCATTCTCCGGATATAACAGCAGAGCTTTGCACTCTCTAATCGTGGTGATCGGACTTTTGCCTTTGCCCTTAATTTCACCCCCCCCCCCCGGCTTTGTGGTTCCTGCCTGAGAAACCTCACGCTTCACCCTGCAGTTTGTAAAGGGCTTGCTGGACATTTAGTGGAGCTTCGCATTCCCATTATTTTGCCCTCAGCGGCCACCATTTTATTTGCTGCCGGCACCATTTTAAACAGGGCACTTTGTGGATTGGCCTCCAGGCTTCTGCCTGTACCTGATATTGTAGCAGCCCGAAGCCTCCTTTTGCATGATGGCGAGCTATTTGACCTCCAGGCTTTTGCCTGTGCCAGAACTGTTTGATAGCCTTTTTCCACCTTTCATAGGACTAATTGTGCATTGGCCTCCTGTCTTCTGCCTGCACCATAATTATTGCCTGATCCCTTCGCCAGAATTTTTCCTAGTTGGATTCTTTGGCTACCCAACTGCTGGACCACGTTTGTCCCTTGTGGGCAACACCCCTTTATTTGACTTTTGCCTCACTTAATGACTGGTCATTACAGGTGTCTCTCCTTGCACCATAACTACAGCTTGTGTAGTTATGCCTAAGGCACAGTTTAAGTCAAAGCATGGCCAGAAGGCTGGAGATGAATCCCTGTCTACTTCTAATGCGCCAGCATCTTCTTCGGAGTTCACCCGGAAAGATGGCGTATCAAATCCTGGTTCTACCAGTTGTTCATTGGGCTCTCATCACAGCACAAACAATCTAAGGATGAGAAGCGCAGGCACAAAACACTCCAGAAAATTTGTGACAAGGCTTCGGCTAAGTCTGCGTGCCTTTCCAAAAACAAGGACTGGGCAGTGTCCCCTAGAAGAGTTGCTTCCTGTAAGGCACTGGCACCGTCAATCATCCCGGACCAAATGTTCCTTCAGGACTGTCCTGTCCATATTCCAACTGTGGATTTATGGGGTTCTGCCTTGCCAGCAGATCCTTTTCCTGCTCCAGCGGCCCCATACGAACCTGATACTGGTGTGGATCTGCATCCATCTTCGGCTCCAGACTCCATGGGGGTCAACCATCTGCACCTGCCAGCATGTCCTCAGTTTTTGGGTCCTGAACAGATCCAACAGATGATTGCCTCTGCTATCCAACAAACTCTGGCAGCAGGATGTTGACCTACCGGCAGAGACTCTTCTGTACCCTCCTGTGTGTCAGTTTCACCAGAGAGGGGCTACCAGGAGGACGCTGGTTTGGTTTCTCGGCTGGAGACCCTGGTTTGCCTGTATCTTCTACTAACAGCCATCCTTCTAATTTCACGACGGGACACGCGAGAGCCTGATCTTTCAGAAGATGAGGGCCTTCCCCCTGAACAGCCTCCCTTTACCGGCTTATTCCCTCCGGCATTGTTCAAGATGCTATTGTTTAAGGCAGTCAATACAGTGGACTTGGCCCTGTGAACAGGTCTCTGGGATCCCTCCATGTCTTCTTTTTCTTCTCTCCCTTGGACCTTTATGGACCCTCAGACTATGGTCGTGTGTACCCATTGTAATCAAGATGTACTCAACAGCGGAGCTTCTTGGTCTGCGAGATTCCCCCCTCTCGCAGGCTTGGCCCTCCACTCTATCGAGGGCCTACCTCGATGACGGGTTTTGGAACCCCGAGAGGTGGCATGCCGCAAAGAGGGGGTTGTGGGGTTTTTTAAAATTGTCCTTGTCTAACCTTTTAGGGGGAGGGGGGAGGGGGGAGGGGAAGGAGGGTGATAGGCCGGGCTCGTCACAGGGACCTGAAACGGGAGGCGGGGAACGGGGTGAGGAGGAGCTCACTGCAGAAGGTAAGGAGGGTAATTCCATCAGAGCCATGGTTGGGAGGGGCAGATATGGCGGGAGCAGGGGGCCGTATCATGTATTGGGGGCACGTAGCCGCTGTCTCCAAGGGGTGGCGTGCCTCGGCCCTCAAGACTCTTCTCGCTCCCCGAGTTGCTCAGAGTTACGGCGTCCGGGCCTGAGGTTGATGTTGTGTAATGCCAGGTCCGTGGTTAATAAGGCCCCCCTCATTTGTGATCTTATTCAAGAGGGGGGTGCGGACCTGGCAGGTATTACGGAGACCTGGTTGGGCCAAGAGGGGGGGGTCCCCCTCGTAGAGTTATGCCCACCAGGTTTCCGAGCATTTCATCGGCCAAGGGCCCAGGGCAGGGGTGGGGGGGTAGCGGTCATTATAAGGGAAAGTCTGGATCCAAGGGAGACCACTGTACCTCAGATAGCTGGATGTGAGTCGCTCCTGGTGAAGTGGGGCCATGGTGTGCGGGTGGGCTTGCTGATTGCGTACCTGGCTCCCTGCCATGTGACAGCGGCCCTGCCCGAGCTTCTCAACGTTATTGCCGAGGTGGCGGTTGATACCCCCAGGCTCTCAACCTGCCGTCTGTCGGTGAGGCGTCTGGGTTGGCTCGGGAGTTTATGGCTTCCATGACAGCCATGGACCTGATACAATTAATTCTTGGCCCCACTCACACAGGAGGACACACTCTGGACCTGGTTTTTGTCTCTGGTCAGTGGTTGAATGGCCTAGATGTAGGGGATATAGTTATTGAACCCCTGTCATGGTCGGACCATTTTCTCCTGAGGCTAGACTTTCTGACCGCCGAACCCCGCCGCAGGGAGGCGGAACCGATTAGGTGGTTCCGCCCCAGGCGCCTGGTGGACCCTGATGGGTTCCAGAGGGAGCTTGGGCCAATGCCCAAAACTCTGGCTCACGACTCAGCCGAGGACCTGGTGGCCGCCTGGGATAGGGCGGCCGCCGGTGCCCTGGACCGAGTCATGCCTTTGCGGCCTCTGACCCAGCACCGAATCTGCCCGGCTCCTTGGTTCTCTGAGGAGTTGAGGGAGATGAAGCGCCGGAAAAGACGCCTAGAGAGTGGTTGGAGGGCGAGTCGATCTGAACCCGACCGAACACTAGCTAGGTCCCATCTTAGGACCTATTTGGTGGCGATAAAACCGGCAAAGCGTAATTACTTTTCCGCTCTTATTGCATCGGCAGATAACCCCCCAGCCGCCTTGTTTAGAGTGACCCGCTCCCTACTACATCAGGGAGCGCGGGAGGACCTCTTGCAGGGGCGGGCTGAGGATTTTGCACAGTATCTGCACGATAAAGTCGCTCAGATTAGGGAAGGCTTGGACTCTGACTGGTTAGATTCCGGCGAGGTGACTGAGGCTGGTCTTGAGAACGTTATCTGGGATGAGTTCGATCCTGTGACTTCCGAGGACGTGGACAGGACTTTGAGGAGTCTAAACGCAACCACATGTTTATTGGACCCGTGTCCTTCCTGGCTGGTACTGGCCACTCGGGAAGTTACACGAGGCTGGCTCCAGGGGATTATAAATGCTTCCTTGAGTGAGGGTTTCTTGCCTGCCGCCTTGAAAGAGGCGGTGGTGAGACCTCTCCTTAAGAAGCCCTCTCTGGATCCGGCTGTTTTAGCAAACTACCGTCCAGTCTCCAACCTTCGCTTTTTAGCAAAGGTTGTTGAAAGTGTGGTGGCACGACAGCTCCCACAGTACCTGGATGAAGCTGTCTATCTAGACTCGTTCCAGTCCGGCTTCAGGCCTGGATACAGCACAGAAACAGCATTGGTCGCATTGGTTGATGATCTCTGGAGGGCTCGGGATAAGGGATGTTCCTCTATCCTGGTCCTATTAGATCTCTCAGCGGCTTTTGATACCATTGATCACGGTATCATGCTGCACCGGTTGGAGGGGCTGGGAATGGGAGGCACCGTATTACGATGGTTCTCGTCCTACCTCTCTGACAGGTCGCAGTCAGTGTTGACAGGTGGACAGAGATCGACCACGAGGCCCCTTACTTGCGGGGTGCCACAGGGGTCGGTCCTCTCGCCTCTCCTGTTCAACATTTATGTGAAGCCGTTGGGGGAGATCATCCGTGGTTTTGGGGTGCAATGTCATCTGTATGCTGATGACACTCAGCTGTACATCTCCACCACAAACCACCCCAATGATGCCCTTGAAGTGATGTCCCGGTGCCTTGAGGCCGTACGGGTCTGGATGGGGAGAAACAGGCTCCGACTCAACCCTTCCAAGACTGAGTGGCTGTGGATGCCGGCGTCCCGGTATAGCCAGCTGGTGCCATCGCTGGCTATTGGGGGTGAGTCATTGGCCCCCACAGAGGGGGCTCACAACTTGGGTGTCCTCCTGGATTCACGGCTGTCCTTGGAAGGGCATATGGCGGCCGTGGCCAGGGGGGCCTTTTATCAGGTTCGCCTGATGCGCCAGTTGCGCCCCTTTCTGGATCGGGATTCCATGTGCACAGTCACTCATGCACTCGTCACGTCTCGCCTGGACTACTGTAACGCTCTCTACATGGGGCTCCCCTTGGGGTGCACCCGGAGGCTCCAACTGGTCCAGAATCCGGCCGCGCGGGTGATTATGGGAGCGACAGGGCGCTCCCATGTGACACCTCTTCTGCGTGAGCTGCACTGGCTTCCGGTGGTCTTTCGGGTGCGCTTCAAGGTGTTGGTTTTGACCTTTAAAGCGCTCCATGGCATGGGACCGGGGTACCTGCGGGACCGCCTGCTGCTACCGATAACCTCCCACTGGCCAGTACGCTCACACAGAGAGGGCCTTCTCAGGGTGCCGTCAGCCAAGCAATGTCGGCTGGTGGCCCCCAGGGGGAGAGCCTTCTCTGTGGGGGCACCCACCTTATGGAACGAGCTGCCTCCAGAAATTCGTTTGATCCCGGACCTCCGCACTTTCCGAAAGGCCCTCAAGACCTATTTATTCCAACAAGCCGGCCTTCCTTGATTGATTTTAATGGTGTTTTAACAAAACTTTTCGATTGATTTTCAGGGGTTTTAAATTGGGTATTTTAATGGGGTTCAGGCTTTTATTTGGAACGCCAATGATTTAATTCAATTTTAAAATTCTTTTAATGTTTGTATTATATGTGTTTTAATTTGGTTGTTCACCGCCCTGAGTCCCCCTCCCGGGGAGAAGGGCGGTATATAAATTGAAATAAATGAAATGAAATGAAATGAAATACTGCCCAGCTGACTTCCAACCCCAATGACCCAGGTGCAACAATGTCACAGGGCAGTCTAAATCCTGTATTCGCCGAACCCTCTAGGCCGGCTGATTCTATTCCAGTGCCACCATTGTTCATTAATGTGGTTCGGAAACAATGTTCTTCACCCGGTTCTGCACCTGTTCCGTCCTCAACTGACCGCAAGTATTTCAATGTGGCTCCAGAATTGGCGTCTCTCCTTAAGGTTCCGTCCATGGATGCTCCTGTTCCCAAACTTCTACCCAATGCCACCATGCCAGGGGATCCAGAGGAGGGTCTGCATCCGGAAGAGCATCACTCCAATTAGGTGCTCCAGCGTGCTCATCTGGGTTCTGCCTGGGCTATTCATTTGGTGACGACAGCTTCATTTTTTAAGAGAACAACTTTGCTTTGGTTACGTCAATTGCAGGAGAAGTTGTCACCTGAAGATGCGAGACTCAGACAGGACTTGAACAAAGTTATTGCGGCAGTACAATTTTCGGCAGATGCCACCCTCAATGCTTCTTGTTTTGCCGCAAAATCCTTGGCTTCTTCATTGGTTGCTCACTGGCTACTATGGCTCCGTCATTGGCAGACGGACACTCCTCACAAATGGCATCTAGCGTCTGTTCCCTTTTTGGGATCCAAATTGTTTGGAGAACCTTTGGAGTCCTTTTTAATTGAAACTAAAGACAAACGAAAGATTTTACCTACCACGTTCTGAAGGGCCAAACCTCGTTTTCTACCTTATTCCCAGCGACCACAATATCTTGGTTCTGGAGGGGGTGTTAGTTCATCCCGTTTCACTGATTCATTTAATCAGAGGCACTGGAGTCTTCCGGACAGGCCTGCACGAGGTAGAACTTATTTGAGCAAGCGGCCTTTTCATGGGGGAGGAGGCTGTTCCTTCCGGTGCCGTCATTGACTGCACTCCTAGCCTTACAATTGGCGGTAGATTGGGGTTCTTTGCTGACCTCTGGGATGTGACCACATCGGATAAACGGGTCCAGAGTACTGTTAGATTCGGATTGTCTATAGAATTTCTCTCCACCCCTCCGCAGTTCTTCATTTCCTGTCCTATTTCTCAAAATTCGGTCAAGCGACACCTCATGGATTCGGCAGTTCAACACCTGCTGTCGATCTGGGCTATTCAACCTGTGCCCTTCGACCAGATCAGTCAGGGATTTTATTCCCAGTTCCTAAGTCTTCGGGGGGGTGGGGGTGGAGATCGATTCTAGATTTAAAACATCTGAACTACTATATGGTTTATCGAAAATTTAAAATGCAATCTTTACATACCATTCTTGGCGGCGTTTGGAGGGGCGACTTCCTCACCTCTATTGACCTCACAGAGGCCTATTTACATATCCCTGTATGTCCTTCTCATAGAAGGTTCCTTAGATTCAGTTATGCGGGGGCCCATTATAAATACCGGGCTTTGCCCTTTGGGCTTTCCTCCACTCCCCGTAGTTTCATCAAAGTATTAGCAGCCTTAGCGGCTTCTCTTAGGTCTAAATCTATTCCTATACAGAGTTATCTGGATGACATTCTGCTTTTATCACCCTCTGTTCAGCAAGCCCGACTTCTCAGGCAGAAGCTGTGGATGCTCTTCGCATCAGCTGGCCATCTGGCCTGATGTATGCATTCCCGCCAATCACACTTATTCCCATCGTCATACAACAGCTCATCCTGGAACAAGCGGAAGTCATCTTCATTGCTCCTCATTGGCCACAGAGAAGCTGGTTTGCGGATCTGCTGACTCTCTCAATGTCACCTCCATGGAGGCTTCCAGTGCACATCGACTTGCTCAGCCAAGGAGCGATCGTCCACCCAGATCCCCAGCGGCTTCGGCTGACTGCTTAGCGGTTGAGCGGGACGCGTTGCAAAGAGTTCCCCCTCCTGTAATAAGGACCATCCAAGCTTCCCAGAGACCGTCTACAGACAGTATTTATTCTGCACGTGGAGAGCATTCTGCACCTGGTGTAGCCGATAAAAAATTTCTCCACTCCAGGGCTCAGTGCTAGATGTTCTTGTTTTCCTACAGGATGGCCTTTCCAGGGGATTCTCTCCCAATACTCTCCGCCATCAGGTGGCTGCTCTTTCCGTGGTCCTGGTTTTTGGGTCTATTCCATCCTTGTCACACTACCCGTTCATTCTCAGGTTTCTAAAAGGAGCCACTAACTTGTGTCCTCCTGTGTTGTACAGGTATCCTGGGACTTATCTCTGGTACTTAATTAGCTTACGGGTGCCCCGTATGAGCCTCTTCATTCAGCCAGTTTGAGACTCTTATCATGTAAGGGCTCCTTTTTGGTTGTGGTTACATATGCGAGAAGAATTTCTGAAATCACAGCTCTTTCTGTGAGAGAGGATTTGTGTGTTCCATACTGATTGTGTTGTCCTGGGACTTGACCCTACATTTGTTCCAAAAATAAACACTCCTTTTCATCGTTTGCAGGAGCTTATCCTTCCCAACTTCTGCCTGTGTCCTTCCCATCCTCTGGAACAGCATTGGCACAAATTGGATGTCCACAGAGCTTTACGTATCTACATCAAGAGAACCGCTACTTTTGGCAAGACGGAATCTCTCTTTGTGTGTTTTCTTCTTGTTTCCTTAGGTAGCAAGGTCACCTCATCGACGCTCGGCAGGTGGATCCGACAGACTATTGCTTCTGCTTATGTTTGCGATCTCTGCCTAGACCTTCTCCTTTGACGGCTCACTCTACTTGCAGCGCTGCGACTTCGACGGCGTGGGCCACACAAGCGTCTTTGCTGGAGATTTGCAGGATGGCTACCTGCACTTCCCCTTCTCCTTTTATTCACCACTACAAACTGGATAAGTTTGCATCTGCTGAAGCCACTGCAGAGTGTTGCAGGCAGGCGGTTCATGAGGAAGGGGAGCCCAGACTGATCCCGCCCGAAATTAAGGGACAATGAACTTTGGTATGTCCCAAGCCTGGCTGCTGCCTCCACCCACAGTGGAGAAGGGGCGTGGTCCTACTTGAGACACACCTTCTTGTTGGGTGGAGACAGCAGCCAGCCCCACCCTCTTTCAGTCTGGGGGGTGTTCTTTGTTTCTAACCTTTTTGTGTTCTTCTTCCACACAACGAGTCTGTTTTTCCCTCTTTGCCAAAAGCTGGAAGTCCATAGCAACAAAGGCAGGATTTAGCAACTTTGACAGACTCAGTCCACCAATCTGAACGGATAAGTGCATCCCAAGCCTGGCTCCTGTCTCCACCCAACGAGAAGGTGCGTCTCGGGTAGGACCAGCGCCCCTTCTCCTGGTTGCTAGCCTGTTGGCAGTTGTGGGCAAATACTTTGGAGTGAGGACTGGTGTGAGCAAGTTGGCCAGTAGGGCAGTGTGGATCATTATGGAATGGAGGTAGATGGGGGGAATCCTGGGATCCCTATGGCAGGGGTGAAATCCAGCAGATTCTGACAGGTTCTGGAGAACCGATTGTGGAAATTTTGAGTAGTTTGAAAAACCAGTAAATGCCACCTCTGGCTGGGAATGGAGATTTTGCAGTATCCTTCCCCTGGAGTGGAATGGAGGTTTTGTAGTATCCTTCCCCTGCCATGCCCACCAAGTCACACCATGCCCACCAAGCCATGCCCACAGGACCGGTAGTAAAAAAACATTTGGAATTCATCACTGCCCTGTGGGCACATTGGGAAAATAAGCAGCAGGATTGACTTATGAGTTTTTCTGCTGACTTTGCTTGTGGGAAAGCTAGCAGGGAAAGTTACCAATGATTGCAATTTGCTGCAGCATCATATTCGCAATCTAGGCACCTGAGTACTTGGATTGTAATCATATAACTGTGGAGATGTTGCAATGACCGCATCTTTATAGTCCAAGGATATAAATCCCTCTTATTTAGTGCTGTTGTAGCATTGAACAGTTGTAGAATGAGTGTCTTTGTTAAGAATTAATATTATAGAAGACCTAGATACATATTTAGCTTTAGGTAATATCCTCATAGGATGACTGTAGTAATTAAGTTGCTTCTAAAGATCTGTGGTGGATTAAAAGAGTAATATTGAAAGCAAAGCAGTAAATATAACTTTTTTATCCTTGGGTTTAATCAGGACTGGATCAGAAGATTTGATTAAACCTCACAATATGAATTATATACAGCAGCATTGTGGTGATGAGATTAGATTTAAAATGGCTTGTATAATAGAAGATCATTGGATGATGGAAGGTGATCGCTGTTTTTTTAGCTCAACCTACTTCCTCAGTTCTGTATTTGCTTTATCCACATATAGCAACATATATCCACATCCACTTTTAAGCATTTTTCATTCATTATGTCATTGTTTAAGAAATCACTGCATGTTTCAAATGATTGTGATATCTATTTACCTACCTACACACCTGTGACATAGATGAGAGATTAGTTCAGGTTTCTTGAGATAACATGTTTATTCTGTCCTTAACTTCAATGTTACAATTGTCTCTTAATTTGACTCAAACCCTGGAAATCAGGCAGCATATACATGTAATAAAATATGGTCCCTGACAAAGTCAACCAGATATTTACACTGGATTTGGCATTTTTCTCCACCTATCAAGGACCTGGGATGGACAGATGTTATTTAATAATATTAAAGGTATTGTCGCAGGACGTAAGCTGTTACAAGTAAACCTGCTGTTTGCAGTTGACAGATGATGATTTTTATCAAGGCTGAAGATGTTCAAGTTGTGCTCCAAATGTTTTGGAATTGCACTCAAGGTGCCTATTTCTGTTTGTTTTCTTTTGCCATAGTCATGCTTCTATTTGCATATTTTGTGATTTTTCTCCAATTCTTTTTCTTCTGTTCTGCTGTCTCAAGATCTGCAACCTCCATTATTCAGATGTTTTTGTCTGTCTTATTAACAACGATTAAGTATGGGATGTTGTGTGGTAGATGGTTGTGAGTTTGAATTCTAAAATCCCAGAGCACACTAGATTACTTTGTCTGTTTTGTGGTTCCATCACTTCTTGCTTGCAAAGAAGGCAAATGGTATTTCTTGAAATATCAGTGTCAATGTTTGTAGTCAGTTTGTGCAAACTTTTACAGCAGCTTAGTAGGTAGTCTACTGCTTCTCCAGCTTCTTTGTAGAGATGGCATCTATTGCTGTCTTCCCAATTATTATTATTAAACTATTACTATTAGTACTAAACTAGTACTATTAATACTATTTTATTTGAAACAATGTTTTTTGTTAGCATAGTTAACTATGAGTTTTGCTGGTTATGAAAATTGGGATAGATCAGGGCGCGAATCATTTTATGTGAATGTTCAGTTTGTATTCTGAAACATGCACTGTACAGTTTGTTTATTATCAGTCTTCTAATTAGGATACTTCTGATAAATTTCTGAGGAACCTAGGATTATAGACACTACATATTCATTCTGTATTTTTTCCTGTTTTCCTAACTATATTTTCTTTATGTTTCCATTTAAAGAAACTTTGGGTGATTCCCTTTTTTAAAACTTGTACCCTTCTGTAAGCTTTTCATCTTGATAAAGGTCTGATTGGCTTTTCTCTCTTTATGCTCTTTGAAATATACTAATAAAGTACTGAAAAAGATTGAAAGTGTTACTGTACTGCTCCATGTTAAAATGTAGTTTTATACTTCCTTAATATAATAAAGTTGTTAAGATAGTGTGACATAAAATAGAATAAGATCCACACAGGAAAGTGGAAAAACTAAAAGAATAGTATTGTACCCTAACTGTTCTATAATAGAATTTTATATGGCTAAATTTAGATTTAAATCCAGCTAAATTTAGATTTCTACAGAATATACATACAAACACCTGCTTGTTTTATATTTCTGTCAAAATATTATGATAGGAACTTAAGATAGATGAAAAAATGAAGAGGCATCTTCAGGAAGAATTTGCTGCATCCTTACAGGAAAAGGACCAAATTATCAGAGTCCTGCAGACACAGGTAACTGCTTGATTTAAAAGAGAGGTTTCCAAAACATTGTTGAAGAACTATTCTTCATCAACTATTTTTATGCTAAATACTATGCTATCCGTAAGGTATTTAGAGAAAATCCTTGTTCAGCGAGCATTCCATTACAACACTGCTGAACAAGAAAAATTATGGCCAATCCTTGATTTGCATCTGTTACAAACATCCCCATGGTCACAATTTCAGCAATTGGCAACTGGCTTGCTTTTTTTAAAAAAATTTGATTTATATGCCACCCTTCTTCGGAGACTCAGGGCGGCTTACAATGCGTTAAGCAATAGCCTTCATACTTTTGTAAATTTATACAAAGTCAGCTTATTGCCCCAACAAACTGGGTCCTCAATTTACCTACCTTAGAAAGGATGGAAGGCTGAGTCAACCTTGAGCCTGGTGAGATTTGAACTTGCAGTAATTGCAGACAGCTGGAATTAATCACAATGCATTAGTCTGCTGAGCCACCAGGCCCAGGCTTTTATGATGGTTGCAGCATCCTGTGGTCAAATGGCCATCATTTGCAACTTCACTCTGAATTTCTGACAACATTAATAAAGTGACCGTGTAACATCTTCCCTAATGACTTTGTGTGATTTGTTTAACCACAGTGATCAGAACTGCAGTTTTTTTAAGTTAGTGCTGTCACGTGACATCACAATTCACTACCGTGATGCTTAGAGATAGAGTTGTTGGTCGCAATTATTGTCGTTGAAGTACCTATAATTAGCTTCATGTCTTGTATCTTTTTATCTTTTCAAATAAATGCCCATTTCATTTTGAAAATCTGATATACAACGATGGTAATATATATATTTCTTCCTTTAAATTGTCTTATTTTAAAGGCTGTCTGGACAAATTCTTAGTTTTCGTGGCAAGATTTTTCAGAAATAGTTTGATATTGCCTTTTTCCTAGGACTGAGAGAAAGTGACTGGCCCATAGTTACCCAGCTGGTTTTGTGTCGAAGATGAGACTAGAACTCACAGTCTCCCAGTTTTTAGCCTTCCTTAACCACTATACTAACCTGGCTGTTAATATGGTGTGATTTATGATACTTAAAGAAAAAATGATTTGAATATACTGGAGAAAAAAACTCACTTGGATGTATTTAACTAAATACTGTGTGTTTTGCAGTATTTTGAAAGATAATATGTATCAAAAGGAAAATTCAGGAAAAAGCTGTTGCAGAGGCCATATGGATCATTGCACTTTATTTGGAGTCTTCTTCCTATACCTTTTGTATATTGCTGTTTCAGTCACATAGGACAATGCAGAAATTTGTATAACTAGTTTTTTAAAAAATCAGTAAATCCTAACTTATGCCTAACTGTTGAATGGATAAATATTTTGCTCGTGCAGGTATCATTACTGAAGCAACAATTGCATAATAATGAGATAAACATTGAACTACCGATTCCAAATGTTCAAACTCAGTCACAAGTTCAGAGTCCTGTAAAAAATCAGAATATGGAAAATACGTTGCAGTCAGCAGGTCCAGGTAAGTTCTTATCTTAAAAAACAAAACACACTAAATGTTAAAGAATAGTGGGAAATTTTCAGGGTTCTGATACATAGGGCTGGCCGCTTGTAATTTTTAAACTATTTTAGCAGTATTAAGGTTTTTTTTTTCCTTAATATTTCCTAGTGTATCAGCAAAAATTTTCACTTCCCAGTTCCATTGATGTTGATGGCTTGTAGAGTGAATGTATTGTGTACAAACTAGAAGTCTGATTATTGGAAGAAATTGATGGTATAACTTTGAAATCATAGTAATGTATATTACCACATTTCTTTTTCTTTTTTCATGTCTTTTGCTTTTGTTACTCCATTCTTTTCCTTTTCAACTTTCTTGGGGTTTTTTTTAGTTCTGTTTTTATACTTTGTTTGATAGAAAAGGAAAAAATAGAAGGCAAGAAGCAATAAAATGGGGAAAGAAATTCTACTTGCAGAGTGAATGTATTGTGTACAAACTAGAGGTCTGATTATTGGAAGAAATTGATGGTATAACTTTGAAATCTAGTAGTGTATATTACCACATTTCTTTTTCTTTTTTCATGTCTTTTGCTTTTGTTACTCCATTCTTTTCCTTTTCAACTTTCTTGGGGTTTTTTTAAGTTCTGTTTTTATACTTTGTTTGATAGAAAAGGAAAAAATAGAAGGCAAGAAGCAATAAAATGGGGAAAGAAATAGGAAAATGTGGTAAAATGTTACATTTATTTAGTAATCCTAAAAAATTAATGGTGGTTCTTTTTGGAATATCTGGGCTAAAATAAATATAAAAATAAAAACAATGTGGCCAACTAATTTTCACTTAGGCTGTCTCCCTTCTCTGATAAATTTAATTAAAGTTCTTAGAAATTATTTATCATTTAGTATAGGATTATAAGTCAAATACTTAAGATTCCTTTTTAATTCTCTGGTTAATATATAAAGACTAGAATGTGTCACATCCTGATAACACTGGATGACAATTGAATAATAACATTTTCATTCAAAAATTATACGTTTCTAAGATGCCTGTCTGATGGAAGTTTGGCAGACCCAATTACAGTTATTATCTTGTTGAATAATGTAAACATGAAAACGGTGTTAGGCACTGCCAAACAGTTTTAAACCATGTTTTTCTGGGTGCTCTTAACTTTTATTAATTGCTTTTAATTATTTTATATTGTATTACATAATGAGGCATTAAATGATTTTTCAAGACTAAAGATTGGCATAAATAATAGGGTAAAGGTAAAGGAAACCCTGAAGACTTTACTACTGTAGTCATTATTGACTATAGGGGGTGATGCTCATATCTGTTTCAAGGCCATTGAGCCAGCACTGTCTGAAGACATTTCCTTGGTCATGTGGCCAGCATGATGTCACAGAGCGCTGTTACCTTCTGCCTATTTATCTACTTGCATTTGCATGCTTTCAAACTGCTAGGATGGCAGGAGCTGGGCCGAGAACGGGAGTTCACTCTTTCTCATGGATCTTGGGCCTTGAACCTACTAGGTTGCTGGCTTTGCAGCCCATAAGCCCAGCATTTTAACCATTGTGCCATCCTTGGCATAAATAATGCAGTAAATTAATTAATAATGAGACTGATAAATATTAATCCAGAAATTTATGCTATGTATTTAATTTATTGATTTACAAAAAAAACCCAACAAGAGAAGCAATAGTAATAATAAAAATAGTAATATAAATAAAACCAAAATGTAATGCACATTAACAAAACTCCAATGAAGGAACATTGGAAAAAACTTTTAGCATAATTAATATTATGCATAAGACTCTCTAGACCTGGATATTTTATGGTCTCTGGGCCACATCTGGCCTTTTGGATATCTTGGTCCGGCCTGTGTGAAGTCAATTGGAAGTTATACATGCCAGTTGCTAGGCATCTGAATTTGGTTCACATGATCACAGGGATGCTGCAATTGGAAGTTAGAAATCAAATATAAATAAGCATGCTGCAGAGGGCAGAGTTTGGTACGGCTCTGCGCAGTCACCATGCTTCTTTCACTAAGCTGATAACTATGGGAAGGTGAGAAAAGAAGCATTTTTTTGTCCCTGTGCAGCAGTGGCTCTTCGCCTGGAGTAGCCTAAGTTGAGGTGATGGAATTTGAGGACATGGTTTGGATCAGCCTCTCATGTAGCCCCTTGAAAAAATTAATTGCCCACTGCTGCTCTAAAATAAAAGCTAAATCCCAAATCTTAATGTCAGTAGTGATAGAGTAGAGCTTAGAAACGTTACTGGAAATTTTCAACAGAAAATATGAAAGTAAGATATGGATAATTTCAATTTCTGTCCTGCCGGCATTGTCAACAAGTAGATAATACCATTGATCACAAACCAGAGAATAAATACAAGATTGCCCTGAATATAGGGTATTGTTAATCCTTCCCTCTTTGTCAGGTTAACGGTAATGAATTAAAACTTTCTAGGATCAGTGTTCTTCTGGGTATAATAAAAATGATGTTTGGAAATATGTGAGAATCCAACAGGGCTATAAAAGAGTTCTTGGAAATAAGATTTGCCTCTTATCATTCTGAAGATCGAAATCAAGAATTATTTGTTTAACTAGTTGAGCAGCTGTATTGGGGCCAAGCAACTTTCAATATGGAGCAGATGTTGTATAGGACAACCTTATTTCCATAAGTAGCAGGAACCACATGAAGAGTTATCATATAGAGGAGAAGTTCATATAATTGGCAGCACTGTGCAGACTTTTGTACATGTGAAATATCAAATGAAAACCAAACATAATTTTTTTGCTGTTCGTAGTTGGTAATGAAAATGCTGATAAAACAATAGAAACTCTAACTCAGCGAGTAAAAGATCAAGAAAACTTGCTTCATCAGTCTAAAGAAAGAATTAAATCTCAGAAGGAGCGTTTAGCACAGCTGACGAGTGAGAAAGAAGCACTACAGGAACAACTATATGAGAGGCTTCAGGAGCTAGAGAAAATAAAGGTACTGGGAAAATAAAGGCTTCTCATGATATTAATTTTTATCTTATTAAAAAAGATGCCAGAGATTATAATCCATTTTGATAAAACAGCAAGACAGAACAAATTCTAGATAATAATAATAATAATGCAATATGCTAAAAGATAGAAATTTTGTCATACTTGATAATGTTTAGAAGGAAACTGGTTGTTAATATATTCAGATTAAACATAGATGTAGATTTTAGTAATATTTTTTTTTAAAAAAAATATTAGGATAAGGAAATGGTACCACGGCATTTACAGAGTCTATTTTTATTTGGTTTATTATTTCTGTTATATGCTGTATACATGTATACATACATATATGTATGTACTGTATGCAGAAAGGAAAAAAACCACAAATATATATATGTATATATGTATATTTATTTATTTCAATTTCAAGACTCTGATTCCATGAGGACTCTAGCTAGCCTGCAGATAAAATTAAAACAAAAATAGAACATCCAGTAGAAGGGAATATTTCTGGTCAGGGTTGAGATGTGGAATTCTTAGGTGCTCTCTGAATGTGGTGATTTCCTTGCAGATGTTTCAACTAGGCAACAGTATTAGTGCTAGTGAGTATACAGTTTGTTTGCATTCAATTTCTATTTCCATTGTTGCTCCTTTTTCAATTATTGATACATAATTCAAAGGGACATCAATATTTGAAAAAATACCTTTCAGTACAAAATTAAAATACTGAAATAACCTCTGTACAAGAGAGCCAATAACACATCATGGCATTGTTATATCATATTAATTAGCATTGCTATATATCTTGGGTTTAGCTGAAGTTACAAATTTATGTTTACATCCATTCATCATATAAAAAGAATACATAGGTTTGCAGTTCATGTTAAATAATATTTTTGGGTTAATTATAATTTTAAATTATAAAATTATAAAATATAGATTTTTTTTCTCACCAATCACATGCCAAATTCTTTTTATTCCATGCATCTAGTTTATATTGAACATTTATATATCACTAGCTGTACCCGGCCACGCATTGCTGTGGCTCAGTCTTATGGGTATACAATATTTTTTGACCAAGTGCCAATAATTTCCCTCTGTAGCTCAGGTCACGCCTACCTTGCCTCCTTCCCACCATTCTTTTGCTATGGGGAGCCCTCCTCCCCAGCAGGATCCAGCCTCAGGACCCAACCGTGGAGAGCTTGCCACCAAACCCCCCCTCCCCTCAAGATTGCATCAAAGTCGATAAGGCACAACGTGCGCGAAGCTGCCCAGACTGGTTTTTTCGCTCTCTCTGCCCGGGGATTCCAATGACGTCAACCTTCCTCCCTCTCACCTGACTCACTGGGGGCTTCCAGGGAAGGACTACAAACCCCAGCATGCCAAGCGGTGCCTTCTCTCTTTCTCTCTCGCTCTCCCTCTCCCTCTCCATCTCTCTCTCTCTCTCTCTCTCTCTCTTCTCTCTCTCTCTTACCTGGCTTCCGCAAGGGGGGGGCGAGGGCAGAAAAAAGCAGGAAGTGGGGGAGGGCTGAAATCCTTTTTTTTGGGGGGGGGGCAAAATTGCTTTTGGGCAAGATTGCTTGATGGATTGGCAAGGTTGGTCTTGGGACCCCCGCCCCAAACCTTGCCAATCTAGTCGATTCCCCTTCCTCTTCTTCCTCCTCCTGCTCCTCCAAGCTCACCCCCTCCCTCCCCCGCTTGTTGCAAAGCCCCTTCCCCACCCTCCCCAAGATACCCCCCCTTGCAAATAGGAAGTGTCCTCTCCCCCTTTCTCCCCCCTTTTTTCCTTCTTTGCAAGGGGCTGGACCACATGCCAACCAGGCTGGAAGGACAGTATGGGACCCCCACCCACCCTAAACCCCCCACTTCCTCCCCAAGCCGTCTCCACTCATCTGGACCCGTTTCTGGCTCCATTTTGGGAGCGGGCTGCCCCACGCATGACTTGCGGCTGTGCATCATGGGTCTGCCTTGCAAGGAGGAGAAAGAAAGGGGAAAGAGCAGAAACCCCTCGGCCTCCCCCACCCGCGCCTGCAATCCCTCACCACTCAATTGATCTCCACCATCACCACACCGCTTCCTGCAAGCAGCCGCCTCCTTCATCTGTACGCTGATGATACTCAGCTGTACATTTCCACCCCAGACCACCCCAATGATGCCCTTAACGTGATGTCTTGCTGCCTGGAGGCCTGAATCTGGATGAGGAGAAACAGGCTCAAACTAAACCCCTCAAAGACTGAGTGGCTATGGCTCCCGGCATCCCGGTATAGCCAGCTGGTTCCATCGCTGGCTATAGGGTGAAATTCTACCCCCCTCGGAAGGGGCTCGCAATCTGGGTGTCTTCCTGGATGCACGGCTGTCTTTAGAAGAACATATGATGGCTGTGGCCAGAGGAGCTTTTTATCAGGTTCGCCTGATGTACCAGTTGCGTCCCTTCTGGACCGGGATGCCCTATGCACGGTCACTCACGCCCTTGTCAGCTCCTGTCTGGACTATTGTAACACTCTCTACATGGGGCTCCCCTTGAAGAGCACCCGGAGGCTCCAACTGGTCCAGAATGCGGCCATGCGGGTGATCATGGGTGTGACTCAACACACCCATGTGACACCTCTTCTGCATGAGCTGCACTGGCTTCCGGTGGTCTTCTGGGTGCAGTTCAAGGTGTTAGTCACCACCTTTAAAGTGCTCCATGGCTTAGGGCCCGGATACTTATGGGATCGCCTTCTGCCACAATAGCCTCCCACCGACGAACACGCTCGCACAGAGAGGCGCTTCTCAGGGTGCTGACAGCTAAACAATATAGGCTGGCGACCCCAGGGGGAGAGCCTTCTCTGTGGGGGCACCCGCCTTCTGGAATGAACTACCCCCTGGGATAAGTATGATTCCCGACCTCTGTACCTTTTGCTGGGCCTTAAAGACCCTGCTATTTCAACAGGTTGGCCTGGCTGAATAAAAATCGGAATGGGGTATTTTTAAATTATGGGCTTTTAATTGACAAATTAAATTTATTTAATTTGTTTTAAATTGTTTTTTAAATTTTATATGGTTCATTTTATATGGTTTATCTTGGCTGTGCACCACCCTGAGTCCTTCAGGAGAAGGGCGGTATAAAAATCTAATAAAATCTAAAAATCTAAATTCTTCGCTTCCACCCTCCCCACGCTGGCGGTGGAAGCCGAGCAGATGGACTGGTGGGGCGGGGTGGGGTGATCTTCCAAGGGGAGAGGGATAAAAAGCCTTGCCCCCTGTCTATCCCCCCTTTCTTTCCCCTGCCCCGCCCCCCCCTTCCCCACGCCACGTGGCTTCCAGTTCCGCAGGTTTCTCCCCAGCTCTTCCGTCCCTCTTCCTTCGTCAATCAATTGATCGATCGAGCAGAATAGAGCTAGGAGGGGCCCGGGAGGTCTTCTAGTCCAGCCCCCTGCTCAGGTAGGAGACCCTATATCATTCCAGATTCACTAAGGCATTCACTTATCTCTACAGAGGGATACAACACAGCTCAATTCCAACACAATGTCGCACGAAATAATTAAATCAAAATGAAAATAAATCGAAATGTAAGAAAATTCAATTTAACAATGCAATCGGAAACATTGAAATGGAATCGTGAAATATTTAGTATAGCATGTGTTGCTTTTACATCCAACAGATGGCGCTCTTTTGCAGCAAAGCATGTTTTTACCTGTCAGATGGCGCTGTTTTTCAAAAAAGCATGTTTTTACCTGTCACAGGTGTAACATCTATATATAGTAGGTATATAAAAACGTGTGTATTTGAATACAACGTTTTGTCAAAATTTCAAAGCAACTGGTGAAGAACTTTTGGAGGTTTAAGATTTTGAACAAATGAACTTTGTTCAAAACAAACCACATTATCTATATAAATTTTTATTTATATAGATAATGTGGTATATATCAGTGACAATTAATAGTTATGATGTAAGTTGGAAAGTTCATGCTAATCTTCAGTGCTAGAGGAAATTCTGAAGCACCTAGAACGTAAATTTTAAGAAAGAAGTGGACTCTTCATTTAAAAAAAAATAACCAAATAGAAGAATGTGAGAAAATTACTGGTCTTGAGTATTCTAAAGTTTATTTTGTTTCTGCTTTTTAGGATTGTCATATGGTTGAAAAGAATAAAATCATTACTCAGCTACGTGAAAGCAAAAACTTGATAGAACAGTTAGAGCAAGATAAAGTAAGCAATGTATATTTTTGAAGTGCCATGATTTCTTAGTGATGCTAATTCTAGTAATAAAAATGAAAAGTTATATAATTATCACAATTATTATTGAAATAACTTATTTCTCTTTTTCATTCCCTCTGACCTCTTTTGGGTAAGCGTAGATTTAACAATGTTCATTCATATTTCTTTCAGTAACTTCAAGATAGTTTCCTCCTCTCCTTGGATTTTTGTTTCTTTAGATTTTATTTGTGTAATAAATGCTACATTTTTCTCAGCACTTCATTTTGGTGCAACCTTAAGAGTGGGTGACAAGCAACAAAGTAGTAATTGTATTCTGTTTTGCACCTAGGTTTTATATTTATGTATTCTCACAGACTACATCTGTGCCTGCATATTTTTTTAGGGTATGATTATAGCAGAAACAAAACGGCAAATGCATGAAACACTGGAATTGAAAGAGGAAGAAATTGCCCAATTGTATATTCATATTAAGCAGGTGGTATTGCAGAATGAAGAACTAAAAAAACAGAAAGAAGAATCTGAAAAATCTGGTAAAGAATTTTGATTGCTTATCTGAACAAGTAACACTTTTTGCATCATTTTTCTGTGGATAGTCATGAGTTTTATTTTCCTAAACATTAAAACTAACATCACTAATTAAATAGTTGTAAAATATTTGTGTCTTTCAGAACATAGTACAGGTAATGCTTTGTGACATGTACTCATAAATGCAGAAACAGCATGTTAAAAGGTTTGTGGTTGAAGGTACTCCAGTTTCCCTTATTTCATACATTGCTATTAAGCGTTTTTTCTTAGGAAGGCCCAAATACTATATACACACAATATAAATTTAAATTAACTAATTTTTATCTGATTTTCAAGGAGATCAGATTATGAATTGCCAAATCCTTGGTAGGGGAAATTCCATCAACTAATTAACAGTTAATATTGTAGTGACATCAATCACAAGATTTTAAATTCTGAAAAATGTGATTTCATACTAGCTGTTTATTTTTCCATAAATAAAAAGATAATATCTGTATTTATACTAGAAAATCTATATACTAAAACTCTGGTGCAGACTTTCTTCAAATTAGGAATAAGATTCATCAATGTGTATTATCACTTATGTCTTCCAGGTCACTTTGTCTCTAACCTTTCTCATTTTTTCTCTCCATTAACACATGTTTTGTATTATAACTTTGATGTGTAGGCTGTGTTTTCTGATTACAGAAGGACAATTTCCTTTAAAGACTATTTGATGAAAAGATACACAATGAGAAAATAGAGAATAATGAATGAGAAATTATTTGAAGAAGGGGGTATTGTACACCCGCTACTTAATAATTCTCCATTGTAGTGGGAACAGCAGCCAGGAGTGGGTTGTCCTTGTCTGCTAGCCAATAGGACTGAGTCTGTCAAAGCTGCGAGGACATGCCTACACCAATGGTCCCTAGCTTTTGACTCAGTCCTAGCTGAAGACAGGTGTGTTTTCAATTAGATCTCCTATTCCTGGATACTATTGTACTAGCTAACAATTTTACTACCAATGTGGCGCCTATATTACCAGCGACTTGTGCCGCCAACAATTCCAGCATGAAGAGCTTTTAATTTGAGCCCGCTGAAGGCCATGCTGTGGCTATCAGGTCACTGGAGAGTGAATCTGACTGGGCAGCCAGATTGGGCTTGGCCCACAGAGGTGACCCAGGGAATTTCCAGAGCAGGAACAATGCTCTGACGATTCCTGGCTTTGCGGAAGCTTCGTGCTCCACACTTCGCCAAAGGACAGCCAGGCTAGAAAGCAGGTGAACATTTGACAGCCACCGTAATGTATATCAATCCAAATTAGCCAGCCCTTGCCCGATTGCAGGCATACTCCAGAGCCGCCGCAAGCCACTGCCACGGATCTCAGCCCCATATTTCTGAGCCTCTGCTTGCTTGCAGGCATACTCGTGTGCAGCTGACAACCGACAATCTCGAGGAGTTTTGAGTCGGTTGGTTTGGTGGCAAGTTCAAAATGGAGGAGGTGGCTGTCTCTGCCTGCAGGGTGATCACTTCGGCTGGGGAATGCCCTGACAGGGATAGGAGGGCTGGCAAGACCGCAGGAACCTCTCTTTGTGAGCAGAAGAGCCACATCTAGGATTTCTAAAAGATCGAAGGCCTTCGTTTTAACATCAAAGGTAGCTGAGCGAGATGTAGCGAAGCACCAGAAGGCTTTTGATTGTGAGGTAGCCAAAGCACAGAAGGGATCAAGCAGAGGAGTTTGCGACACTTGGGAAGGGCTCTTCCCACCATAATTCAGAGGGGCAGTTACCTCTACCTCAGGAATCTGTCAGCTGGCCTTCACAATCTCTGTCACCAGATGGCGCTGCAGAGCAACCTTTCAGTGATTGGCCCAGCAACAGGGAAATTCTGTGTAGCTCCTTCCTAGATCCATTTTCTGCCATTTCTGCATGGCAACGGCTATCAGGAGCAGAGCCTCACCTGAAGAGGTGATCTTTATTCTGATTGCAGCGGGAATCCACTCAGGGGACGGGCAGGATAGTAATATCCCTGATGGCATGGAAGCCTTCATATCTGAGGCTGTTGAGCGAGTCATAGCATCTGGTTTACAGCAAAGCCACAGAGCTGCTTCAGTCAGATCAGGCCATTCCTTTCCTCTGGATCCTCTCCTCTGGATCTGCCTCTTATGGCCCAGGCTTCAGGGGACTTTTTGCCCATCCTGGGCCCTTATTCTCCAATATCCTCTAATTACTCTGCTTCGCAGAAGGATATGGGTGGGGAACTAGAGCTATCGGAGGATGAGGGCTTAACCCTTGACTAGCAGCCGTCACTGTCTGTTCTGCCCAGCATTATTCAAGTCCTTATTATATAAGGCCACAAGTACAGTACACTTGGCAGGCCATTTACCAGCCACAGACCCACCACCAGAAACATCGTAGCCCAGGGGTTCACTGCTTTCTGAGCCTACGGCGGAGGCCGAAGTAGTCCCTTCGCCACAATTATTTGTGGACATTGTACAATGGCAGTGGGCTACCCCAGGGGCATGAGCAAATCCCAGCTCCCTTTACAACATGGGCCCAGGCTTGTCAAGTACACTTCAGGTGCCAGTGGTGGATGGGCCAGTAGTGACATTGGCTTCTCCATCAGTCATGCCTGATTCCCCAGAGGATGCTCTCTGGCCAGAGGGCAGATGGGCTGAGCAGTCACTCAAAAAGGCCCACCAGGCAGCTGCTTGGGCTGTGAAGGCTTCCACTGCAGCATCCTTTTTCAATCGGGCCTCATTGATGTGGTTCTGACAATTACAGGGCAGAATATCTATTGCAGATGTGTGGTCTCATCAGGACCTGAAAAAGATGCCCACTGCCCTTGAATTCTTCATGGACGCCATGGTTGGAGCGGCACAGTTTGCTTCAGAGACCATCGCCTTGGCTGTCGCTTCCAGGCACCTCCTGTGGCTTTGTCAGTGGCAGGTGGATGCCAAGCTAAAGTGGAGACTGGCCTCTGCCCCATTCTCCGGGGAAATGCCTGATTGAAGAGTCACTCCTCGTGGAATCGCGGAACAAATGTAAGATCCTCCCATCTCTCTCCCGGTGGGTAGATTCCCATCCACCACCATATTTCTGCCGCCATGCCTTCCGAGAGTCAGACTGCAGGGTTGGGCTGCCTCAGTCACACTGTCCCTTCCAGCAGGCAGTACCAATAGCAGAAAAGGGCAGGGAAATACAAGCAGTTTCCCCCTAGATTGCCCTTTCGAGTGGGAGGAAGCCATTCTTTCAGATATCAAAAATAATTGCCCCACTGGCTCTCCCATTGGGGGATGCCTGGCTAGATTTGCCAGGCAATGGGAGAGCACTACTATGGATTCATGGGTCCTGGAGACAGTCTGATCGGGCCTCTCCTTGAAGTTCTCCACACCCCTAAGTGTTTCATTCACTGCCCTGTTTCAGAGAACAGGGTCAAGCAGGGCTTCATAGTAACAGCTATTCAACGTCTGTTGGATATCCAAGCGATCCAACCTGTTCTAGAGGACCAGACAGGAATGGGATTTTATTCCATCCTCTTTGTCATTTCTAAAGCCTCGGGAGGGGGGTGGGTTGATACACCACAATTCTGAACCTCAAAAGACTGAACCGCTGCATAATCTACAATCGGTTCAAGATGCATTTCCTTCAGTCCACCTTGGACAGCGTCAGAGAGAGCAACTTCCTCACTTCTATTGATCTAACAGGCTTAACTTCATGTCTCCATTTTTCAGGGTCATAGGCAGTATCTCCGCTTTTATTGTGCAGGCTGGCACTATCAGTACAGGGCTTTGCCTTTTGGCCTGTTTTCAGCGCCCAGAGCATTTATGAAATTGTTGGCTGCCTTAACGGCACACCTTCGGGCTCTTCCCGTGCGAGTCCAATGCTACCTGGATGACATCCTGATCCAGTCCACCTCTGAATACCAGGCATGTGAAGATCTCAGAATCACCAACCAGGTGCTTCAGGACCACAGGTTTTCCATAAATGTCAACAAGAGCCATTTGACCCCAACTAACCAGTTGCTGCATTTAGGAGCATTTAGGATAGACACCATTGCAGGTAAAGTACATCTCTCCCAGGAGTGGCAGGTGAATATAAGGGAATTGATGAGTCAGATCAGACAGGACCATAAGGTGCCCCTGGCCATGCTCCTGGGCAAGATGGTTTTCTTCATTTCGATTGTGCCATGGGCACGCTTACAAGCCAGGGCTCTCCAGTGGTTCCTCCTCCCTTACTAGAGGGAAGGGAGGAGCACTTCCTTGTCCAAGGTTAGGTTATATCCGGGGGTAATCTGTTCTCTAAAATGGTGGGCTTCCCTGGCAATTACTAGAGGATGTTTCTTCAAAGATCCGGAGTATCTGACAATGATGACAGATGCCAGTCTCTTTGGCTGGGGGGCACATCTCCAAAATAAGATAGCCTAAGGACAGTGGTCAAAGGCAGATCTGTGCCACAATATTAACTGGCTGGAACTCAAGGCAGTCCATTTCACCCTGTGACTGTTCCAGAGCATGGTGTCAGGCAGGCATATCTTAATTCTGACTGACAATGTGGCCACTTAGGCGCATATCAACAGGCAGTGGGGAACCCAATCTAGGTCCCTTATGAGAGAAGCTGAGCAACTTTGTCTCTGGGCAGAGAGGACACATTTGTCATTGAGGGAGGAGCACATTGCAGGGACCTCCCATGTTCAGGCAAATTGGCTCAGCCAGGGCTACAGTAGACCACGCAAAGTGGTGCCTGCATCCGGCTTTATTTCAGGAGCTGATGGAGCGCTTTGGACAGGCAGGCAGCCATGGATCTCTTTGCCACTCAGACAACGCCCACCTGACAAATTTTTTTTGTGATGTTTGCGGTTCCAGGAGCAGAAGGGGTTGATGCCCTTTGCAGCTGACTTCTCTATGCCTTTCCCCCCTCTTCCCCTCATCCCGAAGGTGATAAGAAAGATTTTGGCAGAATGGGCAGAGGTGATCTTTCTGGCTCTGCACTGATCTCGGCAACCCTAGTTTGCCAACTTAGTAGCCTTCTCAGTGGCCAGCCCTTGGACGATACCGCCGGACAGAGTCTCCCTCAGCCAGGAAGCCTTGATCCACCCAGACTCTCAGTGGCTCCAGTTGACCTCCTGGTGTTTGACAGAGGTCTCTGAGCCAGGGCAATTACTCTTCCAAGATAATACATACCATTCAAGCCTCAAGGAGAGCTTCCACAAACAGAATTTATGATGCCACCTGGAAGTCATTTTGCTTCTGTGCTCCAGATCGGGCTTGGACCCAACTTCGGTATCTGTGCCCCAGATACTGGAGTTTCTTCAGGCAGGGTTCAACAAGGGGCTATCGCCAAACACAATCTGTCGCCAGGTGACTGCCCTGTCATCAGTCCTTTCTGGCAGAGGGCTGGACTCACTTGCTCAACACCCGACTGTTCGCATCAGAACCTACGGCCTCTGGTTCTGATACCCAACTTGAGACCTTACTAAGGTACTGCAGGCTCTGACTGAGGCCTCTTTTGAACCACTGAGAGAGACCTCTTTGCATTTCCTGTCCTGAAAGGTGGCATTCCTGGTGGCCATAACATTGGCCAGGCGGGTATTGGAGTTTGCGATGCTTTTCATCAGACAGGACCTTTGTGTTTTCTACCCCAACAGGATGGTTTAACATTTGGATCCTTCATTCCTTTCAAAAGTAAACTTGTAGTTTCACAGGGCCCAGGAACTTGTTTATCCAATATTTGCCCCAACCCAGTGCATACACTGGAATGGAAGTGGCACACACTAGACATGAGGAGAGCATTCAGGATATATCTCAAACAGACTTCCTCTTTCAGGAAGATGGAGTTGCTTTTTGTTTCATTCCAGCCTGTCTCCTTAGGGGCAAAGGTCACTCTGTTGACCCTGGGCTGCTGGATTAGGGTGTGTATCACCAAATCATATGAGATACAGGCTATTCCACTGCCCAAGAGTATTATGACACACTCTATGAGGAATGCGGCCACAAGTGCAGCGTGGGCAACGCAAGCCTCTCTGGAAGAGGTTTGTCATGCAGCTACATGGTCCTCCATGGCCCATTTCATCAAGCACTATAAACAAGACAGCTATGCCTCAACTGAGGTGGCCTTTGGGAGGCGGGTCCTCCAGAGAGTGCATGCAGATGTGGGGACCTCAGACAAGGCAGTGGCCCACTTGTAAGGACAAGACCGCTTTGGTATGTCCCATTCCTGGATGCTGTTCCCATTACAATGGAGAAGAGGGTTGGTTTTACCTGATATGCTTCTTCTCATTGATTGGGAACAGCATCCAGTCCCATCCTGATGCCGGGCTGGCCCTCGGTCCATTGGGGGATAAAACCTCTGACCAAGACACGTCAGGTCTGTATCTCTACGTTTGCCAAAAGCTGGGGATCGTTGGTGTAGGTGTGTCTTCGCAGCTTTGACAGACTCAGTCCTATTGGCTAGCAGACGAGGACAACCCATTCCTGGATGCTGTTCCCACTCAATGAGAAGATGTGTATTAGGTAAGACCAACGCCTCTTTACAGAGAAACTTTGTAATAAGTGCATAGGATCTATTTTGATTCTAATCAGTCCTTCCACTAATCACCTTTTTTCAGTGTTCTGCAAAAAATGCCATTCTTGGCACATTAGAAACCAAAATGAGGACTTCCGGTGGCAGTGTAGGCATTGGCAGTCGTCCCTTTGGAATCATGTTAAAGCTGCTAGAACAGCGAAAATCAGCTGTCTAGCGGCTTGGAAACTTTCCCCCCCCCCCGGGAAAAAGGGGGAAAAACAGCAGCCAGGCATGGGTAGAGCTCCCCGAGAGCCCCAGGAACAACTCTGGGGCTTGAAGGGTGAAAGCTCCCTGTAAACCTGACAGAGCTCCAGATCCGGGACATTTCTGCTTAAAGCAGAACAAGACGTTGCGACCACCCCTGCAACAATCTTTCAAAATATTGGATACAAAAACAGGCAGAACAGGGCAGGAGCGGTTATACTGGCAAGTACTAAACTTAACTCTGAATGTGTATTACATATTTCCTTCTGGACTATTAAGGGAAGAAAGTGAAAAGAAATGGTGCTGGAGTGTTAATGGGGCGTGGAAGTGAAAGTTAAGAGCAAATTATCATTCAGCGCTGACAGTCCCAGTTTAAAACTACTGGATTTTACTTTAAAAGAATGAAGATTTAAAATTGACCTTAGATGAATTAAAATTGAAATATCTACTAAGGACTGGAAATTAATTTGATTTACTGGATCTATTGTTTTGGCTGTTGCAAAAGTTTAAAATTGACAATCAGAAAATGGCTTCAAGGCAAATAAAAACTGTTGTGCCTAAGAGTGTTGGGGAAATCACCTGCCCAACTATCTAAATTGCAATCTTTGTCAGTTTCAACGGAACCACAAATTTTAACACTGGAAGCTTTACAGGAAGCTTTAAAGTCACAAGCCTCTGTTTTAGAGGAAAAAATTATTTCTGTCTTTGAAGAAAAAATGAGGGATGTGGCTGAGGAGATGGCAAATTAAAGAAGTAATTCAAATTCGAAACAAGGAAATTAGAGAAGACATTGTTTTGGCATTTCAGGGTCTGGCAAGCCACATTGAAGGGCTGGACGAAAGAGTGGAGGAAATTAGTCAATCCAATGTGAATTTGGAAATTAAAATTGGTGAGGTCCAGGCAAAGATGGAGAGGGCAGACATAGAAGTGACAATGATACAATATAGGGCAATGGAGTTTGCCCTGAAAGTAAGAGGCTTGAAAGAGAACAATCAAGTGAACTTGCGAGAGATTTTTGCAGAAGCCTTTGTACAGATACTAGGAGATTTTGAATGGCAAATTGACAAAATTTATTGTGTTAATTCATGAGTTGCCAGACATAGTCAGCCAAAAAACTATAGGCCTATATCATTTTTAAATACAGATTACAAGATTTTTGCAAAAATATTAGCAAATAGGTTAATGTTAGTTATGCAACAAATGATTCATAATGATCAAACTGGTTTTATAAATGGGAGACAAATGAAAAATAATGTAAGGCAAATGGTTAATATATTGGAATATTTGGGGAAGAACAACCAAGTCTCTGCGGCATTAGTATTTTTGGATGCGAAGAAGGCATTTGATCGATTGAATTGGAATTTTTTATTGAAAATAATGGAAAAGATGCAGTTTGGAGAGTATTTTACACAATCTATTAAGGCAATATATCAGAAACAAACAGCACAAATAATAATTAATGGTGGTTTAACAGAAATTTTTAATATTGAAAAAGGAACAAGACAAGGATGCCCCTTGTCTCTATTATTGTTTATTTTGACTTTGGAACTTTTGTTGAATAAAATACATGGCTTAGATAAAATAACGGGAATTAAAATTAGGCACTATGATTATAGATTACGAGCATTTGCAGATGACTTGGTTGTTATTTTAACCCAACCAGTGCAATTGGTTATGGGTTTAATGGAGATAATTAATCAATATGGACAAGTATTTTGTTTTAAAATAAATATAGGGAAAACAAAGATAATAACTAAAAATATGACTATAAATCAAAAAGAAAAAATAGAGTAACAGGATTTGAAATAGTAAAGAAGGTTAAATATTTAGGGGTTTACATTATGACTTCAAATGTGAAATTATACAAGTGTAATTATGAACCGTTGTCGCAAAAAATACAGAAAGAAATGGAAAACTGGAAAAAACTACAATTGTCTTTGTTGGGAAGAATAGCAGCAGTAAAAATGAATGTTTTGCCAAAGTTTTTATTTCTTTTTCAAATGATACCAATACTTAAAAAAGATGCAAATTTGAAGGAATGGCAGAAGGGTATTAATAATTTTGTTTGGGGAGGAAAGAGACCGAGAATAAAGCAAAAAATAATACAGGATATACAAAAAGAGGAGGTCTTAAAATACCCAATTTAAGATTATATTATTAGGCAGCTTTCAACAATCAGTGATTAGATTAGTTCAACAGAAGAAAGAATATTGAATATTAAAGGATATGATTTGGTATATGGTTGGCATGCTTATTTACTATACAACAAGAAGGTGGATAAGAATTTTAAAAGTCCTATATTAAGGAATGCTTTATTGCGTGTCTGGAAAAAGTATCAATGTAAATTAAATAATAAATACCCAGACATGCGATAGAGAATATAAGTATAGAACAAAAACAAGATGTAACCACATACAAAGAGCTTCTTAATACAGAAAGAGGTATATTACAATTAAAGTTCTTGAACGTATTAAAAGAAGAAGGGATAATTCGAACTTGGTTTCAGTATGGATAGCTGCAAGCTAGAAGGAAAGAGGATCAGAAAATTGGTATCTTGCAAAGTGAGGAAAACTTGGTAAAACAAATTAGAGATCAAAGTCAAATGAATATAAAAAGGTTGTATAATGTACTGATAGAAATAGATTCAGAAACGGAGTTAGTTAAAGACTGTATGATAAAATGGGCACAAAATATTGAGGAACCAATCATGATGGAAACTTGGGAAAAAATATGGGTTAGAAATGTGAAATTTACACAAGCCCAAAACTTGAGAGAAAATTTTTACAAAATGTTTTATAGATGGCACTTAGATCCTAAAAAGTTAGCTTGTATGTACCCGAATCTGCAATCTAAATGTTGGAGATGTGATTGTGAGGATGCTACTTATTATCATATATGGTGGACTTGTAGAAAAATCAAAGCATTTTGGATAAAAATATGGTGGTGGGGAAAATGGTTTGTAAAATGTTTTTAAAACTTTTCAATAAAAAAACAACCAAAATGAAATACCAAAAGATAAATTTATAATTACTTTTAATAATAATTATCCTTATAATAATTAGGGATGTGCAAAATGCTTCATATTCAAATGTTTTTGAATCTAAATTGCCCTTTTGGAGTTGGAGCTGGGATCGTTTTTGAAATGTTTTTAACTCAAACAGTGCAGAATATTATTAATGTGAGATACGCATTTTGTATTTAACCCAGGAGATTTTAGAATGAAAACTTCAAATTAAAAAACTGCACGCAGATCCATATAGTACACGACTGGGACTTTATATTAATATAATGAACAAATCCTTACAATAAAACAGTTATAAGACAATCCATAAAAATGAATATGTAAGATAGTTATTGCATTGGGTTCAGTACTATTGAGTATATTGCATTAAAAACTCACTAAGCATATAATCTTTTGCATCCATACATGCCAATAAATGAATCATGGTGCCTTTCCCAAGCCTTGTATGAACAGGATTGGTACATTGAAATATTTGGCTTTTTGCTTGCAGGTAATGTATTGCATATTAATTGCATATATTTTAATATCAGCATTAACTATTTTTATACACTGAATAGACTGCATTAGAAATATGCAATTAGTAATTATTTTCTTTGCATTTGAAATGTGTATTTTTCTAAAACAGCATAAAATATTTAGTGATCACAGTTTTTTCTATATTTGGACAGAGTAGGTTGCTTGATGGTAGAATATGATTTATTTTTATTGTTTAATTGATATGTTTGCCCATATTACTATCAAAGCGACTCTGGAGGGGTTTCAACAGAATAAAAGCCTGATTATAAAATCATGAAACCATTAAGAACATTAAAAAACATTAAAATGAACAAGGATTGAATAAAACTAGGAAGCACTACTCAAACAGAATGGAGTTGGATCTTTTTTCATAGTCCACTAGCCACCTACATCATGGTGAGTCCCTTTGGGGCCCAATTCAAATGCTAGATCCACTTTTGAGGCCCTTTCAAGGCCAAGAGGGTGGGCAAGGACCTCACCTCCAGTGACTTAATGTTCCAGAGGTGAGAGCCATGGCAGCAAAAGCTTTTCTCTGGACCCTGCCAGCCAAAGTTCCTTGACCAACAGGGTCTGCAGCTTGCCCTTTCTGCCAAAGTGAGTGGAATGGGCCAAACCCATTGAGGTGAGAGGGTTCCTTAGGTAGTCTAGTGACGTACAGGAAAAGCTTTTTTTTTAATTTAAATTTAATTTTTTAAACAAAACATAAAACAAAAATCCATCATCCATTACAATTGCAAACTGTGTGTCAGTGGGTTAAAAGTCTTTTGTGCTTCATCCCCATATTCAAAGTTTACTAACTATATAATTTCTCATATTGTCAAACAAATAAACATCCTCATTTATCATTTATTTATGGCTTTATCGCTTCATAAAAATTATTTTCAAATATTATATTTATAACTTTCATTTCATGTTTCATATTTCATTTCCATGTTTTTGGTTATCTAGCCATTGATAAAATAAATCCCATATCTTATAGTATTGTTTATCTTCTTCTTCTCTAATTTCAAATGTCAATTTACTCATTTCAGCACATTCCATGATCTTCTTAATAACTTCATTTTGCGCTGGTATTTTCCCATTTTTCCAATTTTTAGCAAACACAATTCTAGCCGCTGTTAAAACATTCACAATCAAATATCTCAATTCTCTATTGTATGTTTCTGGCACAATCCCTAATAAAAAAATCTGTGGCTTAAAGTCTATGTGGTTTTTTGTCATTTTTTCCAACCATGAGTGGATTTTAGTTCAGTATCTTTTATCTTCTACACATGTCCACCACATATGGTAATATGAGCCGGGTGTCTGATGACATTTCCAACACTTTTCAGATTTGTTCTTGAACATTCTGGCTATTCTCATCATGGGTAGATACCACCTGTAAAACATCTTATATAAATTTTCCTTGTATGCTGTTGACATTATCATTTTATAATTTTACAATCACAATTTTTGTCATTTCTCTAAATCAATTCCAAAGAAAAGAATGAAAAAAAAAGCCAAAAAAGAGAGAGAGAGAGCAGCACCAGAAAATTCTATCTGTTTAAAAAATTAAAAAAGAAAAATTAAAAATCCTGCATCAACTCAGAGTCCAATTAAAAATACTTACACAGGGGAAATGTGAAGAAACTACCACATAGCAAAAAAGAAAAAAAATGTCCAAATAAAAATCACTTCTGTATAAAATCCAAAAATTCTTTTATTAGATCCCAAATAGTATTTACAGTTCTCTTTCAGAGCCACTGCAAATTTCTTCTTATTCCATCTCAGGCTCCTGCCTCTGATAGTTCCCAGAAGAACCTGAATAAACAATCCTATAGACAGTTTCAATGTCCTTTTGATGTTCTCCCTACTATCTTCTTATCTATGAATAGGCTCAGAGTCCTTGAATTGTAACACAATTGTTACTTCTTAAACCAAAAAAAAAGGAAACAAAATTTTCAATCCACTAGATGGTTGTCCGAGTGGAGTTGTCTAAAAAGAAATAAAGTGCCTCTCACATTTTGATAATAAAAAAAAACTTTTATTTGTTAGAACAACGTCCTCACGAACTCATATGCAGCCAGGAAATGACCTCTGCTCCAAATTCCCTCCCTTTCCTGGCTTGCTCCCTTATTCTATTGGTCATTCTCTAAATCATTCTACTGCAGTAATTTAACCCCCCCTTTACTATGTCAGCCCTGAATGAAATGCAACTTGAGAGGCTGACATCGGTAGTGTTACTTATTCTCTTCCCTTTCCCCTGCTATATTCAATGCACAATAAAATAAAAATAGACAAAAAGGAGAGGAAAAAAAATAAGAAAAAATAGAATCAAAGAGAATTTATACTAAAAAGGCACTAAAAGTTTAAAAATCAAATAAGCAACTCAGAAATCTGCAATCCAATCCAATCCAGACCAGGTTAAAAGGCAAAAAATGTATAAACATCCTGAAATGCAAGTAAGTTGAAACTAAGAAAAACTACCTTAGACTCAAGTTTAATTCCACCACTTAATTTTCTTATGTCTTCAATTTGATCTTTCCTTCAATCTCAAGGATGTTCTCTCATATAGATTATAATTGAAAGTCTCTCACCAAGTCGACATACTTCCTTCCAATCTTCTTCCGTTCCGGAGCTGTCTCAACTTCAGCAGCTACAATGACTGCCACCTCACTGCCGCAAAAGGGCTTCTCTTGGATCAACCAGGAGATCAACTTGTTGATAGCCAGTTAAGGTCAACCGTTCTGGCATACCAGATGGATGGGACCATCTGAAGATGGACTTCAAATGACACCTTGGGGAGCTGGGGATTGGACATTCAGCCAGGATCCTTGGGGGCAGGGATTTGGGAATACTTTCAATATGTAACTTTCGTGCCTTTTGCCTCAGATCTTGCTTTCTTTTCACTGCTATCAGTTCATGCTCGGTAAAAGTACCTTTCTCTACAAACATGGACTTGAGGTTTTTCTTTCTTGAGTTTTGGATGGAGGCACATCTGACATTAAGCAAGATCTGCTTTAACAGCCATCCCAGAGAAAACTACTGTGGGGGCTGAGTAAAGAATGTCTAACCAAGACAGTGACCAGGAGGACATGGGAGCTGCTGGGACCACTCCCCTGCAGTCCCACCATAGCTGGGAAGCGACAGAGTGGATGTCTGAACTGCAGATTGAAGAAAAGCCAATTAGAACCAAATGGTTGCAGGGCGTGGGAAGGATGGAAGCTATGGAGGAGATTCCCCCTGGAGTGACAGCTGTCAGACGACAGCGTGGAGATGCTGCCTGGCAGGAAGAGGACAAAGAAGATCTCCAGCTAACCCAAGCCTTGCATCTCTTGAAAGAAGCTCTTGAAAGTCAGAAAGCACATGAAAGGTATGCCTTGCCTGTGTGTGAGAAGGCTGAGCACCCGGGGGGTGGGGGGAGCAGGAACCCCTGTAAACCCAGATGAGATCCCTAGAACCCAGCCAGAGCCAGCACAGGCTGCAGGAATTCAAGCGGCGGTGGCAACCCAGCCCCCCTCCTGTGATGGGGGGTGTAATTCCCCAGAGGTACCAAATTTCAAAGGTTCCTCCGTTAGTAAAATATGGAGGGGATCCCAAGGCTTTGGGATTCTTCCTAGCCCAAGTTTGGAATCATATGCAGGAGTATGGGGAGGATTTCACCTTGGAGGCAGCAAAGGTGCCATGTGTCACCATGGCCCTGGAGGGGACCACAAGTGACTGGATGGTGGCCCTGCATAATGAGGACTCCCCACTGCTGAGGGATTATGATTTGTTTATGATGGCTCTCTGAGTGCATTTTGATGACCTCCGGACTGAACAAAAGTCTAGAACCAGGATGAAAACCCTAAGCCAGAGATCAGTGGCTGAATACACCCAGGAATTTTGCTAGCTGGTTGTCCACATGCGGGGGTGGTCCACAGAGGTTCTGATGGAATGCTACAAGGATGGCCTCAATGAGGCTATCTACCAAGGCTCCCAAGGGGCCCCCTGAAACCTGCAACACTGGTATATGTTGATGGCTGATGTGGAAATTAACCAGGCCGCCCTGGTGCTGTTCTGGGAGAAAAAAGCTCTCTTCGCTTATGTGTTGACTACAAGAATTTGAACACCATTTGTGTAGAAAATGTTTACCCACTGCCCCTTATGAAGGACATGTTAGCTCATTCGGCCAAGGGGAAGATTTTCACTAAGTTGGACTTGAGAAAGGCTTACTACAGAGTTCGAATTAAGGAAGAGGACGAATGGAAGACTGCCTTCAATTGCTCTTTGGGTTGTTTCCAGTTAGGGTGCTCCCATTCAGGTTATGGGGGGCACCGGCGATGTTCATGCAATTGATTAATGAGGTTTCTACATGAACATCTTTACAAGGGGCCCTGATCTACCTAGATGACATTCTTATTTACACTGAGACCATGGACAAACATGGGGAAATAGTGCAGTCAGTCCTAAAAAAACCCAGGGCTGCTGAGCTGTATGCTAAATTATCAAAGTGCAACAAAGTGCTGGACTGGATTGAGCAGCTTCAGTTCACCTGGCACGTAACTCATAAGGCGTTAGACGAGGCTCACCGATCCCATATGAAACAGGCTGACAAGAAAAGAGCTATACCAAAGGACTATCAAATGGAGGATAGGGTTTTCCGCTCCACTAAGTACCTACAAACTAGCCAAAAGTCAAAAAAACTTGGGCCTAGATATGTATGTATGTATGTATGTATGTATGTATGTATGTATTTATTTATTTATTTATTTATTTATTTATTTATTTATTATTTATTTATTATTTATTTATTTCAATTTATATACCGCCCTTCTCCCCGGGAGGGGGACTCAGGGTGGTGAACAACCAAATTTAAAACACATGTAATACAAACATTAAAAGAATTTTAAAATTGAATTAAATCATTGGCGTTCCAAATAAAAGTCTCAACCCCATAAAATACCCAATTTAAAACCCCAGAAATCAATAATGGCGAAAAATTTTTTGTTAAAACCCCATTAAAATCAATCAAGCAAGGCCGGCTTGTTGGAATAAATAGGTCTTAAGGGCCTTTCGGAAAGTGCGGAGGTCCGGGATCAAACAAATTTCTGGAGGCAGCTCGTTCCATAGGGTGGGTGCCCCCACAGAGAAGGCTCTC
The DNA here is from genome assembly GCA_038048745.1 of Coluber constrictor foxii. Classification (NCBI taxonomy): domain Eukaryota; kingdom Metazoa; phylum Chordata; class Lepidosauria; order Squamata; family Colubridae; genus Coluber; species Coluber constrictor. The sequence continues at coordinate 108,217,709 of CM075961.1, read as the reverse complement.
CCCCTGGGGGCCACCAGCCGACATTGCTTGGCTGACGGCACCCTGAGAAGGCCCTCTCTGTGTGAGCGTACTGGCCGGTGGGAGGTTATCGGTAGCAGCAGGCGGTCCCGCAGGTACCCCGGTCCCATGCCATAGAGCGCTTTAAAGGTCAAAACTAACACCTTGAAGTGCACCCGAAAGACCACCGGAAGCCAGTGCAGGTCGCGCAGGAGAGGTGTCACATGGGAGCGCCCTGTCGCTCCCATAATCACCCACGCGGCCGGATTCTGGACCAGTTGGAGCCTCCGGGTGCACCCCAAGGGGAGCCCCATGTAGAGAGCGTTACAGTAGTCCAGGCGAGACGTGACGAGTGCATGAGTGACTGTGCACATGGAGTCCCGATCCAGAAAGGGGCGCAACTGGCGCATCAGGCGAACCTGATAAAAGGCCCCCCTGGCCACGGCCGCCATATGCCCTTCCAAGGACAGCCGTGAATCCAGGAGGACACCCAAGTTGCGAGCCCCCTCTGTGGGGGCCAATGACTCACCCCCAATAGCCAGCGATGGCATCAGCTGGCTATACCGGGACGCCGGCATCCACAGCCACTCAGTCTTGGAAGGGTTGAGACGAAGCCTGTTCCTCCCCATCCAGACCCGCACGGCTTCAAGGCACTGGGACATCACTTCGAGGGTATCATTGGGGTGGTCAGGGGTGGAGATGTACAGCTGAGTGTCATCAGCGTACAGTTGGCAACTCACCCCAAAACCACGGATGATCTCACCCAGCGGCTTCACATAAATGTTGAACAGGAGCGGCGAGAGGACCGACCCTTGTGGCACCCCGCAAACGAGGCGCCTCAAGGTTGACCTCTGCCCCCCTGCCAACACAGACTGCGATCGGTTGGAGAGATAGGAGAACCACCGTAGCACGGTGCCTCCCACCCCCAAACCCCCCAACCGACGCAGCATGATACCATGGTCGATGGTATCAAAAGCCACTGAGAGATCTAACAGGACCAGGACAGAGGAGCAACCCCTGTCCCGAGCCCTCCAGAGATCATCCACCAACGCGACCAACGCCGTCTCCGTGCTGTACCCAGGTCTGAAACCGGACTGGCACGGATCTAGATAGACGGTTTCATCCAGGTACTGTGGGAGCTGGCGCGCAACCACACTCTCAACAACCTTTGCAATAAAGCGAAGGTTGGAGACAGGACGAAAATTTGCCAAAACAGCCGGGTCCAGAGAAGACTTCTTGAGGAGGGGCCTCACCACCGCCTCTTTCAAGGCGGCAGGCAAGAAACCCTCACTCAAAGAAGCATTTATAATCCCCTGGAGCCAGCCTCGTGTAACTTCCCGAGTGGCCAGTGCCAGCCAGGAAGGACACGGGTCCAATAAACATGTGGTTGCGTTTAGACTCCTCAAAGTCCTGTCCACGTCCTCGGAAGTCACAGGATCGAACTCATCCCAGATAACGTTCTCAAGACCAACCTCAGTCACCTCGCCGGAATCTACCCAGTCAGAGTCCAAGCCTTCCCTAATCTGAGCGACTTTATCGTGCAGATACTGTGCAAAATCCTCAGCCCGCCCCTGCAAGAGGTCCTCCCGCGCTCCCTGATGTAGGAGGGAGCGGGTCACTCTGAACAAGGCGGCTGGGGGGTTATCTGCCGATGCAATAAGAGCGGAAAAGTAATTACGCTTTGCCGCTTTTATCGCCACCAAGTAGGTCCTAAGATGGGACCTAGCTAGTGTTCGGTCGGATTCAGATCGACTCACCCTCCAACCACTCTCTAGGCGTCTTTTCCAGCGCTTCATCTCCCTCAACTCCTCAGAGAACCAAGGAGCCGGGCAGATTCGGTGCCGGGTCAGAGGCCGCAAAGGCACGACTCGGTCCAGGGCACTGGCGGCCGCCCTATCCCAGGCGGCCACCAGGTCCTCGGCTGAGTCGTGAGCCAGAGTTTCGGGCATTGGCCCAAGCTCCCTCTGGAACCCATCAGGGTCCATCAGGCGCCTGGGGCGGAACCACCTAATCGGTTCCGCCTCCCTGCGGCAGGGTTCGGTGGTCAGAAAGTCTAGCCTCAGGAGAGAATGGTCCGACCATGACAGGGGTTCAATAACTATATCCCCTACATCTAGGCCATTCAACCACTGACCAGAGACAAAAACCAGGTCCAGAGTGTGTCCTCCTGTGTGAGTGGGGCCAAGAATTAATTGTGTCAGGTCCATGGCTGTCATGGAAGCCATAAACTCCCGAGCCAACCCAGACGCCTCACCGACAGACGGCAGGTTGAAATCCCCCATGACCAAGAGCCTGGGGGTATCAACCGCCACCTCGGCAATAACATTGAGAAGCTTGGGCAGGGCCGCTGTCACGTGGCAGGGAGCCAGGTACGCGATCAGCAAGCCCACCCGCACACCATGGCCCCACTTCACCAGGAGCGACTCACATCCGGCTATCTGAGGTACAGTGGTCTTCCTTGGATCCAGACTTTCCCTTATAATGACCGCCACCCCCCCCACCCCTGCCCTGGGCCCTTGGCTGATGAAATGCTCGGAAACCTGGCGGGCACAACTCTACGAGGGGGACCCCCCCTCTTGGCCCAACCAGGTCTCCATAATACCTGCCAGGTCCGCAGCCCCCTCTTGAATAAGATCACAAATGAGGGGGGCCTTATTAACCACGGACCTGGCATTACACAACATCAACCTCAGGCCCGGACGCCGTAACTCTGAACAACTCGAGGAGCGAGAAGAGTCTTAAGGGCCGAGGCACGCCACCACTTGGAGACAGCGGCTACGTGCCCCCAATACATGATACGGCCCCCTGCTCCCGCCATATCTGCCCCTCCCAACCATGGCTCTGATGGAATTACCCTCCTTACCTTCTGTAGCGAGCTCCTCCGTTCCCCGCTTCCCGTTTCAGGCCCCTGTGACGAGCCCGGCCTATAACCCTCCCTCCCCTCCCCCCTCCCCCATCCCCCTAAAAGGTTAGACAAGGACAATTTTAAAAAACCCCGCAACCCCCTCTTTGCGGCATGCCACCTCTCGGGGTTCCAAAACCCGTCATCGAGGTAGGCCCTCGATAGAGTGGAGGGCCAAGCCTGCGAGAGGGGGAATCTCGCAGACCAAGAAGCTCCGCTGCTGAGTACATCTTGATTATAACGGGTAAACACGACCATAGCCTGAGGGTCCATAAAGGTCCAAGGGAGAGAAGAGAAAGAAGACATGGAGGGGTCCCAAAGACCTGTTCACAGGGCCAAGTCCACTGTCCTCTCACCACAGGGGACAAAGTCCAAATTCCAAGACGATCACAATCCGGGGGAGCAGGAAATAAAGTCCAACTACCCTATCACGGTAGTTTGGTTAGCTGATCAACCCCTTCTTGTAGGCCCTTTTCCTATTGTACGAGTTGTACAGGAGCTCTGGTGGCTCAACAGACTAAAGCAGTGTTATTAACTGTTATTAACATTCAGCTGCCTGCAGTTATTGTAAGCCGCCCTGAATCTCCAGAAAAGGGTGGCATATAAATCAAATTTTTTTAAAAAAAGACAGTCACGGTACAGTTAGAGCTACCCAAAACCCTCAGGGGGATCCACTCAGTGTTTCATGTTAGTTTACTGAAACCTGAACATACCTCCTCACTTCGTCTGGACCAAACTTCCCCTCAAGTTCCCCTCCTCATCGAAGGAGAACAACATTTTGAGGTCAAAGAGATCCTTGATTGTAGAAAACATAGGGGGGAAGTACAGTATTTGATGGCCTGGAAACATTTCCCTTCCTTTCAATCTGAATGAGTGAATGAGCGAAATGTCAGAACCCCGAAGTTTTTACCTTCCTTCCTTCCTTCCTTCCTTCCTTCCTTCCTTCCTTCCTTCCTTCCTTCCTTCCTTCCTTCCTTCCTTCCTTCCTTCCTTCCTTCCTTCCTCCCTCCCTCCCTCCCTCCCTCCCTCCCTCCCTCCCTCCCTCCTATAGGATTTGGGGCAGCTCACAGAATAAACAGCATAATAATAAAATAATTGTAAAAACTAGCCAAATTAAAATCTCCAACAATTAAAACTCGCGGCAGATCAGGGAATTTGCTGAAAAAGCCATGTCTTCAGGTTGGCACGGAAAGTGCAGAGGTCGGGGCCTGTCCGGAGCCCAGTGGGTAACCCATTCCAGAGGGTTGGTATGGCCACAGAGAACGCCCTCATCCTGGGGACCGCCAGCCAACATTGTCTGGCCGACGGCCCCCATAGGAGGGCAGTCCTATGTGAGTGCACAGGGCAGTTGGAGGCCGGTAGGAGGTGGTCCTGCAAGTATCCTGGGCCCATGCCACGAAGGCCTTTATAGGTAAATACCAGCACCTTGAAGCGGATCGGGGGGGCTACCGGCAGCCAGTGCAGCTTGCGCAGGAGAGGTGTTACACAGGAGTAACGGGAAGCTCCCGTAACCACCCGTGCGGCCACATTCTGGACCAGCTGGAGCCTCTGGGTGCACCCCAAGGGCAGTCCCATGTAGAGGGCATTGCAGTAATCCAGCCGAGAAATAATGAGAGTATGAGTGACTGTACGGAGGGCATCCCTATCTAGGAAAGGGGGCAATTGGCGCACCAAGTGAACCAGTGCAAAAGCCCTCCTTGTCACGGCCGCCAGATGATCCACCAAGGACAGCTGTGAATTGAGGATGCCAAGATTATGAACCCTTTCAGAGGGAGTAAGCAACTCCCTCCCCATCTGAAATGATGGGGATACTAGATCATGAGATGCCAGGATCCACAGCCACTCAGTCTTGGAGGGGTTGAGTCTGAGCCTGTTCCTACCCATCCAGACCTGTACCGCCTCCAGGCACTTAGACATCACGGAAAGGGCATCCCTGGGTTGATCCGGGATGGAGATGTACAGTTGGGTATCATCAGCATACTGATGATACCTCACCCCGAAACTGCGAATAATCTCACCCAGCAGCTTCGTCTAGATGTTAAAGAGCAGGGGGAGAGAACTGACCCCTGCGGCACACCACAAATGATGGGCCTTGGGGAGTATCTCTGACCCCTGTCCAAACTGCATATGGCCCGAGAGGTAGGAGGAGAATCACTGTAAAACAGTGCCCCCAACCCCCAGAGCCATTGCAGTAGGATACCATGGTCGATGGTATCAAAAGCCGCTGAGAGGTCAAGTAGCACCAGAATGGAGGAATAACCCCCATCCCGGGCCCACCAGAGATCATTCACCAGGGTGACCAATGTCGTTTCCATGCTGTGTTTGCGCCTGAAACCCGATTGGGTACGGGTCTAGATAATCCGTTTCCTCCAGGAATTGTGGAAGTTGGTATGCCACCACAGACTTCGCTATAAAGCAGGGGTTGGAGATGGGACAAAAGTTGTTCAGGGAGGCCGGATCTAGAGCAGGCTTCTTGAGAAGGGGACGAACCACCGCCTCCTTAAGTATGGCGGGGAAGACCCTATCCCTCAATGAAGCATTGATAATCGCCTGAATCCAGTCTCCAGTCACGTCTCTGGTTGCCTCAACAAGCCAGGAAGGACATGGGTCAAACAAACATGTGGAGGCCTCCAATTTACCCACAATCCTGTCCACTTCATCTATGGAAACAGGGACAAAGTCAACCCAGATGTTACCTTCAAGACTTCCACCTCCTCATCGGATCCTGCCCACTTCCTTGTAAGGGGTCCTCCCTTGCTCCCTGATTGAGAAGGGAAAGAGTCACACAGAACAAGGCCGCTGGGTGATTTTCTGCAGACGCAATGAGAGCAGCGAAATAGTCACGTTTCGCCACTTTCATCACCATAAGTTAAGACTTAATATGGGTTCTTAACTGTGTTCAGTCAGATTCAGAACAGGAAGATCTCCAACAGCCTCTAGGCAACTCTTCCGACGCTTCATCTCCTGCAGCTCCACAGAAAACCATTGAGCTGCCCGGGATCCCCATCGGAGGAGAGGCCGCAAAGGGCAATTCGATCCAGTGCCCTGGTGGCAGCCCGTTCCCAGGCATCCACCAGGGACTCTGGCGAATCATGGGATAGGTCAGTGGGAAATGTCCCAAGCTCCGGCAGGAATCTGTCAGGGTCCATCAAGTGCCTGGGGCATAACCAATGAGTCGGTTCCACCTCCCAATGGTGGGGGTTGACGGATGGAAAGTCTAGTTTAAGGAGAGAATGGTCGGTCCATGACGGGCTGAATGGAAAGTTCACCCCACCCCAAGCATTTAGCCACTGCCCAGAAATAAAAATCAGATCATGTGTGTGCCCACCACTGTGAGTTGGGCCCTGTACAACTTGAGTCAGGTCCATGGCCGTCATTCCTATGTGGTTCTTTCTGTAAGTATGTTTCATATTTTCCAAGGTCAGTCAATAAACTCTTTTTCGTTGTTTCTATTTTTTTTCTTTTTTTTTGGTATGAAATTGTTAATCCTCTTATATATGCTTTTGTGGTATCCCATAAGGTTTGTAGTGATGTTTGCTTCCTTCTAGTTATTTGAAAAAATATGTCCATCTCTTTCTTCAACATTTTTATATATCCATTGTCATTTATAATCTCTCTGTCCATCCTCCATCTTCCTCTTTTTTGTTGGCCTTTCCAGATTACTGTTATAGGGCTATGGTCTGACCATATATTTGCTGTGAATTCAATTTCCCTTATATTCTTTCTTAACTCTATGGTCATCCAGATCATATCGATCCTGGACCAGGATTGGTGTGGGTTCGAGTAATAGGTAAATTGTTTTTTGGTTTTATTCAATTCTCTCCATACATCTTTCAGTTGTAACTCTTGACTCATATCTTTGAAGGTATCTGGGAGAGTCTTTTTTTCTCAATTTGTTTTTTTTTTTTATTACTTTGGTAATCATAGTCAGTGTATACAATCGCGTTGTAATCTCCTACCATACAGATATGTTCGTAGTCCAGCTCTTTAATTATGTTATGTATTCTTTTAAAATATTCTTTCTGATTCCCGTTGGGAGCATAAATTGATACTCTGGGCTGCGGTCTTAATATCTATCATTAGTATCCTACCGTCTCCATCTGTATACATTTGTTTTGCCTGGATATGACTTTTAATATAGTAATACTGCAATACCTCTTTTCTTTTGGTCTGATAGTGAAGTAAATAATGTTCCTAGTCTTCTATTTTCTAATAACTGTTGGTGTTTTTTAATGAGTACTTCTTGTAAACTAATAATGTCGATGTCTAATTTTTGTAATTTTTTGAATGTATGTATTCTTTTGGATGGTAAATTGAGTCCATTAATGTTAATCGAAATCAACTTCAGTTCTTGTTTCATTTTCCCTGCTTATCTATGTACTAGTCTGAGTTTACTTTGGTTTCTTGTTATCATTTGTGTTTTCCCCCTGGCCCCTTCTCTCTCTATCTTCTCCCGTTCCATTTGTCTTTTCTCTTCTTGTTCTTTTTTCCTTTCCTCTGTTGCGGGTTCTTGATTGATATCTTCTGAATCATGTCTAGTTTCCTGTTCTTCCTCAAGTATGAAATGTGTATCAAAGAATTCTTGTGCTTTCTCTATCGTATCAATCTTATATTTCTTATCCGCCCATGATATTAAAATTTCTTCCGGGACCAGCCAACGAAACATCACTTTATGTTGGTTCAGTAAGGAAATTGTTAGGAAATTGTAATTTTTTTCTATGCTCTCTTATTCGTCTGGGGATCTGTTTCAAAGTAATTATTTCCTTTCCTTTGTAAGTAATTTTTCCCTCTCTCATTGCTATATAAAACTCTTTCTTTACTGCTTTTCTGGCGAATCTAATGTGGATCTCTTTTGGTAACTTGTTCCACATGCGTAATTTATATAGACTTGGTATATTTCGTTGATTTCTCTGCTGATCTCCTCTTTCCCTTTTTCAGTAACTTCCGCTAGTATACTGGTCATCAGATCTCTTAAGTCTTCTCCTTTGGTCTCTGGGATGTTTTGAAATCGTAAGAAAAATGAAGCCTTCTCTAATTCTAAATAGGTAATCAAGTCTTCCAGTTCTTTATTTAATTCCTTTTGGTTTTGTTCCATATTCTCAATCTTTTTCTCTGTTAGGCCCATTTTTAGCTCTATGTTCTGGATCCGTTTTTCATTTTTTGCAATATTTTGTTGGATTCTCTCAGTTTTATCATCCATTTTTTTATGTTATCATTTAATTGACCCACATCTGATTTCAGTTCCTCATGGTTATTTCTCATTTTTTTATGATTATTCGCTATTGTTTCCTGTGTCTTGTTCATCCCCTCCTGAGTCATAGCTAACACTGATTGTATATTTTGTATGCCGGATGCAGTGGAAGTTTTTTCTTTATCTGTGGATAGCATTGTATCTATAGTTCTTTGTTGTGCTGGCGATGATATTGTGAGTATCTGATTTGGTGTTGGTTTTTTTCCTTGTTTGGTTACTGTTAGTGTGGGCGTAGCCATCTTTTATATTTTATTATTTCCTAAATTTTCAACACTATATTGATCAAGAGGAGGGATCGATGTATCTCTGTTCTGTCGTTAATTTTATTTAGTTTATATAACTCTAATTTACATAAAATTACTTAGAAATATTGTTATATAATAGTTAGATTAATCAATTAGAAGGGAGGGGGAAAATGCAGTATTTCAACAATTCATAAAGTACTCACTAAGCAATCTAAGAATACACTACTGACTTATTACACAATATTCTAAATTTACTATAACTGTTTTTATTAATAGTTAATTAATGAGTAATATGACTAGTATTATTTCTTATCAATAGCTATATAATATATTCTATATATATAACTTTCTAATCAAAAACACATTCACTTAATATAATCTAAAATCTATAAAGTCTACTTGCTTATTTCAATAGCAACCTATATATATATAAAAAAAGTAGGGGAACAATAGAAAAGAGTATTGTTATATCAAATAGTTAGATTATGTTCTCGTAACTTCAATTATCTTTAAAAGAAAAGAGAATTATATAAATTCCTTATAATATATAGATTCTAAATTTAACTTTAAGTTTATGGAATAAACGTTTGTAAATAGATAGATGATTAATTAATTACATATATTCTTAACTGTATAATATCTTGAGATTTTCCAAACTATCACTTTCCAAAGAGTCCAATTTACTTCCTTCTACTTCTTTTGTCGTTCTTTAGTCAGTCCTCTTTCATTCCGCATTCAAAATTTATGATGAAATAAGTCTCAAGTAAGTCAAGTAAGTCTGTGTAGCAATTTCTCCCAGTATTCTCCGTAGCAGAATCTGTCTCTTTTTGCCAAAAGATGCAATGTATCTTCTAATGTCTCATTGCAATATCGTGTTACAATGTCTCTTGTCTATCGTTTAGTTTATTACCACTGCTGGCTACAAAGTAAAAATCTTTGAAAGACGGTGAGCTTTCAATCTACCATTCGCTGCTATTGCCGCTGTGCGTTTCTCTTTCTTTTCGCAACAATCTTTAGAGCCACCAAGTTCCTTAGATTCAAAAAGGTTATTAGATTATTTTCACTGTCCAGTCTATTTAAGCTACGGTAAAATTTATAATCCACCGCTTACTTGTCTTTTCTCACGTCTCTGTCACTCACTCCTTCCGCCTGTCAAATCTGCACTGTCACTGTAAGTTTTGAGCTTCGCTCCAGACTCTTTTCCTTGCCGCTTGCCTGGCGATCGTGCTGCCGCTTATTGGAGTTTTATTAGCGCAAACTTCTCTTGGTTCTTAGATCTTATCTTTATACCTTTGTTATTCTTTCTCTTTAGTCTATACCGATGTTTCTCCCTTTGATCTTCGCTTCCACACTTTTCAGCTGTCAGCGCTCCGGCCAGCCAAATGGCTGGTTTTTTCCCATTTGGATTTAGGAGGATTTCCCTGAACCTTTGGTGTGATTGCTGTCACTCCGAGGTCCTTGGGATGTTCCTCCTTTGTCTATCAACCTCTTCGTGGTTGATAGTGCCAAAAAGGACTTCCAATCAGGAATTTTGGAACTTCAGAGAACGGAGCCTCGTTCCCCTCGTTCCTAGCATGCTAATGTCACCGCAGGAAGTTCTCTACGTGATTATTTTTAAATATTTATTTAAAAATATTTATTTTTTTAAAACCCTCTGCCGATCAAAAGGCTCTGACAATCCCAGGTGAGTTGCCTGATCAGGCAACTCAGCTGGGATCATCAGAGCCATTTAAAAGAAAAAAAGTCTTTTTCTTTTAAATGCCTCTGACGATCCAAGCTCTGACGATCCAAGCTGAGTTGTCTGATCAGGCAACTCACCTGGGATTGTCAGAGCCTTTTGAAAGTATTTTTTTACAATCTCTTCACCGAAGAGTCACACCCAGCCAGTCACATAATCCCCCCAACAAGCCACGCCCACAGAACTGGTAGTATCAAATTATAGATTTCACCACTGCTTTCCAGGTACAAATGTGTTTGATGGATTTTCTCCTTTTTGAGATTTCTATACAATTGAATTGGATTAAGGCATTCAAGAGCCTGAAGAGTTATTGTTGATTTTTGAATTTGGATTTTAATATTCTAATTTTTTTAAAAAAAATTGGCTGGCTTATTTTCTTTTTTTTTTTAATATCTATTTTCTTGTCCTTTTTTTTCCTTCTCTTCTTTTTTTCTCTTTTGATCTACACTTAATGGATTAGGGTTTGGAAGAACCTGAAGAGTTGTTTTATTTTAATTTTTTTCCTTTTTATAATAGGCATTTTTAAAATTATTTTTTGGTTTAGCTTTGCCTGACCACTGAATAAAATGAGCAGAAAAGTTGCGACAGTGGGAGCTGCTGCAATCACACCTTCTTCATCAAAATCTGGAGGACAACACATCATCCAGGCGATGCTTCAACAAGAGAAAGACAAAGACAAAGACACATCAATACAAATGATTCTTCAAACAATTCTTCAAACAAATTCTTTAGGTGGCCACAGAAAAAGCCTTGAAATACAAGGAGAAAGAAGTGGTGGTCTTGAAACAAATACCAAGAAAAGTGAGAGAGATGAGAAGAGAATACCAATTCTTGATCAAAATATTAATCCAAAAAGGAATTAACTATAGATGGCTGATACCAGAAGGGCTAATCTTAACATGGCAGTTTCAAAGATATAGGTTGGATACAATTGATAAAGTGAGAGCCTTCCATGAAGAATTTCTTAAAGAAAAGGAAGTGGAAATGGAAACGGAAACCGAAGCTATAGTAGTGCAGTGAAATTTACAGAAGAGGAATTGGCAGTGATTGGAATAGCAGAAGGCACCGTAGGTAGGACTGTGGAATACAAGGAACAACATGAAGTAAGATCAACTAGAGCAACAAAACCTACATATAAAGTATGAATATGGAAGAAATGAAATTAATTTCAATAAACAAAAATGGACTTAACTCAATAGTGAAAAGGAGAAAGGTGTTTCATAAATTAGAGAAATTAAAATTTGACATAATTTGTCTGCAAGAAGTACATATTAAAAAACATGAAAAAGTATTGATACAACCTAAACTTGGAAGAACCTTTTTATCATTGTCACAAAGTAAAAAAAGAGGAGTTTTTTTTATATATTAGAAATGTAATAACTGCGGAGCAAATATATGCAGATTCAGAAGGTAGAATATTGATGGTGGAAATAATTAACAATAATATGAAAATCCTTTTGGTAGCAATATATGCTCCAAATAACAATCAAAGTGTCTTTTATATAAAATAACACATGAAAATAATTGAAATGGAGTATGATAGTATATGTATGATGGGTGATTTTAATGGAATAGTGGATGAAAATTTGGACTATAAAACACACAAAACAGTAAGACATAATAGAAAGACGCTACCAAAACCCTTTTTTTAAGATGATAGAGGAAATAAATTTGAAAGATGAATGGAGAGATAGAAATGGGAAATATAGACAATATACCTGTTACTCCGACAGACACTCATTTTGGTCTAGGTTAGATATGACATGGACAACAATGGATTTGACTTTGAGTATAGTACACATGGAAATTGAAACAAATTTATGGGCTGACCACAATCCTGTAATAGTTACCCGGAAAGGTCAGAAAAGAAAATGCAGATGGACTTTAAATAATACAATTTTGAAAGAGAAAGGCTTTGTACTGAAAATGGAGAGAGAGTTGGCTTTTTTTTTTTAAGGAGAACAAAAAGAAGATATATCAGCACAAACTCTTTGGGATACAATGAAGGCCTATGCCAGAGGTCTAATAATGGATTGTACAAGGAAAAGAAATGTGAAGAAAAGGCAAACTTTTAAAATATTAACTGATGAATATAAGAGATTTGAAAAGGAACTCCAGAAAGATCAACGCAAGAAAGACGTAAAAATGAAAATGGATATAATAAAGCTCAAAATAGACTTACTGGAGAAGGAAGAATTAGCCCCAAAAATAAGAAGTGCTAAACAGAATTATTTCGAAAATGTGAACAAACCAGGGATGGCTGGTTTGGCTAGCAAATAAATTGAAAAAAGAAAGAGAACCAAGAAAAATAATGCAATTAATTGATTATCAAGGGCGAAGTAAATTTGGAAATAAAGAGATGGGAAAAATAATACAAGAATATTATAGACAACTCTATAATAGAGAGATGATAGAGGAGAAAAAAGTGACAAGGTACTTACAAGATGCAAAATTACCTCGGATTCCCAAAGATATTGAGGAGATGTTGGAGGGGAGTCTAACTATGATGGAATTAAAAGAAGCAAAAGAATGGAAAGGCATCACGGCCAGATTTACCTGTTGAATCTGAACATTACAAGAATCTTTAAGTCTCCCATTATTGGATGTTATGAATGAAGTGATGACAAAGAAGAAAGTACCCAAATCATGGACTGAGGTGTATGTCATATTGATTCATAAGGAAGAGACAGACCCACAACAAATCAAAAGCTAGGCCTATATCCCTGCTAAATTCAGACTATAAAATTTCTGCTTCAATATTGGCAGAAAGACTCAAGAGATATTTGAATAATTTTATACATACAGATCAAAATGGATTTCTCCCAAAAAGACAAATTAGAGACAATATAAGAATAATTCTGGATACTTTAGAATATTATGAAGCACACCCTGAAAAGCAGATGGCCTTGATATTTTTAGACACCCAAAAAGCCTTTGACAATGTAAATTGAGGATTCGTGATTTTCCAAATGGAAGAGATGGGATTTGGCAGGAAATTTATTCAGGCAATTGAAGTTGTATATTTTAAGCAGACGGCAAAAGTAATGATAAACAGAGAATTGACTGATTCTATCGAGATAGAAAAAGGTACCAGACAAGGATGCCCATTGTCTCCATTGCTGTTTATATTGATTTTAGAAGTTTTAAATAGAAATATTAGAGGAGAAAAAGAGATAAAAGGGATGAAAATTCAGAAAGAAGTATATAAATTACTTTGCAGATAACCTGGTCTTTATTATTGAAGAAACATTAAAAACAATAAACAAATTGATAGAAAACATTGGAGAGTTTGGGAAAGTAGCTAGTTTGAAAATTAATAAAGATAAAACAAAGATAATGACTTAATATATGTTGAAAAGCAAAAAGAGGAACTGATGGAGATTTCAAAGATGCAGGTCACAAATAAGGTAAAATACTTGTGAATATATTTGACAGCAAGATGTAGTGCACTTAAAGAAAATAATTATAATAAGCTCAAGCAACAGATAGGGCAAAATTTGGTGAAATGGGGAAACTTGCAGTTATCTTTGATTGGTAGGATCAAGATGAATATTTTGCCTAGAATTTTATACTAATTCCAGGCAATTCCAATCAAGTTGGGTAAGGAATTTTTTGAAGACTTGAATAAAATGATGCTGAAATATATTTGGCAAGGAAAGAAGGCGAGGATAAGATTAAAATTGTTGCAAGATGCTAAAATGAGAGGTGGTTTTTGTCTGCCTAACTTTGAACTTTATTACCAAGCAGCAAATTTAATGTGGATTAAAGAATGGATAACTTTGAGAAACACCAGATTATTGAATTTAGAGGGACATGACGTTAATGGGATGGCATGCCTTTTTATGCTGTAAAGGAACAAAAATACAGGGATACTTTAGAAGGCATCAGATATGAGAAGCTTTGTTGTTGAATTGGGAGAAGGTTAAAAAACACTATTATTTGAAGATTCCAGTATGGGTATCTACAATTGAAGCTTTTTCAAATTTTAGTAATTTTTAAAAGGGAACAAATCGTTAGATATAGTGAATTATTGGATGAAAAGGGTGAACTTAAATTAAAGCAAGATTTAGAAGATCAAGGATGTAAGATGGATTTGTTTTCATATATGCAAATACGCTCTAGATATGAAGATGATCTTAAACAAGAAGATTTTTATAATATTTTGACTAATTTAGGTAAGATTTTAATGGGCTCTGATGATCATGTAATTAAAAAGCTATATGGATATTTGTTAGAGGTAAAATTGGAAGAAGAACATGTTAAAGAATCAACGATAGTGTAGGGGAAAAATTTTGGGCGTGGTATTGATTTAGAGAAATGGCAAAAATTGTGGTTGCATAATTATAAAATGACAATGTCTACAGCATATAAGGAGAATTTATATAAGATGTTTTACAGGTGACATTTACCCCCAACGAGGATAGCCAGAATGTTCAAGAATAAATCGGAGATATTTGGAAGTGTCATCAGACTCCAGGATCTTATTACCATATGTGGTGAACATGCGTAGTAGCTAAGAGATATTGGATTAAGATACACATATGGTTGGAAAAAATGATAAAGAGACATATTGATTTTAAGCCAGGGATATTTTTATTAGGGATATTCCAGAGATATATAACAAAGAATTGCAATATTTAATTATGGACGTTCTAACAGCGGCTAAAATCGTATTTGCTAAAAACTGCAAAGGAGAAAAGATATCTACTGATGAAGAAGTTATTAAGAAAATGATGGACTGTGCTGAAATGAGTAAATTGACATTTGAAATAAAGACCAGGAAGATAAACAATATTACTTGATATGTGATTTATTTTAGCAATGGATAGATAATAAAATATGGAGATAAATATGAAATGTGAAGTGGACATTGAGATAAAATAAGTGAAATATTTCATTATGAAAATAAGCTTTGGTCATATATTGATATTTTGAAGATGGGTCAAGCACAAAAGGATGTTAACCGATCGATGTACTGTCTGTAATTGTTTGGAATGATGATGGTTTTATGTTTTATATTTTGTTTTGAAATAAAAATTGTTTTTACAAAAAAGGTCAACCATTCTGGCATACCAGATGGATGGGACCATCTGAAGATGCACCTCACATGACACCTTGGGGAGCTGGGGATTGGACATTCAGCCAGGGTCCTTGGGGGAAGTGATTTGGGAATACTTTCAATATGTAATTTTTGCGCCTTTTGTCTCAGATCCTGCTTTCTTTTCGCTGCTATCAGTTCATGCTCAGTAAAAGTACCTTTCCCTATAAACATGGGGTTGGGGTTTTTCTTTCTTGAGTTTTGAATGGAGGCACACCTGACAGTTACAAAGAGACACATGGAGAGTACAAGCTTGCAGAAACAGATCTAGATAGAAACAATGGCTATGTCCTGTAAACATCATAAAAAACTAGAAATTTAAAATCTTTTCTTTAAAACACACAAATCAGAGAGAGGCCTATTCCCTCTCCTCGCAAGGAGACACAGCTTTGTAACTAAAGCATCCTCAGCGATAGGATTGAAGACAACCAGGAGAGGTCAGGAGGAGGAGTCGGGGATGGTAAAAGGGCAGCAGGGCTACTGGTGTCCAAGTGCTAAGGCAGAACATTCCTCAGACCCTTCCTCCCTCTCTTTATAATCCCCTTCCCAGAAAAATAAAAAGGGCCTGGTGGCTCAGCAGACTAATGCATTGTGATTAACTCCAGCTATCTGCAATTACTGTAAGTTCAAATCTCACCAGGCTCAAGATTGATTCAGCCTTCCATCCTTTCTAAGGTAGGTAAATTGAGGACCCAGTTTGTGGGGTCAATAAGCTGACTTTGTATAAATATACAAAAGTATGGGCTATTGCTTAACGCATTGTAAGCCGCCCTGAGTCTCCGGAGAAGGGCGGCATATAAATCAAATTAAAAAAACAAAACAAAACACATTCAGACACTTCCCCCCCTTCTCTCTGCCAAATTGCAGCAGCAATCGGCCGGCGCTCGTTGCCAGTCATGAATATCTAGCACCCACTATTCCAATATCTGAGAATTAAAAACTTACACGCACGCACATGCCAGAACTTGGAAAAAACTCAAGAGAAGGAGGAAGAGTGGCCATCAGACCTGGCACATGGTCAACCTTAGATCCAACCCTGCTGCCTCGCCCCCGCCCCTTGGGTGTGTGCACAGGAGGCAATGAACACTTGCATCCTGGCAAAAAGGGAAGCACTCAGAACACAGTAAGCCAGGCCCCGCACATGCTCACCATGTCCTCTGTGCGCACCCACGGGGCAGGATCAGGGTGGCCTCTCTCTGGCTCTAGGGCGGCCCAGCAGATCTAAGGCCGACCGTGTTCCAGCCTGGATGGCTGCCACTAGGTTGTAGATCAGCGCCTGATCGACCTGGGCCGGTCTAAGGCGCCATGGGCCTGTTTGCTGTTTCTAAGGCAGGTCCATGGGCCAGATATAATCACATCATGGGCCAAATCTGGCCTATGGGCCTTGAGTTTGACATCTCTGGTTTAGAAGATTAAAAAATGGATACAAAGTGTAATGCAGAACCTGGAGCTTCTTTTAAAAACATAATTTAGTAATTCAATGAAAACAATTTTAATTTTAGCTTGAATTTTCACAATCTAAATTTATATAATATTAATATTTAATATTTGTTGTGTGTGTGTTTTTTTTCTACAGCATTTGAACAGCTAGAGAAGGCTTTAAGTGCAGCTCAATTGGCTGAAGAAGCCCACAGGAAAGTGCAAGCAGAAATGGATGAAAAAATGAAAGCTGTTGAAAAAGCAAATCAAGAAGAATGTGTGATCCTTCAACAGAAATTAACAAGGGTGAAACAGGAAGTGGTTAGTATTAATAAAATAACAGATTCAGATAATACGTAATATCATGATTCAGATCATGATCATATTACATAATCCTTGATTTATCAGCAATTGGGAACCAAATATCTGTTTCTAAGTGATATAATGATAAAGTGTGATCAAATTGCTTCCTGCAGTTTCAGTTACTATTGTTAGCTGAATCCTAGCATTGTTAGGTGAGCAGCTTCCTACAACCAAAATAAGTTGGAAAGCTAGCAGGAAGTTGTAAGTCCCATGCCCTCAGCGAGGTAAGTAACTGCTACTGGATGAGGGAGGATGTGAGTGGGTGTACGAGGGCCAGTTTGCAGGTTGGGGATTATGTATGAGAGGTGCCACTTCGACTAGAGAGGGCATTTAGGAGTACAAGGAGTGTGAGGGGTATTCCGCAGGTTGTGGAGGGGGTGGAGGGCATGAATGGGTCTGTGAAGGAATACTCAGATAAGTGAGCATATGTAAAAAGCTGTATGCAGATCAAAGAAGGTGCATGAGAGGTGCTGAATAAGTCAGCTGCTGAATACTGTGTGCATGGGAAGCATGAGTGGTTGGTATGGCATGAATACAGGGGGTTAGGGGAAAGTGTGCAAATGGGAAAGACTTGTGCCTTTCCCTGCTGGCTTTCCTATTGACTTTCTAGATATATCAGATAGTCTTTCCAGATATATCAGACAGAAAACAGACAAGATGTACAGTGAATGATTACAGTTCAGTGAATGCTGGTGGTGAAACTTCAAGAGATGATAAAAAACCATGGGGACCTGAAAATTGATATACAAACTTTGGACAATAAAATTCAAGAGGCAATACAAAGAAACAAACAAAAAATCAAGTCGGTAGAAGTGAAAACCGAATAAACCGAAAAAAAGAACAGATAGACCAAAGATTGGTGGTGGTAAATTAAGATCTGGAAACCTCGCTGATACATCTTGAAACGGACCGAGTCTCTTTTTACTCGAGGTTCCAAAATGTCCAGGAAGAGGATTTAGGAGAGGTAATGGCGGGACTGATCACAGAAGCTCTTCAGAAAGATAACAGAGAGATTATAAATGAGCTGGATGAAGTGTAGAGTCCAAACCAATTACATGAGGCACCACCACCTGCCTGGAAGGGTACAAATCAGATTTGCGCATAAAAAGATCCACATTATCATATACAGAATTACTAGAGATGAACCTATGTTCTACCACGGAAAGGAGATTATAATACTGAAACAGGTTCCCAGACGGATTCGGGAACAAAGGAAGGACCATCAATTTTTAGCATCTCTATTAAATAGAAGGAAAATACTATTTAGGTGGACCACTCCAGAGGGAATGTCGATAACTTGGCACGGCAAAAGAATCAAAGTGGATGATTTAGATGAAGCCCAAGACCTATATGAACAATTGATGGGAATGGAAGAGGATGCAAGCCGCAGACAGAAAATAGAGGTCTCCAGCTTAGAAGAACAGAGGCAAGAATCCGGAGATGAAGAAGCAGAAGAAAACTTAAAGATGATAAAAGGGAACCGAGATGAAGAAAGTGGTACTAGGGCTAAAATACAAAGAACCACCAGAACAAATAGAAATCAGAGATTGGCAAATAATTAGGAAAATGGAGAAAGAAACTCAATTACTATCAATAAATATGAATGGATTAAACGGCCAGATGAAAAGAAAAAAAATATTCATGAAATTAGCCAAACAGAATATAGATATTATATGTCTCCAAGAGGTACATATTAAAAAGCAAGATCAGATTTGGAATAGAATAAATTGGGAAATTTGTTTGCAGAACCAGCAGGGGAAAAAGGGCGGTAGTGGTATATATTAGAAAAGAAATAAAAGCTAAGGTAATTTATGAAGACCCCAAGGGAACAGTATTCAATCAATAATACTGTTCCCTTGGGGTCTTCATAAATTACCTTATATTACTAGGGAAAATTAAAATGCTATTAGTTAATATATATGCTCCCAATAAAAAACAAAGAGAATTTTGTAAGAAAACACATGAAAAGATCAATGAGATAGGGTATAAGAATAGTGAGTATAAGTATAGTGAGTAATTATAATGGAATAGTTGACATAAAAATGATTGTAATAAGAAAAAAAAAGGAATGTATTACCAAAAACTTTTTTATATATATTTCTTTATTAATTATAAACAAAGATATAGAGACAATACAAATACAAAAAAACTCCACCACCCACAAAACCCACACATTTATAACATTTTGCATATATACTTTGTCATCAACAAAATATATAATATTTTACTTTATATATTAATGCAAAGATAATATTAAATTCATTAATTCAGATACTTTACACTAAGAATATACTTGCATTATCTCCCTATTCGTCTCCTACGATTAATCTTTCACCCTAATTTCTATCCTTTACATTTGTGCTAATTTTGCTTTCCAGCCATTGGTGCCACAAGATAATAGTCACTTTCCTCCCTATCCTGGAGTTCCAGCGTCAATCTATCCATTTCAGCACATTCTGTTATCTTTGAGATAATTTTATCTTTAGTTGGGAGTTGGTCTAGTTTCCAATTTTGAGCGAACAATAATCGTGCTGCTGTCAAGATGTGTATAATAAGATATTTCGTTTCTTTAGCGAATTGCACTGTAATCATGCCAAATAAGAAAAATTCTGGGTTGTCTTCTACTTGTAGGTTCGTTATTTCCTCAATAATCTTTTTTATATCTTGCCAATATTGTTGGGCCTTGCTACATTTCCACCAAGCATGATAATATGTCCCCTTTTTTGTCTTACACTTCCAGCAAAGTGGGGAGGCATCTGGATATATTTTGGCTAATCGTGCCGGAGGTAGGTGCCATCTGTAAAACATTTTGATGAGATTCTCTTTGTACGATGTGGCCCTTGTCATTTTAATATTTTGTTTCCATAATTTCTCCCGATTTGCCAAATGAATATTATGCCCTATGTCCCTCGCCCACCTTATCATGTTTTCTTTAACTGTTTCTTCTATTAATTTATATCTAAGGAGATAGTCTCCTTTTATAATCTTTTGTTCTATTCCCTGTAAAATCTTGTCAAGTTCGTTCAGGTCATTCAAAATTCCATATTGTTTTTTATCTACTGTATATCTTGAGTATATTTGGGTATAGGGCCACCAATCAATATTTATGCCAGAATTTTGTAGTTGATGTCTTGGGATGAGT
This sequence comes from Coluber constrictor foxii, assembly GCA_038048745.1. NCBI lineage: Eukaryota > Metazoa > Chordata > Lepidosauria > Squamata > Colubridae > Coluber > Coluber constrictor. Next base: position 108,197,554 of record CM075961.1, on the reverse strand, counting down.
TCTCCTTCCTGGTTTAATAGGTCTTGGTATCGCATCATCTTTCCTGTCTCAAGGGTGTTTGGATGTATCAAAGCCTCCATCGGGGACCACCATTTTGGTATACTAGTATAATGATTTTTCTTAATTTCCTGCCAAATTTTGAATAATGAACCTCGAATTATATATCGTTAGAAATACATGTCTTTTGTCTGGTCCGTCCCATAGGAAAGCATGCCATCCTCGTGCTAGATCAAAGCCTTCTAAATATAACATTCTTTTGTTGTTCAATTTCATCCATTCTTTAATCCAGGTCAGCCCTGATGCCTTATAGTAAAGTTCCCATTCTGGTATTGCCAGGTCTCCTTTATCTTGTGAGTCTTGTAAAGCTTTGATTTTGATTCTGGCCTTCTTTCCCTGCCATAGGTAGGTCATTATAGTTTTATTAAGATTCTTGAAAAAGTCTCTTCCCGGATGTATTGGTATTACCTGATATAGGTATAATACTCTTGGTAGTATGTTCATTTTTATTGAGGCAGTTCTGCCCATCAACAACAGTTGTAATCTATTCAAAATTTCCGAATCCTTTTTAATTTGTTTTAATAATTTAATATAATTATCTTCTTTGATCGTAATTGCTTTTGCTGTCAACCAAATACCTAAGTATTTTATCTTCTTTACTACTTGAATTCTTCTTCTAATTTCAACCTCTGTGTCTAAGCCATATTTTTCGTCAATATTTTCATTTTTTGTTTGTTTATTTTGAGGCCTGCGACTTCCCCGTATTCCTCTATCATTGCCATCAACCTGGGTCCGGATAATCTTGGGTGCTCCATAATGAAAATTACATCATCTGCAAAGGCAAGCAGTTTGTACTCTTCTCCTCGAATCTTGAGGCCTTTAATATCTTCCTCCTTCCTGATTTCATTTAATAGAACTTCTAATGCTATTATGAATAGTAGGGGTGACATGGGACATCTTTGCCGTACTCCTTTCTGAATATCGAAAATTTGTGTCATATCGCCATTTATTGAGATTTTTGCTGTTTGGTATGAATACATTTTTAAAATCAATTTAAGAAATTTCTCTCCACAGTTCATCGATTCAAGTTGTATTATAAGAAAAGATCAATTCAAATTATCAAAATAATTTGATAATTATTCTGGGCATCGAGTGAAATTAAAGCCACTTCTTTATCTATCTTCTGATCGTAATATTCCACAATATTTATAATTGTTCTCAGATTGTTTTTGATCTGCCTCCTAGGTATGAAACCATTTTGGTCTGGATGTATATATTTATGAATTATTGCTTTAAGTCTCTGTGCCAGTATTAACATAAATAGTTTATAGTCCACATTGAGTAATGAAATTGGTCTATAGTTTTTAACTTGTGTCGGGTCTGTGTCTTCTTTGTGTATTAATGTAATAATGGTTTCTGTCCAGGATTTTGGTATTTCGGCTGTCAATAATGCTGCATTAAAAACTTGTAACATTGTTTCATCTATTGATTGTTGGCAATATTTGTAAAATTCAGTAGGAATTCCATCTAGTCCTGGAGTTTTATTGTTCTTTTGTTTTTTACGAGCTTTGATCAATTCGAACATTGTTATGGGTCGGTTCAAAATCTCTCTGTGTTCTTCAAATTGTGTGATGTTTGTTTTATGAAGGTATTTTTTAATTTGATCTTCTGGGACACCTTCCTGTCAATAGAGTTTTTGATAGAATGTTTTAACTATGTTTTTCTTATCTAGATGTGCATGATGTAAAATCCCTGATTCGTCTTGGAGTTGGTGAATAATTCTTTTTTCTGTTAGCTTTTTTAATTTATAGGCCAACCAGCATCCAGTTTTATTTGCATGTTCAAAATTAATCTGCTTCGCCATTCTTATTTTCTGTGCCAATTCAGTTTTTGTGGTTAAATTCAATTTGTGTTTGGCCAAATTAAGTCTTTGTTGCGCTATCTTGTTATTAGCATGCTGTTGTAATTTGATTTCCTCTATCTTGATTTCTTCCACTAAATCATTCCTAATTCTTTGTTTCTCTTTATTTCTTTTCGCCACATACGCAATAGTTAGGCCTCTAATATAAGCTTTCGTCGTGTCCCATAGGTTTTGTAACGAAGTTTGGTCCTTTATGTTGATTTGGAAAAATATCTTAATTTCATTTTCTATCATTTGTAGGTATTCTTTTTCCTTTATTATACTTGTATCCATCGTCCATCTTTTCTGTTTCCAAACTATTTTGACGGGATTATGATCGGCCCAAATGCTAGGCATAATTTCTACATCATATGTTTCTTTGCTTAATTGAGGTGTCATCCAGGCCATATCCAGCCTGGACCATGATATGAGAAATATGTATATTGTTTTATTTTAGTGTTCAATTCTCGCCAGGTATCATGTAAACTCATTTCTTGTGCCAAATCCTTGAATGTTTGTGGCAATGTCTTTCTTTTGATTTTATTCTTCCTATTACTGTGATAATCTTCTCATGGATTTACAATCGCATTAAAATCGCCCACAATACAAACATTTTCATAGTTCAACTCTTTAAGCTTATCATGTAGTTTTTTGTAGAAATCTGTTTGGTTTCCATTTGGAGCATAAATAGCTACTAATAATATTGTTTTTGTTTCCAATTTTACTTCTGTCATTAACACGACCCTCTTTATTAGTATGGATTAATTTAGTTCTTATATGGTCTCTGACATATATTACCATTCCTCTTTTTTTGGAATCACGTAGAGATGTGTATATTACTCCTGGTTTCTTGTTTTCAAGTAGTTTTTTCTATTGTTTTCTTATATGTACTTCTTGTAGTGTAATTATATCTGCCCCTAGTTTTTGTAACTTAGTGAATATTTGGTGTCTTTTACTTGGTGAGTTTAGACCATTTATATTGATTTGATTTTATTAGATTTATATACCGCCTTTCTCCTTGCAGACTCAGGGCGGTGAACAGCCAGATAAAAAACAAGGTACATAAAAGTGAAAATTTTAAAAACAACTAATATAAATTTGGCCGATAGTTAAAACAATTCAATTTAAAATTAATATCAAAACTCTAAAATTCTAAAAAAATTTACAGGGATCAGGCCAAGCTGGCAAGCTGAAAAAAATATGTTTTTAAGACCCGACAAAAAGTCTGGAGGTCAGAGATCGTTCGCAACTCTGGAGGAAGGTTGTTCCAGAGGGTGGGAGCTACCACAGAGAAGGCTCTCCCCTTGGGGGTCGCCAACCGACATTGTCTGGCTGACGGCACCCTGAGGAGGCCATCTCTGTGGGAGCGAACTGGCCGGTGGGAGGCAATTGGTGGCAGAAGACGGTCCCGTAAGTACCCTGGTCCTAAGCCATGGAGCGCTTTAAAGGTGATTACCAACACCCTGAAGCGCACCTGGAAGTCCACTGGTAGCCAATGCAGCTCCCGCAGGAGAGATGTCACATGGGAGCGCCCTGTTGCTCTCATAATTCCCCGCGCGGCTGCATTCTGCACCAGTTGGAGCCTCCGGGTGCACCCCAAGGGGAGCCCCATGTAGAGAGCATTACAATAGTCCAGGCGAGAAGTGACGAGGGCTTGAGTGACTGCGTAAGGAGTCCCGATCTAGAAAGGGCCGCAACTGGCGTATCAGGCGAACCTGATAAAAAGCCCCCCTGGCCACAGCCGTTGTATGATCCTCTAAAGACAGCCATGGGTCCAGGAGGACGCCCAAGTTGTGCACCCTTTCCGTGGGGGCTAATGATTCACCTCCAATAATCAGCGATGGTGTCAGCTGGCTATATCGGGACGCTGGCAGCCACAGCCACTCGGTCTTGGAGGGGTTGAGTCAAAGCCTGTTTCTCCCCATCCAGGCCCGCACGGCTTCAAGGCATTGGGACATCACTTCCATGGCATCGTTGGGGGGGGTCTGGGGTGGAGATGTACAGCTGAGTATCATTAGCATATTTATGGAAATGAGTTTTAATTCTTTTTTCATTTTTGCTAGTATTTATTTATCCGTAGTTTTGAGTTTTGTTGTGTTTCTTGTAACTCTTTGTGTAATCCCCGTCATTTCCTCCTTCCCTAGCCTCCCTAACCTCCCTCTCCTCTGATCCTTATCCTCCTTATTTGTTATTTGTGTCTCTTGATCGCTAGAATTTTGTTCTTCTTTACTTTCTCTACTGTCCTGTTCTCCTTCATATCCTAGATGTTGGTCAACAAAGTCTTGAGCTTTTTCTACAGTATCTACTCGATATTTTTTCCTTCCCATGAGATAAGTACCCCTTCTGGTACAAGCCATCTGAATTTTATCTTAAGCTTATTCAATTGTCTAGTTAAGAAATTGTAGTCTCTTCTTCTATCCCTGGCCCTTCTCGGTACTTGTTTTAATGTTAGAACTTCCCTTCCTTTATACATTACTGTCTCCTCTCTCATTTTTCTATATATTTCTTCTTTCATTGTTTTCTTTGTAAATCTAATATGCACTTCTTTGGGGAGTTTATTTCTTCTTGCATAATTTGTATAAACTCTATAGATTTCATCGATTCCATTTCTTATTTCATTTCTATCTTTGTGTGTCGCCTTTGCCAGTATTTCAATCATAATTTCACCCAAGTCTTCATCTCTCTGTTCTTCTATATTTTGGAATCTTAAATAGAAAAATGCCTTTTCCATTTCAAGAAATGTCAATGCATCTTCGGTATCTCGGCTCCTTATCGCTTATTGATTTTCAATCCTTTCCAACCTGGTAACTGTGACGTCCGTTTTTTGTTCTACTTTATAGATTCTCTGTTCATTTTCCATTATATTTTGTTGAATTTTCACTATCTTCTCATCTATATTTTTGATATCATCTGTGATCTCCCCTATGTCCAATCGCATTTGTTCGTGGTTCCTTTTGGTTTCATCATGGTTAAGAGTCATCTTATCTGCCATCCTTTTTATTCCCTCTTGAATCATTACAAGGGCAGCTTGAATATTTTGCATACCTATGATAGTATTAGCCTTCTCTTTATCTATCGGTTCTTGACCACAATTTCATAAAATTATCAATCATTTAATTAATGTTTATAACTTGAATACCAAAATATTATTACGAGACTATTTGAGAATAATTCTAATCAATAAATACAATAATATAAATAAAAAAGAAAGAAGAAAAAAAAGGAAGAAAAAAGGGAAGAAGTCAGGAAAGGAGGAAATAACGGGGAAATGACAAGCTTCTAACAATTCATCTATTACCTTACTCTTCAATTAATTAAAAGATAAAATATATTTCTCTAACAATTTTATAGTAATTCTAATATTAATATCAATATCAATGATTCAATTTTATACATTCTATATATATATTCTATATATACCCTTTTACCCACCAGGTTCTAACTATTTTAATTATTGTAACTCTAAATTAATTAACTTCAAATAAATAGATTTATCAGGTATAATCAAATATAATATACTATAGTAGTTTAACTGAATTTAAATAAGCAAACTATTCCTTTATTAATATTAAGAAAGAAAAACTAATACCTTATCAAATGTTATTTTCCAATTCTATTACATTATAGTATAATATAATAAGCTTTGGCCAAACCAGCTGAGATTTTAGTGTCCGTTTGTTTTTTGTTTTGTTATGTAGTCTTATCCTTCTTCCAATCAATCACCACTCCAAAATCTGGATCTTCCTTTTCACCTTAAATCTATTTCAGTGTCCAATTTAGTCCACTGCATTCAACTTGTAAAACCAAAGTCCAAGTCCAAAATTCTTATATAAAATATCTGCTGCTCAGTGTCTAACTTCTTATATACTGCTGTTCATCCAATGTCCACCTTTTATCCAGTTAATCTGCCACTTTTCCTCAGTCACAAATTGTATCCAGATAGTTCAATGTTTAATAGCCAAATAGACAAGAACCCTCACTTGTATCTTGATCTTCAAAAGAAATGTCACTAGAAGTATCGAAGATGGCAACAATTTGTAAAAATCCACTCAAATGGGTGCTTCCGGATTTTATCTCGTCTCTCTCCACACTCTTCACGATCTGTTTCGTTCTCTGGTTGTCCAATTCAGTCCAATCAATCCAGTCAACGCCAATAAAATCCGGTACAATCGTTTTATAGAAATCTGTCCAAAATCCTTCCTCCAGTCTCCAGCACAACACGCTCCTCACGCTCTCTCCATTCACTTCAATATTTCATGATCTGTTCTTCTTCTATATTTGTCCAACTCGATCCACTCAATCCACTAGATTTAAAGTTTTAAATTATCACCAATTTAATCGTAATATTCACAGTTCACAACTACCTTCTTCGCTCTCTCTCCTTGCACACCGGCTGCTCAAGTTATTTTTACACTGTCACGATCTGCTCAAAATGGCTCCGTTCCGATCAATCATTCTGTCGCCACTTCTCTTATCTCTCTTTCCGTCTCTCTACCACCAGCATCTACTTCTTATTATCTATTAACTTTGGGTTTAAATTTTCTAAGTTTCAGTCTTCTGTTGATGACTTCTTTTCGCTCTCAATCTTCGCTTCCCACTTACGCAGTTATCAGTGCCTCTGGCCAGCCCCGAAAGGCTGGTGTTTCCTCACTCTGGCTTAAGGGATTTATCTTGTACCTTCGAAGGAATTGCGATCCCCTCCAAGGTCCTGAGATGTTCCCCTTTCAGCTATTGATCTCTCCGCGATCAATAGCGCCTGTTTCGGCTCCAGATGTGGGATTGTTAGGAACCCAGGAATGGAGCCCTGTCCCTTTCATTCCTAACACGCTGAGGTCGCTGCCGGAAGTCCTACCAAAAAAACTTCTTTTGACATGGTTGAAGAATTAAATTTGATAGATGTGTGGAGAGTATTAAATCCCAAAGGAAAAAAAATACACTTTTTACTCTAACCCACATGAATCCTTTTTGAAAATCAATATGATATGCACAAATAGAGAAATAACCAGAGAAATTGAAAATGTAGAGATAATCCCGAATGTTTGGACTAATCATAATCCCTAGAGAATAATTTGGAGAGGGGAAAAAAAGGAAAACCAAGAGATGGACTCTGAACCCGCTAATACTACAAGAAAATGAATATTTAGAGAAGATGAAGAAAGAATTGACTCTATTTCTTGATGTAAATAAAAAACAACATACCTCACTGCAGAACCTATGGGACACAATAAAAGCAAGGAGAATAACAATAGCATATATGTCAATGAGAAACAAGGAAAAGTGGAAACAATAGGATATATTATTGAAAGAAGCAGAGTACTTAGAAAAAAATTTTCAATTAAGGCTAGATGATGTACAATTTAAGGAAGGGTTAATATTAGTTAAATTTAATAGAACAAATAAATTAAATTTAATAGAACAAACAAATTATGTCAAAAACATCAAATATGCGAGACAATACCAATTTGAAAATGCAAACAAACCGGGGAGGTGGTTGATGTATAAATTAAAGAAATTAAAAGGATTACATTAGAATATTTTGAGAATTTGTATAATCAAGAAGATGTTGAGATGGGAAAAACAAATGATTATTTAAAAGAGGAAGGTATGCCCATATTGGGAGAAGAGATGATGATGTTAAATAGACAGATTGTATTGATAAAGAAGTAATCCAACAACAAAAAACAATAAGACACCAGGACCAGATGGTTTGCCAGGAGAATTTTATAAAAATATGGGGGAAATATTAGAACCGATACTTTTGAACTGTACAATGAGGTGTTGTTGGAAGCAAAATTACCTGTCTCATGGAGAGAGGCATATATTACAGTAATCATGAAAGAAGGTATCGATGCAAACCGAATTCAAAATTACAGGCCAATTTCACTTCTAAATGCTGATTACAAGATTTCTGGATGCGCAGAAAGCCTTTGATAATTTGAATTTGCAATATATGATAAAACAAATTAGAGAAATGAAATTTGGAGAAAAATTTGAACAGATGATTGAAACAGTACTGTTCTCAAAAAGCAAATATAATAATAAATGGGGAAATTACAAGACCATTTGAAATAAAGGAGTTCGCCAGGGATGCCCTTTATCACCTCTGCTTTTTATCCTGACTTTAGAGTCATTATTGAAGAAAATCAGAGCAAATCCAGAAATTAAGGGAACTAAAATTAGAAAGGAAGAATATAAATTAAAAGCATTTGCAGATGACTTTGTGTTTTTACTGAGGACTCAAAAGAGACAGGATCTATTCTAATAAGGGAGATAGAAAAATTCGGAGAAGTATCGGGCCTTAAAATTAATAAGACAAAAATAAAAATGATAGTTAGAAATATGGTGCCACAAAAGGAAAAACAATTAGAGGAAGAATTAGGACTACAGAGCATGAAAAAAAATCAAATGTTTAGGAATATGGTTGACAGCAAGGTGTTCCTTGATCAAAGAAGACAATTATGTAAAACTATTGCAACAAATAAAATTGGATTTGGAAAGACGGGATACATTACAATTATCTATATTAGGCCGAATTGCAACTATCAAAATGAATATTTTGCCGAAACTGCTCTATCTCTTTCAAACCATACCCAGTTTTATTCATAAAACAGAATAAGAATTTTTTTATAGATTTGAATCAAATTACAACAAAATTTATATGGGCAGGCAAAAAAGCAAGAATAAAATTAACAGACCTTCAAGACAGTAGAAGTAGAGGTGATTTAGGGCTCCCAGATTGGTGACTCTATTACAAAGCGGCAATATTAGCTTGAATCAAGGAGTGAATCAATTTGAGAAATAAAAGATTACTCACATTGGAAGGACATGATTTACAAAAAGGATAGCATGCCTTTCTATGGGCTAATGAAAACAAATCACATTCATATTTTTTTCATCATAAGGTACAAGAAGCTTTAAGGCAAATATGGCAAGAAATTAAGAAAAAGCATTATATGAAAATGCCTGGATGGGTTTCGAAAATGGAGGCGATGATTCAACCCCAACACTATGGATATAAATAAGATGGCCAAATACAGCAAAATTTTAGATTGCCAAAGAAATTTAAAAAGTAGGCAAGATCTAGAAAAACAGGGAATAAATATAGATTGGTGGCCTTATTTGCAATTAAAATCACAGTATTTAAAAAATAAAGAGGAACACGGATTTGAATTGGTCCCACAACAATTAGACAAACTATTGATTGGCCCGGATGAAAAATTGATAACTAAAATTTACAACTATTTTTTAGAATTTGACAGAGCCGAGGATATAGTGAAGGGAGTGATGATAGCTTGGGCAAAAAATGTAGGGCACAATATTGAATTAGAGGATTGAGAAACAATTTGGAATAGAATATTTGGCACCTTCAAGATTGGCAAAAATATACCCAAATTGTTGGAAATGTAGACAAAAATTGGGATCTTTCTTTCATTCATGGTGGTTATGCCCAGAATCGAACATTTTTTGGAAAAAAATACAAACTTGGTTACAGGATTTAATTGGCTTTCAGATAGAATACACACCAGAATTGTTTCTTTTTGGGATAACGAAAGGGAAATATGATAAAAAAACAACATACATCATTCTACATATAATAACAGTGGCAGCCTTTGTACAGTATTTGAGAAATACAAATATGCCCTCTGAAGACTTAATAATTAAAAAAGTTTTCGACTGTGCTGAAATGGACAAATTGACATTTGAACTAAAAGGATTGACGGATTTGGAATACTATGTAATATGGGAGAAGTAATACAAATGGATTGAAAATAGAAAAAAAAAATTAGATAAATTAGGATTGGATTTAGTTAGAAATTTAGTTAGAGAATAAGTAAATTATAGTAATATGTTATGTAAATGGTCAAAGTTATGTACAAGAATTCTTTTTGTATTTTATTTATTGAAAATAAAATATTAAAATTACAGAATACATATAGTTAAGTCTCTTATATCACCTTAGTAAAATCAACAACAATAATCAAATGTATAAAATGTGATTCAGAATAGATTAATACAGATAGCTGTCAATTTACAACTGGATTTTCTGGTTTCTCTGGGATTTTTTTGGGAAGGGGGAGAAGTTTCATTTCTCATCCAAGAACTTGGATGAGAAGCAAAATGTCTTAAAAAAACCCCAGAAAGTCCAGCTGCTCTTGAAAAAGCACCTTTGGGACGACCATGACCTGGATGAGTGAGAATCTCTATAAACAACCCCAGTTGAGCTTGGAATTTTGTTTGTAAATCATTGCCTTATTAATCAAGATGCCAATGTGATTATCTTATCAGTGACTGCTATCCCAGCTATTCCTGATGTGATTGCTAAGCAGACAGAATGATGGCTGCTGAAAGAAGGCAGGCAATTCCCCCCTGTGCACAGAAGGAAATTCCCATGCTGGGCTGTAGAAACAAAGCCAGGATCCCAAAGATAGGAGTGTTGTTTCTTCAGGTTATTGCAAGCTTTTCCCTCACTTCCATGTACAATCCTGAAAATTAGAGCTTCCTTTCTCCAGCCCAGCATGCTAGTTTCCCTTCCTGTCTTGGGAGTGGCTGCATGGTGCCATTTATTCTTCAGGAACATTGTGTTTGCTTTAAGGCATCATAGTGTTTCTAAAGGGTGGAAAGGATTTTCCAGCAAGCATCAGAATCAGACTTTTTCCAGCCAGCACCAGAGCCACAAGGCGTTTTTTGCAGGCAAAATCAATCTACAGGTAGTCCTTCCCCTTTCAAAAGATACTGACTGAAAAAGTCCATGATGGGATTTTAGCATGGAGCACTTGAAGCATGGGGCATTTGGAGCCAACTGGATGCTGCAAATCTGTGCTAAAATCCTTTTTTGGCTTTTCAGCCAGCATCTTTCAGAGTGGATGGGATGCTTGGTGTAGGCAAAATCAATCTGGCAGACGACTCTTTCAGTTTAAAGAGGTTGATTGAAAAAGGTCTGTCCCAAAATGTGACCAAATGGATTTGTTCCAGCCAGCCCTCATGAACCAGAAGGAGTCCTGTGGCAGGGCTTGCAACATCTTTCTGAAAAAAAGTACTGTCCTTTATAATAAAGGACATATAGTCACTGTAGTTAACTTCTTTTATCTTATTCTTCCCTTCCTTTAATCAGCTTGGGAGCACACTATAGAAAGGTTTGTGGCTTTCCTTGAATTAACTACCATGTTTCCCAAAAATAGAACTTACCCCAAAAATAAGCCTTAGCCAGATTTTTAAGAGCACCTAATATAACCCCTACCCCAAAAATAAGCCCTAGTGAAGGGGATGGGCATGGCCAACACAGGAGGCAGAGAAAACACGCATGAGCCAACGGTATCTGGCAGCAGCCACAGCCCACGCAATGCAGGTGAGTTGATTACTTGTCGAAGCAGAGGCAGAGATGGGGTGGGGGGTGGGGAAAACATGCGATCTGGACATGTGGGCTGTGGGAAAGCTGAGAGTTGTTGGGCCAAAGCAGCCGGTGGCTGTGGGAGGCACATCTTCATGTAGTGGCATAGGCAGCAGATGGAGGCAGAGGGGCAGCTGATCCAGATGCACCATGCGGGGCGTGAGAAAGCCAAGACAAAGTGGGCCGGAACGGGTGGGCAACCGCAGGAGGCTTATTTTCATATCTCTTGACTTGCCTGTGGCCCGCATAGCGCATTGGGATTTCCTGTCTTCCACCCTGTACCTCTGCCTCTGTCTACTGCTGGTGCTGCCACACGAAGATGAGCCTCCTGTGGCTGCCCATCCAATCTGGCCCACTGACTTGGCTTTCTCGCAGTGCATCTGGATCACCTACCTCCTCCCCAGGCCACTGCCTCTGTCTGCTGCTTGGACAAGGAATGTTGCTGGATACCATTGATCCATGTGTGCTTGATGCCTCTTGGAAGCTGCTGCACCCAGCTGACCTGATCATTCTGAAATTGTGTTTCCCCAAAATAAGCCCTACTGCTTATTTTGGAGCCCCCCAAAATATAAGTCTTATTTATGGAGAAACACGGGTTATCAGTATCAATGTTAAAGATTTTCTATTTTCGATACATATTTTCTTTCTTATGATGTATCCTTCAGGAACATTATTAAATAAGTAAGTGGGTGAAAATTTTAGTGAATATGAAATTTTTAGTCCAATGTAGAAAATTGTACACCAAAGAATTAGACATTTCTGAGCCACTTCACAATGACGTTATGGGACACATGGACAAAAGCAACATGTATATTTGTAGAGAGAGTTGTAATCTGAGAGGCTTCCTAGTAACACCAAATATGCCTGCTAAATCCTGGTGAGAGAGAGTAGCTCAAAGATGTATTAGGCTGGGGTAGATAACCTTTCTGGTACATCTTTGGAGCTCTGTGAAAAGAGCTGGTGTATAAATGTGGATGATTTCATTTTTCATAGAACATTATTTGAGATTTTTTTTCTTCATCATATTTCTGTGTTTTTCTTTCAGTTATTACTGTGATAGAATTTGAGAATTTTACAGAAATCTGCAGAAAATAATTAGTACATAATAACCGTATACAAAGTGCAATAAGTCTAGGTTATTTTTCTAGGTTTTGAGTCCAGAAATACTTATTAATTTTATATAGATAAAACCTACATAGAAACATCATTTTCATGAGAGTGACAATACTGAAACTAAATGATTTTAACTTTTAATTCCATTCTTCAGAATAAGAAGCAACATAGTTTATATTTTCATTTAAATTATTAAAATCTTGTTACGCATAACATTTAAGTAGATATTTTTAACATATATTTTTAAAAATCAATGTATTTTTTTTCCCACTGATCTTCTTAACAGAGAATTCTTGAGCTGGAAAGTTCCCCTACAAAGTGTCCACAAAATGATAAAAGTCAGTTAAAAGATCTGGTTGTCCAGACAGAATCAGACAAAAATGATCACAGTACAGTAATAGATACTATGACTGTAAAACATAGAAAAGAAATTGAATATGTGAAGCAGCAAGAACAGCTTGATATATTTACCCAGCAGCAGCAATCAGAATTGGAAAAACTAAGAAAACATTGTGAAGAAGAAACAGCCAAGCTGTTAAAAGAAAAAGAGGCTGTATTTCATGCTCATATAGAAGAAATGAATGAAAAAACTTTAGAAAAGCTGGATGTGAAACAAACAGAGCTAGAAGCACTTTCATCTGAATTGTCAAATGCTCTGAATACCTGTCAAAATCTTGAACAATATATTTCTAAGTTAAAAGAGGATGCAGATAAAGCAAACGTGCAGTTTGAGACAAAACTTAATCAGGAAAGGAATAATCATAAGGAACAAGTTGAAGCTATTTTTAAAGACCAGGAAGTAATTGAGAAATCATTTAAAGAAGAAATAATTCAGCTCAAACAACTCTTGGAAGCAAAAGAGAAAAGTGAAGAAGAATTAGAACAGAAAAAAATGAAAGAAACTCTAGGAAAAGCTGAGTCACAATGTAAAAGAAAGTCTGCGGAATTAGATTTTTTATGTCAGTTAAGGGAAGATAATAGAAGTATTTATGAAAACAAGTTTAAAAATTTGCAAGAGAAATTGGAAGTTATAAAGCATAAAAAGTCAAAACTTGAAGAACTAGTTGTAAAAACTGAAACCCAGCTGAATGAAGTAAAAACCGAGTTAGATTTTCAGACATCCCAGGCAAATGATCTAAAATGTGAATTGGAAGAAGAAAAGAGAAAAAATATACAGAACACCTCATCTCTGACAGAAAAGTATGAATCACAGTTAAGAAACCTTGGAGAAGAGATCAGTCAGTTAAAAAGTCATTGCACTGGCAAGGAAAGTGAAATTGGACAAATAAAGCATTTCATGAAGCAACAAATTGAAAAGTATAGGCAGTTGTTATCAACCAAAGAAGAAGAAATTAATGCTTTAAGAGACAAATATGAACTCAAATTAAAGCAGCAAAAGACACAAGCAGAGGAAGCTATAGAAAAAGTAAAAAAAATGCAGGAAGAATTTAAGCAAAAACTTTCAGAACAAGAAGCAAAACTGAAAAAAGAGATTGAGGGCAACCAGTTGGAGTTTTGTCAGAAAGAGAAGCAGTTCGCTTCAAAAATGCTGGCAATGACTCATGCAAGTTCACTTGGAATAAATGATGCTATTTCAAAACTGGAGATGAATCAGAAGAAACAACTAAAAAGCATGGCTGAAGCTCACAAGCAAGAAATGGGTGAACTTTTACATCTTTGGGAAAAGAAACTAAAACAGCAGGCTGAAGAACTTCGGGAAAAGCATGAAATAAGATTGCAAGAAAAAGAGCAAGAAATAAAAGATCTGAAAGAAAAACTGGCCACATTTGATGCTGAAAGAGAAAAGAATAATGCAGAGATTACATGGTTAAAGGACAAAGATACAAAGAAAGACAAAACTATACATGAACTTCAAGAACAACTGCAACAGACATTAGCACAGGTGAACCTTTTGAAACAAAAAGAAATTGATTTTAAAAAGCAACTTGTAAAATTAGAGGATGATCTTAATTTTTCTTTGAAGGAGAAAATAACAGTACAGGAACAGCTTAATGAGCTAATGATAACAGAAGAAAAAAAGAAATATGACTTTTTGGAACTGGCAGATAAACTGAAAATGTCTGATGTGGAACTCCATGCCTTGAAGATGTCTCATGTTAAAGAACAGGAGAATTATGGAACAAAGTTAGAAGGGGAAAGAAATGAGTTTCAGCAAAAACAAGCTGAATTCGAAAATTTCAAGAGAGATACAATTAGACAACTGGCTGATTACCAGCAAAAGGCAGAAACTTTATTGAAAATAAAAGTTGGTGAACTGATTGAACAATGCAATGAAAACATTTCTTCAATAATAGTTAAAATTGCTCACTGTCAGCAACAGATAATAAAAATTAAAGAAGGCATATTAATTAAAATCAATCAAATTCCAGATCTAGAATTTCAACTTAAACAATTAACAGAGAGTCATGTAACATTACACAGTAGTTTACAGGAGTCAAAAAAGCATTTAGAGGAAAAGGAACACTTAATGATGTCTATGAAAGCAGACATGGAAAAACTTCTAACTGAAAAGGAACAATTGCAAAAAGAAAGTTATTTCCAGCAGCAAACAGCAACAGAGAAGGAATCTTGTATCACACAGCTGAAGAAAGAATTATCTGAGCATAATAATGTTGTTACTTCTATGAGGGAGGAGATAAATGAGAAAAAAGCAGAAATCACAGATCTCAACAAGCTTATTAGTGAATTGAACCTCAGACTTGAAAACACCATATTAGAAAAGGAAACTGCCACAACAATGTTAAACAAGCAACACAAAGAAAATGAACTGCAGTTACTAAATGAGATGGAAGTACTATCTTCCAAAGTTGAATCATTGAGTGAAGATAAAGTTATTGCTCTGAAACAGGTAGACCACTGGATGAACAAAATGTCAGAATGGAAGAAGAAAGCTCAATTGAGATTTACACAAAATTATAATACTATTAAGGAATTACAAAATAAGATTGAACTGATTAATAACCAAGTCAGTGAAAAAGAAGAAGAACTGAATAGAAGGAAAGAAGAGCATGATAAACAAACCAAACAGTTAGAACATTTAAAAAGCTTAATGGAACAAAAGCAGGTCAGAAAAGAAAAACAGGAATCTGATTTGGTTGGTGAGATAAAAATCCATTCAGCAAGAATTGCTGAATTAGAAGAGCATATTGCTCGGAAAACAATGGAAAATGATTATTTAATGGAAGAATGTAAAAAGTACCGTGAACAAGACAGTGAGCAAAAAGAAATGGCACAACAACTCCAACAGGCTCAGGGAGCAATAGTGGACAAGGATGACAAGCTGAAGGAGATGGAACAAAAAGTCGTAACTTTTGAGAAGAAAATGCAGGTTATGGAAATTGACCTGGAAGAAAAATCAAAAGAATTTGAAGGAATAAAACTGGCTCTATTGAAAACCAAAGAGGAAGAATTAAAGGCTTTAGAAGAAAGGCTTATTTCAGAAACAACTTCTAAAATAGCAGATCTGAAAAAAAAGGCTGAACACAAAATTGCTTCTATTAAAAGGCAGTTGACCACTCAGATGGAAGAGAAAGAACAGCAAAATAAGCTACAGAAAAAAATGCAAGAAAAAGAAAAGAAAATCATGTCTTTAGATTTAGAAAAAGAGTTGATACAGAAAGTAGAAACAACAAAAGTTTCTGCAGAGCAAGATAAAGTCCATGCTTTAGAGAATATGCAAAAGATGTATGATTTAAAAATTGATATTTTAAGAAAGGATTTATTGGATAAGGAGAGATTACTTGAGAAGTATAATGAGGAAACAAAAATGTGTAATATTTCAAAAATGGAGACTCAGGATCAGCAAGAACTTCTTAAAAGAGCTCAAGAAGATAAAAATAAAATTGAAAATCTTCAGCGAGAACTTGAGGAACAAATCAAGAAACAGGCTTCATTACTTAAACAGCATACTAAATATGAGAGCGAATTAACAATTATCAAACTAGAATTGAAAAACAAAGAAGTAAATCAACAAAATATGGAAATTGCACTTAAAGACTTAGGAAAAAAGCTTCAAGAAAAGGAGCAGGAAGAACAATCTTTACAACAAAAGATATACCATGTTGGTGAAGATTTTATGAAAGAGAGACAACACAGGATTGAGGTCAAAAATAGGATTACAGAATATGATGAGAAATTAAACAGACTGCAAGAACAGGTAGATGAAAGAAGTGGCCTTATAAAAATTCTAGAAGGAAATATAGAAGAAAAGACTAAATCAGTCTTTGAACTTCAGAAGATGGTTGATAAGATGCAGATGCAACAGAAAGATTTGCAAACTACACTGAAACATACAGAGCAAGAGAAACAGGAACAGCACAGAAATATGATTAAGCTTCAGAAGGATTTGCGAACGTTGCGGAAAGAACATCAGGAAGAGCTGGAAATTATGAAGAAAGAATCTAGAGAAGAAATGGAGCAAAAAATAAAGTAAGTTGCTATTAAGTAACTTTTAACTCTTTATGAAATGTATGTAGAGTAAAACTGAATGAAATAAAGGTTATGATTAACATTTGCCAAATATGGATATATGTATCTAGCAGGCAAACTCAGCTGTTTAAATCTGTTGAACCCTTTTATGGAGAACAATCTCAGTTTGGATGAATATCTCTCAAAGTAAAATGTCCAGTTATGAAAAAGTGTGTTGCCTGCATGTGCAGTGTCTTTATTCCTTTCTTTGTGAATCAAGCAATCACATCTGAAAAATACATGCTATTATGGTTACCCATTTTATGCAAATCAGAGTTGTCTATTTGCTTTAAAACAAGTCAAAATTTTGAAGTTCACAAGTGCAGATAAAATCCAGAAATTATGATTATTTAAAAGCTTATATTTCTAATTGCATACTATATAAAGAAATACATAAGGAAGTAAAATTCAACCTTCAGTTTATGAGCTAAGATATAATAATAGGAATGTAACCATCAATTAGATATAAGCCTAAATTTATACAAAACAACTGAATAATGTATAGTCTGTTTCCAACAATTAATCATTTAAGATGTATGTTTAAGATGCTATATTTAAAATTGCTGGATATCAATTTATAGTTCACACCTAAATATATTTACCTAAGATATAATCTACTTACATTGTTCCTAAATTGTCACCTTTTTACATTTTTACATTATACAAGTATTTTCCTATATTTTCATTGTGGTAAAAATCTAAAGGATTAGATGTAATTTTATAAGTATTGTATGGAAAAATAATGAAATAAATTATTTTAACCACTTTGTTACCCAATATAATCTAATAAGAAAATTTTTAGAGTTTTTTACCATGATGCTTCAGCTAAAAAAATCTTAATTTCTTATATTCTGATATCTTAATAGATATGAACAGGAAGACATTGAATTGAAGCACAATTCCACATTAAAGCAGCTAATGAGGGAATTCAATACCCAACTGGCACAAAAGGACCAGGAATTAGAAATGGCTGTAAAAGAAACTATCAGTAAGTTACAGTGATATACTTTGTACATTTCAAATGCTACAAATATCAAATATGTTTTTTTCAGAGAATTTTGGGTAGCATTTTTGACATGATGCTCTGCAGGTGTTATGGACTGCAAATGGCATCACCCACTCCCAGTTTATTCCTCATATGACAATGTGATATGCGGAAGAAAAAGAAAAAAAAGAAACAGAATTCAAAGAATTTAAGCATCTAAAAGGAAAAATACAAAAGGTGTGATAAGGACATGTCTGTGGTGCAGAGAAGGAAAGTTGGTGGGACTTTTGTTGAAACTAGGAAAAACAGAAAAGAAAATGGGGGAGGGCTGTAAATCATTAATGCAGAGAAGTTCCATGGCAAACAAGAAACAGCATGAGTAAGGTCATGTGAGGGCAAGGCTTGAACAGATCCTCAGCAGCATCTTACTTCCTTCTGAATCAGAGTTCAAAATGGTTGCAGCTATCAGGAAACTAGAGAATGAAGGAGGAGTGGAGAAGTAGTTAAAAGTTCCTAGTTCAAATGGCATTGCTTCAATATGAGAAGACTGCCAACACCTGTCCTGGGGAATGATACATGAGAAACTCCAAACAAAGAAGAGAGTTGATGGCTGTGAACTCAGAACTCAGTCACTTAAGAAAAAGGTACCAAAAAAGCCAGTGACTCAGGAAAGAGTAGAGTGAGAAAGAGATATTAAATAATAAAACCTAGGAGTAAAATAATAACACAGTCAAGAAGTAAAGATCAGCAGGCTGGTTGCTAAGACAGGAAGAGCAATAAAGTAAAAGAACAATAGATGTTCAGGCAGAAAAAGATATTAATGAAACCAAGAAAAGAGTTTTAATGTTAAAAGTGAAATCTTAATACAAATTGAAATAATAACAGAATAGAGATTAAGGAACCCTTAGCAATAGAGAAATAACCAACCCATCTTTTGTTCACTCTAAAGTAAAAACCAAACTTTTTTTCAGTCATGCCCTGGTCATTTCTTATATTGACTAGTGCAAAAATATATTACTTGAACCTACCCTTGAGTGTCTAGAAGGTGGAGTAGATGCATAATGTGAATAGTTTTGGATGCACCAAGGCTTGCACATGTAATACCTGTGGTTTGTGAGCCACATTGGGTACCAGGTATTTATTATCACCTTCAAATCCTTTCATGGCATATGGTTGCCTGAGCAACTTTTGTCCTTATTTCATTAACTCACCCCACCCAATCAGGCAAAGATGTTAAATATAATAACCAATTAGTTAAAGAACTTTGACTAGGGTGGAAGAAAGTCTTTCCTGCCATTGCTCTCATCCTTTGAACTGTCCTGGAGGTGAGGCAAGCCCTTACTCTCCTAACATTTTGGAAGAGCATCAAGACTTAGCTCTGTCAACTGGCATTGGAGTCTAAAAGTATCATGCAACCCTGGGAATGGTTAGTGCAGAGGTGTCATACTCGATGTCATTGAGGGCTGCATCAGGGTTGTGTTTGACCTGGGGGGGGGGGCGTGGCCAAGGTGGGCATGGCCAGTTTCACATCACTCATATTGGGGGTACCTGTGGCCCGACCACTCTGCCAGAGAAAACGGGCTCCCTTTTTGGCTGGGACAGCCTCCTACAATCCTCTGCCAGCAAAAACGGAGCTTGGGAGGGCTGTGTTTTTGCTGGCAGAAGCACCATGGGCCAGTCCTTTGCTATTTCCAGGGTTCCTCCATGGGCCAGATCTAAGTACCCTGTGGGCCAGATCTGAGCCCCTGACCTTGAGTTTGACAACTCTGGATTAATGTGTTTCATCTGTGTTTTAGCTTTTATATTTTTTAATTCTCTTTTTTAAACTTTGGTTTTGATTATGACTTATATGATTTTTTGGGGGTTTTTTGTAAAAATTCGAAGTTATACAAGTGTAATGGGCAATATAGATACTGATCAATTAAATAACATAACACTTAAAATATGAATCCCCATGGTTTTTTATTGTGCCTGATGTTTATTTTATGTCTATAGCAGCTGAATACCCATGCTCCACTACGAAATTATGTGATTGGGCTTGATAAATCGACAGAGTTTGAAAATTAATGAGTAATCAGCCTCTCCTCTCCCCTTCTCTCTCTCAGGCTGGCCCAATAGATCCTCTCCTATCCCCTTCTCTTCCTCAGGCTGGCCCCATAGATCCTCTCCTCTCCCCTTCTCTCCCTCAGGCTTGACCCCATAGATCCTCTCCTAACCCCTTCTCTTCCTTAGACTGGCCCCATAGATTCTCTTCTCTCCCTCAGCCTTGCCCCATAGAAATGTCTCCTATCCTGTCCTCTCCCTCAGGTTTTCTAGCCCCTTCTCTTCATCAGGCTTGCCGCACAGAAGCCTGTCCTATGCTATCCCATTCTCTCCAGAGTTATTTTCAAGGTGGGAAGGGGAGTAGAAGGTCTAACTAATTAGCATTAGAGTGTGTTATAATAATATAGGAAATACTAATGCTCTGTTGGTCATTTCAAAAAATCCTTTCTTAGTGAGCACCTAGAAGCCAAGGGGAACATATGTGGCAAATTGCAAGTTTATAGGCTTTACGGTTCTGAAGATTTTGTGATTAATGCGTGAGTGGTTTTCGCTTTTATATATATAGATTTTTAAATAAAACACTCTTTCTCTAATAAATCCTCATGCCTTTCTTGGTTTCTCTAATCCTTGGAACTAGTCTATAACTCATTTCCTGGAGCAGAAGTGATCCTTTATAAGCAATAGGAAAATAACACAAAGTACTGTTTTCTTCAGGAAGGCCTATTATATAGTCATTTGGATAAATGTAAGGAATCATAGGAACAAGCACATTTCTTTCCATCAACTTCCTTTACTAATTTATTTAGGATTCAGGACAATCCCACCACCAATTGTAATATTTTACCTCATTTTGTTTTTACTCTATTTTTAATGTATTTCTGTTTGTAGTTCTTGTGATTGTAATAAAAATATCTTCTTGTGATTTAAAATTAACCTTGAATTTTCTGAGGATTTATCACTATTTCTGCTTAGGAATATTTTTATTTGGTTTGAAGATGTCTGAAATTAACCCAGTTTAGGAAATAAAAATCCTGATAAAGTTGGAGGAAAATATTTTGAAGGGTTCAATAAGATAATAATGAAATATACATGGCAGGGGAAAAAAGTGAGAATTAATCTAAAAATGTTACAAGATGTAAGAGCTAGGGGAGGGTTTGTACTACCGAATTGGGAATTACATTACCAGGCAGTAGCATTAACTTGGATGAAGGAATGGATTGTGCTGAGAAATACAAGATTATTGACATTGGAGGGACATGACCTGCAATTAGGTTGGCATGCTTTTTTATGGTATGGAAAAAATAAGATACATGGTTACTTCCAAAGACACTATATAAGAAATGATTTGTTATTAGTATGGGAAAAAATTAGAGAGCAACACTTCTTGAAAATACCAGCCTGGCTTTCCACAATGGAAGCACTTATACATCCAAATATTATTAATATGGGAAATATTGTTAGATACAAAGATATTTTGTCAGATAAGGGGAAACTTAAAATGAAATATGAATTGGAAAAGCGGGATTGATATGGATTGGTACACAACAGTTGTAAATATAATCTGGATATGAAAAGGATGCTAAACTTTATGGTTTTTATACGGAACTGGCAGAATTAGATAAGTTATTGACAGGAATAAAAGAGAGAATGCTAAAAAAAATTGTAGAGTTACTTATTGAGCATTAAATTAGAAGAAGAGCAAGTCAAAGAAACAATGATTAATGAATACCTCCCACCACCCGATATACTCTCACAGAGAGGGCCTCCTCAGGGTACCGTCGGCCAGACAATGCCGGCAGGCGGCCCCTAGGGGGAGAGCATTCTCTGTGGGAGCTCCAGCCCTATAGAATGAACTACCCCCGGATATAAGAAAGATTCCTGACCTCCGTGCCTTCTGACAAGCCCTGAAGACTCTACTGTTTCACCAAGCCGGTTTGACTTAAATTTGTGTTAAATTTTAATAGGGTTTTCAGTAGGGGTTTTAATTTTACAGCCAAACAGTTTAATTATCTTATTAATTTTAATTTTTATACCTGATTGTTTTAACATGGCTGTAAACTGCCCTGAGTCCCATTCGGGAGAAGGGCGGTATATAAATGCAAAAAAAATATGATAGCATGGGAGAAAAACTTTGGTCACACGATATGATAGCAACTATGGGATAGGAATTACAAATTAAGATTGACAACTGCATACAAAGAAAACCTATATAAGATGTTTTATAGATGGCACTTAGCACCAGAAAGACTGGCCAAAATTTTTAAAATTAAATCAACTAAATGTTGTGAATGCCAACAGACACCGGAGTCGTATTCTTATACAGTGGTGCAAAAAAGTATTTAGTCAGCCACCAATTGTTCTCCCACTTAAAAAGATGAGAGAGGCCTGTAATTGTCATCATAGGTAGACCTCAACTATGAGAGACAAAATGAGAAAACAAATCCAGGCAATCACATTGCCTGATTTGGAAAGAATTTATTTGCAAATTATGGTGGAAAATAAGTATTTGGTCACCTACAAACAAGCAAGATTTCTGGCTCTCACAGACCTGTAACTTCTTCTTTAAGAGGCTCCTCTGTCCTCCACTCATTACCTGTATTAATGGCATCTGTTTGAACTTGTTATCAGTATAAAAGACACCTGTCCACAACCTCAAACAGTCATACTCCAAACTCCACTATGGTGAAGACCAAAGAGCTGTCGAAGGACACCAGAAACAAAATTGTAGACTGCACCAGGCTGGGAAGACTGAATCTGCAATAGGCAGGCAGCTTGGTGTGAAGAAATCAGCTGTGCGAGCAATAATTAGAAAATGAAAGACATACAAGACCACTGATAATGTCCCTTGATCTGGGGCTCTATGCAAGATCTCACCCCGTGGGGCCAAAATGATCACAAGAACGGTGAGCAAAAATCCCAGAACCACACAAGGGGACTAGTGAATGGACTGCAGAGAGCTGGGACCAACAAAACAAAGGTTACCATCAGTAACACACTACGCCGCCAGGGACTCAGATCCTGCAATGCCAGACGTGTCCTCCTACTTAAGCCAATACATGTCCGGGCCCGTCTGAAGTTTGCTAAAGAGCATTTGGATGATCGAGAAGACGATTGGGAGAATGTCATATGGTCAGATGAAACCAAAGTAGAACTGTTTGGTAGAAACACAACTCGTCGTGTTTGGAGGAGAGAGAATGCTGAGTTGCATCCAAAGAACACCATACCTACTGTGAAGCATGGGGGTGGCAACATCATGCTTTGGGGCTGTTTCTCTGCAAAGGGACCAGATCTGTGTAGAAGAAAGAATGAATGGGACCATGTATCGTGAGATTTTGAGTGCAAACTTCCTTCCATCAGCAAGGGCATTGAAGATGAAACGTGGGTGGGTCTTTCAGCATGACAATGATCCCAAACAACCGCCCAGGCAATGAAGGAGTGGCTTCGTAAGAAGCATTTCAAGGTCCTGGAGTGGCCTAGCCAGTCTCCAGATCTCAATGCCATAGAAAACCTTTGGAGGGAGTTGAAAGTCCGTTTGCCCTGCGACAGACATCACTGCTCTAGAGGAGATCTGCATGGAGGAATGGGCCAACATACCAGCAACAGTGTGTGCCAACCTTGAGAAGACTTACAGAAAATGTTTGACCTCTGTCATTGTCAACAAAGGATATATAACGAAGTATTGAGATGAACTTTTGATATTGACCAAATACCAAATTTCCACCATAATTTGCAAATAAATTCTTTCCAAATGAGACAATGTGATTGTCTGGATTTGTTTTCTTATTTTGTCTCTCATAATTGAGATCTACCTATGATGACAATTACAGGCCTCTCTCATCTTTTTAAGTGGGAGAACTTGCACAATTGGTGGCTGATTAAATACTTTTTTGCCCCTCTGTATGTGATGGACATGTGGGGAAGCAAAAAGATACCTGGGCAAAAATTTGTATGTGGCTGGACAAGATGACATAATAACATATTGATTTAAAATCGGAATTGTTCCTGTTGGGAATTTTACCGGGAATTTATAGTAAGGAAACTGTATATTTGATTATTCATGTAATAACCGCAGCTAGAATCATATTTGCACAAAATTGGAAAAGTGAAGAGAAAGTGATTAAGAAAATATTAGAATGTGCAGAAATGAATAGATTAACACTTGCAATAATATTTATGGGATTATTATATAATATATAATATATGGGAGTTGTTTTATCAATGGTTAGAGAATAAATATGAAAGCAATGATAGATAAGTAAAGAAGAGAAATGTTAGGTTTATATTAGTTTATCAGTAATATTATTTAGTATTAATATAAGAATGAGTGTAAGATGACACTGTTTAATGCAAGTTGGAATGTTTGTATTTAAAAAAAGGAAATAAAAATCTAAGAGATCAAATAAATAGTAGGACTATACGGATTAGTTTGTTAAGGTTTTGCACTTCAGTAATCTTTGACTTGAAGTGCAAAGAGCTCTAAATTCTTGGTGCTGATACTGTGTTTTATTGGATATGCTGCACATACAAGAAGTTCATTTCTTTTTCAAAGAAAAACAGAAACAAACTAGTGCTGTTTAATTGTTTGAATGTGAAGTTTTATTGAGGAAAGCAGCCATTAACTCTTTACTAATAGTTGCTAAATAGCTATAAAATAAAACAAACTTTGAAGATATTGTAATATCTTGCACACAGTTTAATTACAGACTTGTTTGCAAAGAATACCTGTTTAACTTGTTTTCTTTTGAATTTTCTTTTTAAAAATTTCTTCAGGTACAATAGTTGCTCTTTACATTTTAGCCATTGCTGATAAAGGTTTAAAATAGAAAGCTAATTTTATTAACCTAGTCATAGTAACACTGTTGCACATTTTTAAACAGGTAAAGCCCAGGAAGTGGAATCTGAATTGATAGAAAGTCACCAGACAGAGAGAGTTCAACTGCATAGAAAGATTTCAGAAAAGGATGATGATCTACAAAGAACAGTGAAAAAGTATGAAGAAATACTTGAGGTATAAATTTGTATTGAATAATGTTTGTGATCTTAAAATGTAAATATACACTTGAGATTTGTATATAGCTAAAGATTGGTACACACAACTGTGATATTTATTTATTTTAAAAAATTTATATTGCTGCCTATTTGCACATGGCGACTCAAGATGGCTTACACAAATATAAAAACATCTTATATAAAAAAAACTAATAGAAGAAAATAATAAAATAATAAATTAATAAAATAATAGTGTTCCATCCCCCCCCCCCCCGCCCCCAGCGACAACACATCACACAAACCATTTAATGGGCTGTATCCTGCTCTCGGTTCCCCAGGCTTGCTGGCAGAACTAGGTCTTCAGCACTTTCCTAAAGAGTGTTAGAGTCGGGGCCAGTCTAATCTCTGGGGGAATGATGTTCTAGAGAGAGGGAGCCACCAAGGAGAAGCTGTTTCTTCTAGGCCCCACCAGGTGTATCTTCCTAGGGGATGGGATGCACTGGTCCTTGCCTCCCCACTCTAGTGGGTTGGGTAGATATGACTAGCAAGAGATGGTCCCAAGCCATGAAGAGCTTTAAAAGTGACTACCAGCACCTTGAGTTGCACCCGGAAGCAAATCTTCAACCAGTGCAGCTCCCTCAGGAGAGGTGATACATGGGCACACCAAAGTGTGCACAAAATCATGTGGGCCACTGCATTTTGCACCAACTGGGACTTCTGGCTCTTCAAGGGCAGGCTCATATAGACCGTGTTGCAATAGTCAAGTCAGGAAATGACTAGAGCATGAGCAGTTGCACAAAGGCCCTCCTGGCCACGACCTCCACCTGCTGTTTGAGCAGGAGTCGCAAGTCCAAGAGAACCCCCAGATTACGCACAGGGTATGTCTGAGGCAGTGTCACCCCATCCAAGAACAAAGCTGGCAATTCTCCATGGGCCAGAGAAGCCCAAACCCAGACCCATTCAATTTTGCCAGGGTTTAGTTTCAACCCATTGCTTCCCATCCAGCCCCTAACAGCCTCCAGGCACTGTGAGAGGGAGGACACAGCATTGCTTAGCTCACCATGGGTTGAGACATACAGCTGAGTATCATCAGCATATTGATGATATCTCAATCCATGGTGACTGATGATCTCACCCAACAGCTTCATATAAATGTTGAACAGAAGCAGAGAGAGTACCAAGTCCCCGCAAAGCAGTAGGCAATGGCTGAAACTCTCCTCCTATCAACACTGACAGAGAGCGGCTGCAGAAGAAGGAAGTGAACCAAGATAGCACAGGACCTCCCGTCTCCCGAAGCCGCTCCAGAAAAATAACATGGTCGAGAGATCAAGTAGAGCAAGGATGGATGCACTACCCACATCCTACTCCCACTAGAGATCATCCAAAAGCACAACCAATGACGGTTCTGTCCCAAATCCAGGCCTGAATCCTGACTGATAGGGGTTGAGATAATCCATTTCATCCAGAAACTTCTGGAGCTGCTGCGCAACCACTTTCTCAATAACCTTCCCTAAAAAAGGAAGATTGGAGACAGGCTGGAAATTATCCAACAGGGTGGAATCCAGTGATTGCTTCTAAAGAAGAGGGCGGACCACAGCCTCCTTAAAGTGCTGGGGCACTACCCCCTCCTTTAGGAAAGCATTGACTATCACCCGAGTCCACCCATCTGTCATCTCCTGGGAAGTTTTCACCAGCCATACATGAAGTATATTTAGTATGGTAATTCAGTAAAAGTACTTCAATTCCTACATAGAATTGAAATCATCATAGCCAGCCAATATGAATAAAAGAATAAAATGTAAAGTATATTTTATGAATAGGTAACAATGCAGTTGCATTGCTTTCTTTTTCTGTTGCTTAATTATTCTTCTTTTTGTTTTATATGCAAAAAACATATTTAGAAAGCATATTCTTTGCAAACACCACTCTGGAATTGGGGTAACTCTCCTCTTATCTCATTCCATTTGGCAAGGGCACCAGGTCAAAGTCCTCTGGAGGTCTTTTTGTATAATTTTCATTAAAACTTTTAAACTAGAAGATAAAAGCTAACACAAACTAACACAAAATGAAGAAGATAAAAAAGAATGAAACCAAAGGAAAAGCAAAAGTTGCTAAAAAGGAAAAAAAACCTAAAGGAAAAATAGAAAAAGGGGGGGAAAGTATAAAATGGTTTCAAATATTCTTCACAGCAGTACAAATACATTTTGAACTCTCTCTCTCTTGTTATATTACTCTTCTTTCTATAATCTATTCTGTCTAATTTGACAAAATGACAAAATTAGTGGACCAGAGAAATGCTGCTGATATAATTTACTTGAACTTCAGTAAGGCATTTGATAAAAGTAGACCATAACCTACTACTAGATCAAATAGAAAAATATGGTTTAGACAGCATCACGACCAGATGGATTCGTAACTGGCTGACCAACTGCACTCAACGTGCAATCCTCAATGGAATTGCATCTACATGGAGGGAAGTATGCAGTGGGGCACCCTAAGGCTCTTTTTTAGGCCGAGTACTCTTCAACATCTTCATCAATGATGTTGTATGAAGAGATGACTGGGGCACTCATCAAATTTTCAGACAACACTAGGCTAGCAGGAATAGTCAACACTCTGGAAGATAAGCGTAAGATACAGAAGGATCTTGACAGACTTAAACATTTAGCACTATCTAACAAAATGAAATTCAATGGTGAAAAAAGTAAGGTTCTACATTTAGACAAGAAAAACAAAAAGCACAGGTAAAGTATATGTGATACTTCGCTCAATAGTAGTAATTGTGAGAGGAATCTTGCAGTCTTAGTGGACAACCATTTAAATAAGCCAGCAGTGTGCAGGAGCTGACAAAAAAGCCAACGCAGTTCTAGGTTGCATAAACAGAGTGATAGAATCAAGATCACGTGAAGTGTTAATGCCACTTTATAATGCCTTGGTGAGGCCATACTTGGAGTACTGCATCCAGTTTTGGTCGCCATGATGTAAAAAAAGATGTTGAGACTCTAGAAAAAGTGCAGGGAAGAGCAACAAAGATCATTAGGGACTGGAGGCTAAAACATATGAAAAACAGTTGCAGGAACTGGTATGTCTAGTTTAATGAAAAGAAGGACCAGGGATGACATGATAGCAGTGTTCTTATATCTCAGGGGCTGCCACAAAGAAGAGAGAGTCAAGCTGTTTTCCAAAGCACCTGAGGATAGGTCAAGAAGCAATGGGTGGAAACTAATCAAGGACAGAAGCAAACTAGAACTGAGGAGAAATTTCCTGACAGTTAGAACAATTAATCAGTGGAACAACTTCCCTCCAGAAGTTGTTAATTCTGCAACACTGGAAATTTTACAGAAGATATTGGATAACCATTTGTCTGAAGTGGTGTAGGTTTCCTGCTTAAGCAGGGCGTTGGAATAGAAGACCTACAAGATCCCTTCCAACTCTGTTATTCTCTTAATTATCAAAACTGAAAGTCACCCATTGTTACTTTAAAATTTTTATATAAAGAGTCCAGTTCCAGTCAGGAATAAATGTAGATAATGTCTTCTAATGAAAGAAATTAATTAGTTCATTTCAGCAAAGTGTCAATTCATAAATCAATGGTTGAATTTTTCATCTCTATGCATGCAATAAACTCATTGGATCATAAATTAAAATAATCTTCCACGAATATTTTCAAACTGTTTATTCATTAATCCTAAAATGAGAAGTTTTGAGTATTGATCTTAAGATAAAAATATGTATTCGTACTTTTACTTTAGCTATTTTTTATGTTCACCAAACATGATAACATGTCCCTTCAGGCTGTTCACATTTTCAGTATACATTTCGAGCGCCTTAATACATTGTACACAATTTCTCTGCCATCATATACCAATGATGAATCATTTTATAAAAATTCTGTCTGAGATAGTAACATAAATTTCAATCTCTTTCACAGTAT
Source organism: Coluber constrictor foxii (assembly GCA_038048745.1). Classification (NCBI taxonomy): domain Eukaryota; kingdom Metazoa; phylum Chordata; class Lepidosauria; order Squamata; family Colubridae; genus Coluber; species Coluber constrictor. The sequence goes on along the minus strand of CM075961.1, from coordinate 108,168,717 downwards.
CTTTCCCCATTGATCCATCCATATATTATCACTAAATTCTTAGCCCTTTTTACCATACTTACTTTAACCTGTTCTTCTGTCTTAGATTAGAACAAAATTTTGTACATTTTAACAATTGCATATTCCCATATCAGTACATAATTATACTTAAAATTCTAACTCACCTCACTCCGTGAGTCTTTTTATTTATTTTACATATTTCAGATAACTGTAAATATGGAAATAATTGCTTATTATATCCTTCAGCTATTACTTGTTTTCTTTTTTTAAGTTCCCCTCAATAATTTTCCAATAGTTCCTGGTATGTTAACCATTTATCTTTATTTACTATTTCTTTTCTATAATATGCTTCTTGAGCTGGGATCCATAAAGCAACAATCTGAATATATATTCTATATTCTCAATGTGGCACATCTAATGATTTTTAAAATCCATATTGATTTTTAACTTTATTATACTATAAATGCTCATGCAATCCAAACCTCAAATCTGTAGAAGTTTTCTTATTTCTCAGTAACATCCATTCCTCCAACCTGACCAAACAACAAGCAGCAAAATGTAATTTTAAATCTAGTAAAACCAATCCTTGTTTTTTGCCTCTTCTGTATGAATTTTTGCCATTGTTAAAAACTATATCCATTGTCAAGACAGGTATGATGTCTGAAATAAAAACATCATTGTTGACAAAACATTTTTATCACAAAATTTTCCCAACAATCATAGTTTTAAATTGACCAATCTTAACATGTCTTTCTTTGGTCCATATCATAACATAGTAATTTTGAAATAAAATGCAAGTTATATTTGTGATAGTAATACCTAAATATTTTTAATTTTTAAAATCAATCTTAAAACCACTTTTTCCATCAATTTTCTTTGATATTTTGGTTGCATATTTTTTTGTACTATCTTTGTCTTCTGTTCATTAATCTTGAAATCTGAGAATATACCGTGTTTCCCCAAAAAGAAGACAGGGTCTTATTTTCTTTTGACATCCGAAATATGGCCTTGGCCTTATTATCGGGGAGAGGGGGTCTTATTATTTTTGAGGTGCAGGAGGCCCCTAAACATCAGCTTGCTGCAGGGGGACTGGTGCCAGAGCGCCGACCAGCCGCTTTGCTGGTGCCGCTCAGGCCGCTGCCTCCAGCAATCGTGGCAGCTTTTATTTTTTAAAAAACATTTATAAACTTTATTAACAGATGATAAAAACACGCACAAAACATATATAACGAAACGCAACAACAACAGCAAAAAAAATGACATTATACATTAAAACATTATGTATATTCAATCATTTGAAGTGTTTGTTTCGTAGTGGTATATTTATTTACACAATTTTACATATTCCCATAGATCTTAACTCACTGGTTGGTTTTAACCTCTTTAACCTCATCTCTCTTTCTCTTACTAAGACATCTTTTTGTATTCTATGTATTACCATCACTTTTTAAATTTTTCTATAAATGATTGTCGCCCATAAGTAAGTAATTACATTCGCCACTAGACTTCTCCTCTAATTGTTTTCTAATTACGTTTCATCTCTAGCAACCCTGAGCCAGTGATACCATTTATCCCAAACTTTATAGAATTCAGTGTCTTCTTTTTCCTTTAGTTCTTTTGTCAATCTATCCATCTCCGCACATTGTATTATCTTATCTTTTATCTCTTCCTCCAATGGGATTTTTTCCGATTTCCAATTGCTAGCATATATTATCTGTGCCACCGTTAGAATGTGTATTAGCAGATATTTTATTTCTTTGGGGTAAGATTTGGTAAAAATTCCTAATAGAAAAGTTTTGGGTTTTTTGTCAATTTGTAGTTTGGTGATTTGTTCTAACCATTTCTTAATGTTGGACCAGAATTTCTTAGCCGCCGGGCACGTCCACCACAAAGTGATAAAATGTGCCTTGTGGATTCTTGCATTTCCAACACGCCGAGCTTATTTTCGGATTTATTTTGGCAAGCCTAGTTGGCGCCAAATGCCACCTGTAGAACATCTTTAGTTGATTTTCCTTGTATGCTGCCGCCAAGGTTGTTTTAGTGTTCATTTTCCAAAATTCTTCCCATTTATCCATTTCTATTGAGTATTTGAAATTCTGCATCCATTTAATCATTGTGTGTTTGACTATTTCCTCTTCCATCTTATACCTTAACAGAAGTTTATAAATTTTACTGATTAGTTTCTCTCCAGAGTCTAACAAGATGTTATCTAATTCCTGCTTTTCTTTACATATCTGATATTTTTTTATGTATTCTTTGTGTTTGGATTGTATCTGTGTGAAGGTCCACCAATCAATTTCCTTATTTAACTCTGTTTCCAGTTGCTGTTTAGATTTGAGCTTTCCTTGATAATCAATTAATTCTTTATATCTGATTATATTTTTAGAGTCTAATAGAGTTGGGTGTTTTAAGGCTTCTAAGGGTGAGAACCATAACGGGATTTTTGTGTATTGTTGTTTTTTAGTTTTTAACCAAATTAGTAATAAAGCATGTCTAAATGTATGCCTTTTGAAATAAGTATGGGATTTGTATTTTTCTTCCTGTAAAAAGGAATGCCAACCCGCTTGCAGATCGTGACCTTCGATGGACAGTATTCTATTATTACTTACTTCCATCCATTCCTTAATCCATACTATTCCTGCTGCTTGCTAATAAAGTTCCCAATCCGGGAGTGCTGTTCCTCCTCTTTCCTTGGCATCTTGGAGTAATTTTAGTTTTATTCTAGGTCTTTTTCCCTGCCATATGAATTTAGATGTAATCTTGTTTTAAGTCCACAAAAAAATGTTTTCTCTAAGTTAATTGGAACCACCTGAAATAAATACAACAATTTTGGAAATATATTCATTTTGATAATGGAGATTCTACCCATAAATGAAATTTGCAACCTTTTCCAATTGTCCAAGTCTTTTTTTAACTGTATAATTAATTTGTCTAATTATTTTCTTTTATGGAGGATGTTCTTGATGGCAGCCATATGCCTACGTATTTAACTTTGTTAGTCACTTGAATTTGTACATTTTTTTCCAATTCTGTCTGCTGCATTTTCATCAGATTTTTAACTAGTAATTTAGATTTATTTCTATTTATCTTTAACCGTGCTACCTCTCCATATTCTTCTATCTTTCTGAGGAGTTTTGGTAATGATTCTAGAGGTTCTTCTGCTATAAGTACTAAGTCATCGGCAAAGGCCTGGATTTTATACTCTTCTTGTCTCACTTTTAGTCCTTTTATCTCTTGGTCCTCCCTAATTTTTTTTAGCAGAATCTCCAAGGATAGAATATACAATAAAGGGGATAATGGACAACCTTGTCTGACCCCTTTTGTTATATTAATTTGGTCAGTCATATCCTCATTCACAATTACCTTCGCTGATTGTTTTGTATACAATTTCCCTATAATATTTTCCAAATTTAGTCCCAATTGCATATTTTTTAACTGTTCTTTTAAAAATTCCCAATTTAAATTATCGAAGGCTTTTTGGGCATCAAGGAAAACCAGCGCAGATTGTTTCTCCGGATGAACTTCGTAATATTCAAGCGTGTTTAATATTACTCTCATGTTATTTCTAATTTGGCGACCCGGTAGAAATCCATTCTGGTCCGAATGTATGTAATTATTCAATATTTTTTTGAATCTTTCTGCTATGATTATGGCGAACACTTTGTAGTTGGTATTTAGTAGAGATATCGTTCTGTAGTTCTGAATTTGTTGAGGATCGGTATCTTTCTTGTGAATAATAGTGATTATTGCCTCTGTCCAGAACTGTGGGATTTCTGCTTTCTGTAGCGCCTGATTGAATACTTCTAGCATGTTCTCTCCTATTATTCCCTGTACTGATTTATATAATTCCCCCGGGAGTCCGTCCGGTCCCGGGGTTTTATTGTTTTTAAGTTTTTTCAATGCAATGTCCAGTTCCAACATAGTTATTGGTTTATTTAATGCATCTCTTTGTTCATCTGTAATAGGGGGCATATCCGATCTTTGAATATAATGTTTTATCTTTTCTGGATCTACTTCTTCTTGTTTATATAATTCTGTATAGAATGTTTGGATAATTTCTTTCTTCTCTTTCCTATTGTAATGAATTTCCCCTTTTGAGTCTCTGAGTTGATATATTATTCTTTTATCTCTGTTCTTTTTTAATTTGTAGGCCAGCCATCTTCCCGTTTTGTTCGCAAATTCAAAGTAGTTCTGCTTGGCCATCTTTATTTTCTGTGCTAATTCTCTTTGGTTCAGTAGATTTAAGTTATGTTTTATTTCTTTCCATTTTTCTTTTATGATTTTATTTTGGGGGTAGCGTTGAAGTTCAAGTTCTATATTTTTTAGGTCTTCCTGCAGTTCATTTAGTTGTTGTTTTCTCTCCTTATTCTTTCTCCCTGTATTGGCTATAATCAAACCTCTAATAAACGCTTTTGTGGTATCCCATGTATTCTGGATTCGCTCCACACATCTCTCAGGTTTAATTCCTTGGCCATTTCAAAAAATTCTTTGGGAAGTGTCTCTTTTTTTCTTTTATTCTTTTTCTCAGTTTTGTAGTCTTTTTTCACATCTACTATTGCGTTGTAGTCGCCAATTACACAAACATCTTCGTAGTCCAGCTCAGCTATTTTGTTATGTATTCCCTTGAAAAAGTCCTGTTGATTTTGGTTCAGGGCATAGATTACTACCAGCAATATTTTCCTTTTTTCCAATATTAATTCAATCATAACTGTTCTGCCATTTTCATCTGCATGTATTAATTTTGAGAGAATCAATTTTTAACGTATACCGCCACTCCTTTATTCTTTTTTGCAGTTAGAGATGTATATAACTTCCCTAATTTGGAGTTTTCTAAAATGTTTTGGTATCTTTTTTTTATGTGTACTTCCTGAAGACACGTCACATCCGCTCCTACTTTCCATAATTTAGTGAAGATTTGAGATCTTTTTTTTTTTGTGCATTCAAGCTGTTTATATTAACAGAAAAAAGTTCCAAGGCCTCTTCCATTTTCTAGTGTGGCTGTTTTTTCGTATTCCTTGTCTCCATCCTTGTTTTCATTCTCGCCCCTTCTTTCTCCTCTTTTTCTTTGTCCTGCCTTATCCTTCCTTCTCTCTCTATGGATGACTCTGATAGAGTTTCTTCTTGACTTCTACTTTCTAGTTCCTCTTTACTATCTTGACCTTCCTCCTGGTTGAAATGTGCCTCATAAAACTCTCTTGCTTTCTCTAGTGTCTCCAGTTTATGTTTTTTTTCTTCCCACGTTGCCAGAATCCCTTCTGGTGTTAGCCATCTAAAGGCTATTTTATGTCTATTCAACTGATTGGTAAGGAAATGATACTGTTGTCTTTGACTTCTAATTCTTCGGGGTATTTGCTTTAGAATAATGATTTATTTGCCCTTATATGTCAACGTCTCTCCTCTAGATTTCATATACACTTCATCTCTAATTGATCTTTGGAAAATTTCACATATACCTCTCTCGCCAATCGATGCCTTCTTATATAATTTGTTGGGATGCAGTAAGTTTCTTCTAATTGTTCCTGTATGTCCTGTTTGCCTTTTTCTACTATTTCTGCTATTATTTCTGCCATCTTTCCGTCAAGAGCCTGAGTAGCGTAGGGGAGTAATGCCTCCTACAAAGGCAGCATTTAAGATCCAGCTGCTGCAATTACTTGCTAGTTCAATCCCAGGCAGGCTCAAGGTCGACTCAGCCTTCCATCCTTTATAAGGTGGGTAAATTGAGGACCCAGTTTGTTGGGGGCAATAAGCTGACTTTGTATAAATATAAATATACAAAAGTATGAAGGCTATTGCTTAACGCATTGTAAGCCGCCCTGAGTCTCTGGAGAAGGGCGGCATATAAATTAAAATTTTTTTAAAAAAAGGTCGTCTTCTTTTTCTTCAGATATATTTTGAAATTGCAGAAAATAGTCGGCTTTCTCCATTTTGAGAATTGCTAAAGAGTCGGACAGTTCTTTGTTTATTTGGGCTGTTTTCTGTTCCATTTTCTCCACTTTCATTTCTACTGAGTCTATTTTAACTTCCGCATTCTTGATTCTTTTTTCATTTTCAGTTATTGATTTTTGAATATCTCCAATTCTATCATTCATATTTTTGATATCACCTCTAACTTCTCCAATTTCATTTCTAATTTCTTTATGAAGTGATCTCATTTCTTGCTGATTCTTTGCCATTTTTTCTTGTGTTTTTAAGAGTGTTTCTTGTATCGTGGAAAACATGCTTTGCATCGTATCTAGTGTTATTTCCATTTTCCCTTTCTCCTTATCTTTAACCACCAAACTGTCTGTCAGATCCCCCAAAAAATGTGATACTGCCATTCCAGTGGAGAAGGGGGAGCATGGCCTGTGTCATCAGATATTTTATAACCTATATCCTGGCACCAACGGGCCTGAGAAGGGAACTTTACCTGCAGGAATTTATATGACAGCCATGTGGGTTGTCTCACTTTAAAGGGTACTGGTGGGAATGCATGGTTGTTCCGGGTCTCAAAAGAAATAGTAAAGAAAATACCTTCACACTTGTGGATTGGTCAAAATCTGCATTCTGACCAAAAGGGAGGGGTCTCTATCACCTTAATCCTACTGTTTTGCCTAAGGGTATTCAGATTGTGCTTTAGCTGGATGGCTTTCACTTCGGCTTAATAAAAGAATTCTTTTGAACAAGTACGTTTCAAGAGTTCATACTTTTTTAGGTTGGAAGGAGAGGCAATCCTTACAGGAAGCACAGTCTGCAAAACAGTCAACCCAGAGAAGCAATCTTTGCTCTACTGAGAGGACCTTGCAAACCATGTCTGAACAAAGCAGAGAGCTGGGAGAAACCGATTGCTGGGGGGAGACAGTAACCACCACCCAATCAGATGCCTGCCTCATGCACCCCATCGGACAGGATGAGGTAAACCTGGGGAATCCGGAAAAGCCCCACTGATCGATTGGCATCGGGAAGAAAGATGGCTGGGATAAGAGAACCAGAGGAGTCACTCTGCTTGATAGGCAGGATCCAAAGGGAGGGTGCCTCCCATGGCATCATCCGCGGCTGCTGTCCTTTCAGCGCCTTTTGGTTGTTGTCCTGGCTCCAGGACCAGAGGAGAAGCAGAGGAGTCACCCTCAACCGTGGCAACCAAAAACCGAGATGGAAACTGGAACTAGAAACCCTTACTGACCAGGGGGGATTGAACGAAGCACCCCTGATGGAGGACTATCTGAAGAGGCATATAACCCAATTGGTGATGGAAACTTTGGAAAATCTCAACATCCGAAGGGAGCCAGGACAACAACCAAAAGGCGCTGAAAGGGCAGCAGATGCAGATGATGCCACAGGAGGCACCCTCCCTCTGGAGCCTGCCTACCAAGCAGAGGGCGCAGCAGCAGTGGGAGAAGACCCAGAAAATCCTCCCCCCCCCCCAGCAGCATGCACACAGGCGCCCATTCCCAACCAACCCCGGGCTCCTCAACTGGAAAGAGAAACTCCCCCCCCCTTGGGGTGAAGTTTGATCGGAATCCGCAACAATTAGGATTCTTTGTGGCACATGTGCTAACCTACATGCAAGAGTATGGGCGTGATTTCCAAACCCAAGGTTCCCGAGTCCGAATTGTGACCCTAGCCCTAGAAGGAGCTGCGGCAAGATGGATGGTGACCTTACATAGCGCCAACGCACCAGAACTACGGAATTTTGACCGTTTCATGATGGCCTTGCGACGTCGATTTGAGGACCCACTGGCAGACTGCAAATCACGCGACCGCATTAAGGTGGTGAAGCAGGCACGACGGCCAGTAGCAGAGTATACTGAAGAATTCTGGGACCTCGCGTGCCGTGTGCACTGGCCAGAAGATATTTTGGTGAGCTGTTTCAAGGATGGGCTGAGTGATGATCTACACAATGCCTGCATGGCCTGAGAGGCACCGAGTGACCTACATGAATGGTATGTCACCGCTGAAGAAGCTGAGATCGATATGGCCAGAAACCAGTATCGAGCAGGGCGTGCATGGAAGATATCCTCACCCCAATGGAAACAAGAGCCCCTCAAACCACAAACCGCATTCTCTCCGAGATCTTCAGCCTGCTTCAAGTGCAGAAAAGAAGGGCACCAAGCTGCAGAGTGTCGTTCGCAAACACCCGCCCAGAACCACAAACCAGGGGAGGGTCCTGCAAGACCGGGTCGGCGTGGGAAGGAGACCGCTCTGTGGAGCAGGCAGACCAATTAGGCAGAAGTTCCGTCCCTCCCCTCTTTGGGGAGGAAATCCTGGCATCTGAACAGGAGGAATCACACTCATTCGGAAGTGATCCAGATGATGAACCACTGATAAGCAAATCTATTAAACCACTTACCCTCCCCTTAAGACTATTCACCCCAATACAAGATAAGCATCTCCACTTTAGTGGATTCAGGGTGCACTCGTTGCTTGATCAGCCCAAATTTAGTAGGAAGTTAGGGATTAATGTAAGGAAGCTGAAAACCCCCATTGCTTTCTGTCAACTGATGGGTCAATAGCAGGGGGGGAGCCAGCTTCTCTGGCCACCGAGCTTGTACATATAGGCATCAGAAGCCATGAGGAAAAGCTTACATTTATAGTAGCACCTGGCATGAAGTGGCCATTGGTTCTGGGCCTTGCATGGCTAAAAAAATGGAATCCACAAATCAATTGGGAACAAGGCATCATAAAATTTCAGAAGAAGGTGACTCTTGCTGAGTACTCAAATAAAGGAATTGAGGGGGCAGAGAATCGAGAAACAGCCATGCCTGGTCATGCCACACCAATTGAGAGCATACCCATAGAATACAAGGATTTAGCTGAGGTTTTTAGCGAAAAAGCCTCAGATGAGTTCCCCCCCCCCCACCGCACCACTGACTTTGCAATAGAAATCTTACCTGGCGCAAAGCTCCCTAAACCCAAGATGTACAGCATGTCAATGAGGGAGCTGGAAGAACTAAGAACTTTCATTGAGAAAAACCTAGCAAGGGGTTTCATTGAGCCAGCTCAACCAAAAATTGCAGCTCCTGTACTCTTTAGAGAGAAAAAAGACGGTTCAAAACGTCTATGGGTTGATTTTCAGACTCTGAATGCAATCAGTGTGCAGAACATGTATCCTCTCCCCCTTATGAAAGATACGTTAGCACACCTCGCTAAAGGGAAAAATTTTTCAAAGGTGGACTTAAGGGAAGCTTACTACCGTGTCAGAATTAAGGAAGGGGATGAGTGGAAAACAGCATTTAACACCCCCCTCGGCTGCTACCAATTCAAGGTACTCCTCTTTGGGTTGCAAGGAGCTTCTGCAGTGTTTATGCAGTTAATAAATGAAGTGCTGCATTAGCATTTATATAAGGGAGTTCTGGTCTATTTGGACGACATTTTAATCTATACTGAGACCAAAGCAGAACATGTGAAACTAGTCAGGGCAGTTTTAAACAAACTCCGTGCTGCCAAACTTTATGCCAAACTATCCAAATGTGAATTCCACCAAAAGAAGATTGACTATTTGGGATACCGCATTTCACACCAGGGGGTAGAGATGGATCCTCTGAAAGTGCAGGCTGTACTTGATTGGGATCCTCCACACACACGTAAACAGTTACAAAGCTTCTTGGGGTTTGCCAACTTTTACCGCCAGTTTATCCCTGTGTTCGCTCAGATTGCCCTCCCCATCATCAAGCTCTTAAAAACAAAGGGGGAGGACAACCCTAAACCAAAGCAACCATTGAACTGGACCAGGTGGCATTTGAAAAACTTAAACGGCTATTCTCAGCAGAACCAATTCTGAAACACCCAGACACGGAGAAACCATTTGTAATACAAGCAGATGCCAGCGATGTGGCAATAGGAGTGGTCCTGCTTCAGAAGAATGAGCAAGACCAACTCCAACCCTGCGCTTACACATCTAAAAAGTTGAATGAGACTGAGCAAAAGTGGGCTATTTGGGAGAAAGAGGCTTATGCAGTTCGTTGGGCATTGTTGACCTGGCGGCATTTCCTAGAAGACAGTAAGACCCCTTTTGAAGTCTGGATGGATCACAAGAATCTAGAAGCCCTAAAGACCCCAAGGAAACTCTCCCCAAAACAAGTATGATGGGCTCAGTACTTTAAACGGTTTGATTTTACTTTAAAATACCTCCCGGGGGGGGGGAACTTTCTGGCGGATGCGCTATCCAGGAAACCGCAATACAATAGTGCAAAGCCAGACATAATCAATCCTATAGTACAAAACAATCAGCTAGCCACTAAAGTTGTCACCAGAGCCCAGGCTAAACAAGAAACATTGATGGACAATGACACCACCCAAACTTTTAAACAAGCATTGAACACTGATGAATGGTTTTTGAACAACAAATCCAGCTGTCTAATGAAAGACGTCTTGGCTTGGGTGGGTGGGAAGTTGTATGTCCCTGCAAGCCAAAGACTATGCTTATGGAACGGTGCCATGACTCCAAATTGGCTGGACATTTTGGGTTTGTTAAAACTTTACACCTGATTAAAAGACAATTTTGATGGCCATCACTAAAAAAGGACATAGAAAGCTATGTAGCAAGCTGCCCCATTTGTGCAGCAGCAAAAAGACGTCAGGGAAAAACCCCAGGTCTATTGCAGAAGGTAGCTGAACCTTCAGTGCCTTGGAGAGAGATTGCTATGGATTTCCTTGTGGAATTGCCATACAATGAGGGAAATACTGTTATTTGGGTTGTGACAGACCTACTTTCAAAACAGGCACATTTTATACCCTGCCAAAAGATCCCAACTGCTAAAAGTTAACCAAATTATTCCTAATACACATTTATCGACTTCATGGTGCTCCACAAAGGATTATCTCCGACAGAGGGGCGCAATTCACCTCCAACTTTTGGAGGGCGTTTTTAGGCTTACTTGGTACTGGCCAGGGGTTGAGCACATCCTTTCATCTTTGTACTAATGGAAATTCTGAAATTTTGAACTCAGTGCTAGAACAATATTTAAGATGTTTAATTGATTTTCAACAGGATAATTGGACTGAACTTTTGCCTTTTGCTGAAGTTGCATTTAATAATGCTGTACATTCAAGCACTGATTTTACCCCTTTTAGAGTAGCAACAGGCCAGGATTTCAGTCCCATGCCTGAACTACCCACAGAAGAACCCACCATCCCCTCACTTAAGGAGTTGATAGATAATTTGCAAAACACGTGGCCAGTGGTTAGATTAGCCTTACAGGAAGCTAGAGAAGCTTTTAAGATTCAAGCTGACAAGAAAAGGATGGAACCCAAACCTTTTCATATTGGTGACAGAGTATACTTATCTACAAAATTCTTGAAATCATTACAACCTTCAAAGAAACTAGGGCCAAAGTTCATTGGACCTTTCCCCATCACTAGAATCATCAGTCCAGTAGCAGTTGAACTACTCTTTCCAAAGACACTCAGGCAGATCCACCCAGTATTCCATATCAGTTTACTCAAACGAGAAGTAATCTCATCCCTCAGACCACCTGCATCTACACCACCTGTTCCCATCATGATTGAAGGGGAACAACACTTTGAAATCAAGGAAATCCTTGACTCTAGGATTCACAGAGGGAAAGTCCAATACTTAGTTGCTTGGAAACATTTACCATTAGCACACAATGAATGGGGCGCTAAACACCATATTAGAGCTCCAATCTTGCTGTGAAAATTTCATTCCCAACACCCGAACAAACCTTGTTAATATGCTATCATGAAATCTTGAAATCTTGTGTATATTTGTTTTTTTTACAGGTGGACCCTTTTGCTTTTTAAGAAGGGTACCATGTCAGATCCCCAAAAAATGTGATACTGCCATTCAAGTGGAGAAGGGGAAGCACGGCCTGTGTCATCAGATATTTTATAACCTATATCCTGGTGCCAAGGGGCCTGAGAAGGGAACTTTACCTGCAGGAATTTATATGACAGCCATGTGGGTTGTCTCACTTTAAAGGGTACTGGTGGGAATGCATGGTTGTTCCGGGTCTCAAAAGAAATAGTAAAGAAAATACCTTCACACTTGTGGATTGGCCAAAATCTGCGTTCTGACCAAAAGGGAGGGGTCTCTATCACCTTAATCCTACTGTTTTGCCTAAGGGTATTCAGATTGTGCTTTAGCTGGATGGCTTTCACTTCGGCTTAATAAAAGAATCCTTTTGAACAACTACGTTTCAAGAGTTCGTACTTTCTTAGATTGGAAGGAGAGGCGATCCTTACACTGTCTAATGTTTTTTGTTGACTAGGTGATGCTGCCGCTATTGACATATTTACAGCTGGTTTTTTAACTGTTTTTGTTATAGTGGAACTTGTTGACATCTTTAATACTCTAGAGAAGCTTTCCCAGGCTAACATATAATATTTGTGTGCTATTCTATTGTCCTCAGATTCTTTAGTTTTCACAGCAATTTTCCTTATTATTATCAACTGTCACTCCTTAAACACACCTTAATCCCTCTATATTCCTTAATTACACAACTAAATTACTAAATCAGCAATTAATTATTTTTCAATTATTCATGCAATCAATTCATTAAATTATCCTCTATTATTTACAGTCTCAATCAAAAATTCTTAATTAATCTTATATAAATTTCATTCAAACCCCTACCTCTTTTTACTCAAATTTATCAAACTAAAACACAATCAATGATTAAAGTTCATGTCTTAGATAGATTAAGAGATAAATGAAAAAAATTATTAGATTAACAAATAAGTAGATAAATGATTTTTCAAGTATAAGTTATCAGATTGGAAATCTTCAGTTTAAATTAACAGAAATATATCCACTATCACTCTTAAATATCTACAAAAATTACTCTCTTTACACATATATGAAATATACTACAAATCAAAAAGCACTCAGGGTTCGCCTTTCTTTTTCCTTCGTATTTAACGTTCTAGTCCAGTGTTTGGATCACTCCCTTCTGTAGATTTAATATGGCTACTCCTGCTGCCGTTCAAAGCGATTTTCTTTCCGTCTTGTCACAATAATCCTCAATAACAAAAGTAAATAGTTTAACGTTCCACCACTGCTTTAAGTTTTCAAGTTCCAAGTTCTTTTTAGTTGACTTTGGGCTTCTCCTTTTGTGTTTATTCCACCTCCGCCTGATGTCTTAGAGTTCCAAGTTCACTGATTTTCCCTTAGTCACTTCGTGAGGGTATATTTCACTTGCTGTCACTGTGATTTTAAATATGCGCTCCTCTCATGAATCGCCACCACCAACTATTTCCTCCGATTGTGCTCCTTCTCCTCCGCTTTCCTCTCACCTCTCCTCGTCGCCAGGAATCTCCTCTCCAGTTCATCATTCAAAACCTCTTTAATATCAGTATCTTCACTCTAGACGGCCGCCATCACTCCTGTCCGCCCTATGAGCGGACTTTTTCCTTGATAGATTTGGGGGGGGGGGTTGTCCTGATTCCTCTCCAACGCTAGCGCAGCGTCCAGAGGCTTTGGCACTTTCCCTGGTTTTTTCCGATCTCTACAGGATCAGAAAAGCCCTGAAAGAGCTTCTATCAATGAATATTGGGGTTCCAGAAACGACAGCGGTCGTTCCTCCCCCCCTCTCATGATGATGTCACCACCGGAAGCCTCAATCATGGCAGCTTTTAATTTGCTTCCTGTGCAAACAGCATGAGATGAGGTGAGGCGGGGGGGCAAACGGTGGGGGAACATGCCACATGTGCACCTGCCATTCACCTAGAATGGCCTTGCAGAGACCGCTCCCACAAACCAGAGTTTGCATGCCTCTTCTCATAGTGGCAGTCGCAAACACTCTTGCCAGCCCTAGCCCTATTGACCTGGTCGGAGGGGTACTGGCACTAAAGTTCCAAGCAGTGGCCTGTGTGGGCTGTCTGCGTAGCCATGAAGTGGGATCAGCATGGCCGGTTCTTGCCCACAGCGTTGCCAGCAATGATCAGGTCAGGCTGCTGCCACTGATGCCTGAGATCAGCAGGCCAGATTCAGTGAGCCGTATGCATCGCTGCCACTCAAGAAGAGAGAGAGGAGGCATTGCAAGAGAGCCCATTTCTGACGTTCTCCTCCTGGGCGGCAGAAGCATATTCAGCTCCCTGAATCAGGCTTGGCGATCTTGGCCCGTGAGGGGGAGTGGCAGATGGGGAGGAGAGGAGAGGCGGAATTCTGCCCTTTGCCCAAACCCCAGATCTTCTGTTTGCCCTGCAGGCTCTTCAAGAGGAAGACGATCGAGCCAGTCCGTGGCTTTTGCAATCCAAGCCAGTGCTTCTTCTCCTGCCCCCTTTCCTCCCCCTACCATCAGTGTGTAACTTGAGCACCAGCACCTTGGATTCTCACTTTTAAACTCTTCCCAGCCATCATTTTGTTCTCTGCTTTAGCTCCAGGGAGGAGGAAAGGGGAGCAGGAGAAGAATCCCTGGTTTGGATTGCAAAAGCCATGGACTGGCTCAATCGCCTTCCTCTTGAAGAGCCTGCAGGGCAAACAGGAGATCTGGGGTTTGAGTGAGTGGTAGAATTCTCGCTTCTCCGCCACCCCACCCCTTCCCACCTGCCACTCCTCCTTGTGGGCTGAGATCGCCAAACCTGATTTGGGGAACTGAACATGCTGCTGTCGCCCAGGAGGAGAAAAACGACAGAAATGGGCTCTTTCGCAGTGCCTCCTCTCTCTTCCAAGCGGCAGCGATGTGTCCAGCTCACCGATTTGGCCTGCTGATCTCAAACGGCAGCGAGTCTGACCTGATCCTCGCTGGCAATGCTGCGGGCAAGAACAGGCCATGCCGATCCCCCTTCATGGCTGTGCAGACAGCCTGCACCGGCCACTGCTCAGAGCTCCAGTGATAGTACCCCTCCCCCAGGTCGACAGGGTTTCATTGGATTACCACAATGGTGATCTAATAAAATCCTGAATGCCTTTCTGCGCAGCAATGTGTTTGGCTTCATATATCATCATTTTTGTGGAAACTGCAAAGCCACTGTTTTGCAGCCACTGTAAAACCAGTCTTTCATGTCCTCCCCTAACTCTGGCCACTTTGCAGGAAGCCCATGAAAGTTGTGCTTGCTTTTATCCTTTACTTTTTGCAGCTGATTCACCTGTTTCCTCCACTTATCATTTTTTCAGTTGGAGGTGGTCCAAAGTGTTTTTCTGCTGCTCTGTTTCCTCAGCATTTCACTTTTAAGCTGGAACATTATTGTTCCAGCTTAAAAGAGATTTTATATGCTAGCCTCTTTTGCTTTGATATTTTTCTGGAACAATAATGTGTCCTTTATAACAATACAGAGTACTGTAGCTGAAACTATGTTCATAAACACACCATGATTTACTGTAGCTGAAACCGTGTTCAGAAACACACACTAGCTCATTATCCCCACATCCTAAACTACAGCAACAATACCAAGCTTAGAATTTTAGGGCATTGGTGATTCTTTTACTCCCTAACCTTAACCCTAACCCTTTACAAAGACAAACAGGCACTAAGCCTAAGCCTAACTCTTGCCCGCCTTCCCTGGAAGCCAAGCCATATCTCTCTGATGGGGGCCAGCAGCGATGGGCTGACAGTTCCGGTGACAGGTCCGGCGGTGACGGGGTGATGGATCAGGTGGCAGGTCCGTGGTAACGATGGGGCAGCAGGTCTGGCAGTGGCGATGGGATGGCAAGTCTGGCAGCGATGCAGCAGTGATCGGGCAGCAAGTCAAATGGCAGATTTGGCGGCAGGCCAAGCGGTGGCAATGGTGCAGCACGTCCGGCGGCAGGTCTGGTGGCAACAATCGGGCAGCAGGTCAGGTGGCAGGTCAGGTGGCGGCAATGGGGGGCACGTCAGGTGGCGGGGATGGTGCGGCAGGTCCGGCGGCAGGTCTGGTGGCAACAATTGGGCAGCAGATCAGGCGGTAGGTCAGATGGCGGCAATGAGGGGGCAGGTCACGCAGCACTGATTAGGCAGATCGGACAGCAGATCCAGCAGGTCAGGCAGAGATGGAGCGTCAGGTCCAGCTGCAGGTTTGGTGGAAATGGAGTGGCGGCAATGGTGCAGCAGGTCAGATAATGGTGATGGGGTGGCAGGTCAGGCTGCAGCAATGGGGCAGCAGGTCCAATGGCAGTTAAGGCAGCAGCGATGGGGCAGCAGGTCAAGCAGCAGTCCGCTGGTGGCAATCAAGCAGCAGGCCAGACTGCAATCAGGTGGCAGGTCATACAGTGGCGATGGGGTGGCAGTTCCTGTGGCAGGTCAGGCAGCAGTGATTGGACAGCAGCTTCGGCAGTGGTGATTGGGCAGCAGGTCAGGTGGTAATGGGGTGGCAGGCCAGGTGGCGATTGGGCAGTTCCAGCAGGAGGTCTGGCGGCAGTGATTGGGTGGCAGGTCAGGCATTGGCAGTCGGATGGGAGGTCAGGCAGTGATGGGGCGGCAGGTCTGGCGGCAATGAGTCAACAGGCCCAGCAGCAATGGGGCAGCAGGTCAGGTGGCGGCAATGGGCGGCAGGTCCAGCAGCAGTGATTGAGCAGCAGATCCGGTGATGATGGGGCAGCAAGTCAGGCAGCAGATCTGCCGATGGCTATCAGGGAGCAGATCTGGCAGCAGGTCAGGCATTGGCCATCGGGCAGCAGGTCAGGGGGCAGTGATCAGGCGGCAAGTCCAGTGGCAGGTTTGGTGGCAGGGCGACGGCGGCGATCAGGCAGCAGATTCAGCGGCATTAATCAGTTGGCAGTTCAGGTGACGGTGATCAGACAGCAGGTCAAGGCGGTGATCGGGTGGCAATTCAGGTGACAGTGATCGGGCGGCAGGTCCAGCAACAGGCCAGTCAGCGGCAATTGGGCGGCAGGTCAAGCAGCAGGTCAGACAGTGGCAATGGGGCAGCAGGTCTGGTGGCGGCAATCAGGCGGCAGTTTTGGCAGCAGCGATGCTGTGGCAGGTCAGGCGGCGATGGGGTGGCAGGTCATGCAACAATGGGGTGGCATGCCAGGTGGCAGCAATTGGGCAACAAATCCGGTGGCGGTGATTGAGTAGCAGGTCCGGTGGCAGATCCTGCAGTAATGAGGTGGCAGGTTAGGCAGTGGTAATGGGGTGGCAGGTCCAGTGGTGATGGGGCGGCAGGTTAGGCGGCAGATTTATCTGCGGCAATAGGGCAGCAGGTCCAGTGGCAAGTCATGCAACAGCAATGGGGTGGCAGGTCCGGTGGCAGCGATGGGGCAGCAGGTCTGGCAGCAGGTCCGGCGGTGATGAGGCAGTGGTGATGTAGTGGCAGGTAAAGTGGTAGGTCCGCCGGCAGCCATCGAGTGGCAGGTTCAGCGGCAATTTGGCAGGTCTGGTGGTGTGGCAGGGTGTCCTTGTCTAACAACTCGACTGGTGGAATCAGCTGATTCTCCTCAATTTAACTAATGGTTCGCCTAAACACTTTGAATCCTACCTCTCTGATTAGCGGTTGGATCAGCCAATCAGCTACCTGTTGCCACCATTACCTCCACCTCTCCAATTCCCTCTCCCCTCCCCCCATCAATGGCTGATGCAACTTTTGGAGTATAAGATGCACCCAGATTTTCATCCTCTTTTGTGGAGGGAAATAGTGTGTCTTATACTCCGAAAAATATGGTATATCTTTATTTCAATATCTCAACAACCAAAATACATAAATATGAAGACAGTGGACATCTTACCTTATCTATTTTTGAATCAAACAAGACTGTAATTAGTTCTCCATTAACAATTATTTGTTCTTTCTGAGAGTATAAATAGAATTTACACATTTAATAAAATTAACTCAAATTTTAATATGTTCCAGAGCTCTAAACAAAAAATAAATCCAATTCAAATTGTCAAAAGACTTCTCTGCAGCTAAAAATATCAAAACAGCTTAGTTTTCATTATTTTGCTCCAAATATTCCAAAATATTCAAACATAGATCTTATTAACAAATTTTTATTTCATAATCAACATGCAAACAAATAGGCATATAAACAAAACATAGTCAGTCATCAAAATATAGCATCTAATACATCAAAGCTTGAAAAAGTTTTAAAAAATTTTCCCCCGCCTCCCCCCTCCTATCCCAACCACCACCACCCACCCCCAGACTTCTCAAAGCAAATACAGGGTAAAACATTTGATAAACACACACACACACACACACACACACACACACACACACACACACACACACAAACCCACACTAACTATCTATAGATTTATCTCCTCTTGCACTTTAACTCTCCTTGTTCATATCTAAATATAACTGTTCTTGCTTGAAGGTAGTTAGTCCCACTTTATTCTTGTCCATTTTTCAGCAATAAGCAGATCTTCTTTATTCCAGTCAAAACCTAGTAACAATTAGCCATCGCATCTCCAACCCTTACATATATTACCACAATGAGAAAATTCTTCAACTAGTCCCCAGTAAAATATATTGTAAAAATACTTATACTTTCCATCCTATAAACTTATATTAAACATAAACTTATTCAACTTATTCTCTACAAATCCACTAGATAACATTAATGTAACTTAAAACAAAATATAAAAATTTTAATGATATCCTTCTTGGAATCCTTGAATTTGTATTGAGAGATCTATACTGACCTTAATTTTAACATCCACAATATTTTCCTTTTAATCTGTCAACTTTTATAATTTTTTTTAAAAAAAAAACACTGTTCAAAATGTACTTCCAAGCACAGGTAAAAATTTAGCCAGTAACCTATAACAATTCAGACATAACATTACATAAAATAACTTTCCAAAGTAAATCATGTCCCTAAGTATAAGTAAATCATTCATTTTCACTGTAATATAATTTTCCAAAACAAAACAAATCATATCCCTTAATACAAATATAGTAATTCTTTTTCACCATTATTATCCTCCCCAACAAGGAGGAGTATAATTCTTTCATCTCCATTTTTTCCTGGCTTTTTTACGAGCCTTCTTCTTTAGTCTTATTCCTCCATCTTTTTTTACTTTTACAAACTCTTGAATTTTCAGCTGTAATTTTTGAGTCTTGCAATCTTGTACACTTTGCAAAATAATTCCTTTTAATAAGCACACCTCTTTAACTAGAATTGAAAGTCCATTTTTGTAAAGAAATTGTAATGTTCCATTTCGAATCCTTCTTCTTATATTAAAAATCCCAATGCCTCCTGTCATTTTTCCATTTGACTGTGTCAGAACCTCTGGAAAGATCTCTCTCCATCTCCTGATTAATCTTCTTCAAGCCTGTCAGCTTTCCATTCTTAATTTGTAAAACATCCACTCCATTCTCCTCAGGCGCTTTGGACTGGGTTACTTCTTCCTCCTCTTCATTCAGCAGTTCAATATTATTTGGCATCTGGGATACCAATACAGTGTCTCCCCTTACATCTTTGTTACAAATTTGAGTAAAAATCTTCTCTAAACGCCCTTCCAATCTTTCCATTAACGAGGAGGTAAATGATTCTAGCCTTTCTTCTAAGAGATCCATTGTCAATATTTGTTTAACCGCCATTTCCAAAAAACACTTTCCAGCAGCCTCACAACAAAGTCAGTAAAATTCTTCTTCTCTTTCTCCAACAGGTATTACCATTTAATAGACAATAAATCCTATTTTCTTGAGCTGCAAACCTTAGTTTCAACTTCATTCAGCCAGACCTTAAAATACTGACGATTTTAACAACTTTAACAAGCGCTAACGAGCATTAACGATCACTTTCTTCTTTAGCTTTCATTTTCACTCTTTCTAGCAAATCAGCGCCATCTTGTTTCTTTTTAAAACTTTCACTTCTGGAAGGAAGTAGTATTTATTGGAGTTAAAGTATAAGTAAAATACTTGCAATAATTCTCCTGTTTTGCTCTGCCTGCTTTAAAGTCACTCCTTGGAATCAGTTGGTTCGCAGGGGTGGTTGCGATGCCTTGTTCTGTCATTGACAGAGACGTCCCGGATCTGGAGCTGCTTCAGGCGCTTGGGGAACCTCACCCTCTGCACCCCCAGGATTAATCCTGGGGGTTTGGGAGCTCTACCCATGTCTGTGCACTCGCTTCCCCCTCTTCGCCTGAGGGGAAAGTTCTGAGCTGCCAGAACAGCTGATTTCTGCTGTTTGGCGGCTTTACAGATCACGGGAGGCAGAGCTCCCGAAAGAGCTGCTGCGGCGATCTTCATGAGTAAAATCCTAAGTATTATTTTCAACATTTGAGACAAAATTGTAGAAAGCAATTTTTAAATGCAGTGTTCTGTAAATATTTAAAATCTTGCCCACATTTTAATATTAACATTATATTTCTTTGAAGGAGAAATATGATCTTGATATCTGTGCAGATTTATAGAGGAGGAAATGACTTGGCAGCCAAGTCCAAATACTTTAAGGCTTTAAAAGTTGTTACTGTGGTTTTTAGTGGAATTAGGAAGACAGTGAGGCTCACAGATAGCAGTTTTGCTCAGAAACAGTAGTTGAAGTCTAAACAATTAGTTTGGTTAAGCAAACTTTAAAATCCAACTATGGCATTAATGAGATATACTATTGAAAATAGACAGCTTTTGGTTTGCATTGCAGCAAAATGTTTTCTTTTGTGTAGTTGTTGTATAGATGTGAATTCATTTAGTAATTTATCAATTATATGAACAGAAATAACAGATTATGTCCAATAAAGACTGAAAGATAAATTCCTATCCCATTACAGAAATTAAGGCCATATCTTCTGGAAAAAAAACAAGAACTTTTTTTTAAAAAATTGATTTATATGCCGCCCTTCTCTGGAGACTCAGGGTGGCTTACAATGCGTTAAGCAATAGCCTTCATACTTTTGTATATGTTTATATCAAGTCAGCTTATTGCCCCCACAAACTAGGTCCTCAATTTACCTACCTTAGAAAGGATGGAAGGCTGAGTCAACCTTGAGCCTGGTGAGATTCGAACTTAACAGTAATTGCAGACAGCTGGAGTTAATGACAATGCACAATGCATTAGTCTGCTGAGCTATCCAGGCTCGTTAAATAGTGTTCGCTTAAATAGAGAGAGAGAATATATTTCTGTACTGCTGCTCGTGTGCATAACTATAAGAATGGAATACATATATTTGTAGTTTAGTTGATTGCAATGTGATTGCCAACATTCAGTACCTAGGACTACACAAATTATTGGAATCACTACTATACTAGATTTACTAATATAAAGTTGAGAGAAAATGGTATGTTCTATATAATTTTGCAAATCTTTTTGATTTTAGCCTTACGGTCTTTTTTCTTTCACTTTACATTAAATAAATTTATTAAATATAAACTTGATAATACAAGTACTATTCTTTTCAATAAATATTTAATTTAAAGAATATATCTATTTAGACAATGTAATGTTTAATGAAACATTTTTGTTTTAACACATTTGAAGCCAAAATACCTTTAGAGTATCTCTTTTGTATTTCTGAACATGTTTTTAAAGTTAAATTAGTTTTCGTTAATCCTGCCTTTATTATTTCTATAAATAAGTCAAGATGGCAAACATATTCAACATACTTTTCTCATACTTTTGCACACGGCAAATACCCTGGGTAGTGAGTTGGGTTAAGAAAGAGTAACAGTCCAAAGTTACACAACTGGTTTTCATGCCAAAGGCAAGACTAGAAATCATAATCTCCTGATGTCTGCTTTAACCACTAGACCAAACTGGCTTTTTATTTTTTATATTATTATTATTGTTGTTGTTATTATTTATTTTATTCATTAAACATTCATTTATTATTATTATATACTTTATTCATTAAACATGAAGTTTAGTCAACTGAACATTCAAAAATGCATCACAAATACCATTGATTAGTGCTAATGGTTGATACGGGTTGCTGCCAGCGTCCCAGGTATCAACCAAGTACCTCTTTAAGATGTACGATGTCCAAGTAGCGCAGTTTTTTTACAGTTCCGCTGGTGTTATTGCAGGAAGCTGCAATTTGTTGATGTATTTTATAAAATTCTTGGACATGGTACCAAGTGCCCCGATGATTATGGGTATCACTGTTACATGTTTAATCCATAATCACATCTTGTCAATGGCCAGGTGGCGATATTTCGGGATTTTTTCCAGTTCTTTTTCTTGATTCTGGCATCTCCTGATACTGCGATGTCAATAAATTGTACATTTAGGTTTTCAACAACTGTGATATGTTATGTTCCAAATGACGATCTGTCTGTATTCGAAAGTCCCACAAGATCTTCATCTTCTCATTTTCTATAACATTCCATTTTATGTTCCCATGACTTTTTGGATACAGGTAAATCGTATTTTTTGCATAATGACCAGTGGATTAATTTAGCAACTTGGTTTTGTCTAGCTTTGTAATCAGTTTGTGTGATTTTGCTGCATTCACATATTAAATGCAAAACAGTTTCAACTTTGTTGTTGCAAAGTCAGCAGTTTGGATTGTCAGTGGATTTTTGTATCTTTGCTTTCACGGCATTAGTTTGTAGTGCTTGTTCTCGAGCAGCCAGTATTAAACCTTCCGTTTCTTTCTTGATGGTTCCCATTTTAAGCCATGCCCATGTAAAGTTGTCATCACATTTTCCTTCAATGTTTTTCAAGTGTTGTTCATGGAGAGGTTTGGTTTTCCATCCATTTTTCTGTCATCCAGTTGTTTTTCTTTATATTCTGCCTTTGTTTCTTTTTTTTTAAACAATTTTTTTTATTTCAAATAAAAACAGCATAAAAATAATTACAGACAGTGTATCAATTGAATACCATCCTTTTGTACTCACAAAATTTTCAAAATATCCATATATGACATAAGCTTCTTTTCCCTAAAGACAAATTTTACACATGAAATTTGAAAGTTTCAGTTCATATATCATATTTCTTATCCATATTTTATTATCTATCCAATGGTAAAATAAACCCCATTTCGAATAATATTGATGATCTTCCTGTTCTCTTATTTCAAATGTCGGTTTACTCATTTCAGCAAAATCTAACATTTTCATAATAATTTCTTCATCAGTAAATATTTTCTCTTCTTTCCAATTTATAGCAAATACGATTCTAGCCGCTGTTAAAATATTCACAATTAAATATTGCAATTCTCTATTATATGTTTCTGATAAGATCCCTAATAAAAATATCTCTCGTTCAAAGTCAATATCTCTCTTTATCATTTTTTCCAACCATGTGTGTATCTTAGTCCAATATCTCTTTGCTTCTACGCATGTCCACCACATATGGTAATATGATTCTGGAGTCTGATGACACTTCCAACTTTTCTCTGATTTATTCTTGAACATTCTGGCTATCTTCGTCGGGGGTAAGTGCCACCTGTAAAACATCTTATACAAATTCTCCTTAAATGCTGTAGACATTGTCATCTTATAATTATGTGACCACAATTTCTGCCATTTCTCTAAATCAATACATGACCAAAGTTTTTCCTCCAACCTATCATTGTTTCTTTAACTTGTTCTTCTTCCAATTTCATCTCTAACAAATATCCATAGAGTTTTTTAATTACGTGATCATCTGAACCCATTAAAATCTTATCTAAATTAGTCAAAACATAAAAACTTTCTTGTTTGAGATCTTCATATCTAGAACATATTTGAGCATATGAAAACCAATCCATCTTATAACCCTGATCTTCTAGTTCTTGCTTTAGTTTGAGTTCTCCCTTTTCATCCAATAATTCACTATATCTAACAATTTGTTCCCTTTTAAATACAACTGAGTATGTAAAGCCTTCAATCGTGGAAACCCAAACTGGAATTTTTAAATAATAATGATTTTTAACCCTAATTCTCCCAATTCAATAATAGAGCTTCTTGTATCTGGTGCCTTCTAAAATACCCCTGCAATTTTTACCTTTATACCATAAAAAGACGTGCCATCCCATCAACAAATCATATCACTCCTATTTCAATAATCTGGTGTTTCTCAAACACCATTCTTTAATCCACATTAGACTTGTTGCTTGATAATAAAGTTCAAAATTAGGCAGACCAAAACCACCTCTCATTTTAGCATCTTGCAACAACTTTAATCTTATCCTTGCCTTCTTTCCCTGCCAAATATATTTCAGCATCATTTTATTCAAGTCTTCAAAAAATTCCTTACCCAACTTAATTGGAATTGTCTGGAATAAGTACAAAATTTTAGGTAAAATGTTCATCTTAATAGTTGAGATCCTAACTGTCAATGATAACTGCAGATTTCCCCATTTCACCAAGTCTTGCCCTATCTGTTGCGTAAGCTTATTATAGTTATTTTCTTTAAGTCACTACATCTTGCTGTCAAATATATCCCCAAGTATTTTACCTTATTTGTGACCTGCATCTTTGAAATCTCCATCTTTTTGCTTTTTCAAGATATTTTTCGTCATTATCTTCATTTTATCTTTATTAATTTTCAAGCCTGCTACTTTCCCAAATTCACCAATAATTTATATCAATTTATTTATTGTTGTTAATGGATCTTCTATAATAAAGACCAGGTCATCTGTAAAAGCTTGCAGTTTATATTCTTCTTTTCGAATTTTCATCCCTTTTATCTCTTTTTTTTTCTCTAATATTTCTATTTAAAACTTCTAAAGTCAATATAAACAGAAGTGGTGACAGTGGGCATCCTTGTCTAGTACCTTTTTCTATCTCAGTAGAATCAGTCAATTCTCCATTAATCATTACTTTTGCAGTCTGCTTACAATATATTGCTTCAATTGCCTGGATAAATTTTCTGCCAAAGCCCATCTCTTCTATCTGAAACATCATAAATCACCAATTTACATTGTCAAAGCCTTTTGGAGTGTCTAAGAATATCAAAGCTATCTGTTTTTCTGGGTGAGCTTCATAGTATTCTAAAGTGTCCAGAATTATTCTTATATTATCTCTGATTTGTCTTTTTGGGAGGAAACCATTTTGATCTATATATATGAAATTATTCAAATATCTTTTAAGTCTTTCTGCCAATATTGAAGCGAATTTAGCAAGGATATAGGCCTATAGTTGTGGATTTGTTGTGGGTCTGTGTCTTCTTTACGAATCAGTATAATATACGCCTCAGTCCACGATTTGGGTATTTCCTTCTTTATCATCACTTCATTCATAACATCCAATAATGGGAGACTCAAAAATTTCTTGTAATGTCCTATAATATTCAATGGGTAGACCATCTGGCGCTGGTGCCTTTCCATTCTTTTGTTCCTTTATTGCTTCTGTTAACTCTATCATCGTTATGTTTCCTTCCAACATCTCCTCAATATCTTTGGGAATCCAAGATAATTTTGCTTCTTGTAAATATCTTGTCACTTTTTCCTCCTCTCTCTATTACCTCTCTTTTATATATGTCTATAATATTCTTGTATTATTTTCCCCGTGTCTTTATTTCCAAATTTACTTTGCCCTTGATCATCAATTAATTGTGTTATTTTTTTTTACCCTTTTTCTTTTTTCAATTTATATGCTAGCCATCTTCCTGGTTTATTCGCATTTTTAAAATAGTTCTGTTTAGCATTTCTTATTTTTTGGGCTAATTCTTCCTTCTCCAGTAGATCCATTTTATGTTTTATTATGTCCATTTTAAATTTAACATCTTTTCACATCTTTTATAGTCATCAGTCAATATTTTAAAAGTTTGTCTTTTCTTCACATTTCTTTTCCTTGTATAGTCCATAATTAAGCCTTTGGCATAGGCCTTCATTGTATCCCAACAGTTTTGTGTCGATGTTTCTTCTTTTCCTGAGTTGGAAAAAAAATCCAACTCTCTTTCCATTTTCTGTACAAAGTCTTTTTCTTTTGATATTGTATTATTTAAACTCCATCTGGATCTTCCTTTCTGCCCTTTCCAAATAGCTATCATAGGGTTGTGGTCCGCCCACTAATTTGCTTCTATTTCCATTTGTTCAATATTCAAAGTCAAATTCATTGTTGTCCATATCATATCTAATCTAGACCAAGATAAATGTTTATCAGAATAAAAAGTATATTGTCTGTTTTTCCCGTTTCTCTCGCTCCATATATCTTTCAAGCTTATTTCCTCTATCATCTTAAAAAAGGATCTCAGTAATGTTTTACTGCTATGTCTTATTGTTTTATGTGTTTTATAGTCCAAATTTTCATCCACAATTCCATTAAAGTCTCCCATCATGTATATATTGTCATATTCCCTTTCAATTATTTTTTTATGCAATTTTCTGTAGAAATCATTTCGTTGTTTGGAGCATATATTGCTACCAAGAGAATTTTCATATTATTATCAATTATTTCTACCATCAAAATTCTACCATTTAATCTGTCATCCATTTGATTTTCCTTATATTCTGCCTTTGTTTCTGTTGCTTTTATAATGTTCTCCGTTTTCACAGCCTGCAGCAATTTTTCTGTACTTTGGTTCACATAATCATTATAATTATAATAATTATAATTATAATATACTATATCATACTGCACTGCACTGGACTACACTATATTACACTACCTTCCAAGAATCATGCTTTGGGTTAATGTGAAATGGAAGCTTTCAAATTAAATTTCATAGGTAAGACAATTGTCCTTTGTGTGTGTTTATATGTGTATTTTGTGTTCCTATATGTATGTATGTGGATATGTATAATATGTGTATATGTGTGTATATTTCTCTTTTGTACTTTTGCCCTTTTTTTTTATAGCTGTTTCATAACTTTCTGCATTATGGAATTCTTGACAATGGCATTTCGCTAGAATTAAAAATGTTGTATCTGAAAAACCATTGCATTGTGTATTCTTTCATTTGCTTTAACATTTAGTACTAGTGATACTCAACAATATTGATAAATTGTGGATGCATAAATAAGTTAAATAAGAATACATTTCATTGATTTAAGATAATGACATAGTACTTCAAATCATAGTATGACTATTCATTTTAATAAATGATAAATGAGATTTGGTGCGAGGTTCCCTGGTGCCGTGGGAAGGGATGAGGTTAGCAAGAATGCACCAAAAATATCTCCAGGAGTCCAGAGAGACAGAACTCCCATCCCTCGCTGGATTAGTTGATCCACAGGCCACAATTAAGGGGCCTAGCAGCCATGAGGTGACCATGCTTGCAGCCTCCTGCATCTCAAAAAAATTAAGATACCCCCAAAAAGAAGCCCTAGCCCTTTTTGGGGGGGTGTCAAAAGAAAATAAAACCCAGTCTTATTTTGGGGGAAACATGGAAGATATTCAAAGTATAATATATTTCTGTTAAAACAATAACAATTCACTAGAACTTTAAAAATTGAAATTGATTGGAAGCCAAATTGCACTATACTATATTGCAACAATGTTACAATGCGACAAGATATACAAGATGGTGGATTTATTAATATTTATTCTGAAGGCCAGAGAAGAAGAAATGACCAAAAAAGTAAATAAATTGGAAGAACAGCTGGTGCAGTTACAAGAGGATTACAAAAAAAGATTGGCACATGAAGAAAGTTGGAATGGTGATAAAGTAAGTTGGTAAACATATTGGTGTTTCTAATTTTTCACTATGTTTATATATTTAGTTTTATTGCAGCTTCATGCAACACAGTTTGCTCATTATATATTTGTTGTTAATTTGTTTGATTGCTATATTTGCTCGTCTCGACAAGTCTCTGGATGAGATATATCATAAAGTGTAAAAACAAATTAAAAGCATTTAAATAAATACAAAATAAATATATATAAAATCATCAAGTGCATCTATTGCCATGAATATTAATACAATCAAGAAATGGGGCCTTTAGTACACTCAGGTGCTCAGGTCTGTGCATACAACCAAATTCATGGCCTTACAAAAGGTCAACAGAGTTAGATCATACTGATGTCTGAAGGAGAATGTTCCAGGAGGCAGGTGCTACAGAGAAGGCGCATTTCCTAGTTCCTGCCAGCCAATATTTTTTGGCTGGTAGGACCCATAACATATCTAACCTGCCGGATTGAGTTGGATGGGTGGAAATAACTGGAAGGAGATGCTCCCTTGGGTATTCCAGCCCAAATCTATGAAGGACTTTAAAGATGATAACCAGCTTTTTAATTGCATCTAAAAGTACAGTGCTCACATAGCAGTGATATTAGCATGTGTTGAAACAGAGTTGATGCTGTATTGACACTACCACATTTAGCTGAAATCATTATACTTTAGCTGAAATCATTATATCATTATATTTGTCATTCTTGGCACAGTGATAGTAAAATAGGTGAGGAACTTCACTTCTATTTTGAATCGGTGTAAATTACAGCATTCTTTTTCTTTTTTAAATTAGTTTAATTGTCAAATTTTAGCAAAATAGTTTTTATATATTGTTTCAATATCTCAGAAAAACTATCCTTAGATACCTGGTGTTATATGCAGGAAGTGCTAGAGTTTGAAGATTAACTTATTTGATTTAGTTTCCCTTTAAATGAATGAGAACAGTTACTCAAATCTTAAATCCAATTAATTTTATGTCTACTAACTTATATCCAGTATGGATTTTACCACTCCCTCATTCTTGTTCTTCCAAGTAATAATAAATAGCTTCATCCATTACACTACAGCTTCATCTATTACAAAATAACTTTATGCTAAGAAGACAAAAAGAGCAGTATCTCATCCTTTATTATTATAGCATTGTGTTTTTTCTGAGACAATATGGATGTCAGATTTTGCATCCTGACCACTCATGTCATTACAAGAAAAGCTTGCATGTTTTAACAGGTTTTAAGGATATGTTTTATAGATATGAGAGAAAATTAATTTTCAGATATGGCACTGAAATATTTTTTAGATTTTAACAAAAAATTGCAGATGAAACATTATATTATTGTGTAGAGCACAGTTGTATTAAACATTTTCGGTATTAAACAGAAAAAAGTGTTTTAATAAATTTTGTCCTTTTGTATTCCCTAGGAAAAAATAGCAGAACTTCAGGTAAGAATGACTTCACAAATACATCGTTTTTAATGTAGCAATGCCAGTGAAGCATTTTCCTCTAAGGCTTACAATAATAAAAAAATAACAGGAAGATTAAATTTTGCTGTTAAAACTTCCATGTGGATGTTTTGCTGAAGAGTGTGTATGTATTGTATTTCAGGCTCAGTTAGCCCAAAAGACAACACTGGTTAATGATTCAAAGTTGAAAGAACAGGAGTTCAGAGAACAGGTAAAAAACTACTCTCGGGAGAAATTAAGTTTTAGTTCTAAAATTCATACACGTTTGTAAGGATAATTTCAAAATAAAGTTTGATCAAATGCCACATAATGCTAATCATTTTCTTACCCCTATCTCTTTCTGTTGCTTTCCTGTGCATCTTTCAAATTCTACCTATTAACTCCATTAAACTAAAGTTTAGATCACAAATGTTCATGTTTCAATTATGAATTCTACTTATGAAAAAAAACCATTCCCCCCCTCAATATTACACTTCACTGCTTTTAATTAAACATGTGAAACCGACTTAATGACGTTATGCTTCCATTTTTGCTTGTATAAATTAGTGCAAGTAATGCACATTGGCATGATATCGGAGTTGAAAGGCACGTGTGCATGTGCCTGTATGTGTCTGCCTTTCAAATACATATATAAAAATAGTGAATATTTTATTTCTGTGTGTGTGTGTGTGTGTGTGTGTGTGTGTGTGTGTGTGTGTGTACAGGTAATATCTCAGGTTTCTTCCCATGTAATTGTAAACATATCTTTAGAAGGATAGTAGCGACGTTTCGATGAAATCACATTCATCATCTTCTGGCTGATGTTCTCGGTTTGGTGCTTATGGGCAAACTGTGTGATCTTAACTGACGTTTTTCTATGAAAAGAAAGTTTTCTATGAAACTAGTTTTCTGATTCTATCTATCTATAAAAACAAATATCAACTACCAAAACATATCGCAGATTTAACAGAACATTGTTTATCCAACACATATTTCATACACAGAGGACATGGATATAAACAAATAGAAGGTGCAGCAATGGGATCACCATTATCACCAATCATCTCTAATCTTTTAATGGAAGATTTTGAAACCAATGCTTTAGAAAACCCTGTTAACAAGCCAAAATTGTGGCTTAGATATGTTGATGACACTTTTGTGATCTGGCCACATGGAAGAGATAAACTGGAAAACTTCTTAATATATTTGAACAGCCTCCATCCCAAAATAAAGTTCACCATGGAGATAGAATCAGAAAACCAGTTACCTTTCCTCGATGTATTAATTTATAAAAAATCTGATGGCACCTTAGGACACACCATCTATCAAAAGAAGACATATACAAACCGCTATCTCAACGCTAAATCACACCACCATCCATCACAAATAAACTCTGTTGCCAAAACATTAGCCACAAGAACTAAATATCTGGCTGATAAAGCCCATTTACAAACAGAATTATATACATTAACTAACATACTGACATCAAATGGGTTCTGTAGAAATAAAATCATCAGTATGATCCAGCATGCTGTTGTGGCCCCGTCCTCTGAGCCTATCCCTTTGGAGGAAGGCAGCTCTGAGCAGGAGGAAGAGGAGCCAGCCAGATCTCCCAGCCCCCCCCCCTCTGGCACTGGCTCAGGTGCCAGCTGAAAGAGAGCCAAGTAGTGGGGAAACAGGTGTCTCAGATGAGAGTGAGGGAGAGACGTCATTCCTGGATGCACGCCAAAGAAGGCAAGAGAAAAGGGTACTGCAGCTGCGGCGTATGAGGAAATCCTGAGTCATTGGATTGGAGTCACAGGATCAATGACTCACTGGACCACACCCAGAAGCATATCTATATAAGACAGTACGGTGGGTCACGAAGTTCGTGACGAACAAAACTAAACAAACGGAGCAACCTCGTAGTCTTGGAAGCTAGATGAACGGCAAAGCTACGTAGGTGATTTTCTTGTTTGTGTAAACCAATAAAGTCCTTGGCAGACGGTGTGCATATCGCTGCCAAGGTTGAGATAAGAACTGCGGAGTGTGCCAAGTGATTATTAACCCTCGGCTGGCTGTGTTTTTGTGGGTCTCTGAAGGGGGGGGACAGATCATCTTGTTCGTCACCCAAAACTCCATCGTTAACCCACGATGGACCAACAGCTGCAGCAGCAGGTACAGCAGATGCTGGAGGCCAATCAACTTCTGCAACAGCAAGTAGCACAGCTAACTGCACAACTTGCTTTGGGAAATGCTCCTGTAGCAGCTCCACCTGCTCCCCTTCCCCGTCCAAGATGCCCAGTGAACATGCCAGATAAGTTTTCTGGACAGCAGGAAATGTTCCCGGCCTTCTTGGGACAGTGCCAGCTGTACATGGCAATGCGGCCGGAGGATTTTCCGGATGACCGGGTTCGGGTGGCTTTTATTATCAGCTCCCTCTCTGGCACTGCCGCCCGATGGGCCACGCCCCTGTTGCTGCAAGACAGCCCCTTGCTTCTGGACTATCAGGGCTTTTTGCAACACCTGCGCACCATGTTTGAGGACCCCCTCCGGGTGCAGACGGCAGCGAGGCGCATCAAGGACCTCCGCCAAGGCAAGCGCCCCCTGCAGGACTATATTGCGGAGTTCCGATTGCTAGGCCAGGATTCGGCCTGGAATGAGGCGGCACTGATGGATGCCTTCCAGGACGGCCTCTGCGATGAGATGCAGGACGAGCTGGTTCGGGTGGAGGCGCCACAGACCCTGGACGCGCTGGTGACCCACTGCCTGCGCATCAACGCCCGCCTACAACGGCGACGGCCCCGTAGGGCTCTTCCGGAACCACCGACAGTGCCGGCACCCCCGCGTTTCGTACCAACAGCGCCCCGGACCGTACCGCGTTTGGTGGCGACGGCTGAGGAGCCCATGGAGCTCGGAGCAGCCAGACCTCAACTGATGGCCCAGGAGCGGATGCGGAGACGCCAAGGGGGGTTGTGCCTCTATTGCGGCGAGGCTGGACATTTCGCCGCCTCGTGTCCCCGGAAGCGGAGTGGATCGCTCAAGTCTGTTCCGGAGCCTCGGCGTGACCAGCCGGGAAACGGGTCAGGCCTGCCTTAGGGGAAACTCTGGGTCAGGCAGGTGACCATGCCCCGCTGGAGGCGGCGGCTGTGGACTGTGAGCCCCCTCGGCACCTGATTTTGAACACCCGGGTGTTGTTGGCTAACCGGTCGGAGGGGCTCCAGGCGCACGCGCTGGTGGACTCGGGGGCCACCACGAACTTTATGGACCAGGCCTTTGTGGCCCATTACAAGGTTCCCTTGGTTCCAGTGGACCCTCCGTTGAGGGTCGAAACTATTGATGGGCGGGAACTTGTGGCGGGGCCCATCAACTTTGCTACTCAGCCCTTGCGCCTTGCCATTGGGAACCATGAGGAGGCGATCCAGTTTTATGTGATGGCAGACCTGCACTTCCCCTTGGTCCTGGGGATGGCCTGGCTTCGGGCGCACGACCCTCAGGTGGCGTGGTCGAGAAATGCCATCTCGTTCCCCAGCCTGCAGTGTGTCGACCACCTTCGCCACACCTGTGCCGGCCAGGACGTCGCTGCCCCGAACGTCTCCTTGCCTCCGGAGCTGACATCCTTCGCCGACGTGTTCAGCGAGAAGGAGGCGGATCGCTTGCCCCCGCACCGACCCTACGACTGCACGGTGGACTTGATGCCCAACGCGCCCCTGCCCTCGGGACGCCTGTACTCCATGTCGGAGCCCGAGCTGGCCGCCTTACGGGACTTTCTGGACAAGAACCTGGCCCGTGGGCTCATCCGGCCTTCGACCTCCCCGCTCTCGGCCCCAGTCCTCTTCGTGAAAAAGAAGACGGGGGACTTGCGCCTGTGTTGCGACTACCGGCGCTTGAATGCCATCACGGTACGGAATCGCTATCCCCTGCCGCTGATTCCGGAGCTGATGGAGAGGTTGCGGGAGGCCTCGATTTTCACCAAGCTCGACCTCCGGGGAGCCTACAACCTGGTGCGGATGCGAGAGGGGGACGAGTGGAAGACGGCATTTGGCACCCGATACGGACACTTTGAATATACCATCATGCCGTTCGGGTTGACCAACGCCCCCGCGGTCTTCCAGCACTTGATGAACGACGTGTTCCGGGACATGCTGGATCGGTTCGTGGTGATCTACCTGGATGATATTTTGATCTATTCCCGGACCCCGGAGAGTCACCTCCAGCATGTCTGCCAGGTCCTGCAGCGCCTGCGGGAGCACCAGCTCTATGCGAAGTTGGAGAAATGTTACTTCTTCCAGACTTCCATAGAGTTCCTCGGGCACATCATCACCCCCGAGGGCATCGCGATGGACCCACACAAGGTGGCGGCCTTGCGCAGTTGGGAACCCCCGCGTCGGGTGAAGGACGTCCAGCGTCTGTTGGGATTCGCCAACTACTACCGGACCTTCATCCCGGGCTTTGCCACCCTGACCGTGCCGTTGACCCAGCTCCTTCGGAAGAAGGTTCCGTTCCAGTGGGGGCCCCCGCAGCAGCAGGCCTTCGAGGTTCTCAAGCAGGCCTTTGTCACGGAGCTGGTCCTGAGGCACCCCGATCCACACCGTCCGTTCGTGGTTGAGACAGACGCGTCCAACGTGGCGATTGGAGCAGTGCTGCTACAGGCTCCGGTGGATGGCGGCACTCTTTTTCCCTGCGCTTACTACTCCCGGAAACTCACTCCTTCCGAGCGCAACTACACCATCTGGGAAAAGGAGTTGCTGGCTATCAAGGCCGCGTTCGAGGCTTGGCGACATCACCTCGAGGGGGCCCGACACCAGGTGGAGGTGCGGACGGACCATCGGAACCTGGAGCACCTCACCACGGCCAGGAATTTGAACCAGCGGCAGATCCGGTGGTCGTTGTTTTTCGCCCGGTTCAACTTCCACGTCACATACATTCCGAGCCACCTCAACCAGAGGGCGGACGCGCTATCCCGTAAGCCGGAATACTTTTGCCCCAAGGACTCCCTTTCCCCCGGACGGTGCTGCCAGCGGACTCCTTGGCCGCGGTCCAGGAACCGGTGGACCTGCGGACTCAGGTGCTGGAAGCGCAGCGACGGGACTACTGGTCGCAGCAGTGGAGAGCGGACGTCGGCCCCGCGTCCCCATGGACCGTGGAGGAGGGCTTGCTCAGGCACCGGGGTCGGCTGTACGTGCCCACAAGTCCGCTCCGAGCCCTCGTCATGAACCAGTGCCATGACAACCCCGCGGCGGGGCACTTCGGCTTCTTTAAGACCTTGAACCTAGTGACGCGGACTTTTTGGTGGCCTCGGATACGGCACGACGTGCACGCCTACGTGACGTCCTGTGTGCCATGCCGACAGGCCAAAGCCGCGTCCGGCCCCCCTCCTGGACTCCTCCAGCCACTGCCGACACCGGAGAGACCGTGGGGAGCCATCTCCATGGACTTCCTGACTGACCTGCCCCTGTCCGCTACATTCACAACCGTCCTCGTGGTGGTGGATGCGCTCACGAAGATGGCACATTTCATCCCGTGCCGCGGCCT
The DNA here is from genome assembly GCA_038048745.1 of Coluber constrictor foxii. Lineage (NCBI taxonomy): Eukaryota > Metazoa > Chordata > Lepidosauria > Squamata > Colubridae > Coluber > Coluber constrictor. Next base: position 108,134,432 of record CM075961.1, on the reverse strand, counting down.
GCCCTCGGCTCGTACCACGGCTCGCCTGTTCCTGCAACACATCTTCCGCCTCCACGGCCTGCCGGACCGGGTGGTTTCGGATCGCGGGGCCCAGTTCACGGCCCGTTTCTGGAAAAGCCTGATGGCTGCGCTGGAGGTGCAGGTGTTCCTGTCGTCGTCACACCATCCGGAGACTGACGGGGGCACGGAGAAGGTCATTGGCATACTGGAGCAGTACCTCCGCTGTTTTGTCAACCAGCAGCAGGACAACTGGGCCGAGTACCTTCCCCTGGCGGAGTTCGCTTTTAACAACTCCCAACATACCTCCACCCAGATGACACCGTTCCATGCCAACGTCGGGTACCATCCACGGTTTTTTCCGTTGACCATCATGGACTCCCCTGTTCCTGAGACCCATGACTTCCTCTCGGAGCTGCAGGCGGTGCAGCAACTGGTGCGGCGGCAGCTGATCCGGGCGAAAGAAGACTATAAACGGTTCGCCGATCGCGGCCGCCGGGCGACGCCACCGCTGGAAGTTGGAGATCGGGTGTGGCTGTCCACGAAACACCTCCCCACGGACCAGCCGGTGAGGAAACTGGCCCACCGCTTTATCGGTCCCTTCCCCATCGAGGCGGTCATCAACCCGGTGGCCTATTGGTTGACTCTACCCCGCTCCATGCGGCTCCACCCCGTTTTTCATCGGTCCTTCCTGGTCCCTGAGACTCCCACTAGCCGTCTCCGCCGCCCGCCGCCGCCTGCCCCCCCAGCCGCAGCCGACGAGGACGACGCCTCGACGTATGAGGTGGACAGTATTCGGGACTCCCGTTGGCTGAAGGGGCGCTTCCAATACCTCATCGCTTGGAAAGGGTACGGGGCCGAGGATTTCACCTGGGTGGACGCATCTGCCGTTCAGGCCCCTGACCTGGTGCGGGCTTTCCACGAACAGTTCCCGTCCCGACCCCATCCCGACCGTCAGACCCGGGGGAAGGGCCCTGCGGTGGGGGATAGTGTTGTGGCCCCGTCCTCTGAGCCTATCCCTTTGGAGGAAGGCAGCTCTGAGCAGGAGGAAGAGGAGCCAGCCAGATCTCCCAGCCCTCCCCCTCTGGCACCGGCTCAGGTGCCAGCTGAAAGAGAGCCAAGTAGTGGGGAAACAGGTGTCTCAGATGAGAGTGAGGGAGAGACGTCATTCCTGGATGCACGCCAAAGAAGGCGAGAGAAAAGGGTACTGCAGCTGCGGCGTATGAGGAAATCCTGAGTCATTGGATTGGAGTCACAGGATCAATGACTCACTGGACCACACCCAGAAGCATATCTATATAAGACAGTACGGTGGGTCACGAAGTTCGTGACGAACAAAGCTAAACAAACGGAGCAACCTCGTAGTCTTGGAAGCTAGATGAACGGCAAAGCTACGTAGGTGATTTTCTTGTTTGTGTAAACCAATAAAGTCCTTGGCAGACGGTGTGCATATCGCTGCCAAGGTTGAGATAAGAACTGCGGAGTGTGCCAAGTGATTATTAACCCTCGGCTGGCTGTGTTTTTGTGGGTCTCTGAAGGGGGGGGACAGATCACATGCAACACCCAGACAAGAGAAATCAACAAGAGGAATAAAACAATGGGAAAGCCATCTTGCCCTATATAAAAGGAACAACGGATAAAATTAGCAAAGTACTGCATAGACACAACATCAAAACCATATTTTGCACAGATAGAAAGATATCGTCTATTCTGAGAAACCCTAAAGACAAAATAGAATTAGAAGATCAAGGCATATATGAAATCCCGTGTGCTTCCTGCCCCTCAACGTACATAGGACAGACCAACAGAAGAATGAGTGTGCGCATCGAGGAACATAAAAACTCAGTACAGAAGAAAGAACACACATCATCATTAGTACAACACATAAATGCCACAGGAATAATATTAACTTTAATAATCCAAAAACAGTTGCAAAAATAGAACATCTCAATGGCAGAATAATCAGAGAGGCCATTGAGAAAAGACCATATTGTATGAATAAACGTGATGACACTTCCCGTCTGCCTTCTATTTGGAAACCTGCTCTCATAGATAGACGAATCTTAACACAAAATATAAACCATAGATCAAAAGTTCATCAAAAAACCTGTGTTGCCACCATTTCCAACATAACTTATCCATCAACCCACAACCTAGCAACAGTGCTTCCACCCAATCAAAATACAACTACGTCATCAGCCAATCAGAATTCACAACACTGTCAACCAATCAGAATACACCTTTGCCTCTTTTCATAGAAAAACGTCAATTAAGATCACACAGTTTGCCCATAAGCACCAAACCGAGAACATCAGCCAGAAGATGATGAATGTGATTTCATCAAAACGTCACTACTATCCTTCTAAAGATATGTTTACAATTACATGGGAAGAAACCTGAGATATTACCTGTACTCACTCACACTCTCTCTCTCTCTCTCTCTCTCTCTCTCTCTCTCTCTCTCTCTCTCTCTCTCTCTCTCTCTCTCTCTCTCTCTCTCTCTCTCTCTCTCTCTCTCTCACACACACACACACACACACACACACATATATATATAAAATACCCACTATTTTAACATTAAGGAATACTTCTGTGGTTGTTTTTAAGGTTTCCACTATTCCGTAATTTAACATTCTTATTCTAAACCAAGATAATTAATCTTGGTTACTGATTATTGTACTTCCTGATTCACTCTTTTTTTAGATTCACACACTACAAGATAAGTTGAAAAATTATGAAAAGGCTGTATATGTCACAACAGTTAAAACACCTTATAGAGGTGAGTAATTGTCTTGACACTGAAAAATAGAATATAAAACTTAAGGAAATACTTAGAAGTGTAATTTAGATTGCAATTCTATGCAAGTAATCTGGGAATTAAACTGAGAATAAATGATTAGAGTAATAATTGTTAAAACAATAGATAGTTTATGTAGCAGGTAATTTATATGTAAATTTTCTGTTTCAATAGGAGAAAGTCATTTAAACATTTTTAATAATAGGAATACAAATATTTGTAGCCCTTTTTCACCAGTAATTTTACAGTAGGCTTTTTATAGAATCCCCAGAATATGTATATACCAAAAGATATTAAAGAAACTTAGTAACTTACATTTAGTGATTTAAATAATTTGTAGAAATATTGCAAATAGTTATGTTGCCATAGGTTTCTGAAGAATGTGAATATACATAGAAATCTGCGCTCTATCAGAACAGAAACCTACTTTCATTAATATTTTGTATGCAGTTAATGTATGTGTATTCCTTATTTGAGAAAATATTGGGGTTGTTACTAACACATGTGTTTGTTTATTAAATTTCTATGCTGCCCATTTCTCCTACAAGGTGACTCTGGGCGGTTTATAAATTATAGAAACAAGTGAAAAGATTACTATGAGCCAACATTAATACTGTATTTTCCTGCGTATAAGACTACTTTCTAACACACAAAAATCTTCTCAAAAGTCAGGGGTCGTCTTATACGCCAGGTCTCATTCTCCTGTAACCAGGCAGACCAGCCCGAAAGGCTCTGACGAGCCTTAAATGGCTCTGAGGAGGGTCGTCTTATACGCCCAGTCGTCTTATACGCCGGAAAATACGGTATTTTATTAAAAACTGCACTAAACCCTGGCCTTCAATAGCCAAGAGACAGATGGGACTTCCAATGGGAAGTACCCCCATCAGGTTCCAGGCCAACCGGCAAAGGCAGATTTTTATAATCTTCAAGAAGGCCAAATGGAGGGGCAGTTATTACCTCCTGTATATTAATTTTCCAACAAAGATAAAATTGAAGTCATAATTTAATATTAAAGCAAACATACTCATTTAATACCATGAGATCTGTAATATTAAAATATATATTAATTTACATTATTTAAGTACATGAAATTTATTATTTATTTATTAATTCAATTTGTATGCCGCCCCTCTCTGAAGACTCAGGGTGGTAACATGACTAACATCTGCTCTTTAAGCAGGTGGAGCCACAAGATCTGTCTGGGGTAGTCTCATGTTGAATTAATGACGATAAAACACCAGATCCAGATGTCCTGTGTACCCACAGCTATTCCATCTTGTTGGGGTTCAACTGAAGGCTGTTGTCTCCCATCCAGACCCTTAGAGCTTTCAGGCACTAAGAAAGGGCAGTCACAGTATTGCTTGGATCACCAGGGATGGAGATGTAGAACTGTGTATCATCAGAATATTGATCATATCTCATTTCAGGATGCCAAATGATCTCACTCAGCAATTTCATGTAGATGTTAAAAAAGAGCAGAAAAAGTACTGTGGCCTGTGGCACCCCAGAAAGGAATGGTGAAAGGCTGGACATCTTACTCCCTACTAATACTGATTGGATTACATAACAGAATGGTTTCTGCCATTTAAGTTGTTCCATTCCCATAAATTAGAGCCTTCCTGGATTCAAAACTACAAATTCAAAATATTTTGTAAAAAGATTACCAAAGTAATTTCTGTAATTTCTTAATAGATTTTAGTAACAGATATCAGTTTAAAGTCCAACTTTTCTTCTATGCAGATGGGAATCTTTGTCATTCGGATGTGTCTGTTTTTGGTGAACCAACTGAATTTGAGTATTTGAGGAAGGTGATTTTTGAATATATGATGGGCCGTGAAACAAAGGTATGCTTCATATTTAAGAGCACCTGAGTAATGATGCCAATAGTCCTGGTAATGGTTGCAATATTATGATGCCATCACAAGAGGAGCCCAAAAAATGACATATTTGAATAGAGGAAGGATGATGGGCAGAATGAACTTTCAAACAATATGTAACAAGCCTTACATATTCTACCCAATGGTTTCTGAGAAGATAACCATTGGCAAAATTATCTTATTTATTTAAGCAGTCTACAACATTAATGTATTAATTACTATATAAAACACTTATAAAAACTAAAAATAAGCAGTTAAGATAGCACAATCTTAAACCTGGCCCGGTTACAAATTAGTAGTCATTGCAATTCCCTCAAATGAGACAATAAGTACAGTGCAGTGGCATTTGCAAGAAACTACAGTGATATCAAACTGACATAGGTGGTGGTATCCCACAAATGCTGAATTACATATTTATATCACAAAATAAACTATGGTATGTGCATGAAGTGTGAAGTATGCAAGTCACTGTATTTGTTCAATATCAGGAGATATGGGTGATCATTCCTCACCCCAGCCTATATGCAGATAGCCTTGGACAGATGCTATAAGCCATAGCTTAATCACTATAGTAGCCATAACTTTGATCAGGGCAGCTCCAGGAACAACACATTCTAGTAATTAAGGGATGATTTTATTACTGTATTTAAAGTAAAGCTGTTCCCATTTAAGTATAGCTTCAAAAGATGTGCCAATTGAAGAGAAAAAGTATAAAGCCTATCGTTACACTTAGGCTTCTGTAAATACCTATTTGAAGAAACACATTTTCATTCAGGATAGGTTTCTTGGACCAGTGAGTACTTTGTCACAGGAGCTCCATATTAATCAAATTCATATGCTGTGGGGTTTCCAATCCATTCTTCACCTAGACCAGTGATGGCGAACCTTTTAGACACCAAGTGCCCAAACTGGATGCATGCATGCCCAAACTGAAAGGTGCATGCGCATGAACATGTGAATGTGCACGCACGATTGTGCAAACATTGGCAAATGTGTGCATGCTCGGACATGCGTGCATGTGCTGCAGAGACTGGAAGAGCAGCTGGCCTGTGGGAGGCAGGGCTTTCCAACACCAGCAGCACGGCAAGACATAAGATCTTTTTCTTTTGTGAGCTTCTGTTTCTTCATTTGCAGGGAAACAGAAGCTCACAAAAAAAACGCCACAGAGATCTGACCTAGGGTGCTGGCACGCATGCCAGCAGAGAGGGCTCTATGTGCCCTCTTTGGCACACTTTCCATAGGTTTGCCATCACGGACCTAGACCCTGATTAAAACTGGCATGGCCATTCCTGATCATTTGTTCCCAGATAATTGGCAAGATCTTTCCCCAGGCATTTCACATGGCTCTGCACCACCCTGCATTGTCAGGTGTTGAACAAATTTCTCTGCATGTTTATACTAATTTATGCAAACTAGGATTGATACAATCTTGCAAAACAATCTACTTTGATTTCTCCAATCTAAAGTCTTCAGTCAACAACACTGAATCAGTGCAACTGATAAAATAACACACCATCTACCACTATAAATATGAACATTTACAGGACAATATTACTGAACATAATCCAGCAAAATATAGCTGAAAACCTATACTAATTTGAGAAGTAATTCCAGGATTATGGAAGGAAATATTTTGAATAATATGAGCAATAAACTTAGGCTGAACATCATCTTTTAAGTGATTACATTTCTATTGTTTTTAATTTAATAGAAGAGAAAATGCATTGTCAATAAATTATTCTGTCTTCTTGACCCCAACCACTTCTTTTCATGCAGAGCCTGGATCTTGGTATAGAATGTGTAATTTGAATTGTTAGTCTTAATAAGTAAATATTCCCTTGATTCATTCACACACAAAAATTATATTACAAATTATCATGGAAGAAGAAACAAATACATGCTTCTACTTTTTTTTATCGTGCTTCCATTAACATTTTTTTATCGTGCTTCCATTAACATATAATAAAGTATAAGATTTCATAAACAAATTTGACTTGAGTGTTTGAACACTATTTCTTTTGTTCATGTTTTAGACGATGGCAAAGGTTATAACTTCAGTGCTGAAATTTCCTCCTGATCAAACTCAGAAGATCTTAGAACGAGAAAATGCTCAGACACTGGTAAGAATTGATAAGAAGTTTTGGAGTTCAGGTAATCTTCAACTTACTACCATAGCTGACCCAGAATTTGATCGTAAGCTATTGTGTACAAGCAGAAGCACTATGTAAACGCCCATAGTTACATAAAACTATATTTTATGATAGTTTTTGCAACAGTTGTAAGGTGAGTCATCACAGTTATTAAGCAAATCATATGTTGTTAAGTGAATCTAGCATAACCAATGAAAATATTTTGCTGGCAAACAGGAAAAATGCCAGAAATAGGCAAAAAGGGTTGCAAATCATGATCATGTGACTACAGAATGCTGCAACTGGGCATAAATATGAACAAGTTGCCAAACACCCAAATATTACCATATGACTGTGGCAAAAGAATGCAGTAATTGTAACATTATGGATTTTTAAAAATCTATTGTAACTTCAAATGGTCATTAAGCAACTAATCATAAATAAAGTTGTACCTTAACAATTTGGACAATATTGGAATGTTCTTGTGATAGAAGTGGCAAATATAACAGACACACATATAGTACTGTTAGTGAATATGATGATAAAAATATGTGATGTCTATATCAGCATATATGTATATAATATGCTTGCCTCATAGTTAAACAGGAAATCCGAGGAAATATACACAATTTAAATGTGAAGACAATCTAGTAAAATTGGGAAAAGCAAATTTTATGAAAATGTTTAACTTTTACTAGATGAACAACTTATTATTTCATTCCCATGTCTTCCCTATTTTCTTATTTTTTAAACTGGACAAACAGAAATGAATGATGTAGTTTTCTTATTCTGCATAATAGTATAGGTATTTGTCAACTGCAAAGGTGAAATCAGATCTTGACATTGATGTCTATTTAAAAAAGAGAGTAGTTTATGAGTTGTATTCCCTGTAACTTTATTTATTCATTTATTTATTAAATTTTACTATCTCACTCTCAAGCAACTCTGGGTCATTAGATAATTAGACCATTAAAAAATTGAGTGTTAAAACATTTATGGACATACCTATTATCTGAACATTGTATAGAAGTCATTTGCCACTACTTTTTCATGCATATCTTTCAATTTCCCAGTCTATTCTAGAGACCCCATTTTCCCACTTCTACACTAATAATCTTGTTATTTCCTTTTTATTCCAAACATCAGTGGACTATTGGGTTTCATTCTTTTAATTTTCCTTTTGAGTTGAGTTAGTAGGAGTACAGTATTGGACCCAACATTTCATTTTGAATTAATCCAAAATGGATTATTTTGAAAAAGAAAAACATTTATTTTATGATCTCATTTGTATATTAGCAAACTATCAGAGAATTGTTGAGTACAACAAAGAGATGAAAATTACTGTCAAGTATTCTAATCTAGAAAGATTGTGCAGATCTAAATGCAATACCAGTGTGTTACATAAAACAGCATTTAAAATTAGGTATCTTTGATTACCTGGAATTAACCTCTGCAGTATGCTGGATATTAATACTGTGCTTAATGTTAAGAGCAGTGTTTGTTTTGACCTATAGCCATAGCTAGAATTAATATCCTTTTCCTGTAGTCACATCTGCTTTGAATAACACACTAACCAAATAAGCTGTTCTCCTCCTGGCTTTATAGTTCACTTCACCTCCAGTGGTCTCTTCTGAATAAATCATCAATCAATGCTTTAGTTAGTACGTAGGTGAGTGTTACATAACTATTTGTTTTTCCTTTTCTTTCACTAAAACAGTAGTAATTTCTTCATTCCTTAGTGATCATGTTTCATTCTTAACTCTTTTTATTTTCTAAAATAATTTTTCTAACAAGCTTTAACTCCTTCTTTATACCAGTGGAATTTGTACATACCTGCAGCATAAAATCAAAAGAAAGCATGCTCTAATAAATAAAAATGGCATTAATTAGCTAGAAGCCATTGCAATTTACAGTCACAATTTAAAAAGCAGAACAGCAGTGATACTAAAACTTAAACAAATTTTACTTATAGGAAAAATATATAGAATTATTTTATAACATGAAAGCTATTATTTTAAAATTATTAATAACCTTAAACTATTACAGAGATCCAGTTCACTGTAGTGATTAAGGCACCAGATTAAAACTCGGAGACTTTAGTTACAGTCCTGCCTTAGATATAAAGCCAACTAGATGACCTACCAGTCATTTTCTCTCAGCACTGTGAAGGACACTGCAGTTTTCTTGGTAAACTTAAAATCTTGCCAAGAAAACTGCAGGAACTTGTCCACACAGTGGTCAAAAATCAACACTGTCTAGAGGCTGGTACCAGCACCATCACATAAGCACACACAAGAACTATTAAAACAAATGCCCCAATTCATACTAAACTTCAGAGGGGCATATAGCACAAAAAGAAAATACAGTCAGTTATAGGTTGCACTTACAACCCTGGTGATAGATGTGTTGTGTGTTATCAAATCAAGTTGTCTGCTGTCTTTTCACTGTTACTGTTTCTGTTCCCTTCATATGCTGTCTCCCTTAACTCCCATTGCCACTTTGAAAAATAACTGATTTGCCAACTTGTTAGTGACACTAATGATTAAGATTAATGTATTTGTCTTATAATTGGTTAGCTTACAAATATTACAAATAGCTTAGTTACAAATATTTGCATGCCATGTATTCTCCCAATTTATAACATTTTTTATCTGTCTTTTCTCCTTCCCCCTTTTCTCTCAATTTTTTTCCAGCTCTGGTTTTGATCCTCATCTTGAAGAACTTGCAATGTATGCACTTTATAACAGATTACACAACTTTGAAATCAGATCATATCCTCAAATTAGTTCTTTGAAGCATGGAACAGGTTTTTCTCAGGTTTCACCTGAGAAAAATACAGTAAGGAAGGACAGATTGACAATTGGGACTATAAATATGGTTTATTTTTTGCCTTTAAGAAAGATTGTTCATCAAGTGCTGTGTGCTTCATTTAGATACAATTTTCAGTTTAGCTTTATAGTTTTTTTAAAAGGAATTGAAGTATTTTCCTTCAAAAAAATTGCTTTCACAAAAATGAATGGTTCTATTTATTTTATTGTGGGTTTTGTTTCATATATTGCAAAATTATTTCAGACAATAAGTAATACAATCTGAATGGGAGTTGGCTAGCTATTTTTTTTTCTATTGATTGTTTATTAAAGGCCATTATTTTTAAGCTTTTGCTTATAATGAATCCAGATTGCAAGTCTTCATTTATTAATATATAGCTTTTGTACTATATTTTGCGAGAAATAAATTTACACTCCTATAATTTGTAAATAGGTACTATTTACTTGTATTATAACTTGATCTCTGATTGTTGGCAATACTAATCTTGCAAAGAAAGATTAGAAGAAGAAAATAAAACTTTATTTACTGTACAGTGCTGTAGCCTGCTGTCCTTTTCAAAAGTCAGGGCTTGATTGCTAATTGATTTGATAATGTGTAAAGGGATAAGATTTTGCTTTTAAATGTATCTAATGGGAATGATGCTTTTGTAGATATAGATATAAATAACACAGTTCCTTGGTTGATCCACAACCCACAATTGCCTTGCCAATCAGCATTCCGTTGACTTGCTCAAAGCTGATTGGGTGTGGCTGTGGCCATGTGCGTATGCCTAGTTGCTCGACTATGTTGGGGCTGATAAGGCATCTGGTACAGCATCTGGTACAGCCATTATCGATGATGGCTTCTACTTCCCCTTGGACTCCGGTTTCCAGTACTATAGCAGAATTTTTAGAGCAAAGAGATGAAGAGCTCCTCTGATCATGGGGGGTGGGGTGGGGTCATCCCCGCTGCTTCCCTCAACCTGTTTTGGTTTGCTTTCTTTGACCGGGTCTCTATCAATTGCTACTTGTTTGGCAAATCTCCCCTTGTCCCTTCTCTCATACGGCCTTTGGCTTCGCCCTGTTGAGTTGGAGAGTTTTGCACCTGTTGTTGGAGAAAGTGCCGGTATGCGAGGCAAGGTCCCGGTTGAGGTGGGAATCCCTCTCCTCTGTACTCAGCCTCTGCTGGGGTGGGGCTTCCACTGGCTCCATCTGGAGTCGTATGTCTTTGATTTGGGCCATCTTGCAGGAACTCCTGGCAGTCCTGCAGGCCTCCCAAGTGGCTGGATAAGCTTTCCCTTCAGCAACTTTCCCTGCCTTGCCTCTTGTTCACTCTACAAAAATCCGCAGATGGTGCTGGGGATGTGACTCTGGCTGGCAGAGGGGAAGAGATAACAGATGAGGGGGAAAAGCCCCCCCTTTGGGTTTCTCGCCTCTCAAGGTCCGGTGCATGTATGCTGTGCTGGTATAACACCAGTGCGGCCAGTGAGGAAGGAGCCACGGCTCCTGGGTCTTCAATCCTGGCCTTGCAGTTGCTCTGCCAATTGAGGCTTTAACATTCTTCCTTATGTCCTCTTGTGGGCTCGCCATTGACCTCCCATGGCTGCAAAGGAAACCTCCTGCTGAGTCAGTGCCGCAGCAGATAGGAAGCAGCTTGCCAGAAGGGAGGTCCAGTTGGTCATAGTGGCAGCAGCCGCTGCAGAGCAGAGACCGGTGATGGGCCGGGCCCCTCATTGCTTCCTACGGGCCATGTTGGCAGGGGTGGAGGGACAAGACCCCACAGAGGGCTGAACCCACCTGCTGCTGCACCATAGCTCTTGCCAAGCAGTACCAGCTCTGGAGGCTGCCGCGGTTGTGGGGCAAACGACCCCGGTAAGCCAGACCAGACCTCACAGTTGCCCCCAGATCACACTGGGATCAGGGGCTGTGGCAGCAGGAGGACCAATTCCCAAGCTGAACTGAGGCAGCCATAGCTCATGCTGCAGGCCCCTGTGGGCTGCAGTAGCGGCAGCTGCTGCTGTGGCTGAGAGACAGCGGGACCTGGCAGGCCGAACCAGTTGCAGCTGGCCTTGTAGATCCCTCCAGGCAGCATCAGTCTCAGCAGCTTCGGTAGGTAGGGGGAACCATGGCCCACTCTGCTGGGGTTGGGAGGGAAGGAATTCCCAGATCCCAGCTGTGGGTGAGCCTCAGAGGATTGAGCAGCCTCAACTCACCAACGGTGGACAGGCACCACTCTGTTTCCCAGTCGGCAGCAGTCATTGGTGAGCTCCCCTCTGATTTCTGGGACAAGTTGTGGTAGCGGGCCTCTCCCTTTTCTCGGCTTTGAGCTTCTCTTTCTGATCCCCCATCGCCAGGCGGCAGCTGCACACGTCTCCGACAGGCACCCTCCGTTGCTTATCCAATCCACTGCCAGGAATCCATGGGGTGCTGCTGATTGCTCCGGTAGTTCCCTAACTACCATCCGGGCCCATCTTCCCTGAGTCTTCACACCACCCGGTTTCAGATTGGCGTTGGGGCTCAGGATCCCAAACAGTGCCCTGGGGTTTGGGGAGCTGGTAAGTCATTTTAGGAGGGATTTGGGTTAATGTCAGGGTTCCAAGTAACACCCTCAACGAAACCAAACAGGCTTGAATTTCCTCAAAGCTAAACTTTATTAGAGATGTCATATTGGCACATCTGTGAAAACCCGAATCTGGAATTTCCACATACAAAAATTCAAGACCTTGCCCCTCTCCCATGTGTCCACTACACATCCAATCAATTACTGTCTAGAACAGATGATACCTCCTCATTCTTCTCCACACAGCTGCAGGGCCCCATAGCCTTGACTTTCTATAAAGAACTTTATTGTGACTGTATCTTCTGCTCTCTATGCAACTCCCCTAGCAATTTCCCATAATAGGATTTGTGACAGGCCTGAAGCCTGAAGGCACAAAGGTAGAAGTATGGCTTCCTGGTCTGACACTCATAGCCCATAACCTGAGCTTTATAGCCATTGGTTGACTTATTCTCCTAATTGCTTTTGGAATATGCACCCATGCATTACTTCCAAACACTCTTAAAATAAAAAAACCTGGATAGCTTAGCAGACTAAAAGCATTGTGATTAGCACCAGCTGTCTGCAATTACTGTAAGTTCGAATCTCACCAGGCTCAAGGTTGACTCAGCCTTCCATCCTTTCTAAGGTAGGTAAATTGAGGACCCAGTTTGTGGGGGCAATAAACTGACTTTGTATAAATATACAAAAGTATGAAGGCTATTGCTTAACGCATTGTAAGCCACCCTGAATCTCCAGAGAAGGGCTGCATATAAATCACATTTTAAAAAAATGTGCCAGAAATGGCTTTCTCCCATATAGCACAGCATATGGATTATCATAATTGAGGAACTCCACAGCCTATTGATTAAATAATTAGCAGTCAACATGGCTTCACTCCAATAAGACCTGCTCAGACCAGAATCCTCCAGCAGTGAGTCCTTCATTGTTTGTAAGACGCCATTCTTCTCTCAACCATGCCATTCATAGCTGCAGTGTACGGATTTGTGTTTCTGTGTTTTATACCCAACTGTCCCAACCACCGTTGAAAACTTGCTGACATGAATTCTGAACCTCTATCAGTTTGCAGCTGACATACCTGTTGTTTATAACTCCTTTCTACAAAGCTTACCCATTGCTTAAATTTCTGTAGCACCTCTATTAGTAAATAGCAGAACCCAAATCTGCTGTAGTCATCTACAATGACCAGGGCATACTTTGCTTCTCCCAAATTGGCCCAACCAAATTTGTACGCACCATCTCTAGAGCTCTTGTTGTCTGCCTTGTGATACTCTTGCTTACAGGAAATACCTTGGACTTTGATGATTTACATACTGCACAGTCCAAGTATCCCTTACATCTCTTTAAATTTAATCCTTCTCCAAACTGTTCCATCTTTTGCAAAACTCTGAAGCTGGCATGGCCAAGCTTTCTATGCAAGAGATGAACACATGAATCATGTGCCACATTTCCAAATGTTTGTGCACATTGAACCCTTTGTCCCTGCAACACATAAATATTATCCTGCTTTGTGCCCTGTGCACATACACTTCCATTCCTCTTTATGAGACACTTCCTATTTACAAATGTGGTCTCAAACCCTTTTTGGTCTAGACTAGAGACACTCAGTAAATTATGCTCCATTTCAGGCACACATAATATGTTGCTAAACTTTTCTTTCAGACATGGAATCAGCACACTGCCTTTTCCAGTGAACTTTAGCTTTCTGGACATTTGCTAAGGCTATTGCATCTCTTCCAGCTGGATCCATTCTGAAAAACAATTTATAATTTTTAATAATTGGTGGATTAGCCCCACTGTCTATTAACCATTTGCCTCTGCTATTACAATAGCTAACTTTTGCAACAGCAGCTTGTACATCTTGTTGTTCTTCCTTGTAAACAGTCTTTCTTTAAATGAGTCTTATCACCACAGATGAAACACCGCTGTTCCTGTTCTTTCTTCTTATAAATTCTTTGCTGGGGTGTAATCCAGTCTCTTCTGTTACTCTGGTCTCTGCAGACATCCTGTCTGTTGCTTTTCTCTCTCTGCTCCTTGGGCCCCCACCTCAGGAATTTCTCTTCATGGCTTCTTCTAAAATGGTGTTTGTTTTCTTCAGAAATCAAACAGGCCTTAAGGGCTTCCATACATAATTCCTCTTCAGTTTTGCATTCAAAAATGGCTGAAACAATGTCCCACATCTCATCAAGACTGTTTAACAAACCTAAAATGATGTAGGCCAGTGCCTTATCATGTTGCTGTTGATCTGAAGCTGCTAATGGCCCCTGGGGTAGATTAATAACAATATCCCAGAGCTCAGGAACTTCCGGCTGACATCGCAGTGAGATCAAACACTGAGAGCAGGTCTCCACGCTGCCATGCTGATTTCTCTCCTCTGGTGAGACGGAGCTAAAGCCACTTTGGAGGGGTGGTGAAGCAAAGAAGGAGGTCCTCTGAGGTCTCAGAGAGTCACAGCTCTCCTGCTTGACCCAGGGGTTACTTTACCTCTCAGCCACAATGAGGAGAAGCGACAGCCTATGATGGCTGCCACAAAACTGGGACAGCCGATGACCACCTAAGCTTTGAGCTGGAGCGGGTTTTGGTGAACAGTGTGGAACTGGATGAGAAGATAATTTTTTACCTCAAAGTTAACTCCAAAAGAGAAATCTAGGATTTATTCAGAGCTATCAAAAGAGGCAATCAGACACTTTGAGAAAATTACCAGGCTGGAAGGAAAAGATTGAAGAGAGGGGGGGAAAGGGGGGGAACCTTTTTTCTTTAAAAATGCAGGAAATTAGACTTTCAAATTGGGAAGATGTAACATTGGGAAGGCAATTTAAAATATTGAAATTACGGATTTAAAAATTAACACTGGTTCTGTAATTGAATTACAATTTAAAATAATTAAAATCAGATTTTTAGTAATAGTGAAAATTAACCTAAGAGTGCCACCTGTTGATGAAAGGAAAATATACAAGCCTGGGAATACCCATTTAAAGGACTGTGAAAATAGTTACTGGACTATATACGTCTACTCTATGACCACTGGAGATTTAAACGTGAGAACAAGGAAGACATTTAATTAAAGTGACCCCTGAATGTTAAGCTATTTGACTGGATCTAGAAAGGTGACTTAAAGAGGCTTGAATAACTCCCTGGACTATATAAATGGACCTGACTGACTATTTATGGAACATAAAGAACTGTGATCAGTGTACACCCTGAAGAATAATCTCAGAATGGGCTATTGACTAGAAGTGGAATTTATTAAAACTAAATAAGATGCAACAGAAGGAGCAAACAAGTGGAACTTTGATCAAGATAGATTTGATGTTTCAAAACATAGAGGATATTATACAGAAAGAGCATAAGGCAATGATGAAATTGATGGATGGCATAGATCAAAAGTTGGAAAACATCGTACAAAGGACAATAAGTAATGAACAAGATGCCCAGGAAAGGAAGGAGCTAGCAGAAGGAACAGAGAGAAAAACAGAATTGAGGAATCAACAGAAAGAAAATAATGAGGCGTCATTAATAAAATTAATTATGCTTGATGAATCAAACCGGGGGAAAATATTTTAAGAGATCTGAAAAGAGAACGGGAGGAGCAGGAAGATACTTTGGGAAGGAAGACGAGTTAGGGCTGATAACTTCAAAGCTAGACAGTGGAAAGAGTAAGGATGGAAGAAACAGATTTATTAGGCAGGATGTAGACACAGATACAGACAGATAAAGATTTAAGAGAAGAATATAGGAGGCAAGTCAAAAAAAGAATAAGGAAGTATTGATGCAGGCAAGAAATGATGGATAGAAGGTAGGAAAGAAGAGGGAAAGAGAGAAAAAGAAATCCTGGGTTATTTTTTCTCTTCTTTCCTTTTTTTATAATGGTGACATAAGGAGAAATTAGAATAGGTAAGCTTAAACAATATTGTGATTGGTAAATGTTGAGCAATTACACAATGAAAAGAATATATTTTAATATAAATAGTATTAATACTAGAATCATAAAGATTGGATGAAAGCAAGAATAGAGTTTTGTACGTTTAAACAATATTATGAAATAAGGATAAATAATGACTAATAAAATGATGAAAGATCATAGTTTAATACTGGTATAAACAGGTGTATTAATAGTGGAATCATTGATTGGATGAATGTAAAGAATATGAACAGAATGTTTATGTTTAAATAATATTGTGTTCAGTATTAGAATTGCATATTTAAATATTGAACTATGAAATAATGAAGAATAGTACTGTAACATAAAGAGAACATCTTTTAATATAATGGTCACATGAATAAAAGTTAGAATAAAGACAGAAATAAGAGAAAGGGGGAATATTAATATACACATTTTTATAAGATAAGATAAGTGAAATGATAAGAGAGAAGTTTAGAAATGGCGGTAGCATTATGTATTTTTAAACAATATGAAATAATGAAAGATTATAATTTGATATAAATCTGTTTTACTATTAGAAATACCATATTTTCCCGAAAATAAGTCAGGGTCTTATTTCCTTTTGACTCCCCAAATAAGGGCTTGGCCTTATAATCAGGAGGTCTTATTATTTTGGTGGTGGAGGAGGTGGAGAGCGTGGGACTGGATGTCTGTCACTGCCATTGCCCCCCCTCCCTGTTCTTCGCACCGGCTGAGCGGTTGTGAAGATTGTGAATGCAATAGAGTAGAATAGCATAGCAGAATAAAAATGGAGTGTGTTCCTGACACAAACTTTGAATGTAGAACACTGTAGCTTTGGTTTTTGATCTCTGTAATTTAAAATATCATGGGATGAAAAATAGTTTTATATACTCCATTACTGTTTCAACATGGCATTTTATAGAAGCTGAAAAGTGATGACATGACCTGAAGAATAAAATTAAAATGGGTTAGTTAGATTATGGCTATATTAAGAGGCCTTATAAAGTGTCCTATTCCTGTGTTGTCTGCTTAGTAGCTGAAATTTGCCAATAACAATAGCACCTTGATTTATATACGGCTTCACGGTGCTTTACAGTGCACTCTAATCTGTTTACGGAATCATAATATTGCCCCCAATAATCTGAGTCCTCATTTTACTGACCTTGGAAGGATGGAAGGCTTCAACTTTGAGCTGCTCAGAATTGAACTGGAATGAGCAATGAGTTAGTCCTGCAGTACTGCATTCTAACCATTGCACCATCACAATTCATCAACTTTTCAATAACTTTTCAGAGTCTTAAACAGAGGTCTTTCCTCTCAGCAGATGCCTAAGTGGATATTTTGGGATACCTACTATTTTTAAATATATATTATTTAGTGCGCTGCAAGCCACATGAAGCTTTCCAGTGATTGGAATCTCAAATCTCATGAGCTCCACTCTGAATTGCCAATGGGAAAAGAATGAGGGAGTGAGAGTCCGAAACACCTCAAAGGCATCTGGTTAGCTAACGTTTCACTCATTATTTACACACAATGGATATTTTATCATAACACCAGGCCAATTGATGACAAACATGAAACAGGTTGACTACACAATATGTTTTTAAAATAAAACTTTTTAAATTCAATTGTACTTATCTGAGAGCTCTATATCATTATTTTGCCAGTGTCAAAAAAGTTTACAGTTACAGGTCTCAATGATTACTCTCCAGTTGCACTTACATCATAATGAAATGTTTTGAGAGGCTGACAAGGTACATTATGATATCCAATCTCCCTCCAGCATTTGACTCGCTTTAGTTTGCTTACCACCCAAATTGTTCTAAAAAGGATGCTATTTCTTGGTGCACTTAGAGGAAAGAAGCATTCATGTGCACATGCTGTTTGTTGACTTCAGTTCGGCATTTAATACAATCATTCTTCAGCATCTAGTAGACAAACTGGGCCTTTTAGACTTTAATACTCATTTGTGCAACTGGATTCTTGATTTTCTTGTGGTAAGCCCCAATATGTGTGAGTTGGGACTAATACTTCTAACACCATTTTCTTGAACACAGGTTCTCCTCAGGTCTGTGTCCTAAATCTGTTTTTGTTCACCCTGTTGATCCATGACTGTTGTGCTAGGTTGAGTGTTGGCAACCTGCAGACCCAGAGTTGCATGCGGATCTTTGACCTCTCTCCTGCGGCTCCCTGCTGACCTGGTTACACAACATGCTCTCTGCTCTGAAAAAGCACAAGCAGAGCCACGCAGCTGAAGCACTCCTAATGTTTTCTCCACACTGCCTGCAACCAGCTGCTTTTTGCAATTCTATGTCCTTTGTGGGCAGCTGAGCGCCAGAAACAGTCCCCTTCATGTCAGCTCAGGAGGAGAACGGGGAGGAGCAACCGCCACCGGATGCAGGGAGAGAAGAGCTCCAGCTCTCTTGCGCAGCATGGATGGGTTCCCCTGTGCAGCATGGGATCTCCTGTGCTGTGCAGCATGGCTCGCTACTCACTGCACAGTGGCGGCAGTGGGAGGAGGACTCACCATCCCTGCCACCGCTGTGATCTTGGCCCAGGAGGGTATCCCACATGGACATGCACGCAGGAGAGACAGATGAGAGAGAGAAATAGGGAGAAAAAGAGAAGCAGAGCCAGCCACAATTGGAGGTGAGGGGCAAAGAGGATCACTTCTCTCTATGATTTCTGCCCATCGTTTGATATCTGACAGAGTTGGTACTATCTGGCTCCTGTTGCTTCAGTAACGCAATTAGTAGAACTCAGAAAGCAGTATTTATTTTTTAATGAAGGAAGGATGGAGGGAAGGGAGGAAGAAAGAAAGGAAGGAATGAAGGGGAGAAAGAAGGGAGGGAGGAAGAGAAACAAGAAAATGATGGAGGGAGAATGAGAGGAAAAAGAAACAATTGAGAGAAATGAGAGCTGAAGGGAATGAGAGAGAAGGAAGAGGGAAACAAATGAGAGATGGGAGGGAGAGAGAAAGAGACGAGAGAGATAAGAGAGTGAGAAAGATGAGAGAGGGAGGGAGAGAGGGCCAAAGATGGGAGAGGGAGGGAGAGGAAGAGATGAAGAAAGAGATGAGGGTGGGAGAGGGAGAGAGAAAAAAAGAGACACACACACACAGGGACACCTGTTTCCCATAGAAAACACTGGTAGACACAAAATCTGAGTAGGTGTGGCTGGGGGGGGTCATGTGACTGGGTGCAAATGAGTGACATCAGGTTGGCCATGCCCACTCAGATTTTGTGGCTCCTGATGTTTTGTTTTCTGTGGGAAATGGGTCTAAATGGCTCTGAGTGTTTAAAGTTGCAAACTATATTGTGAAGTTTGTGGCCAATACAGTAGTTGGCCTTATTCAAGACAATGAGGGTGTTTACTGCAAGGAGGTAGTGAACTGGTGCAACAAAAAACCTCATTTTAAATGGAAAAACTAAAGAGATAATTGTCAATTTCAGAAAAGGCAGGCCTTTGTTTATTAATGATTCACTTATGTGGGTTGTTAACAGCATCAAGTTTCTGGTGTGCAGCTAACGAGTAAACTAGCTTAGTAGTGAGACACTGGTGAAGCAGGCAGAGCTGCGCCTGCATTTTCTGTGTCTCATGAAAAAAAGTGTATACATATTTTGTATGTTGTGATTTGTATTGTCTTATGTAATTTTATGGTTGTGAATACTTTGTACAGTTTTTATCTTTTAACTTCAATAAAGTTTGTTTTTTAAAATAAAAAAAATAAAAAAGTGTATCTTCTTTTCCCTGTCCTTAACACTTTCTATAGAGGAACAATCAAGAGCATCATATGATATTGAATTACTGTCTCTCTCTCTCCCCCACCTCTCATTGTTTCAACCTTCCCCCCACCCCCCAACAATTTAAAATTCTTGTCTCTAGGGATCAGATACATTTAACAGTTACAATTACCTTGAGGGCACCAGAACCAGGGACAAAATTACTTCTCTTCTTCCACTTTTGCTATAAGATAATTTTGCACACTGGCCCACATTAGAAATGAAATTCTGATGCCTGCTCTCAAGAGAAAAAATATATCTACCCAAACACTTACACACACACATACACACACACACACACACATACATAGAGAGTTCACAAGATTGATGCTATATGGAACAAAATTGTGACTGAATCTAGATATTCTACTTTGGATACCATGTAGCCTCTTCACAGAAGGTAACAAGGAAAACAGATCATGAAGAGGATGTGTAACATCCCAGACAATCCTGCAGAGTCTGCTCAAGCATCACTTATGTGCTATGTTATGGATAAAAGGAAATGAACTACAAATAATCTTTTCTGCCATCCTCACCACTTTCTGCACCACTTTCTTGTCTGAAGCAGTAATGCTTCCAAAACAGACAGTAATTCACACACCCTGGAAATTCTGCGTGGGTGAGAGAATCCAGTTAGCAAGGAAACACCAAGAGTAAAGAGACTTTTTCATTTCATTTTATTATTTTTTTCTCCTTCCCTCTCTGTACCCTTAAGTACAGCTCAAGTTTATGAGGAAACATTTTAAATTCATTTACAAGAAAAAAATTCTTGCATTTATTGTGCGTTTAAATGGTTTCATCTGTCTATTCTTTTTCTGAAGCATGTGAATCCAGTTTTTCTTCTTTTCTCATCTGTGATGTCTCCATTTTGTTAAAATTGCTTTATCTGTTTAATAACTGTAGTACTGGTTTTTCTTTTCTCAAACCCTGCCTGCAAATTATCTACCCACCCCCGCTCTACCTCCCCCCAAATCTTTAATCCTCTTAAAATGCCTTTCCTGGAAAGACTGCGTACAAAGGGGGGTGGGGAGGGAGCCTTGTTCTCATGTCTTTCAGCCCTGCACAGATGATTCTGCAACATGTGGAAACAGATGCTGATCCAGATGCTATCTCCAGAAGAGACCTTCCATCTATTTGAGCCAGGAATTGGGTTTGGATCCAGCCTTCCACTAAAAAGTCATCACAGCAACCAGAGTGGAGCAGACCTTCCCAAACCTGACTGACCACACTTACCATCAAGCCAAGCCTAAGGTCACCCAGCAGACATGAAAGAAAGGACCCTGAGATGGACAAGTAAAAGACTAAAAGACTCTTTTCAATCCCCAGAAGACAGCTAGAAAGACTATGGGGGAGGATGGAAATTCATTGTAAAGTTTTCTTTCTTGTCTCATTTATGTTGTATTCAGTTAAATGGACTCTGGGGGATTGTATTTGAGAGTGGTTGCCACAGCAAATTCTGAACACCTTGGACTTTTGTCTGGTGGGAGGAAAATTTGCCCAGAATGTCTTTATTGCCTGTATTTTAGAAGTAGCTGCATACCCAAGCACATATGCAGAGACACATCATTCAGAATTAGATTGAAGTTATCCCCTTCACCTACCTCCACACAAAGCTGCTCCTAACTTGTTCTTTTTTTTTTTTGCTCTGTGGCACTAAGGCCCAAGCAGTCATGTCTCCCTGTTAATTCCATGGGGGAGGGGCATTCCCCTCAGGCAATTGCCTCAGTTGAAGATAGCAGGAAGGAGTTATCCAAAACCCAAGCCCTGATAGTGACTCATAAATGTTGCCCAACTGCCCACTAAAGGAGTATTTGTTCTATTGACAGTCTCATGAATAGGAGTCCCAGGGCTCGTCAAGTATAATTTTAAAAATACTAAATAGCCTGGATTGCACAATGGCTAACCTCAATTTGGCGTCACAAATTTAAGAGCTAGGACGGGTTTAGTTACCATCCCTTGGAAATGGACAGTCTGGAATTTAAAGGAAAATTATGGCTGTGAAGAATTTTGGGACTTGTGCTTGCTTGAAACCTGACTGGAAGCTCACAGAAAGTGACTGTAAGGATTGCCTCTACTTCCAATTTAAGAAAGTAAAAACTCTTCAAACATAGTACTTCAAAAGGAACCTTTTATTAAGCAGAAGTGACAGCAATGGATTCAAAGCAACATCTGAATACCCTTAGGCAAGACAAGTAGGATTAAAGCAGTAGAGACCCCTCCCTTAAGACAGAATGCAGACTTTAGCCAATACACAAGTGTGAAGATGTTTTTTTTCCCAGCTGCCCTGAGAACCGGATAAAAACGTATTCACATCGTTATCCTTTAACATGAAACAGCCCACATGGCTGTCATAAACATTCCTCAACATTAAGGAGATCTCAGGGTGCTTTGGTGCCAGGATATAGGTTGTAAAATATTTGTTGACATAGGAAATGCTAGTAAATAGAATCCAAGTCTCCACCTTCTCCCAATTGAATGGCAGTATCACTTTTAGGGATCTGACAGTGACATCAAACCTCTGAAAATAATTAGCATGGAAAATTGGATACTGTAAATTCCTTTAAGGACTTTTGTCCTGGTTGCTAGACATTTATGGCCGAAAGCTCCCCTTTTGGGAGCAAAGGGATACTTTTCTGCTGCCTCTGTAATTGTTCTCCCCCTCCCCATGCCTGAGCTGCCTTAAGTCCTGCAGTCCTGCTCCTCCAAAACACAATGAAAAGGGGAAACATTTTGCCTTAATGATGGTTCAAACTGGCCATGAGTATCAAATATACTCTGATTCTACCCTGGATTTGTGCCGAGGGCGAAATAATTGGCAAAATTTATTTGCCGTAGCACAAAAGGTGGATTGTAGGAAGTTAACACCCATCCCTCTGCTAGAAGAATGAAATATTCTAGGAAATATTAAAAAGGCAGAATATTATACCTTCCTGGATGAGAAAAGGAAAAACACGCTCTTGGAAAGCAGCCCCTACCTTTGCTAATAGTCCCAGAAAGGCCCGGCCATCTTATCTACAACACAAAAGACATTTACCATCAGGACATAATAGGATTAACCCAGTGGCGGGATTCTGCTGGTTCTAGGCGGTTCAGCCAAACTGTTTGTTAAATTGCTGGCTCGCCCTGCCCCTTGCCCTGCTCCTCCGCACCACTATTTATTGCCAATAAATAGTGGTGGGCAAGCCAGCAATTTAACAAACGGTTCTGTGTTTTTTTGTAATTTTATTGGCCTGCCGAGCCAATAGTGATGATATGATGTCGCCAAACTGGTTCTGGCTCCCTGCCCCCCTTGTTATTCTTACCTTTAATTCGGTCCTACCCCCAATCTATTGCTGCCTCCTGAATCCCAGCTGATCAGCTAGAGGGGGAAAACTGTTTAAACTCTTGCTGTGGGGCTTCAAAGGGCCTACAGCTGATCAATGTTAAAAGAAAACAAATGAGTATACCAGTGGTTCCCAAAGTGGCCGGTACCGCCCCCTGGGAGGCTGTGGGGTGCCTTAGGGGGGCGGTAAGAGGCAAGGGGGGCAGCAGTGGGGCGCTAGAGGCAAAAGGGGGCAGTAGGGGGACACTAATGACAAGGAAGGTGGCCCCCATCCTTTGGCCTGTGTAGTTACCTCCTTGCAAGCAAACAGCAAGAAAAAACAACTTTTAGCTTAAGCATAACTAATTAGCCCGTTGATTAGATCCATGACTCTCAGCTGATTTGCTCTCAGCTGTTTTGCGCAGGGCTCTGCTGCTTCCTTACAAAGAGTGTTGGAGCAGATTTTTTCTGCTAGCTATGCTGAAAAAATGAAACTGAAAGTAAAGCAGGCTCTTTACTGCAACGTGACAAAATGAGACAGAGAGAGATTTCTTTTTCTTTTTCCTCACCAAAAAAGGTAGGTGCAAACAATGGGAAATTTAGGGCAAAAAGAGGAGAGTTCAAGATTTTGAACACAAAAGAACAAAAGAAAACAAGCTCTATTTAATTAGGGAATTGTAATAATTGAGATACTATTCATTGTATATTGTGTTGAAAGCAGAAATGGTTAAGTTGTGGTTTGGAGGAATATATGGGGGAAATTATTTGGTTTATTATTATTGGTAAATATAATTAATTGATTTGTAAGAAATTGGATTGCATAGAAATAATTGGAATATTCATGTTCATATTGATTAATATACAAAAAAGATAGTTATATAACTAATTGATTTATATTAAAATGTTGAATTTGTATTAAACAACTGTAATATTACATAATTAACCAATGTGAGGATGGATATAAAAATAGATGACAATGGGAAGGGGTATAATATAGAAGAGAAGGGAAAATTGAATTTGATTAAGATTAGAGATGAGGATGAAGGGTAATATTGGTTTTTTTAAAAAATAGATGAATAAATATGGCAAAAAGGAAATATAGAAATTGTAAATTTAATTGAAATGACTAAACACTGTTTAAATTTGTGAACTGCCAAATACTCTGTTCAAAGAAAATACATTGTATGTTTGTATGTTTCTAATTATTGCTATTTATTCATATTTGTTCTCTTTTATTCTTTAAAGTTTAACAATTCATTCTTTATCTTAATATTTGTTTGGGGTTGCCTTTCTTCCATTTCATCTTCCATTGTACAGCAATCTTTCTCCTCAAACCTGCCACCTCTCTCTTTTCTTTCCTTCTTACTTTCTCTCCCCCCTTTCCTCCCCACTTCCTCTTCCTTTCACCTTCTCCTCATCTCTTCCTCCCTCTCTTACCTTCACTCCTACTCTAATTTCCCTTCCCTTCCTTCCTCCCTTCTCTTCCTTCCTTTCTCTCCTTCCTTCTTCCATCTCTTTTCTCCTTCCTTCATCCCTCTCTATTGCTGTATTCATTTTCAATTTTATATTTTCCACTATGGAGTCCCCAGTCTTTCTTTCATTTATCAAGTATATTTCTCAAAATTTCCCCTCATCTTTTTAATTATTAGCAGTATATTAATTATTAGCAGTATATTTCATCTCATTCCATTTTTTTCCAATGTAAACATCTTTATCTTTTTTTCAATTATTTCCTTTTCAATATTATCTCCTTGTTTCTCTCTCTCTTTTTTTAAATTTAATTTATATGCCACCCTACTCCGGAGACTCAGGGCGGCTTACAATGTGTTAAGCAATAGCCTTCATACTTTTGTATATTTTATACGAAGTCAGTTATTGCCCCCACAAACCGGGTCCTCAGTTTACCTACCTTAGAAAGGATGGAAGGCTGAGTCAACCTAGAGCCTGGTGAGATTCAAACTTACAGTAATTGCAGACAGTTGGAGTTAATTACAATGCATTAGCCTGATGAGCTATCCAGGCTCCTTCTCTTGCTTCTCATTCATCTTTTCTCTTTCTTTTTTTGCAAGCTAACCAATTCTCTGCTTCTTTATTTCCCTTAAATGCCTCCCTTACTTTTTGAAACATCTCCCTTAGTGTCTCATATTCATCCTCCCAATTCTCCATATTTTCAATTTTAAAAGCTAGGATTTTTAAGATTATTCTTTTCATTTACATATGTGTGCGTGTGGGGGGGTGCTTTTCAAGGAGCCACAAGGGGGGCTGAGAGCAGAGTCATTCTGACAATGTCTTTTAAAATTGCTTGGAAGATCCATTTTTTCCCTAACAATAATGGTTTGTATACTTTGGAATAAAACATATACCTGGAAAAAGTACTTGCAAAACTTGAACAGAAGGAAGAGAAAGGCAGGACTGGACTCATTATCAGTAGCTAGTTAGTTCATTATTATCAGTGACTCCCACTGATTCTAAACTCATTTTAAGATTGGGATTGGTGACTACTGAAATTTAAGTATTCAACATTGGTCTCAGAAATCTTTGATTTGAACTGTCAAATCTCTGATTTGAACTATCAAATCTTTGATTTGAACTTTGATTTGAACTTTGACAAGAAAAATTGAGAAATGGTGTGATAGATTCGCTGCCGCAGCTGCCCAAACAGGACAGGAGAAAGAGCTGGAAAGAGAAATGAAGGAGAGAAATGGGGGGGAAAAGAGAAAAAGAGAGATGAAGGAGAGAAAGGGGGGGGGAGAAAGAGAGATGAAAGGAAGAAAGAAAGATGAGAGAGATGAGACACCCAGAGATACCTGTTTAAAAGAAAATACTGAGAGCCACAAAACCTGGGTGGGAGTAAGTGATATGTAGTTGGCAATGCCCACCCAGGTTTAAGGTTGTGTTTAAGTATTTACATGTGTTTAAGGTTGAGTATTTAAGGTTGCAGACATCCGATCACTTCACCCTGCAGCCAGCCCTGTAGGCCTGCGCCTATCGCCCACTTGGGCAGCAGCGGCCTACCTAACCTGGTTGTATTGTTGTGGAATGAAGGGACCAAACAACATTCCTGGGTCAGCCAGAGAGTGTTTATTTCCGGAGGTTCAAAGCCAAATTCGTACCTGAAACTTTGAACAAAGAAAACAGCTCTGATAGACAGTTTATATATGTTTCCAAGACAAAGGATTCGGTGAGATCATGCATTTTCCATATATGGTTAACATGAGCTCATACATTTTCTATATATGGCTAACATACATTTGTTATATGATAATTGACATTTCCTAATTACTAAACCATTAGTAAACCATTATTTTTGGTTTATAAGATTATCTTAGTTTAGACAACCTTCCTTAAGTGCTTGTAGTTGCTAATGGGAAATATACTGCTATCCTTGGGTCATAAGTGACTTTTTGTAACATACATATCTTTGGGTCTTTGACAGTGATGCCCATCAAATGTTTTCAATATGGCTTTTCCTTCCTTGATAGCTAGCTGAACTTTCCTTATCAGAAGATATATTTACCAATAATGGCTTTTAGCTGATTTTTAATATAATCTCCAAGCCATTTTCTTCCTTATAATAATGTGAATAGAGAGTGTCGTTTAACTTACCCTTTCTCCCTTAGAATAAAAGTGAATAAAGAGTGTCTTTTAGAGTTCATGTAACTGATTCTGTATGATTCCTACTTTATTCACTTTTATTCCCATTTACCTTATTCCCATTATTATTTTATTCACTTTTATTTACTTTATTCCCCCCCTTTGAAAGTTTTTTATGCAGAAACTTTCACCATTCCTTACATATTCAACTCTTTAGTAAATATCATTCCATTCTTTTGGATAAACAAAGCTAACATATAATATCTTAACAAAATATGACTAATCTAGGCAAGAGATAGGTATTTCTTGATCTTCACTCTCTTTATCTTTGGAGGTACTCCCTCCATTCTTTCCCAGACTCCATTTCTACATATGTGTCTGTTTCAGAAACCTTTTCTTCAAGAAAGCGCTCTGTCAAAACGAATGCCTTCTCATTCCGTATCTCTTTCACTACTCTGATAGATAGCTGCTTCAGCACAGGGATTGCACAAGGAATAAAAGCTGGGCCTGCCACAGCCATATCAACAAGAATAACATTTGTTTAATCCAGCCGGATCCAGGCAACCAAGAAAACCACATATCCGTTGTTTGTAACCTCTGACCTATCTTGGATTCCCTACCTGCAATTCCTTGGCAATTCCTCTGACCACACCTGATTTATTCATATAGAAGCAACAATCTTCTCCCACAAATAAACACACACCTACTCTCTCTGCGGTTAGGAGGTCTAAGCACGTTGATTTTGTAGGACCATTGCTGCCAATGAATCTATCTGTCTTGGACTTCTACCAGGGTTCCAGCAATTTGATTCAGGCTTTCTTGGAGCTCCTCTGATAATTGCCGAAACTGTATTACTGAGTGTATTACCCCTCCTATACCTGTCCCCACAGCAGTTCCTATTCCCATGATTACTAATAGTGGGACTAGGGTTGGTACCTGTTTCTGAACATGTCCCATGAGAGGAACAGGGATGGTATGTTCTCCACTAACAACACCTATTTTAGGAAAAAGGTGTACTAGTGTGCATGTTCCAGTCCAATTTGTTGGCAAACATAAATACGCATTGTTTCCGCAGAAGAAGAAAACTCCCTTTTCCCTTACGCACACACCTATGTTCATGGAGAAAGCATGGGTCCGATGATTCTTTTCATTAGTCCAGATCCCCTAAAGTCCCTGTCACAAACATTCCAGCCAGCGGCTATAATGGAACTTCTAGTGACGGGTCCTTTTGCTTATCTCTAAGGACTGGACCTTCAAAAAGAGGTAGTATTCCCAGGGGGAAAGAAGACACAGAAACCTGTGCTGGACCCAATGGAGAGCCAGATAGGGAAGCGAGGGGGCTGGGACAGACTGGGGCCCCTTTCCTTGGATATATTCCAGGACTCCTCCGATCCTCCCCATCTTGTGATGATGGCAGTTGGTGGTAGTGAGAAAGTGACCTTATGGTGAAATAGTGGTGTGCAGAAGGAAAAAGATCTTTGGTTAGTTTGACATCCTTAAGGTTCATTCTAGGACCAAGGTACACTTCTGATGGACATTGCTCTTTTGTCAGGGATCCTACAGGCCTACCATGTTTCTGAAGGTTTCGACCCAATTCCAGTATCCCTGATATGCAATCTCCTCTTTTCAATTGTTGTAGAGGTCCGTTCTCTCAAAGATCTTGTATTCCCCCCTTTACTGGGATTGTCAAACTCTTAACCTTAGGTCTAGGTGTTGGTTTAGGACTAAGGTACCCACTCCATCTTCTGATGTTGTTGGCAGGAGTAGACTTGACCCAAAGTGTCCCCATTCAGTGTTCTGATGCTGTTAGGTCCCCTGGGATTCTTGACATCTTCAAATCCTTCCGCAGGGACAAGGGGAATTTCTTGGACGCTGATGCAACATTGGGAACTACTGTTCAAGATAGTATCACTCACTAGACCTTTAGCTAATAGTACCCAAAGCCATAAATAAATCATAATGACACACCCACAAGGCCTTAAGAGCACAAGACCAGTAGTTTACAAATTCACTACATCAGGAAGACGGTTAGGGGCATGCGTAACTTGGGATAGGGCAATATCAGTGTAAAACAATACCAACAGAAGGGCTAAAGTAGCTGTTGCCCAGAGTCCCCACACCCAATCTTCCTCAAGCATAAGTGTCTTTAAAAATTGCTCACTGGATTCTATCACAGTTAATGGGTTTACATTACAAATTACAGTCAAGATGATGAAATTCACTATGCCTAAAATTACTAAGCCTAGACTAAATCTGCTAACATTCCTTAATACTCGGCCATATTTCTAATACATCTTACAAAAGGAATATTGTTTTTCTCTGTTCCAAGCTTCAGCCGTGCGCGGGGAACCAGCTTCCGGGGTGTTTCAGCAAGGCTGATGATCACCACCATGCATTGAGAGTCCATTGCCGGTAGGACTCAGCAGGGTGTATTCTTCTTGAACTTCAGCACCAATGGTTTGTCAGTTTTTGTTACCTGGTATGTGTCCGGGTCACTCTGGTTTGCGGGCTTCAGTCTCGTCCAGTGGATCCAAGATCTTCCTTCTAAAGTCTTAAAAACACAATTACAAAACCAACATATCTGGGAGAGCGCGCAATGGAATCTGATCAGTTGTAGTCCTCTTCAGTTGAGGAAACAGCATAGGCAACCACTCAGTCCTAAGAAAGAAAAATACAAAAATAGTCCAGATGATGAAGAACGCTATTCCCACTGGTTACTGCCTACCAGTCCTTTGGGTTCTTTGGATTGCCAACTTCAATGGATCTCCTTGGTGAGATTCCACCTTCCACTCCTTTGGGGCTGGCACGGGCCCTTTCACTTGGGGTTTGACTTCCTTCCAGCTCCGGATCAACACCCAATCATCGTGGTGGAATTTGTGGACTGGAAACTCCAAAGGTGGTGTTTGGGCTAATAGTCCTTGTTTCCTAAGAACTTTAAAATATCTGGACAGTTTATACACATATTGTTTCAATACTTTGTCTCTGGGAATCAATACATATGCTTTCTGGAGTGAAAGCTACTCCAAACAACAATTCATATGATGATATTCCAATATTCTTTCTAGGTTGGATCTAACTAAACTCTTGACACTTCTGTTGCTGTAGCATTATTGCAGGGAAAAGCTTCAACCCACCCTGTGAGGTGGTCCACTATGACCAATAAATATTTTACTCTCCCCACTTTTGATAATTCTGTAAAGCCCACTTGAATACATTGAAATGGTCTTAAAGCTGGTGGTCTCCCACCCATCTGTTGTTTCCTGACAGCTTGTTTATTCACCTTTTTGCAAACCAAACATTTGTTTATAATTAACTTTGCTAAAGGATATATCCCAATACAATCATAGCATTTTAAAAGTTCATTTACAATAGCTTGAATTCCCCAATGATTCCACCCATATTTTTTTCAAATGTATGCACTATCCCCAAATGCATACTTCGAATCTGCCTATTTTTCCTTCCAAGATGCATAAAGCCCCCCCCTTTTTTAATTGATTTATATGCTGCCCCTCCCCGGAGACTCAGGGTTACAATGCATTAAGCAATAGCCGTCACACCTCTGCACCTTCATACAAAGTCAGCTTATTGCCCCCACAAACTGGGTCCTCAATTCACCCACCCCAGAAAGGATGGAAGGCTGAGCCAACCCCGAGCCTGGTGAGCCTGGTGACCCCGAGAAAGGATGGAAGGCTGAGCCAACCCCGAGCCTGGTGAGATTCGAACACACTAATTACAGACAGCTGGAGTTAAATTACAATACGAGCTATCCAGGCTCCCTATCAATAGAGCTTGATTTTGTGCATGCAATTCACAGGTTTGAGCAGACCAATTTCGAGGCAAACCCCTTGCTTCCAGGATCTCTTTAGTGTGTCCCTTTATAATAGCATATCTGTTTTTCCGTACTCCCTCCTCCACCCTAGAGGAACCGTCTATAAAAATTGCTTCTCCTTTCTCCAAGGGGTGTTCCTCCAAATCAGGTCTTATTTTTGTTTGTAAATCAATTACTTTAGCACCATAATGTTTTCATCCATACTGATCCATTGATCTGGTGTTGGCTAAGAACTGTGCTGCATTCAAATTGTGATCTATAGTTAAAATCAAGTCTGTCTGCTGCATTTAAATTGCTTCATATTTTAGATGGGGTGCTCACAATAAGGGCTTCCCCAAAAGTCAATTTCCTACTTTCTTGTACTAATATTGGGTAGCAGCAATTGCTTGAATACATATTGGCCATCCCCTTATTACTGGGCCCATTATTTTTGACAGGAATGCCACGGGTTTCTTTGGTCCTGCCCGGTCCTGAGCCAACATCCCTTGTGCAATTCCATTTTCTGTGTTTTCAAAGATTAGGTCCCACTACTAAATTTATAATTCAAAACCAAGTGTTTGACCTCATTTTAAAATATTGACAATTCTAATCTATAAAAGATTAATGAGAAGTACTATCAGAAAAATACCAGAAATGGAACCATTGTTAGAAATGTATCATCCCATTGTATTAAAACATCCATATGAGGATTTGATTTAAAAACAAGTTAGTATTCAAATAGTTGTTACAGCCACATGTTTTAATGGAAATTCTTCACATGTTGCTCCTTCAAGATCCAAATAGAGAGGAAGGGGAGGAACAGGGGACAACACCCCCCCCCCCCCCGTTAACTAGAGATGTCGGTGTTTCCAGGCTGCAAACAGAATTCCATTTGGGAATAACTTTGGTTCACATCATAATGCCCCAAAGATATCACAGAATGAAATATTGTGGCAGGGTAGGGACAAAGCAATTGCTTAGAAAAGACAACAGCTTCCAAATTCTGGAGCTTAGTCTCAATCTCTTTAAACCTAAAATCAAGCCTGCAATTTCCTTCACCGACTTTGACCAAACATAATTCCAAGGAGTGTTCAGCTACCTATGTTTTTCTTGCCAAGCTTTTCAGAGAACTGAACAGTATTTCTCCAAAACTGAACCAAACTTCACTAACTCTGGAGTATGATTCACAAAAAGCAAACAAAACTTAACAAAAAAGTGGTAAAGAATAAGCACAAAAACAGATAAGAACAAAAGAATATTCAGACATATTTGGTACATAAAGGATATCTGTATCCTCCTTCAACCAAAGAACAAATCTGATCCCCTCTCTTCCCAATGTCCATGTAAAACAGCCTCTGTACTACTTGTATTTATTAATAGTTTAGGGATAACAGAGCTGCAGTTCATTGTAATGCCATTCAAGATGGAACAATTAGACCAGAACTTAAATAATCCAATGCAAAATCATTTACAGAGGGTTCCTCCAGACATAATTCATTGGAAGGGTTACTCTGAATTAAATTTATTCTTCCAATGTAGCATTCATGACATAAAAATCTGGGTTTTTACTTTCTCAGAGAGTACAAGTTTTGCTTTAGGTTATTTATAGTCACTTTCACAAATTCCCAAGAAACTAGAACCTCAGTTCCAAGTCTTGCATAGAAATAATGGTTTATTTGGTGAATGCAAATATTCCTCCCCCAAAGAGCCCAGAGTGGCTTCAGAACAGCTCTTTAAATAAATCCTATCAAGTAATAGAAATACTATTAAAGTGTGCATTTTTGGAGGCTTATTTGCAGGGTGAATCTCTAGAAAAATCCTAAACTATTCAGGTAATTTTTAAAAGTATATTTATATTGATGGTTCTCTCACTTCTACTATTGTAACCCATCTCTGTAACAATTTCTAAAACGGCAACAAGTTATGCTACTAACAAACAGACAATGCCATATGATGGAGCACCTAAGCATTCAAAATGCACACAGGCATAAAGGCATTTTTTTTTAATGCAGGTAAGAAGAACCGCTTCAAAAATAAACAATTTAAATGAAGTATTTTGGATCAATGCTCTGAAATATATTTGGATCAAACTTTTAGTGTCAATCTCTGCCTTTAGTAAAATGCAAGTCAGATTCAGAAAATCTTTCAAAATCATTTCTTTTATATAGGTTTAATTAAATATTTTAAACCTCAAAAATTTCCAGAAAAACAATAAAATCAAAATTGTATTCAGAGCAGAAAAGAAAACACCTCTGTACAGCCTCTTTATGCAGATGAAAGAGACCAAAGGAGGCAAGGCTGCACGAGCAAGCCCACTTCCCCCTCCTTTCTCAGACCGGCCAAGAGAAAGGAAAAAAAATGTTTAAAGCACGCAGACAAGCCTCACTACCCCCCCCCCTCTTTCACTCAGCATTTTTTTTTAACAGAACAACACGATCTCTCCAGCCGCAACAACACACAGACATTATCCACCAATTTCTGCTTACTTCACAACAGCAACAACAACAAAACCTTGCAACTTAGTGTTTATATGAAAGGGAATCAAAATACATTCACCCCAACTTTTACCCTCAACTCACTCACATTTGATTAGAGGATTTCCTCCTCCATCCAGCTTTTTCCACTTTTTCTTTCCTCGGTCAATCTGTAGCTTCAAGCAGTGGGGAAACTCAGGAAGCAGTTTTAATCACAGATGTGATTTTGGGCCCTAACCACTGCCCGTTTCCCACAGCCTCAAGCCAAGATGTTTACTTAATTCACAGGCTGACCAGACATCTCACAATCAATTCAATCCCATTCAATTCTACACATTATCATTATAGATGCACATCAACAAAATAATTTTTAACAGGAATCACATCAAATTAACAATTCAAATTATCTGAGTTCCCATTTAGACAGGCTTTACCTTTACCTGCTAAATCCCGGTGGGAAAAACAGTAAACAATTTTTTTTTATTCTTAGTTCTTTCAGAGTTCTCTGGCTTTTTAAGAATGGTAATTTATCAGAATGTTTATAACACTGCAGTAGTTCTTTTTCTCTTACCACACATAAGATCACACACATTTTTTAAAAACTTTTATTGCATAAGATTTCTTTCTCCCCTCTTTTAGATTTCATCAAACAGACCCTTAAAATTGGCCAACATGCATTGTAACGGTGTCCTGGGGACACTATTACATCCCCCCCATCCTAAAAATACACTGTGACCGATTCAATACACCAGACGATCACAGCTGTATTTGAGACCTGCGGCCGTTTAATCAACCCACACAATCCTAACAGGAGGTTTTAAGATGACGCTTCGCCTCCTGGGGGGGTGATCAGCCCCCACTTTTGTTCACCACAAAGTCGGTGAGCTATCCCTTTTACTTATACTTGCCTGTTCCCGAGGAGAGACTCGAACTCCCTAACTTATACTTGTCTTGGACTTTTGTTGAGATCTCTGTCTGGCTGGCCTTTAAGGATCCTTGACTAGTCTGCTCTCCAGTGGGTTTTACGGCATTTCCTCACTGAAAGATTCCGTAGACTTCAAGGGAGTCTTTGTGGCCGGCCAGTGAACTTTCTTTGGGGAGGTGTCGGTTCCCACTGGGGCAGCCCGTCAGGCAGAACAAAGGTCTTTGTTCTTAGTCCCATCTGCCGGTGCCATAAATGTTGTGGAATGAAGGGACCAAACAACATTCCTGGGTCAGCCAGAGAAAGTTTATTTCCGGAGGTTCAAAGCCAAATTCGTACCTGAAACTTTGAACAAAGAAAACAGCTCTGATAGACAGTTTATATATGTTTCCAAGACAAAGGATTCGGTGAGATCATGCATTTTCCATATATGGTTAACATGAGCTCATACATTTTCTATATATGGCTAACATACATTTGTTATATGATAATTGACATTTCCTAATTACTAAACCATTAGTAAACCATTATTTTTGGTTTATAAGATTATCTTTAGTTTAGTTTAGACAACCTTCCTTAAGTGTTTGTAGTTGCTAATGGGAAATATACTGCTATCCTTGGGTCATAAGTGACTTTTTGTAACATACATATCTTTGGGTCTTTGACAGTGATGCCCATCAAATGTTTTCAATATGGCTTTTCCTTCCTTGATAGCTAGCTGAAATTTCCTTATCAGAAGATATATTTACCAATAATGGCTTTTAGCAGATTTTTAATATAATCTCCAAGCCCTTTTCTTCCTTATAATAATGTGAATAGAGAGTGTCGTTTAACTTACCCTTTCTCCCTTAGAATAAAAGTGAATAAAGAGTGTCTTTTAGAGTTCATGTAACTGATTCTGTATGATTCCTACTTTATTCACTTTTATTCCCATTTACCTTATTCCCATTATTATTTTATTCACTTTTATTTACTTTAGTATCAACTTGCCCTGCAGCTGGCCCGAACGCCTGCCTCGGACTGCTCTAGCAGGTCATTTTTATTTAATTAATTTAATTAAGAATGCTGCAATGGGCATAAATGATGACCGGTCAAAAGTGTGAGGACCTGTCAGAAATCACTCTTTTCAGCCCTCTGGGTAGTCCCTATGTGCATATGGACTACTCAGAGGGCTGAAAAAATTATTTTTGACCAGTCCTCGCACTTTTGACCAGTCCTTGAACTTACGACTGTCCTCATATTTTACGTTTTGCACTCTATCTTGTCACCGTGGTGAAAAGAAGGAGTGGTGAAATAACTGACATGGTTGTTAAGAATGTCGCAATGGGCATAAATGTGAGGATGGTCATAAGTGCGAGGACCAATCAAAAGTGCGAGGGCCAATCAGAAATGACTTTTTTCAGCCCTCTGAGTAGTCCCTATGCACATAGCCATGCCCACTTGGTCACATGACCAACTAGCCATGCTCACCCAGTCACATGACCAAACCACACCCCCAACTAAGCCACGCCCACAGAACCAGTTGTTTAAAAATTGAATCCCACCACTGGATTAACCCTCTACTCATCTAACAACAGAACTCACCACATGGCACCTGGGGAGATTGCATCATTCAGCAAGTTTCAAACCAAGCCTGGGACTCAAGACAACCTACAAAGTTACCCCTGCATGGTCCCATGGGAGCCTGATAACCAATCACGATACCTGCCTATACACAGGAACAGGAAGCTCCTGTTGTAGAAAGAGAAGACTGAACAAATTCCTGGGTCAGCCAGAGACAGTTTATTGCGCAGTTTCAGAACCAGATTTGTATCTGCAATTCTGAACAAAGAAGAGCTCTGATACAACTGCTTTTATACATATCCAAGACAAAGGATTCGGCTTGCACAGCAATTTTCCATATATGGTTAACATGTATTTATTACATTATAATTGACACTTTCTAATTATTAAATTCCTACATTATTAGCTAGTTTATAAGATTATCTTTACTAAAGGCCAGGCAAGTGAAACTGGTACCATTAGGCGATTGTCTGGAAGGGTATACCATTCCTTCACAAGAGTGGCTTTCAGATTTACTTTGGCCTTTTCCTTCTCCACATGAGTATAGGTGGGATGAGATCTTTCAATGTAGGATTCTATTTCTTGTGCCAGATAAAAATAATAATCATTTTTATCTAGGGGACGGTGTGCTGCCAATTTGGCTTCTTGATCAGCAAATCGATTGCCTTGTGCAACGAGAGTGTCTGCCTTCTGATGACCTGGACAATAGTTGACAGCTAAGGATTTGGGAAATTGTGCAGCAAAAATCAATCTCTTAATTAAAGGGGCATGTTGGATTAGTTTGCCTGCAGTGAAGCCCCTTTCCTTGTAAATAGCTGCATGTGCTTGAATAGTCAAAAAGGCATATTTACTGTCTGTGTACACATTAATAGTCTTGTCTGTGGCTAACTCTAATGCTCGGATGAGTCCCCATAACTCAGCTGCTTGAGCACTGATACCCACTGGAAGAGGGTATCAATGTCTGCGTGTTGGCTAACTACAGTATATCCTGCATAATGAGCACCATTTTCCACAAAGCTGGAGCCATCAGTAAACCAAGTAAGCTGGGCATTGGGAAGGGGTGTATCCGTCAAGTCTGGTCTACAGGAGTATTGATGATCTAATACATGTAGGCAGTCATGTAATGGAAGGGATGCATCGGGTACAGGCATAAGAGTGGCGGGATTGATAGTTGCACATTGATGAAGGCTTATCTGGGGGTTTTCTAGCAGCAGCGCTTGGTATTTATGAAGCCTCTGATTATTTATCCACAAGTGTTCTTTATTTTCCAGAATGGTTTGCAACACATGGGATGTGTAGAATGCTACTTCAGAGGTAAAAGTCCATTTGTTGGTGTCTTTCATAAGTTCTGCCACAGTGGCCAGAATTTTAAGGCAGTGTGGCCAGCCTTGGGCAGGGCAGTCTTGCTGTTTAGACAAATAAGCCACTGGCTGTTGCCATGACCCTTGCTTCTGAGTCAACACCCCTAATGCCATGTTATGACGAACATCTACATAAAGGTGGAAGGGCTTAGAAAAATCTGGCAATCCTAATGCTGGAGAGGATATAAGTGCTTCTTTTAAATGACTTAATGAATTTGCTTTATTCCTTGCCCCATTCAAAAGGGTCTGTTTCTGCTCCCCGGGTTGATGCATACAGGGGTTTGGCAAGTAAAACAAAATTGGGAATCCATAAGCGACAAAAGCCCATGACTCCCCAAATTCCCCACAGTTCTTTCCAATTTCTTGGTGGGGGTAGTTGCAGAATTGCCTGTTTTCGAGGTATGCCCAAATTTATCTGATCCTGAGACAGGGTGTATCCCAGATATGTAACTTCTTTCTTAACTAATTGAGCCTTCTTCCTTGAAGCTCTGTAACCACAGTCTCTCAGTAACTCAAGGAGGGTCTCGGTATTTTGGAAACAGTTCTCCTGAGTGGTTCCTGTTACTAACACATCATCTACATATTGGAGGAGTCAGTCTCCTTCCTGAACAGGTTGGAAGTAGTGCAAGTCCAAAGCCAGGGTGTGCCCAAAAAGGGTAGGAGAATTCTTAAAACCTTGGGATAATCTTGTCCAAGTGTACTGACAATATCTATGCTGTTTAGAGTCTTTCCACTCACAGGCAAACAAGTCTTGGCTATCAGGGTTTAGGGGTATGGTGAAAAAAGCATCTTTCTATGTCTGAGAACCATGCGGCTGTGTGAAGAATGGTTCCCAGCAAAATGTAGGGGTTTGGGACCACTGCATGGAGACCTGCGTTGTTTACGGGCCTTAGATCCTGGGCCGATCTCCACCCCCCATCTGGTTTCCGAATGGGCAGAATGGCTGTATTCCATGGGGATTGAGTTTCCCTTAGTATCCCTGCAACTAAGTATTTGTCAATTAAAACCTGAATGGCTTCCGCAGCCTCTTGAGGGAAGTAATACTGGGGCATTCTGATGGGCTTGTATCCCAATTTCAATTTAACTTCCACAGGAGAGGCAAATTTAGCTAGCCCGGGGGGATTGTCTTCTGCCCATAGGGTGGGGACATTAAATTCCTCCCAATTACTTTCTGGGGTTCTGTCTTGCATTAACATCAGTTGCCACGTCTCTTCTACCGGGTGCGACATTGTCAGGTATTGTCCATTCTCGTTGAAGGAAATGGTGGCTCTCATTTTAAAAAGTAGATCCCTTCCTAATAGTGGGACAGGGCATTCAGACATATACAAAAATTGGTGCTCCACTAGGCCGTTCCCAACCTTGCATTTGACAGGTTTCAGGAGGCTGTATGTGGCAGCTGTGCCTGACACACCTTGAACTCTGACTTTCTTAGTTGACAAGTGGGCCACTGGTTTATTAATGACTGATCGACTGGATCCTGTATCGATCATCATGGACTTGACGTCCTCCCACCCATAAATCCATCATGGGCTCCGGGGGTGGGTTTGTGGGGTCCTGGCGTCTTCAGTTGTCCCACTCCATCTCGGCTAGGCTGATTATTTCCTCATTCTGGTATGACTG
This sequence comes from Coluber constrictor foxii, assembly GCA_038048745.1. Taxonomy (NCBI): domain Eukaryota; kingdom Metazoa; phylum Chordata; class Lepidosauria; order Squamata; family Colubridae; genus Coluber; species Coluber constrictor. Next base: position 108,095,939 of record CM075961.1, on the reverse strand, counting down.
GCTGGGTTGTCGCCTGTCAGTATCTCTTCTTCCTGTAAAGGCTCCTCTCGGGGTTCCTCTAAAACTTCTTCCTCTCAACATAGTTCTTCCACGTCCGTAGGATACTCCTCTTGATTCCATCCTTCTACGGGGGCACTCTCTTTGCCAATGTCCTTCTTCTTTATAGATGGCACATTGGTTGGACCCTAAGGTAACTCCTCCCAGGGCCAAAGCTAACATTTCAGTCATCTTTGTCTCTCTAATATCTTGCTTTTTTTCCCTCTTCTCTATCTCTATTCAGGTAGACCCTTCTGGCAACTTCCAGGAGTTCACTGGTATTTTTTCCTAGAGCTCCTTCTAATCTCTGCAATTTTCTCCTGATATCCATGGTACTTTGAGTGATAAATCATCCATTTAGCAGGTATCTATTTGCCAGATCTTCTATGTCTATCCCAGTATTGACTTTGTAGGATTCTACTAGTCTGGCTAAAAAGCCCTCATCCTTTTTTTGGAATATTGTGGCAGTTTTTGCATAATTAACAGGAGCTTTTGCTGCTTGTTTAAACTGTTTATACATAGGAGGCGGTAGGCAGCTAATAGAGGTTGGTGTTGTTTATCATTGGGATTCCAATTTGGATCTACTTCTGCAGCTGCTTCAGCTTTTTGCGCTGTATCGGCATTGTCTGGATACATACAGGACAGAACTTTTTCTTTAGTGATTTTGAATTTTTCTCTGTCCTCCAGAGAGAGCAAAGTGTTTAATAGTTGCTGGATGTGTCCCCATGTGGGTCTGTGCGTTTGCATTATGGTATTAAATAGATCTACTATTTCTGTGGGCTTTTTGCTAAATGGGCCATATTGCTGTTTCCAATTAAGTAGATCTGTAGTTGTAAATGGCTGATATTGAAGCAAGGGACGAATGATGGGCTGTCCCTGGGCATCAGTTCCATGACTCAAAATTTCCCTCAAGGAGGCCAGAGTCTCTGCCTTCTTCAAACTCATCTGGCTTCGAGTTCGAGAACTAATGGGTTTAGATTCTTCTTCTGTCTCTTCTTCCCCATCACTCTTAAGTTCCCTTTTAACTTGCTGTTGGCGTTTCCGGGGCTGGATGGTTCTTGGCACCATATCCATTGGCAAAGGTGGATAGGAGTTTCGTCTTGGGGGCATGGAGTGTGGTGCATATGGGGGAGAATGGCTAACATCTTCCTCATCCTCCTGACTAAAAACTTTGGTTTTAACTATCTTTCTGTTGGTCTTATTTTTCTCTTTCATCAAACACACTCTCACACATTCCATCTGACATTTCTTAAACCAAGGGGGAGCTGTCTTCTGAGTGATCTGCCACTGATCTATGTATGGGTATTGGTCCCAATGGCCATCCCGTGTAATGATCTGATGTATCTTGGATATCACTATTGGATCCAACGATCCTTCTGGCCACATTATGCCAAAGGTAGGCCATATATTTATACAAAATATCTTCAAGGTATCCGGATCACATAGGGGTTACCATAGTCTTCACTAATTTTAAGACACTCTTAAAATTGGCTAACATGCATTGTAATGGTGTCCTGGGAGCACTATTACGACCACCCATCCTAACAACACTACCGCTGACCCGATGCACTGGATTTTTCCAACGGTCACAATGCGGGAACTGCAACAGTTTAACCACCCACACAATCCTAACAGGGAGACTCGAACTCCCAACCGGAGACTTGAACTCCTCACTGGAGACTCGAACTCCCAACAGGAGACTTGAACTCCTCACTGGAGACTTTAGGACGACGCCTTGTCTCCTAGGGAGGTGATCGGGCCCCCTCTTCCACCACTAAATTGGGGGGTACCCCTTTTACATATACTTGCCTGCAGGTGTCTTTCCCTCTTGGACTCTTGCTGAGGTCTCTGGATCTGGCTGACCATGAGGATCCTTGACTGGTCTTCTTTGCCAGCGGGTTCACGGCACTTCCTCACCGAAAGATTCCGTAGACTTCAATGGAGTCCTAATGGCCGGCCGATGGACTTTCCTTGGGAAGGCGTTGGTTCCTGTTGGGGCAGCCATCAGGCAGATCAATGGTCTCTGTTCCTCAGTCCCTTCGTGCAAGTCACCAGAAAATGTTGTAGAAAGAGAAGACTGAACAACATTCCTGGGTCAGCCAGAGACAGTTTATTGCGCAGTTTCAGAACCAGATTTGTATCTGCAATTCTGAACTAAGAAGAGCTCTGATACAATTGCTTTTATACTTTTAACATGACAAAGGATTTGATGAGCACAACAGCTTTCTATATATGGTTAACATGTACTTGTTTTATTTATTTATTTATTTGTTTCGATTTATAAACTGCCCTTCTCCAACCGGACTCAGGGCGATGAACAGCGACGGTAAAACATAATATATAAAAATTAAAATAATTTTAAAAAATATTAAATGATTTCCGCCGACAAATTAAAACAGTCCAATTTAAAATCAATTACAATTAAAAACAGAGGATAGGATCAAGCCAGCCCAGCTGCGTGAAATAGGTGGGTTTTAAGGGCCCGACGAAAAGTCTGGAGGTCCAGTATCCGGCGTATCTCCGGGGGTAGGTCATTCCAGAGGGCGGGTGCCGCCACAGAGAAGGCTCTCGCCTTGGGGGTCGCCAGCCGACATTGTCTGGCCGACGGCACCCGAAGGAGGTCCTCTCTGTGCGAGTGTACTAGCTGGTGGGAGGCTATTGGCGGCAGAAGGCAGTCTCGCAAATACCCAGGCTCTAAGCCATGTAACGCTTTAAAGGTGGTCACCAACACCTTGATGCGCACCCAGAAGACCACCGGGAGCCAGTGCAGCTTGCGCAGGAGAGGTGTTATGTGGGAGCGCCCCCTTGCTCCCATAATCCCCCGTGTGGCCACATTCTGGACCAGTTGGAGACTCTGGGTGCACCCCAAGGGGAGCCCCATGTAGAGACCATTGCAGTAGTCCAGGCAGGAAGTGACAAGAGCGTAAGTGACCGTGTATAGGGAGTCCTGATCCAGAAAGGGACGCAACTGCGTATCAGGAGAACCTGATAAAAAGCCCCCCTGGCCACGGCCATCATATGCTCTTCTAAAGACAGCCGTGCATCCAGGAGGATGTCTAAGTTGCGAGCCCCCTCTGTGGGGGCCAATGTCTCGCCCCCAATAGTCAGTGATGGCACCAGCTAGCTATATCGGGATGCCGAAAGCCACAGCCATTCCGTCTTGGAGGGGTTGAGTCGGAGCCTGTTTCTCCCCATCCAGGCCCGCACGGCCTCCAGGCACTGGGACATTACTTCTAGGGCATCGTTGGGGTGGCCTGGGATGGAGATGTACAGCTGGGATGATCTCACCCAGCGGCTTTACATAAATGTTGAACAGAAGGGGCGAGAGCACCGACCCCTGCGGCACCCCACAACAAGGCGCCTCGGAGTCGACCGTTGCCCCCTGCCAACACAGATTGCGACCGTTCAGACAGATAGGAGAACCACAGCAAAACGGTGTCCCCCACCCCCAACCCCTCCAACCGGCGCAACATGATACCATGGTCGATGGTATCAAAAGCAAATCAAAATTTGTTAGGTGATGATTAATTCTTTCATCAGTTTTCTATATTATTAAATTCCTACATTAATTTATAGTACATGGGATCATCTTAGCTAAACATCCTTTATTAATTTTGGGATTGTTGATGCGTAGGTTAATGGCCACTTCATATTAATTTCCTTCCAACCGTGAAAACTTGGTCTCTCAGAAGTTATGTATTAACAAAACTGGGATTTAGCTGACTTGGTGAAATTTCCAAACAAGCATATTTCTTTCTTATGATCAGGAGATAAAGAGGGACCTTCAATGTTCATGTAGCTGACCCTGTACCATTCCTATATTATTCACATTACTCCAAGGCGGGTTCCATGATTGGGTATAAATCACCCATGTGCTCTCTTTTTATCCAGGGCCTCAAACCATGTGGTCCTGTCCACCATTAAACCATCTTTCCAAGCGGTCTCCATGTTTCCAGTCTCTTTCTTCACACTTGAAATGAACTCAAATGGACATTTCTTCCAACATAACCAAAGTCTATAAAATCAAACAGTTCAAAAGCTTAAGACAAAATAGTCTATTTCAGCAGCTTCTTTATTTAGTCTTTTGTGAGTAGTCGCTTAATAATTGGGACTGGAATTTTCATCATCAAGCAATGTGGTTATAAAGTATGATGTCATACAATTTCTCTGCATAACAATGGCAGGCCCTGTTACTGTTATTAAGTGAAGACAACATGGGTTGTTAAGTGAGGATGTCATGTGACTGACTTCTGACTTCCTGCTGCTTCCAATTTGGTTATGGGAAGCCAGCAAGGGAATATTTGGCAATACCATGGATGATAGTGGTTTTATGGTCTGCTAAAAATATGAAATATACAGTCCTCCCATCATTCAGCCCTAGTTAACTAAGTTTTGGTTTGTTATACCCAGTTGCCTTCATCGGCACACTCGAGTGCTGTATCTTCTCCAATCCCAGTTTTACACCACCGTGGAGTTGCGTGATCACAGCCAGGCAGTGTGTTTAAAACTTAACTCCCAGTCGGCCAAGAAAAGAGTGACAACGCTCCAAGAAGAGTTGCTTTGCTGAGCATCTTAGACCGGGCACCAGAGGGCGTCCATGGCTACGGCCGTTTGGACGGCGGCGTTTTGGAACAGGAGGACTGTGGCCCCACGCGACCTGGGCTGGGGGTTGGCGTGAAGTAGCGCTCCGGATTTAGGAGTGTTTACTCTCGCTAACTGCGCTTTCCGCTGCTAGTCGAGACTTTAGCGGGACAACGCTGACTCGGGAACTTTGGCTTAATCGCTCCTCCTCCCTTCTTTATTGTTTGTGGTGAAGAAACTATTTGAATGCTACAAGCTGCTGCGAGGGCGTTTTGTTCTCTGCTGCTGATCCTGCCTCCTCAAAGTCGAACCGCGGGCGGCCACGCATCTCTCCGCTGCCGCAAAGCCAACAAGAAAGGGCTTTATTTATTCGGCGTACGAAGAGGAGTACTTTGAAAACTACAGAATGGCTGGATTTCCTTGGGAGAGAAAGCGGGGTGGCTTTAAGGTTCTAGTGGCGACGCTTTCCGTGGCCTTGGTTTATTCCTATAACATCGATCTGGATCATCCCGTGATTTATCAGGGACCCAATAACTCTTTCTTCGGATACTCGGTGCTGGAGCATTACTACGACAATACTCGATGGTGAGTATCAGGTCATTCCTCAGAGTGGGAGATGGGAACACGCTTTTCCTTATTCAGCCTTTATGTGAATTTGCCCAATTTATATAACTTAACCATTCCTCCTCCCCCACATTCTTGAAAAAGAAAAATGCTAAGAAGTTTGTTTTAAATATAATCTTCCAGTAAGCCGGGAGCCTCAAACGCAATTTCATTGAGGGCCGCATCAGGATTGTGGTTGACTTGGAGCGTGATGGCAGTGGCCATGAAGGGCGTGGCCAGCTCTCACTACTGCTGTGCTCGATCCTTCGCCAGGTTGCTCATGGTGTATGCGGGAGGGCAAAGTGTATGGGTCAGAGGGAGGTCCATTCCTCCTCCTGAGGTGACCCGGCTTTGTACCAAAGCATCCTTAGTGATAGGATGGGAGACCACCAGGAGAGGTCAGGAGGAGGAGACAAGGGGATGGCAAAAGGCAGCAGAGCTGCTGGTGGCCAAGTGCTAAGGCAGGATTTATCTCAGACCCTCACTATAATCTCCTTTTCCTCCCTCCCTTCCTTCTTTTTCCTTCCCTCTTCCTTCTCCTTTCTTTCTTCTTCTTTCCCCTCTTTGCTTCTTTTTATTTGTCTTGGATTCTTGGATGCTCAAAAGCAAAAGGGGAAAAAATTTCTTGCTGCCTCGTCGCCTTGTGATCAAATGCTACTTTTGCAAGTAGTTTGTGGCCGCTTATTGAAAACAAACCAGGCTCAATTTATCCCATGCTTGCATTTTATGGGGGCATCCACAGACAACAGCACAGCAAAACTGTCAAAATGATGGCTTTGATAGCTGATTAGAGCTCCTCTGTTTTTTATGTGCAATAGCATTTAAGAACAGAGGTGAGTTAGTTGCTTTTCTATATATATAAGGCTTAAAAGGGCTCTCCTGTAGAGACCCTGCTTAGTCTAATTCAGACTGGAAATATAGCAAAAGAAAATATTTTCCACCACTCTGCTTTGTCCTGTTTTCCTCACTGGCAATGGCTGTTGCAGCACACAAGGAGGGGATACTTTCCTAAGAGCTCACTATTTAAGAATACCAACCTGTCATTCATTAAGTGCACATGAGGTATTTCAGGGTGGGGAAGGCCATGGGGAAGCCTAGTGATAGAACAGGCCCTCAAGGCTTACCCGACCCACTAAAATACCTCATGCTTCTCCCTCCCTTCCTGCCCCAAGGACTCCTTTACCTTGCAAACATTTGTATCCTCTCTGCTGCTGTTTCTTTGCCTTTGAGGAAGGGAGAGGAGAATTGGCTCAGAAATGTTTTTCGTGCTGAGAATGGACGCTCTTGGGTGCTGTAATATCATGCAGGTTCAGGCACCCATCCTCTTTTGCAGAAAGTCAGGGACCCAGAAATTTTCATTCTCAGTGTAAAAAATGTTTGCTGGTCTTCTGCCCCCTCCCCAACTACTTTCCATTTAGTTACTTAATGAGACCTCATTGTCCCACGGAGCACACTTGCATGCAAGTGGGGCAAGAGAGAGAGAGCAAGAGAGCAATCCGATGCAACCTCTCTCTGTGTGTATGTGTATGGGAAAGAGAGAGCAATCTGTGCTTCAACCAGGGCACCCAAGCTGCCAGCAGTGGTGGGGGCAGTAAGAGCCACCTGAGCAGCAAAGATGGAAGGGGGCGGAGAACAAAGCAAGGTGGGGGCCTCCTCCGCTAAAGCAGCATTGGGTTCTGCGCGACAGAATTATTCCTACCCCGGTATGACAAACTCTGGCGGGCTGGACGTAGGTGTAAAGGACTTGTTCTGCAGTGCCTCCTCGCTCAGTTAAGGGCTTGTTCAGCCTTCAAACAGTAAGGCTGACTGTGGAATCTGAAGCAGCAGGGCACAGGAACCAACGCCGGCTCTGGCCCTGGCAGACTGCTCGCTTGCATGTGCCAGCCTTACTGCTAGCCAGGCAGGGAGCAGGTCAGGCAGGGCTGGCTGGTTAGGAAGGGGGAACTCAAGCCTGCTTAGGTGGCTGCCACCACCGCCAGCAGCTTTAATGTCCCAACTGAAGCGGGGATCACTCTCTCTCTCACATACACACACACACAAACAAGAGTTTGGAGAGCCCCCATCCTCTTCTTCTCTGTTTTGCTGTGGTGGCAGTTGTGGCACTTCAGTGCCTGGTTGGCTGGGAAATCAGGTAAGCGGGGGCAGGGGGAGCAGCTCTGCACCCTCCATCTTACTTTATCCTCCATCCCTCATTGCCTCACTTTGTGGCTGCTGCACCAGCACGTTGCGCAGCCTCCTGCTAGGTTTTAGCGGCGAACAAGAAGTGGCAAAGGAAAAAGCAAGGTGGTGGTGGTGCATAGGACAAAACAAGGCAGGGGGTGCAGAGCTGCCCCATCCCCCCCATCCCGGATTACCTGAGGGCCTTTCAGCCAGGCCAGCCAGGCCAAGCCCTCACTGCGACACCCCCCATCTCCGGGGCAGCCATATCCCTTCACTAACTTGCTTTCCAGCTCCGTTCTCTGTCATTGTGTGCAGGGCAACTAAAGTAGTCTGTGGGACTATGGTAAAAAAAATAGTGCAGACATTCCAAGAAATGGTCTGTGGGACTATGGTAAAAAAAATAGTGCAGACATTCTCAGAAAAACCTTTTGTGAGGTTGGAAGGTTGTCTATTTTTTTACTGTAGTCCCACAGACTACTTTAGTTGCCCTGGAGATGGCGATAGAGAACTGGGCCTATGCGCATGCACACATCATAGGATGGTGTGGGCCAAGCCAAAGTGACATGGCCGGGACCCTTACAGTTTCCAGGATGGCCACAGGAGCTGGATTCGGCCTCATTGCCTGTGGGCCTTGAATTTGACACTCCTGCGATAAGCCAACTCCAGTCTTAGGAACCAATTGCTTCCAGGAAAGCCCTGGTTAGAACTGCTCTAGACATGTGCAGAGGCAAACTGGTGTTTCCTCAACTCTTTCAACTACAAATCATCTAACTTTGTATTATCTGAGTGCATAGTATGAACTGTGTGTCATTGATTATTTTTGATAGGGTTTTATACAATGCCAAAGAATAGAATTAGAATCAGAATCAGAATCAGAATCAGAACAGAATTCTTTATTGGCCAAGTGTGATTGGATACACATGGAATTTGTCATAGTGCATACGCTCTCAGTGTACATAAAAGAAAAGATACCATTGTCAAGAATCATAAGGTACAACACTTAATGATAGTCATAGGGAACAAATAAGCAATCAAATCATATTAGGAAACAGTCAATATAAATCGTAAGGATACCAGCAACAAGGTTACAGTCATACAGTCATAAGTGGGAGGAAATGGGTGATAGGAATGATGAGAAGATTAATAGTAATGCAGACTTAATAACTAGTTTGACAGTGTTTAGGGAAATATTTGTTTAGCAGAGTGGTGGGATTCAGGAAAAAAACTGTTCTTGTGTCTAGTTGTTCTGGTGTGCACTGCTCTAAGGCGTCGTTTTGAGGGTAGTAGTTGAAACAGTTTATGTCCAGGATGCGAGGGGTCTGTAAATATTGTCATAGCCCTCTTTGACTAGTATACAGGTCCTCAATGGAAGGCAGGCTGGTAGTAATTGTTTTTTCTGCAGTTCTAATTAACCTCTGAAGTCTGTGTCTGTCTTGTTGGGTTGCAGAACCAAACTAGACAGTTACAGAGGTGCAGATGACAGACTCAATAATTCCTCTGTAGAACTGTATCAGCAGCTCCTTGGACAGTTTAAGCTTTCTGAGTTGGCGCTGAAAGAACATTCTTTGTTGTGCTTTTTTGATGACGTTTTTGATGTTGGGTGTCCATTTTAGGTCTTGAGATATGGTAGAATCTAGAAATTTGAAAGTCTCTACTGTTGATACTGTGTTGTCTAGTATTGTAAGAGGTGGTAGTATGGGAGGGTTTCTCTTAAAGCCCACCACCATTTCTATGGTTTTGAGTGTGTTCAGTTCCAGATTGTTCCGGTCGCACCAAGAGCTAGTTGTTCAACCTCCTGTCTATATGTGGATTCATCATGGTCTCGAATGAGACCTATCACTCTTGTGTCATCCGTGAACTTCAGTGGTTTAACAGATGGATCGTTTGAGATGCAGTCATTGGTATATAGAGAGGAGAGAAGTGGAGAGAGCACACAGCCTTGTGGGGCCCCTGTGCTAATTGTACAGGTATCTGATGTGATTCTGCTTAGCTTCATCTGCTGCTTCCTGTCTGTTAGGAAGCTTATGATCCACTTACAAGTGTGTTCAGGTGTCGCTAGTTGGTTTAGTTAAGTTAGAAGAATATCTGGAATGATGGTGTTGAATGTGGAACTAAAGTCTATGAAGAGGACCCTTGTGTAGGTCTTTGGAGATTCAAGATGTTGTAGGATGTAGTGCAGAGCCATATTAACAGCATCATCTCTTGATCTATTTGCTCGGTATGCAAATTGCAGGGGGTCTAACAGCGGATCCGTGATGATTTTCAAGTGGGACAGCACTAGCCTTTCAAAGGTTTTCATAACTACAGATGTTAGAGCAATGGTCTGTAATCATTCAGTTCCTTGATGGTGGGCTTCTTAGGCACTGGGATGATAGTAAAGCAAGAAGAAACATCTTTAGTGATTTATTGAAGATATGGGTGAAGATGGGCTAGTAAACCATGAGCTAGTTCAGCACAGCTGTCTAAGAATATCGTGTATAAATTCAGCCTTATGCTGAAAAGTTGCCTGCAAATCCAGGACTCTCAGCTATTCTCTCTCTTCTTTGACAATTTTTGGATAGCAACCAGGCAGAAGGTGTGGTAGAAATATGAAGAATTACAAGGAAAGCCAGCAAGGTCTGGATTCTTTGGGAAATCTCAGAAATAAGATGGGGGAATTGTACAATAAGAGCCTGGCTTAAATTGTGAATGTGATTGCACAATAAAAAGCTACTTTATAGTCTTGTGGACCATCAAACTCTGATCTCAAAAATGAGAGACTTGCTATCTCCAATAGATGGTTTTTATGCAGCTTCAGTCTGAAAACTTCTAGGGAAGAACCCACAATTCCTTGGAGACTTACTGTTGTTTCTGAATTTGCCATCTTGTGCTTTAAATCTGTGGGATCAAGTCAAGTCAAGTCTTTCCTGTGGGACAGGGAAAAACTATACTTTGGGCAGCTGTTTTATGATTTACAACGGTTATATTTAAAGATTGCTTTTAAACCAATTCTCTGTTTTACTAAGTCACATGAGTTTCTGCCCTATGCCCTGAAGAAGCCATGGTTCAAATTAAATTTGGGTTGTCTTGAGTGCTATTGATTGCATGAAAGAGAGAAAATGATTAATGTAAGAATTCTGCACCCAGATGGCTTTTTCCTCTAATAGGCATGAAGGAATAATGTTGCTTGACTGCCTTTTAGCATCTGGAAGGGAAATGGATTGTTAGCTTCCTCTAACTATTTTTGCTGCAATACATTGCATATGTGTATGGCAGTACTCATATATTAATGATAATGCAATTTCCTAATGGAATAACCAATGGTAGTATATTTGAATGCATATGTGTGTGTACTAAGAGGAGGGTATTGGGGACAGTGTACTGTATGAACTTCATGAGAGGATCCTTATATTGGTTCTGGTAGACTATGGGAATGGATAACAATCTAGTAATAAGGAACCATTTTGTGTTCTTTATTTGTGCTTTTTGAGGGATGTGGTGGCTCAGTGGCTAAGAAGCTGAGCTTGTTGATCGAAAAGTTGGCAGCTCAGCGGTTCAAATCCCTAGTGCCGCATAATGGGGTGAGCTCCTGTTTCTTGTCCCAGCTTCTGACAACCTAGCAGTTTGAAAGCGCATAAAAATGCAAGAATAGGGACCACCTTTGGTGGGAAGATAACAGCGTTCTGTGCACCTTTGGCTTGTAGTCATGCTGGACACATGACCATGGAGATGTCTTTGGACAGCGCTGGCTCTTCAGCTTTGAAATAGAGATGAGCACCGCTCCCCCTAGAGTCAGGAATGGTTAGCACATATGTGCGAGGGGAACATTTACCTTTACCTTTACCTTTATTTGTGCTTTAGATCGTGTTGTGGTTCACTAAACCCATTGAGTTATAGATTAGAGTAGATAGCCATGTTTTAGTTGAGCAGAAGTATTACATGAAGTTATATTTAAAGTTAATGATATATTTACTTTTTGCCTAATAAAATTGTTTTATTCACAAAAGGCAGGGAAGAGAGCAATTTTCATAAAGACATTTACATTTTGAGAATCCTTGCCTTTTTTCTAACTCAGATAAGTTGGAACCACAGCTCTCAGAATTCTTTTGCCTGCAAGAATGAAATCTGGCTGAAAATTCTGAGATTTACAGTCCACACTTGGAGTTGGAGATTCCTGGGTTGTCAGAGGCCAGTTTATGAATTAAGTACTGTTAGTCATATTAGTGTATGAATTAATGTATTAGTATATGAATTACTGAATATTTTCTGGTCAAGAAATATATTGTGTGAGTGGTATGTGTATGTATATTTTATTTTTGTGTTTGAGCAAAATACTATCTCTCAAAACTATAGTAATATGAATCTTTTTAAAGTGTTTGTGTATTTGCTCTTGTAGAAGATCTACAGGAAGAGGCCATACTTGTGCTGAATTAGACTCTAATACCATGATGGTGAAACCTATGGCATAAGTGCCAGATGTGGCACGCAAAGCCCTCTCTGTGGGCACACTCGCCGTTGCCCCAGCCCAGCTCCAATCAAGTTTCTCCATCGAATTTCACTCAATTCCAACTTCTTGTGAAAGAAAAAGATCTTGTGAAGTTGGAATTGATTAAGTGAACTTTTTCACTCGTGCGCTTCAGGAGGCGGAGTCCCATCCTCCTCCTGAAGCCCATTATGATGCGGAGCCACCTTTAGACCCATACGGCTCTTTCACCCCTCTTCTGCAGCTCCCTGTGGCCCTGTTGCGGCAGAAGGATGAAAGAGCTGTTGCTCTGTCACGGCAGTGGCGATGGCGGAGCCTTAATGTGGGAATGAAGCATCCCTGTACTTGCCTTTGCATGGCAATAGCATTCCGTGTTCGGCATGGTACATTTGTTGATGCCGCCAGCAAATGGGGCTGGGAGAGAACTGCAGGGCAGATCTTGCGGGGTGGGGCCATCCCCCAAACCTGGCCTTCCTCCTCCCACAGCGGAGCCAAGAGGAATAAGGGGGCATTGTCGGAAGGGCTCCACTTCCCTGGCTGAGCACTGAGCACAAATGCCCAGCAGGGGTGTGTGTGGCTGGTCCAACAGAAGCACCCCCATTGGCGAGTCAGACAGTGGAGATGTCTGGCCCGGCTCTTGCAGCGTGACACTGTTCAACACGAGCTGCCGCCTTTGAAACACGCTGTGCTTTTGGGGAAGCCGGGCAGTGATGGCTGGGATTGTGAAGGGGGCAGTGGAGGCATCAGGGCTGCTCCTACCCCTCCTCAGCAAGCTAGGCTTCGAGTGTGGAGAGTTGCAGGCTGAGCACCAGGGGCTCCCACGTCACCTCAACATGCATTTCCAGCATACTCTCCTCTGTCTCAAAGTGGGATTTAGTGGGGGGTAGGAGGAAGGGAGCAGGGGGAAGAGTAGAGGGGCTTCTGGGAGGAGAAGCCTGGATGACTTTCCTTTTGGTGCAGGGCAGGGAGAAGACCCCAAAAAATCCTATTTCACCCAATAAATGGGGAAAATAAAGGCCCGGTGGTCCAGAGTCCAAAAATGGGGATGGAGTCTGTTTGTTGGAGGCAGAGAGGAAATTAGTTGAAATCTGGGCGGGAAGCTATTCAGAGAGGGATCTGCCTCCCTCCCCTTTAGATTCCCCCCTCCTGGCTTTTTTCCCTAGCCTCATTTTAAGGGGAGGTGGAAGCAAGGTGGGAAAAAATAGTAGCTAAAAGGCTGTGAGGGGGGAGCAGATAGAAAACCCACTCCTTAGTATCGACTGACTCTTTGCCTCCCCACCCTCTTCAGAGCATTTTCTGTGGCGAAGTGAAGGGTCTTGGTTGGAGGCAACAGCCATAAAACGCAGCAGCAGCTCCAGACTGCACCAAGTTTTCCATTGCTGGTGGAGACAGCAGCCAGTGTGGGTAGTGTCAGCCAATCAGCCTGAAGGACTGAGTCTATCAATCTTCTTAAATCCCGCTTCTGTTGCTGGGCAGGCCAGCTTTAGACTCAGTCCTTCAGTCAGGACTGGCGTGTGGGATTCTAGCTCTGTCTAAATTCCTGTCCTTTAGCTGCCATTTCTGAATTTCTGGCTTTTTTGACTACTCTGCTTTGTTTGACTACGGCTTCTGCTTATTCCTTTGGGCTTTGATGACTTGGACTTTATTGTGAGTTATTCTAGCCTTGCCTTTGACTGGGACTGCCATTAGTGAAGCAAGGGGAATCCCCTGGATTTCCCCCCCTCCCTTTGGGGGACTTTCATGTTTTTTCCTTTGTTTCTTGGCTGCCTGGCTGGATATTTCTTCTGGGGTCCCCCCCCCTTTTTTTAAAGTTGTGCCTAGAGCGCTTGTGACTTCGCCTCTCCGGTGTTGTATGTGGCTGTTTTTGTGCCGTTTGAACGGTGGTGGCCATTTTGGTTTCGATTGAGCTGCTAGAAGGCTGCGGGTTCATTTGTTCTGTCAGCGCTGCGTTCGGCTGTTGTTTTTTGCAATTGAAAGCACTTCGGGGCTCCTTTGCCCGACTGGACTGCCTGCTTGCTGCTGCCTGCCCTTTGTAGCCTGCCCTTTAGCCAGCCTGGACTGTCTGCTTGTTGCTGCCTGCCTTTCATAGGCAGCCCTTTAGACCGACCTTCATGTGCGGCTTCCTTTCAAAGCCCGACAATCAGCTGGGCGCTTAATTGACTGTGGTGGCTCCTTGTGGATTAACCGAACTCATAATTGCTGGGATCGTGGGGACGGAGCCTCTCTCTATTCTGGCCAGCCCTAATCCCTGGGTCATTTTGCTATCGCCCTCGATCAACAGTTGACTTTGCCTGAAGTGTGAGGCGGTCATTTTGTGGAGATTTCATGCTCCCTATGCAGTGTTAATTAACCTGGGCAATTAGGAGTGCTTTGTGGAGTTTTTTGTGCCCCCTTGCCTCCTCTCATTTGCATACTGTGAAAGTTGGCCTAAAATAGACAACATGCCTAAGGCACTATCAAAGACAAAGCATGGGAAAAATACCAGAGCTAATATCCAGAGGAAATCCGATAATTTGTCGGTTACCCAGGACACTGCTGCCCGGCCTCACTTGGCACCACACCCTTGTACCCAGACTTCACACCACAAACGTCACAAACATGGCGGTACTTCCACTAAAGTGGAAAAGCACCGAGACAAAGTCCTCACTAAAATTTGTGACAAAGCAAGTGCCCGTCTCAATGCCTCTACAGTGGTGGATCCTATCTCCCCTGAGCCTGTTGAGACGGTTTGTGCTCGGCCTGCGACTCCGGACCAGATTTCTATTTGGGATTGTTCCATTGATATTTCTACTTCTGATGTATGGGGGATTGACTCCTCTGTTCCCCCCGCTGTTCCACCTGTGGAAGTGACACAAGACTCATCTGTTCCTGCTCCAGTTCCGGCTGCTTCTTCTGACACGATACCTATTCAGCTGTCTCCAGGTCACCTGCAACAGCTCATTTTGCGGTGCAAAAAACCTTGGCTGCTGGTCGTCGCCCTTCTTCTGCAGCTGGTTCCATGCGTTCGCTCACTCCTGAGCGCAGTCTTACCGCAGAGCAGGTTCTCACCAGGGCCCCTGCAACTCCCTCGATCTTCCAGGCAAGCCATATTTCATCCATATCTGATGAGGATGACGATTATTCTGGTTTATCGGAAGCTAACCTTCCTCCAGACCAAGCGGTGTTTTTGGGACTGTTCCCGCAGGCCTTATTTAAGTCCCTCCTCTTTAAGGCCGTTAACACTGCCCAACTGTCTTCTCCTGTGGCTCAGGTCTCCACTACAGATCCTCCTGGAGCTATGGACCCAATGTTTGCTGAACCTGTAAAGCAGGTATCTGCCATCCCCGCTCCTCCCCTCTTCTTAGAGACAGTCAAATGACAGTGGACTTCTCCGGGCTCAGCCCCTCTGCCTTCTGCCAATGACAAGCGGAATTTTCACGTGGCAGCTGATCTGGAATCGCTTCTGCAAATTCCATCTATCGGCGCTCCAGTGGCTGCTCTTCTGCCCAACGCCAACATATCCGGAGAGCTGGACGAAGGTTTAAGGCCGGAAGAGCGTCGTTCAGATTTGGTCCTTCAGAGGGCTCACCTAGAGGCAACATGGGTGATTAAGGCCTCTTCCACTGCCTCGTTCTTTAACCGCACCACTTTACTTTGGCTCCGGCAGTTGCAGGAAAAGCTGACTCCTGAGGATGCTCGCCTCAAACAGGACATCAATAAGATCATGGCAGCTGTCCAACTTTCGGCGGACTCAATCCTCGCAGCCGCTCGCTTTGCAGCAAAGTCTCTTGCATCTTCAGTTGCTGCTCGCTGTTTGGTCTGGCTTTGCCATTGGCAGGCGGATGCCAGGCACAAGTGGCGCCTCGCATCCACTCCTTTTGGGGGCAGTAGGTTGTTTGGGGATGCTCTTGACCCTTTCTTAACTGAAATGCGAGACAAGAAAATGGTGTTGGCCACCTACCGCAGAGGAGACGCTCGCTTCTCACCTTACACCGGCCGGCCTCAGTCTCATTCGTATGGTGGGGGTCCTTCTTCGTTGTTTGCCCCTCCACCTCGGCCATATAACAACTTTGGCAGGCCCCAGAGTTCCCATGATAGGATTTCCTGGGGTAAACCCTTTATGTCCAAATGGCCCAAACGGGGGGAGGAGGTTGTTCCTACTGACGCCGCCACTAACTGCATCTCTGATCCACCCATTGGCGGCAGATTGGCCCTCTTAGCCGCCACTTGGGAGAAGCCCATCTCCGACAACTGGGTGCTGGCCACCTTACGATTTTGCATGGCCATTGAATTCTTTTCCCCTCCCCCGAGCACCTTTTTTTGCTGTCCGCTTTCTCGTAACTCCGAAAGGAGGTCGTTAATGGACGCGGCGGTTCAGCATCTCCTTTCGATCAGGGCTATCCAACCTGTCCCTTCTGACCAAATTGGGACAGGATTTTATTCTCGAGTTTTTCTGGTGCCCAAGTCCTTGGTGGGGTGGAGACCCATTCTGGATCTAAAGCGATTGAATCGGTACGTTGCGTACTGGAAATTTAAGATGCAGTCTCTCAAATCCATTCTTGACGGCGTTAGGAGGGGCGATCTCCTTTCTTCTATCGATCTTACCGAGGCCTATTTGCACATACCTATTCTCCCTTCCCACAGACGTTATCTGCGATTTTGCTACGGGGGAGTACATTATCAATATCGGGCATTGCCCTTCGGGCTCTCGTCCGCCCCTCGCACCTTTACTAAGGTGTTGGCGGCCTTGGCCGCTTATCTCAGGCTCTCCTTGATTAGGCTCCTTTGTTATTTAGATGATATTTTGATTTTGTCTTCTTCCTATCACCAGGCTGTCCTTGATATTCAGTTTACTCTCAGAACGTTAGCTGGCCATGGCTTTTCCATTAATCTGAAAAAAAGTCATCTGATCCCTTCTACTTTGCTGGTTCATTTGGGGGCCCTAATTGACTCGTTGCAGGGTAAGGTTTTCCTCTCCCCAGAGCGTCAGAATAGCTTGAGGGATTTGGTTGTTAAGGTCGAGGGATCAATGGTTTCTTTTACCTTTACAGAAGGCGGGCAGAGGCATTTCATCCAGGCAGGTCCTGCTCCCTCCAGCAGTTCGCAGATCCCTTCGGTGGTGGCGGTCCCCAGCCCTTGCAGTGGGTTCTCTTTCCTCGAGCCCCAGAAGGTGGTGGTGACAATGGATGCCAGTCTTTGCAATTGTGGGGCACGTTGCCAGGGCCAACTCGCCCAAGGTGTGTGGAACGAGGCGGACGCTTGTTGTCCTATCAACTGGCTAGAGCTACAAGCCATCTTCCTGGCTCTCAGAACATTTCGTCACCTACTGTCCGACGCCCATGTCCTTGTGTTGACTGTCAATGTAACAGCCAAGGCACACCTGAACAAACTGGGGGGCACCCGATCGAAGTCCCTGTTGACAGTGCCCTAAAAATCGGCCTCTAGGCAGAATGCCACCTCGGATCCCTCCGGGCGGAACACATTTCGAGCGTCGACAACAGGTTTGCGGACTTGGTTTCCCTCTCTGTCGCTCCCTCCTGGCGCATTCCGGTCACAGCGGACTCTCTGACACAGGGGACATTGAATCACCCAGACCCGGAGTGGCTCAAACTGACCGCTTGGCGGTTGAACGGCTCTCCTTGAGCACAGCTAACATTCCAGGCGACGTTATACAAACAATCCAGGCTTCCCGTCGCCCTTCAACTAACAGAATCTATTCTGCCACCTGAAGGGTCTTCTGTTCTTGGTGTGACAGGACGGGCGTTCCTGCCTTGCAGCCTTCGATTGTGGACGTCCTGGTGTTCCTGCAACAAAGGTTTGCTGACGGTCTCTCGCCTAACACGCTCCGATGCCAGGTTTGAGTGTGTTAGGCCATCTCTTCGGTACTTACTTGCGGGTCCCTCTCATCATTAGCGCAGCATCCTCTAATCCGGTGCTTCCTCCGAGGTGCTACCAACTTGTCACCTCCTGTCTTGCACCACTATCCTACCTGGGATCTCCCGTTGGTCCTGGAATCCCTTATGGGGCCTCCCTACGAACCTCTACGAATGACATCTCTGCGATTGCTGTCGTGTAAAGTCGCCTTCTTAGTGGCTATCACTTCAGCTCGTCATATTTCGGAGGTGGCTGCACTATCCACCAGGGCGGACCTCTGCGTCTTCCATGCTGATCGTGTCGTCCTCCGTCTGGATCCTATCTTTGTGCCAAAAATCAATTCCGTGTTTCATCGCTCTCAGGAACTTATCCTTCCAACTTTCTGCTCATGACCCTCTCACCCTCGCGAATGTCGTTGGCACACCTTGGACGTCAGACGTGCACTTCGCATCTACATTAAATGCACAGCTATAATTAGACAATCAGAGGCTTTGTTCGTCTCTTTCCTTCCCGTCTCTTTGGGCCTTAAGGTGTCGTCTTCTATTATCGGCCGCTGGATCCGGCAGACTATTGCTTCGGCTTATGATTTCTGTTCCTTGCCACGACCTTCTCATGTGACTGCTCACTCTATGTGCAGCGCAGCTACTTCGGCGGCCTGGGCTACCCAGGCTCCTTTGCTGGAAATTTGTTGAGCGGCCACGTGGACATCTCCGGCTCCTTTTATTCGTCACTATAAAATTGACACTTTTGCCTCTGCGGAGGCAGCATTTGGTCGGCAGGTGTTGCAGAGGGTTGTTGTTAGGTTGTCTTGGACCAGCCTGGTCCCACCCAGGTTTCGGGACAGTAAACTTGGGTATGTCCTACACTGGCTGCTGTCTCCGTCAGCAATGGAAAAGGGGCATTGGTCCTACCTGATATGCTCCTTTTCATTATGTGGAGACAGCAGCCAGACCCTCCTTGTACCAGTCTGGTCTCTCTCTCTCTTTCTCTTGGCCTTACCGTTCTGTTGTCTTCTCCCACATGCCGAGTCTGTCATCTCACTCCTTCGCCTAAAGCTGGCCTGCCCGGCAACAGAGGCGGGATTTAAGAAGATTGATAGACTCAGTCCTTCAGGCTGATTGGCTGACACTACCCACACTGGCTGCTGTCTCTACACAATGAAAAGGTGCGTATCAGGTAGGACCAACGCCCCTTCTCAGACTGGTAGCCCTCTGACCGTCTCTGCTTCCCCAAGTCCAGACAGACACCTCCCTGGGTTTCCTAGTTTATATTTCTGAATCCTGTTTTTTTTCTTGGTGGGGGGAGGAGAGACACTCCACAAAATGTGTACTTAAATCTCGCACTAATGCAAAGTCCTGATTATTAAAGACTG
Organism: Coluber constrictor foxii; assembly: GCA_038048745.1. NCBI lineage: Eukaryota > Metazoa > Chordata > Lepidosauria > Squamata > Colubridae > Coluber > Coluber constrictor. Next base: position 108,076,872 of record CM075961.1, on the reverse strand, counting down.
GTATGAGGAAAAGATGCCATTCCTTTCCCAAGGACCCAGCATAACGTGGAATAAAAATAGATGGGTGTATGTAAGTAAGTAAGTAAGTAAGTTAAGAGAGAGAAAGAAAGGGAGGGAGGGAGGAGAGAGAGAGAGAGAGAGAGAGAGAGAGACCGGGATAGCTTTAGCCACAAACAACAGCTGCTGTTATTTTTGCTGAGAGCTTCTAAGCTACACAGCATTCTTTAATAAATACTAAAAATAATGAACCACAATATATACAGGATTAAAGGAAGGAAGGTGAAATTAGAGGAGGGGGAAAGGAAGGAAGGAAAAAAGGGAGGGAGGAAAGGTGAAATCAGAGGAGAAGGAAGGAAAGAAGGGAAAAGAAGAAAGGAATAAGGATGTGATGGCCCTCCAGAGGCTACTGCACTACATTCCCATCATTCCTGAGTTGTGCTATTAAAGAAATCCAGTGCTACTAGGGAGAAGTCAAGTTGTGAAAGAGTGATTGAAATTCTTCACAAAACCTCATTATTCAGGTTATATTGCCATGTTGGCACTTTGTGATAAATAAGTGGGTTTTGGGTTGCAGTTTGAGCATTCAGTCCCTAAAAGGTTTGCCATCACTATTCTAGTACAACCAAAGCTACTTGTTTCCAGCTGTTCACTATACCCAGGATAGAAGAATCCTGGGTATAGTGAAATGGAATAAGTATGGACTGTATCTAGGAACTGCAAATTAAATATCTAGACACTGCTTACTTAAAAAAAAAAGCACAATAGGTACTGTAGTCATTTGCTATACCTAGCCACTGATTAAAAATGTACTGTGCTGTATCTTAGTTGATTTGAGAAACTATTGCTGAATTTTAATCTATCAGCTTCCTCAGTGCAACTGCACAATCTTTTTTTTTTTTGTTGCTGTTGAAAGTGGTGGATGCATGGAAATGACATTATAAAGTGTCAGCTTTTCACTTTTTTTGCATGTGAAAGTATTCTATTTATTTGTTTGTTTGTTTGTTTGTTTGTTTGTTTGTTTGTTTGTTTTATATGCCATCCTTCTCCAGAGACTCAGGGCGGTTACAGTGCATTAAACATTGTAAGTTATTGATAGGCATAGGATGATGAACTAGAGGCCTATAATCAGCCACAGTTCTCACATTGTTTCTTTCCCTGTAGTCTCCAAGAAGCTTCTAATATTTCCACCAAAAAAAAAAAAGCTAATTTTCTACATGTTGGAGTAAAAAGGTATGACAACTGTAATTCAAGATTTAAAAAAAGCCTTAAAGATAAGACCATTCTCTCACAATGAACCACCACCCTGCCCATTATGCATTAGTCCATCAATCACTGTGGCACTTCCCACTCTCCTGGAACAGTATGTGTGATGTTAAATCACCAAAATCTCCACCTAATTTCTGCTAAACCCTAAAATCCAGTTTTCAGTGGATAGGACAATGATGGCTAACTATTTCTGGACCGAGTGCTCAAAGCGTGCGCATACGTGCACAAATGCATGTGCGTGTGCCCAACCCCCAAAATGCAATGCATGTGTGGCCTAAGCATCACCCCTCCACATGCATGTGTCCCCTGCATCCTGTGCATGTGCATACGCCCCCCACACATGCCCCACCCCCCACACATGTGTGGCAAAGACCTGACAACCAACTGGCTGGTGGAAGGTGTGCGGACATGTGTGGCGGAGTTGAACTGGGGTGAGGGCTCACATGCTCACAGGGCACTGCGTGCCACTTGTGGCATACGTGCCATAGATTTGCCATCATGGGAATAGGATCTTAGGTTGTATCATGTATCAAAAATAAGATGGCCCCCTAGATTGGAGTGGTGAATCCAGATTCTCAAGAGTTCTTATGATTGATTCCATATGTCGAATGAATGACTACTATCAGCTATCACATTTCATCCAGTGTTCTCCTTCACAATCACAGTCTAGACTTAGCTAGTGGTGCAGTTGTATCTTTGGCCTCATCAAGTGGCCTTTTTTTTTTAAAAAAAATAATTTTTATTATTTTACATTTTTAAAACCAAACACAATAGGACAAGAAAACGAGAAAAAAATAACCACATACACTTACATCAAGCATTAAAATACAATACTAACAACAGATATATACAATTTTACAACTTTCTGCATCAACTTTTGTCTTTACTCTTAACTTTTATCTTCCTGCTCCTCTTTATTTTTAAATATTCATAATTCAACTTTTTTAAGCAGGATCATTATTTACATTTATATCCAGTATATTAATATCAAATTTCACGTTATATTCTTATTTCTTAATTTTATTTCTGTTTTCTAACCATGTATAGAATATGTAATAATCCTAGTCATCTCTTTATTTTTGGGGGGGGGGGGAATTTAAAAAACAAACTTTATTGAAGTTAAAAGAAAAACTGTACAGAGTATTCACGATCATAAAATTACATAAAACAATACGTATCACCACATACAAACTAAATATATGTATATGTATAAATCTTTAAATACATGTATATAGACAGTGACTTATTACTTCTATTATCTTAATGACGGTGCCTATTTGTTACTTTCAATTTCTTACTGAATTTTACCTTTACCCTTTTTTCTTTTGGTTTATCCACTCATAACATCTATTCCATACCTTAAAAAATTTTGAGACTTCCTTGTCTTTTAGTTTCGGTGTTAATTTATCCATTTCTGCACATGTATAAATTTTTTGAACAACTTGCTGCTCTGTTGGCACTTGATCTGTTTTCCAAAATTGTGCTAATGCTAATCTGGCCGCCGTAATTATATGCAATATTAGATATTTTGTTTCTTTTCTAATATTTTCTTTGATCATACCTAATAAAAAATTTCTGGTTCTAATTCTATTCCTTCTGCTGTTATTTCTGATATCCAAATTGATTTTTGGACAAAGCCACCAGATGTGAAAGAATGTACCCTGAGCTCGTTTACATTTCCAACACGCTGGGTTTAGGTTTGGGTACATCTTCACTAACCTCGATGGTGCCAGATACCATCTATACCACATTTTATAGTGATTTTCCTTAGATGCTACTGATTTTGTCACGCTGTAGTTGATTTCCTATACCCTTTCCAATTCTTCTAGCTGTATGTTACATCCAGTGTTTCTTGCCCATGCTATCATTTGTCCTTTAACCAATTCTTCTCTAAATCAAATTCTAGTAAATATTTATAAATTTTTGAGATTAATTTTTCTTCCTCGGTTTCCAATAATTTATCTAATCGATTCGGTTTTGGTTCTATTCCTCCTTCCTCTTGGTCTTTTCTATATCTTTTATTTGTAAGTAGGGCCACCAATCTATTAATATTTCTTGTTTTTTAAGTTCTTCCTGTGTTTTCAATAATCCCTGTGAATCCAATATATCCCTATATCTTACTATCTTTTTGTTTGTTAATGTGTTGGGGTGCATTGTCGCTTCTATTGTCGATAACCATCCGGGGACTTTCATATAATGTTTATTCTTAATTTCTTGCCATCTGCCAATTAATTAATTTCTAATAATATGGTTGTTAAAATGTTTATACGTTTTGCTCCTGGTACTCCATAAAAAGGCATGCCACCCCTTCATTAAATCATGTCCTTCTAATTTTAATAATCTTTGATTTTCCAGACTTACCCATTCTCTAACTCATGTAATTATAAATGAATTATAAAAGAGTTATAAATCCATGCTTTATAATATTTTTCCCATGCCGGCAATCCAAATCCACCTCTAATTCTGTTTTCTTGTAAGATACTTAATTTAATTCTTGGTTTTTTCCCCTCTCACACGAATTTTGTTATTTTATCCAGGTTTTTAAAAAAATTCTTATCCAATTTTATCAGGATTGTTTGAAATAAATAAAGGAGTCTCGGGAGTATATTTGATTTTATCGCTGCAATCCTTTCTAATAGAGATAGTTTTAATTTCCCCCATTTTTCTAGGTCTTCTTTTATTTGTTGGACCAACGTTCTATAATTATTGTCCTTTATAGTTGCATTTCTAGCTGTCAGATTTATCCCTAGGTACTTCACCTTTTTTACTACTTGTAGTCCTGATTCATTCTTTAATTTCTCTACTTGCTTTGCTATTATATTTTTTGTTATCATCTTCACTTCTCTTTATTAATTTTTAAGCCCGCTATTTTTCCAAATTCCTCTATCTCTTTTATTAATTTTGATGATGTTGTTAATGGATCTTCTATGAAGAATACAAGGTCGTCCGCAAATGCTTGGACCTTGTATTCTTCTTTTACTTTTAGTCTTTCTATTTCCTGATTTGACCTAATTATTATAAGTAAATTTTCCAATGTCAAGATAAAAAGTAAAGGTGAAAGTGGGCATCCTTGCCGTACTCCTTCATTTATTTCAAAAAATTTAGTAGTGTCTCCATTTATTAATATGCTTGCCTTTTGTTTGGTATATATAGCAGTTATCATTTTTTCAAATCTCTTTCCAAATTTCATATATTTTATTTGATGAATCATGAATTGCCAATTAACCTGATCGAATGCTTTTTGTGCATCCAGAAATATCAGTGCTACGGTATTTTCCAACGTATAAGATGACTTTTTAACAAAGAAAAATCTTTTCAAAAGTTGGGGGTCGTCTTATATGCCGGGTATAAGCCTGTGGGTTGCTGCACGGAGCTTCCCCCATTGTCCCAGGTGTCCACGTGAACGCTCCGACTTCCCCAGACCCCCAGTGATGGTGAGCCCCAGCTGTCTGGGGAAGTCGGAGCGTCCACGTGGATTCCTGGGACGGTGGGGGAAGCTCCGTGCAGCAACCCGCAGGGTCCAGCATTAAGCGGCTTGCACCCTTGATGAGGTAGGCACAGCTTTGTGCCCGCAACTCAAGATTCGGGAAGCTGTGCCTACCTCATCAAGGGTGCAAGCCGCTTAATGCTGGACCCTGCAGGTTGCTGCACGGAGCTTTCGCCACCGTCCCAGGCATCCATGTGGATGCTCCAACTTCCCCAGACCCCGGTGATGGCGAGCCCCAGCTATATGGGGAAGTTGGAGCGTCCACGTGGATGCCTGGGACGGTGGCAAAAACTCCGTGCAGCAACCCGCAGAGCCCAGCATTAAGCGGCTGTGGACACTCCGACTTCCCCATACAGCTGAGGCTCGCCATCACCGGGGGTCTGGGGAAGTCGGAGCGTCCACGTGGATGCCTGGGGCGGTGGCAAAAGCTCCGTGCAGCAACCCGCAGAGTCCAGCATTAAGCGGCTTGCACCCTTGATGAGGTAGGCACAGCTTCCCGAATCTTGAGTTGCGGGCACAAAGCTGTGCCTACCTCATCAAGGGTGCAAGCCGCTTAATGCTGGACCCTGCGGGTTGCTGCATGGAGCTTCAGTTGCCATTTTATTCCTCAGAACCGAGGAATAAAATCTCTAATAAGAACATAAAAACAATAAGGACCATTAGTTCTTATTAGTTCTTATTTTTAAATTGCTTTTACAGGTGTAATGTAATTTATTTGAATAAATTTGAAATCTTTCCCTATGGCATGTTATCTGTAAGTATGTACAGGAAAATCACAAAGAGCCTTAGTAAACTTCTGGGAATCCAACTTATTATAATACATGAGAAAATAATTTTAATAAATATTTTGGAAAAGATACCAGTTCCTCACAATATGTGACTAATACTTGCTATCATACTTTTATAATTCTGTTCTCCCTGTATACATTATGAACCAATACTTAATTTAACACTCATTTTTTAAAAAATATTCCCCTGCCCACAATTAATTATGCTATCTAATTAACAATAGTATTATTTGTATGGTTATGTAACATCCACTTTAGAACAGGAATGGGAAAATATGAAGCTTGCAGACTTAATCTGGTTTAGCTAGCTTGCCCCTATTTGATGAGTCCCATCACTGCTCCTTTCCAGTGCTAGACCTCCAACTGGCAGTGTAACTTTTGCTTTACTCATATTCATCTTTTTTCACATGGGTATAATGGGCAGTAATAATAATAATAACTTTATTATCATTGTACGTGTATACACAGTATACCCATACAACAAAATTCATTTAACACCCAAAGACCAGGCCCAACACACATAACAATCCCCAAACATACTCCCAACCAGCACAATTCCCCACCCCTAAACCACCCAAGCATCCACACAACAGACCAAGTAATACTGTCCAACAGCTCCTTGATGGTGGCCCTTTAGTTCATTGTTGAGTGCAATTATAGCTCTGGGATAATGCCAGTAGCTGATCTCATTGGCATTTCTACCAGAATACCAACAGTTCTCATGCTGCTCTTCCTCACTGAGAAAATAGCATTAGGCTGGGCAAAATCAGAAGGATCAAAAGGAACCAACCTCTGGTTTATTAGATGGAACTTTGAATCACAGAAGTAATTGTCATTGAGTAGAAGTTCCTAATGTAATGGTTATTATTTCGTTACTGTCTTCATATTAGCATCAGTGTAGTGAAGGGAGATGCTAGATCTGACCTTTGATTTCATGCCATTAAGTTATTGCCAACTCTTAGGGTTCACATTCATAGATTTTGTCAATGATGATCTGTACCTAATCTGGTGGTTGAGATCTTCCCATAGCACCCCAATCACCATTATAATTGAGTCTATCCACCTTGCTGCTTGTCATCCTCTTCTCTTTCCCCTCCATTTTCCAGCATTACAACCATCTCCAGAGAGCTGTTAAATGTCCTTTTTTGATATTGGAGAACTAATTTAGGACTGAATTAATTTCCTTACCTCACTTTGGAAGGAGGATATTTTGCAGCAGTATTTGGAAGCTAATGGCATTTGCTATGTTTTCTGTTCTCATATTAGCAGATTCTGGTATAGTGGTATAAAGAGTCAATACTTTCTTCTTCCAACAAGGATTGGGAGCAGGGCAGGGGGACAGAGAAATATTACCTGGAGTTATTCTTTTAAGAGTGCAAGAGTTTCAGCCTTCTGTATCTGTGCAGCTAGAGCCGTGGTAATGCAGTAGTTAGAATGCAGTACTGCAGATTACTTCTGCTGCCTGCTGGCTGCCTGCAGTTTGGCAGTTCAATTCTTACCGGTTCAAGGTTAACTCAGCCTTCCATCCCAATGATTTTGTCCAGCCCATTTTTGGAGTTTTGTGTGACATTACTTCCAATTTGCTTTTTTTCCCTCCCTTTTTTAGATTTGTTCCATTACACACAAAGGGAATAAACATGTGTATAGCAAAACATATGTTACTGCAATACTTTTCTGTGAGAAATACTTCATTTTCTGGAAAAATTTCAGGGGTGCCAACATTTACAGCCATGACTGTATGTTTATAAGTGACAGTTTTCCTGCTAAGTACCTGCATGTCATAAGCATTTGAATTAAAATTACCATATTGAAATCAAATCAGATGTTTTTTAAGTTTTATTTGGTGTGCGTTGGAAGAGGGGTCGTCTTATACGGTGAGTATAGCCCAAACCCTATATTTTAACAGGAAAAGTAGGGGGTCGTCTTATATGCCCAGTCGTCTTATATGCCGGAAAATACGGTACTTGTCTTTCTGAATGCATCTCATGGTATTCTAGTACATTGATTACTGTTCTTATATTGTTTTTTATTTGTCTTGTAGATAGGAAACCATTCTGATCTGGATGTATTCTATGGTTCAATATTTTTTTCATTCTGTTTGCTATTATGTTCATAAAGATTTTGTAGTCTGTATTTAATAAGGAGATCAATCTAAAATTCTTTATTTGTGTTGTATCTACTCCTTCCTTTGGTATCAGTGAGATATAGCTTCCCTCCATGGTAGCTTTGCCTCTATCAATGCCTCATTAGATGTCTCTAATAGTATCTAGTAACCTTTATAGAATTTGGTTGGTAAGCGATCAGTCCCTGGAGATTTATTGTTTTTTTGGTTCTTCACTGCTTCGTTTAGCTCCCCTATAGTGATGTCTCTATTTAATATCTCTTTTTCTTCCTCTATTAATATTGACATTCCTTCCCTGCTTAGATACTGTTCTATTTCTTCAGCTGTCACTTTATCTTGTTCATAAAGTTCTTGATAGAATTGGGTTACGATCTCTGTCTTTTTTTCTAAGTTCTGTTGCATTTTGCCTTTTTTATCCTGTAGTTTTTGGATTCTTTTTTCCTTTTCTTTCCTCAATCTATAAACCAACCACCTCCCTGGCTTATTCACATGCTCAAAGTGGTTCTGTTTTATATATTTCAATGCTATTATGTATTTTCCCTGTTCTAATATGTTCAAATTATGTTTAGCTGTTATCCATTTGCCTCTAATTTGCTTGTCCCCCGGGTTGTCTTATAGTTTCCCTTGTCATTTTTTAATCTCATCTTGTACCTCATTATATTCTTTTTCCCCTTTCTTTTTTCATTTTACATTGTGAGCTATAGTTAGTCCTCTCACATAAGCCTTAGTTGTATCCCATAAATTCTGGAGGGAAGTATGATATTTTGTGTTATCTTTAAAAAATAATTCTAATTCCTTTTCCATGTATTCAATATATTCTTTTTCTTTCAATATCTGTGGATGTTCATCATCCATCTACTCTTTTATTTCTGCTGTCCCTTCCATATCATCATTATTGGATAATGGTTGGCCCAGCTGTTTGGCATTATTTCTATTTTTTCTATTTCTTGTATCAGTGTTTTTGTTAAGAGTGCTTGCAGGATTGCTTTGACTATGTGATTAGCAACAAACTATAAGGATTCAAACAGGCCTATCTGTCTTGCAATTAACTGCAAGCCTTCCCGCCCTAGTTAATTGCCTATCCACTCACCATATAAGTAGGAGCTTGCTGCCTGCCAAACAGAGCCAAACACGGGGGCCTGACACAGATAGAAGGGCTACGTAGAGCTAGAGCTGAGCTAGCTAACGACAAGCTGGAGCAAACAGAGCTGAAACAAAGTCACTAATGTCTGAGCTAAGAGCTGAAGCTCAGAGCTAGAAAGCCAGAAAGAAGAAAGCTTGCCTTTGCTAGCAAAGGGAGAGCTGGAGAGTTTCCCTGTCAGAAGCTTCAAGCCACGATTGAATCAACTCTACAGGTGTTTTGACTCAGGACTTTTCTCATTCTTTCTGCTGAGAAGCCTACGCTGCCGTTTTCCACTACCTCGATGATGTATCGATTCTGAAACTACTCAGTGTTGTATTAGTTTCTTCCTTCCCCTTTGGAAAGGGTTAAGAGGACTGGTTTCGGTATTGTGGAGAGGAATTTAAGGAGATGGCCTGGCTTCTGTTAATGAAGATAAGTTTTGTTATTGATGTGTTTTTAAAGATATAGTCCTTTTAATGTTTTTTAGTAAAGTATATTTTTCTACAAGAATCCTCTGTCAGTTTTATTTCAGCCCCAATGCGTTTGCATGTGAACAGGTTCACGGTTCGTTGGGACAAACCTCACCCCCTCGTAACAGTTTTAGTTACCCATATCTAATCTAGACCAGGATTTATGGGGGTTAGAATAATATGTAAAATTTTTTGCTTCCGGGTTATAAAATCTCCAGCTATCAACTAGATTTAATTCTTCTACCAAATCCATAAAGGTTCTAGGCAATACATTTTTCTTTCTTTCTCTGATCACTCTTTCTTACATCCATAATTGCATTAAAATCGCCAATCATACACACATTATCCATTTTTTGTTCTTTTATTTTTCCATATACTTTTTTTTATAGAATTCTGTTTGTCCACTATTTGGTGCATGTATAACCACTAATAAAATGCTTTTATAATTAAATTTAACCACTAACATTAATATTCTTCCTTCTAAATCTACATACTTTAAACTACTTTCTATTCCTTCTCTGACATATACCACAATTCCTCTTTTTTTTCTTCTGCTAGTGCTGCAAATGATTTACCTAATTTCTTGTATTGTATATATTTTTCATCTTGTTTTCTTATGTGTACCACCTGGAGGCACACAATATCCAATTTTTGTTTCAATTTTTTTTTAAAAGATCTGATGTCGTTTGGCTGGTGAATTCAGACCGTTTATGTCCAGCGATAAGTATTTTAAGTTTTCTTCCATTCTTTAATAGTTTTCCTGTTGTCTTTTCTTGCCCTTTCCCTTGGCTCCTATTGTCACTCCTTCTTCCTCCTGGATTTCTTCTTCTTCTTCTTTTCCTCTCTCCTTTGGCACTTTTTCTTGTTCTTGTCTCTGTTTTCCTTTAGCATTCCATTCCAACTCGTCTCTGCCATTTCTTATTGTTTCTATGCTCATCACTTGGTCATGCAAGTTCTGTGCTTTATTTTGTGAGTCTACTCTTATTTTCCTCCCCTGCCACATTACTAACATTCCTTCTGGAGTTATCCATCGAAAAGGTATATGTCTTTTATTCAATAATGTGGCAAGGAACTAATATTCCTTCCTTAACTCTCTTATTCTCTTGGGGACTTGCTTCAGCGTGATTATTTCTTTACTTCTATAAAACATAGGATCATTTTTTGTTATTTTGTAAACAATGTCTCTTAACCTTCTGTCTCACGAATCTTACATGAACCTCTCGTGCAACTTGTTTTGTCTAGCATAGTTTGTGTGGACTCTATAGACTTCGTCCAACTCGTTTATTATTTCATCCTTCTCTCTTTGAAGAGCCTCCCCTATCACTTCTGCCATTACTAATGTTAAATCCTCTTCTCTATCTTCGACCATGTTCTGGAAGCATAGATAAAATGCAGCCCTCTCCATCTCCAAGTACACTACTGTATTTTCTAACTCTTTGTTAAGTTCCATCATTTTCAAATCCAGGGATTCCAATCTTCCTTCTGTCAATTCTGTTTTTTTTCTATAGCTATTATTCGTTGGTCATTTTTTTGTATTATTTCTTGTATCAAGTCCATCTTTTCATCTATTTTCTGAATATTGCTTTTTATTTCTCTTTTAATTTCATCCATATCTTTCCTTGTTTCTTCATGATTTTTGGTCTGTGGGGCACCTGCCCTTTGGAACGAGCTCCCCCTGGAGATACGGAGGATCCCGGATCTGTGTGTTTTCTGCTGGGCCCTCAAAACATTCCTATTCCAGCAGGCTGGCCTGGCCTCACTTCTCTTTTACGCTGCTTTTAAATTTTTAAATTGTCTAAACTGGGGTGTTTTAATTTGTATCTTGGGCCAAACTATTTAATATATTTTAAATGATTCTTTTAACGTTTGTATTATATGTATTTTTATCTTTTGGCTGTTCACTGACCTGAGTCCTTCGGGAGTAGGGTGGCATATAAATTTAATAATAAATAAATAAATAAATAATGCATTCCTGCATCTTAATCATAGTCTCTTGAATTGTTATCAATGTGGCTTGCATTGTTGGCATGTTTAAAGTGGGCGGCTACTCTGTTGGGAACATCCCTTCTAAAGTCCTTTGTGCTGCAGAGGAGGCCGATGGTCCAGCTAATGTTGAGGTGATTTTCTTTCCTATCACTAGTGGTGGTACTAGTCATTTCTTTTAATATTCTGTACTGTTCCACTAAGATTTTATCTATCTTCTCCCAAATCACCTTCATCATTCACCATTCACTTTACAATGCAGCATCTTAGTTTTCCCTCTTTTTCCTATCCTCTTAATATGCTCTAGTACTAAATTAATTACTAAATTTCTGTTTAGAAAAGACAATTCATTAATCTCTTAATAATTACTCTAATCTCCTATATAATTTCTAAGCATTAATTAATCAATTAGTTCATTTAGTAAAGTTACTCAATCAAAAAGAAAATTCTTGTATCAACTTATCTACTTAGTTTAAATAATTAATAATTAGTGAAAAGGAAAGACTAAAAAGAAAGAGAAAAAGAGAATAGAAAAATAGAAAAGGAAACTATCACAACTTTAAAAGGTTAATAAATAATTAAGAGACAATTGATAATTATAAATATAAATTTTAAATTGCTATAAATAAAAATATGGATTATATATAAATGTAGAAGTTTGTGGATATATATATAACATTATAGATAATAAATTACTGCCAATTAAATATAATTCCCAAATATGTCCAAAAATACAATGATTCCTCTAGGAATGTATTAATTTATCAGTGATTGAATTATCTAACCAAAAGTTTACTATGTTTCCAAGTTTTTATGTTTTTAAAAGTCAAGTATATTTCAGCTATAGTCTCCGAAGTAATCCAATATGGCAATCTCTAATCAACACTGTCATTCTTATGCGTCTCTTACTTTTGCCAATCCACCTTTTCCTTTCTGTTGGGGCGGCTAAAATGAGGATAAATAAATAAAACCTTGTGTCCTGTTCATTTCTCCTTCCCGGCTTCTTGGGTCAAATGTCTTCCACGGTTGATATTTCAAACAATTTCTCTAATGTTTCTCAGCTGGTCTAAAGTTCGCCTCCTCAGTTTTGCTGTCCTCGTTGTTTGCCGCTCGATCGCACTCTGAGCCTTTCTTCCAGCCCGCTACCCCTCTGAAATCCAAGTTCTTCTCTTTCGATTATTTGACAAAAAATGATTTAAGTTCTTCGTGTTCTGCTCTCCCCACTGATTCTCGCACCATACTCACTCTTCTGCTTCCCGTTTTTCTTGTTCAGGGCGTCAGGCCTCTGGGTCAGCCATACTGGCTGGCTTCTTCTACGCTTGGATTGAGGGTCCTTCTTAGTGTGGCGGAGATTGCACCTCTCCTCGCCTCCTCCGAAGATTCCCCTCCTTATTGCCGGTCCCACCAGGACTGTTCCTTACCTGCAAAAGGCACCAAAACGCTAGAAAATTGGCACTGGGAACAGAGTGATCTTTTCCCGTACAGCTCTGGCCCCACGTCACCGCCAGAAGTCGTCATCTCTTTTTTTAATCTCCATCGTTAATTTGTCCATTTCATCACATTCAAGGATTTTTTAAATTATTGTTTCTTCCGATGGTGTATTGGTCAACTTCCACATTTACACTTGAGTAATTCTGGCCGCCGTTAGAATATGCAATATAATAAAGACTTTTTTTCATTTTTCTATCAATCATTCCTAGGAGGAACATCTCTGGTTTAAAATCGATCTTTTGGAGTGTAATCTCTTCCAACCACCCTTTAATTTTATACCAAAATTTCCTCACCTTAGGGCACATCCACCACCTGTGATGGTTTGTCCCTAGTTTGTGACTTCATCTCCAACATTGGGGTGATAGTTATGGATACATTTTTGCCAATCTCGCTGGTGCGAAATGCCACCTATAAAATATTTTATAGCTGTTTTCTTTGTATGATACTGCCATGTCAATTTAAATTTTTTCCCCACAATTTTTCCCATTTATCCAATTCTATGGTATGTCCAAAATTCCTAGCCCAGTTTATCATTGTTTCCTTTACTGTTTCTTCTTCCAATTTGTATCCTAATAGGTAATTATAAATATTTGTATTAATTTTTCTTCCTGATCCTAATATTAATTTATCTAATTCCAATTGTTTCCTGTTTATGCCAAATTGTTCCTTATCTTTTTTAAATCTAGTTTGATTTGTAAATATGGCCACCATTTCAAATTTATTCCTTGTTTTTTCAAATCTTGTACTGATTTTAATTCTCCTTTTGTGTCTAATAAATCTGGGTATCTCACCATTTTATCTAGGTCGGTGGTATTTGGATGTATCATTGCTTCCATTGTAGACAACTAAACTGGGACTTTCATATAATGATTCTTTTTAATCTTTTCCCATACTTTCTATGTCATTTGATTATCTTCATTCTCAGCTGTGTCAGGAATCACTCAAGAGCCCATAATCTAGATAGTTTGAATATTTGACTTAATCACTCTTGTTGTACTGAGGAAGAAGAATTAAAAATCATCACAACTTTCAGCAGGCTTGACAAGGGTACATTCTTTTTTGGTGCTTGCAGTTTCAACAGTTACAGAGCTGAATGCTCTGTAAACAAATATTGGCATACAAGGTCATGACAGTACAAAAAGAGAAAAACATTAAGTAGTAATTAAAAATTATGCCAACCACAGCAGCTGTCTCCATATTTCGGTATTTACTTGTGACATGTTTAGTATATGTAAAACTTAAAAGCTATGGGGGAAAATAATGTATATGTATTTTTCTCCTTTTAGTAGGGGTTCTCTGCAAGTTAACTCTACAGATCAGATCAAGCTAAATTTACCTGGAAACCTTTGAATGAATGCAGGACTCATTTGCCTGCCTTCCTGCAAATGTTCACAGGTGCTTCCTGTATTTCTTTCTGATAGATGGTGCTCTATTTCCTGAAGCAATAGCCTTGGAACTGTAGCACATTGTGATATCAATAGATGCATTCAACTTTAGAGTCAGCCCCTACAACGAATGGCTGTCATGCTCTTTGATACACAGGGACATTTGGACTTTGCTTGTCAATTTCCTTCAGAGCGTTTACTGATATGGAGCTGCTCAAATAATATTGGGCAAGAAATTGATTTAAAGAGATTGAAAGACCTCTTTCTTACCATAAGAGACAGGAACCATGAAGCTAAAAATGGTTCACTAGAATCCATTTATTGAAGAAACACTGTTTTATGTCTCTGTAAAAGATGCTATTAGTGAAGATTTTTATAGCATAAATTGTGTTGATAGAAATTGCATGTATGAGTGTGTATGCGCACAGACTATACTATTCATATTCTTTTAGAAAACTATTTAGGAACCTGATATCATATGTGTAATGGTATGTAGGAATGACCTTGGGAGACAGGAGGAAGTGCTGCAAACTAGACAAACATCATGTAAACGATATCTTGGTCCATAGGAGGATTGTGTGAGGGAAGCCTTTCAGAAAGGACCCTCTCTAGTTTTCTGGAAAGTAAAAGCAGATGAGGAGAGAAATATTTTCAGACTTTCAAAATTCCAACTAGGTGGCTCAGTGACTAAGACACTGAGCTTGTCTATCAGAAAGGTCGGCAGTTCAATGGTTCAAATCCCTATACAGGTGATCTGCATGAGCAGGGGGTTGAACTAGAAGACCTCCATGGTCCCTTCCAACTATGTTACTATTACTGTTACCTAATAAAGGTGAACTTAGTACTCATAGTTATGCTTCTTGCTTGGGCTATCTCAAAGGGCTAATATATGTGAAGTTGGTTAGGACGTTGCCTTACTTCATGTGTGTAAAATTTTAATCTTTATACTATAGACTCTAGATCCCATATTCTAAGAATATTTCTGCTGAATATTTCTGGTGACATAACTGTTTCTTCATTAGTATCTCATTGTCCTTATTTGCCAACGAGACGCCTCTTAGTCTAGAAATTCCATCAACAAATTATAAATTGCAGAATTCTCTTTCATTATTACTTTTTTACAAATTGATATTTGGTGGCTCACTGCCTACTATACTGGAAATATTAACTAGTCATCATGATTAATTATTATTAACTATATAATCTATGACCCATTCCTTTCTCAGTATTTACTTACCTAAAGAGATAAACAGAATCACCAGGAGTTGGCAGAAAAGCAGTGAGAGTGGAATGATGTATGTCTTCCTGCTAGCTTCCCTATTGACTTCGCTTGTGAGAAAGTGATAGGGAGCATTGGAAATCACAATCACCTGACTGAAGCTGACTACAGTGGTGCTGCCACAATCACAACTTTGTGAATACAACTGGTATGAACATCTTTGACATTTCAATCACATGGGAGTAATGGGTCCCATTTTTTCCATGCATCCTTTAAATTAGAAGAGTCAAGGTACTTTGATTCAAAAATTGTTGCCCTGAAATGCACTGCTTCAGGTATTTCAAGATTACAAACAGAAAGACTGGAGGTGATCTGTTCGTCTTAGTTGTCTTAGTTTTAGGGAAATCATCTACTTTCAAAGTTCCCTTTAACCAAATAGTCACTACTACATGCTTTCAAAGCACTCAACACCACCATGGGCAGGTGCAGAGAACTGACGTCTTTTTGTCTGTGACAATAGTCACACTTTAAATAGTCACACAGCTATTCCTTTGTCATAGATCATAGTTTCCTATAATTTGCATTTTGTTGGAGGAATGCTAATGTCTTTGGTGCTTTGTGGATATTGTTATAATTCTCCAGCGCGCTGCTTGGAGAATCCAAAGCATGGGTTAACAACAGTGTATTAGCCAGAGACTGAGTGCATATCACTTTAAATTTTCCTAGGATCCGGCTCCTTCGCTCAACTGGTGTCAGTTTTATTCACTCAGTGGAGCTGAAGAGACATGCTTTGTAGGATATTTCTGTTGGTTTCCACGTTTTGGATTCTGCCCTATTTAATATCCAGACAGCTACTCAGGACTTTATACCCTGTCCTCAATTGTTTTCAGAGGTCATCCAGCACCCATGGCTCCTCCCTGGCTCCTTACCGGCCCCCAATAGCCTTGATAAAAGACTTTACTGCTCAGCCCCTAACCTACAGGGCCTGTTGCAGTTGCCTTCCGTGGATGCACCCATAGCTCAATTGACCTCATCGTCTCTCCTCACTAATGATGTCGCAGATGGTCTCCGGACCGAGGATAGGAAGGCAGAACTCCTTTTGCAAAAAAATCATCAAGCGGCCACCTGGGCCATCAGGGCTGCCACCTCAGCCTCCTTTTTTAACAGGACCTCGCTGATATGACTTCGCCAGCTTAAGGATCGCCTGCCACAGGAAGATAAGCGTCTGCACCAGGACATCAGCAAATTGGTGGCAGACGCAGAGTATTCAGCAGGCGCGTCCTTGGACGCAGCCAAGTTTGCTTCCTGATCTCTTATTGCCACCGTAGCATCTCGCAGGCTCCTGTGGCTCCGCCAGTGGAGAGCGGATACCAAGTCTAAGTGGCAGCTGACTTCCGTACCATTCAAAGGCGGCACTTTGTTTGGTGATGCGCTTACTCCCATCCTGATCAAGGATAAGGACAAGAGAAAGGTGATGCCATCGTCATATCACCGAGGGGACCGTCGCTATGCTCCATATCCACAAAGGCTGCCCTTTCGGTCTGACTCAGGGCCAAGTGGGCCATATCAATACCGGCCTTCAAATCAAGGCTTCTACAGACCTCCCGATAGATCTGGGTTTCATGACAGAGGCCGCAGACAACCGGCCTGCCCCCTCCCTCCTCCCATTGGCAGGCGTCTTCATCTATTCAAGAACTACCTCAGGCGCCTGGGTCTTACAGACCATTCGTCTAGGACTTATCCTGGAACTGAGTTCGATTCCTCCAACCAGGTTTGTTCAATGCCCTGTGTCGCAGAACCCAGAAAAGTGGCGGTTGATGGAGGCGGAAATCCTCCATCTCATGGAAATTCGAGCTATAGAACCGGTTCCTACAGAACAGCAAGGGACCGGCTTCTACAGCATTTTTTTCCTCGTACGGAAGAGTTCCAGGGATTGGAGGGGCATCCTGACTTGAAGGAACTCAACAAGTCCATCATCTACCACCGGTTCTCTGCATTCAATTATGGGGTGCATCCGTCCAGACAACCTGATGACATCCATAGACCTAAAAGAGGCCTACCTGCACATCCCAATCCATGCAGCACACCGCCATTTTCTGCGCTTCGCCTATGCCAACCGGCATTTTCAGTATCGGGCCATGCCGTTTGGTCTTTCGTCGGCCCCCAGGACTTTTATGAAAATGCTCGTGACGGTGGCCGCCTGGTATTCCTGTCGGAGGACTGACTGTCCAGCATTCGAGTCCTCGTAGATCAGGTGTTATCTCTCCCGACAGTGCCTCTAATCCTCCTGTTGAGGTTACGAGGGAAAATGATTTCCTGTATTTCAATAATTCCATGGGCGAGATTCCATTCCAGACCACTGCAGTGGTACCTTCTACCCTTCCAGAAGGCTCGCAGCAGCAACTCCAGGAAGTGGGTCCACATTCCGTTGAACGTTCGCAGGTCCCTTCACTGGTGGATCTCAGAGGACATGCTAAAAGTCTGGTACAGGAGCCATCTCGCATAACGATCACCACAGATGCGAGTCTGAAGGGGTGGGGTGCCCACCTTTCCTCCCACATGGCTCAGGGTTCCTGGTCCCAAGCAGAGTTAGCCAACGATATCAACTGGCTAGAACTGCGAGCGATCAGGCTTGCCCTTCTTCGTTTCCAATCCCTTGTGGAAGGACACCATGTCCGCATTCTCACGGTCAACGTAACAGTGAAGACGCACATCAACAGAGAGGGAGGGACGAGGTCAGCGCCCCTGATGGAGGAGGCAACCCTACTGTTTACCTGGGTGGAACGCCACACGATGTCGCTAAGTGCAGAACACATAGCAGGCACGGACAATCGTCAGGCAGATTGGCTCAGTCGACAACAGATAGATCACGTGGAATGGATGCTCCATCCATCGATCTTTCATGACCTATCACTCAGGTTCAGCCAGCCAGTGTTGGACCTTTTTGCGAACCAGAATAACACGCAACTTCCGAGATTTTTCTCCGGTTACCAGTGCACCAAGGCAGAAAACCTTGATGCACTTCACTGTCCATGGCCTCAAGGGCTTCTATACGCCTTCCCCCCTCTTCCTCTCCTTCCGAGAGTAATTCGAAAGATCCTTCTCGAGAAGTCGGACATTCTCCTCGTTGCTCCCTACTGGCCCCGCAGACCTTGGTTCGCGGACTTGAAGGACCTGTCTGTCGAACCTCCCTGGAGGATTCCAGGAGACAGGATCTCTCTGAGCCAGGGGGGTCATACTGTATCCAGATCCCGAGTGGCTGCAGTTGACCATCTGGCACTTGAGAGGATCCTGCTGTCCAAGGACAACCTCTCAAGGGGTGTAATCTCGATCATCCAAGCTTCCCGATGACCATCTACAACAAGAATATAAAACGCCACCTGGCGGTCCTTCTGCGCCTGGTCTGCCTCCCAACGTTCTGATCCAACTTCATCCTAAGTTTCTGAGGTCTTGGACTTTCTTCATTCTGGCTTCAACAAAGGTCTTGCACCGAGCACACTGCGTAGGTAGGCTGCAGCTCTGGACATGGTCCTCTCCGACATCCACAAGGGCCCATTATCCTGCAACCCGTGTATACGGAATTTCTTGAGAGGCGCTTCCAATCTATGCCCTCCTGTGATACACAGATATCCCACTTGGGACCTTCCACTGGTGCTCCAGGCCCTTACTTCACATCCATTTGAGTTCTTGGCCTCCATTTCGCTTCGCTTACTAATGATTAAAGTAGCATTTCTGGTTGCAATAACATCTGCACACCGCATTTCCGAGCTAGCGGCCCTGTCGGTCAGAGATGATCTATGCGTCTTCCATGCCAATCGAGTCGTCCTGCAGATGGACCCATCCTTCCTGCCAAAAGTCAACACTCCTTTCCACCGTGCACAGGAGTTGGTCCTCCCAGACTTCTGCCCTAACCCTAGGCATCCATCGGAGGTATTGTGGCATACTCTCGACGTTAGAAGGGCACTACGTTGCTATATCAGACGCACAGCTTCATTCCTATGCTCCGAGGCGTTATTCATTTCCTTCCTCCCAGCCTCGTTAGGAAAGAAGGTCTCATCTACAACCATAGGCAGATGGTTGAGAGCCTGCATATATAAGGCCTATACATCAAAAGGCAAACAGCCTCCAGGACACATTCTACCGCGCTCAATGAGAAATGCATCTACTACAGCAGCTTGGGCAACTCAAGCCTCCGTATTAGAAATCTGCAGAGCAGCCATCTAGATGACATTGTCTCCATTCATCAAACATTACAAGGTCGATTCCTTCACATTGGCTGAAGCTTCCTTTGGTCACAGAGTCCTGCAATCTGTTGCTTCTCCGGCGGCTTCTCCGGACCTTCCTCCTGTCCTGCCCTAATGAAACTTGCTTGGGTATATCCCACGCTTTGGATTGTCCAAGCAGCACGCTGGGGAACAGACATTGCTTACCTGAATGTCCCTTCTAGGTGTGCTGCTGGAGAATCCAACCCACCCATATGGATTCAGGTCCGGACACCACCATTTAGGACGTACCAATTGACTTACCTGCTATGACTTACCTAATATGACTTACCGTCCATCTACATCTTCCATCTTTGTGAACAAAACTGACAACAGTCGAGCGAAGGAGGCAGATCCTAGGAAAATTTAAAGTGATATGCAGTCAGTCTCTGGCTAATACACTGTTGTTAACCCACGCTTTGGATTCTCCAGCAGCGCGCCTAGAAAGGACATTCAGGTAAGCAATGTCCGTTCTTTTCATTAGATAAAATATAATATAGGCCCAAGAATAAGATTTCTTTCTTTGTATTTAACTTAACACAAGTAGTCTTCTGGAAACATTTGACACATTCGTAAGATAAAATATTCTGCTATTACTCTGACCAAGAGCAGACAGAAATACTTTACCAATGTGTTAAATGTTTTCAAAAAGATTACTTGTATCAGATGGATGGTTTTAGCACTTAAAAGTGATCAGTTGATTTCGTTTTCTATACTATATATTTCTCTCCGACTAGCTAAAACTAGGGCCATTTTTAGAAGGTTTCTTGTCTCTACATCAACTTTAAATGGGATTCTCTCGTTAAATCAAGCTACAGTAAACTATGCCAGAAATTCTTAAATGTTATGTGACCCCTTAAAACGATAAAATGAACTTGTGTGATCAATCCTGTGACTAAAATTAATTACTGTGTTCTTACTGTGCAAGAAATATGGTACTTTAAATATATTCAATCTGTATGTTCAATAAAACAATAGTAGAACTTTTCAACTTCGTAATATAAAAACAAATCACTGTATTTCATTCACTAAATAAAAAGTAACACCAGAAACCTGTGCATAACATCTGATTATTATTTTTTTTGCCATGATGTTTGTGGACATTCTCAATTATCCTAGTCAAGGATATCCAAAAGGTGTTTTTGCAAAAGGCAACTGGACTTTCTTGTGGTTTTTTTTCTTTGAAAATGTTTCATTTCTTATCTAAGAAGTATCGTCAGTTCTATTCTACTGAAGAAGCTTCTTGGATGAGAAGAGAAAAATTTCCAAAACAAACAAACAAACAAACAAAGTCCTGTTACCTTTGGGAAAAAGCACTTATGGAACATTTTGGTATGATAAACTATGGAAATGAATTGATAAAAAGCTAAAATATAAGCTGCATGTGGTAAATTGTTCCAGTTTGTAATTTCTGCATTTTTTCTTACCAATTACTTATAATTTAGATTTGGGAGCTGTAAATTTACATTTTTTAAACCAGTGGTACCCAACTTTTTTTTGGCCATGCCCCACATAAGCGTCTCTAAAATCCTGATACCTCCCTCCCCCGACATATAATTCTTACTTTTCAAAAAGTGAACTCCTACTCATGCGGAGGAAGCCTAAAAGGCTATTAACTTGGTTTAAACAAGGTTCCAAAGAACATGGCATCCATGAGAGAGAGAAATAAAAGAATGAAAGACAGTAGAAGTACTGAGGAACTTAAAAAATATGAAGGGATGTCAAAAAACAGCAAATAAAGTTTCAAAACATATAATAGAGAACTGAAATGCATAAATATAAAATAATTTTAATGATCATATTAATTACTATACATATTAAAATAAAGGTACTTAACAAATTTAAAATACAATTTGAGCTCATTTCAAGATCATATTTATAATGCAATTCTATGCATGGCTACTCAGAAGTAAGTACCATTGTCTTCAATGGGGCTTACTCCTGGGAAAATGTTTTGCAACTTTAGAATTGCAACTTTAGTCTACTTAAGTTAGTGAGATGCTTGATCTGCAGAGAGCTGTGCAGCCTAGGACCGAGTCTGCAGATTTGCATATCTCCGCCCCTTGCTGGTGAAACCCAGTGTTTTGACTTGGTCTATGCTGGACAGTCGTGTCTTCCTAGATCTGGTCATTTCCTTTACCTTTCTCAACCTTTTGAATGCTTTTTTGGATTGGATTTCTCGTTTCTCGACTTTGGGACTGTGTTTTGACTATGATTAACTAGATTCGGAGTGAATGGTCCTTACCCAATCCCACCGAAGGCCGTGGTGCGGCATGGGACTGCCAGCTGGCAGATCCCTCAGAGGGGCAGCTAATCGCCTTACTACAGCTCCCTTAAGCCTTTCCTGTCATTGGGAGTGCTTTTAGCTGCATTTTAAAGGCTTTTGCCAAGCAGCTCTCCTAGCACCAAAAAGGGAGAAGAGTGGAGTGCTATTTCAGCCATTTTTATTGCCAGTGGCTAGCAGCTTGTATTGGCGACACTTTGGGAGGCGTTCTCTCCTTGCTGCTTTGTGTCCTCGTCATCTGCATCGAGAGTTGGGCAATTGACGGCCTTTCCCATGTAAGATTCAGCCTCGTCTACAGCTAAGTGTTGCTGGAGGGCTCAATTTACCCTGTTTTAAGTTTTGCGCTATCGGCCATTCCAAGATGGCGGACGCCATGAGGCAGCACCACATGTGGCTGGCAGCCAAGGGAGTGAGGTGCAGGCATACAGCGACTCTGGGGAGGGCCCTTCTGGAGTACCACCGCCCTCTAAAAGAGCCTCAAAGAAGGCTCCAGCCTCCATGGCTCCCAAGCCTTCCAGGGAGGCTTGTTCTCAAGGCCCAGCAGTTACCAGTGGTCATTATTAGTACCCCTTCAGCCTCTCATTCCCCTCAGGAGTTAGCTCTACAACCCAGGAGGGATCTTTCGCTGGATCATCCAATGCCCTGTAGCCCCCCTCCTCCCCCGGGCACAGAACCACTTTTTCAAACCCTGCCGGATGCCAGTGCCCCCAACATCTCTGGGGGGATGCACAAGACCCTGTGCCGCTTGCACAGGCTCCACAGGCCTCTCTCCTGCCTCTAACGGTCCCACAGGACATAGCTCCACCCGCCTTATTGGAGGCTATCATAGCTAGAGTGATCCAACAGGGTTTGGTTCAGGGTCTTCAGCAGGGACTTCTCCAGCCTTCACTTCAATATGTTCCTGATCAACCACGCCCTCTTCAGTCTCAAGGTGACACATCTGAGGAGCAACTCTGTTCTCCAGAACATTCTGAGCAGGGGTCTATATTTGAGGAGGAAGAGCCCAGGGATCTGGCTCTTTCTGATGACGAAGGTTTGGGATCAGATCAGCCCACCTTCATTGGACTTTTTCGACCCCCAACTTTTTAGATCTTTGCTTTACAAGGCCTTTGCAGTTATCCGCCTTGGCAGCTCAGCCTCTTCCAGTGGTGGACAGATTGGGGTCTCTGACCCTGCTACATCCTTATTCGTCAAACCTGCAGTCAAACCTGAGCTGGTCCCGGCCCCAAAACTTTTCACCGATGTCATACAGTGGCAATGGTCTCTCCCTGGAGCAGGTCCAGCTCCAAATGGCCTGGATTAGTGCCCCTACCAATCGGCTCCGGCTCTCTCCAACATCTTGCAGGTACCGCCTGTGGACGGACCATCACTGCCTTGACTTCTGCTTCTCGGGTGACCGGATATCCGGAGGAATATCTACGTCCAGAAGACAAACGGGCTGAAAAAACTCTGATCAAAGCTCACCAGTCGGCAGCCTGGGCCATCCGGACAGCCATGTCGGCATCTTTTTTCAATCGAGCTTCTCTCCTTTGGCTAAAACAGCTTCAGGATAGACTCCCTCCTTCTGATATACGCACACATCAGGACTTAAACAAAATCATGGCTTCCTTGGAATACTCAGCAGATGCCACATTGAATTCGGCTTGCTTCGCAGCCAAGACTATTGGATCTACCATCGCATCCTGGCGTCTCCTCTGGCTCCACCATTGGCAGGCGGATGCCAGGAGCCAGTGGCAGTTGGCTTCATCACCCTACTCTGCTGAATTGTTGTTTGGTCCACCCTTCGAACCGCTTTTAGTGGAAACACGCCCCTTTCAGTCCCATGTCCAACAGCAAGATTCCCAGGTCAGGCAGAGAAACAGGTATCCCCTGAAACGTTCCTTTTGGGGTAGCAGGGGTAGATCCTTCCGTAGGTCCAAGTAATATGGTCTCCTCTGCCCCTATTGGAGGACACCTCGCCCTTTTTGCTGATCAATGGCGGGTTTCCACTACAGATTTGTGGGTCCTCCGGACTGTCCAATCTGGACTCTCTCTGGAATTTCGCTCTCCCTCCCCCTCAGTTTTCCACTCTTGTCCCATTTCTAGGGACAAACTTAAATGGACCTTGGTCTCCAAGGCTATTGAACAACTGATCGCCATCAAGGCAGTTGAATGCATAACCTCCGACCAACGGGGTCACGGGTTCTATTCCCGTTTGTTCATAGTGAGGAAGTCCTCGGGGGGTGGGATGGAGGGCCATTCTGGATCTAAAGGCCTTGAACCGGTACATAATACACTGCCAGTTCAAGATGCATACTCTCTAATCTATCCTCAATACTCTCAAACTGGGGAATTTCCTTTCCTCTATTGATTTCACGGAGGCTTACCTCCACGTCCCTATCCATATCGTAAGGACCTTTGTTTTCACTATCACAGGGGTCATTACCAATAGGCAGCCCTCCCCTTTGGCCTTTCCTTTGCCCCCCGAGTTTTACCAAGATTATGGCTTCCTTTGTTGCCCACATCTGTTCCCTACCCCTTCGAATTCAATTTTATTTAGATGATATTCTTATCCAGTCAGCATCCCTTCAGGCTGCCCATCAGGATTTGGCCACTACCATCCAGGTGCTTCAGCACCATGGCTTCTCCATTAATTGGGCCAAAAGCCTTTGAACACCATCCCCCACTTTCCAACACTTGGGGGTGGTTATTGACACCATGGCTTCCACGATATCTCTCTCTCAGAATACCAGTCCAGCCTGTGCTCCCTTGCTCAAAGCTGCATCACAGATCATGCCTCCTCAGTTCTACGTCTATCCTGCCTACTGGGCAAGATGGTCTCAACCTTCAGCATTGTTCCTTGGTTTTGCCTCCACAGCAGGGAGTTGCAATGGTTCCTCCTCCCTCATCAGAAGAATCACTCCAGCACTTCGCTTTGCAGGGTGTCTCTTCCTCCATTGCTGGTCAACTCTCTCCGGTGGTGGACGTCTCCAGTGATCACCAAACCCAGCCCCTTCCGGGAACTAGTGCAGCTGACTATCACCACAGATGCCAGCCTCCTAGGCTGGGGGGCCCACCTGGACCATCAGTGGGCACAAGGTTAGTGGTCACCCTCTGAACAACACCTCAGTATCAACCTCCTGGAGTTACGGCCATCCGCCTGGCCCTTCTCTATTTTCGAGAGAGGGTCGAGAATCACGATATTCTTGTCCTCACGGACATGACGGCTAAGGCCCATATTAACAGGATGGGGGGCACACATTTGAGGGCTCTCACAGATGAAGCCTTCCTCCTTGGTTTCTGGGCCGAGACTCATCTACGCTCCATCCACGCAGATCACATCTCGGGGTAGCCAACTCTCAGGCGGATGCTCTCACTGACACCACTTGGATCACATGGAATGGAGCATTCCGGCACATGTATTTCAAGAGATCATGGAGTAGTTCGGCCTATCGTTGGTAGATCTTTTCGTCTCTGCCACCAACCATCGAGTCCTGAGGTATTTCTCTTGATACAGGGATCCCATGGCAGAAGCCACAGATGCACTTCACTCTTTTTGGCTCTCGGGCATTCTATACGCTTTTCCTCCCTTTCCATTAATCTCCAGGGTCCTCAGGAAGGTACTAGAGGAGCAGGCAGAGATCATCCTCCTGGCCCCACACTGGCCTCGGAGTCACTGGTTTGCGGACTTGGTGTCTTTATCTATCTCGCTTCCTTAGAGCATCCCCGATGATCAGATTGTCCTCACGCAGGAGACTCTTCAACACCCGGATCTGACATGGTACCACTTAACCATTTGGAGATTGAGCAGGGCTTGTTGATGAGGGCCAACGTTCCAGCCTTGGTCATTTCAATCATCCAAGCATCTTGTCGAGCTTCCACTAATTGCATTTACAATGTGATATGGGCTTCCTTTGTGTCCTGGTGCCAATGGTCGGACACTCCTCCACTCTCAGCCTCAATCGTGGACATGTTATGTTTTCTTCAGGATGGGTTTGACGCAGGGTTATCCCCCAATACCCTCCGCCATCAAGTCGCCGCAATCTCCTCAGTGTTGACCTGCAGCTCTTCCACTGTTTCTCGGCATCCTGTCATTCATCAATTCTTGCGTGGTGCCTCTAACCTATGCCCCCCCACCATCCACCATTTTCCCACATGGGACCTCAACAAGTTTTTGTCCGCTCTGACGGTCTCTCCATTCAAGCCCCTTCGTCTCGCATCTCTCCACTTTCTCTCGTTGAAGACAGCTTCCTTAGTTGCCATCATGTTGGCGTGACACATCTCAGAACTGGCCGATCTATTCACGCGTCGTGACCTATGCGTCTTCCATAGGGACAGAGTCGTCCTCCACCTTGACCCCGCCTTTGTCCCGAAGGTTAACTCTCTCTTCCACCAGGCACAGAGGTTGGTTCTCTCCAACTTCTGCCCCTCACTGTCTCATTGTTTGGAACGCTCCTGGTATACTCTGGACGTCCGACAACCACTTAAAATGTACATCACTTGTACAGCTCCCTTCCAGAAAACTGAAGTCTTATTTGTCTTGTACCAACTACCATCCATCAGGGTCAAAACATCGGGCCCTATGCTGGGACGGTGGATTCAGGCCATTATTTCCACCATTTATCAACGTCAATCCTTGCTGGTATTACGAAACATTACCGCCCATTTAATGAGAAGCATGGCCACCTCTGCCGCCTGGGCTACGCAGGCCTTGTTAGAAGAAATCTGCCAGGCGGCAACCTGGACTAGCCTCTCACCATTTATCTGACACTACACAGTAGACTCCTTTGCCTCAGTGGATGTGGCGTTCGGCTGCTGGGTGCTCCAGGCTATTCATACGGCTTAGACCACCAGGGCCTCATTTTCTTCTCTCCCGGCGGACATGCAGCTGTGGTATGTCCCATGCCTGACTGCCGTTTCCTTCTGATGAGGAGAATGGATGTTGGTCTTCCCTCGTACATTCATTCTCTATGTGGTGGAAATGGCAGTCAGCCCCACCCTCTTGGGGAGGCCCTGGCTCTTGGTGGGGTGGATGGCTCTTTAACTCTTTCTCATTACAGGAAGACAAGCCAGTCTGCATCAGCACCAGACAAAACGCTGGGGTTCACCAGCAGAGGGCGGAGATATGCAAATCTGTGTTGTGTCTCTGACCCCTGAGCCTGTCTTATCAGAGGGAGAAGACTCTGAAAGTGAAGGAGAGGAGTTGGCAAGGCCTCCCTCTCCAGGACACTCCTCTCTGGCAATGCCTCAGGTGTCCTCCAAAGGCCAAGTGATAGGCCAAGGGCCAGGCACTTCGGAGTAGCCGCAGTTGAACAGCGATGGAGATGAGTCTTGGCTGGACCCCCAACAGTGTCGGAGAGATAAGTGCGTGCAGCAGAGGAAGAGATTAAGCTGAGTCACTGGACCACACCCCACAGGGGATAAAAGGGGGTGTGGTGGCCATTCAAGCCTTGTGACGAACAAAACTGAAAAGCTAGCAAGTCATTTCTGGAACTTTGTTATATGCTCTTGTTGGATTGATTTTTGGACTGAACTTGACTATTCTTTGGCTTCTTTGGCAGACTACTTTGATGTTTCGGACAGAGGAGAAAAACCTCCCTTTGTAAGTAAAGACTTTTGGCAGGCAGCCACTGGGTTGCTGCCAATTCTGTTATCAAAGGAATTCTTGACTGCCAGTTTATTTAACTCTTACTATGTTACGTTTCTATGTCAACCTTGCTAGTTTTGCCTTGCTGCTTCGGTTGTCATAGAAACGGAGGGAGGGGGGTTTAGACGCGCTTTCTAAATCTGGGGAAATCGAAACCATTTCTTAAGCTGTTATCAGACCAACAGACACTGCATTCCTGAATGCTGACAGGACCAGACGTTTGCTCCCACCTGACCTCTGGAAGACCTGTGGATTGGATGATTTATGGTGCACAGGGGAGGGGATGCTTTCTAATTGTAACTTTCGTGCGTTTTGCTTCAGAATCCTGCTTTCTATGGTTGCGTTCATTTCATATCTAGTAAAAGTACCAGTTAACCTATAATGGAGTCTGGGTCTTCCTTTCCTGGATACTGAAGGAAGCATACCTGACAATAAACAGGATTCTCATCTCAGCCATCCTGGACCTCACCGAGGGGGCTGAAAACTACAGAATGTCTGATCAGGGAAGTGATACAGACCAGATGGGGGCATATGGTTCGGCAATGTCTTCATACCAGCCACCGGAAGAGACTGCGGTGTGGATGGAGAAGTTACAGCTAAAAGAGCCGAGGGAAGAGCCAGCCCAATGGTCGACAGGGGTCGGAAGGTTGCCGGACCTGAGAAGGACCCCCCGTGGAGTAACAACCTCCAGACCCCGAAAAGGAGAAGGCGTGTGGCTGCAGGAGCAGAAGGAGCGCCTCAAGATGGATCAAGCCCTTCAACTCATTCGCGAGGCTGAAGAAAGCCAAAAAGCCCATGAGTCTTATGCATACCCTGGGGGGGGGGGAAGAAGAAGACTCTAAAATAGATCCTGAGGAAGGAGCTTGTGGGGGAGAGGAAGAGAGAGCTGACGAAGATACATCCCAGGCATTGAGTGGTCAAATGAGGGAAGCAGCAGTCCAGGGGGCCCCAGCCTTGCAGGCCCCACCCCGCAGGCGCAAAAAACCTAAAATTCCCCCCCTTCCTGGAAAATATGGGAACCCGAAAACTTTGGGTTTTTTTTTAACCCAAGTGTGGAATCACATGCAAGACTGGGGGGAGGACTACTCGTCAGATGCAGCCCGAGTGAGATGTGTCACCAGTGCCTTAGAGGGAGTGGCAGCTGAGTGGATGGTAGTACTCCACAATAACAATTCCCCCCTGCTGCGGAATTACAACCAGTTCATGGCGGCCCTTAGGAGGCGTTTTGAGGACCACCTAGCTGAGCGGAAGGCGAGGCTCCGTATGAAAAGTATCCAGCAAGGCTGAAGATCGGTGGCAGAATACACCCAAGAATTTCGGGAGCTAGCGCCATACATGACAGGTGGTCAGAGATAGCCCTGCTGGAGGGGTTCAAAGACGGGCTGAATGATGAAATTTACCACGACTGTAGAGCACGGGGGGTTCCCGAAGATCTGGACAGTTGGTACATAGCAGCTGAGGATGCAGAAATTGAGATAAGCCGTAGTCGACTACGAAGAGGGCGTGCCAGGGAACCTTCATTCTCCTACCACCGCAAGGAAGCCCCAAAGATGGCTGGGGGAAGGGCGGAGATCAAACCCAAGCCGAAGCCTTTTACCTGCTTTAAGTGCGGCATGGAAGGACACCGGGCCGCTGAGTGCTCCTTCAAGCCAGTGCCAAAACCTGCCAGCAGAGCGCCAAAGAAGATGGACAAAGCACCCGCAAAAGTTCGTGAAGCCGCGCTGGAGGGGGAAGTCATAGAGTTCGCTCCCCGGACCAAGGGGGAGTTGGGAACTCCGACCAACGTGGACAACAGCGAGACCGACTCCGATGATCTGGTGAGTCACACTGAGGGGCCCTTGCTCATCCCCATAGAACTTAAAGTGCCATCCACAGGGGCCCACGCACAGATGCCAGCCTTATTAGACTCTGGGTGCACCAGGTGCATTATCAGCCCGAAAGTAGTAGAAAAGATGGGCCTGGAACTTAGGGAGCTGAAAAGGCCTATTGCATTCTGCCAGCTAGATGGGTCGATGGCAGGCGGGGCCCCAACTAGTTTCATAATGGAACCCATTGAAATGAAATTAGGGGACCACGTAGAGACTCTCAGTTTTATTGTGGCCCCTAGCATGGAATGACCCCTCATTCTCGGCTTGCCCTGGCTACGGAAATGGAACCCGCGAATTAACGGAAAACGGGGTTCTGCGCATTCGTGCTAGTAAGTCACCACCAGAAGGGAAGGAGCCCCCCCTTGAAAGCAGAGGGGCCCTGAAGAAGCAGAGATGGCAATAGGCCACATAGAGGGGGAGGAGAAAATTCCAAAAGAGTATTGGGATCTCCGTGAAGTTTTTAGCGAGAAGGCCTCGGATGTGCTGCCCCCCCACAGGGCTACAGACTGTGCTATTGAGATACTTCCGGGAGTGAAGCTCCCTAAGCCAAAGATTTATCCTATGACCCCTTGTGAACTGGGGGAACTACGAAATTTTATTGAGAACAACCTAGAACGGGGCTTCATCCAACCAGCTAGACCACGGGTGGCCGCACCAGTTCTATTCAGAGAAAAGAAAGATGGTTCCTTTCGCTTGGTAGTTGATTATAGGAACTTAAACGCGATTTGCGTGGAAAACGTCTACCCCTTACCCCTCATGAAGGACATGTTGGCTCACCTAGGGAAGGGGAAGATTTTTACCAAATTGGATTTACGGGAAGCTTATTACAGGGTGCGAATCAAGGAAGGGGATGAATGGAAAACTGCATTTAACTGTCCGCTGGGGTGTTTCCAGTTCCGAGTACTCCCGTTTGGACTACAAGGGGCTCCTGCGGTATTCATGCAATTGATCAATGAAATTTTGCATGAGCATTTGTATAAGGGGGTGCTCGTTTATTTGGATGACATTCTTATCTACTCTGAAAACATGGCCGACCACGTGAGATTAGTACACACCGTCCTGAAAAAACTTAGGGCTGCTGAACTGTATGCAAAACTTTCTAAATGTGAATTCCACCAAACCAAAATTGACTATCTTGGGTATCACATCTCCCCGGAGGGAATAGAAATGGACCCTGCAAAAGTTCAGGTGCTGTTAGAATGGACGGCGCCACGCACCCACAAGCAGTTACACAGTTTTTTGGGATTTGCTAACTTTTATCGACAGTTCATCCCCTCATTCGCCAAAATCGCATTGCCAATAACTAATCTCCTGAAAACCAAGGGTGAAGAAAAACCAAAGCCCTCTAAACCTCTTGAATGGACTATGGACTGTCAGGCAGCATTCGAGAAACTGAAACGGCTATTTGCTGCTGAACCAGTCCTCAAGCACCCGGACATGGACAAACCTTTCGTGGTACAGGCAGATGCCAGTGATGTCGCAGTAGGGGCCGTACTTCTGCAAAAGAATGCGGATGGAAAATTACAGCCTTGTGCCTACACGTCCCGGAAACTGTCCGAAACCGAAAGGAGATGGGCCATTTGGGAAAAGGAGGCTTTCGCCGTACGCTGGGCACTTCTAACCTGGAGGCACTTTCTCGAAGGAGCTAAACATCCTTTTGAAGTTTGGACTGATCATAAAAATCTCGAGGCTTTGAAAACTCCACGTAAGCTGTCGCCAAAACAAGTTCGCTGGGCCCAACACTTCAACCGTTTTAACTTCACTTTGGGCTACCTTCCTGGCGGGAAGAATTTCATGGCAGATGCTCTGTCCAGATTGCCTCAATACAACAGCACCAGGGAGGAAGTTGTCCGTCCAATTGTCCCGTCAGCCCAACTGGCGGCACCAGTGACTACCCGAGCAAAGTCGAAAAGTGACCCAAGTCTCTCGGGTGATTTGCTCCAGCAACTAAAAGAGACTTTAAAAAACGATGAATGGTTCCAAACCCACTCAAACGAATGTACACTTCGTGATGGACTAGCTTGGGTTGGAGCCAAATTGTATGTCCCAGCCAGTTTACGAGTAACTGTTTTGCAGCACGCCCATGACTCTAAAGTAGCAGGACACTTCGGATTTGTCAAAACCTTACATCTCGTCAAAAGACAGTTTTGGTGGCCTGCACTCAAAAAGGACACAGAGGCATATGTTGCAAGCTGTCCAGTTTGTGCCTCAGCTAAGAGACCTCCTGGGAAGGCACCTGGTCTTCTCCAAAGTGTGGCCAGGCCCACTGCTCCTTGGAAAGAAATATCCATGGACTTCATTGTAGACCTTCCCGAAAGTGGGGGTTGCACAGTTATATGGGTAGTAACTGATTTGTTTTCCAAACAGGTGCATTTTATCCCATGCACTAAGATCCCATCAGCAAAAACCCTTGCTAAGATGTTCATTCAACATGTATATAAGCTACATGGAGCGCCAAAACGTATAATTTCAGACAGGGGAGTGCAGTTCACCTCCAGCTTTTGGAAAGAGTTCCTAATGTTGATAGGCTCCGCCCAAGGACTACGTTCTGCCCACCACCCCCAGACCAATGGGGCCTGTGAAAGAACCAGTGGCGTGCTAGAACAGTATCTGAGATGTTATATAAACTACCAACAAGACAACTGGGTAGAATTGCTGCCATTCGCAGAAGTGGCATATAATAATTCCGTACATAGCAGCAGAGGTTTCACTCCTTTCAAGGTGGCTTCTGGACAAGAGTTTGTGCCAATCCCAGAGTTACCTCATGATGACCCACAGAACCCTTCTCTAATTAAGTGGATCGATCAACTACGAGCGACTTGGGCAGTGACTCGTAAAGCGTTAGATGATGCTCACCAAGCCCATAAAGCCCAAGCCGACAAAAGGAGAAGCCCTGCACATGTTTATCAAGTGGGGGACATGGTTTATCTGTCTACCAAGTATTTGCAGACTCCTCAGAAATCAAAAAAGCTTGGTCCTAAGTATGTGGGCCCTTTCCCTGTTACTCGGATCATTAACCCAGTCACGGTTGAATTAGATCTACCCAAGAACTTGCGACGAATTCATCCAGTGTTGCATGGTAGTTTACTGAAACTGGAACAATCATCCCCTCTACGTCCGTCCAAAGAACCTCCTCCTTTTCCCATCCTCATTGAAGGGGAACAACACTTTGAAGTAAAAGAAATTTTGGACTCTAGAAAACATCATGAAAAAGTGCAGTATCTTGTAGCATGGAAGCACTTCCCGTTATCACATGCTGAATGGGTGAATAAACGTGATGTTAGGGCACCTAGAAAAGTGCAGTTGTTTCACACCAAATACCCTGATAAACCTTGAGACATGATAAAAATTAATTGTTGTGATATTACATCTTCTTTTCTCTATTTCAGGATTAGAAGCTGTTTCTTCTGCAGGGGGGCCGAATGTCAACCTCGCTAGTTTTGCCTTGCTGCTTCGGTTGTCATAGAAACGGAGGGAGGGGGGTTTAGACGCGCTTTCTAAATCTGGGGAAATCGAAACTATTTCTTAAGCTGTTATCAGACCAACGGACACTGCATTCCTGAATGCTGACAGGACCAGACGTTTGCTCCCACCTGACCTCTGGAAGACCTGTGGATTGGATGATTTATGGTGCACAGGGGAGGGGATGCTTTCTAATTGTAACTTTCACGCGTTTTGCTTCAGAATCCTGCTTTCTATGGTTGCGTTCATTTCATATCTAGTAAAAGTACCAGTTAACCTATAATGGAGTCTGGGTCTTCCTTTCCTGGGTACTGAAGGAAGCATACCTGACACTCTTGGCCGACTGTTGGTGTGCGTGTGTGAGGCGGGGACAGAACAATCTGCAGACTCGGCCCTATGCTGCACAGAAGAGTCTCTTCCCATGCCTGACTGCCGTTTCCTCCTCATAGAGAACGGATGTATCAGGTAAGACCAACGTCCATTCTCAAGTTTCCTCGTTCAGTGATATCCAATCAATTTCTTCAGTAGCAAATTATTTACAGCACTAAAGCCACATTCAGCTAAATATGAAGATGGGAACAGTAATAGCAGTTTTCTTGCAAAGTAGGTTGAATTTGGGTATTTAGTTTCCATCTCATCACAAAGCCCTGCCATAGCTCCTTTTATATTGAATGAAGTTTTAAATGACTCATCATTTTGCATTTCCAAGAGTTCTTCTTGGTACTGCATTGAAACATCAGATAGATCCACCAGCACTGGCTGCACTACCCATGTTGGAAAATCAATTTGTTTTAATCAGAAAATCTTTCTTACAAATCAGAGGCCAATCTTTTCAGATGATCCTCAATTACAAGTATAGCAGCATCAGTCACATCACATTTTTTTTGAATTTTTTTTGAATTTTAGAACAAATACATAACATAAAACCATCATCATTCCAAACAATTACAAATAGTGTGTCGATCGGTTAACATTATTTTGTGCTCAATCCCATCTTCAGTACCAATATATGACAAAAGCTTATTTCTGATAAAAAAGAACTTCACATATTTTATCTTTACATCAACTTAATATTTCATATTTCATCTCCATGTTTTATTATCTATCCATTGATAAAAAAATCCCATATCAAATAATATTGTTTATCTTCCTGGTCTCTAAATGTCAATTTACTCATTTCAGCACAGTCCATCATTTTCTTAATAACTTCATCATCAGTAGGTATCTTCTCTCCTTTCCAATTTTTAGCAAATACAATTCTCGCTGCTGTTAAAATATTCACAATTAAATATATTGCAATTCTCTATTGTATGTCTCTGGTAAGATCCCTAATAAAAATATCTCTGATTTAACATCAATATGACTCTTTATCATTTTTTCCAACCATGTGTGTATCTTATTCCAATATCTCTTAGCTTCTACACATGTCCACGACATACGGTAATATGATCCTGGAGTCTGATGACACTTCCAACATTTCTCCGATTTATTCTTGAACATTCTGGCTATCCTTGTTGGGGGCATCAACAAATCATGTCCTTCTAAATTCAATAATCTAGTATTTCTCAAAGTTATCCACTCTTTAATCCACATCAAACTTGTTGCTAGATAATAAAGTTCCAAATTAGGTAACCCAAAACTGCCTCTCATTTTAGCATCTTGTAACAACTTTAATTTTATCCTTTTGCCTTTTTTCCCTGCCAAATATATTTCAACATTTTATTCAAATCTTCAAAAAATTCCTTACCCAACCTAACTGGAATTGTCTGGAATAGATACAAAATTCTAGGCAAAATGTTCATCTTGATAGTTGAGATCCTACCAACCAAAGAAAGCTACAAATTTCCCCATTTTGCCAAGTCTGTCCCTATCTGTTGCTTAAACTTAATTTTTTTCAAGTGTACTACATCTTGCTGTCAAATATATCCCCAAATATTTTACCTTATTTGTGACCTGCATCTTTGATATCTCTACCAGTTCTTCTTTTTGCTTTGTCAACATATTTTTAGTCACTATCTTCGTTTTATCTTTATTAATTTTTAAGACAGCTACATTCCCAAACTCCCCAATATTTTCTATCAATTTATTTATTGATGTTAGTGGTTCTTCAATAATAAAGACCAGGTCACCTGCAAATGTTTGCAATTTATATTCTTCTTTTCAAATTTTCATGCCTTTTATATCTTTTTCTTCTTGAATATTTCTATTTAAAGCTTCTAATGTCAATATAAACAGCAATGGGACAGTGGGCATCCTTGTCCAGTATCTTTTTCTATCTCAATTGAATCAGTCAATTCTCCATTTATCATTACTTTTGCCGTCTGCTTATAGTTTCAATTGCCTGAAGTAATTTCCTACTGAAGCCCATCTCTTTCATTTGGAACGTCATAAATCGCCAATTTACATTGTCAAAAGCTTTTTCTGCATCTAAAAATATCAGAGCCATCTGCTTTTCAGGACGTGTTTCATAATATTCTAAGAATTCAGTATCCAGAATTATTCTAATATTGTCTCTAATTTGTCTTTTTGGAAGAAATCCATTTTGATCTGAGTGTATAAAATTGTTTAAATATCTCTTCAGTCCTTCTGCCAACATTAAAGCAAAAATTTTATAATCTGAATTTAGCAGGGATATAGGCCTATAGTTTTTGATTTGCTATGGGTCTGTATCTTCTTTGTGAATCAAAGTAATATGCACCTCAGTCAGTGACTTGGGTATTTTCTTCTTTATCATCACTTCATTCATAACTTCCAGTAATGGGAGACTTAAAGATTCTTGTAATATGCAATGCGTAATAAATTGCCACGAGAAGTACATATAAGATTTAGCAAGAAATCGATTAAAGCACAAATTCTCCAGGTGGCAAGAGAAAAAACCTTGAAATACAAGGAGAAAGAAGTGGTGATCTTGAAAGAAATAACAAGAAAAGTGAGAGAGATGAGGAGGGAATATCAATTTTTAACTAAAATATTACTACAGATGGTTGGTACCAGAAGGGTTAATTTTAACATGGCAACTTCAAAGATATAGGCTAGATACAATTGACAAAGTGAAAGCTTTTCATGAAGAATTCTTCAAAGAGAAGGAAGTCGAAATAGAAATGGAAACCCAAACTGCAGTATTCAATAGAATTCAGAGAAGAGGAGTTGGCAATGATTGAAGTAGCAGAAGGTGCTGTAGGAGGGATTGTGGAATTCAAGGAACAATGTGAAGTAAGATCAACTAGAGCAACAAAACCTACATATAATGTATGAATATGGAAGAAAGGAAATTAAACTCAATAAACATCAATGGATTTAATTCAGTAGTAAAACCAAGAAAGATGTTTCATAAACTAGAGAAATTAAAATTTGACATAATTTGTTTACAAGAAGTACATACTAAAAAGCAATATGAACAATTATTGATACAACCAAAACTGGAGAGAACTTTTTTATCACTGCCACAATGTAAAAAGAGAGGAGTGATTTTATATATTAGAAATGCAATACCAGCGGAGCAAATATATGCAGATGCAGAAGGTAGAATTTTGATGGTGGAGATAATAGACAATAATATAAAAATTCTTTCATATACACTGCTCAAAAAAAAAATAAAGGGAACACTTAAACAACACAATGTAACTCCAAGTCAATCACACTTCTGTGAAATCAAACTGTCCACTTAGGTAGCAACACTGACTGACAATCAATTTCACATGCTGTTGTACAAATGGAATAGACAACAAGTGGAAAGCAGAGGCAGGTAGCAAGACATCCCCAATAAAGGAGTGGTTCTGCAGGTGGTGACCACAGACCACTTCTCAGTTCCTATGCTTTCTGGCTGATGGTTTGGTCACTTTTGAATGCTGGCAGTGCTGTCACTCTAGTGGTAGCATGAGACGGAGTCTACAACCCACACAAGTGGCTCAGGTAGTGCAGCTCATCCAGGATGGCATATCAATGCGAGCTGTGGCAAGAAGGTTTGCTGTGTCTGTCAGCGTAGTGTCCAGAGCATGGAAGCACTACCAGGAGACAGACCAGTACATCAGGAGACGAGGCCATAGGAGGGCAACAACCCAGCATCAGGACCGCTACCTCCGCCTTTGTTGAAGGAGGGACAGGAGAAGCACTGCCAGAGCCCTGCAAAATGACCTCCAGCGGGCCACAAATGTGCAAGTGGCGGCTCAAACGGTCAGAAACAGACTCCATGAGGGTGGTATGAGGGCCCAACATCCACAGGTGGGGATTGTGCTTAGAGCCTAACACCATGCAGGGCATTTGGCATTTGCCAGAGAACACCAAGATTGGCAACTTCGCTACTGGCACCTTGTGCTCTTCAAAGATGAAAGAACATTCACATTGAGCACTTGTGACAGATGTGACAGGGTCTGGAGACGCTGTGGAGGACGTTTTGCCTGCAACATCCTCCAGCATGACCGGTTTGGCAGTGGGTTAGTAATGGTATCGGGTAGCATTTCTTTGGGGGGCTGCACAGCTCTCCATGTGCTCGCCAGAGGTAGCCTGACTGCCATTAAGTACCGAGATGAGATCCTCAGACCTCTTGTGAGACCATATGCTGGTGCAGTTGGCCCTGGGTTCCTCCTAATGCTCGACAATGCTAGACCTCATGTGGCTGGAGTGTGTCAGCAATTCCTACAAGATGAAGGCATTGATGCTATGGACTGGCCCGCCCGTTCCCCGGACCTGAATCCAATTGAGCACATCTGGAACATCATGTCTCGCTCCATCCACCAACACCACGTTGCACCACAGACTGTCCAGGAGTTGGGGGATGCTTTAGTCCAAGTGTGGAAGGAGATCCTTCAGGAGACCATCCGTCACCTCATCAGGAGCATGCCCAGGCATTGTAGGGAGGTCATACAGGCACGTGGAGTCCACACACACTACTGAGCCTCATTTTGACTTGTTTTAAGGACATTACATCAAAGTTGGATCAGTCTGTAGTACTTTTTTACACTTTAATTTTGAGTGTAACTCCAAATCCAGACCTCCATGGGTTGATAAATTTGATTTCCATTGATAATTGTTGTGTGATTTTGTTGTCAGCACATTCAACTATGTAATGAACAAAGTATTTACTACGAATATTTCATTCATTCAGATCTAGGATGATGGGTGATTTTAATGGAAAAGTGGATGAAAACCTGGACTATAAAACACAGACATCAGTAAGACATAATAGAAAGACCTTACTGAATTCTTTTTAAGATCACAGAGGAAATAAATTTGAAAGACGCATGGAGAAATAGAAATGGAAAAAATAGACAATATACTTTCTATTTTGACAGACATTCATCTTGGTCTAGGTTAGATATGATATGGACAACAATGGAATTGACTTTGAATATAGAACAAGTAGAAATAGAAACAAATTTATGGGCTGACCACAATCCTGTGATAGCTATTTGGAAAGGATGAAAAATGAAATCTAGATGGACTCTAAATAATACAATATTAAAAGAGAAAGACTTTGTGCAGAAAATGGAGAGAGAGTTGG
The DNA here is from genome assembly GCA_038048745.1 of Coluber constrictor foxii. Taxonomy (NCBI): domain Eukaryota; kingdom Metazoa; phylum Chordata; class Lepidosauria; order Squamata; family Colubridae; genus Coluber; species Coluber constrictor. Next base: position 108,038,536 of record CM075961.1, on the reverse strand, counting down.
CTTTTTTTTTCAAGGAGAATAAGAAAGAAGATGTATTGGCACAAAATCTTTGGGATACAATGAAGGCCTATGCCAGAGGTCTAATAATGGATTATACAAGGAAAAGAAATGTGAAGAAAAGACAAACATTTAAAATATTGTCTGATGATTATAAGATTTTTGAAAAGGAACTCCAGAAAGATCCACGTAAGAAAGATGTAAAAGTGAAAATGGCTATAATAAAGCATAAAATGGATTTACTGGAGAAAGAAGAATTAGCCCCCAAAATTAGAAGCACTAAACGGAACTACTTTGAAAATGCGAATAAACCAGGAAGATGGCTACCATATGAATTGAAAGAAGAAAGAGAATCAAGAAAAATAACACAATTAATTGATGATCAAGAGCAAAGTAATACAAGAATATATTATAGACAACTTTATAAGAGAGAGATGATAGAGGAGGAAAAAGTGGCAAGGTACTTACAAGAAGCAAAATTACCTCGAATTCCCAAAGACATTGAGGAGATGTTGGAGGGGAACATAATGATGATGGAATTAATAGAAGCAATTAAGAAGCAAAAGAGTGGAAAGGCACCAGGGCCAGATGGTTTACCTATTGAATATTATAGGACATTATAGTCACATCACATTTTTTAAGCCAATGAAACATGTCAAAATTTTTGTCAGAAATATACAGTATTTTTGACATAACTCTATAAATGTAATGAAGCCAAATATCTTCGCCTTTGCATCAACAAGAGTTTTATTTGTTCCTTGAAGTTGTTTATTCAGCATATTCAGTTTTTCAAAGATATCTGCTAAATATATCACAAATGCTTTATCATCAACTTGTTAGCAGCTTCTTCATTTCAGACTTATCACTTAAAAAGTCACTAAGAACATCAAATAGTTCCATGAATCTTTTCAAACAATTTCCCTTTGAGAGCCACCTTACCTCAGTGTGAAGTACAAGTCTCACATGCATTTTTACCTTCACAAAATTGCTTGAAAAGACACTCACATTTGGTATTAGTTTTTATAGCATTGATACATTTTATAACTGATTTTAGTACCTCATTAAGAACAGGAGAAATATTTTTTGATACTAAGTTCTTTCTATGAATAACACAGTGCACAAGAAGCATTTCTGGATTCTCATCTTTCATCAATTTTAAGCAGCCATTTTTCTTGCCTATCATAACAGGAGCACCATTTGCAGCACAAGATGTTATGCTTTCCATTTATATATTTTTGACATCAAAGTAATTTTTTAGCTTATTATATATTTCAGTAGCAGTTGTAGTGGTCTCTAATAATTTGCAGAATAATATTTCTTCAGGAAATTCACCTTTATCAATATATCTTGCATAGGTTAGCAATACAGCCTCATTGTCTCACAGACTTGATTCATCCATTTGTACTGAGGATTTTCTTGATTTCAGCTTTTCTTGAAACTTGTGTTTCAATATCTTCACTCATTTCATCTATTCTTCTGCTAACAATATTGTTACTGAGTGGCATGGCTTTCAAATCTTTGTCATCTTTTTCCAGAACTGTTTTAATAAATGCTGATATTGATGGTTTAATTAAATCTTCCCCTATAGTATGATTTTTTCCAAATTTAGCAATGAGTAAAGGATTTTCATAACTAGCCTCAAGACTATGACCGATAGTAACAGTTTGTAAATCTAACAATTTCTTACTTAAACTTGGGTCCTGGTTCTGTATCCTCACTGCTGGGCTTCCCCCAGCAGCCATCCACTCTGTCAGTTCTCCCTGCAATCACCCAGCAATAAAGCCCACAGGAAAAAGAGAGACTGCCAGTCCCATGATCCTTAGTGGGAATTTATCTGATTGGCTGGCAGTTGCTCCCTCCTCCCCCCAGCTGGGATATTCTTTTCAGACCAGGTGCTAGAAAACTTTAACAAAGACAACAATAGGTAAACAAAACACTTATGTTTCATCACAAATATATAAGAACAATTAGCAGGCTTTTAAAAATTCAGTTAATAGCTCATTTTCATTTTGCTCCCTTTAAAAATCAAATTGCCCCCCTGTGGGGCCTGGGCCCTATATTGGGAACCACTATTTTAAATGAATGGTTGTTCATGATTGTTTCTGAGTTTGGAGAATCAGTTAAGATAAATGAATGAAATTTAGTCATACACATGTGCAAGTGAGCTGTTTGGCATTTTAATCAGAGCTTGGTAACAGCAAAGTTTGTTGATTTTGTAATTTTCTCTAATTTAAGGATTTGGATCATTGTCCCCACTTGTAAAAAGATGGTTAGTTAGAAGATAGCCCTTGTCAGAATAATACAATTGAATAGTTTAGCCTAATAGTTTGGAGAAATTAAACTGTTAATATAGTCACTTTCCTCCTTCCTCTAATGTTTGTTTAAGTTTCAGTATGTAGTTTTTCTAGCTTCAGTGAAGCCAGAGAGAGCCAAAAAAGCAGCAAAAACATTCTTCTCAGATTATTTTTCTAGGTGTAAAGGTGAAAAACCAGTATTATTAATATACAAAGCTAGTAAAGAAGAGGTATTTAGCACTGTAAATTAATTATATATTGTACCCTTAAGATCGGAGTGAACTACATTAATGTATTTTTACTCCCCTCAGTCTAAAATTGTGACAGCAAAGATGTAATTTGGGGGCATTTGGATATCTTAGAATGTGTGGGAATGAGGGGGTACTTGAACCCATTCCAACATAACTCTCCAAAAACAAATACTTAAAATACTTACCCGTGGCTCTTCTAGTGATACTATGGTGTTAATGGATAGTGTCCCATTAAGTTTTATTGTCCAGTCCTTTTTAAGGGTACCACTTCTTTTCCCTTTAGCAACCATGCTGCAGACCTGAAAAGAATCTTGTGGGAAGGATTAGGGTGGATGGGAGAAAGGGAATATAAATCTATAGTACAGCTTGTGTATTGGTATGTTTATTCCAGAAATTGGTTTTGAATAAACGAAAGAGCCATGGACTTTTCTGTATGGTAGATTTCTTATATTTATTGGTGATTCACACACTCTATGGCAGCGATGGTGAACCTTTTTGCCATTGCATGCTAAAAGTGGGGGGAAGCACGGGGGGGGGCGCATGCATGCATGCATACACCCATAATTTAATGCGCCCTGCCCCCCCATGCATGCATGCGCTACCCCCTGCACTCTCTCCGCTTTTGGCATGTGATGGCATGGTGGGCCCTGTAGGTCCATTTTTCACCTTCCCCAGGCTCCAGAGCCTTTCTATAGGCCTGGGGAGTGGAAAAATGACCTCCCCCCTCCTGGAGGCTCTCCGGAGGCCGGAAACGGCCCATTTCCTGACTTCTGGTCCCATCAGAAGTCGGGAAATCAGCTGTTTCTGGCCTCTGGAGGACCTCCAGGGTGGTGGTGGTGGGGAAGGCTGTTTTCACCCACCCTAGGCTCCTAGAAAGGTTCTGGAGCCTGGGGAGAGCAAAAAAACAGGCCTTCCCCACCCCCACAGAGGCCCTCTGGAGGCCAGAAACAACCTGTTGACCCAGAAGGTCCGAAAATGCATGCGCCAGAGCTGAACTAGGGCAACACTCGTGTGCTCACCAATATGGCTCTGTGTGCCATAGGTTCGCTATCATATGCATAGTTGATATTGTCTCCTTTGTTTATTGAATGAACAACAATAGGTTGAGTTCCTAGATTGTATTAATTTGTAAATCTAGAACTACACTAGGATGAAATCAGGTGTGATTCAAACCAACATTTCTGTTCAATTCAGGCTGGAATTGATTAGCTCTTGTTTAACAGCAATGAAATCTCTTAGCTGATAAGTAAATTCAGAATTCACTGCCTACAAATCTCTGGATCTAGGGGCAAATGACAAATTTTATTGCTTTAAGTAAGAAATTATGGTTTCCCCACAGTATCACTATATCAAAAGGCTAAGCTGTAACTTTTTTTCTTGTTCTTTCCTAGCAGTTTATTTGGGGGGATGAGAATATATTACTTAGAAACATTTTCAGTTTGCCATTATTTTGCGGTTTTCTACTCCTTCAAATATTTTATGGATTTACTGAAGGAAAATCCATAAAATATTTGAAGGAGTAGAAAACCCCAAAATTCTTGTCTTATCTTACTGCTGTGGGTGATTGCTGATTCCCATGGCTGGAGGGAAAACGAGATCAAAAAGAGTTGTCACTGTGAAACTTGTATATTTGCTGCTCCTGATGTTAAACATTTATTTGCTCTTAATTTTCAGGGTCTTGGTTGGCGCCCCAAAGGCAGATTCTAAGTTCAGTGCTTCTCTTAAGTCCCCAGGAGCTGTATACAAATGTCGGGTTCACACTAACCCTGATAGGAGGTGCACAGAGCTGGATATGGGTCGAGGTATGCATGAGCACAACTTTTTGATTTTCACTTTATTTGTTTTGAGCACATTTTTTTTCTTCCAAAGAAACATAGAACCTTTTGCATAAAATCTCTTCTGACTATCTTCATTTATTTGTGTGCAAGTTGATGCATGGGAAATGATCTCTTTTTCACAAAAATGGAGGTATTTTTGCTCTCCCCCAGCCCCCAGAAGCATTCTACAGGCCTCCCAAACCGTCTGCGCACCCCTTTTTTACAAAAACAGGCAAGAAAAAGTCCCATTTTTGCAAAAATGGGGTGCACAGAGGGTTTGGGAGGCCAGCAGAGTGCACCTGGGGCTTGGGAAGGGCATACATGCTGTTTTTGCAAAAAATGGGCCAATTTTTGAAAAAACGGGGCATGCACAAAAACGTCCCTGTTTTTGTGAAAAATGGGTGAAAAACAATACCTTTTTTCCCCAAAATGGAGGCATTTTTGCTCTCCCCAGCCCTCTGGAGCACTCTGCAAGCCTCCCAAACCCTCTGTGCACTCTGTTTTTGAGAAAAACGGGTCCATTTTTCGCAAAAATAGGACAAACGGGGAGGGGCTTTGGGAGGCCAAAAATGGCTGTATTTGGTATATAAGACTCACCAACATTTCCACCCTCTTTTAGGAGGGAAAAAAAGTGTGTCTTATAAACCGAAAAATACGGTAAGTGTCTATGAATGACAGCTGGTGGGAATTTGCCAGAAATGACTCTGTTGGCTAAGAGAGATTAGATCAGGAGTGTCAAACTCGCGGCATCATGTTGTTGTCATGTGATATATCATGTGTTTCCCCTCCTTTGCTAAACCAGGGTGAGCGTGGCCAGCACGTAATGCATCCGGCCCACGGGGTGTCAGTTTGACACACCTGGATTAGATCCTTTCTTTCCTGATATAACCCCTAAAATGTAACATTTTAGAAAGTAACTCTTCTTAGCCAATATCTTAATAATGATTTCATATAGGTTTTCCATGGAATATCTAATACCAGGATTTACAAATAATTGTTGGTAAACTTTTTTCCATGAAGTATTTCCTTTATTGAGAAGTGCACTATTCTAAGATAAATTAATTCTGAATCCATCAGATGGAAAAAAATAATGGACTGTTGTCTGTAGTGCCATTTCCTGTAGATATAATTGATGCCATCTTCATCCTTTCAAAGTTCCCACCCTTCTTCCTGCATTTGTTTTAGCTAATGTTCGAGGAACATTCTGTGGAAAGACATGTAAAGAAGATAGAGATGATGAATGGATGGGTGTCAGTCTGGCAAGACAGCCAACGGTTGGAGGAAGTATATTGGTAAGTTGTTTTCTTTGATCTCATTGAAGTGGGAAGTGTCATATTGACATTGACATAAAATGTGTGGGAACAGATATGCTGTGCCAGAGACTGATGAGAATTCAGTTAATTCTCTGCTTCCTTTGGGAGGAAGATAAATTGCATCCTGAAGACAAAGCCATCTAGAAAGACAACTTCAAAGCATTTACACCTGCTTCTGTCATCCTTGAGGGCTTTCTTTTCAAAGTGTAGATCTAGCACTTGGAACAGAACAAATATCATCTTTTGTTTTTGTAAATAAGCCTGCTCTCTTTATTTCCTTTAAAAATATGTGCATAGATAAGACTTATTAAATATTGTAGGCCATGTTTCATAATTTATTTCTTGCTTTATGTTTAAGCTAAAAATGAAATAAGTAAATATTGATATTCCTATATATTTTTATGGATGGTCTTTTTGTAATTAGCAAGTAAAAAGTCAGTGAAAGGTATTTTTTTCAATGATGAATAATGTCAGTGGAAGATGACTTTTTCAACGATGAAATGTTTTGTTCTTGATGGCAAATGGCTCAGGAATATTGTAAGGATTGCCTCTCCTTCCAACTTAAAAAAGTAAAGACTCTTGAAATGTGATAGTTCAAAAGGATCCTTTTATTAAGAAGTGATAGCAACCCAGTTAAAGCAAGATCTGAATACCCTTAGGCAAGACAAGTAGGATTAAAGCAGTAGAGATCCCTCCATTTAAGTCAGAATGCAGATTTTAGCCAATACACAAGTGTGAAGATGTTTTCTTTACTAGTTTACCTGAGAACCCGAACAACCATGCATTCACACCGTTATCCTTTAAAGTGAAACAACCCACATGGCTATCATAAACATTCCTCCACGTTAAGAGGATCTCAGGGCTCTTTGGTGCCAGGATATAGGTTGTAAAATATCTGTTGACTCAGGCAATGCTAGTAAATCGAATCCAAGTCTTCCCCTTCTCCCAATTGATTGGCAGTATCACTTTTAAGAATCTGACAATTATAATTCTTCAGAATAGTCAAGGTTGGATTATGAATGGTTTGTCTCCTCTGGTTCACTTTCAGTTTATTGTACTTGTTAGAAAATGGTCATTGCCTAACTAGTTGGCTAGGTAATTTATAAGCCAACATTATATGTTTGTAGTATGAATATGTATAATATAGCTTTAAGAGTATTGCTGAGTCATTTTGCATCCTGATTGGATGAGCTCTGTAGCAACTGTATTTAAGGAGAGTTTGATTGTGGTCTCTGTGGACATTTCACCATATTGTTACCTGCTGCTATGTTGTAGATATCTTTGATCTCTTTACATGGTCAATTTGATCACAGTTTATTTATTATTGCTTTTATTAACTGTTTATATTATTCCTGAGTGACTCATGTCTTGTTCTATGAACCGGTAAGAAGTTTTGTATCTGTGGCTTGATTATGCATGGCTAAGACTTGGATTGGTAAAAGGACTATGATTTTGCCTTGCTCTATAAGTAAAAGTTTGCGAGTTCAATCCTAGCCAGGCTCAAGGTCGACCCAGCCTTCCATCCTGGGTAAATTTTTTTTTAATTGAAAAAGTTTTACAATACAATTTTAACATGCCTTCCCCCCCAACCCCCCACCCCAACAACTACCCCTCCCCTCCCCCCTCAACCCCCCTTCCCCCCCCCGACTTCCACTATTAAACAATCATGTATTACAATCAACAACCAACAACTTTTTAGATAAGATCTGGCTAACAATAAAACAATTTTAAGCTTATTTAGTACAAAAAATATTCTAAACTTTTAAAATCTATTACCCCCCCAGATATATAACCACATGAATCATTTATAAAAAATCATAGAAAATTTTCGCATACAAAATATAGCACTTATCTTTTTTTTTTAAAAAAAAAGATAAAATAATGTTGGGCATCTTAAGTTTTGAATTAAAATATCATATAAATCCCACAATTTACTCTTAATAATATTTCTTAATCATTCAAATATAAAAATCATCATTAAATTCACTCCTTCTTCCAACAGGGTATTCAAAGGTTTCAAACTCCATCTGCCCCCATCATTAAAAAGTATCTTTTTATACAACAATCCCCCGAGTGACTTTATATTTGGCATAATCTGCCCAAGATCCAACCACAAAGGTATTTTGTAATCCAGTTGAAGCTGGTGCTTCTTCCAGACTCTCATCAAAGCATGTCTTAAGATATGACTGTTAAATACACTGTCTCTCTTATCTTCATAAAGTAAATATGCATGCCATCCAAATTGCAAGTCGTGGCCTTCTATATTCAAAATTTCTGTTTTTTTTTGTTCTAATCCAATCTCCAACTTGTGTCAGCACTGCAGCCTCATAATATAGACATAGGTTTGGAACTTTAAGGCCACTTCTTTCACGAACATCTTGCATAATTTTAAGTTTAACTCTTGGTTTTTTCCCATTCCAGATAAATTTATTTAAACCTGCTTGGCATTCCATCAGAGACTTATCACTTTTAAGCACCGGAATCATTTGAAACAAAAACAGAAATCTAGGTAGAACGTTCATCTTAACAGCTGCTATTCTACCAAGCAAAGATAGTTGCAGCTTCTTCCATGTTTCAAGATCCTTTTGAATCTTATGCCAGAGTTCCTCATAATTATTTTGAAAAAGTTTTATATTGGATGCTGCAACTTGAACTTCTAGATATTTCACCTTTGTAGCTATTTCAAAGCCTGCCAACCTTTCAAGTTCAATCCTTTGTGGTTCCAACATATTTTTAACTATCATCTTAGTCTTTTTCTGGTTCAGGCTGAAACCTGAAACCAGACCATATTCCTCTATAATGTTTTTCATCTGTATGATTGATTCCAACGGTCGTGTTAGGGTAACGACCAGATCATCTGCGAATGCCTTAGTTCTGTAATCTTTTTGCCTTACAACTATTTCATTCAGCTTGTCCGAGTCCCGTAGAGCATTCAACAGCACTTCCAAAGTCAGAATAAACAATAATGGGGATAATGGACAGCCTTGTCTTGTTCCTTTCTGTATGTTGAAATTGGTGGTTAAACTGCCATTAATAATAATTTGTGCCATTTGTTCTTGATAAATTGCCGAAATTGCTTGTATAAACTGGTCCCCAAAATCCATTTTGTGCAAAGTCTTTTTTAGAAAATCCCAATTGACTCGATCAAAGGCCTTCTCCGCATCCAAAAACACCAGCACCGCAGAAGTCTGTTTATTTTTCTCAAGATATTCCAATAAATCTATGAGTTGCCTGACATTGTCCTTCATGTATCTACCTTCTAGAAAACCTGTTTGGTCTTCATGAATCACGTCTTGAATAACTGGCATCAGTCTGTTGGCTAATACTTTAGCATAGATTTTGTAATCCGTATTCAGGAGAGATATTGGTCTAAAATTTTCTGGTTTTACAGATTCTTCTTCTTTAGGTATCAATGAAATAAAAGCCGTCTTCCACGAGGGAGGTATTTTACCCCCCTGCTGAATATTACAAAATAAATCCTTAAGATGCTCAACCAATTCCGCTTGTAAAGTCTTATAATATACTGCTGTCAAACCATCTGTCCCAGGAGCTTTAGATAATTTCAGTTGTTTTATTGCAAATAAAATCTCTTCAGATGTTATAGGTCGGTTCAGTCTATCACTTTGTGTACTTGAAATTTTTGTAACTCTCATCTTCTGCAGATAATCATCAATGAAATCCTTTTTAATGTTATCTGCTTGGTACAATTTAGAATAATAATCTAAAAAAGCTTGATGTATTAAGTTCTGTTGAGACACTTGTTTCCCTTTGTGCTCAATAGTATTTATTATACGAGAACTTTGTTGTTTTCTCAGAGTATAAGCCAACCATCTGCCAGGTTTATTAGCATTACAAAAAGTGTTATGTTTAGCGTATTGCAGATTAGTTGCTGTCTGATCAGCCATCAGTATTTGAAATTGATCTTTCAAAAGTTTTATCGTTAACTGTAATTTCTCATCGGTCGGATTTTTAATAAGCAATTGCTCTTTCTCCTTTATCTCAGTCTCCAATTCTACTCTTGACTTCTGTCGTATTATTCTGTATTTAGAATTCATGTGAATCAGTACACCCCTCATATAAGCCTTACTTGCATCCCACACAGTCTCTATAGATGTACCTTTATTCAAGTTAATATCAAAAAATTCCTTAACATGTTTTTTAAGATGCATAATATTCTTTTCATGTCTAAATAAGTTCTCGTTCATTCACCAAGATCTTCTCTCCCTCTTGCCAAAGTCCATCTCCAGCCATACCAAACTATGATCCGTTAGAGTTCTAGGAAATATTTTTGTTCTAACCACTTTAGACAATAAATCAGGAGTAACCAACATAAAGTCAATTCTTGAAAAGGATTTCTGTCTATCAGAAAAAAAAGTAAAATCCAACTCCTTCGGATGATGAATTCTCCATACATCTTTTAATTCCAATTCTTCCTTCAATGCAAAAAACGTTTGTGGTAATTTATTCCCCTTCTTGGCCAATGTCTTTTTATCAAGATTTGTATCAATCACACCATTCCAATCACCCATAATAACAAAAGACTTGTAGTTCCACTGCAATATTTTGGTATTCAATAATTTATAAAAAAATTCTTGCTGCTGATTTGGGGCGTAAATCCCAATAAGAAGCATCAAAATGTTCTGAACATTTATTTCAACTGCAATATATCTTCCTTCATCATCCGCTTCTATCAGTTTGGCTGATATTCTTTTAGAAATATACAAGACTAATCCATTCCTTTTCACAGAGTTAGAAGATATTTATTTATTTATTTATTTATTTATCAAATTTCTATACCGCCCTTCTCCTTCCGGACTCAGGGCGGTGAACAGCCGATTAAAAACCAATAACAGTACAGTGAATTAAAACTTACTAAAAAACCATATAAATTTAGGCTGAATATATCGAATAAAACTAAAACTCTAAGAATTTAGATAATTTAAAATAATTTAGAATTTAAAATATTTAAAATATTTACAATATTTAAAGTATATTAAAAATAGGAGGGATCAGGCAAGTCCAGCAAGTTGGAAGAAATAAGTCTTCAACGCCCGACGAAAGGTCCGGAGGTCAGTGATAGTTCTCAGATCTGGAGGGAGATCGTTCCAGAGGGTGGGGGCTACCACAGAGAATGCTCTCCCCCTGGGGGTCGCCAGCCGACACTGTCTGGCTGACGGCACCCTGAGGAGGCCCTCTCTGTGGGAGCGAACCGGCCGGTGGGAGGGAATAGGTGGCAGAAGGCGGTCCCGTAAGTACCCTGGTCCTAAGCCATGGAGCGCTTTAAAGGTGATTACCAATACCTTGAAACGCACCCGGAAATCAACCGGCAACCAATGCAGCTCACGCAGGAGAGGTGTCACATGGGAGCGCCCTGTCGCTCCCATAATCCCCCGCGCGGCCGCATTCTGCACCAGTTGAAGCCTCCGGATGCATCCCAAGGGGAGCCCCATGTAGAGAGCATTACAGTAGTCCAGGCGAGACGTGACGAGCGCCTGAGTGACTGTGCGCAGGGAGTCCCGATCTAGAAAGGGGCGCAACTGGCGTATCAGGCGGACCTGATAAAAAGCCCCCCTGGCCACAGCTGTCGTATGATCCTCTAATGACAGCCGTGGATCCAGGAGGACGCCCAAGTTGCGCACCCTTTCCGTGGGGGCCAATGATTCGCCCCCAATAACCAACGATGGAGTCAGTTGGCTATATCGGGACGCCGGCAGCCACAGCCACTCGGTCTTGGAGGGGTTGAGTCGAAGCCTGTTTCTCCCCATCCAGACCCGCACAGCTTCAAGGCACTGGGACATCACTTCCACGGCATCGTTGGGGTGGTCTGGGGTGGAAATGTACAGCTGAGTGTCATCAGCGTACTGATGGAATTCCACCCCAAAACCACGGATGATCTCACCCAGCGGCTTTACATAAATGTTGAACAGAAGGGGCGAGAGGACCGACCCTTGTGGCACCCCACACATTAGGCGCCTCGGGGTCGACCGCTGCCCCCCTGTCAACACAGATTGCGACCGGTCGGAGAGGTAGGAGGAGAACCACCGTAAAACGGTGCCTCTCACCCCCAGTCCCTCCAACCGGCGCAACATGATACCATGGTCGATGGTATCAAAAGCCGCTGAGAGGTCTAACAGCACCAGGATAGAGGAATACCCCCTACCCCGGGCCCTCCAGAGATCATCCACCAACGCGACCAATGCCGTTTCAGTGCTGTAACCAGACCTGAAGCCGGACTGGAGCGGGTCTAAATAGACAGCTTCATCCAGGTACCGGGGGAGCTGCCACGCCACCACACTCTCAACAACCTTCGCTAAAAAGGGAAGGTTGGAGACTGGACGGTAATTAGCCAAAACAGCCGGGTCCAGGGAGGGCTTCTTGAGGAGGGGCCTCACCACCGCCTCCTTCAAAGCGGTCGGTAGGGCACCCTCACTCAAAGAAGCGTTTATAATCTCCTGGAGCCAGCCTCGTGTCACCTCCCGGGAGGCCAGCACCAACCAGGAGGGACACGGGTCCAATAAACATGTGGTAGCGTTCAGTCTTCCCAGAATCCTGTCCACGTCCTCGGGAGCCACAGGATCGAACTCAGCCCAGATAACACTCTCAAGACCGGGCTCAGTCACCTCGCCTGAACTAACCCAGTCGGCGGCCAGATCATCCCGAATCTGAGTTATTTTATCATCCAGATATTGAACAAAATCCTCAGCACGTCCCTGCAAGGGATCCTCCCGCGCTTCCCATCATGATGAACAGTGGTGTGGAAAGAACTTTGCAAAATATCATTTCTCAATCTTCTATCAGTAAAGTAAATCACAACATCTCTTGGCAAATTTCTTTGTCTCGCCACACGCGAATTAACTCTGTATAGCTTGTCAACTTTTTTATCAATCACTTCTGGATCAACTTTTAAAATCTTTTAAAATCTTAACCAATATGTCCACACAAGCTGCCCTTAGATTTTCTCTGTTATCTTCCCTTAAGCCTCTCAGTCTTATGGCAAACTCCATATTCCCAAATTGTAACATTGTAATCTCATCCTCTAGCCTTTGACTCTTAATCTCCACTTTAAAAAACTGATCATTTACTGCCTTTTTATTAGCCACCACTTCAAGATTTAAATCATCAACTTTTTTCTCAACCGCCAGCAAAGCATCTGTAAAAGCAGTAGCCACAGTAGAAACATCCTGGCTTAAATTATCTGTTTTTTCTTCCAACCTATCCAACATTTCTTTTTGATTTTTCACCGTCATTTCATCCATTTTACTCATTTTTCCAGAAAGCTCTCCCAAGGATTTGTGTATATCAAATATTAAAGTTTTCAAGTCCTCCATCCCACTACCTTGTGACTGTCTCTGAGCTGGCACTGATGGCGTGGCTGACTTTTCTTTTGTTTGATGTGTGGGGGATTCCCCTTCCCGCTTTCTTTGAAGCCATGCCTGAACAGAATTTAAATCTTTGAAAAAAAGAAAATCTTCCTCCTTTTCCTGTCTTCCCCAGCTTTACAGAAAAGGAATCAAATCATCAAAACTTTCCAGTTAGAAATCTTACTAATACAGTCAGTTAGAATTACAGGCAGGCTTAGACAAATTGTTGTACTTTCACTTTTCCTCACTTGTTCCGCATTAATCAGGTGCCATTTTCAATCACTTTCACACAGAGACAGCTCAATTTCAAAGTTAAAAAAAAATCCTTAGATATAGTTAAAGTTCTGAAGAAATAATCCAGATCTCACCAAATCCTTTGCTAATTGGAAGAATGTGTATTGTAGCAAGTGGAGTTGCTCTCGTCGTCTCGCTCCGTTTAAAACGGAGATCCCACGCCGCTTGGAGTTCCAGCAGCCTGAATAGGGAGACCTTTCACAGAACGCTTGCCAGGGCGAAGGAGACGCCCTGGCAGCGCTTCTGGGGTCTCAACCTCACGGCTGCCTACTCTTATCTTCCCTTCCGATCGAAGGGAAGATTTACAACCCGCCTTCAGGATGAAAAAGCGGCTCACAGGCAGCGGGGGCAGCATCCATAAATCTAGCCGCCGACAACGACGAGGACGCCACCGGAAGTCTAAGGTGGGTAAATTGAGGACCCAGTTTGTGGGGGCAATAAACTGACTTTGTATAAATATACAAAAGTATGAAAGCTATTGCTTAACGCATTGTAAGTCGCCCTGAGTCTCCGGAGAAGGGCGGCATATAAATCAAATTTAAAAAAAAAACCTTTAAAAACAAGTTTGTATGCAGTTTATTCACAACTACTCTCAGCACCGTTTCCATGCGCAAACACTCTATGCTCTGCTTCATAACCGTTCCTGGTTATCTCACAACTATATCCTTAACAGTACTATTTGACTTTAATCTCAACTGAAGACTGTATTCAGCCAACTTTGCAGAAGATGATTTATTGGAAACAATTTTTCTTGTCTAATAATTTTGTGCGACTTCTTTCAAACATGCATAGACATATTATATTAATGAGGATCTTTCTATTACCAGTACACACATATTCTGATGATTTGCAGCCTTTTTCAGAATGCTTTGTCACACATGAGTAGTATAACTTAGTATGATCTAGGAAAGCTGAGTTGCAATTATTAGAAATAAAACTTTAGAATAGTTTTGGTATTCCAAAAATACTTTAAAGAGTGTCTCAACATCTTTTTAAACTTATTTGCTTCTTTCTCTCTCTCTCTCTTTTGCTAGTAATTGTACCTACGTGTTACTTCGATCACAAAAATGTGAATATGGAGACATTATACAAAGGATGTATCAGCCTTAATGGGTCTTAATGCATAATATGTTGTTTTAAAGTAGAAAGAAACATAGTTTCTCTACCTGATGAAAACCATTGCTAGCATTGATATCATGTATGAATCAAGACTAAATTAGATTTAGGCAGCAAATGGTGCAATTTTAGTTTTTGTCTTTAAAGAAATTTATTTTTTTCATGATGAAACATTGATTCTTTCATTGTTTCATTTGAAACATGACTGGCTAAAACAATAAAAAAATCAGAAATGTTAATCCCATATTAAATCATGGATCTGTTAAATATCGGCTTGGAATAGAAAATTAAATGGAAGGCAAGAGATCAATAAATTGCTGCAGCATATATTTCAAATATAATTTTGGTAGGTAATTTAGATTTTGAAATACCAACCTGAGTATTGGTGTTTGCTTTAACTTAAGTGTTAGAAAAAGAGAACATTTATTCTAATGCTAATGCTGGAAAAGTGCTATTTGGGAACAGTCATTAGAACTTTGAGAAAAACCACCTGTCTTAATTTTGCTATACCATGCATTTAGTATATTTATTGTGAAATTTTTTCTTCTCTCTCCTGCTACACTCTTTTGAAATTAAAGAATAACTAAAATCACAAACCCATTTGTTTCTGTTCTGTGTTCTTAGGGACATTGAAGTATGATTACAGATCTGAGCTGAGAATAGGGAGCAAATGATAAGATCTCTGATATCATCACAAATAATTCAATTTGTATATTTTCCATTGGGCATTAGGAGGCAAATGGAATAATTGTATCACTTGCATGATTAAGCCATGAAGCACATATCATTGTTTTGACATTGTAAGTTGTAATGGAACTTACAAGGTAAATATCTGTGTTGGAGACTTCAGGATCATTTCCTTATCGATATAATTGTATTTCTATTTGACTCACTTCAATGTGATATATTGAATAAACACAATAAACTGAATTGATACATAGTGATATCTGTAAATTGTGATTTGCAGATCACAGTGATTGGATTCAGTATACTAAGCCAAAATCAAACAAATGAAATTATGGCATATTGTATTGCATGAGGAAAACCTAATGAATGAATGACTTTGAAATCTATGAAGACCCAGTTGTTGAGATCAGATATATTCTTGCTTGTTAAATATTAGCCATATGTCCTCATATCTGTAATCTGAAATATATTTATTTAATTAATTGATTCATTAGTAGCATTCACACATTCTTCTGGCACTGTGTTGTTTTGGCTTAATGTGCTGAATCAACCCCACCCAAATGGTTTGTGTGCCATAGATGTCCTTCTTCATAAGTATTTAAGTTAGGTTATTGGTAGAGGTGAGTGGCATTTTCTCCTGATATAGAAATAAGTAAACATTTTAGAAATTGTAACATTGGGAAGCTTTATTTACTTTGCTTTGTTTTGAAGGATTTTTTTATTATGGTTTATGCTAGGTATATTTTTCATATATTAAATATTCCTTCTTTCTTGCAATATCAAGTTTCCTCTGGAGATTTATAGAAATGTAACTTTAATAATGTATGTTGCCTACAGAATGGTATCTTCTGGTAGGAGGTTTGTGTGTATTTTGTAGTTATAATGGGAATATTTCAGAAAAGGAGCTACTTTCTTAACATTAAAAATATAAACATTTTAATTTTTTTAAAAATATGAATATAGCAAATACAGTTCAGTTTCTTATAAGATTGCTTAAGCTTTCTATCAAAGGAGAGAGCGATATAAAAATGCATTTTAGTGTTTCATATTCTGTCATAAAAGTTCTGTATATAGGACTAAGGGTATTAGGAGGGTTATGTGATTAATCTCAGATCAATATTTAAAACTAGATTGTTGAATAGAGCCCAATCATGGTATAAAGGAAGCATACTCATGTAAATTTTCTTCCGAGACTAGTTCAAATCCTGCTGACCTTATAAGCAGAGAGAATAAATATTATGGCAAAAGGGAATATATAAATTGTGTTGAAATGACTAAAAATTGTTTAGTCCAATAGTCTGTTCAGAAAAAATACATTGTATGTGTGTCTGTGTGTCAAAAAAATTAAAAAAAACTTAAAAAAAAACCTTGTCTGATTGGCCAAAGGCTGAGTTGTAATTTGTTTAAACATGCTATATCCTTCCTACTTAGATCCAGTTTGTTAACTCAGTCGGCCTAGGGAGGCTTATTCTGATTATCCTCCATTGTTTGGACTTTCTTTACTACAACACACAGGAGAAAATTATTTCAAAAAGCTTCATTTTTGCTGGGAAGTTTCTGGTACCGTGCCCAGCCAAGCGCCAATCATCTGAGCCGGGGGGCTCCGTGGTGGCGTTTTTTGTTGCAGAGAGGCCTGCACGGTGCTTGGAGTCTCCAGTTTCTTCCTCAATTGTTCTGGAGCTGGTATTGTGAGTTATGGCGGTGGATTGGCATGGGGAAAGCCATGGTGTTGGCTCTGCACCTCTGTTTAACTGAGCAAGAATCTGTGGTGTCGGATTCCAGTTCCCTGAGGCAGGCTGCATTACCATTCGCGCTTAAAGCCTTGGCGTAGGCTCAGCGCCATTTGGGGTTTTCCTCCCTAACACAGCCGTGGTGTTGGCTTGGCAAGCTTAAAGCCCCTAACTGCCCTCCATACTGGGGTTTATGTACATCAGGGAGGTGATTGCAAAGAAATTGGCAATAATTAATTCGAATCTTGCAAAGTGGAACTTTATTTGGCTGATTCACTGTTACCTTGTGGCTTTCAAAATGGTGTCTCGCCATAAATCTCCTTCTCATGCCTCTGCCTCTTCCATCATTAGTCATCAAGCCTTGGAGTCTCCTACTTCAAAAAGGGAAAATCTAACTCCAAAGTACCAGTTGCTAGATCCCAGTCCTCTGTTCAAGCCTCTATTTCGTTAGCATCTGAGAAAGATGCCATGAGGCGACATCATGCCTTAGATAGGCAGTTTGATATGGCCAAGAAAAGAGCAGAAGCTAGCATGCAACATTCTATTTCTGCTTGCAGTGGGGAAACTACTGAGGCATTAAGCAAGGAACCTCTGACTCTGGAATCCCAACCAGGTCAGTTTGGTTGGTATCCCAACCAGATCAGTTTGGTTAGTTTGGTTGGTATCTACTGCAGGCAGCAGATATGGAGTCTCCACTGGACATAGCCATTACTGAGCCTGGTTCCTCTCATCAGCATAAGGGCTTCCATGCCTCTGCCACTTTTACACCCACCATGACAGGGCTCCGCCCAGAGGAAGGCCAGGGCACTACACTGTCACAAGACTTGTACGACATGATTGCCCAAACTATTACCAGGGGCATTGGTGCTGCTCTTCTGCAGCGGAGGTTTTCAGCCCCTCTGCCAGCAACAGATCTGATTCCAAGGGCCATTCTTCCAATGGACCAGGTGGATAGGGTATACATTCTAGACCTTCGCAACAAAGTGACATGTCTTTTCATGGCGATGAAGAGGAGATGCTGGATTACAATTTTTCTGAGGATGAAAGGGTCATTCCTGATAAGCCTCCTGTTACAAGTCTGTTTTGTCATGAACTATTTAAAACACTATTGTACAAGGCTAAGACTACAGCCAATATTGGGGCACTTATTGGGCAACCTGGGGGATCCTCGGAGCCTCAAGATCCTATGGCTCTTGTTTTTACTGAGCCCATGACTGAGCAAGAAGTGATTCCATCCCCTAAGCTCTTTGTCGATATCATACAACAGCAGTGGAATCAGCCAGGATCCATTTCTGCCCCTAGTGGCATGGATTGTAAAATGTACACAGTGGAACAAGAACTTGAGGATCTCCTCAAACTTCCAACTGTTGATGTTCCAGTGGCCAGCCTGGCATCATCTAACATCCTTCCTTCCGATTCAGCTGAGGGCCTGAAACTGGTAGATCGAAGAGCAGAGCTTGCTGCTCGTAAGACCCACCAAGCAGCCACCTGGGCTATTCGTTCTGCTACAGTGGCATCCTTCTTTTCTCATACTTCTTTAATTTGGCTATGTCAAATGCAATCCCCTGCATCAGGACTTGAATAAATTAATCGCTGCCGATGAATATTCAGCAGATGCTACACTCACCTCTGCTAAATTTGCTTCTCAAGCCTCAGCATCCAGTGTCAGCTCCAGATGCCTCTTATGGTTAAGGCACTGGAAGGCAGACATGAAACAAAATGGCGTCTAGCAGTGGCTCCTTTCAAGGGTGGCTCCCTCTTTGGGAATGCCTTGGATCCCATCTTGGTGGAGGGTAAAGATAAAAGGAAGGTCCTCCCTCACATATCCCATTGAGCGGACAAATGATTGGGGTATCCTTACAGCAGGCAGTCCTTTCGTGCATCTGACACAGGCTTTCAAAGACTGGCTTACAAAAGGACCTTCCTACCAACTGCAGACAGGCTACAGGATAGGCCTTCCTTTCGGGATCGTTCCAGACAGCCACAGAATAGACATCCCTTTTGGGGAGCTGGCTACTGACCGTACTGTAGGTCCAAGTGTCTGTCCTGACAAAGGCCCTATAAGTGATCGCCTGGGCAGATTTGCAACCTGTTGGCGACACATGACCACCAACGCTTGGACATTACAGACCATAATGCTAGATCTCATCCTAGAGTTCAGTTCCAGACCACGTCGATGGTTCAGTCAGTGCTCCGTCTCTTGGGATAACACCAAGAGATCTCTGATGGAAGCTGAAATCCAGCATCTGCTGGCCATTCAGGCCATGGAACCTGTATCTCTTCAACATCAGGGGTCTGGCTTCTATTCGATACTCTTTCTGGTGCAAAAGACAGTGGGCGGCTGCAGGGCCATTCTAGACCTAAAGGAGCTAAATGTTCACATCAAATACAAGAGCTTCAAAATGCAACCCCAACACACAATTCTGGGCTGCATAAAACAGGGAGATTTTTTGACATCTATAGATCTCAAAGAAGCTTATCTGCATGTGCCCATCAGACCATCCCACAGGAGATTCCTAAGGTTCTCCTATGCGGCACTGCACTACCAATACAAAGCTCTGCCCTTAAGACTTTTGTCTGCCCCAAGAGTATTCACAAAATGTCTGGATGTGGTGGTGGCTCACTTGCGGATGAAGCTCATGCATTTGCTATATTATCTGGATGACATTTTAATTCTGTCTTTGTCTTCTCAACAGACAAGTCTAGATCTCCAGACCACAGTTCAAACCCTCCAAGACCACAGGTTTACGGTGAATTGGGAGAAGAGTCACATGACCCCCTCCAACCTGGTCCATCTGAGACCACGGATTGACACTCAGACCAGCCTTGTCTTCCTCTCCCAGGAACGTTGTTCCAGCATCCGCACCACCATAAGGCAAGTCAGAACCCTCAGATGGGTTCCCTTGATGCTTCTTTCCCAGTTGTTAGGAAAGATGATATCCTTGCCTCTATAGATTGTTCTTTGGGCAAGATTGCATTCCTGACCTCTTCAGTGGTTCCTATTTCAGGTATGCTTCCTTCAAAATCCAGGAAAGAATGACCCAGATTATAAATGAATATATGAATATAAAGTATGGTACTTTTACTAGAAATGAAGTGATCGCAACCAAAGGAGCAGAATCTGAGGCAAAACACACGAAAGTTACAGATAGAAAGCATCCCCTCCCACTGTCCACCCTAATTCATCCAATCCAAAGGTCTCCCAGAGGTCAGGTGGGAGCACACGTCTGGCAGTGTCATCAATCAGGAATGATGTGGCCATTGACTCGATAGCAGCTTCAAAGGTTCAGCAATAAGTCTTAAGAATCAGTTTCGTTTTCCCAGCCAGCATGCATATCCTGGCTAGGTACCTCCCTCGCTCCATTACTATGGCAGCCAAAGCAGGGAAAAGTGGAGGCTTACATTCAGCCCCCCCTTCAGAAGAGAAGAACCTCTTATTCCTGAAAGAGAGGAGAAAGGAGGTAATACCACATACAAAGCAAATGCATAGAAATTAGGGTTTATCAGGATATTTGGTGTGAAACAACTGCACTTTCTTAGGCGCCCGAACATCACGTTTGTTCACCCATTCATCTTTAGATAATGGGAAATGTTTCCAGGCTACCAGATACTGCACTTTACAGTGGTGCTTCCTGGAATCCAAGATCTCCTTAACCTCAAAATGTTGTTCCCCTTCAATGAGTATGGGGATGGGAGGAAATTCTTGGGCTGGACGTAAAGGGGGTGAATGTTCCAATTTCAGTAAGCTAATATGAAACACGGGGTGAATTTGTCGCAAATTCTTTGGCAACTCCAATTCAACCGTGACTGCGTTAATGATTTGAGTAATGGGAAAAGGCCCTACATACTTGGGCCCAAGCTTCTTTGATTTTGGGGAGGGGGTTGTAAATATTTGGTAGAAAGGTAAACCATGTCCCCCACTTTATAAGCATGTGCGGGGCACCTCTTTTTGTTGGCTTGGGCTTTATGTGCTTGATGTGCTTCATCTGAGCTTTTCGAGTTACTGCCCAAGTCCCTCGTAACTGTTCGATCCACTCAATCAAAGAAGGGTTCTGTGGGTTATCTTAAGGTAGCTCTGGGATTGGCAAAAACTCTTGGCCGGAAACCACCTTGAACGGAGTGAACCCTGTGCTGCTATGTATGTAGTTATTATACAAATAACTTATTATTGCCTCTGCAAATGGCAATAAGTCTACCCAGTTATCTTGCTGATAATTTATATAACATCTCAGATACTGTTCTAATACGGAATTGATTCTCTCACAAGCCCCATTTGTCTGGGGGTGGTGGACGGAGCTTAACCCCTGGGCAGAGCCTATCAACATCAGGAACTCTTTTCAAAAGTGGGATGTGAATTGTACCCCCCTGTCCGAGATTATATGTTTCGGAGCACCATGTAACCTATACACATGTTGAATAAACATTTTAGCAAGGGTTTTAGCCGAAGGCATCATAGGACATCGATGAAATGCACTTGTTTGGAAAACAGATCAGTCACTGCCCATATGACTGTGCACCCCCAATATCTGGCAGGTCCACAATGAAATCCATGGATATCTCTTTCCAAGGGTTATTGGGCTTGGTTACACTTTGAAGTAGACCAGGTGACTTTTCCGGAGGTCTCTTAGCTGAGGCACACACTGGGCAGCTAGCTACATATGTCTCTATGTCCTTTTTGAGTGCAAGCCACAGAATTGTCTTTTAACAAGATGAAAACTATTGACAAATCCAAAGTGTCCCACCACCTTGGCATCATGAGCATGCTGCAAAACTGTTACTCTCAAACTGGCAGGGACATATATTTTAGCTCCAATCCAAGCTAGTCCATCACGAAGTGTGCATTCATTTGAGTGGGCTTGGAACCACTTGTCAGTTTTTAAAGCTTCTTGTAATTTCTGAAGCAAATCACCCGAGAGGTTTGGATCGCTTGTTGCCTGCGCTCTGGTAGTCACTGGTGCCGCCAGTTGAGTCGAAGGGACGATTGGGCGAACCGCTTTCTCCTTGGTACTGTTGTATTGAGGCAGTCTGGAAAGTGCATCCGCCATGAAGTTCTTCCCATCAGGAAGGTAGTGTAAAGTGAAATTAAAATGGTTGAAGTGCTGGGCCCAGCAAACTTGCTTTGTTGACAATTTACACAATGTTTTCAAGGCCTCTCAAGTTTTTATGGTCAGTCCAACTTCAAAAGGATGCTTAGCTCCCTCAAGAAATTGTCTCCATGTTAACAGTGCCCAGCGTACAGCAAAGGCTTCCTTTTCCCAAATGGCCCACCTTCTTTCAGTCTCTGACAATTTTCGGGATGTATAGGCACAGGGCTGTAAATTCCCATCTGCATTCTTTTGCAGAAGTACGGCCCCTACTGCTATGTCGCTAGCATCTGCCTGTACTACAAAAGGCTCTTTCATGTCTGGTTGTTTGAGGACTGGTTCAGCAGCAAACAACTGTTCAACTTTTCGAATGCTGCCTGACAGTCCATAGTCCATTCAAAGTCTTGGGAGAGCTTTGGTTTTACTTCAACTTTTGTTTTCAGGAGATTCATTATTGGCAGCGCAATTTTGGCAAACAAGGGGATGAACTGTCTATAAAAGTTAACAAATCCCAAGAAACTCTGTAATTGCTTGTGGGTGCATGGCGCGGTCCATTCCAATACAGCCCAAACTTTTCCAGGGTCCATTTCTATTTCCTCATGCGAGATGCAATACCCAAGATAGTCAATTTTGCTTTGGTGGAATTCACACTTTGAAAGCTTGGCATACAGTTCAGCAGCCCTGAGTTTTTCCAGGACAGTGCGCACCAATTTCACATGGTCGTCCATGTTCTCAGAGTAGATAAGAATGTCATCCAAATAAACCAGCATCCTGTTATACAAATGCTCATGCAGAACTTCATTGATCAATTGCATGTAGGGGCTCCTTGTAGTCCAAAAGGAAGCACTCGAAACTGGAAACATCCCAGTGGACAGTTAAACGCTGTTTTCCATTCATCCCCTTCCTTAATTCGCACTCAGTAGTATGCCTCTCGTAAGTCAAGTTTGGTGAAGATTTTTCCCTTTCCTAGGTGGGCTAGCATGTCCTTCATGACATGACAGGGGGTAGACATTTTCCACGCAAATGTCATTGAGGTTTCTATAATCAACCACCAAATGAAAGGAGCTATCTTTCTTTTCCCGGGTCTAGCTGGTTGGATAAACCCTCGTTCTAGATTTTTGTCAATGAAGTTTCATAATTCCCCCAGCTCTTGAGGGGTCATGGGGTAGATTTTTGGCTTAAGGAGCTTTACCCCGGGGTGTATTTCAGTGGTACAGTCCGTAGCTCTGTGGGGGGGCAGCACATACAAGGCCCTTTCGCTAAAGACTTCGCGGAGATCCCAATACTCCTTTGGAATCTTCTCCTCCCCTTCAATATGGTCTATTGACACCTCCACCTCATCGTGCTCCTCTCCGTTCTCAAGGGGGGGGATTCTTCCTTCTCTAGTCTTGGGTTTCTAGCATGAATGCGTAAAATCCCTATCTTCCAATTCACTCGTGGGCTCCTTTTATGTAGCCAGGGCAGCCCAAGTATGAGGGGTCGTTCCATGCTAGGGGCCACAATAAAACTGAGAGTCTCTACATGATCCCCTAATTGCATCTCAATGAATTCGGTTACAAAATTGGTTGGGCCCCCTCCT
The DNA here is from genome assembly GCA_038048745.1 of Coluber constrictor foxii. Taxonomy (NCBI): domain Eukaryota; kingdom Metazoa; phylum Chordata; class Lepidosauria; order Squamata; family Colubridae; genus Coluber; species Coluber constrictor. The sequence goes on along the minus strand of CM075961.1, from coordinate 108,015,013 downwards.
GCCATCGATCCATCTAACTGACAGAACGCAATAGGCCTTTTCAAATTTTAATCTCAGGCCCATCTTCTTTACCACTTTCGGACTGCTTATGCATCTGGTGCACCCAGAGTCTAATAGGGCTAGCATCTGTGCGTGTGCCCCTGTGGACGGCACTCTTATTTCTACGGGAATGAGCATGGGGCCCTCAGCGTGACTCACTACATCATCGGAGTCGGAGTCGGTCTCACTGTCATCGGTGGTAGTCGGAGTTCCCAACTCACCCTGGTTTCAGGGAGGGAACTCAACGACTTCCCCTTTCAGAGTGGGTTCACGAACCTTCGTGGCCACTTTATCCGTCTTCTTAGGCCCTGTGTCGGTAGATTTTGGCACTAGTTTGGAGAAGCATTCGGCAGCCCGGTGACCTTCCTTGCCACACTTGAAGCACACAAAGGGCTTTGACTTGGGTTTGAACTCCGCTTTCCCCCTGGCCATCTTTGGCACTCCTTTTCGGTTGTAGTAGGATGACGGCTCCCCTGTACAGCTTCCTCGGAGTCGGCTTCGGGCTATCTTGATCTCTTCATCCTCAGCTACTACGTACCAACTCTGCAAATCTTCAGGGACCCCCTGTGCTCTACAGTCCTTGTAGACATCTTCATTCAGACCATCCTTGAAACTCTCTAGCAGGGCCATTTCTGACCACCCTGTCATGAAAGGTGCCAGCTCGTGAAACTCTTGGGTGTATTCTACCTCCGGCCCTGTTGGATACCCTTCACTTAGAGTCTCATCTTCCGCTAAGCTAGGTGGTCTTCAAACCACCTCCTAGGAGCTCCCATGAACAGGTTTCGCAGCAGAGGGGAGTTGTTATTGTGAAGGACCACCATTCAGCTGCCATTCCCTTTAAGGCATTTGTGACACATCTCACTCAGGCTGCATCTGATAAGTAGTCCTCCCCCCAGTCCTGCATGTGATTCCACACTTGGGTTAAGAAGAGCCCCAAGGTTTTCAGATTCCCTCCATATTTTTCGGTTAGGGAGGAATTTTTGGTTTCTTGCGTGGTTTCTTGGGTGGGGCCTGCAAGGCTGGGGGTCCCTGGGCTGCTGCATCCCTTGCTTGGGCACCAGAAGCCTGAGATGTTTCTTCCCCAGCTCCCTCTTCCTCTCCCCCACAAGCACCCTCCTCTGGATTCATTCTGGGGTAGTCGCCTCCCTTCCCCACAGGGAATGCGTAAAATTCATGGCTTTTCTGGCTTTCTTTGACATCATGGAGGAGTCGCATTGCTTGAGCCATCATGAGGCTTTCTTTTTGCTCTTGCAGCCACACAGCCTCTCCCTTACAGGGTCTGGAGCTTGTTACTCCGTAGGGGGTCCTCGCCAGGTCCAGCAGCTTCCCTACTTCCCGTGACCATATGGCTTCATCTGGCTCCTCTCTCACCTGTAGTTTTTCCATCCAGTCCGTGGCTTCTTCCCCTGGTTGGAATGAAGTCATCACCGAGCCAGAAACTCCCATCTGATCTAAATAACTTTCTTAATCAGACATCCTGTGATTTTGAGCCCCCTCAGTAGTTATCCGGGATGGCTGAGAGAGAGATTCTGCTTAATGTCAGGTATGCTTCCTTCAAAATCCAGAAAAGAATGACCCAGACTCCATTGAAAATGAAGTATGGTACTTTTACTAGAAATGAAGTTGATTGCAACCAAAGAAAAGCAGAATCTGAGGCAAAAAGCGCGAAAGTTATAGATAGAAAGCATCCGCTCCCACTGTCCAATGTAAATCATCCAATCCAAAGGTCTCCCAGAGGTTAGGTGGGAGCACACGTCTGGCAGTGTCATCAATCAAGAATGCCATGGCCGTTAACCCGATAGCAGCTTCAAAGATGCAGAAATAAGTCTTAAAATTCACTTTCTATTCCTCCCTCCAGCATACATAACCCAAACAAATTCCCCACTCTTACTATGGCAGCCAAAGCAGAGAAAAGCAGAGGCTGACATCCTATTACCAAGTCAACGGTTGGGCCTCAGCAACTCCCCCAAATGGATAAAAGTTCCTTTCAAGGTACTCAGATCCTTGGAGTGATGGACGTCGACAGCCCTGAAACAGGGCTGTTCCTTCAAGGAGCATACCCACCTGACCCTTACCACAGACACTAGTCTTTTTAAATGAGGCACTCACCTGCAATCCCGAGTGACCCAGGGTCGGTGGTCTTCACATGACCTCCTCATAGACAACAACAGGCTGGAATTGAGAGCCGCTCATCTGGTGCTTCATCATTTCAGCATCATTTGTCAGGGCAACACGTGCTGTTACTGATGGACAATGTCACAGTCAAAGCACATGTGAACAGTCAGGGGGCACCCAATTCAGTGTGCTGATGCGAGAGGCTGCAGCAATAGGTGTCTGCACGGAGAAACACTTGTCCTCCCTGTGGGTGGAGCATATCTCCGGCTCCTCCAACATCCAAGCGGATTAGTTGAGCAGAAAGACCATCAATCAGGCAAAATGGAAACTTCATCCAGATCTGTTCTGTCAGCTCTCAACCAGATTCGGCCCATTTCAGGTAGACCTTTTTGCCAGCCCAGAGAATGCACAACTTCCTCGGTTCTACACCAGATTCCGATCACCAGGGGCTGAAGGGGCAGATGCCTTGTCCATAGCCCAAGGCCTGTTGTACATGTTTTCCACAATGCCTCTAATATCGAGGGTCATCAGGAAGATCCTTGAGGAAGGTGCAAAGATTCTTCTGATAGCTCCTCACTGGCCAAGACAGAACTGGTTTGCGGATCTATTGACCCTATCAATATCACCTCCTTGGAGGATTCCTCCAGACAGGATCTCCCTCAGCCAGGGGGCCGCACTCAATCCGGACCCTTAATGGTTGCAGTCGCTGTCTGGCTCTTGAGAGGGAGATCCTGAAAAGGGACCATTTTTCAAAAAAGGTAATCTGTACCATTCTTGCTTCTCGATGTCCATCAACAACCCGCATATACAACACTACGTGGACCTCCTTTTGCCACTGGTGTACCAGACATGTACTGATTCCAACCTCAGCATCTGTACCACAGGTATTAGATTTCCTGCAGGAAGGATTAGAAGCAGGACAAGCGGTTAATACACTCCACAGACAAGTAGCCGCCTTAGCAACTATCCTGTCCTGTGAGGGAGCTTCTACCATCTCTCATCATCTGAGGGTCCGCAGCTTTCTAAAAAAGGCTTCTAATCTATAACCTCCACCTGTTCACAGATACCCTTCTTGGGCTCTCTCTCTTGTTTTACAGGCCCTTACTTCCTCTCCGTTTGAGCCATGGAGTTCAGTCAGTCTCAGGCTTTTGAACTTTAAAGTCGCTTTTCTCATTGCCATCACTTCTGCTCGAAGAATCTCGGAACTGGCGGCTCTCTCAGTACAGAAGGATTTGTGTATCCTGACAGTCATCCATGCCAGAAGTCAACTCCTGGTTCCACAGGTCCCAGGAGGTCATCTTACCAGATTTTGGTCCAAAGACCAAACATCCTAGAAAACGTCTCTGGAACACCCTAGATGTATACAGGGCTCTGTGCATATATATCATCAGGATGGCACCCTTCCGAAAAACAGAGGCGTTGTTTGTCTCCTTTCAGCCCAGGTCCTAGGGCATGAAGGTTTCTCCATCCACCAAAGATGATTGGCTCAAGGCTTGTATTTCTCTGGCTTACAACCATCAGGCCCGACCTATTCTGGCCCGCATCATGGCCCACTCTACTAGAAGTGCAGCCACAACAGCAGCTTGGGCCACTCAAGCTTCAATACTGGAGATTTGCAGGGCTGCCACTTGGATGTCGCCTTCTCCCTTCGTGCTAAACTATAAACTTGACATGTTTGCCTCGGCAGAGGCGGGCTTTGGGAGACAAGTCTTGGAGCAGGTTCTTCCAGTTGACAGGACCCTGGAAGGTTCTACTCCCCACTCTAGAGGAGTAGAATCTTCCCCACTTAGCTTGGGCATATCCCATTGCTTTGGACTCTCTAAGCAGTGCATAGGAGAAGGAACATTGTACTTAACTGAACGTTCTTTCTCTGTGCGCTGTATGAGAGTCCAACCCCTCCCTATTTTTCTAACAGGGATCCAGGGTCCGGGAGTGTATGTTTTTTTCTATCTTTACAGGCTACATCTTCGCCACATCCAGACCATTGTTAACAAACTGGAGCTAAGCAGGAAAGAGAAGGCATGTTTAAGCAAATTACAACTCAGTCTCTGACCAATCAGACATGGTTATCACCCATTGCTTTGGACTCTCACGCAGCAGACATAGAATGTTCAGGTAAGTACAACGTTCCTTCTCCCCAGTTTATAATTTTTATTTGGGATTTCTTGGCAGTTTATATCCAAGAAATAACCAGATCTAACTTTGCAATTCAAGATTGGCTTAATTAGTATAAGAGTTGCGATTTAGCTGGATATTTATCCTTGTAACTTGGGGGAAAAGTCCAAATGCTAACAAATTTTTGAAGTATTTCGTCTTTTTCCTTAGGCCTGTGCCCATCGTTGGAAAAATGTCTACTATGAAACTGAGTACATCCTTCCTCATGGTTTTTGCAACATCATCCCTCCCAACCTTGGATTGAATGGTAAAAAATTAATGCCTTGCTATGAAGGTAAGAGGGCTTTTTTTTGGCTTATCTGTGCTAGTACTTGTGATGGATTTCCTTGTTACATTCCTATTAATTATAGTTGTGGCAGTAAGTGCATTTTGAATGCTGTCTTTATTCTGTAAATTAAATTATGACTTAACTGTAGTACTACTGTCTTTATGCAATATAAAAATAGAGGACAACTTTAGTTTATTCGTGCTTTCCAGATATGTTGGGACTGTAATCTGGAGACATTAGTATGGGGAAAGCTGATACTGAGAGATATTTTTGGTAATTGTTTTGAATTCTACAGGCTGTGAAGCAAGTCCCTGCCTTCTGAATGAAGAACTGTGTTTAGTTACTAAACTGTGTTTAGTAAAAGCGGCAGGCTTTTTCAGTTGTGTCTGAAATCCTTTCCATTCAACCCTGTATACAGAGAATTTCAGTCTAACCATAAGTCCTTGCTTTGGTTCTGTTCATTTTCTTCCTCTCCTCTTCCTCATTTCCCTTGCCATCTTGATCTCCTTGGGCTACACTATACATTTTATCAGGATCCTTTTATTTTGCTTTTTGAATATTACTAATTAATGTCATGTATCTTGCTGGTAATGTACTAACAAAAGAAAAATCATTTGTACTCCCTCTTATCAATTATAATTTTTTAATGAAATTTTAAAAATCTCATGGTTCTAGGTGACTGTTGACTCTTGTATTATGTACTTCATAATGGTAGATATCTGGGAGGTCATATAAGAAAGATATCCAGGATCAGACATAAAGACATCAAGTGCCTACATACAAATCACAAAGTTTGAGGAACAAACAGGGTGAAGTTGAACTATTAATACATAAAGGTAGATATGATATAGTTGGAATTATAGAAACCTGGTGGGATGAAACCCATGACTGGAACATACTGATAGAAATATACAAACCATTCAAAAAACCCAGACCCCATAAAAGAGGAGATGGAGTTGTGCTGTATGTAAAGGACCACTACATTGCTACAGAAATGCACGGAATGAAAGACAAAAACCTAGAATGCATATGGGTCAATATAAAAGGAAAAAAGAATACCATTGTCATAGGTGTATACTACAGGCCACTCAACCAAGCAGAAAAAATAGATATACTTTTTACCAACTAACTAACAAATATATGTAGGAAGCACACTACAATAGTAATTGGGGACTTCAATTACCCTGATATCAATTGGAAGACTAATTCCGCACCAAGTTAGAAATAGAATAGGTTCCTGACCAACCTAGCTTACAACTTTATTGTCCAAAAGGTAGAGGAGGGAACTAGAGGGACAGCCATACTGGACTTAATTCTTACAAACAGAGAAGAAGTCATAGAGGGAATTGAAACCATAGGAACCTTGAGTGAGAGTGACCATGTCATACTAGAATTCAACATAATGCAAACACAAGCAATAGAACACTGTGATGCCAGAGTCCTAGATTTTAAAAGAGCTGATTTTAACAAACTCAGGGAGAACTTGGGAAAGATTCCTTGGATGAAAATCCTAAACAGGAAAACAACTCAAGAAGCTTGGAAAATGTTGAAAAATATGATCATAAAATCCTAGACCAGCACAATACCAATGAAAAAGAAAAACAAGAAATCCAAGAAGAAACCAACCTGGCTGCACAAAGATCTCTCTGACAAATTGAAAGACAAAAAGGACAAGTACAAAAAATGGAAACAGGGACACATAACTAAGGCAGAATATTAGCAGATAAGACAGAATCTTCCAATACAAAGTCAGAAAAGCAAAGGCTCAGAATGAATAAAGACTTGCAACAAAAGTCAAAGATAATTAAAAAAAGTTTCTTCCAACATATAAATAACAAGAAAAAAAAATCAAGGAAATGGTCAGTCTACTAAAGAGAGAAGACAGCAAAGAAATAACAGGAAGCAGAGAGAAAGTAGAGCTGCTAAACTCAATTTTTTGCATTGGTCTTCATACAGAAAGAAACAATAGTCTAACCTACCAAAATCATAACTGTAAAGACAGACTAGAAATAAAAGTTAAAATAAGCAAAAAATAAGATAATGCCTGGCTGATTTTGATGAATACAAATCACTGGGACCTGATGGATTACATCCCAGAGTTCTAAAAGAGCTGACAGGTATTATCTCAGAACCACTGTACCATATCTTTCAAAAATCCTGAAGCCCCGGGCAACTACCAGAGGACTGGAAAAGAGCTGATGTAGTTCCCAACTGCAGAAAAACAAAAACAAAACAGACCCAGGAAATTAAGAGCAATCAGCCTAACATCAATACCTGGGAAGATACTGGAAAAGATAATTTAAAAAAAGATCTTCCAATATCTAGAAACGAGTAAAGTAATAACAAGAAGTCAGCATGGGTTTTTAAAAAACAGATCATGCCAAACCAGTCATATTTCATTTTTCAACATAGTGACTACATTAGTAGTCTAGCGAAATATTGTGGACCTAATACACTTAGACTTCAGCAAGGCATTCGACAAAGTAGACCACAACCTATTTCTTGGTAAACGAGAAAAAAGTGAGATAGATAGCATAACCATCAGATGGATTTGTAACTGGCTGACAAACTGTACTCAACAAGTAGTCCTTAATGGTACTACATGTGGAGGAAAGCAAGCAGTGGGGTATCATAAGGTTCCGTCTTATGCCCAGTAGTCTTCAGTATCTTCATAAATGACTTAGATGAAGGAATAGAAGGGGAAGTCACCAAATTTGCAGATGATACTAAACTGGCAGGCTCAACTGATACTAAACTGATAGGCTCAAGATTCAGATGGATCTTGACAGACTTGAACACTGGGCCCTATCTAATAAAATGAAATTCAATGTAGAGAAAAGTAAAGTCTTACACTTAGGCAAGAAAAACCAAAAGTACACATATAGACTGGGTAAAACCAGGCTTAATAGCACTAACTGTGAGAGGGATCTTGGAGTCTTAGTAGATAACCAATTAAATATGAGCCAATGATGGCAGCCAAAAAAGCCAATGCAAGTCTAAGTTGCATTAACATAGGGATACAGTCAAAATCAAGTGAGGTACTAATACCACTCTATAAAGCCTTAATAAGACCACACCTAGAATACTGCATCCAGTTTTGGTCACCACACTATTAAAAAGATGTTGATACTCTAGAAAGAATGCAAAGAAGAGCAACTAACATGATTAGAGGACTGGGGACTAAAACATATGATGAAACTGGGTTGCAGGAATTGGGCATGACTAGTCTAGTGAAGAGAAGGACCAGGGGAGGCATAATAGCAGTGTTCTAATATTTGAGGGGCTACCGCAGAGAGGAGGGGGATCAAGCTGTTTTTCAAAGCACCTGAAGGCCAGACAAGGAATAACGGATGGAAATTGAACAAGTAGAAATTCAACCTGGAAACAAGGAGAAATTTTCTGACAGTGAGAGCAGTCAACCAATGGAACATTTTGCCTTCAGAAGTTGTGGAAGCTTCATCACTTGAAACTCAAGAAGAGACTGGACTGCTATCTGTCAGGGGTGTCAAACTCAAGGCCTGTGGGCTGGATCTGACCCGTGTGGTGCTTAGATCTGGCCCATGGATCCAGCCTAGAAACACCGGCCCTTGATGCCTCTGCCAGCAAAAATGGAGCTCAGTGGCCCCCCTGGGCTCTGTTTTTGCTGGCAGAAGGCTGCAGGAGGCCATCGCAGCAGTAAATGGGGCCCAGATAGATCCATTTTTTCTGGCAGACAGCTATCAAAACAAACTAAAAACAAAACAAAAGCTGAATTGTTTCCCTTTTTCCATTTTTGCATTTGAGGAAGCAAGAAGGGACAGCAAAGCAGAAAGGGAAAGAGAAAGAAAAAGGAGGAAAGATGGGAAGAGAGCAAGGAAGGAAGATAAGGAAAGAGGGGAAGGAAGAAGAAAGAAAAATGAAGAGGGAAGAAAAAAGGAAGGGAAGGAAGGAAGGAAGAAGATTATAACGAGAGTGAGGGAGGGTCTCAGGGAAGTCCTGTCTTAGCACATGTGCCCCCAACATGAATGACGTAAAGCTGGCCATGCACACCATGCCCACGCCCTTCCACACACCTCCCAACCCTCTGAGGTCAAACGCAACTGATGCGGCCTTCAATGAAATCGAGTTTGACACACCTGGTATAGGGTCTCCCGCTTGGGTGGGGGTTGTACTAGATGACTTACAACGTCCCTTCTAACTCTGTTAATCTGTTGATTCTTCCTAGTCTCTTGAGTGTCAAGACGTAAGACTAGTTTGCTAGTTTGAAAAAAAAAAGTATTCATTGTGGACTGAATTGCATTAACTCAAACTGTGATTTGATTGGATTTAGCTTAGCTTGATGTATATATCCTGTCATTATGCTCATGTAATCTATGGCATAGTGTGATGTATAACTCCGTTTGAGGAGTATTTAACAAATCATGATTTAGTGCAGCAAAAAAAAAATAAATCCCTTCCCCCCCAAATGTCTTGATCAATTCCTCTTTTCCTATGTAGTCAAGAGCTGGAGATCCTTTGAAAAATCTCTCATTCCTTATGACAGGAAATGAAACTGACTGGATTTATTTTGGATAGAGTTTAGATATGATTATATCTTTAATGCACTGTGATTTTCCAGTGATTGCTTCTTGTCCAAATTCAGAATGTGATCTGAGACAAATAAAAGGCTTCAGAAAATGTTTTGGCAAGAACTGAGTTATATTGGATTTTGCAATTGATAATTGATGTTACATGTTACAAGTTAACCTTTTTTTCTTTAAAAATGCCAGTTAGTTAAGCTAGAAAAATAGAGGGGAAACCATATGCCTGGGATTTGTAACCTTTTATATTTTTGATCATTAGCAAACTCTGCAGAGAAAACTGTTTGGCATATAATTGTCTGCTTTTAGTTCCATGCTTGGAGCCATGAATTCAACTCATCTTTAATAAAAGTAAAGAAAACTATAAAATCCTCCCACTTGAAAGATTCTCCTGATTAGTATTTTCTTTCTTTTTTTGGCTGGATGTGTTTTAAGAGTTATAAGTATAAACTTGTATTACAGATGCAATATCAGAGATAGAAGTGAGCACAAATATGTGTGGATGTACCCATGATTGGTATGCAGAGGGGTGTTTTGGTTTATTTTTGAGAAGAATAACCCAGTAACTTACTTTTAATTTTAAAAGGTATCAGCCAGAAATATCTATAAAAATAGTAGTTTGTTGACTCAAGATCTTTCAAGCAGTGGGTGGAAAATTGACAGATTTGGCATAGTTAGTATCAATTTATTGTGCTGGAATCTGGATAGAAAATTGGGGACTAGACATGCGTATCAATTGCCAAACTGTCCCATTACATAGAATGACCAAATTTGCTGTGGGAATTCAATAACATTCAGCTTTCAGTTGTGTAATTAGCTGTATATTCTACAGAGATGGATGTAATAAATTGCTCAGAAGGAGTTGTATTTTAAATTACTCTGTTTCCCTAAAAATAAGACATCTCCTGATAATAAGCCCAATCGGGCTTTTGAGCATGTGTGTTAAAATAAGCCTCCCCCCAAAAATAAGACCTCCCTGAAAATATTTAAATGAAGAGCTGGAAATGAGGTAAGATGGCAAGAGAAGTCCCATCTTGTTCCATGCGCCCCAAAATTATAAGACCTCCCTGAAAATAAGGCCAAGTGCTTATTTTGGGGTTCAAAAAAATATAAGACAGGGTCTTACTTTTGGGGAAACACGGTAAATAGTTCCTGCCTTCCTATGATAATCCTTTTTCATCTGAGAAAGTAGCTGTGAGTTCCTTGGCCTAGAGACTGCAATTAAAGAAATGTAGAAATTGAGAGTAGAATAAAAACTGCAAAATACCATGAGTGTTGATATTCAGTATTTGTTGATTATCACTTTCTGAACAAGCCATGTTTGTATGCATTACTCTCAGCAAAAACAAAATCATACATTTGTATACCCCCCATTCACCACTGCAGCATTTCTTTTCTTTTCTAGTTTTTTTTTTAAGACAAACAAATATTTAATACATCAATCCTCCCTTCCCTGTGACGTCTCAGTGTTATCTTTTCCTCCTGGTTGCTCCGACACTCCACCGTTTGGGTTTTCTCCACTGTCATTAGACCGACTGAGTGCCATTCAAAATTTCTTCCACAGCTAGGTTCTGCCTCCGTCGTCTGCACATGTCTAGTCTTTTCACTCAGTCACTGGTGATTAGACTGTCGTGCCATTTCTTGGTGAATTTTAGTGACTTATTTTCCTTAAAATTGTCTGCTTTTAGTTCCATGCTTGGAGCCATGAATTTGGATTGGCGATTGGATTGTGAGGGCTGCGATCGGTGTTTCATTTATTATTTAGTGCTGGGCGAGCAGGCGTTTCCTGGCTGGGGCGCCCACCGCCGTTTGAATTTCTCACCTTAAAATAACAGCGCTTCGGGGGGCCTCTGAGCTTTCCCCATAAAAGCAGTTAGCCGCAAGCGAGGAGCTGGTTATCTGGCGCGCCAGCAGAACCACCCCGGTCTAGCAGCCCTCATTGCAATAGCGGCTTTGGAGTCCCTGCCTTGCCGGCAAACTCAATTAAGCAGGGTGTCACTTCGGAAAGGCGGATCGCTAGGAGCGCTTGAGTGACGATATTTCTGGACGGCTGAGGTGGTGCGCTGAGGTACACCTCAGATTGCGCCCGCCATTTTTAACCATCGTAGATCATCTGGCTGCCATTTTGTTTGGCAGTTCAACGGCACCTTTCCCACCCACGCCGCTAATCAGTGATGTGGCGGGTGGAAGTGAAGTGAAGGACTACAGTCGGGGAGTTCTTGTGTCCTTCCTCCTGCCCACGACGTGATTGGCAGAAGTTCAACTCCACCGGAAAATAATTTTGTTTTTATTTTTTGGTGGGGGGTCATGACAGAAGACCTTCTCTCTTCTGACTTAGATATCAGCCCAACCCCACCCAGGGCTCCTTCCCCTCAGCCACAAAGGGCCAAAAGAGTTAAAACCAAGGCTTTAGCCCATGTCCCTCCTTCTGGGCCTAAACGGCCAGGGGAGACCTCAAAAATGTCAAAGGAGGAACAGCGCAGACATAACGCCCTTGAGCGCCAATTTGCTAAGGCAATCACACTGTGCAGTCTGACATCCAGCCTGGAATCAATGATGGGATTGAGGTGCAGTCTCAGAACGACCCATCCCCGCCTACTATCTGTCATGATAATGAAACATCCCAACCGATTACTGTGGCTCCAGGTTATAGGGACCAGACCATGCACAACCCTACCATGGTTGTATCACAAGGACCTTTTTTCTCAGGTACTTTTACAAACTGGTTGACCCAGGCAGTCCAGGAGGCCACGTTCACACCAGTAGCAGCAGGCCTCAGGGGGGTGGAGGATCCCTCACAAGGCCAAGCCATAGATTTCCAGGCATTTTTGGCTCAGACTTTCTCCCGTATTTTCCAAGCTGGGTTGCAGCAAACAGGCCTCTCTACAGTGCCTATGGCAACGACCTTGGCACAGGGTCCAGCACCTATGTTTGACACACAACCTCTACTGCAAGGTTACAGAAACATTGACCAGACAGACCCAGGGGAGGATTATTTGGAGGATTTTGAGTTGTCTAATGACAATGAGGATGTAGTGGAAAGACCTGCTTTCCAAGGTCTTTTTAAACCTGCCTTGTTCAAGTCCCTGCTTCGCAAGGCAAAGGTGGCCACAAATATGGATCATGGGCTGGAACAGTCAGAGGCCAATCGTATTCAAGCTGAATCCAACAGTAACTTGTTCCCAATGCCTGCCATAGATAGTGATTTTGTTCCCTATCCTAATCTGTTTGCACAAGTGATTAAGAAGCCGTGGGAATGGCCAGGTTCCTTGTCAGCCCCTAATAACTTTGACAAAAAGTTGTATTGTGCCTCGCCAGAATTGGATGCCATACTACAATTGCCCACAATAGATGAGCCAGTAGCTAGTCTCACTTCTCCATCTGTGTTAGCGAGGCTGGAGATGGTTTGAAGCAGGAGGATAAGTGAGTGGAACTTACTTTCAGGAAAACTCACCAGGCAGCCGCCTGGGCTATCAGGGCAGCAACATCCGCTTCCTTTTTTAATAGGGCTTCCTTGGTGTGGCTCCGTCAACTCAGAGATAGAGTTCCTCTGCAGGATGCTAGACTTCAACAGAATATGGCTAAGTTGATAGCTGCTGCTGAGTATTCTGCAGACACCTCATTGGACGCAGCAAAATTTGCATCCAGAGTGCTTGCTTCTGCAATAACATCTAGACACCTCCTATGGCTACGTCAGTGGCGAGCAGACATGAAGTCAAAATGGCGTCTTTCAACGGTGCCATATCATGGACAATCACTTTTCGGAAATTCTTTGGATTCGATTCTAGTGGAAGGATGGGATAAAAAGAGAGTATTACCTTCGTCTTACAGACGACCCGATCGTCGCTTCTCTCCATATCCCAGACAGCCCTTTCGGCCTGAGCAGGGGCCAAGTGGTCCCTATTTCAAACGTTCACCTACGCATCAGTAGACTACCTATGCAGACAGGTCCTCCTTTCGGGATAGTGGGAGACGCCAGTCCGGATACAAGCATCCTTTCCGAGGAATTAGTTATCGCTCGTTCCGCCGAGGAAAATGACTCCTCGACAAATCTTCCCCTGGTGGCAAAATCCAGCTGTTCTACCACCAGTGGGAGATGTCAACAAAAGACAGCTGGATCATTCGGACTGTAATGGACAGCCTACAGCTGGAGTTCATTTCGTCCCCTCCAACTTGTTTTATTCAATGTCCTTGCCCTTCCCTCCCCTCGAAGCAACGTCTCATGGACATGGAAATCCAGCATCTAGTGGACATACATGCCATAGAAGTAGTCTCACAACATCACATTCGCACGGGATTTTATTCGATATTATTTCTTGTGCCCAAAAGTTCAGGTGGCTGGTGGGGCATTCTCAATCTGAAGCAGTTAAACCTCCATTTGAGGTACTGTCACTTCAAAATGCACTCCCTAAGGTCTTTTCTGGGGTGCATTCGTTTGAACGATTTCATGCAGTCCATAGACCTGAAGGAGGCATATTTACATGTGCCCATCCACCCGGATCACAGGCAGTTCCTCAGATTCACCTATGCGAACTGACATTTTCAATACCGAACGATGCCTTTCGGCCTCTCGTTGGCTCCGCGGACATTCACGAAATTGATGGTGGCAGTTGCGGCAACCCTTCGAAAACAGTCGGTGAGAATTGTCTGCTATCTGGATGATATATTGATTCTATCTACATCTGTAGACCAAGCAATCTTAGACAGACAGAAAGTGGTCCAGGTCCTACAGGATCACGGCCTGACAAACAACTGGGACAAGAGTCATTTAGTTCCCACCACAAGGATATTACATCTGGGAGCAGTTATAGATTCGAGGCAAGGCCTAGTATACCTTTCTCCCAAGAGACAAACCAGTATCAGGAATCTGGTCTCACAAGTACTCTCACACAAAACTATCCCACTTCTGCTGTTGTCACAGCTCCTAGGCAAAATGATTTAATGCATTAATATTGTACCGTGGGCTCGTCGCCACTCTCAAAAGCTGCAGTGGCTATTGCTACCCTTTCAAAAGCAGGGCCCAGCCGTCTCCTTAACCAAGATCTCAGTTCCAACCCCAGTAAAACTTTCGCTGAAGTGATGGCTATCTCCGGCTCTGGCTGCGGGGACTCTGTTTCTCGAACCATCCCGGATCCTTCTGACCACGGATGCGAGCCTACTTGGATGGGCGGCACATTTGGGGGCACAACTAGCACAGGGAACTTGGTTGCCAGTAGAGAAACAGCACAGCATAAACTGGCTGGAATTGAGAGCAGTCAGTTTGGCACTTCGACACTTTCACCAGCAAGTAGCGCAGAAACATGTCTTAGTTCTCACAGACAATATGGCCACGAAGGTCCACCTCAACAGACAGGGAGGAACGAGATCCCAGTCCCTCATGGATGAGACAGAAAGACTGATGGAGTGGGCAGAGAGATACATTCTATTGATCCGAGCCAAACACATTTCCGGATCACTAAATCAACAGGCGGATTGGCTGAGCAGAGGGAGAATAGATCAATTGGAATGGAGATTGCAAAGGAGTCTGTTCCTTCAGATTGTCAACAAGTTCGGAACCCCACTTGTGGATTTCTTTGCCACACCGAAGAACACGCAACTCCCAAGGTTTTTTTCCTGATTCCCGACCCAAGGAGCAGAAGCTCACGATGCTCTGAGGGCCCCCTGGCCGCGGGGGCTTCTATATGCCTTTCCTCCCATCCCCATCATTTCAAACGTCATCAGGAAGATGATGGACGAGAAAGCGGACCTCGTTTTGGTAGTGCCATACTGGCCGCATCGGGAGTGGTTCGCAGACCTGAAAGACCGATCAATAGAATCACCATGGAAGTTGCCAGTGGGAAGAACATCTCTGAGTCAAGGAGCAGTTTTTCATCCAAATCCAGAATGGCTGCAGTTGTCTGTCTGGCGCTTGAACGGATTCGACTCATGAAGGACCACCTACCGACTGACGTCATTGCCACCATTCAAGCAACCAGACGGCCAGCAACAATACGCATCTACAACACGTTTGGAGAAAGTTTGCTCAGTGGTGCGCTACTAATCATACAGATTCCACGTTGGCAACAGTTCTGGACATTCTTAAATTCCTGCAGTTAGGGTTTGATAGAGGACTGGCTCCGCACTAAGACACCAGGTGGCCGCCATAGCAACAGTTATTTCTACCAATAACGGTCAACCTCTTTCGCAGGATTCAAGAATTAAATCCTTCCTATGTAGTGCCGGAAATTTACGACCACCCGTGGTACTCAGATTCCCAACTTGGGACCTTAACTTGCTCTTACAATCGTTGACATCGACTCCCTACGAGCCAATCAAGGAAGCGTCATTAAAGCATCTCACGATAAAGCTAGCGTTTTTGTTGGCGGTGACATCAGTTCATAGAGTATCGGAGTTGGCCGCATTGTCAACTAGACAGGACTTGTGTATCTTTTTTAGGGATCACGTAGTCATGAGACTGGATCCAGTGTTCGTCCCGAAGATTAATTCACGGTTTCATCGTGCTCAAGAAATTGTCCTGCCCAATTTCTGCCCGGATCCGAGGCAACCATTAGAGAGAAGGTGGCATACCTTAGATGTTTGTCGAGCACTAAAGTGTTACATCTCAAGAACAGCGGTCTTCCGAAGACAGAGGCTTTATTAGTCTCGTTTTTGCCATTGACCATGGGTCAAAAAGTTTCTTCGACAACGATTGGTAGATGGATTAAATCATGCATTTCTTCCGCTTATAAATTGCAGGGGTCCCAAATTCCAGGGGGTATAGTTCCACATTCTATCCGAAGTGCAGCTACTTCTGTAGCCTGGGCCGCCCAGGCTTCTATAGATGAGATTTGTAGAGCGGCCACATGGTTGTCCATATCTTCATCTATAAGACATTATCGCTTAGATTCCTTTGCATCTGCAGACGCAGCTTTTGGTAGAAGAGTTTTACAAGCCGTAATTCTAGCCGTGGCCAGGGGATGAAGGCAGTTCTCTGGACATATCCAAGCCTATGTAAATAGGCTTGAGTATGTCCCAAACAGTGGAGTGTTGGAGCAACGAGGAGGAAAAGGGGACGTTATCTTACCTGAATGTCCATTTTGTCCTTGTTGCTCCGACACTCCGACCCTCCCATTGCCTTACATCGCCTGGCCAGGTTGGGGTCTCTGCTTTCTGTTCCTCTACAGTTAGGTTGCATACGGAGATTCAGGATGTCGGATGAACTGATGTCATAAGCTTCGGGTCCTGAAGGGAGATTCCTGTCTTACCTGGTCCTGAGAAAGTTCTTGGTGGTGGACTTCGTGAAAAGACTGGACATGCGCAGATGACGGAGGCAGGACCTAGCTGTGGAGGAAATTTTGAATGGCACTCAGTCGGTCTAATGATAGTGGAGAAAACCCGAATGGTGGAGTGTCGGAGCAACGAGGACAAAATGGACATTCAGGTAAGACAACGTCCCCTTCTAAGCTTCTTCTCCATCTTCCATAAATTTCTTCTATCTTCATAGTCATCCAGTATTCTGATTCCTCTTTATCTTTAATCATCAAAGTTAATCTATTCATTTCTGCACAGTTTAAATTTTTTTTATTACTTCTTCTTCCAAAGGTATTTTCTCTGATTTCCAATTTTGAGCATACACAATTCTTGCAGCTGTTATTACATGTATAATCAAATATACATTTTCCTTTTCATTCCTTATTACATGTATAATCAAATATACATTTTCCTTAATTTTTTCTGGAAAGATACCCAGTAGGAACACCTCTGGTTTAAATTAAATACATTGCTGTATCATTTCTTCCAGCCAGATTTTAATCTTGTACCAGTAATTTTTTGCTTCAGGACAAATCCACCACATATGGTAATAAGATCCTGGTGTTTGATGACATTTCCAGCAGCTAGCTGATTTATCTTTAAACATTTTGGTAACTTCTCCAGTGGCATATGACATCTATAAAACATTTTATATTGATTTTCCCTATATGCTTGGACATTGTTAATTTGTAGTTCTTTTCCCATAGTAGTTGCCATTTTTCAAACTCAATTGGATAACCAAAATTTCTACTCCAGGCTATCATCGTTTCTTTTACTTGCTCCTCCTCCAATTCAATATACAACAAAAAATTATAAAAAATTTTTTATTAAGTTTTCCTCTGTTCCCATGAGTATCTTATCCGATTCAGTCTTTTCCATTTAAAAACCATGTAATTTTAGTATCTTTTTAATATCTTGATCTTATCTGCATATACCTGTACCAATCTATCTCAATTCCCAGTTGTTCCAATTCTTGTTTCTCTTTCAGTTCCCCCTTATCTATTAACAACTCATTATATCTGACAATATTTCCAGAATTAAAGATATTTGGGTGTACTAAAGCTTCCAGTATTGATAACCATGTTGGTATTTTCACATAATATTTATCTCTAACACTCTCCCATATCAATAATAATGCATTTTTTATATAATGTCTATGAAAATATGTATGTATCTTACTTCTACCATGCCATAAAAAGGCATGCCATCCCAGTTGTAAATCATGCCCTTCCAGTGTTAACAACCTTGTATTTCTTAATTCAATCCATTCTTTAACCATGCCAATGCTGCTGCTTGATAATATAATTCCCAATTTGATAAACCAAATCCCCCTCGTAATCTCGTGTCTTGCAACATTCTTAAACTTATTCTTACTTTTTTCCTTTGCCATATAAATTTCTTCGAGATCTTATTAAGATATTGAAAGTAAGTCTTTTCAATTTTTATTGACACAGTTTGGAATAAAAATAATAGTCTTGGTAATACAGGTGAAACTTGAAAAATTAGAATATCGTGCAAATGTTCATTTATTTCAGTAATGCAACTTAAAAGGTGAAACTAATATATGAGATAGACTCATTATATGCAAAGCAAGATAGTCCAAGCCTTGATTTGTCATACTTTTGATGATTATGGCTTACAGCTCATGAAAACCCCAAATTCACAATCTCAGAAAATTAGAATATTGTGAAAAGGTTCAATATTCTAGACTCAAAGGGTCCCACTCTAATCAGCTAATTAAGCCATAACACCTGCAAAGGGTTCCTGAGCCTTTAAATGGTCTCTCAGTCTGGTTCAGTAGGAATCAAAATCATGGGAAAGACTGCTGACCTGGCATGTTGTGCAGAAAATCATCATTGACACCCTCCATAAGGAGGGAAAGCCTCAAAAGGTAATTGCAATTTTGGGGACTTTCACAAGGAGTGGACTGAGTCTGGAGTCAATACATCAAGAGCCACCACACACAGACGGATCCTGGACATGGGCTTCAAATGTCATATTCCTCTTGTCAAGCCGCTCCTGAACAACAAACAACATCAGAAGCATCTTACCTGGGCTAAAGACAAAAAGAACTGGTCTGTTGCTCAGTGGTCCAAAGTCCTCTTTTCTGATGAGAGCAACTTTTGCATCTCATTTGGAAACCAAGAACCCAGAGTCTGAAGGAAGAATGGAGAGGCACACACTGCAAGATGCGTGAAGTCCAGTGTGAAGTTTCCACAGTCTGTGTTGATTTGGGGAGCCATGTTATCTGCTGGTGTTGGTCCACTGTGCTTCATTAAGTCCAGGGTCAATGCAGTCGTCTACCAGGAGATTTTGGAGCACTTCAGGCTTCCTTCCGCAAACGAGCTTTATGGGGATGCTGACTCCATTTTCCAGCAAGACTTGGCACCTGCCCACACTGCCAAAAGTACCAAAACCTGGTTCAATGACCATGGGATTACTGTGCTTGATTGGCCAGCATACTTGCCTGACCTGAACCCCATAGAGGATCTATGCGGCATTGCCAAGAGAAAGATGAGAGACATGAGACTGAAGAATGCAAAAGAGCTGAAGGCCGCTATTGAACATCCTGGTCTTTCATAACACCTCAGCAATGCCACAGGCTGATAGCATCCATGCCACACCACATTGAGGTAGTAATTGATGCAAAAGGGGCCCAAACCAAGTACTGAGTACATATGCATGCTTATACTTTTCCGAGGTCCAATATTGTTCTATGTTCAATCCTTGTTTTATTGATTTCATGTAATATTCTAATTTTCTGTGATTGTGAATTTAGGGTTTTCATGAGTTGTAAGCCAAAAATCAAGGCTTGAACTATCTCGCTTTGCATGTAATGAGTCTATTTCATATATTAGTTTCACCTTTTAAGTTGCATTACAGAAATAAATGAACTTTTGCACAATATTCTAATTTTTTGATATTCTAATATTCTAATATTCATCTTTATCAATGCAATCCGACCCATGTGATAATGAAAGATTCTTCCATTTTTCCAAGTCTTTTTCAATTTGTTGCTTTAACTTATAGTAGTTTTCTTTTTCTATTGTTGCACATTTTGAAGTTAAGTATACTCCTAAGTATTTCACTTTTTTCACCACTTGTATGTCTAAATTTTCTTTTATCTCTCTATTTTGTTTTTCTGTTGTATTCTTCACCAAAATTTTTGTCTTTGTTTATTTTCAAACCAGATACTTTCCCATAGTCTTCTATCTGTTCTAGTAATTTAGGGTCTGTTATTTGTGGTTCCTCTATAATAAAAACTAAGTCATTGGGAAATGCTTGTAGTTTATATTCCTCTTTTTTGACTTTTATCTCATCACTCTGTCTAATGTTCCTGTTTAAAACTTTTAGAATCAAAATAAACAATAATGGTGATAAAGGTCATCCTTGCCTGGTGCCCTTCATTATATTAATCTTTCCTGTCATTTCTCCGTTCATCATTTTCTTGGCAAATTGCCTATCATATGTTGTTTTTATAGTATTTATGAATCTCTCCCTAAAATCCATTTTCTGTAATTGCTTTATCATAAACTGCCAGTTCAAATTATCAAAAGCTTTTTGTGTATCTAGAAACATCAACGCCATTTGTTTTTCTGGGTGAGTCTCATAATATTCCAAGGTATTCAAAATCATCCTTATGTTATCTCTAATTTGCCTTTTTGGTAAGAATCCATTTTGATCACTGTGGATATATTCATTTAAAAGTTTTTTCAACCGGTTTGCCATTATTGAAGCAAAAATCTTATAATCTACATTTAATAGTGAGATTGGTCTATAATTTTTAATCAATTGTAAATCTATCTTCTTTAGGTATGAGTGTCACATATGCCTCTTTCCATGAATCTGGCATTTTAGCCTCTAATAATAATTAATTAAATAAGTCCAACATTACATTACTAATCACTTCTTCCAATGTTTTATACAACTCGGCTGGTAAGCCATCTGGTCCAGGTGCTTTTCCATTCTTTCGTCTTTTTATTGCTTTGTTAATTCCATCATTGTTATTCTTTCATCTAAAGTTCCTTTAAATTGTTCTGATAATTTAATTAAATCTGATTTTTCCAGATAGTTTTGTATCTCCTCCTCAGGGATCTTCTCATGTGAATAGAGTTTTTCTTGGAATACTTTCTTTTTTTCTTCAGTTCTATATTGTAATTTTCTTTCTTCATCTTGTACATACTTTATAACTTTTTTCTCTTTCTCTTTTCTTAGTTTATACACGAGCCATCTTCCTGGTTTGTTTGTGTTTTCAAAAAAATTCTGTTTCAATGCTCTCAATTGGTTTGCTAATGATTCTTGTTCATTTAAGATTATTTCATGCTTCTTCAGTTCCATCAATTTCTCCATTTTTTTCATTTTGAACATCTTTCTGGAACTTTTTTCCCAGGTTTTTATATTCTTCTTCCAATCTTACTTGTTTCTGCCATTTCTTTTTGTTCTTTTTCCCCAAATATGTTATTGCTAGTCCTCTAATATATGCTTTCATTGTGTCCCATACATTTTGACATGATGTATCTTCGTTTTTATTTAATATAAGAAAAATGTCCAATTCCTTTCCCACAAATTCCTGGAACCCTTTTTCATTTAATATTGTTGTATTCAAAGTCCATCTTGTCTTTTTCTTTTTCCTTTTCCTTTTCCATACTATTGTCATCAGACTATGGTCAGCCCAAATATTTGAACCAATATTCACTTCTTACACCTCTTCTACAATTCCAATTGATATCCATACCATATCTATCCTTGACCATGATAGATGTCTATTTGAATAAAAAGTATACTGACTCTCCTTCAAATGTTTTTGTCTCCAAATATCTTGGATACTTAATTCTTCTACCATTGTAAAAAAGGATTTTGGTCATGTTCTTCTAGTTTTTTTATTTGTCTTCAGAGTTTTATAGTCCAAATCTAGGTCTGTAATGGCATTAAAATCACCCATTATGCAAATGTTTTCATAGTTCAGTGCTATAATTTTTCTGTGCAATTGACAATAAAAATCTTCCTGCTTTTCATTTGGTGCATACAATGCTATCAAAACTAGTTTTTAAAGTTCATTTTTATTTCCACCATCAAAATCCTGCCTTCCTCATCTTCAAAAATTAATTTAGATTCTAATTTTTCTTTTATATATAATGCCACACCTCTTTTACTTTGTTGTAATGTAAATAAAACTTCTAGTTTGGGATATTGTAATAGTTTTATGTGTTGTTTTCTAATATAAACTTCTTGTAAACATATGTCCATCTTCAGAATATTTAATTTAAATAATAATCTGTTTCTTTTTATCGCTGCATTTAATCCATTTATATTTAAGGATATTGCTTTTATTCCTTCTTCCATGACTACTTATTACTAGATTTTAATTTCATTGCCCTCATCTCTCTTTGTTCGATTGGGTCTTTGGCTCTTGCCCCTTCTCTCTGAGCTCTTCTTTCACTTTTTCCTCTTTATCCTTTTCCTCTTTTTCTTTTGCAATGCCTACAGCTCCCAAATCTTCTTCCATTGATCCACAAAGTTGTTGATAAAATAACTTCGCTTTCTCAATTGAATCAAGTCTGTGTCTTTGTTCTCTCTATGTCACCATAATCCCTTCAAGTATTAATCATCTAAAACTCACTCCTTTGGATATTAAAAATCTTGTTAAGAATTGGTATTCTCTCCTCAAATCTCTAACTCTTCTAGGTATTTGTTGTAGAACCACTTTATCCTTTTCATTGCTCTCTTTGTAAATCTTACATGTACTTCCCTTAGTAGTTTATTCCTTACTTCATATCTAGTATAGATTGTAAAGGCTTCATCAATCTCATTTAAAATCTTTTCTTTGGGTTGTTCCAAGGCTTTAGCCAAAATCTCTACAATTATTTCTGGTAAATTTTCTCCTTTTTCTTCTTCTATATTTTGGAATCTTAAGTAAAATTCAGGGAGCTCCATTTCCAGCAAAATAATTGTCCTTTCTTGGATTTTGTCTACGGACACCAAATTTTCAACTTTTTTCTCTGTCATTTCCATTTTTTTTCTACTTTCTTAATTCTCTCCTCGTTCTTCCCCATTATTTCTTTCATTTCTTGCAGTTTCTATTTAATATCATTGTAGAGTGATTGCATACATTTGCGCAGCTCCATCATCTCGGACGTTTTCTGCATTTCTGTCACCGAGGGACTTTGTGCTGGCTGTGTTTATTTCTTCATTTCTTCATTTCCACTTCTCCAAAAGCTTAATGTAAATAATTGATAATGCACTTATGGTTTAATTCTAATCCAAATGTCTAATTCAATAATTGAATTAGTAGGCAAAAAATTAAAAAAGAGATAGAAAAAAAAGAAAAAAGTAAAAATTCTCAAATCACCCCTTCCCTTCAAAAATATAAAGAAAAAATAAATAAAGAAAAAAACAAGCTGGAAGAGAGGGAGGAAGAAAAAAGAGATTGTAATCCAACTCTTTTAATATTTTGGAATCTCAAGTACAGGTCCGCTTTTTCCATTTCGAGTTGTGCCACCATATGCTCCAGTTCTTTATTGAGACTACCCATTTTTCCATCTATTAATTTTATTTTCTCCTCTATCTGTTCTGCTTTTCCCTCCACCTTTGTAATTTGTTGTTCATTTTTTAAAATTAACTCCTGAAATAAATCTACCTTTCCATCTAGTTTTTGGATATCATCTTTAACTGCATTTTTAACATCATCCATATCTTTTCTCGCCTGTTCATAATTCTTTACCATGAATTCTTGCATTTTTATCATAGTTTCCTGTATCGATACTAATGTTGTCTGTACAGCCTGCATTGTCATCATAATGGATTGCTTTTCTGTTGGAAACATTGTATCTAGTGTTTTCTGTGCTATTGGAGAGGCTGTCGCTCCACTTGGTATTGAAACAATTTTCTTTCCGATTTTCCCTGTTGTTGTTATAGTTGATGTCATCTCTTTCAAAATTTTGTGCTGTTTCTCCAATATATTATCTATTCTTTCCCAGATCCGCATCCACTATATTCTGTATCCTATGTTCTTAATATATATAAATATCTGTGTCTACTCTAATACCAGTTTATGATCCACCAACTCTAAACTATGTACCTAACAAAAATATTAATACAATATAAGGATCAGATATAAGTTATAGATATTAAATATTAATTATAGATATTAAGAATAAGGTTGTAATATAACTCTAATCAATTACTCCTAAATAGAATGTTATTACTCCAGAAAAAAAACCAAAGCTATTAAAATTACTATATAACTTTAGTTAGGTAATCCTAATAATTAATTACTTTCAAATTATTAAAGTTGCTAAAAATGCTAAAAGTTACAACGGAATTACTTAATCTTTCTTAACAATAATTATTGGAAAAACAAAAATAAAGGAAGGAGAACAAGAGAGCAATACAATCTAATCAATCAATCATTTCATTAGTATAAATTAATAATCTTAATCCTCTACAATTAACTTATCAATCAATCAATCAATCAATCAATCAATCTATTAAGACTATATATAGGATTATGAGATTTTTACCATATATAATTTATATAATTATCCGAGGTCAAAATATAACTTTGTAAGTTATTTCTCTTTTATAATCCCAACTATGCTTTATATTTGTGTAGTTTATGTATTCCAAACAATACGTTATTGCCTATAGTTCCAAGTCCAATTGCTGTTTTCAAATGTCACTCTCCAGATGGATTTTACTCAGATTATCTCCTTTTATTCTTTAAAATTTCAAAGTCTAAAATGGAATTATTGTTTTGTTTATATGTTTTCCACTAGTCCAGTGTTCCAAGATGTCCGGCACAGTCCCAGTGACGATCTGTTTCTTCTTTTCTATCACTTTGCATTTGCACTTTGTCTTGCCCACTAGCCCTCTCCTTCAACGGAGCTTATTTAATCAGAAAAACTCTCTTTCCAATGTATTTATATGTATATTTCCCCCCCCCCTACGGAGGAGGAAAGCTTTAAACTTACTGCCACCAGTTGTCAAAGTTCAGTTTTGCTGAATCACTCTGGCCGATCTTACTGCTGCCACTTTTTTCCTCTCGCTGTGCCAACTCTCCTTTTTGCTGCGCTTCTGGAGTTAAAATCCTATCCTCCTTTCGTCGGCTCCTCGATGCTAAACAAAAAAGAAATCCTTTGTGACGCTGGATCTTTGCTCTCACTGCCGATTCTCACTGCACTCCCTTCCTGTCTTCCTGTTCTTAAAGACACGGGCCGTCAGGTCTCTGGATCCGCCGTGTGGGCTTCTTTCTTCTATGTCCGAAATAAGGGCTCTCCTTGGTCCGATGGAAGATCGCACCTCTCCTCAACGGGCCTCCGAAGTCGCCCTCCTTCTCACGGTCCTCCCCCGAACCGATCTCCCTTTTTTAAGGGCTCCGAAACACAGAAAATCAGTACGGGAAAGCAGAGCTCGTGCTGCTCCGACCTGCGCCTCCGCTGGAAGTCCTGTAATCCAACTCTTTTAAAAGGAAAAAAATAAAAAATAAAATTTTAAAATCAAAATCAAAAATAAGTGTTGATAAGGAAAAAAGTGAAAATTAAAAAAAAAGTTTCTTCTGATTCTTCAATTCTCAATCCACAAAAAGGTAATACTTAAAAAGAGGAAACCAGTTCTATTGAATTCCATAAAAGAAATCTCCAACCAAAAAAGTGACAAAAGTGAAAGGTAAAAAGACAAACTTAAAAACTTTTTTTAAAGATTTCCTTGATTTGGTTGTGTCATCGTCCAGATGTGGGCTGCTCCACTCGGATATGTTACTGGCTGAGCTATAGTTTTTTGACCACGCCCCTTGCTCCTTCCTTTGGGGCCCAGTTTAAGCTCAGTCGGCCTGAGAGTAACATCTCCTACAGATCTGGCTCTCAGCCCAGGTCTGTTCGATTGCATTTAAGTTGTAAGTTTTTTGACCTTTTAATTTCTTATTTCTTTCCTCCATTTTAATTTTTAAATTTAACTTGTATTTTTTCCGAGGGTACCGGTCTACTAGGCTAGTTTAATTTTTTATTTTTTATTGTATTTTTGTAGCCTACCGGTATACCCTGTATTGGAGCAGCCTGATCTCTCAGGCTTCATTTTCTCCAGGCAGCGGTCATTTTGGAAGCCTCCCTTGCACGTTTTTTAAACAGCTTTTTTCCTTTGGTGTGGCTTTTTAGCCCTTTATTATCAATGAAAGCTCAGGGGGTTCTAAACCACTTTAAACTACCAACGGTTATAGCAAATTCCTGGGAATCACCCCAGAATCGCTAAAACTGGCCGCCGCCGCCCCCCTGAGCTGCTGGACCACTAATTAGCTGTAGGGCGGCTCTTTGAAGTGCTGCAGCAATTTTAAATAAATAGCCGCTTTGCCACCGAGTCCATAGGAGGTTTTTTCCTACTTTTTTGGCCTCAATCCTCCTATACCACCAATGAAGCTTATGCAGGAGGGGAATTGCAAGGTTTCCTTGCACCCCCCCCCCAGTGGCAATATTAACAGCCTGAATTTTTGGTGGCTGCAAAGGCGCTTAATAGGGGCTGCCTCTAGGTTCTCCTGGACAGTCACCTCTAGAGCAGCGTATATCCTGCTCACGTGTTACCTGGCAGCCATTGAGCAAACGCCAGAACCTCTGTCTTTTGTTTACCTTACCACATGGTGAAAGTGAAACTAAAATCTTTCCAGTCGACATCTTAGTCTCAGTGAGTATGCTATTGCAATAGCAGAGCGTTCTTCCCAAGGGGAGGGAAATACCATGTCTCCAGGAAAAAAATCAACTTGCAAACGCAAGCATCGTTCTAAAACAGAAGAAAAAGATTTGGAACGAAGGCATAAGGCTTTAGAGAAGCATATTACAAAAGCTATTGTTCATATGGCCAGTAAGGAAATTACCCCTCCTCCTCCTCCCTTCCTCCCTGTTGTAGAAGTTCACCAGGCTTGGTCCTCAGAAAGTGAGGGTGGGGTCCTTATACAGGAAGAACAAAGCACTCTGCAAAATCCTTTTGCAAGTAAATTAATTACTCCTGCTACTCCTGATTCTGGTAGACCTGTGGCACCAGTTCAAGGGAGTTCAAGGGAGTCTCCCTTGCAAGAACAGACTCCAGAGGAACTTTTTGAAAATTTACCTGAAAGATTAAAAGTCTTAATTGATTGGGCCATCGCCTCTTGGGTGGCAAATACCTGTACAAGCCATTGTTCTGGCTCAATAATTTCTGAGCATTCCACTCATGCTAGAGTCTCTCCTGCAGTTAGCCTCACTGGTTCTCATTCCCCTGCAGCTTCTAGAGCGAGTGAAATTTTTGGATTGGAGGGAGAGCACCATTCTGATTTATTAGATGATGAGGTGTAATTCAGGATCAACCTGCCTTCATAGATTTATTTCCCCCAAACAAATTTAAGTCTCTGTTACATAAAGCAGTATTACTGCAGCTTTAGATAATGATGATTACATCAAGGAAATGCAAGAAACTCCCCAGGGTCATAAAAAAGGACTTTTTTCTGAACCTACTCCTGAACAATCCTTTGTTCCAGTCCCTCAATTATTCACAGACGTGGTTAAGAAACAGTAGTCTAGCCCTGCAACCATGGCCTCTGCCTTTGCCTCAGACAGGAGATATTATACAGTTGCACCTAAATTTGCTCAGCTGTTGCAAGTCCCCCCAGTGGACAGCCCTGTAGCAGCTCTCTCATCTCCTTCCTCTTATGTGCCAGGGGATACTTCCGAAGATCTACGTCCTGAGGATAAAAAATTAGACTTCCTGCGGAAAAAGAAACACCAGGCGGCAGCATGGGCAATTCAGTCGGCTGCCTCAGCCTCCTTTTTCAATCGATCAACCATCCTTTGGGTTCAGCAATTGCAAGCAAGAGTGCTCCCTAGTGAGGTTCGCCTCCATCAGGATATCAGTAAAATCATAGCTGCTACTCAATTCTCAGCTGATGCCACTCTAAATTCAGTCAAATTCACCTCTAGAGCCCTAGCCTCTACTGTATCAGCCCACAGGATGATCTGGCTTTGTCAGTGGCCAGCAGATCTTCGGGCCAAATGGCGTTTGGCTGCAGCTCCATATTCTGCAGAAAAATTATTTGGTGAGTCACTCAATCCTCTCCTTATTGAAACACGGGACAAGTGTAAGATTCTGCCTTCAACATCTATGTGTGTTGACAGATGAGCCTCCTTATTACAGAAGGGCATCCTTTCGTCCCTATTACCAAGGAAGTACTTTCCAACAGGGCTTCCCTCAGGGATCAAGCCGGTCCTTGGACTGTTAGTCCTTTTGGGATAGAGGCAGACAATTCACAGGCTAAGCAGCCCTTTCGCAGCTCCGGCTACCACCAGTCCTGCAGCCATAAGTTATTCATCGCCAAATCCTCCCATTGGAGGCTGCCTGGCTCTCTTCGTAGACAGGTGGAAAGACTCTACCCCAGACCTCTGGGTCCTCTCTATAGTAACATTTGGTCTCCCTCTGGAATTTATCTCCACACCTCTGACCCGTTTCATTCAGTGCCCACCTTACAGCAGCGAGTCCAGACACCATCTGATGGACCAAGCTGTTCAGCACCTCCTGCATATCCACGCCATAGAGGAGGTTCCCCAAAGCGAATGGAAGCAAGACTTTTACTCTATCCTGTTTGTGGTTCCGAAGCGGTCTGGGGGGTGGAGGTCAATACTGGATTTAAAATCTCTCAATTCTTACATAGTGTATTGCAGATTCAAAATGTGTTCACTAACCTCTGTTCTTCAGGGGATTCGTCCCAATGACTTTCTAGTTTCTATAGATCTCATGGAGGCTTACCTTCACATTCCTGTTCTGCCAAAGCATCGACAGTATCTCCGCTTCAGTTACACAGGAAAACATCTACAGTACCGAGCCCTCCCTTTCAGACTGGCATCAGCCCCGAGGGTCTTCACAAAGGTCCTGGCGGTCGTAGCAGCTCATCTGAGACAACAACTGGTAAGACTCCAGGCTTACCTGGATGATATTTTGATTCTGGTTCACTCTCACGACCAAGCATCACACGATCTACACACCATTATTTGGACCTTGAATGAACACGGGTTCCTGGTCAACTATAAAAAGAGCCAATTAGTACCAGTCCACAGACTTGTTCATCTCGGTGCCATTATAGATGCACATCAGGGTGCAGTCTACCTGTCCTTGAAATGACGAGCCGACATCAGAGACATGATAATGCACATTCACAAAAATCCTTCTGTTCCGCTGGCCACCTTGTCAAAACTTCTAGGCAAAATGATCTCCTGCATTCAGATCATCCCCTGGGCACGCCTTCACGCTCGGCACCTGCAGTGATTTCTACTTCCTTTCCAAAGGAAACGACAAGCTCACACCATGGCCACTGTCAGAGTCCCACTCTGTCAGGCGATCACTACACTGGTGGACATAGCCTTCGCTAGACAAGGTATGCCTTTTCATGGACCAGAACAGGATCACCCTCACAACAGACGCCAGTCTTCACGGCTGGGGAGCATATCTCGAATAGCATGTGGCTCAGGGTCATTGGTCTCCATTAGACCTCTCCAACCCCATAAATTGGCTAGAACTGAAAGCCATCCACCTGGCTCTCATACAATTTCAATAGTTTGTTCAAAACCATCATACTGGTTGTCTGGTACTGATACACAAAAGCACATGTCAATTGTCAAGGGGGAACTCACTCAAGACATCTCATGGAGGAAGCCTTTCGTCTAGGCAAGTGGGCTGAGCAACATCTCCTCTCCATCAGAGCAGATCACATAGCGGGGAGAGAGAACACCCAAGCAGACTTCCTCAGCAGGAACCAGATAGACAATGCCGAGTGGCAGCTCCATCCAGACATTTTTCAAGCAATATGCAACAGGTTCGGTTTTCCGAACATAGACCTTTTCACAACGAATCTGAACACTCAACTTCCTTGTTTCTTCTCGAGGTTCCCGACTCCAGGAGAGGAGGGGATCAATGCTCTCCGACTCACATGGCCTCCCGGTCTTCACTATGCCTTCCCACCTCTGCCTCTAATCCAAGGTCTGCTTCGGAAAGTGGTTGCCCACAAGGTGGAAATAATCCTCGTAGCTCCACACTGGCCGCGGCGCCTGTGGTTTGCAGATCTGATCAATCTCTCAGTATCATTGGAGGATTCCATCAGACCAGATCGTCCTGCGGCAAGGGATCTTGAAACATCCAGAACCTCAGTGGCTCCAACTGACTGCTTGGCACTTGAAAGGGCCTTCCTAAAGCAGGACATGTATTCAGATAGGGTGATTCCTACTGTACAGGCTTTTAGACGCAAGTCCACATTTAGGCTTTACAATATCACCTGGGTTGCTTTTGTAAGATGGTGTAGGTCCCACCAGGTCAATCCTCTTTCAGCCTCCCCTCCCCAGGTCCTAGAATTCCTTCAGGATGGCTTGGACCGCGGTCTGGCCCACAGCACACTTAGAAGGCATGTGGTGGCACTTATCCAGTCCCTCTGAACAACTTCTCACTCATCACCCCATTATTAAAAAATTCCTAAGAGGAGCCAGGCTCCTACGGCCTTCCTCAATTCATAGGTATCCTATCTGGGATCTACCCAGAGTCCTTGAAGCCTTAACTACCTCTCCCAGGGAGCCCCTCCGCATGGTCCACCTTCATTTCCTCACCCTTAAAGTAGCCTTCTTAGTGACTATAACTTCAGCTCACCGCATTTCAAAGCTGGCAGCTCTCTCTGTTAGAGAAGATCTCTGTATCTTCAGACCTGACACTGTCATCTTACGACTGGATCCCTATTTTATTCCCCAAGTTAATTCTCTTTTTCATAGAACTCAGGACATCATTCTCCCCAATTTTTGTCCTAGACCTTCCCATAGCTTGGAGTGAAGGCGGTACACCTTAGATGTGCGGAGGACTCTAAAAATGTACATTAAACGAACTTTTAGAAAATCTGAATCTGCCTCTTTTAGAAAATCTGAGGCCTTGTTTGTCTCCTTTTTGCCAAATTCCCTAGGGCAAAAAGTTTCCTCTGCGACTGTTGGTCGTTGGATCAGAGCATGCATTGCCTCAGCATATCAGGCCCAGCCGGTCCCTATTCCCAGTCGAATTACTGCTCACTCCACCCAGAGTGCAGCCATTTCAGCAGCCTGGGCAACTCAGACTTCCCTCAAGGAGGTCTGCAGGGCGGCCACCTGGTCCACCCCCTCGCCATTTATTAGGGATTACAAGTTAGATATATTTGCTTCTGCAGAAGCGTCATTTGGCAGGAGGGTTCTGCAACAGATGCACTGGACAGGGGTCTCCACAGGCCCTTCGTTATTCCGCCCTTAGGACTGGCAAAACATTGGTATGTCCCACATCTGGACAATGACACAACCAAATCAAGGAAATTGGGCATTGGTCTTAACTTAAAGGCCAAATTACTTGATAGTAATTTGTGTCATCGTCCAGCCCCTCCCTCTGTCTCAGGGCCTATATAGTTTGTTTGTTCATGTTAAAGGACTTTATTTTTCAGTTGTCCCGTTGGACCAGTTTTTTCTATCTCTGACGGTGGTGGTTCCTGTTGGAGATCTTTCCCGTGGCCTCCTTCGCCAAACTGGGTCCCAAAGGGAGGAGCAAGGGGCGTGATCAAAAAACTATAGCTCAGTCAGTAACAGATCTGACTGAAGCAGCCCACATCTGGACGATGACACAACTATCAAGTAATTTGGCCTTCAAGGTAAGACCAATGCCCATTCTCAAAACAAAATTAAACAACTGTCGGGTATGCTTCCTTCAGTATCCGGGAAAGGAAAACCCAGACTTCATTATAAAATAAAGTATGGTACTTTTACTAGATATAAAGTGAATGCAACCATGGAAAGCAGGATTCTGAGGCAAAAAGGGTGAAAGTTACAGATAGAAAGCATCTCCTCTCATTTTCCACTGTAAATCATCAAATCCAAAGGTCTCCCAGAGGTCAGCTGGGAGCACACGTCTGGCCGTGTCATCATCCAGGAATGCGGTGGCTGTTGGCCTGATAACAGCTTAAGAATCGGTTTCGTTTCCTGGGCTCATCCATAGCCCAGCTGCCTACCCCCCCCCCTCCATTACTATGACAGTCAAAGGAGAAAAGCGGAGGCTGACATTCAGCCCCCCCTTCAGAAGAGATGACCTCTAGTCCTGAAACAGAGAGAAAAAGAGGTAATATCACAACAATTAAAAACCATCACTACTTAAGGTTTATCAGGGTATTTGGTGTGAAGCAACTGCACTTTTTAAGGTGCCCGAACATCACGTTTATTCACCCATTCAGTTTGTGATAATGGGAAGTGCTTCCAGGCCACCAGATACTGCACTTTACCATGATGTTTTCTAGAGTCCCATTGGTCTGGGGGTGATGGGCGGAGCTTAACCTCTGGGCGGAGCCTACCAGCATCAGGAACTTTTTCCAAAAGTTGGAGGTGAATTGTACTCCTCTGTCTGAAATTATACATTTCGGAGTCCCATGTAACCTATACACATGTTGAAAAAAACAATTTAGCAAGGGTTTTTGCTGATGGGATCTTAGGACATGGGATAAAATGCACCTGTTTGGAAAACAAATCAGTCACTACCCATATAACTGTGCACCCCCCACTATCTGGAAGGTCTACAATAAAATCCATGGATATTTCCTTCCAAGGGGCAGTGGGTCTGGTTACACTTTGGAGTAGACCAGGTGACTTTCCCGGAGGTCTCTTAGCTGAGGCACACACTGGACAGCTTGCTACATATGCCCCTGTGTCCTTTTTGAGTGCAGGTCACCAGAACTGTCTTTTGACAAGATGTAAGGTTTTGACAAATCCAAAGTGCCCCGCCACTTTGGAGTCATGAGCGTGCTGCAGAACTGTTACTCTTAGGCTGGCTGGAACATATAATTTAGCCCCAATCCAAGCTAGTCCATCACGAAGTGTGCATTCATTTGAGTGGGCTTGGAACCACTCGTCGGTTTTCGAAGTCTCTTGAAATTTCTGGAGCAAATCGCCCGAGAGGCTTGGTTCACTCTTCGACTGTGCTCTGGTAGTCACTGGTGCCGCCAGTTGGGTTGAAGAGACAATTGGATGAACCACCTCCTCCCTGGTGCTGTTGTATTGAGGCAATCTGGACAGAGCATCTGCCATGAAGTTCTTCCCACCAGGGAGATAGCACAAGGTGAAATTAAAATGGTTGAAGTGTTGGGCCCAGCGAACTTGTTTTGGTGACAATTTACGTGGGGCTTTTAAAGGTAATTGCTTGTGGGTGTGTGGCGCAGTCCATTCCAATACCGCCCGAACCTTCCCAGGGTCCATTTCTATTCCCTCCTGGGAGGTGCGATATCCAAGATAGTCAATTTTGCTTTGGTGGAATTCGCACTTAGAAAGTTTTGCATACAGTTCAGCAGCCCTGAGTTTTTTCAGGACAGTGCACACTAATTTCACATGGTCGGCCATGTTCTCAGAGTAGATGAGAATGTCATCCAAATAAACCAGCACCCCCTTGTACAAATGCTCCTGCAAAACTTCGTTGATCAATTGCATGAATACCGCAGGAGCTCCTTGTAGTCCAAAAGGGAGTACTCGGAACTGGAAACATCCCAGTGGGCAGTTAAATGCAGTTTTCCATTCATACCCCTCCTTAATTCGCACTCTGTAGTAATCTTCCCGTAAGTCCAGTTTGGTGAAAACATTTCCCTTCCCTAGGTGGGCTAACATGTCCTTCATGAGGGGTAGGGGGTAGACATTTTCCACGCAAATAGCATTTAAATTCCTATAATCAACTACTAGACAAAAGGAACCATCTTTCTTTTCCCAGAATAGAACTGGCGCAGCCACCCGTGGCCTAGCTGGTTGGATGAAACCTCGTTCTAGGTTTTTGTCAATGAAATTTCGTAATTCCCACAGCTGACGGGGCCATTGGGTAAATTTTTGGCTTAGGAAGCTTTACTCCAGGGAGTATCTCAATGGTGCAGTCTGTAGCCCTGTGGGGGGGGGTAGCACATCCGAGGCCTTCTCACTAAAGACTTTTTGGAGATCCCAATACTCCTTTGGAATTTTCTCCTCCCCTTCAATGTGGTCTATTGCCATCTCTGCTTCTTTGTGCTCCTCTCCGCCCTCAAGGGGGGGGGGTTCTTCCCTCTCTAGTGGTGGGTTCCTAGCGTGAATGCGCAAAACCCATTTTCCAATTAACTCACGGGTTACATTTACGTAACGAGGGCAGGCCAAGTATAAGCGGTCGTTCCATGCTAGGGGCCACAATAAAACTGAGAGTCTCTACGTGGTCCCCTAATTTCATTTCAATGGGTTCGGTTATGAAATTGGTTGCCCCCCCTGCCATCAATCCATCTAGCTGACAAAATGCAATAGGCCTTTTCAATGATTTCAGTCTCAGGCCCATCTCCTCTACCACTTTCGGGCTGATAATGCATCTGGTGCACCCAGAGTCTAATAAGGCTGGCATCTATGCATGGGCCCCTGTGGACGGCACCCTTAATTCTACGGGGATGAGCATGGGGCCCTCAGTGTGACTCACCAGATCATCGGAGTCAGAGTCGGTCTCGCTGTCGTCTGCGTCAGTCAGAGTTCCCAACTCACCCTTGGCCCGGGGAGCAAACTCAACAACTTCCCCTTCCAGCGCGGTTTCACGAACTTTTGTGGATGCTTTGTCCATTTTCTTAGGCCCTCTGCTGGTAGGTTTTGGCACTGGCTTGGAGGAACACTCAGCAGCCTGGTGACCTTCAATGCCACACTTGAAACACGTGAAGGGTTTCGGCTTGGGTTTGGACTCCGTCCTCCCCCCGGCCATCTTTGGGGCTTCCTTGCAGTAGTAGGATGAAGGCTCCCCAGCACACCCTCTTCGGAGTCGACTTTGGGCTATCTCGATTTCCGCGTCCTCAGCTACTATGTACCAACTGTGCAAATCTTCCTTCTTGCTCTACAGTCTTTGTAGATTTCCTCATGCAGTCCGTCTTTTAAACTCTCCAGCAGAGCCGTTTCTGACCACCCTGTCATGTATGGTGCCAGCTCCCGAAACTCTTGGGTGTATTCCGCTACTGATCTCCGGCCCTGCTGGATACTCTTCATTCGGAGTCTCGCCTTCTGCTCAGCTAGGTGGTCCTCAAACTGCCTCCTAAAGCTGCCATGAACAAGTTATAATTACGCAGCAGGGGGGAATTGTTATTGTGGAGGACCACCATTCATTCAGCTGCCACTTCCTCCGAGGCACTAGTGACACACCTCACTCGAGCTGCATCCGATAGGTAGTTCTCCCCTCAGTCTTGCATGTGATTCCACGCTTGGGTTAAGAAAAGCCCCAGGGTTTTCGGGTCTCCTCCATATTTTCCAGGTGGGGGGGGGATTTTTGGTTTCTTGCATCTGCGGGGTGGGGCCTGCAAGGCTGGGGGTCCCTGGTCTGCTGCATCCCACACTTGGCCACCCAAAGCCTGGGATGTATCTTTGCCAGCTCCCTCTTCCTCTCCCCCACAAGCCCCTTCCTCTGGATTTACTTTGGAGTATTCTATTCCCTTCCCTACAGGGGTTGCATAAAACTCACGGTTTTTTCAGCTTTCTTCAACATCATGGATGAGTTGTAGTGCTTTTGCCATCATGAGGCTTTCCTTTTGCTCTTGCAGCCACACTGCCTCCCCTTTTCGGGGTCTGGAGCTGGTTACACCATGGGGGGTCCTCCCCAGGTCTGGCAACCTTCCTACTCCTTTCGACCATCTGGTTTCGTCTGGCTCCTCTCTCAGCTGTAAATTCTCCATCCACACTGCGGCCTCTTCCCCCGGCTGGCATGAAGTCATTGCTGAGCCATATGCCCCCATCTGATCTAAATCACTTTCTTGATCAGACATTCTGTGAATTTCAGCCCCCTTGGTGTTGTCCGGGATGGCTGAGGATGAGAATCCTGCTTAATGTTGGGTATGCTTCCTTCAGTATCGAGAAAAGGAAAACCCAGACTTCATTATAAAATCAAGTATGGTACTTTTACTAGATATAAAGTGAACGCAACCATGGAAAGCAGGATTCTGAGGCAAAAGGCGTGAAAGTTACAGATAGAAAGCATCCCCTCCCATTTCCACCGTAAATCATCCAATCCAAAGGTCTCCCAGAGGTCAGGTGGGAGCACACGTCTGGCCGTGTCATCATCCAGAAATGCGGTGGCCGTTGGCCTGATAACAGCTTAAGAATCGGTTTCGTTTCCTGGGCTCATCCATAGCCAAGCTACCCCCTCCCTCCATTACTATGACAGCCAAAGCAGAGAAAAGCGGAGGCTGACAACAACCCAGAAAGAAAAAGTTAAAATAAAATAAAATAAAAAGTTACATTCCACAAGGCCAATATGGAAAAGGAAGTTCCAAAACAATTAAAGTCTAATCTCTCAGTCTACCACAGCTGTTCTATTATCTTCTTAGTTAAAATGTCAAGGTCAGGTATCTGTTAAACTTTCTTTAAAATATATGTGTCTTTTTTATTATTTTCTTCTGCCACTAGATGGCACTACAGGTTAACTTTCCGTCTTAAACAATGCTCCAATACTTTCACTTCTTTAAACAAAGTATCTTTTAAGCAATCAACATTGTAACAGTCCATTCCAAAAAAAAAGAAAGAAAAAATAATAAGTAATCCATTCAGTCATTCAAAGCTTTAATATCCAAATGTCCAAATATCCAAATGTTTTTAAAGTCTTCAAATCTTTTTTTTCAGTAAAAGTTTAATAGAAAAAAAAATTTAATGGGCTCTCAGTCACACGTTCCTTGCTGCCCCAGTTTTCCAGATGTGATTGCGAGCACACACCTGCACCCACTCCTAACTCTCAGCCTCTCTTCTCCACCCTTTTTATCATTCAGTTAGTTTAAGAGAAACTTTCAAGTGATAAAATCAAGTCAGTCTCACCTTGATGTCACAGACTGATTCTTTACTTTCTCTTCTGATAGGCCTCCACAGCTTTTTAGTGACTTCCTGGTCACTTTCCCACTGTGTCCAATTTGAGGAGCTTCTTCTAGTCTTCCTAGGGGAGTTGCAGCCCCCCTGGATTGACCAGTACATGCTCCCCTTGTTGGTTGTCCCTACAGGACAACTTAGATCACAAATGACCCTTGGACATCGGGGATATAGACTACTCTTTAGGAGCTCCTAAAGAGTCCATCGTGCCGCTGCGACATTGGCCACACCCCCACCACTGCAGCATTTCTAATGGTTCTATCTTCTGATAATATTTCTGAAATGGGGATCCTACTATAGACATTTCTCAGGGAAAAAAATCTTTTCTCCATCAGAGTTAACAATGTCACAGTATTAGATAATGTTAAGCCTAGACAGGATTAAATTAGAACGATCAAGCATTGATATAGATGCAGGCATAAATCTGTATCATATATAATATAAATATATTAGATTTGATTTGCTTCCAAGCATTGCAAAAGATAGGGAAAGAAGAACATGAACTGATAGATCAGGGGCGTCAAATTCAAGGCCCTAGGGCTGGATCCAGTCCACTGGGTGCTTAGATCTCACCCATGGGGCTGGCCTGGAAACAGCAAAGGACCGGTCCACAGTGCTTCTGCTAACAAAAAGAGCTCAGAGAGGCCCTGTGTGGTCCCCTGTGCCCCGTTTTTGGCCTGGACGGCCTCCTGCAGCTGTCTGTCAGTGAAAATGGAGCATGGGAGGCTGAATGCGCAGGCTCCCTCCCCAGTCTCCATTTTTGCTGGCAGAGGGCTGCAAGAGGCCATCCAGGCCAAAAATGGGACACGGAAAGACCACGCGTGGAGCCTCCTACACTCCATTTTCTCTGGCAGAGGGCTACAGGAGGCCATCAAGGCTGAACATGGGGCGTGGGAAGTTCTGTTTTCATTGGCAGAGTCCTATCAAAACAAACTAAAAACAAAACAAAAGGAGCAATGTTTCCCCTTTTCCATTTGAACATGCAAGAAGGGACAGGAAAGAAGAAAGACAAAGAAAAAGAAAAAGGAGGAAAGATGGAAAGAGAGCAAGGAAGGAAAATAAGGAAAGAGGGGAAGGAAGAAGAAAGAATGAAGAGGGAAGGAAAAGAAGGAAGGAAGAAAGAAAGAAAGAAAGGAAGGAAGGAAGGAGCTTATAATGAGAGTGAGGGAGGGTCTCCAAAGTCCTGCCTTAGCACTTGACTACCATAGGTGCCCCCGACATGAGTCCCGTGTCATGCCCACCGTGGTTACGCCCCTCCACACTCCTTCCAAGGTCAAGCAAAATCCTGATGCAGCCCTCAATGAAATCGAGTTTGACACCCCTGTGATAGATCATTCCTGATCTCCTAAGCCTAGTTAAAAAATGGACTGTCCGTGGGAAACATTACCATCTTTTAAATTCAGAAAAATATGATAATAAAAACCCAGACCAGCGCAATACAGCTGAGAAAGAAAAACAAGAAATCCAAGAAGAACTAGCATGGCTGCACAAAGATCTCTCTGACAAATTGAAAGACAAAAAGGACAAGTACAAAAAATGGAAAGAGGGGCACATAACTAAGGCAGAATATCAGCAGACAGCCAGAATCTGCAAAGTCAGGCAAGCAAAGGCTCAGAATGAACAGAGACTTGCAGCAAAAGTCAAAGATAGCAAAAAGTTTCTTCCAACATATAAATAACAAGAAAAAAAATCAAGGTCCACCAAAGAAAGAAGATGGCAAGGAACAGGCAACAGACAGAAAGCAGAGCTGCTTAACCCATTCTTTGCATTGGTCTTCATGCAAAAAGAAACTATAGCCCAACCTACCAGAAACATAACTGTAAAAAAAAATGGAAATAAAAGTTAAAATAAGCAAAAAATATAGTAAAAGAACACCTGTCTGATCTTGATAAATACAAATCATCAGGATGTGATGGATTACATCCCAGAGTTCTTAAGGAGCTACCAGATGTCATCTCAGAACCACATCTTTCAAAAATTCTGGAACACCGGAGAACTATCAGAGGACTGGAAAAGAGCTGATGTGGTCCCCATATTCAAATAAGGAAAAAAAACAAGACCCAGGAATCTACAGACCAATCAGTGTAGCATCAATACCTGGAAAAGATAATAAAAAAACAGATCTTCCAACATCTAGTAACGAGTAAAGTAATAACTAGCAGTCAGCAAGGGTTTTTTAAAAACAGATCATGCCAAACCAATCTTATTTCATTCTTCGACATAGTGACTAAATTAGTAGACAAGCGAAATATTGTGGACATAATATACTTAGACTTCAGCAAGGCATTCAACAAAATAGACCACAACCTACTTCTTTGTAAGGTAGAAAAAAGTGGGATAGATAGCTTCACCACCAGATGGATTCACAACTGGCTGACAAACTGTACTCAACAAGTAGTCCTTAATGGGTTTAAGTCTACATGGAGAGAAGTAAGCAGTTGGGGTACCACAAGGTTCCATCTTAGGCCCAGTACTCTTCCAATATTTTCATAACATCTTAGATGAGGGAATAAAAGGAGAACTTCCCAAATTTTCAGATGATACTAAGCTGGCAGGAATAGCTAACACCCTAGAAGATAGGATCAAGACCCAGATGGATCTTGACAGACTGGGCCCTATCTAACAAAATGAAATTAAATGTAGAGAAAAGTAAAGTCCTACACTTAGGCAAGAAAAACCAAAAGTACACATATAGGCAGGGTGAAACAAGTAGTCCATAATGGGTCTAAGTTTACATGGAGAAAAGTAAGCAGTGAGGTGCCACAAGGTTCCATCTTAGGCCCAGTACTCTTCAATATCTTCATAAGATACGACTTAGATGAGGGAATAGAATGGGAACTCACCAAATTTGCAGAAGATGCTAAGCTGCCAAGAATAGCTAACACCCTAGAAGATAGGCTCAAGATCCAGATGGATCATGACAGACTTGAACACTGTGCCCTATCTAACAAAATGAAATTCAATGTAGAGAAAAGTAAAGTCTTGCACTTAGGTTAGAAAAACCAAAAGTACACATATAAACTGGGGGAAACCAGGCTTAATAGCAGTGACCGTGAGAGGGATCTTGGAGTCTTAAAGGACAATCAGCTAAATGAGCCAGCAGTGTGCAGCAGCAGTTAAAAAAGCCAATGCAATCCTAAATTGCATTAACAGAGGGATACAATCGAGATCAAGTGAGGTATTAATAGCACTCTATAAACCCCTAGTAAGAATACACCTAGTGTACTGCATCCAGTTTTGGTCACCACACTATAAAAAAGTTGTTGAAACTCTATAAAAAGTTCAGAGGAGACCAACCAGGATGATTAGGGGACTGGAGACTAAAACATATGAAGAACGGATACATGAACTGGGCACGGCTAGTCTAGTGAATAGAAGGACTGGGGAGACATGATAGTAGTGTTCTAATATTTGAGGAGCTGCCACAGAGAGGAGAGGGTCAAGCTATTTTCCAAAGCATCTGAAGGCCAGACAAGGAATAATGGATGGAAACTGACCAAGGAGAGATTCAATCTAGAAATGAGGAGGAAGTTTCTGACAGTGAGAATAAGCAACCAAATGAACAATTTGCCTTCAGAAATTGTGGGAGCTTCATCACTTGAGACTTTCAAGAAAAGATTGGACTGCCATTTGTCAGAAATAGTATAGGGTCTCCTGCTTGAGCGGGGGGGGGGGGGGGGTTGGATTAAAAAAAAGTCCAACCATCTAAATGTAAATGTAAATGTAAAGATGTAGGACAAAAAGTCCCTACATCTAAAAAATATTCAAGTTACATGCAGACTTACTCTTCCTGAGACCATTGTCTGTGACCTGTCCTTAAATACCACATTTCAATTCTTACTTTGTTACAGAGCCCCAGATTACAACATCGAACATGCGAACAAGTTAACTTCACTACTAACTTGGGCAGCCTCCTGCCTACACCCAATAATCTTTCTTGGTGACCTTACCTTACAACTTATTAATTGGACCCTAAATGAATGTACAATTGAACTTACACATGCAACCCTGTACAATACTGTAACTAATCTGGAACTTGATCAACTAGTAACTAACAACACTAGACTCAACAACTGCCTCAATCTCATTTTCTGCAACAGTTTAAATTTTATTTATGGACTACAAATAAAAGAACTATTCTCCAACAGCGACCGCAGCATGATTGACTTTTGTCTTAACTTATGCCCTCTCAAAAATCATCATAATGATGGGATTCCCAGTTATAACTTTAAAAAAGCCAACTATGAGCTCATAGACAATGAACTCTCATATCTTGATTGGCAAAATCTATTCTCTTGCTGTAATATTGCTGACGATCATTACAACATTTTCTTGTGCAAAGTCAAAAGAATCATTAAACTTTATGTCCCACTAATACTCCACAAAACCAGAAAAAGTAAACTACCAACAACAATAAGGAAATTACAACCCAGAAAAAAATATCTTTGGTGAAAAAACAAAACAAACTACGTAGCTAACTTCAAAAACTGCTACAAAAACTTATGCTAACAAATAAAGACTGAATTCACCAATTATCACATCAAGCAAGAAGAAAACCTTCTACGCACAAAATCAACCCCCGCCTTCTATAATTTTTAAACAACAAACTTAAGGACTCAAGATCCATTACACCCCTAAAAGGACCAAACAATGAAGATTGTATTGACGAAACCGTCTTTAACTTGTTCTTCAGCTCAGTCTTTGTAAACAGCAACAACACATACCCAATATTTCCCAGTTGAACTACAGACAATTACAACGATTACAGTGATCTTATATATATACATTGATTTTATAGAAGACAATATTGAAAAGGCACTACGCAATCTAAAAGCATCTCTATCTATTGACCTGATGGACTATGTGCATACTTCTTAAAAAAGCTTTCCACTGCAATTGCAGAACCTCTAAGCATAATTTTATAATTTTTGAAAAATCTTGCAGTACCAGCACCTTGCCCTATCAATGGTCACAAACCAGGGTAATCCCTATCTTCAAAAAGGGAGACCCTAGTGTTAAGGAATTCACAGAGTAACCCTTGAATAACAAAGGTGTACACATGAAAGCGATTGAGAGTAGATATGAATAAACACAGTCAACACAGAGATACACTGAGTTGTGTTTACTTTCAGGAAATAGTAAGGCACAGTCCAATAAACAATCCAGGTCATACACATATAAAGCAGGAGATAGCAAAATGACAGTCCAGGGATAGTCCAATAACAAAGTCTTCTTACCAGTCATCGTAGTCATTCACAATAAACAGTTCTTCTGGATTTGCAAACAGTAGCATACAGAAATATCAGAGAGCAAGAACAACAAAGAGAAACAAATCATTTTTCTAGCTCCCTCTTAAGGAGATTGGCTACAGAGCTAACCAATTAGGACACAGTATGATGCAATACAGCAGTCTTAAAGCTATTTTGATGGTTTATATATTGCCAACCCAACAAAGTAGATCATTCACATTTAATCCCATATCAATTAACAATTGTTTATAACATACTAATTCAGTACACATCAAGGATAAACATGAAAACTCGGCTTCCATAGTTGATAAACTAATGTGCTTTTG
The DNA here is from genome assembly GCA_038048745.1 of Coluber constrictor foxii. NCBI lineage: Eukaryota > Metazoa > Chordata > Lepidosauria > Squamata > Colubridae > Coluber > Coluber constrictor. The sequence continues at coordinate 107,973,118 of CM075961.1, read as the reverse complement.
CCTAATAGATTTCCATCCTATCAAAACATTACCCAATGTTACCATGATACCAGATGTTGATTTACGAGTAGGTAGATCAGTTGCAAAATTTGCGTCAGCATATTCCGTTAAAACTAAATCACTACTAGGCTCCAAATATAATGACTAATGAATTGTTTGCTTCAGATACCTAAGTATTCGCTTAGCAGCTTTCCAGTGCCTTTCAGTAGGTTCAGCATTACATCTGCCCAGTTGGTTTACACTGTAAGATATATCTGGCCTAGATCAATTACTCAAATATGATAGACTGCCTATTAAGGATTGATATATTTCCTTATCGAATACAGGACTTTGAATATTACTATGTTTAAAATCATGACTCATTGGTGTTTTAGCAGTCTTACAGAGTTCCATGTTGTAACATTTCATCAATTGGCTAACTTTCTTGGCTTGCGAAATTTTGTAACCTTTACTAGTTTTAATTATGTCAAGACCCAGATAATGCTTAATTTCTCCCAAATTCCTAATTCTGAACTTCTTTTGCAACACAGACCAATTTCTGTTGCTTCATGTTCAGATTTAGTAATAAGTGCTATATCATCAGTGAATAGCAATAATAGAGAAACTAAACCATCTTTCTAGTTCTTAATAAATGGATCAGCTATACCAGCTACAAAACCCATAGCAATTAACTCATTGACAATGCATTTATTCCACTTGTAACCTGACTGCTTTAAGTCATAAAGACTTTTCTTCAGTCTCCAGCAATCAGTCTTCCCATCAGTTTTCAAACCTAGTGGCTTCTTCATATATATTATATGTTGTAATGGTGCATGCAGATATGCAGTTTCACCATCTATATGGTTTATCCTGTATCTATTCTTAGTTGCCCATACTAATGCTGCTTGCAAAGTAATCGCCCTCAGACTCGGTGCAAACACTTCATCATAGTCCTTATCTGATTGAGCAAATCCTTGAACAACTAATCTTGTCTTATGGGTAACAGTCCCATCCACACCAGTTTTCAGTTTGTAAACCCACTTGCAACCAATTGCATGCTCACCTGGTGGTAACCTAACATTCTCATAAACATCTAACTCCTTCAATGATTTCAGCTCTTTGTCCATTGCCTTCTTCCAAGCTACCTGATCCTTTTCAGGATACAGTTTAATTTCATTGAAGTTAGAAGGCTCTATATTCACCTGACATACTACACTGGCTTGGTACCTATCAGGTGGATGTTTATCTCGAGTTGAATGTCTAGGTAACTCAGGACTTATTGGTATTTCCTCTTCTACTTCCTCTATAACCTCTTCCTCCTTTACAGTAATAGAAGGTTCTTCTTCAACTGTCTCAATATCAGGGGTATCAGTAAATATTTGAGTATCAACAATAACACTATCATTTACCTTGTTGGATTCCTGCTCAAGTTTACTCCAACCAACATGCTCCAGGAACTTGGCACTAGCACTGCAGTACACACTAGTGGTCCCTGGTGTCCAAAATCTATATGACCTGTGGTTGGATTCATAACCAACAAAAAACAGCTTCTTTGTTCTATGTTGCCCCTTTTGCCTCAATTAAGAGGAAATATGAACCCATGCTGGGGCTCCAAATGTGTGCAGATAACTCAATTCTGGACTTCTTCCATACCAACATGTGAATGGTAATTCACCAGTTGTTGCATTGACTACGTTATTCAAGACATGGTTAGCACACATTATTGCCTCACCTCAAAGTGCCTCAGGCAAACCAGAATCAGATATCATGGTTCGAGCCATAGCCTGCAATGTTTGCCTTCTGTATTCAATATATGCATTATGTTGTGGTCTATAAAGGGCAGAACGCTTGTGTTCAATGCCAGCTTTCTGTAACATAGTTACAAACCTGTCATAGGTAAACTCAGTACCATTGTGAGTTACCAGGCAAAGAACCTTGCGTTTCTTTTTCCTCTCAGCAAACCTCAGCCAGTTTGAAAAATGCTGGAATGTTTCTGCTTTGGTTTTCATAAGGTAACAGAAACCATAACAGGAAAAATGGTCTGTTATACTCAATATATAACAGGGTCCTCCTAAACTAGGTTTTTAGGACCAATAGCATCTGCAAACACTACCTCTAAAAATTCATTGGTTGTAAACCCATTAACTCTGTTTGAAGGAGTTACCTTACTCTTTTCTTGGCTACAAGCATTGCAGTTTAAATACTTGTTACAAGGTTTTAGTTTTATCCCATCAGATAATTCAACAGTTTTCTTTAACATCTTAAAGTTTACATGTCCCAAACGCCTATGAAGCAAGTGAATGCATTCATTGTGTGGCTTCATGTTATCGTACACTGAGTTAGCATTAGCCATGATTAATGGATCATCATTCAGAACAAACAAATCATGCTCTAACTTTGCAGTAACACTTATACCATCTTTTTCTATTAGACATTTATCTCCCCTAAATGTTACTACAAACCCAGCTTTTAACAATGCTTTCACAGATAGCAGGTTAAATTTTAGTTTAGGTACATACAACATAGGTAAATGCTCATTTATACATGAACAATATGCAGTATCTTCTCCAAATACTTTCATTTTCCATCCATTTGCTAATTATACATATTGTTTACTTTACTCTTGGTCATTTTAACAGACCTCTCTTTACTCCTAGTTATAGACTGCGATGCTCCACTGTCAACTCCCCACAAATCATGGTTTACAGTTGTAATTGAGCTGGATATAGCTAAACTAACATCCTTTTAGCTCTCTGTTGACTATAAGTATTCAGTTTCTTGCCCTTTTTACAGAATCTAGCTATGTGATCCTTAGCCCTGCAAGAAAAACACTTTCTTTTACTAAAGATAATCTTTATTTACATTTATAATTAAAAAAGAAGACAACACATCAAACAGATAACAAAACAAGAGAACAAAACAAAAAACATAAATGGATGTAAACAATACCTTGATAACCTAATATTTAGCACAAACCTATACAATGAATTCATACTACATTCCGGGGGAGACAGAACGACCTATTTTAAATTTATAAATCAATCAGGTCTATCCAATCTCACTTTGTATATATAGTAAAATATTTTCAATATATACAACGCCTATTTAAATTATTCTGGTTTTGATTTTTATTTTATTTTCAGTAGCCAAGTATACTATTTTTCTCAAATTAAACATATTGGCATTTGGTCTCTATCTTTCAATATTTTTGTTAGTCTATCTGCTTCCGCACAGTCCAAAATCTTCTTTATTATTGCTTCATCTGGTGGGATATTTTTGTCTTTCCAGAACTGAGCAAATGTTATTCTCGCTGCAGTAATAATATGTAATACAAGGTACCATGAATCTTTTTTAATATTTTCCGGTTTGGAGCCAAGCAAGCATGTCTCTGGTCGCAGTTCAAGTTCCTGATTTAAAATTTCTTTTAGCCATTTTTTAATTTTCTCTCAAAATTTAATTGCTTCTGAACATTCCACCATTGATGATAATAAGAATCACGTTCAAATCCACATTTCTAACATTCAGTGGACTGTCCAGTAAACATTTTTGCCAATCTGTCTGGCGGGAGATGTCATCTGTATAGCATCTTATAGATGTTTTCCTTGTATGTAGTAGATACTATTAATTTCATATTTCCCCACCAAATTTCTTGCCATTTTTCAAGGTGAACTGGGTAATCAAAATTTTTCTCCCAGGCAATCATAGTGTCCTTTACTACTTCTTTGCCAATCTCTATCCTCAACAACAATTTATAACATTTAGAGATCATACCCTTTTCTTGGCCCATCAGAATTTTATCTAACTCCTGTAGGTCAACATTTATGCCATTACTATCTCGATCACTTTTATATTTTGATTGGACCTGCAGATAAGTCCACCAATCCAATTGAAATCCCTGAGAATTCAGCTCCTTGACTTTAGCTCTCCTCGCGCATTCAGCAGGTCTCTATATGTTGATTTTTTCGCGATATTAAATAATTTGGGATAGATCAAGGCTTCTAGAGGTGATATCCAACACGGTGTTTTGATATAATATTTTTTACTAATCTTCTCCCAATTCAGAATTAGAATGTTCCTTATGTAGTGCCGAGTGAACCATTTACTTTGGGGAGCGCTACCCTGCCAGAGTGCTGTATACCAACCTTGTTGTAGATTGTGACCTTCTATCGTAAGAAGACGATTATTACTTAGAGTGATCCATTCTTTGACCCAATCTAGTAAGGTGGCTAAATAATAACTCTTCCAGCACAGTAGACCCAACCCCCGCTTTCTTTTATCTCCTGCATCATTTTCTTTTTAATCAGGGTTTTTTTTCCCTGCCATATAAATTTGGTTACTGCCTGGTTAAGTCTATGAAAATTTTTTATGTAGATTCGCTGGAACTGTTTGAAAAAGAAAATTGAATTTCGGTAGAACGTTTCCCTTCCCAGGAGTGATATTGAATTTTGCCCCACTTATCAAGATCTTTTTTAACCTGGATTAGTATTTTAATATAGTTGTCCTCCTGGATGCTCAAGCATCTACACATTAACCAAATTCCCAGATATCTGATTTTACTAACTATTCTAAATCCTGTTGTTTTCTCTAAATCCTGCTTACCTTTCTCTGAAATGTTCTTGGTTAGAATATTCGTCTTCTTTTTATTAATTAATAGACCTGCTTCAGCCCCAAATTCCTCAATTTTCTCCAGCAAGAATATACAAGATTTTAAAGGCTCTTCCAAAATAAAGGCCATATCATCTGCGAAGGCCTGGGTTTTGTATGTTTGATCTCTAATTTTAAGACCTTTTATTCCTTCCTCATTTCTTTTTTTATGAAGTAGTCTCTAACGATAATATAAAGAGTAAGGGGGAGAGAGGACATCCCTGCCTTGTACCTTTACCAATAGGGAATTCTTCTGTCAAATCACCATTTATCAGTAACCTAGCGGTTTGTTTAGAATAAATAGCTTTAATTGCATTTAAGAATCTTTGTCCAAAGCCCATGTGTTCTAATTGTAATAATATGATCTCCCAACTGACCCTGTCAAATGCTTTCTGGATGTGAATAAAAACTAAAGCAACTTGTTTATCTGGGTGATTTTCATAGTATTCAAGTACATTTAGAATAACTCTCAGATTATCTCGTAATTGTCTTGATGGTAAAAACTCGTTTTGATCAATATGTATAAATTCATTTAGAAAACCTTTTAACCTATTTGCTAAGATTGCTGTAAATATTTTATAATCTGAGTTCAGGAGAGATATTGGTCTATAATTTTTTATATCTTTCAGAGGGGGATCTTCTTTAGGTATTAAACTAATATTGGCCTCCCTCCATGAATGGGGAATTTCTGTTTTTCCAAGCACCTCATTAAATAAATCTTTCATATGTTCCCCCATTACTTTAAGCAATGCTTTGTATAACTCAACCGGGAGTCCATCCGTACCTGGTGTTTTTGAATTCTCCTGCTTCTTTACTGATTTTTCAATCTCTGCCAAAGTTATTTCTTCTTCTAAAATTGTCAAATTAGGTATCCTAGGTAGATCCGAATTCTCTATATACTTTTTCGTTTCTTCTGCCGAAATCTCCTCCCTCCTATATATTTTTTTATAGAAATCCACCACAATTCTTTCTTTCCCTCCCTTATCTCTTATTAGATTCCCATCTTTATCTTCTAATTGTTCAATTCTTCTGTTCTGTTTCTCCTTTTTTAATCTAAATGTGAGCCATCTCCCTAATTTATTGGCTGACTCAAAATGTTTCTGCTTTGCCGACTTTATTTTATCCTTCATCACATCAAGATCCAAAAGATTAAGTTGGTGTTTCAACAATATTATCTGTACTTCTGCTTCAGTGGCCAGTGGGTTATGTTGTAGTTGTTCCTCAACCTTTGTTAATTGTTAACTTAATATCTCACCCCTGTTTTGTTCTTCTCTTTTATGTTTAATAACCATGTGTTTAATGATTAGTCCCCTTATGAAGGCTTTGGTGGTATCCCACACTATTTGAAGAGGCATTCCTGGTGTCCTATTTTCTTGAAAAAAGAATGTCACTTCTGTCTTAAACTTTTGCAAAAATTCAGGTTCTTTCAAGATCTCCGGTCTCATCATCCATCTCTTCCTATTCTTCCCTTCCTTCTTTAAGACAGCTAATACTGGGTTGTGATCCACTCAATCATTCGGCATAATCTTAACCTCCATCAGTTGAGTGCTAAGCTCTTGCGACAACCAAATCATGTCCAATCTGGACTATGATTTGTGCCTGGGAAAATAATAAATAAATTGTTCAACCATGAAATTATGCTCATGCCAAATATCTTTCAATCCCAATTCATCTCTCATTTCATTTCAAATGGCTGGTAAGATCCTCTTATCTTGCCCTCTATTTTCCCCTTTTTGATTTTTCCCCGTTTTATAATGCCGTGTCCTGTTTACTACTGCATTAAAATCGCCCAAGAGACATACTTGCACATATTCCAGATCTTAAATTTTCTGTCGCACTTTCTGAAAGAAGGATCTCTGTCTAGTATTAGGAGCATAGATTCCTATTAATAATACCTTACTCTATAGCAATTCAACTTCCAATATTAACATTCTTCCTTCATCATCTGAAAATAGTTGATTCAGCGACAGATGTTCTTTTACATAAATTGCTATTCCTCTCTTTCTCTCCTGGCCGCTACGAATAATTTCCCTGCTCTTGGACATTTCAATACATTCGATTGAGATAATTTAATATGAGTTTCTTGCAAACATGCTATATCTACTTTGTCTTTAATAATTTTCGATAAGACACATCTCTAATTAATAAAGATTAATAAATATAAATTATCTTCAATTAAAATTAATTAACTTTTACACAATATATTTTACAATAGAGCAAAAGAATTAATGGGGATTCAGATGATTAACTTCAAACACTTTTCCAACATATCACAGTAAAAAGGTTAAGCAGGAGAAAGATCACTGTTAATAATCCTGGAGAGGAAGGGGGATCAGGAAGAGAATCACCCCCAACCATCGCCATCAACTTCAAAGTTACTATTTCAGAGAGTCATTACTCTTTTTTATAAAGTTCTTCTTGATTGTTGCCACCGCTACACAAGTTCCACTCCAACACTTGTTGAATTAAAGGGGGCATTGTTCTTCCATTTCACTCAGATTCCATAGCAGTGAGAAAGCTGAAGAGCAAATGAACAAAGGCTTCCTTCACTTACAATCTTGGCTGCCGCTGTTTTGTTTGTCACTACATGGTCCCATCAATGCCAAATTTGATCCCCACTCTTACTCTTCCTTTTCTGTTCAATTCTGTCTCGTCTCCCCATGCTGGTCAAAATCGCAGCGTCATCGGCTTTGGGGCTGCTATTCTGCGGCCCTCTTCTTGTCCTCTGGATCCTCGGAGCTTAGGCTTCATTGCGGCGAGGGGTCACACCCCCCTCCTTGCCTCAGAAGAAAGCCCCTCCGCTCCTCCAGCCTCTCCGGGGCCAAGAATGGCAAAATAAAGCCGCGGAGGCTCGAAAAAAACACTTGGCACAGGAGAGCAAACACGTGCCGGTCTTTCCGCCCTGACAGCTGCACCGGAAGTCAAGAAAAACACTTTCTAACAGTAGAGGCAGTTGAAGACAGTTTTTCTTCCTGTGGTTGTCTCTTTCTCAGTTGGTCTTTATCTTGCCTTCTTCTGGACTCTTCTAACAATCTACCGGTTATGCCAGTCAATGTCAGTTCATCTCTGGTCAGGACTTCCAGTGAAGACACATAGTCATCATAACTTCCATCCAAAGAAGAAAGAATGATATAAACCTGATGCAGCTCTGAAAAAATCAGCTCATTTTCATGTAGCTCTTGTAAAGTTCTTCTCATTAACTCCAAATGAGCTAACATATCTCCACCTTTCTGAAGACGAGCTCTAAACAGTTTACGTGTAAGGTGTATGTGTGTATCCACACTATCACGAACATAAATCCTCTTCACAATGTCCCAACACTTGGCAGCAAACTCCTCACAACAAATATGGACTAGCTGCTGGTCACTCAGTGTCAGTCCAATTATACAAAGAGCCCTTTCAATATCCTGGTTAAACTTGGCTATTTTCTTTGCATCTTCATCGTCTGCTGGATCCCGAGCAGTTAAATCCGGTGGATCATGAACTATAGCTCATAGCCCTTCTTTACGCAGAAGTAGGATGCACTTCATAGACCAGGAAACATTGTTTGTTCCGCCCAACTGGGTTATCAGGGATATGCTGGTTGACTGTTCTTGTGCCATCTTCACTTGGACAATAAACCACAAAAACAGCTGTCTGAATATGGTATGTGTATTCACACTAACTCTCAGTATCCTGGGCCCATAACCAATGTTAAGGAATTTGCAGAGTAACTCTTGACTAGCAAAGGTGTACACATAAAAGCGATTGAGAATAGATACGAATAAACACAGTCAACACACAGACACACTGAATTGTGATTACTTTCAGGAAATAGTCCAATAAACAGTCCAGGTCATATACATAAAAAGCAGGAGATAGTCCAGTAACAAAGCCTTCTTACCAGTCATAGTCATTCACAATAAACAGTTCTTCTGGATTTGCAAACAGTAGCATACAGAGATATCAGAAGACAAGAACAACAAAGAAAAACACAGCTAACCAATCAGGACACAGTATGATGCAATACAGCAGTCTTAAAATTATATTGATGGTTTATATATTGCCAACCCAACGAAGTAGATAATACTCATTTCCTAACATCTAGCCTAGTTGAAAATTACAGACCAATCTCTTTATGCTGCGTCACCTACAAAGTCATGGAATCAATCATTAACCAATCTATTACCTGTAATCTACAACTACTACATTGAAAAAACATATGGATTACATATCTCGATCAGGTCAAAGCAATAGATGCAGTTTACATAGACTTCTGTAAAGCTTTTGCTTCAGTGATACATGACAAATTACTTCTAAAACTAAAATCCTATTGCATTTCTGGACTCCTTAAGAAATGGATAGCTGCCTTCTGTCAAACAGACAAGTAGTCAAAATAGGAAGCGCTCTATCAAATCCTGTACATGTTAATAGTGGTGTTCCCCAAGGCAGTGTCTTAGGTTCAACACTCTTCATACTTTACATAAATGACCTTTGTGATCATATCAAAAGCAACTGTGTTCTCTTCGCTGATGATGATAAACTATTCAACACCAGCAACAATGCAACTACCCTTCAAAAAGACCTTGACTAAATGTCAGATTGGTCTAACAAGTTGCAATTTCAAATCTCAATCATCAAATGCTCTGTCTTGCACATTGGCAAAAAAAAAAAAAAAAAAAAAATCAAAACATAAATTACAAATTAGATGGACATGACCTTGTAGATGACCCTCATTCTGTCAAGGACCTTGCAGTACTGATTTCTAAAGATCTAAGTGCCTGAGCCCACTATAACAACATTGCCAAAAAGTCATTAAGAATTGTTTACCTAAACTTGGTAGCTTCATCACCGGCAATGTTGTACTACTAACTAAAGCATACAAAACATTTGCTAGACCAATTCTTGAATACCCCTCATCTGTCTGGAACCCGCACTGCATATCGGACATAAATAGAATCAAGAGAATCCAGAGATAATTTACGATAAGAGTCCTCCATTCCTCTAACTGCAATAAAATACCTTATGCCACCTGACTCCAAATTTTGGGCTTAGACAATTTAGAACTACGCCGACTTCAGTCTGACCTAAGCATAGTACATAAAATTATCTTGCACAATGTTCTTCACAATGTCAGTGACTACTTTAGCTTCAACCACAATACACAAGCAAATAATAGATACAAACTCAAGGTAAACCGTTCCAAACTTGATTGCAGAAAATATGACTTCAGTAACAGAATGGTCATTGCCTGGAATGCACTACCTAGCCCTGTAGTTTCTTCCCCTAACCCCCAAAACTTTAATCTTAAAACTGTCTACTGTTGACCTCACCCCATTCCTAAGAAGTCTATTAGGGGGCGTGCATAAGTGCACCAATGTGCCTACCGTCCCTGTCCTAATAGTCCTTTTTACTTAAATGACCTATAAGGTCCCTTCCAACTCTGTTAATCTGTTACATCTGTTACAGATGCATATCATATCTGACGGAGATGCATAAATGTAGACATTGTAATTTGTAAATTACAACTAATGGCTTTGTATGTTATATGAGCTGTTAGTTGTGGTTTATTCAACAAACCAAGCAAGTTCTGGTGGACTCTGATGTTGTGGCGAGACAGTCAGGGAAATAGCGGGTTCTGACAAGTCCCACAAAAACCCCGGCTGCCGAACCGATCTTCGGACCAGAACCATCCTGCAGGGACGGGGATGGAAGAGAGGCACCTCGGACGACCAAGAGGAACGGGCAAGTTCCTTGGAGGTCGGAGGGAAATCTCTGCAAGTTGGCAGTGGGGGGCAGCAGTTAGGGTGGGTGCCACGAAGCTGGGACAAAGGCAAGTGATCAGGAGGAAAGCGGAAAAGAGCCTTTTGAAGCCAGGTGAGTGACAACCAACCCAGGCTTGAAACAACATTTGGAGTAATGGCTTTTATTTATAAGACCCCTAGCCTTAAAGCAATGGCTGAGGAACCATGGGGCATAGAAGATTTTAAGACTTTTAAAAGAAAAGAAAAAAACACAACTGAAAATTGATATTTGAATAAACTAAATTGGAAAAATAAACATTGAAATTTGGTTCAAAATTGAACAACTAAATTTGAATTGTATTTTTAAAGAAAAGGTAAAGAAGAATTATTACTTTTAAAATACAGAAGAGGGAATGAATTAAACTGGAATGTTAAATAATTGAAACAAAATGGCGATTTACATGACTAAAGGAAATTGTGGAGGGACATCTTCTGGTTTAAAAAGAAACATTGTAACTTGCTTCTTGTTTTGGAATATTGTGAATGCTACAGACAATAACCGTGGGATTTTGGCGGTGGAGCTGTTTTTTCTTTGTCTGCAGGCAATTTGACTTTGGTGAGGGGAAAAAAAGGGAAAGTATGATGGAACTCTTATAATTGGACTAATTGGTGCAAAAGAAGTCAAATGGTGCAGGAATAAAAGAAGAAAATTGATGTGATTTGCTTGAAATAGAAGTAAGGAACAGAACTAAATTGATATATGGAGAATTAAATTGTGAACACTGAAATTGAAACGGAATATATGCTAACAGACAAGGAAATGAGGAATGACATATACATGGCTGGAAAAAAGAAGATAGAAACAATGTGATTAAAAATAATGTAATGCATAGATGGACAGTAATAATAAAAAAGTTTCTATAGATGAATAAAAATGAACATGAATATGAGAAGAATTTGATATAATATATAAAAAATTAAAATAAAGTTAGAATATAAGAGGAATAGAATATATTAATAGAATTTTATTGATTTGCATAAGGATGTGTTTGGAGTAAGAACTAAAACTCAATGTTAAATTGTTATAAAGATGATAATGACAATGTGATTGAATATTAATAAGCAATGTGTAGATGGATGGTAAAATTTAAAAAAAGGGTGATTATGCTGCGATAAACAGCAAACTAAGGAGATTATGCTGGGATAGACAGCAAAGCATAGATGATTATACTGGGTATAGCAGTAAAAATAAAGGTAATTATACTGGATTTGACAGCAAAACAGGATTATACTGGGTATAACAGTAAAGATAAAAATATGCTGGGATTGACAGTAAAAATGATTATTATACTGGGCGTAACAGTAAAATTTAAGAAGATTATGCTGTGATCAACAGCCAAAGAGGAGGATTAAGATGAAGATTTTATACTGGGATGAACTTTTAGTAATAAAAGATGACCATTCTGGAATTAATATTAACAATGAAATGATCATGTTGTGATTGCGTAAATGCTTTGATGATTTATATTTTCAAGATAATATCCATCCATAAAAAGAAATTGAAATGATATTGAATTAAGGACTTTAAGATTAATGTAATGGGTTTTAAGTTTTTTTTCTTTTTGTTAGATAGAATTTATGGCAATAATGTTAGAGAATATTAAGTTGTGTTTTTTAAAAAAATTAAGATTTGTGGTGAAATAATAGAGGGTAATTGATTTGTGTAAAATGATATAAGTTAGATTAGTGGTTCCCAAACTTTTTCATTCCATCACCCCCTTGGTACTACAAACTCATCCTCAGTGCCCCCCACCCAGGGGTGGGTTCTGTTTACCTTTACTACCAATTTGCAGCGGGGCCATACGCATTCACTTCAGTTGCGCATGCATGCGCTCTTCTGCACATGCGCAGAAGCATTTTGGTGATGTTGGGGTCGGTGAGCGGGGCCTCCTGCCGGTTTTACTACCGGTTCTATAGAACTGGTGAGAACCGGGGCACCCCCACTCCTATAAATAGCATTGTTTGGAATAGCGGTTTGCATGACCTACTAAGGAAGATAGTAACAGTAAAATACATGGAATACCAGAACCAACCCCAACATGAAGGTCTTTTATTTGCTCCTTGTACTCCTTGTCTTTGCATTTTTAACAGGTAATAAATTAAATTTCTGATGATATCAAAATAGCTCATAACTCATCTTTCTAGACAGCTATTATCATGTCTAAAAGCAAGATACTCTTCTCCAGCTTTTGTCTGGAGTACCATTTAATCCAGAGCCTTTTAATTCCAGAAGTCCAAGTTTAAAGAATGGACTTCTGGAATTAAAGCTCCATTTTTTAGCTGAAATTTAATTCACACCTGTTAATTTTGCTTGAGTAGTGTGAACAATTGCAAATGTGATCCTCCAAAGGTCTCAAAAATATATCATTGATTTTGCTTTGGCATTTAAACTAGATAACCAATGTGAAAAAATGCATCAAGGAAGGACTGGAAAGCCAATTCATACTGAACCGTATTTGGTTTTCTGTTGTTATTTGAATAAAATGAAAAGAAATCAAAGTGGAATGTAGTGCAGAAAAAGAGACGAAATAATGGGTCATTCTCAACACTTGAATTCTCTACATTTAAAATATCTAGAAATTATTATGGTTAAGTGAGTTTTGCCCCATTTTATGATTTTTCTTGCCATAGTTCAAATCAAAGTTTAAATCAAAGATTTGAAGTTCAAATCAGAGATTTGATAGTTCAAATCAAAGATTTCTGAAACCATTGTTGAATACTTAAATTTCAGTAGTCACCAATCCCAGTCTTAAAATGAGTTTAGAATCAGTGGGAGTCAATGAACTAACTAGCTACTGATAATGAGTTCAGTCCTGCCTTTCTTTTACTTTTGTCCAAATTTTGCAAGTACTTTTTCCAGGTATATGTTTTATTCCAAAGTATACAAACCATTATTTAGGGAAAAAATGGGTCTTCCAAGCAATTTTAAAAGACACTGTCAGAATGACTCTGCTCTCAGCCCCCTTGCGGCTCCTTGAAAAGCATCCCCCCCCATAAATGAAAAGAATTAAAAATCTTAGCCTTTTAAAATTGAAAATATGGAGAATTGGGAAGATGAACATGAGACACTAAGGGAGATGTTTCAAAAAGTAAGGGAGGCATTTAAGATAAATAAATAAGCAGAGAATTGATTAGCTTGCAAAAAAGAAAGAAAGAAAAGATGAATGAAAAGCAAGAGAAACAAGGAGCTGATATTGAAAAGGAAATATTTGGAAAAAATGATAAAGATGATTACACTGGGAAAAATGGAATTAGATGAAATATACTGCTAATAATTAATATACTGCTAATAATTAAAAAGGAGGGGAAATTTTGAGAAATATACTTTTTTCTTGCTGTTTGCTTGCAAGGAGGTAACTGCACAGGTCAAAGGGTGGGGGCCACCCTCCTTGCCACTTAGCGCCCCCCTGCTGCCCCCTTTTGCCTCTAGCGCCCCCCTGCCGCCCCTCTTGCCTCTTACCCCCAGGCATCCCACCGTCCCCCAGGGGGCGGTACCGCCCACTTTGGGAACCACTGAGTTAGATAACCTTTTTTTTTTTTAAACGAAGGTAATTAATGGGGAGTTTGAAAAAGTTCTTGTTAAAGAGGAATTAGTAATTGTACTGACTTATGACCGGATCATTGGCTTGTTCTGAAAAGATTTTTGTATGTTTACATGTTTTAAAAAAAAATAAAAAATGTTAAAAGAACAACAACAACAAACCAAGCAAGTTTTGGCTGAATGCAATGTGCAAGGCTAGCTGCAGTGTTTTTTTTTTATTGAAAAAGTTTTACAATACAATTTTTATCCCCATTTCCCCCCACCTGTCCCCCCACCATCCACCCCCTTCCCTTCCCTCCCCTCCCTTCCCTCCCTAGGCTTCCTTTACTAATAAAACATTAATCTTATATATCTATCAATATTAAACAAAAAATATAGGTGAGATCCAGATAACATATCATAGATTTTAACATTGAATAAAGTAAAGTTAATCTATCAACTATATGCTAAACATAAATCATATATACATATTTATCAGGTACTTCTGACATTATATCTTTCCCCCCTAAATCAAATATATACTAACCATAAATCTTTTATAAAAACTTAACAGATATTCTTAAAATTTTTCTAGACAGCAGTATAACCAATATATATAAACTTATTTTTAACGTTATAATTTTTCTAAGTAGTGATATAGTAAATATATATAACATTATAAGTTTTCTAAATAACAATATAATTTCAAATGTTTAATAAAATAGTTATAATGAAAATATTTATGAATCATATATAAAAACTTAATAGATATTCTTAAGACTTTTCTAGACAACAATATAAAATATATATAAACTTATTTTTCTAAGTAATGATATGGTAAATAGATATAACATAATAAGTTTTCTAAATAACAATCTAATTTCAAATATTTAATGAAATAATTATAATAAAAGTAATTATAAATCCAATACTAGTTGAAACTTCTTGGTTTGATATTTGTTCTGCACATAATCTACCCATTTCTTCCACTCCCTAACAAAAGCTTCATGGGTCCTGTCTTTTAAGTATGCAGAAATCTTTGCCATTTCCGCAAAATTAGCCATCTTTGATGTCCATTCCTCTATAGTAGGTACACTATCCTTTTTCCAATATTGTCCAATCAGTAGCCTAGCTGCAGTAATCATATATAAAATCAATCTCGTTTCACTCGGTGAACAATCCTTAACTATACCCAACAAAAACAACTGCGGAGAAAATGGAAGCTTCTTTTTCAAAACATTCTGCATAACCCACGAAAGTTTAATCCAAAATGCTTTAACTTTTCTACAAGTCCACCAAATATGAAAGTATGTAGCATCCAAACAATCACACCTCCAACATTTAGACTGAACATTTGGATACATACATGACAATTTCTTGGGATCTAAATGCCATCTATAAAACATTTTATAGAAATTTTCCCGCAGATTCTGTGCTTGTGTAAATTTAACATTCTGGACCCAGATCTTTTCCCATGTTTCCAACATAACTGGTTCTGCAAAATTTTGTGTCCACTTTATCATACAGTCTTTAACTAATTCGCTCTCTGAATCTCTTTCTAACAGTAAATTGTACACCCTCTTAATGTGCATCGGCCCCTTCCGTTTTATCTGAGTCACCAAATCTTCTTCATGTAGCATTAAACCAATTTTCTGGTCTTCTCTCCATCTCGATTGAAGTTGAGAATACTGCAACCATGTTAAATTCCTCCCTTCTTCCAACAGAATTTTCAAAGGTTTCAAATTCCATCTGCCCCCATCATTAAAAAGCATCTCTTTATATAAAATCCCCCCGAGTGACTTTATATTCCGCATGATTTGCCCAAGATCCAACCACAAAGGTATTTTGTAATCCAATTTAAACTGGTGCTTCTTCCAGACTCTTATCAAAGCATGTCTCAATATATGGCTTTTAAATACGTTATCCAATTTGTTAGATAACGTATTTAAAAACACTGTTAGATACAGTGTTTTTTTAAATCATTGAAGTTTCTAAAATAGCATCAGAGTTCATTTAAATGATGCATAAAATGACGAGAATAGTCAGGTGGGCTAACACTACTCCCATGTTCATCACCTTCTGTTGAAAAGAAATAGTTGCAGAATCATGTAGAATCTTAATTGAACAGGTTTTTTAGTAGCTACTTAAGAGGACAGAAAGGTGTGTGGATGTTTGTTCCCACTCTCCACAATTGTAGATATCATTTATTTATGTCTTGATTGCATGTATATCAGTGGCATGTTTAACATTCAAACTACCTTATATAAAGTGAACTGAGAAGCAGTGAGTTATGGGCTAGGACTTGCTTCTCTGATTCAATACCTTATCCATTACAGCATACTGGCATTTCTCATTTCAATGCTTAAATAAGCTCTGTAGTGTATTTAGTATGTCTGTTGCTTTACATATGGTGATAGGAGACGGAAACATTTTAATTTTTAGGTTTGGTGATCACATTATTTAATGTTTATGACAAATGTAATCATAGATCACTATCTGTTAACTGCATCTTGAAACCATTTCTTCAAATGTGATTATAGAGAGTGAGAGTGAGACAAATAATTGAAAAGATTATTTGCAGCTTTTTACCTTCAGAGACTTACATAATTTCTGGTATATCTTGGTTTATTGTGGTCTAGCTTATGGAAAGTTGGCTTATAAATGTTAAACTGTTTTTAGTTTGTAGATTTTACTAGAATGAATAGGTCTTTCTTTTTTTTAAAGATATTTTATCCAATATAAGAAAGTACTCACAGTCCATTTACCATTTATCAGAGCCGAGGTGGCACAGTGGTTAGAGTGCAGCACTACAGGCTCTTCAGCTGACTGCTAGCTGCAGTTCGGCAGTTCAAATCTCACCGGTTCAAGGTCCACCCTTCCGAGGTGGGTAAAATGAGAACCCAGACTGTTGAGGGCAATATGCTGACTCTGTAAACTGCTTAGATAGGGCTGTAAAACCACCATGAAGCGGTATATAAGTCTAAGTACTATTGCTATTGCTATTTCCCTCCTTTTGAACAGAGAGTTTCTGAATTGAGATTTATTATTCTTACTGTCTGTTCAACCCAAAGGAATACATAGAGTTTCCCATAGGATAATTTGCCAAGTTCTTTCCTTGAAATTTAGCAGTGGGTTGGTGGTTAGTTTCAGAGAGTTACTAGGCTACATGGTGGTTGTTTTCAGAAACCAAAGCACATTTCTCTGAATTCATACATATCCTTGGGAGTATATTTTAAGAAGCAGGAAATGGGATTTCCTCTCCCCCTCCCCCCAAAGTGCATTATTTGGGGATTTGAAAATGAACTCCAGAAACTCCTCAGATTAATTTAAACCTCTGGTTGAGACTGTGAGTAATAAAGCATGAGATTATAAGGGTGCCTCTAAGATACACATTAAAATTGGTTTCATATTATTTGACAATGTTTTCATTTTCTTCAAATAAATGTGATTATAGTACTGTTGAGAGTAGAAGAAATAACTGAAAAGATTATTTATAGCTTTCTGCCGTTGAAGAAATACAATTCCTGGGTTGTCTTGGTTTATTGTGTTCTCAATTACTGGTAAAAAGTAGCTTACAAAAAGTAACTTGTGCTGAACAACAACAGATATGAGAACAAGCTTAGTGTTAGTGATGGCTGAATAATGCTATAAGGTACAAATGGCAAATAGCCCTAGTTTTAAAAAATCATTAGCCAAAGTTTCTTGGCTGTTATTTGCTCAGTAAGATCCAAAGGCTACAATCAACTCTTTAACCATGGTTGACCAGCCAGTATAATTACATAGATCTTATTAGGCCAAAGTAAGCAAACATGGATTGCTTTGGATAATCGGTAAATCCAATCATAAACCTATTGCATCTGAGTTTAGCTACATGTAATGGGGCTATTATACTTACCCTGAGTGATGTTCCTTGGTGAAAGAAACTTCAACTAACTCTTCCAGAGCTCAAGTTCTCCCCATGCCTGATAAATCCCAAGACTACCCTGTATTTTTCTTTGTTCACTGAACTGTTGTTTAATATTAATAGAAGTATTCATATTATAAGATGTAATAATGGTAGCAATAATTTTTGTCATTCCCAACACAGTCAATATTCATGACATTGTAGGATCAAAGATAAGTCCACAAATGATTTTTATGCCTAAAAGCATTCAGTCTAAAATGTTATAGTAGAGAGAGACTAGGAACTAAGGGAAGCAGGATTATTATTTATTATTATTATTATTATTTATTGGATTTCTATACCGCCCTTCTCCCAAAGGACTCAGGGCGGTGAACAGATTAAGATACATGTAAATATATTTCATAAACAGTAAATAATAAATTAAGTCAACTTGGTGTATCTACTAAGACCTTGGCATAGAATTTTGATGTTTATGCTAGCCCTACTTGTTGAAATAGAAAGGTCTTCAGGGCACGTCGGAAAGTGCGAAGATCTGGGATTATTCGTATTCCAGGTGGTATTTTGTTCCAAAGCGTAGGTGCCCCCACAGAGAAGGCCCTCTCCCTTGGAACCACCAGACGACATTGTTTTAATGATGGTACCATGAGTAGGCCTACTCTGTGAGAGCGTATTGGTTGGTGGGAGGTTATCGGTTGCAGCAGGTGGTCTCGTAAGTACTCAGGTCCTAAGCCATGGAGCACTTTAAAGGTAAGAACCAACACCTTGAAGCGCACTCGGAAGGCCACCGGAAGCCAGTGCAGCTCGCGTAGAAGAGGTGTTACATGCGAGCACCATGTTGCTCCCATAATTACTCGCGCAGCTGCATTCTGGACCAGTTGGAGCTTCCGGGTGCACTTCAAGGGGAGCCCCATGTAGAGAGCATTGCAGTAGTCAAGTCGGGAAATGACGAGGGCTTGAGTGACTGTGCGTAATGAGTCTCGGTCTAGAAAGGGACGCAATTGGCGAATCAGGCGAACCTGATAGAAAGCTCCTCTGGCCACGGCTGTTATATGATCTTCTAAAGACAGTCGTGCATCCAGGAGGATGCCTAAATTGCGAGCTTTCTCTGTGGGGGTCAATGACTCATCCCCAATAGTTAGTGATGGGACTAACTGGCTGTACCGGGACGCCGGTAGCCACAGCCACTCAGTCTTGGAAGGGTTGAGTCGGAGCCTGTTTCTCCCCATCCAGACCCGTACGGCCTCAAGGCACCGGGACATCACTTCAAGGGCATCATTGGGGTGGTTTGTGGTGGAGATGTACAGCTGAGTGTCATCAGCATAAAGATGACATTGCACCCCAAAACCACGGATGATCTCCCCCAATGGCTTCACATAAATGTTGAACAGGAGAGGCGAGAGGACCGACCCCTGTGGCACCCCGCAAGTAAGGGGCCTCGTGGTCGATCTCTGTCCACCTGTCAACACTGACTGCGACCTGTCAGAGAGGTAGGACGAGAACCATCGTAATACGGTGCCTCCCATTCCCAGCCCCTCCAACCGGTGCAGCATGATACCATGATCAATGGTATCAAAAGCCGCTGAGAGATCTAATAGGACCAGGATAGAGGAACATCCCTTATCCCGAGCCCTCCAGAGATCATCAACCAATGCGACCAATGCTGTTTCTGTGCTGTATCCAGGCCTGAAGCCGGACTGGAACGAGTCTAGATAGACAGCTTCATCCAGGTACTGTGGGAGCTGTCGTGCCACCACACTTTCAACAACCTTTGCTAAAAAGCGAAGGTTGGAGACTGGACGGTAGTTTGCTAAAACAGCCGGATCCAGAGAGGGCTTCTTAAGGAGAGGTCTCACCACCGCCTCTTTCAAGGCGGGAGGTAAGAATCCCTCACTCAGAGAAGCATTAATAATTCTCTGGAGCCAGCTACGTGTAACCTCCCGGGTAGCCAACACTAGCCAGGAAGGGCACGGGTCCAATAAACATGTGGTCGCATTCAGCTTCCCCAGTAACCTGTCCACGTCCTCAGGAGTCACAGTATCAAACTCATCCCAGATAATGTTCTCAAGATCTGCCCTCATCATTTCATCCGAATTAACCCAGTTAGAGTCCAAGCCTTCCCGAATCTGAGCGATTTTATCCTGCAGATATTGTGCAAAATCCTCAGCTCGTCCTTGCAGAGGATCTTCCCGGGCTTTCAGCTGGAGTAGAGAGCGGGTAACCCTAAACAAGGCGGCTGGGTGATTATCTGCCGATGCAATAAGAGCGGAAAAATAGTTACATTTTGCCACTTTTATCGCCACTAAGTAGGTCTTAATGTAAGATCTCACTAGTGTTCGGTTGGATTCAGAATGGCTGGTCCTCCACCTGCTCTCTAGGCGTCTTTTCCGACGTTTCATCCCCCTCAGCTCATCAGAGAACCAAGGAGCTGGGTAGGTTCGACGCCGAGTCAGAGGCCGCAAAGGCACGACCCGGTCTAAAGCACCAGCGGCCATCCTATCCCAGGACGCCATTAGGTCTTCAGCCGAGTCATGAGCCAAGGTCTCAGGAAATGGCCCAAGCTCCATCCGGAACCTATCAGGATCCATCAGGCGCCTGGGGCAGAACCATTTAATTGATTCCGCCTCCCTGCGGTGGGTTGTAGTGGTCAGAAGGTCAAGCTTAAGGAGAGAATGGTCTGACCATGACAAGGGTTCGATGACTATATCCCCTATATCTAGACCATTCAGCCACTGGTCAGAGATAAAGATCAAATCCAGAGTGTGTCCTCCCGTGTGAGTAGGGCCATTAACTAATTGGGTCAGGTCCATGGCCGTCATGGAAGCCATAAACTCCCGAGCCCCTTCAGACGTTTCACCAATGGATGGCAGGTTGAAATTTCCCATAATCAGTAGCTTAGGAGTCTCAACTGCCACCTCGGCTATTACGTTGAGGAGCTCAGGCAGGGCTGCTGATACGTGGCAGGGAGCCAGGTACGCAATCAACAGGCCCATCTGTAACCCATAACCCCACTTCACGAGGAGGGACTCACATCCGGTTGTCTGAGGGACAGTGACTTCCCTAGGGTCAAGACCTTCCTTTATAATGACCGCCACACCTCCACCCCTGCCTCGAGTTCTTGGCTGATGGAATGCGCAGAAACCTGGTGGGCACATTTCTACGAGGGGGACCCCCCCTTCATTGCCCAACCAGGTCTCTGTAATACCTGCCAGGTCCGCTTTCCCCTCTTGAATTAGGTCACAAATGAGGGGGGCTTTGTTAGCCACAGACCTGGCGTTTATTTATTTATTTATTTATTTATTTATTTATCAAATTTCTATACCGCCCTTCTCCTTCCGGACTCAGGGCGGTGAACAGCCAATTAAAAACCAATAACAATACAGTGAGTTAAAACGTACTAAAAGTCCATATAAATTTAGGCTGAAATATATCGAATAAAACACTAAAACTCTAAGAATTTAGATAATTTAAAATAATTTAGAATTTAAAATATTTAAAAATATTTACAAATATTTAAAAGTATATTAAAAATAGGAGGGATCAGGCAAGTCCAGCAAGTTGGAAGAAATAAGTCTTCAACGCCCGACGAAAGGTC
Organism: Coluber constrictor foxii; assembly: GCA_038048745.1. Taxonomy (NCBI): domain Eukaryota; kingdom Metazoa; phylum Chordata; class Lepidosauria; order Squamata; family Colubridae; genus Coluber; species Coluber constrictor. The sequence continues at coordinate 107,951,696 of CM075961.1, read as the reverse complement.
CGGAGGTCAGTGATAGTTCTCAGATCTGGAGGGAGATCGTTCCAGAGGGTGGGGGCTACCACAGAGAATGCTCTCCCCCTGGGGGTCGCCAGCCGACACTGTCTGGCTGACGGCACCCTGAGGAGGCCCTCTCTGTGGGAGCGAACCGGCCGGTGGGAGGGAATAGGTGGCAGAAGGCGGTCCCGTAAGTACCCTGGTCCTAAGCCATGGAGCGCTTTAAAGGTGATTACCAATACCTTGAAACGCACCCGGAAATCAACCGGCAACCAATGCAGCTCACGCAGGAGAGGTGTCACATGGGAGCGCCCTGTCGCTCCCATAATCCCCCGCGCGGCCGCATTCTGTACCAGTTGAAGCCTCCGGATGCATCCCAAGGGGAGCCCCATGTAGAGAGCATTACAGTAGTCCATAACATCAGCGTTGCATAACATCAGCCTAAGACTCGGGCTCAGAGACCTTGAGCAACCCAAGGAACGAGAAGAGCTGTGGAGGTCGGAGCACGCCACCGCTTGAAGATAGTGGGTGCGAACCCCCCTGACATGATGTGGTCTCCTGCTCCCACCATATCTGCCCCTCCCAACCAAAACCTTGATGGAACAGCCCATTTCCATGCCAGTATTAAGTCTGCCTGTTCCCAGTTTCGAGTTTCCTATGTAATTTTGTGTTGACTTTGGCTTCACTTTTGGAAAATTATTTACTAATCCCTCCCTCTGTGGATTGCCCCCCAAATCCACATGATCCACCCTGTTTATGCCCACCCCCCTTTCAGAAGCCATTAAAATCTTGGTTAGAAAATTAGATAAGAAAGCCCTTAATCCCCTCTTAGCACCATGCCAGCCTCCAATTATCCTTGTAATTTTCAGTAAAAAACCATCAAGCTCCCCACCAGTTGTACTTCTGCATTTTTAGAGCTTTTTTACTTCCTCATATCATAAAAAATCCAAAACATGTTTTCTTTTGTGAATGGAGTTATTCTGGGACATTAGCAAACTTCAAACTTCTTTGGTTATTACCAAAGAAGTTTGAAGTTTGCTAATGTCCCAGAATTTGCTCACTGTCTCAGTTTGTGACAGCACTTATAGAATAAAGAGCAGGGGAAGAGACCATTGAGTTGGGAATTACACATTTCTGATGGAGACTGACAGGACTGCATTTATTTCTTCTCATTTCCTTATTTCTTTTTTCTACCTTAGAATATAAGAAAAAATATGGTGAAGAGCATGGCTCATGTCAAGCTGGAATAGCAGGTTTCTTCACAGAGGTGAGTGGTGCAACATTGTGAGAAGGCTTCAGTATGGAATAAAAAGTTTGTTTGCCTTTGATTTAATTGATTAGTTCTGTACACTCACTATTACATGCATACATACCATTCCCTTTCAGGATAAACAATACAATGAACGAGAAGAAAGAAGAACTCCATACTCTTTCAAGAAGCTTCTACATCTGCATTCTTCATTCTTATTTCCTAGATTAAGCTATCCCCTTTTCTTAAATCTTGTTCTTCCTGTTGTCATTCTGCTTTCACTTTTTAAAAATTTCTTCTCATTTCTGCAATGCCCATTTTTCTCCCAATATCCACCTTGACGTGTCAAAAAATAGCTTGATCCCATTCAGTGCCTAAAATAATCCTTGGTTCTTCATTAATTTTCACAACCTTGCATTATAAAGTCTCATTTCAATCATGCTTTTAGATTTATGTTAATTCCTTTTTCATGTACATGTATGAAAAGACTTACGTTTAAACCATGTAACTGAAGCAGATCTTTCTCTAGACAAATATTCAGCATCTCCATTCATTTTTGAGTCTCCAAATGATCTAACAGCTTTTTCTGTACTTTCTCATCTCATTCCTACCGATCCATTCAGTAGTGAAATGTAAAATTTGTTACTACCGGTTCTGTGGGTGTGGCTTGGGGGGGGGGTGTAATGTGACTGGGTGGGCTTGGCCAACTTTTTTTTTTAACCTTTTAAAACCATTTTTTCTTCAACCTCTTCGGCCCAAGAGGTTGTAAAAAAATGCTGAGTTGCCTGATCGGCAGAGGCTTTTTTTTTTTTTAAAAAAAACATTTTTTCTACAAACAACATTTTTTCTTCAGCCAAAGAGGTTGTAGAAAAAATGCTTTTAAAAGGCTCTGAGATCCCCACTGAGCTCCGTGATAATCAGAGGCTTTTTTTTTTCTTTTAAAAGCATTTTTTTTGGCTGAAGAGGTTGTAGAAAAAATGCTTTAAAAAATTAAAAAAAAGCTTCTGATGATTGCACAGCTCAGCTGGGCATGGGGGTGGGCAGGGATTTTTGCTATCGGTTCTCCGAACCACCTGCCACCATTGCTACCGGATCGGGCGATCTGGTTCGAACCAGGAGCATTTCACTCCTGCATCCATTCCTGTCATATAATAGATTAATTATTTCTCCAGATTTCATTAAAGTTGCACAATTTTTTAAAGCAAAACTTATTTATTATTAGTTCAATTTATATGCTGCCCTCCTCCGGAGACTCAGGTGGCTTACAATACATTAAGCAATAGCCTTCATAGTTTTGTATATACCTGCTTAGTAGGACTTTTGGCTCCCCCTAAGCGGTGTTCTTTTTTTATATCGTCAGCTTATTGCCCCCACAATCTGGGTCCTCATTTTACCTACCTCGAAAGGATGGAAGGCTGAGTCAACCTTGAGCCTGGTGAGATTCGAACTTGCAGTAATTGCAGGCAGCTGGTGTTACTTAATAGTACTTTAGTCTGCTGTGCCACCAAGGCTATTATCTGATTTTTTGCATTAATAACATTCTCCAGCAAATAGAAAACATAAAACTATTGCAAGCCTATGGATTCACACTTAATAAAAAACTATATAGCAACTTGTATGATTCCAAATATTATGTTATATATTTTAATCCTGTATTCATATTTTTATAATATCTTTATTACATTTCAGAATCAAATATCAAAATACAAATTTTATATTAAAGGAAAAAGGAAAAAGAAATAAAATTAAAGTGACAAAAATTAAATTTATAACAAAAATAATACTCTATAACAAAATTTATAACAAAAATAATTATTTTATTCCACAAATAATATCAATACAACAACCTTTCTATATATGTAAAAAATACTAATCTTTAAAATCATTCCAAAAATCCACTATTCCTAAATTATTATTCTTTTAATTCTAATTTCATGCATATAAATTGTCAAATGTAAATAAACTTATATTTAACAAAACAATATTTCTATAGTCAAATTCAATCTAATCCTCAAATTACAAAGTCAAAAGTTGATAAAAGTCTTATAAGAAATTGTACAGTGATCTCCAAGTCACAAAAAATGAAAATAAGTCATTCATGAAAAAAATATAATGCTAGCTAGCTGCATTACTTTCAAACTCCATTCTTCCAAGGTGGGTATGTGTTTTTCTTCTCAGTTATGGGCATATAGGCTCATAACTGCCAATGTCATAAAAAGTCCCATGTTTTTCTTTCCAACTGCTTTTCTGTCATTCCTAAAAGATCCATTTTCATAATATTCTCAACCATCATAAATATCTGATTACAAAATGTTTTAGCTTTCCTACAGATCCACCCAATATGATAAAAGCATCTTCAGATGGATACATTTCCAATATTTGTTGAGATTCTCTTATATATCTTGTACAATTTATCTGGATTTGAATACCACTAATACATCATTTGTGAAATATATATTCATTTACTCTCTCTTTGTAGGGTCAGGCCACCTTCATTTAGATCTATCTTTATCTTTCTCTTAGTTGCGCACTTACACAATATATGCTTTTTTTCCTCCATTTCCTCCATCAATTCACACTTTTTACCATTTATTTGGATTTGATGCCTCAAGCTTTAGTCAGTGAACAATAAGCAGGAAATGTAGATAAACGGTCTCTGGGTCAAACAGGCAAGTATCTAATATAAGAGCACTCAGTCCTGCTTATTCAATTTTCTTTTCAGAGAAAGGTTATCCCTGGATGATAGACACTCACCAAAATATTGCACATTTAATTTGCTTCTGTGTTTATATATATTAAAACAACCATGCCCATTGGCCTGCAGCTATTTCCCTGGTCTGCTAGAGACAGTTTAGAGAATTTAGAAATATTAACTCTTGTGAGGGCTTGTGACAATAGACAAAAGGGGCTTAAAAAAGAAATAGAATTTTCTTTCTCACTACCAGGCCTTAGTATTTATGATATACTCTGCATAAATAAATCAGTATTCTTTCCAATGCTTGCTACCTCTGAGCACAGATTTCATATATACCTTTAATTTCATGCAGAGAGTAAACATGCCCAGAGTCATTCAATAGTGAAATGGGTGGCATGTAAATTTAATATAAACATAAATTAAGAATAGTGGAAGGAGAACTGACTGGTCTAATACAAAATTAGTGTTCACTGTCAAATTTAAAGGTAAGAAATTGCATTTTAGTTTTTTAAAAAAATGTTTAACTTTAATTCTGTTTTATGTATAGAACTTTTTTTTTGAGTCAGTACATTAATTCTGAAGAAGAATAAGTATCTATTTCACCTGTGGTTCAAACTGATGATTGGCTTAGGGCAGGGGTCCCGAAACTTTTTAAACAGGGCCAATTCATGGTGCCTCAAACGGTTGGGGGCCCGGATTGGCTGGGAGGGTGTGGCTAGGTGATCATGTGACTAGGTGGGTGTGGCTAGGTCATGTGACTGGGTGGGCCAATTTAACAGTCCATTGAACAATACACAAAAATTAAACTTTAATTTGTTTTGCTCCTGGGGGTGTTTTATTTGCTTTTGTTTGCATGTTGCTCTTTTTACTAGATTGTTTTTTCAATTGTTTAGGTGTCTAGTGGTCCACTTCAGGAAACTTAGTTTTGCTAGCAATTCTTCTCAGCCCCAAGGAGCTTGAGAAATCTCTCTCTGACTCTCTCTATCTCTTTGTCTCTCTCTCTTTCCTTCTCTCTCTCCCTATCTTTTTCTTTTCTCTCTTTCACTTTCTCTCTCTTTCTTCCTCTGTCTCTCCCTTTCTTTGTCTCTTTCCCTCTCCCTCTCTCTCCCTTTCTCTCTCTGTCTCTCTCTCCTCTCCCTCTTTCTTTCTTTCTTTCTTTCTTTCTTTCTTTCTTTCTTTCTTTCTTTCTTTCTTTCTTTCTTTCTTTCTTTCTTTCTTTCTTTCTCTCTCCTTCTCTCTTTCTGTCTCTCTCTCTCTCTGTCTGTCTCTTTGTCTCTCTCCCCCTCTTTCTCTTTCATTCTCTTTCTCTCTCTTTGACTCTTTCCCTCTCTCGCTTCTTCTCTCCCTCTCTTTTTCTTTGTCTCTCTCCCTCTCCTTCTCTCTCCCTCTTTCTGTCTCTCTCCTTCTCTCTCTCCCTCTCTCTTTCCATCTCTCTGTCTGTTTGTCTCTCTTTCTTTCTCTCTCCCCCTCTATCTCTCTCTCCCCCTCTCTTTCTCTCTCTCCCCCTCTTTCTTTCATTCTTTCTCTCTCCCCCTCTTTCTCTTTTTCATTCTTTCTCTTTTTTCTTTCTCTATTTCTCTCTCTCTCCTTCTCTTTCTTTCTCTTTCCTTCTCTCCCCCCCTCTTCTCTTTCTGTCTCTCCCTCTCTGTTTCTCTCTCTCTCTCTGTTTCTCTCTCTCTCTCTGTTTCTCTCTCTCTCTCTCTCTCTCTCTATCTTGTGGAGGCAGTGAAGGTGAAAAATGGGCCATTTTTGCCTGGGTTTTTGCCTCTTCTACCCCCCCCCCCAAGTATTCTGCAGACTAAAACCAGGCAAAAATGGCTCTTTTTTTGACCAAAAATGGGCCATTTTTGCCTGGGTTTTTTGGGGGGGGGATCTCTTTTCAATCCCCCCCCCACTTCCACAAGCATTCTGCAGGCTAAAACCAGGCAAAAATGGCTTGTTGTTTGGCCAAAACCGGGCCATTTTTGCCTTGGTTTTTTTTTTTTTGCCTCTTATAACCCTCTCCCCCACCTCCACAAGCATTCTGCAAGCTAAAATTGTTGGGCTTACCTTTTGGTTCCACCTGCAGCTCTCCCAAAGGCAAGTCCTGCACTCTGCTAAAGGTTGGGTGATGTGGGCGGGGCAACCTTGTGGTGCTCCGCGGACCGGATTAATTGGTTCAGCGGGCCAGAGTTTGAGGACCCATGGTTTAGGGGTTGGTAACTCCCTCCTTCCTTAGTTTACATCCTGATCAGGATCTGGGCAGTTCATACCAGGACATTGCATATCCTGAGCATACAAGCAGACTTACTTGATCCTAAACAACTTTCTGCCTGCTAAGGTGGTTCCTGTCTTGCTGCAAGATAAGGGCTGATAGGAGCAGGAAGGATAGATCGAAATCTAATACCTGACATGGAGACGGTAGCCGAGTGCAACAGAGGGAATCAATGGCAGAATTTCCCAATTCCATTACTATACTATACAATGGTAAAGGGGATTTCCTGTAATCCTTGAAGAAAACATCAAAATCAACAGATACAAAAGCAACACTTATTGTATAATTAAAACCAAATAGATGATAAAGAGTGAATATGATAGAAGTACACACTATTTGATGGGGATTCTGCTCATTCTGTCCCAAAGTCCTGAAAGAATGCCAGATGTCTTCTGAAAGGCCAGTAGGATCAGGGTATTTGTTGGGGTGGAGTAGAGTAGGAGAGAAGCAGATTATTCTATTACACTCTTTTCTACATTTTCAGAACTTTCATTCCCCATGACTCCAGTATATTTTCTGTTTCTGGATTTAGTTATGCATAAGGAATCTCAAATATTTATTTCCATTTGACTAAAGAGATTTAACATGACAAAACTCTTCTTTTGATAGGAGTTGGTTATCATGGGAGCTCCAGGGTCTTACTATTGGACAGGAACAATCAAAGTATTGAATCTCACTGATAATACATATTTCAAGCTGAAAGATGAATCTGTGATAGCCAAGCGTTACATATATCTAGGTAAGCAAAGCACAACAATTTTCAAATTGTTATTGGTTTTGAATATTGATGGTAAATAGATACACACATGCAGGGTTGATCTCCTCTAGGACTGACCGCTTTGATCGCTTTGCAGTCCAAGGGACTCGCAGGAGTCTTCTCCAGCATCATAGTTCAAAGACCTCAATTCTTTGGCACTCAACCTTTCTTATGGTCCAAATTTCACAGCCATACATTGCAACTGGGAAAACATAGCCTTGACTATACACACTTTTGTTGGCAGGGTGATGTCTCTGCTTTTTAGTATACTGTCTAGATTTGCCATAGCTTTCCTCCCCAGGAGCAAGCGTCTTTTAATTTCTTGGCTGCAGTCCCCATCTATGGTGAAGAATAAATATAGTACCCTTAGACAACTGCAAATCCCAAAGGGAAGCTAAGATTGATGGTAGGTCATTTACAGAATATATATGTGATCTTGGTCTTAACCTGTAGCCTTTGTTAAAATCATTATTACATGTTTGGAAAATGAATAAATAATCCTGACTTAAAGAAGTCCTTTTTCAATGATTTATTGTTCCATGAAAATATGCTAGTGTAATAGGGAAATGTAAGCATTATTTATTAGTAAGGCTTAGTAACATCTATTTAAAAATGCAGTCAGTATCACAGGAGAAATATTAATTCCTCTAATCACTTCTGTCGAGTTCTGAGTTGTTCTGATTATGGCAAATCTCTGCTTTCCGTAACTCTTTGTGTGTTAAGTCCTCATCTGTGGTGGACCTCTTTTCTTCAGTTGACTATTGCTTGCTTGTTTCTTTGAAAAGACATAGGGGTTTTCTCTTTGAAAAATTTTGAAAATTAATATTTGTAATGCAGGTAAAAGGCCTGTAATTCACAGTATAAAGGGAGCAAGGGGCCTTTCAAGTATATGGTTTTACAAGAAAAAGGAGTTGAAGAGAGTTCCTGTTTCATAATGTATCATTTTAGAGAGGCAAATAAAATCATATTATTGACCTTTCAGATAAATGTTTTGCCTCTTTCAGTTATATTTTGTTTTATTTTGTTTAAATCCAGATTGATTTGTTGGGTTCATTCCCTTTTTCCACATACTGTTATACTTTATATTTTCTATATTTTCACTGAGAAATATATAAACATTTTAACATGTCACTATTACAAGTAGTTGCAATTTACTGATATGGTGATGCACAAATTTCTACTTGATTTGGGGAAAGTTGCACCAAAAACCAGTTTCTTTACACATACAGCATTAGAAATCAGCAGGACCATTGCTTACCAAGAAAGTACAACATGATTAAAATTTATTTATTTATTTATTTATTGGTTCGGTTTATATACCGCTCTTCTCTGGAGACTCAGGGTGGCTTACAATGTGTAAAGCAATAGCCTTCATAGTTTTGTATATAACTGCTTAGTAGGGCTTTTGCCCCTCCCCCCCCGCGGTATTCTTTTTTATACAAAATCAGCTTATTGCCCCCACAATCCGGGTCCTCATTTTACCTAGCTCGGAAGGATGGAAGGCTGAGTCAACCTTGAGCCCGGTGAGATTTGAACTCGCAGTAATTGCAGGCAGTTGGCAGCTAAGTGCTACTTAACAGCACTTTAGTCTACTGCACCACCAAGGCTCTTTTACTAAACATCCTTTTATTTAATCCTTTTATTAAAAATCTTGTACCTTTGTTATAATTTAAGATGTAGCTACATGGCTTCCCATGTAGCTTTTGTTTTGTGAATCAGGTCACAGCATTGACCTCCATGAACTTGTTTAATGACTCAGTAAAGTCAACCAAGCTTATTATATTTTGTGGTGAGTTATGCTGTTCCACTTGGATCTATGTGAATAATTCCTTTTTAATTAACTTTAATATCTCATAATCCATTTTCATTTGAGGAGCATGGATTATAGTATTTTGGGAATTGGAGAAAAACTTTAGTTATCCATATATTCCAAATGTTGCTTGTTTTTCTAATATCTGCTATTTGCAATATTCAATTCAATCAATAATGTGATAGAAATTATCTGTTTTACACCTGAAAAACTGTCTGCTTTTCAGGTCTAGTACTCTTCTTCCCTTTTATTGCCTTGCTTTTAATTTGTTCAATAATAACTATCAACTGTTCTGATACCTTTTCTTACTTAAATTATTGTTCTTATGTGTCTGCTGCTTACATCTTTACCACCTTATTGTTAGGTAAAACTTATTTGTTATTTCAATCCTGGAATGGTGAGTTTCCAGTTCCAGAAAAGTAAGGCTTTTACAGAATGTGAAGCTGTTTTGCTTGAGTTTAACTTCCACCCTGAGAGAAGGGGAAAATGCTTTATCCCAATAAATGACCTAAGGCTTGGCCCCATTTCCTTTTTTTTTTTTTTGGCTGATATTTTTGGTCATTTTTTCTCTCTGCTTGTCCACCCTAAAAATGCCCCACTCAGGATATGCGGTGGCAGCAGGTCACTTCTCTCAACTGATGACCACGGACGTCGTTGGAGGAGCTCCCCAGGATGGAGGCGTTGGAAAGGTTTGGCTGTTGATCAAACTTCAGCTCATAGTTCATCCAAGGGAAAATGGACAAGTGTGGGGCTGCAGCAGTTTGAAGAACATTCCTGAAAATATTTCATTTCCAGTAACAGGAGGATAATTATCTAGTTTGTTAAAGTCTTTACTTGTCTTGTGGTCCTATTCTCATTGTTCTGAGAATCTCCTTACCCATTTTCTAGCAGCAGCAACAGATACAGAAACCTTCCTTTTTAAAAATCACAATTCATTTTAAATTTAAGCTGTGATTACCATGTATATAATCATTTTTGGTGAACACTTGGCAGTAATCAAGACCAAAGATTTAGAAAATCTTTGTATTACCCAATTCAATATTGTTTATTCAAGTTAGCAGTAGTTTTTCATAGATACTAGCAGAATTTATTTTTTAATCAGGAACTTCCACATTTCTGATTACGATGTCCTAATAAGCCACATATTTCCATCCTTTAGAGTGAGTTGAAGCATAAAAATCGCTACTATATGCAATCTGTATAGTTGTACAAAGATTGCATTTAACCTCTGATTTATTTTAATCATTCTTAATAAGCCTAAAACGAATCAGAATCACTTTTGCAGATAAGCAAAGCATAAAAGTGAAGTGGTTAGATCTTGGGTTCTTTTCCTACCTTTTTTGACTGCCATTGCCTAATGTTCTCATGGATTATATAGACAGGGCAGAAACATAACATAGAAATAAACTGGAAAACCACAAACAAGCCCATGTTTTTACATCTCATTAAATACACAGTTGAAATTAGGAAGCTAACCACAAACCTTGCTTTCTAACTGATTTTTCTGCTGTACTATGGCATATTCATGGATCTCCATTTCTACATCACCCAGAGCCAAAAACAAAGTTATACAGGTGAAACTCAAAAAATTAGAATATCGTGCAAAAGTTCATTTATTTCAGTAATGCAACTTAAAAGGTGAAACTAATATATGAGATAGACTTATTACATGCAAAGCGAGATAGTTCAAGCCTTGATTTGTCATAATTTTGATGATTATGGCTTCACAAATTTTGATGATTATGGCTTCACAAATTCACAATCTCAGAAAATTAGAATATTACATGAAATCAATAAAACAAGGATTGTACATAGAACAATATTGGACCTCTGAAAAGTATAAGCATGCATATGTACTCAGTACTTGGTTTGGGCCCCTTTTGCATCAATTACTGCCTCAATGTGGCGAGGCATGGATGCTATCAGCCTGTGGCACTGCTGAGGCGTTATGGAAGACCAGGATGCTTCAATAGCGGCCTTCAGTTCTTCTGCATTGTTCGGTCTCATGTCTCTCATCTTTCTCTTGGCAATGCCCCATAGATTCTCTATGGGATTCAGGTCAGGCGAGTTTGCTGGCCAATCAAGCACAGTAATCCCATGGTCATTGAACCAGGTTTTGGTACTTTTGGCAGTGTGGGCAGGTGCCAAGTCATGCTGGAAAATGAAGTCAGCATCCCCATAAAGGTCGTCTGCAGAAGGAAGCCTGAAGTGCTCCAAAATCTCCTGGTAGGCGGCTGCATTGACCCTGGACTTAATGAAGCACAGTGGACCAACACCAGCAGATGACATGGCTCCCCAAATCAACACAGACTGTGGAAACTTCATACTGGACTTCAAGCATCTTGCAGTGTGTGCCTCTCCATTCTTCCTCCAGACTCTGGGTCCTTGATTTCCAAATGAGATGCAAAAGTTGCTCTCACCAGAAAAGAGGACTTTGGACCACTGAGCAACAGACCAGTTCTTTTTGTCTTTAGCCCAGTTAAGATGCTTCTGACGTTGTTTGTTGTTCAGGAGCGGCTTGACAAGAGGAATATGATATTTGAAGCCCATGTCCAGGACCCGTCTGTGTGTGATGGCTCTTGATGACTCCAGTCTCAGTCCACTCCTTGTGAAAGTGCCCAACACTTTTGTATGGCCTTTTCCTGACAATCCTCTCCAGGCTGTGGTCATCCTTGCTGCTTGTGCACCTTTTTCTTCCGTACTTTTCCCTTTCACATAACTTTCTATTAATGTGCTTCGATACAACACTTTGGAAAGATCCAACTTCTTTTGCAATTACCTTTTGAGGCTTTCCCTCCTTATGGAGAGTGTCAGTGATGGTTTTCTGCACAACTGTCAGGTCAGCAGTCTTTCCCATGATTGTGATTCCTACTGAACCAGACTGAGAGACCATTTAAAGGCTCAGGAACCTTTTGCAGGTGTTATGGCTTAATTAGCTGATTAGAGTGGGACCCTTTGAGTCTAGAATATTGAACCTTTTCACAATATTCTAATTTTCTGAGATTGTGAATTTGGGGTTTTCATGAGCTGTAAGCCATAATCATCAAAATTATGACAAATCAAGGCTTGAACTATCTCGCTTTGCATATAATGAGTCTATCTCATATATTAGTTTCACCTTTTAAATTGCATTACTAAAATAAATGAACTTTTGCACAATATTCTAATTTTTCGAGTTTCACCTATATAGCCACGTTTCCCCAAGTCTAGGAAGGAATTTGATTTTTAATGTAGAGCACTGCAATATATGATCCAGAATAGTAATGCTGTATCAGTTACGTATGGAGGCCTAACTGTTTAATTGCTACTCTACTACATTAAGCAAAAAAGTTGTGAGGCTCTATAGCATATCTTTTAGGTCAAGAGCAAGTACTGAATTGTAGGCCAGTATATGAAGTTCTGGCTTACTTTAATAGGCAAACAGCCCAACTACTGCTGAGTGGACATCTCATACATCTCATCTCATACTTTTTAAACACGGGTTATTCATTAACCCTGTAAAGTAGATTGCTGCTACTATCCTCAAATATTATATGGAATGAAGGATGATAGCTACCTAAATCCACCTAGTTTGACTATGATGAAATGTGAATCATAGTTTTTTCAATTGTAATTTTTAGTTTGTACTTTTAACAATTAAAGCCAGCACAATATTTCAGGCACTAAGGCTTTCTGGAGAAAAATATGTTATTATGACAAATAATTATTATCAATATTTACACCAAAAAGACAGCCTCCTTGTGTATAAACTTAGGCATGCAATGTGTTTAGTATATCCTTAGTCTTTAAATACATCTTACTTTTGTAATTAGTATCCTATCTCCTTGTTGGTTGAATGTGAAAAAGAATGTCCTAGCTTGGAAGATAGTCTCCTGATTAGAATTCCAACTTACATCAAATAATGTGATTGTGCTTGATAAAACTAGTTTGTGCTTACAATTAACAGGGCTTGCTGCATGGCACATGGAAATGACCGAGCTGAGTAACTTAATCTAAATCTTCTCCATCTTGTACTAAATGTACTAAAATACATTTTGTGAAAGCTTTAATTAACCAGTGATTGGTGTGAGAGATTAATATATGTGGGCCTATTTGCTTGTGGTAATTTGGAAGACTGTGGTACATAAGAGGAGTAAATCATAAAGAATACAAATGAGTTGAGGAAAAGTAGACAACATATAACTGTGAAACTAAAAATGAGAATGATATAATAACCCTGAATGAAAGTAGTCAAATCTTTGGAATTGTGGAATACATCTATAGAAATAAAATTATATGTTTATGATTGGTTAATTAAAGCTTTCACAAAAGAGTTAAAATGTTTGTCAGAAACTATGATTTGACATCTTCTAGATTGTGGATATGTGTGAAATAGGGATCCATTACATAGTCATGGCTGCACATTGTTCTTGAGTGAATGGTAATAAAAGAAGAGTCAGGAGTTTTACAGAAAATTGTATAACATTCAAAATCCATCAGATCTAGGGGAAAAAATCTGTTGGTTTCATGGATAAATGCATAAGGAAAAGAGCAGAACAAACTTTAGTGAGTGGTCTACTCACTCAAGTCTCAAGAATTAATGAGATGATGACCATATACTTTAGTGTGCATTCTGTTAAAAAATTATTAATTGAAAAAATGCGAGCATGTTACTAGTCATGCATATATACTTGGAAAAGTATATATGCGTGAATGAAAAATGATAATTATTTAGCTTGTTTATGATGAAATTAAGAGAATTAGTGAAAGAGGCAAGAATAGTGAGAAATTGTAACTTGTTTATTTGGTAGTTTCAAGGGTAGATGTTGAGAAGAAATCAATGTGGAAGAAATGAAAAACAAAAAGAATAAACATAATAGCTGCAAGGAAAAAAATTCCTAATGTGTGTGGAAAAAAGATTAGAAAATAAATTGATTTATCAAGAGACTAGATGGAAACTGTAAGAGGCTATGGAAATTGTTGGGAACAGATTGAAAAGAATGATGGTACAGAAAACTAAAAAGATGTGATTAAGAATTTTTATAAGAGAAAGATAGCTGTAACAAATTAAATATATTTTATACAGTGTAGTTACAGTGAATACTCAATGAAAGGAAGGAATACTTAGAAGGGGAGAAAATATGCAAAACAAGTTTGATGGATGTTTTTAAAAAATGGCAGTGGATGAAAAGGACTAAACAAACCTCTAGGAGAGGAAACAAAATTAAAAATAAAAAGTACTGAAATGATTTAAAAAAACAAACACCAAAAAGCAATGGATGGAAGCTAACCAAGGAAAGAAGCAACCTAGAACTAAGGAGAAATTTCCTGATAGTGAAATTTCCTGATCTTTTGCTTCTGAATTAATAACTTGGATGCTTATGAAGAGGCTGAGTGACTTATTCAATGTGTGCATGAAGAGTTCATTTGTACTTGATGATTCGAAGAAAGCCATTACTTTTCCACTTTGGAAAAGGTAAAGTAACAAGAGTACATGTAAAACCATGTGACTTACATTTGTTAAATATATATGGGAATGAGTATGGCAGAATTCTAATTAAAGGGTGCAAGAAGTGACAGGGATTAAAACTGTATGATAGGAGTGATTCATCAAGATTTTTATGCACCCCTAGTTCAGTGAAATCACAATCCACTAGTTTCTAGGCTTTTTTTTTCCTTCCGGCAGCCAGCAGACTCTCTGCTGCCCATTGGGAGACTAAGATAGATCTATTTCGGCCTTATAATCCCTTATCAGTTAGCCACACACTTATCCCATGTATCCTCCCTGTAAAGGTACAATATTTGTTTTCTTTCCTTTTCGTAGACTTTATGTATGTTTCTCTTTAGCCAGGTTCTTCCTACGTAAACCAAGTTTTTATGCAGCCCTAGTTCAGTGAAATCACAATCCACTAGTTTCTAGGCTTTTTTTATAAATACACATCTTAGTCTTAGACGAAGATCTATCTTAGTCTCCCAATGGGCAGCAGAGGGTCTGCTGGCTGCCAGAAGAAAAAAAATGTGTAGAAACTAGTGGATTGTGATTTCACTGAACTAGGGCTGCATAAAAATCTTGGTTTATGTAGGAAGAACCTGGCTAAAGAGAAATACACAAAAAGCCTACGAAAAGGGAAAAATAAATGCATGATAAAGTGAATAAGTTGGGAATATGAAATATTTTGCTCAAACACAATAGAATTAAAATGGATTGTTTAATACGAACAATGTATGATAGAAAAGACAGCTATGGAAATAAATATAACACTTAATGAATGACGTAGCTATTAAGGCATGTTTAAGGCACTGATCCCTTAATGGATTACTGCCTTGTTGTGGTGAAGGGGCTTGCGTAGCTAAATGAAGTTATGAGATATGCCGTGCAGGGCTACCCAAGATGGACAGGTCATAGCAGAGAGTTCTGACAAAGTGTGATCCACTGGAGAAGGAAATGGCAACCCACTCCAGTATCTTTGCCATGAAAACCCCATGGACAGTACCAAAAGGAAAAAAGATATGACGCCAGAAAATGAGCCCCTTAGGTCAGAAGATGTCCAATATGCTACTGAGGAAGAGCAGAGGGCTAGTACTAGTAGCGCCAGAAAGAGTGAAGCGACTGGGCCAGTGCTCAGCTGTGAATGCATCTGGTGGTGAAAGGAAAGTCCGATGCTGTAAATATTTTTTCTCCATAGGAACCTGGAATGTAAAATCCACAAATCAAGGTAAACTGGACATAGTCAAACAAGAGATGACAAGACTGAACATTGACATCTTAGGAATCAGCGAACTAAAATGGATCGGAATGGGTGAATTTCATTCAAATGACCATCAGGTATACTACTATGGGCAAGAATCCCTCAGAAGAAATGGAGTAGCCTTCATAATTAATAAAAGAGTAGGAAAATCAATACTGGGATAAAAAGATAAAAGTAAAGGTTCCCCTCACACATATGTGCTACAGTTCAAAGCCAAGGCAAACCATTCAATATCACAGTAATCTAAGTCTATGCCCCAACCACTGGTGCTGAAGAGAATGAAAATGATGTTCTTATCGTCATGGGGGATTGGAATACTAAAGTAGGAAGCCAAAAGATAACCAGACTAACAGGCAAGTTTGGCCTTGGAGTACAAAATGAAGCAGGGCACAGGCTGATAGAATTTTGTCAAGAGAATACGATGATTATAGCAAACACTCTTTTCCAACAACCCAAGAGATGACTCTACACATGAACATCACCAAACGGTCAACGCAGAAATCAGATTGATGTGCTCTGCAGCCAAAGATGGAGAAGCTCTATACAGTCAGTAAAAAAAAAGACCAGGAGCTGACCATGGCTCAGATCATGAGTTTCTTATTGCAAAATTTAGGCTTAAATTGAAGAAGTAGGGAAAAGCACTAGGCCCTTCAGACATGAACTAAATCATATCCCTGATGAATATACAGTAAAGGTGGCAAATAGATCTAAGGACTTAGATCTGATAGACAGAATGTGTGAAAACCTATGGACGGAGGTTTGCAACATTGTAGAAGAGGTAGCAATTAAAACTATCCCAAAGAAAAAGAAATGCAAGAAAGCAAAAAGGCTGTCTGACGAAGCTTTGCAAATAGCTGAGGAAAGAAGGGAAGCGAAAGGCAAGGGAGAAAGAGAAAGATACATCCAATTGAATGCAGAATTCCAGAGAATAGCTAGAAGAGATAAGAATTCATTCTTAAATGAACAGTGCAAAGAAATAGAAGAAAACAATAGAATAGGGAGGATAGAGCTCTCTTAAAGATATGAAAGGAATGTTTCATGCAAAGATGGGCATGATAAAGCACCAAAATGGCAGGGACCTAACAGAGGCAGAAGAGATTAAGAAGAGGTGGCAAAATTACAAAGAAGAACTATGCAAGAACGAGCTTAACATCCTTGATAACATGATGGGGTGGTCACTCACCTTGAGCCAGACATCCTAGAATGTGAAGTCAAATGGGCCTTAGGAAATCTGAGCAACAACAAAGCTAGTGGAGGTGACAGTATTCCAGCTGAGCTATTCAAAATCTTAAAAGACGATGCAGTAAAAGTGCTACATTCAATTTGCGAGCAAATTTGGAAAACTCAACAGTGGCCACAGGATTGGAAAGGTCAGTTTATATTCCAATTCCAAAAAAAGGCAATGCCAAAAAATGTTCAAACTATTGCACCATTGCAGTCATTTCACATGCTAGTAAAGTTATCTTACAAGCTAGGTTCCAGCAATATGTGGATTGAGAACTACCAGAAGTACAGGCAGGATTTTGAAGAGGCAGAGGAACTAGAGATCAAATTGCCAACATATGCAGGATCATGGAGAAAGCTAGGGAGTTCCAGAAAAACATTTACTTCTGCTTCATTGACTATGCTAAAGCCTTTGATTGTGTGGATCACAACAAATTGTGGCAAGTTCTTAAAGATATGAGAGTACCAGACCATCTTATTTGTCTCTTGAGAAACCTTTATGCGGGTCAAGAAGCAACAGTGAGAACTGGACACGGAACCACTGATCGGTTCAAAATTGGGAAAACAGTCTGGCAAGGCTGTATACTGTCACCCTGCCTATTTAACTTATATGCAGAGCACATCATGAGAAAGACAGGGCTAGATGAATCAAAAGTTTGAATTAAAATTGCCGGGAGAACTATCAGCAACCTCAGATATGCAGATGATACCACTCTAATGACAGAAAGTGAAGAGGAATTAAAGAGCTTCTTGATGTGGGTGAAGGAGAGTGCAAAAGTTGGCTTGAAACTCACGTTAAGAAAACTAAGATCATGGCATTCGGCCCTCTCAATTCCTGGCAAATAGATAGTAAAGAAATGGAGGTAGTGACAGATTTTATTTTCCTGGGCTCCAAGATCACCACAGATGGGGACTGCAGCCAAAGACGCTTGCTCCTGGGGAGGAAAGCTATGGCAAATCTAGACAGCATAAAAAATCCAAAGCAGAAACATCACCCTGCCAACAAAAGTGTGTTTAATCAAGACTACTGTTTTCCCAGTTGCAATGTATGGCTGTGAAAGTTGGACCATGAGAAAGGCTGAGCGCCAAAGAATTTAGGCCTTTGAACTATGGTGCTGGAGAAGACCGATCAAACTGGTCAGTCTTAGAGGAGATCAACCCTGACTGCTCTTGAGAAGGCCAGGTCCTGAAGATGAAACTCAAATACTTTGGCCTTAATGAGAAGAAAGGACTCACTGGAGAATAACCTAATGCTGGGAAAGATTGAGGGCAAAAGAAGAAGGGGATGACAGAGAATGAGGTGGCTGGATGGAGTCATTGAAGCAGTAGGTGTGAGCTTAAATGGACTCCAGAGGGTGTAGAGGACAGGAAGGCCTGGAGGAACGTTGTCCATGGGGTTGCAGTGGGTCGGACATGACCGCAACTAACAACAACAACAAAAATGCACTGTAGAGAACTTTGGATTCTAACCAATTGGACGTTCCTTTGTTATCAGTTAGGAGATCATCCTCTTCATTTCTCATAGGAACCATGAATAGAAAAGCTCTATTAGGACATCTCTATTTTAGAAAGCTGAGAGATAAATTTAATTATAAATAGGAAAATAATCTGATTGCTGTTTCAATAATTTTGTCCTATCCCCTTTGAATACATGTTGATAAAGAAACTTTAAAAGTATCCTTTCTTTGTATGTAGGGAAGTCATGAAATCTACTGTTCTATATTGAGCAGGTAGTGCAACAAGCATGACATCTTCTTTGTTCAGAATATTTAAGGATAAATGTGTAAGGCATGATTGTGATGACATTAGAGCTGAATCAGATTGGATCATGATGCCTTGTTTTTAATCATAATCTTGAATGATATTCAGCAAATATATTGTATGATGCAGCGAGGAAAATGATATGAAAAGTAAAGTATCAAAGTTCAAAGTAGTTGTGTTTGTCAGGAAAAAACTAAGTGAATGAATGAAAATAGCATATCAATATTAAACTAGAGGAGGTAGAACAATTTGTTTATGTTCAAAATGAGAAACTAGGAAGAATTTTAAGAATTTAAATCTGGTGAAATGACAGTATATAGTAAACTGTGGATAGACTACTGCAATAAAAGAATGGTGAGATAGACAAAAAGGGCTGTGAATAAAATTGTATTATTTTCATATATGAAAGTGAAAGTTAAATATATCAGGAAAAACAAAATCAAATTGAATATAATCAAAATGATGTATTTAAGCAAGATAATATAGAATAAAAAATGAATGAAGGCTGAATGAATATTGATTAAATAGTAAAATGAGTGATCAACAAAAAAGAAGTTCACTGAGATAAAAAGATTGAATTACCAAAAATTATATTTAAAAAAATGAATGACAAAGAGGATGCTTCAGACAGTTGTGGTTGGATAGAGTTCATCAGAAAAAAGAAGAAAAAAGACATAAGAATAAAAGGCAATGTATGAAGCAGTGGTGGAAAGAATGATGGTTTGTAAAGATAAAATTGTATGGAGTGCTATATAAATGTTTTGGTGTAGCTTGTTTTAGCTTTATTGCATCTATCTATCTATCTATCTATCTATCTATCTATCTATCTATCTATCTATCTATCTATCTATCTATCTATCTATCTATCTATCTATCTATCTATCTATCTAAATTCTTAAACCTTAATCATGTTTGGCTTCTTACATTTTATGCCTTTTTCACATTTTATATAACACTGCTTACACAAAAAATATTGCATGATAGGCATATCGATATGCATGAATTATATCAGTTGATATAACTGATAATTGGAGATAAAACTTTGTTTTTTAACTTCATAGGTGTACATATTCCGCACAGATAGAAATTCTGGCTCTTTGATCAAAATCTTCCAGGCTTCTGGTAAAAAGGTGAGTAACCCTCAAGCAAAAATACATTTCACTACAATCAGCTTTCACAGATAATGGTGTTTAGGGGTGTTGGGCTTTAGGATTTACTGACCATGGTCTGGAGAACAGATTTCCCAACATTTTGTCAGCAAGTCTGGCTGGCATCTTCAGCGGCAGTATAGCATATTACCTTGCATTTGAATATGCCAACCACAGTTCCTGGCAAAAATGTCTGGAAATTTGTTTTCCAGACCACAGTCACTAAATCCTGAAACCCAGCTCTGTCAACAAATACATGTATTACTTTTTAATAAATGTAATAAAGGGTACCCCATAGTGTTCTTGTCTAAGCCTTATTCGGGTTGCTCATTAGCACAATATTTTCAAGGCAAGAGTTTACTCAATTGATCCCATTTCTTTCTTCATGCTGCGATTTTCTGAGTTGAGAACATTTTAAGAAACAAATGTCTTGGATCATCCATCCATATAACCATGCATTATAAATTTGTGGTGGATTTTTATCAGCTTGATAAGAATCCTTTTTGCAAATGCTATCAAACTGTTAGGGTAAATATATGTTTTTATTTGTAGAGCCTATGGCAGGGGTGTCAAATTTGCGATGACATGTCATCATATGACATATTGCAGCTTCCCCCCCTTCACTAAACCGGGAGTGGGCGTGGCCAGCACGTGACGTATCTAGCCTGTGGGCCTCGAGTTTGACACCCCTGGCCTATGGTATCAGGTAAAGCAAAATTTTGCAAAAGCTAATTTTCTGTGCTCAATAGAGTTGTGTGGCATTTAGATGAGACTTTTACCGTGTTTCCCTGAAAATACGACCTGTCCCGAAAATAAGACCAAGCCTGATTTTTGGGGTGGTCCTAAATATACGCTCTCCCCTGAAAGTAAGCCCTAGTGAAGGGATGGGCGTGGCCAGCACAGGAGGCAGCCCTTTCCTTCTCCAGTCACCCTCTGGAAGTTCAGCCTTAATTGCTACCTGCTAATCAGCTGAGCCAGCGAGGGTTATGCAACTTGGGCCAGATTTCCAGAGCACCTCCTCAGCTGCCGGCCTCTACCTCCTTTTCCTGCCAATTGTTCTTTACTTGGGATCGCAGTACAGACACACATCCCCAAAATGGTCCATCCAAAGCCTTCAGCCTTGCAATCCTGGGAGCGGCCTCTGTGCTGCGATCCCAAAGAAAGAATGGTGTGTATGTGTGTGAGAGAGAGAGCTGGAAAGAAAGAAAGAGATAGAGAGAGAAAGAGATCCAATCCAAACTCAGAGAGTTATCCAGGGTTGGCAGCAATATTCTCTCCATCCGTTCCCCCCCCCCTCTCAGGTCCCTCACAGGTCCCTCACCTCCCCCAACCCTCCCAAAGCAGCCACATCCCTTCACTAACCTGCTTTCCAGCTCTGTTTTCCACCGTCATGTGCAGGGCAAGAAAAGTAGTCTGTGGGACCTATGGTAAAAAACCATTCCAACATTGCAAGATTTTTTTTTCATGAGAAGTTGGAAGGTATTTTTTTTTATACTGTAGTCCAACAGACTTCTTGTCCTGAATGTGCAGCGGAGAATGGAGCTGGAAAGCAAGTTAGTGAAGGGATGTGGCTGCCCTGATGGGTAATGTGTAGCGTAGGGGGCTAATGCCTCCTACTAAAGGCAGCAATTAACACCAGCTGCCTGTAATTTCTGTGAGTTCAATCCTAGCCAGGCTCAAGGTCGACTCAGCCTTCCATCCTTTCTAAGGTGGGTAAATTGAGGACCCAGTTTGTGGGGACAATAAGCTGACTTGTATAAATATACAAAAGTATGAAGGCTATTGCTTAACGCATTGTAAGCCGCCCTGAGTCTCCGGAGAAGGGTGGCATATAAATCAAATTAAAAAAAAAAATGTGCAGGACAAAGAGAGGCATGAGGGTTGAGCTGGGTGGAACTCCTCCACACACCCCCGCTGCCCGCAGCACCGACCGTAAACCTCAAGTGGCCGCTCCTTCTCCTGTGCCATGGCTGCAGCCCGCCCATTCACGCCCCTGTGCCCAGGGGCTGTGTCCACTTAGCCTGTGCTACCAAGCACCCGCCACAGCAGCCCCAGTCATCACCCTGGGGTTTCCCCGGCAGAGTGGCTGGCGGCGGCAGAGAGTCCTCCATATGTGGTGGGTGAAAGTCAGCGTAAATGCTTCCAGTGGGGGCAGGGTGGCGATTGCACGGTGGTGTATGGGTTTGGAAGTCACAGAGGACTACAACACCTGGCAGGCCTGGCACATCCTGCAGCTGGACATGGGTCTCTTGACAGGGATGGCTGAGGTGCTGCGGATGTTGCTGCTGCCTTCGCTGCTTGCGGAGGCCCTGGCCAGTCACTTGTGGGCCAAGCTCGGCTACGGGCAGAGAGTGCTGCCTGTGGCCGGGCCGGCCAAGCTGCGCCTGTCAGTGCTGCCCTCGGCGTAGTTGCCCAACATCTCATTGCCGGGTGGCTGGGAAGAGTAAGCGGGGTCTGTGGGAGGAAGGGAAGGCAGGCAAGAGTCCCCAAGTCCCCCCAAGGCTCCCCTCTCCAGAAAGAGTCTGGCCTGGATGCCGTCCTGTCTGGTGACTCCCAAGGCAGAAGGGCTTCCCAGGCTCACTGGCGGGTGCTCTGGTTGGTCAGCGCTCGAGTGGGGGGACCACAGGGCAATCGGAATGGCAATCGGAATGGGGGTGGGGAAAGGGAGGCGATCATCACCATAGAGCGGGAAAGGCACTCCCGGAGCGGTTGCTATTGTGGCTGGAGTTTGGAAGTTGCAGAGGCGGAGTTTGGGGGAGAGAAAGAAAGACTTCTGCTTCTTCCCTTTGTGCAGCCAAGAGTAGAAGCAGCAGAAGTCTTTCTTTCTCTCTCCTAAACTCTGTCTTTGTGGCTTCCAAACCCTGGCTGGCAGCCACTGGAAGCGGAGAAGAGGCCGGTTGGGCCAGCTGCCTGCTGCCAAGTATTCTGGCTGGTTAGCCTAGAACACCATGGGGCCCTTCCAGCAGGGCGCCTGTCTTCACTTTGTGGGCATCCAGGGCAGAAAGGCGG
Organism: Coluber constrictor foxii; assembly: GCA_038048745.1. NCBI lineage: Eukaryota > Metazoa > Chordata > Lepidosauria > Squamata > Colubridae > Coluber > Coluber constrictor. The sequence goes on along the minus strand of CM075961.1, from coordinate 107,929,067 downwards.
TGAAGGGCAAAGGGAGCTGCAGCCCTGCATAGGGAGTCCGTGCCGTCGCCCGCCAGCTGGTAGGGACAGCGATGCAGCCTGGCAGTGGCCACTCTGTGAGTGCACTTTCCGCTCTGTGGTGATGGCTGGAACTGGACCGTGCACGGGAGCTGGCCCAGGCTGTAGCTTCTGTGTGGGTGCTGGTAATGGGTGCAAGCAGCATTGTTTGCAAGCTCCTAAAGAACCTTGTGCTCACCGGCTTCGCCCACATCGATGTGAGCGGGGTGGGGGGGAGACAGGCGCTCATGTGGCTTGTCACCTTTCGGCTGCTCGTGTTCCATACACCCTCATGCGAGGGGAGGAACTTGATGCTGGCGCATGGAGGGAGCTTCTCTCTGCTGGACTCTGGCTGTGAGTGCGCAGGATGCCCGGGGCTTCATGCAACCCCAAAATAATAAGACCCTCCCAAAAATAAGGCCAAGCCCTTATTTCAGGGTTAAAGAAAAAACAACCAGGATCTTATTTTTGGGAAAACATGGTAGTAAAAAGATCCCTGATTGACCTATACACTACTAAAGCATTCTCTGGCTACTTGCAGGGTGACACATAGTTGTGCTGAAAAATAATAATGCTAGGAGCTTTCTTTTTATGGAGTTCTGTTATAATGGCACACAATCTGAAGTAGTTGACTTTTGAAAATTGGAAATAAATTGTAAATTGAAGTTGACAGATATAAATGGCAAAAAGTTAAAAAATTCTCACAATAACATTAGGCAATCCCTCTCAGGGCAATCCCATGACAGACATATAGCAGTGATCTTTTCCTTCATGAAATTGCTCTAATCCATGGTGACATATTATTTAGTTACTTCATTCATAGTCTAGGAAATTATATGCAATTGTATGCAATTGCAAAGAATAAAATGAATCCACATGGGATTAGATGCTGACTGACCAACAATCCAGAAAAGTAAACAGAAATAATCAATTCAATTATAGTTTGGTCAAGTGAGTCCTATTTTCACAATTAATGAAGGATAAGCATTTCTTGGCAAAAATCCAAAGGACATTCATTATTCAGGGCAGCTTTTTAAATCACGGTTGTCTTGTGAAAATTGCATTAAATGTTTCCATCCTGTGTACCTGCAATTCATAGCTTGTCATCCCATAATGCAGAGAGTGTCTTTTTGATGCCACTGTCATAGATATATGATGTTATCATAGTAATTCTGAAACCAAATCATGTGGTATGTGATCTCTCCAGTCTTAAATTTACCAAATACTGTCTTTTTTCAGTCCCGCTACTTCAATCCAAATAACAATTATCTATTATAACAATTAGATTTTCAAAAATTAATCAGTATAATAAAGTAAGATGATTGCTTCAAATGAGTATAAAGATTTATTGCAATCTTAAGCAAGAAGATCAACAGGAATCTGGCCATTAAAGGAAACATGGGAAAGATAAGGGAATTCAAGGTAGGGCTGGACTTATGGATATGAAGGGACTCATGACTTATGATGCATTTGACCCCTCCCTTAGACTCAACTTGTCATCTCCTACAGTGTCTTCCCCAAAAAGAACATTATATTTTCATTCCTTTGTCAAAGGCTCTATGGAAAAGAAAGACAGCCTATCGTCAGCCTTCTGAAAAACTAATAGGAGCAATGAAATAACCTACCTCTGTCTCTAGAGGTAGGTTATTTCAGAGAAGGGAAGACATTGCTTAGTGGGCTCTTCTCTAGACCCCTTCTTGCTTATATTTCTAGATGAGACACTTTTAATATGCCCTCTCTATTAGTTCTTACTAGATAGGCAATTCCACTTGGAGCAGGCTGTTTTATAGGTAACCAGGAGTCAAACTTTATAGCGTAATAATTAGCATCTTAAATTTATTAATAAAACTTATAGGTAATAATTAGCATCTTAATTTGAACCTTAACATTTGCAAGCAATCAGTGCAGTTACTGGAAAAAATTATATCTTGTGGGTAAATTAAGAATACTCTGTCACTATATAGATTACAGATTAACAGAGTTGGAAGGGACCTTGTAGGTCTCCTAGTCCAACCACCCGCCCAAGCAGAAGGCCCTACACCATTTCTGATAAATTCTGACAAAGCCTCCAGTGATGAAGCTCCTACAACTTCTGAAGGCAAGCTGTTCCATTGGTTAATTGTTCTTACTGTCAGAAAATTTGTCCTCATTTCCAGGTTGAATCTCTCCTTGTTCAGTTTTCATCCATTATTTCTTGTCTGGCCCAGGCACCTTGGAAAACAGCTTGACCCTTCCACTCTGTGGCAGCACCTCAAATATTGGAACACTGCTATTATGTCTCCCTGATCCTTCTCTTCACTAGACTAGTAATGCCCAATTCCTGTAACCGTTTCTCATATGTTTCAGTCTCCAGTCCCCTAATCATGCTGGTTTCTCTTCTCTGCACTTTTTCCAGAGTCTCAACATCTTTTTTATAGTTTGGTGACCAAAATTGGATGCAGTATTCTAGGTGTGGTCTTACTAAACATGGTATTAGTACCTCACTTTATCCTGATTGTATCCCTCTGTTAATGCAGCTAAGGATTATATTGGTTTTTTAAACTGCCGCTGCACACTGCTGGCTCATATTTAGCTGATTGTCTACTAAGACTCCAAGATCCCTCTCACAGTTACTGCTGTTAAGACTGGTTTCACCCTGTCTATATGTGTACTTTTGGTTTTTCTTGCCTAAGTGTAGGACTTTACTTTTCTCTACATTTAATTTCATTTTGTTAGATAGGGCCCAGTCTGTCAAGATCCATCTAGGTCTTGATCCTATCTTCTAGGGTGTTAGCTATTCCTGCCAGCTTAGTATCATCTGAAAATTTGGGAAGTTCTCCTTTTATTCCCTCATCTAAGATGTTATGAAAATATTGGAAGAGTACTGGGCCTAAGATGGAACCTTGTGGTACCCCAACTGCTTACTTCTCTCCATGTAGACTTAGACCAATTAAGGACTACTTGTTGAGTACGGCTTGTCAGCCAGTTGCAAATCCATCTGGTGATGAATCTAGCTATCCCACTTTTTTCTAGCTTACGAAGAAGTAGGTTGCGGTCTATTTTGTTGAATGCCTTGCTGAAGTCTAAGTATATTATGTCCACGGTATTTCGCTAGTCTACTAAGTCATGAATAGTTTAGTGACTATTTCGAAACATGAAATAAGATTGGTTTGGCATTATCTATTTTTAACAAACCCATGCTCACTGCTAGTTATTACTTTACTTGTTTCTAGATGTTGGAAGATCTGTTTTTTTATTATCTTTTCCAGTATCTTCCCAGATATTGATGTTAGGCTGATTGGTCTGTAGTTTCCTGGATCTATTTTTTTTTTTACCTTTTTTGAAGATGAGAACCATATAATCTCTTTTCCAGTCCTCTGATAGTTCCCCGGTGCTCCAGGATTTTTGAAAGATGTAGTGCAGTGGTTCTGAGATGACATCTGGCAGCTCCTTTAGAACTCTGGGATGTAGTCCATCAGGTCCCAGTGATTGTATTCATTAAGATCAGACAGATGTTCTCTTACTATTTTTGTGCTTATTTTAACTTTTATTTCTAGTCTGTTTTTTACAGCTATGCTTTTGGTAGATTGAGTTAAGAATGAGTTAAGCAGTTCTGCTTTCTCTCTGTTGCCTGTAACTTCCTTGCCATCTTCTCTCTATAATGGATTGACTGTTTCCTTGATTTTCTTCTTGTTATTTATATGATGGAAGAAACTTTTTAAATTATCTTTGACTTTTGTTGCAAGTCTTCGTTCATTCTGAGCCTTTGCTTTCTTGACTTCATCTTTGCAGATTCTGCTATCTGCTGATATTCTGCCTTATTTATGTGTTCCTCTTTCCATTTTTTGTTCTTGTCCTTTTTGACTTTCAATTTGTCAGAGAGATCTTTGTGCAGCCATGCTGGTTTCTTCTTGGATTTCTTGTTTTTCTTTCTCAGTGGTATTGTGCTGGTCTGGGCTTTTATGATCATGCTTTTTAGAATTTCCCAAGATTCTTGAGTTGTTTTCCCTTAAGGATTTTCATCCAAGGAATCTTTCCCAAGTTCTCTCTGGGTTTATTAAAATCAGCTCTTTTAAAATCTAAGACTCTGGTATCATGTTCTATTGCTTTTGTTTGCATTATCTTGAATTCTAGTATGACTGGTCACTCTCATCCAAGGTTCCTGCAGTTTCAACTCCCTTTATGACTTCTTCTCTGTATATCAACAACTATATTCAAACCATTTTTATCTTTGGAATGGTTCCCAAATTGAACTCATTTTAAACAGACTTAATCAGTAATAGTTCAAAATAAGACCGCACTTAATATTTTAAATCCTTCAAATTTCAGTATTTAAAATTATTAGATGGGACTTCCGGCTGGCACCGCAGTGCATTGTTGACGGTCATTTTTAGACCGCCAGTCCCGTGTTTTTGTGAAGCCATTTTGACAGCGTAAAATGGCTGTCTGATGGCTTCGGAATCTCTCCTTCGGGAGAAGAAGGAGAGGAGAGCAGTTGGGGGGGGGGGGGAGAGCTGTCCATAAAGCCCCTTGGAGTGACTCCAGGGGCTGGAAGGATCAGCTCCCCGTTCAGCCTGACGAAGCTCCGAAGCTGGGACGACTCTGCTAAGGCAGAGCCAGATGCAGCGACCGCCTCTGCACTCAATAAGAAGCTTAAAAGAATTTAAAAAGCAGACGGAGCAGAAGCAGGCGTGCAGGCAAGAAAAAATCAATGCCTAACTCCAAGCTACATTGTTTCTAACGGGATTCAAGTGAATGGAAGTTTTTACCTAATGGTGTCTTTGCTGTAACAACGAAAGTGAAAGCTATTAATGAAAGTCTCGGCTGAGGTTTTTTGTGTATTGAACTGAGTGAACTGATTGAAGCTGTTGGAAGTAGAGAAATAGAGAAATAGACTGAGGAAATTAATCTGTTTTAAAAGGGAAAAAAATATACTAATTTTAAAGCCCCTGAAAGTTGTTTTTGAGACTTTGTGCTTGTAAAGGGGGGAGAAGAGGAAAAAAAGATTTTTAAGAAAGAAGGAATAAAAATGGCCTCCAAGCAAATTAAACCAGCAATTCCAAAAGTAGGAGGGGGCTCTCCTGTGGTGTCAGTTGTGACACAGAAGACTCAACTTCCTGTAGATTCAAAAAGTCAAGAAACTCCTATTAAAGACCTTAAAGAATTTATAACAGAAGCTATGAATAACCAAACAGCAATGATAGAAGAGAATAGAAATAGAAGAGAAGAGAAACTGGAGAAATTTGAGGAAGAAATAAAGGAAATTAAGGATGTTGTTACAAAAAAGCATGAAGAGATAAGAGATGATATTTTACTAGCAGTATCTGGCCTGTCTAAACATCTTATTCAATTGGATGAGAGAGTGGAAGAAATCAGTGAGGCTAATCTAAACCTGGAGGTTAAAATGGGTGATGTAATAACTAAAACTGATAAATTGGAAAATGAGGTGACTATGATTCAATACAGATCCAAGGAGTTTGCCCTGAAACTGAGAGGAATGAAGGAGAATGGTCGGGAGAATCTAAGAGACAGATGTGCAGAGGCTACACAGCAATTATTGGAGCAAGAAAAGAGGATTTGATACATCAGATTGATAAAGCCTATAGAGTTAACTCTTGGGTGGCAAAACAAAGGCAATTGCCAAGAGATGTGGTGATTTATTTCATTGACAGAAGAATTAGAAATGATATCCTGCAAGCCTCCTACAAAAACAAGATCCAAGATCTTGTTTGGACAAGAAATTCAGATTTTGAAAGAGATTCCTCCTAAAATGTTAAGAGATAGAAAGGACTTTGGTTTTTTGGTAGAGGAACTGAGAAGGCAACAACTAAGGGCCAGTGTTTGAGACAGAGGAACCAAGGAAGCAGCGCATGACGCGAGCAACTTTTAAACAGCTACAACAACAACAACAACAACAACAACAACAACCAAAAGTACAACAAGTCCAAGATTTAACTCAAGAAGTCCAAGAACCTCAAAAAATAGAAGCAGTGGGAGGGGCAAAGCTGAAGAGGAAGATGCAAGAAGATCTTCAGTGAATGCTCTTAATGCTTCAGGATGCCAAAGATGGCAACTAAGTTCCTCTCTTGGAATGTCAATGGTTTGAATTCACCACAAAAGAGGAAGAAAGTATTTCACTATTTGAAACAATTTAAAAACGATGTTATTTGTTTACAAGAAACACATATCAAATTATCAGATCAAAAATACTTAATAAATTCAAGATTAGGGACTCATTTTGTGGCCTCAGCTCCAGAGAAGAAGAATGGGATTGTTATTTACATAATGAAAGAATTAACGGCTAATTTAATTGAGGCAGATGAGTATGGAAGATACATAGCAATAGAATTATTAACTCAAAATGGCAAGATGCTTTTAATTGGGATATATGCTCCAAACCAACAACAAGATAATTTTTATAAACATTTACATTCTAAAATAATACACTGGAATTACAAATCATTTATTTTAATGGGTGACTGGAATGGATGATAGATATGTTGAAGGATAAGAAGACCACATCTAAAGTTTCTATACGTGCAAAATTGCCAAAATCTTTTTTTGATATAATGGAAGACTTAGAACTGAGGGATATTTGGAGAGAGCGGAATGTGGATGAAAATGATTTTACTTTTTTTTCGGATAGACATCAATCTTTTTCCAGGATTGATTTTATATTAATTACAAATGATTTTCTCCCTAGGGTAAAGAAGATGAAGATATGTCCTAGGATTTTAGCTGATCACAGTCCGGTTTGGTTGGAATTGGAACAGGAACAGGAGAGAGGGGAAAGGAGGTCCTGAAGATTGAATGAAAATTTAGTTAAATATGAAGAAAATGTGAATGAGCTTAAAAAACAAATGAAAGAATTTTTTGTTAATAATATGGATAAGGGTACTTCTATGGAAATGGTATGGGATGCAAGTAAAGCTTATATGAGAAGAGTTTTGATATATATGAATAATAAATATAAATTAAAGCAAACAAGGATGCGGAAAGAGATTGAGGAGGATATAAAAAAGAAAGAACAATTATTAATATGTAATCCAGGAGACATAAAAGTAAAGGAAGCAATAAATATATTGCGAGGGCAATTTAATATGTTAATGGCAGATCAGGTAGCAACTACTTTGCAATATGCAAAACATAATACTTTTTGTAATGCCAATAAACCAGGTAGATGGCTGGCTTATACACTAAGGAAGAAACAAAAATCACGAATTATTAGCAAGATAGAATTTGGAGGTAAAGAAGTTTACCAACAAAATATGATTAAAAAAGCTTTTTTAGACTATTACACAAAATTATATACAAGAGACTCAATACAAGGTTCAGATATTGATAGATATTTAAAGGAGAATAATAGTCTTGAATTAACAATGGAACAAAGGGAAGGTTTGAACCAACCTATAACCTCTGAAGAGATTGGTTTAGCAATAAAGCAGTTACAATTAGGTAAAACACCAGGTACAGATGGATTGACAGCTGTTTATTACAAGAACTTACAGTCTGAAATGGTTGAACCACTTAGATTATTATTTTGTAGGATTCAATTGGGGGGGGGAATTCCACCCTCCTGGAGAACAGCATTTGTCTCATTGATTCCAAAAGATGAGCAGAGTGTTAAACCAGAAAATTTCAGGCCAATTTCACTCTTGAATACTATAAAATTTTTACTAAGGTATTGGCAAATAGATAATGCCAGTTATGCAACAATTAATTCATAATGATCAATCAGGATTTATAAAAGGTAGACAAATGAAATATAATGTGAGACAAGTTATAGATTTACTGGAATACTTGGAAAAAAATAACCAAATCTCTGCAGCATTTTTCTTTTTGGATACAGAGAAGGCATTTGATCGATTGAATTGGCAATTTTTGTTTAAAATTATTGACAAGATGGAATTTGGAGATCAGTTTGTACAATCAATTAGAGCAATATATCAAGAACAATCAGCACAAATAATTGTTAATGGAGGCCTAACAGATTGTTTTAAGATTAAGAAGGGAACAAGGCAGGGTTGTCCTTTATCGCCATTACTATTTATTTTATCCTTAGAAATTTTGTTAAATAAAATATGTGAATTGGATAAATTGAAAGGGATAGTAATTAGACAACAGGATTATAGACTGAGGACTTTTGCAGATGATTTGGTTGTTACTTTAACTCAACCTATAAAAGCAGCTTCATATATGTTGGATATACTGGAACAATATGGCAAGGTCTCTGGATTTAAAGTAAATCAATATAAAACTAAGATTATAGTTAAAAATATGATTGTACTTCAAAAAGAAGAGTTAGGAAGATTAATGGGTTTTGAAACAGTTAAAAAGATTAAATATTTGGGAATATATGTTGCAGCTTCAAATACAAAGTTATTCAAAAATAACTGAAGTTCTTTGGCAAAAAGTGCAAAGGGATATGGAAAATTGGAAAAAATTGCAATTATCATTATTGGGAAGAATAGCAGCAATAAAAATGAATGTATTACCTAAGTTTTTATTTCTGTTTCAAATGATACCAGTGTTGAAGAAAGATGGGAACTTGAAGGAATGGCAGAAAGGAATTAATACTTTTATTTGGTCTGGGAAAAAACCTAGAGTAAAATTAAAATCATACAGGATGTTTGTGAGAGGGGGTTTGAAAATGCCTAATTTAAGGTTGTATTATGAAGCATCTGTGCTAGTGCAAATTAGTGATTGCTTTAATTTAACTGAAGAAAAGATATTAAATATAGAAGGATATGATTTGTTATATCGATGGCATGCCTATTTATTATATGAAAAGAAAGTGGATAAGATTTTTAAAAGTCATATATTTAGGAATGCAATGTTAAGGGTTTGGAAAAAGTATCAATATATGTTGAACTATAAGATATCTATATGGGCAAATCCTAGACATGCAATAGAAAATATAAGTATAGAACAAAAAATGGAGGTGATTACTTATAAGGAGCTTTTGTTTAATGAAAGGGGAAATTTACAACTGAAGTCTTTAGAGGTATTGAAGGATGAAGGGATACTTTATATCTGGTTTCAGTATGGTCAGCTCCAAGCTAGATGGAGGGAAGATCAAAAAATTGGTTTTATGCAAAGTGAGGAAAATTTGGTAAAACAGATTAGAGACCAGAGTCAAATGCATATTAAGAGATTGTATAATGCTTGATTGTATAATTTTTTTGGGAGCGGGGGGTTGTTAGTTTATGAATGGTTAGCTTAATTTAGTTTATGATTGTTTTTCTTTTTTCTTTAATACCCTGTATTCTGCTCTGGGAAGTCTGGGAGGGAGGGAGGAGAGGGGGATAAGAGGGGTGGGGACGGGGGTGGGGGGAGAAAAATATTATTCTTTGTTCGTAAAACTTTTCAATAAAAAAAAATTATTAGATGGAATGAAACTTTTACTGTGGGGCAGTAAAATTAATTATCTATGCTCGCACAAGGAGTTTTTTAAAAATAGTATTTTGAGTTTCCATACCCTCCCATTTGAAGAGCCATTGACTTGAATGAAAAGGAATGGAGAAGAAAAATACATGGACATAAGATGCAATGAGAAGAAGGTTGAGGAGTTCACATGAGCATTTTGTCCTTGTGTTTTTAGGTTCCCATGAAGCCCCTTATTCTATAATATCTTGAAACCTCTTCATTAAGTAATTTGTCATGGATTCAATCCTTGGATGAATTTTTGAGCTGATAGTAGTTTCCAGTATTACTGAATAGCATCAGAAATGCATAACAGTGCATTTCTAGGCATAATTTGCCTGCCATAGGTCTACCTTTCTGGTTCTTCTATCAATATTCCTGATCTGATCTTATTAAAAAACCTGAACTTTTCAGTTACTGAGGTCATATCTACTTCCTGACCCAAAAGTACTTTTTCAAGAGGCAACTGGACTTCCTTGTTTTTCTTTGAAGACCTTTCACTTCTCATCCAAGAAACTTCTTCAGTTTGGCTAAGAAGCAAAACGTCTTAAAAGGAAAAACAGAAAATCCAGTTGCTTCTTGAAAAAGCACCTTTTGGACAAACACGACCTGGCTGAGTGAGAATCTCCATAGGTATCTACTTCATAACTTAATTCTCTCTTTTAAGTCCATTGAAGTGATTGTAAATTGCTTGGAATCTATGAGAGAATGGTCAAACAGGTATCCAAATAATATTTTTACACTGCATTAATTTGATTCTTTTTAAAAGTGTCCTGCATGAATCCTGCATGAACCCAATGTTTACTGATGTAAGTCAATCATCATCATCACTTCAGTAGTCCAGGTATATTTAAAGCAAGACTAGGAAAGTCTTAAGAGGAGGCAGAATTACAATTCCCAGTAGCCAAAGCTAGTGGGTATTCTCTGAAATGCCAGAAGTCCACTAATTAAAATAATTACTTTGCTGCTTAGCAATATTTCAAGGGTGGTTCTTGTGGGGAAATGAGAGGGATAGGGGGCTACCTGTATTGCTTTGTGCTGTAAAAAGAAGATGGGATAGAAGACAAATAAAATAAGCTGGAAATATATGAGGCTTTTAAAAATAAGAACAGTGATGATGATAATAATATAGACTTAACAATTGTTGATAAGAAAGTTTGGATAATAGACAAGGCAGGACCTGGAGACAGGAGAAGAGAAAGAACTGGAGAAAATTGCAAAATATAAAGACCTGCAAATAGCACTAGAATGATTGTGGCAAAAAATAAAGTAAAATAAAATAAAAGAAGTATCAATAGTAGTACCAAAACAACTGGAGCACCACTTGAATACCATTGGCATTGAAACAAAAAATCGCCATCAGTCAATTGCAAAAGGCAGCTTTACATGGAACGGCTAAAATCTTGCAACAATACATTTAACACTATCAAACAACTGCCTATCCCAGGTCTTGATAAGTGGATAAAGATGTCAAATCCAGTCTATATCTCTTGATGTGTTCATTGGTGTTCAACCATAACAATTATAGCAGCTGCCCTTTCCAGTTGATATTAGAAAACTATTGCAACTGGCATTTACAGCTTCCAGGTGTGAGATAGATCAGTAAGTTGTAGTTTCACTTGCAAAAAAAGAGAGAAAAGCTTGTGTGATTTCCTCTTGTGTGTGGGCAGATACTGAATGCTTTGTTGTGACTTGGTTTGATTGCAGATGGGCTCTTACTTTGGCTCCTCCTTATGTGCAGTTGATCTGAATTCTGATGGACTTTCAGACCTGTTGGTGGGAGCACCCATGTTTTCTGAGATTCGGGATGAAGGTCAAGTCACTGTCTTCCTCAGCAGAGGAAATGTAAGTATATGAATGAACCAAACTAATAGTTTGGAGAAATCTTTGTAATACTTAATCACAATTGTACTGTATTATGTGAATTTGGCTATAGGGCGCTAAGCAAATGTGGGATTTCAATTTTCTAATTTTTGCTTAAGAGATAAAGCAGTTTAAATAAAACAAGAAGATGCACATGTTTTTATTATCTCTTAGAATATTATAAAGTCTGTTTGAGTTCCTTCTTGTGCAAGAGTGGACAAATTTGTTATAACACAAACAAGAGAATACTGGGGTGTCTACCGCCTAGATTATTCTCATTTTTTTACTACGTTTGACCCTTTATTATTATACTTTCTATTTGAAAAAATCCAAAGCAGCTTCTAAAATGTCATAGAACCTACATGGAAAAGCAAAGAAATATATTCCGTCATAATGAAAGTATCCTAAAAAAGCACTAAAAAACAAAGATGGAGCCAAGCCGACTTACTATGAGTGGGAGTGCTTCTTCCAGTGTCTTCTAATGATGGAGATAGTGAGAAGGTTTTTAGGGTGTGTGTGTGTGTGTGTGTGTGTAGTATACACAAACACCCCTATATATACACTGTGTGCACAATTATTAGGCAAGTTGTATTTTGGAGGATTTTATTACTGAACAACTACAGTGCTCTCGGTCAATCCAAAATGTTAATAAACTTCAAACCTGAATATTTAAGAAAGAAAAAGTGAGCTTGGCTTTCTTAGGAGAATATGTGTGCACAATTATTGGGCAACTATTAGTGTGCAGAATTATTGTGCATCTAAATGAAAAATGAAAATTTGCCCATCTTGCTCATTTATTTGCATCTGTTAGTGAGAATAATAAAGAAACAACTCAAAATGTACAAATAAACATTTTTGACATTAAAAAAAACCAGCGATCAATATAGCCACCCTTCTTTTCAGTAACAATTATAGGCCTTCCATTCATGGAGTCTGTCAGTTTCTTGATCTGTTGACAATAAACATTTTGTGCAGTAGCAACCACAGCCTTGTAAATATCCTGTTTAACAAGGGCCCACAATTTCTCAATAGGGTTTGAGGAAGGGGGACATGTCATTATTCTTTCATCTTTCAGACCTTTACTGTCTAGCAATAAAGTGGAATACTTGGATGCATGCGATGGAGCGTTGTCCTGCATAAAAACAATGATCTTCTTGAAAGATGCAGACTTTTTCCTGTACCGCTGCTTGAGGAAAGTGTCTTCTAAAAACTGGCAGTAGGTTTGGGAGTTGATTTTGAGTCCATCTTTAACCAGAAAAGATCCAACTAGCTCATCTTTAATAATTCCAGCCCATACCAGTACCCCACCTTGCTGGAGTCTGAGTCGAAGTGGAGCTCTGTGCCTGTTACCGATCCATCTACAGGCCCATCTATCTGTCCATCAAGAGTTACTCTCATCTCTTCAGTCCATAAAACCTTTAAAAAATCTGTCTTCAGATATTTCTTGGCTCAGTCTTGCCATTTCAACTTATGTGTCTTGTTCAGTGATGGTTGGGTTTCAGCCTTCTTTACCTTCGCCATGTCTCTGAGCACTGAACACCTTGTACTTCTGGGCACTCCAGGTAGTTTGTAATTCTGGAATATGACAGCACTGGAGGATAATGGGTTCCTGGTAGCTTCATGTTTGATTCTTCTCAAATCTTTGGCAGTTAATGTCCGTCTTTTTTTCTCAATATGTTTCTTGTGACACTGTTAACTATTTGCAACAAAACATTTGATGGTTCTGTGATCATGCCCCAATATCCTGCAATTTCAAGAGTGCTGCATCCCTGTGAAAGATTTCTAACAATGTTTTCAGAGTCAGTTAAATCTCTTTTTTGGCCCATTTTGCCCTAGGAAAAGAAACTGCCTGATAATTATGCACACCTTGATGTAGGGTGTTGATCTCCTTAGGCAGGGATGAAATTCAAAATTTTTCCCTACTGTTTCTGTGGGCGTGGCTTGGTAGGCGTGGCTGGGTGGTCATGTAGCTGGGTGGTCATGTGATGGGTGGGCGTGGCCAACTCAATGTCATTCACATCAAGGGGTGCCTCGCCTTGCCCCTTCCCCCCCAGCCATTCCTTGTCACAACCAGTACAGGGGTCGCCAACCTTAAGAGCCATAAAGATCTTAACTGGAAGCCCCCTGTTCAATTCTGGAGCCAACCGGAAATCCGGTTCCCCCACCATAGAGTCTCTACCTAGAATGGCATCCTTTTTCCTCTACTTGTCCTAACTGAAAGCCCTATCAATTGTGGAGCTGACTGGTGACAGGGAGCTGCAGCAGAGGGATGAAAGAACCACATGTGGCTCCAGAGCTGTGGGTTGCTGACCCCTGCTATAGATGTACTTTCATGGACCACTGAAAGGAGGAAATGGCTCACATGTTTTGCCCAAGAGTGTGATAGGCAACAGAATGTTAAGGGGCTGCCACAAAGAAGGGGGGGGGGCAATGTATTTTCCAAAGAAGCAGAAGGCAAAATAAGAAGCAATGGATGGAGAGAAGCAACCTAAAACTAAGGAGAAACTTTCTGGCAGTGAAAATGATTAACCAGTGGAACTGCTTGTCTTCAAAAGTTCTGGGTGCTTGATCACTGGAGGTTTTTAAGAAAAGACTGAACAGCCATTTCTCTGAAATGTTATAGGGTCCCTCCCTTCTAAGTGTTATTCTGTTATTCTGACACCTTTCCCAGGCCCTCCACTCAGATCCAAAACGTGGCTGTTCCTCTGTTTTTTATGTGCAAGAGCTTTAGCATTTAGGATTAGAGCTAAAATAGTTTCGTTTCTGTTAATACATAATCCTTAAAAGGGCTCTCCTATAGGGACCCTGCATGGTCTAATTCAGAGGTCCCCAACCTTTCTGGCACCAGGGCCTGGTTTCATGGAAGACAATTTTACCATGGACCTGTGTGTGTGTGAGAGAGAGAGGTGGGGGGTGGGGAGACAAGTATACAGTTTGGGAAAGAGGCACAGACAGAAGTGGTAAATTAAATAGTAGGTGGACCACGCATAGAGTAAAATAAGTGTGGGATTGTTACTTAAGGTCTGCCACTAGATGATTTTGCTCCAGTTCAGAGGAAAATCAGAATAAATATACAGGGAAGACTTCACTAAAAAGGGCATTCTTTTGCTCCAGGAAGAGGCTTTTTTGTTCTGCTCTGGAAGAAACTTAGAAGACACAGAGAAATCTTCACTGGAAGAGGTTCTCTGCTTTTGCTCTAGAGGAAACCCCCAATCAAAGACCCGGAGAAGCAGAAAGAGGGTGAATGACTACCACATTTTTCAATGGTTCAGCACAGTGATTCCCTTCCAGATTAGCCCTGTGATTTTCTGCTTCTAAGAAAGTAGAAAGGAAAGTAGGGGAGGAGAGACTATTCTAATGCACCCTTCCAGCAAAACAAACCTCTGGGGTAAGGCAGGGGGTTTCTACTGGCTATATTGTCTGAGTTTCTCAGTGGCTTCCTTGGGGCAAGTACTGAGTTGGTTCGCAGATTTGCAACATTTTATGAGGTGATAATTGCTTTTGGCTGAATGCCCAGACATCTCATTTAAGCTATTTAAGCTTTGCCCTGTTGCCAGAGGGAAAGGGAAAAAGCGGCAAAAAATGTTAGTTTATTATTCTATTGTGTTTGCTTGCTTTTCTGGTCTTATGGGAATAAAAATATGGTCAAAAATATGATAAAAATATGGGTGCTTCGCCCAGGTGGGGGGCATCAAGGTGAAAACACAGTAAAAGCCCTTTAAGCGTGCGTGCGCGCGCACGCACACACACACACACCAAACCAAACCAAACCAAACCAAACCAAACCAAACCAAACCAAACCAAACCAAACCAAACCAAACCAAACCAAACCAAACCAAACCAAACCAAACAACGAAAAGCAAACAGGAAGTTGCCAAAACACATGAGGCATCCTTGAGCATCACAACAAAAGCAAAAAACTTCAATTGAAGTGAGTTGAGCAGTCTTGCAAAAGGTGCAAACGAGAGAGAGATTCCCTTGGAGACCCAGCGCTTAAAGTGACATTCCCCCCACCCCGAAACATCGACCACCACATGGCTGTCATATAAATTCCTGCAGGTAAAGTTCCCTTCTCAGGCCCCTTGGCGCCAGGATATAGGTTATAAAATATCTGATGACACAAGCCGTGCTCCCCCTTCTCCACTTGAATGGCAGTATCACATTTTTTGGGGATCTGACATGGTACCCTCCTTAAAAAGCAAAAGAGTCCACCTGTAAAAAAAACAAATATACACAAGATTTCAAGATTTCATGATAGCATATTAACAAGGTTTGTTCGGATGTTGGGAGTGAAATTTTCTCAGCAAGATTGGAGCCCTAACATGGTGTTTAGCAACCCACTCATTGTGTGCTGATGGTAAATGTTTCCAAGCAACTAAGTATTGGACTTACCCTCTGTGTATCCTAGAGTCAAAGATTTCCTTGATTTCAAAGTGGTGTTCCCCTTCAATCATGATGGGCACAGGTGGTGTAGATGCAGGTGGTCTGAGGGATGAGATTACTTCTCATTTGAGTAAACTGATATGGAATACTGGGTGGATCTGCCTGAGTGTTTTTGGAAGGAGTAGTTCAACTGCTACTGGATTGATGATTCTAGTGATGGGGAAAGGTCCAATGAACTTTGGCCCGAGGTTCTTTGAAGGTTGTATGATTTCAAAAATTTTGTAGGTAAGTATACTCTGTCTCCAATATGAAAAGGTTTGGGTTCCATCCTTTTCTTGTCAGCTTGAATCTTAAAAGCTTCTCTAGCTTCCTGTAAGGCTAATCTAACCACTGGCCACATGTTTTGCAAGTTATCTACCCACTCCTTAAGTGAGGGGATGGTGGGTTCTTCTGTGGGTAGTTCAGGCATGGGCCTGAAATCCTGGCCTGTTGCTACTCTAAAAGGGGTAAAACCAGTGCTTGAATGTACAGCATTATTAAACGCAACTTCAGCAAAAGGCAAAAGTTCAGTCCAGTTATCCTGTTGAAAATTAATGAAACATCTTGAATATTGTTCTAGCACCGAATTCAAAATTTCAGAATTACCATTAGTACAAAAGATGATAGGATGTGCTCAACCCCTGGCCAGTACCCAAAAACGCCCTCCAAAAGTTGGAGGTGAATTGCGCCTCTCTGTCGGAGATAATCCTTTGTGGAGCACTATGAAGTCGATAAATGTGTATTAGGAATAATTTGGCTAAACTTTTAGCAGTTGGGATCTTTTGGCAGGGTATAAAATGTGCCTGTTTTGAAAATAGGTCTGTCACAACCCAAATAACAGTATTTCCCTCACTGTTTGGCAATTCCACAATGAAATCCATAGCGATCTCTCTCCAAGGCGCTGAAGGTTCAGCTACCTTCTGCAATAGACCTGGGGTTTTTCCCTGATGTCTTTTTGCTGCTGCACAAATGGGGCAGCTAGCTACATAGCTTTCTATGTCCTTTTTTAGTGATGGCCACCAAAATTGTCTTTTAATCAGGTGTAAAGTTTTCACAAACCCAAAATGTCCAGCCAATTTGGAGTCATGGCACTGTTCCATTAAGCATAATCTTTGGCTTGCAGGGACATACAACTTCCCACCCATCCAAGCCAAGTCGTCTTTCATCAGACAGCTGGATTTGTTAGGATTGATTACGTCTGGCTTTGCACTATTGTATTGCGGTTTCCTGGATAGCGCATCCGCCAGAAAGTCCCCCCCCCCCGGGAGGTATTTTAGAGTAAAATCAAACCATTTAAAGTACTGAGCCCATTGTACTTGTTTTGGGGAGAGTTTCCTTGGGGTCTTTAGGGCTTCTAGATTCTTGTGATCCATCCAGACTTCAAAAGGGGTCTTACTGCCTTCTAGGAAATGCCGCCAGGTCAACAATGCCCAACGAACTGCATAAGCCTCTTTCTCCCAAATAGCCCACTTTGCTCAGTCTCATTCAACTTTTTAGATGTGTAAGCGCAGGGTTGGAGTTGGTCTTGCTCATTCTTCTGAAGCAGGACCGCTTCTATTGCCACATCGCTGGCATTTGCTTGTATGGCAAATGGTTTCTCCGTGTCTGGGTGTTTCAGAATTGGTTCTGCCGAGAACAGCTGTTTAAGTTTTTCAAATGCCCCTGGCATTCCATAGTCCAGTTCAGTGGTTGCTTTGGTTTAGGGTTGTCCTCCCCCTTTGTTTTTAAGAGCTTGGTGATGGGGAGGGCAATCTGAGCGAACGCAAGTATAAATTGGCAGTAAAAGTTGGCAAGAAGCTTTGTAACTGTTTACGTGTGCGTGGAGGGTCCCAATTAAGTACAGCCTGCACTTTCAGAGGATCCATCTCTACCTCCTGGTGTGAAATGCGGTATCCCGAATAGTCAATCTTCTCTTCGTGCAATTCACATTTGGACAGTTTGGCATAAAGTTTGGCAGCACGGAGTTTGTTTAAAACTGCCCTGACTAGTTTCACATGTTCTGCTTTGGTCTCAGTATAGATTAAAATGTTGTCCAAATAGACCAGAACGCCCTTATATAAATATTGATGTAGCACTTCATTTATTAACTGCATAAACACTGCAGGAGCTCCTTGCAACCCAAAGGGGAGTACCTTGAATTGGTAGCAGCCGAGGGGGGTGTTAAATGCTGTTTTCCACTTATCCCCTTCCTTAATTCTGACACAGTAGTAAGCCTCCCTTAAGTCTAGCTTTGAAAATTTTTTCCCTTTAGCGAGATGTGCTAACATATCTTTCATAAGGGGGAGAGGATACATGTTCTGCACACAGATCGCATTCAGAGTCTGAAAATCAACTCACAGACGTTTTGAACCGTCTTTTTTCTCTCTAAAGAGTACAGGAGCTGCAATTTTTGGTGGAGCTGGCTCGATGAAACCCTTTGCTAGGTTTTTCTCAATGAATGTTCTCAGTTCTTCCAACTCCCTCGGTGACATGCTGTACATCTTGGGTTTAGGGAGCTTTGCGCTGGGTAAGATTTCTATTGCAAAGTCAGTGGCGCGGTGGGGGGGGAACTCATCTGAGTTTTTTTCGCTAAAAACCTCAGCTAAATCCTTGTATTCTATGGGTATGCTCTCAATTGGTGTGGTGTGACCAGGCACGGCTGTTTCTCGATTCTCTGCCCCCTCAATTCCTTTATTTGGGTTCTCAGCAAGAGTCACCTTCTTCTGAAATTTTATAATGCCTTGTTCCCAGTTGATTTGTGGGTTCCATTTTTTTAGCCATGCAAGGGTCAGAACCAATGGCCACTCCATGCCAGGTGCTACTATAAATGTAAGCTTTTCCTCATGGCTTCCGATGCCTATATGTAAAGGCTCGGTGACCAGAGAAGCTGGCTCCCCCCCCTGCTATTGACCTATCCAATTGACAGAAAGCAATGGGGGTTTTCAGCTTCCTTACTTTAATCCCTAACTTCCCTACTAAGGTTGGGCTGATCAAGCAACGAGTGCATCCTGAATCCACTAAAGTGGAGACGCTTATCTCCCTGTCTTGTATTGGGATGAATAGTCTTAAGGGGAGGGTAAGCGGTTTAATAGGTTTGCTTACCAGTGGTTCCTCATCTGGATCACTTCCAAATGAGTGTGATTCCTCCTGTTCAGATGCCAGAATTTCCTCCCCAAAGAGGGGAGGGGACGGAACTTCTGCCTGCTTGGTCTGCCTGCTCCACAGAGCAGTCAACTTCCCACGCCGACCCGATCTCGCAGGACCCTCCCCTGGTGGGTGGTTCTGGGCGGGTGTTTGCGAACGACACTCTGCAGCTCGGTGCCCTTCTTTTCCGCACTTGAAGCAGGCTGAAGATCTCAGAGAGAATGTGGTTTGTGGTTTGAGAGACTCTTGTTTCCATTGGGATGAGGATTTCTTCCATGCTCGCCCCACTCAATACTGGTTTCTGGCCATATCGATCTCTTTAGTGGTGACATACCATTCATGAAGGTCATTCGGTGCCCTTCGGGCCACGCAAGCATTGTATAGATCATCACTCAGCCTATCCTTGAAACAGCTCACCAAAATATCTTCCAGCCAGTGCACACAGCACACAAGATCCCGGAATTCTTTAGTATACTCTGCTACTGGTCGTCGCCCCTGCTTCACCACCTTAATGCGGTCACGTGCTTTGCAGTCTGCCAGTGGGTCCTCAAATCGATGTCGCAAGGCCATCATGAAACAGTCAAAATTCCGTAGTTCTGGTGCGTTGGCGTTAGGCAAGGTCACCATCCATTTGGCCGCGACCCCCTCTAGGGCTAGGGTCACAACTCGCACTCGGGAGCCTTGGGTTTGGAAATCACGCCATACTCTTGCATGTAGGTTAGCACATGTGCCACAAAGAATCCTAATTGTTGCGGATTCCCATCAAACTTCACCCCAAAGAGGGGAGTTTCTTTTTCCAGTTGAGGAGCCCGCGGTTGGTTGGGAATGGTCGCCAGTGTGCGTGCTGCCTGGTGGGGAGGATTTTCTGATTCTTCTCCCACTGCTGCTGCGCCCTCTGCTTGATAGGCAGGCTCCGGAGGGAGGGTGCCTCCCGTGGCATCATCCGCGGCTGCTGCCCCTTCAGTGCCTTTTGGTTGTTGTCCTGACTCTCTTTGGATGTTGAGATTTTCCAAAGTTTCCATCACTAATTGGGTTATATGCCTCTTCAGATAGTCCTCCCTCAGGGGTGCTCCCTCAGGGGTCAGTCCCCCCTGGTCAGTAAGGGTTTCTAGTTCCAGTTTCCATCCCGGTTTTTGGTTGCCACGGTTGAGGGTGACTCCTCTGGTTCTCTCATCCCAGCCATCTTTCTTTCCGATGCCAATCGACCAGCGGGGCTTTTCCGGATTCACCAGGTTTACCTCATCCTCTCTGATGGGGTGCACGAGGCAGGCATCTGACTGGGTGGCAGTTACTGTCTCCCCCCAGCAATCGGTTTCTCCCAGCTCTCTGCTTCATTCAGACATGGTTTGCAAGGTCCCCTCAGTAGAGCAAAGATTGCTTCTCTGGGTTGACCGTTTTGCAGATTGTGCTTTCTGTAAGGATTGCCTCTCCTTCCAACCTAAGAAAATAAGGACTCTTGAAACATAGTTGTTCAAAAGGATTCTTCTATTAAGCCGAAGTGAAAGCCATCCAGCTAAAGCACAATCTGAATACCCTTAGGCAAAACAATAGGATTAAGGTGGTAGAGACCCCTCCCTTTTGGTCAGAATGCAAATTTTGGCCAATCCACAAGTGTGAAGGTATTTTCTTTATTATTTCTTTTGAGACCCGGAACAACCATGCATTCCCATCAGTACCCTTTAAAATGAGACAACCCACATGGCTGTCATATAAATTCCTGCAGGTAAAGTTCCCTTCTCAGGCCCGTTGGTGCCAGGATATAGGTTATAAAATATCTGATGACACAGGCCATGCTCCCCCTTCTCCACTTGAATGGCAGTATCACATTTTTTTGGGATATGACACCTGGTATGCACACATCACCTGGTATTCACTAACAACTCAGCTTGGAGGTGGAAAATATGCATTAAAATTATGATATGGTCAAAATACTCACTTGCCTAATAATTGTTCATGTTTGTGTGTGTGTGTGTATTTATTTATTTATTGAATTTATATTGTTGCCTATTCGCACATGGCAACTCAAGGCGACTTACAGAATATAAAACCTCACTTAAAACAGTAAAACTAATAAAAAAAGAATCAAATAAATAAATATAATATAATAAAATCACCCCCTGCCCCTCATCCCCATCCCGGCGACAGCAGATCATACAAGCCATTTAATGGGCTCTATCCCGCTCAGGGTTCCCCAGGCCCGCTGGCAGAACCAGGTCTTCAGCTCCTTCCAGAAGAGTGTTAGATTGGGGGCCATTCTAATCTCTGGGGGAAGATTAGGGAGCCACCATGGAGAAGACCATTCTTCTGGATCCCACCAGGTGTATTTCCGTAAGGGATGAGTCCTGCAACATTCCCTGCTTCCCCGCTCTGATGCGTCAGGTAGATGTGACAGGCAAGAGATGGTCCTTCAGATAACCTTATCCCAAGCCATGAAGGGCTTTAAAGGTGACAACCAGCACGTTGAATTGCACCTGGAAGCAAATCAGCAGCCATTACAGCTCCCGCAGGAGAGGTAATGCACGTGCACACCGGGGTCTGCACACAGCCATGCTGGCCGCTGCATTTTGCACCAACTAGTGCTTCTGGATGCTCTTCAAGGGCAGCCCCATATTTATTTTATTTATTTATTAATCAAATTTCTATACCGCCCTTCTCCTTCCGGACTCAGGGCGGTGAACAGCCAATTTAAAACCAATAACAATACAGTGAGTTAAAACGTACTAAAAGTCCATATAGATTTAGGCTGAAATATATCAATAAACACTAAAACTCTAAAAATTAAATAATTTAAAATAATTTAAAATTTAAATATTTAAAAATAGGAGGGATCAGGCAAGTCCGGCAAGTTGGAAGAAATAAGTCTTCAACGCCCGACGAAAGGTCCGGAGGTCAGTGATAGTTCTTAGATCTGGAGAGAGATCGTTCCAGAGGGTGGGGGCTACCACAGAGAATGCTCTCCCCCTGGGGGTCGCCAGCCGGCATTGTCTGGCTGACGGCACCCTGAGGAGGCCCTCTCTGTGGGAGCGAACCGGCCGGTGGGAGGCAATAGGTGGCAGAAGGCGGTCCCGTAAGTACCCTGGTCCTAAGCCATGGAGCGCTTTAAAGGTGATTACCAACACCTTGAAACGCACCCGGAAATCAACCGGCAACCAATGCAGCTCACGCAGGAGAGGTGTCACATGGGAGCGCCCTGTCGCTCCCATAATCCCCCGCGCGGCCGCATTCTGTACCAGTTGAAGCCTCCGGATGCATCCCAAGGGGAGCCCCATGTAGAGAGCATTACAGTAGTCCAAGCGAGACGTGACGAGCGCCTGAGTGACTGTGCGCAGGGAGTCCCGATCTAGAAAGGGGCGCAACTGGCGTATCAGGCGGACCTGATAGAAAGCCCCCCTGGCCACAGCTGTCGTATGATCCTCCAATGACAGCCGTGGATCCAGGAGGACGCCCAAGTTGCGCACCCTTTCCGTGGGGGCCAATGATTCGCCCCCAATAACCAACGATGGAGTCAGTTGGCTATATCGGGACGCCGGCAGCCACAGCCACTCAGTCTTGGAGGGGTTGAGTCGAAGCCTGTTTCTCCCCATCCAGACCCGCACAGCTTCAAGGCACTGGGACATCACTTCCACGGCATCGTTGGGGTGGTCTGGGGTGGAAATGTACAGCTGAGTGTCATCAGCGTACTGATGGAATTCCACCCCAAAACCACGGATGATCTCACCCAGCGGCTTTACATAAATGTTGAACAGAAGGGGCGAGAGGACCGACCCTTGTGGCACCCCACACATTAGGCGCCTCGGGGTCGACCGCTGCCCCCCTGTCAACACCGATTGCGATCGGTCGGAGAGGTAGGAGGAGAACCACCGCAGAACGGTGCCCCCCACCCCCAATCCCTCCAACCGGCGCAACATGATACCATGGTCGATGGTATCAAAAGCCGCTGAGAGGTCTAACAGCACCAGGATAGAGGAGTACCCCCTACCCCGGGCCCTCCAGAGATCATCCACCAACGCGACCAATGCCGTTTCGGTGCTGTAACCAGACCTGAAGCCGGACTGGAGCGGGTCTAAATAGACAGCTTCATCCAGGTACCGGGGGAGCTGCCGCGCCACCACACTCTCAACAACCTTCGCTAGGAAGGGAAGGTTGGAGACAGGACGATAATTTACCAAAGCAGCCGGGTCCAGGGAGGGCTTCTTGAGGAGGGGCCTCACCACCGCCTCCTTCAAGGCAGGCGGAAGGACACCCTCACTCAAAGAAGCATTTATAATCTCCTGGAGCCAGCCTCGTGTAACCTCCCGGGAGGCCAGCACCAACCAGGAGGGACACGGGTCCAATAAACATGTGGTAGCGTTCAGTCTACCCAGGATCCTGTCCACGTCCTCAGGAGCCACAGGATCGAACTCAGCCCAGATATACAGCACATTGCAGTAGTCAAGACAGGAAGTGACTAGGGCATGAGTGACAGTGAATAGGGATTGTTGATCCAGGAAAGGGCATAACTGGAACACAACCCATCGTTGCGCAAAGGCCCTCCTGGTCACGATCACCACCTGCTCTTTGAGCAGGAGTCGTGAGTCCAGGAAAATTCCCCGATTGCACACAGGGTCTGTTGTTCCATTCCATCCAAGACCAAAGGTGGCAATGTTCCCTGAGCTAATGAACCCCAAACCCAGAGCCGATCAGTCTTGCCAGGATTTAGTTTCAACCCATTGCTCCTCATCCAGCCCCTAATAGCCTCCAGGCACTGTGAGAGGGAGGACATGGCATCACTTAACTCACCATGGGCCGAGACATACAGCATATTGGTGATACCTCAGTCCATGGTGGCAGATGATCTTACCCAGCAGCTTCTTATAAATGTTGAATAGGAGTGGAGAGAGTACCAAACTATACGGAACCCCACAAAGCAGTGGGCGAGGGCTGGATTATCCAGCCTGGAAATGTCCCCTCCTATCAACACTGACTGAGAGTGGCTGCAGAGGAAAGAAGTGAACCAAGGTAGCACAAGGCCTCCCACTCCCATCCCCCGAAGCCGCTCCAGGAGGATACCATGGTTGATGGTATCAAAAGCTGCAGAGAGGTCAAGTAGAGCAAGGATGGATGCACTACCCCCATCCCACTCCTGCCACAGATCATCCAGAAGTGATCTTTTGGATGATCTTTTGGATGAGCCTGGATTTGGGACAGAAATGGTATACCATTTCTGTCCCAAATCCAGGCTGAGTCCTGACTGGTAGGGATTGAGATAATCCATTTCATCCAGAAACCTCTGGAGCTGCAATGTGACCACCTTCTCAACAACCTTCCCCAAAAAGGGAAGATTGGAGACAGGTCGGAAATTATCCAACAGGGTAGAATCCAGTGATGGCTTCTTAAGAAGAGACTGTGCCACAGACTCCTTAAAGTGCTGGGGTACTACCCCCTTCTTTAGGAAAGTGTTGATCACTGCCAGAGTCCACTGCCTGTCACCTCCTGGGTAGCTTTTGCAAGCCAGGAGGAACATTGGTCTAAAACACAGGTGCTCTCACCTATATTCTCTAGCATCCTGTCCATTTCCTCAGGAGCAATAGGGTCAAACTGTTCCCAGATAACAGGGCAGGAACCTGCCTCGGTCTTCCACCGGACCAGCAACCACGCCAGCATTTAAGTGGGAATGAAGCTGAGTGAGTTTGTCTTCCAAAAAATCTGTAAATTCCTCAGCGCGCCCCTTCAGGTGGACCACAAACTCCTTCTTCTCCAGGAGGAGGTGGCTCACCTTAAAGAGGGTCGCTGGGTGAATATCTGCAGATGCAATTAGTGTGGAGAAGTATTTATACTTTGCTGTACGAATCACTGCAAGGTAGGGTTTAATAGCAGCTCTTACCCGTGTTTGATTGAGTTCATCCCCTGTCTTCTGCCAGCAGTGCCTCTCAGTTCCTCTATATACCATGGGGGGCAGAGAGGTCTACAGGTGAGGGGAGAGTGGGTGCAATCCTATCCAGAGCCACAGTCATTTCTTATTACAAACAGTGACTAACAGCTCGGCAGGACTGTGCAAATGATCTGCAGTTATAACCCTCAGCTCCTTCTGGAACCTATCATCTTCCATTAATCGACAGGAGCGGACCAATCTAATAGGTCCTGCCTCCCTGCAGAGGCGGGGGGGGGGAGGTTTACAGGTCTTGAGAAACTCATTGCCATCAGACTGTGATCCAACCATGTCAAGGGGACCAAGGACAGGTCCATCAATTCCAGGTCACATAGGCACTGCTCTGACAAAAACACTAAATTGGGTGTGTGACCACTATTCCTAGTCGGGCCCTGGATGATCTGGGACAGGCCCATGGAAGTCACAGTTTCTATGAAATCTCGGGCTACCTCCGACCCTGCCCCCAAGGATGGCAGGTTGAAATCCCCCAGAACTCTGGGGAATTCCACCGCCAGCCCCGTGGTGAGGTCCAGGAGCCCAGATAGGGAAGCTGCCACACAGCAGGGAGGCTGGTACAGCAGCAGCAATGCCACCTGATCCCTTGAACCCAACCTAAAAAAAAATGGGTTTCACAGCCAGGCACTTGTGGAGCAGTGCCCTTGGAGGCTACTAGAGGTTCTCTGATAACAACAGCCACACCCCTTCCCCGACTGAGGTCTAGTGCCATGATCGATAACCCATTGGGCACATTTCTACAACGGGAACACCTCCTTCTGAGCCCAGCCAGGTCTCGGTTATATAAGCCAGATCAGCCTTCTCTTCAAGGATCAAATCGGCAATAAGACTAGCCTTATTGCAGACTGATCTGACATTTAAAAGCAGCACCCTAAGACCAGAGCCACTACAGATCAACTGACCAGGTAAATGAGGTGAGTGCAAGGGGGAGAACACGAGATTGGTACTAAACACTGAGGTCACGTTCCCTGTACCAGCCCCCACCTTGTCTCCCGTATCTCCTGTTACCCAACACCACTGAAATAGACTGCCCTTCTTTGCCTTCCCTGAGAACCGTTCCATCCCCCAAAACTTTTCCTTAAAAAGGGGAAAACATCCTCCCACTGACAAACTCTTGGGGGCAAGGTGAGCCTTACTTGCTCTCAGCGCCCTCAAACTCACACCATCCCTTCCTCATTGCCACAGGGAGGTAAAATCCAGCACCCCCTTATCTCCTAACACACTCAGAATACATCCACTTAATGCACAAATGGCACTCTGCCCAGTCGCTCTCACCCACCAAGCAGGAAGCCATTCCTCCCCTCCTCTAACTCCTACCAAAGGGAAAGGGACCAACGCACTCGCCTCTCACCCAGCTTTCCCTTCCAGCCCAAGGATTCCCCAAGCAGCCTTCCCAGGCCCGATTACAGAACATTCAGAAGAGTGCAGAAGGTAG
This sequence comes from Coluber constrictor foxii, assembly GCA_038048745.1. Lineage (NCBI taxonomy): Eukaryota > Metazoa > Chordata > Lepidosauria > Squamata > Colubridae > Coluber > Coluber constrictor. The sequence goes on along the minus strand of CM075961.1, from coordinate 107,902,863 downwards.
CCAGAAAAGTAGCCAGAAGGTCTGCTATGCCGAATTGTAGCAGATGTGTAGTCCTACAATGTCTCCTGAAGGTCACTCAGTTCCAAGCTCCCACTCACCAGTTAAACCTCAGAAAATACCAATGGCAGCCTGCCACTCTCCACAGCGTTATTAACCACATGAGTAGGCCCAGCTGCCGACAAAGGCTAGTGAAGCTTGTTTCTTCTGTCAGCTCTGCCTCCATCAAGATCCATGCCATCATTCAGAGCTGCAACTGCTGGCTCTTGGACTCTCAGGGTTTAGCTTCAGCTGATTACTGCACATTAAAGACAGTTCAAAGCAATCCAGGGGAATCCAGGAGGAGACCAGGGAAGCCACACAATCATAAGTCATCGACCTCTTCTGCTCCATCTTTCTGTCTCACCTTCCAACTGCCCCTTTCCGACCTGTCCACTCTTCAACTTCTGGGCCTTTCTATTTCTTCACCTCTCCGTTCCTTCAACAAATCTCTAGCCTCTCAGTTGGCTTATCAGGCTTGAAATTTTGGACTTAGACAACTTAGAACTACACTGCCTTCGGTCTGACGTAAGCATAGTACATAAAATTATCTATTACAACATCCTACCTGTCAATGACTACTTCAGCTTTAACCACAACAATACACAAGCACACAATAGATAAAAACTTAAGGTAAACTGCTCCAAATTGGATTGCAGAAAATACAGCTTCAGCAACAGTGTGGTCAATGCCTGGAATGCACTACCTGACTTTGTGGTTTCATTCCCAAACCCCCACAACTTTAACCTTAGATTGTCTGCTGTTGACCTCACCCCATTCCTAAGAGGTCTGTAAGGGGCGTGCATAAGTGCACCTAAGTGCCTACCATCCTTGTCCTATTGTCCCCATTTACTCATATCATATTCATGTATTCATATTCATGTTTATACTTATATCTGTTATCTTATACATGCTTAATAAAAAAATAAGATAAATTCAAACAAACAAAAACCTACATAGACAGTGAGAAAGGCTTAAAGATTATTGAGTATGCTCCACCTTTTGCTGTATAGTCTAGTTTCATTCTTATCAGGGATTCTGATATTTGAACTGAGAACCATTAGGTCATGAGGTTTAGAACAAATGAAGAAACCCATCATAGAGATTGTGTATTAGAAGAAATGTAGTAAAATATACTAAAATACATAATTATGAACTGGCCAAGTGTTATGTAAAAGCCTAGATTTGTCTTGGTCAGATGAGCAAAGTCAACTCTTTGCTGTACACCAGCCTTTCCAGTTTACTAGTTCCAGAAACTTTGGATCACATACTTCAGATCTGCAGTTGTATATGTATGTATATGTATGTATGTGTGTGTATATGTATATGTATATGTGTATGTGTATGTGTATGTGTATGTGTATGTGTGTGTATATGTATATGTATATGTATATGTATATGTATATGTATATGTATATGTATATGTATATGTATATGTATATGTATATGTATATGTATATGTAGATAGATAGATATAGATGTCTATATAGATGTCTATATAGATGTCTATATAGATGTCTATATATATATATGTCTATATATATCTATATACACATACATACATACATCTCTCTCTCTCTCTCTCTCTCTCTCTCTCTCTCTCTCTCTCTCTCTCTCTCTCTCTCTCTCTCTCTCTCTCTCCCCCCCCTTAGTAGGCCTAGACTCTCATTATAGCCAGTAGTTGTTATGATTAAGAAATCTGTATAATTATAGAAAGAATGTTTGACAAGCTGCAGAGTTAATAAGTGGATATTGGTAGCCGATTAGTCACCTGTTTGCTCTGCCAATTATGGGGAGTAAGTCATTCAGGGATAACTATAATATAGATGGATGAGAAATCATTAGAATGTGTCTGGAAGAATTGCGGATTATTAAGATGCATTGGGATAGTACACATTTGACTTGAGAGTATATGAGTTAAATTTATATCATATTTGAGTCCAAAATATGCCCCATAAAGCTAGAATTCATAACTATTTTGCTGTTCTTATTTTGGCTTGTATTATGTGCTAAATGCCAGTACTGTTCACATAGGGAGTTATTTTCAAGACATGCTCAGCAGGATAAGCCTACTTAATGACTCTGATTCGGTACTTTTTCTTTTGTTTAAATATGGCAACTTTATGAGCAGCTGTAGTATGCCTTAGGAGACTGAATTAATACTGTTTTATCTTCATGCCAAATTTTGAGAAATGAACCCCTGTGAAAAGAGACGACAGGAAATGATTTCTATTTTGACTCTGCTGAAACACCCTCCACCAACAGTTCTTATGAGAGGATTTTTCATTGCAAATAAGTACATTGCACAATTGCTGTGGGCCAGAGGTTGCCTAGGGAAATAAGTGACATCAATCTACTGTATACTGAGATGACCATGGGTTGTTTGGAAGAAGGATGAGCCATATGGGTTTTTTCAGAGATGTTTCTGTTTATAAAAACATCTTCCATCCCAAATAAATGCTTTCTGTGCTTTGGATTTAAAACAAATGGATCATAAGTCATGATGTTTGGGGTCATTTTAGGCACAGTAGCTTGCCATAAACTTGAGTCTTTCCTGGGAAGTTTTAGAAAAAAAGTATAGCATAGTTATGAGAATTCAAGCTCTATACAGGTAGTCTTTGACTTACGACCACAATTGAGCCCAAAGTTTCTGTTGTTAAGTGAGACATTTATTAAGTAAGGCTTACCTCATTTTTATGACATTTCTTGCCAAAGTTGTAAATCACTGCAATTGATAAGTTAGTAATCTAGTTGTTATGTGAATCTGGCTTTTCCCTTGACTTTGCTTGTCGGAAGGTCGTAAAAAGTGATCACATAATCCTGGGATGCTGCAACAGCTATAAGTATGAACCAGTTGCCATCTGAATTTTGATCATGAGGATCCTGCAAAAGTCATAACTGTGAAAAAAAGATCATAAGTCACTTTTTTCAGTGCTATTGTAACTTTGAATGGTCATTAAATGAACTTTTGTAAGTTGAGGACTACCTGTAACAGAATAACAGAGTTGAAAGGACTTTGGAGTTCTTCTAGTCCAACCCCTGCTCAAACAGGAGACCCTATACCATTTCAGACAAATGATTGACCAGTCTCGTCTTAAAAGCCTCCAGTGATGGAGCACACACAACTTCTGAAGGCAAGCCATTTCACTGGTCAATTGTTCTCACTGTTAGGAAATGTTTCTTTAGTTTTAAGTTGGTTCTCTCAATTAGTTTCCATCCATTGCTTCTTGTTTTTCATTCGGGAGCTTTGGAAAATAGGTTAGGTTGAGCCTCTCTTCTTTGTGACAGCCCCATAAATTTTGGAACCCTGCTATCATATCAACCCTAGTCATCTTTTTCACTACATTGGCCATACCCAATTTCTGTAACCGATCTTCATACGTTTTAGTTTGCAGGCCCTTAATCATTTTAGCTGTTCTTCTCTGCGCTCTTCAAGGTTTCCATATCTTTTTTTATAATGTGGCAACCAAACTGGCTGCTGTATTCCAGGTATGTTCTTACTAAGGTTTTATAAAGCAGTAGTAATACTTCACAAGCTCTTGATTCTACCCCTTCCTTTATGGAATCAAGGATTGCATTGGCTTTTTTGGCTACTGCTGCATACTGCTGGTTCCTATTTAAGTGATTGTCGACAAGGACTCAAAGATCCCTCTCACAGTTCTGCTTTTGAGCCAGGTTTTGTCTAATCTGTACCTGTACTTTTGATTTTTCTTGCCTAAAACCTTACTTTTCTCTACATTAAATTTCATTTTGTTGGATAGGGCACAATGTTCAAATTTCTCAAGATCCATCTGAATCTTGAGCCTATCTTTGAGTCTCAAACTGGACCTTCAATGTGGAATGTTGGAAAAATACATCCAGGCATGGTTTAGATTGCAGAATTATTTGTCTCCAGCTAGTTATATTGACTGAGCTTCAATGTCCCATGTACAAATTCAACTTTTTTCTTGATTATTAATTAATGGATTTTGTTTTTTCTTATGATATTTCTAAGTGGAGCCCTTCTCTCAATAATGTTGCAAAGGTCATTAGGCTGCTAGTAGATGTTTTGCTCAAATTTCATAGCTAGGCAGACACTTGAACTCAATCTCCAAATTAATCATGGCTAGAATCTAAAAACAATGTATAAGCATATAGACATTCTTCTGCAATGAAAGTATTAACTCTTGAAATCAATGGGTCTTGGAAACAAAGAGCATTAAAGCAAATATTAACTGTTGATTGCCCTGGGAAACAATTAACTCTTTGCATTAGAAAGTATGCATTAAATTTATTACTACCTCTTTTAAAACATAGTTTAAAGGAATTATTTTAATGAGATTATCTTTATTCCCGATTTTTTTTGCAACAAATGGTAAAGTCGGAAGGAGGATTCTATGTGGGCTTCGCTGCGAATGTTTAATATCTTATCCCTGAATGGGAAGTCTGATTGAGCTCAAACTTTTTAGTTCCTGAAGAACATGTAGAATATGCACTTATAATTTTAATTCTGATTGAATGCTTCTCCTCTGTGGTTATTTCTCCATCTTTTGGAACCCTACCAAAGTTCCCAGTCAATGTTGGGAATGCAATTGGAAAGTGCCAGGTGGAGAGGAGTGTCTGATTAAATATTCCACAGTTTACATGTCGATCCTGTAGCCACCAAAAAACATCCCTTCTCTCCCTCTCTGGGACAATATTTGGTGAAAGAAATGACAATTCTGAGGAGTTTTCATTTCTATTTTTTAAACAAAATAAGATGAAAATAGTAGTTAAAATAGATAAGCCTGTGTTGGATATACTGTACATCTTCAGGGTTAAGTCTTGAAAAACCAATAGAGATTGAAAAATCCTCCCTGGATAACTTCACTTCATTCCCATCATACTTTGCCTCCCACAACTCCTTGGAGTCCTGATTTTTTTGGGGAAAAAAATTTCAATGTAAGATGAAATTGATTCCCAGAGGAAGATATTTATATAATTATGGGCAACTGGGAGGTAAATGTCCTAGTCAAAGAACCAGACAGTGCTGCACCATTTACATGCAGGTTGCAAAACAAGCAATGTGACATATATGACTCTTACATCAGAGTAAATTTCTCCTTCCCAAATTGAATGCAGATCTGGATTGTCTTCCTCCCTCCTGTTTCCTGCCTCTTGCACCTTATTACTTTTTACTGGAAGCTTATATGAACTTTTATTTCTTAGGACATGACAATAGTAGAAAATCTGAAAAAGCAAGGAGCTCCAGAGGGATCCCCAGAACCTTCAGAATGTCCTAATACCATACTATCAGAAAGAGAAAGAGTGGAATGCCAATCTATCACAAAGATTTCTTTTTTAAAAGAATATATATCAATATCAATACATGAACAGTGAGGCATCTGGGTTTCATTCATTTGAATACAAGTATTAATGATAGTATTAATATTTGTTATTTAAATCATACTTACGTAATTGTAATAATATTCTTATACATATTTGTATTAAAATATAAGCCTTTATTATTTAATTGTTCAACATTTTAGTCCCCCATTCTAATATCACCATCTTTCAACCTCTCTTTATATCTAGTTATTACTTTTAATATATTATATTAAAAATATGCATAATAATATTCCCCCTATTTCTTGTGTCTGCATCTATTCTAGCTCCTAGTAAAGCCACTCTTGTGTTACAAAACATTTCCTCTATCTGTAATCTCTTGCCCGTTTTAATATTTCAATTCTTATTCGTTTTTTGACTTGCCTCCCAAATCCCTCCCTTGGGACTTCTTCTCTATCTACATCTTTCCTGTTTAATTTAAGTATTTCTTCCATCTCTACTATCTTTTATTGCCAAACCTCCAGAGGATCTGCCCAACTCCCTATTTTCTTTTCAAAGATTTGTTTATTTAATTTTTTTTTTTGGTCTTTTAGCATGTATTTTCCCTTAATTGCTTCATAAGTTTTTATTACCTTCTCCTTCTTATCTTCTTGTTTTGTTTGTTTATTTAGTTCTGTCTTTTCCCCGGTCTCTCCATCACCTCCTCTATTTCCTGGGCTTTTTTTTATCATTATTCATTATTGTTTTGGAGCACTTTCTAACTTCCCATTTATATTATTCATTAAGTCCACTATCTCCCTGTGATTCCTTGTCATAGTATCATGAATGCTTTGAAACATCACCACCAATTCTTTTTTCAACCCATTTATTTCTCTCTGCTGAAACATCTTGTCTTCTTTTTTAATAAGTCCAAATATCGCTCAGTAGTCTGTCAATGATCTATCACTGCCCCGAGTCTCAATTATTTTTGCCCTTAGAAAGTCGATCTGGAAACCATTTACTCAGTCCTGATGTTGCTCCTCTGGAAATACAGTAATATGGTTCTTTATGTCCCACAGTTAGTCAATTTAGCTCTTTTTAGGTAATCCAGGAAAATTTCCAAATGTCCCCTTAAGTTCCCACTATAAGTTCAATCATAACTCCTGATATTTAGAAGCCACTTTACTTAGATGTCTTCTGTATTATCAATGTTAGACCTCCAGTAGTCATGGAATAGATAAGTATAAAGCAACAGATAGCACAGCAGTCCTCCAGGTGTTATTTCCCCTTTCTCATCTTATCAGTATTTTTCTCAGGTTGTAGGAATATAATGTATTCTATTCACCAATAGATGGCACCTTTCTTTAACTTCAACGTTGCATAGATTCTAACAAGTTCTGTTTGTATTTATTCAAACAAATAATCAAAATTCTGACAAGTAATTCCAGCATTTTAAAATGCCTTACTGCCAATAAAAATTAGACATCCAATCTTTCTGTGTTTTTAAAGGTTTTGCACTCTCTTCTTATATCCTTTTCTTTCGGGTCTATGATTTTTCTCTCTGTAGTTGTTTGCCGCTTAAACAAACTCTTCAAAGAGTCCTTTTAGGGTAGGTTTCAGATAAAAAAAAAAGTCACCTCACCCAGTTCCAGTCACTGTTCATCCACACTGCTCCAGCACAGTCTTTGTTTTTTCAGCTGGCCCAACTTCATATCAGCCATAATGGCTTCCTCTCTTCTTCATTGTCAGATGAGGGGGAATTAGCTCTGGATCAAGCAGGAGAACTGCCACTCTCCGCAACCTCCACTCTTTGTCACCCTCTACAGGGTGACTTTAGCCCCTTATGGCGCCCTCCAAAAAAGAGATTCAGTGTGTTTGCGGAGCCCTGCTTTTCGCATTCGATAGCGCTGTGATGTCAACCAGAAGTAAATTCCCACAAAGATTTTCAAGGAGGCCTCTTTTCCTGCTGGTATTGGAAAATTGATGGGTAGAGCAAGACTTACAGATTCCCAGTGGAAACAGGGAATTTCAAGATTGGATAAGTTTAATGTTTAAGCCCATTGTTATACCTGATGACAGGAATTTTCAGATTTAGAATGGGACAGCTATTTACTGACTTAATTTTCTATACTCTGTTCCAAATTGAGATCAGGGGAATTTGACCATCACAAATGGCATCTACAAATTAGAGACTGTAGTGAAACATGCATGTAACCAAGGTAGAAATAGAAATTTAGAAATTTTCCATAACAATGGCAGAAATCCATGGTTTGGAAAATTTAGATTAGTGGAACATGTCTCCAAAACCTATGCATCTCATTTATTATATACAGAATCCTAGAACTGAAAGGGATTACAAAAGTCATTTAGTTCAACCCCTGCTTTTACAGGAAAGTTACAACTACCAGTAGATGGCCTTCCAGACTACTTCTGGCAAATCATAAATTTCATGCTACTGTTTAGTCAAAACGTCTCTTCTATTATTTGAATCCACTGGATTATTTCTTGGGATTTGTGTTTTGCTTGTTTTTTGTAATGCTAAGTATTTTGACACTTTGCATCTGAGGCTTTGCCAAATATACAGTATTGTTTATATTTTATCTCTGAAGGGTTTGCCAGTTGGTGTTTACATGTTTCAGTGTCATAAAAAGGGTAGTCTATTTTCAAGGCTTTTATTGTTAAAGAAATCCTGATTAACTATATTATTACATAGTTGCATACCTACTGCTATTGTTAATTTTACAGAAGAATTCCCTGTTTTGCTATACAGAAAAGGGAATACTACTTCTAAAACAATCCTGTTGTGACATCAGTATGGTTCACCAGTGGATAAACAAAAAAATAATAATACATTTTTTCTGCTGTTGATGAATTAACATGTTTAATTCAGTTATTTTAAAACTAATTGAACTGATCTGTCCAAACTCCAGTGATCATGGAAGATTTTGCTGTTCATTTAAACAGAATAGAAACATTATACTTTGCTAGCTATTTAGCTTTTTGCAGTAACACATATGGTGGTTTTGACATTTATGAGATTTTTCTGTGTTTCGGATTTTGAGAAATTAGATTTGCCATGTATTGGTCTTTGCAGTGATATTCAGTCCAGTGATTCCATTTTCAGGAACAATTGAGCACTTTTTAAATTTACACTGATCTCCTCTCTATAATATCTGAGTAGTTGCACTGATTGAAGCATATGGTCAGAAGCTCAGGAAGCTTACCTCAGATATGTTCCAGGTGTTTCCTGAAGGACATATATATGAAATTCCTCCAGCACCAGAGGTCATGCATCTTTCAATGCTGGCTTCTATTTTTCTTAGCCTGGCCTATTTCCTGTTTGCTAGGGAGTTATGGAAGAGCAACGTGTTCTGGATGGTAATAACGCCTACAATGCACACTTCGGGGAAAGCATGGCATCCCTTGGGGACATTGATGATGATGGATTTCCAGGTCAGTATATTTTCTTTTGCACCAAGTCTTGTTCTTTCTTGCTTTAGCAAGACAGATCTGCTATTTACAGAGTACATATAATAATATTGAACTACCTTAATTGTATGTTTATAATTTGTTGATATAATGAAGAAACAAGTGCACTGGGGGTGTATTTTTGGTTTAAGACTATATTTATTGTCTAAGCATATTCAAGGGCCTCAGTAAAATAGGAAAGCAGGGATTCCTTTTTTTAAATCTCTGGTGTTGGAAATAAATTAATTTCTTTCAATACTGTACCTCAAATTTTTGAAAGAAGTTGATTTTTCCTAATGAAATCTAAATGCTCTAAAAGGGACAAACAGTAGTAAAGAGAGAAAAATAAGCAACTTCAAGCTGAATTGGATTAAATGATTGGGCAGTTCTTATAATAGGAGCTGAATAGAAAAAAAACAGGGACCATGGAAAAAAAACTAGTTTAGAAATAATTTATACTTAACCCTGAATCTACCTTAACACATGCAACTAAAATTGGCTCCTGCTAGTTAAATTAAAGGTAGTTTTTTCTATTGATTAAAATTTCCAGTTGTGATTTTTAACCAACTTTGCAATGTGTTAATAAATACAATCTGAACTAGTTTAAATCATCTAAATGTATGTTGCCTAGACAAAATAACAACAAAAAACATACATTTAGATTGTATGTTGAATCCCATATCCAACTTAATTTGCATTATCATCATGTTTTGAAGACCTGAACATTTTGAAAATGATTTTCAGAGATTATGCTATGGATTGGCTATGTGGTAGGGAATTATATTCTCTATGCAACTCATAGATTTATCTACCATTACCTAAGATTTGCCTTGTAAGCAAGCCGAGATGGATTATCCTGTTCATAATTGATATTATTTATAGAAACTAAACACGTTTTTTATTAGGTGAAATTCAAATCTGAGGGTTTGTTTAATTTTAGAAATCCAGTGTTTATGAATTGAAGTAATATTCTGCAAATTACATTGCTGCTAAGCCAGTTGCTCCTATTTTTATTAAAGAAATTAGGCTGAAGAAAAAATTCGCCTTCAGAACTAGAAGAATTTACCTTCACTTCTTATATTATTTGGCCTTTTGTAGATGTTGCCATTGGTGCTCCTAAAGAAGACGACTATGCAGGAGCAGTATATATTTATCATGGATACATTGGGGGCATCATTCCTCGATATTCCATGGTAAGTACTAAATTAGGACAGATCTAAAAGTTAGGATTGGCCTATTGTTTAAAAGATCAGGTCCACACATGATTTAATTGAGCTATTGCTAAAAGCCTATTCTTCTTCTTCTTGTGCCATATCCATCATCAGACATCGGCAATCATGTTGGCAATTCTATAAAAGCTTATGATAGGAATATTCTCAAGGAATGGTCAGAACCTGGTTAGAGTTAGATATGGGTTGTCAGCAATCAAGGGGAGAAGTTGTACTTAGTTCACTTATGGCTACAGAAGTGATTCTCTTTTGATCCCTCTTTTCATTTCTCACTTGGCATTGCGAGTCCTCCTACAATAAAATGTGAAATAGGGATTTAAATTAAATATGTACTTGAGAGGTTGTTATCAGTAATCTGCCATTGACATTGACACTACATAGTGGTTTGTAACAGTTCCTCCCCTTTTGATACTCCCAACACAAGAGAGACATTGAAAATATTGATCACATATGTTTGTATAAGTTAAACTTTTATTTCAGTCTTTCATTTCAGGATTTATCCAGTGGAATTAAAAATGATTAATTAATGATTTTTCTTCATTATGCAGAAATAAAAGCAAAAAATACCCAAACTCCCAAGCCCAAAATAAAAAGAGAGAGAGAAAAGAGAAGGGACATAAGTATATATATATTTATTTCATCTTAAAATCTCATGCTTTATCTTCAAGTCCTTGGCATCAATCTAGAAAGTGGGGACTATGAATTCAAGTCCTGCCTTACCATGAAAGTCAGTTGGGTGATCTAGTCACTCTTTCTCAATCCAACCCACCTCATACATTTGTTGTGGGGAAAATTGGAGGAAGAAGGTGTGTTAGATGTTTGCTGCCTTGAGTTATTAGTAAAAATAATAAAGGTGTGTTATAAATAGATAAAAATGCCATAGCAAGATTTTATGGGCTAAAATAAGGAAAACAACAACTTGATTTAATATCTATTCCACTATATTTTCTTTCTATGAGTCCCTTTCTAGAAAGTTTTTCTATTGATTTCATCTTAGATTCTTGGCTATAATAGTGGAAGTCAAAACTAATTCTGCTTCTTTTAATAAATACTGATTTTTCAGAGTAGATGTTACTAAATCACAATATGAGACTTTTGCCCCAAGTTGGTTAGTGTTGCTTTTTGCTTTCAAAAGGGCTTATGGGGAAAAAAAGACTTATTTTTTTATCCAGCTGTTTAAAGTACGATCTAAATATTTTTCTTTGTTGCTGGGTGCGGGTTTATGAGGGATGTTAAGTCAGAGGTTAGTGATTGCCTCTGGGATCATTTGAGAAGTCTGCAGATGATTAGTTCTGCTGTTTGCTGACTATTTTAGAATGCATTAACTCTCCTTTGAAACACAATAACATATGCTAAATTCCTTTTTATGATAGTTTGTGAAAGTGATGATTTGTGATGCATGGTCAATTATTTCTGTCCATGGAGAGGAGAGTGGAAATATCAGAACTGATTCAGATGCATAATATTAGTTTGGCTGAGGATATCTGCATGTAGAAGAAGAAATAGTGTTTGATTTTTTTCAAATTTGAGGCAATATTAGAGTTTTATACAAAGGGAGATTAATATTGGCAAACAGTTAAAATAACCATTTAATCTTTTGGTTTTTTAGAAAAAGTTCTTGCCCATAATTTTCCATTTTTGTCTGTGATCTAATTTTTTTCTTTCTCTCTTTTTTGCCTCAGGCTTCTGATGTTGTATTATATTGCTTTGTCATGTTCTCATGGACCAGGGCTGTAGGTCAGCCATTTATTTGCCTCACAAATCCATCAAACACTTTTAGATGTTTAATTTGTAAGGTCTGCTTACCTGACATCTATTTGAACCAGTAACCTTGGGGTGAAAGGTTTTGGGCCTGGTTGCTAAACCATCTAGATGCTGTGGATTTTGTAAAACATTCTCCTTTCTTTCCTTTTCCTTCCTTCCTCCCCCACCCCTCTCTCTCTCTCACACACACACACACACACAAAACACATAATACACAATAACTGTTGTGTATTATGATGAAAGACACATTTAGTTACAGATGCTGTGATAAAGTTTTACAAAGCATAGACTTCCGGGTGGGAGCTCGTCACCGCCGGGCAGCTCCTGTGTAGCTGTCGGCTTCGGCGCGCGTTAGAGCCGCTCAACAGCTGTTGAGCGGCTCGGAAAATCCCCTCTTTGATCTAGGAGGGGACCAGAGCCGGCGAAGCCAAGGTAGAGCCCCAGAAACACCTCCAGGGGTTTTTTTTATGCCCTGGAAGGTGCTCTGTGTGTAGGCTCCCTATCAACTTCGCTGAAGCTCCGTGCGCCGTGGAACCTCTGCCAGCAGCAGAGCGAGATGACTGGAGTAATCCCATCCCTAAACAACAGATCCTGCAATGAATGGAAGTCTAGGTGAGAATCCTTCTTAAAGGGGAATTTTTTAAAAAGTTTTAAGCCTATCGAGACAAAAAGGAAAAGAAGCAGCAGTTTAAAATTTGGACTGAAAGGATTGGAAAATGGCGCTTGGCTTAAGAAGCGGAAAACGAAAGTAGAAAGTGAGAGTGACAATTAAAAGTGTTACCCTGCCTGGCTTTATTTTAAAAAGACGCTAAAGACTTTAAAGTGGAAGATAATTTTGTTTGTTCCCCCTTCCTGTAAAACTGTAAAACTGGGGAGAAAGACTGGATTTTTAGGGAAGGGAGGAAGATTTTCTTTTTTCAAGAAATTAAGGCGTTCCCCAGGCATGGCTTCAAAGAAAGCTGGTGGGGATTCCCCTCCTCACCAGACAAAGGAGTTATCAGCCAAGCCATTAACTCAGCCTGAGAGTTCAATGCAAGGAGGAGGGAATGAGGATTTGAAAGCTTTTATGGCTAATTTAACAGCAACTCTTGCTAACCAGTTTAAAGATTTGAATGTGAAGATTGAAAATAATCAAAATGAGATGAAGCAATTTGTAAAAGAAAAATGTGACAAGTTGAACCAGAATGTAACCACAGTAGTAACTGCTCTTACTGATGCTTTGGTGGTGGTTGAAAAAAAAGTGGAGGACCTGAACCTAGAAGTGCAAAAGAACAAGAAAGATGCAGAGGAGAAATTTTTTAAGGTGGATGTGAGGAGCCAGAAGGTAGAGGATGAAATTACCATGTTACAATTTCGAAATATGGAGTTCGCCATAAGACTAAGGGGCCCGAGGGAGAACAACAGACAGGATTTGAGGGCTGCTTGTGTGGACATACTGGCCAAAATTTCAAAAATGGAACCTGAGTTAATTGAGAAAAGAATTGACAAGATTTACAGGGTCAACTCATGGGTAGCGAGACAGAGGAATTTTCCCAGAGACGTTGTAATTTACTTTACTGACAGAACGTTGAGAAATAATATTTTGCAAAGTTCTTTTCACACCACTATCCAAGCGGAGGGCAATCAAATTGGAGTTTTTAAAGAGCTACCACCTAAAATGTTAAGAGATCGGAAAGACTATGGTTTCCTGGCGAATGAATTGAAAAGGCGACAGATTCCATTCAGATGGGATGCACCAGCTGGGATTATTTTGAGATATGAGGATGTTAGATACCGTTTGAATTCGTTGGAAAAAGCAGAGCATTTTTACCAGAACATCCTCAAAAGATCTCCAACACCACCACGTTCATCTACATTGTTAGCAGCAGAAGGAGCCTCTCAAGATAAGGATTATGAGGAAGGGATTTTAGAACTCTCAACAGAACAAGAACACCAGGTATGTCAAGTAATGGCAACGGAGGAAGTTTTAGGAGCAGAAGGTGGCTTATCAGAGGCTTTTCTTTCAGGCCTCCCAGAGCCTAGAACAAAATATTCCAGAGCTACAAGAGAGGTGGATCCAGACCTTGAATTGTTGGTGCAAGAACCAAAAGATCATCGTATAACTCGTGCAGCAGAGAAGCAGAGATTGGAAAAGCAAAAACAACAGAGGTCCGAGGTACCACAAGGAGAGAAGGGGAAGAATGGGACACTACAAAAATCCGAAGCAGTGGGAGGAGCGAGACCTAAGACTTCTGTCGTCGAACAAAGCCTTAGACAAGTGCTCAGTAAGTTTCGTGAATCTTCTGATGGCAGTTAGATTTTTATCATGGAATGTGAATGGTTTGAATTCCCCACAGAAAAGAAGGAAAATATTTCATTATTTGAAGCAATACCAAAATGAGATTGTTTGTTTACAAGAAACTCATATTAGATCCCAGGACCAAAAATATTTGATAAATTCAAAACTTGGAGCACATTTTATTTCTTCTAATTTGGCAAAAAGGAATGGACTAGTGTTGTATATTTCTAAAAAAATATCAGCTAAACTTGTAGAATCGGATGACGAAGGAAGATATATTGCGGTTGAGATAAATCTACAGAATATTCAGATGCTTTTGATAGGGATTTATGCCCCTAACCAGCAGCAAGAGACTTTTTATAAATTACTACACAGTAAAATATTGCAATGGAATTATAAGTCTTTTTTGATTATGGGAGATTGGAATGGAGTGATTGATACAAATTTTGATAAGAAGACATTGGCCAAGAAGGGGAATAAATTACCACAGACATTCTTTGTATTGAAAGAAGAATTACAACTGAGGACGTATGGAGAATTCATCATCCGAAGGAACAGGATTTTACATTTTTTTCTGATAGACACAAATCCTTTTCTAGGACTGATTTTATATTGGTTTCCACTGATTTATTTGCTAATGTGGTTAAGACTAAGATCTTTCCAAGAACTTTGACTGATCATAGTCCTGTATGGATGGAAATGGACTTTGGTAAGAGGGAGAGGAGATCTTGGAGACTTAATGAGAGTTTATTTAGATATGAGAAGAATATAGATGACCTTAAAAAACAAGTGAAGGAATTCTTTCAGCTGAATTTGAATAAAGGTACACCTATTGAAGTTGTTTGGGATGCAAGTAAGGCTTATATGAGAGGTGTACTGATCCATATGAATTCTAAGTACAGGTTAATATGACAAAAGACAATAACACAATTGGAGGCAGAAATAAAGGAAAAAGAACAATTGCATATAAAAAATCCGACTGACGAGAAGCTACAGCAAACTATAAAACTTCTGAAAGACCAATTTCAAATGTTGATAGCTGATCAGACGGCGACCAATTTGCAATTTGCCAGACACAACACTTTTTGTAATGCTAATAAGCCGGGCAGATGGTTAGCATATACTTTAAGAAAACAACAAAGTTCTCGTATAATAGATACTATTGAATATAAAGGAAAACAGGTCTTTCAACAGACGTCAATTCATCAAGCTTTCCTAGATTATTACTCTAAATTATACCGTAAAGATAATATTCAAGAGGATCTTATTGATGAATATCTTGGAAAGACGAGAGTTACAAAAATTTCATTGGAACAAAGAGAAAGACTTAATCATTTAATAACTTCTGAAGAGATTTTGTTTGCAATTAAGCAATTGAAAACAGCTAAAGCTCCTGGGACGGATGGTTTAACAGCAGTATATTATAAGAATTTACAATCAGAACTGGTAGAGCATCTTAAGGATTTATTTTGCAGTATACAACCGGGGGGGGGGGGGGGGTAAAATACCTCCCTCATGGAAGACGGCTTTTATCTCACTTATACCAAAGGAAGATGGTTCTTCAAAACCAGAAAATTTTAGACCAATATCTCTCCTGAATACGGATTACAAAATTTTTGCTAAAGTTTTGGCCAACAGATTGATGCCAGTTATTCAAGAGGTGATTCACAGTGATCAAGCAGGTTTTATCGAGGGGAGATATATGAAGGATAATGTGCGGCAACTCATTGACTTATTGGAATATCTAGAGAAGAGTAAACAGATCCCTGCGGTGTTGGTTTTTTTGGATGCGGAAAAAGCTTTTGATCGAGTTAATTGGGACTTTTTAGTAAAGACTTTGTATAAAATGGACTTTGGAGATCAGTTTGTACATGCAATTGAGGCAATCTATCAAGAACAGACAGCACAAATGGTTATTAACGGAAGTCTAACTACTAATTTTCATATACAGAAAGGAACCAGACAAGGTTGCCTGCTATCTCCATTGTTGTTTATTTTAACTTTAGAAGTCCTGTTGAATTCTCTACGGGACTCGAAGAAACTGAGTGGAATTGTTGTAAGGCAAAAAGATTATAGGACGAAAGCATTCGCAGATGATCTGGTTGTAACCCTAACACGACCTTTGGAATCAATCATCCAGATGAAAAAGACTATTGAGGAGTATGGTTTGGTCTCAGGTTTTAGACTAAACCAGAAAAAGACTAAGATGATAGTTAAAAACATGTCGGAACCACAAAGGATTGAATTGGAAAGGGTGGCAGGCTTTGAAATAGCTACAAAGGTGAAATATCTAGGAGTGCAGGTTGCAGGGTCGAATATAAAGCTTTTTCAAAATAACTATGAGGTTTTGTGGTATAAGATTCAAAAGGACTTTGAAATATGGAAGAAACTGCAACTATCCCTACTTGGAAGAATAGCAGCAGTTAAGATGAACGTTCTACCTAGGTTTCTGTTTTTGTTTCAAATGATTCCAGTGCTTAAAAGCGATAAAATATTGGCCGAATGGCAGTCAGGACTAAACAAATTTATTTGGAATGATAAAAAACCAAGAGTTAAGTTTAAAATTATGCAAGATGTTCGTGAAAGAGGTGGCCTTAAAGTCCCAAATCTACGTTTATATTATGAAGCTGCAGTGTTGACACAAGTGGGTGATTGGTTTGGAATAACTAAAAATGACATTCTGAATTTAGAAGGCCACGATCTGGATTTTGGCTGGCATGCATATTTGTTTTATCAAGACAAGTTGGATAATGTTTTTAAGAGTCATATATTGAGACAAGCGTTGATGAGAGTCTGGAAGAAGCACCAGTTTCAATTGGATTACAAAATACCTTTGTGGTTGGATCTTGGGCAGATTATGCCAAATATAAAGTCACTCGGGGGGGATTTTATATAAAGAGATGCTTTTTATTGATGGGGGCAGATGGAACTTGAAATCTTTTAAAACTCTGTTGGAAGAAGGGAAGAATTTAACTTGGCTGCAATACTCTCAACTTCAATCGAGATGGAGAGAAGATCAGAAAATTGGACTAATGTTACATGAAGAAGACTTGGTGTTACAGATGAAACAAAAAGGGCCGATGCATATTAAGAGGGTGTATAATTTACTGTTAGAAAGAGATTCAGAGAGTGAACTAGTTAAGGATTGTATGATAAAATGGGCACAAAATTTTGCAGAACCAGTGATGTTAGAAACATGGGAAAAGATCTGGGTCCAGAATGTTAAATTTACTCAGGCACAGAATTTGAGGGAAAACTTTTACAAGATGTTTTATAGATGGCATCTAGATCCTAAGAAATTATCATGTATGTATCCAAATGTTCAACCTAAATGTTGGAGATGTGACTGCTTGGATGCTACATATTTTCATATTTGGTGGACCTGTAGAAAAGTGAAAGCATTTTGGATCAGACTTTGGTGGGTTATGCAGAATGTTTTAAAAAAGAAGCTTCAATTTTCTCCGCAGTTGTTTTTGTTAGGTATAGTTAAGGATTGCTCACCGAGCGATACGAGATTGATTTTGTATATGATTACTGCAGCTAGGTTATTGATTGGTCAATACTGGAAAAAAGATAGTGTGCCTACTATAGGTGAATGGATGTCTAAGATGGCTAGTTTTGCGGAGATGGCAAAGATTTCTGCATACTTAAAAGATAGGTCCCATGAGGTTTTTGTTAGAGAATGGAAAAAGTGGGTTGTTTATGTGCAGAATAAATATCAAATTAAGAATCTTCAGTTAGTTTTTTGATAGAGGTTGAAGAAATACAAAATTATGTATATTATATTATTGTCTAGATAATCAATAACTTGATATAAACTAGTATATTTTGGTAATACTGCTGTCTTGAACAAAAAGAAGGGAGAAATTTTATGTTTGAGTTAGGTTTAAAAGGGCATTTACAAACTTTATTTGTTTAAATTTTTGTTAGGGAATAGGAAAAGTGGGTTGATTATGTGTAGAATATTGTTAGAGGTTGAAGAAATATAGAATTATTTTTGTTGCTATTACTATATTTTATTACTTATTTTATTGTTATAATATGTTATAATACAATATTATGTTAAATATATATATTATATTATCCTTTAGATAATTATTAACTAGACCTAAATTTATATACTTTGGTTATTATTATTTGCTTAAGTTTTTTCTTTTATTAGTAGAGAATTTTGGATTTAAATATTGTGGATCTCACCTATGTTTAATGTTTGATAATGATTGATATATACTTATGTTTGCATATAATGGAAGTCAGAGGGGGGAGGGGGGAAGGGGGGGAGGGGGGAAAATGTGGGGTTAAAATTTGTATTGTAAAACTTTTTCAATTAAAAAAAAAAGTTTTACAAAGCAAATGATACAGCAAAATCCTGGGCATACCTGAAATACCTTAAGAAGTTGGCAGATAAGGGTCTCTATTAAATACTATCAAGCTCAGTTTTGCGGTCCTTGCTTTCATTTGAAGCTCTCCAAGCTGTGTAAAATTATTCTCCAACCTTTATATCCTAATAGCCTGCAGATGTCTGTGGGATATGTATTGTATAGCTCTGTTCTTACCACCCTAATGGGGACCCCCTGTAAAATCCAAGCCACATTCTCTTGTGTAAATGTAATTTGAGGAGTCCAGCTGCTTTCTGTTGCCTTCATTTCCAAAAGTGGCAACATTTTCTTTATAACTTTTTTTGGAACAGAAGATTTATAAACGCCTTCTCCCTCTTTTATATCGGCAGCCTCCCCCCCCCCCGCCATTTCTCCCATCTGACAATAGGAAGGGCTATTGTCCTTTTTATTTAGTTTCATTTTGCCAATAGAAAATGGATACACTAAAACAAAAATGCAGAACATTGCATTCCCATCTCTTACAAAGAAATATCAATCTCCTATAGCAGCGATGGCGAACCTTTTTGGCACTGCGTGCCAGAAGTCTGAATGCGGGAGCGCTTTCGTGCTCCCGCATGTCAGCACCCATAATGCAATGCACCCCATTTGTGCATGCGCACAGGACACATCCCTATGCTCCCTCTGCGCATGTGCCCCGCATTGCATATGCACATCCCCAAACATGCCCCACCCCTTTTTTCCAAGAGGGCTGGTGTTCTTAACACTGCCAAGATAGCGGGGCCAAATGCACTGCCAGGGAAGCTCTGAAAGTGCGGCTTGCCTGGGCTCCTTTCTGCTGGGAGCTGCTGTTCCCTGGCTTGGCGCAGCACCCCCACCTGACCCCACCACTGCGCTGCCTGCAGTTAGGCCCGTCACCAGACCCCCGTCACACCTGCTGCTGTGCCGCCAGCTGAGCCAACGCCGGAGAAGGAGCAGCGTGCGGGGTAGCCAGCCCCCCAGCCAGCAAATGCTGTCCCATGCACCTGAGCCAGCCAATCGCTTTTGCCCTTCCCCCTGCAGCCTGTGGCTCCCAGCAGGAAGGAGCCCAAGCATGCCGCCGCACGTTCAGAGCTTCCCTGTTGGGGCCGAGAGCACTTCTGCTGTACGCTGCTGTCCCTTCTCTGGAAGCAAGCTGCCAGAGCAGCAGGGAGCTGGTCGGTGACCTCCTCCAACCCAGCTGGCCTGTTCGCCATGATGCTGGCGACAGCGGCAGCTTGCTTTTGTGTCCTGAGCGCAGTGCACAAACTTTCCCTGATGCTTCCCAAATTTCAGTGCAGGGCTGAGGGTGGGCGGGAGGCAGAGAGGGAAGAGCAGGTAGCTGCTATGCTTCGGGGCTCCGGGGAAAGCTCCATGCGGAGGCCGTCAATCACGAGCCCCGGGGCGCCTGCTTCCAAGGGAACGGCTCGGCTACTTTGAAGCGAGCTGCTGGGAAGTTTCCTCACCGAGAGAGGGGCAGATGGACGCTGCACTTGTAGGGGGGAGTGGCACCACACACCTCCCTTTCCCCCGGCTGACTCCGATCCCGGCCCTGCCTCTCCTCAGCCTGTTTCAGCTCTGGAGACTGCTTTCCGCAGCTCAGCGCTATTTTCAATCAGTGAGTAAGGCAAGAGCGAGCGCAGCATCCGTCTGCCTGTCTCTCAACTTCCCGGCCACTCGCTTTGAAATAGCTGAGCCATTCCCTTGGAAGCAGGCACCCCCAGGGTTTGTGATTGTCGGCCTCCGCATGGAGCTTTCGGCCGCCTCTCCAGGAAGCTTCCTCGCCGAGAGACAGGCAGATGGAGGCATGAAATCCTGAAATCTTTTGAGCTAAACTAAAACTGATATCTGAAAAATCTGAATCTCTCTCTCTCCCCCCTCCCCCTCTCTTTTCCTTCTGAAAAATTGATTCGCAGTTGTGTCTTGAATCAATGCCGGGGAAGGAGCAGAAGGGTGGCCAGCAGCCCCACCCACCAGTCCTTCTCTGGTGTTGGCTCGTCCTGCAGCGCAGCAGCGGTCTTGATGGTGATTGGACGATGGGTCCAACCACAGGTGGCACAGCACCCCCGCCCAACCCCCAGCACCGAGCCAGGCTCTCCGGCTGCCACAGGGGGAGGTGGCGATACCCACAGTCCAGGGGACATGTCGACTGGCGGAGTGAGCCAAGAGGGTTTCTCAGCCCTGCTTTGATGGTGGCCATATGATCACCTGCGCAGGCAGCCCATCCCCCCACCCTCACCGGCTGCTGGTCTGCCAAAGCTCTGCCAGCTGCACCTGCTCGTCCAGTGGCTCCCAGCGGGAGGAGCCCAGGCAGAGTGGCGGAGTCCATGCATTTGGAGGCCAAAGTGGCCCAGTCAAGATGTTGCCACCTGCACATACATCCCCTGTGCCCCGTTTTGGGCCTGGAAAGGCTCCTGCACCAAACTTTGCCAGCACGAACAGTCTGCTAATGTTGCTCCTCCTCCTCCTGCCAGCCTCGAACTCTGGAGAGCATCCAGCATGGCCATTCATAGTGGCAAAGGTTGGTGCAACCCTCTCCAGCCACTTCTTCCAGGGGAGCATGACCACTTCCCAGCTGGCAGGCCTCTTACCGTTTACCGCACTCTCCTCCGGTCCTTGTGGGGGCAGCTTGCTTCTCCTTCTGGCTGCGAGGGGTAAGGGTGAGCACACCAGAACCCAGAAGAGGAAAAGGAGCAGAGCTGCCGGCTAGGCCGCAGGTTCCCTATCTCCCCACCCGAGCAGCCCCAAACCTCTGGCAGGGAGGGAAGCCCCAGGCCTCTATTCCTGCTGCTGCCGGGGAAGCAGCAGTGAGGGAACCCCCATTGCTAGGGGCGAGGGGGTGATGGTGGCAAGGACTGGGTGACTGGGGCTTCCCTTCCTCCCTGCGGCAGCCCATGTGTTGATGACAAGGTAGGCAGGCAGGCGAGCGGGTGCAGGGGAGCAACTGGGGGACTGCTCCTGGCTGGCAAGGGGGTGGATGTCCTGGGGCACGCATGTGCACCAGCCAGCTAGTCTTCTGTTTACTGGCACACATGCGTGCGCGACAATCAGCTGGCTGATCTTTCGGTTTCTGGCACTGCCGCACATGTGAAGATCAGCTGATTGTCACATGCGCATGCGCACCAGTAACCAGAATGCACATGATGCGCCTGAGTGTGCCAGAACCCCAGAAGAGGAATGGGCGATGCCTTACGTGCCAGGTGAAATGGTTCTGCATGCCACTTCCAGCATGCGTGCCATCGGTTCGCCAACACGGTCCTATAAAATGGACAATGTTCTCCAGTAAGATTTTTTAAATTTGTTTTGTGGATGAGCAGAGGCTGGTTACATCTGGACATCTGCCTTGCAAGTTTTGGATTACCTAATAACTTCCTTGCAAAGATAGTTCCTGTATGATTAAATTTAAAGATACATTAGTTGTCCTTATTTTTTCATCCCTGTAGCAAGACACTACTGTTATTTTTCAACATAACTGGAACCTGTATAATCTAACAAGCCCATTAATTGTAATGTTATGGAGCTAATGGTGAACTGTGAATCATTACCATTGGACAAGTGGGGAAGAAGAGCCAACAATTCGTTCAATGGGATATACCCTCATTCTTTTGTGATTTATGCAATATAATATAGTCAGTATAAGTCTTCTCTGAAAGAAAGAAAAAAACTTTTACTTATCAAACAAAGGAGGCTTGGTATTAATGCTTTAGATACAACTATGATGCCTTAGTTGAGTGTAGAAAATTTTGCATCTTGACGCCATTAGTCAAGAAGTGAATTGTTTTCAAGGAAAAAAGTCCAGTTGCCTTTTGAAATAGCACTTTTGAGACAGCCTCAAAGCCTGCTCTACCAGTTGGCCTGCTGTCCTGATGGAGACATCTATGCTTGATGTGGTTAATGGAGAGATTGTTAATGAAGATCCCAGCTCCACTCCATTTGTATACTGGTCCCTAACTTAACTAACTTTTGTTCATTTTTAATGTTGAATGTTTTAATGCTTTAATATTTTTACTTTATAATGTTTTAAGCCATCAGTATTTCTTGGCATTGAGTAGGGCAAAATATGCATTAAATAAATAATATGTATGATGACATTGATACCAGTGTATGAATATGTATACATGCCTGTGTAACAGATTTAACAGAGTTGGAAGGGATCTTATAGTTTATTTAGTCCAGCCCCCCGCTCAAGCAGACAAATGGCAGTCCAATCTTTTCTTGAAAATCTCAAGTGATGAAGCTCCCACAACTTCTGAAGGCAAGCTGTTCAATTGATTATTCTCACTGTCAGAAAGTTCCTCCTCATTTCTAGGCTGAACCTCTCCTTGGTCAATTTCCATCCATTATTCCTTGTCTGGCCTTCAGCCTCTCAAGTATTGGAAGACGGCTATCATGTCTCCCCTGGTCCTTCTCTTCACTAGACTAGCCATGCCCATGCCCAGTAACTTACATCATCTTTCTCATTTGTATAACTCAGAGATAATATATGGTTCACAACCAATCAGCTCAATTCTATCCATAGATAAATTTGCAGTGAATCTTATCAAGTATATAAAACATAAGTATTGTGTTTTTAAGTTCTGAATTGTTTGTTGCAGAGGATATCTGGAAGGATGTTAAGTCCATGGTTGCAGATGTTTGGCCAGTCCATTTCTGGAGAAGTTGATATGGATGGAAATGGTTATCCAGGTAGGCAATGACAGTTGGTTTAATGCAGATAAATTGATAAAATTAATGGAGGAAGTAAAGAGTCAAGGATTCATATACTTTCATTTTCTTTCATTTGCATTAAAATGTGCTTACTTGGTACAATAAACATATATTCAATAATTTAGGACAAAAGGGGAAGTTGGTTGGACTACACTAAGTTTGAAACAGATTGAAACCCAATAGTAGAAATCAAGGAATGTAAATGACATGAACTTTAAAAAGATAAGCAGTAATTGTATATTCACAAATCACGAAACTTGGTCTCCTAGGATCAATTCTGAGAAACATAGAAGCCATATTGCAGCTTAGTAACTGGATGGTGAATTTAAACTATGATAAACTTAATAACCAAACATTATTTAGATTGCCTTTATTCCTTTCTTGACATGAGTCAATTTGATGGGGGCATTTTGTAATGAAAATATATCTTACATATTGATATAAGGAGAATGTTCAGGAATGTATTGTCCTGAAAAATTATATTTCAGGAGAAGATCCTGATTGAATTGCTTTTGTTCATTTGAATTTGTGGAGGCCAGGAATCATGCTTGTTCTAAATGCTATACCCTTTTTTTCTAGATGTGACAATTGGCGCCTTTATGTCAAACAATGTAGTTCTTTTAAGGTGAGTGCTCTTTATCTTGTTTCTTTTACAGTACTTGCTGTCCCCTGCGTCGCTTTAGAAGAAACAAAATTCCCCTAAGCGCAATATCCGTAATTACATTTTCAAACTGAATTCCAAAAGTATTTCTTACTGCTTGCATAAACAATGGGGCTGATAGTAGCAATTGTTCGTTAATACTTTCACTCTTAAAAAGGTTAGGAGAATGGTACTGGTACATCATAGTGTGCAAACAACAATAGCTCAAGATACATTACTGTTCATATGCTTCCAGGCTGACAGCTTCTAATATTCCCAGTAAGAAGTACTGTACATCTATTGCCTGTCTGTCCTTTCCATTCTCTGTCTCTTTCCTTTTAATTGATTTTCAGTGACAAGAAAAAAAAGTAAAAGCAATGATAGGAAAATACTATCCTGGAAGTTTTCAAGCTGGAGGTGACATCATCTGACTCTCCTTTAAATTTTCTGAGCAAGGCAGAAGGCTTGTACAAGAAAATTCTCATCTGGAAGTTTTGTATTACCCTGTTTCCACAAAAATAAGACATCCCCTGATAATAAGCCCAATCAAGCTTTTGAGCACATGGCAATAAGGCCAAGTGCTTATTTCAGGGTTCAAATAAATATAAATCAGGGTCTTATTTTTGGGGAAACACAGTAGTTTTCTATAAGAAAGGCTTTTCTTATTTAATATTCTAATATCCTGCTTGTTTACAGCTTGTTAATAGCTCTGGTAGTAGTGCATAAGAAGTTATCGAAGAAATATAACAAATAAGGCTATTTCTGTTAAGGAATTTCTTTAAAACAACTGTTCAAAGATCATGCAATTTTATCTAATTAAATGGATGGTTTGAAACTGCAGAATTAGGGAAAACAGCAATGATCTTTTTTTAAAAACAAACAAACAAAAAATCATCTGAGGCAGATTTTGAAAGAAATTGAATGTAGATTATTTGATTAGAGGAAATAGCTGTAGTACATGGCCAGAAAATAATCAAAGTAGGTTGATAATGCTGGGAAAAAAACGAAGTGAATTTTTTTTCCTGGGTATATCCAATATTCACTGATTGTCATGTCTGAACTGATTGATAGAAAACTGCTATATCCTTGATCTGTTTAAACATTTTAGACATACCGTTTCTCATTTTTGACACTTTTCTATGGCAATCAATTTTATAAATTTGGTCCTATATTTATATAAATAGTAGTGCTTAAAAGTTTGCAGTCTTGTTTGAATATTTAATATTTCTGCATAAGTATCAATTAAAACATGATCCCACAAGTTCTAAAACTGGATAAAGAGACCTAATTGAACAAATGATTCAAAAACATTATACTTGTTCTGTACAAGCTATCACAGCCTCTGGATTGGGTCTCAAATAAAGGTTTTATTTCTACATGGTGGTGAACTTCATTGCAAAAAAGCGACATCCTGACATCAGCGTGGGTGGACGGAGCCTCCCGCAGCTACCACTGCCAGTTTGCCCAAGCTGGATAGAACCGGCTGAATTTTGGAGGACTTTGGGTTGGTGATTCGTGGTGTCATGGCGCTGTGAGAGTGATTTCTGCTCTCCAACGCTGTTTTTCACCATGCTTTGGGGACCCTTCGAGGCGTGGAAGCCTGGAGAGCTTTGCAGACAATAATGGAAGTTTGGCAAGTGGAGAAGTGAGGAGCAAGTGTTCTCTGCTGGACCGATGCCTCTGTCAAACCAGCGTGGGTGAGTCTGTCTCTCAATGGCAGACCCGAGGCCGCGATAGCTAACAAAGAGACGGGAAGCAAGGAAATTTGGGGAAGCTAGTGTTAGAAGTGCACTTATATCCACTCTTGGAAGTGAGATTGGAATCGGTGGGATCGGTGCTGGCTGTGCCGGGTGAAAAGGACCCGTAGAAAGGGAATGAGCGGCGATTGGAAATAAGGGAGCAGCCTGAAACGGCGCGTGATCGCAGGCAAGCCAGCTAAGAATAAGAAAAGAAGGGAATCGGTGAAACAGAGAGGCGGCGTAGATAGAGGTCCGGAGGAACGCTCTCATAGAAACAAACGGAAAAACTTCAGCAGCTTATACGGAGACCGGGCTGATAGCGGAGAAGAAAGGAACCGGAAGTGCAGCCATTATTTAGAATAGACATTAAGACTGCTGAATGTGTGGAGACCAACAGAGGAAGGTGCACTGAAACTAGATACAAATTAATCAGCCTTTGGAACCAAAAAGACTTTGAAATCGTTAGAAATCAACCTGCAAGAACCTTTACGAACCTTTATGAACTAATAATAGGAGGAGAACCATCAACCCACACAAGAACTTGCATACCTTTTCGAAACCTTTATACTTCAATATATTAACATTTTGATATGTGTGTGTGTGTGTGTGTGTGTGTTTGTGTGTGTGTGTGTACAGGTAATATCTTGGGTTTCTTCCCGTGTAATTGTAAACATATCTTTAGAAGGGTAGTAGCGACGTTTTGACGAAATCACATTCGTCATCTTCTGGCTGATGTTCTCGGTTTGGTGCTTATGGGCAAACTGTGATCTTAACTGAATTTTTCTATGAAAAGAAGCAAAGGTGTATTCTGATTGGTTGACAGTGTTGTATTCTGATTGGCTGATGACATAGTTGTATTTTGATTGGGTGGAAGAACTGTTGCTAGGTTGTGGGTTGATGGATAAATTATGTTGGAAATGGTGGCAATACAGGCTTTTTGATGAACCTTTGATCTATGGTTTATATTTTGTGTTAAAATTCGTCTATCTATGAGAGGAGGTTTCCAGATAGAAGGCAGACGGGAAATGCAATCACATTTATTCATATAATATGGTCTTTTCTCTATTTCAATGGCCTCTCTGATTATTCTGCCATTGAGATGTTCTATTTTTGCAACTGTTTTTGTGTTATTAAAGTTAATATTATGTCCTGTGGCATTTATGTGTTGTACTAATGATGATGTGTGTTCTTTCTTCTGTACTGAGTTTTTATGTTCCTTGATGCGCACACTTATTCTTCTGTTGGTCTGTCCAATATATGTTGAGGGGCAGGAAGCACATAGGATTTCGTATATGCCTTGATCTTCTATTTTGTCTTTAGGGTTTCTCAGAATAGACGATATCTTTCTATCTGTGCAAAATATGATTTTGATGTTGTGTCTATGCAGTACTTTGCTAATTTTATCCATTGTTCCTTTTATATAGGGCAAGATGGCTTTCCCATTGTTTTGTTCCTCTTGTTGATTTCTCTTCTGTCTGGGTGTTGCATGCTGGATCATACTGATGATTTTATTTCTACAGAACCCATTTGATGTCAGTACGTTAGTTAATGTATATAATTCTGTTTGTAAATGTGCTTTATCAGCCAGATATTTAGTTCTTGTGGCTAATGTTTTGGCAACAGAATTTATTTGTGCTGGATGGTGGTGTGAT
This sequence comes from Coluber constrictor foxii, assembly GCA_038048745.1. Classification (NCBI taxonomy): domain Eukaryota; kingdom Metazoa; phylum Chordata; class Lepidosauria; order Squamata; family Colubridae; genus Coluber; species Coluber constrictor. Next base: position 107,875,712 of record CM075961.1, on the reverse strand, counting down.
TTAGCATTGAGATAGCGGTTCGTATGTGTCTTCTTTTGATAGATGGTATGTCCTAAGGTGCCATCAGATTTTTTATAAATTAATACATCGAGGAAAGGTAACTGGTTTTCTGATTCTATCTCTATCTATAAAAACAAATATCAACTACCAAAACATATCGCAGATTTAACAGAACATTGTTTATCCAATACGTATTTCATACACAGAGGACAGAGATATAAACAAATAGAAGGTGCACCAATGGGATCACCATTATCACCGGTCATCGCTAATCTTTTTATGGAAGATTTCGAAAGCCATGCTTTAGAAAAAACTGTTAACAAGCCAAAATTGTGGCTTAGATATGTTGATGACACTTTTGTGATCTGGCCGCATGGAAGAGATAAACTGAAAAACTTCTTAGTATATTTGAACAGCGTCCATCCCAAAATAAAGTTCACCATGGAGATAGAATCTGGCTTCTGGTCCTTGGTCGTGCCTCATTATCAGTGTGGGTTTGAGTCTGCTTTCTGCATGGATGTGTGGTGATGACATCCTGTGTGGCTCTTGTGAGCGTGGGTCTGGTGTCATTCTTCGTGTTAGGGACTCATTTGTCAATAAGGGCGGGTTTCCAAATGACTGGTAGGCAGGAGGTATCGTCTCGTTTGTTCATGCTGTGAGGGCGTTTTTCTATCTCTATGGCTTTTCTGATTATTCTGTTGTTAAAGTGTTCAGTTTTGGTGAACCAGTTTTGGTTCTGGTCTTTTTAAAGTCAATTTCATGTCCTGTGGCTTTAAGGTGTTGGACCAGGGAAGAAGTTGGTTCCTCTTTTCTGACTGAGTTCTTGTGTTCTTCAATGTGTGCACTTATTCTTCTGTTGGTTTGTCCGATGTATGTGGTGGGGCAGGCGGTGCATGGGATTTCATATACTCCTTGATTTTCTAACTCAATTTTGTCTTTGGGGTTCCTTAGGATGGTGAATATTTTTCAGTTTGTGCAGAATGCTGTCTTGATGTTATGTTTGTGGAGGATTTTGCTTATTCTGTCTGTGGTGCCTTTTAGGTATGGGAGGAGGGCTTTGCCATTTTCTTGTTCTCTGTCTTGGATTTTAGTGGGGGTTCTTTTTGGATTAGGTCGGTAATCTTATTTCTTTGGAATCCATTGGATGTTAGTATGTTAGTGAGAGTGTGTAGTTCGGTTTTTAGGTGTTCGTCAGCTAAGCGTTTTGTTCTGTAGATGAGTGTCTTGGCTACAGAGTTGATCTCGACTGGGTGGTGGTGTGAGAGTGCATGCAGATAGAGGTTTGTGTGTATTTTCTTCTGGTAGATAGTGTGTCCTAGGGAGCCATTGGATTTCCTGTAGACTAAGACATCCAGGAAGGGAAGTTGATTGTTCGCTTCTGTTTACATGGTGAACTGTATTTTGGGGTGTAGGCTGTTGAGGTGTGTGAGGAAGTTGTCCAGTTTTTCTTTCCCATGTGGCCAGATTATGAAGGTGTTGTCTACGTATCTGAGCCAGAGTTTGGGTTTGTGATCAGATTTTTCTAGAGATTGGGTTTCAAAGTGTTTCATATAGAGGTTAGCAACCAACCCCCCATCCAATCAGAGCACAGCCAAGCCCCTAACCAATCAGAACACACCTCCACCCAATCAGAACACAGCCAAACTCCCATCCAATCAGCTCACACCCCCACTAGCAGTTAAAAGGAAGAGACAGCTGCGATCTCACATTGCTCCTGGAAGCACAAAGCCGAGAACACCAGTCTGAAGATGATGAATGAGACTTCGTCGAAATGTCGCCAAGACACTTCCAATTTCCAACGCGGGAGAAGACCCGAATAACCAAAGACCTGCATACAAATACCCGCGAAAACCTCAGAAAACATATACTGCATTTTCCTGCATATAAGACTACTTTCTAACACACAAAAATCTTCTCAAAAGTCGGGGGTCGTCTTATACGAGCCTTAAATGGCTCTGACGAGCCTTAAATGGCTCTGAGGAGGGTCGTCTTATACGCCCAGTCGTCTTATACGCCGGAAAATACGGTATATACAATTTTAAATATCCATATATATATGGATATGGATATATTTTATTGAAAACTTTTACAAAAATACAATAGAAAAAACATTCCCCCCATCATCCCCCCACCCCTTTCCCCTCCCCCCTCCTCCCTTCCCCGACTTCCCGGAGCAAAATACAGGGTATTAAAAAAGAAAAAACAATCATGATCTGAATTAATCTAACTATCCCCAAATCACCAAATCCCCTCCCTGAAACCTTAACTCCAATATAGTTAACACAACATCTCTGTGCTTTCATTCATATGCAATTTGATGTCTTCTCATTTGGTACTTGTTCTGAATGTAGTTGATCCATTTTCTCCACTCCAAAATATATTTTTCTTGCGTATGATCTTTCAAATATGCTGAGATTTTTGCCATTTCGGCTAAGTTTATTACTTTCAAAGTCCATTCTTCTATCGTAGGCAAAGAGTCTCTTTTCCAATATTGTGCTACCAGCAGTCTGGCTGCTGATATTAAATTTAAAATCAATTTCATCTCTAATACTGTACAATCAGTTTCTATACCCAATAAAAACAATTGTGGAGTAAATTTCAACCTCTTTTTCAAAATATTCTGCATTACCCACCAAATTTTTATCCAAAATGCCTTAATCTTCTTACAAGTCCACCATATATGATAATACGTTGCGTCTTCACAATCACGTCTCCAACATTTAATTTTTACATTTCGGTACATACATGACAATTTCTTAGGATCTAAATGCCACCTATAAAACATCTTATAAAATTTTTCTCTTAAATTTTGTGCTTGCGTGAATTTAACGTTTCTGACCCAAATCTTTTCCCATGTTTCCATCATTATTGGTTCCTGAAAGTTTTGTGCCCATTTAATCATACAGTCTTTGACCAATTCTGTTTATGAGTCTATTTCCAATAATGCATTATACATCCTTTTAATATGCATAGAACTCTGGTCCCTAATCTGTTTTACCAAATTTTCTTCATTTTGCATAATACCCGTTTTTTGGTCCTCCCTCCATCTAGCTTGAAGTTGACCATATTGAAACCAAATATATATTATCCCTTCTTCCTTCAAAGCCTCTAAAGACTTCAAAAGAAGCTCTTTATAAGTAATCACCTCCATTTTTTGTTCTGTACTTATATTTTCTATTGCATGTCTAGGATTTGCCGGTATAGGTATCTTGTAATTTAACTTAATATATATTGATACTTCTTCCAAACCCTTAACAAAGCATTCCTAAGTAAATGACTCTTGAAAACCTTATCCACTTTCTTTTCATATAATAAATAGGCATGCCATCGATATAACAAATCATATCCTTCTACATTTAATATTCTTTCTTCAGTTAGATTGAACCAATCACTAATTTGTACTAGTACTGATGCTTCATAATACAGTCTTAGATTAGGCATTTTCAAACCCCCTCTCTCCCGAACATCCTGTATAATCTTTAATTTAACTCTAGGTTTTTTTCCTGACCATATAAATGTATTAATTCCTTTTTGCCATTCCCTCAAATTTCCATCTTTCTTAAGCACTGGTATCATTTGAAATAAAAATAAAAATTTGGGTAATACATTCATTTTTATTGCTGCTATTCTTCCCAATAAGGATAATTGTATTTTTTTCCAGTTTTCCATATCTCTCTACACTTTTTGCCACAAAACCTCGTAATTATTTTTAAATAACTTTGTATTTGAGTCTGCAACAGTTACTCCTAAATATTTAACCTTTTTAACTATTTCAAATCCCATTATGCTTGCTAGCTCTTCCCTTTGAGAAACTGACATATTCTTAGTTATTATCTTAGATTTATGTTGGTTTATTTTAAACCCAGAAACTCTACCATATTGTTCTATTATATCCAACATATATGAAACTATATTTATAGGCTGACTTAAAGTAACAACCAGGTCATCTGCAAATGCTCTTAATCTATAATCTTGTTGTCTAATTACTATTCCTTTAAGTTTATCAGATTTATGTATCTTTTTCAACAAGATCTCTAAAGATAAAATAAACAACAATGGAGATAAAGGACAACCCTGACGTGTTCCCTTTTCAATCTTAAAGCGATCCGTTAAACCTCCATTGACAATTATTTGTGCTGTTTGTTCTTGATATATTGCTCTGATCGATTGTTTAAATTGTTCTCCAAATTGCATCTTATCTATAATTTTAAACAAAAATTGCCAACTCAATCGATCAAATGCTTTCTCAGCATCCAAAAATAAAAAGCAGCAGAGACTTGATTGTATATATTTGTATACCTATATATATATACTATATACACTTCTATATCTGAATAATCATATAGACTTATATAGATTCAGTTCTAATTAGTGATATCTTTCTTTTTGCATTAATTTTCTCCATTATTTTGACTGTTGGGCATTTACAATAGCTAGTATTTAACAACTGTGATATTAATTGATAATAGAGTATTAATTGATTAATAATAATTTGACAATCTGATAATTAACGTGTATTTTGAAAATAGAATTAAATATTTCTGAACATAATTGACTTAATTAGCTGTGAATTAAGTAATCTTTTGATTTAGGATTGATTGCATGAGATGAATTGATAAGCACGGTAGACATAGTTCTGAGTTTAAAAAGTAAGGATTCTCTCTAGATACAAATAAATACATTTAGTATTCCTAGCAACACAAGAAACAAGACAACTTTAGATAAAAAGAAAAAGACAATTAGTGGATGATAATTTGGAGGAATATCAAAAAAATTGTGAGAGACCAGAAAAAGGTTTTGAAGGAAATGACGTCTTTCATCTACAGTACTAAAAACAGGAAAGAAGACTATTTCAAACCCTACGATAACAATGATGTCGCCAGCAACACAGAGATCGACTGAAGGGCTGACAAAAACAGAAAAATCAGTGTTGATACCGACTATGCAAGCCATGCAGTCGACATTGACAGTGATCCAAGATACTATTCTGAAGATGCAAGAGAAGATGTCAAGCAATCATGTGGAGCTGAAAATGGATATTCGAGCCATTGATCAAAAAATGAATGAGATACAAGAATCGATACACATCAATGAACAAAAGATAAAAAAGGTGGAAACCAGAATAGAGCAAAATGAAAGAAATTTAGACTCAGTAGACCAGAAGTTGATGGCACAAAATAGGGAGCTGGAAAACTCAATTATCCAGTTAGAGATAGATAGAGCGTCCTTTTACCTACGTTTCCAAAATATAGCAGAAGATAAGGAGGAAGACCTGGGCCAAGTGATGGCTGAATTGATAATGAATATATTACAACAAGGTAAGACATAATAAAAGAACTGGATGAGGTGTACAGAGTGCAGACCAATTACATTAGAAGAAATAAATCACCCATAGAAGTGCACATCAGATTCGCAAGGAAAAAAGTCAAAGATGTATTTTATAGTATGGCAAGAGAAGAATCTGGGAAAGAGGTGATAATACTAAAGCAAGTCTCTAGGAGAGTGAGGGAATTAAGAAGAGATTACAGATTTTTAGCCATACAGTTAAATAAGAGAAACATCCTTTTTAGGTGGATATTGCCGGAAGGCATGTTGACCACTTGGCAGGGGAAAAGGATCAAAATAGACAGCCTCATATTAGCGCAAGATTTTTTAGATCAGTTGAGAGGGACAGAGGATCAAAGTAGCAAGGAGGAATTGGAAGTTATAGTACAAGAAGAGGAAACTCTCCAGCAACGGAGATCTAAAGAAGGAACCCTGGATGAGAAGGAGATAGAAGACAAGGAAAGCAAAGAGACTAAAAAGACCACAAAAAACTACACGTGCAAACAAAAACTAAGACAGTACAAAAGAATTAGGCATGGAGGATTGGAAGCTAATATCAATGTCAATGGTTTAAATGACAGTAGAAAGAGGAAACAACTATTTATAAAATTAGCCAAACAGAAGGCCGACATAATATGCCTTCAGGAGGTCCACATAAAAAAAGAAGATACAAAATACCTAGAGTATAATAAATTTGGGAAAACCTTTACCTCCCTAGTGGAGAAAAAAAGAGAAGGGTGTCGTGCTGTACATTAAGAAAGGGATTATAGCGGAATTAAAATACACAGATACGAAGGGTAGAACATTAGCAATTGAGATGAAGAGAGGTAATCTTCCAATATTACTGATAGCTATTTATGCCCCGAACAAAAACCTGGGGGAATATTATAAAAAATTAGGAGAGAAAATAAGTAAAATGGACTATAACAGCATTTGTATAATTGGCGATTTTAATGGGATAGTAGATTCGGACAAAGATTACAAAAGTAGCAAAGACAAAAAGAAAAAAAGGAACAAATTACCGAGAACTTTCTTTGACCTACCGGATGAATTAAACCTTGTAGGCGGACCTTACACCCAAGTAAGAAACAGTACACCTTCTATTCCAATCCCCAAAAATCATGGTCAAGAATTAATATGATGTGGGTAAGTAGGAATTTGGGGATGGAAATTAAATCCGCAGAAATAACACTGAATATATGGGCGGATCATAACCCTTTAGAAATTAGATGGAAAAAATTTATACAGGAAAAAGCACAAGAGATGGTTAAATACACAATTTTTGAGGGACAAGGAAAATATTGGGAAAGTAAAGGGAGAATTAAAACTATTCTTTGAAGAAAATGAAAAGCAACCAATGTCTCGAGTAATAATACGGGATACGATGAAGGCATATTTAAGAGGGTTGGCAATATCATACAGCGTATACAAAAATAAAGAAAAAAGAAAGATGCAGAAGGAACTTTTAGAAGGATTGGGAGAAGTAGAAAAGAACAGGCAGCAAAACCCATTAGATGAGGCAGCAAAAGGAAGCTGGAAGATTTTACGACACAGATTGAACATTTTAGATCAGGAAGAATTGGTTTACAGATAAAATGATCCAAACAATATTACTTTGAAAATGCAAATAAACCGGGCAGGTTGCTGTCTTACAGATTAAAAAAGGAGAATGAGAAAGGGACTATCTACCAATTGGAAGACTTAGAGGGATGTATAGTGAATAAAGAAGAGGACAAACTTGCAATCGGTCGAGAATATTATGCCGCACTATAAAAAGAGGAAGAAATTCCAAGGGAAAAAATTGATCTATATCTGTCAGAAGAAAAACTCCCATTGATTGGAGAGGAAGAGAGGGAAATGTTGAATAGGGAAATCACAATAACGGAATTAAAGATGGCAATATCCAAACTTAAAAAAAATCACAAGGCCCGGACAGATTCTCAGGAGAATTGTATAAAAATTTGGACCTAGAGGAAATACTTCTACCAAAATTACTGGAAATTTGTAATGAGGCCCTGATAAGATCCAAAATTTTCCATTACTGATGGAGACAGCAGCCAGTGTGGGTAGTGTCAGCCAATCAGCATGAAGGACTGAGCCTATCAATCTTCTTAAATCCCGCCTCTGTTGCCGGGAAGCCCTGCTTTAGGCTCAGTCCTTCAGTTGGATAGGCGTGTGGTCTTTTGTTCCTTCTACTACCTTGCTATTTGGCTATTCTAATTGGATTTTTTTGGTATTTGATCTCGGATTGTTGACTATGGATTTGGACTTTCCCTGTATATTGACTGATTTGAACGATTTGTGTCCTGTCTCATGAGTTTTGTCCTTTTCCTGGATTCTACGTTGTTTTTTGGGGGGGGGGTTGGAGTTTTTTGCCCTTTTTCCCCTCCCCCTCTCCCTCGGGGGAGGTTTATTTGGGGGGGGAATTGTTATTAGGGTCGTTACGTTGTAGTGGACTTCTAACGATCCCCCTTTTTGGTCGTTTCCGCCTCAGCGATTGTAAATCCTCTCAGCGGAGTTCTCTTGCAGCAGCGGCGGCCATTTTGTCTCAACTTCGGGCCGCTTTCTCTCTGACAGACGCGATCGCTTCAGATGGCTGTTATCACAGACTTCGCAGTCAATTGTTAAAGTCAATTGTCTTCTCGTTAGCATTCCTTTGCCTTGGAGCGTTTCCCTGTTTGTGCGGAGCCTCATGCCCACCCTCTCCTCCTTTCAGCTGATGATCGCTCTTCTCCTTTGAAGCCGCTTGCTGCCGGAACACTCAGCGGGGCGCCTGGTGCTCTTCTAATGCTTACAGCTGACCGTCGCTCTGGTTATAAAGGCGATTACTGCCGAGTCTCTCAGCACTACTTTGGAGGAGCGTAAACGGGGCGATTGGAGTGATCGTGTGGCCGGCCGCCATTTTGTGGTCGTTTGCTTTAGGTGCGGTGGCCATTTTGGATCTTCTCTGAAGGGACTGTGGAGTTTTTACACTCCCTTGGCCTATTCCAGCAGCGATTTTGGGGATTTTTGCACTTGATTTGTGCCTCAGTTGGTGGCTGATTGTGGAGCTTTTGCGCCCCCATTCCAACGAATACCTGGTGGCCTTTTTGGACTGTATTAATTGAGGAGTTGTTACCCTCCCTCTCTTGGGCATATTGTGCTTGGACACAAAATTGCCAGCATGTCTAAAGCCCAGGCTAAATCTAAACATGGTTCTAGGACCAGTAATACTGTTCATGGGCTGTCAGACTCTGGGCATGTTCACTGCCCTGCTGATCAGGTGCCACCAAGGGAGCTGTCCCCTTCTATTCAGCCACGCAGCAAGCCCATAGACATGGCAGGGCTTCCAGATATGAAAAACGTAGGGACAAAGTCCAGACTAAATTGTGCGAAAAGGCCAGCAAGGATCTGGCTTCGACAGAGGCTGCCGCCCCTCCTTCTGTTGCCACTCCAGACCCTGTACCTGTTCCTAGGCCTTCTACGCCAGACCAAGTCTCCCTTCGGGACTGTCCTATCACAATTTCAACTGGTGACCTGTGGAGCTCTACGACTTCTCCTCAACTGGATGCTCCCCAGTTTGAGGCTTCGCACGAGCCTCCTCCTCCAACATCTACTTCTACTGCCCAGGTAGCTCAGGCTGCTCTATTGCTTTCCGAACAAGTCCTACTTTTGATAGAGACTGCGGTCCAAAAGTCCTTGGAAGCTAAAGGGCACCATGCTGGCAGGACAACATCAGTGCGATCTGATTATTCTGCATCTCCAGAACGTCCAATCAAAGGGGAGGCTTTGGCCCAGGCGCCAGTTTCCCCTTCTTGTTCTCATTCAAGCCATCCATCGGCTTTATTAGAAGCAGATTTCAGTGACTCTACCTTGTCTGACGACGAAAATTTGCCTCAGGTCCAGCCACCCTTTACGGGACTGTTCCCACAGTCGCTTTTAAAGTCTTTATTGTTTAAAGCTGTTAATACTGCTCGGTTGTCTTCACCTGTTGTGGATCCTCCTCTGGCTTCTTCTTCTGCCTCACTGGATCCCAAGTTTGCAGAACCCTTCAGACCCATCACTTCTATTCCTACTCCTCCGCTGTTCTTAGATGTGGTAAAGTGTCAGTGGTCCTCTTCGGGTACGGCTCCTGTGCTTTCTTCTGTGGATCGTAAGAATTTCCAGGTGGCGGTGACTTGGAGGTCCTCCTTCAAACCCCTGTGGTCGACGCACCTATCGTTGCTCTTCTACCTAATGCGAATGTTCCTGGGGTTCCCGACGGTCTTCGCCCGGAAGAACGGCATTCCAATTTGGTACTCCAGAGGGCTCAAGGCGCTGCCTGGGCAATCAGAGCAGCAACCACGGCTTCGTTCTTTAACCGTACCACTTTGTTGTGGTTGAGACAGCTACAGAAGTTGTCACCTGGAGATGCAAGGATCAGACAGGATCTGAATAAAATTATCACCGCCTTGCAGTTTTCGGTGGACTCCACATTGAACGCTACTCTCTTTGCCTCTAAAGCTCTTGCCTCCACCATTGCGGCTAGGCGATTGGTCTGGCTCCGCCACTGGCAGGCTGACGCCACACACAAGTGGCGCCTAGCCTCTGTTCCATTTGGGAGGTCCCGGCTGTTCTGGGATGCCTTAGATCTGTTCCTCACAGAGACAAGGGATAAGAAGAAGGTGTTGGCAGAAGTTTATCGCAGGGGTGATTCCCGTTTTTTGCCGTATAACCCCCGTTTCCAGAATCGAGGTGCTGAGAGTGGGGGCTCATCTTCATTCCTTCCCCTAGACCATACAATGTGTTTGGTAGGCAGTGGGGTTTTCAGGATAGGTCCTTCAGGGGCAGACCTCCCAGTGCCAAACGGCCCTTTCGAGGGGGAGGAGGTTGTTCTTACCGGCGCCGTCGATAAATGCATCTTAACCCCCCCCCATTGGTGGCAGATTAGCCTTCTTTGTCGCCACTTGGGAGGAGTCCATTTCACATCAATGGGTCCTGGCTTTACAATCTGGGTTGGCCATTGAATTCCTTTCCTCCCCTCCAAGCACCTTTGTTTGCTGTCCACTTTCTCGTCCCTCCGAAAGGAGGGCACTGATGGACTCTGCGGTTCAGCATCTCCTTTCGATCAGGGCTATCCAACCTGTTCCCTCTGACCAAATTGGGACGGGATTCTATTCTTGAGTTTTTCTGGTGCCCAAGTCCTCGGGGGGTGGGGTGGAGACCCATTCTGGACCTAAAGAGGTTAAACTGATACGTCGTGTACCGGAAATTTAAGATGCAGACACTCAAATCCATTCTTGACGGCGTTAGGAGGGGCGATCTCCTTTCTTCTATCGAACTTACTGAGGCCTATTTGCACATCCCTATTCTCCCTTCTCACAGACGTTATTTAAGGTTTTGTTATGGGGGGTGCATTATCAATATCGGGCTTTGCCCTTCGGACTTTCCTCAGCCCCCCGCACCTTTACTAAGGTGTTGGCAGCCTTAGCTGCTTACCTCAGACTTTCCTCGATTAGGCTCCTTTGTTATTTAGATGATATTTTGATTTTGTCTTCTTCCTCTCGCCAAGCTGCCATTGATATTCAGTTTACCCTGAGAACATTAGCTGCCCATGGTTTTTCCATTAACCTAGAAAAAAACCATTTGGTCCCTTCTACTTCTCTGGTTCATTTAGGGGCTCTGATTGACTCGCTGCAGGGTAAAGTTTTCCTCTCCCCAGAGCGTCAGGATAGCTTGAGGGAGTTGGTAGTTAAAGTCGAGGGATCTCAGAATGCTTCCCCGTATATTCTTTCCCAATTATTGGGGAAAATGATATCGGCCATAGCCATTGTTCCTTGGGTGCAACTTCACGCCCGGGAGCTCCAATGGTTTCTTCTACCTTTACAGAAGGCGGGCAGAGGCACTTCATCCAGGCGGGTCCTGCTTCCTCCAGCAGTTCGCAGATCCCTTCAGTGGTGGAGGTCCCCAGCCATTGTGGCGGGTTCCCTGTTCCTTGAGCCCCAGAGGGTTGTGGTGACTACAGATGCCAGCCTCCGGGGCTGGGGGGCGCATTGCCAGGGTCAGGTCACCCAAGGGGTGTGGACCGAGGTGGATGCCGGCGCCCCATCAACTGGCTAGAGCTGCAAGCCATCTTTCTGGCCCTCAGAGTGTTCCGGCATCTACTATCCGACGCCCATGTCCTTATTTTGACGGACAAAGTAACGGCCAAAGCACATCTCAACAAACTGGGGGGCACCCGATCAAAGTCCCTGTTGACAGTGGCTTTAAAAGTCGGTCTATGGGCGGAACGCCACCTCAGATCTCTTCGGGCGGAACACATATCAGGTGTCGACAACACGCAGGCGGACTGGCTAAGCCGACAATACGTGAACAACGCAGAGTGGTGGCTCCATCCACGGATCTTCAGGAGTCTGACTTGTCAGTTTGGGACTCCCGTCGTGGATCTCTTTGCGACTCGAACGAATGCTCAGTTACCCCGTTTCTTCGCCCAGTTCCCAGACCCTCAGGCGGATGCCTTCGACGCTCTTCGAGCTCCTTGGCCAGAAGGTCTACTATATGCCTTCCCGCCGGCGTCCTAATACCGGGAGTGATTCGCAAGCTTTTGAACGAATGGGCGGAAGTGATCCTCCTGGCCCCGCACTGGCCATGCAGGGCATGGTTTGCGGACTTGATTTCCCTCTCTGTTGCTCCCTCCTGGCGCATTCCGGTCACGGCGGACTCTCTTTCACAGGGGACATTGCATCATCCAGACCCGGAGTGGCTCAAACTGGTCCCACCCAGGTTTCGGGACAGTAAACTTGGGTATGTCCCACACTGGCTGCTGTCTCCATCAGCAATGGAAAAGGGGGGTTGGTCCTACCTGATATGCTCCTTTTCATTGCGTGGAGACAGCAGCCAGACCCTCCCTGTACCAGTCTGGTCTCTCTCTCTCTCTCTTTTTCCTTTGGCCTTACGTTCTGTTGGCTTCTCCCTCACACCGAGTCTATCATCTCACTCCTTCACCTAAAGCTGGGCTTCCCGGCAACAGAGGCGGGATTTAAGAAGATTGATAGGCTCAGTCCTTCATGTTGATTGGCTGACACTACCCACACTGGCTTCTGTCTCCACGCAATGAAAAGGAGCGTATCAGGTAGGACCAACACCCTCGTGGAGGGAGGCATCCATCACACTATGATGGATGCCAAAAAGAAAGTGCAGATCCAAAACAGATAAAAAATTACCAAGGCCAATCTCCCTTCTAAACACAGATTATAAGATTTATATGAGCGTAATAGCAGAAAGAATATATATACTGACCAAAATGGATTCCTCCCTGGAAGACAGATAGGAAACAATACAAGAGTGGTGATTGATATCCTTGAATAGTGTGAAGCCCACCCAGACAAGCAAATGGCATTGGTCTTTTTAGACGCCCAGAAGGCGTTTGACAATTTGAACTGGGAATTCATAGTTCAGCAAAGGGTGAAAGGGTAAAAGGATGAAATTTGGGTTAAATTTTGAAAATATGATAACAACAATTGATGATAAACAAAGAGTGAACATCTTATTAAATGGAGATATGACAAAAACTTTCCAAATCAGAAAGGGGGTAAGACAAGGATGCCCTTTGTCACCATTATTGTTCATCCTCGCCCTAGAAGTCCTCCTAAGAAGGATTAGGAATAATAATGAAATCAAAGGATTGAAAATTAGGAAGGAGATATACAGTACAAGGTCCAGGCATTTGCTGACCTTAATCATGGAGGAGCCATTAGAAACAGGTCCAAAAATTTTGGAGGAATTAAGAAAGTATGGAGAAGTGTCTGGGTTCAAATTAAATAAAACCAAAACTAAAATGCTGAACAAAAATTTGACAGAAGACCAAAAGAAAGCACTAGAAGAATTCCTGGGCCTACAAATGGTCAAGAAAATAAAATATCTGGGTCTATAGATAACGGCAAGATGTTCGGCCCTAAAGGAAGATAACTATGTGCCCCTGATTAAAAATATCAAACAAGATTTGGAAAGATGGGGAAAATTATAGATATCACTCTTAGGCAGGATTGCATCACTAAAGATGAGTGTTTTATCTAAGCTGTTATATCTGTTCCAAACTACACCAGTCAACCTAAATAAAAAATTCTTCTTAGAATTGAATACCATCATTAGGAAATTTATCTGGGAAGGGAAAAAAACCTAGGATTGCGATTCGAATACTACAGGATAAAAGAAATAGGGGTGGTTTTGGACTCCCAATACGGGAAGGGTACTATAAAGCAGCAAATTTGGTGTGGCTGAGAGAATGGGCCACACTGGAAAGTAAAAGAATTCTGGCTTTGGAAGGGCATGACCTGCAGAAGGGCTGGCATGCCTATTTATGGGACACAGGCAAAAGGACAAGGACATATTTCCATAGGCATAAAATAAGAGATGCATTAATGCAGACTTGGAGGGAAATAAGGCAAAAGCAATACACAAAAGTCCCAAGATGGAGGCCATGATATATCATAATGCCCTAGAAATTGGGGAAATGCTTAAATATAAAGAGATTTTAGATGGGGGTGGGAACCTTAAAACGAATGAGGCGCTAAAAGAACAGGGCATCCACATTGATTGGTGGCCTTATGCACAAATAAAATCCCAATACCAAAAGGATAAGGAGGAGTTTGGTATAGAAACAGGAGCCAACGGATTTGATAAGATATGGATGGGACCCGAAAATAAATTATTAGCCAAATTATATAACTATCTGCTTGAATATGATATGGTAGAAGAGGTAGTCAAAGACCAAATGATAGCATGGGCTAAAAATATCGGACATAGCATAAATTTAAATGATGGAAAACAATCTGGAATAGCAACCTTAAATTGACATGGGTAGTAGCATATAAGGAAAACCAGTATAAGATGCTACATAGGTGAGATCTAGCCCCCACTAGGATAGCAAAAATCTACGCCAATATGAGCCCAAAACGTTGGAAATGCGGTTACTTCTGTCATAGCTGGTGGACATGCCCTGAAGCAATGAAATTTTGGAAAATGATTCGGAGATGGATTCAAGAAATGATAGAGGAAAACATTGACTTGGGACCCGAAACCTTTCTCCTGGGAATTCTGAAAAGGGCATACAAGAAAAAAAAAGAGGTATCTAATTATACTTGTCATTACAGCAGCCAGAATAACTTACACACAGTACTGGAAAGAGAAAGAGCTACTACCGGAAGAATATGCAATTAAAAAAAATATTAGAATGTGCCAAGATGAATAAATTAACATACGAGATTAAATGAAAGAGAGAATTTGGAATATTACACAGTGCGGGAAATGTGGTATAAGTGGATGGAAGAAAGAAGCAAAAGGTAATGGGGGTAATTAAGGTAATGACTTGGAATGTTAAGGGTACTGGGAATCAGATTAAGAGAAGACGATTAGAATTTAAGATTAAAAGAGATTCTCCTGATATACTTTTTCTGCAAGAAACTCATCAGAAATCTGAGGATGTAAACAGGATGTACTTAAAAGGAATGCAGGTTTATGAAAAAGCTTTTGGGTCCTCAAAATCTAGAGGTGTTGCAACATTAATATCAAATAGAGTCCAATTTGAAAAGAACAAAGTAATAGCAGATATCGATGGACGATACTTGATAATAACAGAATGTATTAATGAGGAAAAATAACATTAGTTAATTTATATGTATCAAATGTGAATCAAAAAGATTTTTTGAATAAGATTACCGATTTGTTGCAAATTGAAAGGGTAGGGAAGGTAATCATTGCTGGTGATTTTAATTTAATTAGAAACCAGATGGATAGTACCAATCCTATGGTAGAACAAGAAAAATGGGGATACTTGATAATTGGATGTTGCAAAATGGTGTAGTAGATGTTTGGAGAGAGATTAAAGATAATGAAAGAATGTATACTTTTTACTCAAAGGTATTTAATTCATATTCAAGAATTGACTATATTTTTGTATCTAAGCATCTGATGGATAACGTGGATAATATGGATGTTGGAATATTTAAAGACTCTGACCATGCAGAATTATTACTAGAATTTGATATGTTTTTGGAGAAAAAAGAAAATTGTTGGAGATATGATGAAAAATTGTATAAAAATGAGGAAGATAAGAATTATACTGTTAAGAAATGGGAAGAAAATTGGGGATGAAATGATAATGGGGAAGTCAATTATGGAACAGTTTGGGACACAATGAAAGCAATTTTTAGAGGAGAAAGCATTAAATTATCAAGTAGAAAGTATAAGAATTATAAAGTAAAAATAGAGGAAGAGAAGAAATTGATAAAAGAACTGGAAAATAGATTTTTAGTGAATAAGGATAGAAGATTAGGGGAGGAACTTAAAAAATTGAAAAACAAACAAATAGCGGAAGATACAGAAATAGTTAAAAAAATTAAACTATTTAAAAAGATTTTTTTGAATATGGTAATAAAAATTCAAAATTATTAGCAAGAATGGCGAAAGATAAAAAAGAAAAAAGAGAAATAGGTGTCCTAATAGATGAAAAAGGTAAGAGATGTTATAAAAAATTAGAGAAATGTGAAATTGTTAAAAAGTTTTTTCAAGAATTATATCTCAAAAAAGAAATTGATAATTGTAAATTAAAAAATTTTTTTAGAAAAATATGGTCAGAAGAAAATTGATAATAAATATAAAGAAAAAATGGAAAGGAATATTACCTCTGAGGAAATTAAAGATGTGATTCAGAAGCTAAAACTTGGAAAATCTCCAGGTGAGGATGGGTTACCGGCAGAATTTTATAAAGAGTTTAAAGAAACTTTGATACCAAAACTACAGAAATTGTATAATAAAATATTACATGGAGATGATATTCCCATGTCCTGGAATAGAAGAATTATATCCTTAATCCCAAAACCAGGTAAAGATTTAGAAAATATTGAATCCTATCGGCCCATTTCCTTGATTAACCAAGATGCTAAGATATTTACTGCAATTGTAGCAAATAGATTGAATAATTTTGTAGATAAATATATAAACCATAATCAAGTAGGTTTTGTTAAAGGGTGTTATATGTGTGATTTAGTTAGAAGAGTATTAAATGTTATTGATATTGCTGAGAATAATGGTGATAAGATAGGTATTCTTGCCTTGGATATTTTTAAAGCCTTTGATTCTATACAATGGGATACTATAAAAGAAATGATTTCTGCATTAGGATTTGGTAATAAATTTATTCATATCATTTCTAAATTGTACCAGAGGGGCACGGCAAGAGTGAAGGTAAATGGTATATTTACATAAGATACAAATTTGGAAGCAGGGACGAGACAGGGTTGTCCCCTGTCTCTGACCCTATTCTTATTAGCAATGGAAATTTTAACAACTTTGATTGAAGAGGATTCAGAATTAATAGGTTATAAGGGTGTCAAAGTTAATTTACATGCAGATGACACCCTTATCATTTTAAATAATATTACAAATGATATAAAAAGAGTTCGAATACATTTGGAAGAATTTGAAGCTATGACTGGTTTGAAAGTAAATTGGGCAAAATCAGAATTATTAATGGAAATTGATAGGGAAAACAAATTAGAAAAATTACAAAATCAACATGGAATTAGGATAAAGGATAATTTAAGATATTTAGGTATTATACTTTCACTCAGAATTAAAAATTTAAAGAAACTGAATTATGACATTATAATTTATAAACTAAATTATAAAAGAAATTGAAGAGAAAATTGGGAAATATAAAAAATTAAAGTTATCTTGGTTTGGTAGAGTAGCTATATGTAAAATGATGTTACTTCCTAAATTTAAGTTTTTATTCGAGATGCTTCCGATTTTTTAAACTGAGAAGGATATTGAAGTATATCAAAAGAAATTAGATAAATTTTGTAATGGGGATAAAAAATCAAGATTGATTAAGAAAATGTGGTATCAGAACCAAAAACAAGGTGGTTTAGGAATTCCAAAATTATTAAACTATTATAGAGCATTTAATATAAGAACAATAGTAAAAATTTTAAAAGGAGATGTTGAATTTTGGGGTAGTTTGGAAATGAAGGAAATAAAGAAGTTTGGTTATAAATGGTTTTTGGAAAATTTTAAAGGTAAGGTTAAAATTTGTAATTATTGATTATATAGTTTGACTAAAAATTGGAACAGAGTAGTAAAAAAATTAATACCAGACGTATTGTATTTAGGTAAACTGAAAGGGAATTGCCCAATGAAATTAAATAGTAACAGAGAGAGGATTATAATAGAAGAGAAAGTGGAAACAATTAAGTGAATGGCTGAAATTTATAGAAAATGAAATGAGGAAAGAGGAAATTTATGGAAAATTAAACATTAACTGGTTTGAAAGAATTCAGATGAACAAATGGAATAGGAAATATAAAGAAAGGAATGATGAGAGTAGGAAGGAAACGGAATTTGAAAACTTTGACATCTGTCAACCTCGCTAGTTTTGCTTTGCCGCTTCGGTTGTCATAGAAACGGAGGGAGGGGGTTTATGCTCACGCGGGCTTTCTAAATTCTGAGAAACGAAACCTTCCTTAAGCTGTTATCAGTCCAACGGACACTGCATTCCTGGATGCTGACACGGCCAGACGTCTGCTCCCACCTGACCTCTGGAAGACCTGTGGATTGGATGATTTATGGTGCACAAGGGAGGGGGATGCTTTCTAATTGTAACTTTCGCGCGTTTTGCTTCAGAATCCTGCTTTCTATGGTTGCGTTCAGTTCATATCTAGTAAAAGTACCAGTTATCCTATCTAATGGCGTCTGGGTCCTCCTTTCCTGGATATTGAAGGAAGCATACTTGACAATAAGCAGGATTCTCATCACAGCCATCCCGGATCACACCGAGGGGGCTGAAAAACTACAGAATGTCTGATCAGGGAAGTGATACAGAACAGATGGGGGCATATGGTTCGGCAATGTCTTCATACCAGCAACCCGAAGAGGCTGCGATGTGGATGGAGAATTTACAGCTGAAGGAGTCGAGGGAAGAACCAGCCCGATGGTCGACAGGGGTCGGAAGGTTGCCGGACCTGAGAAAGACCCCCCGTGGAGTAACAACCTCCAGACCCCGAAAAGGAGAAGGCGTGTGGCTGCAGGAGCAGAAGGAACGCCTCAAAATGGAGCAAGCCCTGCAGCTCATTCGTGAGATTGATGAAAGTCGTAAAGCCCGTGAGTCTTATGCATACCCTGGGGGGGGGGGAAGAAGAAGACTCTAAGATAGATCCTGAGGAAGGAGTTTGTGGGGGAGAGGAAGAGAGAGCTGACGAAGATACATCCCAGGCATTGGGTGGTCAAATGAGGGATGCAGCAGTCCAGGGGGCCCCAGCCTTACAGGCCCCACCCCGCAGACGGAAAAAACCTAAAATTCCCCCCCTTCCTGGAAAGTATGATGGGAACCCAAAAACTTTGGGATTTTTCTTAACCCAAGTGTGGAATCACATGCAAGACTGGGGCGAGGACTATTCGTCAGATGCAGCCCGAGTGAGATGTGTCATCAGTGCTTTAGAGGGGGTGGCAGCCGAGTGGATGGTGGTACTCCACAATAACAATTCCCCCCTGCTGCGGAATTACAACCAGTTTATGGCGGCCCTTAGGAGGCGTTTTGAGGACCACCTAGCTGAGCGGAAGGCGAGGCTCCGCATGAAAAGTATTCAGCAAGGCCGGAGATCGGTGGCGGAATACACCCAAGAATTTCGGGAGCTAGCGCCATACATGACAGGGTGGTCAGAGGTAGCCTTGCTGGAAGGGTTCAAAGACGGGCTGAATGATGAAATCTACCACGACTGTAGAGCACGGGGGGTTCCCGAAGATCTGGACAGTTGGTACATAGCAGCTGAGGATGCAGAAATTGAGATAAGCCGTAGCCGACTACGGAGGGGGCGTGCCGGGGAACCCTCATTCTCCTACCACCGCAAGGAAGCCCCAAAAATGGCTGGGGGAAGGCCGGAAACCAAACCCAAGCCGAAGCCTTTCACTTGTTTTAAGTGCGGCATGGAAGGTCACCGGGCTGCTGAGTGCTCCTCCAGGCCAGTGCCAAAACCTGCCAGCAGAGCACCAAAGAAGATGGACAAAACACCTGCAAAAGTTCGTGAAGTCGCGCTGGAGGGGGAAGTCGTAGAGTTCGCTCCCCGGACCAAGGGGGAGTTGGGAACTCCGACCAACGCGGATGACAGCGAGACCGACTCCGACTCCGATGATCTGGTGAGTCACACTGAGGGGCCCCTACTCATCCCCATAGAACTTAAAGTACCATCTACAGGGGCCCATGCACAGATGCCAGCCTTATTAGACTCTGGGTGCACCAGGTGCATTATCAGCCCGAAAGTAGTAGAAAAGATGGGCCTGGGACTGAGGGAGCTGAAAAGGCCTATTGCATTCTGCCAGCTAGATGGGTCGATGGCAGGCGGGACCCTAACTAGTTCCATAACGGAACCCATTGAAATGAAATTAGGGGACCACGTAGAGACTCTCAGTTTTGTGGTGGCCCCTAGCATGGAACGACCCCTCATTCTCGGCTTGCCCTGGCTACGGAAATGGAACCCGCAAATTAACTGGAAAACGGGGGTTCTGCGCATTCGTACTAGTAAGCCACCGCCTAAAGGGGAGGAGGCCCCCCTTGAAAACAGAGGGGGCCCTGAAGAAGCGGAGGTGGCAATAGACCACATAGAAGGGGAGGAGAAAATTCCAAAAGAGTATTGGGATCTCCGTGAAGTTTTTCGCGAGAAGGCCTCGGATGTGCTACCCCCCCACAGGGCTACAGACTGTGCTATTGAGATACTCCCGGGAGTGAAGCTCCCTAAGTCAAAGATTTATCCTATGACCCCTCTACGAAATTTTATTGACAAAAACCTAGAACGGGGCTTCATCCAACCAGCCAGACCACGAGTGGCCGCACCAGTTTTATTTAGAGAAAAGAAAGATGGTTCCTTTCGTTTGGTAGTTGACTATAGAAACCTAAACGCGATTTGCGTGGAAAACGTCTACCCCTTACCCCTCATGAAGGACATGTTGGCTCACTTAGGGAAGGGGAAGATTTTTACCAAATTGGATTTACGGGAGGCTTATTACAGGGTGCGCATCAAGGAAGGGGATGAATGGAAAACTGCATTTAACTGTCCGCTGGGGTGTTTCCAGTTCCGAGTGTTCCCGTTTGGACTACAAGGGGCTCCTGCAGTATTCATGCAATTAATCAACGAAATTTTGCATGAGCATTTGTATAAGGGGGTGCTCGTTTATTTGGATGACATTCTTATCTACTCTGACAACATGGCCGACCATGTAAGATTAGTACGCACCGTCCTGAAAAAACTTAGGGCTGCTGAACTGTATGCAAAGCTTTCTAAATGTGAGTTCCACCAAACCAAAATTGACTATCTTGGCTATCGCATCTCCCCCGAGGGAATAGAAATGGACCCTGCCAAGGTTCAGGCGGTGTTAGAATGGACAGCGCCACGCACCCGCAAGCAGTTGCAGAGTTTTTTGGGATTTGCTAACTTTTATCGACAGTTCATCCCCTCGTTTGCCAAAATCGCATTGCCAATAACTAATCTCCTGAAAACCAAGGGTGAAGGAAAACCAAAACCCTCCAAACCTCTGGAATGGACTATGGACTGTCAGGCCGCATTCGAAAAACTGAAACGGCTATTTGCTGCTGAACCAGTCCTTAAGCACCCAGATATGGACGAACCTTTCGTGGTACAGGCAGATGCCAGTGATGTCGCAGTAGGGGCTGTACTTTTGCAAAAGAATGCGGATGGAAAATTACAGCCTTGTGCCTACACGTCCCGGAAACTATCCGAAACCGAAAGGAGATGGGCCATATGGGAAAAGGAGGCTTTCGCCGTACGCTGGGCACTTCTAACCTGGAGGCACTTTCTCGAAGGAGCTAAACATCCTTTTGAAGTTTGGACTGACCATAAAAATCTCGAAGCTTTGAAAACCCCACGTAAGCTGTCGCCAAAACAAGTGCGCTGGGCCCAACACTTCAACCGTTTTAATTTCACTTTGCGCTACCTTCCTGGCGGGAAGAATTTCATGGCAGATGCTTTGTCCAGATTGCCTCAATACAACAGCACCAGGGAGGAAGTTGTCCGACCAATTGTCCCGTCAGCCCAACTGGCGGCACCAGTGACTACCCGAGCATAGTCGAAAAGTGACCCGAGTCTGTCGGGTGATTTGCTCCAGCAACTAAAAGAGACTTTAAAAACCGATGAGTGGTTCCAAGCCCACTCAAACGAATGTACACTTCGTGATGGGCTAGCTTGGGTTGGAGCCAAATTGTATGTCCCAGCTAATTTACGAGTAACTGTTTTGCAACAAGCCCATGACTCCAAGATGGCGGGACACTTCGGATTTGTCAAAACTTTACATCTCGTCAAAAGACAGTTTTGGTGGCCCGCGCTCAAAAAGGACACAGAGGCATATGTCGCGAGCTGTCCAGTGTGTGCCTCAGCTAAGAGACCTCCCGGGAAGACACCTGGTCTCCTCCAAAATGTGGCCAGACCCACTGCTCCTTGGAAGGAAATATCCATGGACTTCATTGTAGACCTTCCCGAAAGTGGGGATTGCACCGTTATATGGGTAGTAACTGATCTGTTTTCCAAACAGGTGCATTTTATCCCATGCACTAAAATCCCATCAGCAAAAACCCTTGCTAAAATGTTCATTCAACATGTATATAGGCTACATGGAGCACCAAAACGTATAATTTCAGACAGGGGAGTGCAGTTCACCTCCAGCTTTTGGAGAGAGTTCCTAATGTTGATAGGCTCCGCCCAGGGACTAAGCTCCGCCCACCACCCCCAGACCAATGGGGCCTGTGAAAGAACCAATGGCGTGCTAGAACAGTATTTGAGATGTTATATAAACTACCAACAAGACAACTGGGTGGAACTGCTGCCTTTCGCAGAAGTGGCATATAATAATTCCGTGCATAGCAGCACAGGTTTCACTCCTTTCAAGGTGGCTTCTGGGCAAGACTTTGTGCCAATCCCAGAGTTACCTCATGAGGACCCACAAAACCCTTCTCTGATTGAGTGGATCGATCAACTACGAGCGACTTGGGCAGTGACTCGCAAAGCGTTAGATGAGGCTCACCAAGCCCATAAAGTCCAAGCCGACAAAAGGAGATGCCCTGCACATGTTTATCAAGTGGGGGACATGGTTTATCTGTCTACCAAGTATTTGCAAACTCCGCAGAAATCAAAAAAGCTTGGTCCTAAGTATGTGGGCCCTTTCCCTGTTACTTGGATAATTAACCCGGTCACGGTTGAATTAGATTTACCCAAGAACTTGCGACGAATTCACCCAGTGTTCCATGTCAGTTTACTGAAACTGGAACAATCATCCTCTCTACGTCCGTCCAAGGAACCTCCTCCTATTCCCATCCTCATTGAAGGGGAACAACACTTTGAAGTAAAAGAGATTTTGGACTCTAGAAAACATCATGGGAAAGTACAGTATCTCGTAGCCTGGAAGCACTTCCCGTTATCACAAGCTGAGTGGGTGAATAAACGTGATGTTAGGGCACCTAGAAAAGTACAGCTGTTCCATACCAAATACCCTGATAAACCTTGAGTCATGTGAAGTATAAAATGTTGTGATATTACCTCTCCTTTTCTCTGTTTCAGGATTAGAAGCTGTCTCTTCTGAAGGGGGGCCGAATGTCAACCTCGCTAGTTTTGCTTTGCCGCTTCGGTTGTCATAGAAACGGAGGGAGGGGGTTTATGCTCACGCGGGCTTTCTAAATTCTGAGAAACGAAACCTTCCTTAAGCTGTTATCAGTCCAACGGACACTGCATTCCTGGATGCTGACACGGCCAGACGTCTGCTCCCACCTGACCTCTGGAAGACCTGTGGATTGGATGATTTATGGTGCACAAGGGAGGGGGATGCTTTCTAATTGTAACTTTCGCGCGTTTTGCTTCAGAATCCTGCTTTCTATGGTTGCGTTCAGTTCATATCTAGTAAAAGTACCAGTTATCCTATCTAATGGCGTCTGGGTCCTCCTTTCCTGGATATTGAAGGAAGCATACTTGACAACATCTTGAATAATAAAAGATGAAATTGGGCTAAAGGGATTAGTTAGCAAAATCTATAAAATTATTAATTTTGATAATAATTCACAAATGGTAATGAAAGAGAATTGGGTAAAAGAACTGGGCATTGAAATTTCTAATCAAAATTGGAATATGAACTGGGTTAGCAGAATAATGAGGACATTATCAATAAGGATTAAAGAACATAACTATAAAGTTGTCTGGAAGTGGTATCTGACCCCAATAAGACTTTTTCAAATGGATAATAAAGTGGATAAAATGTGTTGGAGATGTAAAGTGGAACTTGGAACATATGTTCATATGTGGTATAAATGTAATGGGGTTGAACTTTTTTGGTCTAGGATAGAAAATGAAATATTTGAAATGATTAAGAAGAGGGTCAGACTGAATTTGGAAACTATATTATTATTAATATTGAATGAAACAACATGGGAGAAAGAGAATTGGTGAGGATTTTGGTTATAATGGGGAGACTTATAATTGCTAGATATTGGAAATTGAATGTTGACTTAAAACTAGAAGAATGGTATAATGAAACATGGAAATTTGCATTAAATGATAAATTGACTTGTGACATTAAAATTAGAAGTGGTATATATAAAGAAAATGCTTTTTAGAATACTTGGCAACCATTTGTATTGCACTTGGGAGATTGGATGAATCGGAGCCAGTACCTTATCAAAGAGATTTCTGGAAGAATTGAAGACCTTAATTTCCTAAAATTTCCTTTCCATTTGTATAACACGTTGGGGGGAATTTTTTTTTTCTTTTTTTACTATTGATTTTTGTACTGTTTTTTTCTTTTTTCTGTTATTCTTTAACAATAAAAATACAATTAAAAAAAGAAAGAAGCAAAAGGTAAAATAAGAGGGGGTGTAATGATTAATAATAGTCAAGTAAATATGGAACACCATGTGAACAATCTGTATATATTTATGAACACCGCTAAACCGAAAAACATTGAATTGTATTATCATATATTTCAATAAAAACTTTATTAAGAAAAAAACCAGCTGAATTTCACCCCGCCACAGTCTGTTGCTTTTATATGGACATGTGATTTCTAAAAAAGAGAAGATGAGAGTTAAAGAGAATCATCAAGAATTCCCTCTCCTTATTATGAGTTTAGCATAATTTTGTTTTAATCAGCA
Organism: Coluber constrictor foxii; assembly: GCA_038048745.1. Taxonomy (NCBI): domain Eukaryota; kingdom Metazoa; phylum Chordata; class Lepidosauria; order Squamata; family Colubridae; genus Coluber; species Coluber constrictor. The sequence continues at coordinate 107,851,231 of CM075961.1, read as the reverse complement.
ATTGTGATGAAAATTCTTTACCCAGTTTTACAAATAATAGCGCCCTGAATGAATAGGCTACTAAAATCAGCATATGAGCCTTCACTACTTTAAGCAAAATGCTTAATGGGGTAACAAGTTCATAAATTCAGCCTGTTCCATCATATTCATATAAACATATGCTTCATACAAGCAAAAAGTTGATGATTTGAGAATAATATTCATTTATAACTTATCAGCTGATTATGGCCTTGAAAAGTTGGTAATTCTTTCCCATTTTGTCCTGTATTGTAATGCCTCATGTCTTTTATCCTTTTGGTTTGCAAGCTTATGATAGCTCCCTGTTTTTTAAAAAAAGTTTGAAGGTAAGATAGAAAAATACAAAAATATAAATATTTTGTCTATAGAATGTTACTGGAGGGATTGTACAAGTGTGTGTTTATGTGTGTGCTTTGCTATTCTAGTCTAACTTGGTATGGAAAGAGAGATGAATATGTATAATTCAGGAAGCAACTGTGGATAGACATTTAAAGTGTTGAGTGAAATTTTGGGCAGATTGACTGAAGCGTGAGGAAGGAAAGGAGAGGCAGCAAGAGATAATACCCCAAAACTGGGATGCAAGCATAGGTCATGAAGTTGGGGTCATAGGTTAGATGGATATCCCTGTGCCAGCTGGATATATTGTGTTTCTTTTTGAATCTGTTTATATTGTTGATAAAGAATTTTTGTAATTAACTTTAAAATAATTTTGCAAAAATATGCATTTTGCTTTTGCTTTTTTTCCTGTTTGTTGCATTTGTTCAGGTGGTTCCCATTCCCAAATCTTTTCAATGTAATATGTTGATCCAATCCTGCATTTAAAAAAATAGGAATTGATTTCAGCTCCCTCACAGTCATTTCATTTCAAATTAAGTGAAATGAATGAAGCAAATCTGAGCTCATATTTGGTTATGTTTCCTTAAAAGGCATACCACAGGCAACAGTTAGAGCATACTATAGATTTTAGACAAGCAACTGACTAATCTATTATCAGTTATAGAAATCACCTATTTGTGATTTTATGCTCATACTTATGTACATGATTTTATGTATGTAGTGAATATGCAGCTGATTACAGATAGGTGAGTTATGACTGTAATGGAGTCTGTCCATTATGTTTGGAAGACATGACAAATGTTAAATGAACAGGATTTTAAAGGGAGCCAGACTGCAATAAGTTTGGAAAGCTTTGAAAAGCTTTTTGCTGCCTATCTGACTGCCAGGTGGCATGGGGAAGAGGCCCAAACACAGGAGGGGATGGGAGAGGAAGAGAAGTGGGGTGCATTGTCCAAGGGCAAATGACTGACGGGACTCTTGCAACTGTCGTAACTTTGAAACAGGGTTGTATGTAGTTTTGGGGCATTCGTTGAACTTCAAATGGTTGTTAAGTGATCTGTCAGACCTCAAGAGCTATCTGTAGTGTGAAACTCATTGTATGGCTCCATATGGAAAAAGGAATCACTGTTGAATTTAGGAATTTAATATGAACATAACTATCTTACTCTCAGAAAAGCAGAAGTAAAGAAAACTACAACAGTTTCTAATATTTTCTCTCAAAATACTGCTAGTATTATTACTATATGGTGTAGTAATAAATTATGGTGAAACATTGAGATAATTTTTCTTTTCAAAAAAGTAAATGTGTTTTGAAAAGAGCAATTGCTTGAATGGGTTTTTATGATTGGATTTTCCAGTCATGGATTACAGTTTATTCCTTCAGATGAAGCTGTCTGATCTCTCTTAACCTCTTTTAGAACTGATGCATGTAATTTGTCAGATCCCTAAAAGTGATACTGCCATTCAAGTGGAGGAAGGGGGAGACTTGGATTTGATTTACTAGCATGATCTGTGTCATCAGATATTTTCCAACCTATATCCTGGCGCCAAGGAGGCCTGAGATTCCCTTTACCTGCAGGAATTTATATGATAGCCATGTGGGTAGTCTCAGTTTAAAGAGTAGTGGTGGGAATGCATGTTTTTTCGGGTTCTCAAAGGAAATAATAAAGAAAACATCTTCACACTTGTGTATTGGCTAAAATCTGCATTCTGACTTAAAGGGAGGGGTCTCTATCACTTTAATCCTACTGCTTTGCGTAAGAGTATTCAGATTGTGTTTTAGCTGGATGGCTTTCACTTCTGTTTAATAAAAGAATCCTTTTGAACAACTACGTTTCAAGCGTTCGTACTTTCTTAGGTTGGAAGGAAAGTTGATCCTTACAACCACTTCTGTGGGAAGATAATGCTCCAGGATGTCATGCTGGCCACATCACCCAGAAATGACTTTGGACAGCGCTGGCTCAATGGTCTTGAAATGGCAATGAGCACCACCATCTATAGTCAGCAACAACTAATGGAGTAAAATCCAGAGGGGCTCCTTTACCCTTACCTTGCACCTATAATTATTAAATATCTAATAGAAAAAGTCATTGCATTATTTGATTATTTTTATTCCAGTAATGCATCTTAATGGTACTGGTGCATCCAAAGTCCTCCCCTCCCCTCCTCCTCCTCCTCCTCCTCTTTTAATTATTATAGGAAAAGTATTTGTTTTGGGGTTGGGATATGTGGGGAATAACTGATTATTTCCAGTACTAGTATTAAAGCTGATATTCTAAGCAAGTTTAACTAAGAGTTCTCTTAGTTAATTACAGTCAGGTCCAGAAATATTGGGACATCATCACAATTCTAACATCTTTGGCTCTATACATCACCACAATGGAGTTGGAATGAAACAAACACAATATGCTTTAACTGCAGACTGTCAGCTTTAATTTGAGGGTATGTACATCCAACTCAGGTGAACGGTGTACAACTTACAGCAGTTTGCATATGTGCCTCCCACTTGTTAAGGGACCAAAAGTAATGGGACAGAATAATAATCATAAATCAAACTCCCTTCTTAATATTTGGTTGCAAATCCTTTGCAGACAATCACAGCCTGAAGTCTGGAACACATAGACATCATCAGGCGCTGGGTTTCATCCCTGGTGATGCTCTGCCAGGCTTCTACTGCAACTGTCTTCAGTTCCTGCTTGTTCTTGGGGCATTTTCCCTTCAGTTTTGTCTTCAGCAAGTGAAATGCATGCTCAATGGGATTCAGGTCAGGTGATTGACTTGTCCATTGCATAACATTCCACTTCTGTCCCTTCAAAAACTCTTTGGTTGCTTTTGCAGTATGCTTTGGGTCATTGTCCATCTGCATTGTGAAGCGCTGTCCAATGAGTTCTGCAGCATTTGGCTGAATGTGAGCAGATAATATTGCCCGAAACACTTCAGAATTCATCCTGCTGCTTTTGTCAGCAGTCACATCATCAATAAATACAAGAGAACCAGTTCCATTGGCAGTCATACATGCCCACGCCATGACACTACCACCACCATGCTTCACTGATGAGGTGGTATGCTTAGGATCATGAGCAGTTCCTTTCCTTCTCCATACTCTTCTCTTCCCATCACTCTGGTACAAGTTGATCTTGGTCTCATCTGTCCATAGGATCTCGTTCCGTAACCATGAAGGCTTTGTTAGATGTTGTTTGACAAACTCTAATCTGGCCTTCCTGTTTTTGAGGCTCACCAATGGTTTACATCTTGTGGTGAACCCTTTGTATTCACTCTGGTGAAGTCTTCTCTTGATTGTTGACTTTGACACACATACACTTACCCCCTGGAGAGTGTTCTTGATCTGGCCAACTGTTGTGAAGGGTGTTTTCTTCACCAAGGAAAGAATTCTTTGGTCATCCACCACAGTTGTTTTCTGTGGTCTCCCAGGTCTTTTGGTGTTGCTGAGCTCACCGGTGTGTTCCTTCTTTTTGAGAGTGTTCCAAACAGTTGTTTTGGCCACGCCTAATGTTCTTGCTATCTCTCTGATGGGTTTGTTTTGTTTCTTCAGCCTAATGATGGCTTGCTTCACTGATAGTGACAGCTCTTTGGATATCATCTTGAGAGCTGACAGCAACAGATTCCAAATGCAAATAGCACACTTGAAATGAACTCTGGGCATTTTATCTGCCCATTGAAATTGAGGTAATGAGGGAATATCACACACCTGGCCATGGAATAGCTGAGAAGCCAATTGTCCCATTACTTTTGGTCCCTTAACAAGTGGGAGGCACATATGCAAACTGCTGTAAGTCCTACACCGTTCACCTGAGTTGGATGTTCATACCCTCATATTAAAGCTGACAGTCTGCAGTTAAAGCACATTGTGTTTGTTTCATTCCAATTCCATTGTGGTGATGTATAGAGCCAAATATGTTAGAATTGTGTCGATGACCCAATATTTCTGGACCTGACTGTAGATAGGAGCCACTTTCCCCTAAACTTAAAAAGATCTATGGAAAATAATGTATTGTCTTTCTTTTTTGTATTGTTTTAAGATCACGGCCTGTCATTACCTTGGATATTTCAATTTTCCTGCCAGCATCCATTGACATCACAGCTCTTCAGTGTCATGATGGCTTACAACAAGTGAATTGTCTGAATATCACTGCCTGCTTTAGTTTCAAAGGCAAACATGTTCCAGGACTGATAGGTGAGCTACTGTTTTTGATATCTGTTTTATCAATTCTAAAGCAATATTCCTATACTAGGAAGAATGGTCAGTAAATAATTATTTAAAAATACTGTGGTTAATTCAGGAAGAGGAGCAAATTATTATCTTCATGCCCGATTTATATAATAACTCATCTGTATGTTATACCTTTTGAGACATATTTAAGCGGAGGGGTCTGAGCATTTTGGAAACCTTCGCCATGTTATTATATTTAGTCAGAGTATTGTGGTAAACATAGTACCCATACCATAAGCCTAATTTTTTTTCTCCCTTTTACTTCTTTTAATATATAAATTTTAAATTGGTTTAAACGATGGGGTTGTCTTAATTTGTCTGGACAAATTGTTTAATTCAATTTTATTCTGCGTTTTAAATTTTGTATTTGTGTATTTTATTGTGTGGCTGTTCACCGCCCTGAGTCCTTCAGGAGTAGGGCAGTATACAAATCAAATAAAATGAAAAATGAAATGAAATGAAACAAGCCACTTACATTAAATCTGTAGTATTTTGTCATACCTTCATTATAAAATAGCTGATGAGAGAGCATCAAATCTTGCTAGCTCTGAAGTGTGCAATATTTAAGGGAATTAGCAAATAATTTGTTATTTTAAGTACCTGATTCAGTAACCTGAACTGGGGTACTACTTATCTATACAGATCAGGCAGCTTTTGATTGTCATATTTTTCCTTTAAAGTCTCAATATTAAGTAAAAACAATGGATCAGTATCAATATCAGTGAACTTCAATTTCCCATTTAAGGCTTGTTTTTATGAAGAGTCAGATTTGTCTATAACTATCAGGCAAGCTACTGGTTATCAGACAAACTACTGGTTATCAGACAAACTACTGGCTTGAATTCTCATCTTATTGAGTTGGTTCCAATAAGATGAGGTCTTAATTCAAGCCACTAGTTTACATAAACAAATCCACATTCAGGTCTTTACTTTGCATCATTCTAGTTCAAAACAAAGGAAAGACATGCTTCTGGCCACCTGTGATATCACTAAAATTTGATTTGAACTGCTTCAGTGTATACGGAGGGCGAAACATTAAGAAAAACATTTCAGAATTTTTATCAATTAGGCCATATATATGTAAACCTTTCCTTAGATATGATATAAAGAGAGAACAAAAAAAGCATGTATGATAAATTGGATGAAAACTCTAAAGAAAAAATGCCAACTATGCTATGAGAAGAACTGTGGAACATATAAAAATTACTCCAAACTATCATTTGCCTTAAAATGCCATGAGATAAAAGGAACATTCTATATTCAGTATATGTGGTGGACTTGCAGAAAACCCCCAAAATATTACAAAGATATACACAGCACTATTAAAAGAATCTTAGAAATAAAAATAGAAAGGAATTGTGCCTAGTTAAAACAATGTTTTAAATTAAGTATATTTCCAGATCATATCAATTAAAATACCATTATTTATGAAGTATGGTTACAGCCACAAAGACAGAGTTTGCATATTGCACATATGCATAACAGAAATTTAACTAAATTTGAGCAGGAATGGCTTCCATATAGGATGTAGCTAGTGTGCACAATCATCGTCTAAACAGATTAGCTAAGGAAGGAAAATTAAGTATAATTATGTAAATATACCCTTATATGTCCCTAAACTAAACCTATAATTTCAGTTCACTGAGGACCAAGAGAGTACTTCCAGTATTTGGTCATTTGGGGAGGGTGGGCAGGGGGGAGATAAGTCCTATCAAGGAACCTAGGTTACTGCATCCCATTTCCAACAGACTAGCGACTGTATATAAAAGAAAGCCATTGCAGTCAATCTGTATTTTTCATTAATTGGTTTTGCACATCATGATAAATCAGGGGTATCAAACTCAAGACTCGCAGGCTGCATCAGGCCCACATGGCTGTCCTGGAAACGGTAAGGGGCTGGCCCATGTCACTTCAGCCAGGCCCATGCCATCCCGTCAGGCGTGCATGAGCACAGGAGGCAGGTTCCTGCACATGCACCACAATGGGGTGGGCCGGGTCTGAGTGCGTGTGTGCCTGCTGCCTCCTGTGTGCATGTGTGTCTGCAGGAATGGAATGGGCCAAGCCAAAGTGACCTGTGTGCCCACCTCCTTCTGCACATATATGCACTCGCCGGGATGGGATTGGCAAGACTGAAGTGACGCGGGCCTATCCCTTACCGTTTCTGGGACGGCCTCACTTACCAGCCTTTCAGATGTGTGTGTGCGGGGGTGGGGAGGTGTCTGGCATCAGGGACTTCGCAACTGGCTCTCCAAGAAACAGGCATGGTGGTGGCAAAACCGGCACTGGCAATAGGCAAAGTGGGTGGGGGAGGCACATTAGGTGGACCACCGGATATGCCTGCTCCATCCCATGTAGCTGGGACAGGGCAGGTGGCATCCAGCAGGCCAGACCACATGTGCCTAACCTGTGCCTCTACCTCCGGCTACTGCTGCATCTGCGGATGAAGACAAGGTGAGGAGGGTGTGGGGCGGCTGCTGCCTACTCTGTCCCATCTCTTTTGGCTTGTGGTTGGAGAGCAGGTCACCACTGGTCATCTTGGCCCCCTCATGGGTCTTGTCCTTGGCCCACGTGTGGAGCTTGTTCCCCTCGCGCACCCGATGCACCTCGGCACAACCAAGGCTGCCTGCAGATCGTACAGGTCCATTAGGCCGCTGCTGTTGCCACCCCCGCACCACCCCCGCCCAGGCCGAAAGAGGCAAAATGGCCAGCTAGAAAGACTAAATAAAGGTGGTAAAGCATGCCCATTCCCACCAGGCAAAAGGCAGCAACCGAAAGCAGGGTAAACTCTATCCCCATTGGCACTATGGCCTCCCAAGCCCACCAGGATCATATGCTTCTTCTTATCTCTACCTGGGCAGCCAGGGCTCCGATGGGAATCTGGCTTTCCCCATTTTTTGCCTGCTGGGGTTGCACATGATTTACCACCACTATTCACCCTTTCTAGCTGGCTGCTTTGCCTTTGGACTGAGGGAGTCTGCTGAGCAGCAGTGGAGTTGCCACTCAGGAGCTGCCAGGGGTAGAGACCCTGATGGTGCACCTCCTTCACCGGGACTACTCAGCAGGGAGAGCCAAGCCCTGCCCTGCTCTGCGAGGCAGAAGCTCCAGAGTTCTTTTGAGTGCTGTCTGACTGATGCAACTCCTTCAGATGGAGCCCACAAGGCTGCAGTCCCTTCCCTGGACTGAAGGCAACCTTCAGTCTTACAGCCCCCCCCCCGCTCCGAATCTATGTTCTGAGCTGAGGATTGCAGCCAAATTCTCCACTCAGCCAGAATTTCCAAAAGGGGTTCGGGGATAGTGGGTCTTCCCTCCGCATGAGCAGGCAAAAAGTGCTGCTCAGAAAGTGATGCCTGGGGCTCAAATGCCCTCCAACCTTAGGACGGGTACCACTTCCTATCCCACCACTCGCCACACTTCGGTGAAGCCCTGCTGGGCGCTGATGTTGGTACCTTCCCCAGCTTCTTGCCAGGCCTACTGGCGAAGTGCCCCTCTCGAGCACCCGATGCACCTTGGCACCGCTGTGAGTTGCTGCAGTCAGGTGTGTGAGGGGAAGATGCTTCAAGCGCAGGCCAAGGACAAGACCCATGAGGGGGCTGAAGAGAAGATGACCAGCTCTCCAACAGCAAGCCAAAATAGATACTAGGACGGAGTTAGCACATCTAGCAGTCCGCATCATGTTCCTTCCCCCCCCCGCCTCCGCTTGCTGCTTGAATGGCCAGTCCAGTGCTGGCAGTGGGTTCCGAAGCCGCAGCACCATCTGAGGGGCTGGCAGGCTGCATCTACAATCGGAAACCACTCTCCCCACACACAAAGGCCAGTGAGGGCCCATTGGCCAATGGGCTTCTGGCTGTAGTTATCCCACCCCCTGCCTTGCCTCATCTCATTCCTCAGGACAAGCCTCCTGTCACTACCGTACCCACCGGAGACCCCTGGATTCCCTCCCCTCCCCAAACCCACAGACACCACCCCATGCAAGAGATATCAAGTGGGCTATGCCCCCTGGCCATGCCCAGTCAGTTGCAACCACCCTGGCCACACCCCTTCCCCAGCCATGCCCCTAGCCCGCTGAGGACAACCACAATGCTGATCTGGCCCTCAATAAAATTGAGTTTGACATCCCTGTGCTAAATCAAACACAAGCATATAATATTATTGCTTAGTACTATATATGAATGAGGCAAAGTATTTTTTGTAGGACCACATTAGAGCAGAAAAGTAACTGGAACCAAAGTATTACTGACCTATATTCTAATCTCTTAGTCATTATGCTTTGCGCTCAGTTGTTCCAAGCACTATAGTGGACATGAATGAATCAATGAATGAATGAATTCGTTTTTCCATTGAGTATTAATTGAAATATTTAATATGTGTGTGCATATTCATTCATTCTAACGTCTTCATTTTGTTCCTAGTTTCCCCCAATTTTTATTAATATAGACATTTATTTTTCATATATATTTATTTATGTTTTATTAATGGAAATAAAATACAAAACAGAAAAAAAATCAGAAAAAATACACCCAACAGTAACAACAAAAGAAAGAAAAAAAAATTGTGTCAAAAAAAAAAAGTGGGGGGAGGAGGGGAGAAAAAGTACCCCAAATATAAAATAAATTCAATATTAAACATAGAAAAAATCCATCCTGGCTGGATGCTGAAAGAAAAATTATTAAAACCTGCACATAATTATCAATTTTCTCATCCTTATTCAAGAAGAAAATATATTATATAAACAAATATTTCACACAAGATCTCTGTCTAATAATCGAATAGACTCAACATCTAATATATAAAAATGATAGAAAAATAATAATAAAACAACAGGTTAGTTCAAATCGGGTGGATTCTACTTACCTTTACTATGGTTCGCAGCGGGCCACACTCACACTCTTCTGCACATGCGCAGAAGCATTTTGATAATGTCGGGGTCAGTGGGCGGAGCCTCCCACTGGTTTTACTACCAGTTCTATAGAACCGGTGCGAACAGGGGGCAACCCACCACTGGTCCAAATGTATTATACTACTCTTCAAATCCCTCTGTTAGCCATCTGTGATTGTATTTAACAGGTAGAAAGTCCACAAATGTCTCCTATAAAGCTGTCTAGTCCATTATCTCTAATCAAAGAGTTAATTCCACCATCTCTGCTAATTCAATTGGTTTTAAAATCCATTCTTCAACAGTCAGCATCTCCTTTCCTTTCCAGTGCTTAGCAAGTACAACCCTCACAATGGTCACCATGTAAAGAAATAGCATCCCAAATTTTGCAACTGATTTATCCATAATACCTAAAAGAAAACTTTCAGGTTTTATTAATACTTATTAATCTTAACTATTTTCTGTATTATAATTATAATGTTTATCCAGAATATTTTTACATACTTGCAGAACCACCAGACGTGATAACGTGTACTTGGATTTTGATTACATTTCCAATACTTGTTAGAAGTCCCTCTATACATCTTTTCTTCTATCTGGAGTCAAATACCAATGATACGTCATTTTATAAAAAAATTCTTTCAAACTATAATTCAAACTAAATTTTAATCCATTAGTCAATACATTTTCCCATTTATCTAGTGTTGTATTTTACCCATTTTTTTTGCCCATTTCACTCCTGTGAAAATAAAACTTTTTTTTATCCAATTTAAATATTTCAAAAAATCTATAATAATTAACAAAACCTTAACTTATTAATTGTTCTCTTGTCTTTATTTTAATTCCTTCTTTTTAAAATATCAATAAGTTCCAAATATTGCATTTATATATAAATGCAATAAATAAATGAATATATACAAATGCAAACTAAACAAATATATCTCTCATTTCTCACTCTGGTTGAAAAATGTCAGTCTTTTGCTGCAACATTCAGAACGCTGAAATGAGCCTTGATATGAGCTTGTTATGGTAAATTCTGATATGTTACTTGTGCATGATTAAATCTGTTGCTCTGAAAACTGCATAGTTAGAAGAAGAATTTGGAATGTACAAAGCTTTCTCCTATAAACTAGAAACAATTTGGGATCAATTTTGATAAATGGCTTTTTATTTTATGATTTAAAATAGCAATGTCTTCAATTCTAAGTTGTGAAAGGCATGTCTCCCTTTAAACTGTCATTTTGTTTTGATAAATTTAAATTGAGATGTGGATTATTATTATTGCTATTGTTTTGTTTTGTATTGTTACAACTATAATTATTGCTGTGTTAATAAATGGGTCACTGATAGTGTCCATGCAGATAGTTTGCATTTTTTAAACATCTCTTTGTTTTGTTAGGCACCATATTTTGTAGAGTGCAATACAGATTCTGTGTACTTAATTGGAATATGAAGAAACTGAAATGTCAGACTGCCTTTTCATAGTGATGATTAGCACTTTATATAGCACTATACTGCTATAGAAGGTTGCATTCCACTGACCACTTTTTAGAAAGAAAAATACATTGATTTTAATACTGTAATAAAATAAATGTGCTTACATTTATATCAAAATCAGGCTTGGATAGCCTAAACATATGGATGTTTAGGCAATTCTAATATGAACAGATCTGACCTGCACCTTCCTGAATAAAGTGAGTCAGAATGTAATTCTACATTTTTAGTCATGCATGCCAAAGATAAAGTGAGGAAAGATGTTTAATATACTACTGAACCTATTTGGAAATGTCAACTATTTTTCAGAAAAAATGTGGCCATGACTACAGTGGAGTTGTTTCTGGATAATTTTATGTTCTTTTTGAGGGTTAGTATTCATATTATGACAATTGCATAGGAATATTTTGACTTGCTGTATGTGAGGGCTGTAACCACAATTTTCCAAGTCATTTTATATATAGCCAGTTGCCTCACACATTGGATGGATTCTGTATGGAGTTTTTTTGCAAGTGGTAGTGTTTGCTTGGTGAATCTCAGCACATGTTGACAGCTCACTGCATGATGACCGCTACCATGTGGAGGGAGCTAAATGGTATAACCCTCTGTAAGATGCCTATAATGCACAATTTATTACTTATGAAGTTGACTGTCATGGTTTGCTTGTCATTGAGGAGTTCTTTATTTATGCAGTTCTAAAGACCCAGAAAACCAGAGGCTTTGTTGAGATGGGTTCTAAAGACCATGACCCTTATTCGCTTGCAAATGCATCAGACAAACCAGACGAGCCAAGAGGAGTTTTAGAAAAGCTAAAACTAGTTTAATAAAAACAAACAAGTAAAACAAAACCTATAAAAGTGTCAGTAGCCATCTCTTCTTAGCAAAGTCCATTCAGCGCTCCTGAAGCTTCTCCATACAGTTTTGAGGCCAGCTCATTTCTTCCTCCCTCAGAAGGGGAGGGGAGTGACTTCAGCTCAAGTGTGTGTGTGAGAGTCTGCGTTCAAGCAGCATGCTATGAAGTGCAGCGGCGTAAGCAAGGTGTGTGGGAACGTGCAAGGGCTGGTGTGTGGAGCTGAGAGCAGCTGCTTATATGCTGAGTCATTGTCAGTTAGAAAATGCAGGAAGACTCAGAGTCAAAGGCTGTGCGCTGATTGGCTCTTTCAAAGATTCAAACCAAAAGCCAATTAATAGACACAGCTAATACTGAGAGAAGTTTTCTCTCACAATATTGTACCAAGGTATTCTGTCCCAACTGTCCAAACCAAGGAGCACATCAAATAGGCCACCATGTATGATATTAACAATAGGGGGAATATAGCCAGATGTCATCATCTGTTACCACGATTTTTGAACTAGAGTTTCATTACTATCCAGAGCAAAAGTCATGATAACAGATGATGTCCCTAATGTCCACAGGACTGTATGTCAAGTATCATCAAGAAACAATCTAAGGACCAGAAGTCCAGATGAGTGTGTTGAATCAGTCTTGAATATGCAAGAGCAAGATGAAGTGGCTAGAGATGCTGTTTCAAATAATGGGCTTTTTCAAAGAGTTTTTTAAAAAAATGTTAAATACATTCAGAAGATACTTTTCTATAATATTAATTTGATAAACTGTACCAGGAAGCCTTGGTGAAGTTACCTTGTTCTCTGAATGTTACATGCTCACTTTTATGTGAAGCTGGCTTTTAAGATGATTTGGACCTACTCCAGAACATAGCAATTACATCGTTGAGTGTAGGTGAGCTCGTATATGTATTCTGCAGCATCTACATTGCTTCGCAGTAGCCATTGTAGAATGTTCCATGTGTGGAGGTGTATCATACTTTTTTGCTGAAAATGTTCCTTTTTTTTCAGTGAATGATGCGAGGGGAGAACAGATAACTTTGAGAAGCAGGAGAAAGAGCCGCAACCAAGGCAAGGGCAGATAAAAGAAATCTGAGTCTGAGCCAGAATTGTAACTCAGGTAAGTATCTTAGACAAGACCCTCCTAGTTTTGATTAAGATAAGATAAAGGGAGGAAGGGTTTTGTTTGAGAATTGAGATTTCAGTTCTATCCCAGACTCAGATTTCTTTTATTTATTTATTAATTTTATTTCCTGTATTACTGCAAAGTGGCACTGGGCAGCTTTTACCTGCTGTTGTCTTGGTTATGGCTCTTCAGTGTAATCCTTAAGGTTATTCCTTCTGCTGATTACATGGGAGAAGTTATTTTTTTGAGGATGCTGGAATTTTACTTGGTAGCCACCCAGTTTTTATTTGAGCATTTTATTAAAACATTTTGTTAATAAACAATACATTATAAAAATCAGAAGGTGCAGGCAGCACAATAGTGTGGCAATCAACTTCCAGAAGGGCTTGGAACATCAATACCTGGGAAGATACTGAAAAAGATAATAAAAAAACAGATCTGCCAACATCTAGAAACGAGTAAAATAATAACTTGAAGTCAGCATGTGTTTGTTAAAAACAGATCATGCCAAACCAATCTTACTTCATTTTTCAACATAGAAACATAGTAGACCAGCGAAATACTGTGGACATAATAGACTTCAGCAAGGCATTCGACAAGGTAGACTACAACCTACTTCTTGGTAAGCTAGAAAAAAGTGGGATAGATAGCATCATCATCAGATGGATTTGTAACTGGCTGACAGAATGGCTGATGAATACTCAGCAAATAGTCCTTAATGGTACTACATTTAACTGGAAGGAAGTAAGCAGGGTACCACAAGGTTCTGTCTTAGGCCCAGTACTCTTCAATATCTTCGTAAATGATTTAAATGAGGGAATAGAAGGGGAATTTACCAAATTTGTGGTTGATACTAAATTGGCAGGAATAGCCAACACCCTTGATGATAGGCTTAAGATCCAGATGGATCTTGACAGACTTGAACATTGGGTCCTATCTTAACAAAATGAAATTCAGCGTAGAGAAAAATAAAGTCTTACACTTAGGCAAGAAAAACCAACAGTACACATATAGACTGGGTGAAACCAGGTTTAATAGCAGTAACTGTGAGAGGGATCTTGGAGTCTTAGTGGACAACCTATTAAATATGAGCCAGTAGTGTGTAGCGGCTGCCAAAAAAGCCAATGCAATCCTAAATTACATTAAGAGAGGGATACAATCAAGTTCAAGGGAGGTACTAATACCACTTTATAAAGCCTTAGTAAGACCACACCTAGAACACTGCATCCAGTTTTGGTTACCACACCATAAAAAAAGATGTTGATACTCTAGAAAGAGTGCAGAGAAGAGAAAGCAAGATGTTTAGGGGACTGGAGGCTATAACATACGATGAATGGTTGCAGGAACTGGGCATGGCTAGTCTAGTGAAGAAAAGGACCAGCGGAGACATGATAGCAATGTTCCAATATTTGAGGGGTTGCCACAGAGAGGAAAGGGTCAAGTTATTTTTCAAAGCACCTGAAGGCCAGAAAAGGAATAATGGATGGAAACTGAACAAAGAGAAATTTTCTGAGAGCAATCAACCATTGGAACAGTTTGGCTTCAGAAGTTGTGGGAGCTTCATCACTGGAATCTATCTTTCTTTCTTTCTTTCTTTCTTTCTTTCTTTCTTTCTTTCTTTCTTTCTTTCTTTCTTTCTTTCTTTTGACAAATTTATTGAATTTTTTTTCTTTTCATCATACATATTTTATGAACAGAGTGCTGACCAGGTCACATCTTACATATATGTATCTATATAATAAAAATCATCATTATAATATATTTTAATCTTCCCGTTTTTTCCAATATTTATCTCTTTTATGCATCCTTTATCAGAAATTTATAATTTTTCTCCATCTTTTCATATTTCTACTTCTGCCATATTATTTTCTTTCCATAATTTTTTTATCCTTTTCAATTGTTTTTTTTAAATAACATCACTTTATGCCTTATGCTTCTTCTCTATTACTATCACTCTGATTATTTACTTTCTTCCTTGATTTCCGGAAGTGTCTCTCTAATTCCCTACCCAATCATAAACAATAAAATATTCATTTTAATTTCAATTATTATCAAAATTAATGATATTCTTATATTACTTATTTTCACCTTTCCATCTGCTGTGGTTTGTCACAAACATGTTCTATTCCTTCTTTTTTACATAAATAGTCACTTTCATAATTACAGCCTTATTTTTCTCTTTACAATTAACATTTTTTATATTGATATTAAAATTGATAATATCAAATTACTTATTTTCACATTTCTATTAAAATACAATGTAGACAAACTCTATTCATTCCTTTTTATCATATCATTTTCAACTGTATCTTATTTTTTCAGTTCTACCATATTATTCTTACATATTTCTATGTCATTTCATTTTTATTGTTTTCATCTAGCTGATATCACAGTATATGCTAAAATTCTTCTCTCTTACCACTACTATAACAATTAAAATTCCATTCTAATTATAAAAAACTACCAAAAATACTAATGTTATTATATTGACTACTTTCCCCTTCCCATTTATTAATCTACCTTTATATTTGCCTATTTTCACCTGATCATTCTTCATCTTTAACCATCATCTCTAAATCTTTTTAACATTCTCTTTTCTACTAACTTTTTGCACGACCTTTTATCTTGCTCTAACTTCTCAATTCTCTTTTTAATTTTTTAATATATGTTACATTTCATCTTCTGGCTTCCATTTTTCTTTTTTTGTTGTGTTGTTTGAACCTCCCTCCCCAAAACTTTCTCTTGTCTCTTCCAGATTTTCCCTTTCTTTCTTTTGTCTGTTTCCTTTTTAGGAGGAGTGTATTCCCTTTTCTCTCTACTCTTTACAATCTCAATCATTTCTATAAAGCTCTCTATCTGATTTCTATTTTTTAATATGTTCTCTTCACCATTATTATTTTTTTGTTTCTCATTCAAATTTGCCTCTTCCATCTTCTCTTCATTTTCTTTTTCAATATATTTAAATGAAAATTAAATATATAATTTAATATCTGGTTCTTTTTTGCCCGTTAAAGATTCACACACGCTTTTGAGCATCAAAAGTAACTCTCCATACATCTGGAACTTCATTTTGTGACAGTTTAAAAAGTTACCAATACCTCCCCCCAATTACGTCTCTATACATTTGGTCAAAATTTTAAGTCTGTATAATTTTCTTATTTCTCCTCCTCTTTTCTTCTTTTCTGCTTCAATTATTCCTTTATTCTTTAAAATTAGAATGTTCTTCTCAATTATTAATTATTATCCCAATTCAGTAACAGTCAAATCCAAATATAAAACTATCTTCTAGAAGAGGAGGAAAGTAAAGCAACCACCGAGATGTAAAACACAGTCACTCCTTAATTTTTTACACGGTATCCAATTCTTCTTCTATATGTCCAAGGTCGAAATTTCCAGCTATTTCTATTTTGTCTATTTAAATAAATTATTACGTTTTAAGAGATTTTTATTTTGAAAACATTACAAACAAGACACTAACACACAACATTTATATACATATCACTTTTCCCTACAGCTACTTCGAAGTGATCCTTTCTTACTATTTACATCTATTCAGACACATTTTAACTGTATCTTATTCAACAATTTATTTTCCATCATTCTTTCTTTCGTCTAGATTGTACTTGGATCTTCAACATTTTTCTCCCCTCTCTCCTTCATTCCTCTTTCTTATTTTTCCTATTCTCCAACCATTCATACCACCTACATCACACTTCGTAGTATTCTGTATCCTCTTTCTCCTTGATTTCTTTTGTTAATTTGTCTATCTCTGCACACTCTAAGATTTTCTTAATTAAATCTTCTTTTGATGGTTAGTTTTTCTTCTTCCAATTTTGCGCATAGACTATGTGGGCTCCTGTCAGTATATGTAATACTAAATAATATATTTCCTTAGTATAGTTTTCTATGGAAATCCCTAGTAGAAACTGCTGAGGTTCTCCCTTTATTGAATTCTGAATTATTTCCTCTATCCTTTTTAATTTTCGTCCAAAATTTCTTCTCCACTGGGCAGTCCACTAGAGATGATAATAAGTTCCATAGTTATTCTTACATTTCCAACATTTCGGTGAATTACTAGGGAACATTTTCGCTATTCTAGCTGGTGGAAAGTGCCATCTATGAAACATTTTCATCTGGTTTTCCTTGTATGCCGTTGATATTGTCAATTTCATATTTGTTCTCCACATCTTTTCTCACTTCTCTAATTCTATTACATGATTGAAATTCCTTGCCCATTTAATCATAGTATCTTTTACTATTTCCTCTTCCATTTTATACCGTAATAAAAATTTATAAATTTTACTAATTAATTTTTGTTCCCTCCCACATATAATTTTATCCAGTTCATTTTGCTCCAATTGTACCTGATATATTTTTGTATCTTCTAAGTATTTTGATCTTATTTTAAGTACGTCCACCATTCAACTTCCTTATTCAAATCCTGTTCCAATTCATGTTTTGTTTTTAATTTTCCCAAATCATTTAATGTATCCCTGTATCTAATTATTTCAGTCCAGTTTACTAAATTTGGGTGCGTTAATGTTTCATAGGGAAAGATCCAAAACAGAATTCTTATATAGTGTTAATTTAGCTCTCCTTAAATACATTGGCTACAGAGCTCAGCCAATCAGGATGCAGAATGACTCAGCACAATTCTTAAAGCTACATAATACATTCCCATAATACAAACATACAATGTTGGCTTATATATTTCCTGGCCAATCAATTAGGCAATAACCATTTCCTAACAATTCTCCTTTCCTCTTTTACTCTTTTATTTTGGGGGTCTTTCTGAAGTTCTTCTAATTTTTTAAACTCTTCCTGTAGTTTATTTTGCTGGGACCTTCCCACCCCCTTTTTAAAATCAAATTAATTAATTTATGTATTGTAATATCAACTATATTCACTATGATTATTATAAAATATCAAATATTCAAGATAAATCTCCCCTTTGATTCTTTCAACACCTATCCACACAATTAACAATATATTCTATAACTTTCCCTTTTCAAACGTTACCAACAAAGCAATTTCCCCCCTCTCAAATCACAATCTCTATCAGTATAATAAATTCAAACCATATAATAAATGCAAGCAGCAGGGACTCACCCCTCCAATATCCGAACGCCCTCTGTACCCTCCACCACTGTACCTCCCAACCACCACAGTGATAGAATGACCCTCGATCCACTGTTCTCCGTCCGGCCCCTCCCCCCACCATCCCTGCTAGCGCCGTCTGACAGGCAGATTCCCTGATCTGTAAGGATCCCCCCGGTCCAATCTCAAAACACCCCACCCCCTCCCCCGAACCCTTAAAATTTTCCTTAAAAACTTCCCCAAAAGACCCTCAACCTCCTCTTTGCCACATGCCACCTCTCTGGGTTCCAAAACCTGTCATCAAGGTAGGCCCTTGATAGTATGAAGGGCTAAACCTGCGAGAGGGGGGAGTCTCGCAGTGCAAGAAGCTCAGCCATTGAAAGCTGAAAAACCGAAAAGGTGGAGATGACATCTGGCCAGGGTCCCATAAGATGGTCTAAAAAGTCCTGAAACAGAGAAGTATAGAACTCGAAGTGGGTGAACTGGATTCCACTGTCCTCTCACCACAGTGGAAGGAGTCTCATGCCATTTCGACATACTCGGAGGGTACACACCCAAGCCATTCTCTCACGGTGGCTAGCCAAGATGGAGATGGCTATGGAGAGTTCAATAGTCAATCTCCTCTGATAGTGAGACAGCAGTAGAAAACCAGATTCCCTCAGGACCCATGTCATAATTGTCCACTCTCCAAACAGTCAAGGGGATAGCTGGAATAAAGCCAATTTGTAAGGCAGAGTAATAATAAACCCGGGCTGTGTGACGAAGGCAGGAAGGGGTGAGCTGCAAGTGGCGGGCATGGGCGGGGCCAGCCAGTGGTGGTATTGATTGGTTTGGTGAACCAGGTAAAATTTCTGTTATCTGTTTGGCTGAAGCGGTGTGAACTGGTCGAATACCACCTCTGGTGTAGGGTCTACTTGAATGGTGGGTTGGACTAGATGACGCCCAAGCCCTTCCAATTCTGTTAATCTGTTTCTATATGTATGTTTATATTTAACAATTATTACTATATTATTATTACTATAGCCAAATAAGCCTTTAATTCTCATAATAGTAAATAAAGCAGAATAAACTTAGAAATAAGGACTGGCTGAAGGTCACTCAACAAGTGCTTTATATTGATCAGAGAGTCGAACACAGATCCTAGTTAGATACTGCTCTGACACTGCCCTGTAATTCCTATTGTTCAAGTATATAATGATGACCCAATGAAGAGCAGAACTCTAGAGTCTCAGCTTCTGTCTCAAACATGTTATTACATGTTGGACACCTGTGCTTCACTATGAAACTATGTGATCAGGCGTGATAAATTGACATTTGAAGCCTGAAACTTAATGTAAAATTTATAACTCTGCAGCATCAGAGCGTGTTAATATAAGGCAACTGGCAGTTGGGACAGAGTTCTTTCAGGTGGGGAGGGGGAGTAGAATGTCTAACTCCTTAGCATCAGAGAATGTGAATACTGTATATGAAATAATACTGTATATGAAATAATAATGATCTGGTAGTCATTTCAAAAAAAATCCTTTCTTAGTGAGCCAAGAGGAACACACGTGCCAAATTTCAAGTTTGTAGGCTTTACTGGTTTGAAGATTCCGTGATGAGTGAGTGGTAATTAGCTCTTATATAGATAGAGTTCATCTGTCCAATACAGTTTGTGCTCACTCAGGATATTTCCCTTCCTTTTCCATATTCTTTTTGCATTTGGTGCCTGACCTCTTCTCTAGCCTGAAGAGTCTCAGCTGAGTTTAAAACAAATGTGTTAGTGGTCTGTTAATACCTGCCCCAATGGAAGAATTTTACATGGGTTTTATGATATGAGAACCTGACTAAAATGGGAAACAAAATGAGATAAAATAAATTAAAATAAATCTGCATCAAGCAGAATGCATTCTAATTATGTTATATGTGTCAAAGACACGAAAAACAATTGCCACTGTCACGTACATATACAGTTGTGCAATTTAATTTTATTCTTACTATTGGAACTTTCGAGTCTCCCTTTAAGATGTTGATCATAATGGAACTGTGCTAGTGAAGTGCTAGAGTTTATATTATTCAGTTCAGTTTTTTGGAAATGTACAGTAGGGAACCCTAGAAATCTCCTTCATATTAAATTGTGTTCTCTGTATCAGCTTTTCTGATATGTCTGGAGGTGATGTAATCAAGTCAGTGACAGATTTAAGATTTCATGTGGAAAAAAGATCTAGGTGACTTTGTTTAGGCTGTACTACAATTGTGTAGAGAAATTATAGTCTGTCAGTCCTTCCTTCCTTCCTTCCTTCCTTCCTTCCTTCCTTCCTTCCTTCCTTCCTTCCTTCCTTCCTTCCTTCCTTCCTTCCTTCCTTCCTTCCTTCCTTCCTTCGAGCCCGTAGAAGTTAATATTGAGTAAGTTGAATAAAACTTGCATTTCTCAGTTCTTATTTTCTATAGGAATCTGAAGTACTAAGGAGGACCTCTTGTATGGCTGATTAGCTGCATTCAAATCAAATGTGTTAATGCTGGTTTGCTCTAGAATGTTGACATTCATCCAAATTTGCAAATGTTCTTTTCATATTGGGGTTTGTTACTAGGACATAGAAGTGAACATAGTACAGAAGTGACCCACTCCTAAATATATTGAGGTTTCATAATAATACTAAATCACAATAGTGATTGTGAAAAACCTATGATATGTTAACAGCAGAAAACAATCTTTGTTATGATTTTTTTTTTGGCCTAGATTTGAATTATAATTTGACATCCGATGTGGCAAAGAAAGAAAAAGGATACCCAATCAGGATTTACTTCATTTCTTCTGGAGAAGCAACGAGCCAGATCACAGAACAAATGCAGCTTTCCTATATGCAGAAACAATGCATAAACTACTTAGCTTTTGTAAAGGTTGGTCCACATTTGGCTCATATTATATATACTTTTATATTTCTGCTTACCCTAAATTAGGCTGGAGATTATCCCTTGAGGAAAATAGACGTGGAATGCATTCAGCTTTCTATTTCTGAAACAGTAATAAGCCTAAGAATAAGTACCACTCAGTACATGAAAAGAGGCACGATCGTGTTTTTTTTAAATTTGGAAGTTTTCTGTATTATTATTTAAAGTACTTTAGGGGTCCTGGAATAAAGGAGTATCTCCACAACTGGTATTCTTTCCATAAGAAAGAAAGAAAGAAAGAAAAAGTCTGTCTCTACTCTGGAAATGTAGAATGTAGCTGAACTAAAAAAAGCTAAAAACATTTTGGATTCCCTCAAAAGCCTAGTGCATTCCTTTATACCAAATAAGGTATCCTGAAAGACAATGACACAACTCAGTTCTGCTTTTGGTTATTCTTGGCTAATTTTGCTGAACAAATATCCTGGTTTTAATTCACTTTCAAATATTTGTCATGTTATATGGCAGGATCAGAAATACAAACATGATTACTTCACTAGGACAATTGCAGATAATCCAACTCTTTCAAGAAAAGACTTTCCAAGATGCAGAAAGAGAAAAGAATCTATTTGCTGGTTATCAGCCTCTCTGCCAAGTTTAGATGATGTTTTATACAAAGTTTGGGGGCTACATCATGTGAATTGAGGGCCACAGGTTATCCTGCATTAGTTAATAGGGATCTGTTTTAAGAAGGGAACCATCAATTATACCAGAAAGTAGAAAGGATGCATTTTCATACTATTTGTGATGGGGAGCTGTGCATGGTGCTTTTCTTACAGAACATTAGCTTTATATTTTCTCTTGTGATAAAAACGGTATGGTATGGCTGTTCATTTGCTTGCCTAAATAAAACTGGTAGACTGATTAGGATGGCCATCTTGCTTTTCCTGTGTCTCAGTGAAAGAAACTGATGTAGGAAGCATGAAATTATATTGAAAATGCAAAAGAGCGAGATGAAAATTCAAGATCTTTCTCTGTGTATGTCTCTGGTCCCAGTGGCTGACCCAGATTCAATCTTGCAACAATAAGTTCTCCCAAGTATCTTGTATTCTTTAAATTCCCTCTACTGTTCTCTCCTCTTCGAAGCATTTTCAGCATAAAATAACAGCATCTTTTCTTAATATGTATACCTGCAAGAGTCTCTGTTGTGTCTTGGTTTAAGATATATTAGCAAAAAAAAAAAAAAAAGAGGGAAGGGTTGTCGTTACCATCTTTTGTTGAAAATATATTTGTGGACTACATATATTCCCAGCAGACCCAGATTGCAATAGAAGCCAAAGAACTTGGATTTTGTAAATGAACTTTCTCTGCTAAAGTACCTTATCCTAGAGAATTCATGTGATAATTTTTCCTGTTTCTCTGAGTAGCAGGGGATTAAAGATCTGTTCTACAGATTTTGATCTACAAATCCTGAAAACAAGCCATTGGATAGAACTAGCTCTAGTTTAATATGCAACTGGTGTCCTGTTAACACTTGTTGATCAGTGCAATGTAATAAATTCAAACTAAGAGATTATAGGAAATAAAGAGAAATAACCTTCTTTGAATCCAGCTACAGGTTGTCCTTGACTTACAACCATTTGTTTAGTGATCGTTCAAACTTATAACAGCACTGAAAAAAGTGTCTAATTATGATTGCTGTGTTCCAGGGTCATGTGATCATCTTTTGCAACCTTCTCACAAGCAAAGTCAATGGGGAAGCCAGACTCACTTAACAACCATGTTACTAATTTAACTACAGTGATTCACTTAATAACTTTGGCAAAAAGGTTGTAAAATGGGGCAAACTCACTGATCAACTTTCTTCTTTAACTACAGAAATTTTGGGCTCAATTGTGGTCGTAAGTCAAGGACTACCTGTACTATATTTTCTTAATATTTTTAGTTATGTTTAGTTAATTAGTTAGTTAGTTTATTAAATTTGTATACCGCCCTTCTCCTAATGGACTCAGGGCAGTGCACAGCCAGGAATAAAAAAGACTTCAATACAAAATTTAAAATTTGTAAAAGAATTAAACAATTTTTGGCCCAGAAAATTTAAAAAACCCATTAGGCAATTTAAAATTTAAAACCCATAGACAATTTAAAAACTAAAGGGGGAGGGGTTATGCCAGCCCAGTTTGACAAAATAAAAAAGTTTTAAGGGCACGGCGAAAAGCCCAGAGATCAGGTATCATACGGATCTCAGGGGGCAAATCGTTCCAGAGGGCTGGTGTTGCCACAGAGAATGCTCTCCCCCTGGGCGTTGCCAGCCGACATTGCCTGGCTGACGGCACCCTGAGCAGTCCCTCTCTGTGGGAGCGTACTGGCCGGTGGGAGGCTATCGGTGGCAGAAGGTGGTCCCGCAAGTACCCAGGCCCTATGCCATGGAGCGCTTTAAAGGTGGTAACCAACACCTTGAAGCGCACCCGGAAGACCACCGGAAGCCAATGCAGCTCATGCAGGAGAGGTGTCACGTGGGAGCGCCCCCTTGCTCCCATAATCCCCTGCACGGCCGCATTTTGCACCAGATGGAGCCTCCGGGTGCTCCTCAAGGGGAGCCCCATGTAGAGAGCATTACAGTAGTCCAGGCGGGAAATGACGAGTGCCTGAGTGACTGTGCGTAAGGAGTCCCGATCCAGATAGGGATGCAACTGGTGTATCAGGCGAGCCTGATAAAAAGCCCCCCTTGGCCACGGCCATCATATGCTCCTCTAAAGACAGCCGTACATCCAGGAGGATGCCCAAGTTGCGAGCCCTATCCGTGGGGGCCAATGACTCGCCCCCAATAGCCAATGATGGCGTCAACTGGCCATATCGGGGCGCCGGAAGCCACAGCCCCTCGGTCTTGGAGAGGTTGAGTCGGAGCCTGTTGTTCCCCATCCAGATCCACACAGCTTCCAGGCACTGGGACATCACTTCCATGGCATTGTTGGGGTGGCCTGGGGTGGAGATGTACAGCTGAGTATCATCAGCGTACTGATGGAACTCCACCCCAAAGCCGCGGATGATCTTGCCCAGCGGCTTCACATATATGTTGAACAGAAGGGGCGAGAGGACCGACCCTTGCGGCACCCCACAAACGAGGCACCTCGGGGTCGACCTCTCCCCCCCTGCCAACACCAACTGTGACCGGTCGGAGAGATAGGAGGAGAACCACTGCAAAACAGTGCCTCCCACTCCCAACCCCTCCAGCCGGCGCAGCATGATACCATGGTTGATGGTATCAAAAGCCGCTGAGAGATCTAACAGGACCAGGACACAGGAGCAACCCCTATCCCGAACCCTCCAGAGATCATTCACCAATGTGACCAATGCCGTTTCCGTGCTGTAGCCAGGCCTGAAGCCAGACTGGAGCGGATCCAGATAGACAGCTTCATCCAGATACCCAGGAAGCTGACGCGCCACCACACTCTCAACAACCTTCGCCAAAAAGGGAAGGTTGGAGACTGGACGATAATTAGCCAAAACAGCCAGGTCCAGAGAAGCCTTCTTGAGGAGGGGCCTCACCACCGCCTCTTTCAAGGCGACTGGCAAGACACCCTCACTCAAAGAAGCGTTAATAATCTTCTGGAGCCAGCCTCGTATAACCTCCTGGGAGGCCAGCACCAACCAGGAGGGACACGGGTCCAATAAACATGTGGTCGCATTCAGCCGCCCCAGTATTCTGTCCACGTCCTCGGGAGCAACAGGATCGAACTCCCAAATGACATCCTCAAGACCGGCCTCCATCATCCCACCTGTATCCACCCAGTTGGAGACCAGGCCATCCCGAATCTGAGTGATTTTATTGTGCAGATACTGGACAAAATCCTCAGAATGACCCTTCAAGGGATCCTCCCGCGCTCCCAGATGGAGAAGAGAGCGGGTCACCCTAAACAGGGCAGCTGGGCGGTTATCTGCCAATGCGATAAGAGTGGAAAAATAATTACATTTTGCCACTTTTATTGCCACTAGGTAAGTCTTAACATGAGCTCTTACCAGTGTTCGGTCGGACTCGGAATGGTTGGACCTCCAACTGCTCTCTAGGCGTCTTTTCCGGCGCTTCATCTCCCTTAGCTCCTCGGAGAACAAGGAGCCAGGTAAGCTCGGTGACGGGTCAGAGGCCGCAAAGCACGACTCGGTCCAAAGCGCCAGCGGCCACCCTATCCCAGGCGGCCACCAGCCCTTCAGCCGAGCCATGAGTCAGTTCCTCAGGAAATGGCCCAAGCTCCGTCTGGAACTATCAGGATCCATCAGGCGCCTGGGGCGGAACCATCTAGTCTGTTCCGCCTCTCTGCGGCGGGGTGTGGCAGTTAGAAAGTCGAGCCTAAGGAGGGAATGATCTGACCATGACAGGGACTCAATCACTATTCCCCTATTTCAAGATCATTTATCTACTGACCAGAGACAAAAATCAAGTCCAGAGTGTGTCCTCCTTTGTGAGTGGGTTCATGAATTAATTGGGTCAGGTCCATGGCCATCATGGAAGCCATGAACTCCCGAGCCGCCTCAGACGCCTCGCCGATGGATGGCAGGTTGAAATCCCCCATGACCATAAGCCTGGGGGTTTCCACCACCACCTCGGCAATCACGCTTAGCAGCTCGGGCAGGGCAACCGACACATGGCAGGGAGCCAGGTATGTAATCAGCAAACCCATCTGCCTCCCATGTCCCCACTTCACAAGGAGAGACTCACATCCAGCTATCTGACATACAGTGGCCTCCCTTGGGGCAAGACCTTCCTTTACAAGAACCGCCATCCCCCGCCCCTCCCCTGGGACCTCGGCCGATGGAATGCAAAGAAACCCGGTAGGCACATCTCAATGAGGGGAACCCCCCCCTCCGGGCCCAACCAGGTTTCCGTAATACCTACCAGGTCCGCACCCCCCTCCTGAACTAGATCACAAATGAGGGGGGCTTTATTTACCACGGACCTGGCATTGCACAACATCAACCGAAGGCCCAGGGCCTGAGAGTCTGAACAACCCAGGGAGTGAGAAGAGCATTGGGGGCCGGAGCACACGATCGCTCTCAAATAGCAAGCGCGTCCTCCCTTGACACGATACGGCCCCCTGCTTCCGCTATATCTGCCCCTCCCACCCACAATGCCAATGAAAACGCCCTCCCCAGTATAGGAACTAGCCCTCTCAGCCCCCCCGACATCTGTGGGTTGCCCCCCAAACCCATCCCAGTCGTGCATATTTCATTTTCCCTCCCCCCCCTTAAAAAACGAATTAAAAACGAATACAATGAACTTTTAAAAACCCCAACGCCTTCGTGCCACCTCTTGGGATCCCAGGACCCATCCTTGAGGTATTTCTTGGCTAGGCTGGTCGGCCACTTCCAGGAATGGGGGACATTCCTTAAAGCGTATAAATCAGCTCTGGAATATAGTTGTGGAGCCATAACCAGCCATAAAGGGGGTGTGAAAAAGATGGCCAACAGGAGATAATATTAGCGGACTAGGATCTGGGTGAGAACTCTCTACAGACATCGAGATCTTCCCCACCCAGGCGTCCCCGCACAACACCTGGATGAGGCATAGCTGGTAACCCCCCCATCGTCCTCTCACTACGACGGTTTCTCGAGATTCGTCTAACAGTTCTGTCCGGCAGTATTCTTGACAACTGCAGGGCTCTCACCCCTGCACAGCCGGTTCAATGTCCTAGAACCACAACTGCCCTCTCACGGCAGTGGGAGATCCCATCCAAAATACACCAGTTCCATAAAGGAGGAAAAACCAGAGCCATCCCGGCCGTCTAAGTCTGAGTTCCAATTCGCTTAATCCTGGGTGGGGCCCCAAAAGAACTAAAAAGGGGCCCAGGGTCCAACACCCCCACTGGAGGTGTAGGGAAACCTCTCAGGGTTGACCCCCCCCAGAGGTCCCTCATGCCCACGGCGTGCCCATGAAAGAGCATAGGCACAGCCAATGTAGCTCCAGCAGGTAATCTCAGCGGCGACCAGCAGAGGGCAGGGGCGGTCCCTTGATAGTCCATGGGTACAGCAGTTCTCAGATTCGCTGTTGCTTTAAATAAGTAAATTGATCTATCAGCACGATATAAAAATGTAAGTAATATTAACTCTTTAGTGAGTGATTACTTAGCAAAATTAGAAATCTGAGTTTTCTAAGATATGAGCTTTAACATAAAGCCAATTGTTTTAAGAGAAGATATTACAGATGTTACAATTTTAAAATATAATGCATTTTATTTTTGGGAGAAACTGGAAGTGTTGCGGCGATACTGTTTGGGAAATAGCGAAGCTCCGTTGAGCTGCGCGAAAACCCAAACTAACAAACCACTGTTGGGGGGGTTTTCAGACCAGATCTGTCTTGTAGGGATGGGGGAGAGAGAGAGAGGCACCTCGGAAGACCAAGAGGAACAGGCAAGTTCCTTGAAAGGTCGGAGGCAACTCTTTGACCTGCGGTGGAGGCAGCAGCCATTCAAATGGTTGCTACAAGCTGGGGCAACCAGACTAAGAATTGAGCAGGATCAGTGATGAAACTGAATATTGTTACCAAGTGAGTGATTGGCCAACTCATAGGTAAGAAGAAATTTTTTTTTAAACTTTAAAAGAGGTCCCAACCTGAAATAAGCAGCTAATTGGTATTTGGGAATTCAAAGTGAAGGGAAAAAAAATAAAGAGGAACTTTAAAAACGAAAGCCCTAAAAGGAGAACTAACACCTGGATTTAGAATTGGACTTGGAAGAAATTAAGGAAATATAAGGAAAAGGAAATTAAGAGAAGCAACAAAAGGAATTAATTGAAGAACAGGATGTACTACTTTTGTGGATTTACAGTTGATATTTTTGCCTGGGGATTTGTAGATTGGAGAGAGCCATCTGCTGGTGGAAAAGAAATACTGCACTCAAATCAGCATGAGAAGCCTTTTAAGGAGTCTTTGTTTAAACAGCTGGAGTAAGATTATAAAAAGAAGTTGAAAGAATACAGTCAAAACTGGAAAGGCTCAAATGAGTATCTGAATTGGATACCACTTGGAAAGAGAAAAGAAGGAAAAAAAGACATCAAATGAATTGGAACTATATATAAGACAAAATAATAATACATTTAAATTTTTTTAAAAAATTGAAAATATGGAGAATTGGGAGCATGAATATGGGTATGAGGAGTTGAGGGAGATGTTGCAAAAAGTGTGAGAAGCGTTTAAGGGAAACCGAAGCGGAAGATTGGATAGAATACAAAAAAGAAAGAAAAGTGAGAAGCAAGAATATAAAGTTGGAAAGAAAATAATTGAAGGAAAAAATATAGATTATCACACTGAGATTAACTGATAAAATAAAAGTAGATGGGGGGAATATCTCAAAAAAGAAGAAAAGAGAAGGAAATGGGAAAAGAGTGAGGGGGAGTATTAAAAGGTAATAACGTTAAAAATTAGAGAAAAGATGCAGGAAGGAACAATAAATACAAAAAGAAAAAAAGAAGAAATAAGAGAATGGGAGAAAGGGAGGAAAATATTAAGAAGTGGAATTCTGGAGAGTTTAAAAGAAAATGGTTAAAAGGGGAAGGGAAAAATGTAGTAGAAAAGGAATTAAAGCATTAACATGTTGATTTAAGGGAATGGTAGTAGTAGTAGAAATTGTATGTAAGAAACAAATTGGAATAAATATATAGATTATTGTAAAAGGGTACACTTAAATGAAATTAAGACATAAAATTGAAATGTTAATAAATGATGTAAGTAAAGATGAAATGAAAGGTATGTAAGAAGTTAAAAAAAGAAATATATTTTATAATGTAAAACAGATCAGCAGAAGCAATGTGAAAGATAGAAAGGTTTAGATTTTGTTGTTTGGGGATTTAAGGATTGGAGAGAAACACCTGCTGAGGGTAAAGAAATGCGTGCCAAAGATTGAAAAAACAAAGGAAATTGAAATTAAGAAAAAAAATTGAAATGTTAATAAATGATGTAAGTCAGGGGTCATTAAACTTTTTGAAAGGGGGCCACTTCAGGGTCCCTCAGACTGTTGGGGAGCCGGACTGGCTAGGTGGGTGTGGCTGGCCCCCATGTGACCTGGTGGGTGTGGCTGGCCCCCATGTGATGGTGGACGGGACTAGATGGCCATGTGACTGAGTGGGCGTGGCTGGCTGGGCATGGCCAATTTAGCAGTCCATTTTGCCAATTTAGCAGTCCATTAAATAATACACATACATGAAACTTTAATTTCTTTTCCTCCTGGGAGTGTTTTATTTGCTTTTGTTTGACTTTTCTTTTTACTAGATCATTTTTTTAAGTTGTTTACAAGTCTAGTGGTCCATTTCAGAAAACTCAGTTTTGCAGCAATTCTTCTCAGCCCCAAGGAGGTTACAATTGACATTCATTCATCTCCCTCTCTCCTAGAAGAGCAAGTGGGGGTGGGGAAGACAAACCTTGCTAAATCCCATTCCATTTCATTCCATTTGCTCTCTCCCTCCCATCTCTCTGTAAGGAAAGAGACAGCTCCTACAAGAGCAAACGGGAGTGAGGAAGAGAAACTTAGCTCCATTCCATTCGCTCCCTCCCTCCCATCTCTCTGTCAGGAAAGAAACATCTCCTACAAGAGCAAATGAGGGTGGGGAAGAGAAACCTTGCTTCATTCCATTCCATTCCGTGGTGGGATTCAAATTTTTTAACAACCGGTTCTGTGGGTGTGGCTTAGTTTGGTGTGTGTGGCTAGCTGATCATGTGACTGGGTTGGCATGGCTAGCTGTCATGAGACTGGGTGGGCGTGGCTATGTGCATAGGGACTACTCAGAGTCACATTTATGCCCATTGCAGCATTCTTTTTTTTATAACAAAAGTTTTATTTTTTTTATTCATACATTCAAACAATACAAAATCAATTATTATACATCATTTTATCCCCACCCAACCCTCCCTTCCCAATCCCCCCCGACTTCCCAGAGCAAAAACAGGATATAAGATTTAACAAACATAAGCTAAAGTAAGATAACTACTACAAAATTCAAAACTCTCTTACATTCATTAACTTCCCTTTTTAAAAATTATACTTCAACCTTCCTTTAATAGATTCTCTTATAGCATTTCACATTTGTAAAAGAAAAAAAACACTATAATTTTAATTTAAACATTTTAAAATCTCTTAATACATTAACAAAACATTGTTAATGTTTCAAAACTTTCAAAAAGTTATCCATTAAATTTTAAGTTAACCACTTTTAAACTTCAATACTTTAAAACTACAATAAAGTTCAAAAAGTTATCCAACTTTAGTTAAAACTTTTAACATCATAAAAAAATCAAATATCAATCATTCATTTTTAGCTAGACATTTTTACTTCAGTAAAACATTCCTCAAAATATAAAACTCAAAAGAAAGCAAAAAAACCTATCCCTTAAGTCAAATCTAAAACTAAATATAATGAAACACTTCCCTTATTTCTTTATCTTAAAATAAGCTTGAAAAATACTAATTTCAATAAGTAAATTTATTATAAAAATCCTCCCTAAAAAGGAAAAAAAATAATAATCTACCAGTCTTTCTTTCTTTCTTTCTATATTTTTGCCAGTCCTTCACCAATAATACTCCCTTCTTCAGCGTTACTTCTCCCCCTGCTTTTATTTTCAAGATTTTTTTGGTATGAAATTGTAGTTGGTGGGTCTTTGGAATTCGTTCTCTTTTTGGAGTTGTTTCCTTTAAATTTAAGCCCCCATTTTGATTCCTCCTGCGTTTATGGTCAATCAGTTCATTCCTTAAATATTGATTTTGTCTGTAGAGCCAAAACTTGTCAAAATATTTATCAACCTGCAGTAAAGAATCTTCTTGCTGCTTTTCAATTAATTGAGTGGAAGCCTCTTCCAAAACCTCTGTTTTCAGTGTAATAACCTCCATTTTAATCCCGACAGTGTCTCTTTTGTCCTCCAAAGTCATATTATCTTAATTACTTTCTTCCTCTTTTCCAGCCAGCAAGTCATTTTTATTCCCCAATTTAAAATCTTGAATAGTTCTTTTAATTATCTGTCTTACCTCAACAGTAAAAGATTTTAAAAGATCTTTTAAATCCTTCGCAGACACCACTTGTAGGTTTGCTGACTCATATAATCCATCTTTGATTTCAGCCATTTTTCAATTGCCTCTTTATATTTATATTAATTGAGCTATCAGGTCGTTAAATCCAATTATTTTCCACACAAATTAAGGATCTAAATTAGTTAAAATCAGTACCATTGTCTTTTCCATTCCTCTTCCTTTTTCTTGAATAACCTGATAGCTTTAACAATGTTGCTAATGTTAACAAGGACTTTCACTTATAAGTTTCATTTTCACAGACGCCATCTTTCCCTTTTTAAATGGAGTTAACATTCAGTATTTGCATTTTTGTCCTCCTGGATTAACTCTGCCAGCATCCAAAGTCCAAATTCTTTATAATCTTCAATTTGCTTTGCTGGTGTGGTCGCGACGCTTTGGTCTGCTTATTTTCTTAAGCAGACTCGTCCCGGCTCCGGAGCTCCAAAAGGCTTTCAGGGAGCTCGCACCCTGCAAACCCCAGGCTTAAAAAGAAAAAAAGCCTGGGGGTTTAGGGGAGCTCTACCCAGACCCTTCTGCTCTTCTCTCCCCCTTTTTCCCTGGGGGAGAGTTTTAAGCAGCTAGACAGCTGATTTTCGCTGTTCTGGCTGCTAATGGAGACACGGGGCTGGAGCTCCTAAAAGGAGCTCTGTCAGCGTTTCACGGAGCCACAGGAAGTCCCCCATTGCAGCATTCTTAACAACTGTGTCACTCATTTCACAACTTCTCTTCACCACGGTGACAAGATAGGCTCAAAACGTAAAATGTGAGGACAGTCGTAAGTGCAAGGACTGGTCAAAAGTGTGAGGACCAGTCAAAAATAACCTTTTCAGCCCTCTGAGTAGTCCATATACACATAGGGACTACCCAGAGGGCTGAAAAAGTGATTTCTGATAGGTCCTCGCACTTTTGACAGGTCCTCACACTTATGACCATCCTCACATTTATGCCCATTGCAGCATTAACAACCATGTCACTCATTTCACAACTACTTCTCTTCACCACAGTGAAAAGATAGGGCGCAAAACATAAAATGTGAGGACAGTCGTAAGTGCGAGGATGAGTCAAAAATAAATTTTTCAGTCCTCTGAGTAGTCCATATGCACATAGGGACTACTCAGAGGGCTGAAAAAAGTGATTTCTGACAGGTCCTTGCACTTTTGACTGGTCATCATTTATGCCAATTGCAGCACTTAATTAAATTAATTAAATAAAAATGACCTACTGGAGCAGTTGGAGGCAGTCGGAGGTGGGCTTTTGGGCTAGCTGCAGGGCAAGGTGATACAACTGGGGTAGGTAGGCTGCTGCTGCCCAGGTGGGAGGTGGGCGCAGGTCTACAGGGCTGGCTGCAGGGTGAAGCGATCAGATGGGGTAGGTCAGGGGTCTGTAACTTTAAACACTCCACTTTAAACACATGTAAACATTTAAACACAACCTTAAACCTGGGTGTGCATTGCCAACTCCATATCACTTACTCCCACCCAGGTTTTGTGGCTCCCAGTATTTTCTTTTAAACAGGTATCTCTGTGTGTCTCTTTCATCTCTCTCATCTCTTTCTTTCTCCCCTCTCTCTTTCTCTCCTTCATCTCTTTTTCTCACCCCCTCTTTCTTTCTTTCATCTCTCTTTCTCCCCATCTCACTTTCTCCCCCCCCTCTTTCTCTCCATCTCTCTCTCCTTCATCTCTCTTTCTCTCTATCTCTCTTTCTCCTCTCCCACCCAAGTGGTGGCAGCAGCAGCGCACCTATCGCACCATCGGGTCACGATGAATGGGTGTGGCCAACTTTTTTTTTACTTTTAAAAGCATTTTTATACAACCTTAAGAGGTTGCAAAAAAAAAATGCTTTTAGAAGCCTTTGCCAAGACTTCCGGTGTGGTGTTGCGGCGAGACAGTCGGGGAAATAACAGGCTTTGATGAAAATCCTGGCTGCTGAACCGCAGCTGATGGGTCTTTGGATCGGAACCATCCTGCAGGGATGGGGTAAAAGGAGGTGTACCTCGGATGACCAAGAGGAACAGGCAAGTTCCTCGGAGGTCAGAGGGAATCCTCTGTGAGTCGGGGGGGGGGGGCGGCAGCCACGAAGCTGGGACAACCAGGCTAAGAGATGTGCAGGAGGGGAGGGGATTGAAACGGAGCATTTTGAAACCGGGTGAGTGACAACCAACCCAAGCTTGCAACAATACTTGGAGCAATATTTCTAACTATAAGACCCAAGCCTTAAAACAGCGGCTGAACAACAAAGGGGCTATGGAAAGTTTAAAATGTAATTTTAAAGAGACAAAGACCCGACAAACAACTAACTCTAGAACAGAACTAATGGAATCAAATACCGAGACATGGTGAAAAGACTGGATATTTTAAAACTGGAACTGGATTTATATATAAAAAATGATTTGATAGTTTTAAAATCAACGGAAGAAAAGTAAATAACTGGACATTTATATAATTGCAACAAAATGGATACTTGCATGACTAATGGAAAATGTGGATTGTAGAGGGACACCTTCTGGTCTAAAAAAGAACATTGTAATTTTTTTTTTTGTTGTTATGGAAAGTTTGGACTTTACAGACAGCAATCATGGGATTTTGTGTAGGAGGTTTATATCTTCTCGTCTGGAGGCAGCTTGATGTTGATGAAAAGAAAAAGAAACTACAATGGAACTCCTATAATTTGGATAATAACAATTTATTGGCGCAGGAACAAAAGAAGGATTTAGTGCAGGCTCAAAAGAAGGGATTCCGATACATTTTATTCTTATAATAGAAAATAAGAAAAATAAGAAAAAGATATAATATAACACATGGAGGACAAAATTTGAAGACTTTGAAAATGGAAGGAAATATATATTAACAGACGAGAAAGTGAAGAAATGATAGACACAGCTGGAAAAAGAAAAAAGAATTAAAATAATGTGAGTAAAAATGAAAAATGTATAGGTGGTTGTAATAATAAAAAGGAGGTTCTTATAAGATAATTATGGATGTTTAAGAATATGAGAAGAATGTGACATAGATATATAAAATTGAAATATTGATGGAAATTAGAATATAAGAGAAATTAAGCATGTTAGAAGAGATTTTTAAATATATATAAAATTAAGCTTTAAACAAGAACCATGTCTCAATGTTAAATGGTCATAAAAAAGGATAAAGATAAATATGATTAACTAAAATAAGCAATGTATAGATGGATGAAAACAACAAAGGATGTTGGGATTAATAGTAAAGCTAACCATGATTATGCTGTGATCAACAACCAAAAAATAAAAAAGAATATGCTGTGTTTAACAGCCAAAAAGATAAAAAAGCTATGCTGTGTTTACCGGACAAAAAATAAATATGACTATGCTGTGTTTAACAGCCAAAAAACAAAAATGATTATGTTGGGTAGGACAACAAAACAAAGAGGATTTTGCTAGGAGTAACAGCAAAAATGGAATGATTATGTTGGGTTTAACAACAAAGGTAAAGATAAAGATGTTAGGTTTAATAGTAAAAATAAAATGATTTTACTGGGATTAACAGCCAAAAATAAAAATTATTATGCTGGGTAGGACAGCAAAAATAGGGAGGAATACATTGAGAATAATAGCAAAAATGGAATGTATAAGTTGAATTTAATAACAGAAATAAAGATGATAATGATGAGTTCAACAGTAAAATGAAATGATTATGTTGGAGTTAACAGCTAAGAAATAAAAATGATTATGTTGTAAAGTAATGAAGATGAGTAAAATGGGAGTCATAATTAAAATGATTTTTAAATGTTTATAATAATTGTAATGATTTATATTGTTAAAAGATATCCATCTAAGCAAAAAAGAAGAGAAAAATGGAATGACATTTGGTTAGGATCTAAGATTTAAGTAACAGGTTTTTGGGTTAATGGCATAATTGATAGAATTTAGAAAAATAACTGTAAAATATTAAGTTGTGTTAATTGGAAGTTAAGAATTGTTAGTGATTTCTACTAATTTGTGACCGGATCAATGCTTCATTTTGGAAAAGATGTGTTTTATGTTAGTATTTTTTTTAAAAAAAAACTTTTTTCAAAAAAAAAAGAACAAGAAGAAGAAGCCTCTGCCTATCAGGCAACTCAGCTGAGATTGCCAGAGGCTTTTAAGGGCATTTTTCCCCCTACAACCTCTTCGGCTGAAGAGGTTTCAGAAAAAAATGCTTTTAGAAGCCTCTGCCAATAGGCAACTCAGCTGGGTTCTCCAGAGGCTTTTAAAGGCATTTTTTTCCCTACAACCTTTTTGGCCGAAGAGGTTTCAGAAAAAGATGCTTTTAGAAGCCTCTGCTGGTCAGGCAACTCAGCTGGGATCGCCAGAGGCTTTTAAAGGCATTTTTTCTCTACAACCTCTGCAGCCGAAAAGCCAGCCATGCGAAGAGTGGGTGGGAGTGGTGGGGTGGGGTGGGGGGCAGGGCAGGGTACGGGGATGAATGCCACCACTGCGAGGACTGGATACATTGTGTCAGTGGGCCATACCCGGCCCACTGATTTAAATAAATGATGTAAGTAAAGATGATATTGTTCAATGTAAAATAGACAAGCAGATACGAAATGGTTTATATATAAAAATAACTGAAAGTAATTGAAATATTAGGAAAAGAGAAAAATAATTATTGAAGTGGGAATAAGAAATTAGGAATTATAGAAAATAAGAGATGGAAGGTTAATTAAGTTGAAAGATTTTAAGGTAAAAATGGAATAAGTTGAAATACATTGTTAAGAATTAAAAAACATGATGGGAATCTTGAGGAATATATGCAGTAAATGGAGAGAATTGGGGATGCATGGACACGATAGGAAAAAACCCCCACTGAATTGAAAATGAATACAGCAAAAGAGAGATGGAAGAAGGAGTAGGGAGATTGAAGGAAGGGAGAAGGAGAGAGAGGAATGGAAGAAAGGGAAGAGGAGAGGAAGAAAGGAAAGGGAAATAAGAGTAGGACAGAAGGTTGGGGAAGAAAGGAGGAAGGAGAAAAAGGAAGGGAAGTAGAGAAAGGAGGAGAGGAGGGAAGAAGAAGGTAGGAAGGATAAAAGAAGGGAGGGAGAGGAAGAGAAAGAGAAGGAAGATTGCTGTCAGGTATGCTTCCTTCAAAATCCAGAAAAGAATGACCCAGACTCCATTAAAGAATAAAGTATGGTACTTTTACGAGATATGCAGTGAATGCAACCAAAGGAAAGCAGGATCTAAGGCAAAAAGCGTGAAAGTTACAGAGAGAAAGCATCCCCTCCCACTGTCCAATCCAAAGGTCAGGTGGAAGCACACGTCTGCCAGTGTCATCAATCAGGAATGCTGTGGCCATTGACCTGATAGCAGCTTCAAAGGTTCAGCAATAAGTCTTAAGAATCAGTTTCATTTTCCTGGTCAGCATACATAGCCTGGCTAGATACTCCCCCCTTCCTCCATTACTATGGCAGCCAAAGCAGAGAAAAGCGGAGGCTGACATTCGGTCCCCCTTCAGAAGAGAAGAACTTCTAGTCCTGAAAGAGATAAAAAAGAGGTAATACCACAACCAAAATAATTACATTACCATCTAAGGTTTATCAGGATATTTGGTGTGAAATAATTGGACTTTCTTAGGTGCCCGAACATCACGCTTGTTCACCCATTCAGCTTGCGATAATGGGAAATGTTTCCAGGCTACCAGATACTGCACTTTACCGTGATGTTTCCTGGAATCCAAAATCTCTTTAACCTCAAAATGTTGTTCCCCTTCAATAAGTATGGGAACGGGAGGAGGTTCTTGGGTCAGACATAAAGGGGACGAACATTCCGGTTTCAGTAAACTAACATGAAACACGGGGTGAATTCGTCGCAAATTCTTTGGCAATTCCAATTCAACTGTTACTGGGTTAATGATACGGGTAATGGGGAAAGGGCCCACATACTTGGGCCCAAGCTTCTTTGATTTTTGAGGGGTTTGTAAATATTTGGTAGAATATTTGGTAGAAAGATAAACCATGTTTATAAACCACTTTATAAGCATGTGTGGGACACCTCTTTTTGTCGGCTTGGGTTTTATGACTTTGGTGAGCTTCATCTAGTGCTTTTCGGGTTACTGCCCAAGTCCCTGTAATTGTTCGATCCACTCAATCAAAGAAGGATTCTGTGGGCTATCTTGAGGTAGCTCTGGGATGGGCAGAAACTGCTGGCCCAAAGCCACCTTGAACGGAGTGAACCGTGTGCTGCTATGTATGGAGTTATTATACGCCACTTCCGCAAATGGCAATAAATCCACCCAGTTATCTTGCTGATAATTTATATAACATCTCAGATACTGTTCTAATATGGAATTGGTTCTCTCACAGGCCCCATTTGTCTGGGGGTGGTGGGCGGAGCTTAACCCCTGGGCGGAGCATATCAGCATCAGGAACTTTTTCCAAAAGTTGGAGGTGAATTCTACCCCCTTGTCTGAGATTATACGTTTCGGAGCCCCATGTAACCTATACACTTGTTGAATAAACATTTTAGCAAGGGTTTTCGCTGAAGGGATCTTAGGACATGGGATAAAATGCACTTGTTTGGAAAACAGGTCAGTCACTTCACATATAACTGTGCACCCCCCACTATCTGGCAGGTCTACAATAAAATCCATGGATATCTCCTTCCAAGGGGCATTTGGTCTTGCTACACTCTGAAGTAGAACAGGCGGCTTCCCCGGAGGTCTCTTAGCTGAGACACATACTGGGCAGCTACCTACTTGACAAATCCAAAGTGTCTTGCCGCCTTGGCATCATGAGCGTGCTGCAAAACTGTTGCTCTCAGGCTGGCAGGGACATAGATTTTGGACCCAGTCCAAGCTAATCCATCATGAAATGTACATTCATTTGAGTGGGCTCTGAACCACTCGTCGGGTTTTAATGCCTCTTGTAGTCTCTGAAGTAAATCGCCTGAGAGGTTTGGGTCATTCTTTGCCTGTGCTCTGGTAGTCACTGGTGCCGCCAGTTGGGTCAAAGGGACGATCGGGCGAACAACTTCCTCCTTGGTACACTTTTATTGAGGCAATCTGGACAGAGCATCTGCCATGAAGTTCTTCCCATCAGGGAGGTAGTGTAAGGTGAAATTAAAATGGTTGAAGTGTTGGGCCCAGCGAACTTGCTTTGGTGACAATTTACGTGGGGTTTTCAAAGCCTCCGGGTTTTTATGATCAGTCCACACTTCAAAAGGATGCTTAGCCCCCTCAAGGAATTGTCTCCATGTTGCCCAGCGAACAGCAAAGGCTTCTTTCTCCCATATGGCCCATCTTCTTTCAGTCTCTGACAATTTCCGGGATGTATAGACACAGGGCTGTAATTTTCCCTCTGCATTTTTTTGCAGAAGTACGGCCTCTACTGCTATGTCGCTAGAGTCTGCCTGTACTACAAAAAGTTCTTCTATGTCTAGATGTTTGAGAACTGGTTCAGCAGCAAACAATCGTTTCAACTTTTCGAATGCTGCCTTACAGTCCATAGTCCATTCAAGGGCTCGGGACGGTTTTGATTTACTTCACCCTTTGTTTTCAGGAGATTCGTTATTGGCAGTGCGATTTTGGCGAACAAGGGGATGAACTGTCGATAAAGTTAGCAAACCCCAAGAAACTCTGTAATTGCTTGTGGGTGCATGGCACAGTCCATTCCAATACCGCTCGAACCTTTCCAGGGTCCATTTCCCTCATGTGAGATGTGATATCCAAGATAGTCAATTTTGCTTTGGTGGAATTCGCACTTGGAAAGCTTGGCATTCAGTTCAGCAGTCCTGAGTTTTTTCAGGACAGCGCGCACCAATTTCATGTGGTCGTCCATGTTCTCAGAGTAGATAAGAATGTCATCTAAATAAACCAACATCCCCTTATACAAATGCTCATGCAGAACTTTGTTGATCAATTGCATGAACACCACAAGGGCTCCTTGTAGTCCAAAAGGGAGCACTCGAAATTGGAAACATCCCAATAGGCAATTAAATGCTGTTTTCCATTCATCCCCCTCCTTAATTCGCACTCTGTAGCAAGCCTCCTGTAAGTCAAGTTTGGTGAAGACTTTTCCCTTCCCCAGGTGGGCTGACATGTCCTTCGTGAGGGGTAGGGGGTAGACATTTTCCACGCAAATGGCATTTAATCAACTACCAAACAAAAGGAGCCATCTTTCTTTTCCTGGAACAGTACTGGCATTGCTACTTGTCGCCTACCTGGTTGGATGAACCCCCATTCTAGGTTTTTGTCAATGAAGTTTCATAATTCCCCCAGCTCATGAAGGGTCATTGGGTAAATTTTTGGCTTAGGGAGCTTTACCCCAGGGAGTATCTCAATGGTACAGTCTGTAGCTCTGTGGGGGGGTAGCACATCCAAGGCCCTTTTGCTAAAAACTTCACGGAGTTTCCAATACTCCTTTGAAATTTTCTCCTCCCCTTCAATGTCGTCTATTGCCATCTCCATCTGTTCGTACTCTTCTCCGTCCTCAAGGGGGGGTTCTTTCCTCTCTAGTGGCGGGTTCCTAGCGCAAATGCGTAAGACCTCCGTCTTCAAGTTGACTTGCGGGTTCCATTTACATAGCCAGGGCAGGCCAAGTGTAAGGGGTCATTCCATGCTAGGGGTCACAATAAAACTGAGAGTCTCTATGTGATACCCTAATTGCATTTCAGTGGGTTCGGTTACAACATTGGTTGGGCCCCCTCCTGCCATCGATCCATCTAGTTGACAAAACACAGTGGGCCTTTTTAATGTTTTTAGTCTCAGGCCCTCTCCTCTACTACTTTCGGGCTGATTATGCATCTGATGCACCCAGAGTCTATTAGGGCTGGCATCTGTGTGTGGGCCCCTGTGGATGGCACCCTTAATTCTATGGGGATGAGCATGGGGCCTTCAGTGTGATTCACCAGATCATCAAAGTCAGAAGCGGAGTGGGTTTCGCTGTCGTCTGCGTTGGTCGGAGTTCCCAACTCACCCTTGGTCCGGGGAGCGAACTCAACGACTTCCCCTTCCAGCGCGGTTTCACGAACTTTCGTGGGCGCTTTGTCTGTTTTCTTAGGCCCTCTGCCGGTAGGTTTTGGCACTGGCTTGGAGAAACACTCAGCGGCCCAGTGACCTTCCTTGCCACACTTGAAGCATGTGAAGGGCTTGGGCTTGGGCTTGGACTCCGCCATCCCCCCAGCCATCTTTGGGGCTCCTTTGCAGTAGTAGGAGGATGAAGGCTCCCCCACATGGCCTCCTCAGAGTCGGCTTCGGGCTATCTCGATTTCCACGTCCTCAGCTACTATGTACCAACTCTGCAAATCTTTGGGGACCCCCCGTGATCTACAGTCCTTGTAGGCTTCTTCATTCAGTCCATCTTCAATCCATCTTCAGTCCATCTTTGAAGCTCTCCAGCAGAGCTGCTTCTGACCACCCTGTCATGAAAGGTACCAGCTCACAAAATTCTTGGGTGTATTCTGCTACCGATCTCTGGCCCTGTTGGATGCCCTTTATTCGGGATCTCGCCTTCCACTCAGCTAGGTGGTCTTCAAGCCGCCTCCTAAGAGCTCCCATGAACAGGTTGTAGTTTCGGAGCAGAGGGGAATTGTTATTGTGGAGGACCACCATCCATTCCACTGCCACTCCTTCTAAGGCGTTAGTGACACATCTCACTCGAGCTGCATCCGATAGGTAGTTCTCCCCCCAGTCCTGCATGTGATTCCACACTTGGGTTAAGAAGAGCCCCAGGGTTTTCAGGTCTCCTCCATATTTTCCGGGCGGGGGGGGGAATTTTCGGTTTCTTGCGTCTGCGGGGTGGGGCCTGCAAGACTGGGGATCCCTGGACTGCTGCATCCCTCGCTTGGCCCCTCAAAGCCTGAGAGGTATCTTCACCAGCTCCCTCTTCCTCTCCCCCACAAGCACCCTCCTCCAGATTCACTTTGGACCTGCAAGGAGTGTGTAAAACTCACAGTTTTTCCGGCTTTCTTCAACATCGTGGAGGAGTTGCATTGAGCCATCATGAGGCTTTCTTTTTGCTCTTGCAGTCACTTGGCCTCCCCACTACAGGGTCTGGAGCTGGTTACTCCATAGGGGGTCCTCGCCAGGTCCGGCAACCTTCCTACTCCCCTCGACTATCTGGCTTCGTCTGGCTCCTCTCTCAGCTGTAAATTCTCCATCCACACTGCAGCCTCCTCCCCCGGTTGGCATGAAGTAATTGCTGAGCCAGATCCTTCCATC
Source organism: Coluber constrictor foxii (assembly GCA_038048745.1). NCBI lineage: Eukaryota > Metazoa > Chordata > Lepidosauria > Squamata > Colubridae > Coluber > Coluber constrictor. Next base: position 107,810,124 of record CM075961.1, on the reverse strand, counting down.
TGATCAAAATCACCTTCTTGATTAGACATCCTGTGATTTTCAGCCCCCTTGATGTTTGTCCGGGATGGCTGAGAGTGAAATCCTGCTTAATGTCAGGTATGCTGCCTTCAAAATCCAGGAAAGAACGAACCAGACTCCATTAAAGAATAAAGTATGGTACTTTTACTAGATATGAAGTGAACGCAACCAAAGGAAAGCAGGATCTAAGGCAAAAAGTGTGAAAGTTACAGATAGAAAGCATCCCCTCCCACTGTCCACCGTAAATCATCCAATCCAAAGGTCTCCCAGAGGTCAGGTGGAAGCACACGTCTGCCAGTGTCATCAATCAGGAATGCTCTGGCCATTGACCTGACAGCAGCTTCAAAGGTTCAGCAATAAGTCTTAAGAAACAGTTTCGTTTTCCTGGTCAGTATACATAGCCCGGCTAGATACTCCCTCCATTACTATGGCAGCCAAAGCAGAGAAAAGCGGACTGACAATTGCTGTAAAACAAAAAAGATGAAATGGAGGAAAGTCATTCCTGAACATGTTTAAATATATTAGGATAAAGAATGAATTATTAAATATTAAAAGAGAATATATATGGTTAAAAATGGAGAAAATAGAATTTGAGGGAGAAAGAAGATACTGCTTATAGAAATAAGGATAGAAATATTAAAATTTGATTTAAAATATGGAAAAAACACTGGCAGAAATTGTAATTAAGCAAAATATATTTAGATATGATGTTGGATATGATATGATATGGTTATTACTCTGTTTCATAAAATATGTGGGTGTGTATTGGGGAAAACCAATAAAACTTGATTAAAAAAATAAAAAATAAAACATTTTATTTTATTCACATTTGTTGTATTACAACAACAAATTTATTTCTTTCACATTTGTTGTGATGTATGTTACATCAACTTAGATCTAATAATTTTATTAGGTTCATTATTTTCCTGATTTTTTAATGGTATTTTCAATCTGTAAGGCAACTTCTGAGTCACAGAGCTTTTATAATAGTTCAGATTTCATACAGCCATCACTGATTGTGCAGTAATTGCTATTCTGAAAAAAACAACCATTGATCAACATTTCTATTTAGCTCTTCAAAAAGGGTTAACTTCCTACTAGCTTATATGTATTTTTATTGGAGAATATCAAACTTCAGTTCTATGAGACTTCCGGGTGGGACTTCGTCGTCGCCGGGCGGCTTTTGAATAGCTGCCGGCTTCAACGCACTACAGCTGTTGGGCGGCTCGGAAAATCCTCCTTTTGTTTCAAGAGGGGGCTAGAGCCAGCGAAGCCCAGGTAGAGCCCCAGAAGCACCTACAGGGTCGTTTTTTTGCCCTGGAAGGTGCTCTGCTCCCCATCTACTTCGCTGAAGCTCCGCGTGCCGAGGGACCTCTGTCAGCGGCAGAGCGAGACGACTGGAGCAATCCCACCCCTTATTAACAGATCCTGCAACGACTTGAGTTTTAGGTGAGATTTTTTTTTAAAGGGGAATTTTTCTAAAAGTATCCAAGCCTGCTGAGGGCTAAAGGAAAAAAAGTAGCAGTTTAAAATCTGGAGTGAAAGGAACGGAAAATGGCGCTTGGCTAAAAAAGAGGAAACGAAAGTAGAAAGCGAAAGTGATAATTAACTGCTTCAGCCTGCCGGGTTTTAACCTAAAAATACTTTAAAGATTTTAAAGTAGAAAAATAACTTTGGTTGTTCCCCCTTCCTGTAAAACTGGGGAGAAAGACTGGAATTTCAGGGAAGGGAGGAAGATTTTCTTTTTTTAAGAAATTAAGACGTTGCCCAGGCATGGCTTCAAAGAAAACTGGTGGGGATTCCCCTTCTCACCAGACAAAGGAATTATCAGCCAAGTCATTAACCCAGCCTCAGAGTTCAATGCAAGGAGGAGGGAATGAGGATTTGAAAGCTTTTATGGCTAATTTAACAGCAACTCTTGCTAACCAGATTAAAGATTTGAATGTGAAGATAGAAAATAATCAAATTGAAATGAAGCAATTTGTAAAGGAAAAAAGTGACAAGTTGAATCAGGATGTAACTACAGTAGTAACTGCTTTTACTGATGCTTTGGTGGTGGTTGAAAAAAAAGTGGATGATCTAAATTTAGAAGTGGAAAAGAACAAGAAGGATGCAGAGGAGAAATTTTTTAAGGTGGATGTGAGGAATCAGAAGATAGAAGATGAAATTACCATGTTACAATTTCGTACTATGGAGTTTGCCATAAGACTAAGGGGATTGAGGGAGAATAACAGACAAGACTTGAGGGCTGCTTGTGTGGAGATATTGGCCAAAATCTCAAAATTGGAACCTGAGCTAATTGATAAAAGAATTGATAAGATCTACAGGGTTAATTCCCGAGTAGCGAGACAGAGGAACTTGCCCAGAGATGTTGTGATTTATTTTACTGACAGAACGCTGAGAAATAATATTTTGCAAAGTTCTTCTCATACCAGTATTCAAGCGGAGGGCAATCAAATTGGAGTTTTTAAAGAGCTACCACCTAAAATGTTAAGAGACTGGAGAGATTATGGTTTCCTGGTGAATGAATTGAAAAGGCGACAGATTCCATTTAGATGGGATGCACCAGCTGGAATTATTTTGAGATATGAGGATGTCAGATACCGTCTAAATTCGTTGGAAAAAGCAGAACATTTCTACCAGAACATTCTCAAAAGATCTCCAACACCACCACGTTCATCTACATTGTTATCAGTTGAAGGAGCCTCTCAAGACAAGGATTATGAGGAAGGGATTTTAGAATTCCCAAGGGAACAAGAACAACAGGTACTTCAAGTAATGGCAGCGGAGGAAGTATTAGGAGCAGAAGGCGGCTTAACAGATGATTTTTTTACTGACCTCCCAGAGCCTAGAACAAAACACTCCAGAGCGACAAGAGAGGTGGATCCGGACCTTGAATTGTTGATGCAAGAACTAAAAGACCAACGTATAACTCGTGCAGCAGAAAAGCAGAGACTAGAGAAGCAAAAACAACAGAGGTCCGAGGTGCCACAAGAAATGAAGGGGACGAATGGGAGACTACAAAAATCCGAAGCAGTGGGAGGGGCAAGACCCAAGACTTCTGTTGTTGAACAAGGTCTTAGGCAAATGCTCAGCAAGCTTCGTGAATCTTCAGATGGCAGTTAAACTTTTATCGTGGAATGTGAATGGTTTGAACTCCCCACAGAAAAGAAGGAAAATATTTCACTATTTGAAGCAGTACAAAAATGAGATTGTTTGTCTACAAGAAACTCACATTAGAACCCATGACCAAAAATATTTGATAAATTCAAAACTTGGAGCACATTTTATTTCTTCTAATTTGGTGAAAAGGAATGGATTAGTACTGTACATTTCCAAAAGAATACCAGCTAAACTTGTGGAATCGGATGATGAAGGAAGATATATTGCGGTTGAAATAAATGTACAGAATGTTCAGTTGCTTTTGATAGGAATCTACGCCCCTAACCAGCAGCAAGAAACTTTTTATAAATTACTACACAGTAAAATACTGCAATGGAATTATAAGTCTTTTTTGATTATGGGAGATTGGAATGGAGTGATTGATACAAATCTTGACAAAAAGACATTGGCTAAGAAGGGGAATAAATTACCACAGGCTTTCTTTGTATTGAAAGAAGAATTACAACTGAAGGACGTATGGAGAATTCATCATCCGAAGGAACTGGACTTTACCTTTTTCTCTGATAGACATAAATCCTTTTCCAGGATTGACTTTATATTGGTTTCTACTGATTTACTTGCTAACACGACTAAGACTAAGATTTTTCCAAGAACTTTGACTGATCATAGTTCTGTATGGATGGAAATGGACTTTGGTAAGAGGGAGAGAAGATCCTGGAGACTGAATGAGAATTTATTTAGGTATGAGAAGAATATAGATGATCTTAAAAAACACGTGAAGGAATTTTTTCAACTGAATTTGAATAAAGGTACACCTATTGAAGTTGTTTGGGATGCAAGTAAGGCTTATATGAGAGGTGTACTGATTTATATGAATTCTAAGTACAGGTCAATACGACAAAAGACAAGAACAGAACTGGAGGTAGAAATAAAGGAAAAAGAACAATTGCATATAAAAAATCCGACTGATGAGAAACTACAGCAAACTATAAAACTTCTGAAAGACCAATTTCAAATATTGATAGCTGATCAGACGGCGACTAATTTGCAATTTGCCAGGCATAATACCTTTTGCAATGCTAATAAGCCAGGCAGATGGTTAGCATACACTTTAAGAAAGAAACAAAGTTCTCGTATAATAGATACTATTGAATATAAAGGCAAACAGGTCTTTCAACAGACGTCAATTCATCAAGCTTTTTTAGATTATTATTCTAATTTATATCGTACAGATAATATTCAAGAGGATCTTATTGATGAATATCTTGGAAAGACGAGAGTTACAAAAATTTCATTGGAACAAAGAGAAAGACTGAATCATTTAATAACTTCTGAAGAGATTTTGTCCGCAATTAAACAACTGAACACAGCTAAAGCTCCTGGGACGGATGGTTTGACAGCAGTATATTATAAGAATTTACAATCAGAATTGGTAGAGCATCTTAAGGACTTATTTTGCAGTATACAGCGGGGGGGGGGGGGTAAAATACCCCCCTCATGGAAGACCGCTTTTATTTCACTTATACCAAAGGAAGATGGTTCTTCAAAACCAGAAAATTTTAGACCAATATCTCTCCTGAATACGGATTACAAAATTTTTGCCAAAGTTTTGGCCAACAGATTGATGCCAGTTATTCAAGAGGTGATTCATAGTGATCAAGCAGGTTTTATTGAGGGGAGATACATGAAGGATAATGTGCGGCAAGTCATAGATTTATTGGAATATCTTGAGAAAAGTAAACAGATCCCTGCGGTGCTGGTATTTTTGGATGCGGAAAAAGCCTTTGATCGAGTCAATTGGGACTTTCTAGTAAAGACTTTGTATAAAATGGATTTTGGAGATCAGTTTGTACAAGCAATTGAGGCAATCTATCAAGAACAGACAGCACAAATGGTTATTAATGGAAGTTTAACCACCAATTTTCATATACAGAAAGGAACTAGACAAGGTTGCCCGCTATCTCCATTTTTGTTTATTTTAACTTTAGAAGTCTTGTTGAATTCTTTACGGGATTCGAATAAACTGAGTGGAATTGTTGTAAGGCAAAAAGATTATAGGACGAAAGCATTCGCAGATGATCTGGTTGTAACCCTAACACGACCTTTGGAATCAATCATCCAGATGAAAAACACTATTGAGGAGTATGGTTTGGTCTCAGGTTTTAGACTAAACCAGAAAAAGACTAAGATGATAGTTAAGAACATGTCGGAACCACAAAGGACTGAACTGGAAAGGGTGGCAGCCTTTGAAATAGCTACAAAGGTGAAATATCTAGGAGTCCAGGTTGCAGCGTCGAACATAAAACTTTTTCAAAATAATTATGAGGTTTTGTGGCATAAGATTCAAAAGGACCTTGAAATATGGAAGAAACTGCAACTATCTTTACTTGGAAGAATAGCAGCAGTTAAGATGAACGTTCTACCTAGATTTCTGTTTTTGTTTCAAATGATCCCAGTGCTTAAAAGTGATAAAACATTGGCCGAATGGCAGTCAGGTCTAAACAAATTCATTTGGAATGAGAAAAAACCAAGAGTTAAGTTTAAAATTATGCAAGATGTTCGTGAAAGAGGTGGCCTTAAAGTTCCAAACCTACGTTTATATTACGAAGCTGCAGTGTTGACACAAGTGGGTGATTGGTTTGGAATAACGAAAAATGACATTCTGAATTTAGAAGGCCATGATTTGGTTTTTGGTTGGCATACATATTTGTTTTATGAAGACAAGTTGGATAATGTATTTAAAAGTCATATACTGTGACAGGCGTTGATGAGAGTTTGGAAGAAGCACCAGTTTCAATTGGATTACACATGTCTATCTTAGACCAATATCTCCTTGCTTCTAGGCATGTCCACCACATGTGGTAATAGGATCCTGGGGTCTGATGACATTTCCAACACTTCTCTGATTTGTTCTGGAACATTCTAGAGATTCTCGATGGGGATAAGTGCCACCTGTAAAATATCTTATACAAATTTTCCTTATATGCTGTAGACATTGTCATTTTATAATTATGAGACCACAATTTTTGCCATTTTTCTAAATCAATCCCATAACCAAAATTTTTCCCCCATGCTACCATCAATTCTTTAACTTGTTCTTCTTCAAATTTTAACTCTAGCAAAAACCCATACAATTTTTTAATAATATGATCATCAGCTCCCATTAAAATCTTATCCAAATGAGTCAAAGCATTGTAAAACCCTTCTTGCTTATAATCTTCTCGATACCTAGTAAATATTTGCATATATGAAAACCAATCCATCTTAAATCCCTGATCCTCTAGTTCCTGTTTTAATTTGAGTTCACCCTTTTCATCCAATAGTTCACTATACCTAATAGTTTGTTCCTTTCTAAATATTACGGGATAAGAAAAAGCCTCTGCTGTGGATATCCAAACAGGTATTTTCAAATAATAAAGTTTTTTAAACTTTTCCCAATTCAGTTATAAAGCTTCCCGTATTTGATTTCTTCCAAAATACCCTTGTGTTTTTGTTCCTTTATACCATAAGAAAGCATGCCAACCCATCAACAAATCATGTCCCTCCAGATTTAATAGTGTAGTATTCCTCAGGGTTATCCATTCTTTTATCCACGTTAAGCTTGCGCTTGGTAATACAATTCAAAATTGGGCAGACCAAAGCCCCTCCTTGATTTAGCATCTTATAACAGCTTTAACTTTATTCTCACCTTTTTCCTTTGCCATATATCTCGTTATCATTTTATCTAAGTCTATAAAAAATTCTTTATCCAACTTAATTGGAATTGTCTGAAATAAGTACAGGATTCTAGACAAGACATTCATCTTAATGGTTGAAATCCAACAGTCAAAGTCAATTGCAAGTTGCCCCATTTCAACAAATCTTGCCCTATCTGTTGTTTAAGCTTGTTGTAATTGTTTTATTTCAAAGCATCTTGGAATTAAGTGTATCCCCAAGTATTTCACTTTATTTGTAATCTGCATTTTCGAAATCTCCATCAACTCTTCTTTCTGTTTTTTCAACATATTTTTAGTCATTACTTTCGTTTTATCTTTGTTAATTTTCAAACCAGCTACTTTTCCAAAATCTCCAATATTTTCTATTAATTTACTTATTGTTATTAATGGTTCTTCAATAATAAAAACCAAATCATCTACAAAAGCTTGGAGCTTGTATTCTTCCTTTCGAATCTTCATGCCCTTTATCTCTTTTTCTCCTCTGACATGCCTATTTACAACTTCTAATGTCAATATAAACAACAATGGGGATAAAGGACATCCTTGTCTCGTGCCTTTTTCCATTTCAATTGCATCCATCAATTCTCCATTTATCATTACTTTTGCCGTTTGTTTAGAATAAATAGTTTCAATGGCCTCTACAAATTTCCTCCCAAAGCCCATTCTTTCCATTTGAAGAGTCATAAACTGCCAGTTAACATTGTCAAAGGCTTTTTGTGCATCTAAAAAAACCAAAGCCATCTGCTTTTCAGGATGTGCTTCATAATACTCTAAAGTGTCCAAGATTATTCTTATGTTGTCCCTAATTTGTCTTTTTGGGAAAAATCCATTTTGATCCGAATATATGAAATTATTTAAGTGTCTATTAAGTCTCTCTGCCAATATTGAAACAAAAATTTTATAGTCCAAATTTAACAAGGATATAGATCTATAGTTTTTGATTTGTTGTGGGTCTGTATCTTCTTTATGAATCAAAGTAATATATGCCTCTGTCCATAATTTGGGTATTTCCTTCTTTGTAATCACTTCATTCATCACCTCCAATAATGGGATGGTCAAAGGTTCTTGTAATGTCTTATAATATTCAGCTGGTAGGCCATCGGGCCCTGGTGTTTTGCCATTTTTTTGTTTCTTAATTGCTTCTATTAACTCCATCATCGTTATGTTTCTTTCCAACATCTCCTGAATATCTTTACTAATCTGAGGTAACTTTGCATCTTGTAAATACTTGGACACTTCTTTCTTTTCTATTGTCTCTCTTTTATATAGTTTTCTGTAAAACTCATATATAATCTTTCCCATCTCTTTATGTCCAAATTTGCTTTCTCCTTGTTCATCAATAAGGTGAGTTATATTTCTTTCCTTTTCCTCTCTTTCCTTTTTCAATTTATGTGCTAACCATCTGTCTGGTTTATTCGCATTTTCAAAACAATTTTGTTTAGCACTTCTTATCTTCTGAGCCAATTCTTCTTTCTCCAATAGATCCATTTTATGTTTTACTGTATTCATTTTAATTTTGACAATCTTCTTATGTGGATCATTCTGAAGTTCCTTCTCAAGTCTCTTATAATTGTCAATCAGTGTTTTCAGTGTTAATCTTTTTTTTTACATTCTTTTTTCTTGTATAGTCTATAATTAATCCTCTAGCAAATGCCTTCATTGTATCCCAGCGGATCTGTATAGATGTCTCATCTTTCTTGTTTCTTTAAAGAAGAAGGCCAATTCTCTTTCCATCTTATGCACAAACTCTTACTCTTTTAATATTGTATTATTTAAAGTCCATCTAGCTCTTCGTTTTTGTCCTTTCCAAGTTATCATCACCGGATTATGTTCCGCCCATAAATTAGTTTCTATTTCCACATGTTTTATATTCAACACAATTCCATTGTTGACCATATCATGTCTAGCCTAGACCACAATAGATGTCCGTCAGAATAAAATGTTTGGTTGTGTTAATAGGTATTCATGTTGTTTTTTAATATGTACTTCTTGTAGACATATCTGCTTTTAATTTCTCTAATATGTACTTCTTGTAAAGATATTATATCTGCTTTTAATTTCTCTAATATGTATATCTTGTAAACATATTATATCTGCTTTTAATTTCTCTAATTTGTGGAATTAGAATTCTGCTAGCCGAATTGAGTCCATTTATATTTATTGAGATTAATTTTCTCTCTTCCATCTTCATACTTTATATATATAAGTTTTATTGCTCTTATCTCATGTTGTTCTCTTGGTTCAGTGTTTCCGCCAACTGCTTCTTCAGTCGATTCAAGGAATATCAATTCTTCCTCAGTAAGTTTTAATGATACTGCCGGTTGAGGTTCAACTTGAGTTTCCGTGCCTTTCCTTTGAAATAATTGATCATGAATTGCCCTTGCTTTATCAATTGTATTCAACCTGTATCTTTGAAATTGCCATGTAACGACCAGTCCTTCTGGGGTCAGCCATCTAAAGTTAATTTCTTTCTGAATCAAGATTTTGGTCAAGAATTGATATTCTCTTCTCAACTCTCTGATTTTCCTTGGTATCTGTCTCAAGACCACAACTTCTTTTTCTTTGTATTTCAAGGTTTTATTCCTTGCTGCTTGTAAGATTTGCATTCTGATCGATTTTTTAGTAAATCTTATGTGTACCTCTCTTGGCAGTTTATTTGGCGTATAGCGTATTTGGTGTAAACTCGATAAATCTCGTCAACTCCCTCCAACACCTTCTCTTTGGGGATTTCTAGAGCAGTGGTTCTCAACCTTCCTAATGCTGCGACACTTTAATACAGTTTGTCATGTTGTGGTGACCCCCAACCATAAAATTATTCCTAAAACCATCGAAATGTGTTTTCCTATGGTCTTAGGCCAGGGGTCCCCAACCTTTTGGACCTCAGAGACCACCAAGTTCATAATTTTAAATTTCGTGGACCACTAATACAAATCCAGCATGGCATTTACTGAAGCACCTGGACTCCCAGTGGTGGGATGGAGTCCTTCAGGCACTCTCCCTCCCCACTCTCTCTCCCTCCCCCACTCTTTCTCTCCTCCTCTCTCTCTCTGTGTCTCCCAGTCCCTCTCTCATTCTCTCTTTCTCCCCTCCTCTCTCTCTCCTACTCTTTCTCTCTCATTCTCTCTTTCTCTCCCCCGCTCTCTCATTCTCTCTTTCTCTATCCCCCTCTTTCTCATTCTTTCTCTCCCTCCCACTCTTTCTCTCATTCTCTCTTTCTCTCCCTTCTTTCTCTCTCCCCCTCTCTCATTCTCTCTCCCCCTCTCTCTTTCTCATTCTTTCTCTCTCCCCTCTCTTTCTCATTCTGTCTCTTCCCCTTCTTTCTCTCTCATTCTCTTTTTCTCTCCCCCTTTCTCTCTCTCTCCCCACTCTCTCATTCTCTTTCTTTCTCTCCCACTCTTTCATTCACTTATTCTCTCTCCCCCTTTCTCTCTCTCCCCCCACTCTTTCTCTTTTTCTCTCCCACTCTCTCATTCAGATTCTCTCATTCTGATTCACTCTCTCTCTGATTCTCTTTCATTTTGTCTCTCTCATTCTCTCTCTGATTCTCTGATTCTCTCTCTTTCATTCTCTCTCTCTCTCTTTCTCTCTGTCTCTCATTCACTCTCTTTCATTCTCTCTTTTTCGTTCTTTGACTCTTTCTGTCTATCTCATTCTGATTCTCTCTTTCATTCTTTGTCTCTTTCTCTCTGTGTCTCATTCTGATTTTCTCTCATTCTCTTTCTCTCTCATCTCATGGGCCAGCCAGTGTCTTGGGGCTGAGAGGAAGTCAAGCAACTCTCTGAGAGACCGAGGTGCACGGAGCACCAACAAGGGCCATAAGAAGTGTAGGAGCAAAGCACTACTTGAACTTGCATGAGCATTCGCCTTGGTATATTTGTGCCAGCTGGTGGCCAAGGCAGCCCTCATCTCTTGCCACTTGGGACTCAGAGCAGTAAATGGTGACTGGTCTGGGGAGCAGACGGATTTTGCTATCCATTGCAGATGCTAGATTGGCCCCCTGCAAGCTCTTGTCTCTCGAGGAGCGCTCCCTGAAACGGTCCCGGGGACTTTGGCCAGGCTCCTCAAGAGACGAGAGCTTGCAGGGGCCGATCTGGTGTCTGCAGTGGAGAGCAAAATCCAGCTTCTTCTCTCTGCTGTAAGTGCGCCATCAGGATTCTGCCTTGGTATATTTGCGCTGCAAGGCAGCCCTTGTTTCCTGCTGCTTGGGACTCGGAGCAGTAAACAGCGTCTGGTTCAGGGAGCAGCTGGATTTTGCTCTCCATTGTGAATGCCAGATCAGCCCCCTGTAAGCTCTTGTCTCTCGAGGAGCCCGACCAAAGTTACCAGTGCCGCTTCAGGGAGTGCTCCTCAAGAGATGAGAGTTTGCAGGGGGCAGATCTGGCATCCACAATGGAGAGCAAAATCTGGCTGTTCCCTGGACAAGACGCCATTTACCTCTCCGAGTCCCAAGTGGCAGGAGAGGAAGGCTGCCTTGCGCCACTGGCTGGTGCAAATATCCCGAGGCAGAATGCTGTTGCTGTGCAAATGAAAGTAGTGCTTTGCTCCTGCAGCTTCTAGCCATTGCAGACGCGCTTTTTCCTGCTTGTGCTGCCACCCCCCCCACCTCCACAAAAGCGCCATATATTCCGGATGGCAAGGGTTGCGCTCCTTTTTCTGTATTGCACCACCTGCAAAAATATGAAAACTTCTCCGCGGACTACCACCGGTTGGTGACCGCTGTCTTAGGTGACCCCTGTGAAAGGGTTGTTCGAGCTCCAAAGGGGTTGCGACCCACAGGTTGAGAATCACTGTTCTAGAGCTTCAGCCAGCAATCCAGTCATCACATGCCAGGTCTTCTCCTTTCTCTTCTTGCACATTTTGAAATCTTAGGTAAAATTCAGCTTTATCCATTTCCCAGCTGACTATCCCGCTGCCTTCAAGTTCAACCTCCCACAGTCTATACTCAATTTCTTTCATTTTCTTTTCCTTTTGATCTTCTTCTCTAATTTAGAAATTCTCTCATATTTCACCTTTGCTTGTTGGATGTTATCCACTTTTTCATCTGTTTTGAGTAGCTCCTGCTCCCTCCTTTGCACTTTTTCATCTGTCTTAGATAGTTGATTCTCCACCTTAGATAATTGTTGTTTCATTCTTTGTAAAACTGCTTGTAGAGACGCTCCTTTGTCTTTGTCTTTGTCTTTCTCTTGTTGTAACATGGTTTGAATGGATCTTTGGCCGTCAGAAGGTGATGGTACAGGCATAGTTGTAGCTGACCCCACTGTCGTAGCTTTCCTACTCATTTTATAATCCAATCAAAGGGAAAAATCCAAGACAAAAAATCCAAAAAGAAAAAAAGGGGAGGAGAGAAAAAAGAAAAAAAGAAGGGTAGAGTAAAAATTATAAAATCTGGAGAGGAAAAAACATAGGGTGTGTGTGTGTATTTTTCTCTCACCTAGGTTTTTCCTACGTAAATCAAGATGTTTCTACAGCCATAGTTCAGTGACATCTCATTCACTAGTTTCTAGGCTTTATCAGACATCAAAGCAGCATTTTGCTTTGTGTTGTGAGACTTAAGGGAGACTAAGATAGATCTATTTCTGACTAGTTTGTCTTCTTCAGTTAGCCACACCCTGATCTCATGACTCTTCCCTGTAATGGTGTATGTATATGTGTGTGTAGGTGTGTATGTATATCTATCTATATCTATCTATATCTATCTATATCTATCTATCTATCTATCTATCTATCTATCTATCTATCTATCTATCTATCTATCTATCTATCTATCTATCTATCTATCTATCTATCTAACTAACTAACTAACTAACTAACTAACTATATAATCCAATCTAGTTCTTCAGGTACTTCCACACCTTAATCCTTTGGGTAAAAAATAGGGAAAAAGAGAAAGAAAAGAAAATAGGAAAAAACAAAAACTTTAAAAAGTAAGGGGAAAAAAAGATTCACAAATATTTAAAAAAAAAGAAAATAAAAAGAAAATCTTCAATCTCTGGGGTTCCTTAGTCCAGTACTACTTATATCCAATTTTTCTCAACCAAAACAAAAAGTAAAACGAGAGAGTGTAGGCTTTTTTTTAAAAAAAAAGTCCAAAAAGTGTACAGAGAGTGACAGTGTAATCTGTCCACGATATTAAATGAAAAGTTTGAATAATAACAAGTGCAGTTTCAAGAGAACAAAATTCTTCTTTGTTACTTTGAGGTTTCTAGATCAAAAATCCAGTTGAAACACTTGTTTAAACAATACAGATATGCCACTTCTTCAACTCTTCCTAGGTCTTATCAGCCTAGCTGGAAACCTTTTTGTTTTGTTACAGTGTATCTCTAAACTGCCACTTTAAATCAACAAGAAAAAGAAAGAAATAAAAAATAAAAAATAAAACTATCTCCAGTAGGTGGCACTGTACACTGTCATTTCTTCTTAGTCAGTCTTACAATTTTCTCATTATAAATCCAAATGAAAAATAAAGTAAAAGGAGAAGTTTTAAAGAAAAAGCCAAAATTTCCTTTTCATCATTTTTTTTCCAACCAATCCAAAAAATTCCAGCCCATATCAGCCAATTCAAAAAAGAAAAAGGGGAAAAATATCAAGCCTTTAACAAGTTTCTCCTTTAAGTCAAGTCAGTCACAGTCAATAGTGAAAGTGAAGCAATTAAGCCTCGTTACAAAGTAGCCAAGTAAAGTAAAGGGAAAAAAAACTTTTTTCTTCTTAAAGTTTGCCGCTTATCTCTTCTTACAAACACTCTTCAAAACTATTTGTCTCAGGGTGTCCTCAGTATAAAACTAAAAAGAGCAGCCTCACTGATCAGATGCACTGTCCTTCCTCTCGCTTTCAAATTGTCCCAGCCTTGGCAGCCATTAAAAGCTGAAGCTCCAGAGCTGGAATAAGAGCTTTCCCAGGATCAATCGGGGGTTTGCGATACCCCTGAGATCACCGGGATGCACTCTTCACTATCACAACCAAAACTAAGCTGTGAGGTCCATAAAGAACTGTCCGGGACCGGAGATATTGGCAGGAATTTCTGGAGCGCAAAAACTTCCTGTCCGTTTCGCCGTGACGTCAGGTGACCTCCCGAAACCCAGTGTTATTGTCTTTATCTTTGTTGTTAAACCAATCATTTTTATTTTTTGACTGTTAAACACAGCATGAACACTTGTTTTGTCTGTTGAACACAGCATATCCTTTTATTATTTTTTGGCTGTTACAAAGCATGCCCTTTCTTATTTGGCTGTTAAACATAGCATATTAGTTTCTATTTTTTGGCCGTTACACAGCACATTCCATTTTTTGGCTGTTGAACACAGCATATTCATTTTTTGGCCATTATACAACATATTCAGTTTTGTTTTGGCTGTTACACAGCATATTCCTTTTATTTGGCTGTTCAACACAGCATATTGTAACTTTTTGGCTGTTGAACACAGCATATTCATAGTTGGTTTAACTATCAATCTCTACTTTCTTTGTTATTTCCATCCATCTATTCATTGCTTTTTCTTATTTTTCTGTATCCTTTTTCATGACATTCATGACATTTTAACATTGAGACATGGTTTTTGCTTAAAACATATCTTTAACTGTATTTATAAATTCTTTTTAACGTTTTCAATTAATCATATTTATCCTTATTCTTTTCCTTAACATTTTGACATTAAAACATAGTTCTTTCATCTAGCACTGTGATGGTGAACCTATGGCACAGGTGCCACAGGTGGCGCATGGAGCCATATCGGTGGGCATGCGAGCTCAGCTCAGGCATGCGTGCATGCGCCAGCCAGTTCATTTTCGGGCCTTCTGGACCCACCAGAAGTCAGGAAACACACTGTTTCCCGTCTCCGGAGGCCCTCTAGGGGAGGTGGGGAAGGCTATTTTTGCCCTCCCTAGGCTCCTAGAAAGGCTCTGAAGCCTGGGGAGAGCGAAAAATGGGCCTATTGGGCCCACCATGCCATCGAGTGCCAAAAGCAGGGGGAGCATCGGAGGGGCAGGGCACATAGAATTATGGATGTGGGTACATGTGCGTGTGTCCCCCCCACGCTCCCCCCCCATGCTTTTGGCATGCGATGACAAAAAGGTTAGCCATTACTGATCTAGCATATCTTTACATGTATTAATTAATTTCTTTTAACATTCTTGATTTCTATAATAAACATCCCTTTTATTATTACAATCCACCTTTATTTTATTTTAATCACTTTATCTTCATTTCCTCATCTGCAAACGTATACTTCCTTCCATTTTCCAAATTTTTAATTTTGTTCTCCATAAATCAAGTTAATTCTCTTTTCTTATTTTTGTTCTGGATATGATATATCAAATATTTTTCTTTTGAAGCTGCGCTTGATCCTTCTTCTGTTCCTGCACCAGTATTTAAGTTATTATTATTTAAACTGTAGGAGTTCCATTGTAGATTTCTTTTCTTTTCACCATAATCAAACTGCCTGCAACCAGGAATGAAAAATCCTCCTCCATAGAGTTCAGTAATTTTTATCTATAGAGTTCAGAGTTTTCCATAACAAAGGGAGGATACAAAGTTCCTCTTTACGCCAGATGGTGTTTCTCTCTAATCCACATTTTCCATTAGTCATGCAAGATTCCATTTTATTTATTGTTATATTACCATCAAATTTATTTCTTCTTTTAATTAAAAAAATTATCAAATCTTTTTCCTTTTTAAAATCCAATTCAAATTTTTAAAGTGTTTAGTCTTTTAATCATATCTTCAGATTATTTCTCTTAGTTCTATTCCAAAATTAATTGTTACTCTGGTCTTTGTCTCTTTAAAGTTGTAGTTTTAAAAAGTTTTCCAAGGCCCCTTTGTTGCATAGCCGCTGTTGTAGGCTAGGGTTCTTCTAATTATTAATAATGCTCTGAACGTTGTTGCAAGCCTGGGCTGTTGTCACTCACCCAGCTTCAAAGAGCTCCATCTTTCTCCGCTTTCATCTAGCACTTTTCTTGCCCAATTGTCTCAGCTTCGTGGCAGCTGCCATGGCTGCTGCTCCCCACTGCCGACTCACAGAGGGTTCCCTTTGACCTCCAAGGAATTGCCTGTTCCTCTTGGTTGTCCGAGGCACCACTCTTCTTCCCCTGTCCCTGCAAGACAGGTTTGGTCCGAAGACCCATCGGCAGCGGTTCAGCGGGTTTTCGCGGGACTCATGAGAACCCACTATTTCCCCGACTGTCTTGCCGCAACGCCAAACCGGTAGTCCCAAAGCCCTTTTTTTGACTCGTGCAGCATACAGGTCCTCAATGAAAGGCAGGTTGGTAGCAATTATTTTTTCTGCTTTTTAAAAATTAATTTATGTTAATCCAAGATGGCACCGCGGAAGGCTGCCTTGGTGAAATGGTCTCTAATGGTTTCTTTATTTTTAATTATTGTCTGCGACTCACTACAGATTTCTTACTCACGAACTAGTGCACAACCCGGAGCACTAGTGAAAGCTCTCTTAGCTGCAATTGCCACTTGATCTTTGAGTCCAGGAGAACCCTTGGGTTGCAGATAGAGTCTTATTGGGGTCGTACCACATCAAAAAGAATTAAAAATGTCAAAGTCCTGATCTTGGAACTCATGTATCCAAAGCCATTTAGGCTTGCCAGAGTTCAGTCAAAGCCTGTCACCCCTCATCCAGGCCCCTACAGCCTCCAATCATCTTAAGAAGGCAGCAACAGGATCACTTGGGTCACCGGAATGGATATACAGAATTGAATGTTGTCAGTTGAGCCCTCAATTTATGGTGATGGATAATCTCTTCATGTAGTTATTAAAAAGGAGTGGAGGGAATACTGAGCCCTGCAACTTACCATAAAAGAGCAGCCATGGACTGCATCTCTCACTCCAATTGGGACTGTCCTTGAAGAAAGGAGCTAAACCAGCACAAAATTTTGCTACCCAGACTCCATAGCTGGCCCAAAAGTATATCATTCTGCTGAGACGTCAAGAAAAGCAAAGATGGCTGAACCCCCATCCCACTTCTTTCTGAGATTGTCCACAAATAAGACCAATTCTGTTTCTGTCCCATAAGTGAGCCTGAACCTGGACTGATCTACAACGGGGTTCCTAGGCGACATTCTGCAGACAAAACAAGGGCAGAGAAATAAATTGCTGAATTGTTAATTTTGGGACTTCAATAATGAAGTATTATGAAGCATCTGTGTTAGTACAAATTAGTGACTGGTTTAATTTGACTGAGCAAAGAATTTTAAATGTAGAAGGATATGATTTGTTATATGGATGGCATGCCTATTTATTATATGAAAAGAAAGTAGATAAAGTTTTTAAAGGTCATATACTTAGAAATGCTTTGTTGAGAGTTTGGATGAAATATCAATATAAGTTAAATTATAAGATACCTATTTGGGCAAACCCCAGACATGCAATAGAAAATACAAGCATAGAACAAAAGATGGAAGTGATTACTTATAAAGAACTTTTATTCAATGGAAGGGGTAAATTACAACTTAAGCCGCTAGAGGCTCTGAAGGAGGAAGGGTAATTTATACTTGGTTTCAATATGGTCAACTTAAAGCAAGATGGAGGGACGATCAAAAAATTGGTTTTATGGAAAATGAAGAAAACTTGGTAAAACAAATTGGAGATCAGAGTACTATGCATATTAAAAGGTTATATAATGTATTATTAGAGGTAGATTCAGAAACAGAACTGGTTAAAGATTGTATGATCAAATGGGCCAGAAATTTCCAGGAACCAATAATGATGGAAACATGGGAAAAGATCTGAGTTAGAAATGTTAAATTTACTCAAGCACAAAATTTAAGAGAAAACTTGTATAAGATGTTTTATAGATGGCATTTAGATCCAAAAAAAATTGTCATGTATGTATCCTAATGTACAAATGCTGGAGATGTGATTGTGAAGATACAACATACTTTCATATATGGTGGACCTGTAAGAAAATTAAAGCATTTTGGATAAAAATTTGGTGGGTAATGCAGAATATTTTGAAAAGGAGATTGAAATTTACCCCACAATTGTTTTTATTGGGTATTACAAATGATTGTACAGTAGTAGAGATGAAATTGCTTTTAAATTCAATAACAGCAGCCAGATTGCTGGTTGCACAATATTGGAAGAAAGACTCTTTACCCACTGTAGAAGAATGGACTTTAAAAGTAATGAATTTAGCCGAAATGGCAAAAATCTCGGCCTATTTGAAAGACCATATGCAGGAAAAATATATTTTGGAGTGGAGGAAATGGATCAATTATATTCGGAACAAGTATCAAATAAGAAGACATCAAATTGCGTATGAATGAAACAGAATTAAAGAAATGTTGTGTTAATTATATTGGAGTTAAGATTCTGGGGGGGGGGGTTAGAGGTTAGATAGATTAATTTAGATGATCTTTGGGGTTTTTTTGTTTTTGTTTTTGTTTTTAATACCCTGTATTTTACTCTGGGAAGTTGGGGAAGAGAGGGGGAGGGAAGAAGAGGGGGGGGGTGTTGGGAGGGGGGAAATATCTTTTATTTTGTATTGTTATAAAACTTTTCAATAAATAAATAAATAAATAAATAAAATTTAAATTGTAGCCACTCAAAAGCAGTACAATACATTTCAACTATGTATTGAAAAACAGTTAGACAAATAGTATTTAACAAGTTTAACAAATAACTAACATTCCCTTCCCTTACTAGATTACAGGTAGACCTCAAGTTATGAGCACAATTGAGCCCAATATTTATGTTGCTAAGTGAAACATTTGTCAAGTGAGTTTGTACCATTTTGCGTTTTTTCTTTCCACATTTGTTAAGTGAATAACTGCAATTGTTAAATTAGTAACAGGGTTGGTAAGTGAATCTGGTTTTCCCATTGACTTTGTTTGTCAGAAGGTCACAAAATGTGACCACATGACCCTGGGACACTGCAACCATTGTAAATGTGAATCAGTTGTCAAGCTTTCAAATGTAAATTACATGACCATGGGGATGCTGCAACAGTAGTAAGTGTGAAAAATGGTCATAAGACACTTTTTTTCAGTGCCATTGTAAATTCGAACTGTCATTAAGTGAACTATCTGTATTGTGAGAAATCGAGAACAACCTGTATTGTTCTTTTTTAAATTTTATGTCGAGGTCCTTCAATCTTAATCTCCTCAAAAAAAGGCATTTTTCTTTGAAATGAAAATCATTTTAAGATGGTGGTTCTGTCTCTTCACCTTCCACACTATTTTAAGTCAGTAGCAAGAATACAACAGCTGCTTCTTTGCACATTTACTTGCTCCCAAGAGTGGACTTTCAATGATGATTTTGGCTCTGCTCCAGTTGTTGCATTGTTTCATGAATATAGATCTCCCTAATTCCCTCTGAATAAGAGATTGTGTGTATGTGTGTAAGACTTGATGTGGAATAAGCTTTCTTTCCCTTATGTATATAGTGACTTTTGAAAAAATTTGCTTTTTCCTTGAACTCTCACTGGGCTTTTTCCTGGGTCATTCCATGTGAAGTGGTCTGGGGCTCCCAGCTCAACCATCACAGATTTCAATGAAATTTGGTGTGAACATGCACATATGTCCCCAATGAACATTGGTAAAATGCTATGTTTGTTGATGCAATACTTGCAGAGATATAGTCATTTGTATGACCCCATATCGCAGCCTTTGACAGTATGACTCTGAGGTTTTAGCAACTTTGAGACATAATATCTCCGGCAATATTTTGTTGAGAGAAATAAAACTTGGCCATCTTTTACAACTTGTTGTGCTCTATTCAACAAAATAAAAAAACATCCTCATGAGCGATCTCCATGTAGATAATTTGGAGCAAAGTTGGCCAAAAATTACTGTGGTGCAAAAAAAGTGTAAAGTTTGACTTTTTATATCTCTGGAAGGAAAGGTATGAGAAATGTGAAACTTTGTGCATAATAACTTAGCAACACAAGGTTGTCAAATATAACATTTCATTCTCCTACTGCTTTCCAGTAGTTCACAAATTGAGTGTAAAGTTGACAGTTTTTGTAAAAATGCCAAAAATAGGGTATTTTCAGCCCACTTTTACAAAAAAAGACCTTCTGGAAACTCTGTTAAATCATTCTCATTAGAAAGAGCATGTTTCAATCCCCCTAAAAAAGTAGGTTGGTGTTTCATCTCTGACATATAAAGCCCTAAAAATAGGGACAAAGTTGTGGATGTTGCTATGGCAGCATCACATGCATTCTATTATTGCTTCATCTTGTTTGTTTTATATAGACATCATTATATTGCGTTGATCCATGGTGACATTGTCACTGCCAGTTCAGGCACTTGACCCAGCAACCCCATCGCCATAGGGGGCACACCTGATAGCCATGCAATACCAGCCATGGGTGGGTTTCTTGGTTCAGGTTCCCAAGGCGGCAATTGGGCAGCTTATCCTAGGTTCCCAAGCCAAAACTGGGTAATTTTTATGGTTTTAATTCTACTCCAATAGTTTCTGGCTTCTGGACACGTCCATCCAATATGATAGTAGGTGTCAGCTTCTCAGTGCTGACATAGTAAAGAGGGGGTTAAATTCCTATGAGATTATTAAGAGAGAGTGCCGTAGAATGATTTAGATAATGACCAATAGGATAAGGAAGCAAACCAGGAAAGGGAGGGATGATGGAGCAGAGGTCATTTCCTGGCTGCATATGAGTCCGTGAAGACGTTGTTCTAACAAATAAAAGTTTTTTTTTCTTTATTATCAAAATGTGAGAGGCATCTAATTTCGTTCAGACAACTCTAGCGTGACAGACAGACAGGAAAAATGTTTTCTAAAACAAAAAGAAATGCTCTCTTCAAAGACTTTTCTTCTAAAAATATTTATGCATTCCTAATCAACTCCATTGGCAGACCTTCAGATGTCGCTGTAGCAACCATCTGAGGCCATGAAGAAAACTATCTCCACCGGAGGTTTGCCTCAGAAAAGGAAAAAATTATGATGCCTTTTTGCTGGACTCCAATCAAGTGGCAGGTAAGGGGGGAAGGTTCTATGGCTCTCCAAACGGCAGCATAGCCCCCCCCACACAAAAAAAGATGAGAGAAGAAAGCTCCAAAATGCACGCAGGGCTTCCCTCCCTGCTCAGCAAGCGACCCAGCCCAGCCACGGCATCACTCCCCTGCACCCAAATGGGAGATAATGAAGAAGCCCAAAGGCACCGTGGGCAGGCTCACAGACCCCTGCAATGGGAGGAGAGGCCACTGAGGGTGGAACCACCCCGATTCAGAGGGAAATTTGATGGGGATCCGGACCTGCTAGCACAATTTCTCGATGCAGCTGAGATTTACATCGAGCGCTACGCACACCTTTCCCCTTTCCCCAGGGCCCTGGTCAGTGCCATTGCAGAAGGTCTGGAGGGAGAAGCAAGGAGCTGGTCAGCGGCCCAGTACAAATACAGGCCCCCCCAACTGCAAGATGCAGATGGTTTCTTACAACTGCTGCGAGCCCGTTTCGAAGAAACGGGACAATCCCTATGTAGAAGATGAGCTCAGGCACCTAATGCAGAGGGGGAAGCCTGTCCAAGAACATATCCGTGAATTCAGGAAAGTTGTTGGGACTTTACCTCCTTTGCCTGAACGACTGCTAGTATACTTCTTTAGAACAAGCTTAGATAAGCAAATCGCCCAAGTGACTGCTTATCGAGATATTCCGAACCGACTGTCTGACTGGTTCTGGATAGCGACGCAAGTTGAGAGAGGGCTACGTGCCAACAACATGCTAAAACAACCACAGGCAAAGGAGAAAACCCAGCTGGACCAGGAACCGTCTATCAGACCAGAAACTACAGCATCACGGGCCACCCAGAGGCCATCCACCCCACGGAGTCCACTGAGGTGCTACAGGTGTGGGGGAGTTGGGCATTTGGCAGCAGCGTGTGGAACCCCGGGGCCAAAAACAGGGCCCCCGGCCAAGGTACGACTGGAACGAGGACCCAGGCACACCACCAAGGCACCATTAAGACTTTCCCTGACTGCAGAAGTTTTTGCCCATCTGACTGAAAATAGGGGGAGCTCCGATGATGCGAATCGACCCCTCGAACTGTATGAGGGCGATGACGATGGTGAAAACGACCCAATGGTGAGCGCACCCATCCACCCTTTTCTTTTCCCCATATGCCTAACAGCCCCAAAAACAGGTACCCAAGGGACTTTTCAAGCCTTAGTAGATTCGGGTTGCACGAGGTGCCTGATTAACCTACCCACAGTCCTAAAACTGGGGATCCGGGCTAAAAGGCTCAGCCACCCAATCCATTATCAGCAAGTTGATGGATCTCTACTGGGGGGGCGGATGCCACACATTTGACCGAGCCGGTGAAGCTGGAGCTAGCGGATCACTGGGAAATGATTCGGTTCATAATAGCCCCCAAGATGACCAACCCAGTCATACTGGGACTCTCCTGGCTGGACAAGTGGGGCCCCACCATCTGGTGGCAAGAAGGGACCCGCAGACTGAGGATAGCAAGGGAACCCCACCCCCTGCCACCACAACCAGAGAAAACGGCCCCTCCTCCCACCCAGGGGGTCCAACCCTTCCCTCTAGAGGGACAAAAGACGCCTCCAACACAGGTGCCCAACCCGCCCTGTAAAGGGACAACAGAGCAACTGACGGCCACCTCCAGCACCTCCCACAGCCAGAACCAGATCCCAAAAGAGTACCAAGACTTGGCAGAAGTATTTAGCGAGACCGAGTGTGACGTACTACCACCCCACCGTGACGCCGATTGCGCTATCGAAATCATCCCTGGTTCGAAACTACCAAAACCTAAATTGTACGCCATGACACCCCGTGAAATGCAAGAACTGCGAAAGTACATAGACAAGAACCTACAAAGGGGTTTTATCGAACCAGCCAAACCACGGGTAGCGGCACCAGTTTTCTTCAGGGAGAAGAAAGACGGCTCCATGCATCTGGTGGTCGATTTTCGCGGGATAAACTGTGTTTCCGTGCACAACTTATACCCCCTCCCCCTCATGAAAGACATGCTAGCTCACTTGGCCAAAGGGAAGGTTTTTACCAAACTAGACCTTTGTGAAGCCTACTACCGCATACGCATCAAGGAAGGAGACGAGTGGAAGACAGCATTTAATTGCCCCCTAGGAAGTTTTCAATTTAAAATGATGCCTTTCGGACTACACGGAGCACTGGCGGTGTTCATGCAACTGATAAATGAAGTTTTACATGATCACCTTTATAAGGGGGTCCTCGTCTACCTGGACGACATTCTCATTTACACAGAAACCATAGACGAACACATACCCCTCGTCCGCCAGGTGCTCGAAAAACTGTCGAAATGCGAGTTCCACCAGTCACGGCTAGACTACTTAGGTTACCGAGTGTCCAATGAGGGGATAGAAATGGACCCAGCCAAAGTACAATCGGTCCTTGACTGGCGCCCCCCCCCCCCCGCACCCACAGACAACTGCAAAGCTTCTTGGGGTTCGCGAACTTCTACAACCAATTTATCCCCTCTTTTGCAAAAATTGCCAAACCTCTAACCGACCTCTTAAAAACAGGGAGTCCAGCAACAAAACCTCGCCCAGGACAGCCTCTACAGTGGAGCCCGGCCTGCCTACAAGCCTTCGAAACACTAAAAGAAATGTTTGCAAAAGAACCAGTCTTGAAACATCCTGACCCCAACCAGTCTTTCGTCATCCAAACAGATGCCAGCGACGTGGCAGTGGGAGCGGTTCTACTCCAAAAGAACAGCCAAGGGAACCTTCAGCCCTGTGCTTACACTTCCCGCAAATTCACCGACACAGAGAGACGCTGGGCAGCATGGGAAAAGGAGGCGTTTGCAGTGAGGTGGGCGCTGTTGAACTGGCGACATCTGCTAGAAGGAAACCAGACACCGTTCAAGGTTTGGACTGACCATAAAAATCTGGAGGCCCTTAGGACCCTGCGGAAATTATTACCCAGACAAGTCCGATGGGCCCAATACTTCAGTCGGTTCAACTTCGAGCTGAAACACATCCCAGGGGGGAAGAATTTTCTGGCCGATGCCCTCTCCCGAATGCCCCAGTACAACAGTGAATGGGAGCAGGTGGTGAATGCCATCATCCCCTCGTCTCAAGGAGTGGGTCAAGTAACCACCAGACGCCAGCATCGCGACCAGCAGGGCCAACCAGCAGGTGACCTGATGACACGGCTCAAAACAGAGACATTGGCGGACCCCTGGTTCCGAGACAATCAGCATCTTTTGACAAGGAGGA
This sequence comes from Coluber constrictor foxii, assembly GCA_038048745.1. Lineage (NCBI taxonomy): Eukaryota > Metazoa > Chordata > Lepidosauria > Squamata > Colubridae > Coluber > Coluber constrictor. Next base: position 107,786,092 of record CM075961.1, on the reverse strand, counting down.
ACGACGTAGCATGGAAAGGGACGAAACTTTACGTCCCAGAAACTCTACGCACCCTAGTCCTCAAAAGGAGCCACAATGTTAGACCAGCAGGCCACTTCGGTTTTCTAAAGACTCTGCACTTAGTACGAAGACAATTTTGGTGGCCTCACATGAGGAAAGACGTGGACAGGTATGTGAAGAGCTGCACCATCTGTGCCACGATGAAAACCCGACCAGGAAAACCTCCTGGGTTACTGCAGCCAGTAGCTGAACCGACAAGACCATGGGAGGAGATTGCAATGGACTTTATAGTAGAGCTGCCGAAGAGTGGCGGAAACACAGTGATCTGGACCATAATAGACTTATTCTCCAAACAGGCACATTTCATACCCTGTACTGGGCTACCCTCAGCCCGCCAATTGGCCAAGCTGTTTGTGAAACACATCTACCGCTTGCATGGAGTACCCAGAAGAATCATCTCCGACCGAGATGTCCAGTTCACAGCGAAATTTTGGAGGGAATTCCTACGATCCATAGGATCATCCCAAGGTCTCAGCTCAGCATTTCACCCGAGCACCAATGGCGGGGCGGAGAGACTGAATGCCATGATAGAGAAGTACTTGAGGTGCTATGTAGACTACCAACAGTCGAACTGGGCGGACCTCCTATCTTTTGCGGAGGTCGCGTACAACAATGCTGTCCACAGTAGTACAGGACTAACCCCATTCAAGGTAGTGAGCAGTATGGATTTTGTCCCCATGCCAGAATATCCCAGGGAACCCCCTTCTTCAGTCAGTTTGAACGATTGGATGGCGATGCTAAGAGAATCCTGGGAGAACGTCAAAAAGGCATTAGACAAGGCAGCACAGGCTTATAAGAAGCAAGCAGATAAGCACTGAGCCCCTCAAAGACCGTTCCGAGTAGGAGAGAAGGTCTACCTCTCCACCAAGTACTTGAGATTCAAACTCCCAACTAGGAAATTGGGCCCGAAATTTATAGGACCATTTCCTATAGTAAAAATAATCAACCTGGTCATGGTACAATTGCAGTTGCCCCGGTTACTAGGAAAGATCCACCCCATTTTTCACAGTAGTCTTCTGAAGCCTGTGGTGGGGTCAACTTTAAGGCCGGTGCCATGTGATCCCCCAGGGCCCTTGATCACTGGGGGCCAAACTCATTATGAAGAACAGCGAATTCTCGATTCGAGGTGGCACAGAGGCCGCCTCCAATACTTAATTAAGTGGAAGGGTTACCCATCATCAGAAGCATCATGGGTGAAGAGCACGAACATTCAAGCTGACCGCCTTATAGCTAAATTCCATGCAGATCACCCAGACAGGCCGGGAGGGGGTGGGATACTGTCCCAGATGGGGTAATGGTATTAGACCTGTTGTTTTATCTTGTGCAAGTTTTGCTGAAGAATGAAGGGAGAGGGGCCGGATGTCAGCTTCTCAGTGCTGACATAGTAAAGAGGGGGTTAAATTCTTGTGAGATTATTAAGAGAGAGTGCTGTAGAATGATTTAGATAATGACCAATAGGATAAGGAAGCAAGCCAGGAAAGGGAGGGATGATGGAGCAGAGGTCATTTCCTGGCTGCATATGAGTCCGTGAAGACGTTGTTCTAACAAATAAAAGTTTTTTTTCTTTATTATCAAAATGTGAGAGGCATCTAATTTCGTTCAGACAACTCTAGTGTGACAGTAGGATCCTGGTGTCTGATGATTTAGCTGATTTATCCTTAAACATTTTTGCCAATTTTTTTGGTGGTATATACCACCTATAGAACATTTTGTATTGATTCTCTTTATATGCAGTGGACATTGTTAATTTATAGTTTCTTTCCCTTAGCTGTTGCCATCTGTCTAACTCGGTTGGATATCCAAATTTTTTTGCCCAAGCAATCACTGTTTCTTTTACTTGCTCTTCTTCTAATTCAATAGCAGTAAAAAATTGTAGGGTTTTTTTTATTATTTTATCATCTGTTCCTGTGAGTATGCTATCCAGATCTGTCATTTCTAAATAAAAACCATATAATTTCACATCCTTTTCATATCCTGTTTGTCATATCTTGTTTCATATCATATTTGCAAGTGAGTATACCAATCCATCTCAATCCCTTGTTCTTCCAGTTCTTGTTTCTCTTTCAATTCCCCCTTGTCTGTTACTATATATTTATATCTAAGAATATTTCTAAAATTAATAATATTTGGGTGTATTAATGCTTCCATTATTGATATTAGTATTTTCAAATAGTATTTATCTCTGACCTCCTATGCCAATAACAATGCATTTCTTACATAGTGTCTATAAAAATACTTATGCAACTTGCTTCTACCATACCATAAGAATGCATGCCAGTCCAATTGTAAATTGTGTCCTTCCAAGGTTAATAGTCTTATATTTCTTAATTCAGTCCATTCTCTCATCCAAGTCAATGCTGTGGCGTGATAATATAATTCCCAGTTCTGCAGTCCAAATCCTCCACGCAGTCTCACATCTTGTAGCATTTTTATGTTAATTCTCGCTTTCTTCCCCTATCATATGAACTTCCTTATTATTTTATTTGTCTTTTTAAGTTATAATAATCAGTGCTGTGGAGTCGGAGTCGGAGGAAATTTTGGGTACCTGGAGTCAGAGTCGGAGTCGGCAAACAATGCTCCGACTCTGACTCCTACTAAATTTAGATTGGAATTAAAAAAAACAAATTTAAATGTCCCAAGTCACAAAAAGTTATAATTAATGACTTCTCTACTGTAAGAATAAAGACCAATGCATGCAGTGCCTCACGTAACTGCAAAACAAACACATTAAGTGACCGTGAAGAAGCATGCTTTTCTTGTGCTTCACTATATGGCATGCAACGCACAATTAGGAGCGGCAATACTTATACTTTCCAGAGTATTGTGTTCTGTTGTTACAGGGAACGCAGTGCCCATGGGTAACCTAGCCTCTCACTGATAAGGGATTAAGTAAATATGTTTTTTGCAGGACTAGAGACACTTGTATAAGTGAAGGGAATGATGGGCGAGGGGCGGGCGAGCCAGCAATTTAACAAATGGTTCGGTGTTTTTTTGTAATTTTATTGGCCCACGGAGCTTCAGCATAGGCTAATTAGCCCTTGATTAGATCGGCTCCCGACTCTCAGATGATTTGTCTCAGCTGTTTTGCTCAGGGCTCTGCTGCTTCCTTGCAAAGAGTCCTGGAGCAGATTTTTTTCCCCCTAGCTATGCTGAAAAACGAAACTGAAACTGCTTTGCTGTTGCTGCAAGGTTCCTTTCTCCTTCTCCTCCTCTCTTCCTCCCTCTCTTACCCTCCCTCCTACTCTAATTTCCCTTCTCTTCCTTCATCCCTCTCTATTGCTGTATCCTTTTATGCATATGGACTACTCAGAGGGCTGAAAAAGTTATTTCTGACTGGTCCTTGCACTTTTGACAAGTCCTCAAACTTACGACTGTCCTCACATTTTATGTTTTTGCCCTAGCTTGTCACCATGGTGAAGAGAAGCAGTTGTGAAATGAGTGACATGGTTGTTAAGAATGCTGCACGGGCATAAATGTGAAGATGGTCATAAGTGTGAGCACCAGTCAAAAGTGCGAGGAACTGTCAGAAATGACTTTTTTCAGCCCTCTGAGTAGTCCCTATACACATAGCCATGGCCACCCGGTCACATGACCAGCTAGCCACGCCCACCCAGTCACATGACCTCCAAGCCACGCCCACAAAATAAGCCACACCCACAGACCCCCTGGTTGGGGGTGACTCACCACAACATGAGGAACTGTATTAATGGGTCGCGGCATTAGGAAGGTTGAGAACCACTGGCTTAGAAGAACTTGGTGGAATAGCTTCTTGGATTCAACTGTAAGTGTTTATATTTATTTTAAAACCTGGATGCCTGCTTGTCTGTATGAGGGAACATGTTTCTGGAAGAAACTGTCTATCCTAGGTTTGTAAGTGTGGTGCAGGAATGTATGAATGTTTATGTATAGTGCAGATTGTTTATATGCTCTGAGTACTAAAATGTAGGCTCTGTGTTGTGTGTGTGTGTTCAGTACTTGTCTGTGCATGTTTTTCTGTATAGGACAAATCATGTCTAGGTTTAGTGCTGGGATATATAGCTTATTTGTTTGTATAAAGCCATGTACGTACAACTTACAAGACTGTGTATGTTGATATTAAAAATCTAATTATATGCCAGTTAGTATAACATATTTTATATTTTAGGGAAAGAGGCATCCTAAACAATGGCAAAAAGACTGCTAACCACAAACACGACAAAGTCTACTGTTTATGAGCACTTTGCATTATCAAGTGATGGAAAACATTACGTGTGCCAATGTATTAGAAAAGATGATGATGGTGAAAAACAATGTGATGCAAAAATTAGCAGTTTCAGTGGGCCTGATAAAAATGCACCTACAAGAGCATCAAATTTGAAAAGACACTTACAGCGTTTTCATCCCAAAGTGTTAGAAGCCGTGAATGAGAAAGATAGCAATGAAAACATTGCATCTACTTCTGTAAAAAACATTCAGAAATCTACTGGAGAACAATCACAAATAAGAAAATTCTTTATATCTGACAAAGTTACCATAAGGATGACACCAGAAAAATTCAAAACCACATTATTGAAATGGTAATAAAGAATAATGTACCTCTATCCTTCTTTTCACAGACAGCCTTTTTAGGCCTAAATGGAGAAATGGCAAAAAAACTTGGTGTTTCTCTGGATAGAGAAAGTATAAGGAAACTTATAATTGAGGAGGCCAAATGTAAAAAGGAAGAACTACAGAAAGTTCTGAAAGGACGTTTTGTCTTCCTTAAAATGGATGCATGCACACGTCACAGAGTCAATTATTTCGCTATTAATGTTAGATTTGTGGATGAAAATAACAAAACAATAACATGGACCCTCGGATTAAAGGACACTCAGGCACATCACAGTGATTACCTTCAGAAGTTAGTGCAGGGTGTTCTAGAAGATTTTGAAATTAAAAAGGAACAGATTTTATGTGTTGTGACAGATAACGCTTCTAACATGTTGAGCACAATTGAGAAGATGAACGCAGATGAAGAAGGTAACAAACAGATATTAGAGTTAGAGGAAGACAGCTCTGCAAGTATTGGAGAAAGTTTAGAAACTGAAGAGAATGCTGACATTTTTTTAGACAACTTTGTTGAAGAAGCATTGAAGCTTGCTACTATTCATCATATGCGATGTGCTGTTCATACACTGCAACTTGCCATAAGAGATGGATTAAAAGATCGCCATGCAGCTACACTAATTGGCAAATTATGGCAAGTAACTGTTGCAGCCAGGGCCCCGAAAACAGATGCAATTTTGAAAAGACGTGCAGGAAAAAGCCATTTTGGATCAAACAACTCGCTGGGGAAGCACTTATTTAATGGTGAAGCGTTTGCTTGAACTTAAAGACTTCATAGAAGAAATGGACAATGAAAATCTTGCATTAACTGCAAGCCAGTGGACACAAACAAAAGAGCTGGCGAACCTTCTTTCTCACCCCTTCACTGTCACCAAGAGGTTGCAATGTGACGATGTAACCCCAGGTAAATTCCTCTTGGAATGGAAGAGCCTGTTATATCGCCTGAACAAAAATGGAGGGTTAATAGCTGAGGTCATTGCATCTTCAATGATGAAAAGAGAGAGTCTTTTGCTGGAAAATGAAATCTTGTTAGCAGCTATTTATGTCGACCCAATGAGCTGACTTTTGTTGAACAGTGAACAGACTGCTACTGGGAAAAAGGCCCTCTATGATGTAGCAGTTCGCATGAAGGGATTACGACCTGAAATACCTCCACAGGAGGATGAAGTTCTTTTAAGCAATAGTGGTAACTCAGGATCATCATCTTCAAACGAAGAATTAGACTTTGATTCCTTCTTAGACAAAATGGAAGTTGCTAAAGGAAAGCAACGTCGCATAAGCGTTACAGAACCAGTAAATGTCCAAATAAAAAAATTCCAACAGGAGTTTTATAAAGCACTAAAAGAAGTTGAAAAGTATGATCGCTCATCAAAACTTACTGTTGAAGAAGCCATCCTTGTTTATCCAGAGATCGTTAGTGATGTGGCCAGAATAGTTACTGCAATGCCACCCACCCAAGTCAGTGTTGAAAGATTATTTTCAGCCCTAAAAATAATAAAGTCTGACTTAAGAGCCTCTATGAAAGAGGATTTGGCAGAGGCAATTCTCTTCCTTAAAACTCTACATTGAATTGATTTGCATTTGCTAAACCTATAACTACATTTCAAGATTAATATAAACCATTTCTAGGTTTTACAGATTTTGTTTATATAGATAAGCTTTGTTTTTGTTCTAAAACAACCAAATAATGTGGTTTGTATTTTTGAACTGGTAAAGTTCCTGTTCCTGATGTTTATGCCTGCTGCTACTATCCAGCAACTTGATTAATTAAATTAATAAAAAAAAATAATAATAAAACTTCGTTGTTTTCATTGTGTTTGTCTTTTGCTTAAACTGTTCAATACAGTAGACTGTTGGCTTCCCAGCCAGTAGTCCTGTGGTAATGACATATATGTTGCCTTTCTTTCCTTCAAGGAATGTATAAAATACATTCACATATTAATACAGAGGAGTTGGAGTCGGAGTTGGAGTCAGAACGTTTATCTCCCGACTCCACAGCCCAATAATTATCTTTTTACATCTTGAAGTTAATTGTATTCCTAAATATTTTACTTTTTCACAATTTGTATGTCTAATGTTTCCTTTATGTCTTTTTTTGTTTTTCTGTGATATTTTTCACCAATATTTTTGTTTTTTATTTATTTTTAATGCTGCCACCTCTCCATAGTCTTCTATTTCTTCTAATAATTTAGAGCCTGTTGTTCGAGGTTCCTCCAAGATAAAGTCATTTGCAAAGGCTTGTATTCCTCTTTTTTAATTTTCATCCCTTTTATTTCTTCATTCTATCTTATATTTCTATTTAGCACTTCTAAAGTCAACACAAATAACAATGGGGATAATGGACATCCTTGTCTTGTACCTTTTGTTATGTTAACTTTTTCTGTCATCTCTCCATTATTATCTTTGCTGATTGTTTATTGTAGATTATTTTTACCAAGTTTATAAATCTTTTCCCAAAGTCCATTATCTATCAGGGCACCGCCCTGAGTCCGCAAGGAGAAGGGCGGTATATAAATCTAATAAATCAATCTGTAGTTGCTTTATCATAAACTGCCAATTCACGTTATCAAAGGCTTTCTGGGCATCTAGAAATATCATCACCATTTGTTTTTCTGAATGTGTCTCATAATATTCCAAGGTATTCAAAATTATCCTCATATTGTCTCTAATTTGTCTTTTAGGTAAAAAACCATTTTGGTCCATATGAATAAATCCATTTAATAATCTCTTTAGTCTATTCGCCATTATTGAAGCAAAAATCTTATAATCCACATTTAATAATGAAATCGGTTTTTAGTTTTTTATTAATTGCAAATCTGAATTTTCTTTGGGTATAAGTGTAACATATTCCTCCATCCATGAATCTGGCATTTCTGCTTTCCCTAAAAGTTCATTAAATAGTTCCAGCATTACATTACTTAACACCTCTTGTAAAGTCTTATATAATTCCGCTGGTAGTCCATCTGGGCCTGGTGTTTTCCCATTTTTTTGTTTTTTAATCACTTCTGTTAACTCCATCATTGTTATTCTTTCTTCTAGCATACCCTTATATTGTTCAGATATTTTAGGTAGGTTTGATTTTTCTAAAAATTTCATCATTTCCTCAGATACCTTCTCTTGACAGTAAAGTTTCTCATAATAGTTTTGGATTATTTTCTTCTTTTCTTCACTTCTGTAATGCATTTTTCCCTTTTCATCTTGTAGATGATTTATTATTTTATTCTCTTTCTCTCTTTATTTTATACTCTAGCCATCTTCCTGGCTTATTCGCATTTTCAAAGAAGTTCTGTTTAGTTGATCTTAATTTACATGCCAAAAATTCTTTTTTTTTCAAATAAACTTTATTGAATTTATACAAAGTATATAAAATATCATTGCTATTTACATCAAAGGTGCAGTGTTTTTACCTATATACAATTATCAAATTGGTGTCCCTTTGATTACTAATTTCTTATAGTACAACAACCTTTAAACTCCTTTTTTCATTTTTTCATTCATCCATTTATACCATCTTTCTCAGACAGAATAATAAGCTGAATTTTCATCCTCATTAATTTCGTGTGTTAATTTGCTCATCTCTGCGCAATCCAATATTCTCTTAATTATATGTTCTTCTGGTGGCAGGGCTTTCTCTTTCTAATATTGTGCAAATGCCAACCTAGCCACTGTTATAATGTGTGTTAGTAAATAACTCCTTTTCTTTCCAGTTCCCAGGAGAAATATTTCTGCTATCAATTCTATGTCTTCTTCTATTATTTCCTGTACCCAATTCCAAATTTTGTTCCAGTATTTTTTCGCTTCGGGACATCTCCACATATGAAAGAAGGTGCCTTGGCAGTGACCACATTTCCAACAATTAGAGTGTATATTTGGGTATATCTTCGCTAATCTAGCAGGGGCTAAATGCCACCTGTGTAACATTTTATACTGGTTTTCTTTATAGGTCACTGCTTTTGTCAATTTGTAATTCTTATTCCATGCCTCTCCCTACTCATTTAAATTTATATTGTGTCCAAAATCTTTTCCCAAGCACTCATTTGTTTTTTAATTGTACCTTCTGCTCTATCCTCCTCCAATAAGTAATTATATAATTTGTCCAAAATCTTCTTTCCCGTTCCCATCAAAACCTTATCAAACCCATTTAATCCTAAATCTATGACGTATTTTTCCTTGTCTTTCTGATATCTAGACTTTATTTGTACAAAAGTCCACCAATCTATATTTATTCCTAGGTCTTTCAGAGCGTCATTTGATTTAAGATTTCCTTCTCCATCTAGCACATCTTTGTATCCACATACCTTCTCCATTCCCCGCCTGTTGGGGTGAATCAGGGCCTCCATCATTGACAGCCAATTTGGGACTTTTGAATAGTACTTTTGTCTAATTCAAGACCATGTTTGTATCAGGGAGTCTCTAATTTTATGTCTGTGAAAATATGACCTTTTATTCTTCTCTATATCCCATAGATATGAGTGCCACCCTCTCTGAAGATCTTTTATTTTCAAGAGTGGCCCATTTCCTTATCCATACCAGCTTTGCCACCCTATAATATATTTCCCAATTTGGGAGGCCGAATCCTCCTACATTCCTTTTCCCCTGTAAAATTTTTAGGGAGATCCTTGGCTTTTTTCCCCTCCACACATACTTCCTGTTACTTTTGTTTAATTCTAAGAAAAATTTTTTATCCAAGTTTATAGGTATGGTTTGAAACAGGTATAATAATTTAGGAAGAATACTCATCTTAATTGAGGCAATCTCACCTAGCAGCGATAGTTGTATTTTCTCCCATCTAAGTCTTGTTTTATTTTATTAAGTAAGAGTATATAGTTGTTTTCCTTTAAAGATGAGCATCTTGAAGTTATCCAAATTCCAAGGTACTCTATTTTTTTGACAGCCTGTAGGCCCAATGTTTCATCTATCTCTCTCTTCTGTGTTTCACTTATATTTTTAGTTAATATTTTGGTTTTAGTCTTATTCAATTTAAAGCCCGCTACCTCTCCATACTTACCCAATTCCTTTAACATTTTTGGTCCAGATTCCAGTGGGTCCTCTAAGATCAAGGCCACATCATCTGCAAAAGCTTGTGTTTTATATATTTCTTTCCTGATCTTTAACCCTTTAATTTCTTCATTGTTTCTAATTTTCCGTAACAGGACTTCTAAAGCCAAAATGAATAATAATGGTGATAGGGGGCATCCTTGACGCACTTCCTTCCTAATCTTTAGTCCTATCACCAATTCTTGTTCATTCAAACTTATTTCATGTTTTTTCAATTCCGTTTGTTTTTTAACTTTGTTATTTTGTGTATCTTTTTGTACTTTCTCTAACCTCCTATACTCCTCCCCCAGTTTCTTTTGTATTTGTCTTTTCTTTTTATTCTTTCCCAAATATGTTATTGCCAAGCCCCTAATATATGCTTTTATTGTGTCACATATATTCTGAAGTAATGTATCCTCCTTTTTGTTTATTTTAAAAAATTAATTCTTTCGCTAATTCTTTTTCCATAAACTGTTGAAATTCTTTTTCATTTAAAATTGTTTGATTCAGAGTTCATCTTGTCTTTTTCTTTTGTCCTTTCCATGTTACTGTTATTGGGTTTTGGTCCGCCCAAATATTTGTTTCAATGTTTACTTCTTGTATATTGTCTATAAGATCTGTTGACATCCATATCATATCTATCCTAGACTGCGACATGTGTCTATTTGAATAGAAAGTATATTGTTTTTCTTTCAGATGTCTTTTTCTCCAAATATCTTAAATGCTTAGTTCTTCTATCATTGTGAAGAAAGACTCTCGGAATATTTTTCTAGGTTTCTTGTTTGTTTTTGTTGTTTTATAGTCCAATTCCACATCTTTTACAGCATTAAAGTCATCCATTATACATATATGTTCATATCCCAATTCTAGTATTTTTCTGTGTAACTTCCCATAAAATTCTTCTTGTTGTCGTTTGGTGCATATAACGTTATCAATAGTATTCGTTGTGAGTTCATTCTTATTTCCATCATCAAGATCACCCCTTCTTCATCCACAAATATTAATTTAGGTTCTAATTTTTCTTTAATATATAAAGTTACTCCTCTTTTGCTTTGTTGTATCAATGAGGTACAGGGCCATGCTAATCTTGCGATTTGTTCCAATTTTAGTATATGTGCTGCCGAAGCAAGCACAAACTGGGCACTTTTCTGAAATCAGACCACTTGATATGGAATGACCCTCCTGTATTATAATTTTAGACTTGTTTGTTTTCAAATAAACCTTTATTCCCCTTTGATGTATAAAATTAATAATGATTAAATGTGGAACAGTAAATATGATGCTTTAAGTTGTATGAGAAATAGACAAATTTATATCCCAAGATGTTGCAATGCAGCATTAATTTGCTTTCAGAAGCATAACGTATTAATAGATTTTTCTTTCATATTCTTTCATATTTCAATCCAAAGTAAAATTCATTGCATCTTTTCTAGCCAACTCCATTTGCTCAAAGAGTTAAGATGTGCATTTATCCCAGTTCATGAAACATTTAGTTCTTAAATATTTTGCAATCGCATTTCCAACACATGTAAAAACATCGAATAGTTATTTCTGCCTATTAACAAAGAAGTCCTTTTTTAAAAAGGAGTTTATGTAGCTTTGGAATACAGAGTTCTATAAAGCCCTGTTACAGAAACAGAGTGAAAGGGTTTAATCACATAAAAATTTAATCACTTGGTCATGACAAGCATTGTGATTTTCTTTTTGCTTTGATCCCCCCTACAAAACAGTTCTAACTTTAGAGTTGTATATTTCTAACTTTAAGAGCAAATTAATTTTAAAAGCATTACAAAACAAAAATGATTGTTATGGTATTAGAAATTGGGGAAAAAAATCTATTACATAGATTCAGACCAGAGAAATATAAATACTGGGGTGTTTTTTTGGTAATTTATTTTTAACTATGAAAGTTATAGTTGCTTAATTTGCCTAAGTGAAAGTGTAAAGTATACATTTTTAAGAATTGGAACTAGTGGAGAAAGTAAAGCTTATTTATATTTATATTATCAAGTTAATTATAATGACAAAGTTATGAATTAAATTAGGAACAGAATGAATAGTTGATTTGCTGAATTTATAAATACACCTTTTCCTTTCTAGCACAAGATAGCATTATAACCTTTTAATGATAATGCCATCCTGGGTTTGTTATAAATGATCTTGTGATTACTTGTGATTGTTGAATAGAATTTAAAGAAATGGAACCAGCTGTTCTGTGTTCTCTCAGGCACATTATTGAAAGCCACCTAGGGTAGCCCCACTGTGAGATAGGTGCTAAATAAATTTAACAAATAAAAATAAAATATGCAAACAACTATAAAGATGTGCTAAACCATATTTAGTGATTTTCATTCTGACCCTATATTGTTGTTGACTGCTGTCTCTGTTTCTTGTAGCCATGTATTTAACTTTAATATAAAAGGATTGTATCAGATTTGCAGATGACATCAAGCTAGCAGAAATAACCAAAACCATAAAAGATAAACTCAAGATCTAGAAGGATCTTGAAACTAGCCCTTAATAAAATGAAATTCAGTGGTGAGAAAAGTAGAGTTTTACACTTAGGCAAGAAACACCAAATTTACAGGTATAGAGTTGGTGAAACCTGGCTAAAAAGCAGTAACTGCAAGAGGGATGTTGGAGTCTTAGTGGACAATTGCTTAAATATGAACTAAAAGTGTGCTGTAGCTGCCAAAAAAGTCAATATAATCCAGGCTGCTTTAACAGAGGGATAGAATCAAGATCATGTGAAATGTATTGCTAAAATCATGCTTGGAATACTACATCCAATTTTGATTGCCACAATTTAAAAATGATATTGAGACTCTTGAAAGAGTGCAGAGAAGAGCAACAAAAACAAATAGGAAGTTGGAGGCTAAAGCATAGGAAGAACAGTTGTAGGAATTAGGTATGTCTAGTCTAGTGAAAAGAAAGACTAGGAGTGATATGATAGCAATGTTCCAATATTTGAGGGGCTGCCACAAAGAAGAGGGGGTCGACCTGTTTTCCAAAGCACCAGAAGTCAGGAAAGAAACAATGGATGGAAACTAATCAAAGAGAGAAGCAACCTAGAACTAAGGAGAAATTTTCTAACAGAACAATTAACTAGTGGAACAGCTTGCTTTGAGAAGTTGTGGGTGCTCCATAACTGGAGGTTTTTAAGAAGAAATTGGACAGCCATTTGTCTGAAATGGTATCTTCTCCTAGGGATGGGTTCTAAATTTTTTTACTACCATTTCTGTGGGCATGGCTTATTTTGTGGGCGTGACTTGATGGTCATGTGACAATTCTTTAGGATTTAGCAGAGGTACTGGTCTACCAGGCTTTTAACTGCTTGCAGAGCTGTACCGGTCTACCCATTTATTTTTGCAGGCACTGGTCTACTCATTTATTTTTGCAGGCAGTAGTCTACCCATTTATTTTTTCAGGCACTGGTCTACTCGTGTATTTTTGCAGGCACTGGTTTACCCATTTATTTTTGCAGGCACTGGTCTACCCATTTAGTTTTGCAGACAGCGGTTTACCACCAAACTGCCTTTTACCACTGATCAGCTGTAGGGCGGCCCTTTGAAGCCCCGCAGCAAGAGTTTAAACAGTTTTTTTCCTTATAGCCCATCAGCTGAGACCCAGGAGGCAGCAATAGATTGGGAGTGGGGCCAAATAAAAGGTAAGAATAATGCAGGGGGCAGGGGGGAGAACCAGTTCGGTGATGTCATATCGTCACCGCTACCGGCTCAGCGGAACTGGGCCGAACCGGGAGGAACCCACCACTGATTCTCCTGCTTAATGAACAGATGGACAAGAAGATCTCCAAGGTCCCTTGTAATTCTGTTATTCCATTTTTAATTTCAGTTCAGGTGTAGGTCACAAAATCCAGGGCGATCAAACTGGATTTCTTCAAGGGCTGGATCAGCATTGTAGTTCTCCTCTGCGAGCTGGCTGGTGGTGGTGGGAGACAGGACGGATGCCTCCTGCAGCACCCTGCTAGCCAAAACGGCGCAGGACCCATTTTCGGTCTGGATGGTCTTCTGCAGCACTCTGTCAGCCAAAATAGGGCGAGGAGGCCGCACACAGCCCCCCTGCATCCCGTTTTGGCTGCCAGGGGCACTGCAGGCTGGTCCTTTGCTATTTTCAGGCCAGCCCCATGGGCCAGATTTAAGCACCCCACAGGCCGGATTTGGCCTGCAAGCCTTGAGTTTGACTCCCCTGAACTAGACTGTTTATATCCCCGGTTTTTAAAGTACATATAATAAATGATACATCTTTAATTTCTGTCACTTTTGACTGAAACAGGTGACTGGTCAAGAGTTACTGTGGGTGAGGAAGGGGTCTGCATGTAGCTCTGGATTACTGAGAAGGGAAACCAAGAGGCTTGTTAGTATTAGATCAGGGCAATCAGATAAAGCTCAAGGGTTCAGTAAAGGATATATGAATCTAAAGGAGTAATCTGAATCAGTGTTTCTCAACCTAGGGAATTTTAAGTTGTGTGGACATGCTGACTGGGCAATACTGGGAACTAAAGTCCATGTATCTTATATTTCCCAAGATTAAGAAATGGTGATATAGATCATATGGTGATTCATATGTGATCAAATTTTATTTGACGAGCCTGGATAGATTAATGCATTGTGATTAACTCCAGCTATCTGCAATTACTGTAAGTTCAAATCTCACCAGGCTCAAGGTTGACTCAGCCTTCCATCCTTTCTAAGGTAGGTAAATTGAGGACCCGGTTTGTGGGGGCAATAAGCTGATTTGTATAAAATATACAAAAGTATGAAGATATTGCTTAACGCATTGTAAGCCGCCCTGAGTCTCTGGAGAAGGGCAGCATATATGGTTTGTAGTTTATGGTATTGGATGAATCTAGACACTGTAATTTATAATCCATGTATATGTCTTAGTGTTTTAACCTTTCCTGCAAAGAAATTATGATGAAACAATCCAGAAATGCATCAAGGAAGGAAGGAAGGAACAGATCTGAATCTCAGTAATAAACTGAAATGCATACATCTAAACTGGTCAAGGCTTCAGATTTATTATGGCTTTTCAGCAGAACCTTTTTTTCTGCCCACTAAGAAATGGGCTTGTTAATAAATTGGAGTATTTTTGAGGATCTGTAGTGTGGATTTCTGCTGCTTTATGATTCAGAGGAAAATCAAGCCATTGTTTTATTTATTATGCATAATCCATGACAGTATGCACAGTGGCACAGCTTTGTGTGCAAATTCAGCCAGCAAATCTCTGTATGAGTTAGTATTTCGATACCTATAATATTATGTCAGCTTTTTCTTTGCTTGATGTCCTACATTTACATCAAAGAATTTCCCAGGCAACATAGCTATTGCTGACTATTCTGAGTTAAATCTGAAAAGCAGTTAGGCCCTTGTACATACTTAACTGAGAGCAGTCATCTATCATAATTATTTGATAATTTTCAGAGGAGGACAGTAGGTAAGCTATTCTTTTGGTAGTTCAGCCATAAAGGGATTTGAACAGTACCAGAGCTAAATTTCAAAAAATGCAGCCTCAAACACCAAAGCCACAGAATGGTCTTGCCAGGAGTGACACCTCAGTTTTGGAGGCTGAGGGTGTTTTGTTTTGTTTTAATCTTTTGGACATTTTTATTTCAATGTCCAGTAAACATGAGATCTTTCATGTCTGCTTCAGGAAGCACTGGGAGTACTGTGTTCTTTTTTTTTCTGAGCAGCTTAATTTACACAAATGCTATTTTGGTACATCTTGGATGCCTCTACTCTCAGATCAGTGTGCAGAACATGCTGGGAGTTCATTTCACCTAATGTCCCACTAAGCTGGGCCTGAGCGGCGATAAAACTTAACTAAACAAACCTGACATTTTCCATCCCCTCACACTGATGTGAAAAGTTCAGCTCTCTCTAGAGAGGTAAATTAGCCAGGAATGACAATGCAGTTAGCGAGTGTGAAGCTGGATTCTTTCCCTTGATTGAGGATTGAGAGCCAAGGGAGTGGGGAGAAAGCTGCCTTTTCATATTAGAATAGTCAGTCCAATATTTCTCAACCTCAGCAACTTTAAAATCATGTCTCCTGTCTGTTACATGACAATGTCTGGCTCACATATCATGAATCTGAAATTTGGCCTTTGAGGTGGTTTTAAGCTTTGCATACTTTTCCTCCTCTCTTGGTGTGCCAAAGAAATAATCATCAGGTTTTGAACAAACATCTTTTGCCATAGTCTCTGAATTGAAATAAGTTATTAATGTCTGTAAGAGTGGAGAGGGGGCAATGCTATTGATCAGGGGTGGATTCTACTTATCTTTATTACCAGTTTGCAACACTATAAAGGTATAGTGTCAGTTGCTGGAAAAGATAAATTGGAAGACACTAGTATTGCACTCAATTCCCTTATGTACATTCATAACAGAATGGTGGATTACACAGGCTTTTGTTGTGATAATGTTGTATTGTTATCTCATATAGGGAAAGTTTCCTGTAAATGCTTTAAAAAGTGTCAGATCCTTATTGTGATACTGCCATTTCTGTGGGGAGGGGGCCCCTGGATCATTTATTCACTTATTACCCTCTTCCTCTTTCCTACATATTCTGTAATCCTTAGTTTATAACTCTAACTCTGATACCTATCTGCCCTGTGCTTTGATTTACCTTTGGTGAATCTGTAGGGGGATGGGCATCTGTTTTCTCTCAGTTCTGAAGCCTCCTGAAAGAAGCACCTGGGAATAGTCCCTTATCTCCTTTCCAGGATGACCATCTCCACAACTCCTTTACACCTGTGGATTGGCTCATTCAACATCGGAATGAGGGGAGGTGTTTCTAATTTCTTTATCCTAACAGAATTGCCTAAGGCGGACCTTAGAGCCTGTTTTTGTCTTGCAATCACTTTCTTTCAATAAAAGGTTCCTTTTGAAATGCTGCTGTTTCAAGAGTCTGTACTTTCTTGATTTGGAGAATAAAGGCAAGTCCTTACAAAAAAGTAGAATCCAAGCTTTTGTCTAACTTTGTCATATAAACTGTGGTTGATAAAAATAAGAAGAAAAGTCTTTGTCTAGTATAGAAAAATTGTATTAAAATTTTTGTAGCCATAATACATTAGATAGAGATGCTATCTAATGTATTGCTCTCACAATATCTACTTTTGCACAGTTATTTTGCTTCTTTTGTGAGTGAGAGAAAAGACTTCAGAATCCTGTGGGCGGTAATACTGTTGTATATTTCATTGTCTTAACATTGCTCCTTTATGGAGCTGTTATGTATTTTAGGTTCTGTCTACAAGACTTTATGGATGGTCAGGGTCTTTGAGTGGCTATCTACTGTATCTTACTCTTTTAAAAAAGTTTTAAATGAGTCCTTTCATGTTTGTCCCTTCCTGTTCATTTACTGAATGGCATCCTGAATTCCTCCCCCCCTGCAAAAAAATCTTTTCCTGATGGCAGAGTTACGATCCTTAAAAACTGCCCAATAAAATGTGCTATTTTAAGTGAGGCTTGATGTTTTCCAATGTCCAATGTGAAACTGCACAATGCAGTATGGTTTGAATGATCAGTTACTTATATATAATGATCATTATAAGTAATTAGTAGAGCATTTAATTATATTCTAACAAAGATTTTACTTTAATAAATTTTCCCTCATTCTGATTGCCTGTTCTGTAGGAATCATTAAAATGGGAAGAACTAAGACCAATTAGGTGGGCTTTCAGTTTCTATCTGCCTTGTAAATAGAGACTCTTCCAGTCTTCCTCAGCTTGACATGTAACTAGCATGTTAGCCTAAAATCATGATCTTTATTCATCCTGATTGGTTTGGACTGTTGGGAATGTTAGTTAAAGGCAGCCCAAATTCATTATATTGGAACAGCTAAGTGTCTTCTTACATGCTTCCTTAATAGTATCAATGCATCCACTCTTAAAATATTTGTAAATCATTAAGCCCCAAAAAGTATACTTTAAAAAGTTACTGCTTCTGTCACTCTTTTTAACATTTGTGGATATTTTATTTCTTAAATTTACTATTCTGTAGAGCTATTATGTAATTTTAGGTTCCTGTCCTCAAATCTGGCTTGTGAAGTGCAATATTTGTCATTCTAATAGAAAATTCACAATTGTCTAATATAGGGGTGTCAAACTCGATTTAATTGAGGGCCGCATCAGGGTTATGGTTGACCTTGGGTGGGTGTGGCTGAGGTGGGAGTAGCCAGCTCCACGTCACTTGTGTGGGGGTATGTCTGTGATGGCCTGGGTGGGGCTGGGCTGGAGGATCCATTGTCTTCAGTGGAGGAAGGTAAGACCACGGTGAGCACCAAACCTTCGTACATCAGAGGAACCTCGCTGTCCTTCTCAGGCCATGTGGAGGACCACCAGATGGTGGGGCAGGCTGCCTGGACCATGAGCAGCAGAGGGCAAGTGCCCAATCGGCCCTCAAGCTTCTAGGGCACTGGGACCCCACAGCCCAGCCCAGCCCAGCCCCGTTTCCCCAAGGGGCACTTCTTCCTTGAGGCAGCTGCTGCTGTGTTCACTGTCTTTGGCCAGGTTGCTCATGGTATGTTTGGGAGGGCAAAGTGTGTGGGTCAGAGGGAACCCCAGTCCCTCTCCTTGCAAGGAGACCCGACTTTGTAACTAAGTCATCCTCAGCGATATGATGGGAGAGGTTAAGAGGATGGGACAAGGAGTTGGCAAAAGGGCAGCTGGTGGCTAAGGCAGGACTTCTCTCAGACCCTCCTTGCCTCTCATTATAATATCCCTTCCTCCTCCTTCCTTCCTTTTTTCCCTTTTCTTTTTTTCCCCTTCCCTCTTCATTCTCCTTTCTTTCTTTTTCTTTCCCCTCTTTGCTTCCCTTTCTTTGTCTTTCCTGTCCCTTCTTGGATCCTCAAATGCACTTCTCGCTGCCTCCTTGCCTTGTGATCAAATGCCACTTTTGCTAGTAGTTTGTGGCCATTTAAAAGACTGATAACAAACCAGGCTCAGTATATCCTCTGCTTACATTTAGTGGAGGCATCCACAGACAAGAGTACAGCAAAACTGTCAAAATGATGTCTGTTATAATTGATCTGAGCTCCTCTATTTTTTATATGCAGTTGCTTTAGCATTTGGGAACAGAGGCACGTTAGTTGCTTTTCTATTAATACATAATCCTTAAAAGGGCTTTCCTGGAGGGACCCTGTCATGGTCTAATTCAGACTGGAAACATAGCAAAGGAAAATACTTTCCCCAATCTGCTTTGTCCTGTTTTCCTCACTGGAAATGGCTGTTTGCAACACACCAGTAGAGGATACTTTCCTAAGAGCTCATAATTCAAGAATACCAATCTACACATATTTATTAATCTAATGCGCTGTTCGTTAAGTGCATATGAGATTATCAGAATAGGGAAGACCATGGCTGCCCTGGTGATGGAACAGGCCCTCAAGGCCTCCCTGACCCACTAAGATACCTCATGCTTCCCCCTCCCTTCCTTCTGCACTGGACTCATTTCTTTGCCTTTGAGAGAGAGGAGAGGTGGCTTGGAAATGCTTTTTGCACCAGAACAGACGCTCTTGGGTGCCATAATATTGCGCATGTTCAGGCACCCATCCTCTTTTGCAGAGAATTAGAGACCCAGAAATTTTCATTTTTGGCACAAGAAGTGTTTGCGATGCTTGTCTCCTGCTCCTTCCCTCCAAACTCCTTTACACCACCGCCATGGCAGGGACACTCCTTGCCTACTAAAATCCACTGTGGATGGAGCTCCTTCATCAACCCACACTGTGTCGAAGCTGGGAGGATCACGATGGAATCGAAAATGGCCAGGCGCAGGAAACAACACTGTCCATGGCCCAGGGTCACTGCTCGCCCATGTGCGCCAGCCTAACTGTTTGAGGGCAGGAATGAAGCCTTCAACTGAGTGAGAAGGTACCACAGGGCCAGCCCCTCACACCTGTATCCAGGCTGTTGCACCATGGGAGGGATGAGACCTCTTGTCCCAGGAAGCTCGCTTGCATGCAAATAGGATATCTGCATGCAAATGGGGTGCGTGATCCTTGGGGGCAATCCTGCTGCTGCACCTCCACTTTCTTCAGCTCAGATGGAGCTGGGGCACCCAATCTGGCAGTGGTGGTGGGAGGCACCTGAGCATCCATGATACGCCTTCCCTAGCCAGCCAGACCCACCTAACCTATTCCCTGCCTGGTTGTCTGGCACAAAACTTCACCACTCCACCTCCTCCTCCTCCTTCTCCTTCCTGCTCAAGCAGTGGTTGGCTCCGTGGGACAGCCTTAGCAGAACCAAGAAACAGACTCCTTGTCTTGAAAAACCCTCTTTATTTAGCTACTGTGAATTCATGGCATTAACACACAGAAAAGTCCAGTCAATAATCCTTCCAAGGGTTAATTGCAGTAACAGACCTTATCAATCCTTGGATAATTGCCAGACCGAGAGCTTCCACTCACAAAGCTATTAATTCCTGGTCAGCAATCTCTGAGGCACGAACCATGATAAGCAAATCTTTCAAAAGAAATACGAACTGTTGCCTCTTGAAACCACCACTCCCCTTTTGCTTCTATTTATTCCCCAGCCAAGGAGGGACCATCCAGTGTCCACATGTGCCTTTCTTTCTGAGTCAGCTCTAGTTCCTCAGTTGTTCGCCTCTCCTGACAGCTCTGGGCATATGCGCATCTGGAACAAGCCCCAGCTGTTCTTCTTCCCCACTTATCTCCGACTCTGAAGGCAGTTGGGAAATGTCAGATGGCTCTGGCTCTATCTCTGCTTCTGCTACAGAGCATCCTTCAGAGGCTTCCCCAGACTCCAAGACTGGCCTAAGTTCCTCCCCAACCTCCTCATAGTCTGAGTCTGCTTCTTAGTCTGAGTCTCCGCTGGCAGCTGGCGACCCACAACAGACAGCAGGTCTCATTCCTCCCCTGGCTTGGTGGGCTGCAAGTGGATGTGAAGGCTGGCCCCGTAGAACTCCTTGCTCAGTTGAAGGCTTTGTTCCTGCCCTCAAACAGTAAGGCTTGTTAAGGATATTGTTGTTGTGTTACCAACCAGAGTATAGTGCACAGAGCAACGTTGCTGAGAGCAATGAAATAAGAGATACGAGCAAACCGGTTTATCAGAAGTTTACTTTATAGTGGAAAATAAACAATCTCGTAGTCTTTTAAACAGTCCAAGTCTTTGCCAGTTAAATCAGTCCAGTAATACAAAAAGCTTCTTACCACACAAACAGTAGTTGGTTAGAATAAGAAGCTCACTCTGTTTCACAAACCACGATGGTAGCAGATTCACCCACACACAATGATAGCACAATGGTATCATATCATCCACTGAATACATTACAGTACCTTTCTTAAATACGTTTACAACTAATTACAGCATGACTCAGCATTACAATGATGCAGCATTAAAACTTAAAGTCACAGAACACATATATTGCCTGGACAATTTGTTAGGCTCAAACCATACCTAACAAGGCTGGCGTATGCGAGTGAACACACGTGGGCTATGGACTGTATTGGTTTCTGTGCCTGGCCTTAGATTTGCAGGGCCGCTCTGGAGCCTGCAATGGGCTAACCTGTTGCCTTGGCCCCACCCCCTGGGTGTGCACACAGGAGACAGCAAACGCACAAGTGCTGGCATCGTAGGTGAAAGAGAAGCACTCAGAACACAGTCAGCCTGCGTGGCTAGACGGTTCTTGGGGATATCAGGCACTGCATGTGCTCTCCACCTCCTGTGCATGCGCCATGAGAGCGAGGCAGGGATGTCCCCTCATTGGCTCCAGGGCTTCCCTGTGACTCTAAGGCTGACCGCATTCTGGCCAATGGCCACCACCAGGTTGTAGATCTGCGCCTGTTCGGCCTGGGCTAGGCTGAGGCACCATGGGCTAGTCTGCTATTTCCAGGGTAGCCCCACTGACCAGATCTAACCACATCATGGACCGGATCTGGCCTGTGGGCCTTGAGTTTGATATGTCTGGTCTAATAACATAACATTGTAATAATTAATTTTTCGGTCAACTGTAGAGGGAAGTTTAAGAATGGGCTTAAAAACATGAATATATTTATTACCATGTTTTATAATCTTTTTATGATTGATAATATGACACTATATTTAAGTCTGGCAAATATCTAGAATAGCATTAACCAAATTGATACCACACTATGTTTGTCAAATTTAATTAATCAAATTAGATGTCAAATCAATGACGAATTAGCTATTGTATTGATTAGACTTATTAATAGCAACATAACCAATTATTGTAATCTTAGGAGAAAAAAGGACGATTTACAGATAAAGCAGTAGTTTTGTTCTGCTACCTTAATTGTTTAAAATCTATTTTTTAAATTCTTTGCATTGTGAGACCAGTACAGTGATACCTCGGTACTTACTGTTAATTGGCTCTAGGAGATGTGATGAGTATCAAAAATGCTGAATACCAAACAGATTTTTCCCATAAGGAATAATGTAATGAGTTACAAGGCAGCCAACATGGACAAGTTCTAGCTTGTGCACTGAGTACCAAACAAATGATGAGTACCTGGACAAAATATTAGTGTTAAAATGAATTGAGTACTAAATTTTCAAAGCAATTGAGTACCAAGGTCCATATGAATAAATTCATTTAATAATCTCTTTAGTCTATTCGCCATTATTGAAGCAAAAATTTTATAATCCACATTTAATAATGAAATTGGTCTATAGTATTTTATTAAATGGGCTAACAGAGCTGAGCTGAGAAATAATGAGCACATGCACCTATCGGTTCAAGCCTGAAAACCCATATCATTGAATCACAGTATGAAAATGGGTGTGCATAGCTTTTTTGCACTTGTTTTGTGCAACAAGGCAAACAAACTTGGTGGAGGTGGAATAGAATGGCTTTAAAGTTTTGCTGAAAGAAATCAAGATTTAAAGTTGATTTAAAGTGGATTATGATGTTGAGTTATACAATTAACTATAAGTCTCAGTTCACCTGTCATGCTAAATCGCCTTTGTATTGTTGTAAAAATACCCCAATAAAAAACCAGAGAGGAAACCACAAGCAATAAATCTTACTTTAAGATTGAGAGGTTTATTTTCATGAGCAATTTGGAACATGAACAGCTATCATAGCAATGCAATTTCATGACAAAACTTACATTATTAAACCATAGCAGTGGGGTCCAATGACACATACCAAATCCTACAAGGACTGCTATTGGGCAAAGGACACCATTCCCATCTCAAGTAACATTTCTTATACCTTCTTTTTTACTGACATATGTATTCCATAGTTTCATTTCCTTGATCTTTCCTACATTCTTATTGACCGTCTGTCAGGTATGTTTCCTTCAAAATCCAGGAAAGAATGACCCAGACTCCATTGAAGAATAAAGTATGGTACTTTTACTAGAAATGAAGTGAACACAACCAAAGGAAAGCAGAATCTAAGGCAAAATGTGCGAAAGTTACAGATAGAAAGCATCCCCTCCCACTGTCCACCGTAAATCATCTAATCCAAATGATCCAAAGGTCTCCCAGAGGTCAGGTGGGAGCACACGTTTGCCAGGGTCATCAATCAGGACTGCTGTGGCTGTTGACCGGATAGCAGCTTCATAGGTTCAGCAATAAGTCTTAAGAATCAGTTTCCCAGCCAGCATACATATCCCGGCTAGGTACCTCACTCCCTCCATTACTATGGCAGCCAAAGCAGAGAAAAGCGGAGGCTGACATTCGGCTCCCCTTCAGAAGAGAAGAACCTCTAGTCCTGAAAGAGAGAGAAAGTAGGTAATACCACAAACAAAATAATTACATTACCATCTAAGGTTTATCAGGATATTTGATGTGAAACAATTGCACTTTCTTAGGTGCCCGAACATCACGTTTGTTCACCCATTCAGCTTGCGATAATGGGAAATGTTTCCAGGCTACCAGATACTGCACTTTACCGTGATGTTTCCTGGAATCCAAAATCTCCTTAACCTCAAAATGTTGTTCCCCTTCAATAAGTATGGGAACGGGAGGAGGTTCTTGGGCTGGACGTAAAAGGGGCGAATGTACCGGTTTCAGTAAACTAACATGAAACGCGGGATGAATTCATCGCAAATTCTTTGGAAATTCCAATTCAACCATTACTGGGTTAATGATTCGAGTAATGGGGAAAGGCCCCACATACTTGGACCCAAGCTTCTTTGATTTTTGAGGGGTTTGTAAATATTTGGTAGAAAGATAAACCATATCCCCCACTTTATAAGCATGTGCGGGGCACCTCTTTTTGTTGGCTAGGGTTTTATGTGCTTGGTGAGCTTCATCTAGAGCTTTTTGGGTTACTGCCCAAGTCCCTCGTAACTGTTCGATCCACTCAATCAAAGAAGGATTCTGTGAGTTATCTTGAGGTAGCTCTGGGATTGGCACAAACTCTTGGCCAGAAGCCACCTTGAACAGAGTGAACCGTGTGCTGCTATGTATGGAGTTATTATACGCCATCTCCGCAAATGGCAATAAATCCACCCAGTTATCTTGCTGATAATTTATATAACATCTCAGATACTGTTCTAATACAGAATTGGTTCTCTCACAAGCCCCATTTGTCTGGGGGTGGTGGGCGGAGCTTAACCCCTGGTCGGAGCCGATCAGCATCAGGAACTCTTTCCAAAAGTTGGAGGTGAATTGTACCCCTGTCTGAGATTATACATTTCGGAGCCCCATGTAACCTATACACATGTTGAATAAACATTTTAGCAAGGGTTTTCGCTGAAGGGATCTTAGGACTTGGGATGTAATGTAATTATTTGGAAAACAGATCAGTCACTGCCCATTTGACTGTACAACCCCCACTATCTGGCAGATCTACAATAAAATCCATGGATATCTCTTTCCAACGGGCATTGGGTCTGGCTACACTCTGAAGTAGACCAGGTGGCTTCCCCGGAGATCTCTTAGCTGAGGCACACACTGGACAGCTAGGTACATATGCCTTTATGTCCTTTTTGAATGCAGGCCATCAGAATGGTCTTTTGACAAGATGTAAGGTTTTCTTTTTTATCTTTTTCTTTATTTGATTTGTATACCGCCTTATTCCTGAAGGACTCAGGGCGGTGAACAGCCAAACAGTAAAAATACATAAATACCAAATTTAAAAAACAGAGTAAAATCGAATTAAATAATTTGGCCCAGACAGATTAAAACACCCCAATCATTTAAAAAAAAAAAGATTAAAATTTGCATAATTTAAAAAAGGGGAAAAGATTAGGCCAGGCCCGCCTGGTGGAATAAAAAGTTCTTGAGAGCGCGGCAGAAGGTGCACAGATCCGGGATCCTACGTATCTCCGGGGGGAGCTCATTCCAGATAGTAGGTGCCCCCACAGAGAAGGCTCTCCCCCTAGGGGCCGCCAGTCGACATTGTTTGGCCGACAGCACCTGGAGGAGCCCCTCTCTATGACAACGTACCGGCCGGTGTGAGGCTATTGATGGTAGTAGGCGGTCCTGTAGGTAACCAGTTCCTAAGCCATGGAGCACTCTAAAGGTGGTAACCAAAATCTTGAAGCTCACCCAAAGACCACCGGGAGCCAGTGCAGCTCGCACAGGAGAGGTGTTACATGGGAACGTCATGTTGCTCCCATTACCACCTGCGCGGTCACACTCTGCGTCAGTTGGAGCCTCCGGGTGCTCCTCAAGGGGAGCCCCATGTAGAGAGTGTTACAATAGTCCAGGTGGGAAGTGACGAGGGCATGAGTGACCGTACGTAAGGAGTCCCGATCCAGAAAGGGACGCAACTGGTGAATCAGGTGAACCTGATAAAAAATCCTCCCGGTCACGGCCATCAAATGCTCTTCTAAGACAACTGTGAATCCAGAAGGACGCCCAAGTTGTGAACCCTCTCCGTGGGGGCCAATGATTAGCCCCAAATAGTCAGTGATGGCGCCAACTGACTATATCGGGACGTCGGAAACCACAGCCCCTCGGTCTTGGATGGGTTGAGCCTGAGCCTATTGCTCCCCATCCAGATCCGCACGGACTCCAGGCACCGGGACATCACTTCAAGGGCATTGTTGGGGTGGTTTTGACAAATCCAAAGTGCCCCACCACTTTGACGTCATGAATGTGCTTCAAAACTGTTACTCTCAGACTGACCGGAACATATAATTTAACTCCAATCCAAGCTAGTCCATCACGAAGTGAACATTCATTTGAATGGGCTTGGAACCACTCGTCAGTTTTTAAAGCCTCTTGTAGTCTCTGAAGCAAATCGCCTGAGAGGTTTGGGTTGCTCCTCGCCTGTGCTCTGGTAGTCACTGGTGCCGCTAGTTGGGTTGAAGGGACGATCGGGCGAACAACTTCCTCCTTGGTACACTTGTATTGAGGCAATCTGGACGGTGCATCCGCCATGAAATTCTTCCCACCTGGAAGGTAGTGCAAGGTGAAATTAAAACGGTTGAAATGCTGGGTCCAGTGAACTTGCTTTGTTGACAACTTACGTAGGGTTTTCAAAGCCTCCAAGTTTTTATGATCAGTCCACACTTCAAAAGGATGCTTAGCCCCCTCAAGAAATTGTCTCCATGTTAAAAGTGCCCAGCGTACAGCAAAGGCTTCCTTCTCCCATATGGCCCATATTCTTTCAGGCTCTGACGATTTTCAGGATGTGTAGGCACAGGGCTGTAATTTTCCATCTGCATTCTTTTGCAGAAGTATGGCCCCTACTGCTACGTCGCTAGCGTCTGCCTGTACTACAAAAGGTTCTTCCATGTCTGGATGTTTGAAGACTGGTTCAGCAGCAAACAACCGTTTCAACTTTTCGAATGCCGCCTGACAGTCCATTCAAGGGCTCGGGAGGGTTTTGGTTTTACTTCACCCTTTGTTTTCAGGAGATTCGTTATTGGCAGTAAGATTTTGACGAATGAGGGGATGAACTGTCGATAAAAGTTAGTAAACCCCAAGAAACTCTGTAATTGCTTGCGGGTGTGTGGCGCAGTCCATTCCAATACCGCTTGAACCTTTCCAGGGTCCATTTCTATTCCCTCATATGACATGCAATATCCAAGATAGTCAATTTTGCCTTCTGCTCAGCTAGGTGGTCTTCAAATCGCTTCCTAAGGGTTCCCATAAACAGGTTGTAGTTTCGCAGCAGAGGGGAATTGTTTGTCAGCACGTCAAGATGCATTTATCCTAGTGCTGACATAAGGAGAAGGCGGTGGTGACTGGGACGGGACGGTTGCCTTTCACCTACTTATTTTCTTTGGAGATAATGTCCCCTAGGAGATGGATGGGAGGGGGGAAATTCTTTTGAATTGAAGCAATAGATTAGGGTGAGTGATTGGGAAGATGGCCAATGAATGCAGAGGAGTGGGGGAAGGAAGAGGAGGGGTGTTGGGTCAGGGCAGGATGTTGGCTGCTATGAGTCGGTGTTAAAAGTGCTATGCTTAATAAAAACGGAAGTTTGTTTTATAAAAGACTTTGTTTGAGGTGCAATTTATTTGAAGATGACCTCGAAACCTGACATTGCTTTTTTTTAATTTTTTTATTGAGTTTTTAAACATACACATAGAAATAAACAATACATACAAACAATACACCCACCCCCACCTCACCCTTCCCACCACCAATTGTGAAACTAACATATAGCAATTTTTCTGTCAACAGGTTTTATAATTCTCTGTATATGTACTTCATTATTATATAACCCACATCAAAAGTAATATCTTTCCTACAACCTTCCTCTTCTCTTCTATACCCTAATTTTTATTCTCGTTTTTTATTTCAGTTCTCCTTTCAAGCCATTTTTGCCATTTGTGCCATACAGCATAATATTCACTATCCTCCTTATCTCGGAGTTCTAGCGTTAATTTGTCCATCTCAGCACAATCATTTACTTTGGAGATAATTTGGTCTTCCTTTGGGGTTTGATCAGATTTCCAACTTTGTGCATACAATAACCTAGCAGCCGTTAGAATATGTATTATGAGATATTTTGTCTCTTTGGTGGATTTAGTGTCTATCATGCCTAGTAAAAATGTTTCTGGACTGTTGCCTAGTTTTAAATCTGCTACCTCCTCAATTATTTTTGTAATAGTTTTCCAAAACTGTTATGCTCTTCTGCATTTCCACCAAACATGGAAATAGGTTCCTTTCTGTGTTTTACACTTCCAGCAGATATCTGTAACATTCGGGTGCATCTTAGCTATTCTGGCCGGTGGTAAGTGCCATCTATAAAACATCTTTATTAAATTTTCTTTGTAAGGTGTAGCTTTGGTTATTTTGAGATTCTGTGACCATAGTTTCTACCATTTTGCTAGTTAAATATTGTGTCCTATATCCCTTGCCCACCTAATCATATTGTCCTTCACTGTTTCTTCTTGTAATTTATGCCTGAGTAAAAAATTATATATTTTAGTTATCATTTTTTGATGTGGTCCATGTAATATCTTGTCTAATTCATTTGGGTTATTTGCAATTCCTGGTTTTTTCTTATCTGATTGATATCTTGAAAGAATTTGGTTATAAGGCCACCATTCAATGTTTATACCTTGGGTTCGTAGTTGTTGTCTAGAGATAATTTGGTTTTCATTGTTTAACAGCTCTTGATAACGTTTGACTTTCCCCGATTCTAAAGTATTTGGGTGGATTTGTGCCTCCATCGGGGACCACCATCTTGGAATTTTGGAATATTGTTCCCTCTTTATTTCTTGCCAGGTCTTTAGTAGCGACTCTCTGATGATATGGCGTTGGAAATACATGTGTCGTTTGTCAGGCCTATCCCACAAAAATGCGTGCCATCCACGTGTGAGTTTGAATCCTTCTAAATATAATAATCTTTTATTTTCTAATTTTATCCAATCTGTGATCCAGGTTAATGCTGCCGCTTTGTAGTATAGTTCCCAATCTGGTAACGCCAATCCTCCCTTGTCTTTTGTGTCTTGTAATGCATTTCTTTTTATCCTAGGTCTCTTTCCTTGCCATATATATGTCATCGTTAGTTTGTTTAATTTTTTAAAGAATTCCTTTCCTGGGTTTATCGGAATTACTTGGTATAGGTACATTATTCTTGGAAGTATGTTCATTTTTATAGACGCAATTCGGCCCATAAATGATAACTGTAATCTGTTCCAGGTTTCCAAATCCTTTCCAATTTGTGTTAATAGTTTTGTGTAATTATCTTCCTTTATTGTTGTTTTTGTCGTCAGCCAGATACCTAAATATTTTATCTTTTTTACCACCTGGATTCCCAAATCTTCTAATTTCAGTTTTTGATCATGTGTCATATTTTTAGTTAATGTTTTCGTTTTATGTCTATTAATTTTAAGACCTGCAACTTGGCCATATTCCTCAATTCTTGTCAACAATTTGGGTCCCGTTATAATTGGATCTTCTAATATAAAAATTATGTCATCGGCAAAGGCGAGTAGTTTATATTCTTCTCCTCTAATTTTGAGACTTTTAATTACTTTGTCTTCTCTTATAACTTTTAATAATACTTCTAGAGCCATTATGAATAGTAATGGAGACATAGGGCAGCCTTGCCGTACCCCTTTTTCAATACTGAATGATTGGGTCATATCACCGTTTATTGCTATCCTTGCTGTCTGTTGTGAGTAAATTTTTTTTATCAGTGAGAGAAATTTATCTCCGCAATTCATATTCTCTAATTGCGTTGTAAGGAATAACCAATTGACATTATCGAATGCCTTCTGGGCGTCGAGTGAGATTATGGCAATTTCTTTGTTTATCTTCTGATCAAGGTACTCTAGTGCATTTATTTATTTATTTATTCTTAGGTTATTTTTGATTTGTCTTCTGGGTATGAAGCCATTTTGATCTGAATGTATATAGTTTTGTATCATTGTTTTGAGTCTTGCTGCCATTATTGTCATAAGTAATTTATAATCTACATTGAGCAGTGAAATAGGTCTATAGTTTCGAATTTGTGTTGGGTCAGTGTCCTCTTTGTGAATTAAAGTGATAATTGTTTCTGTCCAAGAGTGTGGTATTTTAGCTGTTAGTAAGGTCTCGTTGAATACTTGTAACAAAATTTGGTCTATTGCTTGTTGGCAGTGCTTGTAAAATTCAGCTGGTATTCCATCTGGCCCCGGTGTTTTATTGTTCTTCTGCGTTTTGCGTGCTTCCACTAATTCAAACATTGTTATAGGGCGATTTAGGGTTTCCCGGTGTTCTTCCTCAAACTGTTTGATTGTGGTATTTTGTAGATATTTTGTGATTTGTTCTACCGATATATCTTCTTTCCGATAAAGATCTTGAAAAAATGCTTTTGCTATATTTTTCTTTTCTAAATGTGTGTGTTGTAGAATTCCTAGGTGGTCTTGGAGTTGATATATCGATCTACTTTCTGTCAATTTTCTTAGTTTATATGCTAGCCAGCGTCCAGTCTTGTTAGCATGCTCAAAGTTCGTCTGTTTTGTCATTCTAATTCTCTGCCAGTTCAGTCTTTGTATTTAAATTTAATTTATGTTTCGCTAGATTAAGTTTCTGCTGTATTGTTTTATCGTTTGGTAATTTTTGCAATTTGGCCTCCAATATCTCAATTTCTTTCATTATATCATCCCTAAGTTGTTGTTTTTCTTTTCTCCTTTTAGCTGTGTATGCTATAGTTAGGCCTCTAATGAAAGCTTTTGATGTGTCCCATAAATTCTGTAGGGATGTTTGCTCTTTTTTGTTATTCTGAAAAAATATCTTCATTTCTTTTTCTATCATCTCTGCATATCCCTTTTCCTTTATAATATTTATGTCCATCTTCCATCGCCTCTGTTTTCGGAAGCCCTTCTAAGTTACTTTGAGCGGGTTGTGATCAGCCCATGTGCCTGGCATCTTGTATCTCTTTCTGTAATTGTGGAGTCATCCAGGCCATATCCAGTCTGGACCATGATTGGTATGGGTTTGAGAAATACGTACATTGTTTTGTTTTTGGGTTTAATTATCTCCAAGAATCATGTAACGTTAATTCTTCAGTCAGATTTTGGAATGTTTGTGGCAATATTTTCCTTTTAAGTTTATGTCCCCTATTGTTGTGATAATCTTGTTGTGTATCTGCTATCGAATTAAAGTCGCCAATAATACATATATTATCATAATCAAATTCTTTTAATTTGTCATGTAGTTTTTTATAAAAATCCATTTGGTTTCCGTTAGGGGCATATATTGATACTAGCAAGATAATTTTTGTTTCTAATTTGATTTCTATTATTAGCACTCGGCCTTCTGTATCTGTATAAATTAAGTTCGATCTTAAATGCTCTTTTACATAAATTACTACTCCTCTTTTCTTACATTCCGCTAATGATGTGTATAGTATTCCTAATTTCTTATTTTCCAATAATGTTTTGTGTTGTTTTTTGATGTGTACCTCTTGTAATGTGATTATGTCTGATTCTAATTTCCTCAATTTGGTGAATATCTGTTGTCTTTTGCTGGGTGAATTCAAACCGTTAATGTTTATAGATGTAAGTGTTAGTTTTTCTTCCATTTCAATTCTTATTTACTTGTCTGCTGCTTTTGTTTTGGATGTGTTTCTTGTTACTCTTTGAGTAGTCTCCACTGTTCCTTCTTTTCCCTGTCCCCCTTTTCCTCGTTCTTTATCTCCATTTTTTATTTTCCGTATATCAGCATCAATAGAACTTGAATCCTCTTTGCTCTCTCTGTTTCTCTGTTCTTCTTCGTCTCCCAAGTGTTGATCTATAAAATCTTGGGCCTTATCTATGTTGTCTACTCTAAACTTCCTTCCTTCCCACGTTATGAGGATCCCTTCTGGGATCAACCATCTGAACTTTATCCTCTGTTTATTCAATTGGTTGGTTAGGAAGTTGTAATCTTTCCTTCTATCCCTGGCCCTTTTGGGTACTTGCTTCAGTGTTAGTACCTCCCTTCCTTTATACATGACTGTTTCCTCCCTCATCTTTCTATAAATTTCTTCTTTTATTGTTTTTTTTGAAAATCTTACATGGACTTCCTTGGGGAGCTTATTCCTTCTTGCGTAATTTGTATATGATCTATATATTTCATCTATGCCATTCCTTATTTCACTTTTTTCTTTATGGGTTGCCTTTGCAATTAATTCAACCATAATTTCTCCCAGCTCTTCCTCTCTTTGTTCCTCAATATTTTGGAATCTCAGGTAAAATGATGCCTTTTCCATCTCGAGGTACATTAAAGCGTCCTCGGTATCTCGGTTTTTAATTGTTTGCATATTTTCCACCCTCTCCTATTTGTGGCTTCTGTCTTTTCTTCTGCTAAATGGATTCTTTTTTCATTTTCTGTAATGTTCTGCTGAATTGTATTTATCCTCTCATCGATGTTTTTAATGTCTTCTTTTATTTCTCCCACATCTTTCTTCATTTGTTCCTGATTTTTCTTCATTTCATCGTGATTATAGGTCATCTTCTCCTCCATTTTTTTCATTCCCTCTTGGATCATAGCGAGGGCTGCCTGGATATTTTGCATTCCTATTATGGCATCTGCTTTTTCTTTTTCTATTGCGTCTCCTGTCTTTTGATATGCTGGGGAAGCTATCTGTACTTAGTTGGAGATTTCTTTTTGGTCGTTTTAGTGGTAGCCCATGAACTTGATATTGCCATCTTTAATATCTTATTTATTTTCAACCACAATATTTTGAAATTGTCAACCACCTTTTTTTCCCCTTAGACCCCCCCTCTTTTTTCCCCCTTAAAGTAGTTCTATCTTATACCTTATAGTATTCTTATGTACTTATTTCTCAATAATTATTCTTATTCACCAATTCTTATAGGTTATGCCTTAATCAACTTATTTAATAATTCCTTACTAAGTGTGTGGGGGGGTAACTGAGTAGATATAGGAACAGTGGAGAATAATCAATTCTTTAGCAATTCATTAGTTTCCTCTTAAAATTCTAAAAACCTAAAGTATATCTTAATCTAACACAATTATTCTTATATCAAACCATCAAGAATATAAAATTTTCTAAAATATTCTAATATTCATTAATTACTTTGCAATTTTCTATAGTTTCTCTATAAGTTACCTTCAAATTTATAAATTTATCAATTCTATATACTATCCAGAATAATATGCTTTTCTTATATTAATTATCAGATCTTCTATAAATTTTCCCTTCTATAAATTCTTCAAGTTATTTGAGATTTAATGACAGCAAGATAAACACAAATAAAATAAAATAAAGTAAGATGTAAAAGTTTCGTATTAATACTTAATATCTCCAGGTAAATCGGGTTTCAATCCAGTTTACTTTGTTGTATGTAAAGCTATTGATCGTTTGTCCTTTTCTTTCACGTCGCAAATTTTCTTCCAAGTCGTCTCCGCAAAACGTTTCACAAACAAAGTGAGTCAGGTTCTCATATGTGAAACGCCATTAATTTCTCAGTCACGTTCTCTTCACAAATGATGTCTCTACTGGTAACAATAGAACAACAGTGCTAATATAGTTTATACAGTTTCACATTCGATATCCTCTCCAAATTCCTCTCGTCGATCTCCACATCAATCCAATCGACTGCAATAAAATCCAGCACTCTCGAGCTCAGTCCAAAACCTCCAGCTCTGAATAATCCTCTGGGACTCTACACCCCACACTCTCAATTGCTCAATTCCACCTTCGATATCCTCTCCAGGTTTCGATATCCTCTCCGGATTTCTCTCGTCGATCTCCACATCAATCCAATCGACTGCAATAAAATCCAGCACTCTCGAGCTCAGTCCAAAACCTCCAGCTCTGAATAATCCTCTGGGACTCTACACCCCAGGCTCTTTCAAATGCTCAATTCCACCTTCAATATCCTCTCCAGGTTTCGGTATCCTCTCCGGATTTCTCTCGTCGATCTCCCCACATCAATCCAATCGACTCCAATAAAATCTGGGGCTCTCGAGCTCAGTCCAAAACCTCCGATTCTGAATAATCCCCTGAGACTCTGCACCCCAAACTCTTTCAATTACTCTGTTCAATTCGGCGTCTGCAATATTGCTCTTTTCAGTAATCAAGCTCCACTTCGTAAAAACCTCAATTATAAATCCAATCTTTACTGTAGCAAAAAGCACAAGTTCTGTTCCCTCTTTCGTTGAAATCTATTTCCTTACTCACTCACTCTGTGTTCGCTGGCTTCTAATCCACATTTTTGCGCTGTCACTCATCCTTTCAAGATGGCCCCGTTCTGATCACTTTCACTGTCGCTGCTTCACTTTAATCTCCTGCCCGGCTTTCTGCTTCCAGCGTCAAAATCTTCTTGATTATTTGGATTTTTTGGGACTAGTTTTTTGTTTCCTTCACCTGTTGACAGTTATCTCCTCTTTTCTGATTTTTGCTTCCCCCTAGTACAGTGTCAAACGCTTCTGGCTGGTTTTTCCTCGCTACTGGATTAAGGGATCGTCTTGAACCTTCGGAGAGGTTGCGCTCTCCTCCGAGGTCCTAAGATATTCCCCTTTAAGCTATCGATCTCTTCGCAACCGATAGCGCCGATTTCGGCTCCAGGAGTGGGCTTGTTAGGGATTCAAAGACGGAGCCCCGTCCTTTCCATCCGTAACCCACTGGAATCGCTGCCGGAAGTCTCGAAACCTGACATTGTTATTGTGGAGGACCACCATCCATTCAGCTGCCACTCCCTCTAAGGCATTCATGACACATCTCACTCGAGCTGCATCTGATAAACAGTCCTCCCCCCAGTCCTGCATGTGATTCCACACTTGGGTTAAGAAGAGCCCCAAGATTTTCGGGTCTCCTCCATATTTTCTGGCCCGGGGGGGGGAAATTTCTTGCATCTGCGGGGTAGAACCTGCAAAGCTGGGGGCCCCTGGGCTGCTGCATCCCTAACTTGGGCACCAGAAGCCTGAGATGTATCTTCACCAGCTCCCTCTTCCTCTCCCCCACAAGCACCCTCCTCTGGATTCACTTTGAAGTATTCTCCTCCCTTCTCTGCAGGGGGTGCGTAAAACTCACGGTTTTTCCGGCTTTCTTCAACATCGTGGAGGAGTTGTATTGCTTGAGCCATCATGAGGCTTTCCTTTTGCTCTTGCAGCCACACAGCCTCTCCCCTATGGGGTCTGGAGCTGGTTACTCCATAGGGGGTCCTCGCCAGGTCCGGCAACCTTCCTACTCCCCTCAACCATCTGGCTTCATCTGGCTACTCTCTCAGCTGTAAATTCTCCATCCACACTGCGGCCTCTTCCCCCGGTTGGCTCTTCCCCCGGTTCGATGAGCCAGATTCTCCCATCTGATCTAAATCACTTTCTTGATCAGACATCCTGTGATTTTCAGCCCCCTTGGTGTTTATCTGGGATGGCTGAAAGAGAGTTTCTGCTTAATGTCAGGTATGCTTCCTTCAAAATCCAGGAAAGAATGACCCAGACTCCATTGAAGAATAAAGTATGGTACTTTTACTAGAAATGAAGTGAACACAACCAAAGGAAAGCAGAATCTAAGGCAAAACGTCCACCGTAAAAACGTCCACTGTCCACTGTAAATCATCTAATTCAAAGGTCTCCCAGAGGTCAGGTGGGAGCACACATCTGGCAGTGTCATCAATCAGGAATGCTGTGGCCGTTGACCCGATAGCAGCTTCATAGGTTCAGCAATAAGTCTTAAGAATCAGTTTCATTTCCAGTCCAGCATGCATAGCCTGGCTAGGTACCCCCCTCCCTCCGTTACTATGGCAGCCAAAGCAGAGAAAAGCGGAGGCTGACACCGTCACTCTCTGCAAACACCCCTGTACATCTCAAACCTCTATCCATCAGCGTTTTCAGTTCCCTATTTCTCAGAGTTTCAATGTTCTGATTACAAATATATCTCAAAACCACATACTTTGCAGAAAATTTAGCACACAAGTCAGCATATTAGAAATATGTCTGGTACATTTTGCAATTATGTTAGTTTAAAACTTTGGTTCCGTGAAGCCTGCAAGCCCACTCCTAGACCTATTACCTGCAACTTTCGAATGAATATATTTCTCTTCTCACAGTATAAAAGAGGGAGTGAAATGTATGTTGCAGATTGAGTACTGGATAATGTATTGTGATTGCGTATCTCCAGTTTTTGGCTTAAACTAATTTATAGCAATGATCAGGGACTAGCTAGCAAACTTCAGGAGCAATCCTTGGTTTAAACCTAGGGTTCATACTACTATTAAAAGCCTGATTAACTGACATCTTTGCTATCTTGATACTCTGAATATATGTTATATATTTTCACCCAACTTGGAAGATGGAGTCTAATCCGTGTGGGGAGTGTTGGGTTGAATTAAGTTAATCAAATAATATATCTTAGCAGCTTTTTACTGCTTTTGTAGAACTCTTTAATTTTTGAGGTTTAACCTCAAGATTAGGAGAAAATGTATTGATACTTCTATTACAGTGGCGTACACATTTATGTGTATGTTATTAATGCAAATCTACCAGTTGGAATTGTGCTAGTGATTGTTTCTATGTTCAACTAGTTTTACTTTATTCCATTTTTAACTCTTGTATAGAATTTAAAAATGCTCTGTGATTCTTTGCAGAGCAATAGTAACATTAACTGCTATGTGAATATGCATCTTACAAAGTAATCTTACAAAGTAATCTAATTCCTTTAGAACAGGGCTGAATCAGTTTAAGAAGCAGTTCAGGCAACTAAATTTCTTTTTCAGATCGGGGGAGAGGGGCTGTTTTGCCCATAAAATATATGTCCCTAGCAGTTTATGGAAATTTGTAACACAGCTGCCAGGTCTGTTTGGGACAAGAAGGATTTCTATTTCTTTTCTTATCAGAAGGAATAATTGAAACCATATGCCAATTCCACCCTTAGCCAAGAATTTCAGTGTTCCGAGGAATGCACTTGGATTGAGAATAATCTTCAAATGGAAGATGGAAAATGCTATCAGCAGGATGAAAGTTATTTTCTCAAAAGCACAGGTCATCCCCCAATCATTCAACCTTTGTGTGGCATGCCAGGGTAGAGAGGGAGCCAAAAACAATGGACAGGGACAAAATGAATGCTATATGGGATTTTAATTGAACTGGGATCAATTTAAATAGCTGGAATGAATTCTTTTGCTTATTTTCCATGTTTTTAATACTACATACCTCACTAAAAAAATTCAGAAGCAAATTTGGGAAGCCATTACTTGTTTTCCCTGACAGTGATAAAGAAAACTCCTTAGTTTAGAGTTACAAATGTGCATCCCCTACCACTACTTCCTGAAACTGCAGAGTTTCTGAGAATTGCAGTCTTCCAAAAAATAGCAGAAAATGATTGCAGGAGTTGAGCCATCTTGGTTTCTACTGGTTGGTTATTAATCTCTCTGGCACTGAAAAAATAGAAGGTCGCTTCTGAACATACCTATGCATGTTCTTTGCTTATGCTGAATGGTCATCATTTTAGGTTTTAAAGGTCTACTAACATAAAACTGCTGTAAAAAATGCCCCAGAATTCATACACAGGCCTAGTACAATCCATTGTACCTAGTATCTCCATTGAAGGAGATAAAGAATAATGTCAAAATGATTTCATGGAAAACTATGGTTGTGCCAATCATTATTAATATACATTCTAGAATTTATTTATTTGATTCAATTAGGAATTTCCTGATTCCAGCTGGCTGTGGGTGGCTCACAATGGAAAACATCATAAAAATCCAATACATAAAAATGAAATAAAACAAGACAGTTTCCATTTATATACCTTTTCTATGTTCATAGTTGGCTTGTTTTCACTTGGTTTTAATATATAATTATCTACCTTCAAGCAATTTCTTCCTTTATTCTATTGACCGTGGCTGGTGAAACTTATTGGAATTGTAATCCCAATACATGTGGAAGGCACAAGATTCGGAGAAGAAAACTTTTTGCTGCTTCTCTCTACATCTTATTGCTGCTAGTTTTCCTGTTTATAATGATGTAAAAAATATAATAGGGGTGATGATCCCAGACACCAGTGCACAAATTCAATTAATTTTTCCTGTCCAAAACTGTCTAAAATTATCACATTTTCCCTTTTGCATGTGTTTGCAAAGTTGTAACAAGCACATATCAGCAGGAAATGCTAGAGGTGCCTCAAGCAAGTAAGGGCTTTTTTCTGCTTAAAAAGAAAACAGTTAGTTGGTAATGTGGTTTCTGGCTCACTAACAAAAAAATAAAATAAAATTAGTCTACGAAGTATGTCTCTGGCTAAGCAGAATCGGCATTTATGAATACAGCCAAGATCAGCCGAAAAAACATCTTTGTCTAAATCAGACAAGATGATTCTACCCTTTCAATTCCTGTTGCAGAATCACAAATGAACTTGCAGGGTTTAACTTATTTATTATTAAAATTTTACCCTGGTTGTCTGGTTACATAAATCCTGGAGTCTTCCTTCTGTGTTAGTGAGAGGACAGCATCTCCGTCATTCCTGAGTTCAAGGCGGTATGCTAGCCAGGGATGCCAGGGAAGGTGTAGTTCACTTGCAGAGCCTATCTCCAACATCATTTCATCCCCTCAACATCTCCGGTTCTAAATTATTGCTTTGGATCATGTACAGATTACTTGGTGTTCACATTCTATTTTTGTTCTCTTGCCTTAATAAGTTTAATGTCTCTTTCCCTCCTCAAACAAGAAAAGGCCTTTTAAACATTTTTGGTAGGTAATTACATTGAAATCAGACATTATTTCTGTCTTTGGTGACAGATATTGAGAAGAAAGGAGGAGATCTCTAAGATTCCCAAAGAACCTGCAAAGAAGACTTACTGAAAGCTATAAAAAGAGTTTGCTCTTATTGAAAATATATTATTATAAGTCTTCTATTGGTATCATTTACTTTAAATATCAAATAAGTACATGAAAAGTGAAAAAGAATAATACAAATCAACTTCCTAAGAAAGAAAGAGACTAATTGAGAGGCTTATATGAGAAAGAGGAGACACCAATTTAGGAATACAGATAAAAGAGTATAAAATTAAATAGAATTTTGCGTTTGTAAGATATTGTGGAAAAATTTCACCCGGAGTTTAAAAATGTCATTCACAGCAACTGTAGCTAAAACAGAGAAAAAACTTACTACCAACTCCCTACCTATGGCCTCCCGTCAAATCAAAGGTCAATGGAAAATATGTTGGGGAAAGAAAAAGATAAAACAGAGTTGACAGTAAATAGCATGCAGAATATGCTACAGATGATACAGGAAACCCTAATGAAATCACAGGAGAAAATGGCTGACAAGCACGAAGAGGCGAAGGAACATCACAAAGAAATTAAGAATGAGATAGGAGAGATAAAAGAAGACATCAAAAATATGAATGATAAGATAGAAACTGTACAACAAGCAATGCTAGAGAATGAGCAAAGAATTAAGAAAATGGAAACAAAAATAGATCAAATAGACCTTAAAGTAGAAACAGTGGAACAGAAATCCGTACAATTGAATAAAGAGCTCTCAGATTCAATTGCATTTCTGGAAATGGAGAAAGCTTCTTACTTCTTATGATTTCAGAATGTTGTGGAGGAGAAAGAAGAGGACCTGGGTGAAAAAATGATGGAAATACTGGCAGAACTAACACAAAGAAATAAGATGGAGATGAAAGAATATATAGATGAAATCTATCGCATGCATAACAATTACATAAGAAGCAGTGGTGAAATGTAAAATTTATTACCACCGATTCTGTGGGTGTGGCTTGGTGGTGGGGGTAACGTGACTGAGTGAGCATGGCCAACTTTTTTTTTTATTTTTAAAAGCATTTTTTCTTGCAACCTTAAGAGTTTGCAGAAAAAAATGCTTTTAAAAGCCTCTGACGATCAGGCAACTCATCTGGGATCGCCAGAAGCTTTTAAAGGCATTTTTTTCCTACAATCTCTTCAGCTGAAAAGCCAGCCATGCAAGGAGTGGGGGGGCGGCGGGGCGGGGGGCGGGGGGCAGAGCAGGGAGTGGGGCTGAATCCCACCACTGTGTGGGCTGGATACATTGTGTCAGCGGGCCGTACCCGGCCCATGGGCCGGAGTTCGAAAGCTGAGAAGCTTTCTAGTTGAAAGCTGAGAAAAAGTAGACTTGCTGGCTCTGATACAGTATAAATTCTTAACTCTGAATTTATTTCTGACTGAAGCTTCAAACTCTAGTGTAACCTTTTGTTCACTGAGCAACTCTTGCTGATAATCGCCTACCTCAACAAACTAACTGGAGAGTAAGCAGGAGCAGGGCAACTTCAAGAGCTGCAATTTGATTCCAAGTAGGGTGACTGAAATTGAGGAAGATGCACAAAAAGGGCATGTTGTCTTGACTAACTTGGGTCCATAAGAAAATAAGGAAAGAGAAAAGTATCAAAACATGATAGGTTTGTTTTTCTAGACATCAAAAAAGGATGGTTTTACTCTTTTTTCCTGATTTCTGTGACTGACAAACCTTTGTTAGCAAAGCAAGTCCATTTCAACACATGAGCATCCTTTTTTCATTCACTGAATATTCAGAAGCAAAGTGACTATAGTATACCATACTATGTTCAGCCAGAGTGTTTAGCTTTTAGTCTGCCAAGTTGGATCAGAGGTATCTACAGCTAGCCACAGTAATACCAAGATACCAATGTGCTTTGTGATGTCCCAAACTCTGTCCTTTCATAGTTGCATTGTGACACTGACTTCAAATATGCAAAAGACAGTTTGCATTGGGATATTGTGATAATGTATGTTTGTTTACATATCCCTCCCTGTCCTAAAAGTGCTTTTTCAACAGGCAACTTTACTTTCTGGTTTTTCTTTGAATTTCCCTCCCTAATTGTATCCCTAGGCTGTTATGAATTATAAACTTTGATATAAATTAGCATATTATGTATTCCCAGACAAGTGTTGTTTAGTCAGCAGCTTACAATTCAACCAAATGTGGTTAAGGTGATGTGAACAACTAGCAAATATTTGAACATAGCTTGTCTGCAGGCCAAAATTGCATAAGAGTAGTTTATATTATGGATTTTTAGCTTTATATGGTGACATTTGTATCATCCAAACTTGTATATATATTTTCATGGCCATATATGTACTAGAAACTTTTTGCTTGAAATCAGAATCAAGTTTCTGAACTAATAACTATAAAGTTTTGTGGTTGAAAGATATGATATTTTTATGTATTGTATCCCCAATTTTGCAGTCTAATGCATGTTTTTGCTACTCTTTTTCCGATTCATAAAAAGAACACTTTAATGCTGTAGAAACACTCAAATTACTGAACTAATATTATCTGTCGTGATTTTAAAATACTTTCCACATTTTAAGTGTAATGAAAACAGGTAATTTCCAGGAGTGGTAAACTAATCTATTATGAAACATGTTCATTAGAAGTTCATTAGACTGCCTTGTGATTTATTCTTTGGAATTATCCATCGAACAAAATGTAGTATCATATCTTTGATTACAGAAACAATTGAAATTGGTTACATGACTTTTGTCACTTATGGAATGCTGCATCTGCTATTACGTCCATTAAATCAGACTTCCCCAGTTGGAAATTGTATGAAAATATTCTCACATTCCTTATAATAGTATTTTGTTAATTATGTCAGAAGAAGGAACTATCTGCAGCCAGAATGAGTCAGAGACTTGATTAGGTTTAAAAATTGTTAAATGACTCAAATTCCCTATCTTGATGCCACAGATGTCTTCTTGTGGATGATGGAAGGTGTTTGATTCCTGCTGTTACACTAATTTGCCAGCTTGGAGTAGATGTCTGTCTCTTAAAATTGCAAAGTTCTTGAAAAGGCTGTCTATTGTGTGATTATTAAAGGCACAGAGAGAACTCATGAGAGGGAAATATGAATCTCCTGGGGGGGGGGGGAGATTCTAAAATTATGCATGAAAGTTAAAATCCAGCATGAATGCCTGTGGTGAATGGAGTGTTTCAGCAAACAGGAAAGGAGGCGGTTCTTAGAAATATGTTAAATAATTTATGGATTTGGGGAATTTTTACTGAATTTCAGGATAGATAATAAGAAGATACTCCTGTGCCCACATTGTTTACTTCTATGATGTTGTGCCAGAATATGCTGGAATATATTCTAGAGCAATAGATGTATAACATTTACAGGTCCTTTGACACAATAATCATTTAAAGTATTTCCAAAGGGTGGGGAAATAATGGCTGGTTTAGATTAGTTGTTTTAGGAACTTGGATGAAAACCAAGGCCTATTTTTAAATTTTACATAACCAATTTAAATATTTGTGATGGCTCATTTTATTCTTCCTAGTATTTGAAGATCACTTGTTTTCCCAGACCAAGGCTATTCCTGTGCATTGTTTTGCATATTAGAAAATTGGAGTTGTTCCCCACTCCCAGCTTTATTGTAATATGTTGTCCCAGGACTGCTTTGTTCCCAGCAAGATAAGCATACGTGTACAGAAGCATGTTATTTTCATCCTCTGTGGTCCAAAACTTTTTCAAGAATTCATAACTCACATTTTCCCCTTAATGTTAGAAAGTGCCTGGGGAATACTGCCTTAGTGACATTTTCTCTGGAAAGGATTGGCCTGGCAGCAGCTTTGTTTATCCAGGTTTTCAAATTTATAAGCTTATTTACTTGTGTTTGCATTATATTTATCCAGACTCAGTTTTCAAGAAGCAGCCACCTATCCGATAAACAGATTAGAAAGGTGTATTAACATACCATTTGAATAGAATAGACTTTTAAATGCTGTTTCTTTTTGGTTAATGTCAAAAAGCATATCTGGCTTTCAACAGTTTTTTTATTCTCTCTGAAGAGATATATACAAGTTCCACATAATCTCTGTGTTTATGCTCCCAAATTCAGGGGATTTTCCTACATCTTTCAGTGAATACTTTGGCAGAATCCATTTGTTTACATTGTCTGAAATTCCTTCTCTCATCCTGATTATTCTAAAAAACTATTGTACTATAAAGGATTCTGATTCTACATGACGTTGCATGAGATAAAAGGAGTTTTTGCAGAAAGTATAGGACGAATATCCAGAAGATACACACACAAAAATAATCCAATATACAAACACCAGTAATCAGGAGGAATGACCCAGGAATTTGCCTGTTTGTCATGGCCATTATCTCATCTGGAACATAAGGATTATATAACAAATGTCTGGGGTCAATCATGGAAGTAATAAGAGTAAGAGAGCAGAATCTTGATGCAGAGGAAGGAGATTCTATATGTAGAGAAGTCAACTTCTTTAAATGATGAGTTTCAGTCAGCTTGTATCAGGCAGAATAAATAATTCTTTTCTTATATTAGACACTTATTGGAAATGGCCAAATGGTAGCAGCATCCAGTAATACCAGTATGTTAACGTCAATTAAAAAATAATGGACTGTGACTTAAATAGTATTTTATAGAGTCCAATCTGAAGTCACTAATTAATTTTCTGTCATTTTCTACATAAGAAGCATACTATAACTTCCACTTTATTTCTTAATCCAAGTCAGATTATCTTCCTGAGTACCTACTGCTTATACTAGAGATTTGCATCATATGTCCTATGTAAATGCCTATCTTTATATGTAGTTAGGGATGAGTCTTTCTAGGGAATTTTCTTTGTTTAAAGAACTGTGTCCCAGTTAATGATCTTTGAATCCTATCAGTTATATATATTTTGAAGGTGACCCAAAGGCTTAGTATTTTATTTTGGCTTGCTCCTGAGGTAAGAACCTACAGAAACCAGGACTACTTTTTAAATAATTTAATATGTTTTGGTGTTTTGTTTTGTTTTTTAAAAACCTTCATACCATCTTGACAGGATTTCTCTGAAGAGATATCTTATATATTTCAGATCAATAAACAAAGAAATGACAGTGGCATTTCACTCACACAATCATAACTTTGTAGTGGATCCCCTTTTCTTTACAGCTGCAAAAGCAACATTTCATGAATCACTTTTCAAAGCAAACAAATTATCTCAGAAAATTACTCAATCTGTATTCATGGCCTGCCCATGCTATTCTATAAACTCTACTAAGGATATGGATTTCAAGGG
The DNA here is from genome assembly GCA_038048745.1 of Coluber constrictor foxii. Classification (NCBI taxonomy): domain Eukaryota; kingdom Metazoa; phylum Chordata; class Lepidosauria; order Squamata; family Colubridae; genus Coluber; species Coluber constrictor. The sequence goes on along the minus strand of CM075961.1, from coordinate 107,742,542 downwards.
TGGTAATGTACTGTATTTTGAGAACGTATCATGTTCCTTTGAAAAATTCCAGTATCCATAAGGGATTACATTATATCATGCTAGTAATGGGCAGCATGTGTCTAGGCCACTTTTTCACATTTTTAGAGGGTTAAATAATTCTATCTTGATTTCTCTAGATTTTTATTGTCTCTCTGTTGTGGGCCTCAGAAATGTTCCAGCCTATTCCATTGGCCCATTGCTGTAGGTTCCCCTGACCTTCAGAAACTATTTTCATGGGTCTTCTACATAAGTTTATCACCAAGCTGTCAGGATATCCATATGATCAATGTACACATTCATTGGCTATGTTAATGTAGCACAAGGAAAATGTTTGTATCAATATACTTGTTATTAAGCTTGGTAATTAATTAATTCTACAGAATTAAGCATTTTCAAGAAGAAACAAATGAGATTCAGAAATAAACTGATAACAGTTTATCTGTTACTATAAACCAGTGAGTATGGTGTATCTGTCCATGTCCACCCCAATGTGTCATATTATGAGTATACTTCTGCTGAATAAACCAACTTCTATATTTTCTATTTTTATTAGAATTTTAAAATAAAGGTAAACAAAAAAGCCAAGGAAGTAGACTGAAAATATTGAATTATAACTTTGACCCTTCTATCTATCAAGTAGTATCCATCTTAGCATTCCCCCACTCTCTCTAACCCCTTTAAATTCCCAAATGTATAAATTATCAATTCAGTCTTATTTTCTTTCAATAAAATGTCAATATAATGTTTCCAATAAAATTCAATTTTTTGGCTATGCTAGTAAAACTTAAAACTTTCCATTTAATCCTTTGATACTGCTTTCATTACAACAGTTCCTAAACTTTTAATAATAAAGGAAAAATAAAAGGACAATAAAGAGAGTATGAGACTAAGAACTGTAATGACAATAGTGTAATGACGAATAAAACTTTAAACATGGCAGAAAAAAAGTTTTAATTTTAATCTTAGTCATTTTAGAGATTTGTGATGGGGGAATTTCACAATGATAATCTTTTCATTTTATTATAATTATGGATAGGCAAATGATTGATACTTCTGGGAGAGAAAAATTGTGAATTATAGATAATCTTTGATAATCTTGATACTCATAAGCATGCTCCATGAATGCACCACATTGCAGCATTAATTTTGTTTTTTGCAGTTTGTATGTATTTATCCTATGAGGGATTCACCATAAAATTTAACAGTAGTAGAAGATAATTGCTCATAAATCTCTCTATTAAATGAAAACTAGGAGTATATGAGTAGTTCTGTAACTTAGAAAACAGAAATTCCTCCTTGTCAAAATAAACAGACTCCATCCTTTCCAATTGCCCCGTCCAGCTTTTGCCAATTGTTTTGCTTCAAAGTCTACGAGAATCAGCAGTTGTGATGCCAGGACTTCAGGAAGTATCAGGAAAACTTGCAAATAGAAGGAAATACAATTAAATGTAAAAGGCAGGGCACAGTGTGAAGACCTAGGAAGGGTTATATACACAGGCCTTCACTTTCATCTAGGGGCCAGACAACTTTTCAAATTCCCAGGCACCCATTGTGTGATTTCATGAAAAAACATTTGCCTCCCCCCACCCCCAAAATAATTTTGAACATTGAGAATCACAAATAAATCATCACATTTAACAGTTACGAGATCTCTTGTGAGAATAATGTAACCTTATGAGATTTGGCTTGCTATTATACTAGTAGCAAGTTCAAGAAAGGCAAGCCTGCACTGACTGTTTTAAGGAGTGCTTAAGGCAGCTAATCTGGGCTGTCCCAAAAGGCATCAGATAAACCTGCTGTTTATTAGTATTACAAGGGTGAGAGAAAGCACTTACAGATTTTATGTCTCAGGAATCCAAATGAAAAACAACAAAACAAAAACAAAAAAGTCCCACAACCTCAACTGGCAACATATTGTCTGACAATATTTTTGCATTTCTGCTTAAGATGAGTATCTCCAGCTAGTGCATTATAAAATATACAGATCAGGGGTGTCAAACTCAATTTCATTGAGGGCCGCATCAGGGTTTGAGCTGTGATGGCCTCTGGCAGTGAAAACGGAGCCTGGAGAGGCCACACGTTGCCTGTCTGGGCTCAGTTTTTGCTGGCATGGGCACCGCAGGCTGGTCCTTCTCTGTTTCCATGGTTGGCCCAGGGCCAGATCTAAGCACGCAGAATGTTGGATGCGGCCTGCGGGCCTTGAGTTTGACACCGCTGAAATAGATCCAAAAGGAAACAATCCACAGTGCAAACCATAATAGAAAATGCAAAATATCCATACATATTTTGGCATGATGACTTGGGGGCATGGGAGGGTGCTCCATTTCTAGACCAAACTCTCTTAAGACAGGGCTGTCAAACTTGATTTCATTGAGGACCATATCAGAGTTGTGTTTGACCTCAGGGGGCTGGGTGGGCATTTTGGGTGGCTAGCTTGACATCACTTGTGTCCGGGGCACCTGTGGTGGCTCACGCGGGGCTGGGGGATTCATTATCTACAATGGAGGAAGACGAGACCAGGGAGAGCGCCAAACCCTTGACAGCCTCACTGTCTCTCTCAGGAACATGGAGGACTCTCGGACAGCGGCGCAGGCTGTCCAGAGCCCTAGGAAATGGAGGGCAAGCGCTGAGCCTGGCACCAGGACCCCATAGCCTAGCCCAGCCCTGCTTCCAAGAGGGGTTGCCTGACTGTACTTACTTCTTCCTCAAGGCTATTACTCCTTTTCTCACTTGGCCAAGTTGCTCATGGTGTTTGTGGGAAGTCAAAGTGTGTGGGTCAGAGGGAGGCCCAATCCCTCTCCATGCAAATAGATCTGGCTTTGTAACCTAAGCATCCTCAGCAATAGGATGGGAGACCACCGGGAGAGATCAGAAAGAGGGGACAAGGGGATGGCAAAAGGACAGCAGGGCTGCTGATAGCCAAGTGCTAAACATGCTAAACCTCCCTCCCTCCCTCCCTCCCATCCATCCATCCATCCACCCATCCTTTTCTTCTTTTTTCTTCCCTCTTCATTCTCCTTTCTTCTTCCTTCTCCTCTTTCCTACTTTTTCCTTTCTTGCTCTCTTCCCATCTTTTTCTTTTTCTTTTTCTTTCCTCTTTCCCTTTCTCCTTTCTTGTCCCTTCTTGGATGCTCACATGCAAAAGGGGAAATATTTCTCCTTTTGTTTTGTTTTGCTTTTAGTTTCTTTTGCTAGTCCTCTGCCAGCAAAAATGGAGCTCCATTTTCACTGGCAGAGGGATGCAGGAGGCTGTTGTGGCTAAAAATGAAGCCATGGAGGCCATGTGCTGCCCTCCTGAGCTCTGTTTTCACTGCCAGAGTGGTCCCATGGGCCAGATCCAGAGGTTAAAAAAACAAACAGTAATCAGACAAACAAACATCATACAATACAAAACAATACAATAAGAAAAAACACAATGTGTATAGAAGTAATCCTATACACCCCTATACCCCCTTATCCCGATATCCAACATTTTGGATGATATTATATTCCAGAGGAGACAGAACATCTTACATCTCTTCATACATCAATCTAATCTTTTCTACTTCATTACATATGTATACTATATAATATATTATTTTACATATTCTATATTATATTTCTAATAATATATATATATTCTCATCTATTTTGTCATTGTTTTCTTTTTCTCTATCCATCTATAAAATTTTTCTCATGATAAACATATTGGCGTTTGATCTTTGTCTTTCAATTTTTTAGTTAATTTATCCGCCTCTGTGCATTCTAAAATCTTCTGAATAATGAGTTCTTCTGGTGGGCTGTTTTGGTTTTTCCAAAATTGTGCATATGCCAGTCTCACTGCTACAATCACATGCAGGGCAAGATACCATATATCCTTCCCTGTTTTTTCTGGTCTGAATCCGAGGAGGCATGTCTCTGGGTGCCACTCAATTTTAGTGTCTAGAATTTCATTTAGCCATCTTTTTATCATCCCCCAAAATTCCCTTGCTTTCGGGCATGTCCACCATTGGTGGTAGTATGTGCCTCTTTCTTTCCTGCACTTCCAGCATTCTGCTGTTTGTCCTTGAACATTTTCGCTAGCCTATCTGGAGAGAGATGCCACCTATATATCATTTTATATATATTCTCCTTGTAGGCTGAGGACACAACTAACTTCATATTGTCCCACCATATTTCTTGCCATTTTTCTAAGTAAATTGGATGTCCAAAATTTTTCCCCAAGGCGATCATTGTATCTTTGATTATTTCCTCACTTATTTCTAATTCCATCAATAATTTATACGTTTTGGAAATCATACCTTTTTCTTGTCCTATTAAGATTTTATCTAATTCTTGAAGTTCATTATTAATGCCCCTCTTTTTGTCTTTATCATATTTAGATTTCATCTGGGTATATGTCCACCAATCAATGTGTATTCCCTGGGAGTCTAGTTCCTGTTTCGATTTTAGTTTGCCCAATGAGTTCAGTAATTCTTTATATGTTAGTTTTTTATCGAGATTATATAGTTTGGGGTATGTTAACCGCTTCTATGGGTGAAATCCAACATGGTACCTTGATATACTATTTTTTACTCACTTTTTCCCATATCCGTATTAAAGTATTTCTTACATAATGTCTGGTAAACCATTTACTTTGTGTAGTGTTGTTCCTCCAAAGGGCCGCATGCCAACCTTGTTGTAAATCAAACCCTTCTAGTTTAAGAAGACGTCTATTTCTTAGAGTAATCCATTCTTTTACCCAGGTTAATATAGCCGCTGCGTGATAGTTCTCCCAGCATGGCAGTCCCAAGCCCCCTCTCTCTTTTATTTCTTTCATCATCTTTCTTTTGATCCGTGGTCTTTTCCCTTGCCAAATAAATTTTGTTATTATTTGATTCAAATCCCCAAAAAAATTTCCCAGTAAGCTAACTGGCGCAGTTTGAAATAAAAAGTTAAATTTTGGTAACACATACGATTTTACAGTTGCTACTCGTCCTAAAAGTGAAAGTTGTATTTTACCCCATTTATCTAAATCTTTTCCTACTTGAGTTAACAGTTTATTATAATTTTCTTCTTGTAGGCTTGAACATCTATTAGTTAGCCAAATTCCCAAATACTTAATTTTTTTTACTACCTTCAAACCAGTCGTTTTTTGTAAATTTGTCTTATTTACTTCTGTCATATTCTTAGTTAGTATGTTTGTTTGTTTTTATTAATTAATAAGCCTGCCATGGCCCCGTAATCCACGATTGTTCTTATTAAGGATGTGCAAGATTGTAAGGGTTCTTCTAAGATGAAGACCATATCATCTGCGAAGGCTTGGATTTTAAAGGTCTGTTGTCCTGTTTTAAGACCTTTTATTCTTTCATCAATCCTTACTTTATGTAATAATACTTCCAAAGTTAAGATGAATAGTAGCGGGGAGAGCGGACATCCCTGTCTTGTGCCCTTTCTAATACAGAATTCTTCTGACAAATCCCCATTTATCAATATCCTAGCTGTTTGCTCTGAATAAATAGCCTTAATTGCATTTCTGCATTTCATTCCAAATCCCATATATTCTAGTTGCAACAATAAGAATTCCCAGTTTACCCTGTCAAATGCCTTCTGTGCGTCTATAAATATTAATGCAGCCTGTTTGTCTGAGTGTTGTTCATAATATTCCAGTATGTTTAACATAATTCTCATATTATCTTTTAATTGTCGTGATGGTAGAAATCCATTTTGGTCCATATGTATGAATTCGTTTAAGAAACCTTTTAATCTGTTTGCTAAGATTGTAGTGAAAATTTTGTAGTCTGAGTTCAGGAGAGAAATTGGTCTGTAGTTTTTTATGTCCGTTAAAAGCGAGTCTTCTTTGGGAATTAAACTAATGTTAGCCTCTCTCCATGAATGCGGAATTTCTGATTTCTCTAATACTTCATTAAATAGGTCTTTCATTTGTTCTCCCATGACTTCAATCATTATCTTATACATCTCCGCTGGGATTCCATCAGTGCCTGGGGTTTTCTGAGTCTTTTGTTTTTTTACTGCTCTTTCAACCTCAGCTAAGGTAATTTCTTCTTCTAAGATCTCTTTCATTAGATTAGTTATCTTGGGTATACCTGAGTTCTCCATATATTTTTCAATCACCTCTCTTGAAATCTCCTCTCTTTTATATAATTCTTTATAAAAATCTACCACAATTTTTTCCTTCCCTCTTTTTTCTTTTACCAAATTTTCTTCTTTATCCTCTAATTGTTCAATTCGTCTAGACTGTTTTTCTTTTTTTAGTCTATATATAAGCCATCTTCCCAATTTATTGGCCGATTCAAAGTGTTTTTGTTTTGTTATCTTTATCTTGTCTGCCAATTTATCTAATTCCAACAAATTAAGTTGATGTTTTAAAAGAATCACCTGTTCTTTTGCCCCCTTAGAAAGTGGATTATCTTGTAGATGTTCTTCAGCTTTCATTAGTTTGTTTATTAACTCTTCCCTTTCCTGATTATCTTTTTTATGTTTAATAGCCGTATATTTAATAATGAGACCCCTTATGTAAGCTTTGGCCGCATCCCATATTATTTGCAATGGCATTCCTGGTGTTTTGTTTTCTTGGAAAAAACGGGGTATCTTGATCTTAAGGTTTTGGATAAGTTCAGTCTCTTTTAATATCTCTGTTCTCAGCATCCATCTCTTTCTGTTTTTCCTTTCCTTCTTTAATGTAACAAGCTCTGGATTATGATCGGCCCATTCATTCGGCATAATTCTAACATCTAATATCTGGGAATTTAATTCTTGTGTCATCCAGATCATATCCAGTCTAGACCATGATTTATGTCTATGGGAATAGTAAGTAAATTGTTTACTTGCTGGATTATGTTCACGCCAAGTATCTACCAATCCTAGTTCTTCTCTCATCTCATTGTAAGTAGTTGGTAGTATCTTCTTCTCTTGTCTTCCACTTTTCCCCCTCCCCTCATGAGTCTCACCTTTTTTATAATCCTGTATTCTATTTGTAATTGCATTGAAGTCATCCAGAAGGCATACCTGCTCATAGTCTTTTTGCACTTTTCGAAAAAAAGATTTATGTTTAGTATTGGGAGCATAAATTCCTACCAATAGAACTTTTTTCTGCAGTATTTCTACCTCTAAAATTAATATTCTTCCCTCCTCATCTGCAAATAATTGTACCAGTAATAACTGTTCTTTCACAAAGATTACCACTCCTCTTTTTTCTTCTTCTGATGCAGCTACAAATAGTTTCCCAGCTTTTGTGTATTTCAGTAAATTAGATTGTGATAGTTTAATGTGCGTTTCCTGAATGCATGCTATATCAACATTTGTTTTAACAATTTTAGCTAGTATACATCGTCTCTTTATTGGTGCATTAAGACCATTAACATTAACAGTCAGAATTTTCGCTCCTTGCTCCATCCTCTATTTACTACCTTCCTTACTTTTGGTTACTGAATGGGTTTCTATACCGTAATCTGTTGATCCTCCTTCCTCCTCCTTCCTCCCTCCCTTCATCTTTTCCCTTCCCATAATATGCTTGTGCTCCTCTTTCCTTTTTCCACCCTTATTTCCCCTCTCTTTGTGTCTCCTTCACTATTTCTATATCGCTTTCCTTTCCAGCAGGCCCAAAACAATTTTCACAAAATTCTCGAGTATCCTGGATATTTTCAAATTTAACTTTTCGCTCTTGCCAAGTTACCAAGAATCCTTCAGGTAACAACCATCTATATGGCACGTTATACTTTCTTAATTGCGAGGTTATAAATTGATAGTTTTGCCGCTGTTCTCGTACTCTTTTCAAAATCTGTTTTAAGATACTTGACTTCACACAGGGGTGGTACTTTCCAATTTCTTTTCAGTCCATATCATGTTTATTCACAACAGGAAGGGGCTTGAATTACACTGTCATCTTGGGAGGAGCAGGATTCCAGAGATGTTTTACCCCCTAATCATCTCTTATTTCGCTTATTTATAAGTCACCGTGGTAATATTTTAATCCGCTAGAGTTTAAGACTTATCACAAATAAAGCACACTTCACCTCTAGCTACGCCACAGCGAGATCTCCAGTTTTTTAAAGACACTTCCTTCACCTCTGATTTGGATTGCCGCTAGTTTCTTCAATCTGTCGCCAAATTCCCGTCATTCACAGCTCGAATTCAAAAACCTTTCTTTCCTTCTTTTTTTGGCTTCTAATCTGTTTTCTCTGCTCTGTCTCCTCGTACTGGTCAAAATCTGCCGCATCATGGGCTTCGGAGCTGCTACCCGCGGCCCTCTTCCTGATCTCCGGCTCCTCGAAGCTGTTTCTTCGATGCGACGTGGGGGGGAGGTCGCACACCCTCACCACGGTTCCGAAAGAAGCTTCTCTGTTCCCTCAGCATCTCTGGGGCTGGGGACGGCAGCCAACAAACCGTGAAGATCAGAGAAAGCTGCTAAGCCCAGCAGAGCACTCGCTGCGCCGCTCTTTCACCCAGATCGCTGCACCGGAAATCCCCTTTTTCCATAAATTTTTTTTTTTGATAGATTAGCTGGGGCGGTTTGAAATAAAAAATTGAATTTCGGTAACACATATGATTTTACTGTTGTTACTCGTCCCAAAAATAAAAGTTGTATTTTGCCCCATTTATCTAGATCTTTACTTACTTGCTTTAATAATTTGTCGTAGTTGTCTTCTTGTAGACTCGAACATCTATTGGTCAGCCACACTCCCAGGTATTTAATTTTGTTCACTATCTTTAATCCTGTCATTTCTTGTAGATTTATCTTAATCTTTTCTGGCATATTTTTGGCTAATATATTTGTTTCTTCTTATTAATTAATAAGCCTGCCACGGCCCCATATTCCTCAATTATCTCTACCAAAGATATACAAGATTCTAGAGGCTCTTCTAAGATAAAAACCATGTCGTCTGCGAAGGCTTGGGCTTTAAAAATTTGTTGGCCTATTTTGAGACCTCTTATTTTTTCCTCACTTCTTATTTTATGTAGTAGTACTTCTAAGGATAAAATAAAAAGTAGCCGAGATAGAGGACAGCCCTGTCTTGTACCCTTTCTTATCTGAAATTCTTCTGACAAGTCACCATTTATTAATATTCTGGCTGTTTGTTTTGTGTAGATCGCTTTAATTGCATTTATAAATTTCTTTCCAAACCCCATATATTCTAATTGTAGTAGTATAAATTCCCAGTTTACTCTATCGAATGCCTTCTGTGCATCTACGAAAACTAATGCGACCTGTTTATCTGGGTGTTCTTCATAATATTCCAGTGTATTTAACATAATTCTCATATTATCCTTTAATTGTTGTGATGGTAAGAATCCATTTTGATCCATGTGTATAAATTCGTTCAGAAAACCTTTTAGTCTGTTTGCTAAGATTGTAGTAAAGATTTTGTAGTCTGAGTTTAGAAGAGAAATGGTTCTGTAGTTTTTTTATGTCTACTGAAGGTGGATCTTCTTTGGGGATTAAACTAATATTGACCTCTCTCCATGAATGAGGGATTTCTACTTTCTCCAATGTTTCATTAAATAGGCCTTTCTTATGTTCTCCCATGACTTCAAACATTATCTTATATAATTTCGCCGGGAGTCCATCTGTACCTGGCGTTTTCTGGTTTCTCTGTTTCTTTATTGCTCTTTCAACCTCGGCTAAAGTAATTTCTTCTTCCAGAATATCTCTTGTTAGATTAGATATCTTAGGTAAATCTGAGTCCTCTATATATTTTTTTAATCTCCTCTGTTGGGATCTCCTCTCTTTTATATAAATCTTTATAAAAGTCCACCACAATTTTTTCCTTTCCTTTACTAAGTTCCCTTCTTTATCTTTTAACTGGTCAATTCATCTAGACTGTTTTTCTTTTTTAAGTCTTTATGTAAGCCATCTTCCCAGTTTATTAGCTGATTCAAAATGTTTTTGTTTTGTTATCTTTATCTTATCTGCCAATTTATCTAATTCCAACAGATTGAGCTGATGCTTTACGAGATTTACCTGTTCTTTTGCCCCCTTAGAGAGTGGATTATCTTGTAATTGTTCCTCTGCTTTTATCAATTTATTTATTAACTCTTCCCTTTCTTGTTTTTCTTTTTTATATTTGATGGCCATATGTTTAATAATGAGACCTCTTACAAAGGCTTTGGCTGCATCCCATATTATTTGGGCTGGCATTCCTGGTGTTTTATTTTCTTGAAAGAAAAGGGATATTTCTGTCTTGAGTTTCCGTATAAATTCAGTTTCTTTTAATATCTCTGTCCTCATCATCCATCTTCTTCTATTTTTTCCCTCCTTCTTAAGTACGACTAGCACTAGGTTATGATCGGCCCATTCATTCATAATTTTGACTTCTAATATCTGGGAATTGAGTTCTTGTGTCATCCAAATCATGTCCAATCTGGACCATGATTTGTGTCTGGGGGAATAATAAGTAAATTGTTTATTTGTTGGATTATGTTCACGCCAATCCTAACTATCTACCAATCCTAATTATTCTTTTATCTCATTATAGATAGTTGGTAATATCTTCTTTTCTTGCCTCCCATTTCCCCCCTCCCTATAATTCTCACCCTTTTTATAGTCGTATATTCTGTTAGTAATTGCATTAAAGTCACCCAGAAGGCATACCTGTTCGTATTCCAGATTACAAATTTCTTTTTGTACTCTTCGAAAGAATGATTTATGTTTAATGTTTGGAGCATAAATTCCTACCAATAAAACTTTCTTCTGTAATACTTCTATTTCTAGGATTAATATTCTTCCCTCCTCGTCTGCAAATAATTGTATCGGTGATAAATGCTCTTTCACAAATATTGCCACTCCTCTTTTTTTTTCCTCTGGTGCCGCTACAAACAGTTTCCCCGCTTTCGGACATTTCAATAGGTTGGATTGCGATAATTTAATATGTGTTTCTTGGATACATATTATATCTACGTTAGTTTTAACAATTTTAGTTAAAATACGTCTTCTCTTTATCAGTCCGTTAAGACCATTAACATTAACAGTCAAGATTTTCACTCCTTGCTCCATCCTCTATTTACTACCTTCTTTGTTTTTAGTTACTGAACGAGTTTCTACCCTGTACTCTGTCGCTCCTCTTTCCTCCTCCTTCCTCCCTTCCCATTTCCCCTTTCCATAGTGTGCTTGTGCTCCTCTCTCATTTCTCCACCCCTCTTTCCGCTCTCTCTGTATTCCTTTCGCAATTTCTATGTCACTTCCATTTACAACCAACCCAAGGCAATTTTCACAGAATTCTTGGGCGTCCTGTATATTATCAATTTTGGTTTTCCGATCTTGCCAAGTTACCAAGAGTCCTTCAGGAAGCAGCCATCTATATGGCACATTATGTTTCCTTAGTTGCGATGTTATAAATTGGTAATTTTGTCTCTGTTCTCGCACTCTTTTCAGGATCTATTTTAAAATCGTAACTTGACGCCCCTTATATGTGATTTTCTGTTCTCTAGCCTTATGCAATGTTTCATCCCTTAACGTCTTTTTAGTGAGTCTTACATGTATCTCTCTGGGCAGGTTATAACGTCTCGCATAGCTAGTGTATACCCGATAGGCTTCATCTATCTCCGCCTGAACTTCATCCTTCTTTTTCCCCACTACCTCTGCTATCACTTCTCCCACTATTTCCTCTAGTTGTTCCTCTCTATCATCTTCTATATTTTGCAAGTGCAGAAAAAAAGCAGATTTCTCCATCTCTAGAAATACTATTTCGTCTTCGAGTTTCCCCACCGCTTGAGTGCATCTCTTTTCACATTTATCTATCTGTGTTTCAACTCTTTCAGTACTTTTTTCCACCTCATTCAATCTCTTTGTGTTTAGTTAAGGTTGTTTTCATTTCTCCTAGAGTCTCTTTCAGTTGTTTCATTTCTCCTCTTAATTCACTTATTTCAGATTTCAAGTCCTCAAAATTTTTTGATGTTGCTTCCTGCTTTTTTTCCAGTAATTCTTGGATATTTTGGAACATCGCTTGCATTCCTTGCATTGTTATTGGTTTGTCAGCCATTGATACATTCTCAGAGGATTTCCTCTGTCCTGGGGATATTGTTATCAGTGAAGACATCGTTGTAGGTGCTGCAGGTTTCTTCACTACTTTTGTAGATGTTACTGTAGTAGCCATATTGGTTAAACAAAGAAAACTTTTCCAGATTATCATACGCCTAAATATTTCCTCTTAATTAAGTCCTATGTTATTATAATCAGGAATCAATTCTAATTTGATTTCATTTATATTTTTACAAATAAGTAAATAAATAGGTTCTAAAGATTCTATAATTTTATATACAAACTCCTATATTTAGATAAATTATATGATAAATTGCCTAAGAATTAAATCTCAATAATTAAACCAAGCTTTTACTTAATCAGTTAGTCAACTCTAATGCCTATAATAATTTTCTATAATTAATTAATTAGATTTGTATTTACATAGAATTAAATAAAGAATCAAATAAATATAATAAATAAATAAATGTATATGAATACATTTGACAGGGGGGCAGCGGTTGACTCCGAGGCGCCTTGTTTGTGGGGTGCCGCAGGGGTCGGTCCTCTCGCCCCTTCTGTTCAACATTTATGTAAAGCCGCTGGGTGAGATCATCCGTGGCTTTGGGGTGGAGTTCCATCAGTACGCTGACGACACTCAGCTGTATATCTCCACCCCAGGCCACCCCAACGATGCTGTTGAAGTGATGTCCTGGTGTCTGGAAGCTGTGGGGGTCTGGATGGGGAGAAATAGCCTCCGACTAAACCCCTCCAAGACTGAGTGGCTGTGGCTACCGGCGTCCCGATATAGCCAGCTGACGCCATCGCTGACTATTGGGGGCAAGACATTGGCCCCCACGGAGAGGGCTCGCAACTTGGGCGTCCTCCTGGACGCACGGCTGTCTTTAGAAGAACACATGATGGCCGTGGCCAGGGGGGCTTTTTATCAGGTTCGCCTGATACACCAGTTGCGTCCCTTTCTAGATCGGGACTCCCTACGCACAGTCACCCATGCTCTCGTGACTTCCCGCCTGGACTACTGCAACACTCTCTACATGGGGCTCCCCTTGAGGTGCACCCGGAGGCTCCAACTGGTCCAGAATGCGGCCGCGCGGGGAATTATGGGAGTGACGTGGCGCTCCCACGTGACACCTCTCCTGCGCGAGCTGCACTGACTCCCGGTGGTCTTCCGGGTGCGCTTCAAGGTGTTGGTGACCACCTTTAAAGCGCTCCATGGCTTAGGACCTGGGTACTTGCGGGACCGCCTTCTGCCGCCAATAGGCTCCCACCGGCCAGTACGCTCGCACAGAGAGGGCCTCCTCCGGGTGCCGTCGGCCAGACAGTGTCGTCTGGCGACCCCCAGGGGGAGAGCCTTCTCTGTGGTGGCGCCCGCCCTCTGGAATGACCTACCCCCGGAGATACGCAGGATTCCAGATCACTGGACCTTTTGTCGGGTCCTTAAAACCCATTTATTCCATCTAGCTGGGCTAGCTTGATCCCATCCTCCGTTTTTAAATTTGAAATTGATTTTAAATTGGGTTGTTTTAATTCTTGGCCGAATAATATTTAATATTTTTAATTGTTTTAAACTTTTGTATACCATGTTTTATTCTGGCTGTTCACCGCCCTGAGTCCGCAAGGAGAAGGGCGGTTTATAAATTGAAATAATAAATAAATAAATAAATAATAAATAAATAAATATTGTCACTTGTCCATTAGTACTTGACTCTTCACTTGAATCTCCCATTCAGTTCAGACCATCACCTATGTATTTATTTCAGGAAAGTACTATCATACTGTCATATTGTATGTCCTGGGAGGAAGGGGGGTCTGGAGGAGTTTACCCCCTAATCATTCCTTCTTCCACTTAATTAGTGAGTCACAATGGTGAGATTTTAGTTGGCTAGAATTTAGACCTTATCACAAACAAATCTATCGTATACTCTTATTGGATCTTACTTCCCGTCTCCTCTAGCTCCTCCATGGCGAGATCTCCAGTCTTTTAAAGAAACTTCCTTCTCCTCTGATTTAAGCTGCCGCTAATTTTGTCAATCAGTCGCTAAAAGCCCCGTCTTTGATATTCAGATTTCCTTCTTTCCTTCTTTTCTTTCTTCTTCTCTGATCTATTCTTCCGTCCTGTCTCTCCTTACCGGTCAAAACCGCAGCGTCACAGGCTTCGGGGCCGCTGCCCATGGCCTTTTTCCTGGTCTCTGGATTCTTGGAGCTCTCCTTTGATATGACGTGAGGGGATCGCACACCCTCCCTATGTCTCCAAAGCAAAGTCCTCTGCTTCCCCCACCTTTCCGGGGTTGGAGACGGCAATTGCCAAAGCCACGGAGGTTCAGAAATTCATCAAGCACAGCAGAGCTCACGCTGCGCCCTTCCTTCGCCCAGATCGCTGTACTGGAAGTTCAACTTTTAGATCATTTCCAGCCAGCAAATATTTGATGTTTTTATTTCTATTGCCAATGTGCAGAACTGAGAATTTGTTAGCAGAGATTTGAAGTTGCCAATTGTTTGACAATTCAGATATATGGTTTAGGTCATTTTGAAGGGAAGTAGGGTTGTCTGTGGTGTTGAATAGTTTAACATCATCAGCAAAGAGGACACAGCTGTTTATAATTTGATCACAAAGGTTGTTGATATAAAGAGTGTTGGACCTAGAATGCTGCCTTGGGGAACACTGCTGTTAACAGGTGCAGGATTTGATAGGGCACTGCCTATTTTGACCACTTGTTGCCTGTTCGATAGGAATAGTCTATGTTAATTGCGTCTATTGCTTTGGTCTGGTCGAGTTGAAAGGTCTAGATGTTTTTGATGTGTATGAATTGCAGATTACATGACAATTTTTTCCTGAAACCAAATTGTTTATCAGAGAGTAGATTATTTGTTGCTAAGTGGAGGGTGATGGATTGGTTTATGATGGATTCCACGACTTTGCACGTGACACAACAAAGAAAGAGTGGTCTATAATTTTCAACAAGTCCGGGATCACATTTTTTGAAGCTAAGTATGGTTGGACCTGTACACGTGATAGTCTCTTGCTGTGGTAATGGAGTCTGGTAGTGATGTATTCAGCCATGTCTCACATATAAATATAATGTTGAATATAGTCATATTTAATAGAAGGAAGAATTCTGGTATTTTGTTTATGAGGCTTCGTAAATTAAGTAATTTGCATTTAAGGTCTGTGGTGTGGATTTTGAGGAAGTTAGGGGTGTGCATGCCTAGTGTTGGTTGTTGGGGTGGTGGTTATTGTGGTGCGGACTGTTATTTTTACTATTAATATAGTAGGCATGGTAATCAATGTATAAGTCCATTTCTCCCCAGTTTTGGCGTGTTTTGAGTTCAGCACGTAATTCATGGGAGCGGATTCTTTGTATATAGGTCTGGCCTTTAGTGAAGTTTGTTATAGTTTGAGTTGTTTCTTGCAATTGAGTTGATGGTACAAATGATCTTCCTTTTTCTGGTCTCATTTTTGTAAATTACTCTGCAGAAACATGGGGCCACTGAGCCCCATTTAAACTGTGTTTAAACTTAGGGCCGTCTTGAGAGCACTGTAGTAGAAACCATGTTCATAAACACACACTAGCTCATTACACCTCCACCTTAAACTACAGTAACAATAGCAAGCTGAGAATGTTAGGACATTGGTGATTCTTTTCCTCCCTAACCCTAACCCTAACCCTAACCCTAACCCTAACCCTAACCCTAACCCTAACCTTAAACCTAACCTTTTACAAAGACAAACAGGCACTAAGCCTAAGACTAACTCTAACTCTTTACAAAAACAAACAGGCACTAAGCCTAACCCTAACCCTAATGCTTTACAAAAACAATCAGGCACTAAGCCTAACCCTAAGCCTAACTCTTTAACAAATAAACAAGCACTAAGCCTAAACCTAACCCCTAAACTTAACCCCTAAGCCTAACCCTTGCCCCCCTCTCTGGTGTTGGAAGCCAAGCCATACCTCTCTCTGATGGGGTCTGACAGTGATGGGATGGCAGGTCCAGCGATGAGGCGGCGGCATCCTCAGCTAACAGCAATCCAGTGGCAGGTCAGGCAGAGGCAGGTCAGGTGGGGGCAGGTCAGGCAACAGGTCTGGCAATGTGGTGGTAGCATCCTTGGTTAATGGCGATCTAGTGGTAGGTCAGGCAGCGGTGGGTCCAGTGATGGGGCGGTGGCATCCTTGGCTAACGGTGATCCGGCAACAGGTCAGGCGGCAGGTCCAGCGATGGGGTGTCGTCATCCTCGGCTAACGGCAGTGGGGCAGTGGTGTCCTCAGCTAACAGTGATCTGGTGGCAGGTCTGACAGCAGGTCAGGTGATGATAGGGCGGCAGCAATCCAGCAGCAGGTCTGGCAATGGCTGTTGTTGTTCTCAGCTAATGATGATCCAGTGGCAGGTCAGGTGGCGGCAGGTTCAGCAATGGGGTGGCAGCATCCTTGGCTAATGACGATCCTGTCACTGCGTTTTTATATTTACCAGCAGAGCTAATATTTCTGGACTATCAGACTTACCGTAGTTATATTCCTTATCAGCACCTACAGCACCTACTACGCATGTCATTGCATTCTTTTGTACTTCTTCTAGAAACTTTCCTTTGTTCTCCAGCCAGCTAAGGTCAGGCTGGAGATTCTTTGCCAACATGTAATCTATTTTAGATAGTGAGATGTTTTTATTTTCTTATAATAAGTATGAGTTTAATTAGAAGATGTTTCTTCAGTCTTATTGATCAAAGTATGCAACAGGATAAAAGCCACGATCCAACTCAAAATGAGGGCAATTACCCCACGCAAGGTAACGGGGCTGATTGCCGCTCTGACAGATCCGGTGGCAATATCCTCAGCTAATGGTGATTCGGCATTGTTGTCCTCATCTAATAGTGATCTGGTAGATCTGGGGCGTCATTTTCTTCGGCTACCAGCAATGGGGCATTGGTGTCCTTGGCTAATGGCAATTGGGCGGCAGTTCTGGTGGCAAGTCTGGCGGTGTGGCAGGGCGTCCTCAGCTAACGGCTCAACTGTTGGAATCAGTGGATTCTCCTCAATTAACTAACAGTTCATCCAAACAGTTTGAATCCCACCTCTCTGATTGGCAGTTGGATCAGCCTCCCAGAATACCACCAATCCGTTGTCTGTTGCCGCTGTTGCCCTTCCCCTAGGTATGGCTGATGTTACATTCGGAGTATAAGACACACCCAGATTTTTACTCTCTTCTTTGGGAGATAAAAGTATGTCTTATACTCCAAAAAATATGGTAAATCTTTTATGAAAATAACGAACCCCACTAAAATGCAAATAATAAGTTTTGTTTACCAAGGGAGATGAACTTGAAAAGCTGTTGAGAGCTATTTGAAGGTACTAGTGGAAAATGTCCATTTCTAAATCAGAAATTGGAAAGCATACTTTTAGAATCAAGTGTAAAAAATGAACAATTAACTGGAAAAAAACATAACAGAGGAGAAAGAGAAAACTATGCATGAAGAGGATACCCTGGCATGTACCTCTACAATCCCCTCTGTGCTCTGAATTAATCTGTTCTTTTTCTGTTTCATTTAATCTTTTTATAGAGAAGAGTCAAAGATGTGATATCACCAATTGTCTTTGAAGCTACATATAGCCTTGGGGAACATATTGTGGAAAAGGAAGAAAAAGAATTACCTGCTCTCAAGCCTGTATTCCGACGAAAAAAAGGCCAGAAAATGTCACAGAGAAACCAGGTTAGAGTTTGGATAGTTTTCCTATAAAAACAATCATCAATGTTGGAAATAAACAATGTTGTCTTTTTTCCCTAATGAGAAAGAAATGAGATTCTCTTTTCTGAATGAACAATTAGGTTGGCCATGCTGTAAAAAAATCTGTATTTAGAATTATTTATTTATTTTAATATATTTTTATCCCACCCTTACCACTTTATAAGTAACTCAAGGCAGAAAATATATACAATACTTTCTCCTATGTTCCCTACAACAATAACCTTGTGAGGTAGGCTGAGAGAATATGACTGGCCAAACATCATCCAGTTGACTTCTGCACCTGAGGTGGAAGTAGAACTCACAGTCTCCTGGTTTCTAGCCCAGCAGCTTAATCACTACATTAAACTGGCTCTCATCTTCCTGCATTTAGCAGGGGATGAACAGAAGCAGTGCTTTCATACAGTTTCTCCAGGTATTTTTTTCCACAATGCTTCTACCTTATGTGATACAGTTGCAGACTGCTATTTATATTACTACTAAATCAGAATTCAAGACAAAAGCTGAAGACTGACATCATTCTGTTAAAAAAAGAGCTATCTTTTTCTTACCCCTCTTGGATGTCTTCCAAAATATTTTGGGATTCTGGAGCAGTTTTGAAGCACATATAGTAGGAATAGGAGCAGAGTGAGGTGAAATTCTCCTGCATTGGTTAAAGAAAGTATCCATATCTGCTGAAAAACTAAGTCACATTAACTCCAGTAGGACTTGCTCATATACTTATTGTAATATTCTCCCTTCATTATTTATTATAGGATAATTGCCCTAATAAATTAATGAAGAAATTCATTATACAGATCTGCAGTCTGGTCTCTTCAGTGCTTTCAGCTTGTCCCTCCTCATTTAATATCTCATGGCAAATTTCTTCTTTTCTAAAATGTTAAGCAATTTAATTACAGCATGAATTATTATACAGAGAATTTCTCAGTCGATAAGGAAATATACCCTACATTAGACAGAAGTCCTAGGGAAAACAGAGTTTATAATATGATGGGGAGAATAACTGAAGAAATTGCCAGAGAGCAGATAGGCTAACGTGTAGACCAGCCTAATCAGTTTGACAGATACAGTGTTAGATTGTTATCTTTTAGATAACAGATGAAAAACATGTAGATTTCAGAAATTGTTAAATTACAGATCCACTCTACTCTTGTCAACAGTGCTAGGAAATGATAGTGAATGTAGTTGAATAACTAGAGGGCCACCCCTGTTTTAGATCATCTGTGGCAAGTGAGAATCATGATTAAATTTTGTGCTGAGCATATGCTTTGTTCAATCAAAGTGAATCTCTGCTGTTCCCAGTATGTCCGAAATATGAATCTTTCCGTTATTACAGGAAATGGCCTTCTCCAACCCCTCCCTCTTTAGTCTAATTAGAAATATTCTTTCCCCTCCCCCTTTGGTTGGGTGGTATCTCTGATGCATTCAGACTCATCCACATATATCTGCCAGGTTTCATGTGTTGGATTTCAGTGGCCAGGGTAAACCCCAAATTGGCACAGAATTGATGTTTTCCATATCAGGAAATTTAAAAATGATTCCACCCAATATTATGATACAATATGATTGATCTGAGCTTTTGGGACTGGCTATCCTTGCCAGACCAGTATGTGGGAGAGAAAAGAGGATTGAGTTGGTTGGAATTACTTGTTTAGAGCTTAATTTGTAGTAGCTTTATCTGCACATATAGTTGAAAGATCTGCAATTTAACTTAACTAAACAGTTGTAACTATGCTGCTGTGTTATTTGTACATGAACCAGCAGAAAAACATTTCAAATATTTGCAGTTTGTTCCTTTAAACAGCTGATCTTTTGCTTCCAAGTGGACTGGCTGTAGTCCCCTAGTTTGGAAAACAGGAATTTGCTCCTGGAAATATCTTCAGCTCACATCTCATAGTTCAGGGAAGAAAACCACCTAAAGCTCTACCTCCAAAGAGCATTGCCATATTATATGGAGGAGAATATCCTTTTTGTCTCAAGAGCAAGACTTGGATGTAAAATGAAAGGCCAAGATACCCATTCCTCAAAGTGGTGAGGAAAGCTAGGGGAAAATATAACTTATTTTCATTTGCATATATAGTTAATTAAACTGAAGTATTCATGAATATGAATACTTAATTTTTTTTGCCTCCTTTGAAGCCCCAAAGCATTTGAAGATGTATTGGCCCCAATAGTCTCAGGCTGTGCTCCTAAAGCATATTTCTAAAACTTGATTACTTTAAGATATTCAGGAAATTATAGAAGTCTACTCGATTAAAGTTACCAAGTCTGAGAAACAGTGGTCTGAAGTTTTACAATCAATCATGACCTAAGCCTTTGGGGAAACAGAAAGCACCCCTTCTCCAAACGTTGATGAGAAGAGACTGCTATTCTTTCTTTCCTGTAGAAATCTTCTTGTCTTGAATTTTTTTTTTCAATATTGTATCTCACTCCACTATGCTTTTTAGCACTTACATTGCTTCTAGTAATGGAAGTTTGGAGGACGGTATTGTTAGCACTGTTACAAATCTTATTGTTCTAAAATAAATGAATAATTCTCATTAGATGAATCCATCAAATTTGTTAGGCATTTTTCAGATCTTGCGTGAGCATCATTCTGTTGTTTGTTAAAACAGTGTGACTTTTTTTCAGTCTTTTGTTGACCCTAAAAATAATCACATTTGGTTCATTGAAGTTAATATCTCTTAAATCAGTGACATGCTACCTTAAACAAATAGTAATAATAATAATAAATAATCCCTGACTATTACGTTCTTTTTATAGACTAAAGGTATTGACCAGTCATTGTCCGAGGTCTCTAGGCAAAAAAATACTCCAAATTCATGCATGGTTGTAATATATTGAATATATGCATATACTATCATTAAAGGTCAGAGCCATTAGATTTCACTTTTAAATGAATGGTAATTTCTTGTTACATCCTTGTTTGGCTAATTTAAACTGTATAGCACAGAAAATAGAATTATATATCACATGTATATATAGGCTTGATTATTTAATTACATTAACAGGGCCTTCCCTGATTTTGGGAACCATAGGAAATTAACTATTCTGAAGTGCAAATGAATCTTTCTGATTGTTTCCTTGTCAAACCACAAAAAATGAAGGGAATTCATAAACATAGAGAAAAAACAGAACAAGAAGTTCTCATCTAGGGACCAGAGTTGAGACTTGCAATTCAGTTGTTAAGCAAAGCAGTTGCTAAGTGAAACCATGACTTTGCATATGATCTTACTTTCTTTGCTGTGAAAATTGTGAGTACAATGATAAAGTTATTTTTTAATCACCATCATAACAGAAAGTTGCTAAACAAGGTAGTCATTAAACAAGGAATACCTATAAATTGTAGTTTTGCATTGCTTTTCAGAACACTCAGTACAGATTCATTAAACATGATCACTTCAGCCCATCATCAGATGTCTGTAAAATAATGTAATATTAGTCTAGGTGTGTAAAGTACTTTCATTTAATGAATTATATCTACAATTATTATACTTTGTCTATATGTTTTGATACAGCTAGAAAAGAAATTGAAATAACATTCCGAAAAGGAGGAAATTATCCTGTGCCATAACTTAATTTAACTAAATTTAATTAATTTTAATTTAAACCCCCCCCCCCCCCACTACTATAATGACTTGAGCATTGTAGCAACTTAGCTTTTGCTTGGAGTGTTGTGTTTGTGTGTTTGCTAATAGCAATGGCAGTTCTTGACCTCCTAAAAATGAAGTTCAAAATTTAAGAATAATACACCTGATCTATTTGATGAGTCCTGGCCATTTGTTAATGCTATGGTATAATTTACACAAATATATTTCATGATTTATTTCTGTACCATAGAATAGAACGTTTAATTTGACATTGAATCTGCTTCATACCAACCTGCTTAGGCTCAAAGATTGCAACTTTTGTGGTTCACCAACACTTATGTTCAAAGGGCTTTGAATTTGGAGCCCTTGCATCCTGGAACTGTTTCACAACATAGGTTTCCCATTGATGTGGAAATAAATATTTCCTGCAGTCAAAGGAATTTCACAGCTGTTCTAAGCCCCACGCCCCTTAGACCAACATGTCTGTTTCTTTAATAGCAGGAATGTTTTTTTTACATTTATAGCTACTAAGGAATTTGCTCTCATTTGCCAGGACATTGAGTGGAAATATTCTTCCAGTTATTTTACACAAGTATATATGATTTAAACATCAGAAATATTCAGGAATGTTAATTAGTTATCATCAACAAGATGGCATCAGGTTCTTACAGTGGAACAAAATGGGATTTTGTTAAAAGATTTCATAAATTGCCCAGGGTTTACAAAAAGCAATTGGTTCTTTGCATTGTAATGATGGAACATTAGGAAAATATACTTTCTTTTTTGAGAAATGCTAAAGAATGGCATATACAGTGCCTCAGATTTGATCCATTCTAAAAAAAATGCTCCTTTATGAACTGCACATTTTACATTTTAAGATCTCCTCTTCTAGCCTGATCGTGTTATGATTAAATTTCATTGCATTTTTATATTTTGATATGGTATCAGCAAAAAATGGCATTTTCAGTAGATTTTCATGGGTTGAACGGCATCTCACATTTTCCCTCTTCTTTGCATTATGTCTAATTCTCAGAAACTACCTGCATATGTCTCTGCAATTTTCTTAAGGAGATTTTCAGAAATAGTTTGCCATTGTCTCCTAGGGCTGAGAGAAAGTGATTGGCCAGAAGCTACGCAAGATGAGTTGCTTTGTGCCCAAGATAGGATTAGAGCTCATATTCTCTTGGTTTCTTGCTTGATGCCGTAACCATTACACCAAATCAGCTCTCATACACCTCAAACTACTTCTAGATTCTGTCTGAAGATGATAATAACCTTTAGCATGAAACTTTACTTCTCAGTTTTTTTGCTTGTAATCAGTTTAGGGAGATGTTCTTTTGCTCACTGTTTGACTATATTTGAATTGAGCCAATAAAGTATTATCCTAGGCTGAACATTTTCTTCTGGTCAACTGGCCTTTTTGTGCAGTTTTAATATTCAGTGAGATATGAAATAATTAGTATTTATCTATATATATATAAAAGCAAAATACCACTCATGCATCATCACAAAATCTCCAGAACCATAAAGCCAACAAACTTGAAATTCGCCACATATGTTCCTCTTGGCTTCTAGGTGCTCACTAAGAAAGGATTTTTCGAAATGATCATCAGAGCATTAGTATTTCCTATATTATTATTAACATGTTCTGATGCTAAGGAGTTCTACTCCCCCTCCCCACCTGAAAAGAAATCTGCTCCAAATGCCAAACACATGCAGAGGAGAGGAGTTTCAGTTTTACTTTCACAGCAGCAAGAAGGGAATAGGTTAGGGGAGGCTTCTATGAGGCAAGGCTGAGGGAGAGAAGGGGATAGGATAGTGGAGGCTTCTGTGAGGCAAAGCTGAGGGAGAGAAGGGGATAGGATAGGATAGGATGGGATGGGATAGGATAGGATAGGATAGGATAGGATAGGATAGGATAGGATAGGATAGGATAGGATAGGATAGACTTCTGTGATGCAAGCTTGAGGGAGAGAAGGGGATAGGATAGGATAGGCTTCTGTGGGGCAAGGCTGAGGGAGAGAGGGGGAGAGGAGATGCCGATCATAACTACTCATTAATTTTCAAGCTGTGCCGATTTATCAAGCCCGCATGGGTATTCAGCTAGTTGTACATAAAGCTGCATTCTATCACATTAGATCTTTGACTCATCTGCCTTAGTATTTTCCAAGGTGATAGTCAAAAATTTCTGGTGTTAGAGAAAGACCTTTGTTTTTCTTTTCTCTAGCACTGCCTGGAGATACTGGGACAGACATCAGCCTTTTTTCCCCCTGGGGCTGGGTGCTCTTTTACAAAGAGGAGATTTTATCTAAATCTTTTTTCCACTCTATTATTTTTTTTTTCTGACTTCTTAGACTATTTTTGAAAGAAATTGTCAGTCAGATGACTGTGCTGCTGACCTGAAACTTCAGTGTAAACTCTTCCTATCTAGGTAAGTAGCCCTTTTTTCAATTAAAATGGCTTGGATTGTGATATATTGGGCTGTAAAAAGAAAATTCCCAACTGTAAAGAAGATTTTAGATGTCTTGAGTGCAAACTGAGAAGTAGTCATGTCAGATGGATGGTTACAGGTGAGTAAGCAAGAATGGTCAGAGACAAGAAATTCTTTAGAACTCTGGACAGATCCCAGCAAAACTGTAAACTGTTCCAACATAAATTGATTGATAATTGGATTCTTATTCCAACTCTTGCAAACTCCACTTCCTGGCTAGAAGATCAAAATCCCCAAGAGATCAATCTGTTTGATAAGCAGATTTGGCAAGTGAGACTTTTGGCAAGGATATTGATTCCTCCATGTAATCTGGCTCAGGAGTTTGCAATTCCTAGCTCAACTGTCATAGAATTTCAGGTTCAAATTCCTAAGTTGACTGTGTAAAAGCCCAGTTCTGAAAATTGCACAGCTAATGTCTTACAGCAATTTGAAAAGTGGACCATTGATTATTTTCTTAAACTAAATAAAATTGCATTTTATTCATCTTACAATCAAGTGGATAATTGAAAAATGAAAAAACTCCAGTCATGCTACGTATGTATGTATGTATGTATGTATGTATGTATGTATGTATGTATGTTTGTGTACACACACACACACACACACAAACACACTTTAAATGCATAGATGTAGAGACTCACAAAGATGACTTTGGAGATATTAAACGGAAATGATAATTGGAAAAAGCATGCATTAAACCTGGGAAACAAAAAAATTGAAGAATATCAGTCTGACTTCTTCCTAATTCATTAGTGTATAAGACAAGGAAGAGAAAAGCTTAGTCAGGTTTTCTGTTACTATATCAAAAATATAGTTCCTTTCAGACTAATTGAATCTTTTTCTTGATCTAGCCAGTTTTGAAAGGCTGTCATTAAATTTATAGCATTCTAAAATGAATTGTCAGATGGTTTGTTCCCCTAATTTTGTTATTTCTTTGTAAGGCTTTCTCATTTTTAGCTATTTGTATAGTTGTATCATGCCATTTTCTTTCTCAAAACAAATGAGTACAGATTGCAGCAGTTGCAATCATATCACCCAACTTTGCTTGCATTAAATAAACAAATGTTAAATTGTTAAGAGGAAAAACTTTGGTTAATATGTTGTTAATTGGGATTGGAATGAATGATTTAAATGAATTCTTCTAATGCTTTGAATCTGTATAAAGTGAAATACAGCAAAAGAAAATCCTAATCCTAGTGGTACACGACAAATTACTTCTAAAACTACAATCCTATTGCATTTCTGGACTCCTTAAGAAACGGATAGCTGCCTTCCTGTCAAACAGACAACAAGTGGTCAAAATAGGAAGCGCTCTATCAAATCCTGTGCATGTTAATAGCGGTGTTCCCCAAGGCAGTGTCTTAGGTTCAACACTCTTCATACTTTACATAAATGACCTTTGTATTCATATCAAAATCAACTGTGTTCTCTTTGCTGATGATGTTAAACTATTCAACACCAGCAGCAATGCACCTACCCTTCAAAAAGACCTTGACTATGTGTCAGATTGGTCTAACAAGTTGCAACTTCAAATCTCAATCATCAAATGCTCTGTCTTGCACATTGGCAAAAAAAATCAAAACATAAATTACAAATTAGATGGACATGACCTTGTAGATGACCCTCATTCTGTCAAGGACCTTGCAGTACTGATTTCTAAAGATCTAAGTGCCCGAGTCCACTGTAACAATATTGTCCAAAAGTCATTAAGAATTGTTTACCTAATCTTGCGTAGCTTCCTCTCTGGTAATGTTGTACTACTAAGTAGAGCATACAAAATATTTGCTAGATCAATTATTGAATATCGCTCATTTGTCTGGAACCCGCACTGCATATCGGACATAAATAGAAATGAGCAAATCCAGAGATATTTTACGAGAAGAGTCCTCCATTCCTTTAACTGCAATAAAATACCTTATGCAACCAGACTCCAAATTTTGGGCTTAGACAACTTAGAACTACGCCAACTTCAATCTGACCTAAGCATAATACATAAAATTATCTGCCACAATGTTCTTCAGAACGTCAATGACTACTTTAGCTTCAACCACAACAGTACAGAAGCAAATAATAGATACAAACTTAAGGTAAACCGTTCCAAACTCGATTGCAGGAAATATGACTTCAGTAACAGAATGGTCATTGCCTGGAATGCACTACCTGACTCTGTAGTTTCTTCCCCAAACTCCCCAAACTTTAACCTTAAACTGTCTACTGTTGACCTCATCCCATTCCTAAGAGGTCTGTTAGGGGTGCGCATAAGTGCACCAACGTGCCTACTGTCCCTGTCCTAATATTTCTTTTTACTTAAATGACCTATAAGGTCCCTTCCAACTCTGTTAATCTGTTACGTCTGTTACAGATGCATATCATATCTGATGGAGATGCATAAATTAGACATTGTAATCTGTAAATTACAACTAATGGCTTTGTATGTTGTATGAGCTGTTAGTTGTGGTTTATTCAACAAACCAAGCAAGTTCTGGTGGACTTCCGTTTTGACATCGTGGCAAGACAGTCAGGGAAATAGTGGGCTCTGACGAGTCCCACGAAAACCCCGGCTGCTAAACCGCCACCGATAGGTCTTCGGATCAGGACCATCCTGCAGGGATGGGGATGGAAGAGAGGCACTTGGATGATCAAGAGGAACAGGCAACTTCCTTGGAAGTCGGAGGGAACTCTCTGCAAGTCAGCGGTGAGGGGAGGCAGCCATGACGGCTGCCACAAAGCTGGGACAAACTGGGCAAGTGATGTGCAGGAGGAAAGCGGAAAAGAGCGATGCCTTTTGAAACCGGATGAATGACAACCAACCCAGGCTTGAAACAATGTTTGGAGTAATGGCTTTTATTTGTAAGACCCCCTAGCCTTAAAACAATGGCTGAGGTGCTATGGGGCATAGAAGATTTTAAGACTTTTAAAAGAAAAGAAAAAGACCCGACTGAAAATTAATATTTGAATAGACTAAATTGGAAAAATAAACATTGAGACTTGGTTCAAAATTGAACAACTTTAAATTTGAATTGGCTCTTTAAAGAAAAGAAGATAAAGAAGAATTATTACTTTTAAAATACAGAAGAGGGAGTGAATTAAACTGGAATGTTACATAATTGAAACAAAATGGCGATTTACATGACTAAAGGAAATTGTGGATTGTAGAGGGACATCTTCTGGTTTAAAAAGAAACATTGTAACTTGCTTCTTTTTTTGGAACATTGTGAATGCTACAGATAATAACCGTGGGATTTTGGCGGTGGAGCTGTTTTTTTTTTTTGTCTGCAGGCAATTTGACTTTGAGGGGTTAAAAGGGAAAGTATGATGGAACTCATAATTGGACTAATAGGCGCAGGAACAAAAGAAGTCAAATGGTGCAGGAATAAAAGAAGAAAATTGATGTGATTTGCTTGAAATAGAAGTAAGGAAAAGAACTAAATTGATATATGGAGAATTAAATTGTGAACACTGAAATTGAAACGAAATATATGCTAACAGACAAGGAAATGAGGAACAACATATACACGGCTGGAAAAAAGAAGATAGAAAAAATGTGATTAAAATAATGTAATGCATAGATGGACAGTAATAATAAAAAGGAGGTTTCTATAGATGAATAAAAATGAACATGAATATGAGAAGAATTTGATATAATATATAAAAAATTAAAATAAAGAAGAAAGTTAGAATATAACAGGAATAGAATATATTAATAGAATTTTATTGATTTGCATAAGGATGTGTTTGGAGTAAGAACTAAGACACAATGTTAAATTGTTATAAAGATGATAATGACAATGTGATTGAATATTAATAAGCAATGTATAGATGGATGGTAAA
Organism: Coluber constrictor foxii; assembly: GCA_038048745.1. Lineage (NCBI taxonomy): Eukaryota > Metazoa > Chordata > Lepidosauria > Squamata > Colubridae > Coluber > Coluber constrictor. Next base: position 107,714,919 of record CM075961.1, on the reverse strand, counting down.
ATTTTAAAAAAGGGTGATTATGCTGGGATAAACAGCAAACTAAGGAGATTATGCTGGGATAGACAGCAAAGCATAGATGATTATACTAGGTATAACAGTAAAAATAAAGATAATTATGCTGGGTTTGACAGCAAAATAAGAGGATTATAATGGGTATTATTGGTTCAATTTATTATTGGTTCAGTTTATATGCCGCTCTTCTTCGGAGACTCAGGGCAGCTTACAATGCGTTAAGCAATAGCCTTCATACTTTTGTATATACCTGCTTAGTAGGGCAGTGGTGTTCTTTTTTATGCAAAGTCAGCTTATTGCCCCCACAATCTGGGTCCTTATTTTACCTACCTCGAAAGGATGGAAGGCTGAATCAACCTTGAGCCTGATAATATTCGAATTTGCAGTAATTGCAGGCAGCTGGTGCTTCTTAACAGCACTTTAGTCTGCTGCGCCACCAAGGCTCTTCTTGGTGGTGCAGTAAAGTATACTGGTATAACAGTATACTGGTATAACAGTAAAGATAAAAATAATTATACTGGGATTGACAGTAAAAACGATGATTATACTGGGAGTAACAGTAAAATTTAAGAAGATTATGCTGTGATCAACAGCCAGTAGAGGAGGATTAACATGAAGATTATATACTAGGATAAACTTTTACAAATAAAAGATGACCATACTGGAATTAATATTAACAATGAAATGATCATGTTGTGATTGTGTAAATACTTTGATGGTTTGTATTTTCAAGATAATATCCATTCATAAAAAGAAATTGAAATGATATTGAATTAAGGACTTTAAGATTAATGTAATGGGTTTTAAGAATTTTTCCCCCTCTTTGTTAGATAGAATTTATGGCAATAATATTAGGGAATATTAAGTTGTGCTTTTTTTTTTAAATTAAGATTTGTGGTGAAATAATAGAGGGTAATTGGTTTGTGTAAAATGATATAAATTAGATTATCTCCTTTCTTTTTGCTTTTTTTTTAAAAGGAAGGTAATTAGTGGGGAGTTTGAAAAAACTTTTGTTAAAGAGGAATTAGTAATTGTACCTACTTATGACCGGATCAGTGGCTCCTTCTGAAAAGGTTTTTATATGTTTATGTGTTTTAAAAAATAAAAAAAATTGTTCAAAAAAAAAAGATAGTAGTTACAGTTTCCTTCATATCCTATGATAGCTATTTGGCTGTGGGTTGGTCAGAAGGCCTCCAGGTTTAGGGAAGCCATTTAATTCCAAGTAATACCTGCTTCTCCAAACAAGCAAATAATGAAAGCTTTTTCAACATAATAGGGAACAGAAGGTATCTGAGATTCATTTTCCCATGTAAGTCCCCACATAATTACCTGTCTAGGGATCTCAAGTCAGGAGTTATAAGGGGAAAATTGCAATGGAATCCATTTTTGGATTTTAGCAAGCAGAGACTCAAATCTTAGACAGTTAAAAGTTCATCATCATCATATCAGAGAATCATGCCATTGTCAGAGAATCTGGAAGCAGCGCAGCATTACTGGCTGGGAAAATGCGGGCTCAGGCGAGCTTGGCAAAATCCAGCCAGACGAACCGTCACTGGGGGGATCTTCGGACTGAAGCTGTCCTGTAGGGACAGTGAAGAAAGAGAGGCAGCTCGGTGTCTAAAGAGGGACAGGCAAGTCTCTCGGATAGCCCGAGAAACTCTCTCCTAGCCAGTGACGGGGGCAGCAATCAAAGTGAATCACCATGAAGCTGGAGCCTCTGGAGCAAGCGATATGCAGGAGGGAAGATTTGGACAAAAATTACCTCGGCATGGAAATTGCGGCTAAATAGCGGCAGGGGGAGATAGCGGATGGAAAGAGAAAGTGAGAATGACAAGCGCGCCATAGAAGAACTTAGAATAAGTTTATAAATAGAACTTGCAGTTATTAATATCTGATTTGTTACTAATAATTTTTTCTATTACCTTTTGAATTTATTATGTCTAACTCATAGAGGAAAAGAATGAACTGTGGATAAATTGATCTAGTGAAGATTTCAGTGGAAGAATAACTACCCTATTGTATAAAAGTCTAAATTCTTCTTATTTGCCAAAAACATAGAAATGCTTTTAACTCTTTACTAAATTCACTGAACTTCACTCTATCTTTTCCAAAGACAAGTGATTGCACCTGGTTATCTTTTGGAGAAATTTTATTCACCAGTTTTGTAAAATATTTGTTAAGAATGTCACATATAGAAATCCTAACATAGTTTTTAAAATGGGAGAGAGTTATGGTTAAAATTGGGATTTTGAGCAAATTGGTTGCTTCAAGCTTTCTCTTTTCACTTTTTAAAAATAGGATAAATCTTTAATGATAAATCTTTTTAAAAATCACATTGAGCATTTTATTGTGTTTTGTAATAATTCACCATTGAAGATGGCACCACTCAAGGAAAATAAAAAGTCCTAGGAAAAGGATACAAATTCTAGGCTTTGAATAATAGGCATTCTATCCCTGTAGTATAAGATTTACATAGAGAAATTTTCAACTCTTAAAAAAAACCCAGCCCTGCCCAGCTGATACATCACAGGGTTATCTCATCTGATAAAAGCCAGAACAATGTAACTACACAATTGTGTTTGGTTGGTGGTAATATAAATGTGAGCCCATAGTTTAATTTTAAGTATTGCCTAAACTTAGTTTACTAACTATATATGGAGTCATCTTGTAGGAAAACTGCATGATATATTTTTTTTGAAAATTATCTAGTGAGCTGAAATAGAAGGATTCCTATTTGAGAATATTTAAAAAGCAGGGTTCTTTTTATTACAGATGTTTAGCTTTGATCTGTTGTATTCTTGACATAGTTCATTTGCTGCTACTAGGCAGGAAATTGTTTATTACAACTAACAATAAATTTTCTGGGATTGTATTCAAAACCATAAACTGTTTTTGATTGGCATACAGCTTGATCTTTTCTATCATTTATATTTTCCTAATACCGTCCTAATCTTTACATTTTGTTACTTTGTGTGTGTATGTGTGTGTGTGTAGAAACATAAGAATTTTATGTATTTGTCACAGCTTTGAGTGAAGATTGTTGTCTTAACTAAGTGGGGCTGGGGTTGAAGAAGAGGAAAATTCCAATATGGGGTGAACTACGGTAGATAATGAGGGTATAGATAAAGCCAATTATAAATTCAGCAAGTTATAAAGAAAGAGATTAAACATACTTTTCTCCTAGAGTCAAGCCTTATATTAGAACTGATTCCCAGCAGAATTCAATTGTAAGGCAAAGTTCAAAAGAAGAACTTGAGTCCAACAGAAAAGGGCTAAGGTCAAACAAGGCATAGTAAAGTATAATAGTACAGAGAACTGATCTTTCATAGACCCTGGGCATTTTTATTTTGCAAATTCACTCTAATTTCATCAGACTTTGGGTGGATACAGTTAGTTTCTTTTTGCAGCCATAAAGGTTAGACATTCACATTTCCAACAATTTAGCCATTCACATTTTCAACAATGAAAATGATGATGCCTAAAATGACAAAATGTTACTTTTTTGCCTTTCCACAAATTTCAGCATACAAAGTTTTTCATTTTGTGAATTGCAGCAGCAAAAAATGATGATTGGATCTGGATTACATCATATTGAAAGTTTCTATGACTTTTGAATACATTTCTATATCAAGAATAAAAAAAATTATAATAAACAGAAGCTCATATTGCCTGCTGGTTATGGAGGTTTTGAAGTATAATCTGTTATTGGAAACTATAAAAAACAAAACAAAAATATTTCATACTGAGAGATTTTTTTTCCTGCTCTAGCAATTTATTCACATATCATTTTAATATTCATTCAAAACAATGTTTTCATAAGCGTCACAAAGTAGAGCCTACGTTTCTTATTACGAACCATTGTATTTAACTCAATTTTAAAATATAATAGGCTTTAATGCAACTATATAATAAACAGAGAGATTGATGGAATCTTCCTGTAAAGTCTCGTAGAAATCTGTAGAAATTATGTGAGACATTTCACCAAAGGCATGAAAACTCTACCAGGAATTTATGGAATGCAATTGGTTATGGATTTTACTTGGTAAAATACTTTCTGACTTCTTTTCCTTCAATGATAAATCTGTAATACAAAAATAAAATCAGCAGGAGATGGCACAGCCATCTCAGCATGGGCTTTTCACCGCAGCCAACTCACCAAGGGACAACAAGCCATGGCATAACTTGCAATGGGATAATCCTCATGGGATACCTCAGTGCAATAAATGTTAGTATTTCTTCTACCTTATTTCCATTTTTGTCAATGTAAATATCAAAGAAGCAGTGGTGTATAACATTTATTATCTTGAGTTATCTCACATTGATTGCTCTTTATTCATTGACAATAAAATTATTAAATCAAATTAAATTATATGGTGAGTTGGCCGTGGTGAGGTGTCCATGGTGACCTGGCTTTGCCAGGTTGGCCGTAGAGAGATGACTGTTGGGACAAGGCCATGGCAAAGGTGAGATGGCTGTGGTGACTTGGCTGCAGCAAGTTGTCCCATGCCGCAGGGGAGAACTATTTTTAAGATGAAATCCTACCTTACCTGGAAAGCGATCATCTACCTTTATGTATATACATGAAGCCCTTCATCCGGTAGATGCCCTTCAGGAACCAATTTATTCCTGAAATTTCTCCAGCAGACCAACAAGATGTAGGGTCAAATGTCCCAACAACTTGACCAGAAGGTGAGAAGAGCTCTATCAGAGGACGATCTTCAAAAATTTCACTCAGCCTTTATTACAGCCAACCCTTCCCACGATTTACTAGAACCATATAAAAACATACTTCATTAGCTACAACCAATACTAGTACATGACTGGAACTTTTCAGCTAAGAGGCCCTGTATCGCCTCCAAACCATAGTTTAACAAGGATTGTGTAGAAGCCAAGAAAGCTCTCACCTTAGTTTATAAGATGTACAAAAGCGAGACTGGGAATGGTAATAAAACAAGTCTTAAATATTTTATTACTCTCAAAAAACAATATAAGCAACTGATTGCTCTTAAGAAGAGACAAGACACAAGATCCTCCTGGGAACAGCTTATTGTGGCCGCAAAGCAAAATAACTCCTCTCTATTCTGACATCTAATAGCTAGACATTCTGATATCCACATACCTCCTACAACCTGGGAACTTCATTTTTGGAGAATGTATGAACTCCCGTCCAGTGAGAGTATAAGATATATAATGAGGGACTTACCTGAATGGCCCCCAATTTCAGAGTCTGAAATCAAATAGCTCATTGGCCAACTCAGGACTGGGAAGGCCTCAAGCTGACTCCATTACTGAAGAACAATTTGGAGTGGTGGATACCAGTTCTGGTGGCACTATTCACTTATATTGATTCCACTGGCTATGTCCCAGAAGACTGGGGCTTGGCAATTGTTGTCCCAATTTTTAAAAAGGGAAAAGAGATGACCCTGCCAATTATAGACCAATAAATCTGCTAAACACAATCAGCAAACTTTACACTAAACACCTCCAAGATAAACTAAAGGAATGGCTGGATTTTGAGAATTTGCTCGCTGAAGAGCAGGCCGGGTTTAGACAGGGGAGAAGTACCGTCGATCAGTGCTTAGTTCTTCATCTCCAGATTGAAAAATGCATCTCAAATAGACCTGTATCATGAAGGTTTTATAGATCTCAAGGCAGCTTTTGATATAGTTACCAGGATTAAGCTGTGGGAGAAACTGGAAGCTGCCTCAATTGACCACAGGCATCTTCATCTATTACGTGCCCTACATACTAAAATTTCCCTCAAGGTAAGGTGTAATATATAACGGTCCCTCTCAAAGTCAGTTAAAACTCAAAAGGGGGTTAAACAGGTGCATTTTGGCCCCCCTGTTTTTCAACTTTTACATAAATGACATGATAAAATAGCTAAACAAACCAAATCACCACTGCAAAAATAGGTGACTGAAGCATCGTCCTCCTGCTCTATGCAGATGATGCTGCGATCCTCTCCAGGACACCAGTTGGCTTTAAAAGAGCCTTGCAAGCTCTTCTCCGGTACTGTAATTACAATAAACTGGACATAAATTATGAGAAAACAAAGATCACAGCCTTTGCAAAAAGCCCAAAACTTTATTCATGATATCTAAATGGCCACAAAATAGAGCAGCAATAGAGCACCTTCAAATACCTGGGGGTGGTCATTCAGGCCAATGGTTCAAGAAAAGCACATGGAGAATATGCTTTTTTTCCACACAAAGGGAGGTTACTATGTCCCTGCTGCTATTAAGCTTTTTGTGGCCAAGTCTCTAGCACAGCTCCTTTATGGGACCTTGCTCGGACCATCAGTCATGCTAGTGACTTCTGCGCATGCCCAAAGATGGCAGCTCATGGATTATTCTTCTGATTCCGTGGAGTAATGTAAGACCTTTATGGATTCTTGGAGGGGCCGAATTCTAGCTTTAGGCCCTGGCTTTTGGACCAACCTCATGGGTCCTCTGGAGCGCTTTTTAGCTCTCTAGAACATTTGTGTGGCTGACTGGAGCCGAGGAGTGCCACAGAGGAGGCAAGAAGCACCATGAAGCTATGGCGGCACTGCCGGGAGATTCAATCATGGTAAGGGCAGTGTTGGTCTACTCGGTGTCCCCTCAGCAACAGCTGGAGCGATGGTGGGGGAACGATGGCGATGGCAGCTTGCCACAGCATCACTGGACACCCCCCCGAAGGCTTGTGGCTGTTAGCGGCGGCGGCAGCGTTGGTTGTGCCGATGGCAGCAGCAAGTGAAATGGCGGCCACTGGGGGCGATGCCAAGGGGAACGGCACCACCCTGGCTGAATTTTTTGAATTTTTTGACTGATTTTGACCCTTCAGTCTACTGTCAGCTGTGGAAGGGAGGGCAGTCAGTGCAGGCTGATTAACCTGGAACTGCCCAGTTGGTTGTCCCTTCAAAGATCTGGGATTCAAGGGGGACCGGAAGATCTGGTTGAGACTGGTAGCACTGGGGAGGGCTGGGAGATGGTGTGGGACTGGCCTGCTGCCCTGGTCCATCTCCCCCTCCCCCCGCGACCTGGTTGTGGGCGTGGCTTGGGTCGCTACCATGCAGACTGGACCCTGCCTGCATTTGGACTCATCTGCCCCCTGACATTATCACAGCTGATCCCTGGTTCTGGCTGTACCATCTGGACCATCTGCATTTGCATCTGTAGCTTCTGCATCTGTAACGCCTTGCTGTGAGGAGAGGTTCCAACCTGGGCGCAGGCACCGAGGGAGTCGATTCCTGTTGCTGCTGCCTACCAGGTAGGATTCCATCTACTGATACCAGTCACCGTGAGAGGGTGACTAGGTTATTGCTTCTCTGGGGGCAGCAGCCTGAGACTCCTCTTCACTGCCATGAGAGGACAGTGGAGCCTAGTTTGACCTGGGCCAGAAAGGTGGACTTTCTCTCCAGGACCTTGTTTTCTAGACTATCATCTTTGAATCCCCAGCCTTATTCATCTTTCACAGGCTGATTTGGGATGTATTCACCGGCCGAGCTCTTTGCGCTGTGAGATTTTCCCCCTCTCGCAGGCCTGGCCCTCTATGCTAGTGAGGGCCTACCTTAATGATGGGTTTTGGGACCCCGAGAGGTGGCATGCGGCAAGGAGGAGGGTGAGGGGTTTTTTAAAGAGGGCTTTTAATGAGTTATTAGGGGGCTTGGGGGAGGGAGTGGGGGGGATAAGAATGGACCTGGGTGGGGGTCCACGGAGGCTCAGAATGGCAGAATGGGTCTGAGAGTCATGACGGGAGGAGAGAGGGAGAGGGTTTAGAAGGGATGCCAGGGGAAGAGGTGAAGGACCATCTCATCAGCACAGTAGCTGGGAGGGCAGATATGGCGGGTGCAGGGAGCCATATCATGTTCAGGGAGTACACACCTATTTGCGAGCGGTGGCATGCTCCGGCCCCCAAGGTGCTTCCTGTAACCCTGGTTGTGCAGAGCCTCAGGGCTTGAACCTTCGGCTGATGCTGTGCAATGCCAAGTCTGCAGTAAATAAAGCTCCCCACATTCATGATCTAATTCAGGAGGGGGGTGTGGACCTGGCGGGGATTACGGAAATCTGATTGGGCCGGGGGGGGGGTTCCCCTCATTGAGATGCGCTCACCAGGTTTTCACGCATTTCATCAGCCGAGGGCCCAGGGGAGGGGAGGGGGGTAGCAGTGATTATTAAGGAAAGTCTGGATCTGAGGGAGGCCACTGTTCTTCTGGTAGACGGTTCCAAGTCCCTCCTTGTGAAGTCGGGTCATGGGTACAGATGGGCCTGCTGATCAAGTACCTGGCTCCCTGACACTTGGCAGCAGCCCTGCCTGAGCTGGTTGACATAATAGCTGGGGTGGTGGTGGATACCCCCAGACTTATGGTCATGGGGGATTTCAACCTGCCATCCGTCGGTAAAATGTCAGAAGCAGCTCGGGAGTTCATGGCTTCCATAATGGCCATGGACCTGACCCAGTTAGTTCATGACCCCACCCACACCGGGGGGGACACACTGGACTTGATTTTTGTCTCTGGTCAGTGGCTGAATGATCTTGATTTAGGGGAGTTAGTCATTAATCCCTTGTCATGGACAGATCATTCGCTCCTTCGGTTAGACTTTTGGGCTGCTTTCCTTCATCGCAGGAAGATGGAACCGACCAGGTGGTTCTGTCCCAGGCACCTGATGGACCCGGACAGGTTCCTGACGGAGCTTGGGCCATTCCCAGAGGCTCTGGCTCATGACTCGGCTGAAGAACTGGGATAGGACAGCTGCTGGAGTTTTGGACCGTGTCATGCCTTTGCAGCTTCTGACCCGGTGCCGATCTCAATTAGCTCCTTGGTTCTCCAAGGAGCTGAGGGAGATGAAGCGCTGGAAAAGATGCCTATAGAGTGATTGGAGGGCCAGCTGCACCGAATCTGATTGGACACTGGTGAGGTCTTATATCAAAACTTACCTAGTGGCAATAAGAGTGGGGAAATCTAATTATTTTTCTGCTCATATTGCATCTGCAGAGAACCAGCCAGCCGCCCTGTTTAGGGTGACCCGCTCTCTACTTCAGGTGGGAGTGCGAGATGATCGCTCGCAGGGTAGAGCTGAGGATTTTGTGCAATATCTGATTGATAAAATTGCTCAGATTCGGGACGGCCTGGACTCTGATTGGGTAGCCTCAGATGGGATGATAGGGGCGGATCTTGAGAGTGTTATCTGGGAGGAGTTTGACCCTGTGGCTCCCGAGGATGTGGACAGGATTTTGGAGAGACTTAACGCTACCACATGTTTATTGGACCCATGTCCCTCCTGGTTGGTGCTGGCCTCCCGGAAGGTTACACGAGGTTGGTTTCAGGGGATTATTAATGCTTCTTTGAGTGGGGGCATCTTGCCATCCACCTTGAAAGAGGCGGTGGTGAGGCCCCTCCTCAAGAAGCCTTCCCTGGACCCGGCTGTATTAGCTAATTACAGTCCAGTCTCCAACCTTTGCTTGGCAGCGAAAGTTGTCGAGAGTGTGGTGGCGCGACAGCTCCCTCAATACCTGGAAGAAGCTGTCTATCTGGATCCGTGCCAGTTGGGCTTCAGGACGGGATACAGCATGGAAACGGCATTGATCGCATTGGTTGATGATCTCTGGAGGGCCCGGGACAGGGGTTGCTCCTCAATCTTGGCCCTCCTCAATCTCTCAGCGGCTTTTGATACCATCGATCATGGTATCATGCTGCATCAATTGGGGGGACTGGGAGTGGGAGGCACTGTGATGCGGGGGTTCTCCTCCTTTCTCTCTGACCGTACGCAGTCTGTGTCGACGGGGAGACAGAAGTCGACCTCGAGGCACCTTAGTTGTGGGGTGCCGCAAGGGTCAGTCCTCTCACCCCACCTGTTCAACATTTATGTGAACCCGCTGGGTGAGATCATCCATGATTTTGGAGTGAAGTGTCAACTGTATGCTGATGACACACAGCTGTACATTTCTATCCCGGACCACCCCAATGATGCCCTTGACGTGATGTCCCATTGCCATCTGGCTGGGGAGGAACAGACTCAACCCCTCAAAGACCAAGTGGCTGTGGTTTCCGGCGCCCCGTTATAGCCAGCTGATAGCATCGCTGGCTATTGGGGATAAGATCTTGTCCCCCTCAGAGAGGGTTTGCAACTTGGGCCTCCTCCTGGATACGCGGATGTCTTTAGATGATCATATGACGACCATGGCCAGGGGGGCTTTCTATCAGGTTCGCCTGATTTCCCAGTTGCGTCCCTTTCTGGATCGAGATGCCTTAGATAGATAGCTTTATTGTGGTCAGAGACCAAATTAAAATACACATGGGGGGTGGGGAAATTTTACAAATATAGATAGATCATGTGACAATACACCATCTACTACCTCAGATACAATCTGTACTGTCAATACTAGTGATCCTCTGCTGTAGCGGTTACCCGTCTCTTCCCCCGGTTTTTTTCAGCCATGACTGCAGCAAAAAATTTTGCCACCTTTGAAGTTACATTAGGGTCTGCGTCCTGGAGTAGGAAATAAAGGCTGAACAGATCACATGAACCAGAGAATCTCTGGGAAATAGGAGAGATGAATCTTGATCTTATGTCTCGGTAGTGGGGACATACGAATGTAATGTGGAACAGAGATTCCGGGGATCGGCCATCAATGTACAATAGGTGGATTTTACTGTTGAGGACATTCGAGGGGATCACATTAAAACGTGCCTTCATAAATGCGAGCCTATGTTTGATAGAGTGTAACGCGGAGAGGTAAGGCGGAGGGCGAGGCGAGGGAACAATACCAAGGGAAAAAGGTGAGCATGTTCCCGATCTATTTGCCAGATTTAGTTGTCTATCAATGTCGTCCAGCCATTGAAAAATCAATGATTTGGCAGCATCAGGCCTAAAATAAAAGCTTCAATGGGGGAAATCTTAATCTTCAAAAGTTTTGTATGGATATTATGGGCCCAGGGACTATGAAAAGGGTCCCGCCATAGGCATTGGCCTAGGTAATAGCCTGGGAGTCTAGTCCACAGAGACAACCAATAGCCAATTGCATTTTTCCACATGATTGTCGCAAGTGAGGATATACCCAGTTCCAGACGAATTGCGGCATTACTTATGCAGGGAGGGACTCCCATCAGACGGTGTAGGAACTGGCTGTGGACAGATTCAAGAGAGGAGATGTTGGATTGGATCCAGAGGGGGGCACCATAGGTGATAGCAGCTATCACCTTTGCCTTTGACTTTTATTGCTGAGGGGATATGAAAAAAGTGCAAAAGGGCATGGGTGGAAATCTTAGCCTTATTACAAAGAGACTTGACCTGCGCAGGCCACTTGGTATTAGATTGAAAGAGGATACCTAGATATTGAAATCTGTGGATCTGTTCCACTGGGTTGCCATCGAGGTTCCAATGATAAAATTTTCCTGCTTCTTGCAAAAAACATGATTTTAAATTTAGAATGGTTATATGCAGTTGATTAGCAGAGCAGTAAGCAGAAAGAATTTTTAAGGCTCTGCATAGGCCCACCCGGGAAAATGAAAGTATTGTGGCATCATCAGCGTAGAGCAGGAGCGGACATCTAAAATCAGCTAATCTAGGGGCATGGATGTAGACCATACGATCCGAAAATGCCTTTCTCCAGTCACTGATATATAAGTTAAAGAGAAAGGGTGCCAGTATACACCCCTCCCTTGTTAATGGGGATAACTTTAGAGAGATCCCCCTGTGGGGTAAGGTGCACTTTTGCTTCTGTTCCGTCGTGCAGTTGGGAGATAAACCAGAGTAGTCTTTTGTCAATACCCCAAGTGGAAAGTTTGGCCCACAGCTTAGCTCTAGGGATGCTGTCGAAGGCAACCTTTAGGTCTATAAAGGCAACGCAGAGACGACCCTTCCTGGGGGTGGAATATTTTACGGCAAGATGATGAAGGATCAGAGCATGGTCAATTGTAGAGTGGTCTGGATGGAACCTCGCCTGCTCATAACCAAGCAGGTCGGCCTCTTCAGCCCAGCACTCCAATTTAGACAGGAGATAAGCGGGCATAGAGTTTCCCCAAAATTGAAAGAAGACTGATATTACAGAAGTTGCCGGGATCAGAGTGGGTGCCTTTCTTATGTATTGGAATAATTATGGCATCCTTCCAAAGCTCGGGGATAAGGCCCGTATGGTTGATCGCATTGAATACCTCGGTAAGAACCAGGATCCACCAGTCCTTATGGGCTAGAATGGCTTCGGCTGGGATGAGATCCGGGCTAGGAGTTTCGAAGTTTGAGTTGTCCGATTAGCTTGGCTATCGTGGATGGTTCGACAGGAGGCCATCTGGGAAGGTGGTTAGGAAGAGAACCTGCACTTGAAGAGACTGGCATGTCAGTGTTGTAAAAGACTCGGCATAGAAAAAGTTCCCCTGTAGTGGCAGAGATGGAATAAGTGAGCCTACTAGTTGGCCTCCTGTTTAACAGACTCCAGAAATCGCAAGGGTTACTGGATTTTGCGGCCTCTAGTAATGCGTTCCACCTTAGCCGGTGCCAGTCTTGCTTAGCTCTTAAAAGGGTTAGCTTGTATGCCTTCTTGGCCTCGAAATAAGCAGGGGGGGGGGGCGTTGATGAACCTGTTCATTTGTGGGCAGAATATATAGATCTCATATGGTTCCTGGCTTGTTGCATTGTGAGTTAAACCAAGGGGCTCCCTTCTTCCAGGAAACTCTACCAGGGATAAGGGTGGGGGGCTGAAAGGCGGCTATAAGGCCGTTTAGACACTCAGTGAAGGTGGTCAGTAGCACACCAGGTGTAGCCTTGGTGCCGATTAAGGCTGTCAAGGTATTGGCTGCTTCTTGATGATAAAAGCGTGTGTGAAAAAGGGCCAGAGACTCTGACCATTTCGGCAACATCGGGGGGCCTCTGGGATTAGAGTCTATTGAGACAATGTGAGCGGGATGGCCTTGAGGTCTATATAGCCGTGCAACCGTAATGAGAGGAAGATGGTCACTGAGAATCCTGTAGTCTACTTTGAAGGAAGAAATGTATGGCAAAAAGGCACTCGAAACCAAAGTATAGTCTATTGTGCTGTTGCCATTTTTGGTCAAGTGGGTAATTTCCCCAGGGACATCCGGGGCACATCTGCCATTAAGGGGGAAGAGGTCTAGTTTGACATTAAGGAGAGCTAGACAAGTCCCCGCTTTGTCGACTTTCTGATCCTTGGAAACTCTCTCTTTCAGGGTATCCAGGGGGTGGTCATCCCTGGCTGGGCCTGTCCACCAATGAGAGGCAACTAGGGTTTCCCAAGTCCCCGCAGTGCGGGCGTTTAGATCCCCCGCCAGAAGAACCAGAGAATGAGGGAATCTAAGTGTGATGGTAGCAAGAAAGTCTTCCAGACCAGTCCACAGCTCATCCAAGTCCCGGTGAGACCCCCTGGGAGGAAGGTAGACATTAAACACCAGGAGCGAGAGCTTCCCAACAGATATCAAATTTGCCTGGGCATAAGGGGGAAGAGAGTCCACAAGAACCACATTTGTATGCAAATCCAGCGAGATACCTGTTGCAAGGCTGCCCTTCGAACGACCACCAAGCAGTAAGGGACAGGCTGGCAGGGATATAATTTCAAAACCACATAGCAAAATATCATTGACCTCCTATGTTTCCTGAAATATGAGAATTTGAAAGTTTTTGAGGTAGTTCAAAAAGTCCGGGTTGGCTTTTTTGGATGCCCACCCTGTGATGTTCCAACTCAGGATGGACCAAGGAAGAGTTGGAGAATGGATCTTTGACTGTCATTTAGAGGCAGCAGGGGGCTGGTGGAAAGGCCGGGGGACAGTTAGACAAAAAAAATCTGTTATCTTGCCTTGTTTTTCTTGCTTAGTCTTGGGGTCATTATTAGATCTTGGAGAATTCTGGTAGGAGAACTGAGGTTATCGTCCTGGTCTTGGTAGTGGCTTGAATGTCATACAGATAGAATTGTTGGGGGAGACAACTGAATGGTGGTGTCATCAAAAAGAATGCAGCCATTATGTGATTTGATGATGATGCTAGACGGAGAAAGAGGGGGAGCCCGAGAAGTCTGAAAGGTCAAACCAGTCAGTTGTGGGGACTGAGAGTGTGGCATTTCGGGAGGCGAGATTCTCGGAGCAGAAGGGGAACACGTGATCAGAGATACAGGGCCGAGTCCTGATAAACCTTCAATCAGAAGTAGAGAGGGGTTGATCTGGGAGCACAACATTTCTAGTCTGGAGGTCGTCCTCCTGTTGCTGGGTCACCAGCAGATTTGTGGAACTGGTAGTTGAGGCCCTCAAAGGGCTGCCAGCTTCCATGCGAAGGTCTTTGCATTCCGTTCCCGTCCGGCGGCAAGTGTCCACATTAATCGGCTTCCTCCCAAGAGAGGATAGGTGAGTATTTGTAAAGTATCTCTGAGGAAAAATTCCAAAGTGGGTCAGATGGTTGCAAAGATCACATAAAAGCGAGGGGATCTTGGATGAACTGAACTTGAGAATCAAGCGTTTATGGTGGGATGTGCTAGGAAGCCATTCCACAGAAAGCAACTCATTGTTCAAGATGTGAGAATTGGATAAGAGCCTCAATGTGTCTAATATGGTTTTACGGTTGATCCAGTCGTGCTTGTTAAAGTGAGAATGGGCTAGGTTCAGACATAGGTTGGCTGTGAGCAATTGGAGATTCACTAACGACGTCGGTCGTAGAGGGAGAAGGCACTGGACCCATCCCTATTCGGGATGGGTCCAGTGCATGTCTGATGGTTCTACAGGAATGTGATGCTGAGACCGACTTACTAAGGGATTCCACTTTGCCCTCCAGCACTCCAACAGAGGATGTCAAAAGAGTAATAGAGTCGGCCAGACTGAGACAGAACTGTTGCAAAAGCCGGATATCTGAGGGCTGAATTGAGTTGGTAGGGGATGGCAAAGCAGTGATACAGGGCAAGACAGAACTAGCATCTGATGGTCACGGACAGTCCAGCAAAGAGGGTGTGTTGCAGAATGAGGCAGCCAGGGATTCCGATTCTTCCAAAGGAGAGCTGAGCAGAGTCTCCAAAGAGTTTTGGAACAATTCATCCAAGGAGGTAATTGATATGTTGGATCTCGGTTCAATTTCGTGGTGTCAGTCTTTTTGATCTTAGGCAAGGGGCCCATTGTGTTTTTGAGGGAGGTCTCCAAACAAGGGTCCCTCGGGGACAAGGAACGACGACGCTTGTGTGGACTCATATCAGGGCAGCCGGTTAATCTCTTGGTGGAGGATGTTGGGTAGTAATAAGGCCCAAAGCAGGTTGACGTTCTGATAGTAGATTAAAAAATCCCTGGTTTATAGAGTCCCCAGTTAGAAACAAATTATATGGGTAAAGCTTCAACAAAAATCAGCCCATAAACATCAAAGCAGTCAGAGCAGTTAAAGCAATTCATAGGAAACATTTGCCGAGTTGTTCGCAAGCAGTATGAGTAATAAAGGCAGGACGCTGGGCCTGATCTGTCCCCCCACCTTCAGAGACCCACAAAAACACAGCCAGCCGAGGGTTAAGAATCACTTGGCACACTCCACAGTTCTTATCTCAACCTTGGCAGCGATATGCACACCGTCTGCCAAGGACTTTATTAGTTTACACAAACAAGAAAATCACCTACGTAGCTTTGCCGTTCATCTAGCTTCCAAGACTACGAGGTTGCTATGTTTGTTTAGCTTTGTTCGTCACAAACTTCTTGACCCACCGTACTGTCTTATATAGATAGGCTTTGGGTGTGGTCCAGTGAGTCATTGATCCTGTGACTCCAATCCAGTGACTCAGGTCTATTTCCTCATACGCCGCAGCTGCAGTAATCTTTTCTCTCGCCTTCTTTGGCGTGCGTCCAGGAATGACGTCTCTCCCTCACTCTCATCTGAGACACCTGTTAACCCACTACTTGGCTCTCTTTCAGCTGA
Source organism: Coluber constrictor foxii (assembly GCA_038048745.1). Lineage (NCBI taxonomy): Eukaryota > Metazoa > Chordata > Lepidosauria > Squamata > Colubridae > Coluber > Coluber constrictor. Next base: position 107,699,038 of record CM075961.1, on the reverse strand, counting down.
CACCTGAGACGGTGCCAGGGGGGGGGGGCTGGGAGATCTGGCTGGCTCCTCTTCCTCCTGCTCAGAGCTTCCTTCCTCCAATGGGATAGGCTCAGAGGACGGGGCCACAACAGGGCCAGGCAATTAGGCCTAACAAACAAAGATATCAGAAGAATTGCAGAACTGGGCTCGTTGCCAGAGTAAAAAAGGGAGTTGCCGGGGGAGAGTTGGAAAATTAACTGGTATGCGATTTTGCATTAAAACTCCCCTGCAGGAATCGGGGGGTAAAAGCTGAATGCACAGTTTAAAAACCACAATAAAGACAAAATAAAACTTAGAAGCCGAATGGGAGGGGCATATATCCTACCAGTCCTCCATCTTCCCCCGGAAGTCCGAGCATCCATAATTTATCGATGCCTTATACACGGTCACTCAGGCCCTTGCCACTTCCCGTCTGGACTACTGTAACACTCTCTACATGGGGCTCCCTTGAGGAGCACCCAGAGGCTCCAACTGGTCCAGAATGCAGCCGCGTGAGTGGTTATGGGAGCGACTCATCACTCCCATGTAACACCTCTCGTGCGAGCTGCACTGGCTCCCGGTGATCTTCCGGGTGCGTTTCAAAGTGCTAGTCACCATCTTCAAAGTGCTCCATGGCTTAGGACCGGGATACCTACAGGACCACCTTCTACCACCAAATGCCTCCCACCATCCGATACACTCTTACAGAGAGGGCCTCCTCATAGTGCCATCGGCTAAACAATGTCAGCTGGCAACCCCCAGGGGGAGACCCTTCTCTGTGGGGGCTCCTGCCCTTTGGAATGAGCTGCCCCGGATATAAGAAGGATCCCTGACCTCTGCGCCTTCCGTCGTGCTCTGAAGACTCTATTGTCAGCTGGACTGACTGAATAAATTAATTTTAATGGGTTTTAAATGGTTTTAAAGGGGTTTTAGCTAGAGGTTTTAATAACGGCCAAATGCTTTAAATTATTTTAATGGTTTTTACTTTTTGTGTTGGGTTTGTTTTATTATGACTGTACACCGCACTGAGTCCTTTGGGAGAAGGGTGGTATAGAAATGTAATCAAATCAAATCAAATGTTTTACATCATTAGAAATAGTTCAATCCAAATTCATTTGATCAATTCTCCAGATGCCACGTTGTGTCTCAAATGCACTTCCGTGGCTGGAGACAGGATAGATAAAAGTTGAAGCAAGAATCTGTATAGTGTCCTTAAATCTCTGGCTAAAGCTTAACTTCTTTCCGCAAGGTCTTGCTCTTCTAAACCAAATTCTCTTCATCATGGATCAAGGCTGTCGAGTCCAATCTTGCCAAATTAGGTTTCTCCCCAGCTTTAATACTCAAGATGGACTATGATCTAGCAAGACAAACCTTGCAATAAAGGGTGGAGGACATCGAGAGGCAGGCGGATTTAGGGAAAGCTCGGCTGTTTCTGGCTCCAGATACCATTAGATGTGTTATTGCTCCTATCAGCTATCTTAGTCAGTTGGAATCAGCAAACTGCCGGAAAGCATTTGCACTTGCATGGTGCCATGCGCTTCCATTGGCCGTTCTGTATGGCAAGTATAAAAGGATACCATTCACAGAAAGACTCTGTCTCTCTGGCTCAGGAGAGTGGAGACTGTGAGTCATATGCTCCTTAGATGTTCCTTTTATACGGAGATTAGGAAAAAACATATTCTGACAATAACTGCTAGGTATCTTGGCTGTTCCGACACTACCTATCTTCAGTGGCTGCTTAAGGATGAACAATCCATAATTACAGCACAGGTGACCAGATTCTGCGCAGCAGCACTGGGGATTCATCAGAAATATGTGTCTTCTCTACCATAGCAATGCATATAACAATTGTGGCTAACCCTTTGCACCGCTTAATCATTTCCCTTTTAGCATTGAACCCACAACGGGCCACACAGTTTAGGGATTGCAACTATCGTATAGTCAGACCATGTATAATTGACACTGGATTTTATTATAGATTTTAGTTATTATTTATTATTTTATACTAGAATTCTGAAGTGCATATATACTGAGTGCTTTTATTTGTTCTGGTCTAAGACTATAATAATAAATTGAATTGAAATTAATTGAAATGAAAGTGAAATTGTATACAGGTATTTCTCAATCCATGACGACAATTGAGCTAAAAATTTATGTTGCTAAGCAAAACAGTTGCTAAGTCAGTTTTGCTTCCACTTTACAACCTTTTTTGCTACAACTCTTATGTGAATCACTGCAGTTGTTTATGAATCATTTGATCTGTCAGGTCCCCATAGATCCTATCAGGATGCTGTCATTTCTGTAGGGAGAGCAAGCATGCCAGTTTACAACCTTTCCTTGTCTTTGGTCTTTCTTTTACTTTGATGTACTTTATTGGGAATGGGAGGGGGGAGGGAATAGCCTGGGGCTATCTTACCAACTTTTCAGTTCAAAGTTCTCACAACAATTTCACACCTGTGGACTGGCTCGCCTTCTACAACTTTTAACCTAATGGTTTTGAGTGGGAATTTCAGATCCTACCTTGCTTTTCGTGCTATCACTATCTCCCAATAAAAGTTCATTTTGAAATTTTGCTGGTTGAGTTCTGCTTTCTTGAGGAGAGGCAAGATCCTTTCTTGAGGATCCTTACATGATCATTAAGTGTATGTGACTTCCCCCATTGATTGCTTGTCAGAAGCCATCTAGAAAGGTTACAAATGGGGATCACATGACCCCAGGACAGTGCAACTGTCATAAATACATGCCAGTTGCCAAGCTTCCAGATTTTGATCACATGACTGTGAGGATGCTGCAACTGTCTGTTAAAACTAGTCATCAATCACTTTTTAATGCTGTTGTAACTTTAAACAATCACTAAATGAATGGTTGTAAGTCGATGACTACCTGTACAAACAATCATGAGATCACTCTATATTTTCCTAGCTGCTGAATTATTGTCAAAAACAACTAGTTGGATTTTGAAGAGGTTTTTTAACAGATTAACAGAATTGGAAGGGACCTTTTAGATTATCTAGTCCAACCCCCCCCCTCCCCAAGCAGGAGATCCTATACCATTTCTGACAGATGGCAGTCCAGTCTCTTCTTGAAAACTTCCAGTGATGAAGCTCCCACAACTTCTGAAGACAACCTGTTCCATTGGTTGATTCTTCTCACTGTCAGAATATTTCTCCTTATTTCTAGGTTGAATCTCTCCTTGTTCAGTTTACATCCATTATTCTTGTATTATTTGTCTGGCCTTCAGGTTCTTTGGAAAACAGGTTGAGCCACTCTTTTCTGTGACAGCCCCTCAAATATTGGAAGACTGCTATCATGTCTCCACTGGGCCTTCTCTTCACCAGACTAATCATGCCCAGTTCCTGTAACTGTTCTTCATTTATTTTTCAGCCCCCAGTCCCCTAATCATCTTTGTTGCTCTTCTCTGCAGTCTTTCTAGAGTCTCAATATCTGTTTTATAGTGTGATGACCAAAACTGGATGCAGTACTCTAGGTGTGGTCTTACTAAAGCTTTATAGAGTGGTATTAGTACCTCACTTGATCTTGATTGAATCCCTCTGTTAATGCAATTAGGATTGCATTGGCTTTTTTGGCCGCCACCGCATATCATTAGCTCAGATTTAATTAGTTGTCTATTAAGACTTTAAGATCCCTCTCACAGAGTGGAGGCAATTGCAATGCACCAGTCCCTTTGTCTCACTGTCTCTCGGCTTGCCTGCAGCTGCAGCTGCAGCTGCACCGAACAAGATCAGATGACTGAATATTGAATTCATTCCATCAGATGACTGAATACTGAATTTGCCAGTATTCTTGTAAAAAGTTTGAACATTGTTGGCTGACAAGCAATTGGTTAGTAGTTGCTTGGTTCTTGCTCTTTTCTGGATCTTTCATTATCAAGTATGTTTGACCAGCCGTTAACCATTCTTCGCTTGTTGCATTTTGAAGCATTTCATCAAATTGGGTGGCCATGCAGTGGTGGAGGCTGGTCAGGTGTTTTAGTCAGTATCCATGCAATTTGTCCAGGCCAGGTGTGCTCCAATTTTGGACCTTCTTTACTTGTTTTGCAACCATATCAGTTATTATTACAATATTCTCCATTCTGTTTTGTATTGCTTGTTTTTCAATATCTTTGATCCACGAGGCAGTTTTATTGTGTTCCATTGGGTTTTCTCACAGTTCTTTCCAAAACTTCAAAGTTTTTTTCTTTACATGGGTAAAAATTAGTTTGGACTCGATTTTCATCATGGCCAGTAGAAGAAGTGTTGGTTTCTTCTGAACTGGACATTTTCACAAGATTGTTTTCCCTTCATATCTTTCTATTTTCTTTGCTGTTGCTTTTACACACTGTTTTAGTTCTTCCATGATTTCTGTTAATCTTTTTTCATTCAAGTTTTATTTTTTGTATAAACTATTTTTCATCTTTTCATTCTTTAGTTTCCCTTCTTTCAAGTATTTCAAATTGCTGACATCTCATAGTTTTTAAATTCTATTTTCAAGTTGATTTTTCCACTTTGGTGTTTCAGTGGGTTTCTTTTTTGGCATTTTATAACACAGTTCTGCAGTTATAATGGCAGCTGTGCTGTACATTAGTTGGTTTGTTTCATGTAATGCACTGGATGGGATGGAAGTTAAAATGATGTTCACGACATTTAGAAGATCTTTCACTCGTTTGCTAGGCACTTCGCAAATAGCAGGCAGTCTTTTCCTTTCTGTGATTTCTTTGACTTGGTTTTGAATCTTTTCTTTCAGCATTTTTGCTAGATCACTTAGCTCTACACTTTTGAGTTGTTGTACAGGAGGATCTTTTTTTTTTCCCAAATCATTTTTATTTTTAAAAAAAAGTAAAAAAAAAGACATCATTCATTCAATCAAGAACAGACACTACCTCAGTCGGTTTGCATCCCTAGTGCCCTCTCCTCTTTTCATAATATTACTACATATCTAAAATTTAATCTTACATAAAATATATCAGTTGTATCATCATTTAAGTATTTCAACATTTGCTTACATATCACCATTTTTTGTTATCTACCCAGTGATAAAATAAATCCCATATCAAATAATATTGTTTTTCTTCCTGCTCTCTTATTTCAAATGTCAATTTGCTCATTTTGGCACAGTCCAACATTTTCATAATAATTTCTTCATCTAAAGGTATCATTTCTTCTTTCCAATTTTTAGCAAATATAATTCTAGCTGCTGTGAGAAGATTCACAATTAAATACTGCAATTCTTTGATACATATTTCTGGTAAAATCCCTAATAAAAATATCTCTGGTTTAAAGTCTATATGCCTTTTGGTCATTGTTTCCAACCACATGTGTATCTTAGACCATATCTCCGTGCTTCTAGGCATGTCCACTACATGTGGTAATAGGATCCTGGGGTCTGATGACATTTCCAGCACTTTTCCAATTTATTCTGGAACATTCTTGTTATTGTTGTGAAGAAAGACGCACAGGCAGGAAGAAGGTTCATGGGAAGGCACCCCAAATGGCTTCTGGGTGCTCCCTTTTATTGACATACACAGGCTCTGTGGAAGAAGCTGATTCATTGATCAAAGTTCACTTGTAGTTGATTGGCTGAACAAAGCTCATGATATCCATGTGGACAGCTCATGAACAGCTCATGTTTTTCCTGCTGCAGATAATGTGGTCTGGCTTACATGACTTACATGACAAATCTCATGTCTCACATTCCTGAGATAGGATCACTAAAGATCATTGTGCTGATGTTTGCATTCCTCAGAGTGGTTTGCCAACTACTGAGAAAGCAACCACCCCCACATATCCTCCTTTTTATTTTATTTTTTATTTTAAAATAATTTGTATGCATACATAACTTCAGATCTGGAGGGCTGAATTCTTGGATGAAATACCACTAACAAACCAGGCAAACATTGTATGCAGCAGCAACAACAAATTAAGGCAATGATAACTGAAATAACAATGGGCACTATTTGTCGCAGCCATCCAAAATCTGGGAGCCAACACCATAGCCAATTCCACGGGGATTGTGGAATAGGAACCAATTGGATTATTTGTAATCATGTTTTCCATGTGTTCAATTGTGGCTGAAATATTTGCTTTATGATCAGTGATATATAATGTGAATGGATTAAAGCACATACACCACCCTTGGCTGCTAAAATAATATCTAAAGCATAACGATTTTGTAAAACTACCTCTCGAATTTGTGACATTTCTTCATTTATTAATTTTAAGAATTTGATAGTAGCATTAAATAAAGCAGTAGTCCAATTTGATAAGTTATGTAAACCTCTATAATTCATCATTACTCCTAAAGGAGGAATAACACCCCTTGCTAACATGGTCTCAGTGTAATGATTAATGGGATTTTGAATATCCATATTCTTACGATTCCGTAACCATCCTTTAGGTTGATGATCAGATATCACTACGGAGGGAGCAATATATCCCAAGGTACAACGACCGGACCACACCATGCAGGGACACGTTGATATGCTCGCCTACCACATAACATCTAAACATTACCTAATGTGTTAGTTGTTTGACTATCACTCCCTGCTAATTGTTAGACCATTGATCTTACCAAATTACATAAAGAGAGACCTCCGATGGTCGTACATGTTGGACACCCTCCCCTTACCACTACTGGACACCCAGTTAATTGATATGTACAGCCATAAGAGGTAAAATTATGAAGATGTTCCATTATAGTGGCATTCAAAAAGGTATTACTTCTCTCAATAGCGGTGTTAACAACAAATGTCGTGTTACAATAGGGATACTTTCCAACATCAACTGATCCCCCCCCCTAGTATGGTTGATGAATTCCCAACAATATGCCGCTACTTCTTGAAGCCTGCTACCAATGGCTAAAATAGTATAATTAACATTTTCTTTTTGTAGCGTTCCAGGGATCCGAGGATGTTGTTTCCATCTGGTTTCATTAAAAGGAATAGCATGTATTAAAAGTCCTCCTTTGGCACGTGGGGGAACGTGCATGCAGATCCAACAATCAGTCTTATTTACTAAGAGATATTTTGCACATCCCATATATAGGAATTTTGTTCCAAAAGTCCTTGCTCTGGAATTCCATCTGGCAAAGTCACTGTAGCCATGCCAGGAGGAAAGATACACATTACAATAGTTACACAATTAGCATTTAAACAAGCAAATGCTGCTACCAAAAAGTTCTCTGGTGTCTGCAGCTTGTCCTTTTCCTGTAGCAATTTTGTAAATTCAGCAGAGAGGGCCTTAATCTGTCCCCAGGTCACTTGATGTTTCTGACGAGATGCTTGGTCCCGATCCTGCTGAGAGTTCTGTAGGCTGAGTGAGAAGTCCGGGATCGGGTTTTTCAGTCCTTGGTGCCACTCCATCCTTCCACGGTTTCACACACCGAGCAGGGATCCACACTGGACCTGTAGGAGCAAGCACAGCAGCATATCCCCATCCCCACGTCAATAAGGGAACAGGTCCACGCCATTCGGGATCTGGCAATAATCTATACATTACCTGTGGCTGGGGGCGATTTATTCTACTTCCAAAATGATTATCTACTGGAGTTGATAAATTTGTGATATTGAGATGATTCAGAGTAAACAGAACTTTATTCAACCATTCCTGTTTATGTTTGTCCAAAGCAGATTTTAATGTAAAATTTGCTCGCTCCACTATGGCCTATCCTTTAGAGTTATAAGGTATGCCAAAAAGATGTTTAATTTGCTATTTGTCACAAAATTCAGCAAAGGAGAGGCTACAATAAGCAGGGCCATTGTCTGTTTTCAAAGTAGAAGGTAGGCCCATAACAGCAAATGTTCGAATACAATGATTAACAACATGCTTGGTGGCTTCTCCTTTCTGAGGAGTAGCCCATATAAAATGAGAAAAAGTATCAATGGTTACATGAAATTATTTCCAGGGGCAAAAGAAGGGTATTGGGTTACGTCCATCTGCCAAAGTTTGTTTGCTTTAAGACCTCTCAGGTTCACCCCAATGGAGGGAGATGGGGTGATTTAAGAACATTGAGGGCATTGTTGTATGATTGCTCTAGCATGAGGTAAAGGAATGTGAAATTGTTTTGCAAGAGTCTTGGCATTTTGATGAAACATAGAATGACTTTCCCATGGAGTAACAGACAGAACATGCTGCTTTGTTGCAGCAGCTGCAACAGCATTTCCTTCTGACAACATGCCTAGGAAAGACTGATGACTTCTGATATCTGCGATGTAAATTTGATTCTTTCTAATTTGCAAACGTTGTTGTAATGTCAAAAAGAGGGATAGAAGATCATCATCCAAAGGTGGTGTAACATATGCACCAGGGAGGGAAGTGACAATTTGACAGACATACTGGCTATCTGAAATAATATTGAGGTCTTGAGTTGGAAAGATTTGCAAGGCCAAAATTATGGCTGCAACCTCTGCACGCTGAGCAGACTTTTGCGGAGGTGTAATTTTTGTAACCCAGTGTCCATGTTCAAGCCAGGCAGTTGCACCCCATTTTGGCCCCCCATCAGTGAATACTGTGAGGGCACTCACTAAAGGTTTTAATGAAATACCATTTTGGACTATGATTTCTACTTGATTAAAGGCAAGCAGGCACGGGTCTGCAGGACTATGGTAAGAAATTTTCCAAACATAATCAGTCAGTGCTGCTTGTAAAGAAGAGGAGAGGCTAACCATATGCTCCCAATCTTTCAATGGCAAGGGGACTATGATATTGATAAGATCTTGACCTATAAGTACCTTGCATCGTTCTCTTCCTTTGAAAATTAATTCTGCATGCATTTGTGCCGGTATGCTAATAGTATGACTTGGGCTATGTGGGAGATATAGCCATTCAGTTATTAATAACGAAAGCTTATTCTTGTTCCATTGTTGTATTTCCTGAGGTTGTTTTGCAGTTGGAATGATAATCATTATCAAAGGAATATGTTCCTGGCATCTATCTACCCAAGCCAATTTTAAGGCTTTATTAATTTTTGTAAAGACTACTTTTTGAGTTGGGCTAAGTATTATCAATTCAGATGGATCTTTCTTATTTTTTAATGCATCAAACAAAGGACTAAGCATACTAGTAGGAAGGCCTACGTATGGTCGCAACCAATTAATTGAACCCAAAAGTTGCTGTAATTGAACATAGGAAACTTTATCCCCTATCTTCAATTGAGGAATTTGTGGGTGTGAATATGTCTGTAATAACTTGTGACCTAAATAAATAAATGGCTCTTGTAGCTGTACTTTTTCTGGTGCTATCTGCGAACCATATGCAGCCAGATCTCGTGTCAGATGTTCTAGCCAATATGAAGGAATTTGCGGTCCAGCAACTAAAATATCATCCATATAATGATATACCAAATAAGATGGAAATTTCTCACGAAATGGCTGCAGTGCATTGTCCACAAAATACTGACACAAAGTAGGAGAATTAAGCATGCCTTGTGCTAAAACATGCCAATGATATCGTTTGGTTGGCATGCTATTATGTAAAACACCACACGGGGGCAATAGAGAGCCACTTAAGAGGAAGAGCCATCATCCAAATTCAATTTTATATTTAAAAAGAAAATAAGTTCCAACCCCAAATATTAGTATGAATATCCAAAATATAAGATTGCAGGGCAAAGGACTTACCAATTGCTGTGGAGAATTGAATCTCTTGTATGCTTTGCCAAGCTTCAATGTCAAGCAACCCTTGAAAAGTTTGCTCATTCAAATAGAGAATTAAGAAAAGAAGTAACAGAGAGGATTGAGCAATAGAAAATTGATCAGGAATAGTTTTAGGAAGAGTTTCAGTGTAATCAGAATTAATAACACCAGAATCAAAAGCACCCCTTTTTATTAGAAGAAGATTGAGGTAAGATAAGACCCACTAAACCAGAGGGAAGAGGGCCCTTAAATTGAGAAGGAATCAATTTAACCTCCAAAGGAAATTCAAATTCCACAGATTCCTGAGTCAATAAATCAAGCCCAGCATTATCTGCTGTGGCTAGAACTGCGGAAGAGAGGCTGGGGGAGGAGACATGGCTATGGGAAAGACACTCTTTTTGGCTCTGTCCCAAACAACATATTGTATTGAAGTCAAAATCATTAGAAAAAGTTGCTTCCAATCTTCAGAAATCATATGATATTCACTTTTTATTCCTTCCACCAAGCTTTTGGCAAAATTACCACATTTAAAACAATTGCCAGCAGGACACTGTCCTTTTTGTATAGCAGTGGCTAAAAGGTGCATTTTATAAGTTTGAGAACCAATATCCTGGCAGACTCGCAGCATATCAGCCAAGGTATAATGATTGGTAGCTTTTAAAGGCTGCAAAGCTTGCTTACAATCAGCGTTGGCATTTTTTAGTTCTCTTAAAATGTGATATGGCAAGGGATTCCACTGATACTGAGCCTGCCCTTGTGGATTGACTGTCTGCGTGACTGGAAAAGCTTGGAGACCCTCTGCAAGTTCTATCCCAGTGAGGGTTCCTTTTTGTTGCTCTTCCTGAAATCCTGCTCTTACTGCGCTATGTGGCTCCTGTGAAGAAGCAACTGGGGCAGTCGGGGAGCTAATCTCCACTAGCTTCAAAGTAACTGCCGGCAGAGTCAGCTGCATATATGGAGGAGGGGGAGCAGACCTCTCCTCAGGAAGCAAAGAGAGAGATGGTGACGGTGCCTTGAGTTTATGAGTCCCCATAATCTCAATCACTTCCTTGCATTTTTGCCACAGCAACAAATGCTGTATTGGTGCCCATGGGGGTGAATGCAAATGTATCCCAAGTTTTATTCAGTCCTGCAAATCTAAGGTTCCTGCCTCAGGGTACCAGGGACATTGACAACCTATCTCATTTACTAATTGCTCTAAATCACTTAACCTAACTCCTGCCGTTCCATTATCTCTAAGTATTGTCTGCAGCTCTTTTGCATGAAACTTCTGCGGAGCAGACAGTTCCCCCCCCCCCATACTCATGGATTTTTGGGAGCAAATTTCACTGTGGTGCACCTTGGCGCGTCCAGCCGAATGAGGGCAGGGGGTATCATGTCGGGGTCACCAGATGTTGTGATGAAGAAAGACGCACAGGCAGGAAGAAGGTTCATGGGAAGGCATCCTGAATGGCTTTTGAGCGCTCCCTTTTATTGACATACACAGGCTCCGTGGAAGAAGCTGATTCATTGATCAAAGTTCACTTGTAGCTGATTGGCTGAACAAAGCTCATGATATCAATGTGGACAGCTCATGATCAGCTCATGTTTTTCCTGCTGCAGACAATGTGGTCTGGCTTATGTGACAAATCTCATGTCTCACATTCCTGAGATAGGATCACTAAGGATCATTGTGCTGACGTTTGCATTCCTCAGAGTGGTTTGCCAACTACCGAGAAAGCAAGCACCGCCCACACATTCTAGTGATTCTCGATGGGGACAAGTGCCACCTGTAAAATATCTTATACAAATTTTCCTTATATGCTGTAGACATTGTCATTTTATAATTATGAGACCACAATTTTTGCCATTTTTCTAAATCAATCCCATAATCAAAATTTCCCCCCATGCTACCATCAATTCTTTAACTTGTTCTTCTTCAAATTTTAACTCTAGCAAAAACCCATACAACTTTTTAATAATATGATCATCAGCTCCCATTAAAATCTTATCCAAATGAGTCAAAGCATTGTAAAACCCTTCTTGCTTATAATCTTCTCGATACCTAGTAAATATTTGCATATATGAAAACCAATCCATCTTAAATCCCTGATCCTCTAGTTCCTGTTTTAATTTGAGTTCACCCTTTTCATCCAATAATTCACTATACCTAATAGTTTGTTCCTTTCTAAATATTACGGGATAAGAAAAAGCCTCTGCTGTGGATACCCAAACAGGTATTTTCAAATAATAAAGTTTTTTAACCTTCTCCCAATTCAACCATAAAGCTTCTCGTATTTGATGTCTTCTAAAATACTCTTGTATTTAGTTCCTTTATACCATAAGAAAGCATGCCAACCCATCAACAAATCATGTCCCTCCAAATTTAGTAGTCTAGTATTCCTCAGAGTTAGCCATTCTTTTATTCACATTAAGCTTGCAGCTTGATAGTACCATCCAAAATTGGGCAGACCAAAGCCCCCCCCCCTTGATTTAGCATCTTGTAACAGCTTTAACTTTATTCTCGCTTTTTTTCTTTGCCATATATATCTCATTATCATTTTATCTAAGTTTATAAAAAATTCTTTATCCAATTTAATTGGAATTGTCTGAAATAAGTACAGGATTCTAGGCAAGACATTCATCTTAATGGTTGAAATCCTACTAATCAAAGACAATTGCCCCATTTCAACAAATCTTGTCTTATCTGTTGTTTAAGCTTGTTATACTTGTTTTCTTTCAAAGCACTACATATTGATGTTAAGTGTATTCCCAAGTATTTCACTTTATTTGTAATCTGCATTTTCAATACCTCCATCAACTCTTCTTTCTGCTTTTTCAACATATTTTAAGTCATTACTTTTGTTTTATCTCTATTAATTTTCAAACCAGCTACTTTTCCAAAATCTCCAATAATTTCTATCAATTTACTTATTGTTGTTAATGGTTATTCAATAATAAAGACCAAATCATCTACAAAAGCTTGGAGCTTATATTCTTCCTTGTGAATCTTCATGCCCTTTATCTCTTTTTCTCCTCTAACATGCCTATTTAAAACATCCTGAAAAGCCCATTTGAAGAGTCATTTGTAGTGTCTTATAATATTCAGCTGGTAGGCCATCGGGCCCTGGTGCTTTGACATTTTTTGTTTCTTAATTGCTTCTATTAATTCCATCATCATTATGTTTCTTTCCAACATCTCCTCAATATCTTTACTAATCTGAGGTAACTTTGCATCTTGTATGTACTTAAACACTTCTTCCTTTTCTATTGTCTCTCTTTTATATAGTTTTCTGTAAAACTCATGTATGATCTTTCCCATCTCTCTATGTCCAAATTTAATTTCCCTTTGTTCATCAATAAGGTGTGTTATGTTCCTCGACTCTCTTCCCTTTTTCAATTTACGTGCTAACCATCTGTCTGGTTTATTCGCATTTTCAAAATAATTTTGTTTAGCACTTCTTATCTTCTGAGCCAGTTCTTCTTTCTCCAATAGATCCATTTTATGTTTTACTATATTCATTTTAATTTTGACAATCTTCTTATGTGGATCATTCTGAAGTTCTTTCTCAAGTCTCTTGTAATCATCAGTCAATGTTTTCAGTATTAATCTTTTTTTAACATTCTTTTTTTCTTGTATAGTCTATAATTAATCCTCTTGCAAATGCCTTCATTGTATCCCAGAGGATTTGTATAGATGTCTCATCTTTCTTGTTTTCTTTAAAGAAGAAGGCCAATTCTCTTTCCATCTTCTGCAGAAACTCTTGCTCTTTTAATATTGTATTATTTAGAGTCCATCTAGCTCTTTTTTTTGTCCTTTCCAAGTCATCATCACTGGATTATGATTTGCCCATAGGTTAGTTTCTATTTCCACATGTTCTATATTCAACAACAGTTCCATTGTTGACCATATCATGTCTAGCCTAGACCACGATAAATGTCTATCAGAATAAAATGTATATTGTTTCTATTCTTTATTTCTTTCTCTCCATACATTTTTCATATTCATTTCCTCCACCATCTTAAAAAAGGACTTTGGCAATATTTTTCTACTGTGCTTTGTTGTTTTATTTGTTTTGTAGTCCCAATTTTCCTCCACAATTCCATTAAAATCTCCAATCATGCATATGTTGTCATAAACCATTTCAATTACTTTATTGTGTAGTCTTCTATAAAAGTGACTTTGATTTTCATTTGGAGCGTAGATTGCTATTAAGATAATTTTTCTATTATTATCGAGTACTTCCACCATCAAAATTCTTCCATCGAAGTCTGAGTATTTACATTCTGCCAAAATTGTTTTTTTAATATATAAAAAAACAATTTGTTTTGAGCTAGTGACAAAAACATTTTCCCCAATTTTGGTTGTGTCAATAGGTATTCATGCTGTTTTTTTTTAATATGTACTTCTTCTAAACATATCTGCTTTTAATTTCTCTAATTTGTGGAATACTGTCTTTCTTTTGGTAGCCGAATTGAGTCCGTTTATATTTATTGAGATTAATTTTCTCTGTTCCATCTTCATACTTTATATATAGGGTTTATTGCTCTAGTCGATCTTATCTCACATTGTTCTCTTGATTCAGTGTTTCCGCCAACTGCACCTTCAGGCGATTCAAGGAATATCAGTTCTTGCTCAGTAAGTTTTAATGGGACTACCGGTTGAGGTTCAATTTGAGTTTCCATGCCTTTCCCTTGAAAGAATTGATCATAAAATGCTCTTGCTTTATCAGTTGTATTCAACCTGTATCTTTGAAATTGCCATGTAACTACCAATCCTTCTGGGGTCAGCCATCTAAAATTAATTTCTTTCTGAATCAAAATTTTTGTCTAGAATTGATATTCTCTTCTCAACTCTCTGATTTTCCTTGGTATCTGTCTCAAGACCACAACTTCTTTTTCTTTGTATTTCAAGGTTTTATCCTTTGATGCTTGTAAAATTTAATTCTGATCGATTTTTTATTAAATCTTATGGGTACCTCTCTTGGCAGTTTATTGCGTATAGCGTATTTGGTGTAAACGCGATAGTTTACAGGAGGATCTTTATCCTGTATCTTGGTTTCTTCCGCTGACTAGTCTGTTTGTTCAGATGTTGGAACAATTTCTTTAGCCTGTTCATCATTACGTTGTTTTCTTTTTAGACAATGTTTCTAGATGTTGCATTCCGCATCTGTAAAAACTTTATTAAGGATGGTGAAATGTCTTTGATCCATTAATTGTTGTTCAGTTACATCACTTTCCAGGAATTTTGTTATTTTCTTCTCATCATTGGTGATGGTAGGTGCCTGGATTGGTTCACTGTGGCTAAGCCACTACTGATCCAAAGGTGGTAATCCCATAACCATAAGGATCACATCAGATAGCCATCCAGGCTCAGCCATGTCTGCCCAACTCACCTGCTGATAGTTCATACAGCATCTCGAGTACTGCTTTACCATGGCATTCAGTCTCTCTACACCCCCATTGATGCTCTGATGAAAGACCAAGCTAAGGCCCTTGGATGACCCAATGGACTGCAGGAATTCCCTCCAGAACTTAGCCGTGAACTGGACCCCTCTGTCTGAGATAATTCTTCGTGGTACTCCAGGCAGGTGGTAGATGTGCTTCAGGAACAGTTTGGCCAACTGGTGGGCTGAGTGTATGAAGTGTGCCTGTTTGGAGAATAAGTCTATTACAGTCCAGATCACCATTCCCCCTCCTCCACTTTTCGGCAACTCCACTATAAAGTCTATTTCAATTTCCATCCATGGCAATTGGATTGCAGCAGCCTGGGGGCTTTTCCTGGTCATTTGTTCATTGTGGCACAGATGGTGCAACTTTTCACATAACTGTCCATGTCTTTCTTTATGCCAGGCCTTCGTTGATTGTCAAAGTCGAACCGCTTGCAGACAAACAAATCCTCCCTAAAAGTTCCCACTCTTATAGTGATAATAGAATAATTCCACGCAAAGGTACCAGCGCTTCTAAGGTGGAGAGCCAGACGGGTATTTTCATGTAATTCTGTTGTTTGATTTTGTTCCATACCACCAAAAGAGCATGTCGTATATAGTATCTTTGGAAATATTGATGTGCCATGTATCTTCCATACCATAGAAATGCATACTACCCTAATTGAATATCATGGCCCTCTAGTGTTAATAATCTCTTATTCTGTAAAGGTATCCACTCTTTAACCCAGGTGATTGTTGCAATTTGATAGTACAGTTCCCAATTGTGCAAACCAAACCCTCCTCTTTCTTTTGATTTTTGCAGTAATTTCAATTTGATTCTTGATTTCTTTCCTTGCCATGTAAATTTCAACATTATCTTATTCAGGTTTCCAAAATATTTTTCTCTAATTTTATAGGAATGCTTTGAAATAAAAAAAAGTATCTTTGGCAAAATATTATTTTTTTATTGCCACTATTCTGCCCATAAAGGAAAGTTTTTCCATCTCTCCAAGTCTACCTTTATTTGGTTTGTTAGTTTGACATAGTTATCCTCCTTAATCGTTATATACTATGCAGTTAAATAGACTCCTTGATATTTCACTTTCTTCACTAACTGAATACTTATTCCCTGGTCAAATCATCTTTCTGTTTGTCATGTTGTAGGCTATCATTTTATTTTTTTTCCTTATTTCCTTATTTAATCTGGTTACTTCTCCATATTCCTTCAATACCTCCATAAGCCTCAGGCTCGATTGCAATGGTTCCTCTAGGATGAAAGCTAAGTCATCTGTGAAGGCTTGCAATTTATAAATTTCTCTTTTAATTTCCAATCCTTTGATTTGTGTATCCTTCCAAATAATCCCCTTTAGTACTTCCAATGTTAATATAAACAATAACGGTGATAACGAACACCCTTGTCTCGTACCTTTCTGAATTCTAAAGTTTTGCATCACTTCGCCATTCACTATTATTCTATCCTTCTGCTTAGAATATATTGCCATAAACATGTTTATAAATTTCTCACTGAAATTCATGTATCTTAATTGTTGTAACATAAATTTCCTTTTAACATTATCAAATGCCTTTTGAGCATCTTGGAATAACAATACCACTGCTTCTCAATATGTTTTTCACAATATTCTAGTGTATTTAGTATTGTTCTCATATTATTCCTTATTTGTCTTTTCGGCAGAAAATCACTTTGATCCACATGTATAAACTCGTTCAGAAACCTTTTCAATCGTTTGGCTACAATTGACGTATCAAATATCCTCTTTTTGTTGGGCTTGCTCTGTATATTTGCGATGGGTCACACCTTTTCTTCCAGCAGTTCTGCAGCTGCTGGCTCTGATTGCTCAGCCAACAGTCCTGAGTCCTATAACCCATTTTTCAATAGACATCCAGGAGTTCCAACATCTAGGGCAGACCTTGTTGACCTGGGTGACATCCGAGCCAGTATGGCTTCCTGAAATTTACATTTCACCATATTTTTTATGGGAGAGACCCTCTTTTTCTGACTCCTCTGATGAGATTTGTCCAGTATGGTTGAACTTCTGGCATACCTCTCATCTTCCTCAGAGCACACAAGCCCCACAACCACATCAAGGTAATGCCTCACTGGGGGATTATGATGATGATGATTATCATCATATAGTAGCTGAAGATACTGGTCTACAGTGCATATGCATTGTTTTCTTGGTGAAAAATAAATGCATAATTTCAGTGTTAACATATTATTTAAATGTTTGAAAAAAGTTGCATTTTGTCTAAATTCATTAATCAAACTGCATGAAAGATTTAAACCATTTTAATTGGTTGTTCTCAAGATACTGAGGAGCTGTAGCAAAACTACTCATCAATATTTTAGTCACTTTAAACAGCTTTATAGATCAAAGCCAGTGCTTTGAATGGTTCTTGAAAGTCTACTAGTACGCAGAGAAGAAAGCATAACATCGTTAAGTGTGAATTGTAGTTAAGAAACTGTATCTATAGTTTCTGAATGACCATGGTAAGCAGCTCCATGTAGAATGCATTGCAGTAAGCTAGCCAAGAGGTGATGAATGTATGAAGTATTGTTTTGCCTGGCCTGTCAGCTCCAAATAGAACCTATAGTAGCTATTCCGTCCATAGTCCCATGTAGGTTTCTCTTCAGTTTGAATTTCATTAGAAAAATAGAAACCCGTTTTATGACTCCAACCCTTTGGGATAGATTCACTTTGGGGATCTGCCTCCAAATATTTAGGAAAGCTGTGAAAAATAGCTTTTTTATACAGCTTTTTATGTCATAGTCCCAGAGACAATAATTGTATGATGAGGACAATTAGAGTTTTAGTAAGTTTTAATATTTTAGCTTTTGTTGCATTATTCCTCGAAATGGTTTTAGTAAACTGCCATGGCTTTGTACTATATGATAAACTGCCATGAGTCCTTAAGGAATGTGTTGGACTTAACATAGTGTAAGCAAGCCAACAATAAATAAATGCCATCTCACTTTCAGTTTGCTGCTTTAAAAATATCTGACCATAAAATAATGCAGAATATTTTAGAGGATTGCTTTTCTTAGATTATAATACTGGCAGAGGTTGCCTATTTAATTAATTGTTCCAGCAGGGTTGGCAACCCTAGGCAATCTGGTTTTATTGTCAGATATTCACATTAATACAATTATATTAAACCTGTATCAATATATTACTACATTCTTGTTTATCATGTTCTAATCTTGTTTGACATTCCAAATCATCTGTCTATGGCTGAATTGAAGGGCAGACCTATCTTTTATTATTATAGGCTGTTCTGAAGAATGCCAGTTTACAAATTTTTCAATCACATAAATAAATACATTTAAGAATCACATCAAAGGTATTTAGAGAACACATTGAAGTGAAGAGGCCATAGGATGGACAATCTTTGTTCTTTCTCCCATTTATTCCAAATATTTCGTAAACTGCATTATTTTGATGACATTCTTAGAAAATAATAAGCTCTAATTCAGAATTTTTAAATAATTAGATTTCTGACATTTGTGGTATTTTCAGCCATACCAATAGGTGGAACAAATCTAGGATATGGAACAATTACCTGTGTGACAGGCTACCAGGAAGATTAGACTTCTTTCTGGTTGCAGGAAAAACCCAGGTACCTTGGTAAAATTATGGTTGTTTATTCATTGTATTTCCATAAATATAAAATGTAAATGCTTTTCCGGTGCGCTGCTCCTACATTCCATGGCTGGGTATTTCACATATGCGTTACTAGGGAACTGAGTGTTGAATATTTAAATTTATTGCTGGTGTCCGCCCTCTCCTGTGCTGTTCCCATCAGTCTTTTTGACTAGCATCTAGGGCACTGGCATCTAGATTTCCTCTGTGTGTTTCTTGTATAATCAGTGAGTTGTTTGTTAGTTTAGTTTTTAAAAAAATGTTTATTTATTTTATTCAGTCATTTAGTTGTTTCTTTTCCTTGGCTGGGGCTGTTTTTGTTCCTTTTTCCTATTATTTGGTGCTGCTGGGTGTGGTAACAAGCCTGGGACTCCAGGCCATTTCTTCCCGTTTGAATTGAGTGCAGACGAGCAGTGTTCTGGAGTCTGACCCGGCTGGGCAGCTCTGACCTCGTTTTCAGCCGCAGGTGGAGGTGCTGGGCAACTGGTGAGCTGGTTCAATCATTCCCACCTCAGCCCCAGCAACTTTGTTTACTTTTGACAATAGCGGCTTCGGAGTCAATGCCCAGGCACTGTGGCACACTCTGACGTTACAGCTGATCAGCGTCACCATTTTGAGCCCTTTGGTTCGACGTTTCTTCCACAGACCTGATTGCTGCTGTGGACAAGAAGAGGAGCATGACCAGGACTGAGGGGTCACTGGGAAAAGCCCAAATTACTGTCAGCAGAGAGGGGTCAGTTGGTTGGGGGGAGCTGCCATTGCTGCAGAAGTGCCCAATGCCCGCCATTTTGCCATGGATCTTCCTAGTGGCCACCATTTTGTTGATGCCTCATGGCAGCTGCCATTTTGGGTAGAGATTGTCATCAGCGGCGTTTGTTGATCCTGTTGCACAGTGGTGAGGCCCTGTATCACAGTAAGGCATTTTTTTTAAAAAAATTGATTTATATGCCGCCTTTCTTCGGAGACTCAGGGCAGCTTACAGTGCGTTAAGCAATAGTCTTCATACTTTTGTATATTTATACAAAGTCAGCTTATTGCCCCCACAAACTGGGTCCTCAATTTACCCACCTTAGAAAGGATGGAAGGCTGAGTCGACCTTGAGCCTGGCTAGGATTGAATTCGCAGTAATTGCAGGCAGCTGGATGTTAACTATTGCCTTAGTAGGAGGCATTAGCCTCCTACGCCACTCAGGCTCTTTGTGGGCAGTTGTGCCTTGCCTTTGATATAATTATTAATTTTGGCGTTATGGAGACTGTTTAGCCCCTCTGCCTTTCGCTTAACTGCCTGGTTTCATTGCCCCCCTCCTCCACCTTCTGTGTAATTGAAAGGCTTGGGATTTAAAGGGGTATTACAGCCTTATGGCTCTTCTTGCATTATTGTTACTATTTGTATTGTTATATTGTTCTTTTGCCTCATTTCTTGCAGGCATAAATTTATTGTGCTGCCCCGGCTGACTCTGCCCTTTCCTCAGATCTGGAGGTTGAAGGCAGCCCTCCTAAAGAGATGGCATTATCGGCTTCTTGGCCTTAGCCTTAGGGTCCAAGGCTAAGGCCAAGAGTACATGCCCAGGGTCCTTAGGGCATCTACTAGGAAGGCTTGTATAAAGGACAAGGATGCTCTCTGGCCTCACAAAGCTCTGGATCGCCAATTTAACAAGGCCAGACGTTCATCTGGGGCTGTATCTCTTTCTGAGCTTACTTCTGAGGTTTCATCTCAGCCTGTTTTTGGAGCCTTGCCTCATCATCTCCCTCCGGAGCCTTCTAGTTTGGCCTAAGAGGCTAGTGAGGGCCATCTGGACTTGGACAGGCCTATAACCCATGAGGTTCCAGTTATCTTGCCTCACATCTTGGTGGATGCTCATGTCTCACCACGGTGCATCCAAGAGTCTGTATCTGCCCCTACTCCAGGTCCTTCTTCCGCTGGGACGGATAAACAATTGGACATCCATTCCATGTTGTCAGATGTTCTGACCAAAATTTTGGCAGCAGGAATTCAACAAAATGTGAATCCCGATCCAAAGACCAACCCCCAGCAGGTGGAACAAGTTCGGTTGTCTGACAAACCTACTACTTCAACTCACTATGACTATGTTTCCAGTGAGGAATCTGAAGCCGGTGAGGAATTTGCTGAGGAAATGGAATTATCAGAGGGTGAAGACTTCCTTCCTGAACAGCCGACATTCATGGGCCTTTTCCGACCTTCAATCTTCAAATCGTTGCTACACAAAGCCAAGGTTACTACTAAGTTTGGCCTGACACCTGCCGCTACTGCTGAAGGCTCTACGCTTCCGACACTGCATGATCCCTTGTTCCAGGTTGCGAAACCTGACAAAGATGTAATTCCATGCCCTCCTCTATTTTCAGAGGTAGTGCAGAGTGGATGGACTCAACCCAGTTCCTTGATGGCACCCAGTGGGCTGGACCAGAAGCTTTACTGTTCGGCTCCTGAGTTAGAGGACATCTTGGCTTTGCCCTCTATAGATGCCCTATAGATGCTCCTCGTCTGTTATCACCAGTGACATTGTTGATGGCCTCAAATCTGATGGAGGACAGGAAGGCAGAGTTCGCCTTCAGGAAGACTCATCAGGCAGTTGCCTGGGCAGTTAAGGCTGCTACTTCCACGTCTTTTTTCACCAGAGCTTCCTTACTCTGGTTGCGTCAACTGCAGGAGAGGCTGCCTCCTGATGACGTCAGACATCACCAGGATGTGAACAAATTGGTGGCTGCGGTGAAGTATTCAGCAGACGCTTCTTTAACTGCAGCTAAATTCACTTCCCGTGCCCTTTCTTCGGCTGTGACCTCTCATAGGATGTTCTGGCTATGCAGCTGGAGAGCAGACGCAAAGACTAAGTGGAAGCTTCCTTCAGCACCTTACAAGGCTTCAAAGCTTTTTGGAGCAACTCTCGATCCCCTCTTTTTTTTTTAATTGAAAAAGTTTTACAATACAAATTTTATTATTTCTCTCCCCCACTTTCCCCCTACCCCCCCCACCCCTCACCCCCCAATCCCATATCCCTCCCCTTCCCCCCCTTGGCTTCCGCTACAAATTTAAAAAAAAAATCTTTAGCTTATATTGAACTAAAAAAAATACAATGAAACTATTAATAGTATAATAAAAAAACTAATAATAGTAATATTTACCTCATTTATCAACCATTAATACTCATTTGTCCATCAATACTACTCTTATGATATTTAAACCCCACTACAAAATGTCATCATTTCTCTAATCTAATATTAATTACCTAAATCGGTCCCCCTAAATATATATCAAATAATTTTCTGTATCAAACAACCAATTTTTAATCTTTTTCTTCATCTTAATTAAAATTAAGTATATTCCAAGTACCCCATCAACAAAAAAAATCAAACATTTCTCTAATCTAATATTAATAATTATTTACCTAAATCAATCCCCCTTGTTGTATACTAATAAAATATAATATATCATATATAACAATTATATCTAATAATTTTCTATCTTAGTAATCCAAATTTTAATCTTGTCTTCATAAACATGATAACCAACGTAGTTTTGTAAACTTCATATTCTTTCAAAATATATAACAATTATATCAAGTAATTTTCTATCTCAGTAGTCCAAATTTTTATCTTCTCTTCATCTTGATTGAAGTTAAATAACTATCTTCCAACATAGTTTTTATAAACTTCTTATTCCAGCTGCCCCCATCAGCAACAAACATCTCTCCATATATAAATCCTCCCGAGTGACTTTATATTTGTAAAATCCAACCACAAAGGTATTTTGTATTCCTCTAGGTAGATCATTCAACCTAGCTCCTGCTGTACCAGTTAAAAAGAAAAACAAATGCAGCTCATCCCAATTTTCCAAACCTTGTATAAAAACTACAAGCTGCATTCCCAGATGTTCCTTTAAAGCTCTTTCAAATCCTGCCAACCTTTCCGCTTCCATCCTTCGGGTTTCCAAGATATTTTCATCTTTATTTTCTTCATCTAGATGATTAATTCCAATGTTATAATAGGGTAACCACAGATCCTGTGCATGTATTGCAGTGACCTTCAGAATAGCAGAATAAGACTTTTGCAAAATATCATTTCTCAATCTTCTATCAGTAAAATAGACAACAACATCTCTGGGCAGATTCCTTTGTCTGAGTTCACCCTATAGACTTTTTCAATGCAAGCAAGAATTTGATCATCTTCCAAGTTTAATAATGCCGCTAATGCCTTAGCACAACGTATTCTTCTCTCTCTCTCTCTCTCTCTCTCTCTCTCTCTCTCTCTCTCTCTCTCTCTCTCTCTCTCCCTCTCCCTCTCCCTCTCCCTCTCCCTCTCTCTCTCTCTCTCTCTCTCTCCCCTCTTAATCAAGGACAAGGACAAACATAAGAGTCTTCCCTCGTCTTACAGACGGCAGGTGTGAAGATATACGCCTTACGACCAACGACAGTCCTTTTGTTCCTTCTCAGGACCAGGGATGTCCTTCCAACAACGGACCTACTCTCAAGGCATGGACCGCTCTTCAGACAGGCAGTCCTTTTGCGACCGTGGCCGTAATCAATCCCCAGCTAAGCGCCCGTTTCGGGGATCCGGCTACAGATCATTTAGGAGAGGTAAATGATTCAAGGCCGTTGGCTCCCATTGGTGGTCATCTCCAACAATTCCATCATCAATGGAAAGCCTCCACGTGCGAGCAATGGATCCTTCACATGGTGACCCACGGACTTTGCCTAGAGTTCCATTCCACTCCTCCCAGTCGTTTCATTCACTGTCAGGTGTCCCCATTGGAAGCAAGGAGACAGCTGATGGAGGCCAAAGTTCATCATTTACTTTCTATCAACAGCATTGAGCTGTGTCTCAATAAGGGACAGGGTTTTATTCCACGGTGTTTCTGGTGCCCAAGTCCTTGGGAGGATTCAGGGGAATCTTGAATCTCAAATATCTGAACTAATTGATCCTTTATCGCAGATTCAGGATGCAATCCCTGAGGTCCATCCTGACGTGCATCAGACCAGGGGATCTACTACAATCGGTAGACCTCAAGGAGGCATACTTACATGTGCCAATCCACCTAGCCCATCGCAAGTACCTTCATTTCAAGTACAACGGCCAGCATTTTCAATACTGTGCAATGCCATTTGGGCTTTCCTCGGCCCCAAGGATATTTACCAAGTTGGTTGCAGTGGTGGCTGTTCAGCTCCGGCTTCTTCCAGTATGCATTCTTTGTTATCTGGATGACATCCTCATCCTCTCCTCTCCACTTCAGGCGGTGAGGGACATAGAATTGGTGAGCAACATTTTCCAGCAGCACGGTTTCTCTATCAACAGGCTGAAGAGTCACCTCATGCCCACCAACCGCATTCTCCATCTGGGTGCGATCATCGACTTAACCAAAGGTCAGGTGTTCCTATCTCCAGATAGAGTTCACAGTCTTACCAGTTTGGTGACACAGGTGAGGTCACAAAGGGCTGCACCACCCCTGCTGCTCTCTCAACTGCTGGGAAGATGGTATGGTACATAGCCATCATTCCCTGGGCATGTAGGCACAGTCACCAGTTACAATGGTTCCTGTTGCAGTACCAGAAATCAGGGTGGGGCACGTCCAGGACGCCAATTCTGCTTCCACCCCAGGTTCACTTATTGCTTCAGTGGTGGCTGTCCTCAGCTCTGTTAAAGGGGTGCATGTTCTTGGAGCCTGATCACCTGGTTGTGACATCGGATGTGAGTTTACAGGGATAGGGAGCTCACCTGTGGGACTAAGTGGCTCAAAGGCTATGGTCTCCGGAGGAGAGGACAGCATCAACTGGCTGGAGTTGTAGGCGGTACGTCTTGCTCTTCGCCACTTTCGCCCAATAGTGGAAGGTCACCATGTCCTGATCCTTACAAACAACATGACCACGAAGGCTCACGTAAATCGAGAAGGAGGGACTCGATCCAGACCCTTAATGATCGAGGCGGAGAATTTGCTAAACTGGGCGGAGCGCCATACCCTGTCGCTGGGGGCAGACCACATCTCCAGCCAGGCCAACGTTCGCACCAATTGGCTCAGCAGGGAGAGACTCGTTCCAGTGGAGTGGCACCTCCACCCAAGTGTCTTTCAGGACATAGTCCAAAGGTTCGGCTGGCCTCTCATGGACCTCTTTGCGACATCTCAGAACACCCAGCTTCCCAGTTTCTACTCATGCTTCCCGAGCATGGGAGCAGAAGGATGCAACACACTACACTACCCATGGCCACCCGGCCTGCTTTATGCATTTCCACCTCTTCCGTTGATCCCGAAGGTCATTCGGAAGCTCCTGAGGGAACAGGCGGAGATTCTACTCATAGCTCCCCTCTGGCCATGCAGGGCCTGATATGCTGACTTGGCGAGTCTTTCTGTCTCTCCTCCATGGACAATTCCTCAACACAAGATCTCTCTCAGCCAGGGGGTCATTGTTCACCCAAAGCCCCAGTGGCTCCAGTTGACCCTCTGGCACTTGAGAGGGTCCTGCTGAAGAAGGATGGACTGCCAGATGATGTGATACGTACCGTTCAGTCTTCCCGACGTCCATTGACGGTTCGTATCTATGAAGCTTCGTGGAAGGCGTTTTCTCTCTGGTGCTCAAGATGCCACGTTGACCCTACAACCGCTGATGTCTCAGAGGTCTTTCAATTCCTGAAGTTGGGGTTGGACAAAGGCCTGGCCCCAACGACCTTGAGACACCAGGTTGCGGCTCGGGCTACAATCCTTTCCTGCCACCTGTATCGTTGTTTGTCTCAGGATCCCAGAATTCAAGGATTTTGGAGCGGCGGTCATCTCTCCTTCAATTGTTCACCATTATCCATCCTGGAATTTACCTCTGGTGCTCCAGGCACTTACTTCAGAACCAATTGAGCCGTTAGGGTCCATCAGTCTCAAGTTCCTTTCCTTCAAGCTTGCCTTCCTTCTCGCTATAACGTCTGCCAGAAAGATTTCTGAGATTGCGGCCTTATCTGCGCATAAGGATCTCTGCATTTTTCATGCAGACAGCGCGGTGTTGAGATTGGATCCTGCCTTCTTGCCCAAAGTGTACTCCTGGTTTCATCTGGCCCAGGAGCTCATTTTACCTGACTTCTGCCCGAACCCACACCATCCTCAAGAACAGCGTTGGCACACATTGTCTGGAGAGCACTACATAGATACCTCAGACGTACAGCTTCCTTTCGTCAGACTGAGGCACTTTTGGTGTCTTTCCATCCGACTTCCATGGGCAGGAAGGTGTCTTCTTCAACAGTGGGACGGTGGATCAAGGCCTCCATCTTCACTGCTTCTGAGCACCAAGCCAGGCCAGTACTGGGCAGAGTTTTTGCACATTCTACCCGCAGTGTGGCGACCACGGCTGAGTGAGGTACGCAGGCTTCCATTACTGACATATGTTGTGCTGTCACCTGGTCTTCTGCTTCACTGTTTATCTGGCATTACAAGATTGATACTTATGCCTCGGCCGAGGCTTCCTTTGGCAGGAGGGTGCTACAACAAGTCCATTCTGCCCAAGGCTTGGGGAACAGTCAGCCTCTTGCCCAATGAGTGTGAGCTTGGGTATATCCCAGCCATGGAATGTAGGAGCAGCGCACTGGAAAATGGACGTTGGCTTACCTGAACGTCCTTTTTCTCGATGCTGCAACTAGATTCCATTCCCGCCCTAGTTCAGGCTTGAGGATTGAGGAGGAGGTGATTTGGAAACAAATTTATAGACAGACACATGGTAAGGTGGGCTTATAAACATTGAGAAGAAAGCAGAGTGCAAGGAGGATGCAGAGACTGTGTGTTGGAATTGAAAGTGACTAAGCTGGAATTAAATGGTGTCCTCCATGGGCTTGGCCTTTGGGCTTGCCCCTTTGGTGGGTCACTGCCTTATTTCATCTTTTGTCCCTCTTATTTCATTCCCTTTGCCTCCCCTATGGCCATTTAGTGGGCCTTGTGACTGCTTTTATCCAATGAACTGGTTTCTTTGTGCAGGACAGAAGCCCCTCATTTATTTCATCTATACCCCCGCTGGGCTTGCCTATTATTGACTAATGAAAATCATCTTGGCCTCAAATTTATTGATCATGGATTGGCCATTACACCTAATCGGAGTTACAAACATTGACTGAACCTGGATTAAGACTGCTGTTTCCTTCCTTTACTCAGTCACTGTGAGAGGGTGACTGGTGGTTACATCTGAGGGTACAACAGCTAGGATTCACCACTGCCGTGAGAGGGCAGTGGGATGGAAATGATTGATACCTCTGACGGACTCCTTCTCACAGGACCCTGGATAGCAGGAACACGCCCCCCCTAGCCATGGAATTACGGATTGTATTCGTCGGGGGAACTCCTCAAACTGCGAGATTCTCCCCTCTCGCAGACATAGCCCTCCACTCTATCGAGGGTCTATCTTGAGGACGGACTTTGGAGTCCGGAGAGATGGCATGCATCAAAAAGAGGGTTATGGGGTTTTTTAGAGAAATTTTATAACAAAATTTTAAAGGATTCTGGGAGGGGGGGTTATGTGGGTTTGGGGGAGAACCCATGGGGGGGGTATCTGGGCCAGCCAGGACGTGCGGCATGGGAGGCACGGATGGTGGGTCCAAGAAAGGGGTTAGAGCCGATCCTTTGGATGGCTATTCCATTGAGACTGTAGGTGGGAGGGGCAGATATGGCGGGAGCAGGGGGCGATATCAGGCTGTGGGAGTGCGCCCCCGCTGTTTACAAGCGGTGGTGCGCTCCGGCCCCCAATGCTCTTCCAGTTCCCCTGGTTGAACAGATCCTTGGGCCCAGGGCCTTCAGCTGATGCTGTGCAATGCCAGGTCCGTGGTAAATAAATCCCCCCTCATCTGTGATCTTATTCAGGAGGGGGGCACGGACCTGGTGGGTATTACGGAGACCTGGTTGGGTCAGGAGGGGGGGCTCGTTGATATGTGTGCACCTTGTTTTCATGCATTCCATCAGCCAAGGTCACAGGGGAGGGGAGGGGGGTGGCGATTGTTATAAACGAGGGTCTTGTTCCGAGGGACGCCACTGTTCCTCAGACGGCTGGCTGTGAGTCCCTCCTTGTGAAGTGGGGTCATAAGGTGCAGTTGGGCCTGCTAGTCATGTACCTGGCTCCCTGCCACATGGCAGTGGTCTGAGACGGTTCAGGAGTTCATGGCTTCCATGATGGCTATGGACCTGACCCAGTTAATTCATGGCCCTACTCACGTGGGGGGAAACACGCTAGACCTGGTTTTTGTCTCTGGACAGTGGTTGAGTGATCTTGAGATAGGGGATGTAGAGATTGAACCCTTGTCATGGTCAGATCACTCCCTCCTTCGTTTAGACCTTTGAACCACCGAGCCCCGCTGCAGGGAGGCAGAACCAGTTAAATGGTTCCGCCCCAGGCACCTGATGGACCTGGATAGTTTCCAGATGGAGCTTGGGCCATTTCCTGAGGCTCTGGCACATGGCTCAGCCAAAGACCTAGTGGCCGCCTGGGATGAGGCGGCCGCCGGGGCTTTGAACCGAGTCATGCCTTTGCGGCCTCTGACCCAGCACCAATCTCACCTGGCTCCTTGGTATACTGAGGAGCTGAGGGAGATGAAGCGCTGGAAAAGATGCCTAGAGAGCAGTTGGAGGGCCAATCGTTCTGAATCTGACCGGACACTGATAAGAGGTCATATTAAGAATTACCTAGTGGCGATAAAAGCGGAGAAGAGAAGTTACTTTTCCATTCTTATTGCATCATCAGATAATCGCCCAGCCGCCCTGTTTAGGGTGACCCGCTCCTTGTTGCAACAGGGAGCGTGGGAGGACCCCTTGGAGGGTAGAGCTGAGGACTTTGTACAATATCTGTATGACAAAACCGCTCAGATTCGGGAACAGCTGGACTCAACCCCGAATGGGTAGATCCAGGGGAGGTGACTGGGGCAGGTCTTGAGAATATTATATGGGAAGAGTTTGACTCTGTGACTCCAGAAAACGTGGACAGGATACTGAGCAGGCTGAGCGCAGCCACATGTTTATTGGACCCGTGTCCCTCCTGGTTGGTGCTGGCCTCCCGGGAGGTGACACGTGGCTGGCTCCAGGGGATTATAAATGCTTCTTTGAGTGAGGGTGTCTTTCCCACCACTTTGAAGGAAGCGGTGGTGAGGCCCCTCCTCAAGAAGCCTTCCCTGGACCCGGCAATGTTGGTAAATTATAGTCCTGTCTCCAACCTCCGCTTTATTGCGAAGGTTGTTGACAGTGTGGTTGTGCGACAGCTGCCTACCTGGATGAATCGACCTATCTAGATCCGTTCCAGTCGGGCTTCGGGTCCGGGTACAGCACGGAGATGGCATTGGTCGCGTTGGTTGATGATCTCTGGAAGGCTCGGGACAGAGGTTGTTCCTCTGTCCTGGTCCTATTAGACCTCTCAGTGGCTTTTGATACCATCGATCATGGTATCATTTTGCGCCGGTTGGAGGGGCTGGGAGTGGGAGGCACCGTGTTATGATGGTTCTCCTCCTTTCTCTCCGACCGGTCACAGTCTGTGTTGACAGAGGGGCAGAGGACCCCGAGGCCCCTTGTATGTGGGGTGCCACAAGGGTCGGTCCTCTCGCCCCTCCTGTTCAACATTTATGTGAAGCCGCTGGGTGAGATCATCCGTGGTTTTGGGGTGAAGTACCATCAGTACGCTGATGATACTCAGCTGTACATCTCCACCCCAGACCACCCCAAAGATGCCATTGAAGTGATGTCCCGGTGCCTGGAGGCCATACGGATCTGGATGGGGAGGAACAGACTCAGGCTCAACCCTTCCAAGACCAAGTGGCTGTGGTTTCCGACATCCCGATATAGTCAGTTGATGCCATCTCTGGCTATTGGAGGTGAGTCATTGTCCCCCACGGATGGGGTTCGCAACTTGGGCGTCCTCCTGGACTCACGGCTGTCTTTAAAAGAGCATATGACGGCCGTGGCCGGGAGGAGTTTTCATCAGGTTCGCCTGATTCGCCAGTTGCGTCCCTTTCTGGATCGGGATTCGTTA
Organism: Coluber constrictor foxii; assembly: GCA_038048745.1. Taxonomy (NCBI): domain Eukaryota; kingdom Metazoa; phylum Chordata; class Lepidosauria; order Squamata; family Colubridae; genus Coluber; species Coluber constrictor. The sequence goes on along the minus strand of CM075961.1, from coordinate 107,669,362 downwards.
CGCCCGATCACTCACGCCCTCATCACCTCACGCCTGGACTACTGTAATGCTCTCTACATGGGGCTCCCCTTGAGGAGCACCCGGAGGCTCCAACTGGTCCAGAATGCGGCCGCGCGGGCGGTGATGGGAGCGACGTGGCGCTCCCATGTGACTCCATTCCTGCGCGAGCTACACTGGCTTCCGGTGGTCTTCCGGGTGCGCTTCAAGGTTTTGGTTACTATCTTCAAAGCGCTTCATGGCTTAGGACCAGGGTATCTTTGGGACCGCCTTCTGCCACCAGTAGCCTCTCACCAACCAGTCCGTTCCCACAGAGAGGGGCTCCTCAGTGTGCCATCAGCCAAACAGTGTCGACTAGCGGCCCTCAGGGGGAGAGCCTTCTCTGTGGGGGCACCGGCCATCTGGAACGAGCTCCCCCCTGAGATAAGGAGGATACAGGACCTACGTACCTTCCGCTGTGCTTTAAAAACATTCCTATTTCATCAGGCTGGTCTGGCTTAAATCTCCCCTTTATAATGGGTTTTTAAATGTTTTATATGATTGGATTTAAAAAAAATTTCAGCCTAATCATTTAATTTATCGTAAATATTTTTAACTTTTGTATGTTTTGTATTTTATTTGGCTGTTCACTGCCCTGAGTCCCTTCGGGGAGTAGGGCAGTATACAAATTTGATTAAATAAATAAATAAATAAATAAGGTGATAGAACTAATCTGCCGCAATAATTACTGGAAAGAAGAAAATAAAAAAAAAAGAGAGAAAAACTCAAAAAAGGAAAAAGTCTGATTGGAATTTAATATACTGATAGAGATTGTGATTTGACCGGGAGGGAATTGTTTTGTTGATAATGTTTGAAAAGGAAAAGCTGCACAATATATTGTTAAGAAAAAAAATATTGTTGAAGAACTATGTGGATAGGTATTGAAAGAATCAAAGGGGAAGATTCAATACTTGATATTTTATAATAATTATAGTGAAAATATTTGATATTATTATAATAATACATAAATTAATTAATTTAATTTTAATAAAGGGATAGAGATGATTGTTAAAGAGTAATTGAATGATAAAACTTGACTTGAGAGATGGTAAATAAATAAATTAAAGGTTTTAATTAGTTTAAATTAATTATAATTTAATTATAAGTAATTAGTATTAGTTAGCAAAAAACAGTAAGACACCAGGACCAGATGGAATACCCATTGAATTATACAGGAGTATACGAAACTGATAGGAGGATTCATGCTAGAAATATTCAGGAGACAAAAATACCCAAAACATGGACAGAAGCACTAATCACACTTACATACAAGGAGGATTCAGACCAGCAATTAGTACAAAATTACAAGCCTATCTCTTTATTGAATTCTGATTATAAAACATATATGTCAATAATTGCTGAAAAGTTAAAAATGATTCTAAATAAACATATACATTCGGATCAAAATGGTTTTTTGCCAGGATGACAAATTAAAAACAACATACCACCACAATTGATATGTTAGAGTTTTATGAAGCACATCCAGAGAAACAAGTTTCACTAGTTTTCCTTGATGCCCAAAAAGCTATCGATAATTTGAATTGGAAATTTATGATACAACAAATTAAAAAAAAAAATAGAATTTGGCCCAAAATTTGAAAAAATGATTGAAAAAATAGATTCAAAACAAACTGCAAGAGTAATTATGAATCAAGATATGACAGATGGATTTGAGATAACAAAAGGAATGAGACAAGGATGTCCACTTTCCCCACTTCTTTTTATATTATCATTGGAGCCACTTTAAAAAAATTAGGGAAGATCTACAGATAAAAGGATTGACAATAAAAAATGAGGAGTACAAATTGCAGGCCTTTGCAGATGATATGGTCTTTATAATTGAGGAACCTCTAAAATCAGGCCCCAAACTGATTAAAAAATAGAAGAATTTGGCGAAGTGGCAGGTTTAAAAATTAATAGAAATAAATCCAAATTGCCAACCAAAAATTTTATAAAAAAACAAAAGAATTAGAAAATTGTATTCAGATAACAAAAAAAAAATATTTAGGGATTTGGCTAACAGCAAGAGGCTCCTCAATCAAAAAAGAAAATTATGACAAATTAATACTGCAAATTGGAAAAGATTTAGAAAATTGGAAAAATCTTCAAATTTCATGGATGGGAAGAGTGGCGGCAATAAAAATGAATATCCTGCCCAAAATTTTATTCCTCTTCCAGGTTATACCGATAAAAATAGAAAAAAGTTTTTTTGATTTATTAAATAAATTGACCTCAACATTTATATGGCAAGGGAGAAAACCTAAAATTAGATTAAAACCATTACAAGATACCAGGAATAGAGGAGGAGTAGCATTTCCGGATTGGGAGATTTATTACCAAGTAGCATGCCAAACATGTTTAAAGGAATGGATGGAGTTGGGAAATAAAAGTATCTTAACAATAGGACACGATTTACAGACAGGATGGCATGCTTTCTTATGAGGTGAAAAGCAAAAAATTCATGGATATTTTAGAAGGCATATAATTAGAAATTCATTATTATTAATTTGGAATAAAATCAAAAAGCAGCACTATACAAGAATACTACTTTGGATTTCTTCCAACAAAGCACCCAAATTTAGTAGACTGGACCAAAATAATTAGATAGAGAGATATATTAAATTATTTGGGAAAATTAAAAACAAAACAAGAACTGGAACAGGATTTGAATAAGGAAGTTGAATGGTGGACATACTTACAAATAAGATCAAAATACACAGAAGATACAAAGATAGATCAGGTACAATTAGAGCAAAATGAATGGGATAAAATTGTATCTGGGAGGAAACAAAAATTAATTAGTAAAATATATAAATTTTTATTGCGATATAAAATGGAAGAGGAAATAGTAAAAGATACTATGATCAAATGGGCAAGGAATTTCAATCACATAATAGAATTAGAGAAGTGGGAAAAGATATGGAGAACAAATATGACAACATCAATGGCATACAAGGAAAACCACATGAAAATGTTTCATAGATGGCACTTTCCACCAGCTAGAATAGCGAAAATGTTTCCTAGTAATTCACCAAAATGTTGGAAATGTAAGAGTAACTATGAAACATATTATCACCTCTGTTGGACCTGCCCAGTGGCAAAGAAATTCTGGGCTAAAGTTAAAAAGTGGATAGAGGAAATAATCCAGAATTCAATAAACGGAGAACCTGAACAGTTTATACTAGGGATTTCCATAGAAAACTATACCAAGAAAATACATTATTTAATATTACATATACTGACAGCAGCCCACATAGTCTATGCACAAAATTGGAAGAAGGAAAACCTACCATCAGAAGAAGATTTAATTAGAAAAATTCTAGAATGCGCAGAGATGGACAAATTAACAAAATAACTCAAGGAGAAAGAGGATACAGAATATTACAAAGTGTGGTGTAGATGGTATGAATGTTTGGAGAATAGGAAAAATGAGAAGGAATAAAGGAGAGAGGGGAAAAAATGCTGAAGATCAAGGTACAATGTAGACAAAATAAAGAAAGATAGAAAATAATTGTTGAATAAGACAAAATTTAAAATATGTGTAAATAAGATGTAAATAGCAAGAAAGGATCACCTTGAAATAGCTGAAGGAATAAGTGATATGTATATAAATGTTGTGTGTTTATGTCTTGTTTTAATGTGTTCAAAATAAAACTTTTTAAAAAAATTCTGATTTGCAAAGTGTCCTGAAATAATGTGTTTGGCTTAGTCCACAATGATAGTCTAGGAGGAGAGCCAGCATATCCTTCTTTTGTTTCCATTTGTCATCTGGTAACAGAAAAGGATTTTTGGCTCTTATTTCATATAGCTTTATTCCGCTGTAAAAATTTTTAAAAAGAGAATGAATAGCCAGGAGTTAATTTGCTGCTCTTTTTCTGTAGTGTTGATGACAGGGCTCCTTATCTGGCTTTGGGAGCTGTGAAGAACATCTCGCTGAACATCACCATCTCTAACATTGGGGATGATGCTTATGATACAAACATCGCTTTCAACTTTTCCAGAGAGCTTTTCTTTATCAAAATGTGGCAAAAGGTAGGCATAATCAGTATGTCAGACAGGCAAGTTCATCATTTTTATTGTTGTTAAAATGAAGTAATTGAAATTAGTATTCACCATTTGTATTGTAGAAATAGGGGATAGGCAAGAGAGCCTAGATCTATTTATTTTGATTGATTTTTCCCTTAAATTTAAATGAACTCTTCTAAACAGAAAAAAGGCTAAACAGAAATTTTTCATTTCTGAAGCATTTTGTCTGAAGTATTTTGTTATGAAAGTAAAAAATGAAGTATAACCAAATTGTCTGGTTGTTTGTAGAAATACTTTAATGTTAATAATGTTTGAAATTGGTCATACATAGGCAGTAACCCCAAAAACGTCTTCCCACATAGTACCTTAGTTATGCAGAATTCCTAATATAAAATGAAGTCACATAAAATTATAGCACTGATCATCATAACAGTGATTCAGTATTTATTTCTTGTACCCCACCTTTATTATTTTTACAAATAACTCAAGGTGGTGAACATATCCAACATACTTTCCTTCTCCTATTTTGCCAACAACAGTCCTGTGAAATGGGTTGGGCTGAGGGAAAGTGATTGGCTCAAGGTTACCCAGCTGGCTTTCATGACTAAGATGGGGCTAGAATTCAGTCTCCCACTTTCTAGACCAGTGATGGTTAACCTTTTTGGTGCCGAGGGCCTAAAATACACACGCACACGCATGAATGCACGTGCATATGCCACAACCCCCAAAATGCAATGTGAATGCCCCCGGGCATGCACCTGGCACATACATCCATGTTCCCTGTGCATGCGCCCCTTGTGCATGCACCTTGGGCTCCTGTTTTAGCTTCCAGGTTGGCACAGGAGGCTTTTCAGGGTGGAGGGAGGTAGCTAGGACTCGATGGGGGTAGAAACTGCAAAGATCGGAAAAGGCACGGAAGGCAGGAGGCAGCTAGGACTCGAGGGAGAAACTGTGGAAATAGCGTCCTAGCTTTCTCCTGCATTCCTGCCTTCTCCAATCTTTGCAGTTTCTCCCCCATCAAATCCTAGCTGCCTCCTGTCTTCCCCAATCTCCAAAGTTTCTCCCCCATCTAATCCTAGTTGCCTCCTATCTTTCATGATCTCCAAAGTTTCTCCCCCATCAAATACTAGTTGCCTCCTGCCTTCTACAATCTCCAAAGTTTCTCCCCCCCATCGAATCCTAGCTACCTCCTGCCTTCCACGATCTCCAAAGTTTCTCCCCCCCCCCCACTGACTGCCTCTTGCGTTCCTGCCTTCCGTGCCTCCTCCGATCTTTGCAGTTTCTCCCCCCATCGCATCCTAGCTTTCTCCTATTTTCCTGCCACGGAGACGCATCTGCAGAGAGTGGAACCTGCAGAGATCGGGGAAGGCCCTGCCCCTGTGCATGCACGACAGAGACCAGAAGACCAGCTGGCCGATGGTGCATATGCAGCAGAACAGGGCTGGAACGATGTCTGGTGTGCCCGCAGAAAGGGCTCTGCGTGCCAACTGTGGCACACGTGCCATAAGTTCACCATTGCAGTTCTAGACTGTTGCTTTAATCACTTGACCAAACTGACTCCCTTTATTCAGTATTTAATTATTGAGTACTAGCTAAAAGAAAGCTTCTCTTAGAAGAACTTTCTTCTTTCCTTCTTTCATAAATCAAGCATCTCAACAGAAGTTCCATCCTTATAATGTGACAGGGTTCATACAAAAAGATTGGAGCTTCTATCTTTATGGTCTAACATTTATTTTGTCATTTGTCACGCCACAAACAACTGTTTTTTTCTTCTTTCCTTCTTGTATTCTAATTCTTTCTTGTATTTTGATGGTCTGGATAAATCTTTCTCAATAAATAATTGTCAATAGAAACAGTAGTTCCAAGAATGATTACTTAAGTCAAATACTGAAAAATCTTTACTACACATTTATTTATTTAAAAGATTAGTATGTCCTCTCATGTAAAGCACCTCTGGGTTGCTCATAATGAGTTCATCAAAAGTGTTAGATTTTCTGCTTACATTTTTTTCAATATAGTAAATGTAGTAATTAAATCTAACAAAAATGAAATTCGATGTAGAGAAAAGTAAAGTCTTGCACTTAGACAAGAAAAACCAAAAGTTCACTTATAGACTGGGTGATACCAGGCTTAATAGCAGTAACCGTGAGAAGGATCTTGGAGTCTTAGTGGACAACCAATTAAATATGAACCAACTGTGTGATGGCAGCCAAAAAAGCCAATGCAATCCTAAATTGCATTAACAGAGGGATTCAATCAAGATCAAATGAGGTACTAATACCATTCTATAAAGCCTTAGTAAGACCACACCTAGAATACTGCATCCAGTTTTGGTCACCACACTATAAAAAAGATGTTGAAACTCTAGAAAGACTACAGAAAAGAGAAACAAAGATGATTAGGGAACTGGGGGCTGAAAAACATATGAAGAACGGTTACAGGAACTGGGCATGGCTAGTCTGGTGAAGAGAAGGCCCAGTGGAGATAGCAGTCTTCCAATATTTGAGGGCTGTCACAGAAAAGAGTGGCTCAACCTGTTTTCCAAAGCACCTGAAGGCTAGACAGAGAATAATGGATGTAAACTGAACAAGGAGAGATTCAACCTACAAATAAGGAGAAATTTTCTGACAGTGAGAACAATTAACCAATGGAACAGGTTGCCTTCAGAAGTTATGTGAACTTTATCACTGGAGCCTTTGAAGAAGAGCCTGGACTGCCCTCTGTCAGAAATGGTGTAGGATCTCCTGTTTGAGTGAGGTGGGGGAGGGGTTTGGACCAGTGGTGGGATTCAATTTTTAAAGAACCGGTTCTGTGGGTGTGGCTTAGTTGGGGGTGTGGCTTGGTGATCATGTGACCGGGTGGGCATGGCTAGCTGGTCATGTGACTGTGTAGACATGGCTAGTTGGTCATGTGACCGGGTGGGTGTGGCTATGTGCATAGGGACTACTCAGAGGGATGAAAAAAGTGATTTCTGACTGGTCCTTGCATTTTTGATCAGTCCTCACACTTATGACCATCCTCACATTTATGCCCATTGCGGCATTCTTAACAACCATGTCATCATTTCACAACTGCTTCTTTACACCATGGTGACAAAATAGGACAAAAAACGTAAAATGTGAGGACAGTCGTAAGTTTGAGGACTGGTCAAAAGTGCGAGGACCAGTCAAAAATAACTTTTTCAGCCCTCTGAGTAGTCCATATGCACAAAAGGACTACCCAGAGGGCTGAAAAAAGTGATTTCTGACAGGTCCTCGCACTTTTGACCAGTCTTTGCACTTATGACAGGTCATCATTTATGCCCATTGTAGCATTCTTAACAAGAATGTTTCTCTTCACCATGGTGACAAGATAGGGCAAAAACATAAAATGTGAGGACAGTCATAAGTTCGAGGACTCGTCAAAAGTGCGAGGACCAGTCAAAAATAACTTTTTCAGCCCTCTGAGTAGTCCATATGCATAAAAGGATACAGCAATAGAGAGGGACGAAGGAAGGGCAGGAAATTAGAGTAGGAGTGAGGATAAGAGAGGGAGGAAGAGAGGAGGAGAAGGAGTAAGGAAGAGGAAGTAGGGAGGAGAATAAGAGGGGAGGAAAGAGAAAGTAAGAAAGAAAGAAAAGAGAGAGGTGGTAGGTTTGAGGAGAAAGATTGCTGTACAATAAAAAAGATAAAGGGAAGAAAGCCAACCCCAAACAAATATAAAGATATATATATATATATATATATTTAATTTGATTTATATGCCGCCCTTCTTCGGAGACTCAGGGCGGCTTACAATGCGTTAAGCAATAGCCTTCATACTTTTGTATATTTATACAAAGTCAGCTTATTGCCCCCACAAACTGGGATCTCAATTTACCCACCTTAGAAAGGATGGAAGGCTGAGTCGACCTTGAGCCTGGCTAGGATTGAACTCGCAGTAATTGCAGGCAGCTGGATGTTAACTACTGCCTTAGTAGGAGGCATTAGCCTCCTACGCTACTCGCCTGAGTAGCGTAGGAGGCTAATGCCTCAAGAATGAATTGTTAAATTTTAAAGAATAAAAGAGAACAAATATGAATAAATAGCAATAATTAGAAACACAAACATACAAACATACAATGTATTTTCTTTGAACAGAGTATTTGGCTGGTTGACAAATTTAAACAGTGTTTAGTCATTTCAATTAAATTTACAATTTCTATATTTCCTTTTTGCCATATTTATTCCTCGTCTATTTTTTAAAAAAAACAATATTACCCTTCTTCCTCATCTCCAATCTTAATCAAATTCAATTTTTCCCTTCTATTCTATATTATACCCCTTCCCATTGTCATCTATTTTTATATCCATCCTCACATTGGTTAATTATGTAATATTACAGTTGTTTAATACAAATTCAACATTTTAATATAAATCAATTAGTTATATAACTATCTTTTTAATATATTAATCAATATGAGCATGAATATTCCAATTATTTCCATGCAATCCAATTTCTTATAAATCAATTAATTATATTTACCAATAATAATAAACCAAATAATTTCCCCCATATATTCTTCCACAATTTAACCATTTCTGCTTTCAACATAATATACAATTAAGAGTATCTCAATTATTACAATTCCCTAGTTAAATAGAGCTTTTTTTTCTTTTGTGTTTTAAAATCTTGAACTCTCCTTTTTTGCCATTTGCCATAAATTTCTCATTGTTTGCACCTACTTTTTTTGATGAAGAAAAAGAAAAGAAATCTGCCTTTCCAATGTTGCAAGCAAACAGCAAAGCCAAAAATCTGCTCCAAGACTTTTTGCAGCTAGCAAAAGACCCCTGTGCAAAACAGCTGAGAGCAAATCAGCTGAGAGTCGGAGGCCGATCTAATCAACATAGGTAATTAACCTATGCTGAGGGACTCAGGAGGCAGCAATAGATTGGGAGTGGGCGGGGTAAGGAACCGGCGAAAATCGGGACTTTTTTAAAACGCTGCGGGACACGGGACAAATTGTTAAAAATCGGGACTGTCCTGCCAAAAGCAGGACGTCTGGTCACCTTACACAATTGCCTACCCCTGGCTAGGGTAGCCTGGCGCCGCGTGGGGGGGAGGCGGGGCGAGGCGAGAGGCAGGTGAGCCAGCAATTTATCAAACATTTTGGTGTGCTGCAAGGCCAATAAAATTATAAAAAAACACCGAACCGTTTGTTAAATTGCTGGCTTGCCCGCCCCTCGCCCACCACTATATAGTGGCAATAAATAGTGGTGCGGAGGGGCGGGGCAAGGGGCGGGGCGAGCCAGCAATTTAACAGAGGGTTCGGCTGACCCCCTAGAACTGGCAGAATCCCACCACTGGTTTGGACTAGATAACCTATAAGACCCCTTCCAACTCTGTTCATCTGTTAAATATAGTAATTTAATTTAGGGAATGCAGATTTTATTGTAATTTCTTGGCTTCCATATAACCCTGCTTCATAAGACATAACTATTCCTAAATATATATTACTATATCGTATTATGTATGCATAGTATATATATTAAGCTAGATAGATATTAGAAGTTCCCCTTACTGTGTTCTTTCAAGATCTAATTGGTCATTATTTTTTGTTCCTTGGGATTGAAATAATTCAATTTTTTTGTTAAAAGAAAAAGTTACACCCACCATGTTAAGTTAACTATTTTTCGTCTTGATGAGATTATTATTATTATTATTTTTAATTTGATTTATATGCCGCCCTTCTCCGGAGACTCGGTGGCTTACAATGCATTAAGCAATAGCCTTCATACTTTGGTATATTTTATACAAAGTCAGCTTATTGCCCCTACAAACTGGGTCCTCATTTTACCTACCTTAGAAAGGATGAAAGGCTGAATCAACCTTGAGCCTGGTGAGATTCAAACTTACAGTAATTGCAGACAGCTGGTGTTAATCACAATGCTTTAGTCTGCTGAGCCACCAGACCCTTTTTCTTTATGTGGTTCTGCAAAGTTCATGATCTGCTGGCAGAAATTACAACATTGTAGGAAAACTAACCAATTTAGAATGAGAAAAATCTTTAGTAAATTCAACTGGCTAGCAACATAATCAGAAATTCTATTAAACGCTTTTAACAGTACCACTGCTTACACAGTGTCAAGAAATTTTTATATTGTAATATAACGTCCAAGACAGTTGTATCAGCCCCAAAGAAAAACAACCCTTAGGAAAAAAGTAGCTTTAAAAGCCTCAGGCGATCCCAGCTGAGTTGTCTGATCGGCAGAGGTTTTTAAAAGCATTTTTTTATTGAAACATCTTAAGGTTGTAGAAAAAAATGCTTTTAAAAATAATGTGACTGGGTGGGCAACTTAGCAGTTCATTTTGCCAATTTAGCAGTCCATTAAATAATACACACAAATGAAATTTTAATTTGTTTTTCTCCTGGGAGTGTTTTATTTGCTTTTGTTTGACTTTTCTTTTTACTAGATCATTTTTAAGTTGTTTACGAGTCTAGTGGTCCACTTCAGAAAACTCAGTTTTGCAGCAATTCTTCTCAGCCCCAAGGAGGTTACAATCGACATTCATCCATCTCTCTCTCTCTCTTTCTCTCTCTCTCCCTCTCCCTCTCCCTTTCCCTCTCCCTCTCCTAGAAGAGCAAATGGGGGTGCGGAACACAAACCTTACTGAATCCCATTCCATTCCATTCACTCTCTCCCTCCCATCTCTCTGTCAGGAAAGAGACGGCTCCTACAAGAGCAAATGGGAGTGAGGAAGAGAAACCTTGCTCCATTCCATTCCATTCTGTTCCATTCCATTCCATTCAGTGGTAGGATTCAATTTTTTTTAACAACCGGTTCTGTGGGCGTCGCTTATTTGGGGGTGTGGCTTGGTAGTCATGTGACTGGGTGAGCATGGCTAGCTGGTCATGTGACCAGATGGACGTGGCTTTGTGCATAGGGACTACTCAGAGGGATGAAAAAAGTCATTTCTGACTGGTCCTCGCACTTTTGACTGGTCCTCACACTTATGACCATCCTCACATTTATGCTCGTTGCAGCTTTCTTAAGAACCGTGTCACTCATTTCACAACTACTTCTCTTCACCACGGTGACAAGATAGGGCACAAAACGTAAAATGTGAGGACAGTTGTAAGTGCAAGGACTGGTCAAAAGTGCGAGGACCGGTTAAAAATAACTTTTTCAGCCCTCTGAGTAGCCATATGCACATAGGGACTACCCAGAGGGCTGAAAAAAATGATTTCTGACAGGTCCTCGCACTTTTGACTGGTCATCATTTATGCCAAGTGCAGCACTTAATTAAATTAATTAAATAAAAATGACCTACTGGAGTGGTCGGAGGCACTCCAAGGTGGGCGTTCAGGCCGGATGCAGGGCAAGGTGATACAACTGGGGTAGGTAGGTTGCTGCTGCCCAGGTGGGAGGCAGGCGCAGGTCTACAGCGCTGGCTGAAGAGATCAGATGGGGTAGGTCAGGGATCTGTAACTTTAAACACTCAACCTTAAACACATGTAAACACTTAAACATGTGATTTAAGTATTTACTTGACATGATGTCCCGATGCCTGGAGGCCATGAGGATCTGGATGGGGAGCAACAGGCTCAGACTCAACCCTCCAAGACTGAGTGGCTATAGTTCCTGGAGTCCCGGTATAGCCAGCTGGATCTATCGCTGACTATTGGGGGTGAGACTTTGGCCCCCTCAGGGAAGGCTCGCAATCTCCGTGTCCTCCTGGATGCACAGCTGTCTTTATAAGATCACATGACGGCTGTGGCCAGGAGGGCTTTTTATCAGGTTCACCTGATCTACCAGTTGTGTCCCTTTCTGGACTGGGACGCCCTGCGCACGGTCCTCGTCATCTCCTATCTGGATTACTGTAACACTCTACATGGAGCTCCCCTTGAAGAGCACTTGGAGGCTCCAACTAGTCCAGAATGTGGCCGCGCGGGTGATTATAGGAGCGACATGGCACTCCCATGTAACACCTCTCCTGCATGAGCTGCACTGGCTCCCGGTGGTCTTCAAATGTGATTCAAGGTGTTGGTTACCATCTTCAAAGTGCTCCATGGCTTAGGACTTGGATATCTACGAGATAGCCTTCTGCCACTGATGGCCTCCCACCAACCAACACGTTCCCACAGAGAGGGACTCCTGTGGGAACGTGCCGTCGGTCAAACAATGTCAAATGGCAACACCCAGGGGGAGAGCCTTCTCTGTGTGGGCGCCCGCCCTCTGGAATGAACTGCCCCCAGGGATACGTATGATTCCCGACCTGCGTACCTTTCACTGTGCCCTTAAGACCTTATTATTTCAACAGGCTGAGCTGGCTAAATAAGGAATTGGAATTGGGTGTCTTAATCTTTGAGTTTTAATTTGGGACTGAATTATTTAATTTGTTTTTAAACTGTTTTTAAATTTTGTATTATATACTGTTTTATTGTGGCTGTACATCGCCCTGAGTCCTTCGGGAGAAGGGCGATATAAAAATTTAAATAAAATAAAATAAATAAAATAAATAAAATAATAAAATAAAATAAAATAAAATAAAATAAAATAAAATAAAATAAAATAATAAAAAAATAAAATAAAATAAAATAAAATAAAATAATAAAATAAAATAAAATAAAATAAAATAAATAAAATAATAAAATAAAATAAAATAAAATAAAATAATAAATAAAATAAAATAATAAAATAAAATAAAATAAAATAAAATAATAAAATAAAATAAAATAAAATAAATAAAATAATAAAATAAAATGAATAAAATAAAATAAAATAAAATAAAATAAATAAAATTAAAATAAAATAAAATAAAATAAAATAAAATAAAATAAAATAATAAAATAAAATAAAATAAAATAAAATAAAATAAAATAAATAAAATAAAATAAAATAAATAAAATAATAAAATAAAATAAAATAAAATAAAATAAAATAAAATAAAAAAATAAAATAAAATAAAATAAAATAAAATAATAAAATAAAATAAAATAAAATAAAATAAAATAAATAAAATAAAAAAATAAATAAAATAAAATAAAATAAAATAAAATAATAAAATAAAATAAAATAAAATAAAATAAAATAAAATAAAATAAATAAATAAATAAATAAATAAAAAAATAAAAAAATAAAAAAATAAAAAAATAAAAAAATAAAATAAAATAAAATAAAATAAAAACATCTTAAACCTGGGTGGGCCTTGCCAACTCCATATCACTTACTCCCACCCAGGTTTTGTGGCTCCCAGTATTTTCTTTTAAACAGGTATCTCTGTGTGTCTCTTTCATCTCTTTCTTTCTCCCCCCTCTTTCCTTCCATCTCTTCTTCTCTCCATCTTTCTTTCTCCTCCTCTTTCTCTCCTTCATTTCTCTTTCTCCCCCTCTTTCTCTTCTTTATCTCTCCTTCTCTCCATCTTTCTTCCCCCCTCCCCCCCTTTCTCTCCTTCATCTCTCTTTCTCTCCATCTCTTTTTCTCCTCTTCTGCCCAGGCAGTGGCAGCGGCAGCGCACCTACTGCACCATCGGGTCACGATGGGTGGGCATGGCCAACTTTTTCTTTTTTTACTTTTAAAAGCATTTTTTCTACAATCTTAAGATGTTTCAGAAAAAAAATCTTTTAAAAGCCTCTGCCGATCAGACAACTCAGCTGGGATCGCCAGAGGCTTTTAAAGGCATTTTTTCCTTAAAACCTCTTCGGCCGGGGCCGTGAACATAATTTTTTGTGGTTTACGCTGCTTTTGACAAATGAATTTATTACAGATATGAACTCCCGTTTACAGGCTTCACTCTTACAAAGTACTTTGCAAAAATGCAGTGCCACAGTGCTGTCATTATTCTTATACTCAGGGCCTTCACGGGAAACATGAAAGATTAACTTTATTATTGAACATCTACAGTGCTCTCGGTCAAATCAAAATGTTAATAAACTTCAAACCTGAATATTTAGGAAGTAAAAGAGAGGTTACAGCTTTCTTAGGAGAATATCTATGGTGTACAATTATTGGGCAACTATTACTATGCAGAAATATTATGCAACTTAAAATGAATTGTCAGTGGTGTTGAATAGTTTTACATCATCAGCGAAGAGAATGCAGTTGCTTATAATATGATTGCAAAGTTCATTTATATAAAGTATAAAGAGTGTGGGTCCTAAAACGCTGCCTTGGGGGACACCGCTTTTTTTTTATTGAAAAAGTTTTACAATACAATTTTTAATATCCCTTCCCCCCCCAACCCCACACCCCAACATCCACCCCCTCCCTTCCCCCCTCTCCCTCCCCCTTCCCCCCCTGACTTCCACTATTAAACAATCATATATAGCAATCAACAACTAACAACTTTTTACTTTTAAGGTGAGATCTAGCTGAAAATATAACAAATTTAACTTTAAGAAATAAAAAAAAAAATCCAAACTTATAACATCTCTTATCCCCCTAGCCAAATATATAACCACATAAATCGCTTATAAAAACTGATGAAAATCTCGCGAGCTAAATATAACAGTTATCTTTAAAAAGAGTAATAAAATAACTTTGAGCATCTTAAATTTTAGATTAAAATATCATATAAATATTTAACAATAACTATAATTCCCAATATTGACCTTAAATAGTAAAAATTTTTAACTAGACTCAGGACATCTTTTAAACCCCTAATCAAATGCATAATTTATAAAAACTCATAAAGATCTAACAAATATAAATTCTAGCATAAAATGTAATATAAATGCAAACAAAAAAAATATTTCAAACGATACATCCTCGTAAAAATATAAATTCAATTATATAACGATATAATTAATAAACATTATTATAACTCAAGTGCTACTTGAAACTTCTTGCTTTGATATTTATTCTGCATGTATTCTACCCATTTCTTCCATTCCTTAGTAAAAACCTTCATGGGTCCTATCTTTCAGGTATGCAGAAATCTTAGCCATTTCTGCAAAATTAGACATCTTCAGTATCCATTCCTCTATAGTAGGTACACTATCCTTCTTCCAATATTGCCCAATCAGTAATCTAGCTGCAGTAAGCATGTATAAAATTAATCTCGTTTCAGTTGAAGAACTGCCCTTAACTATTCCCAGCAAGAAAAACTGAGGAGAAAATTCAAGCTTCTTCCTCAAAATGTTCTGCATTACCCACCAAAGTTTAATCCAAAATGCTTTCAATTTTCTGCACTTCCACCAAATATGAAAATATGTTGCATCCAAACAATCACACCTCCAACATTTAGGTTGAACATTTGGATACATACATGATAACTTTTTAGGATCTAAATGCCATCTGTAAAACATCTTATAAAAATTTTCCCTCAAGTTCTGTGCTTGTGTAAATTTAACATTCTGGACCCAAATCTTTTCCCATGTTTCCAACATTACTGGTTCAGCAAAATTCTGTGCCCATTTTATCATACAGTCTTTAACTAATTCACCCTCTGAATCTCTTTCTAACAGTAAATTATACACTCGCTTAATATGCATTGGCCCTTTACATTTTATCGGAGTCACCAAATCTTCTTCATGTAACATTAGTCCAATTTTCTGATCTTCTCTCCATCTTGCTTGAAGTTGAAGGTACTGCAACCAAGTTAAATTCATTCCTTCTTCCAACAGAATATTCAAAGGTTTCAAACTCCATCTGCCCCCATCATTAAAAAGTATCTCTTTGTATAACAACCCCCCGAGTGACTTTATATTTGGCATAATCTGCCCAAGATCCAACCACAAAGGTATTTTGTAATCCAATTGAAGCTGGTGCTTCTTCCAAACTCTCATCAAAGCATGTCTTAAGATATGACTGTTAAAATACTTTATCTCTCTTATCTTTATAAAGTAAATATGCATGCCATCCAAATTGCAAGTCGTGGCCTTCTATATTCAAAATTTCTGTTTTTGTTGTTCCAATCCAATCTCCCACTTGTGTCAGCACTGCAGCCTCATAATATAGACGTAGGTTTGGAACTTTAAGGCCACCTCTTTCACAAGCATCTTGCATAATTTTAAGTTTGACTCTTGGTTTTTTCCCATTCCAGATAAATTTATTTAAACCTGCTTGCCATTCCATCAAAGTCTTATCACTTTTAAGCACCGGAATCATTTGAAATAAAAACAGAAATCTAGGTAGAACGTTCATCTTAACAGCTCTATTCTACCAAGCAAAGATAGTTGCAGCTTCTTCCACGTTTCAAGGTCCTTTTGAATCTTGTGCCACAGTTCCTCATAATTATTTTGAAAAAGTTTTATATTGGATGCTGCAACTTGAACTCCTAGATATTTCACCTTTGTAGCTATTTCAAAGCCTGCCAACCTTTCCAGTTCATTCCTTTGTGGTTCCAACATATTTTTAACTATCATCTTAGTCTTTTTCTGGTTCAGGCTAAAACCTGAAACCAGACCATATTCCTCTATAATGTTTTTCATCTGTATGATTGATTCCAAAGGTCGTGTTAGGATAACCACCAGATCATCTGCGAATGCCTTTGTTCTGTAATCTTTTTGCCTTACAACTATTCCATTCAGATTGTCCGAGTCCCATAGAGCATTCAACAACACTTCTAGAGTCAAAATAAACAATAGTGAGGATAATGGACAACCTTGTCTAGTTCCTTTCTGTATGTTGAAGTTAGCGGTTAAGCTGCCATTAATAATAATTTGTGCCGTTTGTTCTTGATAAATTGCCGAAATCGCTTGTATAAACTGGTCCCCAAAATCCATTTTGTGCAAAGTCTTTTTTAGAAAATCCCAATTGACTCGATCAAAGGCCTTCTCCGCATCCAAAAACACCAGCACCGCAGAAGTCTGTTTATTTTTCTCAAGATATTCCAATAAGTCTATGAGTTGCCTGACATTGTCCTTCATGTATCTACCTTCTATAAAACCTGCTTGGTCTTCATGAATCACATCTTGAATAACTGGCATCAATCTGTTGGCTAATACTTTAGCATAAATTTTGTAATCCGTATTCAGGAGAGATATTGGTCTAAAATTTTCTGGTTTTACAGATTCTTCTTCTTTGGGTATCAATGAGATAAAAGCCGTCTTCCAAGAGGGGGGTATTTTACCCCCCTGCTGAATATTACAAAACAAGTCCTTAAGATGCTCAACCAATTCTGTTTGTAAAGTCTTATAATATACTGCTGTCAGACCATCTGTCCCAGGAGCTTTGGATACTTTCAATTGTTTTATTGCAAATAAGATCTCTTCAGATGTTATAGGTCGATTCAATCTATCACTTTGTATATTTGAAATTTTTGTGACTCTCATCTTCTCAAGATAATCATCAATAAAATCCTTTTTAATATTATCAGCTTGGTACAATTTGGAATAATAATCTAAAAAAGCTTGATGTATTGAGTTCTGTTGAAACACTTGTTTCCCTTTGTACTCAATAGTATTTATAATACGAGAACTTTGTTGCTTTCTCAAAGTATAAGCCAACCATCTACCAGGTTCGTTAGCATTGCAAAAAGTATTGTGTTTGGCATATTGCAAATTAGTTGCCGTCTGATCAGCCATCAATATTTGAAATTGATCTTTCAAAAGTTTTATCGTTAACTGTAATTTCTCATCAGTCGGATTTTTAATAAGCAATTGCTCTTTCTCCTTTATTTCTGTCTCCAATTCTATTCTTGACTTCTGTCGTATTAATCTATATTTAGAATTCATGTGAATCAGTACACCCCTCATATAAGCCTTACTAGCATCCCATACAGTCTCAATAGGTGTACCCTTATTCAAGTTAATATGAAAAAATTCCTTAACATGTTTTTTAAGATGCATAATATTCTTTTCATGTCTAAATAAGTTCTCATTCATTCGCCAAGATCTTCTCTCCTTGCCAAAATCCATCTCCAACCATACCAAACTATGATCCGTTAAAGTTCTAGGAAATATTTTTGTTTTAACCACTTTAGACAGTAAATCAGGAATAACCAGCATAAAGTCAATTCTCGAAAAAGATTTGTCTGTCAGAAAAAAAGGTGAAATCCAACTCCTTCGGATGATGAATTCTCCATACATCTTTCAATTCCAATTCTTCCTTCAATGCAAAAAACGTTTGTGATAGCTTATTCCCCTTCTTGGCCAATGTCTTTTTGTCAAGATTTGTATCAATCACACCATTCCAGTCACCCATAATCAAAAAAGACTTATAATTCCACTGCAGTATTTTGGTATTCAATAATTTATAAAAAATTTCCTGCTGCTGGTTTGGGGCGTAGATCCCGATAAGAAGCATCGAAACATTCTGTATATTTATTTCAACTGCAATATATCATCATCCGCTATCAGTTTAGCTGGTATTTTTTTAGAAATGTACAAAACTAATCCATTCCTTTTCACAGAATTAGAAGATATAAAATGTGAACCAAGTTTTGAAATTGTCAGAAATTTTTGGTCCTGGGTTCTAATATGAGTTTCCTGCAAGCAAACAACATCATTTTTATATTGCTTCAAATAATGAAATATTTTCCTTCTTTTCTGTGGTGAATTTAAGCCATTCACATTCCATGATAAAAATCTAAGTGTCATTTTGGGGATGACTGAAGCCCTTTGAGCACTTGCCGAAGACTCTGTTCAACTGCAGATATCTTTGGTCTCGCCCCTCCCACTGCTTCAGAGTATAGTTTCTTTCCATTTGCACCATTCTCTTCCTGTGGAATCCTGGACCTCTGTTGATTTTGTTTCTCTAGTCTTTGCTTCTCTGCTGCACGAGTTATATGTTGATCTTTCGGTTCTTGCAACAACAAGTCGAGGTCCGGCTCCACTTCTCTTGTAGCTCTGGACTGCTTAGATTTTCCCTCTGGAAATTCTGTAAAAAAATCCTCAGAGAGGCCTCCTATTGCTCCCAGAGTCTCCTCTCTTGCTGTTTCTTGAATTTCCTGTGGTTCTTTTTGCTGAATCAGTTCTTGAGTCCCCTCATCAAGATCCTTCTCTTTAGAAATTTCTTCAATAGATAAAAGTGTAGATGAGCGTGGGGGTGTTGAAATTTTTTTGAGAACATTATTGTAAAAATGTTCTGCTTTTTCCACAGAATTAAGGCGGTATCTCACATCTTCATGTCTCAGGATAATGCCAACAGGAGCATCCCATCTAAATGGAATCTGACGCCTTTTTAGTTCATTTGCCAAAAAACCAAAATCTTTCCAATCTCTTAACATCTTAGGTGGCAGCTCTTTGTAAATACCAATTGGATTCCCCTCATGATGAACAGTGGTGTGAAAAGAACTTTGCAAGATATCATTTCTCAGTCTTCTATCAGTAAAATAAATCACAACATTTCTTGGCAAATTTCTTTGTCTCGCCACACGCGAATTAACTCTGTATAGCTTGTCAATTTTATTGTCAATCACATCTGGTTCAACTTTTAAAATCTTTGCCAATATGTCCACACAAGCTGCCCTCAGATTTTCTCTATTATTCTCCCTTAGGCCTCTCAGTCTTAGGGCGAACTCCATATTCCGAAATTATATCATTGTAATCTCATCCTCTAGCCTTTGATTTTTAATCTCCACTTTAAAAATCTGATCATTTACTGCCTTCTTGTTAGCTTCCACTTCAAAATTTAAATCATCAACTTTTTTCTCTACCACCAGCAAAGCATCTGTAAAAGCAGTAGCCACAGTAGAAACATCCTGGCTTAACTTGTCAGTTTTTTCCTCCAACAAGTCCATCATTTCTTTTTGATTTTTTCCATCCTTTCATCCATTTTACTCATTTTTCCAGAAAGCTCTCCCAGGGATTTATGTATATCAAGTATAAAAGTTTTCAAATCCCCAATCCCACTGCCTTGTGACTGTCTCTGAGCTGGCACTGATAGCATGGCTGACTTTTCTTTTGTTTGATGTGTGGGGGAATCCCCCCCCGCTTTCTTTGAAGCCATGCCTGAACAGGATTTAAATCTTTGAAAAAAGGAAAATCTTCCTCCTTTTCCTGTCTTCCCCAGTTTTACAGAAAAGGAATCAAATCACCAGGACTTTCCAGTTAAAAATCTTGCTGATACATTCAGTTATAATTACAGGCAGGCAACAAACTGTTACACTTTCACTTTTCCCTTTCACTTGCTCCGCTTTAGTCAGCCGCCATTTTCAGTCACTTTCACACAGAGACAGCTCAGTTTCAAAGTTAAAAAAGAATCCTTTAAGTATAGTTAAAATTCTGAAGAAATAGTCCAGATCTCACCAAATCCTTTGCAGATTAGAAGAATGTGTATTGTAGCAAGTGGAGTTAGTCTCGTCGTCTCGCTCCGTTAAAACAGAGATCCCTCACCGCTCGGAGTTTCAGCAGCCTGGATAGGGAGCCCACTCACAGAACGCTCACCAGGGCAAAAGAAAAGCCCTGGCAGCGATTCTGGGGGCTCAACCTCACGGCTGCCTTCTCTATCTCCCCTTCTGATCGAAGGGAAGATTTCCAAGCCGCTTTTCGATCGAAAAAGCGGCTCTACAGGTGGCGGGGGTGGCGGCCATGCAAACTAGCCGCCCAGCGACGACGAGGACGCCACCGGAAGTCCGAGGGACACCGCTTTTAACAGGTGCAGATAAGGCGTTTCCTCTTTTGACTACTTGTTGCTGGTTGCTATCCACTTATGCAGGAATCCGGAAATGCCATAAGATTTTAGTTTTAGAAATAGCTTGTCGTGTACCACTGAATTGAAAGTATCATGTGATATATGTAAAAAGGAAATATTAAAATACTATAAAATAATGTGTTTCTTTCAGAATTTGCTCGAATATGAAAAAAAATATTGCATTCCTGTTTTGCTTACTGATATTTCATAAGTGCTTTGGCTACTTTTTTCTTAAGGGTTGTTTTTCTTTGAGGCTATATAATATAGTCCAACTATCTTGGATATTATATTACAATATAAAAATTTCCTGGTACTGTTAAAAGCTGGAACACTTTTAATAGAATTTCTGATTATGCTGCTAGCCATTTGAATTTACTAAAGATTTTTCCCATTCTAAATTGGTTAGTTTTCCTACAATGTTGTAATTTCTGCCATCAGATCATGAACTTTGCAGAAGTTCATGGTAGCAAACATTTTCACAAAAATAGTGATTAAGTCATTCTGACTGTAAGGTCTTTCCTCTCCGATCTTCCATGAAAGCAGGACTCTTCAAACTGCAGTGGTTCCAAAAGGTGCTTTTATTGGAAGCTTTTACTGTGATAACAAGAGATCTAGGCAAGAACTTAAACTTTTCATTTAAAACCAGCTACTTAAAGCAATGCTAACCAAACCCCTCCCACACTACATCATTGCAGGGAAACACAAACAGAAGCTTCATATAGAGATTGACACAGTAATGCAGGAAACAGAAACTGGAAACAGAAACTTCATATACAGACAACTCTATATCACATGGACATCTATTTGTTTTTCAAATCTGAGCTCTAGGTCAAAACTCGCATTTTCTTGCTGAGTTGAGTTCTACCCCCAATTCTGAGATATGCCTTCGGCTAACTCCTCAGGGAAAGCTCAGATCTGAAAATGAAGTGGATTTTAAGATTCCTAGGGACAGTGGGACATGAAAATGTGTTTACTTTTAATATCTGAGCTCTGGGTCAAAACTCAAGTTTTCTGGCTGAATTGAATTCTGCCACCAATTCTGAGATGCGCCTTGGCCTAACTATACGAGGAAAGCTTGGATCTGAAAATGAACTGGTTTTTAAGCTTTCCAGAGCTAGGTGAACATGAATATGAGTAAGGTCTTGCCTCTCCAATCTTCCCAACAAAGCAGGACTCTTGAAACTGCAGTTGTTTCAAAAGGAGCTTTTATTGGAAGCTTTTATTGGAAGCTTTTATTGTGATAACAAGAGATATAGGCAAGAACGGAAGCTTCACATTTAAAACCAGCTATTTAAAGCAGTGCTAACCAAACACCTCCCACACAACATCATTGACAGGGAAACAGAAACAGAGACTTCATATAGATATTTTAAAACAGTAATGCAGGAAAAAGAAACTGGAAATAGAAACAGAAACTTCATATACAGACCATTCCATTCCTCCCCCATCCTTCCTCCCACCAAAATGCCAGCATCCCTGTAGAAATATCTGGTCTGTCAGTTTCTTGATCTGTTGATGATCAACTTTTTATGCAGCAGCAATCACAACTTCCCAGACACTGTTCAGAGAGGTGTTCTGTTTTCCTTCACCCTAAATCTCCTGTTTAAGAAGGAGCCACAAATTCTCAATAGGGTTTAGGTCAGGTGAGGAAGTGCGGGGGGGATGTCATTATTCTTTAAGGCCTTTACTGGCTAGTCACAGAATGGAGTATGTCGACACATATGATGGAGCATTGTCCTGCATAAAAATCATGGTCTTCTTGAAAGATGCAGACTCTTTCCTGTACCACTGCTTAAAGAAAGGGTCTTCAAAAACTGGGAGTATGTTTGGGAGTTGATTTTGAGTCCATCTTCAACCTGAAAGAGTCAAGCTAGCTCATCTTTTATAATACCAGCCCATACCAGTATTCCACCTTAGTGGTGGGATTCAATTTTTTTAACAACCGTTTCAGTGGGCATGGCTTATTTGGGGGCATGGCTTGGTCATGTGACTGGGTGGGCATGGCTATGTGCATAGGGACTACTCAGAGGGCTGAAAAAAGTCATTTCTGACCAGTCCTCTCAGTTTTGACCAGTCCTCACACTTATGACCATCCTCACATTTATGCCTGTTGCAGTATTCTTAACAACCAAGTCACTCATTACACAATTGTTTCTCTTCACCACGGTGACAAGATAGGGTGCGAAATGTAAAATGTGAGGACAGTTGTAAGTGGGAGGACTGGTCAAAAGTGCGAGGACCAGTCAAAAATAACTTTTTCAACCCTCTGAGTAGTCCCTATGCACATAGGGACTACCCAGAGGGCTGAAAAAAGTGATTTCTACATCATTGCAGGGAAACACAAACAGAAGCTTCATATAAAGATTAACACAGTAATGCAGGAGACAGAAACAGAAACTGGACATAGAAACAGAAACTTCATATGCTGACAACTCCTCGCACTTTTGAGTGGTCCTCGCACTTTTGACCAGTCCTTACACGGGTCATCATTTATGCCTATTGAAGCATTCTTAATAACCGTGTCACTCATTTCACTACTGCAGTGCTTCATGTGACCGGGTGGATGTGGCCAGGTGATCATGTGATATCACTTCTTTGCCCTAATGACAGTTTGCTGCAATGGTCATAAGTGTGAAAAGTGGTCATAAATCACTTTTTTCAGTGCCATTGTAATTGTTGTAAATTAAGGATTACATGTACAAAAATACAAAAAGCTTCTTTGCTTGCAAAAAACTGCCCTAAATACCAATCATTAGATTAGAAATACCTGCAAACTGGAGTTACAAATCAGGCAAGGTGCCAGAGCACCTTGAGAAATTAAAATAATCAAAATACAATGATAACTATCAGCATCCAACTCTTGCTCATAAAGTGAAATCCTTTAGCAGAGTGGTCATTTAAACTCTCCAGAATGAAGCAAAGGAGCAAACACAGTAGCTGTTGCTTGTTAAACCAATTACACAGGACACAGGAACTAGTCAGATTTCTGAAGCTGCTTCTTTTCAGGAACAGAGATTAACATTTTTCCTTCCAAACAAAGCTGAAAAATAAACTCATGTAGAGTGTATGCATGCTGCCAGGATGCAAAGATGTGTGTGTGTGTGTGTGTGTGTGTGTGTGTTGAAGGGGGATGAATTAGTTCAATAAATGAAGCCTTTTAAATATCACTCAGCATGCCCTTTCTCACCCCAATGAAAAGGACCAAGGGGTTACCAAGAAATGTCATTAGCATGGCTTATAAAATTTCACAGCTAAAGGAAATGAAAGCCAACAACAATAATAGTGGCTGTAAGGTCTTGCCTCTCCAATCTTCCCAAGAAACTGCAGTTGTTCCAAAAGGAACTTTTATTGAAAGGTTTGTGATAACAAGAGATCTAGGCAAGAATGGAAGCTTCTCATTTAAAACCAGCTATTTAAAGCAATGTTAACCAAATCCCTCCCACAATACATCATTGCAGGAAAACAGAAACAGAAACTGGTTCATGTGACGGTAACTCAGGCATAGCATTAAATTCTTGCCCTGTGGCCACTCTGAAAGGGGTAAAACCTGTGCTAGCATGAACTGCATTATTATAGGCTACTTCTGCAAAAGGCAGTAGTTTGGTCCAGTTGTCCTGCTGATAATTAATAAAACAGTGCAGGTACAGTTCCCTAACTGAGTTCGTTTGTTCTGTGGCTCTGTTTGTCTGTGGATGATGACCAGAACAAAGTCCTTGCTCAGTCCCAAGTAGATTCAAACAAGCTTTCTAGAACTTGGACATGAATTGGACTCCTCTATCCGAAATAATACGTCATGGGGCCCCATGCAAGTGGTAAATGTGGACCAAGAACAGTTTAGCCAAGGCTTTAGCTGTAGGGATCTTTTGTCATGGGATAAAATGAGCCTGTTTTGAGAAAAGATCTATGAGAACCCATATCACTGTGTTTCCAGAACTCTCAGGCAATTCAACAATGAAATCCATGGAAATCTCTCTCCATGGTTCTGAAGGGTCGGCCACCAGCTGCAGTAGCCCGGGATTTTTCCCCTGCCTTCGTTTAGCAGCAGCGCAAATGGGGCAGCTTGCTACATAACTTTCTATGTCCTTTTTTAATGAGGGCTACCAGAACTGCTGTTTCAGTAAATGCAATGTTTTTACAAAACCAAAGTAACCATCTAATTTGGAGTCGTGACAAGCTTGCATAGTTCTCAGCCTTTCTCTAGCTAGAACATACATCTTATTTCCCACCCAAGCTAATCCCTCTTTTATTATGCAAGTATGTTTATTGGCACTAAACCACTCATCCATTTCTAAGGCTTTTTTGAAATCTGTGGTGGTGGCATTGTCTAAGGTGGAGGAATTGTTCATTGCCTGAGAGCATGTGATGACCTTAGCTGTTAATTGGGAGGTTGGAATCATGGGCTCAATTACTTCCACCTTGGCACTGTTGTATTGTGATAGTCTGGACAAGGCATCTGCCAAAAAGTTTTTCCCTCCTGGTAACTAGTTCAAAGTGAAATTAAATCATTGGAAGTACTGTGCCCACCGGACATGTTCCATGGGCTTTTGAGTGCTTCCACATTCTTGAGGTTGGTCCATACTTGGAAAGGTATTTTACTTCCTTCCAAAAAATGTCTCCAAGTTAGGAGTGCCTACTTAACTGCAAAAGCCTCCTTTTCCCATATTGTCCATCTCTGTTCAGTTTCAGTTAACTTCCTAGGTGTATGCACATGGTTGTAATTTGCCTTCTTCATTCTCTTGGAGTAAAACAGCACAGACTGCCACATCACTGGCATCGGCCTGGATTACAAATGGTTTCTCTGGGTCTGGGTGTTTTAATACAGGTCCAGCCAAAAAGAGGTTTTTTCAGTTTTTCAAATGCTGCTTAGCAGTTCATAGTCCAATTCAGTGGTTGGCTAGGTTTTGGTTTATCTACCCCCTTGGTTTTTAACAGATTTGTAATCAGCAACGCTATTTGGGCAAAAGAGGGGATAAGAGGGGATAAGAACCTATAAAAGTTAGTGAACCCCAGGAAGCTCTGCAATTGTTTGCAAGTACGGGGCGTTTCCCACTCGAGGACTGATCTGACTTTTGTGGGGTCCATTTCCATCCTCTAGTGAGAGATTCTGTACCCTAGGTAATCTATCTTATCTTGGTGAAAATCACATTTGGAGAGTTTGGCAAACAATTTAGCTGCCCTTAATTGCTTCAAAACCTCTTGCACCAATTTAACATGTTGCATCTTAGTTTCAGTATAAATCAATATATCATCAAGATAAACCAAAACTCGCTTATACATGTGCTCATGCAGCACCTCATTAATTGGCTGCATGAAAATGGCAGGAGCCCCTTAGAGTCCGAATGACAAAAACGTGAACTGAAAACATCCTAGCGGACAATTAAACACTGTTTTCCATTCGTCCCCTACTTGGATCCTGATCCGCTAATAAGCCTCCCACAAGTCTAGTTTACAAAAAAATTCTAAATCTTTGATGCGATATCTTTGGAATGCAGTGGTGACTTTGAGGGTTTCCCTCAGACCTGCTTCTCTCCCTTTCAGGTGGACATTCTCACATGGCACTCATTTTCACAGTGACCTTCCTTCTCACAATGGAAGCAGGTGGTTGAGCGTGGCAGGGCAGAGTGAGGTTTGCTTTCCCTCTTTTTCCCTTCTGGCAGGGATCTCTTCCAGGAGCGGTAGTGGTTCCAAAAGGAGCTTTTATTTGAAGATTTGTGATAACAAGAGATCTAGGCAAGAACTGAAGCTTCTCACTTAAAACCAGCTATTTAAAGCAATGCTAACCAAACCCTTCCCACACTACATCATTGCAGGGAAACAGAAACTTCATATAGAGGTTAGCACAGTAATTCAGGAAACAGAAACTTCATATACAGATCACTCCATTCCTCCCCCTTCTTCCCACCAAAATGCTAGGGTCCCTGTAGAAATACCTGAGACCTAAGAGTGGCAGTGTAATTCAAAGCCAGTCTAATAATTAGTGATTCAGAGCATAATTTTTCCTTTCAATCATAATAATAGATACTTGTGTCTCTATACCTATTATACTTTTGTTGAAATTTTCATAAGATATTTGAAACAAAAAACCAGTTACCAGCTTCGTATATTGTAACTAATACAGTAGGTAGTTGAAATCCCATTATATTAAACCTACTAAAAAGCAGATAGGAGTCATATTTGGGGAGGGGGGGACAGGACAATCCAAAGAAAAAGGCAGGACATGGTATATTCCAGGGTTTTTCTAAATGGGGCTATATAGCAGACTTGAGATGGAATTTGGAGAGTAAGTTGTAGCACTCTCCAGACACGTGTTTCTGCAGCATGTGAAATATATATGATGAGTCAATTCAGATAGCACACCAGGTCACGCATGGAAACCATACACATTGTGCTTACCATGTGAAAAACTTTCAACAGCTAATACTGAGCCACCTAATCTTCTGTAAAAAAGAAAAAAGCTTCCCTTTAGACAAATAGAGGTTTGAGACTTTGTTAGCCACTGACTTTTCTTCTTACTTTAGTTATTCGACTAATCTTCCATGGGGTTTGAGAAGTAGGGAAGGTTAGTTAGAGATAATATGATGTCAAGGAAATGCCTTTCGTATTCCCAGTCACTGAGTGTCAAGAGGGCCTGAGTAGTTCAGAATGATATGGAGTGGCTGGTTTGTTTTTGTTGCCAAGGAAATGGAGTGTTGCTGTGGTGATGATGTTTTTTTTATTGGTATTTTATCCTTGTAAGACACCCAGAGTTGTCTTAATCAGATTGAGTTGGGTGGCTATTTAAATGTCATTAAATTACTAAATGAAAGGAAACCACATAAATCTCATCAAGATGAAAAATAGTTAACTTAATATGGTGGGTATAACTTCACATAACTTCTGAAGGCAACCTGTTCCATTGGTTGATTGTTCTCACTGTCAGAAAATTTCTCCTCATTTCTAGGTTGAATCTCTCCTTGTTCAGTTTACATCCATTATTCTTGGCCTTTATTCAGGTGCTTTCCATTATTCAGGTGCTTTCCAAAGCACCTGAAGGCCGTCTGGCCTTCAGGTGCTTTGGAAAACAGGTTGAGCCACTCTTTTCTGTGACAGCCCCTCAAATGTTGGAAGACTGCTATCATGTCTCCACTGGGCCTTCTCTTCACCAGACTAGCCATGCCCAGTTCCCGTAACAATTCTTCATATGTTTTTCAGCTCCCAGTTCCCTAATCATCTTTGTTGCTCTTCTCTGCAGTCTTTCTAGAGTCTCAACATCTTTTTTATAGTGTGGTGACCAAAACTGGATGCAGTATTCTAGGTGTGGTCTTACTAAGGCTTTATAGAATGGTATTAGTATCTCATTTGATCTTGATTGAATCCCTCTGTTAATGCAATTTAGGATTGCATTGGCTTTTTTGGCTGCCATCACACAGTTGGTTCATATTTAATTGGTTGTCCACTAAGACTCCAAGATCCTTCTCACAGTTACTGCTATTAAGCCTGGTATCACCCAGTCTATAAGTGTATTTTTGGTTTTTCTTGTCTAAGTGCAAGACTTTACTTTTCTCTACATCGAATTTCATTTTTGTTAGATAGGGTTAGATTTAATTACTATATTTACTATATTGGAAAAAAATGTAAGCAGAAAATCTAACACCTTTGATGAACTCGTTATGAGCAACCCGGAGGTGCTTCACATGAGAGGACGTACTAATCTTTTAAATAAATAAATGTCAAATAAATGTGTAGTAAAGATTTTTCAATATTTGACTTAAGTAAACATTCTTGGAACTACTGTTTCTATTGACAATTATTTATTGAGAGAGATTTATCCAGATCATCAAAATACAAGGAAGAATTAGAATACAAGAAGGAAAGAAGAAAAAAACAGTTGTTTAGACCATAAAGTTAGAAGCTCCAATCTTTTCGTACGAACCCTGTCACATTATAAAGGATGGAACTTCTGTTGAGATGCTTGATTTATGAAAGAAAGAAACCAGAAAGTTCTTCTAAGAGAAGCTTTCTTTTAGCTAGTACTCAATAATTAAATACTGAATAAAGGGAGTCAGTGGTCAAGTGGTTAAGGCAACAGTCTAGAACCGCGATGATGAACCTATGGCACGTGTGCCACAGTTGGCACGCAGAGCCCTTTCTGCGGGTATGCCAGCCATTGCCCCAGCCCAGCTCTGCTGCACATGCATGCACCTCCCATCGGCCAGCTGGTCTTCTGGTCTCTGTTGTGCATGCACGCGGGCAGGGCTTTCCCCGATCTCTGCAGGTTCCACCCTCTGCAGATGCCTCTCCGTGGCAGGAAAGCAAGAGAAAGCTAGGACGTGATAGGGAGAGAAACTGCAAAGATCGGAGGAGGCACGGAAGGCAGGAGGCACTCAGTGCGGGGGGAGAAACTTTGGAGATCGTGGAAGGCAGGAGGTAGCTAGGATTCAATGAAGGGGAGAAACTTTGGAGATTGTAGAAGGCAGGAGGCAGCTAGGATTTGATGGGGGAGAAACTTTGGAGATCGTGAAAGGCAGGAGGCAGCTAGGATTAGATGGGGGAGAAACTTTGGAGATGATGGAAGGTAGGAGGCAGCTAAGATTTGATGGGAGAGAAACTGCAAAGATTGGAGAAAGGAGGAATGCAGGAGAAAGCTAGGACGCGATCTCCACAGTTTCTCCCTCGAGTCCTAGCTGCCTCCTGCCTTCTGTGCCTTCTCCGATCTTTGCAGTTTCTACTCCCATCGAGTCCTAGCTACTTCGCCCCCACCCTGAAAAGCCTCCTGCACCAACCTGGAAGCCAAAACAGGGGCCCAAGGTGCATGCGCAAGGGGGCGCATGCACAGGGAACATGCATGCATGTGCAGGGTGCATGCCTGGGGGGCACTCACATTGAATTTTGGGGGTTGTGACACATGCATGTGCATTCATGTGTGTGCGTGCGTGCTTTAGGCACCAAAAAGGTTAACCATCACTGGTCTAGAAAGTGGGAGACTGAATTCTAGTTCCATATTTGTCATGAAAGCCAGCTGGGTGACCTTGAGCCAGTCACTTTCTCACAGCCCAACCCATACCTCCTCACTCTGCGGTATTTCAGTCTGGTGGAATTCCTCATTCCAAATTAATTCTTCATTAGGGAATTGGAGGGTCCCCTCTGTCTAGTCCACCATTGGGTTCCACTTCTTTAACCAGATTAGCCTCAAAACTAAGGGCCCAGTCCATCCCTGGTGTCAAAATGAAAGCAATGATTTCGGAGTGATTTACCATCATTAGTTCAAGTGGTTCAGTGACAAATGTGGCCGGGTCACCCCCTGCAATGCACCCATCACGTTGACAGATGAGACTGAGGTTTTTAGTGGCCTTAGCTGAATGCCCAGTTCCCCGATCAGAGTTGAGCTTATTAGGTTTTTAGTGCACCCCGAATCTAGTAATTTCTCCTGGTTACCAGAATTAACAGTTTTATAGGGGTTGTAAAGGGTTCAACAACCGCACTCACCAACCGCACTCACCAAAGAGTCTTCATAATCACTTTCCGACTGACTGGTTTCCTCCACCGGATGTTTTGGAGTTCCTTGCACCGCAATTGATTCCGGCAGGAACTCAACAATTACATGGGTCTTCATGGCGACACCTTTGTCACAGAGTAGTGACTTTGAGGGTTTGCCATATGTTAAATAAATAAATAAATAAATAAACCAATTTAGAATGTATCGATGCTGCTAGGATGAAAAATTGTGTTTGTGTGTGTTGAAGAATGTTTAAACATCTGAACCAAGTTATTTGTACCAGTGGCATTAATAGAAATTGAATTGTTCTAATAATTGTTTTTATTAAAATTAGAGTATCCATATAGTCTTGGAAAAATTGAAGAACATATCTGAAAAAGATATATAAGAATAAAACAGGTTTATTTTTATTTAGAACTTTGCTTTAGAAAAGAAGATTCTAGAGCAAAACCAAGAAAAACCTAATAAAATATAAATTCTATTAAAAATATCTAAAACCAGCATATGTGAATTTATTTTTAAAACATTAAATTTTGTATTTTTCACATGTATGTGAAAAGCTGTACAAGGTACAATTTGTATAGTAAAAGTTAACTCGAAAAAATAAAAGACAAAAATGAAAAATATTATTATTGAAAAATAAATATAAAGAAAATAAAGGATGGTCCTTTATAAATTGAGGGCATATGTTCACTGTAATTAAAAACAATGCATATAGAATGGCATCTTTTTGGTCTTCCACAGTATGTGAAATGCATTAGTTGTGGCTTCTAAGAAGTAAAGTTTTCTTTTGCTTGGCAGTGAAATATAGTATAGTCACTTTTAAACTTTGTGGTATATCAGAATAATAAATGAACAGAGCTATATGGGTAGGAGGCTGTTTGTGGAGGAACTATTTTAATTTGTTAATCAAAGCCACAATATGAATTCTTTCTAGCATAGTGCTACCACTTCTCCACAACTTCCTGCCCACATCTCATTTGATGAGACTGAATGAAGCCTCCTAGCTTTCCTACATAATCAGTATCATACAACAGCACAGTAAACATAACAGTGCATTTCAGATATGCATCTCAGAGGCCAGTACCCAGTAACCCTTAGATTTGTATTTCTTTTGTAGTTACATCTTCATGCTCAGTCTGCAGACTCTGAGAACTGATAGAATAATTCCAAGACATCATATTAGCCCGATTTGCAAAATAATGAATTCTTGTTGCTATTATCAGTGATAACTAAAGACATAATTATTAGAATTTAATGTTAAGAAAAAGAAAAAACAGATTTTTGTCAAGTCAGATTTTGATAGCAATATATTTTGAAGTATTGCATGCAATCTATGAGTCCAAACAATCAAATTGCAGAAATATATAGTCCAGTTTTGGAGGGAAATCATAAAGTTCCTTTAGTAGTATTTGTGATATTTTTATTTTTTGTTCCTAAATAAAGGACCGTTATAATAACATTTATTTCTTAAAATTTATATGCCACTCATTTAACTGTCAAGTGAGTCTGGGTGGCTTATAACAAAATAACTGGACAGACTCTCATTAGAATGGATCAGAATCCAGAAATTGCTCTTGATCAGTCAAGGGCTTTTTGATACTTCCAGGAAAAAACGGCCTTCTTTCTTTAGCGGGGTAGTACCATTGCAATGTAAACAACAGTTTTCTGCCTTTCATGACATCCAACACCAACTCCCTCAGGTAACTTTCTCATTTTGTCTAATAGTATCTCTTCTGACAAAGACCTCTGGTTTTCTTACTCCAGTACATAAGTGTTTGTTCTATTTAAGCCTGTGTGTCATATGGAATTGAAAACTGGAAGTGGAATTGGAAGATTGAGGAAAAAACACATGTGCCTAAATATTTATGTGGCACAAATATTTTTTCTTTCCCTAAATTGCAAAGCAATGTATATAAAAGAAAATTTTGCTCTTCACTAGCATTTTCTTACCCTTAGCCTATTTAAAGCAGGAGTCTCCAATCTTGGCAGCTTTAAGACTTGTGGACTTCAACTCCCAGAATTCCTCAGCCAGCTGAGCTCCTCAAGTCTTAAAGTTGCCAAGGTTGGAGACCCCTGATTTAAAGCATCTTACTCAGGGGTGAATTGCTCCCGGTTCAGACCGGATTGCCTGATCCGGTAGTGATGGTGACGAGTAGTTCGGAGAATGGGTAACAAAAATCCCTGCGTGCCCCCCACCCCCACCACCATGCCCAGCTGAGCCGCACGATCATCAGAGGCTTTTTTTTTTTTACTTTTCAAAGCATTTTTTCTACAACTTCTTCCGTCGAAAAAATGCTTTTAAAAGTAAAAAAAAAGCCTCTGATGATCACGTGGCTCAGCTGGGATCTCAGAGGCTTTTCAAAGCATTTTTTTGCATTTGCAGAAAAAATGCTTTGAAAAGTTAAAATTAAAAAAAAAGTTGGTCATGTCCACCCAGTCACACTACCCCACCACCACCAAACCACGCCCAAGAACCGGTAGTAACAAATTTTACATTTCACCCCTGATCTTACCGTTTCAGTGCTTATATTAACAGCAAATATCTATGCCTTGTCATAGATATGACAAGCCACCTATGAACTCATTTGAAAAACCATAACATGTAATGCTTCCCTTATAAAGATCTGTTTTTTCTTTTTTAATGACCTACTCTTCTTTAAAAATAAAAGAAGCCAAGAAGAATTTGAACAGACAGAAAAAAACAAAACACAGTCCAAACTAGATTTCTGCCAGGACTTCTTTCAAAAAGTGTCTGTTAAAATTGTCTGGCTTGCTAGTAGAAGGAACGAGCTTTTCCTTTTTTGGTAGAAAATGAATAAACTGACATGTAGGCTGATGATAATCTTACATCAGCACATCCCACCGAGCTTACAAATAGAAATCTGTTGACTCTAAGCTGGAGTCTCCAACACTGAACTAAAATTGCATCCAGGTTTAAAACTTAGCATATGAGAATCCATAAAACATTTGGAGCTTTGCTTTGAATAAAAACACATATAGTTGCTTATCCCAAGTAATAATTCAGAGTCTTGCCCCTGTATAATAGTTCTGTGCTTATTTTAAAGTCATATCTTCAGAACTTCCTGCTTCCAACAGAGCCAGATATTGGTCACATAACAGGCCATTTAACACCAATATACAGATAGTCCTCGACTTATGACTACAACTGAGCTCAAATTTCTGTTGCAAGCGAGACATTTGTTAAGTGAATTTTGCATCATTTTATTACCTTTCTTGCCATATTTGTTAAGTGAATCACTTCAGTTATTAATTTAGTAACAGGGTAACAGGGCAAACCATTTCTGTAAAACTTGGCAAGAAAACAAAAGGAACTTGGGAGGGAGGGAGGGAGGGGGAGGGGGGAAAGAGAAAGAAAGAAGCTTCCCATCTAGGACCTCAAGTGTGTATGTGAGACACACACACACACACACACACACACACACACACACACACACACACAATCTGCTGTGGTTAATAAAGGTTCTAGCTATGCACAAATTTAAAGTATTTTGCCAGTTTGAGAATAGTTTAATGAATGTGATGGAATCTTGCCTATCTGGGGTCTGGAGTGTCATATAAAGTTTAAAGAAAATATTTCAGATTTTGCTTTTCTGTCTTTGATTAGGAAAAAACATACTCTTCAATGGTCCCTGGAAAAAGTGGCAATATCTATATTGCTATGAAAACAACAGAGTACTTTTTCCACCTCAAGTCTTCCCCCGAAGTTTTAGAACAGATTTCCTGAGTAATTCTAATGTGCACGCACACATACACACACACCTGATTTGTTTATTTTGGAAACAAGGAAAGGGCTCAAACATGCAGAAATCTGTTTTCCACAGTGCTGATATTTGAGCAGTTAATACTTTTGAGACATTGCTCTATCTGAGTTGTTCTGACTTTAGCACAGAAATGGATCAGTTTTGAAGAGGCTGAATTACAGCTGTTCCAGAAGATCTGTAGATACTTGAGAAATGAGATATGTGGCCCTGTATTTTTTTGAAGTGGAATTAAAGTTTTGGGGTATGTTAATTTAAATATCTGGAAATGTTTAAAGATCAGTTTAAGAGGCAGGTACAATCACTTTCAAGAATAGGCAAGTGAGATATTTAAGGTAATACCGACAGCTTTAATTCTATTTCAGAAAATGTAGAATCAGATATTTTCAAAGTATTTGCCAATTTTCTTCTTCTGCTAGATCACTTTATACTTCTCACATATACATCTCACTTGCCCATTGTCCCATGCACATATATTTGCTATGATCTGTCTGCTTTTGTATGTTTTGTTTCATGTTTCAGATTGATGCAATACTTTTGTTTTGGACATCAGCATCAGGACCCTTTATTTTTTATTAGCATTTCTTCCTACAGTTTAAAAGTGTGGGAAGATGAACTTTGTTGAAATCCCCTAGTGAAGTCCCCCACCCCCATTCCTTCCTTCCTTCATTTGCAGTCTTCCTGTGTATGTCAATGCCTGTGATCTCATAATCCAAAAATAGCCTCAACTACACATGCGTATGTGGGGAGGCAGTGAACTTTCCCCCCCTGTAATTAATTAATTGATTACATAATATTAATTAATATTATTGAATGAATTCTCCTAAAGTAAGCAGGAAATCAAAGATGTAAATTCTGAATTAGTTTGGTGGGAGCCATAGGTTTATCTTGCTTAATGGGGGCCATATCTACACCTCAAAATTCCAGAACATCGAAAAAAACAGGACATTTGTGCCTAATGCCAAAGAAAATATTATTTCTTTGTTTTTGTTTTCCCTCCTCTTCTTAGAGGAAATGTCAAGAGCACCGCACCAATCTTCTCCAAAATGTGAATCAATTATGACGTCACATAGATGTTTCTGTGAATGTGTAAAGAACTGTGTGATTGACATTTTCCCTCTGATCTGTGCACATACAGGTGAAACTCGAAAAATTAGAATATCATGCAAAAGTTCATTTATTTCAGTAATGCAACTTAAAAGGTGAAACTAATATATGAGACAGACTCATTACATGAAAAGCGAGATAGTTCAAGTCTTGATTTGTCATAATTTTGATGATTATGGTTTACAGCTAATGAAAACCCCAAATTCACAATCTCAGAAAATTAGAATATTGTGAAAAGGTTCAATATTGTAGGCTCAAAGTGTCCCACTCTAATCAGCTAATTAAGCCATAACACCTGCAAAGGGTTCCTGAGCCTTTAAATGTTCTCTCAGTCTGGTTCAGTAGGAATTACAATCATGGGAAAGACTGCTGACCTAACAGTTGTGCAGAAAACCATCATTGACACCCTCCATAAGGAGGGAAAGCCTCAAAAGGTAATTGCAAAAGAAGTTGGATGTTCCCAAAGTGCTGTATCAAGGAACATATTAATAGAAAGTTATGTGAAAGGGAAAAGTGTGGAAGAAAAAGGTGCACAAGCAGCAGGGATGACCACAACCTGGAGAGGATTGTCAGGAAAAGGCCATTCAAAAGTGTTGAGGACTTTCACAAGGAGTGGACTGAGGCTGGAGTCAGTGCATCAAGAGCCACCACACACAGATGGATCCTGGACATGGGCTTCAAATGTCATATTCCTCTTGTCAAGCCACTCCTGAACAACGTCAGAAGCATCTTATCAGGGCTAAAGACAAAAAGAACTGGTCTGTTGCTCAGTGGTCCAAAGTCCTCTTTTCTGAGGAGAGCAACTTTTGCATCTCATTTGGAAACCAAGGACCCAGAGTCTGGAGGAAGAATGGAGAGGCATACGCTACAAGATGCTTGAAGTCCAGTGTGAAGTTTCCACAGTCTGTGTTGATTTGGGAAGCCATGTCATCTGCTGGTGTTGGTCCACTGTGCTTCATTAAGTCCAGGGTCAACACAGCCATCTACCAGGAGATTTTGGAGCACTTCATGCTTCCTTCTGCAGATGAGCTTTACAGGGATGCTGACTTCATTTTCCAGCAGGACTTGGCACCTGCCCACACTGCCAAAAGTACCAAAA
The DNA here is from genome assembly GCA_038048745.1 of Coluber constrictor foxii. Classification (NCBI taxonomy): domain Eukaryota; kingdom Metazoa; phylum Chordata; class Lepidosauria; order Squamata; family Colubridae; genus Coluber; species Coluber constrictor. The sequence goes on along the minus strand of CM075961.1, from coordinate 107,633,302 downwards.
CCTGGCTCAATGACCATGGGATTACTGTGCTTGATCAGCCAGCAAACTCGCCTGGCCTGAACCCCATAGAGAATCCATGGGCATTGTCAAGAGAAAGATGAGAGACATGAGACCAAACAGTGCAGAAGAGCTGAAGGCCGCTATTGAAGCATCCTGGTCTTCCATAACACCTCAGCAGTGCCACAGGCTGATAGCATCCATGCCACGCCGCATTGAGGCAGTAATTGATGCAAAAGGGGCCCAAACCAAATACTGAGTACATATGCATGCTTATACTTTTCAGAGGTCCGATATTGTTCTATGTACAATCCTTGTTTTATAGATTTCATGTAATATTCTAATTTTCTGAGATTGTGAATTTGGGGTTTTCATGAGCTGTAAGCCATAATTATCAAAATTATGACAAATCAAGGCTTGAACTATCTTGCTTTGCATGTAATGAGTCTATCTCATATATTAGTTTCACCTTTTAAGTTGCATTACTGAAATAAATGAACTTTTGCATAATAGTCTAATTTTTTGAGTTTCACCTGTATGTAGTATTATAATACTAAGAAAGGTAAGTCAGGTAACCAATATATAATAGATCAGCAAGCAGTATCTAATTAGATCATTTGAGCAATTTATTTGTTTTAATAAGTGAGAAATTCAAGAAATGAATTTTTACAAGAAGAATAGAATGCATTTAAATATTCTGGTGTTTTAAAATGGTATTAAACAAGGTGAAGGTGTAATTATATTCTGAAAGAACTTAAACATTTTTAGCCTCAAATTCAGCAAGCAGAACAAGGGTTTTAAGTTATAAGATTACCTCTTTAAAACATTCTACAATCCAAGAAGGTGGTGGCGCCTAAAAATAAGAAAGAAGTCCCAAAATGAACAAAATATGAATCTCAAATCATGATGTTGAAACTATCCATGGTTTGAGAAATACAATTCAAAGAACCAATTATGTATGGGATTTTTTTTTCTGTAGACAAGAGTGATAGAATGATGCTGAATATTTTTTTTTCTTATGACAATTTCATATACTGGATATTTATTTATTATTTATTTATTAATCATATTTCTATGCCGCCCACTCTCCGAGGACTCTGGGTAGCTTACAACAATCAACAGTATACTAAATAGCATATTGCTCCCAACAATCTGGGTCCTCATTTTACCCACCTCGGAAGTATGGAAGGCTGAGTCAACCTTGAGCCGGTGAGATTTGATCTGTTGAACTAGTAGTCAGCTAAAGTAACTGCAGTACAGCACTCTAACCACTGCACCACCTCGGCTTTTGTATGTGTTGGATATGTTTCATGGCACTAGTACAGTGCTTGATTTCTCTTTCTTTCTTTCTTTCTTTCTTTCTTTCTTTCTTTCTTTCTTTCTTTCTTTCTTTCTTTCTTTCTTTCTTTCTTTCTTTCTTTCTTTCTCTGGTTTTATATTCATTGTAACTTTTGTTTTTGGTATTTATTTATCTATTTGTTCATTGGCTTACACTAAAGTTAAAAGAGAAAATTAGTCATAACACATATTCCATTAACTTCATTAGGAAGTTTCATAATAAATTTATTTAACCAGAGTAAATCTCACTGTAGTAGTTTCCTCTTAGATAAGTGAGTAGATATGCAGCCTCTGTGCTGCTGAATTAATCTTGATCTCACCAATTTTTTTCTGCTATATACTCATTCACTAAAATGTTTTTAAAAAGCTTTTCCTTCTGTTACTTTCAGGATGAGATGGGTATTGCTTGTGAATTGTTGGAAACGGACTCAGAATTCCTTAAGTGCAGTGTGGGCTTTCCCTTCATGAAATCTAAATCCAAGGTATTGCTTGATGGTTTCCTACAACAGTGAGTTTCCCTGCATAGCAAAGAAATGTGTGGAGTGGGGTGTTTAGTGCTCTTTGAGCTTGCTTGTTTTCTTGCAGGTGTTTCATTACCCAAACCAGGTAATATCATCAATGCTAGAAGTCTGTGGACCATAAATGACAGATAGTCCTCACTTACCGACTGCACTTGGGATAAACTACTAAGCAACACAGTCATTGAGTGAAAATTCATATGACTATGCCAGTCTGTGATATCAATTCTGGTTGCAGTGGTTAAATGAATCACAATGGGTGATTAAATGTGCCATCAGTTATGGCTTACAACTTCCTGCTGGCTTCTTCATTTATTTTGCTTGTTGGAAGCTGGCTGAGAAGGCCTCAAATGGCAATTGCATGACCATGGGGAACTGCAACCATACTAAATGTATGCCAGTTGCCAAGCACTGAAATCATGATCACATGACTGTGGGGACACTTTGACTGCTGAAATTTCAAGGACCGGTCGCAAGTCTCATTTTTTGGCACTGGACTAACTCTTTGTTTTTTCTTAGAAGGAGCTGTTAATTTTTCCTCACCAGGTAAAATTTAGGAAGAGGACAGTGACAACTATTCATAACCACGGAATCCTAAAGGAAATAGACTAGGAATTCAAATGGGAATCTTTTTTAGCTGCCAGAAAATTATTCTGTAAAGCTATCCTTGGCAAAGCCTTCAAAGATGGCTGTCTACCATTGGTATCCTTAGTTGCTCAGTCATGTTTTGTACTTTTGCTTGCTAGTCAAAGGATTTAAAGGTCAGATGAATAGAGCACAGAGCCAATAAAAATAAAATGTTTTTTTCTGTTCAAGTTTTATTTGTTGCATTTGTTAAATTAATTCTGGAGATTATGCTATTATATTTTGACAGTGTTTCTGAATGTTTTGAAACTTAATTCTGTGCTGGATCAGTTTAAGAGACTTTGCTCCTTGAGGTATAGTAACAAATAGCACCCATACTCCATTGTCAATATGCAAAATACCAAAAGGCAGGAAAATTAATTAGACAAGTCCTTGAGCATCTTTTTTTCATTTTGGGGAGGGAAAAGACAATAGTGTTGAAATTAAAAATTAACTATCTTTAAATAATTACAATAATTGGATCTAATTCTGTATGTCTCCAATTGAGTCAAATCATTTTTGATAAGCATGGCTGGATTTTCATTTTCGTTGTTGCTGTTTTTGGTCACTTCCTATCCATGTCACTTCAGTTTAGGAAGGAAAATGAAATTAATACTACAACAGGTTTTATTGCAGTAAAATATGTAAGTTGAATATTATATTCACGATTGGTTGCTTTTCCTAAGCATAATTTCTCCTACTAGACAAGATTTGGGTTTCAGAAAAGTTATAAACAAAACAACCATGCCTTCCTTCCACCAGTACCATGGCCAGTAACAGGTCTATAAGGGACCAAGATATGGGTACTTTGCCCCCTATATATTTGTGCGCAAATTGTTCAAAAGTCTATTTCAAATACAACAGAAATGCAGATTAAATATATATATTTCAGCTGAAGATATATTCCATGCTTTTCAGTAAGGAAAAGACAAAGGTGTGTTCAAGCTGTTATTAGAAAGTCCTTACTGTAGATAGTTCATCTGTCTTTTTAGTTTTGGGTGTTGCCTCACTGTGAGATGTCAGTGATAAATATTTTCAGTATACTACTAAAATATTAATGAGTATATTCAGATTTTATTATGTGATTGTAAAATCCAGATTAAATTAGTTGTTTTACCAAAACATTTCAAAGATGAACCTCACAGTTGACGCACAATGGCGTTGACAGGCTTATAAAAATAGTCCTGATTTCAGCTAAATGACAGGCTTTCTGTGGGAGAAGCCAGCAGGAAAGGTAAAATCTAATGCTCCTATTCCACTTTTGAATGATTAGTATCTATTTTATACTCTTTGTGCGCAATGATTGAATTTAACTGGTGAAAGCCTTGCTGACCACTATTTACATACATAAATTTATAATACAGCTGTGAGTCAGCCACAGAAGTCTTTTCCTTGTGTTTATTATGCCTAGTCAGAGTGGGACAGTTGGACATGTACACAGAAAGATATCAATGTATGATTTCTCATATTTGAAAATGTATAGATATTTAAAATCTGGAATATGATTAAATGGTGTTGAATATATATTTTTGGAAAAAAAATACAATGATGCAATGAAAGGAAGATATTCAAATAGAAATCATGATTATTCGAATATCCACAATGTGCTAAATGTTGCTTTCTGTTTCTCTTAGTATGAATTCAGTGTTATTTTTGACACAAGCCATTTGTCTGGGGAAGAAGAAATTATTTCATTCCTTGTATCTGCTCAGAGGTAATAAAGATTTCACATTCAGTTTCCATTGTTGTGGCACATTGGGACTATGTCTGTGACCTAACACATGACTTGTTTACATTCCTGGGATTGGATAACAAATGCATAGCCTCAGAAGTGAAATCGATACATGGCAATTAGGGAAGAGTCTCTCAGTGTCATCTGCAGTAGGTTCACATTAAAAATAAATGCCAGTTTAGTACTCCAAGCAACACAACACTAGATGATTTACCTATCAGTTAGATTTGCCATACTATTCCACTGTAGTAGTCACAAGCCTAAAACCTTCCCAGAAAAACTAAGCCTAAAGTTTCCAGATTTCTCAGCTTGTATAGACAGGCAGAAAATGCTGGCTGGTAATTTTGACAGCCCAAACTCATCTGGACAACAATGCAGTATAAAGCCATCTTAAGGACATTATATAAAATTAAAATAGCGTCTTGTCTAATTTAATGTTAATATCTCCATACTAATGGACATGAGAATTTTTGGGACCATGTTGTCCAAGATTCCCTGATATAAGAAACTTCCTTCAGTAATACGCTATTGCTCTTTATTGATCCTAAGCAACTAAAGAGAGATTATAGTCAGGTATATAGTATAATGCTTTGCCTCAGTGTATTTATGTCAATGAAATATAACGCAAAGAGAATATAGTATTAAAAGATGTACGCTTCTTGGGAGGAAAGCTGGGGCAAATCTAGACAGCACTTTAAAAAGCAGAAATCTTACCTTGCTGACAAAGGCCTATAGTGAAAGTTATGTTTTTCCAGTAGTAATTTATGACTGTGAGAGTTGGACCATAAGGAAGATTGAGCACAGAAGAATAGATGCTTTCAAATTGTGATGTTGGAGACGACTCTTGAGGGTACCTTGGACTGTAAGGAGAACAAATCAGTAAATCCTAAAGGAAATAAATCCTGACTATTCTTTGGAAGGATAGATACTGAGGGTGAAGCTCAAATACTTTGGCCACCAAATGAGAAGAAAGGACTCATTGGAAAAGACCTGATGTTGGGAAAGATTGAAGGCAAAAAAAGAAGAGATGGCAGAGAATAAGATGGTTAGATAGCATCATTGATGAGTAGGTAGGAGTTTGGGCAGACTCTGGCAGACAGTGGCAGACAGGGGGTGCCTGGCTTGCTACGATCAATAGGGTTGCAAAAGGTTGGACATGAATAAGCTTAGGAACAACAACTAAAGCTTATAAAAAAGGCTGTCTTCTCCCTTGTGCTGTTTAGAGGGTCCATTGAGTGGGCTATCTCCTGTCCGATTGGTCTGAGACTGAGTAAGAAATTAGAATAAACACACCTCCTCTACCTGTTACCCCAGTTCTTTACTCAGTCAGATCCAAGAGACTTGTGTTTTCCTTGTGCTCCATTAGTGGACTGTCTAAACCTTTCCTGTTTCTTTAAAATCTGCTCTTTCTACCTGACTTTACTCTAGTAAACTTTTATCTATTCCGAGGATTAACAATCAGCACAACCTCCCTGCAGCTCAGCTGAGCCGAGGTTCTTCTAATCGGCTGCAGTAGCTCCAAAGCTGATCAGCCTTTGAATTCATCACTTAATTATCAAACTGTGAGTTGTTGGGGTGTGTAGGAGGGGCCGTTCTGTAGGTCCCAGTGCAGCTGGGATTGAGGAGAGGCTTCGTTCCGATGAAGTCCAGCTCTCCCATGCATCGCCGGAGCTGCCCTTGTTCACAGGACTATCTCGTTAGTCCTTTAATTGTAGCAGCATGTGTAAGCTCTTTACAGAGCAGTTCGTCTGCTCCGGAGCTGGTTAGAACCTTATTTAAAGAGATATTGCACGTTTAAGCCTTTTGACTCTGATAGCTGATTCTCCCTAACAGCAGAGCTGTTTTACTTTAATTGCTTTCCTGACGGCTGCCATTTTGGGTGGCTTAATCTGTGAAGTCATTCCGGCGCCATTTTGTTGCCTCAAAGGGTGGGGGGGGGAGCCCTACTCCTGAGGCCTATTATTACTGAAATCCACCTTTTTAGTCACATTATCAGAATTATTTAATTGTATTCCTCTCATTATTTTGAATTAAGGCATACTGTGTTGCTATAGAGCCTTATATTATTTCAAGCTGCATTTCTAACATGGCTAATCATAGCCGCTCAAAAAAGAGCTCTAAATCACCCTCTCATCAGGAGGACAGTTCAAGGGGTAAACATTCTTCCAAGAGACCAGCTCCTCAATCTGCTCACTCCTCTTCCTCTGAAGCTGCAGAGAAAGATGCCAAATGAAGGCACTTGGCCTTAGTCAAGCAATTTGACAGAGCTAAGAGGCAAGCAGAAGTCATAGGGCATCCTCCACCTGCCACAATGCCTATTCAGTCTTCTTCACCTCAGGAGCAACCCATTTCTGATCTGCCTCTTCAGAAGACAGTTTCTTGGTCCCCCAACAGATCTACCACTGCTATGGATGATCAGTCCATCGTTAGAGAGGTCTTCGCTCAGGGATCTGTTGCCACTCCATCTACACAACCTCCAGCTTGTGCTTCTCTAGCTCCTGCCACTTTCACCCCTACCACCTCAGGCCTTTGTCTAGAAGAAGAGCCTTCCTCTTCCATTTCCCAGAAGAAGTGCGATCTCATCGCTCAGACCATGGCCAAGACCATTGATACTGCTCTCACCCAAAGAGGGATCCTAGCTCCTTCGTCTGCTCCAATTCAACCACATCGTTCTTCCAGAACATCTTCCCATCTGGACAGTGAGGTTTCCTCCCACACTGGGTCTCCATCACGCTCTCAGCATAGCAACCAGTCTGTTATTGATGAGGTGGATTGACTTTGACTATAACATTTCTGAGGAGGAGGATTCTTCTTCTTCTTCAGACAAACCCCGTTCCTTGGGTCTCTTCAAGCATGAACTCTTCAAGACCTTACTGCACAAAGCCAGAGTCACCATCAATATGAGTAGCTCCTCCTCTGCTCCAAAGGCAGCCGAGAGCCACGACTCCAATACCACCTGTTTGCAGAAGCTGTGGCTGAACAAGAGGTCATTCCTTCACCTAAACTGTTTCTGGACACCGTCCAACGTCAATGGATCCAGCCCGGCTCCATTTCCAACCCAAGTGGTCTAGACAAAAAACTATATACCACTGAACAGGAATTCGAAGATCTTCTCAAACTGCCTTCAATTGATGCCCCCATGGCTAGTCTTACCTCTTCCAGCATCCTCCCGTCAGATGCCACTGAGGGTCTCTGTTCTGAGGACAGGCGCGCTGAAACATCTATCCGCAAGACTCACGAGGCCATGACTTGGGCCATCAAGTCCGCTACCGCGGCTTCTTTCTTTGCACATACCTCTCTCATCTGGCTCCATCAGATGCAATGCAGACCGCCTCCCAATGACACCCGGCTTCACCAGGACATCAGCAAGGTCATAGCTGCATGGAATACATGGCTGATGCCACCCTTAACTCTACAAAGTTCGCTTCTAGAGCCCTGGCCTCCAACATTACGTCTCGCTGACTAAGGAGGACTAAGTGGTGTCTTGTAGCAACCCCCATCAAAGGTGGCAACCTCTTTGACGAAGCATTGGATCCTGTTTTGGTCGAATAGTGGAGACAAGAAGAAGGTTCTTCCTTTCTCGTTCAGATGAACTGAAAGATGTTCTAGTTTTCCTTACCATAGACAGTCCTTTCGTTCTACTGCCCAGGATTCCAACCACCGGCCCCTTCATGGTCTTTCAATCCTCTGTCTGACAGATTTCAGGATAGACAGCAATTCAGAGATCTCAGTCGTCAACCCCAGTTCAGGCGGCCCTTTCGTGGCTTCAGTTCCTGACCATTTCTCAGAAACTAATGTCAATTCCACCTTGGATCCCATCAGTGCCAGTCTTGCCCTTTTTTCTAATAGATGGCATTCCACGACCTCCGATGCTTGGGCCATCCAGACAGTATCCCTAGGGGTCACCCTAGAATTTGTTTTCACACACCCCCGTCGATTCATCAGGTGCTCAGTTCCCTCTGACCCTATCAAGAGGTCATCCATGGAGACCAAAATTCAACACCTCCTGTCAATTCGAGCCATTGAACCGATTCCCCCAGAGCATCGGGGAGCTGGTTTTTACTCAATTCTTTTCTTAGTTCGAAAGAAGTCGGGGTGGTGGTGGTGGTAATAGGACCATTCTAGACTTTAAACACCTGAATGTTCATTTTAAATATAGATGTTTCAAAATGCATTCACTACACTCTATCTTGGGAGGCATTAGGCTTGGTAACTTTCTGTCATCCATAGATCTCTGGGAGGCCTACCTGCATGTACTGATCAGACCATCTCACCGACGGTTCCTTAGATTTTGCTATGGGGGGCTCATTTCCAATAAGAAAGGCCCTTTGGGCTTTCTTCTGCACCCCATAATTTTTACTAAGCTCCTCGATGTGGTGGCAGCACATTTGAGGGCTTCACCCATCAGATTGCACTGCTATTTAGACGACATACGCATCCAGTCTTCCTCATTCCAACAGGCTCTTACAGATCTTCAGGCAACTATCACAGCCCTCCAGCCCCACAGCTTCACCATGAATTGGGAGAAGAGCCAACTGCATCCGTCCACCGATCTCGTTCACCTGGGAGCTTGCATAGACACAAAGGCTGGCCTTGTGTTCCTGTTGCAGGTACACCAACACAACATCAGATCCACAGTGAGTCAGATCAGATCTGTCCGCAAGCCTCCGCTTCTCCTACTCTCCCAATTATTGGGTCAGATGATTTCCTGCCTCTCCATTGTTCCCTGGGCCAGGCTTCATTCCCGCCCGCTCAGTGATTCCTTCTTCCCAGCCAGAGGGCAGGCATAAGCAATTCCAACTCCAAGGTCAAGGTCAAGGTTCCATCGAGGGTTCTATCGTCTCTCAACTGGTGGACATCCGCAGCTCTAGAAAGAGGCTCATCTTTCCTCGAATCCCAACATCTGATTCTGACCACGGATGCCAGTCTCTTTAGCTGGGGGGCTCACCTCAACGGCCAGATTACCCAGGGCCATTGGACACTGGGGGACCTTCAAAACAACGTCAACTGGGCAGCCCATTTGGCTCTATGGCACTTCCAACGCCAACTTTCCGGTCAACATGTGCTTCTCAGGACAGACAACGTCACCACAAAAGCCCACGTGAATCGTCAGGGCAGAACATGATCAAGGACCCTCATGAGCAAGGCTGCAGAGCTGGGAGCCTGGGCTCTCCTTAGAGGCAGAGCACATCATGGGCTCCACCAACCTTCAGGTGGACTGGCTAATCAGGATGGACATCAACCTGGCAGAGTGGCAACTGCACCCAGATCTTTTCCATCAAATTGTCCTCTGCTTTGGCCAGCCAAAAATGGATCTGTTTGCCACCCCGAACAACATCCAGGTACCCTGTTTTCTATCCAGGTACTGGAGCCCAATGGTGGAAGGGACCAACGCCCTCTGCTGCAAATGGCCACAGGATCTCCTTTACACCTTCCCTCTGATTCCTCTCACACTGCGAGTCATATGGAAGATTTTTTATTTTTATTTTTTATTTTTTATTTTGTTTCAATTTATAAACCGTCCTTCTCCTTCCGGACTCAGGGCAGTGAACAGCCAAAATAAAACATGGTATACAAAAATTAAAAGCAATTAAAAACTATTAAATATTTTCAGCTGACAATTAAAACAATCCAATTTAAAATCGATTTCAATTTAAAACAGAGGATGGGATCAAGCCAGCCCAGCTGGATGGAACAAATGGGTTTTAAGGGCCCGACGAAAGGTCCAGAGATCTGGTATCCTGCGTATCTCTGGGGGTAGGTCATTCCAGAGGGTGGGCGCCGCCACAGAGAAGGCTCTCCACCTGGGGGTCGCCAGCTGACACTGGCCGATGGCACCTGGAGGAGGCCCTCTCTGTGTGAGCGTACTGGCTGGTGGGAGGCTATTGGTGGCAGAAGGCGGTCCCGCAAATACCCAGGTCCTAAGCCATGGAGCGCTTTAAAAATGGTCACCAACACCTTGAAGCACACCCGGAAGACCACCGGGAGCCAGTGCAGCTCGCGCAGGAGAGGTATCACATGGGAGCGCCACGTCACTCCCATAATTCCCCGCGCGGCCACATTCTGGACCAGTTGGAGCCTCCGGGTGCACCTCAAGGGGAGCCCCATATAGAGAGCATTGCAGTAGTCCAGGCGGGAAGTCACGAGAGTGTGAGTGACCGTGCGTAGGGAGTCCCAATCTAGAAAGGGACGCAACTGGCGTATCAGGCGAACCTGATAAAAAGCCCCCCTGGCCACGGCTGTCATGTGTTCTTCTAAAGACAGCCGTGTGTCCAGGAGGACGCCCAAGTTGCGAGCCCTCTCCGTGGGGGCCAATGTCTCGTCCCCAATAGTCAGTGATGGTGTCAGTTGGCTATATCGGGATGCCAGCAGCCACAGCCACTCGGTCTTGGAGGGGTTTAGTCGGAACCTGTTTCTCCCCATCCAGGGATTTTAGTCGGAGGGATTTAGTCGGAGCCTGTTTTTCCCCATCCAGGGTTTAGTTGGAGCTTGTTTCTCCCCATCCAAACCCGCACAGCTTCCAGGCACCAGGACATCACTTTAACAGCATCGTTGGATCCTGGAAGAAAGAGCAGAGGTCATTCTCACTGTCCCGTATTAGCCTCCCTGGCCCTGGTTCGTGGACCTCAAGAAGCTCTTGATGGGCAGTCCATGGAGGATCCCACCAAATTGTATAGCTCTCATTCAAGGAGCTGTCCAACATCCAGAACCCCAATGGTTGCAGCTAGCCTCCTGGCCATTGAGCGGGAGATCCTGAGGAAGGAACACTTCTCTTCCAAGGTAATTTTCACTCTGCTCACCTCTCGCAGAAGGTCCACCACCTGGATTTATGATGCCACCTGTTCCGCCTTTCGTCGATGGTGCGCAGTTTCTGACATTATGCCCACTCACGCTTCCATTCCACGGATACTGGGCTTCCTCCAGGCTGGATTCGCAGTCAACACTCTGAGGCATCAAGTCTCCGCTCTGGCCACCATAATTCCCAGCAAGGACTACGGTTCATTGAGGCTTTCTTCGGGGAGCATCCAATCTCCACCCTCCCACAGTACACAGATTCCCATCCTGGGACTCAGCCTTGTACTTCGGGTTCTAATGGACCCCCCTTTCGAACCATTATCCTCTGCCAGCCTGAAATTCCTCACCTTCAAGATAGCCTTCCTCATTGTGATCACCTCCGCTCGTCGAGTGGGCGAACCTCTCCATCCAAAGGGACCTGTGCATCTTCCATCCTGATCATGTAATTCTTCGGCTCGATCCCACCTTCCTTCCAAAGATCAACACCTGGTTTCATAGACCCCAGGAGATTGTTTTACCCAATTTCTGCCCCAACCCCGTTCATCCCACCGAATGACAATGGCACTCCTTGGATGTACGTCGGGCTTTCAAGAGGTATATTCATAGGACTGCGTCTTTCTACATGGAATCCTTATTCATCTCCTTCCAACCTACTTCTCTTGGATCAAAGGTATCCTTGGCTACCATCTCTCGCTGGCTTAAGGCATGCATTATGTTGGCTTACGAGTGTAGGAACAAGGCACTTCCCAGTCGCATTACAGTGCACTCAACCTGCAGCGCTGCTACCACCTCAGGCATCCCTCCTTGAGATCTGCAGGACTGCCACGAGGATCTCCCCAACATCCTTTATTCGACATTACAAATTGGATAAATTTGTCTCGGCTGAGGCCACCTTTGGCCGTAGAATTCTTCAACAGGTTCTCCCACTGGAAGATTCCGTGCCTCCATTCTATCTTCCCTCCCTAGGGATATGTAGCTTGGGTATATCCCACTCAATGGACACTCTAAACAAGGCAAGGGAGAATGAACATTGGACATAACTGAAGGTTCTTTCTCCTTGCGCTGTGTGGGAGTTCATACCCTCCTTTGTTTGTTTTTTCTCTTCCATCTCAGTTCCTTTTTTCCTATAGCATTGCGCTCAAATCACTTGATTCTTTGGATCCGGACCTCGTTTTTCGAATTGGGATAATAGGAAGAGGAGGGGTGTTTATTCAAATTTCTTACTCAGTCTCAGCCCAATCGGACAGGAGTTAGCCCACTCAATGGACTCTCACACAGCGCAAGGAGAAAGAACCTTCAGGTAAGTCCAGTGTTCATTTTTCTTTCAATTTCTCTCTGACTCTACCAAAAGATTTATTAATGGGAGGTTTGAAAGAAGGCTTAAGTATAGATTATTTTGGGCAGCATATATTATCATATTAAATCCAAAATTAGCTCTACTTGGTGCATACCATTTGATTTTTATGGGTGTCCTCCAAGTATGATTAAGTTTGCAGTCAATAATTAAGTGCTTTTAGAAATCCTTTCTTCATTGTGAATAAAACCCAGCAAATATCTTAGCATGATTATTATACTAGGAATGAGGAATGACGTTAGTTGCAGGATCTGATCTGGGCTGGTCACTGGGACCAGAGGTTTAGTCTTCCGAGCTTTCAGTCTTGTGCTAGAGCCCATCCTCAGGGAATTTCTCTCTCACCAGAATGTGTCCTAGGACATATATATATTTGCCTTCATTCATAATGGGTTAGTATATAGATTGTAGGAATATTCAGAAAAGCAGACCACTTTAGATAAGCCCTGAATTACCTTATATGCAAAAATATAAATGGAGAATAGTGTTATGTAAATCAGCATGTTAGATGATCGACATTGCTAATCTTAAAATGGCTTATTTTCTGAAGTTCTCCACTTTATATATTCAAAATAGCTCTGTTGTTGTATTCATTACAATGGCATCCAGAGGCTCTCCATTTGAATATTTTCTTAGCTATGCTGTACCTCACTTTACACCTCTGGCTATACTTATTGTAATAATAAATTCACTTGGGCCCGAAAATGTGCTTTACTTGCAGCCAAATTACTAACATCCAAATTAGGAAAAAGCAAATAGTTTTGAAATAGAGGTAATGAATCAGTTAATCCCCTGTTCAGATCAGTGAAGGAAAGCAGAGCATGCTTTTCATTCATGATTTATTAAGATCTACCATACGGTTTATATGTGCAGAGGGTTTATGACACTGAAGCTTCAAAAATGACCAGTGTATTGGCTTAATCTTTTCCATTCTGTCATGACTTAAGTTGTAAGATAGGAACACATTTTTCTATTTCCAACTAGCCTACATTGAACAGAATGTCCATCTTTTTAGGTTATATATTACTTCTCATGACCTTCAGCTGCAATCAAATTTAGAAGTCATGAAGTTTATATATCATATCATGTACAGTCGAGTTATATTTGTCTCTGATGATACAGTTGGCTGGAGATATTATGACTAGACTTCTTTCTAATATGTCCTAAGGCAGGAGCCAGATAATCTTCAAGATTACATTTATTTATCTCATTCATGCATGAGTTAATTTAAAAACACTTTTCAATCATGCCTGTAAAATCATGATTTACTATTGCATCCATGAAATAACTGTTGGATAATCTTTTTTTTTGGCTAAGTTTTTATTTTATTTTATAACATACAAAAATTCCAATTTCAATTGAACAGTGTTTTGTCTGGTTACAAATCATTTTAGGAAATAATAGAAGTGTTCACAACAATATTCCTTGCATTAATATCAATTATATTAATACTAATACTAATACTAATAATAATAATAATAATAATTTAACCAAGTTAACATATCTTCCGTATAGCACTAATTCTTTCATATAATTCCCTGTTTCTAGCTCCTGTTTTTGTCAGCTAACCATTGATAAAATAAGTCAAAAACAAGTTAAAAAGTATTCAGTTTCTTTCTTTCCCTTAATTGTAAGTGTTAGCTTATCCATTTCTGCACATTCTAATATTTTTCTAATCACATCATCATCTGTTGGGATCTCTTCACTTTTCCATTGTTGTGCTATTTTCGCTGCAGTCAATATGATTTGATGTAAAATCTAATATACATTCCCTTGTCTGGTAAAATACCCAACAAAAATGTCTCTGGTTTCAAATCTATATGTTGTTTTATCATTTTTTCCAGCCATGTATGTATTTTTCTCCAATATTTTTTTGCTTTCTAACACATCCACCACATATGATAGTAATGAACCAGGTGTCTGATGACATTTCCAACTTTTTGCAGATTTATCCTTAAACATCATTACTAACCTTGAGGGTGGAAATGCCATCTATGAAACATTTTATAAAAAATTTCTTTTTATGCAGTAGACATTGTTAATTTATAATTTCTATCCCATAATTTCTGCCATTTATCTAACTCAATCAAATTTTTAGCCCATACTATCATTGTCTCTTTTACTTGTTCCTCTTCCATCTTAATACATAGCTATATAATTTCTTTATTAATTTTTCATGTCCCTATTAATATATGATCTAATTCTGTTAATTCTTTATACAAACCATACATTTTTACATCCTTCTTTTGTCTAGATTGTATGTGCACATATGACCACCATGTTATCTCAATCCCTTGCTCACCCAGTTCCTGCTTAGTTTTAAATTCCCCCTTTTCATTTAAAAGATCTTTATATCTGGTAACATTCTCTATATCAATAACATTTGGGTAGATCAGTGCCTCCATTGTGGAAAGTCAGACCAGTATTTTCAAACGTTGTTCTTTAATTTTCTTCCATACTAATAATAATGCATTCCTAACATAGTGTCTTTGGAAATAGCTATGTATTTTGTTTCTTCCATACCATAAAAAAGTATGACAACCTAATTCAAGATTATGTCCCACTGTTGGATAATCTTATTCAGAAACCAGATAAATTTAATTTGATACTGATTTTTTGCAGATATGCAAATAGCTACCCACCCCATCTTAGGTTTTCTTTATCCTAGTTTCAGATTTCTTCTAAGCTTGGCAAAGATAATTGATTTTGTGCTCTGGGGGATATTGTAAAGTCTGTTAAAGAGAGAATTTGAACCAGCTCTCTCCATTTTACTATAGAGGCTTCAAGATGGGTGCATAATGATTTGGCAGGGAATGTGTTGAACACCCTAATACACAGTGCACACATCTCATTATTTTAAGCCATAAAATAGTAGTCCTATCTGCAAGTAGACACAGCAAATGATGAGAATCACATAGGAATGGTCATTGCTCAGCTTGGTGAACTTTTGCTCTTCGATTCCTAAATCAAAGGATACTTGTTTTGTTTCTTTATTATATTGAAAGTAGCTGCATAAAAGGAGACAGTTTTGCATTTCCTCTATTTTTACCTAGTATAAAATCCACATGTCCCTATTTTTAAAGATAAAAAGCTAGGCAGCTATATAGAACATCTTTTCAAATCAGGTACTGGTGGTTAGGCAACCTGATGAGTTATTTACCTCAGTACTTCTATAAATAAATCTTGGTGTAAATTTGTTTATATTTGGGCACTGGCCCACTTTTTATTTATAGGCAGCAGTTAACAAAAGCCTGTCAAAATGCGCAAATAAAACATTGACCTTCTCATATTACATAAAGTAAAATGCCAAGGATGAGAGTTAAGACTCTGAGCAGACCATCATGATGTTTGTTTCTTACTATATGAATAGTAATTTCTGTCAAATTCTTGGCCTTACTCATTCATACATAGGTGAGAGTATTAGATTTTTTTTGCAACACTCAAGAGATTCTTAAGTTACAATTTCTGTAATAAAATATCAAGGGTACAACTATAAATAAACAAAGGATAAACAGCTCTCCATATTAAATCAGATATAAATTTATAAAATGATTGATTGGTTATATACCCACAAGTCACTGGATAGATTTTCTCCATGATGCTGTCAGCATTCCAGAAAAACCCACAACTCCAAGTAAAAACTCCGAAGCAAGCTCTGGACAGATGCTCTATCCCTAACCTCACCTATCAGGTTTTCCAACCACGAACCCATTGCCCCTTGCTAATGCTCTTCTATCTTTGTCTCTTCCTTCCCAGCATTAGAGCCTTTTCCAGAGAGCTAGGTATTTGAAGTAGATGAAATGTAAAACAAGCTATCAAAATAAAATTAAAAAATGGCAACACCTATAAATAAAAGATCCCATTAAACATATAATCAATGTATATATAAGTGTATACCAATGTATGTATACATAATATGTTTTGCTGTTTAACCTCTGCTTTAAGATGAATCTGTATTAACTTCAAACTGCAGGGACTCATGAGAGCTGCCAGGCTCTGCCTCTCCTCCTTTCCCAAGAAAGTACAGACTCTTGAAATGTGGTATTTCAAAAGGAATCTTTTATTGAGAAGAAGTAATAGCAGGACAGGCCAAGCAGACTCTAAATTCCCTCCCAAACTATACAGTTAGAAATAGGGCTTTAGAATCCCTCTCTTCAGTCTGAATGTGGATTCGGCCAATCCACAGGTGTGAAGATATTATTGTAATGGCACTCCTGAGAAACAGATAAGGAGCCGTTCCCAGGATGATCTTCTGCTTTTAACAAACTAAAACAATCCACATGGCCCTCCCTCCTTATTACATTCCAAAGAAGGTGAGAATACTGCAGGACGCTTAGGCACCAGGAGAAGGTTATAAAAATACAGCTTATCCCCATGCTCCTCTCTCCCTCCATTTGAATGGCAGTATCACACGTGGCTACTTTAAAAGGGGTGTAGCTTGTGCTAGAGTGTACGGAGTTGTTGAATGCCATCTCTGCAAAAGGTAATAGTTCAGTCCAGTTATCTTGTTGATAATTTATAAAACACCTTAAATATTGCTCTAACACCCCATTTTTTCACAGCCCCCATTGGTCATCAGATGATGGGAGGAGCTTAAGCCTTGGGCGGTGTCAAGTAGTGTTTGGAACACCTTCCAAAATTTTGACATGAATTGTCAGAACGTTCCCTCTGTCAGAAATGATTCTCTGTGGAGCTCCATGTAAATGATAAATGTGTATCAGGAATAATTTTGCTACGTCTTTGGCTGTTGGGATATTTTGACAAGGAATAAAATGAGCTTGTTTAGAAAATAGCTCTGTTATGACCCAAATAATAGTGTTCCTGCACTCTCTGACAATTCCACTATAAAATCCATAGAAATATCTCTCCAGGGTGTTGAAGGTTCAGCTACCATTTGTAACAATCCTGGGGTTTTCCCTTGCAGCCTCTTTGCTGCAGCGCAAATAGGACAACTAGCCACATAGTTTTCGATATCCTTTTTCAGTGACGGCCACTAGAATTGTCTTTTGATGAGGTGCAATGTTTTGACAAATCCAAAGTGACCAGCCAATTTAGAGTCATGGCTGCATTTCATAAAGTCCAATCTTTGGCTAGCTGGCACGTATAACTTTCCTCCCACCCATGTTAGCACTCATGCTAACCTCTGCCTCCTTGACGAGGCAGAGGTTTTTATGGTTTAGGAACCACTTGTCGTTGCTTAAGGCTTGCTTAAACGCTTGGGTTATCAGTGGTCCCTTCTTGTTTGGCTTGTGATCTAGTGATTACTTTTGCTGCTACTTGATTATCTTGAAGGATTGGTCAGATTACTTCAGTCTTTGCACTGTTGTATTGTGGTTTCCTTGATAGGGCATCTGCTAAGAGGTCCCCCCCCCCCAGGGACTTAAGAGTAAAGTCAAACTATTTGAAATATTGAGCCCACCTAACTTGTTTTGGGGAGAGTTTCCTCGGGGTTTTTAGAGCTTCCAAATTTTTGTGATCAGTCCAGACTTCAAAAGGGATCTTACTTACCCCTAAGAATTGTCTCCACATGAGGAGTGCCCAGCAAACTGCATAGGGTTCCTTTTCCCAGATAGCCCATCTTTGCTCACTTTTGGTTAGTTTTTTGGACATGTAGGCGCAGGGTTGCAGCTGTCCCTATTGCCACATCACTTGCATGCACTTGTATTACAAACAGTGTTTTAAAACTGGTTAAGCAGAAAAAAGCCGCTTGAGTTCCTCAGATTACGCTTGGCATTCCACTGTCCAGTTCAACGACTGTTTAGGCTTTGGTTTCCCCTCCCCTTTTGTTTTTAGGAGGTTGGTTATAGGAAGGGCGATTTGAGCAAAGGCATGAATAAATTGGCAGTAAAAGTTAGCGAATCCCAGGAAGCTTTATAGTTGCTTGCGTGTGCTGGGCGTTTCTCAAGTCAATTACTGCTTAGACTTCTTGGGGATCCATTTCTATCCCTTGGTGTGAAATGCGATATTCTAGGTAGTCAATTTTTTCCTGGTGGAATTCACATTTAGAGAGCTTGGCATAGAACTTTGCTGCGTGGAGTTTATTTAGGATGACCCTGAGTAATTTTAGATATTTTTCTTTTGTCTCCATATAGATTAAAATGTTGCCAGGTAAACTAGGACCCCTTTATATAAATGTTCATGGAGCACTTCATTTATTAGCTGCATGAATATGGATGGAGCTTCTTGTAATCCAAAAGGAAGAACCTTAAATTGGTAGCAGCCCAGTGGTGTGTTAAATGCCATTTTCCACTTGCCCCCCCCCCCTTATTCTTATTCAGTAATATGCCTCTCTCAGGTCTTGTTTTGAAAATATTTTTTCTTGGGAGAGGTGTGCCAGCATGTCCTTCGTAAGGGGGAGGGGGTATTTTTCTTGTACACTTATTGTATTTAAATTCCTATAATCTACTCATAATCTCATAGAGCCATCTTTTTTTTTTCTCTGAAAAGTATTGGGACTGCGTTTTTTGGGCGTGCTGGTTTAATGAACCCTCTTTTCAGGTTTTTGTCAATGAAAGCTCTTAATTCTGTCAGTTTTTTAGGAGGCATGCAATACATCTTTGATTTGGGAAATTTTGCTCCTGGTACGATTCCGATGGCACAGTCAGTAGAGCAGGGGGAGAGAGAGAGGTGGAATTCGTTGTAAGCCTTTTCACTGAAAACCTTAGCTAGGTCTCTATATTCATGTGGTAAAGCCCCATTTGGAGTTTCCCAACAAGGCATCGCCACTTCACAGTCAAGTCCCCCCTTCCAGTCTCCCTTTTTTTCATCAAAAAAAGTTACCTGTAACTGAAATCTGATTGACCCTTGCTTCCAGTTAATTTTGGGATTGCATTTTTTTCAGCTATGCTAACCGCAATATTAACAGCTATTCCATGCTGGGTGCCACCACACTACTAAGGTGGGATTTATCAGGCACCAGATGCATTTTGAGTCTAGAAAAGCAGAAGTTCTACTTCTCTTTCTCGGCTAAGTATAAACAGTCTTAGGTTTATACTTAGGTGGGGGATAAGTGATTCAATGGGGCTGTTTACCAGTGGCTCACCTCCTGGGCAGGGGTGAAATGTAAAATTAGTTACTACCAGTTCTGTGGGCCTGGCTTGGTAGGGGAGTAATGTGACTGAGTGGGCATGGCCAACTTTTTTTTTCCTAATGCTTTGAAAAGCCTCTGCCGATCAGGAAACTCAGCTGGGATCGTCAAAGAGGCTTTTTAAAAAATACCTTTCTGCCGATCAGGAAACTCAGCTGGGATCGTCAGAGAGTTTTCAAAGCATTTTTTTTACCACCTCTTCGGCCAAGAGGTTGCAGAAAAAAATGCTTTGAAAAGCCTCTGAATATCCCAGCTGAGCCATGCGATCATCAGAGGCTTTTTTTTTAACTTTTAAAAGCATCTTTTCTTCAGAAGAGGTTGTAGAAAAAATGCTTTTAAAAGTTTTTTTTAAAAAGCCTCTGATGATCCTGAGGCTGAGCTGGGCGTGGTGGGGGGGATGCAGGGATTTTTGCTACCGGTTCTCTGAACCACCCCCCGCCATCGCTACCGAATTGGACGATCCGGTCTGAACCAGGAGCATTTCACTCCTGCATCTGGGTCACTTTCAGTGAAAATTGGCTCCGCTGGTTGGATTTCCAGAGTTTTGGTCTCAAAGGGGTGGGGGTCCTAAAACTCAATAGTTGCCTTGCTTCGCAGGTCAGTTTTCTTCCCTTGGGGGCTTGGCTTTGTGGGTTTCCCCCTGACAGGTGGTCTTATTTTCTCACCAGCATCTTCGAGTGGCACTCCCCCTCCTTCCTGCACTTAAAACAGATCAACGATCTCAGGGCGAAGGGGGTTCGCGATTTGAATTGTTCTCTTTTCTCCTGGGGTGGGGATCTCTTCCAGCCTTGGCTCAATTGGTATGGGTTCCTAACAATGTCAATCTCAGCTTCCTCCGCGGTGAGGTACTACTCAGGCAGGCAATCTGGTGCTCCTTTGGCAATGCAGCCATTGTAGAAGTCATCGTTTAATCCATCCTGGCCGCAGGCCAGGTCTCAGAACCCCTCAGTGAATTCAGCTATGGATTGTCACCGTTGCTTCGCGACTTTGATTCGGTCTTGGGCTTTTTGGTCAGCTAGGGGTCTTTGAAATGGTGACGCAGAGCCATCATGAATCTGTCGAAGTTTCTAAGCTCTGCAACATCTGCGTTGTGTAGGGTGACCATCCATCTGGCCACAGCTCCCTCTAACACGAGCATCACGACTCATACTCAAGTGCCTTGGGTTTGAAATGCATGCCCGTATTCTTGCATATAGGCAAGTACATGCACCATGAAGTATCCCAGCTGTTGCGGATTTCCATCGAATTTCACTCCTATGGGTGGTGCTGTCTCTCCAACTGTGGGCCTTGGGCTGATCTGGTATATTCGTGGTGGCTCAGATCACAGGGGGAGGCTTTGTTGCAGCGGAGGCTATTCCAGCAGTATCGGCTTGATCCCCTGTGGTGGGGTCTGGGGTAAACACCTGGGTGTTGTTTGCAGCTTCTGCTCCTCTAGGTGGCGGTTCCGGTTTCCCCCCTCAGGTTGATGTTTTCTAGCACTTCTATTACCAGCTGGTTGATGTGGCCCTTCAGCCAGTCGTCCTTCCTGGTTTCTTTGAAAGTTTCCTCTTTATCATACAGGGCTTCCAGCTCTAATTTCCAGCCGGGCTTTCGACTGGCTCTGGTTAGAGTGATTCCTTGGGTTCTCCCGTTCCAGCTGTCTCTCTTTTTTCTAATTCTGAGTGACCAGTGCAGTTTCTTGGAGTCCTCTCGGGGTATCCCCATCTCCACGACTGGGTATAAAGAGCATGCTTCGGGTTGAGCGATGGTGGAGATATTTGCATAGCATTCGATTTCTCCTTGTTCACTGCTTTGTTCAGACATCATTGCAAGGTCCCCACGGTAGACTGAAAATGTGCTTCTCCAGGTTGACCTAACTTTGTATAGTCTGCTTTCTGTCAGGCCCTGCCTTTCCTCCTTTCCCAAGAAAGTATAGACTCTTGAAACATGGTATTTCAAAAGGAGTCTTTTATTAAGAAGAAGTGACAGCAGGACAGGTGAATCAGACTCTAAATTCCCTCCCAAACTATACAGTTAGAAATAGGGCTTTAGAATCCCTCCCTCTACTCCAAATGTGGATTCAGCCAGTCCATGGGTATTAAGATGTTATTGTAACGGCCATTCTGAGAAACAGATAAGGAGCCGTTCCCAGGATCTTCTTTCTCTTTCAACAAACTAAAACAATTCACATGGCCCTTCCTCCTTATTACATTCCAAAGAAGGTGAGAATACTGCAGGGTGCTTAGGCACCAGGAAAAAGGTTATAAAAATACAGCTTATCCCCATGGTCCCCCCTCCCTCCATTTGAATGGGAGTATCATGTTAGGGATCTGACAAGAGCACTGATTCAACTACCTTTGCATACTAATCTCCAGACTCATATTTCTAAATCTATTTATTTCAGTTACTTTAATTTATATGTCACCCATGTACAGAAACAGATTAACAGAGTTGGAAGGGATCTTCTAGGTCAATCCATTTTCCATCACATACCAGGAGCAGGGGTAGCACGGAGGGTTGTGGGTGCACATGCCCACACCCATAATTATATGCGCCCCATGCATATGCACATTATCTTCTGCGCTCCCCTCCACTCCTGGCACGCGATGGTGCAATAGGCCCATTTTCCTCTCTCTCCAGGCTCCAGCGCTTTTCTAGGAGTGTGGAGCGGCTGAAAACAGCCTTCCCCACCCGCCCGGAGGCCCTCTTGAGGCCGGAAATGTCCCATTTGCCAAGTTGCTATCCCCATGTTCCACTTCCAGTGGGACTTTACGTTGGCAAATGGGCCGTTTCTGGCCTCTGGAGGGCCTCTGGGGGGTTGGAGTAGGCCGTTTCTGCTCTCCCCAAATTCCTAGAAAGGCTCTGGAACCTAGGAAGAGAGAAAAATGGGCCTTTCCCCCACCGAGGCCCTTCGGAGGCAGGAAACAGCTTGTTTCCTACTTCTGGTGGGCCCAAAAGGCCCAAAAATCAGTTAGCTTGCTTGCCCACCAATATGGCTATGCGTGCCACCTGTGGCATGCATGCCATAGGCTTGCCATCACGATTTCAGGTCATCTAATCCAACCCCCTGCCCAAGCAAATGCAGTCCCTACACCATTTCTGTCAAGTGGCAATCCAATCTCTTCTTGAAAGCCTCCTGTGATGAACCCACAACTTCTGAAGGCAAGCTGTTCCATTGGTTGATTGTTCTTAGTCAAAAATTTCTCCTTTTTTCTAGGTTGAATCTCTCCTTGTTCAGTTTCCATCCATTATTCCTTGTCTGGCCTTTGGTGCCTTGGAAAACTCTTTGACCCCTTCCTCTCTGTGGCAGCCCCTCAAATATTGGAACAGTGCTATCATGTCTCCCCTGGTCCTTCTCTTCACTAGAGTAGCCATGTCCAGTTCCTGTAACGGTTCTTCATATGCTTTAGTCTCCAGTCCCCTAATCACCCTGGTTGTTCTTCTCTGTAATTTTTCTAGTCTCAACATCTTTCTTATAGTTTGATGACCAAAACTGGATGCAGTAATCTACTGTATTTTCCGGCATATAAAATGACTTTCTAACACAGGAAAATCTTCTCAAAAGTCGGGGGTCGTCTTATACGCCGGGTGTTGTTCTCCTGTAATCAGGCAGACCAGCCCGAAAGGCTCTGACGAGCCTTAAATGGCTCTGAGGAGCCAAGATGAATTGCCTGCTGAGTTGCCGCTAATCAGCTGAGTTACACACTAGAGCTATATAAAACGAAAAGTTTTTTCCTTTTACACTAAGGTGACCAGACGTCCCACTTTTGGCTTTTGAACAATTTGTCCTGCGGCGTTTTAAAAAAGTCCCAACTCCGCGCTCCAGATCTCCTCCTCCTCCCACTACAAGCCTTTCCCTTGGCCTGTGAGAGAATCGTCGCAGCAAGAAAGCAGATTGTCCTCCCTTGTGCCAGCCTGGACATGTGGTTGTTATGCATGTAGTGGGTGCTGCTGGGCACTCTGGGCGCCGGTGAGTGTCGGTTCTCGCTTCTTTTGCTGCTTTCGCCCTTGGCGGCGCTGTTCCCGCTCCAATTGCTGTACCCCTCCCTTTTTTCTCTCCGCCTTTCGCCTCCTTCCGAGTCCAAAGGGGGAAAAAAAGCTAGCCGATAACCTCATGCTTTTTGCTCTGCGGCGGTTTTGGAGTAAGCTGCGCGGTTCTTTTCCCTGTTTCTGCTTGGCCATGTCCTGAAGCCCCCCGGGAAGGGGAGGGGAGCTAGGTTGTCTTTGAGGCTCCAAGGACGGTAGAGTATAGCTCTTAAAAAAAAATAAAAAAATAGGAGTGGGAGAGAAGCCGCCTCCTCCCCGCCCCCGGGGGCTGGTGAGACTTTGGCTTTCTGTCCTGTCCACTGACTGCGCCATGAAGCTGAGGCTTTTGGGTTTGTTTGGCTGGACTGTGCCGCTGCCTTGCACTACACATCCTCTCCTCTCCCCTCCCTCCCGGTTCCCCCGAGCGAACCCAATTATTTCAACAGGCGTAGG
Source organism: Coluber constrictor foxii (assembly GCA_038048745.1). Lineage (NCBI taxonomy): Eukaryota > Metazoa > Chordata > Lepidosauria > Squamata > Colubridae > Coluber > Coluber constrictor. The sequence continues at coordinate 107,609,402 of CM075961.1, read as the reverse complement.
GTGCTGAGCTCTGGGATTGGCTACCTCTTTTAACACCTGATGCTTCCCATACACTTCACTTCAGGAGTCCTGCTGCTCCAAATGTGCAGTGGCAGAAGTGAACAGCAGGCTGGTGGGTGTATGCTGTGTGTGTGTGTGTGGGGGGTGTTGAATGTGACTTCGGCCTTCGTCCTGCTTCGAAATATGGCGAAGACCTTTCTGGGTGCCACTTTCTCACCTTCCGGTTGATTTGGTTTGCGAGACAGTTCTGGTTTCCCCCACTCCCTCCTTCCGGTTAATGGTTACTGTTGATGGCTGCTGCCCTTGGAAAAATCCAGCTAAAGGATTGTGACAGTTGTAGAAGCCACTGCTTCTTTTTGACGTTAAAACTTCGGAGCACATGTGCACAGCAACTTCCCACACTCTCCGATTTACACGTAGCAAAGGGAGAGTAACCTGGTGGGTGAAAGTAAGCAGTATTTCGTTTCACCTGGGCCACTGTTATAGATATATTATGGGAAAGAGAGCAGAAAGACTGAATAATCTAGTTCAGGCTTGCAGTATTGCATGTACGAAACAGCATTTCCCAGCAACACAGGATGCGACTAATGTAAATCTCCAAACCTTGTCATGGACAGATTTCGAAATTAAATGAATCATATAGAGTGACAACATTGCACTAGGATACTTTTAATCAGACTGTTAATGAAGAATTTTGTTGCAAGCAGATTGTTGAGTTGTACAGGGATTATGAAAGCTGAAGTTATGCATTTCACACAGCTCTTCTGTAGAAATGGAGGTAATAAATTATCTTTGACACCTTCTGGCTTTTTGAGAATAACTAAAATTGGTAAGCATTCTGGGATAATTTTAACATTTATCTTTAAAGATTTATTGACAACTTGGCTTCATTTATTGGGCAAATTGGTTTCAAATTCCCAAAACAAACTCGAAAAATTGGATTTCTATCATTTGGAAATGCCAATGAGCCTTTTTTCTTCTAATGAAGGCTACCACCAGATTGTCACCTTAGGAATTGATCTCCTGAGCTTGGTACTCCTATCAGATATGTTGAACACAGCTAAGACTACAGTAGTTTGGCCATGGAATCAGTAAATCAGTAGAATGATGATCTCTGCTAGATATATTCAAGCAGAGTCTATTGAGCTATTTCTCTGGGTTGCCTTAAATTTCAGTTTCTGGTCTGAATAGGGGATTGGAGTTGTTGCTGAAATGGATATACAGGTAGTATATACCTTGTTTCCATTGACTTATGATCACAATTGAGCCCAAAATTTCCATTGCTAAGCAAGACATGCGTAAAGTGAGTTTTGCCCCATTTTATGACTTTTCTGTCCTCAGTTGTTAAGTGAATTGCTGCAGTTGTTAAATTAGTAATATGGTTGTTAAGTAAATCTGATGCCCCCATTGACGTTGCTTGTCAGAAGATAGCAAAAAGTGATCACATGACCCCAGGACACTGCAACTGTCATAAATTCATCCCCGTTGCCAAACATCTGAATTTTGATCACGTTACCATAGGGATGCAGCAACAATAGTCATAAAGGTGAAAATGGTCATAAGCCACTTTTTTTAGTGCTGAATGGTCACTAAACAAATGGTTGTAAGTCAAGGACTACTGGTACCAAGTCTACAATTTTACAGTTTCCAAAGTCTCCAAGCAAAACTAATTGTGATAATAGGACTATAGTCCAGTACAATTGGAGAGCACCAGGTGCTACATGATGCCTCCTCAGATGCCGCCCCCTCCTCCCCGGTCAATGGTGTCTCTCTTTACCAAAGTTAAAATCTGGTCACCTTATTTTACATGGTGCTGGCGATCCCAGCTGAGTTGCCTGATTAGCAGGCAACTCAGCTGGGATTGCCAGAGCTTGGATGGCCAGTTCTTTTTTACAGTTCCTTTTACATGCCAGAGCTTGGATGGCCAGTTCCATGTAAAAGGAAAAAACTTTCCTTTTACATGGCTCTGGCAATCCCAGGTGCTAATTTTTGCCTGCTAATTGGTAGCAAAAATCCCCCCCCCTCCGGCTTGCTTACCTTAGCTGCTAGCCACAACGCTTGCCTTGCTTCACTTGCCTGCAATCCATTGCATCAGCAAGCAACTGAATCTCCCTGCCTGCAATCAAGCAAAGCTGGCTGAGGAATTCTAGGAGTTGAAGTCTACAAGTCTTAAAGTTGCCAAGGTTAAAGACCCCTGTTCTATTGGGTAAGTTTTTTTCCCCCTTAGGGAGCTTATAAAAAATAGTTAATTGGGGTTTTTTTTAGTTGTTCTTTTTTAGACCTAGCCATTTAAAGGCTAAGTCTAAATTTTAGGCTAGGAAGTTTTAAATTTAGCTTTCATACAAAATAAAGAAATAAAAAAAAATTTGTACAGCTTTCTGAGATTTAGTGTGTTTCTGTAGTGTTTCACTCTAACTACACAAATGCCCAAAATCTCACAAAGCTGAATGTGGAATTTTGTGTGTGTAAAGTGTGAAAGTTGGGTTTTTGGGCTTTTTGTGGCTGTGTGAGGTTCCTGCTTGTTGCAGGGGCCATTTTGGCTCTAGCACAACTGCTTTTACATGGTGGGTGAGCCAGTTGATGTTTTTTAATTTTTATTTGGTGTGCGTTGGAAGAGGGGTTGTCTTATATGGTGAGTATAGCCCAAACCCTATATTTTAACAGGAAAAGTTGGGGGTCGTCTTATACGCCCAGTCGTCTTATATGCCGGAAAATACGGTAGGTTTGGTCTTATTAGGGCTTTATGGAGTGGTATTAGTACCTCATTTGATCTTTTTTTTTATTTTTTATTTTTTTAAACAAAACATAAAACAAATCCATCATCCATTACAAATGCAAACAGCGTATCAGTCGGTTACAAATCTTTTGTGCTTCATCCCCATATTCAAAATTTACTAATTATCTAATTTCGCATATTGTCAAACAAATCAACATCCTCATTTATCATTTATTTAACTATGGCTTTGTCGCTTCAAAAAATTTATTTTCAAATATTGTAACATTCATTTCATATTTCATTTTCATGTTTTATTGTCTAGCCATTGATAAAATAAATCCCATATCTTGTAGTATTGTTTATCTTCTTGTTCTCTAATTTCAAATGTCAATTTACTCATTTCAGCACATTCCATGATTTTCTTAGTAATTTCATCTTGCGTTGGTATTTTCTCATTTTTCCAGCTTTTAGGAAACACAATTTAACAGCTGTTAAAACATTCACAATCAAATATATCAATTCTCTATTGTAGTTTCTGGCACAATCCCTAATAAAAAAATCTCTGGCTTAAAATCTATATGTTTTTTTGTCATTTTTTTCAACCATGTGTGGATTTTAGTCCAATATCTTTTCGCTTCTACACATGTCCACCACATATGATAATATGCACCTGGTATCTGATGATATTTCCAACACTTCTCAGATTTGTTCTTGAACATTCTTGCTATTCTTGTTGGGGGTAGATGCCATCTGTAAAAATCTTATACAAATTCTCCTTCTATGCTGTTGACATTGTCGTTTTATAATTTTGCATCCACAATTTTTGTCATTTCTCTAGATCAATTCCATAACCAAAATTTCCCCCCCATGCAATCATTGTTTCTTTAACTTGTTCTTTTTCCAATTTTACCTCTAATAAGTAACCATACAATTTTTTAATTACATAGTCATCAGAACCTGTTAAAATTTTATCTAAATTAGTCAGATTACTATAAAAACCTTCTGTTTTAGAAGCTTTATCATATCTAGATTCTATTTGCATATACGAAAACCAGTCCGTTTTTATATCCTGTTTTTCTAGTTCTTGCTTCGATTTAAGTTCACCTTTTTCATTCAGTAATTCACTATATCTAACAATTTGTTCTTTCTAAATGTTATTGAATATGAAAATGCTTCAATAGTAGATAACTAGACTGGAATTTTTAAATAATGTTGTCTTTTAATCTTCTCCCAATTTAATAGCAAAGACTCTCGAATAACAAGTCTTCTAAAATACCCCTGTGTTTTTATGCCCTTGTACCATAAGAAAGCATGCCAGCCCAACAACAAGTCATGTCCTTCTAAAATCAACAACCTAGTATTTCTTAACATTATCCATTCTTTGATCCACATCAAATTAGTTGCTTGATAATATAGTTCCCAATCTGGCAAACCAAAACCACCTCTTATTCTAGCATCTTGCAACAATTTTAATTTTATCCTCGCCTTTTTACCCTGCCAAATATATTTTAACACCATTTTATTCAATTCTTCAAAATAATCTTTTCCCAACCTGATTGGAATTGTCTGGAACAAATATAAAATTCTAGGCAATATATTCACCTTAATAGTTGATATCCTCCCTATCAATGATAATTGCAAATTCTCACATTTAGCCAAATCTGTCACTATCTGTTGTTTAAGTTTGTTGTAATTATTCTCCTTGAGTGTACTGCATCTTGCTATCAAATATATCCCCAAGTACTTAACCTTGTTCGTGACCTGCATCTTTGATACATCCGCCAATTCTCCTTTTTGTTTTTTTATATATTTTTTGTCAAAATCTTCGTTTTATCTTTATTTATTTCAAACCTGCTACCTTTCCAAATTCTCCTATTTTGTCTATCAGTTTCTTTATTGATTCAAATGGATCTTCAAGAATAAACACCAGGTCATCAGCGAATGCTTGCAATTTATATTCTTCATTTTGAATTTTCATTCCTTTTATTTCTTTTTCATCTCTAATATTCCTGTTTAATACCTCTAGTGTTAATACGAACAACAGAGGTGACAGTGGACAACTTTGTTTCGTTCCTTTTTGTATTTCAATAGATTCTGTCAAATCTCCATTTACTTTTGCTTTTTGTTTATGATATATGGCTTCTACGGCTTGAATAATTTTCCTCCCAAAGCCCATCTGTTTCAGCTGTAATAGCATAAATCGCCAATTCACATTGTCAAAGACTTTCTGTGCATCTAGAAATATCAAAGCCATTTGCTTTTCAGGATGTGCCTCATTCCAAAGTGTCCAGAATTATCCTCAAATTTTCCCTAATCTGCCTTTTTGGAAGAAATCCATTTTGATCAGAACGTATAAATTATGTAAATATCTTAAGTCTTTCTGCCAATATTGTAGTGAAGATTTTGTAATCTGAATTTAGCAGGGATATAGCCTATAATTCTTGACTTGTTGTGGGTCAGTATCCTTCTTTGGGACAAGTGTAATATATGCTTCCAACCATGATTTAGGTATTTCCATTGTTAACATTACTTCATTCATGACTTCTAACAATGGAAGATTCAATGATTCCTGTAAAGTCTTATAGTATTCCGCTGGCAATCCATCCGGGCCTGGTGCCTTCCCATTCTTTTGTTTTTTAAGTGCTTCAGTCAATTCCATCATCGTTATGTTTCCTTCTAACATCATCTCAGTATCTTTAGAAATCTGGAGTAGGTTTGCCGTATGTAAATATTGTTTAACACTTTCCTCCTCTATATTTTCTTTTTCATATAATTTTTTATAATAATCTTGTATAATATTTTTCTTCTCTACATTCCCAAATCTAATTTGTCCTTGGTCATCTACTAATTGTGTTATTTTCCTTGATTCTCTCTCTTTCTTCAGTTTATATGCTAGCCATCTACCTGGTTTATTGGTGTCTTCAAAATAGTTCTGTTTAGCACTTCTAATTTTTTGTGCTAAATCTTTTTCTATTAATTCCATTTTATGTTTAGGTGTAGCCATTTTCATTTTAATATCCTTTTTTTGTGGGAATTTCTGTAGTTCTTTTTCAAATTTCTTGTAATCATCCTCTAATGTTTTATAAACTTGCCTTTTCTTAATATTTCTTTTCCTTGTATAGTCAATTATCAGGCCTCTGGCATAAGATTTCATAGTATCCCAACAAATTTGCATTGATGTATCCTCTTTTCTATTTTCTTTGAAAAAAGAAAGCCAATTATATCTCCATTTTCTGTACAAAATCCTTTTCTTTTAATACTGTAGTATTTAAAGTCCATCTAGACCAGTGGTTTCCAAAGTGGGCTGTACCACCCCCTGGGGGGCAGTAGGATGCCTTAGGAGGGCAGTAAGAGGCAAGGGGGATGGCAGGGGGGCGCTAAGGCAAAAGGGGGCAGCAGGGGGGCGCTAAGTGGCAAGGAGGGTGGCCCCCACCCTTTGGCCTGTGCAGTTACCTCCTTGCAAGCAAACAGCAAGAAAAAACAACTTTCAGCTTTAGCACAGGCTAATTAGCTCGTTGATTAGATCTGCGACTCTCAGCTGATTTGCTCTCAGCTGTTTTGCACAGGGATCTGCCTTGCTACAAAGAGCTAAATTTCTGGAGCAGATTTTTTTTTCTCCTTGTGCAATTCAAGCTGAAAAGGAAACCGAAAGTAAAGCAGGTTGTTGGCTTTGCTGTTTGCTGCAACATTGGAAAATTAAGCAGAGGCAGATTTCTTTTCTTTTTCTTCATCAAAAAAGGTAGGTGCAAACAATGGGAAATTTAGGGCAAAAGAGGAGCGTTCAAGATTTTAAAACACAAAAGAAAAAAAAGCTCTATTTAACTAAGGAATTGTAATAATTGAGATACTATTGTATATTGTGTTGAAAGCAGAAATGGTTAAGTTGTGGTTTGGAGGAATATATGGGGGAAATTATTTGGTTTATTATTATTGGTAAATATAATTAATTGATTTGTAAGAAATTGGATTGCATGGAAATAATTGGAATATTTATGTTCATAATGATTAATATACAAAAAAGATAGTTATATACACATCAAAAAACAACACAAAACATTATTGGAAAATAAGAAATTAGGAATACTATACACATCATTAGCGGAATGTAAGAAAAGAGGAGTAGTAATTTACGTAAAAGAGCATTTAAGATCGAACTTAATTTATACAGATACGGAAGGCCGAGTGCTAATAATAGAAATCAAATTAGAAACAAAAATTATCTTGCTAGTATCGATATATGCCCCTAATGGAAACCAAATGGACTTTTATAAAAAACTACATGACAAATTAAAAGAATTTGATTATGATAATATATGTATTATTGGTGACTTTAATTCGATAACAGATACACAACAAGATTATCACAACAATAGGGGAAATAAACTTAAAAGGAAAATATTGCCACAAACATTCCAAAATCTGACTGAAGAATTAACGTTACATGATTCTTGGAAAGAATTAAACCCAAAAACAAAACAATATACGTATTTCTCAAACCCATACCAATCATGGTCCAGATTGGATATGGCCTGGATGACTCCACAATTACAGAAAGAGATACAAGATATAGAGATTATGCCAGGCACATGGGCTGATCACAACCCGCTCAAAGTAACTTAGAAGGGCTTTCAAAAACAGAAGCGATGGAAGATGGACATAAATATTATAAAGGAAAAGGGATATGCAGAGATGATAGAAAAAGAAATGAAGATATTTTTTCAGAATAACAAAAAAAAGCAAACATCCCTATAGAATTCATGGGATACATTGAAAGCTTTCATTAGAGGCCTAACTATAGCATACACAGCTAAAAGGAAAAAAGAAAAACAACAAGTTAGGGATGATATAATGAAAGAAATTGAGATATTGGAGGCCAAATTGCAAAAATTACCAAACGATAAAACGATACAGCAGAAACTTAATCTAGCGAAACATAAATTAAATTTAAACAAAAGACTGAACTGGCACAGAGAATTAGAATGACAAAACAGACGAACTTTGAGCATGCTAACAAGACTGGACGCTGGCTAGCATATAAACTAAGAAAATTGACAGAAAGCAGATCAATATATCAACTCCAAGACCACCTAGGAATTCTACAACACACACATTTAGAAAAGAAAAATATAGCAAAAGCATTTTTTCAAGATCTTTATCGGAAAGATGATATATCGGTAGAACAAATCACAAAATATCTACAAAATACCACAATCAGTTTGAGGAAGAACACCGGGAAACCCTAAATCGCCCTTAACAATGTTTGAATTAGTGGAAGCACGCAAAACGCAGAAGAACAATAAAACACCGGGGCCAGATGGAATACCAGCTGAATTTTACAAGCACTGCCAACAAGCAATAAACCAAATTTTGTTACAAGTATTCAACGAGGCCTTACTAACAGCTAAAATGCCACACTCTTGGACAGAAACAATTATCACTTTAATTCACAAAGAGGACACTGACCCAACACAAATTCGAAACTATAGACCTATTTCACTGCTCAATGTAGATTATAAATTACTTATGACAATAATGGCAGCAAGACTCAAAACAATGATACAAAACTATATACATTCAGATCAAAACGGCTTCATACCCAGAAGACAAATCAAAAATAATCTAAGAACGATTATAAATGCACTAGAGTATTATGATCAGAAGATAAACAAAGAAATTGCCATAATCTCACTCGACGCCCAGAAGGCATTCGATAATGTCAATTGGTTATTCCTTACAACGCAATTAGAGAATATGAACTGCAGAGATAAATTTCTCTCACTGATAAAAAAAATTTACTCACAACAGACAGCAAGGATAGCAATAAACGGTGATATGACCCAATCGTTTAGTATTGAAAAAGGGGTACGGCAAGGCTGCCCTAGGTCTCCATTACTATTCATAATGGCTCTAGAAGTATTATTAAAAGTTATAAGAGAAGACGAAGGAATTAAAAGTCTCAAAATTAGAGGAGAAGAATATAAACTACTCGCCTTTGCCGATGACATAATTTTTATATTAGAAGATCCAATAATAACGGGACCCAAATTGTTGACAAGAATTGAGGAATATGGCCAAGTTGCAGGTCTTAAAATTAATAGACATAAAACGAAAACATTAACTAAAAATATGACACATGACCAAAAATTTAAATTAGAGGAAGATTTGGGAATCCAGGTGGTAAAAAAGATAAAATATTTAGGTATTTGGTTGACGACAAAAACAACAACAATAAAAGAAGATAATTACACAAAACTATTAACACAAATTGGAAAGGATTCGGAAACCTGGAACAGACTACAGTTATCATTTATGGGCCGAATTGCATCTATAAAAATGAACATATTTCCAAGAATAATGTTATCTATACCAAGTAATTCCGATAAACCCAGGAAAGGAATTCTTTAAAAAATTAAACAAACTAACGATGACATATATATGGCAAGGAAAGAGACCTAGGATAAAAAGAAATGCATTACAAGACACTAAAGACAAGGGAGGATTGGCGTTACCAGATTGGGAACTATACTACAAAGCGGCAGCATTAACTTGGATCACAGATTGGATAAAATTAGAAAATAAAAGTGTCCGGCTAGAGTTGTCTTAGAAATAAGATGCCTCTCACATTTTGATAATAAAGAAAAAAAACTTTTATTTGTTAGAACAACGTCTTCACGGACTCATATGCAGTCAGGAAATGACCTCTGATCCATCATCCCTCCCTTTCCTGGCTTGCTTCCTTATCCTATTGGTCATTATCTAAATCATTCTACGACAGTCTCTCTTACTAATCCCACAGGAATTTAACCCCCTCTTTACTATGTCAGCACTGGAGGCTGACATCCGGCCCCTCTTCCTTCATTCTTCAGCAAAACTTGCACAAGATAAAACAACAGGTCTAATACCATTACCCCGTCTGGGACTGTGTCCCACCCCCTCCCAGCCTGTCTGGGTGATCTGCATGGAATTTAGCTATAAGGCGGTCATCTTGAATGCTCGTGCTCTTCACCCATGATGCTTCTGACGATGGGTAACCTTTCCACTTAATTAAGTATTGGAGACGGCCTCTGTGCCACCTCGAATCGAGAATTCACTGTACTTCATAATGAGTTTGGCCCCCAATGATCAAGGGCCCTGGGGGATCACGTGGCACCAGCCTTAAAGTTGACCCCACCACAGGCTTCAGAAGACTACTATGAAAAATGGGGTGTATCTTTCCTAGTAACCAGGGCAACTGCAATTGTACCATGACCGGGTTGATTATTTTTACTATAGGAAATGGTCCTATAAATTTCGGGCCCAATTTCCTAGTTGGGAGTTTGAGTCTCAAGTACATGGTGGAGAGGTAGATCTTCTCTCCTACTCGGAACGGTCTTTGAGGGGCTCGGTGCTTATCTGCTTGCTTCTTATAAGCCTGTGCCGCCTTGTCTAATGCCTTTTTGACGTTCTCCCAGGATTCTCTTAGCATCGCCATCCAATCGTTCAAACTGACTGAAGAAGGGGGTTCCTTGGGATATTCTGGCATGGGGACAAAATCCATACCGCTCACTACCTTGAATGGGGTTAGTCCTGTACTACTGTGGACAGCATTGTTGTACGCGACCTCCGCAAAAGATAGGAGGTCCGCCCAGTTCGACTGTTGGTAGTCTACATAGCACCTCAAGTACTGCTCTATCATGGCATTCAGTCTCTCCGCCCCGCCATTGGTGCTCGGGTGAAATGCTGAGCTGAGACCTTGGGATGATCCTATGGATCGTAGGAATTCCCTCCAAAATTTCGCTGTGAACTGGACACCTCGGTCAGAGATGATTCTTCTGGGTACTCCATGCAAGCGGTAGATGTGTTTCACAAACAGCTTGGCCAATTCGGGCTGAGGGTAGCCCATTACAGGGTATGAAATGTGCCTGTTTGGAGAATAAGTCTATTACGGTACAGATCACTGTGTTTCCGCCACTCTTCGGCAGCTCTACTATAAAGTCCATTGCAATCTCCTCCCATGGTCTTGTCGGTTCAGCTACTGGCTGCAGTAACCCAGGAGGTTTTCCTGGTCGGTTTTTCATCGTGGCACAAATGGTGCAGCTCTTCACATAGCTGTCCACGTCTTTCCTCATGTGAGGCCACCAAAATTGTCTTTGTACTAAGTGCAGAGTCTTTAGAAAACCGAAATGGCCTGCTGGTCTAACGTCGTGGCTCCTTTTGAGGACTAGGGTGCGTAGAGTTTCTGGGACGTAAAGTTTCGTCCCTTTCCATGCTACGTCGTTCCTCCTTGTCAAAAGATGCTGTCTTCCACTTGTCTCCTTCCTTGATGCGTATGCGGTAGTAGGCTTCACGAAGGTCTAGTTTGGTAAAAACCTTCCCTTTGGCCAAGTGAGCTAGCATGTCTTTCATGAGGGGGAGGGGGTATAAGTTGTGCACGGAGACCCAGTTTATCCCGCGAAAATCGACCACCAGATGCATGGAGCCGTCTTTCTATTCCCTGAAGAAAACTGGTGCCGCTACCCGTGGTTTGGCTGGTTCGATAAAACCCCTTTGTAGGTTCTTGTCTATGTACTTTCGCAGTTCTTGCATTTCACAGGGTGTCATGGCGTACAATTTAGGTTTTGGTAATTTCGAACCAGGGATGATTTCGATAGCGCAATCAGCATCGCGGTGGGGTGGTAGTACGTCACACTCGGTCTCGCTAAATACTTCTGCCAAGTCTTGGTACTCTTTTGGGATCTGGTTCTGGCCGTGGGAGGTGCTGGAGGTGGCTGCCAGTTGCTCTGTTGTCCCTTTACAGGGCAGGTTGGGCATCTGTGTTGGAGGCGTCTTTTGTCCCTCTAGAGGGAGGGGTTGGACCCCCTGGGTGGGAGGAGGGGCCGTTTTCTCTGGTTGTGGTGGCAGGGGGTGGGGTCCCCTTGCTATCCTCAGTCTGCGGGTCCCTTCTTGCCACCAAATGGTGGGGCCCCACTTGTCCAGCCAGGAGAGTCCCAGTATGACTGGGTTGGTCATCTTGGGGGCTATTATGAACTGAATCATTTCCCAGTGATCCGCTAGCTCCAGCTTCAATGGCTCGGTCAAATGTGTGGCATCCGCCCCCCCAGTAGGGATCCATCAACTTGCTGAAAACGGATTGGGTGGCTGAGCCTTTTAGCCCGGATCCCCAGTTTTAGGACTGTGGGTAGGTTAATCAGGCACCTCGTGCAACCCGAATCTACTAGGGCTTGGAAAGTCCCTTGGGTACCTGTTTTTGGGGCTGTTAGGCATATGGGGAAAAGAAAAGGGTGGATGGGTGCGCTCACCATTGGGTCGTTTTCACCATCGTCATCGCCCTCATACAGTTTGAGGGGTCGATTTGCATTATCGGAGCTCCCCCTATTTTCAGTCAGATGAGCAAAAACTTCTGCAGTCGGGGAAAGTCTTAATGGTGCCTTGGTGGTGTGCCTGGGTCCTCGTTCCAGTCGTGCCTTGGCCGGGGGCTCTGTTTTTGGCCCCAGGGTTCCACACGCTGCTGCCAAATGCCCAACTCCCCCACACCTGTAGCACCTCAGTGGACTCTGTGGGGTGGATGGCCTCTGGGTGGCCCGTGATGCTGTAGTTTCTGGTCTGATAGACGGTTCCTGGTCCAGCTGGGTTTTCTCCTTTGCCTGTGGTTGTTTTAGCATGTTGTTGGCACGTAGCCCTCTCTCAACTTGCGTCGCTATCAGGAACCAGTCAGACAGTCGTTCGGAATATCTCGATAAGCAGTCACTTGGGCGATTTGCTTATCTAAGCTTGTTCTAAAGAAGTATACTAGCAGTCATTCAGGCAAAGTAGGTAAAGTCCCAACAACTTTCCTGAACTCATGGATATGTTCTTGGATAGGCTTCCCTCTCTGCATTAGGTGCCTGAGCTCATCTTCTACATAGGGATCGTCCCCTGTTTCTTCGAAGCGGGCTTGCAGCAGTTGTAAGAAACCATCTGCATCTTGCAGTTGGAGGGCCCTGTATTTGTACTGGGCCGCTGACCAGCTCCTTGCTTCTCCCTCCAGACCTTCTGCGATGCACTGACCAGGGCCCTGGGGAAAGGGTAAAGGTGTGCGTAGCACTCGATGTAAATCTCAGCTGCATCGAGAAATTGAGCTAGCAGGTCCAGATCCCCATCAAATTTCCCTCTGAATCGGGGTGGTTTCACCCTCAGTGGCCTCTCCTCCCATTGCGGGGGTCTGTGAGCCTGCCCACGGTGCCCTCAGGCTTCTTCATCATCTCCCATTTGGGTGCAGGGGAGTGATGCCATGGCTGGGCTGGGTCGCTTGCTGAGCAGGGAGGGAAGCCCTGAGTGCATTTTGGAGCTTTCTTCTCTCATCTTTTTTTTTCTTGTGTGTGGGGGGGGGCTATGCTGCCGTTTGAAGAACCATAGAACCTTCCCCCCTTACCTGGCACTTGATGGGAGTCCAGCAAAAGGCATCATAATTTTTTTTCCTTTTCTGAGGCAAACCTCCGGTGGAGATTGTTTCTTCCATGGCCTCTGATAAGGCTTGTTTACTTTCGGAGACATCTGAAGGTCTGCCAACGTCGGCAGTAGCTTAGGAATGCAAAAATATTTTTAGAAGAAAAGTTTTTGAAGAGAGCATTTCTTTTTGTTTTAAAAAACATTTTTCCTGACTGTCTGTCCGGCTAGAGTTGTCTTAGAAATAAGATGCCTCTCACATTTTGATAATAAAGAAAAAAACTTTTATTTGTTAGAACAACGTCTTCACGGACTCATATGCAGTCAGGAAATGACCTCTGCTCCATAATCCCTCCCTTTCCTGGCTTGCTTCCTTATCCTATTGGTCATTATCTAAATCATTCTACGACAGTCTCCCTTACTAATCCCACAGGAATTTAACTCCCTCTTTACTATGTCAGCACTGGAGGTTGACAAAAAGATTATTATACTTAGAAGGATTCGAACTCACACGTGGATGGCATGCATTTTTGTGGGATGGGCCTGACAAACGACACATGTATTTTCAGCGCCATATCATCAGAGAGTCGCTACTAAAGACCTGGCAAGAAATAAAGAGGGATCAATACTCCAAAATTCCAAGATGGTGGTCCCCGATGGAGGCACAAATCCACCCAAATACTTTAGAATCGGGGAAAGTTATACGTTATCAAGAGCTGTTAAACAATGAAAACCAAATTATCTCTAGACAACAACTATGAACCCAAGGTATAAACATTGAATGGTGGCCTTATAACCAAATTCTTTCAAGATATGAATCAGATAAGAAAAAAACAGGAATTGCAAATAACGCAAATGAATTAGACAAGATATTACATGGACCACATCAAAAAATGATAACTAAAATATATAATTTTTTACTCAGGCATAAATTACTAGAAGAAACAGTAAAGGACAATATGATTAGGTGGGCAAGGGATATAGGACACAATATTGAACTAGCAAAATGGGAGAAACTATGGTCACAGAATCTCAAAATAACCAAAGCTACACCTTACAAAGAAAATCTAATAAAGATGTTTTATAGATGGCACTTACCACCGGCCAGAATAGCTAAGATGCACCCAAATGTTACAGATACCTGCTGGAAGTGTAAAACACAGAAAGGAACCTATTTCCATGTTTGGTGGAAATGCAGAAGAGCACAACAGTTTTGGAAAACTATTAAAAAAATAATTGAGGAGGTATCAGATTTAAAACTAGGCAACAATCCAGAAACATTTTTACTAGGCATGATAGACACTAAATGCACCAAAGAGACAAAATACCTCATAATACATATTTTAACGGCAGCTAGGTTATTGTATGCAGAAAGTTGGAAATCTGATCAAACCCCAACGGAAGACCAAATTATCTCCAAAGTAAATGATTGTGCCGAGATGGACAAATTAACGCTAGAACTCCGAGATAAGGAGGATAGTGAATATTATGCGGTATGGCACAAATGGCAAAAATGGCTTAAAAGGGGAACTGAGATAAAAAACGAGAATAAAAATTAGGGTATAGAAGAGAAGAGGAAGGTCATAGGAAAGATATTACCTTTGATATGGGTTATATAATAATGAAGTACACATACAGAGAATTATAAAACCTGTTGACAGAAAAACTGCTATATGTTAGTTGCACAATTGGTGGTGGGAAGGGTGAGCTGGGGGTGGGTGTATTGTTTGTATGTATTGTTTACTTTTATGTGTATGTTTAAAAACTCAATAAAAAAACCCAAAAAAGATAGTTATATAGCTAATTGATTTATATTAAAATGTTGAATTTGTATTAAACAATTGTAATATTACATAATTAACCAATGTGAGGATGGCTATAAAAATAGATGACAATGGGAAGGGGTATAATATAGAATAGAAGGGAAAATTGAATTTGATTGAAGGGTAATATTTTTTTAAAAAAAAACAGATGAGGAATAAATATGGCAAAAAGGAAATATAGAAATTGTAAATTTAATTGAAATGACTAAACACTGTTTAAATGTGTGAACCGGCCAAATACTCTGTTCAAAGAAAATACATTGTATGTTTGTATGTGTGTTTCTAATTATTGCTATTTATTCATATTTGTTCTCTTTTATTCTTTACAGTTCAACAATTCATTCTTTATCTTAATAACTTTATATTTGTTTGGGGTTGCCTTTCTTCCATTTCATCTTTTTTTTATTGTACAGCAATCTTTCTCCTCAAACCTACCACCTCTCTCTTTTCTTTCCTTCTTACTTTCTCTTCCCCACTCTTCTTGTCCTCCCTACTTCCTCTTCCTTTCTCTTTCTCCTTCTCTCTTCCTCCCTCTCTTACCCTACTCCTACTCTCATTTCCCTTCCTTCCTCCTTTCTCTTCTTCCTTCTTCTATCTCTCTTCTCCTTTCTTCACCCCTCTCTATTGCTGTATTCATTTTCAATTTTATATTTTCCACTATGGAGTCCAGGCAACCCCGGTCTTTCTTTCATTTATCAAGTATATTTCTCAAAATTTCCCCTCATCTTTTTAATTATTAGCAGTATATTTCATCTTATTCCATTCTTTCTATTGAACCCAGTGTAATCATCTTTATCTTTTTTTTCAATTATTACCTTTTCAATATTAGCTCCTTGTTTCTCTTGCTTCTCATTCATCTTTTCTCTTTCTTTTTTTTTTGCAAGCTAACCAATTCTCTGCTTCTTTATTTACCTTAAATGCCCCCCTTACTTTTTGAAACATCTCCCTTAGTGGGGCGGTGGCCTGAAAAAGTTTGAGAACCACTGATCTAGAGCTTCTCCTTTGTCCTTTCCATCTCACTGTTATTGGATTATGGTCTGTCCAGGTATTAGCTTCTATGTCAATTTCTTCTATATTAGAAGGCAATTCCATTGTCATCCATATCATATCTATTCTAAACCATGATAAATGTCTATTAGAATAAAAAGTATATTGTCTATTTTTGGCATTTTTTCTCTCCATACATCTTTTAAGTTTATTTCCTCTATCCTCTTAAAAAAAGATTTTGGCAGAATTTTTCTACATTGCTTTATTGCCTTCTGTGAGTTATAGTCCATTTTCCTATCTACTATGCCATTAAAATCTCTCATCGTGCAAATATTTTTATAGTCCAATTCAATTAGTTTCATATGTAATTTTCTATAAAAATCTTCTTGATTGTCATTTGGAGCATATATTGCTATTAAGAGTATTTTCCTGTTATTATCTATTATTTCCACCATCAAAATTCTTCCCTCTTCATCTGCATAATTCTTTTTTCCTGCTGGTATTGTGTCTCTAATATATAAAACCACTCCTCTTTTCTTACATTGCGGCAATGAAGCAAATAATTTCCCTAATTTTGGCTATACCAACATTTGTTCATGTTGTTTTTTTAATATGCACTTCTTGTAAACAAATTATATCCAACTTTAATTTCTCTAATTTATGAAATACCTTTCTTCTTTTAGTTGCTATAGTAAGTCCATTTATGTTCATTGTAATTGATTTTTTCTCTTCCATATCCATTTTTATATGAAGGGTTTGTTGCTCTAGTAGATCTCGGTTCACGTTGTTCTTTATATTCTACTAGCACCCTCCTGCACCTTCTTTCTTTTCAGTCGTTGCTAGACATTACTCTTGTAGTTCAACCAGTGACTCTTCCCTTCTTAACTCTACTTCTCTCTAAGAAATTCAGCATAAAATGCTTTGGCTTTATCAATTGAGTCTATTTTAAATCTTAGCCATGTAAACACCAGGCCTTCTGGTATCAGCCATCTATACCTTTCTGGAGCAATATTTTCGTCAGGAATTGATATTCTCTTCTCATCTCCCTCACTCTTCTCGGTATTTGCTCCAGAACCACAATTACCTTTCCCTTATATTTCAGTGTTTTCTCTTTTGTAATCTGCAATATTTGTGTTTTAATTGATTTCTTAGTGAATCTTATATGAATTTCTCTTAGTTGCTTGTTTCTCATTGCATATCTTGTATATTTGTAGTTTGTAGTTTTTAAGTGTCAATTGGGTTTTAGTTGGATTGTTTTAAATCGTGGGCAAAAATCGTGTAATTCTTTTAATTGATTTTAAATTTTGTATTGATATGTTTTTATTCTTGGCTGTGCACCGCCCTGAGTCCAGTAGGAGAAGGGCAGTATACAAATTGCATAAATAATAATAGTAATAATAATAGTAATAATAATAGTAATAGTAATAGTAGTAGTAGTAGTAGTAATAATAATAATAATAATAATAATAATAATAATAATAATAATAATAATAATAATAATATATACTCAAAATATCTCATCTATGCCATCCATCATCTTTTATTTGGTAATTTCTAATGCTTTTGCTAAGATTTCTATCATTTTTTCTGCCAAGTTTTCACCCTTTTGTTTTGCTATATTTTGAAATCTGAAGTAGAATTCTGATTTGTCCATCTCCCATTCTATTCCACTCTTATCATGTTCAACCTCATCTAATCTGCTTTCCATATCTCTAATTTTCTTGTCTCTTTGCTCTTCCTTTTCTTCAATTTTTTGACGCCTGTCCTCATAATTGTTCATCATTTGTTGTATGTTCTCCACTTTTCATCTCTTTTCCCTGTTTGTTCAATTTTTTCTGTTCTTTGTTCAATTTTTTCTGCTCTCTGTTCAATGATCACTATTTTTGATTGTATATTTTGTATTCCTTGCAAAATTATCTGCATTGTCACATTCTTTTCCTTCTTGCATTCCCTCTCCTTTTCCTGTTGCAACATTGTCTGTACTGATCGTCATCCTCCCGATGGTGAAGAAGAGGGAGTCTATGTAGAAGAAGTAATAGCTGCTGCCTTTTTGCTCATGTCTATAAAATGGTTACAAAATATTCAAACAGTCAAAAAATCTTCAGGTTCTTCTATACCTTAATCCGTTTTTATAGAGGACAGATATTGTTCCAAAGAACAGTAAGAAAAAGGAAGATCCAAAGAAAGCAAAATCTTCAGGCTCTTAAATGCCCTAATCCAGTGATGGCTAACCTTTTTGCTGTTGTGTGCCAAAAGCAGGGGGATCATGAGGGGTCGTGGGTGCCCACATCCATAATTCAATGTGCCTTGCCCTCCCGCGCATGCACACGTGACCCACAGACACTTCCCCCTGCTTTTGGCATGTGATGGCCGGGTGGGCCCGTTTTCCTCCCTCCCCAGATTCCAGAGACATTCTAGGAGCCTGGGAAGGGCAAAAACAGCCTTCCCCACCCCTTCTAGAGGCCTGCTGGAGGCCGGAAACAGCTAGTTTCCCGACTTCCAGTGGGACCAGAAGGCCTGAAAATCAGTTGGCTGGTGCGTGCACGTGTGCTGGAGCTGAGTTAAGGCAACACTTGTGTGCCCACCAATATGGCTCCGCAGGCCACCTGTGGCACCCGTGCCATAGGTTCGCCATGACGGCCCTAATCCAATTGAATAAAAGGATATAAACCAAATTAGTAATCTCCAATCAAAGAAAAGAAAAAAGAAAAAAAGTCCACAGTCCACAAATTTTAAAAATAAAATCATCCATAGGCATCCACAAATAAAAATAAATTGCAAAGTAGGAAAAACTAACTTAGACTCTGTCTCAATTCCGCTGTTTAACTTCTGTCTTCAATTTTAATTATCTTTTCACCTCAGGGTGTTCTTAATTAATCTATTTTAAAAATTTCTCACCAAGCTGACACACTTTCACTCATTCTCTTCCGTTCCAGAGCTGTCCCAACTTCAGCAGCTTAATGGCTGCCTCTTCACCACAGAAAGAAGGTCTTCTCCTGGATCAACCAGGGACTTTGCGGTGTCCCTGAGATCAGCAGGATGTGCCCTCCTCTGTCACTGTCTCTACAGCACAGTGAGGTCTAAATTGGATCATCCAGTGACAGAGATATCGACGGCGATCTCGGAGCAACGAGATCTGTCATATCGTCACAACGTCATCTCTGCCCTCTCACTTAATCTTCATTATATCCCTCTGTTAATGCAATTTAGGATTGCATTGGCTTTTTTGGCTGCAGCTGCACACTACTGGCTCATAATTGTCCACTAAGACTCCAAGATCTCTCTCACAGTTACTGCTGTTAAGCCTGGTTTCACCCAGTTTATATGTGTACTTTTGGCTTTTCTAATCTAAGTGTTAAGTCAGAAAAGGTTACTTTTCTCTACATTTAATTTCATTTTGTTAGATAGGGCCGAGTGTTCAAGTCCATCTTCTAGGGTGTTAGCTATTCCTGCCAGTTTAGTATCATCTGCAAATTTGGTAAATTCCCCTATTCCCTCATCTAAGTCGTTTATGAAGATAGTGAAGAGTACTGGGCCTAAGACAGAACCTTGTGGTACTCCACTGCTTACTTCCCTCCATGTAGATGTAGACCCGTTAAGGACTACTTGTTGAGTACAGTTTGTCAGCCAGTTACGAATCCATCTGGTGGTGATGCTATCTATCCCAAATTTTTCTAGTTTACCAAGGAGTAGGTTGTGGTCTAGTTTTTCGAATTCCTTGCTGACATCTACTATGCAGTGGTGAGATTCAATTTTTTCCACTACTGGTTCTGTGGGCATTGCTTGGTGGGTTGGGTCATGTGACTGAGTGGGTATGGCCAACTCAGTGTCACTCACAGCAAGATGGGACAACACCACCCTACCAAGCCATGCCCACAGAACCAACAGAAAAGTTCGGCCACGTCTTTTAGCGTTCAACCTGCCTGCTTCTTGCCTCCTTCTCATGTTTGCTCTGTGTGTATGAGGCCAAGAAGGAGGAGAGAAACATCCATGTTGAATGCTGAAGAAAAGAGAAGCCATACGTTTCTGCCTCCCTTCGCAGCGGAGCTGCTAAGAAGGGAGCTCCTGCAGCCTGTCCATTTATGGTCCCCCTCCCCCCATATTGTAGTACCTTAAAGAATGTGGCAGCCTTCTTCAAAGAAGCTCCACTGCGATGCCATTCCTCTGGCGCAGCAGGCCATTCTCCTGGCCAGGTCCAGCTGCAAGCGGCATCAGCAGGCAATGGGGTGCGCATGCGCAGCCGGCATGAACAGGCCGGTGACAGCGGTGATAGTCACGGGACTTATCAGGGGACTTGTCTCATGACCATCACTACTGCTACCGCCCTGTTCTTTGTGCTGCTCGCACACCCCATTACCTGCCGGTCCTCCTTGTGCCCGGATCTAGCCAGGAGAATGGCCTGCTATGCTGGAGGGATGGTGTCACAGTGGAGCTGCTCAGAAGGCAGCTGAAAATGACTGGTGGCTGTAGGCTTCCCGTGAAAGGCGGGCGAGCCTCGCCATGCCCCCCACCACCACCAAGGCAACTGGAACGGAAGGTAGTTTAGCAAGGCAGAAGGCAAGCGGGCGGCAGCTCCATGGCAATGTTGGAGCCACGGAATGGCATGTTCCCCAGCCAAGGTGGGCAGCAAGTGGGCAGTGGCTCCAGGGCTAGGTCGGAGCCAAAGAATGGCGTGTTCCCTGACCCAGTCGAGGCAGGGAGTGAGTGGGTGGCAGCTCCAGGGCTAGGCTGCAGCCAAAGAATGATGCATTCCTTGACCTGCCCAAGGAGGGCGTCGAGTGGGCAGAGACTCAAGCTTGGGGGAATGGTGCATTCCTGGGTCCCGGCCCCCAACCCAAGGTGAAGGGCAAGCTGGCAGAATTCTTGGTGAGCTGAGCTGAGCAGAGCAGGCGAGGCTCGGAGGCTACTGGCGTGGCGATTAGCTGGGTCACATGGCGAAGGCAACATATATAGGATAGGGGTGGGCAGGCCAAGTGAGCGTGGCAAGTAGCAAGTGGGTGGACATGGGCGGGGCCAACCAGAGGTGGTATTTATTGGTTTGGTGAACCAATTCAAATTGCCAGTACTGGTGCACCTGAACCGGTCCAAGCCAGTCAAATACCACCTCTGATATTATGTCCACAGTATTTTGCTATTAATTTAGTTGATTTGTCATTATCTGTTTTTAACAAACACGTGCTGACTTTACTTGTTTCTAGATGTTGACAGATCTGTTTTTTTCATTATCTTTTCCACTATCTTCCTGGGTATTGATGTTAGGCTGATTAGTCTTTGTTTCCTGGGTCTGTTTTTTCCCCTTTTTTGAAGATGGGAACCACATCAGCTCTTTTCCAGTCTTCTGGTAGTTCCCCAGTGTGCCAGGATTTTTGGAAGATATGGTACAATGGTTCTGAGATGACATCTGCCAGTTCCTTTAGAACTCTTGGATGTAATCTGTCAAGTCCCAGTGATTTGTATTCATCAAGATCAGACAGGTGTTCTCTTACCATTTTTTGGGGCTTAATTTAAGTTTTATTTCTAGTCTGTCTTTTACAGTTTTGTTTTTGGTAGGTTGAACTATTGTTTCTTTTTGCGTGAAGACTGATGCAAAAAATGAGTTAAGCAGCTCTGCTTTCTCTCTGATCCCTGTTAGTTATTTGCTGTCTTCTCTCTTTAGTGAACCGACTGTTTCTTTGATTTTTTTTCGTGTTATTTATATGTTGGAAGAAACTTCTTTTGTTATCTTTGACTTTTGTTGCAAGTCTTTGTTCATTCTGAGCCTTTGCTTTCCTGACTTGGTCTTTGTAGATTCTGGCTATCTGCTGATAGTCTGCTTTAGTTATGTGTCCCTCTTTCCACTTTTTGTGTTTGTCCTATTTGTCTTTCAATTTGTCAGAGAGATATTTGTGCAGCCATGCTGGTTTCTTCTTGCATTTCTTGTTTTTCTTTCTCAGTGGTATTGTGCTAGTATGGGCTTTTATGATCATATTTTTCATAGTTTCCCAAGCTTCTTGAGTTGTTTTCCTCTTTTGGATTTTCATCCAAGGAATTTTCCCAAGTTCTCTCTGAGTTTATTAAAATCAGGTCTTTTAAAATCTAAGACTCTGGTATCATTATGTTTTATTGCTTGTGTTTACATTATGTTGAATTGTAGTATGACATGGTCCCTCTCACCCAAGATTCCTGCAGTTTCAACTCCCTTTATCACTTCTTCTCTGTTTGTTGTGACAAGAGGGCTTGCATAGCTCAATGGAGCTATGAGCTATGCTGTGCAGGGCCACCCAAAATGAACAGGTCATAGCAGAGAGTTCTGACAAAACGTGATCTACTGGAAAAGGAAATGGCAACCCACTCCAGTAATTTTGCCATGAAAACCCCATGGAGCGTACCAAAAGGAAAAAAGATATGACGCTGGAAGATGAGCCCCTTAGGTCAGAAGGTGTCCAATATGCTACTGGGGAAGAGCAGAGGGCTAGTACTAGTAGCTGCAGAAAGAGTGAAGTGACTGGACCAAAGCCAAAAGGATGCTCAGCTGTGGATGCATCTGGTGGATGCATCTGGTGCTGTAAAGATCTATTCTCCATAGGAACCTGGAATGTAAGATCCATGAATCAAGGCAAGCTGGACATGGTCAAACAAGAGATAACAAGACTGAACATTGACATTTTAGGAATCAGCAAACTAAAATGGACAGGAATGGGTTAATTTAATTCAGATGACCATCAGGTATACTACTGTGGGCAAGAATCCCTCAGAAGAAATGGAGTAGCCTTTATAATCAATAAAACAGGAAAAGCAGGAAAAGCAATACTGGGATACAATCCCCAAAATGACAGAATGATCTCAGTTTGAATCCAAGGCAAACCATTCAATATCACAGGGATCCAAGTCTATGCCCCAACCACTTGTGCTGAAGAGAATGAAATTGATCAGTTCTATGAAGCCCTACAGCACCTTATAGAATTAACAACAAAAAATGATGTCCTTATCATCATGAGGGATTGGAATGCTAAAATAGGAAGCCAAAAGATAACCAGAATAACAGGCAAGTTTGGCCTTGGAGTGCAAAATGAAGCAGGGCACAGGCTGATAGAATTTTGTCAAGATAGTTGGAGGTGCGGCCATAACCAAGGGACGTTCTACTACATGTGGTAGACCTGCCCTAAGATTAGGAAATTTTGATGGAAGATAAAAAAATAGCTGGAAGAGATTACTGGGCGGAAGATAGAAAGAAAACTGGAACTATTCCTCCTGGGTATTTTGGAAGGGAAAATGAAAAAAACAAAAACAATATATCATATTACATATACAAACTGCGAGTAGAATTGTCATAGCACAAAATTGGAAACAACCAGATATCCACCCAGACCAAATTATAATTTAAAAAATATATGAATGTGCAGAAATGGCCTGATTATCTTTGGAAATTAAGGAAAGGGAAGATACCAAATATTATTTAATTTGGAATAGATGGTATTCCTGGCTTGAGAGTAAATGTAAAATGTAAGCGTTATTTTATCATGAAACCTAATTGTGAATAGAAGTTATTATAACTTAGATAAGGATGTAAGTTAAGATAGTGATAGATAGAAGTAGCATTTGTGTATGGAAGTTAATTAGGATAGAGATACTGATATAGAAAAACTGTTGCTAGTGTTTAAGTTTTGATGTGTTTGTTTTTGTTTGTTTTTGTTGTGTGTTATGGTTTTCTATTTTTTGCTCTTTTCTATTTTTTGTGCTATGTATTTTAATGTTTGGAAATTCAATAAATATTATTTTTTTAAAAAAATTAAAAAAAAGAATTTTGTCAAGATAATACGATGGTCATAGGGTTAGGGTTAGGGTTAGGGTTAGGGTTAAATTAAGCACTCTTTTCCAACTATCCAAGAGATGATTCTACACATGAACATCACCAGACAGTCAACACAGACATCAGATTGACTATGTGCTCTGCAGCCAAAGATGGAGAAGCTCTATACAGTCAGTAAAAACAAGACCAGGAGCTGACTGTGGTTCAGATCATGAGCTTCTCTTTGCAAAATTAAGGCTTAAATTGAAGAAAGTAGGGAAACACACTAGGCCACTCAGGTATGAACTAAATCATATCCCTGATGAATATACACTAGAAGACAAATAGATTTAAGGAATTAGATCTGATAGACAGAGTATCTTAAGTACAATGGATGGAGGTTCATAACATTGTACAAGAGGTAGCAACTGAAACCATCCCAAAGAAAAAGAGATGCAAGAAAGCAAAATGGTGTCTGAGGAAGCTTTGCAAATAGCTGAGGAAAGAAGGGAAGCGAAAGGGAAGGAAGAAAGAGAAAGATACACCCAATTGAATGCAGAATTCTAGAGAATAGCTAGAAGAGATAAGAATTCATTCTTAAATGAACAGTGCAAAGAAATAGAAGAAAACAATAGAATAGGGAGGATCAGAGATCTCTTCAAGAAAATTGGAGATCTGAAGGGAATGTTTCATGTAAAGATGGGTGTGATAAAGGACCAAAATGACAGGGACCTAACAGAGGCAGAAGAGATTAAGAAGAGGTGGCAAAATTACACAGAAGAACTATATAAAAATGAGCTTAACGTCCCTGATAACCACAATGGGGTGGTCACTGACCTTGAGCCAGACATCCTAGAATGTGAAGTCAAATGGGCCTTAGGAAATCTGAGCAACAACAAAGCTAGTGGAGGTGACAGTATTCCAGCTGAGCTATTCAAAATCTTAAAAGATGATGCAGTAAAAGTGCTACACTCAATTTGCCAGCAAATTTGGAAAACTCAGCAGTGGCCACAGGATTCCAGTTACATTCCAATTCCAAAGAAAGACAATGCTAAAGAATGTTCAAACTATCACACCATTGCACTCATTTCATATGCTAGTAAAATTATGCTTAAAATCCTACAAGCTAGGCTCCAACAATATGTGGATCGAGAGTACAGGCAGGTTTTCGAAGAGGTAGAGCTACTAGAGATCAAATTGCCAACATATGCTGGATCATGGAGAAAGCTAGGGAGTTCCAGAAAAGCATCTACTTCTGCTTCATTGACTATGCTAAAGCCGTTGATTGTGTGAATCACAACAAATTGTGGCAAGTTCTTAAAGAGATGGGAGTACTAGACCATCTTATTTGTCTCTTAAGAAACCTATATGAGGTCAAGAAGCAACAGTGAGAACTGGACACGGAACCACTGATTGGTTCAAAATTGGGAAATGAGTCTGGCAAGACTGTCGCCCTGCCTATTTAACTTGCAGTGGGGCAAAAAAGTATTTAGTCAGCCACCAATTGTGCAAGTTCTCCCACTTAAAAAGATAAGAGAGGCCTGTAATTATCATCATAGGTAGACCTCAACGATGAGAGACAAAATGAGAAAACAAATCCAGACAATCACATTGTCTGAGTTGGAAATAATTTATTTGCAAATTATGGTGGGAAATAAGTATTTGGTCAATATCAAAAGTTCATCTTAATACTTTTATATACTTTTATATAATACTGTTATATATCCTTCGTTGGCAATGACAGAGGTCAAACTTTTTCTGTAAGTCTTCACAAGGTTGGCACACACTGTTGCTGGTATGTTGGCCCATTCCTCCATGCAGATCTCCTCTAGAGCAGTGATGTTTTGGGGCTGTCGCTGGGCAACACGGACTTTCAACTCCCTCCAAAGATTTTCTATGGGTTCTACTTTGGTTTCATCTGACCATATGACATTCTCCCAATCCTCTTCTGGATCATCCAAATGCTCTCTAGCAAACTTCAGACAGGCATGGACATGTACAGTACATGTACTGTACTGGTACAGGTCTACAATTTTGTTTCTGGTGTCCTTCGACAGCTCTTTGGTCTTCACCATAGTGGAGTTTGGAGTGTGACTGTTTGAGGTTGTGGACAAGTGTCTTTTATACTGATAACAAGTTCAAACAGGTGCCATTAATACAGGTAATGAGTGGAGGACAGAGGAGCCTCTTAAAGACAAGAAGAAGTTACAGGTCTGTGAGAGCCAGAAATCTTGCTTGTTTGTAGGTGACCAAATACTTATTCTCATTGATTGTGGGTCCGGTGGTCATCTGATGGGGAGGTCCTCTACCGATGACATGGATCGGGTCTGATCGCTGAGAAGCTCCTCCTGTTCCTCTTGCTTCCCAGCTTTCAGACTCGATCCGATTTGGATGAGTCACGGTTTGAGCTGCTCCTCAAATTGGCTATCTTTTTCCAAATTTAGTTCCAAAAAAAAAAAAAAGAAAGAAAAGAAAAGAAAACAAAGAGAGAAAGGTTTTTCCATCCTAACCTGCCTGACAGCTCCCATCTGGTTGAGCTACCAGCGCGACGGGCTTCGGCCCAACTCCGCTGAGGACCCCCTGGGGGGGGGGGGCGGCAGGCTCTCCTTAATCCGGAGTCTCTCCCTGCAGTGTGACAGCCTTTTCGGCGCCTGGCTCCGCTGCCTGCAGTCGTTAGATTCCCGTTCGCTCTGGAAGGGGGGGGAGGAGTGAGAAAGGAGCGTCGCCTTTATACAGCGTGCCGAGGCGCGCAGCAGCAATTGCGCTTCTCAGGGCTCTGGCTGGACGCGTTAGTCCCGCGCGGCTCCACAAGGCTGCAAACCGCTCGGCAGGGCGGTTCCGCGGCGAGAAGGCAGCAGATCTACTCGGCACCTCCTGGGCTTTGCCCACGCGCTGTTTCAGCCCTTGGACGATCGGAGGGCTCAGCGAAGCAGCGGAGTGGCTCCCAGTGGAAGGCCTTGCCTGGCTTCTTCCCAGACGCCTTATTCGGCTGGAGGTTTCGCAGAGGGCCTTCACAAGGAGTTTGGACCTTCCCTTTGTGAGTCGCCTGCTGCTTGGGATTCCCCTACCCACACACCCCTGCCTTAGCCTCGCGGCGTGCCGCCATTTTGTTAACTGGGCCTCCTTCCTCCGGGCCTCCGCAGCCTTAGCCTCGCGGCGTGCCGCCATTTTGTTAACTGAGCCTCCTTCCTTCGGGCCTCGTGGCTGGCCGCCATTTTGTGGGGAGCTAAAAATTTTCCTCCTGCCCTTTGTTTGTGTTTCCACAGGCCTACCAGTCCTGCAGAATGGCCTCTAGGCAGCCTAAATCCAAGAAGAGAGGCTCACCCTCTGAGGATCAACCAGGGTCTTCTTCCTCTCAGGCCAAGAGGAGTAAAAAAATCCTCCTCTAAGTCGGCTGAGGCCAAGGCTAGGGAAGAGTTGAGGCTGCACCAAGCCATTGAACGCTCGATTCAAAAGGCCCTCAAGGGGGCTTCTATTCAGGAGACCTCCCAATCGACTCCTATCCCTGCTCAGCCTCCCCTCCCAGACAGGACTGAGCATATTCCTTCTGTTCAGGCCCCAGCCTTATCCCCGGATCGGGAGGGGGTGTCCCAACCTACCCACGGCCCAGTGGATCAATCCCTTTTTGGGCCACAGGATTCTCCTGACCCCAGGGAGGGCTCAGGGCAAGATGTACCGCCGCCCAGATCTCAGGAGGTTCCTGATGCCCCCCCCTCTGGGGAGCAGGTTCCTGGGCCAACCATCTCCCCTGAGCTTGCGGCCTACATTCAACAGGCCATCCAATTGGGAATCCAGGCGGATAGACAACGCTGGACTGCTTCTTGGGTTTCTGAGGGCCAATCCTTTGTAGATGTGGAAGGCTCCTGCTTGACTCTTTAAAAGGCCAGATCCTGAAGATGAAACTGAAATACTTTGGCCACATAATGAGGAGGAAGGACTCACTGGAAAAGAGCCTAATGCTGGGAAATATTTTTTTAAAAAGATTTTTTATTTTACACAAACATTTAATACATCAGTCATTCCTTCTATGTGACATCTCGGTGTTTTCTCCATGTCTTCATCTTTTTGTTATTTCTTCTGTTTTCATTTTCTATTACAACATTTCTCCAAAAGTACAATATTCTAATTATACCATTTTCTTACATACCTCTTAATTTGCTTATCTATATCTCTTTTCAAACCAATTGTAAAAATGGTCCCATATCTTAAAATATTCTAAATCTTCTCTTTCTTTAATCATCAAAGTTAATCTATTCATTTCTGCACAATCTAAATTTTTTAAAATTACTTCTCCTTCCAGAGGTATATTCTCTGCTTTCCAATTTTGAGCAAAAACAATTCTTGCAGCTGTTATTACATGTAAAATCAAATAGATATTTTCTTTGCTAATTTTCTCTGGAAGGTTACCCAATAGGAACTGATCCGGTTTTAAATCAATAAGTTGTTGCATCATTTCATCTAACCATGTCTTTTATTCCAATAGTTTTTAGCTTCTAGGCATGTCCACCACATATGATAATAAGAACCTGGTAGCTGGTGACATTTCCCACATTTAGCTGATTTATCTTTAAACATTTTTGCCAGTTCCTCAGGGGGCATATGCCATCTGTAAAACATTTTATATTGATTTTCTTTATATGCACTGGACATTGTTAGCTTGTAATTCCTTTCCCATAACTTGCCATTTGTCTAGATCAATTGAATATCCAAAATTCTTTGCCCATGCTATCATTGTTTCCTTTACTTGTTCTTCTTCTAGCTCAATGCCTAGTAGAAAATTATAATTTTTTAAAATTAGTTTATCCTCTGTTCCTGTGAGTATCCTATCCAGCTCTGTTTTTTCCAAGTAAAAACCATATAATTTGGCATCTTTTTTGTATCTTGTTTGTATTTGCGTGTACATGTACCAGTCCATCTCAATCCCGTTCTTCCATTATGTTTTCCCTTCAGTTCCCCCTTATGTGTTAATAACTACTTGTATCTAACAATATTTCTAAAATTAAAAATATTTAGATGTATTAGAGCTTCCATTGTTGATAGCCATATTGGTATTTTCACATAATATTTGTCTCTAACCTTCTGCCATACCAATAACAATGCATTTCTTATATAATGTCTGAAAGTACGTATGTATTTTACTTCTACCATACCCTAAGAATGAATGCCATCCCAATTGAAAATCATGTCCTTCCAATGTTAATAGTTTTATATTTCTTATTTCAACCCATTCCTTCATCCAAGCCAATGCTGCTGCCTGGTAATATAGCTCCCAATTCAGCAGTCCAAATCCTCCATGTAGTTTCGTATCCTGTAACATTTTTATTCTTATTCTTGCTTTTTTCCCTTGCCATATAAATTTCCTTATTATCTTATTAAGATATTGAAAATAGGCCTTTACAATTTTTATCGGTACTGTCTGAAATAGAAACAGTAGTCTTGGCATTAGTCTTGGTATTAAGGTAGTAGTCTTATTATTGCAATCCTTCTCATAAATGGCAGTTGAAGGTTTTTCCATTTCTCCAAGTTTTTCTCAATTTGTTCTTTTAATTTATAGTAATTGTCCTGTTTTATCGTTCACATCTTGATGTTAAATATACTCCTAAATATTTAACCTTTTTCATAACTTGTATATCTAATTTCTCTTTTATCTCTCTTCTTTGTTTTTCTGTAATATTTTTCACCAATATTTTCATTTTTTCTTTGTTTATTTTTAGGCCAGATACCTTTCCATAACTCTCTATTTGTTCTAATAATTTGGGGCCTGTTATTGGAAGTTCTTCTAGGATAAATACTAAAACTTCCGCAAAAGCGTGCAATTTATACTCTTCTTTTTTCATTTTTATCTCTTCATTTTACCTAATATTTCTTATTAAAAACTTCTACAGTCAAAATAAATAACAATGGAGATAAAGGACAGCCATGTCTTGTACCCTTTGTAATGCTAACATTTTCTGTCATTTCTCCATTCATCATTATCTTACCTGATTGTCTATCGTAAATCGTTTTTATAGTATTTATAAATCTCTCCCCCAAATCCATTATCTGCAATTGTTTTATCATGAATTGCCAATTCATGTTATCAAAAGCTTTTTGAGCATCTAAGAACATCATCGCCATTTGTTTTTCTGAATGTGTCTCGTAATACTCCAACGTATTTAAAATTATCCTCATATTGTCTCTAATTTGTCTCTTAGGTAAGAAACCATTTTGGTCCATATGAATAAATTCATTTAGTAGTCTTTTTATCCTATTCGCCATTATTGAAGCAAAAATCTTATATTCCACATTTAATAACAAAATCACTCTGTAATTTTTTATCAGTTGTAAGTCTGACTCTTCTTTAGGTATGAGTGTTACATAGGACTCCCTCCATGTGTCTGGCATTTTTGCCTTCATTAGAAGTTCATTAAATAATTCCAACATTACATTGCTCATCACTTCTTGTAATGTTTGTGTATAGTTCCACTGGTAGAACATCCAGTCCTCGTGTTTGCCCATTTTTTTGTCTTTTAATTGCTTCTGTTAATTCCATCATTGTTATTCTTTCTTCTTCTTTTTTTTAAAACAAGTTTTTTTTAAAAAAAGTTTTTTATTTTAAGCATAGTTAAAAAGACATACATAGACATACAACATACAACATATACAAACATCTTAGTTTCTTTTTCAGCTACTTAACAGTGATCCATTTCTTACTAAATATTAAATATTTACAGATATTATAATGTTAACATATTCAGCCTTTTTCTCCTATTATATTTCAATTCTACTAACATATTAATTGATTTATCACGTTACCTTCCTTCCCTTCTTCCTTCCTTTAATTTATTGCCTTATTTTTCAACTATTCATACCAATTATTCCACACTTTGTAATATTTGGTTTCCTCTTTCCCCTGAATTTCTTTAGTTAGTTTATCTAGTTCTGCGCATTCCAAAATCTCTTTATCTGGTGGTACTTCTTCTTTCTTCCAGTATTGCGCATATATAATACATGCTGCAGTCAATATATGTAATATGAGATACTGTGTTTTAAAAACAAGTTTTATTGGGGTTTTTTTTCCCTTTCTCCTCCCACCTTCACCCACTTCTTTCTTTCTTTTTTTGAACAGAGTGTTAGTTGTTTCTTATCTTATACAATTAGTCAAATTCAAATACATTTTACTCAATTACAATTTTTGTCAATATAGTCTTCCCCCCCTTCCTTTTTTTTTGAATATACCTCAGTATATTACATATATAAACACTTTCTTTATTTATCCCTAAATTTTAACTTTGCTAGTTGTACATATTTATCCTCTTTTATTCTTTAACAATTCATTCTTTTTCCTAATATATTTATATTTGTTTGTTCAGAGCAGCTTTTCTTCCACTTCATCTTCTTTTTTTATTGTACAGCAATCTTTTTCCTCAAACCTAGCCTCTCCCTCTTCTCCTTCCAACTTTCTTTCCCCACCTTCTTCTTCTCTTTTCTACTTCCCCTTCCCTTCCTTCCTCCTTCCTCTTCCATCCCTCTCTCTCCTTCCGCCTCCCCTCCATTTCCTTCATCTCTCTCTATCGCTGTATTCATTTTCAATTTAATGTTTTCTGTTGTGGAGTTCAGGCACTCCCGATCCCTTATCTTTTTAATTATTAACAATTTATTTCAACTTATTCTCTTTTTTTCTTCAAATCTTTACTCAAACATTTTTCTAATCTCGTCTTTTTTATTTTTACCAATATATTTTTTCTACTTTATTTCTTTCAAGTATAACATTTAAGTCATTTTTATCATTTCAATTTCAATCATTTCAATTTCATTCAGTTTTACGTTCAATTTCAATCATTAAATATATTTCTCAAAACATTTTAACAATATATTTCCATTTATTCAAATATATATTTATAAAGCATATCTTAATTCTTTCTCATTTTGCCCAATCCAATTAGTTCTTAAAATATTCTTAATTTGTCTTATTTTCTCTTTTTAATTGTTTCAAATATATAGTTTGGAATATTCCAAATATTACATTTCCCTCAGCTGATTTATTCCTATTGTTAAAACTTATCATTCTGTAAACCTGCAATATTATTGAGCATGTGACATTTATTACAATTTTCCTTTTGTTTCTACTTTTCTTTTCTCATATCTTTTCATTATTAATATTTTGTATCTTAAAATTGTGAAATCTTTGCCCTTTATTTCCCGTTATTTTCCATTTCTTTTCCTTCTTTCTTATATTTCCACTGTAAATCTCAGTGTAATCATTTATATTTTTAATATTTTTCCTTCTCCTCCACCCTCTTTTCCTTCTTTGTCTTTTATTATCCCTTTTTCTTCCTTTCTTTTGTATTTTAAAATTCTGCACTCTCCTATTCTGCCCTATATTTCCCAGGCATTCTGCTTCATCCAGGGCCATCGGGAACTGACAAGCCACCATGCTCTCAACAACTTTCGCAAGAAAGCGAAGGTTGGAGACCAGACGGAAGTTATTCAAAACAGCTGGACTCAAGGCAGGTTGCTTGAGGAGGGGCCTAACCACTGCCGGAAAGGTG
The DNA here is from genome assembly GCA_038048745.1 of Coluber constrictor foxii. Taxonomy (NCBI): domain Eukaryota; kingdom Metazoa; phylum Chordata; class Lepidosauria; order Squamata; family Colubridae; genus Coluber; species Coluber constrictor. The sequence goes on along the minus strand of CM075961.1, from coordinate 107,577,173 downwards.
GCAGGAAAACTTCCCTCACACAATGAAGCAGTTATCACTGCCTGGATCCAGTCACGTGACACCTCTTGAGCTGAATAAACCAGCCAGGAGGGGCATGGGTTCAATATACATGTGGTCGCACTCAGTTTCCCCATGATCTGGTCCACTTCCTCTGGGGTGACAGGATCGAACTCCTCCCAAATGACAAGACCCGCCACCTCCTCACCATCTGACCCCGCCCAGTCGGAGGCCAAGCTGTCCTGAATCTGAGCAATTTTGTCCAGCAGATGCTGACTAAACTCCTCAGCTCGCCCTTGCAGAGGATCCTCCCCCTCCCTCTGGTTCAGGAGGGAGCGGGACACCCTAAACAGGGCAGCCGGGCGATTATCTGCAGACACGATGAGGGCAGAGAAGTAATGACGCTTCGCTGCCGCCATCTCCACTAGGTAAGATCATGTGAACGACCTTAGCTGTACACAGTCAGATTCGGAACAACTGGCTCTCCAACAGCTCTCTAGGCCTCTCCTGCAGTGCTTCATCTCCCAGAGCTCCCCCGTAAATCATGGAGCCAACTGGGATCTGCATCGAGTTAGAGGCCATAAAGGCACGACCTGGTCAAGAGCCCCAGTGGCTACCTTATCCCAGACATCCACCAGGGTCGCAGCCGGGGTGTGGGGGAGAGAGAGAGAGAGAGAGAGAGAGGTATTGTCCCCACCTCCACCTGAAACCTCTGTGTCCATCAGGCATCTGGGAGGGACCAGGTGGTCAGTCCCGCATTCCAGCGAGGGGGAGTGGCATATTGGAGGCCTAGCCGGAGGAGATAGTGATCGGTCCATGACAGGGGATAAATAACATATTCTCCCCTATCAAACTCAACCCGCCACTGTTCTGAGATAAAAACAAGATCAGGCGTGTGGCTTCCCTCATGAGTCAGGCCCTGAATAATCTGAGTCAGATCCATGGCTGCCATGGAAGCCATGAACTCCCGAGGCCCTGACACCCTGCCCAGGGAAGGCAGGTTGAAGTTCCCCAGTACAATAAGTCTGGGGAACTCCACCACCAACTCCAACAGGGTGTTGAGCAGCCCCGGCAGGGCCGTTGTTATGCAGCTGGAGACAGGTATGCAATCAACGGGCCCAACTGCCCCTGCGGACCCCATCTCATGAGGAGGGTCTCACACCTATCTATCTGGGGAACAGTGACCTCCCACAGACTAAAAGTCTCTCTAATAACAACCGCCACCCCCCCACCCTACCCTGGGTCCTCGGCTGGTGTAGCACCTGGAAGTCTGATGGGCAAAGTTCTGTCAGAGGGACACCCCCCTCTGCGCCAAACCAGGTTTCCATAATGCAAGCCAGGTCTGTGTTTTCCTCCTCAATCCAATTGCTAATGAAGGGAGTTTTAACCACAGACCTGTCATTAAAATAGACCAGCCTGAGCCCTGGGGCCCCCTCTCTCAAACCCTTGGGAAGTTGGGTGGAACCAAGAGGGTCGGAGCACGCCACCGCTTGGAGATAGTGGATCCCAGATTTCGATCCGGCCCTCGGATCATCCATCTGCCTCCATTCCCCATCACAACCGGGATCAAAGCTCCCACCCTCTCCCCCGGGGCGCCTAGAGGTCCCAGCCCTGCTCCAACCCCACTGCTGCCCATTGAAGGCCTGGACTGCTGTTGGTCCGGAGGAGCCCCCCCCCAGCAACCTGCCAGACATACCCCTCTCCCCTCCCCATTCCCCTTAAAAACCTAAATAAAAAACAATATAAGTTCCCTTATTAAAACCCTTAAAACCCTATGCCATATATATAGTTTTCCTTTTTCAATAGAATCTAGTCTGTATCTTTATTCTGGCCACATCACTAAAATTCCTTTGGGTATTAACCGTCTGAAACTCATTCCTTTAGATATTAAAAATTTTGTTTAAAAATTATATTCTCTCCTCCAATCCCTAACTCTTCTAACTCTTCTATTTGTCTCAAAGCCACAATTTCTTTATCTTTGTGTTTCAATGCTATGTTCCTTGCTGATTGTAATATTTCTGTTTTCACTGCCTTCTTTGTGAATCTTACATGTACTTCTCTTGGTAATTTATTTCTCATTGCATATCTTGTATATAGTCTGAAAGCTTCATCAATCTCATTTAGGATCTTTTCCTTAGGTTGTTCCAAAACTTCTGTCAATATCTCAGTAATCACCTCAGGTAAAGTTTCTCCTTTTTCTTCCTCTACATTTTGAAATCTTAAATAAAAATCAGAGCGCTCCATTTTCAACAAGATAATTATTATTTTTTTCTTGCAATTTGTCAGCTGACACGAGTTTCTTTCTTTTCTGTCATTTCCGCTTTTGCCTTCTACTTTTTGGATTCTCTCTTCATTTTTCCCAATCATATTTTTCATTTCTTTTAAGTCCTTTTTCAGGTCATCATGCAGTGATTGTATCAAATTTTAACTCGATCGCCTCTGAAGTTTTCTATGTTTCTGTCGATGAGGGGCTTGCTGTTGAATATAAATGAGATGTAAATTTCTTCATTTCCACTCTTTAGAATAAGTTTATAATTCACTTATGGTTTATTTATAATCCAGATATCTAATCCTCCCTGTTGGTTGGATTAACAAAAATGAAGAATATAAAAATAAGGAATAAAAATTTAAAATACAATGAAAAAAAAATCCCAATCAACTTCTCCCTCAAAAATCAAAAATCAAAATACCCAAACAGAAAAAAAGAAAAAAAAAACAAAGGGAAAAAAATAGTTTACATCCAAGAGTGAACAAGGAAAAATCCAACTGCAAAAAATAAAAATCCAACAGACAAAAAAATTTCTTCTGACTCTTCTATTCTTAATCCAAATTCTTGCCAGTCTAGTTCTATTCAGTCCAATGGCAGAAAAAAATACTGAGGAAAAGTTCCATAAAGGAGAAAGAAAAAACAAACGCAAAATAAAATGTCTTTTACTTATCCATCAACAATTCAAAACAAAATGCTTCAAAGTATTCACAAGTAAGTAAATGAAAAAGCTACACACAAAAAAAGATAGTAGATGATTAAAAGGCAAAAACAGAATTCAAAGTCCAGTCTTCTCTCTTCACATCTGTTTTGTTTCATTCAGTCAGAATGTCAAGGTCAGCTATAGTTGAAATTTCTTCAAAAAGTTCATTTTCCCTTCTGCCGCTAGATGGCACTGCAGACTAGTTTTCAGCAAAGCACAGTACTTTCAGTATCTTATACAGTCTTTATTTAGAAAGTTTCCTTTTATCAATTACTACCATTCCATCACATTTAAGTAGAATGGGATACAATCTTCATTAATTCATTAATCCATTTATCCAAATTCTTATTTTTTAAAAGGTTCCCCAACTTCTCCTCAGTCAGAAAAAAAATAAAATAAAGTTTACTTTCGCTTCCCTCGCCGTCAAATTACCAGATGTGAGAGCGAATACATACCCGCTCTCACTCCTCACTCTCAGCTAATCTTTTCCATTCTATTTATTTTACAGGTGGATTTGAAGGGAAAATCTTTTTCCAAAACTTCAAAAAATCAAATTCTCTCTCATCTCAATGTCACATGCGGTCTCCCTTCTTCCTCTTCCATTGCGGCCACCCCAACTTCCTAGTGACTTCTATGGTCGCCTTCTTCACTGTCTGGTTTGAGGAGCTTCTTCTATTCCAGCCAGGGAGTTAGCAATCTCCCTGTTCTGGACAGTCCGTGCTCCTCTTGCCGTCCCTATAGGATGACTTAGGTTGCTTGCGACCCCCGGACAATGGAGATATTGATGGATCTTCAAAGGACCCATCGTACCGCTGTGACACTTGCCACGCCTCCCCTAATGCTGGGAAAGATTGAGGGCAAAAGAAAAATGGGACGACAGAGAATGAGGTTGCTGGATAGAGTCACTGAAGCAGTAGGCGTGAACTTAAATGGACTCCAGAGGATGGTAGAGGACAGGAAGACCTGGAGGAACATTGTCCATGGGTCGTGATGGGTCAGACATGACTTCACAACTAACAACAACAACAATTTCTGTAACAATATAGTGGTTCTGTACATACGGTGCAATTCCACCTCCTCTTTTGTGGGGTCTGTTTTTGTTTTGTTTTGTTTTGTTGTTGTTTTTTTGAACAGTTTGTGTTCTTCTATCAGTATGTTCCAGTCATGGGTTTCATCCCACCAAGTTTCTGTTATTCCAACTTTATCATATCTACCTTTATGTATTTCCCTAAAGGGAAAAACAATTCAGGAATCTTGGGAAACTCTGAAAAATATGATCATAAAAGGGCAGACCAGCAAAACAACAATGAGAAGTTCAAGTTCTCCTCATCGCAAGGAACGCCAATCAGGATGGGCGGAGACTCCTCTGTGCTGCCTATGACCGAGTCTGCCGAATTTAAATAGGCCCACCTTCTGCTGGAACCTCCCAGAGTTTAGACTCGGTCTTTGCTGGACAGTTGTGTCTTCCTAGACCCTGTGTAAATTTTTCGCCTTTTCTAATCCTTCCCTGTTTCTTCCTCTGCTGGATTCTTCATTCTTTCGACCTCGGACAGTTTTTCTGGACTCTGATCTTCTTCTGTGTGCCTGCACATTGTTTGAGACCGCGCGGAGCGGCGGCGGAACTTCCATCGGGTGGTTTTTCCTCCGGGGGTAAGACTGAGAATCCCCCTGAGCCTCCCTTGCCCCTCAGGAGTGCTTTCTAGCCGCGTCTGAAGGCATTCGCCTAGCGGCTTTCTCGGTGCTATTTTTAGACGGACTTTCCCAAGCGCGCCGCTTGTGCTGTTTTGCTGCCGCAGTAATAGCCTGGAGCTAGCGGCTTTGCCATTACTCGAAGGGAGAGGGAGGTGAGAGCCCTTCTCCTTGCTTGTTTCAGCGCCCCTTCCTGTTGTGGCCCCGTCCTCTGAGCCTATCCCATTGGAGGAAGGAAGCTCTGAGCAGGAGGAAGAGGAGCCAGCCAGATCTCCCAGCCCCCCCCTCTGGCACCGTCTCAGGTGCCAGCTGAAAGAGAGCCAAGTAGTGGGGAAACAGGTGTCTCAGATGAGAGTGAGGGAGAGACGTTATTCCTGGACGCACGCCAAAAGAGTACTGCAGCTGCGGCGTATGAGGAAATCCTGAGTCATTGGATTGGAGTCACAGGATCAATGACTCACTGGACCACACCCAGAAACCTATCTATATAAGACAGTACGGTGGGTCACGAAGTTTGTGACGAACAAAGCTAAACAAACGGAGCAACCTCGTAGTCTTGGAAGCTAGATGAACGGCAAAGCTACGTAGGTGATTTTCTTGTTTGTGTAAACCAATAAAGTCCTTGGCAGACGGTGTGCATATCGCTGCCAAGGTTGAGATAAGAACTGCGGAGTGTGCCAAGTGATTCTTAACCCTCGGCTGGCTGTGTTTTTGTGGGTCTCTGAAGGGGGGGGACAGATCACTTCCTCTGGCGAAACAAGCGCTTGTTAGAGGTTTTTTCTTGTGGGGCTTGGTGATTCTTCTGCTGACAGGAGGCTTTATTGTTACAAAAAAAAAATTAATAATAAACTGTTTTTTTCGGCGCGAACGGCTAATCCAAGATGGCGGATGCATCGGGGAATAAAGCCTCAGTCCCGTCCTCTCGATCACGCCACAGGCACCTTAGCGACCCAGGGGAAGGCTTTTCGACCAGAGCTCCTCACCAACCCAGGGCTACCTCTAAACCCCTGGGGGCCAAGCCTTCTAGAGAAGAACTCAGGCGCCATAGGGCATTGGAGAAGGTGGTTTCAAGAGCCCAACAACGACCGGCAGCCATTTTGTCTCCTCCTCCTTCGGCTTCTCCACAGCCTCCCGCCATTTTGAATCCCTCTCCACTCTCACAGTCTGAAGGATTGCAGCCTCGGAGAGATCTCTCTCCCGATCGCCCTCCCTCACTGACCCATCCTCCTCTGCCTGAAGCAGAGCATTTGTTTCAGACTGTTTCAGAGCAGGGTGACCTAAGTGACATTTCTTCTGCAAGTCAGGCTCCTCCTGTTCCTGCTCAAGTACCAACCTTACCACCTTCCTTGCCTCAGACCTTGGCTACTCCTTCAGGCTCTCTAGAAGCCATTATTGCTAGAGCTATCCAGCACGGGCTCGTGCAGGGGCTTCAGCAGGGGCTTTTGCCATCCTCTTCTCTGGTCACCCAGCCTCAGCCTTCTCAGGCTCCAGAGGCCTCTTATGATGACCTGCTTTATTCCCCTGAGCATTCACAGCAGGGTTCCCTCTCTGGGGGTGAGGAGGAATCTCGTGAATTGGTGCTATCTGATGACGAAGGCTTAACCCCTGATCAACCAGCTTTCGTCGGCCTGTTTAAGCCTCAACTTTTCTGGTCGCTTTTATTCAAGGCTCTCGCAGTCACCAGGATGGGGACTCCTCCCTCGGCTGGTGCCACGGCCTCCGAGGGGGCTGATCCGGCCTCCTCCCTTTTTGCAGAACCTGCCGTGGAACCCGAGCTAATCCCTGCACCTAAACTCTTTACGGATGTCGTTCAGCGACAGTGGTCCCTTCCGGGGGCGGGCCCAGCCCCTAACAGCCTTGACACGAGACTTTACCAGTCAGCTCCACCCTTGGCCAATATTTTGCAAGTTCCCCCTATGGATGCTCCCATAGCGGCCTTAGCCTCAGGTTCCAGGGTTACGGGGCCCCCGGAGGATTCCCTAAAACCAGAGGATAAGCGAGCTGAGAAGACCTTGGTGAAAGCTCATCTCTCGGCGGCCTGGGCCGTGAAGACGGCTACTGCAGCTTCCTTTTTTAACCGAGCCTCTCTGCTCTGGTTAAAACAGCTTCAGGATAGGTTACCCCCCTCTGATACTCGTACGCACCAAGATCTTAATAAGATTGTAGCTGCCCTGGAGTACTCGGCTGATGCCACGCTTAACACTGCGCGTTTTGCTGCTAAGTCTATCGGATCTACCGTTACCTCCCGCAGGCTCCTCTGGTTCCGCCATTGGCAGGCGGACGCTAGGAGCAAGTGGCAATTGGCGTCTTCTCCCTATTCTTCTGAAGCTCTCTTTGGCCCTCCCTTGGAGCCCCTCCTCATAGAAATCAGAGATCGTCGCAATGTCCTTCCAGCGGTTTCTCGTCGCTTTGACAATCGTTATACACCTTACTCCGGGACATCTTCCTTTCGATCTCAAGACACTGGGTTCTATCAGCCTCGCTCGCAATGTTCCTTTCAGCCCCGTCCCTCGCAGGAGTATCAGGTTAGACAGTCTTCCCGACCCCCTCTGCGACGGCCCTTTCGTGGTGGGCGGGGTCGGCCCTTCCGCCGTTCCAAGTAATCCTGACCCGGACATTCCCATTGGGGGCAGACTATACCTCTTTGCCGATCAATGGGATTTGTCTTCGTCTGATTCTTGGGTGCATCGGACAATTCGGGAGGGTTTGTCCCTCGAATTTTCTTTCCCCCTCCTTCTGTTTTTTTGTCTTGCCCGGTTTCCAGGGATCCCGTTAGACGTTCCCTTGTAGCCTCTGCTATCAGTCATTTAGTGGCCATTAAGGCCATGGAGAGGGTTCCTGCGGAATTCCAGGGTCAGGGTTTTTATTCCTGTTTGTTTCTTGTTCATAAATCTTCTGGGGGGTGGCGCCCAATCTTGGATTTAAAGTCCTTGAACCGTTTTATATCCTATCACAAGTTTAAGATGCATACCTTGCATTCCATTTTGGAGACGCTCAGGCCCGGGGACTACTTGTCCTCGGTGGATTTAACGGAGGCTTACCTCCACGTCCCAATTCATCCTAATTTCCGTAGGTTTCTTCGTTTCCATTACAATGAGTCACTACCAGTATGCAGCCCTCCCCTTTGGTTTGACATCTGCTCCTTGAGTTTTTACTAAGCTCATGGCCGCTCTGATCACCCATATTCATTCTCGTCCAATTAGGATTCAAATTTATTTGGATGATATTTTAATCCAATCTATGTCCCTGCTTTCTGCCCAAGACTTGGCTGTCACTATCCAGATCCTACAGGATCATGGATTTTCTATAAACTGGCCCAAGAGTCACCTATCCCCTTCGACCAGGCTGCAGCATCTAGGAGCTGTCATCGACACAGTGGAGTCCTCCGTCTCCTTGTCCCAAGATCGTCAGGTTAGTTTACGTTCCCTTGCCCTCAGATGCATTTCAGATCGTTCTTCCTCACTCCTTGCCCTTTCCTGTCTCTTGGGGAAAATGGTTTCCTCTTATGGCGTAGTGCCATGGTCCCGACTCCACAGCAGGGAGCTTCAATGGTTCCTGCTCCCTTATCAAAGGTCTTGCTCTAATTCGTCCCTTCGACCTGTCTCTCTTTCGCCGATGGTTCTCAGATCTCTTCATTGGTGGACCTCCGCGGCGTTATCCAGAGCCTGCTTCTTCAGAGAACCCAGGCGGCTCGTGCTCACCACGGACGCCAGTCTTCAGGGCTGGGGAGCCCACCTGGATCAACACTGGGCTCAAGGTCAGTGGTCCCCTACTGAACGACTCCTGAATATTAACCTCCTCGAGCTGCGGGCCATTCACCTCGCCTTACTGCATTTCCGCCCCTTAGTGGAGGGTCAGGATCTCTTAGTCCTCACTGATAATGTCAGCTAAGGCCCATGTCAATAGGCTGGGAGATACTCGCTCTAGGGCTCTTATGGATGAGACCATGCTTCTTGGCTTTGGGCGGAATCTCATCTTCGATCTCTTCGGGCAGATCATATAGCAGGAATACCGAACGATCAGGCAGATGCCCTGAGTCGTCATCGACTGGATCAGGCAGAGTGGAGCCTGCCCCCTCATCTGTTTTGCCCGATCACGGGTCGCTTCGGCCTCCCCTCAGTGGACCTGTTCGCCTCGAGTCGGAATCACCAGATTTCGAGGTATTTTGCAAGATATCACGGTCCGGAGGCTGAGGCCGTCGATGCTCTCCGTGCCCCTTGGCCCAGGGGCTTATTGTATGCCTTTCCTCCCTTTCCCTTGCTTCCTAGGGTCATCCGCAAATTTCTCCAAGAGCGAGCGGAACTCATTCTACTAGCTCCTTGCTGGCCCCGGAGGCATTGGTACTCGGACTTAGTTGCCCTATCCGTGTCTCCACCGTGGACCATTCCTGCAGACCAAATAGTTCTCACTCAGGAACCTCTGAGACACCCGGACCCAGCGTGGCTCCGCTTGACCGTATGACGGTTGAGCGGCGCCTGCTAATGGATGCCGATGTTCCCGCTCCAATTGTTTCTACCATCCTGGCTTCCCGTAGACCTTCTACTTGTAGGATCTACAATTCTACATGGTCATCTTTCGTTTCCTGGTGCCGGGGATCTAACGTGGACCCCTTATCCGCTTCAATCCTTGATGTGCTACGTTTTCTTCAGGCGGGGTTTGAGTCAGGTTTGGCACCTAATACCCTCTGTCGCCAAGTGGCGGCCATTTCCTCAATTTTGACTTATGGTAGCACTACAACTATTTCTCGTCATCCTGTCATTCATGATTTTCTGCAAGGAGCGACAAATCTGAGACCCCCCACTGTTCACCATTTCCCTTCATGGAGCCTCAACAAGGTGCTCAATGCTCTGACTGTTTCCCCCTTTGAGCCTCTCCGAGAAGTTTCTCTCCATTTCCTGTCATTTAAAGCTGCCTTTTTGGTCGCTATTACGTCGGCTAGGCGTATATCCGAATTAGCAGCTCTTTCTTCTCGACGAGATCTCTGCATTTTCCATCAGGACAGAGTTGTACTTCGCCTGGACCCGACCTTTATCCCGAAGGTCAACTCCCTTTTCCACAGGGCTCAGGAGGTAGTCCTACCTGATTTTTGTTCATCTCCTTCTCACCGCTTGGAACGTACCTGGCACACCCTGGATGTTCGTCATGCATTGAAGATTTATCTTTCTCACACAGTGGCCTTTTGTAAGACAGAGGCCCTGTTTGTATCCTACCAACCGGCCACTATTGGATCGAAGGCTTCCGCTCCCATGCTTGGTCGGTGGATCAGGGCCACCATCTCAACGGCTTATCAGCGGCTGTTGCTTCCTGTTCCTCCCTACGTTACCACTCACTCCACGAGAAGTGCAGCTATGACGGCAGCTTGGGTTACCCAGGCGCCCTTGGAGGACATTTGCCGAGCCGCAACCTGGACGACAGTGTCACCTTTCATCCGTCATTATCGAGTCGATTCCTGGGCGTCTGCAGATGCGGCCTTCGGACGTCGGGTGCTCCAAGCAGTCCATTCATCATGACTCTCAGAGGCCTCCTCTCTTCCCACCCGATGGACATTTGGCTTTGGTATGTTCCATCCTGATTGGCGTTCCTTGCGATGAGGAGAATGGACGTTGGACTTACCTGATACATCCGTTCTCTCTAAGCAAGGGACGCCAATCAGCCCCACCCATTTCTAAGGGTTCGGAGGCCCTGTTCCTGGCGGTGTGAGTGGTTTTTCTTTGCTCTCTTCCTTTATCGTTCTAGGAAGGCACTCCAGTCTGCGACAGCGCCTTCGCCTAAACTCTGGGAGGCTCCAGCAGAAGGCGGGCCTATTTAAATTCGGCAGACTCGGTCATAGGCAGCACAGAGGAGTCTCCACCCATCCTGATTGGCATCCCTTGCTTAGAGAGAACGGACATATCAGGTAAATCCAACGTCCATTCACCCTGTTTGTTCCCCAGACTTTGTTCATTTGTATACAGGCACTTGAGATCTTGACTCTGTGCATGCTTCCTGTTAGTGTTTGTGTTTGTCTTCCTTCCCTTCTCTCCTTACTTCATTATTCGATTTGCTTTTTAGGGTTTTTTTGCTTGAAATTAGCTCCTGGAGATTGGTCAACCTCCCCCCACCTCAATTTTAGTTTAAAGCCTTCCTGATAAGTTGAGCCAGTCATTTTCTGAAAATATTCTTCCCAGTCTTTGTGAGGTGCAGCCCATCCCTTGCCAGAAGCCCATCATAGAGATAATACATACCGTGGTCCAGGAATCCAAAGGTTTTTTTTGGCGACACCAACCCTTTAGCCAGTGGTTCACTTCTAGAATTCTTTGTTCTCTTACCGGATGTTGTCCTTCTGTTGGCAGTACAGATGAAAAAATTACTTGTGCACCTAAGACCTTGACTTTCTTGCATAGCTGCTCGTAATCACTTAATATTGTTTTGAAGTCCTTTTTCATTTCATTCATGTAGTAGTAGAAAAGGGTAGTAATCTGTGGGTTAAGTTATTATTTTGGTTAAGTTCTCAGCCACATCTTTGATTTTAGCTCCAGGGAGACAACATACTTCTCTGGATTGACTATCTGATCTACAGACAGCTGGTTCTATTCCCCTTGAAAATTGAATCTCCTATCACCAACACTCACATTTTTTCTCCTAGGGAGGTTTGGAGTATTTTTCTATTTTATCATAAAAGCATTTGATGGTGCTACTTTTTAGGGACATTTAATGATACTTCTTTTCTATGTGTCTGCATGTTTTCTTTCAGTCCATGAAATCGATTGCTTAGCACCAATGGGATTGCATCAGAGTGGGTTGGGTTGGATAGGGATTGTGTACTAGGTTTGTATTTTTTTCTATAAGTGACATATTTCCATCTGTCGTCTTCTTCCTCTAAGGCAGTATTTCTCAACCTGTGGATCGCAACCCCTTTGGGGGTCGAACAACCCTTTCGCAGGGGTCGCCTAAGACAGCCAGTGGCGCAAGACAGCCCTTCTCTCCTGCTGCTTGGGATTCGGAGCAGTAAATGGCATCTGGTCCGGGGAGCAGCCAGATTTTGCTTTCCATTGCGGACGCCAGATTGGCCCCCTGCAAGCTCTCGTCTCTCGAGGACCACTTCCTGAAGTGGTGTGGGAAAGCAGCTATATTCAACTGCAATCCCTATAACTTCTCAGTCTTTGGTCAGGCTGGCTAACTGGGGAAATCTGGAATAGGCTGACTAGCAATAGTTTACTGGGGATTAGGTAGAGGAGTCATCATCCTATCCAGGGATGATGAGGACTGAAATGAGAAAAGAGTACAAAATAGGGTATCTTGGCTATTATCAGCGATAAGTTTGAGAAGCTGAATTACACTAGACTGGAAACACCTTGACTAACTGTAGTTTGCTTCTGGCCAAAATTTAAAATACCAGCTTTGATTTACAAAAGACAATTTATTTCCATACTGATCTGTTTAGGACTGTCACAGGAAGTTCAGTTTATACTGCATCAACAAGCAATGGGAATATATTTGAAGTAATGAGAATATATTTGAATATATCTGACAATGGCAAGCGCTAATATTAAAGTTATGTTGCAGACACCCAAAATATAGCTATATAGCAAGGATCAGTTCTGCCAACAAAAAAAAAATGTTGTCTGCACGTTTAATTAAAAAAAATTTAAAATTCACAAAATCTCATGAAATTGTAAAATCTTGTGAGGGTCTACACTAGAATCTTTAGATTTGTATGTCTTAACAAATTTTGGTTTTTCTATAAAACTTAATGAGATTTCTCTATTATCCATCTGTCCATTTGGAGTGGGGAGAGAGTACTTAATCCAGTTGGTCCAGCCAACAGCCCCTTAAGGATTCCCCGTCCTGGTTGATATGAAAGCCAGTGTGCTATAGTGGTTATGATGCTGGTGAAGCACCAGAAAAAGTTAAGTTAAAATTCACCCTTAGCCATGCAAGTTGACTAAGTGACTTGGGTTAGTTAATCTCTTCCAGTCCAGTTTAACTCAGAGTTGTTTGGGTGGGGGAAATAAAAGGAAATGGTATGAATATTATAACAAGCTACTGGATGAAAATACATTATAGTATATAATATCCTTGATTCTCTTGTTTCCTGCAGTGGGAACTTGGAACACAATCTTCAGGACAATTCTCTCATGTTGACAGTTCCTCTGATGCATGAAGTGGATTCATCCATCACTGGGTACAAAAGTGATCATTTATTTTTTTTCTTTTCTTTACAAACAAGGGTAGGGATAGAACATCTCTTTTTTCCCCCAAGTAATTTCTCAGACAGTAATACTAGTGCTGATTGCTGTCCTTCTCATAGAAAGATTACGGACTAAGAGATAATTTGTGAGGTTGAGTTAGATATTTAGGTTCAGATCTACTGAACCAAATGTTCAAGTCAAATGTTCTGGGATAGTACCCGTCAAAAGGAAGTCATGCTGTAGGCCTGTCTGTTTAATTTTCCATAACTCTGCTTATGTTTTCTTCTCTGTTATGTGATAATAGTACTTAGCAAAAATATATCAAGTTTCAAAAAACTATTAAGAGAAGGAACTAATTTGTGCAATTAAATAAAATGAGGTCATAGTTACATTCTTATATGTTCTGTCTTTTTCTTCTTCAGAACAGTGTCTCCCAGTTCTTTTATTTATGGCGAATCAGTGGCAGCATCTCAGTTTTTAAAGCTGGAAGATTTTGAGTGTCATTTTCAGGACTTAAATTTTACTCTTCAGGTAAAAGTGTTATGCAGCAGAGCCATGTTTGCTAGTGGGCTTATCAATATCCCTGGGATTTTGCTGGATATAATGAAAAGAGGCCAATCGATGCATGTTCTTTGCTACAGTAAATAAGTGGTCTAGGACTCTGTGATCCTTTTGGAATGCCCTTTTTAAAGTCAGGCCTACATTCTGTCTTTGACTGACATGCTGAACAGAGGTCATAATAAAAGACAAAAATTGTCAATAGTACAAAGAAAAAAGGATCCTGGCCTAAAGAAATAATGAAATAAAATTAAGTATCTGCAACTGCTAAATATTCCTTCAATAAGAAGTAAGTTCATTAAATTTGCTATAACTTACTTTTATATAGATACATGTGTACTGGTAGTGGGCACCATTTGTATTTAAAACAGGCAAGATGTAACCTTCTTAATGCCTCTTTAACTGAAACAAGTACCAGTGTTTTTTTCTGTCTAAGAAGTAAGCCTAGAAGAAGTTTGATTTCTGCAATAGCTAATGGTCATGGCCTGAATGCTCAAGCCAGACTTGAAGCATGTTTGCCACTTCACATTTTCATAATTCACGTGTCTCCAACCCCCAAAAACGAGTAAATGGATTACAAGATGTTTTTCTGGTTGATGGTTAGAAAGCTTATAGGTTTTAGGGTTCTATGCCACTTAATTATTTTCCTGGTATTATGGGCAAAGCATTAAAATAATAACAGATTGGTTATAGGTTGTGATTAAAAGGCCTAAGATAGGAAACCAGGATTTTGTTTTTTGTTTTTTTTTCCTTTTTTGGCTTCTCAGCTGATTTTTCCTCCAAAGGCTATGCCATGTCACTGAGTACTTTCAAATTTTTTGGGTTGCAATTTCAGACATAACCATACAGAATGAGAAAAGGGTATTTTCTTAAGGAATGCACATTCTAAACACCCTGTTAGTGCCTGGAATACATTGTAAGGTCATGGGTCCTAACCGTTGATAGTTTCAAGAAGTATGTTTTTCTTTTTAAAAATCATTGTTAATACAAAGGAAAATCTTTTTGTCAAGCTCCATACACATTTCTAGAATGCAAGACAAAATAATAATAAAAATGAAGGCCTACTAAATACTGGAGATACCAAACTGGTTAACAAGAAAGATAAAATGAAGGATACCAAAGAGACATAGAAAGGCAAAGTATTATATGGCCAGTACATTAAAAAAAATAGCAAGTGAACAGCTAACAAAACCTGATAATGGCCAAAAGCAGGAAAACTGAAGAAAGAGACAGAGGGGCTACTTCTATTTGCGCATGACCAATCTTAACAAATGCATATAAAGCCAGAATTCAGAAGATAGCAACACTAGCTGTATCCACAAAGTAGCTGAAAAAACAGTGGGCCACCTAGGTAGGTTCTGCAAGAAGATCACACAAATTGATCATGATCAACGGCATGACAAAGTAGCAAAAATGCTGCATTGGAAGATCTACAAGAAATACCATTTGCTTGCAAGCAAGAAATGGTGGGCCTGTGAAATAGACAAAGTAATAGAAAATGAAGAAGCTAAAGGATTCTGAGACTTTAGAATTCAAACAGACAAGCACTTAACCACATAAAAATTGTCAATAAGAATGACAAAAAGTTTGGGTAATAGACATGGAAGTACCTGAAAACAGCAGAATAAAAGAGAAGGAATCACAAAATATAAGGATCTGCAAACAGAAATAGAAAGACTATAGCAAAAGAGAATGCAAATAGAGAAAATCACCTTGGGTGCAATCCCAAAACATCTGGAGCACCACTTGAATACCATTGGCATTGACAAAATCCTCATCAATCAATTGCAAAAGGCAATTAAGGCAATTACTTGGAACAGCTTCCATCCTGTGACAATACCTTTAACACCATTAAACAACATCTGCCTACCCAGGTCCTTGGGAAGGACTGGACAGCTGGATTAAAATGCCAAATCCAATCTAAACATCTAGCCGACTCTATCATCGAAATGACGACTAAACAGAAGATGAATACCAAATTAATCTGTTGACTGCTTGATGGCTTTCAAAAAGAGAATCGTATCTAAACAAAAACAATTTAGAAATTAGATCAAAAACAGTGATTTCCTTTAGCACAGTAGGAAAATATTTTCTGAAAAATTGCTTAAATACACAAAGATTAACATTTCTGTGTATCTGTCCATCCATATCTAACTGCACTATTTTATTTTTTCCATATATAAATATTTGGATGTATGCATGTACTGTATGTATACAGGACTGGGATAACCATTAGTCTGAGTACCCTCAAATAAGATTCACCAAATGTATGTTCTGAAGCTCTACATTCAAATTAGTAATTTGTTATAGAATATGCTCCCTTTATCCTTAACATGGATTCCTATTGGAGAAAAAAAGTCATTTTCCTGTTGTCAGCCATTAAGGGTCTGATAAAGATAGGGGCTAAACACAAAGATAGCTGTCTTGCCATACATTTTTGAAGCATGTACATATCTTATTTGTTCCTATCTTTTTGAAGGTCTATAATGCTGGGCCAAGTACCCTTCCTGGATCTTTTGTTGACATTTCAGTTCCCAATCGTCTCTCTGCTACTGGAGCTGATATGTTCCATATTCGGCATATGATGGTAAGCTAATGTGCAGCCTTTTTTCTTTTTCTTTTTAGTTTCACTGGCTAGTAACATGTACAATAACATCAGGGGTGGGTTCTAATTTTTTTTACTACTGGTTCTGTGGGCGTGGCTTATTTTGTGGGCGTGGCTTGATGATCATGTGACAATTCTTTAGGATTTAGCAGAGGTACTGATCTACAGGCTTTTAACTGCTTACAGAGCTGTACTGGTCTACTCATTTGTCTTTGGAGGCACTAGTTTACCCATTTATTTTTTCAGGCACTAGTTTACCCATTTATTTCTGGAGGCACTGGTCTACCCATTTGTCTTTGGAGGCACTGGTCTATCCATTTATTTTTGCAGGCATCAGTCTACTCATTTGTTTTCTTTATCACTGATCAGCTGTAGGGTGGTCCTTTGAAGCCCTGTGGCAAGAGTTTAAACAGGTTTTTTTCCCTTTAGCCAATACCTGGGACTCAGGAGGCAGCAATAGATTGGGGGTGGAGCCAAATAAAAGGTAGGAATAATGTAGGGTGGGGAGAGGGGCAGGGGGGCAGAACTGGTTCGGTGACATCATATCATCACTGCTACTGGCTTGGTGGAACCGGGCTGAACCAGGAGGAACCCACCACTGAGTAACATGTGCATGTCCACAAACTTGCATTTCAAAATGGAAGTATGATCTAATGCAATGCTAACTTATGACATTAAATGCTCGTGGGCGAAAATCTGAAATATTTATTTATTTTATTATTTATTATTTAAATTTTTATACCGCCCTTCTCCCGAGGGACTGAGGGAGAAGGAAGGAAACTATTCACTTGAGTTATGAACAAGTTCAAATCCATTGCACTCCAGCCTAAATAACTTTATAAGATATTACTGATGTTTCTTTGTAAATTGCTACTAATGTCAATGTTAGTACCATGGCTTGAATCTAAAACTGTTTTACATGAATAGGAAATTATTCCTACTTATATATGTCCAAAATGCTTTCCATATTTGGCCCTGTTTTGATTTCTTCTATGTGGTTCCCAAATCTTACTGATAGTTGGAAAAAGATGATTTGGGGAAAACCTCATGTATAATCAATGTTCTATTCAATCTTCTATGTGTCCAGGCCAGTCTTTTTCAACAGCTCATCCAATTTACTCCAATGAAAATTACCGAATGTTGCCAGATAATTAGGTGATATACTGTATTATGTGAACCAAACCTAGTTTATTATCATGAAAGAAGAAACAGGTAGCATGTCAAAAGGAACTTTTATTGAGAGACAGTGGCAGCAAAGAGAGCAGGCAGGATCTGAGGTTTCCATGCTAAAATGTTAGGTTAAAAGTTACTCATTCAAAGCCCTCTGCACTGCCCAGTCCAACACAAGCCAATCACCAGGTGTTGAGTTGCTATGAGAACTTTAGGCTGGGAAGGCGATAAGAAGTTGTTCTCAGGCCTGTTCTCTTGTCTTCTTTGGAGCTAAGACAAAACAGATGGCCCAAGCCAATCCCTCCCTCCTCCCTAGCCCAGGGAGTAAAGTAAAGAAAGACTAAAGCAGGTGACAGATTATAAAAATACCAAGGCCCCCTTCTTCTGCCAGAATGATAGGGATCTATGGGGATAGGGATCTCCCAAGCCCTGCCACTGTCAAAGTAAATCCTGGGTGCTGCTCTGCAAAAGCTGTGCTTTTGCTTGAAAGAGGAGGAGGAGATAGAGTGGGGAGAAGAAAGAGAGAAAGCAGCTGAGGGAGAAGTGCCCCGTCGACCAGGCACTGAAGCATACTGTTGCCTGTTCTGGTATAATTCTCCAAGGTTGGATTGGAGATCTCTCTCTCCCCCCCCCCCCTCTCTCTCTCTCTCACACACACACACACACACAGAGGTTGGATGGGATCACTCTTGCTGTGTCTCTCTTTCTCTCTCTTACATGCACAAATACACACACACACAGAGAGCGGTTTGATAGCATTGATCTCTTGCTCTCTCTCTCTCTCTCACACACACACACACACACACAAAGTTGAATCAGATCGTTCTCTTGCTCTCTCTCTTACATACAGAAACAGAGAGAGCAAGAGAGCAAGAGAGCAAGAATGATCCCATCCAACGTCTGTCTGTCTGTCTGTCTCTCTCTCTCTCTCACACACACACACACGCACCCAGATTGGATCAGATTGCTCTTGCTCTCTGTCTCTCACACACACACATTCACAGAGAGAGAGAGAGGATCCAACCTCCTTCTGTGTGTGTGTGTGTGTGAGAGAGAGAGTGTGTGTGTGTCAATCTTGAGTTGTAGAGTTGTAGCAGGGCTGGCGGTGGTGCGTTCCCTCTCTCTCTCTCTCTCTCTCTCTCTCTCTCTCTCTCTCTCTCTCTCTCTCACACACACACACACACACACACACACACACACACACACACACACACACAGAGATTGGATCAGATTGCTCTTGCTCTTGCTCTCTCTTACACACATTCAAACACACACACACCTCCCTCTGTGTGTGTGTTGTGTGTGTGTGTGTGTGTGTGTGTGAGAGAGAGAGAGAGAGGGAGAGAGAGAGAGAGAGAGAGAGAGAGAGAGAGTCAACGCTGCCTCTGCAGCTGACAGCAGAGTCGGACAGTGAGAAGGTTGGGAGGAACGTAAGCCAGTCCTGGAGTCTGAGAAAGGCTCAGACGAGGGCTTTGCGTCTGAGGCAGAGAGGGAGGGAGGGCCATCTGGGAGTTATGTGCTGCCTCCTGAACCTCCAGAGTTGGACATCAACGAGGCAGAGAAGCAGGGGGAGCCTGTTCCCAATGCGCGCATGCGCAGAGCTGCCAGAAGGCAAGAACAGTTAAGGCAAAAGGGTCGACTCAGGAGCAAGGCTTGGAGATGATTGGCCTCTCCCATAAGATATAAAGGAGGAGCAAAGGCACGTGTGCAGGAAGCAACTTTGTTCGTTCTGGTCAGTTTAAATTCTGAAGCTCCGTTTTGACTCTGTGCTCTGTGTGGCCTTGCAAAGCTAATTCCAATTAAGTCTTTGGCAGCATGTCAAGGGAGATAAAGGTGGGTGCTTATCACCTTTATCCCAAAGGACTGTGGCAGACTTCTGTCGGACTCTTCACAAACTATTTGTGACTCATTACGGGCTGTAAATGAACAGAATTCACAGCTGTTGAAATAAAAAGAGGGGTTTTGGGACTAATCGTGTGCTTTTTACTGTCTCAGGAAGCCTAGATCAGAACAGATGGGGGGTGATGGAAGACAAAGCAAGGCAGAGGGTGCTTAGCTGCCCCATGCATCGACTTACCTGAGTGCCCCACAGCCAGGCCATCAACATCATGACAACTGCCTGGCCTCACAGCAGTGACTCTACAAACCCTATCCAGGGCCCCATGCGGTCACCAGCCCGCTTCTCCTTGCTTGCCGCCCCAATGGAGCAAGAGGCTTAGTGATGCATATGGGGTCCTAGACCGGGCTGCTGGAGCTGCCGCAAGATGAGACATTTGTCAGGATGTTTATGGCCTGACTGTGGGGTACTCAGGTAAACTGGTGTATGGGGCAGCTTCGCACCCCCCCATCTTGCTTCATCCTCCGCCCCCACTGCCTCGCTTTGTGGCTGCTGCACCAGTGTGTTGTTGCTCAGCCTCCTGCTCTGTTACGGTGGCAAGGAGAAGGAGAAGAAGTGGGTAAGAATGAAGAAGAACGAAGAGAGGTGGTGGGGGAATGGAGTATGAAGCAAGGCAGGGGGTGCGGAGCTGCCCCTCACCTCCCCTGCTTACCTGAGGGCCCTTCAGCCAGGCCACTCATACCAAACCCTCATCCCCCAACCCTCCTGAGGACAGTCACATCCCTTCACTAACCTGCTTTCCAGTTCCATTCGTCCCCACCGTGTGTAGGGCAACAAAAGTAGTCTGGAAGTACAATAAAATAAAATAGTTCAGACCTTCCAACTTCTCTTGGGGAAAAAAAAGGTCTCACAAAGTTGGATGGTCTGAACTATATTTTTTACTATAGTCCCACAGACTACTTTTGTTGCACTGCACATGGCAGCGGCAAACTGCACACATTTGCCCTCCACCTGGCTACATAGCTCTCAATATCTTTTTTGAGGGATGGCCACCAAAATTGTCTTTTCAGAAGGTGTAAGGTTTTTACAAACCCAAAGTGCCCCCCTAGCCTTGAGTGGTGGCAGGTTTGCATAGTTTTAAGTCTCTGGCTGGCTGGAATGTACAGTTTCTCGTCCACCCAGAGCAAGCCTTCATGCATGGAGCAGGAATCTTTGTGACTGAATAACCACTCGTCTTTGGTTAAGGCCTGCTTAAAGGCCAAGGTAGTGGCATTATCTAGGGAAGGTTCCCTTCATTTGCACTCTAGTGGTTAGTCGAGCAGCTAGTTGTGATGCTGGGATCAAGGGCTTGACTATTTCTGGCTTTGCACTGTTGTATTATGAGAATCTTGATAGAGCATCCACCAGAAAATTCTCCCCATCCACCCCCAACGAGTAGCAAAGGGTGAAGTTGAATCTTTGAAAGTATTGGGCCCACTGTGTCTGCTAGGGGACAATTTTCTTGGGATCTTTAGAACCTTCAGGGTTTTGTGATTGGTCCACACCTGGAATGGAATCTTGTTCACCTTCAGAAAGTGGCACCAAGTGAGAAGAGCCCATCAAAGGGCATAGGCCTCCTTTTCTTACACTGCCCAATGTTGTTCAGTTTCAATTAATTTTTTGGAGGTGTATGCACACGGCTGTAGTTGGCTCTGTGCGTTCTCCTGCAGTAGGACAGCCCAGATGGCCACATTGCTGGCATCAGCCTGAATAACAAAAGGTTTTTTCGGGTCCGTGTGTCTTAACACCTGTACAGCGGAAAAAAGTCTTTTTAACTTTTCAAATTATCTATTGTCCATTTTAGATGTTGGCTAGGTTTCAGCTTATCTCACTCCTTTGTTTTCAGGAAGTTAGTGGTAGGAAGGGCAATCTGGGCAAACAACGGGATGATTTGCCTATAAAAGTTGGCGAAGCCAACGAAGCTCTGCAGTTGTTTCCTCATGCGGGGAGGTACCCAATCCAGCACTGCCCTCACCTTATTTGGGTCCATTTTCACCCCCTCATGGGATATTTGGTACTCCAAGTAATCTATCTTGTTCTTGTGAACTCACATTTGGACATTTTAGAGTATAGTTTGGCTGCTTGGAGTTTGTTCAGGACTGCTCTAACCAACTTCATGTGCTCTGCTTTTGTCTTGGTATAAATTAATATAGAGAAGTGGGCCAGCATGTCTTTCATGAGTGGAAGGGGATGCAAGTTTTATATGCACACTCCATTCAGACCCCTATATTCCATGCACAA
Source organism: Coluber constrictor foxii (assembly GCA_038048745.1). Taxonomy (NCBI): domain Eukaryota; kingdom Metazoa; phylum Chordata; class Lepidosauria; order Squamata; family Colubridae; genus Coluber; species Coluber constrictor. The sequence continues at coordinate 107,555,897 of CM075961.1, read as the reverse complement.
ATGAAGAGACACATCCTTCTTTTCCTGAAACAGTACCGGGGCAGCTTGGGTCTAGCACAGGGGTGTCAAACTCAAGGCCCATGGGCTGAATTGGCCCCACAATGAGGTCAGATCTGGCTCACATGGCCGTCACGGTGTTCTGCCCCAGCTACGGACCCCAAAGAATGTAGAACAAACGAAGTCTGTACAAACCTTAATTTACTAAAATAAATTTAGTTTTTTCTTCAAACAAAGGCTGTTAATTAACTTTCTTAACAGCCTGCAAGAATCCAAAGAATAAATAATCTTACTATGGTTGGCAGAAAGCCCAGAAGCAATTTGCAAAGAACTAAGATCAAGGCACGAACGTATGTGAACCAAGTTGTTCCCTTGAAGCATAGGAATGTTACATATAAACTCTGTCTTTGGATGCCTTGTAAGGTTGTGTTCAACTCCAGGCTTGAAACTATTGCTATGTTCTAAAATAAAATGAAGCACATATTTCTTCTTATTATTCATATACTAGATGGCATCTGGACTTCCGCTTTCCCAAATTTGAAAGCTGCTGTTGTTTTTTCCTAATAAGGTTAATAATGTCCATTCTTGGTTGCTGAAACAGTCCAAATATATTTGTTGCCATGTAAAATACAGCTTATTTATCAAAGTGGTGAGCCTGGATAGCTCTGCAGACTAGGATAGCTCTGCAGACTAGGATAGCTCTGCAGACTAAGCATTGTAATTAAACACCAGATGTCTGCATGTTCGAATCTCACCAGGTTCAAGGTTGACTCAGCCTTCCATCCTTTCTAAGATAGGTAAATTGAGGATCCAGTTTGTGGGGGCAATAAGCTGACTTTGTATAAAATATACAAAAGTATGAAGGCTATTGCTTAACACATTGTAAGCCACTCTGAGTCTTCGGAGAAGGGCGGCATATAAATCAATTTTTTTTAAAAAAAGTGATTCTTAAAGGAGTATAAAAACCTGTATAGGATGATTAATCTCTTCCTTGGTTCTATGTGTTATAAGTGTGACTGATGGTATTAGTGATTGATGAAACATATTGAATTACAGTTTGAAAACTGAGCAGTTTTTGAGTTCTGTTTGCAATCGGAATAAGTGCAGACAAAGCATTATTTATAGCAAACCATCCTACCCTGATTCCTCTGCATAGGTAAGGATTACAATTCCAAAATTCACAAGCATGTGAATGGTGGCGGGAGGGAGGGAACTCCTTCCCATGGTAGCTCTTGCTTTGAGCGTTCTTTCCTTGCAATCTTACTGTTTCAGTTTTCCACAATGATGTTGGGTGGAGCCATAGTAAGTATAATCATCACTCCATTTCGTGCAAACCTTATAGATTTTAACAGCAACTACAGCATATGAATAATAAGATATATATCAAAATGTCCAAAAAGGGTGTACAAAGTTACAGGGTGTGCTTTGTGATCTTTCTTTAGGTTGCTCAGGACAAAGGAAACTGCTCTTTTCAGAATAACTCTACACCATGTGTCATTCCTCAGGAAAAGGAGAATATTTTTCACACAATATTTGCCTTTTTTACCAAGTCTGGGAGGAAAGTACTGGTAAGAAACCCTTATCACTTTGAACAGCTTCCTTCTAAAACACAATATATGTATATAATTTCCACTGCTGCTAAAAGAAGCTATGCTGCTTGAATACCTGGGACAATTTTAAGCTAGTAAAAGATAATTTAGATTAGTATATTTTTCCCCAAATGTATGTGGGAAATATTCCAGAAGATATTTATTGCAAATGGAAAATGTCTACCAAGATAATAATCAGCCACATGTCTACCAAGATCTGTAAAAAACTTAAAATGTATGAATATATAAGTAATAAGGAGAAGAGGACAGCAGCGCATGAGATGGTTAGGTAGTATCAATGACACAATGAAGATGAATTTTGGCAAATTCCAGGGGGACAGAAGGACCTAGTGTGCTATGGTCCATGGGATTGTGAAGAGTCAGATGTGACTTAGTGACTGAATAAAAATTTAAGCAATAATGCTTTCATGCTTTTTCTTTTTAAATTTTTTTTATTATTTTAATAACATAATATAACAATACAAGACATACAACATTTATATAAAAACTCTTTTTACAGCTATTTTGTGATGGTTTTTCTTTGTTATTCACAATTTCCCCTTATTTCTCTTTATATTATTCCAACTTACTACTTGTCCCCTTCATTTTATTTACAATGTATTTCTCGTCATTCATAACAATTTCTTAATTTTTATGCTTAAACAAATTATTTCTTTACTTTTTAACGTTTCTATCATTTCCCCCTATTTTTCTTCCTCATTTTTCCTTTCCTCCAACCACTTATACCATTTGTGCCAAGTCATATAATAGTCTGTATCCTCCTTTTTTTTAAATTCTTTTGTTAGTTTATCCATCTCAGCACATTCCAAGATTTTTTTTTTATTAACTCTTCATCTGTTGGTATGTTTTCTTTTTTCCAATTCTGGGCATAAAACATACGAGCAGCTGTTAAATATGTAGTATCAAATATTTTATTTCCTTTGTATATTTTTCTGTAAATATTTCTATGTCTCTGGTTTTCCTTTCACTGGTTGTTCTGTTATTTTTTCCAACCATTTTTTTATTTTTGCCCAAAATTCCTTTGCCGCTGGACATGTCCACCAAAGGTATGTTCCATAATTCTTCTTACACTTTCAACATAATGGGGATTTACTCGGAAACATCTTCGCTATTCTAGCCGGTGGTAAATGCCATCTGTGAAACATCTTCAACTGATTTTCTTTGTACATCGTAGACATTGTTAATTTTATATTTATTTGCCACATCTTTTCCTACTTCTCTAATTCTTTTGAATAGTTGAATTTTTTTGCCCATTTAATCATTGTGTCTTTTACTATTTCTTCTTCCATTTTATACCGTAGTAAAAATTTATATATTTTACTAATTAATTTCTCCTCCGTCCCTTGTATATTTTTATCCAATTCATTTTGTTCCATCTGTATCTTATTTAATTTTATATCTTCTTCATATTTTAACCGAATTTGCGAGTATGTTCACCAACCTATTTCTCTATTTAAATCTTGTTCCAATTCTTGTTTTGTTTTTATCTTCCCTTGTTCTTTTAATATATCCCTGTAACTAATTATCTTGTTCCATTCTATTAAATTTGGGTGTTTTAGTGTTTCTGTGGGTGAAATCCAAATTGATAATTTTGTGTAATGTTGTTTTTTAATCTTAATCCAAATTAATAGCAATGCATTCCTTAATATGTGTTTTCTAAAATACTGTGTGTTTTATATTTCTCATCCCAAAGGAATGCATGCCATCCCACTTGCAAATCGTGTCCTTCAATTACTAATATTCTTTTGTTCCTTAACTGCATTCATTCTTTCAACCATAATAAGCAAGCTGCTTGGTAATATATCTTCCATTCTGGGAGTCCTCCTCCTCCTCTATCTTTAGTATCTTGCAAGGTTTTTATTCTAATTCTGGGTCTTTTTTCTTGCCATATAAATTTAGTAATTGTTTTATTTAATGTATCAAAGAAGGTTTTATCTATTTTTACTGGTATAACCTGAAGGAGAAATAAAATTTTGGGCAGGATGTTCATTTTGATTGTAGCGACTCTTCCCATAAATGAAATTTGTAAGTTTTTCCAATTGTCCAAATCTTTTTTAATTTGCTGTAATAATTTGTCATAATTATCTTCTTTAATTGAGGAACCTCTTGCCATTAGCCAAATCCCTAAATATTTATTCTTTTGGTTATTCAAATCTTTGTACTGGATTCTAATTCTTGTTTTTTTGTAAGATTTTTAGTTAATAATTTGGATTTGTTTTTATTAATTTTTAATCCAGCCACTTCGCCAAATTCTTCTATTCCTTTTATCAATTTTGGGCCTGATTCTAATGGTTCTTCCATGATAAAAACCAAATCATCGGCAAAAGCCTGCAATTTATATTCTTCATTTGTTATCTTCAAGCCTTTTATTTCTTGGTCCTCTCTTATTCTCTTTAAAAGCAGCTCTAGAGACAGTATAAAGAGAAGTGGGGAAAGTGGACATCCTTATCTCACCCCTTTTGTTATATTGAATTTTTCGGTCATATCTTTATGTTTTGGTCATATTTTTTGGTCATATCACCATTTGTTTTGTATATATTTTCCCAATCATATTTTCGAATTTAGTCCCAAATTCCATAAGTTTCAATTGTTTTGACATAAATTTCCAATTCAGATTATCAAATGCCTTTTGGGCATCAAGGAAAACCAGTGAAGCTTGTTTTTCCGAGTGTACTTCGTAATACTCTAAAGTATTTATAATTATTCTCATATTGCTTTTGATTTGTTGGCCTGGCAAAAATCTATTTTGATCTGGATATATATGTTTGTTCAGAATTCTTTTTGTTCTTTCAGCTATAATTGACATAAATATTTTGTAATCAGAGTTTAACAGAGAAATTGGTCTATAATTCTGTATGAGTTGATGGTCTGAATCTTCTTTATGTATAAGAGTAATTATTGCTTTCGTCCAGGATTTTGGTATATTTGCTTGATCCAGCGCTTCATTGAATATTTCCAACATTAACCCTCCTAGCATTTCTTGGATATTTTTATATAACTCCACTGGAAGTCCATCTGAGCCCGGTGTTCTGTTATTTTTTTGTTTTTTCATGGCCATATCAAATTCTGCGTCCGTTATCGGTCTATTTAATATTTCTTGTTGTTCCTCTGCTATTTTAGTTCTTCCTGAAATTTTTCTTGTTGCCGTTTCTTTCCCTTCTTGTTCCTTGCATTATAGGCTATTGTTAATCCTCTGATATATCCCTTTAACATATCCCAGAGATTTTGAATTGATGTGTCTTCTTTTTTAATTGCACTGAAAATATCTTCAACTCATTTTCTCAACATCTGTTTATACATATATTTTGGTTCAGTGTCCATCTTTTATATTTTTTTGTCCTTTCCATTTTATAATTATTGGATTATGGTCTGCCCATCCATTGGTTCCTATTTATACTTCTTCCAGTCCTATTCGTATTTCTGCTGTCATCCAGGCCATATCAATCTTGGACCAGGATTGATGTGGGTGCAAATAAAATGTATATTGTCTTTCTTTGTTGTGTAATGCTCTCCATGCCTCTCACATTTTTAATTCTGTTATCATAATAAAAAATTATTTGGATAATACCTCTTTTTTTTTCATTCTTTGTACTATCCTGATCCTGTGGCTCCTGAGGATGTGGACAGGATTCTGGGTAGACTTAGCGCTGCCACATGTTTATTGGACCCATGTCCCTCCTGGTTGGTGCTGGCTTCCCGAGCGGATACACGAGGCTGGCTCCAGGGGATTATTAACACTTCTTTGAGTGAAGGTTACTTCTCCCCCTGCCTTGAAAGAGACGGTGGTGAGGCCCCTCCTCAAGAAGCCTTCCTTGGACCCGGCTGTATTAGTGAATTATCGTCCAGTCTCCAACCTCCACTTTGTGGTGAAGGTTGTTGACAGTGTGGTGGCGTGACAACTTCCCCAGTACCTGGACGACGCTGTCTATCTGGATCTGTTCCAGCCAGGCTTCAGACCGGGGTATAGTATGGAAACGGCATTGGTCGCATTGGTTGATGATCTGTGGAAGGCTCGGGATAGAGGTTGCTCCTCTGTCCTGGTCCTATTAGACCTCTCAGCGGCTTTTGATACCATCGACCATGGTATCATGCTGCGTCGGTTGGAGGGGTTAGGAGTGGGGGGCACCATGTTGCGGTGGTTCTCCTTCCTCCCTGACCATACGCAGTCTGTATTGGCAGGGGGGCAGAGGTCGAACTTGAGGCGCCTTGTCTGTGGGATGCCGCAAGAGCCGGTCCTCTCACCCTTTCTATTCAACATTTATATGAAGCCACTGGGTGAGATCATCCGTGGTTTGGGAGTGAAGTTCCATCAGTATGCTGATGGTACTCAGCTGTACATTTCCACCCCGGACCACCCCAATGATGCACATGACATGATTTCCCGATGCCTGGAGGCCGTGCGGATCTGGATCAGGAGAAACAGATTAAGAATCAACCCCTCCAAGACCGAGTGGCTGTGGTTCCCGGTGTCCCAGTATAGCCAGCTAGTACCATCGCTGACTATTAGGGGTGAGATTTTGACCCCCACAGAGAGGGCTCGCAACTTGCGTGTCCTCCTGGAGGCGCGGCTGTCTCTTGAAGATTATGTGTAGGCCATGGCCAGGGAGGATTTTTATCAGGTATGCCTGATTCACCAGTTGCGCCCCTTTCTGGACCGGGACTCTTTGTGCATGATCACTCATGCCCTCATCACCACCCGTCTGGACTACTGTAATGCTCTCTACATGGGGGTCCCTTTGAAGAGCACTCAGAGGCTCCAACTGGTCCAGAATGAGGCTGCGTGGGTGATTGTGGGAGCGACACAACGCACCCATGTAACATCTCTCCTGCGCAAGCTGCACTGGCTCCCGGTGGTCTTCCGGGTGCGATTCAAGATGTTGGTGATCACCTTTAAAGCGCTCCATGGCTTAGGTACTTTCGAGATCGCCTTCTGCTACTGATAGCCTCCCACCGGTCAATACACTCCCACAGAGAGGGACTCCTCAGGGTTCTGTCAATCAAGCAATGTCGACTGGCGACCCCCAGGGGGAGAGCCTTCTCGGTGGGGGCACCTGCCCTCTGGAAAGATTTACCCCCAGAGATATGGATAATCCCTGACGTACGCAACTCTGCCACGCCCTCAAGACATTTTTATTCCAACAAGCCGGGATGGTCTAAACATGAATTTTAACTGTCGGTTTATTTTTAATACACTGGGCCAAATTATTTAATATGTTTTTAAACTGTTTTTAAATTTTGTATATGGGTATGTTTTATTGCTGGCTGTACATCGCCCTGAGTCCTCTGGGAGAAGGGCAGTATAAAAATTGAAACAAACAAACAAACAAATAAATAAATGGATATTCATATAATCTTTTTTACTATCCGCTATAGCATTGTAGTCCCTACTAAACATATATTATCATAATCTTGTTCTATAATTTTATTATACAATTTTTTGTATACATGTATTCATATTGATTTTTGTTTGGTGCGTCTATTACTACTATTAGGACTTGTTTTTGCTCTATCTCTAATTCTACCATCAACATTCTATCTTCTTCATCTGAGTAAATTAATTTTGATTTTATTCTCTCTTTTACATATATAGCAATTCCTCTTTTTTTCTTTTGTGTTAATGATGTATATAGTGTTCCTAGTTTTAGGTTTTCTAATAATTTCTGGTATCCTTTTTTAATATATACCTCTTGAAGGCATATCATATCTGTTTCAAGTTTTTTTTAGCTTTCTAAAATTTTAAGTTCTTTTTTTGGGGGGGTTTAATTCAAACTATTTATATTCACAAAGAGGTTTAGTGCCTCTTCCATTTCTTACTGCTGTTGTTTCTTAGTGTTTCTTATCTCTCTTTTTAATCTCCCTCTCGCTCCTTCTTTTTCTTCTCATTCTCTTTCCTGTATTTTCCCTTGATTTCTTGTAAATTTCATCCCTAACTGCTTTTTTTGTAAATCTTATATGTACTCTTGCCAATCAATGCCTTCTTATATAATTGGTATGTATGCGGTAAATTTCATCTATCTGTTCCCTTATTTCCATCTTGTTTCTTTGTATTAATTCTACCAAAATTTCAGCCATTTTTTCAACCAAAACTTCCTCTTTCTCTTCCGCAACATTTTGGAAATGTAGAAAATACGAAGCTTTCTCCATTTCCAGAAATGCAATTGAATCTGACAGCTCCTTGTTTAATTGTAATGATTTCTGTTCCACCGTTTCCACTTTTAGATCTATTTGATCTATTTTAGTTTCCATTTTTTAATTTTTTTTCTTGTTTTCTAGAATTGCTTGCTGTATGGTTTCTGTCTTATCATTCATGTTCTTAATATCTTCCTTTAGCTCTCCTATCTCATTCTTAATTTCTTTGTGATATTCTTTCGCCACTTAATGGTTATCGGCCATTTTCTCTTGTGATTTCATTAAGGTTTCCTGTATCATCTGCAGCATGCTTTGCATGCTATTTACTGTCACCTCTGTTTTATCTTTTTCTTTCCCCAGCATGTTTTCTGTTGACCTTTGATTTAACAGTGAGGCAAGTACTGATGGGGGATTGTATACATCCCCCATCAATACTTGCTTGTTTTTTCCCTGTTTTGGCTACAGTGGCCGTGGTTGACATTTTTAAACTTTAGATAATTTTTCCACAATATCATACAAGTAATATATTCTGATTAAGTTTTATAAAGGTTTATCTATAGTTCTTAATTATTATCCTCTCAGTTGCCACCTTTCCTTCTTCTTTCTCCACATCCTTCTCCTCTTGTGTCTCCACTCAACAGGATTTCATCATTCTTTCTTCTGGACCTTACTCAGCCACCATCTGATGAAGCTTTCATTTTTTGCTTCCTCACTGTGCGGCCGCTATTGCTCTTGGCTTGCCTTAAAGACGGGCTCTTTCACCGTAGGATTTAAGAGGTCTGGTCTTGTCCTTCTGGACAATTGCTAGACATCAAAAGTCTTTTGACCTTCCCCTTTTATTTTCTGATCTCTACGGGATCAGAAATGCCCTTAAAAGGGTTCCTTATAGGGGATAAATTGGGTTTTCGGGAACGAGAGTTTGTTCCCTCACCCACTTTGCTCTGATGTCACTGCTGGAAGTCGCTTTCATGCTTTTTCAATTGAAGTCTTAATTTTAGATGGTAGCAAGCAATTTCAGCCCTCTAAGGCAGACCAAATCAGTAAACCAATTCTATAACAAGACTAGAACTATAATTTATTTTAAGGTAACAGAATCCTGTAAATTAACTGGGCTTTTGGGTCCCTCCCTCTTATACCAGTTGGGTCAGGGAGGGATCAGCCTGAAAAAAAAAGTTATTATCTCTGTTCCCAGGGCTTTTAAGGAATGCTTCTGTCATTTTTGTTTAGGTAACAATTTCTGTATATTTGCTTCAAGGCCACCTTCCTATCTTTCTGCAATCATTAATTAGAAAACTATACCTATTAGGTGACAATAATACTGACACGTGGTTAAAATGTGAGAAAAACATTTTGGTGGATGTCAAATTACATGATGAATGTTGAAGCACCCAATAATGAGTGACGGTAATATGATGGGAAGATTTGTCTGGGATGGCAGAGCAGGTAAAAATCAAAGAAATGGTTCCTATTTAAAGAGAAGTTCTGCAGTTTAGATCTGGGCTTTACCACTTTTCTGAACTTATTGGGGAAAGAAAAGAATATCATGGAATCTAATTCACTGATTTTCCACACAGTTATTTGATCCTCACAGATTTGTATGCAGATTGTTTACTTCCAGATGGGTTAAGGAGCAGAACCTTAAGTTCTGATTCATACCCATACCTTGATCTGAGTGGGATTTCCATTTGGTTTGGAGCATGCAGAAATTGTATTGTTAATATAATGTATGTTGCATTACAACTGTGAGTCTTAAAACTCTGAGAAAAGCTTTTAAAAGCCAATTCCTTTATAACTCTGAACAGTATCAAGCTGAAGTCTTAAAGAGGTTGTCAAAAAACTGTTCTTTTCAATACAGTGCAAGACAGTTAATTTATATAAAGGCAAATAGAAGTTGTCTGATGCTGATTTAGATCTTTGATCAATTTAGGGCTGAGAAGCAGGAGGTCTCCAGGGGTTTCAGTAGGAGTTTTTGTCCAAAAGCTTTTCCATGCAAAGCCTGTTGTGTTTCTCTAACCTCCAATCTAAAGTATAAAGTCCTACATGGATAAACATAAGGTTTCTATGATAAAATCTTATCCACATATGGGATTTATGATAATTTTACTGCGTTGTCTGAATATGGAAATTATGATTAGAGTTATTGATTGGGAGGAGAATGTAGAAGAGATTGATTCCAGGCCCAGTCTTTTGTTTCCTCACAACAATTATCAGTGGATAAACTGTTGCACATGTCTTATGCAAATTTATGCAAAATATCTTGTAGCCACAATTGCTGCTTGCTCTTTGCTCTTGAGTCTAGGAGAATCCACAAGGAAGATTGAGGATAATTTTTATAGTAATAACATGAGGTAGGTGTGGTGAGGGATTCAACAAATTACCAACCATCAACTGACTAATGTCATCCATGCTGAGGGGGATACTTCATTAGCAGAGGAACTGAATCATTTCTTTGCTCTCTTTGAAGTGGAGACATTAGAGAGAGCTAAAATACAGCCACCAGCCCATTGTAGCCCCCACCTCATTATGGAGGAACAGGAGGTGAGAATCATTTTGAGGGCTGTGGACCCTAAAAAGGCTGCCAATCCTAACAGTATCTCTGGCCGAGTACTTAAAGACTGTGCTGATCAGTTGGCTGGAGTCTTTACCAGGATCTTCAATTGGTCTTTATCCCAGTCCACTATGCTATCTTGTTTGAAGGCTTCCACCATTGTTCTGCTGCCAAAGAAGTTCCCTATCAATAATCTCAATGATTACAGACCAGTGACATTCACTCCTATCATCATGAAGTGCTTGAGAAATTGGTCGGCTGGTACATCATTTCGGGTGTTCTGCATACATTTGATAAACACCAGTTTGCATTCAGAACAAATAGATCTACAGAGGATGCTATAGCCATCATTCTTCACACTGCTCTGAATCATTTGGAACTGCGGGGGGTGGGGGCTATGTGAGGATGCTTTTTGTAGATTTTATCTCTGCATTTAACACAATTCTTCCATAGACTAGTGTTTAAACTTATGGATCTTGGGCTTTCTTATTCAATCTGCCTTTGGATTATGGATTTCTTGTCTGGCCGTTCTCAGAGTGTCAGATTAGATAATCATATTTCTTCATTAGATAATTCATATTTATTCTTAACACTGGTACAGCACAGGGTTGCGTGTTGAGTCCCTTACTCTATACCCATGATGGCGAACCTATGGCATGTGTGCCACAGGTGGCACACGGAGCCATATTAGTGGGCGGGCCAGCTCAGCTGTGGGGTGCATGCGTGTGCCGGCCATCTGATTTTCGGGCCTTCTGGACCTACCAGAAGTAGGGAAACAGGCTTTTCTTGCCTCTGGAGAGCGGGGTGGGGTGGGAGGGAAGGCCCGTTTTTTTTCTTACCTGGTTCCAGATCATCTCTGTTTATCTTGGAAGGGTGAAAACAGCCTTTCCCAACACCCGGTGGGACAGGAAGTGATATTTTTTGCTGTCCCCAGCCTCCCAAACCTCTCTAGGAGTCTCTAGGAGCCTTTCTAGGAGTCCTTGGAGGCTGGGGAACAGCAAAAAATGTCACTTCCTGTCCCACTGGGAGTCGGGAAATGGGCCCTTTCAGTCTCTGTAGGGCCTCCAAGGGAGTGGGAAAGGCTGTTTTTGCCTTCCCAGATAAATAAAGATGATCTGGAACCAGTAAGAAAGAAAAATGGGCCTACCAGGCCATCATGTGCCAGGAGTGCAGGGGGGGAGGGGGTTGCGCGCTCATACGCATGGGCATGTGTGTGCGTAACCCTCCCCCGCCCTCCCTCTCCTGGCACGCAATGGCAAAAAGGTTAGCCATCACTGCTCTATACTCTTTATGTACATGACTGCATTCCCACTCACACCAGTAATACTATTATTAAATTTGCAGATGATACAACAGTGGTGGGACATCTCCGGGGTGGATGAATCTGCCTATCAAGATGAGGTGGACTAGTTGCTTTTGTGGTGTGAAGACAATAATTTGGTCCTTAACACCAATAAGATCAAGGAGCTTATAGTGAACTATAGAAGGAATAGATCAGCCGTCTACCCCTTGCTTATCAATGGAGACCGAGTGGAACAAATGGCCAGTTTTAAGTTTCTGTGTGTTATCATAAAAGAGGACCTGACATGTTCATATTGCAGCACTGGTTAAAAGGGCCCAGCAGAAATTATACTACCTGAGACTTCTCAGGAAACAACAACTGAATGAAAAACTACTGGTGGCCTTCTACCGCTACACCATAGAGTGTATTTTAATTTACTCCACCTGTGTATGGTTTGCCAATTATACAGTGGCAGATAGGACAGTGCTCCAGAAGGTTAATATCATTGCCCAGAGGATCATTGGTTGCCCTTTCCCCTCTTTGGAAGAGCTTTATAGCTCCCGCTACATTAAGAAAGTTTAAAACATTCTTAAAGATCCATCTCATCCTGGGCACCCTTTTTTTGAACTATTACCATCTGGCAGACAGTAGAGGATAATAAAAACAAGGACAAACAGGCTGAAAAACAACTTCTATCCCAGAGCAGTAACTATATTGAATTTTATTGTATAGTACAATGTTAATGCAATATCTGGGGTTTTCAGTTCAATTGTACAGAATGCAAAGGATATGTATTTGTGTTTTATTTTTATAGTTACAATGTACATTGAAGATGGCATTTAATTTCGTTGTACAAAATGCAATGAACTAAGTTGCATGTAGAGTCTGTCTGGGGCAGTGCATCCCCATCCAGAACTAAAGTCCTGGTTCCCAAAGCCTTTTTAATTAGATATGTTGTTTATTGTTTTCTTCTTTTCCTGATAATGAATGGTTGTGCCAAACTATTTCTCTTCTCCTACTGTAAAAGCTAGTCACAGAATGTAGTAACAATATTTGAATGCAAAATATGCAGGAAAATCTGCATCATATTAAGAAATAAGAAGAAGAAGAAACATGTAGTATGAAAATTCATCCAGTGACATTCTCTACAAAAAGGGCATCAAACTCAAGGCCCATGAGCTGCATCAAACCCCTGATGAGGTCAGAACCAGCCTGCGCACCATCCTGGAAACTGTAAGGGACTGGCTTGCATTGCTTTGGCCCACCCATGCCATCCTGGTGGCAGGCATGTGCACAGGAGGAGATGGGCGCACACAGGCCCAGTTCTCTGCTGTCACATGCAGGGCAACAAAAGTAGTCTGTGAGACTATGGTAAAAAAAATAGTTCACACCATCCAACTTTGTGATATCTTTTTTTTTTTTCGAGAGAAGTTGGAAGGTCTGAACTATTTTTTTCACAGTAGTCTCACAGACTACTTTTGTTACCCTGCATGCAGCAGTGGCGAACGGAGCTGGAAAGCAGGTTAGTAAAAGGATGTGGCTGTCCTCAGGAGAGTGAGGGTTTGGCATGAGTGGCCTGGCTGAAGGGCCCTCAGGTAAGCTGGGGTGGGGCAGGTGGGGCAACTCTGCACCCCCTCCCTTGCTTTGTCCTCCACCCCCCTATTGCGTTGCTTAGTTCTTCATTGTTCTTCACCACTTCTCCTTGCTGCTGTAACGGAGCAGGAGGCTGAGCAACACACTGATCTGGCATACACAAAGCGAGGAGGTTGGGGGTGGAGAACAAAGCAAGGCAGAGGTGCGGAGCTGTCCCCCACACCCTGCACCAGCTTACCTGAGCACCCCACAGGCAGGCCATTAACATCCTAACAACTGCCTTGTCTTACAGTGGCTCCAGCAGCCCCAACCAGGACCCCACATACGTCCCTCAGCCTCTTGCTCCGTTGTGGTGGCAAGTAAGGAGAAGCAGGCCAGCGGCCACATGGGGTCCTCCATGGAGCTTCTGGAGCTGCCGCTGCAAGGCCAGGCAGTTGTGAGGACGTTGATGGCCTGGCTGCAGAGCCCTCAGGTAAGTTGGTGCATGGGGCAGCTCTGCACCCTCTGCTTTGCTTCATCTTCCATTACCCCACTACCTCATTTCATCTTCCACCCCTCCACCACCTTGCTGAGACATAGCTGGTGCCGCTGCCATGAGGTGGGGTGAGAGAGTAAGAGAACAATCTATCAAACCATTCTGTGTGTGTGTGTGTGTGTGTGTGTGTGTGTGTGTGTGAGAGAGAGAGAGAGAGAGAGAGAGAGAGAGAGAGAGAGAGAGAGAGAGAGAGAACATCACTGCCAGCCCTGCTATAACTCTCTGAAGTTGAATCGGATCACTCTCTCTCTCTCTCTCTCTCTCTTTCACACATACAGACACAAACACACACACACAAAAGATGGATTGGATCACTTTATCTATCTCACTGCAGCGGCAGTGGTGGCACTTCAGTGCCCAGCTGGCGGGGCGCTTTTCACTCAGCTGCTTTCACCCGGAATTTACTTCAACAGCGGTGGGATTTGGAGGATGGTCAATCCCCGTCACCCCACCAGGCTGGTCTGGTCTGATCTGGTGGGGGGGATTGCCTCCCATTTTCTCCACCACGCCACAAATGGGGATTGACCTTCCCCCAAACCCCGCCACTGTCAAAGTAAATCTCAGATGCTGCGCTGCAATAGACAAATGAAAAGTGCAGCTTTTGTCTGAAAGAGGAGAAGAAATGGGGAGAAGAAAGAGGGAAAGCTGCCGAGCAAGAACCACCCCACCGCTCAGGCACTGAAGCGCCGCCACTGCTGCCACAACTAGAGAGAGAGCAAGAGCAATCCAATCCAACCTCTGTGTGTGTGAGAGAGGGGGGGAACAAAAGTGCACAAGAGAGTGATCTGTGTACGTGAGTGTGTGTGTGAGAGAAAACAAGGGAGCAATCCAATCCAAACTCTGTGTATATGTTTGTGTGTGTGTGTGTGTGTGTGTGTGTGAGAGAGAGAGAGAGAGAGAGAGAGAGAGAGAGCAAGAATGAGTGTGTTGGTGTGTGTTTGTATGTGTGTGAGAGCAAGAGCAATCCAATCCACCCTCTGTGTGTGTGTGTGTGTGTGTGTGTGTGTGTGTGTGTGTGAGAGAGAGAGAGAGAGAGAGAGAGATCTGATCTAACCTCAGAGAGTTATATCAGGGCTGGTGGCCATGTGCTTCACCACCCATGTGAGCAACATCAAGCCGGCCACACCACAGGCCACACCCAGTCAGCCACACCCACTTCAGTCCTAGGAGGACAACCACAATGTTGATCTGGTTCTCAATAAAATCAAATTTGACATCCCTGCTCTACAAAGTACATACAATAATGTGTGCATTAGGAGAAAAACACACAAAACCATGCAGATTTGTACTTAGAAATGATGTTAGAAATGTTAGAAATGACGGTGAAACTTGATGGAATAAATCAAAAGTAGGAAAAATGAGAACATAATCAATCTTGATAATTAGCTGAAGACAGATAGCTAAACAAGGTTTATTGATTATCTATTTTTCCCCCTTTGTTCATTTACTTTTATTTATTTGTTATCCTTTAGGATTGTGAAAGACCAAGCAGGTCCTGCTTAATTATACGGTGTAATTTAAGTTCACTAGCAAAAGCTGAATCCCGTAGCATAGATATGCAAATGCTTTTGAATACAGAGATATTAAAGAAGGTGAGCTTTATTTCCTACACTATAATATTGAATTTTCTCTAAATAATTCACCTTGGAGTTCAGTTTGTTTGTTTGTTTGTTTGTTTGATTGATTGATTTATATGCCGTCCTTCTCCGGAGACTCAGGGAGGCTTACAATGCGTTAAGCAATAGCCTTCATACTTTTTTTTTTTTTTTTTTGTATATACCTGCTTAGTAGGGCTTTTGCCCCCCCCTCCCCCCCGCGATGTTCTTTTTATACAAAGTCAGTTTATTGCCCCCACAATCCGGGTCCTCATTTTACCTACCTGGGAAGGATGGAAGGCTGAGTCAGCCTTGAGCCTGGTGAGATTTAAACTCGCAGTAATTGCAGGCAGCTGGCAGCTAAGTGCTAATTAACAGCACTTTAGTCCGCTGCGCCACCAAGGCTCTTAAACTTGGATTACTGCTTTAACCTATCAGAAGGTTGAGTTTTGGGGTTTTATGGAGCAATCTCAGAGGCAGAAAAAAAATGAATCAGAAAAGATGCAAACCATTATGTTTTGCATCTTTCAAGATGCTCTTTAGTTTTAAAACAAGTGAGCAAACTAAATAATCCCCAAGTTTAGATTTTGGATTTCAGTATAACTCCATCAATGTAAGAGATAGATTGAAATGTAAGTAATATATAATATATAAAATGTAAGTGATAGGCTCAAAACTGATGCATACATTTTTAAATGCTGAGAGAATTGAATATAATGTTCAGATTTTTCTGATATTTTACTACTGTCAACAATGGATAGAATAAGGACTTAGCCTATTAGGGTAAGCTTGATTTGTGTTTCTTTCTGATGCCTTGCTGAATGCTCAGTGTGTGTTGCATTGGAATGATCTGATATGATTAGTAAAAGTGTTAGGAATGTATTATTGCCTAACACCAGCTATTTTCATTAAATTAATTGAGCTGCTTAATTATATGAGCTGTGCCAATGTTCTGTTTGAAGTCACAGAGTAAAATAATTCTCTTGAACTTTGTTGCCCTGATGTACATAAGAGAAGGAGGAAATTATATTTCCATTTCTAAATTGTCGATTTTTTCCTTTAAAATGATGTATGACTCTGACCTTACTCTACTAGAAGACATGTATAATTTTAAAATACAGTAAGAATTACTTTAAAAGGTAATTGCTGGGCCATTTCATTTCAAGAATGATTATAGTGGAAAAATACATATATTTAGACTTGTTATTTTATGCAATATTAGAATTTATTTTAATCATAAAATATTTAATATATAAGCACATTTTAATAATTACATACAAATATCTGCTTCTAATTATGATGCAGTTCTCTGCTGACAATATTTGGCAGTATCTTACTTTCTTTAAATGTGAGAATACTGCTTTTGAACTTTCACATCTAACTATGGTCTATTTTACAATACCTACGATTAAGAGTCTTTGAGAATTTTGTGTTTGAAAATCTCCTTATTTTTCAATCTGTAGGATACCTCATCAGTGATTCAGTTTGTAACACGAGCAAAGGTGAGAGTGGACCCAAGCAACCGGGCAATTGAAGTACCTAATGCAAATTCTGAATATGCAACAGTAAGTGGAAGAATCTGAAGAATTGTTTGTTACATTTAATGCATTAATGGAATACATTAAATGATCCAGCATTTAGCAAGGAATTTGTGGTCAGGCCAAAAAAACGGAAGGAGTGTGCCTTTCTTTAAATGTATTAGCATTGATATTGCTGCCAGAAAATCCTCTTGTATTTTTTCTTGCTGTGATAAATCTAGAAGCAAATGATTGTCATCAGGATATTTGCGCACTAGTTCAGCTTTTTTTTTTTAAGATAGGGATGGATATTTACACATATCTGCATTAACAAGGTAAATTACACTGCTCACTCTGGGCTTCTTTATTCATTAGGTCTTTAGAAAATATACTTTGCATCCAGATAACAGAGAAATACACAAACTGTGTATCAATCCATGAGTTTGGACAAGGCTTTTGCTATATTAGAAGAGAAGCCACCCATGAGGATAATCTTGAGATAAGGAGGAGACCTCAGTGGTTGCATATTCAATGCGGACCACTTGAACCCGCTTAGTCCCATCCAAAATGTTGTCATTGCAGGTTATGGGTTTCTGTGGAGCACCTTAGTATGAGAAGATGCCCTTTTGATGTGGGAAGACCCAACATTTTTTTCCTTAAACATTTTAAAACTGTTTAAACATTTTATTACGAGCTGCAGTGACACAGTGGTTAGAGTGCAGTACTGCAGGCAACTTCTGCTGATCACTCTGTAAACCACTTAGAGACGGCCGTAAAGCATTGTGAAGCTGTATATAAGTCTAAGTCAGTGGTTCTCAACCTTCCTAATGCCGCGAACCCTTTAATACAGTTCTTCATGTTGTGATGACCCCCCAACCATAAAATTATTTTCGTTGCTATGTGTGTATATGTCACTGATGGTAAACCTTTTTGGCGTTGCGTGTGAAAAGTCTGAGCATGCGAGCACTCTTGCGCTTTCGCATGCCAGCACTCATAATGCAATGGGCATCCCCATTTGTGCATGCGTGCATGACCCCCCATGCTCCTAATGCACATGCACCTCACACTGCGCATGTGCATATGCAACCCATGCTGCACATGTGCATGCCCTGCATGCATGCGGTCCCACTTTTACACCTCTTGCACAGTGCCTGAAATAGAGATATTTTTGTTTTGCCTCTCCATGCCCTGTTTTTGGAATTGGGGAGGCAGTGAAGATCTCCAGGTAGCGGAGATCGCAGCAACCATGTTTTCAGGTGGCAGCAGGTGTGGTGGGGGTTGAGCGATGGGCCCAACCACAGGCAGCACGCACTCCCACCCGACTCCCACTGTTGCACCACCAGCTGAGCCAGGCTCTCCGGCCATACGCCAAGGAAGGAGCTGCGGGTTCTTCCCTTCCCTCTGCAGCTGCAGCCGCTGCTGCTGCTCTTCTGGGGCAGTGCAGCTGTGCAGGAAGAACACATCCAAAGTGACCTGCGCGGCTGGTGAAGCGACGTCTTGGCCCGCTTTGATGGCGGCCATGGGGTCATCTGAGCAGGCAGCCCACCACCACCCTGCCCTTACCGGCCGCTGGTCCACCGGTAGTCCGGACTGCCTGGGACCGCGCAAGTAGCCTGCATGGGCAGGGAGGGAAGGAAGCCCTGGCTTACCTTGCTCTGCTCCCTTAGGAAGCGCTGGGTTTCTCTCTCTGCATCTTTTGGCATGCATGCCAGTTGCTGGTCTTTGCATGCGCGCCAGAAACCAGATCAGCTGGCTGGTGTACATGTGCACTCTGGAAACAGGAAGATCGTTTTCCTGGAGTGTGCATGTGCAATGGGTGGCTGCTTTTTCAATTCCGGCACGGTCGTGCACATGGAAACCAGATGGCCAGCATATGGGAGCCCGAAAAAATAACGGGCGATGGCTCCGCGTGGTCAGAGAACTGGCTCTACTATAAACTATATGTGTTTTCTGATGGTCTTAGGTGAGCCCTGTGAAAGGGTCATTCGACTCCCAAAGGGGTCATGACCCACAGGTTGTGAACCACTGGTCTAAGTGCTATTGCTATTGCTATTACATTATAGAATAAAATAGAAAATACAAAAGCAAATAAGAAGACATGACGGGGTGTGGGGAGAAGGGGAAAGAGTAGTAAGGAGGGATGGAGGAAAAAAAAATGTGTTGACTTCCGACTCCCTCCATTGCAGTAAAATAAAGTATTAACAATAAACCACAACTTTTTACTTTTCCATAATAATATAAATTAACCATTTCTAGAAAAACAAATCAATCTTATCAGTAAAACCCAAAATCAAAGTTTCATTTTTTTCTCACCTCAAACACAAAGACCTGAAGCGGTCTCCATGTGGCAACAAAAGTACTTATATTCTTTTCTTTAATCAAAACAGTCAATTTAGCCATTTCTGCCAACTCCATCAGCTTCTGTAGACATTCGTCCATGGTGGGAATCAAAATGTCTTTTCATTTTTGTGTGTACAATAGTCTTCCTGCTGTCAACATTCTTGCAACTGATAATCCATTTAAACCAGGGGTAGGTTCTACTTATCTTTACTACCAGTTTGCATCACACTCACATCAGACTGGTTTCTAATTCCTTTATCCTAACTGCATTGCCTGAGAGAAACTCAGATTCTGCTTTCCTTTTGTCTTGCTAAAGGAAGACAAAGAACAGACAATGTCTGTTTTATTGAACAGACATTGTCCTGTTCAATAAAAGGTTCCTTTTGAAATGCTAAAGTTTCAAGAGTTTTTACTTTCTTGAACAAAGAGGAGAGGCCGGACCTTACATTAGTGAAATCGACAGTGTTCCAACAAATAGTAGCAAAGAAGGATGATAATCTCTTCTGCCATATTTTTCTCGCTCATCAGATACATAATCTTTTTAGAATCAAGACCTGGCCTGGACATGATTCCCATCTAGTGGCTAAATAAACACCTGGCAGCATGAACGTCTAGAAAAAATATTTTGGGAATTTACTCAATGTTCCTTTTGGCAGTGATTCTCCCCTTCTCCAATCTTTATTTGATTCCTACCCTAATTGGCTCCCTGTCTCAAAATTAGAAATCAAGATTTCACTTGAAAAGCAGCAGACTGCAAGTAAATGTATAAATTTGCCAGAATTGCTGAAAATACATGCTGATTGGGAGCTCTCTATTAGCCCTCCCTATTTATCACAATTAATAACTGTTATCACTCCCAAAAAATGCTTAATTCTATCACTCTACTGTTATACAAGAAAATATTTCAGACCCAGTTATTTATCACTCAATTAGCTTATTGTTCTGTGCTCAATTTTTATATTATAAGCTTTCAGATTTGTTCTATTCAGATGATGATATTTTAATCCACAAACAAGCATGTTTTAAGGCAGGATATTCCACCATGAATCAATGTGCAATATTAGCAGAAAAATATTATAGTTTTACTAAAGGTGTCCTTTATGTTGCTTTGTTGATTTAAAAGTAACTTTGATTTAAGTTTCTTGTGGGAGATTATGGAAGAAGAATTGATATTGTTTGATATTGTTGTTACATGGTGCATACTTTCTGTTTAAAAGGCTGCTCCTACTCTAAAAGCTATTCAAAGTTTCTGAATGTTGTATTCTGTGTCCCTTGCTCAAGCTCAGATGTCTCAGTTTGATTAGAGATTTGCTGCATTTTTCTTGCACCCTGGCTGAGTCTATACCATCTCAGATTCTATGCCATATCTCAGTTGTTCCTAGTGCTGCACTCTTCTCAACAGAGAATGCTGTATTTGTTCCTCAGGTCTGTTGGAGCCATTTTCCCAGTTTAGGAATCACAACTTTGAGTGTTCCTACATCACAGGGACTTGTTTGTCCACTACTTTTCTCATCCTCTTCTAGTTCCTCCTTCATCCATGGCCTTGGTATTTCTTCAGCTTCTCATATGCCTTCTTCCTGATGTTGCTGTCACTTGGCACTACTACATCTATTATCACCTTTGTCTTCTGGTCCTTATCTACTACCACAACATCTAGTTGATAAACCAGTGCCTGAATATCCATCTGAATCTGGAGGTCCCACAAGATCTTAACCCTCTGATTCTCCATGACTTTCTGTGGAATTTCTGTGTATGCCTGCATCATACTCTCTTACTATGTGCTATACTGCCTCTGCATTTTGGGTCCTTTCTACTGTGGTAAACTGCTTCTATGGATCAGGTGCTTAGTGCCTGTTCTTGTGCTGCTTTGATCAGCCCAATGCTGTTTTTTAATTCAGCCCTTTCCATCCACTGATAAGCTTTTCCAATGTATTCCCTCAACTATTTGTCAATGATACATCCTATATAGAGTATTGTCTTACCTTGGCACTTGTCTACTTGATCTTCCTCCCATGTCTGCTGCTGTCTCAGGCTTCCTCTAAGCAGCATCTTTGGATGCCATCTTACTGATGTACTCTTGGATGTTCTGGATTTTATCTAGGACATTCAGTGGCTTTGACACTTCTAGATTCAGCCCACTCTTTTTTCAGAAAAACATACATGTTGATGGTATGGATTTTGTTCTTCTCATTGTTGGTATTTCAAAACCTGTCTTTTTATTTGGGGTTTTTTGGATGTTACTGTCTTTCTTGTCTCCTTCTCATGGTTTCAATATGACTAGGATATCAAGATACCTGTAGCTGCTAAGTATGTTTGCTATGTAGCCCACTGGAAGTTCCATCCCATCAATCTTAACTATCTTCCCTCTCTTAGTTACTATCCTTACATTTTTCCTTTCTGAATGACATCCAAATGCCTTCACTGTAGATCTGTGGCAGTTAGATCAGCAAATTGATATCCTGTTCATTCTTAGCATAAAGTTAGATGTTGTTCATGTAGAGGAAATTGGTGATGATAGCTCCACTCTTGAATTTATATCCATATCCAGTCCTTCGGATAATCTGACTGATGTGGGTCAAGTCTATGCAGAATAGCAGCAAGAATAATACATCACTTTGGTATGCTGAACTCCATAGCTACCAATATCCCAGTGTTGTCTTCCACAGTCCCATTGAGTTCTTGATGAAGGTCCTTAATAACCTGTTGACTTTGTATGTCACCAGGGATCCACACATTCATATATGCACTATTGAGTCACAGCTTTCCTGTAGTCGATCCAGCTTCATGCGTCTAGACATTGTGTGTCAGATCCGTGTATCTGCCATTCTTCTTGGAAGAAGGGTGGGGGATTTGGAGTTGTCACATTTAGTTCTTTTTCCATGTGTCCTAAGTATCCAATTTATTGCCTGATCCTCTTTGTATAAACTTTCCCCTGATTTATAACCATTGCCTGGTGCTAGGAATGCCTGGAGAAATCTCACACCTCAGGAACCTGACATCTCTTCCCTTAAGGACCACTGACCACTTGGCCAGTGGTCAGACTAGTGCTACAAGAGGCTAGACCAGCTTTTAAAATTCAAGCTGACAAGAAATGCTGTGAACCCAAACCATTCAATGTTGGGGACTACGTATATCTATCCACAAAGTTTCTATAAACTTTACAACCATCTAAGAAACCGGGACCAAAATTCATTGGCCCATTGTCCATCACCAGAATCATAAACCCCGTTAAAATAGAACTCCTCCTTCCTAAGACACTTAGGTAGGTTCATCCAGTGTTTCACTGCAGCCTACTCAAGCCAGAAATCACTTCAAAAGTCAGACCCCCTTTGCCCACACCTCCAACCCCCATTAGGATGGAAGGAGAACAACATTTTGAAATCAAGGATACCCTTGACTCCCGCACTAACCACAGTTCCACACAATATTTAGTGGCATGGAAACACCTACCATCCTCTCAGAACGAATGGGTAGCCAAAAAACATGTAAAAGCCCTCACACAGTTAAGGAAATTCCTCCTGAAATACCCACACAAACCATCCTAAATCTTAATGGATTATATATTTTATGTCTTTCTGGAAGGATTTTTCATTTTTCTGAGGAGGGTGATATGTCAGATCTGTGTATCTGCCATTCTTCGTGGAAGAAGAGGTTGTCACATTTAGTTCTTTTCTTATGTGTCCTAAGTATCCAATTCCTTGCCTGATTCTCTTTGTATAAACTTTCCCCTGATGTATAACTGTTGCCTGGTGCCAGGAATGCCTGGAGAATTCTTACACCTCAGGAAATGAAAGACGAAGTGGTGGAACGAGTGGATTGTAAAATGAGAAGCTCTTCATATCTGTTTCTCAGAGAGGCTGGTGCAATTTGCATTCACACAGGCGGGTCTACATCAGAAGGTGGGGAGGGGGTTCCTAATTTCCTTTATCCTGAACTGCATGGCCTGAGAGACTACAGAGCCTGCTTTGAGTTTGACTTGCTTTCATCCCTTTCAATAAACAGTTTTTTTGTTTTGTTTTTTTAATTGATTTATATGCCGCCCTTCTCCGGAGACTCAGGGCGGCTTACAATGTGTTAAGCAATAGCCTTCATACTTTTGTATATTTATATTTATACAAAGTCAGCTTATTGCCCCCAACAAACTGGGTCCTCAATTTACTCACCTTATAAAGGATGGAAGGCTGAGTCGACCTTGAGCCTGCCTGGGATTGAACTCGCCAGTAATTGCAGCAGCTGGATCTTAAATGCTGCCTTTGTAGGAGGCATTACTCCCCTACGCTACTCAGGCTCCTTTTCCTTTTGAAATACAAAGTTCTCAAAAGTTCGTACTTTTTTGGAAGGGGGGGCAGGAACCTGGTCCTCATATTGTGTTTTGGTTGACTGCTGAGTCTTTTCCTTAATCTTCACACCTTTCTCTAATCCCACCAGTCAACTAATCTCTGTCTGAGTTGTCTTTATTTTAGTCTCTAAACTCATTTTTAGGAGAAGGGGGTTACCTTATGCTGCTTTTCTTGATTGTATAGCCAAGCATTTCCAGGATTACATCAACTATGGTGTGTGTGTGTGTGTGTGTGTGTGTGTGTGTGTGTGTATACGCACGAAAGAGCGGGGGGGGGGGGGGAAGAGAGAGAGACAGGCATAGAATAAGGTTGCTTGGCTAATGGTACCTATGCATGCTCAATCGTTTTTTTAAAAAAATGCAAATTATTTTCTATTTCTACTTCAGAAGTGTTTAAATGACTATGTTGCCTTTAAATGTTTAAATTCTTGAAGTATTGCTTAATTTCAATGCTGCTTAAAGTTAGAATGACATTTGAAACATGAAGCTTAAATACTAAAAGTAATTATAAACTAATAATATACACACTATAATCACCGCAGTCTTTAAAGAAAATCGAGAAAAGGGGAATGCTGTTTTAGAAATAGGCAGAAATGTAGCAGAGTGGTAGAGCATGGATCAATCTTTTTCTTGACTGCTGCTTTTCTGTCTTGTCTTGACTTTTTCTCTTTGTAGACATAGCAAGTGTCAGCATGTACACAGAAGTGATACAGCATGTATCACAGAAGTGAGTACACCCTCTCACATTTTGTAAATATTTAAATATATCTTTTCATGTAACAACACTGAAGAAATGACACTTGGCTAAAATGTAAAGTAGTGAGTATACAGCTTATATAACAGTGTAAATGTGCAACACACAAAATAATGCAACACACAACTATTAATGTCTAAACTGGTGGCAACAAAAGGGAGTACAACCCTAAGTGATAATATCCAAATGGGGCCCAAAGTGTCAATATTTTGTGTGGCCACCATTATTTTCCAGCACTGCCTTAACCCTCTTAGGCATAGAGTTCACCAGAGCTTCACAGGTTGTCACTGGAGTCCGCTTTCACTCCTCCATGATGACATCACAGAGCTGGTGGATGTTAGAGACCTTGTGCACCTCCACCTTCCATTTCAGGATGCCCCACAGATGCTGAAGAGCGTTTAGGTCTGGAGACATGCTTGGCCAGCCCATCACTTTTACTCTCAGCTTCTTTAGCAAGTCAGTGGTCATTTTGGAGATGTGTTTGGGGTCGTTATCATTTTGGAACACTGCCCTGCGGCCCAGTCTCTAAAGGGAGGGGACCATGCTCTGCTTCAGTATATCACAGTACATGTTGGCATTCATGGTTCCCTCAGTGAACTGTAGCTCCCCAGTGCCAGCAGCATTCATGCAGCCTCAGACCGTGACATTCCCACCACCATGCTTGGCTCTAGGCAAGACACACTTGTCTTTGTACTCCTCACATGGTTGCTGCCACATATCCTTGACACCATCTGAACCAAATAAGTTTATCTTGGTCTCATCGGACCACAGGACATGGTTCCAGAAGTCCATGTCCTAAGTCTTCTTCTCTGCAGTAAACCATTTGAGGGCTTTCTTGTGCATCATCTATAGAAGAGGCTTCCCTCTGTGACGACAACCCTGCAGACCAATTTGATGAAGCGTGCAGCATATGGTCTGAGCATTGACAGGCTGACTCCCACCCCTTCAACTTCTGTAGCAATGCTGGCAGCACTCATACATCTATTTCCCAAAGCCAACCTCTGGATATGACGCTGAGCACAGGCACTCAACTTCTTTGGTCGACTATGGCGAAGCCTGTTATGAGTAGAACCTGTCCTGTTAAACCACTGTATGATCTTGGCCACCATGCTGCAGCTCAGTTTCAGGGTCTTGGCACTCTTCCTATAGCCTGTGCCATCTTTATATAGAGCAACAATTCATTTTTTCAGATCCACAGAGAGTTCATTGCCATGAGGTACCATGCTGAACTTCCAGTGATCAATAAGAGAGAGTGAGAGCGATAACACCAAATTTAACATACCTGCTCCCCCTTCACACCTGAGACCTTGTTCCACTAACAAGTCACATGACACCAGGGAGGGAAAATGGCTACTTGGGCCCCATTTGGACATTATCACTTAGGGCAGGGGTGGGCAACTGTGACCCTTTTACAACTTGTGGACTTCAACTCTCAGAATTCCTGAGCCAGCTTGTCAAGGCATCTCTACTTTTTTATGGGGAGAAAAATATGTTGAATTTTTTAAAGGAACAATGATTAATTGATAGCCACATTTTCTAAACACACTGCTTAAAAAAAGGAAGGAAAGACAAGTGCAATTTTGTTATGTATTGTTACTATTGTATAATATTGAGTCATAACTGTGACATTTCTTCCTACTTCCCTGTCAGCATTGCCCAGTTACAAAGCTATGGCGCATTCAGGAAGTGCTTTTTAAATTTAATTAGGATTAAAGAAGCTGGCATTCTTTGATGTTGTGCAAGGTTGAGAGGATTATGTGGGAAACATATTCTGTGTGCATAATTGGCATCATCATATTATATATCAAACACTAGAATTGTTTAAAACAACTTCCATGCTTATTAATACTGGCTGGCACATTACCTCTAAATGCATTATTTGGATGTGCTTTTTCTGTGTGGTTGGAATTACAGTTTAAAATAATTTGGCCACCATTTTGAATGAATCCTAGGACTTTATAGCCACAATTTCTATTTTGGTGGATAAAACAAGGAATTAGAATTGTTTCCAAAGATCTACCAGCCTCAAATGTCATTAGATACATTTGTTCTTCAGAATTATCAGAATTTATCACACTATAAATGCTCAGGGTTATTCAGCTAATTAAATAATATATGCATTTGCCTATACAGAAATGATATTTAAGTAAATGCTATTTACTTCGCATCAGTAAAGAACGAAGAGATGTTCTCAAGATTTCTGAAGTTGAGGGAAAAGTATTAATTGTGCCCAATATATTGGATGATGGCGAAAAAGAAAAGGGGAATATTTCAGATTATGGAAATATAGAATGTTTTCCCACTACCCTATAGTCAAGAAAACTTGTCCAATGCTTCCATAAGCAACTCTCCTGTTTTCAACGTATTATGTTGCATCAAACAAATATATTTTAGTTCTTTAAATGCAATATAAATGCTGAAAATAAAATTTAACAGTACAACTAGAATGTTAAAATTCTAATTTTAACATTCTAAAATTAGAATGTTAATCCTCTTTCTAATTGTCTTATTGTCTTTCCTCTTTCTAGTTATCCTCTTTCTAGTTGTCTTATTGTGATTTCTGCAGTACCTGGAGAATATGGTAACTTAGCTGTTTTCCATCCCAAAGCAATCATTAAAGAAGTAGCAGTGAGATCATTTTCTTAGACTGGAATTGACAGAGTTGGTGTTTGAGACTGTCAGTAGTTCATATTTAAAAAGTTCACTAGACACTATGTTGTTCAATCAGCCTACCCACCCTGCATGCTAACTTCCTAAGAAAGGAAAGGTTTTACTACCGCACATGTTGTTTATAAACAGTTAATAGGCAACAGCCTCACTTAGATATAACACAGATAGCAAACCAGAAACATTGGAAGCATAAACATGGCTTAAGTCAAGAGCTCAAAATGTGAAAAGTACATTGGGGAGATTCTTTGTTGCAATGTCTTAAATATGTTTTTTACAGTTATCTTGACAGGCAGACATACAGTAGAGTCCCTTAAGCCATCAATGCTGTGAATTCCCACAAAAAGATTTTCAATCCTTGCTTTGGGGTTGGGTGACCATAGACAGAATGTATTTTCCTCAATCTTTTCCAGCCACTCAGTTGCCTGCTAACTGGTAGCAAAAATTCCCCCCCCCCACTCCAGCTTGCTTACCTTAGCTGCTAGCGCAACGCTTGCCTTGCTTCACTTGCCTGCAATCCATTGCATCAGCAAGCAATTGAATCTCCCTGCCTGCAATCAAGACGGCAGGGAGTTGTGGACTTCAACTCCCAGAATTACTCAGCCAGCAAAGCAAAACTGGCTGAGGAATTCTGGGAGTTGAAGTCTACAAGTCTTAAAGTTGCCAAGGTTGGAGACCCCTGTTTTATTGGGTAAGTTTTTTTCCCCTTTGGGAGCTTTAAAAAAAATAGTTAATTGGAGTTTTTTTTAGTTCTTCTTTTTTAGAGCTAGCCATTTTAGGCTAGGAAGTTTTAAATTTAGCTTTCATATAACAATAAAAATAAAAATAATAAAAATAAATAAAAATAAAATAATATTTGTGCAGCTTTCTGAGATTTAGTGTGTTTCTGTAGTGTTTCACTCTAACTACACAAATGCACAAAATCTCACAAAGCTGTATGTGGAATTTTGTGTGTGTAAAGTGTGAAAATTGGGTTTTTGGGCTTTTTGTGGCTGTGTGAGGTTCCTGCTTGTTGCAGGGGCCATTTTGGCTCTAACACAGCTGCTTTTACATGGTGGGTGAACCAGTTGATGTTTTTTAATTTTTATTTGGTGTGCGTTGGAAGAGGGGTCGTCTTATACAGCAAGTATAGCCCAAACCCTATATTTTTACAGGAAAAGTCAGGGGTCGTCTTATACGCCCAGTCGTCTTATACGCCAGAAAATACAGTAAATGATAATATGACAGAAAGGAATAGAGAATTCTGCTTGCTAAACCAGAGTCATTTGCCCTGTTATGGAATGAAGTGACCAAGCAACATGGGTCAGTCAGAGAGAGAGGTTTTATTTGCTCAAAGACTCAAGCCATGTTTGCCAATCTTGGCTCTGAGTAATGTCTCCATGCTTGTATAACACTTATATACTTTCCTAAACAAAGGATTCTGCTAACACAGCAACTTTTCCATATATGGTTAACATACATTTGTTATTTTTAATTGATATCTCCTAATTACTAAGATTTTACATTATCTTTATCCAACACTCATAATTCTTCTTGTAACTGGCTGAAGTACAAATTCTTCTTTTGATATTTGCTTCTTGTCCAGGTGCTATTCTCTGGCCTAATCACCCTTGACTATGTTTCATGAGGATGCTCCCTTTTCTTCTGACAAGTTAGGGGGTCACTTAGAGTATCAAGGGAGTTCATGCTGACGTTGTATTTTCTCTAGCTGGCGGTATTTCCTGCCTTCAGAATATAGTTGCTTTTAGAATATCTTTTAGAATATAGTGAATATAAAATTATCCAGTGGTCATCCAAATGGTCCCACTTTAGCCCAGTCCAAGGAAGAATGAAATAAAATGATTCTGCACAGATGGCACAGATATTTGCCAGTCACAGAGTGCAAAGAATATAAATTACTAGCCAATTGCTTCTCATCACGTTGACCATGATTAGGTCTTGCAAGATGGTGTGGCAGATATCTCATGCCCATACAAATTATAAACATCTTTTATAATTTGTGTGTGTGTTCCCTCTTTGTGTATTCCCTCTTGAACCATTTACAAAAACAGGTGAGGGTTGGGTTTGTTTGGGTTTTTTTTGCTTATGTTCTTTCTTCTTTGGGTGCTTTTTACCATATGATTTAAATCAAGATTCATTTCAGGTTCCCAGATAAAGGAAGCTCTTTCGTCCCCCTGCTGTGGTTCCCTGTCGGCTTGCTGTCCCCCCTTGCCCTTCCCTCCCCCTCACTCTTTGCCTGTCCTGAGAAGAGAAGGGAGACGGTGGCAGATGGAGACTCACTCCGTATTCCAGAGTGGAATTCCAGTATTCCAGAGTGGAATTCCAGTATTCCAGAGTGGAAGCACCCCTCTATTTGCTTCTTTTTCCAGCCCTTGTTGGGAGATGTGCAACTTTTCTCAGCACCTAGACACTGGCTGTGCTGCCCGGCTGCAGCTAATGCTCCATGTCGTAACGGGTTCCAGGAGGAGGAGGAGGGAATGCTGTCTCTCCCATTGTGCAGCGCGCTAAGTTTAAGTGCAAAAGCAGCAAGCAGCCATGGAGGCAGCGAGAGGAATATGGGGAGACGTGTCCCAGCCAGTGTCTTGGGATGGAGAAAGTGCCCGAGAAAAATGCTTTTAAAAGATTAAAAAAAAAAAAGACTCTGACCATCAGAGCCTTTTTTTTAACTTTTCAAAAGCATTTTTTACAACCTATTCAGGTGAATAAGTTGTAAAAAAAATACTTTTAAAAGTAAAGAAAAAGGCTCTGACGATCACAGCTTTGGCGCACAATCATCAGAGTCTTTTTTTTCTTGTAAAAAATGCTTTTAAAAGTAAAAAAAAGGCTCTGACAATGCTGCGGCGCAGGATCATCAGAGCCTTTTTTAAAAACCTTTTTAAAGCAGGAAGTAACAACATCCGGGTGGGTGGGCGGAGCCTCGCATCACCATTGCTACCAGTTCTCCAAACCACCTGCCACAATCGCTACCAGATCGCTCAATCCAGTCTAAACTGGGAGCATTTCACCCCTGACCTGTCAATATTGATCAGTTGCTTCACAAACAGTGTTTTGATTGGTGCAGGGTCTCAAACAGCCTCAGGCAGAGAAGGGCTATTCTGTACTCCTCCCTCAAATGTTCTTTAAAATACAGTTTTCCAGCATTCCTTTAGGAACCCACAACATGCAAACTGTGGTTGCTCATCCTAAAGTGAATTCTCTTTACCTGGAGCTTCAAAATTTGCTGTTTGTTAGGAAGATGTGTAGCTAAAAGTCAGTCTACATTTAGTGTACATCTGACTTTGAGGATATTTCTTCATAACCAAAGAAAAGTGTATTTTTTGTGGAGTTCACACCCCTTGCTCACTGGGTCTGGATGTCACAAAGCAAAGCCCACATTTTGTAATTAACCCCCGTGCCCCGTTTTGACTGGCAGGGTGCTGCAGGAGGCCGAGTGCTGTCATGCTCCTGCCCACACCCAGCCACTCATTAAGGCATAGAACTGGTTGTTAAAAAATTTGCAGCCCACCACTGCTCCAAAATATCTTCTGATTCTAAAAACTCTAAAACAAGGGAATTTGCTTACATTGAGTAAGTTTGTGTGTGTGTGTGTTTCTCAAGAATAATGGAATAACAGTTGAAAGGGATTTCTGAGGTCTTCTAGTCCAACCCCCTGCTCAGGCAGGAAAACTGAAGATGTCAAAATAACACTTGAAGGGAGGGGGGACCCCCTTGAGGGGGACCTATACCATCTCAGAGAAATGATTATCCAGTCTTTTCTTAAAAACTTCCAGTGATCGAGCACCCAGAACATCTGGAGACAAGTAGTTCCACTGGTTAATTGTTCACACTGTCAGGAAGTTTCTCCTTAGTTTTAGGTTGCTTCTCTCTTTGTTCGGTTTCCATCTATTGCTTCTTGTTTTGCCTTCTGCTTCTTTGGAAAATATATCCCCCCCCCACTTCTTTGTGGCAGTCCCTCAAAAACCTGTTTTTTTAACCTGCCTTTCACACTCTTGGGCAAAGCATGTGAACCATTTTCTCCTTTCAGTGGTCCATGAAAGTACATCTATAGTATGTAGATACTAAAGTTGAAAAAAGGTGAACAACATTTTTACAGAACTGTAGATATGCTGAGGCCAGGCATGACAAGGAGAGGTTGGGAGGGGAGGGGCCAGGTGAGGCGCCCCTTGACGTACGTGATATCAAGTTGGCCATGCCCACCTAATCACATAACCACCCAGTCACATGACCACCTAGCCACAGCCATCCAGTCACACCCACAGAACCGGTAGTATAAAAAAATTGAATCACACCACTGTGATGCTCCCACAACTTCTGAAGGCAAGCTGTTCCATTGGTTAATTGTTCTTAGTCAGAAAATTTATCCTTTTTTCTAGGTTGAATCTCTCTTGTTCAGTTTCCATCCACTATTCCTTGTCTGGCCTTCAGGTACTTTGGAAAACAGCTTGACCCACTCCTCTCTGTGGCAGTCCCTCAAATATTGAAACACTGCTATCATGTCTCCACTGGTCCTTCTCTTCACTAGACCAGCCATGCCCAGTTCCTGCAACCGTTCATCGTATGTTTTAGCTTCCAGACCCCTAATCATCTTTGTTGCGCTTCTCTGCACTCTTTCTAGAGTCTCAACTTCTTTTTTATAGTGTGGTGACCAAAACTGGATGCAGTACTCTAGGTGTGGTCTTACTAGGGCTTTATAGAGTGGTATTAGTACTTCACTTTATCTTGATTGTATCCCTCTTTAATGCAGTTTAGGATTGGATTGGCTTTTTTGGCTGCTGCTCCACACTGCTGGCTCATATTTAGCTGGTTGTCCATTAAGACTCCAAGATCCTTCTCACAGTCACTTCTATTAGGCCTGGTTTCACCCACTTTATATGTGTACTTTTGTTTTTTTCTTACTTAATTGTAGGACTTTACTTTTCTTTACATTGAATTTCATTTTGTTAGATAGGGCCCAATGTTCAAGTCTGTCAAGATCCAGATGGATCTTGAGCCTATCTTCTAGGGTGTTACCTATTCCTGCCAGTTTAGTATCATCTGCTATTCCCTCATCTAAGTCATTTATCGAGATATGGGCCTAAGACGGAACCTTGTGG
This sequence comes from Coluber constrictor foxii, assembly GCA_038048745.1. Taxonomy (NCBI): domain Eukaryota; kingdom Metazoa; phylum Chordata; class Lepidosauria; order Squamata; family Colubridae; genus Coluber; species Coluber constrictor. The sequence goes on along the minus strand of CM075961.1, from coordinate 107,523,898 downwards.
AGCCCCACTGCTTACTTCTCTCCATGTAGATTTACACCCATTAAGGACTACTTGTTGAGTATGGTTTGTCAGCCAGTTGTGAATCCATCTGTGGTGAAGCTATATATCCCACTTTTTTTCTAGCTTATGAAGAAGTAGTTTGTGGTCTACTTTGTCGAATGCCTTGCTGAAGTCTAAGTATATTATGTCCACAGTATTTCGGTGGTCTACTAATTTAGTCACTATGTTGAAGAATGAAATAAGATCGGTTTGGCACAATCTGTTTTTAACCCATGCTGGCTGCTAGTTATTACTTTACTCATTTCTGGGTGTTGGCAGATCTGTTTTTTTATTATCTTTTCCAGTATCTTTCTGGGTATTGATGTTAGGCTCATTGGTCTGTAGTTTTCCAGGTCTGTTTTTTCTCCTTTTTTTTTTATTGAATAGTTTTACAAAAAAAAACCATTTCTCCCCCCTACAATCCCCCCACCCCCCTTCCCTCCCCCCTTACCCCACCACCCTTCCCCCCTCCTCCCTCCCCCCCAACTTCCCAGAGCAAAATACAGGGTATTAGAAAAAATAAAAACAATCATAATCTAAATTAACCTAACTATTCTTAAACTAACAAATCCCCCCACTGAAACCTTAACTCCCTTATAGATAACACAATAAATCTTTGCGTTACATTCGTTCATACGCAGTTTGATATTTTCGCATCCGATATTTGTTTTGAATGTAAACTATCCATTTTCTCCACTCCAAAATATATTTTTCTTGTGTATGATCTTTCAAATATGCTGAGCTTTTTGCCATTTCAGCTAAATTTGTTACTTTCAACATCCATTCTTCTATAGTAGGCAAAGAGTCCTTCTTCCAATATTGTGCTATCAGCAGCCTAGCTGTGATATTAAGTTTAAAATTAATGTAGTCTCTAGTACTATACAATCAGTTATTATCCCCAATAAAAACAATTGTGGAGTAAATTTCAACCTTCTTTTCAAAATGTTCTGCATTATCCACCAAATTTTTATCCAAAATGCTTTGATCTTCTTACAAGTCCACCATATATGATAATATGTTGCATCATTACAATTATATCTCCAACATTTAGCTTGTACATTTGGGTACATACATGATAATTTCTTAGGATCCAAATGCCATCTATAAAATATTTTGTAAAAGTTTTCTCTTAAGTTTTGTGCTTGTGTGAATTTAACATTTCTAACCCAGATCTTTTCCCATGTTTCCATCATCACTGGCTCCTGGAAATTTTGTGCCCACTTTATCATATAATCTTTAACCAATTCAGTTTCCGAGTCTATCTCCAATAATACATTATACAACCTTTTAATATGCATTGGACTCTGATCCCTAATCTGTTTTACCAAGTTCTCCTCATTTTGCATGAAACCAGTTTTTTGGTCTTCCCTCCATCTAGCTTGGAGCTGACCATACTGAAACCAAGTATAAATTATCCCTTCATCTTTCAACACTTCTAAAGATTTCAGTTGCAAATTACCCCTTTCATTAAAAAGAAGCTCCCTGTATGTAATTACCTCCATTTTTTGTTCTATACTTATGTTTTCTATTGCATGTCTAGGATTTGCCCATATAGGTATCTTGTAGTTTAGCTTATATTGATATTTTTTCCAAACCCTTAACAAAGCATTCCTATCTATATGACTTTTGAATGTCTTATCCAGTTTCTTTTCATATAATAAATAGGCATGCCATCCATATAACAAATCATATCCTTCTATATTTAATATTCTTTCTTGAGTTAAATTAAACCAATCACTAATTTGCACTAACACAGATGCTTCATAATACAATCTTAAATTAGGCATTTTCAAACCCCCTCTCTCGCAAACATCCTGCATAATTTTTAATTTTACTCTGGGTTTTTTCCCAGACCAAATAAAAGTATTAACTCCTTTCTGCCATTCCCTCAAGTTTCCATCTTTCTTGAGTACTGGTAACATTTGAAACAAAAATAAAAATTTTGGTAACACATTCATTTTTATTGCTGCTATTCTTTCCAATTAAAATAATTGGAATTTTTGCCAATTTTCCATATCTCTCTGCACTTTTTGCCAGAGGACTTCATAATTATTTTTAAATAACTTCGTATTTGAGGCTGCAACACTTACTCCTAAGTATTTAACCTTTTTAACTATTTCAAACCCCATTATTCTTCCTAACTCTTCTCTTTGAAGTCAGACATATTTTTAGTTATTATCTTGGTTTTATACTGATTAACCTTAAATCCAGAAACCTTACCATATTGTTCTACTATATCTAACATATGTGGAGCTGCCTTTAAAGTAACCACCAAGTCATCTGCAAACACTCTCAATCTATAATCCTGTTGCCTAATTACTATTCCTTTCAGTTTATCAGATTCTCGTATCCTATTCAGTAGAACGTCTAATGATAAAATAAATAACAGTGGCGATAGGGGACAACCCTGCCTTGTTCCTTTCTCAATCCTAAAATGATCTGTTAGGCCCCCATTAACAATTATTCATGCCGATTGTTCTTGATAAATTGATCTGATTGATTGTAAAAACTGTTCTCCAAATTGCATTTTCTCTATTATTTTAAATAAAAATTGCCAACTCAATCGATCAAATGCCTTCTCTGCATCCAGAAAGAAAAACGCTGCAGAGACTTGATTGTTTCTTTCCAACTATTCCAATAAGTCTATAACTTGTCTCACATTGTATTTCATTTGCCTCCCTATTATAAATCCTGGTTGATCATTATGAATTATTTGTTGCATAACTGGCATTAATCTATTTGCCAATACCTTAGCAAAAATTTTGTAGTCAGTATTCAAGAGTGAAATTGGTCTAAAGTTTTCAGGCTTAACACAATTCTGGTCATCTTTTGGGATCAGTGAGACAAAAGCTGTTCTCCAGGAGGGTGGAATTCCAGCCCCCCCCCCCCAATTGAATCTTACAAAACAAGGTTCTAAGTGGTTCTACAATTTCCAACTGCAAGTTCTTGTAATAAACAGCTGTCAATCCATCTGTTCCTGGCGTTTTACCTATTTTTAATTGTTTAATTGCTATGCTAATCTCTTCTGCAGTTATTGGCTGGTTCAAACCCTCCCTTTGTTCTAAAGTTAATTCACCCATATTATCTTCCTTCAAATATCTATCAATATCTAAACCTTGTATTGAGTCTCCTGCATACAGTTTTGTATAGTATTCTAGAAAAGCTCTTTTAATCATATTTTGTTGGTAAACTTCCTTACCTCTATATTCTATCTTACCAATAACTAGTGATTTTTGTTTCTTCCTCAATACGTAAGCTAACCATCTGCCTGGTTTATTAGCGTTACAAAATGTATTATGTTTGGCATATTGCAAAGTAGTTGCCACCTGATCAGCCATTAACATTAAATTGCCCTCGCAGTATATTTATTATTTCCTTTATCTTTTTATCTCCTGGATTACATATTAATAACTGTTCCTTTTTTTAAATTTCCTCCTCAATCTCATTCTGTCTCCTTATTTGCTTTAATCTATGTCTCTTATTCATATGTATTAAAATTCCCCTCATATAGGCCTTACTAGCATCTTATACCATTTCCATACGGGTACCCTTATGCATGTTAATAACAAAAAATTCTTTCATTTGTTTTTTGAATTCATTCACATTTTCTTCATATCTAAATAAATTTTCATTCAATCTCCATGATCTCCTTTCCCCCCTTTCCTGTTCTAATTCTAACCAAACCGGAGTATGATCAGCCAAAGTCCTTGGGCAAATCATCATCTTCTTTATCCTAGAAAGAAAATCATTTGTAATTAGTATAAAGTCAATATTGATGTCTGTCGGAAAAAAAAGTAAAATTTCTTTCATCAACATTCCATTCTCTCCAAATGTCCCTCAATTCCAAATCTTCCATTATATCAAAAAAGGACTTGGGCAGTTTTGCACGTGTTGAAACTTTAGAGCTATTCTTCTTGTCTTTAAAAAATATCTATCACTCCATTCCAATCACCTATTACTATAAGAGATTTATAATCCCATTGTATTATTTTAGAATGTAAAAGTTTATAGAAATTATCTTGTTGATTGGGGGCATATATTCCAATTAAAAGCATTTTTCCACTTTGAGTTGATAACTCTATTGCTATATACCTTCCATAAACATCTGCCTCAATTAGGTTAGCCATTAGTCCTTTCTTTACATAAACAACAATTCCATTCTTCTTCTCTGGAGCTGATGCCACAAAATGAGTCCCTAATCTTGAATTTATTAAATATTTTTGATCTGATAATTTAATATGTGTTTCTTGTAGGCAAATAACATCATTCTTAAATTGTTTCAAATAGTGAAATACTTTCTTTCTCTTTTGTGGTGAATTTAAACCATTAACATTCCAGGGTAGAAACTTAGTTGCCATTCTTGGCGCCTCGAAGCGTCATGAGCATTTGCTGAATATCCTCCTCCATCTTGCTCTTCAGCCTGGCCCCTCCCACTGCTTCTGTTTTTTGAGATTCTTGAGTTAAATCTTGAGCTTGTTGCACTTTTGGTTGTTGTTTTTGTTGTTGTTGTTGCATTTGTTTAAAGGTTGATCGTGTTAAACGCTGTTCTTTTGGTTCCTTTGTCTTGTTTGCTGTTTCAGGCACTAATCCTTCTATACTCTTTAATGGAAAAGGAAGATCTTCTTGCATCTTTCCTCCAGCTGCCACTTCAGCATAAGTCTGTGTCTGTTTTCCATCTTCTTGTGGTAATATCTCTTTTTCTTTTTTGCCCACTCCAGGTGAGGATGGATGTCCAGCCTTTAAAACATTGAAATAAAAATCTCTTGCCTTCCAGACTGTATTCAAACGATATCTTTCTCCACTATAAGTCACTATTAAACCTATTGGGGCATCCCATCTATACAGTATTTGTTGCTTTCTCGGCTCCTCTACCAAAAAACCAAAGTCCTTTCTATCTCTTATCATTTTAGGAGGAATCTCTTTTAGGATCTGTATTTCTTGTCCAAACACCTGAACTTTGGTTTTATAGAAGGCTTGTAGGATATCATTTCTGATTCTTCTATCAATAAAGTAAATCACCACATCTCTTGGCAGCTGCCTTTGTTTTGCCACCCGTGAATTAACTCTGTAGATTTATTGCATCATGGTCACCTCATTTTCCAGCTTCTCTGTTTTAGTCATAATGTCTCCCATTTTGGCTTCCAAATTTAAATTAGCTTCATTAATTTCTTCCACTCTCTCATCCAGCTGAATAAGATGTTTGGATAGTCCTGAAACTGCTCACAAAATATCCTCTCTTATGTCATCATGCTTTTTTGCCACAACATTCTTGACTTCCCTTATTTCTTCCTCAAATTTCTCCAATTTCTCTTCTATCATCATAGTTTGGTTATTCATGGCTTCTTTTATAAATTCTTTAAGATCTTTAATGGGAGTCTCCTGCTTTTGTGAATCAGCCGGAAGTTGAGCCTTCTGTGTCACAACAGAAACTATTGGAGAACCCCCTCCTACTTTTGGAATTACTGGTTTAGTTTGCTTGGAAGCCATCTTAATTTCTTTCTTTTAAAGGAGATCTTTTTTTCCCTTTCCCTCCCTTTTACAGGCACAAAGTCACCAAAGTCACCAAAACAGCTTTTCAGGGGGTTTAAATTGTTTGGTTTTTCAGGCAAAATAATCTTTCCTCACCCTGCTTCTTTATTTCCAGCAATTTCAACTCAGTTTCAAAGCGCGAAAAGTCTCAGCAAACACTTTCATTACTAACTTTCACTTTCGTAATTGCAACAAAGATGCCATTAATCGCTGACTTCCTCTCAGTTAGCTTTAGTTTAAAACAATGTTACTTGGAGCTAAGCATAGGTAATTTCTTGCCTGCACTCCTGCTTTCGCTCTGTCTGCTTGTCGGAATCTTTAAAACTTCTTAAGAACTCCCTGGCGTCTCTGTCTCAGCTTCTGGGCAAGATGGTCTCTTGCATAGGGATTGTCCCTTGGGCACGCCTCCACTGCAGGGACCTGCAGTGGTTCCTGCTCTCTTACCAGAAAAGACAGCTAGGAGCTTCGGACCACAGGGTCCTCCTCCCCCACAAGGTTCGCCTCTCCCTCCGCTGGTGGTCCTCAGAGGCTCTCCTAAATGGGAGGGAGTTCTGGGAACCTCAATACCTCATTCTGACAACGGATGCCAGCCTTCACGGCTGGGGAGCACACCTGGGATGCTCCCTGGCCCAGGGCCGTTGGACCAAATCTGACTTAGCCCACAACATCAATTGGCTGGAGCTCAGGGCCATCCACCTCACCCTTCGAGTCTTTCAGGACAGGGTGCTGGACAAACACATACTGATTCGGACAGACAATGTGGCCGCCAAGGCCCACATAAACCGCCGGGGGGGACCCGCTCTCGCCACCTCATGGAGGAGGCCGAGAGATTGGGAGCCTGGGCGGAGACTCACCTGAGGTCCCTTCGGGCCTCACACATCTCAGGAGTGACAAACATTCGGGCGGACTGGCTAAGTTGAGAGTCGGTGGACCCAGGGGAATGGAGCTTGGACCCGACCTTGTTCCAAAGGATCTCGGATCGGTACGGCATTCCAGTAGTAGATCTGTTCGCCACCCGGTCCAACCGACAGAGAGAAGTTTACAATTGAATTGTTCAAATGGGAAAAAATATGGAATGTAAACTATAAATTAACAATGTCTATAACCTACAAAGAGAATATGTATAAAATATTCTACCGGTGGCACCTCCCGCCTGCGCACCTAGCAAAAATGTTTCCGAATACCTCCCCAACTTGCTGGAAGTGCAATCACAAAAAGGAACTTACTACCATATGTGGTGGTCATGCCAGAAGGCAAAACAATTCTGGCATGCAATGATACAAATAGAAGAAATCACAAATCAGAAATTGGAAATGAAACCGGAAATTTTCTTACTAGGAATAATTATAGGCCACTATGAAAAAGAAATAAAATATCTAATTATCCACATACTAACGGCAGCACGGATAGTCTTTGCTCAAGACACACCAACGGAAAACAAAATAATCACCAAAATTATGGAATGTGCAGAAATGGATAGACTTACAAAAGAATTACAGGAAAAAGATGAAGCAGACTGTTATTTAATATGGCAGAGATGGTATAACTGGTTGGGGAAAAAGAAAGGAATGTAAAAATAGGGACACAAAAGAGAGGTCAAAACTTACAAACAAGTATTGGGTACCAATTAAGAAAGACAGTTAATTTAATATGGAGTCGATGATATTGTCTTATACGTAAATATATAGATGTATAGATAAGAATATAAATACAGTCTACCGATATGACAAATTGGAAGAAGAAGCCATAAGACTTAATTCATGTTTATTTGTTTTGTATGTTGTATTGTTGTATCTATGTTTGTTTGTTATTTTTAACCAATAAAAAATATAAAAAAAATAAAAGTAAAAAAAAAGCCTGATGATCAGGCAACTCAGCTGGGATTGTCAGAGGCTTTTTAAAAGCATTTTTTTCTACAACCTCTTCAGCAGAAGAGGTTGTAGGAAAAAAAATGCCTTTAAAAGCCCCTGGCGATCCCGGCTGAGTTGCCTGATCATCAGAGGCTTCAAAAAGCAAACAACCTCTTAAGGTTGTAGAAAAAATGCTTTTAAAAGTAAAAAAAAAAAGTTGCCAACGCCCACTCAGTCACATTACCCCCACCACCAAGCCACACCCACAAAAAAGCCACATCCACAGAACTGGTTGAAAAAAAAATTAGAACCCACCCCTGATCCAAACCTTCTAAAGCTGTGGTACAACTACATTCTCATTAACTTCTCTCAAAAGGAAAGGTTAGATAATGGATGAAAATTGTACAAAAATCATGGAGCCCAGTAATGGGGGTAGGATATGAACCAAGATTTCCTTAAGAAGCAAACAAACCCCCTCACTCAAAAAATAATTCATTATCACTAGATATTGGGCAAGTGATGAGTGGTGCCTAGTTTCAATCCTGGTTTCATCAGACTAGAGAATCTTGTTCCTCACAGTCTGAGAGTCCTTCAGATGCTTTTTTGCAAACTCCAAGCGGGCTTTCATGTGTTTTGCACTGAGGAGAGGCTTCTGTCTAGCAACTTTGCCATAAACCTCAGATCGGTGAAGGGCTGCAATGATGGTTGTCCTTCTGGAACGCTGTCCCATCTCCACACAGGATCTAGAGAGCTCAGTCAGAGAGACTGGTCATGTCTCTTACTAAGGTCCTTCTCTCCCAATTACTTAGTTTGACTGGGCAACCAGCTGTTGAAGAGTCCTGGTTGTGCCAAACTTCTTCCATTTGAGAATTATGGAGACCACTATGCTCTTGGGAACCTTCAGTACAGCAGAAATTTTATCATAGTCTTTCCCAGACCTGTGTCTTGCAATAATCCTGGCTCTGACCTCTGCATGCACTTCCTTAGCCCTTATGGCTTTTGCTCATGCATTGTCAGCTGTGAACTGAATATTTCATATGTGATATTTCAGGGTTTTTTTCTTTTTAATAAATGTACAGACATTTCTAAAATTATGTTTTCACTTTGTTATTATGGGATACTGAGTGTAGATTAATGTGAAAAAAATGAATTTCAACAACTGTAGAATCAGGCTGTAGCATAACAAAATTAACAAAAATGAAGGGAGTCTGAATACTTGTACTGTATATGCTGATGATATCCAATTATAAATTTCCATTCATGGCAAATTAAGCAATGCTTCTGGTATTTTATCCCAGTGTCTGGAGAGTGTAGGGGTCTGGATGGGAAGCAACAGGCTTCACTGTACCCTGATAAGACCGAGTGGTTTTGGGTTTTGAGGCTCTCCAGTTCTAGAGTGGCCTAGGTGCTAGAAGGGATTATGCTGTCCCAAACAACTCTCCTGTACAATCTAGAGGTTCTCCTGGACTCCCAACACCTACTCAATAAATAGGTGGCAGTTATGGCTAGCAGTGTCCCCTATTGAGATGTTGCCATTCTGATGGAGGAGGGGGGAGGAGGCTATTGAGGTTGCATTCTCTGCATGCCTTTGCTTTTGCTGTAACGATGTAGGATTTATGGAGGGGGCTATCTTGAAAATAGTTGGGCTTCCTCCCAGTCAGTTCGAGCCTAACACCAAGGTCACTGTGTTCTGGGGATGAACCACTATGAAGCTAGTGTCTCTGAGTGCTCAAAACACCTATGTGGAATTGAATTGGCTACCAGAGAACTGGCGAAGGAGGGTGGGGTTTGAATTGGGAAGAATAGCTTAACGCTTTGTGTAGGAATTTCAGATTCTGCCTGACTTTCTATAATCACTTTCTGTCCATAAAAGTTCCTTTTGATAACTAATTGTTTTAAGAGTCATGGTTTCCTGAGGGAGTAGCTGAGGCAGGTCATTATGAGTAGGGTCTTTGCACAACTTTATACTGTGTGCCAGTCTGTTCCTGTTCCTAGATTGAATGGATGTACTCATAGTCATTCATTCTTTGGTCCTAGTCAGATTACTAAAATGCATTCCACATCGGGATATTGAAGATTATCCAGAAACTTCAGATGGTGCAAAATGCAGAGCTGTGAGCAGTTAGTCAGGTCCAGAAATATTGGGACATCGACACAATTCTAACATCTTTGGCTCTATACACCACCACAATGGAGTTGGAATGAAACAAATACAATGTGCTTTAACTGCAGACTGTCAGCTTTAATTTGAGAGTATGTACATCCAACTCAGGTGAACGGTGTAGGACTTACAGCAGTTTGCATATGTGCCTCCCGCTTGTTAAGAGACCAAAGGTAATGGGACAGAATAATAATCATAAATCAAACTTTCCCTTCTTAATACTTGGTTGCAAATCCTTTACAGTCAATCACAACCTGAAGTCTGGAATGCATAGACATCACCAGACGCTGGGTTTCATCCCTGATGATGCTCTGCCAGGCCTCTACTGCAACTGTCTTCAGTTCCTGCTTGTTCTTGGGGTATTTTCCCTTCAGTTTTGTCTTCAGCAAGTGAAATGCATGCTCAATGGGATTCAGGTCAGGTGATTGACTTGTCCATTGCATAACATTCCACTTCTGTCCCTTCAAAAACTCTTTGGTTGCTTTTGCAGTATGCTTTGGGTCAATGTCCATCTGCACTGTGAAGCGCCATCCAATGAGTTCTGCAGCATTTGGCTGAATGTGAGCAGATAATATTGCCCGAAACACTTCAGAATTCATCCTGCTGCTTTTGTCAGCAATCACATCATCAATAAATACAAGAGAACCAGTTCCATTGGCAGTCATACATGCCCACGCCATGACACTACCACCACCATGCTTCACTGATGAGGTGGTATGCTTAGGATCATAAGCAGTTTCTTTCCTTCTCCATACTCTTCTCTTCCCATCACTCTGGTACAAGTTGATCTTGGTCTCATCTGTCCATAGGATCTCGTTCCGGAACCGTGAAGACTGTTAGATATTGTTTGACAAACTCTAATCTGACCTTCCTGTTTTTGAGGCTCACCAATGGTTTACATCTTGTGGTGAACCTCTGTATTCACTCTGGTGAAGTCTTCTCTTGATTGTTGACTTTGACACACATACACCTACCCCCTGGAGATTGTTCTTGATCTGGCCAACTGTTGCGAAGGGTGTTTTCTTCACCAAGGAAAGAATTCTTTGGTCATCCACCACAGTTGTTTTCTGTGGTCTCCCAGATCTTTTGGTGTTGCTGAGCTCACCGGTGTGTTCCTTCTTTTTGAGAATGTTCCAAACAGTTGTTTTGGCCATGCCTAATGTTCTTGCTATCTCTCTGATGGGTTTGTTTTGTTTCTTCAGCCTAATGATGGCTTGCTTCACTGATAGTGACAGCTCTTTGGATCTCATCTTGAGAGTTGACAGCAACAGATTCCAAATGCAAATAGCACACTTGAAATGAACTCTGGGCCTTTTATCTGCACATTGAAATTGGGGTAATGAGGAAATATCATACACCTGGCCATGGAATAGCTGAGAAGGCAATTGTCCCATTACCTTTGGTCCCTTAACAAGTGGGAGGCACATAACCCTGGAGTTCAGTCGGGCTTGTTGGTCACATACCTATCTCCCAGCTATGTTGCCACAGCCCTGCCTGCACTGCTCAATGTCTTGACTGAAGTGGCACTTGAACTCCCCAGCCTTCTGGTTGTGGGAGATTTTAATCTGCCTTCGATCGGCGAGTCATCTGAGACAGTCTGGGACTTCATGGCCTCCATGACAGCCATGGGCCTGACTCAGGTTATTCAGGGCCCAACTCATAGGGGAGGACACACACTCGACCTGGTTTTTCTCTCTGGGCAGTGGATAAATGGTCATGGTAGGGGGGAACTTTCCATCACTCCCCTGTCATGGACTGACCATTCCCTTCTTAGACTGGACTTTCAATCTGCCAGCCCTTGCCGCATGGAGATGGAACCCATAAAAGGTTCTTAAAGGAGCCAGAAAGGTTCTTAAAGGAGCTTGGGACATTCCCCACCTCTCAATCCTGCAGTTCAGCTGAGGCTCTAGTGGCATCCTGGGAACGGTCGGCTACTGACGCCTTAGACAGAATTGCACCTTTGCGGCCTCTAACCCGTCGCAGATCCCGGGTCTCTCCTTGGTTTTCCATGGAGCTCCGGGAAATGAAACGTCGGAAAAGACGTCTAGAGGAACGTTGGAGGTCGTCCCGATCTGAATCTGATTGAACACAGTTAAGAACCCATATTAGGTCTTATCTAGTGGCAATGGAAGCGATGAAACGAGATTACTTCGCCGCCCTCATTGCATCTGCAGAAAACCGCCCAGCGGCCCTGTTTCGTCGTGACCCGCTCCCTCCTCAATCAGGGAGTGAGGGAAGACCCTTTACAGGGCAGAGCTGAGGATTTTGTACAGTTTCTGCATGATAAAATCGCTCAGATCTGGATCGGATTGGACTCTGACTGGACAGAATCCAATCGGGAGACTAGGGTGGGTCTTGAGAACAATATCTGGATTGAGTTTGACCCTGTTTCTGTCAAGGAAGTGGACAGGATTATGGGCAAACTTAGTTCCTCTACTTGCTTATTGGACCCTTGTCCCTCCTGGTTGGTTTCGGCTGCCAGGGAGGTGACTAGAGACTGGATCCAGGCAATTGTCAATGCTTCGTTGAGAGAGGGGAACTTCCCCGCCTCTCTTAAGGAGGCGGTAGTTCGACCTCTCCTCAAGAAGCCTTCCCTGGATCCAGATTCACTTAATAACTATCGTCCCATCTCCAACCTTCGCTTCATCGCGAAGGTTGTTGAGACTGTAGTGGTGCAACAGCTCCCACAGTTCCTGGAGGAAACGGAATACCTTGACCTGTACCAATTGGGCTTCCGACGCGGACACAGCACGGAAACGGCATTGGTCGCTCTGGTGAATGATCTCTGGCGGGCTCGGGATGGTGGTTGTTCCTCCATCCTGGTCCTACTTGACCTCTCAGCGGCTTTTGATACCATCGACCATGGTATCCTACTGCAGCGACTTGAGGGGTTGGGGGTGGGAGGCACTGTCTTACAGTGGTTCTCCTCCTACCTCTCGGGTCGCTTACAGTTTGTATGGGCAGGAGGGCAGAGATCCATCCGAGGCCCCTAAATTGTGGGGTGCCTCAGGGGTCGGTTCTCTCCCCTCTACTCTTTAACATCTATATGAAGCCACTGGGTGAGATCATTCGTGGCTTTGGGGTGAGATATCATCAATATGCTGATGATACCCAATTATACATCTCCACCCCAGACCACCCCAGAGATGCCCTTTCCATGATGTCCCGTTGCCTGGAGGCGGTACGAGCCTGGATGGGTAGAAACAGACTCAAACTCAATCCCTCCAAGACTGAGTGGCTGTGGATGCCGGCATCTCGGATTTCAGAAACCCCATCATTTTTGATGGATGGAGAAAAACTTGCCCCCATTGATAGGGCTCACAACTTGGGTGTCCTCCTGGATGCTCGGTTGTCCCTAGAAGACCATTTAACAGCTGTGACCAGGGGGGCCTTCTCACAGCTTCGCCTGGTGCGCCAGTTGCGCCCTTTCCTGGACCGAGATGACCTTCGCACAGTCACTCATGCCCTGGTTACTTCCCGCTTGGATTACTGCAATTCCGTCTACATGGGCCTGCCCCTGAGATGCACCCGGAGATTCCAGCTGATCCAGAATGCAGCCGCACGGGTTGTTACAGGAGCCCCTCGTTACTCCCATATAACACCCCTCCTGCGTCAGCTGCACTGGTTACCAGTGGTTCTCCGGGTCTGCTTCAAGGTACTAGTTCTCACCTATAAGGCCCTACATGATTTAGGTCCAGGATATTTACAGGACCTTCTCCTGCCTGCTTCCCACCATCCTGTTCGCTCACATAGGGCCGCTCTCCTCAGGGTCCCGACGGCGAGCCAATGTCATCTAGCGGTGCCCAGGGATAGGGCATTCTCTGTGGGTGCTCCCACCCTCTGGAATGAATTACCTACCGAGCTCCGGACGGCTTTTGATCTCCGCTCCTTTCGTTGGGAGCTGAAGACTTGGCTGTTCAAGCAAATAGGCTGACACTGATTCTGGGTTTATTATTTATCATTAATTAGTTATTTGATTTAAAATACGATTTTATTGTAATGTTTCTTAACTTGTGTTCGCCGCCCTGAGTCCTTCGGGAGAAGGGCGGCATATAAATACATGTGATAAATAAATAATAAATAAATATGCAAACTGCTGTAAGTCCTACACTGTTCACCTGAGTTGGATGTACATACCCTCAAATTAAAGCTGACAGTCTGCAGTTAAAGCACATTGTGTTTGTTTCATTTCAATGATCTGCCCCCCCTCTACAGATACCCACAAAAACACAGCCAGTCGAGGGTTAAGAAGCACTTGGCACACTCCACAGTTCTTATCTCAAACTTGGCAGTGATATGCACACCGTCTGCCAAGGGCTTTAATAGTACACCGAAAGAAAAGCACAACAAATATTCAGCAAAGTCTCTGATCAGCTTCAGCTTGTAACTCCAATGCCTATCCGATTGAGTATTTGTTCATCACAGAGATCATTACCCCCCCCCCGTCTGTTATATAGTCTCTGGGTGTGGTCCAGTGACTCACTGATCCTGTGACTCCAGTCCAGTGACTCAGGTCTATTCCCTCATGCGTCTCCGCAGCTGCTGTAAGCATTTATCTCGCCTTCTTTGGCGTGCGTCCAGGAATGACGTCTCTCCCTCACTCTCATCTGAGACACCTGTTTCCCCACTACTTGGCTCTCTTTCAGCTGGCACTTGAGACGGTGCCAGAGGGGGGGGGGCTGGGAGATCTGGCTGGCTCCTCTTCCTCCTGCTCAGAACTTCCTTCCTCCAATGGGATAGGCTCAGAGGACGGGGCCACAACATTCAACTCCATTGTGGTGGTGTATAGAGCCAAAGATGTTAGAATTGTGTCTATGTCCCAATATTTCTGGAACTGACTGTATGTCTGGTAGAACACACATTATACCCCTGCTCAGTAGTGAAATGTAAAATTTGTTACTACCAGTTCTGTGGGCATGGCTTGGTGGGGGGGTAATATGACTGGGTGGGCATGGCCAACTTTTTTTAAAAAAACTTTTAAAAGCATGTTTTCGACAACCTCTTCGGCTGAAGAGGTTGTAAAAACATGCTTTTAAAAGGCTCTGAGAATCCCAGCTGAGTTGCCTGATCGTCATAGGCTTTTGTTTTCTTTTAAAAGCTTTTTTTTGCTTTTAAAAGAAAAAAAAAACCTCTGATGATCAGGCAACTCATCTGGGATTCTCAGAGTCTTTTAAAAGCATTTTTTTACAACCTCTTCAGCCAAAGAGGTTGTAGAAAAAATGCTTTTAAAAGGCTCTGATAATCTTAGCTGAGCCGTGCGATCATCAGGCTTTTTTTTTTTACTTTTAAAAACATTTTTTCGGCCAAAGAAAAAATGCTTTTAAAAGTTAAAAAAAAGCCTCTGATGATCGTGCGGCTCAGCTGGGCATGGATGGGGAACAGAGATTTTTGCTACTGTTTCTCTGAACCACCCGCCGCCGTCGCTACCAGATCAAGCAATCTGGTCCAAACCGGGAGCATTGACCCCTCCATCTGCTTCACTAGCTGTGCTGGTTACAAATTTGTTTCCAGGTCTAATTCAAGGGGCTTTTAAAGCCCTTCAGGGCACAGGACCAGGTTACTCAAGGGACTGCCATTCCACCAGTGCAGGGGTGTCAAACTCAATTTCATTGAGGGCCACATCAGAGTTGTGTTTGACCTTGGGGGGCTGGGGTGGATGTGGCCAACTCAATGTCACTTGTGTCGGGGGCACCTATGGTGGCCCAAGCGCTCTGCCAGCAAAAACAGGCTCCCAAACTCCATTTTCGGCTGCAACAGCCTCCTGCAACCTTCTGCCAGCAAAAACGGACCTCGGGAGTGCTGCACGCAATTTCCAACTTATTGTTACATCCTGACAATGGCAGAAGAATGGAGCTCCACTTCTGGGTGGAAAACCACAGGACAGAATCATCAAGGATGAAGAATGATATCCTAGTTGTACTTCTGATTTCATAGAAGGCTTTTAAAAATCCTTTTGAAAGTAGTCTGATAACTAACGTAATTATAATTTGACATTATTATCTTGCTTTTAGAATTATTGCAAGAGGATCTAATGAAGCCTATCCAATATGGGGAGTCCTGAAGATTAACAGTATGATTCCCCCCTCTAATTACTCTGTAGGTGGTCTTTGAGGCGTTGCACAGTCTGGAGGCTCGTGGTTATGTGGTCGGATGGATTATCGCTATCAGTTTACTGGTGGGAATTCTGATCTTCCTGTTATTGGCTGTACTGCTATGGAAGGTAAGCTGTCTGACGGCCTTGGTTTACAGTGCTTTTTGGTCTTTTAGGCTCTTTAGCATCCATTAATTGTAAATAATCAATCTTATACCCCAGGATCATTAAACTTCAGAACAAAAGGTTGTGTTTTTCTTTGTTGCGAAAATGGAGGATTGTTAAAATTATGATCTCAGAACCTTGAAAGTGGAACATGTTATGCCAAATTCCACATAAATTGATTTTTCATGGCTGGCATGGTAGAAAGTATTCATGTAACATCTAAGCCTATGTCAGAGGCAATGTTTTACTGTTACAGCAGTGAACTTGTATTATTGTGAAAAATAACTGAGAATTGAGGGTATTCCTAACAGGCTGAACAGAAACCAGTTGAAATAAAGGTGTTTCCCTTCAGTGAAGTGAACTAGAGAGTGTTGCATGAGCCAATACAGATCAGAAAACACCAAGTAGAGCTTGACTTTCTGGCAATCTGGGGCCAAGTCAAGGACAATGTTGTGTGCTACTACCCTTGAGAATAGTAATTGACCCATATTTACATTGAGGCAAAATGACTGTAGATCAGCCCCAAATTACATAACCCTATTTTTGCTACCAGCATGCTAGCCTTTCATCTTTCCTGACTAATGCAGAGTTCTATGCGCTATAATGCATAGGACTACACAAAGCTTTGAGGAAAGGCTTGATTTTAGCAATGTTTTGAATGAAGCACCCCTTTGAAGCTTTTTTGTATGGTTGTAAAAGTGAAAGAATAAGTTCTTTAAAAAGAAAAAAATGCCATGTTTTGCTTTTTGTTTTTGTTGTTATTGTAGTTGTAATTATTATTTTTATGCCATCTCTCTCTCTCTCTCTCTCTGTTTCTGTCTCTGTTTGTTTGCCTGTGTGTGTATGTGAGAGAGAGAAAGAAAGAAATGAAAGAAAGATCGAAAGGAAGGAAGGAAAAAGCAAGAAAGAAAGAAAGAAAGAAAGAAAGAAAGAAAGAAAGAAAGAAAGAAAGAAAGAAAGAAAGAAAGAAAGAAACTCAAAATGGCAAATATACTTAACGCTCCATATCTTTTAGTTGCCTCCTCTGCAGTTTCATTTACCTGCCTAAAATGAATTGGCCAATACATCCCTTTATATATATATATAAATAGAGTAATGCAAAACACAAAAAAGGATTGGGGAATAAAAGAAACTAAGAGCATAAGATATGTGAAAATTAAAAGAAATGTGGGTAAATTTAATTTACAGCATATAAATGTAATAAATAAATGCAGCACCATTTATATGCCTCCTCATATGTGAAACCATCCTTTCTTCCACCATATCAATCCCCAAATCATGAATAATTTTTTATTCTTTAAAGTTCTTACCTTTTTTTTCAGAATCTTCATTCAGCCACTACTTCTTCTGTTCTTGTCTTCCTCACAATCCCTTCACTCTTCCTCCTATGTTGTTCTGCAGTTCAGTTCAGTTCAGTTCAGTTCAGTTCAGTTCAGTTCAGTTCAGTTCAGTTCAGTTCAGTTCAGTCTTTCGGTGTAACCAAACCTCCTCAGCATGCTTTTTTTGTAGCGGACATTCACTTTTGCATTAATTTATCTTTGATTCTGTTTCCTCACGTTTTAACATGAACATTTCTAAAATAACCAATTCACATTGCATTCAACCTACTTTTAACTCAGCTTTTACATTCATTTAAAAATATGCTCAAAAGCATTTCCTCATGCAGAAAATTCTGCTTCTCTCAACTAACACTAGATCTGAGCAACTGAAGACCAATTTCCAGATTTCTCAAATAAAGTCAAGTAGGTATCAGCATGTATCAAGTAGATATCAACTTTTGTGCAAGCTCCATGATAATCATAGACACATAGCTCAGGAGCAGGGCTTGCATTGCAATAACATGTCTCTTGTTTCATATTTTTGACAAAATCATCAAGTTCTGCAGAGGCTTTTGAATGGTAGTTCAGTAAGCTCTGATAACAGAAGGCAGGCATACACAAGTTTTTGTATTTTGTTTATTTATGGAAGTAGCTTTCTGTCTTTGATGAGACTAAAGTAGTCCTTTGCCTAAATAGATACTGCTACCATGGAGGAAAACAATACTGCTGCTGACAACATATAGGTGAAACTTGAAAAATTAGAATATTGTGCAAAAGTTCATTTATTTCAGTAATGCAACTTAAAAGGTGAATAATATATGAGATAGACTCATTACATGCAAAGCGAGATAGTTCAAGCCTTGATTTGTCATAATTTTGATGATTATGGCTTACAGCTCATGAAAACCCCAAATTCACAATCTCAGAAAATTAGAATATTACATGAAATCAATAAAACAAGGATTGTACATAGAACAATATCGGACCTCTGAAAAGTATAAGCATGCATATGTACTCAGTACTTGGTTTGGGCCCCTTTTGCATCAATTACTGCCTCAATGTGGCGTGGCATGGATGCCGTCAGCCTGTGGCACTGCTGAGGCGTTATGGAAGACCAGGATGCTTCAGTAGCAGCCTTCAGCTCTTCTGCATTGTTTGGTCTCATGTCTTTCATCTTTTTCTTGGCAATGCCCCATAGATTCTCTATGGGGTTCAGGTCAGGCGAGTTTGCTGGCCAATCAAGCACAGTAATCCCATGGTCATTGAGCCAGATTTTGGTACTTTTGGCAGTGTGGGCAGGTGCCAAGTCCTGCTGGAAAATGAAATGTGGATGGAAGCCTGAAGTGCTCCAAAATCTCCTTGTAGATGGCTGTGTTGACTCTGGACTTAATGAAGCACAGTGGGCCAACACCAGCAGATCACATGGCTCCCCAAATCAGCACAGACTATAGAAACTTCACACTGGACTTCAAGCATCTTGCAATGTGTGCCTCTCCATTCTTCCTCCAGACTCTGGGTCCTTGATTTCCAAATGAGATGCAAAAGTTGCTCTCATCAGAAAAGAGGACTTTGGACCACTGAGCAACAGACCAGTTCTTTTTGTCTTTAGCCCAGGTAAGACACTTCTGACGTTGTTCGTTGTTCAGGAGCAGTTTGACAGGAGGAATACGACATATGAAGCCCATATCCAGGATCCGTCTGTGTGTGTTGGCTCTTGATGCACTGACTCCAGTCTCAGTCCACTCCTTGTGAAAGTCCCCAACAGTTTTGAATGGCCTTTTCCTGACAATCCTCTCCAGGCTGCGGTCATCCCTGCTGCTTGTGCACCTTTTTCTTCCACACTTTTCCCTTCCACATAATTTTCTATTAATGTGCTTTGATACAGCACTTTGGGAACATCCAACTTCTTTTGCAATTACCTTTGGAGGCTTTCTCTCCTTATGGAGGGTGTCAATGATGGTTTTCTGCACAACCATCAGGTCAGCAGTCTTTCCCATGATTGTGATTCCTACTGAACCAGACCATTTAAAGGCTCAGGAACCCTTTGCAGGTGTTATGGCTTAATTAGCTGATTAGAGTGGGACCCTTTGAGTCTAGAATATTGAACCTTTTCACAATATTCTAATTTTCTGAGATTGTGAATTTGGGATTTTCATAAGCTGTTAACCATAGTCATCAAAATTATGACAAATCAAGGCTTGAACTATCTCGCTTTGCATGTAATGAGCCTATCTCATACATTAGTTTCATCTTTCAAGTTGCATTACTGAAAAAAATGAAGTTTTGCATGATATTCTAATTTTTTGAGTTTCACCTGTAGTTGGAATATTTAAATAAACCTTTTTGGCTTTGCCAGAGGAGATTAAGATTATTTTCTGCATTGCTGATCAGAATGTCAACCGAATTTTGTGCTTAGTGCAAGCTCTTAATAATGATGTCACTTTGGGAAACTAAAAACTAAAAAGTGGCTGCGCACCACCACGTAAATTGTGTTTTTCTGTTCTATTTTATAGTAAAGCTTAGACCGGTTTAAAGCACAGCAACGGTACTTTTTTGTCCTTAAGTCTAAGAAATATGCCTCATTATTCCATTGAATAGATAAATTCATACAGATAAATCACAGGAAGCTCTAATTTAACTATCATGTGGTTTAGATTCCAGTAGCATTTCAGTTTTCTTCTTAATAACACATCTTGAATACATGAGTCTTTTTGCCCAAATTAAACAAATCATGCATTTCAGTGAGTTTGTCATGAAGTTCCTCAGAAAAAGTGTCAGCCCTAAATACACAGGGCTTGCTTAGGAAAATGATCAAAGCATTCTTTTATAAATATCCCACATCATGTTTTTATATTTAGAAAATGCCTTAAACTTTGTGGAAGATCAGCCAATTTGAAAATGATCATGAGAATAAGGATTCACTATAAATGTTTTCTAATTTATCAATTTCCCCCTCCCCATGGCCTCATATTATATTACATGTCTTGGGAAATGGGGAATGATTTGCATTTACTCTGCCAGTGATTTTTGTATAGCTTGTATCAGGCCTACCTCTATTCAAAACCAAAGAAAGAAAACCTCCAACTCCATTAAGATAGAGAAGAGGTATGATGTTGTGTGAAGCTCATCTTAGGTATTTCTCCCTGGAGAAATAGGTATTTCATCCTGGAGTCTTAGGATGGTTGGACTTGACGGTGTAAACAGCTCCTCTCAGCAGTGCAATAATTCTTGAGAGCAAACCTCCCTTTCAGTTCACATGAGACTTGACCTTACCAGCTCATTTCCCCAACCCCTAATGCCATGCTCCCCCTCCCTGTGACTATGGCAGCCGATAGCAGGTATGCAGCAAAGTCGAATCCCATGCTTCAGATCTGATTGACATTCGGCCCTCCTGCAGTAAAAGTGTTAACCTTAAAAGAAAAAGAAAAAAACAAGTCAAAGAATATAGAGAG
The DNA here is from genome assembly GCA_038048745.1 of Coluber constrictor foxii. NCBI lineage: Eukaryota > Metazoa > Chordata > Lepidosauria > Squamata > Colubridae > Coluber > Coluber constrictor. The sequence goes on along the minus strand of CM075961.1, from coordinate 107,503,292 downwards.
TAACATGCAGTACAAGATAGTAGAGGAACATTATAGTTTATCAGGATATTTTTGGTGAGACAAGAGTAAGACAAGAACTGTAAGAGTTTGGGAGCCTAGACGTTCCAAACCACCCATTCAGATTGTGAAGGAGGGAAGTGTTTCCAGGCCAGCAAATATTGTAGTTTTCCCAGGTGTTTCCTGGAATCTAGAATTTCCTTGACTTCAAAGTGTTGTTCCCTTTCTATGAGGAGGGGAACTGGGGGGGACAGGTTGAAGGGGAGACACTTGTTCAGGCTTGAGCAAGCTAACATGAAATAATGGGTAGATCCGCCTAAAGGTTTTGGGCAGCTCTAAATGAACCTTGATCGGGTTGATGATTCTGAATCATACCAGATCTTCTTCATGCAACATTAAACCAGGTTTTTTTATCTTCCCTCCATCTCAGTTGAAGTTGATTATACTTTAATCAAGTTAAAGTAATCCCTTCTTCCAACAGTGTATTTAGTGTCTTTAATTGTAATCTACCCCATCATTAAAAAGTACCTCTTTATATAAAATCCCCCCGAGTGACTTTATATTTATATTCTGTGTAATATGACCAAGATCCAACCACAACGGTATTTTGTAATCCAATTTAAGATGGTGCTTCTTCCATACTCCCATCAAAGAGTTTCTAAGTATATGGCTCTTGAATACTTTATCAACTTTATTTTCGTAAAATAAATATGCATGCCAACCATATTCCAAGTCATGGCCTTCTATATTCAATATTCCAGTCTTTGTCATTCCAAACTAATCACTCGCTTGCATCAGCGCTGCTGCTTCATAATACAGTTGTAGGTTTGGAAGTTTAAGGCCACCCCTTTCACGAACATCTTGCATGATTTTCAGTTTAACTCTGGGCTTTTTCTCATTCCAAACAAACTTGTTCACTCCTTTTTGCCATTCAATCAGATGTTTATCACTTTTAAGCACCGGAATCATTTGAAACAAAAATAAAAATCTAGGTAGAACGTTCATTTTAACTGCTGCTATTCTTCCAAGTAAAGATAGTTGCAGTTTTTTCCAAGTTTCCATGTCCTTTTGTACCTTTCGCCACAACACCTCATAATTATTTTGAAAAAGTTTTATATTTGAAGCTGCAACTTGAACTCCTAGATATTTCACCTTAGCTACTATTTCAAAGCCTGCCTTCCTTTCAAGTTCCTTCTTTTGACCTTCTGGCATATTTTTAACTATCATCTTGGTTTTTTTCTGATTCAGCCTAAATCCTTATACCATACCATATTCTTCTATAATATCTTTCATCTGGATTATTGATTCCATAGGCCGTGATAGGGTAACAACCAGATCATCTGCAAATGCCCTTGTTCTATAATCCTCTTGCCTTATAACTATTCCATTCAAAGTACTTGAATCCCGTATTTTGTTCAACAAGACTTCTAGAGTTAAAATAAACAACAGTGGGGATAGTGGACAACCTTGTCTTGTTCTTTTTTCTATATTAAAGTTTGTAGTTAGACTTCCATTAATAATTATCTGTGTTTGATCTTGATAGATTGCTGAAACAGCTTGGACAAACTGGTCCCGAAAGCCCATCTTTATTAAAGTCTTTAATAGAAAGTTCCAATTAACTCGATCAAAGGCCTTCTCCGCATCCAAAAACACCAGCACTGCAGGGAACTGTTTACTCTTCTCAAGATGTTCCAATAAGTCTATAATTTGCCTCACATTATCCTTCATATATCTGCCTTCTACCACTGTCAAACCATCTGTCCCTGGAGCTTTAGCTGTTTTCAGTTGTTTAATTGCAATAATAATCTCCTCGACTGATATTAGCTGGTTCATTCTTTCCTTTTGCTCCCTAGAAATTTTCGTAACTCTCCTTTCTTCTAAGTATTTATCTATAAATTCATTCTGTATTTCATCTTTGGCATATAGTTTTGTATAATAATCTAAGAAGGCTTCTTTAATTAGACTTTGTTGAAAAAGTTCCTTTCCTCCATACTCAATTCTACCAATAACTCGAGAGCTCTGCTGTTTCTTCAATGTGTAAGCCAACCACCTGCCCGGTTTGTTAGCGTTACAAAATGTATTATGTTTTGCAAATTGCAGATTAGTTGCTGTTTGTTCCGCTATAAGCATTTGAAATTGATCTTTCAAAAGTTTTATAATTTCTTGTATTTTTTTATCTGTCGGATTTTTTATAAGTAGTTGTTCCTTTTTCTTTATCTCTCCTTCCATTTCTAATCTTTTCCTTTGCTGATTCAATTTGTGTTTAAAATTCATATGAATCAGTACCCCCCGCATATAAGCCTTACTCGCATCCCAAACAATTTCAATGGGGGTACCCTTACTCAAGTTCATTTCAAAAAATTATTTCATTTGTTTTTTAAGTTCGTTTATATTCTTTTCGTATCTAAACAGATTTTCATTTACTCTCCACGATCTTCTCTCATTCTTTTCCATTTCTAATTCTATCCATACCAGGCTATGGTCAATTATAGTTCTCGGGAATATCTTTGTTTTCTTTGTTTTGGAAAGTAGATCAGCTGTAACTAAAATAAAGTCAATCCTAGAGAAGGATCTATGTCTATCTGAAAAAAAAGTAAAGTCCAATTCTTTTGGGTTCTGCTCTCTCCATATATCTTTCAGTTCCAAATCTTCTTTCATATCAAAAAAAAATCTGTGGTAGTTTAACACGTGACTTTGCCAAACTCTTCTTATCTTTTTTAATGTCTATTACTCCATTCCAATCTCCTATGAGCAAAATAGATCTATAGTCCCATTGCAGTATTTTAGAATATAATAATTTATAAAAGTTTTCTTGTTGCTGGTTAAGAGCATAGATTCCAGTCACCAAAGTTGGTCCATTTTGTGTTTATAGTTCGATTGCTAAGTATCTTCCACAATCATCTGCCTCTATAATTTTGGCTGACAATCTTTTATTTATATAAATCACAACACCATTCTTTTTCTCTGAGTCCGATGCTATAAATTGTTCACCTAATTTAGAATTTGTCAGATATTTTTGATCTTGTGATCTAATATGAGTTTCTTGCAAACAAATAAGGTCATTATTAAATTGTTTCAGATAATGAAATATTTTCCTTCTTTTCTGTGGTGAGTTCAGTCCATTCACATTCCAAGATAAACATTTAATTGTCATTTGTGGTCTCTTGAAGTGCTAAGAGCATTTGTTCTGTTCCAAGGTGGTAGTCTTCGGCCTGGCTCCTCCCATAGCTTCAGATTTCTGTGATTTACTATTGGCTCCATTCTTATCTTGTGGTGGCAAAGGCCTCTGCTGCTGTTGTTTCTCTAGAAGTTGCTTATAAGCTGCTCGAGTTATGCGCTGATCTTTGGGTTCGTGCAATTTCAGTTCGAGGTCCAATGCTACCTGTCTTGTATTCTTAGGTGATCCACTTATAGCCTCCAGAGGGAAATCTAACAATGGTTCATCCAAAAAGCCCCCTCCTGTTGCTCCTTGAGTTTCCGCCACCTCTGCCTCCATCTGTTTCCGCTGTTCTTCAGACTCTTGTTCAAATTCCTTCTCTTTATCACCCTCCTCTATACATAACAATGAGGATATGCGTGGAGATGCTGTACCAGTTTTTAGAACATTAAAATAAAATTCTTCCACTTTTTCAACAGTATTTAATCAATATCTCTTTCCTTGATACCTCAATATTATGCCAACTGGAGCATCCCATCTAAATTGAATTTGTTGTTTCTTCAACTCATTCACCAGGAATCCAAAATCCTTTCTATCTGTTAACATCTTTGGCAGCAGTTCTTTGTAGATCCCAATCTCTTTTCCATCCATTTGGACAGTAGAAACAAAAGACTTTTGCAAGATGTCATTTCTTATTCTTCTATCTGTAAAATAAATCACCACATCTCTAGGCAGTTGTCTTTGCTTTGCCACCCGAGAATTCACTCTGTAAGCCTTGTCAATCTTGCATAAAATCTCTTCAGGGTTAATCTTTAACATCACAGCCAAAGCTTCAGCGCAAACCATTCTCAGATCCTCTCTGTTATTTTCTTTTATTCCTCTCAATCTTACAGCAAACTCCATAAATCTAAATTGCATCATGGTCGCTTCATTTTCAATTCTTTGAGTTTTATTATCCACATTAGTAATTTTATTATCAGCTTCCCTCATTTTAGATTCCAATTCTGAGCTGAGTTCTCCCACTTTTTTATCAATCTGGACAACCAGTTCTGACAAGCCAGTCACCACTGTCAGTATATCTCGCTTCATCTTATCATACTTTTCTTGAACCACCTCTTTAATTTCCTGTTGAGACTTTTCAAATTTCTAGTCCATAACTTCAGTTTGATTCATCAGAGCCACAGCAATAAATTCCTTCAAATCTTTAAATCCAGTCTCCTGTTCTTGGCTCTGAGTCTGCAAACTTGCTGGCTGCACTTTTTGTTGGTGAGTAGGAGAGCCCCCACCTACACCTTTAGGAGCTGGCTTTGTCTGTTTTGAAGCTATACTGCTATGCAATCTTATTCTTTCTAGAAAGGAAGTCTTCCCCCCCTTTCCACCACAGAATCTTTTCAAAAACTTCCCCAGCTTTAATCAAGTCTCTAGGGGAGAAGGAACAGATAAAAGTCACTTTAAAAAAACTTTTTTTCTTTTCTTCTGGCAAATACAATTACTTTAATTGCTTTATAACACGTTAGAACACACAGGCGTAATCACTTTCGTTTTCAGCTCTCCGCAAGATCCAGACGCCATTTTAGGGCCACTTTCACTCTTTCTCCATTCTTAAATATAATAACAGGGCTAGTACAAATACTTGCGGCTTTTAGCTTACAGTCCAGATTTCACCCTGCTTGTTTTGAAGATTTGCTTAAACTTTGCTGCTTGAGTTGGTCGCGTCGTCTGGCTCTTCTTGAATGCAGAGTTGTCCCGGGGTCCGGAGCTTCGGCAAGCTAGTTAGGGAGCCTCTCTCTGCTTCCTCCCCAGAAACGATCCAGGGGCTTTGCAGGGGACTCTACCTGCGCTCACCGGCTCTCCTCTTGTTTAGTTTCTAAACGAGAGCTTTCCAAGCAGCCCCTCAGCTGTGAGGGCGGCTCTTTTATGGGCAGCAGGGCTGGCGGTAATAAAAGACCGTCTGTGATGACGACGGCCCCAACCCGGAAGTCAAGAATTTCCTTGACTTCAAAGTGTTGTTCCCTTTCTATGAGGAGGGGAACTTGGGGGTACAGGTTGAAGGGGAGACACTTGTTCAGGCTTGAGCAAGCTAACATGAAATAATGGGTAGATTCGCCTAAAGGTTTTGGGCAACTCTAAATGAACTTTGATCGGGTTGATAATTCTAACTATGGGAAGGGGTCTACATACTTAGGGCTCAGTTTCTTTGATTTCTGGATAGTTTGTAGGTACTTCGTGGATAGGAAAACCTTATCCCCCACTTGGAATTCTTTGGGTTTAACCCTTTTCTTGTCAGCCTGTTTCTTATGGGCCTGATGTGCCATTGGGAGCGGCGGGTAAACCAGTGGTGAAATCTAGCCAGATCTATCCGAGTTGCACAAACTAGTAGCAGCAGGAGGCTCCACCCACCTGCCAGGACGTCATTACGCCCTGTTTTTTACCCTCTGCGCATGCGCAGAAGGCTCTGTGCATGTGCAGAAGAGGCACGCGCGCTCCCAATCCAGTAGCAAAAGTAAGTGGATTTCATCACTGAGGTAAACATTCTCTACACACACCGCATTGAGCACAGATGAAGAGATCCATCCTTTTTCTCATGAAACAACACTGGGGCAGCCACCCACGGCCTAGTTTGTTGTATGAAGCCCCATTTAGATTCTTATCAATAAAGGCCTGCAGCTCGTCCATCTCTTACAGGGTCATCAAGTAGTTGTTTGGCTTACGGAGTTTTGCCCCAGGGAGGATTTCTATGCTGCAGTCTGTGGGGCATTGGGGAGGGAGCACATCAGAGCCCCACTCACTGAATCACTTCCTGAGGTCCCATTCATGCTCCAGCTGTGGTTTTCACGGTGCCAGTCTATAGCCTGGTCAATTTCCATCTTGTCTGTTAACATATACCAGTGCTGTAGTTCTTAGGGGTCCCCTGAGGGACACAGCATTGATAGATTTCATTGTTAAGACATCTTTGTAGCATTCCATTAGGATTTTCATGGGCCAACCAGTCATAAGGCAGGCCAGCTCTTGAAACCTATGGGTGTATTCTGCCATTGATCTCTGCCCTGGATAATGGTCTTCATTCTGGTCCTAGTCTTGCGTTTGGCTGTGGGGTCCTTAAATCACCGACAGAGCACCATCATAAACTGGTCATAATCTCTTAGCTGGCGGGGGGGGGGCATTATCGTTGTGAAGTGTGACCAGTCTGATGCAGCCCCTTCCAGGGCCATGGTGACACATCTCCCTTTGGCTGCCTCAGATCTGAAGTCCTCTCCATATTCCTGCATTTGATTCCAGACTTGAACTAGGATGAGTCCCATGGCTTTGGGATCCCCTCCATATTTTACTCCCAGCAGAGGAACCCTAGGAATTTGACGCCTCCAGGAGATGCCTCCCTACTGAGGGGGCCTAGGTTGCAGCAGTGGCTAGGCAATGGCTTCCAAAGCTGCCCCCTGCAGAGAGACAGGGGCGACTGCTTTAGCTGCAGAGATGGCGGCTCCCCCTGCTGCCTTGCTGGCCTCTCCGTGTGCTGGCAGAGCATGCTTCTGTGTGAGGGCCTCCCAAGCTCTCCAACTCTCGATCGCTTCATGCAGTAGTTGCAAAGCATGGTCAGCAAGATGTCCTCTTTGTCAGATTCTGGCTGGGTGTAATTTCCATGCTGGCCTCTGGTGAAAGTCACCCCTGGAGGGTGCTCCTCAGGGGTGACTCTCCCATGCATCCTATGCCCAGCGACCATCTGGCTCAGACTGGAATCTCCTCAAGTTGCAGCTCCTTCAGCCATTCTGTCTCCTCACGGCACTGGTATGGCTGGGGGGAGGCCAACTCCGGGGTCAGCATTTTGTGCTCAGCCTCCTCCATGAACTGGGGTCTTTGGGTTGGCTGATATAGCAGATCTTGCCTAATGTCAAGCCTGCCTCTGTTCAAAACCCAAAAAAGAAAACCCCCAACTCCATTGGGATAGAGAAGAGGTACTTTTACTGAGTTTAAAATGATAGCAGTGAAAGCAAGACAAGATCTGATTCAAAATGCTGAGTTACAGATTGCAAGTTTCCCCAAATCCCTCCCCCCAGGGTCCAGCCCTGAGGTCTAATCAAAGTCCAGTATGATGTTGTGTGACACTTATCTTCAGGTATTTAACCCATCTGGAGTCCTAGGACAGTTGGCCTTGACAGGGTATAAAGAACTCTACTCAGCAGCGCAATAATTCTTGAGAGCAAACCTCTCTTTCAGTTCCCAAGGGACTTCACCTGATCAGCTCACTTCCCCAACCAAAATGCCACCCACCCACCTGTTACTATGGCAGCCAATAGCAAGCATGCAGCAAAGTCGAACTCCTCCCACACACATAGAATTTTAGATTTGGAAAGCTGCTTATATTTGGTTGCAAACTTTAAGATGTACTTCACCTTGTATTGTGTGTAGAAATGGGAGTACAAGAGAAAATAATGCATGTACACTATAATGCAAATAATCTCAATTGTGCCAACCAGTGGTGGGTTGCTCCCGGTTCACACCGGATCGCAAAAACCAGTAGTAAAAAAATTTAATAGTTCGGAGAACCGGTAATAAGATTGGCTGGCCAAGCCCCCGAATTGATTCCCAGCCGGTCACCGCTTACCCCGCCCACCCCCAATCTATTGCTGCCTCCTGAGTCCCAGCTGATTGCTAGAGGGAAAAAAACTGTTTAAACTCTTGCCGCAGGGCTTCAAAGGGCCGCCCTACAGCTGATCAGTGTTAAAAGAAAACAAATGAGTAGACAGGTGCCTGCAAAAATAGAAAAAACAGCCCCTTTCAGCTTCAGCATAGGTTAATTACCACAAGTTGATTAGATCGGCCTCCAGACTCTTAGCTGATTTGCTCTCAGCTGTTTGCGCAGGGGTCTGTTCTCCGTTGCTAGCTGCAAAGAGAGCTGGAGCAGATTTTTCCCCCCCTAGCTATGTGAAAAAGCAAAACTTGAAAGGAAAGCAGGATCTTTGTTGCAATGTGGCAAAATTAGGCAGAGAGAGATTTCTTTTTCTTTTTCCTCACCAAAAAAGGTAGGTGCAAAACTGCAAACAATGGAAAATTTAGGGCAAAAGAGGAGAGTTCAAGATTTTAAAAGAAAAAGAAAAAAAGCTCTATTTAACTAGGAAATTGTAATGATTGAAATACTATTAATTGTATATTGTGTTGAAAGCAGAAATGGTTAAGTTGTGGTTTGGAGGAATATATGGGGGAAATTATTTAGTTTATTATTATTGGTAAATATAATTAATTGATTTGTAAGAAATTGGATTGCATGGATTAAATTGGATTTCATATTGATTAATATACAAAAAAGATAGTTATATAACTGATTTATATTAAAATGTTGAATTTGTATTAAACAACTAATATTACATAATTAACCAATGTGAGGATGGATATAAAAATAGATGACAATGGGAAGGGGTATAATATAGAATAGAAGGGAAAAATTGAATTTGATTTAAGATTAGAGTTGAGGATGAAGGCTAATATTCATTTTTTTAAAAAATAGATGAGGAATAAATATGGCAGAAAGGAAATATAGAAATTGTAAATTTAATTAAAATGACTAAACACTGTTTAAATTTGTGAACCAGCCAAATACTCTGTTCAAAGAAAATACATTGTATGTTTGTATTTGTGTTTTTAATTATTGCTATTTATTCATATTTGTTCTCTTTTATTCTTTTAAGTTTAACAATTCATTCTTTATCTTAATATCTTTATATTTGTTTGAGGTTGGCTTTCTTCCCTTTCATCTTTTTTATTGTACAGCAATCTTTCTCCTCAAACCTACCACCTCTCTCTTTTCTTTCCTTCTTACTTTCTCTTCCCCCCTCTTCTTATCCTCCTTACTTCCTCTTCCTTTCTCCTTCTCCTCTCTTCCTCCCACTCTTAACCTCAATCCTACTCTAATTTCCCTTCCCTTCCTTCATCCCTCTCTATTGCTGTATCCTTTTATGCATATGGACTACTCAGAGGGCTGAAAAAGTTGTTTTTGACTGGTCCTCGCACTTTTGACCAGTCCTCGAACTTACGACTGTCTTCACATTTTACGTTTTTGTCCTATCTTATTACCATGGTAAAGAGAAGCAGTTGTGAAATGAGTGACATGGTTGTTAAGAATGCTGCACGGGCATAAATGTGAGGATGGTCATAAATGTGAGGACCAGTCAATAGTGCAAGGACCTGTCAGAAATGACTTTTTCAGCCCTCTGAGTAGTCCCTATACACATAGCCATAGCCACCCGGTCTCAACACCAGCTAGCCACACCCACCCAGTTACACGACCTCCAAGCCACGCTCACAAAATAAGCCACGGCCACAGAACCGGTAGTAAAAATTTTTAGAACCCACCCCTGGTGCCAACAAATAAAGACTGAATACACAATTATCACATCAAGCAAGAAGAAAACCTTCTCCAGCACGCTGCTTGGAGAATCCATCAATCTTCCACGATCTGTCGACCAGATTCGATCATCCTGTGTTGGCCTTATTCGCGCATCAGAACAATGCACAACTGCCAAGATACTTCTCTCGCTTCCAATGTCCTATGGCAGAAAACATCGACACCCTCCACTGCCCCTGGCCTCAGGGGCTGCTTTATGCCTTCCCTCCCCTCCCACTTCTTCCGAGGGTAATTCAAAAGATTCTTCTAGAGAAGATGGATGTTCTCCTTGTTGCTCCTTATTGGCCTCGCAGACCATGGTTTGTGGACCTGGTAAGCCTATCGGTCGACCCTCTCTGGAGGATTCCAGGAGACAGGATCTCTCTAAGCCAGGGGGTCATACTGCCTCCAGAACCCCAATGGCTGCAGTTGACTGTCTGGCACTTGACAGGATCCTCCTGACTAAGGATAACCTCTCGGGGGGTGATCTCCATCATCCAGGTCTCCAGGCGGCCTTCTACGACAAGGATATACAACGCTACCGGGTGTTCCTTCTGCACCTGGTGTGCCTCCCAACTTGCTGACCCAACTACTGCCTCTGTCTCAGAGGTCCTGAACTTCCTCCATTCTGGCTTCAACAAGGGTCTAGCCCCTAGCACCTTGCGCAGGCATGTGGCAGCCCTGGACACTGTTCTTTCTGATAACCATGATGGTCCTCTCTCTCGCAATCCACAAATCAGGAGTTTCCTGCGGAGTGCATCCAACCTGCGCCCTCCTGTGGTACACCGCTACCCCACGTGGGACCTTCCGCTGGTGCTCCAGGCCCTTACATCACCACCTTTCAAACCGTTGGGTTCCATTAGGCTCCATTTCCTGACACTTAAGGTGGCTTTCCTGATCGCAATAACTTCTGTGCACCGAATCTCGGAGCTAGCTGCCTTATCGGTCAGAGACGATTTATGCGTCTTCCACTCTAATAGGGTCATCCTGCAGCTGGACCCTTCCTTTCTGCCCAAAATCAACCCCCTATTCCACCGGGCACAGTAGTTGGTCCTTCCATATTTTTGCCCCAACCCAAGGCATCCCTCTGAGGAGTTGTGGCATACCCTGAACGTTCGGAGGGCCCTCCGTCGGTATATCAGACGCACAGCTTCCTTTTGTCATTCCAAAGCCTTATTTGTTCCCTTCCTCCCAGCGTCATTGGGCAAGAAGGTCTCCTCTACTACCATAGGAAGATGGCTGAAGGCTTGCATCTGTAAGGCCTACACTGTGAAGTTTCCGAAAGATGCCCTAATTAATTCATGAGCATGAGCCAAACTTCAAGAGAAATACAGTCATTTATTAGGAGCACCATTCCGGCAATATTCAGATGCAGTTAGAACTAATCCCGCATAGATTTACGTTCCCCTATGACCCTGTCTCTCCCCCCCTCCCTGGCCATGTCATAAATCACATTCTCCAATTAACCACTCTGGCTGGCTGTGAAATTCAACACCTCCTTCTGATTGCGATCAGAAAGCATGTATGGAGTGTAACTTCAGTTAGTCAATCAGCTCTATCAGTTCTTCTTCCCTCCTGCTCATGGCAACTTGAAAGCTTTGCAAGTTGACATTCGGCTCCCCTCACTTCCCGAGGGCGACCTGCACAAAGCAAAACAATTTGAGTACAGATGCAGAGTTTAGGGATATGACCCCCCACCTGGCTTGTTTGGATTTTCTGCATGAAATTTGGCTATAAGGCGATCAGCCTGGATGTTTCGACTCTTTACCCAAGATGCTTCTGATAAAGGGTAACCCTTCCACTTGATTAAATATTGGAGTTGTCTCCTGTGCCACCTCGAATTGAGGATTTGCTGCACCTCATAATGGGTCTGGCCCCCTATGACCACGGGGTCTGGGGGCTCATGGGGTAGTGGCCTCAGGGTCGATCCGACCACAGGTTTTATGAGGCTACTATGGAATACCGGGTGTATCTTCCCTAGGAGTCGGGGCAACTTCAAGTGCACTGTGGCATCCACATGGACGCTCCGACTTCCCCAGACCCCCGGAGATGGCGAGACTCAGCTGTATGGGGAAGTCGGAGAGTCCACGTGGATGCCTGGGATGGTAGGGAAAGCTCCATGAAGCAACCCGCAGGGTCCAGCATTAAGCGGCTTGCACCCTTGATGAGATAGGCACAGCTTCGCGCCAGCATCTCAAGATTCCAGAATAATGCGGGGTCCAGCATTAAGCAGCTTGCACCTGGCTTTAATGCAGCATTAAACGGCTTGCACCCTTGATGAGCTGACACAACTTCCGGAATCTGAGTTGCCGCTTTATTCCTCAGAACCGAGGAATAAAATCTCTAATAAGAACATAAAAACAATAAGGACCATTAGTAGAACTATTATTTTTAAATTGCTTTTACAGGTGTAATGTAATTTATTTGAATAAATTTGAAATCTTTCCCTATGGCATGTTATCTGTAAGTATGTACAGGAAAATCACAAAAAGCCTTAGTAAACTTCTGGGAATCCAACGTATTATAATACATGGGAAAATAATTTTAATAAATATTTTGGAAAAGATACTAGTTCCTCACAATATGTGACTAATACTTGCTATCATACTTTTATAATTCTGTTCTCCCTGTATACATTATGAACCAATACTTAATTTAACACTCATTTTTTAAAAAATATTCCCCTGCCCACAATTAATTATGCTATCTAATTAACAATAGTATTATTTGTATGGTTATGCAACATCCACTTTAGAACAGGAATGGGAAAATATGAAGCTTGCAGACTTAATCTGGTTTAGCTAGCTTGCCCCTATTTGATGAGTCCCATCACTGCTCCTTTCCAGTGCTAGATCTCCAACTGGCAATGTAACTTTTGCTTTACTCATATTCATCTTTTTTCACATGGGTATAATGGGCAGTAATAATAATAATAACTTTATTATCATTGTACGTGTATACACAGTATACCCATACAACAAAATTCATTTAACATCCAAAGACCAGGCCCAACACACATAACAATCCCCAAACACACTCCCAACCAGCACAATTCCCCACCCCTAAACCACCCAAGCATCCACACAACAGACCAAGTAATACTGTCCAACAGCTCATTGATGGTGGCCCTTTAGTTCATTGTTGAGTGCAATTATAGCTCTGGGATAATGCCAGTAGCTGATCTCATTGGCATTTCTACCAGAATACCAACAGTTCTCATGCTGCTCTTCCTCCCTGAGAAAATAGCATTAGGCTGGGCAAAATCAGAAGGATCAAAAGGAACCAACCTCTGGTTTATTAGATGGAACTTTGAATCACAGAAGTAATTGTCATTGAGTAGAAGTTCCTAATGTAATGGTTATTATTTCGTTACTGTCTTCATATTAGCATCAGTGTAGTGAAGGGAGATGCTAGATCTGACCTTTGATTTCATGCCATTAAGTTATTGCCAACTCTTAGGGTTCACATTCATAGATTTTGTCAGTGATGATCTGTACCTAATCTGGTGGTTGAGATCTTCCCATAGCACCCCAATCACCATTATAATTGAGTCTATCCACTTTGCTGCTTGTCATCCTCTTCTCTTTCCCCTCCATTTTCCAGCATTACAACCATCTCCAGAGAGCTGTTAAATGTCCTTTTTTGATATTGGAGAACTAATTTAGGACTGAATTAATTTCCTTACCTCACTTTGGAAGGAGGATATTTTGCAGCAGTATTTGGAAGCTAATGGTGTTTGCTATGTTTTCTGTTCTCATATTAGCAGATTCTGGTATAGTGGTATAAAGAGTCAATACTTTCTTCCTACAACAAGGATTGGGAGCAGGGCAGGGGGAGAGAGAAATATTACCTGGAGTTATTCTTTTAAGAGTGCAAGAGTTTCAGCCTTCTGTATCTGTGCAGCTAGAGCCGTGGTAATGCAGTAGTTAGAATGCAGTACTGCAGATTACTTCTGCTGCCTGCTGGCTGCCTGCAGTTTGGCAGTTCAATTCTTACCGGTTCAAGGTTAACTCAACCTTCCATCCCAATGATTTTGTCCAGCCCATTTTTGGAGTTTTGTGTGACATTATTTCCAATTTGCTTTTTTCCCCTCTCTTTTTTAGATTTGTTCCAATACACACAAAGGGAATAAACATATGTATAGCAAAACATATGTTACTGCAATACTTTTCTGTGAGAAATTCTTCATTTTCTGGAAAAATTTCAGGGGTGCCAACATTTACGGCCATGACTGTATGTTTATAAGTGACAGTTTTCCTGCTAAGTACCTGCATGTCATAAGCATTTGAATTAAAATTACCATATTGAAATCAAATCTAATGTTTTTTAAGTTTTATTTAGTGTGCGTTGGAAGAGGGGTCGTCTTATACGGCGAGTATAGCCCAAACCCTATATTTTAACAGGAAAACTAGGGGGTCGTCTTATACGCCCAGTCGTCTTATACGCCGGAAAATATGGGTAGAACTAATCCCACGTAGATTTACATTCCCCTATGACCCTTTCTCTCCCCTCCTCTCTGGCCATGTCATAAATCACATTCTCCAATTAACCACTTTGGCTGGCTGTGAAATTCAACACCCTCCTTCTGATTGCAGTCAGAAAGCATGTATGGAATGTAACTTCAGTTAGTCAATCAGCTCTATCACTTCTCCCTCCCTCCTGCTCATGGCAACTTGAAAGCTTTGCAAGTTGACATACACCTTGAAGGGCAAACTGCTGCCAGGGTGGGTTCTACCACACTTGACGAGGAGCACCTCTACTACCGCGGCTTGGGCAACTCAAGTCTCCATCTTAGAAATCTGCAGATCAGCCACCTGGACAACATTGTTTCCATTCATTAGACACTATAAGGTCGACTCCTTCACACTGGCTGAAGCATCCTTTGGTTGCCGGGTCCTGTAATCGGTTACATCTTCGGCGGCTTCTCCGGACCTTCTTGCTGTCCCTCCGTAATGAAACTTGCTTGGGTATATCCCACGCTTTGAATTCTTCAAGCAGTGCGCTGGAGAACGGACGTTGCTTACCTGAACGTCCCTTCTGGGCGCACTGCTGGAGAATCCAACCCACCCATTTCGATATGTATTTCAGGTCCGGTTACCACCAATTATGACTTACCGTTGATCTACTTCTTTCCACCTTCGTGAACAAAACTGACACCAGTTGAGCGAAGGAGGCGGAACCAAGACAAAATTTAAAGGAACATACACTCAGTCTCTGGCTAATACACTATTGATAACCCACACTTTGGATTCTCCAGCAGCGCATCCAGAAGGGATGTTCAGGTAAGCAACGTCCGTTCTACACACAAAATCCACCCGTGCCTTCTATAATTTTGTAAACAACAAACTAAAAGACTCGAGATCCATCCCACCCCTAAAAGGATCAAACAATGAAGACTGTATTGACAAAACCATTAAAGCCAATCTCTTTAACCCATTCTTCAGCTCAGTCTTCATAAACAACAACAACACATACCCAATATTTACCAGACATACTACAGACAATTACAATGATTACAGTGATCTTATACATATTGATTTTACAGAAAAAAAAGGTTGAAAAGGCACTACGCAATCTAAAACCATATCTATATATTGGACCTGATGGACTATGTGCATACTTCTTAAAAAAGCTTTCCACTGTTATTGCAGAACTTCTAAGCCTAATTTTTGAAATCTTTCCATACCAGCACCTTGCCCTACCAATGGTCAGAAGCCAAGGTCATCCCTATCTTCAAAAAGGGAGACCCTAGCCTATTTGAAAATTACAGATCAATCTCTTTATGTTGTGTCACCTGCAAATCATTAACCAATCTATTTCCCAGAAGCGCTGCTCAGACAATCCATGCATGGGTATCTCAATTCTATTTGCTAGAGACTGAATGTCATATTTTTTCCTTTTTTTTTAATTTGGCTTTTTATTGTGAAACATGATAATACAATTTGAACATTTTCGGTTCCATGGTGTTAATACATATGTACATGCTGTTTACTTATTATTTACATGATATTGCCTTTTTGGATAAGATTTAGTTTGAAAGATATTACCAATAGTAATGCACAAATCTTTACGAACGTATATACCCATATTTTCCGGCGTATAAGACGACTGGGTGTATAAGACGACCCCCGACTTTTCCTGTAAAAATATAGGGTTTGGGCTATACTTGCTGTATAAGACGACCCCTCTTCCAACGCACACCAAATAAAAATCAAAAAACATCAACTGACTCACCCACAATGTAAAAGCAGCTGTGCTAGACCCAAAATGGCCCCTGCAACAAGCAGGAACTTCACACAGCCACAAAAAGCCCAAAAACCCAACGTTCACACTTTATACACACAAAATTCCACATACAGCTTTGTGAGATTTTGTGCGTTTGTGTAGTTAGAGTGAAACACTACAGAAACATACTAAATCTCAGAAAGCTGCACAATTTTTATTTTTATTTATTTTTATTTATTTTTATTTTTATTATTTGAAAGCTAAATTTAAAACTTCCTAGCCTAAAACTTAGTCCTAGCCTTTAAATGGCTAGGTCTAAAAAAGAACAACTAAAAAAAAACCCAATTAACTATTTTTTTAAAGCTTCCAAAGGGGAAAAAAACTTACCCAATAGAACAGGGGTCTCCAACCTTGGCAACTTTAAGACTTGTAGACTTCAACTCCCAGAATTCCTCAGCCAGCTTTGCTTTGCTGGCTGAGTAATTCTGGGAGTTGAAGTCCACAACTCCCTGCCTTCTTGATTGCAGGCAGGGAGATTCAGTTGCTTGCTGATGCAATGGATTGCACGCAAGTGAAGCAAGGCAAGCATTGCAGCTAGCAGCTAAGATAAGCAAGCTGGAGGGAGGGGATTTTTGCTACCAATTAGCAGGCAAAAATTAGCAGCTGGGATCGCCAGAGCCATGTAAAAGGAAAGTTTTTTCCTTTTACATGGCGCTGGCCATCCAAGCTCTGCCGATCCCAGCTGAGTTGCCTGCTAATGAGGCAACTCAGCTGGGATCGCCAGCGCCATGTAAAAGGAAAAAACTTTTTCTTTTACATGGCTCTGGCGTGTAACTTAGCTGATTAGTGGCAACTCAGCAGGCAATTCAGCTTGGCTCCTCAGATCCATTTAAGGCTCATCAGAGCCTTTCGGGCTGGTCTGCCTGGTTACAGGAGAACAACACCCGGTGTATAAGACGACCCCCGACTTTTGAGAAGATTTTTGTATGTTAGAAAATAGTCTTATACGCAGGAAAATAAAACATATTATTTACTTGTTATTTACATATTCTTACATCCTTACTTAGTTGCTGTTTAGTGGTACAAGTAATAATGCTCAATCCTTTATGATCTTTATTAATTATTTATTAATTAATTTATGCACCACAAGCTTCATTTTTTTGTTTCTTTTCTCTATCCACTCATATCATTAACCAATCTATTTCCCAGAAGCGCTGCTCAAACAATCCATGCATGGGTATCTCAATTCTATTTGCTAGAGACTGAATGTCATATTTTTTCCATTGCTCTGACCATGCCTCCTTGCTCATGCTCTTCAGTCTTTTCACTCAGTGTAGCTGAAGAGACTTGAGTTGGATTCCTCTGGCATTTATTTCTCAGTTTCTTTGATTTTATTCTTGTCTGTGGATTTTACACCTTGCTTGATTCTTGTTGAATTTGGACATTGCTGTTTTAAAATTTACTGGAAGAGCTGTGCAACGACTACAGGGCTTCACAGAGTCTCCTCGGCTGCCGGCAGTGTGATTGGTGTGCCTGGGGCTGCTTTCCACTGCCCAGGACTTTTTTTGCAGGCAGCATTCCGAAGCTCTGTTCCCTTCGGGGCACCTCCGACGTTGAGATTGCCGCCGGCAGTGAGCTGGTTTCCCGGCTTGCTGGCA
This sequence comes from Coluber constrictor foxii, assembly GCA_038048745.1. Lineage (NCBI taxonomy): Eukaryota > Metazoa > Chordata > Lepidosauria > Squamata > Colubridae > Coluber > Coluber constrictor. Next base: position 107,485,879 of record CM075961.1, on the reverse strand, counting down.
CAACCACCACTACCACTGCAGCTCTCCTCCACAGGGCGGCTTCAGAGTCACTGTCCGGCATGCCGTGACAAACTCCATGTCCAAGAACTTGCTTTGTGGCGCTGGGAAGGCTGGTTTATTTAAATTGGCTGGCCGTGGTGGTGCTGGGTAGTAGTTTCCCACTCGCACCTGCCATTTTGTCATCATCTTCAGCCGTGGCAACGCTTTATGAGGCTTTTAAGTCTCTCACCTTGTTGTTAAGGATTTCAGGCTCTGGGACTCAACACATACTGTAGCCGAGCCTGCTTGCGAAACGGTATCTTTGGGGGTTTAGATTCCTCCTGCACCTTGTTTCCTGGCTTCTCCTGGACCTGTGCCAGCACTGAGAGATGATGTGGTGACTTCGTGCCACTATTTTGAGCAGCTGTCACACCAGTGAGGAAGGACAGGTTTGCCCTCATGCGCATCAGAGCCTCAGGGCTGGCATCCAGCATATATAGGCTGGTTTGCGTGGAGCTTGACTTTGAGGGGAGGCAGTTGCTGCTCTCATTCAGTGTGGTTCTTGTCTGCTGACCTACTTGTTTAGGTCCTCACCAATTATTACAGTTCTGCTTGTCAGCACTGATAGTACTACTTACTCATGGCTGATTTGGCTCTATCTTCTGATATTGAGCGTGACCCTATCCCGTCCAAAGTCCATAAACCTAAACATTGTTTCCAAAAGGGCCAGGGCCGGCACCAGAAGTAAATCTAATAAGGACAAGGCATCCTCATCTGGGCCTTCCAAAAGGGCCACAGTGGGAGACAAGGATGCAGAGCGGTGTCACAGGGTCTTGGAACACCAATTTAACAGGGCTCAGCATAAGGCTCAGGTTTCTGTGCATTTGTGAGACTCTGCTGCTGGTAATATTCTACCTGTGCAGAATGCAATGGTACTTTTACCACCACAAGTGGCTGAAGGGCTCAGAGGTTGGGCGTCTAGCGAGGCTAATGACCAGCAACATCAGCTTGTTGTGATTTCTCAGGAGGGTCCCTTAGTGTTACCTCATGCACAATTGGCAGGGGTCCCTTTGCCACCTGTAATGGGTCGCTGTGCCCCGGAGGTAACGTTCACTCCGACCACAGCCAGTCTCTGTATGGGAGAGGGGCAACAGGTTGGTCAGCCTTTGGACTTCGCTGCTGGAGGATGATTATCAGGGAGATTTAGAATTTTCTGAAGATGAAGGAATGTCGCTGGACATGCTGGCTTTTGCGAGTCTTTTCTGCCCTTCAGTCTTCAAATCATTGTTACATAAGGCTAAGGTGACTACCAATATGGGGGTTGTAGTAATCCCTCAACCCAGGGTCAGGACACATCCGATCCGCATGACGGTCTGTTCAAGGTCCCCAGACCGGAACAGGACTTTATGCCTTGCCCTGCTCTTGCCCTGCTCTTTTCTCAGAGGTGGTTCAATGGCTGTGGAACCAGCCTGCTTCTCTGGTGGGTCCTAGCGGACATAATAAATTTTTTTATTGTTGTGCTCCTGATCTAGATGAGCTATTGCAACTGCCTTCAGTAGATGTGCCCGTGGCTACCCTTACTTCATCAGCAGTCATCTCCAATGACATTCTGGAGAGTTTTAGGATGGAGGACAGGAAGGCTGAAATGTCTCTCAGGAAAACTCACCAAACGGCGGCTTGGGCTATCAGGGCATGAAAGGTGCTGATTCTTTTGCTGCCTCTCCACAAAAAAAAACCTCTCTTTCTTTCTTTCCCTTCTCATCTTCCTTCTCTGCCTGCTTCCTTCTCATTTCTGTCTCATTCTGGAGAGTTTGGCAGCACTGCTGGTGGCCGTGCTTACTGCGGCTGTGGTTTTCCCATGTGGGGCGGGGTGGGGGGTCCCAGTGAAAGGGAAGCCACACAGACTGCAAGGCCGGGCTGGTGAGCAGGCCATGGAGGTGCTGGTGGTGGGTGCAGCACTTGGATGGCAGCCATCCAGCCTGGAACGTGATCAGCTTTAGATCCTTGGAGCCAGCTAGGAGCCATCCCTGCCACCTCACCTCTGCCCCCACAGCAGCTGGCGAGTGCCTAGTGGGCAGGGCTGAAGCAGTGGAGCGGTTCCTTGCAGGCTCCAGGGCTGCCCTGTGGATCTAAGGCTGATCATGTTCTGGCCCGGATGGCCGTCATCAAGTTATAGATTAGCACCTGGCTGGCCTGGGCCAGGGCCGAGGCACCAGGGACCAGTACTTTGCATGTCTCAAAGGTAGCCTTGCAGGCTGGATCTTGTTGCTTTGGCCTGTGGGCTGTAGTTTGAGGGTTATTTTCCATCAAATAGGAATATCGTTGAAAAAAAGCCTGATTTTAAAGCCTGTCAGTTTTTTCAATCTCTAGAATATAATAGTTGTAAATAATTACAAAACATGTTTCAATATTGAGGTTCAATTGAAAACACAAATTAATAGTTTTTAATAGTTTAATTCATAGAGGCTGTGCCTTTGGATGGGAAGGAACCATTGCCGACTTAATCCTATCAAAATTAAATGGCTGTGGGTATTTGGACCACCCAGATTTGGGCTTATTGCAGCTTTGACCTTGTATAGGGTGGGACTTTCCCATTCAAGAGTGGTGCTCAATTTGAGAGCTCAATTTGAGAGTTCCCCTGGACTCACAGCTCCTACTGGATGAGCAGGTGACAGCTGTGGACAGGAAACTGTTTGCCCAACTTCATCTGATGTGCCTTTTGGTGGATTGGGGAGTCCTTCATTCAGCCATTCATTCTATGGTGACCTCATACCTTCACTATTGCAACATGCTACACCCAAATGGCTTGTACTCTCTCCGGGACCTCTTTTTGACTATCTCTGGCCACATACTACCTCTGCCCCTGGCTACCTGGATTTATTTGGCAACTGAGCTCCGTATACTGTGAGACTCCCCCCTCTCGCAGGCCTGGCCCTCCACATTATCAAGGCCTACCTCGATGACAGGTTTTGGAACCCGGAGAGGTGGCATGCAGCAAAGAGGAGGCTATGGGGTTTTTTAGTTAAATTTTTAGGGAAGATTTTAAGGGGTTCAGGGAGGGGGTGGGTTGGTTACAGTGATGGACCTGGGGGGCGTCCATATGGCTACAGAACAGCTCAGTGTGTTGGATGGTCATGGCAGGGGGAACGGGGATGGGAGTTTAGCTGGGGGGCCAAGGGACGAGGGTGAGGGTTGTTTGATTGGTACTGTGGGTGGGAGGGGCAGATATGGTGGTAGCAGGGGGCTGAATCATGTTACGGGAGTGCGCACTCGCTGTTTAAGAGCGATTGCGCACTCCGGTCCCCAATGTGATTCTCATTTCCTGGGTTGCACAGACCCTCAGGGCCTGGGCCTCCGGCTGATGTTGTGCAACACCAGGTCTGTGATTTATAAAGCCCCCCTCATTTATGATCTTGTTCAGGAGGGGGGTGCAGACCTGACAGGGATTACGGAGACCTGGTTGGGCCAGGAGGGGTAGTCCCCCTCGTGGAAATGTGCCCACCTGGCTTCCACGCATTCCATCAGCCGAGGCTCAGGGGAGGGGAGGGGGTGGTGGCAGCTATTATTAAAGAAAGTCTGTGTCCAAGGGAGGCCACTGTTCCTCAGATAGCCAGATGTGAGTCCCTCCTTGTGAAGTGGGGCTGTGGGGTCCAGATGGGCTTGGTGATTGCATACCTGGCTCCCTGCCATGTAGCGGCAGCTCTGCCCGAGCTGCTCAACGTAATAGCTGGGGTGGCGGTGGAGACCCCCAGACTTATGGTTATGAGGGACTTTAACCTGCCATCTGTCGGTGAAATGTTGGAGGTGGCTCGGGAGTTCTTGGCTTCCATGATGGCCATGGACCTGACCCAGTTAGTTCAAGGCCCTACTCACATGGGGGGACACACTCTGGACTTGATTTTTGTCTCTGGTCAGTGGCTGAATGATCTAGAAATAGGGGATTTAGTCATCAAACCCTTGTCATGGTCAGATCATTCACTCCTTCAACTAGACTTTCGAGCCGCCTCCCTTCGCTGCAGGGAGACGGAACCGATGAAGTGGTTGCGTCCCAGGTGCCTGATGGATTCGGATAGGTTCCTGATGGAGCTTGGAACATTCCCTGAGGATCTGGCTCACAACTTGACTGAAGAATTGGTGGCCGCCTGGGATAGAGCAGCTTATGGAGCTTTGGATCACGTCGTGCCTTTGTGGCCTCTGACCTGCTGCCGAACTCAATTGACTCCCTGGTTCTCTGAGGAGCTAAAGCAGATGAAGCACTGGAAAAGACACCTAGAGAGCGATTGGAGGGCCAGCCACTCTGAATCCGACCGAACACTGGTGAGATCTCACATCAAGATCTACCTAGTGGCGATAAGAGCAGCAAAATCTAATTATTTTTCTGCTCTTATTGCGTCTGCAGAAAACCCCCAGCTGCCCTGTTTAAGGTGACCCGCTCCCTATTTCATGTGGGAGCGCAGGAAGACCCCTTGCAGGACAGAGTTGAGGATTTTGTGCAATATCTGCAGGACAAAATCGCTCAGATTCAAGAAGGCCTGGACTCCAATTGGGTGGGTTCAGAAGGGATGACGGAGGTAGGCCTTGAGAGTGTTATCTGGGAGGAGCTTGACCTGGTGACTCCCAAGGACATGGACAGGATTCTGGGTAGGTTGAACGCGACCACATGTTTATTGGACCCATGTCCCTCCTGGTTAGTGCTGGCCTCCCGGGCGGTTACATGAGGCTGGCTCCAGATGATTATTAATGCTTCTCTGAGTGAGGGTGCCTTCCCTTCCGCCATGAAAGAGGCAGTGGTGAAGCCCCTCCTCAAGAAGCCTTCTGTGGACCTGGTTGTATTAGCGATTTATCGTCCAGTCTCCAATCTTCGCTTTGTGGTGAAGGTTGTGGAGAGTGTGGTGGAGCGACAACTTCCCCAGTACCTGGATGAAGTTGTCTATCTAGATCCGTACCAGTTGGGCTTCAGGCTGGGATACAGCATGGAAACGGCATTGGTCGCATTGGTCGATGATCTCTGAAGGGCTCGGGATGGGGGATGTTCCTCTGTCCTAGTCCTATTAGACCTCTCAGCGGCTTTTGATACCATCGACCATGGTATCATGCTGAGCTGGCTGGAGGGATTAGGAATGGGGGGGGCACTGTGTTGCGGTGGTTCTTCTCCTTCCTCTCTGGTCGGACACAGTCTGTGTTGGCAGGGGGACAGAGGTCGACCTCAAGGCACCTCACTTGTGGGGTGCTGCAGGGGTCGGTCCTCTTGCCCCTTTTATTCAACATTTATGTGAAGCCGCTGGGTGAGATCATCCGTGGTTTTGGGGTGAAGTGTCATCAGTATGCTGATGATACTCAGCTGTACATCTCCACCCCAGACCACCCCAATGATGCCCTTGATGTGATGTCCTGATGCCAGGAGGCTGTGTGGATCTGGATGGGAGAAACAGACTCAGGCTCAACCCATCCAAGACCGAGTGGCTATGGCTCCTGGCATCCCGGTATAGCCAGCTGACTCCATCGCTGACTATTGGGGGTGAAACTCTGGCCCCCACAGAGAGGGCTCGCAACTTGGGTGTCCTCCTGAATGCACAGCTGTTTTTAGAAGACCACATGACAGCTGTGGCCGGGGGGCTTTTTATCAGGTTCGCCTGGTACAACAGTTGCATTCCTTTCTGGACTGTGGCGCCCTGCACACAGTCACTCATGCCCTCATCACTTCCTGTCTGGACTACTGTAACGCTCTCTACATGGGGCTCCCCTTGAAGAGCACTCGGAGGCTCCAGCGGGTCCAGAATGCAGCTGCGTGGGTGATTATGGGAGCGACACGGCTCCTAGATATTTACGGGATCGCCTTCTACCACCGATAGCCTCCCACTGATCAATACACTCCCACAGAGAGGTGCCGTCAGTCAAACAGTGTCAACTGGCAACCCCCAGGGGGAGAGCCTTCTCTGTGGGGACATCTGCCCCCAGGGATGCGTGTGATTCCCGACCTGCGCACCTTCCGCCGTGCCCTTAAGACGCTCCTCTTCCAACAAGGTGGCCTGGCCTAATTGGGTATTTTAAATTTGGTGAGTTTTAAATCTGGGGGCCAAATTGTTTAATTCGTTTTTAAAGTGTTTTAAATTTTGTATTATGTGTCATTTTTATCTTGGCTGTACACCGCCCTGAATCCTTAGGGAGAAGAGTGGTATAAAAATTCAATTAATAATAATAATAATAATAATAATAATAATAATAATAATAATAATAATAATAATATTGTTGTTGTACATGGGGATACCCCTGAATATATCCTAGAAGGTTCAAATAGTTCAGAAAGCAGCAATTTATTTCTGGGTGTAGTTCAAAATCCTAGCTATTATCTATAAAGTCCTACATAACCTATGGCCTGGTAACTTGAGGGATCAACTATCTCCCATATTATCTGCCCTATCAATTGGATTTGGCAGGGGTGACTCAATACCAACTGTTGGGATCCTGGAAGCACACATATCCTCCATAATGGGTGTCAAACTCAAGTGGTCACATGATGTATTAGGACTTTTTCCCCCTTCGCTAAACTGGGCATGGGTATGGCCAGTGTGTGATACATCTGGCCCATAGGCCAGGAGTTTAACAGCCCTGCTCTATAATAACACTTAATCTCTGAAATGAGGTTCCCCTTTGAGTTCTGACTGAGCCCCACCCTGCTGATGTTTTGAAGAGCTATGAAGACCTAGCTCCTCACCCAGGCCTTTGGCAAAGAAGACAAAAGTTTCCTTTTAACCTAGGTTATGTTCATTTGTTCCCACTGGCATTGTTAAGATGTTTATTTCTTCTTAATGTTTTAAAGAACTTATAAACCATGTGTGTCCAATCTGCAGCTCGCAGGCCACATGCAGTCCTGGATAAATAATAAAGGAGCCCACAAGATTTTATACAAAATATTTAAAAATAAAGGAAGTTTGTTATTTATATACATTAAGAATATTATATATATATATATATATATATAAAGTTTTACAATACAAAATTTTTTCATTTCCCCCCCCACCCCGGCCCCCACCTCCCAACCCCTCCCCCTACCTCCCTCTACCCCAACCCCTTCCCTCCCCATCCCCCCCTTGACTTCCACTACAAATTTTTTAAAAAGAAGTTTAAAACAAGAAAGAAATTTTTTTTAAAGTATTCAAATTTTAGGTTAAAAAGATTTCAAAAGAAGAAGAAAAAGAAATAGGAAGAAAGAAAAAACAAACAAAACAAACCCAATGCTTGTAACAAAGTAGCATAACAATAGACCTATAAATATTAATATTTTTCTAAAGTTAACAATATTGTAATAAAAAAACCAATAATAATAAAATCTATCTCATTAACCAACCGTCAGTATTCATTTATCAATCAGTACTTATAATATTCAAACCAAATTTTAAAAAGTCATACCTTTCTGTAATCCATTAATATTAACATTACTAATCATATGCCAAAATCAATCCCTCTTATAATAAAATATAAAAAACAAAACATAAAACATGAAATATAATATATATAATTATGCATATATAATTATAATTGTACAATCATATCCAAAAAGAAATTTTTCTATCTCCATAATCCAGATTTCAATCTTCTCTTCACCTTGATTGAAGTTAAGTATACTTTCTCCAACATAAATCCAATTCCAATAAGCTTCGTCTTCCAGTTGCCCCCATCAGCAAAATAAGGCATCTCTCCACATAAAGAAAAACCCTCTAGTGACTTTATAAATAATATCCAACCACGAAGATATTCTGTACTCCTCTAGGTAGAACATTCAAACTAGCTTATACTGTACCACCTAAAAAAAAGAAAAAACCAATGCAGCTCCTCCTAAGATTCAAACCTCAAAGAAGAAAAACTAGAAACCGCATTCCCAGATGTTCCTTTAAAGCTCTTTCAAATCCTGTCACCCTTTGCAATTCATTCCTTCGGGTTGTGAGATGTTTTCATTTTTGTTCTCTTCTCCTAGATGATAAGTTCCAATAAAAACTATAATAGGGTAACCACAGATCGCTGCTGGTATTGCAGCAATCTGTTTACCTTTCTCAGGATGTTAAATTCAATTCAGGATAAACTTTGTAGTAAAATTTTTATAATCCATTTTGATATATAAGTCCAATATCAGTCCAACTCAGGATGAACTTTTGAAAATTTATTATACATCTCCAAAGTTTTAATGCTTTATCCTTCGACTGACTCATAAGGGAGCCCCCCCTTCCTTTAGGTTTAGGAGTCATACTTCTGACTTATTATTTATTTTTCAAAAAAACCAAAGAAACTCTTCTTACTTCAGTAAAAAAAACAGGAAAAATCTGTTTTAAGTCAGTCTTTGTTTCTTTATTTCTTTTCACTACCAAAATATTTCTTTTAAAATCTCTCGGCACTAAACTCTGCTTACACTTTCCACTCTCAATTTTTCTTCAGACAGAACCAGTCACCATCTTAAGAACACTTTCACTATTCGTTCTCTCTTTCCTTTTTCTTTCCCTCCTCCTCCAGAAAATCAATAAAAAAAAACCATACTTGCATTCTTCTTTTCTGAAGACTCCTTATTCAGCTTGTTTAAGTTGTCTATCTGTCGTGGTGTTGCTCACGACGTCTGGCTCCGCTAATTAGCAGAGATCCCTCTCGGCACGGAGCCTCTCTGGGAGTGGATAGGGAGCCATCGCCCTGAGCCTTCCCCAGGACAGGAAAAAAAATCCTGGGGCGATTCAGGGGACTCAACCTCACCCCCAGAGGCTCTCCCAGCTCTTTCAGTTAAGAGCTGTGAGGCAGCTCTTTACACGCCGGGAGGCCGGCGGTCCTGAAAAGACCGCCGACAATGACGGAGGCACCACCGGAAGTGTGAGGACCAGTCAAAAGTGCGAGGACCAGTCAAAAATAACTTTTTCACCCCTCTGAGTAGGGACTACCCAGAGGGCTGAAAAATGTTATTTCTGACAGGTCCTTGCACTTTTGACCGATCCTCACACTTATGACTGCTCATCATTTATGCCCATTGCAGCATTCTTAACAATTGTGTCACTCATTTCACAACTGTGGTGCTTCATGTGACCGGGTAGGTATGGCCAGGTGGTCATGTGGCATTGCTTCTTTGCCCTAATGACAGTTTGCTGCAATGGTCGTTGAAAAACGGTCATAGGTCACTTTATTCCGTGCTATTGTAACTGTTGTAAGTCAAAGATTACCTGTACAAAAATATAAAAAGCTTCTTTGCTTGCAAAAAGTTGCCGTAAATACCAGTCATTAGATTAGAAATACCTGCAACCTAGAGTTACAAATCAGGCAGGGTGGCAGAGCACCTTGAGGAATTAAAATAGTTAAAATACAATGATAACTATCAGCAGCCAACTCTTGTTTATAAAGTGAAATCCTTTAGCAGAGAGGTCATTTAAGCTCTCCAGAATGAAGCAAAGGAGCAAACAGAGTATCTGTTGCTTGTTAAACCAATTACCAGAACAAATAGACACAGGAAGTAGTCAGATTTCCGAAGCTGCTTCTTTTCAGGAACAGAGATTAACATTTTTCCTTCCAAACAAAGCTGAATAGGGAAAATTATCTCATCACTAAACACAGGATTAAACATTACCAAGCACAGAATTAAACTTCATCAAAAACCAGTTTTAGACTAAAAGTCAGAAACGATATGTAAACTCACATTTGAATGTCAATCTTTCTAGCTAGCCAATAAGCCTTGCTGAATGTCACTCATCTTAGTTCCTTGTCATTAAAAGCTTCTGCTTCATTATTCAATTATTTCTTCAAAGTGCTGATCATTGCACCCTGGCTGGAAGAACTCCAACAAGGGAGTATTTCTTCCCAACAGCAGTGTAAAAAGCCTAAAACAACCCTTCCCCTTTAAGAAAGTCAAGCCAAAAAACCCCAAACAAACAAACCTCCAAGAACCTCCGGAACCAGAAGCGACAGTAAGTCTAGGCGTACTGCCAAGAATGTAATAAGGATTAATGGAGAGGCAGTTTCTGTAAGCAGGGCAATAAAGATTAGGCTAGGAAACAATTCTTTACAGGATTAAGTCTGTAAAATAGAAAAACCAAAAGGAGATGTCTTCTAACAACAGGTACTCTGAATTACTTAACTACTTAACTGATTCTACCAGACTGGTAGAATCCCACCACTGCTTCCAAATGACACTGGAGTATGTGCACAAGAAAATAAGGATAGCATGCATATTTACTAATTAATAAATAGATTTTCCATTAGGAATTGCCAATGTAGTTTGCAAATGTATATAGTTTTATAACAGCTCTACAGTTAAACAGGCAATCAAACATTAAATCAGTTGGCAGTAATGATACTATGCCAGATTTAAGTTCAGAGTTTCCAAATAGGAATGTAAGGTTTCCTTCTAAAAACTATTTAAAAAGTGCAGTAGAGGGCAGTGTAGTTATCTTGGATAGGTGTTAACATATCACAAGAAATAGCTTTGATTTTGCTCAGCCAAAAGTTTGAAGGATCAGCTTTTAAATTCAAGCTGCTCATGAATTTCAGCTCCACTGAGATCCAGTTTCATTGTTATTACTAATTAATAAATGATCATAATTAATAAAAACACTGAGTTAAAATTACAAGTAATAATTCTATTTTATTCTGGAGTAGTATGGCTGCACCTAAACTACAGTGTCTTGTCCTCCTCTAAGAGGGTTATAAGGTGACTGGAAGAGTGAAAATACTGGGCATGCTTAGCTAGTTGAAGGGAATATTAAGAACTGGTGTCATGAAAAAATGTGAAGTTTTCCTTAGCTCTTGAAAACAGGATTAGAAGTGGATTGAAATTACCAGGAAGCTAAATGTGCAAGTTTAAGCAAACTAAGTAAAGTAGAAACAGACCACCTTTGAAGGTTATCAATCCTGTGAAGTAGGTGAGACTGAGAGTGAGTGATTGGTTACCCATTGAATTTCTGTAGCTGAGCATGTACTCACCACAGGCCTTTTCATTACCTCAGTTATTTTTGTCAAAAACAGATGGTTTGGTGAGTCTGTCTGGACTATACTTGAATGGCCTAAAGTCTCAATTTTTTTTCCCCTAGGAGCCATTTGGAATTTTATAGGATAAATGGTTTAATCTTTATGATAGCTGCTGCTCTAATAAGGATTTGGATATTGGTCTTTTTTATGTTGAATTCAGATTGCCAGTGAGTTTATTTTGCTTGTTTATCTCTCTCTGCTTGTTGTCAAAGGCTCAGGCTCGGTTTTCAGGGTGTCATTATTCATTTTCCAGCCAGTGAGTTTATTTTTCCTTCAAGACGTTTTGATAGTGATTATGAATAATGCATTAATATTTACTCTTTTCTCTTTAGTTATTAAAATCTTCATATGCAGAGACAGGTTCTACATAATGTAACTGTTGTGGAATGAAAGACTGAAAAATATTTCTAGATCAGCCAGAGACATTTATTGCGCAGTTTCAGAACCAGATTTATATCTGCAATTCTGAACCCTGGAAAGCTCTGATACAACTGTTTATATATGTTCCCAAGACAAAGGGTTTGATGAGCTCATGCATTTTCCATATATGGTTAACATACACTTGTTATATGATAATTGACATTTCCTAATTACTAAACCATTATTTTCTAGTTTATAAGATTATCTTTAGCTAGACAACCTTCCCTAGTTCTGTAATTACTAATACGGGAGATTTTATTGCTGTCCTTAGGTAATAATTAACTCTTTGTAACATACATGTCTTTGTGTCTTTGACAATGATGCCCCTCAGATGTTTTTCCCTATGGCTGTCCTTCCGTGACAGCCAGGCCTCATCAGAAGATATATTACCAATAATGGGACTTAGCTGATATAATTTCCAGACAAGCACATTTCTTCCTTATAATAATGTGAATAGAGAGGGCTGTCCTTTAACTGACCCTGTATGATTCCTACTTTATTCACATTATAACAAGTTTCTGAGAAATTTCAAATAGTTTACAGGTTTTAAAATGGGAATAGAGAAACAATGATTAGTACTGTTTTAAATTACTTATTTTATTCATCAAATTTATTTGCTTCCCATCTCGTGATTCAGGCAATTATTGTATAATAGACTACAAATGTACACACAAACCAGGTATCTTTTACAAACCAGGGCTCAATTTTAGAAGATGAAATTAATATTAATTAAATAAAAATGTAAATTATGTTAAGCCTATGAAAGATATTTAATACAGTGGGCCAGGAAGAAGCACTATGTAACTGAGCTGAACTTTGAGCAGGCATTAAAACATAGCTGGAAAAGTACTATAAGAATTGGTTTGTCAAACAATTATTTGACTAAAAGTCAGTTGACAAACTTGAATTAAATGCACCTTGTATTGAATTTGTTTTTGTGAAATTATAATTCTAGTTTAAAAAATATCTTCAATATATAGTGATTTTTCCTGAAGTAGAAATATCTATCCAAATAACAAAGATAGTTTGTATCTCCATACCAGTTGTAAAACTTTCATATCTTACTATTAGAGCAACAACTTAATCAGTTGACATTCCCACTTAATACTGCTTTATTTTGGTCTTTTATATGTTCCCTTCTTCAACTGTCCTCCTTTTTTGAAATTCATTTGATAAATGGTGATCGTCTTTCATCCAACCTCTCCTACCCTGCAACACACCTTCACAAAGTTGCTCTGAGGCAAAATAGAGGCAAACCTGACTATATTGAGCTTTTGAAAGAAAGAGGGATGTATACATTTAAGTAATAAAACAGAAAGATTTTTTTAAAAATGAATCCTGTGTTAATAAGATAAATGAAAAGTATTTGATTTGCTCAGAATTTCTGTGACATAATTAGCAGTAAGGTAAAGATAAAGATTCCTCTCGCACATATGTGCTAGTCGTTCCCAACTCTAGGGAGTGGTGCTCATCTCTGTTTCAAAGCCAAAGAGCCAGCGCTATCCGAAAACGTCTCCATGGTCATGTGGCCGGCATGACTAAACACCAAAGGTGCAAGGAATGCTGTTATCTTCCCACTAAAGGTGATCCCTATTTTTCTATTTGCATTTTCTACGTGCTTTTGAACTGCTAGGTTGGCAGAAACTGGGACAAGTAACGGGCAGAATGGGACTTTTAGTCTCTGACTTTTCATTCTCCTCAGGCGTTTCTCCTCGGGCAATTCTCCCCCAATTTATCTCCTCAGCTGGCATGCCTCCAGTCATTTGCCCTGGGGAATGGGCCACCCGCCTCTTCGTCCCAGACGCTTCGACACAACCCATTCGCAGAAAGAGGGTTCATCCTGGGTGTTCCATCCCAACCAATTGGCTAGAGGGGGTGTAATAGAAATCCTGCCAAAGGAGAGAGGTGTAAAAGAATTTGTCAAAATGCCTTCCTTCCTCTCTCTCTCTCCCTGCCCCCCTATAATACAGGGAGGAAAGTTGGTTTACTTATAAGTAAGTCTCACTAAATTCAATGCTAGGATTTAAATCCAGCAAAAGAAGAGAGTTATAATGCCTTACTTTCTTCCTTCCTTCTCTCTCCCCCCCCCCACACACACACAATACAGGGAGGAAAGTTGGTTTACTTGTAAGTAAGTCTCATTAAATTCAGTGCTAGGATTTAAATCCAGCAAAAGGAGAATTTGCCAAAATGCCTGACTTCTTTCCTTCTTTCCTCCCTCTCTTGTCCCCCCTGCCCCCAACCAATAAAGGGACACTGTTACTGAGCTGGCTAAAAGCCTCCCTACCTCTCTCCCTCCCTTCCTTCCTTCAACCATTTAGTTAACCAAGTCTGGAAGGGTCCAATAGAAGAGAATTTTTCCTTCCTTCCTTCCTTCTTCCATCCATCCATCCATCCACCATATCAGCATAACATGGCAACTAGCCATGTTTGAGGCTCCTCTAGAGGGTTGGAATTCCAAAAAACAATGTCCATCTTCCTTTATTTTATTTTATTTTATTCCCACCCACCCCCAAATAGCCTGGTCTCCAGTTCAGAAGAGGAATCAACTGCTCTCTACAGTGTGATCCAGTGAAATGGCCTATTATCTCTGCATCTGCCTTTCCTTTTTCACAGACAGAAAGACAGACAGACAGACAGATCAACAGACAGACAGACACACACACACACTTCGCTAAACTCCACCCCTCTAGAGGAGCCTCAAACAGGGCTAGTTGCCATGTTGTGCTGTTATGGTGGGTAGATGGATAGATGGATGGATGGAAGGAAGGAAGGAAGGAAGGAAGGCATTTTGGCAAATTCTTTTACACCTCTCTCCTTTCGCTGGATTTAAATCCTAGCATTGAATTAGTGAGACTTACTTCCGAGTAAACAACCTTCCTCCCTGTATTGATGGGGGTGAGGGAGAGAGAGAGAAGGAGGAAGGAAGGAAGTCAGGCATTTTGGCAAATTCTTTTACCAAAAGAATTTCTCCTTTGGCTGGATCTCTGTTACACCCCCTCTAGCCCCCAATTGGTTGGGGGCTAATTGTCACAGAGGACGGAACACCCAGGATGAACCCCCTTTCTGCAAATGGGCCGTGTCGAAGGGTCTGGGACAAAGAGGCTGGTGGCCCATTCCCCAGGGCAAATGACTGGAGTCATGCCAGCTGAGGAGATAAGTCGGGGGAGAATCGCCCGAGGAGAATGAAAAGTCAGAGACTAAAAGTCCTAGACCCATAGTGGGAACAATGCAAACTCTGCCTTTTCTATGAGTATTGAAGTTGCACACATGTTCAGAAACTGCACTTTAAAAAAAGTTTTTTATTAAATATACAGTTAAAACATTGGACATAGTGCAACTTTTCTGGCTCAAACATTTCCATCAACCTTGCAACAAATACAATTCGTATTCGATATATAAGTATGTACAGTCTATCAAAATTCAGACACATAAATTTCTTTGTCTGTGAAAATTACTTTTAATACCAATACAATTCCCACCTATGACATAATACTAACATAATTTTCCAACTCTCAACTTATCAATATTTCTTTATCCCGACATTCCTCCTCCTCTCTAACCATTGATACATTTTATTCCAGATTTCATGATATTCCATTTCACCCTTGTCTTTGAGTTCTAGAGTCAGCCTGTCCATTTCTGCACAAGGCAGTATCTTGTTTATTATCTCTTCTTCGGGCGGGGGGAGGGGTGTCTCTTTACTTTTCCAATTTTGCCTTGCTGCCATTAAATATATTGTTCCTTTATTATTTTTATCCTTTATGATACCCAATAGAAAGAGTTCTGGCTTTGGAACTATATTTTGATTTAGCATCTCTTCCAGCCATCGTTTTATCTGATGCCACAAATCCCTAGCTTTCGGACAGACCCACCACATATGGTAGAAGATTCCTAGCGCTGCCTTACATTTCCAGCACATTGGTGAGAGGTTTTTATTCATTTTGGCTAATCTTGTGGGTGGGAGATGCCACCTATAAAACAGTTTGTATAGGTTTTCTTTGGAAGCACTGGTGGGCCCTGTGCCTTCCATCCCAAAGGACAGCATGCCACCCTATTTGCATGTTGTGTCCTTCCAGCATTAATAGCCTCCTATTTTTTAGATTTATCCAATCTCTTACCCAAGTAAGTGCTGCCATTTGATAGTATTTTTCCCAATTGGGAAAGCCAAATCTCCTTCTTTCCTTAGAGTCCTGTAATAATTTTAGTTTAATTCTCGGTTTTTTCCCTTGCCAAATAAATTTAGATATGATTTTATTTAAATTTCCAAAAAACTCTCTTTCTAATTTTATCGGTATATATTGAAATAAAAAAAGGATTTTTGGTAATATGTTCATTTTTATTGTTGCAATTCTCCCCATAAAGGAGAGTTGCAAATTTTTCCACCTGTCCAGTTCTCCACCTATTTACCTATTTATCTATCTATTATCTATGTATATTAATAATAGTAATGTTTAGTATTACCTATTTATTACTATAGATTGATTATATATGTTGTCTTAATTATAATAAGAAATTAATGAATTGTTAACATCTTAAATTTTTTCCCTCACTTCCCTCCTTTTATTTCCTTTCCTCTTTATATAAGGATATTTAAAAGTTTAAATCTACAAAACCTTGATTAAGTATATAGAAAGATATATAGAAATATGCATTGTTTGATAGAGTGGGTAAATACTTATTTTATTTATTTATTTAAGTGATTTATATGCCGCCATTCTCCCTGAGGGCTCATGGCGGCTTACATAAACTATCATAAATACAAATCACAACAAACAAATTAAAATGAATTAAAATCCCTATTAAAATCATGCTAAAAAGACACTATATAACCCCACGATCAAAGTATTGTTGGAACAGCCACGTCTTTAATCCACGGCGAAAGGAGAGGAGATCGGGGGCTGTCCTGAGCTCAGTGGGCAGACTATTCCAGAGGGTTGGGGCTCCGACAGAGAAAGCCCTCCCCCTGGGGGCTGCCAGCCGACATTGTTTGGCTGACGGCACTCGGAGGAGGCCTGCTCTGTGGGCACGCACCGGACGATAGGAGGAAGGCAAGAGGTGGTCCTGTAAGTACCCCGGGCCTAAGCCATGTAGGGCTTTATAGGTAAGAACCAGCACCTTGAAACGGATCTGGAGAGCAACCGGTAGCCAGTGCAGCCCGCACAGGAGAGGTGTAACACGGGAGAAACGAGGGGCCCCCGTAACTACCCGCGCGGCCGTGTTCTGGACTAACTGGAGTCTACGGACATGTCCCAAGGGCAGCCCCATGTAGAGGGCATTACAGTAATCCAACCGAGAAGTAACAAGGGCATGAGTGACCGTGACAAGGGAATCTCGGTCCAAGAAAGGGCGCAACTGGCGCACAAGACATACTTGTGCAAAGGCCCCCCTGGTTATGGCTGTCAGATGGTCATTCAAGGATAGCCGAGAATCCAGGAGGACATCCAGATTGCGAACCCTATCGAATGGGGTAAGAATCTCCCCACCGATCGCTAGAGATGGTATCTCAGGATCCCGAGATGCCAGAACCCACAGCCACTCAGTCTTGGAGGGGTTCAGTCTGAGCCTGTTCTTACCCATCCAAACCCGCACCGCCTCAAGGCAGCGGGACATCATGGAAAGGGCATCCCTAGGGTGGCCCGGGGTGGAGTTGTAAAGCTCGGTTTCATCCACATATTGGTGATACCTCACCCCAAAGCCACAAATGATCTCACCCAGCGGCTTCATATAGATGTTAAAGAGCAGGGGGGAGAGAACCGATCCCTGAGGCACCCCACAAGTGAGAGGCCTCTGGGATGATCTCTGACCCCCCGCCAATACATACTGCGAGCAGCCCGAGAGGTAAGAGGAGAACCACTGCAACACAGTGCCTCCTATTCCCAACCCCAGAGTTGCCGCAGTAGGTTACCATGGTTGATGATATCGAAAGCCGCTGAGAGGTCAAGAAGGACCAGGATGGAGGAGCAACCCCCATCACGGGCCCACCAGAGATCATTCACTAGGCAACCAATGCCGTTTCCGTGCTGTGGCCGCGCCTGAAGCCAGATTGGTAAGGATATAGGTAGTCCATTTCCTCCAGGAAGTGAGGGAATTGCTGTGCCACCACAGTCTTGACAACCTTCACTAAGAAGCAAAGATTGGTGACAGGACAATAGTTGCTAAGTGAGTCCGGATCCAGGTTAGGCTTCTTAAGGAGAGGTCGTACCACCGCCTCTTTTAATGAGACGGGGACAAAACCCTCCCTCAGCGAAGCGTTGACAACTGCCTGGATCCAGTGTCCAGTCACCTTATTACGGTGATAAGAGTATTGATATAGATAAATTTATAATATTATAAATATAGATTGTCATTTAAAGATTTGTATATTATGCAAGTTAATTATTAACATAGACAACAAATTTAAACATACCAGAAGTTAGCTAGTGTATGAAATTTTGGGAAAACTTAAAGAGTAAAAATGACAAGCACAGGCAAAACAACTATAACTAAAATAAATAAGAAAATAACCTCGACTCAGACATCCCTTACAGCATCTCCTGCACAGCAAAGATCAATAGATACCATGTTAGGAACAGAGAAAGAAAAGGCAACCTCCACGTCCAGTATACAAAACATTCAATCAGTACTGGCAATGAATAGGAAGAATTGGTGATGGACATACTCTTTCCCATGACCCATGGATTCAGAGCTTCCTCCGGGGTGCTTCTAACCTACATCCCCCGGTGGTGCACCGCTATCCTACCTGGGATCTTCCTCTGGTGCTCCAGGCCCTTACCTCTTCCCCTTTTGAGCCATTGCGATCCATTGGCCTCTGTCTCCTGACCCTCAAGGTCATGTACTTGGTAGCAATAATGTCTGCACGCCGGATTTCGGAGCTAGCTGCCCTGTCAGTGAGAGAAGACCTGTGCGTCTTCCATTCTAATAGGTTCGTCCTGCGGACGGACTCCTCCTTTCTGCCCAAGGTCAATTCACTGTTCCATCATGCACAAGAACTTATTCTTCCGGATTTCTGCCCTAACTCAAGGCATCTGTCCAAAGAACAGTGGCATACCTTGGACATGAGGAGGGCCCTTCGTCGGTACTTTAAATGGACAGCACCCTTTCAATGGTCTGAAGCCTTATTCGTCTCATTCCTACCGGCTTTATTGAGCAAGAAGGTTTCCTCGTCCACCATTGGGCGATGGCTAAAGACCTGCATCTGTAAGGCTTACACACTCAAAAGCAAACCCCTGCTGGGGAAAATCGTAGCCCACTCAACGAGGAGCGCATCAACCACTGTGGCTTGGGCTACCCAGGCTTCCGTCTCTGAAATCTGCAGAGCAGCCACGTGGACTATGTTGTCTCCATTTATCAGACACTACAAGGTCGATGCCTTTGCATCGGCCAAAGCATCATTTGGTCATCATATACTGCAGTCTGTTCGGACTTCGATGGCCACCACGGACCTATCTGCTGCCCACTCCTGATTTTACTTGTTTGGGTATATCCTACGCTTTGGATTCTCCAAGCAGCGCACGGGAGAACGGACATTGCTTACCTGAACATCCCTTCTGGACATGCTGCTGGAGAATCCAACCCACCCTGTTGAGATCTGTTTCAGGTCTGGTTGGCCTGGTTCCCTTACTTCTTGTCTGGACTGCTCTACCTTTGTGAACAAAACTGACATCAGTGGACTACAGGAAGTGTGTCCAAGGAGAAAAAAATTTAAAGGAACATACACTCAGTCTCTGACTAATTGGCTATGAATAATCCCACGCTTTAGATTCTCCAGCAGTGTGCCCAGAAGGGACAATGTAAGGTAAGCAATGTCCGTTTTGTCAAATCTCTTTGCCAGTCCTTCTCACCTCTCCAGATTGTTGGAATTGAAGGGGGGATATTTTTACTTACAAATCTCTTGTCAGCAAAGTGCTCGTCAAGTTTTGGTTGTTTTGCATTCTTCATTGGTGGGACAGATTCTGGGCTGGTGCCATGGCGCTTCTTTCTTTTCCCCATGCCTTATTAGTCCTTATCAGCCAAAACTTTGTCTGTGTTGTGGTCTACTCTGTTATTGTCTCCGAAAAATATTATTTAAATAAAAAGGCTCCAATGGGTATATTAAAAATTGATAAAATAAAATAAAACCAAGAAGAGCTGCTGCAAACATGCTCCGGCAGTAGCAGCAGTCCTGCCCCTCTCCCCAAACCTGAAGGTTAATAGCCACCTTTTACTGTCCCTTGGCAGCAACCAGTATATAAAATATATTACCTATGATTCAGAAAGTAGTAAACATAGCCATTAATATGAATAGCAATTTATTTCCCATGAAATAAATTACTTCTCTACTTCTCTTTTGTAATTATCAAAAATACCGGCCATTGCCACAACTTCTGACAAAGTTCTACAGATTAACTATGCATGTGCAAAGTTCACATAATAACCGTAGATATATAGACATACATATTTCTCCGCCTAGTTGAAAATACTCAGATCCACAACCTCCCCCTCAGACAAAACATGCAAACACTTAGAAAAGAGACATCATCAATATCCCTAAAAAAGTCATTTCAACAAATTCATCTTGGATAAATAGAAAAGCACCCCAAACTGCACCTCCTAAAAAAGGAGGGTGAGTGTCAGGTTCCATATCTATTGAGATGCTGGCATTTTGGTGGTGGTGGTGGTGGGGAGGATTGGACAGATCTCTATATAAAATTTCTGTTTCCTGCATTGCTGGGCTGTGAATTTCAGTTTCCTACATTGCTGTACTGTGGGAGTGGTTTTCTTTGCATTGCTTTAAATTACCGTATTTTCCTGCGTATAAGACGACTGGGCGTATAAGACGACCCCCAACTTTTCCTGTAAAAATATAGGGTTTGGGCTATACTTGCTGTATAAGACGACCCCTCTTCCAACGCACACCAAATAAAAATTAAAAAACATCAACTGGCTCACCCACAATGTAAAAGCAGCTGTGCTAGACCCAAAATGGCCCCTGCAATAAGCAGGAACCTCACACAGCCACAAAAAGCCCCCCAAAAAACAACTTTTACATTGTGGGTTTACACACACAAAATTCCACATACAGCTTTGTGAGATTTTGTGTGTTTGTGTAGTTAGAGTGTAGAAACACTACAGAAACACACTAAATCTCAGAAAGTTGCACAAATTTTATTTTTATTATTTTTATTTATTTTTATTTTTATTTTTATTTATTTTTATTTTTATTTTTATTTGAAAGCTAAATTTAAAACTTCCTAGCCTAAAACTTAGACCTAGCCTTTAAATGGTCTAAAAAAGAACAACTAAAAAAAAAACCCAATTAACTATTTTTTTTAAAGCTTCCAAAGGGGGAAAAAACTTATCCAATAGAACAGGGGTCTCCAACCTTGGCAACTTTAAGACTTGTAGACTTCAACTCCCAGAATTCCTCAGCCAGCTTTGCTTTGCTGGCTGAGGAATTCTGGGAGTTGAAGTCCACAACTTGCTTGCATCAGCAAGCAACTAAATCTCCCTGCCTGCAATCAAGCAGGCAGGGAGATTTAGTTGCTTGCTGATGCAATGGATTGCAGGCAAGGCAAGGCAAGCGTTGCGGCTAGCAGCTAAGGTAAGCAAGCTGGAGGTGGGGGGGATTTTTGCTACGTACCAATTAGCAGGCAAAAATTAGCAGCTGGGATGGCCAGCGTTGTGTAAAAGGAAAGTTCCCTTTTACACAGCGCTTGGCCATCCAAGCTCTGGCATCCCAGCTGAGTTGCCTGCTAATCTCAGCTGGGATGGCCAGCGTTGTGTAAAAGGAAAGTTTTTCCCTTTTACAGGGGGCTTGCGTGTAACTCAGCTGATTAGCGGCAACTCAGCAGGCAATTCAGTTTGGCTCCTCAGAGCCATTTAAGGCTGTCAAAGCCTTTCGGGCTGGTCTGCCTGGTTACAGGAGACCGACACCCGGCGTATAAGACGACCCCCAACTTTTGAGAAGATTTTTGTGTGTTAGAAAGTCGTCTTATACGCCGGAAAATACGGTACTGTTTTTTAAATGGGAACATTTAGTTCCTGCCGAGACCTCTTGCTATCACAAGCATTTCAATAAAAGCTCCTTTTGAAACAACTGCAGTTTCAACCCCACCCCCTAAAACCCAAGCAGAGGAGGCCCTCAATGCCTGGATTGAGGAAAGCATTGCCTCAAGCACTGTTGCCAAGCTGAGGTAGTCCATCGGCATTTGGAAGAAGGAAAGCTGGGTCGGCAGAACCAAGGATGTCACCCTGACCTGTGGAAGCTGCTGACCTGGCTGGAAGCAGGAGATGGAATACTTGTACGATGATGACGAACTGGAAGAAGCCCGAGACTGGCCAAACCAACTCTGAAGGAAGCCATGAACCTCATAAGGGAGGCCATCCATGGCATGTGGATCCAGGGAGTGCTGTGGGCAAGGTAGGAGCGCAAAAGGAGGCTACCGATGAATGAAGGTGATCCCCAGGGGAGGCTACTGAAATCACAGGGGCTGCTGACAAACCCATTGCCACCCAGGAGACATCTCGAAGTAAAGCAAGGCCTGCAACTTGACGGGAAGAGGCTTCCACCCTTAGAATGGAAAATTCATCAAATTTGTTGGGAATCCCCAGCAACTGGGATTTTTCCTCACACACGTACTGACCTACATGCACCTCCCTACAGAAAGGGCCAAAATCAGGGTTCTCACACTGGCTCTAGAAGGACCAACTGCATGTTGGATATGAGCCTCCATAATGCAGATGCATCAGAGCTCCACAAAGAAACTCTCAAAGAAACTGCCGCATTCCAGAGACACTAGGAGAGGAATCCAATCAGTCAGAGAGTGACTATGAAGACCCTTTGATAAGTGGGGTTCTTGAACCCCTTACAACCTCTATAGAAATGTTAATTCCATTAACGGGGAGAAAAGTGAGACTTAAAGCATTGCTGGATTCAGGGTGCACGAGAAGCCTAATAAGCCCGACTCTGGTTGGGGAACTGGCCATTGAACTAAGGCCACTAAAACCCCCAATCACAATCTGCCAACTTAATGGGCCCATTGTGGGAAGTGCCCCGGCCATGTTTCTCACTGAACCACTCAGGGTAATGATGGCAAATCACTACAAAATCATTACTTTCATTATGACACCAGAGATGGATTGGCCCCTAGTTCTGGAGTAACCTGGTTAGTGAAATGGAACCCAAAGGTGGATTGGACAGAGTGGACCCTCCAATTCCCTAATAGTGAATTAATCCTAAGTGAGGAACTCCACCAGACTGGAATACCGTAGAGCGATGAGGTAGCTGTCACTGCAGTGAATGGACCTCTACCAGGCGCCTCCAGGGAATATTTAAATTTGATGGATGTTTTCAGTGAAGTGTCCACAGATGAACTCTCCCCCCTCCCCCCCCCCCCCACAATAGGTCTACAGACTGTGCCATCGAGATTTTACCAGGGGCAAACTACCTAAGCTAAAACTTTATGCTATGACTCCCTGGGAACTGGATGAACTGCAGCCATTTATAGGCAAAAAAATCGATGATGGGTTCATCAAACCAGCAAGACCTACGATGGCTGCCCACAGTCCCATAGCTACTTGCATCCCACAGCTTTGCTATCCTGTGGCAAAGCCATAGTGTGAATATTTTATGCTCATCCATGGATTTCATTTCCTTGTCCATGGCTTCTTTCCATTTTATTTGTTCAATTTTAGGTAATGCCAATACTTCTTTATAGTTTCTTGGCTCATACCATACATTACACACTTTAACTTTACTAGCAGAATACCTGTCAGGTGGAATCCCCTTGTTCCATCGCCCTGACCTGTGTGGCATTGACTGCTGCTGCATGTCAATCATTTCTTGCTTCATACTTTGTTCAACTTCTCCTCCCTGAGGAGGAGAAGTTGCAAAACTCTGAAGCTGGCATGGCCAAGCTTCTGGTGTAAGAGATAAACACATGAACCATGTGGTGCCTCATTTCCAAATGTTTGTGCACATTGAACCTTTTGTCCCTGGCAACACATAAAGATTATCCTCTTTTATGCCCTGTGCACATACATTCCTATTTCTCTTTATGACGCAACTCCCATTTGCAAATGTGGTCTCAAATCCTTGCTTGCTAAAGACACTCAGGAAATTATGCTCCATTTCAGGCACACATAATATATTAAACTTCATTTTCAGATATGGAATTGCACCCTGCCTCTTTCAATGGCTTTAGCCTTCTGGCCATTTGCCAAGGCTACTGCATCTCCAGCAGCTGAATCCATTCTGAAAAACAATTTAGAATTGTTAACAATTGCTTGAGTTGAGTTGAGTTTGAGTTTATTGCATTTCTATACCGCCCTTCTCCCGAGGGACTCAGGGTGGTTCACAGCCATATTAAAACAATCCACACAAAAATTAAAATTACTAAAATAAGTTAAAGCTATTTGGCTGTTATTAAAACTCCTTATTAAAACCCCGTTAAAACCAATTTAAAACCCACTAAAATTAATCTATTCAGTCAGGCCGGCTTGGTGAAACAACAGAGTCTTCAGAGCCCGACGGAAGGTGCAGAGGTCGGGAATCTTTCTTAAATCTGGGGGCAGTTCATTCCATAAGGCAGGAGCTCCCACAGAGAAGGGTCTCCCCTTGGGGGTCGCCTGCCTACATTGTCTGGCTGACGGCACCCTGAGGAGGCCCTCTGTGAGAGCGTATCGGGCGGTGGGAGATATTCAGTGGCGGAAGGCAGTCCTGTAGATACTCCAGCCCTAAGCCATGGAGCGCTTTGAAGATGGTGACCAACACCTTGAAACGCACCCGGAAGACCACCGGAAGCCAGTGCAGCTTACGCAAGAGGGGAGTTACCCGGGAGCGACGAGTCGCTCCCATAACCACTCGTGCGGCTGCATTCTGGACCAGTTGGAGCCTCCGGGTGCTCCTCAAGGGGAGCCCCATGTAGAGAGCATTACAGTAGTCCAGACGGGAAGTGACAAGGGCGTGAGTGACTTTACGTAAGGCGTCCCAATCCAGAAAGGGATGCAACTGGGAAATCAGGCAGACCTGATAAAAGGCCCACCTGGCCACGGCCGTCATATGATCGTCTAAAGACAGCCATGCATCCAGGAGGATGTCCAAGTTGCGAGCCCTCTTTGAGAGGGGTAAGATCTCATCCCCAATAGCCAAAGATGGTACCAATTGGCTATATTCGGGCACCGGAAGCCACAGCCACTCTGTCTTGGAAGGGTTGAGTCTGAGCCTGTTTCTCCCCATCCAGATCGGTACAGCTTCCAGGTAACGGGACAACTTAACTTGCTTAACTTGCTCCACTGTCTATTAATCATTTGTCTCTGCTATTGAAGTAGCCAACTTTTGCAACAGCAACCTGTCCATCTTGCAATTTTCCTTGCAAATAGTTCCTGCCATGCAAATTATTTCTTCCTTGCAAACAGCTTTGTCTTTGCAAACAGTCCTTCTTTGTGGTATCTTTTCACCACAAATGAAGTACCGCCTCTGTTGCTGGGCTTTCTGTTTAGAAAATCTTTGTTGGGCTGTAATATGATCTCTTTTGCTGCTACATTTCTCTTTGCAGATATCTTGTCTGTTGCTAGGCTCCTTGGAGACAGGCAGTCTCTGGAATTTTCCACTCCTCTTCTCTTTATGCTTCCTTGGGACCCCACCTCAGGAATTCCTACTCGTGGCTCTTTCTAAAATGATGCTTGTTCTCCTCAGCAATCAAACAAGCCTTTAAAGCCTCCAAACATAATTCCTGTTCTGGTTTGCACTCAAATACTGCTGAAACAATGTCCCAAGTTTCATCAATATTGTTTAACACTAGCAGCACCTTCTGAGATTCAGGAAACTGCAATCCACGCTGTTCCAACTCCACAAATAAGGTTTGCATTTATACAAAATGCTGTTCCACAGATTCTCCTGGTTGCAAACAGGCTGTATATAATTTTCTTGATAATTGAACAATATTGCATGGTGACACACTCACATGCACGCTTCTCAATTTCAGCCAGACCTCATGTGCAGTTTTTAAATCAGCTACATTGATAAATTGTTCATCTTTTAAACTTAAGATGATATAAGCAATTGCTTTATCATGCTGCCTCTGATCTGCAGCTGTAAATGGCACCTGGGGTGGATTGATAACAATATTCCACAGCTCCTTAACCTTCAGGAAACATTCTATCTTTGCAGCCCAAATTATATAATTCTTCTGTCCCAAATTAGGTAGAGAGCTCTCCTGCAATTTAACAGTAGCCATCCTGCAAGCCTTAAACACAGGCAGTCTCTACCGCTTAATTACACTTCTGTTATGGAAGAAAGGATATAAGAGACACCCCATAGAGCAGCTAGAGTCAGGTTTATTTTGCAAAATAGATTCAGATTCAGAGTTGTGTCTGAAAGTTCTGAATGAAGGGTCCATCTTTACACAACGCCTTTTATACAGTTTGGAACAAAGGATTCTTGCCATCACAGTAACTTTCCATACATTGACATTTCTTAATTATTACAGTTTTACATCGTCCTTGCCAAAAAATCATAATTCTTCTGTAAATCACTGGAGCATAAGTTCAAATTATCTTCTTGTTGAAGAACAAGTTTCAGCCCATATGGGTATCCATGACCTAACCACCTCTAGCTATATGTCTTTAGTATCGTTCCTTTCTTCTGACAAGTTAGGGGGCCTCTTTAGAGTGTTACACGTTGGCTTTGTATTCTCTGCAGCTGCACGTATTTCTTGTCTTCAGAATATAGTTGCTTTTACAATATCTTTTATATAAAGTTATCCAGCGCTTATCTATCCGCTTCTACTTTATCCCCCCCTTTGAAAGTTTGTTTATTAATTTTTAATACATAAACTTCCACTATTTGTATACTAAGTTCCAATAAACAAATCTACCATATATAGAATCTAACAAAATATAAAAGTAAAGGATAGGTAGTTCTTGATTGTTATTACTCTCTTGATTCTTGGGGAGATTCTCTCCATTTTTCTATAGGTCCCATGTTCTCATATAGGTCTGTCTCAGAATCTTTATGTTCTTCAAAGGCATTAGAGCTATCCTGATGATCGATGAGAGTTTTCATTAAAACTAACTTCTTTTCAGATTGCAGTTTCTTTACCGGTCTCTTTGATAGTTGTTTAAGCAAAGGATTTATACAAGAAATAAAAACTAGACCTGCTTCAGCACATATTAACAAAAATAACATTTGTTTTATCCTGCCGGAACCAGGCAACCAAGAAAACCACATATCTGCTGTCTGTAACCTGTGGCTTATTTTGGAAGCCCTATCCTGCAATTCATTAGCACCTTCTTTGACCACACCTGATTTCCTTTCTCAGCTGTCAGGAGGTCTAAGGCACATCAGTTTTGTAAAATTACTGTTGCAAAGGAATCTATCTGATCTTGGACTTTGACCAAGGTTCCAGCAATCTGGTTCAAGCTCTCTTGAAGCTCTTCTGACAATTGCTGAAACTGTATTACAGAATGTGTTAGACCACCTACACCTGTTCAAAGTGTAGTCCCAATTCCCATGATTGCTAATAGTGGGATCAACATTGGGACCCTCTTCTGAATATGTCTTATAAGGGGAACAGGGGTAGTATGTTCTCCACTGACAACACCTATTTTAGGAAAAAGGTGAACTAATGTACATGTTCTTGTCCAGTTTGTTGGCAAACATAAATGCGCATCCTTTCCACACAAAAAGAACACTCCTTTTTCCTCTATGCATACTCCTATGTTCATAGAGAAAGCATGACTCTTACGATGGTCTTCATTAATCCAGACCCCTAGAGTCCCTGCCACCTGCCAGTGGTTGCAATGGGATTTCTAATGAAGGGTCCTTTTGTTTATCTGAGAATTGGTCCTTCAAAAAGTATACATAAACCAGATTTGATCTTAAAGTTTAGCCAAACTGGAAACCATGGAGGCTGAAATGGTTTTGGACAGCTTTCAAAGGACATATTCCATCCTCCGCACTTTCCTTTTGTTAAAGGTCAGTCCTGGTGGTTCTGAGAAAGTGACCTTTTGTCGAAATAGGTGGTGGGCAGAGGGAAACATATCCTTTGTTAATTTCATATCCGTCAAGTACATCTTAGGGCCTAAGTATATTTCTGACTGACATTGTTCTTCTGTCATGGATCCTACAGGCCTACCAAGTTTCTGGTGTCTCTTTACACACAGAGAAGGCATTCCTATACCTGTAGCTATTGGGCCTGTAATAGGAAGACGACTTTTACCCAGTCTTTTGAATGCCTCATAAAAATCTCCTTGTATCGGTGAGACGGGTGCTTTATCTCTGCTAACCCCTTCAAGGATAATTGTAGCCTTTGTTCTAACCCAGAGTTGTAGTTTAACAGGCACAGCATGATAAGATGCAGGGTCAGCAGATAAACATAACCAACATCTTTGACCTAGGGTAGGATTATATTGATTAACAAGTTCTTGACTTAATTCCAGGATTCTGGATATGTAGTCTGCTTTATGCAATTGTTGTAGAGGCCCATTTTCCTTATGTATCCCCCCCTTTGCAGGGAATGTTAGGAACCTTAGGTTGTGGAGTTGCCTTAGGTCTAAAGTAATGACCCCGTGCATAGACAATGCGTTTTTGACGGGAGTGTACTTGACCTAAAGTGTCTCTACTAATGTTCATGATATGGTTACATGAGAGTCCTGTTATGAACAATGTCTAAAGCCATAAACAAAGCATGATCACCTATGGTGTAAAACTCACTAGTCAGGAATAGAGTCAGTGGTACATGATGATTGGGAAGTAACAGGAAGAAGAAAAATCCTAGGTGTCCCACAAAACCATTCCTTATATATGTAAAACAAGAGTAAAAGTAGGGCTAGGATAGCAGCTACCCATACAATCCCCACCCACACCCAACCTATTTCTAACATTACTATGTATAAGAATGCATTACATTACAGTGAATAAGATATCTACAGTGTGAAGGTTGTCTTCATCCTTACTGATCTTCAGCCATGTGCTGGGAACCAGCTTCCGGAGTGGTTCAGCAAGGCGGACGTTCACCACCGTGCGTAGAGAGTCCGTTGCCGGTAGGACTTAGTAAGGTGTATTCTCCTTGGATTTCAGCACCAATGGTTTGTCAGTGTTTGTTACCTGGTATGTGACCGGATCACTCTGGTCTGTGGGTTTCAATCTCGTCCAATGGATCCAAGATCTTCTTTCTAAAGCCTTAAAAGGCACGATTACAAAACACAACACATGTGGGAGAATTTGCAATGGAATCTAATCAGTTGTAGTCCTCTGCAGTTAGGAAACAGCATAGGCAACTATTTAGTCCTAAAAAAGAAAAATACAAACATAGTCCAGGTGATGAAGAACGCTATTGCCACTGGTTACTACCCGCCAGTCGATTGGTTCCTTTGGATCATCAATGTCAATAGGTTTCTTTGGTGAGATTCCACCTTCCACTCCTTTGGGGCTGGCACGGGCCCTTTCACTTGGAGTTTAACTTCCTTCCAGCTCCGGCTCAACACCCAATCTTCGTGGTGGAAGTTGTGGACTGGAAACTCCAAAAGTGGCATCTGGGCTAAGAGTCCTTGTTTCCTAAGAACTTCAAAATATCTGGACAGTTTATATACATGTTGTTTTAATACTATGTCTCTGGTTTCCAGTTAATCAATGCATATGCTTCCTGACATGAAAGCTACACCAAACAACAATACATCTGATGGTATTCTAATATTCTTTCTAGGTTGGATCTAAGTAAACTCTTGACACTTCTGTTGTTGTAGCATTACTGCAGGGAAGGCGTTAATCCACCCTGTGAGGTGGTCCACTATGACCAATAAATATTGTACTCTCCCCCTTCTTGGTAATTCTGTAAAATCCACTTGAGTACATTGAAATGATCTTAAAGCTGGTGATCTCCACTCATCTGACGTTTTCTGACAGCTTGTTTATGCGCCTCTTTTCACAAATTAAACATTTGTCTATAATTTGCTAAAGGATATATTCCAATATTATTATTATGTTTTAAAAGTTCATTTACAATGGCTGGAATTCCCCAATGATTTCACTCATAGTTTGCTAAATGTATGCATTATGCATGCTTGGAATCTGTTTATGTTTCCTCCCAAGATGCATAGAGATTGATTTAGTGCATACACTTCACTGAGCAGACCGATTTTGAGGCAAACACCTTGCTTCCAGGATCTCTTAAGTGTGTCCATTTATAATAAAAATTGCTTGTTCTTGTTCCAGGGGGTGTACCTTCAAATTTGGTCTTATTTTTATTTATTTTTATTATTATTTTATTTTATTTTATTTTTTGTAAATCAATTACTTTAGCACAATAATGTTTTAATCCAAACTGATCCATTAATCTAGTGTTGGCTAAGAACTGTGCTGGATTCAAATTGTGATCTGTAATTAAAATTAAGTCAGTCTGCTGCATTAAAATTGCTTCATATTTTAGACGGGGTGCTCACAATAAGGGCTTCCCCAAAGGTCAATTTCCCACTTTATTGGATTAGTAACAGCAATTGCTTGAATACATACTGGTCATCCCCTTATTACTGGGTCCATTATGTTTGACAGGAATGCCACGGGTTTCTTTTGTCCTGGGCAGTCCTGAGCCAACACCTCTTTCTGCAATTCCATTTACTGTGTTTAAAAGAGATGGAAGGTCTTTTCCAAATTTGGTAAATTTAATACAGAAGCCTTGGTTAAAGCTTGTTTCAAATTTTCAAAGCTTCCTCCTTTTGTGCCCCTCCCATTTCAAATTCCAAAGTCCAGATTCAATTAATTTTGCATAAAGGGTTTGGTAATATCAGTATCCCATCAACCCAAACCTCAGTATTTCCTTAGTTCTTGCTTGATTTCAGGTAGAGGTTGAAATGCCACCTCTTCTATTCTATCAGGAATGATGTTCTATTTCCCCCACTTAATTAAGTGTATTCTAATGCTTTGTTCACTCATTTTGATCTCACTTAATTTAAAAAAATACTACTTTCTTCTTTAGGTCCTAATATTAAATTTATCAAGAGCTTTCTGTGTAATCCAAAAAGGAGTCACCCATCGCCACTAGTACTGACTTTCATCTTCTGCCATCAAATTGTACACTTACGCTTCCCTTCTTTGGATCGGGCACCCTTTCTTTGCCTTCCGAAGGTCCCACATGATCCCAAAAACAAATCCCAAATCTTTCTGTTTATCGGTTCCACCCTCTAACTCCCATTTCTAGCTTCCAAATCCACACAAGTCTATGCAAACCAACTTTAAAGACAACTTTTCTGGATTACACTAAAACTTCCGTGCAAAGACGCAGGCAGAGATCCAGCCCCCACCTTAAAGAAAAAAATACCCAACAAGGAAAAGAAATCAAATCAAAGTAATTAGAATTTTTAAAACAAGCACACACAAATCAAAGGAATTTCAAAAGACTTTAAAGAGTCACAGAGAAAATCAAAAGACGTTTTAGGATATGAAAAAGGTTACTCTTGCAGTCCAAACAGGCTAGCTTCGGAAAGCTGTGCTTGCATTTGTCATGTCGCCTTCCTATAAACAATCAACTACTTCTGCTCTCAAGTAGCCACCCCCAACCATTTCCAAGCAATGTCCTAGCTGGGAGTTTTTGAACCCCAGAAGGAAAGCTTTGCCTCTCAGAAATCCTCAAAGGAAAAGGCTTTCCCCTCCTTCCCAACTTTCTTAACTTCCTATATTGTAAGGAGAATAGCTGCAAAAGTAAAACAATTTAAATGAAGTATTTTAGATCAATGCTCTGAAGCATATTTGTATCAAACTTTAGGGTCAATCTCTGCTTTTAATAAAATGCAAGTCAGATTCAGAAAATCTTTCAAAATCATTTCTTTTATATAAGTTTAATTAAATATTTGAAACCACAAAAATTATCAGAAAAATAAAATCAAAATTGTTTTCAGAGCAGAAAAGAAAAGTTTTTATATGCAAATGGAACAGTGAGAGAGAGGGGGGAGAGAAAGAGACTGCAGCCAATCCCCCCACTTGCCCTCCTCAGACAGATGAAGAGAAAAGGAAAAAAAATTTTAAAAGCAAACGGAGAACCCACCCTCCCTTAAACAAACTGTATTCCGAGTCAAAAACAGTGAAGCTACAAAGGCAGGTATCAGATAGCACCCTTTACCACGCCTTTCTCAGGCTGTTTCAGCAGAGAGAAAAAAATGGTAAAAAGAACAAAAGCCCTCAGCCCACCCTTTTCTGCTTTTCTCAAAGGAAGGGGGGGTCCAGAATACAGGGAGAGGAAACAAAAATGGTTAAACTGCATAGAATTCTCATCTCCTTTCGCCTCTTCAGCATCCGTTCAACAACACACAGACATTCACAGGGCACTGCACTTTTATCACTCCTTATGAGCTTTGGGACATCTCACACATACACTCACATTTGTGCTGCAATCAAACTGCTTGTGTACACCACTCCACATGCAAAAATCTCACTTTATGCAAACCAACGATTTAAGATGATTTAAAGGAGCTCCATTTTCTAAATATTTTTCATCCTCTTAGCAGGTTTGGAAATGATTACATACATACACATACACATACATATCATTAAACATTTCCAGATCTGTGGAGGGAGGTTGTTTGTTTTAATTTTATTTCCTTGGGCAGCCTATAGCTTATTTTTAAAGGCGTGGGGGAACTCAGAGTGCAGGTAATCATAATTATGATTGTGGGCCCAAACTACTCTCCGTTTCCCACATCTCCAAGTCAAGATGTTCAATTAATAGACATGTCATAATTAATTCAATTTTATTCAATTCTACACACTATTATTATAAATGCACATCAACAAAACAAAATAATTTTCAACAGGAATCACATCAAAGCAATCAATTCAACTTGTTTTCCCATTTAGACAGGCTTTACTTTTTTATTACCTGCTAAACCCCTGGGTGGGAAGAACAATAAAACAATTTCCTTTCTTTTCTTAGTTCCTTTAGAGCTTCTTAGCTCCCTTAAAAATGGTGATTTATCAGAATGCCTACGACACTGCGGCAGTTCCCTTCTCGTATCACACATTTTTTTTAACTTCTCACTTTTTATTCTGTGTACTTTAACTTTTATCAAGTTCTCTACTACACAATCCTTAACCAGGAGAATTAAAAGACGCCGTTTTTTTCTCCTCAGGAAAATCGATCAAATTTTCCTCTTCTGTCCCCAAAAATGGACAGGTCCCCTTTAAATTAATACTTGCCTGTTTTCTGGTGCTCCGTGGAGTTTTCTGAGTCTAGTCTGCCCTTTTGTGGGTTCTTGGCTGAACTGCGTTCTCCAGCGAGGACACGAGCATCCATTCAGTGAAGAATTTTGAAGACTGCAAAGGAGTCTGAATAGCCGGCTAAATCTTCACCTGGAAAGATGCCACTTCCTGCCAGTGCAGGCCGCCTGAAAATAATAATCTCTGCCTCCTAAAGTCCCGTCTGCTGGGTGCCAAAATTGTTATGGAAGAAAGGATATAAGAGACACCCCATAGAGCAGCTAGAGTCAGGTTTATTTTGCAAAATAGATTCAGATTCAGAGTTGTGTCTGAAAGTTCTGAATGAAGGGTCCATCTTTACACAACGCCTTTTATACAGTTTGGAACAAAGGATTCTTGCCATCACAGTAACTTTCCATACATTGGCATTTCTTAATTATTACAGACCTCTTTAGAGTGTTACACGTTGGCTTTGTATTCTCTGCAGCTGCACGTATTTCTTGTCTTCAGAATATAGTTGCTTTTACAATATCTTTTATATAAAGTTATCCAGCGCTTATCTATCCGCTTCTACTTTACTTCAGTCTTCTGTGTGCTCTGGGCCCATAACCTGTCAGAGTTTCTTGCAAAAAACAAATCCAGAAGCACTCACAGATAAACTGATGTAGCAGGGTTCATTACTTCTTTATATTCACAATAATACATGAAGTAAATTTATAATACCAACAGCAGATTCACAGTTTCATTTCAGCTCAGATCAGCTGACAAGTTCACACACAGTGCTTTCAGTTTCAATTTCTCAGCACAGACTCAGAAGCTAAGACACGCTTGGCTTCAGTTAGTCTCAACTCCCAGTTGGCTGACTTAGTTGCTATGCCTATTCATTGACTGACCTTGTTACCATGTCTTCCCAGTCATAAATATTCTGACAGTAAAGAACCACTACATTGCTACAGAAATGTATAGATCCAAAACAAGGGTGAAATGTAAAATTTGTTACTACCGGTTCTGTGGGCGTGGCTTGAGGGGGTAATGTGACTGGGTGGGCATGGCCAACTTTTTTTTTTAACTTTTCAAAGCAGGCAACTCAACTGGAATCGTCAGAGACTTTTCAAAGCATTTTTTTACCACCTCTTCGGCCAAGTGGTTGCAGAAAAAACTGTTTTGAAAAACCTCTGATGATCTCAGCTGAGCTGCACAATCATCAGAGGCTTTTTTTTTTTACTTTTAAAAGCATTTTTTCGGCTGAAAAGGTTGTAGAAAAAATGCTTTTAAAAGTTAAAAAAAGCCTCTGATGATCATGTGGTTCAGATGGGCATGGGGGGGGGGGCAAGGATTTTTGCTACCAGTTCTCTGAGCCACCTGCTGCCATCGCTACTGGATCGGGTGATCCGGTCCAAACTGGGAGCATTTCACTCCTGAACCAAAGACAAAAACCTCCTAGAATACATATGGATCAATATAAAAGAAAAAAAGAATGACATTGCCATAGGCCACCCAATCAAGCAGAAAAAATAGATTTACTTTTTGCCAACCAACTAACAAATACTGTAGTGTAGGAAACACACTATAATATTAATGAGGGACTTCAATTATCCTGACATCAATTGGAAGACTAACTCTGCACCAAGTGAGAAATCAAATAGGTTCCTAACCAACCCAGCTGGCAACTTTGTTGTCCAAAAGGTAGAGGAGGGAACTAGAGGGACAGCCTTACTGGACTTAATACTTACAAACAGAGAAGAAGTGATAGAGGGAGTTGAAACACCAGGAACAGTGGGTGAGAATGACCATGTCATACTAGAATTCAACATAATGCAAACACAAGCAATAGAATACAATGATACCAGAGTTCTAGACTTCAAAAGAGCTGATTTTAACAAGCTCAGGGAGAACTTGGGAAAGATTCTTTGGATGAAAATCCTTAAGAGAAAACAACTCAGGAAGCTTGGGAAACTCTGAAAAATGTGATCATAAAATCCAGTGGTGAAATGTACTACTGGTTCTGTGGGCATGGCTTGGTGAGGGGGAGGAGTAATGTAACTGGGTGGGCGTGACCAACTTTTATTTTACTTTTAAACCATTTTTCTACAACCTCTTCAGCCAAAGAGGTTGTAAAAAAAATGCTTTTAAATGGCTCTGCCGATCAGGCAACTCAGCTGGGATCGTCAGAGGCTTTTAAAAGCATTTTTCCTACAACCTCTTTGGCTGAAAAGGTTGTAAAAAAAAGGGCTTTTAAAAGCCTCTGACGATCCCAGCTGAGTTGTCAGATGGCAGGGGCTTTTTTTTCTTTTAAAAACCTCTGACAATCCAGCTGAGTTGCCTGATCAGTGGAGGCTTTTCTTTCTTTTAAAAACATTTTTTCTAAACCTCCTCGGCCAAAGAGGTTGTAAAAAAAAATTCTTTTAAAAGCCTCTGATGATCCCAGCTGAGCCGCGTGATCTTCAAAAGCTTTTTTTTTACTTTTAAAAGTATTTTTTTGGCCGAAGAGGTTGTAGAAAAAATGCTTTAAAAAATAATTTAAAAAGCCTCTGATGATTGCGCGTCTCAGCTGGGTATGGGGGTGGGCAGGGATTTTTGCTACCGGTTCTCTGAACTACTTGCCGCCATCACTACTGGATCGGGCAATCTGGTCTGAACCGGGAGCATTTCACCCCTGACAAAATCCCAGTCCAGCACACTACTGCTGGGGGAAAAAACAAACAAAAAACCCTCCAAGAAATCCAAGAAGAAACCAGCATGGCTACACAAAAATCTCTCAATCAAATTGAAAGTCAAAAAGGACAATGTTCAAAACAGGAAAGCCTCATTACCTTTTTAGAGAGGAAACAGACTAGATAAAGCAAGGACAGAGTTTATTAACTTTGCAAAGGGTCATTCCCCTCTCAAATGGAGGAAAGACGAAAAGAAAGCAATTTACACGGGTTATATACAGTCTTCAAAATACATCACAATACACGTAAGTAATGTCCCTTGAGAATCAGTTTCAGATCTTATATAACATATGTAATACATGTTCCACCCTGGAAATTCCCCAATTCCCAACAGAGATACCCCTCAAAAACACCAAGTGCGCACTTCCCTCTTCCTAGAACAGTCAAACTTAAAAACAACCTCATTAAACAATCTTAGTTCAGCCCTTTCCCAGAACATTGGAGAACATTGATTTCCATCAAAACAACTACATAATACATATTTCCCATAAGGTAATCATTTCAGAAAAGCTTTATTATGTTCTTTTTGTCCAGTTATATAATCAGGTTATACAAGGTAACATAAGACACTTAAAATAGCGTAACTCAGGTTACACTGTTACAGGAATAATTCTCATTTTTCTCACAATCCCCAATTCTCCACTTCTCCACTTTATTCCTGTAAATTATAAATATCCTGTAACAGTATAGAAACTCCTCTCCATACAATAAGTAATTTGGGCAATGCCATGTTACCACATAAGAACATTAACTTGGAGGGAGCTTGTATTCTTGTATGAAGGTGTATAAGTACCATATAGCTCAGTGCATTGCTTATATAAAAATTCCATTCTATTTGCAAGATCAATGTATTGAGGAGCTATCTAATATGTACAGTTGCACTTGGCATACACTATCTCTAAAAGATGTCTTAATACATATCCTCAGCCTCCTCGGTGTTTATTAAGGTTAGTGGTGCTTCTATAAAAGAATAACAGTGCTCAAATTCAGTATGGAAACATAGCTGCTACCATGTTATAGGGTAACTAGGCAACACAGCCAAAATCCCCATCCCTATCCGCACCTGTAGGATAACAAACGCTACCACAAGAAACCCCATTATTCCTAGTGAACTACCCTCCCCCCATTGTCCAAAGAGATAAAAGGTTGTTATCTTACCTCCAATTCATCAATCAATCGAGGGGAACTTACATCCACTGAATACCAAAACATAGACTTACACCAATCAATAGTATCTTGAGAAAGTATCTTTTCTCAACACAATCTAAAAACACAACAAAAATTATTATCACTCCTAGCCAAATACAAATCTCTTCTTCCATCCGTCGATCCTCAATCGTCTAAGGTTCATTGTCGAAAAGTCAATTTAAGAGAGTTTGCAGGTTTCGTAGCAACTGTCCATCCACAAGGCGAAACCACCAGTCCCTTCACTCTGAAATAGTGTACCCAGCCTTATTCCTTAGTCCTCACAGCCGACTCTGTAGTTAGCAGAAATTGGAATGGTCCTTCCCACACCGGCTGCAACTTCTTTTCAATAATGGCTTTAATCAGGACCCAGTCTCCGTTGTCGTACTCATTTACTTGGAAATCAAGAAGTGGAGTCTGTGCCAATTGTCCTTTGGACCTTAAATGAGAAAAACACTGGGGCAGTCTCTGTATATATTTTCTCAAAAAAACCATCTTTCAATTCTATCCTAGGCATTTCAAGTTTCCCCGTATATGGCAATCCAAATATCATTTCATACGGAGATATCCCCAGATCTTTCCTAGGACTAGTTCTTACTCTTAACAGAGCTAAAGGCAAACACTTCGTCCAAGGTAGTTGACACTCTAACATTAATTTTTTTAACGGAGATTTAATTATCTGATTAGCGCATTCACAACGCCCTGTAGAACTTGGCATGAATGATAAATGTAGTTGCCAATCAATTCCTAATTGTTCCATAACCTCTATCACCTGGACAATGAAATGTGTACACCTATCACTATCAATTAGATCAACCAATACATATTTGAGTATTATTCGCTCCAATGTGATTTAACAATTATCTGAGCACCTGTCTTTAAACAAGGAAAGGTTTCAAACCATCCAATAAGATAATCCACTATTATTATTTCATATGTCAATGGTCACACCACCCACATTCCAATGTAATCTACTTAGATTCATTGAAAAGGCCAAACAGTCAAATCTCTACATATTTTGCACATACACATTTATTTATTTCCGTACTATTTGTATAACTATTGTATACATACCCCTACACACATATATACATATATACGTTTAATAAAATCAATGAGTGCTTGTGCTCCCCAATGGGTTCCCTCACGCACTCATTCAATCACATTCCGCATCACCGCTTTATTAAGAATTTGCACTCCATCTTTAGTCATCCATTTCCCATTCACTTATGCACCCCTCATCCATCATTTGTATAATAGCAAATTTAGTAGGATCCTCAGCTGCCTCCCAAACTGCTGTGATAAGATCCACCTGTTTCAATTCCTTCCCTTTACTAGATATCAAGATTATCCCAAAAGTATGTAAGATACCATAAGCATACTCTAAATCAGTATAAGTATTCCCTACCTCATTAGTTAATATGTGCAATGCTTGCAATAAAACAAAACCTCACATGTCTGCGATGACCATTCAGACAGAAACTTTCCAGCTTCCAATATCTCAGTAGTGCCTCCATTCACAACTGCATAACCATTCAGTCTCTTCCCATTCTCAACCCGAGAAAACCCATTAATTTATAGCCACACAATTTCGTTCCACATCGTCTCATTCCCTTCTCTCTCCAGAATTCCAGAATTCAACTAAATTTAAATTCCTATTGGTCAAGAGAACCAAACTCTCTTGAGACATAAAAGAATCCCATATTTCAAAAACATAGCATACTGATTTGTACTGATGTGAACTACTCACCACCAATGCCCCACCAAAGGTTAATTTTCTACTCTTCTCCACTGAAGGTGCAATTGCAGCTTCTGCTTGTATACACAAGGGCTAACCTTGCACCACAAAATCCAACAATTATGAAAAAAATATTACAGGTCTCTTCTTCATAGCCCACACACAACCAACACTCTTTTGGCTATACCATCTTCCACTGCTACAAACCTTTCTTCCAAATAACTTCCTATAGCTTTTCATCAATAAATACTCAACTCTCCCCACTTCAGAGGAATCATACCACATCTCTATCACAAATTAACTAAACTATTTCCACAAGCTTCAAAAAAATGCAAAGCTTGATCTAAATTCACAAGTCTAAACCCCAAGTCTATACAGATTAACTTACAGGTAACTTCCTAGCTAGCCAGACCAAAAGTCCATCTTTGCCTTCTACTAGTAAGTAATTCTCTCCTCAAGGGAACATCCCTTATCTGGGCAATACTAAGCTAAAATAACATAGTCAACTATTCCCCAGGCTATTCAATATCTAGGCTATCCTAGTAATCTCCTTAACTTCTCAGCATTCAAAATCAAAATCATTCAAAATGCACAAACATAAATACATAACAGGGTCTCTACTCCAAAAAATATTTGTCCCAAACTTCCAATATCACTCCTCTATTATATAGATTTCTTTAAACACCTCAAACATTTCACAAACAAAAATAAAATCAAAACTCTGAGCAGGACAGGAAATATATCTGAGTAGCTGCCATATGCAGTCAGAAACAATGCTGCAGGATCATCCATTCGCCCCTCCTTTCTCTGAAACTCAGCAAAGGAAAAAAATGCGTAAAAGGGAAACCAAACCGCACCTTCCCTCTTCTCTTGTTCAGAACAAAAAGAAAGGGGACATATAGGGAGGAAAAATACTACTCCTGTCTCCATTTAAATCGTAAATACCTTCTTTTAATCCCACTTCTCCGTAGGATCTCTCACTCATCTCTCTTTCTCATTCAAACACTTGATATTACTTTCATAACAACAACAACAAACCCTTACCACTCACTATTCCATTATACAAAGGTAGACCTTCGGGGGGGAGGGGGGGCTCAACACACACTCATATTTATCCTGCAAACAGACCTTTCAGTGTACTCCAACACACACATATTTTCTCCCTGCCAATTAGTCAGCATAAATACTTCAGGGAGCTTTATTATTATTCTCAATATTATTATTTTACTCCTATTATTATTTTACAAGACAATGAGCTCTATTGCCTAAACAACTCTCATTACACACAGACGCCTTCACACTTACATACCATTTAACAACAATTGCAAACCTGGAATAAACCCTGAGAAGGTTCTATCCCTTCAGATACCCATTTCATTTCTATCCCTGACATCTTGTAGTTTATTCCTCAAGCAGCGGAAAACTTCAGGATGTGGTTTTTAATCAAAAACTTGATTTTGGGCCCTAACCACCACCTGCCTTCCACAGCTCCAAGCTCAAGCCAAGAAGGTCACTTAATTCACCGGCACACACATATCACTATCACAGCACATTAATCAAAGACAAATTATTTGCATTCAACCTCAGGTAGATAATAAACCTTCCCTTCTTTACCCTCATTCTTACAGAGTTTTCTGCCTCATCCAAGAATGAAAAAGATCTGTATACTACTACAGTATTTCTACTTCTTCCACCCATAACAGGCCGAAGCAACATCATCCCTCCAGATATTTCTTATCTCTTAATAAGAGGGATAGGGGAAACATCAACTATCGGTTCAATTTTCCTTTCCTGTTCTTCAGTTCATATATTCACAGTGAAGTCCGCACTAGAAAACTTAAGCTCACATCCCAGAAGAGACAATGCATCTCTCTCAAGCAAATTATTACCTGCTTCTGGAACAAATATCACATCCAAATGTATAATACGCTTTTCACAACTCAATTCCATATTCTTCAACAATCGCACAAATAGAGGTGCTAGTCGCACCTGTATCTATGAGAAACACATGATCCTCCTCTTCTGGTCCCACTAATGAATTTATCAAGGGCTCTTTCAAAAACTCCTGACACCACTAATCATCTTCTCCCAATTCCAGGATGCTGTTGCCGCATTGCAACAGAAGTTTCACAAAGCCTAATCCTCTTCTACCTCTTCTCTCCCATCTGCTGGCTTATTCGCAGACATCAGCATTTGACTTCTCTGCCTAGCCTTTATTCACATAAACTTTTTTTGACTTCATTCAACAGAGCAGTAATATCAGAAGCAACTCAATCTTTCTGTATCTTTTTTTAATATCTGGCCATGCCATCGTTACAAATTGTATTGTCATCAAGCACTCATAAGCTAGTGTTTCAGGAGAAAGACCAGAGTACTTATTTAAATTGTCCTTAGTACGTTCCAGAAACATAGACGGTTCTTACAGCAGCTGTTCTTTCACAAGGCTTTTGTTAATTTTGTCCCTTGAGGTATAGCTGTCTCAACTCCCTAAAGACTTACCCACTTCAGGTCTTCCATTTGCTCCCGGTCAGCAAAATTATTATTATTCCAACCAGGATCAGCTAATGGAAACTTAACATTGGCAGCAACGGGCTGAGCAGCCCCCACTTGGGTTTTATCCCAAAACGCCATAGCTGCCGACCTCTCCTCTGGAGAGAACAAGTTACCCAATATATTCTGCAACTCTACCAAAGTATATAGATTGGGTCCCAGGAACAGATCCAATGACTCAGACAACTCGATCGGATCTACTTGTAAAGACGGCATGTTGCTTTTATAATTTCTCAAATCAACGCTCTGTTGAAATCTCTCCTTCACTGCTCCCAGCAATAACTTCAATTCCACTCACAGCTTCTGCTCCATTTACATTATAAGGAGGAGGGGGAGGTGGGCATGTGGCATAAGATAAAGCTACATATAACAATTGAGCTTTCCATTTCTTTTTCACCAAAACCTTCTTCAAAGCATTTACCCAATATGGGTCTGACTCCCCAAACTTACTCCACCTATAATTAGGCTGTATCAACACAAATGTCGGCCAAACCTTGTACAATAATTAATCATAGTCACCTTATCTAACATCTTTGTATAAGCTTTCAACCAATCCTATGACACTGTGTTAACAATTTCCCTAATGGAGATATGGGAGATGGAGGGTATTTCAGTCTCAGGAGC
Source organism: Coluber constrictor foxii (assembly GCA_038048745.1). Lineage (NCBI taxonomy): Eukaryota > Metazoa > Chordata > Lepidosauria > Squamata > Colubridae > Coluber > Coluber constrictor. The sequence goes on along the minus strand of CM075961.1, from coordinate 107,444,508 downwards.
ACTTTTCCCTAGTAAAAGCCCCATACTTTCCCTAGCCTATATTATACTAATTATACACACAAATCATACATGCCGCACGCACACACAAACATACACAAATCCAAACCACCAAAAAGAGAAAACATATACTCACTCCTAGTGCACTATAGTCCTCAGGAACGTTCCTCTCTGTCCAGGCATTCACATCTCTGCCTCAGGGTACATAGAAAAGCAATTCCGACTAGAAAGGAAATAACCCCTTTTCACTGAAATCCGTGTGTATGCACGCAAGGATTTCCTTACCAGACGGAAAGATTTCAAGACCCTTCGGGTGCCAATTGTGAAAAACAGGAAAGCCTCATTACCTTTTTAGAGAGGAAACAGAGACTAGATAAAGCAAGGACAGAGTTTATTAACTTTGCAAAGGGTCATTCCCCTCTCAAATGGAGGAAAGACAAAAAGAAAGCAATTTACATGGGTTATATACAGTCTTCAAAATACATCAGAATACACGTAAGTAATGTCCCTTGGGAATCAGTTTCAGATCTTATATAACATATGTAGTACATGTTCCACCCTGGAAATTACCCAATTCCCAACAGAGATACCCCTCAAAAACACCAAGTGCGCACTTCCCTTTTCCTAGAACAGTCAAACTTAGAAACAACCTCATTAAACAATCTTAGTTCAGCCCTTCCCCAGAACATTGGAGAACATTGATTTCCATCAAAACAACTACATAATACATATTTCCCATAGGGTAATCATTTCAGAAAAGACTTATTATGTTCTTTTTGTCCAGTTATATAATCAGGTCATACAAGGTAACATAAAACACTTAAAATGTCGTAACCCAGGTTACACTGTTACAGGAATAATTCTCATTTTTCTCACAGACAAGAACAAAAAATGGAAAGAGGGACACATAACTAAGGCAGAATATCAGCAGATAGCCAGAATCTACAAAGACGAAGACAGGAAAGCAAAGGCTCAGAATGAACAAAGAGTTTCTTCCAACATATAAATAACAAGAAAAAAATCAAGGAAACAGTTTGTCTGCTAAAGAGAGAAGACAGCAAAGAAGTAACAGCAGAGAGAAAGCAGAGCTGCTTAACTCATTCTTTGCATTGGTCTTCACGCAAAAAGAAACAATAGTCCAACCTACCAAAAACATAACTAAAAAAGAGAGACTAGAAATAAAAGTTAAAATAAACAAAATAATAGTAAGAGAACATTGATCTTGATGAATACAAATCACCTGGGCTTGACAGATTACATCCCAGAGCTCTAAAGGAGCTGGCAGATGTCATCTCAGAACCACTGTATCACATCTTCCAAAATATCCTGGAGCACCTGAGGACTAGAAAAGAACTGATGTGGTTCCCATCTTCAAAAAAGGAGAAAAAACTGACCCAGGAAACTACAGACCAATCAGCCTAACATAAATACCTGGGAAGATACTGAAAAAGATAATAAAAAACAGATCTGCCAACATCTAGAAACAAATAAAGTAATAAGTAGAAGTCAGCATGAATTTTTTAAAAACAGATCATGCCAAACCAATCTTATTTCATTCTTCAACATAGTGATTAAATTAGTAGACCAGCAAAATATTGTGGACATAATATACTTAGACTTAGCAAGGCATTTGACAAAGTAGACCACAACCTACTTCTTGGTAAACTAGTAAAAAGTGGGACAGATAGCATCACCATCAGATGGATTTGTAAGTGGCTGACAAACCATATTCAACAAGTAGTTCTTGTTGTGGTACTACATGTACAGGGAGGGAAGTAAGCAGTGGGGTACCATAAGGTTCTGCCCTAAGTCCAGTACTTTCAGTATCTTCATAAATGACTTAGATGAGAGGAACTTACCAAATTTGCCGATGATAGTAAACTAGCAGGAATAGCCAACACCCTAGATGATAGGCTCAAGATTTGGATGGATATTGACAGACTTGAACACTGGGCCCTATCTAACAAAATGAAATTCAATGTAGAGAAAAGTAAAGTTTTACACTTAGGCAAGAAAAACCAAAAGTACACATACAGACTGGATGAAACCAGGCTTAATAGCAGTAACTGTAAGAGGGATCTTGGAGTCTTAGTGGACAACCAATTAAATATGACCCAACAGGGTGCAGCAGTAGCCAAAAAAGCCAATGCAATCCTAAATTACATTAAGAGAGGGATACAATCAAGTTCAAGGGAGATATTAATACTACTCTATAAAGCCTTAGTAAGACCACACTTAAGAGTACTGCATCCAGTTTTGGTCACCACACTATAAAAAAAATTTGAGATTCTAGAAAGTGTGCAGAAAAGAGTAATCAAGATGATTAGGGACTGGAGGCTAAAACATGATGAATGGTTGCAGGAATTGGGCATGGCTAGTCTAGTGAAGAGAAGGACCAGGGGAGACATGATAGCAGTCTTCCAATATTTGAGGGGCTGCCACAGAGAGGAAGGGGTCTAGCTGTTTTCCAAGGCACCTGAAGGCCAGATAAGGAATAATGGATGGAAACTGACCAAGGAGAGATTCAACCTAGAAATAAGGAGGAATTTTCTGTCAGTGAGAACAATGAACCTATGGAACAGCTTGTCTTCAGAAATTATGGGAACTTCATCACTTGAGACTTTCAAGAAAAAATTGGACTACCATTTGTCAGAAATGGTATAGGGCCGTGATGGCGAACCTATGGAACGGGTGCCACAGGTGGCACGTGGAGCCATATTGGTGGGCACGCAAGCTCAGCTCCAGCACGCATGGGTGCGCCGGCCAGCTGATTTTTGGGCCCACCAGAAGTCAGGAAACACACTGTTTCTGGCCTCCGGAGCGCCTCTGGGGGGTTGGGGAAAGCCATTTTCACCCTTTCCAGGCTCCTAGAAAGGCTCTGGAGCATGGGCAGAGCGAAAAACAGGCCTACCGGGCCCACCGGGCCATCACGTGCCAAAAGTGGGAGGGGCACGGGGGGCCGGGGCATATAGAATTATGGAAGTGGGCACGCGTGCGTGTGACCCCATCATGCTCCCCCCGCTATGGGCACGCAATGGCAAAAAGGTTAGCCATCACTGGTGTAGGGTCTCCTGCTTGAGCAGGGGGTTGGACTAGATGACCGACAAGATCCCTTCCCACTCTGTTAATCTGTTAAAAAACCTGTTATCTAGAAAAGTATACTGTTTCAGTGAAGATCATATCCACTGGTCAGATAACATCTGCAAACGTTCTGTTCAGTTTGGAAGTGTGGACCACTATTTTCACAGGTCATTTATTATTAATTGATGGCCTTACAACTCTCCTTTTCAAGTTAAGTAATTGGGTTCTATAAACAGTTGTGCTTTTCTCCCTTACTGGGATTTTTATGCCATTCCATAAACAAAAATAATTGCAATAGAGAGATTTGGGTAACCATTCAAGAATAAATTCTCAAATGTAGCAGCATGCCATTGAGATCATTAAGTCAATATTTTTTTCATTGTAATTAAACATTTATGTAACTTCTACTCTTTAAAACCTGTTTTCACCTTCCTGCAGTTTGTGATGTTTTAGTGCACCTCCATCAGTCAGATGTTGTTATTCTGTTTCCCAATATGGAGTATATTTAAAAGAGCTTTCATCCTGCTATACTCCTCTTAAGTATAGATTTTTAATTGAAAATCTTTTATGGAATAGAGGTTTGCTTATCTCACTTCTATATCAATAACTCCCCATTTTGATGGACATTATGATAAAATTATAAAATAATAAATGTTACATCTTAGAAACAGTTTACATGGTTTGCATAGTAGAGTGAATCTGATATAAAACTACCTTAAAAATAAATGTTTTATTTATTACATTAAACAAATAATGACCTCAACGTCTATGAGAAGCTTTAGTTGGTACAAATTACACTATGCCTTCTGAGAAATGTATGGTGTTGGAAACCTATTGCATTAATATTCCAGTATCTGCACTGGCAAAAGACTATATTGCATCAGAACACTTGGTGATACCCTGTAAGATCTTATATGTTTGGGGCTTATCATACATAAAAGATTTATCCATCTACCAAATCATTGCATTTTAATGTTCTCTGGGCTTAGTGTGATTCAAGAGCTCTCTAAACACCCTTTTCCAACCTCCCAATGTTTGCTGTTCAGTCCACAAGTATTAGTGTTGAGAATTCTGGGAGATGAAATACATACAAGAAAATGGCAATTAAGTTAGGGAAGCTGTTATAAAATAAGTAGAAACCATGTCTTATCTTTGGCATTCCTTTCCCTTAGATAATATTAAAAAGCTGAAGCTGCATATCAGCAATATTATTTTTAATTCCTCTGATTTTTGCTATATAGAACAGAACAGAGATTTGCCTGAAAACTTGGCAAGATGGACAAGAAGCTTACAATCAAACATGACCATTTTGTAAACACCAGTTGAGTACAACTGGGTCTCAAGAAGAAGCAGTTTGAAAAGAGTCTATTACAAAAAGAGGGGTGAAAAAGGCACAGGATTTAAATCCTAGGAGAGACATTTGTAGGGAAAAAAAATCAGATTCTTAGTTAGTAGGAGATCCTTTTTAATAAGAGTTTTTATATCTGCAATGATATCTATTCAAGTAGATTTCCTGTTTTCCCACGAAAAAAGTGAAAATAAAGCCAGGCACCTGGGAGGAAGCCTTTAACAGTGAGCAACTTTTCTATAGCTGAAATCAACATTTCACCTGTCAAATACTGTAGCAATTGACATAATGAGTGGAAAGAAATGAGAGGCTTCTGAAGATAATTTCCACACATTGAGAAGATTGAAAGAACTTAAAGGCAAAAATACAGGAACCCCACAATATATGTCAAAGGATGTGAATGAGTTAGTAAACAGAGCAAAGACCAAACAAAAGGCAGCAGCTCACAAAAATCTAAAATGAAATAAGACCAGAATACTCAGATACAAACCTCAAATAAGATTGACTAAATCACTTCAGGCTGAATTCAGCCCAAAATTATTCTAGAGGGGGAAAAATAAAACAGCCGTCCCTACCATTATGCTGGTTAGATGAACTACAGATTATATCATCTCCAGCCAGCATGGAACTTCTAGCCAGAGATAATATGAATTTTAACTCCAACATTTCTAGAAGGCAACATAATATATAAGTTTCAGCTACTGAATTCTTTCCCTTTATTGCTCAAGTATACATTATCCCACCACACCATCACATAATATTCACTCATTTAAGTATTGGGTCCCAAATTAATTGTCTAGAGAGGAGAAATCCATGGACAGTTTGATATCCTTAATAAATCAGTCAGCAGAGTAGATATACTGTTGTTACACCACCATCTTTCAAAGAAATTTAATAAATACAGCAAGACACAAGTGCTTTGTGACTTGCATCCATCCCTGAAATATACACATATTTATGTTTTTTAAAATGGCTTCCTGAGCTTTAAAGGTATCTATTCTTCACACAAACTACATACTTTGAACATTAAAATCTATATTCAGTTATGATCAAAATTACAAAAATGAATTTTAATTTTCTCCAGGGCCAAGCAAACAAGAACAAACAATTTCCTACTGTTCTTTTAATAAAAAACTGTCGGCTTGCAAAACATCTGCTTCAGAAATTATCACTAAAAGTTTGTTACAACAATTTCTAGTATTTCTAGCATTTCACCATTGGATAAGGAATTTGTTCCTCCCATAAGCAATAAAAAAGTTGCAAGAGTTAATATTAATGAAGCATGAAATTCAGAATTTACAGGTGATCCTGTTGATGAATCCAGAAATAGAGTTCCTGTAATCAGCTAAGAGGTGCAGTAAAAGCAAGAGCAAAAATAGGCAGATCAACAAAGGGGAAGGGAGAGTTTTCAGTCTACATGAAATCTGTCTTGGCTTGGGTTCCAATGCAAACAAAATTTTGCATTACTCATAGGTAATTAGCACTAACATGCAGATTTTAAGGAACATTTCTAAACTATGATTCATTCTTCTAGCTTCCTTGTAAGATTGAATGTCTTTTCCTCTCCGTTTCTGATATGTGAATTTATTTTATTTATTTATTTATTTATTTATTTCATCAAGCATGTATTTTATGACAGATACAAGTGTAAACATAATTATAAATACATGAAAAGCATAAGAATAAAAGAAAACTTTAGGCCAGGGATGATAAGCACACTGGTGAGTTTATACATGCCACTTACAGACCTCTTAGGAATGGGGTGAGGTCTACAGTAGACAGTCTAAAGTTAGAGTTTTGGGGATTTGGGGAAGAAACCAGAGAGTCAGGTAGTACATTCCAGGCATTAACAACTCTGATACTGAAGTTGTATTTTCTGCAATCTAGTTTAGATCGGTTTACCATGAGTTTGTATCTATTGTGTGCTCTTGTATTGTTTTGGTTGAAGCTGAAGTATTCATTGCCTAGTAGGACATTGTAGCAGATGATTTTATGTACTATGCTTAGGTCAGACTGAAGATGGCGAAGTTCTAAGTTGTCTAAGCCCAAAATTTCGAGTCTGCTGGCATAAGGCATTTTGTTGCGAGCTCAATTGTATTAATGTCCAATATGCAGTGCGGGTTCCAGACAGATGAGCTGTATTCAAGAATTGGTCTGGCAAAAGTTTTGTATGCCCTAGTATGCCCTTGCTTGCATTTTTATAAATTGCAGTTTAACACGCTTTTTGCCTGAAGATAAGCCTGATTAGAACTTGCTCTAGTATTTAAACCACTGGAGTATGGAGTATTTAAATTAATCAATACAATACATCAACAGAATACCTACAATACAATGAGTATTTTAGACTATATTATATGTAATCTAGGATTTTAATCAGTTTGTTAAACAAGCCATGGTAACCTGATTAGAACATTATATCAATCTACACTGGATAGGCTTATATCATATTAAATAAAAATGTAGAATAGGATTTAGGATGAACAAGTCCAAAAGATAGGAATGAATTAGGTAGATGATGTGATTAATAAAAAATGGAAGTAGGTTTTTTAAATTATTTGGGGTTACAGTCAAGAAATATGAAACCTAGATATGTTGAAGTTTGTCATAATAACAATCTTTATAATAATTCCAAGCACAGTTTACACATGTTGTTTTCAAATCAGATTCTGCTTGCAAATGGAAGCAATTTCTTAATAATAGGCAGAATATGACAGTTTATAGGATACAGTAGCAGCCCCCAACTTTCCAGCTCTGTGGTCTGGAAGCAGCACTGTGGAGATGGGGGAAGGGGAGAGGAAATTGTTTCATACACATGCATGTTGCTAGCAGAAATTGAACTTTCCCAACAGTCTATGGTCCAATACTAGGCCACGGACTGGAGGTGGGGATTCCTGGGATAACGGATTATCTAGAATCTGCCAAGTTTTTGGACTTTTCCCCACCAAGTATAATTAACACACAGGGATATGTTAAAAAAGTCAAGATGGCAGCCATAATGGAATTGAAACGCCACCTATTTCTTATATGCAATATTATGCATATATCAATATTATGAAAAATTGATGGAATTTTGATGGCATTCTCATGGCCACCATTTTGACTTTGATCATATGCAATGGGCATCCCTAAATATGGACAATGTCAATGGATTATAAAATATGGTGTTGAAAATATTTAAAGGGAATCAGACCTAATCTTGGTTTGTAACATTTGGTGAAAAATTTTCTAATTCTATGTTGTATCCGAAATTCTTTGCCCAGGCAATCATTGTTTCTTTAACTATCTTTAACTATCTTTAACTATCTTTTCCTCCATTTTATAGTTTATATATATATATTATTTTTGTAGGTCTTTATGTGTATTATTCTTTATGCCAGGGTTTTTCCTACCTAAATCAAGATGTTTCATAGCCAAAGTTCAATGAAATCTCATTCATTAGATTTTTTGGCCTTCTCAAACCTTAAAGCAGCCATCTTGCTGTCTTTTTGAATATCTGGGGAGACTAGGATAGCTATTTCTGGCTTTTTTGCCTTCCTCAACCAGCCACACCCCCTTTTTTCTTGACTCTGCCCTGTAACAGTCAAAGATTTATTAATTTTATTTTCGTAGGTCTTTACGTGTATTATTCTTTATGCCAGGGTTTTTCCTACGTAAATCAATTAATATATATATATTAATCAATTTTTCATCTGTCCCCATTAAAATTTTGTCCAATGCTATTTGTTCTTTGTTTACATCCCATAATTTAACATCTTTTTCATGCCTTGCTTGGATTTGCAAATACAGCCACCAACTCCTGTTTCTGCAATTGTTGTCTGATCACCCCTTTCATCAAAAATATCCTTGTAACATACAGTTTCTCTGACCCATTTTTTCACTGCAGGAATAGGGTCCCATTTTGGAAGAGGTAATCCGGTAACACTGATAGTCATGAGGTTGGTTAGATTGGAAACAGTTAGGCGTCTTCTGCTCTCTGAACATATCATGTTCATTTTCAAAAAACCCATTTCCACTTCTGCAGAACTCACTGCAATTGTTCTGACAATATCTTTTGCTTTTTTGATACTGTCAGGAATTGCATACCTCTTCAAATCTTTTAAGACATTCTCCACAAACTCTCTATAGTCGTTGATGTCAATGTTCAATGTAATTGAAAATGTCACTAAATGTGCACAGATGTTCTTCAGCTGCTGCCCATGGAACGACTATTTCTTCAAAATCCCAGTACTTTGGCATCAAAAATTGTAGAAACTGTAGTTTCTTTGTGGTGTCTTGCAGTTGGTTCCCAGTTTTTAAATGTTCATAGTCGATCAGTTGTTTCTGCTAATTTTTGATGACTTTGTAAAAGTCTTTCTCAATGAAGACCAACAAATCAATTGTTTTCTGTGAAGCTTATATTCCTGAAAGTTTCTGTAAGTATTGCCTCTCCTTCCAATTTAAGAAAGTAAAAACTCTTGAACAGTTCAAAGGCTGCTTCAGTTTAGGGTTCCCCTCCCCCTTCGTTTTTAAGAGGTTGGTAATGGGGAGGGCAATCTGAGCGAAAGTGGGGAACTGGCGGTAAAAATTAGTAACACCCAGGAAGCTTTGTAACTGTTTACATGTGCACGGTAGTTCCCAATAAAGTACAGCCTGCACTTTTTGAGGAATCATTTCTGTGCCCTGGCGTGAAATGCGGTACCCCAAATAGTCAATCTTCTCTTGGAATTTACACTTAGAAAGTTTAGCATAGAGTTTGTTTAAAACAGCTAGTTTTAAACTGTTCTGCTTTGGTCTCGGTATATATTAAAATGTCGTCCAAGTAGACCAGGTCCCCGTTATCCAAATGCTGATGTAGCACTTCATTTATTAATTGCATAAACACTGTGGGGGCTCCTTGTAACCCAAAGGGGAGCACCTTGAATTGGTAGCACCCGAGGCAGGTGTTAAATGCTGTTTTCCATTCATTCCCCTCCTTAATTCTGACACAGTAGTAAGCCTTCCTTAAGTCCAGCTTTGAATTTTTTTTCCTTTAGTGAGGTGTGGTAGCATATCTTTCATAAGGGGGAGGGGGTACATGTTCTATATTTAAATTTCTAAAATCAACACAAAGCCTCCAACTACCTATAAGCCATCATGTTTTGAGCCATCTTTTTTTTTCTCTAAATAACACTGGAGCTGCGATTTTTGGTCGGGCTCGCTCAGTGAAATCCCTTGCTAGGTTTTTTTCAATAAATGTTCTCAGTTCTTCCAACTCCCTCGGAGACATGCTGTACATCTTGGGTTTAGGGAGTTTAGGGCCAGGTAAAATTTCTATCACACAGTCGGTGGTGCAGTGGGGAGGGAGCTCAACTGAGGCTTTTTCATTAAAAACTTCAGCCAAATCCTTGTATTCTATGGGTATGCGCTCGGTTGGCGTGGCATGACCAGGAATGGCTGTTTCTCGGTGCTCTGCCCCCTCTGTTTCTTTACATGGATTCTCAGCAAAAGTCACGTGCACCTGAAATGTTATGATGCCTTGTTTCCAATTAATTTTGGAGTTCCATTTTTTCAGCCATGCAAGGCCCAAGACCAACGGCCATTCCATGCAAGTGCCACTATAAATGTAAGCATTTCCTTATGACTTCCAATGTCTATATGCAGAGCCTCGATGGCAAAAGAAGCTGGCTCCTCCCCTGCTATTGACCCATCTAGTTGGCAGAAAGCGATGGGGTTTTTTAGCTTTCTTATGTTAATCCCCAACTTTCCTACTAGGCTTGGGCTGATCAAACAGCAGGTGCACATTGAGTCCACTAGAGCGGAGATATTTATCTCCCTGTCCCGATTTGGGATAAATAGTCTTAAGGGGAGGATAAGCAGTTTAATTGGTTTGCTTACCATGGTTCATCTTCTGGATCGTTTCCGAATGAGTGTGATTCCTCCTGCTGAGATGCTGGGGTTTCCTCCCCAAAGGGGGGGATGGAAATTCTACGATCTCCCTGCTCGTCAGGGCAGTCTCCTTCCCATGCTGGCCAGCTTTTGCAAGTTTCCCTCCTGGTGGGTGGTTCCAGGCAGCTGTTTGCGAATGACACTCTGCAGTTCGGTGCCCCTCTTTTCCACACTTAAAACAGGCTGAGGATTTTGGAGAAAATGCGGTTTGTGGTTTGAGGGGCTGTTCTTCCATTGGGGTGGGGATTTCTTCCATACTAGCCCTGCTTGGTACTGGTTTCTGGCCATATCAATCTCAGCTTCTTTGGTGGTGATGTACCACTCATGTAGGTGATTCGGTGTACCTTGGGCCATGCAGGCATTGTATAGATCATCACTCAGCCCATCCTTGAAACAGTTCACCAAAATATCCTCTGGCCAGGTCACATGATATGTGAGGTCCAGGAATTCTTCTGTATACTCTGCTACTGGCTGTCGTCCCTGCTTCACCACCTTAATGCGGTTGCATGCTTTGCAATCTGCAAGGGGGTCCTCAAACCGTCATTGCAGGGCCATCATGAAATGGTCGAAATCCCGCAGTTTTGGTGCATTGACGTTTTTCAGGGTCACCATCCATCTGGCAGCGGCACCCTCTAGAGCTAGGGTCACAACTCATACTTGGGATCCTTGGGTTTGGAAATCATGCCCGTACTCTTGCATATAGGTGAGCACGTATGCCACAAAGAATTCTAATTGTTGTGGATCACCATCAAACTTCACCCCAAGGGAGGGAGTTTCTATTTCCAGTTGCAGGACTCGGGGCTGGTTGGGAATGGGCGCTGGTGTGCATGCTGCCTGGAGGGGAGGGTTTGCTGGGTCTTCTTCCACTGCTACTGTGCCATTATAAATCGCAATAATAAATAATAAATAATCTGCTCAATAGGTGGGCTCCAGAAGGGGGTGCCTTCCCTGGCATCATCCGTGACTGCTGGCCTTCCAACGCTCCTTGGTTGTTTTCCTGGCTCCCTTCGATGTTGAGATTTTCCAAAGTTTCCATCACTAGTTGGGTTATATGCCTCTTCAGACAATCCTCCCTCAGTGATGCTTTGGTTAGTTCCCCCAGTCAACGAGGGCTTCTAGTTCCAGTTTCCAACCCAGTTTTCGGTTACCATGGCTGAGGTTGACTCCTCTGGTTCTCTCATCCCAGCTATCTTTCTTTCTGATGCAAATTAACCAGCGGGGATTTTTGGGATTCTCCAGGGCTACCTCATCCTCTCCAATGGGTGTATGAAGCAGGCATCTGGCTGGGTGGTGGTTGATGTCTTCCCCTAGCATTCGGCTTCTCCCTGTTCCCTGCTTCATTCAGATATGGTTTACAAGGTCCCCTCAGTAGAGCGAAGATTGCTTTCTGTAAGGATTTCCTCTTCTTCCAACTTAACAAAGTAAAAACTCTTCAAACATAGTACTTCAAAAGGAATCTTTTACTAAGAAGTGACAGCAATGGATTTAAAGCAACATCTGAATACCCTTAGTCAAGACAAGTAGGATTAAAGCAGTAGAGACCCCTCTCTTCAGCCAGAATGCAGATTTTAGCCAATATCCAAGTGTGAAGATATTTTCTTTACGAGCTGCCCTGAGAACCAGATAAATTATGTATTCACATTGTTATCCTCCGTTATCCTTTAAAGTGAAACAGCCCACATGGCTGTCATAAACATTCCTCAACGTTAAGGAGATCTCTGGCACCTTGGCACCAGGATATAGGTTGTAAAATATGTGTTGACACAGGCAATGCTAGTAAATCGAATCCAATACTCCCCCTTCTCCCAATTGAATGGCAGTATCACCTTTAGGGATTGGACAGTTTCTTAGGTGATTAGTCCTTCAACTTTTCTTTCATATGGGCCCTTTCCCTTTGTTAGCAGTTCAAATGCCTTTATTGATCTTCTCACCAGTTTTTCAGCGTTTATTGTGTTTGTATTGCGTGCTTGCAATGCAGTTGAAAGAAGTGAAATTTCCTCCAAAATGTCTATCATCAATGCCAAATTGTTTAAGAAATGTTTATCTTCCAGATGGGCACCCACACCTGAGTACTTTGCATTCCCATGAAAATATTGATGTAGCACAGGATAAGCATGCCATACAGCTATGGTTGCCCATAAACTACAGGCAGCCCAACATGGCCCAAAAACTCGACCAATCCTTATGATGTTAATTTCAAGTTCTTCAGATATTTTGTCAAGTTCAATTCGGTTGTTATTGGATTGCTGGAAAATAGAGCATATCTTATCAATAAATATTTTAAAATGATTTACTTGCTTTATTTCCTTTATGGCATCATCTAAAACAAGTTGCAGGTGATGCTTCAAGCAGTGCCATATGGTGATGTTTGGAAACTGTTTTGCTATTCTGGTTCTCACTCCAGATTTTCTTCCAAGCATAATGCTGGCACCATCAGAGCAGAACACTATTAATTTTTTTTGTAGGTAGTCCCGGATAAATCCAACCTTATGTAAACTTTCAAAAACTGCAGAACATATTGTCTCTGCATCTTGTTTCTTCAATTCAATAAGCTCAACAAAAATTGTTGGTGGGTCCTCTGAGTCCTCAACTTTTAAGAAAACTATCAGAATTGGTTTGCAGGATACTGTTGAGGCTTCATCAATGATCAGACATATTTTCAGATTCCGCGCAACGATGCTGGAAAACATTTGGGTTTTAATTTCGTTTGCAATGCACTCAACTATTTTCAGAACTGTTGGCCTTGAATGCAATCCTGCTCCCAGATCATCTCCATTTTCAGTTTGTAATTCTGTCAATTCCTCTATGCTTGAAATTGGTCTGCATGCTTTTGCCAGGCTGTAAACAGTTTTGAACATTTTAGAGGTGGTGCCAAATTGCCTTTCAGAAATCTTGTCCATTGCTTTTGTTATGGCTTCCTGCTCAGCTTGTTTTTTGTTGTCTCTAAAAATGGTGTGAGATTTTGACAAGAAATGTTGTCTCATATTCTTCTGGAGAAACGTCTGGTGCATTTACTTGTTTTTCCCAGCTGGCTCAATCTTGAAACGCTTCCACTCTTTGGACACATGAATTCCGCTCTCCATTGTGAAGCCATGTTTCGCACAGTAAGTACAACCCAGTTTCTTGTTTGAAACTTCCAACCCATCATACTTCTCTTGGAAGTAGCTGTACTGATGCATGGTCCAACAGTCTGGAAGAATGCTTCTGATTTCGGATGCGGCGGGTGACTCTATACTGATTTGCTGCTTTCTCCGGTTTCAGGTGGTGGTGCTTGTGGTGCAGGAGATGATTTTTGTTCTACTTGCTGGTGGTTGTTCAAGTTTTGGTTTCTTGGCCAAGAAAACCATGGAAGTCTGTTGCCTTTTTATCCTTCCTGTTAAACGCGGCAGCTACTGCAAAAAGAAAAAAAAGGAGCATTGTTAGCTGATAACACACAATGTAAAAGCACATAAAAAGCTTCAAAAAGCCCAAAAACCAACTTTCACACTTTGCACACACACAACACAACAAAACACAACTGGTTCACCCACAATGTAAAAGCAGCTGTACTTGACCCAAAATGGCCCCTGCAATAAGCAGGAAACTCACACAGCCACAAAAAGCCCAAAAACCAACTTTCACACTTTTTCCACACAAAATGCCACATACAGCTTTGTGAGATTGTGTGTGTTTTTGTAGTTAGAATGAAACACTACAGAAACACACCAAATCTCAAAAAGCTGCACAAATATTTTATTTTATTTTCATTTTTAGATAAAAGCAGCTAAATTTAAAACTTCCTAAATTTAAAACTCCTAAAAAAACCCCAATTAACTATTTTTTTTAAAGCTCCCAAAGTGGGAGAAAAACTCAGTTACTTACCCAATTGAAGGGACAAGGCAGGCAGGCAGGCAGATTGAGTTGCTGACTGATTGGATTGAATGCAGGCAGGCAGATCGAGTTGCTTGCTGATGCAATGGATTGCAGGGATTACAGCAAGCGAAGCAAGGCAGGCATTGCAACCAGGAACAGGAAGTGACTTTTTTGCTGTCCCCAGCCTACAGAGACTTCTAGAGAGGCTCTGGAGGCTGGGGACAGCAAAAATGTCACTTCCTGTCCCACCGGGAGTTGGGAAACGGGCCGTTTCAGGCCTTTGGAGGGCCTCCGGGGGAGTGGGAAAGGCTGTTTTTGCCTTTCCCAGATAAATAGAGAGGATCTGGAACCAGGTAAGAAAGAAAAATGGGCCTACCAGGCCATCATGTGCCAGGAGAGGGTGGTGGTGGTGTTGCGCACACATGCACGTGGGCACATGCATATGCGACCCTCCCCCGCCCCTCTCTCCTGGCATGCGATGGCAAAAAGGTTAGCCATCACTGTTCTAGGGTATTAACTATTCCTGCCAGTTTAGTATCATCTGCAAATTTGGTAGGTTCCCCTTCTATTCCCTCATCTAAGTCATTTATGAAGATATTGAAGAGTATTGGGCCTAAAACAGAACCTTGTGGCGCTCCTCTGCTTATTTCTTTCCATGTAGACTTAGACCCATTAAGGACTATTCATTGAATATGGTTTGTCAGCCAGTTGCGAATCCATCTGGTGGTAAAGCTATCTATCTCACTTTTTTCTAGTTTATGAAGAAGTAGTTTATGGTCTACTTTGTTGAATGCCTTGCTGAAGTCTAGGTATATTATGTCCACAGTATTTCGCTGGTCTACTAATTTAGTCACTATGTTGAAGAATGAAATAAGATTGGTTTGGCATGATCTGTTTTTAACAAACCCGTTCTGGTTGCTAATTATTACTTTACTCATTTCTAGGTGTTGGCAGATCTGTTTTTTTATTATCTTTTCCAGTATCTTCCCGGGTATTGATGTTAGGCTGATTGGTCTGTAGTTTCCTGGGTTTGGGTTTTTTTTTTTCCTTCTTTTTTTGAAGATGGGAACCACTTCAGCTCTTTTCCAGTCCTCTGGTAGTTCCCCGGTGTTCCAGGAATTTTGAATGATGTGATGAAGTGGTTCTGAGATGACATCTGCCAGCTCCTTTAGAACTCTGAGATGTAATCTGTCAGCTCCTGGTGATTTATATTCATCAATATCAGACAGGTGTTCTCTTACTATTTTTTGCTTATTTTAATTTTTATTTCCAGTATAACATACAGTTACGTTTATGTAAGTTGGGCTATAGTTTCTATTGCGTGAAGTCCGATGCAAAGAATGAATTAAGCAGCTCTGCTTTCTCTTTGTTGCCTGTTACTTCCTTGCCATCTTCTCTCTTTAGTGGACCATTATCCTTCATTTGTTGTTGTTGTTTATATGTTGGAAGAAACTTTTTTTGTTATCTTTTATTTTTGTTGCAAATCTTCGTTCATTCTCAGCCTTTGCTTTCCTGACTTCATCTTTGCAGAATTTGGCTATCTGCTGATATCCTGCCTTAGCTATGTGTCCCTCTTTCCATTTTTTGTATTTGTCCTTTTTGACTTTCAATTTGTCTGAGAGATCTTTGTGTAGCTATGCTGCTTTCTTCTTGGATTTCTTGTTTTTCTTTCTCAGAGGTACTGTGTTGGTATGGGCTTTTATGATCATATTTTCATAGTTTCCCAAGCTTCTTGAGTTGTTTTCCCCTTTTGGATTTTCATCCAAGGAAACTTTCCCAAGTTCTCTCTGAATTTATTAAAATCAGCTCTTTTAAAGTCTAGAACTCTGGTATCATTGTGTTTTATTGCTTGTGTTTGCATTATGTTGAATTCTAGTATGACACGGTCATTCTCACCCATTGTTCCTGCTGTTTCAACTCCCTCTATCATTTCTTCTCTGTTTGTAAGCATTAAGTCCAGTGTGGCTGTCCCTCTATTTTCCTCCTCTACCTTTTGGACAACAAAGTTGTCAGCTATGTTGGTTAGGAACCTATTTGAGTTTTCCCTTGGTGCAGAATTAGTTTTCCAATTGAAATCAGGGTAATTGAAGTTTCTGCTTGATTGGGTGGCCTACAGTATACATCTGTGGCCATGTCATTCTTTTTTTCTTTTATGTTGACCCATATGCATTCTAGGAGGTTTTCGTCTTTGGTTTCATGCAATTCTGTAGCAATATAGTTATCCTTTACATACAGTGCAAAACCTCCTCTTTTATGGGGTTTGGCTTTTTTGAAGAGTTTGTACACTTCTATCAATATGTTCTTGTCATGGGTCATTCACCCCACCAAGTTTCTGTTATTCCAACTATATCATATCTACCTTCATGTATTAGTAGTTCAAGTTCACCCTGTTTGTTCTCCAGATTTTGTGCATTTGTATATAGACACTTGAGATCTTTATATCTGATGCTGGGTATGTTCCCATGTCTCCTATTTGGTATTTGAGTTTGTCTTCCTTCCCATCCCTCCTTACTTCTTTGTTTGCCTTGCTTTCTAGGGGTTTTTGCTAGGGATAAGGTTCTGGAGATCCTAAAGACTGGTCGCCCTCCTCCCTCAATTTTAGTTTAAAGCCCTCCTGATAAGTTGAGCCAGTCATTTTCTGAAAACATTCTTCCCAGTCTTTGTGAGGTGCAACCCATCCCTTGCCAAAAGCCCATCTTAGAGGTAGTACGGACCATGGTCCAGGAATGCAAAGTTTTTTTGATGACACCAACCCTTTAGTCATTTAGTAATTCACTTCTAGAATTCTTTGTTCTCTTACCGGATGTTGTCCTTTCGTTGGCAATACAGATGAAAAAACTACTTGTGCACCTAAGTCCTTGACTTTCTTGCCTAGCTGCTCATAATCATTCAACATTGTTTTCAAGTCCTTTTTTTGTATCATTCGTCCCTACATGTAGTGGTAGAAAAGGGTAGTAGCCTGTTAGCTTTATTATTTTGGTTAGGTTCTCAGCCACATCTTTGATTTTAGCTCCAGGGAGACAATATACCTCTCTGGATTGACTGTCTGGTCTACAGATGACAGGTTCTGTTCAGAGGTGGTATTCAGCCGGTTCGCATGAACCATTGATGGAAATTTGGCCAAGGTTGCTGAACCGGTAGCAATGGCCAGCTGGCCACACCCCCAAACCAATCCCCCGGTCTCCACTTGCTCGCCCCACCCATCATGTTGGTCACTGCCATGTTCTTCGTGCACACGCATCCCATTGCCTTGAAAGTCCAGTGGGATGCACATGCACAAGAACATGGTGGTGACGGTAGCAGCTTTTTCTGTGACCTCCGGTACTTTTTGGAGGCCTGTGGCCAGCCGCCTCCTTAAGAGCCGCTTTGCGGCTGCGGAAATTGCCAGCAGCTGGGAGGGAGAGGGAGAAGGGGGTAGTGGCAGCAGCTAGCAATGTCTGTGGAACTAGCGGGAGCAGCAGCAGGCAGAAAGGCCGCTGCATTCTCCCTCTTGGCTGCTAGGTGAGCTCGTGTGAAGAAAGGACAGCAGCTTTAGCAAAGGAATAAAAACTTATTTTGCTGCTTCCCCTTGGCTAACGCCCAGTGAGGAAGAAGTTGCTATGCCACGAAGGTGTAGAGATGGGTGGTGAGGGGCATGCCCAAGCGACACTTCTGCGCTGATAAAACCTTCCCTTCTCCTGTGTAAAGATCAGGCTCTGCTAGTTGGCCTTGGGATCCCCGGGTGGGGGGGGGGGGATATCGAGCAACTCCTCCCTCTCTGGGCGTTAGCCAAGGGGAAGCAGTAAAATCATTTTGTATTCCTTTGCTAAAACTGCTGTTCCCTTCACTCAAGATCACCCAGCAGCCGGAAGGGAGCAGGGGGCAGCGGTTCTGTGTGCTATGCTCCTGTTTCTGTATGGCATTCTCCCCTCAATGCTAGTGGCCGCCACTGCCCCCTTCTCTCTCTCCCTTCTCACATGACCTGCTCTCTGCCCCGAGAAGGCGCAAGCCTCTCCGCAGAGCCATGCAACCGAAGTGCCCCTAACATTTTCTCTGCACTGCCCGCAACTGACTGCTTTTTACTGCCTCCTTCGCGGGCAGCTCAGCACCAGCTGTGGTCCCCTTTGTATTGGCTCAGGAAGGAGGGGAACGGGGAAGAGCAGCTGCTGCCACTGGATGCAGGGGGGAAGAGCGCCTCTCTTGCGCAGCGCTGCTGGCTACTCACAACTCTGTGCAGTGGTGACAGTGAGAGGAGGAGTCGCTGTTTCCACCACTGCCATAATCCTGGAGCAGGACAGGAGGGTATCTGCTTGTGTGTGTGTGTATGCACATGCGTGAAAGAGATGAGAGAGAATAGGAGAGAAAAAGTGTTAAAGAAACAAACAAATGAGAGAGAGAGAGAAGGAGGAGAGAGAAATGAGAGCGAGCTGGAGGGAGAGAATGAGAGAGAGGGAAAAGAGCAGAAAACAAATGAGAGGGAAAGGGAGATGAGAGAGGGAGGGAGGGAGGGAATTGAGAGAGAGGAAGGGAGAGAGAGGGGAGAGGGATGAGAAAGAGATAAGAAACGGAGAGAGAAGAGAGAGAGAGACAAGAAAAGAAAGAAAGAAAGAAAGAAAGAAAGAAAGAAAGAAAGAAAGAAAGAAAGAAAGAAAGAAAGAAAGAAAGAAAGAAAGAAAGAAAGAGGAAGGAAGGGAGAGAGAGAGAAAGAAAGAGAAAGAAAGAAGAGGAAGGAAGGACCGCAAACCCTGGCACTAGACTTGGCTTCAGAAGACGTTTTGAAACAGCACAGCAATCTAGGGCTTGAAGGGATCTTGGAGGTCATCTAGTCCAACCTCCTGCTCCAGCAGGAAACCTTACATCATCTGGATAATTTTGGTGCCTCTAACAGAGGAAAATTGCTAGAAAGCAGAAGTAATCTATTAGGACAAGACTGCTATGCAGAGATAGTCCTTGACTTATGACCACAATTGAGCCCAAAATTTTGGTTGCTAAGCAAGAGCGTTGTTAAGTGAGTTTCACCACATTTTACTCAATCCATGACATCTCCTGGCTCTAACAGTCATGTGCAAGCTAGCGAAGAACATCTGAAGCCATGTGTAATGTTCTAATGTACAGAAGTTATCGTTAAAAGTTATGGAAACTGGATTCTGGATGTGTTTTTCCAAATGCGGTAAGTGATTGTGCGGTTGAATGTGTATAGTTTTAGAAGTGTGTGTGTGTGTGTGTGTGTGTGTGTGTGTGTGTGTGTGTGTGTACATACACATACAGTAGATATAGTAGATATATCTTTTTGTGTGCCTATACACACTCTATACTATGTAATATATATGTACACCAGGGGTGAAATCTACTTAACTTCCCAACTGGTTCTGAAGTTTTTTCCTTTCTCAATCTGGATCTTTGAAAGTAAAAAAGCAGAGAACAATACTGTCAGTAAATAGAGGAATAATGATAATTAAAGGAATCAGAAGACAGGCTATCAAACGGGGTACTGTGGATTCAGGCTAAAGAAAAGCAAAGATCCTGCAGTTCTTTATATCTGAATGGTGGGAATCAACAAAAGTGAAGAGTTTTAAACTTAACATTCTACTTATTACTTTCTCAGAAGCACGTTTGTTTGTTTGGACTATTCTAAACCAGCATGTCTTTTTCTCTTATGTTTATAATTACCTGAGCCATGAAACTTCTACACCCAGTATAATTCCAAATCATATCTCTGCTTACAATACTTCCCTCCATGTGTATTGGAATACATCTCTTGAGATTTCCACCTAATATATCCCATACATATGGAATGCATCTTACTGGGGAAGCCTAATCTGAGCTTGCTTGTTTTCTGATTTGTTCCTTTCTATTAACAGAGTGGTAAGAAACCTGAAAATATGTATTACGAATACAAAAAAGGAATCCAAATATTCATAAAATTGTTTCTTTCTTCCTTACTTTTTTCCATTAATTTGCAGATGGGCTTCTTTCGCAGAAAATACAAAGAAATCATTGAGGCTGAGAAGAATAGACAAGAGAATGAAGATAGTTGGGACTGGGTCCAGAAAAGCCAATGAATTATACTGGGGGTAAGGAAACATTAAAATCCTGGCCTTGTGGTACACAGTTGTTCCCTATTGGTCCTGCTCTTGTATCTTCCATATGTGGAAGAAGGAATCTTCTCCAGATTTTCCGGAGGCCCCATTGATGCGGTTGTTTTCCATCACCTTACAGTAGGGAACGTATCTTGAGGCAACCACTGCAGACTATCAGGTGACTCAACCAATTTATACATCTTGGAAGAAATGAACTTGGATAAATAAACTGCAGTGCAGATCAATATTTATGAATCCAACATATATGTGGTCTACCCTCAGGGGGAGACTTATTTCCAACAAATATTTTTCATAAGCTTTTATACTGATTGTGTGTGAGAGTGTGTGTATGTGTGTGTGTACGTACGTACATATGTATGTATGTATCAATGTTGTATGTTTTCTGCTGAGATAGATTCACAATAGCTGCTGCAGTCCTATATTCACATTTGCTTGGAAGCAAGTTCCAATAAATTCAATAGAGTTTACTTCTAAGTAGGTATTTTAGAGAATGCACTGTTAGATTGTAATCTGTTGCACACTTACCAGGGAATAAACCCAATTACATTTAGTTGGGTGTAGTGGGGTTTCCTTCTGAGTAAGTTCACAAAGGACTCTGTAAAGCACTGATATCCAGCTGAAATTTTGGTTATGCATATGTTTTTGTATCTATTATACTGTATTTTTGAATGTTAATGCAAAAAGAAGCAGATGAAAAGAATGGAAAGATTTCATGTAATAGAACCAGTCCTGATTTTAGTTTATATAAAAGCCAAATGCTTTCATTTAAAAAAATTGGAGAAGAGGGGAGGAGAGAGAGAGAGAGAGAGAGAGGGAGGGAGGGAGGAAGAGAGAGAGAGAGATATCTTGGTAATGCTTTCAATGTTAGGTTCCATTTGTTTATACTTAGTGCAGAGTTTCATGTTGTGTGAAGTCCAAACTGCATGGCAAATCAGCAGTAGAAAGGGAGGGACATTGACATTTTGGTTTAAACTGTGTTTTAGTGGGTGGCACACACTAGATTGTCTTGAAGGGCAGCAAGAAGACACTTCCAAAATTAATGACTACCTTTTTGGAAGTATCCCAAAAAGTAATTTTGGAATTAATAACTCAATCATTTTGGAGTATCCCCTATTGTGGGGGGAGGGGCGATAAAGTGAAGATGCAAAATTTGGAGGACCATGTTTATTAAAAAAATACAATTGATGGCACTATATATTCACATGGAAAATTATTGTTCTGGAAAGGAAAATAGACTATGTACTGTTTAAGCCTATTCCCTGTATTTCCCCCAATGTGTGAAATTGGATGATTAAAAACTGTAATTAAATATCTAATGCTCATACTTTTAGTTGGTTTTATTGATAAAACACATTGCGTTAGAGAAAGAAGCACAAATAACTTCCTTTGACTCACCAAGGAAAACGTTTCACTGAGATGGGATGAAGTGAGGAAGGTGTGTTAAGAGTTTATAAATGTAAAAAAGAGAAATTCCCATCATCTAATGTCTGCTTATTATGTTATTATGCATCTGTCATTTCCTCTGGTTCTGTATCTTTTAGTAGTGCCCCTGCAGTTGATTAGTCTGTTTTGCAGGTTGGAAGTTAAATATATATTGCTGTATCCAGCCAGTTCAGTTCTGATTCAGGTTTGATTCATATCAGGGTCCTGAAATTTAGACATTGGGCTCCTGGTTAGTAGCAAAATTTTGCTAACAGGATGCCTTGTATGTTTCCCACTGTACTAATAACACTTCATTATAAAAGGATATGTGCATTGCCAGTGTTCAATATAAGTAAATGTTTCGAGCATAGATATATTTAAATATTTAACTATAAAGCACACTTTTGTTGATCAGGCTGGGTTCAAAGACTCATGATCCAACTTAAGTTCCATACATTTAAATAAACTTGTATATCAATGTTAATATTTGAAACTATCATATGTACATTATTCCACTGATATGAATTGCAAATAGTCCTTCCTTAACCACACTTCAGCAATCATTTGAAGTTACAAGGGTGCTGAATGAATGGTATGTACACCTGGTGCTAGTAGTTACAGCTGTTGCAAGATGCCTGTGGACATGTGATCAAAATTCAGGCAGTTGGCAACCCACCCACATTTTCCATTAACTGTGGAAAAATCTCTGACAACTTCAACTTTTCCCTAGCTGCCTATCTGTCTACACCTCTGCCCTTTTGGCCACTTCTGCTGTCCTGATTCTCCCCACTCATCCTGTTTCCAGCTGACCTTTGCAGTTTTGTTCCTGCTGTTGCTGCTGCTGCTGCTGCTGCTGATATATCTGTCCCTTTGCAAGGCAGTTACTGGCTATATGATACTTTCCTAATCTGGTCAGGACTTGCCATGCAAAATACCAATCCAAGCAGGCTTGGTGAGCAGCCAAAAGAAGACAATAGCAAAGGGGCAGTAGAGCTCAGGGACATATAGTGCAGGATGGCCAAAAAGGCAGAAATGGGAGGATGGGAGATGAAGCAAAGGCAAATGTGGCTGGGCAGGAGAAGCATGAGGTCCTTACCAAAAGTACTGTTGCTAAGTGGTATCATCATGTGATACCACTTATTACATGTTATATGATTTATCATATGATGTATGACTTAATAACAGAAATTCCAATCCCAAATAGGATTATTAAGTGAAGACTACCTGTAATACAATTTGTCCTGTAATGATAATTCTTCAAATTATGTTTTAATTATTCCATTATACTCAAAGGGGTAAAAATCTTAAATCCAGCTTTTAACATTTTACTTTCAGTTTATTGTGGGAATGTATTCCAGCATAAATATTTCATGGAATGATCTCAAAGGGCACGACAATTTTTTAAAAATCTGTTCTTAAAAGTCAGTTTATTCATACACAATATGAAGCTACAGAGGTTCAGAAAGAAATGTTTTCTGATGTGCTATGACTCATCTATATTTCTGTCACAGGTTTTACTACTTGATGCTTTTAAGATGGAGGAATCATTTCAAATTGGGACCTTCTGAATCCCATGCACACATTTTGCCTTTGAGCAATGTTCTTTTGTTGCTCTATTATGCAGCTATTAGAGTATAAAAAATAACTCCAGCAGGTGGCATCCTGGCATTATAGCTCAGAAGCAAGATCAGCAAAAAAGAGTTTCCTACTGATTTGAAAAAATATGTCCTTTTCCCCCAGAATGTATATGAAATCTGAATTTATTGAAATAATTACCAAAACTCTTAACAACTTCTACTTTTTCAATATTTCAGTTTGTGACACAATCTGTTGTTTCTGTTTTTTAAAAATACATCAAAAGTTAATGTAGACATTATGCCTACATGAGATATGCAAATGCTTATTATCAGGTACCTTATAATGTCTTGAAGAGGTTTATAAGGTGTTAGTGGATCAAATAATTTCCCTTTTAAAGTTATGCACAGTGTCATCCCAATAGAAATATATGTAAGGAGAATTTTGATCAATTTAGTAGTGGATGTTTTGCAGTTGAGGTAACTTTAAATAAATTGTTGGTTGTTGAATCAAAATTTGTCTTCCTTGTAAAGAATGGAAACCTATTCTCAGCAAATAATCTGTGAAGTAAAATGAGAACTTTCAGCTTTAAAAATGGCTCATATTTTTAAAAACTATCATGCAAAACTGATGCCTTAAAATAAATAATGGACTTCAATTGTACTGTTGAATGTATCACTATAAAGTTGAGTCTTATTTATTTATTTATAAATAAATACACTGATTTATTTATTAAGTCACCAAGACACAATATGGCTAAAGACATGAAATATTCTTATTTTTTAAACCAATGATTCATGAATCAAAACAGAAATAAATCATTGTATTATTTCCATAAGACTTAACCCCAAAGGGATCCTTCCTATTACAAGTGTAGGTTTCCCTCTATCAATCTAGATTAGGGGTGTCAAACTCGCAGCGTCACATTGTTGTCACATGACATATCACAACTTTTTTCTCCTTTGCTAAAACGGGGGTGGGGTGGCCAATATGTGACACATCCAACAGGCAGCAAGTTTGACACCCCGATCTAGAGCCTTTTAAGGTCAGTGCTTGAAGTGCACCTTTTTTTTAAGGTAGTGAAGAACCATTACAGCAATTTTGGTTTACAGGATTTGAGTGAAAAAGCCTCTCTTTGTCAGTTAATAATGAACTCTTCATCCATTTTACGAAATTTAACTGTAGTATTCTGACCTGAAATTACTTCATTAAAGATGCTTGTTTTAGCAGCATACTAACATAATTAAAGGAAAGAATCCTTGGCTAAGTGATATTCATTCCATGAACAGAGACTATAAATTAATTTGTTGTTGTTATTCACATAAAAGAAAAGAGAATTAATGAATTTATTACTTCCAGAGGAATCTGTGGTCCAGGTGTTCTTTGACTCTGAATTCCTTCACTCTCATGCATTATGAGCAGTGATCAGACACAATATGAGTTGGACTCTAACACATTTGAAGAGCCAGATCCCTGAACACAGAATTGTTAAGTTGAAGATCTTTTTCTATGAACTTTATGCTGAAAAGTCATTGCAAATTAAAGTTTCAACAACATTAATACTATTATAGCACCCTATACAGTATACATCAGTGCTTCTCAATCTTTTCTTCACACAAACTCCCACTAAATACATGGACACGGACCATGCCCACAATACTACCTTTCAGGCTTTCCAGGCTGCAGGGATTGCCATCACCACCACCCATTGCCGCTGCCACCTATCGCCACCTCCATGCACCCCATTTTTGGCCTCCGTGTGTCCCGTTTTCGGCCACTACGTGTCCCATTTTTGGCCCATTCCAGGTTTGCAAGAGGCAAATTGCTGGCAATCAGAAGCTGAAAGGTGGGGGCCAGTGGGTGGACGGGGCTTCAGCAATATTCACTGTATAAAACATACAGACATTTCCACCCACTTTGGGGGTGGTGGTGGAAGTGTGTCTTATACACTGAAAAACAAATTTCTTTTAGCTTGAAAGACAAAGCAGTTTTTTTGGTAAGTGCCTTTATCTCTGTGTGTAATTTTATTTTATTTTTTTATTTATTTATTTTTAAACTATAGGACATGACATACATAAACACAAAACATATATTCCCTTTTTACAACAATTTCACAGCAGTAGTCTTCTCTTATTTACAGTTTTCCCTTACTCTTCTTTATATATATTTTCCTTATTGTCCCATTATCCTATGTTTCTATATATATTCCTTCACATATAATACTATAACTATCAATTATTTTACAAGCATTTATCTGTTTGTGACCTTTCCTCGTTCGTTCTTATTTTCTATTTCTAATCTCTAGCCAATTATGCCATTTGTTCCATAATGCATAATAATCTGTGTCTTCTTTTTCTTTTATATCCTTTGTTAATTTATCCATCTCAGCAGATGGATAATTCTCAGTCCAGAATTTTCCTTATCAGTTCTTCTTCAGTTGGCATCATTTTTCCAGTTCTGTGCATATGATATTGCAGCCGTTATTATATGTAAAATTAGATATTGTATTTCTTTAATATATTTCCTAGTAAATATTCCCAACAGAAATGAGTTTCCAATCTATGGGTTGGTCAATTATTTTTTCCAGCCATTTTCTGATTTTGGCCCAGTATTTTTTGCAAAAGGACATGTCCACCATAGATAGTAACATGTTCCGTAAGCCTGTTTACACTTCCAACATGTTGGTGAACTATTTGGAAACATCTTGACAAACCTTGCCCGAGAGAGATGCAATCTGTAAAACATCTTAAACTGGTTTTCCTTGAATGCTGCAGACAGAGTCAATTTTATATTTGTTTGCAACATTTTTTCCCATCTCTCCAGTTCTATATTACATCTAAAATTTTGTGCCCATTTAATAATTGTTTCCTTGATGACTTCATCTTCCATCTTATATCTCAATAGGTATTTATATATTTTACTAATTAATTTTTCCTCTGTTCCCTGTATAATTTGCTTCCATTGTGGATAGCCACATTGGAATTTTGTATAATGCTGTGTTTTTATTTTTTGCTAAATCTTTAAAAGTGCATTCCTTAATATATGTTTTTGAAAATAGCTATGTGTTTTATGTTTTTCATCCCATAGGAATGCATGCCATCCTACTGACAGGTCATGTCCCTCTATAGTTAAAACTCTTTTGTTCCTTAATTCCATCCACTCTTTTAACCAAATTAAGATAGATGCATGATAATATATTTCCCACTCCGGAAGTCCCAATCCCCCTTTGTCTTTCATATCTTGTAAAAGTTTTAATTTAATCCTGGGTTTTTTCCCCTGCCATATAAATTTGGTAATTAATTTGTTTAAGGCTTTGAAAAATGTTTTTTCTAATTTTATTACAATAACTTGAAACAAAAATAATATTTTCAGCAATATATTCATTTTGATCGTGGCAATCCTCCTTTATTTGCTGTAATATTTTAACATAATTATCCTCCTTGATTGAGGACCACTTAGCTGAAAGCCAAATTCCTAAATATTTTATTTTCTTGGTTATTTGTATTTTTATTTTCCCTTCCAATTCAATTTCTTGTCTCTTCGTAAGGGTTTTGTATATTAATTTAGATTTATTTTTATTTATCTTAAGTCCCGCTACCTCACCAAATTCTTATACTTTTTGAATCAGCTTAGGTCCAGTTTCTAATGGGTCTTCCAGTATAAATACCAAATCATCAGCAAATGCTTGGACCTTATATTCTTCTTTTTTTATTTTTAAACGCTTTATTTCTTGATCTTCTCTAATTTTTATCAAAAGTGTTTCTAATGTTAGAATAAATAGAAGAGGAGAGAATGGGCACCCTTGTCTTATTCCTTTGTTTATATCAAATTTTATAAATGTGTGTTTTTATAAATGATGTTTATAAATTTTATAAATGATGTTTATAACATCATCATTCATAATTACCCTAGCTGTTTGTTTAGTATAAATTTTCTCAACAATTCTTTCAATTTTTTTCCCAAATTCCATAAGTTTCAATTGCATTGTAATAAATTTCCAATTTAAATTATAAATTATCGAATGCTTTTTGGGCATCAAGGAAAACCAGTGTAACTTGCTTTTCAGGATGTACTTTGTAGAATTCCAGAGTGCTCATTATGATCCTCATATTGTTTTTTATCTGTCGTCCTATTAGAAATCCATTTTGATCTGAATCAGGGGTGAAATGCTCCCAGTTTGGACTAGATCGCTCGATCCGGTATAGATGGCGGCGGGTGGTTCAGAGAACCAGTAACAAAAATCCCTGCGCCCCATGCCCAGCTGAGTCGTATGATCATCAGAGGCCTTTTTTTTACTTTTAAAAGCATTTTTTCTACAACAAGACAGCCTGTCTTTCCTCAGGACAAGATCGCTCTGTGCCAGGGGGGTCATTGCTCATCCAGATCCTTGGTAGCTCCGGTTGACTGGCACTTGAGCTGATCTTGCTGAGGAAAGACAGGCTGTCTGAAGATGTTATCCACCCTATTCAGTCATCACGGCGTCCTTCAACTACCAGAATATACCAGGCCTCCTGGAAAGTCTTTGCTTCCTGGTGTGCTGCTCATCATGTGGATCCCACTTCGGCTTCCATCGCAGATGTGCTTGATTTCCTTCAGGCTGGTTTAGTGAAAGGCCTCGCACTGGTACTGTGCCACCAACAATCTTGCTGCAGTTATTAAGTTCAAAAGCAATTTAGTCTCTATAACCGTACATAACTGTAATTATGCCTAACAAAAACAATTGTGGAGTAAACTTTTATCCTCTTTTTAACAACATTTTGAATAATCCACATTTTTATCCAAAATGTTTTATCTTTTTTACAAGTCCACCATACATGAAAATACGTAGCATCAAAACAATCACATCTCCAACATTTGGATTGTAAATTCGGATACATACAAGCTAGCTTTTTGGTATCTAGATGCCATCTATAAAACATTTTATAAAAATTTTCTCTCAAATTTTGAGCTTGTGTAAATTTTACATTTCTTACCCAAATCTTTTCCCATGTTTCCATCATTACTGGTTTTTCAAAGTTTTGTGCCCATTTTATCATACAATCTTTAACTAACTCTGTTTCCAAATTCATTTCTATCAATATATTATACAACCTTTTTATATGCATTTGACTCTGGTCCCTAATTTGTTTTACCAAATTTTCCTCATTTTATGTGATACCAATTTTCTGATCATTTTTCCATCTAGCCTGTAACTGTCCATACTGAAACCAGGTTTGAATTACCCTTTCTTCCTTTAATACGTTCAGAGGCTTTAACTGTAATACACCTCTTTGTATTGTATTGGAACAGATTACAATTGTCACTGATGGGCAGAATTGCCTCAATAAAAATGAACATACTACCAAGAGTATTATACTTATATCAAGTGATACCAATATACCCGGGAAGAGATTTTTTTAAGAACCTAAATAAGACAGTAATGACATACGTATGGCAGGGAAAGAAGGCAAGAATCAAGATTAAAGCATTACAAGATTCACGAGATAAAGGAGGTCTGGCATTACCAGAATGGGAACTCTATTACAAGGCATCAGGGCTGACTTGGGTCAAAGAATGGATGAAATTAGAGAATAAACGAACATTGTACTTAGAAGGTTTCAACCTAACTCGTGGATGGCATGCCTTCTTATGGGACAGACCAGATAAACGACATAAGTATTTCCAATGACACATAATCCGGGCTCCATTATTCAAGATTTGGCAGGAAATCAAGAAAAGTCACTATACCAGAATACCAAAATGGTGGTCCCCAATGGAGGCATTAATACACCCAAATACTCTTGAAACAGGAAAGATGATGCGGTACCAAGAACTATTAAATCAAGAAGGTGAACTTATCTCAAGATAGCAACTTCAAAATGATGATATAAATATTGAATGGTGGCCTTACACTCAGATACATTCAAGATACACAATAGATAAAAAACAATACGGAATTTCAAATAATTTAAATAAACTGAATAGCATCTTACAAGGAACAGAACAAAAGATGATAACCAAAATATACAACTATCTTCTCAGACATAGACTATTAGAAGAGACTGTTAAAGAAAACATGATAAGATGGGCTAGGGATATAGGACACAACATCCCGTTAGCAAACTGGGAGAAATTATAGAAGTTAAACATTAAAATGACGAGGGCCATATCTTACAAAGAAAATTTAATTAAAATGTTTTACAGATGGCATCTACCACCTGCTCGGTTAGCTAAAATATACGCAAATGCCCCCGCAAACTGTTGGAAGTGTAAAAGAAAGAAAGGGACATATTACCATGCGTGGTGGAAGTGTAGTAAGGCACAAAAATATTGGCAGGATATAAAAAAGATTATTGTGGAAATAACAAGTCAAGAAGTAGAAAATAGTCTAGAATTTTTTTTATTTGGTATGATCACAGCACAACATACCAAGGAGACGAAGTATCTTATCATACATATTCTAATAGCAGCACAATTATTGTTCACCCAAAGTTGGAAATTAGACCAACTCCCAACTAAAGACCAATTAATCTCAAAAAAAACACAGTGTGCCGAGATGGATAAATTGACGATGGAACTTCAGGATAAGGAGGAAAATGAATATTATCTAGTGTGGCACCAATGGTATCAATGGCTGGAAAAGAAAATTAACACAGCGGTAGATGATAGAAATTAGGGTGGAAAATTAACTGTAGGAGATGAACAATGTAAATGAAGCAATATTTTAGAGACTTGAATATTTGAATCAAAGATTAAATGCTAGTTGTTTATTATTAATATGTATTAAATTTCCTATATATTCTATTGATGGACAAAAATGTATATGTGGAATGGTATGTGGGTGTTGTAGGTGATGGGGTTTTGTTTGTCTTTGTACTGTTTGTATTTTTCTTGTTTATCTTAAAAAAATAACAATTTTTTTTTTTAAAAAAAGAGAGACTGAGCAAAGGTGGGCTATTTGGGAGAAAGAGGCTTATGCAGTTCGTTGGGCTTTGTTGACCTGGCCTGGCAGCACTTCCTAGAAGGCAGTAAAACCCCTTTGGAAGTCTGGACTGATCACAAAAATCTAGAAGCCCTAAAGACCCCAAGGAAACTCTCCCCAAAACAAGTACGATGGGCTCAGTACTTTAAACGGTTTGATTTTACTCTAAAATACCTCCCGGGGGAAAAAACTTTCTGGTGGATGCGCTATCCAGAAAACCGCAATACAATAGTGTAAAGCCAGACGTAATCAAACCTATAGTACAAAACAATCAACTAGCCACTAACGTAGTCACCAGATCCCAGGCTAAACAAGAAACATTGACAGACAATAACACCACCCAAACTTTTAAACAAGCATTGACCACTGATAAATGGTTTTTGAACAACAAATCCAGATGTCTGATGAAAGAAGACTTGGCTTGGGTGGGTGAGAAGTTGTATGTCCCTGCAAGCCAAAGACTATGCTTAATGGAACCGGCAGCAATAACGAAATACATCTACAAGGGTTCCCTCTTATCCAACTGCTGGAACAAACAAATCCGAATTTCTTGAAAAGGTGTTCAAAAAGAGGTTCTATCTATCTTGAATTCAGGGACTCTGCTGCCATCCTGAATCTTTAAAATTGTGTTTCTACTTGTCAGAAATGTAGATATCAATTTGTAAACCTTAAGCTGTTCTTGTTGTTTTATATTAGCACCAACAGCACTGGAGTATATTCCCCTTGCAGATTAATTTTAAAGCACATTCATGTGTGTTTTCGAGCAGAATAGTGACCAGATGTCTTGTAACGCCTGTAGCAATGCAAAGTCACTTCTTTGACCCAGAAGAATCTGGGCCAGGTTTCCAATATGCTCTGGTTTTTGATGGGTGGCTGGTTTGCCAAACTGTTCAACTCTCTTTCTCTGCTGCTTCAGTGAGCAAGGGAATCTCTCTTCCCCCTGCCTTTTCTTTTCTGCTACTAATTTCAATGTGGTGACCAGAAATACAGGGTCATGCAGCAAATTTCGACAATTAGGAAATAACATAGAAATAATGGTAATAATGGTATTTAAGAGCACTTTATGCCTTGGCTTTGGAAAAAAAATAACAAAATTAAGTAATTCACTCTTGCCAGCATCGGCATTTAATTGCCCAACATCCACTGTTATGCTATACATCAAGGAGAAAAACTGACAGTGTTGTGAGAATTTTTTTAAAGAATGATGTCTTATTCTGCTTTATGTTTCTTTCAATATGCTTATCTGATTTTAAACTTGAAAATAAATAAGTTTGCAAATTCAGTTAGTTCCTCAGTCACTGCCAGATTGCAGTCCAAAGGAAGCGGATGAATACTGGATTAAAAAAAAGAAACAAAAAGAAGACATTTTTTCAGTATAGGAATATGAATTTTACTTGTTTCTTTAAAGTTTAGAAAATTATTCCTAACAGATAATTTTTTTAGATTAGTAGTGTCTTTGTCCAAAATCAAAATGTGTGTGTCTGTGTGTGCTGTGTACTGTTCTTAATAACATCTCTGCAAACTATGCTGAATGTATATGCCCTGATCTTTGTTGGTGGCATTTTTGTTTTAATTGTACACACCATATTCAGACAAATCCTTTTGCAGTAGAAAATAGCACATTTTCTCTTTCTTTTGACTACAGTTGCAAATGTTCTTTTTACCCCTAGAGGTCACTATGATCCAAGCTGTTTAATTAAATCAAATCTCTGGCAGAAATCCAATGAATAAGGAATGTATTCCTTAGCACAAGATAACTTCCTATAGATGCTGAGTGTAAAATCTGCAGGCATTTTATAACTTGTCACATATTCCTAGCTTTGCTTCCCAGACTGTTGAAGCTTGCAATTAGCTCCCAGCAGCTACTTTTCTTTTGTGCCTTGAAGCAATAAGGAGAATGTTGGGCTGGGAATTCTTGGCTCAGTAAATTAAATCAGAACACAAAATGATTGAGGTGGGAGGTGTAATTGATTTTTGAATATCACTATTGATTTGTATTATTTTTTTTATGGAAGACATGATTACTTCTGTGTAGCCAAAAGTAGTTCAAACAGGTTTGCATTATATTTATATGCTTTAATGTATCTATTAATACTTAATATTAATTTATACTGTAATTAAATATACACCTTATATTTCTACTAGATTTCTGACCTCAAAGCTCTCCTATACTTTTTGTACCTATATAAAAGATAAGAGGGCAGGTTTTCCATTGTGCCAAGAATGATGCCAGAAGACAGTTAAGATGCTGGAATTCATTAATAGCCATAAAACCAAAGAGATTATGGACAAAGTCCCACCTTTTTTTTCTTTCTTTATTCATTGTGGAACATCTGAGTTCAAGTATGTTAAAAGTATTTCTCCAACACTTTTCTCTGACCATTATTCTCACTGTTTTACAGTTTTAAGTTATTATGATCATTGTATAATTATTGCAAACTGCTCAGAATACAATATTTTAGACAAATGATAAATAAAGAACCAACTGTGTTTGAATGGAATAATCTTTCAGCAGAGATCTTTTGCCATGACAAAAGATTCTTTCTACCATTTTTAAACTTCAAATAAAAAATTAAGAGGAAAAATAATGAGTTCTCAACATTCATATGAAAATAATTCAGTTTTCTAATTCATCTTTGCAAAGTATAGATTGTACAGTATTTTATATAATTTCCAAAAATACCATATTCCTTACTTTTCTTCCATCTCTAAACTAGAATATAATGTTCCAAAATCTGTGTTTGTTTGTTTTACATCCAAGGGATTTAATTATCAGGTGCATATGTTTTTTTTTTTAAATTAGATTTATATGCTGCCCTTCTCCGGAGACTCAGGGTGGCTTACAATGCGTTAAGCAATAACCTTCATACTTTTGTATATTTTATATAAAGTCAGCTTATTGCACCCACAACGGGGTCCTCAATTTACCTACCTTAGAAAGGATGGAAGGCTGAGTCAACCTTGAGCCTCGAACCTTGCAATAATTGCAGACAGCTGAATTTTAATAACAGGCTATTAGCCAGTTGAGCTATCTGAGGCATTTGATATGTTTTTGTTCCATTTACAGTATACTGCACTGTATGTGGGATTTGGTTCCAGCCAAAGTGCCCTACTGCCACCACTACCAACACACACACACACACACACACACACACACACACACAGCACTTATCTTCAGTATATGGGAATTGGGAAGAAATATAAAGAAGAAAATAACTTTCCCTTAGAATAACATTAATTGGCCTTTCCTAGGGATGTAGTAATTACTAAAAATACATAGGGTTGAAAAATCAAGTCTGCCCTGTTCAGTGCCCTGTTGGGTTTGACACATTCCCCTCCAATTCAACCACTAGCATCCAATTTTTAACATTTTTTTATTTTCTGAAAGGAAAAAAGAGCAGTGACATATAATGGAAACAGAGTAGCAAAAGAGATATTTTTAAATATAACATAATATGATACGATATGATATGATGATATGATACGATACGATACGATACGATACGATACGATACGATACGATACGATACGATACAATACAATACAATACAATACAATACAATACAATACAATACAATAGGAAAGGCGTCATACATAATGATATTTTCCAACAAACTAATTGCCAATGGATACATTTTGCTTTATAACTCCTTGACTCTTGTCAGAAGTGACATGGAACATTTTATATTCTGCTGAGATGATGATGGCTACAAGTGACAGTGATTTATGGTGTTGTATTGAAATACAGTTCTGTTAAATAAATCCATTGCAAACAGCAAAAGGAAACATTTTAAAATCTTTCTTGTGTATCTTTTCCTTTTTAGTAGTTTTTTGTCCACTTAGAATCAGTCTGATACCAGTCAATGTATGATGACGGTTTGTGGAATCAAGAGTTGTAATAGAAAAACAAAACAAAACAGAAATATTATTTAAACGTAGGAAACTGGCTATTCTTCTGTTAAGATTTAAATATAGATTTTATTTTTGAACAATAGTCGTAAGTTTTTCATGATATCATTATCTGGACTACTTTCTACAAGCTGGTGCCTTTTAGATGTGCTTTGACTAATACACTCAGCATTCTGGAGTGGCATGGGAGTAGCAGTTCAAACACATTGAAAGATGTAAAATTAAGGTATGATGAACAGAATTGAGAAGTCAGACAGTCACATTCCAAGAGTGGGAAATAGTTTCATAAGTGCAAGCAGAAAGTGGAGTTTGTGAAATGCAAATAAATAACATGAACTGTCAAAACACTAGACAGCTATGCCAATTAAGAAT
Source organism: Coluber constrictor foxii (assembly GCA_038048745.1). NCBI lineage: Eukaryota > Metazoa > Chordata > Lepidosauria > Squamata > Colubridae > Coluber > Coluber constrictor. Next base: position 107,410,007 of record CM075961.1, on the reverse strand, counting down.
ACATTTGTTAACATTTGTACTCCCAATTAACCTGATATGTATCAGATTTCCAAGTAAAACATTCTCAAATCATTATATATTGTATTGTTAATATGATTACCTTGTTAATTCTCATGTACCATCTTATCAGTGAAAATTACATTGTATAACCAGCAAAGGGCTTCCAGCATCTGAATATTAAAGAATTCCCCAGCGAGGAGAAATCTTACAAAACTTACTAATAATTTTGCTTTTTAGTTCTAGTGGATGTCAATTGCCAATTGTCATTTCCATAGGCTCAAACTGAGATACCTGTCAGATTACAAGGCAACTCTACTTGCCAAGTGATTGAAGAAATCAGAACTGGTAGTCTAGATTCATTATCAGCTTTGGGAAACACTATGCCATTCATGAAATACCCTTGATAACTTAATGTGATCTTTTAAGGCCCATTTACCTCACAATAAATCTGTCTGGAAAATGAGGAGGAAGAAGAAGGGAACTTATCCATTCCCTGTATAAGTATGATGACTGTTTGTTTGGCATAAAGATTGCCATAACTGCATTTGTATAATTTAAGTTGGTTGACATTATTTTCTCTATTATTTTAAAGTTTCTTACATCTGTCCCTTAACATGGTTTAGGGCATCATATAAAGAAATAGTGTGCTTGAACCAATTTGAACCTGTTCAAGAGAGCCAGTTGATTCTGGATTTAGACTGATTGATTCCTTAAATTATATAAAGCTTGAGGCCTCTTGTTTAAAAGTTTGGTCAGAAGATCCTGCTAAAGTCCATTCCAAAACAGGATGCTGGATATTCACAAAATACAGACCTATTAAATAATCATGATTACTTTTATTAATATAATTAATAATGAATTTTCCTCCCAAATTAGGAAATTCGATATTCTGAAATTTTGGGAGGTTCTAAGCCAGAGGTGTCAAACTGGCAGCCTGCGGGCCAGATGTGTCATGTGCAGGCCATGCCTATCCCAGCTCCACAAAGGCAAAAAACATTGCAATACATCACAATATGTCATGTGACGCAATAAAGTTTGACACCCATGTTCAAAGCAGTAGCGTGTCCAGTTTATGCCTAAATTTGGAATCATTTGTTATATTTTTTGGAATTTTGCAAGTTGATTTGTGAGCAGAGCTGATCCACAACACTAATCAGCAGTTAGCAGAAGAACATGGTGGCAGCTATGGGGCTGGCAGAGTCACTTGTTTAATATTATCAAGAGAACCTGCGTGATGATGTGGAATTTGTCCAGGATAGTATTGGCTGGATAAGTACTATCTTGAATGGCATGGACATCAATACATAGCTTATAATGGTAATAAAGGCAAAAAAATATTCATTTCTCTGAAATGATTCTAGTCCAATAATGGGCTCTGCAAACCATATGGTTCTCTGCTTCACACAGTACTCCTTTTTGATGTTTTTTAAAGTGTGTGTGTGAATTAAGCAGAACCCTAGCATCCATATTGGATGTTGCATGTATCAGGCATAAACACCTTTAAATCTGGTGCTGATGAGGTCAGATTATTATTAGACTCCATTGAGAAAGCTTCTATCACCTTTTAATTTTATCCCCAGAACAGCTGTATAAGATAAATTGATTACCTTGACTCAATCTAAAATATGGTTGAATACTGCATTAAATCCTTGGGAGTTTGTTTTTATAAACCAGCCATTTGTAAAATAGATGTTGATAGCTAGATTGCTGGATAGCTACATGGATGGATGGATGGATGGATGGATGGATGGATGGATGGATGGATGGATGATAGATAGATAGATAGATAGATAGATAGATAGATAGATAGATAGATAGATAGATAGATAGATAGATAGATAGGTGGGTGGGTGGGTGGGTGGGTGGGCGGGCAGGCAGGCAGGCACACAGACAGATGAGAGAGGAGCGGGCAGCAGAGTATCCTCAACATATTTATTTATTTATTTTATTTATTTTTGTGATTTATATGTCACCATTCTCCCCAAGGACTCAGGGTGGCTTACATAAAACAATCACCAATACAAATCACAATAAACATAATTAAAATAAGATTAAAATCCACAATAACAACCATTAAAATTATAAAAACTATACAACCCCACGATCTGAAAATTGTTGGAACAGCCACATCTTTAGTCCGCGGTGAAAGGAGAGGAGGTCGGGGGCCGTCCTGAGGTTGGTGGGCAAACTATTCCAGAGGGTCGGGGCTCCAACAGAGAAAGCCCTCCCCCTGGGGGCTGCCAGCCGACATTGTTTGGCTGACAGCACCCGGAGGAGGCCCGCTCTGTGGGCACGCACCGGACAATGGGAGGAAGACAAGAGGTGGTCCTGTAAGTACCCCCGGCCTATGCCATGTAGGGTTTTGTAGGTAAATACCAGCACCTTGAAACAAACCCGGAAAACAACCGGTAGCCAGTGCAGTCCGCGCAGGAGAAGTGTAACACGGGAGTAACGAAGAGCCCCCATAACTACCCGCACGGCCGCATTCTGAACTAACTGGAGTCTCCGGATGCATCCCAAGGGCAACCCCATGTAGAGGGCATTACAGTAATCCAACCGAAAAGTAACTAGGGCATGAGTGACCGTGGCGAGGGCATCTCGGTCTAGGAAAGGGCGCAACTGGCGCACAAGACACATTTGTGCGAAAGCCCCCCTGGTTACAGCCGTCAGATGGTCATTCAAGAATAGCCGAGAATCCAGGAGGACTCCCAAGTTGCGAACCCTGTCAGATGGGGTAAAGATCTCCCCACCGATCGCTAGGATGCCGGCACCCAGAGCCACTCAGTCTTGGAAGGGTTCAGTCTGAGCCTGTTCTTACCCATCCAAAGCCGCACCGCCTCTAGGCAGCGGGACATCATGGAAAGGGCATCCCCAGGGTGGCCCGGGGTGGAGATGTAAAGCTGGGTATCATCCGCATATTGGTGATACCTCACCCCAAAGCCACGAATGATCTCACCCAGCGGCTTCATATAGATGTTAAAGAGCAGGGGGGAGAGAACCGATCCCTGAGCACCCCACAAGTGAGAGGGCTCTGGGAGGATCTCTGACCCCCCCCCCGCCGATACAAACTGCGAGCGGCCCATAACTTCACATGTGTGATGTAATTACCACCTTCAAATGAAAAAGAGTTCTCAGACAGCTTGATGAATTCCTCCCCGCCCCCCCCCAAGTCTAAAGTAGAATTAGGAAGGGCAACATTTCTACAGAATTTGTTATTTGTTCCAAAGAAATGCTCAAGTGATTATAACTTACAGTAATAACTTTGCCTCTAGTAAGATAACCCAGGAGACGTTTGACCACATTCTTACTGTATGTAAACAGTAAACAGCAAATCAATTAATAACTGTTGAGCTTAATTATTTGTAAGCTTTCATTTTTCTTTCTTCCCCAATTAACAATAAGAGGAAGGCATTTTATTCTTTTGACCAAGAATCGTTGCTGATTAAAATGATAGGGAAATGCTGTCACTTCCCATTGGTACTTCAATTCAATCTGGACTGTCCTAATTGCATTTGGCAACTTGGTGGTGATGGAACGGGTGGATGAGAGAAAAGTCATCCCATCACATTGTCCTACTAAGGGTATTCTACAACCAATACATTTACCAAAATGTGGTATCTGTTAATATTGCCTATCAGCATTAAGAACAGATAGCAAGAGAAATATCTATGGAGATTCTTAGTCATCTAGATCATGATTGTTCCAAAAGGTGCTTTTTAAAAGAGGCAATTAGGCTTCTTGGTTTTTCTTTGAAGGCATTTTGCTTCTCATCCAAGAAACTTCTTCAGCTGTGACTGGATAGTGGGGAATAGAAGGATTTATATTCCCTGTGTATTGGATGGGTGTTTGCCAAAATCTCATGAGATCTGGTGGTTTTGCAAAATTTCAGCCAGATTTGGAACTACACAGACAACTTTATGTGTCAACAATACATAACCTGAAAATAATGTCTTATCTAAAGGCCATAATAAAGATATGATGGTATCATGCTTGTTAATGGATGTGAGAGGATTTAGAATGCAGATGTGGACTTAATATAAAGTTCTAAAAGGATGCAGTTGATCAAATCCTTGCTTACTACCTTAATTTAATTTGCAATGTTATCAGGGGAAAAAAAGCTACATTAATCTAGACTCCAATGGAACACTCAACTAGTCTGATCTGCCAATTACATGCCCAATTATTAGCCAGCTCCTGATATCAATTCAAAGCAGTGGTGAAATCCAGCCAGATCTATCTGGGTTTGCACAAACCGGCAGGAGGCTCCGCCCATCTTCTGGGACATCATTATGACATGCTTTTGACCCTCTGTGCATGCACAGAAGATTCTGCACATGTGCAGAAGAGGCACATGTGTGCCTAGTGCATGCCTGCTTCCGCACACTCCCCCAATCGGTAGCAAAGGTAAGTGGATTTCACCATTGATTCAAAGTACTTAATAAAGTTGTAATCTTTAACTGAGATAACACAAACCATACTATAAATTCTGTGTAGGAAACAGACCCAAGAACTTACTTTTTCAATAGACAAATCTCAAGAATGGATTGTTTCTTGGAATAGTTCTGGTTTTCAGATAATCCAACAGCAGCATATAGAAAGTAATGGATAGGAACTACCACAAAGAACTGATCAAGCTCCTTTTCTTATCCTTGGAATGTCTGATTAAGGTTATAAAATTCTCAAGATGGATATGTGGTATTAAATAAGCTATTAGCACCCTCTCCATTAAATCAAGATTTAGGAATATCAAAGTCTTAACATATTTATTGATAAATAAGGGCCAAAAGTTCCTGTAAGCTAATCCCTTTTTTTGTTACAAGAAATATGCTTCTTTGAATCTGTAAGAATCATGCTTTTCTAGGTTGTGAATTATTGTAATTTATCAATTACAATAATTACCAAGTTTGTGAACAGCTTTTTAATGAAAAGAATGGTGAAGAGGCAGAAGAAGGAAGCTGGGATCTTCCTCTGTGGTTCAGGTGGGAAAGTAACCATAATATGACTTTATTATTCTGGGGCCATAGGCTGATGTCTCATTTTGCCTTCCGTACATTTTCTTCTTTATGGAGTGTCACTGCGTTTTTATATTTACCAGCAGAGCTATTATTTCTGAACTGTCAGACTTACTGTAGTTTGCCAAGTTTTCTTATCAGCATCTACTGCGCATGTTCATGCATTCTTTCTTTTTCTAATAACTTTCCTTTGTTCTCCAGCCAGCTAAGGTCAGGCTGGGGATTCTTTGCCAACATGTAATCTAATTTAGATAGTGAGATGTCTTTATTTTTCTTTACAATAAATATGAGTTTAATTAGAAGATGTATTCTGGTTTTATTGATCAAAGTATACACAAGGAGAACGTCACGATCCAACTCAAAATGAGGGCAATTACCCCATGCAAGGTAATGGGGCTGATTGCCGCTCTGACAATGGCAGCAAGGGGATGGTTGATTTATGGCTTTTCCTTGTTCGTTACTTTTGATGATAAACACATAGGCAATTAGTTTTTAGCTACTGAGGTAAGCTAATTATTTTTTGCAAAAATGCCGAAAAAGGGCAAAACGAAACTCAGAGTACTCTCTGACCAAGAGGAGATAGAAGAAAGAAGATTTTCAAATCTCCAGCCGCTTGCCTCTGCCACCCGGCTAGAAGAAGGAGCCGTGGGAGTAGTAGGAGAAACAGAGAAAATGCTCTTAACGAAACTTCAGGAGGAAGATAAGATGAAAGCTGCTTTTGAAGGCGAAGTACTACGACTGAGGTCAGTAATGTCCCCTTCTAATTATGCATGCTCTCAAACTGTATTCCTAGAGCCTTCTGATTTTGAAATGCTTGGGGCCAAGCCAAATATTCCACAAACAGCAAAGCCTTTTTCCTCCCATGCAGAGAGGGTCACTCCTCATGACTAAGCTATAAGAAATTATCATGACCAGATTGAAATTTTTGAACATGAGCTATCCCAGGCAAAAATGGCTTTATCTAGGCTTGAGCCAGATAAGAGAGAACCCCGCGTTTTTGAAATCTCTGAAAACGCCATTTTGCCTTCTCCCTCAGAGCCAAAGACACACCCCCTGGTGGTCAGGCAAATCAGAACAGAAAGCTATGCACACGTCACATTTGCCACATTATTCTCAAATTACAAATGCCACGCAGGCAGAAAGATTATCTGAGCTGACTACAACTAAAGTTGTAGCATGATCTGCCGGCAAAAGTAATTTACAAGAGAAAGCTAAAATGCATCACAATTTGAGAGAGCGATTACAGGCATTGCAACAGACTTTGTCAGATATGTCCTTAACTCACTCAGGGATTCAAACTGCAATGCCACAAGTGTCTCCACAGGCTCAATTTTCAGCACCACCTGGTGGTGTTGGTGTCTTTTTAGATGGAGCACAACAATGCTTAATGCAGCAAAGGCAAATGACTGCATCTCCAGCAAGTGTTTCTTCATGTTTGCTCATGTCTGAATTTTAATATTGCAGTTCAAATGCAACAGCTACAAGCTCATGCACACGTGCCTCCAGCTGTACAACCAGGGCCAGTCCCTGGTCCAGCACAAGTGCCTTTACCCCCACAGCCAGCACCTCAAATGCCTATTCCTCAACAGGCATACTCTGTTGCTCCACTGGCTGGTGAGTCAAAATTAAAGATGTCAGGGCAGAATTACAAGGCCTGGGTCATTGAGGTTGGACTTCTGCTACATAGAGAAGGCACACATTGTATGGTACTTAACCCTCCTGCCCAACCATGGACGCCTGAAATAAGAGACTTAGAGACTAAAGCCTGCACAACATTATTGATGTCCATGGATACTGAACTGCAGGTTACTTTTCCACCTGATGCAACAGCCCAACAAATTTGGGTCCAATTGGAAAATTGCTACAGGCCTGTCTCAATTGAGTCTTCATGTTTGCTCATGTCTGAATTCCATGGTTCAAAATTGAAACCTGGTGAACAAATTGGAGGACATCTGACCAAACTGAAAGGTATGAGGAAAGAATTGAGAAAAAGAGACTATCCTATTCAAGATATTCAAATGATCAGCATTATCATTAACTCTTTGAACTATGAATGGAAAGATGCCATTACAAAGATTAACCAAGTGCCTGTTGCTCAACACACAGTGGACAATGTATGCAGACTCTTAATTGAAGAAGAAGCACTGATGTTAGCTGTGCCACATTTGAGAGGACCACCCGCATCAAGAGCTCCAGCTAGGCACCCCTTCCGAGGAAGGACCTATGCTCCAAGGATGCCAAGACGCAACATCTGCAATCATGTGGGACATGCCACCTGGGATTGTCCCCAACAAGTTCCAGCTCCTGTCACGTACCAGCCCAGAGGAACAGACTCCAGAGGCAAAGGAGGTAGACAAGGTCGTTGTGGTCCAAGGCGTGATTCGCAAGCTCCACTCGCCACATTGGCTTTAACCAATGTTCCACAACCTCATCCAGAGTACAATAGATGGCTTTTGTGGACTTTGGACAGTGGTGCAGCTTTGCATGTTACTTACAGAAAAGAACTTTTCACAGAGATGCACGAGCCTGAACCTGAACTACGTGAACTTTATTCTTTTTCCAATCATCCTTGTTAGGTCAAAGGAAAAGGAACTGTTTATGCTGAAGAGCTCAATGCATTCATCCCTGATGTTTACTACATACTGACAGCAACTTTTAGTTTGCTTAGTCAGGCTCATTTGTCTACAGTTTTAAAGTTCCAGGTTCACCACCTCGAAAAAGCAAGTTACATAGTTAAAGATGGAGATATTGTTGCTGAAACCATGTTAATTGGTGGTGTTTATTACTTAAAACCAAAGTCTAAACCGCAAACACAGGCAAGTATATAAACTCCAAAAGAGGAGAGCACAGGTCCAAAGAGAGACGTCCCAGTGAGAGATCCTGTTGCTACTCCAAAGGCTCCTAAAGCCAACAAAAAGAAAATTTTGCTCAGGTTGCTCAGGTGCTGATTGGAACAGATGCTTCTTCCCGTGATTGAATCTTACCAAATAAGATTCTAAGTGGTTCTACCATTTCCACCTGTAAATTCTTATAATAAACAGCTGTTAATCCATCTGTTCCTGGTGTCTTACCTAACTTTAACTGTTTAATTGCTGCAATGATCTCTTCAGAAGTTATTGGTTGATTCAGATCTTCCCTTTGTTCTAAAGTTAGTTCGAGAATATCGTCCTCCTTAAGATATCTATCTATATCTACACCTTGTATTACATTACCTGCATACAGTTTTGTATAATATTCTAATCATGTTTTGTTGATAAACTTCCTTACCTCCAAGTTCTATCTTGCTAATAACTCATGATTTTTGTTTCTTCCTTAGTACATAGGCCAACCATCTACCTAATTTATTGGCATTACAAAATGTATTGTGTTTAGCATATTGCAAAGTGGTCGCCACTTGATCTGCCATTAACCTATTAAATTGTCCTCGCAATATATTTATTGCCTCTTTTACTTTTTTATCTCCTGGGTTACCAATTAATAGTTGTTCCTTCTTTTTTATTTCCACTTCAATATCTTTCCACCTCTTTGTTTGCTTTAATCTATGTCTATTATTCATATATATTAAAACTCCTCTCATATAAGCCTTACTTGCATCCCATACCATTTCCATAGAAGTACCCTTATGCATGTTATTAAGAAAAAATTCTTTCATTTGTTTTTTAAGCTCTTTAACATATTCTTCATATCTAAATAAATGTTTATTTAATCTCCAAGACCTCCTTTCCCCACTCTCCTGTTCCAATTCCAGCCAAACCAGACTATGATCAGCTAGAGTCCTTGGGTATATCTTGACCTTCTTCACCCTAGAAAGAAAATCATTTGTTAGTAATATAAAATCAATCCTAGAAAAGGATTGATCTCTGTCGGAGAAAAAGGTAAAATGTTTTTTGTCAGCATTCCATTCTCTCCAGATATCTCTCAGTTCCAAATCTTCCATTATTTCAAAAAAAGATTTAGGTAATTTTGCACATGTAGAGATTTTCAATGTAGACTTCTTATCTTTTAAGATATCTATTACTCCATTCCAATCTCCCATTAGCATAAATGATTTATAATCCCACTGTATTATTTTAGAATGTAAAAGTTTACAAAAATTATCTTGTTGCTGGTTTGGTGCATGTATTCCAATTAAAAGCATTTTTCCCTTTTGAGTTTGTAATTCAATTTCTATGTACCTTCCTTGATCATCTGCCTCAATTAAATTAGCTGATAGTCCCTTCTTTACATAGATAACTATTCCATTCTTTTTCTCTGGAGCTGATGCCACAAAATGGATCCCTAACCTCGAATTTATTAAGTATTTTTGATCAGTTAATCTAATATGTGTCTCTTGTAAGCAAATAATGTCATTCTTAAATTGTTTCAAGTAGTGAAATATTTTCTTTCTATTTTGTAGTGAATTTAAACTGTTCACGTTCCAAGATAGAAATGTAGTTGCCATCTTTGGCGCCTTGAAGCTTTAAGAGCATTTGCTGAAGATCCTCCTTCACCTTACACTTCAGTCTTGCTCCTCCCACTGCTTCTGTTTTTTGGGTCAAATTGATCATGTCAAGCATTGTTCTCTTGGTTTCTCTGTCTTAGATATATCAGGCACTGGTCCCTCTATTTCTCCAGATTTAAATTAGCCTGATTAATTTCTTCCACTCTCTCATCCAACTGAATTAGATGTTTAGACAGGCCTGAAACTGCCAGTAGAATGTCATCTCTTATATCATCATGCTTTCTTGCAACAACATCTCTGACTTCTTTTATTTCTTCCTCAAATTTCTCAAATTTTTCCTCTATCATTGCTGCTTGATTATTCATAGCTTCTTTTATAAAGTCTTTAAGGTCTTTCATAGAGGCTTCCCTATTTTGTTCTCTAGTGGAAGAAGAGTTAGAGATGAATCAAATTGAGATAAATCATCTTGCATCTTGGTTTCGCCAGCCACCGCCTCTGCATAAGTTTGTATCTGTTGTTCTTTCTCTTTTTTCTTTTTATTCCCCCCAGATGAAATGGATGTCCAGCCTTTAATAGTTCACTATTAGGCCTATTGGGGCATCCCATCTGTACATTAATTGTTGTCTTCTCAACTCATCCACCAAAAAACCAAAGTCTTTTCTGTCTCTCAGCATTTTGGGAGGAATATTCTTTCAATATTTTAATTTCTTGTCCAGACACCTGTACCTTGTTGCTATAGGAGACTTGCAAAATATCATTTCTAATTCTTGACTCTGTAAATTTTATCAATTTGATGTATTATAGCCTCCTTCCTTGTTCCCAGCACTGCTGCTATGGCCTCTGCACATCTGTCTCTTAAATTTTCCTGACCATTCTCTTTCAATCCTCTCAATCTCAAAGCAAATGCCATAAATCTATATTACATCATGGTCACCTCATTTTCCAGCTTTTCAGATTTAGTTATAATTTCTCCCATTTTGCTGATTCAACTGGAAGTTGAGCCTTTTGTGTCACAATAGAAATTGTGAGAGAACCCCTTCCTACTTTTGGAACTGCTGGTTTAACTTGCTTGGAAGCCATCTTAATTCCTTTTTTTAAAAAAGGATCTTTTTTCCTCTTCACCCTCCTTTGCCAGCACAAAGTCACAAAAATCACAAGAATAGCTCTCAACAGATTTAAATTGCTGGTTTTTAAAAGCAAAAATAATTTTTCTCCCCCAGGCTCTCTTTTCCAGCAGCTCTCTTCAAATTTAAAACGCAAAAGTCTCAGCAGATACTTTCGTTACTCACTTTCACTTTCCACAGTCACAGCAAGGACACCATTAAATATTCACTTCCTCTCTCAATTGGCTTCAGTAGCAACAATGTTATCTGTAGTTAAGCAAAGATACTTTCTTGCCTGTACTCCTGTTTTCGCTCTGTCTGCACCTGGAAACTTTTTAGATTTCTGGTTGCTTGCAGAAATGGTTGCGGCGTCTATTTCTGCGCTTGCAGAAGCGACCCGGATCCGGAGTTTCGTTTGGCTGACCGGGGAGCCCACCTTTCCAGCCCCTGGGATTGCTCCTAGGGGCTTTTTTGGCGGCTCTACCCTCACCAAACTGCTCTGCTCTCCTTCTTTTCCCGAAGGAGAGGCTTCAAAACTGTCAGCTGATTTGCGCTGTCAAAACGGCTTCACAAGATTGCGGGGCTGGTGGTCTAAAAAAAGACCGTCTTACGATGCCTGCAGTGCCAGCCGGAAGTCCAAAAATTTCTTATTTTCTTCTTTACCTTTTAGAGTATTTAGAGTTATTTGATTTCTCTGATTTTCCACTCTCTCCAGTTCTCTCCATCTCTGTCTCAGAATCTTAACTCTGTCACTCCTATGGTTCCTCCTTCTCTTGTGCTGTTATCATTGTCTCCTGCTGCGCTTCCCCTTTAATTGCCGCCACTTGTTAGTCCATCCTTTTTGCGCCCACCTCACTCCGTGCTTCTCCTTGTTTCACTATTTCTCTTTCTGGGTCTATTTCTGCCACTCAAAACTGCTGTTTGCTTCCCTCTAGGTGGCCACCATCGCTCCTATCTGCCTTAATATTAGAGACATTAGAGAAAAGGGAAGACCAAAGGGAAGAGAAAATAAAAGAAATTGAGACTAGGCTGGGAGATGTGGAACTAGAAGCAAGCGGATTAATTGGATGGGAAATAGAAAAAGCAGAATTTTATTTGAGATTTCAAAATTGCCTTCCAACCTTTCTAAGGTAGGTAAATTGAAGACCCAGTTTGTGGGGGCAATAAGCTGACTTTGTATAAATATACAAAAGTATGAAGGCTATTGCTTAACGCATTGTATACAAAAGTATGCAGGCTATTGCTTAACGCATTGTAAGCCGCCCTGAGTCTTCGGAGAAGGGCAGCATATAAATCAAATTTTTAAAAAATGTAGAAGAAGAAAAAGGAGAGAATCTCCCAGGTGTGATGATTGGGTTCCTGTTTGAAGCCTTAGAACCCACAAAAGAGAAGGTGATGGAAGGAGTTGATGAGATCTACTGAGTATATACTAGATATGCAATATGTAATAAAGTCCCAAGAGAGGTACATATAAGATTCACTAAGAAATCAATCAAAGCACAAATTTTGCAAGCAGTAAGGGAAAAAACCTTGAAATATAAAGAAAAGGAAGTGGTGGTTCTGAGACAAATACCAAGGAGAGTAAAATAGTTGAGAAGAGAGTATCAGTTTCTGATGAAAATTCTGATGCAAAAGGGAATTAACTACAGATGGGTGACCCCTGAAGGATTAACTTTTGTATGGCAACTTCAAAGATACTGGCTGAATACAATTGATAAAGCAAGAGCTTTCTAAAGAAAAAGAAAAGGAAATGCAATTTGAAATGCAACCTGTAGTTCCAATAAAATTTACAGAGGAAGAATTGCCAATGCTGGAATCGACAGAGAGAGCAGTTGGGGGAGCCATCCAACAAAAGGAACAACATGAAGTAAGATCTACTAGAGCAATAAAACCTACATATAAAGTATGAATATGGAAGAAAGGAAATTAATTTCAATAAACATAAATGGACTTAATTTGGCTATTAAAAGAAAGAAAGTATTTCACAAAGTAGAGAAATTAAAAGCTGATATTATTTGTTTACAAGAAGTACATATTAAAAAAACAACACAAATACTTATTGACACAACCAAAACTTGGAAAAACATTTTTATCCCTATCGCAAAGCAAAAAAAGAGTAGTAGTAGTAGTATATATTAAAAATACAATAGTGGTGGAACAAAAATATTCAGATTTAGAAGGTAGAATTTTGATGGTTGAAATAATTGATAATAATATGAAAATCCTTTTAATAGCAATATATGCTCCAAATGAAAATCAAAATGACTTTTATAGAAGATTAAATAATAAAATAATTGAAATGGAATATGATAATATATGTATGATGGGGGATTTCAATGGAATTGAGGGTGAAAATTTGGATTACAAAACAAATAAGGTAACAAAACATACCGGAAAGAGATTACCAAGAACTTTGTTTAAGATGATGGAGGAAATGAATATGAAGGATACATGGAAAGAAAAAAATAGAGAAAATAAACAATATACTTTCTACTCTGACAGACATTCATCTTGGTCTAGACTAGATATGATATGGACAACAATGGATTTGTTGCTGAATATAGACTATGTGGAAATAGAAGCCAATTTATGGGTGGATCATAATCCGGTGATAATAACTTGGAAAGAACGAACAAGAAGATCCAAATGGACCTTAAATAATACAATATTAAAAGAGCAAGGTTTTGTGCAGAAAATGGAAAGAGACTTGGCTTTCTTTTTTAAAGAAAACAAAAAAGAAACATTGATACAAAACTGATGGGATACAATGAAGACATATGCTAGAGGAATAATTATAGATTACACAAGGAAAAGGAATGCAAAAAAAGAGACTAACATCAAAATTATTAAATGAGGATTATAAAAGCTTTGAAAAGGCACTCCAGAAAGATCCACACAAGAAGGATATTAAAATCAAAATGGATACAATAAAGCATAAAATGGATCTACTGGAGAAAGAAGAACTAGCCCAAAAAATAAGAAGTTCCAAACAAAATTATTTTGAAAACGCGAATAAACCAGGCAGTTGGTTAGCCTTTAAATTGAAAAAGGAAAGCGAATCGAGGAAAATAATACTTTTAGTTGATTCACAAGGGCAAAGTAAATTTGGAAATAAAGAGATGGGGAAGATAATACAAGAGTTTTATAGACAACTATATAAAAAAGAGACAGAGGAGGAAAAAATGCATCTACAAGAAGCAAAATTACCTCGGATTTGTAAAGATGTGGAGGAGATGCTCGAAAGAAATATAATGATGATGGAGTTAACAGAAGCAATCAAGAAACAAAAGAATGGGAAGGCCCCAGGGCCTGATGGTTTATCAGTTGAATACTACAGGACATTACAAGAATCCTTGTCCCTTCCACTATTGGAGGTGATGAATGAAGTGATGATAAAGAAGCAAATACCTAAATCATGGACTGAGGTGTACATTACATTAATTCACAAAGAAGATACAGACCCACAACAAATAAAAAACTATAGGCCTATATCCTTGCTAAATTTGGACTATAAAATTTTTGCTTCAATATTGGTGGGGAGACTTAAGAGATATCTGAATAATTTTATACATGTGGAGCAAAATAGATTCCTACCAAAAAGATTAATTAGAGATAATATAAGAATAATTTTGGATACCTTAGAATATTACGAAGCACATCCTGAAACAGATGGCTTTAGTATCTTTAGATGCACAAAAAGCTTTTGATAACGTTAATTGACGATTCATGATATTTCAAATGGAAAAGATGGGCTTTGGTAGGGAATTTATACAGGCAATTGAAGCTATTTACTTTAAACAGACAGCAAAAGTGATGATAAATGGAGAATTGACCGATTCAATTGAAATAGAAAATGATAGTAGATAAGAATGCCCACTGTCTCCATTGTTGCTTATATTGACTTTAGAAGTTTTAAATAGATGCATTAGAGAAGAAAAAGAGATAAAAGGCATAAAAATTAAAAAAGAAGAATATAAACTTCAAGCCTTTGCAGATGACTTGGTTTTTATCATTGAAGAACCATTAACAACAATACATAAATTGATAGAAACCATTGGAGAATTTGGCAAAGTAGCTGGCTTGATAATTAATAAAGATAAAACAAAGATAATGACTAAAAATATGTTAAAAAAGCAAAAAGCATTGATGGAGGTTTCAAAAATGCAGGTTATAAACAAAGTAAAATATTTGGGGATATAATTAACACCAAGGTGTAGTGCACTTAAAGAAAATAACTATAATAAGCTCAAACAACAGATAGGGCAAGATTTAGCAAAATGGAGCAATTTGCAGCTATCTTTGTTTGGTAGGATTTCAACTATTAAGATGAATATTTTGCCTAGAATTTTGTACCTATTTCAGACTATTCCAATCAAGTTGGGTAAAGAATTTTTTGTAGACTTAAACAAAATGATATTGAAATATATTTGGCAAGGGAAAAAGGCAAGATTAAATTAAAAGTGTTATAAGATGCTAAAGCCGGGGGTGGTTTTGGTTTGCCTAACTTTGAATTGTATTATCAAGCAGCAAGTCTAATGTGGATTAAGGAATGGATAACTTTGAGAAATTCTGGATTATTGACTTTGGAGGGACATGATTTGTTGTTGGGGTGGCATGCCCTTTTATGGTACAAAGATACAAAAATACAAGGGTATTTTAGAAGACATCAGATACGTGAAGCTTTACGGTTGAATTGGGAGAAGGTCAAAAAATACCATTATTTGAAGATTCCAACCTGGATATCTATAATTGAAGCTTTTTCATATCCAGTAACACTTAAAAGGGAACAAATTATTAGATATAGTGAATTGTTGGATGAAAAGGGTGAACTCAGATTAAAGCAGGAATTAGAAGATCAGGGATATATGATGAATTGGTTTTCATATATGCAAATATTTTTTAGATATTGAGAAGATCTCAAACAAGAAGCTTTTTATAAGTCTTGACTAACTTAGATAAGATTTTGATGGGTTCTGATGATCATATAATTGTATGGATTTTTATTAGAAGAAAAACTGGAAGAAGAACAAGTTAAAGAAACAATGATAGCATGGGGGAAAAATTTTGGTTACGGGATTGATTTAGAGAAATGGCCAAAATTGTGGTCACATAATTATAAAATGACAATGTCTGCAGCTTATAAGGAGAATTTGTATAAGATGTTTTACAGGTGGCATCTACCCACAATGAGAATAGCCAATTTTGTTCCAGAATAAATCGGAGAAGTGTTGGAAGTGTCATCAGACTCCAGGATCCTACTTCCACATGTGGTGGACATGTGGAGAAGCAAAGAGATATTGGACTAAGATACACACATGGTTGGAAAAAATGACTAAGAGACATATTGACTTGAAAACAGAGATATTTTTATTAGGGATCTTACCAGAGACATATAATAATGAATTGCAATATTTAATCGTGAACCTTTTAACAGCAGCTAGAATTGTATATGCAAAAAATTGGAAAGGAGAAGGGACACCTATTGATGAAGAAATGATTAAGAAAATGATAGACTGATAGATTTCCAGTGGCACCGCAGGTATCGTCAGTCGCTCCTTTAGGAGTGCTAACCCCATGATTTTGTAAAGCCACTAGAACAGCGAAAATCAGCTGTCTAGTGGCTCAGAAACTTTCCCCTCGGGACAAGAGGGGAAAGAGAGCAGTCAGGTGTGGGTAGAGCTCCCCAAGACCCCCAGGAATAGTCCTGGGGCTCGGAGGGTGAAAGCTCCCTAAGCACCTGACAGAACTCCAGATCCGGGACATTTCTGCTCTAAGCAGAACAAGATGCCACGATCACCCCTGCAAACAATTTTTTCTACAACTATTGGACTTAAGAGCAGGCAGAGCAAATACAGGAGAAACTACAATTGCAAGTATCAAACTTTAACTCTAATCAACTATTACTTCCTTCTGAGTTTCAGATGGGAAAAAGTGAAAAGAAGATGGTGCTGGTTCGTTTATGGGTGTGGAATGTGAAAGTTAAAAGAGAAAGTGCTTGTTAACGCTATTAGCACCATTTAAATTTAGAGGACTTTGCTTTTAAAGAATCAAGAGTTGGAAATTGAAGAATATAATGCTGACTTATTAATAAGCCATAACATTTATTAAAGACTGAGAATAAGAGGATTTATTGGACTTATTGAATTGTTGCTGAAAAAGTGCAATTTGGAAATGGCTGCGAAGCAAATAAAAACTGTTGCTTCTAAAAGTGCTGGGAGTTCCCCAGCTCAAACATCAAAAATGCAGTCTTGGTTAGCCCCAGTGGATACACAAATATTGACACTTGAAGCTCTCCAGAGGGCTTTAAAGGCACAAGCCTCTGATTTGGAGGAAAAAATTACATCTGCCTTGGAGGAAAAGGCCTCCGATTTGGAAGAAAAAATCAAAGAAGTGTCTGAGGAAATGCTTGAAATCAAAGTCCTAATCCAAACCCAAAATAAAGAAATCAGAGAAGATATTGTTGTGGCATTTCAGGGCTTGGTGGGTCATGTGGCATTATTGGAGGAAAGAGTGGAAGAAATTGTACAGTCTAATGTGAATCTGGAGAATAAATTGGGGGAGGCCCAAACTAAGATGGAGAAGACAGAGGCAGAAGTTACAATGACACAATACAGAGCGATGGAATTTGCATTGAGAATAAGAGGCCTGAGAGAAAATAACCAAGAAGATCTGAGAGAGATTTTTGTGGAGGCTTTTGCTCAAATAACTGGAGAACAAAGGACAGAGTGTGCTTGGCAAATAGACAAAATCTACCATGTTAATTCATGGATTGCTAGACAGAGACAACTACCAAGAGACATTGTAATTTATTTTGTTGCAAGGAGGATAAGAAATGGAATTTTACAAGCTTCTTATAAAAAGAGACTCCAAGTGGCAGGACAAGAGGTTGCAGTATTGAAGGAAATTCCCCCAAAAATGTTGAGATCCAGAAAGGATTATGCATTCTTAGTAGATGAACTTAGAAACTGTCAGATACAGTATAGATGGGAAGTTCCAGCCAGATTAGTGGTGAATTATTCAGGAGAAAGATATTGTCTTAATACAGTCTGGAAGGCAAGAGATTTTTACACTACAGTACTAAAGACTGGAAACCCACCATCTTCAAAAGTGAGAAGGAAAGAAGCAGGGGAGGCCAGAAAGGGGAAGAAGGAAGGTATGCAGGCACAAGCCCAAGGAGGTGTTTTGACTATCCAAGAAGATTTACAGCAACTTTCAGGTGCTGTTCAAACTTTGGATTTATTTGAAAAAATGGAAGACCCCAAGGAACAAACTGGAACAAACCCCAAAGACAAACTCAAGCAGCATCTAAACGTAAAGAACAAGAATTAAAGATGCAGCAAAACCTAATAACAACTCAAGAAACTATAAATACAAATACAGAAGCTGTGGGAGGGGCGAGTCCGAAGAAGAAATTCCAGGAGGATTTCCAGTCAGTGCTCTGAAAGCTTTTAGGGGCCAAGGATGGCAATTAAAATTTTAACCTGGAATGTTAATGGCTTAAATTTGCCACAAAAAAGGAAGAAAATATTTCATTATCTGAAACAGTTTAAAAATTATGTAATTTGTTTGCAAGAAACACATATCAGAACAAACAACCAAAAATATTTGATAAATGCTAGATTGGGAACACACTTTGCTGTATCAGCTCCTGAGAAGAAAAATTGTATAGTTATATATTTAAGAACAGTCTTAATGGCTAAATTAATTGAAGCAGATCTTCAAGGAAGATATATAGCAATTGAACTATTAATAGAAGGGAAGAAAATACTTTTAATGGGAGTAAATGCAGCCAATCAACAAGAAAAATTTTATAAACTTTTGCATACAAAATTAATACAATGGGATTTTAAATCGTGCATACTGATGGGTGATTGGAATGGAGTATTGGACATTAAAAAGGACAAAAAGGGTCTTTTGCCAAACATGCAGACACGAGCTAAATTGCCTAAATCCTTTTTTGAAATGATGGACGATATGGAGCTGAGAGATATTTGATGTGAACAGAATTTTACAGAACAAGACTTTACATTTTTTTCTGATAGGCACCAATCCCTTTCTAGAATTGATTTTATATTAATTACGAATGGTTTTCTTTTTAGGATAAAGAAGACGAAGATATGTCCAAGAACTTTAACAGATCATAACCCGGTTTGGATGGCACTGGAATGCGGAGAGGGGTCCAGGAAGTCTTGGTGACTAAATGAAAATTTATTTAGAGATGAGGGAAATCTGATAGAATGTAAAAAGTTAATGAAATAATTTTTTGTTTTAAATATGCATAAGGGTACACCCATGGAAATGGTTTGAGATGCAAGTAAAGCATATATGAGAGGAGTTTTAATAAACTTGAATAATGCATGTAGACGTAAACAGGAAAAAACGGAGGGAACTGGAAATCAAAATAAAAAAGAAAGAGCAGGCATTAATACTCAACCCAGATGATAAGAATATAAAAGAAGCAATTACATTAATGCGAGGGCAGTTTAATATGATGATGTCAGATCAGATTGCAACTAATTTGCAATATGCTAAACACAATACCTTATGTAATGCAAATAATCCAGGCAGATGGTTAGCATATATGTTAAGGAAAAAACAAAAGTCTTGCACTATAGAGAAAATAGAGTATAAAAGTAAAGTGGTGTACCAACAGAATATGATTAAAAAAGCATTCTTAGAATTCTATATGAGGTTGTACACTGGTGATAAAATACAAGGTATAGACATAGATAGATATTTGCAGAAGGAGAATATACCTATAGTTACAGAAGAGCAAAGGAAAAGATTGAATCAACTGATAACTACTGAGGAAATTCTCCTGGCAATTAAGCAGTTAAAAGCTGGGAAAGCTCCCTGCACAGATGGACTGACAGCAGTGTATTATAAAAATTTCCAACTAGAAATGGTAGAACCTCTTAAGGAATTATTTACTAAAATACAACTTGGAGGACAGGTACCACCATCTTGGAGAACAACTTTTATTTCTTTGATTCCGAAAGAAGATTAAGATCATAGTCAGCCAAAAAATAATAGACCCATATCACTACTTAATAAGGACTATAAAATTTTCGCTAAAATTTTAGCAAACAGGTTAATGTCAGTTATGCAACAAGTGATTCACAATGATCAATCTGGTTTTATACATGGGAGACAAATGAAAAGTAATGTAAGACAAATTGTTAATATACTGGAGTATTTGGGGAACAATAACCAAGTCCCTGCAGTGCTTATATTTTTTGACGCGGAGAAAGCATTTGATCGATTTAATTGGCAGTTTCTAATGAAAACAATACAGAAGTTGCAGCTTGGAGAGTATTTTACACAATCTATTAAGGCAATATAGCAGAAACAAACAGCACAAATAATGGCAGCCTAACAGAATCTTTTAAAGTTGAGAAAGGAACAAGACAGGGGTGTCCCCTGTCTCTATTATTGTTTATTTTAACTGTGGAATTATTGCTAAATAGAATACGTGATTCAGATGATATACAAGGAATTAAGATTAGGCATTATGATTATAGATTACGAGCATTTGCAGATGACTTGGTTGTAACTTTAACCCAACCAGTGAAATCAGCTATAGGCTTAATGGACATAATTAATCAATATGGTCAAGTATCTGGGTTTAAAATAAATATAGGGAAAATAAAGATGATAGGTAAAAATATGACTATAAATCAAAAAGAAGAACTAGAAAGAGTAACAGGATGCTAGATAGTAAAAAAGGTTAAATATTTAGGAATTTATATCACAACTTCAAATGGGAAACAATATAAGCATAATTATGAACTATTATGGCATAAAATACAGATAGAGATGGATAAATGGAAAAAATTACAACTGTCTTTGTTGGGAAGAATAGCAGCAGTAAAAATGAATGTTTTGCCTAAGTTCTTATTTCTTTTTCAAATGATACCAATACTTAAAAAGGATGCAAATTTGGAGGAATGGCAGAAAGGTATTAATAACTTTGTTTGGGCAGGGAAGAGACCGAGAATAAAACTAAAAATAATGCAAGATATATGTGAAAGAGGAGGTTTGAAAATGCCCAGTTTAAAGTTATACTATGAAGCAGTTTTATCAGCAATTAGTGATTAAGTTAACGGATGACAGAATATTGAATATTGAGGGATATGACTTGGTATATTGGCATGCTTATTTAGTATATGATAAGAAGGTGGATAGGATTTCAAAAGCCATATATTAAGGAATGCTCTATTGCATGTCTGGAAAAAATATCAATAAAAATTAAATAATAATATACCTATATGGGTAGTACCCGGACATGCGATAGAGAATATAAGTATAGAACAAAGACAGGATGTAATTACATATAAAGAGTGATACCGTTATTGCTATGGAGTGATACCTGAGAAAGAGGGTCCATAATATGTGGGAGAGTGAAATCCTGCCAATTTTTCGAGTTCCTTCTTTTGACCTTCTGACACATTTTTAACTATCATCTTGGTTTTTTCTGATTCAGTCTAAATCTGGATACCATACCATATTCTTCTATAATGTCTTTCGTTTGGATTATTGATTCCATCGGCCGTGTTAGAGTAACAACCAGATCATCTGCAAATGCCCTTGTTCTGTAATCCTCTTGCCTTATAGCTATTCCATTTAGAGTACTTGAATCCCGTATTGTATTCAACAAAACTTCTAAAGTTAAAATAAACAACAATGGGGATAACGGACAACCTTGTCTTGTTCCTTTTTCAATACAAAAGTTTGTAGTTAAACTTCCATTAATGATAATTTGTGCTGTTTGCTCTTGATAAATTGCTGAAACTGCCTGAACAAACTGGTCCCCAAAGTCCATTTTTGTTAAAGTCTTTAATAGAAAGTTCCAATTAACTCGATCAAAGGCTTTTTCCGCATCCAAAAACACCAGCGCTGCAGGGATCTGTTTACTCTTCTCAAGATGTTCCAGTAAGTCTATAATTTGCCTCACATTATCCTTCATATATCTGCCTTCTATAAATCCAGCTTGATCATGATGAATCACCTCTTGCATAACTGGCATTAACCTGTTGGCTAATACTTTTGCAAAAATTTTATAATCCGTATTCAGCAGAGATATTGGTCTAAACTTTTCCGGTTTTGTAGAACCTTCCTCTTTTGGTATCAATGAAACAAAGGCTACTTTCTATGAGGGGGGTATTTTACCCCCTTTTTATATACTACAAAATAAGTCTTTGAGATGCTCAATCATTTCTACTTGTAAAGTTTTATAATACACCGCTGTTAAGCCATCTGTCCCTGGAGCTTTGGCTGTTTTCAGTTGTTTTATTGCAAAAATAATCTCCTCAACTGTTATAAGTTGATTCATTCTTTCCTTTTGCTCCTTAGGAATTTTTACAACTCTCCTCTCTTCTAAATATTTATCTATAAGTTCACTCCGTATATGATCTTTAGCATATAATTTAGTATAATAATCTAAAAAGGCTTCTTTGATTAGGCTTTGTTGAAAAACTTCCTTCCCTCCGTGCTCAATACTGCCAATAACACGAGAGCTCTGCTGTTTCCTCAATGTATAAGCCAGCCACCTGCCCAGTTTGTTAACATTACTAAATGTATTATATTTTGCAAATTGTAGATTAGTTGCTGCTTGTTCCGCTATAAGCATTTGAAATTGGTCTTTCAAAAGTTTTATGATTTCCTGTAATTTTTTGTCCATCGGATTTTTTATAAGTAATTGTTCTTTTTTCTTTATCTCTCCTTCCATTTCTAATCTTTTCCTTTGCTGATTTAACTTATGTTTAGAATTCATATGAATCAGTACCCCCTGCATATACGCCTTACTCGCATCCCAAACGATTTCAATAGGGGTGCCCTTGTTCAAATTGATTTCAAAAAATTCTTTCATTTGTTTTTTAAGTTCATTTATATTCTTTTCATATCTGAACAAGTTTTCATTTACTCTCCATGATCTTCTCTCATTCTTTCCCATTTCCATTTCTATCCATACCAGGCTATGGTCAGTTAGAGTCCTCGGAAATACCTTTGTTTTCTTTGTTTTTAAAAGTAGATCAGCTGTAACTAAAATAAAATCAATCCTGGAGAAGAATCTATGTCGGTCTGAAAAAAAGGTAAAGTCCAATTCTTTTGGGTTCTGCTCTCTCTATACATTTTTCAGCTCAAAATCTTTTTTCATATCAAAAAAAGTCTGTGGTAATTTAACACATGATTTTGCCAAACTCTTCTTATTTTTTGTAATATGTATTACTCCATTCCAATCTCCCATAAGTAGAATAGATCTATAATCTCATTGCAATATTTTAGAATGTATTAATTTATAAAAATTTTCTTGTTGCTGGTTGGGAGCATAAATTCCAATCACCAAAAGTGGGCCATTCTGTGTATGTAGCTCTATTGCTATATATCTTCCACAATCACCTGCTTCTATAATTTTGGCTAATAATCTTTTATTTATATACATCACAACACCGTTCTTTTTCTCTGAATTTGAAGCTATAAATTGTGCACCTAGTTTAGAATTCAGCAAATATTTTTGATCCTGTATTCTGATGTGGGTTTCTTGCAAACATCATTGTTAAATTGTCTCAAATAATGAAATATTTTCCTTCTTTTCTGTGGTGAGTTCAGTCCATTCACATTCCAAGATAAAAATTTAATTGTCATTTGTAGTCTCACGAAGCGATAAGAGCATTTGCAAGTTTCTGTTCCAGAGTGGTAGTCTTCGGCCTGGCTCCTCCCATGGCTTCAGGTTTCTGTGATTTACCATTGGCAACCTTCTTATCTTGTGGTGGAATAGACCTCTGCTGCTGTTTATCTAGGATTTGCTTATGTGCTGCTCATACGCTGATCTTTAGGTTCCTGCAACAACAAGTCGAGGTCCAATGCCACCTCTCTTGTATTTCTGGGTGGCCCTTTTCTTGTCTCAGAAAAATCCAACAATGGTTCATCCAAAGAGCCCCCTATTGCTCCTTGAATTTCCTCTATTGCGCGTTGAGTTTCCATTGCCTCCAACTCCATCTGTTTCCGCTGTTCCTCAGACTCTTGTTCAAATTCCTTCTCTATAACACCCTCATCTATAGCTAACACTGAAGATGTACCTGGAGATGCTGCACCAGTTTTATAAACTCTGAAATAAAATTCTTCCATCTTTTCCACAGTATTTAATTGGTATCTCTCTCCTTGGTATCTCAGTATTATACCAACTGGGGCATTCCATCTAAATGGAATCTGTTGTTTCTTCAACTCAGTCACCAAAAATCCAAAATCCTTTCTGGCTCTTAACATCTTAGGCGGCAATTCCTTGTAAATCCCAATCTCCTTTCCATCCACTTGAACAGTAGAGACAAAAGACTTTTGCAGGATATCATTTCTCATTCTTCTATCCGTAAAGTAAATCACCACATCTCTAGGCAAGTTCCTTTGCCTTGCCACCCGAGAGTTCACTCTGTAAACCTTGTCAATCTTGCACAGGACATCCTCAGGGTTAATCTTTAACATCACAGCAAGGGCATCAGCCAAACCATTCTCAGATCCTCTCTGTTGTTTTCTTTTATTCCTCTCAGTCTTAGAGCAAATTCCATAAATCTGAATTGCATCATAGTCACTTCATTTTCAATTCTTTAAGTTTTATTATCCACATTGGAAATTTTATTGTCAGCTTCCCTCATTTTAGATTCAAATTCTGAACTGAGTTCAACCACTTTTTTATGAATCTCAACAACCGCTTCTGACAAACCAGTGACAACTGTCATTATATCTCACTTCATCTTGTCATACTTTTCTTGAACCACCTCTTTAATTTCCTGCTGAGACCTTTCAGATTTCTGCTGAGACTTTTCAAATTTCTGGTCCATTACTTCAGTTTGGTTCTTCAGAGCCCCAGCAATAAATTCCTTCAAAACCTTAAATCCAATCTCCTGTTTTTGGCTCTGAATCTGAGTCTCTGACTGCTCTTTTGTTTGATGAGTAGGGGAGCCCCCCCTGCAGCTTTGGGAGCTGGTTTAGCCTGCTTAGAAGCCATAGTACTACGCAGTCTTATTCTTTCTAGGAAAGAGGTCCTCCCCCCTTTTCCACCACAGAGTCCTTTTAAAAACTTCCCCAGCTTCAATCAAGTTTATAAAAAAGAGAGAACAGATGGAAATCACTTTAAAAAACTTTTCTCTTTTCTTCTAGCAAACACTGTTGCTTTAAGTAGCTTAAAACGCGCTGAAACACACAGGCATTTCCACTTTCGCTTTCAGCTTTTTTTTTCTCCGCTGAAGCCGGACGCCACTTTAATTCACTTTCACTCCTTCTCCATTCTTAAGTTTAATGACAGGACTAGCAATAATACTTGCGTTTTTGGTTTAAAGTCCTGATTTCACCCTTCTTAGTTTAAAGGATTCAGTTGTTTTTCTCTGCTAAAGTTGGTCACGTCGTCTAGCTCTGCTAAATGCAGAGTTGTCCCTGGAGTCCGGAGCCTCAGCGAGCTGGATAGGGACCCTCACCCACCCTGCTTCCTCCCGAGAAGCAAAAAAGACAGTCTGGGGGCTTCGCAGGGGGCTCTACCTGACCTCACCGGCTCTCTTCACGTTTCTTCGCAAAAACGGAGTTTTTCAAGCCGCCTCTCAGCTGTAGAGGCAGCTCTTTACAGGCGGCGGGGCTGGCGGTCACAAGAGGACCGTCTAATGACGACGGCGGCACCCCGGGAAACCAAGATTTATGGGTTTTGATGACAACTCAAAATGGAGCAAATTCATTGACTCTAATCGCACAATAATAACTTCTCAATCTGCTAATTTTAAGGAAGATGCTGACTGGTCCAGAATTCATTCCAATGATCCTGGAGTTTATTTTCCTAAAGATGATGTTGCTGATGCCATGCAGCCTGATGATCAAGATTCACAGGCAAATGTTCCATCCGCTAGTTCTTCCCAACACGATGTTCTGTCTTCGCAAGCCGCGGATGCTGATGCTAGTGACGATGATGAAGACGAGGACGAAATGGAAGAAGAATGGACAACTGTTTCAAGGTGTTCCAACAGAGCCACAAAGGGAATCCCTCCACAGCAATATTCGTGGCAACTGACAAAAGCACCTTTGCCTTTGATTTCTAATGTTACACTTCCCCCCGATAACTTCACACAAATCAAACATCTTCCTGATTCAGAGCAAGAGAAGTGGTATGATGCAATGCAGGCTGAAATGGACAGTCTAAAGAAACTTAAGGTGTTTACGACTGCAAAACCTCCAACAAACAAAAAGGTCATTGGCACTTGATGGGCCTACATAATAAAAAAAAAAGCCAAATGGTGAGTCATTGTACAAGGCCAGACTTGTAGCTCAGGGTTTCGCTCAACATTATCCTGAGGACTACATAAATACCTACTTACCGACAGAACTGAAAGTGTAAAAATTGCTTTAGCCACTGCAACTATCCTTGGTTTAGAAGTTTTCCAGTTTGATGTTGACACCGCTTATCTACATGCTGACCTAGATGAAGAAATCTATGTGAGAGGTCCTCCAGGATTCCGACAGCAAGAAGGTTTCTAAACAAAAGTCTTTATGGTCTGAAACAGTCTGGTTTAATGTGGTACTTATGTCTTACTGACAAACTAAATTCAATGGGCTTTATTAAGTCCGAAACTGATGAGTGCGTGTTCACAAAAAGATGTAATAATGCATATGAGATAGTTCTTATTTATGTTGATGACATTGTTTATATTGGTCCAAATAAGCAAATGAGTGAGATTTTTACCAAAGCTTTGCAGAGATACTTCACATTGAAATCCTTAGGTCACATTAGAACTTATTTAGGTGTTCAGTTTGAAAAAACACAGAAGGGGTTTAGTCTTTCACAGGAAGATAAAATTGAACAAGTTTTGCATCATTGCAACATGAAGGATGCTAACACAACAAAGATACCCATGCAAAAAGATTTTCACAACTTGACACATGAATCAAGTCTTGAGTTTGAGGATCAAACACTTTATCATTCAGTTATTGGATCACTCTTATACATTAGTAGTTGGACAAGACCAGACATTGCACTCAGTGTTAATCTCTTGTCTCGACAAGAGGTTATATGATGTTCTTAAATGGATGTCCTGTTTATTGGCAAGTGCGTAAACAGAATTTTGTTTCTTGTTCATCTACCGAAGCTGAATATGCTTGTGTTTCAGATGCATGTAATTCTCTAACGTGGTTTGATGCTTTGGTCACAGATATCTGGATACGTCCGATCCAACCAATCACAGTGATGGAAGACAATGAATCGGTGGTTTATATTTCTGAATCACATTTCACAGGTTCTAGGTCCAGACACATTGACATCCATTATAGAAATATCAAATAATTAATGAAACAATGTTTTGTAAAATTGCAATATGCATCTACACATGATCAGATTGCAGACATGCCCAACAAACCGCTTCCAGCAGCTCAACATGAGTATTTGTGTAAGAAGATGTGTCTTATCTGATGATGTACCTGATGTTCGCTCAACTGGCAAAAGAAGGGGTGTCACTGCGTTTTTATATTTACCAGGAGAGCTATTATTTCTGAACTGTCAGACTTACTGTAGTTTGCCAAGTTTTCTTATCAGCATCTACTGGGCATGTCATGCATTCTTTCTTTTTCTAATAACTTTCCTTTGTTCTCCAGCCAGCTAAGGTCAGGCTGGGGATTCTTTGCCAACATGTAATCTAATTTAGATAGTGAGATGTCTTTATTTTTCTTTACAATAAATATGAGTTTAATTAAAAGATGTATTCTGGTTTTATTGATCAAAGTATACACAAGGAGAACGTCACGATCCAACTCAAAATGAGGGCAATTACCCTATGCAAGGTAATGGGGCTGATTGCCGCTCTGACATGGAGGATGTATCTAAATGTCTAAAAATTCTTTTATGACTAAGTGCCTTTGAGGAATTTATAATCTTGTGATTTACAGATGGGCATTTTATCTTTAAAATGTAGATATCAATATTGCATGGTTTGGGCACTTCAAATGGTGGATGCCAGTATAAATAGTATTAACAAGTATTGATAGTTTTCTTGAATTATTTCAGTCTAGACATATCAAGCACCCATGGGGGAAAATACATTCAATGTGGAATTTACCACTGTGGGAGTTTAGGGATCAAGGAGAAAATAACAATTCTTGACTGCATGTAGACTAATAAATCTCTCTCCTATTTGATCTTTTACTATATAAAATTTGTGCCTTCCCCAACAAATCGAACCTAATTTAGACCAAATATTTCCTACTTATAGATAAGTTAACTATGTAACTTTCTATCAGTATGGACAATGAACAAATCTAAAGGAGCTTTTAGTTGTGAAAATCAAATTGTGATTAGCATATTCCTTTATATTTATTTACTGAGATCATTTATATGGCCATCTATCCTCCAAGCTTCAGGCCCTGAAACATTTTATGAAATGTCAGTAGTCTCAGAGCCAATTTAATTTCAGGGGATATAACTCTATGTAAGGTGTGTGAAACAGAGTTTGTTATTGTTGTTAGTTCTGGTCTTTTTACAGGATTAAGGAAATTTATAATACATTACAAAGATGTAAATTTGAACCTCAGTCAGGATAATGGGCTTTAGGTCCCATTTCACTGCTTAAATCCTTCTCAACTCTTCATTTCCCCTGCAAATGAGGACTTCTCTTCCAAGGAGGAAAAGAGCAACATGTGTTTAAATCTTGAGCAGATTTAATACACTTTTCATTTAAGGAAAAATTTCCTTTAAATTTTCCTTTAAACCCAATTTTTCAAACATGGTTTTAAAAAAATGCCTGCCCTCTCTGATCCTTTTATTGGTGTTATTGGTCACATTGCTGGAGTTCTTTGAGAATAGCTAGCTAGCTATTTAGTAAAATAGTATGGTCCCCACTGAAGGTAAGTAGTTGGTGTTATCTCATCCGCCGGGGATTGGTCAAATCCACTGATGGGAAATTCAAACCACTGTCAATGGGTGGTGCGACTGCCGGAGCGAATATAAGGAGAGCTCCGGCAGTGCAGCACCAGTCTAGTTCTAACTTAATAAAGGTGCTGAATGGACCTGAGCTGGTCGCGTCTTTTGTTCCTGCACCTGATCTAACACTGGCGACGAAGGAGAAGAACCAGAGCAACGACCATGTGGCACGATCGCCAACTGACCAAGAACTGACCTTTTGAGCTGAAGTCACTCACCTCTGGCAGACTGAAGCATGGCATCGCTGCAAGCTCTGATCGCATCAGTGGCCCCATTCAATCCCATACGGGAGAAATGGAGGACCTATATGGTATGGTTTTGCCAGTTCTTGCGAGGGAACGGCTACCAGGACCTGGACAACGGTCGGAAGAGAGCCCTCTTCTTGGTGCATTGTGGCTCCGAAGTCCTGGAGATGGCCATCGACCTTGTAGCACCCAGGGATATTGAAGAAATGCCCTGGGCTGACCTTCAGGACGTTCTGCAGGAACACTATGCACCCACAGGCACCCCGATTGCGAACAGGTTCACCTTCCACCAAAGGCGGGAGGGTGAACCCATCAAGGATTTCATGGCTGCCCTCTGTCAAATCACAGCAAATTGTGAATTTGACAACATTGACAACACCATCCATGACCGCATCATCTTCGGAATGAGGGATATGACCCTCCAGAAGAAGTTCCTGAGCCGCAAGAGAATCCTGCTCAAGGAAGTCCTCGAGGATGCCACAGCCGCCAAAACGTCCGAAAAAGCAGCAGCCGCGATGGTAAAGGCGAGAGGGATCCACAAGATCCACAAGATGGTTCAGAGTTCCTCAGATGACTCTGCTGCTGCATCCGAGGCAAATGAGGAAATGGCCGTACACAAGGTTTCCCGGCCCCCAAGGCAGGAACCCCCACAAAATGGCGACTGGAGGGAACGCTGCAGCAGCTGCAAAGGTGGGCACCCCAGAGCAAGTTGCAGATGGAGATACATCACCTGCCGACGCTGCCTGAAGAGGGGGCACATCGCCGAGGCCTGCAGAGCAGCAGATCCAGCCCCTGAGCCACCCAGACCCCGAATCCATGAAAACCGGAAAGATCACCAGAGGGCATCCAATCAGTCCTCTTTCCAGTCCAGGCGTGGGGATGACGAATTCTTCCACAGCGGAGTGGTGTATCAAACAACCATCGCTCACACAAGTGACAACAGTGCCACCAAATTTCACGTGACACTGCTAGCAGAAGGGACACCATGCACAATGGAGGTAGATTCAGGCTCAATCTACTCCATTATGGACTGGCAGCAGCTGAAGTGGCTGAAGCCCACATGCAGTAAAAAAGAGCTGAAGCCCCTGTGGTCAAGACTCGTGGATTTCGGCGGAAACCCCATCAGCATCCTGGGAAGAACCTCGTTCCAGGTCTCCTACAAACAGTTCCATGGCAGCCTTCCCATTACCATTGTGGAGCACAGCCGCCCGAACCTGCTAGGAGTGGAGTGGCTCAAACCACTAGGGCTATCAATTGGAGGGATCCACCAAATTTGGAGGGATGAACTCGACACCCTCATCAAAGAGTTCAAAGAAGTCTTCGATGGTAAGCTGGGGAAATTTGTGGGGAAGCCAATTTCATTCAATTTAGATAAGGGAATCACCCCAATTAGGCTTAAGCCCCTCCGGGTTCCATTTGCCTTGCGGCCTAAAGTAGATGCTCAGCTGGATAAGCTAATTGCCCAGGGAACCTATCGATCATGCTGCGTGGGAGATTCCCATTGTGACCCCGATGAAGCATGATGGATCAGTGTGCATCTGCGCTGATTATAAATGCACAATCAATAAGGTGTTGCCGCAAAGCGCATACCCAGTCCCAGTGGTGCAACACCTGCTGCATTCACTAGGGACTGGCTCTATTTTTGCCAAACTGGATCTGGCCCAGGCTTACCAGCAGCTGCCAGTTGATGAAAAAACGGCAGAGGCACAAACGATTGTCACCCACAGGGGCACATTTAAATGCAGCCACCTCCAATTTGGAGTCAGCGCAGCCCCAGGGATCTTTCAATCAATGATGGAACGCCTTCTCCCAGGCGTTCCAGGAATGGTGCCGTACTTTGATGATGTACTAATCTCCGGAGATTCCAAACCACAACTCCTTGACCGATTCAGGCTCATCCTGCAGCAGTTCAAGGCGAAGGGCTTGAGAGTCAGGAGAGATAAATGCATCATTGGAGTCCAGGAGGTTGAGTTCCTGGGCTATCTCATAGACGGCACGGGCAAGTAAAGGCTATCCATGAAGCTCCCAGCCCCAAAAACAAAGCGGAGCTTCAGCTTTCCTAGGATCACTTAACTTCTACAGTGTATTCCTCAAACAGAAAGCCGTGATTGCTGAACCACTTCACCGCCTGCTGGGGAAAGTGGCTTCCTGGAAATGGGAAGAAGAGGAAGCAGCTTTCCGTGCCATCAAAGGACTGCTATCTTCCAAGAGTGTTCTCATCCAATACCACAAGACATTACCGATCAAGCTAACCTGCGACGCATCGCCATATGGGGTTGGAGCGGTGCTCAGCCATGAACTACCGAATGGCTCGGAAGCACCCATTGCATACTTCTCTAAAACCATGTCCAGCACTGAACGGAACTACAGCCAGCTGGACAAGGAAGCCCTGGCTATTGTCGCAGAAATCAAATGCTTCCACGAATACATCTACCGAAGGAGCTTCACAATAGTGACTGATCATAAGCCGCTGCTGGGGCTCCTCGCAGGCGACAAACCAACCTCAACCTTCATGTCCCCAAGGATGACCAGATGGGCCATATTCTTAGCCGGCTATTCCTACAGACTCGTCCACCAACCCGGCAAGTCGATCGGAAACGTCGACGCGCTGAGCAGATGCCCGTCCAGAGATCCAGTGGAAGACCCAGCCCCCACACTCGAGCTGTTCCACATAGACAAGGACAACAGCTGCCCAGTCACATCCACAGATGTGGCTGTCCACACACAGAAGGACCCAACCCTCAACCAAGTCAAGTCCTGGGTCCTGCGAGGCTGACCGACAGGAAAAACGGTGGAGAAATTCACCCCATTAGTCAGAAAGCAACAGGAGCTGTCCGCGATGAACGGCCATTTGCTACGGAGATACAGAGTGCTGATTCCCAGCACTCTGCAAAGGAAGACGCTAGAGACTCTGCACAACAGGCACCCCAGCATCGTCCGCATGAAGGATCTGGCATGGAGTTACATCTGGTGGCCATCGTTGGACAAAGACATTGAGGAGTGGGTCTCCAGATGTAACCCGTGCCAAGAAGTGCGTCCCACACACCCCCCCGGCCGAACTGTCACAGTGGGAGATACCTAGCAGCCCCTGGTCAAGGATCCATATTGACTTCGCGGGTCCGATGCAGGGGTGCTACCTCCTGATCATTGTTGATGTCTTCTCCAAGGGGCTAGAGGTAGTACCCATGGCATCCACCACAGCCGAAGCAACGATCCGGGCTCTCTGCCGACTCTTCGCTACCCACGGACAACCTGACATGTTGCTTTCCGACAACAGGCCCCAACTTACGTCCTTGCCCATGGAAGCGTTTCTGGCCGGACTGGGCATCCACCATGCCCTCTCAGCACCCTACAGGCCGGCGGGAAATGGACAGGCAGAACGGATGGTGAGGCTCACCAAGGAAGCACTCACCAAGATGGGCATGGGCGACTGGCAGAAACGGATAGATAACTTCCTCCTCACCCAATACATCACACCGCATGCCACCACCCTCAAGTGCCCAGCGGAACTACTGATGGGCAGACGACTGAGGTCACCCCTGGAACGACTGCACCCCCAATACAATCCAGAGGTGCCAGCAACAGTCAGCCACCAGCTTCGAACTTTCGCCATAGGGAATCCAGTTTTCGTTTTAAATTTTCACGGATCTCCGAAATGGCTGAAAGGCAAAATAGCTAGCACAACTGGCCTGAAGTCTTACACTGTGGAGCTGGAAGATGGACAGGTCTGCCGACGTCACATTGACCAGCTCCGGAAAATGTGGAAGGGAGTAAGTGAAAACCAGCCCGACGAGGTAGGCCTGCCACACCCTGACAAGGTAGGCCTGCCACCCCCTGAAGAGGGAGGCCTGCCTCACCCCGTCGAAGGAGGCCTACCATACCCCACTCAAGTGGGCCAGCAGCCAACTAGATGAGGCAACCAGCATTGAGCATCGGGAGCACCGGGAACCATCCCGTGAGGGCATCAGATACCACTCTGACAAGGACGGCCACCAACTTCCCAGGGACGAGGACCAACGAAACTGCGAGACAGTAGACCTGGGACCAACCAGCAAGGGCACCCTGCAGTGCACTGGTGAGGTAGGCCAGCACCACTCCGGCGAGGGCGACCTCCATTGCAGAAACTCAGTAGACCAGGGGCGAGCCACCAGGGGAGCCCCGAAGTGTTCCGACAAGGTCACCCAATGCAACTCCAGTGAGGGAGACCTCCACCCACCACAAGAGACAGATCCATGACAACCCCACAGCAACAAACGCCAACAGGATGAGGACGGCCAAACCCATCCCTGTGAGGAGGGCCTCCACCACCCCAGTGGGCCTCCACCATCCCGTTGGGGCCTGCTCTGCCACAACCAACCCAACCATGACAACGAGAACCGACAACCGAATCAGAACCTGCAAACACCGAACCTATCAGAAGCAAGGGGAACACCAGTCACTTACCGGGATTCAGCAGTTCCCCACCGGTCAGCAGCGACGGTCAGCAGAAAGAACTCTATCAGCCAGGCCAGGAGGAAGACCAACAGCGCCAGTAGATGAAGGTCCACGATCCGGCCGGAGGTGCTGGGGCGACGCCCGCACACTCGACGGCAGAATCCTGTCCGGTTCCGGGAAGGGAACCGGGAAATACAGGAGCCCTGCCTGTTCAAAACGACGGCAAAGCTCAACTGGGTCTGCGCAGGTCAAGTAGGACTTTCCGGCATCCTAAATACCTGCGCGACTACGTACTGTAAGGACTTGATGGACAGACTAAGAACTAGGGGGGAGGAGTGTTATGTCCTTATAAGGACATCCGCCAGGGATTGGTCAAATCCACTGGAGGGAAATTCAAATCGCTGTCTATGGGCGCTGCGACTGCTGGAGCGAATATAAGGAGAGCTCCGGCAGCACAGCGCCAGTCTAGTTCTCACTTAATAAAGATGCAGAATGGACCTGAGCTGGTTGCGTCTTTTGTTCCTGCGCCTGATCTAACAGTTGGAGTCTTAGAAAATCAACAACCATTTCTTATCTTCTGGTCTTCCATCTATGCATTAATGTAAAGTCTTGCTGAAGAACTGAAGTTCTTCTTTAAAGAAAATGAAAATCAGGAAACTCCTCGAGCAGTAATATGGGACACTTTGAAGGCTTATCTTAGAGGGGTGATGATATCATATAATGCGTATAAAAATAAAGAGAGGAAAAAGACTTTGGAAGAATATCGTGAACAGTTAGAGGCAGCAAAAAAAAAAAAAAAAAAAAAACCTCCAAGATAATCCAGGGGATAAAGTAGAGAAAGAAAATTGGCTACTGTGGAGGCACAAATTAAATATTATGGATCAAGATGATTTGGCTTATAAAATAAAAAGATCTAGACAATATTATTTCAAGAACGCAAACAAGACGGGAAGATGGTTATCATACAAACTCAAAAAAGAAAATGAAAAAGGGATAATACATGTATTAGAAGATGCCAATGGGAATTTGGTAAACAAGGAGGAGGATAAGCTAGAAATAGCAAGGAAATATTATGAAATGTTATATAAAGAGGAAGAGGTTTCAGAAGACAAAATAAAGCACTATCTGGCAGATGAAGGTCTTCCACAGATTACAGAAGAAGAAAGGGAGATGCTCAATAGAAAGATAACGGTTGAGGAACTAAGAACGGTTCTCTCTAAGCTTAAAAATAATAAATCGCTGGGCCCTGATGGACTCCCTGGAGAAATAAAAAAAACCCTAGGGGAATTTGTATTACCAAAATTGGTGGAAATTTTCAATGAGGCACTAGGGGGGGTCAAAGATTCCTGATTCATGGAGGGAGGCCTATGTGACACTACTCCCGAAAGAAGGTACAGATCCAAAACAAATTCAAAATTACAGACCAATTTCCCTCCTAAATACAGATTATAAATTGTTCATGAGAGTAATTGCGGAAAGATTTAAAAAAAATTAAATTCTTGGATACATAAGGATCAGAATGGATTTCTCCCAGGAAGACAAATCAAAGATAATTTGAGAATTGTGCTAGATATACTAGAGTATTACAAAGAACACCCCGACAGACAGATGACCTTAGTATTTTTGGACGCCCAGAAGGCGTTTGATAATTTAAATTGGAAGTTTATGTCCACACAAATTAAATTAATGGGATTTGGATTAAATTTTGAAAAAATGATAAAAGCTATTTATGATAACCAAAGAGCGAGTATTCTAATTAATGGAGACAGGACAAAAGTATTCCAGATTAGATTAGGGTACGTCAAGGATGCCCCCTATCACCTCTACTATTTATTTTGGCCTTAGAAGTTTTGTTACGGAAAATAAGAAAGAATGAGGAAATTAAAGGATTAAAAATCAGGACTTTCTGGAGTTTTTTTCCTTCTTTAGAAAAATCTTGGTTACATAGGAAAAACCTGGCTTAAAGGAAAAACACACATAAAACCTACAAAAAGTAAGAAAATAGATATTGTACCTTTACAGGGAGGATACATGAGATGTGGGTGTGGCTTACTGATGATGGCTAATGAGCCAGAAATAGCTATATAAGTCTCTCACTATGCAGCACAAAATCTGCTGGCCAACAGAATGAAAAGAAGGGAAAAAAACCCAGAAAGTAGTGAATGTGATTTCACTCAATTAGGGTTACAGAAAAATCTTGGTTACATAGGAAAAACCTGGCTTAAAGGAAAAACATATATATATAGCCCCCCTGGCCACAGCCGTCATGTGATCTTCTAAAGACAGCCATGCATCCAGGAGGACACCCAGATTGCAAGCCCTCACTAAGGGGGCCAAAGTCGCACCCCCAACAGTCAGCGATGGAACCAACTGGCTATACCAGGACGCTGGGAGCCATAGCCACTTAGTCTTGGAGGGGCTGAGTCTGAGTCTGTTTCTCCCCATTCAGATCCGCACGGCCTCCAGGCATCGGGACATCACGTCAAGGGCATCATTGCGGTGGTCCAGGGTGGAGACGTACAGCTAAGTATCATCAGTGTACTGGTGGAACTTCATCCCAAAACCACGGATGATCTCACCCAGCGGCTTCACATAAATGTTGAACAAAAGGGGCGAGAGGACTGATCCTTGCAGCACAAACAAGGCGCCTCAAGGTCGACCTCTGTTCCCCTGTCAACACAGACTGCATCTGACCAGAGAGGAAGGAGGAGAACCACCGCAGCACGGTGCCCCCCCATTCCCAACCCCTTCAGCCGGCGCAGCATGATACCATGGTCGATGGTATCAAAAGCTGCTGAGAGGTCTAATAGGACTAGGACAGACGAACATCCCCTGTCCCGAGCCCTCCAGAGATCATCAACCAATGCGACCAATGCCATTTCCATGCTGTATCCCGGCCTGAAGCCTGACTGGTACTGATCTAGATAGACAGCTTCATCTAGGTACTGGGGGAGTTGTCGCGCCACCGCACTCTCAACAACCTTTGCCACAAAGTGAAGGTTGGAAACTAAATGAAAGTTCACTAATACAGCTGGGTCCAGGGAAGGCTTCTTGAGGAAGGGCCTCACCACTGCCTCTTTCAGGGCGGAGGGGAAGAAACCCTCTCTCAAAGAAGCATTAATAATCATCTGGAGCCAGCCTCATGTGACCGCCCGAGAGCCCAGCACCAACCAGGAGGGACACGGGCTTTATAAACAGGTGGCAGTGCTCAACCTACCCAGAATCCTGTCCATGTCCTTGGGAGTCACAAGGTCAAATTTCTCCCAGATAACACTCTCAAGACCCACCTTTGTCACCCCATCTGAACCCACCCAATTGGAGTCCAAGCCTTCTTGAATCTGAGCGATTTTGTTCTGCAGGTATTGCATAAAATCCTCAGCCCTATCCTGCAAGGGGTCCTCCCTTGCTCCCACATGTAGAAGGGAGTGGGTCACCCTAAACAGGGCAGCTGCAGATGCAATAAGAGCGGAAAAATAATTTGATTTTGCTGCTCTTATTGCCACTAGGTAGATCTTAATGTGAGACCTCACCAGTGTTTGATCGGAACGACTGACCCTCCAATCGCTCTCCAGGCATCTTTTCCGGCACTTCAACTCCCTCAGCTCCTCAGTAAACCAGGGAGCCAATTGAGATCAGCACCGGGTCAGAGGCCACAAAGGCACAATGCGGTCCAAAGCTCCAGCGGCCGCCTTATCTCAGGCGGACACCAGTTCTTCAGTCGAGTCGTGAGCCAAAGCCTCCGGGAATGGCTGAAGCTCTGTTAGGAACCTATCCGGATCCATCAGGCACCTGGGACAGAACCACCTGGTCTGTTCCATCTCCCTGCAGTGGAGAGAAGTGGCTCAAAAATCTAATTGAAGGAGTGAATGATCTGACCATGACAAGGGTTTGATAACTAAATCCCCTATTTCTAGATCATTCTAGAGCCTGAGTAGCGTAGGGGGCTAATGCCTCCTACTAAAGGCAGCAATTAACATTCACCTGCGTGTAATTCTGGGAGTTCAATCCTAGCCAGGCTCAAGGTTGACTCAGCCTTCCATCCTTTCTAAGGTGGGTTAATTGAGGACCCAGTTTGTTGGGGGCAATAAGCTGACTTTGTATAAATATATATACAAAAGTATGAAGGCTATTGCTTAATGCATTGTAAGCCGCCCTGAGTCTCCAGAGAAGAGCGGCATATAAATAAATAAATTAAAAATTAAAAAATTAAATTAAATTAAAAATTCAACCACTGACCAGAGACAAAAATCAAGTCCAGAGTGTGATCCTCCATGTGAGTAGGACCTTGAACTAACTGGGTCAGGTCCATGGCCGTCATGGAAGCCATGAACTCCCGAGCTGCCTTTCACCGACAGATGGCAGGTTAAAATCCCCCATGACCATAAGTCTAGGGGTATCCACTGCCACCCCAGCTATTATGTTGAGCAGCTCAGCCAGGGCTGCCACTATGTGGCAGGGAGCCAGGTATGTAGTCAGCAAGCCCATCTGCACCCCACAGCCCCACTTCACAAGGAAGGACTCACATCCGGCTATCTGAAGAACAGTGAGAGAAAGACTCGGAGAAAGACTTTCCTTAATAATAGCCGCCACTCCCCCTTCCCTGAGCCTCAGCTGACGGAATGCACGGAAGTCTGGTGGGCACATTTCAATGAGGGGAACACCCCCCTCCAAGCCCAGCCAGGTCTCTGTAATCCCTGCTAGGTTCGCACCCCCTCCTGAACAAGATCATAAATGAGGGGGGCTTTATTAATCATGGACCTGGCATTGCACAACATCAGCCAGAGGCCCGGGCCCTGAGGGTCTGTGCAACCTGGGAAATGAGAATCTCATTGGGGACCGGAGAGCACAATTGCTCATAAACAGTGAGTGCGCACTCCTGTAACATGATTCGGCCTCCTGTACCGCCATATCTGCCCCTTCCCCACAATGCTAATCAAACAATCCTCACCCTCGCCCCTGGCACCCCTGCCAGGCTCCCATCCCCGTCCCCCCTGCCATGACCATCAGACATAGAATGCTGCTCTGTAGCTATATGGACCCTCCCCAGGTCCATCACTATAACCATCCAACCCCCTCCCTGAACCCCTTAAAATCTTCACTAAAAATTTAACTAAAAAACCCTGCAGCCTCCTCTTTGCTGCATGCCACCTCTCTGGGTTCCAAAACCCAACATCATGGTAGACCCTCGATAGGGTGGAGGATGAGGACTGTGAGAAGGGGGAGTCTCGCAGGGTACGGAACTCAGCTGCTGAATACATCCAGGTAGCCAGGGGTAAAAATGGTATGTGGCCAGGGATTCCACAATGATAGTCAAGAAGAAGGTCCAGGAGAAAGTACAAGCCATTAGGTGCGAGTCGCCTGGATTCCATTGTCCTCACAACAGTGGAGAGGAGTCTCAGGCCATTTGAAATAATTGGAGAATGCACATGACCAAAACTACCCTCTTACGGTGGTTGGTACTAGAGCAGATGGACTATCAATCCGGTAAGAAAACAGCAGCAGGAAACCGGCTCCCTCAGTACCCGTAGCCAACGGCTAAGAGCTCGCCTTACGGCAAAAGCATAGAATAGAATACAGAGCCGGGATAGGAGATTAGACTGTTGGCAATATCAAAGAGAGGATAAGATGGATCCAAGGAAGGTATTTCGGTGAGGCCGGAATCAGTCCAGATGGTAAGTGACCATGATAATGCCTGAAACTAGGCCATGGGGGGAAGGAAAAATCAGACACTCCTCCATGGCCATTCAGACCTTCTTGGTCTCCCTCTGGTCACACAGTGGTCACACAATTCACACAGTTCACCTATTTCAAATGCCCAGCTTCCCAGATCTTCACAGGGATCTCCAACCGGGGCAGTTCCACGATGATCAGCCATCAATGAATACCTTCCCATCCCAACAGCTCATGGTTCGATCAGGCAATTGCCGCTCCTCTCAGTGCTGTCCCAGTGTCCGCTATTACAGCCGCCACCGCCACTGGCAACTACGAGCTCCCAGAGACCCGACACAGGCCACTGTGTCGTCGCTGCCGCCGCACCGCCACTACCACTCTGGCCGCCACTGGCAACACACACTGAGCAGGCTGCTGTAGCCCAGACTGTCACCATCAGTCCTCCCGACGGCGCCTGCCATCCTCTCAATGGCGCCCCTGAACATCGGCTTCCTTCAGCTGCCCAAGACGTTCCGGAGAGCAAAAAGTTCTCAGCAGGGCAGGCAACAGGTTCATTTTGCTGGGCCGGGCCAAAGAAGTTTGACCCATGAAACCCCCCAAAAGGCCAGAAATTACCCTTTCAGCAGCGGAGAATCAGCCAGAAGCTGCCATCTTTGGCATGCACAGATAAAATATACACCTGTACAAATTATATACCTGCTTAGTAGGGCTTTTGACTCCCCCTAAGCAGTGTTCTTTTTTATACAAAGTCAGCTTATTGCCCCCACAATCCGGTCCTCATTTTACCTAGCTCGGAAGGATGGAAGGCTGAGTCAACCTTGAGCTTGGTGAGATTTGAACTTGCAGTAATTGCAG
Source organism: Coluber constrictor foxii (assembly GCA_038048745.1). Lineage (NCBI taxonomy): Eukaryota > Metazoa > Chordata > Lepidosauria > Squamata > Colubridae > Coluber > Coluber constrictor. The sequence goes on along the minus strand of CM075961.1, from coordinate 107,370,303 downwards.
GCAGCTGGCAGCTAAGTGCTATTTAACAGCCCTTTAATCCACGGCTCCACCAGGCTCCTTATATTCATCATTTCATAATAGAATTCTGTTTTATAATTTATGTCCTTGAAATGAGCAACAATCATTACAGTAGTTAAACGGCCAAACAGGACCCGGGAGGAGAGTGGTGAGGGATGAGCTGGGGGCGACTCTTGTGGCCCAGCAACCTGGCCTGTCAGACGGTTGTGGGGGGGGAGGGGGGAACAAAGAAATTCAGTGGAGACAGGGTTTTCCAATCCCTGTGATGGTGGGTAAGGGCAGGGCTGGTGGGAGGAGGAGGTTTTTGAGAGCCCTGCTGCTGTGTTCGAGTGGTGGAGCTCTTCTGTCCCCTTGACCCATTCTGCCCTCCCCCGGTGATGACAGAGTGTGGTCCCCTGGATTCCGACTGGTATACCTGAATGCCAGGTCCGTGGTGAATAAGGCCCTCCTCGTCTGAGATCTTATTGACGAGGAGGAAGCAGACCTGGCTTGTATCACCGAGACCTGGTTAAGGACGGAGGGAGGCGTCCCTCTCTCTGACTTATGTCCTCCAGGCTTCCAGGTATTACACCAGCTGCAACTCCAGGGGAGGGACGGGGGAGTGGTGGTCATTATTAGGGAAGGTCTTAGTCCTAGGGAGGTCACTATCCCTCAGATTGGTGGGTGTGAATTGCTCCTTTTGAAGTGGGATCCTGGAGTTCAGTCGGGTTTGTTGGTCATGTACCTATCACCCAGCTGCGTGGCCTCAGCCCTGCCTGCACTACTAGATGTTTTGGCCGAGTTGGCAGTTGAACTCCCCAACTTTTTGGTTGTCGGAGACTTCAACCTGCCTTCAGCTGGGAAGACATCTGAGTTAGTGCAGGAGTTCATGACCTCCATGATGGCCATGGATCTGACTCAGATTGTACTGGCCCCAACTCATATAGGAGGACACACACTCGACCTGATTTTTCTCTCTGGGCAGTGGATAAATGATCGGTGGGAGGGGACCTTATCCATCGACCCCCTGTCATGGACCAATCATTCCCTCCTTAGGCTGGACTTTCCTACCGCTAGACCCTGCCGCTGGGTTGCAGAGCCTATGAGATGGTTCCGCCCCAGGCGCCTGATGGAGCCCGAAAGGTTCCTGACAGAGCTTGGGCCATTTCCCACCTCCTTAACCCATGATTCCACCAAGGCCCTAGTGGCAGCCTGGGAACAGGCTGTGGTAGGGGCCCTGGATCGAATTGCACCTATGCAGCCTCTGATCTGACCCAGATCCTGGGTGACTCCATGGTTTACTGCGGAGCTCAGGGAAATGAAGCATTGGAAAAGAACCTGGAGGGTGGTTGGAGATCCTCCCGATTGGAATTTGACTGGACACAGCTAAGAACCCATATTAGGTCTTATCTTGTGGTGATGGAAGCAGTGAAATGGCGGTACTTCACTGCTGTCATTGCATCTGCAGAAAACCGCCCAGCTGCCCTGTTTAGGGTGACCCGCTCCCTCCCTTAATCTTGGAGCGAGGGAGGACTCCTTGCAGGACCGAGCTGAGGATTTTGCACAGTTTCTGCAAGATAAAATCACTCAGATCCAAACCGGGTTGGACTCTGACTGGGCAGAATCCACTGAGGAGACTGGGGCTTGTCTTGGTGGGGACATCTAGTTTTTTTTTTTAAATTAGATTTATATGCCACCCTTCTCCGGAGACTCAGGGCGGCTTACAAGGCATTAAGCAATAGTCTTCATACTTTTGTATATTTTTTATACAAAGTCAGCTTATTGCCCCCACAACTGGGTCCTCGATTTACCTACCTTAGAAAGGATGGAAGGCTGAGTCAACCTTGAGCCTCGAACTGGTGTAATTGCAGACAGCTGGATGTTAATAACAGGCTATTCAGCCGATTGAGCTATCTGAGGCTCATCTGAGCCTCATCTGAGGCTATCTGAGGGTTGAGTTTGAGCCTGTTTTGTTGGATGAAGTGGACAGGATTATGGATCGACCTCCATGTGTTTATTGGACCCATGAGTCTCCTGGCTTGTTTCAGCAGCCAGGGAGGTGACCAGAGACTGGATTCAGGCTGTTGTTAATGCTTTGCTGAGGGAAGGGTTCTTCCCCACTGCACTCAAAGTGGTGGTGGTTTGACCCCTCCTGAAGAAACCCAATCTGGACCCTGACTCCCTTAATAACTACCATCCAGTCTCCAACCTTTTTAGCGAAGGTTGTTGAGTCTGTGGTGGCACAGCAATTCTCTCAATTCCTGGAGGAAACAGACTACCTGGATCCTTACCAATCTGGTTTCAGGCGCAGTCACAGCATGGAAATGGCATTGGTCGCCCTAGTGAATGATCTCTGGTGGGCCCATGATGGGGGTTGTTCCTCCAACCTGGTCCTTCTTGACCTCTCAGCGGCTTTCGATACCATCGACCATGGTATCCTACTGCAGCTACTCAGGTTGGGGATAGGAGGCACTGTTTTGCAGTGGTTCTTCTCCTATCTCTCAGGCCACTTGCAGTTTGTATTGGTGGGGGGTCAGAGATCCTCCCGGAGGCCTCTCACTTGTGGGGTGCCTCAGGGTTTGGTTCTTCCCCCCCCCGCTCTTTAATACCTACATGAAGCTGCTGGGAGAGATCATTCATGGTTTTGGGGTGAGGTATCACCAATATGTGGATCATACCCAGCTTTATATCTCCACCCTGGATCACCCTAGGGATGCCCTTTCCATGATGTCCCATTGCCTGGAAGTGGTGCAGGATTGGATGGGTAGGAACAGACTCAACCCATCCAAGACTGAGTGACTGTGAATGCCAGCATCTCAGAATCTAGAGGTACCATCTTTAGTGATAGGAGGGGAGACTCTTACCCCCTCCGCTAGGGTCTGCAATCTGGGTGTCCTCCTGGTTTCTCGGCTGTCCATAGATGACCAATTGACAGTCATAACTAGGGGGGCCTTTGCACAAGTACATCTTGTGCGCCAGTTGCAACCTTTCCTAGACTTAGATGCCCTTGCCACGGTCACCCATGCCCTTGTTACTTCTCAGTTTGATTACTGCTATGCCCTCTACATGGGGCTGCCCTTGGGATGCATCCGGAGGCTCCAGCTGGTCCAGAATGTGGCCGCACAGGTAGTGTAACACCTCTCCTGCACGAGCTGCACTGGCTGCCAGTTGCTCTCAGGGTCCATTTCAAGATGCTGGTGCTTACCTATAAAGCCCTACATGACTTAGGCCCGGGGTACTTGCAGGAACATCTCCTGCCTTCCTCCCATCGTCCCATGCACTCCCACAGAGCAGGCCTCCTCAGGGTGCCATCAGCCAAACAATGGTAACTGACAACCCCCAGAGGGAGAGCATTCTTTATCAGAGCACCAACCCTCTGGAATGATTTGCCCACCAAACTTAGGATCACTCCGGACCTCCTCTCCTTTCGCCGCGAACTGAAGATGTGGTTTTTCTGTCAAATAACTTGATCTGCTAGGGGTTGCACAAACTGTGATAATTTTAAATATGGTTTTAAAGGAGTTTTTAACTTATTTTGTGATTTGCATTATTGATTGTTGTTGTAAGCCACCCTGAGTCCTTCAGGAGAATGGCAGCATATAAATCACAAAAATAAATAAATAAATAAATAAATAAATAAATAAATAAATAAATAAATAAATAAATAAATAAATAAATAAATAAATAAATAAATAAATAAATAAATAAATAAATAAATAAATAAATAAATAAATAAATAAATAAATAAATAAATAATATTCAAGAGCCTCCTATTTCATATGCAAGTACATATGCATAAGCATATAATCCCTAAAATACAAACCATCCTCTAGGCAGGTATAACACCTGTCCTATAGCAACTAAGTCATCCATTTCAGACAGGTAAACACATGCTCAGTAAGCACAGGAACATGCTCAGTTAGCATAGGATTATTATTCTCTCCTATTTACTCTCAGGATGTCTATATACCACACAATCATAAGCTGGTAATATAGTTTTCACTTCAATTAGCAATTCCCTCTGGTTAGTCCATTTATTAGGCTTTTTCGGACTCCTAAATATAGTAATCACATGTGATAGATTATAATTAATAGGTTCTATGGTACTTTGTGCCTCCTCAAATAAAAACTTCCCAGGAACTGGCACTCACACAAAACATGTCAACATTATATCAGAGACTGTAGTCTCCCTTTTTATACAAAAGGATGAACTATTGAGGGCTACTTTCACCATGTCCAGAAAAATATTCCCTTCCTTCTTATTAGGCTCCCTCACTTGTCTAATATACCGTGTTGGTGCTTTAAGATATCCAACAGTGCATTTACCTTTCCATATAAAAGGTACTTTAGCCAATGCTATATCTCCACATAGAAACATTAAGTTTGAAGGGAACTTTCAACTCAATATATGGTAAACGTAGCCCTTCCTCTATAATCCTAAACTTCTTATAAGAAGAAGTACAATTGCTATATCAGTGTATTGATTGTATAAGAATTCCATTTTATTTGAAAGATCCTTATACTGGGAAACTATTTTATATATACCGTTGCACCTGGGGTATTTCCCCAAAGGTACACCATCATCAAGAGATGATTTAATACAAATCATAGCTTCATCCATAGTTTTTATCAGGTTTAGTCTTTATTAGGGTTAGTGGTGCCTGCATCAGGGAATATTGGTGCTCCAGTTCGGTATGGAAACACAGCTGCTGCTATGTTATGGGATAACTAGGTAACACAGTGAAAGTCTCCATTCCTATCTGCACTTGTAGTATAAGATTCCCACAAAGTAATTACTATCACCACTGCAAACCCCATTTTCCTAGTGGACTAAGCCCCTGTTTAGAGTATGTTTTAGATGTGTAAAAGCAAAAAAGCTTACCATTAGACCTCAAGTCTTTCAGCCCATCATAGGGAACTTACATCCACTGGATACCACAGCATTAATTTACACTATTCAATTGTCTCCTTTCTTAATACAATCAATAACACAATAAAAAGGTTTATTACACCTAACCAAATGTTCAAAACATAAGTTCAGTTCAACTGTCCAAAGTTTCATTTGTTGGTAAAACAATCCATCCATCAGATTGGAAACAATCCATCAATTGTCGGATATCTGTCTTCTGAAGGTTAATATAAGCAGGTTTGTTGAATCTATCCAATCCATCCATAAGGCAAATCCACTGGTCCTTTAACTCTGGAGAAATGTATCCAGCCCCGTTCCTTAGCCCTCACCACCAAGTCAGTGGTTAGCAACACTTGGAATGGTCCTTCCCACACCGGCTATAATATCTTTTCCTTTATAGATTTTATCAGGACCCAGTCACCACTTTTGTAATCATACTTTTGGAAATCAGGAGGTGGAGTTCGTATCTGTAGTCATTTAGACCTTAAATGAGAAAAACACTGGGACAGTCGCTGTATATTTTTCTAAGTAAGACATCTTTGAGCTTTATGTTAGGCAGTCCCATACTTTCAGTATAGGAGAAACCAAATATCATATCATATGGTAAAACATCTTCTCTTTAGATAGAAAAGAGATAAAAGCAATCATTTTGTCCAAAGAACCTGGAGCTCCAACATTAATCTTTTCACTAAATGTTTCTATTGCCAATATGTTTATTGCCAAACAATCCCCAACTGCTCCATTACCCTTATCATTTGAACAGTGAAATGTGTATCCCTATCACTATCAATAATATCAACCAATTCATATTTAACATTCATCTGAGCATTTTCCTTTGCACAAGGAAAGGCTTCAAGCCATCCATTAACATAATCCACTATTATTAGCACATATTTCAATGGTCACACTCCTGGCATTCCAATGTAATCTACTTGGATTCATTGAAAAGGCCAAATGGTCAAATCTCTACATGTTTGCACATACACAATATATTTATGCATTTGTATACAATGTAAATAGCATCTCCCCACTTATATGGCTTTCATTTACATGTCTGTACAAATATATTCGTTTAACAAACTCAATAAGAACTTGGGTTCCTCGATGAGTTCTTTCATGCACACTCTCAATCACATTCCACATGACTGCTTTATTAAGCACTTGCATCCCATCAGCCAGAGATATGATAGAACCTAGAAATTTGAAGGTCTCTACTGTTGATGCTGTGTTGTCTAGTATTGTTTTTATTGCCAATATTTTTATTGCCAATCAATTCCCAATTGCTCCATTTCTCTTATCATCTGGACAGTGAAATGTGTACCTCTATCACTATCAATCATTTCAATCAATCTAAAGTTGGGTATTATTTGCTCCAATATGATTTAATAGTCATCTAAGCATTTGCCTTTGCAAAAGGAAATAGCTTCAAGCCATCCAGTAAAATAATCCACTATCACCAACAAATATTTCAATGTTCCCACTGCTGGCATCTCAATGTAATCCGCCTGGATATGTTGAAATAGCCAAACAGTTAAATCTCTACCTTTTTATACATAATCTTCCACTTTCTTACACAATGTATTTATACATTCATACACAATGTAAATAGCATCTCCCCACTTGTATGGCTATCGTTTACATGCCTCTACAAATATATCTTCGTTTAACAAAATCAATAAGAACTTGGATTCCCCATGAGTTCCCTCATGCACACTCTCAATCACATTCTGCATAACTGCTTTATTAAGAACTTGCACCCTCTCCTTAGTCATCCATTTGCCATCCACTTTACGCACCCCATCATCCATCATTTGGTTGTCCTCATCATCCATAAATATGGGCCTCACATCAAAATTCAATGCAAGGATCAAATCATTAATGCCTCCCCTACTAACACTGCCATCCTATTTCCCGCAATTAACTTTGAGGTCCCTTTTTATGTGCTCCTATATGTATTATAACTACTATTATAGCTACTTGTTCTTTATTTCAATGTTCGACATTGTCTTATTCCTTTCTCTCTCTCCACAGCAATTCAGCCGGATTTAAATTCCTATCGATCAAGAGAACCAAATTCTCTTGAGACAATAAAATAACCTCATATTTCAAAAGCCTAGCATTGGTGAGCCACCTTTGGGCTTTTTGCATCAGGATTTTCCATTCCTGATGTGAACTACTCACCACCAATATCCCACCAAAAATTAATTTTTGAGAGATCTAATAGGACCAGGATAGAGGAACATCCCTTATCCCGAGCCCTCCAGAGATCATCAACCAATGCCACCAATGCTGTTTCTGTGCTGTATCCAGGCCTGAAGCTGGACTGGAACGAGTCTAGATAGACAGCTTCATCCAGGTACTGTGGGAGCTGTCATGTCACCACACTTTCGACAACCTTTGCTAAAAAGCGAAGGTTGGAGACTGGACGGTAGTTTGCTAAAACAGCCGGATCCAGAGAGGGCTTCTTAAGGAGAGGTCTCACCACCGCCTCTTTCAAGGCGGGAGGTAAGAATCCCTTGCTCAGAGAAACGTTAATAATTTTCTGGAGCCAGCTATGTGTAACCTCCCGGGTAGCCAGCACTAGCCAGGAAGGGCACGGGTCCAATAAACATGTGGTCGCATTCAGCTTCCCCAGTAACCTGTCCACGTCCTCAGGAGTCACCGTATCAAACTCATCCCAGATAATGTTCTCAAGATCTGCCCTCATCATTTCATCCGAATTAACCCAGTTAGAGTCCAAGCCTTCCCGAATCTGAGCAATTTTATCGTGCAGATATTGTGCAAAATCCTCAGCTCGTCCTTGCAGAGGATCTTCCCGGGCTCTCAGCTGGAGTAGAGAGCGGGTAACCCTAAACAAGGCAGCTGGGCGATTATCTGCCAATGCAATAAGAGCGGAAAAGTAGTTACATTTTGCCGCTTTTATCGCCACTAAGTAGGTCTTAATGTAAGATCTCACTAGTGTTCGGTCGGATTCAGAATGGCTGGTCCTCCACCTGCTCTCTAGGTGTCTTTTCCGGTGTTTCATCCCCCTCAGCTCATCAGAGAACCAAGGAGCTGGGTAGGTTCGACGCCGGGTCAGAGGCCGCAAAGGGACGACCCGGTCTAAAGCACCAGCGGCCATCCTATCCCAGGACGCCACTAGTTCTTCAGCCGAGTCATGAGCCAAGGTCTCAGGAAATGGCCCAAGCTCCATCCGGAACCTATCAGGATCCATCAGACGCCTGGGGCGGAACCATTTAATTGATTCCGCCTCCCTGCAGTGGGTTGTAGTGGTCAGAAGATTAAGCCTAAGGAGAGAATGGTCTGACCATGACAAGGGTTCGATGACTATATCCCCTATATCTAGACCATTCAGCCACTGGTCAGAGATAAAGATCAAATCCAGAGTGTGTCCCCCCGTGTGAATAGGGCCATTAACTAATTGGGTCAGGTCCATGGCCGTCATGGAAGCCATAAACTCCCGAGCCCCTTCAGACATTTCACCAATGGATGGCAGGTTGAAATCTCCCATAACCAGTAGCTTAGGAGTCTCAACTGCCACCTCGGCTATTACGTTGAGGAGCTCAGGCAGGGCTGCTGATACGTGGCAGGGAGCCAGGTATGCAATCAACAGGCCCATCTGTAACCCATAACCCCACTTCACGAGGAGGGACTCACATCCAGTTGTCTGAGGGACAGTGACTTCCCTAGGGTCAAGACCTTCCTTTATAATGACCGCCACACCTCCACCCCTGCCTCGAGTTCTTGGCTGATGGAATGCGCAGAAACCTGGTGGGCACATTTCTACGAGGGGGACCCTCCCTTCATTGCCCAACCAGGTCTCTGTAATACCTGCCAGGTCCGCTTTCCCCTCTTGAATTAGGTCACAAATGAGGGGGGCTTTGTTAGCCACAGACCTGGCGTTGCATAACATCAGCCTAAGACTCAGGCTCAGAGACCTTGAGCAACCCAAGGAACAAGAAGAGCTTTGGAGGTCGGAGCACGCCACCGCTTGAAGATAGTGGGTGCGTACCCTCCTGACATGATGTGGCCTCCTGCTCCCACCATATCTGCCCCTCCCAACCAAAACCTTGATGGAACAGCCCATTTCCATGCCAGTATTAAGTCTGCCTATTCCCAGTTTTGAGTTTCCTATGATGTAATTTTGTGTTGACTTTGGCTTCACTTTTGGAAAATTATTTACTAATCCCTCCCTCTGTGGATTGCCCCCCAAATCCACATGATCCACCCTGTTTATGCCCACCCCCCTTTCAGAAGCCATTAAAATCTTGGTTAAAAAATTAGATTAGAAAGCCCTTAATCCCTCTTAGCACCATGCCACCTCTCGGGATTCCAAAATCCGTCATCAAGGTAGGCCCTCGATAATGTGGAGGGCCAAATTTGAGAGAGGGGGGAGTCTCACAATGCCAAGAGTTCGGTTGCCAAATACATCTAATAAGTCAGATGGGTACAGCATTTGGGTCTGGTCCAATAGTCTGATGTAAGAGTCTTGAGGCAGTCGAGTAATAAATTCAGTGTGGGTAAGAAACTGGTCTCCCTTGCCCTCTCACGGCAGGAGGAAGTTTAGTGCAATCTCAGGATAAGCAGAGGATAAAAATCTAGTCATCCTCTAACGGCAGCTCGTTCTGAATGAGATGGTCATAATAAGTTTGTTGTTCTGTCTGCTCAATGATGTCAGTAATTCGAAACTCCCTCAGCATCCACATTAGTAGCTGCCCAGACAACGTATGACAAGAGGGTGGCTCAGTTGGAAATAAAGCCGAACAGTGAAGGTAGATTGATAATAGCTCCATGGGGGTGGGGGGATAGATGTATATATAAAGAGGGAAGGTTGTCTAGGTGGTGAAAGTATAGTCTGGAGGCAGCGAGGTCAGTGTCAAAATCAATGTAGTAATGTGGTAATGTATAAGCTGGAGGTGGCTGGGTTAGGGACTAGCCGAGGCAGAGAATTGAGAAAGGTGGGAGAGGCCTCCAAGGTGACCAGGTAGATAGTCTTTTGTCAACTTCTGGCCTCTCCTACTCTCAGCATATTGAATAGTCCTTTGCATATATTGCCAGGCTCCAGACTTAAATTATAATGATGTCTTCCAATTCCAGCAAGGGTCTAAACACCTTGCGTGATTCAGGGCACTCAAGGCACTCCAGGGGTTAATAGTTTTTAGATTCCCTCTGATGACGTTGCAAGCTGTCACTGGCCTTAGCTCAGGCCTCTCAAAGAGGCAGTCATTCAGGTTCAGGTTTCCCTGAACTTGAAGAGGTAGTCATTCAGCTTCAGGTTTCCCAGCAAGTAGTAGATCTACTAGTCTTTCTTTCCCACCTCTGGGTTAAAATCCTCAAAATCCATTCCCTTATCTTGGCAACACTAAACTAAAATAAGATAGTCAACTATTCACCAAGCTATTCGACATCCAGGTGATCCTAGAAATCTTCTTAACCTCTCAGTGTTCTAAATGCTCAACTTAAAGACACAAAAGAGGGTGATAACAAGAACACCTTCAAAAAGTAAAATAAATCACCTAATAGAAGTACTCCGGGTCTCTACTCTGAAAAATAATTGTTTCAAACTTTAATGTCACTTCTCTGTTATATCAATCTTTAAACACCTCAAACATTTCAAATAAAAAATACAATCGAAATCGCAAGTCAGAACAGGACAGAAAATATATCTGTGTAACTGCCATATGCAGTCAAAAGCAATGTTGCAGGATCGAATTACCCATTCACCCCTCCTTTCTCTCAGACAGACTCGGCAAAGGGGGGAAAAAGTGTAAAAGGGAAAACAAACTTCACCTCCCCCCCCTTTCTGACTTCTCTCATTCAAAACAAAAAGAGAGAGGATATACAGGGAGGAAAAATACTTCTCCCTTCTCCATTCAACATTGCAAATACCTCTTCCTAATTCTCCCACTTCTTCATAGGATCTCATCACAACAACAACAATAACAATAACAACAACAAACCCTTGCCATTTACTGTTTACTCCTGTGTATGACACACATTCACATTTGTACTACAATCAGACCTTGTAGTGCACACTAACATACACACATGTTTTCTCCCTGTCAACTAGTCAGTATAATTATTTCAGGGAGCTTTATTATTATTCTTATTTTACAAGCCATTGAGCTTTATTGCCTAAGCAATCTTTTTATTACACGCAGACACTTCACACATACATACCATTGAACAGCATTTGCAGACCTGGAATTAAACCTGGGGAGATTCCCATTTTGTTTCCATCCTTGACATCTTGTAGCTTATTCTTCAAGCAGTGGAAAACTTTAGTATGCAGTTTCTAATCAAAAACATGATTTCGGGCCCTAACCACCACCTGTTTTCCACAGCTCCAAGCTCAAGCCAAGAAGTTTACTTAATTTGCTGGCATATACATATCACTATCCCTTCAAGTATAAATATGTACCCAAGAATGGTTAACAGCTGCGATTTCACATTGCTCCTGGAAGCACGAAGCCGAGAACACCAGCCTGAAGATGACGAATGAGACTTCGTCGAAACGTCGCCAAGACACTTCCAATTTTACGCAGGAGAAGACCCGAATAACCAAAGACCTACATACAAACACCTGTGCAAACCTCAGAAAACATATATATATATATATATATATATATATATATATATATATATATATATATATATATATATATATATATATATATATATATATATATATATATATATATATATTCTTATTTTTGTAGGTTAATGTGTGCTTTTCTTTTTAAGCCAGGTTTTTCCTACATAACTGAGATCTTTTGGAATAATAATATATGTATGTATGTATGTATGTATGTATGTATGTATGTATGCATGCATTATTCTTTATGCCAGGATTTTCCTACGTAAATCAAGATGTTTCATAGCCAAAGTTCAGTGAAATCTCATTCACTAGTTTTTAGGCTTTCTCAAACATTAAAACAGCCATTTTGCTGTCTGTTTGAATATCTGGGAGAGACTGGGATAGATCTATTTCTGGCTTATTCACCTTCTTCAGCCAGCCACGCCCCCTTTTCTTGACTCTGCCCTGTAACAGTCAAATATTTATTATTATTATTATTATTATTATTATTATTGTTGTTGTTGTTGTTGTTTTATTATTATTTTAAAATTTATTTTATCAACTTATCAAAAGAAGAACAAAAAGCACTACAAGTTTTAAAAAAAGATAATAGCATAATGATATTACCAGCAGATAAAGGCAATGCAACAGTAGTAATGAAAACAGTAGACTATGAAAAGAAACTATCTGACTTACTTCAAGATGCCACATATAAACCTATAAACACAGACCCAACAACGTATCTAGAAAAAACCACAAGGATAAAGATAAAATCAAGTACTATAAATAAAGAAATCCAACAAACAATTATTCCCAGAGAGAATTCATCAAAATGTCCAAAACTATATGGCCTCCCAAAAATACACAAAGATGGAATACCTCTTAGACCCATAGTAAGTTCCATAGGCTCACCGTTACAAAATCTAGCCAAATATCTAGCAAAACATCTACAACCTTATGCAGAATCTGCTGCTTCATATGTACAGAACTCATACCATTTAATACAAATAATGAAAAAGCAACACATAAAAGAAAATGACTTATTTGTAAGCTTCGATGTTGTATCACTATTCATGCAAATACCTGTCAAAGAAGCCCTCTCATCAATTAAAAACAAATATCAACTACCAAAACATATCGCAGATTTAACAGAACATTGTTTATCCAACACATATTTCATACACAGAGGACAGAGATATAAACAAATAGAAGGTGCAGCAATGGGATCACCATTATCACTGGTCATCGCTAATCTTTTCATGGAAGATTTTGAAACAATGCTTTAGAAAAAACTGTTAACAAGCCAAAATTGTGGCTTAGATATATTGATGACACTTTTGTGATCTGGCCACATGGAAGAGATAAACTGGAAAACTTCTTAATATATTTGAACAGCCTCCATCCCAAAATAAAGTTCATCATGGAGATAGAATCAGAAAACCAGTTACCATTCCTCGATGTATTAATTTATAAAAAATCTGACGGCACCTTAGGACATACCATCTATCAAAAGAAGACACATACGAACTGCTATCTCAACGCTAAATCACACCACCATCCAGCACAAATAAACTCTGTTGCCAAAACATTAGCCACAAGAACTAAATATCTGGCTGATAAAGCACTTTTACAAACAGAATTATATACATTAACTAATGTACTGACATCAAATGGGTTCTGTAGAAATAAAATCATCAGTATGATCCAGCATGCAACACCCAGATAGAAGAGAAATCAACAAGAGGAACAAAACAATGGGAAAGCCATCTTGCCCTATATAAAAGGAATAATAGATAAAATTAGCAAAGTACTGCATAGACACAACATCAAAATCATATTTTGCACAGATAGAAAGATATCGTCTATTCTGAGAAACCCTAAAGACAAAATAGAATTAGAAGATCAAGGCATATCTGAAATCCCGTGTGCTTCCTGCCCTCAACATATATAGGACAGACCAACAGAAGAATGAGTGTGCGCATCGAGGAACATAAAAACTCAGTACAGAAGAAAGAACACACATCATCATTAGTACAACACATAAATGCCACAGGACATAATATTAACTTTAATAATACAAAAACAGTTGCAAAAATAGAACATCTCAATGGCAGAATAATCAGAGAGGCCATTGAAATAGAGAAAAGACCATATTGTATGAATAAACGTGATGACACTTCCTGTCTGCCTTCTATTTGGAAACGTGCTCTCATAGATAGACGAATCTTAACACAAAATATAAACCATAGATCAAAGGTTCATCAAAAAGCCTGTGTTGCCACCATTTCCAACATAACTTATCCATCAACCCACAACCTAGCAACAGTGCTTCCACCCAATCAAAATACAACTACGTCATCAGCCAATCAGAATACAACAACACTGTCAACCAATCAGAATACACCTTTGCCTCTTTTCATAGAAAAATGTCAGTTAAGATCACACAATTTGCCCATAAGCACCAAACCGAGAACATCAGCCAGAAGATGACGAATGTGATTTCGTCGAAACGTCGCTACTATGCTTCTAAAGATGTTTACAATTACACGGGAAGAAACCCGAGATATTACCTGTACACACACACACACACACATATATTTCAAGCTTTTGCAAAATGATTCTCCCATGAAAGAGAGAACATCTTATCACTCCACTGACAGAGTTTATATACAGTTGTTCACAATGCAGCAATACAATAGGAATGTCCCCTTTGGGACATGATTAAATCTTATATAACACATTTGGCTCTCTACACAAGTTCTTTCCTGGAATTTCCCTCCAAAATTCCCCACACAGATGTTCTTTATTAAACTCAGCCAGGTCAACCTGACCCAAGTTAGAATGTACCCAAGACTTTCAGTACTCCAGACAATTTTTCCTTTCCAACCTTTTACACCTACTCATGTCCTGATTATGAGGTTATATCAGGATACATGGAATATATAAAGGTTAAATATGGTGTTACTCAGGCTATGCTTTTTACAGGAATAATCCATTTTCTCACATGGAGTAAAACAGCACCGACTGCCACATCCCTGACATTGGCCTGGATTACAAATGGTTTGTCGGGGTTTGAGTGTTTTAATACAGATTACAGATTAAAAGAGTTGGAAGGAACCTTGTAAATCATCTAGTCCAACCTGTTGCCCAACTAAGAGACCCTACACCATTTCTGACAAATGGCAGTCCAATCTCTTCTTGAAGTCTCAAGTGATGAAACTCCCACAACTTCTGAAGGCAAGCTGTTCCACAGGTTGATTGTTCTCACTGTCAGAAAATTCCTCCTTTTTTGCAGGTTAAATCTCTCCTTGGTCAGTTTCCATCCATTATTCCTTGTCTGGCCTACAAGAGCTTTAGAAAATAGCTTGACCCCTTCCTCTCTATGGCAGCCCCTCAAATATGGAAGACTGATATCATGTCTCCCATGGTCCTTCTCTTCACTAGACTAGCCATGCCCAGTTCCTGTAACCATTCTTCATATGTTTTAGTTTCCAGTCCCCTAATCATCCTGGTTGTTCTTTTCTGCACTTTTTCTAGAGTCTAAACATCTTTTTTATAGTGTGGTGACCAAAACTGGATGCAGTACTCTAGGTCTTACTAAGGCTTTATAGAATGGTATTAGTACCTCACTTGATCTTGATTGTATCACTTTGTTAATGCAATTTAAGATTGCATTGTCTCTTTTGGCTGCCACTGAACACTGCTAGCTCATATTTAGCTGGTTGTCTACTAAAACTCCAATATCCCTCTCACAGTTACTGCTATTAAGCCTGGTTTCACCAGTCTATATGTGTATTTTTGGTTTTTCTTGCCTAAGTGTAGGACTTTACTTTTCTCTACATTGAATTTTATTTTGTTAGATAGGGCCCAGTGTTCAAGTCTGTCAAGATCAGGGGTGAAATGTTCCTGGTTCAGTCCAAATCGCCTGATCCGGTAGCGATGGAGGCGGGTGGTTCAGAGAACCAGTAGCAAATATCCCTGCCCACCCCCCTATGATCAGCTGAGCCACACAATCATCAGAGGCTTTTTTCTACAACCTCTTCAGCCAAAAAATGCTTTTAAAAGTAAAAAAAAAAGCCTCTGATGATCACGCGGCTCAGCTGGGATCATCAGTCTTTTAAAAGAAAAAAACCCTTTTTTTCTTTTAAATGCCTCTGACGATCCAAGCTGAGTTGCCTGATCGTCAGAGGCATTTAAAAGAAAAAAAGTCTCTGCTGATCAGGCAACTCAGCTGTGATCATCAGAGCCTTTTGAAAGCATTTTTTTTACAACCTCTTCGCTGAAGAGGTTGTAGAAAAAATGGTTTTAAAAGTTTTTTTTAAATGGCCAAGCCCACTCAGTCACATTACCACCACTACCCACACACACCAAGCCACACCCATAGAACTGGTAGTAACAAATTTTAGATTTCACCACTAGTCAAGATCCATCTGGATCTTGAGCCTATCTTCTAGGGTGTTAGCTATTCCTGTCAGTTTAGTATCATCTGCAAATTTGGTAAGTTCCCCTTCTATTCCCTCATCTAAATAGTTTATGAAAATATTGAAGAGTACTGGGCCTAAGATGGAATCTTATGGCTTACTTCTCTTCATGTAGACTTAGATCCATTAAGGACTACTTGTTGAGTATGGTTTGTCAGCCAGTTGCGAATCCATCTGGTCCCAATTTTTTTTAATTTACGAAGAAGTAGGTTGTGGTCTACTTTGTTGAATGATTGCTGAAGTGTAAGTATATTATGTTCACAGTATTTTGCTGGTCTACTAATGCTTCACTATGCTGAAGAATGAAATAAGATTGGTTTGGATGATCTGTTTTTAACAAACTCATGCTGGCTGCTGGTTGTTACTTTACTTGTTTCTAGATGTTGGCAGATCTTTTTTTTAAAATTACCTTTTCTAGTATCTTCCCAGGTATTGATGTCAGACTGATTGATCTGTAGTTTCCTGAGTCAGTTTTTTCCCCTTTTTTGAAGATGAGAACCACATCAGCTCTTTTCCAGTCTTCTGGTAGTTTCCTGGTGCTCCAGGATTTTTGAAAGATGTAATGCAGTGGTTCTGAGATGACCTCTGCCAGCTCCTTTAGAAGTCTGGGATGTAATCCATCAGTTCTTGGTGATTTGTGTTCATCAAGATCAGACAGATGTTCTCTTACCCTTTTTTTTTGCTTATTTTAACTTTTATTTCTAGTCTGTCTTTTACAGTTATATTTTTGGTAGGTTGGGCTATAGTTTCTTTTTGTGTGAAGACTGATGCAAAGAATGAGTTAAGCAGCTCTGCTTTCTCTCTGTTGCCTGTTACTTCCTTGCCGTATTCTCGCTTTAGTGGACTGACAAGGTTCAGCCAAAAAGAGGGGTTTTTTTCAGTTTTCAAATTCCACTTGGCAGTCTATAGTCCAATTCAGTGCTTGGCTAGGTCTTAGTTTATCTACCCTCTTGGTTTTTAGCAGATTTGTAATCGGCAACACTATTTGAGGAAAAGTGGATAAACTGTCTATAAAAGTTAGTGAACCCCAGGAACCTCTGCAATTGTTTGTGAGTATGAGGGGTTTCCCACTTGAGGACTGCTCTGACTTTTGCGGGGTCCATTTCCAGCCCCTGGTAAGAGATTGTGTACCCTAGGTGATCTATTTTATCTTGGTGAAAATCACATTTGGAGAGTTTGGCAAACAACCTAGCTGCCCTTAATTTCTTCAAACCCTCCTGCATCATGTTGAGTCTTAGTTTCAGTATAAATCAATATATAATCATGATAAACAAAAATTCCCTTATACAAGTGCTCATGCAGCACCTCATTAATTAGCTGCATGAATATGACGGGAGCCCCCTGGAGTCTGAATGGCGAAACCTTAAACTGAAAACAACATTGACTTTGGTGCCTTCTGTAGGGAGATCCCTCTCCTACTCCTACATGTAGGTCAGTACGTGTGCAAGGAAAAATCCCTGTTGCTGGGGATTCCTGTCGAATTTGATGCCAAGAGGGTTAAAGGGTGGAAGTCATCCAGTGGTGAAATTCAATTTTTTTTACTACCGGTTTATTATTATTATTTATTTATTTATTTATTAGCTTGATTTATATATGCCACCCTTCTCCAAAGACTCAGGGCAGCTTACAATTAAGCAATATTAAGCAATAGCCTTCATACTTTTGTATATATCTGCTTAATAGGGCTTTTTGGCCCCCCCGAGTGGTGTTTATTTTATACAAAGTCAGCTTATTGCCCCCACAAACCGGGTCCTCATTTTACCTACCTCGAAAGGATGGAAGGCTGAGTCAACCTTGAGCCTGGTGAGAATTGAACTCACAGTAATTGCAGGCAGCTGGCAATTAAGTGCTACTTTAAGAGCAGCAGTTTAGTCTGCTGTGCCACCAGGCTCTTATCAGTTCTGTGGGCATGGCTTGGTGGGCATGGTGTGGCTTGGTAAGCATGGCCTGGTGGGCATAGCAAGGGAAGGATACTGCAAAATCTCCATTTTCACCCCACTCCCAGAGAAGGATACTGCAAAATCCCCATTCCCTCCCCATTTTATTAATACCCAAGATTTTAGCATTAATTTCAAAAGAAGAGATGGGAAATGGCTTGCTTTTCTTTAAGGCACAAGATTTGTTGTTATCTAATGCCGAATCTAATAATTGATCCATATAATTTATGCATACATATATAAATTAAAATATATTTATATTTAGGTACTGTATATGTATATGTATGTGTATTTGTATATATTTATGTATTTCCTGGAGGGAGGGAAGTAGGGAAGAGTAGAACCTTCAATCCAATTTCCACATCTTTCTCATTCAGTTTTATTACTTGTACTTACTACAGAGTTTTAAATTATTGTTGGTTTTGTTTTGTTTTGTTTTGCTTTAAAGAGCCTTTCTTGCTTTTGGGCTTGCTTTTTAAAAATCCTGATACAGTTGGCTTTTGTAACTTTGCCTAATTAAATCATCTAAAGTAGATCTAAAACAGATGGAATTACAGAAATTATAGTTTAAAATATTAACCTAATTGGTTTACAGTCTTGATGACACTATAGTGCTATTCAAGGTTGTGTAGTGTAGAGCAGTTAATATGCACAAATATATATTTTTTGTTAATTAATTCCTTAATTATCCCATTTCTTTTAACCTTTTGTAATTGTCTTCCTTCTTGTTTTGTTTCATTGTATGTTACAATTCAAAAGGACAGCTTCCCTCTTCTAAGCTTTTTTTGTGTTATGGGAAAATATGTTTCTTGTAAATTTCATCCCAGGGGAATAATCTAAGTTCTTCTATTGGCAGTTGTAGTGGTATCCATCATGTCTGAGGAAATCCTGATTAAGTGCATAAAATATATGTACTCTGAATAAAACATCTAAACTTGAAATATTGAGTTTCTGAAGAGTTTTGAGTTGGCTGTCTTCTAATAAAAGAAGTTTTTTAAAAGAAGTAATTGTCCCATGTTCTCCCAAAGTAGTTTGAAAGAAAACACTGAGAATTAGGAATCAATAACTGGTTCCTTATTTGTCATCAGAAACACAACACCAATTAGGATGGCAATTAAAGCTGACTGTTACAAGTTCAGCTTGCAGAAAAAGTTGGCAAAATATATTATTTTAAAAATATTTTGAAAACATTAAAACAAATCTCCATAGAAACAAAGCTATCTCTGGAAAAATTGTTTTAAATTAGAATGTTCTCATATAGTCCTCTCAACAAATACTTTTAGTTTATAACAATTGTTGACACTCCAAGCAACGTGCTAGCAACACAAAAAACTTAATCATTTATATATTTTTTCAGTTAACCTCTATCTTAATCTGAATAGCAAGCAAACAACAAAAATTATACTATGCCAATGAACTTTTCTTACTGCTTTATAACAAAAACAATCTCTTCGGCTAATTTCCTGTCATAGTATTTACTTAACTAGATCAAATTATGTATTTTTTTGATTTTTTAAAATCCCAGCTTTATTACTCTTTTTTGAAGCAGCCTGCCTCCAGGAATAAGCAAAGCAATTGCTACAGCTAGCAATGTGGAGGGGGGTTGTTGGATAAGGAAGGAAGGAAGAAGGGAAGGAAGAAGGGAAGGAAGGAAGGAAGGAAGGAAGGAAGGAAGGAAGGAAGGAAGGAAGGAAGGCTTTTAAATATATTGAGTCATATTATCATTATGAAAATAAGATATAAGAGTATGCATAGAGCATTTATAAACACACATCAAATCATTCATAAAATGCACATTAAAAATAAGATTGACAAAGCAGCCCAAAACAACATTCTTTGCATTTTCAAATAGACTCAACTCAACAAGACATAAGAGCACCTATCCACCCCCAAACTCATGAGTCTTTCTCAATGGATGTTGTATGAATAATCTTTGCATTTATAGAACCTTAAAAACTTTAGTAACACACACACACACCTATTTTCATTATCTGCTTGCACAATAATGCAAAACTCAGCCCAGTTAAAACCGACCTATTTATTTAAACAAAACAATTTTAAAGACAGTATTGGGAAATTGAAATGGCAGCCCGTCCACTTAGAACTGTGTTCCAGAAAAATCTGATGGGATTTTCAGACAGGCTTTGTGTAAGGGAAGACATTAAGTCCCTGACAACTATCCAAGAATGCTATGCAATGATGGCAATATGAAGAAATTAAAATTTCTCAGAAATAAAATGAACAAAGGGAAACCATATATTATGGTGATTTTTCCTTCCTTCCTTCCTTCCTTCCTTCCTTCCTTCCTTCCTTCCTTCCTTCCTTCCTTCCTTCCTTCCTCCCTCCCTCCCTCCCTCCCTCCCTCCCTCCCTCCCTTTTGTGTTTCTACAAAATATGCCATTGTACCATTTAGATGGTACATCTAAACTGAATTTAAACTGTGTTCACTTTGGTTGCCATGGTAACCAGTTCTGGGCCTCATAGTGAGAATAAAGTCTCCCAGATCTTGTTCATTCTGCAAACATCTTGTATAAGCCATCATACATTCATAGACAAGACCCTGCCTTATATGTTTTTGAACCCTGAAATAAGTGCTTGGTCTTATTGCCATGAACTCAAAAGCCCGAATGGGTTTATTATCAGGGGATGTCTTATTTTGGGGGAAATCGTATAAAACACTGGTGTTAAATAAAAGTAAAAGTACAGGTGGACAATTTGGGTGTATCTCTCAGAGCTTCCCTGAATGGTGTAGTTCATATGCTATGGCTGAGCAGTTTTTTATTCTTTTAGGTGACATTTTTGAAGTCAAAGGAATATTCAAATGAAATGTATTATAAGAGATTCTGACAGAGCCAGCTGTGTCTTTTCCAGGATCACAGGCCTCAATTAAGAGAGCCAATCATTTTGTTTTTAAAATTAAAAATAAGAGAGAAAAGGGAAGGGAAAGGATGAAAGAGAATGAGAGAAAGAGAGAACGAAAAAAGTGGACAAAAAGTAATGTTAAATAGCATGGAGCATGACTAATGGCAGAAGCATGTTAAAATCATTGGGAAAATGTCCTTGAAAGACAAATGAATTTTCAGCAGAATAATTAACTTAATTAACAAATTTGCATGCATATTCATCAGGCTATTGAAGTCTTTCCAGCACAGCTTGATGAGCATTGGTGTAATAATTGTCTCATTTACATTCTGCAACCTACTACAATTTGGGATATGGAAAAGAAAGAAAGAAAGAAAGAAAGAAAGAAAGAAAGAAAGAAAGAAAGAAAGAAAGAAAGAAAGAAAGAAAGAAAGAAAGAAAGAAAGAAAGAAAGAAAGAAAGAAGCCAACCTCTTTTGTCATTTCTTTAAGACCTTAGTTCTTCAAATGCACACATGTAGACCATGCTGTATCCATTTCTCTTCCATACTTTTCACACACCCTTTCTCTGGTTCTGATGTTTCCCTTTCCCTCTTCCCCCTTCCCCCTTTTCTCTACCCTTCCTTGGCCCAGGTTTGCTTTTTTTGCTCTGCTTACTCTCCTGGGTAATTCTTGGCACCAGTTCTGACTTCAAATCTCCTGGGCCACCAGACTGCATCATGTAAAAATTGCCGTTTCCTTCTATCTCTGCAGGGCAATCTTTAAAGGCAGTAAGGTGTGACACTCCAGACTGGCAGCTTGGGGGGAAAAAAAAGCTTATGGATACCAGCACACAGGAATCTGGAGAGCTCACTCTGACAACCAGTCTGTACTAAGAACAAAAGGGTTTTTTTTAATTGGGGGTGGCAGGGGTGGGGGAAGGAACAAGATGTATTTTTACATACTGCCAACATATGGCAACAAGACCAGCAGAAATAGATTTAATTACCAAATTTATGCATTAAGGAAAAAAAAACCACACTTAAAACAGTACTATAAACAGTAATATTCTTATTTATTTTTTCCTGTTAGTTAGAGAAGTTCCGGTATATGGAACAAAACAGATAAAATGGTGAGGTGCATCTAAAACTATTTAAGCTCATCTGTTTTGTTGATCCATTGAAGAAGCTGCCATTTGAAAGAAACAGAATTTCCTCTTTATCAAGACCCCCTTTTAGTCTTGATAGAGATTTAAATCAGAGTTTCTTAAGATATTTAAATGCAAGGATAGATCGTATTATAAATGGCTACAATGGAAAAAGCTTGTATCATGTGAAGATAGTATATGTTGATCTGAAATCCACATCTCTCTTCTCCTCTTTTCTCCATCTTTGCTGTTTGCTGCTCCTTTGCTGGCTGCACAAGGAGCTGGCAAGTCTGTAGAGATGCTGCTTGGGACTAGAAGCAAAAAGTTAAATATTGCTGATCTACTTTTTCTGCAACCCTACCTAAATGACCCGACTTGCTGAGCAGTGACTAACTCCAGTCATACATATAGACACTGAGCTTGTCGATTAGAAAGGTCGGTTTGAATCCCTAGTACAGGTCTCCTGCATGAGCAGGGGGTGGACTAGATGACCTCCAAGGTCACTTTCAATTCTGTTACTGTTACTGGTTAAAAAATTGGCTGACCTAATGGCACACATATTTATGTACAATTCTTCCTAACTGCCAATTCACTTCTGGGTGCAATTCAAGATGCTAGTTATCACCTATAAAGCCCTTCATGGCATATGGCCTCATTAAGTGAGAGGCCACCAATCTCCAATTGTTTTTGCACATCCAATAAGCTCTGACAAACTGTGTGCACTTTGGATCCTCTCAATTAAACAATGTCATTTACTGATATCTCACAAGAGTTTCCATGCTTGCTCTCTGGAATAGATCTCCAGAGATCCATATGGCTGTAACTCTGATGATGATGTGCCAAAAAATGATGAAAAAATGGCTTCTGCTGCAGGTCCTGGGGCAAAATAGTACATAAGCTTTTGTAAGATTAAAAAAATTTTTTATGGCTTTTTTCTGAATTCTTATTACTCTGTTTCATTATAATTTTTCAGACTTTTTATTATGAAAACTATCCAGTTGGAGTTGGGGTTTCTTTAGATCTATGAAACTAATTAGTTATTTATAACTTCCTTGACTGAGATAATCTTATGTCTATTGTATTCATTGTTCCTGAATTTTAGTTGTGAAATGCCATGTAAAATGTTGAAAACTATGGATTTCTAAATATATAGCCTTTTTATTTTGGTTATACATAGATGCTTCAAACTTTCTTGGTTGGAAGAACTGAGAGAATTCCTGACTTAGGCCTGAATAGTATGATGTCAAGAAGAAAACCAAGGCAGACATTCTGGAGATTGATTGCAAATTGATTACCTGTACATTTATAGAAAAAATAAAACAGATCATGAGTGTTTAATAGATGAATCGAGTACATTTTAAAATCCATATTAATCATTAAAAAATGTATACCTCTATTCAATATATAGGAATTGGAATTGAAATTTCCTGATGAAAATTAAATTACAGTAGTACAGGTAGTCCTCAACTTATGACCGCAACTGAACTCAAAATTTCTGTTGCTAAGCAAAACATTTGTTAAGTGGATTTGCCCCATTTTACAACCTTCCTTGCTAGAGTTGTTAAGTGAATCACTGCAGTTGTTAAGCTAATAACACACTTGTTAAGTCAATCTGGTTTCTCTATTGACTTTGTCAGAAGGTTGCAAAAGGTAATCACATGACCCAGGAAACAACTGTCCTAAATATGAGTCAGTTGCCATGTGTCTGAATTTTGATCATGTAACCATGGGGATACTGTACTGATAGTAAGTGTAAAAAATAGTCATAAGTTTGTTCAGTGCCATTGTAGCTTTGAACAGTCACTAAATGAATTGTTGTAAGCCAAGGACTACCTAGCCAGTAGGCTAGGCCACCTTTTAAATTCAAAGGGCAAAGGATGTTTTGGAGCACATAATACTTGCTGGCAACTCCACATAGCATACATGTCTTTTTCTAGCATCAGGCTGCAGCTGCAGGACCCTGTGAAAAATTGCAGCTACTTTAAGCAATAGTGAAGCCTCCCAAAAATTCTGAAACACCTTTTCTCCTTCCAGTCCAAAGCAATGCAGACTCTATAAGGCATGAGTTATATCACTAGGCAAGTGGGCATGGCAAGGGACAGATATTGATCAGGTGAATATTAGTCTTAGCGACAGAAGTAATGAACATACATCCATATATATCCATGGCTAGGGAAGTGGAGATAATGTAAGAGGTGGTAATAGTGTTAGAAAATGGAAAACTACAGAAGATGTTAGGTAATCATCTTCGTATTACAGTATTTCAGTTTTTCTTATAACAGTGTTACTATTGATTCATCTCCAACAATCAGTATATATCTTTGTTTACATTTACATCTACAGCCATAAAAACTGAGCAGAAATAAGATTTTTAAATTCTCCAAATAATTTATGGGCAGAGAAATTGGTGAAAAGATTTTATAATATAAGAAATTGTAAAAAAATAAAAAACATCCTACATAGCAGTGATAAAACATTGGTACAAAAAAAGGGGGGGACCTACAAGAAGAGTTATTTTCTTTGTCTTCTGTTTAGATTTAATTGAACCATAGAAAATCAGTGAGACTGCACACCACTGTTCAGATGAATGTACAATGAAACACAGGACACCACCACATCCATCCATCTTTAAACATATGAATAATCAGAACAACATAATCCACTATTTTATCCCAGGAGAATTTCTCCAGAATTTTCTTCTATCGTGAAAAAAGTATAAAGCAGACTCTTTCTCCAAATAAAGAACTGGTTGAGAAAAGTGCAGATTTTTTTCTGTCCAATGCTACCTATGTCGTAGTAGATATATTTGTTATTATGCCGCAAGAATGTGCTGAAATTTTGCTTATTTTCTCCAAAGAAGTAAGTGTGTGTATGTGTGTACATGTGTGTTTGAATAAACAGCCTAGTTCATCAACAGTCAATAGACAGGATTAATGCATCAGTTCACCATCAACCCCACCCCTATATTAATAGACTGTAAATTAGGATTTTTTTAAAAAAACTGTTTACACTCAGCAGAAACCATTCAGAGCAGCTTGAGGTTTTAAGCTAAATGATCAGAATCAATTTAATACACAAACGTTTATCAAATAAAAATAAAAATTATAATCATACTCTCCATTTCATTACAATATCTTGCTCAGTCTATAATGATGCTGCTGACCTTGAGCTTCTAGTGAAGTTTCTGTTATAAGTTCAGAGGTTTGTATGGAAAAGCTTGGCAGGGTTGCTGTAACTGAAAGTGGGCTTCACCTTTGTCTTCTCCTCCCAATTTGGTACAAACTTTCCCTAAAATCCTTTCAGTCTTGGATTGAGGGAACAGCTTCTGTTGCTGCTCTTTGTTCATGCTCCCCAGCCAGGTTCCATTTTTTATCTATCTATAGTTGAGAACATTTTGCACCGTCTTTAAAATGTTTCTCCAAATGCTTGTCTTGTTTGAAAATGTATTTTTTAAAAACCTCTATTTGTAGGCAAAAATGGTAACAATAGAAAAATTAGCACATTCAGAGGAAGAGGAGAATTTCTTTGCTGTAAACACACATAAGGAGAAAGAACTAACACCACCAACTAACATGGCTTGCTAAGAAAATTAATGATATAGAAAATTCAGTTTTGTTTTGCTTTTTTTTTAAAAAAACCCTTACATATCTTTGGATGGATGGATGGATGGAGGGAGGGAGGGAGGGAGGGAAGGAAGGAAGGATCTAGATTCTTACTTTGACATTGTGTAAATGGCAGAAAAAATCTTAATAATTTCCTTCTAATAGTTCAAACTTTTATAAAAATGTGTGTTCTTGTCAACACTATAAACATTAGGATCTGATTGACCATTTTTGAGCAGGTACCAGTTTAATACTCAGCATCAGCAATGGCTGCAAGGGGACAAGGAGGCAGTGATAAAAGCTTCTTAGCACTAATATGATGCAAGTTGTGCTTTCATAGATGCGTTGTGATGGGATACACACATGCAAGAGGGACAAAGATAGTGTGAAACAGAATCCTGGTGCTTTCCTCATTTTCATAAAAGAGGTGGATTCTGCAAACCTCTTTGCTCCTTATTCTGTCTATATCTGCTTAAGTTTTTGGAAGGAGAGGTTTTCCATCAACCTGCTCATTTTCTATATCTTGCCATTTTTTTCATAGCCTGGAAATCTCTGTATTTAATCTGAAATCTTATTTGTGCTCCACAGAGAAATGTCTCTGGAAAGACTTTCAACCAGTGGTGGGATTCTACCGGTTCGCACTAGTTCAGTAGAACCGGTTAAGTAGTTAAGCAGTTCAGAGAACCAGTTGTTAAAAGAAATCTCCTTTTGTTTTTTTCCACTTTACAGGGTTAATCCTGTAAGGAATTACAACATTCGGTGTTGTTTCCTAGCCTAATCTTTATTGCTCTGCTAACAGAAACTGCCTCTCTGGCAGTATGCCTAGACTTACTGTCACTTCTGGTTCTGGAGGTTCTCAGAGGTGTTTTTTTTTTTGCTTGACTTTCTTAAAGAGGAAGGATTGTTTTAAGCTTTTTACACCGCTGTTGGGAGGAAATATTCCCCTGTTGGAGTTCTTCTAGCCAGGGTGCAATGATCAGCACTTTGAGGAAATAATTGAATAATGAAGCAGAAGCTTTTAATGATAAGGAACCAAGATGAGTGACATTCAGCAAGGCTTCTTGGCTAGCTAGAAAGATTCACATTCAAACATGAGTCTACATACCCTTTCTGACTTTTGGTCTAAAACTGGTTTTTGGTGAAGTTTAATTCTGTGCTTGGTGATGTTTAATCCTGTGTTTAGTGATGAGATAATTTTCCCTATTCAGCTATGTTTGGAAGGAAAAATGTTAATCTCTGTTCCTAAAAAGAAGCAGCTTCCAAAATCTGACTAGTTCTGTGTCTATTTGTTCTGGTAATTGGTTTAACAAGCAACAGATACTCTGCTCTTTTGCTTCATTCTGGAGAGTTTAAATGGCCTTTCTGCTAAACGGTTTCACTTGGCTGCTGATAGTTACCATTGCATTTAACTATTTTAATTCCTCAAAGTACTCTGGCACCCTCCCTGATTTGTAACTCCAGTTTACAGGTATTTCTAATCTAATGATTGGTATTTAGGGCAGCTTTTTGCAAGCAAAGAAGCTTTTTGTATTTGTATATTAGGAACTCTTTCCAAAAGTGGGAGGTAAACTGAACTCCTCTATCCGAGATTATATACTCTGGAGCTCCATGTATGTAACCTGTATACATGTTGGACAAACAATTTTGCAAGCATTTTAGCAGAAGGGATCTTGGGACATGGGATAAAATGCACTTGTTTAGAAAACAAATCAGTAACCACCCAAATAACTGTATTCCCCCCACTTTTGAGTAATTCAACAATAAAATCCATGGAAATTTCCTTCCATGGGGCTTCTGGTCTGGCAACACTCTGAAGTAATTTGGGTGGCTTCCCAGGAGGCTCTTGGCAGAAGCACATACGGGACAACTTGCCACATATGCTTCTATGTCCTTCTTTAGTGTGGGCCACCAGAACTGTCGTTTAACTAGATGTAATGTTTTCACAAACCCAAAATGTCCGGCAACTTTGGCATCATAGGTGTGTTGTAATACTGTCACTCTTAGATAGGCAGGAACATACAACTTAGCTCCCACCCAAGCAAGTCCTTCTCACAGTGTACATTCATTTGAATGGGCCAAAAACCACTTGTCAGTTTTTAGAGCTTCTCTTAACTGCTTGATCAAATTGCCAGACAAAGTTGGATCTGCTTTTGCCTGGGCTCTAGTAACTACTGGTGCCGCCAGTTGTTGTTTTTTTTATTGAAAAAGTTTTACAATACAAGAAATTTTTTCACTTTCTGTTATCATCTGTAACATCTGAGACAGTTCACGATACTCCTTAAATTTGTCATCAGCAGTTTCCAATCGAGTTTCCTCATTAACTTCTAGTTGCTGTTGTTTAGCATCACCCCCCATTTCTTGAGGAGCGCCGGGCCTCTGCTGCTGTTCATCTCGGATTGTAATATTATTTTTTAAATCTTGCTCCAGCAGTTCAAGGTCCGGTACTCCTGCTCTGGGTTCACTGGGATGCTCAATTTTTTCATCTAAAAGGTCCATAATAGGATCCTCTGGAGAACCACCTTGTAATCCTTTTTCTTTTAACATTCTTTGAATCTCTTCCTTCTGTTTACCTTTTGCAGACTCTCTTTCTTGTTTTTTATTCTTAACATGTTCCGGGGCTCCCTTAAAGATATTTTTATAAAAATGTTCCGCTTTTTCAATAGTATTCAAACAATGTCTCACACCATGGTATCTAAAAATTATACCAACTGGTAAATCCCATCTAAATGGGATATTACTTCTCTTCAATTCCTTAACCAGAAAAGCAAAATCTTTTCTGTCCTTTAGAACCTTCAGTGGTAGCTCTTTAAAAATACTAATTTGTATACCTTCTACCTGCACTCTGGCAGAGTAGGACTTTTGTAAAATATCATCTCTCAGTCTTCTATCAGTAAGGTAAACAACAACATCTCTAGGCAAATTCCTTTGTTTAGCTACACGTGAGTTGACTCTGTAGACTTTCTCTATACAACCAAGAATTAGCTCATCTTCTAGCTTTAATAATTCTGCAAAAGCCTTTGCACAAATTGTTCTTAAGTTTTCTCTCTTGTTTTCTCTTATACCTCTTAATCTAATTGCTGATTCCATAGTTTTAATTTGAAGCATGATGACATCATTCTCTATGTTCTGATTTTGAACCTCAGCTTCCACAAATTTTTCTTGTATTTCTTGTATCTGGGAGTCAAAATTACTGCTGATCTCAGTCACTTTCTCCCCCATTTCAACCACCACACTTGAAAGATCCAAGATTACATTGGTAATAGTTTGACTTAATTGATCATACTTCCCAGAAACCAACTCCTCAAGATTCTTCTGTGAACTTTTTATCTTGTCAACAACGCTCACTAAAGAGCTTGTTATAAAATCTTTTAAGTCCACCTCTGCCAATCCATGCAGATGATTCATTTCAGCTTTGTCCTTCAGCTGGCTCATGTGGGAGCCCCCCCTTCCTTTAGGTTTGGGAGTCATCTTTACTTTACTTTACTTTGCTTTACTTTATTTTTCTTTTAAAAAAGACCAAGAAAGTTCTTCTTACTTCAATAAAAAAACCAGAAAAAATCTGTTTAAATCAGCCTTTGTTTCTTTAATTCTTCTCAATATGAAAATGTTTCTTTTAAAAATCTCTCGGCACTAAGCTCTGCTTTTATTTTCCACTCTCATTTTTTCTTCCAGCAGAGCCCGTCGCCATCTTAAAAGCCCTTTCACTCTTCATTCTCTCCTTCCCTTTTCTTTTCCTTCCTCCAAAAAATCAGTAAAAAAAATCATACTTGCATTACACTGGAGGGGACTTCCGGTGGCGCCTCCGCTGTTGTCGGCGGTCTCTCCATGACCGCCAGCCTCCCGGCGCGTTAAGAACCGCCGTACAGCAGGCAGGCGGCTTGAAAAACCCGCTCCTTAATTGAAGGAGCAGGGAGAGCTTCTGGGGGTGAGGTTGAGCCCCCTGGGCTGCCCCAGGACCTTCTCCTTTGTCCTGGGGAAGGCTCAGAGCGATGGCTCCCTATCCACCCCCAGAATATGCTCCGCGCCGAGAGGGATCTCCGCTAATTAGTTAATTAGCGGAGCCAGACATCGTGAACAACATCACGATTGAACTGACAATAGGAACAAGCCGCCAGTTGTTTTGAGAGGATAATCAGCTGAATCACTTCCTCTCTAACACTATTGTATTGCAGCAGTCTCGAAAGGGCATCTGCCATGAAGTTCTTTCCTCCAGGAAGGTAGCGCAGGGAAAAATTAAATCATTTGAAGTATTGAGCCCAGCGGACTTGTTTTGGGGGGCAGTTTTTGTGATATTTTCAAAGCTTCTAAGTTTTTGTGGTCAATCCACACCTCAAATGGGTGCTTAGCCCCTTCAAGGAAATGCCTCCACATTAACAATGCCCAATGAACAGTAAAAGCCTTCTTCTCCCATATGGCCCATCTCCTTTCAGTCTCCAATAATTTACAAGTAGTATAGGCACAGGGTTGCAGCTTTTCTTCCCCGTTCGCTTGAAATAACATTGCCCCAATGGCTACATCACTGGTGCCAGCCTGTATGACAAAAGGGGCTTCTATGTCAGGGTGTTTAAGGACCAGTTCAGCAGCAAACAGTCATTTTTTTAAAATTATACTTTATTAATTTTTTATAGATACAAAAAGTTTTCATTTCTTTTTACATCGGATACGCAGTGTTTATACATATATACATAAAATTGCTTGGTGTCACTTTTACCATTTGTTGTTATTTATTTTACACACCTTTTACTCCTATTTTTTGGTTTTCATATAACTACAGCTGCTAGGTTGGCTTATGCCCAATATTGGAAGGAAAAAACCCTGCCACCAGAAGAACTTGTACTTAGGAAGGTATTAGAGTGTGCAGAGATGAGCAAATTAACCTATGAATTAAACAATGATGAAAACTCAGACTACTATACTGTGTGGGAAAGGTGGTACGAATGAATGGATGAAAGCAAACAGTCATTTTAGTTTCTCAAACACTGCCTGACAGTCCATAGTCCATTCAAGAGGCCGGGAGGGCTTTGGCCTCTCTTCTCCATTTGCTTTCAGAAGATTAGTAATTGGAAGTGCAATTTTGGCAATGAAGGGATGAACTGTCTATAAAAGTTAGCAATCCCAGGAAGCTCTGTATTTTTTTGCGGGTGCATGGTGGGGCCCATTCCAACACTTCCGGACCTTTTCCAGATCCATTTCTACTCCCTTATGTGAGATCCAGTACCTCAGATAGTCAATTTTAGTTTGGTGGAGTTCGCATTTTGATAGTTTGGCATACAGCGGCCCTAAGTTTTTTCAGGACAGGTCTCACCAACTTTATGTGGTTGTCCATGGTCTCGGTGTAGATAAGTATGTCATCCAAGTAGACCAGCATCCCCTTTACAGGTGTTCATGCAGTACCTCGTTAATTAGTTGCATGAACACGGCAGGGGCTCCTTGTAATCTGAAAGGGAGCACCCAAAACTGGAAACATCCTAGTGGGCAATTAAAAGCCATTTTCCATTCATCCCTTTCTTTAATCCAAACTCTATAATATGTCTCCCATAAATCCAGCTTTGTAAAAATTTTTCCTTTGCCTAGGTGGGATAACATGTCCTTCATTCTGATTCTTGCCCTTCATTTGGTTAATGGGTCCTCAAACTGTGTTCTGAGGGCTGTCATGAATGAATCATAATTCCTCAGCAAGGGAGAGTTTTCATTGTGGAGTCCCACCATCTATTCAGCTGCTACCCTCTCTAGGGCTTTGGTAATGTACCTCACACATGCGGCATCTGAGAGGAAGTCCTCTCCTCAGCCCTGCATACGGTTCCACACTTGGGTCAGGAAAAATCCCAATTTTTTCAGGTCTCCTCTGAATCTTTCTGATATCAGGGAAATTTTTGGCCTCTGGGGTGGTGCCTGCCTTGCCGGGGGCACCTGGACTGCTGTAGCAACCTCTTGAATTCTGGAGGCTTGAGCTATACCTTCCCCAGCTTGCTCTCTCTCTTCCCCACAAGTGGCAGCTTCTGTTTCATCCCAGCAGAGTATGCATACCTTTCCCAGCTTTTACGGCTCTCTTCAGCTTCTCTCAAAAGTGGCAGGGCCTGTACAACCAGGAAGTTTTCTTTCTGCTCCTGCAGCCAGCCAGCTTCTCTCCCTCGGGGTCTGGTGTTTGTTATATCATGGGGGTCCTCTCCAGTAGCATCCCCACACCCAGCTACCATTTGGCTTTCTCCGAATCTTCCTCCAGCCATAAATTAGCCATCCAGTCCGATGCCTCCCAGGCAGGGTGGGATGATTAAGCTGCTGAGCTGGCAGCTTCCATCTGGTCCTGGTCGCTGTTTGTTCAGCCCCCACGGTAGTTTTCCAGGATGGCTGTTAAAACAGACATTGCTTAATGTCAGATGTGCCTCCTTTCAATACTCAGGAAAGGAAAAAACCCGACTCCATTTTCATAGAGACAGGTACTTTTACTGAGAATGAACTGAATGCAACCAAAGAAAAGCAAGGTCTGAAGCAAAGGTGTGAAAATCACCTATAGAAAACATCCCCCCCTCAAGTGTCCAGCATAAATCATCCAATCCACAATTTCCCCAGGGTCATGTGGGTGCAAATGTCTGGTAGTGTCATCCTCCTGCTATGCCATGACTGTTGACCTTGAGTCGTTATTAGCTTCAATGAAAACGCTGAATCCAAGTTTTCTCTCCTCTTCTCCTCCAGCTCATTTCTCCCCTCCCAAGAGTTCCAATAGCTCCCCCTCTACCCATTTCATGGCAGCAGAGCAAGCAAGCAATGAAAGAGTGGAAGCTGACAGGGGGCAAGAGCAAAAGACTCAATGGAACAAAGAGAGACAAGGGCAATGAAATCAAAAACTAATAACAAGTAAAACATGGAAGAAGAAATAAGAGCATTATCACTGAATGTAAATGGACTAAATGCGGTGATAAAAAGGAATAGAACCTTAAGTAAGTGGAATAGTTTGAAAATGGACATTATATGTTTACAAGAAATACATATTAGAAAACAACATGTGAAATTGTTACAATATCCAAAGCTAGGAGTTTTATTTATATCACTGATACAACAGAATAAAAGAGGTGTGGTACTGTATATCAAAGAAAAATTAGAACCAAAATTATTTTATTTATTTATTTATTATTTCAATTTATAAACCACCCTTCTCCTTGCAGACTCAGGGCGGTGAACAGCCAAAATAAAACATGGTATACAAAAGTTAAAAACAATTAAAAATTATACATGATAATTTCTTAGGATCCAAATGCCATCTATAAAACATCTTATAAAAGTTTTCCCTCAAATTCTGTGCTTGTGTAAATTTAACATTCTGGACCCAGATCTTTTCCCATGTTTCTAACATCACTGGTTCTGAAAAATTTTGTGCCCATTTTAATCATACAATCCTTAACTAATTCACTCTCTGAATCTCTTTCTAGCAATAAATTGTACACCCTCTTAATATGCATCGGTCCTTTCTGTTTCATCTGTATCACCAAATCTTCTTCACGTAGCATTAGTCCAATTTTCTGATCTTCTCTCCATCTCGATTGAAGTTGAGAATACTGCAACCAAGTTAAGTTCTTCCCATCTTCCAACAGAAATTTCAAAGATTTCAAATTCCATCTGCCCCCATCATTAAAAAGCATCTCTTTGTATAAAATCCCCCCGAGTGACTTTATATTTGGCATAATCTGCCCAAGATCCAACCACAAAGGTATTTTGTAATCCAATTGAAACTGGTGCTTCTTCCAAACTCTCATCAAAGCCTGTCTCAGTATATGACTTTTAAATATGTTATCCAACTTGTCTTCATAAAACAAATATGCATGCCAACCAAGGTCCAAATCGTGGCCTTCTAAATTCAGAATGTCATTTTTCGTTATTCCAAACCAATCACCCACTTGTGTCAACACCGCAGCTTCATAATATAAACGTAGGTTTGGAACTTTAAGGCCACCTCTTTCACGAACATCTTGCATAATTTTAAATTTAACTCTTGGTTTTTTCTCATTCCAGATGAATTTATTTAGACCTGACTGCCATTCGGCCAATGTTTTGTCACTTTTAAGCACTGGAATCATTTGAAACAAAAACAGAAATCTAGGTAGAACGTTCATCTTAACTGCTGCTATTCTTCCAAGTAAAGATAGTTGCAGTTTCTTCCATGTTTCAAGGTCCTTTTGAATCTTATGCCACAAAACCTCATAATTATTTTGAAAAAGTTTTATGTTCGACGCTGCAACCTGGACTCCTAGATATTTCACCTTTGTAGCTATTTCAAAGGCTGCCACCCTTTCCAGTTCAGTCCTTTGTGGTTCCGACATGTTCTTAACTATCATCTTAGTCTTTTTCTGGTTTAGTCTAAAACCTGAGACCAAACCATACTCCTCAATAGTGTTTTTCATCTGGATGATTGATTCCAAAGGTCGTGTTAGGGTTACAACCAGATCATCTGCGAATGCTTTCGTCCTATAATCTTTTTGCCTTACAACAATTCCACTCAATGTATTCGAATCCCGTAAAGAATTCAACAAGACTTCTAAAGTTAAAATAAACAACAATGGAGATAGCGGGCAACCTTGTCTAGTTCCTTTCTGTATATGAAAATTGGTGGTTAAACTTCCATTAATAACCATTTGTGCTGTCTGTTCTTGATAGATTGCCTCAATTGCTTGTACAAACTGATCTCCAAAATCCATTTTATACAAAGTCTTTACTAGAAAGTCCCAATTGACTCGATCAAAGGCTTTTTCCGCATCCAAAAATACCAGCACCGCAGGGATCTGTTTACTCTTCTCAAGATATTCCAATAAATCTATGACTTGCCGCACATTATCCTTCATCATCCGATTCTACAAGTTTAGCTGATATTCTTTTGGAAATATACAACACTAATCCATTCCTTTTCACCAAATTAGAAGAAATAAAATGTGCTCCAAGTTTTGAATTTATCAAATATTTTTGGTCCTGGGTTCTAATATGAGTTTCTTGTAAACAAACAATCTCATTTTTGTACTGCTTCAAATAATGAAATATTTTCCTTCTTTTCTGTGGGGAGTTCAAACCATTCACATTCCACGATAAGAATCTAACTGCCATCTGAAGATTCACGAAGCTTGCTGAGCATTTGCCTAAGACCTTGTTCAACAACAGAAGTCTTTGGTCTTGCCCCTCCCACTGCTTCGGATTTTTGTAGTCTCCCATTCGTCCCCTTCATTTCTTGTGGTACCTCGGACCTCTGTTGTTTTTGCTTCTCTAATCTCTGCTTTTCTGCTGCACGAGTTATACGTTGATCTTTTGGTTCTTGCATCAACAATTCAAGGTCTGGATCCACCTCTCTTGTCGCTCTGGAGTGTTTTGTTCTAGGCTCTGGGAAGTCAGTAAAAAAATCCTCTGTTAAACCACCTTCTGCTCCTAAAACTTCCTCCATTGCCATTACCTGAAGTACCTGTTGTTCTTGTTCCCTTGGGAGTTCTAAAATCCCTTCCTCATAATCCTTATCTTGAGAGACTCCTTCAACTGATAACAATGTAGATGAACGTGGTGGTGTTGGAGATCTTTTAAGAATGTTCTGGTAGAAATGTTCTGCTTTTTCCAACGAATTTAGACATATCTTACATCCTCATATCTCAAAATAATTCCAGCTGGTGTATCCCATCTGAATGGAATCTGTCGCCTTTTCAATTCATTCGCCAGGAAACCATAATCTCTCCGATCTCTTAACATTTTAGGTGGTAGCTCTTTAAAAACTCCAATTTGATTGCCCTCCGCTTGAATACTAGTATGGAAAGAACTTTGCAAAATATTATTTCTCAGCGTTCTGTCAGTAAAATAAATCACAACATCTCTGGGCAAGTTCCTCTGTCTCGCTACACGGGAATTAACCCTGTAGATCTTATCAATTCTTTTATCAATTACCTCAGGTTCCAACTTTGAAATTTTGGCCAATATCTCCACACAAGCAGCCCTCAAGTCTTGTCTGTTATTCTCCCTCAATCCCCTCAGTCTTATGGCGAACTCCATAGTACGAAATTGTAACATGGTAATTTCATCTTCTATCTTCTGATTCCTCACATCCACCTTAAAAAATTTCTCCTCTGCATCCTTCTTGTTCTTTTTCACTTCTAAATTTAGATCATCCACTTTTTTTCAACCACAACCAAGGCATCAGTAAGAGCAGTTACTACTGTAGTTACATCCTGGTTCAACTTGTCACTTTTTTCCTTTACAAACTGCTTCATATCAATTTGATTATTTTCTATCTTCACATTCAAATCTTTAATCTGGTTAGCAAGAGTTGCTGTTAAGTTAGCCATAAAAGCTTTCAAATCCTCATTCCCTCCTCCTTGCGTTGGACTCTGAGGCTGGGTTAATGGCTTGGCTGATAATTCCTTTGTCTGGTGAGAAGGGGAATCCCCACCAGTTTTCTTTGAAGCCATGCCTGGGCACCGTCTTAATTTCTTGAAAAAAGAAAATCTTCCTCCCTTCCCTGAAAATCCAATCTTTCTCCCCAGTTTTGCAGGAAGGGGGAACAACCAAAGTTATATTTCTACTTTAAAATCTTTAAAGTCTTTTTAGGTTAAAACCCGGCAGGCTGATACACTTTAATTATCACTTTCGTTTTCTACTTTCGTTTCCTCTTTTTTAGCCAAGCGCCATTTTCCGTTCCTTTCACTCCAGAATTTAAACTGCAACTTTTTTCCTTTAGCCCTCAGCAGGCTTAAAAACTTTTGAAAAAATTCCCCTTTAAAAAAAAAAATCTCACCTAAAACTCAAGTCATTGCAGGATCTGTTGATAAGGGGTGGGATTACTCCAGTCGTCTCGCTCTGCTGCTGACAGAGGTCCCTCGGCGCGCGGAGCTTCGGTGAAGTAGATGGGGAGCCTTCACACAGAGCACCTTCCAGGGCAAAAAAATGACCCTGTAGGTGCTTCTGGGGGCTCTACCTGGGCTTCGCCAGCTCTGGTCCCCTTCTGAAACAAAAGGAGGATTTTTCGAGCCACCTGACAGCTGCAGCGCGGCTCTAACACGCGTCGAAGCCGGCAGCTATTCAAAGCCGCCCGGCGACGACGAAGTCCCACCTGGAAGTCAGAATAAATGGGTTTTAAGGGCCCGACGAAAGGTCCGGAGATCTGGAATCCTGCGTATCTCCGGAGGTAGGTCATTCCAGAGGGTGGGCACTGCCACAGAGAAGGCTCTCCCCCTGGGGGTCGCCAGCCGGCACTGTCTGGCCGACAGCACCCGGAGGAGGCCCTCTCTGTGCGAGCGTACTGGCCGGTGGAAGGCTATTGGCGGCAGAAGGTGGTCCCGCAAGTACCCAGGTCCTAAGCCATGGAGCGCTTTAAAGGTGGTCACCAACACCTTGAAGCGCACCCGGAAGACCACCAGGAGTCAGTGCAGCTCGCGCAGGAGAGGTGTCACATGGGAGCACCATGTCACTCCCATAATTCCCCACGCGGCCGCATTCTGGACCAGTTGGAGCCTCCGGGTGCACCTCAAGGGGAGCCCCATGTAGAGAGCATTGCAGTAGTCCAGGCGGGAAGTCACGAGAGCATGAGTGACTGTGCGTAGGGAGTCCCGATCTAGAAAGGGACGCATCTGGCGTATCAGGCAAACCTGATAAAAAGCCCCCCTGGCCATGGCCGTCATGTGTTCTTCTAAAGACAGCCGTGTGTCCAGGAGGACGCCCAAGTTGCGAGCCCTCTCCGTGGGGGCCAGTGTCCCCAATAGTCAGCGATGGCATCAGCTGGCTATATTGGGACGCCGGCAGCCACAGCCACTTGGTCTTGGAGGGGTTTAGTCGGAGCCTGTTTCTCCCCATCCAGACCCGCACAGCTTCCAGGCACCGGGACATCACTTCCACGGCATCGTTGGGTGGCCTGTGGTGATGTACAGCTGGGTGTGGTCAGCGTACTG
This sequence comes from Coluber constrictor foxii, assembly GCA_038048745.1. NCBI lineage: Eukaryota > Metazoa > Chordata > Lepidosauria > Squamata > Colubridae > Coluber > Coluber constrictor. The sequence continues at coordinate 107,332,907 of CM075961.1, read as the reverse complement.
ATGGAACTCCACCCCAAAGCCATGGATGATCTCACCCAGCGGCTTTACATAAATGTTGAACAGAAGGGGTGAGAGGACCGACCTCTGCGGCACCCCACAAACAAGGCACCTCGACCGCTGCCCCCCTGTCAACACAGATTGCGACCGGTCAGAGAGATAGGAGGAGAATCACCGTAGAACAGTGCCCCCCACCCTCAACCCCTCCAACCGGCGCAACATGATACCATGGTCGATGGTATCAAAAGCCGCTGAGAGATCTAATAGGACCAGGATAGAGGAACATCCCCTATCTCGTGCCCTCCAGAGATCATCCACCAACACAACCAATGCCGTTTCCATGCTGTGCCCAGGCCGGAAGCCGGACTGGAGCGGATCTAGATAGACAGCTTCATCCAGGAACTGGGGAAGCTGCCATGCAACCACACTCTCAACAACCTTCGCAACAAAGCGAAGGTTGGAGACTGCACGGTAATTAGCCAAAACAGCTGGGTCCAGAGAGGGCTTTTTGAGGAGGGGTCTCACCACCGCTTCTTTCAAAGTGGCCGGCAGAACACCCTCACTCAAAGAAGTATTAACAATCTTCTGGAGCCAGCCTCGTGTAACCTCCCGGGAGGCCAGCACCAACCAAGAGGGACACGGGTCCAATAAACATGTGGTCGCGTTCAGCCGTCCCAGAATCCTGTCCATGTCCTCGGGAGCCACAGAATCAAACTCCTCCCAAACCACACCCCAAGACCTGCCTCAATCATCCCATCCAGATCTACCCAGTCAAAGGCCAGACCTTCCTGGATCTGAGCGATTTTGTCATGCAGATACTGGACAAAATCCTCAGCTTGACCCTGCAAGGGGTCACCCCGAGCTCCCGGTTGAAGGAGGGAGCGGGTCACCCTAAACAGGGCAGCTGGGCGATTATCTGATGATGCGATAAGAGTGGAAAAGTAGCTAGACTTTGCCGCTTTTATTGCCACTAGGTAGGTCTTAATATGAAACCTCACCAGTGTTCGGTCAGATTCGAAACGGCTGGTAAAACCAACCGCTCTCCAGGCGTCTTTTCTGGTGCTTCATCTCCCTCAGCTCCTCAGTAAACCAAGGAGCGGGGTGAGTTCGGCGCCGGGTCAGAGGCCGCAAAGGCACGACGCAGTCCAAAGCTCTATCCCAGGCGGCCACCAGGTCTTCAGCCAAATCATGAGCCAGAGTCTCAGGAAATGGCCCAAGCTCCATCTGGAACCTGTCAGGTTCCATCAGGTGCCTGGGGCGGAACCACCTAATCGGTTCCGCCTCCCTGCGGTGGAGTATAGCGGTCAGAAAGTCTAGTCAAAGGAGAGAGTGGTCCGACCATGACAAGGGTTCGATGACTATATCCCCTTTATCAAAACCACTCGACCACTGACCAGAGACAAAAACTAAGTCCAGGGTGTGTCTGCCCGTGTGAGTGGGAGTATGAATTAACTGAGTCAGGTCCATGGCCATCATGGAAGCCATGAACTCCTGAGCCACCTCAGACGTTTCACCGACAGATGGCAGGTTGAAATCCCCCAAGACCAAAAGTCTGGGGGTATCAACCGCCACCTTGGCTATCACATTGAGTAGCTCAGGCAGGGCTGTTGCTACGTGGCAGGGAGCCAGGTACGTAAGCAGCAGACCCATTTGAACTCCGCGACCACACTTCACAAGGAGGGATTCACACCCGGTTATCTGAGGTACAGTGGACTCCCTCGGATCAAGACTCTCTTTTATGATAACCGCCACCCCCCCCCCGCCCCTGCCCTGAGCTCTTGGCTGATGGAATGCATGGAAGCCTGGAGGGCACATATCCATGAGGGGGACTCCCCCCTCCTGGCCCAACCAGGTCTCTGTAATACCTGCCAGGTCCGCTCCCCCCTCCTGGACAAGATCACAGATGAGGGGGGCTTTATTTACCACGGACCTGGCATTGCACAGCAACAGCCGGAGACTCGGGCCCTGAGACTCTGCGCAACCTGGGGAGCGAGAAGGGCTTTGGGGACCGGGGCGTGCCATCGCTCGGAGACAGCGAGTGCGCACCCCCCTCACATGATATGGTCCCCTGTACTCGCCATATCTGCCCCTCCCACTCAGTATATTAATAAAAAGGCCCTCTGCAGAGTGAACGTCAATGTACCCCTTACCCCTGGAATCTACACCCCCCCGTAGCCCCACTAACAATTGGACCTGACCCCTCCTCCTGTGGGTTAACCCCCACACCCACACAACCCTCCTGCTTCCCAGAACCCCTTAAAAAATTGTTTAAAAATTTCCCTAGAAAACCCCTCAAATTCCTTTTCGCTACATGCCACCTCTCGGGGCTCCAAAGCCTGTCATAAAGGTAGGCCCTTGATAGAGTGGAGGGCCAGACCTGCGAGAGGGGGGAGTCTCGCAGGGTAAGAAGCTCCGCTGATGAATACATTTAATATTTGGGAGAAGTCCATGGCCAGAGGGTTAATTAAGATGGATCCAAAAGTTCCGGCAAGGGATATCCACTCCAGTTCAGTCAATAAACTCCACTGCTCTCTCACGGCAGTGGGTAGAGTCTTAAGCCAATTTGGGCCAGATGTATATACCAGCTGCCCTCTCACGGAAGCTGGGAAGGGCCGAAAAACAGCAGTCTTAATCCAACTCTATACCAGACTAGAAAACCAGGGTGTATCCTTCAATAGTTGAGAAGCAATCGATGGTAGTCACAAATCTACAGGAACTGCTGGCCCCGGGGGTATTTCAATGATTGCATTTTAGGCGAAAAGAGGTAGTAAAGTCCATGGGAGGCAGATATCACAGTTGTTCAGGGGCCCAGATGATAAGTAGCCATAAGGCCAGAGGCCAAATCCGTACAAAGAGAAATGGCTGGAGACCTATCCCAGGGTTTAGACCAGTGGTAAACCAGTGGTAGTTCTAATCACCCCCAATCCACACAGGGAGGGGGGAGAGCCTCTGAGACGACCAGGGGTGGGCCCTCTAGAGATGGGTCCATCTTCCATGGCTGCCCCAGGTAACCCTGTTAACGTTGGTGGCATAATTAATATAGCGCCCCACGCTCTCACTGATGGAAACCTCCAGTCTCTCTTTGCCCTCTCTGCCACCCTTCTCTGCAGCCATTTGTCCTGGAATCACCACCAGCCGACAATCTCATTATCGTCCTTTCCACTCTCCCCCAAATGATCTCCATCCCCCGCTGGAACACCCAGGGAACTCCAGCCACTCCAACGGCTTCCCTGGAGTTCCCACGGGGGGGGGGGGCGATACCATAGAGGTTGATGTTGCTGCGGCAATCCCTGAGCCGCAGAGTCAACAGAAGATGCCAGAAGACGCTGAGGCCGCTTTCGGCTGACTGTGTGATCCTCCAACAGCCGCCTACGTCCTCACCCCGTTTGCGTCCTGGGGAGCATTTGGCTCCCAGAATGGATTAAAAGATCGGCGAAGAGCTCCTGTGCCGGTCTATGGGGCTCAACGAGCTGGTCCGGCCCCCGAAAATGCTCAAAAAGCCGGGGACATACTCCCCACCCCACTGCTGATCAGCTGGGAGCGGCCATCTTGGGCATGCGCAGAAGGAGCTTTTTAACAGAATTAACAGAAGTGATGAAAATTCTGTTTTGAAGATGATGAAGGCCGGACTTTGATAGTGGAAATAAAAATGAATGCAAAACAAATATTATTCAGTGCAGTATATGCACCAAATAAAAAACAAGAAGAATTTTATCGAGGACTACAAAAAATATTAGAACTGGATTATGAATATGTATGTATAATGGGTTATTTTAATGCCATAGTAGAGGTGGACTTGGATTATAAAACAATGAAGACTAATAAAAAGTTTAGAAGAATATTGCCGAGATCTTTTTTTTACAATAATGGAAGAATTGAGTATGCAAGATGTATGAAGTCAAAAGCATTTGAAAGAAAAGCAATATACTTTTTATTCAAGCAGACACTTATCATGGTTGAGGTTAGATATGGTTGTCAACAGAACTTATGGATAATATTCAAGAAGCAAATATTGACTCAAATATCTGGGCGGATCATAACCCAATGATAATAACATGGAAAGGGCTAAAGAAAAGGACAAGATGGACCTTAAATGCAATAATATTAAATGAAAAAGATTTTCAACAGCTTATGGAAAAAGAATTAGATTTTTTTTAAAAAATAAATAAAAAAGAGGACATATCACTTCAGATTGTATGGGACACTATGAAAGCTTATATTAGAGATCTGGCAATAACTTATTTGAGAAAAAAGATTCAAAAGAAAAGACAAAAACAGATAAGATTGGAAGAGGAATATAAGAAATTAGAAAAAGAATTACAAAAAGATACACAAAATAAAAAAAATTAAGAAGTTGATGGGGTGAAAAAACATGAAATAAACTTAAATGAGCAGGAACAATTAGCAAATAAATTAAGAGCAACTAAACATATTTTTTTGAAAATGCAAATAAACCAAGAAGGTTGTTAGCATATAAATTGAAAAAAGAGAAGGAGAAAAAGATGATAAAATATTTACAAGATAAAGAGAGGAAAATACATTACAGAAACGAGGAAAAGAAGAAGATAATTCAAAATACTATAAAAAACTCTACTCTCAAGAAAAAATCTCAGAGGAAGAGATATCAAAATATTTCGAAAAGTCAGATCTACTGAAAATAACAGATCAATACAATGGAATGTTAGAAAAAAGAATAACAATGATGGAATTAACAGAAATGATGAAAAGACAAAAAAATGGGAAAGCACCTGGACCAGGTGAATTATACAAAATGTTAGAAGAAGGGATGAGCAATGTAATCCTGGAATTATTTAATGAACTTTTAATGAAGGCTAAAATGCCAGATTCATGGAGAGAGGCCTATGTGACACTTATTCCCAAAGAAAATACAGATTTACAACTAATAAAAAACTATAGATCAATTTCATTATTAAATATGGATTATCTTTGCCTCAATAATGACAAATATTTGCTATTTTGTTTTTAGATGCACAAAAAGCTTTTGACAATGTGAATTGGTAATTCATGACAGAACAATTGAAGAGAATGGACTTCGGGGAGAGATTTATAAACACAGTAAAAATGATTTATAATAACCAATCTGCTAAGATAATGATAAATGGAGAAATGACAGAGAATGTTGGAATTATAAAGGGTACCAGACAAGGATGTCTTCTATCACCGTTATTGTTTATTCTGACTTTAGAAGTACTGAATAGAAATATCAGGCGAGATAAAGAGATAAAGGGAATGAAAATTAAAGAAGAGGAATACAAATTGCAAGCATTTGTGGATGATCTAGTATTCATTTTGGAGGAACCACAAGCTACAGGACCAAAATTATTAGCTCAAATAGAGAACTATGGAAAAGTGTCTGGACTGAAAATAAATAAAGAAAAACCAAAAATTTTGGTTAAAAATATTACAGAAAAACAAAAAAGAGAGATAGAAGAGATGTTTGACATACAAGTGGTGAAAAAAAATAAATATCTAGGAATATATTTGACTTCAAGATGTGCAATGATTAAAACACAATTATTATAGATTAAAAGAATAGATTGAAAAAGACTTGGAGAAATGGAAGAATCTACAATTGTCACTCATGGGAAGGATAGCAATCATAAAGATAAATATATTATCAAAATTATTATTTCTATTTCAGACAATACCGATAAAAATTGAAAAGATTTATTCTCAATATCTAAATAAGATAATAAGGAAATTTATATGGCAAGCTAAGGAGCCTGGATAGCTCAGTAGACTAAGCACTGTAATTAAAACCCAGCTGTCTGCAATTACTGCTAGTTCGAATCCCCAGGCTCAAGGTTGACTCAGCCTACCATCCTTTCTAAGGTAGGTAAATTGAGGAGCCAGTTTGTGGGGGCAATAAACTGACTTTGTAGAAATATACAAAAGTATGAAGGCTATTGCTTAACGCATTGTAAGCCGCCCTGAGTCTTCAGAGAAGGGTGGCATATAAATCAAATTTTTTAAAAAAGAAAAGAAAGCAAGAATAAATTTAAAAATGCTTCAGGAAACAAGATTACGAAGAGGATTTGGACTCCTGAACTGGGAATTGTATTACCAAGCAGCAGCCTTGACATGGTTGAAAGAATGGATTGAACTAAGAAATACAAGACTATTAACACTGGAAGGACATGATCTACAATTGGGTTGGCATGCTTTTTTATGGTAAGGTAGAAATAATATACACACGTACTTTCATAGACATTATATAAGAAATGCATTGTTATTGGTATGGGAAAAAGTTAGAGATAAATACTATGTGAAAATACCAATATGGTTATCAACAATGGACACCTTAATTCACCCAAACATTTTTAATTTTGGAAATATTGTTAGATATAAAGATTTGTTAACAGATAAGGTGAAAATGAAAGGGAAACAAGAACTAGAAGAACAGGGAATTGAAATGGTTACTTCTCCATATCCTCTATTTGTTCTATTAATTTGGGTCCTACCTCTAATGGTTTTTCTAGTATAAACACTAAGTCATCAGCAAATGCTTGTAATTTATAATCTTTTTAAATTTGTGTCCCCTTTATCTCTTTATTTTGTCTTATATTTCTAGTTAACACCTCTAGAGTCAATATAAATAACAATGGGGATAGAGGACATCCTTGTCTTGTTCCTTTCATAATATTAACTTTCTCCATCATATCTCCATTTATTATTACTTTTGCAAATTGTTTACCATAAATTATCTCAATCATCTTTGTAAATCTTCCCCCAAAATCCATCATCTGTAGTTGTTTTATCATGAATTTCCAATTCACATTATCAAAAGCCTTTTTTTGCGCATCTAAAAATATCAATGCCATTTGTTTTTCTGAATGTGCTTCATAGTATTCTAAAATATTCAAAACTATTCTCATTTTGTCTCTAATTTGTCTCTTTGGTAAAAAGCCATTTTGGTCTACATGTACAAACTCATTTAACAACCTCTTAAATCTATTCACCATTATTGATGCAAATATTCTGTAGTCTGCATTTAGCAAAGATATTGGTTTGTAGTTGTAAGTCTGTATCCTCCTTCTGTATAAGATCATTAAATACTTCCAGCATCATATTACTAAGTACATCTTGAAATGTTTTATACAGTTCTGCTGGTAATCCATCTGGACCTTTGTTTTGCCATTTTTTTGTTTGTTTTTTTATGCCTTCTATCACTTCCATCATCATTATCATTCCTTCTAAAGCTTCCTTATACTCTTCTGGTATTTTTGGTAAATCAGACTTTTCTAAATATTGCATAATCTTCTCTTCTGATATTGTCTCTTGCTCATAGAGTTTCTTATAGTATTTCTGTACCACTTTTTTCTTTTCCTCATTTTGATAACATAGTTGTCCTTTTTTTTTTGCAAAAAGTTTTTTTAAACAAAAACAACATAAAAACATCCTTCCAAACAATTACAGACAGTGATTCAATCGGTTAGAATCATTTCATGCTCTCAAACATTTTCAAAACATCATATGACAAATGTTCTTTCCTCTAACAGAAAACAAATATTTAAACATCTTATCCAAATTTCATTTCATTTATAATATTTCATCTCCATGCTTTGTTATCTATCCATTGATAAAATAGCTCCGATATCAAATAATATTGTTTATCTTCCTGTTCTCTTATTTCAAATGTCAATCTACTCATTTCAGCACAATTCAACATTTTCTTAATAATTTCTTCATCAGTAATTATCTTCTCTCCTTTCCAATTTTTTGCAAATACAATTCTAGCCACTGTTAAATATTCACAATTAAATATTGAAATTCTTTATTAAGTGTCTCTGGTAAGATCCCTAATAAAAATTTTAAAAAAAACATTCTGGCTATCCTCATCGAGGGTAAATGCCACCTGTAAAACATCTTATACAAATTCTCCTTATATGCTGTAGACATTGTCATTTTATAATTACAGTATGTGACCACAATTTTTGCCATTTCTCTAAATCAGTACCATAACCAAAAATTTTTCCCTATGCTATCATTGATTCTTTAACTTGTTCTTCCAATTTTACCTCTAGCTAATATCCATATAACTTTTTAATTACATGGTCTTCAGAACCCATTAATATCTTATCTAAAATAGTCGAAACATTATAAAAACCTTCTTGTTTGAGATCTTCTCGATATCTAGAAAATATTTGCATGTATGAAAACCAATCCATCTTATATCCCTGATCTTCTAAGTCTTGTTTTAATTTAAGTTCACCTTTGTATCCAATAATTCACTGTAACAATTTGTTCCCCTTTAAATATCACTGGATATGAAAAAGCTTCAATTGTAGATACCCAGACTGGAATCTTCAAGTAATGATATTTTTTAATTAATTAATTAATTAATTAATTAATTCAACTTATATACTGCCCTTCTCCCCGAGGGATACTCAGAGCAGTGAACAGTCAAACTTAAAACACATATAGTACAAAACTTAAGAAAAACTAAAATAAATTAAATCATCGGCATTACAATTTAAAATCCCAAATCTACACATCGAAAAATTCCCAATTTAAAACCCAAAATCAATAAAATCAAGAATCAAAAAACCCAATTAAAACCAATTAAACTAGGCCGGCTTGTTGAAATAAGTGAGTCTTCAGGGCCTTTCAGAAAGCGTGGAGGTCCAGGATCAATTGTATTCCAGGAGGTAGCTCATTCCACAGGGCGGGTGCCCCCACAGAGAAGGCTCTCCCCCTGGGGGCCGCCAGCCAACATTGCTTGGCTAACGGCACCCTGAGGAGGCCCTCTCTGTGCGAGCATATTGGCCGGTGGTAGGTTATCGGTAGCAGCAGGCAGTCTTGCAAGTATCCCGGCCCTATGCCATGGAGCGCTTTAAAGGTGAAAACCAACACCTTGAGGTGCACCCGGAAGACCACCGGGAGACAGTGCAGCTCACGCAGGAGAGGTGTTGTATGGGAGCGCCATGCAGCTCCCGTAACTACCCGCGCAGCTGCATTCTGGACCAGTTGGAGCCTCCGGGTGCTTTCAAGAGCACCCCATGTAGAGAGCAATACAGTAGTCCAGGTGAGATGTGATGAGTGCATGGGTGACTGTGCATAAGGAGTCCCGATCCAGAAAGGGGCACAACTGGAGCATCAAGCGGACCTGATAGAAGGCCCTCCTGGCCACGGCTGCCATATGCCCTTCTAAGGACAGCTGTGAGTCTAGGAGGACACCCAAGTTGCAAGCCCCCTCTGTGGAGATCAGTGACTCACCCCCAATAGCCAGTGATGGCACCAGCTGGCTATACCAGGACACCGGCATCCACACCCACTCCATCTTGGAAGGGTTGAGTCAAAGCCTGTTCATCCCCATCCAAACCCACATGGCTTCAAGGCATTGGGACATCACTTCGAGGGCATCATTGGGGTGGTCATCAGTGTACAGTTGGCAATGCACCCCAAAACCACAGATGATCTCACCCAGCAGCTTCACATAAATGTTGAACAGGAGTGGTGAGAGGACTGACCCTTGTGGCACCCCGCAAACGAGGCGCCTCAAGGTCGACCTCTGCCCCTCTGCCAACACAGACTGCGACCAGTCGGAGAGATAGGAGGAGAACCACCGCTGCCCACCCCCAAGCCCTCCAGCTGACACAGCATGATACCATGGTTGATGGTATCAAAAGCCGCTGAGAGATCTAACAGGACCAGGACAGAGGAGCAACCCCTGAACCGAGCCCTCCAAAGATCATCCATCAATGCGACCAATGCCGTCTCCATGCTGTACCCAGGTCTGAAGCCGGACTGGCATGGATCTAGATAGATGGTTTCATCCAAGTACTGTGGGAGCTGTCACACAACCACACTCTCAACAACCTTCGCAATGAAGCGAAGGTTGGAGACAAGATGGTAATTTGCCAGAACAGCTGGGTCCAGAGAAGGCTTCTTGAGAAGGGGCCTCACCACTGCCTCTTTCAAGGAGGCAGGCAAGAAACCCTTGCTCAGAGAAGCATTTATAATCCTCTGGAGCCAGCCTCGTGTAACTTCCTGAGTGGCCAGTACCAGCCAGGAAGGACATGGGTCCAATAAACATGTGGTTGCGTTTAACCCCAGAATCCTGTCCACGTCCTCAGAAGTCACAGGATCAAACTCCTCCCGATAACATTCTCAAGACCGGCCTCAGTCACCTCGCCGGAATCTACCCAGTCAGAATTCAAGCCTTCCCAAATCTGAGCGATTTTATTGTGCAGATACTGTGCAAAATCCTCAGCCTGTCCTTGCAAGAGGTCCTCCCATGCTCCCTGATGTAGGAGGGAGTGGGTCACTCTAAACAAGGCGGCTGGGCAATTATCTGCCAATGCAATAAGAGTGGAAAAGTAATTACACTTTGCCACTTTTATCGCCACTAAATAGGTCCTAACATGGGACCTAACTAGTGTTTAGTCGGATTCAGATCGACTTGCCCTCCAGCCACTCTCTAGGTGTCTTTTCTGGCACTACATCTCCCTCAACTCCTCAGAGAACCAAGGAGCCGGGCAGGTTCGGCGCCGGGTCAGAGGCCACAAAGGCACGACTCGGTCCAAGGCACCAGTGGCCGTCCTATCCCAGGTGGCCACCAGGTCCTCAGCCAAATCGTGAGCCAGAGTTACAGGCACTGGCCCAAGCTCTCTCTGGAAAGTATCGGGATCCATCAGGCGCCTGGGGTGGAACCACCCAGTCAGTTCCGCCTCCCTGCAGCGGGGTTCGGCGGCCTGAAAGTATAGCCTCAGGAGAGAATGGTCCGACCATGACAGGGGTTCGATGACTATATCCCCAACATCTAGGCTATTCAACCACTGACCAGAGACAAAAACCAAGTCCAGAGTGTGTCCTCCTGCATAAGTAGGGCCAAGAATTAGTTGTGTCAGGTCCATGGCTGTCATGGAAGCCATAAACTCCCAAGCCAACCCAGATGTCTTACCGACAGATGGCAGCTTGAAATCCCCCATGACCAAGAGCTTGGGGGTGTCAACCGCCACCCCGGCAATAACGTTGAGGAGCTTGGGCAGGGCCGCTGTCACATGGCAGGGAGCCAGGTACGTGATCAGTAGGCCCACCTGCACACCATGACCCCACTTCACCAGGAGAGACTCACATCCGGCTAGCTGAGGTACAGTGGCCTCCTTTGGATCAAGACTTTCCTTTATAATGACTGCCCTCCCCCAACCCTACCCTGGCCCCTTGGCTGATGAAATGTGTGGAAACCTGGTGGGCACATCTCTACAAGAGGAACCCCCCCCTCTTGGCCCAACCAGGTCTCTGTAATACCTGCCAGGTCTGCGCCCCCCTCCTGAATAAGGTCGCAAATGAGGGGGGCCTTATTAACCAAGGACCTAGCATTGCACAACATAAGCCTCAGGCCCAGACACCGCAACTCTGGACAACCCTGGGAGCGAGAAGAGTCCTGGAGGCTGAGGCATGCCACCGCTTGGAGACATCGGGTGTGTGCCCCCAACACATGATGCGGTCTCCTGCTCCCACCATATCTGCCCCTCCCAACTACGGCTCTGATGGGATCGCACTCCTTCCTCTCAACAGTGAGCTCCTCCGCACCCTGTCTCCCGCCTCCCGTTCCAGACCCCTGTGACGAGCCCGACCTATAACCCTCCCTCCCCTCCCTTTCCCCAACCCCCCTAAAAGATTAAACAAAGACAATTTTAAAAAACCCTGCAGCCGCCTCTTTGCGGCATGCCACCTCTCAGGGTTCCAAAACCCATCATCGAGGTAGGCCCTCAATAAAGTGGAGGGCCAAGCCTGCGAGAGGGGGGAGTCTTGCAGACCAAGAAGCTCCGCTGCTGAGTACATCTTGACTATAACAGGTAAATGTGACCATAACGTGAGGGTCCATAAAAGGTCCAAGGGAGAAGAGAAAGAAATGGAGGGGTCCCAAAGACATGTTCACAGGACCAAGTCCACTGTCCCCTCACAACAGAGGTCAAAGTCCAGTTCCAAGACAGCCACAATCCAGGGGGGGGTAGATCCAACCACCCTCTTACGGTGGTTAGGTCAGCTGGTCAGCCCCTTCTTGTGGTGAGATGGCAGCGATGAAACTAATGCAGACCACAGCGTCTGGGGGTCAGGTCCAAAAATCGCCCTTTCATGGCGGTTGGTCTGATGGTCAAGTCTCCTCCGCTGACAAAGTGCAAAGTGTGTGAAATCATCCCGGTTCAGCCCCCAGGGGCCTTGACACCAGGCCACCCTCTCACGGTGGTTGAACTGATGTCCAGCCCCCTCAGCCGATGGGATGAAGCCATATCCCAACCTCCAATTCAGATGGAAATAGCCCTCTCCATGGTCAGGGGGGTTCAGATGACAATAAACATAGCGATACGTGAGTCCCACAGGCTGATTGCTGGTCCAGGTGGGCCCAGTTCTAAAAAGGGAAACGCTGGGAAAAAAGAAGTGGGGCAGAAATAGGGCAGTTGTCTCCAGCCCCCAGCCCCTGTATTGGAGGCCTCCCAAGGCCTGGGCAAAGATATCACACCAGGTCCTAGACCCAAACTGCGGCCTCAAGTCTCCCAGTCTTGTTGTTTCATTGCCCCCCCAACTCCAACTCTAAGGGGGGGGGGTTGCCAGCGTCCTCTGATAGTATGACAGCTGCCACTGCCGTTGCCATCACCGCCCAGCCTTGTTGTTTCATTCCCCCCCCAACTCCAACTCCAAGGGGGGGGGTCACCAGCACCCTTTGACCGCCAGACAGCCCACAGCCGCAGGTCTCCCAAGTCTTATTTTGTCGTTGTTTCATTGCCCCCCCAACTCCAACTCCAAAGGCGGGGGTCACCAGCACCCTCTGACGGTCAGACAGCTGCCATTGCCGTCGCTCTTACAGCCCAGTCTTGTTGTTTCTTGTTATTTCGTCGCCCCCCCCAGCTCCAACTCCAAGGTCGCCAGGGGGGTCACCAGGGGGTCACCAGGGGGGTCGCCAGACAGCTGCCACTGCTCACCACCGTGCCGACGTTGCCAGCCCCATAAAAGCCTGGCGGCATCCCAGAAGTCTTCGGGGGTGCCCAACACGTCTTACAACTCTTTGGGCAACCCCCTGGGCTTGAAATTTCACCACGCAGTTCCAATATCCAGATGGCTCTGGCCGTGGAAAACGCTGCTGCCACCCAGAAAATGCCACCGCCGCCCAGCTGAGCAGCCTGCCGCTCACAATATCATATTCTCCCCCCTGCTCAGTCATGGAGGGGAAAAACAATCCTCTCCGTACTGGCAGGGAGCTCCCCTAACTGGTCCTGGGGTCATGGATCTTTGAAACGACCCCCAAAAAGACCCAAAAGTAGGTCGGCGCCCCGTCCTAGATCACGATCCCAGCGGGCGCCAATATCTTGGACATGCGCGAGTTATCTCTTAATCCTCTCCCAATTCAAAAACAAAGTTTCGCGTATCTGATGTCTTCTAAAATACCCCTGTATTTTAGTTCTTTTATACCGTAAAAAGACATGCCACCCCATCAACAAATCATGTCTCTCCAAATTCAATAATCTAGTGTTTTTCAATGTTACCCATTCTTTAATCCACATTAAACTAGCTGCTTGGTAATATAGTTCAAAATTAGGAAGGCCAAAACCTTCTTTCAATCCAGTCTCAGTCTTAAAAAGCAATTACTTTAAAAACCTTCCAAATTGGCAATCGGTTAAATTCACCGCTTAAATTTCCTTAATCTTGATCATCCTCACACTTGTCTCACAGGGTGTGCTTGTCAATTTAAAAGAATAATGTTCTCTCACCGCTTCAGATAACTGTCTTTCCACTTTCTTCCTCCTGGAGCTGTCCCAGCCTTGGCAGCCGCTCTGGCTGCTTCCCCGCTGCAGGAAAAGGGCTTTTCTGGATCTATCAGGGACTTTGCTATGTCCCTGGGATCAACAGAATGTGCCCTCCACTATCACAGTCAAAACTAGACTGTGGGGTCCAAACTGGACTGTCTAGCAGCGAGGCTATCAGCTGGGATTCTGGAGCCTCAAAATCACTTGTCCATTTTGCCGCAACATCAACTTCCGGTCATAGTTGTTCTTCTTCATCTATTACTTGATTAATTAATTTCTTCTCCTTCTCCTTTTTCATTTTATTTATTTATTTATTATTTATTTATTTATTTATTTATTAATTCGATTTATATACTGCCCTCCTCCGGCGACTCAGGCGGCTTACAATGCATTAAGCAATAGCCTTCATATTTTTGTATATACCTGCTTGGCCGCATCTAAGCAGTGTTCTATTTTATACAAAGTCAGCTTATTGCCCCCATAAACCAGGTCCTCATTTTACCTGCCTCGGAAGGATGGAAGGCTGAGTCAACCTTGAGCCTGGTGAGAATTCAACTCACAGTAATTGCAGGCAGCTGGCAGCTAAGTACTATTTTAACAACAGTTTAGTCTGCTGCGCCACCAGGCTCAGCAGACTCATTTTATATGCTAGCCATTTACCTGGCTTATTTGCATTTTCAAAAAAGTTTTGTTTAGGCATCCTTATTTTATAGACCAAATCTTCTTTTTCAATTAAATTCATTTCATGCTTTTTCAAATCCATTTGGTTTTTGATCCTCTCACTTTGTGTGTTTTTTTGTAATTCCATCTCCAATTTCTTGTATTCTTCTTTCAGTTTTTTCTGTGCTTGTCTTTTCTTTTAATTTCTTTTTCCCATATAAGTCATTGCCAATCCTCAAATGTATGCTTTTACTGTATCCCACACATTTTGCAATGAGGTATCTTCCTTTCTGTTTTCCTTAAAAAAGAAACCCAATTCTTTCTCTACAGATTGTTGAAACTCTTTTTCATTTAATATTGTCTGATTCAATGTTCATCTTAATCTCTTTCTTTGTGCCTTCCATGTAGTTATAATTGGGTTATGATCCGCCCAAATACCTGTTTCAATACTTACGTCCTGTACATTAGCCAATAAATCATTTGTCATTCACAGCATGTCTATTCTGGACCATGACTTATGTCTATTTGAGTAGAAAGTATCCTGGTTTTTTTTTCAAATGCCTTTCTCTCCAAACATCTTTGATATCTATTTCCTCTACCATTGTAAAGAAGGCCTTTGGGGGCATTTTTCTGAGTTTTTGGTTAGTTTTTGTCATTTTATAGTCCCAGTCTACTTCCCTTATCACGTTGAAATCTCCCATTTCTTCTTGCTCTTTTGTCATCTCTTCTTTTTTTTGATCTTCTTTTTCTTTCACTGCTTCATCTTGGACTTTAGTTTCTTTTTCCTCTTTCAATCTTTGCTCTTCTTGGGGTCCCAAGTATTGGTTATAAAATAATTCCACTTTCTCTATCGTATCCAGTCTATGTCTTTGTGCTTGCCAGTAAACCATTATTCCTCCTGGTATTAACTATCTAAAATTTACTCCTTTTTGTATTAACGGTTTTGTCAAAAATTGGTATTCTGGTATTCCTCAAATCTCTCACTCTTCTGGGTATCTATTTCAACACTCCAATCTCTTTATCTTTGTATTTTATTAGTGTATTTCTTGCTACCTGTAATATTTCTGATTTTATTGCTTTTATGGTAAATCTTACATGCACTTCTCTTGACAGTTTATTTCTAATTGCACATCAAGTATGCACTCTGCATAACTCATCAATCCCATTTAGTATCTTTTCCTTGGTCTCCTCCATCACTCCTGCCATTATCTCCACCACCACTCCCGCCAAGTTTTCTCCCTTCTCTTCTATATTTTGGAATCTTAGTTAGTACTCTGCTCTGTCCATTTCGAGAGAGATAATTGTTTTTTCCTGTTTCTATCAACAATTAGGAGTCTGTCATCCATTTCCTCCACTTTTTTTCCTGTTGAGTCTGCCTTTTCCTCCACTTTCTGTAGTTATTTCAGACAAATAACTTAGTCTGTAGGCCGGTGAGGGGGTAGCACATCTGACGCCTTCTCACACCTCTTGGAGGTCCTGGTACTCTTTTGGTACTCTTTTCTTCCCCCACAATGTGTTCCACTGTAGTCGCTGCCACCTCACTCATCACTTTGGCCACACAATAGGGACTTCGCCCTCTCTTCCCTTGCTTGTTAGAGCGGATGCACAACATGCCCGTCTTCCAATTTATGCATGGGTTCCATTTTCGGAGCAAGGACAGCCCAAGTAGGAGGGGTCGTTCCATGCCAGGGACCACAATAAAGCTCAGAGTTTCTTGGTGATCCCGCATCCTCATCTCAATTGGTTCAGTTACAAAATGGGCTGCCCCGCCAGCTACCAACCCATCTAGGTGACAGAATGTTATGGGCCTTTTCATCATTTTTAGTCTTAGACCCATCTTTTCCATAATCTCAGGGCTGATGACACACCTTGTGCATCCCGAATCTAGAAAGGCTAGCATCTTCCCATGGGCCTCAGTGGATGGTATCTTTAGTTCCACTGGGATGGTCATGGGTCCCCCACTCTGACTTACCAGGAGGTCCTTGTCGGAATCAGTTTCAGTTTTGCTGTCATCGGCAGGGTTCTGACAAGTTTCAGGCTCTGACCCCTGAAACTGGTCAAAGTTCCCAACTCATCCAGTTTCAGGGGAGTGAACTCAATGACTTCTACCCCTTTTAAGGCAGTGTTGCAGGGTTTTGCGGGCAGTTTGTCGGCTCTCTTTCTTCCACTAGGGGTTGCCTTAGGTCCAGGCTTATAGAAACACTCAGCCACTCAGTGCCCCTCCTTTCCACATCTGAAGCACGCAGTAGACTTCAGCTTGGATCCTGCAGGTCCCACTGAGGCCTTTGGAGCCCCCTTGTGAGGTGAGGAGGGTGGATGTCTCCAAGTATGCCCACCGCAGTAGCGATCTCAGGCCAAGTCGATTTCCACATAGGTAGCCAGCACATACCAACTTTGCAGATCCCTAGGGGCCCCTTGGGAGCAGCAAAACTTGTAGACATCCTTATTGAGGCTATCTGACCACTCTCTCATGTAGGGCACCAGCTCATGGAACTCCTGGGTGTACTCTGGCACTGATCTCCATCCCTGATGTATGGACTTCATTCTGATTCTCACCCTTCACTCAGCTAACAGGTCCTCAAACCACGTTCTGAGGGTTGCCATGAACTGGTCATAATTTCTCATCAGAGGGGAATCTTCAATATGGGTCCCACCATCCACTCAGCTGCCATCCCCTCCAGGACCATGGTAATGCCCCTCATGCATGCTGCATCTGAGGAGAAATCCTCTCCCCAGTCTTGCATGTGGTTCCACACTTGGGTTAAAAAGAATCCCAGTCCTTTTGGATCTCCCCCATATCTTACTGATAGCAAGGGAATTTTTGGCTTTTTTTTTTTTGCCTCAATGGCAATGCCAGCAGGGGGGCCTTGGATCGCAGCAACCACTTGAGTTTCAGAGGCCTGAGCTGTTTCTTCCCAGGCTTGGGCTCTCTCTTCTACACAAGCAGCAGTCTCAGTTTCACCCCTGGGACATTCAGCCTCCCTCCCGGAAGGCAACCCATGGACAGGCAATCCATACCTTTCACGGGCTCTTCGACTCTCACAAGCCTCTCTCAGTAGTTGCAAAGCCTGGGTCATTAGGAGATTTTCTTTCTGCTCTTCCTTCCAGGCAGCATCTCTGCATTGGCATCTGGTAGTTGTTACTCCTTCGGGGGGGGGTCTTCTCCAGCTCTGGCAACCTCCCCATGCCCAGTGACCATTTGGCTTTCTCTGGCTTTTCCTCAAGCTGTAAATCAGCCATCCACTCCAAAGCCTCCCAGCCGGGTGTGACAGGGAGGTCATGGAACCAGCAACTCCCATGTCTTCCTGGTCACTGTCTTGGTCAGACATTCTTTGCTCAGCCCCCACAGTAGTTTTCTGTTAGTTGCAGACCTTGTTTAATGTCAGGTATGCCTCCTTTCAGTATTCAAGAAAGAAAAACACTGACTCTATTTTCATAGAGAAAGGTACTTTTACTGAGTATGAACTGAATGCAACCAAGGAAAAGCAAGGTCTGAGGCAACAGGTGTGAAAATTACATACAGAAAACATCCTTAAAACCCTCCCCCCAATGGTCCAGTCAGGATTATCCAATCCACATCCCTTCAAGGGATCATGTGGAGTGCAGCTTCCAATGGCTCCATCCTTCTGGTATGCCAGGGCAGTTGACCTTGACTTGTTATCAGTGCACCTCCTAGCTGCAGAGAAATGCTGAGGAAAACTTTCTCCAATTTACTCCTGCAGCTCACTTCCCCCCTCCCAACTATCTAGACAGCTCCCCCTCCTCCTGTTTCAATGGCAGCCGTAGCAAGCCAGTAATATAAAAGCAGAGGCTAACATCTTCATTCTTACCCATCATTGCCTTCACTTCTTTAAGCTCTCCTTCCACCTTTTCCATCCTTTCTTTAAAGTCTTCATGGAAAACCTGTATTATATTTTTTAGTTCCAGTTGCATGGCCATGGTAACCAATGTCCTCTGCATTGCAGGGCTTGAACTTAGTGTTGTGGAGGGTAACTGTATTGTTGCCTTCTTCATCTTGCCCCACCTTGTACACTGTAATCCAAATGCTATTTTAAATTGTAATCCAAATAACTAATCCATCCTGTTGGATGAATTAGTTAAAAATCAAAATCAAAAAGTTCCATCACTCTCCAAAAACACATTGCCTACAATCACAAGAAAAAAGCAGAAAAAAAGCAGAAAAGAAAAGAAAAGAAAAAGGGGGGGGGGACCAACAAACACCAAAAGCTTCTGTTTCTTCAGGTTCTTCTTACTTTAATCCATTTTTTTTATAAAATAATTTTTATTGAGTATTTTACATTTTAAAATCAAACACACAATAGCAAAAGAAATCAAGAGACAAAAACAAAAAACAAAAGCACCAGACGTTAAAATACAATACAAATAACAGATATATACAATTTTACAACTTTCTGCATTGACTTTTGTCTTTACTCTTAGCTTTTATCCTCCTGTCCCTTCTCTTTATTTTATAATTAACTGTTTTGTTAGCAGGATCATTATTTACATTTATATCCAGTATGTTAATATCTAATTTCACTTTATATTCTTATTTCTTAATTTGACTTCTGTTTTCCAACTATGTATAAAACCTATTCCACACTTTATAATAATTCAAGTCTTCTCTTTCTTTGATCTCCATCGTTAATTTATCCATTTCGGCGCATTCGAGGATTGTCTTTATTATTGTTTCTTCCGATGGTGTATTGGTCGACTTCCACATTTGTGCTAGAGTAATTCTGGCCTTTGTTAAAATATGCAATATAATATAATAGAGACTTTTTTCCATTTTTCTATCAATCATTCCTAGGAGGAACATCTCTGGTTTAAAAACTATCTTTTGGAGTGTAATCTCTTCCAACCACCCTTTAATTTTATACCAAAATTTCCTCACCTTAGGGCACATCCACCACATGTCCCTAGTATGTCCCTAGTTTGTGACCACATCTCCAACATTGGGGTATATTTAGGTACATTTTTGCCAGTCTCACTGGTGCTAAATGCCACCTATAAAACATTTTATAGCTGTTTTCTTTGTATGATACTGCCATGGTCAATTTGTAATTTTTCTCCCACAATTTTTCCTATTTATCTAATTCTATGTTATGTCCAAAATTCCTAGCCCAACTAATCATCGTTTCCTTTACTGTTTCTTCTTCCAATTTGTATCCTAATAAGTAATTATAGATATTTGTACCGTATTTTCCGGCGTATAAGATGACTGGGCGTATAAGACGACCCCCTACTTTTCCTGTTAAAAGATAGGGTTTGGGCTATACTCGCCGTATAAGACGACCCCTCTTCCAATGCACACCAAATAAAACTTTAAAAACATCAGATTTGATTTCAATATGGTAATTTTAATTCAAATGCTTATGACATGCAGGTACTTAGCAGGAAAACTGTCACTTATAAACATACAGTCATGGCCGTAAATGTTGGCACCCCTGAAATTTTTCCAGAAAATGAAGTATTTCTCACAGAAAAGTATTGCAGTAACATATGTTTTGCTATACACATGTTTATTCCCTTTGTGTGTATTGGAACAAATCTAAAAAAGGGAGGGAAAAAAAGCAAATTGGAAATAATGTCACACAAAACTCCAAAAATGGGCTGGACAAAATCATTGGGATGGAAGGCTGAGTTAACCTTGAACCGGTAAGAATTGAGCTGCCAAACTGCAGGCAGCCAGCAGGCAGCAGAAGTAATCTGCAGTACTGCATTCTAACTACTGCATTACCACGGCTCTAGCTGCACAGATACAGAAGGCTGAAACTCTTGCACTCTTAAAAGAATAACTCCAGGTAATATTTCTCTCTCCCCCTGCCCTGCTCCCAATCCTTGTTGTAGGAAGAAAGTATTGACTCTTTATACCACTATACCAGAATCTGCTAATATGAGAACAGAAAACATAGCAAACGCCATTAGCTTCCAAATACTGCTGCAAAATATCCTCCTTCCAAAGTGAGGTAAGGAAATTAATTCAGTCCTAAATTAGTTCTCCAATATCAAAAAAGGACATTTAACAGCTCTCTAGAGATGGTTGTAATGCTGGAAAATGGAGGGGAAAGAGAAGAGGATGACAAGCAGCAAGGTGGATAGACTCAATTATAATGGTAATTGGGGTGCTACGGGAAGATCTCAACCACCAGATTAGGTACAGATCATCATTGACAAAATCTATGAATGTGAACCCTAAGAGTTGGCAATAACTTAATGGCATGAAATCAAAGGTCAGATCTAGCATCTCCCTTCACTACACTGATGCTAATATGAAGACAGTAACGAAATAATAACCATTACATTAGGAACGTCTACTCAATGACAATTACTTCTGTGATTCAAAGTTCCATCTAATAAACCAGAGGTTGGTTCCTTTTGATCCTTCTGATTTTGCCCAGCCTAATGCTATTTTCTCAGGGAGGAAGAGCAGCATGAGAACTGTTGGTATTCTGGTAGAAATGCCAATGAGATCAGCTACTGGCATTATCCCAGAGCTATAATTGCACTCAACAATGAACTAAAGGGCCACCATCAATGAGCTGTTGGACAGTATTACTTGGTCTGTTGTGTGGATGCTTGGGTGGTTTAGGGGTGGGGAATTGTGCTGGTTGGGAGTGTGCTTGGGGATTGTTATGTGTGTTGGGCCTGGTCTTTGGATGTTAAATGAATTTTGTTGTATGGGTATACTGTATATACACGTACAATGATAATTAAGTTATTATTATTATTACTGCCCATTATACCCATGTGAAAAAAGATGAATATGAGTAAAGCAAAAGTTACATTGCCAGTTGGAGATCTAGCACTGGAAAGGAGCAGTGATGGGCCTCATCAAATAGGGGCAAGCTAGCTAAACCAGATTAAGTCTGCAAGCTTCATATTTTCCCATTCCTGTTCTAAAGTGGATGTTGCATAACCATACAAATAATACTATTGTTAATTAGATAGCATAATTAATTGTGGGCAGGGGAATATTTTTTAAAAAATGAGTGTTAAATTAAGTATTGGTTCATAATGTATACAGGGAGAACAGAATTATAAAAGTATGATAGCAAGTATTAGTCACATATTGTGAGGAACTGGTATCTTTTCCAAAATATTTATTAAAATTATTTTCCCATGTATTATAATACGTTGGATTCCCAGAAGTTTACTAAAGCTCTTTGTGATTTTCCTGTACATACTTACAGATAACATGCCATAGGGAAAGATTTCAAATTTATTCAAATAAATTACATTACACCTGTAAAAGCAATTTAAAAATAATAGTTCTACTAATGGTCCTTATTGTTTTTATGTTCTTATTAGAGATTTTATTCCTCAGTTCTGAGAAATAAAACGGCAACTCAGATTCCGGAAGCTGTGCCAGCTCATCAAGGGTGCAAGCCGTTTAATGCTGGACCCTGCATTATTCCGGAATCTTGAGTTGCTGGCGCGAAGCTGTGCCTACCTCATCAAGGGTGCAAGCCGCTTAATGCTGGACCCTGCGGGTTGCTTCACGGAGCTTTTCCCACCGTCCCAGGCATCCACATGGACGCTCCGACTTCCCCATATAGCTGAGTCCACGTGGATGCCTGGGACGGTGGGGAAAGCTCCGTGAAGCAACCCGCAGGGTCCAGCATTAAGCGGCTTGCATCCTTGATGAGCTGGCACAGCTTCCGGAATCTGAGTTGCCGGCGCTGACTAATGACGCTACGGGAGCGCCAGCAACTCAAGATTCAGGAAGCTGTGCCTACCTCATCAAGGGTGCAAGCCGCTTAATGCAGGACCCTGCGGGTTGCTGCACGGAGCTTCCCCCACCGTCCCAGGCATCCACGTGGATGCTCCGACTTCCCCAGACAGCTGGGGCTCGCCATCACTGGGGGTCTGGGGAAGTCGGAGAGTCCACGTGGATGCCTGGGATGGTGGGGAAAGCTCCGCGCAGCAACCCGCAGGCTTATACCCGGCGTATAAGACGACCCCCGACTTTTGAAAAGATTTTTCTTCGTTAAAAAGTCGTCTTATACGCCGGAAAATATGGTAATCATTTTTCTTCCCGATCCTAATATTAATTTATGTAATTCTGATTGTTTCCTGTTTATGCCAAATTGTTCCTTATCTTTTTTAGATCTAGTTTTGATTTGTAAATATGGCCACCATTCCAAATTTATTCCTTATTTTTTCAAATCTTGTATTGATTTTAATTCTCCTTTTGAGTTTAATAAATCTGTGTATCTTACCATTTTATCTAGGTCTGTGGTATTTGGATGTATCATTGCTTCTGTTGTAGACAACCAAACTGGGACTTTCATATAATGATTCTTTTTAATCTTTTACCATACTTTCAGTAGTGCATCCTTTACCTTATGACGTGATTTATTTTTCCCATCTCATAAAAAGCCATGCCAACCGAGTTGAAGGTAATGGCCTTCTATCATTAATATCTGCTTATTTTTAAGTTGCATCCAATCTTTGAGCCATGTTAGGGATGCCGTTTGATAGTAAAGTTCCCATTCTGGTAAACCAAAACCTTTTTTCCTACTATCTTGCAATAATTTGAATTTAATGCCAATTAATGTCAATGTCAATTTATTCAGTTGTTCAAAAAAAAAAAAATCCCTAATGTTATTGGTCACTGTTTGGAATAAATATAGTAACTTGGGCAACATGTTCATTTTTATTGTTGAAATTCTGCCAATTAATGATATTGGTAATATAATCCAGTTATCCAAATCTTTTTATATTTGTAATAGAAGTGTATTGTAATTGTCCTTCTTCATTTTCATTTCATTTTCATTTTATTAGATTTATATACTGCCCTACTCCCGAAGGACGCAGGGCGGTGAACAGCCAGAGAGATAAAACACACAAATTACAAAATTTAAAAGACAATATAAAACTCATTAAATAATTTGGCCCAGAACAATTTAAAACACCCCCAATGTTTTAAAACCAATTTTAAAAGCTACAGTTAAAAGGGAAGTTAGGCCAGGCCAGCCTGTTGAAATAAATAGGTCTTGAGGGCATGATGGAAGGTGTGTAACTCCAGGATCCTCCGTATCTCCAGAGGGAACTCATTCCAGATAGCAGCTGCCCCACAGAGAAGGCTATCACCCTGGGGGCTGCCAGTCGACATTGTTTGGCTGATGGCACCCTGAGGAGTCCCTCTCTATGTGAGCGTACTGGCTGGTGAGAGGCTACTGGTGGCAGAAGGTGGTCCCGTAAGTACCCAGGTCCTAAGCCATGGAGTGCTCTAAAGGTGATGACCAAAACCTTGAAGTGCACCCAGAAGACCACTGGGAGCCAGTGCAGCTCGTGCAGGAGAGGTGTCACATGGGAATGCCATGTCGCTCCCATAAGCACCCATGCAGCCACACTCTGAACCAGTTGGAGCCTCCGGGTGCTCCTCAAGGGGAGCCCCATGTAGAGAGCATTACAGTAGTCCAGGCAGGAAGTTACAAGGGCATGAGTGACTGTGCGTAAGGAGTCCCGATCCGGAAAGGGATGCAACTGATGTATCAGGCGAACTTGATAGAAAGTCCTCCTGGCCACAACTATCAAGTACTCTTCTAAAAACAGCCGTGAATCCAGGAGGATGCCCAAGTTGCAAGCCCTCTCCGTAGGGGCCAACGACTCACCCCTGACTAGTGATGGCACCAACTGACTATATCGGGATGCCGGAAACCACAGCCATTGGGTCTTGGATCGGTTGAGACTCAGTCTGTTTCTCCCCATCCAGATCCACACAGCCTCCAGGCACTGGAACATCACTTCAAGGGCATCATTGGTGTGGTCCGGGTTGGCGATGTACAGCTGGTATCATCAGCGTTCTGATGGTACTTCACCCTGAAACCACGGATGATCTTGACCAGTGGCTTCACATAAATGTTGAACAGAACGGGCGAGAGGACCGACCCCTGTGGCACCCCACATATAAGGCACCTCGGGGTCGATCTCTGCCCCCCTGCCAACACAGACTGCGACCGGTTAGAGAGAAAGGAGAACCACCACAACACGGTGCCCCCCACCCCCAACTCTTCCAACCAGTGCAGCATGATACCATGGTCAATGGTATCAAAAGCTGCTGAGAGATCTAATAGGACCAGGACAGAGGAACAACCCCTGTCCCGAGTCCTCCAGAGATCATCAACCAACGTGACCAATGCCATTTCTGTGCTGTACCCAGGCCTGAAGCCCAACTGGAATGGATCCAGATAAACCGTTTCATCCAGGTACTGGGGAAGCTGTCATGCCACCACACTCTCAACAACCTTTGCCACAAAGCTTTATGGTAGTACACTTTTCTGATAGCCAAATTCCCAGATATTTAATTTTCTTTGTTCTCGAGATTCCCAGTTCCTCTTCTAGTTGTTCACTCTGACTGTTGTTTAAATTCTTGGTCAATATTTTAGTTTTTTCTTTATTTATTGTATTTTTTTTTAAAAAACAAACCTTTATTAAGACTTTAAAAAACAAACATTTAAAATACACAAATTTCTTAGTCAAACAAAAGAAAAAAGATAAACAAAAACAAAAAACAAAAACAAAAGACAGTGTGCCAAATTGGTTTATATCTTGTAGTAAAATAGGTCCAGATTCTAAAGGTTCCTCAATAATAAATACCAGATCTGTGAATTCTTGGACCTTATATTCTTGTGACTTAATTTTTAATCCCTTTATTTCCGAATTATCTCTAATTTGGGACATTAATGTCTCCACAGACAGAATGAACAGCAGAGGAGACCGTGGGCAGCCCTGTCTTACTCCTTTAGTTATTTCAAAACATTCTGTTTGTTCCCCATTGATTATTATCTTTGCCCTTTGTATAGTGTATATGGCTCTAATCATGTCTATAAAATTTTCTCCAAAATTCATTCTTATTAATTGGTTTTTCATAAAGTCCCAGTTTAAGTTGTCAAAAGCTTTTTGTGCATCCAAGAAAACCACAGCTACCTGTTTTTCGGGGTGAGCTTCATAATATTCTAATGCACTGATAATAATTCTTATATTGTTTTTTATATTGTTGGGTAGGAATCCATTTTGGTCCGAATGTATAATTTCGTTCAATATATTTTTAATTCTATCTGCTATTATGACCATAAATATTTTATAATCAGCATTTAGCAATGAGACTGGCCGATAATTCTGTATCTTCTGTTGTTCACTATTGTTTTTGGGAATAAGAGTTATTAATGATTCCCTTCAGGATTCTGGTACCTTGACCTTTTTAGTACTTCATTAAATGTTTCTAATAGCAGTTGTTCTAACGACTCTTGAAATGTTTTATAAAATTCAAAAAGTTCCATTTCTGTCCAAAAACATATCGCCTATAATCAAAAGCCATGAGCCTTGATGGCACAGCAGACTAAAGTGCTGTTAACTAGCCCCAACTGCCTGCAATTACTGCAAGTTTGAATCTCACCAGGCTCAAGGTTGACTCAGCCTTCCATCCTTTCAAGGTAGGTAAAATGAGGACCTGGATTGTGGGGGCAATAAGGTGACTTTGTATAAAAGTCCTTCGGGAGAAGAGCGGTATACAAATTTAATAAATACTAATACGAATACGAATACGAATACGAATACTAATACTAATACTAATACTAATACTAATACTAATACTAATACTAATACTAATACTAATACTAATACTAATACTAATACTAATACTAATACTAATACTAATACTAATACTAATACTAATACTAATACTAATACTAAAAAAGAACACCGCTTTGGGGGGGGGGGCGAAAGCTCTACTAAGCAGGTATATATACAAAAGTATGAAGGCTATTGCTTAATGCATTGTAAGCCACCCTGAGTCTCTGGAGAAGGGCAGCATATAAATTGAAGTAATAAATAAATAAATAATAAAAAGAAAAAAGCAGGAAAAAAAAGCAGAAAAGAAAAGAAAAAGAAGGCGGGAAAAACCAACCAAAAACAAAACCAAAAGCTTCTGTTTCTTCAGGTTCTTACCTTAATCCAATTTTTTATATATCATCAAAATTCCCACATTCACAAAACCTACCAGTCAAAAAAGGATAAAAAAAAGGGTGAAGAAAAAAAGTCAATGAAGATAAAAAGTCAATGAAGATAAAAAGTCAATGAAGATAAATCAAGAAAAATAAAAATAAAGAAAAAATAGAAAAGATCACTGAGAATAATCAAATAGTGATACAATCCTAAACCCGGAGTGAGGAAAGAAAAAAAAATCAAGAATTCAACAAACAAGAGAAAAAAAAAAGTAAGAAAAAGATATCCAAAAAAAAAAAAAAAGGAGTAAGGACAAAACCCACTTCAAGAAAAAAAAAACATCCCAGACAAAGCTGTTTATATTGTTTTGATTGTCTTGTTCTTATTTTTGCTTCAAACATTTCAAAGGTTCACTCTTTTATGTTTCTGTTAAAGCTAAGAGTCTCAATAAGCAACTCTCTACCAGACACAACTGTTTTTTATCAGTCCAAGCCTACAATCTCAAGGCCAGTCTTCTCAGTCAGTTTATTTGAAACAATGTATTTTAGTTTATATCTCTAGATGGCCCTTGCCAACTACTTTCATCCAGAAAAAAAAGAAAATAGAAAAAAAAAGAAAAAAATTATAATTAAAGCTCCTTCAATAATTTCCATTCAGTCTAACTTTTTAATATAGATCCACAGATCTAAAATTTGCAAATACTCAATTGGCTTCTTATTCTTATTTTCTTGCTTTCCAAAATGATTTTGTTACTTCTTTTAATTCATTTCTTCTGCTTGGGCCAATCCACTTTCTTCACCACTAAACAGCTGAAGGTGGAGAGCTGACACACACCCCACTCTCCCCTCTTCTCTTTGCGCCCTTGACTTTTCCTTCAAGATACTTCCCGGGGTTTTTAAAAAGGAAAAGGAATTCAAATCACCAAAGAAAAAACAGGCTTCTCACCCAGATGATTCCATGTCATCTCTTCTCTGCTTCCGTTGTGACCATCCTGACTTTGTTGTGGCTTCAATGGTGTTGTGGCCCCGTCCTCTGATCCTATCCCATTGGAGGAAGGAAGCTCTGAGCAGGAGGAAGAGGAGCCAGCCAGATCTCCCAGCCCCTCCCCCTGGCACCGTCTCAGGTGCCAGCTGAAAGAGAGCCAAGTAGTGGGGAAACAGGTGTCTCAGATGAGAGTGAGGGAGAGACGTCATTCCTGGACGCACGCCAAAGAAGGCGAGAGAAAAGATTACTGCAGCTGCGGCGTATGAGGAAATAGACCTGAGTCACTGATTAGAGTCACAGGATCAGTGAGTCACTGGACCACACCCAGAAGCCTATCTATATAAGACAGGACAGTGGGTCAAGAAGTTTGTGACGAACAAAGCGAAACAAACATAGCAACCTCGTAGTCTTGGAAGCTAGATGAACGGCAAAGCTACGTAGGTGATTTTCTTGTTTGTGTAAACTAATAAAGTCCTTGGCAGACGGTGTGCATATCGCTGCCAAGGTTGAGATAAGAACTGTGGAGTGTGCCAAGTGATTCTTAACCCTCGGCTGGCTGTGTTTTTGTGGGTCTCTGAAGGGGGGGGACAGATCAAATGGCTGCTTTTTTGATCATCTGATTGAAAGGCTACTTCTGACTAACCAGGGAATTGCGCTTTCCCTGTGTTAGCCAGTTCTTTCCTTTCTTTCTCACTGTCCCTCTGAGACAGTTTTTGATCAATAAAGACCCCCAAACAATCTTGATCTGAATGTTTTCATGGGAGCATCCAAGAAAAGCATTGTGCTATTGTGATGTTGCCCCCCCACCAATCCTTGCTCTTGTGAAGGTGGTGGAAATCTGAACTGTAGGAATGTTTTACATGATATGGATATGACAATATCCTCAAGAAGGATAAGACATTGGTTGTAAACAATTTGGAGGACAGTTGGGCATCTTCAGAGTGCAGTCCTCCAGCAAGCCAAGTGCACTGCATGCTGCTTGAAATGTCAGTTGAAATACCCCTGCCACAGTTTTTAGGGCAGTAAATAACATTGGGTCACAGATCTCATGCAAGAGGAGGCATAGGTAGTAGTGCTCAGCATTACCGGGATGGGCGGTCTACACTCTACCCAAAACCTGATCTTTTTTCACCCCCGGATAACCTGGTACAGTCTTCCCTTGTTTCCTCCTGCAGAACTGGTTGCCTTTCCATATGTAGTAAGTTGAAACTTCATAATATAAAAGGGTCCTTGCGAAAGCATTGACTTTGCAAGCTCAAAAAAGGCCAGAAGTGTTGTTTTTGGAGGGTTATTGATCCTCTCAACAACATTGTCCTCAGTAAAATAAACTCTCTGGCCATTTTCAAGATGTACCGCAATGTGCATAACAGGAGGAAACCTTTCACAAATAGGGAAGCAGAGAATGTGCCAGGCTGCCTCAGAGCTGCTAATGTATTGTCCTGCCTTATACCTCATCACTTCATCCACATCTTTAATGGTGAACGCTGCCTGGTCGGACCCTTTGTTAATATACTTGCAGATGTGTTTTATGAATTTAACTGAATTGCAATACTCAACATTTATATGAGCTGAGAAGGTGAGAGACAGGATGGGGTTGTATGGCACCACCCAACGATTGTCAAGATCGAGTCCAGTGATGTTGGCAGTGAAGCCACCATCTGCCGGGGACTGCTTGAGATACTGAGGATAGCCATCCTCTCCGGTTAGAGTTTCCTTCAAAAAGGGCCGGGGCTACTTCTTGCTGCAGGTGCCATCCACCATGCAGGGTGAGTTCTTGTTGAGGGTTCCACCTGAACCATGGATCATTGTTATCTTGATAATATCATGGAGGGCTAGGTCTAGGTCGGGATCAGGTACCTCAGCACTTATAACTTTGTCAATGGTCATCTCTTCTAGCCACAGAAGAATATGAACATGGAGGAGTCCACGATTCTGCCATTCCATGGAGTATATGTGAATTTGGTATTTCCAAAGATGCAATCTTTAGTGAGGAGCTTCATGATATGTTTTACTTTCATGTGAAAAACTCTTGCTACTATGCCATGTTCACTGTGAGATTTTTGTCCATGTTTCAAGATCTGTATGATTTCTGGCCATTTCGGATTACAGGCAAATGGAGTTAACAGATCTGGTCATCTAAAATGGCGCACATACATCATCGCATCTGGGTCCTCCAGTGAAAGAAGATGGCAACACAACCATCTTGCCAAGCTGTGATAAGTGACTGTCAGTTCTTGTCATGGCATCCTTCAGGTGCACATATTCCTTATTTCTCAGGTTTTTTTTGTTTCTGCGAATACAATTGAGTCTTTCACTCTTAATTTTCACATTCATATCAACCAGAAATTGATTGAGAAGATTGCGGAACAGCAGTAGGTTCGCCATCATGCTCCATTATTCTGTAGCTGTAAAAGGCAGCAGCAGACACAGACTTCTTGAGAGGAAGCTTAGTGTTTGGGTCGCATTGAGGTAAATTAATATAATAGTCATCTTCTCCATGGCAGAACATCAGAGGATACTACACAGCATCATAGACACCGTGTGTCTCGCTGATTCATAACAACCTATTGTCTCTGACGTGGAGAATGATAATTCTGTTCTCAAATAGCCACTTCTGTAGTTGTGGGGGCATTGAAATGACCTTGGTGCTCTCCAGAAGGCTTCCTATCAGCATTAATCATAACTTGGAAGTCCTTGTGGCCCTTAGAAACAGAATCAACAACAACCTTAAATTCCAGAATATTTTTGGGTTCTCGCAGCAACTTCTGCAGTTGGCTTACCAGTTGTGGATTAACGCCTGGGTAGATTCCACAACAGATGTCCCTCTCATTGTTATCATCATCAACAAAGTATATCTGGAGAAATGAAGGCTGCTGCTGAGGTCCTGCCATGATACTCCCTATCCTGTGGTAGATCTGCCCCTGCACTTTGAATGTTGGCATAAAATTTCCCTACTTCACCTCTCTGGCTCCAAAAGACGTCATTTGGAAGCATCCTGTCACTGCATTTTTATATTTACCAGCAGAGCTAATATTTCTGGACTATCAGACTTACCGTAGTTATATTCCTTATCAGCACCTACAGCACCTACTACGCATGTCATTGCATTCTTTTGTACTTCTTCTAGAAACTTTCCTTTGTTCTCCAGCCAGCTAAGGTCAGGCTGGAGATTCTTTGCCAACATGTAATCTGTTTTAGATAGTGAGTTGTTTTTATTTTCTTATAATAAATATGAGTTTAATTAGAAGATGTTTCTTCAGTCTTATTGATCAAAGTATGCAACAGGATAAAAGCCACGATCCAACTCAAAATGAGGGCAATTACCCCATGCAAGGTAACGGGGCTGATTGCCGCTCTGACAATGGCAGCAGGAGGATGGTTGATTTATGGCTATTCCTGGTTTGTTACTTTTTGATCATGACTGTCTAGGCTAATTAGACAGATAGTTGATTTAGTGACTGCGGAACACTAAACAATTAACTTCTAAGATGCCGAGAAAGAAGAAAAAAGGGAAAATGAAAGGAAAGGGAAAAATGAAGCCCTTCTTATCTTCTTCAAATGAGGATGATATGGAAAGATCCTCAAGATTTCACCCTCTCGCATCTGCCACTCGGTTGGAAGAAAAAGAAACCGTGGGAGAAGCAGAAGAATCAGAAAAGATGCCCTTAACGAAGCTTCAGGAGGAAAATAACAGAAAAGCTGCTTTTGAAGGCGAAGTACTACGACCGAGGTCAGTAACTCAACCTTCTACTTATGCATGCTCTCAAACTTCTGATTTTGAAATGCTTGGGGCCAAGCCAAAACTTCCACAAACGGCAAAGACTTTTTCCTCCCACGCAGAGGGAGAAACATTTTATCATC
Organism: Coluber constrictor foxii; assembly: GCA_038048745.1. Taxonomy (NCBI): domain Eukaryota; kingdom Metazoa; phylum Chordata; class Lepidosauria; order Squamata; family Colubridae; genus Coluber; species Coluber constrictor. The sequence continues at coordinate 107,301,684 of CM075961.1, read as the reverse complement.
CCTCTCAAACCTTCAAAGTCTCTCCTCATGAGCAAGCTATAAGAAACTATCGTGACCAGATAGAAATTTTTGAACGTGAGCTATCCGAGGCAAAAATGGCTTTATCTAGGCTTGAGCCAGATAAGAGAGAATCCCACGTTCATGAAATCTCAAAAACCGCCATTTTGCCTTCTTCTCCCTCAGAGCCAAAGACACACCCCCTGGTGGATATTGTGTCAGGCAAATCAGAACAGAGAGTTGTGTACACGTCACATTTGCCACATTATTCTCAAATTACAAACGCCACGCAGACAGAAAGATTATCTGAGCTGCCTACAACAAAAGTTGCAGCATCATCTGCCGGCCAAAGTAATTTACAAGAGAAAGCTGAAATGCATCATGATCTGAGAGAGCGATTACAGGCATTGCAACAGACTTTGTCAGATATGTCCTTAACTCACTCAGAGATTCAAACTGCAATGCCACAAGTGTCTCCACAGGCTCATTTTTCAGCACCCCCTGGTGGTGCTGGGGTCTTTTTAGATGGAACACAACGCTTAATGCAGCAAAGGCAAATGACTGCATCTCCAGCAGGTCATTTTAATATTGCAGCTCAAATGCCACAGCTACAAGCTCATGCACACGTGCCTCCAGCTGTACAACCAGGGCCAGCCCCTGGTCCACCTCCAGCACAACAAGTGCCTTTGCCCCCACAGCCAGCACCTCAAATGCCTATTCCTCAACAGGCATACTCTGTTGCTCCACTGGCTGGTGAGTCAAAATTAAAGATGTCAGGGCAGAATTACAAGGCCTGGGTCAGTGAGGTTGGACTTTTGCTACGCAGAGAAGGCACACATCGTATGGTGTTTAACCCTCCTGCCCAACCATGGACGCCTGAAATAACAGACTTAGAGACTAAAGCCTGCACAACATTATTGATGTCCATGGATACTGAACTGCAGGTTACTTTTCCGCCTGATGCAACAGCCCAACAAATTTGGGTCCAATTGGAAAATTGCTATAGGCCTGTCTCAATTGAGTCTTCATGTTTGCTCATGTCTGAATTCCATGGTTCGAAATTGAAACCTGGTGAACAAATTGGAGGACATTTGACCAAACTGAAAGGTATGAGGAAAGAATTGAGAGAAAGGGGCTATCTTATTGAAGATATTCAAATGATCAGCATTATCATTAACTCTTTGAACTATGAATGGAAAGATGCCATTACAAAGATTAACCAAGTGCCTATTGCTCAACGCACAGTCGACAATATATGCAGACTCTTAATTGAAGAGGAGGCACTGATGTTAGCCACACCACATTTGAGAGGACCACCCGCATCAAGAGCTCCAGCTAGACGTCCCTTCCGAGGAAGGACCTACGCTCCAAGGATGCCAAGATGCAACATCTGCAACCGTGTGGGACATGCAACCCGGGATTGTCCCCAATGAGTTCCAGCTCCCGTCCTGTACCAGCCCAGAGGAACAGACTCCAGAGGCAGAGGCAGAGGCGGTAGACAAGGTCGTCGTGGTCCAAGGTGTGATTCGCAAGCTCCACTCGCCACATTGGCTTTAACCAACGATCCACAACCTCATCCAGAGTACGACAGACGGCTTTTGTGGACTTTGGACAGTGGTGCAGCTTTCCATGTTACTTACAGAAAAGAACTTTTCACAGAGATGCACGAGCCTGAACCTGAACTACGTGAACTTTATTCTTTTTCCAATCATCCTTGTCAGGTCAAAGGAAAAGGAACTGTTTATGTTGAAGAGCTCAATGCATTCATTCCTGATGTCTGCTACATACCGACAGCAACTTTTAGTTTGCTTAGCCAGGCTCACTTGTCTAGAGTTTTAAAGTTCCAGGTTCACCACCTCGAGAAAGCAAGTTACATAGTTAAAGATGGAGATATTGTTGCTGAAACCATGTTAATTGGTGGTGTTTATTACTTAAAACCAAAATCTAAATCGCAAGCACAGGCAAGTATACAAATTCCAAAAGAGGAGAGCACAGGCCCAGAGAGAGATGTCCCAGTGAGAGATCCTGTTGCTACTCCAAAGGCTCCTAAAGCCAACAAAAAGAAAATTGGGAAACAGATTGCTCAGAGCAAGCCTGAGGTTCCTCATAAAACTGTTAATGTTGAAAATTCACTAACTGGTAAACCTTTGCATTCCAGGTGCATCCATAAGTGGCATAGAAGATTGGGACATGCCAGCTTCCGGGTTCTTAGGAAAATGCCGGAGTTCGCAAAAGGTTTGGATCTAAAGGGGTGTAAGGTGTTTCTGGATTGTGCTGTCTGCAAGAAAGCCAAATCCAAAGCAGCAGCCATTCCAAAATGCGCTACACGCCTGTCAACACGCATTTTTGATTTGGTACACACTGACATAGTTGGTCCATTTCCGCCAACAATTGGTGGTAGAAAATATTTTTTAACAATTGTTGATAATTATTCTAGATATGGATATGTATATCCAATGATAGAAAAATCCGAGACCTTTCAGATCTTTAAAGACTTTGCAGCCCTCGTCTCTACCCAACATGGAGTAAACATCGCCAGAATCCAGAGTGATCGTGGTGCTGAGTTCATGTCTCAGCGTTTCCAGGACTGGATGCGTAAGAATGGAATCCTTCATCAGACTTCAGCTCCTTATACTCCCCCTCATAACGGAGTCGTAGAGAGAAGACAGGGGGTCCTGCAAACCATGATGCGTTGTCTTTTAGAAGACGCCAACCTCAGTAACCCATACTGGGGTGAAGCTCTTAAATATGCAAATTACATCATCAACCGTACTTGGAGCAGTGCGATAAATCAAACTCCTTTCTTCATGATGTATGGCTACAAGCCAGATCTCAAGAACCTCCATATTTTTGGTTCGTACGCCATGGTGAACATTCCCTTAGATCAAAGAAGGAAAGGAGGTCCAGCAGCAAAGAGACTGAGATTTATGGGTTTTGATGACAATTCAAAATGGAGCAAATTTATTGACTGTAATCGTAGACTAGTGTCTTCCCAATCTGCTAATTTTGAGGAAGATGCTGACTGGTCCAGGATTCATTCCAATGATCCTGGAGTTTATTTTCCTAAAGATGATGTTACCGATGCCACGCAGCCTGATGACCAAGATTCACAGGCAAATGTTCCACTCACCAGTTCTTCCCAACATGATGTTCCGTCTTCGCAAGCCGCGGATGCTGATGCTAGCGACGATGATGAAGACGAGGACGAAACGGAAGAAGAATGGACAACTGTTCCAAGGCGTTCCAAGAGAGTCACAAAGGGAATCCCTCCACAGCGATATTCGTGGCAACTGACAAAAGCACCTTTGCCTTTGATTTGTAATGTTACACTTCCTCCCGATAACTTCACACAAATCAAACATCTTCCTGATTCAGAGCAAGAGAAGTGGTATGACGCAATGCAAGCTGAAATGGACAGTCTAAAGAAACTTAAGGTGTTTACGCCTGCAAAACCTCCAGCAAAGAAAAAGGTCATTGGCACTCGATGGGTCTACAGAATCAAAAAGAAGCCAAATGGTGAGTCATTGTACAAGGCCAGACTTGTAGCTCAGGGTTTCGCTCAACGTTATCCTGAGGACTACACAAATACCTACTCACCGACAGTCAGAACTGAAAGTGTAAAAATTGCTTTAGCCACTGCAACTATCCTTGGTTTAGAAGTTTTCCAGTTTGATGTTGACACCGCTTATCTACATGCTGACCTAGATGAAGAAATCTACGTGAGAGGTCCTCCAGGATTCCGACAGCAAGAAGGGGATACCTGGTTCCTAAACAAAAGTCTTTATGGTCTGAAACAGTCTGGTTTAATGTGGTACTTATGTCTAACTGACAAACTAAATTCAATGGGATTTATTAAGTCCGAAACTGATGAGTGGGTGTTCACAAAAAGATCTAACAATGCATATGAGATAGTTCTTGTTTATGTTGATGACATTGTTTACATTGGTCCAAATAAGCAGATGAGTGAGATTTTTGCCAAAGCTTTGCAGAAATACTTCACATTGAAATCTTTAGGTCATATTAGCACTTATTTAGGTGTTCAGATTGAAAAAACACAGAAGGGGTTTAGTCTTTCACAAGAAGATAAAATTGAACAAGTTTTACATCATTGCAACATGAAGGATGCTAACACAACAAAGACACCCATGCAAACAGATTTTCACAACTTGACACATGAACCAAGTCCTGAGTTCGAGGATCAAACACTTTATCGTTCAGTTATTGGATCACTGTTATACATTAGTAGCTGGACAAGACCAGACATTGCACTCAGTGTTAATCTCTTATCTCGACACGTAGGTAAGGCAAACCAGTTTCATTGGTCATGTATTAAGAAATTACTGAAATACCTAAAGCACACTAAACACATGAAGTTATTGTTAGAACCAACACACACTGATTATGCAGAATCAAGTTGTTATGCAGATTCTGATTGGGCAAGTGATAAGAAATCACGTAAAAGTACTTCTGGTTATATGATGTTCTTAAATGGATGTCCTGTTTATTGGCAAGTGCGTAAACAGAATTTTGTTTCTTGTTCTTCTACTGAAGCTGAATATGCTTGTGTTTCAGATGCATGTAATTCTCTAATGTGGTTTGATGCTTTGGTCACAGATATCTGGACAAGTCCGATCCGACCAATCACAGTGATGGAAGACAATGAATCGGTGGTTTATATTTCTGAATCACATTTCACAGGTTCTAGGTCCAGACACATTGACATCCGTTATAGAAATATCAAACAATTAGTGAAACAAGGTTTTGTAAAATTGCAGTATGTATCTACACATGATCAGATTGCAGACATGCTCAACAAACCGCTTCCAGCAGCTCAACACGAGTATCTGCGTAAGAAGATGTGCCTTATCTGATGATATACCTGATGTTCGCTCAACTGGCAAAAGAAGGGGTGTCACTGCGTTTTTATATTTACCAGCAGAGCTAATATTTCTGGACTATCAGACTTACCGTAGTTATATTCCTTATCAGCACCTACAGCACCTACTACGCATGTCATTGCATTCTTTTGTACTTCTTCTAGAAACTTTCCTTTGTTCTCCAGCCAGCTAAGGTCAGGCTGGAGATTCTTTGCCAACATGTAATCTGTTTTAGATAGTGAGATGTTTTTATTTTCTTATAATAAATATGAGTTTAATTAGAAGATGTTTCTTCAGTCTTATTGATCAAAGTATGCAACAGGATAAAAGCCACGATCCAACTCAAAATGAGGGCAATTACCCCATGCAAGGTAACGGGGCTGATTGCCGCTCTGACACATCCATTCTACTTCGGGACAGCAGAAAGAAAGTGCTTTGCCATTGGATACTGGTGGGTGAGAAGGCTGTGTAAAGGTTCAGGGTAGGGCTGAAGGGGAGGAAGGTGGATTTTACCGTCACTGCAGCATATTCCTGGAACTCTCATCCTGCTACTTTAGAGCATGACACCAGGCACAGGGTAAGCGGGGTCCAAGATTAACAACCTTGCCCTTGGAGTAATCAATCTGAGGTTCATATTTGAAACCAGACATTCTTCTGTTGGTCTGTCCAATATATGTTGATCTTGATCTTCTAATTCTATTTTGTCCTATATAAAAGGAACAACAAATAAAATTAGCGAAGTACTGCATAGACACAACATCAAAACCATATTTTGCACAGATAGAAAGATATCATCTATTCTGAGAAACCCTAAAGACAAAATAGAATTAGAAGATCAAGGCATATCTGAAATCCCGTGTGCTTCCTGCCCCTCAACATATATTGGACAGACCAACAGAAGAATGAGTGTGTGCATCGAGGAACATAAAAACTCAGTACAGAAGAAAGAACACATATCATCATTAGTACAACACATAAATGCCACAGGACATAATATTAACTTTAATAACACAAAAACAGTTGCAAAAATAGAACATCTCAATGGCAGAATAATCAGAGAGGCCATTGAAATAGAGAAAAGACCATATTGTATGAATAAACGTGATGACACTTCCTGTCTGCCTTCTATTTGGAAACCTGCTCTCATAGATAGACAAATCTTAACACAAAATATAAACCATAGATCAAAGGTTCATCAAAAAGCCTGTGTTGCCACCATTTCCAACATAACTTATCCATCAACCCACAACCTAGCAACAGTTCTTCCACCCAATCAAAATACAACTACGTCATCAGCCAATCAGAATACAACAACACTGTCAACCAATCAGAATACACCTTTGCCTCTTTTCATAGAAAAACGTCAGGTAAGATCACACAGTTTGCCCATAAGCACCAAACAGAGAACATCAGCCAGAAGATGATGAATGTGATTTCATTGAAACGTCGCTACTATCCTTCTAAAGATATGTTTACAATTACACGGGAAGAAACCTGAGATATTACCTGTACACATACACATACACACATGCATATATATACCACTGTGTTAATGAAAAGATTGACTCTTGGCCATTTAAAATTGGTGTATTCATTTTATTAAATTCATCAGCCACTTAGGTAATTTTAACTCTCTAATGTGCTTTTCAATAGGGTATCTTTTTCTTTTAAAAAATTATGCTGTGCCCTCCTTTTTTAGAAAATTTATTTTATTAGTATGAAAGTGTATTATTTTGCCTGGTTGTTGGATAACTTATTTAATTCAACCTAAGTAAGACATCCTAAATTGTTTGGGGCTTGAGGCTTTAATTTGAACTTTGTTTCTTTTATTTATTTTTATTTACTGCAATGATTTCTAGAACTACAAATTTGAATTTTTTTATGTACAAATCAAACAAGATCTAGACATTTAGCTCAAAATATTAACTATGTAGAATAAGATAAAGGACATCAAAACTAACTCCTTAAATTTAGAATTTAAGAGAACTTCAAACTTAACATTAAGTGAATGTATTTACTTCTAAGCAATTTCTCTGTGACAGTTATGCTTTGGTTATTTCATTCCACAAATTCTTAGGCCAATCATTAGGTATTAGTTTAACTCTGATTGGTATTGGGAAAAGGAAAAAATCCAGCTCTTTTTCAGCTAAAGTTGGAAAGTTACTAAACAACTCCATTGAAATTTTGTTAAATTTTGCTTTTTAAAAAGCTTTGTGATCTGTGTAGTGCTTTGTGTTACAAGTGTTTTCAGAGGGTAGGTGGGTGTGAGCAGACCATCATGTTGGAAGAACAACCAGCTGGTTGCTCAAAGTTCAAGTCTCTCATTCACTTTTCCATTCCATTTTCACACACTCTCCTTTCCCTAACAGAAGATCCTGTGTTCTGGCAAATCTCTCCAGACTCTGTTGGTAGAACAGATCTTTCTGCAGTTAGGAAATGCACAGAGGGAGCAATATCCAGCTGTGATTGGAAGAAGGGTCCTTTCACTCACACACACAGGCATACACACATTTCTCTCACTTTTCTGGGCTTAAAAGTTAAAATTTAGAGATACTCATCTTTTTTCCAAGCAGCCTTTGAGCTCAAAACTCAAAACTCTTTTAAAACCCTTGGTCCAAATGGCCAAGGTCTGGGAAAACTCAATGGGTCTGCTACCGGCAAGAGAGGGTTACCCTGGCCAGGTCCATTGGTCAGGTTAACTTGGAGCCCCATCTTGGTGTGCCAAATTGTTGGAAGAAATATCCATCTGGTTCAGTTCCAAGCAGGGAGAAAAACACTGGAAACATGGAGGCTGATTAGAAAGATGGTTTAATGGTGAAGCAGAACCACCAAACACATGTTATTCTGGGTAGCTGACCATATGGAGTTGAGAGAGAGATATTTATACCCTCTCTTGGGCCTTGACCTTGAACTTCCCGTTCTTTGCAAGAAATGTATTCTATTGGCTGTAGTCAGACTCCCATGGGACCATGTGGGTTTGAAGTTGCCGATGCAATGTCCCCAGGTGATTGTGCTATGTGGTGAGCTCTGCTGATAGATAATCCTATTATGTCCTGGAGGGTCATGTCTTAATTCCATCACCCTGGAGCTGGAGATCTTTTGTCTTGTAGATAGGCTGGCCCAGTCCTCTTAATGGGCACCAAATATCTGCAGGGAGCTGGGGCTGAGTTTCTGTCTCCCTTAAGATTTCCATTTCTCTTTTAGGGGAAATATAATATTCTGCCTTTTAAAAATATTTCTCAAAATATTTCATTCTTCTAGGAGGGGTGGGTGCTAACTTTCTACAATCAGTTGGCAAATCTTTCAACTATCTATTCCTGGGATTGCATCCTGGCTTTGGAAGACAAACACAATCCTGAGAAAAAGATTAACTATTTTAAGAAGTTACTAATTGGTGCTATACAAGCAACTCATGTTTTCCCCTTTGAATCTAAACAACTGCCCAACTCTAGTTTTCCATAACATTATCATCTTGTATTAGTTTAGGGATATTTAAGCAGTCTTAAAACTTTTATATGATGGAATTCTGGTTCAGGAATACTCAGCTGGGTATTGTATTACAGTAATGTATTTTAGATGATAGAAGGAAGAAAATAAAATAAAAAATTAATTACTTATATAACCTTTGGAAAAAGAAACTTTAAAAGTTATCAGACTGTTCCCTAACTTGGCAGAGTGTTTCAATAAATTTTAGTGCTCTTAAAATATGATAAACATAATGGAAAACATTTTTTTTTTACATTTACTAGAGAATGCGGAGGATATTCAATGAGGGCTGGATATGACTGGTCTGTTCTATTATTAGAAATGCAGTTCAGGAATTGGAATATTAACTCACATAAATTTGACTTGTCTGTTATTGTTGATGTTGGGACACAAATACGAAAGGATAGGAGTTGTATCATGACATCATAACACATTTGCATCTTTATTCATTATTATGACTAGTACTAGATAGCTATGTATGGCACCACATTCCCAACTGTCACCCTGGATTTATTGTAAGTCACCTTTTATATATGTGTCCAATTTTTTTCATCAGGTTGGTTCCCTGCTTCCAGAATCCTTAGCAGTGTGCAGATGTTAGATACAGGATTTGAAAAAGTTCCCCAAAGTAACATTGCAGAAGAAATCTATGGCATATTATTTTTCTAAATTAAAACGTTGTGATCTGCTAGATGGCAGTATGAATAGAGCCACCTGTCATCAATTGTTCTTGGCTAGAAAAGTTTGGAAAAGTAATCATAGACAAATAGGAAAAATTCAATGTATATTTGGAAATTGAAGCAAAACAGAAAGCTTCCTTTAATAAATCTTATAGCAAGGACAGAGTTGTGTGAAACAAATAATAGAGTAGAAATAAAAAAAATATTGTTTGGTGGCATAAAGACATACGTATACACATACATAAACATAAATCCAACAATGGATCTTGAAAACATTTTAAAACTATTTCCTGAGAAATTAGATGGAACAGCATGTTAGAACATGTGGCACTGACGTGAATCAGAAAACCACTGATTTATTTAAATTGATCCTCAAAACAGACATTCTGAAAGAAAAAAGCTAACATACAAATAATTACACTATTAATGGCTGCATTGTAGACTTTGCATCATATGACCTCACAAACCACAATTGGGGGAGTGTAACCAACAATTAATATGGTGGCCATAACCATTAAATGTTGACCACATGGTTGATTTAGGACAGAATCCTTTCTTGTATTATGTGTATTGTAATATACAGTATTACAATAAGTGTGTATTGATGCATTTCATCATTTATCATTACCTTTTGACATGCAGCATAAAGATACCCCCTTGGCTGTCATTCTAAAGCAGCATGAAAGTGATCTGCCTGCACTGCTTCAGGCTCTGAAGTACAAGCAACATGCTGAGATCATCACTACTAATCAATGCACCCTCCAGCTGACCAAAATAGGAGTTTTGATTGTTTTCTCTGCAGAGACCATCCAAAGTGCAAGGAGCAAGAGGGCTTGAGGTTTTTTTTTCTGACTGCCATGTAACTGCCATTTAATGTGATGGTTGACTTGGGTCCAGAAAACAAGGAGAAGCAATAGGAGATTAGACTATACATAAACTTCAACCCTGCAAAAGTAACAGCTGGATTTGCCTTGGTTGAAATTAAACCACTTCAGAACTAGAGACAAAACAACTCTGCTAACTCGGCTCTTGTAGTAAGTGACATTATTTGATCAGTTAGAATAATAGAGAATAGAATAATAGAGTTGGAAGGGACCTTGGAGGTCTTCTAGTCTTCTAATTAGCACCTAACACACATTCTTCTGTGGAGGTGCACTTAGTATAATGGTGACTCATTATATGATGGAGCCAGTGAATCTTTCGAGCAAAATAGCTTAAGAATTAGCACATATGTTATGATTTTTTAAAAAGATGAAATATTGTTTACATTTTTAGCAAACCAGAATTTTTTTTTATTGATCTACCTAGCTAAATATTTGTTATAAAGATTAAATGATTTCTGCTTTGCTTAGAGATGTCAGAGATAGAATCTGGGAACTTCTCCATCTGTTCTATAGTTGAAATGTGGGCTCTATCTGATTAAGTTGCTACTCTTCACATGAGAATTCTATCTTATAAATCTATCTGTGCCTACATAGATTATGCAAGTTAGATGAACATTCAGCTGGATATGATCCTTTGTGATCATTTTAATAGTGCCTCTAAACCTTAAGTAGCTGGAAATATGTCAGTCTTTAATTTGCTAGAGATAAGGAATATCCAACTCTAGGCTTGTTAGGAGTCAACATTTTGGAAAAATACCAAAGCCTTGTTTGTTAGAAAGCACAATTAGAGCCAAATGGGCCTGCCTCTTGTTGTTCACTCACCTGTCTTCTCTGATTCCCAGAACAGAATATGATAACTACTATTTCTTCTTTTTTCTTCCTGAGCTCTTGCTTCTTCATCAAGGAGAAGAAGAAGGAATCACTTAAAGCTTAGGATTCCCCAAAAGTGTTTGGTCAAAACCTGGAACTGCATTCATTCAATCAGCACAATATGTAAATTCAGACTGTTCACACAGATGACAACTGCCTACAGAAAAGTATCATGGCAATATCACAAACTTAAACTCTTAAGAACTGGAAGTTATTTCTAGATCAGCCAAAAATGTAGCCATCTTTTGACAGTCAGTACCTGTCATCTGAAAAAGATGACTGGTACAAACAAATTAATATCTAACTGAAAACAAAGGAAATTGTTCATTACAATTGTCATCCTATCATATCTTACACAACCTCCATGAGAATGCTTGTTCATTCTTATTAGCAGGGAGATAAGTAAAGGATTTTAAATAAAAGAAGACTTTTTGACACAAATAGCATGTATGTTTAAGGTAATACAGATACAGTTGCATTTATTCTTCAAGCTTGGCAATTTTCATATAGCTGTCATTATGCAAATTATAATTACTGAATTATTTGATATCCTCTTCCCAGATTGATTTTCTCAATAAGCTTTTTGTCAGCCTTCCCTGATGATTTTGTAACCTTTGATTCCTTATATTAAAAAGATTAGGGCATCTTTTTTTCATTAGCGGCTTTTTTCTTTTGACATTTAGCTATATCATATGTGACTTTAAACAGGATCAAACTTGGTTAGTATTTCAATGGCAGGACAACAAATAATCCCTGGGCTCTGAGGCAGGCTGGGAAGAAAATAAGAAAGCACAAAGCACAAATTATTTTCATATCATTGCCAAGAAAATGAAAAGCAGCAAAAATTACAACAATAATTAACATCTTAAACCAAATCAAAGCATTAAGAAGCCTACAGAAACATATTGACAAAGAATCTGTATGTAAAGGAGCATCCAGGTTTTCAAAGTCTTATGGAATACTAGCAGGGGTGGACTGAACAAATCTTAAGGAATATGGTATTCCAGTTCAATGCAGTGATTTTTACTTGTTTGCATCTTTTTTTGTTGTTGTATAATATGGAAAACCATATTACAGGTTTTTTAAAAATAAGATTTTGGAATGATTCACCGTAGATATCTATATATATATAAAAGTGAAAACCACTCACACATTAATCATGAAATCTCCAGAACTGTAAAGCCTACAAACTTGAAATTTGCTATGTATGTTCTTCTTGGCTTCTAGGTGCTCATTTTTCAAAATGACCATCAGAGCATTAGTATGTCCTATATTATTATAACACGCTATGATGCTAATTAGTTAGATGTCCTACTCCCCCTCCCAATTTGAAAATAACTCTGGAGAGAATGAGATAGCATAAGCCTCATGGAGAGAAGAGGCTAGAAAGCCTGAGTGAGAGAAAGGGATAGGATAGGAGAGGCTTCTGTGGGGCCAGCCTGAGGGAGAGAAGGGGAGAGGCTTCTATGGGGCAAGCCTGAGGGAGAAAAGGGGATAGAAGAGGATCTATGGGGTCAGCCTAAGTGAGAGAAGGGAAGAGGAGATGATCTATGGGGCCAGCCTGAGGGAGAGAAGGGGAAAGGAGGGGATCTATGGGGCCATCCTGAGGGAGAAAAGGGGAGTGGAGAGGATCTATGGAGCCAGCCTGCTTAAACTGAGTGCTTAAACTGCTTAAACTAGGAGCCTGAGTGGGGTAGGCAGTAGTTAACATCCAGCTGCCTGCAATTACTGCGAGTTTAATCCTAGCCAGGCTCAAGGTCGACTCAGCCTTCCATCCTTTCTAAGGTGGGTAAACTGAGGACCCAGTTTGTGGGGGCAATAAGCTGACTTTGTATAAATATACAAAAGTATGAAGGCTATTGCTTAACGCATTGTAAGCCGCCCTGAGTCTCTGGAGAAGGGCGGCATATAAATCAAATTAAAAAAAAAACTACCTATCCAGATTACAGAGCCAAAATACCCAGGTAAAAATTAAATGGACCGAGAAAAATGCAAAGGAAATTACTAAATGAATGTTAGTTCCAGAAACCATAGAATTAAATACATCTCTACTAAGAAATAAGTTTGAAGGACCATGCTTAGAGGAGTTTGAAACTTTAATTTCATATTTGAAATTGGTTCTCACTAAGAGAATACTAGCTCACTCCAAAAAGCCAGTTTTAAAGAACAAAAAATGGTTTGATAGAGATTGCGTGCAATTAAAAAGGATATATAATAAGGAGTACAGAAAAAGTAAAAATGACCCTTCTGAGAATCAAACTCACTTCTTAAAACAGTTGAAAGCACAATATAAGACTCTCCTAAAAGAAAAGAAATGTGTGGCTTTGAAGGAATCTTGGCAGAGATTAATTACATCAGTCAGGAAAAAACACATCCCTTTTTTGGTACATCATCAGAGGATTGGAGAAATCACCTCAACCCCTAACTAATCAGTTACCGATTCAGGCCTGGGAAGAATATTTTACAGAGTTATATACAGACCCTGATTATGTAACTAAGGAGAGCCAAATTAGTTTGGACCAAACTGCTTACTGGCCCCCTATCACACCAGAAGAGGTATCCTGGCTGATCGAATCCCATAAGGCTAATAAGGCACCTGGTGCTGATAATGTCCTCCCAGAAATAATCAAAAAGAACACCAGTTGGTGGGCTCCACTTTTAGCATTTGTGTGTGTGTGTGTGTGTGTGTGTGTGTGTGTGTGTGTGTGTGTGTGTGTGTGTGTGTGTGTATATATATATATATATATATATATATATATATATATATATATATATATATATATATATATATATATATATTCAAATTTATTATTCACATTTATATACCGCCCTACTCCCAAAAAGGGACTCAGGGCAGTGAACAGCCAAAATAAAATACAATAACATATAAAAGTTAAAAATTATTTAAAATAGATTTATATGTATATTTATATGTATAAATCATACATACGTACGTACGTACGTACGTACGTACGTACGTATGTATGTATGTTTGTATGATTTATATGCCGCCCTTCTCCAGAGACTCAGGGCGGCTTACAATGCGTTAAGCAATAGTCTTCATACTTTTGTATATTTATACAAAGACAGCTTATTGCCCCCACAAACTGGGTCCTCAGTTTACCCACCTTACCCAACCTTGAGCCTAGTGAGATTAGAACATACAGTAATTGCAGACAGCTGGTGTTTAATTACAATGCTTTAGTCTGCTGAGCTATCCAGCTCATATTTATAGATAAAACAGACCATATGCCAAGAGATTAGTGATTAGCAATTATTATACCAATCTATAAAAAGGGTAATAGAAATGATCCAGGAAATTATATACCCATTAATCTTTTGAGTGTTATTAGTAAATTGTATGCTAAACACCTAAACTATAAACTCCAGGATTGGCTAATTTCAGGGGGGATAATCAAGGATGAACAAGCCGATTTTAGAGAAGGAAGATCTACGGTGGATTTTATCCTGATACTTCAGCATCTGGTGCAAAAATATACAAACAAAAAAAAGTCCTCTCTATATGTGGCCTTCCTTGATTTTAAGCAGGCCTTTGATTCAATATCCAGGAACACCCTATGGGAGAAATTAAAATGCACTACAATTGATAAACGCCTCCTTTTCCTCATACAAAAATTGTATGCCAATTACACCTTGAAAGTGAGGTGTAATACTCAAGGGACTTTAACTGGCCCAGTAAGGGTTCAAAAAGGAGTACGGTAGGGCTGCCTCCTGTCCCCCTCCCTTTTTAACGTCTATATTAACTCCTTGATTGATCTCTTACAGAACCCTGATCTACATCCTCCTAACATAGCACAATGCAAAATCCCGATTCTCCTTTATGCCGACGATGCTGCTATTATTTTACAAACACCCATAGGACTGAAGAGAGCAATTAGGGCAACACTTGGCTTCTACAGACAGAACAAGTTAGTCCTTAACTTTGATAAATCAAAAATTTTAGTTTTTGCTTAAAGACCCAGACAATACTCCTGGAAAATTGAAGGACACAGATTGGAACAGGTTAGGACATTTAGATATCTTGGGGTGGTCTTCCACTCGCAAGGGACATGGAAGGCACACCTGGAGCAGACATTGCAAGCAGCCAATAGGTCCTCAAATGCAATTAAACACTTCTTTTATACAGGCAGAGGTCAATTAGTACCTGCTGCCTTAAAACTTTTTGAGGCCAAAACATTGGCACAAATTCTTTATGGGGCACAAACAGGAATCCTTGCAAAGAAAAATTTGCTAGAAACTATACAAACCAAATTTCTGCAAGCCATCTTAGCTGCACCCAAAGGAACTCCAAATGCTCAATTAAGAATTGAGACAGGTATGCCTCAAATTCAGGTAATTCAAATTCAAATTCTTCCTTTTTCTTTTTTCCCCCTTTTCTACCCTATTTTTTCTACTCCCCACCCCCCCCCCCCGTCCTATTGTCTAGTGAGACCTTTTGAATATCTTTGGAATTTAAAGTGAATTTAGCCAACTCTAAAATGAGCAAAAAAGTAGCAACGGTGGGAGCAGCAGCAACCACACCATCCTCATCACCATCTGGAGGCCAATTCCATCCAGACAGGGTTACAGCAAGAGAAAGAGACGACACAGATGATTCTACAAACACTTCAAAGAATAGAAAAACAACAACAAAGGATGGAACAGCAACAACAAAGGATGGAGCAGCAGTTACTTAAAACAGATGAAAAGGTGGTTAACATACAACAAACAATGATGATATATGAAGAAAGACTGGTTAAACTGGAGGAAAAAGATGGCCAAAAAGAAGAAAAAATGAATAGAGAATAGACTCGGAGAGGTTGAACAAGGAACATCTGGTTTAATTGGATCAGAAATGGACAAAGCAGAATTCTACTTACGATTTCAAAATGTTGCAGAAGAAAAAGGGGAGGACCTCCCCAAGATTATGAGTACGATTTTAGCTGAGACCTTAGAAGTACCTAAAGAGAAGATGATGGAAGGAATTGATGAAATTTATTGAGTCTACACTGGATATGCGATGCGTAATAAGGTTCCAAGAGAAGTACACATAAGATTTACTAAGAAATCAATTAAGACACAGATTCATCAGGCTGCTCATGACAAAGCTTTGGAATATAAAGGGAAGGAAGTCACAATTTTGAGACAAATTCCAAGGAAAGTGAGAGAGATAAGAAGGAAATATCAATTCTTGACCAAAGTTTTGTTGCAAAAAGGGATTAACTACAGATGGCTGTTTTCAGAGGGAGTAGGCTTAATGTGGAATTTTCAAAGATACAGACTAAATACAGTTGATAAGGCAAGAGCATTCCATGAGGAAGTTCTTAAAGAGATGATTGCTGATATGGAAGTTGAAATACAAGCAATGCCAGCCCCAATAAAACCTGCTGAAGAGGAATTGATAACGCTGGAAGAAACAGAAGGAGCTGTGGGCGGAGTTATGGAATACAAGGAGCAATGTGAAGCCAGGTCAACTAGAGCAACAAAACCTAACTATAAAGTATGAATATGGAAGAAAGGAAATTAATTTCAATAAACATAAATGGACATAATTTGGCCAACAAAAGAACAGTCTTCCACAAATTAGAAAAATTAAAATTTGATATAATTTGTTTACAGGAAGTGCATATTGAAAAGCAATACGAACAATTACTGATTCAACCAAAACTTGGTCAAATTTTTCTATCATTGGCGCAAAGTAAAAAAGGTGTTGTTCTGTATATTAGAAATACATTTATGGCTAAGCAGAAGTATGCTGATCCAGAAGGCAGAATTTTGATGGTGGAATTAATTGATAACAATACAAAATTACTTTTAGTAGCAATATACGGCCCTAACAATAATCAGAATGACTTTTACAGGAAATTACATAACAAGATAATTGAAATGGAGTATGAAAATGTTTGCATAATGGGGGATTTTAATGAAATTGTAGATGAAAAACTGGACTATAAATCAAGTAGAACAAGATATAGTGGAAAGATATTGCCGAGGACCTTCTTTAAAATGACAGAAGAAATAAATTTGAAAAACATTTGAAACGGGAAAAATTACTTTCTACTCTGACAGACATTTATCTTGGTCCAGATTGGACATGATATGGGCAACAATGGAGTTGACTGTAAATATTGAACAAGTGAATATAGATACTAATACATGGGCGGACCATAATCCAATGGTTGTCATTTGGAAAGGGCGAAAAGGCAGATCTAGATGGACATTGAACAATATAATATTAAAAGAGAAAGATTTTACACAGAAAATGAAACAAGAATTGGACTTTTTTTTCAAGGAGAATAAGAAAGAAACATCGATACAAAACCATTGGGATACCATGAAAGCCTTTGCCTGAGGATTAAACATTGATTATATACAGAAAAGAAATGTGAAGAAAAGACAAACCCTTAAAATATTGAGAGATGATCATAAAAATCTCAGAAAAGAACTCCAGAAAGATCCATATAAGAAAGATGTAAAAATTAAAATGGACATTATAAAGCACAAAATGGATCTACTGGAGAAGGAAGAATTAGCGCAAAAATTAAGAACTGCTAAACAGAATTATTTTGAAAATGCAAATAAACCTGGCAGATGGTTAGCATATAAATTGAAAAAAGGAAGAAAATCAAGCAAAATAACACACTTAATTGATCATCAAAGACAAAGTAGATTTGGAAACAAAGAGATGGGGGAAATAATACAGGAATACTATACGCAACTGTACAAGAAAGACGTGATAGAAGAGGATAAAGTGGCAAGATATTTACAAAAAGCTAAATTACCAAAAATCCCCAAAGAGGTCAAGGAGTTATTGGATGGAAATATAATGATGATGAAGCTAAACTGAGGCAATTAAGAAACAGAAGAATGGAAAGGCACTAGGTCCAGATGGACTACCAGCTGAATATTATAGGACGCTACAGGAATCACTACCGATCCCAATGCTAGAGGTTATGAATGAAGTAATGATAAAAAAAGAAATACCCAAGAGACAGACTGAGGCATACATCACTTTGATTCATAAAGAAGAGACAGACACACAACAAATCAAAAACTTTCTTTTTTTGTTCTGATAGTGCTATATAGAGTGTTGTTTTCTAGTAGTCTTCGTTGTTGTTTTTTTGATATGGACTTCTTGTAATGTTATAATGTCTATCTTCAATTTGTATAGGTTATTAAATACACGTGACCTCTTAGATGGATTGTTTAGACCATTTATGTTAATTGATATCAGAGTTAGTTCTTTCTCCATTCCGATCCTCTATCTCTTTGCTGTCCTGGTTTTTCTGGTGTTTTTTGCAGTGATTCGTATTTTTTCCCTTGCTCCCTCTTTTTCCATTCTTTCTTTCTCCCCTCTTGTTCTTCCTTCTCGTTCTCCTTGTGCTTCTTCCTCTTGGTCATCCTGGCTTGTAGGTTCTTGTTGAGCTTCTGATTCTTTTCCTCTTCTAATACAAAATGTCGAAAAACTTTTGTGCCTTTTCTAATGTATCAAGTTGTGTTTTTTATCTTGCCATGAAACCAGGATTCCCTCAAGTATCATCCATCAGAACAATATTTTGTGTTTATTCAGTTCTGTTGTCAGAAAGTTGTAGTTTTTCCTTATTTCTCTTATTCTTCTTGGTATTTGTTTTAATATTATTATTTCTATTCCTTTGTAGGTAATTGATTCCTCTCTCATTATTTTATATATTCCCTTTCACCGATTTTCTTGTGAATCTAATGTGGACCTCTTTGGGTAGTTTATTCTTTCTAGCATAATTTGTGTATACTCTATAGACCTCGTCTATTTCTTGGTTGATTTCCTCCTTAATTTTTGGGGTCACCTCTGCTAAAATTCCCACCATCAAATCTCTCAGATCTTCATCCCTGCTTTCTGCTATATTTCGAAATCTTAGATAGAAGGATGCCTTCTCCATTTCTAGGAATGAAATTGAATCTTCCAGTTCTTTATTTGTTGTCATTTGGTCGCTTTCCATATCTTCCAATTTTTTTCCTGCTTGGTTCATCTTTACTTCAATGTTTTGAATCCATTGTTCATTTTTAGCGATATTTTGTTGTATTTTCTCAATTTTATCATCCATTCCTTTTAATTTATCCTTTATTTCTCGTACATCTGTTTTTTAAAAATTTGATTTATATGCCGCCCTTCTCCAGAGACTCAGTGCGGCTTACAATGCATTAAGCAATAGCCTTCATACTTTCATATATTTATAAAAAATCAGCTTATTGCCCCCACAAACTGGGTCCTCAGTTTACCTATCTTAGAAAGGATGGAAGGCTGAGTCAACCTTGAGCTTGGCAAGATTCAAACACAGTAATTGCAGACAGCTGGTGTTTAATTACAATGCTTTAGTCTGCTGAGCCACCAGAGCTCCTGATTTCAGCTCTTCGTGATTCCTTTTACTTTCTTCGTGGTTAGTAGCAATTGATTCCTGTGTCTTATTCATCCCCTCCTGTATCATTGCCAGCACTGAATGTATATTCTGGAAGTTAATGGCTTGGGGAGTTTTTTCTTTTTCTGCAGGTAGCATTATATCTATCGTTTTCTGTTGCATTGGTGATGCCGTCATCGATATTTGATTGGAGATTGTCCTCTTACTTGTTTTTAGTGACCTGGATGGGCCAGTGGTTGTCATCTTAATTTTCTGATTTAGTGCTTCCCAAATTTTCATCCACAATCTATATCTGTCTTACGTAAGTTTTTTATATCGTTTGTATTAATTATAGGGACCAATATCTGCTTACTTTGGCTTTTGGTTCCAATAAATTTCTAGAGTTCAATCTCTAGTATCTCTGATATTGTTATATAAGGGACTAATATAAGGTTGATTAGGGAGTAGGGAAAAAATATGGTATTTCAGCAAGTCATGTATCGATTGCTATCTCAGGTATTCAATTGATTTCTCAGTTATATTTCTATTAAAACTTTTAAATCCTGCCAATTTTAATTGTCTGTTCTTATTTTAAACAATAGTATATATATATATATCAATAGTATAAATCACTCTATGTCACTTCATCAATACAATAATATTTCAGTAATTTAAATTTAAATTTATAAAAGACAAAAAGAAAAGAAAAGAAAAAAGAAAATGTCTATTCTTATCTTAAACAATTTTATATATATCACTAGTATAGGTCACCCTATATCAGTTCAATAGAATATCAATAGAATAATAGAATAATATTCCAGTAACTTAAGTTTATATTAGATTTTATCACAAAATAAAGAGGTAATAAGAAGAGACCAGAGAAATGAGAAAAAAGAAAAGAAAAGAAAGTAAAATAGAAAAAGAAAGCTTCCTTATATATATTCTGTTTTCCTTTCTTATAAACTCTATAAAGAAATATCTATTCTTTCCTACTATATTTTATATTTTATATACTCTATATATAGTATATTATACTATACTATACTATACTATATACAGTATGTTATAGTTAAGAAGAATTAGTATAAGTTAGAAAAAGTTCAATTAAATTGATATCAACAATTATATTTAACTGCCAGTTTTGTGATCATTGCAATCTTCACTTAATCTTGCATCAGTCGAGTTTACTGTTAAATATTTGTTGCCAAAGTCCTTTGATTGCATTCCAGTAATAACAATAGTTCCACAGTCTCAATGTTGCTTAGTTATTTTCAGATAAATAGTCTAGTCTATTTCTTATGGTTCTCCTGCCGTTTGTTATTTCTGAGTACTAATGCTTTGCCACAGATAAAAAGTTACAAAATACCCTCTAGGTCTGCACTCCGATTCAGTCTCCTCTCTGTTGTTTCAGCTCCATTCTGTTTATAATCAATCTAGCAATTCACCTCGTATTCCTTACAGCAGCCAATTAGCCCTTGTTAAGTTTCCAAACCTAGTCAAATCAAGTCAGATTCAATCAGCTTAATAGCCAGTTCACCAACTCTCCAGTATATCCCTGCAAATCCGCTTTAATGCTGTCGCCTGTCAAATCTGCTTAGTCACCCTCTGGTTGATCTCGCTGTTCGCTCCTATTTACTTTCACTCCGCTGCCTCTTTATGGCTCCTTTCCGCCAATCTGTTTGGAGTCTCTCTCTTAATTATGTTTCCCTCACGTTATAATTGTACCTTTCACATTTTTTTCTCTTGCTGTTTTAACCGATGTCTTCTTGATACGATCTTCGCTTCCTTTCTGATGCAGCAGTCAGCGCTCTGGAGAGCCCGCAGACTGGCTGGTTTTTTCCCAATTGGAATTAAGGGGTTTTCACTGAACCTTCGGGGTGATTGCTGTCGCCACCGAGGGCCTATGGATTTCCCCTTTAAACTATTGACCTCTGTGTGGTCAATAGTGCCGAAAAAGCTGCTTCCTGATCAAAAATTGGAACTTAGGGAGGAGAGATTGGTTCCCTTAGTTCCTCACACGCTGGCATCACCGCCGGACAAAACTGGGTGATGTCTGGCCTATAAATTGAAATCAGAAAAACAGAAGAGAATAATACAGCAATTAAATATAGCAATTCACATCTATCGGTGAAACATCTGAGATAGCTCGGGAGTTCATGGCTTCCATGATGGCCATGGACCTGACCCAGGTAATTCAGGGCCTGACTCACATTGGTGGACACACCCTGGATCTAGTTTTTGTCTCTGGGCAGTGGTTGAGTGGTCTTGATATTGGGGATATAGGTGTAGAACCCTTGTCATGGACTGACCACTCGCTCCTTCGACTTGACTTTCTGACCACTGCACCCCACCGCAGGGAGGCGGAACTGACCAGGTGGTTCCGCCCCAGGCGCCTGATGGATCCTGATAGGTTCCAGACGGAGCTTGGGCCATTTCCTGAGACACTGACACGCGACTCGGCTGAGGACTTGGTGGCTGCCTGGGATAGGGCGGCCAGTGGGGCCTTGGACCATGTCATGTCTTTGCGGCCTCTGACCCGGCGCTGAACCCACTTATCTCCTTGGTTTACTGAGGAGCTGAGGGAGATGAAGCACCGGAAAAGACGCCTAGAAAGCGGTTGGAGGGCCAGCCGCTCTGAATCTGACTTGACACTAGTAAGAGCTCATATTAAGACTTACATAGTGGCGATAAAAGCGGCTAAGTCTAACTACTTTGCCGCTCTTATCGCGTCATCAGATAATCGCCCAGCCGCCCTGTTTAGGGTGACCCGCTCCCTCCTCCATTCGGGAACGCGGGAGGATCCCTTACAGGGACGTGCTGAGGATTTTGTTCAATATCTGCATGATAAAATAACTCAGATTCGGGATGACTTGGCTGCTGACTGGGTTAGTTCAGGCGGGGTGACTGAGCCCGGTCTTGAGAGTGTTATCTGGGCTGAGTTCGATCCTGTGGCTCCCGAGGACGTGGACAGGATTCTGGGAAGACTGAACACAACCACATGTTTATTGGACCCGTGTCCCTCCTGGTTGGTGCTGGCCTCCCGGGAGGTTACATGAGGCTGGCTCCAGGAGATTATAAACGCTTCTTTGAGTGAGGGTGCCCTTCCGACTGCCTTGAAGGAGGCGATGGTGAGGCCCCTCCTCAAGAAGCCCTCCCTGGACCCAGCTGTTTTGGCTAATTACCGTCCCGTCTCCAACCTTCCCTTTTTAGTGAAGGTTGTTGAGAGTGTGGTTGCGCGGCAGCTCCCCCAATACCTGGATGAAGCTGTCTATTTAGACCCGCTCCAGTCCGGCTTCAGGTCTGGATACAGCACCGAAACGGCATTGGTCACGTTGGTGGATGATCTCTGGAGGGCCCGGGGTAGGGGGTACTCCTCTATCCTGGTGCTGTTAGACCTCTCAGCGGCTTTTGATACCATCGACCATGGTATCATGTTGCGCCGGTTGGAGGGACTGGGGGTGGGGGGCACCGTTTTGCAGTGGTTCTCCTCCTACCTCTCCGACCGGTCGCAATCCGTGTTGACAGGGGGGCAGCGGTCGACCCTGAGGCGCCTGGTATGTGGGGTGCCACAAGGGTCGGTCCTCTTGCCCCTCCTGTTCAACATTTATGTAAAGCCACTGGGTGAGATCATCCGTGGTTTTGGGGTGGAGTTCCATCAGTACGCTGATGATACTTAGCTGTACATTTCCACCGCAGACCACCCCAACGATGCCGTGAAAGTGATGTCCCAGTGCCTTGAAGCTGTGAGGGTCTGGATGGGGAGAAACAGGCTTCGACTCAACCCCTCCAAGACCGAGTGGCTGTGGCTGCCGGCATCCTGATATAGCCAGCTGACACCATCGCTGGTTATTGGGGGCAAATCATTGGCCCCCATGGAAAGGGTTCGCAACTTGGGCATCCTCCTGGATTCACGGCTGTCTTTAGAGGATCACACGACAGCTGTGGCCAGGGGGGCTTTTTATCAGGTTCGCCTGATACGCCAGCTGCGGCCCTTTCTAGATCGGGAGTCCCTACGCACGGTCACTCATGCTCTTGTCACTTCCTGTCTGGACTACTGCAATGCTCTCTACATGGGGCTCCCCTTGGGGTGCACCCGGAGGCTCCAACTGGTACAGAATGCAGCCGCACGGGGGATTATGGGAGCGACGGGATGCTCCCACGTGACACCTCTCCTGCGTGAGCTGCATTGGTTGCCGGTGGACTTTCGGGTGCGTTTCAAGGTGTTGGTAATCACCTTTAAAGCGCTCCATGGCTTAGGGCCAGGGTACTTACGGGACCGCCTTCTGCCACCAATTGCCTCCCACCGGCCGGTTCGCTCCCACAGAGAGGGCCTCCTCAGGGTGCCGTCAGCCAGACAATGCCGGCTGGCGACCCCCAGGGGGAGAGCCTTCTCTGTGGCAGCACCCACCCTCTGGAATGATCTGCCTCCAGAGTTAAGAACAATCTCCGACCTCCCGACCTTCCGGCGGGCTTTAAAAACTCATCTTTTTCAGCTTGCCGGCTTAGCCTGATTCCTGTAAATATTTTATCATTTTAGAGTTTTTATTATCTTTTAAATGAATTTAGTTTTAATTTATGGCCATTTATATTTGTTTTTTAATGAAATTTTAACTTTTGTGTGCTTGTTTTTAATCGGCTATGCACCGCCCTGAGTCCGTAAGGAGAAGGGCGGTATATAAATCTAAATAAATAAATAAAAAAATAAAAAAAAGATGAGGACGGACACACCTACCACAACAACAGGATAAAAAATGAATCGCAAAGGAATTCTTTCAAAACCTATATGCAAAAGAAGAAATAAGAGAAGAAGGTACCATAGAGTACCTGAACAAAATAAAAATCCAGAAACTGAAAGAAGATCATATTGAAGCACTGAATAGACCGATCTCTATGTTAGAATTGAAAGGAGCAAGGAAGAAACAGAAAAACAACAAGTCACTGGGAGCAGATGGCATACCACTGGAGTTTTATAAGGTCTTCCAGCAATCAATAGATGACATATTAATACAAGTATATAATGATGCACTTTTGGAAGCTGAAGTCCCACAATCATGGAATGAAACAATAATCACATTAATACCTAAACAAGACTCGGATCCCATTGAAATAAAAAATTATCAACCAATTTCCCTCCTTAATGTAGACTACAAACTATTCACATCCATTATATCACAGAGATTGAAAAATTTTATTAAACATTACATACATCCAGATCAAAATGAATTTATTCCCGGGAGACAAATCCAAAACAATACAAGAACAATTATTGACACCCTTGAATTGTATGAACAAAGACCGGACAAACAACTAGCTTTAATTTTCTTGGATGCACAAAAAACGTTCAATAATCTCAGTTGGACTTTTTTAATAGCACAACTGGAAAGGATGAAATTTGGAGAAAGATTTGTAAAGATGATCAAAAAGATATACTACACCCAAACTGCAAAGATATTAATTAATGGAGAGACAACAGAATATTTTGATATAATGAAGGGGGTAAGGCAAGGATGCCCCTTGTCGTCCATATTATTTCTCTTAACATTGGAGTTATTACTAGAAGGAATTAGAGAAGATACAGAAATAACAGGATTAAAGATAAAGGATCAGGAATACAAACTGCAAGCTTTTGCGGTTGACATAGTATTTATCCTGGAAAAACCATTACAATCTGGATTAAAACTATTGACAAAAATAGTTGGCGAGAAGTGGCGAGCCTGAAAATCAACAAACAAAAAACAAAAATGTTAATGAAAAACCTTACCGATCATCAAGAAAAAGAATTGGAAAACATACTGGGGATACAAAAAGTAAAGAAAGTGAAATACCTAGGGGTGTGGCTCACCGACAGAATCTCAACACTTAAGGAAGATAATTATAATAAATTGGCCAAACAAATAGAAAAAGATCTAGAAACCTGGACAAAACTCAAATCATCTTTTTTAGGAAAAATTGCCACCATTCAAATGAATATTTTATCAAGAGTGCTGTACCTATTTAGGGTGATACCAATAAATCCAGGCAAAACATATTTTAAAGATATGGACAAGATGATACTAAAATATATCTGGCAGGAAAAAAAAGCAAGAATTAAAGTGAAGTACTTACAAGACAAACAAGAAAGAGGAGGAATGGGACTCACAGACTGGCAGATTTATTACAAAGCATCATCACTAGTATGGATTAAAGATTGGATTGAGCTCAAAAACAGACATATATTAATATTGGAAGCCTTCAACTTGACAAAAGGATGGCACGCATATTTATGGGAAGAGAGACAAAAACCAAAAACAAAACCAAGAACAATTTCATAGACACATTCTGAGAGACACCCTGATTAAAACCTGGAGTGATATTAGAAAGAATCACTATGATAAGATCCCATGGTGGATTTTGACAATGGAAGCGCAAATATACCCGAATACATTGGACATAAATAAAATGAAAACATACCAAGATCTTCTAAACGAAGAAGGAAAATTAAAAACAAGAGAAGAACTAAGCACCCAAGAAGTGGAAATCGAATGGTGGCCATACCTACAATTACAATCCAGATACAAAACAGACATGGAAAAATATGGAATCCAAAAAGAATCAAATCAACTAGACAAAATTATATTAAGTCCAAACAAGAAATAGATAACAAAAATTTACAACTTTCTCTTGGCATATAAATTGGAAGAGGAAATAGTAAAAGAAAATATGATTTCATGGGCAAAATAATTCGGATACAATGTAGACTTAAACAAATGGGAAAGACTATGGAAAACCAACAGCAGATTGACATTATCAGTACAGTATAAAGAAAATGCTTATAAGATGTTTTACAGATGGCACCTCCCACCGGCATGGATCTCTAAAATGTTTCCAAATACATCTTCACTTTATTGGAAATGCAAAGTACAAAAAGGGACATACTACCACATGTGGTGGTTATGCCCCAAGGCAAAACAATTCTGGACTAAAATTAAAATGCAATTGGAAGAAATAACAAAACAAAAAATACCACTGAGACCAGAAACATACTTATTAGGCATATACACATGTAATTATGGAAAAGAAATATCATATTTAATCACACACATCTTGACCGCAGCAAGGATTACTTATGCACAAAATTGGAAATTGGAAGAAGTCCCAGCATTAGATAGAACAATATCGAAAGTGATGGAGTGTGCTGAAATGGACAGACTCACAAAGGAAATCCGAGAGCAGGAAGAATCTGACTACTGTCTGGTTTGGCAAAAGTATCAATGGTTGGGGAAAAGGACAACCAAATA
This sequence comes from Coluber constrictor foxii, assembly GCA_038048745.1. Lineage (NCBI taxonomy): Eukaryota > Metazoa > Chordata > Lepidosauria > Squamata > Colubridae > Coluber > Coluber constrictor. The sequence continues at coordinate 107,275,241 of CM075961.1, read as the reverse complement.
AAAGAGGATGCTAAAGGACTAAAACTAAATTCTGTACCAAATTAGACACAACAGAAAATAACCAAATTATAAAATAACAATAATATCGTTATATAAGGTGAGAAGAAAGCATATATATATAGGAATATATGTTACCGATGTCGTAAGAAATTAGATAGTACATTTAAATGTCATTTATGTTGTGTTGTGTATTGTTTTATTTGTACTTGTATGTGTACTTGGTGTGTTTTTATAGCAATAAAATCTATCTATCTATCTATCTATCTATCTATCTATCTATCTATCATCTATCTATCTATCTATCTATCTATCTATCTATCTATCTATCTATCTATCTACCTATCTATCATCTATCTATCTATCTATCTATCTATCTATCTATCTATCTATCTATCTATCTATCTATCTATCTATCTATCTATCTATCTATCTATCTATATCTATATCTATATAAGTTTTCACGGGTATATATGTGTGTACAGATAATATCTCGGGTTTCTTCCCGTGTAATTGTAAACATATCTTTAGAAGGGTAGTAGTGACGTTTCGACAAAATTGCATTCGTCATCTTCTGGCTGATGTTCTCGGTTTGGTGCTTATGGGCAAACTGTGTGATCTTAACTGACGTTTTTCTATGAAAAGAGGCAAAGGTGTATTCTGATTGGTTGACAGTGCTGTATTCTGATTGGCTGATAGTGTAGTTGTATTTTGATTGGGTGGAAGCGCTGTTGCTAGGTTGCGGGTTGATGGATAAGTTATGCTGGAAATGGTGGCAACACAGACTTTTTGATGAACCTTTGATCTATGAGAGCAGGTTTCCAAATAGAAGGCAGACGGGAAGTGTCATCACATTTATTCATACAATATGGTCTTTTCTCTATTTCAATGGCCTCTTTGATTATTCTGCCATTGAGATGTTCTATTTTTGCAACTGTTTTTGTATTATTAAAGTTAATATTATGTCCTGTGGCATTTATGTGTTGTACTAATGATGATGTGTTCTTTCTTCTGTACTGAGTTTTTATGTTCCTCGATGCGCACACTCATTCTTCTGTTGGTCTTTCCAATATATGTTGAGGGGCAGGAAGCACACGGGATTAAGTATATGCCTTGATCTTCTAATTCTATTTTGTCTTTAGGGTTTCTCAGAATAGACGATATCTTTCTATCTGTGCAAAATATGGTTTTGATGTTGTGTCTATGCAGTACTTTGCTAATTTTATCCGTTGTTCCTTTTATATAGGGCAAGATGGCTTTCCCATTGTTTTGTTCCTCTTGTTGATTTCTCTTCTGTCTGGGTGTTGCATGCTGGATCATACTGATGATTTTATTTCTACAGAACCCATTTGATGTCAGTACGTTAGTTAATGTATATAATTCTGTTTGTAAATGTGCTTTATCAGCCAGATATTTAGTTCTTGTGGCTAATGTTTTGGCAACAGAGTTTATTTGTGCTGGATGGTGGTGTGATTTAGCGTTGAGATAGAGGTTCGTATGTGTCTTCTTTTGATAGATGGTATGTCCTAAGGTGCCATCAGATTTTTTATAAATTAATACATCGAGGAACGGTAACTGGTTTCTGATTCTATCTCCATGATGAACTTTATTTTGGGATGGAGGCTGTTCAATTATGCTAAGAAGTTTTCCAGTTTATCTCTTCCATGCGGCCAGATCACAAAAGTGTCATTAACATACCTAAGCCACAATTTTGGCTTGTTAACAGTTTTTTCTAAAGCATTGGTTTCAAAATCTTCCATGAAAAGATTAGCTATGACCAGTGATAATGGTGATCCCATTGCTGCACCTTCTATTTGTTTATATCTCTGTCCTCTGTGTATGAAATATGTGTTGGATAAACAATGTTCTGTTAAATCTGCGATATGTTTTGGTAGTTGATATTTGTTTTTAATTGATGACAGGGCTTCTTTGACAGGTATTTGCGTGAAGCTTCAATAACATTGAAGCTTACAAATAAGTCATTTTCTTTTATGTGTTGCTTTTTCATTATTTGTATGAAATGCTATGAGTTCTGTACATATGAAGCAGCAGATTCTACATAAGGTTGTAGATGTTTTGCTAGATATTTGGCTAGATTTTGTAACGGTGAGCCTATGGAACTTACTATGGGTCTAAGAGGTATTCCATCTTTGTGCATTTTTGGGAGGCCATATACTTTTGGACATTTTGATGATTTTTTTTTTAATTTAAAAAGTTTTACAATACAATTTTAACATGCCTTCCCCCCCAACCCCCCACCCCAACAACCACCCCCTCCCCTCCCCCCTCAACCCCCCCTTCCCCCCCGACTTCCACTATTAAACAATCATGTATTACAATCAACAACCAACAACTTTTTAGGTAAGATCTATCTAACAATAAAACAATTTTAAACTTATTTAGTACAAAAAATAATATAAACTTTTAAAATCTATTACCCCCCCAGATATATAACCACATAAATCAGTTATAAAAAATCATAGAAAATTTTCGCATACAAAATATAACACTTATCTTTTTTTTTTAAATGATAAAATAATGTTGGGCATCTTAAGTTTTGAATTAAAATATCATATAAATCCCACAATTTACTCTTAATAATATTTCTTAATCATTCAAATATAAAAATCATCATTAAACAGAATAAACAAAAAAACATCAAATAAGATAACAAATTTAACCTTGTAAAATAGAAAGAATTAAGCTATTTTTAAGAAAAATATATCAAATTTAAACAATACCTCATCATAAAGATATAAATCCAATTATATATTTAATAAACATTATTATAACTCAAGTGCTACTTGAAACTTCTTACTCTGATATTTATTCTGCATGTATACTACCCATTTCATCCACTCTTTAGTAAAAGCTTCATGGGTCCTATCTTTCAGGTATGCAGAAATCTTAGCCATTTCTGCAAAATTAGACATCTTCAAAATCTATTCCTCTATGGTAGGTACACTATCCTTCTTCCAGTATTGTCCAATCAGTAATCTAGCTGCAGTAAGCATGTACAAAATTAATCTCGTTTCGGCTGATGAACAGCCCTTAACTATTCCCAACAAGAAAAACTGAGGAGAAAATTCAAGCTTCTTCCTCAAAATGTTCTGCATTACCCACCAAAGTTTAATCCAAAATACTTTCAATTTTCTGCATGTCCACCAAATATGAAAATATGTTGCATCCAAACAATCACACCTCCAACATTTAGGTTGAACATTTGGATACATACATGATAACTTTTTAGGATCTAAGTGCCACCTGTAAAACATCTTATAAAAGTTTTCCCTCAAGTTCTGTGCTTGTGTAAATTTAACATTCTGGACCCAAATCTTCTCCCATGTTTCCAACATTACTGGTTCTGCAAAATTCTGTGCCCATTTTATCATACAGTCTTTAACTAATTCACCCTCTGAATCTCTTTCTAACAGTAAATTATACACTCGCTTAATATGCATCGGCCCTTTACATTTTAGCTGAGTCACCAAATCTTCTTCATGTAACATTAGTCCAATTTTCTGATCTTCTCTCCATCTCGCTTGTAGTTGATAATACTGCAACCAAGTTAAATTCACTCCTTCTTCCAACAGGGTATTTAAAGGTTTCAAACTCCATCTGCCCCCATCATTAAAAAGTATCTCTTTGTATAACAACCCCCTGAGTGACTTTATATTTGGCATAATCTGCCCAAGATCCAACCACAAAGGTATTTTGTAATCCAATTGAAGCTGGTGCTTCTTCCAGACTCTCATCAAAGCATGTCTTAAGATATGACTGTTAAATACACTGTCTCTCTTATCTTCATGAAGTAAATATGCATGCCATCCAAATTGCAAGTCGTGGCCTTCTATATTCAAAATTTCTGTTTTTGTTGTTCCAATCCAATCTCCAACTTGTGTCAGCACTGCAGCCTCGTAATATAAACGTAGGTTTGGAACTTTAAGGCCACCTCTTTCACGAGCATCTTGCATAATTTTAAGTTTAACTCTTGGTTTTTTCCCATTCCAGATAAATTTATTTAAACCTGCTTGCCATTCCATCAGAGACTTATCACTTTTAAGCACTGGAATCATTTGAAACAAAAACAGAAATCTAGGTAGAACGTTCATCTTAACAGCTGCTATTCTACCAAGCAAAGATAGTTGCAGCTTCTTCCATGTTTCAAGATACTTTTGAATCTTATGCCAGAGTTCCTCATAATTATTTTGAAAAAGTTTTATATTGGATGCTGCAACTTGAACTCCTAGATATTTCACCTTTGTAGCTATTTCAAAGCCTGCCAACCTTTCAAGTTCAATCCTTTGTGGTTCCAACATATTTTAAACTATCATCTTAGTCTTTTTCTGGTTCAGGCTGAAACCTGAAACCAGAGCATATTCCTCTATAATGTTTTTCATCTGTATGATTGATTCCAAAGGTCGTGTTAGGGTAACGACCAGATCATCTGCGAATGCCTTTGTTCTGTAATCTTTTTGCCTTACAACTATTCCATTCAGCTTGTCCGAGTCCCGTAGAGCATTCAACAGCACTTCCAAAGTCAGAATAAACAATAATGGGGATAATGGACAGCCTTGTCTTGTTCTTTTCTGTATGTTGAAATTGGTGGTTAAACTGCCGTTAATAATAATTTGTGCCGTTTGTTCTTGATAAATTGCCGAAATCGCTTGTATAAACTGGTCCCCAAAATCCATTTTGTGCAAAGTCTTTTTTAGAAAATCCCAATTGACTCGATCAAAGGCCTTCTCCGCATCCAAAAACACCAGCACCGCAGAAGTCTGTTTATTTTTCTCAAGATATTCCAATAAATCTATGAGTTGCCTGACATTGTCCTTCATGTATCTACTTTCTTGAAAACCTGCTTGGTCTTCATGAATCACGTCTTGAATAACTGGCATCAGTCTGTTGGCTAATACTTTAGCATAGATTTTGTAATCCGTATTCAGGAGAGATATTGGTCTAAAATTTTCTGGTTTTACAGATTCTTCTTCTTTAGGTATCAATGAAATAAAAGCCGTCTTCCACGAGGGAGGTATTTTACCCCCCTGCTGAATATTACAAAATAAATCCTTAAGATGCTCAACCAATTCCGCTTGTAAAGTCTTATAATATACTGCTGTCAAACCATCTGTCCCAGGAGCTTTAGATAATTTCAGTTGTTTTATTGCAAATAAAATCTCTTCAGATGTTATAGGTCGGTTCAGTCTATCACTTTGTGTACTTGAAATTTTTGTAACTCTCATCTTCTGCAAATAATCATCAATGAAATCCTTTTTAATGTTATCTGCTTGGTACAATTTAGAATAATAATCTAAAAAAGCTTGATGTATTAAGTTCTGTTGAGACACTTGTTTCCCTTTGTGCTCAATAGTATTTATTATACAAGAACTTTGTTGTTTTCTGAGAGTGTAAGCCAACCATCTGCCAGGTTTGTTAGCGTTACAAAAAGTGTTATGTTTAGCATATTGCAGATTAGTTGCTGTCTGATCAGCCATCAGTATTTGAAATTGATATTTCAAAAGTTTTATCGTTAACTGTAATTTCTCATTGGTCGGATTTTTAATAAGCAATTGCTCTTTCTCCTTTATCTCAGTCTCCAATTCTACTCTTGACTTCTGTCGTATTATTCTGTATTTAGAATTCATGTAAATCAGTACACCCCTCATATAAGCCTTACTTGCGTCCCATACAGTCTCTATAGATGTACCTTTATTCAAGTTAATATCAAAAAATTCCTTAACATGTTTTTTAAGATGCATAATATTCTTTTCATGTCTAAATAAGTTCTCGTTCATTCGCCAAGATCTTCTCTCCCTCTTGCCAAAGTCCATCTCCAGCCATATCAAACTATGATCCGTTAGAGTTCTAGGAAATATTTTTGTTCTAGCCACTTTAGACAATAAATCAGGAGTAACCAACATAAAGTCAATTCTTGAAAAGGATTTGTGTCTATCAGAAAAAAAGGTAAAATCCAACTCCTTCGGATGATGAATTCTCCATACATCTTTTAATTCCAATTCTTCCTTCAATGCAAAAAACATTTGTGGTAATTTATTCCCTTTCTTGGCCAATGTCTTTTTATCAAGATTTGTATCAATCACACCATTCCAATCACCCATAATAACAAAAGACTTGTAGTTCCACTGCAATATTTTGGTATTCAATAATTTATAAAAAATTTCCTGCTGCTGATTTGGGGCGTAAATCCTAATAAGAAGCATCGAAGTGTTCTGAACATTTATTTCAACTGCAATATATCTTCCTTCATCATCCGCTTCTATCAGTTTAGCTGATATTCTTTTAGAAATATACAAGACTAATCCATTCCTTTTCACAGAGTTAGAAGATATAAAATGTAAGCCAAGTTTTGAATTTATCAAAAAATTTTGGTCCTGGGTTCTAATATGAGTTTCCTGCAAACAAACAACATCATTTTTATATTGCTTCAAATAATGAAATATTTTCCTCCTTTTCTGTGGTGAATTTAAACCATTCACATTCCATGATAAAAATCTTAATGTCATTTTGGGGATGACTGAAGCCCTTTGAGGGCTCGCCTAAGATTCTGCTCAACTGCAGATATCTTCGGTCTCGCCCCTCCCACTGCTTCAGAGTATAGTTTCTTTCCATTTGCACCATTCTCCTCCTGTGACATCCTGGACCTCTGCTGACTTTGTTTCTCTAATCTTTGCTTCTCTGCTGCCCGAGTTATACGTTGATCTTTCGGTTCTTGCAACAACAAATCGAGGTCCGACTCCACTTCTCTTGTAGCTCTAGACTGCTTTGATTTTCCCTCTGAAAATTCTGCAAAAAGATCCTCTGAGAGACCTCCTACTGCTCCCAAAGTCTCCTCCCTTGCTATCTCTAAAATTTCCTGTAATTCTTTTTGCTGGATCAGTTCTTGAGTCCCCTCAACAATATCCTTCTCTTTAGAAATTTCTTCAATAGATAACAATGTAGATGAACGTGGGGGTGTTGAGACTTTTTAAAGAACATTGTTGAAAAAATGTTCTGCTTTTTCCACAGAGTTAAGGCGGTGTCTCACATCTTCATATCTCAATATAATACCAACCGGAGCATCCCATCTAAATGGAATCTGACGCCTTTTTAATTCATTTGCCAAAAAACCAAAATCTTTCCAATCTCTTAACATCTTAAGTGGCAGCTCTTTATAAATCCCAATTGGATTCCCATCATGATGAACAGTGGTGTGGAAAGAACTTTGCAAAATATCATTTCTCAATCTTCTATCAGTAAAGTAAATCACAACATCTCTTGGCAAATTTCTTTGTCTCGCCACACGCGAATTAACTCTGTATAGCTTGTCAACTTTTTTATCAATCACCTCTGGGTCAACTTTTAAAATCTTAACCAATATTTCCACACAAGCTGCCCTTAGATTTTCTCTGTTATCTTCCCTTAAGCCTCTCAGTCTTATGGCAAACTCCATATTCCGAAATTGTAACATTGTAATCTCATCCTCTAGCCTTTGACTCTTAATCTCCACTTTAAAAAACTGGTCATTTACTGCCTTTTTATTAGCCACCACTTCAAGATTTAAATCATCAACTTTTTTCTCAACCGCCAGCAAAGCATCTGTAAAAGCAGTAGCCACAATAGAAACATCCTGGCTTAATTTATCTGTTTTTTCTTCCAACCTATCCAACATTTCTTTTTGATTTTTCTCCATCATTTCATCCATTTTACTCATTTTTCCAGAAAGCTCTCCCAGGGATTTGTGTATATCAAATATAAAAGTTTTCAAGTCCTCCATCCCGCTACCTTGTGACTGTCTCTGGGCTGGTACTGATGGCGTGGCTGACTTTTCTTTTGTTTGATGTGTGGGGGATTCCCCCCCTGCTTTCTTTGAAGCCATGCCTGAACAGAATTTAAGTCTTTGAAAAAAAGAAAATCTTCCTCCTTTTCCTGTCTTCCCCAGCTTTACAGAAAAGGAATCAAATCATCAAAACTTTCCAGTTAAAAATCTTACTAATACAGTCAGTTAGAATTACAGGCAGGCTTAGACAAATTGTTGTACTTTCACTTTTCCTCACTTGTTCCGCTTTAATCAGCTGCCATTTTCAATCACTTTCACACAGAGACAGCTCAATTTCAAAGTTAAAAAAAAATCCTTAGATATAGTTAAAGTTCTGAAGAAATAATCCAGAACTCACCAAATCCTTTGCTAATTAGAAGAATGTGTATTGTAGCAAGTGGAGTTGCTCTCGTCGTCTCGCTCCATTTAAAATGGAGATCCCACGCCGCTTGGAGTTCCAGCAGCCTGAATAGGGAGACCTTTCACAGAACGCTTGCCAGGGCGAAGGAGAAGCCCTGGCAGCGCTTCTGGGGTCTCAACCTCATGGCTGCCTACTCTTATCTTCCCTTCCGATCGAAGGGAAGATTTACAAGCCGCCTTCAAGATGAAAAAGCGGCTCTACAGGCAGCGGGGGCGGCAGCCATAAATCTAGCCGCTGACAACGACGAGGACGCCACCGGAAGCCCGACATTTTGATGATTTCTCTCTGGGAATAATTGTTTGTTGGATTTCTTTATTTATAGTACTTGATTTTATCTTTATCCTTGTGGTTTTTTCTAGATATGTTGTTGGGTCTGTGTTTATGGGTTTATATGTGGCATCTTGAAGTAAGTCAGATGGTTTCTTTTCATAGTCTACTGTGTTTTATATTTATAAAACAATACAAGCAATAATTCTTACTTTAAGATCATAGTTTTATTGTTCCTGATAATTTGATACATAAGAGATGAATAAAAGATTTGATAGCATTAGTATACTTACATTAACAAGCCATTGCAATGGGGTCCAGTGACATAGCAGGTCCTGTAAGGATGACTATAAATCAAAGGGCCCCAATCTCATCTCAAGCTACACTTTTTACACTTTTCTTCTTACTGACATACATTCACAAATTCACTTCCTTGTTCTGTGTTACTGATCGTCACTTTCCGTAAACACCCATGTACATTTGAAACTCTCAGCCATTTGTTACTTTCAGTTCCTCAGTTCAGGAAAAAACTGTTCTTGTATCCAGTTGTTCTGGTATGTAGTGCTCTATAGCATCGTTTTGAGGGTAGGAGTTGAAACAGTTTATGTCCAGGATGTGAGGGGTCTGTAAATATTTTCACAGCCCTCTTTTTGACTCATGCAGTATACAGGTCCTCAATCGAAGGCAGATTGGTAGTAATTGTTTTTCTGCAGTTCTAATTATCGTCTGAAGTGTGTGCCTGTCTTGTTGGGTTGCAGAACCAAACCAGACAGTTATAGAAGTGCAGATGACAGACTCAATAATTCCTCTGTAGAACTGTATCAGCAGCTCCTTGGGCAGTTTGAGCTTTCTGAGTTGATGCAGAAAAAACCTTCTTTGTTGTGCTTTTTGGATGACGTTTTTGATGTTAGGTGTCCATTTTAGGTCTTGAGATATGGTAGAACCTAGACGTTTGAAGGTTTCTACTGTTGATACTGTGTTTTTCTAGTGTTGTAAGAAGTGATAGTATGGGAGGGTTTCTCCTAAAGTCTACCACCATTTCTATGGTTTTGAGTGTGTTCAGTTCCAGATTGTTCTGGTTGAACCATGAGGCTAGTTGTTCAACCTCCCGCCTGTATGAGAATTCATCATGGTCTTGACCAATTACTGTTGTGTCATCTGTGAATTTCAGTAGTTTAACAGATGGATCATTGATATATAGAGAAGAGAAGTGAAGAGAGCACACAGCCTCCCCCCCTCCCCCGTGCTAATTGTACAGGTATCTGATGTGATTCTGCTTAGCTTCACCTGCTACTTCCTGTCTGTTAGGAAGCTTATGATCCACTTTTTTCAGGTGCCACTAGCTGGTTTAGCTTAGTTAGAAGAATGTCTGGAATGATGGTGTTGAATGCTGAACTGAAGTCTGCAAAGAGGACCCTTGCGTATGTCTTTGGAGATTCAAGATGTTGTAGGATACAGTGCAGAGCCATATTAACAGCATCATCTGTTGATCTATTTGCTCAGTATGCATATTGCAGGTGATCTAACAACAGATCCTTTCAAGTGGGCTTTCAAGTGGGCCAGCACTAGCCTTTCAAAAGTTTTCATAACTTCAGATGTTAGAGCAACTGGTCTGTAGTCATTCAGTTCCTTGATGGTGGGCTTCTTCGGCACTGGGATGATAGTAGAGCATTTGAAGCAAAAAGGAACATAGCACATCTCTAATGATTTATGGAAGATTCAGGTAAAGATGGGGGCCAGTTGGTCAGCACAGCCTTTTAAGCAAGAAGGAGCTATCTTGTCTGGGCCTGGAGCTTTTCCTGGCTTTTGTCTGTGAAATAGGTCTTGCACTTCCTTTTCTGTGATCACTAGGGATTGTGAACCCAATGGGATGGAGTCAGTTTAAGGAGGTTTGGCTGTTGTTGGTGTGTCTGAGATGGGGTTGTGGAGATAGGTGGCTATAGTTTCTTTTCAAACCTGCAGTAAAACACATTCAGGTCATCTGCCAGTTGTTGATTTCCTTCAGCAAGGAGGTTTGCTGTAACTGGTGATATTTTTAAGAGTTTTTCACATGGAGGAACTGGAAGTGTCATGGTGATACTGGGTGGGAAATAGCGAAGCTCCAATGGGCTTCGCAAAAACCCAGCCAGACAAACCGCTGTCGGGGGGTCTTCAGATTGGAACCTTCTTGGATGGATTGGGGGGGGGAGAGGCATCCTGAAAGACCAAAGAGGAGCAGGCAAACTCCTCAGAAGGTCAGAGACAGTTCTTTGACCTGAAAGTGGGGGAGGCAGCCATTATGTCTGCTACAAGCTAGGGCAACCAGATTAAGATGTGAGTAGGAGTGGAAAATGAACAGAGTATTTTTACTGGGTGAATAATTGGCCAACTCACAGGTAAGAAGAAAAAACTTTTAAAAGCTTGAAAGAAGTCCCAACGACTAATTCGTGGCTAATTGGCACTCGGGAAGTTAAGCAAAGGAACAAAAGGAATTTTAAAATTAAAACTAAAACCTTAAAAGGAACCTTTCACCGGGACTTAAAACTGGATTTGGATGAAATTAAAATAAGACAAGAAAAAAGGAGATAGAGAAGTATTCTTTAAACAACAAAAGGATTTAATTCGGAGAAGAGGAAATAATTATTTTTGTGGATTCATAAAGGGATATTTTGTGACTGCAGGACTTGTGAATTGGAGAGAGACATTTGCTGGTGGAAAGAAAGTATCGTACTAAACTTATTTATATCATCGTGAGAAAATTCTGAAAGTACTCTAGGAGTGTCTTATTTATATAACTAGAATGTGATTGCAAGAGGAGCGGGGAGAACAAAGACTGAAATTGGAATGGCTCAAAGGAACATTTGAATTGGATACTATCTGGAAAGATAAAAAAGAAAAAAGACACACTACATGGACTTTGAATATGAATTATATGTAAAGGAATAAAGGAAAAATCTTTGTCTTTTACATTGATAACATGGAGAATTGGGAAGGAAATAAATGAAAATAAAGATACAGATGCTTACACTGGGATTAACAGTGACAGAATAAAAAAGATGATTACACTGGGATTAACAGTGACAGAATAAAAAAGATGATCACACTGGGATTAATAGTAATAGAATGGGTATAGCAAGGGAATGGGAGAAAGGGAGGAAAGTGTCAAGAAATTGAATTGTGGAAAAATTAAAAGAAAATAGGAGATAGTAAAAAGGAATTTAAAAGATGAATCTGCTAACTGAAGAGAAGGATGTTAACTTTAGAAATCATATGTAAAAAGCAATTTAGAAGGAAGATACAGATTATTGTAAAAGGGATATAAGTAAAGATAAAATAAAATGTAAGTAAAAAGGAAGAAATACACTATTTAATGTAAAATAGATCAGTAGATGCAATGTGAAAGACAGAATGTACTATATATTTTGTTGTTGGAAGATGTACAAATTCAAGAGAAATAATAGTAACAAAATAATTAATTGAAATTAAGGGGGAAATTGAAATGTAAAATTGAATAAAATGGAAATGTTAATAAATGATGCAAGTAAGAATAAACAATACATGTAAGAAATAAAATAGAAGAAAGATATTGTTAAAAGTTGGAAGGCTATACTAATAAAGGATTTAAGATAAAAATGGAATAAGTTGAAATACATAGTTAATAATTAAAAGATAAGGGGAATTTTGAGAAAATAAATGAAAGAAAAGTCACGGTTACCTGGACACCATAGTGGAAAATAGAAAATTGAAAATAGATACAGCAATAGAGAGAGACAAAAGAGGAGTAGAGGGATGGAAAGGAGGAAGAAGGAGAGAGAGGAATGGGAAGAAAGGAAAGAGGGCAGGAAGGAAGGGAAGGGAAATAAGAGTAGGAGAGAGGGTTAGAAAGGGAGAAAGAGAGGAGGAGAGGGAAAAAGGAAGGGGAAGTAGTGAAGGAGTAGGAGAAGAGAGAAGAAGAAAGTAGAAAGGAAAGAAGGGAGGGAGAGATTAAGAACAAAGATTGCTGTACAATAAAAAAGATAAAAGGCAAGAAAGGCAACTCAGAACATACATAAATGTACTAGGATAAAGAATGAGTTATTAAAAAATAAAAGAGAATAAATATGAGTTAAACCAGAAAAATTAGAATTTGAGGGCAAATTAAGATGTTGTTTATAAAAATAAGCATAGAAATTTTAAGACATGATTAAAAAATGGAAAAAGGAAATTTTGGCAAAAATTGTAACTGAGTAAAACGTACTTGAATTGTATAAGTTATGATATGGCCAATACTCTGTTCATAAAATATGCAGGTGAAAATGGGGGGGGGGGATCAATAAAACTTGCTTAAAAAAAGAATTTTCCACATGTTTGCTGGTTCATTTGTTGAGAACTGATTCTTTAGCTTTTCAGAGTAGCTTCTTTTTGCTGCTCTGATCTCCCTTCTTAATACATTTCTGATTGGGATATTTTCTTTTTGTCTCAGTCCTCCCTTTCTGATCATGAGATCAATACAAACCAAAGTGTTAAAAGCATTTTAATATATTTGGCTAAAGTCAAAACTTCTCATAGATTATATGTAAAACATTCTTCGTTTAAAATGAAGAGAGGCAATTACTTGGATTAAAGAGTTACACCAAAATACTCCAGGAGGATTTAGACAGACTAAAGGTCCGCAGCCATTTCATGTTGACATATAATGGTTCGCCGTCTGATTGCTCAGGTGGCTCTCTTATTAGTGACCTCATAGAAGGTTTGTGTGTTAGCACTGTTTTATTGAAGGAATTCTAGTCAATGTAGAGGAAGAACAAGAGCTTTCAGTAAGTAGAGAAGTGGTAGTATGAGAAACAACTCCCATAAAAGGAATCGAAGAGGGCTTGGAGGCTATAGGTGTGGAGACTGCAGAGGACACACATTTTCTAAAGACCACAATTATCACACAAAGTAAAAGGAGGATAGACAGAACAGTGATTAAAAGCATAAAAATCTTCTCTCCTAGGCCAGAAAAGATGGAGGAGAATACTTCAACAATTCCAGTATCATCAAATGATTCTGGGGGGGGGGGGGAGAAAAGAAGACTCTGAAGTGCAATCTTAAGGTGATAAAAACCCGATGGAAAATTGGATATTGAACAAAATTATTTGGATACTTTAAATAACTAGAGAAATTGCCCCAAGATTGGTTAAAGGATTGGAAAGAAAGAAATAGATCCTTTCTTTTTCAAACTTTAATAAAAATAAAGAGAATGGATAATAAGTTTTAAAACAGAAAAAAAAAGAAAAAGAAGTGAGAAGAGCTGTTTAAATTTGGACTGGACTATAAAATTGTTTTGATATTTTTAAAAGTTAAAAAGAAATAGAGAAGCTAAATAAGATCGTCAATGTAGATTGAAACAAAATGGATACTTGTTTGACATTTAGTAATTGTGGTTTGCAGAGAGACACCATCAGGAGTAAAAAGGAATAATTGCAACTTGGTCTTTGTTTTGGGAAAGTGTGAACTTTACAGATAAGAGCCATGAGAACTTTTGGGGGAGGATTTCTTTGTCTGCAAGCAGCTTAAGTTTGAGGGGAAAAAAGGGGTGGTGGTGGTGGAATACAATGGAACTTTTATAATCAGAACAATACTAATGTAAAAAGAATAAAATGGTGCTGGAAATTAGAGAAATGATTAAATTGATGTACCTGCCTTGGAAAATGGAAATAAGAGAAATGATTATTATGTAATAATTATAATGTTGTATGGATGACTAAAATTTGAGGACATAAAAGCTGAAATGGAGCATACGCAAGCAGACAGGAACATGAAAACAGAGAAGAGAGAGACTGAAAATTAAGAAGATAAAGACATTTTTAATAATGCATTCATTTAAGCAAAAAGAAAACTGAAATGATGTAGGATTATGATTTACTAAATAAGACTCAGGTAACTAGTTTTTATATAAATGGTATTGTTAAATAGACAGAATCTAGGGAAATAATTGTGAATTGTATTATGTTGTGTTATTTCAACTAAGAACTTTGTTTAAACGGACATTGCTTACCTGAATGTCCATTCTAGGCGCGCTGCCGGAGATTCCAAAGCGTGGGTTATCACTAGTGTATTAGCCAGAGACTGAGTGTGTATTTCTTTAAATTTTTCCAAGGTTCCGCCTCCTTCGCTCGACTGGTGTCAGTTTTGTTCACGAAGATGGAAGAAGAACTCCCTGGTAAGTCTCAATGGTAATTAGATACAGGTAAGTAAATATGTATAAGGCAAAAGCCCGGGCCGGATTCACCTCGGGTGGGTTGGATTCTCCAGCAGCGCACCTAGAATGGACATTCAGGTAAGCAATGTCCGTTCTCCAGCGCGCTGCCTGGAGAATCCAAAGCGTGGGATATACCCAAGCAAGTTTGTTAGGGAGGGCAGTCAGGTTGGTCTGGGCCAGGCACTGAAGCAGCAACAGCTTGTAGAACACTTTGGCCAAAGGCGGCCTCGGCTGATGCGAAGGAGTCTATTTTATAATGCCTAATAAATGGCGACAATGTTGTCCATGTGGCTGCTCTGCAGATTTCAGAAATGGATGCTTGTGTCCCCCAAGCTGCCGTAGTAGCAGCACTTCTTGTAGAATGTGGAAGAATACGACCTGGGATTGGTTTTCCTTTTGCAGTATATGTTTTTGAAATACATGCCCTCAGCCATCTTCCAAAGGTTGTGGAAGAAACTTTCTTGCCCAAGGTAGCTGGCAGAAAAGAGACAAATAAGGCTTCCAAACATCTAAATGAAGATGTTCGCTTTATGTATCTACGAAGAGCACGTCTAATGTCAAGAGTGTGCCATAATTCTTCAGACGGGTGTTTCGGGTTAGGACAGAAGTCCGGGAGGACCAGCTCCTGAGCCCGATGAAACATGGTGTTGATTTTTGGTAGAAACGATGGATCCATCCTCAGAACAACACGATCAGTGTGAAATACGCACAGATCAGCCCTGACCGACAAGGCCACGAGCTCCGAAATGCGCCTCGCTGAGGTTATTGCGACCAGGAAGACCACCTTGAGTATTAGAAGACGGAGAGATAGGGAACCCAGTGGCTCGAACGGTGGAGAAGTCAGGGCCTGAAGTACTAACGAAAGGTTCCATGTTGGGTACCTGTGTACCACTGGAGGTCGAAGATTGGTTGCTCCACATAGGAAACTTTTTATTCTCTGGTCATGAGAAAGAGGACCATCATAATTGTCAGAAAGTACCGTATCTAATGCTGCCACTTGTCTGCGCAAGGTACTGGGTGCTAGACCCTTGAGGAATCCTGAATGGAGAAAGTCGAGAACCTCATTCACAGAAGCCGATGTTGGGTCATTGTGCTGAGATGCGCACCAGGAACAGAAGGATCACCATGTAGCATTGTAAATCCTCATAGTGGATGGACGTCGAGATGCCTGAATGATGGCAATCACCCCTCCCAAAAGGTTATCCTTAGTCATAATGATCCTTTCAAATGCCAGATGGTCAACTGCATCCATTGAGGTTCTGGATGCAGTATGACCCCCTGGCTTAGCGACACTAAGTCCGCTGGAATCCTCCAAGGAGGTTCGACCGAGAGACCCATGAGATCCGCAAACCATGGTCTGTGAGGCCAGTAGGGCGCGACGATTAGAATGTCTGCTTTTTCGATTATTACTTTGCGGATCACCCTCGGAAGAAGTGGAACAGGAGGGAATGCGTAAAGCAGACCTTGTGGCCAAGGGCAGTTTAGTGCGTCAACGTCTTCTGCCGTGGGACAGTGGTAACGGGAAAAGAATCTTGGTAGTTGGGCATTGTGTTGAGTCGCAAACAGATCCAGAACTGGAAGACCGAATTTGGTTGACAGCTGGCGGAAAACTGTTGGGTTCAATTTCCACTCCGACTGGTCTATGTGTTGTCTGCTTAGCCAGTCTGCCTGACAGTTGTTGGTACCCGCTATATGTTCTGCTGTTATCGACTTCATGTGGCGCTCTGCCCAATTGAATAGCAGTGTGGCCTCCGCCATCAATAGCATCGATCTCATCCTGCCTTGGCGGTTGACGTGCGCCTTCGCTGTCATGTTGTCTGTTAGGACTCTTACATGTCAACTCTCCACTAGAGGCTGGAATCTGAGTAAGGCCAGTCTGATTGCTCGAAGCTCTAGCCAATTTATGTTGTTTTCTCACTCTTCGGATGACCAACTCCCTTGAGCCAGATGGGAGAGAAGGTGAGCCCCCCATCCCATCAAGCTCACGTCCATTGTTACAGTCACCCGCGGAGGATCCTGGAACAGGCATCCGTTGGCCAAGGCCGGAGAGTCCCACCATAGGAGGGAGTTGCGTACCTTCAATAAGATGTGAACTAGTTTCCTGGAATTCGCCTGACGAGATTTCTGATAGGGAAGGAGGAACCATTGAAGTTGTCTCGAATGGAACCTCGCCCAAGGAATTATGGAAAAACAAGAGACCATTTTTCCTAGCAATGTTGAAAGAAGTGACAGGGGTATCTCTTGGAGTGATAGCACCTGGGATACTAGGGATCTGATGCTGACCTGGCGATCTTCCAACAGGAACACTCTGCCCAACTGAGAATCCAGGATTGTCCCCAGGTGAAGAATTCGAGTAGTCGGGAGGAAATGGCACTTTTTGGTGTTCAGTGTGAAGCCATGTAGCTGTAGGGATTGAATAACCACTGCAAGATCCCGCTCTGCTTGATTTGGTGATGATGAAAGGATGAGGATGTCGTCCAGGTAACAGTAGAGATGAATTGGGATCTGTCTCAATGAAGCTGCAACTGCGGCCAGTATCTTTGTAAATATGTGGGGGGCCGAGGACAGGCAAAACGGCATGGCCCGGTACTGGAAATGTCTGTTGGCATACGTGAACCGCAGGAATCGACGATGCGATACCCGAATTGGGATATGTAGGTATGCCTCCTTCAGGTCTATGGAAGACATAAGATCGTTCGGACGGATGCACGTTAGAATAGATGCCAGAGAATGCATCCTGAATTTGTGGTAGACAATAAATTTGTTCAGTTCTTTCAGGTCCAATATGCCCCTCCAGTCCCCTGAACTTTTGGGCACTAGAAAAATTATGCTGTAAAAACCGGAGCCCTGATGTTCCACTGGGACCGGTTCGATGGCTCGAATATGAAGGAGGTGACTGATTTCTTTCTCCATCAACTGTCTCTTTGTGGGGTTAAAAGAAACCGGGCATTGAACGAATCTGGGAGGAGGTAGAGACCTGAGTTCCAGAGTAATGCCTAAGTGAATGGTCTGCAAGACCCAGGCGTCTGATGTAGTCGTTTCCCATTGGCTTAGAAATAGATGAAGACGCCCGCCAATGGGAGGAATCGGTTGGTTGTCACTTCCCTCTGCGGTAGGGACGGGATCCCGATCCACGGAAGGGCTTCTTGTAGGTTGTCTGCCTGTTGCCGCTATCACGTCCAACCGGTCTCTCATATGGTCTGTAGAAACCTTGAGGCGTACCCCAAGCTTGGAAGGACCCACTGGGTCCAGGGTCAGTCCGAAATGGCTGCCGTTGTGAGTATGGAACGTATCGCCTTGAACCTCGATGGTAAGAGGAAGGCATAACCTTCCTCTTGTCTCTATCCTCCACAAGAATGGGATTGAGGGCCTCGCCGAATAACTTTGTTCCCTTGAATGGCACCGAAGCCAGTTGCCATTTAGACTTAGAATCGGCTCTCCATTGACGCAACCATAGGAGTCTACGAGATGCCACCGTGGCGGTAAGAGATCTGGAAGCAAACTTGGCCGCATCCAGGGAGGCATCGGCTGAATATTCCGCAGCTGCAACCAGCTTGTTGATATCCTGGTGTAAACGCTTATCGTCTGGGGGAAGGCAATCCTGTAGTTGTCATAGCCAGATTAGGGAAGCTCGATTAAAGAATGAGGCTGAGGTGGCTGCCCTAATCGCCCACGCAGCTGCTTGATGGTTCTTGCGAAGCAGCATTTCAGCGCGGCGATCCTCTGTTCATAGTCCGTCTGCCGCATCATTAGAGATTAGAGATGTGGAAGATAGTTGAGCAACTGGGGAATCCACCTCTGGTAGTTGCAGCATTTCTTGCAGGTTTGGAGCCGAACAATACAGCTTTTTATCCAGGTTATTGGGCGCTGATAAGGATCCAGGCAGACCCCAGGGCTTCTGGATGACATCGGAAAAAAGTTGAGGACAGGGAATAGAGTCCTGAGTGGTTTCTTGGACCGTGAAAAGGCCATCAGATGGAAGAGAGGAGGCAGAAGTGGACTGTTCGGAGGGAGATGCCAATTTGGTTGATAACTTTGCTTTGTGAAGCAAGGATTTGAATAATGATGGCCGGAAGAGCCTCGATGGGGGAGGCCTGTCCAGAAGAGGTGCTTCATCTTTGGAGAACTCAGAATCTCTATGGTCTCCATCATCCCAGTTGGAATCGTCACTATGACTGGATTCGTGACCATAATCGAATTCTTGATAAGAAGGTGCAGGATGAGTAAATAGTCTGGCCGGTGCAGGTAATTGCTGCGGTATAGGTTGAGACATCGGCATAGAACCAGAGGCTAGTAGCTTGGAAACAGTAGCCGCAACAATGGCTTGGACATCCATTGGGACATTTGGCTGCCACACCTCTGTAGTACGCAACCCAGCAGCTGTAGGCGTAAAAGTCGCCTCCGGGAGAGGACGTATGATGGGCAACTGAGGCTGGGAGGTTGCTGCAGCAGAAGATTGAACCTGTTGGTTCTCCACTGATAAGGGTGGTTGTGACTGACAAGGATGGGAAGGCTCAGAACCTTCACCCGAAGGTGCAATTGCAGGCTGCAATTTGCCTGATGACAAGGCTTTCTGATGGGCAAGATCCCATTGACGCTCCAAAACCCTGTGCGTGCATTGTTCGTGCTTGGTTCTGGAGGGGCCAGGCTTCTGCTGGAGGTTCCCAGATGTTGGTGGGGGAGCAGAAGATGCTCTGTGTCTCTTAGATCTAAAGGCATTGGGCCTCTTTGGCGGTGGAGAAGCAGGCGCAGATTGACCATCTGACTGCTCCAAGTCTGAAGATAACTCTCTTTCCGCCATTGTTGGCAGATGAGTTCAGTAATTATTTATTTATTATTATTTTTGTTTTGATTTAATTATATATATATATATATATATATATATATATATATATATATATATATATATAATATTTTTTTGCTGATAATTTTTTTATCAATAAAGGGAGGCTGTTATAGATCTATTTCGAGCTTATTGGCTCTCGTCAGACAGTCATACCCTTACTGGGATTGACTGTCTGACGAGAGCCAATAAGCTCGAAATAGATCTATAACAGCCTCCCTTTATTGATAAAAAAATTATCAGCAAAAAAATATTAAAAACATAGAAAATAGCTTGTCGGCTATATTATACTGTCTGGATGGCCCATGAGATTGGGCTGAAAGGCAAAAAATTGGAGATTTGTGATATCTCCTCCTCCATTCGTGGAAAATCCAGGATGACTTAACAAAAAAAACATACATACATACATACATACATACATACATACATACATACATACATACATACATACATATATATATATATATATATATATATATATATATATATATATATTTGTATATTTAAAACGAAGTAACCAACATCAAAGTCAATTCAGGTAGTTAAAATTGAGAACCTTCTGTACAAGAACAGACTCCTCAGTCTGCGAACAATAAAAATTAATTCCAAGGCCATTTGAATTGTAGCTTAACGAGCCTCCGTTAGTGTCTGCTGTCTCGCTAGAGAGACCGCCCGTATTCTGCAGCAATGAGGGCGCGCCTGCGCTCTAGGCTGCTTACGCCAGCCTTTTGAATGGCGACTTTCTGCCTCAAGCCGTTCGTCCGCTTCTACTGCGCATGCGCAGTTCGCGCTTGCCCGAGAATAGCGCTGGTGAAATTAAACAGCCGTTCGGCAAAAGAAAGACCCCAATTGTAAAGAAGGCTGCGTAGATCAGATATTGAGGCTGATCTAAGCCTCGCAAGCTGACAGGTTTTCAACGCCTAGAAAGGATTGGCGAGGGGCCGTTTTCTTTCCGGAGACCAGCGGCTATCCAAAATGGCGGCGAGCGGGAAAAACCGCTCAACAGTCACTTTGAGGTACCGAGGAAGGAACAGTTTGCAAGTGCTGAGGCAGCGTTCTTTCGGCCAGACAGTATGAACAGGCAGTTGGCGCGCCAAATATACAGACTTCAATGAAATCGCCCTCTCTCTCGGCTGAAGTCACAGCGATGGTGTGAATTTGAAGTCTTCCTTCACCCGCTAGCCAGGCACAGGCATCAGGCTGAGATGGGGAAACGTTACAGAGTCTGCTCCAACTGGTAGCAGGATCTCTGGGCCGCCAGACCAGTCAGCAAGGATTAAATAGTTACTGGTGGAGAACGGTCGTACCGGCAAGCCGGGAAACCAGATACATCCACCGGCGGCAATATAATTAACTGGAAACTCTGAAGCGAGTATTCCCAGGATGAAGGCTGACCTGGTCACAGACTGGGGAGCCTGCCCCAAAGGCTTTGTAGACTCACCACCTCACGTCCAAATTCGTTAACAGCAATAATGGAAAAATTTTTAAAGTCCAAAAGGTCCAATATAGGTTTTAAAGGAGAATCCAAAGTGTAGGCTAAAGGTGTATTTTCCAGAGCAAGCCAAGGATCAGTCTCTTCAGCTCCACTGAGTGAATAAAACTGACATCAGTCGAGCGAAGGAGGCGGAATCTTGGAAAAATTTAAAGAAATACACACTCAGTCTCTGGCTAATACACTAGTGATAACCCACGCTTTGGATTCTCCAGGCAGCACGCTGGAGAATGTCAAATTGGTATATTTTCAAGATTAGAGATAAGATTTAAATTTGAAGAAGTAATAATTAAGTAAATATTTAATTAATATTATAAGAAGTAATAATAAAATGTAAGGTAGTTTTAGAAATGGAAATATGGTTTAGAAATAGAAACATGTTTGAATTGTATTGTCAATAGTGAGTATTTACAGTAAGAATGTGAAATGTATTATGAGTATTAATTGAATTAAGATTTAAAGTGGATTAATAGAAGGGTAATTGCTTTGATTAAGTTAATATGAGTTAGTTTTTTTTATAAGTTGGTAATAGTTGAGATTTGTGATAAGTATTATGGCAAAAATAGAATATAAATTTTTTTGTTAAAGATGAGCAAAAGCTGAACAAATTTATAACCAGTTCAATACTCTGTTCCAAAAAGATGTATTGTATGTCTATTTCTGTTTTTTTTAACCCCCCCCCCCAAAAGCTGTAGACAATCAACTGAAATTTATGCCAAATCAGGATTTTTTCACCGACCATAACAGAAGTCCTACTGGTTTCTTTCATCCCACCGCTGAAATCTCTTGCCCTACTTGATACAGAAATGGGACATTTTTGTATTGAATCCCATGATGTCATCAGCTGGAAGTATAGCCTCACTAATATGGGATATAGAGATTGCATTTTCACCATTGAACTTATTGCCATCTGGCAACCATTTCCTAGTAATGTTTCAATGAGGCCTTGTTTGTTTAAGTCCCAATTTGGTTACAATAAATGAAAGCATAAACTGTGTGTCCCTAGTGCAAACAACAACTGTCGATTTGACCCCTGGCACAAATATCCCTGCTTTGATTTTGAATTGTTCGAACTCATGATGGCTAAGGCCAATGAAGGGAAAATCCATAAGTTTACCTTTGACTGGGGCTATAAGGTGCCAACAATCTATAATTCTCCTCTTGACATACCAGTCTATAGCATTTGTTGTCAATTTTTGAACTATTCCAGATGTTCTTTTTATGATTGTTACCTAAACATGGAGATGCACATAAGCACAATAGCTCCATACATTGAACCTGTTAGTAGCAGAGAGGATGAGGCTGCGGTTAAAGACCTTTTCACCTGCTAAATTTGTTTTTGGAGTAACACCCCCCCACACATATTTTATTTGTGGGAATTGAACTTATCACACACTTCCCCTGGCTTTTTGGGCACAATCTTTCCTGGCCTTCTCTCCCTGTTGAACCCACAGGATCTTCATGCCCCTGTCACTCTGTCCCAATAGAAGAGAGACATTCAGGATATATTTTCTCTATAGAGTGGGTGGAATCAATTTTTCAACACTCTCATTCCACAATTGGGCATTAATGTGATATGGGAACAATGTAAGAGATTTTCTGTGTTACTAGAGACTACAGTAATTTCCACTGCCACCAGCCTAGAGATCATTGGCTCTGAAATCACTGCCATGTGCACTACTGTCCTTCAGAACCGATTGACTCTCAATTACATTCTTGCACATGAAG
Source organism: Coluber constrictor foxii (assembly GCA_038048745.1). Classification (NCBI taxonomy): domain Eukaryota; kingdom Metazoa; phylum Chordata; class Lepidosauria; order Squamata; family Colubridae; genus Coluber; species Coluber constrictor. Next base: position 107,252,475 of record CM075961.1, on the reverse strand, counting down.
GAGGCATTTGTAAAGTTCCTTTTAAGGTTTAAGTTTTAATTTTAAAATTCCTTTTGTTCCTTTGCTTAACTTCCCGAGTGCCATTTAGCCACGAATTAGTCGTTGGGACTTCTTTCAAGCTTTTAAAAGTTTTTTCTTCTTACCTGTGAGTTGGCCAATTATTCACCCAGTAAAAATACTCTGTTAATTTTCCACTCCTACTCACATCTTAATCTGGTTGCCCTAGCTTGTAGCAGACATAATGGCTGCCTCCCCCACTTTTGGGTCAAAGAACTGTCTCTGACCTTCTGAAGAGTTTGCCTGCTCCTCTTTGGTCTTTCAGGATGCCTCCCCCCCCATCCCTCCAAGATGGTTCCAATCTGAAGACCCCCCGACAGCGGTTTGTCTGGCTGGGTTTTTGCGAAGCCCATTGGAGCTTCGCTATTTCCCACCCAGTATCGCCATGACACTTCCAGTTCCTCCATGTGAAAAACTCTTAAAAATATCACCAGTTACAGCAAACCTCCTTGCTGAAGGAAATCAACAACTGGCAGATGACCTGAATGTGTTTTACTGCAGGTTTGAAAAGAAACTATAGCCACCTATCTCCACAACCCCCATCTCAGACACACCAACAACAGCCAAACCTCCTTAAACTGACTTCTTCCCATTGGGTTCACAATCTCTAGTGATCACAGAAAAGGAAGTGCAAGACCTATTTCACAGACAAAAGCCAGGAAAAGCTCCAGGCCCAGACAAGATAGCTCCTTCTTGCTTAAAAGGCTGTGCTGACCAACTGGCCCCCATCTTTACCTGAATCTTCCATAAATCATTAGAGATGTGCTATGTTCCTTTTTGCTTCAAATGCTCTACTATCATCCCAGTGCTGAAGAAGCCCACCATCAAGGAACTGAATGACTACAGACCAGTTGCTCTAACATCTGAAGTTATGAAAACTTTTGAAAGGCTAGTGCTGGCCCACTTGAAAGCCCACTTGAAAGGATCTGTTGTTAGATCACCTGCAATATGCATACTGAGCAAATAGATCAACATGTTAATATGGCTCTGCACTGTATCCTACAACATCTTAAATCTCCAAAGACCTACTCAAGGGTCCTCTTTGCAGACTTCAGTTCAGCATTCAACACCATCATTCCAGACATTCTTCTAACTAAGCTAAACCAGCTAGTGGCACCTGAAAAAAGTGGATCATAAGCTTCCTAACAGACAGGAAGTAGCAGGTGAAGCTAAGCAGAATCACATCAGATACCTGTACAATTAGCACGGGGGAGGGGGGGAGGCTGTGTGCTCTCTTCACTTCTCTTCTCTATATATCAATGATCCATCTGTTAAACTACTGAAATTCACAGATGACACAACAGTAATTGGTCAAGACCATGATGAATTCTCATACAGGCGGGAGGTTGAACAACTAGCCTCATGGTTCAACCAGAACAATCTGGAACTGAACACACTCAAAACCATAGAAATGGTGGTAGACTTTAGGAGAAACCCTCCCATACTATCACTTCTTACAACACTAGAAAAACACAGTATCAACAGTAGAAACCTTCAAATGTCTAGGTTCTACCATATCTCAAGACCTAAAATGGACACCTAACTATCAGATAAGAAACTATCTGACTTACTTCAAGATGCCACATATAAACCCATAAACACAGACCCAACAACATATCTAGAAAAAACCACAAGAATAAAGATAAAATCAAGTACTATAAATAAAGAAATCCAACAATTATTACCAGAGAGAAATCATCAAAATGTCCAAAAGTATATGGCCTCCCAAAAATGCACAAAGATGGAATACCTCTTAGACCCATAGTAAGTTCCATAGGCTCACCGTTACAAAATCTAGCCAAATATCTAGCAAAACATCTACAACCTTATGTAGAATCTGCTGCTTCATATGTACAGAACTCATAGCATTTCATACAAATAATGAAAAAGCAACACATAAAAGAAAATGACTTATTTGTAAGCTTCAATGTTATATCACTATTCACGCAAATACCTGTCAAAGAAGCCCTGTCATCAATTAAAAACAAATATCAACTACCAAAACATATCGCAGATTTAACAGAACATTGTTTATCCAACACATATTTCATACACAGAGGACAGAGATATAAACAAATAGAAGGTGCAGCAATGGGATCACCATTATCACTGGTCATAGCTAATCTTTTCATGGAAGATTTTGAAACCAATGCTTTAGAAAAAACTGTTAACAAGCCAAAATTGTGGCTTAGGTATGTTAATGACACTTTTGTGATCTGGCCGCATGGAAGAGATAAACTGGAAAACTTCTTAGCATAATTGAACAGCCTCCATCCCAAAATAAAGTTCATCATGGAGATAGAATCAGAAAACCAGTTACCGTTCCTCGATGTATTAATTTATAAAAAATCTGATGGCACCTTAGGACATACCATCTATCAAAAGAAGACACATACGAACCTCTATCTCAACGCTAAATCACACCACCATCCAGCACAAATAAACTCTGTTGCCAAAACATTAGCCACAAGAACTAAATATCTGGCTGATAAAGCACATTTACAAACAGAATTATATACATTAACTAACGTACTGACATCAAATGGGTTCTGTAGAAATAAAATCATCAGTATGATCCAGCATGCAACACCCAGACAGAAGAGAAATCAACAAGAGGAACAAAACAATGGGAAAGCCATCTTGCCCTATATAAAAGGAACAACGGATAAAATTAGCAAAGTACTGCATAGACACAACATCAAAACCATATTTTGCACAGATAGAAAGATATCGTCTATTCTGAGAAACCCTAAAGACAAAATAGAATTAGAAGATCAAGGCATATACTTAATCCCGTGTGCTTCCTGCCCCTCAACATATATTGGAAAGACCAACAGAAGAATGAGTGTGCGCATCGAGGAACATAAAAACTCAGTACAGAAGAAAGAACACATCATCATTAGTACAACACATAAATGCCACAGGACATAATATTAACTTTAATAATACAAAAACAGTTGCAAAAATAGAACATCTCAATGGCAGAATAATCAAAGAGGCCATTGAAATAGAGAAAAGACCATATTGTATGAATAAATAACTCTATAAATAAATGACTCTAGCTCACAACTCGATTGAAGACCTGGCGGCAACCTGGGATAGGATGGCCTCTGGTGCCTTAGATCGAGTTGTGCCTTTGCGGCCTCTGACCCGGCGTCGAAGTTGCCCAGCTCCTTGGTTTTCCGAGGAGTTGAGGAGGATGAAACGCCGGAAAAGACGCCTAGAGAGTAGTTGGAGAGCCAGTCGTTCCGAATCTGACCGAACACTAGTGAGATCATTTATTAAGACCTACTTAGTGGCGATAGCAGCGGCAAAGTATAACTATTTTTCCGCTGTTATTGCGTCGGCAGATAATCGCCCAGCCACCCTGTTTAAGGTGACCCGCTCCCTTCTCCATCTAAGAGCACGGGAAGACGCCTTGCAAGGTCGAGCTGAGGATTTTGTACAATATCTACACGATAAAATCACTCAGATTCGGGAAGGCTTGGACTCTGACTGGATATGTTCAGACGAAGTGATGGAGGCGAGTCTTGAGAATGTTATTTGGGATGAGTTTGACCCTGTGACCCCTAAAGATGTGGACAGGTTACTGGGGAAGTTGAACGCAACCACATGTTTATTGGACCCGTGTCCCTCCTGGTTAGTACTGGCTTCCCGAGAGGTTACACGAGGCTGGCTCCAGAAGATAATAAATGCTTCTCTATGTGAGGGTTTCTTGCCTTCCACCTTGAAAGAGGCGGTGGTGAGGCCTCTCCTCAAGAAGCCCTCTCTGGACCCGGCTGTTCTAACAAACTACCGTCCTGTCTCCAACCTTCGTTTTGTGGCAAAGGTTGTTGAGAGTGTGGTGGCACAGCAACTCCCGCAGTACTTGGATGAAACTGTCTATTTAGATCCGTTCCAGTCCGGCTTCAGGCCTGGTTACAGCACTGAAACGGCATTGGTCGCATTGGTTGATGATCTCTGGAGAGCTCGAGATAGAGGTTGTTCCTCTATCCTGGTTTTATTAGATCTCTCAGCGGCTTTTGACACCATTGACCATGGTATCTTGCTGCGCCGGCTGGAAGGGCTAGGAGTGGGAGGCACTGTTCTACGGTGGTTCTCTTCTTATCTCTCTGACCGGTCACAGTCTGTGTTGGCAGGAGGGCAGAGGTCGACTTCAAGACACCTTATTTGTGGGGTGCCACAGGGGTCGGTCCTCTCACCTCTTTTGTTCAACATTTATGTGAAGCCGCTGGGTGAGCTCATCCGTGGTTTGGGAGTGCAATGCCATCTTTACGCTGATGATACTCAGCTTTACATCTCCACCCCAGACCACCCCAATGATGCCCTTGCAGTGATGTCCCAGTGCCTCGAAGCCGTGCGGATCTGGATGGGGAAGAACAGGCTCCGACTCAACCCTTCCAAGACTGAATGGCTGTGGATGCCGGCGTCCCGATATAGCCAGCTGATACCATCGCTGACTATTGGTGGCGAGTCATTAGCCCCCACAGAGAGGGCTCGCAACTTAGGTGTCCTCCTGGACACACGGTTGTCTTTAGAAGAGCATATGACAGCCGTGGCCAGGGGTGCTTTTTATCGGGTTCGCCTGATTCGCCAGTTGCGGCCCTTTCTAGATCGGGACTCCTTACGCACAGTCACTCATGCCCTCATCACTTCCCGTCTGGATTACTGTAATGCTCTCTACATGGGGTTCCCCTTGAAGTGCACACGGAGGCTCCAACTGGTCCAGAATGCAGCTGCGCGGGTGATATTGGGAGTGACATGGCGCTCACATGTGACACCACTCCTACGCGAGCTGCACTGGCTTCCGGTGGTCTTCCGAGTGCGCTTCAAGGTGTTGGTTCTTACCTTCAAACTCCTCCATGGCTTAGGACCTGGGTATCTACGAGACCACCTTCTGCAACCGATAACCTCCCACCAACCAGTACGCTCCCACAGGGTAGGCCTTCTCAGGGTGCCATCACTAAAGCAATGCCGACTAGTGGTTCCCAGAGAAAGAGCCTTTTCTGTTGGGGCACCTACCCTTTGGAACAGGTTACCCCCAGGGATACGAATGATCCCAGATCTTCGTACTTTCCGTCGTGCAGTTAAGACCTTTCTTTTTCACCAAGCCGGTCTGGCATAAATCTTTTCTAATTTTTTTAAATCTTATGCTGAAGTTTCTTTACTGTTGAGCCAAACTGGCTTAATTATTTATATTCATATGTATGTCATTTTAACTGTTCACCGCCCTGAGTCCTTCGGGAGAAGGGCGGTATAGAAATTGAATAAATAAATAAATAAATAAATAAATAAATGTGATGACACTTCCCGTCTGCCTTCTATTTGGAAACCTGCTCTCATAGATCAAAGGTTCATCAAAAAGTCTGTGTTGCCACCATTTCCAGCATAACTTATCCATCAACCCGCAACCTAGCAACAGCGCTTCCACCCAATCAAAATACAACTACACTATCAGCCAATCAGAATACAGCACTGTCAACCAATCAGAATACACCTTTGCCTCTTTTCATAGAAAAACGTCAGTTAAGATCACACAGTTTGCCCATAAGCACCAAACCGAGAACATCAGCCAGAAGATAACGAATGCAATTTTGTCGAAACGTCACTACTACCCTTCTAAAGATATGTTTACAATTACACGGGAAGAAACCCGAGATATTATCTGTACACACATATATACCCGTGAAAACTTATATAGATATAGATATAGATAGATAGATAGATAGATAGATAGATAGATAGATAGATAGATAGATAGATAGATAGATAGATAGATAGATAGATTTTATTGCTATAAAAACACACCAAGTACACATACAAGTACAAATAAAACAATACACAACACAACATAAATGACATTTAAATGTACTATCTAATTTCTTACGACATCGGTAACATATATTCCTATATATATATGCTTTCTTCTCACCTTATATAACGATATTATTGTTATTTTATAATTTGGTTATTTTCTGTTGTGTCTAATTTGGTACAGAATTTAGTTTTAGTCCTTTAGCATCCTCTTTTATTTGGTTGTCCTTTTCCCCAACCATTGATACTTTTGCCAAACCAGACAGTAGTCAGTTTCTTCCTGCTCTCGGATTTCCTTTGTGAGTCTGTCCATTTCAGCACACTCCATCACTTTCGATATTGTTCTATCTAATGCTGGGACTTCTTCCAATTTCCAATTTTGTGCATAAGTAATCCTTGCTGCGGTCAAGATGTGTGTGATTAAATATGATATTTCTTTTCCATAATTACATGTGTATATGCCTAATAAGTATGTTTCTGGTCTCAGTGGTATTTTTTGTTTTGTTATTTCTTCCAATTGCATTTTAATTTTAGTCCAGAATTGTTTTGCCTTGGGGCATAACCACCACATGTGGTAGTATGTCCCTTTTTGTACTTTGCATTTCCAACAAAGTGAAGATGTATTTGGAAACATTTTAGAGATCCATGCCGGTGGGAGGTGCCATCTGTAAAACATCTTATAAGCATTTTCTTTATACTGTACTGATAATGTCAATCTGCTGTTGGTTTTCCATAGTCTTTCCCATTTGTTTAAGTCTACATTGTATCTGAATTATTTTGCCCATGAAATCATATTTTCTTTTACTATTTCCTTTTCCAATTTATATGCCAAGAGAAAGTTGTAAATTTTTGTTATCTATTTCTTGTTTGGACTTAATATAATTTTGTCTAGTTGATTTGATTCTTTTTGGATTCCATATTTTTCCATGTCTGTTTTGTATCTGGATTGTAATTGTAGGTATGGCCACCATTCGATTTCCACTTCTTGGGTGCTTAGTTCTTCTCTTGTTTTTAATTTTCCTTCTTCGTTTAGAAGATCTTGGTATGTTTTCATTTTATTTATGTCCAATGTATTCGGGTATATTTGCGCTTCCATTGTCAAAATCCACCATGGGATCTTATCATAGTGATTCTTTCTAATATCACTCCAGGTTTTAATCAGGGTGTCTCTCAGAATGTGTCTATGAAATTGTTCTTGGTTTTGTTTTGTTTTTTTGTCTCTCTTCCCATAAATATGCGTGCCATCCTTTTGTCAAGTTGAAGGCTTCCAATATTAATATATGTCTGTTTTTGAGCTCAATCCAATCTTTAATCCATACTAGTGATGATGCTTTGTAATAAATCTGCCAGTCTGTGAGTCCCATTCCTCCTCTTTCTTGTTTGTCTTGTAAGTACTTCACTTTAATTCTTGCTTTTTTTTCCTGCCAGATATATTTTAGTATCATCTTGTCCATATCTTTAAAATATGTTTTGCCTGGATTTATTGGTATCACCCTAAATAGGTACAGCACTCTTGATAAAATATTCATTTGAATGGTGGCAATTTTTCCTAAAAAAGATGATTTGAGTTTTGTCCAGGTTTCTAGATCTTTTTCTATTTGTTTGGCCAATTTATTATAATTATCTTCCTTAAGTGTTGAGATTCTGTCGGTGAGCCACACCCCTAGGTATTTCACTTTCTTTACTTTTTGTATCCCCAGTATGTTTTCCAATTCTTTTTCTTGATGATCGGTAAGGTTTTTCATTAACATTTTTGTTTTTTGTTTGTTGATTTTCAGGCTCGCCACTTCTCGCCAACTATTTTTGTCAATAGTTTTAATCCAGATTGTAATGGTTTTTCCAGGATAAATACTATGTCAACCGCAAAAGCTTGCAGTTTGTATTCCTGATCCTTTATCTTTAATCCTGTTATTTCCGTATCTTCTCTAATTCCTTCTAGTAATAACTCCAATGTTAAGAGAAATAATATGGACGACAAGGGGCATCCTTGCCTTACCCCCTTCATTATATCAAAATATTCTGTTGTCTCTCCATTAATTAATATCTTTGCAGTTTGGGTGTAGTATATCTTTTTGATCATCTTTACAAATCTATCTCCAAATTTCATCCTTTCCAGTTGTGCTATTAAAAAAGTCCAACTGAGATTATTGAACGTTTTTTGTGCATCCAAGAAAATTAAAGCTAGTTGTTTGTCCGGTCTTTGTTCATACAATTCAAGGGTGTCAATAATTGTTCTTGTATTGTTTTGGATTTGTCTCCCGGGAATAAATTCATTTTGATCTGGATGTATGTAATGTTTAATAAAATTTTTCAATCTCTGTGTTATAATGGATGTGAATAGTTTGTAGTCTACATTAAGGAGGGAAATTGGTCGATAATTTTTTATTTCAGTGGGATCCGAGTCTTGTTTAGGTATTAATGTGATTATTGTTTCATTCCATGATTGTGGGACTTCAGCTTCCAAAAGTGCATCATTATATACTTGTATTAATATGTCATCTATTGATTGCTGGAAGACCTTATAAAACTCCAGTGGTATGCCATCTGCTCCCTTGTTGTTTTTCTGTTTCTTCCTTGCTCCTTTCAATTCTAACATAGAGATCGGTCTATTCAGTGCTTCAATATGATCTTCTTTCAGTTTCTGGATTTTTATTTTGTTCAGGTATTCTATGGTATCTTCTTCTTTTATTTCTTCTTTTGCATATAGGTTTTGAAAGAATTCCTTTGTGATTCATTTTTTATCCTGTTGTTGTGGTAGGTGTGTCCGTCCTCATCTTTTAATTGCTGTATTATTCTCTTCTGTTTTTCTGATTTCAATTTATAGGCCAGACATCACCCAGTTTTGTCCGGCGGTGATGCCAGCGTGTGAGGAACTAAGGGAACCAATCTCTCCTCCCTAAGTTCCAATTTTCGATCAGGAAGCCGCTTTTTCGGCACTATTGACCACACAGAGGTCAATAGTTTAAAGGGGAAATCCATAGGCCCTCGGTGGCGACAGCAATCACCCCGAAGGTTCAGGGAAAACCCCTTAATTCCAATCGGGAAAAAACCAGCCAGTCTGCGGGCTCTCCAGAGCGCTGACTGCTGCATCAGAAAGGAAGCGAAGATCGTATCAAGAAGACATCGGTTAAAACAGCAAGAGAAAAAAATGTGAAAGGTACAATTATAACGTGAGGGAAACATAATTAAGAGAGAGACTCCAAACAGATTGGCGGAAAGGAGCCATAAAGAGGCAGCGGAGTGAAAGTAAATAGGAGCGAACAGCGAGATCAACCAGAGGGTGACTAAGCAGATTTGACAGGTGACAGCATTAAAGCGGATTTGCAGGGATATACTGGAGAGTTGGTGAACTGGCTATTAAGCTGATTGAATCTGACTTGATTTGACTAGGTTTGGAAACTTAACAAGCACTAATTGGCTGCTGTAAGGAATACGAGGTGAATTGCTAGATTGATTATAAACAGAATGGAGCTGAAACAACAGAGAGGAGACTGAATCGGAGTGCAGACCTAGAGGGTATTTTGTAACTTTTTATCTGTGGCAAAGCATTAGTACTCAGAAATAACAAACGGCAGGAGAACCATAAGAAATAGACTAGACTATTTATCTGAAAATAACTAAGCAACATTGAGACTGTGGAACTATTGTTATTACTGGAATGCAATCAAAGGACTTTGGCAACAAATATTTAACAGTAAACTCGACTGATGCAAGATTAAGTGAAGATTGCAATGATCACAAAACTGGCAGTTAAATATAATTGTTGATATCAATTTAATTGAACTTTTTCTAACTTATACTAATTCTTCTTAACTATAACATACTGTATATAGTATAGTATAGTATAGTATAATATACTATATATAGAGTATATAAAATATAAAATATAGTAGGAAAGAATAGATATTTCTTTATAGAGTTTATAAGAAAGGAAAACAGAATATATATAAGGAAGCTTTCTTTTTCTATTTTACTTTCTTTTCTTTTCTTTTTTCTCATTTCTCTGGTCTCTTCTTATTACCTCTTTATTTTGTGATAAAATCTAATATAAACTTAAGTTACTGGAATATTATTCTATTATTCTATTGATATTCTATTGAACTGATATAGGGTGACCTATACTAGTGATATATATAAAATTGTTTAAGATAAGAATAGACATTTTCTTTTTTCTTTTCTTTTCTTTTTTTCTTTTTTTTTCTTGTCTCTTTTTATTACTTTTCTATTTTGGGATAAAATCTAATATAAATTTAAATTACTGAAATATTATTGTATTGATGAACTGACATAGAGTGATTTATACTATTGATATATATATATTTTAATAGAGTTAATAAAGTTTTAATAGAAATATAACTGAGAAATCAATTGAATACCTGAGATAGCAATCGATACATGACTTGCTGAAATACCATATTTTTTCCCTACTCCCTAATCAACCTTATATTAGTCCCTTATATAACAATATCAGAGATACTAGAGATTGAACTCTAGAAATTTATTGGAACCAAAAGCCAAAGTAAGCAGATATTGGTTCCTATAATTAATACAAACGATATAAAAAACTTACGTAAGACAGATATAGATTGTGGATGAAAATTTGGGAAGCACTAAATCAGAAAATTAAGATGACAACCACTGGCCCATCCAAGTCACTAAAAACAAGTAAGAGGACAATCTCCAATCAAATATCGATGACGGCATCACCAATGCAACAGAAAACGATAGATACAATGCTACCTGCAGAAAAAGAAAAAACTCCCCAAGCCATTAACTTCCAGAGTATACATTCAGTGCTGGCAATGATACAGGAGGGGATGAATAAGACACAGGAATCAATTGCTACTAACCACGAAGAAAGTAAAAGGAATCATGAAGAGCTGAAATCAGGAGCTCTGGTGGCTCAGCAGACTAAATTTTTGGTAATTTAGCTTTTTGTAAATATCTTGCCACTTTATCCTCTTCTATCACGTCTTTCTTGTACAGTTGCGTATAGTATTCCTGTATTATTTCCCCCATCTCTTTGTTTCCAAATCTACTTTGTCTTTGATGATCAATTAAGTGTGTTATTTTGCTTGATTTTCTTCCTTTTTTCAATTTATATGCTAACCATCTGCCAGGTTTATTTGCATTTTCAAAATAATTCTGTTTAGCAGTTCTTAATTTTTGCGCTAATTCTTCCTTCTCCAGTAGATCCATTTTGTGCTTTATAATGTCCATTTTAATTTTTACATCTTTCTTATATGGATCTTTCTGGAGTTCTTTTTTGAGATTTTTATGATCATCTCTCAATATTTTAAGGGTTTGTCTTTTCTTCACATTTCTTTTCTGTATATAATCAATGTTTAATCCTCAGGCAAAGGCTTTCATGGTATCCCAATGGTTTTGTATCGATGTTTCTTTCTTATTCTCCTTGAAAAAAAAGTCCAATTCTTGTTTCATTTTCTGTGTAAAATCTTTCTCTTTTAATATTATATTGTTCAATGTCCATCTAGATCTGCCTTTTCGCCCTTTCCAAATGACAACCATTGGATTATGGTCCGCCCATGTATTAGTATCTATATTCACTTGTTCAATATTTACAGTCAACTCCATTGTTGCCCATATCATGTCCAGTCTGGACCAAGATAAATGTCTGTCAGAGTAGAAAGTAATTTTTCCCGTTTCAAATGTTTTTCAAATTTATTTCCCCTGTCATTTTAAAGAAGGTCCTCGGCAATATCTTTCCACTATATCTTGTTCTACTTGTTTTATAGTCCAGTTTTTCATCTACAATTTCATTAAAATCCCCCATTATGCAAACATTTTCATACTCCATTTCAATTATCTTGTTATGTAATTTCCTGTAAAAGTCATTCTGATTATTGTTAGGGCCGTATATTGCTACTAAAAATAATTTTGTATTGTTATCAATTAATTCCACCATCAAAATTCTGCCTTCTGGATCAGCATACTTCTGCTTAGCCATAAATGTATTTCTAATATACAGAACAACACCTTTTTTACTTTGCGCCAATGATAGAAAAATTTGACCAAGTTTTGAATTAGTAATTGTTCGTATTGCTTTTCAATATGCACTTCCTGTAAACAAATTATATCAAATTTTAATTTTTCTAATTTGTGGAAGACTGTTCTTTTGTTGGCTGAATTAAGTCCATTTATGTTTATTGAAATTAATTTCCTTTCTTCCATATTCATACTTTATAGTTAGGTTTTGTTGCTCTAGTTGACCTGGCTTCACATTGCTCCTTGTATTCCATAACTCCGCCCATGGCTTCTTCTGTTTCTTCCAGCGTTATCAATTCCTCTTCAGCAGGTTTTATTGGGGCTGGCATTGCTTGTATTTCAACTTCCATATCAGCATCCATCTCTTTAAGAACTTCCTCATAGAATGCTCTTGTCTTATCAATTGTATTTAGTCTGTATCTTTGAAAATTCCACATTAAGCCTACTCCCTCTGAAAACAGCCATCTGTAGTTAATCCCTTTTTGCAACAAAACTTTGGTCAAGAATTGATATTTCCTTCTTATCTCTCTCATTTTCCTTGGAATTTGTCTCAAAATTTTGACTTCCTTCCCTTTATATTCCAAAGCCTTGTCACGAGCAGCCTGAAGAATCTGTGTCTTAATTGATTTCTTAGTAAATCTTATGTGAACTTCTCTTGGAACCTTATTACGCATCGCATATCCAGTGTAGACTCGAAAAATTTCATCAATTCCTTCCATCATCTTCTCTTTAGGTACTTCTAAGGTCTCAGCTAAAATCGTATTCATAATCTTGGGGAGGTCCTCCCCTTTTTCTTCTGCAACATTTTGAAATCCTTCAATGGTAGGTGAGGCAAGCAATAGATCATCTACAATTTGAATAAGAGTAGATTCCATGGGGAATACAATATTGGCTAAATCCTGCTTCAGAAGTTGAGAAAAAATAGAAGGAGATTTGCAATAGCCTTGGGGAAGGAAGTGCCAGGTTAGTTGCAGGCCATCATATTGAAAGGCAAACAAGAATTGGAAGTCAGGATGAATGGGAATAGAAAATAAGGCAGAAGAGAGATCCATCGCAATAAAGTATTGGGTAGTAGCCAGAATGAACGATAGAATAGTAGCAAGATTTGGGACAGTAAGATAGGATGGGATAACCACAGAATTTATCTTTCTCAAAACCTCCAGTTATCCAAAGCCCTTTTTTGGACAGATAAGGTGGGGGTATTGCAAGGGCTCTGAGTAGGAACCAATATGCCCTGTGTAGCAATGATTCAATGATGGGGCAAATACCCTCCTGAGCCTTTTTCAATATAGGATACTGAGGATCTTGAGGAAGGGATTAAGTAGGGTCCAGTTTCATCTGGGCTGGTTTGGCAGAATGAATACAGCCAACATCATCCACATGGGCAGACCAAAGGACCTCAGGGACCTTGGAGAGGAGATCTTGTTGTAAGGTACTGAGGGAAGATTCAGAGAGAGAGGAAAAGGGAAACAGAGAGCTGGTGTCAGGAAGCAAAGAAAGGCAAGCAAGAACAGGATGCTCAACAGAAGAAAAGAGATCAAGGTAGAATCCATTGGGCTGACAGTAGATAGTGCAACTGAGTTTTCACAGATAATCACAACCCAAAAGATTAATGGAGGATCAAGGATTAAACAGAAAGGCATGATCAGTAGAAATAGGTCCCAAGGAAACAACAGTAGGTTTGATGATAGGATGAGGGATAGACACATTAGTAACATGGACAGGATCAATAATGTGCTGAGAAGGCTGCACATGGGGGAAGTCAGTAGCCTGCAAGGTGGAATGAGCGGGCTCCAGTGTTAATGAGCAGTTTGGTGGGAAGACCACCAATAGAAAGAACAATTTCAGTAGTCTTTTATTCCTCAAGCCTATCCATTCTTTCACCCAAGTAAGTTTTGAAGCCTGATAATACAATTCCCAATCTGGTAGCCCAAAACCATTCCTACTTTTACAATCTTGCAACATTTTCAAACTTATTCTTGCTTTTTTTCCCCCTTGCCAGATATATTTTAATATATCAAAATATTTTTCCCCAGCTTTATTGATGTTGTTTGAAATAAATATAATAATCTTGGCAAAATATTTATTTTTATAATGGCTACTCTTCCCATCAGTGATAGTTGTAAATTTTTCTGCTTGTCTAAATCTGTTTTAATTTGTTGTGCCAATTTATAATAGTTTTCTTCTTTAATTGTTACACACCTTGCCGTTAATTGAATTCCTAAGTATTTAACTTTCTTGACTGTCTGTATACCTATTTTCCCCATTAGTTCTTTTTTCTGTGTGTCTGTGAAATTTTTAACTATTATTTTAGTTTTATATTTATTTTCGCTCTGCTTCTTCATCATATTCTTCTATTTTCCTAATTAGTTTAAGTCCAACTGACATTGGAGGGACATGATCTTGAAATAGGTTGGCATGCCTTTTTATGGTATGGAAAAAGCAAAATACATAACTAACATGTAACTATGTTAGGAATTCACTATTATTAATTTGGGAGAAAATTAAACAACAACATTATTTGAAAATACTGGTCTGGCTTTCAACAATGGAGGCATTGATTTATCCAAATGTTATTGATATAGAGAATGTTGCTAGATATAATGATATCTTAAATGAAAAGGGGGAACTTAAAAAGCAGGAATTGAGTGACTAAGGAATTGAGATAATATGGTGGTCATATGTGCAGACACAATTAGATATGAAAAGGATGTTAAAATATATGGTTTATATAGAGAATTAACAGAATCAGATATTAACAGGGACAGATGAAAAATTTAAAGAAAGAAAATATATAGCTATTTGTTAAGTATTAAAATGGAAAATGAACAAGTAAAAGAGACAATGATAGTATGGGCTAAGAAAATTAGCTACTCAATTAAATTAGACCAATGGCAGAAATTATGGGATAGAAATTATAAATTAACATTGTATTAGTATTTGTACAACAGTGGAAAAATGAAGAGATCCCAATTGATGAAGACATGATTATAAAAATGTTAGAATCTGCAGAAATGGACAAGCTAACACTTACAATTAAGGAAAAGAAAGAAACAGAATATTTTTTGACCTGGGACTTATTTTATCAATGGCTAGCCGACAAAAACAAGATGTATCAAATTGGTTAAACAAATAGTATAAGTATTATTGGTATTAATATATATTGATATAAATGCAATGACTATTGCTGTAAACATTTTGAATATTACTTCCTAAAATGATTTGTACACAGTCACACACTGTTCAATTGAAGTTGGAATTTTTATATACTATAAAATAAAATAAAAACTTATTAGAAAAAAAGAAAAGAAAACGTGAACCTAAAAAAAAAAGAAAAGAAAAAAGGCAAGAACAATTTCAGGGTTAGCAGAGTCAAGGGGAATGAGGGGAAAAGAGGGAGAAGATGAAGCCGATAGTCACTGAGAGGAGCAGGAGGGAAAATGGAGAGGGGCTCGTCTAGGTCATGGGTAGGCATCCAGAAGCCAGGTTGTGAAAAAGATTGAGGGAAAGTTTGAGGAAAAAGTTGGGAATAAGGTTGTGGAAAGGTTTGGGCAAAAGGATGGGGATAAAGTTGAGGGAAAGGCTTTGGAGAAGGGGGAGTAGGTAAGACAGTAGACCCAGCTCCAGGGTGCAGTGGAGGGGAAGAAGACAAGTAGGGACATGAGGGTTTGAAATGGCCCATCATTCCAAAATGGAAACAGAGAGATTGCTGTTGCTGAGAGGGAAGGGACAAAGGAAAGCTTGAGTGAGTTGAGGGAGAGTCAGAGCGAGGGGGTTGAGCAGGCAGGTTTCAAGAGCATGTAATTGCAAGGCCATCAATTTGGTCTCCTTCTCCACCCATTTTTGCTTAAGAGTTTTAGCATAATACAATTCTCTATGGAAACAATTTCAAACAGAGTTTTCACCTCCCAGCCAATAACATTGATCCGAATGGTCTCAGCAAGTTTGGGGAGCAACCCATCTACAAAGAATGAGACCATACCTTCAGTAGCGTTGGTACAAGGATCTTGTACACCTGAGTGTTGTTTGAATGCCAAAGTAACACATTCCATAAATTCAGCTGGAGATTCCTGGTCTGATTGCTTACATTGCTTTAAATTTACTCCAATCAGTTTTAATAGGGCAAACAGTAATGTTAGCAAGCAATCACAAGCCTGTGTTAGGCAAGTCAGCGAGGGTAGGAGACTGGGAGTGCCAAGTGGCCTTTTCCTTGAGCTATTCCCAGACTCCTTTAGGGCAAATAGCCCACATCAATTGATTAAGGTCTATTCAGGTGGGGTTGTAAGCTTTAATAATGGTCTCTAACTCCTCTTTAAATTTGGTAGGTTCCTCCCAAATGTTAGGGAAGGAAGTTGCCATATTCTGGATTTCAGACTGAGATCAGGGGACATGGACTTGAACCATCTTAGGCACAGAGACCCCATCAATATTTTCTGAGGAACCTGGAAGAGTATGAAGAGCAAACTGGCCCACAGGCGGGGGAGTAATGGAAGATGTTGCTGGAGGAGGAAACAAAGAGGCTGCATTAAGTGGAGTAAAAGAAAGGGGAGGAGTGCTCCAGTGTGTAAAGCAATACAGTCAAGAGCAGTAAGATCAGACAAGAGGGAGGCAACGCCAGGGGAGAGTGGTATGGTAGGTTCAGAATTGAACAAAATAACAGAAGCAAATAGCAAAGGTTAGATTGATTCCTGTCACTATGTTCCTTCAAATACATATCTGACTTTTTAGAAAAGCACATACTATAGGGCTACCAATTTGTTTTAGCTACATTTTAATAATACTACAAGTCAGGATTTTTAAGAATGGGGGAAAGGAGAAAGAGACAGCACTCTGCAGCACAGAGTTCATCCAAGTCATTGAAGAAGCAGAAAATGGAAGATTATATGGCAAACAGGCAGTCTGCTCCAGTAAGTAACTCATCTGCAGTCTCCTTATCAGATAATTTTAATTTATCTGACTCACTGGAATGGGATTTACAAACTGAATTTGAAAGCTAACAGCATATAGAAATGGATCCCCTCCTTGGAACTCAGCAGCTCTTCCTTGCACAGGAGGGGAATGTAATAAATTTAAAAAGGGGAAATGTAGCAGATTTCCTCTCTAAACAATGTTACAGCTCAAACTGTACGTTCAATTTATGATTTTTTATCAACTGTCATAAATAAGGTTGACTGCTTGAAAGAGTCTTTTGCTATGTTTATTAAGAGCTACCTGAGAAGTGTGGCCAATGTCTCTGCGGCACAACATTCTTCTTGGATGCTCCCAAGAAAGCATTGATATCAAACTCGTTTGGGGTCTTTATTGACCGAAAATGTCTTGGAGGGATGGTATGCAAGAAAGGCACGTACTGGCTAACGCAGGGAAATTGCAATTCCCTGGTTAGTCAGAAGTAGCCTTTCAACCAGACAACCTAGAAAGTGGCCATTGAATGAGCTGCAACAAAGCCCGGGTGATTGCAGCAGGATCGGAGAAGCAGCAGATGTGGATTCATCTGGGTGAGAAGCCGATTTTTTGTTTTGTCTTCTGATTTGAAGTTTCTTTTTACAAAACCCTGGGAAATAACTTGAAGGAAAGTGAAGGGTGCAAAGAGAAGAGAGGAGAGTGGTGTGTGTGTCAGCTCTCTACCCTCAGCTGTTTAGCAGTGAAGAAAATGAATTGACCCAAATGGAATAAATGAATTGAAGGAAGTAACAAAATTACTTTGGAAAACAAGAAGATAAGAACAGGAAGCCTGATGGAATATCTGTAAATTTTGAATTTGTGAATTTATGCCAAGTGAATGAGGCTGAGTGGAAATTATTGAAAACTAGTTATAAAACTTTTCCTATTCTCCCCCCCACACTTTTTATTTTCTTCTGAGTGAAAGTGGTTTGCAGCGCCATCTACAGACACAAATAAAAAGACATTCTTTCAATTAAACTTACTGAGAGGACTGGCTTTGAGATTGTGGATTGTAGACTTGGACTGATAATAAACAGCTGGGTCTGGCAAGAATTGCATATTGAGATAGAAGTTGAAACAGTATGCCTCTTGAAGCTTTTGAAATAGAAACAAGAACAAGACAAGTGAAGCAATATAAACAGCCTTGTTTGAAAATCTTTTTTTTCTTGTGACTGTTCTCTCTTGTTTATGCTTTTTTAAAAATCTTCTTCCTTTTTGGCTTAGGATTTGACCATTTTTAGTGATTCCTTTTTTCCCCCTTTCTTTTTTCTCCTGAAATGTTTCTATTGATTGGATTAAGTTTTGTATTTTTTTTTGCTGGTTTGTTTTTTGAATGTTTGAACTTTGATGATAAACAAAAAATTGGATTAAGGTAAAGAGAACATGAAGAATCAGAAGTCTTTGGGGTTTTGTTTTGTTTTGTTTTCCCCTTCTTCTTTTTTCCCCTTTCTTTTTTATTCCCCTTTGGCCTTTTGCTATGTGTTTTTGGATGTGGCAGATTCAACAGAAAAAAACAAGTGGAGGAAATGGATGATAGACTCACAATGGCTGACAAAAACCAGGAAAAGACAATTATCTCTCTCAAAATGGACAGAGTGGAATACTACTTAAGATTTCAAAATATAGAGGAAGAAAAGGGAGAGAATTTGGCAGAAGTGATGGCGGAGATACTGGAGGAAGTGGTGGAGGAAACCAAGGAAAAGATATTAAATGAGATTGGTGAGATATACAGAGTGCATACTCGATATGCAATGAGAAATAAATTTCCAAGAGAGGTGCATGTAGGATTTACCAGAAAAGCAATAAAAACAGAAACATTACAGGTAGCAAAAAATACTCCAATAAACACAAGGACAGAGAGATTGTGGTGTTGAAACAGATACCTGAGGAGAAAATATCAATTTTTGACAAAACCTCTAATTCAAAAAGAAATAAATTTCAGATAGTTAATACCAGAAGGAATATTGGTTTATTGGCAAGCACAAAGACATAGACTGGACTCGATAGAGAAAGTGAAATTATTTTATGACCAACATTTGGGGCCCCAAGAAGAGCAAAGATTGAGAGAGAAAAAGTTTAGTTTAACGCCAAGATGAAACGATGAAAGAAAAGATAAAAAAAGAGAGACGATAAAAGAACAAGAAGAAAAGGCAATAAGAGAGAGGGCAAGATCAAAAGAGCCCATTGATCAAAGAGAGATAAGAACGACAAGATCAACAAAAACTAGTAACAAGTAAAACATGGAAGAAGAAACCAAAGCAATATCAATAAACATTAATGGTTTGAATTTGGTGATAAAATGGAAAAGAACTCTTAATAAATTGGGAAAACTAAAAATGGACATTGCATGTCTACAAGAAGTTCATATTAGAAAGCAACACAAAAAATTATTGGAGTATCCAAAATTGGGTGATTTGTTTACTGCATTGACACATCAAAGTAAAAGAGGCATAGTATTATACATTTAAAAAGAGACTAGAACCTAAACAAATATATGCTGATGAAGAAGGGAGGATTGTAATGGTGGAAGTAACAATGAACTATAAACAAATATTGTTAATGGCGATATATGCACCAAATGATAAACAAGAAGAATTTTATGGAAAATTGCACAGGAAAATCATAGAATTTGAATATGACAATATTTGCATAATGGGAGACTTCAACGTGATAGAAGATTGGGACTATAAGATGACAAAAGTTAATAAAAAACCTAGAAAAATGCTCCCAAAGGCCTTTTTCACAATGGTAGAGGAAATAGGCATCAAAGGTGTTTGGAGAGAAAGACATTTGAAAGAAAAGCAGTATACTTTTTACTCAAATAGACACAAGTCATGGTCCAGAATAGACATGATGTGGATGACAATAGACTTATTAGCTAATGTACAAGATATAAATATGGAAACAAGTATTTGAGCAGATCATAACCTGATTATAATTATATGGAAGGGACAAAGAAAGAGATTAAGATGGACATTGAACCAAACAATACTAAACGAAAAAGAGTTTCAACAATCTGTAGAGAAAGAATTAGGTTTCTTTTTTAAGGAAAACAGAAAGGAAGATACCTCATTGCAAAATGTGTGGGATACAGTTAAAGCATATATTCGAGGGTTGGCAAGGACTTATTTGGGAAAAAGAAATAAAAAGAAAAGACAAACACAGAAAAAAGTGGAAGAAGAATACAAGGAACTGGAGATGGAATAAAAAAAACATGCAAAGCAAGAGGATTAAAAATCAAATGGATCTGAAAAAACATGAACTGAACTTAATTGAAAAAGAAGACTTGGCTTATGAAATAAAGATGTCCAAACAAAACTTTTTGGAAAATGCTAATAAGTCAGGTAGATAGCTGGCACACAAAATGAAAAGAGAGAAGGAGAAAAAATTAATTAACCAATTAATAGAGGAGGAAGGACAGATATGCTACCAGAATGAGGAAAAGAAAAAAGTGGTACAGAAATATTATAAGAAACTCTATGAGCAAGAGACAGTATCAGAAGAGAAAATTATACAATATTTAGAAAAGTCTAATTTACCAAAAATACCAGAAGAATATAAGGAGGCCCTAGAGGGAAGAATAATGATGATGGAAGTGATAGAGAGCATCAAAAGACAGAAGAATGGTAAAACACCAGGTCCAGATGGGTAACCAGCAGAACTAAATAAAACATTTCAGGATGTGCTTAGTAATATGATGTTGGAAGTGTTTAATGGCCTTTTAATAAATGCAAAAATACCTGACTCATGGATGGAGGCATATATTACTCTATACCAAAGGAGGATACAGATTTGCAACAAATTAAAAACTACAGACTGATCTCTTTGTTAAATGCGGATTATAAGATATTTGCATCAATAATAGTGAATAAACTGAAGAGATTGTTAAATGATTTTCTACATGTAGATCAAAATGGCTTTCTACCAAAAAGACAAATTAGAGACAATATGAGAATGATTTTGAATATTTTAGAATACTATGAAGCACATCCAGCAAAACAAATGGCATTAATGTTCCTAGATGCGCAAAAAGCTTTTGATAATGTGAATTGGAAATTCATGACAAAGCAATTACAGATTATGGACTTTGGGGGAGGGGGGATTTATAAATGTTAAGATAATCTATAACAATTTACTAAAATAATAATAAATGGAGATATTGAGAAAGTAGATATTATGAAAGGAACAAGGCAAAGATGTCCTCTTATCACCACTGTTATTTGTATTGACATTGAGGTGTTAAATAGAAAGATAAGACAAAATGAGGAGATAAAAGGGACACAAACTAAAAAAAGAAGAGTATAAATTGCAAGCATTTGCTGATGACTTAGTGTTTATTTTAGAGGAGCCATTAGAAGTAGGACCCAAACTGATAGAACAAATAGAAGAATATGGAGAAGTGGCAAGATTGAAAATTAATTTATTATTAAATTATTAATAAATTAATAAATTATTATTAATTTATTAATAAATTTAAAAAATTATTAAGATAAAACAAAGATATTGGTAAAAAAATCACAGAGAAACAGAAAAGAGAATTAATGGAAAAAAAATAGACATACAGATTACTAAAAAAGTAAGATATTTGCGAATACAATTAACAGCAAATTGTACAACGATTAAAGAAGATAACTACTATAAGTTGAAAGGGCAAATTGAAACAGATTTGGGAAAATGGGGAAAATTGCAACTATCATTAATGGGAAGAATAGCAGTAATTAAGATGAATATATTACCTAGACTGCTGTTCTTATTTCAGACAATACCAATAAAATTGGAAAAGAAATATTTTGAAAACTTGAATAAAATGATATTGAAATTTATATGGCAGGGGAAGAAAGCAAGAATTAATATGAATATGTTACAGATGCAAGACTGAGAGGTGGATTTGGATTAGCAATTTTTAAAAAAAATTAATTTATATACCGCCCTTCTCCGGAGACTCAGGGCGGCTTACAATGTGTTCAGCAATAGCCTTCATACTTTTTTTTTTTATTGAAAAGTTTTATAAAATTTTACACATATTTTCCCCTCCTTCCCTCCCTCCCATTCCAACCCTCCCCCCCCCCGGACTTCCCAGAGCAAATACAGGATATAACATTTAACAGATATAAAAAGAAAAACATACGCTACCTATCTATAAATTTATCTCCCTCTTGCACTTTAACTCCCCTTGTTCATATCTAAATATAATTATTTAAATTCTTCGTTGAAAATAGTCCAACTTCGTTCTTGTCCATTCCTCAATAATAAGCAAATCTTCTTTCTTTCGGTATTATACAATCAGAGTCCAATTACAATTAACCATCCCATCTCCAACCCTTACATATATTAACACATTAACAAAATATTTCGGCCAATCTTCAGTAAAATACATTGTAAGAACCTTGTTTTGCTTTTTACCCCATAAATTTACATTAATTTCCCTAATAAAATTCTAAATTAAACATTTAACATTTCATCATATATACCTTTTAAAAATACTATAATACTATAATCTTAAATTTAAACATTTTAAAATCTCTTAACACATCAATAGGGCATTCTTCAAAATATAAGTTTCAAAACTTTTAATAAACTATCCATTAAATTTTTAATTAATCACCTTAAAACTTCGATAAGTTAAAAAAAAAACTATCCAACTTTAATTAAGCCTTTTTATTTCAATAAAACATTCTTTAGAGTATAACCTTAGCGATACTGTTAATCCATTGGGTTAAATTCTTTCTAAATCTTGAATTCATTCTTCAAAATATAAATTTCAAAACTTTCAGAAAGCTATCCATTAAATTTTAAATTAACCATTTTAATACCTCAATAACTTTTAAAAAGCTATCCATTTTTAGTTAAACATTTTTACTTCAATAAAACATTCTTCAAAATATAACCCCAAAACTAAATGTAATATAACACTTCCTTTATGTCATTATCTTAAGATAAACTTAAAAGGTACTAATTTCAGTAAGCTTTTCAGATTCATTACTATAATATTCTCCCCCCAAAAGAAAAAAAATGTTCTTCCATTCTTCCTTTCTTTCTATATTTTTTCCAGTCCTTCTTCTTCAATAATACTTTCTTCTTCAGCATTGCTCCTCCTCCTGCTTTTATTTTCGAGAATTTTGAATTTGGATTTGAGGTTGATGTGTCTTTGAAATTCGTTCTCTTCTTAGAATTATTTCCTTTAATTTGGAACCGCCATTTTGACTCCTCCTGCTTATATAATCAGTCACTTCATTCTTTAAATATTGATTCTGTCTGTAAAGCCAAAAATTTTCACGGTATTTATCAGTCTTCAGTAAAGAGTCTACTTGCTGCTTTTCATTTGATTGCATAGAAGCCTCTACCAAAACCTCTGTTTGCAGCATGCTAGCCTCCATCTTAATCCTGACAGCCTCTTCTTTATCCTCCAAAGTCACATTAGCCTAGTTAATTTCTTCCTCTTTTCCAGCCAGCAAATCATTGTTATTCTCCAATTTATAATTTGGAACAACGCTTTTAATTGATTCTAATATAGCAGAAGTATAAAAATGTAAAAGTTCTTGAAAAACCTTTACAGTCACAACTTGTGAATTTGCTGACTCATAAGATAATGATCCTCCATCCTTGATGTCAGCCATATTTCAATTTTCACTTTGTATTTATTCAACTATCAGCTCAATAAGTCCAATTATTTTCCACACGATTTAAGTGTAAATTAGTTAAAATCAATACCATAGTCTTTTCCATTCCACTTCCACTTTAAATCTTTTTCTTATTATGTAATCCAGTAGCTTTAACAATGTTGCGAGCATTAACAAGCCCTTTCACTAATAGGTTTCGTTTTCACGCCCTTAGGTGCCATTCTTTTTTAAACAGAGTTAAAGTACAGTACTTGCACTTCTTTGTTCTCCTGATTTGCTCTGCCAGCATCCAAGGTCGAAGTTTCTTATAATCCTTAAAACTGCATTGCTGGTGTGGTTACAATGCCTCATTCTGCATAAAGCAGACTCGTCCCGGTTCCGGAGCACTGAAGGGCTTTCAGGGAGCTCTCACCCTGCAAACCTCAGGTTTGAAAAAAAAACCTGGGGGTCTAGGGGAGCTCTACCCAGACCCTCCTGCTCTTCTCTCCCCCTTTTTCCCTGAGGGAGAGTTTCAAGCCGCTAGACAGCTGATTTTCGCTGTTCTAGCAGCTAACAGAATCACGGGGCTGGAGCTCCTAAAGGAGCATCCATTGGCGTTCGCGGAGCCACAGGAAGTCAATAGCCTTCATACTTTTGTATATACCTGCTTAGTAGGCTTCCCCCCCCCAAGCGGTGTACTTTTTTATACAAAGTCAATTTATTGCCCCCACAATCTGGGTCCTCAAATTGGGAATTATATTTTCAAGCAGCAGCATTATGATGGATAAAAGAATGGATTATGTTGAGAAACACAAGACTATTAACTTTGGAGATGCATGATCTACAACTGGGTTGGCATGCTTTTTATGGTATGGAAGAACAAGATGCATGGCTATTTTCAAAGGCATTATGTGAGGAATGCATTATTATTAGAATGGGAAAGATTTAGAAAGAAACATTATTTGAAAATACCGACATGGCTTTCATCAATGGAAGCATTTGTACATCCAAATCTTATTAATATAAGAAATATTATAAGATATAAAGATATGTTATCCACAACATGGGAATTGAAAATGAAACAATAATTAGGTGAACAAGGGATTGAAATGGAGTGGTATACTCAGCTGCAAATACAGTTGAGATATGAAAAAGATGCAAAGTTATATGGTTTTTACTTGGAAATCACAGTATTGGATGAGGTACTCACAGGAACTGAGGAAAAAATGATTAGGAAACTATAGTTATTTACTTGAAGTGAAGTTAGAATAAGAAGTCAAAGAAACAATGATACCATGGGCAAAAAAAGAGGAAAAACCTCTCAGCATGTTTGCTGCAACTAATTGATTGTTTGATTGAACTATTTGAATGAACCAATCAGAGCACAGCTTCCTGGCTCTGAGTTTCCCGCAATGGTCAGGGATGTGTATATAAGTAGCTGCAGATTGTAGCCTCACTCCAGAGATTCTGAGACCAGAGAGACCAGCAGAGACTCTTCAGCGGTCAGTGACAATAAAAGAAAATAATTATGAACCTTTAGTTCAGAAAATAAGGGAAGATTTAAATAAATGGGGGAAATTAAATTTAACTTTGCTGGGGAGAATAGCGGCGATAAAATCGAATATACTTCCAAGACTCCTTTATCTATTCCAAATGATTCCAATAAAATTAGATAAGAAATTTTTTACCAATCTGGATAAAATAACTACAAAATTTGTGTGGGAGGGGAAAAAACCAAGAATAAAATTAAAGATATTACAAGATGATAAAACGAGGGGTGGATTTGGGTTCCCGGCATGGGAAAAATATTATAAGGCAGCATGTTTATCATGGATCAAGGAATGGCTAACCCTAGATAATCCAAGATTTTTGAATCTGGAAGGACACGATCTAATGAAGGGATGGCATGCCTTTATATGGAGCCCCGGAAACAAAACATACAAACATTTCAATAATCATACCATCAGAAAATCCTTAATAAATATATGGCAACAGATTAAATCTAAACATTATATGAAAATCCCTGGTTGGCTATCAATAGAAGCAATAACCCACCCGAATACATTAACGAAGCATAAAATTTTAAGATATAGAGAAATATTAGATGTACAGGGACAATTGAAATCAAGAGAAGAACTTTATGATCAAGGAATAATAATAGATTGGTGGCCCTATTCACAAATAAAGATAAGATACAGAAAAGACCAGGAGGAAGAAGGAATTGACATAAAACCAAATCAATTGGATAAATTACTAGAATCTAAAGAAGCAAAACTGATCTCAAAAATCTACAAATATTTATTGGAATATGATTTGGCAGAAGAACTGGTCAAAGGTCAGATGATAGCGTGGGCGAGGAATATAGGGCATAATATACAATTAGAGGAATGGGAAAGGGTATGGGAAAGCAATTATAAGATGACAAAATCGGTAGCCTACAAAGAAAATCATTATAAAATGTGGTATCGGTGGTATCTGGCCTCTGTAAGACTAGCCAAAATGTTTCCAAATGTAAATCCAACTTGTTGGAAATGTAAAAAAATGCAGGGGACTTTTTATCATGTTTGGTGGCTCTGCCCAGTAGTTAAGAAATTTTGGAGCAAAATAAAAACATGGATAACAGAAATAACAAAATACGAAATTGAATTAGAACCTGAGGTTTTCCTATTAGGCATGATTAAAGGAAATATTAGGAAAGATATCAAGTATTTAATTTTACATATAATTATGGCGGCTAGGTTATCATTAGCACAATTGTGGAAATGTGATTGCTTGCCAACAGAACAGGAAGTAATACAGAAAATATTTGCTTGTGCAGAAATGGACAAATTAACTTTACAATTAAAAGATAAGGAGGACTCAGACTATTACATTATATGGAACAAATGGTATCAATGGACAAAACAGAGGAAGAGGAAAAGTGAGTAAGATGGAATTTTGAAGAAATTGACTACAATTAAAAATAGCACTGTCAGATGAATATAGTTGCAATAATAATGTATATATGTATATATGTATGTATGTATGTATATATATATATATATATGTATATGTATATATATATATATATATATATATATATATATATATATATATATATATATATATATAAAGATATAGAAATTAGTTAATATTTGAAGCTGACTAATGGTATAAGTACACTTGTCTTTTGTCTTTTGGCTTTTTTTTGTTTATCTTCTTTTGTTTGATTAAGAAATTTGTGTATTTTAAATGTGTGTTTTTTAAAGTCTTAATAAAGGTTTGTTTTTAAAATCAAAAAAAAAGAAAAAAAAAAGAAAAAAAAAAGAAAATGAAACAAGAATTAGGTGAACAAGGGATTGAAATGGAGTGGTATACTCAGCTGCAAATACAGTTGAGATATGAAAAAGATGCAAAATTATATGGTTTTTACTTGGAAATCACAGTATTGGATGAGGTACTCACAGGAACTGAGGAAAAAATGATTAGGAAACTGTATAGTTATTTACTTGAAGTGAAGTTAGAATAAGAAGTCAAAGAAACAATGATACCATGGGCAAAAAAAGAGGAAAAACCTCTCAGCATGTTTGCTGCAACTAATTGATTGTTTGATTGAACTATTTGAATGAACCAATCAGAGCACAGTTTCCTGGCTCTGAGTTTCCTGCAATGGGCAGGGATGTGTATATAAGTAGCTGCAGATTGTAGCCTCACTCCAGAGATTCTGAGACCAGAGAGACCAGCAGAGACTCTTCAGCGGAGGGCTGAGCAGCTGAAATCACTACAATGGGCTGAGATCACTACAAGAGCTGAGTCACTGCCTTGCTCCTGAGAAGGCTGACAAAGAACACAGAGAGCCTCCCACGTTTGGGAAGAAGACTAGAGCTGATGGACTTTGCTAAGAGGAAAGTCTTGTAGGCTGTTGATGCCTTTCTTGTAGGTTTTGTTTTTAAATGTTTTTATTAAAGTAATTTTTCCAGACTCCTCAGTCAATTTCATGCTAGTGCATTTGTGTGCATTTTGGGCCACAATCCACTCAAAGCCAGAAACCCCTCTTTCCATAACAATTGGTAGCAGAGAGGATAGTTTGATGGATCTGATCTGTAGCACAATGCATTAGTATGCCCACCATTAAACCAACGTGGCAGGAAAAGGTCGAGACCCAGGCCTTTACCAGGAGTAAGCAACTCCAAGGCCAATTGATGGAAGAACAAGCCAGGATGGCCTCAGCTGGAGGACTTCAAGCAACGATCGAGCAGGAGAGCGAAGAGGCTGTGAATTTTGAAGCAGATGCCCTAGCTCTCAAGATACATGCTGCAGAAGGTGATTTTCACCCATCTGGAGGAGCAGTAGGTGGATGGGCATCCCCTATGGCATCGAGCACAAGACCGATGGGAGAAGAAGAAATGAGGTCGATAGTACTTCGAACCTTCGGTCTACCTACAACGTCTCAGAACCCAGCTGCTGACCTTAGCGCTTTAATACAAGCCACAACTCGAGACAGGACTGGAAACACCAGACTGGTAAGAGATTTCCAAACTTCCCCTCTGTAACTCCCCTTGCTGGCTGTAAACCCAAGGCAGGAAAAAAAAGATTGCCTGTTTTAAATTTCCCACCAAAAGTTATGGTGCTATCTACTTCCCAAATTGTTTTAGATCAGCCAACTGAAATTTCTACCCCTCCCCACTTTTGAGTGCAGCATCGTTAATTCCGGTTGCATCTGAAGCACCACGAATGCTGCCTGGGTGGGCTGCTACCCAGTCAATCAATATGGAGCCAGTGGGTACAGCCTTGAATGAAAGGAGTTCACCTCCTGAATCTGAAATTACAAGTGCAATTGAAACATTAACTGCACTCTATGGAGCTAATTTTCAGTTACTCTTTGCTCAATGTGACATTGCAACCCATATTAATACTCCTTCGATATCTATGACCAACTCTTCATCTGTTATGAATGAGGCGGGCATACCCACGGTGCCCCCAGTTTTTGAAGCTACCACTGGGACTACACCAACTGAAGTTGATGTTCCAGAAGAACGCTCAAGGTTTTCTGCGGGGGGGGGGCAGTTGAGGAGGTCCTTGCATTCCACACCACAGGCATGGATGGTTCCTGAGTACACACAACCTGAGAATTCGACCCCCCCCCTATCGAAAGGGGGCTATCATCGAGTGATTAACCAACAGTTTTTAAACCAACTGCCGTGATCCCTATGCCCTATTGTCAGTTTAAAAATCTACGGCACCATGGAAGGCAGCCTCTTCCTAATTCTACACATTCAAATGCAAATATTTTGTCTTTTGTTTTTAAAACCTTACATATTAGTGGAAAGAAATTAGAGGAATGGTCTAAAAATGTCCAGGTAATTTTAATGAGGGAAGATGTGTTATCATTATTATTTGATCCTCCCCCCAAACCCTGGATTATGAAAACTGACCTTTTGCACCACAAAGCGTTTTGTGTTTTGTTATCAACTATTGACCCTGCTTTGTATTCCAGTATTCCACATGGTTTAACTATATGTGAGGTTTGTCAAAAATTGTTTAAATTGTTTTGTTGCAAGAATTCAAATGCAACAAGCAGAATTTCCAGGGAGTTTCATTCTGCTAAATTGAAACCAGGTGTTGATATGAACGAACACCTCTGTAAACTTAAAAAGATGAGGGAGGAGTTAACTGTAAGAGGACAGCATATAGATGAACAGAGCTTGATTAGTATCATAATTAATTTTTTAGATCCTAGTTGGAATAATTTTGTGTCTTGATTGGATAATATTAGACCTGAAAACATATCCCTGGAAGTTCTGTCTGGTAAGTTAATTGCTGAAGATAATTTGAGGAAAGATAGGGCTACTTTCTATGGGAAGGATGGGCAAAAGAGAAGGTCAAAAAGCCCCAATAAGATTTTTAGTGTTGGAGAATGTTTTAATTGTGGGTCTAAGGGTCATTACAAAAGGGATTGTGCCCATAATGCTAGATTAAACCAAAGGGCACCCTCTGGTGGCCAGTATAGAAAAAGATCACCAACTTCACATAGGAAGATATCAGGTAACCCTTCCAGTCAGAGAAGGGGTGGATGGCCGAAGAGGGATGATAAGAAGGATAAATTTGGTTTTGCTACTAACCTTGTTACTGTGGTTAAGACATCCGAATCAGAGCTCCCAAGGGAACAATACACAAGACTATGGTTGCTGGACAATGGCACAAGTAAGCATATTGTGAATAACCCAAAGCTGTTTATTGAATTAAGGAGATATAAATCTATGGTAAAGGTTGCAAATGGTAAAAGGGTAAGAGTTACTGGCATTGGTAAGGTTTTCATTCCTGGGTTTGGGGAAGTTGATGATGTTTTATATGTACCTGATATTGATCATAATTTTCTCAGCACTGTAAAGATAAGTGAGAATTCAAACATAGAGATATTATTCACAAAGGGAACTGCTGTGGTTACCAATAATAAGCATGTGGTTGGGGAAGTGTTGAAAATTAGTGGTATACCATATTATTCTCCTATCTCAAGGGCTGAAGAATCTAATGTTACAAACCAGGTTACCACTTTTGATAGTGATGATGATGACTCTTATTCTGATTCAGATAATGTCTTTGGAGGTACACAAGAGAAAGGGAATTTTAAAGGTAATGGTAAAAATGTTTTAAATAATAAAAAGTCTGTAAGTTTTAACTTGAAACAAGGAAGAAGTGAACCTGAGAACGCCAATGCAATCTCCACTGGCAAGCCATTGCATGATGAATGTGCTCATCTTATGCATTGTAGATTGGGTCATGTAAGCTTCCCAGTAGTACAAAAGGTATCTGAATGTTCAAACAGAACTAGGGTTAAAGATTGTAACATTTTTCTGGACTGTTCTATTTGCAGGATTGTGAAGTCAAAAACAAGCCCTGCACCCAAGAAATCCCAGAGATATTCTGAACACATATTCCAGTTGGTACATATGGATCTTGTGAGTCCCCTGAAAGCTTCTTTTAGTGGGAATCGTTACTTTCTGAAAATTGTGGATGACCATAGTAGGTTTTGTTTTGTTTACCCTATTAAAACTAAGGATCAAACATTGTCTAAATCTAAGGAATTCTACCGCCTAGTGGAGAACCAGCATAAGGTCAATATCCAAAAAATTTTGACTGATAAGGGAACTGAATTTAATTCAGAGCAGTTCTCTGACTGGTTAAAATGGATAGGCATAGTACACTTACGAACTTCACCATACTCACCTTTTCAGAATGGAATTTCAGAGAGATGGAATAGGAGAGGATCTATAGGTCCAACCTGAGGAAGAGAAGGGAGGGGTTAGGAGAGAATTTTTGGGCCAGCCTGAGGGAGTGAAGGGGATGTTAGGTGTTTTGTGCCAGCCATGGCAGTTTCTTAAAAGGCCACCAGATTGGAGCAAAGAGGGACTTTTGATCCCACTGGTGAGTCAAGGGGCTCTGGTCCCTGCAGCCCCATTGGGGAAAGTTAATGGCCCTCTGGCACCCTCATACACCTTGGTAAGGGAGGGGCCAGGAACCCCTATAAGAACTCTGCACAGGGGCTGCTATCCCCTGCTCTTGTTCTAACTTCCTATGTGACTGATCCATGGGTTTAATCCAGGCATGGATGCCTCCATGCCAGGGAACTCATCTTACTCTACTTTTACTTCTAAATAAAGACTTAATTTGATTGCATCCTTGCGTGTTGACTTTTCTTGGAAGTGCCCTCAATAAACCATTAATCTTCGTGAGATCCCTCACAATGTGGTAGTAGAGGCAATGCTTCCAAGCCAGCAGAAGCAAGATGCCAGGAGGTTCCAGCAAGAACCCCTTGGAGATGGATGGTAGGACTTCCCCGGTTATGACCAGGAGTCTCCAAGCAAGGTTGGCAGCCCTGCATCAGTCCCTGATGCGAGTTTCGATCCAGAGGAGGGTACAGATTATCTCTATGCCCCGAGAGGACCCAGCGAAATGCAAGGGACCCCTTTGCACGCTTCCCTGCAGCTGCAAGCTACAGAGGAAGGCATGGAAGGCCAGCAGTCCACCTAGGACTGTCAGGACACTGAGGATGTGGCCAGAGACCAGGCCACCCCCAGCGTGGACCAGCTTACTGG
Organism: Coluber constrictor foxii; assembly: GCA_038048745.1. Taxonomy (NCBI): domain Eukaryota; kingdom Metazoa; phylum Chordata; class Lepidosauria; order Squamata; family Colubridae; genus Coluber; species Coluber constrictor. Next base: position 107,220,983 of record CM075961.1, on the reverse strand, counting down.
TAAGGAATGCAGAGAGCTGCTCCGAACACTCCTAGCAGCCCAAGGGATGCCTGGAGCCAAGCCACATGGGACACCAGCACAGGGGGCCTCTGGACACTGGGTAAGCCCTTCCCCAGCACCCAGGAGGCTCCCCAACATGGCACTGGCCACCCTGGGGGACCCCCAGGCCTCGGAGCTTTTGGCGGGAAAATTCCCACCAAAACGTGACCTGCAGCTTCCAGGGCCAACCGGAAGCAACATGGCGGTCCCCAGGCCACATACTCCAGAGAGGTTTTGTAGGCTTCAGCTAGGCCACAAGGCCCAGCAACCGATGGCAGCCAGCCAAGGCAGTATGCAAACTTCTCGCCCCCCCAGGCAATCCTCAAAGTCTGCCCAGCCGCTCCTGCTGTTGTGGGCATCAGAGCCACAATCCAAGTCCTGGTTGCGGCCCTGGAGGCCACGATGACCACGGCCTCAACCTCGGGGGCAGCCAGCCTCCCTCACTACCCCAGGAGATCAATGGGGAGGGGCATCCAGTCTGGAGCTCCCCAGCCAAGTCCCACACCTCCAGAGGGCCCCAAAAGAAACCCTGGGGGCTCCAGCCTTCCCAACACCCCCACCAAGGCAATGGAGGACTCACCTCAATGACTTCAGGGGGCGTCCAGCTGAGCCTCCCACTTCTGACGATGGTTGCCTCCTCCAGAGTCTTCAGTACCAGCGGTAGGCCCCTCCAGGCGATCCTCATCATTTTCAGGCTTTTCTGGCCCCATCCTGCAGTCTTCTCCTCCCAGTAAGTGTTCCAGGACCGGAAGGGCTTCCAGAGGAGTCTTCAGGGTCTCACAGGCTTGGGCCCAGGCCTAGCCCTGAAGCACAGAGAGAGAGGTCCGCTCCTGTCAGCTCCTGGGCTGGAATGAACTCTGAGCATGCTCAGCAGTTCGGGCATGCTCAGTTCGCTCCACCTGAAAAAGAAAAGAATAATCAGAAGAAAATCCCAACACCGGCCAGCAGAGGGATCCCTCTCCCACTTACTGTTGTGGCCCCGTCCTCTGAGCCTATCCCATTGGAGGAAGGAAGCTCTGAGCATGAGGAAGAGGAGCCAGCCAGATCTCCCAGCCCCCCCCTGGCACTGTCTCAGGTGCCAGCTGAAAGAGAGCAAAGTAGTGGGGAAACAGGTGTCTCAGATGAGAGTGAGGGAGAGACGTCATTCCTGGACGCACGTCAACGAAGGCAAGATAAGCGCTTGCAGCAGCTGAGGAGGCGTGCGAGGGAATAGACCTGAGTCACTGGACTTGAGTCACAGGACCAATGAGTCACTGGATCACACCCCGGAGACTATATAAGAGAAGGTGGTGGTCAGTGATCCCTGTGATGAATAAAACTCAATCTGGTAGTCATTGGAGCCTGAAGCTGCTAAAAGAACGGATTTTGGCAAAGCTACGTATGTGATTTTCTTTATGTGAACAATTAAAGCACTTGGCAGACGGTGTGAATATCGCTGCCAAGTTGGAGATAAGGACTGTGGTGTGTGCCAAGTGCTTCTTTAACCCTCGACTGGCTGTGTTTTTGTGGGTGTGTGTAGAGGGGGACAGATCACTTACTTCAATGGAACCCAGGTAAAGATACCATGAACAAGAAATGGGATCAACATTTTCTACCCCAGCTGTGTCAATACTTCCAAATAATTTTGAAAAATTACATCTGGGGGGTGACAACTTCAATTTATGGAACAAAGGGATACAGTTTTGTCTCTTAAAAGAGGGGCCCCTAGAAATGGTTCTAGACCTCCCACCTTTCCCTTGGGGACCTCAAGAAGAGTGGTACCACAGGAGAGCCTATACCACTCTACTGAGCTCACTGGATGCTAAATTGTACCCTCGCATTCCAGATTGGCTCACAGCTGGTGAAATTTGGGGGTTGCTATATAGCCTATTTAATAATGATAGCTTGGGCTCCACCACAAGGCTTACATCGGAATTCTATAATACCAAGCTGAAATTTGGGGCTAGCATGGCTGAAAACCTGGGAACTTTGAAGGCACTCAGGGCAGAACTGGTGTTCAAGGACTACCCCGTGACTAAGGCCAACATGGTCACTGTTATCCTGGCATCCCTGGACAATTTTTTATTGAAAAAGTTTTATAAATACAGAAATTTTTCCCATTATCCCCCCCTTTTCCCCCCAACCCTCCCTAACCCTCCCTCCCCCCCTTGGCTTCCCAAGGTGAAATCCAAATCAAATCATATCACACCATACAGTTCCCGCCAACTAATCTACCCCCTGTCTTAACTATCAATTTCTACATAGCATTCAACTAAAAGCTATCTGATACTTTCTTGTTTGATATTTATTCTGCACATATTCTATCCATTTCTTCCATTCCCACACAAAAGTTTCTTGAGTCCGGTCCTTTAAATATGCTGATATCTTTGCCATTTCTGCAAAACTGGCCACCTTCAATGTCCATTCTTCAATAGTAGGCAAAATGTCTTTTTTCCAATATTGACCAATCAGTAACCTAGCTGCTGTAATCATATATAATATCAATTTCGTTTCAGTCACTGAAAATTCCTTAACTATATCCAATAAAAACAATTGAGAAGAAAATTGAAGTCTTTTCTCCAAAACATTTTGCATAACCCACCAAATTTTAATCCAAAAGGCCTTCACTTTCTTGCAAGTCCACCATATATGATAATATGTAGCATCTAAACAATCACAGCTCCAACATTTTGGCTGAACATTAGGATACATGCACAATAATTTCTTAGGATCTAAATGCCACTTGTAAAACATTTTATAAAAGTTTTCCCTCAAATTCTGTGACTGTGTAAATTTAACATTCTGAACCCATAGTTTTTCCCATGTTTCCATCATAATTGGTTCTGCAAAGTTTTGTGCCCATTTTATCATACAGTCTTTAACCAGCTCATTTTCAGAATCTCTTTATAACAAAATATTATAAATCCTCTTAATATGCATTGAACCTTTCTCTTTTATCTGTCTTACCAATTCCTCTTCATGCAACATTAAACCAGTTTTTTGATCTTCCCTCCATCTCAATTGAAGTTGAATATACTGTAACCAAGTTAAATTAATCCCTTCTTCCAACAGAGTATTTAATGTCTTTAATTGCCATCTACTCCCATCATTAAAAAGTACCTCTTTATATAAAATCCCCCTGAGTGACTTTATATTTATATTCCGTATAATATGACCAAGATCCAACCACAAAGGTATTTTGTAATCCAATTTAAGCTGGTGCTTCTTCCATACTCTCATCAAAGAGCTTCTGAGTATGTGACTCTTGAATACTTTATCAACTATATTTTCATAGAATAAATATGCATGCCAACCTAATTCCAAATCGTGGCTTTCTATATTCAATATTTCTGTCCTTGTCATTCCAAACCAATCATTCGCTTGTGTCAATGCAGCTGCTTCATAATACAATCGTAGATTTGGAAGTTTAAGGCCACCCCTTTCACGAACATCTTGCATAATTTTCAGTTTAACTCTTGGCTTTTTCTCATTCCAGATAAACTTATTCACACCTTTTTGCCATTGCATAAGATGTTTATCACTTTTGAGCACCGGAATCATTTGGAACAAAAATAAAAATCTAGGTAGAACATTCATCTTAACTGCTGCTATTCTTCTGAGTAAAGATAGCTGCAGCTTTTTCCAAGTTTCCATATCTTTTTGCACCTTTCGCCACAACACTTCATAATTATTTTGAAAAAGTTTTATATTTGAGGCTGCAATTTGAACTCCTAGATATTTCACCTTTGCTACTATTTCAAATCCTGCCAACCTTTCGAGTTCCTTCTTTTGAACTTCTGACATTTTTAACTATCATCTTGGTTTTTTTCTGATTCAATCTAAATCCGGATACCATACCATATTCTTCTATAATGTCTTTTGTTTGGATTATTGATTCCATCGGCCGTGTTAGGGTAACAACCAGATTGTCTGCAAATGCCCTTGTTCTGTAATCCTCTTGCCTTATAGCTATTCCATTTAGAGTACTCGAATCCCGCATTCAACAAAACTTCTAAAGTTAAAATAAACAACAATGGGGATAACGGACAACCATGTCTTGTTCCTTTTTCAATACAAAAATTTGTAGTTAAACTTCCATTAATGATAATTTGTGCTGTTTGCTCTTGATAAATTGCTGAAACTGCCTGAACAAACTGGTCCCCAAAGTCCATTTTTGTTAAAGTCTTTAATAGAAAGTTCCAATTAACTCGATCAAAGGCTTTTTCCGCATCCAAAAACACCAGCACTGAAGGGATCTGTTTACTCTTCTCAAGATGTTCCAGTAAGTCTATAATTTGCCTCACATTATCCTTCATATATCTGCCTTCTATAAATCCAGCTTGGTCATGATGAATCACCTCTTGCATAACTGGCATTAATCTGTTGGCTAATACTTTTGCAAAAATTTTATAATCTGTATTCAGAAGAGATATTGGTCTAAACTTTTCCGGTTTTGTAGAACCTTCCTCTTTTGGTATCAATGAAACGAAGGCTGCTTTCCATGAAGGGGGTATTTTACCCCTTTTTGTATACTACAAAATAAGTCTTTGAGATGTTCAATCATTTCTACTTGTAAAGTTTTATAATACACCGCTGTTAAACCATCCGTCCCTGGAGCTTTAGCTGTTTTCAATTGTTTGATTGCAAAAATAATCTCCTTGACTGTTATAAGTTAATTCATTCTTTCCTTTTGCTCCTTAGAGATTTTTACTCTCCTCTCTTCTACATATTTATCTATAAGTTCAATCTGTATATGATCTTTAGCATATAATTTAGTATAATAATCTAAAAAGGCTTCTTTGATTAGGCTTTGTTGAAAAACTTCCTTCCCTCCGTGCTCAATACTGCCAATAACATGAGAACTCTGCTGTTTCCTCAATGTATATGCCAGCCACCTGCCCAGTTTGTTAGCATTACTAAATGTATTATATTTTGCAAATTGTAGGTTAGTTGCTGCTTGTTCCGCTATAAGCATTTGAAACTGGTCTTTCAGATGTTTTATGATTTCCTGTAATTTTTTGTCCATCGGATTTTTTACAAGTAATTGTTCTTTTTTCTTTATCTCTCCTTCTATTTCTAAACTTTTCCTTTGCTGATTTAACTTATGTTTAGAATTCATATGAATCAGTACCCCTCACATATATGCCTTACTCGCATCCCAAACGATTTCAATAGGAGTGCCCTTATTCAAATTCATTTCAAAAAATTCTTTCATTTGTTTTATAAGTTCATTTATATTCTTTTCATATCTGAACAAGTTTTCATTTACTCTCCATGATCTTCTCTCGTTCTTTCCCATTTCCATTTCTATCCATACTGGGCTATGGTCAGTTAGAGTCCTCGGAAATATCTTTGTTTTCTTTGTTTTTAAAAGTAAGTCAGCTGTAACTAAAATAAAATCAATCCTGGAGAAGAATCTATGTCGGTCTGAAAAAAAGGTAAAATCCAATTCTTTTGGGTTCTGCACTCTTCATACATCTTTCAGCTCAAAATCTTCTTTCATATCAAAAAAAGTCTGTGGTAATTTAACACATGATTTTGCCAAACTCTTCTTATCTTTTGTAATATGTATTACCCCATTCCAATCTCCCATAAGTAGAATAGATCTATAATCCCATTGCAATATTTTAGAATGTATTAATTTATAAAAGTTTTCTTATTGCTGGTTGGGAGCATAAATTCCAATCACCAAAAGTGGGCCATTCTGTGTATGTAGCTCGATTGCTATATATCTTCCACAATCACCTGCTTCTATAATTTTGGCTAATAATCTTTTATTTCTATACATCACAACACCATTCTTTTTCTCTGAATTTGAAGCTATAAATTGTGCACCTAATTTAGAATTCAGCAAATATTTTTGATCCTGTATTCTGATGTGGGTTTCTTGCAAACAGATAACATCATTGTTAAATTGTCTCAAATAATGAAATATTTTCCTTCTTTTCTGTGGTGAATTCAGTCCATTCACATTCCAAGATAGAAATTTAATTGTCATTTGTAGTCTCACGAAGCAATAAGAGTATTTGCTGAAGTTTCTGTTCCAGAGTGGTAGTCTTCGGCCTGGCTCCTCCCATGGCTTCAGTTTTCTGTGGTTTACCATTGGCAACCTTCTTATCTTGTGGTGGAATGGACTTCTGCTGCTGTTGTTTGTCTAGAATTTGCTTATGAGTTGCTCGAGTTATATGCTGATCTTTAGGTTCCTGCAACAACAAGTCGAGGTCCAGTGCCACCTCTCTTGTATTTCTGGGTGGCCCTTTTCTAGTCTCAGAAAAATCCAGCAATGGTTCATCCAAAGAGCCCCCTATTGCTCCTTGAATTTCCTCTATTGCGAGTTGAGTTTCCTTTGCCTCCAGCTCCATCTGTTTCCGCTGTTCCTCAGACTCTTGTTCAAATTCCTTCTCTATAACACCCTCCTCTATAGCTAACACTGAAGATGTACGTGGAGATGCTGGGCCAGTTTTAAGAACTCTGAAATAAAATTCTTCCGCCTTTTCCACAGTATTTAATCGGTACCTCTCTCCTTGGTATCTCAGTATTATACCAACTGGGGCATCTCATCTAAATGGAATTTGTTGTTTCTTCAACTCAGTCGCCAAAAATCCAAAATCCTTTCTGGCTCTTAACATCTTAGGCGGCAATTCTTTTTTAAAAAAATAATTTTTATTGATTATAAACAAGATATAAAGGCAGTACATATACAAATGAATAGAAACAAAACCCCACCACCCAGAAAACCTACACCACATTTGTGACATTTTACATATATGTTTGTCATCAACAGAATAAATAGTGTCTTAGTTTCTAAATTGGTGCAAGAGTAATATTAAATTCATTTGTTTAAATATTTTACATTATAAATATATTTATATTATCTTCTTAATCATTTGTTACTATTAGCCTTTCACCCAAATTTTCATCTTCTATGTTTGTGCTAATTTTACTTTCCAGCCATTTATACCATTTGTGCCACACAAGATAAAAATCGCTTTCCTCCCTATCCTGTAATTCCATCGTCAATCTGTCCATTTCGGCACACTCTGCTATCTTTGAGATAATTTTGTCTTTTGTTGGAAGTTTATCTAATTTCCAGTTTTGTGCGAACAATATTTGTGCAGCTGTCAATATATGTATAATGAGATATCTTATTTCTTTCGTGTATTGCATTGTGATCATACCAAAGAGGAAGAGTTCTGGATTTGTCTCTATTTCTAAGTTCATTATTTCATCAATCATTGTTTTAATATCCTGCCAATATTTTGGGGCTTTACTACACTTCCACCAGGCATGGTAATATGTTCCTTTTTTTGTCTTACATTTCCAACAGAATGGGGAGGTGTCAGGATATATTTTGGCTAATTGGGCTGGGGGTAGGTGCCATCTGAAAAACATTTTAATGAGGTTCTCTTTATATGATGTGGCTCTTGTCATTTTAATGTTTTCTTTCCATAATTTCTCCCAATTTGCCAGTTGAATATTGTGCCCTATGTCCCTCGCCCACCTTATCATGTTTTCTTTAACTGTTTCTTCTGTTAATTTATATCTAAGGAGGTAATTATATATCTTAGTTATCATTTTTTGTTCTGTTCCCTGTAAAATCCTGTCAAATTCATTCAAATCATTGGCAATTCCATATTGTTTTTTATCTATTGTGTATCTTGAGTATATTTGAGTATAGGGCCACCAGTCAATATTTATGCCAGAGTTTTGTAATTGATGTCTTGGGATAAGTTCTCCTTCCTGGTTTAATAGATCTTGATATCGCATCATCTTTCCTGCCTCAACGGTATTTGGATGTATTAAAGCCTCCATTGGGGACCACCATTTAGGTATATTAATATAATGATTTTTCTTGATTTCCTGCCAAATCTTGAATAATGAACCTCAAATTATATGTCTTTGGAAGTACATATGTCTTTTGTTTGGTCTGTCCCATAGGAAAGCGTGCCATCCTTGTGTTAAGTCAAATCCTTCTAAGTATAGCATTCTTTTATTGTCCAATCTCATCCATTCTTTAATCCAGGTCAACCCTGATGGTTTATAATAAAGTTCCCATTCTGGTACTGCTAGGCCGCCTTTATCTTGTGAGTCTTGCAATGCTTTAATTTTGATTCTGGCCCTCTTCCCTTGCCATATGTAGGTCTTTATAATTTTATTAAGATTTTTTAAAAAATCTCTTCCCGGATGTATTGGTATTACCTGAAACAGAAATAATATTCTTGGTAGTATGTTCATTTTTATTGAGGCAATTTTACCCATCAATGAAAGTTGTAGTCTATTCCAGATTTCCAGATCGTCTTTAATTTGTTTTAATAATTTGGTATAGTTGTCTTCTTTGATTGTAATTGCTTTTGCCGTCAACCATATAGCTAGATATTTTATCTTCTTTACTGTTTGAATTCCCAATTCTTCTAATTTCAAGCTCTGTGTGTAGGTCATATTTTTCGTCAATATTTTTGTTTTTTGTTTGTTTATTTGAAGTCCCGCGACTTCCCCGTATTCCTCTATCATTGCCAACAGTCTGGGTCCCGATGTTCTTGGATGTTCCATGATGAAAATTACGTCATCTGCAAAGGCAAGCAGTTTATACTCTTCCCCTCGAATCTTAAGGCCTGTGATATCTTCCTCTTTCCTGATTTCATTTAATAGGACTTCTAGTGCTATTATAAAAAGTAGGGGTGACATGGGACATTCTTGCCATACTCCTTTCTGAATGTCAAAAATTTGTGTCATATCGCCGTTTATTGAAATTTTTGCTGTTTGATACGAATAAATTTTGTTAATCAAATTAAGAAATTTCTCTCCACAGTTCATCATTTCAAGTTGTATTTTAAGAAAGGACCAATTCAAATTATCGAAAGCTTTCTGGGGGTCAAGTGAGATTAGGGCCACTTCTTTATCAATCTTCTGGTCGTAGTATTCTAAAATATTTATGATTGTTCTCAAATTGTTTTTAATCTGTCTCCTAGGTATGAAACCATTTTGGTCAGGATGTATATATTTGTGAATTATTACTTTAAGTCTCTGTGCCAATATTGACATAAATAATTTATAGTCCACATTAAGTAATGAAATTGGTCTGTACTTTTTGACTTGACTCGGGTCTGTGTCTTCTTTATGTATTAATGTAATGATGGTTTCTGTCCAAGATTTTGGTATTTCGGCTGTTAGTAATGCTGCATTAAAAACTTGTAATATTGTTTCATCTATTGATTGTTGACAATATTTGTAAAATTCGGTAGGGATTCCATCTAGCCCTGGAGTTTTATTGTTCTTTTGTTTTTTCCAAGCTTCAATCAGTTCAAACATTGTTATGGGTTGATTTAGAATCTCTCTATGTTCTTCTTCAAATTGTGTGATATTCGCTTTATGGAGATATTTTTTAATTTGGTCTTCTGGAACATCTTCCTGTTGGTAGAGTTTTTGATAGAATGTTTTAACTATATTTTTTTTCTCTAAGTGTGTATGATGTAAAAACCCTGATTCGTCTTGGAGTTGGTGAATAATTCTTTTTTCTGTTTGCTTTTTTAACTTGTATGCCAACCAACGTCCAGTTTTATTTGCATGTTCAAAGTTGGTTTGCTTTGCCATTCTTATTTTTTGTGCCAATTCAGTTTTTGTAGTCAAGTTCAGTTTGTGTTTGGCCAAATTAAGTTTTTGCTGAGCTATCTTATTATTTGGATGTTGTTGTAATTGAATTTCCCCTATCTTAATTTCTTCCATTAATTCGTTCTTAATTTTTTGTTTCTCTTTATTCCTTTTCGCCACATACGCGATAGTTAAGCCTCTAATATAGGCTTTTGTCGTATCCCATAGGTTTTGTAGTGACATCTGGTCATTTGTATTAATTTGGAGAAATATCTTAATTTCTTTTTCTATCATTTGTTGATATTCTTTTTCCTTTATTACACTTGTATCCATCTTCCATCATTTTTGTTTTCAAAAATCTTTCCAAACTATTTTAACAGGGTTATGATCAGCCCAAATGCTAGGCATAATTTCTGCATTGTATGTTTCCTTACTTAATTGAGGTGTCATCCAGACCATGTCCAGCCTGGACCACGATTGGTGTGGGGCAGAAAAGTATGTGTATTGTTTCACTTTAGTATTCAATTCTCTCCAAGTATCATGTAGGCTCATTTCTTGTGCCAAATTCTTAAATGTTTGTGGCAATATCTTTCTTTTAATTGTGTTCTTCCTACTGCTATGATAATCTTCTCGTGAATTTACGATTGCATTGAAGTCGCCCACAATACAAACATTTTCATAATCCAGTTCTTTGAGTTTATCATGTAATTTTTTGTAAAAGTCTGTTTGGTTTCCATTTGGGGCATAGATAGCTACTATCAGTATTGTTTTTGTTTCCAGTTTTACTTCTATCATTAACACTCGACCCTCTTTATCAGTGTGAATTAATTTAGTTCTTATATGGTCTCTGACATATATTACCACTCCTCTTTTTTTAGAATCTCCTAATGATGTGTAAATTACTCCTAATTTCTTGTCTTCAAGTAATTTCTTCTGTTGTTTTCTTATGTGTACTTCCTGCAGTGTAATTATATCTACCTCTAGTTTTCGCAATTTATTAAATATTTGATGTCATTTACTTGGTGAATTTAAACCATTTATGTTTATGGAAATGAGTTTTAGTTCTTTTTCCATTTTTGCTAGTGTTTATTTATCCGTGGTTTAAGTTTTGTTGTGTTCCTTGTTACTCTTTGTGTAATCCCCATTGCTTCCTCCTTTCCCAACCTCCCCCTTGCCTGATCCCTCCCCTCCTTATTTATTATCTGTGTCTCTTGGTCGCTAGAACTTTGTTCTTCTCTGCTTCCTCTACTTTCCTGTTCTCTTTCGTATCCTAAATGTTGATCAGCAAACTCTTGAGCTTTTTCTACAGTATCTACTCGAAATTTTTCCCCTCCCATGAGATGAGTACCCCTTCTGGAACAAGCCATCTGAATTTTATCTTGAGCTTATTCAATTGTCTAGTTAAGAAATTATAATCTCTCCTCCTATCTCTGGCCCTTCTTGGTACTTGTTTTAATGTCAGAACTTCCCTGCCTTTGTACATTACTGTCTCCTCTCTCATTTTTCTATATATTTCTTCTTTCATTGTTTTCTTTGTGAACCTAATATGTACTTCTTTCGGGAGTTTATTTCTTCTTGCATAGTTGGTATAAGCTCTATAAATTTCATCAATTCCATTCCTTATTTCGTTACTATCTTTGTGTGTCGTCTTTGCCATTATTTCAATCATAATTTCGCCCAAGTCTTCGTCCCTCTGTTCTTCTACATTTTGGAATCTTAAATAAAATGATGCCTTCTCCATTTCAAGAAATGTCAATGCATCTTCAGTATCTCGGGTCCTCATCGTTTGTTGATTTTCCATCTTTTCTAACCTGGTAGCTGTGGCTTCCACTTTTTGTTCTACTTTATCAATTCTTTGTTCATTATCCAAAATATTTTGTTGATTTTTTACTACCTTTTCATCTATATTTTTAATATCATCTTTGATCTCCCCTATATCCAACCGCATTTGTCCATGATTTCTTTTGGTTTCATCATGGTTGAGAGTCATCTTATCTTCCATCCTTTTCATTCCCTTTTGTATCATTGCAAGTGCGGCCTTAATATTTTGCATACCAATAATAGTGCTAGTTTTTTCTTTATCCATCGGTTCTCCTGTTTTCTGTTGTACCGGGGAGGCCACCAATAATGTTTGGGTTGGGGGAATCTTCTTTGCTGTTTTAGTAGTGGTTGATGTAGCTGAAGTTGCCATATCTATCATATATGTTATTCTTGATCACAATTTCATAAATCTAGTAATCACTTAATTAATGTGTATAGTTCAATATAAAATATTATTATGAGACTATTTGAAAATACTTCTAAACAATAGTGCAAAAATATAATTACAGAAGGAGAAGAGGAAAAAGAAAAGACAAAAAGTATAAAAAGTATAAAAAAGAGAAGAGGGAGGGGAAGAAAAAAGGTGGGGAAGTGAGGAAAGGAGGAAACAACGAGGAAATGGTAAGCTTCTAACAATTCATCAATTACCTTACTCTTCAATTAATTAAAAATATATGTATACTTTCTAACAATTTTATAATAATTCTGAAATTAAATCAATATCAATACATCAATTTTGTATGTTTTGTATATACCCCTTTACCCTCTAGATTTTAACTAAATTAATTCTTATAGATCTAGATTAATTAACTTCAAGTAAATAAATTTATCAGCTATGATCAAATATAATTCACTTACGTAGTTTAACTAAATTTAAATAAACAAACTATTCTATTATTAATATTAAGAAAGAAAAGCTAGTAAATTATCTAATGTTATCTTCCAATTGTATTACTTTCTAGGAAAATATAATATACTTTGGCCAAACCAGCTGAAGTTTTTATTGTTCATTGTTTTTATTTCTTTATGTGGACTTATCCTTCTTCCACTCAGTCACTACACCAAAATCTGAATCTTCTTTTTCACTTTAACTCTTTTTCAATATCCAAATTAATCCGCTGAGTTGAACTTATAACTCCAAAGTCCAGGTCCACAGTCCTTGTATCCACTATCTGTTACTCAATGTCTAATCTTCTGTCACTAAATGTATCCAGATAGTTCTGTGTTTGTTAGTTAGCCAAATAGTCAAAAACTCTCACTTGTATCCCAATCTTTGAAAGAAATGTCGCTGAACGTATTGAAAATGGCAACAATTTGTAATAATCCACATAAATGATTTCTTCCGGAATCTATCACTTCTTTCTCCCCGCTTTCCCTTGGTCTGTTTTGTCCAATTCAGCCCAATCGGTCCAGTTAGCGCCAATAAAATCCAATATAATCGCTTATAACAATCAATCAATCCCAGATCCTTCTTCCGGTCTTCAGCACACCACAGTCCTCATGCTCTCTCCTTTTGCCGCAATATTGCACAATCTGTTCTTCTATATTTATCTAATTCAATCCACTCAATCCAATATGTCTAGGGTGTTTAGTTATCACCAATTTAATCGTAATATGCACAGTTCAGAACCACTTTCTCCACTCTCCCTCCATACACTGCTCGAGTTATTTTTGCACTGTCACGATCTGTCAAAATGGCTCCGTTCTGGTCACTCACTCTGTCGCCGCTTCTCTTGCCTCTCTTTCCGTCTCTCTAACACCAGCATCCACTTCTTAATCACCAAATAGTTTGGGTTTAAAATTTCTATGCTTCAGTCTTCTATTGATGACTTATTTTCGCTGTTAATCTTCGCTTCCCACTTACGCAGTTTCCAGCGCCTCCGGCCAGCCCCGAAAAGCTGGTTTTTCTGCACTCTGGACTAAGGGATTTATCTTGTACCTTCAAAAGAGTTGCGATCCCCTTCGAGGTCCTGAGATGCTCCCCTTTCAGCTATTGACCTCTCCACAATCAATAGCGCCAGTTTTGGCTCCAGATGTGGGATTATTAGGAACGCACTGAGGTCACTGCCAGAAGTTCAGGCGGCAATTCTTTATAGATCCCAATCTCCTTTCCATTCACTTGAACAATAGAAACAAAAGACTTTTGCAAGTTATCATTTCTCATTCTTCTATCTGTAAAGTAGATCACCACATCTCTAGGCAAGTTCCTTTGTTTTGCCACCCAAGAATTCACTCTGTAGACCTTGTCAATCTTGCACAAAACATCTTCAGGGTTAACCTTTAGCATTACAGCAAGGGCATCAGCACAAACCACTTTCAAATCCTCTCTGTTGTTTTCTTTTATTCCTCTCAGTCTTAAAGCAAATTCCATAAATCTGAATTGCATCATAGTTACTTCATTTTCAATTCTTTGAGTTTTATTGTCCACATTAGCAATTTTATTATCAGCTTTCCTCATTTTAGATTCAAATTCTGAACTGAGTTCAACCACTTTTTTTATCAATCTCAACAACCACTTCTGACAAACCAATAACAACTGTCAATATATCTCTTTTCATCTTATCATACTTTTCTTGAACCACCTCTTTAATTTCTTGCTGGGACTTTTCAAATCTCTGCTGGGACTTTTCAATTTTTTGATCCATTGCTTCAGTTTGGTTCATCAAAGCCCCAGCAATAAATTCCTTCAAATCCTTAAATCCAGTCTCCTTTTCTTGGCTCTGAATCTGCATCCCTGACTGCTCTTTTGTTTGGTGAGTAGGGGAACCCCCCCTGCAGCTTTAGGAGCTGGTTTGGTCTGTTTTGAAACCATATTTCTACGCAGTCTTATTCTTTCTAAGAAAGAGGTCTTCCCCCCTTTTCCACCACAGAGTCCTTTTAAAAACTTCCCCAGCTTCAATCAGAGTTGTAGTAGAGATAGAACAAAATGAAATCACTTTAAAAAAACTGTCCTCTTTTCTTCTAACAAGTGCTGTTGCTTTAAATGCTTTAATACACGTTGAAAGACACAGGCATTTCCACTTTCGCTTTCAGCTTTTTTCCTCAGCTGAAGCCGGACGCCATTTTAATTAACTTTCACTCTTTCTCCATTCTTAAGCTTATTGACAGGGCTAGCATAAATACTTGAGTTTTTAGTTAAAAGTCCCGGTTTCACCCTGCTTGATTTAAAGGATTTAGTTATTTTCCTTTGCTGAGGCTGGTCGCGTCGTCTAGCTCTGCTGAGAGCAGAGTTGTCCCCGGAGTCTGGAGCTTCGGCGAGCTGAATAGGGAGCCTCACCCTGCTTCCTCCCCAGAAGCAAAAAAGTCTGGGGGCTTCGTAGCGGGCTCTACCTGGTCTCGTCAGCTCTCCTCACGTTTCCTCAGGAATACAGAGTTTTGCAAGCCGCCTCTCAGCTGTAGAGGTGGCTCTTTATGGGCGGTGGGGCTGGCAGTCCCGAAGAGACAGCCAGAGATGACAGTGAGGCCAACCGGAAGCCCAATTAACTTAGAATTTGATCTAATTTCCTAAAAAAGTTTTTTTCCAATCTTGCAGGGGCTGTTTGGAATAAAAAGATCCATTTCAGTAAAACACGGGCTTTTATCACGGCAATTCTACCTAAAAAAGAGATCTGAATATGCCGCCATCTCTCCACTTCATTCGCTGTGTCTGTTAATAATTTGGAGTAATTGAGCTCCTTGATAGAAGAACATCTATTTGTAAGTCAAATATCTAAGTATTTAAGTTTTTTGACACAATTAATCCCCATAATACTTTCGATCTTTTCCTTTTGGGCACCTGACAATTTTTTTGTTAACATTTTGGTTTTATCTTTATTAATTTTTAATCCCGCTACCTCCCCGTATTCATCTAATTTAGTGAGTAATTTTGGTCCCATAATAAGAGGGTCTTCTAATATAAAAACCAAATCATCGGCGAATGCTTGGAGTTTGTATTCTTCCCTTTTAACTTTTAAGCCCTTAATTTCTGAATCCTGCCTGATCGTTTTAAGAAATGGTTCAAGTGTTAAAATGAAAAGCAGCAGTGAAAGAGGGCATCCTTGTCTGGTACCTTTATAAATCTGTATCTCATCGGATAGTGATCCATTAAACAATAACCTTGCTGATTGTTTAGAATAGATGGCTTGAACTGCCCTTGTAAATTGAGACCCAAAGCCCATAACTTCCAATTGTTGTAGTATAAAATTCCAATTGACTCTGTCAAAAGCGTTTTTGGCATCCAGAAAAATTATTACCATTGGTTTATCAGGGTGTGTCTCGTAGTATTCTATAGCATTCAGTACTACCCATAAGTTATCTCTTAGGTGCCTATGAGGTAAGAAACCATTCTGATCTTGGTGGATAAATTGGGACAAAAATCTTGTAATCCATATTCAGGAGCGAGATTGGCCTATAGTTCTGGATCAGAGTTTTATCTGTATCAGGTTTCGGGATTAGGGACATGTAGGCTTCCGTTCAGGACCGGGGTATCCTAGAGTGTAATAAAACCGCATTAAATAGATCTTTGATGTACAAACTAAGTGAGTCAAAGACTCCTTTATAAAATTCATTAGGAATCCCATCTAGACCCGGAGTCTTGCCATTGGCTTGTTTCTTGATAGCTACTGCTATTTCCACAACTATAATTTCTGCATTTAAAATTTCTTTGCAGTAATCTGAAATTATCTCTAATTGTAGGTTCTGGAGATAACTCTTGACTTTATCTTCCCGATGAATTTCTTGGCTATATAAGGAGGTATAACATTCTTGGACCACCTTTGCTTTTTGTTCTGTAGTACCTACCAAATTTCCCATAGGATCCTGTAAGAATTCAATCTTCCTAGATTCTGCCTCTTTTCTTAATCTGTATGACAACCACTGGCCCGACTTGTTAGCATGCTCAAATTGGTTTTGTCTACATTTCCGAATTTTATTCACCAAATCGTTTTGATCTACGATAAATAACCCATGCCTAATTGAATCAATTTTCTCTTTATTCAAATTATTATGTGGATCTGAACGCAGGTCTCTTTCAGCTTTCTCCAGTTCAGCTATTAACTCAATCCTTTTGGCCTTCTCCTTTCTCCATTTGGTAGTTGTGTATTTTATTACCAATCCTCTAACTACTGCTTTGGCAGTGTCCCAAATATTTTGAAGGGAGGTATCTTCTCTCTTGTTTTTGACAAAAAAATGATTTAATTTTTTTAAATCATATTTATAAATCCCTCATCTTTCATGATCTCTCTCTTCCAGTGGATCCCTTCCATTTTATTACCAAAGGATGGTGGTCTGCCCATATATTCGTCCCTATTTCAGCCAAATTTATGTCTTCTTTCAAGTCTGTTGTTGACCAGACTATATCTATCCTGGACCACGATCTATGCCTGAGGGAGAAATATGTAAAGTGCCTTTGCATAGGAAAGAAGTCTCACCAGACGTCTCTTAACCCTAATTCTGTTCTTAGGTTATCCCATGTTTTGGGGAGTACCTTCCTATGTCCTTTTTTGTATTTAGGAGAACCCTTTCCTGGATCATAATCAATTGAAGTATCAGCAATTGCGTTAAAGTCTCCTACTATGCATACATGCTCATAATTTAATTCATTAATTTTCTTATGCAAATCTTTAAAGAAACTCATTTGGTTAACATTAGGGGCATATATATTTACTAACAATCCTTTTTTTTGACCAATACTAATCTCTAACATCAGTGTCCTACCCTCTGTATCTGCATACACTTGACGTTTCACCAGGCCTCTCTGGTCGTAAACAACAACTCCTCTTTTCTTTTGGTCTGCCAAGCATACGTACAACTTCCCCAGTTTACGATAAATTAAAATCTTAGAATGATCTTTCTTTATATGGGCCTCCTATAAACATATAATATTGCAATTATTTTTTTGAAGTTTAGCCCAGATCTTTTTCCTCTTAGGGAAAAAGCGTTTAGGCCATTGATGTTAACAGAAAACAGGTGGAGTAACTCCATACCTCTATTTACCTGCTTTCTTGAGTTTCTGGGATCTGGTCTTGGGTTGGAAATTTGTTCCTCTTTCTTCTCCAGATCGGGCTGAATCTTTGTCATGTCCAATATGCTCTGTGGCTGTTGTTTCCTGGGTTACCTCTTCTTAGCTCTTACTTAGATTACCACCTTCACTCTCTTGGTCACTAAGATTGATATAGGCCTCTGTGAAGTCCTGAGCTTCCTGTATGGTTTCCAATCATAACCTTTGGTCTTGCCAGGTAAATGTCAGGCCTTCCGGTAGAAGCCAGCGATAATGTATTCCTTGTTTCCTCAGCCATGTTGTCAAAAAATCATATTTCCTCCGAACATCTCATACTTGTCTTGGAAGCTGGGGCAATACTATTAGTAGATTATCTTTATAGGTGAAGGTTTGGTCTCTCATTTTCCAAAACATTTCATCCCTTAGTGCTATTCTTGTGAATCAAACATGGATGTCTTTGGGGAGTTTGTTGCACTGAGCATAATCAGTATATACTCGGAACACATCGTCAATATCTCTTGAAACTTCTGCAAAATCTCTTCCAGTAATTCCTGCAACGATCTCTCCCATTAGTACATCCAGGAGTTCACCTTTCTCTTCAGGGATGTTTTGAAACTGTAAGAAATAGCCAGAACGATCCATTTCGAGGAAGATTATCTCTTCTTTGATTTTTTTTATTAGCCAAGGCATGTCGGAGTTTGAGCCACTCCATCCTACAGGTCACCTTCTCGGTCTTTGTCTCGGAAGCTTGAATCCATTCCTCGTGATTAGTCAAAGTATTTTGGACCTCCTCAAACTTTGCATGGAATACCTTGTCTCAGTAGTTAATGTTTTGACATTCCTCTTCAGCTCTTCCAGGGTCTTTGACGTTGAGTCTTGATTTTTAAACAACGTCTCCTGTATGGATTGGAGAATATCTTGTGTTGATAGTTTGCCCGGAGCTGCCACGTCTTCAGTTGATCTTCATAGCATCACAGAGGTGATGGCTGGAGATGAGGTTGAAGAGGTCATGATTGCCTTCTTCTTCAAAGTAGTAGTTGCGGTAGCCATTTTGTATATTCCTAAAAAGTCTTTCCAAGCAATCATACAACACCAAATAGTTTCACCACCTGTTATCAAAATTCACTCTTGCTTCACTATGTCCAAACCACGCTAGGGGTACATTTACTCACTAATTTCTACTAGCTATCTAAAAGGAAATATGAAAAAAAAAAAGGGAGAAAAAGTCCAACTGTAATGAATCTAGGTGCAAGTAGGAATTTTTCACTAGATGGTCACTAGATGGCAGCAAACACCGAGTTTTCCAGTTCTCCAGATATTCTTACAATCCAAGCAAATTCAAAAGTGAAAGCTCATGCTAATGGCGTTCTTCGCAACAGAGAGTATTACTGCTGAGTCAAAAACAGAAAAATCAAAGGAAGCGTCTCACTCTTTCATTCAAAGACTGTGGATGATCACATTCCCAAGCAGTAAATCAAAATTAAAAATTGGCCAGTCGTAAAAACAGAATGGAATCAGATCGCAATAGTCACTTATAATCCAAAGTTGATAATCTTCTCAAACTGCCAACCAACTCTCTGCCACTCACTCGGTTTAGGCTCTGGGGGTAGGAAAAATTTAAACTACACTACCTTGCAGCTTCTAATCAAATCACAGTCTCAAATTACCGATCGGGAGTCAGTCTTTTAATTCGGCTGGGATGAATAAACTTCCTCAAGCAGTATAGCCACAACCTTGGAGCACCATAGCAGGCATCCTCTCACTGTGCCGACATCGGGGAGGAACTTCAGTCTCTTCGTGCAGCCTGCACTTTCCACACAGAGCTTGCAAACTTCCCTTTTTTCCACCAAGCTTCCCACTCAGTGGTGGCTTCAAAGAAGCTTCACTGAAGCAACCGGGTACAGCAAACGGAGAATCAGCTTGGGAGAAGAATCCCTTGCCTCCTCCAGCTGCTGTGACTTCACAGGAAGTCTTCCACACAACTTATTTCTTAATACTAACTCCGGACTATGGATATTATATAGATATATAAATGTAAATAGAAATATATACTGTTATATAAACATATGAAAAGATATAGGAATATATATATATAAGATATATGTAAGATTATATGTATATAAAAAGAGTTAAGAATTAATATAAATATTTAAAATATCAATATATTAGGCAAAAAGGTATCAAAGTACAAAATACAATATCAAAGTTATTGTATGTATCGAAAATTTTTCTCCTGGTTCCCCCCCCCCCCTTTTTAACTACGTGAAGATCTTTGTTGCTCGGCCTCTAATATTTTCCAAGTCCTCCTTTTTTCCAAGTCCGTTGAGCTAAATCAGCAATCTAGAGTATTTTCCTCAGCTAATTTGTCATTGAGTCAACCTCTATTGCAACTCTTCAATTATCGTGCTGTAAGGTCTTGGTAATGGCTGCACTTCCTGTTCTCTGATACAGCCAAATCTCCATCTAATTTATATCTCCAATCGCTCTGTGGCTATAAATAACAAAAAGTTTTCCTGCTTAATTATTACTGGCTGTGTCCACTGGTCTTCTGTTAGTGCAAGTAGTCCCAACGATCTTTTTGTTCTTCCCCACCAGCTTGTCAGGGTTCTATAGCCTTTCAGTCTGCTCTCTAATTCCAGTCACCGCTCCTTTCCTCTCTGAGTTTTTGACACCTGACTCCGCCGGCCCCTTTCCTCCGATGTCAATCTCCACATATGCAGGGAAAAGTGTGATAATCCGACTGCAACACTGCTATCTCTGATCTTCCTTGCTTCCCATCTTGTTGCTGGCTACCGCAGCCTTGGGTCTGCCATTAAATGGCAGACACACATCTGTTAGTTTGACAGAGCTGTCTGGTCTTTTATCCAAATTTCATTTCATATATAATATTTCATCTCCATGCTTTATTATCTATCCATTGATAAAATAGCTCCCATATCAAACAATATTGTTTATCTTCCTGTTCTCTTATTTCAAATGTTAATCTACTCATTTCAGCACAATCCAGCATTTTCTTAATAATTTCTTCATCAATAATTATCTTCTCTCCTTTCCAATTTTTTGCAAAAAGAATTCTGGCCACTGTTAAAATATTCACAATTAAATATTGCAATTTTTTATTAAATGTCTCTGGTAAGATCCCTAATAAAAATGTCTCTGTTTTAAGATCAATATGTCTTTGTCATTTTTTCCAACCATGTGTGTATCTTAGTCCAATATCTCCTTGCTTCTACGCATGTCCACCACATCTGGTAATAAGATCCTGGGGTCTGATGACACTTCCAACACTTCTCCTATTTGTTCTTGAACATTCTGGCTATCCTCGTTGGGGGTAAATGCCACCTGTAAAATATATAAATTCTCCTTATATGCTGTAGACATTGTCATTTCATAATTATGTGAACACAATTTTTCCCATTTCTCTAAATCAATACCATAACCAAAAATTTTTTCCCCATGCTATCATTGATTCTTTAACTTGTTCTTCTTTCAATTTTACCTCTAGCAAATATCCATATAACTTTTTAATTACGTGGTCATCAGAACCCATTAATATCTTATCTAAAATAGTCAAAACATTATAAAAGCCTTCTTGTTTGAGATCTTCTCGATATCTAGAAAATATTTGCATATATGAAAACCAATCCATTTATAAACCCTGATCTTCTAAGTCTTGTTTTAGTTTAAGTTCACCCTTTTCATCCAATAATTCACTATATCTAACAATTTGTTCCCCTTTGAAGATCACTGGATATGAAAAAGCTTCAAATGTAGATACCCAGACTGGAATCTTCAAATAATGATATTTTTTAATCTTCTTCCAGTTCAAAAACAAGGCTTCACATATCTGATGTCTTCTAAAATACCCCTATATTTTAGTTCCTTTGTACCATAAAAAGGCATGCCACCCCATCAACTAATCATGTCCCTCCAAATTCAGCAATCTAGTGTTTTTCAATATTACCTATTCTTTAATCCACATTAAACTCGGTGCTTGGTAATATAATTCAAAGTTAGGTAGACCAAAACCACCCCTCATTTTAGCATCTTGTAACAACTTAATTTTTATTCTTGCCTTTTCCCCTTGCCAAATATATTTCAATATCATTTTATTCAAATCTGTAAAAAAATCCTTGTCCAACTTTATCGGAATTGTCTGAAATGAATACAAAATTCTAGGCAAAATATTCATCTTAATAGTTCTCCCAATTAAAGATAGTTGCAAATTTCCCCATTTTTCCAAATCTTGTCCTATCTGTTGTTTAACCTTATTATAATTATTTTCCTTAAGAGAACTACACCTTGCTGTCAAATGTATCCCCAACTATTTTACCTTATTCGTGACCTACATATTTGAAATCTCCATCAATTCTTCTTTTTGCTTTTTCAACATAATTTTAGTCATTATCTTTGTCTTTTCTTTATTAATTTTCAAACCAGCTACTTCCTCAAACTCTCCAATGCTTTCTAACAATTTATTTATTGACATTAATGGTTCTTCGATAATAAAGACCAGGTCATCTGCAAAAGGTTGCAACTCATATTCTTCTTTCAGAATTTTCATACCTTTTAACTCTTTTTCTTCTCTAATATTTCTATTTAAAACTTCCAATGTCAATACAAACAATAGTGGGGACAGTGGACATCCTTGTCTAGTGTGCCTTTTTCTATTTCAATAAAGTCAGACACTTCTCCATTTATCATGACCTTGGCCTTTTGTTTGGAGTATATAGCTTCAATTGCCTGTAGAAATTTCTTTCCAAAGCCCATCTCCTCCATTTGCAATGTCATAAATCTCCAATTCACATTGTCAAAAACTCTTTGTGCATCTAAAAATATCAAAGCCATCTGCTTTTCAGGATGGGCTTCATAATATTCTAAGGTATCCAAAATTATTCTTATATTGTCTCTAATTTGTCTTTTCGACAGGAATCCATTTTGGTCAGATATATAAAGTTATTCAAATATCTCTTAAGCCTTTCTGCCAGTATTGTAGCAAAGATTTTATAGTCTGCATTTAGCAGGGATATAGGACTATAGTTTTTGATTAGTTTGGGTCTGCCTCTTCTTTGTGAATCAATGTAATATAAGCCTCAGTCCATGTTTTGGGTATTTCTCTTTTTGCCATTACTTCATTCATAACCTCCAGCATTGGGATCGATAAAGATTCTTGTAACGTCCTATAATATTCAGCTGGCAGTCCATCTGGGCCTGGTGCCTTTCCATTCTTCTGTTTCTTAATTGCCTCAGTTAGTTCCATCATCGTTATGTTTCCATCCAACAGCTCCTCAACATCTTTAGGAATTTGTGGTAGTTTTGCTTTTTGTAAATACCTTGCCACTTTATCCTTCTCTATTATGTCTTTCTTGTACAGTTATGTATAGTATTCCTGTATTATTTCCCCCATCTCTTTATTTCCAGATCTACTCTGTCCTTGATGATCAATTAGTTGTATTATTTTTCTTGATTCTCTTTCTTTTTTCAATTTATTTGCTAACCATCTGCCTGGTTTATTTGCATTTTCAAAATGATTTTGTTTGGCAGCTCTATTTTTTGAGCTAATTCTTCCTTCTCTAGTAGATCCATTTTGTGCTTTATAATATCCATTTTAATTTTACATCTTTCTTATATAGATTTTTCTGGAATTCCTTTTCAAGTCTTTTATGACCATCTATCAATATTTTAAGGGTTTGTCTTTTTTTCAAATTTCTTTTCCTTGTATAATCAATAATTAATCCTCTGGCAAAAGCCTTCATTGTATCCCAATGGTTTTGTGTTGATGTTTCTTTCTTGTTTTCCTTGAAGAAAAAATCCAATTCTCAATTCATTTTCTGTATGAAGTCTTTCTCTTTTAATATTGTGTTGTTTAATGTCCATCTAGATCTACCTTTTCACCCTTTCCAGATAGCAATCACCAGGTTATGGTCCACCCATGGGTTAGTATCTATTTTCACTTGTTCAATATTTAAAGTCAATTCCATTGTTGTCCATATCAAGTCTAATCTGGACCAAGATAAATGTCTATCAGAGTAGAAAGTATTTTGTTTATTCTTTCCATTTCTCTCCCTTCATATGTCTTTCAAGTTTATTTCCTCTATCATTTTAAAGAAAGTTCTCAGAAATACCTTTCTACTATGTTTTGTTGTTTTGTGTGCTTTGTAGTCCAATCTTTCATCCACAAGTCCATTAAAATCTTCCATCATACAGACATTTTCATATTCCATTTCAATTACCTTATTATCTAGTTTTCTATAAAAGTCACTTTGATTATTATTAGGGGCGTAAATTGCAACTAAAAGTAATTTTGTATTGTTGTCAATTATTTCCACCATCAAAATTCTACCTTCTGAATCAGTGTATTTCTGTTCTGCCATTAGTATGTTTTTAATATACAAAGCAACTCCTCTTTTTTTACTTTGTGACAATGATGAAAAAGTTTTTCCAACTTTTAGTTGAATCAATAGTTGTTCATGTTGCTTTTTAATATGCACTTCCTGTAGGCAAATTACATCAAATTTAAATTTTTCTAATTTATGAAATACTATTCTTCTTTTACTGGCCGAGTTCAGTCCATTTACATTTATTGAAATTAATTTCCTTTCTTCCATATTCCATATGGAAATATTCCATATTTATAAATACCATATTTTCCAGCGTATAAGATGACTGGGCGTATAAGATGACTCCAGACTTTTTCTGTAAAAATATAGGGTTTGGGCTATACTTGCTGTATAAGATGACCCCTCTTCCAATGCACACCAAATAAAAATTAAAAAACATCAGCTGGCTCACCCACAATGTAAAAGCAGCTGTGCTAGACCCAAAATGGCCCCTGCAACAAGCAGGAACCTCACACAGCCACAAAAAGCCCAAAAACCCAACTTTCACACTTTACACACACAAAATTCTACATACATCTTTGTGAGATTTTGTGCATTTGTGTAGTTAGAGTGAAACACTACAGAAACGCTAAATTTCAGAAAGCTGCATAAATATTATTTTATTTTATTTTTATTTTTATATGAAAGCTAAATTTAAAACTTCCTAGCCTAAAACTTAGACCTAGCCTTTAAATGGCTAGGTCTAAAAAAGAACAACTAAAAAAAACCCCAATTAACTATTTTTTTTAAAGCTCCCAAAGGGGAAAAAAACTTACCCAATAGAACAGGGGTCTCCAACCTTGGCAACTTTAAGACTTGTAGACTTCCACTCCCAGAATTCCTCAGCCAGCTTTGCTTTGCTGGCTGAGTAATTCTGGGAGTTGAAGTCCATAACTCCCTGCCTTCTTGATTGCAGGCAGGGAGATTCAGTTGCTTGCTGATGCAATGGATTGCAGGCAAGTGAAGCAAGGCAAGTGTTGCGGCTAGCAGCTAAGGTAAGCAAGCTGGAGGGGGGGATTTTTGCTACCAATTAGCAGGCAACAATTAGCAGCTGGGATCGCCAGCGCCGTGTAAAAGGAAAAAACTTTTTCTTTTACATGGCTCTGGCGTGTAACTTAGCTGATTAGAAGCAACTCAGCAGGCAATTCAGCTTGGCTCCTCAGAGCCATTTAAGGCTTGTCAGAGCCTTTTGGGCTGGACTGCCTGGTTACAGGAGAACGACACCCGGAGTATAAGACGACCCCCGACTTTTGAGAAGATTTTTGTGTGTTAGAAAGTACTCTTATATGCAGGAAAATACAGTAGGTTTTGTTGTTGTAGTCGATCTGGCCTCACTTTCTTCCTTATATTCCATAACTCCACCAACTGCTCCTTCTTTTTTTTAAAATAATCTTTATTAAATATTTACAATAAAATTAATACACAGTAATAATTGAAAAGCAATATAAGAAGCAAAACATAGAAACACTTAAACACAGGACTAAAACCGAACAACAAACAAGACTAACTAGAGTTAAGCTCACTCTCCAACTAATGTTAACTAATATCATCGTAGCCAAACATTTCAATGCAATCAGGTTCTTTTTATTAACTACAAAACAATTGGTCTGTCCCAAAATTCAAAACAGATTCACTAGGGATAAACAGGAACATGGTATTTCCCTTCATTTACAAACATTTGACAAGCTTCTCCTAGGTGACCAAAGGAAATTTATTTCCAACGTTTATAATCTCCTTCTGTCTAATTTCATGGCGGAGGAGATTGTAAAGGACATGATGATTGCCTGGGGGAGAAATATTGGAACAACAATTCAGCTTGATGCATGGCAAAATGTATGGAACAAAACCATGAAACTGACCCTTTCTTCTCCATTTAAATAAAATTTTTACAAAATGATCTATCGTTGGTACCTCCCCCCTGCCAGAATCGCAAAGATGTCCCCAGGATCTTCTGACAGATGTTGGAAATGTGGGTTGGACAAGGGTACTTTCTTCCACCAGTGATGCATCTGTCCGTCAGCTAAACGCTATTGGGGGAAAATACAGCAATGCTTATTGGAAATAACAGGTGTGAGCTTTCCTTTTCATCCAGACTTCTACTTACTCGGAATAAGAGTAACATTGATAAGAAAGATTGGTATATATTTGTCCATGTCTCAACACCGGCAAGAATGGCATTTCTTCAACTGTGGAAAGATGCAGACAGCCCCCCCCCCCGACTATCTGATAATAAACAAGATTTTTAGATGTGCTGAGATCAACAGGCTAATGTATATCTTAAAAGATAAGAAAGATTCTGTATATAATAAAAGTTGGAATAGATTTTTAGTTTGGTTTAAAAGAAGATTAAATTTAGGAGAAGGATGATCATCTAATTAGATTAACTAGATATTCACTAGGCTTTATAACTCTTTACAATTTTGATAAAAGCAGACCAATTGTTTTGTAGTTAATAAAAAAAATCTGATTGCATTGAAATGTTTCACTAGGATGATATTAATTAATATTAATTGGAGAGTGAGCTTAACTCTCAATTAGTCTTGTTTGTGGTTTTGTTTTAGTCTTGTGTTTAAGTGTTTCTATGTTTTGCTTCATATATTGCTTTTCAATTATTATTATGTATTAATTTTATTGTAAATATTTAATAAAGATTATTTATTAAAAAAAGAAAAAGTTGTATATATAAGATAAGTTATAGACCGTAATTGTGACATAAATTGGAAATAGCGCATTATTTTATTTTATTAAGAAAGTCTAGATAATCATTATACTTTTGGAAGATTTCAATTAACTAACTGTGAATGTAATGAAATTAATTATTAATTAATTACTAACTAATTAATCAATTAATTATAAATTAACTTTTGCTATTAGTATTTAAATTAAGTGTTTCCTATTTTAAATATTGACTGAAAGTGATACTGATTGACTGACTGATATAAATTGATAAGTATAGTTACCTTATACCTGAAGAGTTAGAGAAGTTGTTAACATTAGAAACAAGATAACACTGGATAAGAAGAGGCAGTAATTAGTGAACGATAATTTGGAGAAACATTGAAAGAATATTTAGAGAACAAAAAAGGGTCCTGAAAGAAATGACAAGTCTGTCATCGACAATACTGAAAACAGGAAAGAAGACCACCTCCAACCCCATAATAACCATGACCTCACCAGCAACACAGAGATCAACAGAAGGGCTGTCCAAAGCGGAAAAATCCACAGTAATACCAACCATGCAAACCATGATGGTAATGCAAGAAAAGATGTCAAACAATCATGTTGAATTAAAGACAGATATCCAAGCACTGGACCAGAAGATGAACAAGATCCAAGTTTCAATACATAATAATGAACAAAGGATACAGAAGGCAAAAACCAGAGCAGAACAAAATGAGAAGAATTTAGATACTGTAGACCAGAAACTTATGGCGCAAAACAGGGAGCTAGAGAACTCAATAATCCAGCTGGAGATGGACAGGGCGTCTTTCTATCTACGCTTCCAAAATATTGTAGAAGATAAAGAGGAGGACCTGGAATGGACAATGGCAGAACTAATTGCAGAAGTACTACAACAAGACAAGCAAGAGATAATCAAAGAACTAGATGATGTCTATAGAGTACAAATGAATTACATAAGGAGGAACAGGCTTCCTAGGAAAGTGCATGTCAGATTTGTGAGAAAAAAAGTGAAGGATATACTGTACAATATGGCGAGAGAAAAACCAATAACATACAGAAGAAAAGAGGTGATAATTTTGAAACAGGTTCCCAGGAGAGTGAGGGAAGTGAGAAGGGATTACAGCCTCTTAGCTGTACAGCTAAACAAAAGGAATATATTATTTAGATGGCTACTGCCAGAAGGCATGTTAATCACTTGGCAGGGGAGGAAAATAAAAATAGACACACAAGACTTCCTCGACCAGTTGAGAGGAATGGAGGAAGAACAAAGCAGTAAAGAAGAAATAGAAGCAACAGCATTAGAAGAGGAAACCCCCCCACCAATGGAATTCTAAGGAAGGAATCCCAGAGAAGAAGGAGACAGAAGAAAAGGAAAGCAAAGAGACAAAAGGGAAAAAACCAAGACCACAAAGAGCTATACAAGCAAATAGAATCTAAAAGCGGACAAGAAAATCAGAAATGAGTGACTGGAAACTAATATCAGTAAATGTTAATAGATTAAATGATAATAAGAAGAGAAAACAAACACTTATAAAACTAGCAAAGCAGAATGTAGACATAATATGCCTCCAGGAGGTGCACATAAGAAAAGAAGATGGCCAATGCTTAGAATATAAAAAATTTGGAAAAACTTTTACTTCACTAGCAGAGAAAAAAAAAGAGGGGAGTGATAATTTATGTTAAAAAAGGAATTGAAGCAGAGCTAAAATATAACGACACTAAGGGGAGAATGTTAATGATTGAGGTTAAGAGAGGGAACTCCCCAATACTACTAGTAAGTATAAATGTCCCAAACAAAAAACAGGGGGAATATTTCAAAAAACTTCATGAGCAATTAGGCAAAATGGATTATAATGAAATTTGTATAATAGGTGACTTCAATGGAATAGTAGATTCAGATAAGGACCATAAAAGTAATACAATTAATAAAAACAAAAGGGAAAAATTACCAAGAGCTTTTTTTGACCTAGCAGATTAATTAAATCTAATTGATATCTGGTGGACTCTACACCCAAATGATAGACAATATATGTTTTATTCAAATCCTCAAAAGCCATGGTCAAGAATCAATATGGTATGGGTTAGCAGGAATCTTGGAATAAAAATAGGAATGGCAGAAATTAGCCCGAATATATGGGCCAATTATAATCCCTTAGAAGTAAGGTGGAAGAGCACACAGAGGAAGAAACAACAGAGATGGAGGCTAAATGTGCAACTGTTGAGAGATAAAGAATGCATAGGAAAACGCAAAGAAGAATTAAAACTCTTTTTCAGGGAAAATGAAAATCAAGAAATGCCTTGTATAATAGTATGGGATGCAATGAAGGCCTACTTAAGAATGCACATATAGTGCACATAAAAATGAAGAAAAAAGGAAGGCTCTGAAGGATTACTTAAAATATCTAGGAGAGACTGAAAGGAAACTCCAAGAAAACCCAGGAGATAAAGCAGCAAAAGAAAGCTGGTTGATGTGGAGGCATAAATTGAATATTATCCATCAAGAAGAATTGGCACATAAATTAAAAAGAACAAAGCAATACTATTTCAAGAATGCCACAAACCAGGCAGATGGCTGTCATATAAATTAAAAAAGGAAAAAGGAAAAGGGACTATTCACCAGTTGGAAGACACTAAGGGTAATCTGTTAAACAAAGAAGAGGACAAACTAGAAATTGCCAGGGAATACTATGAAACCTTATATAAAGAGGAAGAGATCCCGGAAGAGAAAATTGAGCAGTATCTGGCAAATGAAGAGCTTCCATGGATAACAGAAGAAGAAAGGGAAATGCTCAACAAAGAGGTCTCAGTTGAGGAATTAAAAACAGCAATTTCCAAACTTAAAAACAATAAATCAACAGGCCCAGATGGATTCCCAGGAGAATTATATAAAAATTTAGAAGTAATATTACTACCAAAATTAGTGGAAATTTATAATGAGGCATTGACGGGTTCCAAAATTCCGGATTCGTGGAGGGAAGCGTATGTCACACTAGAGCCAAAAGAAGGTACCGACCTAAAACAAATTCAAAATTACAGGCCAATTTCCCTTCTAAACACAGACTACAAAATATTCATGAGTATTATGGCGGAAAGAATCAAAAAAATATTAAACACCTTGATACACAAGGATCAGAATGGATTCCTCCATGGAAGTCAGATAAGGGATAATCTGAGAACCGTGTTGGACACCTTAGAATATTACGAAGTGCATCCGGACAAACAGATAGCTTTAGTTTTTTTAGATGCCCAGAAAGCATTCGACAATCTAAATTGGAACTTTATGACCAAACAAATTAGGATAATGGGATTTGGAACAAATTTTGAAAGGATGATAAAAATCATTTATGACAACCAAAGGGAGAGTATCTTATTAAATGGAGACCGGACCAAAATATTTCAGATTAGGAAAGGGGTAAAACAAGGATGCCCCCTGTCACCATTACTGTTTATTTTGTCCCTAGAAGTCTTACTACAAAAAAATCAGAAATAACGATGAAATTAAAGGCCTGAAGATTAGGAAAGAGATATATAAAATGCAAGCATTTGCAGATGATGTAGCCTTGATTTTGGAGGATCTATTAGAATCCGGACAAAAGAATTTAGAGGAATTGGGCAGATATGGAGAAGTATCAGGATTTAAATTGAACAAAACCAAAACTAAAATATTAACCAAGAATATAACTGAGGTGCAAAAGAAAGAGATAGAAGAAAGGCTGGGATTACAGATCATTAAAAAAATAAAATACCTAGGAATCTGGATAACACCAAGGTGTTCATCCCTAAAGGAAGATAACTATGTGCTCTTAATCAAGAAAATAAAACAAAATCTGGATAGATGGGAGAAATTACAACTGTCACTCCTAGGCAAGATAGCTTTGATTAAGATGAGTATCCTGCCTAAACTATTATATTTGTACCAAACTGTACCAGTAAATTTGGATAAAAAATTGTTTTTGGAACTGAACAAAATTATCAGGAAATTTGTTTGGAGGGGTGGGTGGAAGCCTAGGATTTCACTTAAAACCTTACAGGGAAAAATAAACACAGGAGGATTTGGACTTCCTGATTGGGAAATATATTACAAGGCAGCCAAGTTAGTGTGGATAAGGGAGTGGGCAACTCTAGAAAATAAAAGGATCCTAACCCTGGAAGGCCATGACCTACAGAGTGGGTGGCACACATATTTATGGGACAAAGAGAAGAAAAAGAAAACATACTTCCATAGGCATAAAATTAGAGATACAGTAATACAAACATGGACTGAGATCAGGCAGTGATACTACACAAAAGTCCCAGAATGGTTCTCTACAATGGAAGCTTTGATATATTCCAACATGCTGGGAATGGAGAAAATGTGTAGATATAAGGATATTCTAGATGGAGGAGGAAACCTCAAATCCAACAACTCCTTGAGAGGTAAAGGTATTAGTATCAACTGGTGGCCATACCTACAAATAAAGTCTAGATACCAAAAAGACAAGGAGGAATTCGGCACAGAATTAGGATCCAACGGGTTCGACAAGATCTTGATGGGAACAGAAAAAAAGATGTTGGCAAAATTATGCAATTATCTATTGGACGATGATAGAGCAGAAGACACAACTAAAAATCAAATGACTGCATGGGAGAAAAATATTGGGCACAGCATAAATTTAAAGTGGGAAAATATTTGGAACAAGAATTATAAATTGACCAGAGCAGTGAATACAAGAAAATCAGTATAAAATGCTATATAGGTGGCATCTAGCCCTTGCAAGGCTAGCAAAAATATATTCAAAAATAAACCCAAATTGTTGGAAATGTGGTCACTGCCAGGGTACCTTCTTTCACATGTGGTGGACATGCCCTGAAGAAAAAAAATTTTGGAGTAAGAATCAGAAATGGTTACGAGAAATAATTGGAGAAGATATTGAATTGGCACTGGAAATATTTCTCCTGGGAATAATAAAGAGGGCCTATGGGAAAAAAAGAAGTACTTAATAATACGCATTACTACAGTTGCCAGACTGATTTACGCACAATACTGGAAAGAAAAGGCATTGCCACCAGAAGAACATATAATTAGGAAAATATTTGAGTGCACGGAGGTGAGTAAATTAACCCATGAAATAAATGAGGATGAAAACTCAGTCTACTATACTGTCTGGGAAATGTGGTATAAATGAATGAATGATAAAATAAAGGAAGGAGTAAAGGATGGTGTGACTAATAGAAGAAATAAGTAGACTAAGAGACACCAGGTATATATTTTATACATATATAAACACTGCGTCTCCGATGCTAGTAGAATTGTTATATTATGTATTTTCACAAAATCAATAAAATTTTGAAGAGGATCTATGGGGCCAGCCTGAGGGAGAGAAGGGAATAGGAGAGGATTTATGGAGCCAGCCAAAGGGAGAGAAAGGGAGAGGAGAGGGTCTATGGAGCAAGCCTGAGGGAGAGAAGGGAGGGGATAGGAGAGGATCTATGGGGCCAAACCTGACGTAGTGAAGGGGATAGGAGAGGATGTATGGGGCAAGCCTGAGGGAGAGAAGGGGATATGAGAGGATGTATGGTGCCAAGCCTGAGGGAGAGAAGGGAGGGGATAGGAGAGGATGTATGGGCCAGACCAAGGGAGAGAAGGGGATAGGAGAGGATGTAAGAGGCCAGCCTGAGGGAGAGAAGGGAGGGGTTAGGAGAGAATTTATGGGCCAGCCTGAGGGAGAGAAGAGGCATGGTGCCCACCACCCTGGGGGATCCCGGGGCCCCGGAGCTTTTGGCGGGAAAGTTCCCACCAAACTGCAACCTGCATCTTCTGTGGCCAACCAGAAGCAACATGGTGGCCCCCAGGCTACCTACTCCAGTGAGGCTTAGTGGGCCTCAGCTAGGCCACGAGGCCCAGCAACTGATGGTGGCCAGCCGAAGCATCATGAAAACCACTCGGGCCCCCCCAACGGCAAGCCTCGAAGTCTGCCCGGCCACACCTCCTGCAGCGGGCATCAGGGCTGCGAACCAAGTCCTGGTCATGGCCCTGGAGGCCACAATGACCACAACCTTGGTGTCGGGGGTAACCAGCCTCCCTCACTACCCCCAGGAGATCGATGAGGGGGGAGCCTCCAGTCCAGAGCCCTCTAGCCAACCCGACATCCCCACCATGGCAACGGAGAACTCACATCAATGTGTTCAAGGAGCTTCCAGCTGAGCCTCCCACCTCCGACGATGGAAACCTCCTCTGGAGTCTTCAAGGCCAGCGATCCTTGGCATCTTTGGGCCTTTCCAGCCCCATCCTGCTGTCCTCACCCCCTGGTATCTATCCCAGTACTGGGGGACTTCCAGAAGAGTTTTGGGGGCTCCCACTGCCTTCAGCTTTGGGTCAGGCCTGGCCTGGAGCACCGAGAGAGACGTCTGCTCCCTTCAGCTCCTGGGTTGAAATGAGCTCTGAGCATGCCCAGTTGCCCGAGCATGCTCAGTTGGTGCCATCTGAAAAAGAGAAAAATAATAAAAGAAAAATACCAACACTTACCAGCAGAGGGATCCCTCTCCCATTTACTTCAATGGAATCTTCTCAGAAGTACCTTGGACAGCAAGCTGGACCTGTATTTTCTGCTCCAATTTATTCTTCTGCTTCTGCACTCCCAAATAATTTTGAAAAATTGCATCGGGGTGGTGGTGGTGGTGAGAATTTCAACATCTGGAACAAGGAAATACAAGTAAGTCTCTTAAAGGAGGGGACCCTAGAAATGGTTTTAGACCCCCCACTTTTCCCTTGGGGGCTTCAAAAAAAGTGGTACCACAGGAAAGCCTATATCACTCTACTGAGCTCACTGGATGCTAAGTTACACCCAAGCATTCCAGATGGGCTCATAGCTGATGAGATTTGGGGGTTGTCATATAGCTTGTTTAACAGTGATAGCTTGGGATCCATCACAAGGCTTACATTGGAGTTCTACAACACCAAGCTGAGATTTGGGACTAGCATGGCTGAGCACCTGGGAAAGTTGAAGGCACTCAGGGCAGAACTGGTGTTCAGGGACTACCCCGTGATTGAAGCCAACATGATTGCAGTTATTCTGGCATCCCTAAACAAAAGCTGGGGCAATTTTATTGTCTCACTAGAGGGAACCAGAAAGGAAGCCATGACTCTGTCCTATCTCACAGGGACGCTCAATGAGGAAGACAGGTGGCATAGAGATGCAAGAGAATATACTAGGGCCACAACTCAGCACATCAACAGGAGGCACCAGAGTTCAAAGCAGGTTAACACTCTACCCAAGTGTTTTATCTGTGGCTCCGAGGAGCATCGGAAGAAGGACTGCCCCCATTACCAGCAAGGGCCCAAGCATAGTTTCAATCAAGGGAGGGGCAGAAGGGAGGGGCAGAAAAAGGGGCATGGCGGGGGCAGAAGTGGTGCTAAGGGCAATTTTGAATGCACTAGTTATCTCAACCCCGCCACAAAGGCTGATGACTCTGCTGGCCTCTGGTTACTGGACTCTGGGGCTTCATCCCAGATTGCCAACATGAAGCAAGGTTTTAAAAGGTTAAGGAGAATCAACTCCTCTGTCAAGGTTGCCAATGGTGATAATGCTTTGATTGTTGGGAAGGGCACTGTCTCTGTACCAGGGCTGGGCAATGTTGAAAGTGTGTTACATGCTCCCTCTATCGGCAATAATGTGTTGAGCACATTATGTGACTTACATAATGATGGCAGGGTGGAGGTATTTTTTCATAAAGGGGAGGTCATATCACTCGGGACCAAAAGGTTATTGGGACTGTTACTATTATAAATGGTTTACCATATTTCTCCCCCAAGAGCACAGCTACAGGGGACAGCTCACAGGGTGCCACCTCAGAAGGGGCCTGTGCACAGAGAGAGAGAAAGGCCCCACAGCCAGCCCCACGGCTTCTCAAGGCCAATGCGGGTAAGAAACCCAAGCCTTAGCAGGAACCTAAGGCAGATAAGCCCAAAAAAGGGCCTACGGTGCTGACACCACCCAAGGCAGCCAGATCCAAGGGGGTGTCAGTCGGGAAGCCGCTTCATGTCAAATATGCCCACCTTTTACATTGGAGATTAGGCCATGCGAGCTTCCCAGTGGTAAAAAAGATGGGGGAATTTGCTAAGGGGATTCACCTTCAGGATTGTGAGGTGTTTCTGGACAGTGCCCTCTGTAAGAGGGCAAAGAGGAAGGCTGCCCCAATACCTAAGATGTCTCTGCGTAAAACTGAATACTCATATCAATTAGTTCATGCTGATTTGGTTGGGCCATTTACACTGTCCCTAGGGAAAAGGCAGTATTTCCTCACTGCTGTTGATAATTTCTCGTGGTACGGCAATGTGTATACCCTCGCAGAAAAATCTGAAGCTTCTGACACCATAAAATTGCTATACAACTATGTGGAAATCCAGTACAAGACAAAGATCATGCAGCTGCAGAGCGACCATGGGGTTGAGTTCATGTCCCCAAAGTTCCAAGACTGGATAAGGCATAAAGGCATATGACATTTTCATACAGTGCCCTTTACTCCTGCACAAAATGGCATGGTGGAAAAACAGAACAGTATCCTGCAGATTATGGAGCGTAGTCTGATTTGCAGAGGCTGGGATTGAGGAATCATACTGAGCGGAGGCAGTACATTACGCCAATTACACTTTAAACCGCACCTGGAGCAGTGTTGTTGACCAGACTCCATACTTTCTGGTCCATGGTAGGAAGCCAAGTTTGGTACACTTACGTCTATTTGGCTCCTATGCTTGGGTGCATATCCCCAAGCAGCTGCAGAAGAAGGGGAGATCCGTCTCCCAGAGACTGAGGTTCTTGGGCTAGGCCCCTGGCTCCAAGGTCTACCGATTCCTGGGAGAATGGGGCTATGGGGCCAGCCTGAGGGAGAGAAGGGGATAGGATAGGATCTATGGGGCCAGCCTGAAGGAGAGAAGGGGATAAGAGAGGATCTATGGGGCCAACCTGAGGGAGAGAAGGGACGGGATAGGAGAAGATCTTTCCCCCCCTTTTTTATTAAGTTACATAATATTACAATTCAACTGATATCGGTTAAGCAGTGTTCATACATATATATAGATTACATACATGGTGTCTCTTAAATTACTTATTCCTTTTAGTGGTTGCACCATCCCTTATTCCTTCTTTTATTTTATCTTCCATCCACTTATACTACCTTTCCCACACCATATAATATTCCAAATTTTCATCATCATTTATCTCATATATTAGTTTACTCATCTCAGCGCATTCAAATACTTTTCTGATTATGTTCTCTTCCAGTGGTAGTCCCTTTTCTTTCCAATATTGTGCATATATTAATCTGGCAGCTGTAATAATATGTATAATTAAGTACCTCTTTTTTTTCATATGTCCTTTTTAATATTCCCAGGAGAAATGTTTCAGGTGCCAAATCAATGTTTTCCTCAATTATTTCTTGTATCCATTTTCAATTTTTTCCCCAATATTTCATTGCTTTGGGGCATGTCTACCACATATGGAAGAAGGTACCCTGATGATGGCCGCATTTCCAACAATTTGGATTTGTATTTGGGTAAATTTTTGCTAACCTTGTATGCTACCTATATAGCATTTTGTATTGATTTTCTTTGTACGCTACTGCTCTCATCAATTTGTAGTTCTTGTTCCAAATTATTTCCCAATCATTCAAATTTATACTATGCCCAATGTTTTTTGCCCACGCAATCATTTGATCTTTAACCAACTCCTCTGCCCTATCGTATTCCAATAAATAATTGTATAATTTGGCCAATATTTTTCTCTCTGTTCCTATCAATACCTTATCAAAT
This sequence comes from Coluber constrictor foxii, assembly GCA_038048745.1. Classification (NCBI taxonomy): domain Eukaryota; kingdom Metazoa; phylum Chordata; class Lepidosauria; order Squamata; family Colubridae; genus Coluber; species Coluber constrictor. The sequence goes on along the minus strand of CM075961.1, from coordinate 107,184,730 downwards.
CCGTTACATCCTATCTCTATGCCGAATTCCTCCTTATCTTTTTGATATTGAGACTTAATTTGTAGATATGGCCACCAGTCAATATTAATGCCTTGTTCTCTCAATGTATCATTGGATTTAAGATTTTTGCCATTATCTAAAAAATCCTTATGTTTAAACATTTTTTTCATTTCCTAGCTTTTTGGGGTATCTATGGGGCCATCCTGAGGGAGAGAAGGAGATAGGAGAGGATCCTTATTGATGTATGAGATTGTGATGGAGAGTAAATGAAGAAGAGTGGCAAACCTATTTTGGATTAATAGTAATAGTAATAGTAATAATAATAATAGTAATAGTAATAATAATAATACTAATACTACTACTACTACTACTACTAATAATAATAATAATAATAATAATAATTTTATTTCTATACTGCCCTTCTCCCAAGGGATTCAGGGCAGTGCACAGGCTATTAAAAGCACAAAGACACATTGGTTAAAAATAATTAAAATTAATAAATAATTTAGGCTCAGATTTAAAACCCAACATTTAAAACAATCAATTTAAAATCATCCCATTGATAGCCCAGCCTGGCAGAACAATAGTCTTGAGGACACAGGGAAATACACGGAGGTCAGAGATCTTACGGATTTCTGGGGGCAGTTCATTCCAAAGAGAAGGGGCTCCCACAGAGAAGGCCCTCCCCCTGGGTGTCACCAGCCAATATAACTTGGCTGAAGGCACCCTGAGCAGACCCTCTCTGTGGGAGCGAATTGGCCAGTGGGAGGCTACTGGTGGCAGAAGACGGTCTCGAAGATACCCAGGTCCAATGCCATGAAGCGCTTTGAAGGTGGTAACCAAGACCTTGAAGTACACCTGGAAGACCACTGGGAGCCAGTGCAGCTCACGCAGGAGGGGTGTCACATAGGCACAATGAGTTGCGCCCATTACCACCCATGCGGCTGCATTCTGGACCAGTTGGAGCCTCCGGGTGCTCTTCAAGGGGAGCCCCATGTTGAGAGCATTACAGTAGTCCAGCCAGGAGGAGACAAGGGCATGAGTGACCGTGCGCAAGGCATCCCAATCCAGAAAGGGCCACAACTGGCGAATCAGGCGAACCTGATAAAAAGCCTCCCTGGCCATGGCCATCATATGCTCTTCTAAAGACAGCCATGCATCCAGGAGGATGCCCAGATTGCAAGCCCTCTCTGTGGGGGGCAAAGATTCACCCCCAATAGTCAGCGATGGCACAAGCTAACTATATCAGGGCGCCGGAAACCACAGCCACTCAATCTTGGAGGGGTTGAATCTGAGCCTATTTCTCCCCATCTGGACCCGCATGGCCTCCAGGCAGCGAGACATCACATCAAGGACATCGTTGGAGTGGTCTGGGGTGGAGATGTACAGCTGAGTATCATCAGCATACAGATGGACTCTCACCCCAAAACCACGAATGATCTCGCCCAGCAGCTTCACATAAATGTTGAACAGGAGGACTGATCCTTGCAGTGCTCCCCATGAAAGGGGCCTCGAGGTTGACCTCTGCCCCCCTGTCAACACAAACTGCGAACGGTCGGAGAGGAAGGAAGAGAACCACCACAGGATGGTGCCCCCTATTCCTAACCCCCTCAACTGCTGCAGCATGATACCATGGTCAATGGTATCAAAAGCCGCTGAGAGATCTAATAAGACCAGGACAGAGGCCCCTGTCCCGAGCCCTCCAGAGATCATCCACCAATGCAACCAATGCCGTTTCTGTGCTGTACCCCTGCCTGAAGCCCCACTGGTATGGGTCCAGATAGATAGCTTCATCCAGGTGCCGGGGAAGTTGTTGTGCCACCACACTCTCAACAACCTTCGCCACAAAATGAAGGTTGGAGACCGAACGATAGTTACCTAATTCAGCAGGGTCCAGGGAAGGCTTCTTGATGAGGGGCCTCACCACCATCTCTTTCAAGACAGCGGGAAAGGCACCCTCACTCAGAGAAGCTCTTATAATCCCCTGGAGCCAGCCTTGTTTAACCTCCCAGGAGGCCAGTACCAACCAGGAGAGACACGGATCCAATAAACATGTGGCAGCACTAATCTTACCCAGAACCCTGTCCACATCCTCGGGACCCACAGGATCAAACTCCTCCCAGATAATGTTCTCAAGACCTACCCTCGTCTCCTCCCCCAGACTCACCCAATCGGAGTCCAAGCCTTCCCAAATCCGAGCGATTTTATCATGCAGGAATTGCACAAAGTCCTCAGTTCGACCCTGCAAGGGATCTTCCCTCACTCCCCCCAGAAGAAGGGAGTGGGTCACCCTAAACAGAGCGTCTGGGCGGTTCTCTGCAGATGCGATAAGAGCGGAAAAATAATTAGATTTTGCCATTTTTATCGCCACTAGGTAGATCTTAATATAAGTCCTTACCAGTGTTCGGTCGGATTTGGATTGACTAGTCCTCCAAATGCTCTCTAGGCATCTTTTCTGATGCTTCATCTCTCTCAGCTCCTCGGAGAACCAAGGAGCCAATTGAGATTGGCATCGGGTCAGAGGCTGCAAAGGCACAATGCAGTCCAAAGCCCCTGCAGCCGCATTCTCCCAGGCGGCCACCAGGTCTTCAATCGAGTCATATGCCAGGGTCTTGTTGTGGCCCCGTCCTCTGAGCCTATCCCATTGGAGGAAGGAAGCTCTGAGCATGAGGAAGAGGAGCCAGCCAGATCTCCCAGCCCCCCCCCCTCTGGCACCGTCTCAGGTGCCAGCTGAAAGAGAGCAAAGTAGTGGGGAAACAGGTGTCTCAGATGAGAGTGAGGGAGAGACGTCATTCCTGGACGCACGTCAACGAAGGCAAGATAAGCACTTGCAGCAGCTGAGGAGACGTACGAGGGAATAGACCTGAGTCACTGAACTTGAGTCACAGGATCAATGAGTCACTGGACCACACCCAGAGACTATATAAGACAGGGTGGTGGTCAATAATCCCTGTGATGAACAATAACTCAATCTGGTAGTCATTGGAGCTAAAAGAATGGATTTTGGCAAAGCTACATATGTGATTTTCTTTCTGTGAACTATTAAAGCACTTGGCAGACGGTGTGCATATCACTGCCAAGTTAGAGATAAGAACTGTGGTGTGTGCCAAGTGCTTCTTTAACCCTCGACTGGCTGTGTTTTTGTGGGTGTCTGTAGAGGGGGACAGATCAGGTCTCAGGAAATGGCCCAAGCTCCATCAGGAACCTTTCAGGATCCATCAGGCGCCTGGGATGGAACCATCTGGTTGGTTCCATCTCCCTGTGGCGGGGGGAAGCGGCTGGAAAGTTCAAGTGAAGGAGCAAATGATCTGTCCACGACAAGGGTTTGATGTCTAGGCTCCCACTACCAAGATCATTCAACCACTGACCAGAGATGAAAATCAAGTCCAGAGTGTATCCTTCTATGTGGGTGGGGCCCTGAACTAACTGGGTCAGGTCCATGGCCGCCATGGAAGCCATGAACTCCTGAGCCACCTCCAACGCCTCACCTGCAGATGGCAGGTTGAAATCCCCCATGACAATAAGTCTGGATTAATTTTTTTCCCCAAGTATACATTTTAAAATACTTGAAATTGCTTAATTGCTTTACTTCTTTTATGGAAAGCCGAACTGGACTGAAAGTAAGAAAAACAGTATTGGGACTCTTGAAATTTTTGGAATTTGTTGATATTGGATTGTTTGATTTGCTGTGTTGGCACATCTGGACTGGTATCTTTTATTTTATTTTTTCTTTTACTTTTGGACTATTTAAAAGAAAGATTTTCTTTTCTCTCCCCCTCCCCCTTTAAAAGAATAGGAGAGCTAGGGGAGTGTGCGCCCACTGGAAGAGAAACTTTGTTGCTATGTTTATTTAACTAGCAGAAGAAAAGAAATATTGTAGCCAAAACAAAGATAGAGAACCTGTTTGGAATGAGAAGACTGAAGAGCTACTGAATGTTGTTTACACAGGTGCTCTTCTATCTAAATTGATAAAGCCTGGGAACATACTGGAAGGCTCTGGTTTTCTTTTCTCTGAGTAACTATATTAATTTTAGTGAGATGTGTGGCCTGGAAAGTGGCAAAAGGAAAAATTATCCCTGTAGGTTCTCTGGACATAAAGAATTTGAAGGACTATTCAATTTCTTTGTTGCTTTTTTTCCTTTTTTCCCCCTTTTTTCTTTCTTAATACTCTTATTTTTGTTGCTTCCTTTCCTGCTTTTTTTTTCTATTTTGGAATTGGGACTTCTATATAAATTGGATTAAGGCATTCAAGAGCCCAAAGAACTAGTTATTTTTTAATCTTTATTTTGCTTTGTATCTGGAGGATGATTTTTTTCTTTTTTCTTTTTCTTGTGTTTTTTCCCTTTGGATTAGGGTTTTGGAAGAACCTGAAAAATTTGAGGAATTCTTTTCTTTTCTCCCTTTTCTCCCCCTTTTTAATTCCCCCCCCATTTTATTGCTTAATTGGACCTCTTGAACATCTTTTGGCTTGAAAGTGAACCTAGCTAACTACAAAATGAGTAAAAAAGTAACGATGATGGGATCTGCAGTGACTTCACCATCCTCATCACCATCTGGAGGCCAACGCTACATCCAGACAATGTTGCAGCAAGAGAAAGAGAAAGAAATGACACAAATGATTTTACAAACACTCAAAAGAATGGAAAAACAACAGCAAAGAATGGAACAGCAACAACAAAGGATGGAGCAACAGTTACTTAAAACAGATGAAAAGGTGGTCAGCATACAACAAACAATGATGAAACTTGAAGAGAGTTTAGTTAAAATGGAGGAAAAAGATGGCCAAAAGGAAGAAAAAATGAAGGAAATTGAGAATAGACTTGGAGAGGTTGAACAAGAAACATCTGGTTTAATTGGATGGGAAATGGACAAAGCAGAATTCTACCTAAGATTCCAGAATGTTGTAGAAGAAAAAGGGGAGGATCTAGCTGAGATTATGAATAAGATCCTAGCTGAGGCTTTAGAAATATCTAAAGAGAAGATGATGGAAGGAATTGATGAAATCTATTGAATTTATACTGGATATGCGATGCATAACAAGCTTCCAAGAGAAGTACACATAAGATTTACTAAGAAATCAATTAAGACACAGATTCTTCAGCCTGTTCATGATAAAGTTTTGGAATACAAGGGGAAAGAAGTCACAGTTTTGAGATGAATTCCAAGGAAAGTGAGAGATAAGAATACTAATTCTTGACCAAAGTTTTGTTGCAAAAAGGGATTAACTACAGATGGCTGTTTCCAGAAGGAGTAGGTTTAACATGGCAATTCCAAAAATATAGGCTTAATACAATTGATAAGGCAAGAGCTTTCTATGTGGAAGTTCTTAAAAAGACAGATGTAGATATGGAAGTTGAAATTCAAGCAACATCAGCCCCAATAAAAACTACTGAAGAGGAATTGATAATGCTGGAAGTAACAGAAAGAGCTGTGGGTGGAGTTATGGAATACAAGGAGCAATGTGAAGCCAGATCGACTAGAGCAACAAAACCTAATTATAAAGTATGAATATGGAAGAAAGGAAATTAATTTCACTAAATATAAATGGACTTAACTTGGCCAATAAAAGAAGAACAGTTTTTCACAAATTAGAAAAATTAAAATTTGATATACCGTATTTTCTGGCATATAAGACGACTGGGTGTATAAGATGACCCCCTACGTTTCCTGTAAAAATATAAGGTTTGGGCTATACTTGCCATAGACGATGATCCCTCTTCCAACGCACACCAAATAAAAATTAAAAAACATCAACTAGCTCACCCACAATGTAAAAGCAGCTGTGCTAGACCCAAAATGGCCCCTGCAACAAGCAGGAACCTCACACAGCCACAAAAAAGCCCAAAAACCCAACTTTTACACTTTACACACATAAAATTCCACATACAGCTTTGTGAGATTTTGTGCGTTTGTGTAGTTAGAGTGAAACACTACAGAAACACACTAAATCTCAGAAAGCTGCATAAATAATATTTTATTTTATTTTTATTTTTATATGAAAGCTAAATTTAAAACTTCCTAGCCTAAAACTTAAACCTAGCCTTTAAATGGCTAGGTCTAAAAAAGAACAACTTAAAAAAAACCCAATTAACTATTTTTTTAAAGCTCCCAAAGGGGAAAAAACTTACCCAATAGAACAGGGGTCTCCAACCTTGGCAACTTTAAGACTTGTAGACTTCAACTCCCAGAATTCCTCAGCCAGCTTTGCTTTGCTGGCTGAGAAATTCTGGGAGTTGAAGTCCACAACTCCCTGCCTTCTTGATTGCAGGCAGGGAGATTCAGTTGCTTGCTAATGCAATGGATTGCAGGCAAGTGAAGCCAGGCAAGCGTTGCGGCTAGCAGCTAAGATAAGCAAGCTGGAGGGGGGGATTTTTGCTACCAATTAACAGGCAAAAATTAGCAGCTGAGATCGCCAGCGTTGTGTAAAAGGAAAGTTTTTCTCTTTTACACGGTGCTTGGCCATCCAAGCTCTGGCGAGCCCCAGCTGTCTGGGGAAGTCGGGGTGTCAGTAATATCCACCTGGATGCCTGCGACAGTGGGGGAAGCTCCGTGCAGTAACCAAATGGGTCCAGCATTCAGTGGCTTGCAGCCTTGACGAGATAGGCACAGCTTCCCCTTAATGTTGTCGGCGCTCCCGTAGCGTCATCAGTCAGCGCCGGCAACTCAGATTCGGGTTAGAAATCTCAAGCAATTACTAGCTATAATAGTAGCTGCTCTTACTGCTTCCGTCAGTCTGTCTAGGTAGATATCGTAGGCTTATACCCGGCATATAAGACGACCCCCAACTTTTGAAAAGGTTTTGCTGTGTTAAAAAGTCATCTTATACGCCGGAAAATATGGTAATTTGCTTACAGGAAGTGCATACTAAAAAACAATATGAACAATTATTGATTCAACCAAAACTTGGCAAAACTTTTGCATCATTGGCGCAAAGTAAAAAAAGAGGAGTTGCTCTGTATATTAGGAATACATTAATGACTGAGCAGAAATATGCAGTTTCAGAAGGCAGAATTTTGATGGTGGAATTAATTGACCACAATACAAAATTGCTCTTAGTAGCAATATATGGCCCTTACAATAATCAGAGTGACTTTTACAGGAAATTACATAATAAGATAATTGAAATGGAGTATGAAAATGTTTGTATGATGGGGGACTTTAATAGAATTATAGATGAAAAATTGGACTATAAAACAAGTAGAACAACAAGATATAGCAGAAAGATATTGCCGAGAACTTTTTTTTAAATGATAGAAGAAATAAATCTGAAAGATATTTGGAGGGAGAGAAATGGGAAAAATAGACAATATACCTTCTACTCCGATAGACACTTATCTTGGTCCAGATTAGATAAGATATAGACAACAATGGAATTTACTTTAAATTTTAATTTTTTTTTTATTTTTTAAAACATAAAACATAAAATACATCTTTTTAGAACAAGGATTTGATTCAGTATAAAATAGTTATAATTGCTCACATTCCCTCAATCAATTTTGTTCCAAATTTTATCCATTTACATCTAAAAAAAAAAGAAAAAAAAAAAAGAAAGGAAAACTTATTCTAAACATTTATCATTCTACTATATCACCCAAAATTCTAAACAATCATTTCCAAATTATTTCCAAATAAACACCCTTAAATCTTTGTCATTTTAACGATCAATATTTCACATATATTCCTCATTCCTAAGACCCATTATATCAAATCTATATTTTACCTCTTCTTAAATAGCAACTGATATCCATCATCTTAACAAAGAATATTTTCCTCCTCTCCTAAAGTCATAAAATCAATCAACATTTCCATCTATTAAATATACTTTATTTTATTTACTTCAGGCTTATTCTCAAATACTATGAAGTCTGATATTTAGCTGATTCATAATTTAAATAGCTATTTCCCAGCAGTGTTTTCCACCACCACTTCTATCTCTATTTGTTTAACTGGTTCACAGTTTGGCTTAACTATTCTCCAGTATTGTCTCCTCCTTATTTTTTGGCTGGTTCACATCTTAATCAGTTGCTTTCCAGTGATGCTTTTCTCCACTCCTAACCCTATTTATATAGGCTGGTTCACAGTATAATTTTAACTGCACACCAATGTTATCTCCTTCACTCCTCCTAAATCTATTATGTAACTGGTTCACAACTCAAATAGTTCCTTTCCAGCAGTGCTTTCCTCCGCTCCAACCTCTATTTTTAACTGGCTCACAACTTTATTTCAATTGATATCCAGTTATATTTCCCTCCACTCCTAACTTTTTATTTTTTGGCTAGTTCACAGTTTTGCTTTAACTGTTACCTAGCATATGCTTTCCTCCACTCCTAACTTATTTATTGGCTGGTTCACAGCTTTACTTTAACTGTTTTCCAGCACGTGCTTTTCTCCACTCCTAACTCTTATTTTTATTTTTAACTGGTTCCCAGCCTTGCTTTAACTGTTCTCCAGTATGTTGCTTTCCTCCACTCCTACCTTATTTATAAGACTAGATCACAGCATTGCTTTCACTGTTCTCCAGAATCATGCTTCCCTCCACTCCTAACTTCATTTGTTTAACTGGTTCATAGCATATTTTAGTTATTATCCAGCTATTCAGTTATTTAACTTTAAATTAGTTCACCATGTATTACCCATATTTATTTTTTGTTCCATTCTCCGTATCTTTTACTAATTTAAAATAAAAATGTATATCAACAAATCTCTTAACTCCTATTCTCTCCTAAACTTTCTCCCATTCCATGCTTATTTCTTGTTTTCTATAAGTAACAGTATTTCAAGTCACTTTAAAATCAATTTTTTATAATTATTAAATCTGTAAGTAGTTTTTTAAAATATCCAACATCTTGAAAAACATTTTCTTCTAAATCATTAAGGCTGTAAGTAGAGCTTATTAAAGATTCCAAATATAAAAAAAACCTTAAAACATCCAGAAATCATGTTTATCAGTCATTTGTACCCTTATTTTCTAGTCAAATTAATTGTATATTTATCAGTAAACTTCAATAAAAGTAATAGTAAAAAAAGAAAGAAAATAACAATATTAATAATAATTAGGATAAGAAAAGAAAAAAGAAGCAAAAATAAAGAAAGGAAAGAGAATAGAGATATAACAAAAGAAATTAAGAAAAAAATTAGAAAAAGTAGAGAGGGGAAAAACAAAAGAGAAAATAAGAAAAAGAAAGAAATAGAGAAAGAACAAAGAGAAGAAGGAAAATATCTCCTAATTATTTACACATCCAACATCCAGACACCATTACATTCCTTTAGATCAAACTATGGTATTTTGCTTCTTGTTACATAATATAATCCATTTTTTTTCTTTCTCCAATCTGTCTAAATTGTTTCTTTTCAATTTCAATGTCATCAAAGTTATATAGTTTTATAAAATTAATTCCAAGTTGGCTATTTCATATATAGTATCATCCTGTCCTTTTGTTACCACACCCTTTTTCTCTTGTTGCCACACTTATTAGTTCAGTTTTCATTATTCCATTTAATTTCTTCTTTCTGGTCTTCAATAAATCCTCCAATAAACAGATTATATATCCAAAGTCAAGCCACCTGAATTTTTTCTCAATATAATCCACTTTAAGTAATAAGCAATAAAGTTTCTCTTTCAAGCAGTCTTTCAAACAGTAACAAGCAGTCTGGAATTTACACTTTCACTTCTCAGCTGTCAGCCATTTTCTCCGTCCCCGTTTGTCTTTTGTCTTTGCTTTAAAGAGCATGTTTATTTCCTCTTTTCTTTCCTCTCTCTCAAACATAATCCATTCTCATTTAGCCACAAAAAAGAGGAAAAAAAAGTCAAATCTGTAATAAAATCATTTCCAAAAAGTCAGTATTCAATGCTATCCATCAACAGGTCTTTTCCTTCCAGCAATTCTTTGAGTCTTTTTGCCCCTATAGTTCTCAGCCACTGTTAAGGCTGGGGCACCCTTTTTATAATCCAAAATTTATGGGCAGTTCCCGCCTGGGTAGAAATCCAGTTACCCGGCTTTCAAATTCCCTGCTCCACTCTCCACTTTTCCTCCTGCACATCCTTTTATTTTGGTTGCCGCAGTCTTGTGGTAGCCACTTTCATGGCTGCTGCATCCACTGCTGCCAGCACAGAGGACAATCCTCCGGCCCCGAGGAACCTGCCCATTCCTCTCAGCTATCCAAGGGGTCACTCTCTAACCCCTTGTCTCTACAGGACAGGGTAGGTCCACAGATGTGCCGGCAGCGGCTTAACAGATGGGGTTTTCACAGGCTCCAAGGAGCCCTGCTAATTCCTTGTCTGAATCACCACGGCGCCAACCAGAAGTCGGAATTGACTTTAAATATTGAACAAGTGAATATAGATACTAACACATGGGTGGATTATAACCTGGTGATTGCTATTTGGAAAGGTCGAAAAGGCAGATTTAGATGAACATTGAACAATACAATATTAAAAGAGAAAGACTTTGTACAGAAAATGAAATGAGAATTGGACTTTTTTTAAAAAGGAGAATAAGAAAGAAACATTGACACAAAATCGTTGGGATACAATGAAAGCCTTTGCCAGAGGATTAATTATTGATTATACATGGAAAAGAAATGTGAAGAAAAGACAAACCCTCAAAATACTGAAAGATGATCATAAAAGACTTGAAAAAGAACTCCAGAAAGATCCCTATAAAAAAGATGTAAAAATTAAAATGGATAGTATAAAGCATAAAATGGATTTACTAGAGAAGGAAAAATTAGCTCAAAAAATAAGAACTGCTAAACAGAATTATTTTGAAAATGTAAATAAACCAGGCAGATGGTTAGCATATAAATTGAAAAAAGAAAGAGAATCAAGAAAAATAACACACTTAACTGATCATCAAGGACAAAGTAGATTTGGAAATAAAGAGATGGAGAAAATAATACAGGAATACTATACACAATTGTACAAGAAAGATGTGATAGAAGAGGATAAAGTGGCAAGGTATTTACAAAAAGCTAAATTACCAAAAATCCCCAAAGAGGTTGAGGAGTTATTGGATGGAAACATAACGATGATGGAATTAACTGAGGCAATTAAGAAACAGAAGAATGGAAAGGCACGAGGTCCAGATGGATTGCCAGCTGAATACTACAGGATATTACAAGAATCTTTATCGATCCCAATGCTGGAGGTTTTGAATGAAGTAATGGGGGAAAAAAAGAAATACCTAAAACATGGTCTGACACATATATCACTTTGATTCATAAAGAAGAAACAGACCCACAACAAATCAAAAACTATAGGCCTATATCCTTGTTAAATGCAGACTATAAAATCTTTGCAATGATATTGGCAGAAAGACTTAAGATATATTTGAATAACTTTATACATCTGACCAAAATCGATTCCTGCCAAAAAGACAATTCGAGATAATATAAGAATAATTTTAGATACTTTAGGATACTATGAAGCACATCCTGAAAAGCAGATGGCTTTGGTATTTTTAGGTGCACAAAAAGCCTTTGATAATGACAATTGGCGGTTTATGATGTTACAAATGGAAGAGATGGGCTTTGGGAAAAAAATTCTTAAGGCAATTGAAGCTATATATACAAAACAAAAGGCCAAGATAATGATAAATGGAGAATTGTTCAAATTTATTGAAATAGAAAAAGGCACTAGATAAGGATGTCCACTGTCCCCACTATTGTTTATATTGACATTGGAAGTCTTAAATAGAAATATTAGAGAAGAAAAGGAGATAAAAGGTATGAAAATTCAAAAAGAAGAATATAAGCTGCAAGCCTTTGCAGACGACCTGGTTTTTATTATGGAAAAATCATTAGCATCACTAAATAAACCGTTAGAAAGCATTGGAGAGTTTGGAGAAGTAGCTGGCTTAAAAATTAATAAAGAAAAGACAAAGATAATGACTAAAAATATGCTGAAAAAGCAAAAAGAAGAATTGATAGAGATTTCAAGTATGCAGGTTATGAATAAGGTAAAATATCTGGGAATACAATTGACAGCAAAGTGTAATTATCTCAAGGAAAATAATTATAATAAGGTTAAGTGACAGATAGGACAAGATTTGGAAAAATGGGGAAATTTGCAACTATCTTTAATTGGGAGAAGTGCAACTATTAAGATGAATATCTTGCCTAGAATTTTATATTTATTCCAAATGATTTCAATAAAGTTGGATAAGGAATTTTTTACAGATTTGAATAAAATGATATTGAAATATATTTGGCAGGGGAAAAAGGCAAGAATAAAAATGAAGTTGTTACAAGATGCTAAAATGAAGGGTGGTTTTGGTTCACCTAACTTTGAACTTTATTATCAAGCAGCTATCTTAATGTGGACTAAAGAATGGATATCATTACGAAATATTAGATTGTTAAATTTTGAGGGACATGATTTGTTGTTGGGATGGCATGCTTTTTTGTGGTATAAAGGAACTAAAACTACAGGGGTATTTTAGAAGACATAAAATACTTGAAGCCTTATGGTTGAATTGGGAGAAGGTAAAAAAAATCACTACTTGAAGATACCAGTCTGGGTATCTACAATTGAAGCATTTTCGTATCCAGTGGTGTTTAAAGGGAAACAAATTATAAGATATAAGGAATTATTGGATGAAAAAGGTGAACTTAAATTAAAGCAAGATATCGAAGATCAAGGGTATAAGATGGATTCGTTTTCATATATGCAAATATTTTCTAGATATTGAGAAGACTTTAAAAGAGAAGGCTTTTATAATGTATTGACTAATGTAGACAGATTCTGATGGGTTCTGATAATCATGTAATTAAAAAGCTGTATGGTTATTTACTAGAGGTTAAACTGGAAGAAGAACAAGTTAAAGAATCAAGGATAGCATGGGGGAAGAATTTTGGATATGGTATTGATTTAGAGAAATGGCAAAAATTGTGGTCACACAATTATAAAATGACATGTCTATAGCATATAAGGAGAATTTGTATAAGATGTTTTACAGGTGGCATCTATCCCCATCGAGAATAGCCAGAATGTTCCAGAATAAATCGGAGAACTATTGGAAATGTCATCAGACCCCAGGATCCTATTACCACATGTGGTGGACATGCGCAGAAGCAAGGAGATATTGGACTAAGATACACATGTGGTTGGAAAAAATGATAAAGAGACATATTGACTTTAAACCAGAGATATTTTTATTAGGGATTATACGGAGACATATAATGAAGATAGTGTCCAACTGCAATATTTAATTGTGAATCTCTTGACAACAGCTAGAATTGTATTTGCTAAAAATTGGAAAGGAGAAAAGTTACCTAATGATGAAAAAATTATTAAGAAAATGATGGAATGTGCTGAAATGAGTAAACTGACATTTGAAATAAGAGAGCAGGAAGATAGATAATATTATTTGATATGGGATTTATTTTACCAATGGATAGAGAATAAGAATTGGAAATTGGAAATTGGCATGTAGCGAAAAGGAATTTAAGGGGTTTTCTAGGGAAATTTTTAAACAAATTTTTAAGGGGTTCTGGGAAGCGGGAGGGTTGTGTGGGTGTGGGGGTTAACCCACAGGAGGAGGAGTCAGGTCCTATTGTTAGTGGGGCTAGGGGGGGGTGTAGATTCCGGGGGTAAGGGGTACATTGACGTTCACTCTGCAGAGGGCCTTTCTATCAATACACTGAGTGGGAGGGGCAGATATGGCGAGTGCAGGGGACCATATCATGTGAGGGGGGCGCGCACTCGCTATCTCCGAGCGATGGCACGCCCCGGTCCCCAAAGCCCTTCTCGCTCCCCAGGTTGCGCAGAGTCTCAGGGCCCGAGTCTCCGGCTGTTGCTGTGCAATGCCAGGTCTGTGGTAAATAAACTCCCCCTCATCTGTGATCTTGTCCAGGAGGGGGGAGCGGACCTGGCAGGTATTACGGAGACCTGGCTGGGCCAGGAGGGGGGAGTCCCCCTCGTGGATATGTGCCCTCCAGGCTTCCATGCATTCCATCAGCCGAGGGCAGGGGCGGGGGGGAGGGGTGGCGGTTATCATAAAAGAGAGTCTTGATTCGAGGGAGTCCACTGTACCTCAGATAACCGGGTGCGAATCCCTCCTTGTGAAGTGGGGTCGTGGAGTTCAGATGGGTCTGCTGCTTACGTACCTGGCTTCCTGCCACGTAGCAACAGCCCTGCCTGAGCTACTCAACGTGATAGCCGAGGTGGTTGTTGATACCCCCAGACTTTTGGTCTTGGGGGATTTCAACCTGCCATCTGTCGGTGAAACGTCTGAGGTGGCTTGGGTGTTCATGACTTCCAGGACAGCCATGGACCTGACTCAGTTAATTCACGCCCTTACTCACACGGGCGGACACACCCTGGACTTAGTTTTTGTCTCTGGTCAGTGGCCGAGTGGCCTTAATATAGGGGATATAGTCATCGAACCTTTGTCATGGTCAGACCACTCTTTCCTTCGACTAGACTTTCTGACTGCTACACCCTGCCTCAGGGAGGCGGAACCGATTAGGTGGTTCCGCCCCAGGTGCCTGATGGAACCTGACAGGTTCCAGATGGAGCTTGGGCCATTTCCTGAGACTCTGGCTCATGACTCGGCTGAAGACCTGGTGGCCGCCGGGAATAGAGCGGCCACCGGGGCTTTGGACCGCGTTGTGCCTTTGCGGTCTCTGACCCGGTGCCGAACTCACCTGGCTCCTTGGTTTACTGAGGAGCTGAGGGAGATGAAGCGCCAGAAAAGACGCCTGGAGAGCGGTTGGAGGACCAGCTGTTCCAAATCTGACCAAACACTGGTGAGGTCTCATATTAAGACCTACCTAGTGGCGATAAAAGCGGCAAAGTCTAGCTACTTTTCCGCTCTTATCGCGTCTTCAGATAATCGCCCAGCCACCCTGTTTAGGGTGACCCACTCCCTCCTTCAACCAGGAGCTCGGGATGACCCCTTGCAGAGTCGAGCTGAGGAGTTTGTCCAGTATCTGCATGACAAAATCACTCAGATCCAGGAAGGTCTGGCCTCTGACTGGGTAGATCCGGATGGGATGATTGAGGCAGATCTTGGGGGTGTGGTTTGGGAGGAGTTTGATTCTGTGGCTCCCGAGGACATGGACAGGATTCTGGGACGGCTGAATGCGACCACATGTTTATTGGACCCGTGTCCCTCTTGGTTGGTGCTGGCACCCTGGGAGGTTACACGAGGCTGGCTCCAGAAGATCGTTAACGCTTCTTTGAGTGAGGGTGTTCTGTCGGCCGCTTTGAAAGAAGCGGTGGTGAGACCCCTCCTCAAAAAGCCCTCTCTGGACCCGGCTGTTTTGGCTAATTACCATCCAGTCTCCAACCTTCGCTTTGTTGTGAAGGTTGTTGAGTGTGGTTGCATAGCAGCTTCCCCAGTTCCTGGATGAAGCTGTCTATCTAGATCCACTCCAGTCCGGCTTCCGGCCTGGGCACAGCACGGAAACGGCATTGGTCGCGTTGGTGGATGATCTCTGGAGGGCACGGGGTAGGGGATGTTCCTCTATCCTGGTCCTATTAGATCTCTCAGTGGCTTTTGATACCATCGACCATGGTATCATGTTGCGCCAGTTGGAGGGGTTGGGGGTGGGGGGCACTGTTCTACGGTGGTTCTCCTCCTATCTCTCTGATCGGTCGCAATCTGTGTTGACAGGGGGGCAGCGGTCGACTCTGAGGTGCCTTGTTTGTGGGGTGCTGCAGGGGTCGGTCCTCTCGCCCCTTCTGTTCAACATTTATGTAAAGCCGCTGGGTGAGATCATCCATGGCTTTGGGGTGGAGTTCCATCAGTACGCTGACGACACCCAGCTGTACATCTCCACCACGGGCCACCCCAACGATGCTGTTGAAGTGATGTCCCGGTGCCTGGAAGCTGTGCGGGTCTGGATGGGGAGAAACAGGCTCTGACTAAACCCCTCCAAGACCGAGTGGCTGTGGCTGCCGGGGTCCCAATATAGCCAGCTGATCGCTGACTATTGGGGGCGAGACACTGGCTCCCATGGAGAGGGCTCACAACTTGGGCGTACTCCTGGACGCACGGCTGTCTTTAGAAGAACACATGATGGCCGTGGCTAGGGGGGCTTTTTATCAGGTTCGCCTGATATGCCAGATGCGTCCCTTTCTAGATCGGGACTCCCTACACACAGTCACTCATGCTCTCGTGACTTCCTGCCTGGACTACTGCAATGCTCTCTACATGGGGCTCCCCTTGAGGTGCACACGGAGGCTCCAACTGGTCCAGAATGCGGCCGCATGGGGAATTATGGGAGCAATGTGGTGCTCCCATGTGACACCTCTCCTGCGCGAGCTGCACTGACTCCCAGTGGTCTTCCGGGTGTGCTTCAAGGTGTTGGTGACCACCTTTAAAGCGCTCCATGGCTTAGGACCTGGGTACTTGCGGGACCGCCTTCTGCCGCCAATAGCCTCCCTCCGGCCAGTACGCTCGCACAGAGAGGGCCTCCTCTGGGTGCTGTCGGCCAGACAGTGCCGGCTGGCGACCCCCAGAGGGAAAGCCTTCTCTGTGGCGGCGCCCGCCTTCTGGAATGACCTACCCCCAGAGATACGCAGGATTCCAGATCTCCGGACCTTTCGTCGGGCCCTTAAAACCCATTTATTCCATTTGGCTGGGCTAGCTTGATCCCATCCTGTTTTAAATTTGAAATTGATTTTAAACTGGGTTGTTTTGTCAGCCGAAAATATTTAATAATTTTTAATTGTTTTTAACTTTTGTATACCATGTTTTATTTTGGCTGTTCACCGCCCTGAGTCAGCAAGGAGAAGGGCGGTTTATAAATTGAAATAAATAAAATAAATAAATAATTATGATATAAATGGATGTTGAATCTTTTGGAAATAAGCTAGCATGTTTAGTCATAAACTGAAGAGAAGAGAAGCACAAAAATGCCATTGACTGATACATTGTCTATAATTGTATGGAATGATAATGTTTTTATGTTTTGTTTTGTTTGTGTCTTTGAAAATAAAAAAAAATTGAAAAAAAAAAGAAACTTCCATGGCTGCACAAAACACCTAACAATTCCCCTTCTTGCCAGCCAATGACGGGTACCAGTATGTATGAGAGGGCGAGCAGGTGTCATAGACATGCAGATGTGTCGTTTACAGAACCAAAGACAAACGTTTACACAGAAGGATGTGTCGGTCAATGGGTACAGGTTTTGTGAACAGGTCAGCTAACTGGTTGGTTGTATTACAATGTTTGATATGTACAAACCCCATTCTGGCAAGCTGCCTGACATTCTTGTAGTGGATGTCTATGTGATGGGATCTAGAGTCCACTGCGTATGCCCCCGAGATTCAAATTGTGGCCATGTTGTCTTCTTGAATTTGGATGGGCAGAGTAGGAGGTGCCCAGACGTTCATTACCAGAGCATTGAACCAAATCAAGTCATTTGCTGTGTCCAATAGGCTGGCCTCTTGACAGCATTCCAGTGGAATTCCTTTGGGTTTTACATATGCCTGGACATTAGATTTACGGCTAAAGCTATGTCAGGCCTGCCCCAATTGCTAATGTATAGCAAGGAGCCAATCACAGATCTGTATAATTTATTATCTGTGAACTCAGGGCTGTCCTTGTGAGTGTGCCCATAGTAGTCATTTTGCATGGGGCTATGCATTGGGTTAGTTGTTGCATTTGGCCAACAACTCCTCAATCTTTTCTCTCTGGGATAATGCAAATCCTCTTTTAGTGGCCAAGATATGCACACCCAGGTACCTGTCAACCCGCCCCAAGGACTTCAGGGACACAGGGCCTTGGCAAATTCATCACACCTTTCCTTGCCAGACCTACATATAGGAGGTCATCCACGTAAACCAAAACCCATTCTGTATCACCTTTGGTGTCACATGTGAAAATGCACTTATCTGCATGAGATGCCCTGAAGCCAATTCGTTTAAATCCTTTTTGAGGCAGTTGTACCAGAGTTTCCCAGACTGCTTGAAGGCATATAATCCCTTTTGGAGCAACCATGTGTTTCCCCCCTCCTGCTGGTAACCAGGAGGGGCCCTCACGTAGATCTGCCGGTCTAAGTTGGCATGGAGGCAGGCCATCTGGATGTTGAATTGGTAGACTTCCTTTCCCAGAGCAACTGCAGTTATGAGGGTGGCCTTGACACTTTCTGCCCGGATGGTCGAAGAATAGGTCTCTATGTAGTCTTCCATGTAGAATTGGGTGAACCCCTGTGCTACCAAGTGGGCCTTGGACAGGTAGTGTCCATTGGCAAGTGGTTTGGCCTTGAAAACCTACCTTGTGACAATTACCTTCTTCTCCTTTGGTGGTTGCCATGGGGTGAAGACCTTGAGCTTTCTCAGGCTCTCCATCTCTTGCTCCATCGTGAGCTGCCATCTCTCCTGTTCTTCAATGGGCAGCTCCTGGATGTCAGAGAAAGTTTTTGGGGTGACCACGATGCTGTTGACAATGTGCCCAATATCGATTCTCTTTGGTGGGACCCCCTTGTTGGATTGCGTTGACCTCCTGAACTCCTGCCACTCACCACCCTTTTCTTCTGCAGGTTCCTCAGCAACTGGCTGTTCACAATCAGGATGTGGAGGCCCTTGGTCCTAGGCGTTAGGCATCATGGTGTCGCTGGAGGTGAAGAGTCAGGTGAAGATGGCATGCCTTCCTCCTGAGGACTGGATGGCTCATCCTCCCCATCTGGAGCAGGTAGGATGACCTCTTCATCATATTCCTCACTCTCGTTGGTGGCAGGGTCTTTGGTTGTCTCAGGCGGTGTTGTGGTTTGTGCGGCTTTGCTGGGTCGGTTGATGTATGGGCCCAGATCATTTGAGTGGATCTGGGTCCAACTGAAGTCCTCTTCAAAGGAGGCAGATTGGGAGGTTACTGTCCTTCCCCCTTCTCCCAGGAACCGGTAGGCCTTAGACCCAGGGGCATAGCCCAAGAACCTCAGTCTTTGGGAGACGGATCTCCCCTTGTTCTGCAGCTGCTTGGGGATGTGCACCCAAGCATAGGAGCCAAATACATGCAAGTGTCCTACTGTGGACCAGAAAGTATGGAGTCTGGTCCACAACACTGCTCCAGGTGCAGTTTAAGGCATAATTGGCATGATGTACTGCCTCCACCCAGTATGATTCCGCAACCCCAGCCTCTGCAATCAGACTACGCGCCATAGTCTGCAGGATACCATTTGAAATCTATGAGTCAAGCCTGAGGGAGAGAAGGTGATAGGAGAGGATTTATGGGGCAAGCCTATGGGAGAGAAGGGAAGGGATAGGAGATGATCTATGGGGCCAGCCTAAGTAAGAGAAGGGGAGAGGAGATGATCTATTGGGCCAGCCTAAGGGAGAGAAGGGGAGAGGAGAGGATCTATAGGGCAAGCCTATCAGAGAAAAGGGAGGGGATAGGAGATGATCTATGGGGCCAGCATAAGGGAGAGAAGGGGATAGGAGAGGATCTATGGGGCAGGTGTGAGGGAGAGAATGTGAGAGATCTCACAAAGGTTGATGGTTCATTGGGGGGGTGCTTCCAAGAAAAAGGCAGCACGCAGGTGATGCAATAAAGTTGAATCTTTATTTAGGAATAAAGTAGAGAAATGAGTTCTCTGGCATGGAGGCATTTATGCCTGGATTGAGCCCATGGATCAGTCCCATAGGGAGCTAGAACAAGAGCCAAAAAGCATCCCCTGTGCTGGGTTCTTTTGGGGTCCCCTGGCCCCTCCCTTACCAATAGGTGTGAGGGGCCAGAGGACCATTAACTCTCCCCAATGGGGCTGCAGGGGCCGAAGCCCCCTGACCCACCAGTGAGATCAAAGGTGCCTTTTTGCTCCTATCTGGTGGCCTTTTAAGAAATTGCCATGGCTGGCACAAAACGCCTAAGAAGTCTCCTTTTTGCCAGCCAATGACAGGTACCAGCGAGTATGTGTGAGAGGGCAAGCAGGTGTCATAGACATGCAGATGTATTGTACACATTTACCAGACCAAACACAAACAGTGGCACAGAAAGTTGTGTTGGTCAATGGGTACAGGTTTTGTGAACAGGTCAGCTAACTGGTCGGTTGTATTACAATATTTGATATGTACAAATCCCATTCTGGCAAACTGCCTGACATTTTTGTAGCAGATGTCTATGTGACGGGACCTAGAGTCCACCGTGCATGCCCCCGAGATTCCAATTGTGGCCATATTATCTTCTTGAATTTTGATGGGCAGAGGGGAAGTGCCCAGATACTTGTTACTAGAGCATCGAACCGAATCAAGTCATTTGCTGTGTCAAATAGGCTGGCATATTCTGCCTCGGTCGTGGAGCAAGAAACAAATTTTTGCTGCCTAACATGGCAATGTTTAGCAATATAAGGAAAGCAGAGGTGCTCTGTCTACTTTTGGTGTCACTAGCCCAGTCTGCGTCTGAGTAAGTGGAGAGCTGGGCCGGTTTCCCCTTCTCTGGCTCCAGCATAAGGAGAGCATTGGCCATGCCACTGAGGTCCCTAAGTACCCTCTTAATAGCATTCCAGTGGAATTCCTTTGGGTTTTCCACATGCCTGGACAATAGATTCACAGCTAAATGTCAGGCCTGCTCCAATTGTTAATGTATAGCAAGGAGCCAATCACAGATCTGTATAATTTATTATCTGTGAATTCAGGGCTGTCCTTGTGAGTGTGACCATAGTAGTCACTTTGTATGGGGCTACGTGTTGGGTTAGACTCCGCCAGTTTGCATTTGGCCAACAACTCCTCAATCTTTTCTTTCTGGGATAATGCAAATCCCCTTTTAATGACCAAGATATGCACACCCAGGTACCTGTCAATCCGCCCCAAGGACTTCAGGGTAAACCTTTCTCCCAAAACCCATTCTGTATCACCTTTGGTGTCACGTGTGAAAACACATTCATCTGCATGAGATGCCCTGAAGCCAATTTGTTCTAATCTTTTTCTGAGGCAGTCGTACCAGAGTTCCCCCGACTGCTTGAGGCCATATAACCCTTTTTGGAGCAACCATATGTTTCCCCCCTCCTGTTGGTAACCAGGGATCTGCTGGTCCAAGTTGGCATGGAGGTAGGCTGTCTGGATGTCAAATTGGTAGACTTCCTTTCCCAGAGCAGCTGCAGTTACAAGGGCGGCCTTGACGCTTTCTGCCTGGATGGTTGGATAATAGGTCTCCATGAAGTCTTCCATGTAAAGTTGGGTGAACCCCTGTGCTACCAAGCGGGCCTAGTACAGGTAGTGTCCATTTGCAAGTGGTTTGGCCTTGAAAACCCACCTTGTGCCAATGACCTTCTTCACCCCCCGGTGGTTGCCGGGGGGTGAAGACCTTGAGCTTTCTCAGGCTCTCCATCTCCTGCTCCATCGTGAGCTGCCATCTCTCCTGTTCTTCGATGGGCAGCTCCTGGATGTCAGAGAAAGTCTTTGGGGTGACCACGATGCTGTTGACAGATACAACATGCCCAATGTCGATTTTGTTTGGTGGGACCCCCTTGTTGGACCACTTTGAACTCCTGAACTCCTGCCACTCACCACCCTTTTCTTCTGCAGATTCCTTGGCGACTGGCTGTTCACAATCGGGATATGGAGGCCTTGGTCCCAGGCACTGGGCATCATGGGCCTCTGAGGTGTCGCTGGAGGTGAAGAGTTGGGTGAAGATGGCTTCCCCCTGAGGACTGGATGGCTCATCCTCCCCATCTGGAGCAGGTAGGATGACCTCTTCATTCTGTTCCTCGCTCTCATCTGTGGCAGGGTTTGTGGTTGTCTCAGGCAGTGTTGTGGTTTTTGCAGCTTTGCTGGGTCAGTTGATGTATGGGCCCAGATCATTTGAGTGGATCTGGTCCAATTGGAGTCCTCTTCAAAGGAGGCAGATTGGGAGGTCACCATCCTGCCCCCTTTTCCCAGGAACCAGTAGGCCTTAGACCCAGGGGCATAGCCCAAGAACTTCAGTCTTCAGGAGATGGATCTCCCCTTGTTCCGCAGCTGCTTGGGGATGTGCACTCAAGCATAGGAGCCAAATACACGCAAGTGTCCCAAGCTTGGCTTCCTACCGTGGACCAGAAAGTATGGAGGCTGGTCCACAAAACTGCTCCAGGTGTGGTTTAAGGTATAATTGGCATAATGTACTGCCTCCGCTCAGTATGATTCCCCAATCCCAGCCTCTGCAATCAGACTACGCACCATAGTCTGCAGGATACTGTTCGAAATCTATGGGTCAAGCCTGAGGGAGAGAAGGGAGGGGATTGGGGAGGATCTATGGGGTCAGCCTGAGGGAGCGAAGGGGATAGAAGAGGATCTTTGGGGCCAGCCTGAGGGAGAGAAGGGGATATGAGAGGATCTATGGGGTGCTTGTGGGAGAGGGGAGGATCTATTGGGCCAGCCTGAGGGGGAGAAGGGGAGAGGAGAGGATATATGGGGCAAGTCTGAGGGAGAGAAGGGGATAAGAGAGGCCAATCATAACTAATCATTAATTTTCATACCCTAAGTGTCAATTTATCAAGCCCGATCATATAGTTTCATAGCAGAGCAAGTGTATTCAGCTTGTTAAGATACTGTATATAGCTATGGCCCTTCTCCTCAAGGTGGACTCAGCGCTACTTTTATTTATTCATTTTTTAAAAATAATTTTTATTGAACAGTTTTTTAAAAAAACAAACCAACAAAGCAACAAAAAAACAACAACCGATATTTTCATCATCTTCTTTTCAACATCTTCGCATCAGTAATCTATATTTATACATTTTCTCTTTCTTATTTTAATCTATCCTTTATACATATATTTCTAGTGTGTGTGTGTGTGTGTGTGTGTGTGTGTGTGTGTGTGTGTGTGTGTGTATATATATATATATATATATATATATATATATATATATATATATATATATATATATATATATATATATATAAATGTCACCAAGACACTTCCAATTTTACGCGGGAGAAGACCCGAATAACCAAGGACCTACATACAAACACCCGCGAAAACCTCAGAAAACGTGTGTGTGTGTGTGTGTGTAGGTCTTTGGTTATTCGGGTTTTCTCCCACATAAAATTGGAAGTGTCTTGGTAATGTTTGGACAAAATCTCATTTGTCATCTTCAGGCTGGTGTTTTCGGCTTCGTGCTTCTAGGAGCAATGTGTGATCGCAGTTGTTTCTTCCTTTTTATTGCTGGTGGGGGTGTGAACTGATTGGGTGGGAGCTTGGCTGTGTTCTGATTGGGTGGATGTGTGTTCTGATTGGTTGGGGCCTTGGCTGTACTCTGATTGGATGGGGACTTGGTAGCACATTCATTTTGATTGAGGCTATCTTCCCAAGAAATGATAACTGTAGCTTGCTCCAAATTTCTAGATCTTTCTTTATCTGTCTTGTTAATTTGTTGTAGTTGCCTTCTCTAATCAATGATCCTATGTTTGTCAGCCATATTCCTAAATATTTTACTTTTTTTGTCATTTGTGTAGCCATTCTGTCTTCTATTTTTCGTTAGTGCCCTTGTTTTTTGCCTGTTTGAGTCCTGCTACCTTCCCATATTCTTTTATTTGTGATAGCAATTTGGGTCCTGTCAATATTGGCTGCTCTATGATGAAGACCAAGTCATAGGCAAGACTTGAAGTTTATATTCCTCTTTTTTAACTTTCAGTCCTTTTATTTCCTTGTCTCTTCTAATTTCATTTAACAGTATCTCTAAGGATAGTATGAACAATAAAGGGGATAAAAGTATCCCTGTTTCACTCCTTTTGTTATTATAAATTGTTCAGCCATATCTCCATTTATTGTTATTTTTGCTGTTTGAGATGAGTATATTTTCTTTATCATATTTACAAATTTATTGCCGAATTTCATATTTTCCAATTGTAAAGTAAGAAATTTCCAATTTAAATTGTCGAAGGCCTTTTGTGCATCCAAGAATATTAGTGCCATTTGTTTATCTGGGTTTACTTCATAGTATTCCAATACATCAATTATTATTCTCATATTATTTTTTATTTGTCTTTTTGGCAGAAAGCCGTTCTGATCAGAATGAATATATTTGTTTATTACTTTTTTTAGTCTTTCCGCAATAATCAATGTGAATAATTTGTTGTCTACATTTAGTAAAGATATTGGTCTATAATTTTTAATTTGTGATCAGTTTGTCTCCTCTTGTGGGATAAGCATGATAATGGCTTCCATTCAAGAATTGGATATTTTGGACTTCAAAAGTGCATCATTAAAAGTTTCGAGTATAATTTCATCTAGTGGTTGTTGACAAGACTTGTAAAATTCTGCCGGGATGCCATTTGGACCTGGAGTTTTATTATTTTTCTGTTTTTTTTTCTTGTCTCCATTAATTCAATCATACTAATTGGCCTATTCAATATTTCCCTGTGTATCTCTTCTAATTCCCTTAAATCTGATTTATTTAAATATTGTTTAATATCTTCTTCAAATATCTCCTCTTGTTCATTTAGCTTTTGGAAAAAAAATGCTATATTTTTAATCCTCATTTCTATAATGCATCTCTCCTTTCTCACCTTGTAATTGGCATATCGTTCTTTTCTCTTTTTCTTTTTTCAGTTTATATGCCAACCAATGTCCCATTTTATTTCCACATTCAAAATGGTTTTGCTATGCTGACTTAATTTTCCATGCTATTTCTATTTGTGTGGTCAAATTAATTTTATGTTTTATCAAAGATATTTTTCCTTTGGTCATTTTATTTTGAGGACCCTTCTGTAGGTCAGATTTGCATTCTTTAAGCTCTTTTAACAGGTTGTCTCATTCTTCTTGTTTGTTTTTATTTCTCTTCACCATATACACAATTGTTAAACCTCTTATGTATATATAATTTGTTTACAAGAAGTATATATTAAAAAACAACACGAACAATTATTGATACAACTAAAACTTGGAAGAACTTTCCTATCATTGTCACGATGTAAAAAGAGAGGAGTGGTTTTGTATATTAGAAATACAATACTAGCTGAGCAAAAATATGTGGACGCAGACAGCAAAATACTGATGGTGGAGATAATTGACAATAATAAGGAAATTATTTTGGTTGCAATATATGCTCCAAACAACTATCAAAGTGACTTTTATAGAAAATTACATATGAAAATAATTGAAATGGAATATGACAATATATGTATGATGGGGTAGTTGGAATAGTTGATGAAAATTCCAAATAGTCCAAAACTTGGACTATAAAAAAACATAAAATAGTAAGACATAGTAGAAAAATACTACCAAATTCCTTTTTTAAGATGATAGAAGAAATAAATTTGAAAGATGTATGGAGAGATAGAAATGGGAAAAATAGACAATATACTTTTTACTCTGATAGACATGCATCTTGGTCTAGGTTGGATATGATATGGACAACAATGGAATTGTCTTTGAATATTGATCAAGTAGAAATAGAAATAAATACATAGGCAGACTACAATCCTGTGATAGCTACTTGGAAAGGACAAAAAAGAAAATCCAGATGGACTTTAAATAATACAATATTAAAAGAGAAAGATTTTGTACAGAAAATGGAGAGTTGGTTTTTTTTCAAGGAGAATAAGAAAGAAGACACATCGACACTAAATCTTTGGGACACAATGAAAGCCTACACTAGAGGCTTAATAATGGATTATAGAAGGAAAAGGAATTTGAAGAAAAGACAAACATTTAAAATACTGACAGATGATCACAAGAGATTTGAAAAGGAGCTCCAGAAATGTCCACATAGGAAAGATGTAAAAGTGAAAATGGATATAATAAAGCATAAAATGGACTTACTGGAGAAAGAAGAATTAGCCCAAAAAATCAGAAGCACTAAACAGAGTTACTTTGAAAATGCGAATAAACCAGGAAGATGGCTAGCATATAAATTAAAAAAAGAAAGAGAATTAAGAAAAATAACACAATTAATTGATGATCAAGGGCAAAGTAAATTTGGAAATAAAGAGATGGGGAAAAATAATACAAGAATATTATAGACAACTTTATAAGAGAGAGAAGATAGAGGAGGAAAATGTGGCAAGATATTTACAAAAAGTAAAACTACCTCAGATTCTCAAAGATATTGAGGAAATATTAGAGGGGAAAATAACAATGATGGAGTTAACAGAGGCAATTAAGAAACAAAAGAATGGAAAGGCACCAGGACCAGATGGTTTACCTGCAGAATATTACAGGACTCTACAAGAATCTCTAAGTATTCCACTACTGGAAGTTATGAATGAAGTGATGATGGAGAAGAAGATACTCAAGTCATGGACTGAGGCGTATATCACATTGATTCACAAGGAGGATACAGACCCACAACAAATCAAAAACTATAGGCCTATATCCCTGCTAAACTCAGATTATAAAATTTTTGCTTCAATATTGGCCGAAAGACTTAAGAGATATTTAAACAATTTCATACACATAGATCAAAATGATTTCTTCCAAAAAGACAAAGTATAGACAATATCAGAATAATTCTGGATACTTTAGAATACTATGAAGCACATCCTGAAAAGCAGATGGCTTTGGTATTCTTAGACACACAAAAAGTTTTTGACAATATGAATTGGTGATTTATAATGCTCCAAATGGAAGAGATGGGCTTTGGTAGGAAATTTATTCAGGCAATTGAAGCTATATACTTTAAACAGATGGCAAAAGTAATGATAAATGAAGAATTGACTGATTCTATCGAGATAGAAAAACGTACAAGACTAGGATGCCCACAGTCCCTACTGTTGTTTATATTGACATTAGAAGTGTTAAATAGAAATTTTAGAGAAGAAAAAGATATAAAAGACATGAAAATTTGAAAAGAAGAATGCAAATTGCAAGCATTTGGAGATGACCTGGTCTTTATTCTTTTTTTTTTTATTGAAAAAGTTTTACAATAAAAAATTTTCCCCCCCTTTTTTCGCCCCTACCCCCTCCCCCACCCTCTCATGCCCCCCAACCTCCCCCCAACCCCACCCCGTCCCTCTCCCACCCACCCCTGACTTCCGCTACACATTTCTTAAGAAAGAAAAACAACAAGAATTTATAACAACAAGAAAAGCAAATACAATTATATCTTCAGTTCTAAGTTAGGAAGAGGAAAGAAAGAAAGAAAAGAATTAAAAAAAAATTGAGAAAGAAAGAAAATATATATATATATATATATAATAGAATAAAATAAAATAAAATAAAATAATACAAAGAAAAACCCATAAGCATAGATATTTGTCTGAGCTTAACAGTATTGTAATAAAAAAAAAACACCAGAAAAAATAGCCATTATAATATTTAACCCAATTTAAAGACAGAAAAAAAGAAGAATAAAAATAACATTACTAACATTACTAATCATATACCATAGTCGATCACTCCAAGATTATATAACTTACTTATTCATATTAAATAATGCCACATATTTTAATCCGAACTACTCCCCCAAATTTAAAAGCCCAAAAATTCCCCCTTCAAAGGAAAAAAAGATAAAGTATACAATATAATATAATTGTACATATATTGTTATAATTTTCCATAACTCGAATTACAATCTTCTCTTCTTCCTGATTGAAGTTAAATCTTCTTTCTTCACCTGTATCCAATTCCAATACTCTTCATCTTCTATCTGCCCCCATCAGTAAAACAAAAAACATTCCACATAAACCCCCCGTGTGACTTTATATAGATAACATCCAACCAAGAAAATATTCGCCCCTCTAGGTAGAATCATTCAAACAAACGTATTCTATTTCAGCAAGAAAAAACCCAATGCAGCTCCACCAAACCTTAGGAGCAAAAAAAAAAAAAAAAAAAAAACCAAGAAAAAAAATCCTAGAGACTGCATTCCCAGATGTTCTTATAAAAACTGTTTCAAATCCTGCCACCCTTTGTCATTCACTCTTGGTTGTAAGACATTTTCATTTCCATTCTTTCCTCTTGGATGATAAATTCCAAAAAAAAAAAAAAAAAAACTATGATTGGGTAATCACAAAACACTGCTAGTATATAGATAGCATCCAACCAGAAGATATTCACTCCTCTAGGTAGAGACATTCAAACTAACGTATTCTATTACAACAAAAAGAAACCCAATGCAGCTCCGCCAAACCTTTATGACAAAAAAAAAAATCAAGAAAAGTAAAAATCCTAGCAACTGCATTCCCAGATGTTCTTACAAAGCTGTTTCAAATCCTGCCACCCTTTCACTCGTTCTGGTTGTTAGGTATCCTTATTTCCATTCTTTCCTCTTAGATGATAAATTCCAAAAAAAAACTATGATAGGATAATCACAGAATGCTGCTACCATTGCAGCCCTCTGTTAAACTTGCTCAAGATGTTAAATCCAATTCAAAATAAAAAAAGAAACTCCAAATCAGGATGAAGACTTTATAATCCATAAATCCAAATCCGTATAAACTTTAGGAATTTTATGACCAGTTTCCAAAATTATCCAAGCTTTCTGATAACAGCTGCATCTGATGAAGGACTTTACGACACTCATTAGTTACCTCTCGAATTTCCTCGTTAAAGTCTGGTTCCTGCTGCTCGATATCACCATCCTTTTCTTGCGGAGCGTTGGACCTCTGCTGCTGATCATCTTGAATTGTAGTATTTTTTAAATCTTGCTCCAGCCGTTCAAGGTCCGGTGCTCCTAGACTAGGTTCACTGGTGTGGTCTATTTTCCCATCTGAAAAGTCCATAGTAAGATCCTCCGAGAAACCAGATTGCACTCCTTGTTCTTTTAACCTTCTTTGGTTCATTCTTTGAGTCTCGTCCTTCTGTTTACCTTTTACAAACTCTCTTTCTTGTTTCTTATTCTTGAGGTCTTTCGAAGCTCCCTTAAAAATATTTTTATAAAAATGTTCCGCTTTTTCAATAGTATTCAAGCAATATCTCACTCCATGATATCTAAAAATTATGCCGGCTGGTAAGTCCCATCTAAATGGGATATTACTTTTCTTCAATTCTTTAGTTAAGAAAGCAAATTCTTTCCTTTTCTTTAAAACCTTCGAAGGTAATTCTTTAAAAATATTAATTTGTTCACCTTCTACTTGCACTCTGGCAGAATAGGACCTTTGTAAGATGTCATCTCTCAACCTTTTATCAGTAAAGTAGACAACAACATCTCTGGATAAATTCCTTTGTTTGGCTACTCGTGAGTTGACTCTGTAAACTTTCTCTATACAACCAAGAATTATCTCATCCTCAAGCTCTAGTAGTTCAGCAAAAACCTTTACAATAGTTGCTTTAAAATCTCTCTGGTTTTCTTTAATACCTCTTACTCTGATAGCTGAGGCCATAGTTTTAATTTGAAGCATGATAATATCATTCTGTATAGTCTGATTACAAATCTCAGCTTTCACAAACCTTTCTTGTATTTCTTGAATCTGGGAGCCAATTTTACTGCTAATTTCAGTTACTTTCTCCTCCATTTCAATCACCACATTTGAAAGGTCTGAGATTACTTTAACAATAGTTTGACTTAATTGGTCATGCTTTCCAGCAATCAAATCCACAAGATTCTTCTGTGAGTTTTTAATTTTGTCAACTACACTCGATAAAGGAGTTGTTATAAGTTCTTTTAAGTCCCCTTCTGCCAATCCAGACAATTGCATCATCTCAGCTTTATTCTTTAACTGGCTCAAGGGGGAGCCCCCCCTTCCTTTAGTCATCTTTATTTTACTTTAAATGGCTTTACTATACTTTACTTCACTTTGCCATACTTTACTTTAATCCTTGTTTTAAAAAAAATATCCAAAAAAAGGGAAAAAAAATTTCTTCTTACTTTAAGTGACTCTCCCATAGCAAGATATTCATTTCAAAGCTTCCGTTTTCAATCGCTCTGGCATTCTTTCAATTAAGACCAGTCGCCATTTTAAAAAAACTTTCTTAGAAACTTTCACTTCTCTTCCTCTCCTTCCCCCCTCCTCTCATTGCTCTTCCAAAAAATCAATAAAAAAATCAGTAAAAAAAAATCCATACTTGCTTCATCTTTGCTTCTTTCTTTTTCAGCTTACTCCATAGACGCTGTGGTGTTGCTTCCAGCGTCTGGCTCCGCTAATTGCTTAGCGGAGGACAGTCCCGTCGCGGAGCTTCTCTGGAGGTATGGAGGGGGGCATCCTTCTGAGCCCTCCCCAGGACAAGCGAAACGATCCTGGGGCGACTCAGGGGGCCCTGCCTCACCCCCAGAAGCTCTGCCTGCTCCTCCCGCTGAGGAGCAGGTTGTTCGAGCCGCCTGCCAGCTGTGAGGTGCTCTAACGCGGCGGGACGCCGGCGGGCATGGAGGAGCCCGCCGACGACGAGGAAGGCGCCACCAGAAGTTGGACTTCCTGGTCTTTATTCTTGAAGAACCACTAACATCTATAAATAAGTTGATAGAAAATATTGACGAGTTTGGGAATGTAGCTGGCATGAAAATTAATAAAGACAAAATGAAGATAGTGACTAAAAATATGTTGACCAAGCAAAAAGAAGAGCTGATGGAGATATCCAAGATGCAAGTCACAAATGACTGCAAGATGTAGTACACTTAAAGAAAATAATTATAATGAGATTAAACAACAGATAGGGACAGACTTGGAGAAATTGGGAAATTTGCAGCTTTGGTAGGATCTCAACTATTAAGATGAATATTTTCCCTAGAACTTTGTATTTATTCCAGACAATTCCAATTAGGTTGGGTAAGGATTTTTTTTTAATTGAAAAAGTTTTACAATACAAAAAAATTTTTCATTTCTCCCCCAACCCCCACCTCCCAGCCCCTCCCGCTACCTCCCTCTACCCCAACCCCTTCCCTCCCCATCCCCCCTGACTTCCACTACAAATTTTAAAAGAAAAAAATTTAAAACAAGAAAAGAAAAAATTATTAAGTATTCAAATTCTAAATTGAAGAAATTTCAAAAGAAGAAAAAAAGAAAGAAAAAAAGAAAAAAGAAACAAAAGAAACCCAATACCTATAACCAAAAAGTATAACAATACTTTTACCTATAAATATTAATGTGTTTCTAAAGTTAACAATGTTATAATAAAAAAAGTAATAATAATAATAACCATTGTAATATTCAGACCAATTTAAAAAATATTATACCTTTCTGTAATCCATTAATATTAACATTACTAATCATATACCAAACTCGATCCCCCTTATAATAAAATATAATATATCACCTGCATATCCATATCAAATAATTTTATCCCAACTACACCCCTTAACTAAAAAACAAAAACATAAAACATGCATTATAATATATATAATTATGCATATATAATTATAATCATACAATTATATCCAAAAAATTTTTTTCTATCTCCATAATCCAAATTTCAATCTTCTCTTCATCTTGATTGAAGTTAAATATACTTTCTCCAACATAAATCCAATTCCAATAAGCTTCGTCTTCCAGCTGCCCCCATCAGCAAAATAAAGCATTTCTCCACACAACCCCCCCGAGTGACTTTATATAAATAATATCCAACCACGAAGGTATTCACTCCTCTAGGTAGAATCATTCAAACTAGCTTATACTGTACCACCTAAAAGAAAGAAAAAATGCAGCTCCTCTTAAGATTCAAACCTTGAAGAAAAAAAACAAACAAACTAGAAACCGCATTCCCAGATGTTCCTTTAAAGC
The DNA here is from genome assembly GCA_038048745.1 of Coluber constrictor foxii. NCBI lineage: Eukaryota > Metazoa > Chordata > Lepidosauria > Squamata > Colubridae > Coluber > Coluber constrictor. Next base: position 107,153,220 of record CM075961.1, on the reverse strand, counting down.
TCTTTCAAATCCTGTCGCCCTTTGCAATTCATTCCTTTGGGTTGTGAGATGTTTTCATTTTCATTCTCTTCTCCTAGATGATGAATTCCAAAAAAAAAAAAAACTATAATAGGGTAACCACAGATCGCTGCTACTATTGCAGCAATCTGTTGACCTTACTCAGGATGTTAAGTCCAATTCAGGATAAACTTTGTAGTAAAATTTTTATAATCCATTTTAATATATAAGTCTAATATCAGTCCAACTCAGGATGAACTTTTAAAAAATTGTTATACATCTCCAAAATTTTAACAGCTATCTACAATAGCTCAAATCCTCAAAATAAACTTCGTAGAAAATTTTTATAATCCATTTTAATATGTAAGTCAAATATAAATCCAACTCAGTATAAACTTTAAAAAATTTATAACTTGTTTCCAAATCTTTCAATGCTTTCTGATATAATTTCAAACAGTTCACGATACTCCTTAAATTTGTCATCAGTGGTTTCCAGTCGAGTTTCCTCATTAACTTCTAGTTCCTGTTGATTAGCATCACCCCCCATTTCTTGAGGAGCACTGGGCCTCTGCTGCTGCTCATCTCGAATTGTAATTTTATTTTTTAACTCTTGCTCCAGCAGTTCAAGGTCTGGTACTCCCCCTCTAGTGTCACTGGGATGCTCAATTTTCTCGTCTGAAAAATCCATAATAGAATCCTCTGGACAACCACCTAGTGCTCCTTTTTCTTTTAACACACTTTGAATTTCTTCCTTCTGTTTGCATTTTGTAGACTCTCTTTCTTGTTTTTTATTCTTAACATGTTCCGGGGCTCCCTTAAAAATATTTTTGTAAAAATATTCCGCTTTTTCAATGGTATTCAAACAATGTCTCACACCATGGTATCTAAAAATTATACCAACTGGTAAATCCCATCTAAATGGGATATTACTTCTCTTCAATTCCTTAACCAGAAAAGCAAAATCTTTTCTGTCCTTTAGAACCTTCAGTGGTAGCTCTTTAAAAATACTAATTTGTATACCTTCTACCTGCACTCTGGCAGAGTAGGACTTTTGTAAAATATCATCTCTCAGTCTTCTATCAGTAAGGTAAACAACAACATCTCTAGGCAAATTCCTTTGTTTAGCTACACGTGAGTTGACTCTGTAGACTTTCTCTATACAACCAAGAATTAGCTCATCTTCTAGCTTTAATAATTCCGCAAAGGCCTTTGCACAAATTGTTCTTAAGTTTTCTCTCTTGTTTTCTCTTATATCTCTTAATCTAATTGCTGATTCCATAGTTTTAATTTGAAGCATGATGACATCATTCTCTATGTTCTGATTTTTAGCCTCAGCTTCCAGAAATTTTTCTTGTATTTCTTGCATCTGGGAGTTAAACTTACTGCTGATCTCAGTCACTTTCTTCCCCATTTCGACCACCACACTTGAAAGATCCAAGACTACTTTGGTAATAGTTTGACTTAATTGATCATATTTCCCAGAAACCAACTCCTCAAGATTCTTCTGTGAACTTTTTATCTTCTCAACAACACTCACTAGAGACCTTGTTATAAAATCTTTTAAATCCTCATCTGCAGATCCCTGCAGATGATCCCTGCAGATGAGTCCTTTCTGCTTTACCCTTCAACTGACTCATGAGGGAGCCCCCCCTTCCTTTAGGTTTAGGAGTCATATTTCTAACTTACTATTTACTTTTCAAAAAGACCAAAGAAATTCTTCTTACTTCAGTAAAAAAAAACAGGAAAAATCTGTTTAAATCAGTCTTTGTTTCTTTATTTCTTTTCACTATCAAAATATTTCTTTTAAAATCTCTCGACACTAAGCTCTGCTTTCACTTTCCACTCTCAATTTTTCTTCAGGCAGAGACGGTCGCCATCTTAAGAACACTTTCACTATTCCTTCTCTCCTTCCTTTTTCTTTCCCTCCTCCTCCAGAAAATCAATAAAAAAACCCATACTTGCATTCTTCTTTTCTGAAGACTCCTTATTCAGCTTATTTAGGTTGTCAATCAGTCGTGGTGTTGCTCACGACGTCTAGCTCCGCTAATTAGCGGAGATACCTCTCGGCGTGGAGCTTCTCTGGGGGTGGATAGGGAGCCATCGCCCTGAGCCTTTCCCAGGACAGGAAAAAAAATCCTGGGGCGACTCAGGGGGCTCAACCTCACCCCCAGAAGCTCTCCCTGCTCTTTTAATTAAAGAGTGGGTTTTTCGAGCCGCCTGCCTGCTGTGAGGCAGCTCTTTACGCGCCGGGAGGCCGGCGGTCATGAAGAGACCGCCGACAACAACGGAGGCACCACCAGAAGTCGGGTAAGGATTTTTTTGAACACTTGAATAAAATGATGCTGAAATGTATTTGGTCAGGGAAAGAAGGCAAGGATAAAATTAAAGTTGTTACAAGATGCTAAAATGAGGGGTGGTTTTGGTTTACCTAATTTGGAACTTTATTACCAAGCAACAAGTTTGATGTAGATTAAAGAGTGGATAACTTTGAGAAATACTAGATTATTGAATTTAGAGATACATAATTTGTTGATGAGGTGGCATGCTTTCTTATGGTATAAAGGAACAAAAATACAGGAGTATTTTAGAAGACACCAGATATGAGAAGCTTTATTGTTGAATTGGGAGAAGATCAAAAAACAACACTATATGAAGATTCCAGTCTGGGTATCTACAATTTAAAATTTTTCATACTCTGTAGTATTTAAAAGGGAACAAGTGGTTAGATATAGTGAATTATTGGATGAAAAGGGTCAACTTATGTTAAAACAAGAACTAGAAGATCAGGGATGTAAGATGGATTGGTTTTCATATATGCAAATACACTCTGAATATGAGTGTAGGTTGTATAAAAACAAGAAGGTTTTTATAATGTTTGTTTTAGATAAGATTTTAATGTGTTCTGATGATTATGTAATTAAAAATTATATGAAAAATTATATGGATATTTGTTAGAGGTAAAATTGGAAGAAGAACAAGTTAAAGAATCAATGATAGCATGGGAGAAAAAATTTGGTCATGGTATTGATTAGAGAAATGGCAAAAATTGTGGTCACATAATTATAGAATGTCTATAGCATATAAGAAGAATTTGTATAAGATGTTTTACAGGTGGCAAATATCCCTGACGAGGATAGCCAGAATGTTCAAGGATAAATCAGAGAAATGTTGGAAGTGTCATCAGACTCCAGGATCATATTACCATATGTGGTGGACATGTGTAGAAGCTAAGAGATATTGGACTAAGATACACACATGGTTGGAAAAAATAATAAAGAGACATACTGACTTTAAACCAGAGATATTTTTATTAGGGATTATACGGAGACATATAATAAAGATAGTGTCCAACTGCAATATTTAATTGTGAATCTCTTGACAACAGCTGGAATTGTATTTGCTAAAAATTGGAAAGGAGAAAAGTTACCTAATGATGAAGAAATTATTAAGAAAATGATGGAATGTGCTGAAATGAGTAAACTGACATTTGAAATAAGAGAGCAGGAAGATAGATAATATTATTTGATATGGGATTTATTTTACCAATGGATAGAGAATAAGAATTGGAAATAATTATGATATAAATGGATGTTGAAGCTTTTGAAAATAAGCTAGCATGCTTAGTGATAAACTGAAGAGAAGAGAAGCACAAAAATGCCACTGACTGATACACTGTCTATAATTGTTGGGCTGTGTCAGGGGTGAAATGTAAAAATTTTCGCTACCGGTTCTGTGGGTGTGGCTTAATTAGTGGGCATGGCTTGTTGGTCAGGTGGGTGTGGCCAAGTCAACATCACTTCTTTGCCCCTTTTTAACTTACAAAACACAACACAACACAACTGGCTCACCCACAATGTAAAAGCAGCTGTGCTAGACCCAAAATGGCCCCTGCAACAAGCAGGAACCTCACACAGGCACAGGCACAAAAAGTCCAAAAAACCAACTTTCACACTTCACACACACACACACACACACACACACACACACAAAACAACACAACTGGCTCACCCACAATGTAAAAGCAGCTGTGCTAGACCCAAAATGGCCCCTGCAACATGCAGGAACCTCACACAGGCACAGGCACAAAAAACAAAACAAAAAAAAAACAACTTGCACACTTTACACACACAAAATTCCACATACAGCATTGTGAGATTTTGTGTGTTTGTGTAGTTACAGTGAAACACTATAGAAACACTCAAAATCTCAGAAAGCTGCACAAATATTATTTTATTTTATTTTCTTTTATTTTTATATAAAAGCAGCTAAATTTAAAACTTCCTAAACTTTAAATGGCTAGTTTTTTTAGTTGTTCTAAAAAAAGAACAACTGAAAAAAAACCCAATTAATTATTTTTTTTTAAATCTCCCAAAGGGGGGAAAAAATAGGCAGGCAGATAGGGCTCTCACCAATGAGCTTGATTGCAGGCAGGGAGATTCAGTTGCTTGCTGATGGAATGGGTTGCAGGGATTACAGCAAGTGAAGCAAGGCAGGCATTGCAATCAGCAGTTTAGGATTCGGTCCGAAGAGTGAAAGTAAGCAAGCTGGGGGGGGGGGGGGTTGCTACCAATTCTCCGAACTGCCTGCCACCATCGCTACCTACTCGCTTGAATTAAAGTTTGTACTTGCAATTATAATCCTGGGGGTCTAGAATTACTCCTGGGGGTCTAAAGGAGCTCTACCCTTGCCTGGCTGCTCATCTCCCCCTCTTTTCCTGAGGGGAAAGTTTTCCAGCTGCTAGACAGCTGATTTTCGCTGTTCTAGCAGTTTATACGTTATTGCAGGGCTGGTGCTCCAGCAGGAGCGTCTTCCAACACCTATGGTGCCACTAGAAGTTACCTATAAGAGTCACTTAAATAGTTTTTAAATTTAACCTAAGTAGTGCAAATCCTTAAATGTCAATCTATATTTATAATATTATGACTATAGCTGTATAAATACATTTATCACTCTACAAGGCTATGTATTTTACTATATATATTCTATATCCCTCTATATAGTTATTTAGGACTCTATAAATTTTAACTCATCTATACGTTTATGAAAGAGAAGAAAAATGAAGAGAATAAGGGAAAAATTATAAAACTAAAAATTCATTAATTTGTTAATAGTATAGTTAGTACTGTATATCTAATCAAATATGAAGATTGATAAATATAACTAGCAGTTACTTAAGGTTAATATTCAAAATCAATAATCCAGTTTATCTCAATTGTTAATCACTAATTACTAATTAATAATCAACAATGACTTATAATTAATTCTAATTAGAATAATCAAATATTTATCATAAATCACTTGTTCTTCCATACCGTCCTCTCTCACTCTTGCATCATTCTCTGCTCAGTCCTCTGTTCAGTCCTTCTGGTGATGTATCAGCGTGCATGGAGTGAGAGAACGGGGCTCCATTCTTGTAGCTCCAATATTCCCAGCCAGAAAGCCAAATTACACACTACTGATCCCGGAGAGATTGATAGAAAAAAGAGGAATCTTCAAGGATCTTGGGGGGTTGAAGGTGGCCAGTTTTGCAGAAATGGCAAAGATATCAGCATATTTAAAAGACAGGACCCAAGAAACTTTTGTGTGGGAATGGAAGAAATGGATAGACTATGTGCAGAATAAATATTAAACTAAGAAGTATCAGATAACTTTTAGCTGAATGTTAAGTATAAACTGTTATATAGATGCAGAATGTTATATAGAAAATGTTATGTTGTGTTGAAAGTTATAGTATATAGGGTGTAAAGTATCTGGGGGGAATTATGATTTGGATCTTACTTTGTAACATTTGGGATATATTATGTGTAGATTAATTATAAATTAAGGAAGTATCAGATATTTAGAAGTTTTTAGTATTGACAGGGGGTAGAATAGCTGAGGGAACTGTATGGTATGATATGATATGTCTTGAATTTCGCCTTTTTAATATTTGGGAGAGTTAAAAATGTATAGTAATTTTTAAGATTATAAGAGAAGTCAAGGGTGGGGAGGGATGGATTAGGGTGGGTTGGGGAGGGGAGGGGGGGAAAGGGAGAAAAATTTGTATTTGTAAAACTTTTTCAATAAAAAAAAAAGGGACCTTGGGGGGGAAAACAATTGTCCTGAAGGTTCAGGAGAAACCTCTTAGTTCCGGTGGGGAAAGAAGCCATTTTGGCTGGCGTAAAGTGCTGACAGCTGAGGAGCAGGAAAGCAAAAATTGAATCAACTGATCACAACAGTATGAGAAGAGATTTTTTAAAAAAGGAACGGAAGAGCAGAGAGATCGATGCTCCAAAATCAGTGGCAGATTTGCAGCCAGATAAATGTGGTGATGAAAAGGGAGAGGAGTGGAAGAAGGAACTTTGACAGGTAGTGACTGTGCGCAAGGCGAGAGAGTGGATAAGAGGAGGAAGAAAACTCCAACGGATATATTTTGAGGCTTGAGAGAGGTGTTGACTATAGAATAATTAGATTTTCTTGAAGACGGTGTAATGGACCAGGACTGTGAGATTGACGGAAGGCTTTAAAGATTAGAAAAGAGTTCAGGAGCAGCGGAATTGGAGTGGTGATTGGAGAAGTGGTGGTTCTAACGGAAGTATAGATGGAGCAGAGTTGGAAAATAACAAGTTTGGAACTTTCTAAAATTGTTGAAATTGAATACATTTTTTGAGAGTGGCAGTAAAAACTACTATATTCACAGAGAATCAAAGTGGAAATTAAGTGGCAGACAAAGGAGGGGAAAAAAGGACTCAGCCCTGCTTTTAATATTTAATGTTTATCTTCTGCCATCACTAAGAAAAGCTGAAACCACTGCAGAATGGATGGAGTTGGAACACTATATTAATAAACTCCACATGGACCAAAGCCAGAGTCTTACTAGGGGGAGACTTCAATGCTAGATTGGGATCAGATAATTACACATTATATATGAAATAACACCATTATCCACCATTGGAGGTTCCCAACCAAAGCAGTACCTCCCTCACATGATTTTCTAAAGACAATAGAGCAAATTACGCTGGCCTCTGTCTTGCAGAGATGGTGAATAAATTTAACTTTTTTATATCCAACGGCTCTTGGGCTAGTGACTATCCTGAAGAGATTACATTTATGGCAGGGTCCAAAATCAGCACCTTTAATTATATACTAATTTCTATGGACTTACTACATTATGTAGAAAATTTTGAAGTCCTATCTTACCTGGAAAGCGATCTTCTACCTTTCTATATATACATGAAGCCCTTCATCTGGCAGATGCCCTTCTGGGACCAATTTATTCCTGCAGTTTCTCCAGCAGGCCCAACAAGATGTAGGGTCAAATGATCCCAACAACTTGACCAGAGATGAGGAGAGCTCTATCAGAGGATAATCTTCAAAAACTCTGTTCAGCCTTTATTTCAGCCAACCCTTCCCAAGATTTACTAGAACTATATAAAAATATAGTTCATAAGCTACAACCAATACTAGCACATGACTGGAACTTCTCCATTAAGAGGCCCTGTATCACCTCCAAACCATGATTTGACAAGGATTGTGTAGATAGACTGGAGCGGCCTATAACATCGGAAGAGATTTCATACGCAATAAAACAATTGAAATTATCCAAAGCTCCTGGGACGGATGGTTTGACAGCAGTTTTTTATAAGACTTTGCAAGCGGAACTGATAGAGATTCTCAAAGACTTGTTTTGTAATATTCAACAGGGGGGAAAGATACCTCCCTCGTGGAAGACGGCTTTTATATCATTGATACCTAAAGAAGAAGACTCTGCTAAACCGGAGAATTTTAGACCAATATCTCTCCTGAACACGGATTATAAAATTTTTGCTAAAGTACTAGCCAACAGATTGATGCCAGTTATTCAAGATGTGATTCATGAAGACCAAGCTGGTTTTATAGAAGGCAGATACATGAAGGACAATGTTAGGCAACTCATAGACTTGTTGGAATATCTTGATGAAAAGAAACAGATCTCTGCGGTGCTGGTGTTTTTGGATGCGGAGAAAGCCTTTGATCGAGTCAACTGGGATTTTCTAAAAAAGATTCTGCATAAGATGAATTTTGGAGATCAGTTTATCAAAGCAATTTCAGCAATTTATCAAGAACAGACAGCACAGATTATTATTAATGGCAGCTTGACTACTAATTTTAATATACAGAAAGGGACAAGACAAGGCTGTCCATTATCTCCATTGTTGTTTATTTTGACGCTAGAGGTGCTGTTAAATGCTCTACGGGACTCGGACAAAATGAGTGGTATAGTTGTAAGGCAAACAGATTACAGAACAAAGGCATTTGCAGATGATCTGATTGTTACCCTAACACGACCATTGGAATCTATCATACAGATGAAAAACATTATAGAGGAATATGGTCTGGTTTCAGGTCTTAGCCTGAACCAGAAAAAGACTAAGATGATAGTCAAAAATATGTTGGAACCACAAAGGAAAGAGCTGGAAAGGGTGGCAGGCTTTGAAATAGCTACAAAGGTGAAATATCTAGGGGTCCAAGTTGCAGCATCCAATAAAAAACTTTTTCAAAATAACTATGAAGAACTTTGGTGTAAGATTCAAAAAGATCTTGATAAATGGAAAAAACTGCAACTTTCTCTGCTTGGTAGAATAGCAGCTGTTAAGATGAATGTTCTACCTAGATTTTTGTTTCTGTTTCAAATGATTCCGGTGCTTAAAAATGACAAATATCTGACGGACTGGCAAGCAGGTTTAAATAAATTTATTTGGAGTGGGAAAAGACCAAGAGTTAAATTTAAGATCATGCAAGATGTACGTGAACGTGGCGGCCTTAAAGTTCCAAATTTGCGTTTATATTATGAAGCAGCAGCATTGATACAAGTTGGAGATTGGATCGGAACAACCAAAAGAGAGATTTTGAATATAGAAGGCCATGATTTGCAATTTGGATGGCATGCATATTTATTTTATGAAGACAAGAGAGACAGTGTATTTAACAGGCATATTTTAAGGTATGCATTGCTGAGAGTTTGGAAGAAGCACCAGCTCCAATTGGATTACAAAATACCTTTGTGGTTGGATCTTGGGCATATTTTGCCAAAAATAAAGTCACTCGGGGGGTTGTTGTACAAAGAGATACTTTTTACTGATGGGGGCAGTTGGAGTTTGAAGTCTTGGAATACTCTGTTGGAAGATGGAGTTAATTTAACTTGGTTGCAGTATTTTCAACTTCAAGCGAGATGGAGAGAAGATCAGAAAACCGGATTAATGCTACATGAAGAGGATTTGGTGACTCAGATAAAACGTAAAGGACCGATGCATATTAAGCGATTGTACAATTTATTGTTGGAGAGAGATTCAGAAGGGGAATTAGTTAAAGTTTGGAACTTTCTAAAATTGTTGAAATTGAATACATTTTTTGAGAGTGGCAGTAAAAACTACTATATTCACAGAGAATCAAAGTGGAAATTAAGTGGCAGACAAAGGAGGGGAAAAAAGGACTCAGCCCTGCTTTTAATATTTAATGTTTATCTTCTGCCATCACTAAGAAAAGCTGAAACCACTGCAGAATGGATGGAGTTGGAACACTATATTAATAAACTCCACATGGACCAAAGCCAGAGTCTTACTAGGGGGAGACTTCAATGCTAGATTGGGATCAGATAATTACACATTATATATGAAATAACACCATTATCCACCATTGGAGGTTCCCAACCAAAGCAGTACCTCCCTCACATGATTTTCTAAAGACAATAGAGCAAATTACGCTGGCCTCTGTCTTGCAGAGATGGTGAATAAATTTAACTTTTTTATATCCAACGGCTCTTGGGCTAGTGACTATCCTGAAGAGATTACATTTATGGCAGGGTCCAAAATCAGCACCTTTAATTATATACTAATTTCTATGGACTTACTACATTATGTAGAAAATTTTGAAGTCCTATCTTACCTGGAAAGCGATCTTCTACCTTTCTATATATACATGAAGCCCTTCATCTGGCAGATGCCCTTCTGGGACCAATTTATTCCTGCAGTTTCTCCAGCAGGCCCAACAAGATGTAGGGTCAAATGATCCCAACAACTTGACCAGAGATGAGGAGAGCTCTATCAGAGGATAATCTTCAAAAACTCTGTTCAGCCTTTATTTCAGCCAACCCTTCCCAAGATTTACTAGAACTATATAAAAATATAGTTCATAAGCTACAACCAATACTAGCACATGACTGGAACTTCTCCATTAAGAGGCCCTGTATCACCTCCAAACCATGATTTGACAAGGATTGTGTAGAAGCCAAGAAAGCTCTCAACTTGGCCTATAAGATGTACAAAACTGAGACTGGGAATGGAAATAAAACAACTCTTAAATGTTTTCTTACACTCAAAAAACAATTTAAGTAATTGATTGGTCTTAAGAAGAGACACGACCCACGGTCATTCTGGGAACAGCTTATTGTAGAAGCAAAGCAAAAGAACTCTTCTCTATTCTGGCATCTAATAGCTAGTCACTCTGATAGAATTCATGCCCCACTAGATTGCCCATATACTTCCTACAACCTGGGAATTTCACTTTCAGAGAATGTATGAAGACCACTCCAGTGAGAGTATAAGATATACAATGAAGGATTTATCTGAATGGTGCTCCACTGGTGGTGCTGGGTAGCTACTCATGTAGCTTCTGTGTGGGCGGCAGCCTGAAGGTGAGTGCCCCTTGCCCCCTCCCTCCCAGTCCCGGCCAGCCACTCCTCATCTGGCCCGAGAAAGTAAGGCCAATGGTAAGGGAGGAAGACCATCAGCTCCAGGCCCACTGCACTCAGCCAAAGGGCCACTGGGTGATGGACAGACATGGCAAAGCTTGGCTGCCTTTCTGACCTGGCTCTCCCACAACCTGACTGGGCAGGCAGGTGGATGCAGAGCCCTTGCCAACTACTGTCCTTGCCCGCAGGCCTCCCAGGCATTTCCACAGTGCAAATACTGCTAATTACAAGCGTGGAGCCATGTGTAGTATGGGGATGGGTGGGAGAAGAAAGAAATCCTCTTGATTGCTGTGCATGTATTTTCATTTTTCACTAAGTGTAAGTGTGTGTGTGTGTGTATGTGTGTGTGTGTGTAGCAGAGCACATCCCGAGCACATCCCGAGTCTTCTTGCTGCCCTACACAGCGATCACCTTCTTGGGAAGAGCTCTGCTCCCCATCACCTACCCACCCACATGTTTAAACTTATTGAAAAGTGAAAAGACATGCACAACAATCAAGAGGATTTCTCTCTCTCTTCTCTGACACTCAGCATTCTTAATCTAGTTGCCATGAAAAGGAAACTGGTGCATGTTCCTTCACTCTCCATAAGCCCTCACTACCAGTAATAAGCTCTCTGTGCAGAAGCTCCTCAAAATCCTACCGTGTGCCAAAAATGCAGCTTCTGAGGAAACGTGCTGCCTCTGCTGCTTCTGTAAGTTGGAGGGTCAGCTTGCCTGTGTACAAGTCTGGCTGGGGGAAGCACTGTCTACATCCCTCAAGCACAGCCATGCTTGGAGAGCATCGTGTGCTGAAAGTGAAGCATGACTTCCTTTCTGGCTGCAGTGGAGCCAAAGAATCAAAAGAGGGCCAGGTTGTGTGTGTGTGCGGGGGGGGGGGGGGGCGACGATGGTGAGGGTGCTGGAGCAAATCATGCACAGATGGCAGCATGACTTTTGCTTGTCTTTTTCTGGATGCAAGGCTTCTGCTTTATTGGCACTGGCAGCAGATGGAGGCAAAGGCATGGGGGAGGCAGGCGATCCCAATGCTCTGTGCTAGTGCTTGTTCAGAGTGCCTGCAGGAAAGCTGAGAGACAGTGGGATGAAGTGCTGTGGATGCCCCTCACTCACCACTTTGCCTGGCTTGCACTCTCCCTCCCCAGCCTAGCTTGAGACAGGTGGAAGCTCATAATTGCCCTTTTCAAGCCTGCTGTCAGTGAAGTTGGGCACTGGTGAGGGCTGGCTTTTTGCCTAGATTTGTCCAGCTCTTGCGGGGGGGGGGGAATGGATAGGGGCCTGGGGAGGAACCCATTTTTCCCCTGACAGCCAGAGAGTCATAGGCAAAAAGCCACCCCTCACCTGTGCCCTCCTTCACTGACAGTGGGCTTGAAAAAGGCAATTGTGAGCTTCCACTAGCATCAAGATAGATTTGGAAGGGAAAATGCAAGTAGCAGGAGGAGGGAAGCCAGGCAAAGGGGGAAGTGAGGGGCATCTGCAGGATGCCATAGCACTTTCCCTCAACCCAGCAGACTTTCTAAAGGAGGTAGAGAGTGAGAGAGTGAGATGTGATCTCTCTCTCTCTCTCTCTCTCTCTTTCTCTCTCTCTCTCTCTCTCTGTGTGTGAGAGAGAGTGAGTTAGTGAGTGAGAGAATGTGTGTAAGGATTTCCTCTCCCTCTAACTTAAGAAAGAGAAGACTCTTGAAATGGAATATTTCAAAAGGAATCTTTTATTAAGCAGAAGTGACAGCAATGAATTCAAAGCAATGTCTGAATACCCTTAGGCAAAACAAGTAGGATTAAAGCAGTAGAGACCCCCCCCCTTTAGCCAGAATGCAGAGTTTAGCCAATACACAAGTGTGAATATGTTTTCTTTACCAGCTGCTCTGAGAACTGAATAAGCATTCATTCCCATTGCTATATATTATCCTTTAAAGTGAAAAAACCACGTGGCTGTCATAAACATTCCCCAAAAGTAAGAAGATCTCAGGGTGCTTTGGCGCCAGGATATAGGTTGTAAAATATCTGTTGACACAGGTAATGCTAATAAATCGAATCCACCACCCCCCAATTGAATGGCAGTATCGCTTTTAGGGATCTGACATGCTGTCTTCTTAGAAGAAGAAAGGGTCCACCTGTGAAAAGATATAAACAAAAAATCCATTATAGGATATTAACAAGGTTTGTTAGGATATTGGGAGTGAAATTTTTTCAGTAAGGTGTTTCTCAGTAACATAGTGTTTAGCGACCCATTCATTTTGGGATGAGGGTAAATGTTTCCAAGCAACTTAGTATTGGATTTTCCCTCTGTGGATCCTACAGTCAATAATTTCCTTGATTTCAAAGTGTTGTTCACTTTCAATCATGATGGGAAGAGGTGGTATAGATGCAGGTGATCTGAGGGATGAGATTACCTCTTGTTTGAATGTGAAATACTGGGTGGACTTGCCTGAGTGTCCTTGGAAGGAGTAGTTCAACTGTTACTGGATTAATGACCTGAGTGATAGGGAAAGGTCCAATGAAATTTGGCCCTAGTTTCTTTGATGGCTGTAATGATTTCAGGAATTTTGTAGATAAGTATACTCTATCTCCAACATGGAAAGGTTTGGGTTCCATCCTTTTCTTATCAGCTTGAATTTTAAAAGCCTCTCTAGCTTCCTTTAAGGCTAATATAACTACTGGGCATGTGTTTTGCAAAGTATCCATCCACTTCTTAAGTGAGGGGATGGTGGGTTCTTCTCTGGGTAGTTCAGGCATGGGGCCGAAATCCTGGCCTGTTGCTACTCTAAAAGGAGTAAAACCAGTACTTGATGTGCAGAGTTATTAAATGCAACTTCAGCAAAAAGTAAAAGTTCAGTCCAGTTATCCTGTTGAAAATTAATAAAATGTCTTAAATATTGTTCTAATTCACTCTCTCACAATTTCCATTAGTACACACATGATATGATGAGCTCAACCCCTGGGCAGTGCCAAGTAAGCTCAAAAATGCCCTCCAAAATTTGGAGATGAATTGAATCCCTCTGTCGGAGATGATCCTTTGTGGAGCAAATAAATCTGTATTAGGAATAATTTGGCTAAACTTTTAGCAGTTGGGATCTTTTGGCAAGGTATAAAATGTGCCTGTTTTGAAAACAGGTCTGTCACAACCCAAATGACAGTATTTCCCGCACTGTCTGGCAGTTCTACAATAAAATCCATAGCAATCTCTCTTCATGTTGCTGAAGGTTTGGCTACTTTCTGTAAGAGTCCTGGGGTTTTCCCCTGAAGTCTTTTTGCTGCCGCACAAATGGGGCAGCTAGCTACACAGCTTTCTATGTCCTTTTTTAGTGATGGCCACCAAAATTGTCTTTTAATTAGGTGTAAAGTTTTCACAAAACCAACATGTCCAGATAATTTGGAGTCATGGCACCTTGCCATTAAGCATAGTCTTTGGCTGGCTGGAACATACAACTTCCCTCCTACTCAAGCTAAATCTTCTTTCAACAGACAGCTGGATTTGTGGTTCAAAAACCATTCATCAGTGGCCAATTCTTGTTTAAAAGTTTGGGTGGTGTCACTGTCTGTCAATGTTTCTCATTTTGCCTGGGATCTATTGATTACTTTGGTGGCCAGTTGATTGTTTTGTACTATGGGTTTGATTACATCTGACTTTGCTCTATGGTATTGCAGTTTTCTGGATAGTGCACCTGCCAGGAGGTTTTCCCCCCTGGTATTTGAGAATAAAATCAAACCATTTAAAGTACTGAGCCCATCGTACTTGTCTCGGGGAGAGTTTCCTTGGGGTCTTTAGGGCTTCTAAATTTTTATGATCAATCCAAACTTAAAAAGGGGTCTTACTCCCCTCTATGAAATGCCTCCAGGTTAAAAGTGCCCAACAAACTGCATAAACCTCTTTCTCCCAAATGGCCCATCTTTGCTCAGTCTCATTCAACTTTTTGGATGTGTAAGTGCATGGTTGTAGCTGGTCTTGCTCATTTTTCTGAAGCAGGACCGCTCCTATTGCCACATCACTGGCATCTGCTTGTCTGATGAATGGTTTCTCCATGTCCAGGTGTTTTAGAATTGGTTCTGCTGAGAAGAGCCGTTTAAGTTTTTCGAATGCAACTTGGCATTCCATTGTCCAGTTCAAAGGCTGCTTCGGTTTAGGGTTGCCCTCCCCTTTTGTTTTTAAGAGCTTGGTAATGGGGAGAGCAATCTGAGCAAAAGCGGGGATAAGCTGGTGATAAAAGTTGGTGAATCCCAGGAAGCTTTGTAACTGTTTATGTGTGCGGGGTGATTCCCAATCAAGTACAGCCTGCACTTTTTGAGGGTCCATTTCTACGCCCTGGTAGAAATGTGGTATCCCAAAGAATCAATTTTTTTCTTGGCAGAATTCACATTTAGAAAGTTTAGCATAAAGTTTGGCAGAGCGAAGTTTGTTTAAGACAACCCTGACTACTTTAGGTTCTGCTTTGGTCTCGGTATATATTAAAATGTCAACTAAGTAGACCAGGACCCCCTTATACAAATGCTGATGTAGCATTTCATTTATTAATTGCATAAACACTGCAGGGGCCCCTTGTAACCCAAAGGGGAGCACTTTGAATTGGTAGCACTCAAAGGGGGTGTTAAATGCCATTTTCCACTCATCCCCCTCTTTAATTCTGATATGGTAGTAAGCCTTCCTTAAGTCCAGCTTTGAAAAAATGTTCCCTTTAGCAAGGTATGCTAGCATATCTTTCACAAGGGGGAGGGGGTACATGTTCTCCACACTGATTGCATATAATTTTTTAAAATCAACACAGAGACATTTTGAACCATCTTTTTTCCCTTTAAATAACACTGGAGCTACAATTTTTGGTCGGGCTGGCTCGATGAAACCCCTTGCTAAGTGTTTCTCAATGAATGCTCTCAGTTCTTCCAGCTCCCTCAGGGACATACTGTACATCTTGGGTAAGTTTTCTATTGCACAGTCAGTGGTGCGGTGAAGGGTGGGGAGCTCGTCCGGAGCCTTTTTGCTAAAAACTTCAGTCTAATCCTTGTACTCTATGTGTATGCCCTTGGTTGGCATGGTGTGACCAGGCATGGCTTTTTCTCGGTGCTCTGCCCTCTCAGTTTCTTTACATGGATTCTTGGCAAGAGTCAGGTGCATCTGAAATTTTATGATGCCTTGATTCCAATTAATTTTGGTGTTCCATTTTTTCAGCCATGCAAGGCCCAAGACTAATGGTTATTCTATGCCACGTGCCACTATAAATGTAAGTATTTCCTCATGGCTCCCAGTGCCCATTTGTAGAGGCTCAGTGGCAAAAGAAGCTGGCTCTCCCTTGCTATTGACCCATCTAGTTGGCAGAAAGCAATGGGGTTTTGCAGCTTTCATATATTAATCCTCAATTTCCCTACTAGGGTTGGGCTGATCAAGCAGCAGGTGCATGCTGAGTCCACTAAAGTGAAGATATTTATCTCCCTCTCTCAGTTTGGGATAAATAGTCTTAAGGGGAGGGTAAGCAGTTTAATTGCTTACCAGTGGTTCATCTTCTGGATCGCTTCTGAATGAGTGTGATTCCTCCTGCTGAGATGCCGAAGTTTCCTCCCCAAAGGGGGGGTGGGAATGGAAATTCTATGATCTCCCTGCTTCTCAGGGCAGTCTCCTTCCCATGCTGGCCAGGTTTTGAAAGTTTCCTCCCTAGCGGGCATTCTGGTTTCTGGGTGGGTGTTTGTGAATGACACTCTGCAGCTTGGTGCCCCTCTTTTCCACACTTGAAACAAGCTGAGGATTTTGGAGAAAATACAGTTTGTGGTTTGAGGGGCTCTTGCTTCCATTGGGGTGGGGATTTCTTCCACACTTGCCCCGCTCAGTACTGGTTTCTGGCCATATCGAACTCGGCTTCTTCAGCAGTGAGATACCACTCATGTAGGTGATTTGGTGTGCCTCGGGCCACACAGGCATTGTATAGCTCATCACTCAGCCCATCCTTGAAAAAGCTCACCAAAATGTCCTCTGGCCAGTTCATACAACACACGAGGTCCCAGAATTCTTCAGTATACTCTGCTACTGGCCGTCACTTCTGCTTCACCACCTTAATGTGGTCACGTGCTTTGTGATCTGCAAGGGGGTCCTTGAACCATTGTCACAGGACCATCGTGAAATGGTTGAAGTCCTGCAGTTCTGGTGCATTGGTGTTATGCAGGGTCACCATCCATCTGGCAGCGGCTCTCTCCAGGGCTAGGGTAAGAACTCAGACTCAGGATATTTGAGTTTGGAAATCACACCTGTACTCTTGCATGTAGGTGAGCCCGTGTAGCACAAAGAATCCTAATTGTTGTGGATCCCCATCAAACTTCATCCCAAGGAAGGGAGTTTTTCTTTCCAGTTGTGGAACTCGGGGCTGGTTTGGAATGGATGCCAGTGTGCATGCTGCCCAGAGGGGAGGGTTTACTGGGTCCTCTGCCACTGCTGCTTGTCACTGTGTTCTGTGTATTTGCCAGCTGAGCTTCCATTCTGAACATTACGGTAGCATGCCAGAGAACCTTATCACAGTGACAAGACTGTCTTGTGATTTCTGGGCTACTGCACATGTCTACATTCTTTCTTTTCTAACTTCCTGACTTCTTCCTTTGTCCATCTCTGTGTGATAAGACTGTCGGTAAGATGTAGTTAGCTAGGTTTTTTTTTTATTTTTATAATAAAATGTTTCTTAGAATATATACTTTTGGTTTTCTTTCTTTGAGAGTATACACCATGGAAAACAAGATTCATTCACCTCTAATTAATTACAGTTTCCCCAGGGGGGGAATGAGGCTGATTCATGCTTTGACATCTGCTTGATTGGCAGGCTCCAGCATCATCCACGGCTGCTGCCTTTTCAGCGCTACTTGGCTGTCGTTCTGGCTCCCCTTGTATGTTGAGATTTTCCAAAGTTTCCATCACCAATTGGGTTATATGCCTCTTCAGATAATCCTCCCTTAGCAGTGCTTCAGTTAGTTCCCCCTAGTCAGCGAGGGCTTCTAGCTCCAGTTTTCACCCCAGTTTTCAGTTACCGCAGCTGAGGGTGACTCCTCTGGTTCTCTCATCCCAGCTATCTTTCTTCCTGATGCCAATTGACCAGCGGGGCTTTTTGGAATCTTCCAGAGTTACCTAATCCTCTCCAATGGGGTGTATGAAGCAGGCATTGGCTGGATGATGGTTGATGTCTCCCCCAGTATTTGGTTTTCTCCCTGTTCCCTGCTTTGTTCAGACATGGTTTGCAAGGTCCCCTTAGTAGAACAAAGATTGCTTCTCTGGGTTGACCATTTTGCAGACATTGCTTTCTGTAAGGATTGCCTCTCCCTCTAACTTAAGAAAGTGAAGACTCTTGAAACAGAGTATTTCAAAAGGAACCTTTATTAAGCAGCAGTGACAGCAATGGATTCAAAGCAACATCTGAATACCCTTAGGCAAAACAAGTAGGATTAAAGCAGTAGAGACCCCTCCCTTTAGCCAGAATGCAGATTTTAGCCAATACACAAGTGTGAATATGTTTTCTTTACCAGCTGCCCTGAGAACCAGATAAACATGCATTCCCATGCTATCTTCTCTTATCTTTTAAAGTGAAACAACCCTCATGGCCATCATAAACGGTTAGGAGATCTCAGGGTGCTTCGGTGCCAGGATATAGGTTGTAAAATATCTGTTGACACAGGCAATGCTAATTAATCGAATCCAGCCCTCGCCCCTTCTCCCAATTGAATGGCAGTATCAGTTTTAGGGATCTGACATAAGAGAGAGAGAGAGAGAGAGAGAGAGAGAGAGAGAGAGAGAGAGAGAGAGAGAGATACCCGATCCAATCCTGGAGATTTATATCAGGGCTGGTGGCTGTGCTCTCTCTCTCTCTCTCTCTCTCTCTCTCTCTCTCTCTCTCTCACACACACACACACACACACACACACACACACACACGTTGGATCTTCCTTCCTTCCTTCCTTCCTTCCTTCCTTCCTTCCTTCCTTCCTTCCTTCCTTCCTTCCTTCCTTCCTTCCTTCCTTCCTTTCTTTCTTTCTTTCTTTCTTTCTTCCCTTCCGCTCCATCCACTGGAGACTCCTGGATTCCCTCCCCAACCCCACCTGGCCCATACAGGCACCACCCACGTGAGTGATGTAAAGTTGGTCATGTCCACTCAGTCACATGACCAGCCCACTATGCCCACCCAGCCAGTCATTAGGAAGAACCAGTTATTAAATTATTTCAATCACACCACTGCATCAGCTTGGGCAAGTATATGAAAAGAAGGCTGTGTTTGATCCAAAAGATCCAACATAAAGTTCCATGTGGCACTGAACTGAGGCATGCAATGGTTCAGACTGCACAGAATGGTTCATTAAGAAGAGTAGAAAAAGTTCAAATGTCTGTTGCAGAGCAAATCTGTAGGAGAAAGGAAGTAAAAAAGAGGAGGGCAGTGTTTATCTGTATTAAATGATATTCAGCTAATCAAAATACTTTGTTTTAGCTGTTACAGCTTGGAAATCAGCATGGCAGCAGCCATGAGTATAAGAAATATTTAAAATACAGCTCTGCAAGCATCTCTCAGTAAAAAGTACTTAAAGTAAAGAAAGTCACCAATTCACTGAGGAATTTGATTACCTCTATCCATTATACGTATGTAGTGAGTGATTGTGCTACTAACCATCTGTCATCTGTTTCATTTGCATCATCAACACCTGCCCTGTTTATCTGCTGCATTCTTCTCATTGCTGAATTCTTACACTGCTTTAATAAAACACAGAAATGTTATTGTTAAAAAGCAATTAATTTACAATCCTCCATAGGGATGGTATTACTTATAATTCAATTTAGTTTCTAATGACCTGCTTTCATGCAAAAATGACTTAATTCTTGGGTCAAATATTAGTTATATTAGGTAATACCCTTCTGCAACTATCATGCATGGCAGAAAGGTGGGAAAAGGGCTTTTCTGGTTTTGGAGCAGGCACAGAACCTTAAAATCATTGCAAAAAAAGCGACATCATGATGTCTATGTGGGTGGGTGGAGCGTTCCGCATACGCCGCTACCAGTTCGCCTGAGCCAGATAGAACTGGCTGAATTTCACCCCTGTTTTGGAGTCATAGATATTTTTTTCTCTAAATTATTTAAGTTCTGTATTATCACCTTTCCTGCCTCTTGTGGAGTTTGGTTTTGTAGAATTTTCTTCTAGTTTACTTATCAATAATCTTTTTTTTTTTTGGATCTTAAACTTTTGAGATCTCATGGGGAGATTGTCAAAATAACTTATTATGTAAGCATGACTATATGGACTATCTTTCTCCATCTAAAGATTTTTTCCTTTCAGGCCATAAGATCTGGATTTCTATTTCTTATTTCAGAAATCTGAAAAGAAAAATAATTGGATTTTCCTCACAATTACAGCATTGGGTATACTTTCCTTTCTCATTACCAGAGCAGAATTATAAGCATATATCATAGAAGTCAAACCTGCAAAAGCATTCATAGTTTGGCAAAACTCACAATTTCCTCCTTAGACTTAACAAAAGCTCAACATATGGCAGAATCCAGCAAATTCTAGAAACATCCGTTCAACCCACAGGCATTTGCAGAATGTCTTAGCTTTTCAAATTGATTTAGTGTTCAACATGTAAAATAGAATAATTTTTCTATTTCTAATTTTTATTTCATTGACAGAAGAGAACATACTTAAGCAGCATGTTGGTTGTGTTGTGGTAACCTTTGCTTGTAAATAATTTAAAGGGTCTTGTTGAGAGAATTATTTACATTTCAAAAGGAAGACTATTGGTCAATGGCAGCAATCATGAAAATTCAGTTTATTTTATTTATTTTTATTTAACAAAATTTATATGGTTACCCAACTCACAGACAGATGGCTTACAACATTAAAAATCCACAACATAATTTTGAATTATTTTTTCTTTTTTTCCATTTTATACTGTAGCTCTCCATTATCATCTTGTAGTTCTTTTTTCCCTTTCCTTTTTTAATTTGTAGGCTAGCCATCTTCTGGGCTTATTTGTTCAATTTTTTGTTTTGTTTTGCTGCTTTCAATTCCCTTGCCCTTTCCTCTTGCTCCACCATATTTAATTTATGTTTAGCTAGGACCATTTTACCTTTGATTTTATATTTGTTCTGGGGCTCCCTTTGTAATTTACATTCAGAATTACTTTGAGGAGCTATACAAAGAAGAAGAAATAGATGAGGATAATATAAAACAATACTTAAAGGTCAGTGGCTTGCTGGAACTAAAAGAAAAGCAGAGGGAAATATTAAACAAAGAGATAACAGCCACAGAATTAAGAAGAGCAGTGCAAAAACAAAAAAGTAATAAACCCCGGGGCCAGATGGACTTCCAGGGGAGGCATATAAGAACCTGTATGAGGATTTTGAATTGATATTATTGGAAGTGTATAATGATATATTGGAGAAAGCCAAAGTACCAGACTCCTGGACAGAAGCTTATGTCTCTCTCATTCCAAAAGAAGGTACAGATCCCAAAAAGATAAAAAATTATAGGCCAATTTTGTTATTGAATACAGATTATTAAATTTTTACTACTATAATTGTGGAAAGATTGAAAGAAGTACCAAACGAAATAGTACATTCGGATCAAAATGGTTTTCTACCTGAAAGGCAAATTACAAACAATATAAGAATGCTGTTAAATGTCCTAGAGCATATCCTGAAAAACAGGTGGCACTGATATTTTTGGGCTTTCTGGGCATTCAGATTGTCAAATGCCCTGAAAGTGTTCAACAATCTTAATTGGCAGTTTTTGTTCCAACAGATTAAAGATATGAGATTTGGAGGGAAGTTTGAGAAAGCGATTAAGACAATATACATGACACAAAAAGCTAGAGTGATAATTAATGGAGATAACACAGAGAAATTCAAAATAAATAAAGGAGTAAGACAGGGATGTCCAATGTCACCTCTGCTTTTCATCTTGACATTGGAAGTGCTGCTAACCCAGATTAGGTGTCATGGAGTTATAAAAGGATTAAAAATTAAACACAGGCATTTGCCGATGACCAAGTGATCTTCATAGAAGAGCCACTAGAGACAGGAAACAATCTAATGAGTGAAATAGAAAAATATGGGACAGTGGCAGAACTGAAAATTAATAGCAAAAAGACTAAAATGTTAGTAAAAAATTTAACCAAAAAACAAGAGACAGAACTAGAAAAAGAACAGGGATTGCAAATTGAAAAAAAGATTAAATATTTAGGAATGTGCTTACAGTAAGTAGTTTGTCAATAAAAGATGATAATTACAAAAAACTGATACAACAAATGAAAAAAGATCTGGAGATTTGGGGAAAATTGCAGTTATCATTATTAGGAAGATAGCTGTGATTAAAATGAACATATTGCTGAAACTATTATATTTATTTCAAACTGTCCCTATAAAACTAGAAAAGAGATTCTTTGAAGAACTAAATAGAATAATTAAAAAATGTATATGGCTGGGTAAAAAAGCATATGAAAATGCCACAAGATAGTAGAAGCAGAGGTGGCTTTGGACTACCAAAATGGGAACTTTACCATCAAGCAGTAGGGCTATTGTGTATTAGAGACTGGATAAATTTAGATAATAAAAGGGTTTTAACGATTGATTTACAGGCGGACTGGCATGCCTTCCTATGGGATAAATGAAACAAGGCACATTTCATATTTCTACCAGCATCAAATAAGAGATGATAGGGACATGGGGAAAAGTGAAAAGGCAACATTATATAAAACTGCCAAGGCAGGTTTTGCCCATGGAGGCAATGATCTATCCGAATACATTGGATTAAAAAAAAAAGATAATAAAATATAAAGAACTATTAGATAGCCAGGAAAAACTTAAACTAAATGAAGAATTAAAAGAACAGGGTATAATTATAGATTGGTGGCCGTACTTGCAGACATAATTGAGATACAAAATAGATATGGAAGAATATGGAATCCAAGGGGCACCACAACAATTAGACTGAATTTTGATAGGCAAAGAAGAAAAATTTATAACAAAAGCATATAATTATCTGTTGGAAGTAGAAATGGAAGAAGAAATAGTGAAAGGTCAAATGATAGCATTGGCACAAAATATAGGCTGTAATATAAAATTAGAGGAATGGGAAAAATTATGGAACAAAAATGATAAATTAACATTGTCAACTGCATACAAAGAAAAAATGTTTTACAGGTGGCATTTAACACTGGTGAGATTGGCTAAAATGTATGCAAATATGAAACCGAAGTGCGGGAAGTGTAAGTGCAAAGATGGAACATTTTATCATATGTGGTGGCAATGCCCTAAAGCAAAAAAATATTGGGAACAGATAAGGAGATGGCTGCAGGAGATAACAGGAAAACAAATTGAATTTAAAGCTGAATTATTTTTATTAGGAATGATTAACCAAAAGATCAAGAAGCAACTCCAATACATTATTCTACACATAGTAACAGCAGTGAGAATTTTCTAGGCTCAGTGTTGGAAATTAGAAAATATACCAGCCAATGAGATGATTATATACAAGATACTAGAATGTGTTAAGATGTAGAAGCTCACATTAGAAATGAAAGGCAAGGAAGAAGCAGAATTTGATGAGGTGTGGGATAAGTGGTATAACTGGTTAGAACAGAGAAATAAAAATGTATAGGAATAAATGTAAATACCTGTAATAGACACATGACACAGTACTGTTAAAAATGTTTATTGTTATGTAATTTGAAAATAAAAAATAAAATTAAAGAAAATCCATAACATAAAACCCCATACCATCTCCCAAATATGGCAGCACATAAGTTAATCACAGATTGACTTCATCTCCATTCATAGTCTATAGGCCTGCTGATAAATCATATCTTCAGGGCTTTTTCGAAAAGCAACAAGGTGGGGGTCAATCATATCTCGGGGCAATGATGTTCTGTAAAGAAGGGGGCCACCACTGAGAAGATTACAATTAAGAAGGACCTGCCACTAAATGGTGCAGTTCAGTGCCTTTGTTTAATGTTGCCAACAGGCAGTTTTATCCTCTTCAAGGATATGCTTCTTTCCCCTTCACTTCTGATTTTTCTTCAACTTCAATAGCTACTTTGCATATTTAATTCTATTGGGCTGCTTTCGGGGGAATTGTGCCACAGAATTTTATTTATTATTTTCCCCCTAAAGATTTTCTTCACAAGCAAAGCTAGATATTCCCCGCAATACTCATGTATTTTCTGTTTGGTTAGTGTAATACAGTGGCCCAGTGTTAGATTGTGATTGTGGAGATCTATGCTTAATTCTTCACAACAGAATTCATTGAGTCAATCATTATTTCCAGTCTAAACCTATTCTCTAAGTTTATTGTTCAGAAGAAGTAGAATGATCCTTCTTCCTCACCTGACTTTTTATAATCCATGATGTCCTATACAGTATCTAGCAGAAGTAAGAAGAGATTTACATTTGGGATGATTGTTTTTTAAAAAGGTATTATAAGCAGTCCTTGTTTAGCAACTACCTCATTTAATGGCTCCTTTCACCATTTCAATGGTGATGAAAAATTAACTTTGTAACCAATCCTCATGAAGGCTTTGAATATCAGTAAAGGAAAGGAAAATTGAAGCAGGATCATATACACAGGTGCAATTTCACTTAGCTTAACAATTAAGTGGTTGTTTCAGTTGGGGTCACTTAATCAGTACTATCTGCAGTTTAAAAAGAACATTCTGCTTATAGTTCAGATTCTTCTTTATCCTCCTCCTCCTCCTCCTCCTCCCCATCACCATCACCATCATTCCCATCATTTTTTGCAATAAATAGAATTATTAACCTGATCTAACATTTGATCTATTCTAATTTTGATCCGTCTTAGTTTTTATATAGAAGATGTGTATGGCAGCTGTGTTGTGAGAGTAGGAGGCAAGTTGGATGAAGAATGGTTTTTTTTTAATGTGCTCAATTAAATCTATGCAGCCAAGAGCTTCTTCCTTAGAACTGACTGTTCAACATATTAAACAGCACTGGTAAGGTCTGCCAGTGTTTCTGCTTACACATAAAAGGAGCTTACTGCTGGCTTTGCAATAGCTTTGCAGAATAAATGAGACTATATTTTAGGAAATACGTCCTCTCACGTGCCATCCTAAATCAGTTATAGTATGTTTTGACTTTTTGACAACTGTGTATGGGTTACTGAAAGTCTATGATATTCTCATTATTTTTTCTAAAAGCACAAAAATTGGCCATGCAGGGTACTGCAATGAGCCTTGAGCAGCTGTTTTCTAAAGAAGCATTATCCTTCCTCTAAAAAACAGCAGTAAGCCACACTCTGAAATCACAAACATTCATACTCAATTGTCAACCCTACAAGGCATTTAAGAATAACCTTGGGGGCTGAAGGCTGAATTGGAGGAGATTATGTGCTGTTCTCATGTCCCATAAAATATCTAAACCAGAAACCTGAAGGTTTTGTGATGTTAATTTTCTCTGCACATTGAAGGAATAAAACAATTTCATTGGAGGGCAAAGAATTCCCAGAAATATGAAAATTTCCCAAGATGGACAATTATTTTAGACTTTACTAAGTATCAAAGATTTCATGCATACCTGTCAGATCTGTGTAACTGCATTCTTTGTGGAAGAAAGGGGGGGGATTTGGGGTTGTCACATTTAGTTTTTTTCCTATATGTCCTGATTTAACCATTGCCTGGTGCTACAGAATTCTCACACCTCGGGAAATGAAAGAGGAAGGGGGGACGAGTGGATTGTAAGACGACCCTGAGAAGCTCTTCTTACCTGTTTCTCAGAGAAGCTGGTATAATTCATCTTCACATTGGCAGATTGGTTGGAATCCATATCAGACAGTGGGGAGAGGATTCCTAATTTCCTTTATCCTGAACTGCATGTCCTGAGACACCCCAGAGCCTGCTTTGAGTTTTGACTTGCTTTCATCCCTTTTA
Organism: Coluber constrictor foxii; assembly: GCA_038048745.1. Classification (NCBI taxonomy): domain Eukaryota; kingdom Metazoa; phylum Chordata; class Lepidosauria; order Squamata; family Colubridae; genus Coluber; species Coluber constrictor. The sequence continues at coordinate 107,127,634 of CM075961.1, read as the reverse complement.
ATAAAAGGATTCCTTTTGAAACACAAAGTTCTTAAGAATTCATACTTTCTTGGAAGGGAGGGGGGAAGAAGCTGGTCCTTACATAAAGCAGGTTGTGCAATAGTGGTCAACCCAGAGAGGAAACTTTTTTCCTTAATTTCCATTCTACTGAGGGGACCCTGCAACAATGTCCAAATGAAGCAGTGAGCAAGGGGAAGCCGAGTGCTGGGGAGAAACCTCAACAACTACCCAGCCAGACACCGGCTCCATATGTCCCATCAAGGACATTGAAGCTGTCCTCGAAAGTTCCATGAAGCCCTGATGGTCAATTGGCATAGGAAAGAAAGACAGCTGGAATGGAAGAGCCAACGGGGTAACCCTCACCCACAGCAGCCATAAGCCTGGATGGAAAAGGGAGCTGGAGGCCCTCTCCGATCAGGAAGAGCTGATGGAGGAAGCACTGGCAGATGATCAACTGAAACAGTACATCAATTGTATCTTGATGGAAGCCCTGGAAAATCTCAACATTCAAAGTGAACAGGGTCACCAACAAAGGAGAGTGGGTGGATCAGCAGCCGAGGAAACTAGAGCCATCACCCCTGACCCAGCTGTGGCTGACCAAGCAGATGACCAAGTCGGCAGAGCTGCAGCTGCACCAGGTACCCAACTTCCCGCTGTCCCAACCCAGCTGATTGCCTTTGGCCAACCCAGGGGGCCACAGCTAGAGAGGAAGGCCCCTCCCTTGGGGTAAAATTTGACGGAGACCCCCAAAAGTTGGGGGTTTTCCTGCAAGTCCTCACCTACATGCAAAAGTACAGATGAAATTTCTCAACCCAGGGGACATGAGTGCAAGTTGTTACCCTAGACCTAGAAGGAGCAGTGGCCAGATGAATGATGAGCCTCCACAACTCCGATGCTCCAGAGCTACAAAACTTTAATTGATTCATGACAGCCCTGAACTCTGCTTCGAAGATCCCCTTGCTGATTGCACAGCAGGTGACTGCATCAGAGTCATAAAGCAAGGCCACCATCTTGTGGCTGAATACACTGAAGAATTCCATGACTTGGGGGCTGAGTTGACTGGCCAGAAGATATCCTAGTCTGCTGGTTCAAAGATGGACTCAACAATGACCTGGACACTGCCTGCCTGGCCTGTGGAACCCCTAATTGCCTGCATGAATGGTACCTGATGGCAGAGGAGGCAAAGATCGACATGACCCCAAACCAGTACTGCACCAGCAGGGCTTGGAAAAGATCCCCACCCAGGGGAAGTGAGAGCTATTCAAACCCTAAATCGCCATAGCACTGAGGCCATCAGGTTGCTTTAAGTGTGGGAAGGAGGAGCACCACACAGCAGAATGCCAGTCGAAAACCCCTGCCAGAAAGCCTGATCAGGGGGGAAGCCTGCAAAACCCACTCTCCAAGGAAAAGAAACTGCGCTCAGAAGCCAAGAGGCTGAAGAATTCCATTCCCCTCCAAAATCAGAGGAAGGATCTCCAGCATCCCGAGAGGACCTGACCGACTCCGAAAGTGATCCGGACAACAACCTGCTGATAAGCAATCCAATAGAACTGCTCACACTACCCTTAAGACTTTTTATCTCCACACAAGGGAAACGGGAGGAAGTAGCAGCATTGCTGGACTCGGGGTGTACCCGATGCCTAATAAGCCCAACCCTGGCAGGGGTTGGAAAATGAAAACTCCGATCGCTTTTTGCCAGCTAGACAGAACTGTAGGGGGGGGGGCAGCCATTTTTGCCACAGAACCATTGCAAATGAAGCTGGGGAATCATAGCAAGACCCTCATGTTCATAGTAGCCCCAGGAATGGAATGGCCACAAGTCCTAGGGCTAACTTGGTTGGTGAAGTGGAACCCTAAAATAAACTGGAAGAGAGGAACTGTAAAATTTCAGGGGCATGTAACTTTCATGAACGTGAAAGAGGAAGGAAAGGAAAATAGGGAAATGGCAATGACTGGCTACCCTGCTGAACCCACTAACAACCCCAAAGAATACCAAGATTTGGCTGAGGTATTTAGCGAAGAGGCATCCAATGAACTTCCACCCCATTGCGCTATGGACTGTGCCATTGAGATCCTACCAGGGGCTAAAGTTCCAAAACCAAAAATGTAATGCATGTCCCCCAGAGAACTAGACGAACTCAGAGTGTTTATCATCAAAAACCTATAAAGGGGTTTCATTGATCCGACCCAACCAAAAATAGCAATCCCAGTGTTATTCTGCAAAAAGAAAGATAGCTCTCTACACCTCTGCATTGACTTTCAAAATCTGAACATGATCAGCATGGAAAATATGTACCCACTCCCCCTCATGAAGGACATGCTGGCTCATCTCTCTAAAGGAAAAATCTTTTCAAACCTTGATTTATGAGAGCATCAGGAAAGCTAATGCTTCCCTCTGCGCATGTCCAAGATGGCGGTGCCCGCTGGGACGGCGATCTAGGATGGGGGATGCCGACCTACCTTTGGGTCCTTGGGGGTCAGTTTTTTACAATTATGACCCCAGGACTGGTTGGGGGAACACCCTGCCAGCATGGAGAGGGTTTTTTTCCCCTCCGTGACTGAGCAGGGGGAAAACTGTTGTGCCGAGAGCGGTCGGGCTGCTCAGCTGGTCGGCGGTGGTGCTTTGGACGGCGGCGTTTTCTTCATGGCTGAGGCCACCGGGGCGTCGGAGCAGCGCTGCGCCAGGGACGCCCATGGTGGGTTAAGATTCAAGTCCAGGGGGATTGCCCAAAGAGTTGTAGGTGGTGTCGGGCACCCCCCGAGGATCTTTGGGACGTCCCCCACCCCCCAGGAATCCTCCCCCCCCTTGAAGTTGGAGCTGGGGGGGAAACGAAACAGCAATGAACCACCAAAGGACAATAAGACTGGACGGTGAGGGTGATGGCAGTGGCAGCTGTCTGGCGGCTAGAGGACGCTGGCGACCCCCCCTTTTTTGGAGTGGAAGTTGGGGGGGCAATGGAACAACAAAACTATGGCTGGGACTTGGCTGGCCCCTGGTGTGATATCTTAGCCCAGGCCTTGGGTGGCCTTTAATCTGGGCCCTATGGGGACTGGGGGCTGGAGACAACTGCCCCATTCCGCTCCCCTCTTTCCCAGCGCTTTCCCTTTTGAGACCTATGCCCACCTGACCAGAAATTAGCCTGTGAGACTCACGTATCGCCATGTATTTGTCATCTGAATTCTCCTGACTGTGGAGAGCACTATTTCCATCTGAAACTGGAGGCTGGGATATGGCTTCATCCCGTCGGCTGAGGGGGCTGGACATCAGTTAACCACCGTGAGAGGGTGGCCCGGTGTCGAGGTCCCTGGAGGCCGAACTGAGATGATTTCACGTTTGCACCTTGTCAGCGGAGGGGTCTGGACCAGCCACCGTGAGAGGGCGGTTTTCTGGACCTTGACCCCTGGACGCTGTGGTTGGCACTGGTTCATTGCTGCCATTTCACCACAAGAGGGGGTTTGATCAGCTAACCTAACTACCGTGAGAGGGTAGTTGGACTTTATTCCCCCCCCCCCGGACTGTGGTTGTCTTGGAATTTGGACTTTGTCCTCTGTGGTGAGAGGACAGTGGACTTGGCCCTGTGAACAGGTCTTTGGGACCCCTCCATGTCTTCTTCTTTTCTTCTCTCCCTTGGACCTTTATGGACCCTCAGGCTATGGTCGTGTTTACCCGTTATAATCAAGATGTACTCAGCAGCGGAGCTTCTTGGTCTGCGAGATTCCCCCCTCTCGCAGGCTTGGCCCTCCACTCTATCGAGAGGAACCCCGAGAGGTGGCATGCCGCAAAGAGGGGGCTGCAGGGTTTTTTAAAATTGTCCTTGTTTAACCTTTTAGGGGGAAGGGGGAGGGGGAGGGGAGGGAGGGTTATAGGCCGAGCTCGTCACAGGGGCCTGTAATGGGAAGCGGGGAATGGGGTGAGGAGGAGCTCGTCACAGAAGGGAAGGAGGGCGATCCCATCAGAGCCATGGTTGGGAGGGGCAGATATGATGGGAGCAGGGGCTGTATCATGTGTTGGGGGTACGTAGCCGCTGTCTTCAAGCGGTGGCATGCCTCGGCCCTCGGGACTCTTCTCACTCCCCGAGTTGTCCAGAGTTACGGTGTCCAGGCCTGAGGTTGATGTTGTATAATGCCAGGTCCGTGGTTAATAAGGCCCCCCTCATTTGCAACCTTATTCAAGAGGGGGGTGCGGACCTGGCAGGTATTACGGAGACCTGGTTGGGCCAAGAGGGGGGGTTCCCCTCCTGGAGATGTGCCTGCCAGGTTTCCATGCATTTCATCGGCCAAGGGCCCAGGGTAGGGGTGGGGGGGTGGCGGTCATTATAAAGGAAAGTCTTGATCCAAGGGAGACCACTGTACCTCAGATAGCCGGATGTGAATCGCTCCTGGTGAAGTGGGGCCATGGTGTGCAGGTGGGCTTGCTGATCACATACCTGGCTCCCTGCCACGTGACAGCAGCCTTGCCCGAGCTTCTCAATGTTATTGCCGGGGTGGCGGTTGACACCCCCAGGCTCTTGGTCATGGGGGATTTCAACCTGCCGTCTGTCGGTGAGGCGTCTGGGTTGGCTCGAGAGTTTATGGCTTCCATGACAGCCATGGACCTGACACAATTAATTCTTGGCCCTACTCACACAGGAAGACACACTCTGGACCTGGTTTTGTCTCTGGTCAGTGGTTGAATGGCCTAGATGTTGGGGATATAGTCATTGAACCCCTGTCATGGTCAGACCATTCTCTCCTGAGGCTAGACTTTCTGACCGCCGAACCCCGCTGCAGGGAGGTGGAACCGATTGGGTATGAGACTTTTATTTTGGAATGCCGACGATTTAATCTAATTTTAAATTTTTTAATATTTGTATTATATGTGTTTTAATTTGGCTGTTCACCGCCCTGAGTCCCCCTCCCAGGGAGAAGGGCGGTATATAAATTGAAATAAATAAATAAATAAATAAATGAGGGGAAGACTGCTTTTAAAACCCCACTGGGGTACTATCAATTTAAAGTACTCCTTTTTGGATTACAAGGGACCCCTGCTGTGTTTATGCAATTAATTAATGAGGTGCTCCATGAACATTTATAGAAAGGGGTCCTGGTTTACCTTGGTGACATTCTAATTTACACTGAAACAAAAGCAAAACACATAAAACTAGTCCGAGCAGTTCTTGCTAAACTCCAAGCCTCCAAACTTTATGCAAAACTCTCTAAATGTGAGTTCCACCAAGAAAGAATTGACTACCTGGGATATAGAATATCCCACGAGGGAATAGAGATGGATCCACTAAAAATTAAAACCGTCATCAATTGGGAGCCGCCCCAAATTCATAAACAGTTACAAGTTTCCTTGATTTGCTAACTTTTACTGTCAATTCATTCCAGCCTTTGCTAAAATCACCCTCCCCATTACGAACCTGCTAAAGATGAAAGTGGGGGGAACCAAAACCAAGGCAACCCCTTAACTGAACCATGGAATGCCAAGCGCCATTCAAAAAAACTTAAACAACTATTCTCAGCTGAACCAATCCTAAAACACCAATACCCAGAACAACCATTTGTCATTCAAGCAGATGCCAGTGATGGAGTGGTCCTACTTCAAAACAATGAACAGGGACAATTGTGACCCTTGCAATTGCATATACATCCAAGAAATTGACAGAAACCAAGCTAAGATGAGCCATATGGGAGAAAAAGGCTTATGCAGTACGATGGGCCCTCCTCACATGGAGACAATTCTTGGAAGAAAACAAAATACCCTTGGAAGTCTGGACTGATCATATAAATTTAGAAGCTCTAAAGACTCTACAAAAACTGTCTCCCAAACAAATATGTTGGGTGCATTACTTTATATGTTTTAATTTTACCCTCAAATATCTCCCAGGAGGAAAAAACATCTTAGCTAATGCTCTGCCCAGAACATTATATACAACAGTAAAAAGACTTAAATTGTTAAACCTATGCTCCAACACCGCAGCTAGACATCAAAGTAATTACCCGAACCAACCCCCCAAAAAACTGCTTGCCGACAATGCAACGGTCTCAAATTTTAAGGAAACACTACTTAAGGATAACTGGTTCCAAGCACATAAAAATATTTGCATGCTCAAATAGCCTGGGTCGAAAACAAACTTTACATCCCTGCTAGCCAAAGATTGGAGCTTATGAAACAATGCCATGATTCCAAGATAGCTGGACATTTTGGATTTGTGAAAACTACACCTAATCAAAAGGCAATTCTAGTAGCCATCCCTTAAAAAAGACATTGAGAGCTACATAGCTAGCTGCCCCACCTCCGCAGCTCCAAAAAGACAACAAGGAAAGTCCCCAGGGCTCTTACAAACTGTAGCAGATCCTTCAGCATCTTGGAGAGAGATTTCTATGGATTTTATAATGGAGCTCCCTGAAAGCATGGGAAACACAGTTATTTGGGTTGTAATGGACCTCTTCTCAAAACAGGTCCATTTCATACCTTCCCAGAAGATCCCAACAGCCAAGGCATTAGCAAAAATGTTTTAGTCCACATTTATTGTCTCCATGGAGCTCCCCAACTGATTATCTCAGACAAGGGTGTCCAATTTACCTCCAAATTTTGGTGGGCTTTCTTAAATCTATTAGGCTCCGCCCAGAGACTGTCCTCTTCACACCACCCCCAAACAAATATTGGAACAATAATTAAGGTGTTTTATTAATTACCAACAAGATAATAGGACTGACCTGTTACCGTTTGCTGAAGTAGCTTACAACAACTCTGTACACAGTAGCACTGGTTTCACCCCATTTCAGGTAGCCACAGGATAAGAATTTAACCCCATGCCAGAGCTACCAGCTAAGGAACCTGACATCTCCTCCCTTAAGGAGTGGATAAGCAACCTACAAACCACTTGGCCAGTGGTCAGACTAGCTTTACAAGAGGTTAGAGCAGCTTTTAAAATTCAAGCTGACAAGAAATGCTGTGAATCCAAACCATTCAAGGTTGGGGACTGAGAGGACTTCACAAAGTTTCTACAATCCTTACAACTGTCTAAGAAATTGGGACCAAAATTCATTGGCCCATTCCCCATCACCAGAATCATTAATTTTGTTATGGTAGAACTCCTCCTTCCTAAGACACTTAGGCAGATTCATCCAGTGTTTCATTGCAGCCTACTCAAGCCAGAAATCACTTCAAAAGTCAGACCCCCCCCCTTTGCCCATACCTCCAACCCCTATTATGGTGGAAGGAGAACAGCATTTTGAAATTAAAGACAACCTTGACTCCCGCACTCACACAATATTTAGTGGCATGGAAACATCCTCTCAGAACGAATGGGTAGTCAAAAAACAGGTAAAAGCCCCACACTGTTAAGGAAATTCCACCTGAAACACCCACACAAACCATCTTAAATATTAATATATTATATGTTTTATGTCTTTCTAGATGGATTTTCCATTTTTCTGAGGAGTGCAATATGTCAGATCCATGTATCTGTCATTCTTCATGGAAGAAGGAGGGGGGATTTGGGGTTGTCACATTTAGTTCTTTTTCCTATGTGTCCTAAGTATCCTATTTCCTGCCTGGTCCTCTTTGTATAAACTTTAACCTGATTTATAACCGTTGCCTGGGGCCATGAATGCCTACAGAATTCTCACACCTTGGGAAATGAAAGGGAAGGAGGGAAATGAGTGGATTGTAAGATGATCCTGAGAAGCTCTTCTTATCTGTTTCTCAGAGAGGCTGGTACAATTCATCTTCACACCGGTGGATTGGTCAGAATCCATATCGGATGGTGGGGAGGGGGTTCCTAATTTCCTTTATCCAGAACTGCATGCCCTGAGAGACCGCAGAGCCTGCTTTGAGTTTTTACTTGCTTTCATCCCTTTCTATAAAAGGCTCCTTTTGAAACACAAAGTTCTCAAGAGTTCGTAATTTCTTGGAGGGGGTGCGGAGAAGAACTAGTCCTTACAGTACCAATATTCTGCAACAGATCTTAATATATTTTAAAGGCATTATTCATTGTGATTTTTTTTAATAGATAAAGTGTTTGAAGAATGTGGAGAACATTGCCAATTTATACAGAGCTTTCTATCTAGTTTTAAAAGTTAATAAGTATAAGGAAAGAGACTAATGATTATTTACGGATAAAATCTGGTATACAATAGTATTTGTTGATCTTTCCATTATTCTAGAACAGTGATTCCCAAAGTGGGCAGTACTGCCCCCTGGGGAGCAGTGGGATGACTTAGGGAGGTGCTAAGAGGCAAGGGGGGTGGCAGGGGGGTGCTAAGAAGCAAGGGGGGTGGCAGAGAAGTGCTGGAGGTGGGCTTTATTAATTATTAATTAAGCTTGTATGCCACCCTCTCTCTGACAAGCACTCAGGGCGGCTCACAAGAATAAATTTTTACAAGCAAGAATCAATATTTAAATGTTAAAATTATTGAAATTCCCTTAAAAAACCCCTTTAGTCCCATCCGGCCTGGCAAAATAGCCATGTCTTAAGGTCACGGCGGAAGGAGCGCAGGTCAGGGGCCACCCGCAGCTCCAGGGGGAGTTGATTCCATAAAGTGGGTGTGCCCACAGAGAAAGCCCGTTCTCTAGGAGTCGCCAGTTGACACTGCTTGGTTGATGGCACTCCAAGAAGGTCCTCCCTGTGGGAATGCACCGGGTGATGGGGAGCTGTCGCTGGCCACAGATGGTCAGTCAGATACCCAGGACCTAAGCCATGTAGGGCTTTATAGGTGATAACAAGCACCTTGAATCTCACCTGAAGGGCAACTGGTAGCCAATGCAAGTCGCGCAGGAGGGGAGTAACATAAGAGTGTTGGGACATTCCCATCACAACCTGCACGGCCATATTCTGCACCAGCTGAAGCCTCTGAGTGGTCTTCAAGGGCAGCCCCATGTAGAGAGCATTGCAGTAGTCAATCCAGGAGGTCATGAGTGCATGAGTGACTGTACGGAGGTCATCACAGTCCAAGTAGGGGTGCAATTGGTGCACCAGACAAATCTGTGCAAATGCCCCCCGGTCATGGTTGCAATATGATCTTCCAAAGTCAACCATGAATCCAGGAGGACGCCTAAATTGCGCGCCCTTTCAACAGGGGGCAACACCTCAATCCCTATGACCAACGATGGAATATTTCCTTGGAACCAAGATGCCGGTACCCACAGCCACTCAGTCTTGGCAGGGTTGAGCTGAAGCCTGTTCCTCCCCATCTAGAGCCACAACGCTTCCAGGCACTGGGACATCACATCGAGGGCATCACTTTGCTTGTTTGGGATGGATATAAAAAGTTGGATATCATCAGCATACTGATGATACCTCATCTCGAAACCACAGATGATCTCCCCCAGCAGCTTCATATAGATGTTGAACAAGAGGGGCAAGAGGACCAATTCCTGGGGCATCCCACATATGAGGGATCTTGAGGCTGACCTCTGTCCCTCTGCCAACACCACTTGTGCATGCCCCGAGAGGTAGGAGGTGAACCACCAAAGAACAGTGCCTCCCACTCCCAACCTCTCAAGGCACCGCAGTAAGATACCATGGTCGATGGTATCAAAAGCTGCCGAAAGGTCTAATAGAACCAGGATAGAGAAGTATCCTCTGTCCCAAGCCCTACAGAGATCATCCACCAGCATGACCAATGCCATCTCCGTGCTGTACCCGGGCCTGAAACCTGACTGGTATGGGTCCAGATATAATGTTTCATCCAGGACCAGCGGGAGCAGATGTGCCACCACGCTCTCAACAACCTTCGCCATAAAGAGAAGGTTGGAGACAGGACGGAAGTTATTCAAAGTAGCCAGATCCAGGGTAGGCTTCTTGAGGAGGGGTCTCATCACCACCTACTTCAAGGCGGCTGGAAAGTGCCTCTCCCCCAAAGAATCCATAATGATTGCCTGGATCCAGCCACGTGTAACTTCCCAAGCCGAATAAACGAGCCAGGAGGGACACGAGTCCAGCATACACGTGGCTTGCGCGACATTGGCCATTCCTCTTCTGGGTTCGCAACCTGAAGCTCAGATCATCAGACTAACTGGCCAATGTGCATGCGTGCACCAGAAATTGAAAGTTTGTTTTCCATTGCGTGCATGCCCACTGGGCAGCTCCTCTTACCACATATGTGAGGCTTAACTGTTGAATGCTTTCTTATTGCTCTCCTTGCTTGCTATCGGTCGCTGCTTGCCCAAACCATCCGGCCCAGGCCTAGCTGCTATGCTCCTCGCCCACTTGACTGCCGTCACCTTCCTAATTTTTGGTAAGTTGCAGGTGGGCTGCCGTGGGGAGGGCGGGGGTGAGGGCCTGGGGAGGTGGCATGGCTGGCTGGTTGCTGCTCCTGGTGCCATGCAGTGCCACTCAGGAAGGAAGAGGGCTGCAGTGGGGGGAAGGCTTGGGGAGGGTGACAGGCCTGGCTGGCCACCGCTGGTGCCGTGCTGCCCAGAACCAAAGTAGGTTGCCATGGGTGGGGGGGGGCAGGTCTGGCTGGCTGATTGGACACATACTAGCCATCCCGGGAAGGCCTTTGGTGTCATCAGGGTTGGCGGCAAAGCTCCTGATTTCACCAAATGCCTCTTTCTTACCATGATAAGGGGACGGGCTGAGGTGCAAAACGTCAGCAGCTGTTACACTGCTGCCTGCACTGCTTGTTTGGAGCTGGTTTGGAAAGGGAAAATCGCAGCCAAATTAAGTGGGACATGCTGCACTCCAGATCCCTCCTTACAGTAGCCTCCCCACTGAAAAGTGCTTCCTGCTTCTCCTCTACCTGCATGCTGTTACAAGCTCTGCACCCAGGTAGTGGCCGGTGGCCCTGGGTAGTGGCATCTTGTTGGTCTTGGAGAATGCAACAGCATGCAGGTAGAGAAGCGGGAAGTGCTTTTCGCATCCCCAGCTCATTCGCTGCAAGAAAGAGTGGGCGCTCAGAAAGTGGCCTCTGTTTGGGTGGGTGATCACTTTTGGGTAACGTAGTTCAGTGGGGAGGCTACCAAAGGAAGACCCATTTGGGGGGATCTGGATGGGGTGTGTCCCACCTAATTCAGCTGCATTTTTTCCCTTTCCAAACCAGCTCCAAGCAAGCAGTGCAGGCGGCAATGGAACAGCTTTTGAAGTTTGAACACTGCAGCCCATCCCCTTATGATGGTAAGAAAGAGGCATTTGAGAAATCGGGAGCTTTGCCACAGACCCCGATGTCACCAGAGGCCTTCCCAGGAAGGCTAGTATGCGGTCGGCCAGGCCTGCCGCCCCCCTGCCAAGGATCTAGGTGGGCTGCCATGTGTGTGTGTGTGGGAGCTGTTGCTGCCATCATTGCTGCTGCCGCTGTCATTGCTGCCTGTCAGAGTGGCAATCAGCCCGTTACCTTGCATGGGGGTAACTGCCATTTTGGGTAGGATCGTGACTTTTATCCTTCTGTATACTTTGATCAATAAAACCGGAATACATCTTCTAATTAAATTCATATTTATTGTAAAGAAAATAAAAATCTTATTAATCTAAAATAATTACATGTTGGCAAATATCCCAGCCTGGGACCTTCCTTGGCCAGAAAACAAAGGAAAAGTTTTTAGAAGAAGAGAAAAGAATGCAGGACATGCACAGTAGATACTGATAAGAAACTTGGCAAACTACGGTAAGTCTGACAGTTCAGAAATAATAGCTCTGCTGGTAAATATAAAAACGCAGTGACACCGCCACTGTCGTTCCACCAGGAAAGCCAGGGCCAGTATCAGTAAGAGTTGGAAAGGACCTTGCAGGTCATCTAGCAACTCCTTTCTCATGCAGGAGGACTACACTAGGGATTCAAGCCACCTTTTAATTCTAGACACCTGCAGTCCATTCTTGCCTCCTCAGGTGTTGAAGTGTGTGCTTTTCAAGGAGTCACATAGGGGGCTGAGAGCAGAGTCATTCTGACAGTGTTTTTTAAAATTGCCTGGAAGAGAAATTTTTTCCCTAACAATAATGGTTTGTATACTATGGAATACAACATATGCTTGGAAAAAATACTTGCAAAACTTGGACAGAAGGAAATGAAAGGCAGGACTGGACTCATTATCAGTAGCTAGTAGTTCATTGTTATCAGTGACTCCCACTGATTCTAAACTCATTTTAAGACTAGGATTGGTGACTACTGAAACTTTAGTATTCAACACTGGTCTCAGAAATCTTTGAGAACCTGCAGAAGTGAAGACATTAGGTGGCCATCAGTCATTACCTTAGCAATGAACTCAAAGAGATCAGGCATGACATTGCTTATTTATCAAAACTGTTTGCAAAGTTCAATGAAATGAATTTGCAGTTGCAAGGAAATGAGGTCAATCTTATTAGGCCGAATTTGTCATCTCTATGTTTATTTCAAAGTTAACTCTATTCAAGTGCAATATAGGCTGGCGCGACCTATACCAATTTCCGAGCTTGTCCGAGCTAGAAGAGAAAGGTAGGATATAAGATGATGATCAGCAAGGTTTTTGTGACCATTTGGACATGCTGCATAAAGATATGGGTTTTTATAAAAACTTTATAAAACCCCCCTCTTATGGAGGTGGTGGTTCGACCTCTCCTCAAGAAGCTTTCCCTGGATCCAGACTCACTTAATAACTATTGTCCCATCTCTAAACTCCACTTCATCATGAAGGTTGTTGAGACTGTAGTGGCGCAATAGTTCCCAGAGTTCTTGGAGGAAATGGAATACCTTGACCCATACTAATCGGGCTTCCAACTTGGACACAGCACGGAAACAGCTTTGGTCGCTCTGGTGAATGATCTCTCGCAAGCTCGGGATGGTGGTTGTTCCTCCATCCTGGTCCTACTTGACCTCTCAGCGGCTTTTGATACCATCGACCATGGTATCCTACTGCAGCGAATTGTAGGGTTGGGGGTGGGAGGCACTGTCTTACAATGGTTCTCCTCCTACCTCTCGGGTCGCTTGCAGTTTGTATGAGCAGGAGGGCAGAGGTCCACCCCGAGACCCCTAAATTGTGGGGTGCCTCAGGGTCGGTTCTCTCCCCCCTACTCTTTAACATCTATATGAAGCCACTGGGTGAGATCATTCATGGCTTTGAGGTGAGATATCATCAATCTGCTGATTATACCCAATTATACATCTCCACCCCAGACCACCCCAGAGATGCCCTTTCCGTGATGTCCTGTTGCCTGGAGGTGGTATGGGCCTGGATGGGCAGAAACAGACTCAAACTCAATCCCTCCAAGACTGAGTGGCTGTGGATGCCGACATCACAGGTTTCAGAGGCCCCGTCACTTTTGATGGATGGGGAAAAACTTGGCCCCGTTGATAGGGCTCACAACTTGGGTGTCCTCCTGGATGATCGGCTGTCCCTAGAAGACCATCTAATAGCCGTGACCAGGGGGGCCTTTGCACAGGTTTGCCTGGTGCGCCAGTTGCACCCTTTCCTGGACTAAGATGACCTTTGCACAGTCACTCATGCCCTGGTTACTTCCCGCTTTGATTATTGCAATTCCCTCTATATGGGCCTGCCCCTGAGATGCATCTGGAGACTCCAGCTGATCCAGAATGCAGCTGCATGGGTTGTTACGGGAGCCCCTCATTACTCCCATATAACACCTCTCCTGCGTGAGCTGCACTGGTTACCAGTGGTTCTCCGGGTCCGCTTCAAGGTGCTGGTTCTCACCTAAAGGCCCTACATAACTTAGGTCTTGGATATTTGCAGGACCTTCTCCTGCCTGCCTCCCACGGTCCTGTTCGCTCACATAGGGCCGCTCTCCTCAGGATTCTGATGGCAAGCCACTTTCATCTAGCAGTGTCCAGGGGTAGGGCATTCTCTGTGGGTGCTCCCACCCTCTGGAATGAGTTATCTACTGAGCTCCGGATGGCTTCTGATCTCTGCTCCTTCTGTCGGGACCTGAAGACTTGGCTGTTCAAGCAAATAGGCTGACTCTGATTCTGGGTTTTATTATTTATTATTAATTAGTTATTTGGTTTAAAATGGGATTTTATTGTACATGTTTCTTAACTTGTGTTCACCGCCCTGAGTCCTTCGGGAGAAGGGTGGCATATAAATACATGTAATAAATAAATAATTAAATAAATATGTCTGAGCGATATCCGGGTCTTCTTTTGATGGAAATTCCAGATTGGGTGATAAATCTATTTTCAGATACTGAGGAAGATGGGGTAGTGGAGGAACAACTAATAGAGCTGCAAAATGACATTGAGCTGAAGCCAAAGTTTAAGAAATCATACCAAGAGTTTTGGTTACAGAAGGAAATATCTGATAGCTATCCTGCACTATGGACAGTGGTTAAGAAGCTCCCTGTTGCATTTGCAACATCATATTTGATGGAACATTGTTTCAGTGTGGTCACCCAACTTCTCTCCAAGCAAAGAAATCGACTCCAGATTACAGAATGTGATGATATAAGACTCCTCCTAAGTGACTTAAAACGAGACATTGGGAAACTGGTATCATTTCCTCAAGCCCATCCATTACATTAAGAATTTACTGAACAGTGAAGTAGTTTCTAAATTTTACTGAGTTTACTAAAGTAGTAGTTACTAAGGTTCTTGATAAATGACTATCAGACTTTGAAAACCTGGTATCACTGGATCATGTTCAACAATTTTGTTGAATTAATAAAAGATTTTTAAATTGGATTTTGAATAAATGTGCAATTAATTGTTATAATTTTGAATTTTACTATTACTATCTTCCTTAGTGGGTCATGCAAACCGCTATTCCGAATAATGCTATTTATAGGGGTGGGGGTGTGGGGCACTGGGGATGAGTTTGTAGGACCAAAAAGTTTGGGAACCACTGTTCTAGAAGCTCAGGACTGCAAATTAAAATCCAAGTGTTTAATTTATGGCCCCAACCAATGGCGTTATAGTTAACAATCCATGCTCTAATTTTAGTTTAATTTTATAGAATAGAATAACAGATTTGAAAGGGACCTTGGAGGTCTTCTAGTCCAACCCCCTTCTTAGGCAGGAAACTCTACACTTCAGACAAATGGTTATCTAATCTCTTCTTTAATATGTCCAGCGTTGGAACATTTACAACTTCTAGAGGCAAGTTGTTCCACTGATTAATTGTTCTGTCAGGAAATTTCTCCTTAGTTCTAAGTTGCTTCTCTCCTTTATTAGTTTCCACCCATTGCTTGTTCTGCCCTCAGGTGCTTTGGAGAATAGTTTGACTCCCTTTTGTTTGTGACAACTGTTGAGATATTGGAACATGGCTGTCACTGCTAGTTCTTCTTTTCATAAGACTAGACATATTCAGTTAACTGTTCTTTATATGTTTTATCCTTGAGTCCCCTAATCATCTTTGTTGCTCTTCTCTGCACTCTTTTTAGAGTCTCAACATTTTTTTTACATCATGGCGACCAAAGTTGGATGCAGTATTCAAGTGTGGCCTTACCAAGGCATTATAAAGTAGTATTAACACTTCACATGATCTTGATTCTATCCCTCTGTTTATGCAGCCTAGTACTGTGTTGGCTTTTTTAGCAGCTGCAGCACACTGCTGGCTCATATTTAAGTGATAGTTCACTAAGACTCCAAGATTCATCTCACAGTCATCACTCTGCAAGATCGGCCAGTAATAATTGCTTTGAAAGGAGTGTGACTGGTAGAATAAAAGAATAAGGATTCCAGATACAAGGGAGGATTTTTGACCAACCCTGAACCAAAGGAAAGGTCCAAGAAATCCCTTAGTAATCATTGGCAACAAAACTAGTAGTCTGTTTGGAACCAATGACCTAGTAAAAAGGGCAAGGCCATGTACTCTGTTAGGCTGTATGTTAGCTAATTGGAACACATTAAAACCCATTGTGGCAGGTTTTAGATAGATAGAGGGTGGAGCTGACATCACGACGACACGATGGAAGATTCTGGAGCTCCAGGATCGCCATCAATATCTCCGTCACTGGACAGTCCTTTTTGTACCTCACAGTCCTGTTGAGACTATGATAGTGAAGGGCACATCCTGTTGATCCCAGGGATATTGCAAAGTCCCTGGTTGATCCAGAAGAAGCCCTTTTTCCGGCCGTGGGGTGGCAGCCATTGTAGCTGCTGAAGTTGGGACAGCTCCGGAAAAGAAGAAGATTGGAAGAAAGTGTGTTGAATTGGTGAGAAATTTCTAGTCATGATTTATATAATGAGAGCACCCTGAGATTGAAAGGAAGAGTTGATTGAAGACAGAAGAAAATTAAGTGGCAGAATTAAACTTGAGTCTAAAATAGTTTGTTTTTCTTGCTCTATTTTTAAATTAGTTGTGTTTGTGGATTTTTAACCTGGACTGGATTGGTTTGGACCATAGATTTGTTTATCGTATTTTAAAATTTTTAGTGCCTTTTTATTATAATTCCTCTTTGTTTTTGTTTTTGTTTTACTTTGCCTTATTTTTTTCTCCTTTTGACTATTTTTATTTTTAAAAGTCCATTGAATATAGCAGGGGAAGGAGAAGAGAGTATGTAACACTGCCATCTAGTGGATTGGAAACTTTGTATTTCTTGGTTGGTTTAAGAAGTAACAATTGTGCCATATTTTGTTGCAATTCAAGGACTCTGAGCCTTCTTATAGATAAGATAGTTGGAAGAACATCAAAGGACACTTAAAATTATCTGTGGAATTGTTTATTCAGGTGTTCTTCGGGGAACTATTAGAGGTAGGAGCCTGTTGAATGAGAAGGAACTTTCAGTGACTTTCAAGAGAACTGTAAATAATACTTAAAACTTAAATTAAAAAATATTTGGATTTTATGCAGAGAATATTCTTACTTGGACATCTTTTTTTCTTCTCTTTTATTTATTTATTTTTTATATTTCCTTCCCCCCCCCCCACACCAACTGACTGCTCTCTGCACTCTTCCCCTGTGTAAGTATTTTTAATTGGATTATGAGTTGAGGGAGGAATTTCAACTTTTCTTTTTCTTTTCTTTTCTTTTCTTTTCTTTTCTTTTCTTGTGTTGTGAATTGAATTGGATTAAGGTATACAAGTGCCTGAAGATTGCTTTTTATTAGTTTTTCATTTTTCTTTTTTTGACTTTATTGTTTATTTGAAGTAATATTTGTTCATCCACAATTGGATTAGGGTATAGAAGAACCTGAAGAATATATTCTTTTTTCCCTCCTACTTTCTTTTTTCCTCTTCCATTTGTTTGAAGCCTCTGTGACTACTTCACAGAATGAGTAGGAAAGTAACGGCTATTGCTCTTCCACAACTACGCCCTCTTCATCACCATCAGGAGGACAGTGATCCATACAGATGATGTTACAACAGGACAAGGAGAAGGAAAAGGAGAAGGAAAAGAAGGTGACAGTACAAATGATATTACAAGTAGTTCAGAAGATTGAACAAAGAACAGAGAAGACAGATGAGAAAGTGGAGAGCATACAACAAATGATGTTGAAGTATGAAGAAAGACTCCAAAAAATTGAGAAGGAGAAGCAAAGAGAGAGAAAAAAATAGAGATATTGATACTAGACTGGATGAAGTTGAAAGAGACAAGAGTGGTTTTGTTGGATGGGAGATGGATAGATCAGAATTTTATCTGAGTTCAAACACAGAAGAAGAAAAGGGTGAAAATTTGGCAGAAGTGATGATAGAAATTTTAGCAGAAGCATTAGAAATCACTAAAGAAAAGATGATGGATGGCATAGATGAGATATTTTGAGTTTATACAAGATATGCAATGCGTAATAAACTACCATGAGAAGTTCATATAAGATTCACCAAGAAATTGATTAAAACACAAATACTGCAGATTGCTAGAGAAAAAACACTGAAGTACAAGAAGAAATTGTGATTCTGAAGCAAATACCAAAAAGAATGAGAGAAATGAGGAGAGAATATCAATTCTTAACTAAAATATTACTTCAAAAAGGTGTGAATTATAGATGGCTGATACCTGAAGGATTAGTCCTAATGTGGCAACAGCAAAGCTACAGATTAGATACAATGGATAAAGCTAAAGCATTTTATGTAGAATTCCTTAGAGAGAAAGAAATGGAACCAAAAAACCAGAACCAATAATTGAACTTCAAAAGGAGGATTTAGCAATGATTGAAAAAGCAGAAGGAGCAGTTGGGGATATTGTGGGATACAAAGAACAATGTAAGTCAAGATCCACCTGAGAAGCAAATTATTCTTATAGAATATGAGCATGGAAGAAAAAAAAATTAATTTCAATAAATATAAATGGACTTAATTTAGCTATTAAGAGAAGAAAGGTATTTCACAAATTAGAGAAATTAAAGTTTGATATAATCTGTCTGCAAGAAGTACATATTAAAAAACAACATGAACAGTTACTGGTACAGCCAAAACTAGGGAAAATTTTTACTTCATTGCCACAATGTAAGAAGAACGGAGTTGTCTTATACATTAGAAATATGATCCAAGCAGAGCAAATATCAGCAGATGATGAGGAAAGAACTTTGATGGTGGAAATAATGGATAATAATATGAAAATACTTTTTTTTTATTGAAAAAGTTTTACAATACAAAATTTTTTCATTCCCCCCCACCCCCCTTCCCCCCAACCTCCCTCCACCCCAACCCCATTTCCCCCCATCCCCCCTTGACTACAATTAAAAAAAATTAAAAAAAGAAAAAGTTAAAGAAAAAAAACAAGTACATATAACAAAACAATATAACAAATAAACCTATAAGTAATAATTTTTTCTAGAATTAATAATATTATAATAAAAAGAACTAATAATAATAAAATTTACCTCATTAATCAACCATCAACCATCAATATTCATTTATCATTCAATAACATACTTATAATATTTAAACCCAATTAAAAAATATCGTACCTTTCTCTAATCCATTGATATTAACCTTACTAATTATATACCAAAATCAATCCCCCTTATAATAAAATATAATATATCACATCCATATCCATATCAAATAATTTTATTTCAGCTACTCCCCTCAACTAAAAAGCAAAAACATAAAACATATCTCTATTCTAATAGAATATAATATATGAGTATACATATATAATTATAATTATACAATTATATCCAAAAAAATTTCTATCTCAATAATCCATGTTTCAATCTTCTCTTCATCTTGATTGAAGTTAGATATGCTATCTTCCAACACAGTTCCAATAAGCTTCATCTTCCAGCTGCCCCCATTAGCAAAAAACATCTCTCCATATAGAAATCCCCCCGAGTGACTTTATATTGGTAATATCCAACCACGAAGGTATCTTGTAATCCTCTAGGTAGAACATTCAAACTAGCTAATGCTGTACCACCTAAAAAAAGAAAAAACAAATGCAGCTCCTCCTAAATTTCCAAGCCTTATATATAAAAAAAAAGGAAAAAAAAAAGACCACAAGCTGCATTCCCAGATGTTCCTTTAAAATTCTTTCAAATCCTGTCACCCTTTCCACTTCCTCCCTTTGGGTTCCCAAGATGTTTTCATCTTTATTTTCTTCTTCTGGATAATTAATTCCCCCCCCCCCCAAAAAAATAAAAAACAAAAAAACCCCCACCTATAATAGGGTAACTACAGATCGTCTGCATATATTGCAGCAATCTGTTTACCTTTCTCAGGATGTTAGATCCAACTCAGGATAAACTTTGTAGAGAATTTTTATAATCCCTTTTGATGTATAAATCAAATATAAATCCAACTCAGGATAAACTTTATAAAAAATTTATAATCCATTTTCGTATATAATTCAGATATAATCAAAATTATCTTTTATACTATACAGTTAATCAGATTTTTTCACCCTTTCTGCAAAAGACTTGAACATTTCATAAATCTCCTTCCATGGCACATCAGTGGTTTCCAGTCGAATTTCTTCCTTAGCTTCAACTTTCTGTTGCTTAGCATCAGCCCCCTTCTCTTGTAAAGTACTGGACCTCTGCTGTTTCTCATCTCGAGTTATAGATTTATTTTTTGATCCTTGTTTCAACAATTCAAGGTCCAGTACTACCCCTCTTGGATCTCTGGGATGCTTAATTTTCATATCTGGAGAATCCATAATAGAATCCTCTGAACAACCACCTAGTGCTCCTTTTTCTTCTGGCAGACTTTGGATTTCTTCCTTCTGTTTGCATTTCACAGTCTCTCTTTCAGGTTTTTTATTCTTAACACCTTCCGGGGCTCCCTTAAAAATATTATTGTAAAAATGTTCCGCTTTTTCAATAGTATTCAAACAGTATCTCACACCATGGTATCTGAAAATTACACCAGCTGGTAAGTCCCATCTAAATGGGATGTTACTTCTCTTCAATTCCTTGACCAAAAAACCAAAATCTTTTCTGTCCTTTAAAATCTTTGGTGGCAACTCTTTAAAAATGCTAATTTGTATACCTTCTACCAGCACAGTAGCAGAGTAAGATTTTTGTAAAATATCATCTCTCAATCTTGTGTCAGTAAAGTAGACAACAACATCTCTAGGCAAATTCCTTTGTTTAGCTACACGTGAGTTGACCCTATAAACTTTCTCCATACAACCAAGAATTAGCTCATCTTCCAACTTTAATAATTCCGCAAAAGCCTTTGCACAAACTGTTCTTAAATTTTCTCTCTTATTTTCTCTTATGCCTCTTAATCTAATTGCTGATTCCATGGCTTTAATTTGAAGCATCATCACATCATTCTCTATATTCTGGTTTTTAGCATCAGCTTCCACAAATTTTTCTTGTATTTCTTTCATCTGGGAGTCAAACTTACTACTGATTTCAGTCACTTTCCTCCCCATTTCCACCACCGCATTTGAGAGATCAGAAACTACTTTAGTGATGGTTTGAGTCAATTGGTCATATTTTCCCTCTACCAGCTCCTCAAGATTCTTCTGTGAGCTATTTATCTTCTCAACAACACTTCTTAGAGACCTAATTATAAAATCTTTTAAATCCTCATTTGCAGTTCCCTGCAAATACATTTGAGTCATTTCTGCTTTCTCCTTTATCTGAGTTGTAAGAGAGCCCCCCCCCTGATTTTGGTTTAGGAGTCATACTTCTAAAAGAAAAGGGTTTTAACTTTTGTTTTTCCAGAAAAACAGAGAAATTCTTCTTTTTTCAAAAAACAGAAAAGTTCTGTTTAAATCAGTCTTTATTTCTTTTCCATACTAAAATGTTTCTTTTAAAATACCTCAGCGCTGGCTAAGCTCTACTTTCACTTTCCACTCTCCATTTTCTCCGAGCAAAGCCAGTCGCCATTTTCAAAGCACTTTCTCTAGTCGCTCTCTTTTTTCTTTTTCTTCTAGAAAATTAATAAAAAACAGTACTTGCATTTTTCTTTTTTGAGTACTCCATGTTCAGTTGTTTAAGTTTTCCATCAATCGTGGTGTTGCTCGTGACGTCTGGCTCCGCTGCTAAAAGCAGCAGAGATCCCTCTTGGCGCGGAGCTTCTCTCGGGGTGAATAGGGAGCCATCACCCTGAGCCCTCTCCAGGACAAAAAAGAAGTCCTGCGAGCGACTCAGGGGGCTCTACCACACCCCCAGTAGCTCTACCCGCTCTTCCGATTGAAGAGCGGGGTTTTCGAGCTGCCTGCCTGCTGTGAGGCGGCTCTTATACGCGCCGGGAGGCAGGCAGTCATGAAACGACCACCGACAACAACGGAGGCGCCACCCGGAAGTCAATATGAAAATACTTTTAATAGCAATATATGCTCCAAATAATAAAGACGATTTCTATAGAAAACTACACAAGAAAATAGTAGAATTGGACTATGAAAATATCTGCATGATGGAAGATTTTAATGGCATAGTGGTTGAGAAATTAGATTATAAAACGCAGAAGGCAATAAAGCACAGTAGAAAGATTCTCCTGAAATCTTTTTTTAAGATTACAGAGGAAATAAATCTAAAAGATGTATGGAGAGAAAGAAATGCAAAAAACAGACAATATACTTTTTATTCTGATCCAGATTAGATATGATATGGACAACAATGGAATTGACCTCGAATATAGAAGAAGTTGAAATAGAAGCAAATGCCTGGGCAGATCATAACCCTGTGACAGGGAAATGGAAAGGACAAAGGAGAAGATCTAGGTGGACTTTAAATAATATAGTATTAAAAGAAAAGGACTTTGTACAGAAAATTGGCTTTCTTTTTAAAAGAGAATAAAAAAGAGGATACACTGATACAAAATCTTTGGGATACAATGAAAGCTTACACTAGAGGTCTGATAATGAACTATACAAGAAAAAAAAATATTAAGAAAAGACAAGCCTATAAAATATTAGAAGATGACTATAAGAGATTTGAAAAGGAACCTCAGAAATTTCCACAAAAAAAGAAACTAAAATAAAAATGGATACAATAAAACATAAAACGGGATTAATGGAGAAGGAAGACTTAGCACAAAAAATTAGAAATGCTAAACAGAACTATTTTGAAGATGCTAATAAACCAGGTAGACGATTAGCATATAAAGTTATAAAGAAGATTTTCCAACTGCGCATGCCCAAGATGGCGGCCACATCCAGGGCACTGTAAGAAGATGGGCTTTTGGCTGGCTGTTCAGAGGGTCCGCGGGGGTTGCAGACCATCAGCAACCCCCCGCCCAGCCAGCGGAGTATATGGCCATCATGCTGGTGGGTTTGTAGCCCCCAGCGTGTCCTCCGGAGGCTCCCGCCGATCAGAAGAGGTGAGAGACGCTGCAAGAGATGGCGGCGTGGCGGTGTGGCGGTGAGCGGCGAGGAGATGGCGGCGAGCGGTGAGTGGCGAGCGGCAACGGCGGTGAGAGGGTGCTCAGCGGCCGCTTTGAAGGTGGATGGCTGGCCCATGAGTTTCTGCCTGGCTGGGGAGGCGCTGGAGCCGTTGGTTGTGCTGGTCGCTGGGGCGGCTTGCGCTGGTCTTCGGGCGCCCTAGTGGCAGGAGAGTGCCTGAAGATGGAGAAGATCTCGGCGTGGAGACGGCATGGAGATGACGCCGATGGCTCCGGCGGCCTGGAGGCAATGCCGATGGCTCCAGTGGGGCCCCAGCTGGCTAGCAGACTAGCGGACCCATTGGTGGCTGGTGGGGGTTTTTCATCTTGGGGGGTTTTCCATGAGGAGTTGAAGACCCAAATGGGTCCAACGGGGTTGCCCCCCTGCAGCTACTGTTTGGTGGTAAAGGTTTCTCCCACCAGCAGAGCGGTCTTACAACCTGGGGGCCACTCCACACCCTTATGGAGCTGCCCCCCTTTCTCTCCCATCCCACTTGTCCTCTGCTGGCCCTCAAACTATTTTCACTCCCCCGCTATCCGCCCGCTATTCTCCGGAGCTGTGCTTTCGAACTTTGGCTCTATCCATCCCGCTGGCGGGCCATACTGGAGGACAGGTCAGCTCATGTGAGGACTTGGAGCCGGTTCTTTTTGCTACCACCCTGAGGGGGTCCCACACCTGCAGGATGAACTTGCCTGGGCCGCTGTGAGAGGGTGGCCTTGGACTTTCCAATCTCTCCTGACTCTTATGGTGGACCACTGTGAGAGGGTGGTCTGGACATCCCCTCAGTTGGACAGAACGCAGTGACTCCTAGCCGCTACCGTGAGAGGGTAGTGGCATTTCTCCTGACTGACCTGGTCCTACTTCGGGACATCTTTTATGGACCTTTGCCATGCCTTACCATCTTCTTTGCCCATGTTTTTACATCTGATGTATTCTAGGTCGACGCTTCTTGCCCTGCGAGATTCCCCCCTCTTGCGGGCTTGGCCCTCTATGTTATCGAAGGCCTACCTTAATGACGGGTTTTGGGACCCCGAGAGGCGGCATGTCGCAAAACGGGGTTTGAGGGTTTTTTAAAGTTCTTTTTTAATGAGAGTTTTAGGGGGCTCCGGGGTGGGAGAGGGCGTGGGTTTGGGGGGGTTTCCTTGCATTCCACCAGCTGAGAGCTCAGGGTAGAGGTGGGGGAATAGCGGTCATTATTAAGGAAGGTCTGGATCCGAGGGAGACCACTGTACCTCAGATAGCCGGGTGTGAGTCCATCTTTGTGAGGTGGGGTCGTGGTGGGCAGATGGGTTTGTTAGTCACGTAGCTGGCTCCCTGCCACATGGCAACAACCCTGCTCGAGCTTCTCAATGTTGTAGCCGAGGTGGCGGTTGATACCCCCAGGCTTATGGTCATGGGGGATTTCAATCTGCCATCTATCGGTGAAACATCTGAGATAGCCCGGGAGTTCATGGCTTCCATGACGGCCATGGACCTGACCCAGGTAATTCAGGGCCTGACTCACATTGGTGGACACACCCTGGATCTAGTTTTTGTCTCTGGTCAGTGGTTGAGTGGTCTTGATATTG
Organism: Coluber constrictor foxii; assembly: GCA_038048745.1. NCBI lineage: Eukaryota > Metazoa > Chordata > Lepidosauria > Squamata > Colubridae > Coluber > Coluber constrictor. Next base: position 107,103,439 of record CM075961.1, on the reverse strand, counting down.
GGGATATAGATGTGGAACCCTTGTCATGGACTGACCACTCGCTCCTTCGACTTGACTTTCTGACTGCTGCACCTCACCGCAGGGAGGCGGAACCGACCAGGTGGTTCCGCCCCAGGCGCCTGATGGATCCTGATAGGTTCCAGATGGAGCTTGGGCCATTTCCTGAGACACTGACACACGACTCAGCTGAGGACCTGGTGGCGGCCTGAGATAGGGCGGCCAGCGGGGCCTTGGACCGCGTCGTGCCTTTGCGGCCTCTGACCCAGCACCGAACTCACTTATCTCCTTGGTTTACCGAGGAGCTGAGGGAGATGAAGCGCCGGAAAAGACGCCTAGAGAGCGGTTGGAGGGCCAGTCGCTCTGAATCTGACTTGACACTAGTAAGAGCTCATATTAAGACTTACATAGTGGTGATAAAAGCGGCGAAATCTAATTATTTTACCGCTCTTATCGCATCATCAGATAATCGCCCAGCCGCCCTGTTCAGGGTGACCTGCTCCCTCCTCCATCTGGGAGCGCGGGAGGATCCCTTGCAGGGTCATGCTGAGGACTTTGTTCAATGTCTGGATGATAAAATAACTCAGATTCGGGGTGACTTGGCCGCTGACTGGGTTAGTTCAGGCAAGGTGACTGAGGCAGGTCTTGAGAGTGTTATCTGGGCTGAGTTTGATCCTGTGGCTCCCGAGGACATGGACAGGATTCTGGGAAGATTGAACGCAACCACATGTTTATTGGACCCATATCCCTCCTGGTTGGTGCTGGCCTCCCGGGAGGTTACACGGGGCTGGCTCCAGGAGATTATAAATGCTTCTTTGAGTGAGGGTGCCCTACCGGCCACCTTGAAGGAGGCAGTGGTGAGGCCCCTCCTCAAGAAGCCCTCCCTGGACCCAGCTGTTTTGGCTAATTATCGTCCAGTCTCCAACCTTCCCTTTTTAGCGAAGGTTGTTGAGAGTGTGGTTGCGTGGCAGCTCCCCCGGTACCTGGATGAAGCTGTCTATTTAGACCCACTCCAGTCCGGCTTCAGGTCTGTATACAGCACCGAAACGGCATTGGTCGCGTTGGTGGATGATTTCTGGAAGGCCTGGGGTAGGGGGTACTCCTCTATCCTGGTGTTGTTAGACCTCTCAGCAGCTTTTGATACCATCGACCATGGTATCATGTTGCGCCGGTTGGAGGGATTGGGGGTGGGGAGCACCGTTTTATGTTGGTTCTCCTCCTACCTCTCCAACTGGTTGCAATCTGTGTTGACAGGGGGGCAGCGGTCGACCCCGAGGCGCCTAGTGTGTGGGGTGCCACAAGGGTCGGTTCTCTCGCCCCTGTTCAACATTTATGTAAAGCCACTGGGTGAGATCATCCGTGGTTTTGGAGTGGAGTTCCATCAGTATGCTGATGATACTCAGCTGTACATCTCCACCCCAGACCACCCCAACGATGCCGTGGAAGTGATGTCCCAGTGCCTCGAAGCCATGCGGGTCTGGATGGGGAGAAACAGGCTTTGACTCAACCCCTCCAAGACCGAGTGGCTGTGGCTGCCGGCGACACGATATAGCCAGCTGACACCATCGCTGATTATTGGGGGCGAATCATTGGCCCCCACAGAAAGGGTGTGCAACTTGGGCGTCCTCCTGGACCCACAGTTGTCTTTAGAGGATCATACGACAGCTGTGGCCAGGGGGGCTTTCTATCAGGTTCGCCTGATACGCCAGTTGCGGCCCTTTCTAGATCGGGACTCCCTATGCACAGTCACTCAGGTGCTCGTCACATCTCGCCTGGACTACTGTAATGCTCTCTACATGGGGCTCCCCTTGGGGTGCACCCAGAGGCTCCAACTGGTGCAGAATGTGGCCGCATGGGGGATTATGGGAGCGACGGGGCGCTCCCACGTGACACCTCTCCTGCGTGAGCTGCATTGGTTGCCGGTGGACTTCCGGGTGCGTTTCAAGGTGTTGGTAATCATCTTTAAAGTGCTCCATGGCTTAGGACCAGGGTACTTACGGGACCGCCCTCTGCTGCCAATTGCCTCCCACCGGCCGGTTCGCTCCCACAGAGTGGGCCTCCTCAGGGTGCTGTCAGCCACACAATGCTGGCTGGCGACCCCCAGGGGGAGAGCCTTCTCTGTGGCAGCCCCTACCCTCTGGAATGATCTTCCTCCAGAACTGAGAATGATCTCCGACCTCCAGACTTTTCATCGGGCCTTGAAAACCTATCTTTTTCAGCTTGCCAGTTTAGCCTGATCCCTGCTGAATTTCTTAAAATTTTTAGAGTTTTTAGAGTTGACGTATTTTAATATTCTATTTGTTTTAATTTTCAGCCAAATCTTATATTTGCTTTTATAATATTTTAACTTTTATGTATTGGTTTTTTAATCGGTTGTTCACTGCCCTGAGTCCGTAAGGAGAAGGGCAGTATATAAGTCAAATAAATAAATAAATTGAAAAAAAAGAGAGAATCAAGAAAAATAACACAGCTAATAGATGACCAAGGACAAAGTAGATTCGGGAATATAGAGAAGAAAAAAATTATACAAGATTACTATAGAGAACTGTATGAACAAGAAAATGTAGAGGACAAAAATGTTAAACAATATATCCAAAAGGCAAATCTACCTCAGATTCCTAAAGATACTGAAGAGACACTAGAAAGAAATATAACAATGATGGAGCTAATGGAAGCAATTAAAAAACAAAAGAATGGGAAGGCACCAGGCCTGGATGGACTGCCAGCGGAATACTGTAAGACATTACAGGAATCGTTGAGTCTCCCATTGTTAGAAGTCATGAATGAAGTTATGTTAAAGAAAATACCCAAGTCATGGTCAGAAGCATATATTACACTTATTCCAAGGAGGATATCGACTTACAAAAAATCATAGACCTATAATCCTGCTAAATTTAGATTATAAAACCGTTGCTTCAATATTGGCAGAAAGATTCAAAAGATATTTAAATAAGTTTATACATTCTGATCAAAATGGGTTTCTGCCGAAGAGACAGATTAGAGACAATATGAAAATAATTCTGTCACTTTGGAATATTATGAGGCCCATCCTGGAAAGCAAATGGCCTTGATATTTCTACATGCACAAAAAGCCTTTGACAATGTGAATTGGTGATTTATGTTATTGCAGTTGGAACAGATGGGCTTTAGTAGAAAATTTATTGATGCAATAGAAGCCATATACCATAAACAAACAGCAAAAGTAATGATAAATGGAGAACTGACAGTCTATTGAGATAAAAAAGGTACAAGACAAGGTTGTCCACTGTCCCTCTGTTGTTTATATTAATATTAGAAGTGCTAAATAGAAAGGTTATAGTAAAAGAAATAAACGGAATGAAAATTCAAAAGGAAGAATATAAATTACAAGCGTCTGCAGATGACCTGGTTTTTATTTTTGAAGATCCATTGGTTTCATTAACTACTCTGATAGACAAAATAGGAGAATTTTGAAAAGTAGCAGGTTTGAAAATTAAAAGACAAAATCTTTTGTCTAAATATGTTTTGACAAAAAACATATTAACAAAACAAAAAGAAGAATTGGCGGAAATATCAAAGATGCAGGTCACAAATAAGGTGATGTATTTGGGGATATATTTGACAACAAGATGTAGCACACTTAAAGAAAATAACTATAATAAGCTCAAACAACAGATTGGTACAGACTTGGTGAAATGGGAAAATCTACAATTATCATTGATAGGGAGGATATCAACTATTAAAATGAATATATTGCCTAGAATTTTATATTTGTTCCAGACAATCCCAATTAGATTGGGGAAAGATTACTTTGAAGAATTGAACAAAATAGTGTTAAAATATATTTGGCAGGGAAAAAAGGCAAGGATAAAATTAAAATTGTTACAAGATGCTAGAATGAGAGGAGGTTTTGGTCTAGCTAATTGGGAACTTTACTATTAAGCTACAAGTTTGATGTGAATCAAAGAATGGATAATGTTAAGAAATACTTTATTGACTTTAGAAGGATATGACTTGTTAGAGTGGCATGCTTTTTTATGATATAAGGGAACAAAAACACAGGGGTATTTTAGAAGACATTATATGCGAGAGGCTTTGTTGTTAAACTAGGAGAAGATAAAAAAACAACATTATCTGAAAATTCCAGTCTGGGTATCGACGATTGAAGCATTTTAACATTCAATAATATTTAGAAGGGAACAAATTGATAGATAATGAATGAAAAGGGTGAACTTAAATTGAAGCAAGAATTGGAAGAACAAGGTTTTAAAATGAATTTGTTTTTTTATATACAAACACATTCTAGATATGATAAAGATTGTAAGACAGAAGGTATTCATAATAATTTGACAAATTTGGATAAAATTTTAACAGGTTCTAATGACTATGTAATTAAAAAACTGTATGGTTATTTGTTAGAGGTAAAACGGGAAGAAGAACAAGTTAAAGAAACAATGATTGCATGGGGGAAAAATTTTGGTCATGGAATTGATTTAGAGAAATGGCAAAAATTGTGGTTGCAAAATTATAAAATGACAATGTCAACAGCATATAAGGAAAATTTGTATAAGCTATTTTACAGGTGGTACCTACCCCCAACGAGAATAACCAGAATGTTCAAGAACAAATCTGAAATGTGCTGGAAATGTCTTCAGATATTGGGCTCATACTACCATATGTGGTGGACATGCTTAGAAGCTAAAAGATATTGGACTAAAATCCACACATGGTCAGAAAAAATGACGAGAAAACATATAGACTTTAAACCAGGTATTTTTTTATTAGGGATTTTGCCAGAAATATATAATAGAGAATTGAGATGGCGGCTAGAATTGTGTTTGCTAAAAATTAGAAAAATGAGGAAATACCTAAACAAGATGAAGTTATTAAGAAAATTATGGAATGTGCTGAAATGAGTAAATTGACATTTGAAATTAGAGAACAGGAAGATAAACAATATTACAAGATATGGGATTTATTTTATCAATGGCTAGATAATAAAACATGGAAATGAAATATGAAATGAATGTTACAATACAATATATGGAAGTGATTTTTATGAAATGAAAATGCCATTTTTAAATGAATGACAAATATGAATAATAATATAAAGATATACATTAGATTGATAACATGAGAAATTAGAAAATTCATAAATTATTAATATGAGAGGAAGCACAAAAGATTTGTAACTGACTGACACACTGCTTGCAATTGTAATGGAGGATGATTTTTTATATTTGTTTCAAAATAAAATTAAAAAACCCTGTTGTGATAATAAAAGTCATCTTCAAAAAGAAAAAAAATGAGGAAATCTGAAACCTCCACAGGTCTGGAAATATTGTTTAATGGTATGTATGGGTCTGGGTTTGTGTGTAATCATTTCCAAACCTGGAGAGATCTTCTAATAATAATAAAATACGGTAACAAAAAGTTACCGTATTTTTCGGAGTATAACACGCACCAGAGTATAAGATGCACCTACCTTTTAGGGTTGTTGTTTTTTAAAATAAAGGGTTTTTTATTTTTTAGACAAGCACACATACAAACATACAATGTATTTTCTTTGAACAGAGTATTTGGCTGGTTCACAAATTTAAACAGTGTTTAGTCATTTCAATTAAATTTACAGTTTCTATATTTCCTTTTTGCCATATTTATTCTTCATCTATTTTTTTTTAAATCAATATTACCCTTCATCCTCATCTCTAATTTTAATCGAATTCAATTTTTCCCTTCTATTCTATATTATATCCCTTCCCATTGTCATCTATTTTTATATCCATCCTCACATTGGTTAATTATTTAATATTACAATTGTTTAATACAAATTCAACATTTTTATATAAATCAGTTATAGCTATCTTTTTTGTATATTACTCAATGTGAACATGTATATTCCAATTATTTCCATGCAATCCAATTTCTTACAAATCAATTAATTATATTTACCAATAATAATAAACCAAATAATTTTCCCCATATATTCCTCCAAACCATAACTTAATCATTTCTGCTTTCAACACAATATACAATTAATAGCATCTCAATTATTACAATTCCCTAGTTAAATGGATCTTTTTTTCTTTTGTGTTTTAAAATCTTGAACTCTCCTCTTAAATTTCCCATTGTTTGCACCTACCTTTTTTGGTGAGCAAAAAGAAAAAGAAACCTCTCTCCCTGCCTCATTTTGTCATGTTGCAGCAGAGCCTGCTTTACTTTCAGTTTTGTTTTAGCTAGGGGAAAAAAAACCCTTCTCCAGCACTCTTTGCAGCAAGCAAGGAGCTTGCAAAACAAGAGCTTGCAAAAGAGCCTGTGCAAAATAGCTGAGAGCAAATAAGCTGAGAGTCGGGAGGCCGATCTAATCAACTTGTGCTAATTAGCCTATACTGAAGCTGAATGGGGCTGTTTTTTCTTGCTGTTTGCTTGCAAGGAGGTCACTACTGGGAGGCAGAGGCCAAAGGGTGGGGGCCAGTGGGTGGGCAGGGCTAATATTCGGTATATACATTCAGTATATACCGAATATATATACAGAATGTATGTATACACAGGCATTCACATCAACTTGTTACCATGAATGTATACATACATTGATGTATGTATACCATTGATGTATACATACATCGATGTATGTATACACAGGCATTCACATCAACTTGTTACCATCAACATACTCACATATTTGTACTGCAATCAGACTTCTTGTGTAAACAAATTTTCACATACAAAAATTCAATTTCATACTTTCTCCATGCAAACCAATCATTATAATTATTTCAGAGAGCTTTTTCACAATCCAATGAGCTCCATTTTCTAAATACCGTATTTTTGGTGTATAAGACGCACCTAAATTTTCACGCCTTTTTGGGGGGTAAAAAGGTGCGTCTTATACACTGAAAAATATGGTATTTAGAAAATGGAGCTCATTGGATTGTGAAAAAGCTCCCTGAAATAATTATAATGATTAGTTTGCATGGAGAAAGCATGAAATTGAATTTTTGTATGTGAAAATTGATTTACGCAAGCAGTCTGATTGCAGTACAAATATGTGAGTATGTTGATGGTAACAAGTTGATATGAATGCCTATGTATTGACCCCCACCCCCAGATTGAAAGGGGCTTGTACTTTGATTCCCTTTCGTATAAAAAAACAGTAAGGTGCAAGGTTTTTGTTGTTGTGAAGTAAGTGGAAAGACAATAGTAAGTGTTTGCAAAGAAAAGAAATAAGAAAGGTCCCATGAAGGACATGGAGAGGAGAAAGGGGGTGACATTGCTGTACAATTTTTTGAACATTTTTCTCTCTCCTGTATTCTCTTTCGCTGGATCATTCTTTTACTCAAGGACTTTCTGCCTTGAAGGAGGGAGAGAGAGAAGCAGGAAAAAGGGTGTGTGTGTGGTTTTTCTGTATTTTTAACCATTTTTTTCTCTGTGTGTCAGCTTTGGAAGCCATATTAACACCAGAAGCTTCCATGCTGCCAACTTCTTGCACTTGGGAAAGTAGAAGAGGGATTCGGTAGAATGATTGTAGTTAGACATAATAGCATTCTTCCCTTCGGTCATGGTCATGGTGTTCCTGTATCTGGAGGAGTAGTAGTTGCAGTGATGGCTCAGGTTGGGACTGATGATGATTGGGCCATGTGATGGACTGATGGGTGCAGGGGCTGGATTTGGGATTTTGATTTACTGAGGGAAAACCTGGAACTCTAAGATTTGCCTCAGAGTTTTTAATTGGAGTTGGGGTTTTCTGGAATGCTGACATTAACCCAAATTCCTAAAATCATAATGGCACCTCAAAAGGGGGCTGTCTGGGGCACTGAGCCCCAGCATCAACCTAACATGCGGGTGGTGCAGACTCAGTGAAGATGGAGGAGAAAGAGGAGGTAGCAGAGGAAGCCATGGGGATGGATATTGAAGGACTTATTGGGACCTTGTATTCTCCTTCTGAAGAAGTGGTGTGAGCCACTGAAGCTGCAGAGATGACATGAAGGCTAGGCACTCGGCCCAAGGAGTCGGATTCCTGGAAAAGTTGCCAGTCTGATCCAACTCAAGAAAGGGGGAAGGAGGAGAAACTGCCTGAATATTGTGCCACGTCCAGCCAATGAAGTTGCCCCATGATCCAAATTGGAGAGGGTGACAGCTTTGGGATCTGGAGATTCCTGGGACTGAGATTCCTCTGCAGCCGAACAAGCAGCACAGCCACTGGTCCCTGTCCTCTTCTGGCCACAATCCAGCAACCAGCAGCAGCTCTGTGGCAGGTTTCAGCTCAGCCACCAGTGCTCACCCCACTGCCACCATGGCAGTCCAGCAGGTCCCAGCCCCAACACCTGTCACCAGGGCCAATCCATCTGCAAGGCCACCTCCACCCCATTTTAGGGCCACATTCGATGGTAAGCCTACTAAACTGGCTTACTTCCTCAGCCAAATTTGGGCCCGTATAGATCAGTATGGGGAACATTATAAAACTGATCACAACTTAGTATCTGCAATTTCAGTGGGGATGAATGAAGGAGACACTTCAGACTGGATAGCCCAGCTGCACAATGAGGGAGCTGCTGAACTAAATGATGCTGAAGGGTTTGTTGAGCTGCTCTGGGCCAGATTCAATGACCCTGACCAGATAAATGAGAATGACACACAATAAAAGAGATGAAGCAAGGTAATCAACCCATAAAAGACTTTCTATGGGACTTTAGATAGGTCACAGGGATCATTGCTCATTGGCCAGACTGCATAATCATAGACTATTTTAAAGAAGCCATTGATCAAGAAGTCAGGAAAGCATGTGGCATCCGAGGGGTGCCAGAGTGACTGCAGGATTGGAAAGAGAAATCAACGCACACCACAAGCCCTCAGTAGAGAAGCCATCCCAGAGGGCTTTGGCTAGATGTCCTCCTTCTAAACCTGCTGAGGCCCCTCCTTCTCAATCTACGGGGGCTATCAAGTGCTACCATTGTGGCCAAATGGGCCATCAAGCTTCCGAGGGTCTGGTTCCTGTGCCAGCTCCTCAACCATGTCCTCCCACAGCCACCAGAGGCAGAAGGGCTTCACGAAGGCCTCCAGTCACCAGCCGATTTGTCTGACAAGCTGTAGAGGTTCCCCTCCACACTGAAGAGAGTGAGGAACCTTCAGCCAAAGGAGCCCCTTCCGTCAAGCCAAACAATGACAATGACCCAATGGTGAATGCATCCACCCCCCTTTTTTCAATTAAAGTGAAATTGGTGGTGCCTGATACTGGGGAGGAAGGAGAAGTATCAGCAGTAACAGATACAGGCTGCACTAGATGTTTAATTGGCTGTCCAATCATTGAACAACTAGGTATAAAAACTAGAGGCCTAAAATGCCCAATTAAGTTTGAACAGGTGGATGGAACATAAATTGGAGGGGTTCCAGCCACCCAAATTACAGAACTTGTGAAATTAGAAATGGGGTTGCATTATGAACTTATACAATTTATAGTAGCACCAAAGATGTCAGAGTCCATCATATTAGGTTTTGCGTAGCTTGACAAATGGGCCCCTACCATTAAATGGGAAGAAGGGTATCGGAAGATCATAACTGGCACTGGCCCACTGCCCCCTGTCCCTCCTCCCAAAAAACTGCCAAATTATAGGAGCCAAATGCCAGAAGCCGCAGCAGCCACTTCAGACTGCCCTTCAGGCGAGCCTCAGATTCCTAAGGAATATAAAGACCTGGCCGAGGCATTTAGTGAGGAGGAATGTAATATCCTTCCCCCTCATTGAGCCACTGATTGTGCCATTAAATTAGAACCTGGGGCCAAGTTACCAAAACCCAGAATGTACTCCAAGACACCTGGAGAAATGACTGAGTTGAGGAAATACATTGATACTTAGCCAGAGGATTCATTGAGACTGCAAAATCTAAAGTGACAGCCTCCATTTTGTTTAAGGAGAAGAAAGATGGGGGGAGGGGGTCTTAGATTATGTGTTGATTTTCACACTGTCAACGCGATTTGCATACAAAACACCTACTCCCTACCCCTAATGAAGGACTTGTTGAACCACCTATCAAAAGGTGAAATCTTCACCAAGCTAGATCTAAGGGAAGCCTACTACCGAGTCTGCATAAAGGAGGGAGACAAATGGAAAATGGCATTTAACTGCCCACTGGGCAGCTTCCAATTCTGAGTCATGCTTTTTGGGCTTCAAGGGGCCCCTGCAGCATTCATGCAGCTGCTCAATGAGGTGCTGCATGAATACCTGTATAAGGTAGTCCTAGTTTTCCTAGATGACATTCTTATATTCAGCGAAAATATGGAAAAACACATCAAACTAGTCAGACAAGTACTTTAAAAACTCCTAGCAGTCAAACTTTATGCAAAGCTGTCAAAATGCAAGTTCCATAAGGAATTCTTGGACTACCTGGGCTACTAGGTGTCTAATCAAGGAATTGAAATGGACCCTGGAAAGTTGAAGGCTGTGATAGACTGGCAACCCCCATGAACACATAAGCAACTTCAAAGCTTCCTGGGGTTTGTAAATGTTTACAGACAATTCATCCCTTCTTTTGCCAAGGTTGCACTCTCTTTGACGGAATTACTAAAAATTGATCCATCTCCAACCAAGCCAAAACCTAGCCAACCTCTAGCTTGGACAATGTACTGTCAGAAATCTTTTGAACAATTAAAATGGTGGTTTGCAGCAGAGCCAATCCTCCAACACCCTCACCCAAATAAGCCCTTCATAGTCCAAGGCGATGCCAGTGATGTAGCGGTCGCAACTGTCCTATTGCAGTGGAACACTCAAAATGAATTAATGCCTTGTGCATATGTCTCAAAAAAGCTAACGGACACAGAACACAGGTGGATGGTTTGGAAGGAGGCTTCTGCGGTGCAATAGGCTCTCTTATTCTGGAGACATTTCCTAGAGGTGGTTAAGGAGCCTTTCAAGGTATGGACTGATCATAAAAACCTCGAGGCGCTAAAGATCCCTCAGAAGCTTTCCCCCAAGCAAGTTCACTGGGCTGAGTATTTTAAACACTTTAACTTCAAGCTAAAATACATCCCAGTGGGGGAGAAACCTCCTGTTGGATGCTTTGTCCAGAAAACCCCAATTAGACAGCTGATGAGAAGAGGTAGTACATGCCATAATCTCCAAAGCTCAGCTAGCTGCACTAGGGCACAAACCAGACTTCGTTCCAACCTCCCCAAAGACAAGTTGATGGCGGAGTTAAAAGCTGTGCTATCAGATGATGCCTGGTTCAAAGAAAACCAACCAGACTTCTGTACTGAAGAATTGGAGCATTGAATCAGATCAACCTGATTGGAACACAGTAGTCCTCGGACAGTATTGGCAAAACTTTTTGGCACCGAGTGCCAAAATGGGAGCTTGCAGATGCGCATGTGCTGGAAACTGGAAAGGAAAGAGCAGCAGCCTGGTGTGCATGCGCGCTCCGGGAAGATAATCTTCCAGTTTCCAGCATGTGCATGCACACCAGCCACTTGATCTTAACATTTCTGGTGTGTATGTATGTGTGAAAACCAGCTGGCCAGCGTACATGCACTCACCGGAAACCAGAAAATCATCTTCCCAGTGTGCGCATGCACACCGGGCGGCTGCTCTTTCTGTTTTCAGTGTGTGAAGACCAGTTGGCTTGTGCGCTGGAACCCAGAAGAGTTGGCTTGCATGCCCAGAGAGATGGCTATGCATGCCACTTCCGGCACATATGCCATAGGTTCGCCATCATGAGCCTAGGAGATAGATATATCATAATACCCAAATATATAGAATGGATTGATTTAATGCAATGGTTAAATATTTGGGAATAATTTTCTTATTGGCAGGAATAATAGGAATAATAATAAAAGTGTGAAAAATCGTATATTACAAAAAAGTGTGGCTCTTAACACTGCACAAGGGAGTAATACAATTAGATTGTGGACCCAAACAGTGCAATCCTCTCAACCTGACATTAACTCCCAATAAGTATCAAGAGGAAGTGAATAAACTATATGTGTTACCGGTATTTGGCTTAGGTATTAATACAAATAGTAAATATAAGTACTTCTACTAAACAACATTCTTTATTTCAATCCTTTTATGAGGAAATTGAAACTAAGACAGAAATCCCTTCCATAACTAAGAATATGTTCATAGATCTAGTTGAAAGAATTGTAGGCTCTCTTAATGTAACAAATTGCTATGTATGTGGAGGTACAAATATGGGAGAACAATGGTCTGGTTTGGGAAGTTTTGGGAAGCTAAAGAATTTAATCTGACTTCCTTAAAAGAGTCTAATGCCATAGTTAATCTTGCCTGGAATACCCAGAATAGACCCAGTAATTGGGCAGTGAAAACATCTATAGCATGGGATATATGTTTTGCTAGGGAAGAATCTAGCCAATATAATATTAGTGTTGGCACACTCTTTTGTAATAACAGATTAGAAGGAAATAACGCCATCATCATCTGGTGGTCTGGAATTAACCTGACACAACCTTGTAACTCCTAAACTGAGTGGATTATGGATGGATGTGGGTAATGAAATTCTTATATTGGGTATGTGGAAAGTTTGCTTATGTGCAGTTGCCTAGCTGATGGTATGGAGCATGTGTGTTAGGAACTGTGAAACCTAGTTTTTTTCTACTGTCCCTACAACAAGGTGAAAGATTGGGTGTACCTGTTTATGAGGAAGTAGGCCACAGATCTAATGAAAATAGGAGAATGGAAGGGTGAAGAGTGACCTCCTGAAAGAATAATTCAGGTATATGGACCAGCTACCTGGGCAGAAGATGGAATATATGGTTATACAAGCCCTATTTATATGCTGAATAGAATTATAAGGTTACAGGCAATGCTTAAAATAATAACTAATGAAATTGCTATTACTTTCAATTTAATAGCTAAATGAAACACTCAGTTTCAAAGAGAACAGACTTGCTTTACACTATTTGTTAGCAAAAGAAGGTGTGTGTGGAAAATTTAATCTCACAAATTGTTGTTTGCAAATAGATGATAAAAGAAAAGCTACAGAAGAGATAACTGCCTAAATGAGGAAAGTTGCATACATCCCAGTGCAGGTTTGGACTGGGCAGTTGACTTCAACTGGTTTGGTAGTATCTTCTCTGACTGGGTTCTTAGTGTTCTTAGCATTTGGGGATCTCCTTCTCCTTCTGTTTCATCCCTTTGATCCAGCAAGTGATTAGATCCACCATCACTGGGATGACAGTCATAGCTTCATCAGTGTCTGCTGGCTTTCCTGATAAACCAGCAAAGATCATGTTTCTCAAGATCATCCCCAAGGAATATAGTCCCCTAGTCAATCATTGACAGGAAGCATCCTGTCCTAAAATAAAGGGAGGAATGAAGGGATATAGTAATTAGAATTAATCTAACTCCTACTATCTTGCTTCTATTTTTGCTTGCTGTGCTGATTCCAGGAACATCCTGCTCAATAGATAAGAAGGCCAGAAAAAAAATCTGCCCAGGGTTGAGACCCACAAGGTTACAAGGAATGCTCTATAGATAAGAAAGGCATGGACAAGGAATGCTCTATAGATAAGAAGAGTATGAGTAAGGCATTGCCCAGGGTTGGGTAACAAACTTCTGTTTCTGATTGGCTACATGAATGTATAAGATGTTCAACACACTCTTCCCAGGTGTGGCCCTTCCTTGCATGCTTATTGCTTGTATGCTTTGGAATTGTCCACTCACCTATTTTCTTTGGCCAAAATAAAAGCTATTACTTTTACCAAACCTCTGCTTAAGTCTCGTTCTGGCACTTAATGATTTGAGTACATTTTGGACCTTAAACAAGAAAACTACACAAACATGTCCATCTAGTTACTAGGAGTCAAATATAACCTCAGAAAATCTTTATTTTTTTTTTTTACTAGATGAAACAAAATTATTGCCTTTATGTAAATTTGCTGTCTTGAACCCACTTAGTGAGTTTCCATAGCTTGAATGCCAGGATTCTTGATTCTTAGGCTAACACACCTTAACTGCTAACCGTCTTTCCAGATTTGTTTATCCTGACAAAATAGATGTGGCCCCCAAATCTTAAACTAAATTTTATCTACTTTATTCTTGTTTATTCTACCAGTTTTTCTAATATAGTAATCCTCTATATTTCTTCTTGGTAAGCTAGAAAAAAGAGGGATAGATAGCATCACCATCAGATGGATTTGTAATTGACAAACCATACTCAACAAGTAGTCCTTAATGGTACTACTTCTACATGGAGAGAAGTAAACAGTGGGGTACCACATGTTCTGTCTTAGGCCCGGTACCCTTCAATATCTTCATAAATGACTTAGATAAAGGAATAGAAGGGGAAGTTACCAAATTTGTGGATGATACTAAGCTGGAAGGAATAGGCAACACCCTAGATGATAGGCTCAAGAATCAGATGGATCTTGACAGACTTGAACACCCTATCTAACAAAATGAAATTCAATCTTTTCAATTTCATTTTGATTTTGATACAATCAAGATCAAGTGAAGTACTAATAACACTCTATAATGCCTTAGTAAGACCACACCTAGAATACTGCATCCAGTTTTGGTCACCACACTATAAAAAAGATGTTGAGACTCTAGAAAGAGGGCAGAGAAGAGCAACCAAGAGGATTAGGGGACTGGAAACTAAAGCATATGATGAAAATGGTTGCAGGAACTAGGTATGGCTAGTATAGTGAAGAGAAGGACCAGGGAAGACATGATAGCAATGTTCCAGTAACAGAGAGGAGGGGTCAAGCTATTTTCCAAAGCACTTGAATGCTAGACAAGGAATAATGGGTGGAAACTGAACAAGGAGAGATTCAACCTGGAAATAAGGAGAAATTTTCTGACAGGGAGAGCAATCAACCAATGGAACAGCTTGCCTTCAGAGTTCATCAATGGAAGCTTTCAAAAAGAGACTGGACTGCCATCTGTCAGAAATGATGTAGGGTCTCCGGCTTGGGTGAGGGATTGGACTAGATGACCTACAAGGTCCCGTCCAACTCTATTAATCTATAATTTTATTATTGTTCATTTTGCTAGGCACTCTAATTTCTGCAGTTTTATTATTGTTTCCCTTCCCAAATCCTGGCATTATCTTGGTTTACAGACAGATATGCAGAATCACCCAAGCAAGCTTCAATGCTGCCATGAACCTTTTGTGTGCCTGCATTGAGGTTCTGCAGGTAGAAGGAACCAAATATTAGCCTTGGAGCTTTTGTACTTATATTTCTTGTAGTGATCCTGCCCATCAAGATTTAGCAGTTTATTGACTCTGTATCTTCCTTCTTTTTATTCTTTACATTTGTTTACCTGGATGCAATTTATACCACCCATAGATGCTAATACCATTGAATCAAATGGAATAGGACTGCATTGTCCAAATACAGGATGCAGGCAGCTGGGTATGAAGATGTGTACATCAAAACATTCCTATCCAGTTGTGTTCTTTTAAGCTGCTTATCATTTATTCCAACATCAAGTCAAAAGACTAAATCATTCATTGTTCTTAGACAATGGCAAGATTTCACTCAAATAACAAAAAAATAACTTGAGACACTCAAAGAAGGATTTTCTGACTGTCACCTGAATGTGCAAACTGAAGTAAACTCTAATGTTCCCTGGACCTATATCTTTGCTGAATGCTGACACTGGAATGTCCTTGATGAACAGGCACAAGAAAGATGAAGGAAATGCAGTCATCAGGACTGTTTCCAAATTGGAATTAGGCTTCCACTCTTGGTTCAGGCTTTTAAAAGCAATAACTAGCACATTGATTTAATCCCCCAAATAAATAATAAAATAATGCCACTAATGCTTTAAAGAGAAAGAGATTCCGAACTACTTTCTTATTACTGAAATTTCTATAAAGATAAGGTCCCAACAATTTTCAAGGGCAACTTCACATAGAGTGGTCTGCAGTAGTCTGAATCTTCTCTGATAAGAACTTATACAAAGGATTTGGAAAAAATGTTGTCAAACTTCATGCAGGCATAGCATCTTTCTGCTATTTTTAAAAACACCCTAGTTTTTTCAGGCTTCTTCATGAGGCTGAGGGAAAAAAAATATACAATTGTTTTAAAAGTCATGCTGATAATTCCTAAAATATAATTATGACAAGGTAAGATTCTGATGGAAAAAATGCAGCTGTATTTAGTTAAGCCACTATGGATAAACTTCAGATACATATACTATCTGCAAGAAGTTAAGGAAAATTAGGAACATTTTGAAACTGAGGCAGGGAAAAGCACATTGCAAAGTTAAGCAACACTTTCATTTTCCAATAGGATTGTGGGTCTGACTACATTAGAGCTGAGAAACATTAGTGTTAAAAAAAATATGGACAGTGATATAGTCACTTCTATTATCCACCAGACTGTAAAAAATGAAAAAGAAATTTCAGCTTCATTAATGCACATACATATTTAACCATTTAAACATTAAGTTCAGGCCAGAACATCTAAAATGATGTCATTGGCCACAAAATGGTGATCAAAACTCTACTTCCTTTTAACATATATCTAATTCAGTGCATGCATGAAAAAAAATGCTTATTGCAGCCTTAAAACTTCAGAAAACTTATATTTCCTTCACCAATCACTGGTTTAGGATTTCAACAACTGCTCTTAGGAATTGTATTGTTGTTTTATTGTTCAGGATTGCTCAGTAATTGTATTGCTATTATGATCAAATGTTTTTACTAGCATTCATATTACTATGCCTCCAAACAGATCTGATAATAGCTCAATGGATTACAGAATCTTCATTCCTGAGGTTTTTCATCAGAGTTGAATGTATAAGCATAAATAGCCTAGCTTTCATAAAACTACCCAATTCACGAATAACTTAATATAATGCATGTTTGTTATGAAATAGCCCATAAAATATAATGATGTAATGCTTGTAATTTATCTGAGTGTAGCAACATCTTTAGAATGCCCTTGCTAGAGAATCATCAAACAATGAGACTCACTCATAAAAACCGTTTAGGGTCAATTTGTGACATACAAATAGAGTTACAAAAGGTGAGCTACAAATGGAGTCTAGTTTGAATTTGCTATGAACTCATAATAGTCTCAGTAAATGTTTCTCCACACCAGTCCCCTTTGCAAGATTGGGATCATATTAAATATGTCACAGGACTGGGTAAATAGAAAAAAAATATTCTAAAATGCTTTAAAAATTGTATACATGCTGAATAATTATTGCAATGATAAATTTGGAAATTAAAAGATGAAAAATGTTTCTTTAAAGTATTTAATTAAAAGAGATAATTAAATTAGCACATGGTTTCAACAGTATTTTGTGAACAGACAGATATGGATACAATTAAATAGGCAAAATTCTATTAATGCAGTCTTATATAACAAAATAGGTTTCGCTCATCTAGTCTTGTTTCCTGCCTAGTTTACCCAGGAGGGCTGACATCAATTTTGCAAGTCTGAAAATACAAACTTCCTGCTGTCACTTTTTACTGTCCGGTCAATTAGGACAGGTTCTTTTTAAATTTTTCAATGACTGTTAAGCAATTGCTGGCTTCCTTTCCTATTTGATCATTTCCTAGACAGCACCTCTTTCCCTCCTCCCCCAAGGTCATTCATACATTCCAATACAGACTGCTTACACCAGATGGAGCTCTTTTTTAGAGCTGCTGTAACAAGCAATCCTTCATTGGGAGCATGTTTGGTTTACTACAATCTCTATCTGTTGCACCCTTGGAAAACTGTGCTTTTAAACTCAGACTGGCTGATGACCTGTGACCTTCTATGACTTCCACTTTCTGCTTGGAAATTTGCTTAGTGGAATTTTGTAGTAAGTTTCAAAGAATTTGGGACTATTTGAAATCATGAGTGCATTTGCATACATCTCCTGTTTGCTGATGTTACAGTTATTCAAACTAAAGCCTTTAAACTATTCTCTTTTGTGCATGTCTGTGTCTCAGGCCTGGGATGGGACCCTGGTGGAGTGGGAGGGATTTTGAGGGGAGGATGTTTTTTTCTCTTGATCCTCAACATGATCAGGAGCATTTTCAAATCTGTCTTCCAAAACAAGAATCTTGGGAGGTTGTCAGTGGTGGGATTCAGCTAGTTCGCACCACTTCGGGAGAACCGGTTGTTAACTTTTTGAGCAGTTTGGCAAACCGGTTGCTGGAAGAAATCATTAGGGCAGAGAACCGGTTGTTAAATTACTTGAATCCCACCATTGGATGTTGAGATAAATAGACCTCTTTACAAAGATTTGCTTCCACTCTCTGAATAGTTACCTCCCATCTTGTATGCACCTTTTAAAACTTCTAATGCTGTGGTTGAAAAGTTATTTCTTTAGGGAGGGTATTTTCTAACAGGAAGATTGAAGACAGAACTCAGCAGATGAAATTAGAAGAGGGCCAAAGCTAGTCTTAAAATCTAATCTTGAAATTATCTCAGATTAACAGATGAATAGAGTTGGACGGGACCTTGTCCCACCCAAGCAGGAGACCCTATATCATTTCTGACAGATGACAGTCTAGTCTCTTCTTGAAAGCTTCCAGTGATGAAGCTCCCACAACTTCTTCCATTGGTTAATTGCTCTGTCAGAAAATTTCTCCTTATTTCCAGGTTGAATCTCTCCTTGTTTAGTTTCCATCCATTATTCCTTGTCTGACCTTTAGGTGCTTTGGAAAATAGCTTGACCCTCCCTTCTCTCTGTGGCAGCTCCTCAAATATTGGAACACTGTTATTATGTCTTCCCTGGTCCTTCTCTTCACTAGATTAGCCATTCCTGTAACCGTTTTCATCTTATGTTTTAGCCTCTAGTCCCCTAATCATCTTGGTTACTCTTTTCTCCACTCTTTCTAGAGTCTCAACATCTTTTTTATAGTGTGGTGACCAAAACTGGATGCAGTATTCTAGGTGTGGTCTTACTAAGGCTTTATAGAGCCTTACATAAGGCTTTATATTTATCCCTTTTCATTTTAGTTGGTAAAAAGTTCATGGCAGCTTTGTCAACATTCAGATTCAGATTTTTGCCAGCATTCCTTGCAATCTAATATGGCCACCAACCTTGATAGTGTATCATTTCTTCTGATTGAGATCACCTGCACCCATCTATCTTGGGAGGACATTTTAAACGGAGTCAGCTCCTTAAACCTTCTAATTAAAATGAGCTCCCCAGGCCTCCATGACTCAGCCTTGGTGGGGGGAACATTATTAGGAATTTAATAGGAAAACTATTGCATCTCAGACCATCTGTGACCCAGTGCTCCATGAGAATTTAAAGAAAAACTGGAGGAGGGAAGAACATAACCAATGCATGCCTTAGGAGCACTTTGCTGGAGATGCAATAAATCAACATAGTTAGAGTACAGCCTTTTTCAGATTTAATTACTGTTACATAATTATTAGTAAAGCAGCTCAGAAACTGTAAAACTCATTATATCAAAAATCCCCAAGCTCTGGAAGGAATTTATGAACTACTTACTTCTTCTGACGCTGAAAAAAAAATAACATAAGGTATATACCCATTTTATCTACCATGGTTTTTTAGACTCCCAATGAGCCATTTGTGTGTGTATGTTTATGTCTATGCATCTGTTTGTCCATGGACATGTATTATGTATGAAATATTTATCAGTCAGAGTGTTAAATTGTTGGTTTGTGGCAGCTCTTCTGCTTGGAATAAATCTTTAGTGCTAATATAATTAATTTCATTTGGAAGACCCTGCTCTTGCTCTCTTTTACACAAACATGTATGTGCTCAAACTCATTTCACACACATTAAAAAAAATATATATGCTGCAGGAAGTTTTCAGAAAATTTCCTGAGTAAAATATATAGACTATTTAATTCCCCAAATGTGATCCTATATTTGAAATAGTTTATAGAATGTTTACCATTGGACCCTTCCAACATATCAACTCTCTCAAAATATTTTCAAGCTATCCAGTTGTCACTTTCATTAGCCATCTTTAAAACAATGGAAAAAAGGGCAGAAAGCACAAAATTCTTACTACCATCACCAGTATAGCGATATACAAAAAATCAAGAAAGCTCATTCTGACTTTACCAACGAGAGAAACTTTTAAAAGAGAACTAGGCCACTGCCATTCAGCTATATCCAGGTTTTGCGTGCTTGGTCACAGTAAAAAATAAAAATGCAAGCAGTTTAGTTGCAAACCCATTCACTATAAAAGGCCTGCTAAAGTATCTGAAACCAGGAAACAGAAGGTCATGCAAGGCTGGTTTCTCTCTCATGAGGAAGCAAACTACTTGCAACCTCCATGTTGTAGTTGTTATTTCAAAGCAGTACAAAATAAAATAACTAGTTTCATTATAGTTTTAGCAACACTGCAACATTTTCATTATTCATCTCTTGAACATTGCCAACATACATGGGATCAGGGTGACATGAAGCAGTTTTCAATCTACTGTAGTGAAGAATCCTCTTTTGAAAATATTTTCTGAAGTATATTTCTTAAATGTGTACCAGTGGTGAAATCCAATTTTTTTTTACTACTGTTTCTGTGGGCGTGGCTTGGTGGCCATGGTATGGCTTGGTGGGCGTGGCAGCGGAAGGATACTGCAAAATCTCCTTTCCCACCCCACTGCAGGGGAAGGATACTGCAAAATCCCTATTCCCTCCCCACTCCTGGGGGAAGGATATTGCAAAATCTCCATTCCCATCCCACTCTGGGATCAGCCAGAGGTGGTACTTGCCAGTTCTCTGAACTACTCAAAATTTCTGCTACCGCTTCTCCAGAATCTGTCAGAACCTGCTGGATAGATGCATCTTTCACACACACCCTTTGTATGCATGACCAGAGAAAAATAGATACTAGTGATCTCCATTTAACTGTGCTGTCTATCATATATGCAATCTTATAATTTAACTCCTATAGAAAGCAAAGAGTAAACTCAGGGAAAAATCAATGTATTAAAAGCAAAATATTTATAATACCTTTTTAAAAATATTTTATTTATTTATATTTTGTCTCTTATATTGTGAGCTGTCCAGGGTCAGTCTGGAATCAAGTAACACTTAAATCAAATAAATACATACATAAAAATAGTGAAGACTAGAACCAAAGAGCTTGGTTTTCCCCAAGGTCAGCAGAATCACAGTCAGACTTTAAGCACTGGAGCCGAGCAAAGCAACTCCCACCAGCCCATGCTCTTAGGCTGGCAGTAACAGCTGTCTCTCACCATTATGCCCTTAGGAAGCGGTGGCATTTGCCAGCAACTCCTTCTGTGCCTAACTCATTTCCTGCATTCTCCATGTTCATTTGCATAATCAACTGGTCCTTATGCCTCAAGAAAATTGAGAGCATCTGAGGAATATGTTGTTAGAAATGAAGTTTTAAAAACATCACACCAGGAGTGAAGCCACAATGCCTCATTATAGTCCCTAAAGGTCTGCATACTCATAAGAAAATAGCAGACAAAGGAGAGACTTGGAAGGATCTCTTTGTAGCAAGGGAAACAGAGCACATATTTTCAGCAAATCGTACATCTATAGTTTAGCATCCACTTTAAAAAATAAATATGTGCAGAGATTATCACAGGTGACAATTTGGGATTTTATTTTTATTTTCCTTTTCTTCTTTTCTCTTATTTTTCCTTCTTGCTCCTGTGTCTCTTGACAACTATGTTCACACAGCATTCACATAGGAAAACAGTGTTAGCTACTCCTGCAGAAATTAATCTGTGTGTATGTGAGTGTGTAAGTGGGTGAATTGTGCATATACCTTTTTCATGTGCTATTGTTGACATTCTCCTTATGCTGAAGAATATTGCTGTATGTATGTACCTTGATGTGTTCCCTTTGTTGTCCCAATCAAGTTGATGTTGAACACCATTTAGAAGTAATCTTGAGTGGTTTTCTGAAGTAGAGCATCCTTCAGGGAAATTGGATTATAATTCCCATGATCCACAACTGGAATGCCAAATGGGGGCTGGGAATAATGCCGGGTGAGAGAAATTATCTAAAGTTTCTGCTTTGTCCTGCTGCTGCAAGGAACAGGATTCCAATAGAAGAACTATATTCATTACACACCATTTTAGTTATGTGAGCTGAATTATGCTTCTATTTAAACAACTTCATGAAAATGTTAACAATTAAGAAGACTGAGGGAGCTGTGGATTTTTAAAGTTAAGATACTTCATTGGGCTCAACCCCAGTTCTACTTTACTCTGTACAATCAACAACGGAGGTTGAAGAACAGAAATTGCAGACACTGAATTGCATTGAGTTTATTGTTTTGCCAATCCTTTCCTGTACAACTACTGTGGACATTTCTGGGAACCACATTGATGATCAGTAAGAATCTTGTGGCACCTTGCATTTATTATGGACAACATACTTCATGATAAACAGGATATATTATCCTAAAACAGGAGTTCATATTAAGATGTATATGCCTTTCAGTTTCTCTGGATAGTTTTTCTGTGCTATTTTTGAGGAACTGGTCTATAGTGTGCAAAACCCACAAATGATTTATTAAGTACAAAACTCTTAGTTGGTAAAGTTCAAAGAGGATTCTATTTGATTATTTTTCATGGATCAATCTCTAATCATGTGTGGAAATAACTTAAAGGAAAGGACTGGGGAGAAATCAGAAGGGAGAGGAATGGTTTAGTATCTCCCCTGTCCATTTTGCCTCATGTTCAAATAAGCATAGCAAATACAGTTTTGGGAATACAGACTGACAAGAGCAATAGGCATTTCTGCTTTAAGAGCAGTCTTCTCAATGTATAAAGAACACTGCCTAATAGGCAAAAGAGAATGAGGAGCCATGTGTATACAAGATTATTTGGGCCAACTCTGAGACTCATCTACAAACAGGAGCTGTTGAATCATGGCAAAATGTAATTGAGAGCCATTGAGATCAGTGGGATAATTTATCAGTAAATCTAGTGGGAGTCTGATTAACTTCAAGATGTCTGCTGCACTTCCCTCCAAAATCAATAGAATTCCAACCACTTGGATTAATGGGTTCTCTGTTGAGCAATAACAAAACAGATAGCATCCAGATTTCTTTTTATGATTTGCAAATATTTATTTTAAATTATATCTGTAATAAATACTTCCAGCTCTACTATGCTTATTCTGTTGATGGCTCAGCAGAGTGACCAGGATTCTAAAACTACAGTCATATGGAATCTTAGTGTGCTTATTAAATTTTGTACAGCAGTGTTAACAGCAGTTTGATTTGCAGCTGCAAGTAATAAATGAATTATATTAATTTTGTAGCTCCAAGCTAGCTTTTCCAGAATTATATTTTAATAACCAACATCATGTTTACTAGTAAAGTTTAAATACATTTGTGTCTGTATATATATGTGTATACATGTGTGTAATTATAATTTTAAGACCTCAGATCTTATTTAATAATCCCCTCATTTGTTAAAAAGGCTAAAAAAATGTTTTACATTTTCTTTGAAGACTTAAAGCTAAATTACCTCTGTGTATTGTGAAGAATAGAAGTTATGTTTATAATGGAAAAGCTTGAAAAAATAATGTCCTTTGTGCTATGAATTGCTCCATCTTCTGTGATGCTACATTGACCCTATGCTTCTAGACCAGGGGTGTTAAACTCACATCATCATGGTGGTGTCATGTGATGTATTGGGACTTTTTACCCCTTCGCTAAACTGGGTGTGGCCAGCTTGTGATGCATCTGGCCCGTGGGCTGGGAGTTTGACAACCCTGTTCTACACCAAGGCTTTCCTAGAACTCATGCCACCGATAGCCTCCCATCGGCTGGTACGCTCCCACAGAGAGAGCCTCCTCTGGGTGCCGTCGGTCAAATTATGTCAACTGGTGACCCCAGGGGGAGAGCCTTCTCTGTGGGGGCTCCTGTCCTTTGGAATGAATTGCCCCCAGAGATACGTAGGATCCCTGACCTTCGTGCCTTTCGCCGTGCCCTTAAGACTTTACTATTCCAACAAGCTGGTCTGACAGAATGATGAATTTTAATTGGGCATTTTAGTCTTGGGGTTTTAAATAATAAGACCAAACATTGAATATGTTTTAAATTGTTTTTAACTTTTGTGTTTATGTTGTTTTTATTATTGGCTGTACACTGCCCTGAGTCCCTCGGGAGAAGGGTGGTATAAAAGTTTAAATAAATAAATAATGAATAAATAAATAAATAAATGAATGAATGAATGAATGAATGAATGAATGAATGAATGAATGAATGAATGAATAAAACAAACAAACAAATGTATGTCCTCCTGTATAAATGTTTAACTTGGATGATTAGATGTTGGTTCTCCATTCACACATTCTTCCTTCATGCAGCTACAATCATAGAAAGGAAAATATGATTTGCACTAATTATTGCTCTGTGACGTGTCTATTAATCTACTCATTGCATTAACAGGTTAGGAAGGAAAAGTATCTGAATGAAGAAAAATAGGTCTTCAGAGGTCTTAAATTACAATTTCCAACTGGCTCAGCTGCCATGATCAGTGATAAAGGATGCTGATCTATAGTTCAGCAACATCATCTCTGATGCCTTTAATTGAAAAGAAAGGGTTGTGCAGCTTTCAGTTGTATAAAAGCATAATGGGTGACTAGTTATGTAAACAAATGAATTTACAGAACTGTTTTTGTGTTAAATTTTATGCATAGGAGTAGATAGGCATTCTCTAACTTTGAGCATTCTCTAATGAGTTGCTAACTCTCCATCCAAACTGGGAGGAATTTGTCAGGGCCTTTTAAATCATGGGTGTCATTTTGTGGGGTTATTCAAATATCACCTTCACCTGGCACATGCTATCAAGTGTGGTACAAAATGCTGTACAAATATTAAATGCACTGATCATGATGATGGCATAGTACAAATGTTACAGCTCTGAAGTAACTTAATTTTAGATCTAGTATCCTTTTTTATTGTTATACTGCATAAACGGTGAAGTTTTTCTAGCAACTACCAGATTGAATGAAAAAAATTTAAGGAGGTGGCTGCTAGACTGATGGCAGACATCACCTGCCCCCACCTTCTTCCTGCTCTCCATGCATCCAGTTTTTTAATGATCATATTGATGTACTCTCATTATTTTCTTTTTCTTTCTTTATTTTATTGTTCTATTGTTTCACTTCTATTTTGTTTACACAGTTTTCATTTTTTCCTTTATATTGTTGTTAAGCCACTTAAAGTCTCCTCACAGCAAGATAGACAACAAATAAATTTAACAAACAAGTTCAATTTTAAGGGCAGAATTAGGTTTTCCTAATAGGGATAAGCAAAAAGGGGGAAGGGTAATAGAACTGAAAATTCAATCCAGTCTCAGGTTTGAGAAGTTTCTCCTTATTTCCTGATTAGACTCCCTGCTTCCTCCCTGTCTCTGTAAACTTTTAATTACTTGGGGAAATTGGGGAAAGGGGGGACAGCTATGGTAATTGTTGTGCTGATTAATGAGGAGAAAATATAGACTTAATATGTTTTGTTTCATATGCCTATTAGAATCAACTTAAGAATGTTCAAATTTTCAAGTTCTTTGGAAAGCCTTTGTTCTGCAATATAATTCAAAACCAAGCCAGAGAATGGAACAGATAAAAAAACAATACAGTA
Source organism: Coluber constrictor foxii (assembly GCA_038048745.1). Classification (NCBI taxonomy): domain Eukaryota; kingdom Metazoa; phylum Chordata; class Lepidosauria; order Squamata; family Colubridae; genus Coluber; species Coluber constrictor. The sequence goes on along the minus strand of CM075961.1, from coordinate 107,077,948 downwards.
TTCCACCTATTTTAAAGATGGATTCATACTGCTCAGTCTCGAAATAAAGATTGTAGATTTAACGTTGGTTCTGGAAAATGTCTGAAGAAGTTGAAACTTTCATCTGTTATACAAGGTTTTGGTTAGTTGTGAGATATAAATATTCACTTCTCTTTGTGCTAGATTTCATTGTAAAGAAAATTAATTAATTATTAAAATATATGCAGTTTGTAAATTTAATTAATTGAAATTAATTAATTATTGGATTAATTAAAGTAAAGGATCTTTGAGGCATGGATCCAGTAATTTAACCAAAGAATCCAAAGGCTAGCCTCATATAAATTCTGGACATGTTCATTTATAACATACCCCAACATTAGTTCCTGATGAATTCAACTTGTCCAAAAATGATAATCATAAGCATTTTAATATTTTATAATTTACATTGTCCACTTAACTAAGATAAAAGCCAGAATCAGTAATAAATTCATTAGTTGTTTAGTAACTATCAGGAAGGCTATTTTTGCATCTTACTCAGCAAAGAGAAGGCTATTTGGAAAAAAATCAGGGGAATATTTTTGTCCTAATTTATTTGCTAAAAATAAAAACTATTTGCTTTGTCTTGATAAAATTAACATTTAACTAATTAATTGTAATCTTCTGCATTTCAATACATTATGTTTTCAGGAACATAACAATCAGAAATAATTTAAAATGTAGGTTGCTAATTATATAAGTGTGTGGATGACTTCATAGATGCTTCTAGGGAACACTATATCTGATATATAACAAATTCGTCTAGATTGAGGAAAAGAAATCTGTTGACATCAGAATACTTTTGTATAACAAGCAATATGCTTTTAATTGTCCTGGATCATCAAATCAGTTATTATAGATAATAATCTTTGTTTTCTCAAGGAAGCATCCTAGAACCTCCATATTGGCGAAAAAAAATCTTCCTGATTAGTTCTTCGAAGAATTATACGTCCTCCCCATTCCTGTAAAGCCTCTGCCTCTAAAGGGTGGCTGCTTCAGGAAACAAGATGAAATGAATGCATGGAAAATAATCATCAGTACCCTTTGCAAATAATCAGGGATTGGTATGAGTGAATTTTTCAAAGTACATTTTGTAGCTGGGAGACTTACCTGGAGGAGCCTTCTGGGATATTTTGTATAGTAAAGTTGTGCCCTGCTATAATCTGGTCCCTGAAGGCTTTTTTATTTATAGGTTTAGATGTTGCTCCTATAGGAGATATCAGTTTTTCTTTTTAATTTTCCTGATCCACAAAATGTTATTTTAGTTCCTTTGACACATTATTGGATTCTCTTCATTTCTAAAGCAGAGGTAACTTGAGTTCACCATCATAGAATAAACAGCAGGGGGTTCTGTGTGTGTGTGTTTTAAAAAAAAACAGTTCTCCATGATCTGCCAATTAGGCTTGCATAATAGCTTCATGGGACAGATGTGAGCTGATTTGGGTTTTCCCCAAGTTTTCTTCATTTTAGCAGAGACCTTTTAAATGACCAGTATTTTTCATCCCCTAACTTCTCAACAAAGTTTAAAACATGCCCAGCATAGACAAAACCTGCTTTGACTGGGCAGATTAATTTGAATAAACCTATATGAGTACATTCATGTTTATTATTTGGAAATCTAGAGATCAAGGAAAACGTATCAGCGAGCCAGTATTTGTTGTTTCTGGGCTAGGTAACTGCAGGGCAATATGTACTATTGTTTCAAGCCGGCCAATAATTTGTTCTCTCCCTAAAAATCTGTTTCCCTTTTCATAAAGAAAACTTGTTAGCTTTTCTTTTCTTTTATATTCTATTTAAATATATGCATTTGCAAATGTTTTTCCATTGCTTTCAACAAATCTCAGAGGGGAAGTTGTGTGATGGAGATGTTGATTGTTAAACAAAATGATGAACAAATGTATTGAGAACTCCCAAGCATTTTCCAATGTTAATTACTGTTGCCTTCCAAATTTCTGTTATTTGTAAAGCCATACATTGGGGCATCTTGTAATGCCGTTTTGGATACCTTTTCTTAATCAACTGGGAAACTAACAGGAGCAGGAATGCTCATCATTGTCACTAGTGGATCACCTTAAATCACAAGTCATTGGATTCCTGCTATTTCTGAAATAGCCTTTGTTTAAAGATAAGATGCATTAGAACAGGGACAAGTCACAATTATAATGCCCCTGTAGCAATGTTGCAAGATTGACCAGGGCCAGGCCACAATATAGCCTGGAAGGGAGAAAAAGTCTGAGAAAGAATGGTTTCCATTTTGGAAACCATTTCCATATTTTATTTTTAAAAAGGCAAAAAAGCAACCTTTGAAACTCACTGAAACATCACCTGGTAAATCAGTTCAAATAAGTAACCACTTTAGACAATACTGACAATATTTGACCAAGGAAATGGTCAACTGGGTGTTTAAAGGTTCTTATTTTCTGCAATCGAGACTCAAAGTTGGATGGATCATTCATCTTTTTATATCCTGTATACCAAATTACTTTAAATAAATAGCAAACTTTGGGGATGTGTAAATGAGAACAGATTTGAGACATGGAAAAAAATCATTTTTAAGACTATGAATTTAGATTCCAAAAGACTTAGATAACATAACTCAAATATGATTAGGGAAGAGACTAGAACAGTTTATACAATTTTGAGGAGAGTTGTTATTGGTTCCAATTACATCTGTCATCTTATTGCAAGTGGGATATATGTCATCCTACATTATATCTTAGAGCCTCCACCATGATAATGAACCATCATATCTCCTCCCATGACATATATTTAATTTACATTGCACAAGGCTTACTAAAGTAACTAATGTCATATTTAGTTGTCTTTAAGAGCAAGAGGGCAAGAGACTGGATTTTGTTTTGTTTTTGTCCTGACCTAGTGACAACTAAAACTCTACTGAAAATAAACATTATTGCAGTGGTAACTGTCTAGAAATGGGTCTGAAAATGGAGAGATTGGAAAAACTATATATCCACTGCACTGGAGCAATTCTGAGTGGCTCAAAAAATTGTCCCTTAATGGGGCCCTCTTGTTTTACTGTTTTTCTCTTTTTCAAAGTTATATCCCTAGACAAATCTATTAAAGAGGCATCTATCATTAGCTATTTGTCATGGTGGTTTAATATCAGGTCTGTATATCATCCAACTCAGCCTGGTCTTACACCTGGTGAATATTTAAAAGCTGTAGAAATTTGGCATATTTTTGGCCAATTATATGTACTTAGTCATGAACTTAAAGGGATTCAGATGAATGGATGAAGGGTTCAGATAGATTCTCCTTTTGTCAAACTCTACATATTCAACCAGATTCAAGAAGGATATGCATATTTGCATTAGTTTGAATATGGTCCACCTCTGCATGTTGTAAGAATCTTCTTTAATAAAACTTTGGATTTTGCTGAGCAATATGAGCCAGGTGAAGGAAAGTATGCCTCTTTTTCATTCTCTCTGATTGTGTAAAAGCTAATGCAGTTTTGTCGACAACCTACCATGAAATCCTGCATGTATTTAGTTGGATGCCTCAACAGGATTACAGCGTATTACTTGCTTAGAGGAGCAATAGTAATTAATAGTGACTGAGAAATTCATTCTATTCTTTTTCCTCTATATATTTACTCAGTTGGCACCCCTAAAAAGTAATGTATATTCTGATTCTTCTCATTTGATACTTTTTGCTAACTATTGACGATTTTACATCTATATTATTCCTCTCAGCCAAGTTCCATGCAAGATTTTTTCAGTTTAAAAAATGTAGTTAACACTTTTCAGTATGATACGCTGCACAAGTCCCCGTTAGCACTCATTTTCGCCATATGTTAAGCACATTGAGTGATTACCCTTACATTACTGAAAGTTGCTTTTAATCACCTCAAAAACAATACTTTTCATGGATTCCATTCAGATGTAAACTCATGACTCATTGAAATCAATTGGGTGAATAGATCATAATTAACATGTTCTATTGATTTCTGTATACACTACAAAGTATACTATAGACATGCTCAGACATTAAATGCCAGACAGAAAATAGGGTAATATATGATGGAACCAGATTTTAGAGGTAAATTTAGCTGATGACAACTAGCAGTAAGAACTGCTCTTTTAAGAAGAACAAAACCACTTGTAACTAATGTACATGGGTAATTGTTGAGCCATTTTACAAGATGCCACAGACTATGTATTTTACCCTTCAGGAGTCAGATAATTTCATTTCCTTATTTTGATTCTAAAAAGTACCAAACAGAAATATTTGGGATTTTTCCTGGATTGTATTCCTGTAGAAAATTCTGAATTTCTTTCCCTACAAATATAGGGATGGAAATGAGTCTTTTATATGGAAATTCAACATTAAGCATTCTTTTTCAGAAAATACATTCAAGCAGTGCAAAAAATAAAAGTCAGCTTATTTTCTTAAGTAACCCCAGTGAAATATCAAAAACTGTGAACTTGTGTTTATGTAAAGATTTCTGTGGCATAAAAATTGTTACTGCTTTGACACAAAATAATATATCATCAAAGTAAACAAAAGGCACTGACCTGGAGTGCTCTTATATGAAAGTGAAATCCCCTTTGAAAATTAATAGAATATTCTTAAAAATAAGTGAAGTGTTGATGATTGGAAACAGTGCCACAACCTTTGATTTCAGATTCAAACACATTTGCTGGAACATATGCAACAGCATGTCCTCATTCTGCTTTTTATAAATGCTTATCTTTTTTTGAAATCTCAAAAGCTAGGTATGGAAAGTATTTAGGTGTTCGCACAGTCTTACCCTTATTTCATTGAATGAAGCTTAAAGCCCTCGATAGTTTGGAAAAGGGAAGGAAACATCTTTTCTCATAACAGCCTGTCCAAGCCATACGTTCTTTCTCCAACTTTCTTTCTTCAGAGTCACATTATATACCCACCATAGAAAAGGGCTTTCTTAGTAGGACTTCATGCCTATCATTGCCATACTTGCCTATTGCCTCAGTTGCTATCTTTTTAAGATTACAAAAAATGTATTTTGATTGATCCAAATATTTTGATTAATTGTAAAATATTTGAACTTCACAATGAGGAATTAAGACTTTATTAGCTCGTGATTTATTGTAATTCTAAAACTGTAATCTGCTGTAATCCTAATCATTCATTGTATCTCTGTACATAATTTGCCATACTTAGTACAAATCAAGTTTGTAGCAAGAATTAAAAAGCAATCCTTGAAGAATTACATCCACAAGGACTTCCAGTCATCAGTCAGCTTTATAGAGTTTACTTTTATTGCCAAGCCTTAGCACTCTGATTTAAATGGTCTGACTTGATTCATTTATTTCATAGGATCTGATTTAGTGATTGATGCGTATTAATAAATATTAACGTTTTAGCCTATGAATAGAAACATCCCACAGAAAAAAGACAGCAATAGTCCACTGATGTGACCATATGATTTTAGTATGTCATAACTGATGTCATGATCAAAAACAGTTATACAAACTCTACAAGTGAAGGCAGAATAATACAAAAGAAGTATTATGTGAGTTTTATATTAAAATATATGTAAAACTAAAAAATTAAGAATTTAAGTAGCTCCAGCCAGCAATTCTTTCAGATTTCAACTGGAAAACAGTAACTACCCTTTATTTTATTTAGATGCATTTTGCTTAGAGGTTTGTTTGCTCATTTGTTTTTTGCATAGCTTAAAATATTCCTGCACCATGTCTCTCGTGTCTCATGATGCTTGCAACAGTTTTCCTTAAAAAAAACTTCCAAAAATTTAAAATAAAAATTTACTTCTTCCCCTATACATAATATATCATTTCTAATTTTTATAAATACATTATTTTAAACTCATCAGATCTGAGCAGCATGCATTCATATAATGACTGTACAATTTAAACAGAGTTGTAGACTTTCGACAATGTAAGTTTAATTAGCTCAACCACTTTTATTTCAACACATTGCTTGACAAAATCAAGCAACTGTGGAGGAAAAGAAAGAAAATTATTATTAAAAAAAACACTGAAAACAAAATTGCACAGTGCTTACCAGGATCCAAACTGGATTAAATATAAATTATTTTTATTTATTATTATTGGTTCTACATGGAAACAAACAGTTGACACACTTTTGAACCTAGTAAACAAATTTTAATAGAGTTGCATCAATTAACCAGAGCAGAAGCATCTGCTTTATCTTAATTAGACAGAGAGGTGAATGACCACTGTTTATTTTCACTTTCCTCATTAATTATGAAAAACTGCATTTAATTCATCTTGCATGGTGAGTGACTGGCTGCGCAGATGTAGGTCGTAAGGGAAGTGACTCTCTGTAGGCAACCTGAATACTGAACTCTGCCCGAGGGGAGCCCTGGGTGGCACTGCACAATAATGCATGCCATAATTGTAGTTTTTGCTATAGTCCAAGCCTTCTTCTTGCTTGAGGGAGAATATCCCATTATAGTTAATTGGGGGAGGACTTAAGGGGCCTTCGAACTGTGGGCTAGAACACTCAGGAGATGTGCTTTCATAGAAAGATTCATATGGGCTGCAATAATTGTAGGATTTCATGGACTTGGAACTGTCAAGCGTTCCATGACCTGCGGGAGTGTTCAGCTCTGGGCTGTGATAGGGTGGGTAGAAAGTAGAGTAGGGAGATCTGGTGTGATGGGCCGTTTCTCCTGTCTGACCCATTAAGAAACTTCTGGCATTCAGCTGTAGACATCCTGCCACCAAGTTTGTTGTTGGCTGGGAGAGACCTTTGCACAAATTTTGGACAAAAGACAGCAGATCAGGCCTCTTGCCAATTCGTAAGATTTCTGAAAGAGCCCATATGTAATTTTTTGCCAGCCTTAAAGTTTCAATTTTAGACAGCTTTTGTGTTTTGGAATAACAAGGGACCACTTTCCTTAAATTATCCAGTGCATCATTCAGGCCATGCATTCTATTTCTTTCCCTGGTATTCGCTTCCTGACGCCTAAATTTGACCCTATCCATTCTCATCTTGGTCATTTTTTTTTTCCGAAGAGTTCTCCTCCTGGGCAAACCATTTTCATCCTCTTCCTCTCGGTCATCTACTTCCTCTTTTTCTGTGTATTCTGCTAGAGATCTTTCAAAATTTGTTCCTTGGTGCATAATCTGTTTTACAAAGATTTCTGTCTTTTTATTTTGCTTTTGGTCTTCATTTTCTCTGGAAAGATTTCTGCAGATCTGGGATTCTTGCATTACAACAGATTCGTCAAACGGTAGTGTTAACATGATGTTATAATTTTATGTTACCTGAAAGAATGCCAATAGATGGTTTTTAGAGTGTGTGTGTGTGTGTGTATGTAAGTATATACACATATACACACACACGCAAACATAAGATATATATCATACATACATATATACATACACACACACACACACACATACACACACATATAAATCTTCTATATATTCTAAATGTCCCCTCTATACATAGGACAGTTGAAAACCATTATTTGCTATTTTTACAAATTAATTTAATTCAAATATATAGATTTAAATGCAATATAACAATCAGAACAAAGCAATGACACTTTTAATACTTTTTAAAACTACTTTCCCCTTTTTAAAGTTTTTTTGAGAACTCACAATATTTTTAAAAAATCATTTAATATGAATTTAATATAAAATAATAAGATAACATGCATACATTTGAATTATCCAATGATTTTGACAATTAAAAAAGACAATAATTTTAAAACTTAAAAATATTTTAAGCTAATGGGAAAAAATCAACTTTTATATTACAATATTTTTCACATATTTTTCTACAAATCATCACAATAAAGCTAAATTAATTGGAAGAATTAAAATGTAAAAGAAGGCAAGCGAAACATTCAGTGACTTAATTAAAGTGAAGAGGGAATTTTTAATGATCAGTATGAAAATGTGTGATACACGGATTATTATTTTTCTGGTAAAGTAGGTCTGCTAAAGTATATTTACAGAAAGCATTTGGCAATACATTTTTTTGTTCTTTCTTTATTTTAAAATGACTACAGAACCTAAACATTTTTTCCAATTCTACAGTAAAGGTATTTGGTGTTCCCTCCCACCTTTTCAATAAAAATAAAAATAAAAGAGGCAAACCTAAGTCTGTTCACAGTTTACTGTGGCATCTGTGTTCTTCAAGGAGCAGACGTTTCCCTCCAGCTAATATTTGACAGGAATGATTTCAGTATTCTGACTGCAATTGTGCACGTGTGTTCTGAATCCGGAATGAAAAAAGGGGGGAGAAAAATCATTTGCTCCTCATTTTATTATTTCTGCCCCTGAGGTCACTTTTTAAAGAGCCTTTCAGGTTTGTCTAATAGATAAGCACAAATTTACAAATTTACAAACAGTTACGGAAGAAATCTTGACTCAGAGGCAGGTTTTTTAATTTAAAAAACTAAGCTAAACTAAGCCCACCATCAAAATATCAACTCTCAGTATTATCCATGCCATTCTGACATAATTAGTGAAAGTATGTTAACATTTAAAAAATAGTGAAACAGAAGCAGTATCAAATAACAGCATTATTAAAATGCAAGCTTTACTTTTTCTTTATATTTAAACTCTTGCATGCATGCATACTCAACGGCACCACTTAAATACACAGACAGAAGCACATAGAAATATTTATTTACTTGCATTACCTTGGCCTTAAAATTCTGATTCAATTAATAGATTTCATTTAATTGGTTTCTTCCAAATCTTTTCAATCTGAATGTCGCATCGTCTCCTGGAGTCTAGATCTGTGTATATCTGTACTATCTCATTGATCTCTAAAAAGTGACATTGATGCCAACTGCCAGAGCTGGTACCCATGCCATCTGCTAGTGACGTCACAGGGCAAAGAAAACCATGTGATCTTTCCTCCTGGGACCTTCATTCTGCACTGATCATCTGGCATCTCTCTAAGTGGGTACCAGCATTCATGTATCAACACAGAAGGTTAGGCTGATAGGGGAGACAGAAAGCGGAGGGGGTGGGGGCTACACCATCATTTTACATGCCGAGGTGAATTTTTGTGAGTTTTGTTGAACAGGCAGAAATGTCAACATTTCCAATTTATCTTTACCCACAGGTAACTCTGATTTTTTTTTTTTACTTGATACTCTGTTGATTTTATTGCAAAAAGCATTTTTGGTGTGTTGGTGAGATACATACTCATATACACTGACTATCCTATTCTTTTTTCATTGAGATCCGTAAAACTGAAGAGGAAGAATTGTGCCAACCTGACAGAGATTTCAAGGATATTAGAAATTGTTTCTAACCTAGCCTTGCTGGAGAATTTTCTCACTGTGAGGCAAAAACAATTATTGATTCTGAATTGCTTATACTTATTTTCTCTGTACAGAACAATTTCCACCTCTTTTTAAGTACCTTACGGGCATTTCTGAAGAAGGGGGAAAAAGGAGGTTCTAAGAAATTTTTCCAAATTAGTGTTTTTTTCTCAGTGCACATATGCTGCCATTCTTTTCCCTAAAGACAACAACATGGTGCACATACACAAATGGTTTTAATCTGTATCAAGAGAGGCAGAGCAGGTTTTTTCCAGGGTTTCTTTAATGGTCATCTTTGTTAAAAAGTGATGTATATTTTTGCTTCTAATTATTCCAATTTTATTTATTTATTTATTTATTTAATCAAATGTATATACCGCCCTACTCCCTGAAGGGGCTCAGGGCGGTGAACAGACAAATAAAATACAGAACATACAAAAGTTAAAAATAGTTAAGATAAATTAAATGATTAGGCTGAAAAATATCCTAGCAGTTTATTTATCTTTGAAATATTCCATCTCTCTCTCCCACTTTCTCCCTTCCCCCCTCTCACTTTTGCTGCTCATCACACAACCCATGTTCATTATTTTTCAGTATTCTGTTTTCTTTTCCAACTTTCCCCCCAATTTGCTTCATTAGATACAGCAGGCAAGAAACAGTTAAATCTGCCAATACAGCCAAAGATGCCAGAGTGTTACTGGCAAATTCCACTTTGCTTTTTCAGAAGGAATCATCTCCAAGAGGTCACATATAATTAACTTGCTGGTTGTTATAGTTCTTTACATTAGCATCATGATTTTAATCATTCTTTGGTCACCAAATATTTATAATTTATTTTAAATTCACAGGCGATTTAAGTGTCATGCATATGAACTTATTACTATTGCAATATTCTATTTCAACTTGGACCAATATTTTAAAAGAAATCAGGAAAAAAAACCCTAAACAATCATGGCATCATTTTCTAAATCTCTTAGTTAACTATTGCAGCATTTCCCACTTTTTTAATTTCATGGAAAATGAAGGTAATTTCCTCAATCTAAATTAGGAATTACGTTAAAAAAGAAAAGTTCTGTATCTAGTAAATAGGGAACAAGCTTTGATTTCACTGGAGAATTTAAATAAATTCATTCCCATTTGCTCAGACTGAATATTGTATATCTCTGTTGCTGAATAGTTTTTTCTTAGATACAATGGACTATTAAATCATATTTATGTAAAGAAAAAGAAATATGAAAAATATATTATTTTGGAAGGATCTTAAATCAAGCTGTTATTTTATATCTATATTTTATATCTATAGTATGTTAATAATGAATAGGATTGTAACTTTACAAACAATTGTAAAGTCAATGATTTTAAGAGTAGTTCTAAACAAAGCAGACAGTAAATACCATATACAGTAATACCATATAAAGTAAATCAGCTATCAACTTTTCCAATATTACACCAGGAAAGTATAATATTCCAAATCTATATACATTTTCCTCCAACCTCTTTTTCCCCTAAAGGGATTCCTGTATAAAAGGATTGTGTTCATGCTTCATAGAGCAATTTCACTACACACGCACATATTTATTTCATGTTATTTTTATAAAACTAAATAAAATAAATTTATTTTATAAAAAGGGTATCGGTAAATCCTAGAAAGCTCTGTTTTAACATTAAAGTTCACTGTCTCTTAAATCAATGGGCTTTTTAGCAATTTTCAAAGAAATTACTGCAATGCAAAATAGCTGCAATATTAAGATTCTAAGATAATGCACTCGACACACCTAAGATTTTTGCTTGCTCAGTTTTCTTTAAAAACACATTCTGCACCCCAGTCCTAATATATTAACATTCATTCACAATTTTACATCCAATACAAGTCAAAAATATATTTTAAACAATGATAAATATTTTTTCTGAGGACTGTGATCTAGAGACATAGAGTCAAATATGTGGTAAGTGCAAACCATGGGCATAAGATGAAGAAATTTTATGCATAGCTGTACTTCCTTTGCCATGTAGCAGGCTAATGCAATATTGAAATAGAAAATATTTGGAAGAAGACTGTTAGCCACTACTTCATCATTTTTCTTTACAATATTGTTTTTTCCCCATCCAGGTTTAGAACCCTTGCAGCAGACGTGCTACTAATTACAGGATTTAAACCATTGTTAGCTGGTGAAGTGTCAGGGAGAAGGAAACTGATGAAAAAGTTTTGATGAAGGTTAAGCAGATGAAGAATATGTACAGTAACTGAGTACCAGTAAAGAGTGCTAGTATATTAAGACTGAAAAATAAGGCATACATGTTGACTTTTTAGTGGTGTGAATAGGATGATAATTTAGGTATTGCTGAAATATTGTAAAGAAAGTGCATCATCCCAAAATGTGCTAGAAGTTTGTAAATTATTGAAATCACTTTGAAAATAAAGCAAAATGTAAATAAAAATATCTCATTCATGTATTTGATGATGTTGGGAACGGCTGTGATCAGGTAACTTTGTGGTTTTTTCCCTACAATTCTGCACAATAATGTGTAGACTCATTTGTGCTTATATTTGTTTCTAAATCAAACACACCGGTTGTAAAATTAGGAGATATCAACATCTAATTTTGTTCCAATTCATGTAGAGATTTTGACATTGTGAACTGGGTATTTTATCATTAAAAGTATAAATCCAATGAAAAGATCTCTTTTCTTTCTTATGAAACTTATATGACCATGACATCTTGGCCTTGTCTTTTTATCTAGTTTTATAACTAGTTAACAAAATAGTTGTTTTTTTCATCTGTAATGGAGGTAGATAATTTTAGAACTTGGTAATACAATGAATTGATATAGAAGATTTATTTTACTTTCGACTTTCTTTTTCATATTGCTATTCAATGCCTTACATTTGCTTGAACATTTGTCTTATATTAGAATAATAACAGTATAATCAGTACAACCTTCCTGAATAAAATGTATCTATTGGTCCATATGCTATTTCACATTTTAAACTCATCTAAGTCATATCCAATTTGACAGCCAGGTTGATATAGTGGGCAAGAAACTGGAAAACCATGAGTTCAAGCAAAGAAACTAAGAAAAGATGAAGCAGGAAAGGAAGATCATCTTGAAAACTTGTGACACTAATTACTGTGAGAGTTTCTCAGTACAAGACCAGTCTTCAAGAACAAGATCTCAACAAAGAATGAGGCAAAATGAACAACTTGCATGATGCAATATTTCTGCTGATGTTGGTGCCATGGCCAAAGTCCTCCCTCATTGTCATGCATTCCTATTCCCTGGAGAATCTGCCAATTTCTGCTGTATGAAGAGAAAGGCCAGGATAGGCAACTTGTAACTTCTACCTAATGAACAGCTCAATTTATATACCAATGGGGAACCTATTGCAAGCATAATGAGCTCCTATTGAATAATAAGCAAAAAGCAGTATATGACTATATGTGCACAAAGCAATCTTTCTTCAACAATTTAACTGATGCACTAGGAGGTACAGGAAACAAATTTGCCATGAGCTTCTCACTAAATTTAGGGGAGATGCAGATGTTGCTATTGCTGTAGTATTATCTCATATGCATGGTGTAAACACAGCCATTTAAGAAACACAGCCATTTCATCCTCAAAATGAAAGAAAATGTTTTTTTGTAACAACAAAAGAACCTCAAATCCTGAAAATTGCTACAATATGTGAAGCAATTGTCTGGAATGAGAACCCTATGATTAGAAAGGAGAGTAATGAATCTGTAGGTCAGCCACTTTGTGATATGAAGGAAAAATGAGGCCTTTATGGGAATTTTAACCATTTGCTATGATGATTTCCACCAGCTTCTACCAATTGTGAAAAGAGAAAATGATGTTGATAAGGAGAATTCATGAACTGAAAATAATACTTATGGAGAATTTTTGTCAAGTTTCAACTGAAGAGAAATGTGATTGAGTGAGGGAGAAGGAAGATATTCTGAGTTCTTACTCAGACAAAATTCAGAAAAATAAAAATGATGAAATAGAATCAGCTGAAGATATGAGTCTGCCAGCAAGAACCATAGAAGAATGTATAGATTATCTACCCAATCTTTGACAATCCTGAAAAACTGTTCTTCAGAAACTCTGTCTTGATTCCACTTGGTGAAATGATGAGAAAAATGAATTCTACATCATTAGATGCTTCCCTGGAATGATGAGAAAATGTTCCTCCAATGCTGTCAGTGAGGCAGCTAATGCTATTCAGAATCCCTTGATTTAATTGAACTTTCTGGATTGCTACCACATAAACTAGAATTGAAGATAGGATTTGGATCTGTTTAAAAAGATTGGATTTTTCAAGGCTTTATAATGGAATGTGGATGCTCTGGAAGTATTGAACAAAAATCTCATTGTAACTAATTGGTGTATTCAAAAATGACATTGCCATAATTCCAAGAATTATGCTCAAATTATCAGATGTGATCTCTCTTCAGTGGATACGGTGCTCAATACAGTCACACTTTGCTCTCAGTATAGATAAAGTGAAAGTACAATTTATGGAGAATGTGCTAATTAATCAGGACAAACTGGTTTCCCAGCATGATCAGCTGTCTGTCACTTTGAGCCAAGTAAAAAGAATGAAAACATTAAAGTATTCTTAAAGAATGGCGAATCAACCTCAAGTATCTTTTGTTAAATGAAAAGTTTATATACTTGTTTTATGCACATCTTCTTTAATAACATGTTTTTGCCTTTCATTTTAAAACTAAACAACTATCTGCTCACTGCCATTCTGTTTCACTTTTTAGGTAAGGAAATATATCTGAAAAGATGCCTAATATATGCTAAAATTGGAGCAATAACAAATGGATTAATATAGCAAAGAATATGCCAGAAAGTTCTGAGGAAGCACATGGCTGTGTAAGGATCGCCTCTCCTTCCAACCTAAAAAAGTACAAACTCTTGAAACGTAGTTGTTCAAAAGGATTCTTTTATTAAGCAGAAGTGAAAGCCATCCAGCTAAAGCACAATCTGAATATCCTTAGGCAAAGCAGTAGGATTAAAGTGGTAGAGACTCCCAGAATGCAGGTTTTAACCAATAGACATGTGTGAAGATGTTTTCTTTACCATTTCCTTTGAGAACCTGAATAAACATGTATCCACACCACTATCCTTTAAAGTGAGACAACCCACATGGCTATTATATAAATTCTTGGCACCAGGATATAGGTTGTAAAACATCTGATGACACAGGCCATGCTAGTAAATCGAATCCAAGTCTCCCCCTTCTCCACTTGAATGGCAGTATCACATTATTTGGGATCTGACATGCTACCCTACTTAGAAAACAAAAGGGTCCACCTGTAAAAAAAAACAAATATACACAAGATTTCAAGATTTCATGATAGCATATCAACAAGGTTTGTTAGGGTGTTGGGGGTGAAATTTTCTCAGTAAGGTTGGAGCCCTAACATGGTGTTTAGTGACCCATTCATTGTGTGCTAATGGTAAATGTTTCCAAGCAACTAAGTATTGGACTTTCCCTCTGTGTATCCTAGAGTCAAGGATTTCCTTGATTTTTGCAACTGTGTGGAGACATTTAAAGAACACTAAGTTAACAGACAAATGCTTGTTAACACTAAATTAATAAACAAAATACTTTCAGAAATTGCTTATTAACTATTTCTAAGCTATTAGAAACTTGGAAGGACAAGTTTGAAAAGCTAGGTGGGTCCCATTCAATTCAGAATAATTGACAATTTTAATTTAAGCTTAAAATGTAAAAAATCTTAAGAATAAAATTGGAATATTGGAACATTTACAATAATTATAGACTACAAACAGCTGGTTTTTATAAGATAGCAATAGCAGCCCTCTCTAAGCAGTTTATAGAGTCAGTATATTTCTCCCAACAATCTGGATCCGCATTTTACCTACTTCGGAAAGATTGAAGGCTGAGTCAAACGGGTGAGAATCAAACTGCTGAACTGCTGGCAGTACTGCAATGTAACCAATGCACCATCACAATTTCACGATTTCAAAAATTGGACGCTAAAGAGGACTAAAGATTTTTAGGTAGAAGAAAGGTATATAAAGGCCAGTAAAATGATACAAAACATTCTGAGAATAAAAATACTGAAGAAGGCTTTTGAAGAATGGAATCAGAAAATAGTAGCCACAGTATCAATAATGACTAACATTGATGTCTGCTTTTATGGATAGACCATGTCCAAAAGATGGCATTGAAAAAATATCAGAGGTAGAACAAATTTTATCTGACAGAAAGATTGTATAAAAAGTATATTTATAATTGTGAGAGAAAGAGAATCAGTTTAAAAAAATGATATTTCACTGGATCTACAAAACCAATTTGCTGAAGTTTTAAGATTCAAAAAGGACATACAAATGACAAACCAAAAAAAAAATGAACTGGATATTTTTTTTTTATTTTTTTTTGCTACTGGATTTAAAAAAAAAGATGCTTGTTGAAACCTTGAAGAACTCTGTGATGGACAAAGAATAAATTAAAAGAAATCACATCCTACATCAATATTTCAATGAGCCAAGTATTAAGTCTATTAGAAATGAGAGGAAAGAATATAAAATTGGTTTATTTGATCCATCGGTATTTACAGATTTTCTACTGGCACCAGAACCAAAAGGATGATGTTTTGGGGATTTGTTTATAAATAAGAGATGAAATATGGGATTAAAAAATAAAAGTTTATAACTTTAGAATGGGTGAAGTGTTACTAAATTTGTTTACACCTGTTGTGATAAAGATTGGTGGTCACTCTGTTTTAAATATTTCTTTTTTCTTTTTTTTCTTTTTATGTGCACTCTTTCTAATCTTTCTTTAAGTTTAGTTTGTATCAAAATTTACTATAATAAAAAAACTTCACTATGTGTATATGTATATGTGTACATGTAGATGTAGATGTATATATTCTTTGTTGTTGTTGTTAGTTGCAAAGTCATATCCAAACCATCATGACCCCATGGATAACTTTCCTCCAGGCTTTCCTGTCCTCTACCATCCCCCAGAGACCATTTAAGCTCACGCTTCAGTGACTCCTTCCAGCCATCTCATTCTCTGTCGTCCCCTTCTTCTTTTGCCCTCAATCATTCTCAGCATTAGGCTCTTCTCTAGTGAGTCCTTTCTTCTCATTAAGCGGCCAAAATATTTCAGTTTCATCTTCAGGATCTGGCCTTCCAAAGAGCAGTCAGGGTTGATCTCCTTTAGGACTGTCTGGTTTGATCGCCCTGCAGTCCAAGGGACTCTCAGGAGTCTTCTCCAGCACCATAGTTCAAAGGCCTCAATTCTTTGACACTTAGCCTTCCTTATTTCCAACTTTCATAGCCATACATTGTAACTGGGAAAACCATAGCCTTGACTATATGTACTTTTGTTGGCAGCTTGGTGTTTCTGCTTTTTAGTATGTTGTCTAGATTTACCATAGCTTTCATTCCCAAGAGCAAGCATCTTTTAATTTGTTGGCTGTAGTCCCCATGTGTGGTGATCTTGGAGCCCAGGAAAATAAAATCTGTCACTACCTCTATTTCTTCCCCATCTATTTGCCAGGAATTGTGAAGGCCAGGAGCCATGATCTTAGTTTTCTTAATATATATTTTTAACCTGGGACTAATTCCAACAGATCCCAGGAATGAGAAATTAAGAAAGGGGGTGAGATGGAGAGAGAAAGAGAGAGGGGGGAAGAGAAAAAGAGGGAGGGAGGAGAGAGAGAGAATTGACCCCGACTTGATACTTTCAATCTTTTCTTTTCTTTTTCTTCTACTTGTTATGCAGATGCTGATTTAATTTGTTTCTTAATGGCTAACCCCATATTATTCTTCAGTGAAGGATTCACCACACATATTTTAATTGGATACAAAGACTCTGTGACTATTTACAGAATTTTAGTGACCACACATTATCCTTTCATGTCTGAAAGAGTTTTGACTCTTTCAGGTCTGCAAGATTTGGCACAAAGACTACAACAGTATATGGAGAGGACATGCTGAGATGAACAGTTGGTTTCAAAGTACACAGCATGTTCTAAATTAAGTGTAAGGCACAAGGATATTGAGCAATTAAACTTAAGCTGCATTGGGGAAAATAGAACAACAAATAAAAGTAGAGAATGACAGGAAGCTTGGAATATTTGAAAGTAGTGATAGAATTTGGAAGTAGAAATAGTGTCCTTGTCTGAAATCTGCCCAATCTCTCTCTGTCTCTCTCTGTCTCTCTGTCTCCCCCTCTCCCCCCTCTCTCCTCTCTCTCCCTCCATCTGTCCCTCCCCTCCCCCTCCCCCCTCTTTCCATGCCTTTCATTGAATTAACATAAAACTTTAAGTGAAAAGTTTGATTTTACTATGGGAAGTTAAAAGCCAGCAATTATTCAATATTCTTTAACAGGTAAGTGAAACACTTGCTTAAATGGATAACAAGGATATAAGCAAAAATTTATGCTGCTGGTTTGAGAAAATAACTTCCTTATTGTCCTTAATCATGCACCCAGCAAATGTTTTACCTTGCAGCATTACTAGCAATACCTGAACAATTTCTTAAAAGTTGTTCATTATTTATAACTTCTTCACATATTCTATTAAGTCGATATTACAGTAAAAAGTAGAAAATACACATAGAAATTTATTTTCTTGAATATACTGTATATGTCCCCACAAACACTGTCAGGTCAAGCTATGTATAAAAATGGCACTTCCTGGGAACATGGCTAACTGAACACACACCTGGGGAGAGATCTCTGAAGGATTTTTCCCTGGGATGTTGCTCTTCTGCCTTCTAACTGAAGGGACTGGCATCCTATCAGCTTTTATGACCCACCTGGCCAGGGTGTGTCAAAGAACTTCCCCTCTGAACCCTTCAATACTGCTGTAAGCCAGCAAATGGCTTCTGGAGTTGAATTCCAAAGCTATCTGAGCCAAGGTGGTGCAGTGATTAGAGTACAGCACTGCAAGCTACTTCAGTTGACTGCTAGTTGTGAAGCGGGATTTGCTATTCCCAATTAGTTCCCGTCAATCAGTCAAGAGGCAAGACCACAGAGATCCAGAGAATACAGGTTTTATTGAATATTGCTAGCAATAGGCCCAGTGTAGTAGCCTGACAAAGACTGAGCCCCGAGCTACGCCCTAAGGCAGATTTTATAGGTTTGTAATCTAACAGTGACATAGTATAATTCAGTTCTACCTACAGATAATACAATATGCATACAGACAGATAATACTATGTGGGATTCACTGGAAAAGTACAAAAACAGAAGTTCTTAGTTTTGTGATACATATTCCATATATGGGCATAGTGTACATCTTACACAATATATTCCAGTTAGTTCTATAGGGCATACAACGGCCACACACAATAACATTTTGTGGTTATAATGGTTACAACAGAAGGCTACAAATGTCAAGTTCCCTTTAGGCGTACAGAAGTAAGAGAAAGGGCATTATGATTATATCCTTTATATAAGAGTGCAATGAGAAACACAAGTAAGGCCTTTTAGGGTACGTAAGACCCTTGGAATAACATTTGAGGGGCTCTCCTTCAGTTGCAGTTCGAATCAAATCTCACCAGTTAAAGGTTGACTCAGTTTTCCATCTTTCTGAAGTCGGTAAAATGAGGATCCAGATTGTTGGGTGCAATATGCTGACTCTGTAAACTGCTTAGAAAGGGCTGTAAGGGCACTATGAAGTGGTATAAAAGTCTAAATGCTATTGCTATCTGTATTCCAAAAGCTGGGAGGGGAGGGGTTGCAACCGGTTCGAGGTTGAAGAAGCCATCATTTTGAAATTCACCTTTCAAACGGACAGTAAGTTTATGCTTTTCCCTCCTAATCACCTTCAACAATTATTATTCTTTCTTAAATTAATCTAAAAGACACTTTTAAAGCAACAGCCTGCTATAGCTTTTGAAGACTTGCACCATTTTAGGAATCTCTTTTTGTCTCATAGAACAAGGAAGTAGGCTGCTTGTCAACACTGAAGCTAGTCTGACTGTGGCCATTTTGGAGGCATCAGTGCTGCCACAATGGTGCTGAGGGATGAGGGGGGGATAGCTGGGGTTTTGTAGCCAAAACAAAATAGTTTCCCCTGTGAACCAAGGACATTTCCACAGGTAGCTGAAGAGAGGAGGAGTGACGTTTCCAAGCAACTGGACAGCACCTTGATTGGACCATGTGGCTGAATGTTTGGGAAAAATGTTTGCTTTTAATTAGGTGAAAATTGTGGGAACCTTTTGAATCGGTTTTCACCAGCCTAGGCCAATATGATATATTCAGTAAACTTGTTCTTTGAGGAAACTGCTTGCTTTGGAGTTCTGCTTGTTATGGATGTATTATTTGGAACCGTGGCACTGCTGAGGCAAGCCAAATAAGGAAGTAACGGTAAGGATTTGCTGAGAAAAAAATGCTGATGGAGAAAGATAAAGATTGAAAGCTGTGATTTTAGTTTATTATTGTAGTAACTAGTAGCTGGATCTTCTTAGCTGTGGGTGACTAAAGTCTTCTGATTTTGATTAAAAGAGGAAGCCAAGATGGTGGAGCAAAGTATTGGTGGAGCAAACATGCCAGGTACTAAAGAAACTGCTCGTGGCTAAGCCATATGCGAAGTGTCAAAATGCAAATTCCACAAGTCCAGCCTAGACTACCTGGGCTACCAAATGTCAAACATAGACATAGAGATGGACCTGGCAAAAGTTAAAGCAGTCCTAGACTGGCAGCCCCCTCACACCCGAAAGCAGCTGCAAAGCTTCCTGGGGTTTGCAAACTTCTACTGACAGTTCATTCCATCTTTTGCTGAAATCACCTTTCTCATCATAGAACTACTAAAAATGGGGGGAGGAGGCTTATAACCATTACCAAGCCAACCCCTAAAATGGACCTTAGAGTGTCAGTGGGCATTCAAGGAGATCAAAAATCTATTTGCCAAGGAACTGATCCTCAAACACCTCAATCCAGAGCAACCCTTCATGGTTCAAACTTACGCCAGCGATGTGGCCATTGCAGCAATCCTCCTGCAACCTGCAACCCTGTGCATACATCTCCCAAAAATTGACAGAAACTGAGAGGAGGGGGGCAGGGTGGGAGAAGGAAGCCTATGTGTCCAGTGGGCCATACTAATGAGGTGACACTTTATAGAGGGCAGCCAAGTACCTGTTGTTGCCCACCAATGTCCTGTGTGGGTCATGGCTATTCCCGACAATGAGGAGGCTGGTGTGGTGTCGTGCCAGCAGCCTGCGCAGCCGGCGCTTGGTCAGACAGCAAGGAGGCTGAAGAGGATGTGATGCC
Source organism: Coluber constrictor foxii (assembly GCA_038048745.1). Classification (NCBI taxonomy): domain Eukaryota; kingdom Metazoa; phylum Chordata; class Lepidosauria; order Squamata; family Colubridae; genus Coluber; species Coluber constrictor. Next base: position 107,057,393 of record CM075961.1, on the reverse strand, counting down.
AGAGGCAGAGACTCAGCCAGGGCATTCAGAACCTCCAGAGGCTCCTTCCAGTGGAGAGAGCGAAGTGGAGGAGCCTCTCTCAATGCTTGGGCACGCAGGGCTGCTAAAAGGCAGGAGTGGCAACTTAGGAGGAGGAAGTCTACTCAAGAGTAGGGCTTGAGGATAATTGGCCACTCCCTTAGCCTATTTAAGTTACACGCAGCTAGTGTTTTCTTGCTAGAAACAATGTCTCATTACTACAGAGCATCTTGGCGAGCAAGCAACTTCTCATATCTGGTTTTCTGGGCTGATTGTCAACCTTTGTCGGACTTTGTTCTTAATAACTTTGATAAAAATCCTTTGCATGGGAAACCTGCATTCTTGAAAGGGGTTTGTTTGGAATGAAACAGTGTTTGCAAAGGTTGGTATGTGTCACATTCTCTGGGAATCCAAAGCTGGGGCAGAACAGTGTCTTTCAAGGTGTGGACCGATTACATGAATCTGGAGGAATTCAAAAACCCTTGAAGACTCTCCCAGAAACAGGTCTGGTGGGCGCAGTACTTTAAATGATTTAACATTGAGCTAAAATACATCCCTGGGGAGAAAAATCTCTGGCCAATGTGCTGTCACATAAACCACAATATGACAGTGGTGAGGTGGTGATCCACGCTATGCTCCCTCCCTACCAACCGGCAGCACAAGCCACAACTAGGGGACAGGGAAAGTGATGAAGTAATGCAGATGGGAGCGGGATGACTCAAAGGCTAAAGGAGGAACTGCCAAATGACCCATAGTACAAGGACAACACGGGGAGTGCTGACCCTCAAGGATGGACTAGCATGGAAAGACTCAAAACTGTGTCCAACAACCTATGAGTCCAAGTACTCCAGAAAAATCATGACTCCATGCAAACAATTTTGGCTATTTAAAAACCCTACACCTGTCCAGGAGGCAATTTTGGTGGCCAAAGATGAAGAAGGACATTGAGGACTATGTCAAGAGCTGTGCCATTTGTGCAGCCAGGAAAAAAAAGACCAGGAAAACATCTAGGACTGCTCCAACATGTGGCAGATCTATCTCGGCCCTGGGAGGAGATTTCCAAGGACTTCATCGTAGAACTCCCTGATAATGGGGGAAACATGATCATTTGGACCATGGTAGACCTTTCCTCAAAACAAGCGCACTTCATAGCCTGACCTGGTTTCCCATCAACAAATAAGCTGGCCAAGTTTGTAAAACCCATTTATAGGCTGCATGAGGTTCCCCACAGAATCATCTCTGATGGGGGGGTCCAATTCACCACCAAGTTCTGGAGAGAGTTCATAAGGTCCATAGCGGCTTATCTTGGCATTTAATCTGAGTATCAATGGGGCCATGGAGAGAACAAATGGAATGGTAGAGCAATACTTGAAGTGCTATGTCAACTATCAGCAAATGAATTGGGCAGAGCTGCTGCCATTTACTGAAGTGGCATACAACAATGCAGTGTTGTATCCACCAATCCAACTCCACCAATGGGTGGAGTTTGTCCCCATGTTTGAAGAGAGTCACCTTCATCCATGTCATTGACTGAATGGATGGAGTCCCTGAAGAAAGCTTGGAGAATACTAAGCAAACCCTTCGAGAAATGGCAAAAACCTATAAAGTGCAAGCCAACAAATGTTGAGCTCCCCAAGTGTCTTTCCAAGTGGGAAGTAAAGTTTACCTCTCAATGAAGTATTTAAAGCTAAAGCTCCCTTGCAAGAAGTTAAGGCTCAAGTTTATTGGGGCTTTTCCAATAGTGAAAGTGATTAACCCTGTTACCATGCAGCTTAAGCTCCCCCGCCTGCTGGGGAAAGTGCATCTAGTCTTTCACAGCAGCTTGTTAAATTAAAGCCAGTATTAAAGCTTTAATACAGGACAACACCTTGATTGGACAATGTGACTGATGGTTTGCAAAAAACTTTTGCTTTTAATTAGGTGAAAACCGCGGGAACCTTTAGAGTTCCAATATGTGCCAATATGATATATCCAATAAACTTGTTCTTTGAGAAAACTGCTTGCCCCAGAGTTCTGTTTGTTTTGGCTGTATTACTTGGAAACTTGACACTGCTAAGGCAAGCCAATAAGGAAATGTGCTGAGGCAAAAAAGCTGATGGAGGAAGATAAAGCTTGAAAGCTGTGATTTTAGTTTACTACTAGCAGATTACCCAGCGTTGCCCAGATATTTATTTTCCCAATCTTGTATTAGACAGGAAAAGGAATGAATTATATATTTAGTGTCAAGTCAAAGCAATTTTATTTACAGGGTTTTAAAAGTATAAGCACAGTATACAAATTATAAAGTAAAATATTATTCAAATTAAGTATAATCTTAATTTAAGACAAAACTTGATTATAAACAACATTTTAGTTTCACCACCAGGAGCAAGAATAAATAAATTCTGTGGTAAACCCACCCTTGAGCAAATCTTGGTTACGTACGAAAAACCTGGCTTAAAGAAAAACACACACATTTCTTGCTAACAAGAAATAGCTATATAAGTCTCCCATTGGGCAGCACAAAATCTGCTGGCTGCCAGAATGAAAAGAAGGAAAAAAAGGAAAAAAAGCCCCAAAAGTAATGAATGTGATTTCACTCAATTAGGCTTGCAGAAAAATCTTGGTTACGTAGGAAAAACCTGGCTTAAAGAAAAATACATGTGTGTGTGTGTATGTCTGTGTGTATGTGTGTGTGTATGTGTGTGTGTGTGTGTGTGTATATGCCAGGGATTTTCCTGCGTATATCAAGATGTTTCATGGCCTAATTTTCAATAAAATCTCAATTCACCAGCTTTTAGGCCTTTTTAAACATTACAACAGCCATTTTGCTATCTGTTTGAATTTTTGAGGGAGACTGAGATAGATCTATTTCTACCTTTTTAGGTTTCATCGGCCAGCCATACCCCCTTTTCTTAACTCTGCCCTGTAACAGTCAAATATTTATTATTTTATTTTCATAGGTCTTTATGTGTATCATTCTTTATGCCAGTGATTTTCCTACATATATATATGTAGGTCTTTGGTTATTCGGGTTTTCTCCTGCGTAAAATTGGAAGTGTCATGGTGACGTTTCGATGAAGTCTCATTCATCATCTTCAGGCTGATGTTCTCGGTGTCGTGCTTCCAGGAGCAATGTGAGATCGCAGCTGTTTCTTCCTTTTAACTGCTAGTGGGGGTGGGAGCTGATTGGGTGGGAGCTTGGATGTGTTCTGATTGGATGGAGGTGTGTTCTGATTGGTAGGAGGCTTGGATGTGCTCTGATTGGATGGGGGGTTGGTTGTGCTCTGATTCACAGACAGAATCAGCAAAATCCTCCACAAACACAACATCAAGACAGCATTCTTCACAAACCAAAAAATATCCACCATCCTAAGAAACCCCAAAGACAAAATTGAGTTAGAAAATCAAGGAGTATATGAAATCCCATGCCCCACCTGCCCCACCACATACATCGGACAAACCAACAGAAGAATAAGTGCACGCATTGAAGAACACAAGAACGCAGTCAGAAAAGAGGAACCAACTTCTTCCCTGGTCCAACACCTTAAAGCCACAGGACATGAAATTGACTTTAAAAAGACCAGAACTATCACCAAAACTGAACACTTTAACAACAGAATAATCAGAGAAGCCATCGAGATAGAAAAACGCCCACACAGCATGAACAAACGAGACGATACCTCCCGCCTACCAGCCGTTTGGAAATCCACCCTTATTGACAAACGAGTCACTAACATGAGGAATGACACCAGACCCACACTCACGAGAGCCACACAGGATGTCACCACCACACATCCATGCAGAAAGCAGACTCAAACCCACACTGATAATGATGTATGACCAAGAACCAGAAGCCAGACCACAGCTGCATCATTAGCCACTTTAAACCCCTCCAATCTATACATGAAGCAGACTGACACCCACCATGAAGATCTGGCACGGCCACAAACATGAAGCCAAACAAGAACAACACAGCTCACCAGCTCAAATCCCCCTGCAACTCAGACTAAGCTGAGCACAACCAGCCAAACAGAACACACACCCAGCCAATCAGAGCACAACCAACCCCCTATCCAATCAGAGCACAGCCAAGCCCCCTACCAATCATATCTCATATCAGGGATCACTGAGACCTTGCTAGGGCAAGAGGGAGGAGTTCCCCTTGTGGAAATGTGTCCGCCAGGTTTCTGTGCATTTCATCAGCCAAGGACTCAGGGAAGGGGTGGGAGAGTGGCAGCAATTATTAGAGAAAGTCTTTGTCCGAGGGAGGCCACTGTTCCTCAGATAGCTGGATGTGAGTCCCTCCTTGTGAAGTGGGGTCGGGGGATACAGATGGGCCTATTGATTATGTACATGGCTCCCTGCCATGTAATGACGGCCCTGCCTGAGCTGCTCGATGTTATAGCCGGGGTGGTGGTGGAAACTCCCAGACTTATTGTTATGGGGGATTTTAACCTTCCATCTGCTGGTGAAATGTCGGAGTCAGCTCGGGAGTTCATGGCTTCCATGGACCTGACCCAAGTAGTTAAAGGCCCTGCCCAGTTGGGGAATCACACTCTGGACTTGATTTTTGTCTCGGACCAGTGGCTGAATGATCTTAAAATAGGGGATATAGACATCAAGCCCTTGCCATGGTCTGATCATTCTCTCCTTCACATGGACTTTCAAGTCACATCCATCCACTGCAGGGAGATGGAACCGACCAAATGGTTCTGTCCCAGGTGCCTGATGGACCACAAGAGGTTCCTGATGGAGCTTGGGCCATTTCCTGAGACTCTGGTGTACGACTCGACTGAGGACTTAGTGGTCGCCTGGGACAGGGCGGCTACTTGGGCCTTGGACCGCATCGTGTCTTTGTGGCCTACGACCCGATTCTGATCTCGACTAGCTCCTTGGTTTTCCGAGGAGCTGAGAGAGATGAAGCATCGGAAAAGATGCCTGGAGAGCGATTGGAGGACAAGCTGATCTGAATCTGACCGAACACAGGTGAGATCTTATATTAAGACCTACCTAGTGGCAATAAAAGCGGCGAAGTCTAGCTACTTCTCCACTCTTTTTGCATCAGCAGAGAACTGCCCAGCCATGCTGTTTAGGGTGACCCACTCCCTACTTCAGGTGGGGACACGGGAAGATCCCTTACAGGGACAAGCTGAGGATTTTGTGCAATTCCTGCATGATAAAGTCGCTCAGATTCGGGATGGCTGGACTCCGATTGGGTAGATCCAGAGGAGGAGATGGGGGTAGGTCTTGAGAGTGTTATCTGGAAAGAGTTTGACTCTGTAGCTCCTGAGGACATGGACAGGATTCTGGGAAAGCTTAACGCTGCCACATGTTTATTGGACCCGTGTCCCTCCTGGTTGGTACTGGCCTCCCGGGAGATTACACGAGGCTGGCTCCAGGGGATTATAGATGCTTCTCTGAGTGAGGGTTTCTTTCCCGCCACCTTGAAAGAGGCAGTTGTGAAGCCCCTCCTCAAGAAACCTTCCCTGGACCTGGCTTTATTATCAAACTATTGTCCAGTCTCCAATCTTCGCTTCATTGTGAAGGTTGTTGAGAGTGTGGTGGCGCAACAACTACCCCGATACCTGGATGAAGATGTCTATCTGGATCCGTTCTAGTCGGGCTTCAGGTCACGAAACAGCATGGAAACGGCATTGGTCGTGTTGGTTGATGATCTCTGGAGGGCCCAGGACAGAGGTTGCTCCTCTATCCTGGTCCTATTAGATCTCTCAGCGGCTTTTGATACCATTGACCATGGTATCCTACTGCACCGGCTGGAGAGGTTAGGAATAGGGGGTACCGTGCTTTGGTGGTTCTTCTCCTTTCTCTCTGACCGTTTGCAGTTTGTGTTGGCAGGGGGGCAGAGGTCGACCTCGAGGCATCTTATTTGTGGGGTGCCACAAGGGTCGGTCCTCTCACCCCTTCTGTTCAACATTTATGTAAAACCGCTAGGCGAGATCATCCGTGGTTTCGGGGTGAATGTTCATCAATATGCTGATGACACTCAGCTATACATCTCCACCCCAGACCACCCCAATGATGCCCTTACTGTGATGTCCCATTGCCTGGAGGCCATACGGATCTGGGTGGGAAGAAACAAACTCAGACTCAACCCCTCCAAGACTGAGTGGCTGTGGCTTCCAGCGTCCTGGTATAGTCAGCTGGTACTATCACTGACAATTGGGAATGAGACCTTGCTCCCCACAGAGAGGGCCCGCAATTTGGGTGTCCTCCTGGACTCATGACTATCTTTAGAAGACCATTTGACAGCCATGGCCAGGGGGGGCTTTTATCAGGTTCGCCTGATCCGCCAGTTGTGTCCCTTTCTGGATCGGGATGCCTTGCACACAGTCACTCATGCCCTAGTCACCTCCCGTATGGACTACTGCAATGCTCTCTACATGGGTCTCCCCTTGAAAAGCACACGGAGGCTCCAACTGGTCCAGAATATAGCCATGATTATGGGCGCATCTCGTTGTGCCCATGTAATACCTCTCCTAAGTGAGCTGCACTGGCTCCCCGTGGTCTTCTGGTGTGATTCAAGGTGTTAGTTATCACCTTTAAAGCGCTCCATGGCTTAGGACCTGGGTACTTACGAGACCGTCTTTTGCCACCAATAGCCTCCCACCGACCAGTTCATTCTCACAGGGAGGGAGGGTACCGTCAGTCAAATTATGCCGACTGGTGACTCCCAGGGGAGGGCCTTCTCTGTAAGGGCTCCAACCCTTTGGAATGAACTGCCCCGTGATATACGAAGCATCCCTCATCTCCGTGCTTTCTGCTGTGCCCTCAAGACCTGATGTTCAATCAGGTGGGGCTAAACATGTTAACTGGGAATGATTAAAATATTATCTAATTCTGGGTTTTATTTAATTTGGGCTAAACTATGTTATAATTTTAATTATCAATTTTATGATGTTTATGTATCTTTTATTTTTTCTTGATTGTAAACCGCCTTGAGTCCTGCGGGAGAAAGGCGGTATAGAAATATAATAAATAAATACATAAATATATAAATAAATAAATAAATAAATATCCATGGTGAGGAGTCTGCTGCCAAGTGTTGGGACACTCTGAAGAGGATTTATGTTCATGATAGTGTGAGTGCACACATACACCTTATACGTTAACTTAACTGTTTAGAGCTCATCTTTAGAAAGGTGGAAATATGTTAGTTCATTTGGAGTTTATGAAAAGAACTTTACAAGAGCTACATGAAAAGGAGCTGATTTTTTCAGAGCTGTATCAGATTTATAGCATTCTTTCTTCTTTGGATGGAAGTTATGATGATTATGTGTCTTCACTGGAAGTTCTGACCAGAGATGAACTGACATTGACTGGCATAACCGGAAGATTGTTAGAAGAGTCCAGAAGAAGGCAAGATAAAGACCAACTGAAAAAGAGATAACCACAGGAAGAAAACCTATCTTCAACTACCTATACTGTTAGAAAGTGTTTTTCTTTTGGGGCTAAGGGTCATATAGCTAGATTATGTAAAAAGGGCAAGAAACTGAATACTGGTAGTCAAGACAAAGCTAAAAAGGATGTTAGTTTAGCTATATCAAGCTCAACTACAACTGTAAACCATGATTTGTGGGTAGTTGACAGTGGAACATTGCAATCTATAACTAGGCATAAAGAGAGGTTTGTTAAAATGATCAAGAGTAAACAACATGTATCATTAGCAAATGGATGGAAAATGAAAGTATATGGAAAAGGTACTGCATATTGTTCATGTATAAATGAGCATTTACCTATGTTGTATGTACCTAAACTACAATTTAACCTGCTATCTGTGAAAGCATTGTTAAAAGCTTGGTTTGTAGTTATATTTAGGAGAGATAAATGTCTAATAGAAAAAGATGGTACAAGTATTACTGCAAAGTTAGAGAATGATTTATTTGTTCTAAATGATTATTTATTTATTTATTTATTTATTTAATTAAATTTTTATACCACCCTTCTCCTGAAGGACTTAGGGCGGTGTACAGCCATAGTAAAACACATATAACACAAAAATTAAATGATATGGCCCTATTTCTTTAAAAAAAACTGTTGAATTATCTGATGGGATAAAACTAAAACCTTGTAACAAATATTTAAACTGCAATGCTTGTAGCCAAGAAAAGAGTAAGGTAACTCCAGCAAACAGAGTTAATGGGTTTATAACCAATGAACCTTTAGAGGTAGTGTTTGCAGATATTATTGGTCCTAAAATACCTAGTTTAGGAGGAGCCTGTTATATATTGAGTATAATAGACCATTTTTCCTGTTATGGTTTCTGTTACCTTATTAAAACTAAAGCAGAAACGTTCCAGCATTTTTCAAACTGGCTGAAGTTTGTTGAGAGGAAAAAGAAACGCAAGGTTCTTTGCCTGGTAACTGACAATGGTACTGAGTTTACCAATAACAGGTTTGTAATTATGTTACAGAAAGCTGGCATTGAACACAAGTGTTCTGCCCTTATAGACTGCAACATAATGCATATATTGAACAAAGAGGGCAAACGTTGCAGGCTATGGCTTGAACCATGATATCTGATTCTGGTTTGCCTGAGGCACTTTGGGGTGAAGCAATAATGTGCTAATGATTTTTTGAATAACATAGTCAATTCAACAACTGGTGAATTACCATTCACATGGTGGCATGGCAGAAAACCAGAATTAAATTATTTGCACACATTTGGAGCCCCAGCATGGGTTCATATTCCCTCTCAATTAAGGCGAAAGGGACAACATAGAGCAAAGAAGCTGTTTTTTGTTGGTTATGAATCAAAACACAGGTCATATAGGTTTTGGGTGCCAGGTACCACTAGTGTGTACTGCAGTGCTAGTGCCAAGTTCCTGGAGCATGTTGGTTGGAGTAAGCTTGAGCAGGAATCCAACAAGGTAAATGATAGTGTTATTGTTGATATTCAAGTATTTACTGACACCCCTGATAATGAGACAGTTGAAGAAGAACCTTCTATTACTGTAAAGGAGGAAGAGGTTATAGAGGAGATAGAAGAGGAAATACCACTAACGAGTCCTGAGTTACCCAGACATTCTACTTGAGATAAACGTCCCCCTGATAGGTATCAAGACAGTGTAGTATGTCAAGTGAACATACAACCTTCTAACTTCAATGAAATTAAACTGTATCCTGAAAAAGATCAGGTAGCTTGGAAGAAAGTGAAAGACAAAGAGCTGACATCATTGAAGTAGTTAGATGTTTATGAGAATGTTAGGTTACCACCAGGTGAGCATGCAATTGGTTGCAAGTGGGTTTACAAACTGAAAACTGGTGTGGATGGGACTGTTACCCATAAGGCAAGATTAGTTGCTCAAGGATTTGTTCAGTCAGATAAAGACTATGATGAAGTGTTTGCACCAAGTCTGAGGGCAACTACGTTGTGAGCAGCATTAGTATGGGCAACTAAGAATAGAAACAGGATAAACCATATAGATGTTGAAACTGCATATCTGCATGCACCACTACAACATACAATCTGTTAGGAAATTGTTATTACCCAACTCCTTGGTCAGGAAATATATAAACCAACATTGTGTGTTTGTAGCTAAAACTATCATGGAGCTTTAAAAACTGTGTTGCATCATCCTGCATCCTGATTGGCTGAGCTCTGTAGCCAATGTACTTAAGGAGAGCTGAATTATGGTTTATGTGGACACTACACCATTTTACCTGCTGATATGCTGTAATTCTATATTTGATTTCTCTGCATGATCATTGCTTGATCATGGCTATTTATAGCTTTTCTACTATTTATTGACTGTTTTTATATTAAACCATGTTCCTGAATGAAACTAAAGAAGATCTGTTTTATTGTATTTTTCTACAACTGGTAAGAAGACTTTATATTGAAAAATATCCCTGGACTGATCTTTATCTAGGTTTATATGTGTATGATTTGGAATGTTTTTGGACTATGATTTTGCTTTTTCCCTAAAAGTAAAATATTATCAAAACCCAGTTTGTTTGTATGTGAACTGTTATTATTCACAATCATTCTCAGTCGCTTTCGTGCATAAACTCAAAGGGTACTCTGTTCAATAACCCACAACATCGGTTATGAGACAAGAATATCCTTAACACAATCTATATGAAGAAGCCACTAGGTTTGAAAACTGATGGGAAGACTGGTTGCTGGAAACTGAAGAAAAGTCTTTTCTTTTAGGCTTAAAGTAGTCAGGTTACAAGTGGAATAAATGCATTGTTAATGAGTTAATTGCTATGAGTTTTGTAGCCTGTATAGGTGATCCATGTTTATTTAAGAAAGAGAAAGATGGTTTAGTTTCTCTGTTATTGCTATTCACTGATGATATAACACTTATTACTAAATCTGAACATGAAGCAACCGAAATTATTTCTGTGTTGCAAAAGAAGTTCAGAATTAGGAATTTGGGAGAAATTAAGCATTATCTGGGTCTTGACATAGTTAAAACTAATAAAGGTTACAAAATTTTGCAAGCCAAAAAAGTTAGCCAATTGCTGAAATGGAACTCTGTAAACCTGCTAAAACACCAATGAGTCAGGATTTTAAACAGTAATATTTAAAGTCCTATATTTGTTATGTTGTTACTATTTTAAGCAGGAGATTCAAAATGTATGAGTGTTGTGATTGGCTAAACGTTAGCCCTGAACTGTATATAAGGACTGCTGTTGTTTGTGTTCTTTCACTGAAGTCTCACTGTAAATAAAAGAGCTGTTGCCACTACCTTGCCTCTGCTGCTCGTTACTTCCCAGCCACTTCATTTGGCCATGAAGGTGGGATAGCACACAGGAAGGGAACAGAAAGAGCTGACGAGAAAAACCTTGGTGCCCACCGGGACCGAAGACTTCAGCCATGGCTGCGTACGTTCCGCCCACACTATTCGATCCTACACAGGAGAAGTGAGGATCATACATGATCCGCTTCGAATGCTCACTCGAAGCCAGCGATATGCAAGGGCTATCAGCAAACCGAAAATGAGTCCTATTCTTCAGACACTGCGGCCCGGACATGTTCGAGATGGCTGAATCACTATGCGAGCCAACCCCAGTGCAGACAGTTCCCTGGGATGTACTCCAGGTGAACCTTAAGGGCCACTATGCTCCCGCTCCATCTAAATTCGTCCAGCGCTACCAGCTGTGACAACGGATGCAAAAGGAGGGAGAACCAGTGACGGCGTATGTAGCAGTGCTTCAAAGAGCCGCAACACACTGTGATTATCGCGACCTGGACAATGCGCTGCTTGAACAGTTAATCTGTGGCGTACGGGACACCAAGCTCCAGAGACAACTGCTTACATCACCTGGGCTGACCCTCGCCGGGGCCCTCGATGAGGCCAGGGCACATGAGGCATCCACAAAGGAATCTGAGGCATTACAACGCCCTCAGCCTGAAAAGAGTGGTTCCAAGGCGGTTCCAGTCCACTGCGAGGAAACTCAAACCACCTCAGAAGATGACTCGGATGAGGATGTTTTCCGGACGGGAAATAAGAAAGGCGAGCCTAGCCACCGTAGAGAGAATTGCCTGAGCTGCGGCGGCCCACATGAGAGACAGTCCTGCAAGTATCACGACGTTATTTGCAGGCGTTGCGAGAAGAAGGGCCATCTAGCCCGAGTGTGCCGAGCTCAACTTCCACGGTTCACCAAACCACGTGATCAAACCAGCCAATCAGAGCCGCAATGTTCAAAGTACCTAATCCAAGATGATGGCACGAGGAAGCGACGCGAAAATCAAAGACTTGAAATGTACAGCATGAGCGTCGGCCAAGCCAGCACAACCGTTGACCAAAAGGTTTTCACAACAGTGAAAATAAATGGAAAACCCTGCAGTACGGAGATCAACACCGGGTCTGCACTCTCCATCATGTCATGGGCTACCCTCAAGTTGCTGCTGCCAGATTACAAGAAAACCCAGCTGTCAAAGCAATGAGTCCGCCTGCTTGATTACCAGGGGAACCGGGTTCCAGTCGAAGGCGTCGGCATATTCACCATCTCCTATGGCGAGTTCAAGGACAACCTGCCACTGAACATCGTCAGCAAACCACTACTGAGTCTACTGGGTCTACGTTGGTTCCAAGCCCTTGGCATGGGCTTTACAGGAGTCCACAGCCTCTGCGGAGCATCCCTTAAAGAACACATCCTGCCTGAGTTCCGAGACGTATTCGAGGACAGCCTAGGCAAGTACGTGGGGATCCCGATCTCATTTAATTTGGACCCAGGGGTTGCGCCAATCAGGCTTAAGGCAAGGCGAGTCCCATTCGCCTTAAAACCCAAAATTGATGCCGAATTAGATAAATTAATTAGACAGGGCATTCTGGATCTGGTGGACCACACAAAATGGGAAACCCCTATAGTGACCCCGATTAAATCGGACGGGTCGATCAGGATATGCGCCGACTATAAGTGTTCTATAAACAAGGCGTTACAGCAAAGCGCACATCCTGTCCCAATTGTCCACCATCTACTGCATTCCCTCGGTCCAGGGAAAATATTTGCCAAATTAGATCTTGCGCAAGCCTATCAGCAACTGCCAGTAGACAACGCCACGGGAGAAGCACAAACAATTGTAACACATAGAGGCACATTTAAATGTACCCGGTTGCAATTTGAGGTCAGCATCGCCCTGGGATTATTTCAAAGCACCATGGAGCGCCTGTTACAAGGCCTTCCCGGAGTCGTCCCTTATTTTGACGACATGCTAATCAGTGGACAAACCGAGAATCAATTGGCAGAACGGGTCAGGCTAATGCTCTCCAGATTCAGAGAGGCCGGGCTCAAACTAAAACGATCAAAGTTCAAAATTGGGGTTCCCTCGGTAGAATTTTTAGGGTACAAAATTGAATTCACCCCACGGAAAGCAACGTGAGGGCCATTAAGAATGCCCCCACGTCTAAGTTTAAAACGGAGCTGCAGGCTTTTTTAGGCCTCCTAAATTTCTACACAATGTTTCTCAAAGACAAAGCGACTGTTGTAGAGCCACTCCATAGACTTTTGGGAAAAAATGCACCTTGGGTCTGGGACAGGGCAGAAGCGGCTGCGTTCAATGCCATAAAGAGACTCCTTTCTGAGGACAGCTTTCTCATATAGTACAACTCTGAACTTCCATTAGTTTTAGTCTGTGATGCCTCCCCATTCGGCGTTGGCGCCATGCTGAGCCATAGACTGCCGAATGGCCTAGAGGCGCCCATTGCGTACTATTCCCGAACTCTATCAAGTGCAGAGCACAATTATAGCCAGTTAGATAGGGAGGCTTTAGCAGCCATTGCTGGAGTTAAAAAATTCCATGAGTACTTATTTGGACGGTCTTTTGACTTGGTCAATGATCATCAGCCGCTACTGGGCCTCCTAGCCAGTGACAGGCCCACCCCTGCAGCACTCTCCCCGTGGATGACCAGGTGGTCAATTTTTTTGGCCGCTTACTCGTACCGGCTGCTTCACCGACCGGGCAAAGCAATGGGACATGCTGATGCCCTAAGCCGCTGCCCCCTGCCAGACATTCTAGACAATCCAACCCCTGAAGCCCCGGTGTTGTTGCTGGACATTATGTCCCCAGGACCCTTGTCTTCATCTGAGGTGGCCAAGGCATCCACCTGTGACTCTGTTCTTCGGACTGAAATGAGTTGGGTTTTGCGAGGTTGGCCTACTAAGGTGGTTAGCGATGTATTCCAACCATTCGGTACAAAACGAAATGAATTGTCTATGTTGGGGGGCTGTCTTTTGTGGGGTGATACCTGACAGGTTGAGACATAGGGTACTAGAAATGTTGCACGATGGCCACCCAGGCATTGTTAGAATGATGAGCCTGGCCCACAGCTATGTGTGGTGGCCGAACATGGACCAGGACATTGCTGAGTGGGTGGGGAAATGCAGACCCTGCCAGGAGTCCCCACCAGACCCTCCGGTTGCCCCCGTCAGGGAATGGGAAAAGCCTAAGGCCCCATGGGAGAGGCTCCACATCGACTTCGCTGGCCCCTTTCATGGCCAAACATTTTTAATAATTGTTGATGCATTCTCCAAATGGCTGGAGATCAGTCTCATGCCATCAACCACTTCTGAGGCTGTCATAAAAGTTCTCCAACACCTTTTTGCAACGCATGGCCTACCAGATACACTGGTGTCTGACAACGGACTTCAGTTTTCCTCTGTGAAATTTGAGAGCTACCTTGCAGAGCTGGGCATCCGACATGCCCTTTCTGCCCCCTTCCATCTGGCTTCGAATGGTCAGGCCGAATGATTCGTTCGGACAACCAAGGAGGCCTTGTCCCGCTTGGACTCTGGCGATTGGCAGGCCAAGCTAGACCAGTTTCTGGCATTCCAACATGCCACCCCTTGCACAACCACCGGGCACAGTCTGGCTGAGCTACTCATGGGCCGCAAGCTCAGATGTACCCTAGACCGTTTACACCCCAACTATTCGGCCGATACCTTCAAGGGGGTGGAGGGGGGTCTCCATCAATTCCAAATTGGTTCAACTGTTTTTGCCAGAAACTATGCCAACGGGCCCTTATGGGTAGAGGGAACTATCATTGGGATGTCTGGCCCCAAATCTTATACAGTAGACATCGACCAGGGTAAAATTTGGAGGCGACACATCGACCAGTTATGCAAACGAATTGTCGGTGAAGATGTGGAGAATAAATTAAACACAGATCCTAACTACCTAAGTCTTTTTAACACAGCTACCTCAAGCCCGAGTAAGCCGGAATACTTATCTGGCAACTCGGAGCCACAGCATTGTCCCAGCAAGACCCTCCCAGCTGGGAGAAACCACACCTCCGAAGGTTTCCAGGAAGTTCCATTGGCGGAGACAGGAGGTCCCTCTGACCGGCTCAACGCCCCGCCTGCAACTGAACTGTGCAGGTCAACCAGAATCAGGGCACGCCCCAGTCACCTGCATGACTTCATTTGTAAAAATGTAAATACCTGAACCAAGTGCATTCTGGGAGGGGAGGGTGTTATGTTGTTACTATTTTAAGTGGGAGATTCAAAATGTATGAGTGTTGTGATTGGCTAAATGTCAGCCCTGAACTATATATAAGGACTGCTGTTGCTTGTGTTCTTTCGCTGAAGTCTCATTGTAAATAAAAGAGCTATTGCCACTACCTTGCCTGTGCTACTTATTACTTCCCAGTCACTTCAATATTCGATAAGGAAATGTATCAATTCTTAATAGGCAGTCTATCATATTTGAGTAATTAGTCTAGGCCAGATATATCTTACAGTGTAAACCAACTGGCTAGATATAATGCTGTACCTACTGAAAAGCACTGGAAAGCTGCTAAGCAAATACTTAGGTATCTGAAGCAAATGATTCATTATTTGTTATATTTGGAGCCTAGTAGTGACCTAGTTTTAACAGCATACGCTGATGTAAGTTTTGCAACTGATCTACTTACTCGTAAATCAACATCTGGTATCGTGGTAATGTTGGGTAATGCTTTGATAGAATGGAAACATATTAGGCAAAAGCATATAGTTTATCAACTATGGAAGCCAAGTTTTCATGTTTATCCTTAATGTGTACTGAATTAGTATGTTATAAACAATTGTTAATGTATAATGGGATTAAATGTGAATGATCCGTTTGTAGTTTACGAAGACAATCAATCTGCAATCAATATGGCTATTAATTTAGCTGTAAGAACACAGTCTAAGCATACTGATTTGCAATATTTAAATGTTAGACAGTGTATACAAAGTAAATTGATTCAGTTGGAGTACTGCATGACTGAACATAATATTGCAGATCATTTCACAAAGGCTCAGGATGCAGTTAAGCACAAAGCGTGTTGTGAGAACTATGGTTTAAGAATGTAAGGTGTTATATATTGACCTACCCAAAGGAGAGAATGTGAGGAAATGAGTATTACCTACCTTGTTGAGGTGGCAATATATAAACCATTAATATAACTTTAAGACAGTATGATTGCATCATACTGTGTCCTGATTGGTTAGCTCTGTTAAAAACAATAAATAAATTGATAGAAAACATTGGAGAGTTTGGGAAAGTAGCTGGTTTGAAAATTAATAAAGATAAAATGAAGATAATGACTAAAAATATGTTGAAAAAGCAAAAAGGAACTGATGGAGATTTCAAAGATGCAGGTCACAAATAAGGTAAAATACTTGGGGATATATTTGATAGCAAGATGTAGCACACTTAAAGAAAATAATTATAACAAGCTTAAGCAACAGATAGGGCAAGATTTGGTGGAATGGGGAAATTTGCAGCTATCTTTGATTGGTAGGATCTCAACTATCAAGATGAATATATCACCTAGAATTTTGTACTTATTCCAGACAATTCTAATCAAGCTGGGTAAGGAATTTTTTGTCAATTTGAATAAAATGATGTTAAAATATATTTGACAGGGAAAGAAAGTGATGATAAAATTAAAGTTATTACAAGATGCTAAAATGAGGGGTGGTTTTGGCCTGCCTAATTTTGAACCAAGCAGCAAGTTTAATGTGGATTAAAGAATGGATAACTTCGAGAAACACCAGATTATTGAATTTAGAGGAACATGATTTGTTGTTGGGATGGCATGCCTTTTTACGGTATAAAGAAACAAAAATACAGGGGTATTTTAGAAGGCATCAGATATGAGAAGCTTTGTTATTGAATTGGGAGAAGGTTAAAAAACATTATTACTTGAAGATTCCAGTCTGGGTATCTACAATTGAAGCTTTTTCATATTCAGTAATTTTTAAAGGAGAACAAATGGTTAGATATAGTGAATTATTGGATGAAAAGGGTGAACTTAAATTAAAGCAAGATTTAGAAGATCAGGGATGTAAAATGGATTGGTTTTCATATATGCAAATACATTCTAGATATGAAGAAGATCTCAAACAAGGAGGTTTTTATAATGTTTTGACTAATTTAGATCAGATTTTCTTACGATGGGCTCTGATGATCATGTAATTTAAAAACTATATGGATATTTGTTAGAGGTAAAATTGGAAGAAGAACAAGTTAAAGAATCAATGATAGCGTGGGGGGGGGAAATTTTGGGCATGTTATTGATTTAGAGAAATGGCAAAAATTGTGGTCGCATAACTATAAAATGAGAAAGTCTACAGCATATAAGGAGAATTTGTATAAGATGTTTTACAAGTGGCATTTACCCCCAACGAGGATAGCCAGAATGTTCAAAAATAAATTGGAGAAATGTTAGAAGTGTCATCAGACTCCAGGATCTTATTACCATATGTGATGGACATGCGCAGAAGCTAAGAGATACTGGACTAAGATACACACATGGTTGGAAAAAGTGATAGAGATATTTTTATTAGGGGTATTACCAGAGACATATAACAAAGAATTGCAATATTTCATTGTGAATGTTTTAACAGTGGCTAGAATCGTTATTTGCTAAAAATTGGAAAGGAGAAAAGATACCTACTTATGAAGAAATTATTAAGAAAATGATGGACTGTGCTGACATGAGTAAATTGTCATTTGAAATAAGAGAACAGGAAGTTAAACAATATTATTTGATATGGGATTTATTTTATCAATGGATAGATAAAATATGGAGATAAATATGAAATGTGAGGTGGATGTTGAGTTAAAATAAGTGAAATATTTCTTTATAAAAATAAGCTATGGTCATGTATTGATATTTTGAAGATGGGATTGAGCACAAAAGGATATTAACCAATCGATGTACTATCTATAATTGTATGGAATAATGATGGTTTTATGTTTTATTTTTGTTTTAAAACAAAAATTGTTTTATATATATATAAAAAAGAGGGAGCTAGAAACATGGTTTGTTTCTCTTTGCTGTTCTTGCTGTCTGATATCTCTGTATGCTACTGTTTGCAAATCCAGAAGAACTGTTTATTGTGAATGACGATGACTGGTAAGAAGACTTTGTTATTGGACTATCCCTGGACTGTCATTTTGCTATCTCCTGCTTTATATGTGTATGACATGGACTGTTTATTGGACTGTGCCTTACTATTTCCTGAAAGTAAATCCAACTCAGTGTATCTGTGTTGACTGTGTTTATTCGTATCTACTCTCAATTGCTTTCATATGTACACCCTTGCTATTCAAGGGTTACTCTGCAAATTCCTTAACACACTTAGAATAGGCATCTACCACAATCAGGAATGTTTGGCTCTTTATCGGTCCCGCAAAATCAATATGCACCCGTGACCATAGTGCTTTTGGCATTTCCTACTCCTTAGCTGGGGTAGAGGGAGGTGCCGGTCTGGACTCTTGACAAGGTGTGCAGGTGGTGACCCATTCAGCTATATCCTGATCCATATTAGGCCACCAGACATAGCTCCTTGCCAATGCCTTCATCCTGACTATTCTAGGATGTCCCACAGTAAGACTTCCAGCACTTCACATCTTAATCTGCAGGGTTATGATAACCCTTTTCCTCCACAACAGACACCATTTAATCATAGACAGCTCATTCCAGTGCATATAATACAGTTGCAATTCCCCCTTCAATAGAATCCCTGGCCACCCCTGTCATATATAGTTCGATATTTGCATCAGGTTTTTAACTTTGTACAAGTGTCTCGCAATCTCAGCTGCGGTAATGGGGGCAGTTGCTATGTCCTCGATAAGGAGTACTGGCATGACAGGGGGAGGGTCCTTCACTAGGTCAGGCAGCAGGTAATGCGCTGCTGACCACCATTATTTTTGGGGTCCGGAAAACCTCATGAACTTGACTTGGAAAGTCCCATTTCATATCACAGGGATGTGGTTTTCATAATAGTCTCAGTTGGATCCTTTTTGTTTTAAGTCCTTTTTTCCTATGCCTGGCATTGTTTTCTTGAAGTTTGTCCAGGACATTGGTGAGGGATGATTCCATGTCGATCTCCATTTAGCATAGCAAACCCTCAATCTGGACCATGACATGGAGTTTCTTTGCCTTATTTGTGTTAGCTTGTCTAATGTTTGTCTGATAGGCATCTTTTGCATTTGCTGGTCTCTCCTTTCTTCACCAGGACTTCCAGGATGGAGGTCTCTGTGCTCCTGATGAAGCTGCAGGTTGCCATGTACAGAAAATGGTAGATTGGCTGGTGCAGCAGTCTCTTGCCAGATGCCCCTTATGGTCGCATCATTGGCAGATGGCATCCCGGTATCTGCACACTGCTCTGGGGTGTTTGCCTCCACATCCTGCACATAATAACTGTCTGATCTCAGGTTCGGGGCTGACCTTCTTTTTCTCTGCCTAGAGGTGACAGATATCATCTTCCACATCAGTTGATTCCTTGCGCTCATCACTCTCATGGTGCACTGTGACAGTTTGGCACAAAGCTGGCGAGCCAATAGTTTTTTGAAGAGCTGCTGCTGACTTGGTAGATGATTTGTTTGTTTTGGTTTCATCTAGCGTGGTCTGCAGAGTGAGGTTAGGCTTTGCTAACAACTGTCTTTGTAAACTGATGTCCCTCAATCTGCTAATAAGTTGTTCTACCGAGTTTCCCTGAAAATAAGACCCTGTCTTATATTTTTTGAAC
This sequence comes from Coluber constrictor foxii, assembly GCA_038048745.1. Lineage (NCBI taxonomy): Eukaryota > Metazoa > Chordata > Lepidosauria > Squamata > Colubridae > Coluber > Coluber constrictor. Next base: position 107,037,920 of record CM075961.1, on the reverse strand, counting down.
CCGAAAATAAGGGCTTGGCCTTATTATTGGACGGGTCTTATTATTTTGGGAGTACAAGAGGCGGTGAGCATGGCCACCTCATGGCTGCTGCTATGTTCCTCTGCTGTGGCAGCTCAACGCAGCCACTCGTCAGCTGTTTGCTGGGGCAACCAAAGGTGGGAATCTCCCCAGAGTTCTTGGCACTTGCCCACCTCCCATCCATCTATCCATCCCCCTGCAAATTCCTGACCCCCTCTCACCTCTCTGCCGGGTGACCCTTGGCAGCCCCAGATGCCCAAAGCCTGTGCCTGCCCAGCTGCCTTCTTCCTGGCTCCCTTCTTTCCCGGTTCAAACTTCTTGAACTTCCAGATTTGTTTGAAGGGGGGCCAAATGTCAGCCTCTGCTTTTCTCTGCTTTGGCTGCCATAGTAATGGAGGGGGGTACCTAGCCGGGCTATGTATGCTGGCCGGGAAAACAAAACTGATTCTTAAGACTTATTGCTAAATCTTTGAAGCTGCTATTGGGTCAATGGCCACAGCATTCCTGATTGATGACACTGCCAGATGTGTGCTCCCACCTGACCTCTGGGAGACCTTTGGATTGGATGATTTACAGTGGACAGTGGGAAGAGATGCTTTCTATCTGTAACTTTTGTGCGTTTTGCCTTAGATTCTGCTTTCCTTTGGTTGCATTCACTTCATTTCTAGTAAAAGTACCATACTTTATTCTTCAATGGAGTCTGGGTCATTCTTTCCTGGATTTTGAAGGAAGCATACCTGACATTAAGCAGAATCTCTCTCTCACCCATCCCGGATAAACACCGAGGGGGCTGAAAATCACAGGATGTCTGATCAAGAAGGTGAATTAGGTCAGATGGGAATATCTGGCTCAGCGATGACTTCATGCCAACTGGGGGAAGAGGCCGCAGTGTGGATGGAGAATTTATAGCTGAGAGAGGAGCCAGACAAAGCCAGATGGTTGAGGGGAGTAGGAAGGTTGCTGGACCTGGCGAGGACCTCCCACGGAGTAACCAGCTCCAGACCCATAGGGGAGAGGCCGTGTGGCTGCAAGAGCAAAAGGAAAGCCTCATGATGGCTCAATGCAACTCCTCCACGCTGTTGAAGCAAGCCAGAAGAACTGTGAGTTTTACGCAACCTCTGTGGGGAAGGGAGGAGAATACTCCAAAGTGAATCCAGAGGAGGATGCTTGGGGGGGAGAGGAAGAGGGAGCTGGTGAAGATACATCTCAGGCTTCGGGTGGCCAAGCGAGGGATGCAGCAGCCCAGGGACCCCCAGCCTTGCAGGCCCCGCCCCACAAATGCAAGAAACCGAAATTCCCCCCACCCAGAAAATATGGAGGAGACCTGAAAACCCTGGGGCTCTTCTTAACCCAAGTGTGGAATCACATGCAGGACTGGGGGGAGGACTACCTATTGGATGCAGCTCAAGTGAGATGTGTCCCTAACGCCTTAAAGGGAGTGGCAGCAGAATGGATGGTGGTCCTCCACAATAACAATTCCCCTCTGATGCAAAACTACAACCTGTTCATGGGAGCCCTTAGGAGGCTGTGCGGAAAGCAAGACTCCAAATGAAGGGGATCCAACAGGGCTGGAGATCGGTAGCAGAATACAACAAAGAGTTTCACGAGCTGGCACCTTTCATGAGAGGGTGGTCAGAAGTGACCCTACCGGAGAGTTTCAAGGATGGGCTGAATGAAGACATCTACAAGGACTGTAGAGCACGGGGGGGGGGGAGGTCCCTGAAGATTTGTAGAGTTGGTACATAGTAGATGAGGACGTGGAAATCGAGATAGCCTGAAGGCAATTCAGAGGAGGCTGTGCAGGGGAGCCATCATACTCCTATGACCACAAAGGAGTCCCAAAGATGGCTGGGGGGAGGGCAGAGTTCAAACCCAAACCAAAACCCTTCACATGCTTTAAGTGTGGCAAGGAAGGTCACCGGGCTGCTGAGTGTTTCTCCAAGCCAATGCCAAAACCTACCGGCACACAGCCTAAGAAGACAAGTGCCTACAAAAGTTTGTGAAACCCCTCTGGAAGGGGAAGTCATTGAGTTCGTTCCCCAAAACAAGGGAGAGTTGGGAATTCTGACCACCGCGGACGACAGCAAGACTGACTCCGATGATCTGGTGAGTCACACTGAAGGCCCCATGCTTATCCCTGTAGAATTAAGGGTGCCATCCACAGGGGCCCACACACAGATGGGGCCCACACACAGATGGGCCCACACACAATAGGGCCCCTATTAGACTCTGGGTGCACCAGATGCATAATGAGCTCGAAGGTAGTGGAGAAGATGGGCCTGAGACTAAAAACATTGAAAAAGCCCATTGCGTTTTGTCCAGCTAGATGGATCAATGGCAGGAGGGGGCCCAACCAATTTTGTAACCAAACCCATTGAAATGCAATTAGGGGATCACATAGAGACTCTCAGTTTTATTGTGGCCCCTAGCATGGAACTGCCCCTCATACATGGCCTGCCCTGGCTACGTAAATGGAACCCGCAAGTCAACTGGAAGATGGGGGTCTTGCACATTTACACTAGGAACCCACCCCTAGAGAAGGAAGAAACCCCCCCTTGAGGACGGAGGGGAGCATGAAGAGGCAGAGATGGCAATAGACCACATTGAAGGGGAGGAGAAAATTCCAAAGGAGTATTGGGATCTCCGTGAAGTCTTTAGCGAAAGGGCCTTGGATGTGCTGCCCTCCCACAGAGCTACAGACTGTACCATTGAAATATTCCCTGGGGTAAAGCTCCCTAAGCCAAAAATTTACCCAATGACCCCTCATGAGCTGGGGGAATTATGAAACTTCATTGACAAAAACCTAGAATGGGGGTTCATCCAACTAGCTAGGCCACGGGTGGCAGCGCCAGTACTGTTCTGGGAAAAGAAAGCTGGCTCCTTTCATTTGGTGGTTGATTACAGGAATCTCAATGCCATTTGCGTGGAAAATGTCTACCCCCTACCACTCATGAAGGACATGTTAGCCCACCTAGGGAAGGGAAAAGTCTTCACCAAACTTGACTTATGAGAGGCTTACTACAGAGTATGAACTAAGGAGGGGAATGAATGGAAAACAGCATTTAACTGCCCACTGGGATGTTTCCCTTTTGAACTACAAGGAATCCCTGCGGTGTTTATGCAATTGACCAATGAAGTTCTGCATGAGCATTTGTATAAGGGGGTGCTGGTTTATTTGGATGACATTCTTATCTACTCTGAGAACATGGATGACCATGTGAAATTGGTGCGTACTGTTCTGAAAAAACTCAGGGCTGCTGAACTGTATGCCAAGCTTTCCAAGTGTGAATTCCACCAAAGCAAAATTGACTATCTTGGATATCACATCTCGTATGAGGGAATAGGAATGGACCCTAGAAAGGTTCGAGCTGTATTGGAATGGACCGCACCATGCACCTGCAAGCAATTACAGAGTTTCTTGGGGTTTGCTAACTTTTATCGACAGTTCATCCCTTCATTCACCAAAATCGCACTGCCAATAATGAATCTCCTGAAAACAAAGGGTGAAGTAAAACCAAAACCCTCCTGAGCCCTTGAATGGAGTATGGACTGTCAGATGGCATTTGAAAAGTTGAAATGGTTGTTTGCTGCTGAACCAGTCCTCAAACATCCAGACATGGAAGAACCTTTTGTAATACAGGCAGACACTAGCAACGTAGCAGTAGGGGCCATACTTTTGCAAAAGAATGCAGATGGAAAATTACAGCCCTGTGCCTACACATCCCAAAAATTGTCAGAGACTGAAAGAAGATGGGCCATATGGGAGAAGGAAGCCTTTGCTGTACGCTGGGCACTTTTAATATGGAGACAATTTCTTGAGGGGGCTAAGCATCCTTTTGAAGTGTGGACTGATCATAAAAACCTGGAGGCTTTGAAAACCCCACGTAAGTTGTCACCCACCTAACTGGGTGGACTTATTGCCATTTGCGAAGGTGGCGTATAATAACTCCATACATAGCAGCACAGGGTTCACTCCGTTCAAGGTGGCTTTGGGCCAAGAGTTTGTGCCAATCTCAGAGCTACCTCAAGATAGCCCACAGAATCCTTTTTTGATTGAGTGGATTGAACAGTTATGAGGGATTTGGGCAGTAACCCGAAAAACTCTAGATGAAGCTCACCAAGCTCATAAAGCCCAAGCCAACAAAAAGACACATATATGCTTATAAAGTGGGGGACATGGTTTATCTTTCTACCAAATATTTACAAACCCCTCAAAAATCAAAGAAGCTTGGCCCAAGTATGTGGAGCCTTTCCCGATTACTCGAATCATTAACCCAGTAATGGTTGAATTGGAATTGCCAAAGAATTTGCGATGAATTCACCCTGTATTTCATGTTAGTTTACTGAAACCGGAACATTTGTCCCCTTTACGCCCGGCCCAAGAACCTCCTCCCATTCCCATACTTATTGAAGGGGAACAACATTTTGAGGTTAAAGAAATTTTGGATTCCAGGAACCATCATAGTAAAGTGCAGTATCTGGTAGCCTAGAAACATTTCCCATTATCACAAGCTGAATGGGTGAACAAACGTGATGTTTGGGCACCTAAGAAAGTGCAATTGTTTCACACCAAATATCCTGATAAACCTTAGATGGTAATGTAATTATTTTGTTTGTGGTATTACCTCCTTTCTCTCTCTTTCAGGACTAGAGGTTCTTCTCTTCTGAAGGGGGGCTAAATGTCAGCCTCTGCTTTTCTCTGCTTTGGCTGCCATAGTAATGGAGGGAAGGGGGAACCTAGCCGGGCTATGTATGCTGACCGGGAAAATGAAACTGATTCTTAAGACTTATTGCTGAATCTTTAAAGCTGCTATCAGATCAACGGCCACAGCATTCCTGATTGATGACACTGCCAGACGTGTGCTCCCACCTGACCTCTGGGAGACCTTTGGATTGGATGATTTATGGTAGACAGTGGAAGGGGATGCTTTCTATCTTAACTTTTGCACGTTTTGCCTTAGATTCTGCTTTCCTTTGGTTGCATTCACTTCATTTCTACTAAAAGTACCATACTTTATTCTTTAATGGAGTCTGGGTCATTCTTTCCTGGATTTTGAAGGAAGCATACCTGACATTTACCCTACAATATGTTTGCCTGCAGACAGCAGCAAGACACGCGATGGAGCTGCAATGCAGATAAGACAGCTCCACATGCCCCAATAGTACCATAACAGCAGCCTGGTGGCTGCCCTTCCCCGACATCTCTTTGTTGAGGGGGGTGGCAGATGGGGCTGGGGAGAAGTGAGAAGCATGAGAGGGCTCCTCTTGCCATCTCTTCTCTGCCCCTCACTGGGCATGGCAGGGCTTCTCGCATCTCCCCGGCCCCACTTCCCCACCTGCCACCCCCAAGTGCATCCAATTTGCCTTCACTCCCAAAAGTGCTCCTTGGGTGCAGCCACTTCTACAGTAGGAGACTTGTGCCTCATGCTGGCCTTCTGAAAGGTACTGTAGCAGTAGCTATCCATGTACTGGGCCACGTGGGTTGGCATGAAATAAGGGTTAAAAAATTGTGGATAGCTGCTGCTACAGTATCCTTCAGAAGGCCGACGCAAGGCACATGGGGTACATCGCTTGGCCTCCTGCTACAGAAGTGGCTGCAATTTATGGCAAAAGCAGCTGCACTTGCTGGAGGCACTGGCTGGAGTGGCACCCATGAAGCAGCTATTCTGTGGATGGAATTGCCTGCTGTGATTGTTACCATTAGGTAAGGAGGGTGTGAGGTGAGTGGGATGCATCGCTTGGCCTCTGACTTCTTTTGCAGCCACAATTGGCTGCAAAAGCAGCCATGCTTGCTGGAGGCAGCAGTCTGAGTGACACCCGTGAATCAGCTGTTTCGTGAATGGTGGCCTGAGTGGCTCAGCTGATCTAATTAAGGGGCTGAGAAGCCCAGAGGTGACCGAGGAAGGGAAGGGCTGCCTCCTGTGCTGGCCACACCCACCCCTTCACTAGGGATTATTTTGGGGGGAGGGTGTATATTTATGGCCACCCCAAAAATCAGGCTTGGCCTAATTTTTGGGACATGTATTTTTGGAGAAACACAATAGCAGCACGTCATCCAGTTGCCTAAATTCATAATATGCTGTGGCCTTTCTGAGTGCTGCCACATACTGGTTTATGGTCTCACCCTCTTCTTGAATTCTGTGGTGGAATTTGTGCCTTCTCATGAATTTAGATTGCACATGCTTAGTGCATTTGGAGTCCATTCTGGAGGGTCACCCAGGGCACCGCTTGGATGGCTGTGGGTGCGATGAGTGCCTTGGCTGTATCAAAAACATCTGAGCCACAGTAGCTGAGGAAGAGGGCTCTCTTCCTATTGTCAGAGAGGCTGAGGAGGTCTTTCGCTTCCATGAAGCAGTTGAACCACTGCATATAGGAGTTCCACTGGTCTGTGGCTGGGTTGAGCCGAGCAGGTAGAGTATGGGTGGTCATTTTGATGGACGATGGGGACTCAACTCTGCCATGATGAGGCCATGTTTGATGGTTGCCCAACTCTGGCTTGTAACAAAAACAACAGTTCTTTATTGAGCAGATTGGTGCAACCCAGCAACCAGTTCGTCTGACAGCTTGTCCTTTCATAGGGAGCTGTCAGACGGCTTGGCCAATTCAGTATTTTCCTGCTGTTTTGGTGGACCTGAGTGGAGCCTATGCCCACTCCTAGTTTAGTATTCAACAATACACATACATATGGGTTTTATAGAAAAGTATTAGTAAGATTTGTAGTATTTTTTAAAAGTTATTTGTTCTCTATATTGTTTCCTATTTTTCATTTGTAAAACCTTTATTTTCATGTGTTAGTGTTTCCAATGTCAGGAAGACCAGTAAGTAACAGAAGATAATTAGAGATTTCATACCCCAAAATTGCTGATATAGGATGGCTGTCTGGATTTTGAAACATTTATATGTTAGTCCTAGATATTTTATCTTTGTGGGGGTTTTTTGTCAATGTTTATCTGCAACTCCAATTCAAAATTATTCTAAGCAGTTTACTTCTTTTCAGCAAGAAGGTGAAAAAGAAAAAAAGAAAAAGAAAAATCAGTACAAGATAACCATTAACAATTATAACTAAGGTTATACGGCATTTCTGCAAACAAGGAACACTTAAATATTAAAACTTTGCCCATAAAGGAGGTTGTTGCTCAGATTAGTTTCATACGATTCATTTAGAAAGCCAATATTGAAGACTTTTCTGAAGCCCAATAGAGTCGGGACTAATCTGTTCTTGGATGACGAACTATTCCAAATATGAGATCTACAATAGAGAAAACTTCTCTTTTCCTAGATGGTGACAATCCCAAAGAGAAGCGATTCAGAATAAACATACTCTTCCTAATCCTATTGGATGGGTAGAAACCACCGGAAGAAGTAATAAACAGGTAATGTAGAGTTTAAGAGCTGACAATCAACACCTCAAATTGCACCTGGAAGGACTTGGTAACCATTATAGCTGTTGAAGGAGGGGTGTTTTATGGGAGAACATCATTATTTTAAAAAGTGCATTCTGGATCAGTGGAACTTCTAGGTAATTTTCAAAGGCAGCCACATGTAAAGTAAATTGCAATAATCCAATTTCAATTCAGTGATACAATAATCATTGAGTTGTGCCTAGGCATTAGGGAAAGCCTTCTAGTCAAAGACTCATCATAGAGGTATACCAGATATAGTTGTGTAAAAGTCATCTTGGTACATGTGGCATATGCTTTTTGATATAAGTCCCACAGAACTCCCAAGAGAAAAAGGGGTCATGTTAAGAACCACAAATGGAACACACATGAAATCAAAAGATTTCTGTACCCATGACCATTATGTCTTCCTGACATAACCCTAGTTCCATAATGGTGAACCTATGGTATGCATGCCAGAGGTGGCATGCAGAGCCTTCTCTGTGGGCATGTGTGCTGTCACCAGTTGCTCTTCTGGGTTCTGTCATGTGCATGCACACCGGCCAGCTGTTCTCTTCCAGGTTCCGGTGTATGCATGTGCACCAGCCAGCTGGTCTTTGGTGCACATTCACACGATGGAACCCAGAAGAGCAGCTGACTGCCATGCACATGTGTACCGGCCAGCTGCTCTCTTCTGAGTTCCAGAGCTCTGGCATGTGTGTGCACTCCAGTTTTGGCATTCAGTGCCAAAAAGGTTAACCATCACTGCCCTAGTCTATTCTTTCATATCTAAAATACAGTACCCTTCAGGAATCAGAATGGGATTTGAACATCCCATGTTTAGCCTGGAGTTAAAATGTATAGCTGTGTATAATTGGCATCTTGATGATTCCTGACCCCATGCTGATGAATGACATCTCTCAGCTACAAATATATATTTGACAGGAAAGATGACAGAATGAAATCATGTGAAACAGATGGCTTTAGGGTATATGATTTCTCCCTGCTAATATCTTCATTGAAATATCCCTTTCAGGGAGGAAGAGGAACACTGCAAAACTTTGTCACTCCCAGAAGCCATTTAGTATGATACTAGATCAACAATTAGACCATCGAAACATAAGCCCCCATATCTGGGCTCTAAAGTTGACCAAAGTGGTGACTGCAGCTCTGAAATCAGAAGATGTACAGCACTTGGAAGAACTACAATGTCTGACATGAATAAACATCTGGCAGGATAAAGACATCAGCCTCACAACCCAATGCAGATTAGATAACACAATAATTTTTCCAGTTGCTACTTATGGCTGTGAAACTTGGACTCTGAAAAAGGTAGATAGGAGAAGATGGCTGCCTTTGAACTGTGATGCTGCAGGCTACTATTGTGCATCCCATGGACTGCAAAAATAACAAAAAAAGAAGTCCTAGACTTAACCTCACCAAAAATATCACTTGAAGCCAAGATTGCCAAACAGAGGCTGTCATACTTTGACCATGTTATGAGAGCTATTTCATTCAAAAAATGAATCATGCTGGCAGTGATCAGCAGAAAAAGGAGAGGGGCTGCTCTAATGCCTGCTGGCTGGACACTATAAAGGATGACATCAGGATGACTCTGGCAGATCTGAAGGAGACAGTTTGAGACAGAGTGGGATGGAGTGGGCTGATCCACACAATGACCAAGAATCAAGTATGACTGAATGGATATTTTAACAGGGCCAAGCAACAAACTGCTGATATAAGAATAAAGAAATATTTTTATCCTGCTGTTCTTATAGCAATGTAAATTCTTATCCATATCAGATCAAATTTTGTCTTCTACCACAATCACTTTAAGCATCTTTCCTGCTTCTTCAGTTAATGGAGCCCCATGGAACAATGGGCAAAGGCAATCTTCTTAGGCATAGTTCCACCTATTTTACCATTGCTATAACATTTCAACTGGCAATTTAAAACTTTGAATAACTGTTCACCAGGATCTCAGGCATCTTTCCAGGCACTTTCTGGAGATCAATTGGTTCTGTCCCTGAAATAAGACATGTTTCCCTTTGCCTTTCACTTATTTCTTATTTCTTAACATTGGGATGCCATATATAAGGAAGTATTGCTAATAGATGGTTAGCAGATTGCTTGAATAACCAGAATGAAATTGTTCTGAGGCTAATGAGTGGAGAAAAAATATTTATTGTATTATAATTTATTTATTTTATTTGTTAAATTTACTATTTATTTACTAAGTTTAAGGTTTAATAAATTCAAAGTAATATAATGAGAGATGTCTTATAGCAATTTAGGATGGGCTTGAATGTGATAAAAAATCAAATACTGCACACATGCTATATCTTTCCTTGATTCTCTCAATCACTAAACAAAGTAGAACTGCTAAATTGCAGATCTTCCTCTTAACTAGATTGATAATGATAGTTTGCCATATTTAATTTGCCAATATAAAATAAGGCCCAGCAACTTTATAATGCAACATGCAACATTAAATTTCCTTAAAATATCAAGGATGCCAAAATCATTTATTTTCAGATATAAATACCTCATGCAAATATGCAATGTCTTGAAATTTGTGGTTGTTTTTGGTAACACCAAAATCAATATAAAATATAGGGTTATTATATAATTATTTCAAGATCTCTTGCTATTACATATTAATCCTTAGATTGCCAGATAACAAAACCATACTTTAGTGCCTTTGACAAAGGTTTGATTTGCAAATCAACAAGGAAAGTTTTTTACACAAGAAAATATATTTTATAAATTTTTAAGATGCAATGGTCATGGCAACTGCTGAACCACATGATCAAGGGCTGGAAAATAGATGGTTACTCTAGCTAGTTTTCATATTTCCACTCCCTTTAAAGGCTTCTTTAAATCATTTCCTAAGAATGGCAAGAACTTTGTGAGCTGATTATATAGCTGGGTTCAATTGCTGGCAAATTTCTCCATCCTCTAGCAATGAACATTTGAGATGGTGGGAATGGTTTTACTCTAATGATCCATTTAGTCCTAATCACCACTATAATTACAGAGATGAAGATTAAATAACATAAAGTTAGGATTAAATAAATTATCCAGTGATATAAAAGACAAAGGAACTAAGAAATATATATCTATTGTAATCAGCTACACCAATTCATTTTTGGTATATTGAAGTAAAAAAGATTCTATGAAAGATTGAAGACTATTAACAACATTAACTCAGAGATGCTAAAGAATATAAAACATTGTCTTTATATAATTGTGCAGGAAGAAATATCCATCTGGGTTCAATTCCAAGTGGGGAGAAAGACACTGGAAATTATAATGAATTATAATCATAGATACATAAACATATATGCAATAATATCAATAGTTATTGAAAAGTATACTATCTTCCATTATAGTATCAAATATATAACTATCAAAATATTTACTCATCAGTTTTTCTTTCTCATGTAGTCCATATTTCATATAAATCCACTCCTCTGACCTCAGTATCTGTCAAGTAACCATCTGTAAAATAGTTCCCATGTTATAAAATATTCCGAGTCTTCTTTCCCCTTGATTTTTAGGGTTAACCTATCTATTTCCGCATATTCTAGATTTTTTATTATTATTATTATAGTATCATCTATATGGGTTTCTGGATTTTTCCAGTGTTGTGCATATATAATTCCAGCTGCTGTTAGGATATGTAACTCATATTATAGGATATGCCCAACAAGAATGTCTCAGGTTTCAAATCTATGTGTTGTTTTGTCAGAGTTTCCAACCATATCTGTATTTTCTTCCAGTATTTTTTTTCCTTTGGAGCATGTCCACCACATAATATGAGCCTAGTATTTGGTTGCATTTCCAACATTTAACAGGTTTATTTTTATACATATTCACTAATCTTGCAGGTGAATAATGCCATCTATAAAATATTTTATAGAGGTTTTCTTTATACGCTGTTGACATTGTGAGTTTATGATTTCTATTCCATATTTCTGCCACCTGTCCGAATCTATTGTATAGCCAAAATTCTTAGCCCAAAATATCATAGTTTCTTTTACTTGTTTTTCCTCCAATTTGTAATTTAATAAATAATGGTATATCCTCTTGATTAATTTTTCATCTGTTCCCATTAGAATCTGGTCTACCTCATTTGGTTTGTTATAAATCCCATACTCATGCCTATCTTTTTCATACCTGGATTGTATCTGCAACTGTGACCACCATGATAGTAATAATCTTTTTAGTTCTTGTTTTGTTTTTAGTTCTCCCATTTCTTTTAATATGTCCTTATGCCTTGTAATTTTATCCATATTTATGATGTTAGGATATACCCATGCCTCCATTATAGATAACCATACTGGCACTTTCAGATAGTGTTGTTCTTTAATTTTGGTCCATGCTAGCAGTAATGCATTTCTAATGTGATTAGAAAGTAATGTGATCTGGAAGTAGCTATGTATCTTGCCCTTCTTGCACCATAAGAAGGCATGCCATCCCAATTGCAAATTATGACCTTCCAACATTAATAGCCTTATATTCCTCAGATTAACCCATTTTTTCACCCACGTGAGTGCCAATCCTTGGTAATATAGTTCCCAATCCGGAAGACCAAAATCTCCTCTACTTTTAAGATCTTGTAATATTTTAACTTTTATTCTTGCCTTTTCCCCTTGCCATACAAATTTTAATATCATCTTATTTAGGTCTTCAGAATATTCCCCTCCCCCCCAATTTATTGGGATCATCTAAAACAGGTATAATAATCTCAGCAGAATATTCATCTTGATTGTGGCTATTCTACCCAATAGGGACAATTGCAAAATTGGCAATTTGTCAATTTTCCAAATCCATTTTAATTTGCACCTTCGATTTGTCAATTTGAGTGTCGCACATCTTGCTGTTAATTGAACCCCTAGGTATTTGAATTTCTTTACAATTTGCATGCTCATTATTCTTGTAAATTCTCTCTTTTGTTTATCTGTAAAGTTTTTAACCAATATTTTTTGTTTTTTCTTTATTTATTTTCAAACCTGCAACCACACCATATTCTTCTATCTTTGTGATTAGTTTAGGTCCTATTTCCTGTGGGTCTTTTAAAATAAACACCAATTCATTGGCAAAGGCCTGTAACTTGTATTCCTCCTTCTTAATTCTCATACCTTTTATTTCATTATCTTGTCTGACATTTCTGGCTAATGCCACTAAGGTCAATATAAATAACAGTGGGGATAAGGGACAACCTTGCCTTGTGCCTTTTGTTATGTTATTATTATTATTATTTCAATTTATAAACCGCCCTTCTCCTTGCGGACTCAGGGCGGTGAACAGCCAGAATAAAACATGGTATACAAAAGTTAAAAACAATTAAAAATATTAAATATTATTCGGCCAAGAATTAAAACAACCCAATTTTAAAATCAATTTCAAATTTAAAAATGGAGGATGGGATCAAGCTAGCCCAGCTAGATGGAATAAATGGGTTTTAAGGGCCCGACGAAAGGTCCGGAGATCTGGAATCCTGCGTATCTCCGGGGGTAGGTCATTCCAGAGGGCGGGCGCTGCCACAGAGAAGGCTCTCCCCCTGGGCGTCACCAGCCAACACTGTCTGGCCGACGGCACCCGGAGGAGGCCCTCTCTGTGCGAGCGTACTGGCCGGAGGGAGGCTATTGGCGGCAGAAGGCGGTCCTGCAAGTACCCAGGTCCTAAGCCATGGAGCGCTTTAAAGGTGGTCACCAACACCTTGAAGCGCACCCGGAAGACCACCGGGAGCCAGTGCAGCTCACGCAGGAGAGGTGTCACGTGGGAGCGCCACGTCGCTCTCATAATTCCCCGCGCGGCCGCATTCTGGACCAGTTGGAGCCTCCGGGTGCACCTCAAGGGGAGCCCCATGTAGACAGCGTTGCAGTAGTCCAGGCGGGAAGTCACGAGAGCATGGGTGACTGTGCGTAGGGAGTCCCGATCTAGAAAGGGACGCAACTGGCGTATCAGGCGAACCTGATAAAAAGCCTCCCTGGCCATGGCCGTCATGTGTTCTTCTAAAGACAGCCGTGCATCCAGGAGGACGCCCAAGTTGCGAGCCCTCTCCGTGGGGGCCAATGTCTCGCCCCCAATAGTCAGCGATGGCACCAGCTGGCTATATTGGGACGCCAGCAGCCACAGCCACTCAGTCTTAGAGGGGTTTAGTCGGAGCCTGTTTCTCCCCATCCAGACCCACACAGCTTCCAGACACCGGGACATCACTTCAACGGCATCATTGGGGTGGCCTGGGGTGGAGATGTACAGCTGGGTGTCGTCAGCGTACTGATGGAACTCCACCCCAAAGCCACGGATGATCTCACCCAGCGGCTTTACATAAATGTTGAACAGAAGGGGCGAGAGGACCGACCCCTGCGGCACCCCACAAACAAGGCGCCTCGGAGTCGACCGCTGCCCCCCTGTCAACACAGATTGCGACCGGTCAGAGAGATAGGAGGAGAACCACCGTCATCGAGATAGGCCCTTGATAAAGCGGAGGGCCAAACCTGTGAGAGGGGGGAATCTCACAGTTTGAAGAGTTCTTCCCACGAATACATTCCGTATAAACCATAACTGAGGATACGTCCCAACAATCTAAAGTCCCATGGAGGGAGAGTCAGTCACAGGTACAAGTCATTTTGCTCCCACTGCCCTCTCACGGCAGTAGGGGAGTCTTAAGCCATTCTGACCTCCGATGTAATTTATCAGTCACCCTCTCACGGCGACTGGATATAGGGGGAGAAAGAGCAGCAGCCTTGGTCTGGCTCCCAATGTTTGTACCTGGACAGAGATGGAATAGCCAATCCTTGAGTCCAGAAATAGGATAGTCTGTGGTGGTCATATCATAGAACGAGTCCAGAGAGATCCAGATTAACAAAAAAGTAAGGAGACTCTTGTCCTGGCAAGCAGGGAACAAGCCCGGATAGTAAGTGATCACCAACATCTGGCCACAAAAGGGGCAAAAAGATGGATAAATAAAAAAACAGGGGGGGAGTGGGACCATGGGAGTACCAGGGGTAAAACATCCCATGGCCGCCACCATAGCCCTCTCCCCATCCCCTTAGCCCCCTTCAGATCTTCCATTCACAAACCCTGGTCTCAGCCCCCCCCCAGTATAGAGTGGGGGGGGGCCTCTGTGGATGGTCCAGGGCTGGCCCTTCAATAAGTGGTCAGTCTCCTCCAGTCCCCAGGAAGTTCCAGCTGGAAAGTTGTCAGGCAGGCAGGTTTCCAGTCTCTCACTTGGCCTCCGCAGCTCCCACTGCCACCACCAGCAGCTGCCATTCCAGGCATTGCCGCCACCGCCATTGACCTCCTCCACACCGACTCCGCCCACCACTGGCCTCCGCAGGCTGCCTCCACCAGGGTCCAAACGAAGTCTTGCCAGGGATGTCACATGGCAACCGCCGCTGCAGACCAACGCTACCCCTTAGGCTGCCTCCAATGGTCACAGAATGGGAGCTACGGAGCCGCAGGGAAGCCCTTCAACATGCTGCCAGCCCCATCTGTCCTGAAAACTCAAGCCGTTCCAGAGAGCTCGCTGTCAAATTGCTCTCCGTACTTCAAAAAAGGTATCTCGGAGAGCCAAAATACTCTCAAAAGATCGGCAAAGAGTCCCTCTCACCGGGTACAGGGCATAGATGGTCAGTACAGCCCTGGGGACCCTCTAAAAGCCAGGGCATTTACCCCAGCAAAACCGGAGCTCCGTTGGGAGCCACCATCTTGGGCATGCACCTTAGGTTAATCAATCCTTTGTCATGGACAGATCATTCGCTCCTTCAGTTGGACTTTCAAGTTGCTTTCCTTCACCTCAGGGAGATGGAACCAATTAGATGGTTCCGTCCCTGGTGCCTGGAGAGGTCCTGATGGAGCTTGGGCCATTCCCAGAGGCTCTGGCTCACAACTCGGCCAAAGAATTGGTGACCACCTGGGAAAGGGAGGCCGCTGGAGCTTTGGACCGCATCATGCCTTTGCGGCCTCTGACCTGGTGCTGATCTCTATTGGCTCCCTGGAGAAGGAGCTGAGAGAGATGAAGCACCAGAAAAGATGCCTAGAGAGCGATTGGAGGGCCAGCTGCTCCAAATCTGACCAGACACAGGTGAGGTCTTATATCAAGACCTACCTTGTGGTGATAAGAGTGGCAAAAAATATTTTTCCGCTCTTATTGCATCTGCAGAGAACTGCCCAGCCACTCTGTTTAGGGTGAGCTGCTCCCTACTCCATGTGGGAGCACAGGAGGATCTCTTGCAGGGGTGATGATTTTGTGCGATACCTGCATGATAAAATCGCTCAGATTCGTGATGGCTTGGATTCTGCTTGGGTAAACTCAGATGGGATGACAGAGGTGGATCTTGAGAGTGTTATCTGGGAGGAGTTTGACTCTGTGGCTCCTGAGGACATGGACAGGATTCTGGGTAGGCTTAACGCTGTCACATGTTTATTGGACCTGTGTCCCTCCTGGTTGGTGCTGGCCTCCTGGGCGGTTACAGAAGGCTGGCTTCAGGGGATTATTAATACTTCTTTGGGTGACAGTGTCTTCCCTGCGACCCTGAAAGTGGCGGTGGTAGGCCCCTCCTCAAGAAGCCTTCCCTGGACCCGGCTATATTAGTGGCTCACAACTTGGGTGTCCTCCTGGATACACAGCTGTCTTTAGAAGATCATATGATGGCTGTGGCCAGGGGAGCCTTTTATCAGGTCTGCCTGATCAACCAGTTGCATCCCTTTCTCGACCGGGATGCCCTGCGCACAGTCATTCATGCCCTCATCACTTCCCATCTGGACTACTATAATGCTCTTTACATGTGGCTCCCCTTGAAGAGCACTCGGAGGCTCCAACTGGTCCAGAATGTGGCCACGCGGGTGATTATGGGGGCAACATGTCACACCCATGTAACACCTCTCCTGCGTAAGCTGCACTGGCTTCCAGTGGTCTTCCAGGTGCAATTCAAGGTGTTGGTGACCATCCTTAAAGCGCTCCATGGCTTAGGACCTGGTTATTTATAAGACCGCCTGCTGCCACCGATAGCCTCCCATCAGCTGGTAGGCTCCCACAGAGAGGGCCTCCTCAGGGTGCCGTCAGTCAAATTATGTTGACTGGCAGCCCCCAGGGGGAGGGCTTTATCTGTGGGGGCTCCCACTCTTCGTAATGAATTGTCCTCAGACTTACATAGGATCCCTGACCTTCGGGCCTTTCGCCGAGCCCTGAAAACCTTATTATTTCAGCAAGCTGGTCTGGTGGCATGAGAAATTTTAATGGGTTTAGTTTTTTAGTTTTTTGGTTTTAAATTATTGGCCATATTATTTAATTAGTTTTAAATTGTTTTAACTTTTGTATTGATGTTTTTATCGTTGGCTGTACACCACCCTGAGCCCCTTGGGAGAAGGGCGGTATAAAAGTTCAATAAATAAATAAAATAAAATCTCATTGGGTTCTTAACCCCTGGTGATCACAGAAAAGTGCAAGATCTATTTCACAGACAAAAGCCAGGAAAAGCACCCAGACCCAGACAAGATATCTCCTTCTTGCTTAAATCTGTGCTGACCAATTGGCCCCATCTTTACCCGAATCTTCAATAAATCACTTTATAACTATTGTCTTGTGCCAGAAATGAGAGGGGAGGGGGGACATGTAGATTGCAAAATGGCCCTGAGAAGTTCTTCTTATCTGCTTCTCAGAGAGGCCAGTACAATATCATCTTCACACTGGCGGATTGGTGGGAATCCATATAGGATGGTGGGGAGTGGTTCCTAATTCCCTTTATCCTGAACTGTATGCCCTGAAGGACTTCAGAGCATGCTTTGAATCTTGACTTGCTGTCATCCCTTCTCAATAAAAGGATTATTTTTGAAATACAAAGTTTTCAAGAGTTCATACTTTCTTGGAAGGGGGCAGAGACTGGTCTTTACATAAAGCAGGCTCTGCAATAATGGTCAACCCAGAGAGGAAATTTTTTTCCCCTTAATTTTCACACTACCGAAGGGACCCTGCAACAATGTCCAAATGAAGCAGTGAGCAAGGGAAAGCTGAGTGCTGAGGAGAAACCTCAACAACTACCCAGCCAGACACTGGCTCCATATGTCTCATCCAGGACATCAAAGCTGTCGGCATAGGAAAGAGAGACAGCTGGGATGGAAGACTAAAGGGTGACCCTTACTTATGGCAGCCATAAGCCGGGGTGGAAAATGGATCTGGAGGATCTCTCTGATCAGGAAGAGCTAACTGAGGAACCACTGGTGGATGATTGACTGAAGCAGTACATCAACCATATCGTGATGGAAGCCCTGGAAAATCTCAATGTTCGAGTGTCACCAATGAAGGAGAGTGGGCAGACAAGCAGTTGAGGAAGCTCGAGCCATCACCCAACTCAGCCATGGCTGACCAAGCAGACAACAAAGCTGCTGGAGTAGCAGCCACACCAGGTATCCAACTTCCTGCCATCCCACCTCAGGCGATTGTCCTTAACCAACCCAGGGGGCCACAGATAGAGAGGAAGCCCCCCCTTGGGGGTAAGATTCGATGGAGACCCCCAAAGCTTGAGATTTTTCCTGGCTCAAGTCCTTACCTACATGCAAGAGTATGGGTGGAATTTCCCAACCCAGGGGGCACAAGTGCGAGTCATCATCCTAGCCCTAGAAGGGGAAGCTGTCAGGTGGATGGTCAGTCTCCACAATGCCAATGCTCCAGAGCTACGAAACCTGTATCAATTCATGACAGTCCTGTGCCACTGCTTTGAAGACTTCCCCGCCAATCGCAAAGCCCATGATCACATTAGAGTTGTAAAGCAAGGCCGCTGTCCTGTAGCTGAATACACTGAAGAATTATGTGACCTGGTCAGCCAAGTCGACTAGCCAGAAGATATCCTAGTCTGCTGGTTCAAAGATGGACTCAACTGTACAGTGCCTCCCTGGCCCGTGACACCCCTAACTGCCTGCATGAATGGTACCTGATGGCAGAGGAGGCAGAGATTGACATGACCCGAAACCAGCACTGCACTGGCAAGGCTTGAAGAAGATCCTCACTCCAGGGGAAGCCAGAGCCATTCAAACCCCAAACTGCCATGGCACCAAGGTTGCTTTAAGTGTGGGAAGGAGGGAACCCAGAAGCGTTGTGGCGAGACAGGTTGGGAAAACACCAGGCTCTAATGAGCAGGTGAAAACTCAGCAAGATGAACCACTGTCTTTGCACCGGAACTCTCCTGTATGGACTGCGAAGAAGGAGATGCATCTCAGTTGGCTAAAGAGGAACAGGCAAGTTCCTTGAAAAGCCAGAGAAAACTCTTCGATCCGATCACAGGGGGTGGCGGACATTGTGAACCACCATGAAGCTGGGGCATCCAGAATAAGAATTGTGCAGGAGCAAAGATTTGAGCAGAGTTTTGGTACCGGGTGAATGACTGGCCAACTCACAGGAAATAAAGGAAAAAAACTGGAAAATTTTAAAGTTACCCTGGTGTGGAAAGAGCGGCTAAATAGCGTTGGTAATTGACAAAGAAGAGAGAAAGCGGAAGTGAAAGCACTAAAGCCCAAAATGGAATTGGATACTTAAATTTTAAATGTGGATATTGAATTTGGAGAGACTAAATTGACTATAAGAAAAGAAACCAAAAAGAAAATACTTTTGGAAAAGGATAGGATATAAACTGTTTAGAAAATTTTGAATTTTAAAAGAAGATTAAATTAGGAAGAAAAGCCTGCAATAGAAAGATTTTAAATTGAACTTGAACTGGAATGTAAAGTTGGAATTTGGACTTGTAAATTCGGATTGGACTGATTTGGTGCATATAAAGGTAAAAAAGAAGGAGGAGAAAAATTAAATAGTAAAGATTGTTAAAGTGGATTGCAAACAAAATGGATACTTTTTAAGTTACTGATTGGAATTGTGGATTGTATAGAGAAACAAGATCATTACAACATGGCATGTTTGCTTTGAAAAAAACTCTGAACTTTGAAAGGAATAACAACAGTGAGGGAAAAAACCTTGAACTTTGAAATAATATCAGCTGAACTAAAGAGGGTTTGTTTGTCTGCAAGCGGCTTGACTTTGATTATTAAAAAAGGAGGATTACAATGCAATTTTAAATTGGAATAATATTAACTCAGAAAGAACAAAATGGTGCAGGAACTTGAGGAAATGATGAAAATGATGAATTTATCACTGAAAATGGAAATAAGGGAAATGACTACGATGTTCCATGAAAAACAGAAATCTGATGATCCAAAAACTGAGTTAGAGTACATTCAAGTTGACAAGGAAATAACCAGTGAGAAATAAGAAAGAGAGATTTACAATAAAGAAGACAAAGACAGAGATTGACTATGGAAAACTAAATGGCTCTGTGGGTAGCAATAATAAAAAGGAGAAGTTTAAAGATTACATTGGGATTAACAATGGAAAAAATAGAAAAGGGGGAAAGAGACAAAGAGACAAAGAAGGAAAAGAGTGGGGAATAGAAAGAACATAAAAAATTTAAATGATTACACTGGGATTAACAGTGGGAATATAAGAAAGAAGGAAAAGAGATGGAAAAGGGATGGAAATATAGGACAACATAGAACAGTTTATGATTTTAAAATACAAAATGATTACATTGGGATTAACAATGGAAAGTTAAGAAAAAGGGAAAAGAGATGGGAAATAATGGGAAATACAGGACAAAATAGGAGAGTTCAGGATTTTAAAGCACAAAAGAAAAGAAGGGGAAATAAAAATAAAAAAATAAAAATAGAAAGGGAGAAAGAAATGAAAGAGGAATATGTTGTATACATTTTGAATTGAAATATGAATTGAAGTAAAAATTATAGATATATGAATATTAGAAAAATATGAAATTTGATACTAATTAAATAATTTAAAATAATGGAAAATTATAGGGATGTACGAATGAAATGAAATAAGATTTAGAAATATGTTTACTTAAAATTAGAGAAATTGTAATGATTGGAATATTTTTAATTGTATTGTTGGAGTTTATAAATATTTTTAATTGCATATTGGAATTGATTTGTGGTGAAAAGAGAAATGATTAAGATGTGGTTTGAAGAGTAAATATATATTTTTGATAAAGTATTTGAAAATTAGAGATAAGATTTAAGGAAGCAGCTTGGTTTATTAATATTATACAAAGAGAAAAAACTGCTATATAATTAACTGATTTTTACTAAGATATTGGAGTATATTATTTGGAACAAGATTTAAGGAATATATGGTATAAAATGTTTTGATATATTATTTTGATATGAAATGAATGTGTCAGGTTTCGAGGTCATAAAGCACATCAAGATGCATTATCTTAGTGCTGACAAAATGATTGTAATATTAAGAATTATGTTAAATGAGATTTCAAATTTAAGGGGTTTAATATAGAGAGGAAGGGAAAAATGGGATTTGGTTAAGATTAGAGACAGGATGAATGGGTAATATTGATTTAAAAAAGGAAAGGAAAGGAAATGAAAGGAAAGGACAGGACAGGACAGGACAGGACAGGACAGGACAGGAGGACAAAAAGTAAAATAAAGAGAATAAGACCTGCGGGGAGAAAGATGGCCTCTCCCAAGGGGAAAAAAAGAAAGACGGCTCAGTGCTCACCAAATAGTAAGGAAGGCAGAATCAATCCACAAAAACAACAGAAAATTGATGGATTTTGTCAACCTATACCATCAATAGTGAGTTGTGCATCCTCCCCCCTTCCTCTGCCAGATAGCTGTGAGGCATTGGCACTGTTTGGGGATTCTTCCTTGGAATGGGATCTGCAGGCACCGGCCAAAGAGAGCCAGGTAAGAAGCCAGTCAAGAGGCTCGCTAACCCCTCCGTGTAATCGGATGACAAATGACTCAGCAACTTTAAGTGAGTTAGCTCCATGCCAGGATAAGGGCCTAGAGTCAGAGTTTTACAACCACAGTGAATTAGCTTTAGAGCTTGAAAACCATCTAAGTGATAATATAAAGGATTTTATCAGCTGGCATAGTTTGCTCACTTCTCAGACAGTTTTGGCCATTTTTAACCAGTTTGCAGAGGTGCATTTAAAGTTGGATTCTGTGATCAAATGTATTGCTGCAGTACAGATAGAAAAGCCACGGGTAATTTCAACCAGTTGCCAGACAGAACGACCTGGCCAGATATCATCAATGATGCAACCAAGGGAAGGAGTAAGCAGATAGCATATTGACTGTAATCGTAATCATGGGAAAAAAAAAGATGGTTAGCTGGTTGGGCCTGAAATCCCGTGGCACAGGAGTGGTGGTGGCGGGGGACACGTGATTGTTGAAGGAGCAGATAGTATTGAACATATATAATTCTGAGATAAATGCAGGTAGATGGACTTCAAAAAGACGGATAATGACCTCTTTGTCAGTTTCCTTGGAGTGACAAGGGGGCAATAGATTTGGCAGCATATGAATATCTTCCACAATGTGATAATTATTCCAGAATTCTTTTTAAGTTCAAACAACAACTCTTTCCTAGCCTGCTCATGCGAATGAGAGGATTCTTGGCTCTTTATCAAATTTTACCAACTCAAGTTTTTTCTAGTGGCAAAGTCAACCCGCTGATCCAGAGAGCCCCCAGGGAGAGTGTTGCAGTGCGTGGGATGGCTGACTGGGAAAGCGAACTAAATGGGGAAAGCAAGTTAACTGAAATGGGGAAGAGATTTAGTATTACAGAGGAAATGTCAGTTAAGGTTTTGATCCAGCTAATGTGAAACTTCCTTCAATTGGCTTAATGCAAGATGAGACATTTGATTCTGCCTGCTTGGAAACTTTTTCCTCACTTTCACTAACTTGAGCAGCAAGAAGTACTTAATAAACTTAAAGAGACGAGGAGGCTGCTGAATATACAGACAATTTCCTCTGCTGCTTCTTTGACATTGATTGTTCTGCCCCCATCAGGGCATGATGCAGTTCTGGAGAGTCAACAGCTTATAAACCCAGGAAGCCTGATGCCCACATCTATACAGCACAAAGTGCCAGAGACAGCAGACCTGATAGTGCAAAGTGCTATGGAATGAACATCGAAGATGCAAGGCACTCAGGAAGGAATCCCCCAGCCCCCCTTAGTGGCAAAGATGATTCCAAGAAATGACATAAGCGCAGTGCCTCATGTAAAATCATTTACCGAGGCAGAGATTAATAGAGCCTATGGACCTGCAAGCCCGAAAGCAACAGGCAGAGTAAATGACACCTAAACAGACTTCTATGGAGCTCAGGTTATTAAATTTATTTATTACATGTATTTATATGCCGGGATTTTAATGCTCATGTGGGTCCCTCGTTGGACCCTTTTATTGAAAATGGTACAATTCCAGACGGATAATTATATAATCAACAATCATGGGACTCCCAAGATAGGAAAAAGAATAAAGATGGGGGAAAATTTCTAACAATGATATACAACTGTAACCTTCAAATTGTAGGCTAGTACTCGGAAGCTAAAAGATACCCCATAACTTTTTTTGGCCCTAAGGCATGTAGCTGTATTGATTACTTTTGTGTTTCTTACAGCTTAGTATCGGGCAACTTCGGTCTTGACGTTACCAAGGCCAGAAAGCGATCATCTTCCGATTGAGACATCCCTGGTAATCCCTTCGATTTAAGGAACAGGAATCAAACAATTCAACAGATAGGCTTTGACTTAGAAATAGCTCATGAGAGAAGACTAACATGGAAGAGAGCTGATAGTAAAGCAGTGACAGAATTTATGAATTCACCATGTGTGGAAGCCTTAGTGCATATATGCTCAAATAGTATGGGTGAACAAGAGCTTATAGTATATTTTGCTGAAATATGCCATAAATTGAAGCATTTTTTCATGACTACCAAGCCAAAGGGCCAGTTTGATTCTAGTTACTCAACATGGTTTGATAATGACTGCAAGGAAAGGAAAAAACAGCTTAGGAAATCACTTAGGAGATACTTAATCAGCCCAAACATGGAATTACAGAAGGAGTATATCACCATAAGGAAGAAATATAAGCAGCTATTGAAGAGGAAAAAGGCCTCTTATATTGACAGTTTATGGGCTGGCCTAGAACAGGCAGCAAAGCTGGTCTCACCTACACTTTTCTGGTTGGAGGTCTCAAAAATTATTAGAGATAGAAAACCAATAAATGACCCAAACATTATGGCAGAAAGTTGGAAGAAGTATCTGGCCACTCCTGCGGCAGTGGAAAGCACTGATGAGGTGATATCCTTTCTGAGCTCGATACAGGGATATGAAGCCTTACCCCAGTGGGAAGAAGTGTCAATCATGGAGGTGAGGCGTTTAATTTCCTCCCTGAAGACAAACAAAGCTCCAGGACAGGATGCGCTCCCAGCATCGTTGTTTAAAGATAACATAGCCTGGTGGGTGCCTGTCCTGGCGGGCCTCTTTACTTTTATCAATAGAACAGGGCAAATTCCTGCCAGTTGGCATTTATCAATAATTGTTCCATTATATAAAAAAGGCTCTAGAGATAACCCAGATAATTTCTGTTTAATTAGTCTAATTGATATATCAGCAAAAATTTATGCTAAGTATTTGCTTCATAAATTAGAAGATCGATTAATGAGAAATAACATTTTAGCTGAAGAACAGGCAGGCTTTAAGAGTGGAAGATCTACTATAAATAATTGTTTTGTGTTGGACCATCTAATAACAAAGTTTAAGTTCTGGAAAAAAACACTGTATGTGGCATTCATAGACCTTTGGCTCAATTGATAGACAAATTTTATGGGATAAATTAGAGGCCATGGGAATAGAAAAGAAATTGTTATATTTAATTAGATTATTATAAATGGAAACCCAGGTAAGAGTTTGAGTGAACAGGACAGGATCAGTAACGAATGCAATCCCAATAAAGAAAGCCGTTAGACAAGGTTGCATCTTAGCCCCAACACTTTTCAATTTATATTTAAATGATCTTCCAAAATGTTTGGAAGACATATCACTCCATGGGCCTAGTATAGGAACAAGACAGGTAAATTACTTGTTATATGTCGATGATACAATTTTGCTGTCGGCCTACAGGTAGGGCTATGAAGGTCATTTGGGAGGTTGGCAACATATTGAATAAAAAATCACTTGACAATCAAAGGTAAGGCTATTTAGCAGGCAACAGAAAACGAGGAGATGGGTTTTAAATGGCAGAAGAATAGAACAAGTTCAGTCATTTATCTATTTAGGGCTAGTATTTCAGACAAATGGCAAATGGAATAAGCAGATAAAAGCCGGAGCTCGGAAGGCCTTGGCTCGGATGGCCCAACTAAACAAACTTATTTTAGAGAAAACTCCATCTTCATTAACCCCAGTGCTAAAGGTCTTTCAGGCAAAAATTGAACCAATACTTATCTATGGGGCAGAAATATGGGGGTTAGTTAAGTTGCCTGGGCTGGAAACTCCTCAAAATAAGTTCTTGAGGAGAATTTTGGCAGTGTCCCCTGGAATCCCACCTTGTGTAGTAAGGGTAAAAATGGAACTCCATGCGATTGGCACTTGGACCATGCTGAAGACTGTTTATTATTGGTTAAGAATAATTGAGATGAAGGAAGGGAGGTTACCAAAACTAGCGCTAATGGATCAGATTATCTCAAGTAATAAAAATAATTGGTTATCAAGAGTTCTGAAGCAGGTATCTAGCTCTGATATTCCTTTAAATTGGCAGCAGCACGATCACAGGCAGATCCGAAATTGGATTGCACAGAGACTTAAGGACATAAGTGCACAATCGGATATTGCACAGGTGATAGCAGTAAAAGTTTGCCCCTGGTTATCGGCCAATAAACAAAATTTTAAAATAGAAAAATATTGAATTGTGCCTTTGTTTCCTGTCATAAGGGAATTTTTTTACCAAATTGAGATTAGACCAACTTTAAACAAACATGCTTTGGAGTAGGTATAGGGGTATCCCTACAAGTGAAAGAGTCTGTTTATGTGGGAAGGGGGAAGTTGAAACAGTGACCCATGTAATTTTTGACTGCCCCCTGTATTCAGATTTGAGGGAACATCAGCTGGGCAGGATATTTTATGTAAGCACCCCTAAGTCTAAAGAGCGCTACTTGCAACATTGTTGGTTAGATTCTAACTTGCAGCTGGTGAAATGGATTGCCAAATTTGCTATAAAATTGATGGAAAAAAAGAACAAAGTTGGTGCAGTAGAATGGGATAGATTGCAAGAAAGAGCATTTGACTTAATGCAATTCTAATAGTAGTTTTAAGACTGATTGGGTAGACACAGGGGTGACATTGTAATATTATCTTAATCATATTTAATGTGTATCTCAAATTATTGTATTCTATTCTGATTTCATTCTAGATTGTATTTTACTCTAATTTCATTTTAAATGAAATTTAAAATGAACACATTTTAAATCGTGTTTTAATCCTATTCCAATTTCATTTTAAGTTGTTTCTACCAAATTGTTGTAATAATTGTTTCTGGAGCTCTGCACTTTGGCCTAAGGGCTAATCAATAAATAAAGAAGAAGGGAGAATAAATTCTATGGCAAAAAGGAAATATATAAACTGTGTTGAAATGACTAAAAATTGTTTAAATTTGTGAACCAGCCAATACTCTGTTCAGAAAAAATATATTGTATGTGTGTGTGTCTGTGTGTCTAAAAAATGAAAAAAAAACTTTTTAAAAAAGTATGGGAAGGAGGGGCACAGCAGAATGCCAGTCAAAAACCCCTGCCAGAAAGCCTGATCACCCATCGGGGGGAAGCCTGCAAAAACCACCCTTCGAGGAAAAGAAACCGCACTGAGAAGCCGAGAGACCATGGAGTTCCGTTCCTCTCCAAAAAAAAAAGGAAGAAACTCCGGCACCCCGAGAGGACCTGAACCAGTCCGAAAATGATCCGGAAAATGACCCACTATTAAGCAACCCAATTGAACCAGTCATCCTACTCCTAAGACTTTTTATCACCATCCAAGAGAAATGGGAAGAAGTTGCAGCATTGCTGGACTCGGGGTGCACCCAATGCCTAATTAGCCCAACCTTGGCAGGGAGATTGGGAATTCACCTAAGGAAAATGAAAACCCCCATTGCTTTTTGCCAGCTACACAGAACTGTAGCTGGGGGCAGGGGGGAGCCAGCCATTTTTTTGCCACAGAATCATTGCAAATGAAGCTAGGGGATCATAGTGAGATCCTCATATTCATAGTAGCCCCAGGAATGGAATGGCCACTAGTCCTAGGGCTCACTTGGTTACAGAAGTGGAACCCTAAAATAAACTGGAAGAGAGGAATTGTAAAATTCCAGGGGCATGTAATCTTCATGAACATCCCAAAGGGAAAAGAAGGAAAGAAAAACAGAGAAATGGCAATGACCTGCCACTCTACTCAACCCACTAGCATCCCCAAAGAATTCCAGGATTTGTTTTATTTTTTTCATGTTTGTTTTTTATTTCTATAACACTCAATTTTCATCAAGCAGTAGGTATTCTGGGTACAATTATATCTTGATAGTCATATTTATACATCTCCATTATATTTAGTCATCACCATCATATTAATAATATAATAACATTATGATATAATAACTTTAATACTTAACATTTATGTCTTCTTTAATGACTCTTCTCTGTACCATTTCCTCCCTTTATATCTTTCCCTTTCTAAATTCTTTCTATTATCTAGCCATTGATAAAATGTGTCCCATATCAAAAAATAATCAGTTTCTCCTTTATCCTTAATAGCAAGTGTTAAATTATCCATTTTTGCACAATATAATATTTTTAAAATTACATTCTCCTCAGATGGGTTCTCATCACTTTTCCATTGTTGCGCAAATACAATTCTGGCTGCCGTTAATATATGCAAAATCAAATATGCAGTCTTTTAATCATATTTTTCTGGTAGAATGCCCAGCAAAAATATTTTTGATTTCAGATCTATATGTAGTTTTACCATTTTTTCCAGCCATGTGTGTATTTTTGCCCAATATTTTCTTGCTCTTGGGCATACCCACCACATGTGATAATATGAACCAGATGTTTGATTCAGGGGTGAAATCTAATTTCTTTTTGCCACTGGTTCTGTGGGCGTGGCTTGGGGTATGGCCTGGTGGTGGTCATGTGACTGGGGGGCGTGGCTACAAAAGACCAGGAGCAAAAAGACACACACACACACACACACACTGTGTGCACAGCAGTACTGGTAAGGTTTTTAGCGAGCAGCTCAGGAAGCCAGACTTGCTTTCATGAAAGCTTCCTTACAAATGGAAAAATGGCAGGAGCAAGCAAGCACTTCTTTTTGTGCTCCTGCCATTTTTCCACTTGGAGAAGAGGAGAAAGAAGAAGACGAGGGCAACAATCCTGGGCGTGTGAAGCAAGGCGTGAAAATCCACAGCAGGAAGCCCGGGGTGAGCGAAAAGAGGAAGCAGCCAAGCGCTTTGTTTCTCCAGAACTGGTAGAAAAAATGCTTAAAAAGTTAAAAAAAAAGTTCCTATGATCACGCATCGCTCATCTGATCGTCGGAACTTTTAAAAAACTTTTTAAGCATTTTTTTTACTACCAGTTCTCTGGAAGTAAAAGCAGGAAGTAATGATGACTGGATGGGTGGGTGGAGCCTCGAGTTGCCATTTGCTACCAGTTCTCCGAACCACCGGCCGTCATCACTACCTACTTGCCCGAGCCGGTCCGAACCGGGAGCATTTCACCCCTGGTTTGATTACACTTCTAACATTTATTGGATCTATCTTTAAAATTTTTTGCCAATCTTGCTGGTGCAAAGTACCATCTATAAAACATTTTATACAAGTTTTCCTTATATGCAGTTGACATCATCAATTTAATATTTCTATCCCACAATTTCTGCCACTTGTCTAATTCTATTGCGTATCCAAAGTTTTTAGCCCAAGCATATCAGGATTTGGCTGAGGTATTTAATGAGGAGTCATCCAATGAACTTCTACCCCATTGCGCCACGGACTGTGCCATTGAGATCCTACCAGGGACTAAATTCCCAAAACTGAAAATGTACTGCATGTCCCTCAGAGAACTAGATGAACTTAGTGTTTATCAACAAAAACCTAAAAGGAAATTAGTCTGGGTAAAAGAATCAATCACTTTAGGCAATAGCCATCTTCTCAAGATAGAAGGCCATGATTTACCACAGGGCTGGCATATAGCACTTTGGCAGAATAACACCCCACAAAGCAAATGGTTTACCTGGCATTATATAAGGAACATCTTAATTCAAAATTGGGAGAAGATTCAGTAAAAAATATTATATTAAAATGCCGTGCTGGATATCACCTTTAGAAGCATTAACATATCCAAAATTATATAATCCTGCAAAAAAAATTAATGTATAAAGATCTGCTGAATGCACGAGGAGAGATAAAATCAAAACAGGAATTGAATTCCCAGGGTTTGCAATTGGATTGGTGACCTATATACAGATCCAATCAAAATATAAAAAAGACAGAGATAGGAAAGGTATAAATGTCGATTTGCAGGATTTAGACAAAATCTTGTTGGGCCAGGAAAAAAGCATGATTTCTAAAAGTTATAAACTTTTGATGAGATTAGAGATTGGCAACGAGATAATAAAGGATACAATGATTGCCTGGGGGAAAAATTTTGGCTATCCAGTTCATTTGGAGAAATGGCAAGAGATTTGGTGGGGGAATATGAAGCTAGTAGTTTCTACTGCATACAAAGGGAATATTTACAAGATGATATACAGATGGCATCTTTCACCTGATAGATTGGCTAAAATGCTTACTGGACAGTCTGCTGAATGCTGGAAGAGTGTGTTTGAGCGGGGCACATATTATCATCAATGGTGGATGTGCCCAGAGACAGTAAAATTTTGGGAGAAAGTAAAAAAATGGCTTAAGGAGATCTTAAACCAAGAGATTGAATGGCAACCAGAGACATGCTTGCTTGGCTCCAAACTGAAAAATATCAAAAAAGATTCATGGTATCTTGCTCTACATATCATCACGGCAGTGAGATTAACATATGCTCAACTTTGGAAAGATAAAAATACCCCATCAGAGGAAGCAATTATAAAGAAGATTTTAGATTGTTCGGAAGCAGATAAATTGACTAAAAAACTGAAAGATAGAGACCAAACGCAAACATGTTTATCTTGGGAAAAACTGTATACTTGGATATCAAAGAGAAAATCATAACCCAAATCAGATTAGGAGTCATATTTATTGAAAAACTTATATTATACAAGTAAAGTGAGGTCGGATAGACCTAATTGATTTACAAATATAAATTAGGTTGTTCTGTCTCCCCCAGAATGTAATATAGATATATTGTACTGAATATTAAGTTATCGGTATTTTTTTTTATTGAAAAATTTTTACAATACAATTTTTATCCCCCCCGGGCTTCCTTTACTAACAAAACATCAATCTTATATATCAATCAATATTAAACAAAAAAAATATAGGTGAGATCCAGATAAGATATCATAAGTTTTAACATTGAATAAAGTAAAATTAATCTAAAATATATACTAAACATAAATCATATATAGTCACTTATCAGATACTTCTAACATTATATTCTACCCCCCTAAATCAAATATAAACTAACCATAAGTCATTTATAAAAACTTAACAGATATTCTTAAAATTTTTCTAGATAGCAGTATAACAAATATATATAAACTTATTTTTAACATCATAATTTTTCTAAGTAATAATATAGTAAGTATATATAACATTATAAGTTTTCTAGATAGCAATATAATTTCAAATGTTCAATAAAATAATAAAAATATTTATAAACCATATATAAAAAAACTTGACTAATATTCTTAAGACTTTTCTAGACGAAAGTATAAAATATGTATAAACAGTAATGATATATAAGAAATATATATGACATAATAAGTTTTCTAAATAATAATATAATTTCAGATATTTAATAAAATAACTATAATAGGAATAATTATAAGTCCAATACTAATTGAAACTTCTTGATTTGATATTTATTCTGCACATAATCTATACATTTCTTCCACTCCCTAACAAAGGCTTCATGGGTCCTATCTTTTAAGTATGCAGAAATCTTTGCCATTTCCGCAAAATTAGCCATCTTTAATGTCCATTCCTCTATAGTAGGTACACTATCTTTTTTCCAGTATTGACCAATCAGTAGCCTAGCTGCAGTAATCATATATAAAATCAATCTCGTTTCGCTCGGTGAGCGATCCTTAACTATCCCTAATAAAAAAAGCTGCGGAGAAAATTGAAGCTTCTTTTTCAAAACATTCTGCATAACCCACCAAAGTTTAATCCAAAATGCTTTCACTTTTCTACAAGTCCACCAAATATGAAAGTATGTAGCATCCAAACAATCACACTTCCAACATTTAGGCTGAACATTTGGATACATACATGATAATTTCTTGGGATCTAAATACCATCTATAAAACATCTTATAAAAATTTTCCTTCAAGTTCTGTGCTTGTGTAAATTTAACATTCTGGACCCAGATCTTTTCCCATGTTTCCAACATTACTGGTTCTGCAAAGTTTTGTGCCCATTTTATCATACAATCTTTAACTAATTCACTCTCTGAATCTCGGATTCTTTATATGCAACTGTTCTTTTTCCTTTATTTCTGACTCCAATTCTGTTCTTATCTTTTGTCGTGTTGACCTATACTTAGAATTCATATAGATCAATACACCTCTCATATAGGCCTTACTTGCATCCCAGACAACTTCAATAGGTGTACCCTTATTCAAGTTCAATTGAAAAAATTCCTTAACATGTTTTTTAAGGTCAGCTATATTCTTCTCATATCTAAATAAAATCTCGTTCATTCTCCAAGATCTTCTCTCCCTCTTACCAAAGTCCATTTCCATCCATAACGGACTGTGATCCGTTAAAGTTCTGGGAAAAATCTTAGTTGTAGCCATTTTAGTAAGTAGATCAGAAGTAACCAGCATAAAGTCAATCCTAGAAAAAGATTTATGTCTATCAGAAAAAAATGTAAAATCCAGTTCCTTCAGATGGTGAATTCTCCATACATCCTTCAGTTCTAATTCTTCTTTCAATGCAAAAAATGTCTGTGGTAATTTATTCCCCCTCTTAGCCAATGTCTTCTTGTCAAGGGTTGTATCAATCACACCATTCCAATCTCCCATAATCAAGAAAGACTTATAATTCCATTGCAATATTTTAGCATGTAATAATTTATAAAAAATTTCCTGCTGTTGGTTTGGGGCATAAATTCCAATCAGAAGCAATGGAACATTCTGTATATTTATTTCAACTGCAATATATCTTCCTTCATCATCCGATTCTACAAGTTTAGCTGGTATTCTTTTAGAAATATACAAAACTATTCCATTCCTTTTCACAGAACTAGAAGACATAAAATGTGTTCCAAATTTTTGATTTATCAAGTATTTTTGGTCCTGGGTTCTAATATGAATTTCTTGCAAACAAACAACATCATTTTTATACTGCTTCAAATAATAAAATATTTTCCTTCTTTTCTGTGGAGAATTCAAACCATTCACGTTCCATGATAAAAGTCTAACTGTCATTTGAGGATTCTTGAAGCGTATCGAGCAATTGCCTAAGACCCTGTTCAACAGCAGAGGTCTTTCGTCTCGCTCCTCCCACTGCTTCAGATTTCTGTATTTTCCCATTTGCCCCCTTCTCTTCTTGTGGCACCATGGACCTCTGCTGTTTTTGCTTCTCTAGTCTTTGCTTCTCTGCTGCACGGGTTATATGTTGATCTTTTGGTTTTTGCGCCAACAGTTCAAGGTCCAAATCCATCTCTCTTGTAGCTCAGGGGTGCTTTATTCTAGGCTCTGGGAGATCTGCAAAAAAATCCTCTGAGAAACCACTTACTGCTCCTAAAAGTACTTCCCTTGCTGTTTCTCAAATTGCCTATAGTTCTTGTTGCCTGAGCAATTCTTGAATCCCTTCTTCAAATTCCTTGTCTTTAGAAATTCCTTCTGCAGATAAAAATGTGGATGAACATGGGGGTGTTGAAGTTTTTTTAAGAACATTGTGATAAAAATGTTCTGCTTTTTCCACCGAATTTATACGGTATCTTACATCCTCATATCTCAAGATGATACCAACAGGAGCATCCCATCTAAATGGAAACTGACGCTTTTTCAGTTCATTTACCAAAAAACCATAATCTCTCCGATCTCTTAACATTTTAGGTGGCAAACATTTTAGGTGGTCTTTAAAAACACCAATTTGGTTACCCTCAAGTTGAACAGTAGTGTGGAAAGAGTTTTGCAAAATTTTGTTTCTCAGCCTTCTATCAGTAAAATAAATCACAACATCTCTAGGCAAATTCCTTTGTCTTGCCACACGAGAATTAACCCTGTAAATCTTGTCAATTCTGTTACCAATTAGCTCAGGTTCAATTTTTAAAATCTTGGACAGTACATCCACACAAACTGCCCTCAAATCCTCTCTGTTATTCTCCCTTACTCCTCTCAATCTTAGAGTGAACTCCATAGACTGAAACTGCATCATCGTAATTTCATCTTCTAATCTCTGATTTTTCACATCAACTTTAAAAAATTTCTCTTCTGCATCCTTCTTATTAGATTCCACTTCTAAATTTAAATCATCCACTTTTTTCTCCACCACCACCAACGCATCTGTGAAAGCAGTTACTATTTTAGTTACATTCTGGTTTAACTTGTTACTTTTTTCCTTGACCCACTCCTTCATTTCCGTTTGGTTTTTCTCCATCTTTTCCTCCAATTTATTCATTTTATCAGCAAGACCTCCTATTGAATTGGCTATAAAAGCTTTCAAATCCTCATTCCCACTTTCTTGAGTTTGACTTTGAGCCTGTGCTTGTAATTTAACTGGCTTTTCCTTTGTCTGGTGTGTGGGGGACTCCCCCCCTGTTTTTTTTGAAGCCATGCCTGAACAGAATCTTAGTCTCTGGAAAAAAGAAAATCTTCCTCCTTTTCCTGTTACTCCAGTTTTTCTCCCCAGTTTTGCAGAAAAGGGATCAGATAAATTATATTTCTAATTTAAAATCTTGCCAGTATATTTCTTTCAGTTACTACCAGGCAGGCTGTTAATCACTCAGATTGTCACTTTCACTTTTCACTTTCACTTCCTCCGTTTTAACCAGATGCCATTTTTCCACGCACTTTCACTCAGAAGCTTAAGCTGAGGATTCTTTGAAAATTCTTTGAAAATACTTATAACGCTTAGAAAAAAGTCCAGGTCTCACCAAATTCTTTAGTTGCAGCAAAGTCCCAATATAAAAGGTGGAGTTGCTCTCGTCGTCTCGCTCTGCCGCTAGGCAGAGGTCCCTCGCCGCACGGAGCTTCAGTGGGTTGGAAAGGGAGCCCTCACTCAGAACGCTCTTCAGGGCAAAGGAAAGACCCTGGCGGCAGTTCTGGGGGCTCTACCTGACCCCACCGGCTCTGTCCTTCCTTCCGACCCGAAGGGAGAATTTTCAAGCCGCCTGCCGATTGCAGAGCGGCTCTAACACACAGCGAAGAAGGCGGCCATAAAAAAAAGCCATCCGGTGATGACGGAGATGCCACCCGGAAGCCCTTTATTATTAAGGTACTTTTTATAGACATATATGTTATTTGTTTTGTTGTCCTATTTGTTATGTATTTGGTGTGTTCTTTTTTTTTAATGGTAAAAGTAAATAAAGATTATTTTTTAAAAATAAAAATAAAACAAAAACAAAAACCTAAAAGGAGTTTCATTGAAGCTACCCAACCAAAAATAGCAGCCCCAGTGTTTTTCCGCAAAAAAAAAAAAGATGACTCCTTATGTCTCTGCATTGACTACTGTCATCTGAATATGATCAGCATGGAAAATATGTACCCACTCCCCCTCATGAAGGACATGCTGGCCCATCTCTCTAAAGGAAAAATCTTTTCAAAGCTGGATTTACGAAAGGCATACTACCGCATCAGAACTAGGAAAGGGGATGAGTGGAAGACTGCCTTTAACACCCTGCTGGGGTGCTACAAATTTAAAGTACTGCCTTTCAGATTACAAGGGGCCCCTGCTGTGTTTATGCAACTAATTAATGAGCTGCTCCATGAACATTTATACAAAGGGGACCTTGGTGACATTCTAATTTACACCAATACAAAAGCAGAACACATATAAAACTAGTCTTTGCAGTTCTCACTAAACTCCAAGCTGCCAAACTCTATGCAAAACTCTCTAAATATGAGTTCCACCAAGAAAGAATTGACTACCTGGGATATAGAATATCCCATGAGGGAATAGAGATGGATCCACAAAAAGTAAAAGCTGTCAATGATTAGTAGCTGCCCCAAACCCATAAACAAATACAAAGTTTCTTTGGTTTTGCTAACTTTTCTCATCAATTTATTTCAGCCTTTGCAAAAATTGCCCTCCCCATTACAAACCTGCTAAAGATGAAAGGGTGGGGGGAACCAAAACCAAGGCAGCCCATTAATTGGACAATGGAATGCCAAGCGGTGTTTGAAAAACTCAAAGAACTATTCTCAGCCCAACCAATCCTAAAGCACCCAGACCCAGAACAACCATTTGTCATCCAAGCAGATGCCAGCAACATGGCAGTAGGAGTGATCCTACTTCAAAACAATGAACAGGGACAATTGCAACTATGTGTATACACATCCAAGAAATTGACAGGAACTAAGCAAAGATGGGCCATACGGGAGAAAGAGGCTTATGCAGTATGATGGGCCCTCCTCACATGGAGACAATTCTTAGAAGGGAACAAAATCTTCTTCAAAGTCTGGACTGATCATAAAAACTTAGAAGCTCTGAAGACCCCATGAAAACTCTCCCACAAACAAGTACGTTGGGTGCAACACTTTAAACATTTACATTTTACCCTCAAATATCTCCCAGGAGGAAAAAACTTCTTAGCTGATGTCCTGTCCAGAAAATCTCAATACAACAGCTGTGCAGCTGCAAAAAGACAACAAGGAAAATTCCCAGGACTTTTACAAACTGTAGCAGAATCTTCAGCACCCTGGAGAGAGATTTCTATAGATTTTATAGTGGAGCTGCCTGAAGGCATGGAAACAGTTATTTGAGTTGTAATGGACCTCTTTTCATAACAGGTCCATTTCATACCCTCCCAAAAGATCCTAACAGCCAAGGCATTAGCAAAAATGTTTTTAGTTCACATTTATTGCCTCCATGGACCTCCCCAACTGAATATCTCAGATGGGGTGTCCAATTCACCTCCAAATTTTGGCAGGCTTTCTTAAACCTGTTAGGCTCTGCCCAGGGGCTGTCCTCTTCGCATCATCCCCTAGGCGAATGGGGGGAGGGGGGAAAGAAAGCCAATGGTGTATTGGAACAATACGTAAGATGTTTTATTAACTACCAACAGGACAATTAGACTGACCTGTTACCTTTTGCTGAAGTAGTTTACAACAACTCTGAACATGGTAGCACTGGCTTCACCCCATTTCACAGGTAGTCACAGGACAAGAATTTAACTCCATACCAGCTAAGGAACCTGACATCCCTTCCCTTAAGAAGTGGATAAACAACCTACAAACCACCAGTGGTCAGACTAGCTCTACAAGAGGCTAGAGCAGTTTTTAAAATTCAAACTGACAAGAAACGCTGTGAAGACCACATATATCTATCCACAAAGTTTCTACAATCCTACAACTGCCTAAGAAACTGGGACCAAAATTCATTGGCCCATTCCCCATCACCAGAATCATAAACCCTGTCATGGTAGAACTCCTCTTTCCTAAGACACTTAGGTAGGTTCATCCAGTGTTTCACTGCAGCCTACCCAAGCCAGAAATCACTTCAAAAGTCAGGTCCCCTTTGCCCACACCTCCAACCCCCATTATGTTGGAAGGAGAACAACATTTTGAAATTAAAGATATCCTTGACTCCCACACTCACCATGGCTCCATACAATATTTAGTGGCATGGAAACACCTGCCATCCTCTCAGAACAAATGGATACCCAAAAAACATGTAAAAGCCCCCACACTGTTAAGGAAATTCCACCTGAAATACCCTCACAAACCATCCTAAATGCTAATGTATTATACTGTATGTTTTATGTCTTTCTATGTGGATTTTTCATTTTTCTGAGGAGTGCAATATGTCACATCTGTGTATCTGCCATTCTTCATGGAAGAAGGGGGGATTTGGATTTATCACATTTAGTTCTCTTTCCTAAGTATCCTATTTCCTGCCTGATCCTCTTTGTATAAACTTTAACCTGATTTATAACCATTGCCTGGTGCCAGAAATCCTGGAGAATTCTGATCTCTTGGGAAATGAGAAGGGAGGGGGGGGGAATCCCATTGCGAACCGGTAGTAAGTAGAACCCACCCCTCTGGGATGCCTTCCCCTTGTATGTAACACCCCTCCTGCGCGAGCTTCACTGGCTCCCGGTGGTCTTCCCAGTGCGCTTCAAGGTTTTGGTTATCACCTTTAAAGCACTCCATGGCTTAGGACCTGGTTATTTACGGGACCGCCTGCTACCACCAATAGCCTTCCACCGGCCTGTACGCTCCCATAGAGAGGGGCTCCTCCGGGTGCTGTTGGCCAAACAATGCCGGCTGGCAGCCCCCAGGGGGAGAGCCTTCTCTGTGGGAGCACCTACTATCTGGAACGAGCTCCACCCGGATATACGGAGGATCCCGGACCTGCGCACCTTCCGTCGCGTGCTCAAGACCTATTTATTCCAACAAGCCAGCCTGACCTAAGTTATTTTCTCCTTTTAATTATGAATTTTAATTTGTTTTAAATTATTGGGGTTTTAATTGTCAGCCAAATTATTTAATTCGTTTTATTCTATTTTAAACTTTTGTATTTAAATGTTTTATTTATGGCTGTACACCGCCCTGAGTCCCCCAGGAGTAGGGCAGTTTATAAATCTAAGAAAAATAAAAAATAAAAATAAATAAATAAAATAAAAATTCAATGAGAAATGCTAAATCTTGGCTAGAGCTAGTATTAAGGTATATTTGATCCTAGTAGCAGGAATGGAATAAATACATTCTTTCAAGTTTTCAATGAAAATCTTTGAATAAGATTATAATAATTGTCAGCCTCCGCTTTTCTCTGCTTTGGCTGTCATAGTAATGGAGAGGGAGGGTAGGTAGCTGGGCTATGGATGAGCCCAGGAAATGAAATCAATTCTTAAGCTGTTATCAGGCCAATGGCCACCGCATTCCTGGATGATAACACGACCAGACGTGTGCTCCCATCTGACCCCTAGGAGACCTTTGGATTGGATGATTTATGGTGGACAATGGGAGGGGATGCTTTCTATCTGTAACTTTCGCACTTTTTGCCTCAGAATCCTACTTTCCATGGTTGCGTTCACTTTATATCTAGTAAAAGTACCATGCTTTAGTTTATAATGAAGTCTGGGTTTTCTTTTCCTGGATACTGAAGGAAGCATAGACTAATAATCTCTAAAAAGGAGTGAAGAAGAAACCTTTACAAGTAATAGATGGCAAGGGAGCATATCATACAGCCTGTAGGTTGCCTATTCACCCTTTATTGATTTATAGCTTTTCCCTTAACTGTGGAAATCTGGATATATATTCCAAAGCAAACTGTTATAAAAGTCTGGGTAGGTTGAATGAAGCAGTAGCATTTTAATTAGCTGGGCAACTTTTTAAAAGTATCAAATATAGGGAAGACTGATTAGTGTTCATGACATTTGATTTAAGATTAACAGAGGGATAAAATCAAGATCAAGTCAGGTACTAATACCACTCTATAAAGCCCTAGTAAGACCACACCTAGAGTATTGCATCCAGTTTTGGTCACCACACTATAAAAAAGATGTTGAGACTCTAGAAAAAGTGCAGAGGAGAGCAACCAGGCCCAGTATTCTTCAATATCTTCATAAACAACTTAGATGAAAGAATAGAATGGGAACTTACCAAATTTGCAGACGATACTAAACTGGCAGGAATAGCTAACACCCTAGATGATAAGCTCAAGTTCCAGATGGATCTTGACAGACTTGAACACTGGGCCCTATCTAGCAAAATGAAATTCAATGTAGAGAAAAGTAAAGTCCTACACTTAGGTAAGAAAAACCAAAAGTATACATATAAACTGGGTGAAACCAGACTTAATAGCAGTGATTGTGAGAGGGACCTTGGAGTCTTAGTGGACAACCAGCTAAATATGAGTCAGTAGTGGTGCAGCGGCAGCCAAAAAAGCCAATCCAATCCTAAATTGCATTAACAGAGGGATAAAATCAAGATCCAGTGAGGTACTAATACCACTCTATAAAGCCCTAGTAAGACCACACCTAGAGTACTGAATCCAGTTTTGGTCACCACACTATAAAAAAGATGTTGAGACTCTAGAAAAAGTGCAGAGGAGAGCAACCAAGATGATTAGGGGACTGGAGACTAAAACATATGAAGAACAGTTACAGGAACTGGGCACGGCTAGTCTAGTGAAGAGAAGGACCAGGGGAGACATGATAGCAGTGTTCCAATATTTGAGGGGCTGCCACAGAGAGGAGGGAGTCAAGTTATTTTCCAAAGCACCTGAAGGCCAGACAAGAAATAATGGATGGAAACTGACCAAGGAGAGATTCAACCTAGAAATGAGGAGGAACTTTCTGACAGTGAGAACAATCAACCAATAGAACCCCTTATCTTCGGAAGTTGTGGGAGCTTAATCACTTGAGACTTTCAAAAAGAGAATTGGACTGCCATTTGTCAGAAATGCTGTAGGGTCGCCTTCTTGAGCGGGGGATTGGACTAGATGACCTATAACAGTGATGGCTAAACTTTTTGCCATCGTGTGCCAAAAGCGTGAGGAGCATGGGGGGGTTGCGTGCATGCGTGCCCACACCCATAATTCAATTACACCCTGCACCCCCGCGCATGTGCATGTGACCCTCTGTGCTACTGCTTTTGGAACATGATGGCAAAAAGGTTAACCAATAGGCCCGGTAGGTCCATTATTTGCCCTCCCCAGACTCCAGAGGCTTTCTTGGGGCCTGGGGAGGGTGAAAACAGCCTTTCCCAACCCCCCAGATGCCCTCCGGAAGCTGGAAATGGCCCATTTCCTGACTTTTAGTGGGCCTGGAAGGCCCAAAAATCAACTGGCCGGTGCGTATGTGCGCGCTGGAGCTGAGCTAGGGCAACACTTATGTGCCCACAGATATGGCTCCATGTGCCACCTGTGGCACCCATGCCATAGGTTCGCCATCATGGACTATAAGGTCCCTTCCAACTCTGTTAATCTGTTAGAACTGTTAGAAAATATTCTGAGGACACCCTCAGCTCTTTCTTAGGTTGGATGCATCCATGTTAAGACATAAAGTAACAAGAAGAAGCCACCCCCAGAGTTGTCCAAAAAAAAAAAAGGTGGCTATATAAATGCAATAACAAACAAACAAACAAACAAACTCACAGTCATCTACTAGCCCATTTGTAAATCGTATCATGTTTTATTAGATTATCATCATTCTTTGTTCTGCTTTGTTTGTGTGTTTAACTACTCTAGAAACAAAGATAGAATATAATTTGGAAGAGTATATATTTCTGAGGCTTTTTAAATATTAACTTTTAATACTTGAAGAGAACAAATATAATGATGCTTATGCATATCTAATCAAACTTTGATTGCACAAAGACAATTAAAAAACAAGGAAAAAACTCCTTTTAAGGAACTATCTTAAAATACATTTTCAGAGGGAGCATCATCACAATCATTCCTGCTACCCATAACTTTTACCTCTTGACTAGGATAGACTCTCCCTTTCTCTTTTGGTATAATCTTAAAGAAACAAGATTTGGACACTGATGACCAGAAGATGGCAACCTAATCATAGATTAAGAGTGAGTGACTACCATTCTGTTCCACTGCACCTTTAATCCTGGCAAATTACTTGGATTTAATCTGCAAAACAGGTTATATATTTCATCAGTACAGAAGAGAAATACATGTATTTCTCTTATTATTTGAAAACATATTTCCAAAATATGGTATATAAATAAAGAATTTATTTAGTCACATTTCTATATTGCCTTTCTCACCTAAGTGACTCTTAGATGGGTAACAGATCATTATTTGCTGGAAAGGTAAACATTCAGAGGATGTTCAGCACAAGGATTTTTCCCTTTCTAGAGCCAGCATTGGCTGTGTGAAATGGATCATCTCTCCTGGGAAGCCTCTGTTTGCACAGCTTATTCATAGAGAAATTGACTTTTCTGTTTTACTGTCATTTCCCCCAATCAATTTTATTTTTTGCTTATGTGTTTTGTAGCAACTATTACTCCCTTCTTATTCCACTGTTTGCCCTCAGGCTGTATGTGACTTTTTTGCATATTTGTTTCTTCTATGCTAGTAGACATGGCATACATCCAGCATAAACACATGTACACATATATACACAAATATAACAGTTTGAGTATATAAAGTATAGACAAAAAAAAAGCAAAATAAAATGTTGCCTCACTTTTACTACTATTTAACAACTATATTCAATAATAAATTCAGCTGATTTTTTTAAAAATTTGATTTATATGCCGCCCTTCTCCGGAGAGTCAGGGCGGCTTACAATGCATTAAGAATTGAAATTGAGATGATGAGAAAAGGCTCATTCTGATCCAAAAATCTACACTCATTCATGGAAATTGTCATCTGCTATCTCCTATGTCAGGCACCAACTCCCCCTTCCCATACAATCCCTTAAATGTGCAACTTGATTCCCTCTTGTATTCTCAGTAGATCTAACAGCATATCCTAATGGGTAGGGACCACATCTGATTTACCACCTTTTATCCCAGTTTCTACACCTCTAGAACCTTCTTTCTTTTTCTTTATTAAAAAGTTTTAATAAGTTTTACAAATCTTTTCCCATCGCACTTCCCTCCTCCCCCCAACCCTCCCCCAACCCCCCCCCCACTTCCCAGAGCAAAATACAGGGTATAGTATTTAACAAGCATAATCTAACATATGCTAACTAACTATAGACTTCTATCTCCTTTATAAGATTTTAACTTTTGTGTACTTGTTTTTATTTGGCTGTTCACCACCCTGAGTCCGCAAGGAGAAGGGCGATGTATAAGTATAAATAAATAAATAAATAAATAAATAAATAAATAAATAAATAAATAAATAAATAAATAAATAAATAAATAAATAAATAAATAAATAACTCCCCTTTTACTTACCTAAATTTAAATATTTTTCTAAAATCTCTTCATTCATTCATAAGCTATTTGAAACTTTTTAATCCGGTATTTGCTTTGAATATAATCAATCCATCTTCTCCATTCCAAAATATATTTTTCATTTGAGTGATCCTTCAAATATGCTGAAATTTTGGCCATCTCTGCTAAATTTACTACTTTTAGTGTCCATTCTTGAATAGTAGGCAAATGTTCCTTCTTCCAGGTACTGCACCACCAAAAGTCTTGCTGTGGTTATTAGATTTAAAATCAAACAAGTCTCTATAGCCGTACCATCTGTAATTATACTCAACAAGAACAACTGCAGAGTAAACTTTATCTTATTTTTAAGAATATTTTGGATAATCTACCATTATTTTATCCAAAATGCTTTAACTTTTTTACAAGTCCACCGTATATGAAAATAAGTGGCATCATCACAATCACATCTCCAACACTTAGATTGCAAGTTTGGATATATACAGGCTAGCTTTTTAGGATCTAGATGCCATCTATAAAACATTTTGTAAAAATTTTCTCTCAAATTTTGGGCTAGTGTAAATTTTACATTTCTAACCCATATTTTTTTCCCACGTTTCCATCATTATTGGTTCCTCAATATTTTGTGCCCATTTTATCATACAGTCTTTAACTAACTCCATTTCTGAATCTATTTCTATCAATATATTATACAACCTTTTTATATGCATTTGACTCTGATCTCTGATTTGTTTTACCAAGTTTTCCTCATTTTGTGTGATACCAATTTTCTGATCCTTTTTCCATCTAGCTTGTAACTGTCCATACTGAAACCAAGTTTGAATTATCCTTTCTTCTTTTAATACATTCAAAGACCTTAATTGCAATGTACCTCTTTCTGTATTAAGAAGCTCTTTATATGTAATTACATCTTGTTTTTGTTCTACACTTATATTCTCTATCACATGTCTGGGTACTGTCCATATAGGTATCTTATCATTTAATTTATATTGATACTTTTTCCAGACACGCAATAAAGCATTCCTTAATATATGACTTTTAAAGGTCTTATCCACCTTCTTGTCATATAATAAGTAGGCATGCCAACCAAATCATATCCCTCAATATTCAAAACTCATTCTTCTGTTAAATTGATCCAGTCACTGATTGCTGATAGGGCAGCTGCTTCATAATATAATTTTAAATTGGGCATTTTCAGACCTCCTCTTTCATGTATATCTTGCATTATTTTTAATTTTATTCTCGGTCTTTTCCCTACCCAAACAAAGTTATTAATACCCTTCTGCCATTTCCCCAAATTTGCATCCTTTTTGAGTATTGGTATCATTTGAAAAAGAAATAAAAACTTAGGCAAAACATTTTTACTACTGCCATTCTTCCCAGCAAAGACAGTTGTAATTTTTTCCAGTTATCTCTTTCTTTCTTGAGAACTTGTCTATAGGTCATAGACAAAAACCTAGTGAGGGGTTTCATCAAACCTACCAAACCAAAAATTGTGGTCCTGGTACTATTTTGTGAGAAAAAAATGGAACTTTGCATCTTTGTGTGGATTATAGAAATCTCAGCACTGTGAGCATAGAAAATTTATATCCCCTTCCCCCTTATCAAGGATTTGCTAGCACATCTCTGTAAGGGGAAAATCTTCTCGAAACTGGACCTAAGAGAGGCTTATTATTACACTAAGGGAAGGGGATGAATGGAAGACAATGTTTAATACCACTTGGGTTGCTACCAATTCAAAGTACTCCCTTTTGGGCTACAAGGTGCCCTAGCCATTTTTATGCAACTGATAAGTGAGGTGCTTCACAAGTATTTATACAAGGGGATCCTGGTTTACCTTGATGACATTTTAGTATACACAGAAACCAAAGTGGCGCATGTAAAACTAATTTGAACAGTAGTAAACAAACTCCACTCAGCAAAGCTCTACGCCAAACTCTCCAAATGCAAATTCCACCAAGAAAAAATAGACTACCTAGGGTATCAAATATCCCACAAGGATATAGAGATGGATCCACAAAAAGTACAAGCAGTGATTGATTGGAGCCCCCCCCCCCCCCCCCCGCCACACACATAAGCAATTACAAAGTTTCCTGGGGTTTGCAAACTTTTACCGACAATTTATTCTGGCATTTGCAAAAATTGCTCTCCCTATAACCAACCTGGTAAAGACAAAAGGTGCCTAGGTGCCCTGAGATTTTCTTACCTTTGGAGGAATGTAAGGGAGGAAGTGCCATGTGGGTTGAATCACTTTGAAAGCCGGCAAAGGATGACCCTGAGAAAGTTCCCTTATCAGGTTATCAGGATGGCCATTACAATAACATCTCCACACCTGTGGATTGGTTGAATCCACATTGCACTGAAGGAAGGAGTTTCTAATTTCTTTATCCTAACTGTATTGCCTGAGGGAATTCAGAGTCTGCTGTTCTTTCAACTTGCTATCACTCCAGTTCAATAAAAAGTTCCTTTTGAAATGCCAAAGTTTCAAGAGTCTTTACTTTCTTTAACAAGGAGAATATTTTTAAATATTCCTCAAAATATTTCATTCTTTGGGGGGGGGGGCTTCCCACAATTTCCCCCTTTTGCCAAAATATGTGTGGGTGAACCACACATTTTCCTGGCAAAAGATTAAAATTGATCAGACTGTAGATGCAAAGGGGAAGGCATTGATAGAGGCAGCAGAAAAATATCCCTTCAGTAGCTCCCCAAAACAGAGCTTTCAACCCATGAAGGTCTAGCAACCAAGGCAAAAGTTCTGGAAATAAATTTACAGTATCCAATTTTCCTGTGCCAATTCTTTTCAGATGTTTGATGTCATTTTCTGTGAGCTTCCATTTAGGTTTGAAGCAAGCACAAGCCCCCAAATTCTTCACAGCCATGGTTTTGCTTTATTAAATAATTATTGGCTTCACATT
Source organism: Coluber constrictor foxii (assembly GCA_038048745.1). NCBI lineage: Eukaryota > Metazoa > Chordata > Lepidosauria > Squamata > Colubridae > Coluber > Coluber constrictor. Next base: position 106,993,521 of record CM075961.1, on the reverse strand, counting down.
TCCAAGAGTTGCTTCCTGAACCTGCCTTATCTCTTAGTTTAGTGCATCCAGGATTTGTGAGGCCAAATTGAGATTAGGTAGTGTGCAGTCCAGGCTATTAATACTTTTAAAATTGCACACAATGAGCCCTGGACTCCTACTAATGAGACCACCAGTGCACCATATCCTACTTTACTGGGCAACTGGGCAGCATCATTTGTAGGTAACTATCAGAGTTTAGGTTTTGGAGATCTCTTTTCTGCTACTTCTTTAGTGAGCTAATTGCCTGAGGTGCATGCCCCATCTCCCATGGAATTAGGAGGGAGATATGATTGCTTGGGCTTTAGTGCCACAGAGCAAAAACCAGCCTAGGATAAGCTTTGTGTGGAGATAGGTAAAGGGGATAGCTTCAGTCTGATTCTGAGTGTGGTGTGTGGGGTAGGGAGTGGGGGGGTGGGGTGCACAGCTACTTTTACAAGATAGGCAATACAAACATTCTGGACAAATTTCCCTCCCACCAGATAGAAGTCCAAGGTGTTTAGAACTTGCTGTTGTAACCACTCCCAAATGCCATCCCTCCATGAACCCATTTAACTGATTGTAACAAAAATGAGGCAAGAAAGAAAGACTTACAATGAATTTTGTCCTCCCCCCGTTACCTTTGCAGCTGTCTTTTGTGGCTTTGAAGAGAGTCTTTAGTCCATCTCAGGATCTTTTATTTAATTTCTGCTGGGTGGTGTTAGGCTGGTCTGTCAGGCTTGGGAAAGTCTGCTCCACTCTGGTTGCTGTGATGACTTTCTAGTGGATGGCTGGATCCAAACCCAATTCCTTGGTTCAAATGCGTGCAATGTCTCCTCTGGAGCAGCATCTGAATCAGTATGCTCTGCTTCCACAGGTTGCAGGGTTATCTGTCCAGGGCTGAAAGACATGATAACAGGGCCCCATCCTCCCTTTGTGGGTGATCCTGCCATGAAAGGCATTGTTGGAGGATAAAATATGGAGGTGGTGTAGGGGTGGATAGGTAGCTTCAGGCAGAATTTGAGGGAAAATACATCCATATTTGATTTATTAAACAGATAAAGTCTCAACAAAATGGGGACACCATGGATGAGAAAAAGAAGCTGAATTCACATTCTTCTTTGGTTTCATGCAATTCTGTAGCAATATAGTGGTGCTTTAAATATAGTGCAACTCCACCTCCTCTTTTATGGGGTCTGGGTTTTTTTTTTTTTTGAAGAGTTTGTATCCTTCTATCAGTATGTTCCAGTGATGGGTCATTCATTTATTTTGTTTATTTATTTTATTAATTGAATTTGTATACCGCCCTACTCCCAGACGGGACTCAGGGCAGTGAACTGCTAATATAAAATACAGTAGCATATAAAAGTTAAAAATTGTTTAAAATAAATTAAATAATTAGGCTAGAAAACAATTTAAAAATCCAATTATGTAAAATGTTTTAAAAACCCAGTATAAAAAGGAGGTTCAAGCCAGACCAGCCTGTTGGAATAAGAATGTTTTTAAGGCGCAGCGGAAAGTACGTAGGTCCTGTAACCTCCTTATCTCAGGGGGGAGCTCGTTTCAGATGGCAGGTGCCTCCACAGAGAAGGATCTCTCCCTGGGGGCCACCAGTTGACACTGTTTGACCGATGGCACCCTGAGGAGACCCTCTCTATGGGAGCAGACTGGTCGGTGAGAGGCTATTGGTGACAGAAGGTGGTCCCGAAGATACCCTGGTCCTAAGCCATGGAGCACTTTGAAGGTGGTAACCAAAACCTTGAAGCACACCCAGAAGACCACTGGGAGCCAGTGCAGCTCGCGCAGGAGGGGAGTCACATGGGAGCACCATGTAGCTCCCATCATCACCTGCACAGCTGCATTCTGGACCAGTTGGAGCCTCCAGGTGCTCCTCAAGGGGAGCCCCATGTAGAGAGCATTACAGTAGTCCAGGCATGAGGTGACGAGGGCATGATGACCTGATCCTGATCCAGAAAGGGATGCAACTGGCAGATCAGGCGAACCTGATAAAAACTCCTCCTGGCCACGGCCATCATATGCCCTTCTAAAGACAGCCGTGAGTCCAGGAGGATGCCCAAGTTGCGAACCCCATCCGTGAGGGCCAACCAATGCGACTAATGCTGTCTCCGTGCTGTACCCGGACCTGAAGCCTGACTGGAATGGATCTAGATAGGTTAGTTCATCCAGGTACTGAGGCAACTGTTGCGCAACCACACTCTCAACAACCTTTGCAACAAAGCGAAGGTTGGAGATGGGATGATAATTTACCAACATTGCCGGATCCAGGGAAGGCTTCTTGAGGAGGGGCCTCACCACCGCTTCCTTCAAAGCGGCGGGGAAAACACCCTCACTCAAAGACGCATTTATAATCCCCTGGAGCCAGCCTCGTGTCCCCTCCCGGGCGGCCAGCACCAGCCAGGAGGGACACGGGTCCAGTAAACATGTGGCTGCACTCAGACTGCTCAGTATCCTGTCCACATTTTCCGGAGTCACAGAGTCAAACTCTTCCCATATAATATTCTCAAGACCTGCCCCAGTCATCTCCCCTGGATCTATGCACTCGGAGTTAGAGTCCTGCTGTTCCCGTATCTGAGCGGTTTTGTCATACAGATATTGTACAAAGTCCTCAGCTCTACCCTCCAAGGGGTCCTCCCATGCCTCCTGTTGGAGCAAGGTGTGGGTCACCCTAAACAGGGCGGCTGGGCGATTATCTGATGATGCAATAAGAGCGGAGAAGTAACTCCTCTTCTCCGCTTTTATCGCCACTAGGTAATTCTTAATATGAGCTCTTATTCAGAACGACTAGCCCTCCAACTGTTCTCTAGGCATCTTTTCCGGCGCTTCATCTCCCTCAGTTCCTCAGTATACCAAGGAGCCAGGTGAGATCAGTGCCGGGTCAGAGGCCGCAAAGGCACGACTCGGTCCAAAGCCCCGGCGGCCGCCTCATCCCAGATGGCCACTAAGTCTTCGGCCGAGCCGTGTGCCAGAGCCTCAGGAAATGGCCCAAGCTCCGTCTGGAACCTATCAGGATCCATCAGGCACCTAGGACAGAACCATCTCACCGGTTCTGCCTCCCTGCAGCGAGGTGTGGCAGTTCGAAGGTCAAGGCGAAGGAGAGAGTAATCTGACCATGACAAGGGTTCAATCGCTATATCCCCTATCTCAAGATACTCAACCACTGTCCAGAGACAAAAACCAGGTCCAGCGTGTTTCCCCCCATGTGAGTAGGGCCATGAATTAACTGGGTCAAGTCCATGGCCGTCATGGAAGCCATGAACTTCTGAGCCATCTCAGACATCTCACCGACCAATGGCAGGTTAAAATCCCCCATGACCATAAGCCTGGGGGTATCAACTGCCACCGCAGCTATAACGTCGAGCAGTTCGGGCAGGGCCGCTGCCACGTGGCAGGGAGCCAGGTACATGACTAGCAGACCCAACTGCACCTTATGATCCCACTTCACAAGGAGGGACTCACAGCCAGCCGTCTGAGGAACAGTGGCCTCCCTCGGGGCAAGACCTTTGTTTATAACAACCTTCACTCCCCCGCCCCTCCCCTGTGACCTTGGCTGATGAAATGCATGAAAACTGAGTGGGCACATATCAACAAGGGGGACCCCCCCCTCCTGGCCCAACCAGGTCTCCATAATACCTACCAGGTCCGCTTCCCCCTCCTGAATAAGATCACAAATGAGGGGGGCTTTATTTACCACGGACTTGGTGTTGCACAGCATCAGCCGAAGGCCCTGGGCCCGAGGGTCCATGCAACCAAGAGAACTGGAAGAGCATTGGGGGATGGAGTGCACCACCACTTGTAAACAGCGGGGGTGCACTCCCACAACCTGATGTGACCCCCTGCTCCCACCATATCTGCCCCTCCCACCCACAGTCCTGATATTATGACCATCTACTACACAAGCTCTAACCCCCACCTCAACCCCAGTACTTGCATCTCTAGTGCCACACTCTTCAGCTGGTTCCGGCCTCCTCCCCAACAGGTTCTCCCCCAAACCTTCAGAACCCACCCCCCTCCCAGAACCCTTTAAAACCTTAATTAAAAATTTCTCCAAAAAGCCCTACAACCCCCTCCTCATGCGATGCCTTCTCTCAGGATTCCAAAATCCGTCATCGAGATAGGCCCTCGATAAGGTGGAGGGCCAAACCTGCGAGAAGGGGGAATCTCGCAGGGCAAGGAGTTCAGACACTGAATACATCAAATCATTAGGGTGAGAGAAGTCTATAGTCGGGGGACCATCATGATGTTATAATACAGGGGTAAGAGTTCCAGTCCATGGCACAAGCAACCGGCCTCCATAGCTCTCTCACAGTGGTGGAGGGGGAGATATATGCCATCCGACCCCCGGGAATTTCTTGGCCAACCGTCCTCTCACAAAGGCCGACCAATAAAGCATTGATGGACAACCTGGGAGTGAAGGCAGCCATACACCAACTCCCACCTGCCTTGAGTCCATAGGTCCAGTTCCCCATATGAGTTAGGAAAACTCAGAAAGCCCGATCTTCCAGTTCATGAAAAGATATAGCTCGAAATTCAGTTCAGGAGGAGTCTTACAAGGCAGGAGATTTAGTGATGGAAATAGGGGAAAGTAGGAGCAGCTCGGCAGGCCAGAATAGGCAGGGTAACTATAGTCATGATTACGCCAACAGGTCTCAACTCAGTTGGAAAAAGGAAGGAGGGGAGGGGGAAATATAGGCAGCAAGTGCCAATAGACATTTTCCAGCCCCCTCCAACCTCTCAGACTTCCCATTAATGAGACATGATGTCCCTCAATTTTGCCCCCTCCAGCTTACTAAGGAGGTCTCTGGGTCTGCATGGGGGCGGCCCTATCCCCAAGGGCCAAGCACCCTCCAGCCACCAGGAAAAGCCAGTTTTAGGTTGCTGCCAAGAGTCCCACAGCATCTCAGTTGATTTACAGGCCACAGTTGGTCTCCAGGCCTTTAGGAAGCTGCCCTGGTGCCAGCCGCTATCCTCGCTGACCGCCACCGCAGATGCCATCGGCGCCGTTGCCATTGCCCCCCCCCCTGCGGCCATCCCCAGCCACCTCTAGCCTCCTCAGATCTTTCTCGAGGCATCCAGGGGCATGGGGAGACTCCACAGGGGGCTTCAGCATTGCTATCGTCGGACATCGTCGCCGCTGCCTCGCTGACCGCCGGGTAGCCACTGGAGCCGCTCCACAGGGCTGCACCCATCTCGCGCTGTCTACCCGCCATTTCCTTGAGCGCCTTCCTTCGCAGCATAAAGATGATCCGAGAGCTAATGAAGCTCTCAAAGTGCTCTGCAGACTTTCCTTTACCCGGGCGGGGGTCTTAGATGATCAAACTGACCCCCCCGAGTCCCCTTACTCAGACATCACCCCCAAGGATAGGAGTTCTAGCGTTGGAACGCCATCTTGGGCATGCATAGAAGTATTCATCCCACCAAGTTTCTGTTATTCCAACTATATCATATCTACCTTCATGTTTTAGTAGTTCAAGTTCACCCTGTTTGTTTCCCAGATTTTGTTCATTTGTATATAGGCACTTGAGATCTTTATGTCTTTTGCTGGGTATGCTTCCCATGTTTCCTATTTGGTATTTGAGTTTGTCTTCCTTCCCATCTCTCCTTACTTCTTTATTTGCCTTGCTTTCTAGGTTTTGTTTTTTTTTGCTTAGAATTAGGTCCTGGAGATCTAAAGACTGGTTGCCCTCCTCCCTCAATTTTAGTTTAAAGCTCTCCTGATAAGTTGAGCCAGTCATTTTCTGAAAACATTCTTCCCAATCTTTGTGAAGTGCAACCCATCCCTTGCCAGAAGCGCATCATAAAAATAGTATAGACCATGGTCCAGGAACGCAAAGTTTTTGGCGACACCAACTCTTTAGCCAGTGGTTCACTTCTAGAATTCTTTGTTCTCTTACCAGATGTTATCCTTTTGTTGTCAGTACAGATGAAAAAATTACTTGTTCACCTAAGTCCTAGACTTTCTTGCCTAACTGCTCATAATTATTTATATGGCTTAACACCAAGTTAATGTCTCCCAGACCTGAAAATCTGAATAGCAGCAGAAATAAAATAACAAAGATATGTGCCCTGAAAACAGGATGAAGAAAGAAGGTTTATATTAGACTGAATTTGTAGCTGGTCACAACATATGCAAACCCAGCTTGAGAGAGCGCAATACTTTTTTCTGCCTACAATAATCAACCTTTTTAAGAAGTCTTGCAAAAAAGTGCGTGAAGCAAGGGAGCTTGAAGTCACAGCCTGAAGCATAGCAAAATAGCATTTTATTTCTGAAGTCCATAATGTGATAATTAAATTGCTAACAGGCACCTTAGTTTGGCATTTTCTAAACATGTAGGTCTTTTCACAATGGTGCCTACCTAAGGAGCTCCATCTGCTGAAGCACAATGATTAAAATAGACATTTAAAGATATATTTTCTCCAACGAGTGCATTACATTTTTATGTGGGGTGAAATGGGACAGGACTTGTTTCCTTTCCACTACACAATGATTTATTACCCCAAAAAGATCACAGAACTAATTAGCAGAGTAATTAATTAATATAAATTTGCATATTTGCATTTGCAATTAGTGCAGCCGACTGATTAGTCTGAAAATAGGAAGTTTGACTCATTAGATGCTAGTATCTGCTGGACCGGAAAGCAGTTGCCAGATGAGGTGAAAAAGGATGGAATAAGCATAACTGCATGTGCATGTGCATGTGCATGCGTGTATGTGTATGTGGGTGTGTGGGTGTGCTTATTGTGTTTTTTTGTTTTAAAAAATGGATGATTAAAATACTTGTTTGTAGACCTTGAGTTTGGCATAAAATTGGTGTTTCTTCCTGTGGGTCCACTTTGCTTTTTGTTCTCTTTACTTGCAATGAAATTCTAAGATATGAACATTTGCATATGGCCTGAATTTATATCCTACTTTTCAACACAATGGTGCCCAAAACAACTTAATAACAAAGGAAATAAAATATAATGTTAATCTAATATTAAAAAATAAAAACAATTTGAAAGCCTTCACAAATTGAATTGTGATATAAAAAAAGAAATATCTGTACAAAAAGGATATGTTGTATTTTACACAGCCCTTTTTAAAAAAAAGGCTCAAAATTTTATCCTCTCTCTTCCTCTATCTGCTTCTCATCTGCATACTTCCAAAGAAAAAAGACATGGTATCCATTATTTTGTCCATTGCCAAAAATAAGATCAAAATCAAATAAATTCTTATTAACATCACTCATAAACTGTCAAAAACATTTTCATTTAATTATTGTCAACACATCAAGACAAGATTGAGAATATATCTTGATTTACCATCTAACAAAAAATATAATTTTAATAATATCTTCTTGCAATCAGAGAGAGAAAAGAGAAGCTTATTTTTTAATATGAATCCTGAAACAATGCAAAACAAAAAGCTCAGGGCAATGTGAAAATTATTCATCTACCAGTGGTGGGTTGCTCCATGTTCAGTCCGGTTCTTGCAAACCAGTAGTAACGGCTGTGCCCACCCGCCCGGATGTCATCATGAATGATCTGCGCATGCACAGACGTTTCTGCGCATGCATGTTCCGGTTGCAAACCGGAGATAAGTAGAATCTATCCCTGCTATCTACTATATGAGTTATACAAAGTTGAAAACTTGTGTAAGTTCAATGTCCACTTCTAAGTTTAAGAAATTGTAATTCAACATTATCCAATTTTGCATATTTCATATAATGAAAATTACAGTTAATTATAGTCTCATATATCTATAGGGCACTGAGTTATAGAAGGCTGGGTTATGTGTTATGTTTATAGCCAGATAAATAATGTGTTTTAAATAATTAGTAAGAAAACAATGGAACCCTTTATAGTTGGTAATTTATTGGGAGAAAATATGCTAATTGCTGGTCCTGAATTATTCATTCAAAACTAATGAATGTTTAGATTATTTTTCAGGCATGAACTTCAGAATGATAAATTAAATGAAATTAAAAATATTGCTTAGTTCAATTTTTTAATTGATTAAAATTCCTTTTATTTATATCTTTGTATAAGTTTCTTTTTTATTCTTATAAATCTGCTCAAAATATACAAGTTAGAAGGTGTACTCCTTTTTACCTAAATTGTTTCAGAAAGAAATACTGACAGTTTGACTAATATGTTCAAGCAAGATACTCTCAGTAATGCTTACAGTTGTATTGGGAAATACCTGGGTTTGAACTTGGGATTTCTTACACAGTGAAACTATCTTTAAAAGGGCCAGGGCCTCAAGCAATCATTGCAGCTATTATTCTGATCCTTCCCTCCCCTCCCCAACCTCCAGATACGCCTGCAAAGAAATCAGATATTATATGACTGAAATATATAATTTTGGGCTTCTAGTCCCTATTTTTTAAATCACCCATCCTAATGCAGATGTGGTTAGAGAATCCTATCCTAGATATTTGCATATAGCTATTTTTATAATTTCAATATAGTCTTGAGGAAAAATTTGTGATATGCATGTGTCAGCATTAGAAAACATCTGACTCCTACTATAGAATTTGCAAGTTCCATTTCCCCTAAATTGTTCATTCCATCATCCAACTTTACCAATGTTAATCTAATTTCATATCAGATGTGTGTAAAAAGCACCCTCATCTTTCCAAAGTATGCCATAATGCAGAGTCCATCCCTTATATACTATACTAGCATGCAGCATCACAATGCAAGATCAAAAGGATGGAGATGTGATGATACAATGTACACTGTGTCATTATAGATAGCCGCGGATGTTTTAGCCCATAAATAATGATGGAGTTCATCAGTAGTAAATATTAAGCAAGGATGATCACAATTTTCATTGCATCACATATAGTACAAGTTGTAAAATAATGAAAGAGGGCTTCATTTTAGTACAAATGCTCCAAATGCTGGTATTTGGTAATTTTGACACCACGGCATCATGAACTTCAGATGTGTGCCTTTCAAATCAAAGTTATTGCATTACATTATTTGCTTTAGTCTCAGCTTTTCATCTTACACCTAGATGAAAGATTCATCAAAATGTCAAGCTGATTATTTATTTATTTATTTATTACATGTATTTATATGCCACCCTTCTCCCGAAGGACTCAGGGCAGTGAACACAAGTTAAGAAACATGTACAATAAAATTGCACTTTAAATCAAATAACTAATTAATGATAAATAATAAACCCAGAATCAGAGTCAGCTTATTTGCTTGAACAGCCAAGTCTTCAGTTCCCGAAGGAAGGAGCGGAGATCAGGAGCCGTCCAGAGCTCGGTAGGTAATTCATTCCAGAGGGTGGGAGCACCCACAGAGAACACCCTACCCCTGGGCACCGCTAGATGACATTGGCTCGCCGTCGGAACCCTGAGGAAAGCGGCCCTATGTGAGCGAACAGGATGGTGGGAAGCAGGCAGGAGAAGGTGCTGTAAATATCCTGGACCTAAATCATGTAGGGCCTTATAGGTGAAAACCAGCATCTTGAAGCGGACCCGGAGAACCACTGGTAACCAGTGCAGCTGACACAGGAGGGGTGTTATATGGGAGTAATGAGGGGCTCCTGTAACAACCTGTGTGGCTGCATTCTGGATCAGCTGGAGTCTCCGGGTGCATCTCAGGAGCAGGCCCATGTAGAGGGAATTGCAGTAATCCAAGCAGGAAGTAACCAGGGCATGAGTGACTGTGCGAAGGTCATCTCGGTCCAGGAAAGGGCTCAACTGGAGCACCAGGCGAACCTGTGTGAAGGCCCCCCTAGTCACAGCCATTAGATGGTCTTCTAGGGACAGCCGAGCATCCAAAAGGATACCCAAGTTGCGAGCCCTATCAACAGGGGCAAGTTTTTCTCCATCCATCAAAAGTGATGGGCTTCTGAAATCCGAGATGCCGGCATCCACAGCCACTCAGTCTTGGAGGGATTGAGTTTGAGTCTGTTTCTACCCATCCAGGCCCATACCGCCTCCAGGCAACAGGACATCATGGAAAGGGCATCTCTGGGGTGGTCTGGGGTGGAGATGTATAATTGGGTATCATCAGCATATTGATGATATCTCGCCCCAAAGCCATGAATGATCTCACCCAGTGGCTTCATATAGATGTTAAAGAGTAGGGGGGAGAGAACCAACCCTTGAGGCACCCCACAATTTAGGGGCCTCGGGATGGATCTCTGCCTCCCGCCCATACAAACTGTAAGTGACCCGAGAGGAGAACCATTGTAAGACAGTGCCTCCCACCCCCAACCCCTCAAGTCGCTGCAGTAGGATACCATGGTCGATGGTATCAAAAGCCACTGAGAGGTCAAGTAGGACCAGGATGGAGGAATAACCACCATCCCGAGCCAGTCAGAGATCATTCACCAGAGTGACCAATGTCGTTTCTGTTGTAGAAAAGACAGGATCAGGCCAAGCTCTTCAATGCAGGAAAGGTTTATTGTGCGCAGGTTCAAACAGCAATAACACAGCAAATTGTTTGAACCCCGAAGGGTTTACAAAAGCACACATTTATACCTCAAATTACGTAGACAGAGGAAGGGTGGTACATTTGGACATATATGGTATTAGGGGAACTGAAAGATGCCTATTCCAGACATTCAGTAAGATAAGGAAGCAAAAAGGGAGTCACATGAATATATGGTAAAGCTTCGCCCATACTATCATATGTTATACATGACATTTAGGGTGGAATGCAGAAGTGAACAACAGGATGCATCTGTCTGGGTCAGTCTGCACTTTTACAGATAAAAATACAAACTGTCATTTCAGCATCGCCTTCCAGGCAGGGGAGGAACGGTAGCCTTGACCAAAGTTTTGGGCCTTTCATATTTGGCTTTTGTTCTGAACCAAAGTTTTATCCTCCTTCACTCCCCCCGTTGTGACTCGTCTGACATATCCAGAAGAGTCACATATTCAGGCTCCCCTCCAGGTTCCTCCCGTGTCTGGCATTTTTCATAGTCCCACATTGCCATTACTTGTGCCGTAGCTTTCCGTTCTGCCAATAAAGAAAGACTGTTAGTAATTGTTTTCACAAAGATAGGTACAATACAGGGTAAAATGACACATCCTGCAGCGATAAGGCCAATAAGTCCCATGATAGCTTGCAAACCAGGTAATTTAGGCCACCAGCCAGCAAACATATCTCCTAGATTGAGGCCCTTCCACGTTTGAACTGGGACATGGGCTATTTTGACCATTTTATCTGTTATTTCTTTAATAACTTTACCACTTTCATCAATTTCAATGCAGCAGTTAGTTAAATTGAATTTCCCACATATCCCTCCTTCCTTGGCCAGTAAATAATCCAGGGCTAACCTATTTTGCATGATGTAGGTTCGTGATTTCACACTTTCTCTGGCCAACTGGGTAAGGCCTTTCACAGTCTCATTAGTTATGATTTCAACTACTGCCTGGAGTCTAATTAGGCGATTTAGGATATATATTGGAGTTCTATAGCCATATAGGCCATCCTCTGCCCAGGTAGCTGGTCCATAGACTTGTATGATACGTTCTGGAGGCCACTCATCTTTGTCCCAGGTGTATTTATCAGGACCAACTCTTACTTTGCTTATTAGAGAGGTATCCACATGGCGTCTCTTTCTTTGATTGCCAACCTCATCATACACTGGAACCCCCAAGATTTGTCTAGTTTTAAGAGGAAGAAGAAAGAATCCTGGCCTAATTATGCCCAGAACACATGCTCCACACCAATTCTTTGGAAGACTTCCGTATGCCATCTTTCCACATATCCAATATAGTCCATCAGGCGCCAGCCATTCAAGGGTTTGATTGTCAGGATCAGTTAAATATGATAACCTTTTTATCCCAAACAGAGACTGTTCATCAATACCCTCTGTGGCATTATTGCCTGACCACCATACTTTACTTTCCCACTTTCTGATACAAATTAGGTTGCCTACCTTTTTGCATCCAGATATACTTTTCCTGCTGACGCATACATTGCCTACCAAATTGGTGGTAAGGGTCCAGTCTCCATCTTTTCCAGGAGTGTAAGAAAGGTTGCTTTGATGATCCATCTCCAGTACCTTTGAGTAATTTAGTTCTTGTGCTTCCCAAGGCCATTTTTCACCCATGTTTGTTCCTCCACAAACAAAGCAATTTGATACATTTAAAGTATTAGCTATGTCTTCTGCTAATTTTACAAATGTGTTAGTGACTTGTCGAGGGATTTCAGGGATATTCAGATTCTCCATTTCTAAATAGAAGGACCAGAATAAGCCCTTTGTATCTTTCACTCTTCTGGTGGTTTTAGTGAGCTTCCATCGGAGAACTACATGGGGGTCAGCTCCCTTTGCATAAATGCCCAAACCAACTGTCACTTCCCATGTTTTTGTGGGGGTGCAGGTTAATTTAATAGGGTTACATTTATTTCGTTGGCAATCACTGGTTGCTACTCCGGTTTCAAGTTTACATTTTTGGGAACCGCTGACAGGGGCTCCTGACCACAAAGACACACATGACCAATATGGACAAAAGCTATAGGTATCTCGGTCGTGGCATTCTCCTTGTTCGTGGCACATGTACTTTTTTTCTAACATATAGCTTCTTTCCCACTCTAGGTTACCACACACGGCCTTCAAACAATTTCGGTTGATAGCTAGGCAAGCATCAAATGTAAATTCTACTGGCTTATTTAGTGTGTGGAACTCAGTTCTATTTAGCAGTTCCTCTCTTCCACATTCTGCAGTGTATATAGCCATTTCGTATATAGTTATGGTTTTTGCAGCAGTTGGATTGTAACACTGGACTTTGCCATTCAGGGTGCACATGTGGTAAACAGTGTTATTTAGTCTACATGTCAATGGACTATGATTAACACAATTGTCTGGCTTGCTGGTGTGATATTTCAGGGTGTTAGAGATTAATAGGCCACAGATAGTGGTTTGTATACAGAGGCCACATTCTTCAGTGCTTCCTTTTCTGGCTAGCTGTTTGTTAGGCTTCACAGTGGGTTTCCTATTTATGTGAGGAGGTATCCCCTTTGTCGGATTCACGGGAAGTAGAGTAGGCGATGGCGTGCGTTTAGGACGATTTTTCAGTACCTCTTCTAATGTAGTACCGCCTCTTCTGACATTGTAGCACATTACTCCCTTTGTTCCATTGCATCGGTATACCAATAAAGGACGGGTAGTGCCAAAGACACAAGTGGTCAAATCAAACCATTCACAGGAATCAGGGATCCCGTTGTGTAGCCTGATGGCCTTACCGTCTTTACTGATGCAAGGGACACAGGGGCCGTGGCCCACATGATCAGAAAGTGCTCTGATTCTTCGTTTTGGTTCGCGCACCGTAACTCTGAATTCAAAGGGTATTATCTTTAAAGTGCAGGTCCCCTGCCACCCCGCTCTCAGTTGATTGGGGGAGGTAACTCGTTCCCAACCCCAAAAACGAGGTGTCCCACAATTTAGGGTTAGGGAAGGACTTACCCCTTTGTGAGGGGCATTATTACATATACCTTTTCGCAACACATACCCCACGTACTGACACGCTTTTGGGTTGGAATAGCCTCTGGCCTGACAGGTGGTAGTGGCTATCTTATCAAACATCCGCGGAGTTTTGCAGGGATGAGGCAAGATGCCATTCCAACAGTCTGGGCTAAAGACTATGGGTGGTAATCCATCACAAGCACCCGCTCCAACATTGTAGGATTGCACAATGTGGGGCCGGTCCTCTGGATTGCTCCATAGGCCCAGATTGCTAACACATACTGAATTACTATATATCCCTGAAAAGGATAAGTACACCCCCAACAATCCATATTTCACCAACATACCTATTATTCTTACGTTCTTCCTGTGCAGCAAGTTTGGCTTCCTGCTCAACGGCCCGGATGGTAGGACACGGTTTGAGAGTATAATAGGATGGGTCACCAATTACGTGGTAATGCTGGAGGACGTCCTCTATGATTATCACGTCACACTCACCTTGACAATGGATACAAGCTACACAGTCAATGCAATGGTTACAACAACAACATCCACACTTACAATCGCAAAACCAACACATCTAGATAAAAAGGAGCAAACTGAGCAGCGTCTTTCTATCCAGGCTTCCCCCGTGCGTAGAAAGTCAGCCTCCGGAGTGACTTAGCAAGGGTTTCTTCTTTCTTCCAAATACTCTTGCCAGGTGATTGGTTCATCAGAGGGGCTTGGTGAAGCTGCGGGTAATAGGGATAAATGGGATATACTACTAATAGATTGTGCCACGCCACAGAACCAGGCTCTATATTGGTACAAAATAAAACCAGACCAGCAAAAGAGGAGGGCTACCCAAAGTATCCAGCCCACACTTCCTCCATAAGACCATACCAATCTTCTGCCGTGTGCTGGGAACCAGCTTCCGGTGTGGTTCAACAGGGCACTCTTCTTCTTCTTAAGGTTAGTCAATCCAGCAAAGCAACTCTGTTAATAATAACCTATATACATACAATATATTTAAGGCCATTTAAAGTTTCTTAAAGGTTAATTTTGTAGGTTTTGTCTGGTCCACGGACACCTTCCAGCTAGTTTTGGCCGCTGGTTTAACTCGTGTCCAATGGATCCAGGACTTAGATTCTGCAATCTTAATAGCAAGAGGTGACACCATGATAACAGTGTACGGTCCCTTCCATCTCCCTTCTAATTGTTCCTTCTTCCAGTGTTTTACCCACACTTGATCTCCCGGGTTGAAGGGGTGACAACTGGTGACCAGCCTGGGAGGTACTTTTTCCATCATATATTTTTGCAATTTGTCTATTTGTTTATTCAGTTCTTGCATCATTTCCATATGCCAGACTCCTCCCTTATGCCCCAAATCAGGCCACCCCATTAAGTTTCGGCGCACAAGACTAGGGGGTCTGCCAAACATCAATTCATATGGAGATAATTTATGTTGACCTTTGGGGGAGCTTCGGATGGCATATAAGGCAAGTGGCAGGGCATCTGGCCACTTCAAATGGCTTTCGGCACATATTTTTGTGATGCGTTCTTTTAGGGTGCGGTTCATTCGTTCAGAGGGTCCCGCTGATTGGGGGTGGAACGCACTGTGAAATCGCCACTTTATCCCCACAGCTTTGGTTACCGCTTGATTGATGTGATGCACAAATTCAGGCCCATTGTCTGAGGAGATATTTGTTGGCATGCCAAATCGGGGGATTATGTCTTTTAACAACAGCCTTGCCACTTCCCTTGCCTGTTTAGTTTTAGTAGGAAAGGCTTCAGGCCATCCAGTGTACATATCCACTATGACTAACAAGGCTTTAAAGAGACCGCATCGTGGCATATCGGTAAAATCAATCATAATATAATCCATTGGTATGTACGACCGGGGTATTGCTCCAGGGGGCAGCAGTGGGCCTTGTCTAGGATTAACCTTTGCGCATGTAACACATTTAGCTACCACCCCTGCAGCAATACCAGCCAAGCCATTGATGTAGTAATCTCTCCCCAGGGCCAATTCCAAAGCTGTTTTTCCCATGTGTGTTGTCTCATGGGCTAACTGTGCCAATGTATAGGCCACAGTGGATGGAACATATACCCTCCTATCTGGCAACACATACCATCCATTTTCTACTCTGACTTTTAAATCTGTGACGGCCTTGAGGGTTTCCTGTTGTGAATAGGTAGGTTTGATTTCAGGCGGTATTGTTCCTATGTCTAAGGCTACACAAACAGACAAGTCAGGTGGTGCTTCTGCTCGCTTGGCTGCCTCTCTGGCTTCCAGGTCAGCTGCCCTGTTTCCCAACGCCACTCTGTCATCACCTCGTTGATGGCCCTTGCAATGCATTACTGCTACTTTCTTTGGCAATTGTACAGCAGCCATCAAGCGACTTATGAGGTGTCCGTGTAGGATGTACTTTCCCGCTGAATCTCTAAACCCTCTTTCCCTATAAATAGCTCCATGTGCATGTAAAGTGAGAAAAGCATATTTACTGTCTGTCCAGACATTCAGTGTGTCTCCTCTGGCTCTTTCTAAGGCTCTTATTAATGCCCATAGTTCTGCAACTTGTGCACTGTGCCCCTTTCCCAGGGGTCCACTTTCTACCACTTTTTCATCATCTACTATGGCATATCCAGACACCCCGTTGCCTTCAACCATGTAACTAGAGCCATCAGTGTACCAATTAAGGTCTGCATTTGGTATTGGTATGTCAGTCAAGTCCGGACGGCTTGCATATACTTTGCATATAATTCAAAGGTTCCGGGTTCGAGTCCCGGCGGAGTCGCCATGGAAATGTTGTAGAAAAGACAGGACCAGGCCAAGCTCTTCAATGCAGGAAAGGTTTATTGTGCGCAGGTTCAAACAGCAATAACACAGCAAATTGTTTGAACCCTGAAGGGTTTACAAAAGCACACATTTATACCTCAAATTACGTAGACAGAGGAAGGGTGGTACATTTGGACATATATGGTATTAGGGGAACTGAAAGACGCCTATTCCAGACATTCAGTAAGATAAGGAAGCAAAAAGGGAGTCACATGAATATATGGTAAAGCTTCGCCCATACTACTATACTATGTTATACATGACATTTAGGGTGGACTGCAGAAGTGAACAACAGGATGCATCTGTCTGGGTCAGTCTGCAGTTTTACAGATAAAAATACAAACTGTCATTTCAGCATCGCCTTCCAGGCAGGGGAGGAACGGTAGCCTTGACCAAAGTTTTGGGCCTTTCATATTTGGCTTTTGTTCTGATCCAAAGTTTTATCCTCCTTCATTTCTGTGCTGTGTCTGCGTCAGAAGCCCGATTGGTACGGGTCAAGGTATTCCGTTTCCTCCAGGAACTGTGGGAGCTGTTGCGCCACTACAGTCTCAACAACCTTCATGATGAAGTGAAGGTTGGAGACAGGACGATAGTTATTAAGTGAGTCTGGATCCAGGGAAGGCTTCTTGAGGAGAGGTAGAACCACCGCCTCCTTAAGAGAGGAGGGGAAGTTCCCCTCTCTCAAAGAAGCGTTGACAATTACCTAGATCCAGTCTCTAGTCATCTCCCTGGCAGCCGAAACCAACCAGGAGGGACAAGGGTCCAATAAGCAAGTGGAGGAACGAAGTTTGCCCATAATCCTGTCCACTTCCTTGACAGAAACAGGGTCAAATTCAATCCAGATATTATTCTCAAGACCCACCCTAGTCTCCCGATTGGATTCTGTCCAGTCAGAGTCCAATCCGATCTGGATCTGAGCGATTTTATCATGCAGAAACTGTACAAAATCCTCAGCTCTGCCCTGTAAAGGGTCTTCCCTTGCTCCCTGATTGAGGAGGGAGCGGGTCACATGAAACAGGGCCGCTGGGCAGTTTTCTACAGGTGCAATGAGGGTGGCAAAGTTATCTCGTTTCGTCACTTCCATTGCCACTAGATTAGACACAACAGCTGCATTCACAGAAGTTGGAAATGTCCTCCATGCTCTTGGAATAGACTTCTTCCATCAGAACTAGTTTAGAACACTGAAATAACAATCAAAACAGGAAATTAAAAGGTAAATACTGTATTATAAAAAGTAATGATTAGTTTCATTGTTAGAGAAGAGATGTAAAGGACTACATAAGTCTTATTCAAAGTTTTTCTTTTCAAGATCAGGAGGAAGGGAGAGGAAATAAGATTTCATTTCACTTGGCCAAGGATAAGGTACCTATACAGATTCTGAAAAACTGCTTGAAAACCAATAATGCTTTGTGAAGCAACAAGATTCCATATTGCTTCTAACTCCATGCCTTTTCAGTTCTTAGTCCATTCTGAATCATACTAGGAATCATACTTAAATCTACATGTCACTGCTTTTCTGATTTGTGCCTTCTAAATATTATATTTTGTACTGCATTTTTAGAAGCCAAATTTGCAACAATGAGTTTTACCCCATGTACCAATATTTTACCTTTATGATGAAAATATATTAAGCTTAAAAGAAAATTAGATACAATTATGAAAATTAAGTTTAAGATAATATGAGATACAATTTTTCTGAAAATTCTGTTGCTATCAATGGTTGCCCTAGATCAACTTGGTCAACAAGAATAGCCATGTAAACCTACAGAACTGCCCCCCAAACACTACTTGTTAATGAACAAATGATAAGCCCTGCTATTCCTCAAAAGAATTTACCTCAGTAGTTGGGTTCTCAGGTAAGAGCAACTGAATTGAATCATAGGTAAAGTGTCATTTCTTAAAGAAGCCACTATTGTCTTCTTTGCAGATAGCATTAAGCTGTATTGAGTGAACCTATATTATATTAAGCCAAAATAAAAAAAAATCAAACAACTACATTGCATGTGAACCAAGCCATTGAGAAGAAAAGAGAACATTTGCATTCCCCAACTTTCATTGAAGTATATTTTGAAAGGGATATTTCTGATCTTCCCCACTCTTAACTTCCTCTCTCATTTAGTGAATTCTGTTTACTTTGGTAGCAATGTGTTTTCCTTCTACTATGCTTTCACTTGATTTGTAAGGCTTAGTTAAAATGTTGCAAGTTCTGCATTTACTTTATATTCCTTTTTTCTCATGTGCATTTTTTGCAACTAGCTAAACTAGACAAACAAATGATTGTGTATTACTAAGCCCTGATTATATATATATTTTAAATGTCACTATATAAGAGTGTTCACTGTTGCATTACCTATTATTTTTCTTAATAGAAGAACAAACAACATATATACAGTTTGCCAGCTTAATTGCAAAAACTCTCAATGTAAAATCAGAAGCAGCAGTAATACAGAAAACATTGCTTGGGTTGACAAAAGCCACAAACTAGCCAGACACATTTTTTAGCATATTGTGTGAATATTGTATGGTTAAATGTGTGCCTGAATGTGTCATATGCATGTAGGAAACTATGTAAACCATTGTTGAATTACATATCTATATTGGTTATGTGCCAGTTTGGTGTAATGGTTAAAATCCAGGCTAAAAACCAAGACAGTATGAGTTCTAGTTCAATCTAAGACATGACAGCTGCCTCTGTGACTTTTCTAGTTCCATCTAAGACCTAGGCTACCAGTCAACTCTTTCTCAGCCTCCTCAGACAGTTCTTATTGTGGGGGAAAATAGGAAGAGGAAGAAGCATTGTATATGTTTGCAACTTTGACTTATTTATAAAAAATAAATAAATAAAGGTCAAATAGATGAGAGATGAGAGAGAGAGAGAGGTGGGAGGACACTGAAGATTTGAAGAACATGCTCCAATTCTAGTTTAATTTTTTAAATTATAAGAGTAATACATTGTATTACATTTTTAATACATTGTGTACAAGTGTCCCTGAATAAATAGCATTTTTCTCTTAACTGTAAAACAATTGACAAAAGAGAATAAATAAAAGTGGACTGGATTTACATTGAAAGACCCAACTTGACTAGAAAAAGAGAATTCAAGATGGTGGCAATGCAGGATGCATAGTTATATTGCAGGAAGTTAAAAAAAGTGAAAAGTTGCTATTATACTAAGATAAATGATAGAAGGAGAGGTGGATAGGAAAGATAAATCATAGAATAAATCATAGAGAAAGGAAAAAAGTGGAGAAAGGAAAAGGAAAGATTGGAGAAATAGAAGGAAAACGATCCATAGGGAACTTGACCTGCTGAGAGAAGCCCAGCTACACCTGAGAGGCCTACCCAAGAGCCTGGAGGCCCATTGAAGTGAGGCAAGTGGAGAGGCAAACTGAACCAGCAGAGATCAATGAAGTGAGCCAGTGAGCAAGTGGGGTCCAGTTCTGGAGCAGGGAGGAAAATCTTTCATAGGGCAGAGAGGAAAGCTGACTGAGGGCAAAGCAACAATCAGCAGAGAAGGAAAAGGTGAGCTGGTGAGAGAGAGGAGCAGGGAGGAGGAGGAGGAGGAGGAGGAGGAGAACCGGCTGTAGAGAGGAGACAAGAGGTAAGCTGACTGTAAGTCATCCAGGTAGTCCTGTTTGCTGAGAGAAGCAGCACAGGCTAAAAACAAGCCTCGCACTTAAGTCCACTCAACACTTAAAATTTTAAAATTGGACAATCTAAATGATCTGCTAGAACTTCAAGTTTTTTAAACTAGACAATTTTGAATTATAGAACTTTAAATCCTTAAACTAGACATTCTTTATCTGCTAGAACCTTAAACTTTTAGT
Organism: Coluber constrictor foxii; assembly: GCA_038048745.1. Taxonomy (NCBI): domain Eukaryota; kingdom Metazoa; phylum Chordata; class Lepidosauria; order Squamata; family Colubridae; genus Coluber; species Coluber constrictor. Next base: position 106,973,444 of record CM075961.1, on the reverse strand, counting down.
TACACCTCCCCCCATTTGAAACGTAAATATATATTCCAAATTGGACATTTTCCCCTTTTAAAAATCTGTGGTAAAGCCTTCTACACTTCCAATTTCTATTTTTTTTTATATCCACTCATGGAAGAAGAAACTGATACTATTGTGTCTTGAAGAACATGTTCCATGTATACACTTATGCTTATAGAATACCCAAACTATGTATGTACCAAATGTAAACTAATCAAGTGACTAGAAGAAAAAGTAAAAGGTCTAGAGAAAACTCTAAGCACTCTGAAACTCAGCCCACAAAATGAGAAACCCCAAACGAAAGAATATGCCCAAATTGAACATAATAATAATAATCAAACAACTTCTAAAAGAATTGACCCCTTAAGAGGAAGAAGAAGACAAATGGAAACATGTCACTCATAGAAAAAAAATACAAACCTAGTACAAACCCTGTCCAACCCAACCCAACCCAACCCAACCCAACCCAACCCACTCTGATACAACCTCATTGGTGCTCAGCAATCTATTTCATGGACTCTCCCTGGAAGAAAACAAGTAGAAAAGAAGTATTGTTAAATGTTCCTAAAAAGTAACACCATCAAATGCTTCTGTGATAAATAGAAAAATACCCCAAACCACCCTAGGAAAAAAAAGGTGAGTGTTGGTGATAGGAAATTCAATTTTCAAGAGAACAGAACCAGCCATCTGTAGATTAGGCAGTCAATCCAGAGAGGTATGTTGTCTCCCTGGAGCTAAAATCAAAGATGTGGCTGAGAACGTAACCAAAATAATAACTTAACCCACAGATTACTATCCTTTTCTATTACTACATGAAGGACTTGAAGACAATATTAAGTGATTACAAGCAGCTAGGCAAGAATATCAGGGACTTAGGTGAACAAGTAGTTTTTTCATCTGTACTGCCAACAAAAGGACAGCATCCAGTAAGAGAACAAAGAATTCTAGAAGTGAACCACTGGCTGGGAAGAATGTTTTCAGAAAATGACTGTCTCAACTTATCATGAGGGCTTTAAACAAAAACTGAGGGTGAACCAATCTTTAGTATCTCCAGAACCTAATTCCAAGCAAAAATGCCTAGAAGCAATTCAAATAATGAAGTAAGGAGGGATGGGAAGGAAGACAAACTTAAATACCAAATAGGAGACATGGGAAGCATACCCAGCATCAGACATAAAGATCTCAAGTGCCCAAAATCTGGGGAACAAACTGGGTGAACCTGAACTACTATAACATGAAGGTAGATATGATATAATTGGAATAACAGAAACTTGGTGGGATGAATGACCCATGACTGGAACATACTGATAAAAGGATACAAACTCTTCAAAAAAATCAGACCCCATAAAAGAGGAGGTGGAGTTGTACTGTATGTAAAGGACCACTGTATTGCTACAGAAATGCATGAAACCATGAAAGACAAAAACTTCCTAGAATGCATATGGGTCAATATAAAAGGAAAAAAGAATGAGAAGGTGTATATTATAGGCCACCCAATCAAGGAGAAAAAAATAGATGTCCTTTTGCCAATCAACTAACAAACATTTGAAGGAAACACACTACAATAGTAATGGGGGAGGGTTCAATTACCCAGGTATCAATTGGAAAACCAATTCTGCACCAAGTGAGAAACCAAATAGCCAACCTAGCTGACAACTTTGTTGTTCAAAAGGTAGTGGAGGGAACTAGTGGGACAGCCATACTGGTAATTCTTACAAACTGAGAAGAAGTGATAGAGAAAGTTGAAACTGCAGGAATCTTGGGTGAGAGTGGCCATGTGATACTAGAATTTAACATAACACAAACACAAGCAATAAAACAATGATTTTAAAAGGGCTGATTTTAAAAACTCAGAGAGAACTTGGGAAAGATTCCTTGGATGAAAATCGTAAAGGGGAAAACAACTCAAGAAACTTGGGAAACTCTGAAAAGTACGATCATAAAATCCCAGACCAGCACAATAACATTGAGAAAGAAAAACAAGAAATCCAAGAAAAAACCAGCATGGCTGCACAAAGATCTCTCTGACAAATTGAAAGACAAAAAGGACAAGCACAAAAATTGGAAAACATGACTTACGCAGAATATCAGCAGATAGCCAGAATCTGCAAAAATGAAATCAGGAAAGCAAAGGCTCAGAATGAACAGACTTGCAACAAAAGTCAAAGAAAATATTAGGTCTGACTTCCAGCAGTGACATCAGCACATCAGTGTTTGGAGTTAGAGAATGGGGCTCCACTCAAGATTCCCATCTAGGAAGCCGTTGTAGGCACTATTGATCTAGTAGAGATCAATAGAAAAGGGGGGAATCTCCAAGGACCTCGTGGGGAAGGGGGGAAGCAACCAACCTGAAGGTTCAGGGAAAACCTCCTAATTCCAGAAGGGAAAAAACCAGCCATCTTGACTGGCCCTAAGTGTTGCAACCGCGCAGCAGGAAGGCGAAGATAGATTGAAAAGATCGCAACTGTATCTAAGTTGATTTGAAAGTAGATTGAAACAGGAACGTGTGAAGCATAGCTACTGAGCAAAGCAGAAATTGGTAGACAGCGAAATTGAGACCCCAAGAGATGGCTGAACAGCAGCCAGGAAAAGTAGCGAACAAAAGATGACAAGGGCGGAAGAAGAACTAACAGGCAGTGACTGTGCGAAAAAGAGAGACTGCTTGGAATGAGGGATTCTAAAGGATCTACATGGTGGCATTTTGGACCAGACCTTAAAAAAAAAAGATTTGGATTTAACAGTGAAGAAGGATTTTTACTTGGACTGGAAAAGTGAGCTACACAGCAGAACCAGAGACTAAACAACAGGAAGATAACGGATCGCCGAGAGTGATGGAAGTCATTGAAGTTGTGAGATATAGTGAGAGCGAGTGAGAATGGCGCACCAGACCAGTAGCGAAGAAGCGGTGTTTTGAGCAAACAACAGAGACTACCAACTTGGAAGTTAATTAAGTGATAACTGTGAACGGTGGATATTTAAGTCCTGAACTTTGGACAGTTAGACCTTTGGGCTATTTGGACATTTTGAAAGAGAGAGACTTCAAGACCAAGACTACCAATATATAAAATTTTGGACACAAGAACTTTACACATAAGACTGAAAGAGAATTATCTACTAAGAACAAACTAATTTTATATTTATATCTGATTATGACTTGTAAAACAGTATAACTATCTATTAATATTTTCTGTGGGACTTCCGGTTGGTGCCGCTGTCGTCGCAGATGGTCTCTTATGACCGCCAGCCCCGTCGCCCGTAAAAAAGCCGCCCCCACAGCTGAAAGGCGGCTTGAAAAACTCTCGTTTGGAAAATAAACAAGAGCAGAGCTGGTGAGTGCAGGTAGAGCCCCCTGCGAAGCCCCTGGGGAGGAAACAGGGAGAGGCTCCCTAAATTGCTTGCCGAAGCTCCGGACTCCGGGACAACTCTGCATTTATGCAGAGCCAGACGACGCGACCAACTTCAAGCAGCAAAGTTCAAGCAAGTGTAAAAATAAGCAAGGTGAAATCTGGACTGCAAATCTAAAATCGCAAGTATTTGTACTAGCCTTGTTATTATACTTAAGAACAGAGAAAGAGTTAAAGTGATTTTAAAATGGCATCTGGTTACAGTGGAGAGAAGAAAGCTGAAAGCGAAAGTGATTATGCTTGTGTGTTTTAACATGTTACAAAGCAACTAAAGTAATTGAACTTGCCAGAAGAAAAGAAAAAAATTTTTAAAGGGATTTTCATTTGTTTTTTCTCCCTTAAAGACTGGATTAAAGCTGGGGAAGTTTTTGAAAAGATTTTGTGGTGGTGAAAAGGGGAGGAAGACTTCTTTTTTTGAAAGAATAAGATTGCATAGCAGTATGGCTTCAAAGCAGACAAAGTCACCTCCTAAAGGTGCGGGGGGGGGCTCCTCTATGCACCAACAAAAAGTGCAGTCATTAAGCTTGCAGACTCAGAGTCAAGAGCAGGAGACTGGATTTAAAGATCTGAAGGAATTTATTGCTGGGGCTCTGAAGAATCAAACTTAAGCAATGGATGATTTGAACAAAAAATTTGAAAAGTCTCAACAGGAGATTAAAGAGGTGGTTCAAGAAAAGTATGACAAAATAAAAAATGATATATTGACAGCAGTGACTAGTTTGTCAAAACTGGTTGTTCAGATTGATAAAAAAGTGGGAGAACTCAGTTCAGAACTGAAAACTAAAATGATGGAAACTGATAATAAAATTATTAATGTGGATAATAAAACTCAAAGAATTGAAAATGAACTGACTATGATGCAATTTAGATTTATGGAGTTTGCTGTAAGACTGAGAGGAATAAAAGAAAACAACAGAGAGGATCTGAGAGCAATTTGTGCTGAGGCCCTGGCAGTGATGTTAAAGATTAACCCTGAAGATGTTCTAAGTAGGATTGATAAGGCTTACAGAGTGAATTCTCAGATGGCAAAGCAAAGACAATTGCCTAGAGATGTGGTGATTTATTTTACAGACAGAAGAATAAGAAATGATATTTTGCAAAGATCTTTTGTTTCTACTGTCCAAGTGGATGGAAAGGAGATTGGGATCTACAAAGAGCTGCCACTGAAGATGTTAAAAGATAGAAAGGACATTGGATTCCTGGTGAATGAGTTGAAGAAACAGCAAATTCAATTTAGATGGGATGCTCCAGTTGGCATAATATTGAGGTACCAAGGAGAGAGATATCGATTAAACACTGTTTTAAAAGCTGAAGAATTCTATTTCAATGTTCTAAAAACTGGTACAGCATCTCCATGTGCATCCTCATCTCTATGTGTAGAGGAGAGTGATAAAGAGAAGGGATTTGAACAAGAGTCTGAGGAACAGCAGAAGCAAACATATGCAGAGGTGGCGGAAATTCAAGGAGCAACAGGAGGGGGGTTATTGGATGAACCATTGATAGATTTCCCCCTGGAGATTACAAGTGGATCACCTAAGAATACAAGACAGATAGCATTGGATCTTGAACTGAAACTACAAGAACCAAAAGATCAATGTATAATCAGAGCAGCTTACAAGCAACTTCAAGAGAAGCAACAGCAGCAGAGGTCCTTGTCACTACAAGATAAGAATGGAGTCAATAGTAAATCACAGAAATCTGAAGCAATGGGAGGAGCTAGGCCAAAGACTACCACTTTGGAACAGGAACTTCAGCAAATGCTCTTAAGGCTTCAAAAGACCACAAATGACAATTAAATTTTTATCTTGGGACATGAATGGATTAAATTCACCACCGAAGAGAAGAAAAATATTTCACTATTTGAAACAATTTAATAATGATGTTATTTGTTTGCAAGAAACTCATATCAGATTACTAGACCAAAAATACTTGATAAATTCTAAATTAGGTGTACAATTTACAGCATTAGACTCGGAGAAAAAGAATGGCATTGTGATTTATGTAAATAAAAGACTACCAGCCAAAATAATAGAGGCAGATGATTGTGGAAGATATTTGGCGATTGAATTAAATACACAAAATGGACCAATTTTGGTGATTGGAATTTATGCTCCCAACCAACAACAAGAAATTTTTTATAAATTATTATACTCCAAAATATTGCAATGGGATTATAGATCTATTTTGTTAATGGGAGATTGGAATGGAGTAATAAACATTAAAAAAGATAAGAAGAGTCTGGCAAAGTCGTCAATACGTGTTAAACTACCACAAATATTTTTTGATATGAAAGAAGATTTGGAACTGAAAGATATATGAAGAGAGCAAAACCCAAGAGAATTGGACTTCACTTTTTTTTAGATAGACATCGATCCTTCTCTAGGATTGACTTCATTTTAGTTACAGCTGATTTACTTTCTAGGACAAAGAAAACAAAGATATTCCCGAGGACTCTAACTGATCATAGTCCGATGTGGATAGAAATAGAAATGGGAAAGAATGAGAGAAGATCGTGGAGAGTAAATGAAAATCTGTTTAGATATGAAAAGAATGTACATGAACTTAAAAAACAAATGAAAGAATTTTTTGAAATTAATCTGAATAAGGGTACCTCTATTGAAATCATTTGGGATGCGAGTAAGGCTTATATGAGGGGGGTACTAATACATATGAACTCTAAACATAAACTGAATCAGCAAAGAAAAAGATTAGAAATGGAAGGAGAGATAAAGAAAAAAGAACAACTACTTATAAAAAATCCAACAGACAAAAAATTACAAGAAATTATAAAACTTTTGAAAGATCAATTTCAAATGCTTATAGCAGAACAAACAGCAACTAACCTACAATTTGTTGGTGAAATACTTGATAAATTGACAATTAATTACTTACATGAATGATTAATTAAAAATTAATTGGAATAAATAAGTTTAAGTAGATATTAACCTAAAAATATTTAATATTTATTTAATATTCAACTATATATTTGCATTAGTAATATTTGATTGGACAGACCTTGATAGATCCTGACCTGATAGGTTGATTACTATATTGTACTAATATATAAACTATTACTTATTAATTGATTGTTATTGTAAGATTTAAGGAAGTGTTAGAATCTTAAGTTTTTCCCTCTACCTTCTTCATCCTATATATTTCTTCTCCTTCATTTGAGTATATATCTATTTACATAATATCTATTTATTTAATTATTTAATTAACTATTTAATCAACCATTTGAGTGTGGACACTTATAGAAGTAATATATAAATATCTATAGAAGTATATATATACATCAATATTTATAGAAGTAACTTATAACCCGATAAGATTATCCAGTGTTTAAAGACTTGTACAAGATAGAAGTTAGAAACTACCACTGATAATAACATCACTACAGATAACAAGATCGAATCAAAAAACAGTAGTTCAGTGCATGAAAATTTGGGAGATCTTACAAAAAAGAATTAAGATGACAAGCACTGGCACAACCACCATAACTAAAACAAATAAGAAAATAACTTCAAACCAGACCTCCCTTTCAGCGTCCCTGGAACAACAAAGAACTAAAGAAACCATGCTTGGAACAGAAAAAGAAAAGACAGGCTCCATTTCCATCATGCAAAACATCCAGTCAGTGCTAGCTATGATACAGGAAGCCATGAGTAAGACCCAGGAATCAATTGCCAATAACCATGAGGAGACCAAAAGAAATGATGATGACCTGAAATCCAATGTGGGAGAGATAAATGATAATATAAAGAAGATGGATGATAAGATTGAAAGAATTCAACAGAACATCGCCAAAAATGAACAAAGAATTCAAAAGACAGAATTTAAAATGGAACAGATGATTAAAAAAGTGGAAATGTTGGAACAACAACAGATGGCAACGAATCAAGAGCTGGAGGACTCACTTACTCCAGCTGGAAAATGGAAAAGACATCATTTTACTTAAGGTTCCAGAATATAGCAGAAACTAAGGAGGAAAACCTGGGTGAGACAATGACAGAGATCTTTGCTGAAACAATACAAAGAGATAAAGATGACATACGAAGGGATATAGACAAAGTCTACAGGGTGCACACTAACTATGCATGCAGGAACAAACTCCCAAAGAAGTGCATGTCCAATTCATGAAGAAAACGACAAAAGAAGAGATATACAGAAAAATGAGAGAAGATACAATCTTCTACAAAGGGAAGGAAATAACATTGAAACAAATTCTGAGACATGTAAGGGACCAGAGAAAAAATGATAACTTCCTCACAACACAATTAAATAAACACAAAATGATGTTCCGTTGGCTACTACCAGAGGGCATTTTAATTTTGTGGCAGGACAAGAAATTCAAAATAGATAGTCTGGAAGGAGCCCAAGAATTTTTCCACCAACACTTTGTTCTTGAAGAAGATCCAGAATGGAATTGGAAAATAAGAGCCAAGAAGAGCAACTAATAGAAGAAATAGAAGATGAATAGGAAGAGAAGAGAAGACTGGAAAGAGAAAGAGAAGAGAGAGAAGGAGCAAGAGGGAAAACACAAAGAATAACAAGAAACACAAGGAAATTAAAGACAACAAACAGATAGGAAGAAAAATGGAACAGGAAATAAAGATGATTTCGATTAATATCAATGGATTAAACGCCCCAGTTAAAGGAACCCGGACATTTACCAAATTACAAAAATTAGAAATGGACATTATAAACTTACAGGAAGTCCACATTAAAAAACAACACCAAAAGATATTAGAAAACACAAGATTAGGGAACCTTTACACCTCACTGGCAGAACAGAAAAGAAGAGGCATCACAGTCTACATTAGGAAACACTTAAAAATAAAACAGATATATGCGGATGAAGAGGGAAGGGTTCTAATGGTCGAAATACAAACAGAATCAAAAACAATATTATTAATCTCAATTTATGCACCGAATGAGAATCAACGCACCTTCTTCAAAAGCATACACAACAAAGTAAAAGATTTAGACTATGAGAACATTTGCATTATAGGTGATTTTAATGTAATTTCAGATACAGAAAAAGACTATTGCAGTACCAGGAAAAATAAAACCAAAAAAAAAAAAAGACTCTCCCAGATACCTTAAAGGAAAAGGCGCAGGGATTATGCCTCCAGGATGCTTGGAGGGAAATAAACAAAGAAAAAAAAACAGTATACATTTTACTCCAATCCACACCCAGAATAGATATGGCCTGGATGTCAACAAATCTCAGGAAAGACCTAGAAGAAATAGAAATTATGACAAACACATGGGCAGACCATAACCCAGTAAAATTATTTTGGAAAGGATATCGGAAGAGGAAGAGATGGATGATGAACATCAAAATTCTAAAAAACAAAGAGTATATACAAATGATAGAAAAAGAAATGGAAATATTTTTTGAGATCAACATCGAAGAACAAACCTCCCTCCAAAAATTATGGGACACGGCGAAAGCCGTGGGTATCTGGGTAATTGAACCCCCCCCCCATTACTATTGTAGTGTGTTTCCTTCATATGTTTGTTAATTGGTTGGCAAAAGGACATCTATTTTTTTCTCCTTGGTTGGGTGGCCTATAATATACACCTTCTCATTCTTTTTTCCTTTTATACTGACCATATGCATTCTAGGAGGTTTTTGTCTTTCATGGTTTTATGCATTTCTGTAGCAATACAGTGGTCCTTTACATACAGTACAACTCTACCTCCTCTTTTATGGGGTCTGGTTTTTTTGAAGAGTTTGTATCCTTAAGTTCCCCTAAATCCATCCAGAGAATATTTGGGGTGTAATTGATCCAAGGTACATCTAAGCTTTCTTCCCATGAGGAGTTCGGCTGGACTGCGCCCCATGGCTGTACAAGGGGTGGCATGTTGGACTGCTAGGAATTTGTCTACTCGGGCCTGCCAGTCTCCCGCATCCAGCCAGGCCAGGGCCTCCTTGACCGTCCTCACAAATCTTTCAGCCAGTCCATTACTGGCTGGATGAAATGGGGCAGAGAGTGCATGCTGGATGCCTAACCCTGCCAGGTACCCCTCGAACTGGGTGGTGATGAATTGGGGCCCGTTATCCAATACTAGGGTATCTGGCAATCCGTGGGTGGCAAAGAGTTTCCGTAGTGTTTTTATGACTGCTTCAGCAGTCATGGATTGCATGAGGATGATCTCAAGCCATTTCAAAAAGACGTTGATGATCACCATGAATGTTTGGCCATCGAATAGCCCTGCAAAATCCATGTGTATCCTTGACCAGGGGCCTTGGGGTTGCTCCCATTCCCTGACTGGTGCTGTGGGGGGATCTGGCCTGGATTCCTGACAGGGGTTACACTTCCCCACCCACTCAGTGATGTCGTTATCCATCTGGGGCCACCACACATAGCTTCTAGCTAGGCCCTTCATGCGTACAATTCCAGGGTACCCTTCATGCAACATTTTAAAAAAATTCTCCCTTAAGCATAAGGGCAATCACCCCATAACAAACAATCCCCTTGCAAGGACAGTTCATTTTTTTTTGTGAAGAATGCTTTGAATTCCCCACCATCAGTCTTTGCTGGCCAACCCCTTGTGATCCAACTCATGACAGTTCTGAGCACATGGTCTTTAGTAGAGGCTGTTGTAACTTCCATTGAAGTGAGAGGCCCTGAGTCTAAGACATCAATAAGGAGAACCGGTGCTTCCGGGGTCAGGTCTTCTAAAAGATCCGGTAGCAGACAGCGGCTGAGGGTGTCAGCATGTCCCAAACAGTGGACAAGTTGGTAGGAGTAAGCCGCCAGGAAGATGGTCCACCATGTCATGCGAGGAGAAAAGGAAGTGAGGGTGGGCCGATCCCCAGCCAGGAGGCCCAAAAGTGGACGATGGTCCTTGACCAAATTGAAAAGTCAGCTGAATAGATATTTGTGAAATTTCTTGACCCCTGACACTGCTGCGAGGGCTTCCCAGTCCAGCTGGTTTTAATTCCATTCCATGATGGACAGGGTTTGAGAATAGTAGGTGATGGGTGCCTCTAGCCTGTTGAATCTATGGCTCAAGATGGCTTCCACGCCAAAAGGGGACACGTCGCAGACTAGAACAAGCAGTATGTCACATTATACTGTATCAGGAAACTGTCCGCTGATAGAAGTTTTTTCACTGCATTGAATGCGGCAGCTTCAGCCTTCCCCTAGACTCAAGGTGCATTTTTGGCCAGTAACTGGTGTAGTGGCTTGGCGACCATCGCCTTGTCTCGGAGAAATATGGTGTAAAAATTGAGGGGACCCAAGAAAGCCTGTAGCTCCTTTGTTTTTTGGTGTGGGCGCATTCTGGATTGCCCTTATCTTGCTCTCAGTGGGGTGTATTCCTGACCCGTCCACCTGGTACCCCAGGAATTCCACAGAGGGGACTGCAATCATGCACTTATTTCATTTTACGCGAAGTCCAGACTCCCTGAATTTGGCCAAAACCCGCCTGAGTCTGTCCCCTAGTTGTTTCTCATCTGTTGCAGTAATGAGTACATCATCAAAGTAGGGCATCACCCTTGGCAGACCCTGTAACAGATGCTCCATGGTACTTTGAAAAAGTCCGGGGGCTATGCTGACTCTGAATTGAAGTCTGGTGCACTTGAATGCACCTCTGTGGGTGACTATCGTCTGTGCTTCCGCAGTAGCACCATCTACTGGTAGTTGCTGGTATGCCTGTGCAAGGTCGAGTTTAGCGAAGATTTTGCCGGGCCCAGCGAATGGAGTAAATGATGCACAATTGGAATGGGGTATACGCTCTGCTGAAGAGCCTTATTGTCAGGAATGCTTTCTTCGAAATACAGGAAAGGATGACCCAGACTCCATTAAAGAATAAAGTATGGTACTTTTACTAGATATGAAGTGAACACAACCAAAGGAAAGCAGGATCTAAGGCAAAAAGCACAAAAGTTACAATAGAAAGCATCCATTCCCACTGTCCACCGTAAATCATCCAATCCAAAGGACTCCCAGAGATCAGGTGGAAGCACACATCTGTCATCAATCAGGAATGCTGTGGCTGTTGACCCGATAGCAGCTTCAAAGGTTCAGCAATAAGTCTTAAGAATCAGTTTCGTTTTCCTGGTCAGCATACATAGCCCGACTAGATATTCCCCCCCTCCATTACTGTGGCAGCCAAAGCAGAGAAAAGCAGAGGCCGACATTTGGCCCCCCTTCAGAAGAGAAGAACCTCTAGTCCTGAAAGAGATTTTTAAAAAAGAGGTAATACCACAACCAAAATAATTACATTACCATCTAAGGTTTATCAGGATATTTGATGTGAAATAATTGGACTTTAGGTGCCCGAACATCACGCTTGTTCACCCATTCAGCTTGCGATGATGGGAAATGTTTCCAGGCTACCAGATACTGCACTTTACCGTGATGTTTCCTGGAATCCAAAATCTCCTTAACCTCAAAATGTTGTTCCCCTTCAATAAGTATGGGAATGGGAGGAGGTTCTTGGGCTGGACGTAAAGGGGACCAACGTTCCGGTTTCAGTAAACTAACATGAAACACAGGGTGAATTCATCACAAATTATTTGCCAATTCCAATTCAATTGTTACTGGGTTAATGATTCGAGTAATGGGGAAAGGGCCCACATACTTGGGCCCAAGCTTCTTTGATTTTTGAGGGGTTTGTAAATATTTGGCACAAAGATAAACCCTGTCCCCCACTTTATAAGCATGTGCAGGGCACCTCTTTTTGTTGGCTTGGGTTTTATGACTTTGGTGAGCTTCATCTAGTGCTTTTCGGGTTACTGCCCGAGTCCCCCGTAATTGTTTGATCCACTCAATCAAAGAAGGATTCTGTGGGTTATCTTGAGGTAGCTCTGGGATGGGCACAAACTCCTGGCTCAAAGCCACCTTGAACGGAGTGAACCCTGGGCTGCTATGTATGGAATTATTATACGCCACCTCTGCAAATGGCAATAAGTCCACCCAGTTATGTTGCTGATAATTTATATAACATCTCACATACTGTTCTAATACAGACTTGGTTCTCTCACAGGTCCCATTTGTCTGGGGGTGGTGGGTGGAGTTCAACCCCTGGGCGGAGCCTATCAGCATTAGGAACTCTTTCCAAAAGTTGGAGGTGAATTGTACCCCCCCCCCGTCTGAGATTATACATTTCAGAGCCCCATGTAACCTATATACATGTTGAATAAACATTTTAGCAAGGGTTTTCACTGAAGGGATCTTAGGACATGGGATAAAATGCACTTGTTTGGAAAACAGGTCAGTCACTACCCATATGACTGTTCACCCCCCACTATCTGGCAGGTCTACAATAAAATCCATGGATATCTCCTTCAAAGGGACATTGGGTCTGGCTACACTCTGAAGTAGACCACGCGGCTTCCTCGGAAGTCTCTTAGCTGAGGCACATACTGGGCAGCTAGCTACATATGCCTCTATGTCCTTTTTGAGTGCAGGCCACCAGAATTTTCTTTTAACAACATGTAAAGTCTTGACAAATCCAAAGTGTCCTGCCACCTTGGCGTCATGAGTGTGCTGCAAAACTGTTCCTCTCAGGCTGGCAGGAACATAGATTTTGGACCCAATCCAAGCTAGTCCATCACAAAGTGTATATTCATTTGAGTGGGCCCTGAACCACTCATTGGGTTTTAATGCCTCTTGTAGTCTCTGAAGCAAATTGCCTGAGAGGTTTGGGTCATTCTTTGCCTGTGCTCTGGTAGTCACTGGTGCCGCCAGTTGGGTCAAAAGGACGATCGGGCGAACAACTTCCTCCTTGGTACTGTTGTATTGAGGCAATCTGAACAGAGCATCTGTCATGAAGTTCTTCCCACCAGGGAGGTAGCGCAAGGGGAAATTAAAATGGTCGAAGTGCTGGGCCCAGCGAACTTGCTTTGGTGACAACTTACACGGAGTTTTCAAAGCCTCCAGGTTTTTATGATCAGTCCACACTTCAAAAGGATGCTTAGCCCCCTCAAGGAATTGTCTCCATATTAAAAGTGCCCAGCGTACAGCAAAGGCTTCCTTCTCCCATATGGCCCATCTTCTTTCAGTCTCTGACAATTTCCGGGATGTATAGACACAGGGCTGTAATTTTCCCTCTGCACTCTTTTGCAGAAGTATGGCCCCTACTGCTACATTGCTAGTGTCTGCCTGTACTACAAAAGTTTCTTCCATGTCTGGATGTTTGAGGACTGGTTCAGCAGCAAACAAGCATTTCAACTTTTCGAATGCCGCCTGACAGTCCATAGTCCATTCAAGAGCTCGGGAGGGTTTTGGTTTTACTTCACCCTTTGTTTTCAGGAGATTCGTTATTGGCAGTGTGATTTTGGCAAATGAGGGGATGAACTGCCGATAAAAGTTAGCAAACCCCAAGAAACTCTGTAATTGCTTGTGGGTACGTGGTGCAGTCTATTCCAATACCACTCGAACCTTTCCAGGGTCCATTTCTATTCCCTCATGTGAGATGCGATATCCAAGATAGTCGATTTTGCTTTGGTAGAATTCGCACTTGGAAAGCTTGGCATACAGTTCAGCAGCCCTGAGTTTTTTCAGGACAGTGCGCACCAATTTCACGTGGTCATTCATGTTCTCAGAGTAGATAAGAATGTCATCCAAATTAACCAACACTCCCTTGTACAAATGCTCATGCAGAACTTCATTGATCAATTGCATGAATACCGCAGGGCTACTTGTAGTACAAAAGGGAGCACTCGAAACTGGAAACATCCCAGCAGGCAGTTAAATGCTGTTTTCCATTCATCCCCCTCCTTAATCCGTATCTATAGCAAGCCTCCCATAAGTCAAGTTTGGTGAAGACTTTTCCCTTCCCTAGGTGTGCTAACATGTCCTTCATGAGGGGTAGGGGGTAGACATTTTCCACGCAAATGGCATTGAGGTTCCTATAATCAACTATCAAATGAAAGGAGCCATCTTTCTTTTCCCGGAACAGTACAGGCGCTGCCACCTGTGGCCTAGATGGTTGGATGAACCCCCATTCTAGGTTTTTGTCAATGAAGTTTCGTAATTCCCCCAGCTCACGAGGGGTCATTGGGTAAATTTTTGGCTTAGGGAGCTTTACCCCAGGGAGTATCTCAATGGTACAGCCCATAGCTCTGTGTGTGTGTGGGGGGGGGCAGCACATCCGAGCCCCTTTCACTAAAAACTTCACGGAGATCCCAATACTCCTTTGGAATTTTCTCCTCCCCTTCAATGTGGTCTATGGCCATCTCCGCCTGTTCGTGCTCCTCTCCGTCCTCAAGGGGGGGGTTCTTCCCTCTCTAGTGGTGGGTTCCTAGCACGAATGCGCAAGACCCCCATCTTCCAGTTGACTCATGGGTTCCATTTACGTAGCCAGGTCAGGCCAAGTATAAGGGGTCGTTCCATGCTAGGGGCCACAATAAAACTGAGAGTCTCTATGTGAACCCCTAATTGCATTTCAACGGGTTCGATTACAAAATTGGTTGGGCTCCTTCCTGCCATTGATCCATCTAGTTGACAAAATGCAATGGGCCTTTTTAATGTTTTTAGTCTCAGGCCCAACATCTCTACTACCTTCGGGCTGATTATGCATCTGGTGCACCCAGAGTCTAATAGGGCTGGCATCAGTGTGTGGGCCCCTGTGGACAGCACCCTTAATTATATGGGGATGAGTATGGGGTCCTCAGTGTGACTCACCAGATCATTGGAGTTGGAGTCAGAATTGGTTTCGCTGTCGTCTGCATTGGTAGGAGTTCCCAACTCACCAGTTGCATTGCTTGAGCCCTTGGTCCAGGGAGGGAACTCAACAACTTCCCCTTCCAGTGCAGTTTCACAAAGTTTCATGGGCGCTTTATCTGTCTTCTTAAGCCCTTTGCTGGTAGGTTTTGGCACTGGCTTGGCAAAACACTCAGCGGCCCGGTGACCTTCCTTGCCACACTTGAAGCACGCTTCAGGTTGGGCTTGGACTCCACCCTCCCCCCAGCCATCTTTGGGGCTCCTTTGCAGTAGTAGGAGGATGAAAGGTCCCCTGCACAACCTCCTCGGAGTCGGCTTTGGGCTATCTCGATTTCCACATCTTCAGCTACTATGTACCAACTCTGCAAATCTTCGGGGACCCTCTGTGCTCTACAATCCTTGTAGACTTCTTCATTCAGTCCATCTTTGAAACTCTCCAGCAGAGCCGTTTCTGACCATCCTGTCATGAAAGGTGCCAGCTCATGAAATTCTTGGGTGTATTCTGCTACCGATCTCTGGCCCTATTGGATGCCCTTTATTCAGAGTCTCGCCTTCCGCTCAGCTAGGTGGTCTTCAAACTGCCTCCTAAGATCTCTCATGAACAGGTTGTAGTTTTGCAGCAGAGGGGAATTGTTATTGTGGAGGACCACCATCCATTCTGCTGCCACTCCCTCTAAGGCGTTAGTGACACATCTCACTCGAGCTGCATCCGATAGGTAGTCCTCCTCCCAGTCCTGCATGTAATTCCACACTTGGGTTAAGAAGAGCCCCAGGGTTTTCAGGTCTCCTCCATATTTTCCGGGCGGGGGGGGGGGGATTTTTGGTTTCTTGTGTCTGCGGGGTGGGGCCTGCAAGGCTGGGGGTCCCTGGGCTGCTGCATCCCTCATTTGGCTACCTGAAGCCTGAGAGGTATCTTCACCAGCTCCCTCTTCCTCTCCCCCACAAGCACCTTCCTCTTGATTCACTTTGGAGTATTCTCCTCCCTTCCCTGCAAGGGGTGCGTAAAACTCACGGTTTTTCCGGCTTTCTTCAACATCGTGGAGGAGTTGCATTGCTTGAGCCATCATGAGTCTTTCTTTTTGCTCTTGCAGCCACACGGCCTCTCCCCTATGGGGTCTGGAGTTGGTTACTCCATAGGGGGTTCTCACCAGGTTCGGCAACCTTCCTACTCCCCTCGATCATCTGGCTTTGTCTGGCTCCTCTCTCAGCTGTAAATTCTCCATTCACACTGCAGCCTCTTCCCCGGTTGGCATGAAGTCATTGCCAAGCCAGATGCTTCCATCTGATCAAAATCACCTTCTTGATCAGACATCCTGTGATCTTCAGCCTCCTCGGTGTTTGTCTGGGATGGCGAGAGTTAGATCCTGCTTAATGTCAGGAATGCTTCCTTCAAAATCCAGGAAAAGATGACGCAGACTCCATTAAAAAATAAAGTATGGTACTTTTACTAGATATGAAGTGAACGCAACTAAAGGAAAGGCAAAAAGTGCAAAAGTTACAGATAGAAAGCATCCCCTCCCACTGTCCACTGTAAATCATCCAATCCAAAGGTCTCCCAGAGATCAGATGGAAGCGCATGTCTGACAGTGTCATCAATCAGGAATGCTGTGGCGGTTGACCTGATAGCAGCTTCAAAGGTTCAGCTATAAGTCTTAAGAATCAGTTTGGTTTTCCTGGTCAGCATACATAACCCTGCTAAATATTCCCCACTCCCTCCATTACTATGGCAGCCAAAGCAGAGAAAAGCGGAGGCTGACACTTATTTAATGTGCATTTGTAGTCCGTGCAGATGTGCACAGACCTGTCTGATTTGATCGAGGTCACTATTGGGGTCTCCCACTTGGCATGAGCCACTGGGACTAACACCCCTTGCTTGATTAGCTTATCCAGCTCCAAGTTAATTTTGGGTTTGAGTGCGAACGGCACTCACCTAGCTTTCAGTCTGATTGGAGCTACATTAGGGTCTAAATTAAAGGAGATGGGGGTCCCCACATATTTGCCCAGCTGGTCGTCAAAGACATCCTGGAACTCCTGCATGAGGTCCTCCTTCAGGGTGCTGCCGCTGGCACTGTGGATACCGGTGAATCCCATTCCTAGGGCCTTGAACCAGTCCAGCCCTAGGAGGCTCGGAAGCGTCTTGCTGACCACAGTTAGGGGTAGCTCCTTCTGATACTCACCATAGATGACCTGGAATATGCTGACTCCTATGACAGGAATGCTGTTCCCCTGGTAGTCTCGAAGCCGGATTCATTGAATCTGGAGCCAGCTTTTCTTGAAATTGTGAAGGGCGGCCTTCAGGGTCGCCCAGACATGATGGACAGGGATGACCCAGTGTCAATTTCCATCTCGCAGGGTTGCCCTTCAATCTTGACCATTGTGTGGACCTTTTTCTCGATGGTTGCACTGGCCTGGCCAATCCTAGTGCTGCAGGTCTCGTGGCTTTGAAATTCATGCCTTTTTCTCTGGTCACCATCTTTACTGGTCCGCTTGTGCCGTGCCAGCTCTGATTGGCTGAAGTTGTTCCAGGCCTTGTGATTGACTGGTAGGCTTGCCCTACAGACTCTTGCCAAATGCCCCTTCTTCTCGCAACGCCTGCAGATGGCATCTCTGAATTTGCAGGTTTGCCTCGGGTGTGCTCCTCTGCAGCTCGAGCAGCTTCCGTGTCGCTCTTTCTGCTCCCGTGTCCGTCTCTCCATTTGGAAGATGTCCTCATCCAACTCTTCCTCACTGCTGGCCTGGGTGGCTTCTTGGTGTACCGGCACCAACCTTGGGGTTTCCTCGGGTTAGCAGGTCATTACAGTGTCTCCACAGCCTTGGTCGAGGGCGATGGATAGAATCAGATTCTGCCTCACGAGCAACCTTCTCTGTAAGCGTATATCTCTCACGCCACAGATTAGTTGCTCTAGGAGCACATCATTGAGGTCCCGGTATTCGCAGTGCATTTCAGCCTTACACAGGGCAGCCATGTATGCACTGATCGGCTCTCCTTCATGCTGTACTCATTGCTGGAGCTTGTAGCGCTGCACAAACTTCGATGGTACCGGGGTGTAGTGTGCCTTGAGGGTGGCTTGTAGCACTTCCCATGAGACGGTCTGGACCGGGGTTGGTTCCAAGAGTGACTCTGCAATGTCGAAGACCTCTGGCCCACAGAGGCTCAGGAACAGGGCCCTCTTTTGGTTCCCAGGGAGGCCCTGCATGTCGCTAGCTTCCAAGGCGCACTTGAACCAGATCATATACGACCCCCACTTCTCTCTGGCTGGGTCAAAAGGCTTTGGCAGTATGAATGCAAACATCGTGGTTATTCTGCTGTGTCAGCCTGGCTGAATCCGCTGTAGGTAGCTCTTTTTGGCTTGATTCTCAGTGCCTCAATCCCACCTTCATCACCAATGTTGAGTTGGGCGATTGAGAAGGCAGAAGCAAGGTAGTGACAACAGCTCTTTAATGTAGAATGAGACTTCAGCAAAGGTTACAGGCAAACAGTTCTCCTTAAATACTGTGCTGGCCAGGTACTGACCAATCACAAGTGACCCATTGGGTTTGAGTCTCCTGCCAAAACTTATACACATAACAATTTCTCCATGTCCAGGTGTTTTAGAATTGGTTCTGCTGAGAAAAGCCATTTAGGTTTTTCAAATGCTGCTTGGCATTCCATAGTCCAGTTCAAAGGCTGCTTCAGTTTAAGGTTGCCCCCCCCCCTTCGTTTTTAAGAGCTTGGTAATGTGGAGGGCAATCTGAGCGAAAGTAGGGATAAACTGGCAGTAAAAGTTGGCAAAACCCAGGAAGCTTTGTAACTGTTTATGTGTGCATGGTGGTTTCCAATCAAGTACAGCCTGCCCTTTGACGGGTCCATTTCTATGCCCTGGTGTGAAATAAGGTACCCCAAATAGTCAATCTTTTCTTAGTGGAATTCACATTTAGAAAGTTTAGCATAAAGTTTGACAGAGGGGAGTTTGTTTAAGACAGCCCTGACTAGTTTTAAATGTTCTGCTTTGGTCTTGGCATATATTAAAATGTTGCCCAAGTAGACCAGGACCCCCTTATACAAATGCTGATGTAGCACTTCATTTATTAATTATATAACCATTATGGGGGCTCTAGTTGGCAGAAAGTGATGATTTTTTTCATCTTTTTTATATTAATCCCCAACTTCCCTACTAAGGTTGGGCTGATCAAAGAGCGAGTGCACCCTGAGTCCATTAAAGCAGAGATATTTATCTCCCTGTTGCAGCTTGGGATAAATAGTCTTAAGGGGAGGGTAAGCAGTTTAATTGGTTTACTTACCAATGGTTCATCTTCTGGATCACTTCTGAATGAGTGTGATTCCTCCTGCTGAGATGTCAGAGTTTCCTCCCCAAAAACGGGATGATAGAAATTCTATGATCTCCCTGCTCCTTAGGGCAGTCTCCTTCCCACACTGGCCAGGTTTTGCAAGTTCCTCCTCGGTGGGTGTTTACAGGTGGGTGTTTACAAATGACACTCTGCAGCTCAGTGACCCTCTTTTCCACATTTAAAACAAGCTGAGGATTTTGGAGAAAATGCAGTTTGTGTTTTGAGGGGCTCTTGCTTCTATGGGGTGGGGATTTCTTCCATACTTGCTCCGCTTGCTACTGGTTTCTGGCCATTTCGATCTCGGCTTCTTCAGCAGAGATGTACCACTCATGTAGGTGATTCGATGTGCCTCAGGCCACACAGGCATTGTATAGCTCATCACTCAGCCCATCCTTGAAACAGCTCACTAAAATATCCTCTGGCCAGTTCACACGACACACAAGGTTCCAGAATTCTTCAGTATACTCTGCTATTGGATGTTGCCCCTGCCTCACCACCTTAATGCGGTCACGTGCTTTGCGATCTGCTAGTGGATCCTCAAACTGTCATTGCAGGGCCATCATGAAATGCTCAAAACCCCTCAGACCATTGGCATTATGCAGGGTCACCATCCATCTGGCAGAGGCACCCTCTGGGCTAGGGTCACAACTCACACTCAGGATCCTTGGGTTTGGAAATCACTCCTGTACTCTTGCATGTAGGTGAGCACATGTGCCACAAAGAATCATAATTGCTGTGGCTCCCCATCAAACCTCACCCCAATGGAGGGAGTTTCTCTTTCCAGTTGCAGGACTTGAGGCTGGTTGGCAATGGGCACCGGTATGCATGCTGCCTGGAGGGGAGGGTTTGCTGGGTCTTCTCCCACTGCTACTGCTTGATAGGCAGACTCCAGAAGGAGGGTGCCTCCCCTTTCAGCACTCCTTGGCTATTGTCCTGGCTCCCTTCGGATGTTGAGATTTTCCAAAGTTTTCATCAGCAATTGGGTTATATGCCTCTTCAGACAATCCTCCCTCAGTGGTGCTTCGGTTAGTTCCCCCTGGTCAGCGAGGGCTTCTAGTTCCAGTTTCCACCCTGGTTTTTGGTTACCGCAGCAGAGGTTGACTCCTCTGGTTCTCTCATTGCAGCTATCTTTCTTCCCAATGCCAATTGACCAGCAGGACTTTTCAGGATTCTCCAGCTTACCTCATCTCCGATGGGGTGTATGAAACAGGCTTCATTTGGACATGGTTTTCAAGGTCCCCTCAATAGAGCGAAGATTGTATCCCTGGGTTGACCATTTTGCAGATGTTGCTTTCTGTAAGGATTGCCTCTCCTTCCAACTTAAGAAAGTAAAAACTCTTGAAATGTAGTCTTTCAAAAGGACCCTTTTATTAAGCAGAAGTGACAGCAATGGATTCAAAGCAACATCTGAATACCTTTAGGCAAGACAAGTAGGATTAAAGCAGTAGAGACCCCTCCCTTAAACCAGAATGCAAATTTTAGCCAATACAAAAGTGTGAAGATGTTTTCTTTACCAGCTGCCCTGAGAACCAGATAAGGATGTATTCACATTGTTTCTCCTTTATTCTTTAAAGGCTGACATGGCTGTCATAAACATGTCTCAACATTAAGGGGATCTCAGGGCTCTTTGGCACCAGGATATAGGTTGTAAAATATCTGTTGACACAGGCAATGCAAGTAAATCGAATCCAAGTCTCCCCCTTCTCCCAATTGAATGGCAGTATCACTTTTAGGGATCTGACAACTTGCCACAGATAAATTTACAAAACCTCTATTTCAAATAACATTTCTTGATTGTGTATTATTACTTGGCCTCTTGTACTGAACCATTGCATTTTGGATTCAAATGCAAATATATATATATATAAATACTTTGGAGAGCACAGAGAAAGGAATGCTGCACCTGTTTGCAATTCTTTAAGGCAGCTGCATTTTTTCCCTTGGATTATGCAGCTTCCTGGGATTATGCAATTGCCTTTCTTCCCCAGAAAAGGCCATATTTTGTTTCATTTCATTTCATTTCACTTTCATTTCCCTTCTCATGATGGTGAGAAATGCAATGGAACTGGAAATCAGGTAGGCAAAAAAATCCTTGGGTAATTTGGGGAAAGCAGATGTGGCTGGGGAAAATTCTTATGTCCACAAAAACCTTGTCTTTGCCAGCTGACTGACATCGAAAGGCAGAGCAGGAGCTGCCTGGAAGAAGCCAGTCAGCCCGGGAGTCAGGAATACCCTTTCCCTCAGGCTGGGCCATGGGGCCCACATGGGAGGCTTCAGGGAAGGTGCAGGCAAGCAGGCTGGGCCACGAGGAGTGCATGGGAAGGCAGGTAAGCAGGCTGGACCATGGGGACCACGTGGGAGGTCACAAGGAAGGCAGGCAAGCAGGCTGGGCTGTGGGGATTGCAGGAGAAGGCAGGCAAGCAGGTTGAGCTGTAGGGACTGTGGGAGGCCACAGGGAAGACAGGCAAGCAGGCTGGGCCACTGGGACTATGTGGGAGGCAGCTGGGTGAGAAGTGAAGGAAGACTCACCAGGAAGAGATCAGCTGGGCCGTGTGGTTGAGGCAAGCAAGGGAACTAGAGAGCAGCAGCAGCTATGCCTCGGACATGACTCTAGACACCGGCCAAGGCAGGCAAGGTGAGATAAGGAGTAACTGGGACGGGCAGGGTGGGCAGGGCCAGCCAATGGTGTGATTATCTGGGTCTCCAAACTGCGCAAAATCTTAATAACCATTTTACCTGAACCAATCCAAACTGGTTGACGCCCATCTCTGGTTTTGGCAGGATAGTGGGGGCGATGGAAGTATTAGGTAATGTTGAGATTGAGGTATTCAAATAAAATTACTTGAATATTCATTTTTTTCTAAATTAGGAACCAAACAATACATACCCATTGCACAGAAAGGTAAACCATGACCAGCAACATTTATGTTTAGATTCTGAGTGCAAAATGAATTTTTGAGCTTTATATTTAAGAATTCCTCTATCATTTGGAGATGCATTTTTCTCCCCAGCAACTGAGCAACATAATGATAAAAAACAAATCAAGACAAGACAAAATAAGCTAAGACAGCTTTTAAGATCCTAAAAATTACCATGGTTTCTGGCTTCAAGTAACCATCTGGAAGTAGCCTAGCACTTGTCTTGTCAATGATCTTGTATTTCCTCTTCTGTCATCATCATTCTAATATTAGCAGCTCTTGAAATAACTTCTTTAGATTGCTTTTTACAAGAGGCTTGTTATGCAGCAATTGATAACTGGTATTATTTAAATTTAGCAATTGATTTCTCTTGCACAAATAACACATGATCCAAAGGATAATTCTTGTTGAAGATAGCAGAAAGATATATCTTCAGGAATCTAACTTGTCTGATATATTTCATCTCACTGAATTTAACAGAGGAAGCAATTTTCTCCCTTTCCAATATTTTTCCCATTTAGCTGATCAGTAATCTCATATGCATGACTATTATTCACACTCTTCACCCAATATTTTCTTTATTTACTTTAGCTCTGTACTTGATATAATCTTCAAGTTTTTAATATTAATAATAATTTGTATCTATTGCTCTTTATTCTGTTGTGCATCATCTAGAGTTACTTGATTGTTAAGATGGGCAGCTCTATAAACATGATTAATAAACAAACTTTTATCTTTTCCATTTGACTCTGTGTGACAGGGGCCCTACCAGAAGAAAAAAAATTCCCCCTCAGCAAGCTAAGAAAACAAGGGAGAAAACAACCCCCACCTTTTCTAGCAGTTGCTGCTGCTGTAGTAGAACTGTTCTCAGAGGAAAGGATATGCAACATGAAATTAATTTTCTTCTGCATAACAAGCTACACCTGAGTGGGAAAGCGATATCAGAGAAAATGAGCTGCCTTTCCAATTATCTTGCACATTCTTCTTCTCACAATCTTAAGACCCAGCTGCTGTGGAAAATGGTCGGCTTTGGTCCTAGCTGACTTCAGTGGCTGGTTGCATTCTTCTGATCTGGCTGCACATCTGGCTATTTGGATAAAGCTGATTGGTGAAAAGTGATTTTTAAACTTTTTTGTTAACCATGGGGGCATCAGCCATATGTGAACCAAGGTGAAGTGAACATAAATAGTCACTTTGTTCCATATATGATACTTCAGGGTATTCAGGACTCTGTGCAGTCTGCTTCTTCCACAGAAGTGAAAAAATAGCTTCTGAAGAGATTAAAACATTGTTGGGAAGGAACTAATATAAGCAACAAGAAGGAGCAACAAGGTTGCTGGTAGTAAAAACACAGATAGACTTTTTTTTGTTGATGTGAAATAATGCATAGGTCCTGTAGTACCAGGAGAGGTTGCAGAATTAACAAGGAAGCTTGTTCTAAGGGCACAGCAGATAACTCTGTTAGTACCATTCTATGGCCTGTAAGTTAGCAGATACATTGATCTACAAGTCCTTAATTCTATTTGAGGAAAAGGCTATGGGAAGTACACCCCAAAAGGACAATACTAGAAACCTCACAGCACCAGAAACCTCAGAAAACAGTACCAAGAGTGCCCTTCCCCCTTTAAGAAAACCAAGAAGCACCAACTGAAAGGAAAACTGAGAGTGGTCTGCTAATGGCTGTTACAAAAGTAATAAAGCTGACCACAGAAACTTAAGTAGAGCCATTAAAATACAGGGAATCAGGCTAAAAATAAACTCATTAAAGCACATCAGAACTCCCTTTTCCTGCCTCCTGACAGGATTAACTCCTAGGACCTGGGACCAATATTAACCCAGTAAAACAGGAAAACAAAACCCAGGGCGATCAGAAACATATTATTATTATTATTGGTTAATCTGTAGTGAGATTCACAGTCTTTGAGGCTGGTTAATAGCTCAGCAGCTCGAGTCCTAACCAAGGACCTAGGAACTGTTAAAGTATCGTCGGAGGATGTAAGCTATTCCGAGTAAGGTGGTTTTTTGTAGAGTCAAAATGTTCAAGTCCGGTAAATTTAGAATTTCTAAATAGTGGGGTAGCCCTTTGGGTATTGCTCCAAGGGCTCCAATTACAATCGGAACAACACATGATTTCTTTTTCCATAGTCGCTCAACTTCAATTTGCAAGTCCCGGTACTTTGTGATTTTTTCTTGCTGCTTATCTTCAATCTGTGCATCACCAGGTATTGCAATGTCAATGAACCATACTTTTTTCTTTTCAACTACCGTTATGTCAGGTGTGTTGTGGACCAAGTGCCTGTCAGTCTGAATCCTAAAATCCCACAAGATCTTGAGTTTCTCATTCTCTAGAACTTTCTCAACCTGATGTTCCCAGTGGTTTTTGCTGTACTCAAATCCAAACTTCTGGCACAATTTCCAGTGAATGATCTTAGCAACACAGTCATAGCATTGTAGGTAGTCGGTTTGTGAAATTTTGCTGCACCCACTGATCAGGTGGTCGACTGTCTCATCTTTCTCATTACAGAGGCGGCATTTGCTGTTGGTGGTAACATGTTGAATTTTTGCCTTCATGCTGTTTGTGGCTCGGGCTTGTTGAAAGCTTTCTGTTTCTTTTTTCAGTACTCCTGATCTTAACCAGTTCCAAGTTAGTTTCTGGTCACCTTTGCCTTCAATACTTTTCAAGTATTGGCCATGCAGAGCTTTGCTTTTCCAATTTTCAGCTCGCTGCTCAATTACTTCTTTCTTATATTCTGCTTTTGTTTTAGTTGTCTTTAAAAGGCCTCCTTTATTTACTTCCTTAATCATTGGTTCTTCACTTTTCTGGATGTAATCATTCAAGCTGCATTTTTCTTCTTCCACAGTCTGCTTTACTTGTAGGAGTCCTCGATCACCCTCTGCTCTTGGTAAATATAATCGGTCAACATCACTTTTAGGGTGCAAGGCATGATTCATTGTCATAAGCTACCTTGTTTTTCTGTCCAAATTGTCTAACTCCATCTGGGTCCAGTCAATTATTCCTGCAGAGTATCGAATCACAGGTATAGCCCAGGTATTTATGGCTTTTATGATGTTTCCTCCACTCAGTTTGGACATTAATATCTTACGAATTTGCCGAATGTACTTTGCTGAAGTTATTTCCTTGACTTTATTATGCATTAAGTCAGAGGCCTCTAAAATCCCCAAGTACTTGTAGCCTTCTTCTGATTTTACTGCCTTTATCTTTTCTTCATTCTCTAGTTCTATTCCATCCTCTTCTATGATCTTACCTGCTTTAGTTGCTATTGTTGCACATTTGTCAATTCCAAACTGCATACCAATGTCTTGGCTGAATTCTTTTGTGTGTTCAGTTAATAAATTCAGTTCAGCTTTTGTTTTACCAAACAGCTTCAAATCATCTATGTACATCAAGTGCAAGATTTTCAGTCCTTTCTTTGCAAGTTTGTATCCACAGTTCAGATTTTTCAAAATGATTGTCAGTGGTAGCATTGAGAGTATAAAAAGTAGGGGGGAAAGGGAATCGCCCTGGAAAATGCCTTGTTTAATTTCAACTTCACCTAGTTCTTCTTCATTAGCCATAAGTTTTGTTTTCCAGAGGTTCATTGAAGGTTCCATGAATTTTTGTATGTTTCTGCTGATGCCAAAGATTTCCAGGCATTTCTTGATCCAGCTATGGGGAACTGATTCAAACTCTTTCTTATAGTCTATCCAAGCCATGAACAGGTTGATTCGTCTTTTTTTTGAGTTCTTTAGGATTAGCTTGTCAATCAGCAATTGATCCTTTGTTCCTCTTGAGTTTTTGCAGCATCCTTTCTGTTCTACA
This sequence comes from Coluber constrictor foxii, assembly GCA_038048745.1. NCBI lineage: Eukaryota > Metazoa > Chordata > Lepidosauria > Squamata > Colubridae > Coluber > Coluber constrictor. Next base: position 106,947,283 of record CM075961.1, on the reverse strand, counting down.
GGAAGCAAGTTATTTCTTTCCAGGTATCCAAAGATTTGGTTTGCAATGATACCAGTAAGAAGCTTGTATGTTGTTGGCAAACAGGTGATTGGCCTATAGTTTCCAGGGTCCTTTCCTTTTTCTTTATCTTTTTGGATCAAAAATGTTCTTCCAGTTGTCATCCATTCATCATTTTCAGGTGTTTTTAGGACCTGGTTCATCTGGGTTGCCAATCTTTTGTGCACACTTGTAAGTGCCTTTAACCAGAAGCCATGTAGCTCATCTGGCCCAGGTGCACTCCAATTCTTCACTTTTCTTGACTGTCTTTGCACCATTGCTTTTGTTATTTTCATGTCTTCCATTTTATGCACTTTAATAGAGTCCTCAACCTGTTTGATCCATTTTGCATTTCTGTTATGCTTCTTGTTGTTTTCCCACAAATTCTTCCAGAATTTCAGAGCTTTCTCTTTATCAGGCTTTTCATTTGTTGTTATTCCTTCTCCATTTTCTAAGCTCTTATAAAACTGGTGCTGATTTGCTCTGAACTGTGAGTTTTCTTTGAACTGAGTTATTCGGTTTTCATACCTTTTAATCTTTTTGGCGATGGCAACAACCCTCTGCTTCAGCTCTTCAATTACTACAGCAATCTCCTTATTCCTCAGATCGTATCTTGCTTCCAGGCTGCTTTTGACCTGCTTGTTCTTTAACTGACCTTGCCTTAGGTTCTTCAAGTTGCTCAAATCTCCACGTAATTTTTTTATCTTCAATTCTAACCAAATTTTCCACTTAGGCTTCCCCTTCTTGCCTCTTTGGTTCTTTTGTATATTCAACCCCAGTTCTTTGGTGGTTATGACGGCTGCTGCATACATCAGTTGGTTTGTTTCGGCTAATGTAGTGGTTCTAATAGTTTGCACAGCCTCATTGACCTTTTTTAGTACATTTCTCAATTCTTTCCGGTTCACTTGGTTCAGTTTTGGCAAACGTGTTCTTTCAGCATCTTCCATTTGATGCTTTATTTTTCCAGCTAATTGAGCACTGTCTTTTGGTATTTGTTCTTCAGTGCTCCCTTGTTCTATATCTTCATACATTTCAGTATCCTCTTCCTCCCTTTCTTTCTCAATTTGCTTTTGAGTCTGCAAATCATTCGTGATGTTACTCTTCTTTGTTGATGTATTCAGACCATTAATTGCTTTCTCTTCTATTGCTATTAATTCTTCTATAGTGAAAAATTTGTGGTTTAGGATTACACGTTGTTGGTCCATTAACCTTTGTTCACTGGTGTCACAGTCCGTATGGTTCATCTTCCAAATCCGATACATTCGTTTTTGAAATCCACGTTTTGCTGGCTTAGACTGATAGTAAGCTTCCATAATAAAGGTGTTTTCTTCCTTAGTCCAGATTTTTCGCTTTTGGGGTTTTTCTTCCAGTAGCTTGTCAGCTCCATGCCTTGGTTGCCTAGCAGAGGGAGCTGAGCCCTGTAGCTCATTTTTCGTAGAATGCCCAGGAGCCATAGCATCCAACAGAACCCTTGTTAATCCGGGCGACGGTTCAGCCGGCATAAATTTCATTTTTTTCGTATTCACCATGTTTGAATGGGTTGTGGAGCAGATTTTGTCTGGCCCTTCACCTAAGATCTGATGATATGGTTGCACCTGTTCAGCATAGCCCTTAGGATCATTAGAGCACGCAAGCCCCTCCACCACGACAAGGTAGAGCTCCTCGGAGGGGTTATTATTATTATTATTATTATTATTATTATTATTATTATTATTATTATTATTATTATTACACCGCCCTTCTCCCAGAGGACTCAGGGCGGTGCACAGCCAACAGTAAAAGAAACCCAAATACAAAATTTAAAAACATATTAGACAATTTGGCCCTAATCATTAAAAGTAAACTCCAATTAAAATTCCTGTTTAGGTCAGCCCAGCTTATTCGAATAATAGCGTCTTGAGGGTACGGCGAAAGGTGCATAGGTCAGGGATCCGTATCTCTGGGGGCAATTAGTTCCAGAGGGCAGGTGCCCCCACAGAAAAGGCTCTCCCCCTGGGGGCTGCCAGTTGATATTGTTTGGCTGATGGCACCCTGAGGAGTCCCTCTCTGTGGGAGTGTATTGGTTAGTGGGAGGCTATCGGCAGCAGAAGGCGGTCTCGTAAATACCCGGGTCCTAGGCCATGGACTGCTTTAAAGATGGTCACCAGCACCTTGAATTGCACCCAGAAGACCAGCAGAGGCCAGTGCAGCTCGTGCAGGAAGGATGTTACACTGGTGCGCCGAGTCACTCCCATAATCGCCCACACGGCTGCATTCTGGACCAGCTGGAGCCTCTGAGTGTTCTTCAAGGGAAGCCCCATGCAGAGAGCATTACAGTAGTCCAGACGGGAAGTGACGAGGGCATAGAGTCCCAGTCCAGAAAGGGGCGCAACTGGTAAATCAGGCAAACCTGATAAAAAGCCCCCCTGGCCACAGCCGTCACATGCTCTTCTAGTGACAGCCGCGCATCCAGGAGGACACCCAAGTGGCAGGCCCTCTCTGTGGGGACCAAGGTCTCATCCCCAATAGTCAGTGATGGGATCAGCTGGCTATACCGGGACGCTGGGAACCACAGCCACTCAGTCTTGGAGGGGTTGAGTCTGAGCCTGTTTTCCCCCATCCAGATCTGCATGGCCTCCAGACACTGAGACATCACGTCAAATGCATCATTGGGGTGGTCCGGGGTAGAGATGTACAGCTGAGTATCATCAGCGTACTGATGGAACTTCACCACGAAAACCATGGATGATTTCCCCCAGCGGCTTCACATAAATGTTGAACAGAAGGGGTGAGAGGACTGACCCTTGTGGCACCCCACAAACAAGACGCCTCAAGGTTGACCTCTGACCCCCTGCCAACACAGACTGCATACAGTCAGAGAGGAAGGAGGAGAACCACTGCAACATAGTGCCCCCTATACCTAACCCCTCCAACTGGCACATCATAATACCATGGTCGATGGTATCAAAAGCTGCTGAGAGGTCTAATAGGACCAGGACAGAGGAACAACCCCTGTCCCGGGCCCTCCAAACATCATCAACCAATGCAACCAATGCCGTTTCTGTGCTGTACCCCAATCTGAAGCCTGACTAGAATGGATCCAGATAGACAGCTTCATCCAGGTACTGGGGAAGTTGTCGTGCCACCACACTCTCAACTACCTTCGCCACAAAGTGAAAGTTGGAGACTGGACGATAGTTCGCTAATACAGCTGGGTCCAAGGAAGGCTTCTTGAGGAGAGGCCTCACCACCACCTCCTTCAAGGTGGAGGGAAAGAAGCCCTCACTCAAAGAAGCATTAATAATCCCCTGGAGCCAGCCCTGTGTAACTGCCCAGGAGGCCAGCACCAACCAGGAGAGATAAAGGTCCAATAAACATGTGGCAGTGCTAAGTCTACCCAGAATCCTGTCCACGTCCTTGGGAGCCACAGGGTCAAACTCCTCCCAGATAACACTCTCAAGACCTACCTCCATCACTCCATCTGAGCCTACCCAGTCGGAGTCCAGGCCATCCCTAATCTGAACAATTTTGTCATGCAGATATTGCACAAAATCCTCAGCCCTACCCTGCAAGGGTCCTCCCATGCTCCCAAATGAAGTAGGGAGTGGGTCACCCTAAACAGGGTGGCTGGGTGGTTATCTGAAGTTGCAAAAAGAGTGGAAAAATAATTAGATTTTGCCGCTCTTATCCCCACTAGGTAGGTCTTAATATGAGACCTCACCAGTATCCGGTCAGATTTGGAACGGCTTGCCCTCCAATCGCTCTCCAGGCATCTTTTCCGGCACTTTATCTCCTTTAGCTCCTCAGAAAACCAGGGAGCCAATTGAGTTTGGCACCAGGTCAGAGGCCGCAAAGGCACGATGCAGTCTAAAGCTCCAGCGGCCATCCTATCCCAGGTGGCCACTAGTTCTTCAGTTGAGTCATAATCCAGAGCCTCAGGGAATGGCCCAAGCTCTGTCAGGAACCTATCAGGATCCCTCAGGTGCCTGAGATGGAACCACCTAATCGGTTCCATCTCCCTGTGGCAGAGAGTCCAGAATGTGTCCCCCTGTGTGAGTACGGCTTTGAACTAACTGGGTCAGGTCCATGGCTGTCATGGAAGCTATGACCTCCTGAGCTGCCTCTGACATTTCGCCAACAGATGGCAGGTTGAAATCCCCCATGACCATAAGTCTAGGGGTCTCAACCGCCACCCCGGCTATTACATTGAACAGCTCGGGCAGGGCTGCTGCTATGTGGCAGGAAGCCAGGTATGCAACCAGCAAGCCCATCTGGACCCCCAACCGCACTTCACAGAGAGGGACTCACATCAAGCTATCTGAGGTGCAGTGGCCTCCCTCGGACAAAGATCTTCCTTTATAATAGCTGCCACCACCACCCCGCCCCTACCCTGGGCCCTTGTCTGATGGAATGCCAACAAGGCACTCAACAAGGGGAACCCCCCCCCCTCGCAGCCCAACCAGGTCTCCATAATACCTGCCAGGACAACTCTCCCCTCTTGAATAAGATAGCAAATGGGGGGAGCTTTAGTTATCACAGACCTGGCGTTGCACAACAGCAGCCGAAGGCCCAGGCCCTGAGGATCTGTACAACCCAGGGAACAAGAGACACATTGGGAACCGGAGTGTGCAATTGCTCACAAACAGCGAGTGTGCACTCCCATAACATGATATGGTCCCCTGCAACTGCCCTCGCTAGTATGGAATCAAGCCCCCTCCCTGACATCCAACCCCACACCCCCAATGCTGCAGCCCCCTATCTGGGCTGGCCCCGACTCTGGTGGTTTGCCCCCCAAACCCACCCTGGTCATACAAATATCACCCTCCCCCTAGCCCTACCACTAAAACAGCAAGTAAAAAGACCCTCTAAAAACCCCCTAATTTTCTGCTGCCTTCAATGCCACCTCTTGGGATTCCAAAATCCGTCATCAAGAAAATTTATTGATAGTCCGGATGACCAGCCCTCTCTCAGGGCATATAGTTCAACCACTGTATAAGTTAGCATAGTCAGAGAGAACCCAAAGGGGAGGATTTCACAGCTGATGACAAAGTCCAGGGAGACAGTACCGAAATGATGAAGCCATAGCCCTCTCACTCTCACTGCAATGGGGAGAATCCATAGGTCGAGATCCTCATGAGCCGCTCTCTCACACTGGCCATGTTGGGTGCTCTAATATCCCAGTCCTTCCACCAGGAGAGGCAAGTTCAAAAACCCATCAAGCTGCAGGAGCTTCAAAGGGGAATTAAGCATAAAAGGCTCAGTGTCATACTCCCAAGTTTGCTTGCAAACCAGGAACACTCGAGCTGTGTCACTTTTTTCTTCTTGTCTTCCTACATTAAAAGAATTCCACTTTCTGGCAGCTGGCTTCTGCATCCATTTCTTCTCAGCATCTGTGTTATGTCCCAGCTGGGAACGAACTGGGGAAATTTCTTCCAAAAAGGCTAACACATGATGTTGGCCCATACTGTCAGATCTGCTAGGCTTGGTGCCTCAAAGGCACCCTGCCATCAAAGACTAGTGGGGGAAGGGGAAGGATAGATGGGTAATAAAACTGTGTATGTACATGATGAAAATAGGGTGGGGGAATGATAGGTGATAACGATCAGAGAAGCTTGGAGCCAGTTTGCACTGGAATCCAAGGCCAGCATCCTGGGAAAGAAAGTTGTTACCCCAAAACATTTCAGCATTCTCAAAACACTTGGATGATCTCTGATTGGCTGAATATAGACTGGCCATGGGGGGGGAGGAATGAGGGGAAACCTTTCTGTATCTTTTGAGCATGGGAAACTCAGAGCTAGCCTGACTTTACTGCAGCCAACATCTTTTAGTAAAATAACCTTTCAACCAAATGGAGTTGAAATTCCCATTTCTTAAGGGATCAGACTGACACAGACTAAGGAAAATGAGTAGTGAATTTCCATAGTTCTGTTTCTTCTCCAAAGGGCTACCGTCCAGTAAGAAAGAAGAGAAGAAGCAACCTGGAATTAAGGAGAAACTTCCTAACAGTGAGGACCAGTGGAACAGCTTGCCTCTAGAAATCATGGGTCCTTCATCACTGGATATTTTTAAGAAGAGTCTAATCTAGACCAGTGATGGCGAACTTTTTAGGCATAGAGTGCCAAAACTGGAAGGAGTGCATGGCAGAGCACTGGAAACCTAACGACCAGCTGGCCAGCATGCATGCACACTTCGGAAACCAGCGACCAGCTGGCTGAACTGGGGTGATGGCATGCATGACCACAGAGAGGGCTCTGCATGTCACCTCTGGCATGCGTGCCATAGGTTCACCATTATGGGCCTAGACAGTCATTTATCTAAAATGGTATAAGTTTTCTTGCTTGAGCAGGGGCTGGACTAGTAGACCTCCAAGGTCCCTTCTAGATTCTATTCTATTCTATTCTATTCTATTCTATTCTATTCTATTCTATTCTATTCTATTCTATTCTATTCTATTCTATTCTATTCTATTAAAGTTTAACTGAACTGCTAAACATGACTTTCAAGTATGGTATGTGAATGAGATGAAGGAGATCAATGGCATAAAAAAATAGTTACCATGTAATTGTGAAGAAAACCCCAAGATTGGAAAGAATGGGAATCGAGTGGGGTAGCTGGAGTTCCAAATGTAATGTTGCTGCGGGGACTCACTTGCTCCTTGTTTCTGACACTGCCAAAATATCACGTAGAAGACATATTTTTGTAAATGTACAATCTATAACTTGGTGGATTGGAGTACTGACAGAATGAAGTGCCCCTCCACCCTCCCAAATAAAGAGGAAGAGTTGTTCAGTAAGGATAAGAATAGAAGAACAAATCAGGATTGCATTTTGTTTCTTATATGCAACCAGGATTATCCTGAGCACGAGACAGAGACATATCCATCACTCACCATTGTTTCCTTGCAATTGCTATTGGAGACTGTTGCCCAGTTCAAAGATAACAATTAATCTTACAATCAAAATCCTTTCACAGGCCTGCTGTCCAATAATGTATCCAGTCTACTTTGAAAGACATCAAAGTTAGTGGCGATCACCACATTTTTTAGCAAAAAATTCCAATAGTAAATTATGTACTGTGTAAATATGTGTTATTTTGGTCTGTTTTAAATCACCTTCCAGGCATCTTTATTTAATTTATTTCCAGTCCTAATGTTCTGAGAGAGGGAGAAAACCTTTTTTTTTTGTTCTCTTCTATGCCAAGAATTGTTTTAAACCTAGAACAGTCACTATTCAGTGGCTTTTTTTTCTAAGTCAGTAACTGTCTCTGTATCTCCATCTCTCTATTTCTATCACTCTCTCTTGTCTATCTCTATATCTATATCTACACACATACACACATACATACATATATACACAGACATATACACACACTATATATGTATACATGCATACCTTATCAGTACAGTTGAAATTGGGATGGAGGTGCCTTGATGTGCATTACTTTACACTTTGAAAGACTGCTGTTATGTAAAGCAAGTGTTCTGTCCCCGTCACACACACACACACTCAGACAGACAGTCGGGGGTTAAATAAACTGGCAGGCAACCAATTAGTCCGATAAGATGATTGGCAGCAATCCCAGCAGCTGCTTGCCAAGACCTTTTATCAACTTAGAAGAAAATACACACCACAACAATTGTCCAGGAATAAATCTGAAGCCGAGATGCAAAGTGACTCCAAGGGATTAGTTAGTTTTGTCCGTCACAGAGTCTGAATGCTTAACTCACCCCCTTTTTAGCCTGTGGGATGTGGTCTAGTGAGTCAGCTAATCACGGGCACACCTTTTCTTCTGTTGCGCGCGCCTATCTCTGCGACGCTGGTGAAGGTCCAGCCAGGACTCATTACCTTCATCACTGTCCACCTGTGGCTGCGGGGACGTGCTTGGCTCTGGGCCTATCTCTTGCCCTTCAGTGACCTCCAGAGGCATTGCCAAAGAGGAGGGTCCTGGAGAAGGAGGCCTTGCCAACTCCTCTCCCTCACTCTCAGAGTCCTCTCCTGCTGATGACACAGGCTCAGGCAATGGAGCCACAACACTATCCCCCACTGCAGAACCCTTCCCCCGCTGCTGATGGTCAGGATGTGGTCGGGACGGGAACTGTTCATGGAAAGCCCGTACCAGGTCTGGAGCATGAACGGAGGAAGCGTCCACCCAAGAGAAATCCTCGGGCCCATACCCCTTCCAGGCAATCAGGTACTTCAGCCAATGGGAGTCCTGGATGCTGTCCACCTCATATGTCGTGGAGTCGTCCTCGGCGACCATGGTCGCGGGAGCAGGTGTCGCCAGGCATCGGAGGCAGCACGGCAGAGCCTCAGGGACCAGAAGGGACTGATGGAAAACAGGGTGGAGCCACATAGACCATGGCAGAGTCAACTGGTAGGAAACCGGGCTGATGATTGCCTCGATGGGGAAGGGCCCGATGAAACGGTGGTCAAGCTTCTTCGCCGGCCGGTCCGTAGGGTGGTGTTTCATGGACAGCCACACCTGATCCCCAACCTCCAGTGGCGGTGTGGCCCGTTGAGAGCGGTCGGCAACCCGCTTATAGTCCTCCTTCGCCCAGATCAGCTGCCGATGCACCAGCTGCTGCACTGCTTGCAGCTCCGAGAAGAAGTCCTGGGTCTCAGGAACAGGGAAATCTGAGAGGGACAGAGGAAACAGCCATGGATGGTATCCCACGTTGGCATGGAATGGGGTCATCTGGGTGGAGGTGTGTTGGGAATTGTTGAAGGCGAACTCCGCCAGGGGAAGGTACTCGGCCCAGTTGTCCTGCTGCTGATTGATGTAGCAGCGGAGGTATTGCTCCAGGATGCCAATGACCTTCTCCATCCCCCCATCAGTCTCCGGATGGTGTGCCGATGACAGACACATCTGCACCTCCAACGCGGCCATCAGGCTTTTCCAGAAGCAGGCCATGAATTGGGCCCTGTGATCTGAAACCACTCTGTCTGGCAAGCCATGAAGGTGGAAAATGTGCTGCAGGAACAATCAGGCTGTGGTGCGGGCTGATGGCAGTCCACTGCATGGAATAAAGTGTGCCATCTTTGTAAGCATGTCCACCACCACGAGGACAGTGGTGAACGTGGCGGATGGTGGCAGGTCTGTCAGGAAGTCCATAGAGATGGCTCCCCAGGGTCTCTCCAGTGTCGGCAGTGGCTGGAGAAGTCCAAGCGGTGGGCCTGACGCAGCTTTGGCCTGTTGGCATGGCACGCAGGACGTCACGTACATGTGCACGTCATGCCGTACCCGTGTCACAAGGTTCAATGTTTTAAAGAATCCAAAATGTCCTGCCGCGGGGTTGTCATGCCACTGGTTCATGAAGGGGGCTTGGAGCAGACTTGTGGGCACATACAGCCAGCCTCGGTGCTTCAACAAGCCCTCCTCCAAAGTCCAAGGGGAGGCAGGGCCGACTTCCACCTTCCGCTGTTGTGACCAGTCGCCCTGGCCCTGTGCTTCCCGCACCTGAGCCCGCAAGTCCATGGGTTCCTGAGCTGCGGCCAAGGATTCCGCTGGCAGCACCATCCGCGGAGGCAGGGAGTCCTTTGGGGAGAAGTATTCCGGCTTGCGGGACAAGGCATCCCCCCTCACGTTGTGGCTACTTGGGATATACGTCACGTGGAAGTTGAACCGGGCAAAAAACAACGACCACCGGATCTGCCGCTGGTTCAACTTCCTGGCCGTCGTGACGTGCTCCAGGTTCCAATGGTCCATCCGCACCTCCACCTGGTGTTGGGCCCCCTCGAGATGATGCCACCAAGCCTTGATAGCCAGCAACTCTTTCTCCCAGATGGTGTAGTTGCGCTCGGAAGGATTGAGTTTCCGGGAGTAATAAGTGCAGGGAAAAAGAGTGCCGCCATCTGCCGGGGCCTGTAACAGCACCGTCCCAATCGCCACATTGGATACATCCGTTCCGTCCACAAACGAACAATGTGGATTGGGGTGCCTCAGGATAGGTTCCGTGACGAAGGCCTGTTTCAGGACCTTGAAGGCCTGCTGCTGCGGGGGACCCCACTTAAACGGAACCTTCTTCTGAAGGAGCTGGGTCAGCGGCAAGGTCAGGTTGGCGAAGCCCGGTAGTAGTTGGCGAACCCCAACAGACGCTAGATGTCCTTCACCCGACAAGGGGGTTCCCAACTATGCAAGGCCTCCACCTTACGCGCATCCATGGTGATGCCTTCAGGGGAGATGATGTGCCCAAGAAACTCTATGGAAGTCTGGAAGAAGAGACATTTCTCCAACTTCACATAGAGTTGGTGCTCCTGCAGGCGCTGCAGAACCTGGCGGACGTGCTGGACATGGCTTTCCGGGGACCGGGAATAGATCAAGATGTCATCCAGATAAATAACCACGAACCGATCTAACATGTCCCGGAACACGTCGTTCATCAGATGCTGGAAGACCACAGGGGCGTTGGTCAACCCGAACGGTATGACGGTATACTCAAAGTGTCTGTATTGGGTGCCAAACGCCATCTTCCACTCGTCCCCCTCTCGCATCCGCACCAGGTTGTAGGCTCCCCGGAGGTCGAGCTTGGTGAAAATCGAGGCCTCCCGCAACCTCTCCATCAGCTCCGGGATGAGCGGCAGGGGGTAGCGATTCTGCATGGTGATGGCGTTTAACCACCGGTAGTCACAGCAAAGGTGTAGGTCCCCCATCTTCTTCTTCAAAAAGAGGACTGGGGCCGAGAGAGGGAAGGATGAAGGCCGGATGAACCCTTGGGCCAAGTTTTTGTCTAGGAAGTCCCGTAGGGCAGTCAACTCGGGCTCAGACAGAATACAGTCGTCCTGTGGGCAGGGGCGCATTGGGGATCAGGTCCACTGGGCAGTCATAGGGTCGATGCAGGGGTAAGCGGTCCACCTCCTTTTCGCTGAAGACGTCGGTGAAGGGCGTCAGCTCAGGAGGCAAGGAGACGGCAGGAATGGAGACGTCCTGGCCAGCACAGGTGTGGCAGATGTGGTCGACACACTGCAGGCTCGGGAAGGAGATGACGTTCCTAGACTAGGCCACCTGCGGATCGTGGGCCCGAAGCCAGGACATTCCCAAGACCAGCGGGAAATGCAGGTCCACCGTCACATAAAATTGAATGGCCTCCTCATGGGCCCCAATGGTGAGGTGCAAAGGCTGAGTCACGAACTTAATGGGCCCCACTACAAGTTCCCACCCATCGATAGTCTTGACCCTCAACGGAGGGTCCACTGGAATCAAGGGGACCGCAAAATGGGCCACAAAGGCCTGGTCCATAAAGTTCATGGTGGCCCCTGAGTCCACCAGCGCATGTGCCTGAAGCCCCTCCGACCAGTTGGCCAACAACACCCGGATGTCCAGGATCAGGTGTCGAGGGGGCCCAGAGTCTACCTCCGCTGAATCAGGCAGGGCAGTGATACGTGCCCGGCCTAAGGTTTCCCCCAGGCTGGGCCTGCCATGTTTCCTGGATAGTCCTGCCAAGATTCAGGAACAGGCGTGAGCGCCCCACTACACTTCCTGGGGCATGACGCGGCAAAATGTCCAGCCTCCCCGCAATAGAGGCATAATCCTCCTTGGTGGCTTCGCATCCGCTCCTGGGCTGTCAGGCGAGGTCAGGCCGCTCCCAGCTCCATGGGCTCCTCCACAGTTGCCACAAAATGCGGGTAACCCGGGATGCTGTCGGTGCGGGATGCAGGGGTGCAGAAACAATCGGGGGTTCCTGGACAGGCCGACGGGTCTTGTGCCATTGAAAGTGGGTGTCGATGCGTAGACACCGAGTTACGAGGGCATCGAGGGTCTGGGGCGCCTCCACACGAACCAGCTCGTCCTGCAGGTCATCGGAGAGACCATCCTGGAAAGCGTCCCTTAATGCTGCATCATTCCAGTCAGAGTCCTGGCCCAGAAACCGAAATTCAGCCACATATTCCTGCAGGGGGCGCTTCCCTTGATGGAGGTCTTTGATGAGCCTGGCTGCCGTCTGGGTCTTCAGGGGGTCCTCGTACATCACCCTCAGATGTTGCCAAAAGCCCTGATAGTCTGCCAACAAGGGGCTGTTCTGCAGCAATAGGGGCGTGGCCCATCAGACAGCATTGCCAGAGAGGAGGTTGATAACAAACACCACCCGAGCCCGGTCATCCAGAAAATCCTCCGGCCTCATAGCCATAAACAGCTGGCATTGTCCCATGAAAGCCGGGAACATCTCCTGCTGCCCGGAGAATTTATCAGGCAGATTGATAGAGCTTTTCCGATGAGGAGGATGGGGGGGACAGCTGCAGGAGCATTTCTCAAAGCCAGCTGCGCAGTTAGCTGGCCGGCCTGCTGCTGCAGGAGTTGATTATCAGCTTGTAACTGTTGTAACAGCTGCCGCAGCTGTTCATCCATCGTAGTTAAACGAAGGGTTAACTTTTGGGGTGACGGACAAGATGTTCTGTCCCCATCACACACACACACACTCAGACAGACAGTCGGGGGTTAAATAAACTGGCAGGCAACCAATTAGTCCGATAAGATGCTTGGCAGCAATCCCAGCAGCTGCTTGCCAAGACCTTTTATCAACTTAGAAGAAAATACACACCACAACAATTGTCCAGGAATAAATCTGAAGCCGAGATGCAAAGTGACTCCAAGGGATTAGTTAGTTTTGTCCGTCACAGAGTCTGAATGCTTAACTCACCCCCTTTTATAGCCTGTGGGGTGTGGTCTAGTGAGTCAGCTAATCACGGGCATGCCTTTTCTTCTGCTGTGCGCGCCTGTCTCTGCGACGCTGGTGAGGGTCCAGCCAGGACTCATTACCCTCATCACTGTCCACCTGTGGCTGCGGGGACGTGCTTGGCTCTGGGCCTATCTCTTGCCCTTCAGTGTCCTCCAGAGCCATTGCCAGAGAGGAGGGTCCTGGAGAAGGAGGCCTTGCCAACTCCTCTCCCTCACTCTCAGAATCCTCTCCTGCTGATGACACAGGCTCAGGCAACGGAGCCACAACAGCAAGTAAGTAATAACTAAACATATTTGTTTTACATAGAATACTGAGAGGCATGTGTTACTTGAAGGCATAGCACATAACTGTAGGTGTAGTTGTATGGCCATCTTGTATTTAAAAGTCAGTAGACAGAGAATGTAAGACAACAAAGATTGCATGCATATGTATGAATCAGCTTTATAAGATTTATATAAGATTTGAATCCAAATACATGTTTTAATTTTATAATTTTTGAGACATCACACATGCTTTGTAGAAATGTGATTTTCCTTTTTCATTTAGCAGAATTGAAAAGAACCCATCATGGTCTCTAGCAAGTCAACAAAACCTCTTTGTTGATTACTGACATCTCTTTGTGGATTACTGATGACATCTCTTTGTGGATTACTGGGAACACACTATGAATTTTTGGTTCTCTTCTGTCCCCTGCTGTTCAAATGTTGCAATATTTCAATATGTACTAGAAAATACAATATCGTACACATAATTGGCATTAGGGTCAGTTACTCATCATTTGTCAGCTTGTAGAGGAAGAGTAATTTGAGAGGGCTTTTATTAAGGAAGCTGTTGTTAAATTGTTCTCCCTTTTTCATAGAAAAGCAATATTATTTATATGGAAAATGTTTCACAATAATTACTGATCCCAACATGATTTTAAAACTGAAGCTAAGCAATTGGATTTGGCCAGAAGGGGAATTTGGAAGTTGAAGATTGAGTTTTGTAATAGTTGAACTAAATTAAATCAAAACAGATTGAATTGAATTAAATTGTAGTAACTCTGTGTGGATCATTCCATCCATATCACTGCAGTCAATTTATTTATTTTATTTCCAACATACCAAGTCAAAAAGACTCAATATAAATTAACAATAAAGGCAAAGTCAAAGAAACAATATCAGTTGACATTTATAACAGATAGCAAAAGAAAGCAAAAGTATATTCTTTCTTCTGCTTTTCTAAAGACAAAGAATGAGAGGGCCATTTGAAATTCCTATAGCAGGCTGTACCTTGAGACAGTGGTAGTCACAGAGAACTTGCATCTGATTCTTTCAGCTGGAATGTATCACATCTGAGTCCCAGTTTAGTTAATGAAATATCTGCAAGAAAACAAGCAAAACAGCACCAAAGATCCCAAATGTCAACCCTGAGCTACAAATATTTTTCTTTTTTACATATTTGAGTGTTTTAGCCTGAATTTTCCTAATCAATTTTCTATTCTATTCTTCACTAGCATGTCTTATTATTATATTGTAACTTTGTAATTTGAGCTGGTTTATTTGTGTTACGTTATTAAATTATTTGTGTTATGTTATTGGACTGTCACTGACATTTATGCTGCGTAATAAAGGAATAAAGAATTTAGTGGTGTATTTTCTGTATGAATATTGCTTATACCATGCCTGCCACAGGTCATAATGTCTTCTTCTTGAATAAAAACTTGGTCGGCTAAAGTAGGACACTTCTTTGGATTGGAAAGCACGATAGAATTGTGTGTAAATGCTTATATAAAAACTTGATTTGCTTTACTTCAAAAGAAGAATTAAATACATTTAACCTTTTCATTGAAGATTTTAAAATATAAATGTACATGACCTTGACCATATTATGCAGAAATAAATCTCCATTTGGTTCAAACACAAATATTCTCTATATGAACCACTAGTTGTGAGTTTAACCTTTAAATTGTGTGCTCTTTAGTTCATGAGATGGATCTTTATTAGGAGGGGCCAATATCATGCCCATTTCTTATCAAGAAAATGAATAAAGAAATTGGGTGACCCTGTAGAATTGAATGCAAAATTTATCAGTGCCCATTATTAGGCATTTTAGTTTAAGGAAAAGTACTTACAGAAAACCTAAAACACTAGGTTAGAAACCAGGAGTGCTGGGATTCTAGTCCAACATTAGGCATGAAAGCCAACTGATGACCTTGGGCCAGTCACATTCCTCAGCCCAAATCATCTCATTGTATTGTAATGGGGAAAATAGGAGGGGGAAGGAATATTAGATATGTAACGTTTTGTGGCATATTGCACTCTGTTAGGTAGTATTGCTTTTGCAAAGAAAAAAGTCTTGTGTGCCAGTTATTTAACTCAAACAATACAAGATGAGAAGAGGCTATTGCTTCTAACCTGTGACTGAACAGAATTTTCATTGTCAAGAAATATTATTTCAATGACAGAGACAAATACACAGGGTCCTTTTATGCACATAAAAATCTACACTTTCCATTGAAGTGAAACAACAATTTCCCCATGAACAATCATATCACAATGATCAGAATGCTATATATTCTGTTAACAAAAGATAATTGGCCCAACCTTATTATAATAATTTTAAAATACTTTCTCTTGATCTGGCACCTGTCATCATTCCAACTGAGCAGGGGTGATATTCACTTACCTTCCCTACTGCACAAGGCTTTCTGCGCATGTGCAGGGCCTCGAAAACATGGAAAAATGGGACTTCTGGTTGGCCCACCATCATCGCAGATGGTCTTTTATGACCGCCAGCCCCGCCGCCCGTAAAAGAGCCGCCCTCACAGCTGAGAAAGCTCTCATTTAGAAATTAAATGAGAGGAGAGCCAGCGAGCCCAGGTAGAGCCCCCTGTGAAGCCCCTGGATCGTTTCTGGGGAGGAAGCAGGGAGAGGCTCCCTAACTAGCTTGCTGAAGCTCCGGACTCCGGGACAACTCTGCATTTAAGCAGAGCCAGACGACGTGACCAATTCAAGCAGCAAAGTTTAAGCAAATCTTCACAACAAGCAGGGTGAAATCTTGACTGTAAACCAAAAACCACAAGTATTTGTACTAGCCCTGTTATTATATTTAAGAATGGAAAAAGAGTGAAAGTGACCCTAAAATGGCATCTGGCTCTTGCGGAGAGAAGAAAGCTGAAAACAAAAGTGATCTCGCCTGTGTGTTCTAAGCAATTAAAGTAATCATATTTGCCAGAAGAAAAGGAAAAAGTTTTTTTAAAGTGACTTTTATTGGTTCCTTCTCCCCTAGAGACTTGATTAAAGTTGGGGAAGTTTTTGAAAAGATTCTGTGATGGAAAGGGGGGGAAGACTTCCTTTCTAGAAAGAATAAGATTGCATAGCACTATGGCTTCAAAACAGACAAAGCCAGCTCCTAAAGCAGGTGGGGGCTCTCCTACTCACCAACAAAAAGTGCAGCCATCAAGCTTGCAGACTCAGAGCCAAGAACAGGAGACTGGATTTAAAGATTTGAAGGAATTTATTGCTGTGGCTCTGATGAATCAAACTGAAGTTATGAACCAGAAATTTGAAAAGTCTCAACAGGAAATTAAAGAGGTGGTTCAAGAAAAGTATGATAAGATGAAGCGAGATATATTGACAGTGGTGACTGACTTGTCAGAAGTGGTTGTTCAGATTGACAAAAAAGTGGGAGAACTCAGCTCAGAATTGGAATCTAAAATGAGGGAAGCTGATAACAAAATTACTAATGTGGATAATAAAACTCAAAGAATTGAAAATGAAGTGACCATGATGCAATTTAGATTTATGGAGTTTGCTGTAAGACTGAGAGGAATAAAAGAAAACAACAGAGAGGATCTGAGAATGGTTTGCGCTGAGGCCTTGGTTGTGATGTTAAAGATTAACCCTGAAGATGTTTTGTGCAAGATTGACAAGGCTTACAGAGTGAATTCTCAGGTGGCAAAGCAAAGACAATTGCCTAGAGACGTGGTGATTTATTTTACAGATAGACGAATAAGAAATGACATCTTGCAAAAGTCTTTTGTTTCTACTGTCCAAGTGGATGGAAAGGAGATTGGGATCTACAAAGAATTACCGCCAAAGATGTTAAGAGATAGAAAGGATTTTGGATTCCTGGTGAATGAGTTGAAGAAACAACAAATTTAATTTAGATGGGATGCTCCAGTTGGCATAATACTGAGGTATCAAGGAGAGAGATATAAATTAAATACTGTTGAAAAAGCGGAAGAATTTTATTTCAATGTTCTAAAAACTGGTACAGCATCTCCACGCACATCCTCATTGTTACGTATAGAGGAGGGTGATAAAGAGAAGGAATTTGAACAAGAGTCTGAAGAACAGTGGAAACAGATGGAGGCAGAGGAGGCGGAAACTCAAGGAGCAACAGGAGGGGGCTTTTTGGATGAACCATTGTTAGATTTCCCTCTGGAGGCTATAAGTGGATCACCTAAGAATACAAGACAGGTAGCATTGGACCTTGAGTTGAAGTTGCACGAACCCAAAGATCAGCGCATAACTTGAGCAGCTTATAAGCAACTTCTAGAGAAACAACAGCAGCAGAGGTCTTTGCCACCACAAGCTAAGAATGGAGCCAATAGTAAACCACAAAAATCTGAAGCTATGGGAGGAGCCAGGCCGAAGACTACCACCTTGGAACAGAAACTTCAGCAAATGCTCTTAGCGCTTCAAGAGACCACAAATGGCAATTAAACTTTTATCTTGGAATGTGAATGGACTGAATTCACCACAGAAAAGGAGAAAATTATTTGAAACAATTTAATAATGACGTTATTTGTTTGCAAGAAACTCATATTAGATTACAAGACCAAAAATATCTGACAAATTCTAAATTAGGTGCACAATTTATAGCATCGGACTCAGAGAAAAAGAATGGTGTTGTGATTTATGTAAATAAAAGATTGTCAGCCAAAATTATAGAGGCAGATGATTGTGGAAGATATTTAGCAATCGAACTATATACACAAAATGGATCAATTTTGGTGATTGGAATCTATGCTCCTAACCAGCAACAAGAAAACTTTTATAAATTATTATATTCTAAAATATTGCAACGGGACTATAGATCTATTTTGCTCATGGGAGATTGGAATGGAGTAATAGACATTAAAAAAGATAAGAAGAGTTTGGCAAAGTCACGAGTTAAACTACCACGGATTTTTTTTGATATGAAAGAAGATTTGGAATTGAAAGACATATGGAGAAAGCAGAACCCAAAAGAATTGGACTTTACTTTCTTTTCAGATAGACATAGATCGTTCTCTAGGATTGACTTTATTTTAGTCACAGCTGATCTACTTTCCAAAACAAAGAAAACAAAGATATTCCCGAGGACTATAACTGACCATAGCCCGGTATGGATAGAATTAGAAATGGGAAAGAATGAGAGAAGATCATGGAGAGTAAATGAAAATCTGTTTAGATACGAAAAGAATGTAAACGAACTCAAAAAACAAATGAAAGAATTTTTTGAAATGAATTTGAATAAGGGTACCCCTATTGAAATTGTTTGGGATGTGAGTAAGGCCTATATGCGGGGGGTACTAATTCATAAGAACTCTAAACACAAACTGAATCAGCAAAGAAAAAGATTAAAAATGGAAGGAGAGATAAAGAAAAAGGAACAACTATTTATAAAAAATCCAACAGATAAAAAACTACAAGAAATTATAAAACTTTTGAAAGATCAATTTCAAATGCTTATAGTGGAACAAACAGCAACTAATCTGCAATTTGCAAAACATAATACATTTTGTAATGCTAACAAACTGGGCAGGTGGTTGGCTTACACATTGAGGAAACAGCAGACCTCTCGAGTTGTTGGTAGAATCGAGTATGGAGGGAAGGAAGTTTTTCAACAAAGTCTAATTGAAGAAACCTTCTTAGATTATTATACAAAATTATATGCCAAAGATGATATACAGAATGAACTTATAGATAAATACTTAGAAGAAAAGAGAGTTACGAAAATTTCTAGGGAGCAAAAGGAAAGAATGAATCAGCTAATAACAGTTGAGGAAATTATTATTGCAATTAAACAACTGAAAACAGCTAAAACTCCAGGGACAGATGGTTTAACTTTATAAAACTTTACAAGCAGAAATGATTGAACATCTTAAAGATTTATTTTGTAGCATACAAAAAGGGGGTAAAATACCCTCTTCATGGAAAGCTGCCTTTGTTTCATTGATACCAAAAGAGGAAACAGGTTCTACAAAACCGGAAAATTTTAGACCAATATCTCTCCTGAACACGGATTATAAAATTTTTGCAAAAGTATTAGCCAACAGACTAATGCCAGTTATGCAAGAGGTGATTCATCATGATCAAGCAGGATTTATAGAAGGCAGATATATGAAGGATAATGTGAGGCAAATTATAGACTTATGGAACATCTTGATAAAAGCAAACAGATCCCTGCAGTGCTGGTATTTTTGGATGCGGAGAAGGCTATTTCTATTAAAGACTTTATAAAGATGGGCTTTGGAGACCAGTTTGTATAAGCGGTTTCAGCAATCTATCAAGATCAAACAGCACAGATTATCATTAATGGAAGTCTAACTACAAACTTTAATATAGAAAAAAGAACAAGACAAGGTTGTCTATTATCCCCACTGTTGTTTATTTTAACTTTAGAAGTCTTGTTGAACAAAATACGGGATTCGAGTACTTTGAATGGAATAGTTATAAGGCAAGAGGATTATAGAACAAGGGCATTTGTAGATGATCTGGTTGTTACCCTATCATGGCCTATGGAATCAATAATCCAGAAGAAAGATATTACAGAAGATTATGGTATGGTATCAGGATTTAGGCTGAATCAGAAAAAAACCAAGATGTTAGTTAAAAATATGTCAGAAGGTCAAAAGAAGGAACTTGAAAGGAAGGCAGGCTTTGAAATAGTAGCAAAGGTGAAATATCTAGGAGTTCAAGTTGCAGCTTCAAATATAAAACTTTTTCAAAATAATTACGAGGTGTTGTGGTGAAAGGTACAAAAAGACATGGAAACTTTGAAAAAACTGCAACTATCTTTACTTGGAAGAATAGCTGCAGTTAAGATGAACGTTCTACCTAGATTTCTATTTTTGTTTCAAATGATTCCGGTGCTTAAAAGTGATAAATATCTGATTGAATGGCAAAAAGGAGTGAATAAGTTTGGAATGAGAAAAAGCCAAGAGTTAAACTGAAATTATGCAAGATTTTCGTGAAGGGGGTGGCCTTAAATTTCCAAACCTATGACGGTATTATGAAGCAGTAGCGTTGACGCAAGCGAGTGATTGGTTTGGAATGACAAAGACTGGAATATTGAATATAGAAGGCCATGACTTGGAATATGGTTGGCATGCATACTTATTTTACGAAAATAAAGTTGATAAAGTATTTAAGAACCATATACTCAGAAACTCTTTGATGAGAGTATGGAAGAAGCACCAGCTTAAATTGGATTACAAAATACCGTTGTGGTTGGATCTTGGTCATATTACATGGAATATAAATATAAAGTCACTCGGGGGGATTTTATATAAAGAGGTACTTTTTAATGATGGGGTAGATTACAATTAAAGACATTAAATACACTGTTGGAAAAAGGGATTTCTTTAACTTGGTTACAGTATAATCAACTTCAACTGAGATGGAGGGAAGATCAAAAAACTGGTTTAATGTTGTATGAAGAAGATCTGGTACAACAAATAAAAGATAAAGGCCAAATGCATATTTATTTATTTATTTATTTATTTATTTATTTATTTATTTATTTATTTATTTATTTATTTATTTATTTATTTATTTATTTATTTATTTATTTATTTATTTATTTATTTATTATTTAAATTTATATATCGCCCTTCTCCTTGCGGACTCAGGGCAGTAAACAGCCAAAAATAAAAAACAAATCTTACAAAAGTTAAAAAATTATTAAAAGTAACTAAATATAAATTTGGCCCATTTGTTAAAAATGATTCAATTAAAATTCATAATAAAACTCTAAAAAGGTTTTCCCATGGGATCAGGCCAGGCCAGCTAGCTGAAAAAAGTGTGTTTTTAAGGCCCGACGAAAAGTCCGGAGGTCAGAGATCCTTCACAACTCTGGAGGAAGATTGTTCCAGAGGGTGGGAGCTACCACAGAGAAGGCTCTCCCCCTGGGGGTCGCCAGCCGACATTGTCTGGCTGATGGCACCCTAAGGAGGCCCTCTCTGTGGGAGCGAACTGGCCGGTGGGAGGCAATTGGTGGCAGTAGGCGGTCCCGTAAGTACCCAGGTCCTAAGCGATGGAGCGCTTTAAAGGTGATAACCAACACCTTGAAGCATACCCGGAAGTCCACTGGCAGCCAATGCAGCTCCCGCAGGAGAGGTGTCACATGGGAGCGCCCTGTTGCTCCCATAATCCCCTGCACGGCCACATTCTGCACCAGTTGGAGCCTCCAGGTGCACCCCAAGGGGAGCCCCATGTAGAGAGCATTACAATAGTCCAGGCGAGAAACGATGAGGATCTATAATGTTTTGTTAGAAAGAGATTCTGAAAATGAGCTGGTCAAAGACTGCATGATAAAGTGGGCGCAGAACTTTGCAGAACCAGTTATGAAGGAAACATGGGAAAAAATATGGGTTCAGAATGTTAAATTTATGCAGTCACAGAATTTGAGGGAAAATTTTTATAAAATGTTTTATAGGTGGCATCTAGATCCCAAGAAATTATCGTGCATGTATCCTAATGTTCAGGCAAAATGTTGGAGATGTGATTGTTTAAATGCTACATATTATCATATATGGTGGACTTGCAAGAAAGTGAAGGCTTTTTGGATTAAAATTTGGTGGGTTATGCAAAATGTTTTGAAGAAAAAACTGCAATTTTCTCCTCAATTGTTTTTACTGGGCATAGTTAAGGATTTCTCAAAATAATAACAAAAATGATATTATATATGGTCACGTCTTTGGAAAAAAGATGTTATGCCTACTATTGAAGAATGGACTTTGAAGGTGGCCAGTTTTGCAGAAATGGCGAAGATATCAGCATATTTAAAAGATCGGACTCAAGAAACCTTTCTGTGGGAATGGGGGGAAATGGATAGATTACGTGCAGAACAAATATCAAACAAGGAAGTATCAGATAGCTTTCAGTTGAATGTTATGCAGAGAGTTATAGTGCAGATAGATAGGGGCTAGAGCTGTAGGAATGGGTAGAACAAATGTTAAATAAATATTAAACAAGGATGCATCAGAGCTTTTAGCTGAGTGTTAGGTAGAATATATATTATATAGTGTAGACAGGGGGTGGAGTTATATGAGGGAATGGAAGAAATGGATAGATTATGTGCAGAAATTTATAGTGTAGACAGGGGGTAGAGTTATATGAGGGTATTGTATGATACGGTATGATTTGGATTTCACCTTGGGAAGTTGTGGGGGGGAGGAGAGGGTTGGAGGTGGGAAGGGGGGAAAAGTGGGGGGGAAATTTGTGTTTGTAAAACTTTTTCAATTAAAAAAAAAGAAAACATGGAAAAATGGGATGTCATGATGTCCACGTGGGTGGGCGGGGCATCCTCAGTCACCCCTACTGGTCCACCTGAACTGGATAGAACTGGCTGAATACCACCACTGCAACTGAGTTGTTTTAAAATGATACGCTAAATGCACACAGAACAATCATCCCTTTGAAGATAACCAGTTATTCCATTATTTTCTTTAGGTAAAAGTGACCCAGTGAGTAAGAATGTATAATTTGGGCTGAAAACATATGTACCCTGGTGTCAGATCCCAAAAAATGTGATACTACCATTCAAGTGAAGGAAGGGGGAGACTGAATTCGATTTACTAGCAGGACCTGTGTCATCAGATATTTTACAACCTATATCCTGGCGCCAAGCAGGCCTGAGTTTCCCTTTACCTGCAGGAATTTATATGATAGCCATGTGGGTTGTCTCACTTTAAAGGGTAGTGGTGGGAATGCATGTTTGTTCGGGTTCTCAAAGGGAATAGTAAAGAAAACATCTTCACACTTGTGTTTTGGCTAAAATCTGCATTCTGACTTAAAGGGAGGGGTCTCTACCACTTTAATTCTATTGCTTTGTCTAAGGGTATTCAGATTGTGCTTTAGCTGGCTGGCTTTCAGTTCTACTTAATAAAAGAATCCTTTTGAACAACTACGTTTCAAGAGTTCGTACTTTCTTAGGCTGGAAGGAGAGGTGATCCTTACATCTGGCATTATGAATGATCTTCAATATATACTTTTCACTTTTCCATACTTTGTGAGTGGAGTTATTAAGCAGGGTATATAAACAGTACTTAAGTAAAACAAGCCTAGAGCAATCAAATTACAAGCTAAAAAGATCTGGAGTTGTAAAAGGTGAGACATTTTAATTGGACATAGTTCTACTGAAGACTATTAAATTACCTCAGTGGAATAGTTGCACAAAACACATGCTAATGAGGCAGACTAAAATTTTTAAATGGGTAAACTGAAAAAATTCAGGTATCCCAGTGTAAGACATGCCGAATGCTGATCATAGGAAATATGAATAATTTATGTTTTTTTTTTTAATGTGGAATGTAAATTTGTTTGGAATTAATTTCTTTGGGGAAATCAGTACACAATAAATATTTCTGTCTCTTAGGGCAGCATTTTTCACCCTATAAAATATTATTATTGTTATTGTGATATTGTTATTTTATGCTGCCGTTTGGGCAAAATGGGAAAATAGCCCTGGCAAGACTAAAGCACAATTACACTAGGGAGATGCTTAAAAGCAAAATAGATTTATTTCTTGACTAAATGCATTAAATTCTGGATAAACTGGAGCCAGATTCTCAGAATAACTTGGCATGTTTAGATCATGTTGAAAACATAAAAGCATCAACAAAATGCCAAGGTTCCTCAGATGCTATAAGAACTGTCATTGTTTGATTCTTCCGTTACCTTCCAATTTCTTAGAGCAGCTGCTGAAATGAAAAAGCAAATATTTATAGATTAAAGAAAGAACAAAGGTTATCATATATTTTAATTTAATGATAAGCAACACCAGACAAGTATAGCAAAAAAAGAGGAAATAGCCAGCCAAAGAAATTCAGTGCCTGATATAAGAAAAAAGAAAAAGCTCAAAAGAGTGTACATCACACTATTCAATTCATTATACTTTTCCTTACCTTTCTATCACTTTAAAGTATCTATGATTCCGCCATATTGAGGATGCACTGCTTTATTCAGTTCTTTTTATTCTTTAAATTTCTTATATCTGTCCTTTGGATGATATCATCTATTTTAGTCAGCCACACAGTTTTTGTTCTATTTCCTCTTTTTTTCATATATTTGTGTTGCAGTTTGACCTATAGTAGCGGCCAAAATTGTAGAAACCTTTTGGGAAAAGTGCATTTTTGAGGTTTGATGGCTAATAGCACTTCTTTTGTAGTAGTGCCATAAAATTATATATCAATGGAAAGATAATTTAATCAAGAATGTAATGTAACAAATTTTGTTTAATTATCTGTATTCTATGAAATGTTATAGCCGAATAACCAGAAAAAGGAAGCACAACTTGCTTAGGTTGATATCAGATAGCTTTTCTTCATCTGATTGTTGTCAATGAGCATGAATGTTGAGAAAGCCAAACAGGTGTCATCTTGTTTTGGTAATGAGCCATATGTAATGACAGACCACAGTAGGATTCAGTTTTTGATGTTATGTATTGAAGCTGAGAGGAGGACATTTGTCAGTATGTTATGTGATCACTATCAAGTTGGTTGGGTTTTTTTGTGTTCTTTCATTTAGTGAGCTTGTAAAATGTAATAAAATTAAAGTAATGGTGCAAAGAGTTGACTGGTTGCCCAGAAAGCAATGTAAAATAGTATTATTAAGTGAGCAAGACTACAGTTATAAAGAAATTAGAAGAAAAATTAGTGGAAACTTAACCAAAGATGGCATTTCTAAGTTTTTGAAGAGGTATAAGGACACTCGGTCACTACAAAACCACTTTGGTAAAGGCAGGAAAAGGTACACAACAGCAAGTGATGATAGAAGAATTAACAGACTGTGCCTACGTAACAGAAGAAAATAATCTGGGTATATACAAGATGAAATGGCTCAATGCAATGTGAAGTTGAGTGCAAGGAATGTTCGGGGCAGAGTGCAGGAATTTGGCCTAAAATCTAGAATTCCATGAAAAAAGCCACTTTTGTTTCTCAAACAAAGGTTGAAAAGCATAGCATTCTTGATTGAATTATCTTTCCATTTAATGGTACTACTCCAAAAAAATTGTCTTAGCCATCAAACCTCAAACCTCAAACCTCAAAAATACACTTTTTTCAAAAGGTTTCCACAATTTTGGCCACTACTCTACATTCTTTTTCTTTATATGATCAAGTGTGGACTTCAGAATTCCTCCCCAGGTTAAAAAAAAATCAGCTGCCCAATCAAAGGCCGTGGACTAAAGCAGGGAGGTCAAACTGGCGGCACGCGGGCTGGATGCATCACAGACAGACCATGCCCACCCCAGCTCCACAAAGGGTAAAAATGTCACAAAATGTCATGTTATGGCAATGTGATGTTTTGAATTTGACACCTGTGGACTAAAGATGTCAGGGTTTCAAAGTTAAACTCACAAGTAATGGTTTATAAAATGAATATTATGGAGTTTTATTTCTGTGCGATATGGTAAAGAATTCTGGGAGTGGAGGTCCATACATTTAAAAATTGCTATGATTGAGAAACACAGGTACTTGAAACTGACCACTCGATTTCCATTTTATTTATTTTTTTAAGCTCTAATTGCTTTTTAAATCCTTCTCTGTTTTATCACATACATCCTTTAAGGAATTTCTCCTGGCATACCCAACTCCTATATAACAACATAGATTGACACATGCTTTTCTACACAGCCTTTCTGGTTCTTTTGACAAACATTAATTCCCCACACTAGTTGTCAAACAGTTTTGTGTGTCTTAACATTTCTCTATTTTCCCATCTTTGATGAACATTCTGTTAAACTTGCACACAATTATTCACTTTATTTTTTGTCATTTATATATGACTTGCAATTTTACTCAGTTTTCTTTGCAAAACACAGCTATCTTCGTATTTGATATATTAATTTTCAGATTCATACTACTCACTGCTTAGTGCAGTTTAACAATTGTTGCACATCATTTGTTTTCTCAGCCATTATTGCATCTTCTGCATACCAAAACCATGATATGAATAAATACGTATTTTTGTAAACAATAAGCATTGCTTATATATATTCATCCATAAATACATTAAACATCCAAGGGACATCACATATCCTTGTCTTACTCTCTGCTGATTATGAGTCACTCTCTAAGTATTGTGTTTATTTTTACATATGCTCTGATTCCCTCATAAACTGTATCCTATCTTAAAGTCACACTGCAGTTCTAAAATTTTGCTCATTGACCCTTTTTTCTCCTTTCAGTTTAAATTTTTTGTTAATTACCTTCCCAGAGGTACTTAACACACTAATTCCTGTGTAGTTTTTACGTTCACTCTTGTTACCTTTCACTTCACTAGTGGGATGTTACATGTAAATGCCTAGTGTTGTTCCCCCTGGCATAGTAAGGGTTAACCCCTCCTACCCAGCCAAACCCTCCCCTGGTCCCTCCTTACCTCGGCTCTGCCTCCCAGGCATATAAAGTGTGGTCCAGAGATCCAGATGTACTTCCAGACGCATACCTGTAATAGAAACACTTGATCAATAAAGTAATCTGATTCAACTGCATTTGTATTGGAGTTATTGGGTAAGATCCTAGAAAATAAGTCACAGATTTATAGCAGAGGATGGTTTACCCAACTCACAGAAATGGCAGAATCAGGAATCCAATCCGAAGCAGAAAACAGGATGTTCACCAGAGCCTACACCAAGCAGATGGAAGAGCTGCAGGCTCTCGAGGGTGCCACAGCGAGAATCACCACAACCGAGGATGAGCAAGATTTCGACCCGAGTCCACTATTCAGAGACGAACAGCAGAGAGAAGAAACCTACAACTATGAAAGGACAGAGCCACCAAGCAACGATGACTTCTGATCAACCATTCTGGAAATAATGGAAGTGACCACCAGCAAAGAGGAGCTCATCATGAAACTCCATGGACTCCTAGAAAGCCATAAAGCAGCGATGAGCACCCAGCAACAAAGCAATAAAATCACCAGCCCGGCAAGGAAAAGGTATTCCCAAACTGAAGCTCCGGACATAGATGATTTCATTTCCACGCCATGCTCTCGGCGGCCATCTTGGAATGGCCAACAACCAATGGGAAGCTGAGATTCAAACGGAATGGCGTGAAACAACGAGGACCCCAACACCAATGGGAAAGAACCTGAAAACCACACCGAAGCAAGATCGCAAGCCTGCGAGGGCTCACCTACTGAGCCCAAAGTAGAAAAAGTGATCAAGACTCTTGCGGCAGCACTCAGCTCTACACTCAAGCCTCCCGTACCTACAAAGAAACAACCCGACGCACAACAAAGCCAAAGAGACTACAGGGTGGCCACCGGAACCCATGCAGCGACCCAGCCGACACTACGAGAGACAATGTGCCCAGAAAATGACCACCAAAACCCAACCACCTGCAGGATCAAAAATCCACAGGATTCGCACCCGCCACCCGCCGCACCAACAACGCAAGTCCTGGGAATGAGAAGACAAAATAGCTACTTACCAGCCGTGTGACCCCCACCAGGCTTCCCAACTCATCCGGAGACCACCCAACATCGTCCGTGATCCACCATCATCGCTGCTGCCGCATCTTCGAATCCTGACAGTCCTCGACTTACGTCCGCTGCCGCCACGCCACTAAGCTCCAGAAGTCCTCGACCTATGACCAAGTAGCTTCTTCCGCTCTTCCCATTCTTTGCCGGGGATCCAGGGACCCAGGCATCCGTCATCCAGGGAGGGCTACGGATCCGCCAGGGGCGAGCCCAACCTCCCACTGACAGACCTAGGCCTAGGCCTGAGAGCAGCAGCAGAGAGCTCCTCACACGACGAACTCCGGCGAGATATGAGCTTCGTGCATGCCCAGTCGCCACCTATAGGAAGAGAAAGGAACATAGAGATAAATCCATTCAGACTGGCAACTAGCATTCCCCCAGCATATTGTGAGTTCCCTCACATACAAAACCATGGACAGTACCAGACTGTAAGTATCTTACCATACAGCTCAATAACTTTTACAGCTGATGTCCACAGGTTAAAACTAGATGAGACTAACTTCCTAGAGTGGAACCATCAGCTCCAAATTGTCTTTTTAAGAGAAAATATGTTGTTTTTGTTTGATGACCCACCAAAGAAACCCTGGACAATTGATATTGATTGCTTACACCACAGGGCTTATTATCTGTTAATGTCTAGCTTATCACCCAGTGTCACTGCGTTTTTATATTTACCAGCAGAGCTAATATTTCTGGACTATCAGACTTACCATAGTTATATTCCTTATCAGCACCTACAGCACCTACTACGCATGTCATTGCATTCTTTTGTACTTCTTCTAGAAACTTTCCTTTTGTTCTCCAGCCAGCTAAGGTCAGGCTGGAGATTCTTTGCCAACATGTAATCTGTTTTAGATAGTGAGTTGTTTTTATTTTCTTACAATAAATATGAGTTTAATTAGAAGATGTTTCTTCGGTCTTATTGATCAAAGTATGCAACAGGATAAAAGCCACGATCCAACTCAAAATGAGGGCAATTACCCCATGCAAGGTAATGGGGCTGATTGCCGCTCTGACAATGGTAGCAGAGGATGGTTGATTTATGGCTTTTCCTGGTTTGTTATTTTTGATCATGACCATCTAGGCTAATTAGACAGATAGTTGATTTAGTGACTGCGGAACACTAAACAATTAACTTCTAAGATGCCGAGAAAGAAGAAAAAAGGGAAAGTGAAGGAAAAGGGCAAAATGTTAGAAGCAGGAAAAGAACAAACGAAACTTAGAGTTCTCTCTACAAATGATTTGATCTCTTTCGATCCACTGGCACCAGCCATCCAGCTGGAAGAAAAAGAAACCGTGGGAGAAGCAGAAGAATCAGAAAAGATGCTCTTAACGAAGCTTCAGGAGGAGAATAACAGAAAAGCTGCTTTTGAAGGCGAAGTACTACGACCGAGGAACAGACTCCAGAGGCAGAGGCAGAGGCGGTAGACAAGGTTGTCGTGGTCCAAGGCATGATTCGCAAGCTCCACTCGCCACATTGGCTTTAACCAATGATCCACAAACTCATCCAGAGTATGACAGACGGCTTTTGTGGACTTTGGACAGTGGTGCAGCTTTCCATGTTACTTACAGAAAAGAACTTTTCACAGAGATGCATGAGCCTGAACCTGAACTACGTGAACTTTATTCTTTTTCCAATCATCCTTGCCAGGTCAAAGGAAAAGGAACTGTTTATGTTGAAGAGCTCAGTGCATTCATTCCTGATGTCTGCTACATACCGACAGCAACTTTTAGTTTGCTTAGTCAGGCTCACTTGTCTAGAGTTTTAAAGTTCCAGGTTCACCACCTTGAGAAAGCAAGTTACATAGTTAAAGATGGAGATATTGTTGCTGAAACCATGTTAATTGGTGGTGTTTATTACTTAAAACCAAAATCTAAATCGCAAGCACGGGCAAGTATACAAATTCCAAAAGAGGAGAGCACAGGCCCAGAGAGAGACGTCCCAGTGAGAGATCCTGTTGCTACTCCGAAGGCTCCTAAAGCCAACAAAAAGAAAATTGAGAAACAGATTGCTCAGAGCAAGCCTGAGGTTCCTCATAAAACTGTTAATGTTGAAAATTCACTAACTGGTAAACCTTTGCATTCCAGGTGCATCCATAAGTGGCATAGAAGATTGGGACATGCCAGCTTCCGGGTTCTTAGAAAAATGCCGGAGTTCACAAAAGGTTTGGATCTAAAGGGGTGTAAGGTGTTTCTGGATTGTGCTGTCTGCAAGAAAGCCAAATCCAAAGCAGCAGCCATTCCAAAACGCGCTACACGCCTGTCAACACGCATTTTTGATTTGGTACACACTGACATAGTTGGTCCATTTCCGCCAACAATTGGTGGTAGAAAATATTTTTTAACAATTGTTGATAATTATTCTAGATATGGATATGTATATTCAATGAGAGAAAAATCCGAGACCTTTCAGATCTTTAAAGACTTTGCAGCCCTCGTCTCTACCCAACACGGAGTAAACATCGCCAGAATCCAGAGTGATCGTGGTGCCGAGTTCATGTCTCAGCGTTTCCAGGACTGGATGCGTAAGAATGGAATTCTTCATCAGACTTCGGCTCCTTATACTCCCCCTCATAACGGAGTCGTAGAGAGAAGACAGGGGGTCCTGCAAACCATGATGCGTTGTCTTTTAGAAGATGCCAACCTCAGTAACCCATACTGGGGCGAAGCTCTTAAATATGCAAATTACATCATCAACCGTACTTGGAGTAGTGCGATAAATCAAACTCCTTTCTTCATGATGTATGGCTACAAGCCAGATCTCAAGAACCTCCGTATTTTTGGTTCGCACGCCATGGTGAACATTCCCTTAGATCAAAGAAGGAAAGGAGGTCCAGCAGCAAAGAGACTGAGATTTATGGGTTTTGATGACAATTCAAAATGGAGCAAATTTATTGACTCTAATCGTAGACTAGTGACTTCCCAATCTGCTAATTTTGAGGAAGATGCTGACTGGTCCAGGATTCATTCCAACGATCCTGGAGTTTATTTTCCTAAAGATGAAGTTACTGATGCCATGCAGCCCCATGAGCAAGATTCACAGGCAAATATTCCACCCACCAGTTCTTCCCAACATGATGTTCCGTCTTCGCAAGCCGCGGATGCTGATGCTAGCGACGATGAAGACGAGGACGAAACGGAAGAAGAATGGACGACTGTTCCGAGGCGTTCCAAGAGAGCCACAAAGGGAATCCCTCCACAGCGATATTCGTGGCAACTGACAAAAGCACCCTTGCCTTTGATTTGTAATGTTACACTTCCTCCCGACAAACTTCACACAAATCAAACATCTTCCTGATTTAGAGCAAGAGAAGTGGTATGACGCAATGCAAGCTGAAATGAACAGTCTAAAGAAACTTAAGGTGTTTACGCCTGCAAAACCTCCAGCAAAGAAAAAGGTCATTGGCACTCGATGGGTCTACAGAATCAAAAAGAAACCAAATGGTGAGTCATTGTACAAGGCCAGACTTGTAGCTCAGGGTTTTGCTCAACGTTATCCTGAGGACTACACAAATACCTACTCACCGACAGTCAGAACTGAAAGTGTAAAAATTGCTTTAGCCACTGCAACTATCCTTGGTTTAGAAGTTTTCCAGTTTGATGTTGACACCGCTTACCTACATGCTGACCTAGATGAAGAAATCTACGTAAGAGGTCCTCCAGGATTCCGACAGCAAGAAGGGGATACCTGGTTCCTGAACAAAAGTCTTTATGGTCTGAAACAGTCTGGTTTAATGTGGTACTTATGTCTAACTGACAAACTAAATTCAATGGGCTTTATTAAGTCTGAAACTGATGAGTGCGTGTTCACAAAAAGATCTAACAATGCATATGAGATAGTTCTTGTTTATGTTGATGACATTGTTTACATTGGTCCAAATAAGCAGATGAGTGAGAATTTTGCCAAAGCTTTGCAGAAATACTTCACATTGAAATCCTTAGGTCATATTAGCACTTATTTAGGTGTTCACATTGAAAAAACACAGAAGGGGTTTAGTCTTTCACAGGAAGATAAAATTGAACAAGTTTTACATCATTGCAACATGAAGGATGCTAACACAACAAAGACACCCTTGCAAACAGATTTTCACAACTTGACACATGAACCAAGTCCTGAGTTCGAGGATCAAACACTTTATCGTTCAGTTATTGGATCACTGTTATACATTAGTAGTTGGACAAGACCAGACATTGCACTCAGTGTTAATCTCTTGTCTCGACACGTAGGTAAGGCAAAACAGTTTCATTGGTCATGTATTAAGAAATTACTGAAATACCTAAAGCACACTAAACACATGAAGTTATTGTTAGAACCAACACACACTGATTATGCAGAATTAAGTTGTTATGCAGATTCTGATTGGGCAAGTGATAAGAAATCACGTAAAAGTACTTCTGGTTATATGATGTTCTTAAATGGATGTCCTGTTTATTGGCAAGTGCGTAAACAGAATTTTGTTTCTTGTTCATCTACTGAAGCTGAATATGCTTGTGTTTCAGATGCATGTAACTCTCTAACGTGGTTTGATGCTTTGGTCACAGATATCTGGACAAGTCCTATCCGACCAATCACAGTGATGGAAGACAATGAATCTGTGGTTTATATTTCTGAATCACATTTCACAGGTTCTAGGTCCAGACACATTGACATCCGTTATAGAAATATCAAACAATTAGTGAAACAAGGTTTTGTAAAATTGCAGTATGTATCTACACATGATCAGATTGCAGACATGCTCAACAAACCGCTTCCAGCAGCTCAACATGAGTATCTGCGTAAGAAGATGTGCCTTATCTGATGATATACCTGATGTTCGCTCAACTGGCAAAAGAAGGGGTGTCACTGCGTTTTTATATTTACCAGCAGAGCTAATATTTCTGGACTATCAGACTTACCATAGTTATATTCCTTATCAGCACCTACAGCACCTACTACGCATGTCATTGCATTCTTTTGTACTTCTTCTAGAAACTTTCCTTTTGTTCTCCAGCCAGCTAAGGTCAGGCTGGAGATTCTTTGCCAACATGTAATCTGTTTTAGATAGTGAGTTGTTTTTATTTTCTTACAATAAATATGAGTTTAATTAGAAGATGTTTCTTCGGTCTTATTGATCAAAGTATGCAACAGGATAAAAGCCACGATCCAACTCAAAATGAGGGCAATTACCCCATGCAAGGTAACGGGGGTGATTGCCGCTCTGACACCCAGTATCCACCCCAATCTCGGCCGCCACTTAACTGTGGCAGAAATAGTGCAAAAAATATTTAACTTATTCTACAGCAAAAGCGCAGCCACAACCACCAAGATATCCAGGGAATTTTATTCAGCCAGACACAAGGCTGGCACTCCCATGAGGGAACATATCCTTAATCTGAACACCATCAGGGCAGAACTTATACAGAGGGGGGAGACCATATCAGAAGATAGCATGAAAAGCATAATTATAAACCCTTTGGATTCCAGTTGGGAAAACTTTGTAATGCAACTGGATAGCCTTAACATAGAGCACCTTTCTTTAGAGACACTGACCAACAGGCTGATAGCGGAGGATAGTCTGACAAGGGATGGCTCCTTGAGCCGTAGGGAGAGTAGACCAATAAAAAGGGTAGATTTTCAAACTAGGGATCACAGCACCCCCAAATGTTTTATCTGCGGCTCTAGAAATCATTATAAGAGAGATTGCCCCAGAAACCAAAGGGACAGGGACTACAGTCACTGCAGGGAAAGGCAAGGCTGGAAGTCAGGGCTCACAGACAGACGCTCACCAGAAAGCAGATTCAGGCACAGGGACTCCCCCAACCCCAGGGACAGGAGGGGATATAGGGACAGCTCCAAGGACAATCAGCCAAGATCACTGTGTGGCCTTGGGAACCACCAACCCACACACACCCAACCAGAAAAGGGGAACATGTGGTTCATTGACTCCGGAGCCACCAACCACACCACCAATAACAGGGACATACTAACATCATTCACACCTAAGAAGTACCACATCAAGGTAGCTAATCAGGACAAGGTATTGGTGACAGGAGAAGGGAGCGCACACATAAATGGAATAGGGAAGATAGAGGGGGTACTGCTCATACCTGAGATACCCCACAATATATTGGCTACCCTCAAGCTCAGTAAAGACCTGGGCATTGAGACAACCTTCGGGGAAAGGAAAGCACACATGACAAAAGGCGATAAGGGCATAGGCAAAATCATGAAAGAAGGGGGGCTCACCTACTTACAATCCCAAGACTACCCAAACACAAACACAATATTAGAAAATAGGGAAGGGAAAACAAGTACCCCCGGGGAGACTAAAGGGGATAAGGTAGAACACACCACTGAGGGCAAACACACTTCTAGCACAACACACAAGGGGAAACCATTCATTGGCAAACCCATCCATGACGAGTGTGCCCATCTACTTCATAGGAAATTGGGCCATGCCAGTTTTCCAATTGTACAAAAAATGACTGAATGTTCAAATGGCTTATCGGTAAAGAACTGTAACAATTATCTGGAGTGTTCTGTGTGCAAATGCTCTAAACTAAAAACAAAACTTAGACCAAAAAAAGCCTCTCGCACCACCAATTCGATATTTCAATTAGTTCACATGGACTTGATAGGACCCATGAAACCCTCTATTAAATACAAGAAGAGGTTTTTTCTAACTATAGTTGATGACTTTAGTTGTTACGGGTTCGTAAACACACTCAGTCACAAAAATGAGGTGTTTCAAAGATTCAAAGAATTTTACAAAAGGGTAGAAACACAACAAACATCAAAATAAAACAAATTATGACTGATAGAGGGTCGGAGTTCCTATCAAGGGACTTCTCCAAATGGACAAAGAAATATGGAATATTACATTTTTCTTCTTCGCCTTTTTCGCCATTCCAGAACAGAGTGTCAGAACGTAGGAACAGCATATTACAAATAATGGTAAGATGCGTACTAGAAGATGCAGGACTGGGACAACACTTCTGGGCAGAGGCACTCACATACTCAAATTACACACTGAACAGGATATGGTCAAGCGTAATAAACAAAACTCCCTATGAGGTTATGTACAATAGGAAGCCCCAGATAGCTCACCTACACATATTTGGGGTAACAGCAGATGTACATATACCAAAACAGCTAAGACGAAAAGGGGATAAAGTATCAAGGAGGCTAAGATTTATGGGATACGAGTCCGGAACAAAAGAGTACAGGTTTATTGATAAGGACAATAGATTTATCGTATCCAGGTCCATGTTTCACAAAAACATGAACTGGTCAAAAATACATCTCAATGAGTGTTATCCAGGCAGGAAGTCACAGACAATGTTAGGACCATAAGTAGGCTAGACACAGCTGAAATAGAGACACACGAGAAACCCAAACCCAAACACCAAGGGGTAACCACCAAAGGATGGAAAGAGGACCACCCTGTTATAAAGATAGATGCACTCACAGAAAAGGAAGCCAAACACATGCATGACACAGAAACACTACCCAACAGGCCCGTCAGACACAACAAGAACAAAATGCCAAAAAGGTTCGATGGTTATATACTTTCAATACACATGAACACCACAACACCCAACTCTTATGAAGACATTCTTAGATTGCCACGAAGACATTCTTAGGTTGCCACGAGAAGAAAGGATCAGGTGGGAGGAGGCCATAGATAAAGAGATGAACAGCCTGAAAAAGCTAAATGTGTATACTCCATCCAAAGTACCAGAGAACAAGGTACCCATTGGGGCAAAGTGGGTTTTCAAAATCAAAGAACTAGAGAACAATAAAACACTGTACAAAGCTAGGCTAGTAGCACAGGGGTTTGCACAAAAATACCCGGAAGACTACACGGTTACATATTCACCCATGGTCAGGGCCAAGAGTGTAAAGAGCGCCCTAGTGGTAGCAACAATCCTAGGACTAGAAGTTTACCAGTTTGATGTGCAGACAGCTTACCTTCAGGCAAAGCTAGACAAAGAGATTTTGGTCAGGACATCCCCCGGGAGAAACACTCAGAAGGGAGATACCTGGTTATTAAACAAGAGTCTATATGGGCTGAAGCAATCCGGTAAGAGGTGGTATGAGTGTCTGGCGAAAATTTTCAAGGACATGGGGTTCACAGCCACCTCCACCAATCTATGCTTCTTCATCAAAAGGGAGGGCACATCCATTGAATATGTACTTGTTTATGTGGATGATATTTTATACTGTGGCCAGCATAAACAAAAATGTGATGACTTTGCAGATAAGTTAGGGAAGCATTTTGCACTAAAAACTCTGGGGAAGGTAAATAAGTACTTGAGTGTACAGATCGATAGAACACAGAAAGGATTCAGGATCTCCCAAAAAGAGAAAATATTGGACCTATTAAACAAGTGCAACATGGAGGAGGCCAAGTCGTGTGACATACCCATACAAATTGACTTTTTAAAACACATAAACAAAGAACGTGAGACTTTCAAGGACAATACCCTATATAGATCTGTTGTTGGGTCACTTCTATATATAGCAAACTGGACTAGGCCAGACATCCTCCTAGCAGTCAACCTCTTGTCCAGGCACGTCAGTGATCCAAAAATGTACCACTGGGAAGGTGTACAATGCGTGCTCAGATACCTAAAGTATAGCATGGATGCCTATCTAAACCTAAGGCCAGAGATATCCAAAGAACGCATTTTAACCTGCTACGCCAACGCTGACTGGGCAGGTGACACCAAGAGCAGGAAAAGCACATCTGGCTACGTATTCCTCATCAATGATTGTCCAGTGCACTGGTACACTGGGAAACAAAACCTGGTGGCCACATCTACAGCAGAGGCAGAATACATCTGCCTCTCCAAGGCAGCCAACAATCTGACATGGTTCGACGACCTGCTCACCAACATCTGGACAAAACTGGCTTACCCGATAATAATACACGAGGACAACAAGGCAGCCATAGATATATCCATGGCAGATGCAGTGGGTCAGAGTTCCAGGCATATTGACATTAAGCACAAGCACATCAGACAGTTAATGAACATTGGTTTTATCAAGGCTATACACTGCGAGGCTGTTGAGCAAATCGCTGACATCCTGACCAAACCTTTGCAAAACAAACAGCACGCCTACCTGACTTCAAGACTATGTGTACACACACAAAATACACACACAGGTCCAACTGCTAGGCATTTAGAAGGGGATTTGTTACATGTAAATGCCTAGCGTTATTCCCCCTGGCATAGTAAGGGTTAACCCCACCTACCCAGCCAGACCCTCCCCTGGTCCGTCCTTACCTCAGCTTCGCCTCCCAGGTATATAAAGTGTGGTCCAGAGATCCAGATGTACTTCCAGACGCATACCTGTAATAGAAACACTTGATCAATAAAGCAATCTGATTCAACTGCATTTTGTATTGGAGTTATTAGGTAAGATCCTAGAAAATAAGTCACATGGGATTATAATATTTTTGTAACTATCAAGCACAAATGCAATCTTTACACATTTAAATAAGTTGAATAGCCACTCTGTTAGGAAATTGCACCCATATTTTAACATTTGTTTTGCACCCACAACCATATCATTTTTAATGTACTTGAAATATTGACTTTCTTTTCATCATTTGTTTTCTTGAACACTAGCATTTATAGTATTTGCTCCAATTCCACTTCTTAACATATCACTATCATTCTCATACAAATTTCTGAAATTCTCCTTCTGGCATTGTTTATTTTTAATGCTTTTTTAATAATCTAAAATTTAAAGGCATTTTTAAAATATTATTATTTTTTATTATGCTTCATATCTTAATTCCATTTTATTTCATGAATGTAGGATTATTTTCTCCATACATTGCAAAAATGAATATTAATGCTCATAAAAATACCACAAAATGTTAATATTTACTATAAAATCTGAAATGTCCTTTTTAAAAATGACTTTTCATCTTCACATTATTATTTATTAATATCCTTTTCTTACACTATAAATAATTTTTAAAAGAACATGGTTTGTCAAGAATGATTGCTAGATATTCTATAAGCAGATCTGCGTTTATCGCAAATATAAATAATTTTTTTATTGAAAATTTTTAACAAACATTTTTACATATATATCCCCTTCCCCCCTTCCCCCACATTCCTCCCTAACCCCACCCCACCCCAACCCTCCCTTCCCAAAGCAAAATACAGAGTATCACATTAAACAATCATAAACTAATTTAAGCTAGTAATCCATAGTTTCTCATCACCCTCTTAAACTTTTAACTCCCCTTAACTAATCTAACCTAATATACTTTATAACACTCTATAAACCATTCCCCATTCAAAAACCTAATTATAATTTTCTAGTCTTATATTTGCCTTGAAGATATTCTATCCATCTTTTCCATTCTAACCTAAATTTCTCATTTGAATGGTCTTTTAAATATGCCGAAATTTTTGCCATTTCTGCTAAGTTCATTACTTTTAATGTCCATTCTTCAATAGATGGTAGTTCTTCCTTCTTACAATACTGCGCCGCCAGAAGTCTCGCTGCAGTTATTAAATTCAACATCAACTTAGTTTCTATTACCATACAGTTTTGCATAATACCTAACAAAAACAGCTGTGGAGTAAAATCTATCCGTTTTTTCAAAACATTCTGTACAATCCACCATATTTTTATCCAAAATGCTTTAACTTTTTTACACGTCCACCATATATGAAAATAAGTAGCCTCAACACAGTCACATCTCCAACACTTAGATTGCAAGCCAATTTTTTTGGATCCATGTGCCATCTGTAAAACATCTTACAAAAATTTTCTCGTAAATTTTGTGCTTGTGTAAATTTTACATTTCTCACCCAAATCATTTCCCAAGTTTCCATCATTACTGGTTCTTCAAAATTTTGTGCCCATTTTATCATGCAATCTTTAACCAACTCTGTCTCTGAATCAATTTCTATCAATACGCTATATAATCTTTTTATATACAATGGCCTCTGGTCTCTAATCAGTTGTATCAAATGCTCTTCATTATGTGCAATTCCAATTTTTTGGTCTTTTTCCCACCTATTCTGGAACTGTACATATTGAAACCAGGTTTGAATTAACCTTTCCTCTCTTAATGTATTCAAGGACTTTAACTGATATACACTCTTGTCTGTAATCAATAATTGTCTATAGATAACTATATCTTGTCTTTGCTCTATACTTATATTCTCAATTACATGTCTGGGAACTGTCCACAAAGGTATCTTATCATTTACTTTATACTGATATTTTTTCCAGACATGCAATAAAGCATTCCTTAATAGATGGCTTTTAAAGTCCTATCCACCTTTTTATCATAAATCAAGTAAGCATGCCAGCCATATATCAAGTCATAACCTTCAATATTCAAAATCCTTTCTTCTGTTAGGTTAATCCAATCACTAAAAGCCGCTAAAACAGCTGCTTCATAATACAATTTCAAATTTGGCATTTTCAAGTCTCCTCTTTCACGAATATCTTGCATTATTCTTAACTTAACTCTTGGTTTCTTGCCAGCCCATATAAACTTATTAATACCTTTCTGCCAATCTTCCAAATTTGCATCTTTTTAAAATATTGGTATCATTTGAAACAAAAATAAAAACTTAGGCAAAACACTCATTTTGACTGCCACAATCCTACCCAACAATGACAATTGTAATTTTTCCCATTTTTTCTAAGTCTATCTGTATTTTATGCCATAGCACTTCATAATTATATTTATATAACTTCCCATTTGACGTTGCAATATAAACTCCTACGTATTTAACCTTCTTCACTATCTCACAGTCTGTTACTCTCTCCAACTCTTGTCTGTCCTTTATGGTCATATTCTTGGTTAACATCTTAGTTTTCCCTACATTTATTTTAAAACCTGAAACTTGACCATACTGTTCGACTATGTCCATTAAAGTCGTAGGTGATTTAACTGGTTGAGTTAAGGTTACAACCACGTCATCTGCAAATGCTCGAACTCTATAATCTTGTTGTCTAATCTTAATACCCTGTAAACTATCTGCCCCCCCGTATTTTGTTCAACAATACTTCCAAAGTTAGAATAAACAACAATGAAGACTGGACATCCCTGTCTTGTACCTTTTTCAATTTTAAATGTTTCAGTCAAATTTCCATTCACTATTATTTGTGCTGTTTGTTTCTGATATATCGCTTGAATTGATTTTATAAAATACTCCCCTAGTTGCATCTTTTGTATTACCTTCTCTAAAAATTTCCAGTTCAAACGATCAAATGCTTTCTCTGCATCCAAAAACATGAGCACTGCAGGGACCTGGTTGTTCCTTCCCAAATATTCCAATATGTTAACTATTTGTCTTACATTGCTTTTCATTTGTCTACCTTGTATAAACCCAGTTTGGTCATAATTAATCACACCTTGCAAAACTGACATTAACCTATTTGCTAAAATTTTTGCAAAAATCTTATAATCTGTGTTAAGTAAAGATAAAGGCCTATAATTCTTTGGCTGAGTATGATCATGATCTTCCTTCGGAATCAAAGATATGAAGGCTGTTCTCCAAGATGGTGGAACCTCTCCTCCCATTTGTATTCTAACAAACAATTCTTTAAACGGTTCCACTATTTCAAGTTGGAGATTTTTATAATATGCCGAAGTCAAACCATCTGTTCCTGGAACCTTTCCACTTTTCAATTGGTTAATTGCAAGGAGAATTTCCTCTGTAGTCATCATTGAGTTCAATCTTGCTCTTTGTTCCTCATTGATTACAGAGATATTCTCCTTCTGCAAAAATCTATCTATATCAGTGCCCTGTATATTATCACCAGCATAGAGCTTTGTGTAAAAATCTAAAAAGGCTTTTTAAATCACAGTCTGTTGATATACCTGTTTACCTTTATATTGTATTTTATCTACGGTACGTGATTTTTGTTTCTTCCTTAATATATATGCTAACCATCTACCTGGTTTATTTGTGTTGCAAAAAGTATTATGCTTAGCATATTGCAAGTTTGTTGCCACCTGGTCTGACATCAACATATTGAACTGCCCTCTCAGTATTGTAATCGCCTCTTTTAAATTCTTGTCATCTGGTTTCTGTCAGCCTTGCTTTGGCTGTCATAGTAATGGAGGGACGGGGGATTAGGCTACTGAGCTTTGAATGAATCTAAGAAACGAAACCAATTCCTAAGCTGTTATCAGGCCAACGGACACTGCATTCCTGGATGCTGACACGGCCAGACGTGTGCTCCCACCTGACCTCTGGGAGACTTTTGGATTGGATGATTTACGGTGGACAGTGGGAGGGGATGCTTTCTATATGTAACTTTCGTGCTTTTTGCCTCAGAATCCTGCTTTCCATGGTTGCGTTCATTTCATATCTAGTAAAAGTACCATACTTTAATCTATGATGAAGTCTGGGTTTTCCTTTCATGGATACCGAAGGAAGCATATCCGACATTAAGCAGGATTCTCACACTCAGCCATCCCGGACAACACCAAGGGGGCTGAAATCCACAGAATGTCTGATCAAGGCTCCACTCGTTCTCCAGGTAGCACAGACCTTCAGGGCCCGGGCCTCCGGCTGATGTTATGCAATGCCAGGTCTGCAGTAAACAAAGCCCCCCTCATTGATGATCTTATTCAGGAGGGGGGAGCGGACCTGGCAGGTATTACGGAGACCTGGTTGGGCCCGGAAGGAGGGGTTCCTCTGGTAGAAATGTGCCCACCAGGCTTCCATGCATTCCATCAGCCGAGGTCTCAGGGGAGGGGTGGGGGAGTAGCGGTTGTTATAAGAGAAGGCCTTAGGCTGAGGGAGGCCACTGTCCCTCAGACGGCCGGCTGTGAGTCCCTCCTTGTGAAGTGGGGCCATGGGGTTCAGATGGGCTTGCTGATCATGTACCTGGCTCCCTGTCACGTGGCAACAGCCCTGCCCGAGCTGCTCAACGTTATCACCGCGGTGGTGGTTGATACCCCCAGGCTTATGGTCATGGGGGATTTCAACTTGCCATCCGTGGGTGAGATGTCTGAAGTGGCTCGAGAGTTCATGGCTTCCATGACGGCTATGGACCTGACCCAGTTAATTCATGGCCCTACACACGTGGGGGGAAACACGCTGGACCTGGTTTTTGTCTCTGGACAGTGGCTGAGTGGTCTTGAGATAGGGGATATAGTCACTGAGCCCTTGTCATGGTCGGATCACTCTCTCCTTCGCCTTGACCTTCGAACCGCTGTACCCCACCGCAGGGAGGCGGAACCGACAAGATGGTACCGCCCCAGGCGCCTGATGGAACCTGATAGGTTCCAGACGGAGCTTGGGCCAATTCCTGAGGTTCTGGCTCATGCCTCGACTGGAGACCTAGTGGCCGCCTGGGATAGGGCAGCCGCTGGAGCTCTGGACCGAGTCATGCCTTTGCGGCCTCTGACCCGGTGCCGATCTTACCTGGCTCCTTGGTTTACCGAGGAGCTCAGGGAGATGAAGTGCCAGAAAAGACGCCTAGAGAGTAGTTGGAGAACTAGCCATGCTGAATCTGACCGGACACTAGTAAGATCTCATATTAAGAATTACCTAGTGGTGATAAAAGCAGCAAAGTGTGCTCACTTTGCTGCTCTTATTGCATCATCAGATAACCGCCCGGCCACCCTGTTTAGGATGACTCGCTCCCTGCTCCACCAGGAAGCGCGGGAGGACCCCTTGGAGGGAAGAGCCGAGGATTTTGTTCAGTATCTGCATGATAAAATCACTCAGATTCGGGATGAGCTGGACTCCGACTGGGTAGATCCAGCGGGGATGACGGGGGCAGGTCCTGAGAATGTTATCTGGGATGAGTTTGATCCTGTGACCCCTGAGGACGTGGACAGGATTCTGGGTGGACTGAATGCAACCACATGTTTGTTGGACCCGTGCCCCTCCTGGTTAGTGCTGGCTTCCCAGGAGGTGACACGAGGCTGGCTCCAGGGGATTATAAGGGCTTCATTGGGTGAGGGTGTCTTTCCCGCTGCCTTGAAAGAGGAGGTGGTGAGACCTCTTCTCAAGAGGCCCTCCCTGGACCCGGCACTATTGGCTAATTACCGTCCAGTCTCCAACCTTCGCTTTGTGGCGAAGGTTGTTGAGAGTGTGGTTGCGCGACAGCTCCCCCAGCACCTGGAGGAAACGACGTATCTGGATCCATTCCAGTCGGGCTTCAGGCCTGGGTACAGCACTGAAACGGCATTGGTCGCATTGGTTGATGATCTCTGGAGGGCTCGGGACAGGGGGTGCTCCTCTGTCCTGGTCCTGTTAGATCTCTCAGCGGCTTTTGATACCATCGACCATGGTATCATGCTGCACCGGTTGGTAGGGTTGGGGGTGGGAGGCACTGTATTACAGTGGTTCTCCTCCTTCCTCTCCGACCGGTCACAGTCTGTGTTGACAGGGGGGCAGAGGTTGACCCCGAGGCCCCTTATATGCGGGGAGCCACAAGGATCGGTCCTCTCGCCCCTTCTGTTCAACATTTATGTGAAGCCGCTGGGTGAGATCATCCGTGGTTTCGGGGTGAAGTACCATCAGTACGCTGATGACACTCAGCTATACATCTCCACCCCAGACCACCCCAACGATGCCCTTGAGGTGATGTCCCGGTGCCTGGAGGCCGTACGGATCTGGATGGGGAGGAACAGGCTCAGGCTCAACCCATCCAAGACCGAGTGGCTGTGGTTTCCGACGTCCCGATATAGTCAGCTGGTGCCATCGCTGACTATTGGGGGTGAATCATTGGCCCCCACGGAAAGGGCTCGCAACTTGGGCGTCCTCCTGGACTCACGGCTGTCTTTAGAAGAGCACCTGACAGCCGTGACTGGGAGGATTTTTCATCAGGTTTGCCTGATTCGCCAGTTGCGTCCCTTTCTAGATCGCGACTCTTTACACACAGTCACTCACGCCCTCGTCACCTCCCGTCTGGACTATTGTAACGCTCTCTACATGGGGCTCCCCTTGAGGAGCACTCGGAGGCTCCAACTGGTGCAGAGTGCGGCCGCGCAGGTGGTTATGGGAGCAACGTGGCGCTCCCATGTAACACCCCTCCTGCGCAAGCTTCACTGGCTCCCGGTGGTCTTCCGAGTGCGCTTCAAGGTTTTGGTTATCACCTTTAAAGCGCTCCATGGCTTAGGACCTGGTTATTTACGGGACCGCCTGCTACCACCAATAGCCTCCCACCGGCCTGTACGCTCCCATAGAGAGGGGCTCCTCCGGGTGCCGTCGGCCAAACAATGCCAGCTGGCGGCCCCCAGGGGGAGAGCCTTCTCTGTGGGAGCACCTACCATCTGGAACGAGCTCCCCCCGGATATACTGAGGATCCTGGACCTGCGCACCTTCCGTTGCACGCTCAAGACCTATTTATTCCAACAAGCCGGCCTGACCTAAGTTATTTTCTCCTTTTAATTATGAATTTTAATTTGTTTTAAATTATTGGGGTTTTAATTATCAGCCAAATTATTTAATTCATTTTATTCTATTTTAAACTTTTGTATTGAAATGTTTTATTTACGGCTGTACACCGCCCTGAGTCCCCCAGGAGTAGGGTGGTTTATAAATCTAATAAATAAAATAAAAATAAAAAAATAAGAAAGTGATTTAGATCAGATGGGGGCATATGGCTCGGCGATGTCCTCATACCAGCCGGGAGAAGAGACCACGGTGTGGATGGAGAATTTACAGGTGAGAGAGGAGCCAGACGAAGTCTGATGGTCGAAGGGAGTAGGAAGATTGCAGGACCTGGGGAAGACCCCCCATGGAGTAACCAGCTCCAGACCCCGAAAAGGAGAGGCAGTGTGGCTGCAAGAGCAAAAGGAAAGCCTCATGATGGCACAAGCACTACAACTCATCCACGATGTTGAAGAAAGCCGAAAAAACCGTGAG
This sequence comes from Coluber constrictor foxii, assembly GCA_038048745.1. NCBI lineage: Eukaryota > Metazoa > Chordata > Lepidosauria > Squamata > Colubridae > Coluber > Coluber constrictor. The sequence continues at coordinate 106,903,009 of CM075961.1, read as the reverse complement.
TTTTATGCAACCCCTGAAGGGAAGGGAAGAGAATACTCCAAAGTAGATCCAGAGGAAGGGGCTTGTGGGGGAGAGGAAGAGGGAGCTGGCGAAGGTACATCCCAGGCTTTGGGTAGTCAAGCGAGGGATGCAGCAGTCCAGGGACCCCCAGCCTTTCAGGCCCCACCCCGCAGACGCAAGAAACCAAAAATCCCCCCCCCTGCCTGGAAAATATGGAGGAGACCCGAAAACCCTGGGGCTTTTCTTAACCTAAGTGTGGAATCACATGCAAGACTGGGGGGAGGACTACTTGTCGGATGCAGCCCGAGTGAGATGTGTCACTAGTGCCTTAGAGGGAGTGGCAGCTGAATGGATGGTGGTCCTCCACAATAACAATTCCCCCCTGCTGCAAAATTACAACCAGTTCATGACAGCTCTTAGGAGGCGTTTTGAGGACCACCTAGCTGAGTGGAAGACGAGACTCCGAATAAAAAGTATCCAGCAGGGCCGGAGATCGGTAGCGGAATACACCCAAGAATTTCGGGAGCTAGCACCATACATGACAGGGTGGTCAGAAATAGCTCTGCTGGAGATTTTCAAAGAGGACTGAATGAGGAAATCTACCATGACTGTAGAGCGCGGGGGGTCCCTGAAGATCTGCACAGTTGGTACATAGCAGCTGAGGATGCGGAAATCGAGATAGGCTGAAGTCGACTCCGAAGAGGGTGTGCTGGGGAGCCTTCATCCTCCTACTACTGCAAGGAAGCCCCAAAGATGGCTGGTGGGAGGGCAGAGTCCAAACCCAAGCCGAAACTCTTCACGTGTTTCAAGTGTGGCATGGAAGGTCACTGAGCTGCTGAGTGTTCCTCCAAGCCAGTGCCAAAACCTATGAGCAGAGGGCCTAAGAAGACGGACAAAACATCCACAAAACTTCGTGAAGCCGCGCTGGAAGGGGAAGTCGTTGAATTCGCTCCCCGGGCCAAGGGTTAGTTGGGAACTCCGACCGACGCGGACGACAGCGAGACCGACTCCAACTCCGATGATCTGGTGAGTCACACTGAGGGCCCCCTGCTCATCCCCGTAGAACTAAGGGTAGATCCACAGGGGCCCAAGCACAGATGCCAGCCTTATTAGACTCTGGGTGCACCAGATACATTATCAGCCCGAAAATAGTAGAGAAGATGGGCCTGGGACTTAAAGCATTGAAAAGGCCTATTGCATTTTGTCAGCTAGATGGATCGATGGCAGGGGGGGCCCCAACCAGTTTCATAACGGAACCCATTGAAATGAAATTAGGGGACCATGTAGAGACTCTCAGTTTTATTGTGGCCCCTAGCATGGAATGACCCCTTATACCTGGCCTGCCCCAGTTACGTAAATGGAACCCGCAAATTAACTGGAAAACGGGGGTTTTGCACATTTGCGCTAGGAACCCACCACTAGAGAGGAAAGAACCCCCCCTTGAGGGCGGAGAGGAGCACGAAGAGGCAGAGATGGCAATAGACCACATTGAAGGGGAGGAGAAAATTCCAAAGGAGTATTGGGATCTCCGTGAAGTCTTTAGTGAGAAAGCCTCGGATGTGCTACCACCCCACAGGGCTATGGACTGTACCATTGAGATACTCCCTGGAGTAAAGCTCCCTAAGCCAAAAATTTACCCAATGACCACTCGTGAGCTGGGGGAACTATGAAATTTCATTGACAAAAACCTAGACCGGGGTTTCATCCAACCAGCTAGACCATGGGTGGCCGCACCAGTTCTGTTCCGGGAGAAGAACGATGGTTCCTTTCGTCTAGTAGTTGATTATAGGAACTTAAACACCATTTGCGTGGAAAATGTCTACCCCTTACCCCTCATGAAGGACATGCTAGCACACTTAGGGAAGGGAAAGATTTTCACCAAACTAGACTTACGGGAAGCTTACTACAGAGTGTAAATTAAGGAGGGGGATGAATGGAAAACTGCATTTAACTGCCCGCTGGGATGTTTCCAGTTCTGAGTACTCCCTTTTGGGCTACAAGGGGCTCCTGCGGTATTCATGCAATTGATCAATGAAGTTTTGCATGAGCATTTGTACAAGGGGGTGCTGGTTTATTTGGATGACATTCTCATCTACTCTGAAAACATGGCCGACCACGTGAAATTAGTGCGCACCGTCCTGAAAAAACTCAGGGCTGCTGAACTGTATGCAAAACTTTCTAAGTGCGAATTCCATCAAACCAAGATTCACTATCTTGGATATCGCATCTCCCAGGGGGGAATAGAAATGGACCCTGCAAAGGTTCGGGCGGTGTTAGAATGGACAGCGCCACGCACCCGCAAGCAATTACAAAGTTTCTTGGGGTTTGCTAACTTTTATCGACAGTTCATCCCCTTGTTTGCCAAAATCGCACTGCCAATAACTAATGTCCTGAAAACCAAAGGTGAAGGAAAATCAAAACCCTCCAGACCTCTTGAATGTCAGGCAGCATTTGAAAAGCTGAAACAGCTGTTTGCTGCCAAACCAGTCCTCAAACACCCAGACATGGATGAACCTTTTGTAGTACAGGCAGATGCCAGTGACGTCGCAGTCGGAGCCGTACTTCTGCAAAAGAATGCAGATGGGAAACTACAGCCTTGTGCCTACATGTCCCGGAAACTGTCCGAAACTGAAAGGAGATGGGCCATATGGGAGAAAGAAGCTTTCACTGTATGCTGGGCACTTCTAACCTGGAGACAATTTCTCGAAGGAGCTAAGCATCCTTTTGAAGTATGGACTGATCATAAAAATCTCGAGGCTTTAAAGACCCCACGTAAGCTGTCGCCAAAACAAGTTCGCTGGGCCCAACACTTCAACCGCTTTAACTTCACCTTGTGCTTACCTCCCTGGTGGGAAGAACTTCATGGCAGATGCTCTGTCCAGATTGTCTCAATACAACAGCACCAGGGAGGAAGTGGTTTGTCCAATTGTCCCTTCAGCCCAACTGGCGGCACCAGTGACTACCCGAGCACAGTCGAAGAGTGACCCAAGTCTCTCAGGCGATTTGCTCCAGAATCTACAAGAGACTTTGAAAACCGATGAGTGGTTCCAAGCCCACTCAAACGAATGTACACTTCGTGATGGTCTAGCTTGGATTGGAGCTAAATTGTACGTTCCAGCTAGTCTACGAGTAACAGTTCTGCAGCACGCCCCATGATTCCAAAGTGGCGGGGCACTTTGGATTTGTCAAAACCTTACATCTTGTCAAAAGACAGTTCTGGTGGCTTGCACTCAAAAAGGACACAGAGGCATATGTAGCAAGCTGTCCAGTGTGTGCCTCAGCTAAGAGACCCCCAGGGAAGCCACCTGGTCTACTCCAAAGTGTAGCCAGACCCACTGCCCCTTGGAAGGAAATATCCATGGATTTCATTGCAGACCTTCCTGAAAGTGGGGGGTGCACAGTTATATGGGTAGTGACTGATTTCTTTTCCAAACAGGTGCATTTTATCCCATGTTCTAAGATCCCATCAGCAAAGACCCTTGCTAAGATGTTCATTCAACATGTATAAGGCTATATGGAGCTCCGAAACGTATAATTTCAGACAGGGGAGTACAATTCACCTCCAGTTTTTGGAAAGAGTTCCTGATGCTGATAGGCTCCGCCCAAGGATTAAGCTCCACCCATCACCCCCAGATCAATGGGGCCTGTGAAAGAACCAATGCTGTTCTAGAACAGTATCTGAGGTGTTATATAAATTACCAGCAAGATAACTGGGTAGACTTGCTGCCATTTGCAGAGGTGGCATATAATAATTCCATACATAGCAGCACAGGGTTCATGCCTTTCAAGGTATGCCAATCCCAGAGTTACCTCACGATAACCCACAGAACCCTTCTCTAATTGAGTGGATCGAACAATTACGAGGGACTTGGGCAGTAACTCAAAAAGCTTTAGATGATGCTCACCAAGCCCATAAAATCCAAGCCGACAGAAAGAGGTGCCCTGTGCATGTTTATAAAGTGGGGGACATGGTTTATCTTTCTACCAAGTATTTGCAAACTCCTCAGAAATCAAAAAAGCTTGGGCCTAAGTATGTGGGCCCTTTCCCCATTACTCGAATCATTAACCCAGTAACAGTTGAATTAGATTTACCCAAGAACTTGCGACGAATTCATCCAGTGTTTCATATTAGCTTACTGAAACTGGAACATTCGTCCCCTCTACGTCCAGCCAAAGAACCTCCTCCCGTTCCCATCCTCATTGAAGGGGAACAACATTTTGAAGTAAAAGAGATTTTGGACTCTAGAAAACATCATGGTAAAGTGCAGTATCTGGTGGCATGGAAACACTTCCCGTTATCACAAGCTGAATGGGTGAATAAGCGTGATGTTCGGGCACCTAGAAAAGTGCAGTTGTTTCACACCAAATACCCTGATAAACCTTAAGTAATAATAGTTATTAATTGTTGTGATATTACCTCTTCTTTTCTCTGTTTCAGGACTAGAGGTCATCTCTTCTAAAGGGGGGCCGAATGTCAGCCTTGCTTTGGCTGTCATAATAATGGAGGGAGGGGGGTTTAGGCTACTGAGCTTTGAATGAATCTAAGAAATGAAACCAATTCCTAAGCTGTTATCAGGCCAACGGACACTGCATTCCTGGATGCTGACACTGCCAGACGTGTGCTCCCACCTGACCTCTGGGAGACCTTTGGATTGGATGATTTACAGTGGACAGTGGGAGGGGATGCTTTCTATATGTAATTTTCGCGCTTTTTGCCTCAGAATCCTGCTTTCCATGGTTGCGTTCATTTCATATCTAGTAAAAGTACCATACTTTAATCTATGATGAAGTCTGGGTTTTCCTTTCCTGGATACTGAAGGAAGCATATCCGACAGTTTCTTTACTAGTGCCTGTCCTTTATTTTTTATTTCCTCCTCCAATTCCCTCCGTTTTCTCCCCTGTTTTTGCCTATATACATTATTTAAATTCACTAACACTCCCCTCATGTACGCTTTACTTGCATCCCAAACCATTTCCATAGATGTACCCTTGTTCATATTTAGTTCAAAAAACTCCTTCATTAATTTTTTACATTCATTTACATTTGCCTCGTATCTAAACAAGTTTTCGTTCAGCCTCCAAGACCTCCTGGATTTTTCTCCAACCTCTAGCTCCATCCATACCGGATTATGATCTGACAAAATCCTTGGGCAAATCTTGGTCTTCTTAACCCTGGAAAGAAAATCATTAGCAATTAAAATAAAATAAATTCTCGAAAAAGATTGGTGTCTATCAGAGAAAAAAGTAAAATCTTGCTCGTCAGAATTTCTTTCACACCATATGTCTCTTAACTCCATATCATCCACCATATCAAAAAAAGATTGGGGTAGTTTAACCTGTGTATGTACATTTGGCACTGTACTTTTCTTGTCTTTTTTGGTATCAATTACCCCATTCCAATCACCCATCAATTTACATCATGTATAATCCATTTGTACTAGCCTTGTATGCAAAAATTTGTAGAATTTCTCTTGTTGTTGATTTAGTGCATAAAGTCCCATTAAAAGCACTTTCTTCCCTGCTGTTAATAACTCAATTGCTATATACCTTCCTTGTATATCCGCTTCAATTAAATTAGCTGTTAAGTCCTTTCTAATATATATAACTATTCCATTTTTCTTCTCCAGTGCAGCTGCTACAAAATGTGTCCCCAATCTAGCATTTATCAAATATTTTTGATTATTTGTCCTTATATGAGTCTCTTGCAAGCAAATTACATCATTTTTGAATTGTTTCAAATAGTGAAATATCTTCCTCCTCTTTTGTGGTGAATTTAATCCATTAACATTCCAGGTCAAGAATTTAATTGCCATCTTTGGCTCCTGAAAGCTTCTGGAGAACCTTTTCAAAATCCTGATGGAATTTCTTAGGTCTAGCTCTTCCCACAGCTTCTGTATTAATAAGTACCATTTCTTGGGTTAACATCTGTTGTTTCTTCAATTCTTCTTTACGTTTAGTTGCCGCCCATGTCTTTGGTCTTTAGGTTCTTCCACTTTTTCAAATAAATCCAATAATTGAACATCCTCCGTAATTTGCAATAACTGTTGTTGATTAGTCAATGCACCCCCTTGAGCTTGATCCAGCTTTGTTTCTTCTTCCCCCTTTTTAGCCTCTTCAGTATCTTTCTTTCTTGTTGCTCTGGAGATGGAGGCTTTCCAGCCTGCAGCACAGTAGTATAAAAATCTCTTGCTTTCCACACTGAATTAAGACGATATCTTTCACCCAGATAATTCACCACTAGTCCAGCTGGTGCCTCCCATCTGTACTGTAATTGACGTTTTCTAAGTTCCTCCACTAAGAAAGCATAGTCCTTCCTAGATCTCAACATTTTCAGGGGGATCTCCTTCATTACTGTGACTTCCTGTCCCTCCACTTGGAGTTTCTTTTGGTAGCATGCCTGTAAAACTTGATTCCTCATCCTCCTTGTTCCAAAATAAATCACAATGTCTCTGGGCAGATGTCTTTGTTTTGCAATCCATGAGTTCACACAAAATATTTTATCCAATTGCTAGGCACACTCAGCCTTTGCTTCTCCAGTAAGATGTGCAAGGGGTTCAACCAAGATCTCTCTAAGATTTTCTTGATTATTCTCTTTCAGTCCTCTCACCCACACTGCCTATTCCATTGATATGTATTGTTCCATTACAAGTTCAGCTTCCACTTTCTCCATTTTTATCTGAGCTTCCTTCATCTTAACATCCACCTCCAAATTATGCTGATCAATTTCATCCACCCTTTCTTCCAATGTGGTAGCCAAACCCCACACTCCTTTAAAGGCTTCAACTATATCTTCTCTTATTTCATTATTGTTAGTCTGGATTGTCTCTTTAATGCCCTGCAAAACTTCCTGCAACTCTTTTAATTTTTCTTCTAAATGAATTGTAATTTTTTCTTCTAAATTGTCAGACAATTTCTTCAATGCCCTCTCCAGAGCTTCCAAAGTTAAAGCTTGTGATTCTGTAGGAGCTGGGCGGGGGGGCGGGGGGAGACCAATGATTGAATTCTTGAAGTCTGAGCTGGGGATGATCCAGCACTTTTCACCACCCCTGGCTTTGCTTGTCTAGCCACCATTTCCAGGTTTCACTTTCCCCCAGCTTCTCCCCAGCAGAGCCAGCAAAATTCTTATTTAAAATCCTCTATAGCTTTTACAACTGATCAACAAATAGTCCTGCCTCTTTAAGCTGCAAGCCTCTCTCCATTCAGTAAAGTTTAAAACTGTTAACACCTTAACAAGTGCTAAAAACTGTTAACAATCACTTTCTTCTTAAGTTTCAATTTCACAGTCTAAAACCAGCCAGTGCCATCTTTGAAAGCTTTCTCTAACTTCTTGAAGGAAGTAAAAGTTTTGGAGTTAAAGTTGTTATACTTGCTGTTAATGCCAGGTCTTCTGCTTTGCTTTGCCTGTGTCTTGCAATCCATTGGTCTCATTAGGCATTTGCAAATATAAACAAATTAAGGGCTTCCAGTTGTAGTGATGTTGCAGTGAGATTGGACATGAGGTGTGGGTCTCCATGCTCCTGTGCTGAGTTCTCCCCATTGGTGAGCTCCAAAAGGAGCCAAAACTGTCCTGTAGGGGTGGTGAAGCAAAGAGGGGTGCCTTGCAAGGTCATGGAGAGTTGCAACTCTTCTCTCTGACCTGGGGTTCTTTTTCCCTCTTAGCCATGGTGAGGAGAAGAGGCAACCTAAAGATGGCTGCCACAAAGCTGAGACAACTGAAGAACAACTAAGACTGATGCTGGAGTGAAGTAGGTGAACAGTGACTGGAACTGGGGGAGAGGATTCCTTTTCACATAAAACCTAACCCCAAGGAATGATTGGTTAAAGTGGCAATTAAACATTCTGAAAAAAATACCAGACTGGAAGGAAAAGATTTAAAATGAGAAAAAGAATAAATCTCTAAAAATACAGAAAATTGGACTTTTAAACTGGGAAGACATGATAACTAGGAGGCATTTAAAAATGCTGGAATTATTTACTTTAAAAAATTATCCTGCTTCTATAATTAAATTACAATCAAAATTATGATCAAAACTAAAATTAGATTGACTAGTGGTAACAATGAAATTTAAGTTGAGTGTGCCACGTGCTGACGAAAGGAAAATATACAAGTCTGGGAATACTTATATGAAGGATTGTGAAAATATTTACTGGGTTATATCTAGCTATCCCACAACTCCTGGAGACTCAAATATGAGAATAAGGAAGTTATTTAATTAAAGTGACCTCGAATGTTATGCTAGAAGATTGAACCCGTAAAGGGGACGTAAAGAGGCTTTTAATAACTTCTGGGACTATTTAAACAGAACTGATTGATTATCTACCAAATACAAAGAACTGTGATTAGTGTACATCTTGAAGGGCAATTTTAGGTCTGAATAAATGGTTCTTGGACTACTGGACAAAGTGGATTTCTTAAAAAAAACATTTCTTCATAAGGAAGAAATGAGTGGAACTTTGAAGGACACAGTGTTGATTTTCCAAAACACAAAGGACATCATGGAGAAAGGATGATGAATAAAGATCTAGATGCTCAGAAAAGAAAGGAGCTAATAGAAAGAATGGAGGAAAAGATAGAATCAAAGAACCAGCAAACAAAAGCAGAAGACAAGAAAGAGATAATAATAAAAATAATAGTGATTGATGAATTAAACTAAGAGAAAAATATTTTAAGAGAGTTGAAAAGAGGATTGGAGATACAGTATCAGGTATGTCTCCTTTCAGTACTCAAGGAAAAAAAACCCAACTCCATTTTTATAGAGAAAGGTACTTTTACTGAGTATGAACTGAATGTAACTAAAGAAAAGCAAAGTCTGAGGCAATAGGCACAGAAATCACATACAGAAAGCATTCCCAAAACCCTCCCCCCAAGGGACCAGTCAGGATTGACCAATCTACATCCCCCCAAGGTGGCATGTGTGGTGCAGCTTCAAATGGCTTAATCCTTCTGGTATGCCAGGATGGTTGATTTTGACTAGTTATCAGCATGCCTCCAAACTGCAGAGAAAGCCCTGAGGAAAATTCACTCCCTGTTATGAGACATCTCCACCAACTCACTTCCCCCCTCCCAACTAACAAGACAGCTCCCCCCAGTGACCACATTAAGGTGGTGAAAGAAGAGTGACGGCCAGGAGCAGAGTATACTGAAGAATTCCGGGACCTCACGTGTTGTGTGCACTGTCTGGAAGATATTTTGGTGAGCTGTTTCAAGGAAGGGCTGAGTCTATACATTGCATAGACTCTATACAATGCCTGCATGGCCTGAGGTGCATCGAATCACCTACATGAATGGTATGTCACCACCGAAGAAGCTGACATCGATATGGCCAGAAACCAGTATCGAGCGGGGCGAGCATGGAAGAAATCCCCACTCCAATGGAAGCAAGAGCCCCTCAAACCACAAACCGCATTCTCTCCAAGATCTTCAGCCTGTTTCAAGTGTGGAAAAGAGAGGCACCAAGCTGCAGAGTGTTGTTCGCAAACACCCACCCGGAACCATCCACCAGGGGAGAACACTGCAAAACCAGGTTGGCATGTGAAGGAGACTGCCTGAGGAGCAGGGAGACTGTAGAAATTCCATCCTCTACCCTCTTTAGGGAGGAAACCCTGGCATCTGAACAGGAGGAATCACACTCATTCGGAAGCGATCCAGAAGATGAACCACTGGTAAGCAAACCAATTAAATGGCTTACCCTCCCCTTAAGACTATTTATCCCAAACCAGGACAGGGAGATAAATATCTCTATTCTAGTGGATTCAGGGTGCACCCATTGTTTGATCAGCACAACCCTAGTAGGGAAGTTAGGGATTAATGTAAGAAAGCTGAAAAATCCAATCACATTCTGCCAACTTGATGAGTCAATAGCAGACGGGGAACCAGGTTCTTTTGCTACCGAGCCTCTACATATAGGCATCAGAAGCCATGAGGAAATGCTTCCATTTACAGTAGCTCCTGGCATGGAATGGCCATTGGTTCTGGGCCTTGCATGGCTGAAAAAATGGAATCCAAAAATCATTTTGAAACAAGGCATCATAAAATTTCAGATGAATGTGACTTTTCCTGAGAATCCACAAATTCTCAGCATAAGAGGGGGCAGAGAATCGAGAAACAGCCATGCTAGGTCACGCCATACCAACTGAGGGCATATCCATAAAATACAAGGATTTAACTGAGGTTTTTTGCAAAAAAGCCTCAGATGAGCTCCCCCCCACCGTGCCACTGACTGTGCAATAGAAATCTTACCCAATGCGAAACTCCCTAAACCCAAGTTGTACAGCATGTTACTGAGGGAGTTGGAAGAGCTGAAAACATTTATTGAGAAAAACCTAGCAAGGGACTTCATCGAACCAGACTGACCAAAAATTGAAGCTCCAGTGCTCTTTAGAGAGAAGAAAGATGGCTCAAAATGTCTCTGTGTTGTTTTTCATAATCTGAATATGATCAGTGTAGAGAACATGTATCCCCTCCCCCTTATGAAAGATATGCTAGCCCACCTCGCTAAAGGGAAAATTTTTTCAAAGCTGGACTTAAGGGAGGCTTACTACCATGTCAGAAATAAGGAGGGGGATGAGTGGAAAATGGCATTTAACACCCCCCTCAGCTTCTACCAAATCAAGGTGCTCCCCTTTGGGTTGCAAGGTGCTCCTGCAGTGTTTATGCAGTTAATAAATGAAGTGCTGCATCAGCATTTATATAAGGGGGTTCTGGTCTATTTAGACAACATTTTAATCTATACCGAGACCAAAGCAGAACATGTAAAACTAGTCAGGGCAGTTTTAAACAAACTTCAGTCTGTCAAACTTTATGCTAAACTTTCCAAATGTGAATTCCATCAAGAGAAGATTGACTATTTGGGATACCGCATTTCACACCAGGGGGTTGAGATGGTTCCCCTAAAAGTGCAGGCTGTACTTGATTGGGACCCTCCATGCACGCGTAAACAGTTACAGAGCTTCCTGGGTTTTGCCAACTTTTACCGCCAGTTTATCCCTGCTTTTGCCCAGATTGCCCTCCCCAACACCAAGCTCTTAAAAACGAAGGAGGAGGACAATCCAAAACCAAAGCAGCCATTGAACTGGACTATGGAATGCCAGGCAGCATTTGAAAAACTTAAATGGCTGTTCTTGGCCGAACCAATTCTAAAACACCCAGACACAGAGAAACCATTTGTCATACAAGCAGATGCCAGTGATGTGGCAATAGGAGTGGTCCTGCTTCAGAAGAATGAGCAAGACCAACTACAACCATGCACTTACACATGCAAAAAGTTGAATGAGACTGAGCAAAGGTGGGCCATTTGGGAGAAAGAGGCTTATGCAGTTTGATGGGCGTTGTTAACCTGGAGGCATTTCATAGAGGGGAGTAAGAACCTTTTTGAAGTCTGGACTGATCATAAAAATCTAAAAGCCCTAAAGACCCCAAGGAAACTCTCCCCAAAACAGGTACGATGGCTCAGTACTTTAAATGGTTTGATTTTACTCTAAAATATCTCCTGGGGGGTGGACTTTCTGGTGGATGCGCTATGCAGAAAACTTCAATACAGTAGTGCAAAGCCAGACATAATCAAACTCATAGTACAAAACTATCCACTAGCTGCTAAAGTAGTTACCAAATCCCAGGCAAAACAAGAGACATTGATGGGCAATGACACTACCCAAAACTTTAAACAAGCATTGGCCACTGATGAATGGTTTTTGAAGAACAAATCCAGCTGTCTGATGAAAGAAGACTTGGCTTGGGTGGGAGGGAAGTTGTAAGTTCCTGCCAGACAAAGACTATGCTTAATGGTAAGGTGCCATGACTCCAAATTAGCTGGACATTTTGGGTTTGTGAAAACTTTACACCTGATTAAAAGATAATTTTGGTGGTCATCACTAAAAAAGGACATAGGAAGCTATGTAGCTAGTTGCCCCATTTGTGCAGCAGCAAAAAGATGTCAGGGGAAAACCCCAGGTCTATTGCAGAAGGTAGATGAACCTTCAGAGCCTTGGAGAGAGATTGCTATGGATTTCATCGTAGAATTGCCAAACAGTGAGGGAAATACTGTTATTTGGGTTGTGACAGACCTGTTTTCAAAATAGGCACATTTTATACCCTGCCAAAAGATCCCAACCGCTAAAAGTTTAGCCAAATTATTCCTAATACACATTTATCGACTTCATGATGCTCCACAAAGGATCACCTCCGACAGAGGGGTTCAATTCACCTCCAACTTTTGGAGGGCATTTTTGGACTTACTTGGTACTGGCCAGGGGTTGAGCTCTTCCCATCATCCAGCTGCTAATGGAAATTTTGAAATTTTGAATTTGGTATTAGAACAATATTTAAGATGTTTCATTAATTTTCAACAGGATAACTGGACCGAACGTTTGCCTTTTGCTGAAGTTGCGTTTAATAATGCTGTCCATTCCAGCACTGGTTTTACTCCTTTTAGAGTAGCGACAGGCCAGAATTTCAGTCCCATGCCTGAACTACCCACAGAAGAACCCACCATCCTCTCACTTAAGGAGTGAATGGATAATTTGCAAAACAGGTGGCCAATGGTTAGACTAGCTTTAAAGGAAGTTCGAGAAGCTTTTAAAATTCAAGCTGACAAGAAAAGGATGGAATCCAAATCTTTTCATATTGGAGACAGAGTATACTTATCTACAGAATTCCTGAAATCATTACAACCTAGGGCCAAAGTTCATTGGACCTTTCCCCATCACTAGAATCATCAATCCAGTAGCAGTTGAACTACTCCTTCCAAAGACACTCAGGCAAGTCCACCCAGTATTCCCTATTAGTTTACTCAAGTGAGAAGTAATCTCATCCCTCAGACCACCTGCATCTACACCACCTGTGCCCATCATGATTGAAGATGAACAACACTTTGAAATCAAGAAAATCCTTGATTCTAGAATGCACAGAGGGAAAATCCAATACTTAGTTGCTTGGAAACATTTACCATCAGCACACAATGAATGGTTTGTTAAACACTGTGTTAGGGCCTCAACCGTACTGAGAAATTTCACTCCCAATACCCTAATAAACCGTGTTAATATACTATTTATTTATTTTTACTAATCATATTTCTATGCTGCCCACTCTCCAAGGACTCTGGGCAGCTTACACCAAAGACAATATACTAAATAGCATATTGCCCCCAACAATCTGGGTCCTCATTTTACCCACCCCAGAAGGATGGAAGGCTGAGTCAACATTGAGCCGCTGAGATTTGATCTGTTGATCTGCTGAACTAGTAGTCAGCTGAAGTAGCTGCAGTACAGCACTCTAACCACTGCGCCACCTCGGCTCTGTTCATGAAATCTTGTGTATATTTGTTTGTTTTTTTAGGTGGACCCTTTCGCTTTCTAAGGAGGGTAGCATGTCAGATCCTTAAAAGTCATACTGCCATTCAATCGGAAGAGGGGGGACACTTGGATTTGATTTACTAGCATTGCCTGTGTCAACAGATATTTTACAACCTATATTCTAGTGCCAAAGAGCCCTGAGATCCCCTTTACCTGCAGGAATTTTTATGATAGTCATGTGGGTTGTTTCACTTTAAAGGATAATGGTGGGAATATATGTTCAGGTTTTCAGAGACACTAGTAAAGAAAACATCTTCACACTTATGTATTGGCTAAAATCTGCTTTCTGACTTAAAGAGAGGGGTCTCTACCACTTTAATCCTACTGCCTTGCCTAAAGATATTCAGATCTTGCTTTAACTGGATGGCTGTCACTTCTGCTTAATAAGAGAAATCCTTTCGAATAACCACGTTTCAAGAGTTCTCACTTTCTTAAATTAGGAGAGGCGATCTTTACATGCAGCAGGATTCATTAACTTCTTTATATTCACAATAATACATGAAGTAAATTTGCAATACCAAGAGCAGATTCACAGTTTCACTTCAGCTCAGATCAGCAGATAAATTCACACTCACTGGTTTCAGTTTCTCTTTACAGACTTAGAAGCTGCAGACTAAGACACACCCTGGCTCCAGTCTGTCTCAGCTCCCAATTGGCTGACTTAGTTGCTATGCCTATTCTTTGGCTGACCTTGTTACCATGTCATCCCAGTCATGAATATTCTGACACTCCTCCCTTCATGACTGGAATAGACATAAAATTGAATAACTTAATATTCTTCAGATACCAAAGCTTGCAGCTCTTGAACCCAAGACTCTTCAATGCAGTATCTAAATAGATATTCCGATTCCTCTCTGACTGCTTCAGCCCATAAATGGCCTTGTTCAGTTTATACACTGTATTAGGCTTTCTACTTTCATACCTGGTGCTTAAACCATGTAAATTTCTTCCTCTGCTTCTGCATTGAGGAATGCAGTGGTTATGTCAAAATGCCAAATTTTATGGCCATGTACTGCTGCCAACACTAGTGCCAGTCTTATGCTTTCACTCTTTACTGTAGGCACGAATACCTCACCATAGTGCACATTTTTCAACTGTGAAAAACCTTGTGCCACCAACCTTGCTTTATATTGTATCTCATTATTGGGTAATACTTTCTTCTTGTCCACCCATTTACATCCTACCACTTTGCTACCCTGTGGTAAAGTCATAGATGTGAACACTTTATGTTCATCCACGGATTTCATTTCCTTGTCCATGGCTTCCTTCCATTTTATTTGTACAATTTTAGGTAATGCCAATACTTCCTTATAGTTCCTTGGCTCATACCACACATTACACACTTTAACTTTACTAGCAGAATACCAGTCAGGTGGAATCCCCTTGTTCCATCACTTTGACCTGCGTGGCATTGACTACTCCTGTGCTTCAACCCTCCCTTTCTTCATATCTTCTTCAGCTTCTCCCCCCGAACACTGACACCATCACTAAGTGAATTACCATCACTAAGTGAATCACCATCACTGTGGATCATATCATAAATTTGCGTAAATTCTTTTCCAATTTTGCTCTGCAAAACTAGCAGACCTGGAAATCACTATTCTTTTACTTCCACCACTAAAGCGATAGCTTTTTGAGCCTGACCTATATCCCATAAACCTGAGCTTTCTAGCCTTTGGTTGTCCTTTTCTTCTAACTGCTTTTAGAATATGCACCCACACATTACTTCCAAAAACCCTTAAATGAGCTAGAGATGGGGTTCTCCCATATAGCATTGCATATGAAGTACCATTAATGGAGGAACTCCACAGCCTATTAGTTAAATAGTTAGCAGTCAACATGGCTTCACCCCAAAGGTGAAATGCTCCCAGTTCGAACTGGATTGTTATGGAAGAAAGGATATAAGAGACATCCCAAAGAGCAGCTAGAGTCAGGTTTATGTTGCAAAATAGATTCAGAATCAGAGTTGTATCTGAAAGTTCTGAATGAAGAGTCCATCTTTACACAATGCCTTTTATACAGTTTGGAACAAAGGATTCTTGCCATCACAGTAACTTTCCATACATTGACATTTCTTAATTATTACTGTTTTACATCATCCTTGCTAAACAATCATAATTCTTCTGTAAATCACTGGAGCATAAGTTCAAATTATCTTCTTGTTGAAGGACAAGTTTTAGCCCATATGGGTATCCATGACCTAACCACCTCTAGCTATATGTCTTTAGGATCGTTCCTTTCTTCTGACAAGTTAGGGGGCCTCTTTAGAGTGTTAAAGGAAATTACATGTTGGCTTTGTATTCTCTGCAGCTGCATGTATTTCTTGTCTTCAGAATATGGTTGCTTTTAGAATATCTTTTATATAAAGTTATCCAGAGGTCATATATCCGGTTCCAGTTTATCCCCCCCTTTGGAAGTTTGTTTATTAATATTTTTAATACATAAACTTCCACTATTTGTATACTAGGTTCCAATAAAAAATCTACCATATATGGAGTCTAATAGAATATAATAATAAAAGTAAAGGATTTATACAAGAAATAAAAACTAGACCTGCTTCAGCACATATTAACAAAAATAACATTTGTTTTATCCTGCCGGATCCAGGCAACCATGATAACGTAAATAAAAGTGAATAAAATAATAATGGGAATAAGGTAAATGGGAATAAAAGTGAATAAAAGTAGGAATCATACAGAATCAGTTACATGAACTCTAAAAGACACTCTTTATTCACTTTTATTCTAAGGGAGAAAGGGTCAGTTAAAGGACACTCTCTATTCACATTATTATAAGGAAGAAAAGGGCTTGGAGATTATATTAAAAATCAGCTAAAAGCCATTATTGGTACATATATTTTCTGATGAGGAAATCTCAGCTAGCTACCAAGGAAGAACAAGCCATGTGGAAAACATTTGATGGGCATCACTGTCAAAGACACAAACATATGTATGTTACAAAAAGTCACTTATGACCCAAGGATAGCAGTATATTTCCCATTAGCAACTACAAGCACTTAAGGAAGGTTGTCTAAACTAAGATAATCTTATAAACCAAAAATAATGGTTTACTAATGGTTTAGTAATTAGGAAATGTCAATTATCATATAACAAATGTATGTTAGCCATATATAGAAAATGTATGAGCTCATGTTAACCATATATGGAAAATGCATGATCTCACCGAATCCTTTGTCTTGGAAACATATATAAACTGTCTATCAGAGCTGTTTTCTTTGTTCAAAGTTTCAGGTACGAATTTGGCTTTGAACCTCCGGAAATAAACTCTCTCTGGCTGACCCAGGAATGTTGTTTAGTCCCTTCATTCCACTACATTTATGGCACCCCAGATGGGACTAAGAACAAAGACGTTTGTTCTGCCGGACGGGCTGCCCCAGTGGGAACCGACACCTCCCCAAAGAAAGTTCACTGGCCGGCCACAAAGACTCCCTTGAAGTCTACGGAATCTTTCAGTGAGGAAATGCCGTAAAACCCACTGGAGAGCAGACTAGTCAAGGATCCTCAAAGGCCAGCCAGACAGAGATCTCAACAAAAGTCCAAGACAAGTATAAGTTAGGGAGTTCGAGTCTCTCCTCGGGAACAGGTAAGTATAAGTAAAATGGATAGCTCACCGACTTTGGGGTGAACAAAAGTGGGGCCTGATCACCCCCCCCCAGGAGGCAAAGCGTCGTCTTAAAACCTCCTGTTAGGATTGTGTGGGTTGGTTAAATGGCCGCAGGTCTCAAATATAGCTGTGATCGTCCTGTGTATTGAATCGGTCATAGTGTATTTTTAGGAAGGGTGGACGTAATAGTGTCCCAAGGACACCATTACAATGCATGTTAGCCAATTTTAAGGGTCTGTTTGATGAAATCTAAAAGGGGAGAAAGAAAACCTTATGCAATAAAAGTTAAAAAAAAATGTGTGTGATCTTATGTGTGGTAAGAAAAAAAAGAACTACTGCAGTGTTATAAACATTCTGATAAATTACCATTCTTAAAAAGTCAGAGAACTCTGAAAGAACTAAGAATAAAAATAAATAAATAAATTGTTTACTGTTTTTCCCACCCGGGGTTTAGCAGGTAAAGATAAAGCCTGTCTAAATGGGAACTCAGATAATTTGAATTGATTAATTTGATGTGATTCCTGTTAAAAATTATTTTGTTGATGTGCATCTATAATGATAGTGTGTAGAATTGAATGGGATTGAATTGATTGTGAGATGTCTGATCAGCCTGTGATTTAAGTAAACATCTTGGCTTGGAGCTGTGGGAAACGGGCAGTGGTTGGGGCCCAAAATCATATCTGTGATTAAAACTGCTTCCTGAGTTTCCCCACTGCTTGAAGCTACAGATTAACCAAGGAAAGAAAAAGTGGAAAGAGCTGGATGAAGGAGGAAATCCTCTAATCAAATGTGAGTGCGTTGAGGGTAAAAGTTGGGGTGAATGTATTTTGATTCCCTTTCATATAAACACTAAGTTGCAAGGTTTTGTTGTTGCTGTTGTGAAGTAAGCAGAAATTGGTGGATAATGTCTCTGTGTTGTTGCGGCTGGAGAGATCGTGTTGTTCTGTTAAAAAAAATGCTGAGTGAAAGAGGGGGGGCGTAGTGAGGCTTGTCTGCGTGCTTTAAACATTTTTTTTTCCTTTCTCTTGACCGGTCTGAGAAAGGAGGGGGGAAGTGGGCTTGCTCGTGCAGCCTTGCCTCCTTTGGTCTCTTTCATCTGCATAAAGAGGCTGTACAGAGGTGTTTTCTTTTCTGCTCTGAATACAATTTTGATTTTATTGTTTTTCTGGAAATTGTTGAGGTTTAAAATATTTAATTAAACCTATATAAAAGAAATGATTTTGAAAGATTTTCTGAATCTGACTTGCATTTTACTAAAGGCAGAGATTGATCCAAATATATTTCAGAGCATTGATCCAAAATACTTCATTTAAATTGTTTTATTTTTGAAGCTGTTCTTCTTACCTGCATTAAAAAAAATGCCTTTATGCCTGTCTGCATTTTGAATGCTTAGGTTCTCCATCATATGGCATTGTCTGTTTGTTAGTAGCATAAGTTGTTGCCGTTTTAGAAATTGTTACAGAGATGGGTTACAATAGTAGAAGGGAGTGAGAGAACTATCAATATAAATTTACTTTTAAAAATTACCTGAATAGTTTAGGATTTTTCTAAAGATTCACCATGCAAATAAGCCTCCAAAAATGCACACTTTAATAGTATTTCTAAGTTTGTGAAAGTGACTATAAATAACCTAAAGCAAAACTTGTACTCTCTGAGAAAGTAAAAAAACCCAGATTTTTATGTCATGAATGCTACATTGGAAGAATAAATTTAATTCAGAATAACCCTTCCAATGAATCATGTCTGGAGGAACCCTCTGTAAATGATTTTGCATTGGATTATTTAAGCTCTGGTCTAATTGTTCCATCTTGAATGGCATTACAATGAACTGCAGCTCTGTTATCCCTAAACTATTAATAGATACAACCAGAGGCTGTTTTACATGGACATTGGGAAGAGGGGATCAGATTTGTTCTTTGGTTGAAGGAGGATACAGATATCCTTTATGTACCAAATATGTCTGAATATTCTTTTGTTCTTATCTGTTTTTGTGCTTATTCTTTACCACTCTTTTGTTAAGTTTTGTTTGCTTTTTGTGAATCATACTCCAGAGTTAGTGAAGTTTGGTTCAGTTTTGGAGAATTACTGTTCAGTTCTCTGAAAAGTTTGGCAAGAAAAACATAGGTAGCTGAACACTCCTTGGAATTATGTTTGGTCAAAGTCGGTGAAGGAAATTGCAGGCTTGATTTTAGGTTTAAAGAGATTGAGACTAAGCTCCAGAATTTGGAAGCTGTTGTCTTTTCTAAGCAATTGCTTTGTCCCTACCCTGCCACAATATTTCATGCTGTGATATCTTTGGGGCATTATGATGTGAACTATAGTTATTCCCAAATGGAATTCTGTTTGCAGCCTGGAAACACCGACATCTTTAGTTAACGGGGGGGGGGGGGGTGTCCCCTGCTCCTCCCCTTCCTCTCTATTGGGATCTTGAAGGAGCAACATGTGAAGAATTTCCATTAAAACATGTGGCTGTAACAACTATTTGAATACTAACTTGTTTTTAAATCAAATCTTCATATGGATGTTTTAATACAATGGGATGATACATTTCTAACAATGGTTCCATTTCTGGTATTTTTCTGATAGTACTTCTCATTAATCTTTTATAGATTAGAATTGTCAATATTTTAAAATGAGGTCAAATACTTGTTTTTGAATTATAAATTTAGTAGTGGGACCTAATCTTTGAAAACACAGAAAATGGAATTGCACAAGGGATGTTGGTTCAGGACTGGGCAGGACAAAAGAAACCTGTGGCATTCCTGTCAAAAATAATGGACCCAGTAATAAGGGGATGGCCAGTATGTATTCAAGCAATTGCTGCTTCCCAATATTAGTCCAAGAAAGTAGGAAATTGACTTTTGGGGAAGCCCTTATTGTGAGCACCCCATCTAAAATATGAAGCAATTTAATGCAGCAGACAGACTTGATTTTAACTACAGATCACAATTTGAATCTAGCACAGTTCTTAGCCAACACCAGATCAATGGATCAGTATGGATGAAAACATTATGGTGCTAAAGTAATTGATTTACAAACAAAAATAAGACCTGATTTGGAGGAACACCCCCTGGAGAAAGGAGAAGCAATTTGTATAGACGGTTCCTCTAGGGTGGAGGAGGGAGTAAGGAAAAACAGATATGCTATTATAAAGGGACACACTAAAAAGATCCTGGAAGCAAGGGGTTTGCCTCGAAATTGGTCTGCTCAAACCTGTGAATTGTATGCACAAAATCAAGCTCTATTGATAGGGAGCCTGGATAGCTCGTATTGTAATTTAACTCCTGCTGTCGGTAACTAGTGGGTTCGAATCTCACCAGGCTCGGGGTTGACTTCTATCCTTTCTGGGGTGGGTGAATTGGGGGCCCGGTTTGTGGGGGCAATGGGCTGACTTTGTGTGAAGGTGCAGAATTGTGACGGCTTTTGCTTAATGCATTGTAACCCTGAGTCTCCGGGGAGGGGCGGCATATAAATCAATTTAAAAAAAAAAAAGGGCTTTATGCATCTTGGAAGGAAAAATAGGCAGATTTGAAGTATGCATTTGGGGATAATGCATACATTTAGAAAAATATGGGTGGAGTCATTGGGGAATTCAAGCTATTGTAAATGAACTTTTAAAATGCTATGGTTGTATTGGGATATATCCTTTAGCAAAGTTAATTATAAACAAATGTTTGATTTGCAAAAAGGTGAATAAACAAGCTGTCAGGAAACAACAGATGGGTGGGAGACCACCAGCTGTAAGACCATTTCAATGTATTCAAGTGGGCTTTACAGAATTACCAAAAGTGGGGAGAGTAAAATATTTATTGGTTATAGTGGACCACCTCACAGGGTGGGTTGAAGCTTTTCCCTGCAATAATGCTACAGCAACAGAAGTGTCAAGAGTTTAGTTAGACCTAACCTAGAAAGAATATTGGAATATCATCATATGAATTGTTGTTTGGAGTAGCTTTCACTCCAGAAAGCATATGCATTGATTCCCTGGAAACCAGAGACAATGTATTGAAACAATATGTGTATAAACTGCCCAGATATTTTAAAGTTCTTAGGAAACAAGGACTATTAGCCCAAACACCATCTTTGGAGTTTCCAGTCCACACATTCCACCACGATGATTGGGTGTTGATCCGGAGCTGGAAGGAAGTCAAACCCCAAGTGAAAGGGCCCGTGCCAGCCCCAAAGGAGTGGAAGGTGGAATCTCACCAAGGAGATCCACTGAAGTTGGCAATCCAAAGAACCCAAAGGACTGGTAGGCAGTAACCAGTGGAATAGCGTTCTTCATCACCTGGACTATTTTTGTATTTTTCTTTCTTAGGACTGAGTGGTTGCCTATGCTGTTTCCCCAACTGAAGAGGACTACAACTGATCAGATTCCATTGTGCGCTCTCCCAGATGTGTTGGTTTTGTAATTGTGTTTTTAAGACCTTAGAAGGAAGATCTTGGATCCACTGGACGAGACTGAAGCCTGCAGACCAGAGTGACCCAGTCACATACCAGGTAACAAAAACTGACAAACCATTGGTGCTGAAGTTAAAGAATACACCCTGCTGAGTCCTACCGGCAATGGACTCTCAACGCATGGTGGTGATCGTCAGCCTTGCTGAACCACCCCGGAAGCTGGTTCCCCGCGCACGGCTGAAGCTTGGAACAGAGAAAAACAATATTCCTTTTGTAAGATGTATTAGAAATATGGCCAAGTATTAAGGAATGTTAGCATATCTAGTCTAAGCTTAGTAATTTTAGGCATAGTGAATTTCATCATCTTGACTGTAATTTGTAATGTAAACCCATTAACTGTGATAGAATCCAGTGAGCAATTTTTAAAGACACTTATGCTTGAGGAAGATTGGGTGTGGGGACTCTGGGCAACAGCTGCTTTAGCCCTTCTGTTGGTATTGTTTTACACTGATATTGCCCTATCCCAAGTTACGCATGCCCCTAACTGTCTTCCTGATGTAGTGAATTTGTAAACTATGGGTCTTGCGCTCTTAAGGCCTTGTGGGTGTGTCATTATGATGTATTTAAGGCTTTGGGTACTATTAGCTAAAGGTCTAGTGAGTGATACTATCTTGAACAGTAATTTCCAATGTTGCGTCAGTGTCCAAGAAATCCCCCTTGTCCCTGCGGAAGGATTTGAAGATGTCAAGAATCCCAGGGGACCTAGCAGCATCAGGACACTGAATGGGGACACTTTGGGTCAAGTCTACTCCCGCCAACAACATCAGAAGATGGAGTGGGTACCTTAGTCCTAAATCAATCCCTAGACCTAAGGTTAAGAGTTTGACAAACCCAGTAAAGGGGGGAATACAAGAACAAAGAGAGAACGGACCTGTACAACAATTGAAAAGAGGAGATTGCATATCAGGGATACTGGAATCGGGTCGAAACCTTCAGAAACATGGTAGGCCTGTAGGATCCCTGACAAAAGCACAATGTCCATCAGAAGTGTACCTTGGTCCTAGAATGAACCTTAAGGATGTCAAACTAACCAAAAATCTTTTTCCTTTTGCACACCATCATTTCACCATAAGGTCACTTTCTCACTACCACCAACTGCCATCATCACAAGATGGGGGGATCAGAGGAGTCCTGGAATATATCCAAGGAAAGGGGCCCCAGTCTGTTCCAGCCCCCTCGCTTCCCTATCTGGCTCTCCATTGGGTCCAGCACAGATTTCTATGTCTTCTTTCCCCCTGGGAATACTACCTCCTGGTATCTTTTTGAAGGTCCAATCCTCAGAGATAAGCAAAAGGACCCGTCACCAGAAGTTCCATTATAGCTGCTGGCTGGAATGTTTGTGACAGGGACTTTAGGGGATCTGGACTAATGAAAAGAACCATCAGACCCATGCTTTCTCCATGAACATAGGTGTGTGCGTAAGGGAAAAGGGAGTTTTCTTCTTCTGCGGAAATGATGCGTATTTATGTTTGCCAACAAATTGGACTGGAACATGCACACTAGTACACCTTTTTCCTAAAATAGGTGTTGTTAGTGGAGAACATACCATCCCTGTTCCTCTCATGGGACATGTTCAGAAACAGGTACCAACCCTAGTCCCACTATTAGTAATCATGGGAATAGGAACTGCTGTGGGGACAGGTATAGGAGAAATGACACACTCAGTAATACAGTTTCGGCAATTATCAGAGGAGCTCCAAGAAAGCCTGAACCAAATTGCTGGAACTCTGGTAGAAGTCCAAGACCAGATAGATTCATTGGCAGAAGTGGTCCTACAAAATCAACGTGCCTTAGACGACCTAACTGCAGAGAGAGTAGGTGTGTGTGTATTTGTGAGAGAAGATGGTTGCTTCTATATGAATAAATCAGGTGTGGTCAGAGGAATTGCCAAGGAATTGCAGGTAGGGCATCCAAGATAGGTCAGAGGTTACAAACAACGGACATGTGGTTTTCTTGGTTGCCTGGATCCAGCTGGATTAAACAAATGTTATTCTTGTTGATATGGCTGTGGCAGGCCCAGCTTTTATTCCTTGTGCAATCCCTGTGCTGAAGCAGCTGTCCAATCAGAGCAGTGAAAGAGATACAGAATGAGAAAGCGTTCATTTTGACAGAGCGCTTTCTTGAAGAAAAAGTTTCTGAAACAGACACATATGTAGAAATGGAGTCTGGGAAAGAATGGAGGGAGTACCTCCAAAGATAAAGGGAATGAAGATCAAGAAATACCTATCTCTTGCCTAGATTAGTCATATTTTGTTAAGATATTATATGTTAGCTTTGTTTATCCAAAAGAATGGAATAATATTTACTAAAGAGTTGAACATGTAAGGAATGGTGAAAGTTTCTGAAAAACTTTCAAAGGGGGGAA
Source organism: Coluber constrictor foxii (assembly GCA_038048745.1). Taxonomy (NCBI): domain Eukaryota; kingdom Metazoa; phylum Chordata; class Lepidosauria; order Squamata; family Colubridae; genus Coluber; species Coluber constrictor. The sequence continues at coordinate 106,879,209 of CM075961.1, read as the reverse complement.
TAACGTAAATAAAAGTGAATAAAATAATAATGGGAATAAGGTAAATGGGAATAAAAGTGAATAAAAGTAGGAATCATACAGAATCAGTTACATGAACTCTAAAAGACACTCTTTATTCACTTTTATTCTAAGGGAGAAAGGGTCAGTTAAAGGACACTCTCTATTCACATTATTATAAGGAAGAAAAGGGCTTGGAGATTATATTAAAAATCAGTTAAAAGCCATTATTGGTACATATATTTTCTGATGAGGAAATCTCAGCTAGCTACCAAGGAAGAACAAGCCATATGGAAAACATTTGATGGGCATCACTGTCAAAGACACAAACATATGTATGTTACAAAAAGTCACTTATGACCCAAGGATAGCAGTATATTTCCCATTAGCAACTACAAGCACTTAAGGAAGGTTGTCTAAACTAAGATAATCTTATAAACCAAAAATAATGGTTTACTAATGGTTTAGTAATTAGGAAATGTCAATTATCATATAACAAATGTATGTTAGCCATATATAGAAAATGTATGAGCTCATGTTAACCATATATGGAAAATGCATGATCTCACCAAATCCTTTGTCTTGGAAACATATATAAACTGTCTATCAGAGCTGTTTTCTTTGTTCAAAGTTTCAGGTACGAATTTGGCTTTGAACCTCCGGAAATAAACTCTCTCTGGCTGACCCAGGAATGTTGTTTAGTCCCTTCATTCCACTACAATGAAAACCACATATCTACTGTCTGTAACCTGTGGCTTATTTTGGAAGCCCTATCCTGCAATTCATTAGCACCTTCCTTGACCATACCTGATTTCCTTTCTCAGCTGTCAGGAGGTCTAAGGCACATCAGTTTTTGTAAAATTACTGTTGCCAAGGAATCTATCTGATCTTGGACTTTGACCAATTCCAGCAATCTGGTTCAAGCTCTCTTGAAGCTCTTCTGACAATTGCTGAAACTGTATTACAGAGTGTGTCAGACCACCTACACCTGTTCCAAGTGTAGTCCCAATTCCCATGATTGCTAATAATGGAATCAATATTGGTACCCTCTTTTGAACATGTCCTATAAGGGGAACAGGGATAGTGTTCCTCCAGTGACAAGATCACCTGATCTGATAGCAATGGCTGTAGGTGGTTTGGAGAACCGGTAGCAAAAATTCCTTCCCCCCTCCCATGCCCAGCTGAGCTGTGCAATCATCAGAGGCCTTTTTTAAAATAAAAATTAAAAGCATTTATTCTACAACCCTTCGGCCAAACAAATGCTTTTAAAAGTAAAAAAAAAAAGCCTCTGATGATCACATGATTCAGCTGGGATTGTGAGGCTTATAAAAGCATTTTTAAAATTCCAGCTGAGTTGCCTGATTGTTAGAGGCTTTGAAAAGCATTTTTTACAACCTCTTTGGCTGGTTGTAGAAAAAATGTTTTTAAAAGAAAAAAAAGCCTCTGATGATCAGGCAACTCAGCTGAGATCATCAGAGGCTTTTAAAAGCATTTTTTTACAACCTCTTCGGCTCTGTGCACATACATTCCCATTCCTCTTTATGAGACACCTCCCATTTGCAAATGTGGTCTCAAATCCTTGCTTGTCTAAACTAGAGACACTCAGCAAATTATGCTCCATTTTAGGCACATAATATATCATTAAATCTCATTTCCAGATATGGAATTTGCACACTGCCTCTTCTAATGACTTTAGCCTTCTGGCCATTTGCCAGGGCTACTGCATTTCCCACAATTGAATCCATTCAGTAAAACAATTTAGATTTGTTAACAATTGTTTGACTTGCACCACTGTCAATCAGCCATTTGCCTCTGCTATTGTAATAGCCAACTTTTGCAACAGCAACCTGTTCAACTTGCAATATTCCTTGCAAACAGTTCCTGTCTTGCAAATAATTTTTTCTTTGCAAACGATCCTTCTTTAAATGTGTTCTTTCACCACAAATGAAATACATCCATTGTTGTTTATTCTTTCTGCTTGCAAAGTCTTTGCTGGGCTGTAATCTGACATCTTCTGCTGCTACTTATCTCTTTGGAGACATCTTATCTGTTGTTAGGGTCTCTGCAAATAGCCAGCCTGTGGAATTTTCTGTTCTTCTCTCTCTGCTCCTTGGGCCTCCACCTCAGGAATTTCTCCTTGTGCCTTTTTCTATAATGCCATTTGCTCTCCTCAGCAATCAAACAGGCCTTTAAAAGCTCCTAACACAATTCCTGCTCAGGTTTGCACTCAAATATTGCAGAAACATTGTCTCATGTTTCATCAAGATTATTTAACACTAGCAGCACCTTTTGGGACTCAGGGATCTGTGTCCCATGGTGTTCTAACACCACAAACAAAGTTTGCATTTGTACAAAATGCTGTTCCATATATCCTCCTGATTGCAAACAGGCTTTATATAATTGTCTTGATAAATGGCACCTGTGGTGGATTAATAACCATATCCCACAGCTCCTTTGCTTTCAGGAAACATTCCATCTTTGCAGCCCAAGTAATATAGTTCTTTTTTCCTAAATGAGGCAGAGAACTTTCCTTAACTTCAGCAGCAGCTGTCCTGCAAGCTTCCACAGCTTTGTTCTCTTCTGCTTAGAACACAGGCTGTCCCTCAGCTTAATTACAATTCAGTCTTTCTGTGTGTTCTGGGCCCATAACCTGTCAGACTTTCTTGCAAAAATCAAATCCAGAAACACACACATATAAACTGATGCAGCGGGATTCATTAACTTCTTTATATTCACAATAATACATGAAGTAAATTTACAATACCAACAGCAGATTCACAGTTTCATTTCAGCTCAGATCAACAGACAAGTTCACAAACGCTGGTTTCAGTTTCTCTTTATAGACTCAGAAGCTGTAGACTAAGACACTCCCCTTTTTAAATAATAAATTTTTAAATAATGATTGATTGTATCTTAATACAAATAGATATAAAGAGTGAAATATGGGAGGTAAGTTAAAAATGAACAGGATTCAAAGCATCAAAGTGGGTAAAAGTTACTGGATAGAAAGAAAAATTCTTTTAATAAAAGGGTGATTAAAAGTTAGAATAGAGATAGAAATAAAAGAAAGGGGGAATATTAGTGTATACATTTTTACATAATAAAATAAAAGCAGTAAAAAGAGGGAAGCTTAGAAATTGAATAGCAGTATGATAAATATATGGTGAGTGGCATTAGAGCAATATATTAAAACATGGAATAATTAAATAATGATAGACTATAACTTAATATAAATGTGTATTATTATTATTAGAAATATATAAGTTGGTTGAATGTAATAACTATGATTAATTTTACTAGTTTTATTGATATAAGAATGTATGACACCTAGGTACCACACTGTTCATGCATTGATATGTATATGTAAAATAAAGTAAAAAACTTGAAACACACAAACAAAATTTTTAAGCAAATTAAACAAATATTTTCTAGTTTTAACTTTCAACAGTACAGGATTCCATTTTATCATAGCTCTGTTCTAAATACACAGTATATAGAAAGCAAATACTTCTCAAATTAATTGATAAACTGCATTGTTAGACTAATAATGGACCAGATACAGTGATATTTTTTATCATTTAGTTCCAACAGTTACAATAACATTACAACAATAAAGCAATAACAACTTTGACTTATATATAGCTTCACAGTACTTTACAGCTCTTTCTAAGAGGTTTACAGAGTCAGCCCCCAACAATCTGGGTCCTCATTTTACCGACCTCGGAAAGATAGAAGACTGAGTCAACTTTGAACCTCTCAGAATTGAGCTTCTGGAGTGAGCAGTGAGTTAGCCTATAGTACTGCATTCTAACCACTGTGTCACATGGATTCTGATCCTTTTATTTTCTCACCTATGTACAACAACCATATTTTTTTTAAAAAATGATTTAAGAACAAATCTGAAAGGTGTTCCTAAGAATTAAAAGAATTAACAGCTTTGCTTTATAAAGGAAAATTGAAGAACAAAACTAAGGAAAAAATAAATTAAATAAATCTAAAGGCAGCTCTCTGAAATAAAGGATTGTCCTTTGTAACAGGACATGTGTTTCCAGTAGCAATAGGACTTTGATGGCAAACCTATGCCAAGCGTGCCAGAGGTGGCACACAGAGCCCTCTCTGTGGGTACACATGACTTCACCAGCTGCTCTTTTGGTTTCTGGTGTGTGCATGTGTGCATGCGTGCAAGCCAGCTAGTCTTCACACATGCTGGAGCACTGGAAACCCAAAGACCAGCTGGCTAGGGCACATGCGCTTGCATGCATGAGCACAGACGAATGTGCCAGCCAGCTGGTCTTTGGGTTTCCAGTGCTCTGGCATGCACAAAAACCAGCTGGCTGGCACACATGTGTGCACCAGAAACCCAAAGACCAGCTGGCCAGTATGCACAGCTGGTCTTTGGGTTTCTGGTGCTCTGGTGCATGCCTACGGGCCTATGTACGCATTCCAGTTTGGGCACTCAGTGCCAAAAAGGTTCACCCTCACTGCAATAGGACTTGGCAATAGCACTTAGACTTATATACTGTTTCATAGTGCTTTAAGCCCTCTCTAAGCAGTTTATACAGTCAGTATAGTGTCCCCAACAAACTGGGTCCTTATTTTACTGACCTCAGAAGGTTGAATCAATCGACCCAGTAAGGTCAAAGGAATCGAACTCCTGGCAGTTGTGGGCAGAGTTTTGTATTAGAAATCAAAACAATAGGCAAGATCAGTCCTGGATGTGGGCAGCTCATTTGAAGTGTAAACAAGACAGTTAGGTTTTCTTGAACAGATGAATAAACACCATAGCACCGATACATTTTATTTGTGTTTCCTCCAAAATTTCTTGTGTCCACTAATACAAAAAGCCATGGAGCTTTCCCACCATTTTGACCTAGAATTCAGGAATATTTAATATAACCACATGTAAGCCTTAAAATAGACTGAATGTAGTTTAGAAGCAGAGACTCTTTAATATTGTTTAAAAATAAAAGGAAACATTTTAGTCCTACCAATTCCAGTCCTACCAATTATGAGTCCTTGCTAGTTCCTATATTTATTATGTGTTTATTATGGCCTTCAGCCCCCCCCCTCGAAAAGCAGCTAATCTTGAGGAGCACCCGGAGGCTCCAACTGGCGCAGAGTGCAGCCGCGTGGGTGGTGATGGGAGCGACTTGGCGTTCCCATGTGACATCTCTCCTGCGCAACCTGTACTGGCTCCCGGTGGTCTTCCAGGTGCACTTCAAGGTTTTGGTGACCACCTTTAGAGCGGTCCATGGCTTAGGACCTGGTTATCTACGGGACCGCCTACTACCACCAATAGCCTCCCACTGGCTGATACGGTCTCACAGAGAGGGGCTCCTCCAGGTGCGGTCAGCCAAACAATGTTGACTGGCAGCCCCCAGGGGCTTCTCTGTGGGGGCACCTACCATCTGGAATGAGCTCCCCCCAGAGATACGGACGATCCCAGATCTGCGCACCTTCCGCCGCACTCTTAAGACCTTTTTATTTCACCAGGCGGGCCTGGCCTAATTTTCTCCCTTTTATTTCTTTTAATATGTAAATTTTAAATTGGTTTAAATGATGGGGTTGTCTTAATCTGTCCGGCCAAATTATTTAATTTTATTTTATTCTGCTTTTTAAATTTTGTAATTGTGTATTTTATTGCATGGCTGTTCACCGCCCTGAGTCCTTCAGGAGTAGGGCAGTATACAAATCAAATAAAGCATAAACATAAAACATAATCATTTGGCCATGAAATCTATCTTTGCTCATGAGAGAAGCTTCCAATGAAAATTGCTAATTCTTATTGAAAAATTGCTAATTCTCAGGTAGTATGATATCCTATTGTTAGAGAAACATTACACCATTCAGATCTATAACTGGGGTATAGGCTGGTATCATCAATTTATAAAATAAATTACAAGTTAACTTACTATTTAAAGGAACTAAACCATACAAAACAAGATAAGGCTGTTGGTGAAAAAGACTGTTATTTTCTATTTTTGTATTCTAAAATTCTTCATTCTTGTAGTTTTATATATGCTTAACAAATATTAATGCAATTAGAACCCAAGATTGATTATATGACAGCAAAGTATGGTCAAATACAAAGACTTTTCCCTGTTGTTTTTATTATTTTGCAACAACCTCTTTTCCTTTTTTTATTTTTTAAAAGGTTTTTTTTATTAATAATACAATTTTTTTTTAAAAAAAAACATTGGACATAGATATGACATTATTGGTTCCAAACATCTTCCGTCACTTTACAATAATATTAGTACTCATATAAACATATAGTTCTTAAACATACATTTATCTATAATAACATCTATATTTTTGTTCTAATACAATTCATTTGTCTTGGCTACCCTCTTGTTATCTATCCAATCATAAAATTGTTCCCAGATTTTGTTCTACTTAGTTTTGCTTTTATCCTTGAATTCCACAGTGAGTCTGTCCATTTCTCCGCAGATAAAGATTTTCAGTAATATTTTCTCTTCAGTTGGAATATCTTTCTCTTTCCATTTTTGAGCAAAAGCTATTGCGCTACTGTGAGTATATGCAATAATAAATAATTTGTATCTTTCTTATATTTTCTTTCTATAATTCCCAGTAAGAAAAATTCTGATTTTGAGTGCTTCCTGTGGCACCGCAGGCTTCGCATCACTCCTTTGAGGAGTGTTAACCCCGTGATTTTGTTAGCCGCTAGAACAGCGAAAATCAGCTGTCTAGTGGTGAAGAAACTTCCCCCTTGGGAGAAGAGGGGGAAGAGAGCAGCCAGGTATGGGTAGAGCTCCCCCAAAAGCCCTAGAAACAATTCTGAGGCTTAAAGGGTAAGAGCTCCCCAGGAACCTGGCAAAGCTCTGAATCCGGGATGAGTCTGCCTAAAGGCAGAACAAGACGCCGTGACCATCCCTGTAAGCAATCTTGTAACAGCATTGAAATTGCTTTGGAACAGCATTGGAACCCCGAGGCCGAGGCCAAACCCACCGCCAAAGGCATGACCAGAACGAGGGCCCAAGGGTGCCACCGATGTGCCACAAAAACTCCCCATAGGTACAGAGGTCTTCGCCCACCTGACTGAAACAAGGAGAGTCCCAGATGATGTAGATCAATCCCCCAACTCATATGACAGCGAGGACAATGGTGAAGATGATCCAATGGTGAGTGGGCCCATCCACCCTTTTCTCTTCCCCATACATCTATCAGCCCCCAAAACAGGAACTCAAGGGACTTTCCAAGCCCTAATAGATTTGGGCTGCACGAGGTGCCTGATTAACCTGCCCACAGTCCTAAAATTGGGGATCTGAGCTAAGAAGCTCAACTGCCCAATTCGATTTGAGCAAGTTGACGGATCCCTGGTAGGGGGAGGGGGCTTACACACACACCTGACCGAGTCAGTGAAGCTGGAGCTAGGGGATCACTGGGAGATGATTCGGTTCATAATAGCTCCCAAAATGACCGATCCAGTCATACTGGGACTTTCTTGGCTAGACAAGTGGGGCCCAATCATCTGGTGGCAAGAGGGAACCTGTAAATTGAGGATAGCAAAGGGGCCCCAACCCTTGCCGCTCCAACCAGGAGAGGCGCTCCACACACAAGAGCCTCAACCTTCCCCGCCTGAACAAAAGAAGATGACGCTGACACGAGGGCCCTCCCGAAGGGTATTGCGAAGCAGTTAGGGGCCACATCCAAAAGCCCCTATGAAACAGAACAGATCCCAAGAGAGTACCAAGACCTTGCAGAGGTATTTAGCGGGGTCGAGTGTGACGTCTTACCACCCCACCATGAAGCCAACTGCGCCATCAAAATCATCCCTAGGGCAAAACTACCAAAACTTAAATTGTATGCTACGACGCCCCGTGAAATGCAAGAAATGTGAAACTACATAGATAAAAACCTACAAAGGTTTTTGTAGGTTTCATTGAGCCAGCCAAACCGCAGGTCGTGGCACCGGTCCTCTTCAGAGAGAAGGATGGCTCTATGTGCCTAGTAGTTGATTTTAGAGGGATCAGCGCTGTCTGCATATGCAACTTATATCCCCTTCCCCTCATGAAAGACATGCTAGCCCACCTGGCCAAAGGGAAGGTTTTCACCAAACTAGACCTCCGCAAAGCCAACTACTGGATATGCATCAGGGAAGGAGACAAGTGGAAGACAGCATTCAACTCCCCCTTGGGAGTTTCCAATTTAAGGTGATGCCATTTGGACTACAAGGAGCCTCGGCGATGTTCATGCAATTGATAAATGAAGTTCTACATGACCGCCTCTATAAGGAGGTCCTCGTCTACCTAGATGACATTCTCATTTACATGGAAACCATAGATGAACACATTCCCCTCATCCGCAAAGTGCTGGAAAAACTGCTGAAAGCGAACCTCTATGTCAAACTATCAAAATGCGAGTTCCACCAGTTGCGGATAAATTACTTAGGTTACCGAGTGTCAAATGAGGGGATAGAAATAGATCCAGCCAAAGTACAATCAGTCCTAGACCGGCGACCCCCTCGCACCTGCAGACAACTGCGAAGCTTCCTGGGGTTTGCGAATTTCTACAGGCAATTCATACCCTCATTTGCAAGGAATGCCAAACCTCTGATGGACCTCCTAAAAACAGGGAGTCTGGCAACAAAATCCCACCCAGGACAACCTCTACAGTGGGACCCAGCCTGCCAACAAGCATTTGAAACACCGAAACAAATGTTTGCAAAAGAACTGGTCTTGAAGCATCCTGACCCTGAACAACACTTTGTCATCCAAGCAGATGCCAGCGATGTGGCAGTGGGGGCTGTCCTACTCCAAAAGAACAGCCAAGGGGACCTACAACATTGTGCCTACACATCATGCAAACTCACCGACACAGAGAAACGATGGGTGGTGTGGGAAAAGGAAGAGTTCATGGTGAGGTGGGTGCTGTTGACCTGGTGACATCTGCTAGAAGGAGGCCAAACACCGTTCGAGGTTTGGACTGACCATAAAAACCTGGAGGCGCTCAAGACCCCACAGAAGTTATTGCCCAGGCAAGCCAGTGGGCCCAATACTTCAATTGTTTCAACTTTGAGCTGAAGCACATCCCAGGGGGGAAGAACTTTCTGGCTGATGCCCTCTCCTGAATGCCCCAATACAACAGTGAACGGGAGCAGGTGATGAATGCCATTATCCCCTCTGCCTAAGGAGTGGGTCAGGTAATCACCAGATGGCAGCATCACGACCAGCAGGGCCAACCGGCAAGTGACTTGACGACAAGGCTCAAAACAGAAACATTGGTGGACCCCAATGTTCAATCAACATCTCTTGACAAAAAGGGATGACCTAGCATGGAAAGGGATGAAACTCTATGTCCCAGAGACTCTATGCACTCTGGTCCTCAAGAGGAGCCACAACGTTAAACGAGCAGGGCATTTCGGCTTCCTAAAGACTCTGCACTTAGTACGAAGACAGTTTTGGTGGCCCCACATGAGGAAAGATGTAGACAGCTATGTAAAAAGTTGTACCATCTGTGCCATGAAGAAAACCTGACCGGGAAGACCTCCCGGGCTGCTGCAGCCAGTAGCTGAACTGACAAGACCATGGGAGGAGATTGCAATGGACTTCATAGTAGAACTGCCGAGGAGTGGCGGAAACACAGTGATCTGGACTGTAATAGACTTATTCTCCAAACAGCCACATTTCATACCCTACAGTGGGCTACCCTCAGCCCGCCAATTGACCGAACTGTTCGTGAAACACATGTACTGCCTGCACGGAGTACCCAGAAGAATCATCTCCAATTGAGGTGTCCAGTTCACAGCGAAATTCTGGAGGGAATTCCTGCAATCCATAGGATCATCCCAAGGCCTCAGCTCAGCGTTTCACCCGAGCACCAATAGGGGGGTGGAGAGATTGAATGCCATGATAGAGCAGTATCTGAGATGCTACGTTGACTACCAACAGTCAAACTGGACAGACCTCCTATCTTTTTCGGAGGTCACGTATAACAATGCTGTCCACAGTAGCACAGGACTAACCCCATTTAAGATAGTGAGTGGTATGGATTTCGTCCCCATGGCAGAGTACCCAAGGGAACCTCCTTCCTCAGTTAGCTTGACCGATTGGATGGCAATGCTGAGAGAAACCTGGAAGAATGTCAAGAAGGCATTAGACAAGGTGGCACAGTCTTATAAGAAACAAGCAGATAAGCACCGGGCCCCCCAAAGACCGTTCCAAATAGGAGAGAAGGTCTACCTCTCCACCAAGTATTTGAGACTCAGACTCCCGACCAGGAAACTGGGCCCGAAATTTATAGGACCATTTCCTATAGTAAAAATAATCAACCCAGTTACAGTACAATTGCAGTTGCCCCGGTTACTAGGAAGGATACACCCCGTTTTTCACAGTAGCCTCCTGAAGCCTGTGGTGGGGTCAACTTTAAGGCTGGTGCCACATGATCCCCCAGGGCCCTTGATCATTTGAGGCCACACTCACTATGAAGTACAGCGAATCCTTTTTTTTTATTGAAAAAGTTTTACAATACAAATTTTTTTTCATTTCCCCCCCCACCCCAACCCCCGCCTCCCAGCCCCTCCCCCTACCTCCCTCTACCCCAACCCCTTCCCTCCCCATCCCCCCTGACTTCTGCTACAAATTTTAAAAGAAAAAAGTTTAAAACAAGAAAAGAAAAAATTATTAAGTATTCAAATTCTAAATTGAATAAATTTCAAAAGAAGAAAAAAAAGAAAGAAAAAAAGAAAAAACAAACAAAAGAAACCCAATACTTATAACCAAAAAGTATAACAATAGACCTATAAATATTAATGTTTTTCTAAAGTTAACAATGTTATAATAAAAAAAAACCAATAATAATAACCATTGTAATATTCAAACCAATTTAAAAAATATTATACCTTTCTGTAATCCATTAATATTAACATTACTAATCATATACCAAACTCGATCCCCCTTATAATAAAATATAGTATATCACCTGCATATCCATATCAAATAATTTTACCCCCACTACACTCCTTAACTAAAAAACAAAAACATAAAGCATACAATATAATATATATAATTATGCATATATAATTATAATCATACAATTGTATCCCAAAAATTTTTTTTCTATCTCCATAATCCAAATTTCAATCTTCTCTTTGTCTTGATTGAAGTTAAATATACTTTCTCCAACATAAATCCAATTCCAATAAGCTTCGTCTTCCAGCTGCCCCCATCAGCAAAATAAAGCATCTCTCCACACAAACCCCCCGAGTGACTTTATATAAATAATATCCAACCACAAAGGTATTCACTCCTCTAGGTAGAATCATTCAAACTAGCTTATACTGTACCACCTAAAAGAAAAAAAAACCCAATGCAGCTCCTCCTAAGATTCAAACCTTGAAGAAAAAAAAAACTAGAAACCGCATTCCCAGATGTTCCTTTAAAGCTCTTTCAAATCCTGTCGCCCTTTGTAATTCATTCCTTTGGGTTGAGAGATGTTTTCATTTTCATTCTCTTCTCCTAGATGATGAATTCCAAAAAAAAACTATAATAGGGTAACCACAGATCGCTGCTACTATTGCAGCAATCTGTTAACCTTTCTCAGGATGTTAAGTCCAATTCAGGATAGACTTTGTAGTAAAATTTTTATAATCCATTTTAATATATAAGTTTAATATCAGTCCGACTCAGGATGAACTTTTAAAAAATTGTTATGCATCTCCAAAGTTTTAACAGCTATCTACAATAGCTCGAATCCTCAAAATAAACTTCGTAGAAAATTTTTATAATCCATTTTAATATGTAAGTCAAATATAAATCCAACTCAGTATAAACTTTAAAAAATTTATAACCTATTTCCAAATCTTTCAAATCTTTCTGTTATAATTTCAAACAGTTCATGATACTCCTTAAGTTTATCATCAGTGGTTTCCAGTCGAGTTTCCTCATTAACTTCTAGTTCCTGTTGATTAGCATCACCCCCCATTTCTTGAGGAGCGCTGGACCTCTGCTGCTGCTTATCTCGAATTGTAATTTTATTTTTTAAATCGTGCTCCAGCAGTTCAAGGTCCAGTACTCCCCCTCTAGGGTCACTGGGATGCTCAATTTTCTCGTCTGAAAAATCCATAATAGAATCCTCTGGACAACCACCTAGTGCTCCTTTTTCTTTTAACACACTTTGAATTTCTTTCTTCTGTTTACATTTTGTAGACTCTCTTTCTTGTTTTTTATTCTTAACATGTTCCGGGGCTCCCTTAAAAATATTTATGTAAAAATATTCCGCTTTTTCAATAGTATTCAAACAATGTCTCACGCCATGGTATCTGAGAGTTATACCAACTGGTAGGTCCCATCTAAATGGGATATTGCTTCTCTTCAATTCCTTGACCAGAAAACCAAAGTCTTTTCTGTCCTTTAAAACCTTCGGTGGCAGCTCTTTAAAAATACTAATTTGTACACCTTCTACCTGCACTCTGGCAGAGTAAGATTTTTGTAAAATATCATCTCTCAATCCTCTATCAGTAAAATAGACAACAACATCTCTAGGCAGATTCCTTTGTTTAGCTACACGTGAGTTGACTCTGTAGACTTTCTCTATACAACCAAGAATTAGCTCATCTTCTAACTTTAATAATTCCGCAAAGGCCTTTGCACAAATTATTCTTAAGTTTTCTCTCTTATTTTCTCTTATGCCTCTTAATCTAATTGCTGATTCCATAGCTTTAATTTGAAGTATAATGACATCATTCTCTATGTTCTGATTTTTAGCCTCAGCTTCCACCAATTTTTCTTGTAATTCTTGCATCTGAGAGTCAAACTTAGTGCTGATTTCAGTCACTTTCTTCCCCATTTCCACCACTGCACTTGAAAGATCCGAAACTACTTTGGTGATAGTTTGACTTAATTGATCATATTTCCCAGAAACCAACTCCTCAGATTCTTCTGTGAACTTTTTATCTTCTCAACAACACTCACTAGAGACCTTGTTATAAAATCTTTTAAATCCTCCTCTGCAGATCCCTGCAGATGAGTCATTTCTGCTTTATCCTTCAACTGACTCATGAGGGAGCCCACCCTTCCTTTAGGTTTAGGAGTCATACTTCTGACTTATTATTTACTTTTCAAAAAGACCAAAGAAATTCTTCTTACTTCAGTAAAAAAAAACAGGAAAAATCTGTTTAAATCAGTCTTTGTTTCTTTATTTCTTTTCACTATCAGAATATTTCTTTTAAAATCTCTCGGCACTAAGCTCTGCTTTCACTTTTCCACTCTCAATTTTTCTTCAGACAGAGCCGGTCGCCATCTTAAGAACACTTTCACTATTCATTCTCTCTTTCCTTTTTCTTTCCCTCCTCCTCCAGAAAATCAATTTTAAAAAACCATACTTGCATTCTTCTTTTCTGAAGACTCCTTATTCAGCTTGTTTAGGTTGTCAATCAGTCGTGGTGTTGCTCACGACGTCTGGCTCTGCTAATTAGCGGAGATCCCTCTCGGCACGGAGCTTCTCTGGGGGTGGATAGGGAGCCATCGCCCTGAGCCTTCCCCAGGACAGGCAGCTCGAAAATCCCGCTCTTTAATTGAAAGAGCGGGGAGAGCTTCTGGGGGTGAGGTTGAGCCCCTGAATCGCCCCAAGTACAGCTAATTCTTGATTCAAAGTGGCACAGGGGGTGCCTCCAATACTTAGTGGAAGGGTTACCCCTTGTCAGAAGCTTCCTGGGTGAAGAGCACAAACATCCAAGCTGACCGCCTCATAGCTAAGTTCCATGCAGATCACCCAGACATGGTGGGAGGGGGTGGAACACACCCTCGGACAGGGTAGCGGTACTAAACTTGTTGTTTGCCTTGCTCAGGCCTCACTGAGAGAATGAAGGGAGAGGGGCCAGATGTCAGCGCTTCATGGCTGACATAAGGAAGGAGAGGAGAAGCTTGACTGTTCACCTACTTAATTCCCCCTGAAGATATTGTCTCCCAGGAGATGGGATAGGAGGGGAGACATTCCTGTGAACTGAAGTAGTAGGGATGGGGAGAGTGGCTTTGAAGATGGCCAATGAGATGCAGAGAATTGGGGAACAGAAAGGGAGGGTTTGGGGGGCAAAGGCTAGTGCTGACTGCAATGAGTCAGGGATAGATAGTTATGCTCAATAAAGAGAAAATTTCCTCAAAGATCGGCTGTTTGGAAATTCAATTTATTTTGAGATGACATCGTAGCCTGACAGAGAAAATAAATTATAAAGGTAAAGAGATTTACCAACAGAATATGATTAAAAAGACTTTTTTAGAATTTTATACAACTTTGTATACTGAAGATAAAATACAAGGTGTAGATATAGATAGATATTTGGATAAGGAGAATATTCCTATAGTTTTGGAGGAACAAAGGGAAAGGTTGAATCAACCAATAATAGAGGAGGAAATTATCCTGGCAATTAAACAGTTAAAAGTTGGCAAAGCTCCTGGTACAGACGGATTAACGGCTATGTATTATAAACATTTACAATTGGAAATGGTTGAACCCCTTAAGGAATTATTTAGTAAAATACAAGTGGGAGGAGGAGTACCACCGTCATGGAAAACAGTCTTTATTTCCCTAATCCCAAAAGAAGATCAAGATCATACACATCCAAAGAATTATAGGCCTCTATCATTACTTAATACAGATTATAAGATTTTTGCCAAGATACTAGCAAACAGGTTAATGTTGGTAATGCAACAAATGATTCATAGTGATCAATCTGGTTTTATACAAGGGAGACAAATGAAAAACAATGTAAGACAAATTGTTAATATATTGGAGTATTTGGAAAGGAACAACCAAATCCCTGTGGTGCTCATATTCTTGGATGCTGCAAAAGGTTTTGATCAAGTGAATTGGCAGCTTTATTGAAAATGGTGCAGAGGATACTATTTTACACAATCTATTAAGGCAATATATCAGGAACAGACAGCTCAAATAATAATTAATGGTAGTTTAACAGAAATTTTTAAAATTGAAAAAGGAATAAGACAGGGGTGTCCTTTATCCCCATTATTGTTTATATTAACCTTGGAATTGTTGCTGAATAAAGTACGTAATCCAGATAAGATAAAGGGAATTGAGATTAGACATTATGACTATAAAGTGCGTGCATTTGCAGATGATTTGGTTGTAACCTTAACTTAACCAGTGAAATCAGCCATAGGTTTGATGGAGATAATTAATCTGTATGGTCAAATATCAGGGTTCAAAATAAATATTGGGAAGACAAAGATGATAGTTAAAAATATCAATCAAATCAATCAATTCAAAAGGAAGAATTAGAAAGAGTAACAGGATGTGAAATAGTGAAAGAGGTTAAGTATTTAGGAGTTTATATTGCAACATCGAATGGGAAATTATATAAGTATAATTACGAATTGTTATAGCACAAAATACAGGTAGAGATGAATAACTGGAAAAAATTACAATTGTCTTTGTTGGGTAGAATAGCAGTAGTTAAAATGAATGTCTTACCTAACTTTTTATTTCTTTTTCAAATGATACCAATACTTAAAAAGGATGCTAATTTGGAAGAATGGCAGAAAGGTATTAATAAATTTGTCTGGGCAGGGAAGAAATCAAAGGTTAAATTAAAAATAATGCAGGATACACGTGAAAGAGGAGGCTTGAAAATGCCCAATTTAAAATTATATTATGAAGCAGCTGTTTTATCAGCAATTAGTGATTGGATTAATTTAACAAATGAAAGGATTTTGAATATTGAAGGATATGATTTGGTACATGGCTGGCATGCCTACTAGTGTATGACAAAAAGGTGGATAGGATATTTAAAAATCATATATTGAGGAATGCTTTATTGCATGTCTGGAAGAAATATCAATATAAATTAAATGACAAGATACCCATATGGACTGTACCCAGGCACACGATAGAGAATATAAGTATAGAAAAAAGATAGGATGTAATTACATATAAAGAAATTCTTAATAAAAAGGAAGGTATACTAAAATTAAAGTCTTTGAATGTATTAAAAGAGGAAAAGATAATTCAAACTTGGTTGCAGTATGTTCAATTACAAGCCAGATGGAGAAGAGATCAGAAAATTGGTATCATACAAAGTGATGAAGATTTGGTAAAACAAATCAGAGAGCAAAGTCAAATGCATTTAAAAAGGTTGTATAATATACTGATAGAAATAGACTCGGAAACAGAGTTAGTCAAAGATTGTATGATAAAATGGGCGTAAAACTTTGAACAACCAATAATGATGGAAACGTGGGAAAAATATGGGTTAGAAATGTCAAATTTACGCAAGCGCAAAATTTAAGAGACAACTTTTACAAAATGTTTTATAGATGGCATTTAGATCCCAAAAAATTATCTTGTATGTATCTGAATTTACAACCTAAATGTTGGAGATGTGATTGTGATGATGCTACTTATTTTCATGTATGGTGGACATGTAAAAAGATTAAAGCGTTCTGGATAAAAATATGGTGGATTATTCAAAATATTCATTAAAAAAGGATAAAGTTTACTCCACAGCTGTTTTTGTTGGGAATAGTTATGGACTGTACAGTTACAGAGACTAACTTGATTTTGAACTTAATAACTGCAGCAAGATTGTTGGTGGCGCAGTACTGGAAGAAGCAAGATTTGCCTACTATTCAAGAATGGACATTAAAAGTAACAAATTTAGCAGAGATGACAAAAATGTCAGCATATTTGAAAGATCATTCAAATGAAAAATATGTGAGGGAATGAAGAAGATGGATAGATTATATTCAAAATAAATATTGGATTAAAAAATAATTGGATTATAAATTTCAGCATATTTGAAAGATCATTCAAATGAAAAATATGTGAGGGAATGAAGAAGATGGATAGATTATATTCAAAATAAATATTGGATTAAAAAATTTCAAATAGTTTATGAATAAACAGAAAGATATTATTAGGTAATTAAATTTAGTATGATGAATGGGGAATTAAAGTATTAGAGAGATGTAAGATGTTATAGTTTATTAGATTATGATGGATTATGATTGTTGAATGTTATACCCTGTATTTTGTTCTGGGAAGTAGGGAGGGGGGTAGGTGGGAGGGAAAGGGTTGGGGAGGAGGGAGGATAGGGGGGGATATATATGTAAACTTTTCTTTAAAATTTCTCAATAAAAAAAGAAAAGAAAAATTCTGATTTGACTTCTATATTTGTTGATAAAATATCTTCCAGCCAGTTCTTTAGTAAATTCCAAAATCTTTGTGCCTTTGGGCATTCCCACCACATGTGGTAGTAATTCCCAATGTCTTTCCACACTCCAGCATATCAAGGATTTCCCCTTACTCATTCTGCTAATCTTGGGAGGGGGAGGTGCCACCTATAGAACATCTTATAGAGGTTTTCTTTGTAGGAAGTTGCTACTGTGATTTTTAAATTTTTTCTCCATAAACTTTGCCAATTGTCCAATCGTCCAAATCGATATTGTGCCCAAAATATTTACACCAAATTATCATCATTTCTTTCACCTGTTCCTCAATCATATCTTGTTCTAATAAATATTGATATAGTTTACTTATGGTCTTGCCTTCCCTACTAAATAAAATTTTATCTAATTCTGATGATTCTTGCTTTATTTCCCATTCCTTTTTATCTTTGCTAAATTTAGATTGAATTTGGAGATACGCCCACCATTCCAATTCAATTCCTTCTTCCTTTAAAGTATTTCTCATTTTTAATTCTCCTTTATCATTCAAAATATCTTTATAGGTGACAGCTCCCCCTTGTTTTGTCAAATTTGGATGTGTGTACATTTCTAATGTTGATATCCAATTAGGAATTTCCATATAATTATTTCTTTTTGTTTTTTTTCCAAATATCCAATAGTATCTCCTAATATAATGCCTCCGGAAGTACTGATGGACTAAAAGTTTTTCCTCCCATAGAATAGCATGCCATCCTGTCTGTAAGTCATGACCTTCTAGTGCCAATAGTCTTGTGTTTTTAAGATGCATCCACTCACTTAGCCAAACCAACGCTGCTGCCTGATAATACTTTGTCCAGTCTGTTAGGCCAAATCCTCCTCTTTCTCTAGCATCTTCTAATAATTTGAATCTGATTCTCGGTCATTTCCCTTGCCATATGAATTTTGAAATGAGTCTGTCCAATTTGTAAAAAAATCTTTTTTGAGCTGAATTGGTATGCATTGGAATAAAAACATTTTTGGAAGAACATTCATTTTGATGGTGGCTATCCTGCCCATTAGAGATAGCTGTAATTTTCCCCATTTTTCCAAATCAGATCTAACTTGCGCTATTAATTTGTCATAGTTATCTTCTTTAAGTATGATGCATCTCGCTGTCAATTGAATTCCCAAATATCTTATTTTTTTCATAGTCTGAATATTTATCTTTCCCTCCACTTTTTTTTTTTGTTCTTCAGTCATATTTTTAACTATCATTTTTGTTTTATCCTTGTTTATTTTCAGGCCTGCTACTTCCCCATAGTCCTCCAGCACTTCCATCAGTCTAGGCTGATGTACAGGCTCTTCAATAACAAATGCAAGGTCATCCACAAATGCCTTAAATGTACCTTAAAACTTTCTTTCTTACTTTTAAACATTTGATTTGTTTGTCTTCTTGAATTGTTCTAATTAAAGCCTCTAGTGATAAAATAAAAAGCAATGATGATAGTGGACAACCTTGCCTTGTGCCCTTTTGGATTAAAAAGTTCTTTGTCATTTCCATGTTTATCACCACTCTGGCTTCTTGTCTGGAGTAGATTATTTTAAACATCTTTATAAATTTTCCCATGAAATCCATATATTTTAATTGTTCTAATATGAAGTCCCATTTAACATTATTGAATGCTTTTTGCATGTCAATAAATATCAGCACCATCAGTTTTTCATTCTGAACTTCATAATATTCTATCGTATCCAAGATATTCCTTTTTTCAAATAAACTTTATTGATTTCAAACAAAAAATGTATAAAATTTGTCCATGCTGTTTACATCGGAGGTGCAGCATTCATACATATTTACAATAATCACGTAGGTGTCTCTTAGTAACAATCTCTTATCATATCACTACCTTTTTAAATTCCCTTTTTCATTTTCTCGTTTATCCATTTATACCATCTTTCCCAGACAGAATAGAAAACTGAGTTATCTTCATCATTAATTTCATATGTTAACTTGCACATCTCTGCACAATCCAATATTTTGTTAGTTATATAATTTTCTGGTGGCAGATCTTTCTCTTTCTAGCGTTGTGCAAATGCCAACCTGGCCGCTGTTATAATGTGTGTCAATAAATATCTCTTGTCCTTTCCAAGTGCCCTCATTCCCATTCCTAGGAGAAATAATTCTGGTTTCATAACAATATCTTCCTCTAATATTTCCTGTGCCCAATTCCAGATTTTTTTCCAATATTTTTTCGCTTGAGGGCAAGACCACCACAGGTGAAATAAGGTTCCCTGTCCATGACCACACTTCCAACAATTAGAGTGTATATTTGGATATATCTTCGCTAATCTGGCGGGGGCTAAGTGCCATCTGTGCAGCATTTTCAAATGATTTTCTTTATAAGTTACTGCCCTTGTTAATTTATAATTCTTATTCCAAGCTTCTTCCCACTCATTTAGATTTATTTCATGTCCAAAATTCTTTTCCTAGGCGCTCATTTGTTTTTTCATTAAATCCTCTGTACTATCCTCCTCCAATAGATAGTCATATATTTTGGCCAGAATCTTTTTTCCTGTTCCCATCATCACCTTGTCAAATTCATTTTGTCCTAGATCAATACCATATTTTTCTTTATCTTGCTGATATCTAGACTTTATTTGTGTGTATGTCCACCAGTCTAAGTTTATTCCTATATCTTTCAATGCTTCATTTGATTTAAGAACTCCTTCTCTATCTAGGATCTCTTTGTATCTATAGACCCTTTCCATCCCCCGTCTGTTGGGGTGGATCAAGGCCTCTATCGTTGATAGCCAATTTGGAACTTTTGTATAGTATTTTTGCCTAATTTGGGACCATGTTTGCATCAGGGACTCTCTAATTTTATGTCTGTAAAAATATGTCTTTTTGTTCTTCTCTATATCCCATAAATGTGAATGCCATCCTCTCTGAAGGTCATGTCCCTCCAAGATAAAAATCCTTTGATTTTCGAGGGTGGCCCATTCTTTTATCCAAACCAATTTCGCTGCCTTATAATATAATTCCCAATCCGGGAGGCCAAATCCCCCTACATTTTTTTTCCCCTGTAAGGTTTTTAAGGCTGTCCTTGGCTTTTTCCCTTTCCACACATATTTCCTAATATTTTTATTTAATTCTATAAAAAAATTGTTATCTAAATTTATAGGGATGGTCTGGAACAAATATTTGTTATCTAAATTTATAGGGATGGTCTGGAACAAATATTTGTTATCTAAATTTATAGGGATGGTCTGGAACAAATATAATAATTTAGATAGAAAACACATCTTAATTGAAGCAATCTTACCAAGCAAGGACAGTTGAATTTTTTCCCACCTTTCTAGATCTTGTTTTATTTTATTCAATAAAGGTATGTAGTTATCTTCCTTTAGAGATGAGCATCTTGCAGTAATCCAAATTCCAAGGTACTTTATTCTTTTAACCACCTGTAAGCCTAATCTTTCTTCAATCTCTCTCTTCTGTATTTCAGTTATATTTTTGGTTAATATTTTTGTTTTGTTCTTATTCAATTTAAAACCCGCTACCTCTCTATACCTGCCCAGTTCCTCTAACATTTTTGGGCCTGTTTCCAGTGGGTCCTCTAATATCAAAGCCACATCATCCACAAAGGCTTGTATTTTATATGTTTCCTTCCTAATTTTTAATCCTTTAATTTCCTCATTCTTTCTTATCTTCCGTAGCAGAACTTCTAAAGCCAAAATGAATAGCAAAGGTGACAGGGGGCATCCTTGGCGTACCCCCTTACCAATCTGAAATACTTTTGTCCTATCTCCATTAATTAGGATACTGGCTCTTTGGTTATCATAAACAGCTTTTATCATTTTTTCAAAATTTGTTCCAAATCCCATTAATTTAATTTCCGTGGACAAAAACTTCCAATTTAAATTATCGAACGCCTTCTGGGCGTCCAAAAATACTAAGGCCATCTGTCTGTTGGGATGTTCTTCATAATACTCTAGTGTATCTAGCACAATTCTCAAATTGTCTTTGATTTGTCTTCCTGGGAGAAATCCATTCTGGTCTTTATGTATCCAAGAATTTAGTATTTTTTTTAATCTTTCCGCAATTACACTCATAAACAATTTATAATCTGTATTTAAAAGGGAAATTGGTCTGTAATTTTGAATTTGTTTTGGATCTGCACCTTCTTTCGGGAGTAGTGTCACATAAGCCTCCCTCCATGAATCAGGTATCTTTGACCCCCTTAGTGCCTCATTGAAAATTTCCACCAATTTTGGTAGTACAAATTCCTCTAGGGTCTTATATATTTCTCCAGGGAATCCATCAGGGCCCGGCGATTTATTATTTTTAAGCTTAGAAAGGACTGTTTTTACTTCCTCAACCGTTATCTTTCTATTGAGCATCTCCCTTTCTTCTTCCGTAACCTGTGGAAGGCCTTCATCTACCAGATATTGCTCTATTTTATCTTCTGAATCTTCCTCCTCTTTATATAACATTTCATAATATTCCCTTGCTATTTCTAGCTTATCCTCCTCCTTATTTACCAGATTCCCATTGGCATCTTCTAATACATGTATTATCCTTTTTCATTTTCTTTTTTGAGTTGGTATGATAACCATCTTCCTGGCTTGTTTGCGTTCTCAAAATAATATTGTCTAGATCTTTTTATTTTATACGCCAAATTGTCTTGATCCATAATATTTAATTTGTGCCTCCACAATAACCAATTTTCTTCTGCTACTTTGTCCCCTGGGTTATCTTGGAGTTTTTTTCCCACTATCTCTAACTGTTCTCGATATTCTTCCAAAGTCTTTTTCCTCTCTTTATTTTTATAAGCACTGTATGATATCACCACCCCTCTAAGATAAGCCTTCCATGCGTCCCATATTACTGCTCGAGAAGTTTCCTGATTTTCATTATCTTTTAAAAAAAGCTTCAGTTCTTCTTTAATCTTATCCACACATCTTATATCCTTCAATAATCTTGTGTTCAATCTCCATCTCTGATAGTTTTTCCTCTGTACACCAAACCACTTCATTTCTAACAGTTTGTGGTCCACCCACACATTCGGTCTAATTTCTACCGTATCAATTTCCAGGCCAAGTTTCCTACTTGCCCATACCATATCAATTCTAGACCATGACAACTGTGAATTTGAATAAAATGTATATTGTTTATCATTAGGATGGGTAACCTGCCATAAATCTATCAGATCCAACTCTTCTACTAAATCGAAAAAAGTTCTTGGTAATATTGCCCTTTTGTTCTTTTTTTAATTATTACTTATATAAACTTTTTCTACATCAATTATTCCATTAAAATCCCCTATTATGCATATCTCATCATATTCCATTCTTCCTAATTGCTCCTGCAGTTTTTTAAAGAATTCCCCTTGCTTTTTATTTGGCACATACACCCCTACCAATAAGACACTCGATTTCCCTCTTTTTAACTCAACCATTAAGATTCTACCCTTTGCATCATTATACTTTAAATCCGCCTCAATTCCTTTCTTTACGTACATTACCATCCCCCTTTTTTTCTTTTCCAATAAGGCACTAAAGATTGTTCCAAACTTTTTATATTCTAAACATTTAGCTTCTTCTCTTTTTATGTGCACCTCTTGGAGACATATTATATCTACATTTTGTTTTACCAGTTTAGATAAAGTTAATTTCCTCTTTTTCTTATCATTTAGTCTGTTAATATTTAGTGATATTAGCTTCCAATCGTGCATTCCTAAAGTTCCTGTTGGGTTTTAGTTTTTGTATGAGATTGTTCGAGCAGCTCTTTGTAGTCTTGTCTTTTTCTCTTTGGTTTCTTTGCCTTTTTTTCTTCAGTCTTTTTTTTCTCCGAGGTTCCTTCTTTAATGTCTTGTTGGGACAGGGTTTCCTCCTCTGGTGCTGCCGCTTCCAATTCTTCCCTGCTACTTTCTTCTTCCTCTGTCCCTCTCAGCTGGTCCAAAAAGTCTTGAGCCATACTTAGGCTGTCAATTTTGACTTTCCTCCCCTGCCACGTAATAAGCATACCTTCTGGTAGGAACCATCAAAATAACATGCTCCTTTTATTTAACTGGATCGCTAAGAATCTGTAGTCTTTCCTCATTTCCTGAACTCTTCTTGGAACTTGTTTTAAAATTGTTATCTCCTTTCCTTTGTACAATATCTGTTCATCTCTTGCTATATTATACAAGATGTCCTTAACCTTCTTTCTTGCGAACCTTATGTGTACCTCCCTTGGAAGCTTATTCCTGCGCACATAGTTCATCTGAACTCTATAAACATCATCAAGTTCCTTAATTATTTCTTGCTTATCTTGTTGCAAAACATCCGCAATTAATTCCGCCATCATCTGTCCTAGGTCCTCATCCTTCTCTTCTACAACATTTTGAAAGCGCAAGTAAAATGACGCCCTGTCCATTTCCATCTGGACTATTGAATCTTCGAGCCCCTTTGTTTGTGTCATCAATTTCCGATCCACTGCTTCTAGTTTCTTCTCATTGGAGTCAATTCTGGTTTCCGCCTGTTGGATTCTCTGCTCATTATTATGAATCAAAATTTGGATCTCATCCATTTTCTAATCAAGCACTTGAATATCAGTTTTCAATTCAGCATGATTATTTGACATTTTTGCTTGCATCGACATCATAGTTTCTTGGATCAGGTTCAGTGTGGTTTACATGTTTTGCATGAATGGTGATGTCCCAGCTTTTTCCGTCTTTGTCAGTCCTTCAGTAGATTTCTGCATTGTTGGAGATGCCATAGATATTGTGGGGTTGGAAGGAGCTTTTTTCCCAGTCTTCAAAATAGTCGTAGATAGGCTTGTCATTTCTTTCAGAATTCAGTTTTGTTCGTTAATAATTTTTTCAATATTCCTCCAGATTCTCATTCACTAGATTGGTTCCTTTCCTTTATCCCTATCTAATTTGGGGGCCCTGTTATTTCCAGATGCTATTACCTAACTTTTTCTTTCTTCCTTACCCTCTATATCCAGGGGTTTAGTTTATCTTAATGGTATAGTTTTTTTTTATACTTAGCTAATATAGAGTTGATCCAGTAATGAATTAATACTTGGATACTCAGCTAATTGGTTAATTAATTAATTTAGTTTAGGTTAATTAATTTAGAATGAATGCTATTATTGAGGTTAAAATTTTAACTAATTTATTAATTCATTAATTAATTCGTTGATTAATTTTTTATTTATTTTATTGATCTGACTTGCTTGCTTAGTTAATAATTAAAAAGAAAAAAAAATTGATTGAATTTGCCAATAATCTCTAAACATTCCCTTTCCTCTTACAAATATTAATTTTTCAAAATTTCTTCTTGTGCTTAAAATATCCTTTATAGATCCTTAAAGCATTATAATGAACTTCTCTTATATCTCCAAAAATTGTCTATAGCTTAATTCTAAATTCAAATTAGGTCTTTAAAATAATTTCTAATTACAATATTATACCAATCAATTACGAATAATAATATTATACCAATCAATTACGAATAAGATACTTTAAAGTGAGATAGGATGATATATGAAACTACTATATTCTCTAATAAATGCTATACTATACTATATTTTGTAGATACTATAAAATACTATACTATAATATAATACTATATTATGATACTATAATACTATACTGTAAAATATTATAAGATTAAATATACAAATAACATAGATATAATATAGGTCTAAATTCTATAAACACAAACTTATAAATCAAAGCAAGCTTACTGATTGATTTACTACTTATCTAATGATTACAATATATTCTAAAATCTCTATCTGTTACTCACAAGGAGTTTCAGCAAACAACCAAATGAAATACATTTACACTTATATATCTATATATTTCTCAATTTATCTGTATCATCAAGCTTCAGGCAGAGGAACTTCTTCTCTTCTTTTTCCCAAAATCCAAAAATCCAAGGCGTAATAGTCTTTAAGATTTAAAGTTTGAAAGGTGTTCTAATGCTGTTCTCTCTATGGTATTCCTGCTGCTAGATTGTCCAAATGTCACTCAGTCCTGTTGTCTCCTGTCAATGGCTGCACTTCCTGTTCTTCTAGGGCACTCAACTCTCTCTCCACCCTGCACACATTACCCTCAAAAGTAGCAAGTGATACTGCACAAGTTCTTTTAAGTTCTTTCAAGTTCTCCTCTTCTTCTCCATTCTGTCCACCAAAATAAAGCCTTTTTTTGTGCCAATCCTCACAACGATCGCTTCCTTCCACCTCACTGCTGGCTTGTCGAGCTGACTCTCCTCCACAATCTGCTCTTCCAACTCCGATCGCCGCTTTGTTCTCTCCCCTCAGAGACCTCCGTGCCCGACTCCACCAGCTCCTTTCTCCAATGTCACTTTCACCAGCTCGGAAAGATAAGGTATCCCATTCAACGCTGCAGTCTCCGATCACCTATCTCCCATCTCGTTGCTGGTTACCGCTGCTTTGGGTCTGCCATTATTCAGCAGACTCACAGGTGTTGGTTTGACAGAGCCGCCCGGTCTTGTGAGAGAGCGATCGCACCCGCTCTTTCACTCCCCTGGCTCTCTCTCTTGTCCGCAAAGCTCTCCAGGCTCCGCACCCCCGAAGGGATCCCCAAAACATGGTGACTAGCAGTGGTGAGGAGCAGAGATCGCTCACTCAGCACTATGTTGCCGTGGGTCACCAACCAGACTTCCATATCCAAGATATTCCTGATATGGTTCCTTATATGCCGTCCGAGAAGAAAATTGTTTTGATCAGTATGAATGAAATTCTCTAAAATTTTCTTTAGTCTGCCATAATTGTCATAAAGATTTTATATTCCGAATTTAGTAGGGATATCAGCCTATAATTTTAATATAAGTCAAATCGGAATTTTCCTTGGGAATCAATGTGATTGTTGCTTCTTTTCATGATTCAGATATCTTAGCTTCATTAAGTACATCATTATACACCTCTAATAACAGTGGGCTTAATAATTCAGGGTGGCATTGTAAGCCACCTTGAGTCTTCGGAGAAGGGCGGCATATAAATCGAATGAATAAATAAATAAATAAATAAATAAATAAATAAATAAATAAATAAATAATAAATAAATAATAAATAAATAAATAAATAAATAAATAAATAAATAAATAAATTCCTGTTAATTTTTATAAATTTCTGAAGGTAGATCTTCAGAAGGTGGGCCTGGCGCTTTGTTACTTTTTTGTTTTTTGATTGCCTCAGATATCTCCCATGCTGTTATCTTATTATTCAATAAAATTTTGCCTTCCTCTGAGATTCTGAGGAATTCTTACCTTCTTCTATCTTCTCCATATCCTCATATAGGTTTTTTAAAAACTCATAAACTACCTTTCTCTTCACCTCATTTTGATAAATTAACTCTCTTTCTTCATTTCATAATTTACTCATCTGGTTCTTTTCTTTCCATCTTCTTAATCTATAAACCAGCCATCTTCCTGGCTTATTTGCATTCTTATAAAAATTTTGTTTAATGCTTTTAATTTGTTGTGCCATATTTTCCTTTTCAATGATATTTAATTTGTGTTTAATTATGCTTATTTGTTGTTTCAATTCCCATTCTATGGGTTCTTTCTGTAGCTCTTTTTCCAGTTTGCTAAGACCTTCCTCTAAATTTTTTTGCCGTTATTTTTTTTGTTCGCTGTCTTTGGCCATGCATGATATTGCGATACTCCTCATAAAAGCGTTTGCCCTGTCCCACAGGTTCTGATTGTTCGTATCCTCTTTTTTATTACTTTGAAAAAACAAACTCATTTGATCATCCATCTTTAACTTAAATTTATTTTGATTCAAGATTGCTTTTTTTAGGGTCCACCTCCTTGTCTTCTTTTGCCCTTTCCATTTAATTTTAATGGGATTGTGATCTGCCCACAAATTTATGAGAATATTAACTTCCTCAATTCCCAGATTCAAATCTGTCAATGCCCAAACCATATCAATTCGAGACCAGGATCGATGTCTACCTGAATAATAAGTATATTGTTTCTTATCCCCATTTTTTTACCTCCAACAATCCTTTATGCTTAATTCTTCCACCATCTTGAAAAATGAATTAGATAATATCCTTCTAACACTTTTCTTTTGTTTGTCATTTCTGTAGTCTAATTCTCTATCTACAATCGCATTGAAATCACCAATTATACACACATTATTGCATTCTAGGTCTCTAATCATGCTATATAGTTTCTTATAAAATAGTTTTTGGCCCTCATTTGGTGCATATATTCAAACTAACATCAGTTTTTTCCCATCCACAGTTAATTCTATTATCAATATTCTGCCCTCTTCATCTTTATACATTTGTTTGGCCAAAATACCCTCTTTTACATACATTACAATTCTCCCTTTCTTCTGTTGTGATGAAAATATGAACATATTTCCTAACTTAGAGCATTTTAATAGATACTGATGCTGCTTTTTTATGTGTGTCTCTTGCAACACTATTATATCCACATTTGTCTTATACAGTTTACTAAAGAAGTTTTTCCTTTTCCCTGGAAAATTTAACTCATTAACATTTAATGATAGAATTGCTAATTCTTGAAAACCTCTACTTATACTTAAGTCTTATTGCCCTCATTTGTCTGACTTCTTTATATTCCTTGCATCCACCATCATTGTCTTTCCCATTGTCCACATTCTCTCCTTTCTTATTCTCTTTTTCCTTGATTTGGGATTCCCCCCTATTTGGTGACTGTCCTCCTAGTTCTCCTTCTTCCCTTCTTTCTCTCTCCTCCAACTCAAACTCACTACCAAAATTTTGTCTATAAAACTCTTCTACTTTGTCAACCGTGTCCAATCTCAACCTTCTTTCTCCCCAAGATACCATAATCCCTTCCAAAGTCAGCCCAAAAGTTTATGTTTTTCCTTGTTAGTTTTGCTGTAAGCTTTTGGTAGGGTTGTCTTAAGTCTCTTAACCTTCTCGGGACTTGTTTAAGCACCACAAGCTGTCTTCCTCATAATTCTAATGCAGGGGTCCTCAAATTTTTTAAACAGGGGGCCAATTCATGGTCCTCAAACTGTTGGGGCCAGATCGACTGGGAGGGCATAGCTAGGTGGTCATGTGACTAGGTGGGCATGGCTAGGTCATGTGACTGGGTGGGCCAATTTAACAGTCCATTGAACAATGCACACAAATTAAACTGTAATTTGTTTTGTTCCTGGGGGGTGTTTTATTTGCTTTTGTTTGCATGTTGCTCTTTTGGTTGCCTTTTCTTTTGACTAGAACATTTTTCAGTTGTTTAGGAGTCTAGTGGTCCACTTCAGGAAACTCAGTTTTGCTGCAACTCTTCTCAGCCCCAAGGAGCTTGAGAAATCTGTCTCTCTCAATCTCTTTGTTTCTCTCGCTTTCCTTCTTTCTCTCCCTCTCTTTTTCTTTTTTCTCTTTCTCTCTCTCCCCTTCTCTCTCCCTCTTTTCTGTCTTTCTCTCTGTCTGTCTCTCTCTTTCTTTGTCTCTCCCACTCTCTCTCTCCCTTTCTCTCTCCCTTTCTCTCTGTCTCTCTCCCTCTCTCTCCCTTTCTCTCTCTCCTTCTCTCTCTCCCCCTTTCTCTTTCTCTCCCTCTCTCTTTCTGTCTCTCTGTCTCTTTCTTTGTCTCTCTCCCTCTCTCTTTCTCTCTCTCTCCTTCTGTCTCCCTCTCTCTCTTTCTCTCTCCCCCCTCTTTCTCTCTCTTCCATTCTCTTTCTCTTTCTCTTTCTTTCTGTCTCTATGTCTCTTTGTCTCTGTTTCTTTGTCTCTCTCCCCCTCTCTCCCCCTCTCTCCCCCCTCTCTTCTTCTCTCTGTCCCTCTCCCTTTCTGTCTCTCTGTCTCTCTTTATCTCTCTCCTTCTCTCCCTCTCCCTCTCTTTCTGTCTTTCTGTCTGTCTCTCTTTCTTTGTCTCTCTCCCTCTCCCTCTCTCTCTCCTTCTCTTTCCCTCTCTCTTTCTCTCTCCCCCTTTCTCTCTTTCATTCTTTCTTTTTTTCTTTCTCTCTCTCTATTTCTCCCTCCCTCTTTTTCTTTCTCTTTCCCTCTCTTTCCTTCTCTTCCTCCCTCCCTCTCTGTTTCTTTCTCTCTCCCTCCCTCTCTCTTTCTTTCTCTTTCTATCTTGTGGAGGCAGTGAGGATGAAAAATGGGCCATTTTTTTCCTGGGGTTTTTTTTTTGCCTCCTTTCACTCCCCCCGCCACTTCCACAAGCATTCTGCAGACTAAAACTAGGCAAAAATGGCTCATTTTTTGGGCAAAAATGGGACATTATTGCCTGTTTTTTGCGTCTTCTAACCTGCCCCCTCACACCTCCACAACCATTCTGCAGACTAAAATTGTTGAGCTTACCTTTTGGTTCCAGCTTGCAGGTCTCCTGAAGGCAAGTCCTGCACTCTGCTGAAGGGTGGGTGGGGTGATGTGGGGTGTTGTGGTGCTTCATGGGCTGGATTAATTGGTTCAGCGGGCCGCATGTGGCCTGTGGGCTGTAGTTTGAGGACCCATGGTCTAGTGGATCTTCCCTGGCCCTATGAAGAATCTCATCACAGATCAATTTTTTAACAAATCTAATATGCGTGATCTGTCCCCCTCTACAGATACCCACAAAAACACAGCCAGTCGAGGGTTAAAGAAGCACTTGGCACACACCCCAGTTCTTATCTCTAACTTGGCAGCGATATGCACACCGTCTGCCAAGTGCTTTAATAGTACACAGAAAGAAAATCACAACAAATATTCAGCAAAGTCTCTGATCAGCTTCAGCTTTTAGCTCCAATGACTACCAGATTGAGTTTTTGTTTGTCACAGAGATCATTTACCACCACCCTGTCTTATATAGTCTCTGGGTGTGGTCCAGTGACTCATTGGTCCTGTGACTCAAGTCCAGTGACTCAGGTCTATTCCCTCATACGTCTCCTCAGCTGCTGTAAGCGCTTATCTTGCCTTCTTTGATGTGCGTCCAGGAATGACGTCTCTCCCTCACTCTCATCTGAGACACCTGTTTCCCCACTACTTTGCTCTCTTTCAGCTGGCACCTGAGACGGTGCCAGAGGGGGGGGCTGGGAGATTTGGCTGGCTCCTCTTCCTCATGCTCAGAGCTTCCTTCCTCCAATGGGATAGGCTCAGAGGACGGGGCCACAACACTATCCCCCACCACAGGGCCCTTCCCCCGGGTCTGATAGTCGGGATGGGGTCGGGACAGGAACTGGTCGTGGAAAGCCCGCACCAGGTCAGGGGCCTGAACGGCAGACGCGTCCACCCAGGGGAAATCCTCAGCCCCATACCCTTTCCAAGCGATGAGGTATTGGAAGCGCCCCTTCAGCCAACGGGAGTCCCGAATACTGTACACCTCATACGTCGAGGCGTCGTCCTCGTCGGCTGCGGCTGGGGGGGCAGGCGGCAGCGGCCGGCGGAGAAGGCTCGCGGGAGTCTCAGGGACCAGGAGGGACCGATGAAAAATGGGGTGGAGCCGCATGGAGTGGGGTAGAGACAACCGATAGGCCACCGGGTTGATGACCACCTCGATAGGGAAAGGACCGATAAAGCGGTGGGCCATTTTCCTCACCGGCCGGTCTGTGGGAAGGTGTTTCATGGACAGCCAAACCCGATCTCCAACTTCCAGCGGTGGTGTCGCCCGGCGGGCGCGATCGGCGAACCGTTTATAGTCCTCTTTTGCCCGGATCAGCTGCTGCCGCACCAGTTACTGCACCGCCTGCAGCTCCGAGAGGAAGTCCCGGGTCTCAGGAACAGGGGAGTCCATGATGGTCAACGGAAAAAACCGTGGATGGTACCCAACGTTGGCATGGAACGGTGTCATCTGGGTGGAGGTATGTTGGGAGTTGTTAAAAGCGAACTCCGCCAGGGGAAGGTACTCGGCCCAGTTGTCCTGCTGCTGGTTGACAAAACAGCGGAGGTACTGCTCCAGTATGCCAATGACCTTCTCTGTACCCCCGTCAGTCTCCAGATGGTGCGATGATGACAGGCACACCTGCACCTCCAGTGCAGCCATCAGGCTTTTCCAGAAGCGGGCCGTGAACTGGGCCCCGCGGTCCGAAACCACCCGGTCCGGCAGGCCGTGGAGGCGGAAGATGTGTTGCAGGAACAGGCGAGCCATGGTACAAGCTGAGGGCAGGCCGCAGCACGGGATGAAATGTGCCATCTTCATGAGCGCATCCACCTCCACGAGGACGGTCGTGAACGTAGCGGACAGGGGCAGGTCAGTCAGGAAGTCCATGGAGATGGCTCCCCACGGTCTCTCCGGTGTCGGCAGCGGCTGGAGGAGTCCAGGAGGGAGGCCGGACGCGGCTTTGGCCTGTCGGCACGGCACACAGGACGTCACGTAGGCGTGCACGTCGTGCCGTACCCGAGGCCACCAAAAAGTCCTCGTCACTAGGTTCAAGGTCTTAAAGAAGCCGAAGTGCCCCGCCGCGGGGTTGTCATGGCACTGGTTCATGACGAGGGCTCAGAGCGAACTTGTGGGCACGTACAGCCGACCCTGGTGCCTGAGCAAGCCCTCCTCCACGGTCCATGGGGACATGGGGCCGACGTCCGCTCTCCGCTGCTGCGACCAGTCGTCCCGTCGCTGCAGTTCCAGCACCTGAGTCCGCAGGTCCACCGGTTCCTGGACCGCGGCCAAGGAGTCCGCTGGCAGCACCGTCTGGGGGGAAAGGGAGTCCTTGGGGCAAAAGTATTCCGGCTTACGGGATAGCGCGTCTGCCCTCTGGTTGAGGTGGCTCAGAATGTATGTGACGTGGAAGTTGAACCAGGCGAAAAACAACGACCACCGGATCTGCTGCTGGTTCAAATTCCTGGCCGTGGTGAGGTGCTCCAGGTTCCGAGGGTCCGTCCGCACCTCCACCTGGTATCGGGCCCCCTCGAGGTGTCGCCAAGCCTCGAACGCGGCCTTGATAGCCAGCAACTCCTTTTCCCAGATGGTGTAGTTGCGCTCAGAAGGAGTGAGTTTCCGGGAGTAGTAAGCGCAGGGAAAAAGAGTGCCTCCATCCACCATAGCCTGTAGCAGCACCGCCCCAATCGCCACGTTGGACGCGTCTGTCTCAACCACGAACGGACGGTGTGGATTGGGGTGCCTCAGGACTGGCTCCGTGACAAAGGCCTGCTTGAGAACCTCAAAGGCCTGCTGCTGCGGGGGCCCCCACTGGAACGGGAACTTCTTCCGAAGGAGCTGGGTCAATGGCAAGGTCAGGGTGGCAAAGCCCGGGATGAAGGTCCAATAGTAGTTGGCGAATCCCAACAGACGCTGGACGTCCTTCACCCGATGCGGGGGTTCCCAACTGCGCAAGGCCTCCACCTTGTGTGGGTCCATCACGATGCCCTCGGGGGTGATGATGTGCCCGAGGAACTCTATGGAAGTCTGGAAGAAGTAACATTTCTCCAACTTCGCATAGAGCTGGTGCTCCCGCAGGCGCTGCAGGACCTGGCAGACATGCTGGAGGTGACTTTCCGGGGTCTGGGAATAGATCAAAATGTCATCCAGGTACATCACCACGAACCGATCCAGCATGTCCCGGAACACGTCGTTCATCAAGTGCTGGAAGACCGCGGGGGCGTTGGTCAACCCGAACGGCATGACGGTATACTCAAAGTGTCCATACCGAGTGCCAAACGCTGTCTTCCACTCGTACCCCTCTCGCATCCGCACCAGGTTATAGGCTCCCCGGAGGTCGAGCTTGGTGAAAATCGAGGCCTCCCGCAACCTCTCCATCAGCTCCGGGATCAGCGGCAGGGGATAGCGATTCCGTACCGTGATGGCATTCAAGCACCAGTAGTCGCAACACAGGCGCAAGTCCCCCGTCTTCTTTTTCACAAAGAGGACTGGGGCCGAGAGCGGGGAGGTCGAAGGCCGGATGAACCCACGGGCCAGGTTCTTTTCCAGAAAGTCCCGTAAGGCGGCCAGCTCGGGCTCCGACATGGGGTACAGGCGTCCCGAGGGCAGGGATGCGTTGGGCATCAAGTCCACAGCGCAGTCGTAGGGTCGGTGCGGGGGCAAGCGATCCGCCTCCTTCTCGCTGAACACGTCGGCGAAGGATGTCAGCTCCGGAGGCAAGGAGACGTTCGGGGCAGAGACGTCCTGGCTGGCACAGGTGTGGCGAAGGTGGTCGACACACTGCAGGCTTGGGAACGAGATGGCATTTCTCGACCACACCACCTGAGGGTCGTGCGCCCGAAGCCAGGCCATCCCCAGGACCAAGGGGAAGTGCAGGTCCACCGTCACATAAAACTGGATCGCCTCCTCATGGTTCCCAATGGCAAGGCACAAGGGCTGGGTAGTGAAGTTGATGGGCCCCGCCACAAGTTCCCGCCCATCAATAGTTTCGACCCTCAACGGAGGGTCCACTGGAACCAAGGGAACCTTGTAATGGGCCACAAAGGCCTGGTCTATAAAGTTTGTGGTGGCCCCCGAGTCTACCAGCGCGTACGCCTGGAGCCCCTCCGGCCGGTTAGCCAACAACACCCAGGTGTTCAAAATCAGGTGCCGAGGGGGCTCACAGTCCACAGCCAGCGATTCCGGCGGGGCATGGTCACCTGCCTGACCCAGAGTTTCCCCTAAGCCAGGCCTGACCCATTTCCCGGCTGGTCACGCCGAGGCTCCGGAACAGGCTTGAGCGGTCCACTCTGCTTCCAGGGACACGAGGCGGCGAAATGTCCAGCCTCGCCGCAATAGAGGCACATCCCCCCTTGGCGTCTCCGCATCCGCTCCTGGGCCGTCAGTTGAGGTCTGGCTGCTCCGAGCTCCATGGGCTCCTCAGCCGTCGCCATCAAACGCGGTACGGTCCGGGGCGCTGTCGGTACGAAACGCGGGGGTGCCGGCACTGTCAGTGGTTCCGGAAGAGCCCTACGGGGCCGGCGCCGTTGTAGGCGGGCATCGATGCGCAGGCAGTGGGTCACCAGCGCGTCCAGGGTCTGTGGCGCCTCCACCCGAACCAGCTCGTCCTGCATCTCATCGCAGAGGCCGTCCTGGAAGGCATCCATCAGCGCCGCCTCATTCCAGGCCGAATCCTGGCCTAGCAATCGGAACTCCTCAAATTAGTCCTGCAGGGGGCACTTGCCTTGGCGGAGGTCCTTGATGCGCCTCGCTGCCGTCTGCACCCGGAGGGGGTCCTCAAACATGGTGCGCAGGTGTTGCAAAAAGCCCTGATAGTCCAGAAGCAAGGGGCTGTCTTGCAGCAACAGGGGCATGGCCCATCGGGCGGCAGTGCCAGAGAGGGAGCTGATAATAAAAGCCACCTGAACCTGGTCATCCGGAAAATCCTCCAGCCTCATCGTCATGTACAGCTGGCATTGTCCCAAGAAGGCCGGGAACATTTCCTGCTGCCCAGAAAACTTATCTGGCATGTTCACTGGGCATCTTGGACAGGGAAGGGGAGCAGGTGGAGCTGCTACAGGAACATTTCCCAAAGCAAATTGTGCAGTTAGCTGTGCTACTTGCTGTTGCAGAAGTTGATTGGCCTCCAGCATCTGCTGTACCTGCTGCTGCAGCTGTTGGTCCATTGTGGGTTAACGATGGAGTTGGGGTGACGAACAAGATGATCTGTCCCCCTCTACAGATACCCACAAAAACGCAGCCAGTCGAGGGTTAAAGAAGCACTTGGCACACACCCCAGTTCTTATCTCTAACTTGGCAGTGATATGCACACCGTCTGCCAAGTGCTTTAATAGTACACAGAAAGAAAATCACAACAAATATTCAGCAAAGTCTCTGATCAGCTTCAGCTTTTAGCTCCAATGACTACCAGATTGAGTTTTTGTTCGTCACAGAGATCATTTACCACCACCCTGTCTTATATAGTCTCTGGGTGTGGTCCAGTGACTCATTGGTCCTGTGACTCAAGTCCAGTGACTCAGGTCTATTCCCTCATGCGTCTCCTCAGCTGCTGTAAGCGCTTATCTCGCCTTCTTTGACGTGCGTCCAGGAATGACGTGTCTCCCTCACTCTCATCTGAGACACCTGTTTCCCCACTACTTTGCTCTCTTTCAGCTGGCACATGAGACGGTGCCAGGGGGGGGGGGGCTGGGAGATCTGGCTGGCTCCTCTTCCTCATGCTCAGAGCTTCCTTCCTCCAATGGGATAGGCTCAGAGGACGGGGCCACAACAATAATTCTAGGTGAATTATATCTACGTGCATTATTTGTGTGGATTCTGTAAATTTTGTCCATTTCATTAATCATTTCTTCCCTCCCAATTCCTAATGCTCCTGCCAATAGCTCCACCATCATCTCCGGAAGGTCCTCATTCTTTTCTTCCCTCCACATTCTGAAATAGTAGAAAATGGACGACCTTATCTATTTCCAATTGGATTATTGTCTGTTCGAGATCTCTATTGGCTTAAATTAAGTTTTCTTCCATCTCCTCCACTTTTTCCCCCTCCCTTCCCATTCTATCTTGTAATTTTTATTCATTTTTTAGAATTTGTCATCCATCGATCTCATCTTTTCTTTCATTTATCCAGTGTCACTCCTTACTTCTCCTATCTCTCATTTCAAATCCTCATGGTTCTTTAATATAACCTCCTGCATTGTTTGTAGCATCTGTTGTAGATCCTTGAATGAGTTTGATCTCTCTCTCTCTGTAGCATTCCTTCAATAGATCTTTGCTCTGCTGGACTTAGTTCCATAGTTGTAATATAAGTTCCTTGCCTCCTTCCTGCACCAATTCTTGTCAGATTGGGGATACTTGTCATATTTAATATCGCTTTAAATTGACTTCCCCTCTTCCTTATATTTCTCTTAGTTTCCTCCAGCACCCTTCAACTATCACTCTCTCAACTAGTTAATTCTCAGTGCTTAACTTTGCAGCTTTCACTCTCTATTTTATGTTTTTAAATGTCTCTTATTTATTCTTTAACTTCCTTTCTTGATCTTTCCTACCCCAACTACAGTCTGCAAACCTTGCCTTTAGTCAACAATTAATTAATAACAAAATCTATAATTAAATCACTTAATAATATCAATAATTAATGCAGTAGGTGGTGGAGCTAATAAAATAGTAGTCCAAAGGTTGCATAGAAAAAACAATAATAATTAGAGAGATGATTTCCTCTTAAAAGTGTTCCACTATGACTATTTCATTAAATTTTTTGGATTGGGGTGGGACTAGCTGTCAAGAGGGAAAGCTGTGCAGAACCGCTCGCCATTTAAGAGAGTTGAATACACAGCTCTTTCCATCTGATTGGTGGATTCTTCAAAGTCTCAGATTCCTTGGAGAGGAATTGGAAGAAAGGGGTCCCCTGCAGAGCAGCTCTTGGTGGCAGTTGAGAATGTGGATGGCAGGAAAGCCTCAGAGAAGTCAAATGGGGGAAGAAAGGCTGTGAAGAAACAACAGGCAGCTGGACAACATTAGCAGTGGAATAGCTGGACAACAGAAAGATGGACCTGGGTGAAAGTGATATTGGCAGCCCTCTGTGAGTGACCCAGGGTGAAGATCTTCTCAGGGGATAGCAAAGTGGGAAGAGTCAGAAGGAGGCCCAAGGAAGGAGGATATTTCCTCCATAGTAAAGTGGCAAATGGCAAGTTGGGGCAAAAAAAAGAGAGACAATTTCAACACGATAGATATCAACTGGCAGCATGAGGGGAAAGAGGAAAAAGGGGGAACTTGCCATTATTACTGATTTAAGTAGACAATTTAGTTGGTAAGCGAAAGTGCTGATTAATCAGAAAACGCAGGCATTTTTAAGAAAAACTGACTGTCAACTAGGATAATAGGGAACTAGAGATACCTACTGGCTGAGGAAAAAAACTGGAGACAATTTAAGTAAGAAGAGGCAATCTAAAGAAAAACAAGACCTATTTTGGATGGTCTGCCAATAACTGGCTTATAAATTGAAGAAACATAAGGAGTAAATTTGGATGTGGAACAATCTCTTTTCATGCACCATTTTAGCAGCTTCCAAAGGCAGTATCCTTTCACTGTCACACTATGCCATGGGGTGCCATTTGAACAACTTCAGATGAGGGCATTAAGTACAATTCTGGAAGGAAGTCAGAACATAACCAAACAGAAATAATAAAATAAAGCTTGTGCGAGCAATTTGGAATGCCATTGCCATCTCTGACTGAACTTATTTGCAATGTAGCAGAGAGCTACCAATAACTGATGATCAGCACTATTCTCTCTACTATGTAGTACCTCACTTAATTGTAAAACACTATCTGCTATGAATGCTTGTGATATATATTTGAACTGAAAGCTGAGCCACTAAATAGTGGAAATGGTGGAAGTGGGGAAATCAGAGTTCTAATTCAATGCAGATTAAAGTTGAAAATCTTCTTGTTGCTCTCTGTATAATAGACCTGGAATAACTTGCTCTTTGACATTGCAATACAGGAATATCCTGTAGTACAGGAATGTCCACAATATCATAACAACAAAATGATCATAATGATTTATTTATTTATGGCTATGTGATCAAATAATCATAACAATAAAAAATATTATAGTTGCTAAAATAGTGAAGAGTGTAAGAACCAGCCTCTCCCCCCCCCCCTTCCAAGAAAGTATGAACTCTTGAAAACTTTGTATTTCAAAAGGAATCCTTTTATTGAAAAGGGATGAAGTCAAGTCAAGATTCAAAGCATCCCATTTCCCAGGAGGTGAGAATTCTCCTGGCACCCCTGGCACCAGGCAATGGTTATAAATCAGGTTAAAGTTTATAAAAAGGCAGGAAATAGGATTTTAGGATACATAGGAAAGAGAACTAAATGTGACAAATCTAATTCCCCCCTTCTTCCACAAAGAATGGCAGATACATGGATCTGACATATTGCCCTACTCAGAAAAATGGAAAATCCACCTAGAAAGGCATAAAACATATAATACATTAAGATTTAGGATGGTTTGTGAGGGTATTTCAGGTGGAATTTCCGTAATAGTGTGGGGGCTTTTACATGTTTTTTGACTACCCATTCATTCTGAGAGGATGGTAGGTGTTTCCATGCCACCATTTCATTTCATTTCATTTATTTCAATTTATATACCACCCTTCTCCCCGGGAGGGGGACTCAGGGCGGTGAACAATCAAATTAAAACACATATAATACAAACATTAAAAGAATTTTAAAATTGAATTAAATCATTGGCGTTCCAAATAAAAGTCTGAACCCATTAAAATACCCAATTTAAAACCCCTGAAAATCAATCGAAAAGTTTTGTTAAAACCCCATTAAAATCAATCAAGCAAGGCCGGCTTGTTGGAATAAATAGGTCTTGAGGGCCTTTCGGAAAGTGCGGAGGTCCGGGATCAAACGAATTTCTGGAGGCAGCTTGTTCCATAGGGTAGGTGCCCCCACAGAGAAGGCTCTCCCCCTGGGGGCCACCAGCCGACATTGCTTGGCTGACGGCACCCTGAGAAGGCCCTCTCTGTGTGAGCGTACTGGCCAGTGGGAGGTTATCGGTAGCAGCAGGCGGTCCCGCAGATACCCCGGTCCCATGCCATGGAGCGCTTTAAAGGTCAAAACCAACACCTTGAAGCGCACCCGAAAGACCACCGGAAGCCAGTGCAGCTCGCGCAGGAGAGGTGTCACATGGGAGCGCCCTGTCGCTCCCATAATCACCCGCGCAGCCGCATTCTGGACCAGTTGGAGCCTCCGGGTGCACCCCAAGGGGAGCCCCATGTAGAGAGCATTACAGTAGTCCAGGCGAGACGTGACGAGTGCATGAGTGACTGTGCACTATGTGGAGCTGTGGTGAGTGCTGGAGTCAACAATATCTTTAATTTCAAAATTTTGTTCTCCTTCCACCATAATGAGGGTTGGAGGTGTGGGCAAAGGGAGTCTGACTTTTGAAGTGATCTCTGGCTTGAGTAGGCTGCAGTGAAACACTGGATGAACCTACCTAACTGTCTTAGGAAGGAGGAGTTCTACCATTACAGGGTTAATGATATTGGTTATGGGGAGTGGGCCAATGAATTTTGGTCCCAATTTCTTAGACAGTTGTAAGGACTGTAGAAACTTTGTGGATAGATATACGTGGTCCCCAACCTTGAATGGTTTGGGTTCACAGCGTTTCTTGTCAGCTTGAATTTTAAAAGCTGCTCTAGCCTCTTGTAGAGTTGTCTGACCACTGGCCAAGTGGTTTGTAGGTTGTTTATCCATTCCTTAAGGGAGGGGATGTCAGGACCGCTCCTACTGCCATATCACTAGCGTCTGCTTGGATGACAAATGGTTATTCTGATCTGAGTCTTTTAGGATTGGTTGGGCTGAGAATAGTTGTTTGAGTTTTTTGAAAGCTGCTTGGAATTCCATAGTCCAGTTAAGGGATTGCCTTGGTTTTGGTCCCCCCCCCCCACTTTCAACTTTAGCAAGTTTGTAATGAAGAGGGTGATCTTTGCAAAGGCTGGAATGAATTGACGGTAAAAGTTAGTAAAACCAAGGAAACTTTGTAGTTGTTTATGGGTTTGGGGCAGTTCCCAATCCATGACAGCTTTTACTTTTTGTGGATCCATCTTTATTCCCTTGTGGGATTTTTTCCACAGCGTTGCTCCCACAATCCATAGGTGGGTTCTGATCCTTCAATCCTGACAGCTACTGAGAGAAAATATTCAAATTATCTTCCTTCGTGCTGAGGCCACGCCTCCAATCCCCATGGTTCCTCAGTCCTTTTTCTCTCAGTCGCTGACAGGACTGTGGATTCCTTCGTGCTTGTGAGTTTCTGGCTGGTTAGGCTTCTAACTAGGCTCTTTATTTTATTTTTGGTTATTTTTTCGTTCGGGAGGAGAGCTAATTCATTGCGGGCTGCTGCAGAGGCGTGTGTTGCGGTTTCTGGGGCTCCAGACCGCCCACGCCTCTTTTCTTTTGAAGACAGGCAGCAGACGGCTTCTGGCCCTGAGGGGGCGGATCCGCGTTGCCCGCCTAGCCGCCGGTGTCGAGAGGGAGCAGCTGGTGAGCTGGCTAGCTCTCTCGCACCTCTCCCTTTGTTGCTCTCCGTTAGAGGCGGCTCCGGAGTTCCTGCACGGGCGCGTGCAGGCTCCGACGACTGCAGCGATCCCCTGGGACTCCCAACGGCGTCGGGACAGCAGCGGACGCCATTTTGGACGCTTCTTTTTGGCGCGAACGCCATTTTGTTTTCCTTGAAAGTTGCGGCCGCCATTTTGGATCGGAGTTTTGGCGCGGCCGCCATTTTGGGTCCCTTTATCATCGACCTTTAGGCCCCCCGCCTGTTTCCCACCTGGGTGGCGGTTTCGGGGACGCTGCAGTATAAAAGGGGAGCGGGGTTATTGGCCTCCCCCCCCCTCCTTGGGCTTTTGATTGGGCGATTTTTATTTTTGCACGGTTGAGGGCCTGAAGCCAGGTCTCTTCTGCCCTGTCAGGCCTTTTTGCTCTGCATTTGGGTGTCACCTTGCCCAGCAGGCCATGGCTGATTCTTCGCCCTTGTCCTCCGATCTGGAAACGGAGACCAGCCCTCCAAGGTCGACTTCTGGGTCCAGGCGTGCAGGCAGCAAGCGGCCTTCATCTGCCAGCCACCCGCCGGCACGTTCTAGTCTCCCGGCTGTGATGGACAGAGACGCTCTCCGACGCCACAAGGCGTTAGAGAAGCAGTATAATAAGGCCAAGTTAGCTCTGCAGGCCTCTTTGGAGATGGGTGAGCCTGAGCCAAAACGTCGAGCTTCTGACCAGGGCACGTCCTTGCACTCGGATCCGGGGGAGGGCCCCGCGCCTTCTTCGATGTCATCGGCAGGCCGGAACTTGTTCCCTCCATCTCGGGGGTTGCACAAGGGGGTGTCCCAATCCCTCCCCGATGTTTCTTTAGCTGGAGTGGATTCTGGGTCAACCGCTCGCCGCAATGTTCCAGAGGCAACCTTTACCCCCATGGCAGCGGGACTACGTGCCTCTGAAGGTTTTCTACCCAGCGGTCAGATGGACCTTCACACCATTTTGTCTTCAGCCTTCTCCTTATTGGCTGCCGGTGTTCAGCAGGCTAATGTTGCCCAGGCCTCTCGTGCCCCATTGAAGACCTCTCAGCCGGTCCCTGCGATGGGCCGTTCACGCTCGCCCGCCAGGGGGGACTCGTTCTCCCTTGCGGGTTCAGCACCGGAGGACGAACTCCCAGAAGAGGTGGATCTATCAGAAGACGAAGATCTGCCTCCGGATACTCCGGCCTTTACAGGACTTTTCAAGCCGTCGCTTTTCAAGTCCCTCCTGCACAAGGCCCGCCTGGCCACCAACCTGGGCCAGTCTGACGCGTCTTCGAGTGCTTCTCAAACACCCTCGGGGCCGCATGACTCGCTTTTTAAGGTGGCAAAGCAAGACAAAGACTTCATACCGTGCCCACAGTTATTCACGGAGGTCATTCGTTCTCCGTGGACCCAACCTGGCTCGCTTACGGCACCTAGTAATCTGGACAGGAAGTTGTTTTGTGCTGCACCTGAACTGGAGGAGCTCCTTGCCCTTCCTTCTGTGGATGCCCCAGTAGCCGGGTTGACCTCCTCTTCTAACATTCCCACGGACTCGTTGGACTCGCTCAAGTCCGAGGAGCGGAAGGCGGAGATGGCATTTCGGAAGGCGCACCAGGCGGCGGCCTGGGCGATTAAGACGGCTACTGCCACTTCTTTCTTCAACAGAGCTGCATTGATTTGGCTGAGACAGCTCCAGGAGCGTCTACCCCCAGAAGAAAAGAGGTGGCACCAGGACATTAATAAAATTGTTGCCGCAACCGAATATTCGGCAGACGCCTCGCTCAATTCTGCGAAGTTTGCTTCCCGTATGCTGGCTTCCACAGTTTCGTTGCGACGCTTGTTTTGGCTCCGCAACTGGAAGGCGGATGCCAAGGCTAAGTGGAAGCTGGCGTCGGCTCCCTACGAAAGCAGCAAACTCTTCGGCTCAGCCTTGGATCCTCTACTCGTGGAGGACAAGGACAAGCGAAAGGTTCTTCCTTCGTCCTTCAGGCGTCCGGAGCGCAGATATGTGCCGTATTCACAGCGGCAGCCCTTTCGAGGCTATTCGGGTCCAGGAGGGCCCTTCTCTCAGCGCCAGCCCTCTGCCGGGTCCGACAGATACCAAGACAGGCAACAATTCCGCGAGAGAGGCCGTCAGCCTGCTTCCTCCAAACGACAACAGCGCGGCTCGGGGTTCAAGCCCTTCCGTAAGGGCAAATGACTCCCGGTCCCCGGATCCCATCGGCGGCCGCCTTCAAAATTTTTGCCTCCGTTGGGCTCAGTAGACTACAGACAAGTGGGTGCTTCAAACAGTGACTCATGGGCTCTTGATAGAATTCATGGGCCCGCCTCCGCACAGATTCGTTCGTTGCCCGGTTCCATCTTCCCCCGAACTGAAGGAGTTAATGACTGCAGAAATTCTCCATTTACTTTCCATACAGGCGATAGAGCCAGTTCCCTTACCGCAGCAGGGCTTGGGCTTTTATTCGGTGCTCTTTTTGGTACCCAAAAGTTCGGGGGGTTGGCGGGGTATCCTCAACCTCAAGACTTTGAACCTGTCGGTACTTTATCGCAGGTTCAAGATGCACTCCCTCCGCTCCATCTTGGGGGGAGTTCGCCAAGGGGACTACCTGCAGTCTGTGGATTTACGGGAGGCCTATCTGCATGTGCCTGTCCACCCGTCTCATCGTCGCTATCTCAGGTTCGAGTTCGAGGGCGCCCACTATCAGTACCGTGCGATGCCCTTTGGCCTCTCTTCGGCTCCAAGGACATTCACGAAGTTGGTGGCCGTAGTGGCAGCTTCCTTACGGTCCATTCCCGTCTGGGTACTTTGTTACCTGGACGACATTTTAGTTCTTTCCAGTTCTCTTTCCCAAGCGTCCAGGGACATAGAACGGGTGGTCGACTCGTTCCAGCGACATGGATTTTCGATAAATGTGGCCAAAAGTCATCTTTCGCCGACTACCAGGCTTCTTCATTTGGGGGCAATTATCGACTCCGAAGCAGGCCAAGTATTCTTGCCGCCGGATCGGATTCAGAGCATTGCGGAGCTAATCGCTCGAGTCAGGTCTCGCAGTTCGTCTCCCCTCTCTCTGCTGGCGAGTCTTCTAGGAAAGATGGTCTCTTGTCTGGACATTGTCCCCTGGGCTCGCAGGCATTACCGCCCGCTCCAGTGGCATCTGCTTCCCTATCAAAGGCGGGGTCTGGGTTCGTCTCAGCGCAAGGTTCGTCTCCCGGATCGGGTTCGTCTGTCGCTGAATTGGTGGATCTCCCCGTCGATTCTCAAAGGGTGCCATTTTCTGGAGCCTGCTCGTCTAGTGCTGACAACGGATGCCAGCCTGCAAGGGTGGGGGGCCCATCTACTTCACCTGGTGGCTCAGGGTCGTTGGTCCAGCTCCGAAAGTCAGGAAAGCATCAACCTCCTCGAGCTGCGCGCCATTCGACTGGCACTACTGTACTTCAGGTCAACGCTAGAGAACACACACGTGCTTGTCCTTACGGACAACATCTCCGCAAAAGCACATGTAAATCGCGAGGGAGGCACAAAATCCAAGACACTGATGCGGGAGTCGGAACGGTTGTTCAGCTGGGCGGAGAACCACCTCCTGTCCATAAAAGCGGATCACATTTCCGGGGAGGCCAATATACAGGCGGATTGGCTCAGCCGGGAAAGGATAGACCCTGCGGAGTGGCAGCTTCTTCCGTCACTGTTCCAGGAGATTACGGAACGATTCGGTCTCCCCATCGTAGATCTATTCGCCAGTCATCTGAACTCGCAGCTGCCTCGCTTCATGACTCGTTATCCTCATCCAAAGGCGGAGGCCTGCGATGCCCTAAGAAGTCCTTGGCCAAAAGGGTTGCTCTATGCCTTTCCCCCGATATCCCTCATTCCTCGGGTGATCAGGAAGCTCTTGCGGGAGGAGGCCGAGGTCCTTCTTGTAGCTCCGGACTGGCCTCGTCGTCAGTGGTATGCCGATCTGGTCGAGCTGTCGGTGTCCAACCCGTGGTTGATCCCTCCCGGGCGTCTCTCTCTCTGCCAAGGTGCCATCTTTCACCCGGAACCCCAATGGTTTCGGCTGACCGTTTGGCACTTGAGAGGGCCGTCATGCGCGGGGATCGACTGTCGGAAGACGTGATCGACACGATTCAAGCTTCGAGGCATCCTTCCACGACAAGAATTTATGGGGCAACGTGGAAGTCTTTCTGTGCTTGGTGCTCGGATCGCTGCGTGGATCCTCCATCAGCCGACGTTCCAGCGGTTCTCGACTTTCTGCAGGCGGGGCTAAAGAAGGGGCTTTCGGCAGCTACCCTACGTAGACAGGTGGCAGCGTTGTCGACCATTCTCTCATGTGCTCCCTACTCTTCATTGTCGCATCATCCTAGGATCAAGGAGTTTCTTCATGGTGCGACCAACTTATGTCCACCTACGGTGCACAGGTTTCCTTCATGGGACCTGTCCCTTGTTTTGCAGGTTCTCCTTGATCCACCGTTTGAACCTTTAGGGTCAATAGAGTTAAGATATTTGTCGTTTAAGTTGGCCTTTTTACTGGCCATAACGTCGGCAAGGAGGGTGTC
Organism: Coluber constrictor foxii; assembly: GCA_038048745.1. Taxonomy (NCBI): domain Eukaryota; kingdom Metazoa; phylum Chordata; class Lepidosauria; order Squamata; family Colubridae; genus Coluber; species Coluber constrictor. The sequence continues at coordinate 106,834,671 of CM075961.1, read as the reverse complement.
TGAATTGTCAGCTCTTTCCATGAGACAAGACCTTTGTATTTTCAAGGACCATACGGTTGTGTTGAGATTGGACCCGGCGTTCACCCCTAAGGTGAACTCTCTCTTCCATAGATCACAAGAAGTTATTCTGCCGGATTTTTGTCCATCACCTAGACATCCATCTGAGCGACGTTGGCATAAGCTGGACGTTAAGAGGGCTCTGCGTTACTATCTTCATAGAACTGCGGCATTTAGGCGGTCAGAATCTTTGTTGGTTTCGTTCCATCCGGCCTCCTTAGGCCAAAGGGTTTCAGCGTCGACTGTTGGACGCTGGATAAAACAGACAATATCTAAAGCGTATGAGATACGAGCGATTCCTGTACCTGGGAAAATCCTGCCTCATTCGACGCGGAGCGCGGCTACTTCGGCTGCTTGGTCGTCCCAGGCCTCAGTGTTGGATGTGTGCCGAGCGGCGACTTGGACTACATTATTACCATTCATAAGACATTATAAAATTGATGCTTATGAGTCCGCTGAGGCCTCCTTTGGTCGCCGAGTCCTTCAGGCAGTAGTTAAGGACCACGGGGTGGGGAGCAGTCAGCCTCCCGCCCAGGATGGATGAACTTGGGTATATCCCACCTATGGATTGTGGGAGCAACACTGTGGAAAATGGACGTTGGCTTACCTGAACGTCCGTTTTCATGGCGTTGCGACCACAATCCATTCCCTCCCTTATGGCTTCCTGCTGCCCTCTGGGGGGGTGCGGGTTCCGTGTTTTTCATGTGTTCAGTTGTTGTTACAGTGGTTCGCGACTTCGTGTCAAAGGACTGAGGAACCATGGGGATTGGAGGCATGGCCTCAGCACGAAGGAAGATAATTTGAATATTTTCTCTCAGTAGCTGTCAGGATTGAAGGATCAGAACCCACCTATGGATTGTGGTCGCAACGCCATGAAAACGGACGTTCAGGTAAGCCAACGTCCATTCTATATCCCAGATAGTCAATTCTTTCTTGGTGGAACTCACATTTAGAGAGTTTTACAGAGAGTTTGGCAGCTTTGAGTTTAGAACTGCTCAGACTAGTTTTATGTGTTCTGCTTTTGTTTCGGTGTAAATTAGAATGTCACCATTCAGGACCCCTTTATATAAATATTCATGGAGCACCTCATTAATTAGTTGCATAAACATGGCAGAGGCCACTTGTGATCTGAAAGGGAGTACTTTAAATTGGTAGCACTCTAGAGGGGTTTTAAAAGCAGTTTTCTACTCATCCCCTTTCCTAATTCTTTTTTTTAAGAATTTTTTTTTAATTTTCAAACAAAAACAACATAAAAACATCATCCTTTCAAACAATTACAGACAGTGTTTCAATCGGTTAAAATCCTTTCATGCTCCCAAAATCTTCAAAATATCAATATATGACAAATGTTCTTTTCCCCTAAAAGAAAACAAGTGTTTACACATTTTAACTTAATTTCATTTCATATATCATATTTCATCTCCATGTTTTATTGTCTATCCATTGATAAAATAACTCCCATATCAAATAATATTGTTTATCTTCCTGTTCTCTTATTTCAAATTTACTCATTTCAGCACAGTCCAGCATTTTCTTAATAATTTCTTCATCAATAATTATCTTCTCTCCTTTCCAGTTTTTAGCAAATACAATTCTAGCTGCTGTTAAAATATTCACAATCAAATGTTGCAATTCTTTATTGAATGTCTCTGGTAAAATCCCTAATAAAAATGTCTCTGGTTTAAAATCAATTGAATGTCTCTGGTAAAATCCGTAATAAAAATGTCTCTGGTTTAAAATCAATGTGTCTTTTTATCATTTCTTCCAACCATCTTAGTCCACCATATAAGGTAATTCCACCATATAAGGTAATATGATCCTGGGGTCTGAGGACACCTTCTGTCCACCATATAAGGTAATATGATCCTGGGGTCTGAGGACACTTCCAATATTTCTCCAATTTATTCTTGAACATTTTGGCTATCCTTGTTGGGGGTAGATGCCAACTGTAAAACATCTTATACAAATTCTCCTTATATGCTGTAGACATTGTCATTTTGTAGTTATGTGACCACAATTTTTGCCATTTCTCAAAATCAATACCATAACCAAATTTTTCCCCCATGCTATCATTGATTCTTTAACTTGTTCTTTTTCCAATTTTACCTCTAACAAATATCTATATAACTTTTTAATTTCATAGTCATCAGAACCCATTAATATCTTATCTAAATTAGTCAAAACATTATAAAAACCTTGTTTGAGATCTTCTCAATATCTAGAAAATATTTGCATATATGAAAACCAATCCATCTTACATCCCTGATCTTCTAGAACTTGCTTTAATTTAAGTTCATTCTTTTCATCCAATAACTCATTATTTCTAACAATTTGTTCCTGCTCCCCTTTAAATATTACTGGATATGAAAAAGCTTCAATTGTAGATACCCAGACTGGAATCTTCAAATAATGTGTTTTTTAACCTTCTCCCAATTCAACCACGAAGCTTTGCATATCTGATGTCTTTTAAAGTACCGCTGTATTTTGGTTCCTTTATACCATAAAAAGGCATGCCATCCCAACAACAAATTATGTCCCTCCAAATTCAATAATCTAGTATTTCTTAAAGTTATCCATTCTTTAATCCACATTAAACTTATAATATAGTTCAAAATTAGGCAGGCCAAAACCACCCCTCATTTTAGCATCTTGTAACAACTTTAACTTTATTTTCACCTTCTTTCCCTACCAAATATATTTCAATATCATTTTATTCAAATCTACAAAGAATTCCTTCCCCAACTTGAATTGTCTGGAATTGTCTGGAATAAATACAAAATTCTGGGCAAAATATTCATCTTAATAGTTGAGATCCTACCAATCAAAGATAACTGCAAATTTCCCCATTTCATCAAATCTTACCCTATTTGTTGTTTGAGCTTATTATAATTATTTTCTTTAAGTGTGCTACACCTTGCTGTCAAGTATACCCCAAATATTTTACCTTGTTTGTGACCTGCATCTTTGAAATCTCTGTCTCCTCTTTTTGATTTTTCAACATATTTTTAATCATTATCTTCATTTTGTCTTTATTAATTTTCAAGCCAGCTACTTTCCCAAACTCTCCAATAGTTTCTGTCAGTTTATTTATTGTTATTAGTGGTTCTTCAATAATAAAGACCAGGTCATCTGCAAAAGCTTGTAATTTATATTCTTCTTTTCATATTTTCATACCTTTTATCTCTTTATCTTCTGTGATATTTCTATTTAAAACTTCTGAAGTCAATATAAACAACAATGAGGACAGCGGACATCCTTGTCTAGTACCCTTTTATATTTCGATAGAATCAGTCAATTCACCATTTATCATTACTTTTGCCATCTGTTTAAAATATATAGCTTCAATTGCCAGAATAAATTTCTTACCAAAGCCCATCTCTTCCATTTGAAGTATCATAAATCACCAGTTAACATTGTCAAAAACTTTTCATGCATCTAAAAATATCAAAGCCATCTGCTTTTCCGGATGTGCTTCATAATATTCTAATGTGTCCAGAATTATTCTTATAGTATCTCTAATTTGTCTTTTTGGGAGAAATCCATTCTAGTCTGCATGTATAAACTTATTCAGATATCTCTTGAGTCTTTCTGCCAATATTGAAGCAAAAATTTTATCATCTGAATTTAACAGGGAAATAGTCCTGTAATTTTTGATTTGTTGTGGGTCTGTATGTTCCTTATGTATCCAAGTAATATACACCTCAGTCCATGATTTGAGTATTTTCTTCTTTATCATCACTTCATTCATAACATCCAATAATGGGAGTGTCAGCTTCTCAGTGCTGACATAGTAAAGAGGGGTTAAATTCCTGTGAGATTATTAAGAGAGAGAGTGCCATAGAGTGATTTAGATAAGGACCAATAGGATAAGGAAGCAAGCCAGGAAAGGGAGGGATGATGGAGCAGAGCTCATTTCCTGGCTGCATATGAGTCCGTGAAGACGTTGTTCTAACAAATAAAAGTTTTTTTTCTTTATTATCAAAATGTGAGAGGCATCTAAATTTCGTTCAGACAACTCTAGCATGACAGACAGCCAGGAAAAATAAAATGATTTCTAAAACAAAAAGAAATGCTCTCTTCAAAGACTTTTCTTCTAAAAATATTTATGCATTCCTAATCTACTGCGTTGGCAGACCTTCAGATGTCGCCCCTAGCAACCTTATCTGAGGCCATGAAGAAAAGTATCTCCACCGGAGGTTTGCCTCAGAAAAAGGAAAAAATTATGATGCCTTTTTGCTGGACTCCAATCAAGTGGCAGGTAAGGGGGGAAGATTCTATGGCTCTCCAAACAGCAGCATAGCCCCTCCCACACACACACACACAAAAGATGAGAGAAGAAAGCTCCAAAATGCACGCAGGGCTTCCCTCCCTGCTCAGCAAGCAACCCAGCCCAGCCACGGCATCACTCCCCTGCACCCAAATGGGAGATGATGAAGAAGCCCAAAGGCACCGTGGGCAGGCTCACAGACCCCCGCAATGGGAGGAGAGGCCACTGAGGGTGGAACCACCCCGATTCAGAGGGAAATTTGATGGGGATCCGGATCTGCTAGCTCAATTTCTCGATGCAGCTGAGATTTACATCGAGCACTACACACACCTTTACCCTTTCCCCAGGGCCCTGGTCAGTGCCATCGCAGAAGGTCTGGAGGGAGAAGCAAGGAGCTGATCAGCAGCTCAGTACAAATACAGGGTCCCCCAACTGCAAGATGCAGATAGTTTCTTACAACTGCTGCGAGTCCGTTTCAAAGAAACAGGGGACAATCCCTATGTAGAAGATGAGCTCAGGCACCTAATGCAGAGGGGGAAGCCTGTCCAAGAACATATCCGTGAGTTCAGGAAAGTTGTTGGGACTTTACCTCCTTTGCCTGAATGACTGCTAGTATACTTCTTTAGAACAAGCTTAGATAAGCAAATCGCCCAAGTGACTGCTTATCGAGATATTCCGAACCGACTGTCTGACTGGTTCCGGGTAGCGACGCAAGTTGAGAGAGGGCTATGTGCCAACAACATGCTAAAACAACCACAGGCAAAGGAGAAAACCCAGCTGGACCAGGAACCGTCTATCAGACCAGAAACTACAGCATCACGGGCCACCCAGAGGCCATCCACCCCACGGAGTCCACTGAGGTGCTACAGATGTGGGGGAGTTGGGCATTTGGCAGCAGCGTGTGGAACCTCGGGGCCAAAAACAGGGCCCCCGGCCAAGGTACGACTGGAACGAGGACCCGGGCACACCACCAAGGCACCATTAAGACTTTCCCCGACTGCAGAAGTTTTTGCCCATCTGACTGAAAATAGGGGGAGCTCCGACGATGCGAATCGACCCCCCGAACTGTATGAGGGCGATGACGATGGTGAAAACGACCCAATGGTGAGCGCACCCATCCACCCTTTTCTTTTCCCCATATGCCTAACAGCCCCAAAAACAGGTACCCAAGGGACTTTTCAAGCCTTAGTAGATTCGGGTTGCACGAGGTGCCTGATTAACCTACCCACAGTCCTAAAACTGGGGATCCAGGCTAAAAGGCTCAGCCACCCAATCCGTTTTCAGCAAGTTGATGGATCCCTACTGGGGGGGGGGGCGGATGCCACACATTTGACTGAGCCAGTGAAGCTGGAGCTAGCGGATCACTGGGAAATGATTCGGTTCATAATAGCCCCCAAGATGACCAACCCAGTCATACTGGGACTCTCCTGGCTGGACAAGTGGGGCCCCACCATCTGGTGGCAAGAAGGGACCCGCAGACTGAGGATAGCAAGGGGACCCCACCCCCTGCCACCACAACCAGAGAAAACGGCCCCTCCTCCCACCCAGGGGGTCCAACCCCTCCCTCTAGAGGGACAAAAGACACCTCCAACACAGGTGCCCAACCCACCCTGTAAAGGGACAACAGAGCAACTGACGGCCACCTCCAGACCTCCCACAGCCAGAACCAGATCCCAAAAGAGTACCAAGACTTGGCAGAAGTATTTAGCGAGACCGAGTGTGACATACCACCACCCCACCATGACGCCGATTGCGCTATCAAAATCATCCCTGGTTCGAAACTACCAAAACCTAAATTGTACGCCATGACACCCCATGAAATGCAAGAACTGCAAAAGTACATAGACAAGAACCTACAAAGGGGTTTTATCGAACCAGCCAAACCACGGGTAGCAGCACCAGTTTTCTTCAGGGAGAAGAAAGACGGCTCCATGCGTCTGGTGGTCGATTTTTGCGGGATAAACTGTGTCTCCGTGCACAATTTATACCCCCTCCCCCTCATGAAAGACATGCTAGCTCACTTGGCCAAAGGGAAGGTTTTTACCAAACTAGACCTTCGTGAAGCCTACTACCGCATAAGCATCAAGGAAGGAGATGAGTGGAAGACAGCATTTAATTGCCCCCTAGGAAGTTTTCAATTTAAAGTGATGCCTTTCGGACTACAGGGAGCACCGGCGGTGTTCATGCAACTGATAAATGAAGTTTTACATGATCACCTTTATAAGGGGGTCCTCGTCTACCTGGACGACATTCTCATTTACACAGAAACCATAGACGAACACATACCCCTCGTCCGCCAGGTGCTCGAAAAACTGCAGAAAGCGAACCTCTATGTCAAACTGTCGAAATGCGAGTTCCACCAGTCATGGCTAGACTACTTAGGTTACCGAGTGTCCAATGAGGGGATAGAAATGGACCCAGCCAAAGTACAATCGGTCCTTGACTGGCACCCCCCACGCACCCGCAGACAACTGCAAAGCTTCTTGGGGTTTGCGAACTTCTACAGACAATTTATCCCCTCTTTTGCAAAAATTGCCAAACCTCTAACCGACCTCTTAAAAACAGGGAGTCCAGCAACAAAACCTCGCCCAGGACAGCCTCTACAGTGGAGCCCGGCCTGCCTACAAGCCTTTGAAACACTAAAAGAAATGTTTGCAAAAGAACCAGTCTTGAAACATCCTGACCCCAACCAGTCTTTCGTCATCCAAACAGATGCCAGCGACGTGGCAGTGGGAGCGGTTCTACTCCAAAAGAACAGCCAAGGGAACCTTCAGCCCTGTGCTTACACTTCCCGCAAATTCACCGACACAGAGAGACGCTGGGCAGCATGGGAAAAGGAAGCGTTTGCAGTGAGGTGGGCGCTGTTGACCTGGCGACATCTGCTAGAAGGAAACCAGACACCGTTCGAGGTTTGGACTGACCATAAAAATCTGGAGGCCCTTAGGACCCCGCGGAAATTATCACCCAGACAAGTCCGATGGGCCCAATACTTCAATCGGTTCAACTTCGAGCTGAAACACATCCCAGGGGGGAAGAATTTTCTGGCCGATGCCCTCTCCCGAATGCCCCAGTACAACAGTGAACGGGAGCAGGTGGTGAATGCCATCATCCCCTCACCTCAAGGAGTGGGCCAAGTAACCACCAGACGCCAGCATCGTGGCCAGCAGGGCCAACCAGCGGGTGACCTGATGACACAGCTCAAAACAGAGACATTGGCGGACCCCTGGTTCCAAAACAATCAGCATCTTTTGACAAGGAGGAACAACGTAGCATGGAAAGGGACGAAACTTTACATCCCAGAAACTCTACGCACCCTAGTCCTCAAAAGGAGCCACGATGTTAGACCAGCAGGCCATTTCGGTTTTCACTCAGAGAAGCATAAATAATCCCCTGAAGCCAGCCTTGTGTAACTGCCTGGGAGGCCAGCACCAACCAGGAGGGACACTGATCCAATAAACATGTGGCAGCATTAAGCTTACCCAGAATCCTGTCCATGTCCTCAGGAGCCACAGGGTCAAACTCCCACCTCCATCATTCCATCTGAACCTACCCAATCGGAGTCCAAGCCATCCCGAATCTGAGTGATTTTATCATGCAGGAATTGCACAAAATCCTCTCGCTCTCTCACTTGAAGTAGAGAGCGGGTCATCCTAAACAGAGCGGCTGGGCAGTTCTCTACAGATGCAATAAGAGCAGAAAAATAATTAGATTTTGCCACTCTTATCTCCACTAGGTAGGCCTTGATATAAGTCCTCACCAGTGTTCGGTCAGATTTGGAGCGGCTGGCCCACCAATCACTCTCTATGCATCTTATCCAGCACTTCATCTCCCTCAGCTCCTCAGAAAACTAGGGAGCTAGTTGAGATTGGCACCAAGTCTCAGGCCGCAAAGGCATGACGCAGTCCAAAGTTCCAGTGGCCACTCTATCCCAGGCGGTCACCAATTCTTCAGCCGAGTCATGAGCCAGAGCCTCTGGGAATGGCCCAAGCACCATCAGGAACCTCTCCAGGTCCATCAGGCACCATCTAGTCCAGACAGAACCTAGTCCATTGGGCGCCACTCTCCAGGTCCAGACAAAACCACCTAGTCGGTTCCGTCTCCCTGCAGCAAAGGAAAGCGGCTCAAAAGTCTAACTGAAGGAGTAAATGATCTGTCCATAACAAGGGCTTGATGACTAAGTCCCCTATTTCTAGATCATTCAACCACTGACCAGAGACAAAAATCAAGTCCAGAGTATATCCCCCCATGTGAGTGGGCCTTGAACTACCTGGGTCAGGTCCATGGCTGTCATGAAGCCATGAACCTCCGGGCTGCCTCTGATGTTTCACTGACAGATGGCAGGTTGAAACCCCCCATGATCATAAATCTGGGGGTATCCACCGCCACCCTGGCTATTACGTTGAGCAGCTCAGGCAGCAAACCCATCTGTACCCCATGGCCCCACTTCCCTTCACAAGGAGGAACTCACATCTGGCTATCTGAGGAACAGTGGCCTCCCTTGGACCAAGACTTTCCTTAATAATCACCGCTACCCCCCCCACCCCTTCCCTTAGCCCTCGGCTGATGAAATGCATGGAAGCCAGGTGGGCACATCTCAATGAAGGGAACCCCCCCTCCGGGCCCAACTAGGCCTCCGTAATCCCTGCCAGGTCCGCACCCTCCTCCTGAACTAGGTCGTAAATGAGGGGGGCTTTAATCATTGCAGACCTGGCATTGCACAACGTCAGCTGAAGGTCCGAGCCCTGAGACTCTGTGCAAGCCGGAATACAAGAAGCGAATTGGGAGCTGGAACACACCACTGCTTGCAAACAGCGAGTGTGTACTCCCAAAATATGATACGGCCCCCTGCACCTGCCACATCTGCCCCTCCCACCCACTGTTCTGATTGAAAAGCCCTTTACCTTGTCCCCCAGCTCCCAGACTAAGCTCCCATCCCCTCTCCTCCTGCCATGACCATCAGACCCACTCCACTGCTCTGAGGCTATGTGGACCCCCCAGGTCCATCCCTATACCCAACCAACCTCTTCCCTGAGCCCCTTAAAAACTTTGCAAATACTCCCTCTAAAAATCCCCTCACTCTCCTCTTAGCCGCATGCCACCTCTTCTATTGGCCAGGTCATTGCTGCTCCTCTCGTTGCCATCCCAACGGCCACCATTACAGCCACTGCCATTGTGACCACCGCCACTGCTGCCGCAGGCAACCACAGGCTTCTGGGGATCCAACAAATGCTGCAACGTCGCCGCCACCACCGCCGCACCATTGCCACTGCTCTGGCCGCCGCTGGAAACACATGCCAAGCAGGCCGCCACCGCCCAGACTGCCATCAGTCCTCCCGATGACACCTGCTCTCCTCTCATGGTGCCCCTAAACCTTGGGTCCCGTCCACTGCCCAAGACGTTTCGGAGAGTTAAACGCTCTCAGCAGGGCAGACAGCATGCTCGTCTTGTGGGGCTGGACCAAAAAAGACAAGTTCGGCCCATAGAACCCCCAAAAGGCCAGAGATTACCCCTTTCGGCAGTGGAGGATCAGCCAAAAGCCGCCATCTTCAGGCATCTCTTGCTTTCTCAATTGTGTTCAATCTATATCTTTGGAGCTGCCATGTGAGAATTAATCCTTCTGGGACCGGCCATCTATAATTAACTCTTTTTTGAATCAGGATTTTTGTCAAGAATTGGTATTTTCTTCTTAGCTCTCTAATCTTTCTTGGTATTTGTTTTAAGACAGCCACTTCTTTTTCCTTGTATTTCAGGGTTTTTTCTCTAGCTGCCTGGAGTATTTGTGCTTTAATCAATTTCTTGGTAAATCTTATGTGCACTTCTCTTTTATTTTTTTCTCTTTTTGATCATCTCTCTTCTCTAGTTTTGACATTCTTTCTTCATATTTTGACATTGTTTGCTGAATATTGACCACTTTTTCATCCATTTTTTGAACTTTCTCATCTGTCTTAAGTAGTTGTTGTTCCATTCTTAAAACTGTTTGAAAAATCATTTGTAGTAATGGGTATTTGTCTTTATCTTTCTCCTTCTCTTGCTGTAACATTACTTGTATAGATCGTTGTCCTCCAGCTGGTGATAAGGAAGGCATGGAGGCAGCAGCTCCCACTGTTGCCGCTTTTCTGCTCATTTTGTTGAATATCTAGCCAAAGCAACATCCCCCCCCAAAAAACCCATAAAGTTTTAAAATGAAAAAGCCAAACAAATTAAAAAAGGAGGAAAAATAAAAAAAATAAAAAAGCCAAATTCTTCAGGTTCTTTCAAATCCTAATCCTTTGAATGTGGATCCAAAAAAAAAAAAAAAAAAAAAGAGAGGAAGAAAAAAGTAGAAAAAACAAAAAGGAAAAATATATAGAGAGATATAACAAAGAGCTAACAACAAATCTTCAGGCTCCTGAATGCCATAAGCCAATATGATTATTTAAAAATTCCAAAAACAATGAAAATGAAAAGTATAGGGAGAGAACAGAGACAACAAGAAAAAATAGTCCTTCAGGCACATTTATATCTGGAAAGCATTCAGAGAGTGATTTCTTAGAAACCACAAATTAAAAAAGGAAAGTAAAGAAAAGAACAATTAGCAGCTCAAAAGAAAACAAAAGCCAACAATAATAGTTCAAGACTCCTACTGCAACTAAGTTCAAGGGAAACACCTGTATAAACAATACAAGTAGCCCACTCTCTCAGATGTTCTCCTTATTGATTGATTCATTAATTGATTGATTGATTTGATTTGATTTGTATACCTCCCTTCTCCAGCAGGACTCAGGACGGTGAACAGCCAAGGTAAAACATAACATACAAAATTTAAAACAGTTTAAAAGATATTAAATAATTTCGGCTCATAATTTAAAACAGCCCAATTAAAATTGAATATAATTAAAACCGAAAGGATGGGATCAAGCCAGCCCAGCTAGATGAAATAAGTGAGTTTTAAGTTCCACCTTTAAAAACACAGCAAGTGCATCAGCACAAACCACTCTTAGATCTTCTCTGTTATTTTCTTTTAATCATCTCAGTCTTATAGCAAACTCCATAGATCTGAATTGAATCATTGTCACTTCATTTTGAATCCTCTGAGTTCTGACATCCGTATTAAAATTTTTTTCCTCCGTTACTCTCATTTTAGATTCAACTTCTGAGCTAAGCTCACCCACTTTTTTCTCAATCTCCACTACCACATCTGAAAGACCAGAAATTAATTAATCATATTTTGATTCAATTTGTCATATTTTTCTTGTACCAGCTCCTTAATTTCCTTTTGGGATCTTTCCATTGTTTCAGCAAAATTTCCTAAAGTCTTAGCTATAAACTCTTTCAAATCCTCATGTCCAGTTTCCTGTTCATGACTCTGAGTCTGCATATTGTCCAATTCTCTAATAATCTCTTGTTTATCCTGTTGGAGCACCTCTGCAATCAGTTCTGCCATCTTTTCTCCCAGCTCCTTCTCTTTGTCTTCTACAACATTCTGGAAACGGAGATAGAACGACGCCCTGTCCATTTCCAGTTGGATTAACGAGTCCTCTAAATTCTTATTTTGCATTGTCAACGTCTGGTCCACCGTATCTATTTTCTTCTCATTTTGTTCTATTTTTAATTCTGCCTTCTGGATCCTTTGTTCATTGTTAAATATTGAAACTTGTATCTCATTCATTTTTTGATCCAATGCATGGATGTCTGTTTTTAGTTCGGTGTGATTACTTGACATTTTTTCCTGCATAGCCATCATGGTCTCTTGAATTAACATCAACGGTGATTGCATGGTAAGCAGTGTTGGAGTTGCTATGGATTTTTCAGATTTTGATAACCCTTCCGTTGATTTCTGCATTGCTGGGGAGGTCATAGTTATGGTGAGATTTGAAGGAGTCTTTTTTCCTGTTTTCACAATTGTAGATGACATACTTGTCATTTCTTTCAAGATTGTTTTTTGCTCCCTAATTATTCTCTCAATATTTTTCCAGATTAACATTCACTAGGTAACACCTCTTTTGTCTAATATTATCTATGGATTTATATTACATTGCCTTTTCTAGATCTTGAAATATAACTAACATCTATTTATCAATCAGAGTCTGTTTGGCAGTCAAAATCTGTTTAACAGTCTATATCACTTTCAGTCGATATCTTAGGTCAATATCACTTGATTTATTGTCTTAATAATAAAAAATAATATGTAGCTTATAATTGATTAATTAATTTGCCAGTTAATAATTAATTAGTTGATAAAAACTATTTCTACTTAGAAAAAAAAAGAAAAATTAAATCAAGTCTTTCTATCTTACAGTGGTTAACTAACCTTTCTTAGTAGCTTAAATCTCTATATTCTTAAAAAAGAGAAAAAAGGGGGGAAAAAGAAAAAAAAGCAGGAGAAAAAAATGCAATACAAAATACAGTTATAATTTATATCGAAAATTTCTAAATCAAACCTAATTCTTAAAGTTAATTTTTAAATTCAAAATCTATGTATAGCTAAGTATAGCTAAGTTAATATAAATAGGTAATGTAATACAAGTAAATTTAATACAGTATATAATTAATTAGTATATTAATTCTAACCCACTGAATGATAATATATACTATATATACTAAATATATGAAAAAATCAGCAATTAATTAATATAAAAGTTATCAATTCTTATTAATAGCAGTATCATTATGAAAGTATGTAAAAACTTCAAAATATTAAAGAGAGGGTTTTCACAAAGGGAGAAACAGAGATAAGAAAAAAACGGAGAGAGAAAAAGAATATATATATATATATATTAAGTTTTCAATGAAGATCTGGAAGTCTTCCCCTTGAACTTCTTTTGAGATGTAGTGTAATATTTTATCAGACAGAGGTTTTTTTACAATTCCACCTCCAGTCTCCTCCAAACCTTTCTCTGTCCCAGATTGCTTAATTAAAGTCCAATCTCTATGGTAGGTCTCTCTGCTAGATTGTCTCAGTACCAGTCTGTTCAGTTATTGCTCTGTCAGATCTCTGCAATGGCTGCACTTCCTGATCCAATCTCCCACTTACTTCACCCTCCGCTAATATGCTGCTGTAGGTAAAAAAAAAACAAAAGTTTTTCCTGGATTCTTCTTCTTCTTGCTCACTGAACCTGCCAAACCTCTTTTTTTTTGCACAGTCAAACTAGCGTCCTCAGTCCTTCATTCTCCTCAACGGCTTATCAGCCTCTCTAGTCTCTAGTCTTCTATCTGTTCTCCGATCTCTTTCCCCCTCCGAGCACTTCTCACCCAATTCCGCCGACCCCTTCGTTTGATGACCAATTTCAGCTAGGCAGGAGTGGCACTTTCCAAATCCAACACTGCAGCCTCCAATCTTTCTTGCTTCCCGTCTTACTTGTTGGCTACCGCAGCTTCAGGTCAGCCATCAGATGGCTGACTCACCATGCTGGTTTGACAGGGCTGCCCGGTCTTGTGAGAAGCATTAGCGCTTCGCTTTCTCACTCCCCCGGCTCTCCCTGTTGTCCACAGGACTCTCCAATTCCCGTGCCCCCAAGGGGATCCCCAAAACATGATGACAGACGGAGTTGAGGAGTAGCAGTTACTCACACAGTGCCATATCGCTGCAGCTCACCAACCGGAAGTGTGCAGAGAGCTGACAACAGGCACTTTTTATTGTTCCACTGGCTGGTGATTCAAAATTAAAGCATTCAGGGGATTTCCAGTGGCACCGCAGGCATTGGAAGATGTTCCCTCGGGAGCACCAGCCCCACAATCACGTTAAAACTACTAGAACAGTGCAAATCAGCTGTCTAGCGATTGGGATACTTCCCCCTTGGAAAAGGGGGGAAGGTGAGCAGCCAGGCAAAGGTAGAGCTCCCCAAGACCCCCAGGAATAATTCTGGGGCTCAAAGGGTGAGAGCTCCCTAGAAGCCCGACAGAGCTCTGGATCTGGGACGCTTCTGCTTTAGGCAGAACAAGATGCCACAACCACCCCTTCAAACAACTTCTTAATAAACATCAGATTCAAAAGCAGGCAGAACAAAGACAGGAGCGATTATAATTAGAGACTTGGTGACGCAGCTTGGTGACCAGCTGCCTGCAATTACAAATCTCAGAAGGCTCAAGGTTGACTCAGCCTTCCATCCTTTCGAGGTAGGTAAAACGAGGACCTGGATTGTGGGGGCAATAAATCTTTGTATAAAAAAGAACACTGCTTAGTGGGAGGGCAAAAACCCTACTAAGCAGGTATATACAAAGTATGAAGGCTATTGCTTAACACATTGTAAGCCACCCTGAGTCTCCGGAGAAGGGCAGCATATAAATCGAACCAATAAATAAATAAATAATTGCAAGTACCAAACTTTAACTCTGATCGAGTATTACTTCCTTCTGAGATTATTAAGAGGAGAAAAAAGGGAAAGGAAGATGGCGCCAGAATGTTAAAGGGTGTGAAAGTGAAAGTTAAGAGGAAAGTGCTTGTTAACATTGTTAGCACCATTCAAAATTAATGGACTTTATTTTAAAAGAATTAAGGTTTCAAGATTAAAGAATACAGTATTGACTTATTAATAAATTATAGTATTTACCAAGGATTGTGAATTAAGTGGACTTTTTGGACTTACTGATTTAGCTGTTGAAAAGTGCAATTTGAAAATTAGAAAATGGCCTCAAAGCAAATAAAAATTGGCATTTCTAAAAGTGCTGGGGGCTCACCAGCTCAATCTTCTAAAATGCAGTCTTTGCTAGCCCCAGCGGATACACAAATATTGACACTTGAAGCCCTTCAGGAGGCTTTAAAGGCGCAAGCCTCTGCTTTAGAAGGAAAAATCATATCTGTTTTTGAAGAAAAAATTAAAGACGTGTCTGAGGAGATGGCTGAAATTAAGGAGATAATCCAAACCTGAAATAAAGAAATAAGAGAAGACATTGTTTTGGCACTTCAGGTTCTGGCAGGTCATGTTGAATCGCTGGAGGAAAGGGTGGAAGAAATTAATCAGTCCAATGTGAATTTGGAGAATAAAATGGGTGAGTTTCAAACTAAAATGGAAAAGACAGATGCAGAAGTTACAATGATACAATATAGAGTGATGGAGTTTGCCCTGAGAGTAAACTCAAAGAATTTCAGTGGAAACCCCCTATGGATACTGGCGGAGATCACACAGATCACCGGCCTACTATCCTATAGATTCCAGACAACAGACGGCAAACAGTGGAAAAGACATGTGGACCAGCTAAGGGGACGAATAACCAGAACAGAACATGACCCGAAAGAAATGAACCAAGAGTTGGGAGAGGAAAGATCCCTAGATGAAAACCGGGCCCTACCACAAACACCAACACAGGACCATACAGAACAAAACTCAAGAAAACTGGGAAATAACAATGGACACTTATCTGAGAGTCTGGAGGAGGATCTGAGTGACCACAGCAGCAGACCAGTCTGGCCCAGGGAGGAAGGAGTTAACATCCGGGAGAAGAAAACCACACCAGCCGAGTTCAAGAGAGTTCCGGGGGACATGCCAGGAGAGCCGTGGAACTTGACCTCACACTCGGAGAGCACTGGACAGACTGATCTGCGCAGGTCCAGTTGTGCCCCGAGACGGTCCGCCTACTTGTGGGACTACGTACCCTAACTGCCACAGGATTGGACAATACTGATCTAGGGGGAAGGGGTGTTGAGTATTGAATGGTAGATTCAAACAAGCCATAAATAAAAGGTACCCGGGAGCAGGAAACTTGAGCAAACATCAATGGCTGAAGCCACGGAAAGCTCTAAGCCATAAAAGGGGCTGCTGTGGCTGGGTATTGCTATTGCTGTTATGGAACTTAATAAAGTGTTTAAACCAACGAGCGTGTCTGGTCCTTCATTAAACGCCCACTACTTAACAGTTTTGTTCTTTACTAGTCTTTCACTTTCATATGCTTCATCCCTTCCCCACTTTTCACAAACCTTAATTAGTTAGGCTATACAAATATTTTGAAAAAATGCTTCAGAACATGCAGGAGGACCTACATAATAGGACAGGATTGTCAAATTTAACTCAAAGGGAAGGGATCCTCTCCAAGACTCACATTCCTCTATTTCCAAGAGAGGCTTTTCCTAGGCTTTCTTTTGGGTGGGTGGAGAGAATGGATTCTAGCAGTGAGCCATCAATTGTATTTAGAATGCAGTAGCATCCTATTGAGAAGGACAACACTGAAACTGGCACTCAGTGTGACATCCCATACCAGGAAGAAATTCAGGAAAAATCATTCACAGAAAAGAGGGAAAATGAGGCTAAATCAAAATGTCTTGATACTTATGGCCACTTTGGAAGCACTCAGGAAAGTTGCTGCCAAGTGCAAAGGCCATTGAAGGAGAGCTAGATAGAATTAGGATCCAACAACAGAAACTCAAGCAGAGTAAGAGTGAGTGTGATCTGTTCAAATTTACTGGTGATTCTATTAGGGATCAGAGCCCACAAAATGTAAATCACTGTATTAAGTGATTGATTTTGCATATTAATTACAGCAAAATTATTTTTAAGTATACATGTTAAATATTCTAGTGATTGAAACACAGTAGGCTCCCAATATTCATACATATATTCTTATAGGTAAGACTATGTTTAAAAAAATACTTATCCAATGCAGAATTGTTCATACATACTAGAAGCCAGAATGTTGTAAAGATTTTCCTCCTTTGGTCCATTAAAAATTGGACAAGACATAATATTATTTATTTGTCTGTCCTAAACTTCTTTTAGGGAGTTCAAGACTAAATGTGGGGTGGGGGGCATTCCATCTCTTTTGTTATTATAATGAAATCATAATGAAATAATGTAGATTGTGAGACAGATAATATATCCCACTTAATCTCTACTTCAATAATTATCTAGACAAAACCAGAGTTTTACAGGCATATAAGAAATTTAGCATTAAATTAACATGTTGATATATAATAATAAATCTTCATGTTGTCTTTTTCTGTTCTTCAGTCCATGGTATCTATAACCAAGTAACACTATGGCTCATAATACATATACTATAATTAGCATATACTTCTTCTTGTTAATTGCGAAGTCATGTCCGACCCATCACAACTCCATGGACAATGTTCCTCCAGGCATTCCTGTCCTCTACCATCCCCTGGAGTTCATTTAAGCTCACAACTACTGCTTCAGTGACTCTATCCAGCCACCTCATTCTCTGTCGTCCCCTTTTTCTTTTGCCTTTCCCTTTTCTTTCCCAGCTGTTCTGTCCCCGTCAGACACACACACACTCTCAGACAGACAGTCGGGGGTTAAATAAACTGGCAGGCAACAAATTAGTCAGATAAGATGCTTAGCAGCAATCCCAGCAGCTGCTTGCCAAGACCTTTTATCAACTTGGAAGAAAATACACACCACAACAATTGTCCAGGAATAAATCTGAAGCCGAGATGCAAAGTGACTCCAAGGGATTAGTTAGTTTTGTCCATCACAGAGTCTGAATGCTTAACTCACCCCCTTTTATAGCCTGTGGGGTGTGGTCCAGTGAGTCAGCTAAACACGGGTATGCCTTTTCTTCTGTTGTGCACGCCTGTCTCTGCGACACTGGCGAGGGTCCAGCCAAGACTCATTACCCTCATCACTGTCCACCTGTGGCTGCGGGGACGTGCTTGGCTCTGGGCCTATCTCTTGCCCTTTGATGTCCTCCAGAAGCATTGCCAGAGAGGAGGGTCCTGGAGAAGGAGGCCTTGCCAACTCCTCTCCCTCACTCTGAGAGTCCTCTCCTGCTGATGACACAGGCTCAGGCAACGGAGCCACAACACCAGCATTAGGCACTTCTCCAATGGGTCTTCCTTCTCATTAGGTGGTCAAAGTATATAAGTTTCATCTTCAGGATCTGGCCTTCTAAAGGGTAGTCAGGATTGATCAATTTGATCACCTTGCATTCCAAGGGATTCACAGGAGTCTTCTCCAGCACCATAGTTCAAAGGTCTCTATTCTTTGGTGCTCAGCCTTTCTTTGGTCCAACTTTCACAGCAATACATTGCAAATGGGAAAACCATAGCCTTCACTATATGTACTTTTGTTGGCAGGGTGATGTCAACACCCTGTTGTCTTGGAGGAGCCTTGGTGGTGCAGCAGACTAAAGTTCTGTTAAGTAGCAATTAGCTGCCAGCTTCCTGCAATTACTGCGAGTTCAAATCTCACCAGGCTCAAGGTTGACTCAGCCTTCCATCCTTCCGAGGTAGGTAAAATGAGGACCCACATTGTGGAGGCAATAAACTGACTTTGTATAAAAAAGAAAACCACTTGCGGAGGGCAAAACCCTACTAAGCAAAGCTATGAAGGCTATTGCTTAATGCATTATAAGCCACCCTGAGTCTCCGGAAAAGGGCGGCATATAAATCAAATAAATAAATAAATAAATAAATAAATAAATAAATAAATAAATAAATAAATAAATAAATAAATAAATAAATAAATAAATAAATAAATAAATAAATAAATAAATAAATAAATAAATAAATGTCTCTGCTTTTTGTTAAGCTATCTAGATTTGCCATAGTTTTCCTCCCCAGGAGCAAGCATCTTTTAATTTCTTGGCTGCAGTCCCCATCTGTGGTGATTTTGGAGTCCAGGAAAATAAAATCTGTCACTACCTCCGTTTCTTCTCCACCTATTTGCCAGGAATTGAGAGTGCCAGATGCCATGATCTTAGTTTTCTTTCTTTTTTCTTTTTATTGAAAATTTTAAAAAAGTTTTACATATATTTCCCCTCCCCCCCCATACTCCCCTTGCCCTCCCTAACCTTCTCCCCACTTCCCAAAACAAAATACAGGGTATCATATTTAACAATCATAAACTAACATAAGATAATAATCTGTACTCTCCTACCTCTCTCTTGAACTTTTAACTCGCGTTTACTAATCTAACCTTAAATACATTATAAAACTCTCTTAACCCCTTCCTTATTCAAAAGCTATTTGTAATTTTTTAGTCTTATATTTGCCTTGGATATATTCCATCCATCTTTTCCAATCCAATCTAAATTTTTCATTTGAATAGTCTTTTAGATATGCTGAAATTTTAGCCATTTCTGCTAAGTTTGTTACTTTTAATGTCCATTCTTCAATAGATGGTAGATCTTCCTTCTTCCAGTATTGCGTCACCAGAAGTCTTGCTGCAGTTATTAAATTCAAAATCAAATTGGTTTCCGTTACCATACAGTTTTGTACAATACCTAACAAAAACAACTGTGGAGTAAATTTTATCCGTTTTTTCATAACATTCTGTATAATCCACCATATTTTTATCCAAAATGCTTTAACCTTTTTACATGCCCACCAAATATGAAAATAAGTAGCATCAACACAATCACATCTCCAACATTTAGATTGTAAGTTCGGATACATACAGGCTAATTTTTTTGGATCCAAATGCCATCTATAGAACATCTTATAAAAATTCTCTCGTAAATTTTGTGCTTATGTAAATTTTACATTTCTAACCCAAATCATTTCCCAAGTTTCCATCATTACTGGCTCCTCAAAATTTTGTACAGTCTTTGACTAATTCTGTCTCTGAATCAATTTCTATCAGTATGTTATACAATCTTTTTATGTATGTATGTATGTATGTATGTATGTATGTATGTATGTATGTATTTATTTATTATTTATTTTTGTGATTTATATGCCGCCATTCTCCCTGAGGACTCAGGGCAGCTTACATAAAACAGTCACCAATACAAATCACAATAAATATAATTAAAATAAGATTAAAATCCACAATAACAACCATTAAAATTATAAAAACTATACAACCCCACGATCAGAGAATTGTTGGAACAGCCACGTCTTCAGTCCATGGCAAAAGGAGAGGAGGTCGGGGGCCGTCTTGAGGTCGGTGGGCAAACTATTCCAGAGAGTTGGGGCTCTGACAGAGAAAGCCCTCCCCCTGGGGGCTGCCAGCTGACATTCTTTGGCTGATGGCACCCGGAGGAGGCCCGCTCTGTGGGCACGCACCGGATGATGGGAGGAAGGCAAGAGGTGGTCCTGTAAGTACCCCGGGCCTATGCCATGTAGGGCTTTATAGGTAAGCACCAGCATCTTGAAACAAACTCGGAGAACAACCGGTAGCCAGTGCAGCCCGCGGAGGAGAGGTGTAACACGGGAGTAATAAGGAGCCCCCATAACTACCGGCACGGCCGCATTCTGAACTAACTGGAGTCTCCGGATGCATCCCAAGGGCAGCCCCTTTTTATGTGCATAGGCCTCTCATCTCTAATCTGTTGTATCAGATGCTCTTCACTTTGTGCAATACCAATTTTCTGATCTTTTTTCCACCTATTCTGCAGCTGTACATATTGGAACCATGTTTGAATTGCCCTTTCCTCTCTTAATATATTCAAGGATTTTAGCTGTAATACATTCTTTTCTGTAATCAATAATTCTTTATAAGTAATCATATTCTGTCTTTGCTCTATACTTATGTTCTCTATCGTGTGTCTGGGAACTGTCCACAGGGGTATCTTATCATTTAATTTATATTGGTATTTTTTCCAGACACGCAAAAGAGCATTCCTTAATATATGGCTTTTAAAAGTCCTATCCACTTTCTTGTCATAAACCAAATAAGCATGCCAGCCATATATCAAATTGTAGCCCTCAATATTCAATATCCTTTCTTCTGTTAAATTAATCCAGTCACTAATAGCCGATAAGACAGCTGCTTCATTACACAATTTTAAGTTAGGCATTTTCAAACCTCCTCTTTCACGTGCATCCTGCATTATTTTCAATTTAACTCTTGGTTAAATTAAAAATGGTTGGTTTCTTTTCAACCCAGATAAACTTGTTTCTGCCATTCTTGCAAATTTGCATCTTTTTAAAGTATTGGTATCATTTGAAAAAGAAATAAAAACTTGGGCAAAACATTCATTTTAACCACTGCTATCCTTCCCAGTAATGATAATTGTAATTTTTTCCACTTATCTAACTCTGTCTGTATTTTATGCCATAGTACTTCATAATTATGTTTATATAGCTTCCCGTTTGATGTCCCAATAAAAATTCCTAAATATTTAACCTTCTTAACTATCTCACAGCCTGTTACTTTTTCCAACTCTTCTCTTTCTTTTTTAGTCATATTCTTGGTTAACATTTTTGTTTTCCCTACATTTATTTTAAATCCTGAAACTTGACCATATTGCCTAACTATATCCATAAAACATACTGCTGATTTCACTGGCTGGGTTAAAGTTTCAACCACGTCATCTGCAAATGCTCGTAATCTATAGTCTTGTTGTCTAATCTTAATACCCTGTAAGTTATCTGCCTTCTGTATTTTATTCAACAACACTTCCAAAGTTAAGACAAACAACAATGGTGACAAGGGACACCCTTGTCTTGTTCCTTTTTCAATTTTAAATATTTCAGTTAAATTATCATTTACTATTATTTGTGCTGTTTGTCTCTGATATATTGCTTGAATTGATTTTATAAAATACTCCCCCAATTGCATCTTTTGAACTACCTTCTCTAGAAATTGCCAACTTAACCCAGTTTGATAAGTATGAATCACTTGTTGCAAAACTGACATTAACCTATTTGCTAAAATTTTTGCAAAAATCTTAAAATCTGTGTTAAGCAATGATATAGGTATATAATTCTTTGGTTGAGTATAATCCTGGTCTTCTTTCAGAATCAAAGATATAAAGGCTGTTCTCCAGGATGGCGGTACCTCTCCTCCCATTTGTATTTTAACAAATAACTCTTTGATTGGTTCCACCATCTCTAATTGGAGATTTTTATAATACGCTGATGTCAGACCATCCATTCCAGGAGCCTTTCCATTTTTCAGTTGTTTAATTGCAAGAAAAATCGCCTCATTAGTAATCATTGAATTCAATCTTTCCCTTTGTTCATCAGTAAATATAGGTATATTCTCCTTCTGCAAAAATCTATCTATATCACTACCTTGTATTGTTTGTTTTCCTTGGTCATATAGGCTATTGCAATACCTCTCAAAAGCTTTTGCTGTATCCCATAAGTTTTGATTATTTGTATCTTCTTTCTTGTTATCCTGAAAGAACAGGCGCATTTGTTTTTCCATCTTTGATTTAAATTCTTTATGATTCAAAATTGCTCTTTTTAAAGTCCACCTCTTTATTTTCTTTTGTCATTTCCATTTAATTTTAATAAGATTACAGTCTGCCCAAAAATTTATATCAATTTTAATTTCCTCAACTTCTGAATTTAATTCTGTTGACATTCAAGCCATGTCAATTCTAGACCACGATAAGTGTCTACCTAAATAATACATGTGTTTTTTTCCTCAAATTTCTCTCTCTCCAACTATCCTGAATGTTCAGCTCTTCCACCATTTTGAAAAAGGTATTGGGAAGTATCCTTCTAATTCCTTTCTTTATTTTATCACTTCTGTGGTCTAAATTTCTATCTACTATTGCATTGAAGTCACCCACTATACAAATATCATTTTCCAATAATGTTGTGTAACTTCTTGTAAAATGATTTTTGCTCCTTGTTCGAGGCATAAATTCCCACCAGAACCACTTTTTTAAAATTCAGAATTACCTCTATTATTAGTATCCTATCCTCCTCGTCCTTATACATTTGTTTTGCCAAAATTTCCTCCTTGATATATGCTATAATTCCCCCTTTCTTCTGTTGGGATAGTGATATAAACATATTCCCCAACTTGGGGTACTTTAATAGATGTTAATGCTGCCTCTTTATATGTGTTTCTTGTAGTATTTTTATGCCCAAATTCATCTTGTTAAGTTTATTAAGGATTTTTCCCCTCTTTGATGGGGAGTTTAAACCATTAACATTCAAAGATAGGATCTCTATATCTTCCTGTGAATCTCTACCTGTATCTAGATCTTGTCACCCTTGTTGGTCTAGCCTCTTTATATTCTTTGAGTCTACCTTCATCATCTTTTCTATATTCCACTTTTTATCCTCTCTCATTTTCCTTCTCTCTAGTGTGGGGTTCCTTTGCTTGTATTGCCTGTACTCTTATTTCACCTTCTTCTCTTATCTCTCTTTCTTCTAACTCTTCATCAGTACCAAAATTCTGCTGATAGAACTCTTCTGCTTTGTCTATTCTGTCTAATCTGAATCTTTTTTCTTGCCATGACACCATAATTCCTTCTGGTGCCAACCACTGAAAGTTGATATTTTGTCTTGTTAATTTAGAAGTTAAAGGTTGACAAGGCCGTCTTAACTCTCTCACACTTCTAGGCATTTGTTTGAGTACCACTAATTGTATTCTTCTATGTTCTAATGGGTCATCTCTTGTTCTGTGTAATATCTCGTCATAGATCGATTTCTTAACAAATCTAATGTGAACTTCTTTGGGTAAGTTATGCCTTCTTGTATAGTGAATTCTATAAATCTCATCCATTTCATTAGCCATCTCCTCTTTTCTTTTCCAATTCCTAGGGCTCTTGCTAACAAGTTCGCCATCATCTCTGGTAGATCCTTGCCTTTGTCTTTTCTCATGTTTTGGAAGCATAGGTAGTGGGCTGCCTTTTCTGTTTACAAGTGGATAATCATCATTTCTAATTCTTTATTTGCTTGTATTAGTCTTTCATTCATTTCATCTACTCTTTTTTCCTACCTTCCCATTCTCTCCTCCATCTCTTTGGTTTCTGCTCATTCTACATTATTTGTTGTTGAAAACATTCAAATTTCTCATGTATCGATATCATCTTTTCTTTAAGTTCTCCAGTGCCACTCCTTCTCCTATCTCTCTTTTCAGGTCTTCATGATTTTTCAACATTACATCCTGCATTGATTGTAGCATTAGTTGTAAGTCTTTAAATGAATTAGATCTTTCCCTTTGCATCATCTCTTCTATGGACCTTTGTCCTGCTGGGCTCAATTCAACTGTTGTAGTTTGGGCTGCATGCCTCCTTCTTGTACCGATTCTTGTTAAATTAGGAATACTTGTCATCTTTAACACTAATTTGAACCAACCTCCCCACTTATTTACAGTCCTCGTGCTTCCTTCCAGCACACCCAAAATATCAACTAGTCTATTCCGTGCGTACTCACCATGAAGTTTATATTATTATATCTATTAATAAATTATGTACAAATTATCTTAAGTTTTATGAAATCAAAGTCTATGACACGTAGGATAATAGATATTATTAAATATGAGACACAAAATATTAACAAAAATACTTAGGTGGCTTATAGATTTTGCATATTTATATCAAATTATAATTCTAAATCGCCTATCTATTACATCAATCAATATCAGGAATAAATTGATAGAGAAGTATAATGTAGAGTCACTTATAATATTAATGATATTAATAGTAACAGTAATATTACTGTCTAATTTGCAATTAAATTCCTCTTTATATATATAGTCACTGTACTGGCAAAATCAATAAAGTCAACAAATGTAGACAGTCTCTCACCCTCACTATGCACTTGATTTCTTATTTTTATATAACTTCCTTTAATCCTTTGAGTCAAGGCATTCTTTTTTAAGCTGGTGTATTTATTTTCTTGGGCAGATAAATTTTAACCCAGTCTTTCCTTCTTTCTGAAGTAGAGTTCTTTTAATTCTTTTATTTTGTTTTATTTGTTTAAATTGTCCTTTTCCTCTGTAATTTATGTCTGATTTCTTCTTGGCTAGTAGGTGTCTCCCTTGCCTCACTTTATGTTACTCAGCATTCAATCCCTATTCAAGATGTCCATATCCACCGATTTGTCAGCACTTTTATTTCCAACTTTAAATTGAATAGTTTCTTAATATAAATTCATTGAAAACAACCCCCCCACATTTAGTCTTTTTTCCTTACACAGCCAGTAATGTCTACCATGTTGCAATAAGCCCTTCTAAGTCCAAACTTGCCTTTTGTCGCTGTATCCTGGAGAGAGAACTTTCTTCCCTCCTTCTTCCTGGGGCCTCTTTTCTCCTCTTCCCTCTTCAGAAATACTCCGGGAAGGTCTCTCACCCTGGATCACTCACAAGGAGTTGCCAAGATCAAATTTCACCAGATCCATCTCACCATTGTCCTGCTATTTCACTGCTACCTTTGTCCAACTCTCTGTTGTCATTTCTTTGCAGCCACCATTGTGGGCTGTCTCCTACCCCCAACCAACTTCTCCAAGGCTTTTCCTAATGACCACTGTCCCAACCGCCGTAAAGTACAGTTCCATAGGATGCCTCTTTCTTCCAATCCCCCTCCAAGGGACCTGGACTCCAAAAAATCTGCTGCTCAGTTGGAAGCAGCTGTAAAAGTGGCTCTCTGAGTTGGAGAGTCATTTTACACAGACTTTCTCTTTGACAGCTGGCCCCACCCCCCTTTTCTGGGCTTTCAAAGTTAAAATTTAGAGGTAATCATCTTCTTTCCAAGCAGCCTTTGAGCTCAATACTCAAAACCCCTTTACTATCCTTGATCCAAAAGGCCAAGGTCCAGGGTCCCCACAGACTCAATGGGTCCATTGATGGCAAGGGAGGCTTACCTGGGCCAGGTCTGTTGCAGATGTGGGTTTCAGCAGGTTCTGACCAGTTCTGGAGAACTGGTAGTGGAAATTTTGAGTAGTTCGGAGAACCAGTAGTAAAAATTCTGACTGGCCCCACCCCCATGTATTCTCTGCTTCCCGAGTCCCAGCTGATTGGGAGGAAATGGTGATTTTGCAGTAACTTTCCCCTGAGTGGTGTGGGAATGGAGATTTTATAATATCTTTCTCCTGCCATGCCCACCAAGCCACGCCCATCAAGCCATGCCATGCCCACCAAGCCACATCCACAGAACCAGTAGTACAAGTTTTTGAAACCCACCACTGGTCTGTTGGTCTCGTTAGCTTGGACTTCCATCTTGGGATGCCAAATTGTAGGAAGAAATATCCATCTGGTTCAATTCCAAGCTGGGAGAAAGGCACTGGAGACAAAATGGAGGCTGCAGGGTAATTGGAAAAATGGTTTAATGATGAACAGAACCACCAAGCACATGGTTCTGATGCCACTGACCATATGGAGTTGAGAGTGGGGGTTTATTTTATTCCTTCTCTTGGGCTTTGTAATGAGCTTCCTGTTCCTGTGCAAGAGCATGTATTCTATTGGCTGTTGTCAGACTCCCATGGGGCCATGTATGAGTTCTGCAGGGGTCATAGTACATAGTACTCTAGTACAAACATCCTAGGTGTTTGTCTGAGATAAATTTGGTTGAAGTTTCTGAGGATGATGCAATGAAGGGTTTGTGTTCTGAAAGGGTGTTGGGCAATTCCTACTGTGACTTAATAGCTTTGTCTTGAAGGATAATCCCATCATCCTAGAGCTGAAGATCTTTTGTTTTATAGATAGGCTGGCCTCGTATTTCTTAATGGGCACAAAATATCTGCTGGGGGAGGGGAGCTATTAAGAGTAAATACCATACAAAGCTATTTTCAGAAGTATGAAAATTTGCATTACTGTAGCCAATGTACTCAAGTGACTCAAGTCATAATCAAAAGTATTTTCCTATTACAAAGCCTTAACAAACACTCATCTGTACCAGATACATTTGTCTTGTCTCAACTTCCAAAAACTTATTAAGAACCAAGGAAAAAATCAATGAGTTTTCTGAATTGTCTGAATTGTCCTGAAATGAAAGAGAAACAAAGATTGCAGCAAATGCCTCAATTAAAATTCAGAGCATAGTATGAAGAAACTTGATGCTGGAAAAACAAATTAGTCACTGCCTAGCTGGCAAACTCAGAGTGCTAGCTGAAGTTCAAAGGAAGAAAAGTGAGATGCGGAACTTAGTATCCTGTCCATTAATAAAGAATAAAAAAGTGTGAATATTTCATGCTGGAATGGATAACTTTTGTGGCTCCTGGAACCCTTTCAGACTGAAATTTAGTGGCAAACCACATAAATTCTATAACATGTTTTGGGGTATTTTAATTCCCCAATGAGAGCCAAGTTACCAGGCTAGAATCCAGGGGACTGTGAGTTCTTGCTTAGACACAAAGAGCCAGTCAGCCCTTTGTAGTAATCCAGACCAGAAAATAAAATCATGAATACCAATTCTTTGATATTGATTTTGAATTTGAGTTTAAGTTACAATAACTTTGAATTTAAGTTAAAATAACAACCTTGTTTTCCCTCTCCTTGCCTTCTCACGTCAATCCTGAGACTCAAATTACAATAGAATCCTGCTTTGAACTCAATTTTATTTATCAGACCATTGTCTAAAATTTGATTCTTTCTCTTGTCTCAGGGTTACTCAAACCAACTGGGTGACTTTGAACCAGCCTTTATTTCCCAGTCCTATGAAGAAAAAGGCAATGCTAAACCACTTGTGAAAATTTCTAGGGAAAAAAAACCTGCAGAGACTTGCCCAGCCAGTTGCCAGGAGTCAAGATTGACTTACAGGCACAAAATAAATAGATAAATATCCTACAATAGACTTAACAATATACAGGATTGAATTTTTCCCATCTAAGATATGGGGAGTTATAGAAGGTCTGTTTGAGAAGCACTAACGGGAAAAAAAGCTGTTTAACAACTGAAACTGGCAACAATGAAAAAATGTGCAACACACCCATGATGTGCTTGAACAGAAGATGTGAATGCATGCATAAACTAAGCCCACTTAATGATGGCTTAATTTATAAGAGATGTTTTATATATAAAATTGTAACAAAATTGTAACAAAAAAATCTAAAATTTAAGATGGTTAGATATTGAGCTGCTGGTTGTTCAATTTATGCCTCTATCTTATGGTATAAAGGAACTAAAATTCAGGGGTATTTTA
This sequence comes from Coluber constrictor foxii, assembly GCA_038048745.1. Lineage (NCBI taxonomy): Eukaryota > Metazoa > Chordata > Lepidosauria > Squamata > Colubridae > Coluber > Coluber constrictor. The sequence goes on along the minus strand of CM075961.1, from coordinate 106,806,650 downwards.
GAAGACATCAGATATGTGAAACTTTGTTTTTGATATGGGAGTGGATCTAAAAATACCATTATTTGAAGATTCCAGTCTGAGTATCTACTATTGAAGCTTTCTCTTATCCAGTGGTATTTAGGGGGGAACAAATTGTGAGATATAGTGAATTATTGGATAAAAAGGGTGAACTTAAATTGAAACAAGATTTAGAAAATCGGACATTTAAGATGGATTGGTTTTCATACATGCAAATATTTTCCAAATATCGAGAAGATTTCAAACAAGAATGTTTTTATAGTATTTTGACTAGTTTAGATAAGATATGAATAGGTCCTGATGACCATGTAATTAAAAAGTTATATGGATATTTGCTTGAAGTAAAATTGGAAGAACAACAAGTTAAAGAATCAATGATAGTATGGGGGAAAAATATTGGTTATGGTATTGATTTAGAGAAATGGCAAAAATTATGATCACATAACTATAAAATGGCAATGTTGACAGTATATAAAGAGAATTTGTATAAGATGTTTTACAGGTGGCATTTACCCCAGACGAGGGTAGCCAGAATGGTCAAGAAGCAAGGAGATTTTGGACTAAGACACACACATGGTTGGAAAAAATGATAGACACATTGACCTTAAACCAAAGATATTTTTATTACGGATTTTACCAGAGACATTTAATAAAGAATTACAATATTTAATTGTGAACATTTTAACAGCGGCTAGAATTGTATTTGCAAAAAACTGGAAAGGAGAGAAGATAATTACTGATGAAGAAATTATTAAGAAAATGTTGGACTGTGCTGAAATGAGTAGATTTATTTATTTATTTTATTAAACTTTTATTAAAACCTTCTCCTACTGGACTCAGGGTGATGCACAGCCAAGAATAAAAAACATCCCAATACAAAATTTAAAATTTTAAAAAAATTAAACAAGTTTTGGCCCAAAATTTAAAACCTCCTGACTAAAATCCATTTACAATTAAAAATATCTAAAAATATCTAAGGGGGAGGGGGTTTTAGCCAGCCCAGCTTGATGAAATAGAAAAGTTTTTAGGGCACAGCGAAAAGCCTTGAGATCTGGTATCCTATGTATCTCTGGGGGCAGGTCATTCCAGAGAGCAGGTGCTGCCACAGAGAAGGCCCTCCCCCTGGGGGTTGCCAGCCAACATTGCCTGGCTGACGGCACCCTGAGGAGTCCCTCTCTGTGGGAGCGTACTGCCCAGTGGAAGGCTATCGGCGGCAGAAGGTGGTCCCATAAGTACCCAGGCCCTATGCCATGGAGTGCTTTAAAGGTGGTAACCAACACCTTGAAGCACACCTGGAAGACCACTGGAAGCCAATGCAGCTCACGCAGGAGAGGCGTCACATGGGAGCGCCCCATCACTTCCATAATCCCCTGCGTGGCTGCATTCTGCACCAGTTGGAGCTTCCGGGTGCTCTTCAAGGGGACCTCCATGTAGAGGGCATTGCAGTAGTCCAGTCGGGAAGTGATGAGTGCCTGAGTCTCTGTGCATAAGGAGTTCTGATCCAGAAAGGGACGCAACTGGTGAATCAGGCGAACCTGATGAAAAACCCCCCTGGCCATGGCCATCATATGCTCTTCTAAAGACAGCCATGCATCCAGAAGGATGCCCAAGTTGTGAGCCCTCTCCGTGGGGGCCAATGACTCACCTCCAATAGCCAGCAATGGTGCCAGCTGGCTATATTGGGATGCCGGAAGCCACAGCCACTCGGTCTTGGAAGGGTTGAGTTGAAGCCTGTTTCTCCCCATCCAGACCCACACAGCTTCTAGGCTTCAAGGGCATCGTTGGGATGGCCTGGGGTGGAGATGTACAGCTGAGTATCGTCACTGTACTGATGGAACTCCATCCCAAAGCCACGGATGATCTCAGCCAGCAGCTTCACATAAATGTTGAACAAAAGGGGTGAGAGGACCGACCCCTGCGGCACCCCACAAACAAGGCACCTCAGGGTCGACTTCTGCCCCCCTGCCAACACCGACTGTAACCGGTCAGAGAGATAGGAGGAGAAGCACCATAGAACGGTGCCCTCCATTCCCAACCACTCCAACCGGCACAGCATGATACCATGGTCGATGGTATCAAAAGCCGCTGAGAGATCTAACAGGATCAGGATAGAGGAACAGCCCCTATCCCGAGCCCTCCAGAGACCATCCACCAACATGACCAATGCTGTTTCTGTGCTGTGACCAGGCCTGAAGCCGGACTGGAGCAGATCTAGATAGACGGCTTCATCCAGGTACTGAGGAAGCTGTCACACAACCACACTCTTGTGACACAAATGTCACAAGATTGACATTTGAAATAAGAGAACAGGAGGATAAACAATATTATTTGATATGGGAGATATTTTATCAATGGTTTGACAATAAAGTATGGAGATGAGATAATATATATGAAATTAAATTCTGATGAAATTTTTAATATTTATCTTCTGTTCAAGTAAAGAATAATTGTTGTATGATGAGATTTAGAAAATTGCAAGCACAAAATGATTTTAACCGATCGAGATGCTGTCTATAATTGTTTGTAAGGATGATATTTTTATGTTGTTTTTTATTTTAATTTAAAATAAAACTTTTTTTCAAAAAAAAAATCCAAATGAAAGTGAGGACGTCGCTGATCCTGATGCTGGTAGGCAGAGGCAGAATTCTTGTTTTCTTATTTTCCTCCTCCAAAATTAAGGTGCATCTTATACTCTGCTCTGTCTTATTCTCTGAAAAATACTGTAGTCTTTTCAGAATGTGTTCAGGGTCCAGAAATCACTTTTTTCAGCCCTCTGGGTAATCCCTATGTGACAAAATAGAGTGTAAAACATAAAATGTGAGGACAGTCGTAAGTGGGAGGACTGATCAAAAGTGTGAGGATCTGTCAGAAATGACTTTTTTCAGCCCTTTGGGTAGTCCATATAGGGACTACTCAAAGGGCTGAAAAAAGTGATTTCTGACAGGTCCTCGCACTTTTGACATGTCCTCGCACTTACAACTGTTTTCACATTTTATGTTTTGCGCCCTATTTTGTCACTGTGAAGAAAAGCAGTTGTGAAATGACTCACACAGTTATTAAGAATGCTGCAACGGACATAAATGATGACTGGTCATAAGTGGGAGGACCAGTCAAAAGTGGGAGGACAGTCAGAAATGACTTTTTTCAGCCCTCTGAGTAGTCCCTATGACCAGCTAGCCACGCCCACCTGGTCACATGACCACCAAGCCATGCCCTCAAATAAGCCATGCCCACAGGACCGGTTGTTTAAAAAATTGAATCCCACCGTGGTTAGAAGCAACGGTAAAGCAAGATATGGATTTAAAACCAGAAAGATTTTGTTGGATATTTTAAAGGGAATACAATACATATTTAATTTTACACATGTTAACAGCTGCTAAAATTGTGTTTGCACTATAGTGGAAAAACAAAGATATGAAAATGAATAAAAACAATATTAAAATGTGCAGAAATGAATAAAGTAAACATTTAAATCAAGGAGAAGGCTTTGAATACATTTTTACGTGGGGTTTGTTTTATCAATGGCTCACTTCCAGAAACAGAAGTTAGAAATATAAAAGTATAAAACACCAATTATATAAGGAAAGATCACTAAAATGGATAAGCATATAGTATTAGTATTTGATTATGATTAATGTGTAGATAACCCCTGCCCCCCAAAAAACTGGGACAGTGCCAGGAAAACACCAAAAGACTAACAACAGTTGTCCCCCAAAAGACTGCAGATAAAACCAGTTTTTTCCCTAACCCTTGGGACAGGAAAGAAAGCCATTGGAATAAAAACCATCATCAAGGCATTTGGAAGTATAGTACACCTCAAAAGGACAGTGCCAGATACCTCACTGCACCAGAAACCTGAGCAAACAGTGCCAAGAAATTCAAGCCAGCCCTTCCCCCTTTAAAAAAAAACTCTAGGCAAATGCACTACTACACACATTAAGATAAGGGGAATCAGGCCAAAATAACTCTCCTGGAAAACTCCCCATTTCCTCTTTTACTGCAGAATTAACCCCCAGGATAGGAAAAACAAAAGACCTGGGACCAAGATTAACCCAGGTAAACAGGAAAAGGACACCCAGTGCTATCAGAAACTCATTGAAACCCATCAAGCTGCAGAAACTCACAAAGTTGCACAAAGCTGAAGATATGAAAGCGGCTATTGAGTCAAATAAAATGTAGTTGCTGCAAGAAGCAATCACCTCACAAAAATTATACAACCACAAAAACCAGTTATCATACTTGCACACAAAATCTCACAAAGCTTGCATAAATCTGAACATATGAAAGGAGCTAATATTTACTAAATTTTATGCAACTATTTTCCCCCAAAAAAATTCCTAAAAAGAATAACATTCCTACAAAACAACATTTCCTAAAAAGAAAAACTTTCCCCCAAAAAAACATTTCCTAAAAAGAATAACATTTCCAAAAAATAACATTATTACAATCATTTTTTTAAAGGATAAGGAAAAAAACCCCAGCCACTTACCCAATTGATGTTACAAGGCAGGCAGACAGGTAGGCAGGCAGGCTCAGTTGCTCACTGATGAAATGGATGCAGCTGGTGGATGCTTTCCACTTCCAACCAGGCAGGTCTGCTGCAAGCCACTCAGGCTTCAGCTACTGAAGACTGGCTGTGGGATGAATGGAGGCTGTACAAGCCAGATAAGTAAGGTGGGCTGGAGGCTGGAGGGATTGTGGAGATGTTAAGCCACCTAGGGGTGGATCTGAGGTGGTTGCAAAGCACATGAATTGGGGCGCATGGCTCCAGAGGCCCCAGAGAAGCTCTGGCCGCCTGCAAAAGTGCGCGGGCAGCCGGGAAGGTCCCAGCTGAGCCTCAGAGGCTATGGCAAGCCAGGGATTTGGGACAGGTGGACCAGAAGGTAGCTTACCTATAGGCGGGATGAAGCAGCTCTGAGCAGGTGAATTCAGTAAGCCACTTCAGCAAGCAGAAGCAGAATTCACAGGCGCAAGTGAGTCCCGCCAAGGAGGTCACGAGGCGAGTAGTGGGCCGTGTGGCGAAGAGGTGTTTATATAGTGTTTTGATGGGCAGGGCAAGGTTCAAATGGGTGAGTGAATGGTGAGCATGTGACCGTCAGGCAGGTGGGCAGGCGGGTGGGTGGGGCAAGTGAGCAGCAATTGGGCTGGGGACCGGTTTGGGAACATGGTCAGACAGATGTTACTACCAGTTCTCCGAACTATGATGGACTTTTACTATTGGTAAAAGTGCAATACTCTTAATAGGCACTTTTGTTTCTCACTTTCACTTTCACTTTCACAACAAAGGCGCCATTTCTTCCAGCCTCCCAGTCAGTTAAATACAATTAGCAACACTGTATTCCTGGAGTTAAGCAATGATACTTGCAACAGTTTGGGCTCCTGCTCCCGCTCTGTCTGCTCTTACTCTCATTAAATCTGCTTCTTGGTTGCAGAGTTGTTCGTGACATCTAGCTCTGTAAAAAGAGAGGCGTCCCGGATCTGGAGCTTCCAGTGGGTAAACGGGGAGCTCCCTCCTCCAAGTCCCTGGTGTTGTCCAGAGGGCTTTTGGGGGGGCTCTACCCACCCTCACCAGCTCTTCTCTCCTTCTTTTCCCAAAGGAGAGCTGTCAGTTTTCAGCCGTTTGACAGCTGATCTATGCTGTCAAAACGGCTTTACAGAATCGCAGGGCTGGCAGTCCAAAAAGACCGTCCGCGATGACAGCGGTGCCAAGGAAGGAAGAATCTTGATAGTGGAGATAATGATGAACAATAAACAAATACTTTTGGTAGTAATATATGCGCCAAATACTAATCAAAGGACTTTTGTGGAAAACTTCATTAAAAAAATAGTAGAACTGGACTTTGAAAATATATGTATTTCGGGGGATTTTAATGCAGTTTTGGATGCAGAAATGGACTATAAAACTAGAAGGATAAACAAAAAAGTAAGTAAGACATTTCCTAAGACTTTTTTTTTAAATGGAGGAAGAACTAGTCATTCAAGATGCATGGTGAGAGATACATTCTATTCAAACAGATGTACGACTTGGTCAAGAGTAGACATGAGTTTGAATGAGTTTATTTTATTGATTAGCCCTTGGGCCAGTGGTGAAATCCATTTTTTTTTACTACCGGTTCTGTGGGCATGGCTTGGTGGGCGTGGCAGGGGAAGGAGACGGCAAATCCCCTTTCCCTCCCCACTCTGGGGCTAGCCAGAGGTGATATTTGCCAGTTCTCCAAACTACTCAAAATTTCTGCTACTGGTTCTCCAGAACCTGTCAGAACCTGCTGGATTTTACCCCTGCCTTGAGCCATATCAAAGTGCAGAGTTCCAGACACAAATTATTACTAAAATCTGATGAAAACAATTTAAAATGAAATTGGAATAAAATACAGTTTAAAATGATAGCTTTGATTAGCCTATAGGCCATATCAAAGCACAAGGTGCAAACACATATCACCAATAAAATCTTACACAAACAATTTAAAATAAGAGTATGGTAAAATACAATAGTTATAGGATAAGATACAATACAATATAATACATAAGTATATAAAATAGAATAAAATTAAATAGAATTATATTTTGGTGTCACCCCTACAATCTACCCCAATCAGTCCCATGTAGGCGGATCTCAACTGAATCATTTTGTTTAAGTACTGTGCTGTGTTAAATGTTATTTTCAAGTTCTGGCCGCACATAAAGTAAGTTGTTTTGATATGGGGATCCCAATGAGTCATTTGTTTGGTGTATGGACCAAGGGGGTCTCTCATCCCCTTATGCAAGCAACAGTCAAATAGGATGTAAGCCAGGTCTTCTACCTCTATCACTCCACAAATGCAGAGATGCTCATTGTAGGGTATAGAATGGATTCTCCCATTCTATATCTGACCAATGTGTCAAGCTGCTCGAATCTCTCTCACGTACATATCTCCCTAACATGTTTTGTCAGTTGTAACTTCAAATAGCTGTCTACTTGAAAAGTATGTTTGTATTTGTTCAGCCATTTCAAGTTACCCATCTTACTAAGGATAGCTATATTATTTTGTGCTTCTATATGTTTAATTCTTTTGAATTGTTCTCCTGTTATGCAAGAGACAGGAAGGCCACAGCTTCTTACAAAATTTGTTAGTTTGATGATCCAGAAGATTTGTGATTGTAATTTTATTTGCTCTAGTAGACATCTGCTAAGTCCTCACACTTATGATGCAAGGCTCTGATTGGCCAAGATGCAGGGACTTGCCGGCAGGAGAATCCCGGTCTTTGATTGGTTGCAGAGTTTAATAACTGTGGTATAAAAAGCTGTCAAACCCTCAGTTGCTGTTCTGTTGCTTCCAAGCTTTTCTGGCCATTGTTAGCCAATAAATCATTCTTGTTTGTACCCAGTCTTGTCTCGCCTCAGTTAATGGACCCCGGGCCACCCTACAGAGCACTGGCGATGAAGGATGGGATCCTGGGTGTGAAGAGACAGGCGGATCAAACAACTGAAGTCACTCGTGCTAAGCCAAGGCACAGGCTGAATCACTGAAACGATGAGATGTCATACTCGTCGTTTCACGTCGAATCATACACAGAGATTCCCATCCTTACAAGGATGGCACCTCCAGTCTTCACTCCCTTCAACCCCGCAACAGAAACATGGAATTCATATGAGGCTCGGTTTGAATGCTACCTGGAGGGAAATGATTTCATGAGACTGACCAGCGGCCAGAAAAGGGTGCATTTCTTAAATGCTTGCAGATCCGAGATGTTCGCTATTGTGCTAGCCCTACTAGCGCAGTTCCTGAACAGACGGTGCCTTGGGAGGTCCTGAGGGAAAAGCTAAAGCACCATTATGTGCCAACCCCATCACGCATAGCTCGCAGGTTCATGTTCTGGCAAATACTGCAAGCTGAGGGGGAGTCCATCAATCACTACGTTGCCTCCCTCAGGACTGCCGCTTTGAATTGTGAATTTACTGAATTGGAAGACTCCCTGTTGGAACAGTTCGTTTGTGGTGTGAGAGACTTGAGGGTGCAATGCCATTTACTCAAAAAAAAAAAAAAAAAGACATCACCTTCGCAACAGCTATCAAGGAAGCTCAACCTTGCGAACTATCAAGCAAGTCCACCACAGAAATACGGAAGTCACAAGCTGCTACTCCTGTTACTAGGCCCAACATGGTCCACTCCGAAGAACTGGACCCTGAGGTAACAGAGGAGGAAGAGGATGACATGAGCTGTCAAGGGCAAAAGAAATGCCTCAGACAAAGAGTTTGTTGGGTCATCCTGTCAGAGTTACAGTGAGATGCACCTCAGAGCGGCTTGTTTTAAAAATACCATCTGCCGCAGATGCAGAAAAAAGGGGCATCTGGCGTATGTCTGCCAGGCAAATCTGCAAACTACTCAGTCAAACCCATTGTGAAGACCATTCCAAAAGAATATGAAACTGAGCGGCGATTGTTTCACAATCTTGAGAGGGAACAACCTCCCCGCAGCGTCTACCCGCCACGCCAAGGTCAGCCCCAACAATAAGATCTACGTGACGGTGACTATTGAAGGGGCTCCCTGCAGAATGGAGGTCGATACGGGATCATCAAAATCCCTGATCTCCTGGAACATGCTGGAGAAGGTGGCACCTAAGATGACAAAAAAAGCACTGCAGTCTTGCCAGGTGCACTTTAGGGATTACCAGGGAAATGACATTCCCACCTGGAATGCACCAAACTCCTGGTCGAGCACAAAAACTTCACAGGCAATCTACCACTGATAATCGTGAAAAACCCTCTGCCCAGCCTGCTTGGGCTTGACTGGTTTGGCGCCCTGGGCCTTGGCAAAACTGGCATCCACTCAATCAGTCATGACAATTTTGTAGACGTCATGGCCGAGTTTTAGACTGGGTGCGAAGGGGGCAAGTAGGGGCTGAGTTCAAAGCATATCACATCAGACAGCATGAGCTCTCTGTGCAGCGAGGGTGTCTGCTGTGGGGAAACAGAGTAGTGGTACCACCCAAACTACAGCAGCAGGTACTAGAGGCTCTCCATGAGAGACACCCAGGCATCGTCAGCATGAAAGCATTAGGCCCGAGATATGTCTGGTGGCCGAGTTTTGACCTAGCAGTCACCCAGTGGGTTGCAGGGTGCCAGCCTTGCCAAGAGTCTCACCCAGTACCACTAGTGGCCCCTGTCAAGGAGTGGGAAATGCCTAAGTCCCCATGGTCCAGAATCCACGTGGATTTTGCAGGCACCTTTCATGAGCAGGCCTTCTTGGTGGTCGTAGATGCCTACTCAAAATGGGTAGAAATAGTTGCCATGGCATCTACCACATCTGCTGCCCTAATCAGGGCACTCCAGAGACTATTAACCACCCACGGCCTACCCGACATAGTGGTCTCCAATAACGGCCCACAACTGTTTTCTGCTGCATTCCAAGTCTACCTGGCTGGCCATGGAATCCGCCATGCCAGGGTGGCACAGTTCTGCCCAACCTAATCTGTCCCCCTCTACACACACCCACAAAAACACAGCCAGTCGAGGGTTAAAGAAGCACTTGGCACACACCACAGTCCTTATCTCCAACTTGGCAGCGATATTCACACCGTCTGCCAAGTGCTTTAATTGTTCACAGAAAGAAAATCACATACGTAGCTTTGCCAAAATCCGTTCTTTTAGCAGCTTCAGGCTACAATGACTACCAGATTGAGTTTTGTTCGTCACAGGGATCACTGACCACCACCCTCTCTTATATAGTCTCTGGGTTGTGATCCAGTGACTCATTGATCCTGTGACTCAAGTCCAGTGACTCAGGTCTATTCCCTCGCACGCCTCCTCAGCTGCTGCAAGCGCTTATCTCACCTTCGTTGACGTGCATCCAGGAATGACGTCTCTCCCTCACTCTCATCTGAGACACCTGTTTCCCCACTACTTTGCTCTCTTTCAGCTGGCACCTGAGATGGTGCCAGAGGTGGGGGGGGGGCTGGGAGATCTGGCTGGCTCCTCTTCCTCATGCTCAGAGCTTCCTTCCTCCAATGGGATAGGCTCAGAGGATGGGGCCACAACACAACCAGCAATAGACTGGCTGAACATAGGGTCAGCTAAAGGAACTCTATCACAATTTGACTATGGGGACTGGCCGGATAAGGTGGCTCACTACCTGTTGGCACAACATATAACACCTTGCCCTTCTACCAACAGGAGCCCCACTGAACTTTTAATGGGCCGGCAGCTACACACCAACCTCGACCATTTGCACCCATCCTGCTTCCCAGAGAAACCTCCCGACTCAACAGGCCACAACCGTAGCTTTAATGTGGGTGACCTTGCTTACGCCCAAAACTTCAGGGGTGACCCAAGGTGGCTTCCTGGAACTGTTGAATAAAACACCGGCCCCTACTCTTACCAGGTCAGACTGACAGATGGCAGACTCTAACTATTCTCAACCAGGTCAGGGCCTGACTAACACCACAGCCTATTAACTCAGCTGACCAGGACAACAACACAACAGTTCCAGTCCCTAACTACACTTCAGAAAGTCCTATCTCAAACACACCACTGGTGCCTGACTTACTTGAGGAACTGGGCCTACATCCTGACGATGATGAAACCATCCCTGGAGTTGCTGGAGAATCGCTTGGAGTTCCACTGGCACCACAGGCACATCCTACCCCTCCAACAGCTGCCTCCGATCTGCGAAGGTCTACTCGGACACAAAGGCGCCCTGCGTACCTATCCGACTACGCCTGCTCTGTCCAAGGGGGAAGGGATGTTAAGTCCTTGCACTTGCGACATGAGGCTCTGATTGGCCAAGACACAGGGACTTGCCGGTGGGAGAATCCTGGTCTCTGATTGGTCGCAGAGTTTGACAGCTGCGGTATAAAAAGCTGTCAAACCCTCAGTTGTTATTCTGTTGCTTCCAAGCTTTTCTGGCCACTGTTAGCCAATAAATCATTCTTGTTTGTACCCAGCCTTGTCTTGCCTCAGTTAATGGACCCCGGGTCACCCTACAGAGCAACATCACTTGGTGGTGATGGTGATGGTGGTGGGGGGGTCTATCAGCCTCCATTTCATTGACTTTATTTTTGGATAGTGCTCTAATTTTGGATAGTGCATGAATCGTATTAATTTCCAGTTCAGCTCTAACTGCTGCAGCAGTTGTTCTTGGATCTACATCAAAAATACATCTCAAATGCTGGGATTGTATTTGTTCTGGGACTGTGGTTGAATATAGACCCCAAACCTCTGCACCGTACAAGAGCATAGGGGTAACCTTAGCTTTGTATACTTCAATTAATGGGGCTAGGGACCCTGGATAACTATGGTTCTTTAGTTTAAGCAGTAAATTCAAATGGGTGTTTGCTGTGAGTGTACTCCGTTGATGATGGTAAGCCCAAGATCCAGTCTTGGAAAAGGTTACGCCAAAATATACAAAGGTGTTAACCTGTTCAATTGGTTCACTGTCTAATTGCCACCTATGTCTCTAATGCTGTTTTCCAAACACCATTATTTTCAATTTAGATTTACTAATGATAAGGGAGTTATCCTGGCAATAAGAGCTGGATTTGCTTAATAGCCTATATAATCCTACTGGTGAATATGCTAATAAAATCATATCATCAACATAAAGCAAGCTGTTACAGTAAGTATTTCGGATCATCAGTATGTGTGCCATGAGATCCTTCATTAACTGTGGCAAGTGATTGATATATAAACTAAATAATAATTGAGCCAGGATTCATCCTTGCCTTACCCCTTTATTTGTGTGAATCCTGTTAGTCAGAGCCCCATTAACCCTGTACCACACCCTCAAACAGGTACTTGTGTAAAGGGCTTTAATCAAAGCCAACAGTCTAGGTTTTATTTTAAGAGATGGCAATTAGATGGTTCAAGACAAAGCAGTTGTCAGAAGTAGATCAGCTTTGCCTAAAACCTGCTTGTTCTTCTGTGAGGATATTGTTTTCCTCTGTTGTAGAAAGAGAAGACTGAACAACATTCTTGGGTCAGCCAGAGACAGTTTATTGCACGGTTTCAGAACCAGATTTGTATCTGCAATTCTGAACAAAGAAGAGCTCTGAAAAAACTGTTTTTATACATATCCAAAACAAAGGATTCTGCTAGCATAGCAATTTTCCATATACGGCTAACATACATTTGTTACATTATAATTGACACTTTCTAATTAATAAATTCCTGTATTATTAGCTAGTTTATAAGATCATTGTTAGCCAAACACCCTCCTCAGTTCTGTGACTGCTGATGCGCAGATCCATGGCTGCCCTGGATTAATAAGTAACTCCTTGTTCCATATGGATGTTCCCATATTCTTGACAACTAGGCCTTTCAGAAGATATATTACCAAGAATGGAATTTAGCTGACTTAGTGTAATCTCCAAACAAGCACTTTTCTTTCTTATAATAATGTGAATAGAGAGGGCCTTCCAGCTATAGGGCCTGCTATTGGAAGGCGGCTTATCCCCAGTCTTTTGAATGCATCATAAAAATCTCCTTGCAACTTTGATGTTGCTGCTTTGTGTCTAATATCCTTTTTAAGGACTAGAGTAGCTTTTGTCCTTTCCCAGAGATCTTGCTCAACTGGGACAGCATGATAAGATGAAGGACTAGCAGACAAACACAACCAGCAGTTTTGATCCAAGGTAGAATCAGACTGATTAACAAAGCTTTGACCTAATTCCAGTATCCTTGACATGTAATTCCCTTTTTTCAATTGTTGCAGGGGTCCGTTCTCTCTTTGTTCTTGTATTCCCCCCTTTACCGGGATTGTCAATTGTTTGACATTAGGTCTTGCAATTGGCTTAGATCTAAGGTACCCACCCCACCTTCTGATGCCATGTCATTGGCGGGAGTGGACTTGACCCCACTCAGTGTCCTGATGCTGCTCGGTCCCCTGGGATTCTTGACATCTTTAAATCCTTCCACAGGGAGAAGGGGGATTTCTTGGACACACACACACAACATTGGGAGCTACTGTTTAAGATAGTATCACTCACTAAACCCTTAGCTAATATTACCCAAAGCCACAAATAAATCATAATGACCTTCTTCCCCCACACACAAGGCCTTAAGAACGCAAGACCCTTATTTTATACCTGTACCACGTCAGGAAGTGGGTCAGGGGTAGATGTAAGTTGGGAAAGGGGAACAAAAGCAGTCCTAGGTATCCCACAGAGCCAGTTCCTATGTAGGGAATACAGTATCCACAGTCTTAGAACTAGGATAACAGCGGCCCAAAGTCCCCACTCCCAAATTTCCTCAAACATTAATATCTCTAGTTTGGCACCGGCTTCTCTCACAATTAATGAGGTTAGATTGAGCACCAACCGTTCTGGATTGGGGTTGATACCAAAAGAGTAGGCGTCCAACACAACAAATTACAGTTAAGATGATGAAATCCACTATGCCTAAAATTACTAAGCTTAGACTACATATGCTAACATTCCTTAATACTTGGCCATATTTCTAATACAACTTTCAAATGGAATATTGTCTTCCTCTGTTCCAAGCTTCAATTGTGTTACTGGGAACCAGCTTCCAGGGTGGTTCAGCAAGGCTGACGATCACCACCGTGCGTTGAGAGTCCGTTGCTGGTAGGAC